>OX421885.1:0-10000000 GCA_949128085.1 Cetonia aurata
TTGGAATTGTTTGGAAATTGAAATCGTGCGTTTCAGACCGAGAAAATCACTTTTTGCATTTCGATGCCATTTTTTCGTTATTCAGCGGTCGCAGAAGATTCGTTTTGTGTGCGCTGTTATTATCTTACTTAGGTTTACGAATTCCATATGGTGGCAGCGATTTCTACATTGGAATTGTTTGGAAATTGAAATCGTGCTTTTCAGACCGAGAAAATCACTTTTTGCATTTCGATGCCATTTTTTCGTTATCCAGCGGTCGCAGAAGATTCGTTTTGTGTGCGCTGTTGTTATCTTACTTAGGTTTACGGATTCCATATGGTGGCAGCGATTTCTACATTGGAATTGTTTGGAAATTGAAATCGTGCGTTTCAGACCGAGAAAATCACTTTTTGCATTTCGATGCCATTTTTTCGTTATCCAGCGGTCGCAGAAGATTCGTTTTGTGTGCGCTGTTATTATCTTACTTAGGTTTACGAATTCCATATGGTGGCAGCGATTTCTACATTGGAATTGTTTGGAAATTGAAATCGTGCGTTTCAGACCGAGAAAATCACTTTTTGTATTTCGATGCCATTTTTTCGTTATCCAGCGGTCGCAGAAGATTCGTTTTGTGTGCGCTGTTATTATCTTACTTAGGTTTACGAATTCCATATGGTGGCAGCGATTTCTACATTGGAATTGTTTGGAAATTGAAATCGTGCGTTTCAGACCGAGAAAATCACTTTTGCATTTCGATGCCATTTTTTCGTTATCCAGCGGTCGCAGAAGATTCGTTTTGTGTGCGCTGTTATTATCTTACTTAGGTTTACGAATTCCATATGGTGGCAGCGATTTCTACATTGGAATTGTTTGGAAATTGAAATCGTGCGTTTCAGACCGAGAAAATCACTGTTTGCATTTCGATGCCATTATTTCGTTATCCAGCGGTCGCATAAGATTCGTTTTGTGTGCGCTGTTATTATCTTACTTAGGTTTACGAATTCCATATGGTGGCAGCGATTTCTACATTGGAATTGTTTGGAAATTGAAATCGTGCGTTTCAGACCGAGAAAATCACTTTTTGCATTTCGATGCAATTTTTTCGTTATCCAGCGGTCGCAGAAGATTCGTTTTGTGTGCGCTGTTATTATCTTACTTAGGTTTACGAATTCCATATGGTGGCAGCGATTTCTACATTGGAATTGTTTGGAAATTGAAATCGTGCGTTTCAGACCGAGAAAATCACTTTTTGCATTTCGATGCCATTTTTTCGTTATCCAGCGGTCGCAGAAGATTCGTTTTGTGTGCGCTGTTATTATCTTACTTAGGTTTACGAATTCCATATGGTGGCAGCGATTTCTACATTGGAATTGTTTGGAAATTGAAATCGTGCGTTTCAGACCGAGAAAATCACTTTTTGCATTTCGATGCCATTTTTTCGTTATCCAGCGGTCGCAGAAGATTCGTTTTGTGTGCGCTGTTATTATCTTACTTAGGTTTACGAATCCCATATGGTGGCAGCGATTTCTACATTGGAATTGTTTGGAAATTGAAATCGTGCGTTTCAGACCGAGAAGATCACTTTTTGCATTTCGATGCCATTATTTCGTTATCCAGCGGTCGCAGAAGATTCGTTTTGTGTGCGCTGTTATTATCTTACTTAGGTTTACGAATTCCATATGGTGGCAGCGATTTCTACATTGGAATTGTTTGGAAATTGAAATCGTGCGTTTCAGACCGAGAAAATCACTTTTTGCATTTCGATGCCATTATTTCGTTATCCAGCGGTCGCAGAAGATTCGTTTTGTGTGCGCTGTTATTATCTTACTTAGGTTTACGAATTCCATATGGTGGCAGCGATTTCTACATTGCAATTGTTTGGAAATTGAAATCGTGCGTTTCAGACCGAGAAAATCACTTTTTGCATTTCGATGCCATTATTTCGTTATCCAGCGGTCGCAGAAGATTCGTTTTGTGTGCGCTGTTATTATCTTACTTAGGTTTACGAATTCCATATGGTGGCAGCGATTTCTACATTGGAATTGTTTGGAAATTGAAATCGTGCGTTTCAGACCGAGAAAATCACTTTTTGCATTTCGATGCCATTTTTTCGTTATCCAGCGGTCGCAGAAGATTCGTTTTGTGTGCGCTGTTATTATCTTACTTAGGTTTACGAATTCCATATGGTGGCAGCGATTTCTACATTGGAATTGTTTGGAAATTGAAATCGTGCGTTTCAGACCGAGAAAATCACTTTTTGCATTTCGATGCCATTTTTTCGTTATCCAGCGGTCGCAGAAGATTCGTTTTGTTGTGCGCTGTTATTATCTTACTTAGGTTTACGAATTCCCATATGGTGGCAGCGATTTCTACATTGGAATTGTTTGGAAATTGAAATCGTGCGTTTCAGACCGAGAAAATCACTTTTTGCATTTCGATGCCATTATTTCGTTATCCAGCGGTCGCAGAAGATTCGTTTTGTGTGCGCTGTTATTATCTTACTTAGGTTTACGAATTCCATATGGTGGCAGCGATTTCTACATTGGAATTGTTTGGAAATTGAAATCGTGCGTTTCAGACCGAGAAAATCACTTTTTGCATTTCGATGCCATTTTTTCGTTATCCAGCGGTCGCAGAAGATTCGTTTTGTGTGCGCTGTTATTATCTTACTTAGGTTTACGAATTCCATATGGTGGCAGCGATTTCTACATTGGAATTGTTTGGAAATTGAAATCGTGCGTTTCAGACCGAGAAAATCACTTTTTGCATTTCGATGCCATTTTTTCGTTATCCAGCGGTCGCAGAAGATTCGTTTTGTGTGCGCTGTTATTATCTTACTTAGGTTTACGAATTCCATATGGTGGCAGCGATTTCTACATTGGAATTGTTTGGAAATTGAAATCGTGCGTTTCAGACCGAGAAAATCACTTTTTGCATTTCGATGCCATTTTTTCGTTATCCAGCGGTCGCAGAAGATTCGTTTTGTGTGCGCTGTTATTATCTTACTTAGGTTTACGAATTCCATATGGTGGCAGCGATTTCTACATTGGAATTGTTTGGAAATTGAAATCGTGCGTTTCAGACCGAGAAAATCACTTTTTGCATTTCGATGCCATTTTTTCGTTATCCAGCGGTCGCAGAAGATTCGTTTTGTGTGCGCTGTTATTATCTTACTTAGGTTTACGAATTCCATATGGTGGCAGCGATTTCTACATTGGAATTGTTTGGAAATTGAAATCGTGCGTTTCAGACCGAGAAAATCACTTTTTGCATTTCGATGCCATTTTTTCGTTATCCAGCGGTCGCAGAAGATTCGTTTTGTGTGCGCTGTTATTATCTTACTTAGGTTTACGAATTCCATATGGTGGCAGCGATTTCTACATTGGAATTGTTTGGAAATTGAAATCGTGCGTTTCAGACCGAGAAAATCACTTTTTGCATTTCGATGCCATTTTTTCGTTATCCAGCGGTCGCAGAAGATTCGTTTTGTGTGCGCTGTTATTATCTTACTTAGGTTTACGAATTCCATATGGTGGCAGCGATTTCTACATTGGAATTGTTTGGAAATTGAAATCGTGCGTTTCAGACCGAGAAAATCACTTTTTGCATTTCGATGCCATTTTTTCGTTATCCAGCGGTCGCAGAAGATTCGTTTTGTGTGCGCTGTTATTATCTTACTTAGGTTTACGAATTCCATATGGTGGCAGCGATTTCTACATTGGAATTGTTTGGAAATTGAAATCGTGCGTTTCAGACCGAGAAAATCACTTTTTGCATTTCGATGCCATTTTTTCGTTATCCAGCGGTCGCAGAAGATTCGTTTTGTGTGCGCTGTTATTATCTTACTTAGGTTTACGAATTCCATATGGTGGCAGCGATTTCTACATTGGAATTGTTTGGAAATTGAAATCGTGCGTTTCAGACCGAGAAAATCACTTTTTGCATTTCGATGCCATTTTTTCGTTATCCAGCGGTCGCAGAAGATTCGTTTTGTGTGCGCTGTTATTATCTTACTTAGGTTTACGAATTCCATATGGTGGCAGCGATTTCTACATTGGAATTGTTTGGAAATTGAAATCGTGCGTTTCAGACCGAGAAAATCACTTTTTGCATTTCGATGCCATTTTTTCGTTATCCAGCGGTCGCAGAAGATTCGTTTTGTGTGCGCTGTTATTATCTTACTTAGGTTTACGAATTCCATATGGTGGCAGCGATTTCTACATTGGAATTGTTTGGAAATTGAAATCGTGCGTTTCAGACCGAGAAAATCACTTTTTGCATTTCGATGCCATTTTTTCGTTATCCAGCGGTCGCAGAAGATTCGTTTTGTGTGCGCTGTTATTATCTTACTTAGGTTTACGAATTCCATATGGTGGCAGCGATTTCTACATTGGAATTGTTTGGAAATTGAAATCGTGCGTTTCAGACCGAGAAAATCACTTTTTGCATTTCGATGCCATTTTTTCGTTATCCAGCGGTCGCAGAAGATTCGTTTTGTGTGCGCTGTTATTATCTTACTTAGGTTTACGAATTCCATATGGTGGCAGCGATTTCTACATTGGAATTGTTTGGAAATTGAAATCGTGCGTTTCAGACCGAGAAAATCACTTTTTGCATTTCGATGCCATTTTTTCGTTATCCAGCGGTCGCAGAAGATTCGTTTTGTGTGCGCTGTTATTATCTTACTTAGGTTTACGAATTCCATATGGTGGCAGCGATTTCTACATTGGAATTGTTTGGAAATTGAAATCGTGCGTTTCAGACCGAGAAAATCACTTTTTGCATTTCGATGCCATTTTTTCGTTATCCAGCGGTCGCAGAAGATTCGTTTTGTGTGCGCTGTTATTATCTTACTTAGGTTTACGAATTCCATATGGTGGCAGCGATTTCTACATTGGAATTGTTTGGAAATTGAAATCGTGCGTTTCAGACCGAGAAAATCACTTTTTGCATTTCGATGCCATTTTTTCGTTATCCAGCGGTCGCAGAAGATTCGTTTTGTGTGCGCTGTTATTATCTTACTTAGGTTTACGAATTCCATATGGTGGCAGCGATTTCTACATTGGAATTGTTTGGAAATTGAAATCGTGCGTTTCAGACCGAGAAAATCACTTTTTGCATTTCGATGCCATTTTTTCGTTATCCAGCGGTCGCAGAAGATTCGTTTTGTGTGCGCTGTTATTATCTTACTTAGGTTTACGAATTCCATATGGTGGCAGCGATTTCTACATTGGAATTGTTTGGAAATTGAAATCGTGCGTTTCAGACCGAGAAAATCACTTTTTGCATTTCGATGCCATTTTTTCGTTATCCAGCGGTCGCAGAAGATTCGTTTTGTGTGCGCTGTTATTATCTTACTTAGGTTTACGAATTCCATATGGTGGCAGCGATTTCTACATTGGAATTGTTTGGAAATTGAAATCGTGCGTTTCAGACCGAGAAAATCACTTTTTGCATTTCGATGCCATTTTTTCGTTATCCAGCGGTCGCAGAAGATTCGTTTTGTGTGCGCTGTTATTATCTTACTTAGGTTTACGAATTCCATATGGTGGCAGCGATTTCTACATTGGAATTGTTTGGAAATTGAAATCGTGCGTTTCAGACCGAGAAAATCACTTTTTG
This sequence comes from Cetonia aurata, assembly GCA_949128085.1. NCBI lineage: Eukaryota > Metazoa > Arthropoda > Insecta > Coleoptera > Scarabaeidae > Cetonia > Cetonia aurata. The sequence continues at coordinate 5,602 of OX421885.1, forward strand.
CATTTCGATGCCATTTTTTCGTTATCCAGCGGTCGCAGAAGATTCGTTTTGTGTGCGCTGTTATTATCTTACTTAGGTTTACGAATTCCATATGGTGGCAGCGATTTCTACATTGGAATTGTTTGGAAATTGAAATCGTGCGTTTCAGACCGAGAAAATCACTTTTTGCATTTCGATGCCATTTTTTCGTTATCCAGCGGTCGCAGAAGATTCGTTTTGTGTGCGCTGTTATTATCTTACTTAGGTTTACGAATTCCATATGGTGGCAGCGATTTCTACATTGGAATTGTTTGGAAATTGAAATCGTGCGTTTCAGACCGAGAAAATCACTTTTTGCATTTCGATGCCATTTTTTCGTTATCCAGCGGTCGCAGAAGATTCGTTTTGTGTGCGCTGTTATTATCTTACTTAGGTTTACGAATTCCATATGGTGGCAGCGATTTCTACATTGGAATTGTTTGGAAATTGAAATCGTGCGTTTCAGACCGAGAAAATCACTTTTTGCATTTCGATGCCATTTTTTCGTTATCCAGCGGTCGCAGAAGATTCGTTTTGTGTGCGCTGTTATTATCTTACTTAGGTTTACGAATTCCATATGGTGGCAGCGATTTCTACATTGGAATTGTTTGGAAATTGAAATCGTGCGTTTCAGACCGAGAAAATCACTTTTTGCATTTCGATGCCATTTTTTCGTTATCCAGCGGTCGCAGAAGATTCGTTTTGTGTGCGCTGTTATTATCTTACTTAGGTTTACGAATTCCATATGGTGGCAGCGATTTCTACATTGGAATTGTTTGGAAATTGAAATCGTGCGTTTCAGACCGAGAAAATCACTTTTTGCATTTCGATGCCATTTTTTCGTTATCCAGCGGTCGCAGAAGATTCGTTTTGTGTGCGCTGTTATTATCTTACTTAGGTTTACGAATTCCATATGGTGGCAGCGATTTCTACATTGGAATTGTTTGGAAATTGAAATCGTGCGTTTCAGACCGAGAAAATCACTTTTTGCATTTCGATGCCATTTTTTCGTTATCCAGCGGTCGCAGAAGATTCGTTTTGTGTGCGCTGTTATTATCTTACTTAGGTTTACGAATTCCATATGGTGGCAGCGATTTCTACATTGGAATTGTTTGGAAATTGAAATCGTGCGTTTCAGACCGAGAAAATCACTTTTTGCATTTCGATGCCATTTTTTCGTTATCCAGCGGTCGCAGAAGATTCGTTTTGTGTGCGCTGTTATTATCTTACTTAGGTTTACGAATTCCATATGGTGGCAGCGATTTCTACATTGGAATTGTTTGGAAATTGAAATCGTGCGTTTCAGACCGAGAAAATCACTTTTTGCATTTCGATGCCATTTTTTCGTTATCCAGCGGTCGCAGAAGATTCGTTTTGTGTGCGCTGTTATTATCTTACTTAGGTTTACGAATTCCATATGGTGGCAGCGATTTCTACATTGGAATTGTTTGGAAATTGAAATCGTGCGTTTCAGACCGAGAAAATCACTTTTTGCATTTCGATGCCATTTTTTCGTTATCCAGCGGTCGCAGAAGATTCGTTTTGTGTGCGCTGTTATTATCTTACTTAGGTTTACGAATTCCATATGGTGGCAGCGATTTCTACATTGGAATTGTTTGGAAATTGAAATCGTGCGTTTCAGACCGAGAAAATCACTTTTTGCATTTCGATGCCATTTTTTCGTTATCCAGCGGTCGCAGAAGATTCGTTTTGTGTGCGCTGTTATTATCTTACTTAGGTTTACGAATTCCATATGGTGGCAGCGATTTCTACATTGGAATTGTTTGGAAATTGAAATCGTGCGTTTCAGACCGAGAAAATCACTTTTTGCATTTCGATGCCATTTTTTCGTTATCCAGCGGTCGCAGAAGATTCGTTTTGTGAGCGCTGTTATTATCTTACTTAGGTTTACGAATTCCATATGGTGGCAGCGATTTCTACATTGGAATTGTTTGGAAATTGAAATCGTGCGTTTCAGACCGAGAAAATCACTTTTTGCATTTCGATGCCATTTTTTCGTTATCCAGCGGTCGCAGAAGATTCGTTTTGTGTGCGCTGTTATTATCTTACTTAGGTTTACGAATTCCATATGGTGGCAGCGATTTCTACATTGGAATTGTTTGGAAATTGAAATCGTGCGTTTCAGACCGAGAAAATCACTTTTTGCATTTCGATGCCATTTTTTCGTTATCCAGCGGTCGCAGAAGATTCGTTTTGTGTGCGCTGTTATTATCTTACTTAGGTTTACGAATTCCATATGGTGGCAGCGATTTCTACATTGGAATTGTTTGGAAATTGAAATCGTGCGTTTCAGACCGAGAAAATCACTTTTTGCATTTCGATGCCATTTTTTCGTTATCCAGCGGTCGCAGAAGATTCGTTTTGTGTGCGCTGTTATTATCTTACTTAGGTTTACGAATTCCATATGGTGGCAGCGATTTCTACATTGGAATTGTTTGGAAATTGAAATCGTGCGTTTCAGACCGAGAAAATCACTTTTTGCATTTCGATGCCATTTTTTCGTTATCCAGCGGTCGCAGAAGATTCGTTTTGTGTGCGCTGTTATTATCTTACTTAGGTTTACGAATTCCATATGGTGGCAGCGATTTCTACATTGGAATTGTTTGGAAATTGAAATCGTGCGTTTCAGACCGAGAAAATCACTTTTTGCATTTCGATGCCATTTTTTCGTTATCCAGCGGTCGCAGAAGATTCGTTTTGTGTGCGCTGTTATTATCTTACTTAGGTTTACGAATTCCATATGGTGGCAGCGATTTCTACATTGGAATTGTTTGGAAATTGAAATCGTGCGTTTCAGACCGAGAAAATCACTTTTTGCATTTCGATGCCATTTTTTCGTTATCCAGCGGTCGCAGAAGATTCGTTTTGTGTGCGCTGTTATTATCTTACTTAGGTTTACGAATTCCATATGGTGGCAGCGATTTCTACATTGGAATTGTTTGGAAATTGAAATCGTGCGTTTCAGACCGAGAAAATCACTTTTTGCATTTCGATCGCCATTTTTTCGTTATCCAGCGGTCGCAGAAGATTCGTTTTGTGTGCGCTGTTATTATCTTACTTAGGTTTACGAATTCCATATGGTGGCAGCGATTTCTACATTGGAATTGTTTGGAAATTGAAATCGTGCGTTTCAGACCGAGAAAATCACTTTTTGCATTTCGATGCCATTTTTTCGTTATCCAGCGGTCGCAGAAGATTCGTTTTGTGTGCGCTGTTATTATCTTACTTAGGTTTACGAATCCCATATGGTGGCAGCGATTTCTACATTGGAATTGTTTGGAAATTGAAATCGTGCGTTTCAGACCGAGAAAATCACTTTTTGCATTTCGATGCCATTTTTTCGTTATCCAGCGGTCGCAGAAGATTCGTTTTGTGTGCGCTGTTATTATCTTACTAAGGTTTACGAATCCCATATGGTGGCAGCGATTTCTACATTGGAATTGTTTGGAAATTGAAATCGTGCGTTTCAGACCGAGAAAATCACTTTATGCATTTCGATGCCATTTTTTCGTTATCCAGCGGTCGCAGAAGATTCGTTTTGTGTGCGCTGTTATTATCTTACTTAGGTTTACGAATTCCATATGGTGGCAGCGATTTCTACATTGGAATTGTTTGGAAATTGAAATCGTGCGTTTCAGACCGAGAAAATCACTTTTTGCATTTCGATGCCATTTTTTCGTTATCCAGCGGTCGCAGAAGATTCGTTTTGTGTGCGCTGTTATTATCTTACTTAGGTTTACGAATTCCATATGGTGGCAGCGATTTCTACATTGGAATTGTTTGGAAATTGAAATCGTGCGTTTCAGACCGAGAAAATCACTTTTTGCATTTCGATGCCATTTTTTCGTTATCCAGCGGTCGCAGAAGATTCGTTTTGTGTGCGCTGTTATTATCTTACTTAGGTTTACGAATCCCATATGGTGGCAGCGATTTCTACATTGGAATTGTTTGGAAATTGAAATCGTGCGTTTCAGACCGAGAAAATCACTTTTTGCATTTCGATGCCATTTTTTCGTTATCCAGCGGTCGCAGAAGATTCGTTTTGTGTGCGCTGTTATTATCTTACTTAGGTTTACGAATTCCATATGGTGGCAGCGATTTCTACATTGGAATTGTTTGGAAATTGAAATCGTGCGTTTCAGACCGAGAAAATCACTTTTTGCATTTCGATGCCATTTTTTCGTTATCCAGCGGTCGCAGAAGATTCGTTTTGTGTGCGCTGTTATTATCTTACTTAGGTTTACGAATTCCATATGGTGGCAGCGATTTCTACATTGGAATTGTTTGGAAATTGAAATCGTGCGTTTCAGACCGAGAAAATCACTTTTTGCATTTCGATGCCATTTTTTCGTTATCCAGCGGTCGCAGAAGATTCGTTTTGTGTGCGCTGTTATTATCTTACTTAGGTTTACGAATCCCATATGGTGGCAGCGATTTCTACATTGGAATTGTTTGGAAATTGAAATCGTGCGTTTCAGACCGAGAAAATCACTTTTTGCATTTCGATGCCATTTTTTCGTTATCCAGCGGTCGCAGAAGATTCGTTTTGTGTGCGCTGTTATTATCTTACTTAGGTTTACGAATTCCATATGGTGGCAGCGATTTCTACATTGGAATTGTTTGGAAATTGAAATCGTGCGTTTCAGACCGAGAAAATCACTTTTTGCATTTCGATGCCATTTTTTCGTTATCCAGCGGTCGCAGAAGATTCGTTTTGTGTGCGCTGTTATTATCTTACTTAGGTTTACGAATCCCATATGGTGGCAGCGATTTCTACATTGGAATTGTTTGGAAATTGAAATCGTGCGTTTCAGACCGAGAAAATCACTTTTTGCATTTCGATGCCATTTTTTCGTTATCCAGCGGTCGCAGAAGATTCGTTTTGTGTGCGCTGTTATTATCTTACTTAGGTTTACGAATCCCATATGGTGGCAGCGATTTCTACATTGGAATTGTTTGGAAATTGAAATCGTGCGTTTCAGACCGAGAAAATCACTTTTTGCATTTCGATGCCATTTTTTCGTTATCCAGCGGTCGCAGAAGATTCGTTTTGTGTGCGCTGTTATTATCTTACGTAGGTTTACGAATTCCATATGGTGGCAGCGATTTCTACATTGGAATTGTTTGGAAATTGAAATCGTGCGTTTCAGACCGAGAAAATCACTTTTTGCATTTCGATGCCATTTTTTCGTTATCCAGCGGTCGCAGAAGACTCGTTTTGTGTGCGCTGTTATTATCTTACTTAGGTTTACGAATCCCATATGGTGGCAGCGATTTCTACATTGGAATTGTTTGGAAATTGAAATCGTGCGTTTCAGACCGAGAAAATCACTTTCTGCATTTCGATGCTATTTTTTCGTTATCCAGCGGTCGCAGAAGATTCGTTTTGTGTGCGCTGTTATTATCTTACTTAGGTTTACGAATCCCATATGGTGGCAGCGATTTCTACATTGGAATTGTTTGGAAATTGAAATCGTGCGTTTCAGGCCGAGAAAATCACTTTTTGCATTTCGATGCCATTTTTTCGTTATCCAGCGGTCGCAGAAGATTCGTTTTGTGTGCGCTGTTATTATCTTACTTAGGTTTACGAATCCCATATGGTGGCAGCGATTTCTACATTGGAATTGTTTGGAAATTGAAATCATGCGTTTCAGACCGAGAAAATCACTTTTTGCATTTCGATGCCATTTTTTCGTTATCCAGCGGTCGCAGAATTTTCGTTTTGTGTGCGCTGTTATTATCTTACTTAGGTTTACGAAACCCATATGGTGGCAGCGATTTCTACATTGGAATTGTTTGGAAATTGAAATCGTGCGTTTCAGACCGAGAAAATCACTTTTTGCATTTCGATGCCATTTTTTCGTTATCCAGCGGTCGCAGAAGACTCGTTTTGTGTGCGCTGTTATTATCTTACTTAGGTTTACGAATCCCATATGGTGGCAGCGATTTCTACATTGGAATTGTTTGGAAATTGAAATCGTGCGTTTCAGACCGAGAAAATCACTTTTTGCATTTCGATGCCATTTTTTCGTTATCCAGCGGTCGCAGAAGATTCGTTTTGTGTGCGCTGTTATTATCTTACTTAGGTTTACGAAACCCATATGGTGGCAGCGATTTCTACATTGGAATTGTTTGGAAATTGAAATCGTGCGTTTCAGACCGAGAAAATCACTTTCTGCATTTCGATGCTATTTTTTCGTTATCCAGCGGTCGCAGAAGATACGTTTTGTGTGCGCTGTTATTATCTTACTTAGGTTTACGAATCCCATATGGTGGCAGCGATTTCTACATTGGAATTGTTTGGAAATTGAAATCATGCGTTTCAGACCGAGAAAATCACTTTTTGCATTTCGATGCCATTTTTTCGTTATCCAGCGGTCGCAGAAGATTCGTTTTGTGTGCGCTGTTATTATCTTACTTAGGTTTACGAAACCCATATGGTGGCAGCGATTTCTACATTGGAATTGTTTGGAAATTGAAATCGTGCGTTTCAGACCGAGAAAATCACTTTTTGCATTTCGATGCCATTTTTTCGTTATCCAGCGGTCGCAGAAGATTCGTTTTGTGTGCTCTGTTATTATCTTACTTAGGTTTACGAATCCCATATGGTGGCAGCGATTTCTACATTGGAATTGTTTGGAAATTGAAATCGTGCGTTTCAGACCGAGAAAATCACTTTTTGCATTTCGATGCCATTTTTTCGTTATCCAGCGGTCGCAGAAGATTCGTTTTGTGTGCGCTGTTATTATCTTACTTAGGTTTACGAAACCCATATGGTGGCAGCGATTTCTACATTGGAATTGTTTGGAAATTGAAATCGTGCGTTTCAGACCGAGAAAATCACTTTTTGCATTTCGATGCCATTTTTTCGTTATCCAGCGGTCGCAGAAGATTCGTTTTGTGTGCGCTGTTATTATCTTACTTAGGTTTACGAAACCCATATGGTGGCAGCGATTTCTACATTGGAATTGTTTGGAAATTGAAATCGTGCGTTTCAGACCGAGAAAATCACTTTCTGCATTTCGATGCTATTTTTTCGTTATCCAGCGGTCGCAGAAGATTCGTTTTGTGTGCGCTGTTATTATCTTACTTAGGTTTACGAATCCCATATGGTGGCAGCGATTTCTACATTGGAATTGTTTGGAAATTGAAATCGTGCGTTTCAGACCGAGAAAATCACTTTTTGCATTTCGATGCCATTTTTTCGTTATCCAGCGGTCGCAGAAGATTCGTTTTGTGTGCGCTGTTATTATCTTACTTAGGTTTACGAATCCCATATGGTGGCAGCGATTTCTACATTGGAATTGTTTGGAAATTGAAATCATGCGTTTCAGACCGAGAAAATCACTTTTTGCATTTCGATGCCATTTTTTCGTTATCCAGCGGTCGCAGAAGATTCGTTTTGTGTGCGCTGTTATTATCTTACTTAGGTTTACGAAACCCATATGGTGGCAGCGATTTCTACATTGGAATTGTTTGGAAATTGAAATCGTGCGTTTCAGACCGAGAAAATCACTTTTTGCATTTCGATGCCATTTTTTCGTTATCCAGCGGTCGCAGAAGACTCGTTTTGTGTGCGCTGTTATTATCTTACTTAGGTTTACGAATCCCATATGGTGGCAGCGATTTCTACATTGGAATTGTTTGGAAATTGAAATCGTGCGTTTCAGACCGAGAAAATCACTTTTTGCATTTCGATGCCATTTTTTCGTTATCCAGCGGTCGCAGAAGATTCGTTTTGTGTGCGCTGTTATTATCTTACTTAGGTTTACGAAACCCATATGGTGGCAGCGATTTCTACATTGGAATTGTTTGGAAATTGAAATCGTGCGTTTCAGACCGAGAAAATCACTTTCTGCATTTCGATGCTATTTTTTCGTTATCCAGCGGTCGCAGAAGATTCGTTTTGTGTGCGCTGTTATTATCTTACTTAGGTTTACGAATCCCATATGGTGGCAGCGATTTCTACATTGGAATTGTTTGGAAATTGAAATCATGCGTTTCAGACCGAGAAAATCACTTTTTGCATTTCGATGCCATTTTTTCGTTATCCAGCGGTCGCAGAAGATTCGTTTTGTGTGCGCTGTTATTATCTTACTTAGGTTTACGAAACCCATATGGTGGCAGCGATTTCTACATTGGAATTGTTTGGAAATTGAAATCGTGCGTTTCAGACCGAGAAAATCACTTTTTGCATTTCGATGCCATTTTTTCGTTATCCAGCGGTCGCAGAAGACTCGTTTTGTGTGCGCTGTTATTATCTTACTTAGGTTTACGAATCCCATATGGTGGCAGCGATTTCTACATTGGAATTGTTTGGAAATTGAAATCGTGCGTTTCAGACCGAGAAAATCACTTTTTGCATTTTGATGCCATTTTTTCGTTATCCAGCGGTCGCAGAAGATTCGTTTTGTGTGCGCTGTTATTATCTTACTTAGGTTTACGAATCCCATATGGTGGCAGCGATTTCTACATTGGAATTGTTTGGAAATTGAAATCGTGCGTTTCAGACCGAGAAAATCACTTTCTGCATTTCGATGCTATTTTTTCGTTATCCAGCGGTCGCAGAAGATACGTTTTGTGTGCGCTGTTATTATCTTACTTAGGTTTACGAATCCCATATGGTGGCAGCGATTTCTACATTGGAATTGTTTGGAAATTGAAATCGTGCGTTTCAGACCGAGAAAATCACTTTCTGCATTTCGATGCTATTTTTTCGTTATCCAGCGGTCGCAGAAGATACGTTTTGTGTGCGCTGTTATTATCTTACTTAGGTTTACGAATCCCATATGGTGGCAGCGATTTCTACATTGGAATTGTTTGGAAATTGAAATCGTGCGTTTCAGACCGAGAAAATCACTTTTTGCATTTCGATGCCATTTTTTCGTTATCCAGCGGTCGCAGAAGATTCGTTTTGTGTGCGCTGTTATTATCTTACTTAGGTTTACGAAACCCATATGGTGGCAGCGATTTCTACATTGGAATTGTTTGGAAATTGAAATCATGCGTTTCAGACCGAGAAAATCACTTTTTGCATTTCGATGCCATTTTTTCGTTATCCAGCGGTCGCAGAAGATTCGTTTTGTGTGCGCTGTTATTATCTTACTTAGGTTTACGAAACCCATATGGTGGCAGCGATTTCTACATTGGAATTGTTTGGAAATTGAAATCGTGCGTTTCAGACCGAGAAAATCACTTTTTGCATTTCGATGCCATTTTTTCGTTATCCAGCGGTCGCAGAAGATTCGTTTTGTGTGCGCTGTTATTATCTTACTTAGGTTTACGAAACCCATATGGTGGCAGCGATTTCTACATTGGAATTGTTTGGAAATTGAAATCGTGCGTTTCAGACCGAGAAAATCACTTTCTGCATTTCGATGCTATTTTTTCGTTATCCAGCGGTCGCAGAAGATACGTTTTGTGTGCGCTGTTATTATCTTACTTAGGTTTACGAATCCCATATGGTGGCAGCGATTTCTACATTGGAATTGTTTGGAAATTGAAATCGTGCGTTTCAGACCGAGAAAATCACTTTTTGCATTTCGATGCCATTTTTTCGTTATCCAGCGGTCGCAGAAGATTCGTTTTGTGTGCGCTGTTATTATCTTACTTAGGTTTACGAAACCCATATGGTGGCAGCGATTTCTACATTGGAATTGTTTGGAAATTGAAATCATGCGTTTCAGACCGAGAAAATCACTTTTTGCATTTCGATGCCATTTTTTCGTTATCCAGCGGTCGCAGAAGATTCGTTTTGTGTGCGCTGTTATTATCTTACTTAGGTTTACGAAACCCATATGGTGGCAGCGATTTCTACATTGGAATTGTTTGGAAATTGAAATCGTGCGTTTCAGACCGAGAAAATCACTTTTTGCATTTCGATGCCATTTTTTCGTTATCCAGCGGTCGCAGAAGATTCGTTTTGTGTGCGCTGTTATTATCTTACTTAGGTTTACGAATCCCATATGGTGGCAGCGATTTCTACATTGGAATTGTTTGGAAATTGAAATCATGCGTTTCAGACCGAGAAAATCACTTTTTGCATTTCGATGCCATTTTTTCGTTATCCAGCGGTCGCAGAAGACTCGTTTTGTGTGCGCTGTTATTATCTTACTTAGGTTTACGAATCCCATATGGTGGCAGCGATTTCTACATTGGAATTGTTTGGAAATTGAAATCGTGCGTTTCAGACCGAGAAAATCACTTTTTGCATTTCGATGCCATTTTTTCGTTATCCAGCGGTCGCAGAAGATTCGTTTTGTGTGCGCTGTTATTATCTTACTTAGGTTTACGAATCCCATATGGTGGAAGCGATTTCTACATTGGAATTGTTTGGAAATTGAAATCGTGCGTTCAGACCGAGAAAATCACTTTTTGCATTTCGATGCCATTTTTTCGTTATCCAGCGGTCGCAGAAGATTCGTTTTGTGTGCGCTGTTATTATCTTACTTAGGTTTACGAATCCCATATGGTGGCAGCGATTTCTACATTGGAATTGTTTGGAAATTGAAATCGTGCGTGTCAGACCGAGAAAATCACTTTCTGCATTTCGATGCTATTTTTTCGTTATCCAGCGGTCGCAGAAGATACGTTTTGTGTGCGCTGTTATTATCTTACTTAGGTTTACGAATCCCATATGGTGGCAGCGATTTCTACATTGGAATTGTTTGGAAATTGAAATCATGCGTTTCAGACCGAGAAAATCACTTTTTGCATTTCGATGCCATTTTTTCGTTATCCAGCGGTCGCAGAAGATTCGTTTTGTGTGCGCTGTTATTATCTTACTTAGGTTTACGAAACCCATATGGTGGCAGCGATTTCTACATTGGAATTGTTTGGAAATTGAAATCGTGCGTTTCAGACCGAGAAAATCACTTTTTGCATTTCGATGCCATTTTTTCGTTATCCAGCGGTCGCAGAAGACTCGTTTTGTGTGCGCTGTTATTATCTTACTTAGGTTTACGAATCCCATATGGTGGCAGCGATTTCTACATTGGAATTGTTTGGAAATTGAAATCGTGCGTTTCAGACCGAGAAAATCACTTTCTGCATTTCGATGCTATTTTTTCGTTATCCAGCGGTCGCAGAAGATTCGTTTTGTGTGCGCTGTTATTATCTTACTTAGGTTTACGAATCGCATATGGTGGCAGCGATTTCTACATTGGAATTGTTTGGAAATTGAAATCGTGCGTTTCAGACCGAGAAAATCACTTTTTGCATTTCGATGCCATTTTTTCGTTATCCAGCGGTCGCAGAAGATTCGTTTTGTGTGCGCTGTTATTATCTTACTTAGGTTTACGAAACCCATATGGTGGCAGCGATTTCTACATTGGAATTGTTTGGAAATTGAAATCGTGCGTTTCAGACCGAGAAAATCACTTTCTGCATTTCGATGCTATTTTTTCGTTATCCAGCGGTCGCAGAAGATTCGTTTTGTGTGCGCTGTTATTATCTTACTTAGGTTTACGAATCCCATATGGTGGCAGCGATTTCTACATTGGAATTGTTTGGAAATTGAAATCATGCGTTTCAGACCGAGAAAATCACTTTTTGCATTTCGATGCCATTTTTTCGTTATCCAGCGGTCGCAGAAGATTCGTTTTGTGTGCGCTGTTATTATCTTACTTAGGTTTACGAAACCCATATGGTGGCAGCGATTTCTACATTGGAATTGTTTGGAAATTGAAATCGTGCGTTTCAGACCGAGAAAATCACTTTTTGCATTTCGATGCCATTTTTTCGTTATCCAGCGGTCGCAGAAGATTCGTTTTGTGTGCGCTGTTATTATCTTACTTAGGTTTACGAAACCCATATGGTGGCAGCGATTTCTACATTGGAATTGTTTGGAAATTGAAATCGTGCGTTTCAGACCGAGAAAATCACTTTCTGCATTTCGATGCTATTTTTTCGTTATCCAGCGGTCGCAGAAGATACGTTTTGTGTGCGCTGTTATTATCTTACTTAGGTTTACGAATCCCATATGGTGGCAGCGATTTCTACATTGGAATTGTTTGGAAATTGAAATCGTGCGTTTCAGACCGAGAAAATCACTTTTTGCATTTCGATGCCATTTTTTCGTTATCCAGCGGTCGCAGAAGATTCGTTTTGTGTGCGCTGTTATTATCTTACTTAGGTTTACGAAACCCATATGGTGGCAGCGATTTCTACATTGGAATTGTTTGGAAATTGAAATCATGCGTTTCAGACCGAGAAAATCACTTTTTGCATTTCGATGCCATTTTTTCGTTATCCAGCGGTCGCAGAAGATTCGTTTTGTGTGCGCTGTTATTATCTTACTTAGGTTTACGAAACCCATATGGTGGCAGCGATTTCTACATTGGAATTGTTTGGAAATTGAAATCGTGCGTTTCAGACCGAGAAAATCACTTTTTGCATTTCGATGCCATTTTTTCGTTATCCAGCGGTCGCAGAAGATTCGTTTTGTGTGCGCTGTTATTATCTTACTTAGGTTTACGAAACCCATATGGTGGCAGCGATTTCTACATTGGAATTGTTTGGAAATTGAAATCGTGCGTTTCAGACCGAGAAAATCACTTTCTGCATTTCGATGCTATTTTTTCGTTATCCAGCGGTCGCAGAAGATACGTTTTGTGTGCGCTGTTATTATCTTACTTAGGTTTACGAATCCCATATGGTGGCAGCGATTTCTACATTGGAATTGTTTGGAAATTGAAATCGTGCGTTTCAGACCGAGAAAATCACTTTTTGCATTTCGATGCCATTTTTTCGTTATCCAGCGGTCGCAGAAGATTCGTTTTGTGTGCGCTGTTATTATCTTACTTAGGTTTACGAAACCCATATGGTGGCAGCGATTTCTACATTGGAATTGTTTGGAAATTGAAATCATGCGTTTCAGACCGAGAAAATCACTTTTTGCATTTCGATGCCATTTTTTCGTTATCCAGCGGTCGCAGAAGATTCGTTTTGTGTGCGCTGTTATTATCTTACTTAGGTTTACGAAACCCATATGGTGGCAGCGATTTCTACATTGGAATTGTTTGGAAATTGAAATCGTGCGTTTCAGACCGAGAAAATCACTTTTTGCATTTCGATGCCATTTTTTCGTTATCCAGCGGTCGCAGAAGATTCGTTTTGTGTGCGCTGTTATTATCTTACTTAGGTTTACGAATCCCATATGGTGGCAGCGATTTCTACATTGGAATTGTTTGGAAATTGAAATCATGCGTTTCAGACCGAGAAAATCACTTTTTGCATTTCGATGCCATTTTTTCGTTATCCAGCGGTCGCAGAAGACTCGTTTTGTGTGCGCTGTTATTATCTTACTTAGGTTTACGAATCCCATATGGTGGCAGCGATTTCTACATTGGAATTGTTTGGAAATTGAAATCGTGCGTTTCAGACCGAGAAAATCACTTTTTGCATTTCGATGCCATTTTTTCGTTATCCAGCGGTCGCAGAAGATTCGTTTTGTGTGCGCTGTTATTATCTTACTTAGGTTTACGAATCCCATATGGTGGAAGCGATTTCTACATTGGAATTGTTTGGAAATTGAAATCGTGCGTTCAGACCGAGAAAATCACTTTTTGCATTTCGATGCCATTTTTTCGTTATCCAGCGGTCGCAGAAGATTCGTTTTGTGTGCGCTGTTATTATCTTACTTAGGTTTACGAATCCCATATGGTGGCAGCGATTTCTACATTGGAATTGTTTGGAAATTGAAATCGTGCGTGTCAGACCGAGAAAATCACTTTCTGCATTTCGATGCTATTTTTTCGTTATCCAGCGGTCGCAGAAGATACGTTTTGTGTGCGCTGTTATTATCTTACTTAGGTTTACGAATCCCATATGGTGGCAGCGATTTCTACATTGGAATTGTTTGGAAATTGAAATCATGCGTTTCAGACCGAGAAAATCACTTTTTGCATTTCGATGCCATTTTTTCGTTATCCAGCGGTCGCAGAAGATTCGTTTTGTGTGCGCTGTTATTATCTTACTTAGGTTTACGAAACCCATATGGTGGCAGCGATTTCTACATTGGAATTGTTTGGAAATTGAAATCGTGCGTTTCAGACCGAGAAAATCACTTTTTGCATTTCGATGCCATTTTTTCGTTATCCAGCGGTCGCAGAAGACTCGTTTTGTGTGCGCTGTTATTATCTTACTTAGGTTTACGAATCCCATATGGTGGCAGCGATTTCTACATTGGAATTGTTTGGAAATTGAAATCGTGCGTTTCAGACCGAGAAAATCACTTTCTGCATTTCGATGCTATTTTTTCGTTATCCAGCGGTCGCAGAAGATTCGTTTTGTGTGCGCTGTTATTATCTTACTTAGGTTTACGAATCGCATATGGTGGCAGCGATTTCTACATTGGAATTGTTTGGAAATTGAAATCGTGCGTTTCAGACCGAGAAAATCACTTTTTGCATTTTGATGCCATTTTTTCGTTATCCAGCGGTCGCAGAAGATTCGTTTTGTGTGCGCTGTTATTATCTTACTTAGGTTTACGAAACCCATATGGTGGCAGCGATTTCTACATTGGAATTGTTTGGAAATTGAGATCGTGCGTTTCAGACCGAGAAAATCACTTTCTGCATTTCGATGCTATTTTTTCGTTATCCAGCGGTCGCAGAAGATTCGTTTTGTGTGCGCTGTTATTATCTTACTTAGGTTTACGAATCCCATATGGTGGCAGCGATTTCTACATTGGAATTGTTTGGAAATTGAAATCATGCGTTTCAGACCGAGAAAATCACTTTTTGCATTTCGATGCCATTTTTTCGTTATCCAGCGGTCGCAGAAGATTCGTTTTGTGTGCGCTGTTATTATCTTACTTAGGTTTACGAAACCCATATGGTGGCAGCGATTTCTACATTGGAATTGTTTGGAAATTGAAATCGTGCGTTTCAGACCGAGAAAATCACTTTTTGCATTTCGATGCCATTTTTTCGTTATCCAGCGGTCGCAGAAGACTCGTTTTGTGTGCGCTGTTATTATCTTACTTAGGTTTACGAATCCCATATGGTGGCAGCGATTTCTACATTGGAATTGTTTGGAAATTGAAATCGTGCGTTTCAGACCGAGAAAATCACTTTTTGCATTTCGATGCCATTTTTTCGTTATCCAGCGGTCGCAGAAGACTCGTTTTGTGTGCGCTGTTATTATCTTACTTAGGTTTACGAATCCCATATGGTGGCAGCGATTTCTACATTGGAATTGTTTGGAAATTGAAATCGTGCGTTTCAGACCGAGAAAATCACTTTTTGCATTTCGATGCCATTTTTTCGTTATCCAGCGGTCGCAGAAGATTCGTTTTGTGTGCGCTGTTATTATCTTACTTAGGTTTACGAAACCCATATGGTGGCAGCGATTTCTACATTGGAATTGTTTGGAAATTGAAATCGTGCGTTTCAGACCGAGAAAATCACTTTTTGCATTTCGATGCCATTTTTTCGTTATCCAGCGGTCGCAGAAGACTCGTTTTGTGTGCGCTGTTATTATCTTACTTAGGTTTACGAATCCCATATGGTGGCAGCGATTTCTACATTGGAATTGTTTGGAAATTGAAATCGTGCGTTTCAGACCGAGAAAATCACTTTTTGCATTTCGATGCCATTTTTTCGTTATCCAGCGGTCGCAGAAGATTCGTTTTGTGTGCGCTGTTATTATCTTACTTAGGTTTACGAAACCCATATGGTGGCAGCGATTTCTACATTGGAATTGTTTGGAAATTGAAATCATGCGTTTCAGACCGAGAAAATCACTTTTTGCATTTCGATGCCATTTTTTCGTTATCCAGCGGTCGCAGAAGATTCGTTTTGTGTGCGCTGTTATTATCTTACTTAGGTTTACGAAACCCATATGGTGGCAGCGATTTCTACATTGGAATTGTTTGGAAATTGAAATCGTGCGTTTCAGACCGAGAAAATCACTTTTTGCATTTCGATGCCATTTTTTCGTTATCCAGCGGTCGCAGAAGATTCGTTTTGTGTGCGCTGTTATTATCTTACTTAGGTTTACGAAACCCATATGGTGGCAGCGATTTCTACATTGGAATTGTTTGGAAATTGAAATCGTGCGTTTCAGACCGAGAAAATCACTTTCTGCATTTCGATGCTATTTTTTCGTTATCCAGCGGTCGCAGAAGATACGTTTTGTGTGCGCTGTTATTATCTTACTTAGGTTTACGAATCCCATATGGTGGCAGCGATTTCTACATTGGAATTGTTTGGAAATTGAAATCGTGCGTTTCAGACCGAGAAAATCACTTTTTGCATTTCGATGCCATTTTTTCGTTATCCAGCGGTCGCAGAAGATTCGTTTTGTGTGCGCTGTTATTATCTTACTTAGGTTTACGAAACCCATATGGTGGCAGCGATTTCTACATTGGAATTGTTTGGAAATTGAAATCATGCGTTTCAGACCGAGAAAATCACTTTTTGCATTTCGATGCCATTTTTTCGTTATCCAGCGGTCGCAGAAGATTCGTTTTGTGTGCGCTGTTATTATCTTACTTAGGTTTACGAAACCCATATGGTGGCAGCGATTTCTACATTGGAATTGTTTGGAAATTGAAATCGTGCGTTTCAGACCGAGAAAATCACTTTTTGCATTTCGATGCCATTTTTTCGTTATCCAGCGGTCGCAGAAGATTCGTTTTGTGTGCGCTGTTATTATCTTACTTAGGTTTACGAATCCCATATGGTGGCAGCGATTTCTACATTGGAATTGTTTGGAAATTGAAATCATGCGTTTCAGACCGAGAAAATCACTTTTTGCATTTCGATGCCATTTTTTCGTTATCCAGCGGTCGCAGAAGACTCGTTTTGTGTGCGCTGTTATTATCTTACTTAGGTTTACGAATCCCATATGGTGGCAGCGATTTCTACATTGGAATTGTTTGGAAATTGAAATCGTGCGTTTCAGACCGAGAAAATCACTTTTTGCATTTCGATGCCATTTTTTCGTTATCCAGCGGTCGCAGAAGATTCGTTTTGTGTGCGCTGTTATTATCTTACTTAGGTTTACGAATCCCATATGGTGGAAGCGATTTCTACATTGGAATTGTTTGGAAATTGAAATCGTGCGTTCAGACCGAGAAAATCACTTTTTGCATTTCGATGCCATTTTTTCGTTATCCAGCGGTCGCAGAAGATTCGTTTTGTGTGCGCTGTTATTATCTTACTTAGGTTTACGAATCCCATATGGTGGCAGCGATTTCTACATTGGAATTGTTTGGAAATTGAAATCGTGCGTGTCAGACCGAGAAAATCACTTTCTGCATTTCGATGCTATTTTTTCGTTATCCAGCGGTCGCAGAAGATACGTTTTGTGTGCGCTGTTATTATCTTACTTAGGTTTACGAATCCCATATGGTGGCAGCGATTTCTACATTGGAATTGTTTGGAAATTGAAATCATGCGTTTCAGACCGAGAAAATCACTTTTTGCATTTCGATGCCATTTTTTCGTTATCCAGCGGTCGCAGAAGATTCGTTTTGTGTGCGCTGTTATTATCTTACTTAGGTTTACGAAACCCATATGGTGGCAGCGATTTCTACATTGGAATTGTTTGGAAATTGAAATCGTGCGTTTCAGACCGAGAAAATCACTTTTTGCATTTCGATGCCATTTTTTCGTTATCCAGCGGTCGCAGAAGACTCGTTTTGTGTGCGCTGTTATTATCTTACTTAGGTTTACGAATCCCATATGGTGGCAGCGATTTCTACATTGGAATTGTTTGGAAATTGAAATCGTGCGTTTCAGACCGAGAAAATCACTTTCTGCATTTCGATGCTATTTTTTCGTTATCCAGCGGTCGCAGAAGATTCGTTTTGTGTGCGCTGTTATTATCTTACTTAGGTTTACGAATCGCATATGGTGGCAGCGATTTCTACATTGGAATTGTTTGGAAATTGAAATCGTGCGTTTCAGACCGAGAAAATCACTTTTTGCATTTCGATGCCATTTTTTCGTTATCCAGCGGTCGCAGAAGATTCGTTTTGTGTGCGCTGTTATTATCTTACTTAGGTTTACGAAACCCATATGGTGGCAGCGATTTCTACATTGGAATTGTTTGGAAATTGAAATCGTGCGTTTCAGACCGAGAAAATCACTTTCTGCATTTCGATGCTATTTTTTCGTTATCCAGCGGTCGCAGAAGATTCGTTTTGTGTGCGCTGTTATTATCTTACTTAGGTTTACGAATCCCATATGGTGGCAGCGATTTCTACATTGGAATTGTTTGGAAATTGAAATCATGCGTTTCAGACCGAGAAAATCACTTTTTGCATTTCGATGCCATTTTTTCGTTATCCAGCGGTCGCAGAAGATTCGTTTTGTGTGCGCTGTTATTATCTTACTTAGGTTTACGAAACCCATATGGTGGCAGCGATTTCTACATTGGAATTGTTTGGAAATTGAAATCGTGCGTTTCAGACCGAGAAAATCACTTTTTGCATTTCGATGCCATTTTTTCGTTATCCAGCGGTCGCAGAAGATTCGTTTTGTGTGCGCTGTTATTATCTTACTTAGGTTTACGAAACCCATATGGTGGCAGCGATTTCTACATTGGAATTGTTTGGAAATTGAAATCGTGCGTTTCAGACCGAGAAAATCACTTTCTGCATTTCGATGCTATTTTTTCGTTATCCAGCGGTCGCAGAAGATACGTTTTGTGTGCGCTGTTATTATCTTACTTAGGTTTACGAATCCCATATGGTGGCAGCGATTTCTACATTGGAATTGTTTGGAAATTGAAATCGTGCGTTTCAGACCGAGAAAATCACTTTTTGCATTTCGATGCCATTTTTTCGTTATCCAGCGGTCGCAGAAGATTCGTTTTGTGTGCGCTGTTATTATCTTACTTAGGTTTACGAAACCCATATGGTGGCAGCGATTTCTACATTGGAATTGTTTGGAAATTGAAATCATGCGTTTCAGACCGAGAAAATCACTTTTTGCATTTCGATGCCATTTTTTCGTTATCCAGCGGTCGCAGAAGATTCGTTTTGTGTGCGCTGTTATTATCTTACTTAGGTTTACGAAACCCATATGGTGGCAGCGATTTCTACATTGGAATTGTTTGGAAATTGAAATCGTGCGTTTCAGACCGAGAAAATCACTTTTTGCATTTCGATGCCATTTTTTCGTTATCCAGCGGTCGCAGAAGATTCGTTTTGTGTGCGCTGTTATTATCTTACTTAGGTTTACGAAACCCATATGGTGGCAGCGATTTCTACATTGGAATTGTTTGGAAATTGAAATCGTGCGTTTCAGACCGAGAAAATCACTTTCTGCATTTCGATGCTATTTTTTCGTTATCCAGCGGTCGCAGAAGATACGTTTTGTGTGCGCTGTTATTATCTTACTTAGGTTTACGAATCCCATATGGTGGCAGCGATTTCTACATTGGAATTGTTTGGAAATTGAAATCGTGCGTTTCAGACCGAGAAAATCACTTTTTGCATTTCGATGCCATTTTTTCGTTATCCAGCGGTCGCAGAAGATTCGTTTTGTGTGCGCTGTTATTATCTTACTTAGGTTTACGAAACCCATATGGTGGCAGCGATTTCTACATTGGAATTGTTTGGAAATTGAAATCATGCGTTTCAGACCGAGAAAATCACTTTTTGCATTTCGATGCCATTTTTTCGTTATCCAGCGGTCGCAGAAGATTCGTTTTGTGTGCGCTGTTATTATCTTACTTAGGTTTACGAAACCCATATGGTGGCAGCGATTTCTACATTGGAATTGTTTGGAAATTGAAATCGTGCGTTTCAGACCGAGAAAATCACTTTTTGCATTTCGATGCCATTTTTTCGTTATCCAGCGGTCGCAGAAGATTCGTTTTGTGTGCGCTGTTATTATCTTACTTAGGTTTACGAATCCCATATGGTGGCAGCGATTTCTACATTGGAATTGTTTGGAAATTGAAATCATGCGTTTCAGACCGAGAAAATCACTTTTTGCATTTCGATGCCATTTTTTCGTTATCCAGCGGTCGCAGAAGACTCGTTTTGTGTGCGCTGTTATTATCTTACTTAGGTTTACGAATCCCATATGGTGGCAGCGATTTCTACATTGGAATTGTTTGGAAATTGAAATCGTGCGTTTCAGACCGAGAAAATCACTTTTTGCATTTCGATGCCATTTTTTCGTTATCCAGCGGTCGCAGAAGATTCGTTTTGTGTGCGCTGTTATTATCTTACTTAGGTTTACGAATCCCATATGGTGGAAGCGATTTCTACATTGGAATTGTTTGGAAATTGAAATCGTGCGTTCAGACCGAGAAAATCACTTTTTGCATTTCGATGCCATTTTTTCGTTATCCAGCGGTCGCAGAAGATTCGTTTTGTGTGCGCTGTTATTATCTTACTTAGGTTTACGAATCCCATATGGTGGCAGCGATTTCTACATTGGAATTGTTTGGAAATTGAAATCGTGCGTGTCAGACCGAGAAAATCACTTTCTGCATTTCGATGCTATTTTTTCGTTATCCAGCGGTCGCAGAAGATACGTTTTGTGTGCGCTGTTATTATCTTACTTAGGTTTACGAATCCCATATGGTGGCAGCGATTTCTACATTGGAATTGTTTGGAAATTGAAATCATGCGTTTCAGACCGAGAAAATCACTTTTTGCATTTCGATGCCATTTTTTCGTTATCCAGCGGTCGCAGAAGATTCGTTTTGTGTGCGCTGTTATTATCTTACTTAGGTTTACGAAACCCATATGGTGGCAGCGATTTCTACATTGGAATTGTTTGGAAATTGAAATCGTGCGTTTCAGACCGAGAAAATCACTTTTTGCATTTCGATGCCATTTTTTCGTTATCCAGCGGTCGCAGAAGACTCGTTTTGTGTGCGCTGTTATTATCTTACTTAGGTTTACGAATCCCATATGGTGGCAGCGATTTCTACATTGGAATTGTTTGGAAATTGAAATCGTGCGTTTCAGACCGAGAAAATCACTTTCTGCATTTCGATGCTATTTTTTCGTTATCCAGCGGTCGCAGAAGATTCGTTTTGTGTGCGCTGTTATTATCTTACTTAGGTTTACGAATCGCATATGGTGGCAGCGATTTCTACATTGGAATTGTTTGGAAATTGAAATCGTGCGTTTCAGACCGAGAAAATCACTTTTTGCATTTCGATGCCATTTTTTCGTTATCCAGCGGTCGCAGAAGATTCGTTTTGTGTGCGCTGTTATTATCTTACTTAGGTTTACGAAACCCATATGGTGGCAGCGATTTCTACATTGGAATTGTTTGGAAATTGAAATCGTGCGTTTCAGACCGAGAAAATCACTTTCTGCATTTCGATGCTATTTTTTCGTTATCCAGCGGTCGCAGAAGATTCGTTTTGTGTGCGCTGTTATTATCTTACTTAGGTTTACGAATCGCATATGGTGGCAGCGATTTCTACATTGGAATTGTTTGGAAATTGAAATCGTGCGTTTCAGACCGAGAAAATCACTTTTTGCATTTCGATGCCATTTTTTCGTTATCCAGCGGTCGCAGAAGATTCGTTTTGTGTGCGCTGTTATTATCTTACTTAGGTTTACGAAACCCATATGGTGGCAGCGATTTCTACATTGGAATTGTTTGGAAATTGAAATCGTGCGTTTCAGACCGAGAAAATCACTTTCTGCATTTCGATGCTATTTTTTCGTTATCCAGCGGTCGCAGAAGATTCGTTTTGTGTGCGCTGTTATTATCTTACTTAGGTTTACGAATCGCATATGGTGGCAGCGATTTCTACATTGGAATTGTTTGGAAATTGAAATCGTGCGTTTCAGACCGAGAAAATCACTTTTTGCATTTCGATGCCATTTTTTCGTTATCCAGCGGTCGCAGAAGATTCGTTTTGTGTGCGCTGTTATTATCTTACTTAGGTTTACGAAACCCATATGGTGGCAGCGATTTCTACATTGGAATTGTTTGGAAATTGAAATCGTGCGTTTCAGACCGAGAAAATCACTTTCTGCATTTCGATGCTATTTTTTCGTTATCCAGCGGTCGCAGAAGATTCGTTTTGTGTGCGCTGTTATTATCTTACTTAGGTTTACGAATCCCATATGGTGGCAGCGATTTCTACATTGGAATTGTTTGGAAATTGAAATCATGCGTTTCAGACCGAGAAAATCACTTTTTGCATTTCGATGCCATTTTTTCGTTATCCAGCGGTCGCAGAAGATTCGTTTTGTGTGCGCTGTTATTATCTTACTTAGGTTTACGAATCCCATATGGTGGCAGCGATTTCTACATTGGAATTGTTTGGAAATTGAAATCATGCGTTTCAGACCGAGAAAATCACTTTTTGCATTTCGATGCCATTTTTTCGTTATCCAGCGGTCGCAGAAGACTCGTTTTGTGTGCGCTGTTATTATCTTACTTAGGTTTACGAATCCCATATGGTGGCAGCGATTTCTACATTGGAATTGTTTGGAAATTGAAATCGTGCGTTTCAGACCGAGAAAATCACTTTTTGCATTTCGATGCCATTTTTTCGTTATCCAGCGGTCGCAGAAGATTCGTTTTGTGTGCGCTGTTATTATCTTACTTAGGTTTACGAAACCCATATGGTGGCAGCGATTTCTACATTGGAATTGTTTGGAAATTGAAATCGTGCGTTTCAGACCGAGAAAATCACTTTCTGCATTTCGATGCTATTTTTTCGTTATCCAGCGGTCGCAGAAGATTCGTTTTGTGTGCGCTGTTATTATCTTACTTAGGTTTACGAATCGCATATGGTGGCAGCGATTTCTACATTGGAATTGTTTGGAAATTGAAATCGTGCGTTTCAGACCGAGAAAATCACTTTTTGCATTTCGATGCCATTTTTTCGTTATCCAGCGGTCGCAGAAGACTCGTTTTGTGTGCGCTGTTATTATCTTACTTAGGTTTACGAATCCCATATGGTGGCAGCGATTTCTACATTGGAATTGTTTGGAAATTGAAATCGTGCGTTTCAGACCGAGAAAATCACTTTTTGCATTTCGATGCCATTTTTTCGTTATCCAGCGGTCGCAGAAGATTCGTTTTGTGTGCGCTGTTATTATCTTACTTAGGTTTACGAAACCCATATGGTGGCAGCGATTTCTACATTGGAATTGTTTGGAAATTGAAATCGTGCGTTTCAGACCGAGAAAATCACTTTCTGCATTTCGATGCTATTTTTTCGTTATCCAGCGGTCGCAGAAGATTCGTTTTGTGTGCGCTGTTATTATCTTACTTAGGTTTACGAATCGCATATGGTGGCAGCGATTTCTACATTGGAATTGTTTGGAAATTGAAATCGTGCGTTTCAGACCGAGAAAATCACTTCTTGCATTTCGATGCCATTTTTTCGTTATCCAGCGGTCGCAGAAGACTCGTTTTGTGTGCGCTGTTATTATCTTACTTAGGTTTACGAATCCCATATGGTGGCAGCGATTTCTACATTGGAATTGTTTGGAAATTGAAATCGTGCGTTTCAGACCGAGAAAATCACTTTTTGCATTTCGATGCCATTTTTTCGTTATCCAGCGGTCGCAGAAGATTCGTTTTGTGTGCGCTGTTATTATCTTACTTAGGTTTACGAATCCCATATGGTGGCAGCGATTTCTACATTGGAATTGTTTGGAAATTGAAATCATGCGTTTCAGACCGAGAAAATCACTTTTTGCATTTCGATGCCATTTTTTCGTTATCCAGCGGTCGCAGAAGATTCGTTTTGTGTGCGCTGTTATTATCTTACTTAGGTTTACGAAACCCATATGGTGGCAGCGATTTCTACATTGGAATTGTTTGGAAATTGAAATCGTGCGTTTCAGACCGAGAAAATCACTTTTTGCATTTCGATGCCATTTTTTCGTTATCCAGCGGTCGCAGAAGATTCGTTTTGTGTGCGCTGTTATTATCTTACTTAGGTTTACGAAACCCATATGGTGGCAGCGATTTCTACATTGGAATTGTTTGGAAATTGAAATCGTGCGTTTCAGACCGAGAAAATCACTTTCTGCATTTCGATGCTATTTTTTCGTTATCCAGCGGTCGCAGAAGATACGTTTTGTGTGCGCTGTTATTATCTTACTTAGGTTTACGAATCCCATATGGTGGCAGCGATTTCTACATTGGAATTGTTTGGAAATTGAAATCGTGCGTTTCAGACCGAGAAAATCACTTTTTGCATTTCGATGCCATTTTTTCGTTATCCAGCGGTCGCAGAAGATTCGTTTTGTGTGCGCTGTTATTATCTTACTTAGGTTTACGAAACCCATATGGTGGCAGCGATTTCTACATTGGAATTGTTTGGAAATTGAAATCATGCGTTTCAGACCGAGAAAATCACTTTTTGCATTTCGATGCCATTTTTTCGTTATCCAGCGGTCGCAGAAGATTCGTTTTGTGTGCGCTGTTATTATCTTACTTAGGTTTACGAAACCCATATGGTGGCAGCGATTTCTACATTGGAATTGTTTGGAAATTGAAATCGTGCGTTTCAGACCGAGAAAATCACTTTTTGCATTTCGATGCCATTTTTTCGTTATCCAGCGGTCGCAGAAGATTCGTTTTGTGTGCGCTGTTATTATCTTACTTAGGTTTACGAAACCCATATGGTGGCAGCGATTTCTACATTGGAATTGTTTGGAAATTGAAATCGTGCGTTTCAGACCGAGAAAATCACTTTCTGCATTTCGATGCTATTTTTTCGTTATCCAGCGGTCGCAGAAGATACGTTTTGTGTGCGCTGTTATTATCTTACTTAGGTTTACGAATCCCATATGGTGGCAGCGATTTCTACATTGGAATTGTTTGGAAATTGAAATCGTGCGTTTCAGACCGAGAAAATCACTTTTTGCATTTCGATGCCATTTTTTCGTTATCCAGCGGTCGCAGAAGATTCGTTTTGTGTGCGCTGTTATTATCTTACTTAGGTTTACGAAACCCATATGGTGGCAGCGATTTCTACATTGGAATTGTTTGGAAATTGAAATCATGCGTTTCAGACCGAGAAAATCACTTTTTGCATTTCGATGCCATTTTTTCGTTATCCAGCGGTCGCAGAAGATTCGTTTTGTGTGCGCTGTTATTATCTTACTTAGGTTTACGAAACCCATATGGTGGCAGCGATTTCTACATTGGAATTGTTTGGAAATTGAAATCGTGCGTTTCAGACCGAGAAAATCACTTTTTGCATTTCGATGCCATTTTTTCGTTATCCAGCGGTCGCAGAAGATTCGTTTTGTGTGCGCTGTTATTATCTTACTTAGGTTTACGAATCCCATATGGTGGCAGCGATTTCTACATTGGAATTGTTTGGAAATTGAAATCATGCGTTTCAGACCGAGAAAATCACTTTTTGCATTTCGATGCCATTTTTTCGTTATCCAGCGGTCGCAGAAGACTCGTTTTGTGTGCGCTGTTATTATCTTACTTAGGTTTACGAATCCCATATGGTGGCAGCGATTTCTACATTGGAATTGTTTGGAAATTGAAATCGTGCGTTTCAGACCGAGAAAATCACTTTTTGCATTTCGATGCCATTTTTTCGTTATCCAGCGGTCGCAGAAGATTCGTTTTGTGTGCGCTGTTATTATCTTACTTAGGTTTACGAATCCCATATGGTGGAAGCGATTTCTACATTGGAATTGTTTGGAAATTGAAATCGTGCGTTCAGACCGAGAAAATCACTTTTTGCATTTCGATGCCATTTTTTCGTTATCCAGCGGTCGCAGAAGATTCGTTTTGTGTGCGCTGTTATTATCTTACTTAGGTTTACGAATCCCATATGGTGGCAGCGATTTCTACATTGGAATTGTTTGGAAATTGAAATCGTGCGTGTCAGACCGAGAAAATCACTTTCTGCATTTCGATGCTATTTTTTCGTTATCCAGCGGTCGCAGAAGATACGTTTTGTGTGCGCTGTTATTATCTTACTTAGGTTTACGAATCCCATATGGTGGCAGCGATTTCTACATTGGAATTGTTTGGAAATTGAAATCATGCGTTTCAGACCGAGAAAATCACTTTTTGCATTTCGATGCCATTTTTTCGTTATCCAGCGGTCGCAGAAGATTCGTTTTGTGTGCGCTGTTATTATCTTACTTAGGTTTACGAAACCCATATGGTGGCAGCGATTTCTACATTGGAATTGTTTGGAAATTGAAATCGTGCGTTTCAGACCGAGAAAATCACTTTTTGCATTTCGATGCCATTTTTTCGTTATCCAGCGGTCGCAGAAGACTCGTTTTGTGTGCGCTGTTATTATCTTACTTAGGTTTACGAATCCCATATGGTGGCAGCGATTTCTACATTGGAATTGTTTGGAAATTGAAATCGTGCGTTTCAGACCGAGAAAATCACTTTCTGCATTTCGATGCTATTTTTTCGTTATCCAGCGGTCGCAGAAGATTCGTTTTGTGTGCGCTGTTATTATCTTACTTAGGTTTACGAATCGCATATGGTGGCAGCGATTTCTACATTGGAATTGTTTGGAAATTGAAATCGTGCGTTTCAGACCGAGAAAATCACTTTTTGCATTTCGATGCCATTTTTTCGTTATCCAGCGGTCGCAGAAGATTCGTTTTGTGTGCGCTGTTATTATCTTACTTAGGTTTACGAAACCCATATGGTGGCAGCGATTTCTACATTGGAATTGTTTGGAAATTGAAATCGTGCGTTTCAGACAGAGAAAATCACTTTCTGCATTTCGATGCTATTTTTTCGTTATCCAGCGGTCGCAGAAGATTCGTTTTGTGTGCGCTGTTATTATCTTACTTAGGTTTACGAATCCCATATGGTGGCAGCGATTTCTACATTGGAATTGTTTGGAAATTGAAATCATGCGTTTCAGACCGAGAAAATCACTTTTTGCATTTCGATGCCATTTTTTCGTTATCCAGCGGTCGCAGAAGATTCGTTTTGTGTGCGCTGTTATTATCTTACTTAGGTTTACGAAACCCATATGGTGGCAGCGATTTCTACATTGGAATTGTTTGGAAATTGAAATCGTGCGTTTCAGACCGAGAAAATCACTTTTTGCATTTCGATGCCATTTTTTCGTTATCCAGCGGTCGCAGAAGACTCGTTTTGTGTGCGCTGTTATTATCTTACTTAGGTTTACGAATCCCATATGGTGGCAGCGATTTCTACATTGGAATTGTTTGGAAATTGAAATCGTGCGTTTCAGACCGAGAAAATCACTTTTTGCATTTCGATGCCATTTTTTCGTTATCCAGCGGTCGCAGAAGATTCGTTTTGTGTGCGCTGTTATTATCTTACTTAGGTTTACGAAACCCATATGGTGGCAGCGATTTCTACATTGGAATTGTTTGGAAATTGAAATCGTGCGTTTCAGACCGAGAAAATCACTTTCTGCATTTCGATGCTATTTTTTCGTTATCCAGCGGTCGCAGAAGATTCGTTTTGTGTGCGCTGTTATTATCTTACTTAGGTTTACGAATCGCATATGGTGGCAGCGATTTCTACATTGGAATTGTTTGGAAATTGAAATCGTGCGTTTCAGACCGAGAAAATCACTTTTTGCATTTCGATGCCATTTTTTCGTTATCCAGCGGTCGCAGAAGACTCGTTTTGTGTGCGCTGTTATTATCTTACTTAGGTTTACGAATCCCATATGGTGGCAGCGATTTCTACATTGGAATTGTTTGGAAATTGAAATCGTGCGTTTCAGACCAAGAAAATCACTTTTTGCATTTCGATGCCATTTTTTCGTTATCCAGCGGTCGCAGAAGATTCGTTTTGTGTGCGCTGTTATTATCTTACTTAGGTTTACGAAACCCATATGGTGGCAGCGATTTCTACATTGGAATTGTTTGGAAATTGAAATCGTGCGTTTCAGACCGAGAAAATCACTTTCTGCATTTCGATGCTATTTTTTCGTTATCCAGCGGTCGCAGAAGATTCGTTTTGTGTGCGCTGTTATTATCTTACTTAGGTTTACGAATCGCATATGGTGGCAGCGATTTCTACATTGGAATTGTTTGGAAATTGAAATCGTGCGTTTCAGACCGAGAAAATCACTTTTTGCATTTCGATGCCATTTTTTCGTTATCCAGCGGTCGCAGAAGACTCGTTTTGTGTGCGCTGTTATTATCTTACTTAGGTTTACGAATCCCATATGGTGGCAGCGATTTCTACATTGGAATTGTTTGGAAATTGAAATCGTGCGTTTCAGACCGAGAAAATCACTTTTTGCATTTCGATGCCATTTTTTCGTTATCCAGCGGTCGCAGAAGATTCGTTTTGTGTGCGCTGTTATTATCTTACTTAGGTTTACGAATCCCATATGGTGGCAGCGATTTCTACATTGGAATTGTTTGGAAATTGAAATCATGCGTTTCAGACCGAGAAAATCACTTTTTGCATTTCGATGCCATTTTTTCGTTATCCAGCGGTCGCAGAAGATTCGTTTTGTGTGCGCTGTTATTATCTTACTTAGGTTTACGAAACCCATATGGTGGCAGCGATTTCTACATTGGAATTGTTTGGAAATTGAAATCGTGCGTTTCAGACCGAGAAAATCACTTTTTGCATTTCGATGCCATTTTTTCGTTATCCAGCGGTCGCAGAAGACTCGTTTTGTGTGCGCTGTTATTATCTTACTTAGGTTTACGAATCCCATATGGTGGCAGCGATTTCTACATTGGAATTGTTTGGAAATTGAAATCGTGCGTTTCAGACCGAGAAAATCACTTTTTGCATTTCGATGCCATTTTTTCGTTATCCAGCGGTCGCAGAAGATTCGTTTTGTGTGCGCTGTTATTATCTTACTTAGGTTTACGAAACCCATATGGTGGCAGCGATTGCTACATTGGAATTGTTTGGAAATTGAAATCGTGCGTTTCAGACCGAGAAAATCACTTTCTGCATTTCGATGCTATTTTTTCGTTATCCAGCGGTCGCAGAAGATTCGTTTTGTGTGCGCTGTTATTATCTTACTTAGGTTTACGAATCCCATATGGTGGCAGCGATTTCAACATTGGAATTGTTTGGAAATTGAAATCATGCGTTTCAGACCGAGAAAATCACTTTTTGCATTTCGATGCCATTTTTTCGTTATCCAGCGGTCGCAGAAGATTCGTTTTGTGTGCGCTGTTATTATCTTACTTAGGTTTACGAAACCCATATGGTGGCAGCGATTTCTACATTGGAATTGTTTGGAAATTGAAATCGTGCGTTTCAGACCGAGAAAATCACTTTTTGCATTTCGATGCCATTTTTTCGTTATCCAGCGGTCGCAGAAGACTCGTTTTGTGTGCGCTGTTATTATCTTACTTAGGTTTACGAATCCCATATGGTGGCAGCGATTTCTACATTGGAATTGTTTGGAAATTGAAATCGTGCGTTTCAGACCGAGAAAATCACTTTTTGCATTTCGATGCCATTTTTTCGTTATCCAGCGGTCGCAGAAGATTCGTTTTGTGTGCGCTGTTATTATCTTACTTAGGTTTACGAAACCCATATGGTGGCAGCGATTTCTACATTGGAATTGTTTGGAAATTGAAATCGTGCGTTTCAGACCGAGAAAATCACTTTCTGCATTTCGATGCTATTTTTTCGTTATCCAGCGGTCGCAGAAGACTCGTTTTGTGTGCGCTGTTATTATCTTACTTAGGTTTACGAATCCCATATGGTGGCAGCGATTTCTACATTGGAATTGTTTGGAAATTGAAATCGTGCGTTTCAGACCGAGAAAATCACTTTTTGCATTTCGATGCCATTTTTTCGTTATCCAGCGGTCGCAGAAGATTCGTTTTGTGTGCGCTGTTATTATCTTACTTAGGTTTACGAATCCCATATGGTGGCAGCGATTTCTACATTGGAATTGTTTGGAAATTGAAATCATGCGTTTCAGACCGAGAAAATCACTTTTTGCATTTCGATGCCATTTTTTCGTTATCCAGCGGTCGCAGAAGATTCGTTTTGTGTGCGCTGTTATTATCTTACTTAGGTTTACGAAACCCATATGGTGGCAGCGATTTCTACATTGGAATTGTTTGGAAATTGAAATCGTGCGTTTCAGACCGAGAAAATCACTTTTTGCATTTCGATGCCATTTTTTCGTTATCCAGCGGTCGCAGAAGACTCGTTTTGTGTGCGCTGTTATTATCTTACTTAGGTTTACGAATCCCATATGGTGGCAGCGATTTCTACATTGGAATTGTTTGGAAATTGAAATCGTGCGTTTCAGACCGAGAAAATCACTTTTTGCATTTCGATGCCATTTTTTCGTTATCCAGCGGTCGCAGAAGATTCGTTTTGTGTGCGCTGTTATTATCTTACTTAGGTTTACGAAACCCATATGGTGGCAGCGATTGCTACATTGGAATTGTTTGGAAATTGAAATCGTGCGTTTCAGACCGAGAAAATCACTTTCTGCATTTCGATGCTATTTTTTCGTTATCCAGCGGTCGCAGAAGATTCGTTTTGTGTGCGCTGTTATTATCTTACTTAGGTTTACGAATCCCATATGGTGGCAGCGATTTCTACATTGGAATTGTTTGGAAATTGAAATCGTGCGTTTCAGACCGAGAAAATCACTTTTTGCATTTCGATGCCATTTTTTCGTTATCCAGCGGTCGCAGAAGATTCGTTTTGTGTGCGCTGTTATTATCTTACTTAGGTTTACGAAACCCATATGGTGGCAGCGATTTCTACATTGGAATTGTTTGGAAATTGAAATCGTGCGTTTCAGACCGAGAAAATCACTTTCTGCATTTCGATGCTATTTTTTCGTTATCCAGCGGTCGCAGAAGATTCGTTTTGTGTGCGCTGTTATTATCTTACTTAGGTTTACGAATCCCATATGGTGCCAGCGATTTCTACATTGGAATTGTTTGGAAATTGAAATCCTGCGTTTCAGACCGAGAAAATCACTTTTTGCATTTCGATGCCATTTTTTCGTTATCCAGCGGTCGCAGAAGATTCGTTTTGTGTGCGCTGTTATTATCTTACTTAGGTTTACGAAACCCATATGGTGGCAGCGATTTGTACATTGGAATTGTTTGGAAATTGAAATCGTGCGTTTCAGACCGAGAAAATCACTTTTTGCATTTCGATGCCATTTTTTCGTTATCCAGCGGTCGCAGAAGATTCGTTTTGTGTGCGCTGTTATTATCTTACTTAGGTTTACGAAACCCATATGGTGGCAGCGATTTCTACATTGGAATTGTTTGGAAATTGAAATCGTGCGTTTCAGACCGAGAAAATCACTTTCTGCATTTCGATGCTATTTTTTCGTTATCCAGCGGTCGCAGAAGATTCGTTTTGTGTGCGCTGTTATTATCTTACTTAGGTTTACGAATCCCATATGGTGGCAGCGATTTCTACATTGGAATTGTTTGGAAATTGAAATCGTGCGTTTCAGACCGAGAAAATCACTTTTTGCATTTCGATGCCATTTTTTCGTTATCCAGCGGTCGCAGAAGATTCGTTTTGTGTGCGCTGTTATTATCTTACTTAGGTTTACGAATCCCATATGGTGGCAACGATTTCTACATTAGAATTGTTTGGAAATTGAAATCGTGCGTTTCAGACCGAGAAAATCACTTTTTGCATTTCGATGCCATTTCTTCGTTATCCAGCGGTCGCAGAAGATTCGTTTTGTGTGCGCTGTTATTATCTTACTTAGGTTTACGAAACCCATATGGTGGCAGCGATTTCTACATTGGAATTGTTTGGAAATTGAAATCGTGCGTTTCAGACCGAGAAAATCACTTTTTGCATTTCGATGCTATTTTTTCGTTATCCAGCGGTCGCAGAAGATTCGTTTTGTGTGCGCTGTTATTATCTTACTTAGGTTTACGAATCCCATATGGTGGCAGCGATTTCTACATTGGAATTGTTTGGAAATTGAAATCGTGCGTTTCAGACCGAGAAAATCACTTTTTGCATTTCAATGCCATTTTTTCGTTATCCAGCGGTCGCAGAAGATTCGTTTTGTGTGCGCTGTTATTATCTTACTTAGGTTTACGAATCTCATATGGTGGCAGCGAATTCTACATTGGAATTGTTTGGAAATTGAAATCGTGCGTTTCAGACCGAGAAAATCACTTTTTGCATTTCGATGCCATTTTTTCGTTATCCAGCGGTCGCAGAAGATTCGTTTTGTGTGCGCTGTTATTATCTTACTTAGGTTTACGAAACCCATATGGTGGCAGCGATTTCTACATTGGAATTGTTTGGAAATTGAAATCGTGCGTTTCAGACCCAGAAAATCACTTTTTGCATTTCGATGCTATTTTTTCGTTATCCAGCGGTCGCAGAAGATTCGTTTTGTGTGCGCTGTTATTATCTTACTTAGGTTTACGAAACCCATATGGTGGCAGCGATTTCTACATTGGAATTGTTTGGAAATTGAAATCGTGCGTTTCAGACCGAGAAAATCACTTTTTGCATTTCGATGCTATTTTTTCGTTAACCAGCGGTCGCAGAAGATTCGTTTTGTGTGCGCTGTTATTATCTTACTTAGGTTTACGAATCCCATATGGTGGCAGCGATTTCTACATTGGAATTGTTTGGAAATTGAAATCGTGCGTTTCAGACCGAGAAAATCACTTTTTGCATTTCGATGCCATTTTTTCGTTATCCAGCGGTCGCAGAAGATTCGTTTTGTGTGCGCTGTTATTATCTTACTTAGGTTTACGAAACCCATATGGTGGCAGCGATTTCTACATTGGAATTGTTTGGAAATTGAAATCGTGCGTTTCAGACCCAGAAAATCACTTTTTGCATTTCGATGCTATTTTTTCGTTATCCAGCGGTCGCAGAAGATTCGTTTTGTGTGCGCTGTTATTATCTTACTTAGGTTTACGAAACCCATATGGTGGCAGCGATTTCTACATTGGAATTGTTTGGAAATTGAAATCGTGCGTTTCAGACCGAGAAAATCACTTTTTGCATTTCGATGCCATTTTTTCGTTATCCAGCGGTCGCAGAAGATTCGTTTTGTGTGCGCTGTTATTATCTTACTTAGGTTTACGAATCTCATATGGTGGCAGCGATTTCTACATTGGAATTGTTTGGAAATTGAAATCGTGCGTTTCAGACCGAGAAAATCACTTTTTGCATTTCGATGCCATTTTTTCGTTATCCAGCGGTCGCAGAAGATTCGTTTTGTGTGCGCTGTTATTATCTTACTTAGGTTTACGAAACCCATATGGTGGCAGCGATTTCTACATTGGAATTGTTTGGAAATTGAAATCGTGCGTTTCAGACCGAGAAAATCACTTTTTGCATTTCGATGCTATTTTTTCGTTATCCAGCGGTCGCAGAAGATTCGTTTTGTGTGCGCTGTTATTATCTTACTTAGGTTTACGAATCCCATATGGTGGCAGCGATTTCTACATTGGAATTGTTTGGAAATTGAAATCGTGCGTTTCAGACCGAGAAAATCACTTTTTGCATTTCGATGCCATTTTTTCGTTATCCAGCGGTCGCAGAAGATTCGTTTTGTGTGCGCTGTTATTATCTTACTTAGGTTTACGAATCCCATATGGTGGAAGCGATTTCTACATTGGAATTGTTTGGAAATTGAAATCGTGCGTTTCAGACCGAGAAAATCACTTTTTGCATTTCGATGCCATTTTTTCGTTATCCAGCGGTCGCAGAAAATTCGTTTTGTGTGCGCTGTTATTATCTTACTTAGGTTTACGAAACCCATATGATGGCAGCGATTTCTACATTGGAATTGTTTGGAAATTGAAATCGTGCGTTTCAGACCGAGAAAATCACTTTTTGCATTTCGATGCTATTTTTTCGTTATCCAGCGGTCGCAGAAGATTCGTTTTGTGTGCGCTATTATTATCTTACTTAGGTTTACGAATCCCATATGGTGGCAGCGATTTCTACATTGGAATTGTTTGGAAATTGAAATCGTGCGTTTCAGACCGAGAAAATCACTTTTTGCATTTCGATGCCATTTTTTCGTTATCCAGCGGTCGCAGAAGATTCGTTTTGTGTGCGCTGTTATTATCTTACTTAGGTTTACGAATCCCATATGGTGGCAGCGATTTCTACATTGGAATTGTTTGGAAATTGAAATCGTGCGTTTCAGACCGAGAAAATCACTTTTTGCATTTCGATGCCATTTTTTCGTTATCCAGCGGTCGCAGAAGATTCGTTTTGTGTGCGCTGTTATTATCTTACTTAGGTTTACGAATCCCATATGGTGGCAGCGATTTCTACATTGGAATTGTTTGGAAATTGAAATCGTGCGTTTCAGACCGAGAAAATCACTTTTTGCATTTCGATGCTATTTTTTCGTTATCCAGCGGTCGCAGAAGATTCGTTTTGTGTGCGCTGTTATTATCTTACTTAGGTTTACGAATCCCATATGGTGGCAGCGATTTCTACATTGGAATTGTTTGGAAATTGAAATCGTGCGTTTCAGACCGAGAAAATCACTTTTTGCATTTCGATGCCATTTTTTCGTTATCCAGCGGTCGCAGAAGATTCGTTTTGTGTGCGCTGTTATTATCTTACTTAGGTTTACGAATCCCATATGGTGGCAGCGATTTCTACATTGGAATTGTTTGGAAATTGAAATCGTGCGTTTCAGACCGAGAAAATCACTTTTTGCATTTCGATGCTATTTTTTCGTTATCCAGCGGTCGCAGAAGATTCGTTTTGTGTGCGCTGTTATTATCTTACTTAGGTTTACGAATCCCATATGGTGGCAGCGATTTCTACATTGGAATTGTTTGGAAATTGAAATCGTGCGTTTCAGACCGAGAAAATCACTTTTTGCATTTCGATGCCATTTTTTCGTTATCCAGCGGTCGCAGAAGATTCGTTTTGTGTGCGCTGTTATTATCTTACTTAGGTTTACGAATCCCATATGGTGGAAGCGATTTCTACATTGGAATTGTTTGGAAATTGAAATCGTGCGTTTCAGACCGAGAAAATCACTTTTTGCATTTCGATGCCATTTTTTCGTTATCCAGCGGTCGCAGAAGATTCGTTTTGTGTGCGCTGTTATTATCTTACTTAGGTTTACGAAACCCATATGATGGCAGCGATTTCTACATTGGAATTGTTTGGAAATTGAAATCGTGCGTTTCAGACCGAGAAAATCACTTTTTGCATTTCGATGCTATTTTTTCGTTATCCAGCGGTCGCAGAAGATTCGTTTTGTGTGCGCTATTATTATCTTACTTAGGTTTACGAATCCCATATGGTGGCAGCGATTTCTACATTGGAATTGTTTGCAAATTGAAATCGTGCGTTTCAGACCGAGAAAATCACTTTTTGCATTTCGATGCCATTTTTTCGTTATCCAGCGGTCGCAGAAGATTCGTTTTGTGTGCGCTGTTATTATCTTACTTAGGTTTACGAATCCCATATGGTGGCAGCGATTTCTACATTGGAATTGTTTGGAAATTGAAATCGTGCGTTTCAGACCGAGAAAATCACTTTTTGCATTTCGATGCCATTTTTTCGTTATCCAGCGGTCGCAGAAGATTCGTTTTGTGTGCGCTGTTATTATCTTACTTAGGTTTACGAATCCCATATGGTGGCAGCGATTTCTACATTGGAATTGTTTGGAAATTGAAATCGTGCGTTTCAGACCGAGAAAATCACTTTTTGCATTTCGATGCCATTTTTTCGTTATCCAGCGGTCGCAGAAGATTCGTTTTGTGTGCGCTGTTATTATCTTACTTAGGTTTACGAAACCCATATGGTGGCAGCGATTTCTACATTGGAATTGTTTGGAAATTGAAATCGTGCGTTTCAGACCGAGAAAATCACTTTCTGCATTTCGATGCTATTTTTTCGTTATCCAGCTGTCGCAGAAGATTCGTTTTGTGCGCGCTGTTATTATCTTACTTAGGTTTACGAATCCCATATGGTGGCAGCGATTTCTACATTGGAATTGTTTGGAAATTGAAATCGTGCGTTTCAGACCGAGAAAATCACTTTTTGCATTTCGATGCCATTTCTTCGTTATCCAGCGGTCGCAGGCGATTCGTTTTGTGTGCGCTGTTATTATCTTACTTAGGTTTACGAATCTCATATGGTGGCAGCGATTTCTACATTGGAATTGTTTGGAAATTGAAATCGTGCGTTTCAGACCGAGAAAATCACTTTTTGCATTTCAATGCCATTTTTTCGTTATTCAGCGGTCGCAGAAGATTCGTTTTGTGTGCGCTGTTATTATCTTACTTAGGTTTACGAAACCCATATGGTGGCAGCGATTTCTACATTGGAATTGTTTGGAAATTGAAATCGTGCGTTTCAGACCGAGAAAATCACTTTTTGCATTTCGATGCCATTTTTTCGTTATCCAGCGGTCGCAGAAGATTCGTTTTGTGTGCGCTGTTATTATCTTACTTAGGTTTACGAATCTCATATGGTGGCAGCGATTTCTACATTGGAATTGTTTGGAAATTGAAATCGTGCGTTTCAGACCGAGAAAATCACTTTTTGCATTTCGATGCCATTTTTTCGTTATCCAGCGGTCGCAGAAGATTCGTTTTGTGTGCGCTGTTATTATCTTACTTAGGTTTACGAATCCCATATGGTGGCAGCGATTTCTACATTGGAATTGTTTGGAAATTGAAATCGTGCGTTTCAGACCGAGAAAATCACTTTTTGCATTTCGATGCCATTTTTTCGTTATCCAGCGGTCGCAGAAGATTCGTTTTGTGTGCGCTGTTATTATCTTACTTAGGTTTACGAATCCCATATGGTGGCAGCGATTTCTACATTGGAATTGTTTGGAAATTGAAATCGTGCGTTTCAGACCGAGAAAATCACTTTTTGCATTTCGATGCCATTTTTTCGTTATCCAGCGGTCGCAGAAGATTCGTTTTGTGTGCGCTGTTATTATCTTACTTAGGTTTACGAATCCCATATGGTGGCAGCGATTTCTACATTGGAATTGTTTGGAAATTGAAATCGTGCGTTTCAGACCGAGAAAATCACTTTTTGCATTTCGATGCTATTTTTTCGTTATCCAGCGGTCGCAGAAGATTCGTTTTGTGTGCGCTGTTATTTTCTTACTTAGGTTTACGAATCCCATATGGTGGCAGCGATTTCTACATTGGAATTGTTTGGAAATTGAAATCGTGCGTTTCAGACCGAGAAAATCACTTTTTGCATTTCGATGCCATTTTTTCGTTATCCAGCGGTCGCAGAAGATTCGTTTTGTGTGCGCTGTTATTATCTTACTTAGGTTTACGAAACCCATATGGTGGCAGCGATTTCTACATTGGAATTGTTTGGAAATTGAAATCGTGCGTTTCAGACCGAGAAAATCACTTTCTGCATTTCGATGCTATTTTTTCGTTATCCAGCTGTCGCAGAAGATTCGTTTTGTGCGCGCTGTTATTATCTTACTTAGGTTTACGAATCCCATATGGTGGCAGCGATTTCTACATTGGAATTGTTTGGAAATTGAAATCGTGCGTTTCAGACCGAGAAAATCACTTTTTGCATTTCGATGCCATTTCTTCGTTATCCAGCGGTCGCAGAAGATTCGTTTTGTGTGCGCTGTTATTATCTTACTTAGGTTTACGAATCTCATATGGTGGCAGCGATTTCTACATTGGAATTGTTTGGAAATTGAAATCGTGCGTTTCAGACCGAGAAAATCACTTTTTGCATTTCAATGCCATTTTTTCGTTATTCAGCGGTCGCAGAAGATTCGTTTTGTGTGCGCTGTTATTATCTTACTTAGGTTTACGAAACCCATATGGTGGCAGCGATTTCTACATTGGAATTGTTTGGAAATTGAAATCGTGCGTTTCAGACCGAGAAAATCACTTTTTGCATTTCGATGCCATTTTTTCGTTATCCAGCGGTCGCAGAAGATTCGTTTTGTGTGCGCTGTTATTATCTTACTTAGGTTTACGAATCTCATATGGTGGCAGCGATTTCTACATTGGAATTGTTTGGAAATTGAAATCGTGCGTTTCAGACCGAGAAAATCACTTTTTGCATTTCGATGCCATTTTTTCGTTATCCAGCGGTCGCAGAAGATTCGTTTTGTGTGCGCTGTTATTATCTTACTTAGGTTTACGAAACCCATATGATGGCAGCGATTTCTACAATGGAATTGTTTGGAAATTGAAATCGTGCGTTTCAGACCGAGAAAATCACTTTTTGCATTTCGATGCTATTTTTTCGTTATCCAGCGGTCGCAGAAGATTCGTTTTGTGTGCGCTGTTATTATCTTACTTAGGTTTACGAATCCCATATGGTGGCAGCGATTTCTACATTGGAATTGTTTGGAAATTGAAATCGTGCGTTTCAGACCGAGAAAATCACTTTTTGCATTTCGATGCTATTTTTTCGTTATCCAGCGGTCGCAGAAGATTCGTTTTGTGTGCGCTGTTATTATCTTACTTAGGTTTACGAATCCCATATGGTGGCAGCGATTTCTACATTGGAATTGTTTGGAAATTGAAATCGTGCGTTTCAGACCGAGAAAATCACTTTTTGCATTTCGATGCCATTTTTTCGTTATCCAGCGGTCGCAGAAGATTCGTTTTGTGTGCGCTGTTATTATCTTACTTAGGTTTACGAATCCCATATGGTGGCAGCGATTTCTACATTGGAATTGTTTGGAAATTGAAATCGTGCGTTTCAGACCGAGAAAACTTCCGGTTTTTCGCCTTTTTTTTACTACAAATTCCAGTTTTTTCAAAAATGCTTCCACTTTTTGCGGTATTTTTACTTCAAATTCCGGTTTTCTTTTTAAAAAAACTTCCGGCTTTTTTTTTACCTAAAATTCCCGTTTTGTTAAAAAACTTCCGGTTTTTTCGGTGTTTTTACTACAAATTCCAATTTTTTCAAAAGAGTGTCCACTTTTTCGGTTTTTTTTTTTTCAATTCCGGTTTTTTAAAAAAAAATTCCGGTTTTTTCGGTTTTTTTTACTTCAAAATCCGGTTTTTAAAAAAAAATCCGCTTTTTTTCGGTTTTGTTATACAAATTCCAATTTTTTCAAAAAACCATCCCCTTTTTCGGTTTTTTTACCAGAATTTAAAAATTTGTTTTTTTTTTTTTTGGTTTTTTTACTACAAATTCCAGTTTCTTTACTGAAAATTCCAGTTTAAAAAATTAACTTCCGGTTTTTCGCCTTTTTTTTTACTACAAATTCCAGTTTTTTCAAAAATGCTTCCACTTTTTGCGGTATTTTTACCTCAAATTCCGGTTTTCTTTTTAAAAAAACTTCCGGTTTTTTTTTTACCTAAAATTCCCGTTTTGTTAAAAAACTTCCGGTTTTTTCGGTGTTTTTACTACAAATTCCAATTTTTTCAAAAGAGTGTCCACTTTTTCGGTTTTTTTCTTCAAATTCCGGTTTTTTTTAAAAAAACTTCCGGTTTTTTTACTTCAAAATCCGGTTTTTAAAAAAAAATCCGCTTTTTTTCGGTTTTGTTATACAAATTCCAATTTTTTCAAACAACCATCCCCTTTTTCGGTTTTTTTTTACCAGAATTTCAAAATTTGTTGTTTCTTTTTTTGGTTTTGTTACTACAAATTCCAGTTTCTTTACTGAAAATTCCAGTTTAAAAAATTAACTTCCGGTTTTTCGCCTTTTTTTTACTACAAATTCCAGTTTTTTCAAAAATGCTTCCACTTTTTGCGGTATTTTTACTTCAAATTCCGGTTTTCTTTTTAAAAAAACTTCCGGTTTTTTTTTTACCTAAAATTCCGGTTTTGTTAAAAAACTTCCGGTTTTTTCGGTGTTTTTACTTCAAAATCCGGTTTTTAAAAAAAATTCCACTTTTTTTCGGTTTTGTTATACAAATTCCAATTTTTTCAAAAAACCATCCCCTTTTTTCGGTTTTTTTTTTCCCAGAATTTCCAAATTTGTTAAAAAACTTCCGGTTTTTTTACTACAAATTCCAGTTATTGCGGAAAAGCTTGCAGCAAAGATGCTGCCGGGTTGGTGACGGATCTGCTCGATTTGGTTTTTATCGATTTGGGGGGTTTATGACCTGTTAGGGTTGGTGGCGAGGGATCGAGGGGGTAGATATAAGGATAAGCTATCTTATTAGAGCGGAAAGAATCCCGTAGAGGCGATGAGTCGAGAGTTATTAGCGAAACCTCAAAAAATGCGAAAATTTACGGCGTCAGAGAGCGCGTTCGTGGGGTCGTAGAGACGTATCGGAGTGCGATACGAGTCGTGACGGGGTCGGTTTCGCGATTTTCGGTCGGAGAGCGGAGATACGGGCGTTTTTGTTCAAGAGAACGATCTAGGTTCGAAATTTCGGAGGCCGATATCTCGGCCGGGACGGGTTCGCTAATTGAGGAGACGGTTTTAACGGACGCGGGGGTCGATTTTAGGGCACGTTAACTAAGACATTTTCTTTTAATTATGCCGAATAATGAATCGATAAAAATCGGTGACACGTAGTTGAGGTGCCGGTCGATAGATGACACGACATAGTACAGTATCGCTATTATTATGAATCGTAAGTTATGAAAGAATACTTTAAGTGAATTCGGGCTTGTCGATATAGATCGCGTACACCCACATCCAGTTTTTAATCGAATTAGCCAGTTTAATGATATCGAAATAAAGTGACAACGTAGTTGAGGTGGTGGCGGATAGATGGCGCCACTAACGTAAACTATGGTGAAAATGATTGACATAAATAGTGTAAATAATAATATGTCAAACAATGGAATGATAAATAAGAGCTGTTCATAATATAAATTAGCCGAACGTCGTTTGCAATATAGTAATGCTGGTAGGAAATGGACCGAGAGAGATGGTATAAGTGGTGAAGGTAGGTAGTAGGTACATCGAAGCTACGGAGTCGGGTCGAATACAAGGTGTTATTACAGATGGCAAAGCAGATATATCTCGTCCGATCACAGAAGTCGTACAGCATCACTCATCCCACTTAAGAACAGGGGGGCGTGTTGTTTTACAGAAGGTGTAGGTAAATGGATATGATAAAGCATTATTAGAAGCAACGTTCCGATAAGCAAAGGCATCGGATATGGCCAAATTTCACCTCGTCCCATCACTGAAGTCGAACAGCATCAAGTGCGATTACCCTTAAATAGGATCCCACTTAAGAACAGGGCGTGTTGTATAATAGAAAGCGAGGGCTTTAGTTATGGCCAAGTTTCATCTCGTCCGATCACTGAAGTCGAACAGCTTCAAGTGCGCGTACCCTGAAATAGGCTCCCACTTAAGAACAGGGGGTGAACGTGTCGTAGTCGTAGTTGTAGTTGGTGTGATTTAATTAATAAACATATATAAGAACAAAAATTGTTTTATTTTATGCACGCATGCATAAGTAGTATACAGTATACGAAATTAGCGAATGTTAATAATAGACAGAATATCATATAAAATTTGCATCGAAAATGTTAGTATATATCCGGTATATTTATCCAGTATTTAAAAAATAACTTCCCCAATTTTCGGCTAATTATACTGAAAATTCAAGGTCTATCAAGATAGACGCTCAATTTTTTTTGTCTAGATATTGTACTAAGTTGATGTATTTTCGGATATACCTACTAAAAATCGCAGTCTTAAAAAATCTTCAACATTTTCCGGTCTTTTTAACTGAAACTCCAGCTTGTTTAAGAACGCCAGCTGTTACTATAAGTATTGACTTAAAATTCCTGTTGTTTAAAGAAGGTGCAGTTTTTTCTGGTTTTGAAAATTCTGCTTCTTTAAAAATACATTCAGTTTTTTCGGTTCGTTTACAAAAAATCCCGATTTTTTTTAAGAAAACACCTGTGTTTTAGGGGTCTTAAAAAGTTAATTTTTTAAACTGGAATTTTCAGTAAAGAAACTGGAATTTGTAGTAAAAAAACCAAAAAAAAAAACAACAAATTTTGAAATTCTGGTAAAAAAAACCGAAAAAGGGGACGGTTTTTTGAAAAAATTGGAATTTGTATAACAAAACCGAAAAAAAGCGGATTTTTGTTAAAAAACCGGATTTTGAAGTAAGAAAACCGAAAAAACCGGAAGTT
Source organism: Cetonia aurata (assembly GCA_949128085.1). NCBI lineage: Eukaryota > Metazoa > Arthropoda > Insecta > Coleoptera > Scarabaeidae > Cetonia > Cetonia aurata. The sequence continues at coordinate 47,571 of OX421885.1, forward strand.
TTTTAAAAAAAACCGGAATTTGAAGAAAAAAACCGAAAAAGTGGACACTCTTTTGAAAAAATTGGAATTTGTAGTAAAAACACCGAAAAAACCGGAAGTTTTTTAACAAAACCGGAATTTTAGGTAAAAAAAAAACCGGAAGTTTTTTTAAAAAGAAAACCGGAATTTGAAGTAAAAATACTACAAATTCCAATTTTTTCAAAAGAGTGTCCACTTTTTCGGTTTTTTTCTTCAAATTCCGGTTTTTTTAAAAAAACTTCCGGTTTTTTCGGTTTTTTTACTTCAAAATCCGGTTTTTTAAAAAAAATCCGCTTTTTTTCGGTTTTGTTATACAAATTCCATTTTTTTCAAAAAACCATCCCCTTTTTCGGTTTTTTTTACCAGAATTTCAAAATTTGTTGTTTTTTTTTTTGGTTTTTTTACTACAAATTCCAGTTTCTTTACTGAAAATTCCAGTTTAAAAAATTAACTTCCGGTTTTTCGCCTTTTTTTACTACAAATTCCACGTTTTCCAAAAAAGGTCCGGTTTTTTCGGTTCTTTTACTTAAAATTCCGGTTTTACGGTTTCTTTACTGAAAATTCCAGTTTAAAAAATTAACTTCCGGTTTTTCGCCTTTTTTTTACTACAAATTCCACGTCTTCCAAAAAAGGTCCGGTTTTTTCGGTTCTTTTACTTAAAATTCCGGTTTTTACGGTATCTTTACTGAAAATTCCAGTTTAAAAAATTAACTTCCGGTTTTTCGCCTTTTTTTTTACTACAAATTCCAGTTTTTTCAAAAATGCTTCCACTTTTTGCGGTATTTTTACTTCAAATTCCGGTTTTCTTTTTAAAAAAACTTCCGGTTTTTTTTTTTACCTAAAATTCCGGTTTTGTTAAAAAACTTCCGGTTTGTCGGTGTTTTTACTACAAATTCCAATTTTTTCTAGAGTGTCCACTTTTTCGGTTTTTTTCTTCAAATTCCGGTTTTTTTGAAAAAACTTCCGGTTTTTTCGGTTTCTTTACTTCAAAATCCGGTTTTTTAAAAAAAAATCCGCGATTTCAAATTACAAACAATTTCAATGTAGGAATCGCTGCCACCATATGGGATTCGTAAACCTAAGTAAGATAATAGCGGCGCACACAAAAAGAATCTTGTGCGACCACTGGATAAAGAAAAAATAGCATCGAAATCCCAAAAAGTGTTTTTCTCGGTCTGAAACGCACGATTTCAAATTACAAACAATTCCAATGTAGGAATCGCTGCCACCATATGGGATTCGTAAACCTAAGTAAGATAATAGCGGCGCACACAAAAAGAATCTTGTGCGACCACTGGATAAAGAAAAAATAGCATCGAAATCCCAAAAAGTGTTTTTCTCGGTCTGAAACGCACAATTTCAAATTACAAACAATTCCAATGTAGGAATCGCTGCCACCATATGGGATTCGTAAACCTAAGTAAGATAATAGCGGCGCACACAAAAAGAATCTTGTGCGACCACTGGATAAAGAAAAAATAGCATCGAAATCCCAAAAAGTGTTTTTCTCGGTCTGAAACGCACGATTTCAAATTACAAACAATTCCGAGATTTCTACACGGGACGGGTTCGCTAATTGGGGAGACGGTTTTAACGGACGCGGGGGTCGATTTTAGGGCACGTTAACTAAGACATTTTCTTTTAATTATGCCGAATAATGAATCGATAAAAATCGGTGACACGTAGTTGAGGTGCCGGTCGATAGATGACACGACATAGTACAGTATCGCTATTATTATGAATCGTAAGTTATGAAAGAATACTTTAAGTGAATTCGGGCTTGTCGATATAGATCGCGTACACCCACATCCAGTTTTTAATCGAATTAGCCAGTTTAATGATATCGAAATAAAGTGACAACGTAGTTGAGGTGGTGGCGGATAGATGGCGCCACTAACGTAAACTATGGTGAAAATGATTGACATAAATAGTGTAAATAATAATATGTCAAACAATGGAATGATAAATAAGAGCTGTTCATAATATAAATTAGCCGAACGTCGTTTGCAATATAGTAATGCTGGTAGGAAATGGACCGAGAGAGATGGTATAAGTGGTGAAGGTAGGTAGTAGGTACATCGAAGCTACGGAGTCGGGTCGAATACAAGGTGTTATTACAGATGGCAAAGCAGATATATCTCGTCCGATCACAGAAGTCGTACAGCATCAAGCGCAATCGCGCTTGATGCTGTACGACTTCAGTGATCGGACGAGATGGAACTTTGCCATTACTAATGCCCTCGCTTTCTATCATAAAAGTTCCAGCAAAGTTCCATCTCGTCCGATCACTGAAGTCATACAGCATCAAGCGCGATTACCCGTAAATAGGCTCCCACTTAAGAACAGGGGGGCGTGTTGTTTTACAGAAGGTGTAGGTAAATGGATATGATAAAGCATTATTAGAAGCAACGTTTCGATAAGCAAAGGCATCGGATATGGCAAAATTTCACCTCGTCCCATCACTGAAGTCGAACAGCATCAAGTGCGATTACCCTTAAATAGGATCCCACTTAAGAACAGGGCGTGTTGTATAATAGAAAGCGAGGGCTTTAGTTATGGCCAAGTTTCATCTCGTCCGATCACTGAAGTCGAACAGCATCAAGTGCGCGTACCCTTAAATAGGCTCCCACTTAAGAACAGGGGGTGAACGTGTCGTAGTCGTAGTTGTAGTTGGTGTGATTTAATTAATAAACATATATAAGAACAAAAATTGTTTTATTTTATGCACGCATGCATAAGTAGTATACAGTATACGAAATTAGCGAATGTTAATAATAGACAGAATATCATATAAAATTTGCATCGAAAATGTTAGTATATATCCGGTATATTTATCCAGTATTTAAAAAATAACTTCCCCAATTTTCGGCTAATTATACTGAAAATTCAAGGTCTATCAAGATAGACGCTCAATTTTTTTTGTCTAGATATTGTACTAAGTTGATGTATTTTCGGATATACCTACTAAAAATCGCAGTCTTAAAAAATCTTCAACATTTTCCGGTCTTTTTAACTGAAACTCCAGCTTGTTTAAGAACGCCAGCTGTTACTATAAGTATTGACTTAAAATTCCTGTTGTTTAAAGAAGGTGCAGTTTTTTCTGGTTTTGAAAATTCTGCTTCTTTAAAAATACATTCAGTTTTTTCGGTTCGTTTACAAAAAATCCCGATTTTTTTTAAGAAAACACCTGTGTTTTAGGGGTCTTAAACCGGAAATTCAAGTTTTATTAAAAAAATATCCGGATATTCGGATTCTCTTACTACAAATTCCTTATTTAAAAAAAATGACTTTTTTTTCCGTTTTTTTTACTTGCAATTCCAGTTTTGTTAAAAAATTCTGGTTTTTCGCTAGTTTTTCTAAAAATTCCAGTTTTGTTATTAAATTTCTTACTTTTTCGGGTTATTTTCTAAAAATTCCATTTTTGTTAAAAAACTTTTATTTTTTTCTGTTATTTTTTCGGATTTTCGAGTTTATTCAAAACACTTTTGGTTTTTTCGGTTTTTTAAATTTAAAATCCAGTTTTTTTAAAAAACCTCCGGTTTTTCGGTGTTTTACTTAATAATCCAGTTAAAGAAAAATTCCGGTTTTTTCGCCCTACTTACTACAAATTCCACTTTTTTCAAAAAAGCTTCCACTAATTTCGGTTTTTTTACCTGAATTTCCAAATTTGTTAAAAAATATCCGGGTATTTCGGTTTTTTTACTACAAATTCCACGTTTTCCAAAAAAGGTCCGGTTTTTTCGGTTCTTTTACTTAAAATTCCGGTTTTTACGGTTTCTTTACTGAAAATTCCAGTTTAAAAAATTAACTTCCGGTTTTTCGCCTTTTTTTACTACAAATTCCAGTTTTTTAAAAAATGCTTCCACTTTTTGCGGTATTTTTACTTCAAATTCCGGTTTTCTTTTTAAAAAAACTTCCGGTTTTTTTTTACCTAAAATTCCGGTTTTGTTAAAAAACTTCCGGTTTTTTCGGTGTTTTTACCACAAATTCCAATTTTTTCAAAAGAGTGTCCACTTTTTCGGTTTTTTTCTTCAAATTCCGGTTTTTTTTAAAAAACTTCCGGTTCTTTCGGTTTTTTTACTTCAAAATCCGGTTTTTTAAAAAAAATCCGCTTTTTTTCGGTTTTGTTATACAAATTCCAATTTTTTCAAAAAACCATCCCCCTTTTCGGTTTTTTTACCAGAATTTCAAAATTTGTTAAAAAACTTCCGTTTTTTTTTTGGTTTTCTTACAACAAATTCCAGTTTCTTTACTGAAAATTCCAGTTTAAAAAATTAACTTCCGGTTTTTCGCCTTTTTTTTACTACAAATTCCAGTTTTTTAAAAAATGCTTCCACTTTTTGCGGTATTTTTACTTCAAATTCCGGTTTTCTTTTTAAAAAAACTTCCGGTTTTTTTTTTACCTAAAATTCCGGTTTTGTTAAAAAACTTCCGGTTTTTTCGGTGTTTTTACCACAAATTCCAATTTTTTCAAAAGAGTGTCCACTTTTTCGGTTTTTTTCTTCAAATTCCGGTTTTTTTTAAAAAACTTCCGGTTTTTTCGGTTTTTTTACTTCAAAATCCGGTTTTTTAAAAAAAATCCGCTTTTTTTCGGTTTTGTTATACAAATTCCAATTTTTTCAAAAAACCATCCCCTTTTTCGGTTTTTTTTACCAGAATTTCAAAATTTGTTGTTTTTTTTTTGGTTTTTTTACTACAAATTCCAGTTTCTTTACTGAAAATTCCAGTTTAAAAAATTAACTTCCGGTTTTTCGCCTTTTTTTTACTACAAATTCCAGTTTTTTCAAAAATGCTTCCACTTTTTGCGGTATTTTTACGATGCCATCTTTTCGTTATCCAGCGGTCGCAGAAGATTCGTGCATCGAAATGCAAAAAGTGATTTTCTCGGTCTGAAACGCACGATTTCAATTTCCAAACAATTCCAATGTAGAAATCGCTGCCACCATATGGGATTCGTAAACCTAAGTAAGATAATAACAGTGCACACAAAACGAATCTTCTGCGACCGCTGGATAACGAAAAAATGGCATCGAAATGCAAAAAGTGATTTTCTCGGTCTGAAACGCACGATTTCAATTTCCAAACAATTCCAATGTAGAAATCGCTGCCACCATATGGGATTCGTAAACCTAAGTAAGATAATAACAGCGCACACAAAACGAATCTTCTGCGACCGCTGGATAACGAAAAAATGGCATCGAAATGCAAAAAGTGATTTTCTCGGTCTGAAACGCACGATTTCAATTTCCAAACAATTCCAATGTAGAAATCGCTGCCACCATATGGGATTCGTAAACCTAAGTAAGATAATAACAGCGCACACAAAACGAATCTTCTGCGACCGCTGGATAACGAAAAAATGGCATCGAAATGCAAAAAGTGATTTTCTCGGTCTGAAACGCACGATTTCAATTTCCAAACAATTCCAATGTAGAAATCGCTGCCACCATATGGGATTCGTAAACCTAAGTAAGATAATAACAGCGCACACAAAACGAATCTTCTGCGACCGCTGGATAACGAAAAAATGCCATCGAAATGCAAAAAGTGATTTTCTCGGTCTGAAACGCACGATTTCAATTTCCAAACAATTCCAATGTAGAAATCGCTGCCACCATATGGGATTCCTAAACCTAAGTAAGATAATAACAGCGCACTCAAAACGAATCTTCTGCGACCGCTGGATAACGAAAAAATGGCATCGAAATGCAAAAAGTGATTTTCTCGGTCTGAAACGCACGATTTCAATTTCCAAACAATTCCAATGTAGAAATCGCTGCCACCATATGGGATTCGTAAACCTAAGTAAGATAATAACAGCGCACACAAAACGAATCTTCTGCGACCGCTGGATAACGAAAAAATGGCATCGAAATGCAAAAAGTGATTTTCTCGGTCTGAAACGCACGATTTCAATTTCCAAACAATTCCAATGTAGAAATCGCTGCCACCATATGGGATTCGTAAACCTAAGTAAGATAATAACAGCGCACACAAAACGAATCTTCTGTGACCGCTGGATAACGAAAAAATGGCATCGAAATGCAAAAAGTGATTTTCTCGGTCTGAAACGCACGATTCCAATTTCCAAACAATTCCAATGTAGAAATCGCTGCCACCATATGGGATTCGTAAACCTAAGTAAGATAATAACAGCGCACACAAAACGAATCTTCTGCGACCGCTGGATAACGAAAAAATGGCATCGAAATGCAAAAAGTGATTTTCTCGGTCTGAAACGCACGATTTCAATTTCCAAACAATTCCAATGTAGAAATCGCTGCCACCATATGGGATTCGTAAACCTAAGTAAGATAATAACAGCGCACACAAAACGAATCTTCTGCGACCGCTGGATAACGAAAAAATGGCATCGAAATGCAAAAAGTGATTTTCTCGGTCTGAAACGCACGATTTCAATTTCCAAACAATTCCAATGTAGAAATCGCTGCCACCATATGGGATTCGTAAACCTAAGTAAGATAATAACAGCGCACACAAAACGAATCTTCTGCGACCGCTGGATAACGAGAAAATGGCATCGAAATGCAAAAAGTGATTTTCTCGGTCTGAAACGCACGATTTCAATTTCCAAACAATTCCAATGTAGAAATCGCTGCCACCATATGGGATTCGTAAACCTAAGTAAGATAATAACAGCGCACACAAAACGAATCTTCTGCGACCGCTGGATAACGAAAAAATGGCATCGAAATGCAAAAAGTGATTTTCTCGGTCTGAAACGCACGATTTCAATTTCCAAACAATTCCAATGTAGAAATCGCTGCCACCATATGGGATTCGTAAACCTAAGTAAGATAATAACAGCGCACACAAAACGAATCTTCTGCGACCGCTGGATAACGAAAAAATGGCATCGAAATGCAAAAAGTGATTTTCTCGGTCTGAAACGCACGATATCAATTTCCAAACAATTCCAATGTAGAAATCGCTGCCACCATATGGGATTCGTAAACCTAAGTAAGATAATAACAGCGCACACAAAACGAATCTTCTGCGACCGCTGGATAACGAAAAAATGGCATCGAAATGCAAAAAGTGATTTTCTCGGTCTGAAACGCACGATTTCAATTTCCAAACAATTCCAATGTAGAAATCTCTGCCACCATATGGGATTCGTAAACCTAAGTAAGATAATAACAACGCACACAAAACGAATCTTCTGCGACCGCTGGATAACGAAAAAATGGCATCGAAATGCAAAAAGTGATTTTCTCGGTCTGAAACGCACGATTTCAATTTCCAAACAATTCCAATGTAGAAATCGCTGCCACCATATGGGATTCGTAAACCTAAGTAAGATAATAACAGCGCACACAAAACGAATCTTCTGCGACCGCTGGATAACGAAAAAATGGCATCGAAATGCAAAAAGTGATTTTCTCGGTCTGAAACGCACGATTTCAATTTCCAAACAATTCCAATGTAGAAATCGCTTCCACCATATGGGATTCGTAAACCTAAGTAAGATAATAACAGCGCACACAAAACGAATCTTCTGCGACCGCTGGATAACGAAAAAATGGCATCGAAATGCAAAAAGTGATTTTCTCGGTCTGAAACGCACGATTTAAATTTCCAAACAATTCCAATGTAGAAATCGCTGCCACCATATGGGATTCGTAAACCTAAGTAAGATAATAACAGCGCACACAAAACGAATCTTCTGCGACCGCTGGATAACGAAAAAATGGCATCGAAATGCAAAAAGTGATTTTCTCGGTCTGAAACGCACGATTTCAATTTCCAAACAATTCCAATGTAGAAATCGCTGCCACCATATGGGATTCGTAAACCTAAGTAAGATAATAACAGCGCACACAAAACGAATCTTCTGCGACCGCTGGATAACGAAAAAATGGCATCGAAATGCAAAAAGTGATTTTCTCGGTCTGAAACGCACGATTTCAATTTCCAAACAATTCCAATGTAGAAATCGCTGCCACCATATGGGATTCGTAAACCTAAGTAAGATAATAACAGCGCACACAAAACGAATCTTCTGCGACCGCTGGATAACGAAAAAATGGCATCGAAATGCAAAAAGTGATTTTCTCGGTCTGAAACGCACGATTTCAATTTCCAAACAATTCCAATGTAGAAATCGCTGCCACCATATGGGATTCGTAAACCTAAGTAAGATAATAACAGCGCACACAAAACGAATCTTCTGCGACCGCTGGATAACGAAAAAATGGCATCGAAATGCAAAAAGTGATTTTCTCGGTCTGAAACGCACGATTTCAATTTCCAAACAATTCCAATGTAGAAATCGCTGCCACCATATGGGATTCGTAAACCTAAGTAAGATAATAACAGCGCACACAAAACGAATCTTCTGCGAGCGCTGGATAACGAAAAAATGGCATTGAAATGCAAAAAGTGATTTTCTCGGTCTGAAACGCACGATTTCAATTTCCAAACAATTCCAATGTAGAAATCGCTGCCACCATATGGGATTCGTAAACCTAAGTAAGATAATAGCGGCGCACACAAAAAGAATCTTGTGCGACCACTGGATAAAGAAAAAATAGCATCGAAATCCCAAAAAGTGTTTTTCTCGGTCTGAAACGCACGATTTCAAATTACAAACAATTCCAATGTAGGAATCGCTGCCACCATATGGGATTCGTAAACCTAAGTAAGATAATAGCGGCGCACACAAAAAGAATCTTGTGCGACCACTGGATAAAGAAAAAATAGCATCGAAATCCCAAAAAGTGTTTTTCTCGGTCTGAAACGCACGATTTCAAATTACAAACAATTCCAATGTAGGAATCGCTGCCACCATATGGGATTCGTAAACCTAAGTAAGATAATAGCGGCGCACACAAAAAGAATCTTGTGCGACCACTGGATAAAGAAAAAATAGCATCGAAATCCCAAAAAGTGTTCTTCTCGGTCTGAAACGCACGATTTCAAATTACAAACAATTCCAATGTAGGAATCGCTGCCACCATATGGGATTCGTAAACCTAAGTAAGATAATAGCGGCGCACACAAAAAGAATCTTGTGCGACCACTGGATAAAGAAAAAATAGCATCGAAATCCCAAAAAGTGTTTTTCTCGGTCTGAAACGCACGATTTCAAATTACAAACAATTCCAATGTAGGGATCGCTGCCACCATATGGGATTCGTAAACCTAAGTAAGATAATAGCGGCGCACACAAAAAGAATCTTGTGCGACCACTGGATAAAGAAAAAATAGCATCGAAATCCCAAAAAGTGTTTTTCTCGGTCTGAAACGCACGATTTCAAATGACAAACAATTCCAATGTAGGAATCGCTGCCACCATATGGGATTCATAAACCTAAGTAAGGTAATAGCGGCGCACACAAATAGAATCTTGTGCGACCACTGGATAAAGAAAAAATAGCATCGAAATCCCAAAAAGTGTTTTTCTCGGTCTGAAACGCACGATTTCAAATTACAAACAATTCCAATGTAGGAATCGCTGCCACCATATGGGATTCGTAAACCTAAGTAAGATAATAGCGGCGCACACAAAAAGAATCTTGTGCGACCACTGGATAAAGAAAAAATAGCATCGAAATCCCAAAAAGTGTTTTTCTCGGTCTGAAACGCACGATTTCAAATTACAAACAATTCCAATGTAGGAATCGCTGCCACCATATGGGATTCGTAAACCTAAGTAAGATAATAGCGGCGCACACAAAAAGAATCTTGTGCGACCACTGGATAAAGAAAAAATAGCATCGAAATCCCAAAAAGTGTTTTTCTCGGTCTGAAACGCACGATTTCAAATTACAAACAATTCCAATGTAGGGATCGCTGCCACCATATGGGATTCGTAAACCTAAGTAAGATAATAGCGGCGCACACAAAAAGAATCTTGTGCGACCACTGGATAAAGAAAAAATAGCATCGAAATCCCAAAAAGTGTTTTTCTCGGTCTGAAACGCACGATTTCAAATGACAAACAATTCCAATGTAGGAATCGCTGCCACCATATGGGATTCATAAACCTAAGTAAGGTAATAGCGGCGCACACAAATAGAATCTTGTGCGACCACTGGATAAAGAAAAAATAGCATCGAAATCCCAAAAAGTGTTTTTCTCGGTCTGAAACGCACGATTTCAAATTACAAACAATTCCAATGTAGGAATCGCTGCCACCATATGGGATTCGTAAACCTAAGTAAGATAATAGCGGCGCACACAAAAAGAATCTTGTGCGACCACTGGATAAAGAAAAAATAGCATCGAAATCCCAAAAAGTGTTTTTCTCGGTCTTAAACGCACGATTTCAAATTACAAACAATTCCCATGTAGGAATCGCTGCCACCATATGGGATTCGTAAACCTAAGTAAGATAATAGCGGCGCACACAAAAAGAATCTTGTGCGACCGCTGGATAAAGAAAAAATAGCATCGAAATCCCAAAAAGTGTTTTTCTCGGTCTGAAACGCACGATTTCAAATTACAAACAATTCCAATGTAGGAATCGCTGCCACCATATGGGATTCGTAAACCTAAGTAAGATAATAGCGGCGCACACAAAAAGAATCTTGTGCGACCACTGGATAAAGAAAAAATAGCATCGAAATCCCAAAAAGTGTTTTTCTCGGTCTGAAACGCACGATTTCAAATTACAAACAATTCCAATGTAGGAATCGCTGCCACCATATGGGATTCGTAAACCTAAGTAAGATAATAGCGGCGCACACAAAACGAATCTTCTGCGACCGCTGGATAACGAAAAAATGGCATCGAAATGCAAAAAGTGATTTTCTCGGTCTGAAACGCACGATTTCAATTTCCAAACAATTCCAATGTAGAAATCGCTGCCACCATATGGGATTCGTAAACCTAAGTAAGATAATAGCGGCGCACACAAAAAGAATCTTGTGCGACCACTGGATAAAGAAAAAATAGCATCGAAATCCCAAAAAGTGTTTTTCTCGGTCTGAAACGCACGATTTCAATTTCCAAACAATTCCAATGTAGAAATCGCTGCCACCATATGGGATTCGTAAATCTAAGTAAGATAATAGCGGCGCGCACAAAAAGAATCTTGTGCGACCACTGGATAAAGAAAAAATAGCATGGAAATCCCAAAAAGTGTTTTTCTCGGTCTGAAACTCACGATTTCAATTTCCAAACAATTCCAATGTAGAAATCGCTGCCACCATATGGGATTCGTAAACCTAAGTAAGATAATAGCGGCGCACACAAAAAGAATCTTGTGCGACCACTGGATAAAGAAAAAATAGCATCGAAATCCCAAAAAGTGTTTTTCTCGGTCTGAAACGCACGATTTCAATTTCCAAACAATTCCAATGTAGAAATCGCTGCCACCATATGGGATTCGTAAACCTAAGTAAGATAATAACAGCGCACACAAAACGAATCTTCTGCGACCGCTGGATAACGAAAAAATGGCATCGAAATGCAAAAAGTGATTTTCTCGGTCTGAAACGCACGATTTCAATTTCCAAACAATTCCAATGTAGAAATCGCTGCCACCATATGGGATTCGTAAACCTAAGTAAGATAATAGCGGCGCACACAAAAAGAATCTTGTGCGACCACTGGATAAAGAAAAAATAGCATCGAAATCCCAAAAAGTGTTTTTCTCGGTCTGAAACGCACGATTTCAATTTCCAAACAATTCCAATGTAGAAATCGCTGCCACCATATGGGATTCGTAAACCTAAGTAAGATAATAACAGCGCACACAAAACGAATCTTCTGCGACCGCTGGATAACGAAAAAATGGCATCGAAATGCAAAAAGTGATTTTCTCGGTCTGAAACGCACGATTTCAATTTCCAAACAATTCCAATGTAGAAATCGCTGCCACCATATGGGAATCGTAAACCTAAGTAAGATAATAACAGCGCACACAAAACGAATCTTCTGCGACCGCTGGATAACGAAAAAATGGCATCGAAATGCAAAAAGTGATTTTCTCGGTCTGAAACGCACGATTTCAATTTCCAAACAATTCCAATGTAGAAATCGCTGCCACCATATGGGAATCGTAAACCTAAGTAAGATAATAACAGCGCACACAAAACGAATGTTCTGCGACCGCTGGATAACGAAAAAATGGCATCGAAATGCAAAAAGTGATTTTCTCGGTCTGAAACGCACGATTTCAATTTCCAAACAATTCCAATGTAGAAATCGCTGCCACCATATGGGATTCGTAAACCTAAGTAAGATAATAACAGCGCACACAAAACGAATCTTCTGCGACCGCTGGATAACGAAAAAATGGCATCGAAATGCAAAAAGTGATTTTCTCGGTCTGAAACGCACGATTTCAATTTCCAAACAATTCCAATGTAGAAATCGCTGCCACCATATGGGATTCGTAAACCTAAGTAAGATAATAACAGCGCACACAAAACGAATCTTCTGCGACCGCTGGATAACGAAAAAATGGCATCGAAATGCAAAAAGTGATTTTCTCGGTCTGAAACGCACGATTTCAATTTCCAAACAATTCCAATGTAGAAATCGCTGCCACCATATGGGATTCGTAAACCTAAGTAAGATAATAGCGGCGCACACAAAAAGAATCTTGTGCGACCACTGGATAAAGAAAAAATAGCATCGAAATCCCAAAAAGTGTTTTTCTCGGTCTGAAACGCACGATTTCAAATTACAAACAATTCCAATGTAGGAATCGCTGCCACCATATGGGATTCGTAAACCTAAGTAAGATAATAGCGGCGCACACAAAAAGAATCTTGTGCGACCACTGGATAAAGAAAAAATAGCATCGAAATCCCAAAAAGTGTTTTTCTCGGTCTGAAACGCACGATTTCAAATTACAAACAATTCCAATGTAGGGATCGCTGCCACCATATGGGATTCGTAAACCTAAGTAAGATAATAGCGGCGCACACAAAAAGAATCTTGTGCGACCACTGGATAAAGAAAAAATAGCATCGAAATCCCAAAAAGTGTTTTTCTCGGTCTGAAACGCACGATTTCAAATGACAAACAATTCCAATGTAGGAATCGCTGCCACCATATGGGATTCATAAACCTAAGTAAGGTAATAGCGGCGCACACAAATAGAATCTTGTGCGACCACTGGATAAAGAAAAAATAGCATCGAAATCCCAAAAAGTGTTTTTCTCGGTCTGAAACGCACGATTTCAAATTACAAACAATTCCAATGTAGGAATCGCTGCCACCATATGGGATTCGTAAACCAAAGTAAGATAATAGCGGCGCACACAAAAAGAATCTTGTGCGACCACTGGATAAAGAAAAAATAGCATCGAAATCCCAAAAAGTGTTTTTCTCGGTCTGAAACGCACGATTTCAAATTACAAACAATTCCCATGTAGGAATCGCTGCCACCATATGGGATTCGTAAACCTAAGTAAGATAATAGCGGCGCACACAAAAAGAATCTTGTGCGACCGCTGGATAAAGAAAAAATAGCATCGAAATCCCAAAAAGTGTTTTTCTCGGTCTGAAACGCACGATTTCAAATTACAAACAATTCCAATGTAGGAATCGCTGCCACCATATGGGATTCGTAAACCTAAGTAAGATAATAGCGGCGCACACAAAAAGAATTTTGTGCGACCACTGGATAAAGAAAAAATAGCATCGAAATCCCAAAAAGTGATTTTCTCGGTCTGAATCGCACGATTTCAATTTCCAAACAATTCCAATGTAGAAATCGCTGCCACCATATGGGATTCGTAAACCTAAGTAAGATAATAACAGCGCACACAAAAAGAATCTTGTGCGACCACTGGATAAAGAAAAAATAGCATCGAAATCCCAAAAAGTGTTTTTCTCGGTCTGAAACGCACGATTTCAAATGACAAACAATTCCAATGTAGGAATCGCTGCCACCATATGGGATTCATAAACCTAAGTAAGGTAATAGCGGCGCACACAAATAGAATCTTGTGCGACCACTGGATAAAGAAAAAATAGCATCGAAATCCCAAAAAGTGTTTTTCTCGGTCTGAAACGCACGATTTCAAATTACAAACAATTCCAATGTAGGAATCGCTGCCACCATATGGGATTCGTAAACCTAAGTAAGATAATAGCGGCGCACACAAAAAGAATCTTGTGCGACCACTGGATAAAGAAAAAATAGCATCGAAATCCCAAAAAGTGTTTTTCTCGGTCTGAAACGCACGATTTCAAATTACAAACAATTCCAATGTAGGAATCGCTGCCACCATATGGGATTCGTAAACCTAAGTAAGATAATAGCGGCGCACACAAAAAGAATCTTGTGCGACCACTGGATAAAGAAAAAATAGCATCGAAATCCCAAAAAGTGTTTTTCTCGGTCTGAAACGCACGATTTCAAATTACAAACAATTCCAATGTAGGGATCGCTGCCACCATATGGGATTCGTAAACCTAAGTAAGATAATAGCGGCGCACACAAAAAGAATCTTGTGCGACCACTGGATAAAGAAAAAATAGCATCGAAATCCCAAAAAGTGTTTTTCTCGGTCTGAAACGCACGATTTCAAATGACAAACAATTCCAATGTAGGAATCGCTGCCACCATATGGGATTCATAAACCTAAGTAAGGTAATAGCGGCGCACACAAATAGAATCTTGTGCGACCACTGGATAAAGAAAAAATAGCATCGAAATCCCAAAAAGTGTTTTTCTCGGTCTGAAACGCACGATTTCAAATTACAAACAATTCCAATGTAGGAATCGCTGCCACCATATGGGATTCGTAAACCAAAGTAAGATAATAGCGGCGCACACAAAAAGAATCTTGTGCGACCACTGGATAAAGAAAAAATAGCATCGAAATCCCAAAAAGTGTTTTTCTCGGTCTGAAACGCACGATTTCAAATTACAAACAATTCCCATGTAGGAATCGCTGCCACCATATGGGATTCGTAAACCTAAGTAAGATAATAGCGGCGCACACAAAAAGAATCTTGTGCGACCGCTGGATAAAGAAAAAATAGCATCGAAATCCCAAAAAGTGTTTTTCTCGGTCTGAAACGCACGATTTCAAATTACAAACAATTCCAATGTAGGAATCGCTGCCACCATATGGGATTCGTAAACCTAAGTAAGATAATAGCGGCGCACACAAAAAGAATCTTGTGCGACCACTGGATAAAGAAAAAATAGCATCGAAATCCCAAAAAGTGTTTTTCTCGGTCTGAAACGCACGATTTCAAATTACAAACAATTCCAATGTAGGAATCGCTGCCACCATATGGGATTCGTAAACCTAAGTAAGATAATAGCGGCGCACACAAAACGAATCTTCTGCGACCGCTGGATAACGAAAAAATGGCATCGAAATGCAAAAAGTGATTTTCTCGGTCTGAAACGCACGATTTCAATTTCCAAACAATTCCAATGTAGAAATCGCTGCCACCATATGGGATTCGTAAACCTAAGTAAGATAATAGCGGCGCACACAAAAAGAATCTTGTGCGACCACTGGATAAAGAAAAAATAGCATCGAAAACCCAAAAAGTGTTTTTCTCGGTCTGAAACGCACGATTTCAATTTCCAAACAATTCCAATGTAGAAATCGCTGCCACCATATGGGATTCGTAAACCTAAGTAACATAATAGCGGCGCGCACAAAAAGAATCTTGTGCGACCACTGGATAAAGAAAAAATAGCATGGAAATCCCAAAAAGTGTTTTTCTCGGTCTGAAACGCACGATTTCAATTTCCAAACAATTCCAATGTAGAAATCGCTGCCACCATATGGGATTCGTAAACCTAAGTAAGATAATAGCGGCGCACACAAAAAGAATCTTGTGCGACCACTGGATAAAGAAAAAATAGCATCGAAATCCCAAAAAGTGTTTTTCTCGGTCTGAAACGCACGATTTCAATTTCCAAACAATTCCAATGTAGAAATCGCTGCCACCATATGGGATTCGTAAACCTAAGTAAGATAATAACAGCGCACACAAAACGAATCTTCTGCGACCGCTGGATAACGAAAAAATGGCATCGAAATGCAAAAAGTGATTTTCTCGGTCTGAAACGCACGATTTCAATTTCCAAACAATTCCAATGTAGAAATCGCTGCCACCATATGGGATTCGTAAACCTAAGTAAGATAATAGCGGCGCACACAAAAAGAATCTTGTGCGACCACTGGATAAAGAAAAAATAGCATCGAAATCCCAAAAAGTGTTTTTCTCGGTCTGAAACGCACGATTTCAATTTCCAAACAATTCCAATGTAGAAATCGCTGCCACCATATGGGATTCGTAAACCTAAGTAAGATAATAACAGCGCACACAAAACGAATCTTCTGCGACCGCTGGATAACGAAAAAATGGCATCGAAATGCAAAAAGTGATTTTCTCGGTCTGAAACGCACGATTTCAATTTCCAAACAATTCCAATGTAGAAATCGCTGCCACCATATGGGAATCGTAAACCTAAGTAAGATAATAACAGCGCACACAAAACGAATCTTCTGCGACCGCTGGATAACGAAAAAATGGCATCGAAATGCAAAAAGTGATTTTCTCGGTCTGAAACGCACGATTTCAATTTCCAAACAATTCCAATGTAGAAATCGCTGCCACCATATGGGATTCGTAAACCTAAGTAAGATAATAACAGCGCACACAAAACGAATCTTCTGCGACCGCTGGATAACGAAAAAATGGCATCGAAATGCAAAAAGTGATTTTCTCGGTCTGAAACGCACGATTTCAATTTCCAAACAATTCCAATGTAGAAATCGCTGCCACCATATGGGATTCCTAAACCTAAGTAAGATAATAACAGCGCACTCAAAACGAATCTTCTGCGACCGCTGGATAACGAAAAAATGGCATCGAAATGCAAAAAGTGATTTTCTCGGTCTGAAACGCACGATTTCAATTTCCAAACAATTCCAATGTAGAAATCGCTGCCACCATATGGGATTCGTAAACCTAAGTAAGATAATAACAGCGCACACAAAACGAATCTTCTGCGACCGCTGGATAACGAAAAAATGGCATCGAAATGCAAAAAGTGATTTTCTCGGTCTGAAACGCACGATTTCAATTTCCAAACAATTCCAATGTAGAAATCGCTGCCACCATATGGGATTCGTAAACCTAAGTAAGATAATAACAGCGCACACAAAACGAATCTTCTGTGACCGCTGGATAACGAAAAAATGGCATCGAAATGCAAAAAGTGATTTTCTCGGTCTGAAACGCACGATTCCAATTTCCAAACAATTCCAATGTAGAAATCGCTGCCACCATATGGGATTCGTAAACCTAAGTAAGATAATAACAGCGCACACAAAACGAATCTTCTGCGACCGCTGGATAACGAAAAAATGGCATCGAAATGCAAAAAGTGATTTTCTCGGTCTGAAACGCACGATTTCAATTTCCAAACAATTCCAATGTAGAAATCGCTGCCACCATATGGGATTCGTAAACCTAAGTAAGATAATAACAGCGCACACAAAACGAATCTTCTGCGACCGCTGGATAACGAAAAAATGGCATCGAAATGCAAAAAGTGATTTTCTCGGTCTGAAACGCACGATTTCAATTTCCAAACAATTCCAATGTAGAAATCGCTGCCACCATATGGGATTCGTAAACCTAAGTAAGATAATAACAGCGCACACAAAACGAATCTTCTGCGACCGCTGGATAACGAGAAAATGGCATCGAAATGCAAAAAGTGATTTTCTCGGTCTGAAACGCACGATTTCAATTTCCAAACAATTCCAATGTAGAAATCGCTGCCACCATATGGGAATCGTAAACCTAAGTAAGATAATAACAGCGCACACAAAACGAATGTTCTGCGACCGCTGGATAACGAAAAAATGGCATCGAAATGCAAAAAGTGATTTTCTCGGTCTGAAACGCACGATTTCAATTTCCAAACAATTCCAATGTAGAAATCGCTGCCACCATATGGGATTCGTAAACCTAAGTAAGATAATAACAGCGCACACAAAACGAATCTTCTGCGACCGCTGGATAACGAAAAAATGGCATCGAAATGCAAAAAGTGATTTTCTCGGTCTGAAACGCACGATTTCAATTTCCAAACAATTCCAATGTAGAAATCGCTGCCACCATATGGGATTCGTAAACCTAAGTAAGATAATAACAGCGCACACAAAACGAATCTTCTGCGACCGCTGGATAACGAAAAAATGGCATCGAAATGCAAAAAGTGATTTTCTCGGTCTGAAACGCACGATTTCAATTTCCAAACAATTCCAATGTAGAAATCGCTGCCACCATATGGGATTCGTAAACCTAAGTAAGATAATAGCGGCGCACACAAAAAGAATCTTGTGCGACCACTGGATAAAGAAAAAATAGCATCAAAATCCCAAAAAGTGTTTTTCTCGGTCTGAAACGCACGATTTCAAATTACAAACAATTCCAATGTAGGAATCGCTGCCACCATATGGGATTCGTAAACCTAAGTAAGATAATAGCGGCGCACACAAAAAGAATCTTGTGCGACCACTGGATAAAGAAGAAATAGCATCGAAATCCCAAAAAGTGTTTTTCTCGGTCTGAAACGCACGATTTCAAATTACAAACAATTCCAATGTAGGAATCGCTGCCACCATATGGGATTCGTAAACCTAAGTAAGATAATAGCGGCGCACACAAAAAGAATCTTGTGCGACCACTGGATAAGGAAAAAATAGCATCGAAATCCCAAAAAGTGTTTTTCTCGGTCTGAAACGCACGATTTCAAATGACAAACAATTCCAATGTAGGAATCGCTGCCACCATATGGGATTCATAAACCTAAGTAAGATAATAGCGGCGCACACAAAAAGAATCTTGTGCGACCACTGGATAAAGAAAAAATAGCATCGAAATCCCAAAAAGTGTTTTTGTCGGTCTGAAACTCACGATTTCAAATTACAAACAATTCCAATGTAGGAATCGCTGCCACCATATGGGATTTGTAAACCTAAGTAAGATAATAACAGCGCACACAAAACGAATCTTCTGCGACCGCTGGATAACGAAAAAATGGCATCGAAATGCAAAAAGTGATTTTCTCGGTCTGAATCGCACGATTTCAATTTCCAAACAATTCCAATGTAGAAATCGCTGCCACCATATGGGATTCGTAAACCTAAGTAAGATAATAGCGGCGCACACAAAAAGAATCTTGTGCGACCACTGGATAAAGAAAAAATAGCATCGAAATCCCAAAAAGTGTTTTTCTCGGTCTGAAACGCACGATTTCAAATTACAAACAATTCCAATGTAGGAATCGCTGCCACCATATGGGATTCGTAAACCTAAGTAAGATAATAACGGCGCACACAAAAAGAATCTTGTGCGACCACTGGATAAAGAAGAAATAGCATCGAAATCCCAAAAAGTGTTTTTCTCGGTCTGAAACGCACGATTTCAAATTACAAACAATTCCAATGTAGGAATCGCTGCCACCATATGGGATTCGTAAACCTAAGTAAGATAATAGCGGCGCACACAAAAAGAATCTTGTGCGACCACTGGATAAAGAAAAAATAGCATCGAAATCCCAAAAAGTGTTTTTCTCGGTCTGAAACGCACGATTTCAAATGACAAACAATTCCAATGTAGGAATCGCTGCCACCATATGGGATTCATAAACCTAAGTAAGATAATAGCGGCGCACACAAAAAGAATCTTGTGCGACCACTGGATAAAGAAAAAATAGCATCGAAATCCCAAAAAGTGTTTTTGTCGGTCTGAAACTCACGATTTCAAATTACAAACAATTCCAATGTAGGAATCGCTGCCACCATATGGGATTTGTAAACCTAAGTAAGATAATAACAGCGCACACAAAACGAATCTTCTGCGACCGCTGGATAACGAAAAAATGGCATCGAAATGCAAAAAGTGATTTTCTCGGTCTGAAACGCACGATTTCAATTTCCAAACAATTCCAATGTAGAAATCGCTGCCACCATATGGGATTCGTAAACCTAAGTAAGATAATAACAGCGCACACAAGACGAATCTTCTGCGACCGCTGGATAACGAAAAAATGGCATCAAAATGCAAAAAGTGATTTTCTCGGTCTGAAACGCACGATTTCAATTTCCAAACAATTCCAATGCAGAAATCGCTGCCACCATATGGGATTCGTAAACCTAAGTAAGATAATAACAGCGCACACAAAACGAATCTTCTGCGACCGCTGGATAACGAAAAAATGGCATCGAAATGCAAAAAGTGATTTTCTCGGTCTGAAACGCACGTTTCAATTTCCAAACAATTCCAATGTAGAAATCGCTGCCACCATATGGGATTCGTAAACCTAAGTAGGATAATAACAGCGCAAACAAAGCGAATCTTCTGCGACCGCTGGATAACGAAAAAATGGCATCGAAATGCAAAAAGTGATTTTCTCGGTCTGAAACGCACGATTTCAATTTCCAAACAATTCCAATGTAGAAATCGCTGCCACCATATGGGATTCGTAAACCTAAGTAAGATAATAACAGCGCACACAAAACGAATCTTCTGCGACCGCTGGATAACGAAAAAATGGCATCGAAATGCAAAAAGTGATTTTCTCGGTCTGAAACGCACGATTTCAATTTCCAAACAATTCCAATGTAGAAATTGCTGCCACCATATGGGATTCGTAAACCTAAGTAAGATAATAACAGCGCACACAAGACGAATCTTCTGCGACCGCTGGATAACGAAAAAATGGCATCGAAATGCAAAAAGTGATTTTCTCGGTCTGAAACGCACGATTTCAATTTCCAAACAATTCCAATGCAGAAATCGCTGCCACCATATGGGATTCGTAAACCTAAGTAAGATAATAACAGCGCACACAAAACGAATCTTCTGCGACCGCTGGATAACGAAAAAATGGCATCGAAATGCAAAAAGTGATTTTCTCGGTCTGAAACGCACGATATCAATTTCCAAACAATTCCAATGTAGAAATCGCTGCCACCATATGGGATTCGTAAACCTAAGTAAGATAATAACAGCGCACACAAAACGAATCTTCTGCGACCGCTGGATAACGAAAAAATGGCATCGAAATGCAAAAAGTGATTTTCTCGGTCTGAAACGCACGATTTCAATTTCCAAACAATTCCAATGTAGAAATCGCTGCCACCATATGGGATTCGTAAACCTAAGTAAGATAATAACAGCGCACACAAAACGAATCTTCTGCGACCGCTGGATAAGGAAAAAATGGCATCGAAATGCAAAAAGTGATTTTCTCGGTCTGAAACGCACGATTTCAATTTCCAAACAATTCCAATGTAGAAATCGCTGCCACCATATGGGATTCGTAAACCTAAGTAAGATAATAACAGCGCACACAAAACGAATCTTCTGCGACCGCTGGATAACGAAAAAATGGCATCGAAATGCAAAAAGTGATTTTCTCGGTCTGAAACGCACGATTCCAATTTCCAAACAATTCCAATGTAGAAATCGCTGCCACCATATGGGATTCGTAAACCTAAGTAAGATAATAACAGCGCACACAAAACGAATCTTCTGCGACCGCTGGATAACGAAAAAATGGCATCGAAATGCAAAAAGTGATTTTCTCGGTCTGAAACGCACGATTTCAATTTCCAAACAATTCCAATGTAGAAATCGCTGCCACCATATGGGATTCGTAAACCTAAGTAAGATAATAACAGCGCACACAAAACGAATCTTCTGCGACCGCTGGATAACGAAAAAATGGCATCGAAATGCAAAAAGTGATTTTCTCGGTCTGAAACGCACGATTTCAATTTCCAAACAATTCCAATGTAGAAATCGCTGCCACCATATGGGATTCGTAAACCTAAGTAAGATAATAGCGGCGCACACAAAACGAATCTTCTGCGACCGCTGGATAACGAAGAAATGGCATCGAAATGCAAAAAGTGATTTTCTCGGTCTGAAACGCACGATTTCAATTTCCAAACAATTCCAATGTAGAAATCGCTGCCACCATATGGGATTCGTAAACCTAAGTAAGATAATAGCGGCGCACACAAAAAGAATCTTGTGCGACCACTGGATAAAGAAAAAATAGCATCGAAATCCCAAAAAGTGTTTTTCTCGGTCTGAAACGCACGATTTCAAATTACAAACAATTCCAATGTAGGGATCGCTGCCACCATATCGGATTCGTAAACCTAAGTAAGATAATAGCGGCGCACACAAAAAGAATCTTGTGCGACCACTGGATAAAGAAAAAATAGCATCGAAATCCCAAAAAGTGTTTTTCTCGGTCTGAAACGCACGATTTCAAATTACAAACAATTCCACTGTAGGAATCGCTGCCACCATATGGGATTCGTAAACCTAAGTAAGATAATAGCGGCGCACACAAAACGAATCTTCTGCGACCGCTGGATAACGAAAAAATGGCATCGAAATGCAAAAAGTGATTTTCTCGGTCTGAAACGCACGATTTCAATTTCCAAACAATTCCAATGTAGAAATCGCTGCCACCATATGGGATTCGTAAACCTAAGTAAGATAATAGCGGCGCACACAAAAAGATTCTTGTGCGACCACTGGATAAAGAAAAAATAGCATCGAAATCCCAAAAAGTGTTTTTCTCGGTCTGAAACGCACGATTTCAATTTCCAAACAATTCCAATGTAGAAATCGCTGCCACCATATGGGATTCGTAAACCTAAGTAAGATAATAACAGCGCACACAAAACGAATCTTCTGCGACCGCTGGATAACGAAAAAATGGCATCGAAATGCAAAAAGTGATTTTCTCGGTCTGAAGCGCACGATTTCAATTTCCAAACAATTCCAATGTAGAAATCGCTGCCACCATATGGGATTCGTAAACCTAAGTAAGATAATAACAGCGCACACAAAACGAATCTTCTGCGACCGCTGGATAACGAAAAAATGGCATCGAAATGCAAAAAGTGATTTTCTCGGTCTGAAACGCACGATTTCAATTTCCAAACAATTCCAATGTAGAAATCGCTGCCACCATATGGGATTCGTAAACCTAAGTAAGATAATAACAGCGCAAACAAAACGAATCTTCTGCGACCGCTGGATAACGAAAAAATGGCATCGAAATGCAAAAAGTGATTTTCTCGGTCTGAAACGCACGATTTCAATTTCCAAACAATTCCAATGTAGAAATCGCTGCCACCATATGGGATTCGTAAACCTAAGTAAGATAATAACAGCGCACACAAAACGAATCTTCTGCGACCGCTGGATAACGAAAAAATGGCATCGAAATGCAAAAAGTGATTTTCTCGGTCTGAAACGCACGATTTCAATTTCCAAACAATTCCAATGTAGAAATCGCTGCCACCATATGGGATTCGTAAACCTAAGTAAGATAATAACAGCGCACACAAAACGAATCTTCTGCGACCGCTGGATAACGAAAAAATGGCATCGAAATGCAAAAAGTGATTTTCTCGGTCTGAAACGCACGATTTCAATTTCCAAACAATTCCAATGTAGAAATCGCTGCCACCATATGGGATTCGTAAACCTAAGTAAGATAATAACAGCGCACACAAAACGAATCTTCTGCGACCGCTGGATAACGAAAAAATGGCATCGAAATGCAAAAAGTGATTTTCTCGGTCTGAAACGCACGATTTCAATTTCCAAACAATTCCAATGTAGAAATCGCTGCCACCATATGGGATTCGTAAACCTAAGTACGATAATAACAGCGCAAACAAAACGAATCTTCTGCGACCGCTGGATAACGAAAAAATGGCATCGAAATGCAAAAAGTGATTTTCTCGGTCTGAAACGCACGATTTCAATTTCCAAACAATTCCAATGTAGAAATCTCTGCCACCATATGGGATTCGTAAACCTAAGTAAGATAATAACAGCGCACACAAAACGAATCTTCTGCGACCGCTGGATAACGAAAAAATGGCATCGAAATGCAAAAAGTGATTTTCTCGGTCTGAAACGCACGATTTCAATTTCCAAACAATTCCAATGTAGAAATCGCTGCCACCATATGGGATTCGTGAACCTAAGTAAGATAATAACAGCGCACACAAAACGAATCTTCTGCGACCGCTGGATAACGAAAAAATGGCATCGAAATGCAAAAAGTGATTTTCTCGGTCTGAAACGCACGATTTCAATTTCCAAACAACTCCAATGTAGAAATCGCTGCCACCATATGGGATTCGTAAACCTAAGTAAGATAATAACAGCGCACACAAAACGAATCTTCTGCGACCGCTGGATAACGAAAAAATGGCATCGAAATGCAAAAAGTGATTTTCTCGGTCTGAAACGCACGATTTCAATTTCCAAACAATTCCAATGTAGAAATCGCTGCCACCATATGGGATTCGTAAACCTAAGTAAGATAATAACAGCGCACACAAAACGAATCTTCTGCGACCGCTGGATAACGAAAAAATGGCATCGAAATACAAAAAGTGATTTTCTCGGTCTGAAACGCACGATTTCAATTTCCAAACAATTCCAAAGTAGAAATCGCTGCCACCATATGGGATTCGTAAACCTAAGTAAGATAATAACAGCGCACACAAAACGAATCTTCTGCGACCGCTGGATAACGAAAAAATGGCATCGAAATGCAAAAAGTGATTTTCTCGGTCTGAAACGCACGATTTCAAATTACAAACAATTCCACTGTAGGAATCGCTGCCACCATATGGGATTCGTAAACCTAAGTAAGATAATAGCGGCGCACACAAAACGAATCTTCTGCGACCGCTGGATAACGAAAAAATGGCATCGAAATGCAAAAAGTGATTTTCTCGGTCTGAAACGCACGATTTCAATTTCCAAACAATTCCAATGTAGAAATCGCTGCCACCATATGGGATTCGTAAACCTAAGTAAGATAATAGCGGCGCACACAAAAAGAATCTTGTGCGACCACTGGATAAAGAAAAAATAGCATCGAAATCCCAAAAAGTGTTTTTCTCGGTCTGAAACGCACGATTTCAAATTACAAACAATTCCAATGTAGGAATCGCTGCCACCATATGGGATTCGTAAACCTAAGTAAGATAATAGCGGCGCACACAAAACGAATCTTTTGCGACCGCTGGATAACGAAAAAATGGCATCGAAATGCAAAAAGTGATTTTCTCGGTCTGAAACGCACGATTTCAATTTCCAAACAATTCCAATGTAGAAATCGCTGCCACCATATGGGATTCGTAAACCTAAGTAAGATAATAGCGGCGCACACAAAAAGATTCTTGTGCGACCACTGGATAAAGAAAAAATAGCATCGAAATCCCAAAAAGTGTTTTTCTCGGTCTGAAACGCACGATTTCAAATTACAAACAATTCCAATGTAGGAATCGCTGCCACCATATGGGATTCGTAAACCTAAGTAAGATAATAGCGGCGCACACAAAAAGAATCTTGTGCGACCACTGGATAAAGAAAAAATAGCATCGAAATCCCAAAAAGTGTTTTTCTCGGTCTGAAACGCACGATTTCAAATTACAAACAATTCCCATGTAGGAATCGCTGCCACCATATGGGATTCGTAAACCTAAGTAAGATAATAGCGGCGCACACAAAAAGAATCTTGTGCGACCGCTGGATAAAGAAAAAATAGCATCGAAATCCCAAAAAGTGTTTTTCTCGGTCTGAAACGCACGATTTCAAATTACAAACAATTCCAATGTAGGAATCGCTGCCACCATATGGGATTCGTAAACCTAAGTAAGATAATAGCGGCGCACACAAAAAGAATCTTGTGCGACCACTGGATAAAGAAAAAATAGCATCGAAATCCCAAAAAGTGTTTTTCTCGGTCTGAAACGCACGATTTCAAATTACAAACAATTCCAATGTAGGAATCGCTGCCACCACATGGGATTCGTAAACCTAAGTAAGATAATAGCGGCGCACACAAAACGAATCTTCTGCGACCGCTGGATAACGAAAAAATGGCATCGAAATGCAAAAAGTGATTTTCTCGGTCTGAAACGCACGATTTCAATTTCCAAACAATTCCAATGTAGAAATCGCTGCCACCATATGGGATTCGTAAACCTAAGTAAGATAATAACAGCGCACACAAAACGAATCTTCTGCGACCGCTGGATAACGAAAAAATGGCATCGAAATGCAAAAAGTGATTTTCTCGGTCTGAAACGCACGATTTCAATTTCCAAACAATTCCAATGTAGAAATCGCTGCCACCATATGGGATTCGTAAACCTAAGTAAGATAATAACAGCGCACACAAAACGAATCTTCTGCGACCGCTGGATAACGAAAAAATGGCATCGAAATGCAAAAAGTGATTTTCTCGGTCTGAAACGCACGATTTCAATTTCCAAACAATTCCAATGTATAAATCGCTGCCACCATATGGGATTCGTAAACCTAAGTAAGATAATAACAGCGCAAACAAAACGAATCTTCTGCGACCGCTGGATAACGAAAAAATGGCATCGAAATGCAAAAAGTGATTTTCTCGGTCTGAAACGCACGATTTCAATTTCCAAACAATTCCAATGTAGAAATCGCTGCCACCATATGGGATTCGTAAACCTAAGTAAGATAATAACAGCGCACACAAAACGAATCTTCTGCGACCGCTGGATAACGAAAAAATGGCATCGAAATGCAAAAAGTGATTTTCTCGGTCTGAAACGCACGATTTCAATTTCCAAACAATTCCAATGTAGAAATCGCTGCCACCATATGGGATTCGTAAACCTAAGTAAGATAATAACAGCGCACACAAAACGAATCTTCTGCGACCGCTGGATAACGAAAAAATGGCATCGAAATGCAAAAAGTGATTTTCTCGGTCTGAAATGCACGATTTCAATTTCCAAACAATTCCAATGTAGAAATCGCTGCCACCATATGGGTTTCGTAAACATAAGTAAGATAATAACAGCGCACACAAAACGAATCTTCTGCGACCGCTGGATAACGAAAAAATGTCATCGAAATGCAAAAAGTGATTTTCTCGGTCTGAAACGCACGATTTCAATTTCCAAACAATTCCAATGCAGAAATCGCTGCCACCATATGGGATTCGTAAACCTAAGTAAGATAATAACAGCGCACACAAAACGAATCTTCTGCGACCGCTGGATAACGAAAAAATGGCATCGAAATGCAAAAAGTGATTTTCTCGGTCTGAAACGCAGGATTTCAATTTCCAAACAATTCCAATGTAGAAATCGCTGCCACCATATGGGATTCGTAAACCTAAGTAAGATAATAACAGCGCACACAAAACGAATCTTCTGCGACCGCTGGATAACGAAAAAATGGCATCGAAATGCAAAAAGTGATTTTCTCGGTCTGAAACGCACGATTTCAATTTCCAAACAATTCCAATGTAGAAATCGCTGCCACCATATGGGATTCGTAAACCTAAGTAAGATAATAGCGGCGCACACAAAAAGAATCTTGTGCGACCACTGGATAAAGAAAAAATAGCATCGAAATCCCAAAAAGTGTTTTTCTCGGTCTGAAACGCACGATTTCAAATGACAAACAATTCCAATGTAGGAATCGCTGCCACCATATGGGATTCATAAACCTAAGTAAGATAATAGCGGCGCACACAAAAAGAATCTTGTGCGACCACTGGATAAAGAAAAAATAGCATCGAAATCCCAAAAAGTGTTTTTGTCGGTCTGAAACTTACGATTTCAAATTACAAACAATTCCAATGTAGGAATCGCTGCCACCATATGGGATTTGTAAACCTAAGTAAGATAATAACAGCGCACACAAAACGAATCTTCTGCGACCGCTGGATAACGAAAAAATGGCATCGAAATGCAAAAAGTGATTTTCTCGGTCTGAAACGCACGATTTCAATTTCCAAACAATTCCAATGTAGAAATCGCTGCCACCATATGGGATTCGTAAACCTAAGTAAGATAATAACAGCGCACACAAAACGAATCTTCTGCGACCGCTGGATAACGAAAAAATGGCATCGAAATGCAAAAAGTGATTTTCTCGGTCTGAAACGCACGATTTCAATTTCCAAACAATTCCAATGTAGAAATCGCTGCCACCATATGGGATTCGTAAACCTAAGTAAGATAATAACAGCGCACACAAGACGAATCTTCTGCGACCGCTGGATAACGAAAAAATGGCATCGAAATGCAAAAAGTGATTTTCTCGGTCTGAAACGCACGATTTCAATTTCCAAACAATTCCAATGCAGAAATCGCTGCCACCATATGGGATTCGTAAACCTAAGTAAGATAATAACAGCGCACACAAAACGAATCTTCTGCGACCGCTGGATAACGAAAAAATGGCATCGAAATGCAAAAAGTGATTTTCTCGGTCTGAAACGCACGATTTCAATTTCCAAACAATTCCAATGTAGAAATCGCTGCCACCATATGGGATTCGTAAACCTAAGTAAGATAATAACAGCGCAAACAAAGCGAATCTTCTGCGACCGCTGGATAACGAAAAAATGGCATCGAAATGCAAAAAGTGATTTTCTCGGTCTGAAACGCACGATTTCAATTTCCAAACAATTCCAATGTAGAAATCGCTGCCACCATATGGGATTCGTAAACCTAAGTAAGATAATAACAGCGCACACAAAACGAATCTTCTGCGACCGCTGGATAACGAAAAAATGGCATCGAAATGCAAAAAGTGATTTTCTCGGTCTGAAACGCACGATTTCAATTTCCAAACAATTCCAATGTAGAAATCGCTGCCACCATATGGGATTCGTAAACCTAAGTAAGATAATAACAGCGCACACAAAACGAATCTTCTGCGACCGCTGGATAACGAAAAAATGGCATCGAAATGCAAAAAGTGATTTTCTCGGTCTGAAACGCACGATATCAATGTCCAAACAATTCCAATGTAGAAATCGCTGCCACCATATGGGATTCGTAAACCTAAGTAAGATAATAACAGCGCACACAAAACGAATCTTCTGCGACCGCTGGATAACGAAAAAATGGCATCGAAATGCAAAAAGTGATTTTCTCGGTCTGAAACGCACGATTTCAATTTCCAAACAATTCCAATGTAGAAATCGCTGCCACCATATGGGATTCGTAAACCTAAGTAAGATAATAACAGCGCACACAAAACGAATCTTCTGCGACCGCTGGATAAGGAAAAAATGGCATCGAAATGCAAAAAGTGATTTTCTCGGTCTGAAATGCACGATTTCAATTTCCAAACAATTCCAATGTAGAAATCGCTGCCACCATATGGGATTCGTAAACCTAAGTAAGATAATAACAGCGCACACAAAACGAATCTTCTGCGACCGCTGGATAACGAAAAAATGGCATCGAAATGCAAAAAGTGATTTTCTCGGTCTGAAACGCACGATTCCAATTTCCAAACAATTCCAATGTAGAAATCGCTGCCACCATATGGGATTCGTAAACCTAAGTAAGATAATAACAGCGCACACAAAACGAATCTTCTGCGACCGCTGGATAACGAAAAAATGGCATCGAAATGCAAAAAGTGATTTTCTCGGTCTGAAACGCACGATTTCAATTTCCAAACAATTCCAATGTAGAAATCGCTGCCACCATATGGGATTCGTAAACCTAAGTAAGATAATAGCGGCGCACACAAAACGAATCTTCTGCGACCGCTGGATAACGAAGAAATGGCATCGAAATGCAAAAAGTGATTTTCTCGGTCTGAAACGCACGATTTCAATTTCCAAACAATTCCAATGTAGAAATCGCTGCCACCATATGGGATTCGTAAACCTAAGTAAGATAATAGCGGCGCACACAAAAAGAATCTTGTGCGACCACTGGATAAAGAAAAAATAGCATCGAAATCCCAAAAAGTGTTTTTCTCGGTCTGAAACGCACGATTTCAAATTACAAACAATTCCACTGTAGGAATCGCTGCCACCATATGGGATTCGTAAACCTAAGTAAGATAATAGCGGCGCACACAAAACGAATCTTCTGCGACCGCTGGATAACGAAAAAATGGCATCGAAATGCAAAAAGTGATTTTCTCGGTCTGAAACGCACGATTTCAATTTCCAAACAATTCCAATGTAGAAATCGCTGCCACCATATGGGATTCGTAAACCTAAGTAAGATAATAGCGGCGCACACAAAAAGATTCTTGTGCGACCACTGGATAAAGAAAAAATAGCATCGAAATCCCAAAAAGTGTTTTTCTCGGTCTGAAACGCACGATTTCAATTTCCAAGCAATTCCAATGTAGAAATCGCTGCCACCATATGGGATTCGTAAACCTAAGTAAGATAATAACAGCGCACACAAAACGAATCTTCTGCGACCGCTGGATAACGAAAAAATGGCATCGAAATGCAAAAAGTGATTTTCTCGGTCTGAAACGCACGATTTCAATTTCCAAACAATTCCAATGTAGAAATCGCTGCCACCATATGGGATTCGTAAACCTAAGTAAGATAATAACAGCGCACACAAAACGAATCTTCTGCGACCGCTGGATAACGAAAAAATGGCATCGAAATGCAAAAAGTGATTTTCTCGGTCTGAAACGCACGATTTCAATTTCCAAACAATTCCAATGTAGAAATCGCTGCCACCATATGGGATTCGTAAACCTAAGTAAGATAATAACAGCGCAAACAAAACGAATCTTCTGCGACCGCTGGATAACGAAAAAATGGCATCGAAATGCAAAAAGTGATTTTCTCGGTCTGAAACGCACGATTTCAATTTCCAAACAATTCCAATGTAGAAATCGCTGCCACCATATGGGATTCGTAAACCTAAGTAAGATAATAACAGCGCACACAAAACGAATCTTCTGCGACCGCTGGATAACGAAAAAATGGCATCGAAATGCAAAAAGTGATTTTCTCGGTCTGAAACGCACGATTTCAATTTCCAAACAATTCCAATGTAGAAATCGCTGCCACCATATGGGATTCGTAAACCTAAGTAAGATAATAACAGCGCACACAAAACGAATCTTCTGCGACCGCTGGATAACGAAAAAATGGCATCGAAATGCAAAAAGTGATTTTCTCGGTCTGAAACGCACGATTTCAATTTCCAAACAATTCCAATGTAGAAATCGCTGCCACCATATGGGATTCGTAAACCTAAGTAAGATAATAACAGCGCACACAAAACGAATCTTCTGCGACCGCTGGATAACGAAAAAATGGCATCGAAATGCAAAAAGTGATTTTCTCGGTCTGAAACGCACGATTTCAATTTCCAAACAATTCCAATGTAGAAATCGCTGCCACCATATGGGATTCGTAAACCTAAGTAAGATAATAACAGCGCACACAAAACGAATCTTCTGCGACCGCTGGATAACGAAAAAATGGCATCGAAATGCAAAAAGTGATTTTCTCGGTCTGAAACGCACGATTTCAATTTCCAAACAATTCCAATGTAGAAATCGCTGCCACCATATGGGATTCGTAAACCTAAGTAAGATAATAACAGCGCACACAAAACGAATCTTCTGCGACCGCTGGATAACGAAAAAATGGCATCGAAATGCAAAAAGTGATTTTCTCGGTCTGAAACGCACGATTTCAATTTCCAAACAATTCCAAAGTAGAAATCGCTGCCACCATATGGGATTCGTAAACCTAAGTAAGATAATAACAGCGCACACAAAACGAATCTTCTGCGACCGCTGGATAACGAAAAAATGGCATCGAAATGCAAAAAGTGATTTTCTCGGTCTGAAACGCACGATTTCAAATTACAAACAATTCCACTGTAGGAATCGCTGCCACCATATGGGATTCGTAAACCTAAGTAAGATAATAGCGGCGCACACAAAACGAATCTTCTGCGACCGCTGGATAACGAAAAAATGGCATCGAAATGCAAAAAGTGATTTCCTCGGTCTGAAACGCACGATTTCAATTTCCAAACAATTCCAATGTAGAAATCGCTGCCACCATATGGGATTCGTAAACCTAAGTAAGATAATAGCGGCGCACACAAAAAGAATCTTGTGCGACCACTGGATAAAGAAAAAATAGCATCGAAATCCCAAAAAGTGTTTTTCTCGGTCTGAAACGCACGATTTCAAATTACAAACAATTCCAATGTAGGAATCGCTGCCACCATATGGGATTCGTAAACCTAAGTAAGATAATAGCGGCGCACACAAAACGAATCTTCTGCGACCGCTGGATAACGAAAAAATGGCATCGAAATGCAAAAAGTGATTTTCTCGATCTGAAACGCACGATTTCAATTTCCAAACAATTCCAATGTAGAAATCGCTGCCACCATATGGGATTCGTAAACCTAAGTAAGATAATAGCGGCGCACACAAAAAGATTCTTGTGCGACCACTGGATAAAGAAAAAATAGCATCGAAATCCCAAAAAGTGTTTTTCTCGGTCTGAAACGCACGATTTCAAATTACAAACAATTCCAATGTAGGAATCGCTGCCACCATATGGGATTCGTAAACCTAAGTAAGATAATAGCGGCGCACACAAAAAGAATCTTGTGCGACCACTGGATAAAGAAAAAATAGCATCGAAATCCCAAAAAGTGTTTTTCTCGGTCTGAAACGCACGATTTCAAATTACAAACAATTCCCATGTAGGAATCGCTGCCACCATATGGGATTCGTAAACCTAAGTAAGATAATAGCGGCGCACACAAAAAGAATCTTGTGCGACCGCTGGATAAAGAAAAAATAGCATCGAAATCCCAAAAAGTGTTTTTCTCGGTCTGAAACGCACGATTTCAAATCACAAACAATTCCAATGTAGGAATCGCTGCCACCATATGGGATTCGTAAACCTAAGTAAGATAATAGCGGCGCACACAAAAAGAATCTTGTGCGACCACTGGATAAAGAAAAAATAGCATCGAAATCCCAAAAAGTGTTTTTCTCGGTCTGAAACGCACGATTTCAAATTACAAACAATTCCAATGTAGGAATCGCTGCCACCACATGGGATTCGTAAACCTAAGTAAGATAATAGCGGCGCACACAAAACGAATCTTCTGCGACCGCTGGATAACGAAAAAATGGCATCGAAATGCAAAAAGTGATTTTCTCGGTCTGAAACGCACGATTTCAATTTCCAAACAATTCCAATGTAGAAATCGCTGCCACCATATGGGATTCGTAAACCTAAGTAAGATAATAACAGCGCACACAAAACGAATCTTCTGCGACCGCTGGATAACGAAAAAATGGCATCGAAATGCAAAAAGTGATTTTCTCGGTCTGAAACGCACAATTTCAATTTCCAAACAATTCCAATGTAGAAATCGCTGCCACCATATGGGATTCGTAAACCTAAGTAAGATAATAACAGCGCACACAAAACGAATCTTCTGCGACCGCTGGATAACGAAAAAATGGCATCGAAATGCAAAAAGTGATTTTCTCGGTCTGAAACGCACGATTTCAATTTCCAAACAATTCCAATGTAGAAATCGCTGCCACCATATGGGATTCGTAAACCTAAGTAAGATAATAACAGCGCACACAAAACGAATCTTCTGCGACCGCTGGATAACGAAAAAATGGCATCGAAATGCAAAAAGTGATTTTCTCGGTCTGAAACGCACGATCTCAATTTCCAAACAATTCCAATGTAGAAATCGCTGCCACCATATGGGATTCGTAAACCTAAGTAAGATAATAGCGGCGCACACAAAAAGAATCTTGTGCGACCACTGGATAAAGAAAAAATAGCATCGAAATCCCAAAAAGTGTTTTTCTCGGTCTGAAACGCACGATTTCAAATTACAAACAATTCCCATGTAGGAATCGCTGCCACCATATGGGATTTGTAAACCTAAGTAAGATAATAGCGGCGCACACAAAAAGAATCTTGTGCGACCGCTGGATAAAGAAAAAATAGCATCGAAATCCCAAAAAGTGTTTTTCTCGGTCTGAAACGCACGATTTCAAATTACAAACAATTCCAATGTAGGAATCGCTGCCACCATATGGGATTCGTAAACCTAAGTAAGATAATAACAGCGCACACAAAACGAATCTTCGGCGACCGCTGGATAACGAAAAAATGGCATCGAAATGCAAAAAGTGATTTTCTCGGTCTGAAACGCACGATTTCAATTTCCAAACAATTCCAATGTAGAAATCGCTGCCACCATATGGGATTCGTAAACCTAAGTAAGATAATAACAGCGCACACAAAACGAATCTTCTGCGACCGCTGGATAACGAAAAAATGGCATCGAAATGCAAAAAGTGATTTTCTCGGTCTGAAACGCACGATTTCAATTTCCAAACAATTCCAATGTAGAAATCGCTGCCACCATATGGGATTCGTAAACCTAAGTAAGATAATAACAGCGCACACAAAACGAATCTTCTGCGACCGCTGGATAACGAAAAAATGGCATCGAAATGCAAAAAGTGATTTTCTCGGTCTGAAACGCACGATTTCAATTTCCAAACAATTCCAATGTAGAAATCGCTGCCACCATATGGGATTCGTAAACCTAAGTAAGATAATAACAGCGCACACAAAACGAATCTTCTGCGACCGCTGGATAACGAAAAAATGGCATCGAAATGCAAAAAGTGATTTTCTCGGTCTGAAACGCACGATTTCAATTTCCAAACAATTCCAATGTAGAAATCGCTGCCACCATATGGGATTCGTAAACCTAAGTAAGATAATAACAGCGCACACAAAACGAATCTTCTGCGACCGCTGGATAACGAAAAAATGGCATCGAAATGCAAAAAGTGATTTTCTCGGTCTGAAACGCACGATTTCAATTTCCAAACAATTCCAATGTAGAAATCGCTGCCACCATATGGGATTCGTAAACCTAAGTAAGATAATAACAGCGCACACAAAACGAATCTTCTGCGACCGCTGGATAACGAAAAAATGGCATCGAAATGCAAAAAGTGATTTTCTCGGTCTGAAACGCACGATTTC
Organism: Cetonia aurata; assembly: GCA_949128085.1. NCBI lineage: Eukaryota > Metazoa > Arthropoda > Insecta > Coleoptera > Scarabaeidae > Cetonia > Cetonia aurata. The sequence goes on from OX421885.1 coordinate 82,462, forward strand.
AAATTACAAACAATTCCACTGTAGGAATCGCTGCCACCATATGGGATTCGTAAACCTAAGTAAGATAATAGCGGCGCACACAAAACGAATCTTCTGCGACCGCTGGATAACGAAAAAATGGCATCGAAATGCAAAAAGTGATTTTCTCGGTCTGAAACGCACGATTTCAATTTCCAAACAATTCCAATGTAGAAATCGCTGCCACCATATGGGATTCGTAAACCTAAGTAAGATAATAGCGGCGCACACAAAAAGAATCTTGTGCGACCACTGGATAAAGAAAAAATAGCATCGAAATCCCAAAAAGTGTTTTTCTCGGTCTGAAACGCACGATTTCAAATTACAAACAATTCCAATGTAGGAATCGCTGCCACCATATGGGATTCGTAAACCTAAGTAAGATAATAGCGGCGCACACAAAAAGAATCTTGTGCGACCACTGGATAAAGAAAAAATAGCATCGAAATCCCAAAAAGTGTTTTTCTCGGTCTGAAACGCACGATTTCAAATTACAAACAATTCCACTGTAGGAATCGCTGCCACCATATGGGATTCGTAAACCTAAGTAAGATAATAGCGGCGCACACAAAACGAATCTTCTGCGACCGCTGGATAACGAAAAAATGGCATCGAAATGCAAAAAGTGATTTTCTCGGTCTGAAACGCACGATTTCAATTTCCAAACAATTCCAATGTAGAAATCGCTGCCACCATATGTGATTCGTAAACCTAAGTAAGATAATAGCGGCGCACACAAAAAGATTCTTGTGCGACCACTGGATAAAGAAAAAATAGCATCGAAATCCCAAAAAGTGTTTTTCTCGGTCTGAAACGCACGATTTCAAATTACAAACAATTCCAATGTAGGAATCGCTGCCACCATATGGGATTCGTAAACCTAAGTAAGATAATAGCGGCGCACACAAAAAGAATCTTGTGCGACCACTGGATAAAGAAAAAATAGCATCGAAATCCCAAAAAGTGTTTTTCTCGGTCTGAAACGCACGATTTCAAATTACAAACAATTCCCATGTAGGAATCGCTGCCACCATATGGGATTCGTAAACCTAAGTAAGATAATAGCGGCGCACACAAAAAGAATCTTGTGCGACCGCTGGATAAAGAAAAAATAGCATCGAAATCCCAAAAAGTGTTTTTCTCGGTCTGAAACGCACGATTTCAAATTACAAACAATTCCAATGTAGGAATCGCTGCCACCATATGGGATTCGTAAACCTAAGTAAGATAATAGCGGCGCACACAAAAAGAATCTTGTGCGACCACTGGATAAAGAAAAAATAGCATCGAAATCCCAAAAAGTGTTTTTCTCGGTCTGAAACGCACGATTTCAAATTACAAACAATTCCAATGTAGGAATCGCTGCCACCACATGGGATTCGTAAACCTAAGTAAGATAATAGCGGCGCACACAAAACGAATCTTCTGCGACCGCTGGATAACGAAAAAATGGCATCGAAATGCAAAAAGTGATTTTCTCGGTCTGAAACGCACGATTTCAATTTCCAAACAATTCCAATGTAGAAATCGCTGCCACCATATGGGATTCGTAAACCTAAGTAAGATAATAACAGCGCACACAAAACGAATCTTCTGCGACCGCTGGATAACGAAAAAATGGCATCGAAATGCAAAAAGTGATTTTCTCGGTCTGAAACGCACGATTTCAATTTCCAAACAATTCCAATGTAGAAATCGCTGCCACCATATGGGATTCGTAAACCTAAGTAAGATAATAACAGCGCACACAAAACGAATCTTCTGCGACCGCTGGATAACGAAAAAATGGCATCGAAATGCAAAAAGTGATTTTCTCGGTCTGAAACGCACGATTTCAATTTCCAAACAATTTCAATGTAGAAATCGCTGCCACCATATGGGATTCGTAAACCTAAGTAAGATAATAACAGCGCACACAAAACGAATCTTCTGCGACCGCTGGATAACGAAAAAATGGCATCGAAATGCAAAAAGTGATTTTCTCGGTCTGAAACGCACGATCTCAATTTCCAAACAATTTCAATGTAGAAATCGCTGCCACCATATGGGATTCGTAAACCTAAGTAAGATAATAGCGGCGCACACAAAAAGAATCTTGTGCGACCACTGGACAAAGAAAAAATAGCATCGAAATCCCAAAAAGTGTTTTTCTCGGTCTGAAACGCACGATTTCAAATTACAAACAATTCCCATGTAGGAATCGCTGCCACCATATGGGATTCGTAAACCTAAGTAAGATAATAGCGGCGCTAACAAAAAGAATCTTGTGCGACCGCTGGATAAAGAAAAAATAGCATCGAAATCCCAAAAAGTGTTTTTCTCGGTCTGAAACGCACGATTTCAAATTACAAACAATTCCAATGTAGGAATCGCTGCCACCATATGGGATTCGTAAACCTAAGTAAGATAATAACAGCGCACACAAAACGAATCTTCTGCGACCGCTGGATAACGAAAAAATGGCATCGAAATGCAAAAAGTGATTTTCTCGGTCTGAAACGCACGATTTCAATTTCCAAACAATTTCAATGTAGAAATCGCTGCCACCATATGGGATTCGTAAACCTAAGTAAGATAATAACAGCGCACACAAAACGAATCTTCTGCGACCGCTGGATAACGAAAAAATGGCATCGAAATGCAAAAAGTGATTTTCTCGGTCTGAAACGCACGATTTCAATTTCCAAACAATTCCAATGTAGAAATCGCTGCCACCATATGGGATTCGTAAACCTAAGTAAGATAATAACAGCGCACACAAAACGAATCTTCTGCGACCGCTGGATAACGAAAAAATGGCATCGAAATGCAAAAAGTGATTTTCTCGGTCTGAAACGCACGATTTCAATTTCCAAACAATTCCAATGTAGAAATCGCTGCCACCATATGGGATTCGTAAACCTAAGTAAGATAATAACAGCGCACACAAAACGAATCTTCTGCGACCGCTGGATAACGAAAAAATGGCATCGAAATGCAAAAAGTGATTTTCTCGGTCTGAAACGCACGATTTCAATTTCCAAACAATTCCAATGTAGAAATCGCTGCCACCATATGGGATTCGTAAACCTAAGTAAGATAATAACAGCGCACACAAAACGAATCTTCTGCGACCGCTGGATAACGAAAAAATGGCATCGAAATGCAAAAAGTGATTTTCTCGGTCTGAAACGCACGATTTCAATTTCCAAACAATTCCAATGTAGAAATCGCTGCCACCATATGGGATTCGTAAACCTAAGTAAGATAATAGCGGCGCACACAAAAAGAATCTTGTGCGACCACTGGATAAAGAAAAAATAGCATCGAAATCCCAAAAAGTGTTTTTCTCGGTCTGAAACGCACGATTTCAAATTACAAACAATTCCAATGTAGGAATCGCTGCCACCGTATGGGATTCGTAAACCTAAGTAAGATAATAGCGGCGCACACAAAAAGAATCTTGTGCGACCACTGGATAAAGAAAAAATAGCATCGAAATCCCAAAAAGTGTTTTTCTCGGTCTGAAACGCACGATTTCAAATTACAAACAATTCCACTGTAGGAATCGCTGGCACCATATGGGATTCGTAAACCTAAGTAAGATAATAGCGGCGCACACAAAACGAATCTTCTGCGACCGCTGGATAACGAAAAAATGGCATCGAAATGCAAAAAGTGATTTTCTCGGTCTGAAACGCACGATTTCAATTTCCAAACAATTCCAATGTAGAAATCGCTGCCACCATATGGGATTCGTAAACCTAAGTAAGATAATAGCGGCGCACACAAAAAGATTCTTGTGCGACCACTGGATAAAGAAAAAATAGCATCGAAATCCCAAAAAGTGTTTTTCTCGGTCTGAAACGCACGATTTCAAATTACAAACAATTCCAATGTAGGAATCGCTGCCACCATATGGGATCCGTAAACCTAAGTAAGATAATAGCGGCGCACACAAAACGAATCTTCTGCGACCGCTGGATAACGAAAAAATGGCATCGAAATGCAAAAAGTGATTTTCTCGGTCTGAAACGCACGATTTCAATTTCCAAACAATTCCAATGTAGAAATCGCTGCCACCATATGGGATTCGTAAACCTAAGTAAGATAATAACAGCGCACACAAAACGAATCTTCTGCGACCGCTGGATAACGAAAAAATGGCATCGAAATGCAAAAAGTGATTTTCTCGGTCTGAAACGCACGATTTCAATTTCCAAACAATTCCAATGTAGAAATCGCTGCCACCATATGGGATTCGTAAACCTAAGTAAGATAATAACAGCGCACACAAAACGAATCTTCTGCGACCGCTGGATAACGAAAAAATGGCATCGAAATGCAAAAAGTGATTTTCTCGGTCTGAAACGCACGATTTCAATTTCCAAACAATTCCAATGTAGAAATCGCTGCCACCATATGGGATTCGTAAACCTAAGTAAGATAATAACAGCGCACACAAAACGAATCTTCTGCGACCGCTGGATAACGAAAAAATGGCATCGAAATGCAAAAAGTGATTTTCTCGGTCTGAAACGCACGATCTCAATTTCCAAACAATTCCAATGTAGAAATCGCTGCCACCATATGGGATTCGTAAACCTAAGTAAGATAATAGCGGCGCACACAAAAAGAATCTTGTGCGACCACTGGATAAAGAAGAAATAGCATCGAAATCCCAAAAAGTGTTTTTCTCGGTATGAAACGCACGATTTCAAATTACAAACAATTTCAATGTAGGAATCGCTGCTACCATATGGGATTCGTAAACCTAAGTAAGATAATAGCGGCGCACACAAAAAGAATCTTGTGCGACCACTGGATAAAGAAAAAATAGCATCGAAACCCCAAAAAGTGTTTTTCTCGGTCTGAAACGCACGATTTCAAATTACAAACAATTCCAATGTAGGAATCGCTGCCACCATATGGGATTCGTAAACCTAAGTAAGATAATAGCGGCGCACACAAAAAGAATCTTGTGCGACCACTGGATAAAGAAAAAATAGCATCGAAATCCCAAAAAGTGTTTTTCTCGGTCTGAAACGCACGATTTCAAATTACAAACAATTCCAATGTAGGAATCGCTGCCACCATATGGGATTCGTAAACCTAAGTAAGATAATAGCGGCGCACACAAAAAGAATCTTGTGCGACCACTGGATAAAGAAAAAATAGCATCGAAATCCCAAAAAGTGTTTTTCTCGGTCTGAAACGCACGATTTCAAATTACAAACAATTCCAATGTAGGGATCGCTGCCACCATATGGGATTCGTAAACCTAAGTAAGATAATAGCGGCGCACACAAAAAGAATCTTGTGCGACCACTGGATAAAGAAAAAATAGCATCGAAATCCCAAAAAGTGTTTTTCTCGGTCTGAAACGCACGATTTCAAATGACAAACAATTCCAATGTAGGAATCGCTGCCACCATATGGGATTCGTAAACCTAAGTAAGATAATAGCGGCGCACACAAAAAGAATCTTGTGCGACCACTGGATAGAGAAAAAATAGCATCGAAATCCCAAAAAGTGTTTTTCTCGGTCTGAAACGCAAGATTTCAAATGACAAACAATTCCAATGTAGGAATCGCTGCCACCATATGGGATTCATAAACCTAAGTAAGATAATAGCGGCGCACACAAAAAGAATCTTGTGCGACCACTGGATAAAGAAAAAATAGCATCGAAATCCCAAAAAGTGTTTTTCTCGGTCTGAAACGCACGATTTCAAATTACAAACAATTCCAATGTAGGAATCGCTGCCACCATATGGGATTCGTAAACCTAAGTAAGATAATAACAGCGCACACAAAACGAATCTTCTGCGACCGCTGGATAACGAAAAAATGGCATCGAAATGCAAAAAGTGATTTTCTCGGTCTGAAACGCACGATTTCAATTTCCAAACAATTCCAATGTAGAAATCGCTGCCACCATATGGGATTCGTAAACCTAAGTAAGATAATAACACCGCACACAAAACGAATCTTCTGCGACCGCTGGATAACGAAAAAATGGCATCGAAATGCAAAAAGTGATTTTCTCGGTCTGAAACGCACGATTTCAATTTCCAAACAATTCCAATGTAGAAATCGCTGCCACCATATGGGATTCGTAAACCGAAGTAAGATAATAACAGCGCACACAAAACGAATCTTCTGCGACCGCTGGATAACGAAAAAATGGCATCGAAATGCAAAAAGTGATTTTCTCGGTCTGAAACGCACGATTTCAATTTCCAAACAATTCCAATGTAGAAATCGCTGCCACCATATGGGTTTCGTAAACCTAAGTAAGATAATAACAGCGCACACAAAACGAAACTTCTGCGACCGCTGGATAACGAAAAAATGGCATCGAAATGCAAAAAGTGATTTTCTCGGTCTGAAACGCACGATTTCAATTTCCAAACAATTCCAATGTAGAAATCGCTGCCACCATATGGGATTCGTAAACCTAAGTAAGATAATAACAGCGCACACAAAACGAATCTTCTGCGACCGCTGGATAACGAAAAAATGGCATCGAAATGCAAAAAGTGATTTTCTTGGTCTGAAACGCACGATTTCAATTTCCAAACAATTCCAATGTAGAAATCGCTGCCACCATATGGGATTCGTAAACCTAAGTAAGATAATAACAGCGCAAACAAAACGAATCTTCTGCGACCGCTGGATAACGAAAAAATGGCATCGAAATGCAAAAAGTGATTTTCTCGGTCTGAAACGCACGATTTCAAATGACAAACAATTCCAATGTAGGAATCGCTGCCACCATATGGGATTCATAAACCTAAGTAAGATAATAGCGGCGCACACAAAAAGAATCTTGTGCGACCACTGGATAAAGAAAAAATAGCATCGAAATCCCAAAAAGTGTTTTTCTCGGTCTGAAACGCACGATTTCAAATTACAAACAATTCCAATGTAGGAATCGCTGCCACCATATGGGATTCGTAAACCTAAGTAAGATAATAACAGCGCACACAAAACGAATCTTCTGCGACCGCTGGATAACGAAAAAATGGCATCGAAATGCAAAAAGTGATTTTCTCGGTCTGAAACGCACGATTTCAATTTCCAAACAATTCCAATGTAGAAATCGCTGCCACCATATGGGATTCGTAAACCTAAGTAAGATAATAACAGCGCACACAAAACGAATCTTCTGCGACCGCTGGATAACGAAAAAATGGCATCGAAATGCAAAAAGTGATTTTCTCGGTCTGAAACGCACGATTTCAAATTACAAACAATTCCAATGTAGGAATCGCTGCCACCATATGGGATTCGTAAACCTAAGTAAGATAATAACAGCGCACACAAAACGAATCTTCTGCGACCGTTGGATAACGAAAAAATGGCATCGAAATGCAAAAAGTGTTTTTCTCGGTCTGAAACGCACGATTTCAAATTACAAACAATTCCAATGTAGGAATCGCTGCCACCATATGGGATTCGTAAACCTAAGTAAGATAATAACAGCGCACACAAAACGAATCTTCTGCGACCGCTGGATAACGAAAAAATGGCATCGAAATGCAAAAAGTGATTTTCTCGGTCTGAAACGCACGATTTCAATTTCCAAACAATTCCAATGTAGAAATCGCTGCCACCATATGGGATTCGTAAACCTAAGTAAGATAATAACACCGCACACAAAACGAATCTTCTGCGACCGCTGGATAACGAAAAAATGGCATCGAAATGCAAAAAGTGATTTTCTCGGTCTGAAACGCACGATTTCAATTTCCAAACAATTCCAATGTAGAAATCGCTGCCACCATATGGGATTCGTAAACCGAAGTAAGATAATAACAGCGCACACAAAACGAATCTTCTGCGACCGCTGGATAACGAAAAAATGGCATCGAAATGCAAAAAGTGATTTTCTCGGTCTGAAACGCACGATTTCAATTTCCAAACAATTCCAATGTAGAAATCGCTGCCACCATATGGGTTTCGTAAACCTAAGTAAGATAATAACAGCGCACACAAAACGAAACTTCTGCGACCGCTGGATAACGAAAAAATGGCATCGAAATGCAAAAAGTGATTTTCTCGGTCTGAAACGCACGATTTCAATTTCCAAACAATTCCAATGTAGAAATCGCTGCCACCATATGGGATTCGTAAACCTAAGTAAGATAATAACAGCGCACACAAAACGAATCTTCTGCGACCGCTGGATAACGAAAAAATGGCATCGAAATGCAAAAAGTGATTTTCTTGGTCTGAAACGCACGATTTCAATTTCCAAACAATTCCAATGTAGAAATCGCTGCCACCATATGGGATTCGTAAACCTAAGTAAGATAATAACAGCGCAAACAAAACGAATCTTCTGCGACCGCTGGATAACGAAAAAATGGCATCGAAATGCAAAAAGTGATTTTCTCGGTCTGAAACGCACGATTTCAAATGACAAACAATTCCAATGTAGGAATCGCTGCCACCATATGGGATTCATAAACCTAAGTAAGATAATAGCGGCGCACACAAAAAGAATCTTGTGCGACCACTGGATAAAGAAAAAATAGCATCGAAATCCCAAAAAGTGTTTTTCTCGGTCTGAAACGCACGATTTCAAATTACAAACAATTCCACTGTAGGAATCGCTGCCACCATATGGGATTCGTAAACCTAAGTAAGATAATAGCGGCGCACACAAAACGAATCTTCTGCGACCGCTGGATAACGAAAAAATGGCATCGAAATGCAAAAAGTGATTTTCTCGGTCTGAAACGCACGATTTCAATTTCCAAACAATTCCAATGTAGAAATCGCTGCCACCATATGGGATTCGTAAACCTAAGTAAGATAATAGCGGCGCACACAAAAAGATTCTTGTGCGACCACTGGATAAAGAAAAAATAGCATCGAAATCCCAAAAAGTGTTTTTCTCGGTCTGAAACGCACGATTTCAAATTACAAACAATTCCAATGTAGGAATGGCTGCCACCATATGGGATTCGTAAACCTAAGTAAGATAATAGCGGCGCACACAAAACGAATCTTCTGCGACCGCTGGATAACGAAAAAATGGCATCGAAATGCAAAAAGTGATTTTCTCGGTCTGAAACGCACGATTTCAATTTCCAAACAATTCCAATGTAGAAATCGCTGCCACCATATGGGATTCGTAAACCTAAGTAAGATAATAACAGCGCACACAAAACGAATCTTCTGCGACCGCTGGATAACGAAAAAATGGCATCGAAATGCAAAAAGTGATTTTCTCGGTCTGAAACGCACGATTTCAATTTCCAAACAATTCCAATGTAGAAATCGCTGCCACCATATGGGATTCGTAAACCTAAGTAAGATAATAACAGCGCACACAAAACGAATCTTCTGCGACCGCTGGATAACGAAAAAATGGCATCGAAATGCAAAAAGTGATTTTCTCGGTCTGAAACGCACGATTTCAATTTCCAAACAATTCCAATGTAGAAATCGCTGCCACCATATGGCATTCGTAAACCTAAGTAAGATAATAACAGCGCACACAAAACGAATCTTCTGCGACCGCTGGATAACGAAAAAATGGCATCGAAATGCAAAAAGTGATTTTCTCGGTCTGAAACGCACGATCTCAATTTCCAAACAATTCCAATGTAGAAATCGCTGCCACCATATGGGATTCGTAAACCTAAGTAAGATAATAGCGGCGCACACAAAAAGAATCTTGTGCGACCACTGGATAAAGAAGAAATAGCATCGAAATCCCAAAAAGTGTTTTTCTCGGTATGAAACGCACGATTTCAAATTACAAACAATTTCAATGTAGGAATCGCTGCTACCATATGGGATTCGTAAACCTAAGTAAGATAATAGCGGCGCACACAAAAAGAATCTTGTGCGACCACTGGATAAAGAAAAAATAGCATCGAAATCCCAAAAAGTGTTTTTCTCGGTCTGAAACGCACGATTTCAAATTACAAACAATTCCAATGTAGGAATCGCTGCCACCATATGGGATTCGTAAACCTAAGTAAGATAATAGCGGCGCACACAAAAAGAATCTTGTGCGACCACTGGATAAAGAAAAAATAGCATCGAAATCCCAAAAAGTGTTTTTCTCGGTCTGAAACGCACGATTTCAAATTACAAACAATTCCAATGTAGGAATCGCTGCCACCATATGGGATTCGTAAACCTAAGTAAGATAATAGCGGCGCACACAAAAAGAATCTTGTGCGACCACTGGATAAAGAAAAAATAGCATCGAAATCCCAAAAAGTGTTTTTCTCGGTCTGAAACGCACGATTTCAAATTACAAACAATTCCAATGTAGGGATTGCTGCCACAATATGGGATTCGTAAACCTAAGTAAGATAATAGCGGCGCACACAAAAAGAATCTTGTGCGACCACTGGATAAAGAAAAAATAGCATCGAAATCCCAAAAAGTGTTTTTCTCGGTCTGAAACGCACGATTTCAAATGACAAACAATTCCAATGTAGGAATCGCTGCCACCATATGGGATTCATAAACCTAAGTAAGATAATAGCGGCGCACACAAAAAGAATCTTGTGCGACCACTGGATAAAGAAAAAATAGCATCGAAATCCCAAAAAGTGTTTTTCTCGGTCTGAAACGCACGATTTCAAATTACAAACAATTCCAATGTAGGAATCGCTGCCACCATATGGGATTCGTAAACCTAAGTAAGATAATAGCGGCGTACACAAAAAGAATCTTGTGCGACCACTGGATAAAGAAAAAATAGCATCGAAATCCCAAAAAGTGTTTTTCTCGGTCTGAAACGCAAGATTTCAAATGACAAACAATTCCAATGTAGGAATCGCTGCCACCATATGGGATTCATAAACCTAAGTAAGATAATAGCGGCGCACACAAAAAGAATCTTGTGCGACCACTGGATAAAGAAAAAATAGCATCGAAATCCCAAAAAGTGTTTTTCTCGGTCTGAAACGCACGATTTCAAATTACAAACAATTCCAATGTAGGAATCGCTGCCACCATATGGGATTCGTAAACCTAAGTAAGATAATAACAGCGCACACAAAACGAATCTTCTGCGACCGCTGGATAACGAAAAAATGGCATCGAAATGCAAAAAGTGATTTTCTCGGTCTGAAACGCACGATTTCAATTTCCAAACAATTCCAATGTAGAAATCGCTGCCACCATATGGGATTCGTAAACCTAAGTAAGATAATAACACCGCACACAAAACGAATCTTCTGCGACCGCTGGATAACGAAAAAATGGCATCGAAATGCAAAAAGTGATTTTCTCGGTCTGAAACGCACGATTTCAATTTCCAAACAATTCCAATGTAGAAATCGCTGCCACCATATGGGATTCGTAAACCTAAGTAAGATAATAACAGCGCACACAAAACGAATCTTCTGCGACCGCTGGATAACGAAAAAATGGCATCGAAATGCAAAAAGTGATTTTCTCGGTCTGAAACGCACGATTTCAATTTCCAAACAATTCCAATGTAGAAATCGCTGCCACCATATGGGTTTCGTAAACCTAAGTAAGATAATAACAGCGCACACAAAACGAAACTTCTGCGACCGCTGGATAACGAAAAAATGGCATCGAAATGCAAAAAGTGATTTTCTCGGTCTGAAACGCACGATTTCAATTTCCAAACAATTCCAATGTAGAAATCGCTGCCACCATATGGGATTCGTAAACCTAAGTAAGATAATAACAGCGCACACAAAACGAATCTTCTGCGACCGCTGGATAACGAAAAAATGGCATCGAAATGCAAAAAGTGATTTTCTCGGTCTGAAACGCACGATTTCAAATTACAAACAATTCCAATGTAGGAATCGCTGCCACCATATGGGATTCGTAAACCTAAGTAAGATAACAGCGGCGCACACAAAAAGAATCTTGTGCGACCACTGGATAAAGAAGAAATAGCATCGAAATCCCAAAAAGTGTTTTTCTCGGTCTGAAACGCACGATTTCAAATTACAAACAATTCCGAGATTTCTACACGGGACGGGTTCGCTAATTGGGGAGACGGTTTTAACGGACGCGGGGGTCGATTTTAGGGCACGTTAACTAAGACATTTTCTTTTAATTATGCCGAATAATGAATCGATAAAAATCGGTGACACGTAGTTGAGGTGCCGGTCGATAGATGACACGACATAGTACAGTATCGCTATTATTATGAATCGTAAGTTATGAAAGAATACTTTAAGTGAATTCGGGCTTGTCGATATAGATCGCGTACACCCACATCCAGTTTTTAATCGAATTAGCCAGTTTAATGATATCGAAATAAAGTGACAACGTAGTTGAGGTGGTGGCGGATAGATGGCGCCACTAACGTAAACTATGGTGAAAATGATTGACATAAATAGTGTAAATAATAATATGTCAAACAATGGAATGATAAATAAGAGCTGTTCATAATATAAATTAGCCGAACGTCGTTTGCAATATAGTAATGCTGGTAGGAAATGGACCGAGAGAGATGGTATAAGTGGTGAAGGTAGGTAGTAGGTACATCGAAGCTACGGAGTCGGGTCGAATACAAGGTGTTATTACAGATGGCAAAGCAGATATATCTCGTCCGATCACAGAAGTCGTACAGCATCACTCATCCCACTTAAGAACAGGGGGGCGTGTTGTTTTACAGAAGGTGTAGGTAAATGGATATGATAAAGCATTATTAGAAGCAACGTTCCGATAAGCAAAGGCATCGGATATGGCCAAGTTTCATCTCGTCCGATCACTGAAGTCGAACAGCATCAAGTGCGCGTACCCTTAAATAGGCTCCCACTTAAGAACAGGGGGTGAACGTGTCGTAGTCGTAGTTGTAGTTGGTGTGATTTAATTAATAAACATATATAAGAACAAAAATTGTTTTATTTTATGCACGCATGCATAAGTAGTATACAGTATACGAAATTAGCGAATGTTAATAATAGACAGAATATCATATAAAATTTGCATCGAAAATGTTAGTATATATCCGGTATATTTATCCAGTATTTAAAAAATAACTTCCCTAATTTTCGGCTAATTATACTGAAAATTCAAGGTCTATCAAGATAGACGCTCAATTTTTTTTGTCTAGATATTGTACTAAGTTGATGTATTTTCGGATATACCTACTAAAAATCGCAGTCTTAAAAAATCTTCAACATTTTCCGGTCTTTTTAACTGAAACTCCAGCTTGTTTAAGAACGCCAGCTGTTACTATAAGTATTGACTTAAAATTCCTGTTGTTTAAAGAGGGTGCAGTTTTTTCTGGTTTTGAAAATTCTGCTTCTTTAAAAATACATTCAGTTTTTTCGGTTCGTTTACAAAAAATCCCGATTTTTTTTAAGAAAACATCTGTGTTTTAGGGGTCTTAAACCGGAAATTCAAGTTTTATTAAAAAAATATCCGGATATTCGGATTCTCTTACTACAAATTCCTTATTTAAAAAAAATGACTTTTTTTTCCGTTTTTTTTTACTTGCAATTCCAGTTTTGTTAAAAAATTCTGGTTTTTCGCTAGTTTTTCTAAAAATTCCAGTTTTGTTATTAAATTTCATACTTTTTCGGGTTATTTTCTAAAAATTCCATTTTTGTTAAAAAACTTTTATTTTTTCTGTTATTTTTTCGGATTTTCGAGTTTATTCAAAACACTTTTGGTTTTTTCGGTTTTTTAAATTTAAAATCCAGTTTTTTTTAAAAACCTCCGGTTTTTCAGTGTTTTACTTAATAATCCAGTTAAAGAAAAATTCCGGTTTTTTCGCCCTACTTACTACAAATTCCACTTTTTTCAAAAAAGCTTCCACTAATTTCGGTTTTTTTACCTGAATTTCCAAATTTGTTAAAAAATATCCGGGTATTTCGGTTTTTTTACTACAAATTCCACGTTTTCCAAAAAAGGTCCGGTTTATTCGGTTCTTTTACTTAAAATTCCGGTTTTTACGGTTTCTTTACTGAAAATTCCAGTTTAAAAAATTAACTTCCGGTTTTTCGCCTTTTTTTACTACAAATTCCAGTTTTTTAAAAAATGCTTCCACTTTTTGCGGTATTTTTACTTCAAATTCCGGTTTTCTTTTTAAAAAAACTTCCGGTTTTTTTTTTACCTAAAATTCCGGTTTTGTTAAAAAACTTCCGGTTTTTTCGGTGTTTTTACTACAAATTCCAATTTTTTCAAAAGAGTGTCCACTTTTACGGTTTTTTTCTTCAAATTCCGGTTTTTTTTAAAAAACTTCCGGTTTTTTCGGGTTTTTTACTTCAAAATCCGGTTTTAAGAAAAAAAATCCGCTTTTTTTCGGTTTTGTTATACAAATTCCAATTTTTTCAAAAAACCATCCCCCTTTTCGGTTTTTTTTTACCAGAATTTCAAAATTTGTTAAAAAACTTCCGTTTTTTTTTTTTGGTTTTTTTACTACAAATTCCAGTTTCTTTACTGAAAATTCCAGTTTAAAAAATTAACTTCCGGTTTTTCGCCTTTTTTTTTTACTACAAATTCCAGTTTTTTCAAAAATGCTTCCACTTTTTGCGGTATTTTTACTTCAAATTCCGGTTTTCTTTTTAAAAAAACTTCCGGTTTTTTTTTTACCTAAAATTCCGGTTTTGTTAAAAAACTTCCGGTTTTTTCGGTGTTTTTACCACAAATTCCAATTTTTTCAAAAGAGTGTCCACTTTTTCGGTTTTTTTCTTCAAATTCCGGTTTTTTTTTTAAAAACTTCCGGTTTTTTCGGTTTTTTACTTCAAAATCCGGTTTTTTAAAAAAAATCCGCTTTTTTTCGGTTTTGTTATACAAATTCCAATTTTTTCAAAAAACCATCCCCCTTTTCGGTTTTTTTACCAGAATTTCAAAATTTGTTAAAAAACTTCCGTTTTTTTTTTGGTTTTTTTACTACAAATTCCAGTTTCTTTACTGAAAATTCCAGTTTAAAAAATTAACTTCCGGTTTTTCGCCTTTTTTTTACTACAAATTCCAGTTTTTTCAAAAATGCTTCCACTTTTTGCGGTATTTTTACTTCAAATTCCAATTTTTTCAAAAGAGTGTCCACTTTTTCGGTTTTTTTCTCCAAATTCCGGTTTTTTTAAAAAAACTTCCGGTTTTTTCGGTTTTTTTACTTCAAAATCCGGTTTTTTAAAAAAAATCCGTTTTTTTTTCGGTTTTGTTATACAAATTCCAATTTTTTCAAAAAACCATCCCCTTTTTCGGTTTTTTTTACCAGAATTTCAAAATTTGTTGTTTTTTTTTTTGGTTTTTTTACTACAAATTCCAGTTTCTTTACTGAAAATTCCAGTTTAAAAAATTAACTTCCGGTTTTTCGCCTTTTTTTTACTACAAATTCCAGTTTTTTCAAAAATGCTTCCACTTTTTGCGGTATTTTTACTTCAAATTCCGGTTTTCTTTTTAAAAAAACTTCCGGTTTTTTTTTTACCTAAAATTCCCGTTTTGTTAAAAAACTTCCGGTTTTTTCGGTGTTTTTACTACAAATTCCAATTTTTTCAAAAGAGTGTCCACTTTTACGGTTTTTTTCTTCAAATTCCGGTTTTTTTTAAAAAACTTCCGGTTTTTTCGGGTTTTTTACTTCAAAATCCGGTTTTAAGACAAAAATCCGCTTTTTTTCGGTTTTGTTATACAAATTCCAATTTTTTCAAAAAACCATCCCCTTTTTCGGTTTTTTTTACCAGAATTTCAAAATTTGTTGTTTTTTTTTTGGTTTTTTTACTACAAATTCCAGTTTCTTTACTGAAAATTCCAGTTTAAAAAATTAACTTCCGGTTTTTCGCCTTTTTTTTACTACAAATTCCAGTTTTTTCAAAAATGCTTCCACTTTTTGCGGTATTTTTACTTCAAATTCCGGTTTTCTTTTTAAAAAAACTTCCGGTTTTTTTTTACCTAAAATTCCCGTTTTGTTAAAAAACTTCCGGTTTTTTCGGTGTTTTTACTACAAATTCCAATTTTTTCAAAAGAGTGTCCACTTTTACGGTTTTTTTCTTCAAATTCCGGTTTTTTTTTAAAAAACTTCCGGTTTTTTCGGGTTTTTTACTTCAAAATCCGGTTTTAAGACAAAAATCCGCTTTTTTTCGGTTTTGTTATACAAATTCCAATTTTTTCAAAAAACCATCCCCCTTTTCGGTTTTTTTTACCAGAATTTCAAAATTTGTTAAAAAACTTCCGTTTTTTTTTTTGGTTTTTTTACTACAAATTCCAGTTTCTTTACTGAAAATTCCAGTTTAAAAAATTAACTTCCGGTTTTTCGCCTTTTTTTACTACAAATTCCAGTTTTTTCAAAAATGCTTCCACTTTTTGCGGTATTTTTACTTCAAATTCCGGTTTTCTTTTTAAAAAAACTTCCGGTTTTTTTTTTACCTAAAATTCCCGTTTTGTTAAAAAACTTCCGGTTTTTTCGGTGTTTTTACTACAAATTCCAATTTTTTCAAAAGAGTGTCCACTTTTACGGTTTTTTTCTTCAAATTCCGGTTTTTTTTAAAAAACTTCCGGTTTTTTCGGGTTTTTTACTTCAAAATCTGGTTTTAAGAAAAAAAATCCGCTTTTTTTCGGTTTTGTTATACAAATTCCAATTTTTTCAAAAAACCATCCCCCTTTTCGGTTTTTTTTTACCAGAATTTCAAAATTTGTTAAAAAACTTCCGTTTTTTTTTTTTGGTTTTTTTACTACAAATTCCAGTTTCTTTACTGAAAATTCCAGTTTAAAAAATTAACTTCCGGTTTTTCGCCTTTTTTTTTTACTACAAATTCCAGTTTTTTCAAAAATGCTTCCACTTTTTGCGGTATTTTTACTTCAAATTCCGGTTTTCTTTTTATGCTATTTTTTCGTTATCCAGTGGTCGCAGAAGATTCGTTTTGTGTGCGCTGTTATTATCTTACTTAGGTTTACGAATCCCATATGGTGGCAGCGATTTCTACATTGGAATTGTTTGGAAATTGAAATCGTGCGTTTCAGACCGAGAAAATCACTTTTTGCATTTCGATGCCATTTTTTCGTTATCCAGCGGTCGCAGAAGATTCGTTTTGTGTGCGCTGTTATTATCTTACTTAGGTTTACGAATCCCATATGGTGGCAGCGATTTCTACATTGGAATTGTTTGGAAATTGAAATCGTGCGTTTCAGACCGAGAAAATCACTTTTTGCATTTCGATGCCATTTTTTCGTTATCCAGCGGTCGCAGAAGATTCGTTTTGTGTGCGCTGTTATTATCTTACTTAGGTTTACGAATCCCATATGGTGGCAGCGATTTGGAAATTGAAATCGTGCGTTTCAGACCGAGAAAATCACTTTTTGCATTTCGATGCCATTTTTTCGTTATCCAGCGGTCGCAGAAGATTCGTTTTGTGTGCGCTGTTATTATCTTACTTAGGTTTACGAATCCCATATGGTGGCTGCGTTTCTACATTGGAATTGTTTGGAAATTGAAATCGTGCGTTTCAGACCGAGAAAATCACTTTTTGCATTTCGATGCCATCTTTTCGTTATCCAGCGGTCGCAGAATATTCGTTTTGTGTGCGCTGTTATTATCTTACTTAGGTTTACGAATCCCATATGGTGGCAGCGATTTCTACATTGGAATTGTTTGGAAATTGAAATCGTGCGTTTCAGACCGAGAAAATCACTTTTTGCATTTCGATGCCATTTTTTCGTTATCCAGCGGTCGCAGAAGATTCGTTTTGTGTGCGCTGTTATTATCTTACTTAGGTTTACGAATCCCATATGGTGGCAGCGATTTCTACATTGGAATTGTTTGGAAATTGAAATCGTGCGTTTCAGACCGAGAAAATCACTTTTTGCATTTCGATGCCATGTTTTCGTTATCCAGCGGTCGCAGAAGATTCGTTTTGTGTGCGCTTTTATTATCTTACTTAGGTTAACGAATCCCATATGGTGGCAGCGATTTCTACATTGGAATTGTTTGGAAATTGAAATCGTGCGTTTCAGACCGAGAAAATCACTTTTTGCATTTCGATGCCATTTTTTCGTTATCCAGCGGTCGCAGAAGATTCGTTTTGTGTGCGCTGTTATTATCTTACTTAGGTTTACGAATCCCATATGGTGGCAGCGATTTCTACATTGGAATTGTTTGGAAATTGAAATCGTGCGTTTCAGACCGAGAAAATCACTTTTTGCATTTCGATGCTATTTCTTCGTTATCCAGCGGTCGCAGAAGATTCGTTTTGTGTGCGCTGTTATTATCTTACTTAGGTTTACGAATCCCATATGGTGCCAGCGATTTCTACATTGGAATTGTTTGGAAATTGAAATCGTGCGTTTCAGACCGAGAAAATCACTTTTTGCATTTCGATGCCATTTTTTCGTTATCCAGCGGTCGCAGAAGATTCGTTTTGTGTGCGCTGTTATTATCTTACTTAGGTTTACGAATCCCATATGGTGGCAGCGATTTCTACATTGGAATTGTTTGGAAATTGAAATCGTGCGTTTCAGACCGAGAAAATCACTTTTTGCATTTTGATGCCATTTTTTCGTTATCCAGCGGTCGCAGAAGATTCGTGCATCGAAATGCAAAAAGTGATTTTCTCGGTCTGAAACGCACGATTTCAATTTCCAAACAATTCCAATGTAGAAATCGCTGCCACCATATGGGATTCGTAAACCTAAGTAAGATAATAACAGCGCACACAAAACGAATCTTCTGCGACCGCTGGATAACGAAAAAATGGCATCGAAATGCAAAAAGTGATTTTCTCGGTCTGAAACGCACGATTTCAATTTCCAAACAATTCCAATGTAGAAATCGCTGCTACCATATGGGATTCGTAAACCTAAGTAAGATAATAACAGCGCACACAAAACGAATCTTCTGCGACCGCTGGATAACGAAAAAATGGCATCGAAATGCAAAGAGTGATTTTCTCGGTCTGAAACGCACGATTTCAATTTCCAAACAATTCCAATGTAGAAATCGCTGCCACCACATGGGATTCGTAAACCTAAGTAAGATAATAACAGCGCACACAAAACGAATATTCTGCGACCGCTGGATAACGAAAAGATGGCATCGAAATGCAAAAAGTGATTTTCTCGGTCTGAAACGCACGATTTCAATTTCCAAACAATTCCAATGTAGAAATCGCTGCCACCATATGGGATTCGTAAACCTAAGTAAGATAATAACAGCGCACACAAAACGAATCTTCTGCGACCGCTGGATAACGAAAAAATGGCATCGAAATGCAAAAAGTGATTTTCTCGGTCTGAAACGCACGATTTCAATTTCCAAACAATTCCAATGTAGAAATCGCTGCCACCATATGGGATTCGTAAACCTAAGTAAGATAATAACAGCGCACACAAAACGAATCTTCTGCGACCGCTGGATAACGAAAAAATGGCATCGAAATGCAAAAAGTGATTTTCTCGGTCTGAAACGCACGATTTCAATTTCCAAACAATTCCAATGTAGAAATCGCTGCCACCATATGGGATTCGTAAACCTAAGTAAGATAATAACAGCGCACACAAAACGAATCTTCTGCGACCGCTGGATAACGAAAAAATGGCATCGAAATGCAAAAAGTGATTTTCTCGGTCTGAAACGCACGATTTCAATTTCCAAATAATTCCAATGTAGAAATCGCTGCCACCATATGGGATTCGTAAACCCAAGTAAGATAATAACAGCGCACACAAAACGAATCTTCTGCGACCGCTGGATAACGAAAAAATGGCATCGAAATGCAAAAAGTGATATTCTCGGTCTGAAACGCACGATTTCAATTTCCAAACAATTCCAATGTAGAAATCGCTGCCACCATATGGGATTCGTAAACCTAAGTAAGATAATAACAGCGCACACAAAACGAATCTTCTGCGACCGCTGGATAACCAAAAAATGGCATCGAAATGCAAAAAGTGATTTTCTCGGTCTGAAACGCACGATTTCAATTTCCAAACAATTCCAATGTAGAAATCGCTGCCACCATATGGGATTCGTAAACCTAAGTAAGATAATAACAGCGCACACAAAACGAATCTTCTGCGACCGCTGGATATCGAAAAAATGGCATCGAAATGGAAAAAGTGATTTTCTCGGTCTGAAACGCACGATTTCAATTTCCAAACAATTCCAATGTAGAAATCGCTGCCACCATATGGGATTCGTAAACCTAAGTAAGATAATAACAGCGCACACAAAACGAATCTTCTGCGACCGCTGGATAACGAAAACATGGCATCGAAATGCAAAAAGTGCTTTTCTCGGTCCGAAAAGCACGATGTCAATTTCCAAACAATTCCAATGTAGAAATCGCTGCCACCATATGGGATTCGTAAACCTAAGTAAGATAATAACAGCGCACACAAAACGAATCTTCTGCGACCGCTGGATAACGAAAAAATAGCATCGAAATGCAAAAAGTGATTTTCTCGGTCTGAAACGCACGATTTCAATTTCCAAACAATTCCAATGTAGAAATCGCTGCCACCATATGGGATTCGTAAACCTAAGTAAGATAATAACAGCGCACACAAAACGAATCTTCTGCGACCGCTGGATAACGAAAAAATGGCATCGAAATGCAAAAAGTGATTTTCTCGGTCTGAAACGCACGATTTTAATTTCCAAACAATTCCAATGTAGAAATCGCTGCCACCATATGGGATTCGTAAACCTAAGTAAGATAATAACAGCGCACACAGAACGAATCTTCTGCGACCGCTGGATAACGAAAAAATGGCATCGAAATGCAAAAAGTGATTTTCTCGGTCTGAAACGCACGATTTCAATTTCCAAACAATTCCAATGTAGAAATCGCTGCCACCATATGGGATTCGTAAACCTAAGTAAGATAATAACAGCGCACACAAAACGAATCTTCTGCGACCGCTGGATAACGAAAAAATGGCATCGAAATGCAAAAAGTGATTTTCTCGGTCTGAAACGCACGATTTCAATTTCCAAACAATTCCAATATAGAAATCGCTGCCACCATATGGGATTCGTAAACCTAAGTAAGATAATAACAGCGCACACAAAACGAATCTTCTGCGACCGCTGGATAACGAAAAAATGGCATCGAAATGCAAAAAGTGATTTTCTCGGTCTGAAACGCACGATTTCAATTTCCAAACAATTCCAATGTAGAAATCGCTGCCACCATATGGGATTCGTAAACCTAAGTAAGATAATAACAGCGCACACAAAACGAATCTTCTGCGACCGCTGGATAACGAAAAAATGGCATCGAAATGCAAAAAGTGATTTTCTCGGTCTGAAATGCACGATGTCAATTTCCAAACAATTCCAATGTAGAAATCGCTGCCACCATATGGGATTCGTAAACCTAAGTAAGATAATAACAGCGCACACAAAACGAATCTTCGGCGACCGCTGGATAACGAAAAAATAGCATCGAAATGCAAAAAGTGATTTTCTCGGTCTGAAACGCACGATTTCAATTTCCAAACAATTCCAATGTAGAAATCGCTGCCACCATATGGGATTCGTAAACCTAAGTAAGATAATAACAGCGCACACAAAACGAATCTTCTGCGACCGCTGGATAACGAAAAAATGGCATCGAAATGCAAAAAGTGATTTTCTCGGTCTGAAACGCACGATTTCAATTTCCAAACAATTCCAATGTAGAAATCGCTGCCACCATATGGGATTCGTAAACCTAAGTAAGATAATAGCGGCGCACACAAAAAGGATCTTGTGCGACCACTGGATAAAGAAAAAATAGCATCGAAATCCCAAAAAGTGTTTTTCTCGGTCTGAAACGCACGATTTCAAATTACAAACAATTCCAATGTAGGAATCGCTGCTACCATATGGGATTCGTAAACCTAAGTAAGATAATAGCGGCGCACACAAAAAGAATCTTGTGCGACCACTGGATAAAGAAAAAATAGCATCGAAATCCCAAAAAGTGTTTTTCTCGGTCTGAAACGCACGATTTCAAATTACAAACAATTCCAATGTAGGAATCGCTGCCACCATATGGGATTCGTAAACCTAAGTAAGATAATAACAGCGCACACAAAACGAATCTTCTGCGACCGCTGGATAACGAAAAAATGGCATCGAAATGCAAAAAGTGATTTTCTCGGTCTGAAACGCACGATTTCAATTTCCAAACAATTCCAATGTAGAAATCGCTGCCACCATATGGGATTCGTAAACCTAAGTAAGATAATAACAGCGCACACAAAACGAATCTTCTGCGACCGCTGGATAACGAAAAAATGGCATCGAAATGCAAAAAGTGATTTTCTCGGTCTGAAACGCACGATTTCAATTTCCAAACAATTCCAATGTAGAAATCGCTGCCACCATATGGGATTCGTAAACCTAAGTAAGATAATAACAGCGCACACAAAACGAATCTTCTGCGACCGCTGGATAACGAAAAAATGGCATCGAAATGCAAAAAGTGATTTTCTCGGTCTGAAACGCACGATTTCAATTTCCAAACAATTCCAATGTAGAAATCGCTGCCACCATATGGGATTCGTAAACCTAAGTAAGATAATAGCGGCGCACACAAAACGAATCTTCTGCGACCGCTGGATAACGAAAAAATGGCATCGAAATGCAAAAAGTGATTTTCTCGGTCTGAAACGCACGATGTCAATTTCCAAACAATTCCAATGTAGAAATCGCTGCCACCATATGGGATTCGTAAACCTAAGTAAGATAATAACAGCGCACACAAAACGAATCTTCTGCGACCGCTGGATAACGAAAAAATGGCATCGAAATGCAAAAAGTGATTTTCTCGGTCTGAAACGCACGATTTCAATTTCCAAACAATTCCAATGTAGAAATCGCTGGCACCATATGGGATTCGTAAACCTAAGTAAGATAATAACAGCGCACACAAAACGAATCTTCTGCGACCGCTGGATAACGAAAAAATGGCATCGAAATGCAAAAAGTGATTTTCTCGGTCTGAAACGCACGATTTCAATTTCCAAACAATTCCAATGTAGAAATCGCTGCCACCATATGGGATTCGTAAACCTAAGTAAGATAATAACAGCGCACACAAAACGCATCTTCTGCGACCGCTGGATAACGAAAAAATGGCATCGAAATGCAAAAAGTGATTTTCTCGGTCTGAAACGCACGATTTCAATTTCCAAACAATTCCAATGTAGAAATCGCTGCCACCATATGGGATTCGTAAACCTAAGTAAGATAATAACAGCGCACACAAAACGATTCTTCTGCGACCGCTGGATAACGAAAAAATGGCATCGAAATGCAAAAAGTGATTTTCTCGGTCTGAAACGCACGATTTCAATTTCCAAACAATTCCAATGTAGAAATCGCTGCCACCATATGGGATTCGTAAACCTAAGTAAGATAATAGCGGCGCACACAAAAAGAATCTTGTGCGACCACTGGATAAAGAAAAAATAGCATCGAAATCCCAAAAAGTGTTTTTCTCGGTCTGAAACGCACGATTTCAAATTACAAACAATTCCAATGTAGGAATCGCTGCCACCATATGGGATTCGTAAACCTAAGTAAGATAATAGCGGCGCACACAAAAAGAATCTTGTGCGACCACTGGATAAAGAAGAAATAGCATCGAAATCCCAAAAAGTGTTTTTCTCGGTCTGAAACGCACGATTTCAAATTACAAACAATTCCAATGTAGGAATCGCTGCTACCATATGGGATTCGTAAACCTAAGTAAGATAATAGCGGCGCACACAAAAAGAATCTTGTGCGACCACTGGATAAAGAAAAAATAGCATCGAAATCCCAAAAAGTGTTTTTCTCGGTCTGAAACGCACGATTTCAAATTACAAACAATTCCAATGTAGGAATCGCTGCCACCATATGGGATTCGTAAACCTAAGTAAGATAATAACAGCGCACACAAAACGAATCTTCTGCGACCGCTGGATAACGAAAAAATGGCATCGAAATGCAAAAAGTGATTTTCTCGGTCTGAAACGCACGATTTCAATTTCCAAACAATTCCAATGTAGAAATCGCTGCCACCATATGGGATTCGTAAACCTAAGTAAGATAATAACAGCGCACACAAAACGAATCTTCTGCGACCGCTGGATAACGAAAAAATGGCATCGAAATGCAAAAAGTGATTTTCTCGGTCTGAAACGCACGATTTCAATTTCCAAACAATTCCAATGTAGAAATCGCTGCCACCATATGGCATTCGTAAACCTAAGTAAGATAATAACAGCGCACACAAAACGAATCTTCTGCGACCGCTGGATAACGAAAAAATGGCATCGAAATGCAAAAAGTGATTTTCTCGGTCTGAAACGCACGATTTCAATTTCCAAACAATTCCAATGTAGAAATCGCTGCCACCATATGGGATTCGTAAACCTAAGTAAGATAATAACAGCGCACACAAAACGAATCTTCTGCGACCGCTGGATAACGAAAAAATGGCATCGAAATGCAAAAAGTGATTTTCTCGGTCTGAAACGCACGATTTCAATTTCCAACCAATTCCAATGTAGAAATCGCTGCCACCATATGGGATTCGTAAACCTAAGTAAGATAATAACAGCGCACACAAAACGAATCTTCTGCGACCGCTGGATAACGAAAACATGGCATCGAAATGCAAAAAGTGCTTTTCTCGGTCTGAAACGCACGATTTCAATTTCCAAACAATTCCAATGTAGAAATCGCTGCCACCATATGGGATTCGTAAACCTAAGTAAGATAATAACAGCGCACACAAAACGAATCTTCTGCGACCGCTGGATAACGAAAAAATGGCATCGAAATGCAAAAAGTGATTTTCTCGGTCTGAAACGCACGATTTCAATTTCCAAACAATTCCAATGTAGAAATCGCTGCCACCACATGGGATTCGTAAACCTAAGTAAGATAATAACAGCGCACACAAAACGAATATTCTGCGACCGCTGGATAACGAAAAGATGGCATCGAAATGCAAAAAGTGATTTTCTCGGTCTGAAACGCACGATTTCAATTTCCAAACAATTCCAATGTAGAAATCGCTGCTACCATATGGGATTCGTAAACCTAAGTAAGATAATAACAGCGCACACAAAACGAATCTTCTGCGACCGCTGGATAACGAAAAAATGGCATCGAAATGCAAAAAGTGATTTTCTCGGTCTGAAACGCACGATTTCAATTTCCAAACAATTCCAATGTAGAAATCGCTGCCACCACATGGGATTCGTAAACCTAAGTAAGATAATAACAGCGCACACAAAACGAATCTTCTGCGACCGCTGGATAACGAAAAAATGGCATCGAAATGCAAAAAGTGATTTTCTCGGTCTGAAACGCACGATTTCAATTTCCAAACAATTCCAATGTAGAAATCGCTGCCACCATATGGGATTCGTAAACCTAAGTAAGATAATAACAGCGCACACAAAACGAATCTTCTGCGACCGCTGGATAACGAAAAAATGGCATCGAAATGCAAAAAGTGATTTTCTCGGTCTGAAACGCACGATTTCAATTTCCAAACAATTCCAATGTAGAAATCGCTGCCACCATATGGGATTCGTAAACCTAAGTAAGATAATAACAGCGCACACAAAACGAATCTTCTGCGACCGCTGGATAACGAAAAAATGGCATCGAAATGCAAAAAGTGATTTTCTCGGTCTGAAACGCACGATTTCAATTTCCAAACAATTCCAATGTAGAAATCGCTGCCACCATATGGGATTCGTAAACCTAAGTAAGATAATAACAGCGCACACAAAACGAATCTTCTGCGACCGCTGGATAACGAAAAAATGGCATCGAAATGCAAAAAGTGATTTTCTCGGTCTGAAACGCACGATTTCAATTTCCAACCAATTCCAATGTAGAAATCGCTGCCACCATATGGGATTCGTAAACCTAAGTAAGATAATAACAGCGCACACAAAACGAATCTTCTGCGACCGCTGGATAACGAAAACATGGCATCGAAATGCAAAAAGTGCTTTTCTCGGTCTGAAACGCACGATTTCAATTTCCAAACAATTCCAATGTAGAAATCGCTGCCACCATATGGGATTCGTAAACCTAAGTAAGATAATAACAGCGCACACAAAACGAATCTTCTGCGACCGCTGGATAACGAAAAAATGGCATCGAAATGCAAAAAGTGATTTTCTCGGTCTGAAACGCACGATTTCAATTTCCAAACAATTCCAATGTAGAAATCGCTGCCACCACATGGGATTCGTAAACCTAAGTAAGATAATAACAGCGCACACAAAACGAATATTCTGCGACCGCTGGATAACGAAAAGATGGCATCGAAATGCAAAAAGTGATTTTCTCGGTCTGAAACGCACGATTTCAATTTCCAAACAATTCCAATGTAGAAATCGCTGCCACCATATGGGATCCGTAAACCTAAGTAAGATAATAACAGCGCACACAAAACGAATCTTCTGCGACCGCTGGATAACGAAAAAATGGCATCGAAATGCAAAAAGTGATTTTCTCGGTCTGAAACGCACGATTTCAATTTCCAAACAATTCCAATGTAGAAATCGCTGCCACCACATGGGATTCGTAAACCTAAGTAAGATAATAACAGCGCACACAAAACGAATATTCTGCGACCGCTGGATAACGAAAAGATGGCATCGAAATGCAAAAAGTGATTTTCTCGGTCTGAAACGCACGATTTCAATTTCCAAACAATTCCAATGTAGAAATCGCTGCCACCATATGGGATTCGTAAACCTAAGTAAGATAATAACAGCGCACACAAAATGAATCTTCTGCGACCGCTGGATAACGAAAAAATGGCATCGAAATGCAAAAAGTGATTTTCTCGGTCTGAAACGCACGATTTCAATTTCCAAACAATTCCAATGTAGAAATCGCTGCCACCATATGGGATTCGTAAACCTAAGTAAGATAATAGCGGCGCACACAAAAAGAATCTTGTGCGACCACTGGATAAAGAAAAAATAGCATCGAAATCCCAAAAAGTGTTTTTCTCGGTCTGAAACGCACGATTTCAAATTACAAACAATTCCAATGTAGGAATCGCTGCTACCATATGGGATTCGTAAACCTAAGTAAGATAATAGCGGCGCACACAAAAAGAATCTTGTGCGACCACTGGATAAAGAAAAAATAGCATCGAAATCCCAAAAAGTGTTTTTCTCGGTCTGAAACGCACGATTTCAAATTACAAACAATTCCAATGTAGGAATCGCTGCCACCATATGGGATTCGTAAACCTAAGTAAGATAATAGCGGCGCACACAAAAAGAATCTTGTGCGACCACTGGATAAAGAAGAAATAGCATCGAAATCCCAAAAAGTGTTTTTCTCGGTCTGAAACGCACGATTTCAAATTACAAACAATTCCAATGTAGGAATCGCTGCTACCATATGGGATTCGTAAACCTAAGTAAGATAATAGCGGCGCACACAAAAAGAATCTTGTGCGACCACTGGATAAAGAAAAAATAGCATCGAAATCCCAAAAAGTGTTTTTCTCGGTCTGAAACGCACGATTTCAAATTACAAACAATTCCAATGTAGGAATCGCTGCCACCATATGGGATTCGTAAACCTAAGTAAGATAATAACAGCGCACACAAAACGAATCTTCTGCGACCGCTGGATAACGAAAAAATGGCATCGAAATGCAAAAAGTGATTTTCTCGGTCTGAAACGCACGATTTCAATTTCCAAACAATTCCAATGTAGAAATCGCTGCCACCATATGGGATTCGTAAACCTTAGTAAGATAATAACAGCGCACACAAAACGAATCTTCTGCGACCGCTGGATAACGAAAAAATGGCATCGAAATGCAAAAAGTGATTTTCTCGGTCTGAACGCACGATTTCAATTCCAAACAATTCCAATGTAGAAATCGCTGCCACCATATGGGATTCGTAAACCTAAGTAAGATAATAACAGCGCACACAAAACGAATCTTCTGCGACCGCTGGATAACGAAAAAATGGCATCGAAATGCAAAAAGTGATTTTCTCGGTCTGAAACGCACGATTTCAATTTCCAAACAATTCCAATGTAGAAATCGCTGCCACCATATGGGATTCGTAAACCTAAGTAAGATAATAACAGCGCACACAAAACGAATCTTCTGCGACCGCTGGATAACGAAAAAATGGCATCGAAATGCAAAAAGTGATTTTCTCGGTCTGAAACGCACGATTTCAATTTCCAACCAATTCCAATGTAGAAATCGCTGCCACCATATGGGATTCGTAAACCTAAGTAAGATAATAACAGCGCACACAAAACGAATCTTCTGCGACCGCTGGATAACGAAAACATGGCATCGAAATGCAAAAAGTGCTTTTCTCGGTCTGAAACGCACGATTTCAATTTCCAAACAATTCCAATGTAGAAATCGCTGCCACCATATGGGATTCGTAAACCTAAGTAAGATAATAACAGCGCACACAAAACGAATCTTCTGCGACCGCTGGATAACGAAAAAATGGCATCGAAATGCAAAAAGTGATTTTCTCGGTCTGAAACGCACGATTTCAATTTCCAAACAATTCCAATGTAGAAATCGCTGCCACCATATGGGATTCGTAAACCTAAGTAAGATAATAACAGCGCACACAAAACGAATCTTCTGCGACCGCTGGATAACGAAAACATGGCATCGAAATGCAAAAAGTGCTTTTCTCGGTCTGAAACGCACGATTTCAATTTCCAAACAATTCCAATGTAGAAATCGCTGCCACCATATGGGATTCGTAAACCTAAGTAAGATAATAACAGCGCACACAAAACGAATCTTCTGCGACCGCTGGATAACGAAAAAATGGCATCGAAATGCAAAAAGTGATTTTCTCGGTCTGAAACGCACGATTTCAATTTCCAAACCAATTCCAATGTAGAAATCGCTGCCACCATATGGGATTCGTAAACCTAAGTAAGATAATAACAGCGCACACAAAACGAATCTTCTGCGACCGCTGGATAACGAAAACATGGCATCGAAATGCAAAAAGTGCTTTTCTCGGTCTGAAACGCACGATTTCAATTTCCAAACAATTCCAATGTAGAAATCGCTGCCACCATATGGGATTCGTAAACCTAAGTAAGATAATAACAGCGCACACAAAACGAATCTTCTGCGACCGCTGGATAACGAAAAAATGGCATCGAAATGCAAAAAGTGATTTTCTCGGTCTGAAACGCACGATTTCAATTCCAAACAATTCCAATGTAGAAATCGCTGCCACCATATGGGATTCGTAAACCTAAGTAAGATAATAACAGCGCACACAAAACGAATCTTCTGCGACCGCTGCATAACGAAAAAATGGCATCGAAATGCAAAAAGTGATTTTCTCGGTCTGAAACGCACGATTTCAATTTCCAAACAATTCCAATGTAGAAATCGCTGCCACCACATGGGATTCGTAAACCTAAGTAAGATAATAACAGCGCACACAAAACGAATCTTCTGCGACCGCTGGATAACGAAAAAATGGCATCGAAATGCAAAAAGTGATTTTCTCGGTCTGAAACGCACGATTTCAATTTCCAAACAATTCCAATGTAGAAATCGCTGCCACCATATGGGATTCGTAAACCTAAGTAAGATAATAACAGCGCACACAAAACGAATCTTCTGCGACCGCTGGATAACGAAAAAATGGCATCGAAATTGCAAAAAGTGATTTTCTCGGTCTGAAACGCACGATTTCAATTTCCAAACAATTCCAATGTAGAAATCGCTGCCACCATATGGCATTCGTAAACCTAAGTAAGATAATAACAGCGCACACAAAACGAATCTTCTGCGACCGCTGGATAACGAAAAAATGGCATCGAAATGCAAAAAGTGATTTTCTCGGTCTGAAACGCACGATATCAATTTTCCAAACAATTCCAATGTAGAAATCGCTGCCACCATATGGGATTCGTAAACCCAAGTAAGATAATAACAGCGCACACAAAACGAATCTTCTGCGACCGCTGGATAACGAAAAAATGGCATCGAAATGCAAAAAGTGATATTCTCGGTCTGAAACGCACGATTTCAATTTCCAAACAATTCCAATGTAGAAATCGCTGCCACCATAAGGGATTCGTAAACCCAAGTAAGATAATAACAGCGCACACAAAACGAATCTTCTGCGACCGCTGGATAACGAAAAAATGGCATCGAAATGCAAAAAGTGATTTTCTCGGTCTGAAACGCACGATTTCAATTTCCAAACAATTCCAATGTAGAAATCGCTGCCACCATATGGGATTCGTAAACCTAAGTAAGATAATAACAGCGCACACAAAACGAATCTTCTGCGACCGCTGGATAACGAAAAAATGGCATCGAAATGCAAAAAGTGATTTTCTCGGTCTGAAACGCACGATTTCAATTTCCAACCAATTCCAATGTAGAAATCGCTGCCACCATATGGGATTCGTAAACCTAAGTAAGATAATAACAGCGCACACAAAACGAATCTTCTGCGACCGCTGGATAACGAAAACATGGCATCGAAATGCAAAAAGTGCTTTTCTCGGTCTGAAACGCACGATTTCAATTTCCAAACAATTCCAATGTAGAAATCGCTGCCACCATATGGGATTCGTAAACCTAAGTAAGATAATAACAGCGCACACAAAACGAATCTTCTGCGACCGCTGGATAACGAAAAAATGGCATCGAAATGCAAAAAGTGATTTTCTCGGTCTGAAACGCACGATTTCAATTTCCAAACAATTCCAATGTAGAAATCGCTGCCACCACATGGGATTCGTAAACCTAAGTAAGATAATAACAGCGCACACAAAACGAATATTCTGCGACCGCTGGATAACGAAAAGATGGCATCGAAATGCAAAAAGTGATTTTCTCGGTCTGAAACGCACGATTTCAATTTCCAAACAATTCCAATGTAGAAATCGCTGCCACCATATGGGATCCGTAAACCTAAGTAAGATAATAACAGCGCACACAAAACGAATCTTCTGCGACCGCTGGATAACGAAAAAATGGCATCGAAATGCAAAAAGTGATTTTCTCGGTCTGAAACGCACGATTTCAATTTCCAAACAATTCCAATGTAGAAATCGCTGCCACCACATGGGATTCGTAAACCTAAGTAAGATAATAACAGCGCACACAAAACGAATATTCTGCGACCGCTGGATAACGAAAAGATGGCATCGAAATGCAAAAAGTGATTTTCTCGGTCTGAAACGCACGATTTCAATTTCCAAACAATTCCAATGTAGAAATCGCTGCCACCATATGGGATTCGTAAACCTAAGTAAGATAATAACAGCGCACACAAAATGAATCTTCTGCGACCGCTGGATAACGAAAAAATGGCATCGAAATGCAAAAAGTGATTTTCTCGGTCTGAAACGCACGATTTCAATTTCCAAACAATTCCAATGTAGAAATCGCTGCCACCATATGGGATTCGTAAACCTAAGTAAGATAATAGCGGCGCACACAAAAAGAATCTTGTGCGACCACTGGATAAAGAAGAAATAGCATCGAAATCCCAAAAAGTGTTTTTCTCGGTCTGAAACGCACGATTTCAAATTACAAACAATTCCAATGTAGGAATCGCTGCTACCATATGGGTTTCGTAAACCTAAGTAAGATAATAGCGGCGCACACAAAAAGAATCTTGTGCGACCACTGGATAAAGAAAAAATAGCATCGAAGTCCCAAAAAGTGTTTTTCTCGGTCTGAAACGCACGATTTCAAATTACAAACAATTCCAATGTAGGAATCGCTGCCACCATATGGGATTCGTAAACCTAAGTAAGATAATAGCGGCGCACACAAAAAGAATCTTGTGCGACCACTGGATAAAGAAGAAATAGCATCGAAATCCCAAAAAGTGTTTTTCTCGGTCTGAAACGCACGATTTCAAATTACAAACAATTCCAATGTAGGAATCGCTGCTACCATATGGGATTCGTAAACCTAAGTAAGATAATAGCGGCGCACACAAAAAGAATCTTGTGCGACCACTGGATAAAGAAAAAATAGCATCGAAATCCCAAAAAGTGTTTTTCTCGGTCTGAAACGCACGATTTCAAATTACAAACAATTCCAATGTAGGAATCGCTGCCACCATATGGGATTCGTAAACCTAAGTAAGATAATAACAGCGCACACAAAACGAATCTTCTGCGACCGCTGGATAACGAAAAAATGGCATCGAAATGCAAAAAGTGATTTTCTCGGTCTGAAACGCACGATTTCAATTTCCAAACAATTCCAATGTAGAAATCGCTGCCACCATATGGGATTCGTAAACCTTAGTAAGATAATAACAGCGCACACAAAACGAATCTTCTGCGACCGCTGGATAACGAAAAAATGGCATCGAAATGCAAAAAGTGATTTTCTCGGTCTGAAACGCACGATTTCAATTTCCAAACAATTCCAATGTAGAAATCGCTGCCACCATATGGGATTCGTAAACCTAAGTAAGATAATAACAGCGCACACAAAACGAATCTTCTGCGACCGCTGGATAACGAAAAAATGGCATCGAAATGCAAAAAGTGATTTTCTCGGTCTGAAACGCACGATTTCAATTTCCAAACAATTCCAATGTAGAAATCGCTGCCACCATATGGGATTCGTAAACCTAAGTAAGATAATAACAGCGCACACAAAACGAATCTTCTGCGACCGCTGGATAACGAAAAAATGGCATCGAAATGCAAAAAGTGATTTTCTCGGTCTGAAACGCACGATTTCAATTTCCAACCAATTCCAATGTAGAAATCGCTGCCACCATATGGGATTCGTAAACCTAAGTAAGATAATAACAGCGCACACAAAACGAATCTTCTGCGACCGCTGGATAACGAAAACATGGCATCGAAATGCAAAAAGTGCTTTTCTCGGTCTGAAACGCACGATTTCAATTTCCAAACAATTCCAATGTAGAAATCGCTGCCACCATATGGGATTCGTAAACCTAAGTAAGATAATAACAGCGCACACAAAACGAATCTTCTGCGACCGCTGGATAACGAAAAAATGGCATCGAAATGCAAAAAGTGATTTTCTCGGTCTGAAACGCACGATTTCAATTTCCAAACAATTCCAATGTAGAAATCGCTGCCACCACATGGGATTCGTAAACCTAAGTAAGATAATAACAGCGCACACAAAACGAATATTCTGCGACCGCTGGATAACGAAAAGATGGCATCGAAATGCAAAAAGTGATTTTCTCGATCTGAAACGCACGATTTCAATTTCCAAACAATTCCAATGTAGAAATCGCTGTTACCATATGGGATTCGTAAACCTAAGTAAGATAATAACAGCGCACACAAAACGAATCTTCTGCGACCGCTGGATAACGAAAAAATGGCATCGAAATGCAAAAAGTGATTTTCTCGGTCTGAAACGCACGATTTCAATTTCCAAACAATTCCAATGTAGAAATCGCTGCCACCACATGGGATTCGTAAACCTAAGTAAGATAATAACAGCGCACACAAAACGAATATTCTGCGACCGCTGGATAACGAAAAAATGGCATCGAAATGCAAAAAGTGATTTTCTCGGTCTGAAACGCACGATTTCAATTTCCAAACAATTCCAATGTAGAAATCGCTGCCACCATATGGGATTCGTAAACCTAAGTAAGATAATAACAGCGCACACAAAACGAATCTTCTGCGACCGCTGGATAACGAAAAAATGGCATCGAAATGCAAAAAGTGATTTTCTCGGTCTGAAACGCACGATTTCAATTTCCAAACAATTCCAATGTAGAAATCGCTGCCACCATATGGGATTCGTAAACCTAAGTAAGATAATAACAGCGCACACAAAACGAATCTTCTGCGACCGCTGGATAACGAAAAAATGGCATCGAAATGCAAAAAGTGATTTTCTCGGTCTGAAACGCACGATTTCAATTTCCAAACAATTCCAATGTAGAAATCGCTGCCACCATATGGGATTCGTAAACCCAAGTAAGATAATAACAGCGCACACAAAACGAATCTTCTGCGACCGCTGGATAACGAAAAAATGGCATCGAAATGCAAAAGGTGATATTCTCGGTCTGAAACGCACGATTTCAATTTCCAAACAATTCCAATGTAGAAATCGCTGCCACCATATGGGATTCGTAAACCTAAGTAAGATAATAACAGCGCACACAAAACGAATCTTCTGCGACCGCTGGATAACCAAAAAATGGCATCGAAATGCAAAAAGTGATTTTCTCGGTCTGAAACGCACGATTTCAATTTCGAAACAATTCCAATGTAGAAATCGCTGCCACCACATGGGATTCGTAAACCTAAGTAAGATAATAACAGCGCACACAAAACGAATCTTCTGCGACCGCTGGATAACGAAAAAATGGCATCGAAATGCAAAAAGTGATTTTCTCGGTCTGAAACGCACGATTTCAATTTCCAAACAATTCCAATGTAGAATCGCTGCCACCATATGGGATTCGTAAACCTAAGTAAGATAATAACAGCGCACACAAAACGAATCTTCTGCGACCGCTGGATAACGAAGAAATAGCATCGATATGCAAAAAGTGATTTTCTCGGTCTGAAACGCACGATTTCAATTTCCAAACAATTCCAATGTAGAAATCGCTGCCACCATATGGGATTCGTAAACCTATGTAAGATAATAACAGCGCACACAAAACGAATCTTCTGCGACCGCTGGATAACGAAAAAATGGCATCGAAATGCAAAAAGTGATTTTCTCGGTCTGAAACGCACGATTTCAATTTCCAAACAATTCCAATGTAGAAATCGCTGCCACCATATGGGATTCGTAAACCTAAGTAAGATAATAACAGCGCACACAAAAGGAATCTTCTGCGACCGCTGGATAACGAAAAAATGGCATCGAAATGCAAAAAGTGATTTTCTCGGTCTGAAACGCACGATTTCAATTTCCAAACAATTCCAATGTAGAAATCGCTGGCACCATATGGGATTCGTAAACCTAAGTAAGATAATAACAGCGCACACAAAACGAATCTTCTGCGACCGCTGGATAACGAAGAAATAGCATCGAAATGCAAAAAGTGAATTTCTGGGTCTGAAACGCACGATTTTAATTTCCAAACAATTCCAATGTAGAAATCGCTGCCACCATATGGGATTCGTAAACCTAAGTAACATAATAACAGCGCACACAAAACGAATATTCTGCGACCGCTGGATAACGAAAAGATGGCATCGAAATGCAAAAAGTGATTTTCTCGGTCTGAAACGCACGATTTCAATTTCCAAACAATTCCAATGTAGAAATCGCTGCCACCATATGGGATTCGTAAACCTAAGTAAGATAATAACAGCGCACACAAAACGAATCTTCTGCGACCGCTGGATATCGAAAAAATGGCATCGAAATGGAAAAAGTGATCTTCTCGGTCTGAAACGCACGATTTCAATTTCCAAACAATTCCAATGTAGAAATCGCTGCCACCATATGGGATTCGTAAACCTAAGTAAGATAATAACAGCGCACACAAAACGAATCTTCTGCGACCGCTGGATATCGAAAAAATGGCATCGAAATGGAAAAAGTGATTTTCTCGGTCTGAAACGCACGATTTCAATTTCCAAACAATTCCAATGTAGAAATCGCTGCCACCATATGGGATTCGTAAACCTAAGTAAGATAATAACAGCGCACACAAAACGAATCTTCTGCGACCGCTGGATAACGAAAAAATGGCATCGAAATGCAAAAAGTGAGTTTCTCGGTCTGAAACGCACGATTTCAATTTCCAAACAATTCCAATGTAGAAATCGCTGCCACCATATGGGATTCGTAAACCTAAGTAAGATAATAACAGCGCACACAAAACGAATCTTCTGCGACCGCTGGATAACGAAAACATGGCATCGAAATGCAAAAAGTGCTTTTCTCGGTCCGAAACGCACGATTTCAATTTCCAAACAATTCCAATGTAGAAATCGCTGCCACCATATGGGATTCGTAAACCTAAGTAAGATAATAACAGCGCACACAAAACGAATCTTCTGCGACCGCTGGATAACGAAAAAATGGCATCGAAATGCAAAAAGTGATTTTCTCGGTCTGAAACGCACGATTTCAATTTCCAAACAATTCCAATGTAGAAATCGCTGCCACCATATGGGATTCGTAAACCTAGGTAAGATAATAACAGCGCACCAAAACGAATCTTCAGCGACCGCTGGATAACGAAAAAATGGCATCGAAATGCAAAAAGTGATTTTCTCGGTCTGAAACGCACGATTTCAATTTCCAAACAATTCCAATGTAGAAATCGCTGCCACCATATGGGATTCGTAAACCTAAGTAAGATAATAACAGCGCACACAAAACGAATCTTCTGCGACCGCTGGATAACGAAAAAATGGCATCGAAATGCAAAAAGTGATTTTCTCGGTCTGAAACGCACGATTTCAATTTCCAAACAATTCCAATCTAGAAATCGCTGCCACCATATGGGATTCGTAAACCTAAGTAAGATAATAACAGCGCACACAAAACGAATCTTCTGCGACCGCTGGATAACGAAAAAATGGCATCGAAATGCAAAAAGTGATTTTCTCGGTCTGAAACGCACGATTTCAATTTCCAACCAATTCCAATGTAGAAATCGCTGCCACCATATGGGATTCGTAAACCTAAGTAAGATAATAACAGCGCACACAAAACGAATCTTCTGCGACCGCTGGATAACGAAAACATGGCATCGAAATGCAAAAAGTGCTTTTCTCGGTCTGAAACGCACGATTTCAATTTCCAAACAATTCCAATGCAGAAATCGCTACCACCATATGGGATTCGTAAACCTAAGTAAGATAATAACAGCGCACACAAAACGAATCTTCTGCGACCGCTGGATAACGAAAAAATGGCATCGAAATGCAAAAAGTGATTTTCTCGGTCTGAAACGCACGATTTCAATTTCCAAACAATTCCAATGTAGAAATCGCTGCCACCATACGGGATTCGTAAACCTAAGTAAGATAATAACAGCGCACACAAAACGAATCTTCTGCGACCGCTGGATAACGAAAAAATAGCATCGAAATGCAAAAAGTGATTTTCTCGGTTTGAAACGCACGATTTCAATTTCCAAACAATTCCAATGTAGAAATCGCTGCCACCATATGGGATTCGTAAACCTAAGTAAGATAATAACAGCGCACACAAAACGAATCTTCTGCGACCGCTGGATAACGAAAAAATGGCATCGAAATGCAAAAAGTGATTTTCTCGGTCTGAAACGCACGATTTCAATTTCCAAACAATTCCAATCTAGAAATCGCTGCCACCATATGTTATTCGTAAACCTAAGTAAGATAATAACAGCGCACACAAAACGAATCTTCTGCGACCGCTGGATAACGAAAAAATGGCATCGAAATGCAAAAAGTGATTTTCTCGGTCTGAAACGCACGATTTCAATTTCCAAACAATTCTAATCTAGAAATCGCTGCCACCATATGGGATTCGTAAACCTAAGTAAGATAATAACAGCGCACACAAAACGAATCTTCTGCGACCGCTGGATAACGAAAAAATGGCATCGAAATGCAAAAAGTGATTTTCTCGGTCTGAAACGCACGATTTCAATTTCCAACCAATTCCAATGTAGAAATCGCTGCCACCATATGGGATTCGTAAACCTAAGTAAGATAATAACAGCGCACACAAAACGAATCTTCTGCGACCGCTGGATAACGAAAACATGGCATCGAAATGCAAAAAGTGCTTTTCTCGGTCTGAAACGCACGATTTCAATTTCCAAACAATTCCAATGTAGAAATCGCTGCCACCATATGGGATTCGTAAACCTAATAAGATAATAACAGCGCACACAAAACGAATATTCTGCGACCGCTGGATAACGAAAAAATGGCATCGAAATCCAAAAAGTAATTTTCTCGGTCTGAAACGCACGATATCAATTTCCAAACAATTCCAATGTAGAAATCGCTGCCACCATATGGGATTCGTAAACCTAAGTAAGATAATAACAGCGCACACAAAACGAATCTTCTGCGACCGCTGGATAACGAAAAAATGGCATCGAAATGCACAAAGTGATTTTCTCGGTCTGAAACGCACGATTTCAATTTCCAAACAATTCCAATGTAGAAATCGCTGCCACCATATGGGATTCGTAAACCTAAGAAAGATAATAACAGCGCACACAAAACGAATCTTCTGCGACCGCTGGATAACGAAAAAATAGCATCGAAATGCAAAAAGTGATTTTCTCGGTTTGAAACGCACGATTTCAATTTCCAAACAATTCCAATGTAGAAATCGCTGCCACCATATGGGATTCGTAAACCTAAGTAAGATAATAACAGCGCACACAAAACGAATCTTCTGCGACCGCTGGATAACGAAAAAATGGCATCGAAATGCAAAAAGTGATTTTCTCGGTCTGAAACGCACGATTTCAATTTCCAAACAATTCCAATCTAGAAATCGCTGCCACCATATGGGATTCGTAAACCTAAGTAAGATAATAACAGCGCACACAAAACGAATCTTCTGCGACCGCTGGATAACGAAAACATGGCATCGAAATGCAAAAAGTGCTTTTCTCGGTCTGAAACGCACGATTTCAATTTCCAAACAATTCCAATGTAGAAATCGCTGCCACCATATGTTATTCGTAAACCTAAGTAAGATAATAACAGCGCACACAAAACGAATCTTCTGCGACCGCTGGATAACGAAAAAATGGCATCGAAATGCAAAAAGTGATTTTCTCGGTCTGAAACGCACGATTTCAATTTCCAAACAATTCCAATGTAGAAATCGCTGCCACCATATGGGATTTGTAAACCTAAGTAAGATAATAACAGCGCATACAAAACGAATCTTCTGCGACCGCTGGATAACGAAAAAATGGCATCGAAATGCAAAAAGTGATTTTCTCGGTCTGAAACGCACGATTTCAATTTCCAAACAATTCCAATGTAGAAATCGCTGCCACCATATGGGATTCGTAAACCTAAGTAAGATAATAACAGCGCACACAAAACGAATCTTCTGCGACCGCTGGATAACGAAAAAATAGCATCGAAATGCAAAAAGTGATTTTCTCGGTCTGAAACGCACGATTTCAATTTCCAAACAATTCCAATGTAGAAATCGCTGCCACCATATGGGTTTCGTAAACCTAAGTAAGATAATAACAGCGCATACAAAACGAATCTTCTGCGACCGCTGGATAACGAAAAAATGGCATCGAAATGCAAAAAGTGATTTTCTCGGTCTGAAACGCACGATTTCAATTTCCAAACAATTCCAATGTAGAAATCGCTGCCACCATATGGGATTCGTAAACCTAAGTAAGATAATAACAGCGCACACAAAACGAATCTTCTGCGACCGCTGGATAACGAAAAAATGGCATCGAAATGCAAAAAGTGATTTTCTCGGTCTGAAACGCACGATTTCAATTTCCAACCAATTCCAATGTAGAAATCGCTGCCACCATATGGGATTCGTAAACCTAAGTAAGATAATAACAGCGCACACAAAACGAATCTTCTGCGACCGCTGGATAACGAAGAAATAGCATCGAAATGCAAAAAGTGAATTTCTGGGTCTGAAACGCACGATTTTAATTTCCAAACAATTCCAATGTAGAAATCGCTGCCACCATATGGGATTCGTAAACCTAAGTAACATAATAACAGCGCACACAAAACGAATATTCTGCGACCGCTGGATAACGAAAAGATGGCATCGAAATGCAAAAAGTGATTTTCTCGGTCTGAAACGCACGATTTCAATTTCCAAACAATTCCAATGTAGAAATCGCTGCCACCATATGGGATTCGTAAACCTAAGTAAGATAATAACAGCGCACACAAAACGAATCTTCTGCGACCGCTGGATATCGAAAAAATGGCATCGAAATGGAAAAAGTGATCTTCTCGGTCTGAAACGCACGATTTCAATTTCCAAACAATTCCAATGTAGAAATCGCTGCCACCATATGGGATTCGTAAACCTAAGTAAGATAATAACAGCGCACACAAAACGAATCTTCTGCGACCGCTGGATATCGAAAAAATGGCATCGAAATGGAAAAAGTGATTTTCTCGGTCTGAAACGCACGATTTCAATTTCCAAACAATTCCAATGTAGAAATCGCTGCCACCATATGGGATTCGTAAACCTAAGTAAGATAATAACAGCGCACACAAAACGAATCTTCTGCGACCGCTGGATAACGAAAAAATGGCATCGAAATGCAAAAAGTGAGTTTCTCGGTCTGAAACGCACGATTTCAATTTCCAAACAATTCCAATGTAGAAATCGCTGCCACCATATGGGATTCGTAAACCTAAGTAAGATAATAACAGCGCACACAAAACGAATCTTCTGCGACCGCTGGATAACGAAAACATGGCATCGAAATGCAAAAAGT
Source organism: Cetonia aurata (assembly GCA_949128085.1). Classification (NCBI taxonomy): domain Eukaryota; kingdom Metazoa; phylum Arthropoda; class Insecta; order Coleoptera; family Scarabaeidae; genus Cetonia; species Cetonia aurata. The sequence continues at coordinate 122,821 of OX421885.1, forward strand.
GCTTTTCTCGGTCCGAAACGCACGATTTCAATTTCCAAACAATTCCAATGTAGAAATCGCTGCCACCATATGGGATTCGTAAACCTAAGTAAGATAATAACAGCGCACACAAAACGAATCTTCTGCGACCGCTGGATAACGAAAAAATGGCATCGAAATGCAAAAAGTGATTTTCTCGGTCTGAAACGCACGATTTCAATTTCCAAACAATTCCAATGTAGAAATCGCTGCCACCATATGGGATTCGTAAACCTAGGTAAGATAATAACAGCGCACCAAAACGAATCTTCAGCGACCGCTGGATAACGAAAAAATGGCATCGAAATGCAAAAAGTGATTTTCTCGGTCTGAAACGCACGATTTCAATTTCCAAACAATTCCAATGTAGAAATCGCTGCCACCATATGGGATTCGTAAACCTAAGTAAGATAATAACAGCGCACACAAAACGAATCTTCTGCGACCGCTGGATAACGAAAAAATGGCATCGAAATGCAAAAAGTGATTTTCTCGGTCTGAAACGCACGATTTCAATTTCCAAACAATTCCAATCTAGAAATCGCTGCCACCATATGGGATTCGTAAACCTAAGTAAGATAATAACAGCGCACACAAAACGAATCTTCTGCGACCGCTGGATAACGAAAAAATGGCATCGAAATGCAAAAAGTGATTTTCTCGGTCTGAAACGCACGATTTCAATTTCCAACCAATTCCAATGTAGAAATCGCTGCCACCATATGGGATTCGTAAACCTAAGTAAGATAATAACAGCGCACACAAAACGAATCTTCTGCGACCGCTGGATAACGAAAACATGGCATCGAAATGCAAAAAGTGCTTTTCTCGGTCTGAAACGCACGATTTCAATTTCCAAACAATTCCAATGCAGAAATCGCTACCACCATATGGGATTCGTAAACCTAAGTAAGATAATAACAGCGCACACAAAACGAATCTTCTGCGACCGCTGGATAACGAAAAAATGGCATCGAAATGCAAAAAGTGATTTTCTCGGTCTGAAACGCACGATTTCAATTTCCAAACAATTCCAATGTAGAAATCGCTGCCACCATACGGGATTCGTAAACCTAAGTAAGATAATAACAGCGCACACAAAACGAATCTTCTGCGACCGCTGGATAACGAAAAAATAGCATCGAAATGCAAAAAGTGATTTTCTCGGTTTGAAACGCACGATTTCAATTTCCAAACAATTCCAATGTAGAAATCGCTGCCACCATATGGGATTCGTAAACCTAAGTAAGATAATAACAGCGCACACAAAACGAATCTTCTGCGACCGCTGGATAACGAAAAAATGGCATCGAAATGCAAAAAGTGATTTTCTCGGTCTGAAACGCACGATTTCAATTTCCAAACAATTCCAATCTAGAAATCGCTGCCACCATATGTTATTCGTAAACCTAAGTAAGATAATAACAGCGCACACAAAACGAATCTTCTGCGACCGCTGGATAACGAAAAAATGGCATCGAAATGCAAAAAGTGATTTTCTCGGTCTGAAACGCACGATTTCAATTTCCAAACAATTCTAATCTAGAAATCGCTGCCACCATATGGGATTCGTAAACCTAAGTAAGATAATAACAGCGCACACAAAACGAATCTTCTGCGACCGCTGGATAACGAAAAAATGGCATCGAAATGCAAAAAGTGATTTTCTCGGTCTGAAACGCACGATTTCAATTTCCAACCAATTCCAATGTAGAAATCGCTGCCACCATATGGGATTCGTAAACCTAAGTAAGATAATAACAGCGCACACAAAACGAATCTTCTGCGACCGCTGGATAACGAAAACATGGCATCGAAATGCAAAAAGTGCTTTTCTCGGTCTGAAACGCACGATTTCAATTTCCAAACAATTCCAATGTAGAAATCGCTGCCACCATATGGGATTCGTAAACCTAATAAGATAATAACAGCGCACACAAAACGAATATTCTGCGACCGCTGGATAACGAAAAAATGGCATCGAAATCCAAAAAGTAATTTTCTCGGTCTGAAACGCACGATATCAATTTCCAAACAATTCCAATGTAGAAATCGCTGCCACCATATGGGATTCGTAAACCTAAGTAAGATAATAACAGCGCACACAAAACGAATCTTCTGCGACCGCTGGATAACGAAAAAATGGCATCGAAATGCACAAAGTGATTTTCTCGGTCTGAAACGCACGATTTCAATTTCCAAACAATTCCAATGTAGAAATCGCTGCCACCATATGGGATTCGTAAACCTAAGAAAGATAATAACAGCGCACACAAAACGAATCTTCTGCGACCGCTGGATAACGAAAAAATAGCATCGAAATGCAAAAAGTGATTTTCTCGGTTTGAAACGCACGATTTCAATTTCCAAACAATTCCAATGTAGAAATCGCTGCCACCATATGGGATTCGTAAACCTAAGTAAGATAATAACAGCGCACACAAAACGAATCTTCTGCGACCGCTGGATAACGAAAAAATGGCATCGAAATGCAAAAAGTGATTTTCTCGGTCTGAAACGCACGATTTCAATTTCCAAACAATTCCAATCTAGAAATCGCTGCCACCATATGGGATTCGTAAACCTAAGTAAGATAATAACAGCGCACACAAAACGAATCTTCTGCGACCGCTGGATAACGAAAACATGGCATCGAAATGCAAAAAGTGCTTTTCTCGGTCTGAAACGCACGATTTCAATTTCCAAACAATTCCAATGTAGAAATCGCTGCCACCATATGTTATTCGTAAACCTAAGTAAGATAATAACAGCGCACACAAAACGAATCTTCTGCGACCGCTGGATAACGAAAAAATGGCATCGAAATGCAAAAAGTGATTTTCTCGGTCTGAAACGCACGATTTCAATTTCCAAACAATTCCAATGTAGAAATCGCTGCCACCATATGGGATTTGTAAACCTAAGTAAGATAATAACAGCGCATACAAAACGAATCTTCTGCGACCGCTGGATAACGAAAAAATGGCATCGAAATGCAAAAAGTGATTTTCTCGGTCTGAAACGCACGATTTCAATTTCCAAACAATTCCAATGTAGAAATCGCTGCCACCATATGGGATTCGTAAACCTAAGTAAGATAATAACAGCGCACACAAAACGAATCTTCTGCGACCGCTGGATAACGAAAAAATAGCATCGAAATGCAAAAAGTGATTTTCTCGGTCTGAAACGCACGATTTCAATTTCCAAACAATTCCAATGTAGAAATCGCTGCCACCATATGGGTTTCGTAAACCTAAGTAAGATAATAACAGCGCATACAAAACGAATCTTCTGCGACCGCTGGATAACGAAAAAATGGCATCGAAATGCAAAAAGTGATTTTCTCGGTCTGAAACGCACGATTTCAATTTCCAAACAATTCCAATGTAGAAATCGCTGCCACCATATGGGATTCGTAAACCTAAGTAAGATAATAACAGCGCACACAAAACGAATCTTCTGCGACCGCTGGATAACGAAAAAATGGCATCGAAATGCAAAAAGTGATTTTCTCGGTCTGAAACGCACGATTTCAATTTCCAACCAATTCCAATGTAGAAATCGCTGCCACCATATGGGATTCGTAAACCTAAGTAAGATAATAACAGCGCACACAAAACGAATCTTCTGCGACCGCTGGATAACGAAAACATGGCATCGAAATGCAAAAAGTGCTTTTCTCGGTCTGAAACGCACGATTTCAATTTCCAAACAATTCCAATGCAGAAATCGCTGCCACCATATGGGATTCGTAAACCTAAGTAAGATAATAACAGCGCACACAAAACGAATCTTCTGCGACCGCTGGATAACGAAAAAATGGCATCGAAATCCAAAAAGTGATTTTCTCGGTCTGAAACGCACGATATCAATTTCCAAACAATTCCAATGTAGAAATCGCTGCCACCATATGGGATTCGTAAACCTAAGTAAGATAATAACAGCGCACACAAAACGAATCTTCTGCGACCGCTGGATAACGAAAAAATGGCATCGAAATGCAAAAAGTGATTTTCTCGGTCTGAAACGCACGATTTCAATTTCCAAACAATTCCAATGTAGAAATCGCTGCCACCATACGGGATTCGTAAACCTAAGTAAGATAATAACAGCGCACACAAAACGAATCTTCTGCGACCGCTGGATAACGAAAAAATAGCATCGAAATGCAAAAAGTGATTTTCTCGGTTTGAAACGCACGATTTCAATTTCCAAACAATTCCAATGTAGAAATCGCTGCCACCATATGGGATTCGTAAACCTAAGTAAGATAATAACAGCGCACACAAAACGAATCTTCTGCGACCGCTGGATAACGAAAAAATGGCATCGAAATGCAAAAAGTGATTTTCTCGGTCTGAAACGCACGATTTCAATTTCCAAACAATTCCAATCTAGAAATCGCTGCCACCATATGTTTTTCGTAAACCTAAGTAAGATAATAACAGCGCACACAAAACGAATCTTCTGCGACCGCTGGATAACGAAAAAATGGCATCGAAATGCAAAAAGTGATTTTCTCGGTCTGAAACGCACGATTTCAATTTCCAAACAATTCCAATCTAGAAATCGCTGCCACCATATGGGATTCGTAAACCTAAGTAAGATAATAACAGCGCACACAAAACGAATCTTCTGCGACCGCTGGATAACGAAAAAATGGCATCGAAATGCAAAAAGTGATTTTCTCGGTCTGAAACGCACGATTTCAATTTTCAACCAATTCCAATGTAGAAATCGCTGCCACCATATGGGATTCGTAAACCTAAGTAAGATAATAACAGCGCACACAAAACGAATCTTCTGCGACCGCTGGATAACGAAAACATGGCATCGAAATGCAAAAAGTGCTTTTCTCGGTCTGAAACGCACGATTTCAATTTCCAAACAATTCCAATGTAGAAATCGCTGCCACCATATGGGATTCGTAAACCTAATAAGATAATAACAGCGCACACAAAACGAATATTCTGCGACCGCTGGATAACGAAAAAATGGCATCGAAATCCAAAAAGTGATTTTCTCGGTCTGAAACGCACGATATCAATTTCCAAACAATTCCAATGTAGAAATCGCTGCCACCATATGGGATTCGTAAACCTAAGTAAGATAATAACAGCGCACACAAAACGAATCTTCTGCGACCGCTGGATAACGAAAAAATGGCATCGAAATGCACAAAGTGATTTTCTCGGTCTGAAACGCACGATTTCAATTTCCAAACAATTCCAATGTAGAAATCGCTGCCACCATATGGGATTCGTAAACCTAAGTAAGATAATAACAGCGCACACAAAACGAATCTTCTGCGACCGCTGGATAACGAAAAAATAGCATCGAAATGCAAAAAGTGATTTTCTCGGTTTGAAACGCACGATTTCAATTTCCAAACAATTCCAATGTAGAAATCGCTGCCACCATATGGGATTCGTAAACCTAAGTAAGATAATAACAGCGCACACAAAACGAATCTTCTGCGACCGCTGGATAACGAAAAAATGGCATCGAAATGCAAAAAGTGATTTTCTCGGTCTGAAACGCACGATTTCAATTTCCAAACAATTCCAATCTAGAAATCGCTGCCACCATATGGGATTCGTAAACCTAAGTAAGATAATAACAGCGCACACAAAACGAATCTTCTGCGACCGCTGGATAACGAAAACATGGCATCGAAATGCAAAAAGTGCTTTTCTCGGTCTGAAACGCACGATTTCAATTTCCAAACAATTCCAATGTAGAAATCGCTGCCACCATATGTTATTCGTAAACCTAAGTAAGATAATAACAGCGCACACAAAACGAATCTTCTGCGACCGCTGGATAACGAAAAAATGGCATCGAAATGCAAAAAGTGATTTTCTCGGTCTGAAACGCACGATTTCAATTTCCAAACAATTCCAATGTAGAAATCGCTGCCACCATATGGGATTTGTAAACCTAAGTAAGATAATAACAGCGCATACAAAACGAATCTTCTGCGACCGCTGGATAACGAAAAAATGGCATCGAAATGCAAAAAGTGATTTTCTCGGTCTGAAACGCACGATTTCAATTTCCAAACAATTCCAATGTAGAAATCGCTGCCACCATATGGGATTCGTAAACCTAAGTAAGATAATAACAGCGCACACAAAACGAATCTTCTGCGACCGCTGGATAACGAAAAAATAGCATCGAAATGCAAAAAGTGATTTTCTCGGTCTGAAACGCACGATTTCAATTTCCAAACAATTCCAATGTAGAAATCGCTGCCACCATATGGGTTTCGTAAACCTAAGTAAGATAATAACAGCGCATACAAAACGAATCTTCTGCGACCGCTGGATAACGAAAAAATGGCATCGAAATGCAAAAAGTGATTTTCTCGGTCTGAAACGCACGATTTCAATTTCCAAACAATTCCAATGTAGAAATCGCTGCCACCATATGGGATTCGTAAACCTAAGTAAGATAATAACAGCGCACACAAAACGAATCTTCTGCGACCGCTGGATAACGAAAAAATGGCATCGAAATGCAAAAAGTGATTTTCTCGGTCTGAAACGCACGATGTCAATTTCCAAACAATTCCAATGTAGAAATCGCTGCCACCATATGGGATTCGTAAACCTAAGTAAGATAATAACAGCGCACACAAAACGAATCTTCTGCGACCGCTGGATAACGAAAAAATAGCATCGAAATGCAAAAAGTGATTTTCTCGGTCTGAAACGCACGATTTCAATTTCCAAACAATTCCAATGTAGAAATCGCTGCCACCATATGGGATTCGTAAACCTAAGTAAGATAATAACAGCGCACACAAAACGAATCTTCTGCGACCGCTGGATAACGAAAAAATGGCATCGAAATGCAAAAAGTGATTTTCTCGGTCTGAAACGCACGATTTTAATTTCCAAACAATTCCAATGTAGAAATCGCTGCCACCATATGGGATTCGTAAACCTAAGTAAGATAATAACAGCGCACACAAAACGAATCTTCTGCGACCGCTGGATAACGAAAAAATGGCATCGAAATGCAAAAAGTGATTTTCTCGGTCTGAAACGCACGATTTCAATTTCCAAACAATTCCAATATAGAAATCGCTGCCACCATATGGGATTCGTAAACCTAAGTAAGATAATAACAGCGCACACAAAACGAATCTTCTGCGACCGCTGGATAACGAAAAAATGGCATCGAAATGCAAGAAGTGATTTTCTCGGTCTGAAACGCACGATTTCAATTTCCAAACAATTCCAATGTAGAAATCGCTGCCACCATATGGGATTCGTAAACCTAAGTAAGATAATAACAGCGCACACAAAACGAATCTTCTGCGACCGCTGGATAACGAAAAAATGGCATCGAAATGCAAAAAGTGATTTTCTCGGTCTGAAACGCACGATGTCAATTTCCAAACAATTCCAATGTAGAAATCGCTGCCACCATATGGGATTCGTAAACCTAAGTAAGATAATAACAGCGCACACAAAACGAATCTTCGGCGACCGCTGGATAACGAAAAAATAGCATCGAAATGCAAAAAGTGATTTTCTCGGTCTGAAACGCACGATTTCAATTTCCAAACAATTCCAATGTAGAAATCGCTGCCACCATATGGGATTCGTAAACCTAAGTAAGATAATAACAGCGCACACAAAACGAATCTTCTGCGACCGCTGGATAACGAAAAAATGGCATCGAAATTCAAAAAGTGATTTTCTCGGTCTGAAACGCACGATTTCAATTTCCAAACAATTCCAATGTAGAAATCGCTGCCACCATATGGGATTCGTAAACCTAAGTAAGATAATAGCGGCGCACACAAAAAGAATCTTGTGCGACCACTGGATAAAGAAAAAATAGCATCGAAATCCCAAAAAGTGTTTTTCTCGGTCTGAAACGCACGATTTCAAATTACAAACAATTCCAATGTAGGAATCGCTGCCACCATATGGGATTCGTAAACCTAAGTAAGATAATAGCGGCGCACACAAAACGAATCTTCTGCGACCGCTGGATAACGAAAAAATAGCATCGAAATGCAAAAAGTGATTTTCTCGGTCTGAAACGCACGATTTCAATTTCCAAACAATTCCAATGTAGAAATCGCTGCCACCATATGGGATTCGTAAACCTAAGTAAGATAATAACAGCGCACACAAAACGAATCTTCTGCGACCGCTGGATAACGAAAAAATGGCATCGAAATGCAAAAAGTGATTTTCTCGGTCTGAAACGCACGATTTCAATTTCCAAACAATTCCAATGTAGAAATCGCTGCCACCATATGGGATTCGTAAACCTAAGTAAGATAATAGCGGCGCACACAAAAAGAATCTTGTGCGACCACTGGATAAAGAAAAAATAGCATCGAAATCCCAAAAAGTGTTTTTCTCGGTCTGAAACGCACGATTTCAAATTACAAACAATTCCAATGTAGGAATCGCTGCCACCATATGGGATTCGTAAACCTAAGTAAGATAATAGCGGCGCACACAAAAAGAATCTTGTGCGACCACTGGATAAAGAAGAAATAGCATCGAAATCCCAAAAAGTGTTTTTCTCGGTCTGAAACGCACGATTTCAAATTACAAACAATTCCAATGTAGGAATCGCTGCTACCATATGGGATTCGTAAACCTAAGTAAGATAATAGCGGCGCACACAAAAAGAATCTTGTGCGACCACTGGATAAAGAAAAAATAGCATCGAAATCCCAAAAAGTGTTTTTCTCGGTCTGAAACGCACGATTTCAAATTACAAACAATTCCAATGTAGGAATCGCTGCCACCATATGGGATTCGTAAACCTAAGTAAGATAATAACAGCGCACACAAAACGAATCTTCTGCGACCGCTGGATAACGAAAAAATGGCATCGAAATGCAAAAAGTGATTTTCTCGGTCTGAAACGCACGATTTCAATTTCCAAACAATTCCAATGTAGAAATCGCTGCCACCATATGGGATTCGTAAACCTAAGTAAGATAATAACAGCGCACACAAAACGAATCTTCTGCGACCGCTGGATAACGAAAAAATGGCATCGAAATGCAAAAAGTGATTTTCTCGGTCTGAAACGCACGATGTCAATTTCCAAACAATTCCAATGTAGAAATCGCTGCCACCATATGGGATTCGTAAACCTAAGTAAGATAATAACAGCGCACACAAAACGAATCTTCTGCGACCGCTGGATAACGAAAAAATAGCATCGAAATGCAAAAAGTGATTTTCTCGGTCTGAAACGCACGATTTCAATTTCCAAACAATTCCAATGTAGAAATCGCTGCCACCATATGGGATTCGTAAACCTAAGTAAGATAATAACAGCGCACACAAAACGAATCTTCTGCGACCGCTGGATAACGAAAAAATGGCATCGAAATGCAAAAAGTGATTTTCTCGGTCTGAAACGCACGATTTTAATTTCCAAACAATTCCAATGTAGAAATCGCTGCCACCATATGGGATTCGTAAACCTAAGTAAGATAATAACAGCGCACACAAAACGAATCTTCTGCGACCGCTGGATAACGAAAAAATGGCATCGAAATGCAAAAGTGATTTTCTCGGTCTGAAACGCACGATTTCAATTTCCAAACAATTCCAATGTAGAAATCGCTGCCACCATATGGGATTCGTAAACCTAAGTAAGATAATAACAGCGCACACAAAACGAATCTTCTGCGACCGCTGGATAACGAAAAAATGGCATCGAAATGCAAAAAGTGATTTTCTCGGTCTGAAACGCACGATTTCAATTTCCAAACAATTCCAATATAGAAATCGCTGCCACCATATGGGATTCGTAAACCTAAGTAAGATAATAACAGCGCACACAAAACGAATCTTCTGCGACCGCTGGATAACGAAAAAATGGCATCGAAATGCAAGAAGTGATTTTCTCGGTCTGAAACGCACGATTTCAATTTCCAAACAATTCCAATGTAGAAATCGCTGCCACCATATGGGATTCGTAAACCTAAGTAAGATAATAACAGCGCACACAAAACGAATCTTCTGCGACCGCTGGATAACGAAAAAATGGCATCGAAATGCAAAAAGTGATTTTCTCGGTCTGAAACGCACGATGTCAATTTCCAAACAATTCCAATGTAGAAATCGCTGCCACCATATGGGATTCGTAAACCTAAGTAAGATAATAACAGCGCACACAAAACGAATCTTCGGCGACCGCTGGATAACGAAAAAATAGCATCGAAATGCAAAAAGTGATTTTCTCGGTCTGAAACGCACGATTTCAATTTCCAAACAATTCCAATGTAGAAATCGCTGCCACCATATGGGATTCGTAAACCTAAGTAAGATAATAACAGCGCACACAAAACGAATCTTCTGCGACCGCTGGATAACGAAAAAATGGCATCGAAATGCAAAAAGTGATTTTCTCGGTCTGAAACGCACGATTTCAATTTCCAAACAATTCCAATGTAGAAATCGCTGCCACCATATGGGATTCGTAAACCTAAGTAAGATAATAGCGGCGCACACAAAAAGAATCTTGTGCGACCACTGGATAAAGAAAAAATAGCATCGAAATCCCAAAAAGTGTTTTTCTCGGTCTGAAACGCACGATTTCAAATTACAAACAATTCCAATGTAGGAATCGCTGCCACCATATGGGATTCGTAAACCTAAGTAAGATAATAGCGGCGCACACAAAACGAATCTTCTGCGACCGCTGGATAACGAAAAAATAGCATCGAAATGCAAAAAGTGATTTTCTCGGTCTGAAACGCACGATTTCAATTTCCAAACAATTCCAATGTAGAAATCGCTGCCACCATATGGGATTCGTAAACCTAAGTAAGATAATAACAGCGCACACAAAACGAATCTTCTGCGACCACTGGATAACGAAAAAATGGCATCGAAATGCAAAAAGTGATTTTCTCGGTCTGAAACGCACGATTTCAATTTCCAAACAATTCCAATGTAGAAATCGCTGCCACCATATGGGATTCGTAAACCTAAGTAAGATAATAGCGGCGCACACAAAAAGAATCTTGTGCGACCACTGGATAAAGAAAAAATAGCATCGAAATCCCAAAAAGTGTTTTTCTCGGTCTGAAACGCACGATTTCAAATTACAAACAATTCCAATGTAGGAATCGCTGCCACCATATGGGATTCGTAAACCTAAGTAAGATAATAGCGGCGCACACAAAAAGAATCTTGTGCGACCACTGGATAAAGAAGAAATAGCATCGAAATCCCAAAAAGTGTTTTTCTCGGTCTGAAACGCACGATTTCAAATTACAAACAATTCCAATGTAGGAATCGCTGCTACCATATGGGATTCGTAAACCTAAGTAAGATAATAGCGGCGCACACAAAAAGAATCTTGTGCGACCACTGGATAAAGAAAAAATAGCATCGAAATCCCAAAAAGTGTTTTTCTCGGTCTGAAACGCACGATTTCAAATTACAAACAATTCCAATGTAGGAATCGCTGCCACCATATGGGATTCGTAAACCTAAGTAAGATAATAACAGCGCACACAAAACGAATCTTCTGCGACCGCTGGATAACGAAAAAATGGCATCGAAATGCAAAAAGTGATTTTCTCGGTCTGAAACGCACGATTTCAATTTCCAAACAATTCCAATGTAGAAATCGCTGCCACCATATGGGATTCGTAAACCTAAGTAAGATAATAACAGCGCACACAAAACGAATCTTCTGCGACCGCTGGATAACGAAAAAATGGCATCGAAATGCAAAAAGTGATTTTCTCGGTCTGAAACGCACGATTTCAATTTCCAAACAATTCCAATGTAGAAATCGCTGCCACCATATGGGATTCGTAAACCTAAGTAAGATAATAACAGCGCACACAAAACGAATCTTCTGCGACCGCTGGATAACGAAAAAATGGCATCGAAATGCAAAAAGTGATTTTCTCGGTCTGAAACGCACGATTTCAATTTCCAAACAATTCCAATGTAGAAATCGCTGCCACCATATGGGATTCGTAAACCTAAGTAAGATAATAGCGGCGCACACAAAACGAATCTTCTGCGACCGCTGGATAACGAAAAAATGGCATCGAAATACAAAAAGTGATTTTCTCGGTCTGAAACGCACGATGTCAATTTCCAAACAATTCCAATGTAGAAATCGCTGCCACCATATGGGATTCGTAAACCTAAGTAAGATAATAACAGCGCACACAAAACGAATCTTCTGCGACCGCTGGATAACGAAAAAATGGCATCGAAATGCAAAAAGTGATTTTCTCGGTCTGAAACGCACGATTTCAATTTCCAAACAATTCCAATGTAGAAATCGCTGCCACCATATGGGATTCGTAAACCTAAGTAAGATAATAACAGCGCACACAAAACGAATCTTCTGCGACCGCTGGATAACGAAAAAATGGCATCGAAATGCAAAAAGTGATTTTCTCGGTCTGAAACGCACGATTTCAATTTCCAAACAATTCCAATGTAGAAATCGCTGGCACCATATGGGATTCGTAAACCTAAGTAAGATAATAACAGCGCACACAAAACGAATCTTCTGCGACCGCTGGATAACGAAAAAATGGCATCGAAATGCAAAAAGTGATTTTCTCAGTCTGAAACGCACGATTTCAATTTCCAAACAATTCCAATGTAGAAATCGCTGCCACCATATGGGATTCGTAAACCTAAGTAAGATAATAACAGCGCACACAAAAGGAATCTTCTGCGACCGCTGGATAACGAAAAAATGGCATCGAAATGCAAAAAGTGATTTTCTCGGTCTGAAACGCACGATTTCAATTTCCAAACAATTCCAATGTAGAAATCGCTGCCACCATATGGGATTCGTAAACCTAAGTAAGATAATAACAGCGCACACAAAACGAATCTTCTGCGACCGCTGGATAACGAAAAAATGGCATCGAAATGCAAAAAGTGATTTTCTCGGTCTGAAACGCACGATTTCAATTTCCAAACAATTCCAATGTAGAAATCGCTGCCACCATATGGGATTTGTAAACCTAAGTAAGATAATAGCGGCGCACACAAAAAGAATCTTGTGCGACCACTGGATAAAGAAAAAATAGCATCGAAATCCCAAAAAGTGTTTTTCTCGGTCTGAAACGCACGATTTCAAATTACAAACAATTCCAATGTAGGAATCGCTGCCACCATATGGGATTCGTAAACCTAAGTAAGATAATAGCGGCGCACACAAAAAGAATCTTGTGCGACCACTGGATAAAGAAGAAATAGCATCGAAATCCCAAAAAGTGTTTTTCTCGGTCTGAAACGCACGATTTCAAATTACAAACAATTCCAATGTAGGAATCGCTGCTACCATATGGGATTCGTAAACCTAAGTAAGATAATAGCGGCGCACACAAAAAGAATCTTGTGCGACCACTGGATAAAGAAAAAATAGCATCGAAATCCCAAAAAGTGTCTTTCTCGGTCTGAAACGCACGATTTCAAATTACAAACAATTCCAATGTAGGAATCGCTGCCACCATATGGGATTCGTAAACCTAAGTAAGATAATAACAGCGCACACAAAACGAATCTTCTGCGACCGCTGGATAACGAAAAAATGGCATCGAAATGCAAAAAGTGATTTTCTCGGTCTGAAACGCACGATTTCAATTTCCAAACAATTTCAATGTAGAAATCACTGCCACCATATGGGATTCGTAAACCTAAGTAAGATAATAACAGCGCACACAAAACGAATCTTCTGCGACCGCTGGATAACGAAAAAATGGCATCGAAATGCAAAAAGTGATTTTCTCGGTCTGAAACGCACGATTTCAATTTCCAAACAATTCCAATGTAGAAATCGCTGCCACCATATGGGATTCGTAAACCTAAGTAAGATAATAACAGCGCACACAAAACGAATCTTCTGCGACCGCTGGATAACGAAAAAATGGCATCGAAATGCAAAAAGTGATTTTCTCGGTCTGAAACGCACGATTTCAATTTCCAAACAATTCCAATGTAGAAATCGCTGCCACCATATGGGATTCGTAAACCTAAGTAAGATAATAGCGGCGCACACAAAAAGAATCTTGTGCGACCACTGGATAAAGAAAAAATAGCATCGAAATCCCAAAAAGTGTTTTTCTCGGTCTGAAACGCACGATTTCAAATTACAAACAATTCCAATGTAGGAATCGCTGCCACCATATGGGATTCGTAAACCTAAGTAAGATAATAACAGCGCACACAAAACGAATCTTCTGCGACCGCTGGATAACGAAAAAATGGCATCGAAATGCAAAAAGTGATTTTCTCGGTCTGAAACGCACGATTTCAATTTCCAAACAATTCCAATGTAGAAATCGCTGCCACCATATGGGATTCGTAAACCTAAGTTAGATAATAACAGCGCACACAAAACGAATCTTCTGCGACCGCTGGATAACGAAAAAATGGCATCGAAATGCAAAAAGTGATTTTCTCGGTCTGAAACGCACGATTTCAATTTCCAAACAATTCCAATGTAGAAATCGCTGCCACCATATGGGATTCGTAAACCTAAGTAAGATAATAACAGCGCACACAAAACGAATCTTCTGCGACCGCTGGATAACGAAAAAATGGCATCGAAATGCAAAAAGTGATTTTCTCGGTCTGAAACGCACGATTTCAATTTCCAAACAATTCCAATGTAGAAATCGCTGCCACCATATGGGATTCGTAAACCTAAGTAAGATAATAGCGGCGCACACAAAACGAATCTTCTGCGACCGCTGGATAACGAAAAAATGGCATCGAAATGCAAAAAGTGATTTTCTCGGTCTGAAACGCACGATGTCAATTTCCAAACAATTCCAATGTAGAAATCGCTGCCACCATATGGGATTCGTAAACCTAAGTAAGATAATAACAGCGCACACAAAACGAATCTTCTGCGACCGCTGGATAACGAAAAAATGGCATCGAAATGCAAAAAGTGATTTTCTCGGTCTGAAACGCACGATTTCAATTTCCAAACAATTTCAATGTAGAAATCACTGCCACCATATGGGATTCGTAAACCTAAGTAAGATAATAACAGCGCACACAAAACGAATCTTCTGCGACCGCTGGATAACGAAAAAATGGCATCGAAATGCAAAAAGTGATTTTCTCGGTCTGAAACGCACGATTTCAATTTCCAAACAATTCCAATGTAGAAATCGCTGCCACCATATGGGATTCGTAAACCTAAGTAAGATAATAACAGCGCACACAAAACGAATCTTCTGCGACCGCTGGATAACGAAAAAATGGCATCGAAATGCAAAAAGTGATTTTCTCGGTCTGAAACGCACGATTTCAATTTCCAAACAATTCCAATGTAGAAATCGCTGCCACCATATGGGATTCGTAAACCTAAGTAAGATAATAGCGGCGCACACAAAAAGAATCTTGTGCGACCACTGGATAAAGAAAAAATAGCATCGAAATCCCAAAAAGTGTTTTTCTCGGTCTGAAACGCACGATTTCAAATTACAAACAATTCCAATGTAGGAATCGCTGCCACCATATGGGATTCGTAAACCTAAGTAAGATAATAACAGCGCACACAAAACGAATCTTCTGCGACCGCTGGATAACGAAAAAATGGCATCGAAATGCAAAAAGTGATTTTCTCGGTCTGAAACGCACGATTTCAATTTCCAAACAATTCCAATGTAGAAATCGCTGCCACCATATGGGATTCGTAAACCTAAGTTAGATAATAACAGCGCACACAAAACGAATCTTCTGCGACCGCTGGATAACGAAAAAATGGCATCGAAATGCAAAAAGTGATTTTCTCGGTCTGAAACGCACGATTTCAATTTCCAAACAATTCCAATGTAGAAATCGCTGCCACCATATGGGATTCGTAAACCTAAGTAAGATAATAACAGCGCACACAAAACGAATCTTCTGCGACCGCTGGATAACGAAAAAATGGCATCGAAATGCAAAAAGTGATTTTCTCGGTCTGAAACGCACGATTTCAATTTCCAAACAATTCCAATGTAGAAATCGCTGCCACCATATGGGATTCGTAAACCTAAGTAAGATAATAGCGGCGCACACAAAACGAATCTTCTGCGACCGCTGGATAACGAAAAAATGGCATCGAAATGCAAAAAGTGATTTTCTCGGTCTGAAACGCACGATGTCAATTTCCAAACAATTCCAATGTAGAAATCGCTGCCACCATATGGGATTCGTAAACCTAAGTAAGATAATAACAGCGCACACAAAACGAATCTTCTGCGACCGCTGGATAACGAAAAAATGGCATCGAAATGCAAAAAGTGATTTTCTCAGTCTGAAACGCACGATTTCAATTTCCAAACAATTCCAATGTAGAAATCGCTGCCACCATATGGGATTCGTAAACCTAAGTAAGATAATAACAGCGCACACAAAACGAATCTTCTGCGACCGCTGGATAACGAAAAAATGGCATCGAAATGCAAAAAGTGATTTTCTCGGTCTGAAACGCACGATTTCAATTTCCAAACAATTCCAATGTAGAAATCGCTGCCACCATATGGGATTCGTAAACCTAAGTAAGATAATAACAGCGCACACAAAACGAATCTTCTGCGACCGCTGTATAACGAAAAAATGGCATCGAAATGCAAAAAGTGATTTTCTCGGTCTGAAACGCACGATTTCAATTTCCAAACAATTCCAATGTAGAAATCGCTGCCACCATATGGGATTCGTAAACCTAAGTAAGATAATAGCGGCGCACACAAAAAGAATCTTGTGCGACCACTGGATAAAGAAAAAATAGCATCGAAATCCCAAAAAGTGTTTTTCTCGGTCTGAAACGCACGATTTCAAATTACAAACAATTCCAATGTAGGAATCGCTGCCACCATATGGGATTCGTAAACCTAAGTAAGATAATAGCGGCGCACACAAAAAGAATCTTGTGCGACCACTGGATAAAGAAGAAATAGCATCGAAATCCCAAAAAGTGTTTTTCTCGGTCTGAAACGCACGATTTCAAATTACAAACAATTCCAATGTAGGAATCGCTGCTACCATATGGGATTCGTAAACCTAAGTAAGATAATAGCGGCGCACACAAAAAGAATCTTGTGCGACCACTGGATAAAGAAAAAATAGCATCGAAATCCCAAAAAGTGTTTTTCTCAGTCTGAAACGCACGATTTCAAATTACAAACAATTCCAATGTAGGAATCGCTGCCACCATATGGGATTCGTAAACCTAAGTAAGATAATAACAGCGCACACAAAACGAATCTTCTGCGACCGCTGGATAACGAAAAAATGGCATCGAAATGCAAAAAGTGATTTTCTCGGTCTGAAACGCACGATTTCAATTTCCAAACAATTCTAATGTAGAAATCACTGCCACCATATGGGATTCGTAAACCTAAGTAAGATAATAACAGCGCACACAAAACGAATCTTCTGCGACCGCTGGATAACGAAAAAATGGCATCGAAATGCAAAAAGTGATTTTCTCGGTCTGAAACGCACGATTTCAATTTCCAAACAATTCCAATGTAGAAATCGCTGCCACCATATGGGATTCGTAAACCTAAGTAAGATAATAACAGCGCACACAAAACGAATCTTCTGCGACCGCTGTATAACGAAAAAATGGCATCGAAATGCAAAAAGTGATTTTCTCGGTCTGAAACGCACGATTTCAATTTCCAAACAATTCCAATGTAGAAATCGCTGCCACCATATGGGATTCGTAAACCTAAGTAAGATAATAGCGGCGCACACAAAAAGAATCTTGTGCGACCACTGGATAAAGAAAAAATAGCATCGAAATCCCAAAAAGTGTTTTTCTCGGTCTGAAACGCACGATTTCAAATTACAAACAATTCCAATGTAGGAATCGCTGCCACCATATGGGATTCGTAAACCTAAGTAAGATAATAGCGGCGCACACAAAAAGAATCTTGTGCGACCACTGGATAAAGAAGAAATAGCATCGAAATCCCAAAAAGTGTTTTTCTCGGTCTGAAACGCACGATTTCAAATTACAAACAATTCCAATGTAGGAATCGCTGCTACCATATGGGATTCGTAAACCTAAGTAAGATAATAGCGGCGCACACAAAAAGAATCTTGTGCGACCACTGGATAAAGAAAAAATAGCATCGAAATCCCAAAAAGTGTTTTACTCGGTCTGAAACGCACGATTTCAAATTACAAACAATTCCAATGTAGGAATCGCTGCCACCATATGGGATTCGTAAACCTAAGTAAGATAATAACAGCGCACACAAAACGAATCTTCTGCGACCGCTGGATAACGAAAAAATGGCATCGAAATGCAAAAAGTGATTTTCTCGGTCTGAAACGCACGATTTCAATTTCCAAACAATTCTAATGTAGAAATCACTGCCACCATATGGGATTCGTAAACCTAAGTAAGATAATAACAGCGCACACAAAACGAATCTTCTGCGACCGCTGGATAACGAAAAAATGGCATCGAAATGCAAAAAGTGATTTTCTCGGTCTGAAACGCACGATTTCAATTTCCAAACAATTCCAATGTAGAAATCGCTGCCACCATATGGGATTCGTAAACCTAAGTAAGATAATAACAGCGCACACAAAACGAATCTTCTGCGACCGCTGGATAACGAAAAAATGGCATCGAAATGCAAAAAGTGATTTTCTCGGTCTGAAACGCACGATTTCAATTTCCAAACAATTCCAATGTAGAAATCGCTGCCACCATATGGGATTCGTAAACCTAAGTAAGATAATAGCGGCGCACACAAAAAGAATCTTGTGCGACCACTGGATAAAGAAAAAATAGCATCGAAATCCCAAAAAGTGTTTTTCTCGGTCTGAAATGCACGATTTCAAATTACAAACAATTCCAATGTAGGAATCGCTGCCACCATATGGGATTCGTAAACCTAAGTAAGATAATAGCGGCGCACACAAAAAGAATCTTGTGCGACCACTGGATAAAGAAGAAATAGCATCGAAATCCCAAAAAGTGTTTTTCTCGGTCTGAAACGCACGATTTCAAATTACAAACAATTCCAATGTAGGAATCGCTGCCACCATATGGGATTCGTAACCTAAGTAAGATAATAACAGCGCACACAAAACGAATCTTCTGCGACCGCTGGATAACGAAAAAATGGCATCGAAATGCAAAAAGTGATTTTCTCGGTCTGAAACGCACGATTTCAATTTCCAAACAATTCCAATGTAGAAATCGCTGCCACCATATGGGATTCGTAAACCTAAGTAAGATAATAACAGCGCACACAAAACGAATCTACTGCGACCGCTGGATAACGAAAAAATGGCATCGAAATGCAAAAAGTGATTTTCTCGGTCTGAAACGCACGATTTCAATTTCCAAACAATTCCAATGTAGAAATCGCTGCCACCATATGGGATTCGTAAACCTAAGTAAGATAATAACAGCGCACACAAAACGAATCTTCTGCGACCGCTGGATAATGAAAAAATGGCATCGAAATGCAAAAAGTGATTTTCTCGGTCTGAAACGCACGATTTCAATTTCCAAACAATTCCAATGTAGAAATCGCTGCCACCATATGGGATTCGTAAACCTAAGTAAGATAATAGCGGCGCACACAAAACGAATCTTCTGCGACCGCTGGATAACGAAAAAATGGCATCAAAATGCAAAAAGTGATTTTCTCGGTCTGAAACGCACGATGTCAATTTCCAAACAATTCCAATGTAGAAATCGCTGCCACCATATGGGATTCGTAAACCTAAGTAAGATAATAACAGCGCACACAAAACGAATCTTCTGCGACCGCTGGATAACGAAAAAATGGCATCGAAATGCAAAAAGTGATTTTCTCGGTCTGAAACGCACGATGTCAATTTCCAAACCATTCCAATGTAGAAATCGCTGCCACCATATGGGATTCGTAAACCTAAGTAAGATAATAACAGCGCACACAAAACGAATCTTCTGCGACCGCTGGATAACGAAAAAATAGCATCGAAATGCAAAAAGTGATTTTCTCGGTCTGAAACGCACGATTTCAATTTCCAAACAATTCCAATGTAGAAATCGCTGCCACCATATGGGTTTCGTAAACCTAAGTAAGATAATAACAGCGCACACAAAACGAATCTTCTGCGACCGCTGGATAACGAAAAAATGGCATCGAAATGCAAAAAGTGATTTTCTCGGTCTGAAACGCACGATTTCAATTTCCAAACAATTCCAATGTAGAAATCGCTGGCACCATATGGGATTCGTAAACCTAAGTAAGATAATAACAGCGCACACAAAACGAATCTTCTGCGACCGCTGGATAACGAAAAAATGGCATCGAAAAGCAAAAAGTGATTTTCTCGGTCTGAAACGCACGATTTCAATTTCCAAACAATTCCAATGTAGAAATCGCTGCCACCATATGGGATTCGTAAACCTAAGTAAGATAATAACAGCGCACACAAAACGAATCTTCTGCGACCGCTGGATAACGAAAAAATGGCATCGAAATGCAAAAAGTGATTTTCTCGGTCTGAAACGCACGATTTCAATTTCCAAACAATTCCAATGTAGAAATCGCTGCCACCATATGGGATTCGTAAACCTAAGTAAGATAATAACAGCGCACACAAAGCGAATCTTCTGCGACCGCTGGATAACGAAAAAATGGCATCGAAATGCAAAAAGTGATTTTCTCGGTCTGAAACGCACGATTTCAATTTCCAAACAATTCCAATGTAGAAATCGCTGCCACCATATGGGATTCGTAAACCTAAGTAAGATAATAGCGGCGCACACAAAAAGAATCTTGTGCGACCACCGGATAAAGAAAAAATAGCATCGAAATCCCAAAAAGTGTTTTTCTCGGTCTGAAACGCACGATTTCAAATTACAAACAATTCCAATGTAGGAATCGCTGCCACCATATGGGATTCGTAAACCTAAGTAAGATAATAGCGGCGCACACAAAAAGAATCTTGTGCGACCACTGGATAAAGAAGAAATAGCATCGAAATCCCAAAAAGTGTTTTTCTCGGTCTGAAACGCACGATTTCAAATTACAAACAATTCCAATGTAGGAATCGCTGCCACCATATGGGATTCGTAAACCTAAGTAAGATAATAGCGGCGCACACAAAAAGAATCTTGTGCGACCACTGGATAAAGAAAAAATAGCATCGAAATCCCAAAAAGTGTTTTTCTCGGTCTGAAACGCACGATTTCAAATTACAAACAATTCCAATGTAGGAATCGCTGCCACCATATGGGATTCGTAAACCTAAGTAAGATAATAGCGGCGCACACAAAAAGAATCTTGTGCGACCACTGGATAAAGAAAAAATAGCATCGAAATCCCAAAAAGTGTTTTTCTCGGTCTGAAACGCACGATTTCAAATTACAAACAATTCCCATGTAGGAATCGCTGCCACCATATGGGATTCGTAAACCTAAGTAAGATAATAGCGGCGCACACAAAAAGAATCTTGTGCGACCGCTGGATAGAGAAAAAATAGCATCGAAATCCCAAAAAGTGTTTTTCTCGGTCTGAAACGCACGATTTCAAATTACAAATAATTCCAATGTAGGAATCGCTGCCACCATATGGGATTCGTAAACCTAAGTAAGATAATAGCGGCGCACACAAAAAGAATCTTGTGCGACCGCTGGATAAAGAAAAAATAGCATCGAAATCCCAAAAAGTGTTTTTCTCGGTCTGAAACGCACGATTTCAAATTACAAACAATTCCAATGTAGGAATCGCTGCCACCATATGGGATTCGTAAACCTAAGTAAGATAATAGCGGCGCACACAAAAAGAATCTTGTGCGACCGCTGGATAAAGAAAAAATAGCATCGAAATCCCAAAAAGTGTTTTTCTCGGTCTGAAACGCACGATTTCAAATTACAAACAATTCCAATGTAGGAATCGCTGCCACCATATGGGATTCGTAAACCTAAGTAAGATAATAGCGGCGCACACAAAAAGAATCTTGTGCGACCGCTGGATAAAGAAAAAATAGCATCGAAATCCCAAAAAGTGTTTTTCTCGGTCTGAAACGCACGATTTCAAATTACAAACAATTCCAATGTAGGGATCGCTGCCACCATATGGGATTCGTAAACCTAAGTAAGATAATAGCGGCGCACACAAAAAGAATCTTGTGCGACCACTGGATAAAGAAAAAATAGCATCGAAATCCCAAAAAGTGTTTTTCTCGGCCTGAAACGCACGATTTCAAATGACAAACAATTCCAATGTAGGAATCGCTGCCACCATATGGGATTCGTAAACCTAAGTAAGATAATAGCGGCGCACACAAAAAGAATCTTGTGCGACCACTGGATAAAGAAAAAATAGCATCGAAATCCCAAAAAGTGTTTTTCTCGGTCTGAAACGCACGATTTCAAATGACAAACAATTCCAATGTAGGAATCGCTGCCACCATATGGGATTCATAAACCTAAGTAAAATAATAGCGGCGCTCACAAAAAGAATCTTGTGCGACCACTGGATAAAGAAAAAATAGCATCGAAATCCCAAAAAGTGTTTTTCTCGGTCTGAAACGCACGATTTCAAATTACAAACAATTCCAATGTAGGAATCGCTGCCACCATATGGGATTCGTAAACCTAAGTAAGATAATAACAGCGCACACAAAACGAATCTTCTGCGACCGCTGGATAACGAAAAAATGGTATCGAAATGCAAAAAGTGATTTTCTCGGTCTGAAACGCACGATTTCAATTTCCAAACAATTCCAATGTAGAAATCGCTGCCACCATATGGGATTCGTAAACCTAAGTAAGATAATAGCGGCGCACACAAAAAGAATCTTGTGCGACCACTGGATAAAGAAAAAATAGCATCGAAATCCCAAAAAGTGTTTTTCTCGGTCTGAAACGCACGATTTCAAATTACAAACAATTCCAATGTAGGAATCGCTGCCACCATATGGGATTCGTAAACCTAAGTAAGATAATAGCGGCGCACACAAAAAGAATCTTGTGCGACCACTGGATAAAGAAGAAATAGCATCGAAATCCCAAAAAGTGTTTTCTCGGTCTGAAATGCACGATTTCAAATTACAAACAATTCCAATGTTGGAATCGCTGCTACCATATGGGATTCGTAAACCTAAGTAAGATAATAGCGGCGCACACAAAAAGAATCTTGTGCGACCACTGGATAAAGAAAAAATAGCATCGAAATCCCAAAAAGTGTTTTTCTCGGTCTGAAACGCACGATTTCAAATTACAAACAATTCCAATGTAGGAATCGCTGCCACCATATGGGATTCGTAAACCTAAGTAAGATAATAGCGGCGCACACAAAAAGAATCTTGTGCGACCACTGGATAAAGAAAAAATAGCATCGAAATCCCAAAAAGTGTTTTTCTCGGTCTGAAACGCACGATTTCAAATTACAAACAATTGCAATGTAGGAATCGCTGCCACCATATGGGATTCGTAAACCTAAGTAAGATAATAGCGGCGCACACAAAAAGAATCTTGTGCGACCACTGGATAAAGAAAAAATAGCATCGAAATCCCAAAAAGTGTTTTTCTCGGTCTGAAACGCACGATTTCAAATTACAAAGAATTCCAATGTAGGGATCGCTGCCACCATATGGGATTCGTAAACCTAAGTAAGATAATAGCGGCGCACACAAAAAGAATCTTGTGCGACCACTGGATAAAGAAAAAATAGCATCGAAATCCCAAAAAGTGTTTTTCTCTGTCTGAAACGCACGATTTCAAATGACAAACAATTCCAATGTAGGAATCGCTGCCACCATATGGGATTCATAAACCTAAGTAAGATAATAGCGGCGCACACAAAAAGAATCTTGTGCGACCACTGGATAAAGAAAAAATAGCATCGAAATCCCAAAAAGTGTTTTTCTCGGTCTGAAACGCACGATTTCAAATTACAAACAATTCCAATGTAGGAATCG
Source organism: Cetonia aurata (assembly GCA_949128085.1). Taxonomy (NCBI): domain Eukaryota; kingdom Metazoa; phylum Arthropoda; class Insecta; order Coleoptera; family Scarabaeidae; genus Cetonia; species Cetonia aurata. Next base: position 146,769 of record OX421885.1, read on the forward strand.
CTGCCACCATATGGGATTCGTAAACCTAAGTAAGATAATAGCGGCGCACACAAAAAGAATCTTGTGCGACCACTGGATAAAGAAAAAATAGCATCGAAATCCCAAAAAGTGTTTTTCTCGGTCTGAAACGCACGATTTCAAATTACAAACAATTCCCATGTAGGAATCGCTGCCACCATATCGGATTCGTAAACCTAAGTAAGATAATAGCGGCGCACACAAAAAGAATCTTGTGCGACCGCTGGATAAAGAAAAAATAGCATCGAAATCCCAAAAAGTGTTTTTCTCGGTCTGAAACGCACGATTTCAAATTACAAACAATTCCAATGTAGGAATCGCTGCCACCATATGGGATTCGTAAACCTAAGTAAGATAATAGCGGCGCACACAAAAAGAATCTTGTGCGACCGCTGGATAAAGAAAAAATAGCATCGAAATCCCAAAAAGTGTTTTTCTCGGTCTGAAACGCACGATTTCAAATTACAAATAATTCCAATGTAGGAATCGCTGCCACCATATGGGATTCGTAAACCTAAGTAAGATAATAGCGGCGCACACAAAAAGAATCTTGTGCGACCGCTGGATAAAGAAAAAATAGCATCGAAATCCCAAAAAGTGTTTTTCTCGGTCTGAAACGCACGATTTCAAATTACAAACAATTCCAATGTAGGAATCGCTGCCACCATATTGGATTCGTAAACCTAAGTAAGATAATAGCGGCGCACACAAAAAGAATCTTGTGCGACCGCTGGATAAAGAAAAAATAGCATCGAAATCCCAAAAAGTGTTTTTCTCGGTCTGAAACGCACGATTTCAAATTACAAACAATTCCAATGTAGGGATCGCTGCCACCATATGGGATTCGTAAACCTAAGTAAGATAATAGCGGCGCACACAAAAAGAATCTTGTGCGACCACTGGATAAAGAAAAAATAGCATCGAAATCCCAAAAAGTGTTTTTCTCGGCCTGAAACGCACGATTTCAAATGACAAACAATTCCAATGTAGGAATCACTGCCACCATATGGGATTCATAAACCTAAGTAAGATAATAGCGGCGCACACAAAAAGAATCTTGTGCGACCACTGGATAAAGAAAAAATAGCATCGAAATCCAAAAAGTGTTTTTCTCGGTCTGAAACGCACGATTTCAAATTACAAACAATTCCAATGTAGGAATCGCTGCCACCATATGGGATTCGTAAACCTAAGTAAGATAATAGCGGCGCACACAAAAAAAATCTTGTGCGACCACTGGATAAAGAAAAAATAGCATCGAAATCCCAAAAAGTGTTTTTCTCGGTCTGAAACGCACGATTTCAAATTACAAACAATTCCAATGTAGGAATCGCTGCCACCATATGGGATTCGTAAACCTAAGTAAGATAATAGCGGCGCACACAAAAAGAATCTTGTGCGACCACTGGATAAAGAAAAAATAACATCGAAATCCCAAAAAGTGTTTTTCTCGGTCTGAAACGCACGATTTCAAATTACAAACAATTCCAATGTAGGGATCGCTGCCACCATATGGGATTCGTAAACCTAAGTAAGATAATAGCGGCGCACACAAAAAGAATCTTGTGCGACCACTGGATAAAGAAAAAGTAGCATCGAAATCCCAAAAAGTGTTTTTCTCGGTCTGAAACGCACGATTTCAAATTACAAACAATTCCAATGTAGGAATCGCTGCCACCATATGGGATTCGTAAACCTAAGTAAGATAATAGCGGCGCACACAAAAAGAATCTTGTGCGACCGCTGGATAAAGAGAAAATAGCATCGAAATCCCAAAAAGTGTTTTTCTCGGTCTGAAACGCACGATTTCAAATTACAAACAATTCCAATGTAGGAATCGCTGCCACCATATGGGATTCGTAAACCTAAGTAAGATAATAGCGGCGCACACAAAAAGAATCTTGTGCGACCACTGGATAAAGAAAAAATAGCATCGAAATCCCAAAAAGTGTTTTTCTCGGTCTGAAACGCACGATTTCAAACTACAAACAATTCCAATGTAGGGATCGCTGCCACCATATGGGATTCGTAAACCTAAGTAAGATAATAGCGGCGCACACAAAAAGAATCTTGGGCGACCACTGGATAAAGAAAAAATAGCATTGAAATCCCAAAAAGTGTTTTTCTCGGTCTGAAACGCACGATTTCAAATTACAAACAATTCCAATGTAGGAATCGCTGCCACCATATGGGATTCGTAAACCTAAGTAAGATAATAGCGGCGCACACAAAAAGAATCTTGTGCGACCACTGGATAAAGAAAAAATAGCATCGAAATCCCAAAAAGTGTTTTTCTCGGTTTGAAACGCACGATTTCAAATTACAAACAATTCCAATGTAGGAATCGCTGCCACCATATGAAATCGTGCGTTTCAGACCGAGAAAAACACTTTTTGGGATTTCAATGCTATTTTTTCTTTATCCAGTGGTCGCACAAGATTCTTTTTGTGTGCGCCGCTATTATCTTACTTAGGTTTACGAATCCCATATGGTGGCAGCGATTCCTACATTGGAATTGTTTGTAATTTGAAATCGTGCGTTTCAGACCGAGAAAAACACTTTTTGGGATTTCGATGCTATTTTTTCTTTATCCAGTGGTCGCACAAGATTCTTTTTGTGTGCGCCGCTATTATCTTACTTAGGTTTACGAATCCCATATGGTGGCAGCGATTCCTACATTGGAATTGTTTGTAATTTGAAATCGTGCGTTTCAGACCGAGAAAAACACTTTTTGGGATTTCAATGCTATTTTTTCTTTATCCAGTGGTCGCACAAGATTCTTTTTGTGTGCGCCGCTATTATCTTACTTAGGTTTACGAATCCCATATGGTGGCAGCGATTCCTACATTGGAATTGTTTGTCATTTGAAAACGTGCGTTTCAGACCGAGAAAAACACTTTTTGGGATTTCGATGCTATTTTTTCTTTATCCAGTGGTCGCACAAGATTATTTTTGTGTGCGCCGCTATTATCTTACTTAGGTTTACGAATCCCATATGGTGGCAGCGATCCCTACATTGGAATTGTTTGTAATTTGAAATCGTGCGTTTCAGACCGAGAAAAACACTTTTTGGGATTTCGATGCTATTTTTTCTTTATCCAGTGGTCGCACAAGATTCTTTTTGTGTGCGCCGCTATTATCTTACTTAGGTTTACGAATCCCATATGGTGGCAGCGATTCCTACATTGGAATTGTTTGTAATTTGAAATCGTGCGTTTCAGACCGAGAAAAACACTTTTTGGGATTTCGATGCTATTTTTTCTTTATCCAGCGGTCGCACAAGATTCTTTTTGTGTGCGCCGCTATTATCTTACTTAGGTTTACGAATCCCATATGGTGGCAGCGATTCCTACATGGGAATTGTTTGTAATTTGAAATCGTGCGTTTCAGACCGAGAAAAACACTTTTTGGGATTTCGATGCCATTTTTTCTTTATCCAGTGGTCGCACAAGATTCTTTTTGTGTGCGCCGCTATTATCTTACTTAGGTTTACGAATCCCATATGGTGGCAGCGATTCCTACATTGGAATTGTTTGTAATTTGAAATCGTGCGTTTCAGACCGAGAAAAACACTTTTTGGGATTTCGATGCTATTTCTTCTTTATCCAGCGGTCGCACAAGATTCTTTTTATGTGCACCGCTATTATCTTACTTAGGTTTACGAATCCCATATGGTGGCAGCGATTCCTACATTGGAATTGTTTGTAATTTGAAATCGTGCGTTTCAGACCGAGAAAAACACTTTTTGGGATTTCGATGCTATTTTTTCTTTATCCAGTGGTCGCACAAGATTCTTTTTGTGTGCGCCGCTATTATCTTACTTAGGTTTATGAATCCCATATGGTGGCAGTGATTCCTACATTGGAATTGTTTGTCATTTGAAATCGTGCGTTTCAGACCGAGAAAAACACTTTTTGGGATTTCGATGCTATTTTTTCTTTATCCAGTGGTCGCACAAGATTCTTTTTGTGTGCGCCGCTATTATCTTACTTAGGTTTACGAATCCCATATGGTGGCAGCGATCCCTACATTGGAATTGTTTGTAATTTGAAATCGTGCGTTTCAGACCGAGAAAAACACTTTTTGGGATTTCGATGCTATTTTTTCTTTATCCAGTGGTCGCACAAGATTCTTTTTGTGTGCGCCGCTATTATCTTACTTAGGTTTACGAATCCCATATGGTGGCAGCGATTCCTACATTGGAATTGTTTGTAATTTGAAATCGTGCGTTTCAGACCGAGAAAAACACTTTTTGGGATTTCGATGCTATTTTTTCTTTATCCAGTGGTCGCACAAGATTCTTTTTGTGTGCGCCGCTATTATCTTACTTAGGTTTACGAATCCCATATGGTGGCAGCGATTCCTACATTGGAATTGTTTGTAATTTGAAATCGTGCGTTTCAGACCGAGAAAAACACTTTTTGGGATTTCGATGCTATTTTTTCTTTATCCAGTGGTCGCACAAGATTCTTTTTGTGTGCGCCGCTATTATCTTACTTAGGTTTACGAATCCCATATGGTGGCAGCGATTCCTACATTGGAATTGTTTGTAATTTGAAATCGTGCGTTTCAGACCGAGAAAAACACTTTTTGGGATTTCGATGCTATTTTTTCTTTATCCAGTGGTCGCACAAGATTCTTTTTGTGTGCGCCGCTATTGTCTTACTTAGGTTTACGAATCCCATATGGTGGCAGCGATTCCTACATTGGAATTGTTTATAATTTGAAATCGTGCGTTTCAGACCGAGAAAAACACTTTTTGGGATTTCGATGCTATTTTTTCCTTATCCAGTATTCGCACAAGATTCTTTTTGTGTGCGCCGCTATTATCTTACTTAGGTTTACGAATCCCATATGGTAGCAGCGATTCCTACATTGGAATTGTTTGTAATTTGAAATCGTGCGTTTCAGACCGAGAAAAACACTTTTTGGGATTTCGATGCTATTTCTTCTTTATCCAGTGGTCGCACAAGATTCTTTTTGTGTGCGCCGCTATTATCTTACTTAGGTTTACGAATCCCATATGGTGGCAGCGATTCCTACATTGGAATTGTTTGTAATTTGAAATCGTGCGTTTCAGACCGAGAAAAACACTTTTTGGGATTTCGATGCTATTTTTTCTTTATCCAGTGGTCGCACAAGATTCTTTTTGTGTGCGCCGCTATTATCTTACTTAGGTTTACGAATCCCATATGGTGGCAGCGATTTCTACATTGGAATTGTTTGGAAATTGAAATCGTGCGTTTCAAACCGAGAAAATCACTTTTTGCATTTCGATGCCATTTTTTCGTTATCCAGCGGTCGCAGAAGATTCGTTTTGTGTGCGCTGTTATTATCTTACTTAGGTTTACGAATCCCATATGGTGGCAGCGATTTCTACATTGGAATTGTTTGGAAATTGAAATCGTGCGTTTCAGACCGAGAAAATCACTTTTTGCATTTCGATGCCATTTTTTCGTTATCCAGCGGTCGCAGAAGATTCGTTTTGTGTGCGCTGTTATTATCTTACTTAGGTTTACGAATCCCATATGGTGGCAGCGATTTCTACATTGGAATTGTTTGGAAATTGAAATCGTGCGTTTCAGACCGAGAAAATCACTTTTTGCATTTCGATGCCATTTTTTCGTTATCCAGCGGTCGCAGAAGATTCGTTTTGTGTGCGCTGTTATTATCTTACTTAGGTTTACGAAACCCATATGGTGGCAGCGATTTCTACATTGGAATTGTTTGGAAATTGAAATCGTGCGTTTCAGACCGAGAAAATCACTTTTTGCATTTCGATGCCATTTTTTCGTTATCCAGCGGTCGCAGAAGATTCGTTTTGTGTGCGCTGTTATTATCTTACTTAGGTTTACGAATCCCATATGGTGGCAGCGATTTCTACATTGGAATTGTTTGGAAATTGAAATCGTGCGTTTCAGACCGAGAAAATCACTTTTTGCATTTCGATGCCATTTTTTCGTTATCCAGCGGTCGCAGAAGATTCGTTTTGTGTGCGCTGTTATTATCTTACTTAGGTTTACGGATCCCATATGGTGGCAGCGATTTCTACATTGGAATTGTTTGGAAATTGAAATCGTGCGTTTCAGACCGAGAAAATCACTTTTTGCATTTCGATGCCATTTTTTCGTTATCCAGCGGTCGCAGAAGATTCGTTTTGTGTGCGGTGTTATTATCTTACTTAGGTTTACGAAATCCATATGGTGGCAGCGATTTCTACATTGGAATTGTTTGGAAATTGAAATCGAGCGTTTCAGACCGAGAAAATCACTTTTGCATTTCGATGCCATTTTTTCGTTATCCAGCGGTCGCAGAAGATTCGTTTTGTGTGCGCTGTTATTATCTTACTTAGGTTTACGAAACCCATATGGTGGCAGCGATTTCTACATTGGAATTGTTTGGAAATTGAAATCGTGCGTTTCAGACCGAGAAAATCACTTTTTGCATTTCGATGCCATTTTTTCGTTATCCAGCGGTCGCAGAAGATTCGTTTTGTGTGCGCTGTTATTATCTTACTTAGGTTTACGAATCCCATATGGTGGCAGCGATTTCTACATTGGAATTGTTTGGAAATTGAAATCGTGCGTTTCAGACCGAGAAAAACACTTTTTGGGATTTCGATGCTATTTTTTCTTTATCCAGTGGTCGCACAAGATTCTTTTTGTGTGCGCCGCTATTATCTTACTTAGGTTTACGAATCCCATATGGTGGCAGCGATTTCTACATTGGAATTGTTTGGAAATTGAAATCGTGCGTTTCAGACCGAGAAAATCACTTTTTGCATTTCGATGCCATTTTTTCGTTATCCAGCGGTCGCAGAAGATTCGTTTTGTGTGCGCTGTTATTATCTTACTTAGGTTTACGGATCCCATATGGTGGCAGCGATTTCTACATTGGAATTGTTTGGAAATTGAAATCGTGCGTTTCAGACCGAGAAAATCACTTTTTGCATTTCGATGCCATTTTTTCGTTATCCAGCGGTCGCAGAAGATTCGTTTTGTGTGCGGTGTTATTATCTTACTTAGGTTTACGAAATCCATATGGTGGCAGCGATTTCTACATTGGAATTGTTTGGAAATTGAAATCGAGCGTTTCAGACCGAGAAAATCACTTTTGCATTTCGATGCCATTTTTTCGTTATCCAGCGGTCGCAGAAGATTCGTTTTGTGTGCGCTGTTATTATCTTACTTAGGTTTACGAATCCCATATGGTGCCAGCGATTTCTACATTGGAATTGTTTGGAAATTGAAATCGTGCGTTTCAGACCGAGAAAATCACTTTTTGCATTTCGATGCCATTTTTTCGTTATCCAGCGGTCGCAGAAGATTCGTTTTGTGTGCGCTGTTATTATCTTACTTAGGTTTACGAAACCCATATGGTGGCAGCGATTTCTACATTGGAATTGTTTGGAAATTGAAATCGTGCGTTTCAGACCGAGAAAATCACTTTTTGCATTTCGATGCCATTTTTTCGTTATCCAGCGGTCGCAGAAGATTCGTTTTGTGTGCGCTGTTATTATCTTACTTAGGTTTACGAATCCCATATGGTGGCAGCGATTTCTACATTGGAATTGTTTGGAAATTGAAATCGTGCGTTTCAGACCGAGAAAAACACTTTTTGGGATTTCGATGCTATTTTTTCTTTATCCAGTGGTCGCACAAGATTCTTTTTGTGTGCGCCGCTATTATCTTACTTAGGTTTACGAATCCCATATGGTGGCAGCGATTTCTACATTGGAATTGTTTGGAAATTGAAATCGTGCGTTTCAGACCGAGAAAATCACTTTTTGCATTTCGATGCCATTTTTTCGTTATCCAGCGGTCGCAGAAGATTCGTTTTGTGTGCGCCGCTATTATCTTACTTAGGTTTACGAATCCCATATGGTGGCAGCGATTCCTACATTGGAATTGTTTGTAATTTGAAATCGTGCGTTTCAGACCGAGAAAAACACTTTTTGGGACTTCGATGCTATTTTTTCTTTATCCAGTGGTCGCACAAGATTCTTTTTGTGTGCGCCGCTATTATCTTACTTAGGTTTACGAATCCCATATGGTGGCAGCGATTCCTACATTGGAATTGTTTGTAATTTGAAATCGTGCGTTTCAGACCGAGAAAAACACTTTTTGGGATTTCGATGCTATTTTTTCTTTATCCAGCGGTCGCACAAGATTCTTTTTGTGTGCGCCGCTATTATCTTACTTAGGTTTACGAATCCCATATGGTGGCAGCGATTCCTACATGGGAATTGTTTGTAATTTGAAATCGTGCGTTTCAGACCGAGAAAAACACTTTTTGGGATTTCGATGCTATTTTTTCTTTATCCAGTGGTCGCACAAGATTCTTTTTGTGTGCGCCGCTATTATCTTACTTAGGTTTACGAATCCCATATGGTGGCAGCGATTTCTACATTGGAATTGTTTGGAAATTGAAATCGTGCGTTTCAGACCGAGAAAATCACTTTTTGCATTTCGATGCCATTTTTTCGTTATCCAGCGGTCGCAGAAGATTCGTTTTGTGTGCGCCGCTATTATCTTACTTAGGTTTACGAATCCCATATGGTGGCAGCGATTCCTACATTGGAATTGTTTGTAATTTGAAATCGTGCGTTTCAGACCGAGAAAAACACTTTTTGGGATTTCGATGCTATTTTTTCTTTATCCAGTGGTCGCACAAGATTCTTTTTGTGTGCGCCGCTATTATCTTACTTAGGTTTACGAATCCCATATGGTGGCAGCGATTCCTACATTGGAATTGTTTGTAATTTGAAATCGTGCGTTTCAGACCGAGAAAAACACTTTTTGGGATTTCGATGCTATTTTTTCTTTATCCAGTGGTCGCACAAGATTCTTTTGTGTGCGCCGCTATTATCTTACTTAGGTTTACGAATCCCATATGGTGGCAGCGATTCCTACATTGGAATTGTTTGTAATTTGAAATCGTGCGTTTCAGACCGAGAAAAACACTTTTTGGGATTTCGATGCTATTTTTTCTTTATCCAGTGGTCGCACAAGATTCTTTTTGTGTGCGCCGCTATTATCTTACTTAGGTTTACGAATCCCATATGGTGGCAGCGATTTCTACATTGGAATTGTTTGGAAATTGAAATCGTGCGTTTCAAACCGAGAAAATCACTTTTTGCATTTCGATGCCATTTTTTCGTTATCCAGCGGTCGCAGAAGATTCGTTTTGTGTGCGCTGTTATTATCTTACTTAGGTTTACGAATCCCATATGGTGGCAGCGATTTCTACATTGGAATTGTTTGGAAATTGAAATCGTGCGTTTCAGACCGAGAAAATCACTTTTTGCATTTCGATGCCATTTTTTCGTTATCCAGCGGTCGCAGAAGATTCGTTTTGTGTGCGCTGTTATTATCTTACTTAGGTTTACGAATCCCATATGGTGGCAGCGATTTCTACATTGGAATTGTTTGGAAATTGAAATCGTGCGTTTCAGACCGAGAAAATCACTTTTTGCATTTCGATGCCATTTTTTCGTTATCCAGCGGTCGCAGAAGATTCGTTTTGTGTGCGCTGTTATTATCTTACTTAGGTTTACGAAACCCATATGGTGGCAGCGATTTCTACATTGGAATTGTTTGGAAATTGAAATCGTGCGTTTCAGACCGAGAAAATCACTTTTTGCATTTCGATGCCATTTTTTCGTTATCCAGCGGTCGCAGAAGATTCGTTTTGTGTGCGCTGTTATTATCTTACTTAGGTTTACGAATCCCATATGGTGGCAGCGATTTCTACATTGGAATTGTTTGGAAATTGAAATCGTGCGTTTCAGACCGAGAAAATCACTTTTTGCATTTCGATGCCATTTTTTCGTTATCCAGCGGTCGCAGAAGATTCGTTTTGTGTGCGCTGTTATTATCTTACTTAGGTTTACGGATCCCATATGGTGGCAGCGATTTCTACATTGGAATTGTTTGGAAATTGAAATCGTGCGTTTCAGACCGAGAAAATCACTTTTTGCATTTCGATGCCATTTTTTCGTTATCCAGCGGTCGCAGAAGATTCGTTTTGTGTGCGGTGTTATTATCTTACTTAGGTTTACGAAATCCATATGGTGGCAGCGATTTCTACATTGGAATTGTTTGGAAATTGAAATCGAGCGTTTCAGACCGAGAAAATCACTTTTGCATTTCGATGCCATTTTTTCGTTATCCAGCGGTCGCAGAAGATTCGTTTTGTGTGCGCTGTTATTATCTTACTTAGGTTTACGAATCCCATATGGTGCCAGCGATTTCTACATTGGAATTGTTTGGAAATTGAAATCGTGCGTTTCAGACCGAGAAAATCACTTTTTGCATTTCGATGCCATTTTTTCGTTATCCAGCGGTCGCAGAAGATTCGTTTTGTGTGCGCTGTTATTATCTTACTTAGGTTTACGAAACCCATATGGTGGCAGCGATTTCTACATTGGAATTGTTTGGAAATTGAAATCGTGCGTTTCAGACCGAGAAAATCACTTTTTGCATTTCGATGCCATTTTTTCGTTATCCAGCGGTCGCAGAAGATTCGTTTTGTGTGCGCTGTTATTATCTTACTTAGGTTTACGAATCCCATATGGTGGCAGCGATTTCTACATTGGAATTGTTTGGAAATTGAAATCGTGCGTTTCAGACCGAGAAAAACACTTTTTGGGATTTCGATGCTATTTTTTCTTTATCCAGTGGTCGCACAAGATTCTTTTTGTGTGCGCCGCTATTATCTTACTTAGGTTTACGAATCCCATATGGTGGCAGCGATTTCTACATTGGAATTGTTTGGAAATTGAAATCGTGCGTTTCAGACCGAGAAAATCACTTTTTGCATTTCGATGCCATTTTTTCGTTATCCAGCGGTCGCAGAAGATTCGTTTTGTGTGCGCCGCTATTATCTTACTTAGGTTTACGAATCCCATATGGTGGCAGCGATTCCTACATTGGAATTGTTTGTAATTTGAAATCGTGCGTTTCAGACCGAGAAAAACACTTTTTGGGACTTCGATGCTATTTTTTCTTTATCCAGTGGTCGCACAAGATTCTTTTTGTGTGCGCCGCTATTATCTTACTTAGGTTTACGAATCCCATATGGTGGCAGCGATTCCTACATTGGAATTGTTTGTAATTTGAAATCGTGCGTTTCAGACCGAGAAAAACACTTTTTGGGATTTCGATGCTATTTTTTCTTTATCCAGCGGTCGCACAAGATTCTTTTTGTGTGCGCCGCTATTATCTTACTTAGGTTTACGAATCCCATATGGTGGCAGCGATTCCTACATGGGAATTGTTTGTAATTTGAAATCGTGCGTTTCAGACCGAGAAAAACACTTTTTGGGATTTCGATGCTATTTTTTCTTTATCCAGTGGTCGCACAAGATTCTTTTTGTGTGCGCCGCTATTATCTTACTTAGGTTTACGAATCCCATATGGTGGCAGCGATTCCTACATTGGAATTGTTTGTAATTTGAAATCGTGCGTTTCAGACCGAGAAAAACAATTTTTGGGATTTCGATGCTATTTTTTTTTTATCCAGTGGTCGCACAAGATTCTTTTTGTGTGCGCCGCTATTATCTTACTTAGGTTTATGAATCCCATATGGTGGCAGCGATTCCTACATTGGAATTGTTTGTCTTTTGAAATCGTGCGTTTCAGACCGAGAAAAACACTTTTTGGGATTTCGGTGCTATTTTTTCTTTATCCAGTGGTCGCACAAGATTCTTTTTGTGTGCGCCGCTATTATCTTACTTAGGTTTACGAATCCCATATGGTGGCAGCGATCCCTACATTGGAATTGTTTGTAATTTGAAATCGTGCGTTTCAGACCGAGAAAAACACTTTTTGGGATTTCGATGCTATTTTTTCTTTATCCAGCGGTCGCAGAAGATTCGTTTTGTGTGCGCTGTTATTATCTTACTTAGGTTTACGAATCCCATATGGTGCCAGCGATTTCTACATTGGAATTGTTTGGAAATTGAAATCGTGCGTTTCAGACCGAGAAAATCACTTTTTGCATTTCGATGCCATTTTTTCGTTATCCAGGGGTCGCAGAAGATTCGTTTTGTGTGCGCTGTTATTATCTTACTTAGGTTTACGAATCCCATATGGTGCCAGCGATTTCTACATTGGAATTGTTTGGAAATTGAAATCGTGCGTTTCAGACCGAGAAAATCACTTTTTGCATTTCGATGCCATTTTTTCGTTATCCAGCGGTCGCAGAAGATTCGTTTTGTGTGCACTGTTATTATCTTACTTAGGTTTACGAATCCCATATGGTGGCAGCGATTTCTACATTGGAATTGTTTGGAAATTGAAATCGTGCGTTTCAGACCGAGAAAATCACTTTTTGCATTTCGATGCCATTTTTTCGTTATCCAGGGGTCGCAGAAGATTCGTTTTGTGTGCGCTGTTATTATCTTACTTCGGTTTACGAATCCCATATGGTGGCAGCGATTTCTACATTGGAATTGTTTGGAAATTGAAATCGTGCGTTTCAGACCGAGAAAATCACTTTTTGCATTTCGATGCCATTTTTTCGTTATCCAGCGGTCGCAGAAGATTCGTTTTGTGTGCGCTGTTATTATCTTACTTAGGTTTACGAATCCCATATGGTGCCAGCGATTTCTACATTGGAATTGTTTGGAAATTGAAATCGTGCGTTTCAGACCGAGAAAATCACTTTTTGCATTTCGATGCCATTTTTTCGTTATCCAGCGGTCGCAGAAGATTCGTTTTGTGTGCGCTGTTATTATCTTACTTAGGTTTACGAAACCCATATGGTGGCAGCGATTTCTACATTGGAATTGTTTGGAAATTGAAATCGTGCGTTTCAGACCGAGAAAATCACTTTTTGCATTTCGATGCCATTTTTTCGTTATCCAGCGGTCGCAGAAGATTCGTTTTGTGTGCGCTGTTATTATCTTACTTAGGTTTACGAATCCCATATGGTGGCAGCGATTTCTACATTGGAATTGTTTGGAAATTGAAATCGTGCGTTTCAGACCGAGAAAATCACTTTTTGCATTTCGATGCCATTTTTTCGTTATCCAGCGGTCGCAGAAGATTCGTTTTGTGTGCGCTGTTATTATCTTACTTAAGTTTACGGATCCCATATGGTGGCAGCGATTTCTACATTGGAATTGTTTGGAAATTGAAATCGTGCGTTTCAGACCGAGAAAATCACTTTTTGCATTTCGATGCCATTTTTTCGTTATCCAGCGGTCGCAGAAGATTCGTTTTGTGTGCGGTGTTATTATCTTACTTAGGTTTACGAAACCCATATGGTGGCAGCGATTTCTACATTGGAATTGTTTGGAAATTGAAATCGAGCGTTTCAGACCGAGAAAATCACTTTTTGCATTTCGATGCCATTTTTTCGTTATCCAGCGGTCGCAGAAGATTCGTTTTGTGTGCGCTGTTATTATCTTACTTAGGTTTACGAATCCCATATGGTGCCAGCTATTTCTACATTGGAATTGTTTGGAAATTGAAATCGTGCGTTTCAGACCGAGAAAATCACTTTTTGCATTTCGATGCCATTTTTTCGTTATCCAGCGGTGGCAGAAGATTCGTTTTGTGTGCGCTGTTATTATCTTACTTAGGTTTACGAAACCCATATGGTGGCAGCGATTTCTACATTGGAATTGTTTGGAAATTGAAATCGTGCGTTTCAGACCGAGAGAATCACTTTTTGCATTTCGATGCCATTTTTTCGTTATCCAGCGGTCGCAGAAGATTCGTTTTGTGTGCGCTGTTATTATCTTACTTAGGTTTACGAAACCCATATGGTGGCAGCGATTTCTACATTGGAATTGTTTGGAAATTGAAATCGTGCGTTTCAGACCGAGAAAATCACTTTTTGCATTTCGATGCCATTTTTTCGTTATCCAGCGGTCGCAGAAGATTCGTTTTGTGTGCGGTGTTATTATCTTACTTAGGTTTACGAAACCCATATGGTGGCAGCGATTTCTACATTGGAATTGTTTGGAAATTGAAATCGTGCGTTTCAGACCGAGAAAATCACTTTTTGCATTTCGATGCCATTTTTTCGTTATCCAGGGGTCGCAGAAGATTCGTTTTGTGTGCGCTGTTATTATCTTACTTCGGTTTACGAATCCCATATGGTGGCAGCGATTTCTACATTGGAATTGTTTGGAAATTGAAATCGTGCGTTTCAGACCGAGAAAATCACTTTTTGCATTTCGATGCCATTTTTTCGTTATCCAGCGGTCGCAGAAGATTCGTTTTGTGTGCGCTGTTATTATCTTACTTAGGTTTACGAATCCCATATGGTGCCAGCGATTTCTACATTGGAATTGTTTGGAAATTGAAATCGTGCGTTTCAGACCGAGAAAATCACTTTTTGCATTTCGATGCCATTTTTTCGTTATCCAGCGGTCGCAGAAGATTCGTTTTGTGTGCGCTGTTATTATCTTACTTAGGTTTACGAAACCCATATGGTGGCAGCGATTTCTACATTGGAATTGTTTGGAAATTGAAATCGTGCGTTTCAGACCGAGAAAATCACTTTTTGCATTTCGATGCCATTTTTTCGTTATCCAGCGGTCGCAGAAGATTCGTTTTGTGTGCGCTGTTATTATCTTACTTAGGTTTACGAATCCCATATGGTGGCAGCGATTTCTACATTGGAATTGTTTGGAAATTGAAATCGTGCGTTTCAGACCGAGAAAATCACTTTTTGCATTTCGATGCCATTTTTTCGTTATCCAGCGGTCGCAGAAGATTCGTTTTGTGTGCGCTGTTATTATCTTACTTAAGTTTACGGATCCCATATGGTGGCAGCGATTTCTACATTGGAATTGTTTGGAAATTGAAATCGTGCGTTTCAGACCGAGAAAATCACTTTTTGCATTTCGATGCCATTTTTTCGTTATCCAGCGGTCGCAGAAGATTCGTTTTGTGTGCGGTGTTATTATCTTACTTAGGTTTACGAAACCCATATGGTGGCAGCGATTTCTACATTGGAATTGTTTGGAAATTGAAATCGAGCGTTTCAGACCGAGAAAATCACTTTTTGCATTTCGATGCCATTTTTTCGTTATCCAGCGGTCGCAGAAGATTCGTTTTGTGTGCGCTGTTATTATCTTACTTAGGTTTACGAATCCCATATGGTGCCAGCTATTTCTACATTGGAATTGTTTGGAAATTGAAATCGTGCGTTTCAGACCGAGAAAATCACTTTTTGCATTTCGATGCCATTTTTTCGTTATCCAGCGGTGGCAGAAGATTCGTTTTGTGTGCGCTGTTATTATCTTACTTAGGTTTACGAAACCCATATGGTGGCAGCGATTTCTACATTGGAATTGTTTGGAAATTGAAATCGTGCGTTTCAGACCGAGAGAATCACTTTTTGCATTTCGATGCCATTTTTTCGTTATCCAGCGGTCGCAGAAGATTCGTTTTGTGTGCGCTGTTATTATCTTACTTAGGTTTACGAAACCCATATGGTGGCAGCGATTTCTACATTGGAATTGTTTGGAAATTGAAATCGTGCGTTTCAGACCGAGAAAATCACTTTTTGCATTTCGATGCCATTTTTTCGTTATCCAGCGGTCGCAGAAGATTCGTTTTGTGTGCGCTGTTATTATCTTACTTAGGTTTACGAATCCCATATGGTGGCAGCGATTTCTACATTGGAATTGTTTGGAAATTTAAATCGTGCGTTTCAGACCGAGAAAATCACTTTTTGCATTTCGAATCCATTTTTTCGTTATCCAGCGGTCGCAGAAGATTCGTTTTGTGTGCGCTGTTATTATCTTACTTAGGTTTACGAATCCCATATGGTGGCAGCGATTTCTACATTGGAATTGTTTGGAAATTGAAATCGTGCGTTTCAGACCGAGAAAATCACTTTTTGCATTTCGATGCCATTTTTTCGTTATCCAGCGGTCGCAGAAGATTCGTTTTGTGTGCGCTGTTATTATCTTACTTAGGTTTACGAATCCCATATGGTGGCAGCGATTTCTACATTGGAATTGTTTGGAAATTGAAATCGTGCGTTTCAGACCGAGAAAATCACTTTTTGCATTTCGATGCCATTTTTTCGTTATCCAGCGGTCGCAGAAGATTCGTTTTGTGTGCGCTGTTATTATCTTACTTAGGTTTACGAATCCCATATGGTGCCAGCGATTTCTACATTGGAATTGTTTGGAAATTGAAATCGTGCGTTTCAGACCGAGAAAATCACTTTTTGCATTTCGATGCCATTTTTTCGTTATCCAGCGGTCGCAGAAGATTCGTTTTGTGTGCGCTGTTATTATCTTACTTAGGTTTACGAATCCAATATGGTGGCAGCGATTTCTACATTGGAATTGTTTGAAAATTGAAATCGTGCGTTTCAGACCGAGAAAATCACTTTTTGCATTTCGATGCCATTTTTTCGTTACCCAGCGGTCGCAGAAGATTCGTTTTGTGTGCGCTGTTATTATCTTACTTAGGTTTACGAATCCCATACGGTGGCAGCGATTTCTACATTGGAATTGTTTGGAAATTGAAATCGTGCGTTTCAGACCGAGAAAATCACTTTTTGCATTTCGATGCCATTTTTTCGTTACCCAGCGGTCGCAGAAGATTCGTTTTGTGTGCGGTGTTATTATCTTACTTAGGTTTACGAAACCCATATGGTGGCAGCGATTTCTACATTGGAATTGTTTGGAAATTGAAATCGAGCGTTTCAGACCGAGAAAGTCACTTTTTGCATTTCGATGCCATTTTTTCGTTATCCAGCGGTCGCAGAAGATTCGTTTTGTGTGCGCTGTTATTATCTTACTTAGGTTTACGAAACCCATATGGTGGCAGCGATTTCTACATTGGAATTGTTTGGAAATTGAAATCGTGCGTTTCAGACCGAGAAAATCACTTTTTGCATTTCGATGCCATTTTTTCGTTATCCAGCGGTCGCAGAAGATTCGTTTTGTGTGCGCTGTTATTATCTTACTTAGGTTTACGAATCCCATATGGTGGCAGCGATTTCTACATTGGAATTGTTTGGAAATTGAAATCGAGCGTTTCAGACCGAGAAAATCACTTTTTGCATTTCGATGCCATTTTTTCGTTATCCAGCGGTCGCAGAAGATTCGTTTTGTGTGCGCTGTTATTACCTTACTTAGGTTTACGAATCCCATATGGTGCCAGCGATTTCTACATTGGAATTGTTTGGAAATTGAAATCGTGCGTTTCAGACCGAGAAAATCACTTTTTGCATTTCGATGCCATTTTTTCGTTATCCAGCGGTCGCAGAAGATTCGTTTTGTGTGCGCTGTTATTATCTTACTTAGGTTTACGAAACCCATATGGTGGCAGCGATTTCTACATTGGAATTGTTTGGAAATTGAAATCGTGCGTTTCAGACCGAGAAAATCACTTTTTGCATTTCGATGCCATTTTTTCGTTATCCAGCGGTCGCAGAAGATTCGTTTTGTGTGCGCTGTTATTATCTTACTTAGGTTTACGGATCCCATATGGTGGCAGCGATTTCTACATTGGAATTGTTTGGAAATTGAAATCGTGCGTTTCAGACCGAGAAAATCACTTTTTGCATTTCGATGCCATTTTTTCGTTATCCAGCGGTCGCAGAAGATTCGTTTTGTGTGCGCTGTTATTATCTTACTTAGGTTTACGAAACCCATATGGTGGCAGCGATTTCTACATTGGAATTGTTTGGAAATTGAAATCGAGCGTTTCAGACCGAGAAAATCACTTTTTGCATTTCGATGCCATTTTTTCGTTATCCAGCGGTCGCAGAAGATTCGTTTTGTGTGCGCTGTTATTATCTTACTTAGGTTTACGAATCCCATATGGTGCCAGCGATTTCTACGTTGGAATTGTTTGGAAATTGAAATCGTGCGTTTCAGACCGAGAAAATCACTTTTTGCATTTCGATGCCATTTTTTCGTTATCCAGCGGTCGCAGAAGATTCGTTTTGTGTGCACTGTTATTATCTTACTTAGGTTTACGAATCCCATATGGTGGCAGCGATTTCTACATTGGAATTGTTTGGAAATTGAAATCGTGCGTTTCAGACCGAGAAAATCACTTTTTGCATTTCGATGCCATTTTTTCGTTATCCAGGGGTCGCAGAAGATTCGTTTTGTGTGCGCTGTTATTATCTTACTTCGGTTTACGAATCCCATATGGTGGCAGCGATTTCTACATTGGAATTGTTTGGAAATTGAAATCGTGCGTTTCAGACCGAGAAAATCACTTTTTGCATTTCGATGCCATTTTTTCGTTATCCAGCGGTCGCAGAAGATTCGTTTTGTGTGCGCTGTTATTATCTTACTTAGGTTTACGAATCCCATATGGTGCCAGCGATTTCTACATTGGAATTGTTTGGAAATTGAAATCGTGCGTTTCAGACCGAGAAAATCACTTTTTGCATTTCGATGCCATTTTTTCGTTATCCAGCGGTCGCAGAAGATTCGTTTTGTGTGCGCTGTTATTATCTTACTTAGGTTTACGAAACCCATATGGTGGCAGCGATTTCTACATTGGAATTGTTTGGAAATTGAAATCGTGCGTTTCAGACCGAGAAAATCACTTTTTGCATTTCGATGCCATTTTTTCGTTATCCAGCGGTCGCAGAAGATTCGTTTTGTGTGCGCTGTTATTATCTTACTTAGGTTTACGAATCCCATATGGTGGCAGCGATTTCTACATTGGAATTGTTTGGAAATTGAAATCGTGCGTTTCAGACCGAGAAAATCACTTTTTGCATTTCGATGCCATTTTTTCGTTATCCAGCGGTCGCAGAAGATTCGTTTTGTGTGCGCTGTTATTATCTTACTTAAGTTTACGGATCCCATATGGTGGCAGCGATTTCTACATTGGAATTGTTTGGAAATTGAAATCGTGCGTTTCAGACCGAGAAAATCACTTTTTGCATTTCGATGCCATTTTTTCGTTATCCAGCGGTCGCAGAAGATTCGTTTTGTGTGCGGTGTTATTATCTTACTTAGGTTTACGAAACCCATATGGTGGCAGCGATTTCTACATTGGAATTGTTTGGAAATTGAAATCGAGCGTTTCAGACCGAGAAAATCACTTTTTGCATTTCGATGCCATTTTTTCGTTATCCAGCGGTCGCAGAAGATTCGTTTTGTGTGCGCTGTTATTATCTTACTTAGGTTTACGAATCCCATATGGTGCCAGCGATTTCTACATTGGAATTGTTTGGAAATTGAAATCGTGCGTTTCAGACCGAGAAAATCACTTTTTGCATTTCGATGCCATTTTTTCGTTATCCAGCGGTGGCAGAAGATTCGTTTTGTGTGCGCTGTTATTATCTTACTTAGGTTTACGAAACCCATATGGTGGCAGCGATTTCTACATTGGAATTGTTTGGAAATTGAAATCGTGCGTTTCAGACCGAGAGAATCACTTTTTGCATTTCGATGCCATTTTTTCGTTATCCAGCGGTCGCAGAAGATTCGTTTTGTGTGCGCTGTTATTATCTTACTTAGGTTTACGAAACCCATATGGTGGCAGCGATTTCTACATTGGAATTGTTTGGAAATTGAAATCGTGCGTTTCAGACCGAGAAAATCACTTTTTGCATTTCGATGCCATTTTTTCGTTATCCAGCGGTCGCAGAAGATTCGTTTTGTGTGCGCTGTTATTATCTTACTTAGGTTTACGAATCCCATATGGTGGCAGCGATTTCTACATTGGAATTGTTTGGAAATTTAAATCGTGCGTTTCAGACCGAGAAAATCACTTTTTGCATTTCGAATCCATTTTTTCGTTATCCAGCGGTCGCAGAAGATTCGTTTTGTGTGCGCTGTTATTATCTTACTTAGGTTTACGAATCCCATATGGTGGCAGCGATTTCTACATTGGAATTGTTTGGAAATTGAAATCGTGCGTTTCAGACCGAGAAAATCACTTTTTGCATTTCGATGCCATTTTTTCGTTATCCAGCGGTCGCAGAAGATTCGTTTTGTGTGCGCTGTTATTATCTTACTTAGGTTTACGAATCCCATATGGTGGCAGCGATTTCTACATTGGAATTGTTTGGAAATTGAAATCGTGCGTTTCAGACCGAGAAAATCACTTTTTGCATTTCGATGCCATTTTTTCGTTATCCAGCGGTCGCAGAAGATTCGTTTTGTGTGCGCTGTTATTATCTTACTTAGGTTTACGAATCCCATATGGTGCCAGCGATTTCTACATTGGAATTGTTTGGAAATTGAAATCGTGCGTTTCAGACCGAGAAAATCACTTTTTGCATTTCGATGCCATTTTTTCGTTATCCAGCGGTCGCAGAAGATTCGTTTTGTGTGCGCTGTTATTATCTTACTTAGGTTTACGAATCCAATATGGTGGCAGCGATTTCTACATTGGAATTGTTTGGAAATTGAAATCGTGCGTTTCAGACCGAGAAAATCACTTTTTGCATTTCGATGCCATTTTTTCGTTACCCAGCGGTCGCAGAAGATTCGTTTTGTGTGCGCTGTTATTATCTTACTTAGGTTTACGAATCCCATACGGTGGCAGCGATTTCTACATTGGAATTGTTTGGAAATTGAAATCGTGCGTTTCAGACCGAGAAAATCACTTTTTGCATTTCGATGCCATTTTTTCGTTATCCAGCGGTCGCAGAAGATTCGTTTTGTGTGCGCTGTTATTATCTTACTTAGGTTTACGAATCCCATATGGTGGCAGCGATTTCTACATTGGAATTGTTTGGAAATTGAAATCGTGCGTTTCAGACCGAGAAAATCACTTTTTGCATTTCGATGCCATTTTTTCGTTATCCAGCGGTCGCAGAAGATTCGTTATGTGTGCGCTGTTATTATCTTACTTAGGTTTACGAATCCCATACGGTGGCAGCGATTTCTACATTGGAATTGTTTGGAAATTGGAATCGTGCTTTTCAGACCGAGAAAATCACTTTTTGCATTTCGATGCCATTTTTTCGTTATCCAGCGGTCGCAGAAGATTCGTCTTGTGTGCGCTGTTATTATCTTACTTAGGTTTACGAATCCCATATGGTGGCAGCGATTTCTACATTGGAATTGTTTGGAAATTGAAATCGTGCGTTTCAGACCGAGAAAATCACTTTTTGCATTTCGATGCCATTTTTTCGTTATCCAGCGGTCGCAGAAGATTCGTTTTGTGTGCGCTGTTATTATCTTACTTAGGTTTACGAAACCCATATGGTGGCAGCGATTTCTACATTGGAATTGTTTGGAAATTGAAATCGTGCGTTTCAGACCGAGAAAATCACTTTTTGCATTTCGATGCCATTTTTTCGTTATCCAGCGGTCGCAGAAGATTCGTTTTGTGTGCGCTGTTATTATCTTACTTAGGTTTACGAATCCCATATGGTGGCAGCGATTTCTACATTGGAATTGTTTGGAAATTGAAATCGTGCGTTTCAGACCGAGAAAATCACTTTTTGCATTTCGATGCCATTTTTTCGTTATCCAGCGGTCGCAGAAGATTCGTCTTGTGTGCGCTGTTATTATCTTACTTAGGTTTACGAATCCCATATGGTGGCAGCGATTTCTACATTGGAATTGTTTGGAAATTGAAATCGTGCGTTTCAGACCGAGAAAATCACTTTTTGCATTTCGATGCCGTTTTTTCGTTATCCAGCGGTCGCAGAAGATTCGTTTTGTGTGCGCTGTTATTATCTTACTTCGGTTTACGAATCCCATATGGTGGCAGCGATTTCTACATTGGAATTGTTTGGAAATTGAAATCGTGCGTTTCAGACCGAGAAAATCACTTTTTGCATTTCGATGCCATTTTTTCGTTATCCAGCGGTCGCAGAAGATTCGTTTTGTGTGCGCTGTTATTATCTTACTTAGGTTTACGAATCCCATATGGTGGCAGCGATTTCTACATTGGAATTGTTTGGAAATTGAAATCGTGCGTTTCAGACCGAGAAAATCACTTTTTGCATTTCGATGCCATTTTTTCGTTATCCAGCGGTCGCAGAAGATTCGTTTTGTGTGCGCTGTTATTATCTTACTTAGGTTTACGGATCCCATATGGTGGCAGCGATTTCTACATTGGAATTGTTTGGAAATTGAAATCGTGCGTTTCAGACCGAGAAAATCACTTTTTGCATTTCGATGCCATTTTTTCGTTATCCAGCGGTCGCAGAAGATTCGTTTTGTGTGCGGTGTTATTATCTTACTTAGGTTTACGAAACCCATATGGTGGCAGCGATTTCTACATTGGAATTGTTTGGAAATTGAAATCGAGCGTTTCAGACCGAGAAAATCACTTTTTGCATTTCGATGCCATTTTTTCGTTATCCAGCGGTCGCAGAAGATTCGTTTTGTGTGCGGTGTTATTATCTTACTTAGGTTTACGAAAGCCATATGGTGGCAGCGATTTCTACATTGGAATTGTTTGGAAATTGAAATCGAGCGTTTCAGACCGAGAAAATCACTTTTTGCATTTCGATGCCATTTTTTCGTTATCCAGCGGTCGCAGAAGATTCGTTTTGTGTGCGCTGTTATTATCTTACTTAGGTTTACGAAACCCATATGGTGGCAGCGATTTCTACATTGGAATTGTTTGGAAATTGAAATCGTGCGTTTCAGACCGAGAAAATCACTTTTTGCATTTCGATGCCATTTTTTCGTTATCCAGCGGTCGCAGAAGATTCGTTTTGTGTGCGCTGTTATTATCTTACTTAGGTTTACGAATCCCATATGGTGGCAGCGATTTCTACATTGGAATTGTTTGGAAATTGAAATCGAGCGTTTCAGACCGAGAAAATCACTTTTTGCATTTCGATGCCATTTTTTCGTTATCCAGCGGTCGCAGAAGATTCGTTTTGTGTGCGCTGTTATTATCTTACTTAGGTTTACGAATCCCATATGGTGCCAGCGATTTCTACATTGGAATTGTTTGGAAATTGAAATCGAGCGTTTCAGACCGAGAAAATCACTTTTTGCATTTCGATGCCATTTTTTCGTTATCCAGCGGTCGCAGAAGATTCGTTTTGTGTGCGCTGTTATTATCTTACTTAGGTTTACGAATCCCATATGGTGCCAGCGATTTCTACATTGGAATTGTTTGGAAATTGAAATCGTGCGTTTCAGACCGAGAAAATCACTTTTTGCATTTCGATGCCATTTTTTCGTTATCCAGCGGTCGCAGAAGATTCGTTTTGTGTGCACTGTTATTATCTTACTTAGGTTTACGAATCCCATATGGTGGCAGCGATTTCTACATTGGAATTGTTTGGAAATTGAAATCGTGCGTTTCAGACCGAGAAAATCACTTTTTGCATTTCGATGCCATTTTTTCGTTATCCAGGGGTCGCAGAAGATTCGTTTTGTGTGCGCTGTTATTATCTTACTTCGGTTTACGAATCCCATATGGTGGCAGCGATTTCTACATTGGAATTGTTTGGAAATTGAAATCGTGCGTTTCAGACCGAGAAAATCACTTTTTGCATTTCGATGCCATTTTTTCGTTATCCAGCGGTCGCAGAAGATTCGTTTTGTGTGCGCTGTTATTATCTTACTTAGGTTTACGAATCCCATATGGTGCCAGCGATTTCTACATTGGAATTGTTTGGAAATTGAAATCGTGCGTTTCAGACCGAGAAAATCACTTTTTGCATTTCGATGCCATTTTTTCGTTATCCAGCGGTCGCAGAAGATTCGTTTTGTGTGCGCTGTTATTATCTTACTTAGGTTTACGAAACCCATATGGTGGCAGCGATTTCTACATTGGAATTGTTTGGAAATTGAAATCGTGCGTTTCAGACCGAGAAAATCACTTTTTGCATTTCGATGCCATTTTTTCGTTATCCAGCGGTCGCAGAAGATTCGTTTTGTGTGCGCTGTTATTATCTTACTTAGGTTTACGAATCCCATATGGTGGCAGCGATTTCTACATTGGAATTGTTTGGAAATTGAAATCGTGCGTTTCAGACCGAGAAAATCACTTTTTGCATTTCGATGCCATTTTTTCGTTATCCAGCGGTCGCAGAAGATTCGTTTTGTGTGCGCTGTTATTATCTTACTTAGGTTTACGGATCCCATATGGTGGCAGCGATTTCTACATTGGAATTGTTTGGAAATTGAAATCGTGCGTTTCAGACCGAGAAAATCACTTTTTGCATTTCGATGCCATTTTTTCGTTATCCAGCGGTCGCAGAAGATTCGTTTTGTGTGCGGTGTTATTATCTTACTTAGGTTTACGAAACCCATATGGTGGCAGCGATTTCTACATTGGAATTGTTTGGAAATTGAAATCGAGCGTTTCAGACCGAGAAAATCACTTTTTGCATTTCGATGCCATTTTTTCGTTATCCAGCGGTCGCAGAAGATTCGTTTTGTGTGCGCTGTTATTATCTTACTTAGGTTTACGAATCCCATATGGTGCCAGCGATTTCTACATTGGAATTGTTTGGAAATTGAAATCGTGCGTTTCAGACCGAGAAAATCACTTTTTGCATTTCGATGCCATTTTTTCGTTATCCAGCGGTCGCAGAAGATTCGTTTTGTGTGCGCTGTTATTATCTTACTTAGGTTTACGAAACCCATATGGTGGCAGCGATTTCTACATTGGAATTGTTTGGAAATTGAAATCGTGCGTTTCAGACCGAGAAAATCACTTTTTGCATTTCGATGCCATTTTTTCGTTATCCAGCGGTCGCAGAAGATTCGTTTTGTGTGCGCTGTTATTATCTTACTTAGGTTTACGAATCCCATATGGTGGCAGCGATTTCTACATTGGAATTGTTTGGAAATTGAAATCGAGCGTTTCAGACCGAGAAAATCACTTTTTGCATTTCGATGCCATTTTTTCGTTATCCAGCGGTCGCAGAAGATTCGTTTTGTGTGCGCTGTTATTATCTTACTTAGGTTTACGAATCCCATATGGTGCCAGCGATTTCTACATTGGAATTGTTTGGAAATTGAAATCGTGCGTTTCAGACCGAGAAAATCACTTTTTGCATTTCGATGCCATTTTTTCGTTATCCAGCGGTCGCAGAAGATTCGTTTTGTGTGCGCTGTTATTATCTTACTTAGGTTTACGAAACCCATATGGTGGCAGCGATTTCTACATTGGAATTGTTTGGAAATTGAAATCGTGCGTTTCAGACCGAGAAAATCACTTTTTGCATTTCGATGCCATTTTTTCGTTATCCAGCGGTCGCAGAAGATTCGTTTTGTGTGCGCTGTTATTATCTTACTTAGGTTTACGGATCCCATATGGTGGCAGCGATTTCTACATTGGAATTGTTTGGAAATTGAAATCGTGCGTTTCAGACCGAGAAAATCACTTTTTGCATTTCGATGCCATTTTTTCGTTATCCAGCGGTCGCAGAAGATTCGTTTTGTGTGCGCTGTTATTATCTTACTTAGGTTTACGAAACCCATATGGTGGCAGCGATTTCTACATTGGAATTGTTTGGAAATTGAAATCGTGCGTTTCAGACCGAGAAAATCACTTTTTGCATTTCGATGCCATTTTTTCGTTATCCAGCGGTCGCAGAAGATTCGTTTTGTGTGCGCTGTTATTATCTTACTTAGGTTTACGGATCCCATATGGTGGCAGCGATTTCTACATTGGAATTGTTTGGAAATTGAAATCGTGCGTTTCAGACCGAGAAAATCACTTTTTGCATTTCGATGCCATTTTTTCGTTATCCAGCGGTCGCAGAAGATTCGTTTTGTGTGCACTGTTATTATCTTACTTAGGTTTACGAATCCCATATGGTGGCAGCGATTTCTACATTGGAATTGTTTGGAAATTGAAATCGTGCGTTTCAGACCGAGAAAATCACTTTTTGCATTTCGATGCCATTTTTTCGTTATCCAGCGGTCGCAGAAGATTCGTTTTGTGTGCGCTGTTATTATCTTACTTAGGTTTACGAAACCCATATGGTGGCAGCGATTTCTACATTGGAATTGTTTGGAAATTGAAATCGTGCGTTTCAGACCGAGAAAATCACTTTTTGCATTTCGATGCTATTTTTTCGTTATCCAGCGGTCGCAGAAGATTCGTTTTGTGTGCGCTGTTATTATCTTACTTCGGTTTACGAATCCCATATGGTGGCAGCGATTTCTACATTGGAATTGTTTGGAAATTGAAATCGTGCGTTTCAGACCGAGAAAATCACTTTTTGCATTTCGATGCCATTTTTTCGTTATCCAGCGGTCGCAGAAGATTCGTTTTGTGTGCGCTGTTATTATCTTACTTAGGTTTACGAATCCCATATGGTGCCAGCGATTTCTACATTGGAATTGTTTGGAAATTGAAATCGTGCGTTTCAGACCGAGAAAATCACTTTTTGCATTTCGATGCCATTTTTTCGTTATCCAGCGGTCGCAGAAGATTCGTTTTGTGTGCGCTGTTATTATCTTACTTAGGTTTACGAAACCCATATGGTGGCAGCGATTTCTACATTGGAATTGTTTGGAAATTGAAATCGTGCGTTTCAGACCGAGAAAATCACTTTTTGCATTTCGATGCCATTTTTTCGTTATCCAGCGGTCGCAGAAGATTCGTTTTGTGTGCGCTGTTATTATCTTACTTAGGTTTACGAATCCCATATGGTGGCAGCGATTTCTACATTGGAATTGTTTGGAAATTGAAATCGTGCGTTTCAGACCGAGAAAATCACTTTTTGCATTTCGATGCCATTTTTTCGTTATCCAGCAGTCGCAGAAGATTCGTCTTGTGTGCGCTGTTATTATCTTACTTAGGTTTACGAAACCCATATGGTGGCAGCGATTTCTACATTGGAATTGTTTGGAAATTGAAATCGTGCGTTTCAGACCGAGAAAATCACTTTTTGCATTTCGATGCCGTTTTTTCGTTATCCAGCGGTCGCAGAAGATTCGTTTTGTGTGCGCTGTTATTATCTTACTTCGGTTTACGAATCCCATATGGTGGCAGCGATTTCTACATTGGAATTGTTTGGAAATTGAAATCGTGCGTTTCAGACCGAGAAAATCACTTTTTGCATTTCGATGCCATTTTTTCGTTATCCAGCGGTCGCAGAAGATTCGTTTTGTGTGCGCTGTTATTATCTTACTTAGGTTTACGAATCCCATATGGTGCCAGCGATTTCTACATTGGAATTGTTTGGAAATTGAAATCGTGCGTTTCAGACCGAGAAAATCACTTTTTGCATTTCGATGCCATTTTTTCGTTATCCAGCGGTCGCAGAAGATTCGTTTTGTGTGCGCTGTTATTATCTTACTTAGGTTTACGAAACCCATATGGTGGCAGCGATTTCTACATTGGAATTGTTTGGAAATTGAAATCGTGCGTTTCAGACCGAGAAAATCACTTTTTGCATTTCGATGCCATTTTTTCGTTATCCAGCGGTCGCAGAAGATTCGTTTTGTGTGCGCTGTTATTATCTTACTTAGGTTTACGAATCCCATATGGTGGCAGCGATTTCTACATTGGAATTGTTTGGAAATTGAAATCGTGCGTTTCAGACCGAGAAAATCACTTTTTGCATTTCGATGCCATTTTTTCGTTATCCAGCGGTCGCAGAAGATTCGTTTTGTGTGCGCTGTTATTATCTTACTTAGGTTTACGGATCCCATATGGTGGCAGCGATTTCTACATTGGAATTGTTTGGAAATTGAAATCGTGCGTTTCAGACCGAGAAAATCACTTTTTGCATTTCGATGCCATTTTTTCGTTATCCAGCGGTCGCAGAAGATTCGTTTTGTGTGCGGTGTTATTATCTTACTTAGGTTTACGAAACCCATATGGTGGCAGCGATTTCTACATTGGAATTGTTTGGAAATTGAAATCGAGCGTTTCAGACCGAGAAAATCACTTTTTGCATTTCGATGCCATTTTTTCGTTATCCAGCGGTCGCAGAAGATTCGTTTTGTGTGCGGTGTTATTATCTTACTTAGGTTTACGAAACCCATATGGTGGCAGCGATTTCTACATTGGAATTGTTTGGAAATTGAAATCGAGCGTTTCAGACCGAGAAAATCACTTTTTGCATTTCGATGCCATTTTTTCGTTATCCAGCGGTCGCAGAAGATTCGTTTTGTGTGCGCTGTTATTATCTTACTTAGGTTTACGAAACCCATATGGTGGCAGCGATTTCTACATTGGAATTGTTTGGAAATTGAAATCGTGCGTTTCAGACCGAGAAAATCACTTTTTGCATTTCGATGCCATTTTTTCGTTATCCAGCGGTCGCAGAAGATTCGTTTTGTGTGCGCTGTTATTATCTTACTTAGGTTTACGAATCCCATATGGTGGCAGCGATTTCTACATTGGAATTGTTTGGAAATTGAAATCGAGCGTTTCAGACCGAGAAAATCACTTTTTGCATTTCGATGCCATTTTTTCGTTATCCAGCGGTCGCAGAAGATTCGTTTTGTGTGCGCTGTTATTATCTTACTTAGGTTTACGAATCCCATATGGTGCCAGCGATTTCTACATTGGAATTGTTTGGAAATTGAAATCGTGCGTTTCAGACCGAGAAAATCACTTTTTGCATTTCGATGCCATTTTTTCGTTATCCAGCGGTCGCAGAAGATTCGTTTTGTGTGCGCTGTTATTATCTTACTTAGGTTTACGAAACCCATATGGTGGCAGCGATTTCTACATTGGAATTGTTTGGAAATTGAAATCGTGCGTTTCAGACCGAGAAAATCACTTTTTGCATTTCGATGCCATTTTTTCGTTATCCAGCGGTCGCAGAAGATTCGTTTTGTGTGCGCTGTTATTATCTTACTTAGGTTTACGGATCCCATATGGTGGCAGCGATTTCTACATTGGAATTGTTTGGAAATTAAAATCGTGCGTTTCAGACCGAGAAAATCACTTTTTGCATTTCGATGCCATTTTTTCGTTATCCAGCGGTCGCAGAAGATTCGTTTTGTGTGCGCTGTTATTATCTTACTTAGGTTTACGAAACCCATATGGTGGCAGCGATTTCTACATTGGAATTGTTTGGAAATTGAAATCGAGCGTTTCAGACCGAGAAAATCACTTTTTGCATTTCGATGCCATTTTTTCGTTATCCAGCGGTCGCAGAAGATTCGTTTTGTGTGCGCTGTTATTATCTTACTTAGGTTTACGAATCCCATATGGTGCCAGCGATTTCTACATTGGAATTGTTTGGAAATTGAAATCGTGCGTTTCAGACCGAGAAAATCACTTTTTGCATTTCGATGCCATTTTTTCGTTATCCAGCGGTCGCAGAAGATTCGTTTTGTGTGCACTGTTATTATCTTACTTAGGTTTACGAATCCCATATGGTGGCAGCGATTTCTACATTGGAATTGTTTGGAAATTGAAATCGTGCGTTTCAGACCGAGAAAATCACTTTTTGCATTTCGATGCCATTTTTTCGTTATCCAGCGGTCGCAGAAGATTCGTTTTGTGTGCGCTGTTATTATCTTACTTAGGTTTACGAATCCCATATGGTGACAGCCATTTCTACATTGGAATTGTTTGGAAATTGAAATCGTGCGTTTCAGACCGAGAAAATCACTTTTTGCATTTCGATGCCATTTTTTCGTTATCCAGCGGTCGCAGAAGATTCGTTTTGTGTGCGCTGTTATTATCTTACTTAGGTTTACGAATCCCATATGGTGCCAGCGATTTCTACATTGGAATTGTTTGGAAATTGAAATCGTGCGTTTCAGACCGAGAAAATCACTTTTTGCATTTCGATGCCATTTTTTCGTTATCCAGCGGTCGCAGAAGATTCGTTTTGTGTGCGCTGTTATTATCTTACTTAGGTTTACGAAACCCATATGGTGCCAGCGATTTCTACATTGGAATTGTTTGGAAATTGAAATCGTGCGTTTCAGACCGAGAAAATCACTTTTTGCATTTCGATGCCATTTTTTCGTTATCCAGCGGTCGCAGAAGATTCGTTTTGTGTGCGCTGTTATTATCTTACTTAGGTTTACGAATCCCATATGGTGGCAGCGATTTCTACATTGGAATTGTTTGGAAATTGAAATCGTGCGTTTCAGACCGAGAAAATCACTTTTTGCATTTCGATGCCATTTTTTCGTTATCCAGCGGTCGCAGAAGATTCGTTTTGTGTGCGCTGTTATTATCTTACTTAGGTTTACGGATCCCATATGGTGGCAGCGATTTCTACATTGGAATTGTTTGGAAATTGAAATCGTGCGTTTCAGACCGAGAAAATCACTTTTTGCATTTCGATGCCATTTTTTCGTTATCCAGCGGTCGCAGAAGATTCGTTTTGTGTGCGCTGTTATTATCTTACTTAGGTTTACGAAACCCATATGGTGGCAGCGATTTCTACATTGGAATTGTTTGGAAATTGAAATCGTGCGTTTCAGACCGAGGAAATCACTTTTTGCATTTCGATGCCATTTTTTCGTTATCCAGCGGTCGCAGAAGATTCGTTTTGTGTGCGCTGTTATTATCTTACTTAGGTTTACGAATCCCATATGGTGGCAGCGATTTCTACATTGGAATTGTTTGGAAATTGAAATCGTGCGTTTCAGACCGAGAAAATCACTTTTTGCATTTCGATGCCATTTTTTCGTTATCCAGCGGTCGCAGAAGATTCGTCTTGTGTGCGCTGTTATTATCTTACTTAGGTTTACGAATCCCATATGGTGGCAGCGATTTCTACATTGGAATTGTTTGGAAATTGAAATCGTGCGTTTCAGACCGAGAAAATCACTTTTTGCATTTCGATGCCATTTTTTCGTTATCCAGCGGTCGCAGAAGATTCGTTTTGTGTGCGCTGTTATTATCTTACTTAGGTTTACGAAACCCATATGGTGGCAGCGATTTCTACATTGGAATTGTTTGGAAATTGAAATCGAGCGTTTCAGACCGAGAAAATCACTTTTTGCATTTCGATGCCATTTTTTCGTTATCCAGCGGTCGCAGAAGATTCGTTTTGTGTGCGCTGTTATTATCTTACTTAGGTTTACGAATCCCATATGGTGCCAGCGATTTCTACATTGGAATTGTTTGGAAATTGAAATCGTGCGTTTCAGACAGAGAAAATCACTTTTTGCATTTCGATGCCATTTTTTCGTTATCCAGCGGTCGCAAAAGATTCGTTTTGTGTGCACTGTTATTATCTTACTTAGGTTTACGAATCCCATATGGTGGCAGCGATTTCTACATTGGAATTGTTTGGAAATTGAAATCGTGCGTTTCAGACCGAGAAAATCACTTTTTGCATTTCGATGCCATTTTTTCGTTATCCAGCGGTCGCAGAAGATTCGTTTTGTGTGCGCTGTTATTATCTTACTTAGGTTTACGAAACCCATATGGTGGCAGCGATTTCTACATTGGAATTGTTTGGAAATTGAAATCGTGCGTTTCAGACCGAGAAAATCACTTTTTGCATTTCGATGCTATTTTTTCGTTATCCAGCGGTCGCAGAAGATTCGTTTTGTGTGCGCTGTTATTATCTTACTTAGGTTTACGAATCCCATATGGTGGCAGCGATTTCTACATTGGAATTGTTTGGAAATTGAAATCGTGCGTTTCAGACCGAGAAAATCACTTTTTGCATTTCGATGCCATTTTTTCGTTATCCAGCGGTCGCAGAAGATTCGTTTTGTGTGCGCTGTTATTATCTTACTTAGGTTTACGAATCCCATATGGTGGCAGCGATTCCTACATTGGAATTGTTTGTAATTTGAAATCGTGCGTTTCAGACCGAGAAAAACACTTTTTGGGATTTCGATGCTATTTTTTCTTTATCCAGTGGTCGCACAAGATTCTTTTTGTGTGTGCCCCTATTATCTTACTTAGGTTTACGAATCCCATATGGTGGCAGCGATCCCTACATTGGAATTGTTTGTAATTTGAAATCGTGCGTTTCAGACCGAGAAAAACACTTTTTGGGATTTCGATGCTATTTTTTCTTTATCCAGCGGTCGCACAAGATTCTTTTTGTGTGCGCCGCTATTATCTTACTTAGGTTTACGAATCTCATATGGTGGCAGCGATTCCTACATTGGAATTGTTTGTAATTTGAAATCGTGCGTTTCAGACCGAAAAAAACACTTTTTGGGATTTCGATGCTATTTTTTCTTTATCCAGTGGTCGCACAAGATTCTTTTTGTGTGCGCCGCTATTATCTTACTTAGGTTTACGAATCCCATATGGTGGCAGCGATTCCTACATTGGAATTGTTTGTAATTTGAAATCGTGCGTTTCAGACCGAGAAAATCACTTTTTGCATTTCGATGCCATTTTTTCGTTATCCAGCGGTCGCAGAAGATTCGTTTTGTGTGCGCTGTTATTATCTTACTTAGGTTTACGAAACCCATATGGTGGCAGCGATTTCTACATTGGAATTGTTTGGAAATTGAAATCGTGCGTTTCAGACCGAGAAAATCACTTTTTGCATTTCGATGCCATTTTTTCGTTATCCAGCGGTCGCAGAAGATTCGTTTTGTGTGCGCTGTTATTATCTTACTTAGGTTTACGGATCCCATATGGTGGCAGCGATTTCTACATTGGAATTGTTTGGAACTTGAAATCGTGCGTTTCAGACCGAGAAAATCACTTTTTGCATTTCGATGCCATTTTTTCGTTATCCAGCGGTCGCAGAAGATTCGTTTTGTGTGCGCTGTTATTATCTTACTTAGGTTTACGAAACCCATATGGTGGCAGCGATTTCTACATTGGAATTGTTTGGAAATTGAAATCGAGCGTTTCAGACCGAGAAAATCACTTTTTGCATTTCGATGCCATTTTTTCGTTATCCAGCGGTCGCAGAAGATTCGTTTTGTGTGCGCTGTTATTATCTTACTTAGGTTTACGGATCCCATATGGTGGCAGCGATTTCTACATTGGAATTGTTTGGAAATTGAAATCGTGCGTTTCAGACCGAGAAAATCACTTTTTGCATTTCGATGCCATTTTTTCGTTATCCAGCGGTCGCAGAAGATTCGTTTTGTGTGCGCTGTTATTATCTTACTTAGGTTTACGAAACCCATATGGTGGCAGCGATTTCTACATTGGAATTGTTTGGAAATTGAAATCGAGCGTTTCAGACCGAGAAAATCACTTTTTGCATTTCGATGCCATTTTTTCGTTATCCAGCGGTCGCAGAAGATTCGTTTTGTGTGCGCTGTTATTATCTTACTTAGGTTTACGAAACCCATATGGTGGCAGCGATTTCTACATTGGAATTGTTTGGAAATTGAAATCGTGCGTTTCAGACCGAGAAAATCACTTTTTGCATTTCGATGCCATTTTTTCGTTATCCAGCGGTCGCAGAAGATTCGTTTTGTGTGCGCTGTTATTATCTTACTTAGGTTTACGGATCCCATATGGTGGCAGCGATTTCTACATTGGAATTGTTTGGAACTTGAAATCGTGCGTTTCAGACCGAGAAAATCACTTTTTGCATTTCGATGCCATTTTTTCGTTATCCAGCGGTCGCAGAAGATTCGTTTTGTGTGCGCTGTTATTATCTTACTTAGGTTTACGAAACCCATATGGTGGCAGCGATTTCTACATTGGAATTGTTTGGAAATTGAAATCGAGCGTTTCAGACCGAGAAAATCACTTTTTGCATTTCGATGCCATTTTTTCGTTATCCAGCGGTCGCAGAAGATTCGTTTTGTGTGCGCTGTTATTATCTTACTTAGGTTTACGAATCCCATATGGTGGCAGCGATTTCTACATTGGAATTGTTTGGAAATTGAAATCGTGCGTTTCAGACCGAGAAAATCACTTTTTGCATTTCGATGCCATTTTTTCGTTATCCAGCGGTCGCAGAAGATTCGTTTTGTGTGCGCTGTTATTATCTTACTTAGGTTTACGAATCCCATATGGTGGCAGCGATTTCTACATTGGAATTGTTTGGAAATTGAAATCGTGCGTTTCAGACCGAGAAAATCACTTTTTGCATTTCGATGCCATTTTTTCGTTATCCAGCTGTCGCAGAATATTCGTTTTGTGTGCGCTGTTATTATCTTACTTAGGTTTACGAATCCCATATGGTGGCAGCGATTTCTACATTGGAATTGTTTGGAAATTGAAATCGTGCGTTTCAGACCGAGAAAATCACTTTTTGCATT
Organism: Cetonia aurata; assembly: GCA_949128085.1. Classification (NCBI taxonomy): domain Eukaryota; kingdom Metazoa; phylum Arthropoda; class Insecta; order Coleoptera; family Scarabaeidae; genus Cetonia; species Cetonia aurata. The sequence goes on from OX421885.1 coordinate 180,802, forward strand.
TCGATGCCATTTTTTCGTTATCCAGCGGTCGCAGAAGATTCGTTTTGCGTGCGCTGTTATTATCTTACTTAGGTTTACGAAACCCATATGGTGGCAGCGATTTCTACATTGGAATTGTTTGGAAATTGAAATCGTGCGTTTCAGACCGAGAAAATCACTTTTTGCATTTCGATGCTATTTTTTCGTTATCCAGCGGTCGCAGAAGATTCGTTTTGTGTGCGCTGTTATTATCTTACTTAGGTTTACGAATCCCATATGGTGGCAGCGATTTCTACATTGGAATTGTTTGGAAATTGAAATCGTGCGTTTCAGACCGAGAAAATCACTTTTTGCATTTCGATGCCATTTTTTCGTTATCCAGCGGTCGCAGAAGATTCGTTTTGTGTGCGCTGTTATTATCTTACTTAGGTTTACGAATCCCATATGGTGGCAGCGATTCCTACATTGGAATTGTTTGTAATTTGAAATCGTGCGTTTCAGACCGAGAAAAACACTTTTTGGGATTTCGATGCTATTTTTTCTTTATCCAGTGGTCGCACAAGATTCTTTTTGTGTGCGCCGTTATTATCTTACTTAGATTTACGAATCCCATATGGTGGCAGCGATTCCTACATTGGAATTGTTTGTAATTTGAAATCGTGCGTTTCAGACCGAGAAAAACACTTTTTGGGATTTCGATGCTATTTTTTCTTTATCCAGCGGTCGCACAAGATTCTTTTTGTGTGCGCCGCTATTATCTTACTTAGGTTTACGAATCCCATATGGTGGCAGCGATTCCTACATTGGAATTGTTTGTAACTTGAAATCGTGCGTTTCAGACCGAGAAAAACACTTTTTGGGATTTCGATGCTATTTTTTCTTTATCCAGTGGTCGCACAAGATTCTTTTTGTGTGCGCCGCTATTATCTTACTTAGGTTTACGAATCCCATATGGTGGCAGCGATTCCTACATTGGAATTGTTTGTAATTTGAAATCGTGCGTTTCAGACCGAGAAAAACACTTTTTGGGATTTCGATGCTATTTTTTCTTTATCCAGCGGTCGCACAAGATTCTTTTTGTGTGCGCCGCTATTATCTTACTTAGGTTTACGAATCCCATATGGTGGCAGCGATTCCTACATTGGAATTGTTTGTAATTTGAAATCGTGCGTTTCAGACCGAGAAAAACACTTTTTGGGATTTCGATGCTATTTTTTCTTTATCCAGTGGTCGCACAAGATTCTTTTTGTGTGCGCCGCTATTATCTTACTTAGGTTTACGAATCCCATATGGTGGCAGCGATTCCTACATTGGAATTGTTTGTAATTTGAAATCGTGCGTTTCAGACCGAGAAAAACACTTTTTGGGATTTCGATGCTATTTTTTCTTTATCCAGTGGTCCCACAAGATTCTTTTTGTGTGCGCCGCTATTATCTTACTTAGGTCTACGAATCCCATATGGTGGCAGCGATTCCTACATTGGAATTGTTTGTAATTTGAAATCGTGCGTTTCAGACCGAGAAAGACACTTTTTGCATTTCGATGCCATTTTTTCTTTATCCAGTGGTCGCACAAGATTCTTTTTGTGTGCGCCGCTATTATCTTACTTAGGTTTACGAATCCCATATGGTGGCAGCGATTCCTACATTGGAATTGTTTGTAATTTGAAATCGTGCGTTTCAGACCGAGAAAAACACTTTTTGGGATTTCGATGCTATTTTTTCTTTATCCAGTGGTCGCACAAGATTCTTTTTGTGTGCGCCGCTATTATCTTACTTAGGTTTACGAATCCCATATGGTGGCAGCGATTCCTACATTGGAATTGTTTGTAATTTGAAATCGTGCGTTTCAGACCGAGAAAAACACTTTTTGGGATTTCGATGCTATTTTTTCTTTATCCAGTGGTCGCACAAGGTTCTTTTTGTGTGCGCCGCTATTATCTTACTTAGGTTTACGAATCCCATATGGTGGCAGCGATTCCTACATTGGAATTGTTTGTAATTTGAAATCGTGCGTTTCAGACCGAGAAAAACACTTTTTGGGATTTCGATGCTATTTTTTCTTTATCCAGCGGTCGCACAAGATTCTTTTTGTGTGCGCCGCTATTATCTTACTTAGGTTTACGAATCCCATATGGTGGCAGCGATTCCTACATGGGAATTGTTTGTAATTTGAAATCGTGCGTTTCAGACCGAGAAAAACACTTTTTGGGATTTCGATGCTATTTTTTCTTTATCCAGTGATCGCACAAGATTCTTTTTGTGTGCGCCGCTATTATCTTACTTAGGTTTACGAAACCCATATGGTGGCAGCGATTCCTACATTGGAATTGTTTGTAATTTGAAATCGTGCGTTTCAGACCGAGAAAAACACTTTTTGGGATTTCGATGCTATTTTTTCTTTATCCAGTGGTCGCACAAGATTCTTTTTGTGTGCGCCGCTATTATCTTACTTAGGTTTATGAATCCCATATGGTGGCAGCGATTCCTACATTGGAATTGTTTGTAATTTGAAATCGTGCGTTTCAGACCGAGAAAAACACTTTTTGGGATTTCGATGCTATTTTTTCTTTATCCAGCGGTCGCACAAGATTCTTTTTGTGTGCGCCGCTATTATCTTACTTAGGTTTACGAATCCCATATGGTGGCAGCGATTCCTACATGGGAATTGTTTGTAATTTGAAATCGTGCGTTTCAGACCGAGAAAAACACTTTTTGGGATTTCGATGCTATTTTTTCTTTATCCAGTGGTCGCACAAGATTCTTTTTGTGTGCGCCGCTATTATCTTACTTAGGTTTACGAATCCCATATGGTGGCAGCGATTCCTACATTGGAATTGTTTGTAATTTGAAATCGTGCGTTTCAGACCGAGAAAAACACTTTTTGGGATTTCGATGCTATTTTTTCTTTATCCAGTGGTCGCACAAGATTCTTTTTGTGTGCGCCGCTATTATCTTACTTAGGTTTACGAATCCCATATGGTGGCAGCGATTTCTACATTGGAATTGTTTGGAAATTGAAATCGTGCGTTTCAGACCGAGAAAATCACTTTTTGCATTTCGATGCCATTTTTTCGTTATCCAGCGGTCGCAGAAGATTCGTTTTGTGTGCGCTGTTATTATCTTACTTAGGTTTACGAATCCCATATGGTGGCAGCGATTCCTACATTGGAATTGTTTGTAATTTGAAATCGTGCGTTTCAGACCGAGAAAAACACTTTTTGGGATTTCGATGCTATTTTTTCTTTATCCAGTGGTCGCACAAGATTCTTTTTGTGTGCGCCGCTATTATCTTACTTAGGTTTACGAATCCCATATGGTGGCAGCGATCCCTACATTGGAATTGTTTGTAATTTGAAATCGTGCGTTTCAGACCGAGAAAAACACTTTTTGGGATTTCGATGCTATTTTTTCTTTATCCAGTGGTCGCACAAGATTCTTTTTGTGTGCGCCGCTATTATCTTACTTAGGTTTACGAATCCCATATGGTGGCAGCGATTCCTACAGTGGAATTGTTTGTAATTTGAAATCGTGCGTTTCAGACCGAGAAAAACACTTTTTGGGATTTCGATGCTATTTTTTCTTTATCCAGTGGTCGCACAAGATTCTTTTTGTGTGCGCCGCTATTATCTTACTTAGGTTTACGAATCCCATATGGTGGCAGCGATTCCTACATTGGAATTGTTTGTAATTTGAAATCGTGCGTTTCAGACCGAGAAAAACACTTTTTGGGATTTCGATGCTATTTTTTCTTTATCCAGTGGTCGCACAAGATTCTTTTTGTGTGCGCCGCTATTATCTTACTTAGGTTTACGAATCCCATATGGTAGCAGCGATTCCTACATTGGAATTGTTTGTAATTTGAAATCGTGCGTTTCAGACCGAGAAAAACACTTTTTGGGATTTCAATGCTATTTCTTCTTTATCCAGTGGTCGCACAAGATTCTTTTTGTGTGCGCCGCTATTATCTTACTTAGGTTTACGAATCCCATATGGTGGCAGCGATTCCTACATTGGAATTGTTTGTAATTTGAAATCGTGCGTTTCAGACCGAGAAAAACACTTTTTGGGATTTCGATGCTATTTTTTCTTTATCCAGTGGTCGCACAAGATTCTTTTTGTGTGCGCCGCTATTATCTTACTTAGGTTTACGAATCCCATATGGTGGCAGCGATTTCTACATTGGAATTGTTTGGAAATTGGAATCGTGCGTTTCAGACCGAGAAAATCACTTTTTGCATTTCGATGCCATTTTTTCGTTATCCAGCGGTCGCAGAAGATTCGTTTTGTGTGCGCTGTTATTATCTTACTTAGGTTTACGAATCCCATATGGTGGCAGCGATTCCTACATTGGAATTGTTTGTAATTTGAAATCGTGCGTTTCAGACCGAGAAAAACACTTTTTGGGATTTCGATGCTATTTTTTCTTTATCCAGTGGTCGCACAAGATTCTTTTTGTGTGCGCCGCTATTATCTTACTTAGGTTTACGAATCCCATATGGTGGCAGCGATTCCTACATTGGAATTGTTTGTAATTTGAAATCGTGCGTTTAAGACCGAGAAAAACACTTTTTGGGATTTCGATGCTACTTTTTCTTTATCCAGTGGTCGCACAAGATTCTTTTTGTGTGCGCCGCTATTATCTTACTTAGGTTTACGAATCCCATATGGTGGCAGCGATTCCTACATTGGAATTGTTTGTAATTTGAAATCGTGCGTTTCAGACCGGCAAAAACACTTTTTGGGATTTCGATGCTATTTTTTCTTTATCCAGTGGTCGCACAAGATTCTTTTTGTGTGCGCCGCTATTATCTTACTTAGGTTTACGAATCCCATATGGTGGCAGCGATTTCTACATTGGAATTGTTTGGAAATTGAAATCGTGCGTTTCAGACCGAGAAAATCACTTTTTGCATTTCGATGCCATTTTTTCGTTATCCAGCGGTCGCAGAAGATTCGTTTTGTGTGCGCTGTTATTATCTTACTTAGGTTTACGAATCCCATATGGTGGCAGCGATTTCTACGTTGGAATTGTTTGGAAAATGAAATCGTGCGTTTCAGACCGAGAAAATCACTTTTTGCATTTCGATGCCATTTTTTCGTTATCCAGCGGTCGCAGAAGATTCGTTTTGTGTGCGCTGTTATTATCTTACTTAGGTTTACGAATCCCATATGGTGGCAGCGATTTCTACATTGGAATTGTTTGGAAATTGAAATCGTGCGTTTCAGACCGAGAAAAACACTTTTTGGGATTTCGATGCTATTTTTTCTTTATCCAGTGGTCGCACAAGATTCTTTTTGTGTGCGCCGCTATTATCTTACTTAGGTTTACGAATCCCTTATGGTGGCAGCGATTTCTACATTGGAATTGTTTGGAAATTGAAATCGTGCGTTTCAGACCGAGAAAAACACTTTTTGCATTTCGATGCCATTTTTTCGTTATCCAGCGGTCGCAGAAGATTCGTTTTGTGTGCGCTGTTACTATCTTACTTAGGTTTACGAATCCCATATGGTGGCAGCGATTTCTACATTGGAATTGTTTGGAAATTGAAATCGTGCGTTTCAGACCGAGAAAATCACTTTTTGCATTTCGATGCCGTTTTTTCGTTATCCAGCGGTCGCAGAAGATTCGTTTTGTGTGCGCTGTTATTATCTTACTTAGGTTTACGAATCCCATATGGTGGCAGCGATTTCTACATTGGAATTGTTTGGAAATTGAAATCGTGCGTTTCAGACCGAGAAAAACACTTTTTGGGATTTCGATGCTATTTTTTCTTTATCCAGTGGTCGCACAAGATTCTTTTTGTGTGCGCCGCTATTATCTTACTTAGGTTTACGAATCCCATATGGTGGCAGCGATTCCTACATTGGAATTGTTTGTAATTTGAAATCGTGCGTTTCAGACCGAGAAAAACACTTTCTGGGATTTCGATGCTATTTTTTCTTTATCCAGTGGTCGCACAAGATTCTTTTTGTGTGCGCCGCTATTATCTTACTTAGGTTTACGAATCCCATATGGTGGCAGCGATTCCTACATTGGAATTGTTTGTAATTTGAAATCGTGCGTTTCAGACCGAGAAAAACACTTTTTGGGATTTCGATGCTATTTTTTCTTTATCCAGTGGTCGCACAAGATTCTTTTTGTGTGCGCCGCTATTATCTTACTTAGGTTTACGAATCCCATATGGTGGCAGCGATTTCTACATTGGAATTGTTTGGAAATTGAAATCGTGCGTTTCAGACCGAGAAAATCACTTTTTGCATTTCGATGCCATTTTTTCGTTATCCAGCGGTCGCAGAAGATTCGTTTTGTGTGCGCTGTTATTATCTTACTTAGGTTTACGAATCGCATATGGTGGCAGCGATTTCTACATTGGAATTGTTTGGAAATTGAAATCGTGCATTTCAGACCGAGAAAATCACTTTTTGCATTTCGATGCCATTTTTTCGTTATCCAGCGGTCGCAGAAGATTCGTTTTGTGTGCGCTGTTATTATCTTACTTAGGTTTACGAATCCCATATGGTGGCAGCGATTTCTACATTGGAATTGTTTGGAAATTGAAATCGTGCGTTTCAGACCGAGAAAAACACTTTTTGGGATTTCGATGCTATTTTTTCTTTATCCAGTGGTCGCACAAGATTCTTTTTGTGTGCGCCGCTATTATCTTACTTAGGTTTACGAATCCCATATGGTGGCAGCGATTTCTACATTGGAATTGTTTTAAAATTGAAATCGTGCGTTTCAGACCGAGAAAAACACTTTTTGGGATTTCGATGCTATTTCTTCTTTATCCAGTGGTCGCACAAGATTCTTTTTGTGTGCGCCGCTATTATCTTACTTAGGTTTACGAATCCCATATGGTGGCAGCGATTCCTACATTGGAATTGTTTGTAATTTGAAATCGTGCGTTTCAGACCGAGAAAAACACTTTTTGGGATTTCGATGCTATTTTTTCTTTATCCAGTGGTCGCACAAGATTCTTTTTGTGTGCGCCGCTATTATCTTACTTAGGTTTACGAATCCCATATGGTGGCAGCGATTTCTACATTGGAATTGTTTGGAAATTGAAATCGTGCGTTTCAGACCGAGAAAATCACTTTTTGCATTTCGATGCCATTTTTTCGTTATCCAGCGGTCGCAGAAGATTCGTTTTGTGTGCGCTGTTATTATCTTACTTAGGTTTACGAATCCCATATGGTGGCAGCGATTCCTACATTGGAATTGTTTGTAATTTGAAATCGTGCGTTTCAGACCGAGAAAAACACTTTTTGGGATTTCGATGCTATTTTTTCTTTATCCAGTGGTCGCACAAGATTCTTTTTGTGTGCGCCGCTATTATCTTACTTAGGTTTACGAATCCCATATGGTGGCAGCGATTCCTACATTGGAATTGTTTGTAATTTGAAATCGTGCGTTTCAGACCGAGAAAAACACTTTTTGGGATTTCGATGCTATTTTTTCTTTATCCAGTGGTCGCACAAGATTCTTTTTGTGTGCGCCGCTATTATCTTACTTAGGTTTACGAATCCCATATGGTGGCAGCGATTCCTACATTGGAATTGTTTGTAATTTGAAATCGTGCGTTTCAGACCGAGAAAAACACTTTTTGGGATTTCGATGCTATTTTTTCTTTATCCAGTGGTCGCACAAGATTCTTTTTGTGTGCGCCGCTATTATCTTACTTAGGTTTACGAATCCCATATGGTGGCAGCGATTTCTACATTGGAATTGTTTGGAAATTGAAATCGTGCGTTTCAGACCGAGAAAATCACTTTTTGCATTTCGATGCCATTTTTTCGTTATCCAGCGGTCGCAGAAGATTCGTTTTGTGTGCGCCGCTATTATCTTACTTAGGTTTACGAATCCCATATGGTGGCAGCGATTCCTACATTGGAATTGTTTGTAATTTGAAATCGTGCGTTTCAGACCGAGAGAAACACTTTTTGGGATTTCGATGCTATTTTTTCTTTATCCAGTGGTCGCACAAGATTCTTTTTGTGTGCGCCGCTATTATCTTACGTAGGTTTACGAATCCCATATGGTGGCAGCGATTCCTACATTGGAATTGTTTGTAATTTGAAATCGTGCGTTTCAGACCGAGAAAAACACTTTTTGGGATTTCGATGCTATTTTTTCTTTATCCAGTGGTCGCACAAGATTCGTTTGTGTGCGCCGCTATTATCTTACTTAGGTTTATGAATCCCATATGGTGGCAGCGATTCCTACATTGGAATTGTTTGTCATTTGAAATCGTGCGTTTCAGACCGAGAAAAACACTTTTTGGGATTTCGATGCTATTTTTTCTTTATCCAGTGGTCGCACAAGATTCTTTTTGTGTGCGCCGCTATTATCTTACTTAGGTTTACGAATCCCATATGGTGGCAGCGATTCCTACATTGGAATGGTTTGTAATTTGAAATCGTGCGTTTCAGACCGAGAAAAACACTTTTTGGGATTTCGATGCTATTTTTTCTTTATCCAGTGGTCGCACAAGATTCTTTTTGTGTGCGCCGCTATTATCTTACTTAGGTTTATGAATCCCATATGGTGGCAGCGATTCCTACATTGGAATTGTTTGTCATTTGAAATCGTGCGTTTCAGACCGAGAAAAACACTTTTTGGGATTTCGATGCTATTTTTTCTTTATCCAGTGGTCGTACAAGATTCTTTTTGTGTGCGCCGCTATTATCTTACTTAGGTTTACGAATCCCATATGGTGGCAGCGATTCCTACATTGGAATTGTTTGTAATTTGAAATCGTGCGTTTCAGACCGAGAAAAACACTTTTTGGGATTTCGATGCTATTTTTTCTTTATCCAGTGGTCGCACAAGATTCTTTTTGTGTGCGCCGCTATTATCTTACTTAGGTTTACGAATCCCATATGGTGGCAGCGATTCCTACATTGGAATTGTTTGTAATTTGAAATCGTGCGTTTCAGACCGAGAAAAACACTTTTTGGGATTTCGATGCTATTTTTTCTTTATCCAGTGGTCGCACAAGATTCTTTTTGTGTGCGCCGCTATTATCTTACTTAGGTTTACGAATCCCATATGGTGGCAGCGATTTCTACATTGGAATTGTTTGGAAATTGAAATCGTGCGTTTCAGACCGAGAAAATCACTTTTTGCATTTCGATGCCATTTTTTCGTTATCCAGCGGTCGCAGAAGATTCGTTTTGTGTGCGCTGTTATTATCTTACTTAGGTTTACGAATCGCATATGGTGGCAGCGATTTCTACATTGGAATTGTTTGGAAATTGAAATCGTGCGTTTCAGACCGAGAAAATCACTTTTTGCATTTCGATGCCATTTTTTCGTTATCCAGCGGTCGCAGAAGATTCGTTTTGTGTGCGCTGTTATTATCTTACTTAGGTTTACGAATCGCATATGGTGGCAGCGATTTCTACATTGGAATTGTTTGGAAATTGAAATCGTGCGTTTCAGACCGAGAAAAACACTTTTTGGGATTTCGATGCTATTTTTTCTTTATCCAGTGGTCGCACAAGATTCTTTTTGTGTGCGCCGCTATTATCTTACTTAGGTTTACGAATCCCATATGGTGGCAGCGATTCCTACATTGGAATTGTTTGTAATTTGAAATCGTGCGTTTCAGACCGAGAAAAACACTTTTTGTGATTTCAATGCTATTTTTTCTTTATCCAGTGGTCGCACAAGATTCTTTTTGTGTGCGCCGCTATTATCTTACTTAGGTTTACGAATCCCATATGGTGGCAGCGATTCCTACACTGGAATTGTTTGTCATTTGAAAACGTGCGTTTCAGACCGAGAAAAACACTTTTTGGGATTTCGATGCTATTTTTTCTTTATCCAGTGGTCGCACAAGATTCTTTTGTGTGCGCCGCTATTATCTTACTTAGGTTTATGAATCCCATATGGTGGCAGCGATTCCTACATTGGAATTGTTTGTCATTTGAAATCGTGCGTTTCAGACCGAGAAAAACACTTTTTGGGATTTCGATGCTATTTTTTCTTTATCCAGTGGTCGCACAAGATTCTTTTTGTGTGCGCCGCTATTATCTTACTTAGGTTTACGAATCCCATATGGTGGCAGCGATTCCTACATTGGAATTGTTTGTAATTTGAAATCGTGCGTTTCAGACCGAGAAAAACACTTTTTGGGATTTCGATGCTATTTTTTCTTTATCCAGTGGTCGCACAAGATTCTTTTGTGTGCGCCGCTATTATCTTACTTAGGTTTATGAATCCCATATGGTGGCAGCGATTCCTACATTGGAATTGTTTGTCATTTGAAATCGTGCGTTTCAGACCGAGAAAAACACTTTTTGGGATTTCGATGCTATTTTTTCTTTATCCAGTGGTCGCACAAGATTCTTTTTGTGTGCGCCGCTATTATCTTACTTAGGTTTACGAATCCCATATGGTGGCAGCGATTCCTACATTGGAATGGTTTGTAATTTGAAATCGTGCGTTTCAGACCGAGAAAATCACTTTTTGCATTTCGATGCCATTTTTTCGTTATCCAGTGGTCGCACAAGATTCTTTTGTGTGCGCCGCTATTATCTTACTTAGGTTTATGAATCCCATATGGTGGCAGCGATTCCTACATTGGAATTGTTTGTCATTTGAAATCGTGCGTTTCAGACCGAGAAAAACACTTTTTGGGATTTCGATGCTATTTTTTCTTTATCCAGTGGTCGCACAAGATTCTTTTTGTGTGCGCCGCTATTATCTTACTTAGGTTTACGAATCCCATATGGTGGCAGCGATCCCTACATTGGAATTGTTTGTAATTTGAAATCGTGCGTTTCAGACCGAGAAAAACACTTTTTGGGATTTCGATGCTATTTTTTCTTTATCCAGTGGTCGCACAAGATTCTTTTTGTGTGCGCCGCTATTATCTTACTTAGGTTTACGAATCCCATATGGTGGCAGCGATTCCTACATTGGAATTGTTTGTAATTTGAAATCGTGCGTTTCAGACCGAGAAAAACACTTTTTGGGATTTCGATGCTATTTTTTCTTTATCCAGTGGTCGCACAAGATTCTTTTTGTGTGCGCCGCTATTATCTTACTTAGGTTTACGAATCCCATATGGTGGCAGCGATTCCTACATTGGAATTGTTTGTAATTTGAAATCGTGCGTTTCAGACCGAGAAAAACACTTTTTGGGATTTCGATGCTATTTTTTCTTTATCCAGTGGTCGCACAAGATTCTTTTTGTGTGCGCCGCTATTATCTTACTTAGGTTTACGAATCCCATATGGTGGCAGCGATTTCTACATTGGAATTGTTTGGAAATTGAAATCGTGCGTTTCAGACCGAGAAAATCACTTTTTGCATTTCGATGCCATTTTTTCGTTATCCAGCGGTCGCAGAAGATTCGTTTTGTGTGCGCCGCTATTATCTTACTTAGGTTTACGAATCCCATATGGTGGCAGCGATTCCTACATTGGAATTGTTTGTAATTTGAAATCGTGCGTTTCAGACCGAGAAAAACACTTTTTGGGATTTCGATGCTATTTTTTCTTTATCCAGTGGTCGCACAAGATTCTTTTTGTGTGCGCCGCTATTATCTTACTTAGGTTTACGAATCCCATATGGTGGCAGCGATTCCTACATTGGAATTGTTTGTAATTTGAAATCGTGCGTTTCAGACCGAGAAAAACACTTTTTGGGATTTCGATGCTATTTTTTCTTTATCCAGTGGTCGCACAAGATTCTTTTGTGTGCGCCGCTATTATCTTACTTAGGTTTATGAATCCCATATGGTGGCAGCGATTCCTACATTGGAATTGTTTGTCATTTGAAATCGTGCGTTTCAGACCGAGAAAAACACTTTTTGGGATTTCGATGCTATTTTTTCTTTATCCAGTGGTCGCACAAGATTCTTTTTGTGTGCGCCGCTATTATCTTACTTAGGTTTACGAATCCCATATGGTGGCAGCGATTCCTACATTGGAATGGTTTGTAATTTGAAATCGTGCGTTTCAGACCGAGAAAAACACTTTTTGGGATTTCGATGCTATTTCTTCTTTATCCAGTGGTCGCACAAGATTCTTTTTGTGTGCGCCGCTATTATCTTACTTAGGTTTACGAATCCCATATGGTGGCAGCGATTCCTACATTGGAATTGTTTGTAATTTGAAATCGTGCGTTTCAGACCGAGAAAAACACTTTTTGGGATTTCGATGCTATTTTTTCTTTATCCAGTGGTCGCACAAGATTCTTTTTGTGTGCGCCGCTATTATCTTACTTAGGTTTACGAATCCCATATGGTGGCAGCGATTTCTACATTGGAATTGTTTGGAAATTGAAATCGTGCGTTTCAGACCGAGAAAATCACTTTTTGCATTTCGATGCCATTTTTTCGTTATCCAGCGGTCGCAGAAGATTCGTTTTGTGTGCGCTGTTATTATCTTACTTAGGTTTACGAATCCCATATGGTGGCAGCGATTCCTACATTGGAATTGTTTGTAATTTGAAATCGTGCGTTTCAGACCTAGAAAAACACTTTTTGGGATTTCGATGCTATTTTTTCTTTATCCAGTGGTCGCACAAGATTCTTTTTGTGTGCGCCGCTATTATCTTACTTAGGTTTATGAATCCCATATGGTGGCAGCGATTCCTACATTGGAATTGTTTGTCATTTGAAATCGTGCGTTTCAGACCGAGAAAAACACTTTTTGGGATTTCGATGCTATTTTTTCTTTATCCAGCGGTCGCACAAGATTCTTTTTGTGTGCGCCGCTATTATCTTACTTAGGTTTACGAATCCCATATGGTGGCAGCGATCCCTACATTGGAATTGTTTGTAATTTGAAATCGTGCGTTTCAGACCGAGAAAAACACTTTTTGGGATTTCGATGCTATTTTTTCTTTATCCAGTGGTCGCACAAGATTCTTTTTGTGTGCGCCGCTATTATCTTACTTAGGTTTACGAATCCCATATGGTGGCAGCGATTCCTACATTGGAATTGTTTGTAATTTGAAATCGTGCGTTTCAGACCGAGAAAAACACTTTTTGGGATTTCGATGCTATTTTTTCTTTATCCAGTGGTCGCACAAGATTCTTTTTGTGTGCGCCGCTATTATCTTACTTAGGTTTACGAATCCCATATGGTGGCAGCGATTCCTACATTGGAATTGTTTGTAATTTGAAATCGTGCGTTTCAGACCGAGAAAAACACTTTTTGGGATTTCGATGCTATTTTTTCTTTATCCAGTGGTCGCACAAGATTCTTTTTGTGTGCGCCGCTATTATCTTACTTAGGTTTACGAATCCCATATGGTGGCAGCGATTTCTACATTGGAATTGTTTGGAAATTGAAATCGTGCGTTTCAGACCGAGAAAATCACTTTTTGCATTTCGATGCCATTTTTTCGTTATCCAGCGGTCGCAGAAGATTCGTTTTGTGTGCGCCGCTATTATCTTACTTAGGTTTACGAATCCCATATGGTGGCAGCGATTCCTACATTGGAATTGTTTGTAATTTGAAATCGTGCGTTTCAGACCGAGAAAAACACTTTTTGGGATTTCGATGCTATTTTTTCTTTATCCAGTGGTCGCACAAGATTCTTTTTGTGTGCGCCGCTATTATCTTACTTAGGTTTACGAATCCCATATGGTGGCAGCGATTCCTACATTGGAATTGTTTGTAATTTGAAATCGTGCGTTTCAGACCGAGAAAAACACTTTTTGGGATTTCGATGCTATTTTTTCTTTATCCAGTGGTCGCACAAGATTCTTTTGTGTGCGCCGCTATTATCTTACTTAGGTTTACGAATCCCATATGGTGGCAGCGATTCCTACATTGGAATTGTTTGTAATTTGAAATCGTGCGTTTCAGACCGAGAAAAACACTTTTTGGGATTTCGATGCTATTTTTTCTTTATCCAGTGGTCGCACAAGATTCTTTTTGTGTGCGCCGCTATTATCTTACTTAGGTTTACGAATCCCATATGGTGGCAGCGATTTCTACATTGGAATTGTTTGGAAATTGAAATCGTGCGTTTCAGACCGAGAAAATCACTTTTTGCATTTCGATGCCATTTTTTCGTTATCCAGCGGTCGCAGAAGATTCGTTTTGTGTGCGCCGCTATTATCTTACTTAGGTTTACGAATCCCATATGGTGGCAGCGATTCCTACATTGGAATTGTTTGTAATTTGAAATCGTGCGTTTCAGACCGAGAAAAACACTTTTTGGGATTTCGATGCTATTTTTTCTTTATCCAGTGGTCGCACAAGATTCTTTTTGTGTGCGCCGCTATTATCTTACTTAGGTTTACGAATCCCATATGGTGGCAGCGATTCCTACATTGGAATTGTTTGTAATTTGAAATCGTGCGTTTCAGACCGAGAAAAACACTTTTTGGGATTTCGATGCTATTTTTTCTTTATCCAGTGGTCGCACAAGATTCTTTTTGTGTGCGCCGCTATTATCTTACTTAGGTTTATGAATCCCATATGGTGGCAGCGATTCCTACATTGGAATTGTTTGTCATTTGAAATCGTGCGTTTCAGACCGAGAAAAACACTTTTTGGGATTTCGATGCTATTTTTTCTTTATCCAGTGGTCGTACAAGATTCTTTTTGTGTGCGCCGCTATTATCTTACTTAGGTTTACGAATCCCATATGGTGGCAGCGATTCCTACATTGGAATTGTTTGTAATTTGAAATCGTGCGTTTCAGACCGAGAAAAACACTTTTTGGGATTTCGATGCTATTTTTTCTTTATCCAGTGGTCGCACAAGATTCTTTTTGTGTGCGCCGCTATTATCTTACTTAGGTTTACGAATCCCATATGGTGGCAGCGATTCCTACATTGGAATTGTTTGTAATTTGAAATCGTGCGTTTCAGACCGAGAAAAACACTTTTTGGGATTTCGATGCTATTTTTTCTTTATCCAGTGGTCGCACAAGATTCTTTTTGTGTGCGCCGCTATTATCTTACTTAGGTTTACGAATCCCATATGGTGGCAGCGATTTCTACATTGGAATTGTTTGGAAATTGAAATCGTGCGTTTCAGACCGAGAAAATCACTTTTTGCATTTCGATGCCATTTTTTCGTTATCCAGCGGTCGCAGAAGATTCGTTTTGTGTGCGCTGTTATTATCTTACTTAGGTTTACGAATCGCATATGGTGGCAGCGATTTCTACATTGGAATTGTTTGGAAATTGAAATCGTGCGTTTCAGACCGAGAAAATCACTTTTTGCATTTCGATGCCATTTTTTCGTTATCCAGCGGTCGCAGAAGATTCGTTTTGTGTGCGCTGTTATTATCTTACTTAGGTTTACGAATCCCATATGGTGGCAGCGATTTCTACATTGGAATTGTTTGGAAATTGAAATCGTGCGTTTCAGACCGAGAAAAACACTTTTTGGGATTTCGATGCTATTTTTTCTTTATCCAGTGGTCGCACAAGATTCTTTTTGTGTGCGCCGCTATTATCTTACTTAGGTTTACGAATCCCATATGGTGGCAGCGATTTCTACATTGGAATTGTTTGGAAATTGAAATCGTGCGTTTCAGACCGAGAAAATCACTTTTTGCATTTCGATGCCATTTTTTCGTTATCCAGCGGTCGCAGAAGATTCGTTTTGTGTGCGCTGTTATTATCTTACTTAGGTTTACGAATCCCATATGGTGGCAGCGATTTCTACATTGGAATTGTTTTAAAATTGAAATCGTGCGTTTCAGACCGAGAAAAACACTTTTTGGGATTTCGATGCTATTTCTTCTTTATCCAGTGGTCGCACAAGATTCTTTTTGTGTGCGCCGCTATTATCTTACTTAGGTTTACGAATCCCATATGGTGGCAGCGATTCCTACATTGGAACTGTTTGTAATTTGAAATCGTGCGTTTCAGACCGAGAAAAACACTTTTTGGGATTTCGATGCTATTTTTTCTTTATCCAGTGGTCGCACAAGATTCTTTTTGTGTGCGCCGCTATTATCTTACTTAGGTTTACGAATCCCATATGGTGGCAGCGATTCCTACATTGGAATTGTTTGTAATTTGAAATCGTGCGTTTCAGACCGAGAAAAACACTTTTTGGGATTTCGATGCTATTTTTTCTTTATCCAGTGGTCGCACAAGATTCTTTTTGTGTGCGCCGCTATTATCTTACTTAGGTTTACGAATCCCATATGGTGGCAGCGATTCCTACATTGGAATTGTTTGTAATTTGAAATCGTGCGTTTCAGACCGAGAAAAACACTTTTTGGGATTTCGATGCTATTTTTTCTTTATCCAGTGGTCGCACAAGATTCTTTTTGTGTGCGCCGCTATTATCTTACTTAGGTTTACGAATCCCATATGGTGGCAGCGATTTCTACATTGGAATTGTTTGGAAATTGAAATCGTGCGTTTCAGACCGAGAAAATCACTTTTTGCATTTCGATGCCATTTTTTCGTTATCCAGCGGTCGCAGAAGATTCGTTTTGTGTGCGCCGCTGTTATCTTACTTAGGTTTACGAATCCCATATGGTGGCAGCGATTCCTACATTGGAATTGTTTGTAATTTGAAATCGTGCGTTTCAGACCGAGAGAAACACTTTTTGGGATTTCGATGCTATTTTTTCTTTATCCAGTGGTCGCACAAGATTCTTTTTGTGTGCGCCGCTATTATCTTACGTAGGTTTACGAATCCCATATGGTGGCAGCGATTCCTACATTGGAATTGTTTGTAATTTGAAATCGTGCGTTTCAGACCGAGAAAAACACTTTTTGGGATTTCGATGCTATTTTTTCTTTATCCAGTGGTCGCACAAGATTCTTTTGTGTGCGCCGCTATTATCTTACTTAGGTTTATGAATCCCATATGGTGGCAGCGATTCCTACATTGGAATTGTTTGTCATTTGAAATCGTGCGTTTCAGACCGAGAAAAACACTTTTTGGGATTTCGATGCTATTTTTTCTTTATCCAGTGGTCGCACAAGATTCTTTTTGTGTGCGCCGCTATTATCTTACTTAGGTTTACGAATCCCATATGGTGGCAGCGATTCCTACATTGGAATGGTTTGTAATTTGAAATCCTGCGTTTCAGACCGAGAAAAACACTTTTTGGGATTTCGATGCTATTTTTTCTTTATCCAGTGGTCGCACAAGATTCTTTTTGTGTGCGCCGCTATTATCTTACTTAGGTTTATGAATCCCATATGGTGGCAGCGATTCCTACATTGGAATTGTTTGTCATTTGAAATCGTGCGTTTCAGACCGAGAAAAACACTTTTTGGGATTTCGATGCTATTTTTTCTTTATCCAGTGGTCGTACAAGATTCTTTTTGTGTGCGCCGCTATTATCTTACTTAGGTTTACGAATCCCATATGGTGGCAGCGATTCCTACATTGGAATTGTTTGTAATTTGAAATCGTGCGTTTCAGACCGAGAAAAACACTTTTTGGGATTTCGATGCTATTTTTTCTTTATCCAGTGGTCGCACAAGATTCTTTTTGTGTGCGCCGCTATTATCTTACTTAGGTTTACGAATCCCATATGGTGGCAGCGATTCCTACATTGGAATTGTTTGTAATTTGAAATCGTGCGTTTCAGACCGAGAAAAACACTTTTTGGGATTTCGATGCTATTTTTTCTTTATCCAGTGGTCGCACAAGATTCTTTTTGTGTGCGCCGCTATTATCTTACTTAGGTTTACGAATCCCATATGGTGGCAGCGATCCCTACATTGGAATTGTTTGTAATTTGAAATCGTGCGTTTCAGACCGAGAAAAACACTTTTTGGGATTTCGATGCTATTTTTTCTTTATCCAGTGGTCGCACAAGATTCTTTTTGTGTGCGCCGCTATTATCTTACTTAGGTTTACGAATCCCATATGGTGGCAGCGATTTCTACATTGGAATTGTTTGGAAATTGAAATCGTGCGTTTCAGACCGAGAAAATCACTTTTTGCATTTCGATGCCATTTTTTCGTTATCCAGCGGTCGCAGAAGATTCGTTTTGTGTGCGCTGTTATTATCTTACTTAGGTTTACGAATCGCATATGGTGGCAGCGATTTCTACATTGGAATTGTTTGGAAATTGAAATCGTGCGTTTCAGACCGAGAAAATCACTTTTTGCATTTCGATGCCATTTTTTCGTTATCCAGCGGTCGCAGAAGATTCGTTTTGTGTGCGCTGTTATTATCTTACTTAGGTTTACGAATCGCATATGGTGGCAGCGATTTCTACATTGGAATTGTTTGGAAATTGAAATCGTGCGTTTCAGACCGAGAAAAACACTTTTTGGGATTTCGATGCTATTTTTTCTTTATCCAGTGGTCGCACAAGATTCTTTTTGTGTGCGCCGCTATTATCTTACTTAGGTTTACGAATCCCATATGGTGGCAGCGATTCCTACATTGGAATTGTTTGTAATTTGAAATCGTGCGTTTCAGACCGAGAAAAACACTTTTTGGGATTTCAATGCTATTTTTTCTTTATCCAGTGGTCGCACAAGATTCTTTTTGTGTGCGCCGCTATTATCTTACTTAGGTTTACGAATCCCATATGGTGGCAGCGATTCCTACACTGGAATTGTTTGTCATTTGAAAACGTGCGTTTCAGACCGAGAAAAACACTTTTTGGGATTTCGATGCTATTTTTTCTTTATCCAGTGGTCGCACAAGATTCTTTTTGTGTGCGCCGCTATTATCTTACTTAGGTTTACGAATCCCATATGGTGGCAGCGATCCCTACATTGGAATTGTTTGTAATTTGAAATCGTGCGTTTCAGACCGAGAAAAACACTTTTTGGGATTTCGATGCTATTTTTTCTTTATCCAGTGGTCGCACAAGATTCTTTTTGTGTGCGCCGCTATTATCTTACTTAGGTTTACGAATCCCATATGGTGGCAGCGATTTCTACATTGGA
This sequence comes from Cetonia aurata, assembly GCA_949128085.1. Lineage (NCBI taxonomy): Eukaryota > Metazoa > Arthropoda > Insecta > Coleoptera > Scarabaeidae > Cetonia > Cetonia aurata. Next base: position 199,641 of record OX421885.1, read on the forward strand.
ATTGTTTGGAAATTGAAATCGTGCGTTTCAGACCGAGAAAATCACTTTTTGCATTTCGATGCCATTTTTTCGTTATCCAGCGGTCGCAGAAGATTCGTTTTGTGTGCGCTGTTATTATCTTACTTAGGTTTACGAATCCCATATGGTGGCAGCGATTTCTACATTGGAATTGTTTGGAAATTGAAATCGTGCGTTTCAGACCGAGAAAATCACTTTTTGCATTTCGATGCCATTTTTTCGTTATCCAGCGGTCGCAGAAGATTCGTTTTGTGTGCGCTGTTATTATCTTACTTAGGTTTACGAAACCCATATGGTGGCAGCGATTTCTACATTGGAATTGTTTGGAAATTGAAATCGTGCGTTTCAGACCGAGAAAATCACTTTTTGCATTTCGATGCCATTTTTTCGTTATCCAGCGGTCGCAGAAGATTCGTTTTGTGTGCGCTGTTATTATCTTACTTAGGTTTACGAATCCCATATGGTGGCAGCGATTTCTACATTGGAATTGTTTGGAAATTGAAATCGTGCGTTTCAGACCGAGAAAATCACTTTTTGCATTTCGATGCCATTTTTTCGTTATCCAGCGGTCGCAGAAGATTCGTTTTGTGTGCGCTGTTATTATCTTACTTAGGTTTACGAATCCCATATGGTGGCAGCGATTTCTACATTGGAATTGTTTGGAAATTGAAATCGTGCGTTTCAGACCGAGAAAATCACTTTTTGCATTTCGATGCCATTTTTTCGTTATCCAGCGGTCGCAGAAGATTCGTTTTGTGTGCGCTGTTGTTATCTTACTTAGGTTTACGAATCCCATATGGTGGCAGCGATTTCTACATTGGAATTGTTTGGAAATTGAAATCGTGCGTTTCAGACCGAGAAAATCACTTTTTGCATTTCGATGCCATTTTTTCGTTATCCAGCGGTCGCAGAAGATTCGTTTTGTGTGCGCTGTTATTATCTTACTTAGGTTTACGAATCCCACATGGTGGCAGCGATTTCTACATTGGAATTGTTTGGAAATTGAAATCGTGCGTTTCAGACCGAGAAAATCACTTTTTGCATTTCGATGCCATTTTTTCGTTATCCAGCGGTCGCAGAAGATTCGTTTTGTGTGCGCTGTTATTATCTTACTTAGGTTTACGAATCCCATATGGTGGCAGCGATTTCTACATTGGAATTGTTTGGAAATTGAAATCGTGCGTTTCAGACCGAGAAAATCACTTTTTGCATTTCGATGCCATTTTTTCGTTATCCAGCGGTCGCAGAAGATTCGTTTTGTGTGCGCTGTTATTATCTTACTTAGGTTTACGAATCCCATATGGTGGCAGCGATTTCTACATTGGAATTGTTTGGAAATTGGAATCGTGCGTTTCAGACCGAGAAAATCACTTTTTGCATTTCGATGCCATTTTTTCGTTATCCAGCGGTCGCAGAAGATTCGTCTTGTGTGCGCTGTTATTATCTTACTTAGGTTTACGAATCCCATATGGTGGCAGCGATTTCTACATTGGAATTGTTTGGAAATTGAAATCGTGCGTTTCAGACCGAGAAAATCACTTTTTGCATTTCGATGCCATTTTTTCGTTATCCAGCGGTCGCAGAAGATTCGTTTTGTGTGCGCTGTTATTATCTTACTTAGGTTTACGAATCACATATGGTGGCAGCGATTTCTACATTGGAATTGTTTGGAAATTGAAATCGTGCGTTTCAGACAGAGAAAATCACTTTTTGCATTTCGATGCCATTTTTTCGTTATCCAGCGGTCGCAGAAGATTCGTTTTGTGTGCGCTGTTATTATCTTACTTAGGTTTACGAATCCCATATGGTGGCCGCGATTTCTACATTGGAATTGTTTGGAAATTGAAATCGTGCGTTTCAGACCGAGAAAATCACTTTTTGCATTTCGATGCCATTTTTTCGTTATCCAGCGGTCGCAGAAGATTCGTTTTGTGTGCGCTGTTATTATCTTACTTAGGTTTACGAATCCCATATGGTGGCAGCGATTTCTACATTGGAATTGTTTGGAAATTGAAATCGTGCGTTTCAGACCGAGAAAATCACTTTTTGCATTTCGATGCCATTTTTTCGTTATCCAGCGGTCGCAGAAGATTCGTTTTGTGTGCGCTGTTATTATCTTACTTAGGTTTACGAATCCCATATGGTGGCAGCGATTTCTACATTGGAATTGTTTGGAAATTGAAATCGTGCGTTTCAGACCGAGAAAATCACTTTTTGCATTTCGATGCCATTTTTTCGTTATCCAGCGGTCGCAGAAGATTCGTTTTGTGTGCGCTGTTATTATCTTACTTAGGTTTACGAATCCCATATGGTGGCAGCGATTTCTACATTGGAATTGTTTGGAAATTGAAATCGTGCGTTTCAGACCGAGAAAATCACTTTTTGCTTTTCGATGCCATTTTTTCGTTATCCAGCGGTCGCAGAAGATTCGTTTTGTGTGCGCTGTTATTATCTTACTTAGGTTTACGAATCCCATATGGTGGCAGCGATTTCTACATTGGAATTGTTTGGAAATTGGAATCGTGCGTTTCAGACCGAGAAAATCACTTTTTGCATTTCGATGCCATTTTTTCGTTATCCAGCGGTCGCAGAAGATTCGTCTTGTGTGCGCTGTTATTATCTTACTTAGGTTTACGAATCCCATATGGTGGCAGCGATTTCTACATTGGAATTGTTTGGAAATTGAAATCGTGCGTTTCAGACCGAGAAAATCACTTTTTGCATTTCGATGCCATTTTTTCGTTATCCAGCGGTCGCAGAAGATTCGTTTTGTGTGAGCTGTTATTATCTTACTTAGGTTTACGAATCCCATATGGTGGCAGCGATTTCTACATTGGAATTGTTTGGAAATTGAAATCGTGCGTTTCAGACCGAGAAAATCACTTTTTGCATTTCGATGCCATTTTTTCGTTATCCAGCGGTCGCAGAAGATTCGTTTTGTGTGCGCTGTTATTATCTTACTTAGGTTTACGAATCCCATATGGTGGCAGCGATTTCTACATTGGAATTGTTTGGAAATTGAAGTCGTGCGTTTCAGACCGAGAAAATCACTTTTTGCATTTCGATGCCATTTTTTCGTTATCCAGCGGTCGCAGAAGATTCGTTTTGTGTGCGCTGTTATTATCTTACTTAGGTTTACGAATCCCATATGGTGGCACCGATTTCTACATTGGAATTGTTTGGAAATTGAAATCGTGCGTTTCAGACCGAGAAAATCACTTTTTGCATTTCGATGCCATTTTTTCGTTATCCAGCGGTCGCAGAAGATTCGTTTTGTGTGCGCTGTTATTATCTTACTTAGGTTTACGAATCCCATATGGTGGCAGCGATTTCTACATTAGAATTGTTTGGAAATTGAAATCGTGCGTTTCAGACCGAGAAAATCACTTTTTGCATTTCGATGCCATTTTTTCGTTATCCAGCGGTCGCAGAAGATTCGTTTTGTGTGCGCTGTTATTATCTTACTTAGGTTTACGAATCCCATATGGTGGCAGCGATTTCTACATTGGAATTGTTTGGAAATTGAAATCGTGCGTTTCAGACCGAGAAAATCACTTTTTGCATTTCGATGCCATTTTTTCGTTATCCAGCGGTCGCAGAAGATTCGTTTTGTGTGCGCTGTTATTATCTTACTTAGGTTTACGAATCCCATATGGTGGCAGCGATTTCTACATTGGAATTGTTTGGAAATTGGAATCGTGCGTTTCAGACCGAGAAAATCACTTTTTGCATTTCGATGCCATTTTTTCGTTATCCAGCGGTCGCAGAAGATTCGTCTTGTGTGCGCTGTTATTATCTTACTTAGGTTTACGAATCCCATATGGTGGCAGCGATTTCTACATTGGAATTGTTTGGAAATTGAAATCGTGCGTTTCAGACCGAGAAAATCACTTTTTGCATTTCGATGCCATTTTTTCGTTATCCAGCGGTCGCAGAAGATTCGTTTTGTGTGCGCTGTTATTATCTTACTTAGGTTTACGAATCCCATATGGTGGCAGCGATTTCTACATTGGAATTGTTTGGAAATTGAAATCGTGCCTTTCAGACCGAGAAAATCACTTCTTGCATTTCGATGCCATTTTTTCGTTATCCAGCGGTCGCAGAAGATTCGTTTTGTGTGCGCTGTTATTATCTTACTTAGGTTTACGAATCCCATATGGTGGCAGCGATTTCTACATTGGAATTGTTTGGAAATTGAAATCGTGCGTTTCAGACCGAGAAAATCACTTTTTGCATTTCGATGCCATTTTTTCGTTATCCAGCGGTCGCAGAAGATTCGTCTTGTGTGCGCTGTTATTATCTTACTTAGGTTTACGAATCCCATATGGTGGCAGCGATTTCTACATTGGAATTGTTTGGAAATTGAAATCGTGCGTTTCAGACCGAGAAAATCACTTTTTGCATTTCGATGCCATTTTTTCGTTATCCAGCGGTCGCAGAAGATTCGTTTTGTGTGCGCTGTTATTATCTTACTTAGGTTTACGAATCCCATATGGTGGCAGCGATTTCTACATTGGAATTGTTTGGAAATTGAAATCGTGCGTTTCAGACCGAGAAAATCACTTTTTGCATTTCGATGCCATTTTTTCGTTATCCAGCGGTCGCAGAAGATTCGTTTTGTGTGCGCTGTTATTATCTTACTTAGGTTTACGAATCCCATATGGTGGCAGCGATTTCTACATTGGAATTGTTTGGAAATTGAAATCGTGCGTTTCAGACCGAGAAAATCACTTTTTGCATTTCGATGCCATTTTTTCGTTATCCAGCGGTCGCAGAAGATTCGTTTTGTGTGCGCTGTTATTATCTTACTTAGGTTTACGAATCGCATATGGTGGCAGCGATTTCTACATTGGAATTGTTTGGAAATTGAATTCGTGCGTTTCAGACCGAGAAAATCACTTTTTGCATTTCGATGCCATTTTTTCGTTATCCAGCGGTCGCAGAAGATTCGTTTTGTGTGCGCTGTTATTATCTTACTTAGGTTTACGAATCCCATATGGTGGCAGCGATTTCTACATTGGAATTGTTTGGAAATTGAAATCGTGCGTTTCAGACCGAGAAAAACACTTTTTGGGATTTCGATGCTATTTTTTCTTTATCCAGTGGTCGCACAAGATTCTTTTTGTGTGCGCCGCTATTATCTTACTTAGGTTTACGAATCCCATATGGTGGCAGCGATTTCTACATTGGAATTGTTTGGAAATTGAAATCGTGCGTTTCAGACCGAGAAAATCACTTTTTGCATTTCGATGCCATTTTTTCGTTATCCAGCGGTCGCAGAAGATTCGTTTTGTGTGCGCTGTTATTATCTTACTTAGGTTTACGAATCCCATATGGTGGCAGCGATTTCTACATTGGAATTGTTTTAAAATTGAAATCGTGCGTTTCAGACCGAGAAAAACACTTTTTGGGATTTCGATGCTATTTTTTCTTTATCCAGTGGTCGCACAAGATTCTTTTTGTGTGCGCCGCTATTATCTTACTTAGGTTTACGAATCCCATATGGTGGCAGCGATTCCTACATTGGAATTGTTTGTAATTTGAAATCGTGCGTTTCAGACCGAGAAAAACACTTTTTGGGATTTCAATGCTATTTTTTCTTTATCCAGTGGTCGCACAAGATTCTTTTTGTGTGCGCCGCTATTATCTTACTTAGGTTTACGAATCCCATATGGTGGCAGCGATTCCTACATTGGAATTGTTTGTAATTTGAAATCGTGCGTTTCAGACCGAGAAAAACACTTTTTGGGATTTCAATGCTATTTTTTCTTTATCCAGTGGTCGCACAAGATTCTTTTTGTGTGCGCCGCTATTATCTTACTTAGGTTTACGAATCCCATATGGTGGCAGCGATTCCTACATTGGAATTGTTTGTCATTTGAAAACGTGCGTTTCAGACCGAGAAAAACACTTTTTGGGATTTCGATGCTATTTTTTCTTTATCCAGTGGTCGCACAAGATTCTTTTTGTGTGCGCCGCTATTATCTTACTTAGGTTTACGAATCCCATATGGTGGCAGCGATCCCTACATTGGAATTGTTTGTAATTTGAAATCGTGCGTTTCAGACCGAGAAAAACACTTTTTGGGATTTCGATGCTATTTTTTCTTTATCCAGTGGTCGCACAAGATTCTTTTTGTGTGCGCCGCTATTATCTTACTTAGGTTTACGAATCCCATATGGTGGCAGCGATTTCTACATTGGAATTGTTTGGAAATTGAAATCGTGCGTTTCAGACCGAGAAAATCACTTTTTGCATTTCGATGCCATTTTTTCGTTATCCAGCGGTCGCAGAAGATTCGTTTTGTGTGCGCTGTTATTATCTTACTTAGGTTTACGAATCCCATATGGTGGCAGCGATTTCTACATTGGAATTGTTTGGAAATTGAAATCGTGCGTTTCAGACCGAGAAAATCACTTTTTGCATTTCGATGCCATTTTTTCGTTATCCAGCGGTCGCAGAAGATTCGTTTTGTGTGCGCTGTTATTATCTTACTTAGGTTTACGAAACCCATATGGTGGCAGCGATTTCTACATTGGAATTGTTTGGAAATTGAAATCGTGCGTTTCAGACCGAGAAAATCACTTTTTGCATTTCGATGCCATTTTTTCGTTATCCAGCGGTCGCAGAAGATTCGTTTTGTGTGCGCTGTTATTATCTTACTTAGGTTTACGAATCCCATATGGTGGCAGCGATTTCTACATTGGAATTGTTTGGAAATTGAAATCGTGCGTTTCAGACCGAGAAAATCACTTTTTGCATTTCGATGCCATTTTTTCGTTATCCAGCGGTCGCAGAAGATTCGTTTTGTGTGCGCTGTTATTATCTTACTTAGGTTTACGAATCCCATATGGTGGCAGCGATTTCTACATTGGAATTGTTTGGAAATTGAAATCGTGCGTTTCAGACCGAGAAAATCACTTTTTGCATTTCGATGCCATTTTTTCGTTATCCAGCGGTCGCAGAAGATTCGTTTTGTGTGCGCTGTTATTATCTTACTTAGGTTTACGAATCCCATATGGTGGCAGCGATTTCTACATTGGAATTGTTTGGAAATTGAAATCGTGCGTTTCAGACCGAGAAAATCACTTTTTGCATTTCGATGCCATTTTTTCGTTATCCAGCGGTCGCAGAAGATTCGTTTTGTGTGCGCTGTTATTATCTTACTTAGGTTTACGAATCCCATATGGTGGCAGCGATTTCTACATTGGAATTGTTTGGAAATTGAAATCGTGCGTTTCAGACCGAGAAAATCACTTTTTGCATTTCGATGCCATTTTCTCGTTATCCAGCGGTCGCAGAAGATTCGTTTTGTGTGCGCTGTTATTATCTTACTTAGGTTTACGAATCCCATATGGTGGCAGCGATTTCTACATTGGAATTGTTTGGAAATTGAAATCGTGCGTTTCAGACCGAGAAAATCACTTTTTGCATTTCGATGCCATTTTTTCGTTATCCAGCGGTCGCAGAAGATTCGTTTTGTGTGCGCTGTTATTATCTTACTTAGGTTTACGAATCCCATATGGTGGCAGCGATTTCTACATTGGAATTGTTTGGAAATTGAAATCGTGCGTTTCAGACCGAGAAAATCACTTTTTGCATTTCGATGCCATTTTTTCGTTATCCAGCGGTCGCAGAAGATTCGTTTTGTGTGCGCTGTTATTATCTTACTTAGGTTTACGAATCCCATATGGTGGCAGCGATTTCTACATTGGAATTGTTTGGAAATTGGAATCGTGCGTTTCAGACCGAGAAAATCACTTTTTGCATTTCGATGCCATTTTTTCGTTATCCAGCGGTCGCAGAAGATTCGTCTTGTGTGCGCTGTTATTATCTTACTTAGGTTTACGAATCCCATATGGTGGCAGCGATTTCTACATTGGAATTGTTTGGAAATTGAAATCGTGCGTTTCAGACCGAGAAAATCACTTTTTGCATTTCGATGCCATTTTTTCGTTATCCAGCGGTCGCAGAAGATTCGTTTTGTGTGCGCTGTTATTATCTTACTTAGGTTTACGAATCCCATATGGTGGCAGCGATTTCTACATTGGAATTGTTTGGAAATTGAAATCGTGCGTTTCAGACCGAGAAAATCACTTTTTGCATTTCGATGCCATTTTTTCGTTATCCAGCGGTCGCAGAAGATTCGTTTTGTGTGCGCTGTTATTATCTTACTTAGGTTTACGAATCCCATATGGTGGCAGCGATTTCTACATTGGAATTGTTTGGAAATTGAAATCGTGCGTTTCAGACCGAGAAAATCACTTTTTGCATTTCGATGCCATTTTTTCGTTATCCAGCGGTCGCAGAAGATTCGTTTTGTGTGAGCTGTTATTATCTTACTTAGGTTTACGAATCCCATATGGTGGCAGCGATTTCTACATTGGAATTGTTTGGAAATTGAAATCGTGCGTTTCAGACCGAGAAAATCACTTTTTGCATTTCGATGCCATTTTTTCGTTATCCAGCGGTCGCAGAAGATTCGTTTTGTGTGCGCTGTTATTATCTTACTTAGGTTTACGAATCCCATATGGTGGCAGCGATTTCTACATTGGAATTGTTTGGAAATTGAAGTCGTGCGTTTCAGACCGAGAAAATCACTTTTTGCATTTCGATGCCATTTTTTCGTTATCCAGCGGTCGCAGAAGATTCGTTTTGTGTGCGCTGTTATTATCTTACTTAGGTTTACGAATCCCATATGGTGGCACCGATTTCTACATTGGAATTGTTTGGAAATTGAAATCGTGCGTTTCAGACCGAGAAAATCACTTTTTGCATTTCGATGCCATTTTTTCGTTATCCAGCGGTCGCAGAAGATTCGTTTTGTGTGCGCTGTTATTATCTTACTTAGGTTTACGAATCCCATATGGTGGCAGCGATTTCTACATTAGAATTGTTTGGAAATTGAAATCGTGCGTTTCAGACCGAGAAAATCACTTTTTGCATTTCGATGCCATTTTTTCGTTATCCAGCGGTCGCAGAAGATTCGTTTTGTGTGCGCTGTTATTATCTTACTTAGGTTTACGAATCCCATATGGTGGCAGCGATTTCTACATTGGAATTGTTTGGAAATTGAAATCGTGCGTTTCAGACCGAGAAAATTACTTTTTGCATTTCGATGCCATTTTTTCGTTATCCAGCGGTCGCAGAAGATTCGTTTTGTGTGCGCTGTTATTATCTTACTTAGGTTTACGAATCCCATATGGTGGCAGCGATTTCTACATTGGAATTGTTTGGAAATTGGAATCGTGCGTTTCAGACCGAGAAAATCACTTTTTGCATTTCGATGCCATTTTTTCGTTATCCAGCGGTCGCAGAAGATTCGTCTTGTGTGCGCTGTTATTATCTTACTTAGGTTTACGAATCCCATATGGTGGCAGCGATTTCTACATTGGAATTGTTTGGAAATTGAAATCGTGCCTTTCAGACCGAGAAAATCGCTTTTTGCATTTCGATGCCATTTTTTCGTTATCCAGCGGTCGCAGAAGATTCGTTTTGTGTGCGCTGTTATTATCTTACTTAGGTTTACGAATCCCATATGGTGGCAGCGATTTCTACATTGGAATTGTTTGGAAATTGAAATCGTGCGTTTCAGACCGAGAAAATCACTTTTTGCATTTCGATGCCATTTTTTCGTTATCCAGCGGTCGCAGAAGATTCGTCTTGTGTGCGCTGTTATTATCTTACTTAGGTTTACGAATCCCATATGGTGGCAGCGATTTCTACATTGGAATTGTTTGGAAATTGAAATCGTGCGTTTCAGACCGAGAAAATCACTTTTTGCATTTCGATGCCATTTTTTCGTTATCCAGCGGTCGCAGAAGATTCGTTTTGTGTGCGCTGTTATTATCTTACTTAGGTTTACGAATCCCATATGGTGGCAGCGATTTCTACATTGGAATTGTTTGGAAATTGAAATCGTGCGTTTCAGACCGAGAAAATCACTTTTTGCATTTCGATGCCATTTTTTCGTTATCCAGCGGTCGCAGAAGATTCGTTTTGTGTGCGCTGTTATTATCTTACTTAGGTTTACGAATCCCATATGGTGGCAGCGATTTCTACATTGGAATTGTTTGGAAATTGAAATCGTGCGTTTCAGACCGAGAAAATCACTTTTTGCATTTCGATGCCATTTTTTCGTTATCCAGCGGTCGCAGAAGATTCGTTTTGTGTGCGCTGTTATTATCTTACTTAGGTTTACGAATCCTATATGGTGGCAGCGATTTCTACATTGGAATTGTTTGGAAATTGAAATCGTGCGTTTCAGACCGAGAAAATCACTTTTTGCATTTCGATGCCATTTTTTCGTTATCCAGCGGTCGCAGAAGATTCGTTTTGTGTGCGCTGTTATTATCTTACTTAGGTTTACGAAACCCATATGGTGGCAGCGATTTCTACATTGGAATTGTTTGGAAATTGAAATCGTGCGTTTCAGACCGAGAAAATCACTTTTTGCATTTCGATGCCATTTTTTCGTTATCCAGCGGTCGCAGAAGATTCGTTTTGTGTGCGCTGTTATTATCTTACTTAGGTTTACGAAACCCATATGGTGGCAGCGATTTCTACATTGGAATTGTTTGGAAATTGAAATCGTGCGTTTCAGACCGAGAAAATCACTTTTTGCATTTCGATGCCATTTTTTCGTTATCCAGCGGTCGCAGAAGATTCGTTTTGTGTGCTCTGTTATTATCTTACTTAGGTTTACGAATCCCATATGGTGGCAGCGATTTCTACATTGGAATTGTTTGGAAATTGAAAACGTGCGTTTCAGACCGAGAAAATCACTTTTTGCATTTCGATGCCATTTTTTCGTTATCCAGCGGTCGCAGAAGATTCGTTTTGTGTGCGCTGTTATTATCTTACTTAGGTTTACGAAACCCATATGGTGGCAGCGATTTCTACATTGGAATTGTTTGGAAATTGAAATCGTGCGTTTCAGACCGAGAAAATCACTTTTTGCATTTCGATGCCATTTTTTCGTTATCCAGCGGTCGCAGAAGATTCGTTTTGTGTGCGCTGTTATTATCTTACTTAGGTTTACGAATCCCATATGGTGGCAGCGATTTCTACATTGGAATTGTTTGGAAATTGAAATCGTGCGTTTCAGACCGAGAAAATCACTTTTTGCATTTCGATGCCATTTTTTCGTTATCCAGCGGTCGCAGAAGATTCGTTTTGTGTGCGCTGTTATTATCTTACTTAGGTTTACGAAACCCATATGGTGGCAGCGATTTCTACATTGGAATTGTTTGGAAATTGAAATCGTGCGTTTCAGACCGAGAAAATCACTTTTTGCATTTCGATGCCATTTTTTCGTTATCCAGCGGTCGCAGAAGATTCGTTTTGTGTGCGCTGTTATTATCCTACTTAGGTTTACGAATCCCATATGGTGGCAGCGATTTCTACATTGGAATTGTTTGGAAATTGAAATCGTGCGTTTCAGACCGAGAAAATCACTTTTTGCATTTCGATGCCATTTTTTCGTTATCCAGCGGTCGCAGAAGATTCGTTTTGTGTGCGCTGTTATTATCTTACTTAGGTTTACGAAACCCATATGGTGGCAGCGATTTCTACATTGGAATTGTTTGGAAATTGAAATCGTGCGTTTCAGACCGAGAAAATCACTTTCTGCATTTCGATGCTATTTTTTCGTTATCCAGCGGTCGCAGAAGATTCGTTTTGTGTGCGCTGTTATTATCTTACTTAGGTTTACGAATCCCATATGGTGGCAGCGATTTCTACATTGGAATTGTTTGGAAATTGAAATCCTGCGTTTCAGACCGAGAAAATCACTTTTTGCATTTCGATGCCATTTTTTCGTTATCCAGCGGTCGCAGAAGATTCGTTTTGTGTGCGCTGTTATTATCTTACTTAGGTTTACGAATCCCATATGGTGGCAGCGATTTCTACATTGGAATTGTTTGGAAATTGAAATCCTGCGTTTCAGACCGAGAAAATCACTTTTTGCATTTCGATGCCATTTTTTCGTTATCCAGCGGTCGCAGAAGATTCGTTTTGTGTGCGCTGTTATTATCTTACTTAGGTTTACGAATCCCATATGGTGGCAGCGATTTCTACATTGGAATTGTTTGGAAATTGAAATCGTGCGTTTCAGACCGAGAAAATCACTTTTTGCATTTCGATGCCATTTTTTCGTTATCCAGCGGTCGCAGAAGATTCGTTTTGTGTGCGCTGTTATTATCTTACTTAGGTTTACGAATCCTATATGGTGGCAGCGATTTCTACATTGGAATTGTTTGGAAATTGAAATCGTGCGTTTCAGACCGAGAAAATCACTTTTTGCATTTCGATGCCATTTTTTCGTTATCCAGCGGTCGCAGAAGATTCGTTTTGTGTGCGCTGTTATTATCTTACTTAGGTTTACGAAACCCATATGGTGGCAGCGATTTCTACATTGGAATTGTTTGGAAATTGAAATCGTGCGTTTCAGACCGAGAAAATCACTTTTTGCATTTCGATGCCATTTTTTCGTTATCCAGCGGTCGCAGAAGATTCGTTTTGTGTGCGCTGTTATTATCTTACTTAGGTTTACGAAACCCATATGGTGGCAGCGATTTCTACATTGGAATTGTTTGGAAATTGAAATCGTGCGTTTCAGACCGAGAAAATCACTTTTTGCATTTCGATGCCATTTTTTCGTTATCCAGCGGTCGCAGAAGATTCGTTTTGTGTGCTCTGTTATTATCTTACTTAGGTTTACGAATCCCATATGGTAGCAGCGATTTCTACATTGGAATTGTTTGGAAATTGAAATCGTGCGTTTCAGACCGAGAAAATCACTTTTTGCATTTCGATGCCATTTTTTCGTTATCCAGCGGTCGCAGAAGATTCGTTTTGTGTGCGCTGTTATTATCTTACTTAGGTTTACGAAACCCATATGGTGGCAGCGATTTCTACATTGGAATTGTTTGGAAATTGAAATCGTGCGTTTCAGACCGAGAAAATCACTTTTTGCATTTCGATGCCATTTTTTCGTTATCCAGCGGTCGCAGAAGATTCGTTTTGTGTGCGCTGTTATTATCTTACTTAGGTTTACGAAACCCATATGGTGGCAGCGATTTCTACATTGGAATTGTTTGGAAATTGAAATCGTGCGTTTCAGACCGAGAAAATCACTTTCTGCATTTCGATGCTATTTTTTCGTTATCCAGCGGTCGCAGAAGATTCGTTTTGTGTGCGCTGTTATTATCTTACTTAGGTTTACGAATCCCATATGGTGGCAGCGATTTCTACATTGGAATTGTTTGGAAATTGAAATCCTGCGTTTCAGACCGAGAAAATCACTTTTTGCATTTCGATGCCATTTTTTCGTTATCCAGCGGTCGCAGAAGATTCGTTTTGTGTGCGCTGTTATTATCTTACTTAGGTTTACGAATCCCATATGGTGGCAGCGATTTCTACATTGGAATTGTTTGGAAATTGAAATCCTGCGTTTCAGACCGAGAAAATCACTTTTTGCATTTCGATGCCATTTTTTCGTTATCCAGCGGTCGCAGAAGATTCGTTTTGTGTGCGCTGTTATTATCTTACTTAGGTTTACGAAACCCATATGGTGGCAGCGATTTCTACATTGGAATTGTTTGGAAATTGAAATCGTGCGTTTCAGACCGAGAAAATCACTTTTTGCATTTCGATGCCATTTTTTCGTTATCCAGCGGTCGCAGAAGACTCGTTTTGTGTGCGCTGTTATTATCTTACTTAGGTTTACGAATCCCATATGGTGGCAGCGATTTCTACATTGGAATTGTTTGGAAATTGAAATCGTGCGTTTCAGACCGAGAAAATCACTTTTTGCATTTCGATGCCATTTTTTCGTTATCCAGCGGTCCCAGAAGATTCGTTTTGTGTGCGCTGTTATTATCTTACTTAGGTTTACGAAACCCATATGGTGGCAGCGATTTCTACATTGGAATTGTTTGGAAATTGAAATCATGCGTTTCAGACCGAGAAAATCACTTTTTGCATTTCGATGCCATTTTTTCGTTATCCAGCGGTCGCAGAAGATTCGTTTTGTGTGCGCTGTTATTATCTTACTTAGGTTTACGAAACCCATATGGTGGCAGCGATTTCTACATTGGAATTGTTTGGAAATTGAAATCGTGCGTTTCAGACCGAGAAAATCACTTTTTGCATTTCGATGCCATTTTTTCGTTATCCAGCGGTCGCAGAAGACTCGTTTTGTGTGCGCTGTTATTATCTTACTTAGGTTTACGAATCCCATATGGTGGCAGCGATTTCTACATTGGAATTGTTTGGGAATTGAAATCGTGCGTTTCAGACCGAGAAAATCACTTTTTGCATTTCGATGCCATTTTTTCGTTATCCAGCGGTCGCAGAAGATTCGTTTTGTGTGCGCTGTTATTATCTTACTTAGGTTTACGAAACCCATATGGTGGCAGCGATTTCTACATTGGAATTGTTTGGAAATTGAAATCGTGCGTTTCAGACCGAGAAAATCACTTTCTGCATTTCGATGCTATTTTTTCGTTATCCAGCGGTGGCAGAAGATTCGTTTTGTGTGCGCTGTTATTATCTTACTTAGGTTTACGAATCGCATATGGTGGCAGCGATTTCTACATTGGAATTGTTTGGAAATTGAAATCGTGCGTTTCAGACCGAGAAAATCACTTTTTGCATTTCGATGCCATTTTTTCGTTATCCAGCGGTCGCAGAAGACTCGTTTTGTGTGCGCTGTTATTATCTTACTTAGGTTTACGAATCCCATATGGTGGCAGCGATTTCTACATTGGAATTGTTTGGAAATTGAAATCGTGCGTTTCAGACCGAGAAAATCACTTTTTGCATTTCGATGCCATTTTTTCGTTATCCAGCGGTCGCAGAAGATTCGTTTTGTGTGCGCTGTTATTATCTTACTTAGGTTTACGAAACCCATATGGTGGCAGCGATTTCTACATTGGAATTGTTTGGAAATTGAAATCGTGCGTTTCAGACCGAGAAAATCACTTTCTGCATTTCGATGCTATTTTTTTGTTATCCAGCGGTCGCAGAAGATTCGTTTTGTGTGCGCTGTTATTATCTTACTTAGGTTTACGAATCCCATATGGTGGCAGCGATTTCTACATTGGAATTGTTTGGAAATTGAAATCATGCTTTTCAGACCGAGAAAATCACTTTTTGCATTTCGATGCCATTTTTTCGTTATCCAGCGGTCGCAGAAGATTCGTTTTGTGTGCGCTGTTATTATCTTACTTAGGTTTACGAAACCCATATGGTGGCAGCGATTTCTACATTGGAATTGTTTGGAAATTGAAATCGTGCGTTTCAGACCGAGAAAATCACTTTTTGCATTTCGATGCCATTTTTTCGTTATCCAGCGGTCGCAGAAGATTCGTTTTGTGTGCGCTGTTATTATCTTACTTAGGTTTACGAAACCCATATGGTGGCAGCGATTTCTACATTGGAATTGTTTGGAAATTGAAATCGTGCGTTTCAGACCGAGAAAATCATTTTCTGCATTTCGATGCTATTTTTTCGTTATCCAGCGGTCGCAGAAGATTCGTTTTGTGTGCGCTGTTATTATCTTACTTAGGTTTACGAATCCCATATGGTGCCAGCGATTTCTACATTGGAATTGTTTGGAAATTGAAATCCTGCGTTTCAGACCGAGAAAATCACTTTTTGCATTTCGATGCCATTTTTTCGTTATCCAGCGGTCGCAGAAGATTCGTTTTGTGTGCGCTGTTATTATCTTACTTAGGTTTACGAAACCCATATGGTGGCAGCGATTTCTACATTGGAATTGTTTGGAAATTGAAATCGTGCGTTTCAGACCGAGAAAATTACTTTTTGCATTTCGATGCCATTTTTTCGTTATCCAGCGGTCGCAGAAGATTCGTTTTGTGTGCGCTGTTATTATCTTACTTAGGTTTACGAAACCCATATGGTGGCAGCGATTTCTACATTGGAATTGTTTGGAAATTGAAATCGTGCGTTTCAGACCGAGAAAATCACTTTTTGCATTTCGATGCCATTTTTTCGTTATCCAGCGGTCGCAGAAGATTCGTTTTGTGTGCGCTGTTATTATCTTACTTAGGTTTACGAATCCCATATGGTGGCAGCGATTTCTACATTGGAATTGTTTGGAAATTGAAATCATGCGTTTCAGACCGAGAAAATCACTTTTTGCATTTCGATGCCATTTTTTCGTTATCCAGCGGTCGCAGAAGATTCGTTCTGTGTGCGCTGTTATTATCTTACTTAGATTTACGAAACCCATATGGTGGCAGCGATTTCTACATTGGAATTGTTTGGAAATTGAAATCGTGCGTTTCAGACCGAGAAAATCACTTTTTGCATTTCGATGCCATTTTTTCGTTATCCAGCGGTCGCAGAAGATTCGTTTTGTGTGCGCTGTTATTATCTTACTTAGGTTTACGAAACCCATATGGTGGCAGCGATTTCTACATTGGAATTGTTTGGAAATTGAAATCGTGCGTTTCAGACCGAGAAAATCACTTTTTGCATTTCGATGCCATTTTTTCGTTATCCAGCGGTCGCAGAAGACTCGTTTTGTGTGCGCTGTTATTATCTTACTTAGGTTTACGAATCCCATATGGTGGCAGCGATTTCTACATTGGAATTGTTTGGGAATTGAAATCGTGCGTTTCAGACCGAGAAAATCACTTTTTGCATTTCGATGCCATTTTTTCGTTATCCAGCGGTCGCAGAAGATTCGTTTTGTGTGCGCTGTTATTATCTTACTTAGGTTTACGAAACCCATATGGTGGCAGCGATTTCTACATTGGAATTGTTTGGAAATTGAAATCGTGCGTTTCAGACCGAGAAAATCACTTTCTGCATTTCGATGCTATTTTTTCGTTATCCAGCGGTCGCAGAAGATTCGTTTTGTGTGCGCTGTTATTATCTTACTTAGGTTTACGAATCGCATATGGTGGCAGCGATTTCTACATTGGAATTGTTTGGAAATTGAAATCGTGCGTTTCAGACCGAGAAAATCACTTTTTGCATTTCGATGCCATTTTTTCGTTATCCAGCGGTCGCAGAAGACTCGTTTTGTGTGCGCTGTTATTATCTTACTTAGGTTTACGAGTCCCATATGGTGGCAGCGATTTCTACATTGGAATTGTTTGGAAATTGAAATCGTGCGTTTCAGACCGAGAAAATCACTTTTTGCATTTCGATGCCATTTTTTCGTTATCCAGCGGTCGCAGAAGATTCGTTTTGTGTGCGCTGTTATTATCTTACTTAGGTTTACGAAACCCATATGGTGGCAGCGATTTCTACATTGGAATTGTTTGGAAATTGAAATCGTGCGTTTCAGACCGAGAAAATCACTTTTTGCATTTCGATGCCATTTTTTCGTTATCCAGCGGTCGCAGAAGATTCGTTTTGTGTGCGCTGTTATTATCTTACTTAGGTTTACGAAACCCATATGGTGGCAGCGATTTCTACATTGGAATTGTTTGGAAATTGAAATCGTGCGTTTCAGACCGAGAAAATCACTTTCTGCATTTCGATGCTATTTTTTCGTTATCCAGCGGTCGCAGAAGATTCGTTTTGTGTGCGCTGTTATTATCTTACTTAGGTTTACGAATCCCATATGGTGCCAGCGATTTCTACATTGGAATTGTTTGGAAATTGAAATCCTGCGTTTCAGACCGAGAAAATCACTTTTTGCATTTCGATGCCATTTTTTCGTTATCCAGCGGTCGCAGAAGATTCGTTTTGTGTGCGCTGTTATTATCTTACTTAGGTTTACGAAACCCATATGGTGGCGGCGATTTCTACATTGGAATTGTTTGGAAATTGAAATCGTGCGTTTCAGACCGAGAAAATCACTTTTTGCATTTCGATGCCATTTTTTCGTTATCCAGCGGTCGCAGAAGATTCGTTTTGTGTGCGCTGTTATTATCTTACTTAGGTTTACGAATCCCATTTGGTGGCAGCGATTTCTACATTGGAATTGTTTGGAAATTGAAATCATGCGTTTCAGACCGAGAAAATCACTTTTTGCATTTCGATGCCATTTTTTCGTTATCCAGCGGTCGCAGAAGATTCGTTTTGTGTGCGCTGTTATTATCTTACTTAGGTTTACGAAACCCATATGGTGGCAGCGATTTCTACATTGGAATTGTTTGGAAATTGAAATCGTGCGTTTCAGACCGAGAAAATCACTTTTTGCATTTCGATGCCATTTTTTCGTTATCCAGCGGTCGCAGAAGATTCGTTTTGTGTGCGCTGTTATTATCTTACTTAGGTTTACGAAACCCATATGGTGGCAGCGATTTCTACATTGGAATTGTTTGGAAATTGAAATCGTGCGTTTCAGACCGAGAAAATCACTTTTTGCATTTCGATGCCATTTTTTCGTTATCCAGCGGTCGCAGAAGATTCGTTTTGTGTGCGCTGTTATTATCTTACTTGGGTTTACGAATCCCATATGGTGGCAGCGATTTCTACATTGGAATTGTTTGGAAATTGAAATCATGCGTTTCAGACCGAGAAAATCACTTTTTGCATTTCGATGCCATTTTTTCGTTATCCAGCGGTCGCAGAAGATTCGTTTTGTGTGCGCTGTTATTATCTTACTTAGGTTTACGAAACCCATATGGTGGCAGCGATTTCTACATTGGAATTGTTTAGAAATTGAAATCGTGCGTTTCAGACCGAGAAAATCACTTTTTGCATTTCGATGCCATTTTTTCGTTATCCAGCGGTCGCAGAAGATTCGTTTTGTGTGCGCTGTTATTATCTTACTTAGGTTTACGAATCCCATATGGTGGCAGCGATTTCTACATTGGAATTGTTTGGAAATTGAAATCATGCGTTTCAGACCGAGAAAATCACTTTTTGCATTTCGATGCCATTTTTTCGTTATCCAGCGGTCGCAGAAGATTCGTTTTGTGTGCGCTGTTATTATCTTACTTAGGTTTACGAAACCCATATGGTGGCAGCGATTTCTACATTGGAATTGTTTGGAAATTGAAATCGTGCGTTTCAGACCGAGAAAATCACTTTTTGTATTTCGATGCCATTAATTCGTTATCCAGCGGTCGCAGAAGATTCGTTTTGTGTGCTCTGTTATTATCTTACTTAGGTTTACGAATCCCATATGGTGGCAGCGATTTCTACATTGGAATTGTTTGGAAATTGAAATCGTGCGTTTCAGACCGAGAAAATCACTTTTTGCATTTCGATGCCATTTTTTCGTTATCCAGCGGTCGCAGAAGATTCGTTTTGTGTGCGCTGTTATTATCTTACTTAGGTTTACGAAACCCATATGGTGGCAGCGATTTCTACATTGGAATTGTTTGGAAATTGAAATCGTGCGTTTCAGACCTAGAAAATCACTTTTTGCATTTCGATGCCATTTTTTCGTTATCCAGCGGTCGCAGAAGATTCGTTTTGTGTGCGCTGTTATTATCTTACTTAGGTTTACGAAACCCATATGGTGGCAGCGATTTCTACATTGGAATTGCTTGGAAATTGAAATCGTGCGTTTCAGACCGAGAAAATCACTTTCTGCATTTCGATGCTATTTTTTCGTTATCCAGCGGTCGCAGAAGATTCGTTTTGTGTGCGCTGTTATTATCTTACTTAGGTTTACGAATCCCATATGGTGGCAGCGATTTCTACATTGGAATTGTTTGGAAATTGAAATCGTGCGTTTCAGACCGAGAAAATCACTTTTTGCATTTCGATGCCATTTTTTCGTTATCCAGCGGTCGCAGAAGATTCGTTTTGTGTGCGCTGTTATTATCTTACTTAGGTTTACGAATCCCATATGGTGGCAGCGGTTTCTACATTGGAATTGTTTGGAAATTGAAATCCTGCGTTTCAGACCGAG
The DNA here is from genome assembly GCA_949128085.1 of Cetonia aurata. Taxonomy (NCBI): domain Eukaryota; kingdom Metazoa; phylum Arthropoda; class Insecta; order Coleoptera; family Scarabaeidae; genus Cetonia; species Cetonia aurata. Next base: position 219,508 of record OX421885.1, read on the forward strand.
AAAATCACTTTTTGCATTTCGATGCCATTTTTTCGTTATCCAGCGGTCGCAGAAGATTCGTTTTGTGTGCGCTGTTATTATCTTACTTAGGTTTACGAAACCCATATGGTGGCAGCGATTTCTACATTGGAATTGTTTGGAAATTGAAATCGTGCATTTCAGACCGAGAAAATCACTTTTTGCATTTCGATGCCATTTTTTCGTTATCCAGCGGTCGCAGAAGACTCGTTTTGTGTGCGCTGTTATTATCTTACTTAGGTTTACGAATCCCATATGGTGGCAGCGATTTCTACATTGGAATTGTTTGGAAATTGAAATCGTGCGTTTCAGACCGAGAAAATCACTTTTTGCATTTCGATGACATTTTTTCGTTATCCAGCGGTCGCAGAAGATTCGTTTTGTGTGCGCTGTTATTATCTTACTTAGGTTTACGAAACCCATATGGTGGCAGCGATTTCTACATTGGAATTGTTTGGAAATTGAAATCATGCGTTTCAGACCGAGAAAATCACTTTTTGCATTTCGATGCCATTTTTTCGTTATCCAGCGGTCGCAGAAGATTCGTTTTGTGTGCGCTGTTATTATCTTACTTAGGTTTACGAAACCCATATGGTGGCAGCGATTTCTACATTGGAATTGTTTGGAAATTGAAATCGTGCGTTTCAGACCGAGAAAATCACTTTTTGCATTTCGATGCCATTTTTTCGTTATCCAGCGGTCGCAGAAGACTCGTTTTGTGTGCGCTGTTATTATCTTACTTAGGTTTACGAATCCCATATGGTGGCAGCGATTTCTACATTGGAATTGTTTGGGAATTGAAATCGTGCGTTTCAGACCGAGAAAATCACTTTTTGCATTTCGATGCCATTTTTTCGTTATCCAGCGGTCGCAGAAGATTCGTTTTGTGTGCGCTGTTATTATCTTACTTAGGTTTACGAAACCCATATGGTGGCAGCGATTTCTACATTGGAATTGTTTGGAAATTGAAATCGTGCGTTTCAGACCGAGAAAATCACTTTCTGCATTTCGATGCTATTTTTTCGTTATCCAGCGGTCGCTGAAGACTCGTTTTGTGTGCGCTGTTATTATCTTACTTAGGTTTACGAATCGCATATGGTGGCAGCGATTTTTACATTGGAATTGTTTGGAAATTGAAATCGTGCGTTTCAGACCGAGAAAATCACTTTTTGCATTTCGATGCCATTTTTTCGTTATCCAGCGGTCGCAGAAGACTCGTTTTGTGTGCGCTGTTATTATCTTACTTAGGTTTACGAATCCCATATGGTGGCAGCGATTTCTACATTGGAATTGTTTGGAAATTGAAATCGTGCGTTTCAGACCGAGAAAATCACTTTTTGCATTTCGATGCCATTTTTTCGTTATCCAGCGGTCGCAGAAGATTCGTTTTGTGTGCGCTGTTATTATCTTACTTAGGTTTACGAAACCCATATGGTGGCAGCGATTTCTACATTGGAATTGTTTGGAAATTGAAATCGTGCGTTTCAGACCGAGAAAATCACTTTCTGCATTTCGATGCTATTTTTTCGTTATCCAGCGGTCGCAGAAGATTCGTTTTGTGTGCGCTGTTATTATCTTACTTAGGTTTACGAATCCCATATGGTGGCAGCGATTTCTACATTGGAATTGTTTGGAAATTGAAATCATGCTTTTCAGACCGAGAAAATCACTTTTTGCATTTCGATGCCATTTTTTCGTTATCCAGCGGTCGCAGAAGATTCGTTTTGTGTGCGCTGTTATTATCTTACTTCGGTTTACGAAACCCATATGGTGGCAGCGATTTCTACATTGGAATTGTTTGGAAATTGAAATCGTGCGTTTCAGACCGAGAAAATCACTTTTTGCATTTCGATGCCATTTTTTCGTTATCCAGCGGTCGCAGAAGATTCGTTTTGTGTGCGCTGTTATTATCTTACTTAGGTTTACGAAACCCATATGGTGGCAGCGATTTCTACATTGGAATTGTTTGGAAATTGAAATCGTGCGTTTCAGACCGAGAAAATCATTTTCTGCATTTCGATGCTATTTTTTCGTTATCCAGCGGTCGCAGAAGATTCGTTTTGTGTGCGCTGTTATTATCTTACTTAGGTTTACGAATCCCATATGGTGCCAGCGATTTCTACATTGGAATTGTTTGGAAATTGAAATCCTGCGTTTCAGACCGAGAAAATCACTTTTTGCATTTCGATGCCATTTTTTCGTTATCCAGCGGTCGCAGAAGATTCGTTTTGTGTGCGCTGTTATTATCTTACTTAGGTTTACGAAACCCATATGGTGGCAGCGATTTCTACATTGGAATTGTTTGGAAATTGAAATCGTGCGTTTCAGACCGAGAAAATCACTTTTTGCATTTCGATGCCATTTTTTCGTTATCCAGCGGTCGCAGAAGATTCGTTTTGTGTGCGCTGTTATTATCTTACTTAGGTTTACGAAACCCATATGGTGGCAGCGATTTCTACATTGGAATTGTTTGGAAATTGAAATCGTGCGTTTCAGACCGAGAAAATCACTTTTTGCATTTCGATGCCATTTTTTCGTTATCCAGCGGTCGCAGAAGATTCGTTTTGTGTGCGCTGTTATTATCTTACTTAGGTTTACGAATCCCATATGGTGGCAGCGATTTCTACATTGGAATTGTTTGGAAATTGAAATCATGCGTTTCAGACCGAGAAAATCACTTTTTGCATTTCGATGCCATTTTTTCGTTATCCAGCGGTCGCAGAAGATTCGTTCTGTGTGCGCTGTTATTATCTTACTTAGATTTACGAAACCCATATGGTGGCAGCGATTTCTACATTGGAATTGTTTGGAAATTGAAATCGTGCGTTTCAGACCGAGAAAATCACTTTTTGCATTTCGATGCCATTTTTTCGTTATCCAGCGGTCGCAGAAGATTCGTTTTGTGTGCGCTGTTATTATCTTACTTAGGTTTACGAAACCCATATGGTGGCAGCGATTTCTACATTGGAATTGTTTGGAAATTGAAATCGTGCGTTTCAGACCGAGAAAATCACTTTTTGCATTTCGATGCCATTTTTTCGTTATCCAGCGGTCGCAGAAGACTCGTTTTGTGTGCGCTGTTATTATCTTACTTAGGTTTACGAATCCCATATGGTGGCAGCGATTTCTACATTGGAATTGTTTGGGAATTGAAATCGTGCGTTTCAGACCGAGAAAATCACTTTTTGCATTTCGATGCCATTTTTTCGTTATCCAGCGGTCGCAGAAGATTCGTTTTGTGTGCGCTGTTATTATCTTACTTAGGTTTACGAAACCCATATGGTGGCAGCGATTTCTACATTGGAATTGTTTGGAAATTGAAATCGTGCGTTTCAGACCGAGAAAATCACTTTCTGCATTTCGATGCTATTTTTTCGTTATCCAGCGGTCGCAGAAGATTCGTTTTGTGTGCGCTGTTATTATCTTACTTAGGTTTACGAATCGCATATGGTGGCAGCGATTTCTACATTGGAATTGTTTGGAAATTGAAATCGTGCGTTTCAGACCGAGAAAATCACTTTTTGCATTTCGATGCCATTTTTTCGTTATCCAGCGGTCGCAGAAGACTCGTTTTGTGTGCGCTGTTATTATCTTACTTAGGTTTACGAATCCCATATGGTGGCAGCGATTTCTACATTGGAATTGTTTGGAAATTGAAATCGTGCGTTTCAGACCGAGAAAATCACTTTTTGCATTTCGATGCCATTTTTTCGTTATCCAGCGGTCGCAGAAGATTCGTTTTGTGTGCGCTGTTATTATCTTACTTAGGTTTACGAAACCCATATGGTGGCAGCGATTTCTACATTGGAATTGTTTGGAAATTGAAATCGTGCGTTTCAGACCGAGAAAATCACTTTCTGCATTTCGATGCTATTTTTTCGTTATCCAGCGGTCGCAGAAGATTCGTTTTGTGTGCGCTGTTATTATCTTACTTAGGTTTACGAATCCCATATGGTGCCAGCGATTTCTACATTGGAATTGTTTGGAAATTGAAATCCTGCGTTTCAGACCGAGAAAATCACTTTTTGCATTTCGATGCCATTTTTTCGTTATCCAGCGGTCGCAGAAGATTCGTTTTGTGTGCGCTGTTATTATCTTACTTAGGTTTACGAAACCCATATGGTGGCGGCGATTTCTACATTGGAATTGTTTGGAAATTGAAATCGTGCGTTTCAGACCGAGAAAATCACTTTTTGCATTTCGATGCCATTTTTTCGTTATCCAGCGGTCGCAGAAGACTCGTTTTGTGTGCGCTGTTATTATCTTACTTAGGTTTACGAATCCCATATGGTGCCAGCGATTTCTACATTGGAATTGTTTGGAAATTGAAATCCTGCGTTTCAGACCGAGAAAATCACTTTCTGCATTTCGATGCTATTTTTTCGTTATCCAGCGGTCGCAGAAGATTCGTTTTGTGTGCGCTGTTATTATCTTACTTAGGTTTACGAATCGCATATGGTGGCAGCGATTTCTACATTGGAATTGTTTGGAAATTGAAATCGTGCGTTTCAGACCGAGAAAATCACTTTTTGCATTTCGATGCCATTTTTTCGTTATCCAGCGGTCGCAGAAGACTCGTTTTGTGTGCGCTGTTATTATCTTACTTAGGTTTACGAATCCCATATGGTGGCAGCGATTTCTACATTGGAATTGTTTGGAAATTGAAATCGTGCGTTTCAGACCGAGAAAATCACTTTTTGCATTTCGATGCCATTTTTTCGTTATCCAGCGGTCGCAGAAGATTCGTTTTGTGTGCGCTGTTATTATCTTACTTAGGTTTACGAAACCCATATGGTGGCAGCGATTTCTACATTGGAATTGTTTGGAAATTGAAATCGTGCGTTTCAGACCGAGAAAATCACTTTCTGCATTTCGATGCTATTTTTTCGTTATCCAGCGGTCGCAGAAGATTCGTTTTGTGTGCGCTGTTATTATCTTACTTAGGTTTACGAATCCCATATGGTGCCAGCGATTTCTACATTGGAATTGTTTGGAAATTGAAATCCTGCGTTTCAGACCGAGAAAATCACTTTTTGCATTTCGATGCCATTTTTTCGTTATCCAGCGGTCGCAGAAGATTCGTTTTGTGTGCGCTGTTATTATCTTACTTAGGTTTACGAAACCCATATGGTGGCGGCGATTTCTACATTGGAATTGTTTGGAAATTGAAATCGTGCTTTTCAAACCGAGAAAATCACTTTTTGCATTTCGATGCCATTTTTTCGTTATCCAGCGGTCGCAGAAGATTCGTTTTGTGTGCGCTGTTATTATCTTACTTAGGTTTACGAAACCCATATGGTGGCAGCGATTTCTACATTGGAATTGTTTGGAAATTGAAATCGTGCGTTTCAGACCGAGAAAATCACTTTTTGCATTTCGATGCCATTTTTTCGTTATCCAGCGGTCGCAGAAGATTCGTTTTGTGTGCGCTGTTATTATCTTACTTAGGTTTACGAATCCCATTTGGTGGCAGCGATTTCTACATTGGAATTGTTTGGAAATTGAAATCATGCGTTTCAGACCGAGAAAATCACTTTTTGCATTTCGATGCCATTTTTTCGTTATCCAGCGGTCGCAGAAGATTCGTTTTGTGTGCGCTGTTATTATCTTACTTAGGTTTACGAAACCCATATGGTGGCAGCGATTTCTACATTGGAATTGTTTGGAAATTGAAATCGTGCGTTTCAGACCGAGAAAATCACTTTTTGCATTTCGATGCCATTTTTTCGTTATCCAGCGGTCGCAGAAGATTCGTTTTGTGTGCGCTGTTATTATCTTACTTAGGTTTACGAATCCCATATGGTGGCAGCGATTTCTACATTGGAATTGTTTGGAAATTGAAATCATGCGTTTCAGACCGAGAAAATCACTTTTTGCATTTCGATGCCATTTTTTCGTTATCCAGCGGTCGCAGAAGATTCGTTTTGTGTGCGCTGTTATTATCTTACTTAGGTTTACGAAACCCATATGGTGGCAGCGATTTCTACATTGGAATTGTTTGGAAATTGAAATCGTGCGTTTCAGACCGAGAAAATCACTTTTTGCATTTCGATGCCATTTTTTCGTTATCCAGCGGTCGCAGAAGATTCGTTTTGTGTGCGCTGTTATTATCTTACTTAGGTTTACGAATCCCATATGGTGGCAGCGATTTCTACATTGGAATTGTTTGGAAATTGAAATCATGCGTTTCAGACCGAGAAAATCACTTTTTGCATTTCGATGCCATTTTTTCGTTATCCAGCGGTCGCAGAAGATTCGTTTTGTGTGCGCTGTTATTATCTTACTTAGGTTTACGAAACCCATATGGTGGCAGCGATTTCTACATTGGAATTGTTTGGAAATTGAAATCGTGCGTTTCAGACCGAGAAAATCACTTTTTGTATTTCGATGCCATTTTTTCATTATCCAGCGGTCGCAGAAGATTCGTTTTGTGTGCTCTGTTATTATCTTACTTAGGTTTACGAATCCCATATGGTGGCAGCGATTTCTACATTGGAATTGTTTGGAAATTGAAATCGTGCGTTTCAGACCGAGAAAATCACTTTTTGCATTTCGATGCCATTTTTTCGTTATCCAGCGGTCGCAGAAGATTCGTTTTGTGTGCGCTGTTATTATCTTACTTAGGTTTACGAAACCCATATGGTGGCAGCGATTTCTACATTGGAATTGTTTGGAAATTGAAATCGTGCGTTTCAGACCTAGAAAATCACTTTTTGCATTTCGATGCCATTTTTTCGTTATCCAGCGGTCGCAGAAGATTCGTTTTGTGTGCGCTGTTATTATCTTACTTAGGTTTACGAAACCCATATGGTGGCAGCGATTTCTACATTGGAATTGTTTGGAAATTGAAATCGTGCGTTTCAGACCGAGAAAATCACTTTCTGCATTTCGATGCTATTTTTTCGTTATCCAGCGGTCGCAGAAGATTCGTTTTGTGTGCGCTGTTATTATCTTACTTAGGTTTACGAATCCCATATGGTGGCAGCGATTTCTACATTGGAATTGTTTGGAAATTGAAATCGTGCGTTTCAGACCGAGAAAATCACTTTTTGCATTTCGATGCCATTTTTTCGTTATCCAGCGGTCGCAGAAGATTCGTTTTGTGTGCGCTGTTATTATCTTACTTAGGTTTACGAATCCCATATGGTGGCAGCGGTTTCTACATTGGAATTGTTTGGAAATTGAAATCCTGCGTTTCAGACCGAGAAAATCACTTTTTGCATTTCGATGCCATTTTTTCGTTATCCAGCGGTCGCAGAAGATTCGTTTTGTGTGCGCTGTTATTATCTTACTTAGGTTTACGAAACCCATATGGTGGCAGCGATTTCTACATTGGAATTGTTTGGAAATTGAAATCGTGCATTTCAGACCGAGAAAATCACTTTTTGCATTTCGATGCCATTTTTTCGTTATCCAGCGGTCGCAGAAGACTCGTTTTGTGTGCGCTGTTATTATCTTACTTAGGTTTACGAATCCCATATGGTGGCAGCGATTTCTACATTGGAATTGTTTGGAAATTGAAATCGTGCGTTTCAGACCGAGAAAATCACTTTTTGCATTTCGATGACATTTTTTCGTTATCCAGCGGTCGCAGAAGATTCGTTTTGTGTGCGCTGTTATTATCTTACTTAGGTTTACGAAACCCATATGGTGGCAGCGATTTCTACATTGGAATTGTTTGGAAATTGAAATCATGCGTTTCAGACCGAGAAAATCACTTTTTGCATTTCGATGCCATTTTTTCGTTATCCAGCGGTCGCAGAAGATTCGTTTTGTGTGCGCTGTTATTATCTTACTTAGGTTTACGAAACCCATATGGTGGCAGCGATTTCTACATTGGAATTGTTTGGAAATTGAAATCGTGCGTTTCAGACCGAGAAAATCACTTTTTGCATTTCGATGCCATTTTTTCGTTATCCAGCGGTCGCAGAAGACTCGTTTTGTGTGCGCTGTTATTATCTTACTTAGGTTTACGAATCCCATATGGTGGCAGCGATTTCTACATTGGAATTGTTTGGGAATTGAAATCGTGCGTTTCAGACCGAGAAAATCACTTTTTGCATTTCGATGCCATTTTTTCGTTATCCAGCGGTCGCAGAAGATTCGTTTTGTGTGCGCTGTTATTATCTTACTTAGGTTTACGAAACCCATATGGTGGCAGCGATTTCTACATTGGAATTGTTTGGAAATTGAAATCGTGCGTTTCAGACCGAGAAAATCACTTTCTGCATTTCGATGCTATTTTTTCGTTATCCAGCGGTCGCTGAAGATTCGTTTTGTGTGCGCTGTTATTATCTTACTTAGGTTTACGAATCGCATATGGTGGCAGCGATTTCTACATTGGAATTGTTTGGAAATTGAAATCGTGCGTTTCAGACCGAGAAAATCACTTTTTGCATTTCGATGCCATTTTTTCGTTATCCAGCGGTCGCAGAAGACTCGTTTTGTGTGCGCTGTTATTATCTTACTTAGGTTTACGAATCCCATATGGTGGCAGCGATTTCTACATTGGAATTGTTTGGAAATTGAAATCGTGCGTTTCAGACCGAGAAAATCACTTTTTGCATTTCGATGCCATTTTTTCGTTATCCAGCGGTCGCAGAAGATTCGTTTTGTGTGCGCTGTTATTATCTTACTTAGGTTTACGAAACCCATATGGTGGCAGCGATTTCTACATTGGAATTGTTTGGAAATTGAAATCGTGCGTTTCAGACCGAGAAAATCACTTTCTGCATTTCGATGCTATTTTTTCGTTATCCAGCGGTCGCAGAAGATTCGTTTTGTGTGCGCTGTTATTATCTTACTTAGGTTTACGAATCCCATATGGTGGCAGCGATTTCTACATTGGAATTGTTTGGAAATTGAAATCATGCTTTTCAGACCGAGAAAATCACTTTTTGCATTTCGATGCCATTTTTTCGTTATCCAGCGGTCGCAGAAGATTCGTTTTGTGTGCGCTGTTATTATCTTACTTAGGTTTACGAAACCCATATGGTGGCAGCGATTTCTACGTTGGAATTGTTTGGAAATTGAAATCGTGCGTTTCAGACCGAGAAAATCACTTTTTGCATTTCGATGCCATTTTTTCGTAATCCAGCGGTCGCAGAAGATTCGTTTTGTGTGCGCTGTTATTATCTTACTTAGGTTTACGAAACCCATATGGTGGCAGCGATTTCTACATTGGAATTGTTTGGAAATTGAAATCGTGCGTTTCAGACCGAGAAAATCACTTTCTGCATTTCGATGCTATTTTTTCGTTATCCAGCGGTCGCTGAAGATTCGTTTTGTGTGCGCTGTTATTATCTTACTTAGGTTTACGAATCGCATATGGTGGCAGCGATTTCTACATTGGAATTGTTTGGAAATTGAAATCGTGCGTTTCAGACCGAGAAAATCACTTTTTGCATTTCGATGCCATTTTTTCGTTATCCAGCGGTCGCAGAAGACTCGTTTTGTGTGCGCTGTTATTATCTTACTTAGGTTTACGAATCCCATATGGTGGCAGCGATTTCTACATTGGAATTGTTTGGAAATTGAAATCGTGCGTTTCAGACCGAGAAAATCACTTTTTGCATTTCGATGCCATTTTTTTGTTATCCAGCGGTCGCAGAAGATTCGTTTTGTGTGCGCTGTTATTATCTTACTTAGGTTTACGAAACCCATATGGTGGCAGCGATTTCTACATTGGAATTGTTTGGAAATTGAAATCGTGCGTTTCAGACCGAGAAAATCACTTTCTGCATTTCGATGCTATTTTTTCGTTATCCAGCGGTCGCAGAAGATTCGTTTTGTGTGCGCTGTTATTATCTTACTTAGGTTTACGAATCCCATATGGTGGCAGCGATTTCTACATTGGAATTGTTTGGAAATTGAAATCATGCTTTTCAGACCGAGAAAATCACTTTTTGCATTTCGATGCCATTTTTTCGTTATCCAGCGGTCGCAGAAGATTCGTTTTGTGTGCGCTGTTATTATCTTACTTAGGTTTACGAAACCCATATGGTGGCAGCGATTTCTACGTTGGAATTGTTTGGAAATTGAAATCGTGCGTTTCAGACCGAGAAAATCACTTTTTGCATTTCGATGCCATTTTTTCGTAATCCAGCGGTCGCAGAAGATTCGTTTTGTGTGCGCTGTTATTATCTTACTTAGGTTTACGAAACCCATATGGTGGCAGCGATTTCTACATTGGAATTGTTTGGAAATTGAAATCGTGCGTTTCAGACCGAGAAAATCACTTTCTGCATTTCGATGCTATTTTTTCGTTATCCAGCGGTCGCAGAAGATTCGTTTTGTGTGCGCTGTTATTATCTTACTTAGGTTTACGAATCCCATATGGTGCCAGCGATTTCTACATTGGAATTGTTTGGAAATTGAAATCCTGCGTTTCAGACCGAGAAAATCACTTTTTGCATTTCGATGCCATTTTTTCGTTATCCAGCGGTCGCAGAAGATTCGTTTTGTGTGCGCTGTTATTATCTTACTTAGGTTTACGAAACCCATATGGTGGCAGCGATTTCTACATTGGAATTGTTTGGAAATTGAAATCGTGCGTTTCAGACCGAGAAAATCACTTTTTGCATTTCGATGCCATTTTTTCGTTATCCAGCGGTCGCAGAAGATTCGTTTTGTGTGCGCTGTTATTATCTTACTTAGGTTTACGAAACCCATATGGTGGCAGCGATTTCTACATTGGAATTGTTTGGAAATTGAAATCGTTCGTTTCAGACCGAGAAAATCACTTTCTGCATTTCGATGCTATTTTTTCGTTATCCAGCGGTCGCAGAAGATTCGTTTTGTGTGCGCTGTTATTATCTTACTTAGGTTTACGAATCCCATATGGTGGCAGCGATTTCTACATTGGAATTGTTTGGAAATTGAAATCGTGCGTTTCAGACCGAGAAAATCACTTTTTGCATTTCGATGCCATTTTTTCGTTATCCAGCGGTCGCAGAAGATTCGTTTTGTGTGCGCTGTTATTATCTTACTTAGGTTTACGAAACCCATATGGTGGCAGCGATTTCTACATTGGAATTGTTTGGAAATTGAAATCGTGCGTTTCAGACCCAGAAAATCACTTTTTGCATTTCGATGCTATTTTTTCGTTATCCAGCGGTCGCAGAAGATTCGTTTTGTGTGCGCTGTTATTATCTTACTTAGGTTTACGAAACCCATATGGTGGCAGCGATTTCTACATTGGAATTGTTTGGAAATTGAAATCGTGCGTTTCAGACCGAGAAAATCACTTTTTGCATTTCGATGCTATTTTTTCGTTAACCAGCGGTCGCAGAAGATTCGTTTTGTGTGCGCTGTTATTATCTTACTTAGGTTTACGAATCCCATATGGTGGCAGCGATTTCTACATTGGAATTGTTTGGAAATTGAAATCGTGCGTTTCAGACCGAGAAAATCACTTTTTGCATTTCGATGCCATTTTTTCGTTATCCAGCGGTCGCAGAAAACTCGTTTTGTGTGCGCTGTTATTATCTTACTTAGGTTTACGAATCCCATATGGTGGCAGCGATTTCTACATTGGAATTGTTTGGAAATTTAAATCGTGCGTTTCAGACCGAGAAAATCACTTTTTGCATTTCGATGCTATTTTTTCGTTATCCAGCGGTCGCAGAAGATTCGTTTTGTGTGCGCTGTTATTATCTTACTTAGGTTTACGAAACCCATATGGTGGCAGCGATTTCTACATTGGAATTGTTTGGAAATTGAAATCGTGCGTTTCAGACCGAGAAAATCACTTTCTGCATTTCGATGCTATTTTTTCGTTATCCAGCGGTCGCAGAAGATTCGTTTTGTGTGCGCTGTTATTATCTTACTTAGGTTTACGAATTCCATATGGTGGCAGCGATTTCTACATTGGAATTGTTTGGAAATTGAAATCGTGCGTTTCAGACCGAGAAAATCACTTTTTGCATTTCGATGCCATTTTTTCGTTATCCAGCGGTTGCAGAAGATTCGTTTTGTGTGCGCTGTTATTATCTTACTTAGGTTTACGAATCCCATATGGTGGCAACGATTTCTACATTAGAATTGTTTGGAAATTAAAATCGTGCGTTTCAGACCGAGAAAATCACTTTTTGCATTTCGATGCCATTTTTTCGTTATCCAGCGGTCGCAGAAGATTCGTTTTGTGTGCGCTGTTATTATCTTACTTAGGTTTACGAAACCCATATGGTGGCAGCGATTTCTACATTGGAATTGTTTGGAAATTGAAATCGTGCGTTTCAGACCGAGAAAATCACTTTTTGCATTTCGATGCTATTTTTTCGTTATCCAGCGCTCGCAGAAGATTCGTTTTGTGTGCGCTGTTATTATCTTACTTAGGTTTACGAATCCCATATGGTGGCAGCGATTTCTACATTGGAATTGTTTGGAAATTGAAATCGTGCGTTTCAGACCGAGAAAATCACTTTTTGCATTTCGATGCCATTTTTTCGTTATCCAGCGGTCGCAGAAGATTCGTTTTGTGTGCGCTGTTATTATCTTACTTAGGTTTACGAAACCCATATGGTGGCAGCGATTTCTACATTGGAATTGTTTGGAAATTGAAATCGTGCGTTTCAGACCGAGAAAATCACTTTTTGCATTTCGATGCTATTTTTTCGTTATCCAGCGGTCGCAGAAGATTCGTTTTGTGTGCGCTGTTATTATCTTACTTAGGTTTACGAATCCCATATGGTGGCAGCGATTTCTACATTGGAATTGTTTGGAAATTGAAATCGTGCGTTTCAGACCGAGAAAATCACTTTTTGCATTTCGATGCCATTTTTTCGTTATCCAGCGGTCGCAGAAGATTCGTTTTGTGTGCGCTGTTATTATCTTACTTAGGTTTACGAATCCCATATGGTGGCAGCGATTTCTACATTGGAATTGTTTGGAAATTGAAATCGTGCGTTTCAGACCGAGAAAATCACTTTTTGCATTTCGATGCCATTTTTTCGTTATCCAGCGGTCGCAGAAGATTCGTTTTGTTTGCGCTGTTATTATCTTACTTAGGTTTACGAATCCCATATGGTGGCAGCGATTTCTACATTGGAATTGTTTGGAAATTGAAATCGTGCGTTTCAGACCGAGAAAATCACTTTTTGCATTTCGATGCTATTTTTTCGTTATCCAGCGGTCGCAGAAGATTCGTTTTGTGTGCGCTGTTATTTTCTTACTTAGGTTTACGAATCCCATATGGTGGCAGCGATTTCTACATTGGAATTGTTTGGAAATTGAAATCGTGCGTTTCAGACCGAGAAAATCACTTTTTGCATTTCGATGCCATTTTTTCGTTATCCAGCGGTCGCAGAAGATTCGTTTTGTGTGCGCTGTTATTATCTTACTTAGGTTTACGAAACCCATATGGTGGCAGCGATTTCTACATTGGAATTGTTTGGAAATTGAAATCGTGCGTTTCAGACCGAGAAAATCACTTTCTGCATTTCGATGCTATTTTTTCGTTATCCAGCGGTCGCAGAAGATTCGTTTTGTGTGCGCTGTTATTATCTTACTTAGGTTTACGAATCCCATATGGTGGCAGCGATTTCTACATTGGAATTATTTGGAAATTGAAATCGTGCGTTTCAGACCGAGAAAATCACTTTTTGCATTTCGATGCCATTTTTTCGTTATCCAGCGGTCGCAGAAGATTCGTTTTGTGTGCGCTGTTATTATCTTACTTAGGTTTACGAATCCCATATGGTGGCAGCGATTTCTACATTGGAATTGTTTGGAAATTGAAATCGTGCGTTTCAGACCGAGAAAAGCACTTTTTGCATTTCGATGCTATTTCTTCGTTATCCAGCGGTCGCAGAAGATTCGTTTTGTGTGTGCTGTTATTATCTTACTTAGGTTTACGAATCCCATATGGTGCCAGCGATTTCTACATTGGAATTGTTTGGAAATTGAAATCGTGCGTTTCAGACCGAGAAAATCACTTTTTGCATTTCGATGCCATTTTTTCGTTATCCAGCGGTCGCAGAAGATTCGTTTTGTGTGCGCTGTTATTATCTTACTTAGGTTTACGAATCCCATATGGTGGCAGCGATTTCTACATTGGAATTGTTTGGAAATTGAAATCGTGCGTTTCAGACCGAGAAAATCACTTTTTGCATTTCGATGCCATTTTTTCGTTATCCAGCGGTCGCAGAAGATTCGTGCATCGAAATGCAAAAAGTGATTTTCTCGGTCTGAAACGCACGATTTCAATTTCCAAACAATTCCAATGTAGAATCGCTGCCACCATATGGGATTCGTAAACCTAAGTAAGATAATAACAGCGCACACAAAACGAATCTTCTGCGACCGCTGGATAACGAAGAAATAGCATCGAAATGCAAAAAGTGATTTTCTCGGTCTGAAACGCACGATTTCAATTTCCAAACAATTCCAATGTAGAAATTGCTGCCACCATATGGGATTCGTAAACCTAAGTAAGATAATAACAGCGCACACAAAACGAATCTTCTGCGACCGCTGGATAACGAAAAAATGGCATCGAAATGCAAAAAGTGATTTTCTCGGTCTGAAACGCACGATTTCAATTTCCAAACAATTCCAATGTAGAAATCGCTGCCACCATATGGGATTCGTAAACCTAAGTAAGATAATAACAGCGCACACAAAAGGAATCTTCTGCGACCGCTGGATAACGAAACAATGGCATCGAAATGCAAAAAGTGATTTTCTCGGTCTGAAACGCACGATTTCAATTTCCAAACAATTCCAATGTAGAAATCGCTGGCACCATATGGGATTCGTAAACCTAAGTAAGATAATAACAGCGCACACAAAACGAATCTTCTGCGACCGCTGGATAACGAAGAAATAGCATCGAAATGCAAAAAGTGAATTTCTCGGTCTGAAACGCACGATTTCAATTTCCAAACAATTCCAATGTAGAAATCGCTGCCACCATATGGGATTCGTAAACCTAGGTAAGATAATAACAGCGCACACAAAACGAATATTCTGCGACCGCTGGATAACGAAAAGATGGCATCGAAATGCAAAAAGTGATTTTCTCGGTCTGAAACGCACGATTTCAATTTCCAAACAATTCCAATGTAGAAATCGCAGCCACCATATGGGATTCGTAAACCTAAGTACGATAATAACAGCGCACACAAAACGAATCTTCTGCGACCGCTGGATAACGAAAAAATGGCATCGAAATGCAAAAAGTGATTTTCTCGGTCTGAAACGCACGATTTCAATTTCCAAACAATTCCAATGTAGAAATCGCTGCCACCATATGGGATTCGTAAACCTAAGTAAGATAATAACAGCGCACACAAAACGAATCTTCTGCGACCGCTGGATAACGAAAAAATGGCATCGAAATGGATAAGGTGATTTTCTCGGTCTGAAACGCACGATTTCAATTTCCAAACAATTCCAATGTAGAAATCGCTGCCACCATATGGGATTCGTAAACCTAAGTAAGATAATAACAGCGCACACAAAACGAATCTTCTGCGACCGCTGGATAACGAAAAAATGGCATCGAAATGCAAAAAGTGATTTTCTCGGTCTGAAACGCACGATTTCAATTTCCAAACAATTCCAATGTAGAAATCGCTGCCACCATATGGGATTCGTAAACCTAAGTAAGATAATAACGGCGCACACAAAACGAATCTTCTGCGACCGCTGGATAACGAAAAAATGGCATCGAAATGCAAAAAGTGATTTTCTCGGTCTGAAACGCACGATTTCAATTTCCAAACAATTCCAATGTAGAAATCGCTGCCACCATATGGGATTCGTAAACCTAAGTAAGATAATAACAGCGCACACAAAACGAATCTTCTGCGACCGCTGGATAACGAGAAAATAGCATCGAAATGCTAAAAGTGATTTTCTCGGTCTGAAACGCACGATTTCAATTTCCAAACAATTCCAATGTAGAAATCGCTGCCACCATATGGGTTTCGTAAACCTAAGTAAGATAATAACAGCGCACACAAAACGAATCTTCTGCGACCGCTGGATAACGAAAAAATGGCATCGAAATGCAAAAAGTGATTTTCTCGGTCTGAAACGCACGATTTCAATTTCCAAACAATTCCAATGTAGAAATCGCTGCCACCATATGGGATTCGTAAACCTAAGTAAGATAATAACAGCGCACACAAAACGAATCTTCTGCGACCGCTGGATAACGAAAAAATGGCATCGAAATGCAAAAAGTGGTTTTCTCGGTCTGAAACGCACGATTTCAATTTCCAAACAATTCCAATCTAGAAATCGCTGCCACCATATGGGATTCGTAAACCTAAGTAAGATAATAACAGCGCACACAAAACGAATCTTCTGCGACCGCAGGATAACGAAAAAATGGCATCGAAATGCAAAAAGTGATTTTCTCGGTCTGAAACGCACGATTTCAATTTCCAAACATTTCCAATGTAGAAATCGCTGCCACCATATGGGATTCGTAAACCTAAGTAAGATAATAACAGCGCACACAAAACGAGTCTTCTGCGACCGCTGGATAACGAAAAAATGGCATCGAAATGCAAAAAGTGCTTTTCTCGGTCTGAAACGCACGATTTCAATTTCCAAACAATTCCAATGTAGAAATCGCTGCCACCATATGGGATTCGTAAACCTAAGTAAGATAATAACAGCGCACACAAAACGAATCTTCTGCGACCGCTGGATAACGAAAAAATGGCATCGAAATGCAAAAAGTGATTTTCTCGGTCTGAAACGCACGATTTCAATTTCCAAACAATTCCAATGTAGAAATCGCTGCCACCATATGGGATTCGTAAACCTAATTAAGATAATAACAGCGCACACAAAACGAATCTTCTGCGACCGCTGGATAACGAAAAAATAGCAGCGAAATGCAAAAAGTGATTTTCTCGGTTTGAAACGCACGATTTCAATTTCCAAACAATTCCAATGTAGAAATCGCTGCCACCATATGGGATTCGTAAACCTAAGTAAGATAATAACAGCGCACACAAAACGAATCTTCTGCGACCGCTGGATAACGAAAAAATGGCATCGAAATGCAAAAAGTGATTTTCTCGGTCTGAAACGCACGATTTCAATTTCCAAACAATTCCAATGTAGAAATCGCTGCCACCATATGGGATTCGTAAACCTAAGTAAGATAATAACAGCGCACACAAAACGAATCTTCTGCGACCGCTGGATAACGAAAAAATGGCATCGAAATGCAAAAAGTGATTTTCTCGGTCTGAAACGCACGATTTCAATTTCCAAACAATTCCAATGTAGAAATCGCTGCCACCATATGGGATTCGTAAACCTAATTAAGATAATAACAGCGCACACAAAACGAATCTTCTGCGACCGCTGGATAACGAAAAAATAGCAGCGAAATGCAAAAAGTGATTTTCTCGGTTTGAAACGCACGATTTCAATTTCCAAACAATTCCAATGTAGAAATCGCTGCCACCATATGGGATTCGTAAACCTAAGTAAGATAATAACAGCGCACACAAAACGAATCTTCTGCGACCGCTGGATAACGAAAAAATGGCATCGAAATGCAAAAAGTGATTTTCTCGGTCTGAAACGCACGATTTCAATTTCCAAACAATTCCAATCTAGAAATCGCTGCCACCATATGGGATTCGTAAACCTAAGTAAGATAATAACAGCGCACACAAAACGAATCTTCTGCGACCGCTGGATAACGAAAAAATGGCATCGAAATGCAAAAAGTGATTTTCTCGGTCTGAAACGCACGATTTCAATTTCCAACCAATTCCAATGTAGACATCGCTGCCACCATATGGGATTCGTAAACCTAAGTAAGATAATAACAGCGCACACAAAACGAATCTTCTGCGACCGCTGGATAACGAAAAAATAGCATCGAAATGCAAAAAGTGATTTTCTCGGTTTGAAACGCACGATTTCAATTTCCAAACAATTCCAATGTAGAAATCGCTGCCACCATATGGGATTCGTAAACCTAAGTAAGATAATAACAGCGCACACAAAACGAATCTTCTGCGACCGCTGGATAACGAAAAAATGGCATCGAAATGCAAAAAGTGATTTTCTCGGTCTGAAACGCACGATTTCAATTTCCAACCAATTCCAATGTAGAAATCGCTGCCACCATATGGGATTCGTAAACCTAAGTAAGATAATAACAGCGCACACAAAACGAATCTTCTGCGACCGCTGGATAACGAAAAAATGGCATCGAAATGCAAAAAGTGATTTTCTCGGTCTGAAACGCACGATTTCAATTTCCAAACAATTCCAATGTAGAAATCGCTGCCACCATATGGGATTCGTAAACCTAAGTAAGATAATAACAGCGCACACAAAACGAATCTTCTGCGACCGCTGGATAACGAAAAAATGGCATCGAAATGCAAAAAGTGATTTTCTCGGTCTGAAACGCACGATTTCAATTTCCAAACAATTCCAATCTAGAAATCGCTGCCACCATATGGGATTCGTAAACCTAAGTAAGATAATAACAGCGCACACAAAACGAATCTTCTGCGACCGCTGGATAACGAAAAAATGGCATCGAAATGCAAAAAGTGATTTTCTCGGTCTGAAACGCACGATTTCAATTTCCAAACAATTCCAATGTAGAAATCGCTGCCACCATATGGGATTCGTAAACCTAAGTAAGATAATAACAGCGCACACAAAACGAATCTTCTGCGACCGCTGGATAACGAAAACATGGCATCGAAATGCAAAAAGTGCTTTTCTCGGTCTGAAACGCACGATTTCAATTTCCAAACAATTCCAATGTAGAAATCGCTGCCACCATATGGGATTCGTAAACCTAAGTAAGATAATAACAGCGCACACAAAACGAATCTTCTGCGACCGCTGGATAACGAAAAAATGGCATCGAAATGCAAAAAGTGATTTTCTCGGTCTGAAACGCACGATTTCAATTTCCAAACAATTCCAATGTAGAAATCGCTGCCACCATATGGGATTCGTAAACCTAAGTAAGATAATAACAGCGCACACAAAACGAATCTTCTGCGACCGCTGGATAACGAAAAAATGGCATCGAAATGCAAAAAGTGATTTTCTCGGTCTGAAACGCACGATTTCAATTTCCAAACAATTCCAATGTAGAAATCGCTGCCACCATATGGGATTCGTAAACCTAAGTAAGATAATAACAGCGCACACAAAACGAGTCTTCTGCGACCGCTGGATAACGAAAAAATGGCATCGAAATGCAAAAAGTGCTTTTCTCGGTCTGAAACGCACGATTTCAATTTCCAAACAATTCCAATGTAGAAATCGCTGCCACCATATGGGATTCGTAAACCTAAGTAAGATAATAACAGCGCACACAAAACGAATCTTCTGCGACCGCTGGATAACGAAAAAATGGCATCGAAATGCAAAAAGTGATTTTCTCGGTCTGAAACGCACGATTTCAATTTCCAAACAATTCCAATGTAGAAATCGCTGCCACCATATGGGATTCGTAAACCTAATTAAGATAATAACAGCGCACACAAAACGAATCTTCTGCGACCGCTGGATAACGAAAAAATAGCAGCGAAATGCAAAAAGTGATTTTCTCGGTTTGAAACGCACGATTTCAATTTCCAAACAATTCCAATGTAGAAATCGCTGCCACCATATGGGATTCGTAAACCTAAGTAAGATAATAACAGCGCACACAAAACGAATCTTCTGCGACCGCTGGATAACGAAAAAATGGCATCGAAATGCAAAAAGTGATTTTCTCGGTCTGAAACGCACGATTTCAATTTCCAAACAATTCCAATGTAGAAATCGCTGCCACCATATGGGATTCGTAAACCTAAGTAAGATAATAACAGCGCACACAAAACGAATCTTCTGCGACCGCTGGATAACGAAAAAATGGCATCGAAATGCAAAAAGTGATTTTCTCGGTCTGAAACGCACGATTTCAATTTCCAAACAATTCCAATGTAGAAATCGCTGCCACCATATGGGATTCGTAAACCTAATTAAGATAATAACAGCGCACACAAAACGAATCTTCTGCGACCGCTGGATAACGAAAAAATAGCAGCGAAATGCAAAAAGTGATTTTCTCGGTTTGAAACGCACGATTTCAATTTCCAAACAATTCCAATGTAGAAATCGCTGCCACCATATGGGATTCGTAAACCTAAGTAAGATAATAACAGCGCACACAAAACGAATCTTCTGCGACCGCTGGATAACGAAAAAATGGCATCGAAATGCAAAAAGTGATTTTCTCGGTCTGAAACGCACGATTTCAATTTCCAAACAATTCCAATCTAGAAATCGCTGCCACCATATGGGATTCGTAAACCTAAGTAAGATAATAACAGCGCACACAAAACGAATCTTCTGCGACCGCTGGATAACGAAAAAATGGCATCGAAATGCAAAAAGTGATTTTCTCGGTCTGAAACGCACGATTTCAATTTCCAACCAATTCCAATGTAGACATCGCTGCCACCATATGGGATTCGTAAACCTAAGTAAGATAATAACAGCGCACACAAAACGAATCTTCTGCGACCGCTGGATAACGAAAAAATAGCATCGAAATGCAAAAAGTGATTTTCTCGGTTTGAAACGCACGATTTCAATTTCCAAACAATTCCAATGTAGAAATCGCTGCCACCATATGGGATTCGTAAACCTAAGTAAGATAATAACAGCGCACACAAAACGAATCTTCTGCGACCGCTGGATAACGAAAAAATGGCATCGAAATGCAAAAAGTGATTTTCTCGGTCTGAAACGCACGATTTCAATTTCCAACCAATTCCAATGTAGAAATCGCTGCCACCATATGGGATTCGTAAACCTAAGTAAGATAATAACAGCGCACACAAAACGAATCTTCTGCGACCGCTGGATAACGAAAAAATGGCATCGAAATGCAAAAAGTGATTTTCTCGGTCTGAAACGCACGATTTCAATTTCCAAACAATTCCAATGTAGAAATCGCTGCCACCATATGGGATTCGTAAACCTAAGTAAGATAATAACAGCGCACACAAAACGAATCTTCTGCGACCGCTGGATAACGAAAAAATGGCATCGAAATGCAAAAAGTGATTTTCTCGGTCTGAAACGCACGATTTCAATTTCCAAACAATTCCAATCTAGAAATCGCTGCCACCATATGGGATTCGTAAACCTAAGTAAGATAATAACAGCGCACACAAAACGAATCTTCTGCGACCGCTGGATAACGAAAAAATGGCATCGAAATGCAAAAAGTGATTTTCTCGGTCTGAAACGCACGATTTCAATTTCCAAACAATTCCAATGTAGAAATCGCTGCCACCATATGGGATTCGTAAACCTAAGTAAGATAATAACAGCGCACACAAAACGAATCTTCTGCGACCGCTGGATAACGAAAACATGGCATCGAAATGCAAAAAGTGCTTTTCTCGGTCTGAAACGCACGATTTCAATTTCCAAACAATTCCAATGTAGAAATCGCTGCCACCATATGGGATTCGTAAACCTAAGTAAGATAATAACAGCGCACACAAAACGAATCTTCTGCGACCGCTGGATAACGAAAAAATGGCATCGAAATGCAAAAAGTGATTTTCTCGGTCTGAAACGCACGATTTCAATTTCCAAACAATTCCAATGTAGAAATCGCTGCCACCATATGGGATTCGTAAACCTAAGTAAGATAATAACAGCGCACACAAAACGAATCTTCTGCGACCGCTGGATAACGAAAAAATGGCATCGAAATGCAAAAAGTGATTTTCACGGTCTGAAACGCACGATTTCAGTTTCCAAACAATTCCAATGTAGAAATCGCTGCCACCATATGGGATTCGTAAACCTAAGTAAGATAATAACAGCGCACACAAAACGAATCTTCTGCGACCGCTGGATAACGAAAAAATGGCATCGAAATGCAAAAATTGATTTTCTCGGTCTGAAACGCACGATTTCAATTTCCAAACAATTCCAATCTAGAAATCGCTGCCACCATATGGGATTCGTAAACCTAAGTAAGATAATAACAGCGCACACAAAACGAATCTTCTGCGACCGCTGGATAACGAAAAAATGGCATCGAAATGCAAAATGTGATTTTCTCGGTCTGAAACGCACGATTTCAATTTCCAACCAATTCCAATGTAGAAATCGCTGCCACCATATGGGATTCGTAAACCTAAGTAAGATAATAACAGCGCACACAAAACGAATCTTCTGCGACCGCTGGATAACGAAAACATGGCATCGAAATGCAAAAAGTGCTTTTCTCGGTCTGAAACGCACGATTTCAATTTCCAAACAATTCCAATGTAGAAATCTCTGCCACCATATGGGATTCGTAAACCTAAGTAAGATAATAACAGCGCACACAAAACGAATCTTCTGCGACCGCTGGATAACGAAAAAATGGCATCGAAATGCAAAAAGTGATTTTCTCGGTCTGAAACGCACGATTTCAATTTCCAAACAATTCCAATGTAGAAATCGCTGCCACCATATGGGATTCGTAAACCTAAGTAAGATAATAACAGCGCACACAAAACGAATCTTCTGCGACCGCTGGATAACGAAAAAATAGCATCGAAATGCAAAAAGTGATTTTCTCGGTTTGAAATGCACGATTTCAATTTCCAAACAATTCCAATGTAGAAATCGCTGCCACCATATGGGATTCGTAAACCTAAGTAAGATAATAACAGCGCACACAAAACGAATCTTCTGCGACCGCTGGATAACGAAAAAATGGCATCGAAATGCAAAAAGTGATTTTCTCGGTCTGAAACGCACGATTCCAATTTCCAAACAATTCCAATGTAGAAATCGCTGCCACCATATGGGATTCGTAAACCTAAGTAAGATAATAACAGCGCACACAAAACGAATCTTCTGCGACTGCTGGATAACGAAAAAATGGCATCGAAATGCAAAAAGTGATTTTCTCGGTCTGAAACGCACGATTTCAATTTCCAAACAATTCCAATGCAGAAATCGCTGCCACCATATGGGATTCGTAAACCTAAGTAAGATAATAACAGCGCACACAAAACGAATCTTCTGCGACCGCTGGATAACGAAAAAATGGCATCGAAATGCAAAAAGTGATTTTCTCGGTCTGAAACGCACGATTTCAATTTCCAAACAATTCCAATGTAGAAATCGCTGCCACCATATGGGATTCGTAAACCTAAGTAAGATAATAACAGCGCACACAAAACGAATCTTCTGCGACCGCTGGATAACGAAAAAATGGCATCGAAATGCAAAAAGTGATTTTCTCGGTCTGAAACGCACGATTTCAATTTCCAAACAATTCCAATGTAGAAATCGCTGCCACCATATGGGATTCGTAAACCTAAGTAAGATAATAACAGCGCACATAAAACGAATCTTCTGCGACCGCTGGATAACGAAAAAATGGCATCGAAATGCAAAAAGTGATTTTCTCGGTCTGAAACGCACGATTTCAATTTCCAAACAACTCCAATGTAGAAATCGCTGCCACCATATGGGATTCGTAAACCTAAGTAAGATAATGACAGCGCACACAAAACGAATCTTCTGCGACCGCTGGATAACGAATAAATGGCATCGAAACGCAAAAAGTGATTTTCTCGGTCTGAAACGCACGATTTCAATTTCCAAACAATTCCAATGTAGAAATCGCTGCCACCATATGGGATTCGTAAACCTAAGTAAGATAATAACAGCGCACACAAAACGAATCTTCTGCGACCGCTGGATAACGAAAAAATGGCATCGAAATGCAAAAAGTGATTTTCTCGGTCTGAAACGCACGATTTCAATTTCCAAACAATTCCAATGCAGAAATCGCTGCCACCATATGGGATTCGTAAACCTAAGTAAGATAATAACAGCGCACACAAAACGAATCTTCTGCGACCGCTGGATAACGAAAAAATGGCATCGAAATGCAAAAAGTGATTTTCTCGGTCTGAAACGCACGATTTCAATTTCCAAACAATTCCAATGTAGAAATCGCTGCCACCATATGGCATTCGTAAACCTAAGTAAGATAATAACAGCGCACACAAAACGAATCTTCTGCGACCGCTGGATAACGAAAAAATGGCATCGAAATGCAAAAAGTGATTTTCTCGGTCTGAAACGCACGATTTCAATTTCCAAACAATTCCAATGTAGAAATCGCTGCCACCATATGGGATTCGTAAACCTAAGTAAGATAATAACAGCGCACACAAAACGAATCTTCTGCGACCGCTGGATAACGAAAAAATAGCATCGAAATGCAAAAAGTGATTTTCTCGGTCTGAAACGCACGATTTCAATTTCCAAACAATTCCAATGTAGAAATCGCTGCCACCATATGGGATTCGTAAACCTAAGTAAGATAATAACAGCGCACACAAAACGAATCTTCTGCGACCGCTGGATAACGAAAAAATGGCATCGAAATGCAAAAAGTGATTTTCTCGGTGTGAAACGCACGATTTCAATTTCCAAACAATTCCAATGTAGAAATCGCTGCCACCATATGGGATTCGTAAACCTAAGTAAGATAATAACAGCGCACACAAAACGAATCTTCTGCGACCGCTGGATAACGAAAAAATGGCATCGAAATGCAAAAAGTGATTTTCTCGGTCTGAAACGCACGATTTCAATTTCCAAACAATTCCAATGTAGAAATCGCTGCCACCATATGGGATTCGTAAACCTAAGTAAGATAATAACAGCGCACACAAAACGAATCTTCTGCGACCGCTGGATAACGAAAAAATGGCATCGAAATGCAAAAAGTGATTTTCTCGGTCTGAAACGCACGATTTCAATTTCCAAACAATTCCAATGCAGAAATCGCTGCCACCATATGGGATTCGTAAACCTAAGTAAGATAATAACAGCGCACACAAAACGAATCTTCTGCGACCGCTGGATAACGAAAAAATGGCATCGAAATGCAAAAAGTGATTTTCTCGGTCTGAAACGCACGATTTCAATTTCCAAACAATTCCAATGTAGAAATCGCTGCCACCATATGGGATTCGTAAACCTAAGTAAGATAATAACAGCGCACACAAAACGAATCTTCTGCGACCGCTGGATAACGAAAAAATGGCATCGAAATGCAAAAAGTGATTTTCTCGGTCTGAAACGCACGATTTCAATTTCCAAACAATTCCAATGTAGAAATCGCTGCCACCATATGGCATTCGTAAACCTAAGTAAGATAATAACAGCGCACACAAAACGAATCTTCTGCGACCGCTGGATAACGAAAAAATGGCATCGAAATGCAAAAAGTGATTTTCTCGGTCTGAAACGCACGATTTCAATTTCCAAACAATTCCAATGTAGAAATCGCTGCCACCATATGGGATTCGTAAACCTAAGTAAGATAATAACAGCGCACACAAAACGAATCTTCTGCGACCGCTGGATAACGAAAAAATGGCATCGAAATGCAAAAAGTGATTTTCTCGGTGTGAAACGCACGATTTCAATTTCCAAACAATTCCAATGTAGAAATCGCTGCCACCATATGGGATTCGTAAACCTAAGTAAGATAATAACAGCGCACACAAAACGAATCTTCTGCGACCGCTGGATAACGAAAAAATGGCATCGAAATGCAAAAAGTGATTTTCTCGGTCTGAAACGCACGATTTCAATTTCCAAATAATTCCAATGTAGAAATCGCTCTCACCATATGGGATTCGTAAACCTAAGTAAGATAATAACAGCGCACACAAAACGAATCTTCTGCGACCGCTGGATAACGAAAAAATGGCATCGAAATGCAAAAAGTGATTTTCTCGGTCTGAAACGCACGATTTCAATTTCCAAACAATTCCAATGTAGAAATCGCTGCCACCATATGGGATTCGTAAACCTAAGTAAGATAATAACAGCGCACACAAAACGAATCTTCTGCGACCGCTGGATAACGAAAAAATGGCATCGAAATGCAAAAAGTGATTTTCTCGGTCTGAAACGCACGATTTCAATTTCCAAACAATTCCAATGTAGAAATCGCTGCCACCATATGGCATTCGTAAACCTAAGTAAGATAATAACAGCGCACACAAAACGAATCTTCTGCGACCGCTGGATAACGAAAAAATGGCATCGAAATGCAAAAAGTGATTTTCTCGGTCTGAAACGCACGATTTCAATTTCCAAACAATTCCAATGTAGAAATCGCTGCCACCATATGGGATTCGTAAACCTAAGTAAGATAATAACAGCGCACACAAAACGAATCTTCTGCGACCGCTGGATAACGAAAAAATGGCATCGAAATGCAAAAAGTGATTTTCTCGGTGTGAAACGCACGATTTCAATTTCCAAACAATTCCAATGTAGAAATCGCTGCCACCATATGGGATTCGTAAACCTAAGTAAGATAATAACAGCGCACACAAAACGAATCTTCTGCGACCGCTGGATAACGAAAAAATGGCATCGAAATGCAAAAAGTGATTTTCTCGGTCTGAAACGCACGATTTCAATTTCCAAATAATTCCAATGTAGAAATCGCTGCCACCATATGGGATTCGTAAACCTAAGTAAGATAATAACAGCGCACACAAAACGAATCTTCTGCGACCGCTGGATAACGAAAAAATGGCATCGAAATGCAAAAAGTGATTTTCTCGGTCTGAAACGCACGATTTCAACTTCCAAACAATTCCAATGTAGAAATCGCTGCCACCATATGGGATTCGTAAACCTAAGTAAGATAATAACAGCGCACACAAGACGAATCTTCTGCGACCGCTGGATAACGAAAAAATGGCATCGAAATGCAAAAAGTGATTTTCTCGGTCTGAAACGCACGATTCCAATTTCTAAACAATTCCAATGTAGGAATCGCTGCCACCATATGGGATTCGTAAACCTAAGTAAGATAATAACAGCGCACACAAAACGAATCTTCTGCGACCGCTGGATAACGAAAAAATGGCATCGAAATGCAAAAAGTGATTTTCTCGGTCTGAAACGCACGATTTCAATTTCCAAACAATTCCAATGTAGAAATCGCTGCCACCATATGGGATTCGTAAACCTAAGTAAGATAATAACAGCGCACACAAAACGAATCTTCTGCGACCGCTGGATAACGAAAAAATGGCATCGAAATGCAAAAAGTGATTTTCTCGGTCTGAAACGCACGATTTCAATTTCCAAACAATTCCAATGTAGAGATCGCTGCCACCATATGGGATTCGTAAACCTAAGTAAGATAATAACAGCGCACACAAAACGAATCTTCTGCGACCGCTGGATAACGAAAAAATGGCATCGAAATGCAAAAAGTGATTTTCTCGGTCTGAAACGCACGATTTCAATTTCCAAACAATTCCAATGTAGAAATCGCTGCCACCATATGGGATTCGTAAACCTAAGTAAGATAATAACAGCGCACACAAAACGAATCTTCTGCGACCGCTGGATAACGAAAAAATGGCATCGAAATGCAAAAAGTGATTTTCTCGGTCTGAAACGCACGATTTCAATTTCCAAACAATTCCAATGTAGAAATCGCTGCCACCATATGGGATTCGTAAACCTAAGTAAGATAATAACAGCGCACACAAAACGAATCTTCTGCGACCGCTGGATAACGAAAAAATGGCATCGAAATGCAAAAAGTGATTTTCTCGGTCTGAAACGCATGATTTCAATTTCCAAACAATTCCAATGTAGAAATCGCTGCCACCATATGGGATTCGTAAACCTAAGTAAGATAATAACAGCGCACACAAAACGAATCTTCTGCGACCGCTGGATAACGAAAAAATGGCATCGAAATGCAAAAAGTGATTTTCTCGGTCTGAAACGCACGATTTCAATTTCCAAACAATTCCAATGTAGAAATCGCTGCCACCATATGGGTTTCGTAAACCTAAGTAAGATAATAACAGCGCACACAAAACGAATCTTCTGCGACCGCTGGATAACGAAAAAATGGCATCGAAATGCAAAAAGTGATTTTCTCGGTCTGAAACGCACGATTTCAATTTCCAAACAATTCCAATGTAGAAATCGCTGCCACCATATGGGATTCGTAAACCTAAGTAAGATAATAACAGCGCACACAACACGAATCTTCTGCGACCGCTGGATAACGAAAAAATGGCATCGAAATGCAAAAAGTGATTTTCTCGGTCTGAAACGCACGATTTCAATTTCCAAACAATTCCAATGTAGAAATCGCTGCCACCATATGGGATTCGTAAACCTAAGTAAGATAATAACAGCGCACACAAAACGAATCTTCTGCGACCGCTGGATAACGAAAAAATGGCATCGAAATGCAAAAAGTGATTTTCTCGGTCTGAAACGCACGATTTCAATTTCCAAATAATTCCAATGTAGAAATCGCTGCCACCATATGGGACTCGTAAACCTAAGTAAGATAATAACAGCGCACACAAGACGAATCTTCTGTGACCGCTGGATAACGAAAAAATGGCATCGAAATGCAAAAAGTGATTTTCTCGGTCTGAAACGCACGATTCCAATTTCCAAACAATTCCAATGTTGAAATCGCTGCCACCATATGGCATTTCGTAAACCTAAGTAAGATAATAACAGCGCACACAAAACGAATCTTCTGCGACCGCTGGATAACGAAAACATGGCATCGAAATGCAAAAAGTGATTTTCTCGGTCTGAAACGCACGATTTCAATTTTCAAACAATTCCAATGTAGAAATCGCTGCCACCATATGGGATTCGTAAACCTAAGTAAGATAATAACAGCGCACACAAGACGAATCTTCTGCGACCGCTGGATAACGAAAAAATGGCATCGAAATGCAAAAAGTGATTTTCTCGGTCTGAAACGCACGATTCCAATTTCCAAACAATTCCAATGTAGAAATCGCTGCCACCATATGGGATTCGTAAACCTAAGTAAGATAATAACACCGCACACAAAACGAATCTTCTGCGACCGCTGGATAACGAAAAAATGGCATCGAAATGCAAAAAGTGATTTTCTCGGTCTGAAACGCACGATTCAATTTCCAAACAATTCCAATGTAGAGATCGCTGCCACCATATGGGATTCGTAAACCTAAGTAAGATAATAACAGCGCACACAAAACGAATCTTCTGCGACCGCTGGATAACGAAAAAATGGCATCGAAATGCAAAAAGTGATTTTCTCGGTCTGAAACGCACGATTTCAATTTCCAAACAATTCCAATGTAGAAATCGCTGCCAGCATATGGGATTCGTAAACCTAAGTAAGATAATAACAGCGCACACAAAACGAATCTTCTGCGACCGCTGGATAACGAAAAAATGGCATCGAAATGCAAAAAGTGATTTTCTCGGTCTGAAACGCACGATTTCAATTTCCAAACAATTCCAATGTAGAAATCGCTGCCACCATATGGGATTCGTAAACCTAAGTAAGATAATATCAGCGCACACAAGACGAATCTTCTGCGACCGCTGGATAACGAAACAATGGCATCGAAATGCAAAAAGTGATTTTCTCGGTCTGAAACGCACGATTTCAATTTCCAAACAATTCCAATGCAGAAATCGCTGCCACCATATGGGGTTCGTAAACCTAAGTAAGATAATAACAGCGCACACAAAACGAATCTTCTGCGACCGCTGGATAACGAAAAAATGGCATCGAAATGCAAAAAGTGATTTTCTCGGTCTGAAACGCACGATTTCAATTTCCAAACAATTCCAATGTAGAAATCGCTGCCACCATATGGGTTTCGTAAACCTAAGTAAGATAATAACAGCGCACACAAAACGAATCTTCTGCGACCGCTGGATAACGAAAAAATGGCATCGAAATGCAAAAAGTGATTTTCTCGGTCTGAAACGCACGATTTCAATTTCCAAACAATTCCAATGTAGAAATCGCTGCCACCATATGGCATTCGTAAACCTAAGTAAGATAATAACAGCGCACACAAAACGAATCTTCTGCGACCGCTGGATAACGAAAAAATGGCATCGAAATGCAAAAAGTGATTTTCTCGGTCTGAAACGCACGATTTCAATTTCCAAACAATTCCAATGTAGAAATCGCTGCCACCATATGGGATTCGTAAACCTAAGTAAGATAATAACAGCGCACACAAAACGAATCTTCTGCGACCGCTGGATAACGAAAAAATAGCATCGAAATGCAAAAAGTGATTATCTCGGTCTGAAACGCACGATTTCAATTTCCAAACAATTCCAATGTAGAAATCGCTGCCACCATATGGGTTTCGTAAACCTAAGTAACATAATAACAGCGCACACAAAACGAATCTTCTGCGACCGCTGGATAACGAAAAACTGGCATCGAAAAGCAAAAAGTGATTTTCTCGGTCTGAAACGCACGATTTCAATTTCCAAACAATTCCAATGTAGAAATCGCTGCCACCATATGGGTTTCGTAAACCTAAGTAAGATAATAACAGCGCACACAAAACGAATCTTCTGCGACCGCTGGATAACGAAAAAATGGCATCGAAATGCAAAAAGTGATTTTCTCGGTCTGAAACGCACGATTTCATTATCCAAACAATTCCAATGTAGAAATCGCTGCCACCATATGGGATTCGTAAACCTAAGTAAGATAATAACAGCGCACACAAAACGAATCTTCTGCGACCGCTGGATAACGAAAAAATGGCATCGAAATGCAAAAAGTGATTTTCTCGGTCTGAAACGCACGATTTCAATTTCCAAACAATTCCAATGTAGAAATCGCTGCCACCATATGGGATTCGTAAACCTAAGTAAGATAATAACAGCGCACACAAAACGAATCTTCTGCGACCGCTGGATAACGAAGAAATGGCATCGAAATGCAAAAAGTGATTTTCTCGGTCTGAAACGCACGATTTCAATTTCCAAACAATTCCAATGTAGAAATCGCTGCCACCATATGGGATTCGTAAACCTAAGTAAGATAATAACAGCGCACACAAAACGAATCTTCTGCGACCGCTGGATAACGAAAAAATGGCATCGAAATGCAAAAAGTGATTTTCTCGGTCTGAAACGCACGATTTCAATTTCCAAACAATTCCAATGTAGAAATCGCTGCCACCATATGGGATTCGTAAACCTAAGTAAGATAATAACAGCGCACACAAAACGAGTCTTCTGCGACCGCTGGATAACGAAAAAATTGCATCGAAATGCAAAAAGTGATTTTCTCGGTGTGAAACGCACGATTTCAATTTCCAAACAATTCCAATGTAGAAATCGCTGCCACCATATGGGATTCGTAAACCTAAGTAAGATAATAACAGCGCACACAAAACGAATCTTCTGCGACCGCTGGATAACGAAAAAATGGCATCGAAATGCAAAAAGTGATTTTCTCGGTCTGAAACGCACGATTTCAATTTCCAAACAATTCCAATGTAGAAATCGCTGCCACCATATGGGATTCGTAAACCTAAGTAAGATAATAACAGCGCACACAAAACGAATCTTCTGCGACCGCTGGATAACGAAAAAATGGCATCGAAATGCAAAAAGTGATTTTCTCGGTCTGAAACGCACGATTTCAATTTCCAAACAATTCCAATGTAGAAATCGCTGCCACCATATGGGATTCGTAAACCTAAGTAAGATAATAACAGCGCACACAAAACGAATCTTCTGCGACCGCTGGATAACGAAAAAATGGCATCGGAATGCAAAAAGTGATTTTCTCGGTCTGAAACGCACGATTTCAATTTCCAAACAATTCCAATGTAGAAATCGCTGCCACCATATGGGATTCGTAAACCTAAGTAAGATAATAACAGCGCACACAAAACGAATCTTCTGCGACCGCTGGATAACGAAAAAATGGCATCGAAATGCAAAAAGTGATTTTCTCGGTCTGAAACGCACGATTCCAATTTCCAAACAATTCCAATGTAGAAATCGCTGCCACCATATGGGATTCGTAAACCTAAGTAAGATAATAACAGCGCACACAAAACGAATCTTCTGCGACCGCTGGATAACGAAAAAATGGCATCGAAATGCAAAAAGTGATTTTCTCGGTCTGAAACGCACGATTTCAATTTCCAAACAATTCCAATGTAGAAATCGCTGCCACCATATGGGATTCGTAAACCTAAGTAAGATAATAACAGCGCACACAAAACGAATCTTCTGCGACCGCTGGATAACGAAAAAATGGCATCGAAATGCAAAAAGTGATTTTCTCGGTCTGAAACGCACGATTTCAATTTCCAAACAATTCCAATGTAGAAATCGCTGCCACCATATGGGATTCGTAAACCTAAGTAAGATAATAACAGCGCACACAAAACGAATCTTCTGCGACCGCTGGATAACGAAAAAATGGCATCGAAATGCAAAAAGTGATTTTCTCGGTCTGAAACGCACGATTTCAATTTCCAAACAATTCCAATGTAGAAATCGCTGCCACCATATGGGATTCGTAAACCTAAGTAAGATAATAACAGCGCACACAAAACGAATCTTCTGCGACCGCTGGATAACGAAAAAATGGCATCGAAATGCAAAAAGTGATTTTCTCGGTCTGAAACGCACGATTTCAATTTCCAAACAATTCCAATGTAGAAATCGCTGCCACCATATGGGATTCGTAAACCTAAGTAAGATAATAACAGCGCACACAAAACGAATCTTCTGCGACCGCTGGATAACGAAAAAATAGCATCGAAATGCAAAAAGTGATTATCTCGGTCTGAAACGCACGATTTCAATTTCCAAACAATTCCAATGTAGAAATCGCTGCCACCATATGGGTTTCGTAAACCTAAGTAAGATAATAACAGCGCACACAAAACGAATCTTCTGCGACCGCTGGATAACGAAAAAATGGCATCGAAATGCAAAAAGTGATTTTCTCGGTCTGAAACGCACGATTTCAATTTCCAAACAATTCCAATGTAGAAATCGCTGCCACCATATGGGATTCGTAAACCTAAGTAAGATAATAACAGCGCACACAAAACGAATCTTCTGCGACCGCTGGATAACGAAAAAATGGCATCGAAATGCAAAAAGTGATTTTCTCGGTCTGAAACGCACGATTTCAATTTCCAAACAATTCCAATGTAGAAATCGCTGCCACCATATGGGATTCGTAAACCTAAGTAAGATAATAACAGCGCACACAAAACGAATCTTCTGCGACCGCTGGATAACGAAGAAATGGCATCGAAATGCAAAAAGTGATTTTCTCGGTCTGAAACGCACGATTTCAATTTCCAAACAATTCCAATGTAGAAATCGCTGCCACCATATGGGATTCGTAAACCTAAGTAAGATAATAACAGCGCACACAAAACGAATCTTCTGCGACCGCTGGATAACGAAAAAATGGCATCGAAATGCAAAAAGTGATTTTCTCGGTCTGAAACGCACGATTTCAATTTCCAAACAATTCCAATGTAGAAATCGCTGCCACCATATGGGATTCGTAAACCTAAGTAAGATAATAACAGCGCACACAAAACGAGTCTTCTGCGACCGCTGGATAACGAAAAAATGGCATCGAAATGCAAAAAGTGATTTTCTCGGTGTGAAACGCACGATTTCAATTTCCAAACAATTCCAATGTAGAAATCGCTGCCACCATATGGGATTCGTAAACCTAAGTAAGATAATAACAGCGCACACAAAACGAATCTTCTGCGACCGCTGGATAACGAAAAAATGGCATCGAAATGCAAAAAGTGATTTTCTCGGTCTGAAACGCACGATTTCAATTTCCAAACAATTCCAATGTAGAAATCGCTGCCACCATATGGGATTCGTAAACATAAGTAAGATAATAACAGCGCACACAAAACGAATCTTCTGCGACCGCTGGATAAAGAAAAAATAGCATCGAAATCCCAAAAAGTGTTTTTCTCGGTCTGAAACGCACGATTTCAAATTACAAACAATTCCAATGTAGGAATCGCTGCTACCATATGGGATTCGTAAACCTAAGTAAGATAATAGCGGCGCACACAAAAAGAATCTTGTGCGACCACTGGATAAAGAAAAAATAGCATCGAAATCCCAAAAAGTGTTTTTCTCGGTCTGAAACGCACGATTTCAATTTCCAAACAATTCCAATGTAGAAATCGCTGCCACCATATGGGATTCGTAAACCTAAGCAAGATAATAACAGCGCACACAAAAAGAATCTTGTGCGACCACTGGATAAAGAAAAAATAGCATCGAAATCCCAAAAAGTGTTTTTCTCGGTCTGAAACGCACGATTTCAAATTACAAATAATTCCAATGTAGGAATCGCTGCTACCATATGGGATTCGTAAACCTAAGTAAGATAATAGCGGCGCACACAAAAAGAATCTTGTGCGACCACTGGATAAAGAAAAAATAGCATCGAAATCCCAAAAAGTGTTTTTCTCGGTCTGAAACGCACGATTTCAAATTACAAACAATTCCAATGTAGGAATCGCTGCCACCATATGGGATTCGTAAACCTAAGTAAGATAATAGCGGCGCACACAAAAAGAATCTTGTGCGACCACTGGATAAAGAAAAAATAGCATCGAAATCCCAAAAAGTGTTTTTCTCGGTCTGAAACGCACGATTTCAAATTACAAACAATTCCAATGTAGGAATCGCTGCCACCATATGGGATTCGTAAACCTAAGTAAGATAATAGCGGCGCACACAAAAAGAATCTTGTGCGACCACTGGATAAAGAAAAAATAGCATCGAAATCCCAAAAAGTGTTTTTCTCGGTCTGAAACGCACGATTTCAATTTCCAAACAATTCCAATGTAGAAATCGCTGCCACCATATGGGATTCGTAAACCTAAGTAAGATAATAACAGCGCACACAAAACGAATCTTCTGCGACCGCTGGATAACGAAAAAATGGCATCGAAATGCAAAAAGTGATTTTCTCGGTCTGAAACGCACGATTTCAATTTCCAAACAATTCCAATGTAGAAATCGCTGCCACCATATGGGATTCGTAAACCTAAGTAAGATAATAACAGCGCACACAAAACGAATCTTCTGCGACCGCTGGATAACGAAAAAATGGCATCGAAATGCAAAAAGTGATTTTCTCGGTCTGAAACGCACGATTTCAATTTCCAAACAATTCCAATGTAGAAATCGCTGCCACCATATGGGATTCGTAAACCTAAGTAAGATAATAACAGCGCACACAAAACGAATCTTCTGCGACCGCTGGATAACGAAAAAATGGCATCGAAATGCAAAAAGTGATTTTCTCGGTCTGAAACGCACGATTTCAATTTCCAAACAATTCCAATGTAGAAATCGCTGCCACCATATGGGATTCGTAAACCTAAGTAAGATAATAACAGCGCACACAAGACGAATCTTCTGCGACCGCTGGATAACGAAAAAATGGCATCGAAATGCAAAAAGTGATTTTCTCGGTCTGAAACGCACGATTTCAATTTCCAAACAATTCCAATGCAGAAATCGCTGCCACCATATGGGATTCGTAAACCTAAGTAAGATAATAACAGCGCACACAAAACGAATCTTCTGCGACCGCTGGATAACGAAAAAATGGCATCGAAATGCAAAAAGTGATTTTCTCGGTCTGAAACGCACGATTTCAATTTCCAAACAAATCCAATGTAGAAATCGCTGCCACCATATGGGATTCGTAAACCTAAGTAAGATAATAACAGCGCACACAAAACGAATCTTCTGCGACCGCTGGATAACGAAAAAATGGCATCGAAATGCAAAAAGTGATTTTCTCGGTCTGAAACGCACGATTTCAATTTCCAAACAATTCCAATGTAGAAATCGCTGCCACCATATGGGATTCGTAAACCTAAGTAAGATAATAACAGCGCACACAAAACGAATCTTCTGCGACCGCTGGATAACGAAAAAATGGCATCGAAATGCAAAAAGTGATTTTCTCGGTCTGAAACGCACGATTTCAATTTCCAAACAATTCCAATGTAGAAATCGCTGCCACCATATGGGATTCCTAAACCTAAGTAAGATAATAACAGCGCACACAAGACGAATCTTCTGCGACCGCTGGATAACGAAAAAATGGCATCGAAATGCAAAAAGTGATTTTCTCGGTCTGAAACGCACGATTCCAATTTCCAAACAATTCCAATGTAGAAATCGCTGCCACCATATGGGATTCGTAAACCTAAGTAAGATAATAACAGCGCACACAAAACGAAACTTCTGCGACCGCTGGATAACGAAAAAATGGCATCGAAATGCAAAAAGTGATTTTCTCGGTCTGAAACGCACGATTCCAATTTCCAAACAATTCCAATGTAGAAATCGCTGCCACCATATGGGATTCGTAAACCTAAGTAAGATAATAACAGCGCACACAAAACGAATCTTCTGCGACCGCTGGATAACGAAAAAATCGCATCGAAATGCAAAAAGTGATTTTCTCGGTCTGAAACGCACGATTTCAATTTCCAAACAATTCCAAGCAGAAATCGCTGCCACCATATGGGATTCGTAAACCTAAGTAAGATAATAACAGCGCACACAAAACGAATCTTCTGCGACCGCTGGATAACGAAAAAATGGCATCGAAATGCAAAAAGTGATTTTCTCGGTCTGAAACGCACGATTTCAATTTCCAAACAATTCCAATGTAGAAATGGCTGGCACCATATGGGATTCGTAAACCTAAGTAAGATAATAACAGCGCACACAAAACGAATCTTCTGCGACCGCTGGATAACGAAAAAATGGCATCGAAATGCAAAAAGTGATTTTCTCGGTCTGAAACGCACGATTTCAATTTCCAAACAATTCCAATGTAGAAATCGCTGCCACCATATGGGATTCGTAAACCTAAGTAAGATAATAACAGCGCACACAAAACGAATCTTCTGCGACCGCTGGATAACGAAAAAATGGCATCGAAATGCAAAAAGTGATTTTCTCGGTCTGAAACGCACGATTTCAATTTCCAAACAATTCCAATGTAGAAATCGCTGCCACCATATGGGATTCGTAAACCTAAGTAAGATAATAACAGCGCACACAAAACGAATCTTCTGCGACCGCTGGATAACGAAAAAATGGCATCGAAATGCAAAAAGTGATTTTCTCGGTCTGAAACGCACGATTTCAATTTCCAAACAATTCCAATGTAGAAATCGCTGCCACCATATGGGATTCGTAAACCTAAGTAAGATAATAGCGGCGCACACAAAAAGAATCTTGTGCGACCACTGGATAAAGAAAAAATAGCATCGAAATCCCAAAAAGTGTTTTTCTCGGTCTGAAACGCACGATTTCAAATTACAAACAATTCCAATGTAGGGATCGCTGCCACCATATGGGATTCGTAAACCTAAGTAAGATAATAGCGGCGCACACAAAAAGAATCTTGTGCGACCACTGGATAAAGAAAAAATAGCATCGAAATCCCAAAAAGTGTTTTTCTCGGTCTGAAATGCACGATTTCAAATTACAAACAATTCCAATGTAGGAATCGCTGCCACCATATGGGATTCGTAAACCTAAGTAAGATAATAGCGGCGCACACAAAAAGAATCTTGTGCGACCACTGGATAAAGAAAAAATAGCATCGAAATCCCAAAAAGTGTTTTTCTCGGTCTGAAACGCACGATTTCAAATTACAAACAATTCCACTGTAGGAATCGCTGCCACCATATGGGATTCGTAAACCTAAGTAAGATAATAGCGGCGCACACAAAACGAATCTTCTGCGACCGCTGGATAACGAAAACATGGCATCGAAATGCAAAAAGTGATTTTCTCGGTCTGAAACGCACGATTTCAATTTCCAAACAATTCCAATGTAGAAATCGCTGCCACCATATGGGATTCGTAAACCTAAGTAAGATAATAGCGGCGCACACAAAAAGATTCTTGTGCGACCACTGGATAAAGAAAAAATAGCATCGAAATCCCAAAAAGTGTTTTTCTCGGTCTGAAACGCACGATTTCAAATTACAAACAATTCCAATGTAGGAATCGCTGCCACCATATGGGATTCGTAAACCTAAGTAAGATAATAGCGGCGCACACAAAAAGAATCTTGTGCGACCACTGGATAAAGAAAAAATAGCATCGAAATCCCAAAAAGCGTTTTTCTCGGTCTGAAACGCACGATTTCAAATTACAAACAATTCCAATGTAGGAATCGCTGCCACCATATGGGATTCGTAAACCTAAGTAAGATAATAGCGGCGCACACAAAAAGAATCTTGTGCGACCACTGGATAAAGAAAAAATAGCATCGAAATCCCAAAAAGTGTTTTTCTCGGTCTGAAACGCACGATTTCAAATTACAAACAATTCCAATGTAGGGATCGCTGCCACCATATTGGATTCGTAAACCTAAGTAATATAATAGCGGCGCACACAAAAAGAATCTTGTGCGACCACTGGATAAAGAAAAAATAGCATCGAAATCCCAAAAAGTGTTTTTCTCGGTCTGAAACGCACGATTTCAAATGACAAACAATTCCAATGTAGGAATCGCTGCCACCATATGGGACTCATAAACCTAAGTAAGATAATAGCGGCGCACACAAAAAGAATCTTGTGCGACCACTGGATAAAGAAAAAATAGCATCGAAATCCCAAAAAGTGTTTTTCTCGGTCTGAAACGCACGATTTCAAATTACAAACAATTCCAATGTAGGAATCGCTGCCACCATATGGGATTCGTAAACCTAAGTAAGATAATAGCGGCGCACACAAAAAGAATCTTGTGCGACCACTGGATAAAGAAAAAATAGCATCGAAATCCCAAAAAGTGTTTTTCTCGGTCTGAAACGCACGATTTCAAATTACAAACAATTCCCATGTAGGAATCGCTGCCACCATATGGGATTCGTAAACCTAAGTAAGATAATAGCGGCGCACACAAAACGAATCTTCTGCGACCGCTGGATAACGAAAAAATGGCATCGAAATGCAAAAAGTGATTTTCTCGGTCCGAAACGCACGATTTCAATTTCCAAACAATTCCAAGCAGAAATCGCTGCCACCATATGGGATTCGTAAACCTAAGTAAGATAATAACAGCGCACACAAAACGAATCTTCTGCGACCGCTGGATAACGAAAAAATGGCATCGAAATGCAAAAAGTGATTTTCTCGGTCTGAAACGCACGATTTCAATTTCCAAACAATTCCAATGTAGAAATCGCTGCCACCATATGGGATTCGTAAACCTAAGTAAGATAATAACAGCGCACACAAAACGAATCTTCTGCGACCGCTGGATAACGAAAAAATGGCATCGAAATGCAAAAAGTGATTTTCTCGGTCTGAAACGCACGATTTCAATTTCCAAATAAATTCCAATGTAGAAATCGCTGCCACCATATGGGATTCGTAAACCTAAGTAAGATAATAACAGCGCACACAAAACGAATCTTCTGCGACCGCTGGATAACGAAAAAATGGCATCGAAATGCAAAAAGTGATTTTCTCGGTCTGAAACGCACGATTTCAATTTCCAAACAATTCCAATGTAGAAATCGCTGCCACCATATGGGATTCGTAAACCTAAGTAAGATAATAACAGCGCACACAAAACGAATCTTCTGCGACCGCTGGATAACGAAAA
Organism: Cetonia aurata; assembly: GCA_949128085.1. NCBI lineage: Eukaryota > Metazoa > Arthropoda > Insecta > Coleoptera > Scarabaeidae > Cetonia > Cetonia aurata. The sequence continues at coordinate 259,058 of OX421885.1, forward strand.
AATGGCATCGAAATGCAAAAAGTGATTTTCTCGGTCTGAAACGCACGATTTCAATTTCCAAACAATTCCAATGTAGAAATCGCTGCCACCATATGGGATTCGTAAACCTAAGTAAGATAATAGCGGCGCACACAAAAAGAATCTTGTGCGACCACTGGATAAAGAAAAAATAGCATCGAAATCCCAAAAAGTGTTTTTCTCGGTCTGAAACGCACGATTTTAAATTACAAACAATTCCAATGTAGGGATCGCTGCCACCATATGGGATTCGTAAACCTAAGTAAGATAATAGCGGCGCACACAAAAAGAATCTTGTGCGACCACTGGATAAAGAAAAAATAGCATCGAAATCCCAAAAAGTGTTTTTCTCGGTCTGAAATGCACGATTTCAAATTACAAACAATTCCAATGTAGGAATCGCTGCCACCATATGGGATTCGTAAACCTAAGTAAGATAATAGCGGCGCACACAAAAAGAATCTTGTGCGACCACTGGATAAAGAAAAAATAGCATCGAAGTCCCAAAAAGTGTTTTTCTCGGTCTGAAACGCACGATTTCAAATTACAAACAATTCCACTGTAGGAATCGCTGCCACCATATGGGATTCGTAAACCTAAGTAAGATAATAGCGGCGCACACAAAACGAATCTTCTGCGACCGCTGGATAACGAAAAAATGGCATCGAAATGCAAAAAGTGATTTTCTCGGTCTGAAACGCACGATTTCAATTTCCAAACAATTCCAATGTAGAAATCGCTGCCACCATATGGGATTCGTAAACCTAAGTAAGATAATAGCGGCGCACACAAAAAGATTCTTGTGCGACCACTGGATAAAGAAAAAATAGCATCGAAATCCCAAAAAGTGTTTTTCTCGGTCTGAAACGCACGATTTCAAATTACAAACAATTCCAATGTAGGAATCGCTGCCACCATATGGGATTCGTAAACCTAAGTAAGATAATAGCGGCGCACACAAAAAGAATCTTGTGCGACCACTGGATAAAGAAAAAATAGCATCGAAATCCCAAAAAGCGTTTTTCTCGGTCTGAAACGCACGATTTCAAATTACAAACAATTCCAATGTAGGAATCGCTGCCACCATATGGGATTCGTAAACCTAAGTAAGATAATAGCGGCGCACACAAAAAGAATCTTGTGCGACCACTGGATAAAGAAAAAATAGCATCGAAATCCCAAAAAGTGTTTTTCTCGGTCTGAAACGCACGATTTCAAATTACAAACAATTCCAATGTAGGGATCGCTGCCACCATATTGGATTCGTAAACCTAAGTAATATAATAGCGGCGCACACAAAAAGAATCTTGTGCGACCACTGGATAAAGAAAAAATAGCATCGAAATCCCAAAAAGTGTTTTTCTCGGTCTGAAACGCACGATTTCAAATGACAAACAATTCCAATGTAGGAATCGCTGCCACCATATGGGATTCATAAACCTAAGTAAGATAATAGCGGCGCACACAAAAAGAATCTTGTGCGACCACTGGATAAAGAAAAAATAGCATCGAAATCCCAAAAAGTGTTTTTCTCGGTCTGAAACGCACGATTTCAAATTACAAACAATTCCAATGTAGGAATCGCTGCCACCATATGGGATTCGTAAACCTAAGTAAGATAATAGCGGCGCACACAAAAAGAATCTTGTGCGACCACTGGATAAAGAAAAAATAGCATCGAAATCCCAAAAAGTGTTTTTCTCGGTCTGAAACGCACGATTTCAAATTACAAACAATTCCCATGTAGGAATCGCTGCCACCATATGGGATTCGTAAACCTAAGTAAGATAATAGCGGCGCACACAAAACGAATCTTCTGCGACCGCTGGATAACGAAAAACTGGCATCGAAATGCAAAAAGTGATTTTCTCGGTCTGAAACGCACGATTTCAATTTCCAAACAATTCCAATGTAGAAATCGCTGCCACCATATGGGATTCGTAAACCTAAGTAAGATAATAGCGGCGCACACAAAAAGAATCTTGTGCGACCACTGGATAAAGAAAAAATAGCATCGAAATCCCAAAAAGTGTTTTTCTCGGTCTGAAACGCACGATTTCAAATTACAAACAATTCCAATGTAGGAATCGCTGCCACCATATGGGATTCGTAAACCTAAGTAAGATAATAGCGGCGCACACAAAAGAATCTTGTGCGACCACTGGATAAAGAAAAAATAGCATCGAAATCCCAAAAAGTGTTTTTCTCGGTCTGAAACGCACGATTTCAATTTCCAAACAATTCCAATGTAGAAATCGCTGCCACCATATGGGATTCGTAAACCTAAGTAAGATAATAGCGGCGCACACAAAAAGAATCTTGTGCGACCACTGGATAAAGAAAAAATAGCATCGAAATCCCAAAAAGTGTTTTTCTCGGTCTGAAACGCACGATTTCAATTTCCAAACAATTCCAATGTAGAAATCGCTGCCACCATATGGGATTCGTAAACCTAAGTAAGATAATAACAGCGCACACAAAACGAATCTTCTGCGACCGCTGGATAACGAAAGAATGGCATCGAAATGCAAAAAGTGATTTTCTCGGTCTGAAACGCACGATTTCAATTTCCAAACAATTCCAATGTAGAAATCGCTGCCACCATATGGGATTCGTAAACCTAAGTAAGATAATAACAGCGCACACAAAACGAATCTTCTGCGACCGCTGGATAACGAAAAAATGGCATCGAAATGCAAAAAGTGATTTTCTCGGTCTGAAACGCACGATTTCAATTTCCAAACAATTCCAATGTAGAAATCGCTGCCACCATATGGGATTCGTAAACCTAAGTAAGATAATAACAGCGCACACAAAACGAATCTTCTGCGACCGCTGGATAACGAAAAAATGGCATCGAAATGCAAAAAGTGATTTTCTCGGTCTGAAACGCACGATTTCAATTTCCAAACAATTCCAATGTAGAAATCGCTGCCATCATATGGGATTCGTAAACCTAAGTAAGATAATAACAGCGCACACAAAACGATTCTTCTGCGACCGCTGGATAACGAAAAAATGGCATCGAAATGCAAAAAGTGATTTTCTCGGTCTGAAACGCACGATTTCAATTTCCAAACAATTCCAATGTAGAAATCGCTGCCATCATATGGGATTCGTAAACCTAAGTAAGATAATAGCGGCGCACACAAAAAGAATCTTGTGCGACCACTGGATAAAGAAAAAATAGCATCGAAATCCCAAAAAGTGTTTTTCTCGGTCTGAAACGCACGATTTCAAATTACAAAAAAATTCCAATGTAGGAATCGCTGCCACCATATGGGATTCGTAAACCTAAGTAAGATAATAGCGGCGCACACAAAAAGAATCTTGTGCGACCACTGGATAAAGAAAAAATTGCATCGAAATCCCAAAAAGTGTTTTTCTCGGTCTGAAACGCACGATTTCAATTTCCAAACAATTCCAATGTAGAAATCGCTGCCACCATATGGGATTCGTAAACCTAAGTAAGATAATAACAGCGCACACAAAACGAATCTTCTGCGACCGCTGGATAACGAAAGAATGGCATCGAAATGCAAAAAGTGATTTTCTCGGTCTGAAACGCACGATTTCAATTTCCAAACAATTCCAATGTAGAAATCGCTGCCACCATATGGGATTCGTAAACCTAAGTAAGATAATAGCGGCGCACACAAAAAGAATCTTGTGCGACCACTGGATAAAGAAAAAATAGCATCGAAATCCCAAAAAGTGTTTTTCTCGGTCTGAAACGCACGATTTCAAATTACAAACAATTCCAATGTAGGAATCGCTGCCACCATATGGGATTCGTAAACCTAAGTAAGATAATAGCGGCGCACACAAAAGAATCTTGTGCGACCACTGGATAAAGAAAAAATAGCATCGAAATCCCAAAAAGTGTTTTTCTCGGTCTGAAACGCACGATTTCAATTTCCAAACAATTCCAATGTAGAAATCGCTGCCACCATATGGGATTCGTAAACCTAAGTAAGATAATAGCGGCGCACACAAAAAGAATCTTGTGCGACCACTGGATAAAGAAAAAATAGCATCGAAATCCCAAAAAGTGTTTTTCTCGGTCTGAAACGCACGATTTCAATTTCCAAACAATTCCAATGTAGAAATCGCTGCCACCATATGGGATTCGTAAACCTAAGTAAGATAATAACAGCGCACACAAAACGAATCTTCTGCGACCGCTGGATAACGAAAGAATGGCATCGAAATGCAAAAAGTGATTTTCTCGGTCTGAAACGCACGATTTCAATTTCCAAACAATTCCAATGTAGAAATCGCTGCCACCATATGGGATTCGTAAACCTAAGTAAGATAATAGCGGCGCACACAAAAAGAATCTTGTGCGACCACTGGATAAAGAAAAAATAGCATCGAAATCCCAAAAAGTGTTTTTCTCGGTCTGAAACGCACGATTTCAAATTACAAACAATTCCAATGTAGGAATCGCTGCCACCATATGGGATTCGTAAACCTAAGTAAGATAATAGCGGCGCACACAAAAGAATCTTGTGCGACCACTGGATAAAGAAAAAATAGCATCGAAATCCCAAAAAGTGTTTTTCTCGGTCTGAAACGCACGATTTCAATTTCCAAACAATTCCAATGTAGAAATCGCTGCCACCATATGGGATTCGTAAACCTAAGTAAGATAATAGCGGCGCACACAAAAAGAATCTTGTGCGACCACTGGATAAAGAAAAAATAGCATCGAAATCCCAAAAAGTGTTTTTCTCGGTCTGAAACGCACGATTTCAATTTCCAAACAATTCCAATGTAGAAATCGCTGCCACCATATGGGATTCGTAAACCTAAGTAAGATAATAACAGCGCACACAAAACGAATCTTCTGCGACCGCTGGATAACGAAAGAATGGCATCGAAATGCAAAAAGTGATTTTCTCGGTCTGAAACGCACGATTTCAATTTCCAAACAATTCCAATGTAGAAATCGCTGCCACCATATGGGATTCGTAAACCTAAGTAAGATAATAACAGCGCACACAAAACGAATCTTCTGCGACCGCTGGATAACGAAAAAATGGCATCGAAATGCAAAAAGTGATTTTCTCGGTCTGAAACGCACGATTTCAATTTCCAAACAATTCCAATGTAGAAATCGCTGCCACCATATGGGATTCGTAAACCTAAGTAAGATAATAACAGCGCACACAAAACGAATCTTCTGCGACCGCTGGATAACGAAAAAATGGCATCGAAATGCAAAAAGTGATTTTCTCGGTCTGAAACGCACGATTTCAATTTCCAAACAATTCCAATGTAGAAATCGCTGCCACCATATGGGATTCGTAAACCTAAGTAAGATAATAACAGCGCACACAAAACGAATCTTCTGCGACCGCTGGATAACGAAAGAATGGCATCGAAATGCAAAAAGTGATTTTCTCGGTCTGAAAGGCACGATTTCAATTTCCAAACAATTCCAATGTAGAAATCGCTGCCACCATATGGGATTCGTAAACCTAAGTAAGATAATAGCGGCGCACACAAAAAGAATCTTGTGCGACCACTGGATAAAGAAAAAATAGCATCGAAATCCCAAAAAGTGTTTTTCTCGGTCTGAAACGCACGATTTCAAATTACAAACAATTCCAATGTAGGAATCGCTGCCACCATATGGGATTCGTAAACCTAAGTAAGATAATAACGGCGCACACAAAAAGAATCTTGTGCGACCACTGGATAAAGAAAAAATAGCATCGAAATCCCAAAAAGTGTTTTTCTCGGTCAGAAACGCACGATTTCAAATTACAAAAAAATTCCAATGTAGAAATCGCTGCCACCATATGGGATTCGTAAACCTAAGTAAGATAATAGCGGCGCACACAAAAAGAATCTTGTGCGACCACTGGATAAAGAAAAAATAGCATCGAAATCCCAAAAAGTGTTTTTCTCGGTCTGAAACGCACGATTTCAAATTACAAACAATTCCAATGTAGGAATCGCTGCCACCATATGGGATTCGTAAACCTAAGTAAGATAATAGCGGCGCACACAAAAAGAATCTTGTGCGACCACTGGATAAAGAAAAAATAGCATCGAAATCCCAAAAAGTGATTTTCTCGGTCTGAAACGCACGATTTCAAATTACAAAAAAATTCCAATGTAGGAATCGCTGCCACCATATGGGATTCGTAAACCTAAGTAAGATAATAGCGGCGCACACAAAACGAATCTTCTGCGACCGCTGGATAACGAAAAAATGGCATCGAAATGCAAAAAGTGATTTTCTCGATCTGAAACGCACGATTTCAATTTCCAAACAATTCCAATGTAGAAATCGCTGCCACCATATGGGATTCGTAAACCTAAGTAAGATAATAGCGGCGAACACAAAAAGAATCTTGTGCGACCACTGGATAAAGAAAAAATAGCATCGAAATCCCAAAAAGTGTTTTTCTCGGTCTGAAACGCACGATTTCAAATTACAAACAATTCCAATGTAGGAATCGCTGCCACCATATGGGATTCGTAAACCTAAGTAAGATAATAGCGGCGCACACAAAAAGAATCTTGTGCGACCCATGGATAAAGAAAAAATAGCATCGAAATCCCAAAAAGTGTTTTTCTCGGTCTGAAACGCACGATTTCAATTTCCAAACAATTCCAATGTAGAAATCGCTGCCACCATATGGGATTCGTAAACCTAAGTAAGATAATAACAGCGCACACAAAACGAATCTTCTGCGACCGCTGGATAACGAAAAAATGGCATCGAAATGCAAAAAGTGATTTTCTCGGTCTGAAACGCACGATTTCAATTTCCAAACAATTCCAATGTAGAAATCGCTGCCACCATATGGGATTCGTAAACCTAAGTAAGATAATAGCGGCGCACACAAAAAGAATCTTGTGCGACCACTGGATAAAGAAAAAATAGCATCGAAATCCCAAAAAGTGTTTTTCTCGGTCTGAAACGCACGATTTCAATTTCCAAACAATTCCAATGTAGAAATCGCTGCCACCATATGGGATTCGTAAACCTAAGTAAGATAATAACAGCGCACACAAAACGAATCTTCTGCGACCGCTGGATAACGAAAAAATGGCATCGAAATGCAAAAAGTGATTTTCTCGGTCTGAAACGCACGATTTCAATTTCCAAACAATTCCAATGTAGAAATCGCTGCCACCATATGGGATTCGTAAACCTAAGTAAGATAATAACAGCGCACACAAAACGAATCTTCTGCGACCGCTGGATAACGAAAAAATGGCATCGAAATGCAAAAAGTGATTTTCTCGGTCTGAAACGCACGATTTCAATTTCCAAACAATTCCAATGTAGAAATCGCTGCCACCATATGGGATTCGTAAACCTAAGTAAGATAATAACAGCGCACACAAAACGAATCTTCTGCGACCGCTGGATAACGAAAAAATGGCATCGAAATGCAAAAAGTGATTTTCTCGGTCTGAAACGCACGATTTTAATTTCCAAACAATTCCAATGTAGAAATCGCTGCCACCATATGGGATTCGTAAACCTAAGTAAGATAATAGCGGCGCACACAAAAAGAATCTTGTGCGACCACTGGATAAAGAAAAAATTGCATCGAAATCCCAAAAAGTGTTTTTCTCGGTCTGAAACGCACGATTTCAATTTCCAAACAATTCCAATGTAGAAATCGCTGCCACCATATGGGATTCGTAAACCTAAGTAAGATAATAACAGCGCACACAAAACGAATCTTCTGCGACCGCTGGATAACGAAAGAATGGCATCGAAATGCAAAAAGTGATTTTCTCGGTCTGAAACGCACGATTTCAATTTCCAAACAATTCCAATGTAGAAATCGCTGCCACCATATGGGATTCGTAAACCTAAGTAAGATAATAGCGGCGCACACAAAAAGAATCTTGTGCGACCACTGGATAAAGAAAAAATAGCATCGAAATCCCAAAAAGTGTTTTTCTCGGTCTGAAACGCACGATTTCAATTTCCAAACAATTCCAATGTAGAAATCGCTGCCACCATATGGGATTCGTAAACCTAAGTAAGATAATAGCGGCGCACACAAAAAGAATCTTGTGCGACCACTGGATAAAGAAAAAATTGCATCGAAATCCCAAAAAGTGTTTTTCTCGGTCTGAAACGCACGATTTCAATTTCCAAACAATTCCAATGTAGAAATCGCTGCCACCATATGGGATTCGTAAACCTAAGTAAGATAATAACAGCGCACACAAAACGAATCTTCTGCGACCGCTGGATAACGAAAGAATGGCATCGAAATGCAAAAAGTGATTTTCTCGGTCTGAAACGCACGATTTCAATTTCCAAACAATTCCAATGTAGAAATCGCTGCCACCATATGGGATTCGTAAACCTAAGTAAGATAATAGCGGCGCACACAAAAAGAATCTTGTGCGACCACTGGATAAAGAAAAAATAGCATCGAAATCCCAAAAAGTGTTTTTCTCGGTCTGAAACGCACGATTTCAAATTACAAACAATTCCAATGTAGGAATCGCTGCCACCATATGGGATTCGTAAACCTAAGTAAGATAATAGCGGCGCACACAAAAGAATCTTGTGCGACCACTGGATAAAGAAAAAATAGCATCGAAATCCCAAAAAGTGTTTTTCTCGGTCTGAAACGCACGATTTCAATTTCCAAACAATTCCAATGTACAAATCGCTGCCACCATATGGGATTCGTAAACCTAAGTAAGATAATAGCGGCGCACACAAAAAGAATCTTGTGCGACCACTGGATAAAGAAAAAATAGCATCGAAATCCCAAAAAGTGTTTTTCTCGGTCTGAAACGCACGATTTCAATTTCCAAACAATTCCAATGTAGAAATCGCTGCCACCATATGGGATTCGTAAACCTAAGTAAGATAATAACAGCGCACACAAAACGAATCTTCTGCGACCGCTGGATAACGAAAGAATGGCATCGAAATGCAAAAAGTGATTTTCTCGGTCTGAAACGCACGATTTCAATTTCCAAACAATTCCAATGTAGAAATCGCTGCCACCATATGGGATTCGTAAACCTAAGTAAGATAATAGCGGCGCACACAAAAAGAATCTTGTGCGACCACTGGATAAAGAAAAAATAGCATCGAAATCCCAAAAAGTGTTTTTCTCGGTCTGAAACGCACGATTTCAAATTACAAACAATTCCAATGTAGGAATCGCTGCCACCATATGGGATTCGTAAACCTAAGTAAGATAATAGCGGCGCACACAAAAGAATCTTGTGCGACCACTGGATAAAGAAAAAATAGCATCGAAATCCCAAAAAGTGTTTTTCTCGGTCTGAAACGCACGATTTCAATTTCCAAACAATTCCAATGTAGAAATCGCTGCCACCATATGGGATTCGTAAACCTAAGTAAGATAATAGCGGCGCACACAAAAAGAATCTTGTGCGACCACTGGATAAAGAAAAAATAGCATCGAAATCCCAAAAAGTGTTTTTCTCGGTCTGAAACGCACGATTTCAATTTCCAAACAATTCCAATGTAGAAATCGCTGCCACCATATGGGATTCGTAAACCTAAGTAAGATAATAACAGCGCACACAAAACGAATCTTCTGCGACCGCTGGATAACGAAAGAATGGCATCGAAATGCAAAAAGTGATTTTCTCGGTCTGAAACGCACGATTTCAATTTCCAAACAATTCCAATGTAGAAATCGCTGCCACCATATGGGATTCGTAAACCTAAGTAAGATAATAACAGCGCACACAAAACGAATCTTCTGCGACCGCTGGATAACGAAAAAATGGCATCGAAATGCAAAAAGTGATTTTCTCGGTCTGAAACGCACGATTTCAATTTCCAAACAATTCCAATGTAGAAATCGCTGCCACCATATGGGATTCGTAAACCTAAGTAAGATAATAACAGCGCACACAAAACGAATCTTCTGCGACCGCTGGATAACGAAAAAATGGCATCGAAATGCAAAAAGTGATTTTCTCGGTCTGAAACGCACGATTTCAATTTCCAAACAATTCCAATGTAGAAATCGCTGCCACCATATGGGATTCGTAAACCTAAGTAAGATAATAACAGCGCACACAAAACGAATCTTCTGCGACCGCTGGATAACGAAAGAATGGCATCGAAATGCAAAAAGTGATTTTCTCGGTCTGAAAGGCACGATTTCAATTTCCAAACAATTCCAATGTAGAAATCGCTGCCACCATATGGGATTCGTAAACCTAAGTAAGATAATAGCGGCGCACACAAAAAGAATCTTGTGCGACCACTGGATAAAGAAAAAATAGCATCGAAATCCCAAAAAGTGTTTTTCTCGGTCTGAAACGCACGATTTCAAATTACAAACAATTCCAATGTAGGAATCGCTGCCACCATATGGGATTCGTAAACCTAAGTAAGATAATAACGGCGCACACAAAAAGAATCTTGTGCGACCACTGGATAAAGAAAAAATAGCATCGAAATCCCAAAAAGTGTTTTTCTCGGTCAGAAACGCACGATTTCAAATTACAAAAAAATTCCAATGTAGAAATCGCTGCCACCATATGGGATTCGTAAACCTAAGTAAGATAATAGCGGCGCACACAAAAAGAATCTTGTGCGACCACTGGATAAAGAAAAAATAGCATCGAAATCCCAAAAAGTGTTTTTCTCGGTCTGAAACGCACGATTTCAAATTACAAACAATTCCAATGTAGGAATCGCTGCCACCATATGGGATTCGTAAACCTAAGTAAGATAATAGCGGCGCACACAAAAAGAATCTTGTGCGACCACTGGATAAAGAAAAAATAGCATCGAAATCCCAAAAAGTGATTTTCTCGGTCTGAAACGCACGATTTCAAATTACAAAAAAATTCCAATGTAGGAATCGCTGCCACCATATGGGATTCGTAAACCTAAGTAAGATAATAGCGGCGCACACAAAACGAATCTTCTGCGACCGCTGGATAACGAAAAAATGGCATCGAAATGCAAAAAGTGATTTTCTCGATCTGAAACGCACGATTTCAATTTCCAAACAATTCCAATGTAGAAATCGCTGCCACCATATGGGATTCGTAAACCTAAGTAAGATAATAGCGGCGAACACAAAAAGAATCTTGTGCGACCACTGGATAAAGAAAAAATAGCATCGAAATCCCAAAAAGTGTTTTTCTCGGTCTGAAACGCACGATTTCAAATTACAAACAATTCCAATGTAGGAATCGCTGCCACCATATGGGATTCGTAAACCTAAGTAAGATAATAGCGGCGCACACAAAAAGAATCTTGTGCGACCACTGGATAAAGAAAAAATAGCATCGAAATCCCAAAAAGTGTTTTTCTCGGTCTGAAACGCACGATTTCAATTTCCAAACAATTCCAATGTAGAAATCGCTGCCACCATATGGGATTCGTAAACCTAAGTAAGATAATAGCGGCGCACACAAAAAGAATCTTGTGCGACCACTGGATAAAGAAAAAATAGCATCGAAATCCCAAAAAGTGTTTTTCTCGGTCTGAAACGCACGATTTCAATTTCCAAACAATTCCAATGTAGAAATCGCTGCCACCATATGGGATTCGTAAACCTAAGTAAGATAATAACAGCGCACACAAAACGAATCTTCTGCGACCGCTGGATAACGAAAGAATGGCATCGAAATGCAAAAAGTGATTTTCTCGGTCTGAAACGCACGATTTCAATTTCCAAACAATTCCAATGTAGAAATCGCTGCCACCATATGGGATTCGTAAACCTAAGTAAGATAATAGCGGCGCACACAAAAAGAATCTTGTGCGACCACTGGATAAAGAAAAAATAGCATCGAAATCCCAAAAAGTGTTTTTCTCGGTCTGAAACGCACGATTTCAATTTCCAAACAAATCCAATGTAGAAATCGCTGCCACCATATGGGATTCGTAAACCTAAGTAAGATAATAACAGCGCACACAAAACGAATCTTCTGCGACCGCTGGATAACGAAAAAATGGCATCGAAATGCAAAAAGTGATTTTCTCGGTCTGAAACGCACGATTTCAATTTCCAAACAATTCCAATGTAGAAATCGCTGCCACCATATGGGATTCGTAAACCTAAGTAAGATAATAACAGCGCACACAAAACGAATCTTCTGCGACCGCTGGATAACGAAAAAATGGCATCGAAATGCAAAAAGTGATTTTCTCGGTCTGAAACGCACGATTTCAATTTCCAAACAATTCCAATGTAGAAATCGCTGCCACCATATGGGATTCGTAAACCTAAGTAAGATAATAACAGCGCACACAAAACGAATCTTCTGCGACCGCTGGATAACGAAAAAATGGCATCGAAATGCAAAAAGTGATTTTCTCGGTCTGAAACGCACGATTTTAATTTCCAAACAATTCCAATGTAGAAATCGCTGCCACCATATGGGATTCGTAAACCTAAGTAAGATAATAGCGGCGCACACAAAAAGAATCTTGTGCGACCACTGGATAAAGAAAAAATAGCATCGAAATCCCAAAAAGTGTTTTTCTCGGTCTGAAACGCACGATTTCAAATTACAAACAATTCCAATGTAGGAATCGCTGCCACCATATGGGATTCGTAAACCTAAGTAAGATAATAGCGGCGCACACAAAAAGAATCTTGTGCGACCACTGGATAAAGAAGAAATAGCATCGAAATCCCAAAAAGTGTTTTTCTCGGTCTGAAACGCACGATTTCAAATTACAAACAATTCCAATGTAGGAATCGCTGCTACCATATGGGATTCGTAAACCTAAGTAAGATAATAGCGGCGCACACAAAAAGAATCTTGTGCGACCACTGGATAAAGAAAAAATAGCATCGAAATCCCAAAAAGTGTTTTTCTCGGTCTGAAACGCACGATTTCAAATTACAAACAATTCCAATGTAGGAATCGCTGCCACCATATGGGATTCGTAAACCTAAGTAAGATAATAGCGGCGCACACAAAAAGAATCTTGTGCGACCACTGGATAAAGAAAAAATAGCATCGAAATCCCAAAAAGTGTTTTTCTCGGTCTGAAACGCACGATTTCAAATTACAAACAATTCCACTGTAGGAATCGCTGCCACCATATGGGATTCGTAAACCTAAGTAAGATAATAGCGGCGCACACAAAACGAATCTTCTGCGACCGCTGGATAACGAAAAAATGGCATCGAAATGCAAAAAGTGATTTTCTCGGTCTGAAACGCACGATTTCAATTTCCAAACAATTCCAATGTAGAAATCGCTGCCACCATATGGGATTCGTAAACCTAAGTAAGATAATAGCGGCGCACACAAAAAGAATCTTGTGCGACCACTGGATAAAGAAAAAATAGCATCGAAATCCCAAAAAGTGTTTTTCTCGGTCTGAAACGCACGATTTCAAATTACAAACAATTCCAATGTAGGAATCGCTGCCACCATATGGGATTCGTAAACCTAAGTAAGATAATAGCGGCGCACACAAAAAGAATCTTGTGCGACCACTGGATAAAGAAAAAATAGCATCGAAATCCCAAAAAGTGTTTTTCTCGGTCTGAAACGCACGATTTCAAATTACAAACAATTCCAATGTAGAAATCGCTGCCACCATATGGGATTCGTAAACCTAAGTAAGATAATAACAGCGCACACAAAACGAATCTTCTGCGAAAGCTGGATAACGAAAAAATGGCATCGAAATGCAAAAAGTGATTTTCTCGGTCTGAAATGCACGATTTCAATTTCCAAACAATTCCAATGTAGAAATCGCTGCCACCATATGGGATTCGTAAACCTAAGTAAGATAATAACAGCGCACACAAAACGAATCTTCTGCGACCGCTGGATAACGAAAAAATGGCATCGAAATGCAAAAAGTGATTTTCTCGGTCTGAAACGCACGATTTCAATTTCCAAACAATTCCAATGTAGAAATCGCTGCCACCATATGGGATTCGTAAACCTAAGTAAGATAATAACAGCGCACACAAAACGAATCTTCTGCGACCGCTGGATAACGAAAAAATGGCATCGAAATGCAAAAAGTGATTTTCTCGGTCTGAAACGCACGATTTCAATTTCCAAACAATGCCAATGTAGAAATCGCTGCCACCATATGGGATTCGTAAACCTAAGTAAGATAATAGCGGCGCACACAAAAAGAACCTTGTGCGACCATTGGATAAAGAAAAAATAGCATCGAAATCCCAAAAAGTGTTTTTCTCGGTCTGAAACGCACGATTTCAAATTACAAACAATTCCAATGTAGGAATCGCTGCCACCATATGGGATTCGTAAACCTAAGTAAGATAATAGCGGCGCACACAAAAAGAATCTTGTGCGACCACTGGATAAAGAAAAAATAGCATCGAAATCCCAAAAAGTGTTTTTCTCGGTCTGAAACGCACGATTTCAAATTACAAACAATTCCAATGTAGGAATCGCTGCCACCATATGGGATTCGTAAACCTAAGTAAGATAATAGCGGCGCACACAAAAAGAATCTTGTGCGACCACTGGATAAAGAAAAAATAGCATCGAAATCCCAAAAAGTGTTTTTCTCGGTCTGAAACGCACGATTTCAAATTACAAACAATTCCACTGTAGGAATCGCTGCCACCATATGGGATTCGTAAACCTAAGTAAGATAATAGCGGCGCACACAAAACGAATCTTCTGCGACCGCTGGATAACGAAAAATGGCATCGAAATGCAAAAAGTGATTTTCTCGGTCTGAAACGCACGATTTCAATTTCCAAACAATTCCAATGTAGAAATCGCTGCCACCATATGGGATTCGTAAACCTAAGTAAGATAATAGCGGCGCACACAAAAAGAATCTTGTGCGACCACTGGATAAAGAAAAAATAGCATCGAAATCCCAAAAAGTGTTTTTCTCGGTCTGAAACGCACGATTTCAAATTACAAACAATTCCAATGTAGGAATCGCTGCCACCATATGGGATTCGTAAACCTAAGTAAGATAATAACGGCGCACACAAAAAGAATCTTGTGCGACCACTGGATAAAGAAAAAATAGCATCGAAATCCCAAAAAGTGTTTTTCTCGGTCTGAAACGCACGATTTCAAATTACAAACAATTCCAATGTAGAAATCGCTGCCACCATATGGGATTCGTAAACCTAAGTAAGATAATAACAGCGCACACAAAACGAATCTTCTGCGACCGCTGGATAACGAAAAAATGGCATCGAAATGCAAAAAGTGATTTTCTCGGTCTGAAACGCACGATTTCAATTTCCAAACAATTACAATGTAGAAATCGCTGCCACCATATGGGATTCGTAAACCTAAGTAAGATAATAACAGCGCACACAAAACGAATCTTCTGCGACCGCTGGATAACGAAAAAATGGCATCGAAATGCAAAAAGTGATTTTCTCGGTCTGAAACGCACGATTTCAATTTCCAAACAATTCCAATGTAGAAATCGCTGCCACCATATGGGATTCGTAAACCTAAGTAAGATAATAGCGGCGCACACAAAAAGAATCTTGTGCGACCACTGGATAAAGAAAAAATAGCATCGAAATCCCAAAAAGTGTTTTTCTCGGTCTGAAACGCACGATTTCAATTTCCAAACAATTCCAATGTAGAAATCGCTGCCACCATATGGGATTCGTAAACCTAAGTAAGATAATAACAGCGCACACAAAACGAATCTTCTGCGACCGCTGGATAACGAAAGAATGGCATCGAAATGCAAAAAGTGATTTTCTCGGTCTGAAACGCACGATTTCAAATTACAAACAATTCCAATGTAGGAATCGCTGCCACCATATGGGATTCGTAAACCTAAGTAAGATAATAGCGGCGCACACAAAAAGAATCTTGTGCGACCACTGGATAAAGAAAAAATAGCATCGAAATCCCAAAAAGTGTTTTTCTCGGTCTGAAACGCACGATTTCAATTTCCAAACAATTCCAATGTAGAAATCGCTGCCACCATATGGGATTCGTAAACCTAAGTAAGATAATAGCGGCGCACACAAAAAGAATCTTGTGCGACCACTGGATAAAGAAAAAATAGCATCGAAATCCCAAAAAGTGTTTTTCTCGGTCTGAAACGCACGATTTCAATTTCCAAACAATTCCAATGTAGAAATCGCTGCCACCATATGGGATTCGTAAACCTAAGTAAGATAATAACAGCGCACACAAAACGAATCTTCTGCGACCGCTGGATAACGAAAGAATGGCATCGAAATGCAAAAAGTGATTTTCTCGGTCTGAAACGCACGATTTCAATTTCCAAACAATTCCAATGTAGAAATCGCTGCCACCATATGGGATTCGTAAACCTAAGTAAGATAATAGCGGCGCACACAAAAAGAATCTTGTGCGACCACTGGATAAAGAAAAAATAGCATCGAAATCCCAAAAAGTGTTTTTCTCGGTCTGAAACGCACGATTTCAATTTCCAAACAATTCCAATGTAGAAATCGCTGCCACCATATGGGATTCGTAAACCTAAGTAAGATAATAACAGCGCACACAAAACGAATCTTCTGCGACCGCTGGATAACGAAAAAATGGCATCGAAATGCAAAAAGTGATTTTCTCGGTCTGAAACGCACGATTTCAATTTCCAAACAATTCCAATGTAGAAATCGCTGCCACCATATGGGATTCGTAAACCTAAGTAAGATAATAACAGCGCACACAAAACGAATCTTCTGCGACCGCTGGATAACGAAAAAATGGCATCGAAATGCAAAAAGTGATTTTCTCGGTCTGAAACGCACGATTTCAATTTCCAAACAATTCCAATGTAGAAATCGCTGCCACCATATGGGATTCGTAAACCTAAGTAAGATAATAACAGCGCACACAAAACGAATCTTCTGCGACCGCTGGATAACGAAAAAATGGCATCGAAATGCAAAAAGTGATTTTCTCGGTCTGAAACGCACGATTTTAATTTCCAAACAATTCCAATGTAGAAATCGCTGCCACCATATGGGATTCGTAAACCTAAGTAAGATAATAGCGGCGCACACAAAAAGAATCTTGTGCGACCACTGGATAAAGAAAAAATAGCATCGAAATCCCAAAAAGTGTTTTTCTCGGTCTGAAACGCACGATTTCAAATTACAAACAATTCCAATGTAGGAATCGCTGCCACCATATGGGATTCGTAAACCTAAGTAAGATAATAGCGGAGCACACAAAAAGAATCTTGTGCGACCACTGGATAAAGAAGAAATAGCATCGAAATCCCAAAAAGTGTTTTTCTCGGTCTGAAACGCACGATTTCAAATTACAAACAATTCCAATGTAGGAATCGCTGCTACCATATGGGATTCGTAAACCTAAGTAAGATAATAGCGGCGCACACAAAAAGAATCTTGTGCGACCACTGGATAAAGAAAAAATAGCATCGAAATCCCAAAAAGTGTTTTTCTCGGTCTGAAACGCACGATTTCAAATTACAAACAATTCCAATGTAGGAATCGCTGCCACCATATGGGATTCGTAAACCTAAGTAAGATAATAGCGGCGCACACAAAAAGAATCTTGTGCGACCACTGGATAAAGAAAAAATAGCATCGAAATCCCAAAAAGTGTTTTTCTCGGTCTGAAACGCACGATTTCAAATTACAAACAATTCCACTGTAGGAATCGCTGCCACCATATGGGATTCGTAAACCTAAGTAAGATAATAGCGGCGCACACAAAACGAATCTTCTGCGACCGCTGGATAACGAAAAAATGGCATCGAAATGCAAAAAGTGATTTTCTCGGTCTGAAACGCACGATTTCAATTTCCAAACAATTCCAATGTAGAAATCGCTGCCACCATATGGGATTCGTAAACCTAAGTAAGATAATAGCGGCGCACACAGAAAGAATCTTGTGCGACCACTGGATAAAGAAAAAATAGCATCGAAATCCCAAAAAGTGTTTTTCTCGGTCTGAAACGCACGATTTCAAATTACAAACAATTCCAATGTAGGAATCGCTGCCACCATATGGGATTCGTAAACCTAAGTAAGATAATAGCGGCGCACACAAAAAGAATCTTGTGCGACCACTGGATAAAGAAAAAATAGCATCGAAATCCCAAAAAGTGTTTTTCTCGGTCTGAAACGCACGATTTCAAATTACAAACAATTCCAATGTAGAAATCGCTGCCACCATATGGGATTCGTAAACCTAAGTAAGATAATAACAGCGCACACAAAACGAATCTTCTGCGACCGCTGGATAACGAAAAAATGGCATCGAAATGCAAAAAGTGATTTTCTCGGTCTGAAATGCACGATTTCAATTTCCAAACAATTCCAATGTAGAAATCGCTGCCACCATATGGGATTCGTAAACCTAAGTAAGATAATAACAGCGCACACAAAACGAATCTTCTGCGACCGCTGGATAACGAAAAAATGGCATCGAAATGCAAAAAGTGATTTTCTCGGTCTGAAACGCACGATTTCAATTTCCAAACAATTCCAATGTAGAAATCGCTGCCACCATATGGGATTCGTAAACCTAAGTAAGATAATAACAGCGCACACAAAACGAATCTTCTGCGACCGCTGGATAACGAAAAAATGGCATCGAAATGCAAAAAGTGATTTTCTCGGTCTGAAACGCACGATTTCAATTTCCAAACAATGCCAATGTAGAAATCGCTGCCACCATATGGGATTCGTAAACCTAAGTAAGATAATAGCGGCGCACACAAAAAGAACCTTGTGCGACCATTGGATAAAGAAAAAATAGCATCGAAATCCCAAAAAGTGTTTTTCTCGGTCTGAAACGCACGATTTCAAATTACAAACAATTCCAATGTAGGAATCGCTGCCACCATATGGGATTCGTAAACCTAAGTAAGATAATAGCGGCGCACACAAAAAGAATCTTGTGCGACCACTGGATAAAGAAAAAATAGCATCGAAATCCCAAAAAGTGTTTTTCTCGGTCTGAAACGCACGATTTCAAATTACAAACAATTCCAATGTAGGAATCGCTGCCACCATATGGGATTCGTAAACCTAAGTAAGATAATAGCGGCGCACACAAAAAGAATCTTGTGCGACCACTGGATAAAGAAAAAATAGCATCGAAATCCCAAAAAGTGTTTTTCTCGGTCTGAAACGCACGATTTCAAATTACAAACAATTCCACTGTAGGAATCGCTGCCACCATATGGGATTCGTAAACCTAAGTAAGATAATAGCGGCGCACACAAAACGAATCTTCTGCGACCGCTGGATAACGAAAAATGGCATCGAAATGCAAAAAGTGATTTTCTCGGTCTGAAACGCACGATTTCAATTTCCAAACAATTCCAATGTAGAAATCGCTGCCACCATATGGGATTCGTAAACCTAAGTAAGATAATAGCGGCGCACACAAAAAGAATCTTGTGCGACCACTGGATAAAGAAAAAATAGCATCGAAATCCCAAAAAGTGTTTTTCTCGGTCTGAAACGCACGATTTCAAATTACAAACAATTCCAATGTAGGAATCGCTGCCACCATATGGGATTCGTAAACCTAAGTAAGATAATAACGGCGCACACAAAAAGAATCTTGTGCGACCACTGGATAAAGAAAAAATAGCATCGAAATCCCAAAAAGTGTTTTTCTCGGTCTGAAACGCACGATTTCAAATTACAAACAATTCCAATGTAGAAATCGCTGCCACCATATGGGATTCGTAAACCTAAGTAAGATAATAACAGCGCACACAAAACGAATCTTCTGCGACCGCTGGATAACGAAAAAATGGCATCGAAATGCAAAAAGTGATTTTCTCGGTCTGAAACGCACGATTTCAATTTCCAAACAATTCCAATGTAGAAATCGCTGCCACCATATGGGATTCGTAAACCTAAGTAAGATAATAACAGCGCACACAAAACGAATCTTCTGCGACCGCTGGATAAAGAAAAAATGGCATCGAAATGCAAAAAGTGATTTTCTCGGTCTGAAACGCACGATTTCAATTTCCAAACAATTCCAATGTAGAAATCGCTGCCACCATATGGGATTCGTAAACCTAAGTAAGATAATAGCGGCGCACACAAAAAGAATCTTGTGCGACCACTGGATAAAGAAAAAATAGCATCGAAATCCCAAAAAGTGTTTTTCTCGGTCTGAAACGCACGATTTCAAATTACAAACAATTCCACTGTAGGAATCGCTGCCACCATATGGGATTCGTAAACCTAAGTAAGATAATAGCGGCGCACACAAAACGAATCTTCTGCGACCGCTGGATAACGAAAAAATGGCATCGAAATGCAAAAAGGGATTTTCTCGGTCTGAAACGCACGATTTCAATTTCCAAACAATTCCAATGTAGAAATCGCTGCCACCATATGGGATTCGTAAACCTAAGTAAGATAATAGTGGCGCACACAAAAAGAATCTTGTGCGACCACTGGATAAAGAAAAAATAGCATCGAAATCCCAAAAAGTGTTTTTCTCGGTCTGAAACGCACGATTTCAAATTACAAACAATTCCAATGTAGGAATCGCTGCCACCATATGGGATTCGTAAACCTAAGTAAGATAATAGCGGCGCACACAAAAAGAATCTTGTGCGACCACTGGATAAAGAAAAAATAGCATCGAAATCCCAAAAAGTGTTTTTCTCGGTCTGAAACGCACGATTTCAAATTACAAACAATTCCAATGTAGAAATCGCTGCCACCATATGGGATTCGTAAACCTAAGTAAGATAATAACAGCGCACACAAAACGAATCTTCTGCGACCGCTGGATAACGAAAAAATGGCATCGAAATGCAAAAAGTGATTTTCTCGGTCTGAAACGCACGATTTCAATTTCCAAACAATTCCAATGTAGAAATCGCTGCCACCATATGGGATTCGTAAACCTAAGTAAGATAATAACAGCGCACACAAAACGAATCTTCTGCGACCGCTGGATAACGAAAAAATGGCATCGAAATGCAAAAAGTGATTTTCTCGGTCTGAAACGCACGATTTCAATTTCCAAACAATTCCAATGTAGAAATCGCTGCCACCATATGGGATTCGTAAACCTAAGTAAGATAATAACAGCGCACACAAAACGAATCTTCTGCGACCGCTGGATAACGAAAAAATGGCATCGAAATGCAAAAAGTGATTTTCTCGGTCTGAAACGCACGATTTCAATTTCCAAACAATTCCAATGTAGAAATCGCTGCCACCATATGGGATTCGTAAACCTAAGTAAGATAATAGCGGCGCACACAAAACGAATCTTCTGCGACCTCTGGATAACGAAAAAATGGCATCGAAATGCAAAAAGTGATTTTCTCGGTCTGAAACGCACGATTTCAATTTCCAAACAATTCCAATGTAGAAATCGCTGCCACCATATGGGATTCGTAAACCTAAGTAAGATAATAGCGGCGCACACAAAAAGAATCTTGTGCGACCACTGGATAAAGAAAAAATAGCATCGAAATCCCAAAAAGTGTTTTTCTCGGTCTGAAACGCACGATTTCAAATTACAAACAATTCCAATGTAGGAATCGCTGCCACCATATGGGATTCGTAAACCTAAGTAAGATAATAGCGGCGCACACAAAAAGAATCTTGTGCGACCACTGGATAAAGAAAAAATAGCATCGAAATCCCAAAAAGTGTTTTTCTCGGTCTGAAACGCACGATTTCAAATTACAAACAATTCCACTGTAGGAATCGCTGCCACCATATGGGATTCGTAAACCTAAGTAAGATAATAGCGGCGCACACAAAACGAATCTTCTGCGACCGCTGGATAACGAAAAAATGGCATCGAAATGCAAAAAGTGATTTTCTCGGTCTGAAACGCACGATTTCAATTTCCAAACAATTCCAATGTAGAAATCGCTGCCACAATATGGGATTCGTAAACCTAAGTAAGATAATAGCGGCGCACACAAAAAGAATCTTGTGCGACCACTGGATAAAGAAAAAATAGCATCGAAATCCCAAAAAGTGTTTTTCTCGGTCTGAAACGCACGATTTCAAATTACAAACAATTCCAATGTAGGAATCGCTGCCACCATATGGGATTCGTAAACCTAAGTAAGATAATAGCGGCGCACACAAAAAGAATCTTGTGCGACCACTGGATAAAGAAAAAATAGCATCGAAATCCCAAAAAGTGTTTTTCTCAGTCTGAAACGCACGATTTCAAATTACAAACAATTCCAATGTAGGAATCGCTGCCACCATATGGGATTCGTAAACCTAAGTAAGATAATAGCGGCGCACACAAAAAGAATCTTGTGCGACCACTGGATAAAGAAAAAATAGCATCGAAATCCCAAAAAGTGTTTTTCTCGGTCTGAAACGCACGATTTCAAATTACAAACAATTCCAATGTAGGGATCGCTGCCACCATATGGGATTCGTAAACCTAAGTAAGATAATAGCGGCGCACACAAAAAGAATCTTGTGCGACCACTGGATAAAGAAAAAATAGCATCGAAATCCCAAAAAGTGTTTTTCTCGGTCTGAAACGCACGATTTCAAATTACAAACAATTACAATGTAGGAATCGCTGCCACCATATGGGATTCGTAAACCTAAGTAAGATAATAGCGGCGCACACAAAAAGAATCTTGTGCGACCACTGGATAAAGAAAAAATAGCATCGAAATCCCAAAAAGTGTTTTTCTCGGTTTGAAACGCACGATTTCAAATTACAAACAATTCCAATGTAGGAATCGCTGCCACCATATGGGATTCGTAAACCTAAGTAAGATAATAGCGGCGCACACAAAAAGAATCTTGTGCGACCACTGGATAAAGAAAAAATAGCATCGAAATCCCAAAAAGTGTTTTTCTCGGTCTGAAACGCACGATTTCAAATTACAAACAATTCCAATGTAGGAATCGCTGCCACCATATGGGATTCGTAAACCTAAGTAAGATAATAGCGGCGCACACAAAAAGAATCTTGTGCGACCACTGGATAAAGAAAAAATAGCATCGAAATCCCAAAAAGTGTTTTTCTCGGTCTGAAACGCACGATTTCAAATTACAAACAATTCCAATGTAGGGATCGCTGCCACCATATGGGATTCGTAAACCTAAGTAAGATAATAGCGGCGCACACAAAAAGAATCTTGTGCGACCACTGGATAAAGAAAAAATAGCATCGAAATCCCAAAAAGTGTTTTTCTCGGTCTGAAACGCACGATTTCAAATGACAAACAATTCCAATGTAGGAATCGCTGCCACCATATGGGATTCATAACCCTAAGTAAGATAATAGCGGCGCACACAAAAAGAATCTTGTGCGACCACTGGATAAAGAAAAAATAGCATCGAAATCCCAAAAAGTGTTTTTCTCGGTCTGAAACGCACGATTTCAAATTACAAACAATTCCAATGTAGGAATCGCTGCCACCATATGGGATTCGTAAACCTAAGTAAGATAATAGCGGCGCACACAAAAAGAATCTTGTGCGACCACTGGATAAAGAAAAAATAGCATCGAAATCCCAAAAAGTGTTTTTCTCGGTCTGAAACGCACGATTTCAAATTACAAACAATTCCCATGTAGGAATCGCTGCCACCATATGGGATTCGTAAACCTAAGTAAGATAATAGCGGCGCACACAAAAAGAATCTTGTGCGACCGCTGGATAAAGAAAAAATAGCATCGAAATCCCAAAAAGTGTTTTTCTCGGTCTGAAACGCACGATTTCAAATTACAAACAATTCCAATGTAGGAATCGCTGCCACCATATGGGATTCGTAAACCTAAGTAAGATAATAGCGGCGCACACAAAAAGAATCTTGTGCGACCACTGGATAAAGAAAAAATAGCATCGAAATCCCAAAAAGTGTTTTTCTCGGTCTGAAACGCACGATTTCAAATTACAAACAATTCCAATGTAGGAATCGCTGCCACCATATGGGATTCGTAAACCTAAGTAAGATAATAGCTGCGCACACAAAACGAATCTTCTGCGACCGCTGGATAACGAAAAAATGGCATCGAAATGCAAAAAGTGATTTTCTCGGTCTGAAACGCACGATTTCAATTTCCAAACAATTCCAATGTAGAAATCGCTGCCACCATATGGGATTCGTAAACCTAAGTAAGATAATAGCGGCGCACACAAAAAGAATCTTGTGCGACCACTGGATAAAGAAAAAATAGCATCGAAATCCCAAAAAGTGTTTTTCTCGGTCTGAAACGCACGATTTCAAATTACAAACAATTCCAATGTAGGAATCGCTGCCACCATATGGGATTCGTAAACCTAAGTAAGATAATAGCGGCGCACACAAAAAGAATCTTGTGCGACCACTGGATAAAGAAGAAATAGCATCGAAATCCCAAAAAGTGTTTTTCTCGGTCTGAAACGCACGATTCCAAATTACAAACAATTCCAACGTAGGAATCGCTGCTACCATATGGAATTCGTAAACCTAAGTAAGATAATAGCGGCGCACACAAAAAGAATCTTGTGCGACCACTGGATAAAGAAAAAATAGCATCGAAATCCCAAAAAGTGTTTTTCTCGGTCTGAAACGCACGATTTCAAATTACAAACAATTCCAATGTAGGAATCGCTGCCACCATATGGGATTCGTAAACCTAAGTAAGATAATAGCGGCGCACACAAAAAGAATCTTGTGCGACCACTGTTTAAAGAAAAAATAGCATCGAAATCCCAAAAGGTGTTTTTCTCGGTCTGAAACGCACGATTTCAAATTACAAACAATTCCAATGTAGGAATCGCTGCCACCATATGGGATTCGTAAACCTAAGTAAGATAATAGCGGCGCACACAAAAAGAATCTTGTGCGACCACTGGATAAAGAAAAAATAGCATCGAAATCCCAAAAAGTGTTTTTCTCGGTCTGAAACGCACGATTTCAAATTACAAACAATTCCAATGTAGGAATCGCTGCCACCATATGGGATTCGTAAACCTAAGTAAGATAATAGCGGCGCACACAAAAAGAATCTTGTGCGACCACTGTTTAAAGAAAAAATAGCATCGAAATCCCAAAAGGTGTTTTTCTCGGTCTGAAACGCACGATTTCAAATTACAAACAATTCCAATGTAGGAATCGCTGCCACCATATGGGATTCGTGAACCTAAGTAAGATAATAGCGGCGCACACAAAAAGAATCTTGTGCGACCACTGGATAAAGAAAAAATAGCATCGAAATCCCAAAAAGTGTTTTTCTCGGTCTGAAACGCACGATTTCAAATTACAAACAATTCCAATGTAGGGATCGCTGCCACCATATGGGATTCGTAAACCTAAGTAAGATAATAGCGGCGCACACAAAAAGAATCTTGTGCGACCACTGGATAAAGAAAAAATAGCATCGAAATCCCAAAAAGTGTTTTTCTCGGTCTGAAACGCACGATTTCAAATGACAAACAATTCCAATGTAGGAATCACTGCCACCATATGGGATTCATAAACCTAAGTAAGATAATAGCGGCGCACACAAAAAGAATCTTGTGCGACCACTGGATAAAGAAAAAATAGCATCGAAAACCCAAAAAGTGTTTTTCTCGGTCTGAAACGCACGATTTCAAATTACAAACAATTCCAATGTAGGAATCGCTGCCACCATATGGGATTCGTAAACCTAAGTAAGATAATAGCGGCGCACACAAAAAGAATCTTGTGCGACCGCTGGATAAAGAAAAAATAACATCGAAATCCCAAAAAGTGTTTTTCTCGGTCTGAAACGCACGATTTCAAATTACAAACAATTCCAATGTAGGAATCGCTGCCACCATATGGGATTCGTAAACCTAAGTAAGATAATAGCGGCGCACACAAAAAGAATCTTGTGCGACCACTGGATAAAGAAAAAATAGCATCGAATCCCAAAAAGTGTTTTTCGCGGTCTGAAACGCACGATTTCAAATTACAAACAATTCCAATGTAGGAATCGCTGCCACCATATGGGATTCGTAAACCTAAGTAAGATAATAGCGGCGCACACAAAAAGAATCTTGTGCGACCACTGGATAAAGAAAAAATAGCATCGAAATCCCAAAAAGCGTTTTTCTCGGTCTGAAACGCACGATTTCAAATTACAAACAATTCCAATGTAGGAATCGCTGCCACCATATGGGATTCGTAAACCTAAGTAAGATAATAGCGGCGCACACAAAAAGAATCTTGTGCGACCACTGGATAAAGAAAAAATAGCATCGAAATCCCAAAAAGTGTTTTTCTCGGTCTGAAACGCACGATTTCAAATTACAAGCAATTCCAATGTAGGAATCGCTGCCACCATATGGGATTCGTAAACCTAAGTAAGATAATAGCGGCGCACACAAAAAGAATCTTGTGCGACCACTGGATAAAGAAAAAATAGCATCGAAATCCCAAAAAGTGTTTTTCTCGGTCTGAAACGCACGATTTCAAATTACAAACAATTCCAATGTAGGAATCGCTGCCACCATATGGGATTCGTAAACCTAAGTAAGATAATAGCGGCGCACACAAAAAGAATCTTGTGCGACCGCTGGATAAAGAAAAAATAGCATCGAAATCCCAAAAAGTGTTTTTCTCGGTCTGAAACGCACGATTTCAAATTACAAACAATTCCAATGTAGGAATCGCTGCCACCATATGGGATTCGTAAACCTAAGTAAGATAATAGCGGCGCACACAAAAAGAATCTTGTGCGACCACTGGATAAAGAAAAAATAGCATCGAAATACCAAAAAGTGTTTTTCTCGGTCTGAAAAGCACGATTTCAAATTACAAACAATTCCAATGTAGGAATCGCTGCCACCATATGGGATTCGTAAACCTAAGTAAGATAATAGCGGCGCACACAAAAAGAATCTTGTGCGACCACTGGATAAAGAAAAAATAGCATCGAAATCCCAAAAAGTGTTTTTCTCGGTCTGAAACGCACGATTTCAAATTACAAACAATTCCAATGTAGGAATCGCTGCCACCATATGGGATTCGTAAACCTAAGTAAGATAATAGCGGCGCACACAAAAAGAATCTTGTGCGACCACTGGATAAAGAAAAAATAGCATCGAAATCCCAAAAAGTGTTTTTCTCGGTCTGAAACGCACGATTTCAAATTACAAACAATTCCAATGTAGGGATCGCTGCCACCATATGGGATTCGTAAACCTAAGTAAGATAATAGCGGCGCACACAAAAAGAATCTTGTGCGACCACTGGATAAAGAAAAAATAGCATCGAAATCCCAAAAAGTGTTTTTCTCGGTCTGAAACGCACGTTTTCAAATGACAAACAATTCCAATGTAGGAATCGCTGCCACCATATGGGATTCGTAAACCTAAGTAAGATAATAACGGCGCACACAAAAAGAATCTTGTGCGACCACTGGATAAAGAAAAAATAGCATTGAAATCCCAAAAAGTGTTTTTCTCGGTCTGAAACTCACGATTTCAAATTACAAACAATTCCAATGTAGGAATCGCTGCCACCATATGGGATTCGTAAACCTAAGTAAGATAATAGCGGCGCACGCAAAAACAATCTTGTGCGACCACTGGATAAAGAAAAAATAGCATCGAAATCCCAAAAAGTGTTTTTCTCGGTCTGAAACGCACGTTTTCAAATGACAAACAATTCCAATGTAGGAATCGCTGCCACCATATGGGATTCGTAAACCTAAGTAAGATAATAGCGGCGCACACAAAAAGAATCTTGTGCGACCACTGGATAAAGAAAAAATAGCATCGAAATCCCAAAAAGTGTTTTTCTCGGTCTGAAACGCACGATTTCAAATGACAAACAATTCCAATGTAGGAATCACTGCCACCATATGGGAGTCATAAACCTAAGTAAGATAATTGCGGCGCACACAAAAAGAATCTTGTGCGACCACTGGATAAAGAAAAAATAGCATCGAAATCCCAAAAAGTGTTTTTCTCGGTCTGAAACGCACGATTTCAAATTACAAACAATTCCAATGTAGGAATCGCTGCCACCATATGGGATTCGTAAACCTAAGTAAGATAATAGCGGCCCACACAAAAAGAATCTTGTGCGACCGCTGGGTAAAGAAAAAATAGCATCGAAATCCCAAAAAGTGTTTTTCTCGGTCTGAAACGCACGATTTCAAATTACAAACAATTCCAATGTAGGAATCGCTGCCACCATATGGGATTCGTAAACCTAAGTAAGATAATAGCGGCGCACACAAAAAGAATCTTGTGCGACCACTGGATAAAGAAAAAATAGCATCGAAATCCCAAAAAGTGTTTTTCTCGGTCTGAAACGCACGATTTCAAATTACAAACAATTCCAATGTAGGAATCGCTGCCACCATATGGGATTCGTAAACCTAAGTAAGATAATAGCGGCGCACACAAAAAGAATCTTGTGCGACCACTGGATAAAGAAAAAATAGCATCGAAATCCCAAAAAGTGTTTTTCTCGGTCTGAAACGCACGATTTCAAATTACAAACAATTCCAATGTAGGAATCGCTGCCACCATATGGGATTCGTAAACCTAAGTAAGATAATAGCGGCGCACACAAAAAGAATCTTGTGCGACCACTGGATAAAGAAAAAATAGCATCGAAATCCCAAAAAGTGTTTTTCTCGGTCTGAAACGCACGATTTCAAATTACAAACAATTCCAATGTAGGAATCGCTGCCACCATATGGGATTCGTAAACCTAAGTAAGATAATAGCGGCGCACACAAAAAGAATCTTGTGCGACCGCTGGATAAAGAAAAAATAGCATCGAAATCCCAAAAAGTGTTTTTCTCGGTCTGAAACGCACGATTTCAAATTACAAACAATTCCAATGTAGGAATCGCTGCCATCATATGGTATTCGTAAACCTAAGTAAGATAATAGCGGCGCACACAAAAAGAATCTTGTGCGACCACTGGATAAAGAAAAAATAGCATCGAAATCCCAAAAAGTGTTTTTCTCGGTCTGAAACGCACGATTTCAAATTACAAACAATTCCAATGTAGGGATCGCTGCCACCATATGGGATTCGTAAACCTAAGTAAGATAATAGCGGCGCACACAAAAAGAATCTTGTGCGACCACTGGATAAAGAAAAAATAGCATCGAAATCCCAAAAAGTGTTTTTCTCGGTCTGAAACGCACGTTTTCAAATGACAAACAATTCCAATGTAGGAATCGCTGCCACCATATGGGATTCGTAAACCTAAGTAAGATAATAGCGGCGCACACAAAAAGAATCTTGTGCGACCACTGGATAAAGAAAAAATAGCATTGAAATCCCAAAAAGTGTTTTTCTCGGTCTGAAACGCACGATTTCAAATTACAAACAATTCCAATGTAGGAATCGCTGCCACCATATGGGATTCGTAAACCTAAGTAAGATAATAGCAGCGCACACAAAAAGAATCTTGTGCGACCACTGGATAAAGAAAAAATAGCATCGAAATCCCAAAAAGTGTTTTTCTCGGTCTGAAACGCACGATTTCAAATTACAAACAATTCCAATGTAGGAATCGCTGCCACCATATGGGATTCGTAAACCTAAGTAAGATAATAGCGGCGCACACAAAAAGAATCTTGTGCGACCGCTGGATAAAGAAAAAATAGCATCGAAATCCCAAAAAGTGTTTTTCTCGGTCTGAAACGCACGATTTCAAATTACAAACAATTCCAATGTAGGAATCGCTGCCACCATATGGGATTCGTAAACCTAAGTAAGATAATAGCGGCGCACACAAAAAGAATCTTGTGCGACCGCTGGATAAAGAAAAAATAGCATCGAAATCCCAAAAAGTGTTTTTCTCGGTCTGAAACGCACGATTTCAAATTACAAACAATTCCAATGTAGGAATCGCTGCCACCATATGGGATTCGTAAACCTAAGTAAGATAATAGCGGCGCACACAAAAAGAATCTTGTGCGACCACTGGATAAAGAAAAAATAGCATCGAAATCCCAAAAAGTGTTTCTCTCGGTCTGAAACGCACGATTTCAAATTACAAACAATTCCAATGTAGGGATCGCTGCCACCATATTGGATTCGTAAACCTAAGTAAGATAATAGCGGCGCACACAAAAAGAATCTTGTGCGACCACTGGATAAAGAAAAAATAGCATCGAAATCCCAAAAAGTGTTTTTCTCGGTCTGAAACGCACGATTTCAAATAACAAACAATTCCAATGTAGGAATCACTGCCACCATATGGGATTCATAAACCTAAGTAAGATAATAGCGGCGCATACAAAAAGAATCTTGTGCGACCACTGGATAAAGAAAAAATAGCATCGAAATCCCAAAAAGTGTTTTTCTCGGTCTGAAACGCACGATTTCAAATTACAAACAATTCCAATGTAGGAATCGCTGCCACCATATGGGATTCGTAAACCTAAGTAAGATAATAGCGGCGCACACAAAAAGAATCTTGTGCGACCACTGGATAAAGAAAAAATAGCATCGAAATCCCAAAAAGTGTTTTTCTCGGTCTGAAACGCACGATTTCAAATTACAAACAATTCCAATGTAGGGATCGCTGCCACCATATGGGATTCGTAAACCTAAGTAAGATAATAGCGGCGCACACAAAAAGAATCTTGTGCGACCACTGGATAAAGAAAAAATAGCATCGAAATCCCAAAAAGTGTTTTTCTCGGTCTGAAACGCACGTTTTCAAATGACAAACAATTCCAATGTAGGAATCGCTGCCACCATATGGGATTCGTAAACCTAAGTAAGATAATAGCGGCGCACACAAAAAGAATCTTGTGCGACCACTGGATAAAGAAAAAATAGCATCGAATTCCCAAAAAGTGTTTTTCTCGGGCTGAAACGCACGATTTCAAATTACAAACAATTCCAATGTAGGAATCGCTGCCACCATATGGGATTCGTAAACCTAAGTAAGATAATAGCGGCGCACACAAAAAGAATCTTGTGCGACCGCTGGATAAAGAAAAAATAGCATCGAAATCCCAAAAAGTGTTTTTCTCGGTCTGAAACGCACGATTTCAAATTACAAACAATTCCAATGTAGGAATCGCTGCCACCATATGGGATTCGTAAACCTAAGTAAGATAATAGCGGCGCACACAAAAAGAATATTGTGCGACCGCTGGATAAAAAAAAAATAGCATCGAAATCCCAAAAAGTGTTTTTCTCGGTCTGAAACGCACGATTTCAAATTACAAACAATTCCAATGTAGGAATCGCTGCCACCATATGGGATTCGTAAACCTAAGTAAGATAATAGCGGCGCACACAAAAAGAATCTTGTGCGACCACTGGATAAAGAAAAAATAGCATCGAAATCCCAAAAAGTGTTTCTCTCGGTCTGAAACGCACGATTTCAAATTACAAACAATTCCAATGTAGGGATCGCTGCCACCATATTGGATTCGTAAACCTAAGTAAGATAATAGCGGCGCACACAAAAAGAATCTTGTGCGACCACTGGATAAAGAAAAAATAGCATCGAAATCCCAAAAAGTGTTTTTCTCGGTCTGAAACGCACGATTTCAAATGACAAACAATTCCAATGTAGGAATCACTGCCACCATATGGGATTCATAAACCTAAGTAAGATAATAGCGGCGCACACAAAAAGAATCTTGTGCGACCACTGGATAAACAAAAAATAGCATCGAAATCCCAAAAAGTGTTTTTCTCGGTCTGAAACGCACGATTTCAAATTACAAACAATTCCAATGTAGGAATCGCTGCCACCATATGGGATTCGTAAACCTAAGTAAGATAATAGCGGCGCACACAAAAAGAATCTTGTGCGACCGCTGGATAAAGAAAAAATAGCATCGAAATCCCAAAAAGTGTTTTTCTCGGTCTGAAACGCACGATTTCAAATTACAAACAATTCCAATGTAGGAATCGCTGCCACCATATGGGATTCGTAAACCTAAGTAAGATAATAGCGGCGCACACAAAAAGAATCTTGTGCGACCACTGGATAAAGAAAAAATAGCATCGAAATCCCAAAAAGTGTTTTTCTCGGTCTGAAACGCACGATTTCAAATTACAAACAATTCCAATGTAGGAATCGCTGCCACCATATGGGATTCGTAAACCTAAGTAAGATAATAGCGGCGCACACAAAAAGAATCTTGTGCGACCACTGGATAAAGAAAAAATAGCATCGAAATCCCAAAAAGTGTTTTTCTCGGTCTGAAACGCACGATTTCAAATTACAAACAATTCCAATGTAGGAATCGCTGCCACCATATGGGATTCGTAAACCTAAGTAAGATAATAGCGGCGCACACAAAAAGAATCTTGTGCGACCACTGGATAAAGAAAAAATAGCATCGAAATCCCAAAAAGTGTTTTTCTCGGTCTGAAACGCACGATTTCAAATTACAAACAATTCCAATGTAGGGATCGCTGCCACCATATGGGATTCGTAAACCTAAGTAAGATAATAGCGGCGCACACAAAAAGAATCTTGTGCGACCACTGGATAAAGAAAAAATAGCATCGAAATCCCAAAAAGTGTTTTTCTCGGTCTGAAACGCACGTTTTCAAATGACAAACAATTCCAATGTAGGAATCGCTGCCACCATATGGGATTCGTAAACCTAAGTAAGATAATAGCGGCGCACACAAAAAGAATCTTGTGCGACCACTGGATAAAGAAAAAATAGCATTGAAATCCCAAAAAGTGTTTTTCTCGGTCTGAAACGCACGATTTCAAATTACAAACAATTCCAATGTAGGAATCGCTGCCACCATATGGGATTCGTAAACCTAAGTAAGATAATAGCGGCGCACGCAAAAAGAATTTTGTGCGACCACTGGATAAAGAAAAAATAGCATCGAAATCCCAAAAAGTGTTTTTCTCGGTCTGAAACGCACGATTTCAAATTACAAACAATTCCAATGTAGGGATCGCTGCCACCATATGGGATTCGTAAACCTAAGTAAGATAATAGCGGCGCACACAAAAAGAATCTTGTGCGACCACTGGATAAAGAAAAAATAGCATCGAAATCCCAAAAAGTGTTTTTCTCGGTCTGAAACGCACGATTTCAAATTACAAACAATTCCAATGTAGGGATCGCTGCCACCATATGGGATTCGTAAACCTAAGTAAGATAATAGCGGCGCACACAAAAAGAATCTTGTGCGACCACTGGATAAAGAAAAAATAGCATCGAAATCCCAAAAAGTGTTTTTCTCGGTCTGAAACGCACGATTTCAAATTACAAACAATTCCAATGTAGGAATCGCTGCCACCATATGGGATTCGTAAACCTAAGTAAGATAATAGCGGCGCACACAAAAAGAATCTTGTGCGACCGCTGGATAAAGAAAAAATAGCATCGAAATCCCAAAAAGTGTTTTTCTCGGTCTGAAACGCACGATTTCAAATTACAAACAATTCCAATGTAGGAATCGCTGCCATCATATGGGATTCGTAAACCTAAGTAAGATAATAGCGGCGCACACAAAAAGAATCTTGTGCGACCACTGGATAAAGAAAAAATAGCATCGAAATCCCAAAAAGTGTTTTTCTCGGTCTGAAACGCACGATTTCAAATTACAAACAATTCCAATGTAGGGATCGCTGCCACCATATGGGATTCGTAAACCTAAGTAAGATAATAGCGGCGCACACAAAAAGAAACTTGTGCGACCACTGGATAAAGAAAAAATAGCATCGAAATCCCAAAAAGTGTTTTTCTCGGTCTGAAACGCACGTTTTCAAATGACAAACAATTCCAATGTAGGAATCGCTGCCACCATATGGGATTCGTAAACCTAAGTAAGATAATAGCGGCGCACACAAAAAGAATCTTGTGCGACCACTGGATAAAGAAAAAATAGCATTGAAATCCCAAAAAGTGTTTTTCTCGGTCTGAAACGCACGATTTCAAATTACAAACAATTCCAATGTAGGAATCGCTGCCACCATATGGGATTCGTAAACCTAAGTAAGATAATAGCGGCGCACGCAAAAAGAATCTTGTGCGACCACTGGATAAAGAAAAAATAGCATCGAAATCCCAAAAAGTGTTTTTCTCGGTCTGAAACGCACGATTTCAAATTACAAACAATTCCAATGTAGGGATCGCTGCCACCATATGGGATTCGTAAACCTAAGTAAGATAATAGCGGCGCACACAAAAAGAATCTTGTGCGACCACTGGATAAAGAAAAAATAGCATCGAAATCCCAAAAAGTGTTTTTCTCGGTCTGAAACGCACGATTTCAAATTACAAACAATTCCAATGTAGGGATCGCTGCCACCATATGGGATTCGTAAACCTAAGTAAGATAATAGCGGCGCACACAAAAAGAATCTTGTGCGACCACTGGATAAAGAAAAAATAGCATCGAAATCCCAAAAAGTGTTTTTCTCGGTCTGAAACGCACGATTTCAAATTACAAACAATTCCAATGTAGGAATCGCTGCCACCATATGGGATTCGTAAACCTAAGTAAGATAATAGCGGCGCACACAAAAAGAATCTTGTGCGACCGCTGGATAAAGAAAAAATAGCATCGAAATCCCAAAAAGTGTTTTTCTCGGTCTGAAACGCACGATTTCAAATTACAAACAATTCCAATGTAGGAATCGCTGCCATCATATGGGATTCGTAAACCTAAGTAAGATAATAGCGGCGCACACAAAAAGAATCTTGTGCGACCACTGGATAAAGAAAAAATAGCATCGAAATCCCAAAAAGTGTTTTTCTCGGTCTGAAACGCACGATTTCAAATTACAAACAATTCCAATGTAGGGATCGCTGCCACCATATGGGATTCGTAAACCTAAGTAAGATAATAGCGGCGCACACAAAAAGAATCTTGTGCGACCACTGGATAAAGAAAAAATAGCATCGAAATCCCAAAAAGTGTTTTTCTCGGTCTGAAACGCACGTTTTCAAATGACAAACAATTCCAATGTAGGAATCGCTGCCACCATATGGGATTCGTAAACCTAAGTAAGATAATAGCGGCGCACACAAAAAGAATCTTGTGCGACCACTGGATAAAGAAAAAATAGCATTGAAATCCCAAAAAGTGTTTTTCTCGGTCTGAAACGCACGATTTCAAATTACAAACAATTCCAATGTAGGAATCGCTGCCACCATATGGGATTCGTAAACCTAAGTAAGATAATAGCGGCGCACACAAAAAGAATCTTGTGCGACCACTGGATAAAGAAAAAATAGCATCGAAATCCCAAAAAGTGTTTTTCTCGGTCTGAAACGCACGATTTCAAATTACAAACAATTCCAATGTAGGAATCGCTGCCACCATATGGGATTCGTAAACCTAAGTAAGATAATAGCGGCGCACACAAAAAGAATCTTGTGCGACCGCTGGATAAAGAAAAAATAGCATCGAAATCCCAAAAAGTGTTTTTCTCGGTCTGAAACGCACGATTTCAAATTACAAACAATTCCAATGTAGGAATCGCTGCCACCATATGGGATTCGTAAACCTAAGTAAGATAATAGCGGCGCACACAAAAAGAATCTTGTGCGACCGCTGGATAAAGAAAAAATAGCATCGAAATCCCAAAAAGTGTTTTTCTCGGTCTGAAACGCACGATTTCAAATTACAAACAATTCCAATGTAGGAATCGCTGCCACCATATGGGATTCGTAAACCTAAGTAAGATAATAGCGGCGCACACAAAAAGAATCTTGTGCGACCACTGGATAAAGAAAAAATAGCATCGAAATCCCAAAAAGTGTTTCTCTCGGTCTGAAACGCACGATTTCAAATTACAAACAATTCCAATGTAGGGATCGCTGCCACCATATTGGATTCGTAAACCTAAGTAAGATAATAGCGGCGCACACAAAAAGAATCTTGTGCGACCACTGGATAAAGAAAAAATAGCATCGAAATCCCAAAAAGTGTTTTTCTCGGTCTGAAACGCACGATTTCAAATAACAAACAATTCCAATGTAGGAATCACTGCCACCATATGGGATTCATAAACCTAAGTAAGATAATAGCGGCGCACACAAAAAGAATCTTGTGCGACCACTGGATAAAGAAAAAATAGCATCGAAATCCCAAAAAGTGTTTTTCTCGGTCTGAAACGCACGATTTCAAATTACAAACAATTCCAATGTAGGAATCGCTGCCACCATATGGGATTCGTAAACCTAAGTAAGATAATAGCGGCGCACACAAAAAGAATCTTGTGCGACCGCTGGATAAAGAAAAAATAGCATCGAAATTCCAAAAAGTGTTTTTCTCGGTCTGAAACGCACGATTTCAAATTACAAACAATTCCAATGTAGGAATCGCTGCCACCATATGGGATTCGTAAACCTAAGTAAGATAATAGCGGCGCACACAAAAAGAATCTTGTGCGACCACTGGATAAAGAAAAAATAGCATCGAAATCCCAAAAAGTGTTTTTCTCGGTCTGAAACGCACGATTTCAAATTACAAACAATTCCAATGTAGGAATCGCTGCCACCATATGGGATTCGTAAACCTAAGTAAGATAATAGCGGCGCACACAAAAAGAATCTTGTGCGACCACTGGATAAAGAAAAAATAGCATCGAAATCCCAAAAAGTGTTTTTCTCGGTCTGAAACGCACGATTTCAAATTACAAACAATTCCAATGTAGGAATCGCTGCCACCATATGGGATTCGTAAACCTAAGTAAGATAATAGCGGCGCACACAAAAAGAATATTGTGCGACCACTGGATAAAGAAAAAATAGCATCGAAATCCCAAAAAGTGTTTTTCTCGGTCTGAAACGCACGATTTCAAATTACAAACAATTCCAATGTAGGGATCGCTGCCACCATATGGGATTCGTAAACCTAAGTAAGATAATAGCGGCGCACACAAAAAGAATCTTGTGCGACCACTGGATAAAGAAAAAATAGCATCGAAATCCCAAAAAGTGTTTTTCTCGGTCTGAAACGCACGTTTTCAAATGACAAACAATTCCAATGTAGGAATCGCTGCCACCATATGGGATTCGTAAACCTAAGTAAGATAATAGCGGCGCACACAAAAAGAATCTTGTGCGACCACTGGATAAAGAAAAAATAGCATCGAATTCCCAAAAAGTGTTTTTCTCGGGCTGAAACGCACGATTTCAAATTACAAACAATTCCAATGTAGGAATCGCTGCCACCATATGGGATTCGTAAACCTAAGTAAGATAATAGCGGCGCACACAAAAAGAATCTTGTGCGACCGCTGGATAAAGAAAAAATAGCATCGAAATCCCAAAAAGTGTTTTTCTCGGTCTGAAACGCACGATTTCAAATTACAAACAATTCCAATGTAGGAATCGCTGCCACCATATGGGATTCGTAAACCTAAGTAAGATAATAGCGGCGCACACAAAAAGAATCTTGTGCGACCGCTGGATAAAGAAAAAATAGCATCGAAATCCCAAAAAGTGTTTTCCTCGGTCTGAAACGCACGATTTCAAATTACAAACAATTCCAATGTAGGAATCGCTGCCACCATATGGGATTCGTAAACCTAAGTAAGATAATAGCGGCGCACACAAAAAGAATCTTGTGCGACCACTGGATAAAGAAAAAATAGCATCGAAATCCCAAAAAGTGTTTCTCTCGGTCTGAAACGCACGATTTCAAATTACAAACAATTCCAATGTAGGGATCGCTGCCACCATATTGGATTCGTAAACCTAAGTAAGATAATAGCGGCGCACACAAAAAGAATCTTGTGCGACCACTGGATAAAGAAAAAATAGCATCGAAATCCCAAAAAGTGTTTTTCTCGGTCTGAAACGCACGATTTCAAATGACAAACAATTCCAATGTAGGAATCACTGCCACCATATGGGATTCATAAACCTAAGTAAGATAATAGCGGCGCACACAAAAAGAATCTTGTGCGACCACTGGATAAAGAAAAAATAGCATCGAAATCCCAAAAAGTGTTTTTCTCGGTCTGAAACGCACGATTTCAAATTACAAACAATTCCAATGTAGGAATCGCTGCCACCATATGGGATTCGTAAACCTAAGTAAGATAATAGCGGCGCACACAAAAAGAATCTTGTGCGACCGCTGGATAAAGAAAAAATAGCATCGAAATCCCAAAAAGTGTTTTTCTCGGTCTGAAACGCACGATTTCAAATTACAAACAATTCCAATGTAGGAATCGCTGCCACCATATGGGATTCGTAAACCTAAGTAAGATAATAGCGGCGCACACAAAAAGAATCTTGTGCGACCACTGGATAAAGAAAAAATAGCATCGAAATCCCAAAAAGTGTTTTTCTCGGTCTGAAACGCACGATTTCAAATTACAAACAATTCCAATGTAGGAATCGCTGCCACCATATGGGATTCGTAAACCTAAGTAAGATAATAGCGGCGCACACAAAAAGAATCTTGTGCGACCACTGGATAAAGAAAAAATAGCATCGAAATCCCAAAAAGTGTTTTTCTCGGTCTGAAACGCACGATTTCAAATTACAAACAATTCCAATGTAGGAATCGCTGCCACCATATGGGATTCGTAAACCTAAGTAAGATAATAGCGGCGCACACAAAAAGAATCTTGTGCGACCACTGGATAAAGAAAAAATAGCATCGAAATCCCAAAAAGTGTTTTTCTCGGTCTGAAACGCACGATTTCAAATTACAAACAATTCCAATGTAGGGATCGCTGCCACCATATGGGATTCGTAAACCTAAGTAAGATAATAGCGGCGCACACAAAAAGAATCTTGTGCGACCACTGGATAAAGAAAAAATAGCATCGAAATCCCAAAAAGTGTTTTTCTCGGTCTGAAACGCACGTTTTCAAATGACAAACAATTCCAATGTAGGAATCGCTGCCACCATATGGGATTCGTAAACCTAAGTAAGATAA
This sequence comes from Cetonia aurata, assembly GCA_949128085.1. Taxonomy (NCBI): domain Eukaryota; kingdom Metazoa; phylum Arthropoda; class Insecta; order Coleoptera; family Scarabaeidae; genus Cetonia; species Cetonia aurata. Next base: position 297,821 of record OX421885.1, read on the forward strand.
TAGCGGCGCACACAAAAAGAATCTTGTGCGACCACTGGATAAAGAAAAAATAGCATCGAAATCCCAAAAAGTGTTTTTCTCGGTCTGAAACGCACGATTTCAAATTACAAACAATTCCAATGTAGGGATCGCTGCCACCATATGGGATTCGTAAACCTAAGTAAGATAATAGCGGCGCACACAAAAAGAATCTTGTGCGACCACTGGATAAAGAAAAAATAGCATCGAAATCCCAAAAAGTGTTTTTCTCGGTCTGAAACGCACGATTTCAAATTACAAACAATTCCAATGTAGGGATCGCTGCCACCATATGGGATTCGTAAACCTAAGTAAGATAATAACGGCGCACACAAAAAGAATCTTGTGCGACCACTGGATAAAGAAAAAATAGCATCGAAATCCCAAAAAGTGTTTTTCTCGGTCTGAAACGCACGTTTTCAAATGACAAACAATTCCAATGTAGGAATCGCTGCCACCATATGGGATTCGTAAACCTAAGTAAGATAATAGCGGCGCACACAAAAAGAATCTTGTGCGACCACTGGATAAAGAAAAAATAGCATTGAAATCCCAAAAAGTGTTTTTCTCGGTCTGAAACGCACGATTTCAAATTACAAACAATTCCAATGTAGGAATCGCTGCCACCATATGGGATTCGTAAACCTAAGTAAGATAATAGCGGCGCACGCAAAAAGAATCTTGTGCGACCACTGGATAAAGAAAAAATAGCATCGAAATCCCAAAAAGTGTTTTTCTCGGTCTGAAACGCACGATTTCAAATTACAAACAATTCCAATGTAGGGATCGCTGCCACCATATGGGATTCGTAAACCTAAGTAAGATAATAGCGGCGCACACAAAAAGAATCTTGTGCGACCGCTGGATAAAGAAAAAATAGCATCGAAATTCCAAAAAGTGTTTTTCTCGGTCTGAAACGCACGATTTCAAATTACAAACAATTCCAATGTAGGAATCGCTGCCACCATATGGGATTCGTAAACCTAAGTAAGATAATAGCGGCGCACACAAAAAGAATCTTGTGCGACCACTGGATAAAGAAAAAATAGCATTGAAATCCCAAAAAGTGTTTTTCTCGGTCTGAAACGCACGATTTCAAATTACAAACAATTCCAATGTAGGAATCGCTGCCACCATATGGGATTCGTAAACCTAAGTAAGATAATAGCGGCGCACACAAAAAGAATCTTGTGCGACCACTGGATAAAGAAAAAATAGCATCGAAATCCCAAAAAGTGTTTTTCTCGGTCTGAAACGCACGATTTCAAATTACAAACAATTCCAATGTAGAAATCGCTGCCACCATATGGGATTCGTAAACCTAAGTAAGATAATAGCGGCGCACACAAAAAGAATATTGTGCGACCACTGGATAAAGAAAAAATAGCATCGAAATCCCAAAAAGTGTTTTTCTCGGTCTGAAACGCACGATTTCAAATTACAAACAATTCCAATGTAGGGATCGCTGCCACCATATGGGATTCGTAAACCTAAGTAAGATAATAGCGGCGCACACAAAAAGAATCTTGTGCGACCACTGGATAAAGAAAAAATAGCATCGAAATCCCAAAAAGTCTTTTTCTCGGTCTGAAACGCACGTTTTCAAATGACAAACAATTCCAATGTAGGAATCGCTGCCACCATATGGGATTCGTAAACCTAAGTAAGATAATAGCGGCGCACACAAAAAGAATCTTGTGCGACCACTGGATAAAGAAAAAATAGCATCGAAATCCCAAAAAGTGTTTTTCTCGGGCTGAAACGCACGATTTCAAATTACAAACAATTCCAATGTAGGAATCGCTGCCACCATATGGGATTCGTAAACCTAAGTAAGATAATAGCGGCGCACACAAAAAGAATCTTGTGCGACCGCTGGATAAAGAAAAAATAGCATCGAAATCCCAAAAAGTGTTTTTCTCGGTCTGAAACGCACGATTTCAAATTACAAACAATTCCAATGTAAGAATCGCTGCCACCATATGGGATTCGTAAACCTAAGTAAGATAATAGCGGCGCACACAAAAAGAATCTTGTGCGACCGCTGGATAAAGAAAAAATAGCATCGAAATCCCAAAAAGTGTTTTTCTCGGTCTGAAACGCACGATTTCAAATTACAAACAATTCCAATGTAGGAATCGCTGCCACCATATGGGATTCGTAAACCTAAGTAAGATAATAGCGGCGCACACAAAAAGAATCTTGTGCGACCACTGGATAAAGAAAAAATAGCATCGAAATCCCAAAAAGTGTTTCTCTCGGTCTGAAACGCACGATTTCAAATTACAAACAATTCCAATGTAGGGATCGCTGCCACCATATTGGATTCGTAAACCTAAGTAAGATAATAGCGGCGCACACAAAAAGAATCTTGTGCGACCACTGGATAAAGAAAAAATAGCATCGAAATCCCAAAAAGTGTTTTTCTCGGTCTGAAACGCACGATTTCAAATGACAAACAATTCCAATGTAGGAATCACTGCCACCATATGGGATTCATAAACCTAAGTAAGATAATAGCGGCGCACACAAAAAGAATCTTGTGCGACCACTGGATAAAGAAAAAATAGCATCGAAATCCCAAAAAGTGTTTTTCTCGGTCTGAAACGCACGATTTCAAATTACAAACAATTCCAATGTAGGAATCGCTGCCACCATATGGGATTCGTAAACCTAAGTAAGATAATAGCGGCGCACACAAAAAGAATCTTGTGCGACCGCTGGATAAAGAAAAAATAGCATCGAAATCCCAAAAAGTGTTTCTCTCGGTCTGAAACGCACGTTTTCAAATGACAAACAATTCCAATGTAGGAATCGCTGCCACCATATGGGATTCGTAAACCTAAGTAAGATAATAGCGGCGCACACAAAAAGAATTTTGTGCGACCACTGGATAAAGAAAAAATAGCATTGAAATCCCAAAAAGTGTTTTTCTCGGTCTGAAACGCACGATTTCAAATTACAAACAATTCCAATGTAGGAATCGCTGCCACCATATGGGATTCGTAAACCTAAGTAAGATAATAGCGGCGCACGCAAAAAGAATCTTGTGCGACCACTGGATAAAGAAAAAATAGCATCGAAATCCCAAAAAGTGTTTTTCTCGGTCTGAAACGCACGATTTCAAATTACAAACAATTCCAATGTAGGGATCGCTGCCACCATATGGGATTCGTAAACCTAAGTAAGATAATAGCGGCGCACACAAAAAGAATCTTGTGCGACCACTGGATAAAGAAAAAATAGCATCGAAATCCCAAAAAGTGTTTTTCTCGGTCTGAAACGCACGATTTCAAATTACAAACAATTCCAATGTAGGGATCGCTGCCACCATATGGGATTCGTAAACCTAAGTAAGATAATAGCGGCGCACACAAAAAGAATCTTGTGCGACCACTGGATAAAGAAAAAATAGCATCGAAATCCCAAAAAGTGTTTTTCTCGGTCTGAAACGCACGTTTTCAAATGACAAACAATTCCAATGTAGGAATCGCTGCCACCATATGGGATTCGTAAACCTAAGTAAGATAATAGCGGCGCACACAAAAAGAATCTTGTGCGACCACTGGATAAAGAAAAAATAGCATTGAAATCCCAAAAAGTGTTTTTCTCGGTCTGAACGCACGATTTCAAATTACAAACAATTCCAATGTAGGAATCGCTGCCACCATATGGGATTCGTAAACCTAAGTAAGATAATAGCGGCGCACGCAAAAAGAATCTTGTGCGACCACTGGATAAAGAAAAAATAGCATCGAAATCCCAAAAAGTGTTTTTCTCGGTCTGAAACGCACGATTTCAAATTACAAACAATTCCAATGTAGGGATCGCTGCCACCATATGGGATTCGTAAACCTAAGTAAGATAATAGCGGCGCACACAAAAAGAATCTTGTGCGACCGCTGGATAAAGAAAAAATAGCATCGAAATTCCAAAAAGTGTTTTTCTCGGTCTGAAACGCACGATTTCAAATTACAAACAATTCCAATGTAGGAATCGCTGCCACCATATGGGATTCGTAAACCTAAGTAAGATAATAGCGGCGCACACAAAAAGAATCTTGTGCGACCACTGGATAAAGAAAAAATAGCATCGAAATCCCAAAAAGTGTTTTTCTCGGTCTGAAACGCACGATTTCAAATTACAAACAATTCCAATGTAGGAATCGCTGCCACCATATGGGATTCGTAAACCTAAGTAAGATAATAGCGGCGCACACAAAAAGAATCTTGTGCGACCACTGGATAAAGAAAAAATAGCATCGAAATCCCAAAAAGTGTTTTTCTCGGTCTGAAACGCACGATTTCAAATTACAAACAATTCCAATGTAGAAATCGCTGCCACCATATGGGATTCGTAAACCTAAGTAAGATAATAGTGGCGCACACAAAAAGAATATTGTGCGACCACTGGATAAAGAAAAAATAGCATCGAAATCCCAAAAAGTGTTTTTCTCGGTCTGAAACGCACGATTTCAAATTACAAACAATTCCAATGTAGGGATCGCTGCCACCATATGGGATTCGTAAACCTAAGTAAGATAATAGCGGCGCACACAAAAAGAATCTTGTGCGACCACTGGATAAAGAAAAAATAGCATCGAAATCCCAAAAAGTGTTTTTCTCGGTCTGAAACGCACGTTTTCAAATGACAAACAATTCCAATGTAGGAATCGCTGCCACCATATGGGATTCGTAAACCTAAGTAAGATAATAGCGGCGCACACAAAAAGAATCTTGTGCGACCACTGGATAAAGAAAAAATAGCATCGAAATCCCAAAAAGTGTTTTTCTCGGGCTGAAACGCACGATTTCAAATTACAAACAATTCCAATGTAGGAATCGCTGCCACCATATGGGATTCGTAAACCTAAGTAAGATAATAGCGGCGCACACAAAAAGAATCTTGTGCGACCGCTGGATAAAGAAAAAATAGCATCGAAATCCCAAAAAGTGTTTTTCTCGGTCTGAAACGCACGATTTCAAATTACAAACAATTCCAATGTAGGAATCGCTGCCACCATATGGGATTCGTAAACCTAAGTAAGATAATAGCGGCGCACACAAAAAGAATCTTGTGCGACCGCTGGATAAAGAAAAAATAGCATCGAAATCCCAAAAAGTGTTTTTCTCGGTCTGAAACGCACGATTTCAAATTACAAACAATTCCAATGTAGGAATCGCTGCCACCATATGGGATTCGTAAACCTAAGTAAGATAATAGCGGCGCACACAAAAAGAATCTTGTGCGACCACTGGATAAAGAAAAAATAGCATCGAAATCCCAAAAAGTGTTTCTCTCGGTCTGAAACGCACGATTTCAAATTACAAACAATTCCAATGTAGGGATCGCTGCCACCATATTGGATTCGTAAACCTAAGTAAGATAATAGCGGCGCACACAAAAAGAATCTTGTGCGACCACTGGATAAAGAAAAAATAGCATCGAAATCCCAAAAAGTGTTTTTCTCGGTCTGAAACGCACGATTTCAAATGACAAACAATTCCAATGTAGGAATCACTGCCACCATATGGGATTCATAAACCTAAGTAAGATAATAGCGGCGCACACAAAAAGAATCTTGTGCGACCACTGGATAAAGAAAAAATAGCATCGAAATCCCAAAAAGTGTTTTTCTCGGTCTGAAACGCACGATTTCAAATTACAAACAATTCCAATGTAGGAATCGCTGCCACCATATGGGATTCGTAAACCTAAGTAAGATAATAGCGGCGCACACAAAAAGAATCTTGTGCGACCGCTGGATAAAGAAAAAATAGCATCGAAATCCCAAAAAGTGTTTTTCTCGGTCTGAAACGCACGATTTCAAATTACAAACAATTCCAATGTAGGAATCGCTGCCACCATATGGGATTCGTAAACCTAAGTAAGATAATAGCGGCGCACACAAAAAGAATCTTGTGCGACCACTGGATAAAGAAAAAATAGCATCGAAATCCCAAAAAGTGTTTTTCTCGGTCTGAAACGCACGATTTCAAATTACAAACAATTCCAATGTAGGAATCGCTGCCACCATATGGGATTCGTAAACCTAAGTAAGATAATAGCGGCGCACACAAAAAGAATCTTGTGCGACCACTGGATAAAGAAAAAATAGCATCGAAATCCCAAAAAGTGTTTTTCTCGGTCTGAAACGCACGATTTCAAATTACAAACAATTCCAATGTAGGAATCGCTGCCACCATATGGGATTCGTAAACCTAAGTAAGATAATAGCGGCGCACACAAAAAGAATCTTGTGCGACCACTGGATAAAGAAAAAATAGCATCGAAATCCCAAAAAGTGTTTTTCTCGGTCTGAAACGCACGATTTCAAATTACAAACAATTCCAATGTAGGGATCGCTGCCACCATATGGGATTCGTAAACCTAAGTAAGATAATAGCGGCGCACACAAAAAGAATCTTGTGCGACCACTGGATAAAGAAAAAATAGCATCGAAATCCCAAAAAGTGTTTTTCTCGGTCTGAAACGCACGTTTTCAAATGACAAACAATTCCAATGTAGGAATCGCTGCCACCATATGGGATTCGTAAACCTAAGTAAGATAATAGCGGCGCACACAAAAAGAATCTTGTGCGACCACTGGATAAAGAAAAAATAGCATTGAAATCCCAAAAAGTGTTTTTCTCGGTCTGAAACGCACGATTTCAAATTACAAACAATTCCAATGTAGGAATCGCTGCCATCATATGGGATTCGTAAACCTAAGTAAGATAATAGCGGCGCACGCAAAAAGAATCTTGTGCGACCACTGGATAAAGAAAAAATAGCATCGAAATCCCAAAAAGTGTTTTTCTCGGTCTGAAACGCACGATTTCAAATTACAAACAATTCCAATGTAGGGATCGCTGCCACCATATGGGATTCGTAAACCTAAGTAAGATATTAGCGGCGCACACAAAAAGAATCTTGTGCGACCACTGGATAAAGAAAAAATAGCATTGAAATCCCAAAAAGTGTTTTTCTCGGTCTGAAACGCACGATTTCAAATTACAAACAATTCCAATGTAGGAATCGCTGCCACCATATGGGATTCGTAAACCTAAGTAAGATAATAGCGGCGCACGCAAAAAGAATCTTGTGCGACCACTGGATAAAGAAAAAATAGCATCGAAATCCCAAAAAGTGTTTTTCTCGGTCTGAAACGCACGATTTCAAATTACAAACAATTCCAATGTAGGGATCGCTGCCACCATATGGGATTCGTAAACCTAAGTAAGATAATAGCGGCGCACACAAAAAGAATCTTGTGCGACCACTGGATAAAGAAAAAATAGCATCGAAATCCCAAAAAGTGTTTTTCTCGGTCTGAAACGCACGTTTTCAAATGACAAACAATTCCAATGTAGGAATCGCTGCCACCATATGGGATTCGTAAACCTAAGTAAGATAATAGCGGCGCACACAAAAAGAATCTTGTGCGACCACTGGATAAAGAAAAAATAGCATCGAAATCCCAAAAAGTGTTTTTCTCGGTCTGAAACGCACGATTTCAAATGACAAACAATTCCAATGTAGGAATCACTGCCACCATATGGGATTCATAAACCTAAGTAAGATAATAGCGGCGCACACAAAAAGAATCTTGTGCGACCACTGGATAAAGAAAAAATAGCATCGAAATCCCAAAAAGTGTTTTTCTCGGTCTGAAACGCACGATTTCAAATTACAAACAATTCCAATGTAGGAATCGCTGCCACCATATGGGATTCGTAAACCTAAGTAAAATAATAGCGGCGCACACAAAAAGAATCTTGTGCGACCGCTGGATAAAGAAAAAATAGCATCGAAATCCCAAAAAGTGTTCTTCTCGGTCTGAAACGCACGATTTCAAATTACAAACAATTCCAATGTAGGAATCGCTGCCACCATATGGGATTCGTAAACCTAAGTAAGATAATAGCGGCGCACACAAAAAGAATCTTGTGCGACCACTGGATAAAGAAAAAATAGCATCGAAATCCCAAAAAGTGTTTTTCTCGGTCTGAAACGCACGATTTCAAATTACAAACAATTCCAATGTAGGAATCGCTGCCACCATATGGGATTCGTAAACCTAAGTAAGATAATAGCGGCGCACACAAAAAGAATCTTGTGCGACCACTGGATAAAGAAAAAATAGCATCGAAATCCCAAAAAGTGTTTTTCTCGGTCTGAAACGCACGATTTCAAATTACAAACAATTCCAATGTAGGAATCGCTGCCACCATATGGGATTCGTAAACCTAAGTAAGATAATAGCGGCGCACACAAAAAGAATCTTGTACGACCACTGGATAAAGAAAAAATAGCATCGAAATCCCAAAAAGTGTTTTTCTCGGTCTGAAACGCACGATTTCAAATTACAAACAATTCCAATGTAGGAATCGCTGCCACCATATGGGATTCGTAAACCTAAGTAAGATAATAGCGGCGCACACAAAAAGAATCTTGTGCGACCGCTGGATAAAGAAAAAATAGCATCGAAATCCCAAAAAGTGTTTTTCTCGGTCTGAAACGCACGATTTCAAATTACAAACAATTCCAATGTAGGAATCGCTGCCATCATATGGGATTCGTAAACCTAAGTAAGATAATAGCGGCGCACACAAAAAGAATCTTGTGCGACCTCTGGATAAAGAAAAAATAGCATCGAAATCCCAAAAAGTGTTTTTCTCGGTCCGAAATGCACGATTTCAAATTACAAACAATTCCAATGTAGGGATCGCTGCCACCATATGGGATTCGTAAACCTAAGTAAGATATTAGCGGCGCACACAAAAAGAATCTTGTGCGACCACTGGATAAAGAAAAAATAGCATTGAAATCCCAAAAAGTGTTTTTCTCGGTCTGAAACGCACGATTTCAAATTACAAACAATTCCAATGTAGGAATCGCTGCCACCATATGAAATCGTGCGTTTCAGACCGAGAAAAACACTTTTTGGGATTTCAATGCTATTTTTTCTTTATCCAGTGGTCGCACAAGATTCTTTTTGTGTGCGCCGCTATTATCTTACTTAGGTTTACGAATCCCATATGGTGGCAGCGATTCCTACATTGGAATTGTTTGTAATTTGAAATCGTTCGTTTCAGACCGAGAAAAACACTTTTTGGGATTTCGATGCTATTTTTTCTTTATCCAGTGGTCGCACAAGATTCTTTTTGTGTGCGCCGCTATTATCTTACTTAGGTTTACGAATCCCATATGGTGGCAGCGATTCCTACATTGGAATTGTTTGTAATTTGAAATCGTGCGTTTCAGACCGAGAAAAACACTTTTTGGGATTTCAATGCTATTTTTTCTTTATCCAGTGGTCGCACAAGATTCTTTTTGTGTGCGCCGCTATTATCTTACTTAGGTTTACGAATCCCATATGGTGGCAGCGATTCCTACATTGGAATTGTTTGTCATTTGAAAACGTGCGTTTCAGACCGAGAAAAACACTTTTTGGGATTTCGATGCTATTTTTTCTTTATCCAGTGGTCGCACAAGATTCTTTTTGTGTGCGCCGCTATTATCTTACTTAGGTTTACGAATCCCATATGGTGGAAGCGATCCCTACATTGGAATTGTTTGTAATTTGAAATCGTGCGTTTCAGACCGAGAAAAACACTTTTTGGGATTTCGATGCTATTTTTTCTTTATCCAGTGGTCGCACAAGATTCTTTTTGTGTGCGCCGCTATTATCTTACTTAGGTTTACGAATCCCATATGGTGGCAGCGATTCCTACATTGGAATTGTTTGTAATTTGAAATCGTGCGTTTCAGACCGAGAAAAACACTTTTTGGGATTTCGATGCTATTTTTTCTTTATCCAGCGGTCGCACAAGATTCTTATTGTGTGCGCCGCTATTATCTTACTTAGGTTTACGAATCCCATATGGTGGCAGCGATTCCTACATTGGAATTGTTTGTAATTTGAAATCGTGCTTTTCAGACCGAGAAAAACACTTTTTGGGATTTCGATGCTATTTTTTCTTTATCCAGTGGTCGCACAAGATTCTTTTTGTGTGCGCCGCTATTATCTTACTTAGGTTTACGAATCCCATATGGTGGCAGCGATTCCTACATTGGAATTGTTTGTAATTTGAAATCGTGCGTTTCAGACCGAGAAAAACACTTTTTGGGATTTCGATGCTATTTTTTCTTTATCCAGTGGTCGCACAAGATTCTTTTTGTGTGCGCCGCTATTATCTTACTTAGGTTTACGAATCCCATATGGTGGCAGCGATTCCTACATTGGAATTGTTTGTAATTTGAAATCGTGCGTTTCAGACCGAGAAAAACACTTTTTGGGATTTCGATGCTATTTTTTCTTTATCCAGTGGTCGCACAAGATTCTTTTTGTGTGCGCCGCTATTATCTTACTTAGGTTTACGAATCCCATATGGTGGCAGCGATTCCTACATTGGAATTGTTTGTAATTTGAAATCGTGCGTTTCAGACCGAGAAAAACACTTTTTGGGATTTCGATGCTATTTTTTCTTTATCCAGTGGTCGCACAAGATTCTTTTTGTGTGCGCCGCTATTATCTTACTTAGGTTTACGAATCCCATATGGTGGCAGCGATTCCTACATTGGAATTGTTTGTAATTTGAAATCGTGCGTTTCAGACCGAGAAAAACACTTTTTGGGATTTCGATGCTATTTTTTCTTTATCCAGTGGTCGCACAAGATTCTTTTTGTGTGCGCCGCTATTACCTTACTTAGGTTTACGAATCCCATATGGTGGCAGCGATTCCTACATTGGAATTGTTTGTAATTTGAAATCGTGCATTTCAGACCGAGAAAAACACTTTTTGGGATTTCGATGCTATTTTTTCTTTATCCAGTGGTCGCACAAGATTCTTTTTGTGTGCGCCGCTATTATCTTACTTAGGTTTACGAATCCCATATGGTGGCAGCGATTCCTACATTGGAATTGTTTGTAATTTGAAATCGTGCGTTTCAGACCGAGAAAAACACTTTTTGGGATTTCGATGCTATTTTTTCTTTATCCAGTGGTCGCACAAGATTCTTTTTGTGTGCGCCGCTATTATCTTACTTAGGTTTACGAATCCCATATGGTAGCAGCGATTCCTACATTGGAATTGTTTGTAATTTGAAATCGTGCGTTTCAGACCGAGAAAAACACTTTTTGGGATTTCGATGCTATTTCTTCTTTATCCAGTGGTCGCACAAGATTCTTTTTGTGTGCGCCGCTATTATCTTACTTAGGTTTACGAATCCCATATGGTGGCAGCGATTCCTACATTGGAATTGTTTGTAATTTGAAATCGTGCGTTTCAGACCGAGAAAAACACTTTTTGCATTTCGATGCCATTTTTTCGTTATCCAGCGGTCGCAGAAGATTCGTTTTGTGTGCGCTGTTATTATCTTACTTAGGTTTACGAATCCCATATGGTGGCAGCGATTTCTACATTGGAATTGTTTGGAAATTGAAATCGTGCGTTTCAGACCGAGAAAATCACTTTTTGCATTTCGATGCCATTTTTTCGTTATCCAGCGGTCGCAGAAGATTCGTTTTGTGTGCGCTGTTATTATCTTACTTAGGTTTACGAATCCCATATGGTGGCAGCGATTTCTACATTGGAATTGTTTGGAAATTTAAATCGTGCGTTTCAGACCGAGAAAATCACTTTTTGCATTTCGATGCCATTTTTTCGTTATCCGGCGGTCGCAGAAGATTCGTTTTGTGTGCGCTGTTATTATCTTACTTAGGTTTACGAATTCCATATGGTGGCAGCGATTTCTACATTGGAATTGTTTGGAAATTGAAATCGTGCGTTTCAGACCGAGAAAATCACTTTTTGCATTTCGATGCCATTTTTTCGTTATCCAGCGGTCGCAGAAGATTCGTTTTGTGTGCGCTGTTATTATCTTACTTAGGTTTACGAATCCCATATGGTGGCAGCGATTTCTACATTGGAATTGTTTGGAAATTGAAATCGTGCGTTTCAGACCGAGAAAATCACTTTTTGCATTTCGATGCCATTTTTTCGTTATCCAGCGGTCGCAGAAGATTCGTTTTGTGTGCGCTGTTATTATCTTACTTAGGTTTACGAATCCCATATGGTGGCAGCGATCTCTACATTGGAATTGTTTGGAAATTGAAATCGTGCGTTTCAGACCGAGAAAATCACTTTTTGCATTTCGATGCCATTTTTTCGTTATCCAGCGGTCGCAGAAGATTCGTTTTGTGTGCGCTGTTATTATCTTACTTAGGTTTACGAATCCCATATTGTGGCAGCGATTTCTACATTGGAATTGTTTGGAAATTGAAATCGTGCGTTTCAGACCGAGAAAATCACTTTTTGCATTTCGATGCCATTTTTTCGTTATCCAGCGGTCGCAGCAGATTCGTTTTGTGTGCGCTGTTATTATCTTACTTAGGTTTACGAATCCCATATGGTGGCAGCGATTTCTACATTGGAATTGTTTGGAAATTGAAATCGTGCGTTTCAGACCGAGAAAATCACTTTTTGCATTTCGATGCCATTTTTTCGTTATCCAGCGGTCGCAGAAGATTCGTTTTGTGTGCGCTGTTATTATCTTACTAAGGTTTACGAATCCCATATGGTGGCAGCGATTTCTACATTGGAATTGTTTGGAAATTGAAATCGTGCGTTTCAGACCGAGAAAATCACTTTTTGCATTTCGATGCCATTTTTTCGTTATCCAGCGGTCGCAGAAGATTCGTTTTGTGTGCGCTGTTATTATCTTACTTAGGTTTACGAAACCCATATGGTGGCAGCGATTTCTACATTGGAATTGTTTGGAAATTGAAATCGTGCGTTTCAGACCGAGAAAATCACTTTTTGCATTTCGATGCTATTTTTTCGTTATCCAGCGGTCGCAGAAGATTCGTTTTGTGTGCGCTGTTATTATCTTACTTAGGTTTACGAATCCCATATGGTGGCAGCGATTTCTACATTGGAATTGTTTGGAAATTGAAATCGTGCGTTTCAGACCGAGAAAATCACTTTTTGCATTTCGATGCCATTTTTTCGTTATCCAGCGGTCGCAGAAGATTCGTTTTGTGTGCGCTGTTATTATCTTACTTAGGTTTACGAATCCCATATGGTGGCAGCGATTTCTACATTGGAATTGTTTGGAAATTGAAATCGTGCGTTTCAGACCGAGAAAATCACTTTTTGCATTTCGATGCCATTTTTTCGTTATCCAGCGGTCGCAGAAGATTCGTTTTGTGTGCGCTGTTATTATCTTACTTAGGTTTACGAATCCCATATGGTGGCAGCGATTTCTACATTGGAATTGTTTGGAAATTGAAATCGTGCGTTTCAGACCGAGAAAATCACTTTTTGCATTTCGATGCCATTTTTTCGTTATCCAGCGGTCGCAGAAGATTCGTTTTGTGTGCGCTGTTATTATCTTACTTAGGTTTACGAATCCCATATGGTGGCAGCGATTTCTGCATTGGAATTGTTTGGAAATTGAAATCGTGCGTTTCAGACCGAGAAAATCACTTTTTGCATTTCGATGCCATTTTTTCGTTATCCAGCGGTCGCAGAAGATTCGTCTTGTGTGCGCTGTTATTATCTTACTTAGGTTTACGAATCCCATATGGTGGCAGCGATTTCTACATTGGAATTGTTTGGAAATTGAAATCGTGCGTTTCAGACCGAGAAAATCACTTTTTGCATTTCGATGCCATTTTTTCGTTATCCAGCGGTCGCAGAAGATTCGTTTTGTGTGCGCTGTTATTATCTTACTTAGGTTTACGAATCCCATATGGTGGCAGCGATTTCTACATTGGAATTGTTTGGAAATTGAAATCGTGCGTTTCAGACCGAGAAAATCACTTTTTGCATTTCGATGCCATTTTTTCGTTATCCAGCGGTCGCAGAAGATTCGTCTTGTGTGCGCTGTTATTATCTTACTTAGGTTTACGAATCCCATATGGTGGCAGCGATTTCTGCATTGGAATTGTTTGGAAATTGAAATCGTGCGTTTCAGACCGAGAAAATCACTTTTTGCATTTCGATGCCATTTTTTCGTTATCCAGCGGTCGCAGAAGATTCGTCTTGTGTGCGCTGTTATTATCTTACTTAGGTTTACGAATCCCATATGGTGGGAGCGATTTCTACATTGGAGTTGTTTGGAAATTGAAATCGTGCGTTTCAGACCGAGAAAATCACTTTTTGCATTTCGATGCCATTTTTTCGTTATCCAGCGGTCTCAGAAGATTCGTTTTGTGTGCGCTGTTATTATCTTACTTAGGTTTACGAATCCCATATGGTGGCAGCGATTTCTACATTGGAATTGTTTGGAAATTGAAATCGTGCGTTTCAGACCGAGAAAATCACTTTTTGCATTTCGATGCCATTTTTTCGTTATCCAGCGGTTGCAGAAGATTCGTTTTGTGTGCGCTGTTATTATCTTACTTAGGTTTACGAATCCCATATGGTGGCAGCGATTTCTACATTGGAATTGTTTGGAAATTGAAATCGTGCGTTTCAGACCGAGAAAATCACTTTTTGCATTTCGATGCCATTTTTTCGTTATCCAGCGGTCGCAGAAGATTCGTTTTGTGTGCGCTGTTATTATCTTACTTAGGTTTACGAATCCCATATGGTGGCAGCGATTTCTGCATTGGAATTGTTTGGAAATTGAAATCGTGCGTTTCAGACCGAGAAAATCACTTTTTGCATTTCGATGCCATTTTTTCGTTATCCAGCGGTCGCAGAAGATTCGTTTTGTGTGCGCTGTTATTATCTTACTTAGGTTTACGAATCCCATATGGTGGCAGCGATTTCTACATTGGAATTGTTTGGAAATTGAAATCGTGCGTTTCAGACCGAGAAAATCACTTTTTGCATTTCGATGCCATTTTTTCGTTATCCAGCGGTCGCAGAAGATTCGTCTTGTGTGCGCTGTTATTATCTTACTTAGGTTTACGAATCCCATATGGTGGCAGCGATTTCTACATTGGAATTGTTTGGAAATTGAAATCGTGCGTTTCAGACCGAGAAAATCACTTTTTGCATTTCGATGCCATTTTTTCGTTATCCAGCGGTCGCAGAAGATTCGTTTTGTGTGCGCTGTTATTATCTTACTTAGGTTTACGAATCCCATATGGTGGCAGCGATTTCTACATTGGAATTGTTTGGAAATTGAAATCGTGCGTTTCAGACCGAGAAAATCACTTTTTGCATTTCGATGCCATTTTTTCGTTATCCAGCGGTCGCAGAAGATTCGTTTTGTGTGCGCTGTTATTATCTTACTTAGGTTTACGAATCCCATATGGTGCCAGCGATTTCTACATTGGAATTGTTTGGAAATTGAAATCGTGCGTTTCAGACCGAGAAAATCACTTTTTGCATTTCGATGCCATTTTTTCGTTATCCAGCGGTCGCAGAAGATTCGTTTTGTGTGCGCTGTTATTATCTTACTTAGGTTTACGAAACCCATATGGTGGCAGCGATTTCTACATTGGAATTGTTTGGAAATTGAAATCGTGCGTTTCAGACCGAGAAAATCACCTTTTGCATTTCGATGCCATTTTTTCGTTATCCAGCGGTCGCAGAAGATTCGTTTTGTGTGCGCTGTTATTATCTTACTTAGGTTTACGAATCCCATATGGTGGCAGCGATTTCTACATTGGAATTGTTTGGAAATTGAAATCGTGCGTTTCAGACCGAGAAAATCACTTTTTGCATTTCGATGCCATTTTTTCGTTATCCAGCGGTCGCAGAAGATTCGTTTTGTGTGCGCTGTTATTATCTTACCTAGGTTTACGGATCCCATATGGTGGCAGCGATTTCTACATTGGAATTGTTTGGAAATTGAAATCGTGCGTTTCAGACCGAGAAAATCACTTTTTGCATTTCGATGCCATTTTTTCGTTATCCAGCGGTCGCAGAAGATTCGTTTTGTGTGCGCTGTTATTATCTTACTTAGGTTTACGAATCCCATATGGTGCCAGCGATTTCTACATTGGAATTGTTTGGAAATTGAAATCGTGCGTTTCAGACCGAGAAAATCACTTTTTGCATTTCGATGCCATTTTTTCGTTATCCAGCGGTCGCAGAAGATTCGTTTTGTGTGCGCTGTTATTATCTTGCTTAGGTTTACGAATCCCATATGGTGGCAGCGATTCCTACATGGGAATTGTTTGTAATTTGAAATCGTGCGTTTCAGACCGAGAAAAACACTTTTTGGGATTTCGATGCTATTTTTTCTTTATCCAGTGGTCGCACAAGATTCTTTTTGTGTGCGCCGCTATTATCTTACTTAGGTTTATGAATCCCATATGGTGGCAGCGATTCCTACATTGGAATTGTTTGTCATTTGAAATCGTGCGTTTCAGACCGAGAAAAACACTTTTTGGGATTTCGATGCTATTTTTTCTTTATCCAGTGGTCGCACAAGATTCTTTTTGTGTGCGCCGCTATTATCTTACTTAGGTTTACGAATCCCATATGGTGGCAGCGATCCCTACATTGGAATTGTTTGTAATTTGAAATCGTGCATTTCAGACCGAGAAAAACACTTTTTGGGATTTCGATGCTATTTTTTCTTTATCCAGTGGTCGCACAAGATTCTTTTTGTGTGCGCCGCTATTATCTTACTTAGGTTTACGAATCCCATATGGTGGCAGCGATTCCTACATTGGAATTGTTTGTAATTTGAAATCGTGCGTTTCAGACCGAGAAAAACACTTTTTGGGATTTCGATGCTATTTTTTCTTTATCCAGTGGTCGCACAAGATTCTTTTTGTATGCGCCGCTATTATCTTACTTAGGTTTACGAATCCCATATGGTGGCAGCGATTCCTACATTGGAATTGTTTGTAATTTGAAATCGTGCGTTTCAGACCGAGAAAAACACTTTTTGGGATTTCGATGCTATTTTTTCTTTATCCAGTGGTCGCACAAGATTCTTTTTGTGTGCGCCGCTATTATCTTACTTAGGTTTACGAATCCCATATGGTAGCAGCGATTCCTACATTTGAATTGTTTGTAATTTGAAATCGTGCGTTTCAGACCGAGAAAAACACTTTTTGGGATTTCAATGCTATTTCTTCTTTATCCAGTGGTCGCACAAGATTCTTTTTGTGTGCGCCGCTATTATCTTACTTAGGTTTACGAATCCCATATGGTGGCAGCGATTCCTACATTGGAATTGTTTGTAATTTGAAATCGTGCGTTTCAGACCGAGAAAAACACTTTTTGGGATTTCGATGCTATTTTTTCTTTATCCAGTGGTCGCACAAGATTCTTTTTGTGTGCGCCGCTATTATCTTACTTAGGTTTACGAATCCCATATGGTGGCAGCGATTTCTACATTGGAATTGTTTAGAAATTGAAATCGTGCGTTTCAGACCGAGAAAATCACTTTTTGCATTTCGATGCCATTTTTTCGTTATCCAGCGGTCGCAGAAGATTCGTTTTGTGTGCGCTGTTATTATCTTACTTAGGTTTACGAATCCCATATGGTGGCAGCGATTCCTACATTGGAATTGTTTGTAATTTGAAATCGTGCGTTTCAGACCGAGAAAAACACTTTTTGGGATTTCGATGCTATTTTTTCTTTATCCAGTGGTCGCACAAGATTCTTTTTGTGTGCGCCGCTATTATCTTACTTAGGTTTACGAATCCCATATGGTGGCAGCGATTCCTACATTGGAATTGTTTGTAATTTGAAATCGTGCGTTTCAGACCGAGAAAAACACTTTTTGGGATTTCGATGCTATTTTTTCTTTATCCAGTGGTCGCACAAGATTCTTTTTGTGTGCGCCGCTATTATCTTACTTAGGTTTACGAATCCCATATGGTGGCAGCGATTCCTACATTGGAATTGTTTGTAATTTGAAATCGTGCGTTTCAGACCGAGAAAAACACTTTTTGGGATTTCGATGCTATTTTTTCTTTATCCAGTGGTCGCACAAGATTCTTTTTGTGTGCGCCGCTATTATCTTACTTAGGTTTACGAATCCCATATGGTAGCAGCGATTCCTACATTTGAATTGTTTGTAATTTGAAATCGTGCGTTTCAGACCGAGAAAAACACTTTTTGGGATTTCAATGCTATTTCTTCTTTATCCAGTGGTCGCACAAGATTCTTTTTGTGTGCGCCGCTATTATCTTACTTAGGTTTACGAATCCCATATGGTGGCAGCGATTCCTACATTGGAATTGTTTGTAATTTGAAATCGTGCGTTTCAGACCGAGAAAAACACTTTTTGGGATTTCGATGCTATTTTTTCTTTATCCAGTGGTCGCACAAGATTCTTTTTGTGTGCGCCGCTATTATCTTACTTAGGTTTACGAATCCCATATGGTGGCAGCGATTTCTACATTGGAATTGTTTGGAAATTGAAATCGTGCGTTTCAGACCGAGAAAATCACTTTTTGCATTTCGATGCCATTTTTTCGTTATCCAGCGGTCGCAGAAGATTCGTTTTGTGTGCGCTGTTATTATCTTACTTAGGTTTACGAATCCCATATGGTGGCAGCGATTCCTACATTGGAATTGTTTGTAATTTGAAATCGTGCGTTTCAGACCGAGAAAAACACTTTTTGGGATTTCGATGCTATTTTTTCTTTATCCAGTGGTCGCACAAGATTCTTTTTGTGTGCGCCGCTATTATCTTACTTAGGTTTACGAATCCCATATGGTGGCAGCGATTCCTACATTGGAATTGTTTGTAATTTGAAATCGTGCGTTTCAGACCGAGAAAAACACTTTTTGGGATTTCGATGCTATTTTTTCTTTATCCAGTGGTCGCACAAGATTCTTTTTGTGTGCGCCGCTATTATCTTACTTAGGTTTACGAATCCCATATGGTGGCAGCGATTCCTACATTGGAATTGTTTGTAATTTGAAATCGTGCGTTTCAGACCGAGAAAAACACTTTTTGGGATTTCGATGCTATTTTTTCTTTATCCAGTGGTCGCACAAGATTCTTTTTGTGTGCGCCGCTATTATCTTACTTAGGTTTACGAATCCCATATGGTGGCAGCGATTTCTACATTGGAATTGTTTGGAAATTGAAATCGTGCGTTTCAGACCGAGAAAATCACTTTTTGCATTTCGATGCCATTTTTTCGTTATCCAGCGGTCGCAGAAGATTCGTTTTGTGTGCGCCGCTATTATCTTACTTAGGTTTACGAATCCCATATGGTGGCAGCGATTCCTACATTGGAATTGTTTGTAATTTGAAATCGTGCGTTTCAGACCGAGAAAAACACTTTTTGGGATTTCGATGCTATTTTTTCTTTATCCAGTGGTCGCACAAGATTCTTTTTGTATGCGCCGCTATTATCTTACTTAGGTTTATGAATCCCATATGGTGGCAGCGATTCCTACATTGGAATTGTTTGTCATTTGAAATCGTGCGTTTCAGACCGAGAAAAACACTTTTTGGGATTTCGATGCTATTTTTTCTTTATCCAGTGGTCGCACAAGAATCTTTTTGTGTGCGCCGCTATTATCTTACTTAGGTTTACGAATCCCATATGGTGGCAGCGATTCCTACATTGGAATTGTTTGTAATTTGAAATCGTGCGTTTCAGACCGAGAAAAACACTTTTTGGGATTTCGATGCTATTTTTTCTTTATCCAGTGGTCGCACAAGATTCTTTTTGTGTGCGCCGCTATTATCTTACTTAGGTTTACGAATTCCATATGGTGGCAGCGATTCCTACATTGGAATTGTTTGTAATTTGAAATCGTGCGTTTCAGACCGAGAAAAACACTTTTTGGGATTTCGATGCTATTTTTTCTTTATCCAGTGGTCGCAAAAGATTCTTTTTGTGTGCGCCGCTATTATCTTACTTAGGTTTACGAATCCCATATGGTAGCAGCGATTCCTACATTGGAATTGTTTGTAATTTGAAATCGTGCTTTTCAGACCGAGAAAAACACTTTTTGGGATTTCGATGCTATTTCTTCTTTATTCAGTGGTCGCACAAGATTCTTTTTGTGTGCGCCGCTATTATCTTACTTAGGTTTACGAATCCCATATGGTGGCAGCGATTCCTACATTGGAATTGTTTGTAATTTGAAATCGTGCATTTCAGACCGAGAAAAACACTTTTTGGGATTTCGATGCTATTTTTTCTTTATCCAGTGGTCGCACAAGATTCTTTTTGTGTGCGCCGCTATTATCTTACTTAGGTTTACGAATCCCATATGGTGGCAGCAATTTCTACATTGGAATTGTTTGGAAATTGAGATCGTGCGTTTCAGACCGAGAAAATCACTTTTTGCATTTCGATGCCATTTTTTCGTTATCCAGCGGTCGCAGAAGATTCGTTTTGTGTGCGCTGTTATTATCTTACTTAGGTTTACGAATCTCATATGGTGGCAGCGATTTCTACATTGGAATTGTTTGGAAATTGAAATCGTGCGTTTCAGACCGAGAAAATCACTTTTTGCATTTCAATGCCATTTTTTCGTTATTCAGCGGTCGCAGAAGATTCGTTTTGTGTGCGCTGTTATTATCTTACTTAGGTTTACGAAACCCATATGGTGGCAGCGATTTCTACATTGGAATTGTTTGGAAATTGAAATCGTGCGTTTCAGACCGAGAAAATCACTTTTTGCATTTCGATGCCATTTTTTCGTTATCCAGCGGTCGCAGAAGATTCGTTTTGTGTGCGCTGTTATTATCTTACTTAGGTTTACGAATCCCATATGGTGGCAGCGATTTCTACACTGGAATTGTTTGGAAATTGAAATCGTGCGTTTCAGACGGAGAAAATCACTTTTTGCATTTCGATGCCATTTTTTCGTTATCCAGCGGTCGCAGAAGATTCGTTTTGTGTGCGCTGTTATTATCTTACTTAGGTTTACGAATCCCATATGGTGGCAGCGATTTCTACATTGGAATTGTTTGGAAATTGAAATCGTGCGTTTCAGACCGAGAAAATCACTTTTTGCATTTCGATGCCATTTTTTCGTTATCCAGCGGTCGCAGAAGATTCGTTTTGTGTGCGCTGTTATTATCTTACTTAGGTTTACGAAACCCATATGGTGGCAGCGATTTCTACATTGGAATTGTTTGGAAATTGAAATCGTGCGTTTCAGACCGAGAAAATCACTTTCTGCATTTCGATGCTATTTTTTCGTTATCCAGCTGTCGCAGAAGATTCGTTTTGTGTGCGCTGTTATTATCTTACTTAGGTTTACGAATCTCATATGGTGGCAGCGATTTCTACATTGGAATTGTTTGGAAATTGAAATCGTGCGTTTCAGACCGAGAAAATCACTTTTTGCATTTCGATGCCATTTTTTCGTTATCCAGCGGTCGCAGAAGATTCGTTTTGTGTGCGCTGTTATCATCTTACTTAGGTTTACGAATCCCATATGGTGGCAGCGATTTCTACATTGGAATTGTTTGGAAATTGAAATCGTGCGTTTCAGACCGAGAAAATCACTTTTTGCATTTCGATGCCATTTTTTCGTTATCCAGCGGTCGCAGAAAATTCGTTTTGTGTGCGCTGTTATTATCTTACTTAGGTTTACGAATCCCATATGGTGGCAGCGATTTCTACACTGGAATTGTTTGGAAATTGAAATCGTGCGTTTCAGACGGAGAAAATCACTTTTTGCATTTCGATGCCATTTTTTCGTTATCCAGCGGTCGCAGAAGATTCGTTTTGTGTGCGCTGTTATTATCTTACTTAGGTTTACGAATCCCATATGGTGGCAGCGATTTCTACATTGGAATTGTTTGGAAATTGAAATCGTGCGTTTCAGACCGAGAAAAATACTTTTTGGGATTTCGATGCTATTTTTTCTTTATCCAGTGGTCGCACAAGATTCTTTTTGTGTGCGCCGCTATTATCTTACTTAGGTTTACGAATCCCATATGGTGGCAGCGATTTCTACATTGGAATTGTTTGGAAATTGAAATCGTGCGTTTCAGACCGAGAAAATCACTTTTTGCATTTCGATGCTATTTTTTCGTTATCCAGCGGTCGCAGAAGATTCGTTTTGTGTGCGCTGTTATTATCTTACTTAGGTTTACGAATCCCATATGGTGGCAGCGATTTCTACATTGGAATTGTTTGGAAATTGAAATCGTGCGTTTCAGACCGAGAAAATCACTTTTTGCATTTCGATGCCATTTTTTCGTTATCCAGCGGTCGCAGAAGATTCGTTTTGTGTGCGCTGTTATTATCTTACTTAGGTTTACGAATCTCATATGGTGGCAGCGATTTCTACATTGGAATTGTTTGGAAATTGAAATCGTGCGTTTCAGACCGAGAAAATCACTTTTTGCATTTCGATGCCATTTTTTCGTTATCCAGCGGTCGCAGAAGATTCGTTTTGTGTGCGCTGTTATTATCTTACTTAGGTTTACGAAACCCATATGATGGCAGCGATTTCTACATTGGAATTGTTTGGAAATTGAAATCGTGCGTTTCAGACCGAGAAAATCACTTTTTGCATTTCGATGCTATTTTTTCGTTATCCAGCGGTCGCAGAAGATTCGTTTTGTGTGCGCTGTTATTATCTTACTTAGGTTTACGAATCCCATATGGTGGCAGCGATTTCTACATTGGAATTGTTTGGAAATTGAAATCGTGCGTTTCAGACCGAGAAAATCACTTTTTGCATTTCGATGCTATTTTTTCGTTATCCAGCGGTCGCAGAAGATTCGTTTTGTGTGCGCTGTTATTATCTTACTTAGGTTTACGAATCCCATATGGTGGCAGCGATTTCTACATTCGAATTGTTTGGAAATTGAAATCGTGCGTTTCAGACCGATAAAATCACTTTTTGCATTTCGATGCCATTTTTTCGTTATCCAGCGGTCGCAGAAGATTCGTTTTGTGTGCGCTGTTATTATCTTACTTAGGTTTACGAAACCCATATGGTGGCAGCGATTTCTACATTGGAATTGTTTGGAAATTGAAATCGTGCGTTTCAGACCGAGAAAATCACTTTCTGCATTTCGATGCTATTTTTTCGTTGTCCAGCTGTCGCAGAAGATTCGTTTTGTGTGCGCTGTTATTATCTTACTTAGGTTTACGAATCTCATATGGTGGCAGCGATTTCTACATTGGAATTGTTTGGAAATTGAAATCGTGCGTTTCAGACCGAGAAAATCACTTTTTGCATTTCAATGCCATTTTTTCGTTATTCAGCGGTCGCAAAAGATTCGTTTTGTGTGCGCTGTTATTACCTTACTTAGGTTTACGAAACCCATATGGTGGCAGCGATTTCTACATTGGAATTGTTTGGAAATTGAAATCGTGCGTTTCAGACCGAGAAAATCACTTTTTGCATTTCGATGCTATTTTTTCGTTATCCAGCGGTCGCAGAAGATTCGTTTTGTGTGCGCTGTTATTATCTTACTTAGGTTTACGAATCCCATATGGTGGCAGCGATTTCTACATTGGAATTGTTTGGAAATTGAAATCGTGCGTTTCAGACCGAGAAAATCACTTTTTGCATTTCGATGCCATTTTTTCGTTATCCAGCGGTCGCAGAAGATTCGTGTTGTGTGCGCTGTTATTATCTTACTTAGGTTTACGAATCCCATATGGTGGCAGCGATTTCTACATTGGAATTGTTTGGAAATTGAAATCGTGCGTTTCAGACCGAGAAAATTACTTTTTGCATTTCGATGCCATTTTTTCGTTATCCAGCGGTCGCAGAAGATTCGTTTTGTGTGCGCTGTTATTATCTTACTTAGGTTTACGAAACCCATATGGTGGCAGCGATTTCTACATTGGAATTGTTTGGAAATTGAAATCGTGCGTTTCAGACCGAGAAAATCACTTTTTGCATTTCGATGCTATTTTTTCGTTATCCAGCGGTCGCAGAAGATTCGTTTTGTGTGCGCTGTTATTATCTTACTTAGGTTTACGAATCCCATATGGTGGCAGCGATTTCTACATTGGAATTGTTTGGAAATTGAAATCGTGCGTTTCAGACCGAGAAAATCACTTTTTGCATTTCGATGCCATTTTTTCGTTATCCAGCGGTCGCAGAAGATTCGTTTTGTGTGCGCTGTTATTATCTTACTTAGGTTTACGAATCCCATATGGTGGCAGCGATTTCTACATTGGAATTGTTTGGAAATTGAAATCGTGCGTTTCAAACCGAGAAAATCACTTTTTGCATTTCGATGCCATTTTTTCGTTATCCAGCGGTCGCAGAAGATTCGTTTTGTGTGCGCTGTTATTATCTTACTTAGGTTTACGAATCTCATATGGTGGCAGCGATTTCTACATTGGAATTGTTTGGAAATTGAAATCGTGCGTTTCAGACCGAGAAAATCACTTTTTGCATTTCGATGCCATTTTTTCGTTATCCAGAGGTCGCAGAAGATTCGTTTTGTGTGCGCTGTTATTATCTTACTTAGGTTTACGAAACCCATATGATGGCAGCGATTTCTACATTGGAATTGTTTGGAAATTGAAATCGTGCGTTTCAGACCGAGAAAATCACTTTTTGCATTTCGATGCTATTTTTTCGTTATCCAGCGGTCGCAGAAGATTCGTTTTGTGTGCGCTGTTATTATCTTACTTAGGTTTACGAATCCCATATGGTGGCAGCGATTTCTACATTGGAATTGTTTGGAAATTGAAATCGTGCGTTTCAGACCGAGAAAATCACTTTTTGCATTTCGCTGCCATTTTTTCGTTATCCAGCGGTCGCAGAAGATTCGTTTTGTGTGCGCTGTTATTATCTTACTTAGGTTTACGAATCCCATATTGTGGCAGCGATTTCTACATTGGAATTGTTTGGAAATTGAAATCGTGCGTTTCAGACCGAGAAAATCACTTTTTGCATTTCGATGCCATTTTTTCGTTATCCAGCGGTCGCAGAAGATTCGTTTTGTGTGCGCTGTTATTATCTTACTTAGGTTTACGAATCCCATATGGTGGCAGCGATTTCTACATTGGAATTGTTTGGAAATTGAAATCGTGCGTTTCAGACCGAGAAAATCACTTTTTGCATTTCGATGCTATTTTTTCGTTATCCAGCGGTCGCAGAAGATTCGTTTTGTGTGCGCTGTTATTATCTTACTTAGGTTTACGAATCCCATATGGTGGCAGCGATTTCTACATTCGAATTGTTTGGAAATTGAAATCGTGCGTTTCAGACCGATAAAATCACTTTTTGCATTTCGATGCCATTTTTTCGTTATCCAGCGGTCGCAGAAGATTCGTTTTGTGTGCGCTGTTATTATCTTACTTAGGTTTACGAAACCCATATGGTGGCAGCGATTTCTACATTGGAATTGTTTGGAAATTGAAATCGTGCGTTTCAGACCGAGAAAATCACTTTCTGCATTTCGATGCTATTTTTTCGTTATCCAGCTGTCGCAGAAGATTCGTTTTGTGTGCGCTGTTATTATCTTACTTAGGTTTACGAATCCCATATGGTGGCAGCGATTTCTACATTGGAATTGTTTGGAAATTGAAATCGTGCGTTTCAGACCGAGAAAATCACTTTCTGCATTTCGATGCTATTTTTTCGTTATCCAGCTGTCGCAGAAGATTCGTTTTGTGTGCGCTGTTATTATCTTACTTAGGTTTACGAATCCCATATGGTGGCAGCGATTTCTACATTCGAATTGTTTGGAAATTGAAATCGTGCGTTTCAGACCGATAAAATCACTTTTTGCATTTCGATGCCATTTTTTCGTTATCCAGCGGTCGCAGAAGATTCGTTTTGTGTGCGCTGTTATTATCTTACTTAGGTTTACGAAACCCATATGGTGGCAGCGATTTCTACATTGGAATTGTTTGGAAATTGAAATCGTGCGTTTCAGACCGAGAAAATCACTTTCTGCATTTCGATGCTATTTTTTCGTTATCCAGCTGTCGCAGAAGATTCGTTTTGTGTGCGCTGTTATTATCTTACTTAGGTTTACGAATCCCATATGGTGGCAGCGATTTCTACATTGGAATTGTTTGGAAATTGAAATCGTGCGTTTCAGACCGAGAAAATCACTTTTTGCATTTCGATGCCATTTTTTCGTTATCCAGCGGTCGCAGAAGATTCGTTTTGTGTGCGCTGTTATTATCTTACTTAGGTTTACGAATCTCATATGGTGGCAGCGATTTCTACATTGGAATTGTTTGGAAATTGAAATCGTGCGTTTCAGACCGAGAAAATCACTTTTTGCATTTCAATGCCATTTTTTCGTTATTCAGCGGTCGCAAAAGATTCGTTTTGTGTGCGCTGTTATTATCTTACTTAGGTTTACGAAACCCATATGGTGGCAGCGATTTCTACATTGGAATTGTTTGGAAATTGAAATCGTGCGTTTCAGACCGAGAAAATCACTTTTTGCATTTCGATGCTATTTTTTCGTTATCCAGCGGTCGCAGAAGATTCGTTTTGTGTGCGCTGTTATTATCTTACTTAGGTTTACGAATCCCATATGGTGGCAGCGATTTCTACATTGGAATTGTTTGGAAATTGAAATCGTGCGTTTCAGACCGAGAAAATCACTTTTTGCATTTCGATGCTATTTTTTCGTTATCCAGCGGTCGCAGAAGATTCGTTTTGTGTGCGCTGTTATTATCTTACTTAGGTTTACGAATCCCATATGGTGGCAGCGATTTCTACATTGGAATTGTTTGGAAATTGAAATCGTGCGTTTCAGACCGAGAAAATCACTTTTTGCATTTCGCTGCCATTTTTTCGTTATCCAGCGGTCGCAGAAGATTCGTTTTGTGTGCGCTGTTATTATCTTACTTAGGTTTACGAATCCCATATTGTGGCAGCGATTTCTACATTGGAATTGTTTGGAAATTGAAATCGTCCGTTTCAGACCGAGAAAATCACTTTTTGCATTTCGATGCCATTTTTTCGTTATCCAGCGGTCGCAGAAGATTCGTTTTGTGTGCGCTGTTATTATCTTACTTAGGTTTACGAATCCCATATGGTGGCAGCGATTCCTACATTGGAATTGTTTGTAATTTGAAATCGTGCGTTTCAGACCGAGAAAAACACTTTTTGGGATTTCGATGCTATTTTTTCTTTATCCAGTGGTCGCACAAGATTCTTTTTGTGTGCGCCGCTATTATCTTACTTAGGTTTACGAATCCCATATGGTAGCAGCGATTCCTACATTGGAATTGTTTGTAATTTGAAATCGTGCGTTTCAGACCGAGAAAAACACTTTTTGGGATTTCGATGCTATTTTTTCTTTATCCAGTGGTCGCACAAGATTCTTTTTGTGTGCGCCGCTATTATCTTACTTAGGTTTACGAATCCCATATGGTGGCAGCGATTTCTACATTGGAATTGTTTGGAAATTGAAATCGTGCGTTTCAGACCGAGAAAATCACTTTTTGCATTTCGATGCCATTTTTTCGTTATCCAGCGGTCGCAGAAGATTCGTTTTGTGTGCGCCGCTATTATCTTACTTAGGTTTACGAATCCCATATGGTGGCAGCGATTCCTACATTGGAATTGTTTGTAATTTGAAATCGTGCGTTTCAGACCGAGAAAAACACTTTTTGGGATTTCGATGCTATTTTTTCTTTATCCAGTGGTCGCACAAGATTCTTTCTGTGTGCGCCGCTATTATCTTACTTAGGTTTACGAATCCCATATGGTGGCAGCGATTACTACATTGGAATTGTTTGTAATTTGAAATCGTGCGTTTCAGACCGAGAAAAACACTTTTTGGGATTTCGATGCTATTTTTTCTTTATCCAGTGGTCGCACAAGATTCTTTTTGTATGCGCCGCTATTATCTTACTTAGGTTTATGAATCCCATATGGTGGCAGCGATTCCTACATTGGAATTGTTTGTCATTTGAAATCGTGCGTTTCAGACCGAGAAAAACACTTTTTGGGATTTCGATGCTATTTTTTCTTTATCCAGTGGTCGCACAAGATTCTTTTTGTGTGCGCCGCTATTATCTTACTTAGGTTTACGAATCCCATATGGTGGCATCGATCCCTACATTGGAATTGTTTGTAATTTGAAATCGTGCGTTTCAGACCGAGAAAAACACTTTTTGGGATTTCGATGCTATTTTTTCTTTATCCAGTGGTCGCACAAGATTCTTTTTGTGTGCGCCGCTATTATCTTACTTAGGTTTACGAATCCCATATGGTGGCAGCGATTCCTACATTGGAATTGTTTGTAATTTGAAATCGTGCGTTTCAGACCGAGAAAAACACTTTTTGGGATTTCGATGCTATTTTTTCTTTATCCAGTGGTCGCACAAGATTCTTTTTGTGTGCGCCGCTATTATCTTACTTAGGTTTACGAATTCCATATGGTGGCAGCGATTCCTACATTGGAATTGTTTGTAATTTGAAATCGTGCGTTTCAGACCGAGAAAAACACTTTTTGGGATTTCGATGCTATTTTTTCTTTATCCAGTGATCGCAAAAGATTCTTTTTGTGTGCGCCGCTACTATCTTACTTAGGTTTACGAATCCCATATGGTAGCAGCGATTCCTACATTGGAATTGTTTGTAATTTGAAATCGTGCTTTTCAGACCGAGAAAAACACTTTTTGGGATTTCGATGCTATTTCTTCTTTATTCAGTGGTCGCACAAGATTCTTTTTGTGTGCGCCGCTATTATCTTACTTAGGTTTACGAATCCCATATGGTGGCAGCGATTCCTACATTGGAATTGTTTGTAATTTGAAATCGTGCATTTCAGACCGAGAAAAACACTTTTTGGGATTTCGATGCTATTTTTTCGTTATCCAGCGGTCGCACAAGATTCTTTTTGTGTACGCCGCTATTATCTTACTTAGGTTTACGAATCCCATATGGTGGCAGCAATTTCTACATTGGAATTGTTTGGAAATTGAGATCGTGCGTTTCAGACCGAGAAAATCACTTTTTTGCATTTCGATGCCATTTTTTCGTTATCCAGCGGTCGCAGAAGATTCGTTTTGTGTGCGCTGTTATTATCTTACTTAGGTTTACGAATCTCATATGGTGGCAGCGATTTCTACATTGGAATTGTTTGGAAATTGAAATCGTGCGTTTCAGACCGAGAAAATCACTTTTTGCATTTCAATGCCATTTTTTCGTTATTCAGCGGTCGCAGAAGATTCGTTTTGTGTGCGCTGTTATTATCTTACTTAGGTTTACGAAACCCATATGGTGGCAGCGATTTCTACATTGGAATTGTTTGGAAATTGAAATCGTGCGTTTCAGACCGAGAAAATCACTTTTTGCATTTCGATGCCATTTTTTCGTTATCCAGCGGTCGCAGAAGATTCGTTTTGTGTGCGCTGTTATTATCTTACTTAGGTTTACGAATCCCATATGGTGGCAGCGATTTCTACACTGGAATTGTTTGGAAATTGAAATCGTGCGTTTCAGACGGAGAAAATCACTTTTTGCATTTCGATGCCATTTTTTCGTTATCCAGCGGTCGCAGAAGATTCGTTTTGTGTGCGCTGTTATTATCTTACTTAGGTTTACGAATCCCATATGGTGGCAGCGATTTCTACATTGGAATTGTTTGGAAATTGAAATCGTGCGTTTCAGACCGAGAAAATCACTTTTTGCATTTCGATGCCATTTTTTCGTTATCCAGCGGTCGCAGAAGATTCGTTTTGTGTGCGCTGTTATTATCTTACTTAGGTTTACGAAACCCATATGGTGGCAGCGATTTCTACATTGGAATTGTTTGGAAATTGAAATCGTGCGTTTCAGACCGAGAAAATCACTTTCTGCATTTCGATGCTATTTTTTCGTTATCCAGCTGTCGCAGAAGATTCGTTTTGTGTGCGCTGTTATTATCTTACTTAGGTTTACGAATCTCATATGGTGGCAGCGATTTCTACATTGGAATTGTTTGGAAATTGAAATCGTGCGTTTCAGACCGAGAAAATCACTTTTTGCATTTCGATGCCATTTTTTCGTTATCCAGCGGTCGCAGAAGATTCGTTTTGTGTGCGCTGTTATTATCTTACTTAGGTTTACGAATCCCATATGGTGGCAGCGATTTCTACATTGGAATTGTTTGGAAATTGAAATCGTGCGTTTCAGACCGAGAAAATCACTTTTTGCATTTCGATGCCATTTTTTCGTTATCCAGCGGTCGCAGAAAATTCGTTTTGTGTGCGCTGTTATTATCTTACTTAGGTTTACGAATCCCATATGGTGGCAGCGATTTCTACATTGGAATTGTTTGGAAATTGAAATCGTGCGTTTCAGACCGAGAAAATCACTTTTTGCATTTCGCTGCCATTTTTTCGTTATCCAGCGGTCGCAGAAGATTCGTTTTGTGTGCGCTGTTATTATCTTACTTAGGTTTACGAATCCCATATTGTGGCAGCGATTTCTACATTGGAATTGTTTGGAAATTGAAATCGTCCGTTTCAGACCGAGAAAATCACTTTTTGCATTTCGATGCCATTTTTTCGTTATCCAGCGGTCGCAGAAGATTCGTTTTGTGTGCGCTGTTATTATCTTACTTAGGTTTACGAATCCCATATGGTGGCAGCGATTCCTACATTGGAATTGTTTGTAATTTGAAATCGTGCGTTTCAGACCGAGAAAAACACTTTTTGGGATTTCGATGCTATTTTTTCTTTATCCAGTGGTCGCACAAGATTCTTTTTGTGTGCGCCGCTATTATCTTACTTAGGTTTACGAATCCCATATGGTAGCAGCGATTCCTACATTTGAATTGTTTGTAATTTGAAATCGTGCGTTTCAGACCGAGAAAAACACTTTTTGGGATTTCAATGCTATTTCTTCTTTATCCAGTGGTCGCACAAGATTCTTTTTGTGTGCGCCGCTATTATCTTACTTAGGTTTACGAATCCCATATGGTGGCAGCGATTCCTACATTGGAATTGTTTGTAATTTGAAATCGTGCGTTTCAGACCGAGAAAAACACTTTTTGGGATTTCGATGCTATTTTTTCTTTATCCAGTGGTCGCACAAGATTCTTTTTGTGTGCGCCGCTATTATCTTACTTAGGTTTACGAATCCCATATGGTGGCAGCGATTTCTACAGTGGAATTGTTTGGAAATTGAAATCGTGCGTTTCAGACCGAGAAAATCACTTTTTGCATTTCGATGCCATTTTTTCGTTATCCAGCGGTCGCAGAAGATTCGTTTTGTGTGCGCTGTTATTATCTTACTTAGGTTTACGAATCCCATATGGTGGCAGCGATTCCTACATTGGAATTGTTTGTAATTTGAAATCGTGCGTTTCAGACCGAGAAAAACACTTTTTGGGATTTCGATGCTATTTTTTCTTTATCCAGTGGTCGCACAAGATTCTTTTTGTGTGCCCCGCTATTATCTTACTTAGGTTTACGAATCCCATATGGTGGCAGCGATTCCTACATTGGAATTGTTTGTAATTTGAAATCGTGCGTTTCAGACCGAGAAAAACACTTTTTGGGATTTCGATGCTATTTTTTCTTTATCCAGTGGTCGCACAAGATTCTTTTTGTGTGCGCCGCTATTATCTTACTTAGGTTTACGAATCCCATATGGTGGCAGCGATTCCTACATTGGAATTGTTTGTAATTTGAAATCGTGCGTTTCAGACCGAGAAAAACACTTTTTGGGATTTCGATGCTATTTTTTCTTTATCCAGTGGTCGCACAAGATTCTTTCTGTGTGCGCCGCTATTATCTTACTTAGGTTTACGAATCCCATATGGTGGCAGCGATTACTACATTGGAATTGTTTGTAATTTGAAATCGTGCGTTTCAGACCGAGAAAAACACTTTTTGGGATTTCGATGGTATTTTTTCTTTATCCAGTGGTCGCACAAGATTCTTTTTGTATGCGCCGCTATTATCTTACTTAGGTTTATGAATCCCATATGGTGGCAGCGATTCCTACATTGGAATTGTTTGTCATTTGAAATCGTGCGTTTCAGACCGAGAAAAACACTTTTTGGGATTTCGATGCTATTTTTTCTTTATCCAGTGGTCGCACAAGATTCTTTTTGTGTGCGCCGCTATTATCTTACTTAGGTTTACGAATCCCATATGGTGGCAGCGATCCCTACATTGGAATTGTTTGTAATTTGAAATCGTGCGTTTCAGACCGAGAAAAACACTTTTTGGGATTTCGATGCTATTTTTTCTTTATCCAGTGGTCGCACAAGATTCTTTTTGTGTGCGCCGCTATTATCTTACTTAGGTTTACGAATCCCATATGGTGGCAGCGATTCCTACATTGGAATTGTTTGTAATTTGAAATCGTGCGTTTCAGACCGAGAAAAACACTTTTTGGGATTTCGATGCTATTTTTTCTTTATCCAGTGGTCGCACAAGATTCTTTTTGTGTGCGCCGCTATTATCTTACTTAGGTTTACGAATTCCATATGGTGGCAGCGATTCCTACATTGGAATTGTTTGTAATTTGAAATCGTGCGTTTCAGACCGAGAAAAACACTTTTTGGGATTTCGATGCTATTTTTTCTTTATCCAGTGGTCGCAAAAGATTCTTTTTGTGTGCGCCGCTATTATCTTACTTAGGTTTACGAATCCCATATGGTAGCAGCGATTCCTACATTGGAATTGTTTGTAATTTGAAATCGTGCTTTTCAGACCGAGAAAAACACTTTTTGGGATTTCGATGCTATTTCTTCTTTATTCAGTGGTCGCACAAGATTCTTTTTGTGTGCGCCGCTATTATCTTACTTAGGTTTACGAATCCCATATGGTGGCAGCGATTCCTACATTGGAATTGTTTGTAATTTGAAATCGTGCATTTCAGACCGAGAAAAACACTTTTTGGGATTTCGATGCTATTTTTTCTTTATCCAGTGGTCGCACAAGATTCTTTTTGTGTGCGCCGCTATTATCTTACTTAGGTTTACGAATCCCATATGGTGGCAGCAATTTCTACATTGGAATTGTTTGGAAATTGAGATCGTGCGTTTCAGACCGAGAAAATCACTTTTTGCATTTCGATGCCATTTTTTCGTTATCCAGCGGTCGCAGAAGATTCGTTTTGTGTGCGCTGTTATTATCTTACTTAGGTTTACGAATCTCATATGGTGGCAGCGATTTCTACATTGGAATTGTTTGGAAATTGAAATCGTGCGTTTCAGACCGAGAAAATCACTTTTTGCATTTCAATGCCATTTTTTCGTTATTCAGCGGTCGCAGAAGATTCGTTTTGTGTGCGCTGTTATTATCTTACTTAGGTTTACGAAACCCATATGGTGGCAGCGATTTCTACATTGGAATTGTTTGGAAATTGAAATCGTGCGTTTCAGACCGAGAAAATCACTTTTTGCATTTCGATGCCATTTTTTCGTTATCCAGCGGTCGCAGAAGATTCGTTTTGTGTGCGCTGTTATTATCTTACTTAGGTTTACGAATCCCATATGGTGGCAGCGATTTCTACACTGGAATTGTTTGGAAATTGAAATCGTGCGTTTCAGACGGAGAAAATCACTTTTTGCATTTCGATGCCATTTTTTCGTTATCCAGCGGTCGCAGAAGATTCGTTTTGTGTGCGCTGTTATTATCTTACTTAGGTTTACGAATCCCATATGGTGGCAGCGATTTCTACATTGGAATTGTTTGGAAATTGAAATCGTGCGTTTCAGACCGAGAAAATCACTTTTTGCATTTCGATGCCATTTTTTCGTTATCCAGCGGTCGCAGAAGATTCGTTTTGTGTGCGCTGTTATTATCTTACTTAGGTTTACGAAACCCATATGGTGGCAGCGATTTCTACATTGGAATTGTTTGGAAATTGAAATCGTGCGTTTCAGACCGAGAAAATCACTTTCTGCATTTCGATGCTATTTTTTCGTTATCCAGCTGTCGCAGAAGATTCGTTTTGTGTGCGCTGTTATTATCTTACTTAGGTTTACGAATCTCATATGGTGGCAGCGATTTCTACATTGGAATTGTTTGGAAATTGAAATCGTGCGTTTCAGACCGAGAAAATCACTTTTTGCATTTCGATGCCATTTTTTCGTTATCCAGCGGTCGCAGAAGATTCGTTTTGTGTGCGCTGTTATTATCTTACTTAGGTTTACGAATCCCATATGGTGGCAGCGATTTCTACATTGGAATTGTTTGGAAATTGAAATCGTGCGTTTCAGACCGAGAAAATCACTTTTTGCATTTCGATGCCATTTTTTCGTTATCCAGCGGTCGCAGAAAATTCGTTTTGTGTGCGCTGTTATTATCTTACTTAGGTTTACGAATCCCATATGGTGGCAGCGATTTCTACATTGGAATTGTTTGGAAATTGAAATCGTGCGTTTCAGACCGAGAAAATCACTTTTTGCATTTCGATGCTATTTTTTCGTTATCCAGCGGTCGCAGAAGATTCGTTTTGTGTGCGCTGTTATTATCTTACTTAGGTTTACGAATCCCATATGGTGGCAGCGATTTCTACATTGGAATTGTTTGGAAATTGAAATCGTGCGTTTCAGACCGAGAAAATCACTTTTTGCATTTCGATGCCATTTTTTCGTTATCCAGCGGTCGCAGAAGATTCGTTTTGTGTGCGCTGTTATTATCTTACTTAGGTTTACGAACCCATATGGTGGCAGCGATTTCTACATTGGAATTGTTTGGAAATTGAAATCGTGCGTTTCAGACCGAGAAAATCACTTTTTGCATTTCGATGCCATTTTTTCGTTATCCAGCGGTCGCAGAAGATTCGTTTTGTGTGCGCTGTTATTATCTTACTTAGGTTTACGAAACCCATATGGTGGCAGCGATTTCTACATTGGAATTGTTTGGAAATTGAAATCGTGCGTTTCAGACCGAGAAAATCACTTTTTGCATTTCGATGCTATTTTTTCGTTATCCAGCGGTCGCAGAAGATTCGTTTTGTGTGCGCTGTTATTATCTTACTTAGGTTTACGAATCCCATATGGTGGCAGCGATTTCTACATTGGAATTGTTTTGAAATTGAAATCGTGCGTTTCAGACCGAGAAAATCACTTTTTGCATTTCGATGCCATTTTTTCGTTATCCAGCGGTCGCAGAAGATTCGTTTTGTGTGCGCTGTTATTATCTTACTTAGGTTTACGAATCTCATATGGTGGCAGCGATTTCTACATTGGAATTGTTTGGAAATTGAAATCGTGCGTTTCAGACCGAGAAAATCACTTTTTGCATTTCGATGCCATTTTTTCGTTATCCAGCGGTCGCAGAAGATTCGTTTTGTGTGCGCTGTTATTATCTTACTTAGGTTTACGAAACCCATATGATGGCAGCGATTTCTACATTGGAATTGTTTGGAAATTGAAATCGTGCGTTTCAGACCGAGAAAATCACTTTTCGCATTTCGATGCTATTTTTTCGTTATCCAGCGGTCGCAGAAGATTCGTTTTGTGTGCGCTGTTATTATCTTACTTAGGTTTACGAATCCCATATGGTGGCAGCGATTTCTACATTGGAATTGTTTGGAAATTGAAATCGTGCGTTTCAGACCGAGAAAATCACTTTTTGCATTTCGATGCTATTTTTTCGTTATCCAGCGGTCGCAGAAGATTCGTTTTGTGTGCGCTGTTATTATCTTACTTAGGTTTACGAATCCCATATGGTGGCAGCGATTTCTACATTCGAATTGTTTGGAAATTGAAATCGTGCGTTTCAGACCGATAAAATCACTTTTTGCATTTCGATGCCATTTTTTCGTTATCCAGCGGTCGCAGAAGATTCGTTTTGTGTGCGCTGTTATTATCTTACTTAGGTTTACGAAACCCATATGGTGGCAGCGATTTCTACATTGGAATTGTTTGGAAATTGAAATCGTGCGTTTCAGACCGAGAAAATCACTTTCTGCATTTCGATGCTATTTTTTCGTTATCCAGCTGTCGCAGAAGATTCGTTTTGTGTGCGCTGTTATTATCTTACTTAGGTTTACGAATCCCATATGGTGGCAGCGATTTCTACATTGGAATTGTTTGGAAATTGAAATCGTGCGTTTCAGACCGAGAAAATCACTTTTTGCATTTCGATGCCATTTTTTCGTTATCCAGCGGTCGCAGAAGATTCGTTTTGTGTGCGCTGTTATTATCTTACTTAGGTTTACGAATCTCATATGGTGGCAGCGATTTCTACATTGGAATTGTTTGGAAATTGAAATCGTGCGTTTCAGACCGAGAAAATCACTTTTTGCATTTCAATGCCATTTTTTCGTTATTCAGCGGTCGCAAAAGATTCGTTTTGTGTGCGCTGTTATTACCTTACTTAGGTTTACGAAACCCA
The DNA here is from genome assembly GCA_949128085.1 of Cetonia aurata. NCBI lineage: Eukaryota > Metazoa > Arthropoda > Insecta > Coleoptera > Scarabaeidae > Cetonia > Cetonia aurata. The sequence goes on from OX421885.1 coordinate 333,985, forward strand.
TATGGTGGCAGCGATTTCTACATTGGAATTGTTTGGAAATTGAAATCGTGCGTTTCAGACCGAGAAAATCACTTTTTGCATTTCGATGCTATTTTTTCGTTATCCAGCGGTCGCAGAAGATTCGTTTTGTGTGCGCTGTTATTATCTTACTTAGGTTTACGAATCCCATATGGTGGCAGCGATTTCTACATTGGAATTGTTTGGAAATTGAAATCGTGCGTTTCAGACCGAGAAAATCACTTTTTGCATTTCGATGCCATTTTTTCGTTATCCAGCGGTCGCAGAAGATTCGTGTTGTGTGCGCTGTTATTATCTTACTTAGGTTTACGAATCCCATATGGTGGCAGCGATTTCTACTTTGGAATTGTTTGGAAATTGAAATCGTGCGTTTCAGACCGAGAAAATCACTTTTTGCATTTCGATGCCATTTTTTCGTTATCCAGCGGTCGCAGAAGATTCGTTTTGTGTGCGCTGTTATTATCTTACTTAGGTTTACGAAACCCATATGGTGGCAGCGATTTCTACATTGGAATTGTTTGGAAATTGAAATCGTGCGTTTCAGACCGAGAAAATCACTTTTTGCATTTCGATGCTATTTTTTCGTTATCCAGCGGTCGCAGAAGATTCGTTTTGTGTGCGCTGTTATTATCTTACTTAGGTTTACGAATCCCATATGGTGGCAGCGATTTCTACATTGGAATTGTTTGGAAATTGAAATCGTGCGTTTCAGACCGAGAAAATCACTTTTTGCATTTCGATGCCATTTCTTCGTTATCCAGCGGTCGCAGAAGATTCGTTTTGTGTGCGCTGTTATTATCTTACTTAGGTTTACGAATCCCATATGGTGGCAGCGATTTCTACATTGGAATTGTTTGGAAATTGAAATCGTGCGTTTCAGACCGAGAAAATCACTTTTTGCATTTCGATGCCATTTTTTCGTTATCCAGCGGTCGCAGAAGATTCGTTTTGTGTGCGCTGTTATTATCTTACTTAGGTTTACGAATCTCATATGGTGGCAGCGATTTCTACATTGGAATTGTTTGGAAATTGAAATCGTGCGTTTCAGACCGAGAAAATCACTTTTTGCATTTCGATGCCATTTTTTCGTTATCCAGCGGTCGCAGAAGATTCGTTTTGTGTGCGCTGTTATTATCTTACTTAGGTTTACGAAACCCATATGATGGCAGCGATTTCTACATTGGAATTGTTTGGAAATTGAAATCGTGCGTTTCAGACCGAGAAAATCACTTTTTGCATTTCGATGCTATTTTTTCGTTATCCAGCGGTCGCAGAAGATTCGTTTTGTGTGCGCTGTTATTATCTTACTTAGGTTTACGAATCCCATATGGTGGCAGCGATTTCTACATTGGAATTGTTTGGAAATTGAAATCGTGCGTTTCAGACCGAGAAAATCACTTTTTGCATTTCGCTGCCATTTTTTCGTTATCCAGCGGTCGCAGAAGATTCGTTTTGTGTGCGCTGTTATTATCTTACTTAGGTTTACGAATCCCATATTGTGGCAGCGATTTCTACATTGGAATTGATGGAAATTGAAATCGTGCGTTTCAGACCGAGAAAATCACTTTTTGCATTTCGATGCCATTTTTTCGTTATCCAGCGGTCGCAGAAGATTCGTTTTGTGTGCGCTGTTATTATCTTACTTAGGTTTACGAATCCCATATGGTGGCAGCGATTTCTACATTGGAATTGTTTGGAAATTGAAATCGTGCGTTTCAGACCGAGAAAATCACTTTTTGCATTTCGATGCTATTTTTTCGTTATCCAGCGGTCGCAGAAGATTCGTTTTGTGTGCGCTGTTATTATCTTACTTAGGTTTACGAATCCCATATGGTGGCAGCGATTTCTACATTCGAATTGTTTGGAAATTGAAATCGTGCGTTTCAGACCGATAAAATCACTTTTTGCATTTCGATGCCATTTTTTCGTTATCCAGCGGTCGCAGAAGATTCGTTTTGTGTGCGCTGTTATTATCTTACTTAGGTTTACGAAACCCATATGGTGGCAGCGATTTCTACATTGGAATTGTTTGGAAATTGAAATCGTGCGTTTCAGACCGAGAAAATCACTTTCTGCATTTCGATGCTATTTTTTCGTTATCCAGCTGTCGCAGAAGATTCGTTTTGTGTGCGCTGTTATTATCTTACTTAGGTTTACGAATCCCATATGGTGGCAGCGATTTCTACATTGGAATTGTTTGGAAATTGAAATCGTGCGTTTCAGACCGAGAAAATCACTTTCTGCATTTCGATGCTATTTTTTCGTTATCCAGCTGTCGCAGAAGATTCGTTTTGTGTGCGCTGTTATTATCTTACTTAGGTTTACGAATCCCATATGGTGGCAGCGATTTCTACATTGGAATTGTTTGGAAATTGAAATCGTGCGTTTCAGACCGAGAAAATCACTTTTTGCATTTCGATGCCATTTTTTCGTTATCCAGCGGTCGCAGAAGATTCGTTTTGTGTGCGCTGTTATTATCTTACTTAGGTTTACGAATCCCATATGGTGGCAGCGATTTCTACATTGGAATTGTTTGGAAATTGAAATCGTGCGTTTCAGACCGAGAAAATCACTTTTTGCATTTCGATGCTATTTTTTCGTTATCCAGCGGTCGCAGAAGATTCGTTTTGTGTGCGCTGTTATTATCTTACTTAGGTTTACGAATCCCATATGGTGGCAGCGATTTCTACATTGGAATTGTTTGGAAATTGAAATCGTGCGTTTCAGACCGAGAAAATCACTTTTTGCATTTCGCTGCCATTTTTTCGTTATCCAGCGGTCGCAGAAGATTCGTTTTGTGTGCGCTGTTATTATCTTACTTAGGTTTACGAATCCCATATTGTGGCAGCGATTTCTACATTGGAATTGTTTGGAAATTGAAATCGTGCGTTTCAGACCGAGAAAATCACTTTTTGCATTTCGATGCCATTTTTTCGTTATCCAGCGGTCGCAGAAGATTCGTTTTGTGTGCGCTGTTATTATCTTACTTAGGTTTACGAATCCCATATGGTGGCAGCGATTTCTACATTGGAATTGTTTGGAAATTGAAATCGTGCGTTTCAGACCGAGAAAATCACTTTTTGCATTTCGATGCAATTTTTTCGTTATCCAGCGGTCGCAGAAGATTCGTTTTGTGTGCGCTGTTATTATCTTACTTAGGTTTACGAATCCCATATGGTGGCAGCGATTTCTACATTCGAATTGTTTGGAAATTGAAATCGTGCGTTTCAGACCGATAAAATCACTTTTTGCATTTCGATGCCATTTTTTCGTTATCCAGCGGTCGCAGAAGATTCGTTTTGTGTGCGCTGTTATTATCTTACTTAGGTTTACGAAACCCATATGGTGGCAGCGATTTCTACATTGGAATTGTTTGGAAATTGAAATCGTGCGTTTCAGACCGAGAAAATCACTTTCTGCATTTCGATGCTATTTTTTCGTTATCCAGCTGTCGCAGAAGATTCGTTTTGTGTGCGCTGTTATTATCTTACTTAGGTTTACGAATCCCATATGGTGGCAGCGATTTCTACATTGGAATTGTTTGGAAATTGAAATCGTGCGTTTCAGACCGAGAAAATCACTTTTTGCATTTCGATGCCATTTTTTCGTTATCCAGCAGTCGCAGAAGATTCGTTTTGTGTGCGCTGTTATTATCTTACTTAGGTTTACGAATCCCATATGGTGGCAGCGATTTCTACATTGGAATTGTTTGGAAATTGAAATCGTGCGTTTCAGACCGAGAAAATCACTTTTTGCATTTCGATGCCATTTTTTCGTTATCCAGCGGTCGCAGAAGATTCGTTTTGTGTGCGCTGTTATTATCTTACTTAGGTTTACGAATCCCATATGGTGGCAGCGATTTCTACATTGGAATTGTTTGGAAATTGAAATCGTGCGTTTCAGACCGAGAAAATCACTTTTTGCATTTCGATGCTATTTTTTCGTTATCCAGCGGTCGCAGAAGATTCGTTTTGTGTGCGCTGTTATTATCTTACTTAGGTTTACGAATCCCATATGGTGGCAGCGATTTCTACATTGGAATTGTTTGGAAATTGAAATCGTGCGTTTCAGACCGAGAAAATCACTTTTTGCATTTCAATGCCATTTTTTCGTTATTCAGCGGTCGCAGAAGATTCGTTTTGTGTGCGCTGTTATTATCTTACTTAGGTTTACGAAACCCATATGGTGGCAGCGATTTCTACATTGGAATTGTTTGGAAATTGAAATCGTGCGTTTCAGACCGAGAAAATCACTTTTTGCATTTCGATGCTATTTTTTCGTTATCCAGCGGTCGCAGAAGATTCGTTTTGTGTGCGCTGTTATTATCTTACTTAGGTTTACGAATCCCATATGGTGGCAGCGATTTCTACATTGGAATTGTTTGGAAATTGAAATCGTGCGTTTCAGACCGAGAAAATCACTTTTTGCATTTCAATGCCATTTTTTCGTTATTCAGCGGTCGCAGAAGATTCGTTTTGTGTGCGCTGTTATTATCTTACTTAGGTTTACGAATCCCGTATGGTGGCAGCGATTTCTACATTGGAATTGTTTGGAAATTGAAATCGTGCGTTTCAGACCGAGAAAATCACTTTTTGCATTTCGATGCTATTTTTTCGTTATCCAGCGGTCGCAGAAGATTCGTTTTGTGTGCGCTGTTATTATCTTACTTAGGTTTACGAATCCCATATGGTGGCAGCGATTTCTACATTGGAATTGTTTGGAAATTGAAATCGTGCGTTTCAGACCGAGAAAATCACTTTTTGCATTTCAATGCCATTTTTTCGTTATTCAGCGGTCGCAGAAGATTCGTTTTGTGTGCGCTGTTATTATCTTACTTAGGTTTACGAAACCCATATGGTGGCAGCGATTTCTACATTGGAATTGTTTGGAAATTGAAATCGTGCGTTTCAGACCGAGAAAATCACTTTTTGCATTTCGATGCTATTTTTTCGTTATCCAGCGGTCGCAGAAGATTCGTTTTGTGTGCGCTGTTATTATCTTACTTAGGTTTACGAATCCCATATGGTGGCAGCGATTTCTACATTGGAATTGTTTGGAAATTGAAATCGTGCGTTTCAGACCGAGAAAATCACTTTTTGCATTTCGATGCCATTTTTTCGTTATCCAGCGGTCGCAGAAGATTCGTTTTGTGTGCGCTGTTATTATCTTACTTAGGTTTACGAATCCCATATGGTGGCAGCGATTTCTACATTGGAATTGTTTGGAAATTGAAATCGTGCGTTTCAGACCGAGAAAATCACTTTTTGCATTTCGATGCCATTTTTTCGTTATCCAGCGGTCGCAGAAGATTCGTTTTGTGTGCGCTGTTCTTATCTTACTTAGGTTTACGAAACCCATATGGTGGCAGCGATTTCTACATTGGAATTGTTTGGAAATTCAAATCGTGCGTTTCAGACCGAGAAAATCACTTTTTGCATTTCGATGCTATTTTTTCGTTATCCAGCGGTCGCAGAAGATTCGTTTTGTGTGCGCTGTTATTATCTTACTTAGGTTTACGACTCCCATATGGTGGCAGCGATTTCTACATTGGAATTGTTTGGAAATTGAAATCGTGCGTTTCAGACCGAGAAAATCACTTTTTGCATTTCGATGCCATTTTTTCGTTATGTCGCAGAAGATTCGTTTTGTGTGCGCTGTTATTATCTTACTTAGGTTTACGAATCCCATATGGTGGCAGCGATTTCTACATTGGAATTGTTTGGAAATTGAAATCGTGCGTTTCAGACCGAGAAAATCACTTTTTGCATTTCGATGCCATTTTTTCGTTATCCAGCGGTCGCAGAAGATTCGTTTTGTGTGCGCTGTTATTATCTTACTTAGGTTTACGAATCCCATATGGTGGCAGCGATTTCTACATTGGAATTGTTTGGAAATTGAAATCGTGCGTTTCAGACCGAGAAAATCACTTTTTGCATTTCGATGCCATTTTTTCGTTATCCAGCGGTCGCAGAAGATTCGTTTTGTGTGCGCTGTTATTATCTTACTTAGGTTTACGAATCTCATATGGTGGCAGCGATTTCTACATTGGAATTGTTTGGAAATTGAAATCGTGCGTTTCAGACCGAGAAAATCACTTTTTGCATTTCGATGCCATTTTTTCGTTATCCAGCGGTCGCAGAAGATTCGTTTTGTGTGCGCTGTTATTATCTTACTTAGGTTTACGAAACCCATATGATGGCAGCGATTTCTACATTGGAATTGTTTGGAAATTGAAATCGTGCGTTTCAGACCGAGAAAATCACTTTTTGCATTTCGATGCTATTTTTTCGTTATCCAGCGGTCGCAGAAGATTCGTTTTGTGTGCGCTGTTATTATCTTACTTAGGTTTACGAATCCCATATGGTGGCAGCGATTTCTACATTGGAATTGTTTGGAAATTGAAATCGTGCGTTTCAGACCGAGAAAATCACTTTTTGCATTTCGATGCCATTTTTTCGTTATCCAGCGGTCGCAGAAGATTCGTTTTGTGTGCGCTGTTATTATCTTACTTAGGTTTACGAATCCCATATGGTGGCAGCGATTTCTACATTGGAATTGTTTGGAAATTGAAATCGTGCGTTTCAGACCGAGAAAATCACTTTTTGCATTTCGATGCAATTTTTTCGTTATCCAGCGGTCGCAGAAGATTCGTTTTGTGTGCGCTGTTATTATCTTACTTAGGTTTACGAATCCCATATGGTGGCAGCGATTTCTACATTGGAATTGTTTGGAAATTGAAATCGTGCGTTTCAGACCGAGAAAATCACTTTTTGCATTTCGATGCTATTTTTTCGTTATCCAGCGGTCGCAGAAGATTCGTTTTGTGTGCGCTGTTATTATCTTACTTAGGTTTACGAATCCCATATGGTGGCAGCGATTTCTACATTCGAATTGTTTGGAAATTGAAATCGTGCGTTTCAGACCGAGAAAATCACTTTTTGCATTTCGATGCCATTTTTTCGTTATCCAGCGGTCGCAGAAGATTCGTTTTGTGTGCGCTGTTATTATCTTACTTAGGTTTACGAAACCCATATGGTGGCAGCGATTTCTACATTGGAATTGTTTGGAAATTGAAATCGTGCGTTTCAGACCGAGAAAATCACTTTCTGCATTTCGATGCTATTTTTTCGTTATCCAGCTGTCGCAGAAGATTCGTTTTGTGTGCGCTGTTATTATCTTACTTAGGTTTACGAATCCCATATGGTGGCAGCGATTTCTACATTGGAATTGTTTGGAAATTGAAATCGTGCGTTTCAGACCGAGAAAATCACTTTTTGCATTTCGATGCCATTTTTTCGTTATCCAGCGGTCGCAGAAGATTCGTTTTGTGTGCGCTGTTATTATCTTACTTAGGTTTACGAATCTCATATGGTGGCAGCGATTTCTACATTGGAATTGTTTGGAAATTGAAATCGTGCGTTTCAGACCGAGAAAATCACATTTTGCATTTCAATGCCATTTTTTCGTTATCCAGCGGTCGCAGAAGATTCGTTTTGTGTGCGCTGTTATTATCTTATTTAGGTTTACGAATCCCATATGGTGGCAGCGATTTCTACATTGGAATTGTTTGGAAATTGAAATCGTGCGTTTCAGACCGAGAAAATCACTTTTTGCATTTCGATGCCATTTTTTCGTTATCCAGCGGTCGCAGAAGATTCGTTTTGTGTGCGCTGTTATTATCTTACTTAGGTTTACGAATCCCATATGGTGGCAGCGATTTCTACATTGGAATTGTTTGGAAATTGAAATCGTGCGTTTCAGACCGAGAAAATCACTTTTTGCATTTCGATGCAATTTTTTCGTTATCCAGCGGTCGCAGAAGATTCGTTTTGTGTGCGCTGTTATTATCTTACTTAGGTTTACGAATCCCATATGGTGGCAGCGATTTCTACATTGGAATTGTTTGGAAATTGAAATCGTGCGTTTCAGACCGAGAAAATCACTTTTTGCATTTCGATGCTATTTTTTCGTTATCCAGCGGTCGCAGAAGATTCGTTTTGTGTGCGCTGTTATTATCTTACTTAGGTTTACGAATCCCATATGGTGGCAGCGATTTCTACATTCGAATTGTTTGGAAATTGAAATCGTGCGTTTCAGACCGAGAAAATCACTTTTTGCATTTCGATGCCATTTTTTCGTTATCCAGCGGTCGCAGAAGATTCGTTTTGTGTGCGCTGTTATTATCTTACTTAGGTTTACGAAACCCATATGGTGGCAGCGATTTCTACATTGGAATTGTTTGGAAATTGAAATCGTGCGTTTCAGACCGAGAAAATCACTTTCTGCATTTCGATGCTATTTTTTCGTTATCCAGCTGTCGCAGAAGATTCGTTTTGTGTGCGCTGTTATTATCTTACTTAGGTTTACGAATCCCATATGGTGGCAGCGATTTCTACATTGGAATTGTTTGGAAATTGAAATCGTGCGTTTCAGACCGAGAAAATCACTTTTTGCATTTCGATGCCATTTTTTCGTTATCCAGCGGTCGCAGAAGATTCGTTTTGTGTGCGCTGTTATTATCTTACTTAGGTTTACGAATCCCATATGGTGGCAGCGATTTCTACATTGGAATTGTTTGGAAATTGAAATCGTGCGTTCAAGACCGAGAAAATCACTTTTTGCATTTCGATGCCATTTTTTCGTTATTCAGCGGTCGCAGAAGATTCGTTTTGTGTGCGCTGTTATTATCTTACTTAGGTTTACGAAACCCATATGGTGGCAGCGATTTCTACATTGGAATTGTTTGGAAATTGAAATCGTGCGTTTCAGACCGAGAAAATCACTTTCTGCATTTCGATGCTATTTTTTCGTTATCCAGCTGTCGCAGAAGATTCGTTTTGTGTGCGCTGTTATTATCTTACTTAGGTTTACGAATCCCATATGGTGGCAGCGATTTCTACATTGGAATTGTTTGGAAATTGAAATCGTGCGTTTCAGACCGAGAAAATCACTTTCTGCATTTCGATGCTATTTTTTCGTTATCCAGCTGTCGCAGAAGATTCGTTTTGTGTGCGCTGTTATTATCTTACTTAGGTTTACGAATCCCATATGGTGGCAGCGATTTCTACATTGGAATTGTTTGGAAATTGAAATCGTGCGTTTCAGACCGAGAAAATCACTTTTTGCATTTCAATGCCATTTTTTCGTTATTCAGCGGTCGCAGAAGATTCGTTTTGTGTGCGCTGTTATTATCTTACTTAGGTTTACGAAACCCATATGGTGGCAGCGATTTCTACATTGGAATTGTTTGGAAATTGAAATCGTGCGTTTCAGAACGAGAAAATCACTTTCTGCATTTCGATGCTATTTTTTCGTTATCCAGCGGTCGCAGAAGATTCGTTTTGTGTGCGCTGTTATTATCTTACTTAGGTTTACGAATCCCATATGGTGGCAGCGATTTCTACATTGGAATTGTTTGGAAATTGAAATCGTGCGTTTCAGACCGAGAAAATCACTTTTTGCATTTCGATGCCATTTTTTCGTTATCCAGCGGTCGCAGAAGATTCGTTTTGTGTGCGCTGTTATTATCTTACTTAGGTTTACGAATCCCATATGGTGGCAGCGATTTCTACATTGGAATTGTTTGGAAATTGAAATCGTGCGTTCAAGACCGAGAAAATCACTTTTTGCATTTCGATGCCATTTTTTCGTTATCCAGCGGTCGCAGAAGATTCGTTTTGTGTGCGCTGTTATTATCTTACTTAGGTTTACGAAACCCATATGGTGGCAGCGATTTCTACATTGGAATTGTTTGGAAATTGAAATCGTGCGTTTCAGACCGAGAAAATCACTTTTTGCATTTCGATGCTATTTTTTCGTTATCCAGCGGTCGCAGAAGATTCGTTTTGTGTGCGCTGTTATTATCTTACTTAGGTTTACGAATCCCATATGGTGGCAGCGATTTCTACATTGGAATTGTTTGGAAATTGAAATCGTGCGTTTCAGACCGAGAAAATCACTTTTTGCATTTCGATGCCATTTTTTCGTTATCCAGCGGTCGCAGAAGATTCGTTTTGTGTGCGCTGTTATTATCTTACTTAGGTTTACGAATCTCATATGGTGGCAGCGATTTCTACATTGGAATTGTTTGGAAATTGAAATCGTGCGTTTCAGACCGAGAAAATCACTTTTTGCATTTCGATGCCATTTCTTCGTTATCCAGCGGTCGCAGAAGATTCGTTTTGTGTGCGCTGTTATTATCTTACTTAGGTTTACGAAACCCATATGATGGCAGCGATTTCTACATTGGAATTGTTTGGAAATTGAAATCGTGCGTTTCAGACCGAGAAAATCACTTTTTGCATTTCGATGCCATTTCTTCGTTATCCAGCGGTCGCAGAAGATTCGTTTTGTGTGCGCTGTTATTATCTTACTTAGGTTTACGAATCTCATATGGTGGCAGCGATTTCTACATTGGAATTGTTTGGAAATTGAAATCGTGCGTTTCAGACCGAGAAAATCACTTTTTGCATTTCGATGCCATTTCTTCGTTATCCAGCGGTCGCAGAAGATTCGTTTTGTGTGCGCTGTTATTATCTTACTTAGGTTTACGAAACCCATATGATGGCAGCGATTTCTACATTGGAATTGTTTGGAAATTGAAATCGTGCGTTTCAGACCGAGAAAATCACTTTTTGCATTTCGATGCCATTTTTTCGTTATCCGGCGGTCGCAGAAGATTCGTTTTGTGTGCGCTGTTATTATCTTACTTAGGTTTACGAATCCCATATGGTGGCAGCGATTTCTACATTGGAATTGTTTGGAAATTGAAATCGTGCGTTTCAGACCGAGAAAACTTCCGGTTTTTCGCCTTTTTTTTTACTACAAATTCCAGTTTTTTCAAGAGTGTCCACTTTTTCGGTTTTTTTCTTCAAATTCCGTTTTTTTTAAAAAAAACTTCCGGTTTTGTCGGTTTTTCTTACTTCAAAATCCGGTTTTTAAAAAAAAATCCGCCTTTTTCGGTTTTGTTATACAAATTCCAATTTTTTCAAAAAACCATCTTTTCGGTTTTTTTAACCAGAATTTCAAAATTTGTTAAAAAACTTCCGTTTTTTTTTTTGGTTTTTTTACTACAAATTCCAGTTTTTTTCGAAAAAGCTTCCCCTTTTTCGGTTTTTTTTTTCTTCAAATTCCGGTTTTTTAAAAAAAACTTCCGGTTTTTTCGGTTTTTTTTACTTCAAAATCCGGTTTTTAAAAAAAATTCCTCTTTTTTCCGTTTTGTTATACAAATTCCAATTATTTCAAAAAAGCCATCCTCCTTCTTCGGTTTTATTTACCAGAATTTCAAAATTTGTTAAAAATTCCGTTTTTTTTTTGGTTTTTTTACTACAAATTCCAGTTTTTTTCGAAAAAGCTTCCCCTTTTTCGGTTTTTTTTTTCTTCAAATTCCGGTTTTTTAAAAAAAACTTCCGGTTTTTTCGGTTTTTTTTACTTCAAAATCCGGATTTTAAAAAAAATTCCACTTTTTTTCGGTTTTGTTATACAAATTCCAATTTTTTCAAAAAACCATCCCCTTTTTTCGGTTTTTTTTTTCCCAGAATTTCCAAATTTGTTAAAAAACTTCCGGTTTTTTTCGGTTTTTTTACTACAAATTCCAGTTATTGCGGAAAAGCTTGCAGCAAAGATGCTGCCGGGTTGGTGACGGATCTGCTCGATTTGGTTTTTATCGATTTGGGGGGTTTATGACCTGTTAAGGTCCGTTCAGAGTGGGAGCGTTGAACGTCGCGTCCGCATCGCGTCGCGTCCGCGTGCGAAACAATTAAATACATTCAAACGAAACCGTTCACAGTGACGGCGTTTATGCAGCGTTGCGTCTTGCGTTGATCTAGCGTTTGGAAAGCGTCCGCGTTCTAAACAATTCGGACCGTTTTTTTAGAGCGTCAAGACAGCGTTGTAATAGATTTTAGCAGGTTTTACTTACCTAGTTTCAGTATTCACGATACAAACATGAGTGCAAGCGAGGATACTACCGAGTTGCTAATTTCAGAAATACAAGCGAGACCTGCTTTGTGGAACACAAAACTTGCGTCATACAAAAATAAGAACCTTCGAGACCGGCTATATGGAGAAGTTGCCGAAATTTTAAAAATTTCAAGTAAGTTACTGTCACAAAAGTGAGGTTATAAATAAATAAAACAGAAGCGGAAAGAAATGTCTCTTTATTATTATCATCAAGAACACAGATGTGTTGTTAAATGTTTGCATAAAAATAGCGCTTAAATGAATTACGAATATCTACCGCTAGATTAGACGCTCTATTGTTTCTTACATTTAAACCTACGTTATTTTGTTCATCTGGTTTATTACTCACGTTAATATAGTCGAGATCATCATTACCATCAAAGTCTCTAATTAAATTGTGAAGAATACATGCACATTTGATAACACAAATAGCTGTCTCTTCTTTAAGTAAAATACTAGTATCAAAAACTCGAAATTTTTGATATAATATACCAAATGCGTTCTCAATACATTTTCGAGCTCGCGATAGGCGATCGTTAAAGATTTGCTTATCGTAATCTAAAACTCCTTTTTTTGGACGTGGATATGGTCTCATCAAATAACTTTTTAAAGGATATGCTTCGTCCCCTACTAATACATTTGGAAGAACAACATTGGAGTTAGGTAATGCCTGGTCTGGAGGAACATTAAACATATTTGATTCTAACAAACTGTAAAGTGTTGAGGAGTGAAAAACTCCACCGTCACTCTCAGAACCTCGTGAACCTACTTCAATGGTAATAAACTTTTTTTTGGCATCTGCAACTCCTTGCAGTCCAAGAGAATAATATTTTAAGTAATTAAAATACATAGTTCCAGTTTTCGGCGGACATTTAATGTGACAGTGCTTGCCGTCAATTGACCCAAAACAATTTGGAAAGTTCCATAATATATTGTACTCTTGGATAATTCTTTGCAAATCTTGTTGGGTAGGAACTGGCATATGATGTTGCATTAATTCTTCCCAAATAATTTGACAGGTGTTCTTAACTGTGACCGAGACCGTTGAACATCCAATTCTAAATTCGTGTGCCAAATGATGATAAGTTGCTCCCGTTATAAGAAACCTAAAAACAATATAAAATTAAACTCTTGACATGGTTACCAAAAGTCTATTTATTTTTAGAAGAAGCAGTAGCAGGTCGCTGGAAAAATAAAAAAGACAACTACCGGCGCGAACTAAAAAAGCTTCCAATTTTACATTCTGGGGATGCTGCAAGTAATTGCAAATCCAACTGGCAGTATTTTGAAATGATGTCATTTCTAAAAGATCTGATGACTCCGGCGATAAAATCTGGGAATTTGCCACCTGTTGAACATTCTCAAGATATTGCAGTTTCCTCCGATTTTGAGGAAAATGAAAATCAGACACAAGCAATTACAGAAGTTTCTGTATTATCCCCAGGAGAATCCACAACTTCACAGGGAACGAGACCTTCAACAAGACAGTCATATGCCTCCTCAACTAATTCAGGACCAGCAAAGACAAATAAAAAACGATTATGTGATGTAAGGGATGATAAGTACTTGGAAATAGAAAATAAGAAGTTGCTGCTGTTAGCAAAACATTTATCTGATGATTCAGAGAAGTCAGAAAGTGAAGAACTACTTTTTTTTAAGAGTTTGGTACCCTACATGGAACAATTTAACCCCATTCAGAAGTTAAAAGTTAGGAATAAAATTCAACAAGTCGTCTTGGATGAATTAGTATCAGCTGAAAATTCGAATATTTCCGAGCCTATAGTGAATTCAGGTACTCATCAGTCCCCTTTTGCCCTAGCAAATAGAGGATCGTCCATAACTTTACAAAATCCCGTATCTATTGCTTCTGCAGGCAAATCAACATTTTCAACGTATTCACATCAATATGAATATCCATTTCATTTGTAAATTAAGAAAATATTTACTTACCTTAGTGTAACAACAACTTGTTCTGTAGGAGAAATAAACCTCTTTTTGACAAAATTTGTTGGCGTTTTTTCCAGGCGATAGCTAACTTTTTGTAATAAATAATCAAATGTGCGAACAGACATTCTCAGGTAATTAAAAAATCGATCTGGATAACCTCTCAGTTCATGATACAGGTGGTGGTATTCACCGTATAAATACCTTTCTCTGTTTATAGGATGAATCCCCACTTTCTTCTTTAACCGTTTTAGGGTATAATATGGTGTCTCAAGCAAGAACAGCAAGTGTACTGCTTTCATCGGAGCCATTTTTTAAACTGAAGCATTCAAAACTATTCCTAATCAACGCTTGTCAAACGTTATTACTCTGAATGCTCGTGACGCAACGCAAACGCGCCGCTTAACGCAGCGCAATGCAACGCTCCTACTCTGAATGCAGCTTTAGGGTTGGTGGCGAGGGATCGAGGGGGTAGATATAAGGATAAGCTATCTTATTAGAGCGGAAAGAATCTACGGGATTCTACGGGCGATGAGTCGAGAGTTATTAGCGAAACCTCAAAAAATGCGAAAATTTACGGCGTCAGAGAGCGCGTTCGTGGGGTCGTAGAGACGTATCGGAGTGCGATACGAGTCGTGACGGGGTCGGTTTCGCGATTTTCGGTCGGAGAGCGGAGATACGGGCGTTTTTGTTCAAGAGAACGATCTAGGTTCGAAATTTCGGAGGCCGATATCTCGGCCGGGACGGGTTCGCTAATTGAGGAGACGGTTTTAACGGACGCGGGGGTCGATTTTAGGGCACGTTAACTAAGACATTTTCTTTTAATTATGCCGAATAATGAATCGATAAAAATCGGTGACACGTAGTTGAGGTGCCGGTCGATAGATGACACGACATAGTACAGTATCGCTATTATTATGAATCGTAAGTTATGAAAGAATACTTTAAGTGAATTCGGGCTTGTCGATATAGATCGCGTACACCCACATCCAGTTTTTAATCGAATTAGCCAGTTTAATGATATCGAAATAAAGTGACAACGTAGTTGAGGTGGTGGCGGATAGATGGCGCCACTAACGTAAACTATGGTGAAAATGATTGACATAAATAGTGTAAATAATAATATGTCAAACAATGGAATGATAAATAAGAGCTGTTCATAATATAAATTAGCCGAACGTCGTTTGCAATATAGTAATGCTGGTAGGAAATGGACCGAGAGAGATGGTATAAGTGGTGAAGGTAGGTAGTAGGTACATCGAAGCTACGGAGTCGGGTCGAATACAAGGTGTTATTACAGATGGCAAAGCAGATATAGGTATCTCGTCCGATCACAGAAGTCGTACAGCATCAAGCGCAATCGCGCTTGATGCTGTACGACTTCATAAGCAAAGGCATCGGATATGGCAAAATTTCACCTCGTCCCATCACTGAAGTCGAACAGCATCAAGTGCGATTACCCTTAAATAGGATCCCACTTAAGAACAGGGCGTGTTGTATAATAGAAAGCGAGGGCTTTAGTTATGGCCAAGTTTCATCTCGTCCGATCACTGAAGTCGAACAGCATCAAGTGCGCGTACCCTTAAATAGGCTCCCACTTAAGAACAGGGGGTGAACGTGTCGTAGTCGTAGTTGTAGTTGGTGTGATTTAATTAATAAACATATATAAGAACAAAAATTGTTTTATTTTATGCACGCATGCATAAGTAGTATACAGTATACGAAATTAGCGAATGTTAATAATAGACAGAATATCATATAAAATTTGCATCGAAAATGTTAGTATATATCCGGTATATTTATCCAGTATTTAAAAAATAACTTCCCCAATTTTCGGCTAATTATACTGAAAATTCAAGGTCTATCAAGATAGACGCTCAATTTTTTTTGTCTAGATATTGTACTAAGTTGATGTATTTTCAGATATACCTACTAAAAATCGCAGTCTTAAAAAATCTTCAACATTTTCCGGTCTTTTTAACTGAAACTCCAGCTTGTTTAAGAACGCCAGCTGTTACTATAAGTATTGACTTAAAATTCCTGTTGTTTAAAGAAGGTGCAGTTTTTTCTGGTTTTGAAAATTCTGCTTCTTTAAAAATACATTCAGTTTTTTCGGTTCGTTTACAAAAAATCCCGATTTTTTTTAAGAAAACACCTGTGTTTTAGGGGTCTTAAACCGGAAATTCAAGTTTTATTAAAAAAATATCCGGATATTCGGATTCTCTTACTACAAATTCCTTATTTAAAAAAAATGACTTTTTTTTCCGTTTTTTTTTACTTGCAATTCCAGTTTTGTTAAAAAATTCTGGTTTTTCGCTAGTTTTTCTAAAAATTCCAGTTTTGTTATTAAATTTCATACTTTTTCGGGTTATTTTCTAAAAATTCCATTTTTGTTAAAAAACTTTTATTTTTTTTCTGTTATTTTTTCGGATTTTCGAGTTTATTCAAAACACTTTTGGTTTTTTCGGTTTTTTGCCATTTTTTCGTTATCCAGCGGTCGCAGAAGATTCGTGCATCGAAATGCAAAAAGTGATTTTCTCGGTCTGAAACGCACGATTTCAATTTCCAAACAATTCCAATGTAGAAATCGCTGCCACCATATGGGATTCGTAAACCTAAGTAAGATGATAACAGCGCACACAAAACGAATCTTCTGCGACCGCTGGATAACGAAAAAATGGCATCGAAATGCAAAAAGTGATTTTCTCGGTCTGAAACGCACGATTTCAATTTCCAAACAATTCCAATGTAGAAATCGCTGCCACCATATGGGATTCGTAAACCTAAGTAAGATAATAACAGCGCACACAAAACGAATCTTCTGCGACCGCTGGATAACGAAAAAATGGCATCGAAATGCAAAAAGTGATTTTCTCGGTCTGAAACGCACGATTTCAATTTCCAAACAATTCCAATGTAGAAATCGCTGCCACCATATGGGATTCGTAAACCTAAGTAAGATAATAACAGCGCACACAAAACGAATCTTCTGCGACCGCTGGATAACGAAAAAATGGCATCGAAATGCAAAAAGTTATTTTCTCGGTCTGAAACGCACGATTTCAATTTCCAAACAATTCCAATGTAGAAATCGCTGCCACCATATGGGATTCGTAAACCTAAGTAAGATAATAACAGCGCACACAAAACGAATCTTCTGCGACCGCTGGATAACGAAAAAATGGCATCGAAATGCAAAAAGTTATTTTCTCGGTCTGAAACGCACGATTTCAATTTCCAAACAATTCCAATGTAGAAATCGCTACCACCATATGGGATTCGTAAACCTAAGTAAGATAATAACAGCGCACACAAAACGAATCTTCTGCGACCGCTGGATAACGAAAAAATGGCATCGAAATGCAAAAAGTGATTTTCTCGGTCTGAAACGCACGATTTCAATTTCCAAACAATTCCAATGTAGAAATCGCTGCCACCATATGGGATTCGTAAACCTAAGTAAGATAATAACAGCGCACACAAAACGAATCTTCTGCGACCGCTGGATAACGAAAAAATGGCATCGAAATGCAAAAAGTGATTTTCTCGGTCTGAAACGCACGATTTCAATTTCCAAACAATTCCAATGTAGAAATCGCTGCCACCATATGGGATTCGTAAACCTAAGTAAGATAATAACAGCGCACACAAAACGAATCTTCTGCGACCGCTGGATAACGAAAAAATAGCATCGAAATGCAAAAAGTGATATTCTCGGTCTGAAACGCACGATTTCAATTTCCAAACAATTCCAATGTAGAAATCGCTGCCACCATATGGGATTCGTAAACCTAAGTAAGATAATAACAGCGCACACAAAACGAATCTTCTGCGACCGCTGGATAACCAAAAAATGGCATCGAAATGCAAAAAGTGATTTTCTCGGTCTGAAACGCACAATTTCAATTTCGAAACAATTCCAATGTAGAAATCGCTGCCACCACATGGGATTCGTAAACCTAAGTAAGATAATAACAGCGCACACAAAACGAATCTTCTGCGACCGCTGGATAACGAAAAAATGGCATCGAAATGCAAAAAGTGATTTTCTCGGTCTGAAACGCACGATTTCAATTTCCAAACAATTCCAATGTAGAATCGCTGCCACCATATGGGATTCGTAAACCTAAGTAAGATAATAACAGCGCACACAAAACGAATCTTCTGCGACCGCTGGATAACGAAGAAATAGCATCGAAATGCAAAAAGTGATTTTCTCGGTCTGAAACGCACGATTTCAATTTCCAAACAATTCCAATGTAGAAATCGCTGCCACCATATGGGATTCGTAAACCTAAGTAAGATAATAACAGCGCACACAAAACGAATCTTCTGCGACCGCTGGATAACGAAAAAATGGCATCGAAATGCAAAAAGTGATTTTCTCGGTCTGAAACGCACGATTTCAATTTCCAAACAATTCCAATGTAGAAATCGCTGCCACCATATGGGATTCGTAAACCTAAGTAAGATAATAACAGCGCACACAAAACGAATCTTCTGCGACCGCTGGATAACGAAGAAATAGCATCGAAATGCAAAAAGTGAATTTCTCGGTCTGAAACGCACGATTTCAATTTCCAAACAATTCCAATGTAGAAATCGCTGCCACCATATGGGATTCGTAAACCTAAGTAAGATAATAACAGCGCACACAAAACGAATATTCTGCGACCGCTGGATAACGAAAAGATGGCATCGAAATGCAAAAAGTGATTTTCTCGGTCTGAAACGCACGATTTCAATTTCCAAACAATTCCAATGTAGAAATCGCAGCCACCATATGGGATTCGTAAACCTAAGTAAGATAATAACAGCGCACACAAAACGAATCTTCTGCGACCGCTGGATAACGAAAAAATGGCATCGAAATGCAAAAAGTGATTTTCTCGGTCTGAAACGCACGATTTCAATTTCCAAACAATTACAATGTAGAAATCGCTGCCACCATATGGGATTCGTAAACCTAAGTAAGATAATAACAGCGCACACAAAACGAATCTTCTGCGACCGCTGGATAACGAAAAAATGGCATCGAAATGCAAAAAGTGATTTTCTCGGTCTGAAACGCACGATTTCAATTTCCAAACAATTCCAATGTAGAAATCGCTGCCACCATACGGGATTCGTAAACCTAAGTAAGATAATAACGGCGCACACAAAACGAATCTTCTGCGACCGCTGGATAACGAAAAAATGGCATCGAAATGCAAAAAGTGATTTTCTCGGTCTGAAACGCACGATTTCAATTTCCAAACAATTCCAATGTAGAAATCGCTGCCACCATATGGGATTCGTAAACCTAAGTAAGATAATAACAGCGCACACAAAACGAATCTTCTGCGACCGCTGGATAACGAAAAAATGGCATCGAAATGCAAAAAGTGATTTTCTCGGTCTGAAACGCACGATTTCAATTTCCAAACAATTCCAATGTAGAAATCGCTGCCACCATATGGGATTCGTAAACCTAAGTAAGATAATAACGGCGCACACAAAACGAATCTTCTGCGACCGCTGGATAACGAAAAAATGGCATCGAAATGCAAAAAGTGATTTTCTCGGTCTGAAACGCACGATTTCAATTTCCAAACAATTCCAATGTAGAAATCGCTGCCACCATATGGGTTTCGTAAACCTAAGTAAGATAATAACAGCGCACACAAAACGAATCTTCTGCGACCGCTGGATAACGAAAAAATGGCATCGAAATGCAAAAAGTGATTTTCTCGGTCTGAAACGCACGATTTCAATTTCCAAACAATTCCAATGTAGAAATCGCTGCCACCATATGGGATTCGTAAACCTAAGTAAGATAATAACAGCGCACACAAAACGAATCTTCTGCGACCGCTGGATAACGAAAAAATGGCATCGAAATGCAAAAAGTGATTTTCTCGGTCTGAAACGCACGATTTCAATTTCCAAACAATTCCAATCTAGAAATCGCTGCCACCATATGGGATTCGTAAACCTAAGTAAGATAATAACAGCGCACACAAAACGAATCTTCTGCGACCGCTGGATAACGAAAAAATGGCATCGAAATGCAAAAAGTGATTTTCTCGGTCTGAAACGCACGATTTCAATTTCCAAACAATTCCAATGTAGAAATCGCTGCCACCATATGGGATTCGTAAACCTAAGTAAGATAATAACAGCGCACACAAAACGAATCTTCTGCGACCGCTGGATAACGAAAACATGGCATCAAAATGCAAAAAGTGCTTTTCTCGGTCTGAAACGCACGATTTCAATTTCCAAACAATTCCAATGTAGAAATCGCTGCCACCATATGGGATTCGTAAACCTAAGTAAGATAATAACAGCGCACACAAGACGAATCTTCTGCGACCGCTGGATAACGAAAAAATGGCATCGAAATGCAAAAAGTGATTTTCTCGGTCTGAAACGCACGATTTCAATTTCGAAACAATTCCAATGTAGAAATCGCTGCCACCATATGGGATTCGTAAACCTAAGTAAGATAATAACAGCGCACACAAAACGAATCTTCAGCGACCGCTGGATAACGAAAAAATAGCATCGAAATGCAAAAAGTGATTTTCTCGGTCTGAAACGCACGATTTCAATTTCCAAACAATTCCAATGTAGAAATCGCTGCCACCATATGGGATTCGTAAACCTAAGTAAGATAATAACAGCGCACACAAAACGAATCTTCTGCGACCGCTGGATAACGAAAAAATGGCATCGAAATGCAAAAAGTGATTTTCTCGGTCTGAAACGCACGATTTCAATTTCCAAACAATTCCAATCTAGAAATCGCTGCCACCATATGGGATTCGTAAACCTAAGTAAGATAATAACAGCGCACACAAAACGAATCTTCTGCGACCGCTGGATAACGAAAAAATGGCATCGAAATGCAAAAAGTGATTTTCTCGGTCTGAAACGCACGATTTCAATTTCCAACCAATTCCAATGTAGAAATCGCTGCCACCATATGGGATTCGTAAACCTAAGTAAGATAATAACAGCGCACACAAAACGAATCTTCTGCGACCGCTGGATAACGAAAACATGGCATCGAAATGCAAAAAGTGCTTTTCTCGGTCTGAAACGCACGATTTCAATTTCCAAACAATTCCAATGTAGAAATCGCTGCCACCATATGGGATTCGTAAACCTAAGTAAGATAATAACAGCGCACACAAAACGAATCTTCTGCGACCGCTGGATAACGAAAAAATGGCATCGAAATGCAAAAAGTGATTTTCTCGGTCTGAAACGCACGATTTCAATTTCCAAACAATTCCAATGTAGAAATCGCTGCCACCATATGGGATTCGTAAACCTAAGTAAGATAATAACAGCGCACACAAAACGAATCTTCTGCGACCGCTGGATAACGAAAAAATGGCATCGAAATGCAAAAAGTGATTTTCTCGGTCTGAAACGCACGATTTCAATTTCCAAACAATTCCAATGTAGAAATCGCTGCCACCATATGGGATTCGTAAACCTAAGTAAGATAATAACAGCGCACACAAAACGAATCTTCTGCGACCGCTGGATAACGAAAAAATAGCATCGAAATGCAAAAAGTGATTTTCTCGGTTTGAAACGCACGATTTCAATTTCCAAACAATTCCAATGTAGAAATCGCTGCCACCATATGGGATTCGTAAACCTAAGTAAGATAATAACAGCGCACACAAAACGAATCTTCTGCGACCGCTGGATAACGAAAAAATGGCATCGAAATGCAAAAAGTGATTTTCTCGGTCTGAAACGCACGATTTCAATTTCCAAACAATTCCAATCTAGAAATCGCTGCCACCATATGGGATTCATAAACCTAAGTAAGATAATAACAGCGCACACAAAACGAATCTTCTGCGACCGCTGGATAACGAAAAAATGGCATCGAAATGCAAAAAGTGATTTTCTCGGTCTGAAACGCACGATTTCAATTTTCAAACAATTCCAATGTAGAAATCGCTGCCACCATATGGGATTCGTAAACCTAAGTAAGATAATAACAGCGCACACAAAACGAATCTTCTGCGACCGCTGGATAACGAAAACATGGCATCGAAATGCAAAAAGTGCTTTTCTCGGTCTGAAACGCACGATTTCAATTTCCAAACAATTCCAATGTAGAAATCGCTGCCACCATATGGGATTCGTAAACCTAAGTAAGATAATAACAGCGCACACAAAACGAATCTTCTGCGACCGCTGGATAACGAAAAAATGGCATCGAAATGCAAAAAGTGATTTTCTCGGTCTGAAACGCACGATTTCAATTTCCAAACAATTCCAATGTAGAAATCGCTGCCACCATATGGGATTCGTAAACCTAAGTAAGATAATAACAGCGCACACAAAACGAATCTTCTGCGACCGCTGGATAACGAAAAAATGGCATCGA
Source organism: Cetonia aurata (assembly GCA_949128085.1). NCBI lineage: Eukaryota > Metazoa > Arthropoda > Insecta > Coleoptera > Scarabaeidae > Cetonia > Cetonia aurata. The sequence goes on from OX421885.1 coordinate 356,306, forward strand.
AATGCAAAAAGTGATTTTCTCGGTCTGAAACGCACGATTTCAATTTCCAAACAATTCCAATGTAGAAATCGCTGCCACCATATGGGATTCGTAAACCTAAGTAAGATAATAACAGCGCACACAAAACGAATCTTCTGCGACCGCTGGATAACGAAAAAATAGCATCGAAATGCAAAAAGTGATTTTCTCGGTCTGAAACGCACGATTTCAATTTCCAAACAATTCCAATGTAGAAATCGCTGCCACCATATGGGTTTCGTAAACCTAAGTAAGATAATAACAGCGCACACAAAACGAATCTTCTGCGACCGCTGGATAACGAAAAAATGGCATCGAAATGCAAAAAGTGATTTTCTCGGTCTGAAACGCACGATTTCAATTTCCAAACAATTCCAATGTAGAAATCGCTGCCAACATATGGGATTCATAAACCTAAGTAAGATAATAACAGCGCACACAAAACGAATCTTCTGCGACCGCAGGATAATGAAAAAATGGCATCGAAATGCAAAAAGTGATTTTCTCGGTCTGAAACGCACGATGTCAATTTCCAAACAATTCCAATGTAGAAATCGCTGCCACCATATGGGATTCGTAAACCTAAGTAAGATAATAACAGCGCACACAAAGCAAATCTTCTGCGACCGCTGGATAACGAAAAAATGGCATCGAAATGCAAAAAGTGATTTTCTCGGTCTGAAACGCACGATTTCAATTTCGAAACAATTCCAATGTAGAAATCGCTGCCACCATATGGGATTCGTAAACCTAAGTAAGATAATAACAGCGCACACAAAACGAATCTTCAGCGACCGCTGGATAACGAAAAAATAGCATCGAAATGCAAAAAGTGATTTTCTCGGTCTGAAACGCACGATTTCAATTTCCAAACAATTCCAATGTAGAAATCGCTGCCACCATATGGGATTCGTAAACCTAAGTAAGATAATAACAGCGCACACAAAACGAATCTTCTGCGACCGCTGGATAACGAAAAAATGGCATCGAAATGCAAAAAGTGATTTTCTCGGTCTGAAACGCACGATTTCAATTTCCAACCAATTCCAATGTAGAAATCGCTGCCACCATATGGGATTCGTAAACCTAAGTAAGATAATAACAGCGCACACAAAACGAATCTTCTGCGACCGCTGGATAACGAAAACATGGCATCGAAATGCAAAAAGTGCTTTTCTCGGTCTGAAACGCACGATTTCAATTTCCAAACAATTCCAATGTAGAAATCGCTGCCACCATATGGGATTCGTAAACCTAAGTAAGATAATAACAGCGCACACAAAACGAATCTTCTGCGACCGCTGGATAACGAAAAAATGGCATCGAAATGCAAAAAGTGATTTTCTCGGTCTGAAACGCACGATTTCAATTTCCAAACAATTCCAATGTAGAAATCGCTGCCACCATATGGGATTCGTAAACCTAAGTAAGATAATAACAGCGCACACAAAACGAATCTTTTGCGACCGCTGGATAACGAAAAAATGGCATCGAAATGCAAAAAGTGGTTTTCTCGGTCTGAAACGCACGATTTCAATTTCCAAACAATTCCAATGTAGAAATCGCTGCCACCATATGGGATTCGTAAACCTAAGTAAGATAATAACAGCGCACACAAAACGAATCTTCTGCGACCGCTGGATAACAAAAAAATAGCATCGAAATGCAAAAAGTGATTTTCTCGGTTTGAAACGCACGATTTCAATTTCCAAACAATTCCAATGTAGAAATCGCTGCCACCATATGGGATTCGTAAACCTAAGTAAGATAATAACAGCGCACACAAAACAAATCTTCTGCGACCGCTGGATAACGAAAAAATGGCATCGAAATGCAAAAAGTGATTTTCTCGGTCTGAAACGCACGATTTCAATTTCCAAACAATTCCAATCTAGAAATCGCTGCCACCATATGGGATTCATAAACCTAAGTAAGATAATAACAGCGCACACAGAACGAATCTTCTGCGACCGCTGGATAACGAGAAAATGGCATCGAAATGCAAAAAGTGATTTTCTCGGTCTGAAACGCACGATTTCAATTTCCAAACAATTCCAATCTAGAAATCGCTGCCACCATATGGGATTCATAAACCTAAGTAAGATAATAACAGCGCACACAAAACGAATCTTCTGCGACCGCTGGATAACGAAAAAATGGCATCGAAATGCAAAAAGTGATTTTCTCGGTCTGAAACGCACGATTTCAATTTTCAAACAATTCCAATGTAGAAATCGCTGCCACCATATGGGATTCGTAAACCTAAGTAAGATAATAGCGGCGCACACAAAAAGAATCTTGTGCGACCACTGGATAAAGAAAAAATAGCATCGAAATCCCAAAAAGTGTTTTTCTCGGTCTGAAACGCACGATTTCAATTTCCAAACAATTCCAATGTAGAAATCGCTGCCACCATATGGGATTCGTAAACCTAAGTAAGATAATTACAGCGCACACAAAACGAATCTTCTGCGACCGCTGGATAACGAATAAATGGCATCGAAATGCAAAAAGTGATTTTCTCGGTCTGAAACGCACGATTTCAATTTCCAAACAATTCCAATGTAGAAATCGCTGCCACCATATGGGATTCGTAAACCTAAGTAAGATAATAGCGGCGCACACAAAAAGAATCTTGTGCGACCACTGGATAAAAAAAAAATAGCATCGAAATCCCAAAAAGTGTTTTTCTCGGTCTGAAACGCACGATTTCAATTTCCAAACAATTCCAATGTAGAAATCGCTGCCACCATATGGGATTCGTAAACCTAAGTAAGATAATAGCGGCGCACACAAAAAGAATCTTGTGCGACCACTGGATAAAGAAAAAATAGCATCGAAATCCCAAAAAGTGTTTTTCTCGGTCTGAAACGCACGATTTCAAATTACAAACAATTCCAATGTAGGAATCGCTGCCACCATATGAAATCGTGCGTTTCAGACCGAGAAAAACACTTTTTGGGATTTCAATGCTATTTTTTCTTTATCCAGTGGTCGCACAAGATTCTTTTTGTGTGCGCCGCTATTATCTTACTTAGGTTTACGAATCCCATATGGTGGCAGCGATTCCTACATTGGAATTGTTTGTAATTTGAAATCGTGCGTTTCAGACCGAGAAAAACACTTTTTGGGATTTCGATGCTATTTTTTCTTTATCCAGTGGTCGCACAAGATTCTTTTTGTGTGCGCCGCTATTATCTTACTTAGGTTTACGAATCCCATATGGTGGCAGCGATTCCTACATTGGAATTGTTTGTAATTTGAAATCGTGCGTTTCAGACCGAGAAAAACACTTTTTGGGATTTCGATGCTATTTTTTCTTTATCCAGTGGTCGCACAAGATTCTTTTTGTGTGCGCCGCTATTATCTTACTTAGGTTTACGAATCCCATATGGTGGCAGCGATTCCTACATTGGAATTGTTTGTAATTTGAAATCGTGCGTTTCAGACCGAGAAAAACACTTTTTGGGATTTCGATGCTATTTTTTCTTTATCCAGTGGTGGCACAAGATTCTTTTTGTGTGCGCCGCTATTATCTTACTTAGATTTATGAATCCCATATGGTGGCAGTGATTCCTACATTGGAATTGTTTGTGATTTGAAATCGTGCGTTTCAGACCGAGAAAAACACTTTTTGGGATTTCGATGCTATTTTTTCTTTATCCAGTGGTCGCACAAGATTCTTTTTGTGTGCGCCGCTATTATCTTACTTAGGTTTACGAATCCCATATGGTGGCAGCGATCCCTACATTGGAATTGTTTGTAATTTGAAATCGTGCGTTTCAGACCGAGAAAAACACTTTTTGGGATTTCGATGCTATTTTTTCTTTATCCAGTGGTCGCACAAGATTCTTTTTGTGTGCGCCGCTATTATCTTACTTAGGTTTACGAATCCCATATGGTGGCAGCGATTCCTACATTGGAATTGTTTGTAATTTGAAATCGTGCGTTTCAGACCGAGAAAAACACTTTTTGGGATTTCGATGCTATTTTTTCTTTAAACAGTGGTCGCACAAGATTCTTTTTGTGTGCGCCGCTATTATCTTACTTAGGTTTACGAATCCCATATGGTGGCAGCGATTCCTACATTGGAATTGTTTGTAATTTGAAATCGTGCGTTTCAGACCGAGAAAAACACTTTTTGGGATTTCGATGCTATTTTTTCTTTATCCAGTGGTCGCACAAGATTCTTTTTGTGTGCGCCGCTATTATCTTACTTAGGTTTACGAATCCCATATGGTAGCAGCGATTCCTACATTGGAATTGTTTGTAATTTGAAATCGTGCGTTTCAGACCGAGAAAAACACTTTTTGGGATTTCGATGCTATTTCTTCTTTATCCAGTGGTCGCACAAGATTCTTTTTGTGTGCGCCGCTATTATCTTACTTAGGTTTACGAATCCCATATGGTGGCAGCGATTCCTACATTGGAATTGTTTGTAATTTGAAATCGTGCGTTTCAGACCGAGAAAAACACTTTTTGGGATTTCGATGCTATTTTTTCTTTATCCAGAGGTCGCACAAGATTCTTTTTGTGTGCGCCGCTATTATCTTACTTAGGTTTACGAATCCCATATGGTGGCAGCGATTTCTACATTGGAATTGTCTGGAAATTGAAATCGTGCGTTTCAGACCGAGAAAATCACTTTTTGCATTTCGATGCCATTTTTTCGTTATCCAGCGGTCGCAGAAGATTCGTTTTGTGTGCGCCGCTATTATCTTACTTAGGTTTACGAATCCCATATGGTGGCAGCGATTCCTACATTGGAATTGTTTGTAATTTGAAATCGTGCGTTTCAGACCGAGAAAAACACTTTTTGGGATTTCGATGCTATTTTTTCTTTATCCAGCGGTCGCACAAGATTCTTTTTGTGTGCGCCGCTATTATCTTACTTAGGTTTACGAATCCCATATGGTGGCAGCGATTCCTACATTGGAATTGTTTGTAATTTGAAATCGTGCGTTTCAGACCGAGAAAAACACTTTTTGGGATTTCGATGCTATTTTTTCTTTATCCAGCGGTCGCACAAGATTCTTTTTGTGTGCGCCGCTATTATCTTACTTAGGTTTACGAATCCCATATGGTGGCAGCGATTCCTACATTGGAATTGTTTGTAATTTGAAATCGTGCGTTTCAGACCGAGAAAAACACTTTTTGGGATTTCGATGCTATTTTTTCTTTATCCAGTGGTCGCACAAGATTCTTTTTGTGTGCGCCGCTATTATCTTACTTAGGTTTACGAATCCCATATGGTGGCAGCGATTCCTACATTGGAATTGTTTGTAATTTGAAATCGTGCGTTTCAGACCGAGAAAAACACTTTTTGGGATTCGATGCTATTTTTTCTTTATCCAGTGGTCGCACAAGATTCTTTTTGTGTGCGCAGCTATTATCTTACTTAGGTTTACGAATCCCATATGGTGGCAGCGATTCCTACATTGGAATTGTTTGTAGTTTGAAATCGTGCGTTTCAGACCGAGAAAAACACTTTTTGGGATTTCGATGTTATTTTTTCTTTATCCAGCGGTCGCACAAGATTCTTTTTGTGTGCGCCGCTATTATCTTACTTAGGTTTACGAATCCCATATGGTGGCAGCGATTCCTACATTGGAATTGTTTGTAATTTGAAATCGTGCGTTTCAGACCGAGAAAAACACTTTTTGGGATTTCGATGCTATTTTTTCTTTATCCAGTGGTCGCACAAGATTCTTTTTGTGTGCGCCGCTATTATCTTACTTAGATTTATGAATCCCATATGGTGGCAGTGATTCCTACATTGGAATTGTTTGTGATTTGAAATCGTGCGTTTCAGACCGAGAAAAACACTTTTTGGGATTTCGATGCTATTTTTTCTTTATCCAGTGGTCGCACAAGATTCTTTTTGTGTGCGCCGCTATTATCTTACTTAGGTTTACGAATCCCATATGGTGGCAGCGATTCCTACATTGGAATTGTTTGTAATTTGAAATCGTGCGTTTCAGACCGAGAAAAACACTTTTTGGGATTTCGATGTTATTTTTTCTTTATCCAACGGTCGCACAAGATTCTTTTTGTGTGCGCCGCTATTATCTTACTTAGGTTTACGAATCCCATATGGTGGCAGCGATTCCTACATTGGAATTGTTTGTAATTTGAAATCGTGCGTTTCAGACCGAGAAAAACACTTTTTGGGATTTCGATGTTATTTTTTCTTTATCCAGCGGTCGCACAAGATTCTTTTTGTGTGCGCCGCTATTATCTTACTTAGGTTTACGAATCCCATATGGTGGCAGCGATTCCTACATTGGAATTGTTTGTAATTTGAAATCGTGCGTTTCAGACCGAGAAAAACACTTTTTGGGATTTCGATGCTATTTTTTCTTTATCCAGCGGTCGCACAAGATTCTTTTTGTGTGCGCCGCTATTATCTTACTTAGATTTATGAATCCCATATGGTGGCAGTGATTCCTACATTGGAATTGTTTGTGATTTGAAATCGTGCGTTTCAGACCGAGAAAAACACTTTTTGGGATTTCGATGCTATTTTTTCTTTATCCAGTGGTCGCACAAGATTCTTTTTGTGTGCGCCGCTATTATCTTACTTAGGTTTACGAATCCCATATGGTGGCAGCGATTCCTACATTGGAATTGTTTGTAATTTGAAATCGTGCGTTTCAGACCGAGAAAAACACTTTTTGGGATTCGATGCTATTTTTTCTTTATCCAGTGGTCGCACAAGATTCTTTTTGTGTGCGCCGCTATTATCTTACTTAGGTTTACGAATCCCATATGGTGGCAGCGATTCCTACATTGGAATTGTTTGTAATTTGAAATCGTGCGTTTCAGACCGAGAAAAACACTTTTTGGGATTCGATGCTATTTTTTCTTTATCCAGTGGTCGCACAAGATTCTTTTTGTGTGCGCCGCTATTATCTTACTTAGGTTTACGAATCCCATATGGTGGCAGCGATTCCTACATTGGAATTGTTTGTAATTTGAAATCGTGCGTTTCAGACCGAGAAAAACACTTTTTGGGATTCGATGCTATTTTTTCTTTATCCAGTGGTCGCACAAGATTCTTTTTGTGTGCGCCGCTATTATCTTACTTAGGTTTATGAATCCCATATGGTGGCAGCGATTCCTACATTGGAATTGTTTGTAATTTGAAATCGTGCGTTTCAGACCGAGAAAAACACTTTTTGGGATTTCGATGCTATTTTTTCTTTATCCAGTGGTCGCACAAGATTCTTTTTGTGTGCGCCGCTATTATCTTACTTAGGTTTACGAATCCCATATGGTGGCAGCGAACCCTACATTGGAATTGTTTGTAATTTGAAATCGTGCGTTTCAGACCGAGAAAAACACTTTTTGGGATTTCGATGCTATTTTTTCTTTATCCAGTGGTCGCACAAGATTCTTTTTGTGTGCGCCGCTATTATCTTACTTAGGTTTACGAATCCCATATGGTGGCAGCGATTCCTACATTGGAATTGTTTGTAATTTGAAATCGTGCGTTTCAGACCGAGAAAAACACTTTTTGGGATTTCGATGCTATTTTTTCTTTATCCAGTGGTCGCACAAGATTCTTTTTGTGTGCGCCGCTATTATCTTACTTAGGTTTACGAATCCCATATGGTGGCAGCGATTCCTACATTGGAATTGTTTGTAATTTGAAATCGTGCGTTTCAGACCGAGAAAAACACTTTTTGGGATTTCGATGCTATTTTTTCTTTATCCAGTGGTCGCACAAGATTCTTTTTGTGTGCGCCGCTATTATCTTACTTAGGTTTACGAATCCCATATGGTAGCAGCGATTCCTACATTGGAATTGTTTGTAATTTGAAATCGTGCGTTTCAGACCGAGAAAAACACTTTTTGGGATTTCGATGCTATTTCTTCTTTATCCAGTGGTCGCACAAGATTCTTTTTGTGTGCGCCGCTATTATCTTACTTAGGTTTACGAATCCCATATGGTGGCAGCGATTCCTACATTGGAATTGTTTGTAATTTGAAGTCGTGCGTTTCAGACCGAGAAAAACACTTTTTGGGATTTCGATGCTATTTTTTCTTTATCCAGTGGTCGCACAAGATTCTTTTTGTGTGCGCCGCTATTATCTTACTTAGGTTTACGAATCCCATATGGTGGCAGCGATTTCTACATTGGAATTGTTTGGAAATTGAAATCGTGCGTTTCAGACCGAGAAAAACACTTTTTGGGATTTCGATTCTATTTCTTCTTTATCCAGTGGTCGCACAAGATTCTTTTTGTGTGCGCCGCTATTATCTTACTTAGGTTTACGAATCCCATATGGTAGCAGCGATTCCTACATTGGAATTGTTTGTAATTTGAAATCGTGCGTTTCAGACCGAGAAAAACACTTTTTGGGATTTCGATGCTATTTCTTCTTTATCCAGTGGTCGCACAAGATTCTTTTTGTGTGCGCCGCTATTATCTTACTTAGGTTTACGAATCCCATATGGTGGCAGCGATTCCTACATTGGAATTGTTTGTAATTTGAAATCGTGCGTTTCAGACCGAGAAAAACACTTTTTGGGATTTCGATGCTATTTTTTCTTTATCCAGTGGTCGCACAAGATTCTTTTTGTGTGCGCCGCTATTATCTTACTTAGGTTTACGAATCCCATATGGTGGCAGCGATTTCTACATTGGAATTGTTTGGAAATTGAAATCGTGCGTTTCAGACCGAGAAAATCACTTTTTGCATTTCGATGCCATTTTTTCGTTATCCAGCGGTCGCACAAGATTCTTTTTGTGTGCGCCGCTATTATCTTACTTAGGTTTACGAATCCCATATGGTGGCAGCGATTCCTACATTGGAATTGTTTGTAATTTGAAATCGTGCGTTTCAGACCGAGAAAAACACTTTTTGGGATTTCGATGCTATTTTTTCTTTATCCAGTGGTCGCACAAGATTCTTTTTGTGTGCGCCGCTATTATCTTACTTAGGTTTACGAATCCCATATGGTGGCAGCGATTTCTACATTGGAATTGTTTGGAAATTGAAATCGTGCGCTTCAGACCGAGAAAATCACTTTTTGCATTTCGATGCCATTTTTTCGTTATCCAGCGGTCGCAGAAGATTCGTTTTGTGTGCGCCGCTATTATCTTACTTAGGTTTACGAATCCCATATGGTGGCAGCGATTCCTACATTGGAATTGTTTGTAATTTGAAATCGTGCGTTTCAGACCGAGAAAAACACTTTTTGGGATTTCGATGCTATTTTTTCTTTATCCAGTGGTCGCACAAGATTCTTTTTGTGTGCGCCGCTATTATCTTACTTAGGTTTACGAATCCCATATGGTGGCAGCGATTCCTACATTGGAATTGTTTGTAATTTGAAATCGTGCGTTTCAGACCGAGAAAAACACTTTTTGGGATTTCGATGCTATTTTTTCTTTATCCAGCGGTCGCACAAGATTCTTTTTGTGTGCGCCGCTATTATCTTACTTAGGTTTACGAATCCCATATGGTGGCAGCGATTCCTACATGGGAATTGTTTGTAATTTGAAATCGTGCGTTTCAGACCGAGAAAAACACTTTTTGGAATTTCGATGCTATTTTTTCTTTATCCAGTGGTCGCACAAGATTCTTTTTGTGTGCGCCGCTATTATCTTACTTAGGTTTACGAATCCCATATGGTGGCAGCGATTCCTACATTGGAATTGTTTGTAATTTGAAATCGTGCGTTTCAGACCGAGAAAAACACTTTTTGGGATTTCGATGCTATTTTTTCATTATCCAGTGGTCGCACAAGATTCTTTTTGTGTGCGCCGCTATTATCTTACTTAGGTTTATGAATCCCATATGGTGGCAGCGATTCCTACATTGGAATTGTTTGTCATTTGAAATCGTGCGTTTCAGACCGAGAAAAACACTTTTTGGGATTTCGATGCTATTTTTTCTTTATCCAGTGGTCGCACAAGATTCTTTTTGTGTGCGCCGCTATTATCTTACTTAGGTTTACGAATCCCATATGGTGGCAGCGATCCCTACATTGGAATTGTTTGTAATTTGAAATCGTGCGTTTCAGACCGAGAAAAACACTTTTTGGGATTTCGATGCTATTTTTTCTTTATCCAGTGGTCGCACAAGATTCTTTTTGTGTGCGCCGCTATTATCTTACTTAGGTTTACGAATCCCATATGGTGGCAGCGATTCCTACATTGGAATTGTTTGTAATTTGAAATCGTGCGTTTCAGACCGAGAAAAACACTTTTTGGGATTTCGATGCTATTTTTTCTTTATCCAGTGGTCGCACAAGATTCTTTTTGTGTGCGCCGCTATTATCTTACTTAGGTTTACGAATCCCATATGGTGGCAGCGATTCCTACATTGGAATTGTTTGTAATTTGAAATCGTGCGTTTCAGACCGAGAAAAACACTTTTTGGGATTTCGATGCTATTTTTTCTTTATCCAGTGGTCGCACAAGATTCTTTTTGTGTGCGCCGCTATTATCTTACTTAGGTTTACGAATCCCATATGGTAGCAGCGATTCCTACATTGGAATTGTTTGTAATTTGAAATCGTGCGTTTCAGACCGAGAAAAACACTTTTTGGGATTTCGATGCTATTTCTTCTTTATCCAGTGGTCGCACAAGATTCTTTTTGTGTGCGCCGCTATTATCTTACTTAGGTTTACGAATCCCATATGGTGGCAGCGATTCCTACATTGGAATTGTTTGTAATTTGAAGTCGTGCGTTTCAGACCGAGAAAAACACTTTTTGGGATTTCGATGCTATTTTTTCTTTATCCAGTGGTCGCACAAGATTCTTTTTGTGTGCGCCGCTATTATCTTACTTAGGTTTACGAATCCCATATGGTGGCAGCGATTTCTACATTGGAATTGTTTGGAAATTGAAATCGTGCGTTTCAGACCGAGAAAATCACTTTTTGCATTTCGATGCCATTTTTTCGTTATCCAGCGGTCGCAGAAGATTCGTTTTGTGTGCGCTGTTATTATCTTACTTAGGTTTACGAATCCCATATGGTGGCAGCGATTCCTACATTGGAATTGTTTGTAATTTGAAATCGTGCGTTTCAGACCGAGAAAAACACTTTTTGGGATTTCGATGCTATTTTTTCTTTATCCAGTGGTCGCACAAGATTCTTTTTGTGTGCGCCGCTATTATCTTACTTAGGTTTATGAATCCCATATGGTGGCAGCGATTCCTACATTGGAATTGTTTGTCATTTGAAATCGTGCGTTTCAGACCGAGAAAAACATTTTTTGGGATTTCGATGCTATTTTTTCTTTATCCAGTGGTCGCACAAGATTCTTTTTGTGTGCGCCGCTATTATCTTACTTAGGTTTACGAATCCCATATGGTGGCAGCGATCCCTACATTGGAATTGTTTGTAATTTGAAATCGTGCGTTTCAGACCGAGAAAAACACTTTTTGGGATTTCGATGCTATTTTTTCTTTATCCAGTGGTCGCACAAGATTCTTTTTGTGTGCGCCGCTATTATCTTACTTAGGTTTACGAATCCCATATGGTGGCAGCGATTCCTACATTGGAATTGTTTGTAATTTGAAATCGTGCGTTTCAGACCGAGAAAAACACTTTTTGGGATTTCGATGCTATTTTTTCTTTATCCAGTGGTCGCACAAGATTCTTTTTGTGTGCGCCGCTATTATCTTACTTAGGTTTACGAATCCCATATGGTGGCAGCGATTCCTACATTGGAATTGTTTGTAATTTGAAATCGTGCGTTTCAGACCGAGAAAAACACTTTTTGGGATTTCGATGCTATTTTTTCTTTATCCAGTGGTCGCACAAGATTCTTTTTGTGTGCGCCGCTATTATCTTACTTAGGTTTACGAATCCCATATGGTGGCAGCGATTCCTACATTGGAATTGTTTGTAATCTGAAATCGTGCGTTTCAGACCGAGAAAAACACTTTTTGGGATTTCGATGCTATTTTTTCTTTATCCAGTGGTCGCACAAGATTCTTTTTGTGTGCGCCGCTATTATCTTACTTAGGTTTACGAATCCCATATGGTAGCAGCGATTCCTACATTGGAATTGTTTGTAATTTGAAATCGTGCGTTTCAGACCGAGAAAAACACTTTTTAGGATTTCGATGCTATTTCTTCTTTATCCAGTGGTCGCACAAGATTCTTTTTGCGTGCGCCGCTATTATCTTACTTAGGTTTACGAATCCCATATGGTGGCAGCGATTCCTACATTGGAATTGTTTGTAATTTGAAATCGTGCGTTTCAGACCGAGAAAAACACTTTTTGGGATTTCGATGCTATTTTTTCTTTATCCAGTGGTCGCACAAGATTCTTTTTGTGTGCGCCGCTATTATCTTACTTAGGTTTACGAATCCCATATGGTGGCAGCGATTCCTACATTGGAATTGTTTGTAATTTGAAATCGTGCGTTTCAGACCGAGAAAAACACTTTTTGGGATTTCGATGCTATTTTTTCTTTATCCAGTGGTCGCACAAGATTCTTTTTGTGTGCGCCGCTATTATCTTACTTAGGTTTACGAATCCCATATGGTGGCAGCGATTCCTACATTGGAATTGTTTGTAATTTGAAATCGTGCGTTTCAGACCGAGAAAAACACTTTTTGGGATTTCGATGCTATTTTTTCTTTATCCAGTGGTCGCACAAGATTCTTTTTGTGTGCGCCGCTATTATCTTACTTAGGTTTACGAATCCCATATGGTAGCAGCGATTCCTACATTGGAATTGTTTGTAATTTGAAATCGTGCGTTTCAGACCGAGAAAAACACTTTTTAGGATTTCGATGCTATTTCTTCTTTATCCAGTGGTCGCACAAGATTCTTTTTGTGTGCGCCGCTATTATCTTACTTAGGTTTACGAATCCCATATGGTGGCAGCGATTCCTACATTGGAATTGTTTGTAATTTGAAATCGTGCGTTTCAGACCGAGAAAAACACTTTTTGGGATTTCGATGCTATTTTTTCTTTATCCAGTGGTCGCACAAGATTCTTTTTGTGTGCGCCGCTATTATCTTACTTAGGTTTACGAATCCCATATGGTGGCAGCGATTCCTACATTGGAATTGTTTGTAATTTGAAATCGTGCGTTTCAGACCGAGAAAAACACTTTTTGGGATTTCGATGCTATTTTTTCTTTATCCAGTGGTCGCACAAGATTCTTTTTGTGTGCGCCGCTATTATCTTACTTAGGTTTACGAATCCCATATGGTGGCAGCGATTCCTACATTGGAATTGTTTGTAATCTGAAATCGTGCGTTTCAGACCGAGAAAAACACTTTTTGGGATTTCGATGCTATTTTTTCTTTATCCAGTGGTCGCACAAGATTCTTTTTGTGTGCGCCGCTATTATCTTACTTAGGTTTACGAATCCCATATGGTAGCAGCGATTCCTACATTGGAATTGTTTGTAATTTGAAATCGTGCGTTTCAGACCGAGAAAAACACTTTTTAGGATTTCGATGCTATTTCTTCTTTATCCAGTGGTCGCACAAGATTCTTTTTGTGTGCGCCGCTATTATCTTACTTAGGTTTACGAATCCCATATGGTGGCAGCGATTCCTACATTGGAATTGTTTGTAATTTGAAATCGTGCGTTTCAGACCGAGAAAAACACTTTTTGGGATTTCGATGCTATTTTTTCTTTATCCAGTGGTCGCACAAGATTCTTTTTGTGTGCGCCGCTATTATCTTACTTAGGTTTACGAATCCCATATGGTGGCAGCGATTTCTACATTGGAATTGTTTGGAAATTGAAATCGTGCGTTTCAGACCGAGAAAATCACTTTTTGCATTTCGATGCCATTTTTTCGTTATCCAGCGGTCGCAGAAGATTCGTTTTGTGTGCGCTGTTATTATCTTACTTAGGTTTACGAATCCCATATGGTGGCAGCGATTTCTACATTGGAATTGTTTGGAAATTGAAATCGTGCGTTTCAGACCGAGAAAATCACTTTTTGCATTTCGATGCCATTTTTTCGTTATCCAGCGGTCGCAGAAGATTCGTTTTGTGTGCGCTGTTATTATCTTACTTAGGTTTACGAATCCCATATGGTGGCAGCGATTTCTACATTGGAATTGTTTGGAAATTGAAATCGTGCGTTTCAGACCGAGAAAATCACTTTTTGCATTTCGATGCCATTTTTTCGTTATCCAGCGGTCGCAGAAGATTCGTTTTGTGTGCGCTGTTATTATCTTACTTAGGTTTACGAATCCCATATGGTGGTAGCGATTTCTACATTGGAATTGTTTGGAAATTGAAATCGTGCGTTTCAGATCGAGAAAATCACTTTTTGCATTTCGATGCCATTTTTTCGTTATCCAGCGGTCGCAGAAGATTCGTTTTGTGTGCGCTGTAATTATCTTACTTAGGTTTACGAATCCCATATGGTGGCAGCGATTTCTACATTGGAATTGTTTGGAAATTGAAATCGTGCGTTTCAGACCGAGAAAAACACTTTTTGGGATTTCGATGCTATTTTTTCTTTATCCAGTGGTCGCACAAGATTCTTTTTGTGTGCGCCGCTATTACCTTACTTAGGTTTACGAATCCCATATGGTGGCAGCGATTTCTACATTGGAATTGTTTGGAAATTGAAATCGTGCGTTTCAGACCGAGAAAATCACTTTTTGCATTTCGATGCCATTTTCTCGTTATCCAGCGGTCGCAGAAGATTCGTTTTGTGTGCGCCGCTATTATCTTACTTAGGTTTACGAATCCCATATGGTGGCAGCGATTCCTACATTGGAATTGTTTGTAATTTGAAATCGTGCGTTTCAGACCGAGAAAAACACTTTTTGGGATTTCGATGCTATTTTTTCTTTATCCAGTGGTCGCACAAGATTCTTTTTGTGTGCGCCGCTATTATCTTACTTAGGTTTACGAATCCCATATGGTGGCAGCGATTTCTACATTGGAATTGTTTGGAAATTGAAATCGTGCGTTTCAGACCGAGAAAAACACTTTTTGGGATTTCGATGCTATTTTTTCTTTATCCAGTGGTCGCACAAGATTCTTTTTGTGTGCGCCGCTATTATCTTACTTAGGTTTACGAATCCCATATGGTGGCAGCGATTGCTACAATGGAATTGTTTGGAAATTGAAATCGTGCGTTTCAGACCGAGAAAATCACTTTTTGCATTTCGATGCCATTTTTTCGTTATCCAGCGGTCGCAGAAGATTCGTTTTGTGTGCGCTGTAATTATCTTACTTAGGTTTACGAATCCCATATGGTGGCAGCGATTCCTACATTGGAATTGTTTGTAATTTGAAATCGTGCGTTTCAGACCGAGAAAAACACTTTTTGGGATTTCGATGCTATTTTTTCTTTATCCAGTGGTCGCACAAGATTCTTTTTGTGTGCGCCGCTATTATCTTACTTAGGTTTACGAATCCCATATGGTGGCAGCGATTCCTACATTGGAATTGTTTGTAATTTGAAATCGTGCGTTTCAGACCGAGAAAAACACTTTTTGGGATTTCGATGCTATTTTTTCTTTATCCAGTGGTCGCACAAGATTCTTTTTGTGTGCGCCGCTATTATCTTACTTAGGTTTACGAATCCCATATGGTGGCAGCGATTCCTACTTTGGAATTGTTTGTAATTTGAAATCGTGCGTTTCAGACCGAGAAAAACACTTTTTGGGATTTCGATGCTATTTTTTCTTTATCCAGTGGTCGCACAAGATTCTTTTTGTGTGCGCCGCTATTATCTTACTTAGGTTTACGAATCCCATATGGTGGCAGCGATTCCTACATTGGAATTGTTTGTAATTTGAAATCGTGCGTTTCAGACCGAGAAAAACACTTTTTGGGATTTCGATGCTATTTTTTCTTTATCCAGTGGTCGCACAAGATTCTTTTTGTGTGCGCCGCTATTATCTTACTTAGGTTTACGAATCCCATATGGTGGCAGCGATTCCTACATTGGAATTGTTTGTAATTTGAAATCGTGCGTTTCAGACCGAGAAAAACACTTTTTGGGATTTCGATGCTATTTTTTCTTTATCCAGTGGTCGCACAAGATTCTTTTTGTGTGCGCCGCTATTATCTTACTTAGGTTTACGAATCCCATATGGTGGCAGCGATTCCTACATTGGAATTGTTTGTAATTTGAAATCGTGCGTTTCAGACCGAGAAAAACACTTTTTGGGATTTCGATGCTATTTTTTCTTTATCCAGCGGTCGCACAAGATTCTTTTTGTGTGCGCCGCTATTATCTTACTTAGGTTTACGAATCCCATATGGTGGCAGCGATTCCTACATTGGAATTGTTTGTAATTTGAAATCGTGCGTTTCAGACCGAGAAAAACACTTTTTGGGATTTCGATGCTATTTTTTCTTTATCCAGTGGTCGCACAAGATTCTTTTTGTGTGCGCCGCTATTATCTTACTTAGGTTTACGAATCCCATATGGTGGCAGCGATTCCTACATTGGAATTGTTTGTAATTTGAAATCGTGCGTTTCAGACCGAGAAAAACACTTTTTGGGATTTCGATGCTATTTTTTCTTTATCCAGTGGTCGCACAAGATTCTTTTTGTGTGCGCCGCTATTATCTTACTTAGGTTTACGAATCCCATATGGTGGCAGCGATTCCTACATTGGAATTGTTTGTAATTTGAAATCGTGCGTTTCAGACCGAGAAAAACACTTTTTGGGATTTCGATGCTATTTTTTCTTTATCCAGTGGTCGCACAAGATTCTTTTTGTGTGCGCCGCTATTATCTTACTTAGGTTTACGAATCCCATATGGTGGCAGCGATTCCTACATTGGAATTGTTTGTAATTTGAAATCGTGCGTTTCAGACCGAGAAAAACACTTTTTGGGATTCGATGCTATTTTTTCTTTATCCAGTGGTCGCACAAGATTCTTTTTGTGTGCGCCGCTATTATCTTACTTAGGTTTACGAATCCCATATGGTGGCAGCGATTCCTACATTGGAATTGTTTGTAATTTGAAATCGTGCGTTTCAGACCGAGAAAAACACTTTTTGGGATTTCGATGCTATTTTTTCTTTATCCAGCGGTCGCACAAGATTCTTTTTGTGTGCGCCGCTATTATCTTACTTAGGTTTACGAATCCCATATGGTGGCAGCGATTCCTACATTGGAATTGTTTGTAATTTGAAATCGTGCGTTTCAGACCGAGAAAAACACTTTTTGGGATTTCGATGCTATTTTTTCTTTATCCAGTGGTCGCACAAGATTCTTTTTGTGTGCGCCGCTATTATCTTACTTAGGTTTATGAATCCCATATGGTGGCAGTGATTCCTACATTGGAATTGTTTGTCATTTGAAATCGTGCGTTTCAGACCGAGAAAAACACTTTTTGGGATTTCGATGCTATTTTTTCTTTATCCAGTGGTCGTACAAGATTCCTTTTGTGTGCGCCGCTATTATCTTACTTAGGTTTACGAATCCCATATGGTGGCAGCGATCCCTACATTGGAATTGTTTGTAATTTGAAATCGTGCGTTTCAGACCGAGAAAAACACTTTTTGGGATTTCGATGCTATTTTTTCTTTATCCAGTGGTCGCACAAGATTCTTTTTGTGTGCGCCGCTATTATCTTACTTAGGTTTACGAATCCCATATGGTGGCAGCGATTCCTACATTGGAATTGTTTGTAATTTGAAATCGTGAGTTTCAGACCGAGAAAAACACTTTTTGGGATTTCGATGCTATTTTTTCTTTATCCAGTGGTCGCACAAGACTCTTTTTGTGTGCGCCGCTATTATCTTACTTAGGTTTACGAATCCCATATGGTGGCAGCGATTCCTACATTGGAATTGTTTGTAATTTGAAATCGTGCGTTTCAGACCGAGAAAAACACTTTTGGGATTTCGATGCTATTTTTTCTTTATCCAGTGGTCGCACAAGATTCTTTTTGTGTGCGCCGCTATTATCTTACTTAGGTTTACGAATCCCATATGGTGGCAGCGATTCCTACATTGGAATTGTTTGTAATTTGAAATCGTGCGTTTCAGACCGAGAAAAACACTTTTTGGGATTTCGATGCTATTTTTTCTTTGTCCAGTGGTCGCACAAGATTCTTTTTGTGTGCGCCGCTATTATCTTACTTAGGTTTACGAATCCCATATGGTGGCAGCGATTCCTACATTGGAATTGTTTGTAATTTGAAATCGTGCGTTTCAGACCGAGAAAAACACTTTTTGGGATTTCGATGCTATTTTTTCTTTATCCAGTGGTCGCACAAGACTCTTTTTGTGTGCGCCGCTATTATCTTACTTAGGTTTACGAATCCCATATGGTGGCAGCGATTCCTACATTGGAATTGTTTGTAATTTGAAATCGTGCGTTTCAGACCGAGAAAAACACTTTTGGGATTTCGATGCTATTTTTTCTTTATCCAGTGGTCGCACAAGATTCTTTTTGTGTGCGCCGCTATTATCTTACTTAGGTTTACGAATCCCATATGGTGGCAGCGATTCCTACATTGGAATTGTTTGTAATTTGAAATCGTGCGTTTCAGACCGAGAAAAACACTTTTTGGGATTTCGATGCTATTTTTTCTTTGTCCAGTGGTCGCACAAGATTCTTTTTGTGTGCGCCGCTATTATCTTACTTAGGTTTACGAATCCCATATGGTGGCAGAGATTTCTACATTGGAATTGTTTGGAAATTGAAATCGTGCTTTTCAGACCGAGAAAATCACTTTTTGCATTTCGATGCCATTTTTTCGTTATCCAGCGGTCGCAGAAGATTCGTTTTGTGTGCGCTGTTATTATCTTACTTAGGTTTACGAATCCCATATGGTGGCAGCGATTTCTACATTGGAATTGTTTGGAAATTGAAATCGTGCGTTTCAGACCGAGAACATCACTTTTTGCATTTCGATGCCATTTTTTCGTTATCCAGCGGTCGCAGAAGATTCGTTTTGTGTGCGCTGTTATTATCTTACTTAGGTTTACGAATCCCATATGGTGGCAGCGATTTCTACATTGGAATTGTTTGGAAATTGAAATCGTGCGTTTCAGACCGAGAAAAACACTTTTTGGGATTTCGATGCTATTTTTTCTTTATCCAGTGGTCGCACAAAATTCTTTTTGTGTGCGCCGCTATTATCTTACTTAGGTTTACGAATCCCATATGGTGGCAGCGATTTCTACATTGGAATTGTTTGGAAATTGAAATCGTGCGTTTCAGACCGAGAACATCACTTTTTGCATTTCGATGCCATTTTTTCGTTATCCAGCGGTCGCAGAAGATTCGTTTTGTGTGCGCTGTTATTATCTTACTTAGGTTTACGAATCCCGTATGGTGGCAGCGATTTCTACATTGGAATTGTTTGGAAATTGAAATCGTGCGTTTCAGACCGAGAAAAACACTGTTTGGGATTTCGATGCTATTTTTTCTTTATCCAGTGGTCGCACAAGATTCTTTTTGTGTGCGCCGCTATTATCTTACTTAGGTTTACGAATCCCATATGGTGGCAGCGATTTCTACATTGGAATTGTTTGGAAATTGAAATCGTGCGTTTCAGACCGAGAAAATCACTTTTGCATTTCGATGCCATTTTTTCGTTATCCAGCGGTCGCAGAAGATTCGTTTTGTGTGCGCCGCTATTATCTTACTTAGGTTTACGAATCCCATATGGTGGCAGCGATTCCTACATTGGAATTGTTTGTAATTTGAAATCGTGCGTTTCAGACCGAGAAAAACACTTTTTGGGATTTCGATGCTATTTTTTCTTTATCCAGTGGTCGCACAAGATTCTTTTTGTGTGCGCCGCTATTATCTTACTTAGGTTTACGAATCCCATATGGTGGCAGCGATTCCTACATTGGAATTGTTTGTAATTTGAAATCGTGCGTTTCAGACCGAGAAAAACACTTTTTGGGATTTCGATGCTATTTTTTCTTTATCCAGCGGTCGCACAAGATTCTTTTTGTGTGCGCCGCTATTATCTTACTTAGGTTTACGAATCCCATATGGTGGCAGCGATTCCTACATGGGAATTGTTTGTAATTTGAAATCGTGCGTTTCAGACCGAGAAAAACACTTTTTGGGATTTCGATGCTATTTTTTCTTTATCCAGTGGTCGCACAAGATTCTTTTTGTGTGCGCCGCTATTATCTTACTTAGGTTTACGAATCCCATATGGTGGCAGCGATTCCTACATTGGAATTGTTTGTAATTTGAAATCGTGCGTTTCAGACCGAGAAAAACACTTTTTGGGATTTCGATGCTATTTTTTCTTTATCCAGTGGTCGCACAAGATTCTTTTTGTGTGCGCCGCTATTATCTTACTTAGGTTTATGAATCCCATATGGTGGCAGCGATTCCTACATTGGAATTGTTTGTCATTTGAAATCGTGCGTTTCAGACCGAGAAAAACACTTTTCGGGATTTCGATGCTATTTTTTCTTTAACCAGTGGTCGCACAAGATTCTTTTTGTGTGCGCCGCTATTATCTTACTTAGGTTTACGAATCCCATATGGTGGCAGCGATCCCTACATTGGAATTGTTTGTAATTTGAAATCGTGCGTTTCAGACCGAGAAAAACACTTTTTGGGATTTCGATGCTATTTTTTCTTTATCCAGTGGTCGCACAAGATTCTTTTTGTGTGCGCCGCTATTATCTTACTTAGGTTTACGAATCCCATATGGTGGCAGCGATTCCTACATTGGAATTGTTTGTAATTTGAAATCGTGCGTTTCAGACCGAGAAAAACACTTTTTGGGATTTCGATGCTATTTTTTCTTTATCCAGTGGTCGCACAAGATTCTTTTTGTGTGCGCCGCTATTATCTTACTTAGGTTTACGAATCCCATATGGTGGCAGCGATTCCTACATTGGAATTGTTTGTAATTTGAAATCGTGCGTTTCAGACCGAGAAAAACACTTTTTGGGATTTCGATGCTATTTTTTCTTTATCCAGTGGTCGCACAAGATTCTTTTTGTGTGCGCCGCTATTATCTTACTTAGGTTTACGAATCCCATATGGTGGCAGCGATTCCTACATTGGAATTGTTTGTAATTTGAAATCGTGCGTTTCAGACCGAGAAAATCACTTTTTGCATTTCGATGCCATTTTTTCTTTATCCAGCGGTCGCAGAAGATTCTTTTTGTGTGCGCCGCTATTATCTTACTTAGGTTTACGAATCCCATATGGTGGCAGCGATTTCTACATTGGAATTGTTTGGAAATTGAAATCGTGCGTTTCAGACCGAGAAAATCACTTTTTGCATTTCGATGCTATTTTTTCGTTATCCAGCGGTCGCAGAAGATTCGTTTTGTGTGCGCCGCTATTATCTTACTTAGGTTTACGAATCCCATATGGTGGCAGCGATTCCTACATTGGAATTGTTTGTAATTTGAAATCGTGCGTTTCAGACCGAGAAAAACACTTTTTGGGATTTCGATGCTATTTTTTCTTTATCCAGTGGTCGCACAAGATTCTTTTTGTGTGCGCCGCTATTATCTTACTTAGGTTTACGAATCCCATATGGTGGCAGCGATTCCTACATTGGAATTGTTTGTAATTTGAAATCGTGCGTTTCAGACCGAGAAAAACACTTTTTGGGATTTCGATGCTATTTTTTCTTTATCCAGCGGTCGCACAAGATTCTTTTTGTGTGCGCCGCTATTATCTTACTTAGGTTTACGAATCCCATATGGTGGCAGCGATTCCTACATGGGAATTGTTTGTAATTTGAAATCGTGCGTTTCAGACCGAGAAAAACACTTTTTGGGGTATTCGATGCTATTTTTTCTTTATCCAGTGGTCGCACAAGATTCTTTTTGTGTGCGCCGCTATTATCTTACTTAGGTTTACGAATCCCATATGGTGGCAGCGATTCCTACATTGGAATTGTTTGTAATTTGAAATCGTGCGTTTCAGACCGAGAAAAACACTTTTTGGGATTTCGATGCTATTTTTTCTTTATCCAGTGGTCGCACAAGATTCTTTTTGTGTGCGCCGCTATTATCTTACTTAGGTTTACGAATCCCATATGGTGGCAGCGATTCCTACATTGGAATTGTTTGTAATTTGAAATCGTGCGTTTCAGACCGAGAAAAACACTTTTTGGGATTTCGATGCTATTTTTTCTTTATCCAGCGGTCGCACAAGATTCTTTTTGTGTGCGCCGCTATTATCTTACTTAGGTTTACGAATCCCATATGGTGGCAGCGATTCCTACATGGGAATTGTTTGTAATTTGAAATCGTGCGTTTCAGACCGAGAAAAACACTTTTTGGGATTTCGATGCTATTTTTTCTTTACCCAGTGGTCGCACAAAATTCTTTTTGTGTGCGCCGCTATTATCTTACTTAGGTTTACGAATCCCATATGGTGGCAGCGATTTCTACATTGGAATTGTTTGGAAATTGAAATCGTGCGTTTCAGACCGAGAACATCACTTTTTGCATTTCGATGCCATTTTTTCGTTATCCAGCGGTCGCAGAAGATTCGTTTTGTGTGCGCTGTTATTATCTTACTTAGGTTTACGAATCCCGTATGGTGGCAGCGATTTCTACATTGGAATTGTTTGGAAATTGAAATCGTGCGTTTCAGACCGAGAAAAACACTGTTTGGGATTTCGATGCTATTTTTTCTTTATCCAGTGGTCGCACAAGATTCTTTTTGTGTGCGCCGCTATTATCTTACTTAGGTTTACGAATCCCATATGGTGGCAGCGATTTCTACATTGGAATTGTTTGGAAATTGAAATCGTGCGTTTCAGACCGAGAAAATCACTTTTTGCATTTCGATGCCATTTTTTCGTTATCCAGCGGTCGCAGAAGATTCGTTTTGTGTGCGCCGCTATTATCTTACTTAGGTTTACGAATCCCATATGGTGGCAGCGATTCCTACATTGGAATTGTTTGTAATTTGAAATCGTGCGTTTCAGACCGAGAAAACACTTTTTGGGATTTCGATGCTATTTTTTCTTTATCCAGTGGTCGCACAAGATTCTTTTTGTGTGCGCCGCTATTATCTTACTTAGGTTTACGAATCCCATATGGTGGCAGCGATTCCTACATTGGAATTGTTTGTAATTTGAAATCGTGCGTTTCAGACCGAGAAAAACACTTTTTGGGATTTCGATGCTATTTTTTCTTTATCCAGCGGTCGCACAAGATTCTTTTTGTGTGCGCCGCTATTATCTTACTTAGGTTTACGAATCCCATATGGTGGCAGCGATTCCTACATGGGAATTGTTTGTAATTTGAAATCGTGCGTTTCAGACCGAGAAAAACACTTTTTGGGATTTCGATGCTATTTTTTCTTTATCCAGTGGTCGCACAAGATTCTTTTTGTGTGCGCCGCTATTATCTTACTTAGGTTTACGAATCCCATATGGTGGCAGCGATTCCTACATTGGAATTGTTTGTAATTTGAAATCGTGCGTTTCAGACCGAGAAAAACACTTTTTGGGATTTCGATGCTATTTTTTCTTTATCCAGTGGTCGCACAAGATTCTTTTTGTGTGCGCCGCTATTATCTTACTTAGGTTTATGAATCCCATATGGTGGCAGCGATTCCTACATTGGAATTGTTTGTCATTTGAAATCGTGCGTTTCAGACCGAGAAAAACACTTTTCGGGATTTCGATGCTATTTTTTCTTTAACC
Source organism: Cetonia aurata (assembly GCA_949128085.1). Taxonomy (NCBI): domain Eukaryota; kingdom Metazoa; phylum Arthropoda; class Insecta; order Coleoptera; family Scarabaeidae; genus Cetonia; species Cetonia aurata. Next base: position 379,905 of record OX421885.1, read on the forward strand.
AGTGGTCGCACAAGATTCTTTTTGTGTGCGCCGCTATTATCTTACTTAGGTTTACGAATCCCATATGGTGGCAGCGATCCCTACATTGGAATTGTTTGTAATTTGAAATCGTGCGTTTCAGACCGAGAAAAACACTTTTTGGGATTTCGATGCTATTTTTTCTTTATCCAGTGGTCGCACAAGATTCTTTTTGTGTGCGCCGCTATTATCTTACTTAGGTTTACGAATCCCATATGGTGGCAGCGATTCCTACATTGGAATTGTTTGTAATTTGAAATCGTGCGTTTCAGACCGAGAAAAACACTTTTTGGGATTTCGATGCTATTTTTTCTTTATCCAGTGGTCGCACAAGATTCTTTTTGTGTGCGCCGCTATTATCTTACTTAGGTTTACGAATCCCATATGGTGGCAGCGATTCCTACATTGGAATTGTTTGTAATTTGAAATCGTGCGTTTCAGACCGAGAAAAACACTTTTTGGGATTTCGATGCTATTTTTTCTTTATCCAGTGGTCGCACAAGATTCTTTTTGTGTGCGCCGCTATTATCTTACTTAGGTTTACGAATCCCATATGGTAGCAGCAATTCCTACATTGGAATTGTTTGTAATTTGAAATCGTGCGTTTCAGACCGAGAAAAACACTTTTTGGGATTTCGATGCTATTTCTTCTTTATCCAGTGGTCGCACAAGATTCTTTTTGTGTGCGCCGCTATTATCTTACTTAGGTTTACGAATCCCATATGGTGGCAGCGATTCCTACATTGGAATTGTTTGTAATTTGAAATCGTGCGTTTCAGACCGAGAAAATCACTTTTTGCATTTCGATGCCATTTTTTCTTTATCCAGCGGTCGCAGAAGATTCTTTTTGTGTGCGCCGCTATTATCTTACTTAGGTTTACGAATCCCATATGGTGGCAGCGATTTCTACATTGGAATTGTTTGGAAATTGAAATCGTGCGTTTCAGACCGAGAAAATCACTTTTTGCATTTCGATGCTATTTTTTCGTTATCCAGCGGTCGCAGAAGATTCGTTTTGTGTGCGCCGCTATTATCTTACTTAGGTTTACGAATCCCATATGGTGGCAGCGATTCCTACATTGGAATTGTTTGTAATTTGAAATCGTGCGTTTCAGACCGAGAAAAACACTTTTTGGGATTTCGATGCTATTTTTTCTTTATCCAGTGGTCGCACAAGATTCTTTTTGTGTGCGCCGCTATTATCTTACTTAGGTTTACGAATCCCATATGGTGGCAGCGATTCCTACATTGGAATTGTTTGTAATTTGAAATCGTGCGTTTCAGACCGAGAAAAACACTTTTTGGGATTTCGATGCTATTTTTTCTTTATCCAGCGGTCGCACAAGATTCTTTTTGTGTGCGCCGCTATTATCTTACTTAGGTTTACGAATCCCATATGGTGGCAGCGATTCCTACATGGGAATTGTTTGTAATTTGAAATCGTGCGTTTCAGACCGAGAAAAACACTTTTTGGGGTATTCGATGCTATTTTTTCTTTATCCAGTGGTCGCACAAGATTCTTTTTGTGTGCGCCGCTATTATCTTACTTAGGTTTACGAATCCCATATGGTGGCAGCGATTCCTACATTGGAATTGTTTGTAATTTGAAATCGTGCGTTTCAGACCGAGAAAAACACTTTTTGGGATTTCGATGCTATTTTTTCTTTATCCAGTGGTCGCACAAGATTCTTTTTGTGTGCGCCGCTATTATCTTACTTAGGTTTATGAATCCCATATGGTGGCAGCGATTCCTACATTGGAATTGTTTGTCATTTGAAATCGTGCGTTTCAGACCGAGAAAAACACTTTTCGGGATTTCGATGCTATTTTTTCTTTATCCAGTGGTCGCACAAGATTCTTTTTGTGTGCGCCGCTATTATCTTACTTAGGTTTACGAATCCCATATGGTGGCAGCGATCCCTACATTGGAATTGTTTGTAATTTGAAATCGTGCGTTTCAGACCGAGAAAAACACTTTTTGGGATTTCGATGCTATTTTTTCTTTATCCAGTGGTCGCACAAGATTCTTTTTGTGTGCGCCGCTATTATCTTACTTAGGTTTACGAATCCCATATGGTGGCAGCGATTCCTACATTGGAATTGTTTGTAATTTGAAATCGTGCGTTTCAGACCGAGAAAAACACTTTTTGGGATTTCGATGCTATTTTTTCTTTATCCAGTGGTCGCACAAGATTCTTTTTGTGTGCGCCGCTATTATCTTACTTAGGTTTACGAATCCCATATGGTGGCAGCGATTCCTACATTGGAATTGTTTGTAATTTGAAATCGTGCGTTTCAGACCGAGAAAAACACTTTTTGGGATTTCGATGCTATTTTTTCTTTATCCAGTGGTCGCACAAGATTCTTTTTGTGTGCGCCGCTATTATCTTACTTAGGTTTACGAATCCCATATGGTAGCAGCAATTCCTACATTGGAATTGTTTGTAATTTGAAATCGTGCGTTTCAGACCGAGAAAAACACTTTTTGGGATTTCGATGCTATTTCTTCTTTATCCAGTGGTCGCACAAGATTCTTTTTGTGTGCGCCGCTATTATCTTACTTAGGTTTACGAATCCCATATGGTGGCAGCGATTCCTACATTGGAATTGTTTGTAATTTGAAATCGTGCGTTTCAGACCGAGAAAATCACTTTTTGCATTTCGATGCCATTTTTTCTTTATGCAGCGGTCGCAGAAGATTCTTTTTGTGTGCGCCGCTATTATCTTACTTAGGTTTACGAATCCCATATGGTGGCAGCGATTTCTACATTGGAGTTGTTTGGAAATTGAAATCGTGCGTTTCAGACCGAGAAAATCACTTTTTGCATTTCGATGCCATTTTTTCGTTATCCAGCGGTCGCAGAAGATTTGTTTTGTGTGCGCAGTTATTATCTTACTTAGGTTTACGAATCCCATATGGTGGCAGCGATTTCTACATTGGAATTGTTTGGAAATTGAAATCGTGCGTTTCAGACCGAGAAAATCACTTTTTGCATTTCGATGCCATTTTTTCGTTATCCAGCGGTCGCAGAAGATTCGTTTTGTGTGCGCTGTTATTATCTTACTTAGGTTTACGAATCCCATATGGTGGCAGCGATTTCTACATTGGAATTGTTTGGAAATTGAAATCGTGCGTTTCAGACCGAGAAAATCACTTTTTGCATTTCGATGCCATTTTTTCGTTATCCAGCGGTCGCAGAAGATTCGTTTTGTGTGCGCTGTTATTATCTTACTTAGGTTTACGAATCCCATATGGTGGCAGCGATTTCTACATTGGAATTGTTTGGAAATTGAAATCGTGCGTTTCAGACCGAGAAAATCACTTTTTGCATTTCGATGCCATTTTTTCGTTATCCAGCGGTCGCAGAAGATTCGTTTTGTGTGCGCTGTTATTATCTTACTTAGGTTTACGAATCCCATATGGTGGCAGCGATTTCTACATTGGAATTGTTGGGAAATTGAAATCGTGCGTTTCAGACCGAGAAAATCACTTTTTGCATTTCGATGCCATTTTTTCGTTATCCAGCGGTCGCAGAAGATTCGTTTTGTGTGCGCTGTTATTATCTTACTTAGGTTTACGAATCCCATATGGTGGCAGCGATTTCTACATTGGAATTGTTTGGAAATTGAAATCGTGCGTTTCAGACCGAGAAAATCACTTTTTGCATTTCGATGCCATTTTTTCGTTATCCAGCGGTCGCAGAAGATTCGTTTTGCGTGCGCTGTTATTATCTTACTTAGGTTTACGAATCCCATATGGTGGCAGCGATTTCTACATTGGAATTGTTTGGAAATTGAAATCGTGCGTTTCAGACCGAGAAAATCACTTTTTGCATTTCGATGCCATTTTTTCGTTATCCAGCGGTCGCAGAAGATTCGTTTTGTGTGCGCTGTTATTATCTTACTTAGGTTTACGAATCCCATATGGTGGCAGCGATTTCTACATTGGAATTGTTTGGAAATTGAAATCGTGCGTTTCAGACCGAGAAAATCACTTTTTGCATTTCGATGCCATTTTTTCGTTATCCAGCGGTCGCAGAAGATTTGTTTTGTGTGCGCAGTTATTATCTTACTTAGGTTTACGAATCCCATATGGTGGCAGCGATTTCTACATTGGAATTGTTTGGAAATTGAAATCGTGCGTTTCAGACCGAGAAAATCACTTTTTGCATTTCGATGCCATTTTTTCGTTATCCAGCGGTCGCAGAAGATTCGTTTTGTGTGCGCTGTTATTATCTTACTTAGGTTTACGAATCCCATATGGTGGCAGCGATTTCTACATTGGAATTGTTTGGAAACTGAAATCGTGCGTTTCAGACCGAGAAAATCACTTTTTGCATTTCGATGCCATTTTTTCGTTATCCAGCGGTCGCAGAAGATTCGTTTTGTGTGCGCTGTTATTATCTTACTTAGGTTTACGAATCCCATATGGTGGCAGCGATTTCTACATTGGAATTGTTTGGAAATTGAAATCGTGCGTTTCAGACCGAGAAAATCACTTTTTGCATTTCGATGCCATTTTTTCGTTATCCAGCGGTCGCAGAAGATTCGTTTTGTGTGCGCTGTTATTATCTTACTTAGGTTTACGAATCCCATATGGTGGCAGCGATTTCTACATTGGAATTGTTTGGAAATTGAAATCGTGCGTTTCAGACCGAGAAAATCACTTTTTGCATTTCGATGCCATTTTTTCGTTATCCAGCGGTCGCAGAAGATTCGTTTTGTGTGCGCTGTTATTATCTTACTTAGGTTTACGAATCCCATATGGTGGCAGCGATTTCTACATTGGAATTGTTTGGAAATTGAAATCGTGCGTTTCAGACCGAGAAAATCACTTTTTGCATTTCGATGCCATTTTTTCGTTATCCAGCGGTCGCAGAAGATTCGTTTTGTGTGCGCTGTTATTATCTTACTTAGGTTTACGAAACCCATATGGTGGCAGCGATTTCTACATTGGAATTGTTTGGAAATTGAAATCGTGCGTTTCAGACCGAGAAAATCACTTTTTGCATTTCGATGCGATTTTTTCGTTATCCAGCGGTCGCAGAAGATTCGTTTTGTGTGCGCTGTTATTATCTTACTTAGGTTTACGAATCCCATATGGTGGCAGCGATTTCTACATTGGAATTGTTTGGAAATTGAAATCGTGCGTTTCAGACCGAGAAAATCACTTTTTGCATTTCGATGCCATTTTTTCGTTATCCAGCGATCGCAGAAGATTCGTTTTGTGTGCGCTGTTATTATCTTACTTAGGTTTACGAATCCCATATGGTGGCAGCGATTTCTACATTGGAATTTTTTGGAAATTGAAATCGTGCGTTTCAGACCGAGAAAATCACTTTTTGCATTTCGATGCCATTTTTTCGTTATCCAGCGGTCGCAGAAGATTCGTTTTGTGTGCGCTGTTATTATCTTACTTAGGTTTACGAATCCCATATGGTGGCAGCGATTTCTATATTGGAATTGTTTGGAAATTGAAATCGTTCGTTTCAGACCGAGAAAATCACTTTTTGCATTTAGATGCCATTTTTTCGTTATCCAGCGGTCGCAGAAGATTCTTTTTGTGTGCGCTGCTAATATCTTACTTAGCTTTACGAATCCCATATGGTGACAGCGATTTCTACATTGGAATTGTTTGTAATTTGAAATCGTGCGTTTCAGACCGAGGAAATCACTTTTTGCATTTCGATGCGATTTTTTCGTTATCCAGCGGTCGCAGAAGATTCTTTTTGTGTGCGCTGTTATTATTTTACTTAGCTTTACGAATCCCATATGGTGACCGCAATATCTACATTGGAATTGTATGTAATTTGAAATCGTGCTTTTCAGACCGAGAAAAACACTTTTTGCATTTCGATGCGATTTTTTCTTTATCCAGCGGTCGCAGAAGATTCGTTTTGTGTGCGCTGTTATTATTTTACTTAGGTTTACGAATCCCATATGGTTGCAGCGATTTCTACATTGGAATTGTTTGTAATTTGAAATCGCGCGTGTCAGACCGAGAAAATCACTTTTTGCAGTTCGATACGATTTTTTCGTTATCCAGCGGTCGCAGAAGATTCTTTTTGTGTGCGCTGTTATTATCTTACTTAGGTTTACGAATCCCATATGGTGGCAGCGATTTCTAAATTGGAATTGTTTATAATTTGAAATCGTGCTTTTCAGACCGAGAAAAACACTTTTTGCATTTCGATGCGATTTTTTCTTTATCCAGCGGTCGCAGAAGATTCGTTTTGTGTGCGCTGTTATTATCTTACTTAGGTTTACGAATCCCATATGGTGGCAGCGATTTCTAAATTGGAATTGTTTGTAATTTGAAATCGTGCTTTTCAGACCGAGAAAAACACTTTTTGCATTTCGATGCGATTTTTTCGTTATCCAGCGGTCGCAGAATATTCGTTTAGGTGCGCTGTTATTATTTTACTTAGGTTTACGAATCCCATATGGTGACAGCGATTTCTACATTGGAATTGTTTGTAATTTGAAATCGTGCTTTTCGGACCGAGAAAAACACTTTTTGCATTTCGATGCGATTTTTTCATTATCCAGCGGTCGCAGAAGATTCGTTTTGTGTGCGCTCTTATTATTTTACTTAGGTTTACGAATCCCATATGGTGGCAGCGATTTCTACATTGGAATTGTTTGTAATTTGAAATCGTGCGTTTCAGACCGAGGAAATCACTTTTTGCAATTTCGAAGCTATTTTTTCGTTATCCAGCGGTCGCAGAAGATTCGTTTTGTGTGCGCTGTTATTATTTTACTTAGGTTTACGAATCCCATATGGTGGCAGCGATTTCTACATTGGAATTGTTTGTAATTTGAAATCGTGCGTTTCAGACCGAGAAAATCACTTTTTGCATTTCGATACGATTTTTTCGTTATCCAGCGGTCGCAGAAGATTCTTTTTTTGTGCGCTGTTATTATCTTACTTAGGTTTACGAATCCCATATGGTGGCAGCGATTTCTACATTGGAATTGTTTGGAAATTGAAATCGTGCTTTTCAGACCGAGAAAATCACTTTTTGCATTTCGATGCCATTTTTTCGTTATCCAGCGGTCGCAGAAGATTCGTTTTGTGTGCGCTGTTATTATCTTACTTAGGTTTACGAATCCCATATGGTCGCAGCGATTTCTACATTGGAATTGTTTGGAAATTGAAATCGTGCGTTTCAGACCGAGAAAATCACTTTTTGCATTTCGATGCTATTTTTTCGTTATCCAGCGGTCGCAGAAGATTCGTTTTGTGTGCGCTGTTATTATCTTACTTAGGTTTACGAATCCCATATGGTGGCAGCGATTTCTAAATTGGAATTGTTTGTAATTTGAAATCGTGCTTTTCAGACCGAGAAAAACACTTTTTGCATTTCGATGCGATTTTTTCTTTATCCAGCGGTCGCAGAAGATTCGTTTTGTGTGCGCTGTTATTATCTTACTTAGGTTTACGAATCCCATATGGTGGCAGCGATTTCTACATTGGAATTGTTTGGAAATTGAAATCGTGCGTTTCAGACCGAGAAAATCACTTTTTGCATTTCGATGCCATTTTTTCGTTATCCAGCGGTCGCAGAAGATTTGTTTTGTGTGCGCAGTTATTATCTTACTTAGGTTTACGAATCCCATATGGTGGCAGCGATTTCTACATTGGAATTGTTTGGAAATTGAAATCGTGCGTTTCAGACCGAGAAAATCACTTTTTGCATTTCGATGCCATTTTTTCGTTATCCAGCGGTCGCAGAAGATTCGTTTTGTGTGCGCTGTTATTATCTTACTTAGGTTTACGAATCCCATATGGTGGCAGCGATTTCTACATTGGAATTGTTTGGAAACTGAAATCGTGCGTTTCAGACCGAGAAAATCACTTTTTGCATTTCGATGCCATTTTTTCGTTATCCAGCGGTCGCAGAAGATTCGTTTTGTGTGCGCTGTTATTATCTTACTTAGGTTTACGAATCCCATATGGTGGCAGCGATTTCTACATTGGAATTGTTTGGAAATTGAAATCGTGCGTTTCAGACCGAGAAAATCACTTTTTGCATTTCGATGCCATTTTTTCGTTATCCAGCGGTCGCAGAAGATTCGTTTTGTGTGCGCTGTTATTATCTTACTTAGGTTTACGAATCCCATATGGTGGCAGCGATTTCTACATTGGAATTGTTTGGAAATTGAAATCGTGCGTTTCAGACCGAGAAAATCACTTTTTGCATTTCGATGCCATTTTTTCGTTATCCAGCGGTCGCAGAAGATTCGTTTTGTGTGCGCTGTTATTATCTTACTTAGGTTTACGAATCCCATATGGTGGCAGCGATTTCTACATTGGAATTGTTTGGAAATTGAAATCGTGCGTTTCAGACCGAGAAAATCACTTTTTGCATTTCGATGCCATTTTTTCGTTATCCAGCGGTCGCAGAAGATTCGTTTTGTGTGCGCTGTTATTATCTTACTTAGGTTTACGAAACCCATATGGTGGCAGCGATTTCTACATTGGAATTGTTTGGAAATTGAAATCGTGCGTTTCAGACCGAGAAAATCACTTTTTGCATTTCGATGCCATTTTTTCGTTATCCAGCGGTCGCAGAAGATTCGTTTTGTGTGCGCTGTTATTATCTTACTTAGGTTTACGAATCCCATATGGTGGCAGCGATTTCTACATTGGAATTGTTTGGAAATTGAAATCGTGCGTTTCAGACCGAGAAAATCACTTTTTGCATTTCGATGCCATTTTTTCGTTATCCAGCGATCGCAGAAGATTCGTTTTGTGTGCGCTGTTATTATCTTACTTAGGTTTACGAATCCCATATGGTGGCAGCGATTTCTACATTGGAATTGTTTGGAAATTGAAATCGTGCGTTTCAGACCGAGAAAATCACTTTTTGCATTTCGATGCCATTTTTTCGTTATCCAGCGGTCGCAGAAGATTCGTTTTGTGTGCGCTGTTATTATCTTACTTAGGTTTACGAATCCCATATGGTGGCAGCGATTTCTATATTGGAATTGTTTGGAAATTGAAATCGTTCGTTTCAGACCGAGAAAATCACTTTTTGCATTTAGATGCCATTTTTTCGTTATCCAGCGGTCGCAGAAGATTCTTTTTGTGTGCGCTGCTAATATCTTACTTAGCTTTACGAATCCCATATGGTGACAGCGATTTCTACATTGGAATTGTTTGTAATTTGAAATCGTGCGTTTCAGACCGAGGAAATCACTTTTTGCATTTCGATGCGATTTTTTCGTTATCCAGCGGTCGCAGAAGATTCTTTTTGTGTGCGCTGTTATTATTTTACTTAGCTTTACGAATCCCATATGGTGACAGCAATATCTACATTGGAATTGTATGTAATTTGAAATCGTGCTTTTCAGACCGAGAAAAACACTTTTTGCATTTCGATGCGATTTTTTCTTTATCCAGCGGTCGCAGAAGATTCGTTTTGTGTGCGCTGTTATTATTTTACTTAGGTTTACGAATCCCATATGGTTGCAGCGATTTCTACATTGGAATTGTTTGTAATTTGAAATCGCGCGTGTCAGACCGAGAAAATCACTTTTTGCAGTTCGATACGATTTTTTCGTTATCCAGCGGTCGCAGAAGATTCTTTTTGTGTGCGCTGTTATTATCTTACTTAGGTTTACGAATCCCATATGGTGGCAGCGATTTCTAAATTGGAATTGTTTGTAATTTGAAATCGTGCTTTTCAGACCGAGAAAAACACTTTTTGCATTTCGATGCGATTTTTTCTTTATCCAGCGGTCGCAGAAGATTCGTTTTGTGTGCGCTGTTATTATCTTACTTAGGTTTACGAATCCCATATGGTGGCAGCGATTTCTAAATTGGAATTGTTTGTAATTTGAAATCGTGCTTTTCAGACCGAGAAAAACACTTTTTGCATTTCGATGCGATTTTTTCGTTATCCAGCGGTCGCAGAATATTCGTTTAGGTGCGCTGTTATTATTTTACTTAGGTTTACGAATCCCATATGGTGACAGCGATTTCTACATTGGAATTGTTTGTAATTTGAAATCGTGCTTTTCGGACCGAGAAAAACACTTTTTGCATTTCGATGCGATTTTTTCATTATCCAGCGGTCGCAGAAGATTCGTTTTGTGTGCGCTCTTATTATTTTACTTAGGTTTACGAATCCCATATGGTGGCAGCGATTTCTACATTGGAATTGTTTGTAATTTGAAATCGTGCGTTTCAGACCGAGGAAATCACTTTTTGCAATTTCGAAGCTATTTTTTCGTTATCCAGCGGTCGCAGAAGATTCGTTTTGTGTGCGCTGTTATTATTTTACTTAGGTTTACGAATCCCATATGGTGGCAGCGATTTCTACATTGGAATTGTTTGTAATTTGAAATCGTGCGTTTCAGACCGAGAAAATCACTTTTTGCATTTCGATACGATTTTTTCGTTATCCAGCGGTCGCAGAAGATTCTTTTTTTGTGCGCTGTTATTATCTTACTTAGGTTTACGAATCCCATATGGTGGCAGCGATTTCTACATTGGAATTGTTTGGAAATTGAAATCGTGCTTTTCAGACCGAGAAAATCACTTTTTGCATTTCGATGCCATTTTTTCGTTATCCAGCGGTCGCAGAAGATTCGTTTTGTGTGCGCTGTTATTATCTTACTTAGGTTTACGAATCCCATATGGTCGCAGCGATTTCTACATTGGAATTGTTTGGAAATTGAAATCGTGCGTTTCAGACCGAGAAAATCACTTTTTGCATTTCGATGCTATTTTTTCGTTATCCAGTGGTCGCAGAAGATTCGTTTTGTGTGCGCTGTTATTATCTTACTTAGGTTTATGAATCCCATATGGTGGCAGCGATTTCTACATTGGAATTGTTGGGAAATTGAAATCGTGCGTTTCAGACCGAGAAAATCACTTTTTGCATTTCGATGCCATTTTTTCGTTATCCAGCGGTCGCAGAAGATTCGTTTTGTGTGCGCTGTTATTATCTTACTTAGGTTTACGAATCCCATATGGTGGCAGCGATTTCTACATTGGAATTGTTTGGAAATTGAAATCGTGCGTTTCAGACCGAGAAAATCACTTTTTGCATTTCGATGCCATTTTTTCGTTATCCAGCGGTCGCAGAAGATTCGTTTTGTGTGCGCTGTTATTATCTTACTTAGGTTTACGAATCCCATATGGTGGCAGCGATTTCTACATTGGAATTGTTTGGAAATTGAAATCGTGCGTTTCAGACCGAGAAAATCACTTTTTGCATTTCGATGCCATTTTTTCGTTATCCAGCGGTCGCAGAAGATTCGTTTTGTGTGCGCTGTTATTATCTTACTTAGGTTTACGAATCCCATATGGTGGCAGCGATTTCTACATTGGAATTGTTTGGAAATTGAAATCGTGCGTTTCAGACCGAGAAAATCACTTTTTGCATTTCGATGCCATTTTTTCGTTATCCAGCGGTCGCAGAAGATTCGTTTTGCGTGCGCTGTTATTATCTTACTTAGGTTTACGAATCCCATATGGTGGCAGCGATTTCTACATTGGAATTGTTTGGAAATTGAAATCGTGCGTTTCAGACCGAGAAAATCACTTTTTGCATTTCGATGCCATTTTTTCGTTATCCAGCGGTCGCAGAAGATTCGTTTTGTGTGCGCTGTTATTATCTTACTTAGGTTTACGAATCCCATATGGTGGCAGCGATTTCTACATTGGAATTGTTTGGAAATTGAAATCGTGCGTTTCAGACCGAGAAAATCACTTTTTGCATTTCGATGCCATTTTTTCGTTATCCAGCGGTCGCAGAAGATTCGTTTTGTGTGCGCTGTTATTATCTTACTTAGGTTTACGAATCCCATATGGTGGCAGCGATTTCTACATTGGAATTGTTTGGAAATTGAAATCGTGCGTTTCAGACCGAGAAAATCACTTTTTGCATTTCGATGCCATTTTTTCGTTATCCAGCGGTCGCAGAAGATTCGTTTTGTGTGCGCTGTTATTATCTTACTTAGGTTTACGAATCCCATATGGTGGCAGCGATTTCTACATTGGAATTGTTTGGAAACTGAAATCGTGCGTTTCAGACCGAGAAAATCACTTTTTGCATTTCGATGCCATTTTTTCGTTATCCAGCGGTCGCAGAAGATTCGTTTTGTGTGCGCTGTTATTATCTTACTTAGGTTTACGAATCCCATATGGTGGCAGCGATTTCTACATTGGAATTGTTTGGAAATTGAAATCGTGCGTTTCAGACCGAGAAAATCACTTTTTGCATTTCGATGCCATTTTTTCGTTATCCAGCGGTCGCAGAAGATTCGTTTTGTGTGCGCTGTTATTATCTTACTTAGGTTTACGAATCCCATATGGTGGCAGCGATTTCTACATTGGAATTGTTTGGAAATTGAAATCGTGCGTTTCAGACCGAGAAAATCACTTTTTGCATTTCGATGCCATTTTTTCGTTATCCAGCGGTCGCAGAAGATTCGTTTTGTGTGCGCTGTTATTATCTTACTTAGGTTTACGAATCCCATATGGTGGCAGCGATTTCTACATTGGAATTGTTTGGAAATTGAAATCGTGCGTTTCAGACCGAGAAAATCACTTTTTGCATTTCGATGCCATTTTTTCGTTATCCAGCGGTCGCAGAAGATTCGTTTTGTGTGCGCTGTTATTATCTTACTTAGGTTTACGAAACCCATATGGTGGCAGCGATTTCTACATTGGAATTGTTTGGAAATTGAAATCGTGCGTTTCAGACCGAGAAAATCACTTTTTGCATTTCGATGCCATTTTTTCGTTATCCAGCGGTCGCAGAAGATTCGTTTTGTGTGCGCTGTTATTATCTTACTTAGGTTTACGAATCCCATATGGTGGCAGCGATTTCTACATTGGAATTGTTTGGAAATTGAAATCGTGCGTTTCAGACCGAGAAAATCACTTTTTGCATTTCGATGCCATTTTTTCGTTATCCAGCGATCGCAGAAGATTCGTTTTGTGTGCGCTGTTATTATCTTACTTAGGTTTACGAATCCCATATGGTGGCAGCGATTTCTACATTGGAATTGTTTGGAAATTGAAATCGTGCGTTTCAGATCGAGAAAATCACTTTTTGCATTTCGATGCCATTTTTTCGTTATCCAGCGGTCGCAGAAGATTCGTTTTGTGTGCGCTGTTATTATCTTACTTAGGTTTACGAATCCCATATGGTGGCAGCGATTTCTATATTGGAATTGTTTGGAAATTGAAATCGTTCGTTTCAGACCGAGAAAATCACTTTTTGCATTTAGATGCCATTTTTTCGTTATCCAGCGGTCGCAGAAGATTCTTTTTGTGTGCGCTGCTAATATCTTACTTAGCTTTACGAATCCCATATGGTGACAGCGATTTCTACATTGGAATTGTTTGTAATTTGAAATCGTGCGTTTCAGACCGAGGAAATCACTTTTTGCATTTCGATGCGATTTTTTCGTTATCCAGCGGTCGCAGAAGATTCTTTTTGTGTGCGCTGTTATTATTTTACTTAGCTTTACGAATCCCATATGGTGACAGCAATATCTACATTGGAATTGTATGTAATTTGAAATCGTGCTTTTCAGACCGAGAAAAACACTTTTTGCATTTCGATGCGATTTTTTCTTTATCCAGCGGTCGCAGAAGATTCGTTTTGTGTGCGCTGTTATTATTTTACTTAGGTTTACGAATCCCATATGGTTGCAGCGATTTCTACATTGGAATTGTTTGTAATTTGAAATCGCGCGTGTCAGACCGAGAAAATCACTTTTTGCAGTTCGATACGATTTTTTCGTTATCCAGCGGTCGCAGAAGATTCTTTTTGTGTGCGCTGTTATTATCTTACTTAGGTTTACGAATCCCATATGGTGGCAGCGATTTCTAAATTGGAATTGTTTGTAATTTGAAATCGTGCTTTTCAGACCGAGAAAAACACTTTTTGCATTTCGATGCGATTTTTTCTTTATCCAGCGGTCGCAGAAGATTCGTTTTGTGTGCGCTGTTATTATCTTACTTAGGTTTACGAATCCCATATGGTGGCAGCGATTTCTAAATTGGAATTGTTTGTAATTTGAAATCGTGCTTTTCAGACCGAGAAAAACACTTTTTGCATTTCGATGCGATTTTTTCGTTATCCAGCGGTCGCAGAATATTCGTTTAGGTGCGCTGTTATTATTTTACTTAGGTTTACGAATCCCATATGGTGACAGCGATTTCTACATTGGAATTGTTTGTAATTTGAAATCGTGCTTTTCGGACCGAGAAAAACACTTTTTGCATTTCGATGCGATTTTTTCATTATCCAGCGGTCGCAGAAGATTCGTTTTGTGTGCGCTCTTATTATTTTACTTAGGTTTACGAATCCCATATGGTGGCAGCGATTTCTACATTGGAATTGTTTGTAATTTGAAATCGTGCGTTTCAGACCGAGGAAATCACTTTTTGCAATTTCGAAGCTATTTTTTCGTTATCCAGCGGTCGCAGAAGATTCGTTTTGTGTGCGCTGTTATTATTTTACTTAGGTTTACGAATCCCATATGGTGGCAGCGATTTCTACATTGGAATTGTTTGTAATTTGAAATCGTGCGTTTCAGACCGAGAAAATCACTTTTTGCATTTCGATACGATTTTTTCGTTATCCAGCGGTCGCAGAAGATTCTTTTTTTGTGCGCTGTTATTATCTTACTTAGGTTTACGAATCCCATATGGTGGCAGCGATTTCTACATTGGAATTGTTTGGAAATTGAAATCGTGCTTTTCAGACCGAGAAAATCACTTTTTGCATTTCGATGCCATTTTTTCGTTATCCAGCGGTCGCAGAAGATTCGTTTTGTGTGCGCTGTTATTATCTTACTTAGGTTTACGAATCCCATATGGTCGCAGCGATTTCTACATTGGAATTGTTTGGAAATTGAAATCGTGCGTTTCAGACCGAGAAAATCACTTTTTGCATTTCGATGCTATTTTTTCGTTATCCAGTGGTCGCAGAAGATTCGTTTTGTGTGCGCTGTTATTATCTTACTTAGGTTTACAAATCCCATATGGTGGCAGCGATTTCTACATTGGAATTGTTTGGAAATTGAAATCGTGCGTTTCAGACCGAGAAAATCACTTTTTGCATTTCGATGCCATTTTTTCGTTATCCAGCGGTCGCAGAAGATTCGTTTTGTGTGCGCTGTTATTATCTTACTTAGGTTTACGAATCCCATATGGTGGCAGCGATTTCTACATTGGAATTGTTTGGAAATTGAAATCGTGCTTTTCAGACCGAGAAAATCACTTTTTGCATTTCGATGCCATTTTTTCGTTATCCAGCGGTCGCAGAAGATTCGTTTTGTGTGCGCTGTTATTATCTTACTTAGGTTTACGAATCCCATATGGTGGCAGCGATTTCTACATTGGAATTGTTTGGAAATTGAAATCGTGCTTTTCAGACCGAGAAAATCACTTTTTGCATTTCGATGCCATTTTTTCGTTATCCAGCGGTCGCAGAAGATTCGTTTTGTGTGCGCTGTTATTATCTTACTTAGGTTTACGAATCCCATATGGCGACAGCGATTTCTACATTGGAATTGTATGTAATTTGAAACCGTGCTTTTCAGACCGAGAAAAACACTGTTTGCATTTCGATGCGATTTTTTCTTTATCCAGCGGTCGCAGAAGATTCGTTTTGTGTGCGCTGTTATTATCTTAGTTAGGTTTACGAATCCCATATGGTGGCAGCGATTTCTACATTGGAATTGTTTGGAAATTGAAATCATGCGTTTCAGACCGAGAAAATCACTTTTTGCATTTCGATGCTATTTTTTCGTTATCCAGTGGTCGCAGAAGATTCGTTTTGTGTGCGCTGTTATTATCTTACTTAGGTTTACGAATCCCATATGGTGGCAGCGATTTCTACATTGGAATTGTTTGGAAATTGAAATCGTGCGTTTCAGACCGAGAAAATCACTTTTTGCATTTCGATGCCATTTTTTCGTTATCCAGCGGTCGCAGAAGATTCGTTTTGTGTGCGCTGTTATTATCTTACTTAGGTTTACGAATCCCATATGGTGGCAGCGATTTCTACATTGGAATTGTTTGGAAATTGAAATCGTGCTTTTCAGACCGAGAAAATCACTTTTTGCATTTCGATGCCATTTTTTCGTTATCCAGCGGTCGCAGAAGATTCGTTTTGTGTGCGCTGTTATTATCTTACTTAGGTTTACGAATCCCATATGGTGGCAGCGATTTCTACATTGGAATTGTTTGGAAATTGAAATCGTGCTTTTCAGACCGAGAAAATCACTTTTTGCATTTCGATGCCATTTTTTCGTTATCCAGCGGTCGCAGAAGATTCGTTTTGTGTGCGCTGTTATTATCTTACTTAGGTTTACGAATCCCATATGGCGACAGCGATTTCTACATTGGAATTGTATGTAATTTGAAACCGTGCTTTTCAGACCGAGAAAAACACTTTTTGCATTTCGATGCGATTTTTTCTTTATCCAGCGGTCGCAGAAGATTCGTTTTGTGTGCGCTGTTATTATCTTAGTTAGGTTTACGAATCCCATATGGTGGCAGCGATTTCTACCGTCGTAAACCTAAGTAAGATAATAACAGCGCACACAAAACGAATCTTCTGCGACCGCTGGATAACGAAAAAATGGCATCGAAATGCAAAAAGTGATTTTCTCGGTCTGAAAAGCACGATTTCAATTTCCAAACAATTCCAATGTAGAAATCGCTGCCACCATATGGGATTCGTAAACCTAAGTAAGATAATAACAGCGCACACAAAACGAATCTTCTGCGACCGCTGGATAACGAAAAAATGGCATCGAAATGCAAAAAGTGATTTTCTCGGTCTGAAAAGCACGATTTCAATTTCCAAACAATTCCAATGTAGAAATCGCTGCCACCATATGGGATTCGTAAACCTAAGTAAGATAATAACAGCGCACACAAAACGAATCTTCTGCGACCGCTGGATAACGAAAAAATGGCATCGAAATGCAAAAAGTGATTTTCTCGGTCTGAAACGCACGATTTCAATTTCCAAACAATTCCAATGTAGAAATCGCTGCCACCATATGGGATTCGTAAACCTAAGTAAGATAATAACAGCGCACACAAAACGAATCTTCTGCGACCGCTGGATAACGAAAAAAATGGCATCGAAATGCAAAAAGTGATTTTCTCGGTCTGAAAAGCACGATTTCAATTTCCAAACAATTCCAATGTAGAAATCGCTGCCACCATATGGGATTCGTAAACCTAAGTAAGATAATAACAGCGCACACAAAACGAATCTTCTGCGACCGCTGGATAACGAAAAAATGGCATCGAAATGCAAAAAGTGATTTTCTCGGTCTGAAACGCACGATTTCAATTTCCAAACAATTCCAATGTAGAAATCGCTGCCACCATATGGGATTCGTAAACCTAAGTAAGATAATAACAGCGCACACAAAACGAATCTTCTGCGACCACTGGATAACGAAAAAATAGCATCGAAATGCAAAAAGTGATTTTCTCGGTCTGAAACGCATGATTTCAATTTCCAAACAATTCCAATGTAGCAGCGATTTCTACATTGGAATTGTTTGTAATTTGAAAAAGTGCTTTTCAGACCGAGAAAAACACTTTTTGGATTTCGATGCGATTTTTTCATTATCCAGCGGTCGCAGAAGATTCGTTTTGTGTGCGCCGTTATTATTTTACTTAGGTTTACGAATCCCATATGGTGGCAGCGATTTCTACATTGGAATTGTTTGTAATTTGAAATCGTGCGTTTCAGACCGAGGAAATCACTTTTTGCAATTTCGAAGCTATTTTTTCGTTATCAAGAGGTCGCAGAAGATTAGTTTTGTGTGCGCTATTATTATTTTACTTAGCTTTACGAATCCCATATGGTGACAGCAATATCTACATTGGAATTGTATGTAATTTGAAATCGTGCTTTTCAGACCGAGAAAAACACTTTTTGCATTTCGATGCGATTTTTTCTTTATCCAGCGGTCGCAGAAGATTCGTTTTGTGTGCGCTGTTATTATTTTACTTAGGTTTACGAATCCCATATGGTTGCAGCGATTTCTACATTGGAATTGTTTGTAATTTGAAATCGCGCGTGTCAGACCGAGAAAATCACTTTTTGCATTTCGATGCGATTTTTTCTTTATCCAGCGGTCGCAGAAGATTCGTTTTGTGTGCGCTGTTATTATCTTACTTAGGTTTACAAATCCCATATGGTGGCAGCGATTTCTACATTGGAATTGTTTGTAATTTGAAATCGTGCTATTCAGACCGAGAAAAACACTTTTTGCAATTACGATGCCATTTTTTCGTTATCCAGCGGTCGCAGAAGATTCGTTTTGTGTGCGTTGTTATTATCTTACTTAGGTTTACGAATCCCATATGGTGGCAGCGATTTCTACATTGGAATTGTTTGTAATTTGAAATCGAGCGTTTCAGACCGAGAAAATCACTTTTTGCAATTTTGATGCTATTTTTTATTTATCCAGCGGTCGCAGAAGATTCGTTTTGTGTGCGCTGTTATTATTTTACTTAGGTTTACGAATCCCATATGGTGGCAGCGATTTCTACATTGGAATTGTTTGTAATTTGAAATCGTGCGTTTCAGACCGAGAAAATCACTTTTCGCATTTCGATACGATTTTTTCGTTATCCAGCGGTCGCAGAAGATTCTTTTTGTGTGCGCTGTTATTATCTTACTTAGGTTTACGAATCCCATATGGTGGCAGCGATTTCTACATTGGAATTGTTTGTAATTTGAAATCGAGCGTTTCAGACCGAGAAAATCACTTTTTGCAATTTTGATGCTATTTTTTATTTATCCAGCGGTCGCAGAAGATTCGTTTTGTGTGCGCTGTTATTATCTTACTTAGGTTTACGAATCCCATATGGTGGCAGCGATTTCTACATTGGAATTGTTTGTAATTTGAAATCGTGCTTTTCGGACCGAGAAAAACACTTTTTGCATTTCGATGCGATTTTTTCATTATCCAGCGGTCGCAGAAGATTCTTTTTGTGTGCGCTGCTATTATCTTACTTAGCTTTACGAATCCCATATGGCGACAGCGATTTCTACATTGAAATTGTTTGTAATTTGAAATCGTGCTTTTCAGACCGAGAAAAACACTTTTTGCATTTCGATGCGATTTTTTCTTTATCCAGCGGTCGCAGAAGATTCGTTTTGTGTGCGCTTTTATTATTTTACTTAGCTTTACGAATCCCATATGGCGACAGCGATTTCTACATTGGAATTGTATGTAATTTGAAATCGTGCGTTTCAGACCGAGGAAATCACTTTTTGCAATTTCGAAGCTATTTTTTCGTTATCCAGCGGTCGCAGAAGATTCGTTTTGTGTGCGCTGTTATTATTTTACTTAGCTTTACGAATCCCATATGGCGACAGCGATTTCTACATTGGAATTGTATGTAATTTGAAACCGTGCTTTTCAGACCGAGAAAAACACTTTTTGCATTTCGATGCGATTTTTTCTTTATCCAGCGGTCGCAGAAGATTCGTTTTGTGTGCGCTGTTATTATCTTACTTAGGTTTACGAATCCCATATGGTGGCAGCGATTTCTACATTGGAATTGTTTGTAATTTGAAATCGTGCGTTTCAGACCGAGGAAATCACTTTTTGCAATTTCGATGCCATTTTCTCTTTATCCAGCGGTCGCAGAAGATTCGTTTTGTGTGCGCTGTTATTATCTTACTTAGGTTTACAAATCCCATATGGCGACAGCGATTTCTACATTGAAATTGTTTGTAATTTGAAATCGTGCTTTTCAGACCGAGAAAAACACTTTTTGCATTTCGATGCGATTTTTTCTTTATCCAGCGGTCGCAGAAGATTCGTTTTGTGTGCGCTGTTATTATTTTACTTAGCTTTACGAATCCCATATGGCGACAGCGATTTCTACATTGAAATTGTTTGTAATTTGAAATCGTGCTTTTCAGACCGAGAAAAACACTTTTTGCATTTCGATGCGATTTTTTCTTTATCCAGCGGTCGCAGAAGATTCGTTTTGTGTGCGCTGTTATTATCTTACTTAGGTTTACGAATCCCATATGGTGGCAGCGATTTCTACATTGGAATTGTTTGTAATTTGAAATCGTGCGTTTCAGACCGAGGAAATCACTTTTTGCAATTTCGATGCTATTTTTTCTTTATCCAGCGGTCGCAGAAGATTCGATTTGTGTGCGCTGCTATTATCTTACTTAGCTTTACGAATCCCATATGGTGGCAGCGATTTCTACATTGGAATTGTTTGTAATTTGAAATCGAGCGTTTCAGACCGAGAAAATCACTTTTTGCATTTCGATGCGATTTTTTCTTTATCCAGCGGTCGCAGAAGATTCGTTTTGTGTGCGCTGTTATTATCTTACTTAGGTTTACGAATCCCATATGGTGGCAGCGATTTCTACATTGGAATTGTTTGGAAATTGAAATCGTGCGTTTCAGACCGAGAAAATCACTTTTTGCATTTCGATGCGATTTTTTCTTTATCCAGCGGTCGCAGAAGATTCGTTTTGTGTGCGTTGTTATTATCTTACTTAGGTTTACGAATCCCATATGGTGGCAGCGATTTCTACATTGGAATTGTTTGGAAATTGAAATCGTGCGTTTCAGACCGAGAAAATCACTTTTTGCATTTCGATGCGATTTTTTCTTTATCCAGCGGTCGCAGAAGATTCGTTTTGTGTGCGCTGTTATTATCTTACTTAGGTTTACAAATCCCATATGGTGGCAGCGATTTCTACATTGGAATTGTTTGTAATTTGAAATCGTGCTATTCAGACCGAGAAAAACACTTTTTGCAATTACGATGCCATTTTTTCGTTATCCAGCGGTCGCAGAAGATTCGTTTTGTGTGCGTTGTTATTATCTTACTTAGGTTTACGAATCCCATATGGTGGCAGCGATTTCTACATTGGAATTGTTTGTAATTTGAAATCGAGCGTTTCAGACCGAGAAAATCACTTTTTGCAATTTTGATGCTATTTTTTATTTATCCAGCGGTCGCAGAAGATTCGTTTTGTGTGCGCTGTTATTATTTTACTTAGGTTTACGAATCCCATATGGTGGCAGCGATTTCTACATTGGAATTGTTTGTAATTTGAAATCGTGCGTTTCAGACCGAGAAAATCACTTTTCGCATTTCGATACGATTTTTTCGTTATCCAGCGGTCGCAGAAGATTCTTTTTGTGTGCGCTGTTATTATCTTACTTAGGTTTACGAATCCCATATGGTGGCAGCGATTTCTACATTGGAATTGTTTGTAATTTGAAATCGAGCGTTTCAGACCGAGAAAATCACTTTTTGCAATTTTGATGCTATTTTTTATTTATCCAGCGGTCGCAGAAGATTCGTTTTGTGTGCGCTGTTATTATCTTACTTAGGTTTACGAATCCCATATGGTGGCAGCGATTTCTACATTGGAATTGTTTGTAATTTGAAATCGTGCTTTTCGGACCGAGAAAAACACTTTTTGCATTTCGATGCGATTTTTTCATTATCCAGCGGTCGCAGAAGATTCTTTTTGTGTGCGCTGCTATTATCTTACTTAGCTTTACGAATCCCATATGGCGACAGCGATTTCTACATTGAAATTGTTTGTAATTTGAAATCGTGCTTTTCAGACCGAGAAAAACACTTTTTGCATTTCGATGCGATTTTTTCTTTATCCAGCGGTCGCAGAAGATTCGTTTTGTGTGCGCTGTTATTATCTTACTTAGGTTTACGAATCCCATATGGTGGCAGCGATTTCTACATTGGAATTGTTTGGAAATTGAAATCGTGCGTTTCAGACCGAGAAAATCACTTTTTGCATTTCGATGCCATTTTTTCGTTATCCAGCGGTCGCAGAAGATTCGTTTTGTGTGCGCTGTTATTATCTTACTTAGGTTTACGAATCCCATATGGTGGCAGCGATTTCTACATTGGAATTGTTTGGAAATTGAAATCGTGCGTTTCAGACCGAGAAAATCACTTTTTGCATTTCGATGCCATTTTTTCGTTATCCAGCGGTCGCAGAAGATTCGTTTTGTGTGCGCTGTTATTATCTTACTTAGGTTTACGAAACCCATATGGTGGCAGCGATTTCTACATTGGAATTGTTTGGAAATTGAAATCGTGCGTTTCAGACCGAGAAAATCACTTTTTGCATTTCGATGCCATTTTTTCGTTATCCAGCGGTCGCAGAAGATTCGTTTTGTGTGCGCTGTTATTATCTTACTTAGGTTTACGAATCCCATATGGTGGCAGCGATTTCTACATTGGAATTGTTTGGAAATTGAAATCGTGCGTTTCAGACCGAGAAAATCACTTTTTGCATTTCGATGCCATTTTTTCGTTATCCAGCGATCGCAGAAGATTCGTTTTGTGTGCGCTGTTATTATCTTACTTAGGTTTACGAATCCCATATGGTGGCAGCGATTTCTACATTGGAATTGTTTGGAAATTGAAATCGTGCGTTTCAGATCGAGAAAATCACTTTTTGCATTTCGATGCCATTTTTTCGTTATCCAGCGGTCGCAGAAGATTCGTTTTGTGTGCGCTGTTATTATCTTACTTAGGTTTACGAATCCCATATGGTGGCAGCGATTTCTATATTGGAATTGTTTGGAAATTGAAATCGTTCGTTTCAGACCGAGAAAATCACTTTTTGCATTTAGATGCCATTTTTTCGTTATCCAGCGGTCGCAGAAGATTCTTTTTGTGTGCGCTGCTAATATCTTACTTAGCTTTACGAATCCCATATGGTGACAGCGATTTCTACATTGGAATTGTTTGTAATTTGAAATCGTGCGTTTCAGACCGAGGAAATCACTTTTTGCATTTCGATGCGATTTTTTCGTTATCCAGCGGTCGCAGAAGATTCTTTTTGTGTGCGCTGTTATTATTTTACTTAGCTTTACGAATCCCATATGGTGACAGCAATATCTACATTGGAATTGTATGTAATTTGAAATCGTGCTTTTCAGACCGAGAAAAACACTTTTTGCATTTCGATGCGATTTTTTCTTTATCCAGCGGTCGCAGAAGATTCGTTTTGTGTGCGCTGTTATTATTTTACTTAGGTTTACGAATCCCATATGGTTGCAGCGATTTCTACATTGGAATTGTTTGTAATTTGAAATCGCGCGTGTCAGACCGAGAAAATCACTTTTTGCAGTTCGATACGATTTTTTCGTTATCCAGCGGTCGCAGAAGATTCTTTTTGTGTGCGCTGTTATTATCTTACTTAGGTTTACGAATCCCATATGGTGGCAGCGATTTCTAAATTGGAATTGTTTGTAATTTGAAATCGTGCTTTTCAGACCGAGAAAAACACTTTTTGCATTTCGATGCGATTTTTTCTTTATCCAGCGGTCGCAGAAGATTCGTTTTGTGTGCGCTGTTATTATCTTACTTAGGTTTACGAATCCCATATGGTGGCAGCGATTTCTAAATTGGAATTGTTTGTAATTTGAAATCGTGCTTTTCAGACCGAGAAAAACACTTTTTGCATTTCGATGCGATTTTTTCGTTATCCAGCGGTCGCAGAATATTCGTTTAGGTGCGCTGTTATTATTTTACTTAGGTTTACGAATCCCATATGGTGACAGCGATTTCTACATTGGAATTGTTTGTAATTTGAAATCGTGCTTTTCGGACCGAGAAAAACACTTTTTGCATTTCGATGCGATTTTTTCATTATCCAGCGGTCGCAGAAGATTCGTTTTGTGTGCGCTCTTATTATTTTACTTAGGTTTACGAATCCCATATGGTGGCAGCGATTTCTACATTGGAATTGTTTGTAATTTGAAATCGTGCGTTTCAGACCGAGGAAATCACTTTTTGCAATTTCGAAGCTATTTTTTCGTTATCCAGCGGTCACAGAAGATTCGTTTTGTGTGCGCTGTTATTATTTTACTTAGGTTTACGAATCCCATATGGTGGCAGCGATTTCTACATTGGAATTGTTTGTAATTTGAAATCGTGCGTTTCAGACCGAGAAAATCACTTTTTGCATTTCGATACGATTTTTTCGTTATCCAGCGGTCGCAGAAGATTCTTTTTTTGTGCGCTGTTATTATCTTACTTAGGTTTACGAATCCCATATGGTGGCAGCGATTTCTACATTGGAATTGTTTGGAAATTGAAATCGTGCTTTTCAGACCGAGAAAATCACTTTTTGCATTTCGATGCCATTTTTTCGTTATCCAGCGGTCGCAGAAGATTCGTTTTGTGTGCGCTGTTATTATCTTACTTAGGTTTACGAATCCCATATGGTCGCAGCGATTTCTACATTGGAATTGTTTGGAAATTGAAATCGTGCGTTTCAGACCGAGAAAATCACTTTTTGCATTTCGATGCTATTTTTTCGTTATCCAGTGGTCGCAGAAGATTCGTTTTGTGTGCGCTGTTATTATCTTACTTAGGTTTACAAATCCCATATGGTGGCAGCGATTTCTACATTGGAATTGTTTGGAAATTGAAATCGTGCGTTTCAGACCGAGAAAATCACTTTTTGCATTTCGATGCCATTTTTTCGTTATCCAGCGGTCGCAGAAGATTCGTTTTGTGTGCGCTGTTATTATCTTACTTAGGTTTACGAATCCCATATGGTGGCAGCGATTTCTACATTGGAATTGTTTGGAAATTGAAATCGTGCTTTTCAGACCGAGAAAATCACTTTTTGCATTTCGATGCCATTTTTTCGTTATCCAGCGGTCGCAGAAGATTCGTTTTGTGTGCGCTGTTATTATCTTACTTAGGTTTACGAATCCCATATGGTGGCAGCGATTTCTACATTGGAATTGTTTGGAAATTGAAATCGTGCTTTTCAGACCGAGAAAATCACTTTTTGCATTTCGATGCCATTTTTTCGTTATCCAGCGGTCGCAGAAGATTCGTTTTGTGTGCGCTGTTATTATCTTACTTAGGTTTACGAATCCCATATGGCGACAGCGATTTCTACATTGGAATTGTATGTAATTTGAAACCGTGCTTTTCAGACCGAGAAAAACACTGTTTGCATTTCGATGCGATTTTTTCTTTATCCAGCGGTCGCAGAAGATTCGTTTTGTGTGCGCTGTTATTATCTTAGTTAGGTTTACGAATCCCATATGGTGGCAGCGATTTCTACATTGGAATTGTTTGGAAATTGAAATCATGCGTTTCAGACCGAGAAAATCACTTTTTGCATTTCGATGCTATTTTTTCGTTATCCAGTGGTCGCAGAAGATTCGTTTTGTGTGCGCTGTTATTATCTTACTTAGGTTTACGAATCCCATATGGTGGCAGCGATTTCTACATTGGAATTGTTTGGAAATTGAAATCGTGCGTTTCAGACCGAGAAAATCACTTTTTGCATTTCGATGCCATTTTTTCGTTATCCAGCGGTCGCAGAAGATTCGTTTTGTGTGCGCTGTTATTATCTTACTTAGGTTTACGAATCCCATATGGTGGCAGCGATTTCTACATTGGAATTGTTTGGAAATTGAAATCGTGCTTTTCAGACCGAGAAAATCACTTTTTGCATTTCGATGCCATTTTTTCGTTATCCAGCGGTCGCAGAAGATTCGTTTTGTGTGCGCTGTTATTATCTTACTTAGGTTTACGAATCCCATATGGTGGCAGCGATTTCTACATTGGAATTGTTTGGAAATTGAAATCGTGCTTTTCAGACCGAGAAAATCACTTTTTGCATTTCGATGCCATTTTTTCGTTATCCAGCGGTCGCAGAAGATTCGTTTTGTGTGCGCTGTTATTATCTTACTTAGGTTTACGAATCCCATATGGCGACAGCGATTTCTACATTGGAATTGTATGTAATTTGAAACCGTGCTTTTCAGACCGAGAAAAACACTTTTTGCATTTCGATGCGATTTTTTCTTTATCCAGCGGTCGCAGAAGATTCGTTTTGTGTGCGCTGTTATTATCTTAGTTAGGTTTACGAATCCCATATGGTGGCAGCGATTTCTACCGTCGTAAACCTAAGTAAGATAATAACAGCGCACACAAAACGAATCTTCTGCGACCGCTGGATAACGAAAAAATGGCATCGAAATGCAAAAAGTGATTTTCTCGGTCTGAAAAGCACGATTTCAATTTCCAAACAATTCCAATGTAGAAATCGCTGCCACCATATGGGATTCGTAAACCTAAGTAAGATAATAACAGCGCACACAAAACGAATCTTCTGCGACCGCTGGATAACGAAAAAATGGCATCGAAATGCAAAAAGTGATTTTCTCGGTCTGAAAAGCACGATTTCAATTTCCAAACAATTCCAATGTAGAAATCGCTGCCACCATATGGGATTCGTAAACCTAAGTAAGATAATAACAGCGCACACAAAACGAATCTTCTGCGACCGCTGGATAACGAAAAAATGGCATCGAAATGCAAAAAGTGATTTTCTCGGTCTGAAACGCACGATTTCAATTTCCAAACAATTCCAATGTAGAAATCGCTGCCACCATATGGGATTCGTAAACCTAAGTAAGATAATAACAGCGCACACAAAACGAATCTTCTGCGACCGCTGGATAACGAAAAAAATGGCATCGAAATGCAAAAAGTGATTTTCTCGGTCTGAAAAGCACGATTTCAATTTCCAAACAATTCCAATGTAGAAATCGCTGCCACCATATGGGATTCGTAAACCTAAGTAAGATAATAACAGCGCACACAAAACGAATCTTCTGCGACCGCTGGATAACGAAAAAATGGCATCGAAATGCAAAAAGTGATTTTCTCGGTCTGAAACGCACGATTTCAATTTCCAAACAATTCCAATGTAGAAATCGCTGCCACCATATGGGATTCGTAAACCTAAGTAAGATAATAACAGCGCACACAAAACGAATCTTCTGCGACCACTGGATAACGAAAAAATAGCATCGAAATGCAAAAAGTGATTTTCTCGGTCTGAAACGCATGATTTCAATTTCCAAACAATTCCAATGTAGCAGCGATTTCTACATTGGAATTGTTTGTAATTTGAAAAAGTGCTTTTCAGACCGAGAAAAACACTTTTTGGATTTCGATGCGATTTTTTCATTATCCAGCGGTCGCAGAAGATTCGTTTTGTGTGCGCCGTTATTATTTTACTTAGGTTTACGAATCCCATATGGTGGCAGCGATTTCTACATTGGAATTGTTTGTAATTTGAAATCGTGCGTTTCAGACCGAGGAAATCACTTTTTGCAATTTCGAAGCTATTTTTTCGTTATCAAGAGGTCGCAGAAGATTAGTTTTGTGTGCGCTATTATTATTTTACTTAGCTTTACGAATCCCATATGGTGACAGCAATATCTACATTGGAATTGTATGTAATTTGAAATCGTGCTTTTCAGACCGAGAAAAACACTTTTTGCATTTCGATGCGATTTTTTCTTTATCCAGCGGTCGCAGAAGATTCGTTTTGTGTGCGCTGTTATTATTTTACTTAGGTTTACGAATCCCATATGGTTGCAGCGATTTCTACATTGGAATTGTTTGTAATTTGAAATCGCGCGTGTCAGACCGAGAAAATCACTTTTTGCATTTCGATGCGATTTTTTCTTTATCCAGCGGTCGCAGAAGATTCGTTTTGTGTGCGCTGTTATTATCTTACTTAGGTTTACAAATCCCATATGGTGGCAGCGATTTCTACATTGGAATTGTTTGTAATTTGAAATCGTGCTATTCAGACCGAGAAAAACACTTTTTGCAATTACGATGCCATTTTTTCGTTATCCAGCGGTCGCAGAAGATTCGTTTTGTGTGCGTTGTTATTATCTTACTTAGGTTTACGAATCCCATATGGTGGCAGCGATTTCTACATTGGAATTGTTTGTAATTTGAAATCGAGCGTTTCAGACCGAGAAAATCACTTTTTGCAATTTTGATGCTATTTTTTATTTATCCAGCGGTCGCAGAAGATTCGTTTTGTGTGCGCTGTTATTATTTTACTTAGGTTTACGAATCCCATATGGTGGCAGCGATTTCTACATTGGAATTGTTTGTAATTTGAAATCGTGCGTTTCAGACCGAGAAAATCACTTTTCGCATTTCGATACGATTTTTTCGTTATCCAGCGGTCGCAGAAGATTCTTTTTGTGTGCGCTGTTATTATCTTACTTAGGTTTACGAATCCCATATGGTGGCAGCGATTTCTACATTGGAATTGTTTGTAATTTGAAATCGAGCGTTTCAGACCGAGAAAATCACTTTTTGCAATTTTGATGCTATTTTTATTTATCCAGCGGTCGCAGAAGATTCGTTTTGTGTGCGCTGTTATTATCTTACTTAGGTTTACGAATCCCATATGGTGGCAGCGATTTCTACATTGGAATTGTTTGTAATTTGAATCGTGCTTTTCGGACCGAGAAAAACACTTTTTGCATTTCGATGCGATTTTTTCATTATCCAGCGGTCGCAGAAGATTCTTTTTGTGTGCGCTGCTATTATCTTACTTAGCTTTACGAATCCCATATGGCGACAGCGATTTCTACATTGAAATTGTTTGTAATTTGAAATCGTGCTTTTCAGACCGAGAAAAACACTTTTTGCATTTCGATGCGATTTTTTCTTTATCCAGCGGTCGCAGAAGATTCGTTTTGTGTGCGCTTTTATTATTTTACTTAGCTTTACGAATCCCATATGGCGACAGCGATTTCTACATTGGAATTGCTATGTAATTTGAAATCGTGCGTTTTCAGACCGAGGAAATCACTTTTTGCAATTTCGAAGCTATTTTTTCGTTATCCAGCGGTCGCAGAAGATTCGTTTTGTGTGCGCTGTTATTATTTTACTTAGCTTTACGAATCCCATATGGCGACAGCGATTTCTACATTGGAATTGTATGTAATTTGAAACCGTGCTTTTCAGACCGAGAAAAACACTTTTTGCATTTCGATGCGATTTTTTCTTTATCCAGCGGTCGCAGAAGATTCGTTTTGTGTGCGCTGTTATTATCTTACTTAGGTTTACGAATCCCATATGGTGGCAGCGATTTCTACATTGGAATTGTTTGTAATTTGAAATCGTGCGTTTCAGACCGAGGAAATCACTTTTTGCAATTTCGATGCCATTTTCTCTTTATCCAGCGGTCGCAGAAGATTCGTTTTGTGTGCGCTGTTATTATCTTACTTAGGTTTACAAATCCCATATGGCGACAGCGATTTCTACATTGAAATTGTTTGTAATTTGAAATCGTGCTTTTCAGACCGAGAAAAACACTTTTTGCATTTCGATGCGATTTTTTCTTTATCCAGCGGTCGCAGAAGATTCGTTTTGTGTGCGCTGTTATTATTTTACTTAGCTTTACGAATCCCATATGGCGACAGCGATTTCTACATTGAAATTGTTTGTAATTTGAAATCGTGCTTTTCAGACCGAGAAAAACACTTTTTGCATTTCGATGCGATTTTTTCTTTATCCAGCGGTCGCAGAAGATTCGTTTTGTGTGCGCTGTTATTATCTTACTTAGGTTTACGAATCCCATATGGTGGCAGCGATTTCTACATTGGAATTGTTTGTAATTTGAAATCGTGCGTTTCAGACCGAGGAAATCACTTTTTGCAATTTCGATGCTATTGTTTCTTTATCCAGCGGTCGCAGAAGATTCGATTTGTGTGCGCTGCTATTATCTTACTTAGCTTTACGAATCCCATATGGTGGCAGCGATTTCTACATTGGAATTGTTTGTAATTTGAAATCGAGCGTTTCAGACCGAGAAAATCACTTTTTGCATTTCGATGCGATTTTTTCTTTATCCAGCGGTCGCAGAAGATTCGTTTTGTGTGCGCTGTTATTATCTTACTTAGGTTTACGAATCCCATATGGTGGCAGCGATTTCTACATTGGAATTGTTTGGAAATTGAAATCGTGCGTTTCAGACCGAGAAAATCACTTTTTGCATTTCGATGCGATTTTTTCTTTATCCAGCGGTCGCAGAAGATTCGTTTTGTGTGCGTTGTTATTATCTTACTTAGGTTTACGAATCCCATATGGTGGCAGCGATTTCTACATTGGAATTGTTTGGAAATTGAAATCGTGCGTTTCAGACCGAGAAAATCACTTTTTGCATTTCGATGCGATTTTTTCTTTATCCAGCGGTCGCAGAAGATTCGTTTTGTGTGCGCTGTTATTATCTTACTTAGGTTTACAAATCCCATATGGTGGCAGCGATTTCTACATTGGAATTGTTTGTAATTTGAAATCGTGCTATTCAGACCGAGAAAAACACTTTTTGCAATTACGATGCCATTTTTTCGTTATCCAGCGGTCGCAGAAGATTCGTTTTGTGTGCGTTGTTATTATCTTACTTAGGTTTACGAATCCCATATGGTGGCAGCGATTTCTACATTGGAATTGTTTGTAATTTGAAATCGAGCGTTTCAGACCGAGAAAATCACTTTTTGCAATTTTGATGCTATTTTTTATTTATCCAGCGGTCGCAGAAGATTCGTTTTGTGTGCGCTGTTATTATTTTACTTAGGTTTACGAATCCCATATGGTGGCAGCGATTTCTACATTGGAATTGTTTGTAATTTGAAATCGTGCGTTTCAGACCGAGAAAATCACTTTTCGCATTTCGATACGATTTTTTCGTTATCCAGCGGTCGCAGAAGATTCTTTTTGTGTGCGCTGTTATTATCTTACTTAGGTTTACGAATCCCATATGGTGGCAGCGATTTCTACATTGGAATTGTTTGTAATTTGAAATCGAGCGTTTCAGACCGAGAAAATCACTTTTTGCAATTTTGATGCTATTTTTTATTTATCCAGCGGTCGCAGAAGATTCGTTTTGTGTGCGCTGTTATTATCTTACTTAGGTTTACGAATCCCATATGGTGGCAGCGATTTCTACATTGGAATTGTTTGTAATTTGAAATCGTGCTTTTCGGACCGAGAAAAACACTTTTTGCATTTCGATGCGATTTTTTCATTATCCAGCGGTCGCAGAAGATTCTTTTTGTGTGCGCTGCTATTATCTTACTTAGCTTTACGAATCCCATATGGCGACAGCGATTTCTACATTGAAATTGTTTGTAATTTGAAATCGTGCTTTTCAGACCGAGAAAACCACTTTTTGCATTTCGATGCGATTTTTTCTTTATCCAGCGGTCGCAGAAGATTCGTTTTGTGTGCGCTGTTATTATCTTACTTAGGTTTACGAATCCCATATGGTGGCAGCGATTTCTACATTGGAATTGTTTGTAATTTGAAATCGAGCTTTTCAGACCGAGAAAATCACTTTTTGCAATTTTGATGCTATTTTTTATTTATCCAGCGGTCGCAGAAGATTCGTTTTATGTGCGCTGTTATTATTTTACTTAGCTTTACGAATCCCATATGGCGACAGCGATTTCTACATTGAAATTGTTTGTAATTTGAAATCGTGCTTTTCAGACCGAGAAAAACACTTTTTGCATTTCGATGCGATTTTTTCTTTATCCAGCGGTCGCAGAAGATTCGTTTTGTGTGCGCTGTTATTATTTTACTTAGCTTTACGAATCCCATATGGCGACAGCGATTTCTACATTGAAATTGTTTGTAATTTGAAATCGTGCTTTTCAGACCGAGAAAAACACTTTTTGCATTTCGATGCGATTTTTTCTTTATCCAGCGGTCGCAGAAGATCCGTTTTGTGTGCGCTGTTATTATCTTACTTAGGTTTACGAATCCCATATGGTGGCAGCGATTTCTACATTGGAATTGTTTGGAAATTGAAATCGTGCGTTTCAGACCGAGAAAATCACTTTTTGCATTTCGATGCGATTTTTTCTTTATCCAGCGGCCGCAGAAGATTCGTTTTGTGTGCGTTGTTATTATCTTACTTAGGTTTACGAATCCCATATGGTGGCAGCGATTTCTACATTGGAATTGTTTGTAATTTGAAATCGTGCTATTCAGACCGAGAAAAACACTTTTTGCAATTACGATGCCATTTTTTCGTTATCCAGCGGTCGCAGAAGATTCGTTTTGTGTGCGTTGTTATTATCTTACTTAGGTTTACGAATCCCATATGGTGGCAGCGATTTCTACATTGGAATTGTTTGTAATTTGAAATCGAGCGTTTCAGACCGAGAAAATCACTTTTTGCAATTTTGATGCTATTTTTTATTTATCCAGCGGTCGCAGAAGATTCGTTTTGTGTGCGCTGTTATTATTTTACTTAGGTTTACGAATCCCATATGGTGGCAGCGATTTCTACATTGGAATTGTTTGTAATTTGAAATCGTGCGTTTCAGACCGAGAAAATCACTTTTCGCATTTCGATACGATTTTTTCGTTATCCAGCGGTCGCAGAAGATTCTTTTTGTGTGCGCTGTTATTATCTTACTTAGGTTTACGAATCCCATATGGTGGCAGCGATTTCTACATTGGAATTGTTTGTAATTTGAAATCGAGCGTTTCAGACCGAGAAAATCACTTTTTGCAATTTTGATGCTATTTTTTATTTATCCAGCGGTCGCAGAAGATTCGTTTTGTGTGCGCTGTTATTATCTTACTTAGGTTTACGAATCCCATATGGTGGCAGCGATTTCTACATTGGAATTGTTTGTAATTTGAAATCGTGCTTTTCGGACCGAGAAAAACACTTTTTGCATTTCGATGCGATTTTTTCATTATCCAGCGGTCGCAGAAGATTCGTTTTGTGTGCGCTGTTATTATCTTACTTAGGTTTACGAATCCCATATGGTGGCAGCGATTTCTACATTGGAATTGTTTGTAATTTGAAATCGAGCGTTTCAGACCGAGAAAATCACTTTTTGCAATTTTGATGCTATTTTTTATTTATCCAGCGGTCGCAGAAGATTCGTTTTGTGTGCGCTGTTATTATCTTACTTAGGTTTACGAATCCCATATGGTGGCAGCGATTTCTACATTGGAATTGTTTGTAATTTGAAATCGTGCTTTTCGGACCGAGAAAAACACTTTTTGCATTTCGATGCGATTTTTTCTTTATCCAGCGGTCGCAGAAGATTCGTTTTGTGTGCGCTGTTATTATCTTACTTAGGTTTACGAATCCCATATGGTGGCAGCGATTTCTACATTGGAATTGTTTGTAATTTGAAATCGAGCGTTTCAGACCGAGAAAATCACTTTTTGCAATTTTGATGCTATTTTTTATTTATCCAGCGGTCGCAGAAGATTCGTTTTGTGTGCGCTGTTATTATTTTACTTAGCTTTACGAATCCCATATGGCGACAGCGATTTCTACATTGAAATTGTTTGTAATTTGAAATCGTGCTTTTCAGACAGAGAAAAACACTTTTTGCATTTCGATGCGATTTTTTATTTATCCAGCGGTCGCAGAAGATTCGTTTTGTGTGCGCTGTTATTATTTTACTTAGGTTTACGAATCCCATATGGTGGCAGCGATTTCTACATTGGAATTGTTTGTAATTTGAAATCGTGCGTTTCAGACCGAGAAAATCACTTTTCGCATTTCGATACGATTTTTTCGTTATCCAGCGGTCGCAGAAGATTCTTTTTGTGTGCGCTGTTATTATCTTACTTAGGTTTACGAATCCCATATGGTGGCAGCGATTTCTACATTGGAATTGTTTGTAATTTGAAATCGAGCGTTTCAGACCGAGAAAATCACTTTTTGCAATTTTGATGCTATTTTTTATTTATCCAGCGGTCGCAGAAGATTCGTTTTGTGTGCGCTGTTATTATCTTACTTAGGTTTACGAATCCCATATGGTGGCAGCGATTTCTACATTGGAATTGTTTGTAATTTGAAATCGTGCTTTTCGGACCGAGAAAAACACTTTTTGCATTTCGATGCGATTTTTTCATTATCCAGCGGTCGCAGAAGATTCGTTTTGTGTGCGCTGTTATTATCTTACTTAGGTTTACGAATCCCATATGGTGGCAGCGATTTCTACATTGGCATTGTTTGTAATTTGAAATCGAGCGTTTCAGACCGAGAAAATCACTTTTTGCAATTTTGATGCTATTTTTTATTTATCCAGCGGTCGCAGAAGATTCGTTTTGTGTGCGCTGTTATTATCTTACTTAGGTTTACGAATCCCATATGGTGGCAGCGATTTCTACATTGGAATTGTTTGTAATTTGAAATCGTGCGTTTCAGACCGAGAAAATCACTTTTCGCATTTCGATACGATTTTTTCGTTATCCAGCGGTCGCAGAAGATTCTTTTTGTGTGCGCTGTTATTATCTTACTTAGGTTTACGAATCCCATATGGTGGCAGCGATTTCTACATTGGAATTGTTTGTAATTTGAAATCGAGCGTTTCAGACCGAGAAAATCACTTTTTGCAGTTTTGATGCTATTTTTTATTTATCCAGCGGTCCCAGAAGATTCGTTTTGTGTGCGCTGTTATTATCTTACTTAGGTTTACGAATCCCATATGGTGGCAGCGATTTCTACATTGGAATTGTTTGTAATTTGAAATCGTGCGTTTCAGACCGAGGAAATCACTTTTTGCAATTTCGAAGCTATTTTTTCGTTATCCAGCGGTCGCAGAAGATTCTTTTTGTGTGCGCTGCTATTATCTTACTTAGCTTTACGAATCCCATAT
Organism: Cetonia aurata; assembly: GCA_949128085.1. Classification (NCBI taxonomy): domain Eukaryota; kingdom Metazoa; phylum Arthropoda; class Insecta; order Coleoptera; family Scarabaeidae; genus Cetonia; species Cetonia aurata. The sequence goes on from OX421885.1 coordinate 414,441, forward strand.
GGCGACAGCGATTTCTACATTGGAATTGTATGTAATTTGAAATCGTGCTTTTCAGACCGAGAAAAACACTTTTTGCATTTCGATGCGATTTTTTCTTTATCCAGCGGTTGCAGAGATTCGTTTTGTGTGCGCTGTTATTATTTTACTTAGGTTTACGAATCCCATATGGTGGCAGCGATTTCTACATTGGAATTGTTTGTAATTTGAAATCGTGCGTTTCAGACCGAGAAAATCACTTTTTGCATTTCGATACGATTTTTTCGTTATCCAGCGGTCGCAGAAGATTCGTTTTGTGTGCGCTGTTATTATCTTACTTAGGTTTACGAATCCCATATGGTGGCAGCGATTTCTACATTGGAATTGTTTGTAATTTGAAATCGTGCTATTCAGACCGAGAAAAACACTTTTTGCAATTACGATGCCATTTTTTCGTTTTCCAGCGGTAGCAGAAGATTCGTTTTGTGTGCGTTGTTATTATCTTACTTAGGTTTACGAATCCCATATGGTGGCAGCGATTTCTACATTGGAATTGTTTGTAATTTGAAATCGAGCGTTTCAGACCGAGAAAATCACTTTTTGCAATTTTGATGCTATTTTTTATTTATCCAGCGGTCGCAGAAGATTCGTTTTGTGTGCGCTGTTATTATTTTACTTAGGTTTACGAATCCCATATGGTGGCAGCGATTTCTACATTGGAATTGTTTGTAATTTGAAATCGTGCGTTTCAGACCGAGAAAATCACTTTTCGCATTTCGATACGATTTTTTCGTTATCCAGCGGTCGCAGAAGATTCTTTTTGTGTGCGCTGTTATTATCTTACTTAGGTTTACGAATCCCATATGGTGGCAGCGATTTCTACATTGGAATTGTTTGTAATTTGAAATCGAGCGTTTCAGACCGAGAAAATCACTTTTTGCAATTTTGATGCTATTTTTTATTTATCCAGCGGTCGCAGAAGATTCGTTTTGTGTGCGCTGTTATTATCTTACTTAGGTTTACGAATCCCATATGGTGGCAGCGATTTCTACATTGGAATTGTTTGTAATTTGAAATCGTGCTTTTCGGACCGAGAAAAACACTTTTTGCATTTCGATGCGATTTTTTCATTATCCAGCGGTCGCAGAAGATTCGTTTTGTGTGCGCTGTTATTATTTTACTTAGGTTTACGAATCCCATATGGTGGCAGCGATTTCTACATTGGAATTGTTTGTAATTTGAAATCGTGCGTTTCAGACCGAGGAAATCACTTTTTGCAATTTCGAAGCTATTTTTTCGTTATCCAGCGGTCGCAGAAGATTCTTTTTGTGTGCGCTGCTATTATCTTACTTAGCTTTACGAATCCCATATGGCGACAGCGATTTCTACATTGGAATTGTATGTAATTTGAAATCGTGCTTTTCAGACCGAGAAAAACACTTTTTGCATTTCGATGCGATTTTTTCTTTATCCAGCGGTTGCAGAGATTCGTTTTGTGTGCGCTGTTATTATTTTACTTAGGTTTACGAATCCCATATGGTGGCAGCGATTTCTACATTGGAATTGTTTGTAATTTGAAATCGTGCGTTTCAGACCGAGAAAATCACTTTTTGCATTTCGATGCGATTTTTTCTTTATCCAGCGGTCGCAGAAGATTCGTTTTGTGTGCGCTGTTATTATCTTACTTAGGTTTACGAATCCCATATGGTGGCAGCGATTTCTACATTGGAATTGTTTGTAATTTGAAATCGTGCTTTTCAGACCGAGAAAAACACTTTTTGCATTTCGATGCGATTTTTTCTTTATCCAGCGGTCGCAGAAGATTCGCTTTGTGTGCGCTGTTATTATCTTACTTAGGTTTACGAATCCCATATGGTGGCAGCGATTTCTACATTGGAATTGTTTGTAATTTGAAATCGTGCGTTTCAGACCGAGGAAATCACTTTTTGCAATTTCGATGCCATTTTCTCTTTATCCAGCGGTCGCAGAAGATTCGTTTTGTGTGCGCTGTTATTATCTTACTTAGGTTTACGAATCCCATATGGGGGCAGCGATTTCTACATTGGAATTGTTTGTAATTTGAAATGGTGCGTTTCAGACCGAGGAAATCACTTTTTGCAATTTCGATGCTATTTTTTCTTTATCCAGCGGTCGCAGCAGATTCGTTTTGTGTGCGCTGCTATTATCTTACTTAGCTTTACGAATCCCATATGGTGACAGCGATTTCTACATTGGAATTGTTTGTAATTTGAAATCGTGCTTTTCAGACCGAGAAATTCACTTTTTGCATTTCGATGCGATTTTTTCTTTATCCAGCGGTCGCAGAAGATTCGTTTTGTGTGCGCTGTTATTATCTTACTTAGGTTTACGAATCCCATATGGTGGCAGCGATTTCTACATTGGAATTGTTTGTAATTTGAAATCGTGCTATTCAGACCGAGAAAAACACTTTTTGCAATTTCGAAGGTATTTTTTCTTTATCCAGCGGTCGCAGAAGATTCGTTTTGTGTGCGTTGTTATTATCTTACTTAGGTTTACGAATCCCATATGGTGGCAGCGATTTCTATATTGGAATTGTTTGTAATTTGAAATCGTGCTTTTCAGACCGAGAAAATCACTTTTTGCAAATTTCGAAGCTATTTTTTCTTTATCCAGCGGTCGCAGAAGATTCTTTTTGTGTGCACTGCTAGTATCTTACTTAGGTTTACGAATCCCATATGGTGGCAGCGATTTCTACATTGGAATTGTTTGTAATTTGAAATCGTGCTTTTCAGACCGAGAAAAACACTTTTTGCATTTCGATGCTATTTTATATTTATCCAGCGGTCGCAGAAGATTCGTTTTGTGTGCGCTGTTATTATCTTACTTAGGTTTACGAATCCCATATGGTGGCAGCGATTTCTACATTGGAATTGTTTGTAATTTGAAATCGTGCTATTCAGACCGAGAAAAACACTTTTTGCAATTTCGAAGCTATTTTTTCTTTATCCAGCGGTCGCAGAAGATTCGTTTTGTGTGCGTTGTTATTATCTTACTTAGGTTTACGAATCCCATATGGTGGCAGCGATTTCTATATTGGAATTGTTTGTAATTTGAAATCGTGCTTTTCAGACCGAGAAAATCACTTTTTGCAAATTTCGAAGCTATTTTTTCTTTATCCAGCGGTCGCAGAAGATTCTTTTTGTGTGCACTGCTAGTATCTTACTTAGGTTTACGAATCCCATATGGTGGCAGCGATTTCTACATTGGAATTGTTTGTATTTTGAAATCGTGCTTTTCAGACCGAGAAAAACACTTTTTGCATTTCGATGCTATTTTATATTTATCCAGCGGTCGCAGAAGATTCTTTTTGTGTGCGCTGCTATTACCTTACTTATATTTACGAATCCTATATGGTGGCAGCGATTTCTACATTGGAATTGTTTGTAATTGAAATCGAGCGTTTCAGACCGGGAAAATCGCTTTTTGCAATTTGGATGCTATTTTTTATTTTTCCAACGGTCGCAGAAGATTCTTTTTGTGTGCGCTGTTATTATCTTACTTAGATTTACAAATCCTATATGGTGGCAGCGATTTCTACATTGGAATTGTTTGTAATTTGAAATCGTGCGTTTCAGACCGAGAAATTCACTGTTTGCAATTTCGATGCTATTTTTTATTTATCCAGCGGTCGCAGAAGATTCTTTTTGTGTGCGCTGCTATTATCTTACTTACAAAAGTCCATTTAGATAGTTATCTCTTAAATTAAGTTAACATCAGAGTTTGGTATGCCCAGAGTTTTATAATAACAAACATGTAGAAACATAATAATATGTAAATGTTGTATTCGTGTATAATGGATTTTCCACTTACACAACGCTTAAAAATAATTAAAATTTCCCACAATAATGTTTAGTAACTTTAACATAAAGGTATTCAAATAACTATTAATGTAATGCAAAGTGGTAAGTAACTTCATGTTTCAACGTTGAAGTTACCAAAAAATAATTGCCGGAGATTTAAATTTGATTGGTTGGGCATATGCCTTATACAAACATGAAGTAGTTGGAGTAATATTTATAAATTAAAATTACGAATTTGAAATTTAGGGTACATGCACGCATTTATCCTAGTTCACTAAGAACTAATAATTAAAAATTGCTATACTGCTATAGAATTGCTATACTGATAACTTCTTCCTCCGGGTTTCGTCGTGTCAAAACCTTTGCTCGACGTTTCGCTGTTCATGCTGACAGCTTCTTCAGGGTAACTCAATTGGTTTCAGTTCTGTTGTGTATGAGTGGAAAGACAGAGTCACGTTCTCATTGTGTGATGCGCATGTTCAGATGGACACACTCATTTATAGTATGCATGTAACATGAATGTAAGACTAATGGAAGTAAGAGCGTAGTGTACTGATACCTGATATCTGTCTGTAAAAGTTAATTAAAAGAAGTTAGAGAAATAGTGTAGTAATTTACTTAAAAGAAACGTGAGGCACAACAAGTTGAATATGAACAGCGAAACGTCGAGCAAAAGTTTTGACACACGGCGAAACGCGGAGGAAGTTATCTTATCAGTGGCAGTTATACCGGCAGTGAAAGCCTACGCAATGTAATAAATTCAATTATTTCTATTCTTAATCGTAATTTTTAGTAAAAATCATAAAAGCGTAGGCGTGTCAGATACGTTACCAATTGATACGATGGTAAGAATATGGTAAATATTAAAATATTTGAAATTAGTCTGCTGTTATTATTGGACTCTGACGAACTTTCATTATTGAAAAGCGGAAGCAAAAAACGTCGTTATAAAAGGCGACCAACGAACTGATTAAAATACAAGTATAGATATTATCACAGACAAGAGAACATAACAGCCATCAGCTAGATAGGGCGACTAGAGGTCCGTCAAGTTGGCTGCCACACTTTCGATTTTTCAAACTTTAATAATGCCATCGTTTTGTGCTCGTTTTGTGCTGATTTGTGCTGTAAAGAAAAAATTTTGTGCTCTTTCCGTTCTCAAGATATTGACGATTAAAGATGGACAAGCCAACTTGACGCTGCGGGCACACTTTCGAATTTTCAAAATTTGACTGTGCCATCGTTTTGTGCTCGTTTTGTGCTGATTTGTGCTGTAAAGAAAAAATTTTGTGCTCTTTCCGTTCTCAAGATATTGACGATTAAAGATGGGCAAGCCAACTTGACGCTGCGGGCACACTTTCGAATTTTCAAAATTTGACTGTGCCATCGTTTTGTGCTCCTTTTGTGCTGATTTGTGCTGTAAAGAAAAAATTTTGTGCTCTTTCCGTTCTTAAGATATTGACGATTAAAGATGGGCAAGCCAACTGGACGCTGCGGGCACACTTTCGAATTTTCAAAATTTGACTGTACCATCGTCTTGTGCTCGTGTTGGACTGATTTGTGCTGTAAAGAAAATTTTTTGTGCTCTTTCCGTTGTCGAGTTATTGATGATGAAAGAGGGGCAAGTCAACTTGACGCAGGGGACACACTTTTAAATTTTCAAAATTTGACTATGCTATCGTTTTGTGCTCGTTTTGTGCTGATTTGTGCTGTAAAGAAAAAATTTTGTGCTCTTTCCGTTCTCAAGATATTGACGATTAAAGATGGGCAAGCCAACTTGACGCTGCGGGTACACTTTCGAATTTTCAAAATTTGACTGTGCCATCGTTTTGTGCTCGTTTTGTGCTGATTTGTGCTGTAAAGAAAAAATTTTGTGCTCTTTCCGTTCTCAAGATATTGACGATTAAAGATGGGCAAGCCAACTGGACGCTGCGGGCACACTTTCGAATTTTCAAAATTTGACTGTACCATCGTCTTGTGCTCGTGTTGGACTGATTTGTGCTGTAAAGAAAAATGTTTGTGCTCTTTCCGTTGTCGAGTTATTGATGATGAAAGAGGGGCAAGTCAACTTGACGCTGGGGACACACTTTTAAATTTTCAAAATTTGACTATGCTATCGTTTTGTGCTCGTTTTGTGCTGATTTGTGCTGTAAAGAAAAAATTTTGTGCTCTTTCCGTTCTCAAGATATTGACGATTAAAGATGGGCAAGGCAACTGGACGCTGCGGGCACACTTTCGAATTTTCAAAATTTGACTGTGCCATTGTTTTGTGCTAGTTTTGTGCTGATTTGTGCTGTAAAGAAAAAAAATTGTGCTCCTCCCGTTCTCAAGTTATTAGCGATTATAGATGGGCAAGCGAACTTAACGCCGCGAACGCCTCTTCCCGGAGAAATATATTTTTTTACGATATACATATGTGCATATTATGGAAATTGTCGAAATTGAAAGGTGGCTATTAGAGTAAAGACATCAAATAAAGTTTTTGTATGCTATCCTATTTGGATATCCTACGCATCAGAGTCGTGGTAATGTAATTTTAAGATTTCAAGTACTTGTAATAGTTACTCGTCAATTTCATACCAACAATACAGTTTCGTTAAAAGTAAAAAGTACAAATAATAAGTGCTGCAAAATAATACGTACCTATATTAATAAATATCCTTGTACCCAACTACATTTTTCGTTAAGATATTTTGAACTTTCATGAAGTAACTTATATATATATTTTTTTTATTTACATATTTTTACCTTCCATAACGTACATACGATAATAATTTCACTTCACTTCAAATTTCGCATTCTTTCATTAATAAATTAATAATTTCAAGATAATAATCTTTCATATATTTTTCTTTTCTCTTTTACACCAACATCTATGATAAATAATCTCCACAATAACCTGTATATTTTCATTATTACTACAATACTTACTGTCATTATGTTACATATATTTTTTTATTTCAAGTTCAAGTAATATATATTATTATACATGTAATTATCTCATAATACATTAGTATGTTTTTTTAAGTAACAATAATATTTATGCAAGATATTTTAAATTTTAATAAGTTCAAAATTAAGATTTCGTTCAACAACGGACGATGTCCGCAATATGTAACATTGTTGAAACAAAGGCTTGTGGTGACTATTGGAATACTTGCTGAACTGACATTGAAGCAAATATAAATGTAGTTAATTATAAGGTCACATATTTAGGTATAAATAAAAGGGAAGATACAATTAAAACTCTTATAGAATTTCATATTTCTACACCTGTTTCTGTTACATATAATAGAAATATTTTGAAAAGGGTATCATTTAAATGGAAAAGCATTTGCCCAGAGCAAGTCGTATATAAGCAAGGAAAACGTAAACGTATTCGTATAATGCTTAAGCAAGGTGCTTGGACAAATTTAATTCAATCACATTTCTGGATACTATGTATACTTCCGTGTGCATTAAATTTTAAGAATGCACATGTTTCGGAAAAAAGTTCAATTTATTTAAAAATGCATGCTACTTGTAAAGACTGTTCATCGGAATTTAAAGGTATTGTCAATCAGAAACCCACCGACAATGGCGCTACAAATTTTTGCAAGTATATTGGAGTTTGGAATGATATAATAATATGAGCGAGATGCTTTTAGATACAAATACCAGTGCAAGTCAGCATAGGCGAATGCTAACTAATGAATTAATGGTATTTGGAGACCCTGAACCACCCCATTATCACATATTCTAAATGAAATTAGCTGCATCAAAACATACCAGAGAAACTGACACATCTAAAACACCAAACATTACAAAAACAAAGTGTCCCGGAAATCACCCAGATCCTAACTCCTAGTCGAAAATTCTAGTTAGAGCCAAACATTGAATGGAAAACCGCGGATTTAAGAGGTACACGACTTTCACTTTCAACTGAGGTGACCGTTACACATTTGCTGAAGATAATGACAGGATGTAAATTAATTGATTACAGCAGAGTAGAGTGTATGGTCTGTACAAATTCTTCTTGCGCAGGAACAAAAACTGTTAATTATTCTTATTTAGTAGCAGAAATCACAGACATAAATGATTTCCACCGCTTAGCCACTATTCTCAATATGAAGTATCAGAATTGTGTTGTTGCTTGTACAATTCCTCCTTGCACCGGGACCAGAAATGTACAACAAATATTTAATAAATGTCATGTTTTTATCGAGATATGCTTAGTTACTGGTAACATTGCACACTTAAAATTGGAAGTACTTCCAAAATCAATAGAAATACAGGACCTGCGATACCATTTACGAGGGCTTGTCAGTTTTATCGGAACAAGTCAACATACTCATAGATCTGTGGGTCACTACACTGGATACAGTTTAAGACCAAGTAATTTGTGGGAAGTATGTGATGATTTACAAACAAAGAAGAAAGAGATTCGTTATAGTACCGCAGTACTGCCACACATCATATTATATACTATTTAAGCTCCTCATTTAGACGATTAGCTTATGATCAGCCGAATTACAATTTAATATCTAATTTCTGTATATTCTTTGACTGTACTATTGGAATCATATATGTAGTGTAGCAATGTGATTAGACATGTGTTTAAATTAGCCCATAATCTAGGAATTCTATGGATAATATCAAAATTAAAGTCAAAGTTATTATTTTATTACATTTACTACGAAATCTGGTAAAAAAACATTATTTGACGATAGTATACAGCCACCGAGAGGTGGTAACACTTACCGCGGTGGTTGCTTTTTGCACGAAGAAAAGATTTAAAAACAAACTCTAACCTATCTTAGGAACATTACATACATTGCATTTGAGGTAAATATAGATGACCACAACTCTAGTAAATCCGCTAACAGAAATATCGCTCGCTTTGACTGCTTTGGCACAGTTAAGACTAACCGAATATCAATGATTGAACTGGTTGGAGGGTTAGAAATGAAGGAATAGGAAACAAAGGAAGTTTGATTAAAACGGAAAATCTAGTTCAAAAAGAAAGTAATGTTAAATTAAGGCGGGTTATGATGAGTAAAAGGAAACATTTTTTATAACTATAGTATATCGAAGGAATACAAAAATGTTATTTCTTAATAAATGGAATTGTTCTGGAGAAACTGCACCTAATATGGTCTGGGCACAAGGTATGCCCAAGGTATGCAGAGGAATATGCAACAGGATTAACCGGTTTTGACTAACTGCAAATTTCAAAGATTCCTAATATGTATATATTGCTGTGATAATTATGAAAATGTGAATAATTTAAAATTAAATTAATGCTTGTGACCAAATGTCTGAAATTAATTATTAAGTTGAGCGCCAACTCTAAAATAGAGTAAAAATTGCTTAAAGAGCATGGGATTCAAAATCCCAGTGGTCACCTTCTGAAGGTAAACCTTAAGAAACTGAAAGTGGGTGTAAACTTGACCACGATGTGGGGAAACAAATTAAAACAACAAAATTTGAATTTTGAAATTAATTAGAACTTTAATAAATAAAAAAACAAATAGGAAGAAATTTAAAACCTTAGATTAATTAAAATCCAGGCTTAAAAGAAAACTCCCTATATTTAACGTGAAAATAAACAAGATTAAGAAAATATAGAAATATAAAATTTTATACACCACGTGTAAATCGCAAAATGGCGTTCTCAGGTGAACGTCTTTACCTTTAAATACTTAAAACTGCTCAAATGTAGTCAGCTATTACAAAACAAGGTAAAAATACCTTCAAAACAGTGAACTACAATCAAATCTAATTGAAAAAGAAAAAGAATGAATCAAAAATTAATTAAATATCAAATAAAAAAAAAATGAACTCTCAAAAAGTAAAATTAAATCAGCTATAACAAACTATTTGGAATTCCAAATATTATACAAAGAAAATTAACTGAATTGAGTGTAAGATGCCTCTACTAAGGTTAGATTTGTAAAAATCAAATGACACGCGGAAACAAAATGTCTTCAAACGACATACATTTACAGCGCTCAGGAAAATGATCTTACCTTCGCAGAGTCTAATTGTACACTGCTTTCTCTCTCCCGCAAGCGAGCAAACGCCGGCACAAGAGAAGCGCACGCAACAGAGGCGAACTTACACGGTGACATGACTTAACCCAGGCAAACAAACATGAAATGAAAAACTGAGCTAAATGAAAATTACATTGCTGTCAAACAAAACTAAAAATGATATTAATAAGAATTTTTCAACATGTTTCAAAGTAACTTAATACTAACTTAACTTTTACGAAAAATTTAGTGTCTTTTAAAAATCTTCAACAGCTGACTTGGACGAAGGGGTCAACGCACTCACGCACAGTTTTTCATCCCCTTTTTCCACAGCACATCTCCCGATTATAAAAGAAAAAAATTGCACTTGAAAAGTGTCATTGTTTTGCTTTTGAAATCGCACGCACACAAAAGAAAAAACAAAAATTGACAGTCCGGACAACGGAAAATAAAAAAAAAATTAAAATCCTGTCTCCGCACACAGGGGTGAAAACGTCACTTCCGGGCGGCGAACTACCCGGGGTCGTGGTGAAAGTTCTGGAGGGCAGAGATGTGGTACCGACCTTTGTTCTGGGTACCGTCCAAAGTGTGCAGTTCGTAGGTGACCCCATCAAACACACGGGCCACTCTGTACGGTCCAACAAACGGAAGTTCCAGCTTTTGGCAGGTTTGCTGGTCACGTCTTCCCAAACGATATCGACGCACCAGGACTTGGTCGCCGACATTGAACCGGGTACGCTTGGTGATCTTGGCATTTTCTTGGTGGACATAACGTTGTCCCCTGAGTTGAAGCTTCCTTCTGGCTTCCTCTGTACGTGCCTCCACGTATACATCCTCCTCGAGAAGGTTCCACGGGCGACTAGGCAACCTTCCATACATTAAAGTGTATGGGCACTCCTCCGTGGTGGTGTTGGGAGTGTTGTTTATCCAATTTTCGATGTTTTGGACGTGGCGGACCCAATCAGGATGGCGTTGATGGGTTTGCATCCTGAGAAACTTGACGATTTCCTGGATGTATCTCTCGCAAGGATTCCCACAAGGATGACGTATAGAACAGAAAGAAACATTAATATCACGCTCATTCATGGCGTCAACAAAACGATGCGTGTTGAAATAAGTGGCATTGTCAGCAAGAATGCGGCGCATTTTCCCTTGATTTCGTATAAAATTGTCAATGCAACGGATTGCTGTATCAGTGTTGTAATATCTGGTGGGAAAGAGTCTTACGTATTTGGTGAAAACATCTACCATGACGAAAATGTTGCGGTAGCCATAATGTCCAGGTATGAGATTTCCAAGAAAGTCGACGGCGACGAGGTCGAGTTTGTTCTCAACAACGATGCTCTTGATGACATTCTGGCAGGTGCGGTTTTTTGATTTTCCCAGTTGACATTGAAGACATGTGCGGACGATGGATTTGGCAATGGTCTTGTCTCTTGTTGCGAAGAAAGCTTCTCGGAAGGTGAGCCAAAGTTTGTGACCTCCAATGTGTCCCAGGGTTTGATGTAGCTCCTGCATTGCTTGACGTGCGAATGACTCGGTGAGTACGACATTGAACTGGTCTCGTATCCTTTTCATTAGAATACCATCTCTGATGACAAAATCCTTGTACTCATCCTGGTGGACTAATGCCTCTCGTATTCGATCGAAACAATCATCTTGCTGCACCTCATTGATCCTGACAAAGTCAAATAACCCCTCGGCTTCATACATGTTGTATGTGTTTACCTCAACATGGTTGAAATGGCTTTTCAGATTGTGCATACGAGACAAAGCATCAGCTGTTACATTCAAATCTCCTCTTATGTGTCTTATCTCAAAAACATATTCTGATAATAACAAGGACCATCGATAAATTCGGTTGTTTGAGAACCGAGTTGACATTAAAGATGTTAATGCAGCATGATCTGACTCAATTATGAATTTCTTGCCTAGTAAATAAAATCTTAACTTGTTTACTGCATGGACTACAGCTAGCATTTCTTTTTCTGACACAGTGTACCTTAACTCATAATTTTTCAAAATTCTGGAGACAAAACAAATTGGTTCTTCTCCATTTCTGCCAATTTGAATCAAGACACCACTGATGGCTGTGTCACTGGCATCGACACGTAACAAAAATTCTTTACTAAAATCTGGCAATAATAAACATAATGATTTGTGAAATTCAGACTTTACATTTTCAAATGCTTCTAATCTTTCATTTGTCCATTTAAATTTTTCATTCTTTCTCAACAATTCAAATAAAGGTGCACTGATGTGTGCTAATCTTGGAACAAACCTTTTGTAGTAGTTGACTACACCAAGAAAACCTCTTACTAACTTTATGTTGCTAGGTCTAGGGTACTTTTTGATGACGTCTAGCCTAGATTCATCTACTCTGACATAATTCTCTGTTAAATCATATCCTAAAAACTTTACTTCATGCTTTACAAACTCACATTTTCCTAAATTCACTTTTAAACCATTTCTTGCTAAAACTTCAATAACTTTGCGCAAATGCACTAAATGTTCAACTAAACTCTGACTAAAAATTAAAATATCATCGATGTAATGAGCTACAAACGAATTGTATGGTTCTAAAATCTGTTGCATTGCCCGTATCAACGCGGCAGCCGAACTACTTAACCCATAAGGTACAACCTTAAACTGATACACATTACCATCTACCATAAATCCACAAAACTTTCTAGATTCTTTGTTCAACGGTACCAACCAAAAAGAGCTCTTTAAATCTAGCTTTGTAAAATAATTCGCATTTGTACACCTTGCCAACAATGTTTCAACCGTGACTGGAGTTTCGAACTGCGGTCGTGTGCGTTCATTCAGACGTCGGGCATCAAGACACAAACGGATGTCTCCATTCTTCTTTTGGACGACGACTAAAGGATTGACGTACCTTGTTCTTCCACGTTCAATTATCCCATCTTGAAGCATTTGGGATACCTCAACTCTGACTTTTTCTTGCATGTTTTTGGGAATTGGATAGTTCTTGATTTTGAAAGGTTTCGATTCATCTACTTCTAAAGAATGTTCATAACCAACTGCTAAACTTGGGAATTTGTCTACTAAGGATATGTACTGCTTTAAAATTTCTTTGACTTTAAATTCAAACTTTTCATCACAATCAATCTTAAATTCATTTAAATCATCTGGGAATTCAATCTGGGAATTGTTTGCTTCTAACTCTACTACTTCATCAACAACTTCTTCTTCTTTAACCTCATCAACTAATTCACTACCCTGTATATCGTTTTTCAAACAATCACTTTTCAATAACTCTAAATTCACATTTTCTTTCTCTTTTCTTATACAATTAACAATTTTCTCCTCATTAGGAGTCTCATCACACCAATTAACTCTCTCCTCTCCTATCTGAATTAGTCTCTTATCAACATCTACCACCGCTCTCATCTTGTCTAACAAATCAATCCCAATAATTCCATCTCTTTTTAAACCTTTTAATGAAATAAACTCTCCCAGAAAAGTTGAATTTTGTAATTTGAATTCTACGACAAAAACTCTGTTGATGGCAGCAATTATCTTTTTTGTAGCAGTAATGATTGTAATTTTTCGAGTTGGAATGAATTTCCCTACTTTTTCTTTCTCTAGCATTTTTACTTTCTCTTCGTCTAAAATTGAAACCTCACTTCCCGTATCTACTAAACATCTTAAAACATTCTTTCCAAACATTGCATTTACATGTGGCAAATCTGAATTGATCGATCTTAAATCATTTTGTAAAATGGTGTACAATTCTTTCTTTTTGGTTGGATTTTCTAAAAATCCTGCCCACGAGCTTCATCGAGTAGTTCTTTCTGCTTTGTTTGAACCTTTTGCTCATTTAAATTAGACCTAGTGTCTTTGTGAATTGCGCCAGTGCTGTTTGATATCTGATTTGTTTGAATTTGATTAACGTAGCGATTTGAATTCCACTGCACAGAATCTCTAGGCAAAACTTTGTCAGCTGACTTATTTGAATTCTGATTTTGTGGGGAAGCCACTTGATTGACGTTTGACCTTGTCTGGACATTGTGACGGTCATTTTGGTGCGTTGTGGATACCTGAGGCACATTCTGATTGTTTGAATTTGGACTCTGACGTCCACCATTTCTAGGAGTGAAAGACTGTCTCCTGTTGAAATAGGGAGCTGGTCTCGGATTTACATTAGCTCGCGAATACTGTTGACGGTTGAAACCATCATTACTCGAACTGCCAGTTGCCTGATTGTGGTTGACATGGCCTTCAGGACTTCGCGAATTGCTAGGATTTACCTTGCATTGTTCCGCTTGATCTAATCTCTTCATTAGTTCCAATAATTGACTAACAGAGGTTATATTTTGCATCGCAATGGCTTGAGTGACCTCAGGCTCAAAATGCCTGGATAATTGCGTGATCAAATCAGATTCCAAAACGGGTGGTGTTAAAAATTTGAGAATATTGATTTTCTTTATGACATAGGCTTCTCTACTATCTAATCCGCACTTATTATAAGAACCTAAGAATAAATTTGTTCTCACCCTTTGTTGAATCGCTTGACTCCAGTATTGTCGTTGAAATACATCTTGGAAGTGGTCCCAGGAATTGATCGTATCCGCGACGAAGTCAAACCAGGATCTCGCTTCATCCTTCATGGCGTTGCGGGCGATCCGCAGCTTGTTTCTTTCTCCCGGTACGGATTCTAAAAATTCGTTCAAATTTCTTAGAAACGCCATTGGATTGGGCGTTACCGAACCAAAAAATTTCGGTAACTGTTCCATTTGAACAGGCATTGACAAAATACTGTTGCCAAACTGATTGACATTGGGAATTTCTTGAATTGATGAAATTTTTCTGTTTATTTGTTCTTCAGCTCTTTCCACACTCTCAGCAATCTTTTCCTTCACTTCGCATTCTATTTTTCTGACTCTTTCTTCAACCACATATTCTCTCTCATCCCATTTATTTTTCATTCCTTTTATCTCTTTCTGACAATGTTTAATTGATATTTCATTAGCTGTTGATCTTATTGCATTATCTAATACTTTATTCTCTACTTTCTTAACGTTTTCATCTACTCTTATGATTTCTGATCTAAAATCACTCCTTATCTCATCAATCTGTCTCTGTATCCCTTTTGTTACATTCATAATCTCATTATTAGAAGCAACAAGCTGTCTAAACATCATCATCACATCTTTCATTCCTATACTTTCCTCAGTTTTTCCTGTCTCACTCTGCTCCAACGTCTCGATGTGGGACTCCCTCACATCCGTCAAAAGTGCTTGTGGAAGCTCCATCTGCTTGCTCTCCTTTTCCTCAGGAAATGAATCCTCCGAATACGTCTTGTCTAGCACGGTTGCCACAGATTCCTCGCTCCTGTACCTGGATTGCTCCCTCCAGGTTCCTTCTGGGACGAACAATTTGTCCTGTGCTTGGTTCTCTCCGGACATTTCGACGATTTTCAAAAATTTTTAAACACAACAGGTATTAGTTTCCCCGAAACAGTTGAAAAATTCACGAAACCTCGTGCAGGGAAAATTACAAAGTAAATCGTGGCCAAAAATGAATCAAAACAACAATGAATCGTGAGCCCCACGTTGGGCGCCAAATAATTATGCTGTGATAATTATGAAAATGTGAATAATTTAAAATTAAATTAATGCTTGTGACCAAATGTCTGAAATTAATTATTAAGTTGAGCGCCAACTCTAAAATAGAGTAAAAATTGCTTAAAGAGCATGGGATTCAAAATCCCAGTGGTCACCTTCTGAAGGTAAACCTTAAGAAACTGAAAGTGGGTGTAAACTTGACCACGATGTGGGGAAACAAATTAAAACAACAAAATTTGAATTTTGAAATTAATTAGAACTTTAATAAATAAAAAAACAAATAGGAAGAAATTTAAAACCTTAGATTAATTAAAATCCAGGCTTAAAAGAAAACTCCCTATATTTAACGTGAAAATAAACAAGATTAAGAAAATATAGAAATATAAAATTTTATACACCACGTGTAAATCGCAAAATGGCGTTCTCAGGTGAACGTCTTTACCTTTAAATACTTAAAACTGCTCAAATGTAGTCAGCTATTACAAAACAAGGTAAAAATACCTTCAAAACAGTGAACTACAATCAAATCTAATTGAAAAAGAAAAAGAATGAATCAAAAATTAATTAAATATCAAATAAAAAAAAAATGAACTCTCAAAAAGTAAAATTAAATCAGCTATAACAAACTATTTGGAATTCCAAATATTATACAAAGAAAATTAACTGAATTGAGTGTAAGATGCCTCTACTAAGGTTAGATTTGTAAAAATCAAATGACACGCGGAAACAAAATGTCTTCAAACGACATACATTTACAGCGCTCAGGAAAATGATCTTACCTTCGCAGAGTCTAATTGTACACTGCTTTCTCTCTCCCGCAAGCGAGCAAACGCCGGCACAAGAGAAGCGCACGCAACAGAGGCGAACTTACACGGTGACATGACTTAACCCAGGCAAACAAACATGAAATGAAAAACTGAGCTAAATGAAAATTACATTGCTGTCAAACAAAACTAAAAATGATATTAATAAGAATTTTTCAACATGTTTCAAGGTAACTTAATACTAACTTAACTTTTACGAAAAATTTAGTGTCTTTTAAAAATCTTCAACAGCTGACTTGGACGAAGGGGTCAACGCACTCACGCACAGTTTTTCATCCCCTTTTTCCACAGCAATATGTATATCCAAACAAAGTCGTACAGTTTTATGTTTTATTACGCTACATGTGTTTGTTCTTTACATACCACACATTTTATATTTTCTTTATCTGATATACCCTTACTTATCTGCTCTTACGTCCTCTAATATGACTTACTCTTGTATAGGAGATTGTAATTGCTTACACTATCACATATTATATTGACAACGTCTGTCATGGTGATTACAACTAAATATGTAATAAGCAATAAAAAATAGTTTTATTAGGGCAAGCAGTGCCACCACAAATTTTTCATTAAACTCTAGGTAAGTACAATAGATCAGAAAAAAAAACCTTTACCTACTGGCCTTAATGTAATAGCAACCACAACCGTTAATTTCGTCAATATGTAAATTGTATCTAATATTCTGGGCATTAAAAGGTAGCAGCCTAAAATTTAATTGTTATGGCAAAAATCACAGCAAAATGATAGCATAGTCAAATTTCGAAAATTCTAAAGTGGCCCGCAGTGTCTAGGTGGCTTGCCCATTTTTAATTGCCAATAACTCAAGAACCAAAAGAGCACATTTTTTTTCCCTGCAGCACAAATCAGCACAAAACGAGCACAAAACAATGGCACAGTCAAATTTTGAAAATTCAAAAGTGAGTCCGCAGCATCAAGTTGGCTTGCCTATCTTTAGTCGTCAATAACTCGAGAACAGAAAGAGCCCAAAATTTTTTCTTTACAGCACAAATCAGCACAAAACTAGCACAAAACGATAGCATAGTCAAATTTTGAAAATTTAAAAGTGTGTCCCCAGCGTCAAGTTGACTTGCCCCTCTTTCATCATCAATAACTCGACAACGGAAAGAGCACAAAAATTTTTCTTTACAGCACAAATCAGTCCAACACGAGCACAAGACGATGGTACAGTCAAATTTTGAAAATTCGAAAGTGTGCCCGCAGCGTCCAGTTGGCTTGCCCATCTTTAATCGTCAATATCTTGAGAACGGAAAGAGCACAAAATTTTTTCTTTACAGCACAAATCAGCACAAAACGAGCACAAAACGATGGCACAGTCAAATTTTGAAAATTCGAAAGTGTGCCCGCAGCGTCAAGTTGGCTTGCCCATCTTTAATCGTCAATATCTTGAGAACGGAGAGAGCACAAAATTTTTTCTTTACAGCACAAATCAGCACAAAACGAGCACAAAACGATGGCACAGTCAAATTTTGAAAATTCGAAAGTGTGCCCGCAGCGTCAAGTTGGCTTGCCCATCTTTAATCGTCAATATCTTGAGAACGGAAAGAGCACAAAATTTTTTCTTTACAGCACAAATCAGCACAAAACGAGCACAAAACGATGGCATTATTAAAGTTTGAAAAATCGAAAGTGTGGCAGCCAACTTGACGGACCTGGCGACTAGAATTGTTCATAGGACTGATACCAGATGTCACTATAAGTAACGTCTTTACATAATTTTATACATCGCTAAAAGAGCCCCAACAGCTTCACGCCCGGACACAGTACAATGTTGCCACTGCTCTTATAGACGGCGCGCCGACAAAGCTGTTGCATCTAACGGACGCCGCCGCTAATCCGCTTATTTAAAATACCGCGTGGTTTTTTATAAAGACATGGCAAATCTTGGTATCAACTTTCCTTTGGCGAATTTTTTCTTCAAACACGGTTGTTCGGGTTTATTTCTTTTGCCCTGCCATTTGTTTATTTCCGTTATCAAAAAAAAAAACGGGCATTTTTTGCTTTAAGTTATACTTATTCTGCCGCGTATATCATTCACGACTATTTTCGAGTTAACATATTTTAAAAACTATATACCATTGTGCTCTGAAGTTCATGCAATTTATTAGGAATTTTACGCCTAAAAGTATACAACCCACTTGCCTTGCTATTAGTGCGCAATGCGCAATTGCATTATAATTTTTAACCTACCAACCGTCATTAACGTACTCTCTCTCATTCGTTTTACCAAGTTGTACACACAGGTACATTGTTAAGTTCTATATTACAATTGAAGCGATCGATGTAAAATCAATAAAGTTACTGTCGCTTATATCAAGTTTTATTCAATCAACATTATTCTGGTCCTTCGAAGCGGATCCTTCGACAAGAAGAAGGAAAAGGAAAACACGGAACCTACGATAACCTGTAAGTCAATCCATGTTCTATTCCACATTCATACCATTCATTTACGTTCAATTTTGGCAAGAATTTGTTGTTTTTTCATTTTCTATTGTGTCTTCATGCATGTTTAAGTGGTTCAATTTGAATACGATTTTTCCGATATACCTTATACATTTGCCATTTACCGATTGCAATGGAAGATATCAAAATTAATGTGCGCAAGCGTGGTATAATAAAACAACGCGTAACGAATTTTGTCAAGTATGTTGAATCTATCTCACAATTAACAGATAGAAGCGTTGCTCAACTTAAAGAATTGGAAATTAGGTTAGGTAATGTCAGTCACATATTGGATGAGTTTGAAAGCATTCAGCAAATCATCGAGACGCTGTGCTCAGGTGAAGAACTAGCGGAACACGCAAAATACAGAGATGAGATAACAGACACATTTTTAACAGCTCAAGCGTTAGCAGTTACAATTGTAAACCCGCCAAAAACAACACGTGACACATTCGTTGATAATAGCATTAATTCTACTAATACATCTCTACCTAATATAGCATTGTCTAGTATAACACCTTTTAATACCAGTACAGGTCAAATAAAATTACCTACAATCGAATTACCCAAATTTAATGGTGACTACACAAAATGGTTAGAATTCAAAGACACGTTCACATCTCTCATTCACGAAAATTCCCAAATAAGTAATATTCAAAAATTTCACTATTTACGTGCATCTTTAGGCAAAGAAGTTTTAAAAATCATACAATCGTTAGAATTTTGCGACACAAATTATGAAAAGGCATGGGAATTATTACACAAACGGTACCTACAATAAATCACAATTACTAATTCATAGTCACATTAAAGCCATATTTGAGTTGGAAACCATAACCAAAGAAAATGCTACGAGTTTAAGGGGAATTGTTGATACAGTTTCGGAACACATTTATGCATTAAAAAGTCTCAAACAATCTACAGAATATTGGGATCAGATATTAATATATGTTATTAGTACTAAATTAGACAGGGTGACACTCAGAGAATGGGATCATTTTAAAACAGATTTGTCTACTTTTCAAGAATTTGTCGACTTTTTGATTGGTCGCGCAGATGCATTGGAAGCAAAGCGAAAGGTAAAGAACAAAAAGACAAAAATTTCACTCACAAAAAAGTTTCTATGGTAGCTTCAACAAGTTTATGTACTGTGTAATTACTGTAAGGATGCCCACACTATTTACCATTGCGCGGAATTTTTAAAATTACCAGTCAATGATCGTTTAAACAAGGTTTTAGAATTAAAACTATGCAAGAACTGTTTATGTCGCGGTCATGATGCCAAAACATGTCGATCTGGTACATGTAAAAAATGCAAGCTTAGGCATAATACATTGTTACATTTTGAAAAACAAGTTGAAACAAAACAAGAAGGAAACCACAAGTATCGACCTCTCAAGTATCATTTTTCGCCCTCGGTGTCAATAAACTTGTATTGTTATCAACCGCAATGATAAATACAAGCAATTCATCAGGTAATACAAGGTCAGCTCGCGCATTACTTGACAGCGGATCTCAAGTCAATTTCATTTCAACACGACTTTGTAAACAATTGAATATAAAAGGTGTTTCAACAGATATATATATCACAGGTATCAATAAAATGACTTCAAATTTAACTCAAAAATGCGAAGTTACAATTTCTGCAATGAACGGAAGTTCAAAATCAACAATTTCATGCTACATACTAGCAAAAATCGCAGACAATTTGCCTAATCAAACAATAAATATAGATTCATGGGAAATTCCTTCAGATCTACCATTGGCTGATCCACAGTTCAATCAGTCCAGCGAAATAGATATACTGCTCGGCGCAGATATATTCTGGCATGTAATTTACGATCAAACTTACAAATTACCAAAGGGCCTCCCAACTCTAAGAAACACTGCTTTCGGTTGGATCGTATGTGGTTCTTTAAAGCAGTCAACTGCAACAGCCGTGTGTAATTTCACTGCAAGCAACACCTTGCATCAAGATATCAAGCAATTCTGGGAACCTGAAGAAGTATACATGGACAACAAACAAAGTTCTGATGACGAGTACTGCGAGCAACATTTCAATTCAAATTTGACACGAACTGCAGATGGTAAGTTTATGGTGAAGATTTCACTTAAATATCCTCCAACATTGCTCGGGAATTCGAGATCAAGCATTAAATCGATTGTCGAAATTAGAGAAGAGA
The DNA here is from genome assembly GCA_949128085.1 of Cetonia aurata. Lineage (NCBI taxonomy): Eukaryota > Metazoa > Arthropoda > Insecta > Coleoptera > Scarabaeidae > Cetonia > Cetonia aurata. The sequence goes on from OX421885.1 coordinate 435,331, forward strand.
CTACATTCTACGCCAAATGTAAGAGCACAATATGTTTCATTTTTACAAGAATACTACGATTTAGATTATATGTAGTTAGTATCGTCAGAAGATAATAGCGCAACGCCATTCTATTTACCACATCACGGTGTATTAAAGGATGAAAGTACCACAACCAAACTTCGGGTGGTATTCGACGGTTCGTCCGAATCTGATAGTGGATGGTCTCTGAATGATCTACAATATACCGGCCCTGCAACTTTGAATGATCTATTTCATATAATCATGCGTATCAGGCAATATCGTTTCTTGGTAACTGCAGATGTGGCAAAAATGTACCGCCAAATATGGGTGCATCCTGATGATAGGCAATTGCAAAGAATATTATGGCGAAGTCATAATGACGAACAACCCCAGGAGTACACATTAAATACCGTCACATACGGCACTAGTTCAGCTCCATACTTAGCAATCAAATGTCTCCAACAAGCAGCTCTTGATAATCAACATAAGCATCCTGAAGCAGCACATACAATATTAAATGACTTCTACGTAGATGACCTCATCACTGGTTTCAATTCAGAGGAACATGCAATAGACATTTGTCAGCAAATTTCAAACATTCTAGAAGAATACCATTTTCATTTGCGGAAGTGGCATTCAAACAGTAAGATTATCACAGCTAAGTTAATTCACAACGGTGAACCCTTAAGCGAACTTCCATTAGGTCATGACTCTATAAAAACCTTAGGGATTCACTGGAATAGTCAATTAGATGCTCTAACTTACAAATCACTTTGTATTTCTCCTTCACTAGAAATTACAAAACGATACGTGCTATCATGTGCTTCTAAGATTTTCGACCCATTAGGACTCATAAGCCCATACGTTATAACAATTAAGATCATGATACAGAAGCTATGGTCATGCAAATTAGATTGGGACAATCCAATTACCGCAGAATTTTCTCGTGATTGGTTCGCATGGTTCAATGATTTGCAACATTTGAAGAAAATAATCATTCCTCGTCATACTTTAATACCAAACTCTACGTCAATTGAACTAGTTGGCTTTTGCGACGCATCACAACAGGCATACGGATGTTGTATTTATGCACGTTGTACTGACGACGCTAAAAACGTCACGGTTGAACTATTATGCTCAAAGACGAAGGTAGCCTCGCTGAAGGTACTTACCATACCCAGGTTGGAGTTACTAAGTGCGGTACTTCTAGCAGAACTAACTAAAAAAAGTGTCAAAAATACTTACTGTTAAACATGAAGTATCTTTTTGGTCGGATTCGAGAATCGTCCTGGCATGGTTAAGGAAAGATGCAAGGCATTTACACACATTTGTAAGTAACCGAGTTGCAAAAATACAAGAACTTACCGATCCGAAAAAGTGGCACCACGTGTCATCAGCAATGAATGCGCGCGGTTCATTGGTTCAAACGTTACTTACCACAAAATTTTGGTGGAAAGGCTCTCCATTTTTGTCTTTGCCGAAGGACGAATGGCCTTTTCTAACCAAAAATGACTTACCTGAAAAGGTACCGGAGCTAAAGAAAAATTATACATCATTTATCAATATCAACCAAGAGTTATTCCCATTTCAAAATTACTCCAGTTATAATCGATTGAAGCGTACAATAGCGTATTGTATTCGATTCACAAGGAATCTAAAAACACCCAAATCTCAGAGAAAGATTGGCTGCCTAGACACATCCGAGTTGCACGATGCAGTAAAGGCACTAGTGAGGTGGGCTCAGAAAGAATCGTTCGCACAAGAAATTATCGACACGGAAACAAATTCAAAACGCAAATCACGAAGTAATTTATCACTATCACCATTTCTAGACGAAGATGGACTCTTATGTGTAGGTGGTCGACTAATAAATTCAGGTTTACCTTACGACGGTAATCATCCCTTACTTTTAAGTTGAAAGCATCATTTAACACAATTGATTTTAGAAGAAGAACATAAACGATTGCTACACACTGGACCACATCAATTATTGAGTCATGTAAGACAACAATTTTGGCCCACATCCGGTTTACAAACAGCTAAGCACATTATTCGAAAATGCATAAAATGTTTTAAATTTAAACCTAAGGCTCAGTTTCCCATCATGGGTAACTTACCCAAAGAGCGCATCACACCAAGTTATGTATTCGATAACACAGGTGTCGATTTAGCTGGTCCGTTCTTGTTAAAAGATCGAAAGGGACGCGGTTCGAAATTGTCAAAAGCGTGGATTTGCATATTTATATGCTTATCAACAAAAGCAATGCATACTGAACTTATCAGTAGTTTGTCTACGGATACATTTATAGCATGTTTTCGACGATTTATATCCAGACGAGGCACTCCTTCTACAATGTGGTCTGATAATGGCACCAACTTTGTTGGTACTAACAACCAATTAAAACAGTTTTTTAAGTCCGCGAATTCGGACATTTCAAACGCCTGTACACGTGAAGGCATTCAGTGGAATTTTATTCCGCCACACGCACCTCATTCCGGGGGTTTATGGGAGTCTGGTGTAAGAGGTATTAAAAGGCACTTGTATAAGGTCATAAATAACACACATTTAAAGTTTGAAGAGTTCATTACTGTTCTTGCGCAAATTGAATGTACCTTGAATTCCCGACCTTTGGTTCCATTATCCACGGATACTAATGATTTCGCACCCCTTACTCCTGCACACTTCCTAGTAGGAAGATCATTAATTGGACTACCAGAAGCGAAGTTGACAGACATTCCGATGAACCGTTTGAAGAGATTCGAACTACTTCAACAATTACATCAAAGATTTTGGACAAGATGGTCGAGAGAATACTTGCATCATTTACAACAACGAAGTAAATGGAAATTCCCTTCGTCATCCATGACCATTGGCACATTAGTGGTCATCAAAGACGACAACCAACCTCCCTGAAAATGGGTGACGGGAATTATCGAGACACATCCTGGTGACGACGGAGTGGCTCGAGTGGTTTCCTTGAGGACTGCAAGGGGTCTCATCAAACGCCCAGTCGCAAAAATTTGCCCGTTGCCGATTGAAGATGGAGACAAACAAATTTAAATTATTGTATTTTGAATATCTTGAACAATTTTAAAATTGTCCAAGGGGGGGGGAGTATGTTCTGAAGTTCATGCAATTTATAAGGAATTTTACGCCTAAAAGTATACAACCCACTTGCCTTGCTATTAGTGCGCAATGCGCAATTGCATTATAATTTTTAACCTACCAACCGTCATTAACGTACTCTCTCTCATTCGTTTTACCAAGTTGTACACACAGGTACATTGTTAAGTTCTATATTACAATTGAAGCGATCGATGTAAAATCAATAAAGTTACTGTCGCTTATATCAAGTTTTATTCAATCAACATTCATCAACACATTGAAAGTTTGAATCAGGTGAACATTTATGTCGAAACATGAGTTTTAGATGGGAAAAATTTGATTTTATTTTATTTTAATTAGTATGGCAGGCATAGCACAATGAGCCCGGTAAGGGTGGCCTAAGTGCACGTGGTTACCACCTTCCCCGGCCTAGTATGGCAGGCAGTAAGTGCAATTATTTGAATTGTGGAAGATCCAAGAAAAGAATTCCGAATTTAAATATGTTTAGATTTCCTGTGCGTGATGAGAATTTACTTGCACAATGGATTAAAAATTCAAAAAAATCATATGATATTTTCAATTTTATTCAAGAGTATTCGAAACAATTTATTAACAGTCACTTTTAAACAAGGTACTTCAACAATAAGTTTTGATGCTCTACAGCAGACATATTTCATAGATCGGAATTCCAGCACTGCTAGTGCTCTAATGAAAATAACGGACAAGCATATTAATCCAACTTCTTTCGAAAAAATATCGTGGAAATTGGCATTACAAATTTTTTCCAACACATTGGCATAGGCTTTAAGAACGTGTGCGGTAAATTGGCAAATTAATTCTAAAATCGTCTTAGATACCGCATAGTTCTTACAATAGATGAACAATTTGTTTGATACCTTAAATAATAAACTCCAAAATCTTCAAACTGCGAACCAGATTTGGTTGTTTGTTTACAAGTAAAACACGATCTGATCACTACTAATCTAATAGTGATAATCGCATTATATTAGTGTTTTTTCAATGTTTCACACAGATGTTTGGTCGTTATTTTCCCATTTTTTAAATTAAGGACGACATTTAGTTCCGCTGTGATCGGAAGCGTGTAGTTTTTAAAATTAATGCAGTGCATACTATTTTATTGTGTTCTTGCTTCTTTCTGACATTCTGGATGATTCTTTTATTTATTTTTATAGTGAAAATAAAATTTAAGTATTATTTATTCCTTATTTATTCCTAATAACCTACAAATATTAATAGAATGTTTATTAGCTTGTTGTTTGTAGATGGTAATTATATGTACCACCGGCGCCAAATAAAATGGGTACACTGAAATTGTTATATTGTGAATATTTGTATTTAGGAAATCGTTGCCATAGAAATTTTTTTAATAATTCTGTAATTTTGACTTATCTATTTCATTCTGTGTATAATCTAATTGAAAATGCCTCAACATTTAAGCACAGTTAATAAAGCAAGAGTAGTGACAATGTTGGAAAACGGGTGGTCAATACGACAAGTTGCCCAAGAGTTTAACAAAAGTAAAAATACTATCCTGAGAATAAAGCAAAGATGGGTTAATGAAGCAAGATTATCAAGATATATTGGATCTGGAAGAACAAGGATTACTACAGCGCATAATGATGCAGCACTTATTAATTACCTCAGAGATAATCCATTTTCTACCGCAGTAACAGCAAAAGAGGAAACTGCTTTTCCTGCGTCGCATAGAACAGCTCTTCGTGGTATTAAAAATTCTAATTTAAGAAACTATTCTGCTGCAAGAAAAGGGTTCCTAACTCAAGTTCATCAACAACGACGTCTGGAGTTTTCAGAAGAATATGTTAATAGGGACAATAATTTTTGGGATAGTGTCATTTTTTCAGATGAAAAGATCTTTCAATCATGTCATAACGGTCGATTAAGATTATATAGACCACGCAACAGTAACAGGTATTCGCATGAATACGTTCCACAAATTAAAAGAAGTGGACGTTTCAGTATAAACGTTTGGGCTTGGATCAGCGTTAATGGACCGGGGATTTGCTGGAGAATAGATGAACGATTAACAGGAAATATTTACAGAACCATATTAGACAACATAATGCTACCTTCTATAACACAAATATTTGATGGAAATTTTCCCCTATTCATACTTCACATGTTGTTACGGAATGGTTTGAAGAGAACGAAGTGCCTGTATTACCTTGGCCGGCAAACAGTGCTGACTTGAACCCCATTGAGAATGTTTGGGGTAGTATGGTGAAGAAAATTTATAATGCCAATTTTAGACCCCAAAATTCAGAAGAGCTGTGGCAAGCAATCGAAAACGTTTGGGAAGAAATTGCACCGGAATACACACAAGCTTTAATTTATTCAATGCCACGACGTCGTCAGAGCGTTATTGAAGCAAAACGGAGGCTTTACAAAATATTAGCATTTTTTTTATTTCTTTAATGTATAATGTTTAAAACGTAATAATGTGTTCCTAAAATGTAAAATTGGCAAATTAAATGACAATGAAATGAACATGATCACATTATTTCACTTGTTACTACAGAAACAAATATAGGAATATATTGAAAGTACCATATACAATAGTTAAATAATGCTGAATTCAGTATTTAGACTTGTCCCCGTTTTTTATGTCGTCCATGGTACATACCTATATTAATTAATTTAAAATCAAATTATAGCAATTAGTTTTCATATTTATGCATTTCTGACTAATGCAGATTAAATATCATTAAATATCTTACATGCACACGAATACCATGTATATTTCATACTTTTTAATTACGTTATCTAATGTGAAAATGAATCAAAATTATTGACAACGTCGCACATTTTGTTACGAAGTGCATTGGTAGGACGGCATGCCAGTAATAATTATATCCCCCGACATTTTCGATATTGCTCTAGATTTACGTGATGTCATCTCTGAAGTCGATAAACAAACCTTCAAGCTTATCAAAATTCCACAATTTTTTCCCACACAAGTTTAATCTCTTTAAAAATTGGCGTGCAATATTTAAATAAAATCCGCTGATGTTAGAAAGTGTACCAGTACCACCACATGGCAGTAATAATTATATCGGTCGATATCTTCGACATCCCTCAAGATTTACGTTTTATTGTTTTTGAAACCGATAACCAAACTCTCATACTTATAAAAATCACATTTAATTTTTTGCCACAACTTCCAATGTCCGTCAAAAATGGCGAGTAGTATTTATATAAAAATTTCCGCGAATGTTAGGAAGTGTACCAGTAAGATGACATGGCAGTAATAATTATATCCGTCAACATCTTCGACATCCCTCAAGATTTACGAGTTGTCATTTCTGAAGTCGATGCACAAACCCTTAAACTTATAAAAATCGCATTTATTTTTTCTCCCATAACCCCCAATGTTCTTCAAAACTGGCGGGTTATATTTATGTATATAAAAATGTCCGCTAATGTCAGGATGTGTACCAGTAATAATTATATCCGCCGATCACATCCTTCAAGATTTACGTATTGTCGTTCTAGAAACCGATAACCAAACTCTCAAACTTACGAAAATCACATTTATTTTTTTTTCCACAACTCCCAATGTCCTTAAAAAATGGCGGCTAATATTAATATAAAAGTTCCCGCTAATGTTAGAAAATGCATCGGTATGCATGTTTCACAAAGATGTGTGGTCGTTATTTTCCCATTTTTTAAATTAGGACAACATTTAGTTCCGTTGTGATCGCAAGCGTGTAGTTTTTAAAATTAAGGCAGTGCATACTATTTTATTGTGTTCTTGCTTCTTTCTGACATTCTGGATGATTCTTTTATTTAGTTTTATAGTGAAAATAAAATTAAGGTATTATTTATTCCTTATTTATTCCTAATAACCTACAAATATTAATAGAATGTTTATTAGCTTGTTTGTAAATGGTAATTATATGTACTACATACCTATATTAATTAATTTAAAATCAAATTATAGCAATTAGTTTTCATATTTATGCATTTCTGACTATATCATCATATAATATCATTAACTATCTTACATACACACGAATACCGTGTATATTTCATACTTTTTAATTACGTTATCTAATGTGAAAATGAATCAAAATTATTGACAACGTCGCACATAATTCGTGTATTTTAGCGGCGCCATCGCGTGCCGATTAGTTCAAGTTAGGGTATATATTGCTATGATATTAAATTACCTAACCTACCTAAAATCAACAGCATACAACATCAAACGTTTGTTATTGAAATAAATTGTATTTTTAATTTATGTACGTATTTAACTATTTTGTAAATTTATTGTAAAAATTCAAACTAAACACTCACTATATCGCATATAATTTTAAAAGGGCACGTTTCCATGGAGTTTTTAGGTAAAAGTTCCTTCGCTGATCGTACGAACGTGGGTTCACTTAAAGTGTCGTATCGTTGGAAACGATTTTCTTTCATCGTTGATGGGATCTTAGTGCCTAGGAGATATGAATGTTTGTTTAAAAACAATTGTAAAGGACTTCTTTTTCGATATTTTCCTGAGTTGGTTGTATTTTCAAAAACATCTAAAAATTTCAAAATTTAAATAATTATAAGAGTCATTTAACTTAAGATTTACTTGCCAAGGATGAAGTGTTGTGTGTTTTGTGCAAAAATGATGGTATTCCATTAATTTCGAAGAATTGGGGGACGTATTTTCTATTCCTGGAGCCACAATCGAGGGACTGAGTTACAACTTTAGGTGGCTGAGACATCGATAGCGCAGGTTTGGAGCTAGAAAGATTGTTGCAGAACTGGAATCAGTATATAAAGGAGCTATTTATCGTACTGAAAAGTAAGCGTTTATTCATCTTTCGAACTATTAACCGGCGCCGGCGTTCAGAACGTAATTAAATTCTGAGGTTAGAATGATTTGATAACAGTGATTTATTAGGGATTTTCGTTGATGTAAACAAACGTTTGCTGTTCTAGTAAGGTTTTTGACAATACGCGATTGTATGACGAGAGGTTAGCGGGAGATTTGAATTCAATTTTGATATTTAAACAAGATATTTTGAGATTAGTTTGAATTAAGATTCAAGGAATCTTATTTTTGTATAATTTAAATAGTATTTGAACTTACTTACCCTGAGAGAGAGAATATTCATCTTAATTGTTATTCACTTTTTTATTAACTCGAAATAAACAAAGTTATGTATATAAATTTGGTTTTATTCACTATAAGATAATAACATCACAACTAAATAAGTAATACAGTTTCTACAATCAAAACACAGAGAATAAAAGGTCATTTAAGCTATAATATTACTTCTTTGTCGAGAATACTACACCCCCCCACGCCCCAGGAGTTACTGAAGACTATATCGTCGTGGTAACTGCAATATGTCGGATGTCAAATATACCAAATTTTACAGGAACGTCAAAAAATATTCTCATTTTGACCCCATCTTCTCGGCTGCTTTTCTAAATCGAATATCATAATTGATTGTACTCCGGATTAATACTACCGTTAGTTTTTCAATGTAAGTTGTTTTTTTTGTAAGTTATGTTGACATACGACCATTTGCTCATCGACGCTGGCCAGTGTTGTAGACATAAGTCAAATTTTTAATTAGGTACAAAGTGATAAAATAGGTATAAAAAAATAAAATAATAAATGTGAATTATGTGAAAACTTTGTGTAATTAGTTGAAATTATAAAAATAAAAAAGTTCTTATCATAGAAAAAGCTTAACAGTTGAAAAATTTAAATTGTAAAATTAAAGTAACTTGCTTATTGCCATGGAAGGTTGCTGTAAAATTCTCTATAGTCTTCTGGTATTAATTCTTTCAACTCTTGAAGATGAAGAAATTTGCTTCTTTCAATCGGACAAGGTCCATTATACAGCTTTGAGCGCTGGTTCACCAGTGATTGCTTGCGTCGCCTTGGGAGCGGTGCCCATTGGTCACTGAAGGACATTTTGAAGTTCACCACCCCTTCTGGGGTATACTGGAAGGCAACAACATCATTAACACAAGGGTCTCCAGTTTTCGTGCCTGGTCTAATACTGCTGTAATAATCAGTATCAAATTTGAGGGAGTCGTCATAACTAAGGTAATACGTGTGGTACGGGTTCTTAACTCGAGCACTTTGAATTATAGGAAGGTAATCGGCAGGAACAAAAACTTGTCTTCTGTTACCTAGCTTTTTTTCTATTGTAGAATGTACAGACTCCACCTCCAAGTATGTGTGGCCAACTTCCAAGTATTTCTGTTCTATGATGACTCTACCCTTTATGCTAAGGTCCAGTAATGCGTTAGATAGTTTGGCATTTCTATTCTGATAGCCACAGCCTGGTTATGCACTTTCAACTTTGTTTTGTAATAGTTTGCGGCAGCATTGAGACGGGGCGACAGCAAAACCGCTTGCAGATCTACTGTGTAGCATTTGATGTCATCGTTTTCCAAAGCTAAGCTTTTGTCGGCCCCTTTTTCCACATTAGCCTCATTCTTCTTTTTATCATGTGCATTGAATGATCTTTTATCGAGTGTCCCGTTTTTGTATTTTGTACACTCATTACACTGATCTTTTTTGGGAGCGTAAATAGCCAGATTTAACTTCTTTATTGATTTTTGAAAAGTGGCCCACGACACGTTTTTTTTTCCTTCAGAGGTACATTTTTCTAGATATTTGCGGTGCATGTCTCTAAAGCTATCCCAAACTGGTTCCAAATATAACTTCTCAGAAAAGGAACGGCAGTAGTGGGATTCGACTTTAGCCAGAGAGTTCAGCCAGTTTTCCAAGTCCTTCGCGATGGATGCTTGGTCCTCATTATCTCTCCTAGGTCTAAGAGAAGAAGAAGTGGCTCCTGGAGCCAACTCTTTGCTGTCTAGAGTCCAAGTTCGCAATTGCTTTTCTCCTATGCTGAGTGTATGCAAAAACATTTTTTTGCAGCCTTTTTTGTTTGCCCTATCATTTTTTTCTGCTTCGGTCACGGTTAAGTAAAAGCGAAAGCTCACATTTTTTCTCGAGTCTATCACCTTTCGATACTTGGGCTTTGTCGGCAAGATATTTTCTCTTACAAATACTTTTTTTGAATCCCAGGTTGATAAGGCCCAAAATTTTGCGAAAATCGAGCGCCGCTCTTCATCTGCGATTGTATCACACTCAAACGCTTGCCTTGGGCCCCCTTTGGAAGGCCGTGCAGTCTGATGGCCACTACAACGCACACCAAGGGTCTTAGCGGCCCTTTCAGAGGTTTGTTTATATTTTCCGGGGGGGTTCTTCTCAAAGCCTTCGTAAGACTTTCCGTGTAGGCGCTTTATGGCGTTTTTTTGCCTCTTACACTCTTTGGGGTTTCTTTGGCCCTTACGTTTTCTTTTGATTGCGCCTTGGCCAGTAGGTTCGTCATTGTTTTCTGGCTCGGAAACGACCTCTCCGGACTCTTCTGATGAGCTTTGTACACTATCAGATGGCTGATAGAGGTTGTCAGATCCACTACTAAAATCAGTTTGCAAGTGTTCTGGGTCGTTTTCATGCAACGACATAACAAGATCTGGCACTTCCATCTCTTGGCGTTGTGGGTCTACTGGCACATCCTCATTTTCTGGGAGTTGAACTTCTGCTGATACACCCAGTTGCCCTTGCAAAAATTCTGCTCTGTCTAAACGTGGAATCAGGCCTTCATCATTTACGTTTTCTGAACTAAAATTTTCCAAAGACTCTGCAACATCATGTAAGACTTCTGGCTTAGTTCCACCCCTGGCTTTAGCAGACGAATCCAGAGAATCAGTTGTTCCTGAAAGTCCACAGTTTGCTTGAGACAATAAGAAAATGTTTGAAGATAATAATTGCAGCTCAGGAAAATAATTACAATCTACATCTCTGTGACGATCATCTCAATGGTGATACTTACCTTAATTCTCAGTAGCCTTACAAGAAGTAGTTGTTTCTGAGAGAGCTAGAGATACTAAGTACCTATTACGACTTCTTCCAAACATCTTGGTATTTATGACACCAGTAGGTGTCCTTTCTAATTAATCTGCAATAAGTCTTATGTCAAACTCGTGATCTGGGTAACTTGATGCAAGAAGTTGTATGTCACAGATTTAGTTTTCAGACATCTATTTCAGTTATCAGTATTATTCAAAAACACAAACATCTCGTTTATGATATCATTAAAAGGCTTAAAAAATGACAAACTTGATTTTAAAGCAGCGCAATAAGAAAGATTTCGAACTGTCAGTAGCGTTGGGTTAGGTATTGCCGACAAACACTTGAATATTACTCCACAAGTAACAAAAATAATCCATTTTAAAATGGGGTTGCAGAAAAGCAGAAAATATGATATTACTTACCTCTTATTATCAGGTAAAAATCCAAGAAAATAGTAGTATAAACAGTAACAAAGTAAATGAGACGTTCTGACATACGATTATTTGCAGTGACCAAAACTGACATGTTGTTGATTCGTCTTATTGAAAGAGGGGGAATTGCCGGTTTCCCATTGGTCTATTGGTATACGGCATATTGCAGTTCATGTAGTTCACTAGATTGGCCACGATGGTGAAATAAACCAAAAAGTGTTTTTTTTTTTTACATACGACCTATTGCAGTTACCACGACGATATAGTATATCACACGATTGGTATGCGGTGTGCTCAAAACAGGGAGAGGGAAAGGTATTCATTCACTTGTGTGCTATAGTGGCATCTAGGTATTGATGCATAGCTTATCTGTGGAGTCTTTTTATCTTAAATAGAGGACGCTGCATGTCTGAATGTTAATAAAACAGTGTTGAGTTAATTTAAAATCAATTTAATAAAATTTAAATAAAATATCTGCAAGTTTCGTAGCAATATATATATATATATATTGATAAATCCAGAAAAATTTTATACAAATGTCGTTATTGACAGACATGCATGTTTCGCTGTATTTACAGCTCTTCAGTGTCACTCGACGAGATTTGTAAATTACGCTCAAGGCTTACGGGCATTGATTTCAAATTGGTGTTTCGAATTGAACATATTTGTAAATCTAAATTGACAAATTAGCAAATATCTTCACTGAAATAATGAGTTTAAAATCATATAACTCTCATACATTACTGTTAATATTGCGAATTACAAATGTCGTCGAGTGACACTGAAGTTTTATTAAATGTGTTTATTGGTTATTAGTACACGTTAAACAAACAGACATACATGCATAAATACAACGTTAATAAATGAACTGATGCGTCTACTATTTCACAGTAACTTCTACTACGGCTTTTTATGTTTTTGTGGTGCTAACATGTAAATATTATACAGGTGGAATTTATCGCGCCAAATTCAAATGGATATTATATATAACACCCTCCTTCAATTTAATATTTTACACAATGACAAATTATTACATTGCAAGTCATTTATATTGACATATATTATTAGTTTTTACATAAGATAGAGTCCCTAAACTTTATAAATTTCTGCTTTGCTAGTGGTTTAGTTAATATGTCAGATATATTTTCATTTGTGCTAATATAACTTATTTTAATCTCCTTATTGGCGCACACATCTTTGATAAAGTGGTAACGTATGTCAATATGCTTTCCACGTCTCGAGTTCTCAAATGTATTTATCATTGAAATGGCACTTTTATTGTCAACACTAAGTTCTGCACATTCAACAGGAGTAAATTCTGACAATATTCCCTTTAAATTAATAATTTCTTGAGCGGCAACTCCAGCGGAAATGTACTCTGCTTCCATCGATGACAGGGCCACACAAGTTTGTTTCTTCGAGTGCCAAGCGATTGGATTTCCGGCATGAAATCCTATAAATCCACTCACACTTCTTCTCGTCTTCTTATCTCCTGCCCAGTCAGCATCACACTGGCCTTCTATTCCGGTAGTTCCCTTTTTGAAACAAAGTCCCATATTCTTTGTATTGCTCAGATACCTTAATATCCTTTTTGCAGCTGTCCAGGCTTGATCAGTAGGGGTATCCAAAAAACGGCTTAAATATGAAACAGAATATGACAAATCTGGTCGTGTCATTACCGCTTTATACATCAAACTACAAATTAGTCGACGATATGGAACTTCTATATTTACTGGGGCTTCATCTATCGTAAAATTTACTTCCATAGGCGTCGCAGCACTTCTGCACTGTTCCATGTTAAATTCCTTTAGCAATTTGTTAATTATTCTGGGTTGTGTTACTTTCAATTTGGTATCTATTTTACTTATTTCCATTCCCAAAAATGATGATACATTTTCTGTGATTTTAACATCTAATTCTTTATGCAAATTCGTTAACAGCTCTTTAACTTGTTTTTCTTCACCAGTAATGATAGCGTCATCAACAAAAAGTACAAGATACACGCCAGTTTTACAATATAAACAAAAATCATACTTGGATCGACGAAAACCAAGATTAAACATAACCTCATTAAATTTGTCGTTCCATACCTTTGGAGCGCAACGAAGTCCATATAGGGCACGATTTAGCTTAAATGTCTTTACTTTGATATTTAGCCCTTCTGGAGCATTTATATATACGTCATTTTGGAGTTTACTATTTAGGAATGCCGTTGGAACATCAATTTGTTTTAGATTCCAGTTGTTTTGCACAGATATTGATAATACGATTCTGATCGTTGACATTCTACATACAGGTGAATAGATAAATTCTGAGTTCTCACCATACGGTTCTTGGTATCCGCGTGCGACCAATCTTGCCTTCCTTGTCCCATCTTCTTTAACTCTAAAAACCCATTTTGTGTCTATTGTAGTTTGCTTTTGAGGTAATCTTGCTTCTGTCCATGTTTGCAATCTTTTATGCGAATCAAGCTCACTTTTAATAGCCTCTCTCCATTCGGGATATACACATGCTTCTTTTAACGTTTTAGGTACTTCTATGGATTCGCTGAGTAAACAATATGCTGTGTAAAGTTCATAGTCGGCCAAATTTGTTGGTTTCTTTAGATTTCTCCCCGATTTAGACGTTTTTGCTTCATTGTCTTCACTACTTGACTCATCTTCACTATCCTCTGATTTGTTTTCTTCAACTTCATCTGATTTGTCGATTTCTTTTTTGTCTGTTTCTTGTTCTATTGTCCCCGTATTCCTGTCTTCATTACTCTCACTTGTGGGAACTTGTACAAAGTTTTCTTCAACGTCAGTCCGGTTTTCTTGTTGTTGATTCTTTGCTATGTCCATATATTCCATTATGTATTCCACAAAACGTACATCTCGGGATTTTACAATCTTCTCTTCATTTGGTATCCATAATCTATATCCGCCTCCGCAGTAACCAATCATGACTGCTTTTACGACTCTTGGTGCGAGTTTGTTGGTTTTTGGTATCGCCGTAAACCATGCGCGACAACCAAAAACTTTCATTTTCCGTATATCATTTCTGCCGTGCCAGAGCAATGATGGAGTTTTTCCTCTTTCCAAAACAGATGTTGGTGTTCTATTAAGTTCATACACTGATGATTTTAATGCTTCTCCCCATAAGTACTTTGGAATGGCAGATTCAACAATTTTCGAACGTATCATATTTAATAAAGTTCTATTCATGCGTTCTGATTTTCCATTCGTTTGTGGGCTATAGCTCATTGTATATTCTAATTTAATGCCTTTATTTTTACAAAAATGTTTGAATGCATTTGAACTAAACTCACCACCATTATCTAGTCGCATCCTCTTTACCTTGATTCCGTGCTGTCTCTCCACTTCTTGCACATACTCTTTTAAATTTCCTTCCGCTTCATACTTATTCTTTAGTAACTTGACTACTAGGAAATGTGAAAAGTCATCTAGTATTACTTGGAAATACCTTTCATTATTCATTGTTGCTGGTGTAATAGGTCCACAAATGTCACTGTGAATTAAGTCTCCTATGGCATTTGATTGTTTTTTAATTTTATTAAACGGTAGTCTTGTTGCTTTAGCTTCAATACAGGTACTACATTCATCATCAGGAATTTGAAGTCCAAGCTGTTTTAGAGCATCCTTCCCCGCATGTCCTAACCTTCTATGCCACAAATTATTTTCTTCTACTACTGCATTACAGTTTTCATGCACAAAATCATCTAGCTTTAAAATGTACAACCCACTTATATTATTACATACTAATCTGAAGTTCTTACCGCATATTGCAGTATTATTTTGTTTAATAGTCATCCAATGTCCTTTTGAGGTTAATTTTGCAGCTGACAGTAAATTGTGCTTAATTCCTGGCACTATCAATGCTTCAATAGTAATTGTATTCCCTCTATATTTTCCTTTAATTTCACCTTGTTTCCTAGCTTCTAAAATTTGCCCATTTGCTATATGCACAGCAACTTTATGATCTAATTCTCTCACGTTCACCATATATTTTTCCAATTCTTCCTTTACGAAATGATTGCTTGCACCAGAATCTAATACAAACACCTTGTTACTGATCAAATCCTTTTGATTACAAAAATTTGCAGCAACTAAAACAATATTTTCTTTGGCTGAATTTGCTTGTTCTCTTTCTTTATTACCATTATTAAATCGACCTCTTCCTCCACGTTTACTTCTACCTCTATATCTCCCATAATTAAATCTCTTCGGACACTGTGCTTTAAAGTGTGTTTTATCTCCACAAATGTAACATCCTGTAGACGCTTTCAAACTAAAGTCGCTTCCATTGTTTTGTTCAACGTTACTCTTGCACCTAAGTTTTAATTCTTCATCCAATAGTCGTGCTTTTACGAAATCCATCTTCACCTCCGGAACTGTTTCTAAGGCAGTGATAACTGTATCGTACTGAGATGGAAGTGATAACAATAAATGACACACTCGATCGGTTTCATCAATCGTAGACCCTAGATCTTTAAGATCCCTAATAATAGTGTCAAATTTTAGAAAATGATCTTCTAAATTATCATTCATACCAGATTTTAAACTGAATAACTTCCTCCATAACGTCAACTTTGTGAAGGAGCTAGTACGTACAAAAACATCTTTCAACGCTTTCATCTGTTCTTTACTGGTCTTACTATCTTTAATAATATCTAAATGCTTGTCTGAAATACCTTGTATTATGAATGATTGGGCCTTGGAATCTTGAACCATAAATTCTTTCTTTTTAGCTTCGTTTATTGGTGGATCTTCATCAATTACGTTTTCGCATTGTTCCCTTTTTAGAATTGCTACCATTCGAAATCTCCAGTTGTTATAATTACTAGCGGTTAATATTGGTATATTCGTATACGTGTTCGACATGGCTGTTTCTGTCTGCAGAACTTCACTATTTTTAATTTTACCGGCAATTCTTAACTGTTTCGATATATCCACTGTTTTAGCGTTGGCCTGGGCCCATAACCTTTTATTAAATGTGTTTATTGGTTATTAGTACACGTTAAACAAACAGACATACATGCATAAATACAACGTTAATAAATGAACTGATGCGTCTACTATTTCACAGTAACTTCTACTACGGCTTTTTATGTTTTTGTGGTGCTAACATGTAAATATTATACAGGTGGAATTTATCACGCCAAATTCAAATGGATATTATATATAACATGAAGAGCTGTAAATACAGCGAAACATGCATGTCTGTCAATAACGACATTTGTATAAAATTTTTCTGGATTTATCAATTAATATGGCGTTTAACGCAAAATTTAGTGGCTTACGGCAATTGATTTCAAATTGGTGTTTCGAATTGAACATATTTGTAAATCTAAATTGACAAATTAGCAAATATCTTCACTGAAATAATGAGTTTAAAATCATATAACTCTCATACATTACTGTTAATATATATATATATATATAAATTCAGAAAAATTTTATACAAACGTCGTTATTGACAGACATGCATGTTTCGCTGTATTTACAGCTCCTCAGTGTCATATATATATATATATATATATAGTCTTGATTGATATTTTTGCGACTGGCTAATGTTAGTCTGTAGGAATCGTAGTGGGTTGCAGTCTAGGAGCGGAAAAAATTCAAAAACTCATTTATAATTTATCCAAGCTTTCGTCAATTCCATTTTTATTGACTTCCTCAGGGCTATAATAATTGTACATGTTAAAATTTGTTGAAAAAAGGTTTAAAAATTAAGTTATAAACTTACATAATTAGTTAAGTTTTTTTTAAAGGTTGGCTCATTCCTTAATTTATCGTTAATACTGTTGCTAATAATACTCTTTTGAAACTATTGTAAATTAAATTTAAAAAGGAACTTGAAGTTAAAATTATTTTAAAATGCAATTTACATATAAAAGTATACCTACGAACAAACAACACATACACGAGACAAACTAAAACTAGAAACCGAAAACTTCGCAAATGTTATTTTTAATATATGTTATTCTAAGATGTGTAGAGAGGAGGAAAAACGAACAAAAACTCATGTGGATACAAAAAACAAGGACAGAATTTGTTTAGCGTAAATAATTTGTTTAAGATTTCATATTAATTAAGTGAGAATATATATTACTTAAGTTTGAGGTGTCAGTTTTTTTATTCATAGAATTACTATTAGTTTGAATGTGATACATTTCTAAAAAAAGACGTTTATTGTAATTCTGTTCGAAATCCATGATTTTTGCATCCCCATAATTAATATTATGTTTAGTTGTTTGTTGATGTTGAGTAAGAGCTGATGAAAGTGTTTTATTTTTGTTTTTACAATCACTCTTATGAGATATTATGCGTGAATGTAAAGTGCGTGATGTCTGACCTATATAGACTAAATTGCAGTCATTGCAAGGAATCTTATAAACTATTTCTGATCTATGTTTCTTTTCTAAAGGGGTTTTTGTTTTTGTGAAAATAGTATTGGTGGTTAATACCATTTTTGTTGAAATGTTAGCTGTTTTTTGAAAAAGTTGTATTAATTTTGGGGTTAATTCTTTAATATACGGAAGGGTTTTATAATTCATTGGGGTAGACAACTACCACAAATCAATACAATTTACCTTAGAAGAAGAAAATAATAACTCTGTACCTTTTTTAGATACTTTAGTAATTCGTAAAAATAACCATATTATTTTAGATTGGTACCAAAAAGCCATTAATTCAAATAGATATATACATTATAACTCATATCACCCTTTCAAAATTAAAATAAACTTTATATTAGAATTCAAACGCAGAATAAAAATTATATCACATCCCAGTCTTTTACCCAAAAATATTAATTTGTTAAAAAATATTTTACAAGAAAATGGTTATCCTTTACCTTTAATCAATAAATTAATAAATAGCAATCGAACACACCGTAACCCTACCCCTTGCTCTCAACAAAATACCACAAGAAATCCAGAAACCTCTACCCCAATGAATTATAAAACCCTTCCGTATATTAAAGAATTAACCCCAAAATTAATACAACTTTTTCAAAAAACAGCTAACATTTCAACAAAAATGGTATTAACCACCAATACTATTTTCACAAAAACAAAAACCTCTTTAGAAAAGAAACATAGATCAGAAATAGTTTATAAGATTCCTTGCAATGACTGCAATTTAGTCTATATAGGTCAGACATCACGCACTTTACATTCACGCATAATATCTCATAAGAGTGATTGTAAAAACAAAAATAAAACACTTTCATCAGCTCTTACTCAACATCAACAAACAACTAAACATAATATTAATTATGGGGATGCAAAAATCATGGATTTCGAACAGAATTACAATAAACGTCTTTTTTTAGAAATGTATCACATTCAAACTAATAGTAATTCTATGAATAAAAAAACTGACACCTCAAACTTAAGTAATATATATTCTCACTTAATTAATATGAAATCTTAAACAAATTATTTACGCTAAACAAATTCTGTCCTTGTTTTTTGTATCCACATGAGTTTTTGTTCGTTTTTCCTCCTCTCTACACATCTTAGAATAACATATATTAAAAATAACATTTGCGAAGTTTTCGGTTTCTAGTTTTAGTTTGTCTCGTGTATGTGTTGTTTGTTCGTATACTTTTATATGTAAATTGCATTTTAAAATAATTTTAACTTCAAGTTCCTTTTTAAATTTAATTTACAATAGTTTCAAAAGAGTATTATTAGCAACAGTATTAACGATAAATTAAGGAATGAGCCAACCTTTAAAAAAAACTTAACTAATTATGTAAGTTTATAACTTAATTTTTAAACCTTTTTTCAACAAATTTTAACATGTACAATTATTATAGCCCTGAGGAAGTCAATAAAAATGGAATTGACGAAAGCTTGGATAAATTATAAATGAGTTTTTGAATTTTTTCCGCTCCTAGACTGCAACCCACTACGATTCCTACAGACTAACATTAGCCAGTCGCAAAAATATCAATCAAGACTATTAATTACAATGGGTTTTTATCAAGAAATAACATCTACCTATGGAAATAGGGCAACAAAATTGTTGAAAGAATGGGCCAAGAACAACATCAGGTTAGCATCATTAAGAAACCAAAGGATCTTCTTACTTCAATGCAGGTATCAAGAAATTTTTCCAACACACGTCGTTAATTGCACCAAACATCTATTACATTCAATAGAAAGTGAAGAAACAACAATAATAGAACAAGTACACAATATTAATTTTACACTAAAAAGAAAAATATTAAATTTAGAAATTAAGAATACCATTAGTACTATCATTAAAGTAGAAAAGAATTTAAAACACTTACAAGACCAAATTTTGCAGAATATCAATAAACACACTTTTGTTAAATTCACACAAACTCAAGAAAATAGATATAACAAAAAATTTATTAAAGTTAAGCAAACACATATTAAAAAAATAAAAGGTTTAATACAAACCCAAATTAAACCAATACAAATTAAACAAAATTGGTTTAAAAATATCAGTAACGTAGAAATACCAGAAAAAATACAATCTTTTCTGGCATTAGGCCCAAAGTTTGCAATACCACCTAATTTAAAAGACATTAAAATCAGAAAGTTATTAGCAGATGTAGAGTCACTAGTAAGTTGTATTCAACCTGAAGATAAAGATGTATGTAGAATTAGAGCCACTAATATAATAACTAACTATTGTCAAAAGGTGAGTGATGTCAAACCTCAATTACGTAAACAGTTATATGAGAGCAAACTATTTCTAAAAAAGAATCCTGATCTATATCTCTTAAAATCAGACAAAGGTGGAGTCACGGTAGCAATGAACAAACAAGACTATTTGAATAAATCCCTAGAATTAATATCAGACCAGAATTATTACAAAAAATTAAAAAATAACCCTACATCCACTTTTCAACAAAAAACTAATAAAATCATTTCTAATTTAAAACAAAACCACTATATATCAGAAGCAGAAGCGAAAACTTTAACTATATATAATGCAGTAACACCTAGGTTCTACGGGAGTAGGTATACTATGTTGGTACGGGGCCACTTTTTAGATAGGCGTATCGGGTGCCGGTACGAGGCCAGTTTTCAAGATGGCGGCTACCCCCGGTAGACGTGTTGGGACACGATTTCGCGATCGCGGCTTAATTATGAATTATTATGGATTGATTATTTGTTTAATTAGGGGTGCATTACGCTAATTCGCGGAACGGGCGAGCTGATTGATTATTTGTTTAATTAGGGGGTGCATTACGCTAATTCGCGGAACGGGCGAGCTGATTGATTATTTGTTTAATTAGGGGGTGCATTATGTTAATCCGCGGAACGGGTAAGCTGTTTCTCAGAATCCCCAATCATCTTACACACCTGCGCCCATAGCAATAAAAAATTTAAATTATTATGCATAACACGCAACTACAACCCCAGCTAGGTACATGGGATTTCGGCATGTTAATTATGGGATGAGTTTATCAGAATTTACAATCATCTTACACACCCGCGCTCATAGCAATAAAAAAAAAATTTAAATTATTATGCATAACACGCAACTACGAGACATTGAATTCAGAATCCGCAATCAGCGGAAGAACATAGCAATAAAAACATTTATATGATAAGTTTCTCGGAATACGCAACACCTGCGCGCATAAAACGCTAGTTATTTATGCAAAGCATGAGGACAATGGGTTTGCTAGAGATATGGAATTTATGAATATTAATTGTGGGATAAGTTATCAGAATTTACAATCAGCTTTATGCGGTAAAGCAGCTTATGCATTTTAATCGGCATGCTCTTCTGAGAAGACTCTTTTAATGTAGGGGTGCTATAACTCGACCCCCTGCTAGGGATGGACTACCACCCAATAATAATTCTTTAAGCAATAGAATTAACGCCCTTTTTCTCCGCCAATAGGAAGGCCATACAACATATTTTCTCCGCCAATAGGAAGGCTTCACAAAGTATTGGGTTATGCGAGTCTATACCTACCAAAAACGGCGCCATTAGGCCTAATCATGAGAGTGGAATATATATAAAGAGCGCGCAGAACGAACTTTCAATATTCTGTATCCACAGAGAACAACAGTGCAGTGCTTCAGTACTCTATAACAACAGTGTGTATTTCAGTGGTTAGTTTTAAAGTTACATAAAAATGACGTCTTCCGATTTGGCTAATGGTTTGGTGGACAAAATGGATAAAATTTTAAAATTTATCCGACCTGGAGATGCCGAAAATATTGAAAAATTCATCAATTTATGCGGACAGAACTTGAGGATTTTAAACGCTGCCTTGAAGAAAGCCACCACTATGGGAGCAAAAGTAAGTTTTAGTTATGTTTCATCATTCTTATATAATAAATTAACGTTTCGATATTATATAAAATATCTGGTTCACAATATAATTATGATTCTATTATTTAGATGTGCTTGACAAATGCAATCGGGAAAATGGAGGGTTTTCGAACAATTTTAAAAGAATTGCGTACTCGAGGAGCAGGGCACCTGAACCGGCAGACCAGCAGAATCCGTTGGCATGATTTGAAATCGGCTTTCCAAAGCCGCATTCGAACAGCATGCATCACCAATTTGCAGCACCAGGACCCCCGAACGTTCTTTGAAGATGCTAAAAGCACGTTTGTGCGCCGCATGAAGAACGAACTCCGAAAAAATTCGTTTTTGAAGGTAAACGCGGTGTTCTGTGGCAAATTTGCGAAGATTGATGGAGTTGAGGAGTTGAAGTACCTCAACACAAAAAATGAGGCGATTAATCTCGATACGGATCTGGATACCTGGTTCGAGCAAAACATTAAAGACGCAATTCTGCGCGATTTAGAGGAGTTCCAAGTAAGTTTAATTTCTTTAAATTACGTGCTCTTTACTAACATACATTTGATTTTAGGAACGAGATAGTGGATGGGCAATATCCGCGGTAGTTGATTTAACTATAAGTGTTAATATGCATAATCCACAGCGCATTGGTTCATACATCCCAGTGCCACCAGCGATACAGCGTAAGCAAGCATGCATTAACGTACGAAATGCCGACGATGCCTGTTTTGCGTGGGCTGTGGTTTCCGCCCTATACCCGGTACAACATGGTGGCCATCCGGATAGAGTTCAAAGCTATCCACATTATCGCGATGTTCTCCAGTTGGGTGATATAACGTTCCCCATTCAGCGCAGCGATATTGGGAAGTTTGAAACGTTGAATGCTATCAGCATCAATGTGTACATTCTAGATGAGAAACAAACATGCTTGCCGAATCGTCTCACCAAGGATAAAAAGGACCGACACGTAAACTTACTGCTACTGGAGAGCAAAAACAATCCGCAAAACGCTCACTACGTATGGATAAAAGATCTGAGTCGGCTGCTTTCCAAGCAATGTAGTACCCACCTCAATAAGAAATTTTTTTGTGAGAGATGCTTACACTATTTTTATAGTGAGGAGAAATTACGAGAGCACTCGCAGGTCTGTGGTGATGTAAATAATTACAAGGTGACGTTCTCGAAAGATAAAATACTTAAATTTAAAAATCATAAAAATAAAATAATGGCTCCTTTTGCCATATACGCGGATTTTGAGTGTTTGCTACAGCCCACCAACGACGTCAAGAAACCGAAGCGGCATATCCCGTATAGCGTTGGATATTATTTTAAATGCAGTTACGATCCTGAGCTATCATACTACCGCAGCTACAGAGAAGAAAATTGTGTTGGGTGGCTGATTCGTGAACTTCAAGATATTGCAATAGATGTACAAGCAGCACACCAATGTCCGGTCCCCATGGATCGCCTAACACCACAACAATATAGGGAGTTTTACACCGCAAGGATATGCCATATTTGCGAAAAACTCCTTGAAACCGATAGGGTTCGCGATCATTGTCATCTCACCGGTAAATACAGGTAAGTTTCTAACATTGAATATATTCAATCAAGTTGCTTATATTAGTTTGTATGTATAGAGGTGCTGCCCACTCCAATTGTAATCTGGAATTTCAAGATTCTAAAACAATATCTGTTGTTTTCCACAATCTGTCCGCCTACGATGGTCATTTGCTGGTGGAAGAATTGGCAACATCAGGGTGGTTAAAAGTGATCCCCAATAACAGGGAGCAATATATTACTATGATTCACACCACCGATGAGAGTAAGATAAAGTTCAAGTTTCTGGATTCATTCAGATTCATGGCTTCATCCCTAGATAAATTAGCGTCTTATTTAGAAGAACATCCAATATTGGAAAGCAACTTCGATAGAGACGTTAATTTATTAAAGCGGAAAGGTGTGTTTCCATATAATTATATATGCTCATTGGAGAAATTAACCGAAGCTCAACTGCCTCCAATGGAAGCCTTCCACAACGACCTGACAAACAGCCCCATCAACATCGGTGATTATGAGCACGCTCAAAGTGTATGGCGTGAATTCGAGTGTGGCGATTTAGGCGAGTATTCGGACTTATACATGAAGACCGATGTATTATTATTGGCGGAGATCTTCGAAAACTTTCGTAGTAGCTGCCTACGGAATTATGGCTTGGACCCCGCACACTACTATACCGCGCCAGGACTATCGTGGGATGCGATGTTAAAGCACACCCGCATAGAATTGGATACGATACAAGAGGTGGACATGCTGATGTTCCTAGAGAAAGGTGTTCGTGGGGGCATGACGCAATGCTCTAGTAGGCATGCGAAAGCCAATAATAAGTACATGCCCGACTATAATTCTGCCCTACCATCCACATACCTGATGTATTTCGACATTAATGCCATGTATGCGTGGGCAATGTCTCAGTATTTGCCCTCTGGAGACCTGCAATGGGTTGAAAACGCGGAGGCGGTAAATTTCAACGTGCCTGATGACAACCCTACCGGCTATATCTTGGAGGTCGATCTGGAGTACCCGCAAGAAATCCATGACAGGCAAAGCGATCTTCCGATGGCCCCCGAGAAATCCAAACCACCAGGCGGTGGAGATGAAAAGATGCTGGCTACGTTAGATAGGAAAGAGAAGTATGTCACCCACTATCGGAATTTGAAGCGGTATCTTGCCGAAGGTCTCGAATTAACGAGAATTCACAGAGTGCTACAATTCCGACAGTCAGACTGGCTAAAGTCATACATTGACCTCAATACTAAGCTGCGCCAAGATGCGAAAAATGATTTCGAGAAAAACCTCTTTAAATTGATGTCGAATTCGGTTTTCGGTAAGACCATGGAAAATGTGCGTTTGCGTCGTGATATTAAAATTGTGAGTAAGTGGGAGGGTAGATATGGGGCAGAGGCGTTGATCAGCAAACCAAATTTTAAGTGTTCAACGATTTTCAACAATGAATTAGTTGGCGTGGAATTATTTAGGAACGAAGTGCTATTCGATAAGCCAATCTATGTGGGAGTGTGCGTATTGGACATATCCAAAACGGCGCTCTACGAATTCCACTACGACTACATGAAGAACTATTACGGGGAAAATTGTAAACTGTGTTATACCGATACCGATTCCTTAATTTATTCTATAAACACATTAGACGTGTATGCAGATATTAAAGTGAACATTGCGCGTTTCGATACTTCGGACTACACCGAAAACAATGTGTATAAAATGCCGCGGGTGAACAAAAAAGTGCCGGGACTTATGAAAGACGAAGCTGCGGGCGATTTGCTTTTGGAGTTTGTTGGTTTACGAGCTAAAATGTACGCCTGCAGATTTCAAAATAGTGTTATGAGAAAAGCGAAGGGCGTGAAAAATTATGTTGTGAAGCAGAGCATCGAATTCAACGACTACCTAACTTGCCTAAAGGAGGAGCGAGAAATGGTGCATCATCAGCGAGGGATACGCTCCTTTAAACATCAGCTCTTTACTACCGCCCAGGAGAAGATCTCCCTTAGCCCATTCGACAATAAGCGATTCAGAGTGGTTGGTTTCACCGACACCTTACCTTGGGGGCACTACGCAGTACCAGTATAGATTATATCACATACCATATTCAACGTCACCGCCCATCTAGCCCTATCTTTCACCGTTTCCCAACCCGCCCAATATTCCGTTTGTATCGGATGCCATGATACTATGCAAGTCAGTTCTTGCTTTCCGTGTACCTGCATAGAGGTCGGACGCGCCTACAACATTCCACGTCACCCCCCACTCGCACCATACCTCCCACAGCTTCGTGCCAACGCGTGCCTCTTATGCGAGTTAGTACCTGCCTGCCGATATACCTGCGTACACGCTTCAAAATGGAATCAACTAGCGAATCAAGTAAGATACTAATTATCTGTTTTCTCATCATATTTATATTTTGCTTATTGTTTTTGTGAATCAAGTACGATACTAATTTTCTCCTACAATATTTTTATTTTTCTTTATTGCTTTCAGATACCTACACCGAATTCATAGAGAACGCGCTGAAAATGAAAGAAAGTATGATCTCGAAAGAAAAACATCTAATCGGCCAATCAACATATTCACTAAACAGAAGCGGTTCCAAGTGGCTCAGCGTCGGTCTTAGTCCAGAGGCAGGCTTTATCCCTATCATCCAGATTAAATCGCATTCTTCATGCATATACTTCGACGAAAATGAATGGTTCGAGTTTTGCGAGAAAGAAGGCTACAGCGCAAATCATCATATCGAAGCCAGCACTTACAAATATATAAGCGTAATACGCCTAAAAAGTCGGGGTCAAGAAATTGTTTTATCTACAGAAACATACAACAACATATATCATTTACAGCGGCTAATTAAAATCAAACTATCTTTGCTATTGTCTTGTGAATTTCAGACATTTTACAAACACACGCTAACATCCTGTGCATCGCTAAAAGGTGATTTATATCAAAATGTTACTAATTTCTTAAGCAAATGTATTAATTCGCAAAATGTATACTTTATGCAAGAAGCTTTATATATTGCATATAATACTGTAACATACGATTTTGAAGTAATGAAACTAGGTGTCGAATAAATTAAAATGTTTATGTATGTATATTTGAAAATAGTAAAATAAAGAAAAGTTATTATCGATATTTGTATTTTTATTTATAAAATGCATAAGTTTATAATACATTAGATGCGTTTGAACGGCTACCCGTTGCAAAGAACAGCTAGGCCGAGGCGTTTGAACGGCTACCCGTTGCAAAGAACAGCTAGGCCGATGCGTTTGAACGGATACCCGTTGCAAAGAACAGCTAGTCCGATGCGTTTGAACGGCTACCCGTTGCAAAGAACAGCTAGGCCGATGCGTTTGAACGGCTACCCGTTGCAAAGAACAGCTAGGCCGATGCGTTTGAACGGCTACCCGTTGCAAAGAACAGCTAGTCCGATGCGTTGAACGGCTACC
This sequence comes from Cetonia aurata, assembly GCA_949128085.1. NCBI lineage: Eukaryota > Metazoa > Arthropoda > Insecta > Coleoptera > Scarabaeidae > Cetonia > Cetonia aurata. The sequence goes on from OX421885.1 coordinate 462,114, forward strand.
CGTTGCAAAGAACAGCTAGGCCGATGCGTTGAACGGCTACCTGTTGCAAAGAACATCAGAGCCGATGCGTTGAACGGCTACCTGTTGCAAAGAACAGCTGTTCTTTGCACCGGGTAAGCCGTTCAAACGCATCGGCCTAGCTGTTCTTTGCACCAGGTAAGCCGCTCAACGCCTCGGCTCAGCTGTTCTTTGCAACGGGTAGCCGTTCAACGCATCGGACTAGCTGTTCTTTGCAACGGGTAGCCGTTCAAACGCATCGGCCTAGCTGTTCTTTGCAACGGGTAGCCGTTCAAACGCATCGGCCTAGCTGTTCTTTGCAACGGGTAGCCGTTCAAACGCATCGGACTAGCTGTTCTTTGCAACGGGTATCCGTTCAAACGCATCGGCCTAGCTGTTCTTTGCAACGGGTAGCCGTTCAAACGCCTCGGCCTAGCTGTTCTTTGCAACGGGTAGCCGTTCAAACGCATCTAATGTATTATAAACTTATGCATTTTATAAATAAAAATACAAATATCGATAATAACTTTTCTTTATTTTACTATTTTCAAATATACATACATAAACATTTTAATTTATTCGACACCTAGTTTCATTACTTCAAAATCGTATGTTACAGTATTATATGCAATATATAAAGCTTCTTGCATAAAGTATACATTTTGCGAATTAATACATTTGCTTAAGAAATTAGTAACATTTTGATATAAATCACCTTTTAGCGATGCACAGGATGTTAGCGTGTGTTTGTAAAATGTCTGAAATTCACAAGACAATAGCAAAGATAGTTTGATTTTAATTAGCCGCTGTAAATGATATATGTTGTTGTATGTTTCTGTAGATAAAACAATTTCTTGACCCCGACTTTTTAGGCGTATTACGCTTATATATTTGTAAGTGCTGGCTTCGATATGATGATTTGCGCTGTAGCCTTCTTTCTCGCAAAACTCGAACCATTCATTTTCGTCGAAGTATATGCATGAAGAATGCGATTTAATCTGGATGATAGGGATAAAGCCTGCCTCTGGACTAAGACCGACGCTGAGCCACTTGGAACCGCTTCTGTTTAGTGAATATGTTGATTGGCCGATTAGATGTTTTTCTTTCGAGATCATACTTTCTTTCATTTTCAGCGCGTTCTCTATGAATTCGGTGTAGGTATCTGAAAGCAATAAAGAAAAATAAAAATATTGTAGGAGAAAATTAGTATCGTACTTGATTCACAAAAACAATAAGCAAAATATAAATATGATGAGAAAACAGATAATTAGTATCTTACTTGATTCGCTAGTTGATTCCATTTTGAAGCGTGTACGCAGGTATATCGGCAGGCAGGTACTAACTCGCATAAGAGGCACGCGTTGGCACGAAGCTGTGGGAGGTATGGTGCGAGTGGGGGGTGACGTGGAATGTTGTAGGCGCGTCCGACCTCTATGCAGGTACACGGAAAGCAAGAACTGACTTGCATAGTATCATGGCATCCGATACAAACGGAATATTGGGCGGGTTGGGAAACGGTGAAAGATAGGGCTAGATGGGCGGTGACGTTGAATATGGTATGTGATATAATCTATACTGGTACTGCGTAGTGCCCCCAAGGTAAGGTGTCGGTGAAACCAACCACTCTGAATCGCTTATTGTCGAATGGGCTAAGGGAGATCTTCTCCTGGGCGGTAGTAAAGAGCTGATGTTTAAAGGAGCGTATCCCTCGCTGATGATGCACCATTTCTCGCTCCTCCTTTAGGCAAGTTAGGTAGTCGTTGAATTCGATGCTCTGCTTCACAACATAATTTTTCACGCCCTTCGCTTTTCTCATAACACTATTTTGAAATCTGCAGGCGTACATTTTAGCTCGTAAACCAACAAACTCCAAAAGCAAATCGCCCGCACCTTCGTCTTTCATAAGTCCCGGCACTTTTTTGTTCACCCGCGGCATTTTATACACATTGTTTTCGGTGTAGTCCGAAGTATCGAAACGCGCAATGTTCACTTTAATATCTGCATACACGTCTAATGTGTTTATAGAATAAATTAAGGAATCGGTATCGGTATAACACAGTTTACAATTTTCCCCGTAATAGTTCTTCATGTAGTCGTAGTGGAATTCGTAGAGCGCCGTTTTGGATATGTCCAATACGCACACTCCCACATAGATTGGCTTATCGAATAGCACTTCGTTCCTAAATAATTCCACGCCAACTAATTCATTGTTGAAAATCGTTGAACACTTAAAATTTGGTTTGCTGATCAACGCCTCTGCCCCATATCTACCCTCCCACTTACTCACAATTTTAATATCACGACGCAAACGCACATTTTCCATGGTCTTACCGAAAACCGAATTCGACATCAATTTAAAGAGGTTTTTCTCGAAATCATTTTTCGCATCTTGGCGCAGCTTAGTATTGAGGTCAATGTATGACTTTAGCCAGTCTGACTGTCGGAATTGTAGCACTCTGTGAATTCTCGTTAATTCGAGACCTTCGGCAAGATACCGCTTCAAATTCCGATAGTGGGTGACATACTTCTCTTTCCTATCTAACGTAGCCAGCATCTTTTCATCTCCACCGCCTGGTGGTTTGGATTTCTCGGGGGCCATCGGAAGATCGCTTTGCCTGTCATGGATTTCTTGCGGGTACTCCAGATCGACCTCCAAGATATAGCCGGTAGGGTTGTCATCAGGCACGTTGAAATTTACCGCCTCCGCGTTTTCAACCCATTGCAGGTCTCCAGAGGGCAAATACTGAGACATTGCCCACGCATACATGGCATTAATGTCGAAATACATCAGGTATGTGGATGGTAGGGCAGAATTATAGTCGGGCATGTACTTATTATTGGCTTTCGCATGCCTACTAGAGCATTGCGTCATGCCCCCACGAACACCTTTCTCTAGGAACATCAGCATGTCCACCTCTTGTATCGTATCCAATTCTATGCGGGTGTGCTTTAACATCGCATCCCACGATAGTCCTGGCGCGGTATAGTAGTGTGCGGGGTCCAAGCCATAATTCCGTAGGCAGCTACTACGAAAGTTTTCGAAGATCTCCGCCAATAATAATACATCGGTCTTCATGTATAAGTCCGAATACTCGCCTAAATCGCCACACTCGAATTCACGCCATACACTTTGAGCGTGCTCATAATCACCGATGTTGATGGGGCTGTTTGTCAGGTCGTTGTGGAAGGCTTCCATTGGAGGCAGTTGAGCTTCGGTTAATTTCTCCAATGAGCATATATAATTATATGGAAACACACCTTTCCGCTTTAATAAATTAACGTCTCTATCGAAGTTGCTTTCCAATATTGGATGTTCTTCTAAATAAGACGCTAATTTATCTAGGGATGAAGCCATGAATCTGAATGAATCCAGAAACTTGAACTTTATCTTACTCTCATCGGTGGTGTGAATCATAGTAATATATTGCTCCCTGTTATTGGGGATCACTTTTAACCACCCTGATGTTGCCAATTCTTCCACCAGCAAATGACCATCGTAGGCGGACAGATTGTGGAAAACAACAGATATTGTTTTAGAATCTTGAAATTCCAGATTACAATTGGAGTGGGCAGCACCTCTATACATACAAACTAATATAAGCAACTTGATTGAATATATTCAATGTTAGAAACTTACCTGTATTTACCGGTGAGATGACAATGATCGCGAACCCTATCGGTTTCAAGGAGTTTTTCGCAAATATGGCATATCCTTGCGGTGTAAAACTCCCTATATTGTTGTGGTGTTAGGCGATCCATGGGGACCGGACATTGGTGTGCTGCTTGTACATCTATTGCAATATCTTGAAGTTCACGAATCAGCCACCCAACACAATTTTCTTCTCTGTAGCTGCGGTAGTATGATAGCTCAGGATCGTAACTGCATTTAAAATAATATCCAACGCTATACGGGATATGCCGCTTCGGTTTCTTGACGTCGTTGGTGGGCTGTAGCAAACACTCAAAATCCGCGTATATGGCAAAAGGAGCCATTATTTTATTTTTATGATTTTTAAATTTAAGTATTTTATCTTTCGAGAACGTCACCTTGTAATTATTTACATCACCACAGACCTGCGAGTGCTCTCGTAATTTCTCCTCACTATAAAAATAGTGTAAGCATCTCTCACAAAAAAATTTCTTATTGAGGTGGGTACTACATTGCTTGGAAAGCAGCCGACTCAGATCTTTTATCCATACGTAGTGAGCGTTTTGCGGATTGTTTTTGCTCTCCAGTAGCAGTAAGTTTACGTGTCGGTCCTTTTTATCCTTGGTGAGACGATTCGGCAAGCATGTTTGTTTCTCATCTAGAATGTACACATTGATGCTGATAGCATTCAACGTTTCAAACTTCCCAATATCGCTGCGCTGAATGGGGAACGTTATATCACCCAACTGGAGAACATCGCGATAATGTGGATAGCTTTGAACTCTATCCGGATGGCCACCATGTTGTACCGGGTATAGGGCGGAAACCACAGCCCACGCAAAACAGGCATCGTCGGCATTTCGTACGTTAATGCATGCTTGCTTACGCTGTATCGCTGGTGGCACTGGGATGTATGAACCAATGCGCTGTGGATTATGCATATTAACACTTATAGTTAAATCAACTACCGCGGATATTGCCCATCCACTATCTCGTTCCTAAAATCAAATGTATGTTAGTAAAGAGCACGTAATTTAAAGAAATTAAACTTACTTGGAACTCCTCTAAATCGCGCAGAATTGCGTCTTTAATGTTTTGCTCGAACCAGGTATCCAGATCCGTATCGAGATTAATCGCCTCATTTTTTGTGTTGAGGTACTTCAACTCCTCAACTCCATCAATCTTCGCAAATTTGCCACAGAACACCGCGTTTACCTTCAAAAACGAATTTTTTCGGAGTTCGTTCTTCATGCGGCGCACAAACGTGCTTTTAGCATCTTCAAAGAACGTTCGGGGGTCCTGGTGCTGCAAATTGGTGATGCATGCTGTTCGAATGCGGCTTTGGAAAGCCGATTTCAAATCATGCCAACGGATTCTGCTGGTCTGCCGGTTCAGGTGCCCTGCTCCTCGAGTACGCAATTCTTTTAAAATTGTTCGAAAACCCTCCATTTTCCCGATTGCATTTGTCAAGCACATCTAAATAATAGAATCATAATTATATTGTGAACCAGATATTTTATATAATATCGAAACGTTAATTTATTATATAAGAATGATGAAACATAACTAAAACTTACTTTTGCTCCCATAGTGGTGGCTTTCTTCAAGGCAGCGTTTAAAATCCTCAAGTTCTGTCCGCATAAATTGATGAATTTTTCAATATTTTCGGCATCTCCAGGTCGGATAAATTTTAAAATTTTATCCATTTTGTCCACCAAACCATTAGCCAAATCGGAAGACGTCATTTTTATGTAACTTTAAAACTAACCACTGAAATACACACTGTTGTTATAGAGTACTGAAGCACTGCACTGTTGTTCTCTGTGGATACAGAATATTGAAAGTTCGTTCTGCGCGCTCTTTATATATATTCCACTCTCATGATTAGGCCTAATGGCGCCGTTTTTGGTAGGTATAGACTCGCATAACCCAATACTTTGTGAAGCCTTCCTATTGGCGGAGAAAATATGTTGTATGGCCTTCCTATTGGCGGAGAAAAAGGGCGTTAATTCTATTGCTTAAAGAATTATTATTGGGTGGTAGTCCATCCCTAGCAGGGGGTCGAGTTATAGCACCCCTACATTAAAAGAGTCTTCTCAGAAGAGCATGCCGATTAAAATGCATAAGCTGCTTTACCGCATAAAGCTGATTGTAAATTCTGATAACTTATCCCACAATTAATATTCATAAATTCCATATCTCTAGCAAACCCATTGTCCTCATGCTTTGCATAAATAACTAGCGTTTTATGCGCGCAGGTGTTGCGTATTCCGAGAAACTTATCATATAAATGTTTTTATTGCTATGTTCTTCCGCTGATTGCGGATTCTGAATTCAATGTCTCGTAGTTGCGTGTTATGCATAATAATTTAAATTTTTTTTTTATTGCTATGAGCGCGGGTGTGTAAGATGATTGTAAATTCTGATAAACTCATCCCATAATTAACATGCCGAAATCCCATGTACCTAGCTGGGGTTGTAGTTGCGTGTTATGCATAATAATTTAAATTTTTTATTGCTATGGGCGCAGGTGTGTAAGATGATTGGGGATTCTGAGAAACAGCTTACCCGTTCCGCGGATTAACATAATGCACCCCCTAATTAAACAAATAATCAATCAGCTCGCCCGTTCCGCGAATTAGCGTAATGCACCCCCTAATTAAACAAATAATCAATCAGCTCGCCCGTTCCGCGAATTAGCGTAATGCACCCCTAATTAAACAAATAATCAATCCATAATAATTCATAATTAAGCCGCGATCGCGAAATCGTGTCCCAACACGTCTACCGGGGGTAGCCGCCATCTTGAAAACTGGCCTCGTACCGGCACCCGATACGCCTATCTAAAAAGTGGCCCCGTACCAACATAGTATACCTACTTACGGGCTACCAAAAATTCATAAACCTCAACTTTCACTTAGACCTATTATTTCATCAATTAACTCCCCAAACAGTAAACTTTCTAAATTTATCGCTAATATTTTGTCCCAAGCATATAATAAAAACAACCCTTATTATATAAAAGATAGTTTTGAATTTTCCAATTTTGTTCAAAACCGGACTTTACCCGACAATCATGTAGTTATTAGTTTAGATGTGATATCCCTATTTTCTAATATCCCACTTAATTTAGCTATAAATTCCATAAGTAAACATTGGACAACTATTTCACAAATTACAAAAATCCCACTACAAACCTTTATAGAATTAATAACCTATATATATGACAGTACATATTTTAAGTTTGAAGATAATTATTACAAGCAAATTTTTGGAGCACCTATGGGTGGTTATATTTCACCTATTATTGCACAGTACGTAATGGATGATTTATTGGATGAATGTATCCCCTCATTATCTTTTACTCTACCTTTTTTAAAAAAATATGTAGACGATATCATTTGCGCAATTCCGGAAAACAAAACATTAGAGATTATTTCAATTTTCAACAACTACCACAAATCAATACAATTTACCTTAGAAGAAGAAAATAATAACTCTGTACCTTTTTTAGATACTTTAGTAATTCGTAAAAATAACCATATTATTTTAGATTGGTACCAAAAAGCCATTAATTCAAATAGATATATACATTATAACTCATATCACCCTTTCAAAATTAAAATAAACTTTATATTAGAATTCAAACGCAGAATAAAAATTATATCACATCCCAGTCTTTTACCCAAAAATATTAATTTGTTAAAAAATATTTTACAAGAAAATGGTTATCCTTTACCTTTAATCAATAAATTAATAAATAGCAATCGAACACACCGTAACCCTACCCCTTGCTCTCAACAAAATACCACAAGAAATCCAGAAACCTCTACCCCAATGAATTATAAAACCCTTCCGTATATTAAAGAATTAACCCCAAAATTAATACAACTTTTTCAAAAAACAGCTAACATTTCAACAAAAATGGTATTAACCACCAATACTATTTTCACAAAAACAAAAACCCCTTTAGAAAAGAAACATAGATCAGAAATAGTTTATAAGATTCCTTGCAATGACTGCAATTTAGTCTATATAGGTCAGACATCACGCACTTTACATTCACGCATAATATCTCATAAGAGTGATTGTAAAAACAAAAATAAAACACTTTCATCAGCTCTTACTCAACATCAACAAACAACTAAACATAATATTAATTATGGGGATGCAAAAATCATGGATTTCGAACAGAATTACAATAAACGTCTTTTTTTAGAAATGTATCACATTCAAACTAATAGTAATTCTATGAATAAAAAAACTGACACCTCAAACTTAAGTAATATATATTCTCACTTAATTAATATGAAATCTTAAACAAATTATTTACGCTAAACAAATTCTGTCCTTGTTTTTTGTATCCACATGAGTTTTTGTTCGTTTTTCCTCCTCTCTACACATCTTAGAATAACATATATTAAAAATAACATTTGCGAAGTTTTCGGTTTCTAGTTTTAGTTTGTCTCGTGTATGTGTTGTTTGTTCGTATACTTTTATATGTAAATTGCATTTTAAAATAATTTTAACTTCAAGTTCCTTTTTAAATTTAATTTACAATAGTTTCAAAAGAGTATTATTAGCAACAGTATTACGATAAATTAAGGAATGAGCCAACCTTTAAAAAAAACTTAACTAATTATGTAAGTTTATAACTTAATTTTTAAACCTTTTTTCAACAAATTTTAACATGTACAATTATTATAGCCCTGAGGAAGTCAATAAAAATGGAATTGACGAAAGCTTGGATAAATTATAAATGAGTTTTTGAATTTTTTCCGCTCCTAGACTGCAACCCACTACGATTCCTACAGACTATATATATATATATATATAAGTTTGGGTGAGTGTATTAAAGATGTTTAAACCCTTTTTTAGCGAAGTAAAGGCTAATTTTGTCAATCGACGTCTACAAATATGTCCGGATCCGGACACTGAATTGTAATTAATTGACGATAGCCGCTAAAATCGCCTAAATTAGGCAGTAATATGTGAAAATGATGTTTCGCAATTAACCACCGATATCCGCATACGCGTTTCACCCTAACTAGGGCTCATCAGTACGGCTTGTCGGTGATTAATTGCTCTCTCCGCATGTATATAAGCGTAGCATGTAGGTATAAGTTTGGGTGAGTGTATTAAAGATGTTTAAACCCTTTTTTAGCGAAGTAAAGGCTAATTTTGTCAATCGACGTCTACAAATATGTCCGGATCCGGACACTGAATTGTAATTAATTGACGATAGCCGCTAAAATCGCCTAAATTAGGCAGTAATATGTGAAAATGATGTTTCGCAATTAACCACCGATATCCGCATACGCGTTTCACCCTAACTAGGGCTCATCAGTACGGCTTGTCGGTGATTAATTGCTCTCTCCGCATGTATATAAGCGTAGCATGTAGGTATAAGTTTGGGTGAGTGTATTAAAGATGTTTAAACCCTTTTTTAGCGAAGTAAAGGCTAATTTTGTCAATCGACGTCTACAAATATGTCCGGATCCGGACACTGAATTGTAATTAATTGACGATAGCCGCTAAAATCGCCTAAATTAGGCAGTAATATGTGAAAATGATGTTTCGCAATTAACCACCGATATCCGCATACGCGTTTCACCCTAACTAGGGCTCATCAGTACGGCTTGTCGGTGATTAATTGCTCTCTCCGCATGTATATAAGCGTAGCATGTAGATATAAGTTTGGGTGAGTGTATTAAAGATGTTTAAACCCTTTTTTAGCGAAGTAAAGGCTAATTTTGTCAATCGACGTCTACAAATATGTCCGGATCCGGACACTGAATTGTAATTAATTGACGATAGCCGCTAAAATCGCCTAAATTAAGCAGTAATATGTGAAAATGATGTTTCGCAATTAACCACCGATATCCGCATACGCGTTTCACCCTAACTAGGGCTCATCAGTACGGCTTGTCGGTGATTAATTGCTCTCTCCGCATGTATATAAGCGTAGCATGTAGGTATAAGTTTGGGTGAGTGTATTAAAGATGTTTAAACCCTTTTTTAGCGAAGTAAAGGCTAATTTTGTCAATCGACGTCTACAAATATGTCCGGATCCGGACACTGAATTGTAATTAATTGACGATAACCGCTAAAATCGCCTAAATTAGGCAGTAATATGTGAAAATGATGTTTCGCAATTAACCACCGATATCCGCATACGCGTTTCACCCTAACTAGGGCTCATCAGTACGGCTTGTCGGTGATTAATTGCTCTCTCCGCATGTATATAAGCGTAGCATGTAGGTATAAGTTTGGGTGAGTGTATTAAAGATGTTTAAACCCTTTTTTAGCGAAGTAAAGGCTAATTTTGTCAATCGACGTCTACAAATATGTCCGGATCCGGACACCGACAAGCCGTACTGATGAGCCCTAGTTAGGGTGAAACGCGTATGCGGATATCGGTGGTTAATTGCGAAACATCATTTTCACATATTACTGCCTAATTTAGGCGATTTTAGCGGCTATCGTCAATTAATTACAATTCAGTGTCCGGATCCGGACATATTTGTAGACGTCGATTGACAAAATTAGCCTTTACTTCGCTAAAAAAGGGTTTAAACATCTTTAATACACTCACCCAAACTTATACCTACATGCTACGCTTATATACATGCGGAGAGAGCAATTAATCACCGACAAGCCGTACTGATGAGCCCTAGTTAGGGTGAAACGCGTATGCGGATATCGGTGGTTAATTGCGAAACATCATTTTCACATATTACTGCCTAATTTAGGCGATTTTAGCGGCTATCGTCAATTAATTACAATTCAGTGTCCGGATCCGGACATATTTGTAGACGTCGATTGACAAAATTAGCCTTTACTTCGCTAAAAAAGGGTTTAAACATCTTTAATACACTCACCCAAACTTATACCTACATGCTACGCTTATATACATGCGGAGAGAGCAATTAATCACCGACAAGCCGTACTGATGAGCCCTAGTTAGGGTGAAACGCGTATGCGGATATCGGTGGTTAATTGCGAAACATCATTTTCACATATTACTGCCTAATTTAGGCGATTTTAGCGGCTATCGTCAATTAATTACAATTCAGTGTCCGGATCCGGACATATTTGTAGACGTCGATTGACAAAATTAGCCTTTACTTCGCTAAAAAAGGGTTTAAACATCTTTAATACACTCACCCAAACTTATACCTACATGCTACGCTTATATACATGCGGAGAGAGCAATTAATCACCGACAAGCCGTACTGATGAGCCCTAGTTAGGGTGAAACGCGTATGCGGATATCGGTGGTTAATTGCGAAACATCATTTTCACATATTACTGCCTAATTTAGGCGATTTTAGCGGCTATCGTCAATTAATTACAATTCAGTGTCCGGATCCGGACATATTTGTAGACGTCGATTGACAAAATTAGCCTTTACTTCGCTAAAAAAAGGGTTTAAACATCTTTAATACACTCACCCAAACTTATACCTACATGCTACGCTTATATACATGCGGAGAGAGCAATTAATCACCGACAAGCCGTACTGATGAGCCCTAGTTAGGGTGAAACGCGTATGCGGATATCGGTGGTTAATTGCGAAACATCATTTTCACATATTACTGCCTAATTTAGGCGATTTTAGCGGCTATCGTCAATTAATTACAATTCAGTGTCCGGATCCGGACATATTTGTAGACGTCGATTGACAAAATTAGCCTTTACTTCGCTAAAAAAGGGTTTAAACATCTTTAATACACTCACCCAAACTTATACCTACATGCTACGCTTATATACATGCGGAGAGAGCAATTAATCACCGACAAGCCGTACTGATGAGCCCTAGTTAGGGTGAAACGCGTATGCGGATATCGGTGGTTAATTGCGAAACATCATTTTCACATATTACTGCCTAATTTAGGCGATTTTAGCGGCTATCGTCAATTAATTACAATTCAGTGTCCGGATCCGGACATATTTGTAGACGTCGATTGACAAAATTAGCCTTTACTTCGCTAAAAAAGGGTTTAAACATCTTTAATACACTCACCCAAACTTATACCTACAGGCTACGCTTATATACATGCGGAGAGAGCAATTAATCACCGACAAGCCGTACTGATGAGCCCTAGTTAGGGTGAAACGCGTATGCGGATATCGGTGGTTAATTGCGAAACATCCTTTTCACATATTACTGCCTAATTTAGGCGATTTTAGCGGCTATCGTCAATTAATTACAATTCAGTGTCCGGATCCGGACATATTTGTAGACGTCGATTGACAAAATTAGCCTTTACTTCGCTAACAAAGGGTTTAAACATCTTTAATACACTCACCCAAACTTATACCTACATGCTACGCTTATATACATGCGGAGAGAGCAATTAATCACCGACTAGCCGTACTGATGAGCCCTAGTTAGGGTGAAACGCGTATGCGGATATCGGTGGTTAATTGCGAAACATCATTTTCACATATTACTGCCTAATTTAGGCGATTTTAGCGGCTATCGTCAATTAATTACAATTCAGTGTCCGGATCCGGACATATTTGTAGACGTCGATTGACAAAATTAGCCTTTACTTCGCTAAAAAAGGGTTTAAACATCTTTAATACACTCACCCAAACTTATACCTACATGCTACGCTTATATACATGCGGAGAGAGCAATTAATCACCGACAAGCCGTACTGATGAGCCCTAGTTAGGGTGAAACGCGTATGCGGATATCGGTGGTTAATTGCGAAACATCATTTTCATATATATATATATATATATATTTGGGCATATATATATATATATATATATATATAAGTTTGGGTGAGTGTATTAAAGATGTTTAAACCCTTTTTTAGCGAAGTAATGGCTAATTTTGTCAATCGACCTCTACAAATATGTCCGGATCCGGACACTGAATTGTAATTAATTGACGATAGCCGCTAAATTCACCTTAATGGCAGGCAATAATATGTGAAAATAAGAATTTCGCAATTAACCACCGCTATCCGCATACGCGTTTCACCCTAACTAGGGCTCGTCAGTACGGCTTGTCGGTGATTAATTGCTCTCTCCGCATGTATATAAGCGTAACATGTAGGTATAAGTTTGGGTGAGTGTATTAAAGATGTTTAAACCCTTTTTTAGCGAAGTAATGGCTAATTTTGTCAATCGACCTCTACAAATATGTCCGGATCCGGACACTGAATTGTAATTAATTGACGATAGCCGCTAAATTCACCATAATGGCAGGCAATAATATGTGAAAATAAGAATTTCGCAATTAACCACCGCTATCCGCATACGCGTTTCACCCTAACTAGGGCTCGTCAGTACGGCTTGTCGGTGATTAATTGCTCTCTCCGCATGTATATAAGCGTAACATGTAGGTATAAGTTTGGGTGAGTGTATTAAAGATGTTTAAACCCTTTTTTAGCGAAGTAATGGCTAATTTTGTCAATCGACCTCTACAAATATGTCCGGATCCGGACACTGAATTGCAATTAATTGACGATAGCCGCTAAATTCACCTTAATGGCAGGCAATAATATGTGAAAATAAGAATTTCGCAATTAACCACCGCTATCCGCATACGCGTTTCACCCTAACTAGGGCTCATCAGTACGGCTTGTCGGTGATTAATTGCTCTCTCCGCATATATATAAGCGTAACATGTAGGTATAAGTTTGGGTGAGTGTATTAAAGATGTTTAAACCCTTTTTTAGCGAAGTAATGGCTAATTTTGTCAATCGACCTCTACAAATATGTCCGGATCCGGACACTGAATTGTAATTAATTGACGATAGCCGCTAAATTCACCTTAATGGCAGGCAATAATATGTGAAAATAAGAATTTCGCAATTAACCACCGCTATCCGCATACGCGTTTCACCCTAACAGGGCTCATCAGTACGGCTTGTCGGTGATTAATTGCTCTCTCCGCATGTATATAAGCGTAACATGTAGGTATAAGTTTGGGTGAGTGTATTAAAGATGTTTAAACCCTTTTTTAGCGAAGTAATGGCTAATTTTGTCAATCGACCTCTACAAATATGTCCGGATCCGGACACTGAATTGTAATTAATTGACGATAGCCGCTAAATTCACCTTAATGGCAGGCAATAATATGTGAAAATAAGAATTTCGCAATTAACCACCGCTATCCCCATACGCGTTTCACCCTAACTAGGGCTCATCAGTACGGCTTGTTAGGGTGAAACGCGTATGCGGATAGCGGTGGTTAATTGCGAAATTCTTATTTTCATATATATATATATATATATATATATATATATATATATATCGATAATGTTTAATATTCTTCGCCAAAATTATACAAAACTTAATTCATTTTCTTAGTATTAGTGACGATAAAATGTGTTCAAAATAAAACTACATTCGTTTTACGTTTCGGCAATATATATTGCCTTCTTCAGAAAAACTATAATATATTTAAATTAGTGATGCTTACCTAAAACATTATTCTAAAACACAAAAAAATCCGATTTACATTTTTTTGAAATTATAATCCTTAATTAGTATATAAATTATTACTTTTTTTTTTCTATTACTAAATTTGTAAACCATTTGTGCTATTTAATTAAATTTACAATAAAGATTTTAAATGCGACTTGTGTGTTTGTATATTTAACGCAGAATGAATTTAATATTATCGAAAAGACAAGTTTAGCCTTTACAAACAAACAAGTTTTTACAATATTATTTATCTTAACTACAAATGCAATGCACGGAACGAACGTATACCAGGTCTGTTCTTAAGGTAATTACAATATCGAATTATAAATAACTGACAAATTTTGGATTTCAACTCTATCGTTGATTGCATCATTATTTTGTTTTATGTGTATAAGCTCTAACATGCTTCTGATTTTGTAATTTTTTTTTCTTTAGCTAATATAGAGGTATTATTGAAATTAAATGTGTGTTTTGTATTGATTACGTGTTTTTTTAGGGCTGTGCTGTTTTTGGAGTATTTATGGCCATTAAGTCTTTCAGAAAGATGTTGCATAGTTTGCCCGATGTATACACCTTTGCAATCATTGCATGGGATTTTGTAAACTACATGCGTTTGTTTGTTATGGGGAACTTTATCTTTCAATTTGGTGAAGTAGCAATTTAAATTATTATAATTTTTGTGTGCTATTTTTAATTTGTGTGGTGACAAAATGTTCTTAATTTTTTCTGATAGATTTTTAATGTATGGTATTGAAACATATATGTGATCATTATTATCTTTTTTACTATTTGTTGTGTTCCTATTGTTATTATAATACTTGTGTAATCTGCTTCTAAATATTTTATCTATAAGTTTGTAAGGGTAATCATTATGTAGTAATATGTTTTTAACATTGTTATATATTCCTGATCTGTATTGTGGACTTGTTAATTTTATAGTTCTATCAATTAATGAAGTGATGGCGCTTTTCTTTATTGACAAGGGTTGACATGAATTGTAGTTAATGTATCTGTTTGAAGCTGTTGGTTTAAAATAAAGTTTTGTATGAATTTTGTTGTTGGTGCGGATTAAAGTCAAATCTAAAAAGTTTAATTGGTTCTTGTTTTCATATTCTATTGTGAATTGGATTTTGGGATGATATTGATTAAATTAATGTAGTATGTATTGCGCTTTGTCAGCAGGTAGACAAAGTATGCAGTCATCAACGTATCTTTTATAAAAGGTGGGTGCAAATTGTAGTTTGTTTAAGACATTGGTTTCCAAATCTTCTAAGACTAATTGCGCAATCACACTTTAAATTGGCGCACCCATGGCACAACCATATATCTGTTTGTAAAAGTTATTGTTGTATTGAAAGTAAGTGGTGGTAAGAGTCAATTCCAAAGCATTCATGAATTCATCTAATGGGAGGGGTGTATGGTTTTGTAATTCATTCTAATGATTTTTGACTGCATTGATTGCTAGATCTATCGGTATATTGGTGTACAGGGAGGTAACATCTAATGATATTAGCTTGTCAGAACTATTAATTGTGACTGTGTCTACAAACTCTTTAAACGTATATGAGTTTCTTATATAGTAATAATTGTTTCCTACTATATTAGAAATTGATTCTGCAAGAAATTTTGATAAATTATATAGAGGACCCTGTATACATGAAACAATGGGACGTAAAGGAGTCTGTGGCTTATGTAATTTTGGCAACACATAAATCCGTGGGGCAAGAGAGTTGTTAAGTTTTAAGGATTTTTCTAATTCATCACTGATGTATTTTTTATTATGCCACTTTTTAATCAGTTCGTTGTTACACTTTTGATATTGTTTAGTGGGGTCATTTTTTAGTTTTTGATATACATTTTGATCATTAAATAATGTGTTCATTTTTTGTTCGTATTCACTCCTGTCCATGACTACAGTTTTGTTGGATTTATCTGGTAGCAATACTATTAGTTGTGGGTTATTTTTTAGAAATATTGTTGTTGACTTTACTTGTTTGTTGAATATGATTTGTGCATGGGTTACTGGTGATTTGGAGCGGTTTTTAAAACTTGAACGGACTGTTGATTTATCATTTTCTGAAAAGTGCTCTATGGATGCCTCTATACTAGCTATTATGTTATTTGTTGGTATCTTATTGGTGTAATTAGGGATAGCAAATTTCGGACCAAGTTGTAACACTTTGATAACACTATCAGGTAAAACAGTATTTGATAAATTGCAGATCCAATCTTTTTGAATATTTTCATTATTGGTGGTTGAATGTTTATTAGATAATGATGCAAGCTTTTTTTGGTGCCTTTTTTTCAACAATCCCAATATTAATTCAAAATTTCAAATTAAAGTTAATAATTTTAAAAGATTTTGTTTAAACAATTTAATTGCTGATGCAGTTTATAATTTTAAAAAACTTCAAATTTGTATCAAGAGTAGAGCGGGTTTGTTAGAGCGTATAGTAGGTCTCACAAACGCACACACTATTTTAAATAAAGTTAAATTTACGTATGAAAAACTATTTGCAACAATCAAAAAAAGGCACCAAAAAAAGCTTGCATCATTATCTAATAAACATTCAACCACCAATAATGAAAATATTCAAAAAGATTGGATCTGCAATTTATCAAATACTGTTTTACCTGATAGTGTTATCAAAATGTTACAACTTGGTCCGAAATTTGCTATCCCTAATTACACCAATAAGATACCAACAAATAACATAATAGCTAGTATAGAGGCATCCATAGAGGACTTTTCAGAAAATGATAAATCAACAGTCCGTTCAAAAGTAAATAATGCCATTATGAATTTTAAAAACCGCTCCAAATCACCAGTAACCCATGCACAAATCATATTCAACAAACAAGTAAAGTCAACAAAAATATTTCTAAAAAATAACCCACAACTAATAGTATTGCTACCAGATAAATCCAACAAAACTGTAGTCATGGACAGGAGTGAATACGAACAAAAAATGAACACATTATTTAATGATCAAAATGTATATCAAAAATTAAAAAATGACCCCACTAAACAATATCAAAAGTGTAACAACGAACTCATTAAAAAGTGGCATAATAAAAAATACATCAGTGATGAATTAGAAAAATCCTTAAAACTTAACAACTCTCTTGCCCCACGGATTTATGTGTTGCCAAAATTACATAAGCCACAGACTCCTTTACGTCCCATTGTTTCATGTATGCAGGGTCCTCTATATAATTTATCAAAATTTCTTGCAGAATCAATTTCTAATATAGTAGGAAACAATTATTACTATATAAGAAACTCATATACGTTTAAAGAGTTTGTATACACAGTCACAATTAATAGTTCTGACAAGCTAATATCATTAGATGTTACCTCCCTGTACACCAATATACCGATAGATCTAGCAATCAATGCAGTCAAAAATCATTGGAATGAATTACAAAACCATACACCCCTCCCATTAGATGAATTCATTAATGCTTTGGAATTGACTCTTACCACCACTTACTTTCAATACAACAATAACTTTTACAAACAGATATATGGTTGTGCCATGGGTGCGCCAATTTCAAGTGTGATTGCGCAATTAGTCTTAGAAGATTTGGAAACCAATGTCTTAAACAAACTACAATTTGCACCAACCTTTTATAAAAGATACGTTGATGACTGCATACTTTGTCTACCTGCTGACAAAGCGCAATACATACTACATCAATTTAATCAATATCAGCCCAAAATCCAATTCACAATAGAATATGAAAACAAGAACCAATTAAACTTTTTAGATTTGACTTTAATCCGCACCAACAACAAAATTCATACAAAACTTTATTTTAAACCAACAGCTTCAAACAGATACATTAACTACAATTCATGTCAACCCTTGTCAATAAAAAAAAGCGCCATCACTTCATTAATTGATAGAACTATAAAATTAATAAGTCCACAATACAGATCAGGAATATATAACAATGTTAAAAACATATTACTACATAATGATTACCCTTACAAACTTATAGATAAAATATTTAGAAGCAGATTACACAAGTATTATAATAACAATAGGAACACAACAAATAGTAAAAAAGATAATAATGATCACATATATGTTTCAATACCATACATTAAAAATCTATCAGAAAAAATTAAGAACATTTTGTCACCACACAAATTAAAAATAGCACACAAAAATTATAATAATTTAAATTGCTACTGCACCAAATTGAAAGATAAAGTTCCCCATAACAAACAAACGCATGTAGTTTACAAAATCCCATGCAATGATTGCAAAGGTGTATACATCGGGCAAACTATGCAACATCTTTCTGAAACACTTAATGGCCATAAATACTCCAAAAACAGCACAGCCCTAAAAAAACACGTAATCAATACAAAACACACATTTAATTTCAATAATACCTCTATATTAGCTAAAGAAAAAAAAATTACAAAATCAGAAGCATGTTAGAGCTTATACACATAAAACAAAATAATGATGCAATCAACGATAGAGTTGAAATCCAAAATTTGTCAGTTATTTATAATTCGATATTGTAATTACCTTAAGAACAGACCTGGTATACGTTCGTTCCGTGCATTGCATTTGTAGTTAAGATAAATAATATTGTAAAAACTTGTTTGTTTGTAAAGGCTAAACTTGTCTTTTCGATAATATTAAATTCATTCTGCGTTAAATATACAAACACACAAGTCGCATTTAAAATCTTTATTGTAAATTTAATTAAATAGCACAAATGGTTTACAAATTTAGTAATAGAAAAAAAAAAAGTAATAATTTATATACTAATTAAGGATTATAATTTCAAAAAAATGTAAATCGGATTTTTTTGTGTTTTAGAATAATGTTTTAGGTAAGCATCACGTATATGTAAAAAAAATATAGCTCACACTAATTTAAATATATTATAGTTTTTCTGAAGAAGGCAATATATATTGCCGAAACGTAAAACGAATGTAGTTTTATTTTGAACACATTTTATCGTCACTAATACCAAGAAAATGAATTAAGTTTTGTATAATTTTGGCGAAGAATATTAAACATTATCGATATATATATATATAGTCTGTAGGAATCGTAGTGGGTTGCAGTCTAGGAGCGGAAAAAATTCAAAAACTCATTTATAATTTATCCAAGCTTTCGTCAATTCCATTTTTATTGACTTCTTCAGGGCTATAATAATTGTACATGTTAAAATTTGTTGAAAAAAGGTTTAAAAATTAAGTTATAAACTTACATAATTAGTTAAGTTTTTTTTAAAGGTTGGCTCATTCCTTAATTTATCGTTAATAATGTTGCTAATAATACTCTTTTGAAACTATTGTAAATTAAATTAAAAAGGAACTTGAAGTTAAAATTATTTTAAAATGCAATTTACATATAAAAGTATACGAACAAACAACACATACCCGAGACAAACTAAAACTAGAACCGAAAACTTCGCAAATGTTATTTTTAATATATGTTATTCTAAGATGTGTAGAGAGGAGGAAAAACGAACAAAAACTCATGTGGATACAAAAAACAAGGACAGAATTTTTGTATCCACATGAGTTTTTTGTTCGTTTTTCCTCCTCTCTACACATCTTAGAATAACATATATTAAAAATAACATTTGCGAAGTTTTCGGTTCTAGTTTTAGTTTGTCTCGTGTATGTGTTGTTTGTTCGTATACTTTTATATGTAAATTGCATTTTAAAATAATTTTAACTTCAAGTTCCTTTTTAATTTAATTTACAATAGTTTCAAAAGAGTATTATTAGCAACATTATTAACGATAAATTAAGGAATGAGCCAACCTTTAAAAAAAACTTAACTAATTATGTAAGTTTATAACTTAATTTTTAAACCTTTTTTCAACAAATTTTAACATGTACAATTATTATAGCCCTGAAGAAGTCAATAAAAATGGAATTGACGAAAGCTTGGATAAATTATAAATGAGTTTTTGAATTTTTTCCGCTCCTAGACTGCAACCCACTACGATTCCTACAGACTAACATTAGCCAGTCGCAAAAATATCAATCAAGACTATATATATATATATATATATATAAATATATATATATATATATATAAAAGAAAAATATTAAATTTAGAAATTAAGAATACCATTAGTACTATCATTAAAGTAGAAAAGAATTTAAAACACTTACAAGACCAAATTTTGCAGAATATCAATAAACACACTTTTGTTAAATTCACACAAACTCAAGAAAATAGATATAACAAAAAATTTATTAAAGTTAAGCAAACACATATTAAAAAAATAAAAGGTTTAATACAAACCCAAATTAAACCAATACAAATTAAACAAAATTGGTTTAAAAATATCAGTAATGTAGAAATACCAGAAAAAATACAATCTTTTCTGGCATTAGGCCCAAAGTTTGCAATACCACCTAATTTAAAAGACATTAAAATCAGAAAGTTATTAGCAGATGTAGAGTCACTAGTAAGTTGTATTGAACCTGAAGATAAAGATGTATGTAGAATTAGAGCCACTAATATAATAACTAACTATTGTCAAAAGGTGAGTGATGTCAAACCTCAATTACGTAAACAGTTATATGAGAGCAAACTATTTCTAAAAAAGAATCCTGATCTATATCTCTTAAAATCAGACAAAGGTGGAGTCACGGTAGCAATGAACAAACAAGACTATTTGAATAAATCCCTAGAATTAATATCAGACCAGAATTATTACAAAAAATTAAAAAATAACCCTACATCCACTTTTCAACAAAAAACTAATAAAATCATTTCTAATTTAAAACAAAACCACTATATATCAGAAGCAGAAGCGAAAACTTTAACTATATATAATGCAGTAACACCTAGGTTCTACGGGCTACCAAAAATTCATAAACCTCAACTTTCACTTAGACCTATTATTTCATCAATTAACTCCCCAAACAGTAAACTTTCTAAATTTATCACTAATATTTTGTCCCAAGCATATAATAAAAACAACCCTTATTATATAAAAGATAGTTTTGAATTTTCCAATTTTGTTCAAAACCGGACTTTACCCGACAATCATGTAGTTATTAGTTTAGATGTGATATCCCTATTTTCTAATATCCCACTCAATTTAGCTATAAATTCCATAAGTAAACATTGGACAACTATTTCACAAATTACAAAAATCCCACTACAAACCTTTATAGAATTAATAACCTATATATATGACAGTACATATTTTAAGTTTGAAGATAATTATTACAAGCAAATTTTTGGAGCACCTATGGGTGGTTATATTTCACCTATTATTGCACAGTACGTAATGGATGATTTATTGGATGAATGTATCCCCTCATTATCTTTTACTCTACCTTTTTTAAAAAAATATGTAGACGATATCATTTGCGCAATTCCGGAAAACAAAACATTAGAGATTATTTCAAATTTCAACAACTACCACAAATCAATACAATTTACCTTAGAAGAAGAAAATAATAACTCTGTACCTTTTTTAGATACTTTAGTAATTCGTAAAAATAACCATATTATTTTAGATTGGTACCAAAAAGCCATTAATTCAAATAGATATATACATTATAACTCATATCACCCTTTCAAAATTAAAATAAACTTTATATTAGAATTCAAACGCAGAATAAAAATTATATCACATCCCAGTCTTTTACCCAAAAATATTAATTTGTTAAAAAATATTTTACAAGAAAATGGTTATCCTTTACCTTTAATCAATAAATTAATAAATAGCAATCGAACACACCGTAACCCTACCCCTTTCCCTCAACAAAATACCACAAGAAATCCAGAAACCTCTACCCCAATGAATTATAAAACCCTTCCGTATATTAAAGAATTAACCCCAAAATTAATACAACTTTTTCAAAAAACAGCTAACATTTCAACAAAAATGGTATTAACCACCAATACTATTTTCACAAAAACAAAAACCCCTTTAGAAAAGAAACATAGATCAGAAATAGTTTATAAGATTCCTTGCAATGACTGCAATTTAGTCTATATAGGTCAGACATCACGCACTTTACATTCACGCATAATATCTCATAAGAGTGATTGTAAAAACAAAAATAAAACACTTTCATCGGCTCTTACTCAACATCAACAAACAACTAAACATAATATTAATTATGAGGATGCAAAAATCATGGATTTCGAACAGAATTACAATAAACGTCTTTTTTTAGAAATGTATCACATTCAAACTAATAGTAATTCTATGAATAAAAAAACTGACACCTCAAACTTAAGTAATATATACTCTCACTTAATTAATATGAAATCTTAAACAAATTATTTACGCTAAACAAATTCTGTCCTTGTTTTTTGTATCCACATGAGTTTTTGTTCGTTTTTCCTCCTCTCTACACATCTTAGAATAACATATTAAAAATAACATTTGCGAAGTTTTCGGTTCTAGTTTTAGTTTGTCTCGTGTATGTGTTGTTTGTTTCGTATACTTTTATATGTAAATTGCATTTTAAAATAATTTTAACTTCAAGTTCCTTTTTAATTTAATTTACAATAGTTTCAAAAGAGTATTATTAGCAACATTATTAACGATAAATTAAGGAATGAGCCAACCTTTAAAAAAAACTTAACTAATTATGTAAGTTTATAACTTAATTTTTAAACCTTTTTTCAACAAATTTTAACATGTACAATTATTATAGCCCTGAAGAAGTCAATAAAAATGGAATTGACGAAAGCTTGGATAAATTATAAATGAGTTTTTGAATTTTTTCCGCTCCTAGACTGCAACCCACTACGATTCCTACAGACTATATATATATATTATCATTTTTTCTAAATATACAGTTGCACGGTCAACAATTATAGTTCCACAATTTAAAATTTTAAAACTCTAAAATGTAAAAATAATTTAAAATCATGTAAATTTAATTAACAAAAAATAACAAAATTTAGTAAATCAGAATGATTTTTTAGTTTTTCATAATTATAATAATGTAGTTAAAATTTAATTAAGTTTAGTAAAATGTAAGACGATAATTTTAGTTCTGAAGAAGGCAATATATATATTGCCGAAACGTAAATGTCGTTTTATTTCGTTGTTTAATCATTTCATCACCAATCTCCATTTCATGCCGCAAACACCAAGAAACAGAAAATATCTCTATATATATATATATATATGAAAATAAGAATTTCGCAATTAACCACCGCTATCCGCATACGCGTTTCACTCTAACAAGCCGTACTGATGAGCCCTAGTTAGGGTGAAACGCGTATGGGGATAGCGGTGGTTAATTGCGAAATTCTTATTTTCACATATTATTGCCTGCCATTAAGGTGAATTTAGCGGTTATCGTCAATTAATTACAATTCAGTGTCCGGATCCGGACATATTTGTAGAGGTCGATTGACAAAATTAGCCATTACTTCGCTAAAAAAGGGTTTAAACATCTTTAATACACTCACCCAAACTTATACCTACATGTTACGCTTATATACATGCGGAGAGAGCAATTAATCACCGACAAGCCGTACTGATGAGCCCTGTTAGGGTGAAACGCGTATGCGGATAGCGGTGGTTAATTGCGAAATTCTTATTTTCACATATTATTGCCTGCCATTAAGGTGAATTTAGCGGCTATCGTCAATTAATTACAATTCAGTGTCCGGATCCGGACATATTTGTAGAGGTCGATTGACAAAATTAGCCTTTACTTCGCTAAAAAAGGGTTTAAACATCTTTAATACACTCACCCAAACTTATACCTACATGTTACGCTTATATACATGCGGAGAGAGCAATTAATCACCGACAAGCCGTACTGATGAGCCCTAGTTAGGGTGAAACGCGTATGCGGATAGCGGTGTTTAATTGAAAATTTTCATTTTCACGTATTATTACTTGCCGAATAGGCGATTATAGCGGCTATCGTCAATTAATTACAATTCAGTGTCCGGATCCGGACATATTTGTAGAGGTCGATTGACAAAGTTAGCCATTACTTCGCTAAAAAAGGGTTTAAACATCTTTAATACACTCACCCAAACTTATATATATATATATATATATATATATATATTATAATTTTATTCGTGGACGAGATTAATAAAAGGCCTATTTGACTTGTATTTAAATTTTATTTTAATATCCATTTATTTTAATATTCATACATGTTTCGGCGAAATTTGCCTTTCTCAATGGAAAAAAAAAGATGAGTGAAATTTACAAGTTTAGTATGTCGTGACTATATTGAAATTAGTTATTATAATTTATACTTGAAAAAGTGAAGTTACATTATTACGTTATAAATTTAAAATTTAAGATCTATATGTTAAAGCGTTGAAAGTTAAAATACAAGTACACATCACTTGTATTTTAACTTTCAACGCTTTAACATATAGATTTTAAATTTTAAATTTATAACGTAATAATGTAACTTCACTTTTTCAAGTATAAAATACAAGTACACATCACTTGTATTTTAACTTTCAACGCTTTAACATATAGATTTTAAATTTTAAATTTATAACGTAATAATGTAACTTCACTTTTTCAAGTATAAATTATAATAACTAATTTCAATATAGAGTCACGACATACTAAACTTGTAAATTTCACTCACCTTTTTTTTCCATTGAGAAAGGCAAATTTCGCCGAAACATGTATGGATATTAAAATAAAATTTAAATACAAGTCAAATAGGCCTTTTATTAATCTCGTCCACGAATAAAATTATAACATATGATACAGGCCAGGAAGAAAAATAGCAATATATATATATATATATATATATTGTTATCATTCGGAATGAGGCCTGCCGCTGACTAGGCTGGAACGTGACAAACCGGAGAGAAGCCGGGAAAGCCCCGACCGCTCGGACGTGACAATCGGCAGTACGATAGAAGAAGTGTGGCAAGGTCGATGTAAAGAAAGAAACGCGTATTACATTTCTGTTGTAGACTTTCGTTTAACAATATATTTTTAATTTATTTGGAAAATAGAATAGTTTTACTTCTAACAAATCAGAAGTGGGATCAACCAGTGTCCTAGCTACCGGTACATTTTTTTTAACAATGCCGAAACATAAGAAATCGAGAAGTCGGCGTCGTTTAACATCATCAAGTTCAAATAGTTCGAGTTCAAGTAATTCCGGTAGTGAACGCGAAACGCGAAAATTAAAAAGGCAAGTGAAGAAACTCAAGAGAAAGTTAAGTGCGAAGCACAGTCGCTATGAAGGCAAGATTGACAGTGTGCCCATGTTTAATGGTAGTTTGGGTGATTTGGACGTTCGACAGTGGTTGCATACAATCGACGCTACCGGGGACGTCTTTGATTGGGATGAGAAAGCTCGCATTTTTTGTATGGCTAATAAGTTGGGCGGAAATGCGAAAACGTGGTACCAAAATCAAGAAAGTTTAAATCGTTCATGGAAACAATGGAAAGATACGCTAATCGAAGGATTCCCATCTCAACAAGGAATTTATAGCAAGCTGAAAGAATTAATCAACGTCCAAAGGGAGAAACACCATAATTTAGTTGATTTCTACTACAGAAAATTGGCATTGGGTCAAGGTTGCAAGTTAGAAGAGCAGGTGATAGTGGAGATTGTGGCTAACACTATAAACGATCCGTTTATAAAATCGGGAATAAGAGCGGCGAACTGCGTAAGTACTAAACATTTATTACAATTATTAATATCGAACACAGATAGACAAAAAGAATATAGCCGTGACGATAGTGAATTCGGGAATCGTCCACATGAAAACCGTTCGCATACACGATTTTCTAGCGAGAAATCGTCCAAAACTTTAAAATGTTTTCTCTGTGGCCGCGAAGGGCATATAAAAATTGAATGTGCGCGATTTAAATCGGAAAAGACATGTAATTATTGTAAAAAAAAGGGGCACACCGAGGATCAGTGTTATAAAAAGAACAAGAATGACAAACTCAGCAACTAAATTTATCAAAAAGCTGCCGCTGTTCGAAACTGTGACGCGAATAAAAAATATTATAAACAGGCAAAAATTAATGGACAAATGGTATCTGCTGATATCGACTTTGGTAGCACGTGTAATACTATGAGAATAGATGTTTCGGATAAACTTGAATTAAAAATAAACCGAGATAAAAGTGATATCGTTATCAAGGGTTACGGTGGAGCTGTGGTCCAGCCGATGGGGATTGTAAATACTGAAATTGAATTAGAGGAGGTTAAAACAATGACAAGTTTTTATGTAGTTCCGAATGCATTACCAATGGTGGACATTCTCGTTGGACAACCAGTTGCCGAGCAGAAAGACGTTTTGTGTATAAAACACCAGACTCATTAAAGTTAATGAAAAATAATTTGTTTCAACATTTACCGGGTGAAATATGCACTGAAAATCGAGCAAAATTCACGTCAGCTGATTCTATAGTGGCAGAGCCGGGTGTTAATCTAATTACTGTAAATTCGAACTTAAACAACGGAACGGTATACTCCAACTACTCCGAGCAGTGGCGTAACGGGGATGTATTAATCGTGCCTATAAATAAAATTAAAATCTCTGAGGGTGTTGGCGTCTTAAGAATTCTTAATACCGGTAAACGTGAGATAATGATTAATAAAAGAATATGTTTGGCCCGAGGATTTGAAAATAACATAAAGACAAGCGATTGGGTTATAGCAGTGCAAGCACATGATGAAGTTATGGGTTCACCAAGTTTGCATGGTTAGAAGCTGTACCAGACACAAGTAGTTTCTACGTCTGCAAAACGCTAGAATTACTAATAAGACTTGTGCATGCGCCCAAAAGAACGATCACAGATAGAGGAAAGGGCTTTGATTGCAAAATGTTTCGAGAATTTTGCAAAAGATATGACATTCAGCATATTAAGAATGCTATAGCTTCCCCTCGTAGTAATGGGCAGGCTGAATGCCTGGGGTGCGACCATCGATGACGAGCACGATGGATGGGACAAGTATTTAACAAATATCCAAAGAGGAATTAATGGAGCTAAGAACGCTACTACTGGCATTGCTCCAAGCGAACTGTTGTATGGGTTTAGATCACGCGTTGATCTTGAAATTCGTTTGAAGGATCAACCGAGGAAAGAACTAGACCAAATCCGCGCAACGGCCAAGACGAACTGTGACCGGGCGGCGGCAAAGATGAAAATGCGATTTGACCGTAACAAGAGGGAACCCTTGAAGTTTGCAGCAGGGGACCTGGTGCTAGTAGAGCGGACCAAGTTGGTTCCGGGGCTGGCAAGTGGGAAGTTAGTTCCTAAATACATTGGCCCAGTGAAGATCACTGAGGTGCTTGGCAATGATCGATATAAGGTCATCTCACTATCCAAGGACAGAAGACGGTTTAAAGGAGTAGTGGCTAGTGACCGCCTTAAGCTGTTCGTTCCTCAGAAGGAAAAGTTAGATTAGTTTAGGCATTTCGTTAATATTCCGTTATAGAGTGAATAAATAGTTGGTATAATAATGGTAAATATTTGTTTTCTTTTATGTTTCCTGTGCAGCAGGGTAATGATGATGATCCGCTAATCATAGTCCAGTGAACTATGGGTGGTGCAGTGTACCACAAGGGAAAGGTCCTATGTAGTAGGGTAGCCTAATGATCAGCTAATCATAGTCCAGTGAACTATGGGTGGTCCAGTGTACCACAAGTGAAAGGTCCTATGTAGTAGGGTAGCCTAATGATCCGTTAATCATAGTCCAGTGAACTATGGGCGGTCTAATGTACCGCAAGAGATGGGTCCTGTGGAACAGGGTAGCCCATAAAGTCATGGTCTAGTGAACCATGGATGGTCCAGTGAACCATGGATGGTCTAGTGAACCATGGATGGTCTAGTGTACCATAAAGAGAAGGGGTATTCTAGAGCCCTAGTAAATTAAGATTAGGAGAACCGTCTACAAGCACCGATGATAGTTGCGGGAAGTATCACACTATTATTAGCTTACCAATATTTATTTGTTATTTGTTTATCTAGCAAAATCTGTCCGAACCGTCGGGACTCCAAGAACCAAAGAAAAAGGAGGCAGTCGCGAGGACGCTCCAAAGTCAGGATAGCCGACTGTTATCATTCGGAATGAGGCCTGCCGCTGACTAGGCTGGAACGTGACAAACCGGAGAGAAGCCGGGAAAGCCCCGACCGCTCGGACGTGACAATCGGCAGTACGATAGAAGAAGTGTGGCAAGGTCGATGTAAAGAAAGAAACGCGTATTACATTTCTGTTGTAGACTTTCGTTTAACAATATATTTTTAATTTATTTGGAAAATAGAATAGTTTTACTTCTAACAATATATATAAGTAAATGGATGATTTCTTGGGTAGCGGCATTAACTAGAAAAATTACTCTATTGTTTCTTTATTTTTATTGCCAATATTTCGCATCTAGCTTGATGCTTCATCAGGGCTCAACTACAATATTTATTATTAAAATTTAATTAATAAGTATGTAAAATGTATTACTTACAATTCGAAAACAGATGTGAAAAAATCTCCACCTTAAGAATCCACGTTTTTAATTGAAAAATTTTTTAAAAATTTGTAAAAATGTCGTTAAATTTGATTTATAAAATAAAATTTTAAATTTAAAATGTCGAAAAGTTAAAATTATTGAATAGATACACATTAAAAAAGTTGTCACATTACAAAAACGGAGAAGGACAAATTCACATATGCACGGAACAAACAATAACAGTTAAGTGAGTGAAGTTATGGATTTAAATAGTTGACTGTGTACAGTCTTGAACAAAATAAATTGAATTTATGATAGGTGGTATAATGATTTATGATAGGTGGTATAATGAAGAGAGCAGAAAATTTAAACAAAAGGTTGGGACAACGAGTATTGAATATGGAGATTTGTATTACGATGTCTGACTTAAGGTATTTAGAAAAATTAATAACTCAATTTCAATCACATGCTTTATCTCTTGTGCCTATTCATGTTTATTCTGATTATGATAAATTTGTCCAGGGTAAATATGAAAGATGTTTCAAAATAGTTAAAGATAAAAACTTAAAAAAAATTAAAGAGTT
Organism: Cetonia aurata; assembly: GCA_949128085.1. Taxonomy (NCBI): domain Eukaryota; kingdom Metazoa; phylum Arthropoda; class Insecta; order Coleoptera; family Scarabaeidae; genus Cetonia; species Cetonia aurata. The sequence continues at coordinate 491,222 of OX421885.1, forward strand.
AATCAATAGTAATCAAACAAAAAAATTTTTTCTTAACAATACAGGTTGGTTTATTGACCGTACAACAGTTGGTGTTCCTAAAAGAATTCAGAATTTGTTATCACTAGGTCCCAAGTTTGGTTTGACTGTTAATAAAAGTGAGGTTGATGTCGGCAGGCTTCTTGCTGAATGTGAACAAATTTTAACAAACGTACCTGCCACTGAGGTTGAGGTGTGTAGATCGAGGTTAACTAATATTGTGACCAACTACTACTTGCATAACTCAAATGATAGATGTCATGTGTTGAATGATGCTTGCATTGAATGCAAATTATTTCTTAAAAACAACCCCAATATTGTTATAATTAGAGCTGACAAAGGAGCAATAACGGTAGCAATGGACAAAACAGAATACATATATAAAACTGAAGAACTATTAAAAGACAACAACACCTACGCTAAATTACGTAACAACCCCACTGTGGTTACTCAAAATAAGATAAATAAACTTTTAAAAGAATTATATCAGTTAAACAAAATCGACGACATTACATATAAGAAACTTACTATCTATAATTCTGTTTCACCGTTATATTGCTTACCAAAAATTCACAAAATTGATGTTCCACTAAGACCAATAGTATCTTCGATTCAATCACCAACATATAACTTATCTGCATTCTTGGCCAGCATTTTAACCGCATCATTTGCTAACACCAGTACTTATGATGTTTCAGATTCATTTCAGTTCAGTGAAGCTTATCAGAATTTTCAATTACCTGACCATTTTGTTCTTGTGTCGTTTGATGTTGTGTCGTTATTTACAAATATACCTTGTGACCTGGTTCTTCACATTATAGACCTAAAGTGGCACACAATAAAGGATAACACCAATCTAGATAAAAATGAATTTTTACAGCTAATAGAATTAATATTTCACAATACTTATTTCTCGTTTAATGAACAATTTTATAAACAGATATTTGGTCTATCCATGGGTAGTCCACTTAGCCCGATTCTTGCCAACATAATTATGGATTACATCTTAGATAATATAATTAAAGTCTTAACTTTTCAATTTCCCTTCATTTCGAAGTTTGTCGATGACATAATTTGTGCCTTGCCTCGTGATGAAGTTGACAATACCTTACAGATACTGAATTCTTTCCATCCTAACATTCAGTTCACGGTTGAAAGGGAAGCTGATAATAGTGTTCCGTTTTTAGATACAAAAGCTATTAGAACTCAGGACAATAGAATTATGATTGACTGGTATACCAAACCATCAAATTCTGGTCGTTTTCTAAATTTTCACTCTAATCACCCTATTAAACAGAAAATTAATACTGTGTAATAGCCATGAAAAACAGAATATCTAAAATTGCTCACCCCTCATTAAAAGTTAAAAACTATAAAATTTTAATCAAAATCTTTAAAAATAATGGCTATCCTGAGTCTTTATTACGTAGAATATTTTTCAATACTTCTACTAATAAAAATCATATCAACGTTACCAGTTCCAATGACAACCTTAACAATGAAACGGTTACACAGATTAAATATTTCAGATTCCCTTTCATACCTGAACTTACTACTAAAATATCTACAATTTTCAATTATGACTTTAACTGGCTTATTATAATCTGAAAACAGTTAACAGTTTCTTCACAAACACGAAAGATAGAACCAACAAAATGTTCCAATCTAATTTAATTTACAGTATCCCATGTAGGGACTGTGATCTTGAATACATTGGTCAAACTAGTACGTGGCTACGTACTAGATTGGCTATACATTCCTCTGACATAAAAACAAAAAAGAATAGATGTGCCCTCACCCAACACATGACAGTCAATAAACACACTCCAGATTTCAATAACACCAAAATATTACAGTTTAATAGAGACAAGAGAGCAAGAGAATTTTTAGAGATGGTTCAAATTAAGAATTGTGAAAAAAACATGAACTTTAAGTCAGACACAGATAACCTGCATGTCATTTATTCCTTCTTATTAACTTTAAACAAAAAATAGCTTAAACAATCATTCATTAAATTTAATAGTCCAGTATACATTCAATTAACATTTTATTCAATTATTCAATATAACACATTTTATACCACCTATCATAAATTCAATTTATTTTGTTCAAGACTGTACACAGTCAACTATTTAAATCCATAACTTCACTCACTTAACTGTTGTTGTTTGTTCCGTGCATATGTGAATTTGTCCTCTGTTTTTGTAATGTGACAACTTTTTTAATGTGTATCTACCTATTCAATAATTTTAACTTTTCGACATTTTAAATTTAAAATTTTATTTTATAAATCAAATTTAACGACATTTTTACAAATTTTTAAAAAAATTTTCAATTAAAAACGTGGATTCTTAAGGTGGAGATTTTTTCACATCTGTTTTCGAATTGTAAGTAATACATTTTACATACTTATTAATTAAATTTTAATAATAAATATTGTAGTTGAGCCCTGATGAAGCATCAACTAGATGCGAAATATTGGCAATAAAAATAAAGAAACAATAGAGTAATTTTTCTAGTTAATGCCGCTACCCAAGAAATCATCCATTTACTCATTTACCCAACGGCAAAGACTCCTTGTCCAAATATATATATATATATATGGAAAAAAAAATTTTGTCGTCGGCATAGGATAATATATATATAGCACAGGGAAGCGGCGGCAGACGTTCTGCTTCCTTTTATGCTTCCAAAAAATTACATTTAGCTGACGAGCTGTATATTCTCTTATCTGTGGTTGGGTACATGTGAAAACTACCGAACATAACATCATACTTGATATTTGATATCCCTGGGCCATTATTTATAACTTTATTCCCTTGATACAGAAACAATTATTTTCGTTTTATATTTCACAAAATAATATACTTCAAGAAAATTTGGAAGAAATAATATACTTCTACCTCCATAAATTAAAAATAAAAAACATATCACCAGCACTGCCATCTATTGAATAGGTGCCAAAGGTTTTGCGTGTGTTGATTTACCATTTTTCAACTTCACAGAAATCGAGTATTAATTTGCTTGAAATGGTTATGATGTACGGCGGGTTTGGGCCGAGCTTGTCCTAGTTGGGTTTCGCGCATGAAAGACCTACTAATTTCTAATCATTTGATCTTTAATTCTTTATTAATCAACTTTTTTGTACGATAAAAGCTATATACAAATGAAATTACCGACATCCGCGACCTAGTTTATCCCGTAGCGCAGCCTTAACAGGCTATTCCCCTATATCGATGGATTTTTGACAGAACGGCGTAAGCGACAAAGAGCAAATTTTACAGGGAGACCTATTCTGTAAATTTAGCGATAGCGATAGGTAAAATAGCGATATCGATAAGTATGACGCAATAGCGATATATCGAATAAACGGTATTCTGTGGGATAGCGATATGTCGATAACTGACGGTAACTGCATTGCCGATAATTTTACTTACCTGAGCGCCATCTGGTGCGGTCGATTCTATTATGTTATTCAAATCATCAGTTTTGCGATGGACCCCTATCGTTAGATTTTTTATGTTGGAGGACAATTGGACAATTTAAATTGATTTAAATTTAAGAAAATACCGCTCCCATAATCCTGTCTAAGTAGACGTTCTGCTTAATTTACAGTTTGATTAGACAAGTTAATTTAGAGGAAAATGTATATAAATCCACCATTCAACAAATTAAAACGAATAGCTAATTATCCGAGAATATCAATGTATTTCTATATACAATGTTTACAATTAACTACATAACAACGTTTACAATTTCATACATTGTGATCAATATGACGAATTAATAAACCTATGTCGATCTTTCCTAAAATTGTTTTAAATATGCAATGTTCTATCTTGCAGTGGAGCAATAGCATCATTCTGTGGAAAATAACCCGTTCTTTTATCATCATTCAACTTCAACTGTTTGACATATCGATGATTGATAAGAGCAATCCTGAACAGACATAATGTACCAGTGTTTAAAAAGCAAATATAAAAATTATAAATATTATAATTAATAAAGCCCTGCTGAGGAAAGAGGCCGTAGCTGACAATTTCTACATTTTTCGTTTCTTAAATTATTTCTAATTTAAGCTCTGTATAATAATTGTGCTTTACTTATAGAAAAAAAATTTTTTATTTTTATTATATTTACATAAAATACTTTACCATAACCTTTCATATTATTATTTATTTTTGTTTACAATTACAGAATTAAAAGTTATTTTGTATATATTCATTTCTGGCTTGTTGTCCCAAGTTTCTGTAATGGATATCTGGATGAAATGCTGCAATATGGGGTATTCGTTGGATATCGATTTCATCCCATTCGGGTTGTACATTATCCTGCACATTAAAATGTGTTACTACATTATGTAAAACTGCACATGCTAGTATGATGCGACTGGCACTTGTTGGTGAATAATGTAATACACGATCTTTTAAAAGACCTGTGATGGGTGGAGACTGTGGCTTGAAAACTATAACAAAAATCCCAAAAGAAAGGTGAAAAAATCCCTTACCACAAAATTAGATAACAAATCTAAATACGTATTTCGGCAACTAAGTTGCCATCTTCAGTAGAAACAAGTGAAAAGCAATGTTAAACATAGTGTTTTCGGCTAAGGTAAACCTTGGAAGATATGCTCTTCACCAAATCACTAGTGGAATAACACAGAGTTTTAAAAGACAACGAAATCGCCCCTTTAATAAACGGATACAACGTTCCACACAACTCCAAGTCCTTTTAAAAGTATTATTATATCTGGTGTAACGGGATGTTGAAGTGGAACTAATAGCCATGGTAAACATGGGTAACTAGAATCACCTAAAATAGTCAAGTAAATATTTTGAATAAAAATATCACATCATGTACCAATAAGTTTGCTTGTGATGTCTCCGTTTTCATAGTCCGCCTTCATAATTTGCGCTACAGCAGAGTTTCGCCATACAAAAGAATCATGTGTAGAGCCAGGGTACCGTGCCACCACATTCATAATTTTCAGAAATGAATCGCAAACCTAAAATAGTTATTTATATTGAGGAGAGTGCATTAATTAAGTAACGGGCCGCTTCTTTTATTCAGCCAAAAATTACGAATAAAGTCCTCGTTGCTTAACATAAAAGGATTCCCCGTGTCCCTGAGAATTTGCCTTTCTATTCTCATATTTCTAACGTTGCCTCTTTCATCGCCTCTTTGTGCTAGTTCAACCGCTAGAAATCCCGCATACAAAGCTGTCATTTTACGATGGATCTAACATCTAACCAAACTTAACCTTTTAACATGATAATATACGTGAAACTTTTTAGTTTACGAAAATTCCGAACAACATACATGAAGTTGGCATATCGATAGCGATAAGGCGATAATATGATAGCGACACCAACAGAGGTGTCGCTATTCGATAGCGAGCCATTGCAGAATAGGGCTCCAGGAATCCATATTTTTTTTTATAACTGCTTTCTTTTGAATCGAAACTCATTAAAATTACAGTATGTGTCTGAACAAGAATAGTTGTGAAAGTAAAAATTTCAAGAACACTTCATTATTGTATGAGCCCAAAAAACGTACTTTTGTGTCGCTTACGATGTTTTGTCAAAAATGCATCGATATAATAGTATTCAGATATGCACATGATCGACTAAAGATATCGCATGATAACGTGGTTATTTTCTGGATATTGCGCAGATATGAGTACTATTGTATAGGTAATGTAACCAATACGACCATCACTAAAAATGCCATACATATTACATATCACAACCACAATCACAACACAAATACAGAGATACTTCGAAACTATAGCACACTACCTGTCTCCTTTAGAACGTCTCTGACAAATATGAAATATGAACTAGGTTGATGACAAATCTAGGGATTTTTTACCACCAACTTTAGACACTGGAGATTGATCACTTTGTAGATTCTTTTTTTAGTTATTTGTTAATATGCATTTCATTACATTAATTTGAATTTTAAGTCATAATACTGTTACGGGACGAGCAACCTGTGGCGGTTGGCCAGCATGGAGGGCTTTTTATCTTTTTCAGGCATCCAATAACATCCAACAGCTGATTCAGTGACTTTTAGTAGTTTTACTTTGGTTTGTACTAGAAGAACGTGACTGAACGTGACTAGTGACTTGAGTTTCTTTAAAGTGAGCAGCAGCACTCAGGACAACTGCCGATTGATACATTTCGTAACTGGGTAGCATTGTGCTGTTGTGACTATTTTCGATCTATTGTGTCTATATAACAGAATCCTAGATGTATAATAATTAATTATATTTTGACGGTTATTCTATGATCTGGACAATATGGGATGTTGCTATAGTTTCTTTTGTAAAGATGATTCTTCTTCGCAGGTAACTTATAATGCATTGTTTATATAAAAATTTTACTATTCTTTTCTCTAGGTTGGAGAAACCAATGAAAGGAGCCGTTTATTAGCCGAAACAGGATCCAGCAGCTCCTGTGTACAAAGAATAAACAGGTAATTTTGACTAGATTATTATAGCTGAGGCCACTAATTGGTACCTTTATGTTATCAAAAGTCATGATATAATTAAAAACAATGTCTCTACATTATAAAACAATTCTAAACGAGGTACTTCAATATGTGAGATATATTTCATTGACTTCTTGCAAGAGCTTGTGAAGTGCTCTAACTGTAGACCTTTATATAAACCAATGTCTCATATTTTGTTTTACCATAATTAACATCAGGTATGTTTACATTATATCTTTAAGCCGGATTAATTATTACCGTCTTTAGTAACCAGGATTATAGATTGCTGTTTACATCAAAAGGATTTACAAAATTCATTTAAATTTGGAAACATAGTACAATCTCCATATTATAATAGAAAACAAACCTGCATACAAGTCACAGTACACAGGAGTATTTCTATGGATACTCTTTTTTTTGCTATACATGTTATTTTCTTGTTGCACATACTGGTGGAAATTGGAACTTACTAGACACAAGACGTTTATATCACAATTCAAATGGTGTTAGTGCAGTATTAGTAATTGCAAGCCTGTTGGAAAGCAGTAGTAGCATAACTAAACCCTATTTGCATCTTTGGTAGTTTCAATGGTTTACATCACATTTTAATTGCTATTTTGTACAAATGATATTAGTAATTAGTAACTACAGTAGTTGTTGGACGATTGTAATTAATGCATTACAATCGTCCAACCTGTTTGTTATTATGAATGATTGAGTTAGGACCAGGTTAGGACATTAATACAAGTAGTATCTGTCAGATTGTGACATGCAATAGTTGTTATACAAATAAAACCTTTTAAAATTATTATATATATATATATATTCATGTGTAGAATTCGTGCGGTATAATTACCACGTACATGACAATTTGGCGACGAGGTTAAACAAGAAACTCCTGTATTTCTTGTCACAACTTTTATACATTTTTTGGTGTTCGACATTATATAGAAGAAAGTGGCAGAAAATTACGCATCAGTTTCAATAGTAAATACTGAGAGCACTTTGCCCTGCGATTTGTACAAAGTAGGAGATGATTGGAGATATTTATGGAGAGGCTAGAATAGATGCTAATAGCAAATAAGGTAGAAGATTCCCGAAAAGTATCTATAAAATGTTTCAAAATGTATGCGATCCTCAGAGACCAATTGAGAAAACATGAGGAGCTAATTGCTATCCTGTCAGAGCTGTTAAGGCTGAAGGTGTCAATTTTTCGAAAAAAAAGGGAGTTTGAGTTATTAAAACAAGGAAATAAAGAATGCATTAATGAGTGGTATGTTAAAATAAAAACAGCTGTGGGGAATGTCAGTTTGAGAATTCGCTGAAGGAATGTGTGAAAGATAAATTTGTTGGACTAGTGCAATTTTTTAAAGATTTTGTGAAGAAAAACCAGTACGTTCTCTAGAAGAATTCGTGGAAATATTCAGAAGGAAAGAAGCTACATTAAAAGAAAATAGGTGCTTAGAATTTAATAAATTGACGGCTGTAAAGAAACCACAAAAAATATTAGTGCGAGATTCTTAACTGGTAAAAATAACGATATAGAGGAGCTTTGTTTTCAATGTAATAAACCAGACCATAACATTAAACATTGTGAAGTGAAGAATTTTAAATGTAAAAAGAAAGGTCACACACTCTACTAGATCCGAAAATATTAAATATTTCGTTTTTATGAAGCCCAAAACTACCGTGTATCAAGCATTTTTATGGATCGTCTCAACCTCCAAATGCAGTATACATATTTAAACGGTTGCCAAATTGTCGAATCAGGTGTACATTACTACTTCCGGTTCATTATTTAGGTATATATGTGACATCGGATATCAAAAGGGAGCTATCATGTAAAGAAACATAATTTCTTGTCAATGCAGCATATGCAGAACTTAAAACATTTATAGTCGTTAACTCGCCAAATTTTTTCGAATGTAATTTGTGGAAAACAGTAAAATATAACTAGTAAGACCGCGTTCCACCTGGAACGCACCATTGTAAAAAACGTTCCACTCAAAAGCACCATTTTATAAAATTTGGGATATGGTTGTTATTAAATTATGAGATAATTGTGCTCGTTATATAGACCATTATTAAAAGAATATTCTCAACCGGATAAGAAATAAGAACTGATTTCAACAATCGCTTCACTAATTCCTTCCTATCCTCATTACCTATATTATATTTAACCCTCACCCTAAAACGTAATCGTCCACCAAATACCGTGGTATTGGAATTGAATTTCAGCTACCATATATATTAGCAAAGTTATTTTAGTTTCGGTTAAAGCAAAATAAACGCCTTTCTTACCCCTTGAAGAAAAATGTAAGTATAAGTTTGAAGGATTATACAGCGTGTCTGTAAAAGGTCTTTACACACGCCTACCACATATTCCTTAGACCAAAATAAGCCGATTTAAGTAAACTTACCTTGGTCCAAAGTCGCTTAGTTTGGGCGCTATGCGGCCTTGAAGTTAAAATTTTGAAATCGTTTTTTTATTATAAATTCAAAACAGCTTATGCGATTTTAATAAGATTTGGCATGGACAGTTAGTATTATTGGACGAATGTATTGAGAAAATTTCAAGAAAATACTAATACCGGAAGTGAATGAAACACGCATGACCATTATGAAAATTAACATATTTTTTTTGCTTTCATTCGTATACACAGTGGCGTATTTACAGCCAGTGTCGCCCCGGGCTACTTAAATCTGGCTGCCCCCCTCCCTTACTACCCATCACCGCGTTCCGCTTAGAACGCACCACTCTACAGCATTTTCTCTTGTAGTCGCTGTCTTTTAGCCGGTAGAATAGGTGTCAGAATGCGTTTTTAACAACACCAATGCTCATCCCATCTCCTCGGCTTTTCTGAACAACACCAATGCATTCTGAATAATGTCAATGTCATCCTTCTGTTCGTTTGTGCACAACATCAATATAATCTGAACAACTCCAATGTCCATCCCACCACTTTTACTCGCTTCTGAATAACACCAATGCTCATCGCTTCCAATCTACTCATATCTGAACAATATATTGACGCATTGCAGGCAACACCTCTGCTCGTTTCTAAATAATACCAATTCATACTGAATGACACAAATACTTATCGTATCTGCTCAGCTCGTTTTTCAACACGACCAAAAACGTACTTTTTGTGTTGACGTCACAACCAAAGGGCAAACAGGGGTCGGTACGTGAATTTCGCATATGAATAACTCTTTTTAAAAAATTAAAGCGGCAGATTTCAGCGTTTTCAAAATTAAAAAAAAAAGAAAGGAGGGGTTGAGTTTTTGTTTTAATACAGTACTTTTATCCCAGAGTGTACATGAAGTGTATTAATCATTTTATACATGCAAAAAATTGTAAAAAACGAGAGTCATAATGTAAACTAATGGCGATGTACACATATTTTTCATTTAAGTTACATTGATTCCCTTTTTTTTTTTTTAATAATCACAGATATGTTTTATTTATTTATAATTATTTCACTTTAAGTTAACGTATCGACAATTGACATGAAAAACTGTATGATGATTTCGGTAGCAGAGTTTTTAAGAATTTGATTTGCACTTTCTCTAGGATTCCTAACCACTGAGCAATATTCAAGCTTTGTTATAATAAGCGCGTTATTCAGTTCTACTAAGAAACATCTCTAATGTTTCTTAGTAGAAATCGTAATATCTTTGCATTTTGTGTGAAGATACAGGTGGTTTCATTTCTTTCGTTTGGATAAATTTCGAGTTTTGTACATTTAAGTATTTTCACATGCAGATCTATTTTAAAAACACATTGTATAGGATAATAGAAATGTTTCGTGTTCACGGTTTTATCTGAAGGTGCAGTAGATTGTTAGGAAAGTTCAGAGAACAGCAGTTATAAAAGTGAAATAGTGATCTTTAAAGAATATCCAATGCCAATTGTTTTTTAAGTGTAACTACCTCTAAAAGCATGAGAGTTTGTCGTGGAGCATGTTGGATAATTATGATTTATGGTGGGTCAAAGAATGTAAAAATATACGGTACGTTCAATTTGAAAAATAGAATTGCATAACGTACTGATAAAAAAGAACAGTCTGCATAGGTAAAAATAATTTGGGTTATAGAGCACTTAATTTTTACTTAAACACGTTTTTCGATTACGTGATTGGGTGCAGCATGACCAGAGATAAGTTACCTCAGGAGATGGGTAACTCACTTATATATATTTGTTAATATTTTTTCGTCTAAAGTACTACTGGACGTTCCTAGAGGGCGCGCATCAAAACTATATTAGAATGCGCTTTTATTAATTTTTTTAAATTTTTAATATTTATAGTTTCAACAAATAAGGTAAATAAAGAAAAGTACCTTTTGCCTAAAGATAAGATTTTATTTACAATATAGATAGATAGAACCTGACATTTAGCTTAAATATATACCTTAAATAACTAAGTATAACACCACTAATACTTAAAAAAACACAAAAATAATTACTATGGAAATAGCAAATACGTGACAGACGCGTAGTTAAACGACAATCACATGAATGAAGACAAAGGATGCCAGATACAATAATGATGCAACTGTAAAAACAGAACCACCAACCTAAACAAACCTCCCCAATTTGGACTCGCAGCGCCATCTGGAAACGTCCCTTGTCACCACAAATTTTTATTAACAGTTTGGCACATTAAACTTACCCATCTCCTTTAGAATATTGTCTCTGGCATGACCGACTGATGCCAGATAACTGGCAGACCCGGTATAAAGGTGTAATTTCATGGTTTTGAGTTAAATAAATTTGTATTTTACTCATCACTACCACAAAAGGTATTATTTGCATTATGTATAATACAATTTTAAAAAGACTGAAACTTCACATTAAGTGCGTAAAAAATGTAAAAGCCGGATGCACTCTTGGACGTCAGAGGGGTATCGGACATGTCATCAACTGTAAGGTCATTTCTTTATGTTTCTTTGATGATATCCCGTGCAGGAAATAAATTTGATCATTAATAACAACAATCCTACAAATGGAGATATTATATTAGAAACAAAAATTTAAAAAATGCAATGGAGTTTGACAGATCGATATTTAAATTGAAATTATTTAGAAAAAAAAAAACATGTTAGTATAGATTCAGTAAAATGTTATGTAATAAGAAAGATCTTACCATTTATTGTGCTTTTATTCTGCATTTTCACTTTAAGCATATTTTGCCCAGAACAATTTTCCAATTTCTTAATGGGTGTGGATTTATATATCAAACTTTTCCACTAGTATTATTTTATATGCTTTTCACATATCTACAGTCCATTTATATTTTTAAAAAGGAATAAAAGATATGTTATTTGAATTAAACTAATATTAAGTTTACGTCAAGTAAATTGATTTGCGTTGGTTTAATTTGAACTTTCCAGAGATTTGATTTGCTGAAACTCAGTAGGGTTCCAGATGTTATACAGTGCAGATCTATGATGATCTTTTGAAAGTTATCAAATGTCACCAACATTTGCGACAAATAAATCCGACTTTTCAGATTTTTCACCCGTCTTAAAAGATTCTTTCCTAGAGTCCACATATTGTTCCGAAGCAGGGCAAAATTTTGACCTCCCAGAACCAAAACCACACTTGATTTGTTTGAAATGTAAAAACATTTATCTTTTATTTTTGGATTGAAAAGATAAGAAACTTAGTAATTCTATACTTAACGGTACTTTAGAGACGATAAATAAATGGTGCATAATGCAGTAGATATGTACATATGTATATTCAATAGGAATACTAATGGTCACTCGCTTGTTTAATATTAGCACCATTTTTTTATACAAACTTTATGGCTATGGCAGACAGTAGGATTTTCTCGCTACCACTTTGGTAAATTGGCATTACATTGTCAACAACTCGACAGTAATGGAAAGTAAAATAACCAGGTAACGAAATGAGTAGTGTGATTGAAACTAAGGACCAAAAAATACATTTTTCCGCGGAAAGTCAGTTACCATGCAAGGCCACTTACCATGACAGGTCACCTATCGCAGCAGGTAACTTTCCACACATGGTGTCACAGCCGCTATGTCAGTTACACTGACGTTTACATATCTTGTCTGTCACAAATGTGTCAGTTTTTTTTATTTTTATTAAATATTAATGTATAATTATTGAGTGTTGTGTTTGTGGTAGCGAAAAAAAATTAATGCGCATCCTTTTAGGGTAAGTTCTTTTTTTATTCTCGGTGGCTTATGGATCACAGCTCCGCTTCGGGCCACGAACTGCCACCTCGAATAAAAAAGTATATTTATCCCTACTCGGAACGCAAATAACTATTCATATTTTTTTATAATTATCACTTGACTCATGATGTTATAGGCACAAAAGATTAACAACAGTAGATAGGTAAAATAACCATACAGATGGTCATAACTGGAATTTTTTTTTTTAATATGTTGCACCCATTATTTTTTAATCAAACTTATAGGAGTTATAGTATATATAATTGGTAATATTTTGTATTTTTTTGGTGATTGTCACTCTGAAGGAACCATAAAATACATAATTTCAAATATTTCAAAATAATTTTTTTTTTTTTGGATTTCATGAATGGAAATTTTCTAAAAAAATATATAATATGGTTCAGTATCTAACAGATAGCGGCAGCGCCGTTTTTCTAAAGAGAATAGTTGTCGAGGAAAAAAAGTTAAAGATAGGTCTGTTTGACGCACGTTTTTCTGATTATTTCAAGGTCAGTGGAGAGTCAGGGAGTAAAATACCCCTATATTACCTTCTTATGACTTGTCGGTGCCCATGCATAACTTTTTTCAAAAATCCGTGCTGGGGGGCAGTTCACCATGCTTATTCGGCTAGACTCTTTGTCCACACTTTTCCCTCATTCAAAACACTAATTAATACAAAAATATCTAAATGTTTAAAAGTTTACACAAGAAATGCACAATTCTTAATACAAAACCTAAACAAAAATAAAGCTCTCTTTACAGGCTTACAAACCAAAGACTAAATTTTGGATTTGTGATATCTCTCTCCGATTTTCCCTACACACGTCTCTTTCCCTACGTGTAGTACCTACATGAAAATTTACTTTCCTCATGAAACCATCACTGCTACCGTCATTCCTACTATAAAAATTCAACCTTGACCGATCAAAGAGAAACCTAAAATTAATTTTAATTTTGCAAATCATGCGTAAATATTTTTATATTAGGGTATTTTTAAAAGAATTCTAGTTACATAAGCGATGTCTGTTTTTATGTTTAAAATTAAGTTTATATTTTATTATATTTATGTATTCATGTCTTTTGTTTAAAATTGAGTTATTTGTACAAAACTAATCCAAACCCTGAATATATATAAAAAGAAGGTATCTAAACATTTACCTATCTAATAAATCAATAAATAAATAGTCATAAAAACCAGATAATGCAGTCATTTCTGTAACATCATAAATGTTTCACGAACCATTATAATTGGAGTAGCTGAAGGTAAGACTTTAAAAAGCGATTTGTATGCCATTACGCATAGTAAATATATTTAGATGTTGAAGCATTTGACAAACGCAGTTAAAGCTCCCGAAACATTTTCCAAGTTAACACTATGTGAGGGTAAAATGCTTATTCTCCAATGAATAAAAGTTTCATCAACATCTTCAAACAAATTACATCTCGTATTTGTGCTCGTGTTTTTTGCTCGGTCGGTGGTACCTGCAACTCCAAAATTAAAAATTTAAATTAGAAAATTAAAAAAAAGACGTTTCAAATGTGTTAATGAATATCGATATATTAGGCTTAGAAAAACTAATTATACTAACAACCACAATATTTGAGTAAATATCGAAAAGGTTGCTTATTTGATTATTACAGCGTCCGTCAAATGGTATGAATGGTCAAAAGCACAGAACAACAATAAAGAGAACCGCAAATCCTGTCCATTTCGTTGGAAACATGTGACCATAGATAATAAATATATATACGTACGTGACGTCCCGATTGCATTATCACAGCGCCCTCCGGGTCAAACGGCTAAACATAGAATTACGAATGGATCGTGCTTACGAAATATATGTATGTATGTATGTGTGATTAGGGTGATAGTACACTGCGACCTAAAAGATCTATTGTGTCCCCTCTTCTCGCAGTATTTACAGCTGGCCGTCCAGTCTGATTCCTTTTAAGAAGTGCAGAATGTCCGAAGGCCCCAGATTAGGTAACTCTCCCTCTTCGATTTCACATGCTCCCAGGTGCAGCGCCCTTGAGTTGCACAGTGCAACACGGTTTGTGAGTAGATGAATGGACGTTTCGTCCTGTTCCCTACAAAATCTACATTCGGCTTCCTTCGCTATTCCAAGCCTGCTTAGATGTCCGTTCAATTTACAATGGCCTGTAAGGATCCCTGTCAATATCCGAATATTATTTTTACTCAGGTTGATGCATTCTGCAGATCTCTTCTGGTTATAGGTACCCAGAAGAGTTTTAGCTTGCCTCATTCCCTGGAGATTCTCCCAGTATTTGGATTTTCTCTGCTCTACTTCATTTTTCAGCTTCTCCAGTGTTATGCTGCTACTTATCCCACAAAAAGGTTCTGGCCCTACAAAAGGTGTTCTAGCCCCTCTCTTAGCGAGATTATCTGTTATTTCGTTTCCTTCCACTCCCGTGTGTCCCGGAACCCACAAAAGGGTTACCTTGTTCTTTTTGCCTAGCTCGTTTAGTTTTTGTAGACACTCCCAAACCATTTTGGAGCTGATTATGTTTGACCTCAGCGCCCTAATGGCCGCTTGACTATCAGATATTATGATAATCTCCTGCTTTTCATAGTTTCTGTCAATGATGACCTGGACACATCTTTCAATAGCGTGTATTTCCGCCTGGAAGATACTTGGGTACATCCCCAAGCTTTCGAAATATTTGGTTCTAGGCCCATATATCCCTATTCCAGTTCCCTCTGCCGTTTTGGAGCCATCTGTGTACCATTTAATGGCGTTTCTATTGAGTTTCGAAATGGTATCTCTATCCCATTCACTCTTAGTGCTAAGCTTTGTGGTAAAATCTTTCACAAAGTTGAACTTCCTTGGCATGTCATCTCGGAGCATGTCCCAGATTTGGTCATCTGTAGGAGGCTGAGGCCTATGCCTAGCCGTTCCTTCCCTGATCATCCTACGTGTAGTCCTTTTAGCTATGCTCTCCACAAAAATGTGAAGAGGAGTGAGATTTAGTACCACTTCAATAGCTGCTGTTGGGCAGGTTCTCATTGCGCCAGTTATGCATACACATGCTAATCTTTGCACTTTAGAGAGATTAGCTCTCGCAATGGCCAGATTAGTTCTCTTGCTCCAAGCCACTGCCCCATAAGTGATCATTGGTCTCACGATTGCGGTGTACATCCAGAGCAGTATTTTTGGGTTGCAACCCCAGTTGTTTTCTGCAAAGTTTCTACAGACCATTAGAGCCTTCTTTGCCTTGTTAGTTACTTCAAGCTCATGCTTATTCCACAGAAGCTTATTATCCAGGATGAGTCCTAGATATTTCACCTCCTTCTTCCAGTCTATGTCTTGCCCATCTATATTTATGGTCTTGAGGCTGGGTTCTCTTTTCCTTGTGAATGCTATTAAGGTAGTCTTAGTGGCGTTGATGTTAAGGCCCACTGATTGGCACCACCTTTTCGTAGTGTTGAGTCCTCTTTGAACTATGTCGCAGAGGATATTCTCAAACTTTCCTCTTGCAAATATGACTATATCATCAGCATACCCTTGACATGGTATGCCTAGATTAGTCAGCCTCCATAGAAGTTCATCTACTGTCAAGCTCCACATGAGTGGGGAAGTAACTCCCCCTTGTGGACATCCTCTGGTCGTGCTGATCGAGATGGTTTTGCTTCCCACCTCCATTTCCACTGATCTAGTAGAAAGCAGCTGCGACAGCCATCTGGACGTCGCGACGTCTACTCCTCTTTCAATTAATGCTTTCTTGACGGCCTCGTGCGGAGTATTGTCAAAAGCGCCCTCTATATCTAGAAAGGCGCACACTACAGTTTCTTTATTCGTCAGTGCATCCTGGATTTGATCTGTCAGCTCCACTAATGCGGTCTCAGTGGATTTGCCCATTTGATAGGCGTGCTGACAGGGGTGCAAAGGCACCCGCTCCAGGATATCTGTCCTGATGTAATTATCTACCGCCTTTTCCACTGTTTTCAAAACAAATGATGTTAGGCTGATAGGTCTTTGAGATTTCGGTTGTGTAGTATCCTTCTTCCCTACTTTTGGTATAAAAGTAACTTTGGCCCTTCTCCAGACTTCTGGTATGTATCCCATTTCTAAGCTGTTCCGGCTAATCCGAATTACGTGTGGCAGGATTGCGTCCTGCCCTTTCTGAAGTAGCGCTGGAAAGATCCCATCTACTCCTGGTGTCTTGAAGGGCTGAAAGGTGTTTATGGCCCATTTCAGCCGTTCGCTACTACATATGTGCTTGGCCATTATTGTAGCTTCCTTGGTTGGTCTTCTGTGCTCCTCGTGTAGGTTTTCCGAGGTGACTGTTTTTCCTTCAGGAGAGTGAGTTTCTAGAAGGAGGAGAGCTCTTTCTTCCTCACTGTCAGTAAAGTTTCCATCAGCTTTCCTTAGTGCCACTCCTGTATCGACCCTGCCTTTTGCCAATACCTTGTGTAGTCTTGCGGCAGCAGGTGTTGAGTCGATATCCTCACAAAACTTCCTGAAACTATCACGTTTTGCTTTTCTAATGGCTTTATTGTAGGAGGTAAGCTTCTCGGCGTAACTCTGCCAATCTCCGGTGCACTTGGCCCTATTAAAAAGCCTCCGTGTATCGGATTTCAACATTGACAGATGAGTATTCCACCAAGGCGCGTCCCTACAGCTTTTATTCTGTTGAATAGGACAACTTGATTCGTATGCATCCAGTATTGCCTTATTCACTTCTTTGAGATCATTCTCCAAGTCCAGATGGTGTCTGGCCCTTCTGGTTTCGATCCGCGATAGGTTGCTACTTAGGTTGGTATTATACTTGTCCCAATCTGTTTTCCTGGGATTCCTCCTGAGTGGTCGCTCTGAAGTATCCGCCTCTAGTCTGAACAGAATTATTCTGTGGTCAGAAAGAGAGGGTTCACTTGATACCTTCCAGTCTTTTAGCAGATCTTTCAGGTTCAATGTACTTAATGTGATGTCTAACACTTCCTCCCTTACTCTCGTTACAAAAGTGGGGGTATTCCCTACATTGTGTACGAGAAGATCGTTACTAATAATATATTCTAACAGTTTCTCACCTCTCTGATTGGTGTCCTTGCTTCCCCAAACAGTGTTGTGTGCGTTAGCGTCGCATCCTATGAGTAGTGGCGTCGTCTTCTTTCGGCAGAGTTCTACTAGCCTCTGCAGTTCGGGAGGTGGTACAAGCCCATCTCCATCGAAGTAGCAAGAAGCTATTGCGATTTCCTGACGCTTCCCCCTAAATTCGAGGTATGCTCGAATTGAGGCAAGGTCTCTCGTCACGAATTCTGGAGAACAAACATAGTCAATATTGTCTCTAACTAGAATACATGCTCTAGGTATACTACTATTACTATCATATATTACTTTACTGCCTTTGCAGGCAAGTCCTCTTACCTGGTTCCTGAATATCCAGGGTTCTTGGATTAACGCCATACTGAGATGTTGTTTGGTGAACGTCCTGGAGATTACAGCAGATGCTCCCTTGGCGTGGTGGACGTTCACTTAGGCGATATTGATGCCCGCCATCTCGCTGCTCCCTAGTTATCGGTAAGGGTGTCGTCCTTACCGGTAAGGGTGTTGTTCCCTTCTTCTGTGTCCGTAAGGGTTTTGTCCCCTGCTGTGCTCTCATCTAGCTCCTCGACCTCCATCGTATCGGATGCAGATTCTCCGCGATATAGGTCTGAAATGTGGAGACTGCCAGTGCTCTCCACATCACTTTCTGGTTTATCCTGCTTGGAAGTGCTAGGGATGGGTTCTCCCTTGTGCTCCTCCTGCTGCTTCCTGAGCCCATGAACGGGTATTTTCTCAAACCTGTAGTGGATGGAGTACCCTTTGCTCTTGATGGTCTGGTAGGAAATTTGGTCAATTCCCACCTTCAAGAGCTGGCCCTTACCTTCATCTTTCAGGCTAAGGACGTTCCATAGGTTAGTCCTTAGCTCATCGTTCTGTGCTTCTATGAGTCCTAGAAGCTTCTCAGGGGTTTGTCCCTGACTTCTAGGGAGAAACAGGGTTGCGGTGTGCAAAGATGGGATGTCGTCTCCCTTGCACGTCGTGAGCTGTACTCCCTTCCAGTGCTTCAAGTTTGGCACTTTTAGGCGAAGCCACTCTGCCGAATGTGGTGATTCACATTCAACCAGGATTAGCCCCGGCCTAAAGTGGATGCCTGCGAATTGGATTTTATGCTCCCATCCAGCAAACATCTCCTCCACAATTGCCTCTTCAACTGCCGTTTGTTCGTCCGCACTGAGGGTAGTCTCAGGGAACGCTTTTGGCAGGATGGCAACTCTCTCCTTCTTGACAGCCAATGCATAGCTGTCTCCTGTAGAGCTGGAAGTGGTGATTTTCCCTAATTCTTCCCTCTTTTTCTTATGCGGTTTTTGGGTTGGAGTGGTCTCCTTCCTTTTCCGCTTCAGGATCGCAGGTGAGGTTCGTTGCTCACCCTGACCTTTATGCCCTTCGGCTTTCTTTCTCGCTTCCTCTGGTGCAAGCCCTTGACGGAGGTAGCGCATATACCACTTACACCCTGCTCCACTGAGGCCACGCCTCAGTGGATCGTCTCTGCCTCCAGGTTGTCCTGGTTCAGGCAGAGGGGCTGGCTTCTTTTGATGCTTTGCCTTTGTTCCTTCCTTGTGAGGTAGTCTCACATCGGAAGTCGAAGGCTGCTCCCTTTTTGGTTTATCAGCGGTGTTGTCCCGTCTAGGGGCAGTAGTTACGGCAACGTTAAATTAAATATTAGGTGTAAATATTGATCAATATGATTAATTTGCAGAAATCACAGACATATTTAATTAAACCTAAAAATAAACTCTAAAGAGATAAAAATTAAAATAAACTCTAGTAAGTCAAATCATGAATGAGCTTTAAAAACTAAACACGTAATAATGAAAATACAATGAAAATTTAAACAACAAATAAACATAAGCTCTGAAAGCAGAAAAACTTAACAATAAACTCTGAAATTTCAAAAATAAAAATAAATTCTAATAACACTGGATAAATAAAGTATCTTAAAAGAATGTCCTCTGTGCCTGCATTAAATTTAGTTTACTCAATTTTGAAGTATTTAAACGGCAAATATTTGAATTAGGCATTATAAAAAATCGATA
This sequence comes from Cetonia aurata, assembly GCA_949128085.1. NCBI lineage: Eukaryota > Metazoa > Arthropoda > Insecta > Coleoptera > Scarabaeidae > Cetonia > Cetonia aurata. Next base: position 511,035 of record OX421885.1, read on the forward strand.
TTTTATTAAAATGGCCCTTGGATTTGTTATGTATTTACTAGTGAAACTCATGGGTTCTTACGTATATGATGTATTTTATAACTGTCCAACGATACATAGATGTTACACAGAACCGAACGTAGAACTATCTAGAATAACAGGTATCTCCGACACAGATCCATGCACATGCGCGCATCACCGATAACCTACGTAAACATGCATACTAATACTAATGTATAAAACTAACATATACAATATTCTCCTCCTCACTTTAATAAGACTACAAATTTAATTTTTGGGGTGGTTTTCGCATGCGCGAGCTACGTCTTACAATTGTTTCGGACGTGTCATTCGGTGGGAGACGGGGTGTTACCGAACGCTTAGGCACTTCACTAACCATATCGTTTGGCTTGACAATTTTTTCTTTTACAATTGTAGGTTCTTCATCAGCAGGTAACTTTTCTAAATTTCCCTTTTTGGACTGGTTGGTAATCGGGTCTATGGTGGTAATGGGTACTTCTACCGTTGGCGGTGTTGGTGGGTTTTCATTTCCTAGTATACATTTTCTTAAACTGTTCACATGTTTGTATACAACGTTGTCGTTACTCTTCACTAGATACGTGACTGCACTAATAACTTTTAATATAACACCCTTTTATCCGCGTGAACCTAGCAACGGTTTTTGTCAGCAACGTTTCTGACACCAGTGGCAACCAAACTGTTTCAGCACCGTTTTCGATAAAAATTCGCGCTGGTCAAACCAAGTGTTGTCCCACAAATTTGATTAGGCAGAAATGATACCTATGTGATAGGCTTTCTAAAATATATAACAGATCCAATGTCACCCGGGGTCTATCGAAAGGAGAGGGTGGAAATCGCATAATATAGTATATACTCGCGAGAAAAAAATTCGCGCTGGCCAACCTAAGTGAGTTCTATTATATGCTTTTTCTTGTTTTTTTTTTTTTCTAATAGATATTTTAATTACAATTCATTCTCAAAACCGGATTACCTGTTCATAAGAACGACCCGCAGTGTCATATCTGCATAATATGTAGATGTTGCCGCATAACAGAAAGACCCTGTGAAATATGTTTAAGACTATGTTAAGTGACAGTGTCGGCTTCATCTCAATCGGAAATAACTTCTCGCTACCTATCTGAGGCGAGCGATGACATTGTATCCACGATGTGGGACAAATGGACAAACTAGAGAATATTCCCATTAAAAAAAAAAACAAATAACAGAACTCGGCCCTACGAATTTATTTATGGCGGAGATACAGGGTGAAACATAATAGACGACCAAAAATGTACCGGGTTTTTCATTTTATTTTGACAACCACTTATTTCCGTTACCATAGCAGCTGCAAAAAAAAATATTTCAAATAGAAGTTACAGTTTTTTGCCTCTACCGATGAAAATAGTGAGAAACGATCAGAGTTGAGTGTAGAGGGCACGCACAACGAAAAATATATTTGAATTTTTGAATAGAACGTCCTGTAGACTTCTCCATTTTTGCATAGCTCTTCATCTCCTAATTCCGTATATATAATATTGTATCTGACTATTTTAAATAGTTGGCGAGCTATTTCATTAAAGAAAAAGACAAAAATGTAATTAGTAGGAAATACATGCAAAAATATCCGATATATTTGGGAAAAACGTATCTACACTTAATTTACATTTAAATGAACTGCTTGTTGTCGATGCATAATTTATATCGTCTACTTAATTTTTATATAGCACTACACATGCAATCATCATTTCTTTCGTTTAGAAAATCTATTTCCTCTTGAATTTTCTCTCTAATAGTGTTTATGTACGCATTTGAATCGAAATTCGCTGTTTCTTTTAAGAAGCTTCATAAGAAACATTCTAGTAGCATTAAATAGGAGCTGTTGGGAGGTCATTGAATAGTCCCAGCATTACCAATCCACACGGGGATTATGATTATGAATATTTAAATGTTTTCGAACCGCTAAAACATTATGCGGTGATGCTCCATCCCAGTGCAAAATCATGTTATCTAATTGATTTCTTAAGTTATACAGTAAATCATCTACTTGTGGAGTCTAATGCGTGTTGTTAAGGATCTACAAGAAGTGAAAGTTTTATATTTTAATGGAAGGTCATCTTATTTAAATGCATTATTACAAAATTTGTTGAAATTATGCTCCTTGAGCTCTAACGCAATTCATGAGCTCTACGATAACCAAATCATACCCCCTAGCCACTTGATCATTGTTACGAATACGGGTGTGAAGTTAGCAATAGATTTCAGCAATAATAATCTTGACAACTAATTGCTACTTAAAACAAAACTGAGTAGGTACCATATTCTATTAAAACGACATGATATCTGTAAAAACCGTATGGTATTCAAAATTAATCGAATTTTTGGAAAGGGTCCTGTCGCCTGAAAATACTCACATCGGTTCGGAAAACATCTATTGCTATACTGATGGTCACGAAAAATTCCAATTTTTTTTGCAAATTCCTAACGAGTACAAAGTAGGGAACACATAGGACAGGTATAAATCAACTCCTGCGACAGTGAGATTTTTTACAAATGATTGAACTGGATATTCAATGCGAAACGGGGACAGGCATTCAGAAATATCTATTGCTGTGCTGATGGTCACGAAAATACAACAACAATGAAATGACTTAGCAAATTTATATTACAAAAAAAATTTTTCTTTTTGTAATTTGAAATTAGAGACAACACCGAAATTGTAAAATTGAAAAAGCCAATATCGAAAATTCATTGAATTGAATACGACAACATAACACTAGGTTTTAAAATTTAAAATATAAAAATACATAAGGGCATTACTTAATAAGAAATACATTTTTATTTAATAAAACTATAAATATAAAAAACTATGGATATAAGAAATTCTTATATCTCCTTTTTTCCGCTATTGAATATAGCTGTGTTTAGGGTGGAAGTGCTAAAAGCAATTAATCTGAAAATTTATGATCCCGTAATTAAGCGAGGAAGTAAATGTAAAAAGCAACAGACAACAAACAATGCAACAAAAAAGTAGACAAGCTACCATCAGCAAACAACCACACACTATGGAAATTAGAAATGAAATTGTAAAAGCTGCTAAAACTTTTTAATTGTAAGCGCTGAAATATTGTTTCCGTATCTCTGATATTGCAGTCGGGCGTCGCTAATTTTTCTTAATAGCAGGGGAATGCATGACTGCTTGACTGGATGACGAGCAAAAGGAATGGCAGTCAGCTTTGATGACCAGAATGTGTAGAAATATTAGCATATAGTAAATGAGTTGGCTGCTCTTCGGTTCTCGGGTTCTCTGCCGTGTAGAAAGTTTAAATTACTTGACGTTTCGATCATCTTGTCGTGATCTTCTTCAGAAGTGAAGTCTTCACGTCAAGTAATTTAAACTTTCTACACGGCAGAGAACCCGAGAACCGAAGAGCAGCCAGCAACGACGGCCGTGAAAGCCTAAAGACTAGTAAATGAGTTACATCTATTTCTTACGCTTGTTATTGTATTGAATTCCGAAAAAAAATTATACTCGAACTACCATTATCTGGCAGTAAGTGAAATCGTAAAGACAGCTTTTGCTGATTTTAATCTTCTTCTCAGCGACAAACACTACTAGCTGGTAGTGATGGGAAATACCGTTCCGAGCATGGAACGTTCCTCTCGCGATCGCGACACAAAAATACCGTGACAAAATACCGCGACAAAATACCGTTCTTCACATCGACCGATACTGATAGAGATAGATTATAGGTTCGTATTTTTGTGTCGCGGCCGCAACTGAAACGTTCCACGGCCGGAGTAGTAGATATTTCTCATCACAAATTGATATAACTAATTTCTCTCAATAAATTACTTCGTAATCGTTGTAAGAAATTTAATAAAAAAAAGAACCACGCTACCGTTTATTTATTAAATAGAATTTTTTTTAAAATCAAAAATATGTGAATGCTGTCAATGAACTTGTACTCTACTACCTACTACCTTTGTTTATATATTATTAAATGAAATTTATTGATGAATCAGTAATTCTAAAATATTGGAAGTCCCCAAATGCAATTGTTATGAGATTAGAATTGATTACTAGTAGTAAAAATTGTTTCCGTCACAAATACTATAAAATTTTTAAGAATGGGCACGCCACACTTGACACGCCATCTGAACGCCACCCAAAGGTACTTCTAACCGGTTGAATAACTAGATATATATAAACAGTGCTGCTACTTAAAAAATAAAGTTGCGTTTTATATTAATATTGGCATGCACATATGCACCAGCTGCTCTTACATAATTTTGTTTTTATATTCACTTAGGACCGGTTTTTCCAACCTCGATTAAGGCTCCGGTTAACTAATCATTGATTAACCTTATTATTTTATCAACGACCAACCTTCTGTTGTCGCTCTCTGGCCTATCGTTCCAAAGTAACGAGTTATTTCGGTATTGCGGAACGCGACGCGACGCTCCAACGCGACAAAATACCGTTACTAAAATACCGACCCAACTCTACTAGCTGGTGTCCAAATTTACAAACTCTACACACGAAGATTACGTGCATGTGTGAGCAGGATGGTCGCCACTTCAAACATACAGTTTAATTTAAATTTAAGGCATATGTGCTTTTATATTTATTATTATTTTATATTTTTTTTTTAGTTAATGATACCGTATCTTTGCATTTTCCCAGGGCAAATAGTTTTTATTCTCGGTTTTTTATTTTATTTATTTATTGCACATATCCGTACCAATAAAATTCATTATAGTTACTTTACTTCTTAAAACGTTATGCAGGGTGCTGCAATAGTGATTATTACATTTCTGGTTTCCTTGTTAAATTTAAATCGCACTTTGTTAGGAATACATTGGATCGAAGTAGCATGGTGTCTGAAATACATAACGTGTTTTTATTTTAAATGACGTTGCGGGTTTTCGAAATTTTAAAATATCTTCGAAAATATACAAGTTAGAAAGATGCGATTTGAAAAAGTGCCTTTCAAGTGATAATTGGTAAATGCCTTGATCAATATGAAAGACATTTCATTAAAATAAAATATTTATGTAATAATCTTAATTTCTGATGTAGTTTTCCAGGCCTACTTTAAGTTTAAACTTTTTTAATTTTTACTTCTTTATTTGTGTGCAGTGATCATATTGCGTTCTGCAGGCTATTTTCTAAGGATGCCAGTAATATTGCTGCCAATTCGAAGCCTGGTGAAATGCAAGGAGAAGGTGCGGCCAGCGCTTTGAAATACATGTTTAAATCATGAAAAACTGAAAAATCAGGAATACCTCCAAAACTGTTGGAGATAGACAGAATGATAACTGTATAAAAACGAAAAAAAAATGTACATCCGGTAATGTAAAAACCGTTATACGGTTCTATAAAATCAAGTTAACCCTAATTAATCAGCCTGTATTTTTAACCCAACTTCTTTTTAATGAGACACGTGTGTTCTTTCATAATTAAGCGAAAACTTAAAACCGCATTTTTCTAACTTTATAGTTTTGGAGATATTTTCAAATTTCGGAGACCTTGCAAATATCATTTTAAAACAACAAAAATGTTCTGTAATCAAAAGCCAAAAGTCAAAAGCCATGCAACTTAGGTCCAATGTATGCCTAACAAAGTGCCATTTCAATTTCAAAGAGAATCCAAAAGCGCAATAATGTACAGTATGTTTCATTTTAAAATAACAAAGTTGGTATCTACTTCCTGTACAACTGAAAGTCCGCTATTATTAAAAATATTTTCATTACTAAAAATATTTCCATTACTATACAACAATTTATTATGAAATTAACATTAACAGCTTAAAAAATATTTGTACATATTATCTTTTCTGACTATGCTATTTTTCTTTGTCGAGCTTCTTACGCAGGGTCGTTCTTATGAACAGGTAATCCGCTTTTGAGAATGAATTGTAATTAAAATATTCATTAAAAAAAAAACAAGAAAACGCATATAAGAGAACACACTTAGGTTGGCCAGCGCGAATTTTTTTCTCGCGAGTATATACTATATTATGCGATTTCCACCCTCTTCCTTCGTTAGACCCCGGGTGACATTGGATCTGTTATATATTTTAGAAAGCCTATCACATAGGCATCATTTCTGCTTAATCAAATTTATGGGACAACATTTGGTTTGACCAGCGCGAATTTTTTTCTCGGCAGTATATACTATATTATGCGATTTCCACCCTCTCGCTTCGTTAAACCCCGGGTAACATTGTGTTAAGGGATTGAGGTTACAAATGATGCTCTCTAGTCGTGACACAAATGTAACTGCTTTATTTGTCAATGCTACCAACTTCAACACAACTAATAACTAATGCATACAATATGACACATATAACATCTCCTTTATTTAGAAGAAAGACAAACTAAACTAAACTTAATTTAATTATATTACATAATCATTAAGGCGTTTTGGTGTTCTTATTATTCTGCCACTGGTAGTGGTTCTCTCATTATTTATTGGTGTCGCGTTTGTTATTTCTGTGTTAGGTATAGTCATTTCTTGATTATTTTGTTCATTCAGAGTTTCTTCTTTTGGAAAGTCATACTCACTTCCACTCTGATGTGTTACGTGTCGGTTTCCTGTCTTTCTTTGAAATGATCTTAAGAATTTCCTGTTTCTATTTATTCTCCCTCCTTCTTGCTTCTCAATTTCGTAAGTGGTATCAGATATTTTCCTTATTACTTTGCCTGGCTTCCATAGTTTTGTTATTGGGTGTTGATAATTTACATGTTCATTTAATTTAAAGTCCGTTCTATTTCTGCATCCTTTTTTGTCATAATATATTTTAGATTTATTTTGCCGAGTAGTTATTTGTTCGTGAAATATCTTCTTGTCTATTATTCGTGGTTCTAGTTTTTCATTATGTACTGGAATTCGATCTCTTAGATGTCTAGACATCAATAATTGTGCAGGTGTAAATGAGTTATATATTGGCGTATTTCTATATGCAAGGAGTCCCAAATATATGTCACCTTTATCCTCTATTGTTTTCTTTATTATATTTTTAATAGTTTGTATGGACCTTTCCGCTTGACCGTTTGATTGTTGATGATAGGGGGAGGACATATGGTGTTCGAATTTCCATTCTTTTTTAAATTCTTGAAATTGTTTACTGGTAAACTGAGGACCGCCGTCAGAAATTAATATTTCTGGTATTCCATGACGAGCAAATATTGATTTTACTTTACCTATTACATTATCTGAAGATAGATCACTATTCAGGGAAACTACTTCTATATATTTTGAGTAGTAGTCCACAGCTAACAGGTAGTGATTTCTATATATTTCAAATAAGTCTAATCCTACTTTAGCCCAAGGTCTTTTTAATATTGTGTGTGGAATTAAAGGTTCATTACAATTGCTTTTAGCATAACTGTTGCATATGTCACAGCGTGATACTAAATTTTCAATGTCGATTGTTATTCTTGGCCAGTATACAGAAAACTTAGCCCTTTCTATACATTTATTTATTCCAAAGTGTCCTTCGTGAATATTATTTAAAATTCTTGGTCGCCAGCTCTTTGGTATAATGATTCTTTGCGACATATACAACAAACCATTTCCTTCAGTTATTTCATTTCTTAATTTATAATATTGTTTTAATATCGTAGGTACCTTTGCAATGGTTTGAGGCCATCCATTTCTTACATAACGCTGTATTTGTTTTAAGTCATCATCATTTTCCGTTGCCTTGATTAATTCTGTCAGGACTTGATCTGTCATGGATACGTGTTCTTTTACAATACAAACTTGTAGTTCTAAATTTAGATTATCTTTATATTCTTTGTTAATAAATGCTCTTGATAAACTGTCTGCTATTACTAAGTCTTTTCCGGGTTTATATGTAACATCAAAATTAAATTTTTGTAATTGTAGTAACATACGCTGTAGTCTCGCTGGACATTTATCTAATGGTTTACTGAAAATTGCTAGTAAAGGCTTGTGATCTGTTTCAATAACAAACTTTGTGGCATATACATATTGATAGAATTTTTCGACCCCAAAGCAAATTGCCAGCAGCTCTTTCTCAATCTGTGCGTATCTTTCTTGTACGTCGGTCATTGCCCTTGATGCGTATGCACATGGTTTTCCACTTTGCATTAAAACTGCACCTAAGCCATTTTTTGATGCATCTACAGATATGACTGATTGCATGTCTGGTTCGAAATACTTTAATGACATATCAGAAGAAATTATGTCTTTTAACTCTTTAAATGCAGTATCATGTACTTTTTCCCACTTGAAATGTGTATCATTTTTTATTAATTGTCGTAACGGATGTGTTTTGTTTGACATATTATCTATAAATTTACTTACATAGGTTACTAGACCTAGAAAACGTTGTACATCTTTTTTGTTTTCAGGTTTAGGCATATCCCTAATGGCTTCAATTTTTTCTATATCTATTTTCATTCCTTCACCTGAAAATTCATATCCTAAGTATTTAACTTTATCAATCCCTAATTTGCATTTCTCTAAATTAAATTTAATGTTATTCATTGTTGCTATATCCAAAACCTGCTTTAATCTTTGATCATGTATTTCTTTATTTTCTCCCCATATTAATATATCATCTATATATACTTCAACGCCTTTTACATTAAAAATATTTCTAAATCTATCTTGGAAAACCTCACTTGCAATTTTTATACCAAAAGGCATTCGTAAGAATCTATAATTTCCAAAAGGTGTGCCAAATGTGCACAGTTTGCTACTATAGCCGTCCAATGGAATGTTCCAAAACCCACTGGCAGCATCTAACGTGCTGAACACTTTTGCACCCTTGATTTTTGAACCAATTTCTTCTACTGTTGGTATTTTGCATTTTTTGTCAATGATAACTTTATTTAGATCCCTGGGATCAAGACATATTCTTAGTGACCCATTTTGTTTTCTTACTATTACACAAGAATTTAACCATTCAGTTTGACCTTCTACTTTTTGTATTATTTTCAAATTTTCTAATTCTTTAAGATGTTTTTGAAATTCATTTTGCAAGGCAAATGGAACGTTTTTTATGGGTTGAATTACTGGTTTTGCATTTTTATTTATCCTTATGTGATATGGTTCCCCTATTTGACCAATACCATTGAATAACTCTTGATATTTATGTACCATCTCATTGTAATTATGATTATTTATAGAATTTGTTGAGTTAACTAAACCTAAGAGATTACATGTTTGTAAGCCTAGAATACAATCATAATGATTTTTTGTTACATAAAATTCAATGTCCTGATAAGTACACTCGTTATACTTAACACTACATTTTATTTTGCCAATTATATTTATTATTTCCCCTGTGTAAGTGTATAATTTTGTGCTTGTTGATTCAAGATGTATATGTCTTAATTTTTTAAAAGTATTTATTGATATAATATTTACGGCTGACCCCGTATCAACTTTAAATTTAATTGATGCATCTTGAATCGATAATGACAAAAACCATGCATTAGAATTATTTGCAATACTGTTAATTGATAAGTTGTATTTGTTCTCTGTATTTTCGTTATTTACGCTAATTTCATTTACTTTCTTACTTTTATTTCTACACATTTGAGCGAAATGATTCAGTTTTTTACATGCATTGCATATCTTACCGTACGCATAACATTTGTTCAACTCATGATCTTTACCACAATTTCTACAATTTCTTATTTTATAGTTCTTACTGGCACTTTGGGTTGGCTTCACAGTATTTTTCTTTCGGATCACATGGACTGCACTTGATACTTCAACGGGTTTCTCATTCATACGTTCAGTTTGTAGTTTGGTATTTTCAATTACGATACATGCTTGTACCATTTTCTCCAAGGTAAATTCATGGTTCTGTAGCAATTTTTCTTTGATGGGTTCATTTTTTATACCAATTACCAGCATTGTTTTAATCATATCATCTTCTAAGTTCCCCAATTCACATTGTTTAGCCATATTTTTCAGTTTTGTTACAAATTGCTCCATATTTTCATCTTGTTGTTTCGCTGTGAAAAATTTGTAGCGTTCATATATTAAATTCTTCTTCGGAACAAAGTAATCGTCAAATTTCTTAATCAGCACTTCAATTTTGCCCTTTTCATTTTCTTTAAAACTAAACGAACTATATATATCCATGGCATCTTCTCCTAGCAAGTGTAGTAAACGAGCGCATTGTATATCTTCTGATTTCTTGTTGCATTCAGTTGCAATTAGGTAGTTTTTGAATTTTTGCACCCATTTCTTCCAATTTTCCGCCATATTGCCGGTCATCGTCATTGGCATGATCGAACTCATCGGTACTTCCATTTCGTAAGTAATTTACACTTGATATGATATTATATACTGCACTTATTTTAGATGTGTATTTTTGAATTTACTGATTCTTGGTATTTGTTTTTATCCTGTTTATAGCGCCATGTTAAGGGATTGAGGTTACAAATGATGCTCTCTAGTCGTGACACAAATGTAACTGCTTTATTTGTCAATGCTACCAACTTCAACACAACTAATAACTAATGCATACAATATGACACATATAACACATTGGATCTGTTATATATTTTAGAAAGCCTATCACATAGGCATCATTTCTGCTTAATCAAATTTATGGGACAACATTTGGTTTGACCAGCGCGAATTTTTTTCTCGCCAGTATATACTATATTATGCGATTTCCACCCTCTCGCTTCGTTAAACCCCGGGTAACATTGGATCTGTTATATATTTTAGAAAGCCTATGACATAGGCATCATTTCTGCCTAATCAAATTTGTGGGACAACACTTGGTTTAGCCAGCGCGAATTTTTTTCTCGCCAGTATATACTATATTATGCGATTTCCACCCTCTCCCTTCGTTAGACCCCGGGTGACATTGGATCTGTTATATATTTTAGAAAGCCTATCCCATAGGCATCATTTCTGCCTAATCAAATTTGTGGGACAACACTCGGTTTAGCCAGCGCGAATTTTTTTCTCGCCAGTATATACTATATTATGCGATTTCCACCCTCTCCCTTCGTTAGACCCCGGGTGACATTGGATCTGTTATATATTTTAGAAAGCCTATCCCATAGGCATCATTTCTGCCTAATCAAATTTGTGGGACAACACTTGGTTTAGCCAGCGCGAATTTTTTTCTCGCCAGTATATACTATATTATGCGATTTCCACCCTCTCCCTTCGTTAGACCCCGGGTGACATTGGATCCGTTATAGATTTTAAAAAGCCTATCACATAGGCATCATTTCTGTTTAATCAAATTTATGGGACATTTGGTTTGACCAGCGCGAATTTTTTTCTCGCCAGTATATACTATATTATGCGATTTCCACCCTCTCGCTTCGTTAAACCCCGGGTGACATTGGATCTGTTATATATTTTAGAAAGCCTATCACATAGGCATCATTTCTGCTTAATCAAATTTATGGGACAACATTTGGTTTGACCAGCGCGAATTTTTTTCTCGCCAGTATATACTATATTATGCGATTTCCACCGTCTCGCTTCGTTAAACCCCGGGTAACATTGGATCTGTTATATATTTTAGAAAGCCTATGACATAGGCATCATTTCTGCCTAATCAAATTTGTGGGACAACACTTGGTTTAGCCAGCGCGAATTTTTTTCTCGCCAGTATATACTATATTATGCGATTTCCACCCTCTCCCTTCGTTAGACCCCGGGTGACATTGGATCTGTTATATATTTTAGAAAGCCTATCCCATAGGCATCATTTCTGCCTAATCAAATTTGTGGGACAACTCTTGGTTTAGCCAGCGCGAATTTTTTTTCTCGCGAGTATATAACATATTATGCGATTTCCACCCTCTCCCGTCGTTAGACCCCGGGTGACATTGGATCCGTTATATATTTTAGAAAGCCTATCACATAGGTATCATTTCTGCCTAATCAAATTTGTGGGACAACACTTGGTTTAGCCAGCGCGAATTTTTTTCTCGCCAGTATATACTATATTATGCGATTTCCACCCTCTCCCTTCGTTAGACCCCGGGTGACATTGGATCCGTTATAGATTTTAAAAAGCCTATCACATAGGCATCATTTCTGTTTAATCAAATTTATGGGACATTTGGTTTGACCAGCGCGAATTTTTTTCTCGCCAGTATATACTATATTATGCGATTTCCACCCTCTCGCTTCGTTAAACCCCGGGTGACATTGGATCTGTTATATATTTTAGAAAGCCTATCACATAGGCATCATTTCTGCTTAATCAAATTTATGGGACAACATTTGGTTTGACCAGCGCGAATTTTTTTCTCGCCAGTATATACTATATTATGCGATTTCCACCCTCTCGCTTCGTTAAACCCCGGGTAACATTGGATCTGTTATATATTTTAGAAAGCCTATGACATAGGCATCATTTCTGCCTAATCAAATTTGTGGGACAACACTTGGTTTAGCCAGCGCGAATTTTTTTCTCGCCAGTATATACTATATTATGCGATTTCCACCCTCTCCCTTCGTTAGACCCCGGGTGACATTGGATCTGTTATATATTTTAGAAAGCCTATCACATAGGCATCATTTCTGCTTAATCAAATTTGTGGGACAACTCTTGGTTTAGCCAGCGCGAATTTTTTTTCTCGCGAGTATATAACATATTATGCGATTTCCACCCTCTCCCGTCGTTAGACCCCGGGTGACATTGGATCCGTTATATATTTTAGAAAGCCTATCACATAGGTATCATTTCTGCCTAATCAAATTTGTGGGACAACACTTGGTTTGGCCAGCGCGAATTTTTATCGAAAACGTTGCTGAATCAGTTTGGTTGCCACTGGTGTCAGAAACGTTGCTGGCAAAAACCGTTGCTAGGTTCACGCGGGTACCCTTTTGCCATTTTTCCTTAACATACGGTCCTAGATTACCTACTAATACCTCTTCCCCTATTTCAAATATATTAGGTCTTACATAATCAAAGGTTTTCTTAAATATTACACTGTCATTCTTTTTTGGTTTTAACAAATCTAATCTTGTTTTAGGTTTCTTTTTAAAGATATACTCGTTCGGAGTTAAACCTGTAGCGGCATATTTTTGCTCGGACGATTCCGACATGGCTTTCGTGCAGTAAGTCTAACACTTGCGGACGTAATACTTGAGGAATAACTACTTTACAGCCTAGCATCAGGCACTCCTCTTCAACGGATAACTCGCTTCTTTTATTAAAATATCCCTTAAGTTCTCCACAACTAATTTTATCGGGCCATCCCCTTTTTGTATAGTCTTTTACTTTAACTAAAATCGGGTCTTTTGTTGTGACTTTGGCAATTTCATAATGAGACAATGGCAATTCATCTATTAAACTAAAAGAATTTATTGTATTCTCGATACCAGTTGGTTCTGGGAGCGGCAACCTTGATAGCATGTCTGCCTCAAATAATTGTGAACCTTTCCGGTACCTACTCTATTTTATAGTTATACGCTGACAGTATAACATTCCAGCGTATAATATGCGATGCTGACATCACAGAAATATTTCGATCAGGATTAAATATTACTTTTAAAGGTTGATGATCTCAGATTAATATGAAAGGCCTGCCGTAAATATATTTATGAAACTTCTTTATACTAAATATGATAGCTAGAGCTTCTCTTTCGAGTTGTGAGTAATTTTGCTCGGCTTTGGATAACGTTCCTGACACGAATAAGACTGGTTTTTCGATACCATTCACGCGATGGCTTAATACACCTCCTATCCCATAGGAAGATGCATCACACGAAATTACGATTACCTTTTCGGCTCATAGTGCGTCAAAACTTGATTTTGTTGTAATAATATTTTACTTAAATTGAAAGCTTCCTGGCACTGTTTACTAAACTTAAATTCAATGTCTTTTTCTAACAATTCGTGCAACGGTTTTAAATGCGCACTCAGCATAGGAACAAACTTACTATAGTAATTAATTAAGCCCAGGTACGCCCTTAACTGAGTAATATTACCTGGTTCTGGTGCCTCCTTGATTGCACGTAATTTTTCTTCTGTCGGATGTATACCATCCTTATCGATTCGATGTCCTAAATATTCCACCTTTTCTTTAAACAAAACACATTTCTCTAAATTTATTTTTACGTTAAATTTATTCAAGCGCTCCAATACCGTGCTAACCAAGTGCTTTGCCTCTTCCAAGGTCTTTCCCGCTATCAAAATATCGTCTAAGTAGCAATTAACCCCTGGTATCCCACTTAATATTTAATCCATTACGGATTGGAAGATTGCCGGCGCAGCCGAGATCCCGTAGGTAAGCCTCGTAAATTGGAATAACCCTACATGTGTGTTAATGGTTAAATATTTATAAAACTCCGGATGGACTTTCAATTGTTGATATGCACCTGACAAGTCCAGGACTGAGAAAACCGTACCGTTGGCCAAACTAGCAAAGATATCCTCTGGTGTAGGAAGCGGATATTGGTCAACATTCAGAACCTTATTGACGGTTAATCGGAAATCAGAGCAAATACGCACATCTCCATCATTTTTGAGGACCACAACAATGGGTGAAGCCCATTTGTTGTGTGTTACTGGTTTTAAAATACCCACAGATACCATCTGTTCCAATTTTCTTTCTACCTTAGACTTAAGTGCATAGGGCATGCTATATGCGTTTTTTACAACCGGTACAAAATTTTCCTGTAAATTAAATTTAACTTCAAATTCCTTTATTGGACTACATAAATTTAAATCAAACACATTTGGATACTTGTCTTTGAATTCTGCAATCGCAGTTGTCGTATCCTTAAACTGATTTACAGCAAAGTTATTCTGCTAATCAGGAAACAATATACTGAGCCAATTTCGGCCTAAAAGTGGTGCAAACTCCCTACTAGAGTCAATGACTGTTAAATCCAACAAGTACTTTTTACTATTGCCATGGACTTCAACTTGACATTCGCCAGCCACTTTTATATCCTGACCAGAAACAACATGCAATTTATACTTAACCGGCTTTAACTAAAGATTAAATTGTTTCTTAAAACCTTGCAAGGACATAAGAGTTTTACATGCACCCGTATCGATTTCGAAATCAATACACTATTACAAATTTGTAAGCTTAACCTATGAGGTGATACACTATTACCTACATTATTTATACTAAGAAGATCTTCATTAATATGTCCACTTATCTCCTCCTCCTGCTCTTCCACTGCTGCCACATTTCCGTTTGACCGACATAACTTCTTCACATGACCGTACTTGCCACAAGAGAAACACTTCCACTTTTCTGCTGGACATTTACCTCTTTGGTGCTCTTGCCCACATTTTCCACACGTGTTCTTTCCCCTGCCAATACTGCTTTTTTTTTCTAGGATGCTGCTTCCCCGTAACTTGATCAAACCTCTTTCTTTGTGAATGGTTTATGTGGTGTACGCTTGTATCACTATGGCTGCCATCAGCCAATGTCTTGACCTGCCTTTCTGCAGCTTCCCCAGCTTGCGCTAACTGACATGCGCGCTTGAAGTTTAACTTGGTTTCTGCTAAGAACCTTTTTTGAGTATTCTCTGACCGAATCCCACACACAAACTTGTCTCTCAGAGCCTCATCTAAAAATTGTTGAAAATTGCATGTACTAGCCAACTTACGTAATTTTATGATATATTCTGCAATACTCTGATCACTCTTCTGTACACATTTATTAAAAATAATTCTTTCATAGATCTCCGAAACAGGTGGTGCATAATGTCTTGACAAAATACTTGTTACCTCATTATACGTTAACTCATTAGGCTTTTTGGGTGCCACTAGATTTTTTAATATTTGATATACACTAGATCCTGCTATTGTAATAAACATTGATACCTTCATGTCCTCGAGAACCGCATTAACCTTGAACAAATGCTCAATCCTCTCTAAATAGGATTCCAAGTCCTCTGCGTTTCCTTTAAACGGTTCAATACTACCTATGAGAGCCATACTTTTGGATGCACTATGATGAATAATATCAACCAATTCGATAAACCTACTAGCTGCATATCTAAGTATTTTATTGGCATCATCAATTTCTCTAAAACTTACAAATAAATGTTGTGGGAGAACCTCAGAAGAATATAAATTTTCAATACAAACTAAACAGCCAGACACATCAATTTGGGAAAGAATGAAACGAGCAACATATGCAGATACCTCTGCAGTAGGAATATTTTATAAATTTTACAGAAGCTGTAACCAACGTGCAATAATCATGATCTATTGGTGGAAGACATGATTTCGAAGATGAATTGCTACTATCTCGTTCTAATTGGTTCCCACAAGTAGGTGATAATGGAGATAATTCATTACTAACATTTGAAAAGGTTGCATAAGGGACAGTATCACGATTGAGATACATCTTTAAATGGTGATGATTGTAATCCGAACTATTGAAGTGCCTAGAACATATTCTAAAGTTTTGTACCTTTGCAGAATCATCTAGATGACATATTTCCTTCCAAATTTTCAGCGTTGGTGGATGTTTTGGGAATTTATGAAAGCGAATTGATTCCTTAGCCCTATAAACCCTTGAACACCCAGGATATATGCAATGTCTATATATCTTAGGCATATCTATAAATACCTAACGAACACTTTAATAAAATTTGGTAATTTTATCCAAAAATCAAGATTTATTACTTACGTTTTGAAGAGCACAGAGGACGATGGCTGAACACTATTGGCGGGCAAACTGCAACTGTTGAGCGTCGAAAATTATAACAAATCTATTGAAAACAAACGGTAATTTTTCTCAAATTCCCACTAAACAAGGTACCAATCTGGTGCTATCTAAATAAATGAGGTTACCTGTACTTTGAACATTACGTTTTTGGCAGCAATACTTGCCAACGTTAATTCAACAAACTGAAGTTGTGTTTCTTGCGTATCACTGATAGTTGGTGACCATTACTCGAGTCAATTTCATTGCGGCTATGTTCGTTTGTTGCCAATAACGCATATTACCTTTTCATACCCGTGGTCAAAAGTCAGAATAGTTGTCTATGGTCAGAATATAGGTTATCTCTGGAGAGAATACACAAGTGATAAATGTCCATGTAAACAATAAAGATTATTTTAAAGTATATTATTGAATATACTTTAACTTTGTGCAGAATAATAATAATTTGAATTCTTTGGAACAAATGACATCAAAAGTTGGGAAAAGTTCTACCGGGTATTTAAAGTATTCCTAGAGGCTACTAGAACGGTAGACAAACCTAAACAAGAAGAAAATAGCTGTGTTATTTTCATCGATTGATGATGGAGGTTTACATCTATGTATATGATACCTACTGTTACCTATGTCAAGGGAGAGCAAAAATTAAAATATGAGGCTATTATCAAGAAATTTTAACTGGTTTAATATTATGAAAGAAAGACTCAACATCAAAAAGCAGTTATTAAATGAAATTGTGAACGTGATACATAAATAAAACCAGGAAATCTGAGAATATTCTAAATTTAAGTTTATTTTTATGTGAATTTTTTTATTTTACTGACCTTGTTGTCAGTATTGTTGTAATGAACCAGTTGCTATTTTATATTAGAGATTATTTTTTGTTCAATATACTATCTTCTCTTTAATTGTTTCATTTTGTTCATGTTTTCACTAGTAATAAAGTTACAATTTTATTATTAAAACAAAAAAAATATTTCTAGAAATACAAAAAAAATGCTTATTGAAATTTGTTTACATTTATTGAGAAACCATACACGCATAAACTTGATCTCTGTGGTTTAACTCTATGGCTGCTTCAAAATCTTCATTTTAGCCAGGTTTCTCAAAAAGTTGAATTTTCAAAATATATTAGTCGATAAAAACCACTGTCGACGTGCCAAATGTATGTTCGATTAAAATTCTAACTTGAGAAAGCCTGTATAATTGAATAATATCTGCTGTTCAATAAGGTGTCCATCGCCGCTAAACGGTGTAATTAACCAAGATAATGTTAGATAGGCAAAATTCCCTTTCAACAAAGTTTTCAAACCTATTTTCAGATGTAACTTTTGCATATATGCCAGACCTCGTGAATACTCTTGCGTCATGCTGCTGTAAACCTTTCTTATGGAAAAATTTTCTCATTCCGTGTGTAGGTGTTGCCAATATTGTGCAGCTCCAATTTTATCTAAAATAATAACATGCATATTTTTCATCTGTATTCTAAATATTTTTTATCATTGAATTTTATCATTCATTTTACGTTTGTTCGTTCTCCATAATGTTTTGTAATTTTATTGTCTTTTACAACGCTTTTAACATGTAAATTGTTTGTTATTATTTGTATTTAAACTTTGACGACAATCAGTTTTCTGATGAAGGCTTACATAAATAAAGAAGCCGAAACGTTAAAAATGTAAATCTTTTATTCAATCACCAGCCACATTTCCAACAAAAAAATATTTTCGTCTACAATATTTTTTATCTGCATCTAGCGAATGAATATGTTATTATAGAATCTTCCACAAGCACTTGCTAAAGCAATGATGCAGCACCAAATAATAATTGTTCTCTATCCATTTCGGTAAATGTGGTTTCAGTGTAAGGAGTAAATAAGAATATATAAATAAATAATCAAATAACACAAATTTGAACTGTCAACGTCAACTGATGCATGTTTATTACTTTAAAATTACGCGCGTGCGCAAGTTACGTCAAGAACAAGTAGGAGTTTCCGATATATATCCATCCCCCTTTGATTTCGGCATTTTTTTAGGATGTGTCAGCAACATACAAATATAATTTTTAAACATTTTATTTTCTTTGGTTATGACATGACGCCACCCTAATACAACAACAAAAACTCTACTATCTTTTTTCAAAAACTTTTTCCAAAAACATGGTGTACATAAAAATAGTAGGGATATTTGGCGCGAATTTTAATTTATATAGAAAATGCACTTATTGTCTTAAACATGCCCCCCGCGTGCCCCATGTGCAATCTCCGAGGGGTTGCAATCTTCATTTGGTAAGGAACACAATTTTGAATATGATCTCTTGGTATCGGCGGTAGTATTACGAACTGTTGCCACTCTGGCAACGCCGTCCTTCCCTGGATGTAGTTGAATTATTCTGGCCATCTTCCATTTCAGTGGTGGACAATTGTCTTCTTTGATTAAAACCAGCGTTCCGCGCTTGAGATCTCCGGTTCCCTTCTTCCACTTTGTACGCTGCTGCAATTCTGTTAAATACTCCTTATGCCAGCGGGTCCAGAAATGTTGGTGGCATTGTTGAAGATGCTGATACCGAGTTAGTCTGCCTTCCGGAACTTGGCGCCAATCGGGATCTGGTACTGCAACAAGAGGTCTTCCTACGAGAAAGTGAGCTGGGGTAAGAGGATTCAGGTCATGAGGATTGGAGGATAGAGGACAAAGTGAACGCGAGTTTAACACTGCTTCGATTTGCACGAGTATAGCGTTTAACTCTTCGAATGTAAGGCTGACGTTACCTAACACTCGCTTTAAATGATATTTACATGACTCTGCCTCCCATAGCCCACCAAAGTGAGGCGTGTATGGTGGTATGAATTTCTAAACAATAATAATAGTCAAATAAATTAGTTAAGTGCTATAAAACCAGTTTTTCGATTAGACTGTATCACTAAACAATTGCTTTCGTCTCTCAGCCTCTTGATATATTTTATATACTCTTGTGTTATCTTAAACAGACAATTGTATGTGCTTTCTGATAGTGGTATATTTAATTGTGACTTGGAACTTGCTTTTACAATTGAATATATCAAACACATCATTGAATGTTTTACAAAACAAGGTAGTTGCCCAGCAGCCCTGCAATTGCTCCAAACGAAGTTCATTGATCAATGATAATGCACAGCTTGTACTGTTACTTAAGGTGTGCACACAAAGTTTGACATTCATTATAATACCGCTAAAGTTAATATGCTTTTGGTTAATTTATTTGCAGAATGTACACCTGATTCCCTTTGATATTTTTCTAATTCAATGATTGTATTAACTTATCGTTACCATCATTCAATAACCTTCTGCCACCTAACGTATTTCTCACAAGCTTAATCACGTGACATGGGTCCCAAAATACATACACTTTATTTAAGGAATAACGATTCAAAAACCAAGGTTTAAAATTACATCCTACTTCAAAAGTAGCCCCAAGTGCAGTTGCCATAGTAATATTTGCTGGTGCCCCATCAAAGGGTAATGCGAAGATATCAATGGGAAACGGTATAGAAATTATGGATATTATGATAACGGTTATAGAAATGGTAATAGAGACAATTATCGAGGTGATATGCGAATGGTAATTCAAGAGGGGGAAGCAGAGGTAATAGTTATAGAAGAACTGGAGCATCAGAAGATCGAGGTAATGAACAACGAAATAAAGATGAAGTGAGGAAAGCGAATAGTGTAGCAATTGGCTGCTCTTCGGTTCTCGGGTTCTCTGCCGTGTAGAAAGTTTAAATTACTTGACGTTTCGATCATCTTGTCGTGATCTTCTTCACTTCTGAAAACGACGGCCGTGAAAGCCTAAAGACTAGTGTAGCAATTACTGAGGGAGATAGCAATAAGAGATGGTATGATTCACAAAAACTTAGTACTAGCAATAGTTCAAGTAGGCGACTACAAGTAACATTCATTTACACACATCCCTAAGAATTTATTTATACTGATTATAAAAAACAAACAAAAACAGTTGATGCTGAACTTTTTCTGAACTTCCTTGTGCGCTGTTTATCTTGAAGAATCGCCAGTTCATATATTTTGAGGCTTCCTTGATATTCGTAAAAATCCTTAAGAAGATCACTCTATGCCTATAAAGAAAATGAGCATTATTGCTATATATAAGAAGAAAATCATAAATGTCAACGAGATACATGCGGGTAAAGTAAGAATAGGTTCTAAGACTGGTGAGATGCAGTTTTTAATTGTTCCCAATATGAATATTGCGTGTGTGATAGGGATGAAGTATTTGTTAAAGTGAGGAATACATATTGATATGGAGAAGCCATTGATCAAAAGTAGTAGAGAGAATCTTAAATGGAAGAAGTTTACATGAGGAGGAAATATAATGGATCGATTCGATTGTGTTCGGAGGCAAGAAATTTGAATAAAAGAACTATACCACAACACGAAGCGCAACAGAATATCGATAGTTTATTGGGACGATTAAGGAAAGTGGAATGGTATACGAAAATGTAACTGAAGGATTCATTTTGGTTAATAACATTACATCCAGATTCGAGGGAATATACCGGTTTCAGTGTTGAGGGAATTGGGTATCAGTTTCTTTACTATTCGGGTTGGCGTCGTCATGTGCTTTAATACTCATCCGGATACTTATACAACCATAAAAACAACCGTGTATTTCAGGTTGCACACTGCAGCAATCAAAATTTGTATTTACCTAAATTAGCACAAGCCGCATCAAATAAAAAACACTAATGGTTATACTAGTTTTAAGATAAATTTGTAAAATATAATGTTATGTACCTGTATCTTTGTAAATTCCGGAATTAATTTCTGAAATTTAAGTTCTAAATTTCGTGTCGAATATTCGTGTTTACATCATTTTCGAATGCTTGTGTATGAATTTGGGTTTACTAATTTGAGTGAACATTTCCCTCAAATTAGTTAGTAACTAGGGCAGTCTTTTTTTCATACAAGAAGTACCTTCCAGTACCTTCTTGTTTGAAAAAAAAGATACCCTAGTTACTAACTAATTTGAGGAAAATATATTTGGGCATTTTTTCTCAATCCGCCGAACACGTGTTCTGTCGCTGCAAAATGGCGATTTTTTTAAATTTGAAAATTTCAAGTAATGTTTTAAACCGGGATTCAAAACAGTTATGAAGAACCGTTGTTTTCCATAACAGTTATTTAGAACCGAAATTCATGAAAATATCGGTTTCGATTACGGTGATAATATCGGTTCTGTATCGGTTATTTTCAATAAGGTCTTATTTTTATTTTGTAACAGTTACAATTATATGTTGTACATATATTTATATATATATTGCTATGATATCAAATACCTAACCTAACCTAAACAACATTCAGCATCATACGGTTATCAAATTATGTACTTAGATAATTGTATTTTTAATTTATGTATTTAACTACTTTGTAAACAAATTGTAAAAATTCAAACTAAACACTCCCTATATCCTATATAATTTTAAAAGGGCACGTTTCCATGGATTTTTAGGTATAAAGTTCCTTCGCTGATCGTAAGAACGTGGGTTCATTTAAGGTTTCGTATCGTTGGAAACGATTTTCTTTCATCGTTGCTGGGATCCTTAATGCCTAGGAGATATGAATGTTGTTTAAAACAATTGTGAGGGGACTTTTTCGATATTTTCCTGAGTTGGTTGTAATTTCGAAAACATCTAGAAATTTCAAAATTTAAACATTTATAAGAGTCATTTAACTTAAGATTTACTTGCCAAGAATGAAGTGTTGTGTGTGTGTTGTGTAAAAATGATGGTAATCCATTAATTTCGAAGAATTGGGGGACGTATTTCTATTCCTGGAGCCACAATCGAGGGACTTCGATTCGAGTCTTAGTAGCTGAGGCATCGATAACGCTGATTTGGAGCTCGAAAGATTGTTGCATCGTTGAAATCAGTATCTGCTGTATAAAGGAGCTATTTATCGTGCTTCAAGTAAGCGTTTAATCATCTTTCGAACTTATAACCGGTGTTCAGAGCGTAAATAGAATTCTGAGGTTAGAGTGTTTCGATAACAGTTATTTATTAGGGATTTTCTTTGTATGTTGCTGAAAAAGGTTACTGGCAATGCTTGAATTTATGACGGGAGTTTAGCGGGAGATTTGAATTCAATTTTGATGTTTAAACAAGATATATTTGAGTTTAGTTTGGATTAAGATTCAAGGAATCTTATTTTTGTATAATTTAAATAGTATTAGAACTTACTTACTTACCCTGAGAGAGAGAATATTCATCTTAATCGTTCATCACTTTTTATTAACTCGAAATAAACAAACTTATGTATACAAAAATGGTATATATTCACTATAATATAAGAACATGAATAAGTAATTATATAATAACAGTTTTTACAATCAAAACAAAGAGTATAAAAAGTCATTTAAGTTAATAATCATAGGTTGTCAAGAGTCACTATACCCCACCCACGTCCCAAGTGTTACTGAAGATCACCCGATTGGTATGCTGTGTACTCAAAACAGGTAGAAGGGATGATTTTATTCACTTGTGTGCTATAGTGGCATCTATTTATTGAGGCATAGCTTATCTGTGGAGTAAATTTATCTTTAATAGAGGGCACTGCATGTATGAATGTTAATAAAACAGTGTTGAATGAATTTAAAATCAATTTAATAAAATTATAAAAGTTTCGTAGCAATATATATATATATTGATAAATTTGTCTACATATTAATTGCGTTCTTTAAAGCGTACAATATAGTGGCTAATGTCGAAAATATATTTAAGTGCTTAATCAAGAACGATTTGTAGATTTAAATCGGCAAACCAGCATCACTGTCTTTAAATTAATGAGATTATCACATCGTAATTCTCATACATACATTCTTAGCTACGATTACTATATATATACCTTAATGTCGCAATGTAATCAATCGCACAGTAGCACTGATGAGCCTTATGAAGGCGAAACGCGTCTACTAATAGCGATTGATTGCCTATATATATATATAAGGCACTACGCCCCTGTCGGAGCTTTGCCGCTTCATTGTAAAACTTTCATAATCCATTTTGGTAGGATTAGCCCCATCCTTGAGTTTTTACAGAACTACTTATCTCGAATTTTTTCACGACTTCCACTTTTTCGTGTCCGCTGTTAGTTGTTTCCACCCCTTTAGCCCCACCTTCTGAATGTCCAGTGCTACCTCATCGCTCCATCTTGTCTTGGGTCGACCTTTGGCTCGTTTCACTCACGGATTCCATTCTGTCACTGCTCGCACACACGCTTCCGGCCTCTTTCTGTATATATGGCCCAACCATCGAATCCTCTGCGCCTTAATAACTTTAACGATATCCTCTCCTCCTAGGGCTTTCAAGATTTCCGCATTTGTTTTGCTTCTGTATTCGTTTTCATTTAGTTTTACTGGTTCTAATACTGCCCTCATTATTTTCTTTTCCTGCACTTGTGGCTTCTGATCTTTCTGCGTTAGTACCATTACTTCCGATGCATATGTCATTATTACCGTTTTGTATTCTTTGACTTTTGTCTTCAGTGATAGATGCATCACTCTCTTATTCGCATAACATGCTCTGCTCGCAGCTTGTATTTTATTCCCCTTTTTCTTCTTCAGTCTCGACCACACTCCTAACCGTCACTCCTAGATATTCGATTTTTCCTACTACCTCAAGGTGCTGCCTGCAATATTTTCCACTACCCCAGTCATCCTTTCGCCTATTTTCATAAGTTTAGTTTCTTGCGTGTTCATTTCCAGCCCTATTTTCTTACCTTCTGTTTCTATTTCTGTATATAATGCTTCCATTGTTTTCTATTTCTAGCTATGATAACCAGGTCATCTGCATAAGATATTATCTGACCACTTCTGTTTCTTATACTTCCAGTTCTGTTAATTTTACGGGTTACATACTCAAGCGCTAAGTTGAACAATATTGCTGACAAACAGTCACCCTGTCTCACCCCTCGATTAGTTTCAAATTCCTCTGTTTCCCCCACGCTTGTTCTTATCTTGACTTTTGTATCGTCTAAAGTCATTTTTATCAGCGTCACTAATCTAGCTGATACTTTCAGGTGTACAAGTACATTTACAAGGCAGTTCCTCTTTATCGTGCTTAAAGTCTATGAACAACATTTCCACGTAGATGTTAAATTCTATTGCCTTCTCTATTATTTGCTTCAGTATGTGAAATGGGTCCGTTGTTGATTTTCCTTTAGTAAAGTCATATTGGTACTCCCCAATTACGCCTTTCAATTTCGGTAATCTACCATACAAAATTCTTGCTGCATTTAGGAGCGTAATACTTCGATAGTTCTTACACCGCCCCTTGTCCCCCTTCTTAAGTATGGTAACTATTTCCTCGTTCTACCATTCACCTGGCATTTCTTATGTCTCCAATATGTTTTTAATCAGTTTGTCTGTTTCTTTTTGTAACTTGTTTCCTCCGTTTATTAGCTCAATATTTATACTATCGGGGGCCGATATTTTGCCATTTTTCATACTGAATATTGCATTTACTACCTCATCCTCAGTAGGTACTGCAACAACTACTTCCAACGCTCCAACAATCATGCTTTGTACGCACTGCTCCCCTGTTAACAGTTCTTTAAAATGCTCTTTCCAGATTTTTTCTTCAATTTCTGCTATTTTTTCTTGTTTGTCATTTATATTGTACTTCTTATGAAATTCTTTGATTATTTAACATTTGATAGAATGTTCTTGTATTACCAAATGTTGATTCTGCTTCAATTTCGCTCATGTCTACTCATCTATTCTACCTTGGCTCTTCTAATACCGTATTTACTCATGTTTCTTTTCCTTAAGCATTGTTCGTTAATATCGTCCCACCGATGCACTTCATAACATTAGCGGAAATTTTTATAGGTATAAATATTAATGATTGGTTGCTACGAAGCAATCTGCTATTTTGTAGCAGCTAACGACCGTTAACGGTTCGCAGCAGCTAATCATTATCAAAAGAAACTGCTACAGTGTGTAGCAGTTTTCTAATGTACTATTAGGCAAACAACCAAACAGTCGTCGAGTACCGAAAACAATAGTTTTGTTAGCAGGTTGCGAAACATAAAGCCTAGATTTATATCAGTAGCAGTTTGTCAATATTCGAAAACTGTTTCTTCCCATTAGATATTAGTAGTCATAGAATCGAATAGTAAACAACAGCTGGTTTAGGTATACGTATTAGCCCGTATTGTGTAGATATAAACCCCACGTATATAATTTGTTAATTTAGAACATTCTATAGTTGAAGCTTGGGTGCATATGTAATAAAAACAAATAATATTTTCTTTTAATGTTTCATAAAATAACAATCACTAACAATATACCATCTTTTTACAGTATTAAATTATGACCTCATGATGCTGTTAAGTATACATAAAAGTGGTGTAGCAAAAAGTAATTTATCGTGTATAACATGAAGGTATAACTAATGGCCTCATTTTTTTTGTTATTAATTATTTGCTTTTAGTGATAATTTGTTAAATTCTGAACCAAACATATTACCAAAAAGAACTGATGAGCAGTCAGCACTGAACAAAATTTTACAAGAAACAGCTACGTATGAATTTACTTACAAAAATTGTATTCGACGATTCGCTCATTAATTTTATTTCTAGAAATGTGATTGATGTTGCAGCATTGGATTCTCATAATTTGCAACAGCATGAGTATGTTGAAAGATCAAAACTATATAGACTAAAGGTTAATCAATTGTGTACTGTAAACAAAATACCACCGCAAAAACAATATTGCTTACTACAGGATGTACCAGCACCTGAATGGATTTTGTCTTCAGATCCTATTATTCATGATGACATAAACTTGGTAGATATTCACTAACCTGATACATATTCTAAAAGTAATTGATTAATTTTAGGTTAAGTCGTCAGTATTAAGAGGATCAACAACAATAAATGATATTAAAATTGAACACAAAGAAGACTTGGTGGTTCCTTTCCGTATATCTGGTCTGTGATGTAAAAATAAAGAGAAACAAAGAACCACCTTTAAATACATTATATATTACAATTTATGATAAAACATGATGTAACTATTATATATCTCCTTAGCATTAAATCATTTATATTTACTTTCTTAATTTTTGCTCTTCCACCCTACAGTGTTCAAATTCTTATTTCTATAGATCATACAGGGGTGTGCCATTTATCAGGTATCACTTAATTGAAAAGTGAAGTTATGCAATTTAATTTTTTTTTCAAGTTGAAGGTACTGTATAATGATTATATTTATGAACTAGTAAAGTCCGGACCGTTCACCCAGCCAATTAAATAGTAGCGTGATGACGGATTACGTCCCAAGACAGCGGATCGGCTAAACCACACTACCGTCCACTAATCCTCGTACACACCTGTGGTTTGGGATCGTCAGCACACCCTGTATATTCGTTTTTCTTAATTCCTGCCTCTCACTTGTAAAAAGTCGTTGATTTGATAACGGATTGCCGCCTACCTCAGAAGATCCGCTAAACCCCTGCCACTTGTAAAAAAAACTCGCAGTCGTTGGTTTGATCCCTATTACGACCCACCTCAGCAGACCCCCTATGCCGCACCACTCTCCGCTAACTCCCGTCTACACCTGTGATTGGTTTAGGATCGTCGGTACATCCTGTATATTCATTTTTCTTAATTAAAAATTACATATACTGTGTCATCATTATTTTCCGTTGTAAAACTAAAACAATCGAAGAAAACACAAAATTCTTATCTGCTTTAGATATCCGTCAACTATCGATAATTTACATACTTAGTAACTGACGTCTTCCGAATAATGGTTATATTACATTAATTATAATGTTAATTAATAATGTTTTACCATTTCTTCGATCCCCCCTGTGCTTATTTCACACCAAATTCGTCGTCGTTCAAGGTTTCGATGGTTTGATCTTCGGTGCACGACTACCTGCTGATCACAGGCAATCTTACATAATCGGACCCTTGTCGCCGGCGCGCGGGCATCGGCCTTGGGCATTGTCGATCCGTTACCGAAAATCTAAATTTCGGAAAAGATTGACGCGTTTTCCCGCTTTTAACGACGAACGGGGATACCCCTAGTACCAGACGACCGACGATCTACGCCCCCTAAAACTACTCCGGCACCTATTCGCGATCTACGATCGGATCCCTTGTAAAAAAACATACCGGCTAGAGGCGTCCACGCTACTAATAGCGTACTGCTTTTGGAAGCCTTTTAGTATTGTTAAAGTAAAGTCAGGACCGTTCACACAGCCAAGTAAATAGTGGTTTGATGACGGATTACGTCCCAAGCCAGCGGACCGGCTAAACCGCACCACCCTCCACAAACCTTCGTACACACCTGCGTTTTGGGATCGTCGGTACACCCTCTATATTCGTTTTTCTTAATTCCTGCCACTTACTTGTAAAAAGTCGTTGATTTGATAACGGATTACCGCTCACCTCAGCAGACTCCCTATACCGCACCACTCTCCGCTAACTCCCGGCTACACCTGTGATTGGTTTGGGATCGTCGGTACTGCCTGTATATTCATTTTTCTTAATTAAAAATTACACATACTGTATATATTGTAATAATTAAATGTGAAATTGTCACCCTGTATATTCATTTTCCTTAATTAGAAATTACACATACTGTATCTTCATTATTTTCCGTTGCAACACTAATACAATTAATGTTCTACCATATTGTTTCGATCCCCTTTGTGCTTATGTATTTCACACCGAATTCCTCGTCGTTCAAGGTTTCGATGTTTTGATATTCGGTGCACGCCGACTACCTGACCACCGGCGATGTTACATAATCTGACCCTTCTCGACGGCGCGCGGGGATCGGCCTCGGGCATTGTCTGTTCGTTACCCTAAATCGAGAAAAATGGAAATTTTCGAAAAGGCGTACGGTTTGTCCCGCTTTTCCCGAAGAAGAGCGATACGCCTATTTAGGTGCGACCGTAATTCGGCAACGCCATAAAATATCTCCTTTTGACGCGCTCCCGCTTTCCGATCCTTTAGCGTGCGACTTTTTTCGAGAGGCGTTCAGGCGCTTAACGACGTACACTACTGTCTTGCACTTTAGTAATTATAATACTAAGAAGTGTAAGAATTTCATCATAGCTATTAAAAAAAATACTAACTTCTAGTAATCTTTGAAAACGATATCTCATTTTGCAACGCTTCTAATGATTCGATACACACTGGCCTATTTATAGCCTATGCCGCCCCGCGCCACTTAAACCTGGCTGCCCCCCCCCCTCCCCCCCCCCCCCCCCTCTCACTACCCATCACTGAAATGCTTGCCGGCCCTACAATTTTGCCGCCATTGGCTATAGCATATATACAAATATGCCACTGTATATCCATGAAATTAGAAATATAAGTCCGCGTTCCATCTAGAACGCACCACTCTCTGACGTGACATTTTCTCTTGTAGTCGCTCTCTTTTATTCGGTAGAATAGGTTTTGGAATACGTTTATTACAACAGCGATGCTCATCCTTTCCGGTTCATTTCTGCTCAACACCAATGCATTTTGAAGAACAGCTGCTCGTGGCTAAAGAACATCATTAGTGCATTCTATATAACACCAATGCTCATCCCACCTTCTCGGCTTTTCTGAGCAACACCAATGCCACCGACACAGTATATACCTTATGCAGTAGCTTCACTCCCTCAAATTCGTGGGACAAATTTGCAACTCGCGCATGGCGCTGCACATGTAGGGACTCAGGACAGATTTGAGCAGGCCCGGATTGGCCTAATATTGGACAAGGGATTAATGGCTTGTTTACAAACAAAGCCACAACCTATAAAACCACCTGGATGGGACACGTGCGCCACATTTTGTATTCTGTCGTTAGAATGTGTGTGTATTGTGTCTCTAGCAGAGTATTTGCAAGTGTTCCATAATTAAAATTAACCGCTGTAATAAGTTTAGTTATACCTGAGTTTAATATTTTCGTAATAGTATTTTTTCTAGCATGTGGTATAGATACTATCTTTAATCTTTATTTAATAATAATAGTTTTAACTTTGTGTTGTAGATTAATATTTTCTGCCTTTCATATTTACAGGTGTTGTTTTGTGTACGTTTATTCATAGATTAATCTTTACTTGATAGTTTTAATTTAGTGTGCATAGGTAACTTATACAAATCAACATAAAGTGCTGTGTTCTCAACTGTAATAGGAGGTCTGCAGTAAGCAATGCCGTAGGCACTGAAGAAGTTCATTTCTTTAGGCTACCCACAGACCAAATTCGGTTAGTAGAAGTATAATCAATTTATGCAATTTGTTTTCGATTTAACTTTTTGCTTTTTATGATGCTTATTTACTGTGATTATATTCACCCTATGATAAGTATAAAAATAGAAATATACAAATCTAAAAATTGTTACAGCCGTGATACATGGATGCAGCTCTTGGTGAAGATGTCCTAAAACCAAATGCAAAAGTGTGCGATATACATTTTACAGAATTCGATTTTAAAACAGGGCTTAGAAATAGATTGGAAAACGATGCCACTCCCACGTTATTTCTGACAGGTAATGGATAGATGTATTCTGTAAACCTTACAAAAAAGAATTATGGAGAATTTCAAGAAAACCCGAGAGGTAAGTTAAACAATAATAATTGTACTTTTTGTATAGCTTTTTCTTTCAATTGCTTACAGCTGCGGTATCTGTGCAGACATCTCGCACATTATCTGCCAATAGTCCAGGGAAGATCAGGTTACGAAAAGAAGTGCGGTATTTAAAAAGGAAAGTTACACCTTTGGAACGTAGAGATATGGAAAGAAAAGAGCCAAGTATGTCGGAGAAACAGTTTCTCCAGTTGTCAGAATCATTTTAATGGAGGTACAGTAAATTTGATCAAAACGCAGTTGCAATTATGCAAGCGATCGGAGCATAGCTATAGGTACTCCAATGAATTTAAACAATTTGCTTTAAATATTTTTTTTTTTAGGTCCAAAAGTATATGGTTTTTTAAATAACACTTTTAACCTACCATCGAAATCAACATTGTGCAGAATAACGAGCAAATGGGATTTTGCTCCAGGAATAAACGACTTTGCTTTTGGAGTTATTTCTGCTAACGTAAGTAGTATGAATGAGGAAGCAAAAGATTGTGTTTTATGTATTGATGAAATGTCATTGAAGACTTTCCTTTATTATCATCGGTCGAAGCATGAAATAATAGAAAACGTATAAGCCAGCAAATAATCTAGTACAGTTTAATGCCCGGGAGAATTCATTGCAACTTGAAGCAACTTGTATAATTTTCTTTTTATTTTATTATATTACTATTTTTTTTATATCATGTCACATCACGGTGCTGCCTTCTTAATTGTTTTATAAGATAGTTATTATTGTTATTTTAATTTTTTTTGTTTCATAGATATGTATACCTTTCTTCTTGTTCATATAGATTAAGTGATTTGTTACTCTCTTTTGCTATTCGTTAGGTGAAGTAGTTTGGGTGTATTACATCGTGGAACTTATAATAAATAAACCTGCATGTGACTACTTATGTAGGCACCTAGGAAGAAAACAGGACATACTGTATTTTCAGGACCAACAATCATATTCATCGATTTATATCTAAATATATTTTAACATTGTAACGTGCCGTTACGTGGGAAAATCAATTTCAGTATGTTATAGTAATTTTAGTTTAAATTAGTAATTAATTCCGTTTATTTTTGATCGATTTTCCCATGGACGGTAGCGTTGCTACCGCATGTTATTTTATTTCAAGTTTTTTATTCCGTGAATTTTGTTTACCGCGTGAATGTCGTCCCCTGCCAACGGTGAGGGATTCACGCAAGCCCGACTCCCACCATAGCGACCGCGTGGGGGGAACCGCAAGTATATTTAAGCCGCGCGCTTGCCAGTCTAGAGGAGTCCGGTCCCCGAGTCCCTCCCAGTCCACTTCAATTGGCGAGTCGGCACAGCATCTGACACCCATTGAATTCCGAAATCCCGGTCTGTCGTGACGTTGGCACAGCTTACTGACGAAACACAGACATCTTTCCCATCTAATTCAATTGGCGAGTCGGCACGGTCTCTGACACCCGTTGAATTCCGAAATCCCCGTCTGTCGTGACGTTGGCACAGCTTACTGACGGAACACAGACATTTTTTCCCGTCTAATTCAATTGGCGAGTCGGCACGGTGTCTGACACCCGTTGAATTCCGAAATCCCGGTCTATCGTAACGCTGGCAAAGCTTACTGGCGACGCAGGCACTTCACCGTTTTGTTTTCCCACTCTGGCCGTTGAGTCGGCATTGTTCTGGCGCTCCCAGAGTGTTAAAATACCGTCATTCACCGTACCGCCGAATTTAGCACCGTTACCGTAAATTTACAACCGTGAATACCGATAGCGTACTTTTGGCCGACCCTGTATATAGATTTCCGCATTAATTAAAACGTTGCTATCATTTACCGTGTTAAGATTACATACCGAAGCCCCGTAAATGTTATATTTTAAAAGTTTTCCACTGTACATATTTACATGCATTTGATTGTACATGTTTGTTTATATTTTACTTAAATTTTTTTTTGCTGTATATATTCCTTGCCTGTTACACTTGATATTTAGAAATGAACGTTTGATTTTCGATGCACTTTTACCGTTTTGTTGCGTAGACTGAACCCTGAAGTTTTTCTCCGACTCGTTGCTACCTCAGGGTTTACACACATTATTGTAGCGACACTATTATTACGCAACATTGTTCAAACCGGCACGAGGTTGTAATTTACCATTTGACAACTGACATCAGCGCCACCAAACGAAGTTAAGGTGAACCTCCTTTTTCAATCTACGAGGAGCGACAAATAAGTCATAAGCATAAACGACAAGTAAGTAACCGAAAGCCCATAAGCAAGGCTTTAATGAGCAAGAGGTAAAAAGTAACCAATCAACAACCAACCAAAACAAATAATAACCACACCAAGAAACAGTCGTTACAATTGGCGCCCGAGCAGGGACCTTATTTTTCCAAGAAATACCGAGCAGGGACTTTATTTTTCCAAGAAATACCGAGCAGGGACCTTCTTTTTCCAAGAAATACCGAGCAGGGACCGTTTTTCAAGTAATACCGAGCAGGGACCTTTTTTTTCCAAAGTAATACCGAGCAGAGACTGCGTTTTTTCAAGTAATACCAAGAATTAGGGAGTTTTCCTTAATTTAAGTCGAATTTCACGTAGAACCGCTGCATTTAACCGAATTCACCGCCTGTAACATATCCGTACCGTTTTAGAACCTCGACGAATTAATTTTTACAAGTACTCAGAGCATCATGACCGAGAAAGGAGAACCGACACCGCAGCCGGAACGCGCACCGTTACCGCCTGTAACCTCATGGGTTTATAGGCTCCCGAAATCCGAATTAGAAGGCGTGCTGAAGGGATTAAATTTGGAAACAACAGGTACTCTTGACGAGTTGCGAAAACGTTTCGTAGCGTTTTTAAAGAGGGATGACTTAACCGCCAATCCGGATAGACCCACGTCCGCCGCACATATTTGCGATCAAGTGCGAAAATGGGGTGTACAGTTTAATGGCAGCGGAGATGCTGTCTCGTTCTTGGAGAGAATAGAGGAATTACAGACGTCGTACAATATCTCCGGCAAAGACATGCTTACCGCTTTACCCGAATTGTTCCGAGGCAATGTTCTTTTATGGTACCGAAATGGTCGCGAGTTATGGACGCCGTGGGACGATTTCCTGGAGGATTTCAAGTTGCAATTTCTACCGCCGCGGTACGAGTACGTTCTTGAGGAGGATATACGTGCTAGGCACCAGCGGCCCCGCGAATTATTCAAAGATTTTGCTACCGCGATACTCACCATGATGCGAAGAGGGAAGAACCTTACAGAAAGGGAGAAATTAGAGAGGATTTATAACAACATGGATCCAGATTACAAAATGTATATTCGCAGAAGCAATGTAAATTGTTTACAAGAATTGTATAAACAAGCAGTTTTCCAAAAGTTGAGCAGAAGTTCACGCCGAAGCCGTCGATTTCTTGTTCAAACAGGACCGATTCTATGCCGCCGACAACCGATGCGACGCCATCAACGACCGCTCGAAGAAATGTACGAGACGAGGCTCCATCAGGAATGCTGTCACACCCGGAAAGACGATGTTGGCGTTGTGGTAAAGAGGGTCACCGCCGACCGGATTGCAGAAACAAGCCATTGCTTTTCTGCGCTCGATGTGGCAAATTAAATATCCGCAGCATGGATTGTAGATGTCCGGGAAACGCATCGAGGGGCACAGCCGCCTTAGATTGCGTACATGAAACGCAGAGCCCCGCAGAAGTTACTCTTGAGTCCGGACAACGTGAAAACCGCATCTGGACAGTCGCCAGGGTGATGGGCGAAGAAATACGGGCACTGGTAGATACCGGAGCGACAACGTCGTTTGTATCGCAGGATGTTGCCGCTCAGCTCATCAAGAAAGGCATCCAGAAGCAAACAATCAGCACGACGAGAATTCATCTAGCAAATGGGAACTTGGTTCATTCAAACACAGGACTAGACGTTCCTTTAAGTATCGAATCCGCAAGCATTACCGTACCTTTCTTGGTATTACCGAACACGAAGTATCCGATGATTTTAGGTAGTTGATGTCTTAGGGATGCTAAACGCTCGCATAGACGTCGCTGCAAGAAAACTAAGTATAAGCACACGGTCCAAAGACCAGAAGGAAACGTACCTGATGTGTACAGAAGCATCTACAGAGAATTATGAGCACGAAGAGAAGTTGAGACCGGTTCTTCAAACACAAATGGCAGGATTTGAAGATGAAAAGGAAGCGTGTCCACTTTCTGAGGGCACGACACGCGCATGGTATCTCCGAAAGCTGAAAGCTGTGCAGGAAGATCCAGAAAGGCATCCCGATTACGCAGTATGGAATGAGGACCTTTACCGCAATATACCCGGTACTTCCGACGCCGACGATCCGAAAACCTAGAGGCTTTGTGTGCCAAAGACAGAACGAAACCGCGTTCTGCGTGAAGTACACGATGTTCCCGAAGCAGGTGATCTAGGGGTGGCTAAAAGTATAGCGCGAGCCTCTTCACGCTATTATTGGCCTGGAATGTTCTACGACATAAGAAGATTCGTCAGCCGATGTAAGTCTTGCAAACGACACAAATACTTACAGAGTAAACCCCTAGGACAGATGAAGTACAGGCCCGTAGATTCACCGTGGGACCAAGTCAGTGTGGATTTGTTAGGACCTTTTCCACGCTCCAGAAAAGGACACACGTATTTACTTGTTTTCCAGAACAGATTCACCAAATGGGTGGAATGTCAGCCGTTGAGAAGGGCCACAGCACAGACAGTGACGCAGTCACTGAAGGAAAGAGTTGTATACCGTTTTGGGACTCCGAGAATCCTGATAGCCGACAACGGGCCCCAATTTTCCAGTAAGTTATTCCAGACCGTCGCAACCGAGCTGGGAATCCGTATCCGTTTTACCGCACCGTATTCTCCCCAAGGAAATCCTGTTGAAAGGGTAAACAGAGTATTAGGACCAATGTTAGCACAATTCATTGATGAGGATCAGAGACAGTGGGATTTGTACTTACCGCAATTAATGTTTGCCATTAATACAGCCAAGCACGAAACAACTTGGAAGGGAAATGCTTCCCCCAGGTACTCTCCACAGAATGGCACTCGACCAGGGTGAAGAACCCCGTGAACCCACCAACGAAGAATTGGCCACGGAGGTAAAGAAGTTATCCGATTTCATGGAGATTGTCCGTATCCGATTAGCCGAAGCCTACCTGAGACAAAGCAAGCCGTACAATTTGCGACGACGCCCATACCAGCCACATGTCGGAGAAGTCGTTTATTGCAGAAAACATGTCCTGTCCGATGCCACGAAAGGGTTCTCCGCAAAACTAGCACCGAAGTTTGAGGGGCCATGTAAGATTATTGTGGTAGTTTTACAGAGTCTCGCCGGGAAGAACATGGGCCGGTCCACGTCAAGGATTTGAAATTGGCGGCAGTACCGAACGCCTGAGCTCGCGGTCCCCCCCCCCCCTCCCTTCTGGAGCGCCACGAGTAGGGATTGAAGAGTGGGGATCGCAAGACCAGGATAAAAGAGCCTCTCCGAGGCGGTGAGGTCCCAGTTCCGCTACATCAACCAAAATGGATAGTTTCTCTACACCGCCGAGAGCTCTGACGCCACGCTGTTTGGTGTCCCCGCGTACCCTATGCGTTTTGGAGAGAAGGCTGTATTTCACTCCGCCCGGACCACCAGCCCGGCCGCCTATCCAAGGGGAGCCATCGTCGCCAGACATCATCTCCCCGTTGGTCTCCCCCAAGACCTCGGACTATAACATTTCCCTATGGTTCTGCAAGTGCCTCCTCCAAAACCATTTAATGTAATAATGCAGGGTTCGCAAGACAGATTTATTTTTTCCGCATCACTCTCTCGTATGGTAACGACTTCACTTCCAAGATCTATAAAAGCTATGATCTCACATCCATTTACTGTTGCGATCTTATGATATTTGTCGAGAGGAATATCAACAACCTTTCTGATTTTATTGACAGTTGGTGGAGCACTCGTTTCTCCACAATCTTTCGCTAGATGTCCTGTCTTACTACATTTGACACACCTAGGCCTTTTCTGCGGTTTCGTACATTTCATCGAGATATGCCCATATTCTCCGCAATTATAACATTTTTCCCAAAAGATGCATCTCCACTTTTTGGTGTACCTACTAGATTCATTTCGTTCGTTCGTGGAATTTGTTACTGAATTTGCATATTTTGTATGCGTGTTGCGGATAGTACTTTCGTAATTCTTGATCTTCCTCAATAATTCTTTCGTATCATCTGGAGCACTAATAGCTAACAATGTTGCTAACTCTATCATTTATTCCCGAAATTATGTATTTAAGTACACCTCTAGTCGAAATATTGCCTTTGCTGGCGATAGCTACCATCTGATATACATTTTTTCATATGATTCGATATGATACGATTTCGATGAAAGAAATATTGACAAAGAGATTGAAAAGCTTTGTAAGTCTTGTGAAAGCTGTTTAGCAAATAGACAGAACCCCCCGAAGATCGAAATAGCTTGGCCAGAAGTAACACAACCGTTTCACACAATACACATCGATTTTTTTATGTTTAAAGATAAAGAATACCTGATAATAGTGGACAGTTTTACGAGATGGTTAGAAGTCATTCCTGTCAAAAACATAACTACAGATGTAACTATTGAGAAACTAAGGGAATGTTTCGCAAGATTCGGGATACCTATTACTGTTGTTTCAGACAATGGACCTTCGCTTGTTTCTAGAGAAATGCAAGAACTTTTTAAAAGAAATATAATCAAACATACCACAATAGCACCGTATAGTCCACAAAGTAACGGAAGGGCTGAGTGTGGAGTAAAAACGGTAAAATCTAAATTAACAGCAGCTTTAAACGACAAAAAGAACGCCAATGTCGACATACAAACATTAATTTCCAGATTTTTATTAACATATAATAACACCTCTCATACTGTCACAAATGAGTCACCAGCTCAACGGATGTTTAACCGTAAGTTACGAGCTAGATTAGACTTAGTAAGATCAACAGAGTATCCGGAGTTTATCAAAATAAAAAACAAAAGGAAATTCGAAGTCAGTGAAAAAGTTATTATAAAAAACTACAGAGCGCACGACAAATAGGTTAAGGCAGTTATTGAGAGAAAAATAGGAAATACTGTATACTTGTGCAAGGTGGGAGCGCAAATATGGCAGAGACATACGAATCAGATATGGACAACCCTACAGGAAGATGAGAGAGAGGAAAGAAAAGTAGAGAGGAATGAGGAGAAGAAGATCCTGGAAGCTAGAAGCAAAAGAGAGGGTTATAACATTCACGATCAAGTCTCTGCTGAATAACATTCCTTAGATCCTAAAGAACCAGTAAATAACCACAACCCTAATATACCAGCAGTCAGGTCGAATCAAACAACCAATAGATTAAATAAAAGATCTTGTAAAATATCCAAAAGATTAAAGGACTATGTTTTAGATTTAGATGTTTAGTATATTTTAGAAGTTATGTATGTACACACATTATACATCCTTAGCTTAAAATAAAGGGGGAGATGTGGGGTGTATATGTAAAAGTATAGTTGGCGTCAGCCATCAGGTAAAATTAGGTTAGTTACAGTTATGTCTAGAGATGGTCTAGCACGTAGGTTTTAAGGCTATGGTTGTAAGAAATTGTAAGTTCTGATGGTTAAATAAAGAACATTAAACACAGTAATATTCATACTCATTTATTGACTCAATTATGTATAAGTACATACTATAAATTGGCCAAAAAGATCTAATTCATCTTGCAAAGTTCTTCCTTTAGCCTTGTGATTTCCTTTAATTTTGCAATGTTTGTTTATATAAACCAAGCCGTGCCACAAATTCGTTTTCATTCTTGAAGAACTTAGGTACACCTCTTCAATATTCATTTATTTATTAAATATAATTCGTTTCATTGGTCCTTAGAAATGCAATTTAGCAAAGAAAACTTAAAAAAAAAAAAATATGTAGAAAACTAATTGTTACTTAAATTTCCGGCACCGAAAATGACGGTAGAACACCGAGAAAAGCCGCGAGGCAAGAAATCAAAATAAAAACAGAAAACTTCCGCACTTCCGCTTTACAAACCTTCGAATAAGTGGGTTGATATTCGGCAATCATGCAGGGTGCCAGCCGGCTCGTCGGCGAAGGAGTGGGTTGATAGAAACACAAACCCAAGATGGATACAAATTTCGGCGCCACCTGCTTATGATTACTTACCCTGTCATGCCCCCAAGATAAGCAGGAATCCGAGGTGTTAAATGAATATCGAGGGGTAAAGCAGTTTGCAAAACACACACGAAAAAAATAAAAGGATAGATTTACTGATAGAGCAGTTAAACTTTTATTAATAAATTTTAACATAAAATATCGGGGAAAATGTTGGTGTTATTGATATAGAATTCAGATAATGAGTATGATACTCTGTATCAGTAAATGTTATTAATGGCTATTAAAAATAATGAAATATTGATCAGAAATCCTACGATAGGACTCGAACACCGAACGCTTTGGCCAACGCAATCAGTTCACACACGTTATATAATGAAAATTCTTACGCTAAGAGTTAATTTAAATTCAAGGCAAACTTACAGTTACAAAAAAATAAACTACTAAAGTAAAGCTAAATATTTGAATTGATTTTACTAGCGGTGAATAATTCACCCTGTATATTGCAGGCCGATATTTAATCGGTTGATGTTTTAAATAAATATACTGAATTCGTTAACAATAAATGAAAAGATATATAATACTACAGTTAATCTATGGTACTGAACTAGTGACACCCTCCGATCCTTGATATAACATACATAATTTCCGGATTTGTTGAGTAAAACATTAAAAAAAAACTAAGTGATCGGAGGGGGGGGGGGGTTAAAAATAAAAAGAAAACGTGCAACTTAGCTTTTGTTCTCAATCAACTGTTACGGGGCATGGAGATCTTCTCCTATCCGAACAGATCGTAGCCTCTGGGCTGACTCGGTAATATCCGAAGTAGACGGTCCACTGAATTTCCAAAAGCGGTAGGTTCTCCGAAGGACTCAACAAGTCGCAGAAGTCCTCAGCCGCACGTGAGTGTTCGAATTCTCACATAAAACGAAGATAAAATTCCACGGTTCCAAAAATGATGCGAATATAAAGACCTCGTTAAGTAACGGGCTTTTACAACGAAGATAAGAGAGAAACAGATATGACGGCGTTGCAGACGCGTGGGTTCTCAAATTATATCTCGAATTATCGAAGTCATCTGCCGTGGTAATCACAAAAATTCCACACTAAACTCAAGCGAAGATACGGCCAATGATTATTTCCAGTAAACTTCCAATAAAATCCACAGATGTGTGAAAATATCCAAAATTTCCAAAGATAGGAAGATGTACTCGTGAGAACACGTCTAAAATCCACCAAGATCAAACAGGAACAGGAAGCCGGAAGGGAGAATACGTCACACAACCAATCAGAAAACAGAAAAATAAAATAAGAAAACGGACAA
The DNA here is from genome assembly GCA_949128085.1 of Cetonia aurata. Lineage (NCBI taxonomy): Eukaryota > Metazoa > Arthropoda > Insecta > Coleoptera > Scarabaeidae > Cetonia > Cetonia aurata. The sequence continues at coordinate 550,792 of OX421885.1, forward strand.
AGAGGTGCCATCTAACGACGAAAAGATGTAACCACAGAATAGGGCAGAACTGAATGGATCCCGATCGATTGACAAATCGATGCGTGGGAATCGCTAATACCGGTAAGTGTAGAACAAACAGACGTAGCCTTGAAAAGAAAACGTCAACTGTCAAAACATAGGAATTGAAGGGAATTTACTACAATGAAAGAAATTAAACGAAAATCTAAGACCGCTTTAAGTATAAGAAAATATCTGTAAGTAAATGAGACTAAGAGATACAAATTCTAGCTATGCCGCACTAACATGGGAAGAAAACACAATTTGAAAGAACAAAAATGAAACGATAATATTAACGTTGAGGAAAAACAAGACGTATCTCCGATCTCTGAAGGTAGAGGACGGAAAGAGAAGAAAATAAGGTTGCAAAAGCTTGTCGAAAAGACTAGCGGAGAACTAATTCAAGGTAGGCGAAGCAAAAAAAAAACCGTAACATAATTTACGGTTACATATTAAAATTGAATGAAAGAATTATTGAGTTAAAGCCTCAACGACCGACGTTCGAATGAGCATAGGTATCGAAATCTTTACAACGAAAAGAAGTGAAGACCGTTGTAAAGATTGCAAGATGATCAAATGCGAAGCTATAGCTGTCGTTCCTCTTGTCTATCCTTCTGTGTTAACCTTCCAATCCGTGGTCTACTGCATGTTTGTCTATTGAAGTCGTCACTAAAGACCGCGTGACGTGAAGTGTGTGTCCCTGTTTTTTCCTTATCTTCGTTTTCTTCTTCTGGTCGCGTAGGGCTTAACAATATACTAATGTAAGAACATCAAATTTTAATAAAATTAAATAATATTCTGACGTGGCTAATGGTAATAACACCGAGGTCAACCTGTAACAAGCTGCCGATAATTTAACCTAAAATAAATAGTTCTGTGCTCTTTGGCTAAATTAATTTAAGGAATTCTAATTCGGTTAAAAGTTTTTTTGTCTGTTTTAGATTGAAATCTAATCTCTTAACCTAAATAACAAATACTTTTAATGGTAATATCAATGAAAATGACTTGGACATTTTTAAGTAACTTGACAATCTTAGGTGCTATAATTGATAGAGCTTGCATATTATACAAATTCAAGTTTCGGAGCGCTTTCAGGTAATTACTCTTAAATGTTTTTTTATAAGAATGGCTATTAATTAACTGTTTTCTGTCTTTTCACTTAGAACACGTGTTCGTAACGTCACGAAATTGGATAAGAAATTGAATATGTACCATGCTTTTGTCGTAGTTTGGTCCTGTCTCGAACTTGCAAACAATTTTCAGCGTCCAAATGTGTCCTGGATCGGCTTCTCGCAGTAAACAAAATGATTTTCCGGACCTCGATTACTTCTATGCCGTGAAATCACGGAATTCTGCTATCCGTCACTTCAGGTGAGTTGACATAAACTGTTTTACTGGTTTTGTAATATTTTTTTACTATTCTTGTAAATTTTTGAATTACTTTTGTAAGCTTCTCTTGCTCGTCTCGTAAAAGAAGAAGGGTTCTTTTCACTGAATAACACCTGATAATAGAACACGTTTTAATTTCTCCTTAGATATACACGTCAAACTACTATAACATCTAAAACTCTCTCTCTACACGTACTTCACTCTTGACACATACTCATACCACTCTTGCCAACTTATTAATATTTAATCTTTTTCTTTTCTCACACTCGTCCATCCTGCAATTCGAGCGCCCTCGCTCGGTATAATAGTATAAAGGTTAAACAAAACAAAACACCTAATAACTACTTTTCTACTCTATGATATTTAAATTTAAATTAACAAACATAATCTTCCAATTTGGCTGGCTTCTTGACGGTTCTTGCCATTCGCGTCGTTTGGCTCGCCTTCTTTTCCTCTGGCAACTTCTCCACTTCATCTTCGCTTTCTTGCTCTTCATCATCTGTGCGTTCTTCAGCAGCCTCGACTTCTTCCCTGGTTTCTTCTTGTCCATATATTTCTACATCGTCGGGCTCGGCTTCTTCGTCATCTTCACTCTCGTTGTGGTTATAGTAATTTTTCAGTTGAGATACGTGGGCGGTTGTGACACGTTTTCGGTTCCCTGCTAATTCCTGGATTCGGTAAGTGTCGGCTGGTAAAATTTCAATTACCACAAAAGGACCCCTGTATTTAGTTTGAAGCTTGGTGCTTTCGCCGGTAGGTTGCGCTGCGGCCTTCACTACAATTATTTCACCAACTTCATAGCTGTGACCAACGTACCTCTTCTTATCATGTTGTCTCTTTTGGGCGGCTTGTTGTTTCTGAATTTCGGCTCTGGCATTGGCTCTAATGTCTTCTAACTGTTTATACTGGGTTCTATCTATCGAAACATCTAATCCAGCATGATCCATAGATGGAGTGTAACCCATCAGCATTTTGTACGGTGTTTGTCTGGTCGTCTTATTGATTGATGTATTAAGGTCAAACTGTACCTTCTTCAAACATTCATCCCAATGTCTTGAATCTCTCATTTCTGCTTGTATCACAGGGACTATGGTGCGGTTTACCCTCTCCACCATACCGTTCGCCTGCGGGTGTCGCGGGGAAGTGAATATTAATTTCGCTCCTTTCTCTTCCATGTAATTCTTAAACCGTTTTGACGTAAAGCAAGTACCTCGGTCGCACACAATGGTATTTGGTATTCCATATTTCAGTTTGAGCTCGTTCATACATCTGATCACGGCAGCACTCGTCGTTGTTTTTATTGCAAACAGATTTACAAAGCGTGTAAAAGCATCTATGACAATAAATATATATAGTAGGGAGAAATTTTATTTAGCCAGGAGTGGTATATTGTAGGCGAAATTTATTTTTTTGGAATGTGGCTAGTAATCGAATAAAAGATTTACATTTTACGTTTCGGCTTCTTTATTTACTACTGTACTTGTTTGTTCTATAATGTTTGTAATTTATCGTCTTTTACACTTCTTTTAACGTGTAAAAAAAATTGTTGTTAGTATTATGTGTTTGACCTTTGGCGATAACGTATACAATCAGTTTCTGATGAAGGCTTAAATAGTGAATAAAGAAGCCGAAACGTAAAATGTAAATCTTTTATTCGATTACTAGCCACATTCCAAAAAAATAAATTTCGCCTACAATAAATATATACGCATAACCACGCGCCGACTTCACAAATGGCCCTAGGTTGTCTATGTGTACTCTCGAATATGGTCTAGATGGTGTTGGAATTGGATGTAGCAGTCCAGGTTTTCTTCCTGCGATCGGTTTATTCAGCAGGCACTCCATACAACCGGCAATATGTCTCTTCGTATAACGACGTAACCCTGGAAACCAATATTTTTCGAGAATGCGCTGAACTGTTCTATCCACTGCAAAATGTCCAACAAGATCATGATTTTTCACTAACATGCTTTTTCTCATAGAGTTCGGTATCACAAATAGTTCTCTACGCTCACCATTCACTACTTTATCAATATACAGTTTATTGTCTATAAGTCTATAATTTTGAACCAGATTCCTTTCCGTCGCCGTTCGTTCACGCACTGGTTTCTTAAGAATGTCTACGTAGCACTTTATGCGTTCATCTGCATGTTGAATCATACTGACTTGGTCATCCTCGCTAAAGGTAACCATAACATTCAGTCTTTTGGTAAACACATCATCACTAGTATCTTTAGCTGGTTCAACAGGTGCGCGACTCAAAGCATCTGCGTGGCACATCGAGGATCCTCTTCTATACTCCAAAGTGTAGTCATATTCTTGAAGTATGCTAAACCATCTTGCAATTTGAGGGCTTACCGTCTTCTTGTTGTTAAGATAAACTATGGCCTGGCAGTCGGTCATTATTTTAAACGGAATTCCAATGAGCAAGCTTCGTAGTCGTTCTATGCTCCATACTATTGCTAAAAGTTCAAGTTTTGAAGAATGATACTTACTCTCAGCTTCAGTAGTTTTCTTTGACACACAGTATGTAAGTCTCAATCGGTTTTCGTCATCACGTTGCATTAAGATTCCAGATAAACCAACGGAACTGGCATCTGTATGTAGCTCAGTAGGTGCTCTAGGATCATAAAGTTTCAATACTGGTTCCTCCAGTAAACAAGATTTTAATCGTTCAAATGCTGTTTGACATCTTTCATCAAAATTAAATTCTAAATTCTTTTTCGTAAGATCAGTCAAAGGTAAAGCAATCACTGCATAATTTCGTATATAGCGCCTAAAAAATCCCGTTAATCCTAAAAATCTACGTACTTCATGTACATTCTGAGGTTGAGGGAAATCCATTATTGCTTGTATCTTCTTCTGTCCCGGCCTTAGTCCGTTTTCAGATATCATCATTCCCAAATAGTCTATTTCTTTCTTTCCAAATTCGCATTTCCTTATGTTTAATTTCAGGTTTGCTTTCCTAAATGCTTCTAGGACCAATCTCATACGCAGCACTAAGTCCTGCCAATCTCTAGCTGGTATAATCACATCATCCAAATAACAACTGCATATTTTATTTTTCATCGGCCCTAAAACGATATTCATTAATTTTACAAATTCATACGGTGCATTTGTCAACCCAAAAATCATTCTCTTAAATTCTCCCGTAGTATCTGCAGTTATAAAGGCAGTTTTCTTGACAGCCTCGGATGTCAAAGGAATTTGCATGTACCCATTGGCCAAATCAAATACAGTAAATATTTTTGCACCAGCCAAAAATTCAAATTGTTCATCAAGTCCAGATATTGGGTAATTTATCTTCACTGTCTGTCGATTTAACCTTCGGTAGTCAACAACTAATCGAGGTTCCCCATTCTTTCTTCTGACCAATAAGACAGGTGATGCATAAGGGCTGTTCGTTTCTGTCACTAATCCACATTCCTTCAACTCATTTACCAATCCCGCTATTGTTTCTCTATCTTCCACAGACGTTTTATAAGGAGCACTTCTTACAGGTTCGTTGTTGTCTATAATATCTACTGTCATTAAATTAGCACATCCGATTTCCCGCAAACTTAAAGCCAAACAATCCCTATACTGCTGTAGTACCTGATTCAAAAAGTTCGAGTCTCTGTTTGGTAGTAATGTCATCTCCAGATGTAATCATATCCAATGTAATATCGTCAGTTTCCTCGACAATTCTAGCTTTCTGGTCTATTAACAAATCATCATCTTTGTTTAAGGTTAATGTTTGTCCTTTCTCACACATTATTTCTTGTTCGCTTGCATTCCATACTCTCATAACAGAATTTTTATTCGAACTCACCTTCAATGAATATTGTTGCTTTTCTGGAATACTTACGGTTTCTAAGATACAACATTTCTCTTCTATCAGCCCATCTATATCCATGTCACAAAAGGGTTTTTCATCAGCAAGGCCAAAATAAAGGTTTTTCCCTTTTTTCAAATAAGCAACTTGGTTTCTCTCTGTAAAAGTTCTTCCCAACAACAAATCTGTATTTTGGGCATCGTCCGGCACAATTAAAATCACGACATCATCTATTTTAACACTATCTACTTGTATTTTAGCTAAAATCTTCCCAAGTGTGTAAACAGCAGGTTCTTTCAAGTTTCCAAATCCAAAAAGAGGTTGACGATCTTCAAGAGCAGATAAATTGTAATTACGTACCACACTGTTCTTAATCGTGGTGACAGCACTTCCATTATCTACATAAGCTACTAAAGGAATTACATCGTTTAGGACTATTTTCTTATAAAATTTTTCACTATCATCTAAGCACAAAGCTCCTTCTGTTTTTTCAGTATTTTTGTTGTCAATTAACTGTATCATCCTCTTCGTTGGGTCATTGACTTTGTTCGGACACTGACTTGAAATATGTCCCTCTTTTTTACAACTAAAACAAACAATATTATTCTTACACTGTTTCGCTAAATGTCCCTGAACACCACATTTGTAACATTTATTTGTATTTACTCCGTCCTTGTTCTCAACACGTACTCCTCTATTCACAGCTGCCACTGAAGTTGCTCCTTCGGACCTCTTTCCTTCTGTCACTTGTGGCTTAAACGGACCGTTTCTCTCCTTACGTTCATTTACAATCCGTTCATACATGACAATGTCTTGATATAAATCATCCTCGTTAACATGTGACCTGGCTAGAATATAATTACTTAACTCCCGTGACCATAGTCCAATGGCTACCTGCTCTCGGGTTTCCACAAAACTTAACTCTAACTCCCTACATAATAACACTTTCTCATGATAATATGCACTTACATTTTCTCTAGCGTTTTGTATTCTTGCAGTCATTTTCTTGTATAGCACGGTTTTATTCGCTGCAAAAATGAATGTAGCTCGAAAAGCTATTTTAAAATCAAGCCAATTTCTTAATTCATGTACACGCCCAGTATACCAAAATTTTGCTGCTCCCGTTAAATTACTTTTCGCTGTTTCAAAGGTAAATGCTTCTGGCCATGCATGTAATAAAGCGCTGGTTTCCAATTGCTGTAACCACTGGCGTGCTTCCGATGATCCATTTTCTCCTGAAAACCTACCAATACTTTTATTTAAATCAGGCATCACACTGAAATTTGTAATATTTGGTTGCGGTGCTTGTTGGTCTTTTAGCATTTGAATCATGGTAGCATTTTGGCTAATTAAAGCGGTGATAGCCGTCATCATTTGTTGCACTTCGGTGTTGCCTGTTTCATTTTGATTAGATCGATGGGGTGTCTGCCCATTATTTGCAGTCTGCGCGACCGTTTTACTTTCTGTGCCATTCATATTCTCTCCAATTTGTTCACTCACGAAGTTCTCAAAAACGTTATTGTAATACGACATATGCGACCGTAACCTCACTAACAAAAAACTCCCGCCTAGCTCCGGCACTAAGGTCCCACAAATGTGCACAAATCCCGCTTCTGATAAATTGTAAGCTTCTCTTGCTCGTCTCGTAAAAGAAGAAGGGTTCTTTTCACTGAATAACACCTGATAATAGAACACGTTTTAATTTCTCCTTAGATATACACGTCAAACTACTATAACATCTAAAACTCTCTCTCTACACGTACTTCACTCTTGACGCATACTCATACCACTCTTGCCAACTTATTAATATTTAATCTTTTTCTTTTCTCACACTTTTTACACTGATTCCTAAAATACATTTTCAAACCCACGCCAAAACTTCTATGTGTATTAAATTTTCTAAACAAACCTTTTTCTTATTTTTTTTTTTTTCGTAGATTCATGAATTTCATTTCAGCGAAGGTACGCCGATGAAATGTGTTTTCCCAAAGCCGTCAAGTTTGCTTCGATTCTCGGAAAACTTCCCGCGTCACGTAACACATTTTTAATTATTTATTTCACACAAATTTTGCCTTAATTCTAAGTAACTTATATTAATAAAACAAATAATATATAATAAAATTTTAAATTTTTGATTTAGCTAACTCACAACTATACCTTTTCAACTTCAATTTGGGAATAATCAAGTTCAAATTGAGAATTATGAAATAGTGCAGCACGCGTTGATATTTATTATCTATTGCAATAATAAATGTCAGTATTACTATGTATCATTTAGCGTCAGTGGCAAGACATTACTGACATTTATCAATTTTTGCTGATATAACTGTCAAGGTGATTGGAGGAGGCTTGCGATTAGATGGAATGTTAAAAAATCGACGACATACCGATGGATAAAAAATCAAGAAAATTTGGAAAGGCCATGTGGGGGACAAAAGTTTGTGATCATCACGTACGAACATCGTCGAATAAGTTCAATATCAAACTGTCAAATTCTGAATTTTTCTGTTCTGTCACTAGATAGCTTGACAAATTATTTCTAAATTGTAATTATTAATGATTGAATTCTGTTTGAAATCAAATTAAATAACTCAAATTCTGAATGATATTTAATAATTTCAAGGTTCATTGCATTTTGATTGAATTTTAAGTTAAGTTTCTGCGACTTTCGTTGAATAACATGATTATTTATGTTTCTCTGATTTGAATGAATCCTGAATTTGCAACGCTTCTGGCTTGTATTAGTGGGTAATGTTGTAATGATATTGTGTGATATATTTTGTATTACAATATATATATATTGCTACGACAATTGTAGATATTTTATGATAATTTTATTAAATTGATTTAAATTAATTCAACACTGTTTTATTAACATTACATACATCCAGCGTCCTCTATTAAAGATAATTTACTCCACAGATATGCTATGCCTCAATAGTTAGACGCCACTGTAGCACACAAGTGCATGAAATCCTCCCCTCTACCTGTTTTTTAGTACCTACACTGCAAACCAATCGGATGATATACTATATTATCTTCAGTAGCCCTTGGGATGTGGAGGGATGTGTCGCTCCAATAAGCCTCCGATTATTAGCTTAATTGACTTGTTATAATCTTTGTCTCTTTACTAAAAGTTGTACTAGTTATTCATTCATGATGTTCTTATATTATAGTGAATAAATAAGACATTATTTATTATAAATTTGTTTATTTCGAGTTAATAAAAAGTGATGAATAAGTAAACAAAAACAGTTGTTTATTATTATTTTACTAGTCACCACCCAGAGTCATCTGTTATACTCTCAATAATTCCAAAGACATGCCAGATTTCAAATGATAGAGGGTATGAAAAGTAAATTTGTCACCTCCTCACGGTATTAGGTACACCGCAAACGAATAGGGAGATATACTATATATAATTCAGTAACCCTCAAGACACGAGAGGATATTTTTCTTTTTTTTTTTTTTTGGAGGAGGAATCTTCCCAAAGACACCGACACACCCGTGTGTGCCGGTGTGTGGGATTCTGGTCGGGGGGTGCAGGACCAGCCTACCCACTAACCCTCCCCCTCTTCGCCACGACTTGGGCCCGGAACCATCTTAACAGATATCACATCAGGCACAATTCGGCAGTCAGCTCATCCCATAGTTTGTATCTGCCTTTCTCTTTCCTCTATCTCCTTAGCGCTCATTAAGACTCTAATCAAGTTTTGTACCATTTGCCAATTTCTTTCGGATTTCAACATTTCAGCTATTATATTTTCTTCGGACAGATATATATTGTTTAGTATTTACTTCCCTTCTGATCTCATTCCACCTATGACATTCAAAAATCGTGTGTCGGACCGTGTCTTCTCGTCCACAATATCTACAGTCGCTGCAGTTATCCTTCCCAAATCTTTTAGCGTAGAAACGGTATATGCCATGTCCGGTCAAAAACTGTGTCAAATGATAATCAAGTCTTCGAAATTTACAGGTGAGCCATTCTCTTATATTCGGAATAAGTTCCTTTGTCCATTGTGCCTTTGTTACATTTTTGTTCCAGCGTTCCTGCCACATGTTCACTACCAGTCGGTCCGCCTCAGCGCGGGCTTCTAGTCCTCCATTTTCGTGGGCATAACATCTTGCCCATGCCATAAGGTCTACTGGGACGGTCGCAGTTACCACTTGAAGTGCCTCGAATGATGTTGTTCGAAAAGCCGACGCCACTCTTAATAGTATCCTTCTTTGTTGTTTCTCGAACATATTTCGATATATTTTTTTTTCTAGGACCTTGTACCAAATCGGCGCTCCATACAGAAGAACAGAATGCGTGACTCCGCTAAGCAATAAGCGCTTTTCACTGCTCGGCCCTCCTATATTTGGCATAATACGTGCCAACCTAGAGGTTTTTTCCTCCGCCTTGCTACATGCATATTTGACGTGCTCGCCGAAATAGAGCCTCTGATCTAAAACTACTCCCAAATACTTTATGTTGTTCTTCGGTTGGATTTGAACACCTTCCAGGTAAAAATGCACATGCTCTCTCCTTCTCTTTCCCTTTAGGATTATGGCCTCTGTCTTTTCGGGTGCCAGCATTAGCTTACTTTCCTTAATCCATTTATTTATTTTTTGCAGATCCTTGTTTCCACGTGCCATCAGCAGATACTCATCATTTGCGGCAACGAGCAGTGCGATGTCGTCCGCGTATCCCACAATCTTCGAGTGCTCGCTCAGAGGTATATTGAAGACGTCATCAAACAGAATGTTCCACAATGAAGGGCCAAGGACAGAGCCTTGGGGTACACCCGTTGTGATTTTGATATTCTCAGCCTTGCTGATTTGGACGCTTCTATCTCTTAGATATTCCACTATAATATTAAGGTATCCTGATACACGTTTCCGGTGGAGCCTCTCTATAATAATGTTCAAGTTCGCAGTGTTAAAGGCATTGCGTACGTCTAAGGTAAGTAACGCACACCACTTCAACTCACAGTTGTGGATGGTTCTCTTAACTGTTGCCAACGCGTTTATCGTAGACCCCCCCTTCCTGAAACCGAATTGACCCTGTGCAAAATCACCCTTTGCGTCTATTTCCTCTAATAGTCTCGTTCTAATCAACGCTTCATATAGTTTACTTGTGGTATTTAGCAAACATAGCGGCCTATAAGTCATATTTTGTTGGTCATCCGTTTTCTTTGGGAGCAAGACCGCTTTTGCAATTTTCCACTCCCGTGGAAAGTCTTGTTTTTCAAGTAAGTAGTTCATTACTTGTAGTACCCATTTCGTATTTGTTTGGACTACTAACTTTATGGCCTCCGGGGGAACTCCGTCTATGCCAGGGGCTTTAGCGTTTTTCATATTAGCTGCTGCTTTTCTTAATTCTTCCTCAGTAAAGAGTTCTATTCTTTCACTTCGTACTCGCTCATGTTCTATATTTGCTGTTTTCGGGAACAAGTCTTCAATAGCTTTCGCTTTTAATTCTTGTGGAATACTATGCGGTATGTTTCTTTTAATGTCTTTTATAACTATTCTATATCCATCTCCCCATATGTCCTCATTTAGCTTCTTGCAGAGCCTCTTCCAATGCTCAGTTTTAGCCTGTCTGATTAGTCTGCTTAGTTCTTTTCGTTTCGCTTTGTATTGTTCTTTACTGCTTAGCTTATTTATTACCGAAATATGTTTGTTTCGCGCTGTCCGTGTCATGCGTCTTCTCGCCGCAGTGCATTCCGCGCGTTTTTCTCTTATGTGGTCATTCCACCAGTACGGGACTGTTGTTCTTCCTCCAGTATTCCTGCATATACTGGTAGCATGTGCTTGCTTTATTACATTCATGAATACTTTATGTGAAGATTTTTCTGTATATGACAAACCTGCTAGCATTATGTCAACTGCCATGGTAAAGACAGACCAATGATTTTGTGTTTTCAGGCGTTCTTCTCCGTTCCTTGGTGTCAAATTTCCTTTTATCTCAAAATAGATGTAGCCATGATCGGACAGGTTTTCTATGTTCAGCACCTGCCATCCAGAAATCCTTTTTGCTATTTTATGTATTGAGCAAGTCACGTCTATGAATGATTCATACTCTCCCCTAGTAAACGTTGGGTGGTCGGCCGTATTATGAGTGATAAGGTTCAATGACTCCATCCAGGATACCCAGTATTCCCCGCGTCTGTCCGTGTACGGGGATCCCCATTGAACTGCCTTCGCATTGATGTCCCCCATTATAATCGCTTCTTCCTTCCGTTGCGTCACTTTATTCATAATCGTATCTACTCTTTCCTCATATTCAGGCATGGAGAAGTTCGGCGATAAATAACAACAATACACCGCATATTCCTTCGTCCGGAAGTATACGAAGTTTTTTCCCTTTTCCACCTGATATATTTCCATTAACTTATTTACAAATAATATAGCGATGGTGAGATCGTTGTCCTTAATCCATTCATTTCCCGCAATTATTGATTTATTTGGTTCGCCTACCACCAAAACGTCGATTTCCATGAATGAGCAGCTCTTCCTCGTCTTAGATTTGTTTGTAGAAATTTCGTCATTGCGGTGGTCTGTTCCCTCCAGCTCCCCTCATCGTTTTATTATTGTTGTCTTCTTTATTGACTTGTTCCCTTATAAGTCTACGGAAAAATGGGCATTTAGTCGTGTCTGCCCGGTGGTCGTCGCACTCGCATGCCGGGCAATAGTGCAAGTTTCCACAATCTTTAGCCTTATGTCCATTTTTGTTACAATTCAAGCATACATTTGTTCTGTCAGGTCCCTTGCATTCTTGTGTTCTGTGCCCAAAGCCTAGACATTTATAACATCTGAGGACAAATACCCTCTCCCTCACTCTGCAGTTCACCCATCCTATTTTTAAGGATTTGCCTGTTACTAGTGTGTTTGCTAAATATTTATTAGCGTATTGTCGCTATTTGATTTCCATCTTTTGTTGGTCTCATAGACGTAATTTTAAAAGTCCCATTATCCCTATACTTTGCCATGCTCTTTACTGCCTTCACCACATCGTCTTGGGAGGTAGTGGCATCGATGTCTAAAATATGTACTATTTTATCGCTATTTGCAATACTGACCTTCTTATCTACTTTAGTTTTAATTGCCTCTTTGAGCATATCTGCCTTTTGGCCGCCTCCTTTGACCTCTAGTAATAGGTCACCTTTCATCGTTTTCTTAATTGATTTTACTTGCACGCCCATCTGCTTTATGTCTATTTTTTCTTTAATTTTCTTAAGGAGATCCGCGTACGTGGATTCTCCTGTCTTGACAACCACCCTTCCAATTTCGGTATTTACTGGTTTTCCCTTTGAACTTTGGCTAATTTGTCTAGGGGATATGATAGTAATCTTCAATGTTGTGTTGTAAAAAATGTACTCCGTAATCTTCCGTACCGGTTCTAAATTTATGCCCTCATTGAGTATTAAATTTATTCCAATTGTTGAATGCACTTCCATGGTTTTTTTGAGTAATAGAATCGTATCATAGAGTTTCTCTTCGGGGACATGATCTACATCGTCCATTCTCAGTGGCAAAATATATAGTGCTGTCGATCTTTCCGAATTTTCTCTATTTTTTGCTTTTGTAGCCACGGTATGAATAATATAATCTATCTCCCCTGTATTCTTCTGCACCATCTCATGTACCTCTGGGTATTTCAAGGCAATTTTATCCAGGTCTACACCTCCGTTTCTCTTTTGTGGGTCTATTAAGATGGCATAATCTCCTTATTTACTGAGCCCCGCGAGGCCCGGTTGGGCTATCTTGGTGTTTTTATACAGGTCCTCCTCCCATTCTACCTCAAGCACTTCCTCAAGTTTTCGATAGTCTGCTCCTGACTGCAGGATGTCGTTTATTCTTCCACGCAATTCATTATTTTTTTCCTTTATTTCCAAATCTATTTCTTCTGCTGTCGCTTGTATAGCTACAGAAGTTGTGCTAATCGAAGACACCTGCAACTCTTTCTTTGCATCGGGATTGCTTTGTGTTATAGTTTGTACTTCGGGGCCCTTACATTCCGTTTGGTAAGTTTTAATTTCTTTGTCTAACACCTGTACCAACTGGTCTAGTTCTCTCGTCCTTTGTTTAATTTCTACCTTAGTTTTTGTGCTTTCCTTGACTAAGTTCGCAAAAGCTTTTGTCTTTTTAACTAATTTGTTTATGATAGTATTTATCTCCTTCATGTCCGCTCGTGTTTCAACAGTCGGCGATTCTACCCTTTTTCTTTTGGGCATATTTAGTCTAGGGGTCTCTAGTAGTTCCACTTTGTCTTCGGCTCTCCCCCCATATCCTTCCTCTGCTTTTCTATAGTCCATTTCCTCCACGTCTTTTGGCTCCTGCCTTTTTATATTTGCCTCTCCTTTCACACCCTCGAGGCCTGCCCAGGAAGAGGATCTTTGCCTTGGTGGTGATCTCTGTATAGAATCCCTTCTCTTAAAAGGATCCACGATTTCGGACGATAGGATTTCACTCATTGGTGATGATATTATATCCTCCCTTCCTACAATTTGACGTTCACGAACATTTAGACTTGGCTTTGTTTTATTTTCTGAATCCATAGTGCGTCCCACGAGTAGCGTAGGAAATAGAAGTCGACCGACGCAGAGCCCCGCATTACGCCGGCAAGGCTGCTTACTCCGGGGGGGCGCCTGGTACCCCGGAGGCTCCGTTCGAGACCAGCTAACGTGTGGCCATTCACCCCTCGGCACGAGGTCGCTTAACACCTTGGGTTCCGGATTTTGACGGTTTACTCCCACGACGAAAGAAGAAAGGAGAGATCTCTAGCCCTCGTTACCTAATAGCGTCGGGATCTGAAGAGAACAAGAGTTAGCCAAGAGAGGCCGATAGCAGAAGATAGCGAAGAAAGTACCTCACCCATGACAAGGTGAAGAAGGGTGAGGTGTAGTAGACAGGTTGAGCCGTCCTTAGCTTCACTACCCCGCTCCGTCCCGGCAGGCTCGAAGAGGGGCAGCTACTAAGCCCCACCACCAGCGTCAAGGTCTCACGGCTCCTCGGTGGAGACACGAGAGGATATTGTTGCTTTGGCTAAATACTCATTATTGTACCAATTATAGCATAAAACATTTAAATATCTTCAATGTGGCTGTATAGTTATTAATTAGTGATGTTCTTCTATACGTTGCATAAAATAAACAAAGTATAAAATGAAATTTATTTATTTAAGATATTCTCAAATAAAATTACAAAAAAATTAATCTCTAAAGATTTCCTCAGGTTAACTGGGCTCTTTTACTAAAAAAAAAACATGATAATAAGATTTCTATAATCTTAATTCAGACTAATAACTTATATAAAATCTATGGTTACAAGCATTAATTAAAATTGATACGAAATAACTAACTTTTTAGTTCGAATTATTACATACATTGACAATAAATAAATAGATAAAAATATAATTATATAAACAATTTATTGATTGTCATCGATTCTGTAGGTTTCGGCTTAGCATATTTCACAAAGAATTATATAGCAATATGTATATAGATGTAAGGATGAGAGTTTCAATGATGTTGAATCTCAATATTTGCGAAGATTTTAGCTAAATTGTTAATTTAAACCTACGATTATGTTCTAATACAGATATAATTAATAATGTAGGCCGACTTAAGCCACTAAATCGCGCTTGAAGCGCAATAATATCGGTTAAACCGGAGAAAAATGTATTGCAATCAACCACTAGAAAAAAAAGAGATTTTTCCGGCCGCGGTTTTGCTTCGGTTAGCATTATTTTTACGTAAACTATGTGAATTGTATTGAGCTACAGTTAAGTACAATTTTCGTATGTGTGGGTTTAATGGTTCAGAAATTATTAGTCTATCTTTTTTTCTTTTGACCTTTAACTGTTGTGTTTTTCCGTTGTGTATATGTCCTGAGAAGCTTGCGGAGTAAACAACTTCGGGACTGTGTTATAAAAAGTGAAAGCATTGTTACCTGACTTTGTGATGGGAAATTACAGCAAGTGCGGAGAATTATTGCCTACTAACGGCGGCTTCGTATATTGGCATGGGTGTGAGGGAAAGTACCATTACAACTTAGCACGTATAATGCAATGAACAGCAAAAAAAAAGAAAATTATTGAGATGTGTGGCATGTAGGGGGCGGCATGAAAGGCAGGCGGACACGAGAGTCCCAGAGGAATCGGATAGCAAGGAGGATGTTGAACAAATACGAAAAATTGTTGAAAAAATGAAAACAATAATTGATAAAACCTGTAGAGAGCCAGAGCGGCTGGCTACTAATTACGAGCAACTTATCAATACACAGGCTGATCTGCGTGACTTAATAAGAAAGTTAGAGGAAAACATTAGGAAGTTGCTACAAGAAAATAAAACAAAGGATAACTTAAAAACACTTTCTGACAAAATAAATGATTTAGGGCAAGCACCGGTTGAGAACAATGTAGAAGTATTTGGAATACAAGAAAGAGTTGACGAAAATTTGGAGAAAGTGGTTCATAAGATTGCTAAAAAGATAGATATTAAGATTATCGATGATAATATCAACAACGTGTACAGAATTGGAAATGCTAAGGGCGATAGAGGTAGACTTGTGTTGATACAATTTAACAATACTAAAATCAGAAGCCTATTTGTGACCTGAAGTGTGTGTAGTGATTTTTTAGATGGCTGCTCTGATAACACAAAGATTAAAATATATGGACAATTTGTAACGTGCCGTTCCATGGGAAAATCTATTTCAGTATCCAGTTTTGATTTATTTTGATAGAATTTCCCATGGGCGGTAGCATTGCTACCGGCATGTTATTTTATTTCGAGTTTTTATTAAATTAATAGTATTTACGACGCGAATGTAGTCTCCACCGATGCTACCCTATTCACGCAAGCCCGACTCCCACCATCACGACCGCGTGGGGGGAACCGCGAGTGTGTTTAAACCGCGCGTTTGACACAAAGAGTCCAGTCCAGTCCCCGAGTCCCTCCCAGTCCGCTTCTGATATCGTTCGAGCTTCTTATTCCCGGTCTGATTGTAGCGTTGGCAAAGCTAACTGACGTAACACAGACATCGTTCCCGTCCGCTGTGATTGGCGTGTCGGCATAGCTTCTGATACCCATCGAGCTTCTTATTCCTGGTCTGATTGTAGCACTGGCGTAACGCAGGTGTTTTGCCGTTTTCTCTCCGCTCTGACCGTTGCACCGGCACCGCTTCTAGCTCTCCTAGAATTTTATTTACAGTAATTACGGTACCGCCGAATTTAACACCGTCGTCTAACCGCCGTAGCCCGCGAATACCCATCGCGTATTTATCGACCGACCTCCGTACATAGATTGTCGCCTTACGTCATTAATCGAAACAAAGTTATTAGATTCCGCGTTTAGCCTTCAAAAGCATTACCGTAAATGTTTTAAAATTCCCCACGGTACATATTCAGTAAGGGTGGCGACCGGCTGTATCTCGGAAACTGGTATGCCTAAAGCTTTGGGACAAGAAAATACATATCCAATGTGGACGATTAGCGCCACCAAACGAATTTAGGGCGAACCTCCTCCTTCAACTTACGAGGAGTGACGCATATGTAGTGAGCATTTTAAAGGCATATATGTAATCGAAAGCCCATAAGCAAGGCTTTAAAGAATAAGCGATAAATACCATCAGCACTGAGCCAGAGAAACCCGGAAAGCAACAAAACAAACATCGTCGTTACAAATTAACACAATTTAACAAAAACTGTTATGGGAAGCAAAGAAAAGGGCAACGGACATACTCGAAATAGGGACATCGAAAATTGTGTCCCGGAACATAGTTTCGAGCGTTGGCCTATGCGTTAGTGTCTGTGGTGCCGAAAGAAACTTTGATACCATCGTTATAAAAATACGTAAAAATAATAAAACAACATAATGTACTGACACATGCGAATTTCTTTCTGTGTGTATCTTGGTGGTTGGGTGGGCACGTGCCCTTGTGCCTTTTAGTACCAACCGCCACTGATCTGTTCTCGTTTTACATTCTTGGTTTCATCTTCAATTTGTTCCTCACACATAATTGGGGTTTGATCACTTTTTTTTTAAATACCACATTTCGAGATATCACAATCTTTTCATTACTTGGATCCCACATACGATATCCATTTGCTGTATATGCAATCATTACCATTATTGTTCTACTTCGATCACCTAGTGTCTCACGATTTTCCTTTAGTGTATGCACATACCCCGTGCATCAAAATATTCTCAATTTACTCACATCGATTCATCCACAATTCTGCTGGTATTTGATTTTTCACTGCTGATGACGGAAGTCGATTAATTGTATAAACAGATGTTCTAACTGCTTCACCCCAGAATATTCTTGGCAATTTTGAATCATTCAATATACATCGAGTCATGTTCATTATAGTTCGATTGTACCTTTCACTTATTCTATTTCTTCAGGATTTGCGGTGCTGTGTATTGTATTCGAATTCCCGTTTTCTTACAGAAATTCCTTAATTCTAGTGAATTGTATTCCCCTCCATTATCACATCCGAGTGTCACATCTTTTGTTCTCATACCATATACTTGGGTAAAATGTGTAAAATAGTTAATGAAAGTAACATAACATCTCATAGGATAGGTTAAGCCAGACTCTAAATATTTTACAAAGCCATAAAATTCTCTGCGGAAATTGTAATATAAATTTTCTTCAAGTGATGTAAAGCATTTAAAGACTTAATACACTCTTATAATTTGACTATAACTATAAATGAACCGACTAGACATTTGAATTGTTTGGACAATATATGTGTTAGTACAGATTTGACAAATTTTAAATCAACAGTTGTCCATAACGGCATATCCGATCATTCAGCTCAGTTGCTCAGATTTACATCAGAGTTCGGGAATCATTAATCTGTAATTCACGGATGAATGATTCCCGAGAATTAAATGAACAGGACATTTTTTTTTTCAAAAGTTGTTAGAGGAAAACTGAGACGCTCTTGGTAATTTGTGAGAATATAGATCAGTAATATGAATTTTTTATAAAACGGATTACGTCAATTTTCAAAATTGCATTTCCAAAAATACATAAAAAAATTTGGCAATAAATTTTGTGCTAACTCAGATAAAAAATGGATTACAGATGAAATAAGAGTGGCTTCTTTGAGGTTAAAAGAGTTATATCAACTGACCCTGAGTGGTGATAACAAACCTATGGAATAACAGGTAATGTTTTGGAATAATTTAGTAGTTTTCTTGAAGGGAGGACACATTACGTTTTCATTGAGCTTCTTGTTCTGGGGAGCTACCACTGGAAAGGGGAGTGCTACAGGGAAGTGTTCTTGGCCCTTTATTGTATATAGTGTATGTAAACGGATATAGGATAATTGCTCGTCGGCAAATGCTCGCCGTCAATTGCTAGCCGTCAGTTGCTCGCCATGAATTGCTAGCCTTCTCAATTGCTCGCCACTCCAATTGCTCACCTCGGCTGCTCGAACTCGAAAAAGTTTGTTAGCGACCCAAAAGACTTTTATAACGACCGTCTATTAATGAACGCCAACATACAAATAACAAAAATTTTAAATAAAGAATTAAAATGAATGTCGATTATTTTATCTCCGCCTTATTGTCGTTTATTAATATGTTTGTTCAAATTATCCATAATTCTACCTGCATCTTATCGGCCTGTCAATAATTATCAAATAAATAAACAACTTAAATGATCATTAGAAAGTATACAATTCAGAATAAATGAACTACGACGTAATTGCTTTCTTATTATACTTCCCTTCTAAGAAGAAATGTTCGGTGGTTAATGTTAGTCAGGACTTGTATTTTTCAAATTTATAAAAGTTTTATGTATGAGGGCGGAGCGTATTAATGAGGTGTTCATTACTAGATGGTTGTTATAAAAGTCGGCGATAGAAAGTTTCGCTTCATTTGCATTCTAAGCAGCGTTCAATACAACCTTTTTGACGAAGATAACATTTCTGTACAATGGCTTTGGAGTTCTTGCAATCCGAAAAAGGAAAGCCGAAGCTTTACGACAAAGGCCATCTCTATATTAGAGATAAAGACAATGGGGATAAAACGCATTGGAAATGTGAACATTCCAAAAAGTTCAAGTGTCCCGCTCGCGTCACAACCGAAGGCGACGAGATTATAAAACGATGGAAAGAACATAACCACCTGGCCGACGCAGCAAAAGTGGAGGTTACTAAGATATTGACTTCGATTCGCGAGGCTGCAAAAAATACCAGAGATATGCCCCACTGTATAATCTCGGATGCCTCTGTTGGATGCAGCCAGGCTGTCGCACCGCACCTACCCCGAACCGAAAACATAAAAAGAACTATAAGGCACGTTCGTAAGCGGAATGAAGATCTACCCGCAATTGTTAACCATCGCAGGGACCTCCAACTTCCAATGGAGTTTACCACCACTTTAAATGGAGAAAAATTCCTTTGCTTCGACTCCGGCCCAGAAGATGAGCGGATTTTGATGTTCTGTACCGAGAAGAACCTCCAAATTTTATCGGATAGTGACCATTGGGGTGTCGATGGCACATTCAAGACAGTGCCCTCGATTTTTTACCAACTCTTAACAGTCCATGGATTGAAAAGCAAACTTTCAATACCATTACTATATGCACTGCTGCCCAATAAATCAGAACAAACATACATTCGTTTGTTCACCCAGTTGAAAGTGCTGAAGAATACTGTCACTCCAAGGATTATAACCACAGATTTCGAAATGGCCCTTTCAAACGGAATAGTATCTGTTTTTCCAAATGTACGGATACAAGGGTGCTTCTTCCATCTATGTCAAGCTATATTCCGGGTGATACAAGCTAAGGGTCTAAAGAAGCGTTATGAAACTGACGCTGACTTCGCCCTGAGTCTGCGGATGTTACCAGCTTTGGCATTTGTACCAGTGGAAGCGGTTACCGAAGCCTTCGAAGAACTGTGCGATAGTAACATAATCTACGAAGACGCCCAAGAGGTCCTCGATTATTTTGAAGACACGTGGATCGGGCGACCCATCAGAAGACATAGTCGACGACCACCGAAGTTCTCGCATGATCGCTGGAATTGTTATGATGTGGCTTGCCAAGGGATGCCCAAAACAAATAATTCTCTTGAGGGATGGCATAGAGCCTTTGAACAACAAGTATCGGGGCACCACCCAAATATCTGGAAGTTCATCAAATGTATCCAGAAAGAACAAAGCTTAAACGAGCTACAAATAGAACAACTACTTGCTGGCGATGTCCATCAACAGAAGAAAAAATACAGGGATTGTGCTGAACGGCTCCAAAGAATGGCACAATCGTACAATGGAGAAAACCTTTTGGAATATCTTCGTGCGATAGCCCACAATATCGCATATTGATGCAGTTAGAAAAAAAAAACAATGCAAAAAAACAATACAAAAAAAACAATAAAAAAAAAATTAAAAAAATAAACAATAAAAAATAAAAAAAATAAACAATAAAAAATTAAAAAAAAATATGGGAGCCGAAAAAAGCCGACCTCCACGTGGTGTCTCCTGGGTAACGCTAACAGGCTTTTAAATTTAAAAAACATGTAATACGAGCAATTGAAGTGGCGAGCAATTGAGAAGGCTAGCAATTGACGGCGAGCAATTGACGGCTAGCAATTGACGGCGAGCAATTGCCGACGAGCAATTTTCCGGATACCTATGTAAACGACATGCCTATTGGCAAAACCATTTTGTTCGCTGATGACACGTCTTTTTTTGGTAAATGGTCTCAATAAACCTAATGCAGTTCAGCAGGAAAATGATACCTTAGCCACAGTAGGTGAATATCTGCTCCAAAACGATATGATAATTAACGTAACAAAGAGTTCAGAGTTGGAACACACGAGAGAGAGGCTTCAAGTCTGATTAAATATAATAAAACAAGTCCCAGGTTGACAGTACAAAATATTTAGGAGTTACGATAGAATACAACTGCAGATGGAATAAACATATCGACAATCTATGTAAAAAAAATTCTTCCATTTGTTATGCTCTGCGGAGACTTAGATCTCAGGTGAGTCAAGGTGTTCTATTAACGTTTTACTTTGGACATTTTCATGCACTAATTTCATATGTAACGGTAGCTGGGGGATCGGCACCTGAATCTGAGAGACTCTTTAAATTGCAAAATGTGCGATGAATGGCTTAAGTTATCGAGCTAGTTGTAAGCCTTATTTTGTCTCTGCTGGTGTATTGCCGCTACCATGCATATATATAATGCAATTGTTGTTGTAAGTATATGATAATTTTAATTCAATGGCAAGAACGGTTTCATACCTATGACTGCAGAATACGGAATACCACAAGGGGGAAATCCTCCACCAGTTCTCTACACATTGTACGTGAATGACCTATTTGAGCAACCATTCCATGGAAACCTATACGCTTATGCAGACGACACCTGTATACTTTATTCCGGACACTGTACAAAAACCATGGAAATGAATATAAAGGAAGATATCAAAATCTTGGAGGAATGGTGTTTTAATAACTTACTAACCATAAATGAAACAAAAACTGAATATATGATATATAGCAAAAATAAAAGAAAAGCAAGAAATAAATATACAAATAAACAATCAGAAATTAAAGGAAGTAAGTGAAACAACATAGTTAGGATTAAAATTACAAAATACCATGAAATGGGATAGACATACACAGAAACTAATTGAACAAAATGCAAGAACAATTGCGGCTTTAAATAAAATTAAACATATAATACCTACTTCTCTAAAGAAACCCCTATACCACGCCCTATTTGCTTCAAAAAACAGCTATCTAATAAACATTTGGGGAAACACAACAACAAAAAATCTATCCAAAATACAACGACAACAAAATAAAGCTCTAAATATAAATAATATACAAGTTGCACTACAGAACTCCAACAATACATGTTTATGAAAAAACCAAAGAACTAAACATACAAGGAATAATAAATCTAAATAACATATTATTTCTACACAAAATTAGAAATAAGGAAATCAAAACAAACATAAGATTACAAACGAATAGAGATATACATGACTACAAAACTCGCAGAGTATCGCACTTGAGAACCGACAAATATAAACATCACAACTGCAATCAAACATTAACTACAACAACAATAAAAATTTACAACAAATTACCGAAACAAATTAAAGAATTACCGTACCACAAATTTAAAAGCGAAATAAAACAGATTTTAAGGAAGAAAAACTAATAGTTAAAACCTAAACCACGACCGTACTCCAAGGAAGAAACTGCTAGGAGGCCCTCAATACCGCTAGCCCGAGATAGAAGCTCCCGAGGCGAGGATGAGGGATGGTGAGCAGCAGCGCTGTATATACATATAACGACATATTTTATGTAGCTATGTATTTATTGTGTTGTTGTCAATTTATTGTGAATAAATAAATAAATAAAATTTAATATTTACGTGAAAAAAAAAATATCACACATATAATACACGTTGTTGTGTATGTTGTGTAAAATAAAAACTGGTACATTGTTGTAATCAGATTTACTTTATACTGCTATGTGGACAGTTGTATAAATGAGAAATGAAACGACTAAAAACTGTTACAAACTTATTCTATGACATAAAACGAACGATAAACAAACTGTTGCCAACTGTAGAGAGGGTTAAAACTCAGACGGTAATACAGAATTCTACAATTCAAATATAACTAGGATATACCGAACACACGTAATGTATTACAATTGGAAATTACAGCCCATAAATTATCATTCTATTGTTATCTACTACGTCCCTGTTCACACGTCTCAGAAGTAACTACACGATTCGTCACTTTTAATGTTTAATTATTCACTCTTGTTTACAACTGTTTACAACGACACAACAACGGCTCTATAGTTCTCTCGTCTCCTGCCTTAAACTACATATTGCCAACTTAACTTAACCTAGTAAACTAATATCCCTATTGATATCATTCGGCCATCCTAATACATGAACGCCCTCGTTCATTATTATCTTTTCATTGAACTTACTAACTATAAAATTTTGAATAATTGTGTTATTAACTTACTCTAAATATTATGATACCTCCTGTAACAGTAATCCACACAACAATGTTTGGGTATTCTACAAAAAATTATTTCACATAGAAACACTAAGTATTATCATAATTTCAGAATATTTTTAAGCTATGGCATTATTCTGCAATTTACATATGAAAAGTTAGTTCTCCGTCATCTTTGTAACTATTGCTTTTACAGGACTTTACACGACACGATGGCATCACTTTTCTTTAGGAAAAACTACCTGGATTAATTGTCATAAAAGCCCAATTATTAATGCTATAATATGCATACTTACACCACAGCCTTACGCGTAAAACAAAAATATCGGGTGAATAATATATAATATTCGAAAGAGTCCGTGAAAGAATAAAGCAAAGAAAGTAAATAAAACAATCAAACTGCAAGGTTAAGTAACATGAATAACACTTGTCAACTTGCAAAAAACTTAACGTGACTTAACGCAAATACTTCCTAAAGAAAACTAACGTAAGCATGACGCTACATGGAACATGACGTATATGATGACGTCTGTGTTCCAAGATGTCCTTTAGTCTTTTGATGGTGCGCCGGCCGTAGCGATGCGCACACGGTTCATTGGCAGTCTATCCGGTCTGTGGGTTCAACAGAGAAGAATAGTGTTTTATTCATTGCGCCAAAACTAACTTTTGTTGTGTTTACACTACTTACAGTTATTTAACTCCTACCAACTTTGGTCACATCACGCGTAACTGCGCTTCTTATAAATCCTATTTCTGTTTCTTCTTCCGTTACATTGATACTTTTATTTTCGTTCTCCTCTCGACATTCACTGCGTTTATGTCCCTGTTTACCACACTTATAGCATTTAAAAGGAAAATGATTCCTCATATCATTTCTCATATTGCCTCCACCTCTGTTACCAAAATATTTTTTACCTCGTCGACTCGTGAAAGCAGTCGACTCTGAAACTTGTTATGAATCAAGATTTAAATCATTACTTCGACGAGTAGCTTCTTGCAATAGCTTTCACTTTACAAAGTCAATAGACATCTCCTTAGGATTCGGACTGAAAATTATGTCTATCGTTGTAACTACACCTTGGCACGACTCGGGCATTGTGGTTGGTAGCTGCGACATCTTTTCCCCTCTTCCATAGATCCACCGCTGTTACGCAAATCGCCAACAGTCTTTTCAAATTCTTAGCGGATTGTATTTCTATTAAACACACTATTGTAGTAAAATTTAGTCAATAATCTGTTCCAAAGGATGCTGCAATCATAAGTTTGTTATGCACGTGGTACGAAAAATCACGTACCCCTAGAACTAAAATTTAATGTAATTTTTTTTACCGTTTACTAAACTTCTGTATGGCAAAATACAACAATATTATTCTAACGATTGCTACAATTGTGTGGACTATTAACATACTCTTTTACGGTAAAATCCAACGTTATTGTTTTATAGTAAGGAGTGGTAGGTGTTGTATCAAAAATAAAATATTTACATTTGAATGCAAAGTTTTATTGATATGGATTCCAATATAATATCATAACATTGTAATGTAACATAAACATGTGAGCTTTTTTTTACAAATTCTGCGCGATGTATTTGTTATAAAATATATTTCAAGAAACATAGTTTTTGCTTTTAGAATATATTTCTACTTCTGGCCAGGTGATGTGTATGTTAATCTCTGAATGAATACATGCAAATAACTCTTCACCTTATACCTAGATATGTGCGTTACCTGTTCATGACAGACAATTGCCGAGTTCAGAGAACGGTAAGTAATCAGTAACACAAAATGGTGACGACTCCATAATCTGTAATTGATGTAGCGATACAGTCTGGTATAGTATAGCATTTGTAGTCCTTTTTTGGTGTTATGGCTGGATAAATAAAGGATTTTCATTTTTTTAAAACGTTTCGACTATTCATTCTTTTTCAATGAAACAAATCTGCAACATTTTTTTTTTTAAATTTGGAATAAAAACATATTTAAGTTTAAATACTTACAAATTTAACAGAAGTAAACTGTGCTAATAAAACATAACCACAGTCATTGTCAGCCTCACCAACGACCCTTTCATTCGAATTCACTCGCAGTTTGGTATGCATTGTCTCAAGTAGAGAACATTGGGCCTTATTCTTGCTAGAAGGATAATTGTACGGCAACAGTAAATTGTATGAGTTAGTCATGTGGCAATAATTAAACACGTGTTTGTGCCATTTTTAGAACATGTGGGTGTAGGTGAAATATGGTGTCAGCAAGATGGAAATACAACCCATACATCGCGAATTTCGATGCATCTCTTGAGAAAAACCTTTCCCGAGCGACTGATATTCAGCAGAGCTACCATCCGCCGGATTTAGCACCCTCCGAGTCTCTTCCGTGAAGCTACCTGAAATCTGTTGTTCACAACAACCTTTCCGCAACCTCAGAAGCGCTGAGGAAGAATATTTGTGAAGAGGCAGACGGTATTCCGCTTGATAGAGAGGGTCAGCAGGCACTTCAGAAGTCAGCTACAGTAATGCATCGCCAGCTACGGCCGTCACTTTTCAAATATTCTTTTTAAAATCAGTTAATTTCAAACTTCCCATATTAATGCTTAATAAAAAAAAAAAATTTAGCCGATATTTTTGTCCTTTTTTATGTTTGAACATTGTATATTTCTTATTGTAAAAGAAGCGTGTTATGTATTCTGCATTGCGTGTATTTTGTAATAGTTAGTGTAACGGGTATATACATATACAGATTGTTCTAAGTTAAGTGCGCACCATTGCTAACTGCTAGGAGGTCGGTTAAAAAGGTCTGGTATTTTATGTGGTGATTGTTGTGGTGAAAACAGGATCACAATTGAGCATCGCGTTTTCAAGATATTCACTAAAACTATGTGTATTTAGAGGAAACAAGCCATATATTTCACTGCAGTGTGATCGAAAATTTAATTGTGAACAAGAAAGGTTTAATACAATCCCACGAAAAAATAAAAAAGTGATTATGACTATTTGTATTAACTCAGTACCTTACTTTAATTAAAAACAAAACAACCTAGTTAGGAAATAACAATTCGATTTGTTTATTTAACACCGGTCAGTACTACTAAAAAGAGGTTCTGACATTAGGTGTATTCTTTTTACCACTTTTAACATGACTTCTGTGAATTCAGCTAAGAACTGCTCTTTACGAACAACGAAACCATTCGGCTAGCTCAGTTCGCCGTGTGTAGCTCTAAAAGTGAAGAAAGAAGGATCTGGCTTAAAAATGGTAAATAGAACACTACTATTGTAACAGTGCTTAAGCGGTGTTAATTGTCATTTCAAATGTAAAAATGGTGTTTACTCATTTAGAAAAATGTGGTATGAATAGGTGTACAACAAGGATTCTGGGCCACTTTTTAGATAGGCGTATCGTCCAAGGATTCTGGGCCACTTTCAGATAGGGCGTCTCCCCCAGGTCGCCCAGAGCGCGTCGCGGGAGGTGTCATCGCTGTCGTGCTCCGCGTGTCGTACGGGTGCGCATTGAATTCTCTGTCAATTATATTTCCCAATTAATTCTCGGATAAATTTCTCAGAATTCACAACAATAAAAACGCGGAAGAATTCATGACAATAAAACACAGAATTTATACAAAACATCTAGTTAGATTTACACCTCTGAAAGGGTATGATTTGTATGTTAATATCTCGTCAGGTGTGCTGGTCTTAAACACGCGTGGTCATAACAATAAAACGCGGAATTTATACCCCCTCACAAAACATCTAATTAGATTTATACCTCTGATAGGGCATCTTATTATGTTAACATATCGTCGTACTCCAGAGGGTAAATACTGAGACATCGCCCACGCATACATGACATTAATGTCGAAATACATCACATCGATGGATGGTAAGGAAAGATTATAGTCGGGCATGTACTTATTATTGGCTCTCGCATGCCTACTAGAGCATTGCGTCATGCCTCCACGAACACCTTTCTCTAGGAACATCAGCATGTATGGTATCCAATTCTATGCACGTGTGCTTTAACATTACATCCCACGATGGCCCTGGTGCCGTATAATAATGTTCAGGATCCAAGCCATAATTCCTTAGGCAGCTATTGCGACAGTTTTCGAAGATCTCCGTTAATAATAATACATCGGTCTTCATGTACAAGTCCGAATACTCGCCTAAATCACCACGTTCGAATTCACGCCATACACTTTGAGCGTGCTTGTCAGGTCGTTGTGGAAGGCTTCCATTGGAGATAGTTGAGCTTCAGTTAATTTCTCCCATGAGCATATATAATTATATGGAAACACACCTTTCCGCTTTAATAAACTAACGTCTCCATCGAAGTTGTCTATCGTTATTCTTCTAAATAAGACGCTAATTTATCTAGGGATGAAGCCATGGATCTGAATGAATCCAGAAACTTGAACTTTATTTTGCTCTCATCGGTGGTGTGAACCATAGCAGTATATTGTTCACTGTTATTGGGGATCACTCTTAACTCCCCTGATGTTGCCAATTCTTCCACTAGCAAGTGACCATCGTAGACGGACATATTGTGGAAAACGACAGAGATGGTTTTAGAATCTTTGATTTTTCTTGATTAAATATACAATGTCAGAAACTTACCTGTATTTACCGGTGAGATGACAATGATCGCGAACCCTGTCGGTTTCAAGGAGTTTTTCACAAATGTGACATACCCTTGCGGTGTAAAACTCCCTATATTGTTGGGGGGTTAGGCGATCCATCGAGACAGGACATTGGTGGGCTGTTTCGACATCTATTGCAATATCTTGCAGTTCACGCATCAGCCACCCGACACAATTTTCTCCTCTGTAACTGCGGTAGTATGATAGCTCTGGATCGTAGCTGCATTGAAAATAATATGCCGTTTCGGTTTCTGGATGTCGTTGGTGGGCTGCAGCAAACACTCAAAATCCGCATATATGACGAAAGGAGCCATTATTTTATTTTTATGATTTTTAAATTTCAGTATTTTCATTTTATCATTTACCACCACAAAAATAATGCAAGCATCTCTCACAAAAGATTTTCTTATTGCGATCGGCACTACATTGCATAGAAACCAGCCGACTCAGATCTTTTATCGACACGTAGTGAGCGTTTTGTGGATTGTTTTTGCTCTCAACTAGCAGTAAGTTTACGTGTCGGTCCTTTTCATCCTTGTTTCATTTTACTTTCGCATCTAGAATGTACACATTGATACTGATAGCATTCAGCGTTTCAAACTTCGCAATATGGCGGCGCTGAATGGGGAACGTTATATCACCCAAATGGAGATGACCACCATGTTGTACTGGATATAGTGCAGAGACCACAGCCCACAAAAAACATGCATCGTAGGCGTTTCATACGTTGATGCATGCTTTCTTACGTTGTATCGCTGCCGGCAAGGGGAAGTATGAACCAACAGGTTGCGGATTATGGTTATTATTACTTAAAGTTAAATCAACTACGCTAGATATTGCCCATCCACTACCCCGCTCCTAAAATCAAATGTTAGTTACGTTTCAGGTTCGTAACAAATTTTGAAAAAACTTTATTTATTTTAATTTTACAATTTTATTTTATTTGACTTTCACAATTTTCACCAACACTTTGCTGCTACAGCGAGTATAACAAACGACGAGTTGTTAGAAACTAACCCTAATGAGGAATTGATCCCCTTTTTATACTAATGTAATGCTGATCTTGCATTCTACTTATCAGCGGCACGTGTGCTGACCTAGCGCCACTCGCATCCTATAACTTGTATGGTAGTAAAGAGCACCCATTTTAAAGAAATTAAACTTACTTGGAACTCCTCTAAATCACGCAGAATTGCGTCTTTAATGTTTTCCTCGAACCAGGCCTTCGGATCGGTATCGAGGTTCATTGGCTGAGTTTTTGTATTGAGGTACTTTAACTCCTCCACTCCGTCAATCCCCGCAAATTTTCCGCAGAACACCGCGTTTACCTTCAAGAATGAATTTTTTCGGAGTTCGTTCTTCATGCGGCGCACAAACGTGCTTTTAGCGTCTTCAAAGAACGTTCGCGGGTCCTGGTGCTGCAAATTGGTAATGCGTGCTGTTCGAATGCGATTTTAGAAAGCCGATTTCAAATCAGGCCAACGGATTCTGCTGGTTTGTCGGTTTAGGTGGCCGGCTTTTCGAGTACGCATTTCTTTTAGATTATTCCAACACCCTCCATTTTCCCGATTGCATTTGTCAAGCACATCTAAATAATAGAACCATAATTATATCGCGAACAAGATGATTTCTATAATATGGCAACGCTAATTAATTAAAACTTGCAATAATAATAGTAATGGTGGAACATAATTAAAACTTACTTTTGCTCCTATAATGGTGGTTTTCTTCAAGACAGCGTTTAAAATCCTCAAGTTCTGCCCACATAAATTGATAAAATTCTCAATATTTTCCGCATGTCCAGGTCGGATAAATTTTATCCATTTTGTCCACCAAACCATGCATTGGCCAAATCGGAAGATGTCATTGTTGGATAACTTTGAAAATAATCACAGAAATCCACACTGCACTGTAGTATAGAGTACTTAAGCACTGCGCTGTTGTACTGACTGCTCTCTGTAGATAGAGAATATTGCAAGTAGGTTCTGCGCGCACCTTCGATATACATATTCGACTTTCATAGTTAAGCACAATGACGCAGTTTAAATCAGGTATAGACTCGCATACACCATACTTTAGGAAGCCTAGAACTAATCGGGGTAGACAACCTACCCCTAGCAGGTGACTAGTTGTGCTATGCATAATAAATTCTCTGTTTTATTGTTATGAACTCAGGCGTCAAGATGATATATTCACATATAGTAGGATGCCCTATCAAAGGTGTAAATCTAATTAGATGTTTTGTGGGGGGTTATAAATTTTATGTTTTATTGTTATAAACGCAGGTGTTTAAAACCAGATTCTGAGAAACTTATCCCAGAATTAATTGTTTAGATGTTTTGTATAGATTATGTTTTATTGTTATGAATTATTCGGCGTTTTATTGTTGTGAATTCTGAGAAATTTATCCGAGAATTAATTGTTAAATATAATTGACAGAGAATTCAATGAGCACCCGTATGATAAATTCTAATTAGATGTTATGCTATAAATACTGAACGCAAATTCACATCATAATAACTCATCATTACACCGCGAATCAATTCATAATAATGCATTATTAAACCGCGTTCGCGAACTCGCGTCGCGACACGCGCAGCACGACAGCCATGACACCTCCCGCGACGCGCTCTGGGCGACCTGGAGGAGACGCCCTATCTGAAAATGGCCTAGAATCCTTGGACGATACGCCTATCTAAAAAGTGGCCCAGAATCCTTGTTGTACACACCTACTGGTATGTTAGAAGATTAAACTATGAAGGAAAAAAGGGATTCGTGCCCATGAAATTATAGCTAGATGTACAGTGAACGCAACATTTCGAACCGGCGAGATTTTTTTAAGCTTTATAGAAACTTTAGAATATGCAATTTATATTAACATGCAGAAACGGAAATTACTATTTTAAGTATTTTCAAGCACATCCAAATACATAATTCTATTCGAGATTTATCAACAGATGCGTGTTTCTCCCTAAGCATTATCCACACAGTAAACAACATAAATTTCTTCCTTACAAATATCAATCAGTGCAAATTTTACAGCCTGGTGATTTCGAAAGAAGATTGGATATCTCACATTCGTTTATTAATGCGTGTCACGAAAATCCCGACTTTTCTAGATGTATTTTATGGACTGCTGGGTGTAATTTCTCCAATAGTTTAAAAAAAACAACATTGTTGGAGTAATACAAATCCTTTACTTGTTCTTTCTCATAATCCACAAATTCGTTTTGGTGGTGTTGCGTTAAAACTTTTTTGTTTACAATTAAATTTTCAATCAAACTGAAGTGAAATATACACCGTACGGTATTTCGTTTAAAAAGAGTTCTGGTGATATTTTGAAATTTTCTGTTTTCACCATCACAATCGCTACATAAAATCCCAGAAATATGCCCATTTAACCGACATCGTAGCTCCAATAATAACGAAGTTAGCAATGATGTGCGCTTAACTTAGAACAACCTGTATATGTCATGACGTCATGATATGTGCCTAGTTTTTATATAATCAAAATAGCAACAAAGTTAAAAAAAGAAGTACTATTATGAAATAAAAAAATTACCCAAAATACTTCATGGTTTTCATTATTTTGTATTGTTTGTTTCTGTTTCACTCCTTGGGTAGTCTCAATTAGGACATTGGTTGCCCACATTTATATAATTATGTGCGTGTAATATTTTTTCTTGTGACGCAACACTGATGAAAATGATAGGCAGAAATCCCAGTCAGTCTTGAATGCTTATTTCGTTTTCGTCGCTTTTGTTGGTTTGGTAATTGCTAGAATAGAATAAATTTAAATATTTCATGCAAAAACACCTCTTAATTGTTTTGTAAGGAAAACTTCTCTCTCTAAAACAACTTACCGAATTACTAAATGTCGCAAAATAAGTATGGATATGCATGTTTCTAGTAATTTTACTGGTGTATGTTGGTACGTTTTTCTTTGAAGTGTTAATGACTTATAATTTATAAGTAATGGCATACTGCTACGAAAGGTTCCAACACGTACCTACATTGTCAATTCATTTCCATACACACTTTCTAACTCACTTCTCATACATATGAACAACAAAGAAAACAAGATGGCGACCTTGATTTCTATCTCCCATCTTCAATATTATTTTTATCGGACGGTGCATGCATAGGTATAAAAGATATTGGACAGTCAAATTATATGAAGTCGAATTTCTTAGTGTGAATGAGTGCAGTGGTTTTTTTAACAATAGTTATAATGAGGTAGGCGTACTACGACATGATATACTATTTATTGCGTTAAGAAGGTATACATCAATTTCTATATTGCAAAACTATAAACCAGAGTTGGGCATCATTCAATAATTTTTTATTCAAATAATTATTTGAATGAAATTTTCATCTGTTATTCTTTATTCCGTATTAAGTTATTGTTGAATAAAACTATGAAAAATCATTTGAATGAAGAATTATTTCATTAAAACGTTATTTGAATAAAGCATTATTGGCATGATTCTTTCACCAAATAAATCGTTATTCAAATAATTTATTACTGAATAACACCGAAATAAATTTAGATTAGGTATATGCCTACATGTTGTGCAGGTAATCATATAAAAATTATCGCTAATGTTAGGAAGTGCATCGGTAGGACGCCATGCCAGTAATAATTATATGCGCCGACATCTTCGACATTCCTCTAGATTTACGTGATGTCATCTCTGAAGTCGATCAACAAACCTTCAAGCTTATAAAAATTCCGCTTATTTTATCCCAGACAACTTTAATCTCTTTAAAAATTGGCGGGTAATATTTAAATAAAATCCGCTGATGTTAGAAAGTGTACCAGTAACACGACATGGCAGTAATAATTATATCCGCCGATATCTTCGACATCCCTCAAGATTTAGGTATTGTTTTTGAAACCGATAACCAAACTCTCAAACTTACAAAAATCACATTCATTCAAAAATGGTGGCTAATATTAATATAAAAGTTCCCGCTAACGTTAGAAAATGCATCGGTAGGAAAAAACCTCAAACTTATAAGAATTTCCTATAAGTTTGAGGATTTGTTTATGATTTATATAGGTTCTTCATAACTGTTTAGAGACCGAAACCGTTATCATAACTGTTTTGAACCCCTGTACTTAGGTATTTTTTTATATCCAGTGTTTACTTCGTACAAACAATCAAACCTACACACGTACATAAACAAACTCACACCATCACAAATGAAGGTAGTTCTTTGAATAACAGTAATTATTTGAATGCAAATGAAAATTATTATTTGAATAAGAATGTTTATTTGAATAACAGTAGTTATTTGAATGAGAATGATCATTTGAATAATAAGAGTTATTCCAATGAAGAATAATTATCCAAATAATTATTTGAATAATGAATGAAATGAATGTTACCGTTCGTTATTCAATAATTGAATAATGAATAAGAATAACGACGTTATTCATTTATTTTTATTATGAATCTGAATAAATTTTGCCCAACCCTGGTATGTACTTACATTTAAAAATTACATTATGACAATGTTCAAATATGCAAGTGTTCAACCCAATACTAACAATGTTTAAGATATACATACATTATTGTAGTATTTACGCCAGGTCACTCGTATCATTTTAATTACATTTTGGCAGCGTAAGGTACTTATTATAGACTTAACTCAATGGCAAAAAATAACAATAGTAAATTCTTTCTAGTTACCAAGATACAAGCTTCAGATCACTCGTTCAGTTCCTTGTTCTTCCGATCTATTGCAGCTAGATTAATGCGATAAAAAAATTCGCAATAAACCTCTATATGTAGAACGATTTAAAATCATGAAATGCTATTGCTTTCCCTGATACAACGGATATAACATGTTGTTTAAAGATAATTTGTTTGTAATTTCTGTGCATGCGTCTAAGTTTTTGAGATATTTAGAATTTTGTCAATACCTACTTTGACATACCCAACACTTTCGTATCGTATTTTACAAGTCGTCGGAAATTACGTATTGTTATTTACAATCATCATAGTCATAGTAGCTATTTTAACCTGAAGGAGATTGAAAAATACGACATCACTGGATGAAAAGTATTTCCTTGGGTTGAAAGTGACAGTTCATCATTTTCATCTCTCGGGTGAAAATTGATTGGATTTTATCTTATATATTTTATATGGCCATTAAGCAGTGCGTTCCTATTTTATTATTTTCATTAATTTGGTGGAAGTTTCAGGACTGTTTTTATGTTAAGTATGTTCATTGAAGTACATATGTGTTAACAGTGTAGCCTAAGGTTAACCTGGAAAGTATCTATTCTTTAAAAGAGATACTCACTTCGTACGAAGCAAAGGATTAATAAACACACGATTTTTTAGTTTTATAAGAGAAGATACAGTTTATACCATTTAAAATGAGCATTAATCAAAATTACTTATTCACAGCATTTGCTATTTTGCCCATTTATTGGTAGAAAACATTTTTCAAGGTTATTCTATAATTTGTAAGGGTAAATTTTAAACATATTGACATAATAGGAAAGTAGATCTTTTTTGTTCGCAGACGAAGATGACCACGAAGCATTTCATTTATTTATCGCTTCTTGCAAGTTTCTTTCATAGCAAGTAACTTCTGCGAGGAGAAAATGCTGTTACTTGTTCTTGAAGCACCAATGTGATCTTACATGGACGCGACAACTAAAGCTATTGTTTTATATCTTTCCTAGCCTAACTTCGCTTCGTTTAGCTTTAGTTGTCGCGTACAGGATACGATATTTCTCACACAAACATGTAATGTTACCAACATAAAATAAGGTAACTAAAGTGGAACTCCGTAATAATTTGAAACCAATCTGGCATTCTACCAAGTGTCAGTGGATTTTTAGGTTAAACGATGGTTATGTGATTATTCAATATACGGTCAACACGGCAGCAGTTGACATTTGTTGTTTCCTGCTGAATAATAATTATTATAGTAAGAAAATGAATAGAATCGTATTTAGTGTTTGTACCAACATATTTTTGCTCATATGCAACCAAACACTCAGCGGCAAGCATAATAAATATGTCTTTGGAGCTAAACAATGGAACTAACAGTCTAAAAGAATATTTCAACTTTATATCCATAGATGAAGCAAATCTTACAACTTCTAATAATTATTGCATTTAGAAATTTAGTAAAGTTGAATTTAAGTAATATTTCTTACAGGAAAATGTATCGATTTAATATTGTCAAAATATTTTAACTTTAGTGGCTATTAAAAATGCTGTGAGGTGCTGTACAAAAAGTTTTGATAGTATTTTAACAAAACACTTTAATTTGATGACTCTTGAATACAAACATTAAAAAATAAAATAAATATGTTCTTAAAGTCTTATTTGTAATTAAGAATCAATAAAACATATGTACAAGATTTAAAAAAACTATAAATATCTTACAAAACCTAGAATAAGTATATGAATTACAAAAAACAATTTTACAATTAAAATACAAATCAGGTCAGGTACCCTTACTTCCTGCAAAAAAGGTTTGTTTTTCTTGTACTCTCTTTTTGGTCAAATTTTTGGTATTTAGTCTTCTTATGTTTTCATCAGTTTGCTCCATTAATTTTCCTAAAATCATTCATATTCATACTATTCAATACATTATTTAAAGTTTCTATTTTTATTTTCCTAAAAATCTCATCATCTATTTGGTTTTCCTGATCCTCAATGAATAACTGTATTTCTTCATTCTTTGTATCGCTACGTACAGTTTGAGATGTTACCACTGCCCTTTTGCAATAATTATGATCTTCTGCTACAACAGACTCATTAACTTGCCCTAACCATGATTCATACTTCTCTCTTTCATACATAGAAACCATATGCACATGCTTGCAAGTTACACTCTTAACAACATACTGTGGACACTGACATGCATATTTATGCAGACAAAACTGACAAACTGTGCAATACATAAGTCTGCATTCATTCCCACACATCTTGTTCCCATACACAACTTTATAAACCTTATTACTACTAAAAGACTTCACTAAAAATTCACCAAATCCAACTTCCTCTACATTATTTTCAACTTCTTTTGCGTTATTATGACTTTGTCTTACAACTCTTTGTTGGTATTCATTACTTGATGGTCTTTCCAAATCCACTATTCTTTTCCAAACTTTATCTTCAACAACCTTCTCTAAAATGTCTAGTAA
Source organism: Cetonia aurata (assembly GCA_949128085.1). Lineage (NCBI taxonomy): Eukaryota > Metazoa > Arthropoda > Insecta > Coleoptera > Scarabaeidae > Cetonia > Cetonia aurata. The sequence goes on from OX421885.1 coordinate 586,849, forward strand.
TTTTTCTATTGTATTATTTCTTTTTCTGTTAATTTCATCATATTTAATAAATTTATGCAAACTTTCAACTGCCATGTTTGTATTAATTCCTGCATTCTTTCTGTGACAATGAGCCCACATTCGTATTCTGCTTTCATCCTGAAAATAATATTTTTGTAAATAATTCAAAAAGTCTATTTCTTTTTCATGTGTTAATTTCTTGAAGTATTCTGAGTAGAGTTGTTCAAATTTGTCCACGTCTGTTTCTGTTAAAATTTTTCTCATCTCTGTTTTCATAGTTTTTTTCAATTGTGGATTTTTCAATTTGGCTCTTCCCTGGATCTGCCAGTTTTTCACAACATGCCATGAACAAAGAAGATGTTCTGGATAATTATACATACACCAATACTAAAATTTAACCTCACTAAACAAACCACAAACATTTGAGATGATTAGGGATTTCTATTCTAGTACTAGTTACTAACTTCGTTTTAAGTTGGTGACGCTGCAAGCTTGTGTGAGAAATATCGTATCCTGTCGCGTACACGTAAGATTATATTGGGGCTTCAAGAGAATTAGTTTCGCTCAGCAAAGCTTCCCTTCCCGCGCAGTGCCCGCTCGCCCTGCGGTGCTGAGCGGAGCCGAGTACTGGAAAACTCGCTAAAGTATAACTAAAGGCACCGGTGTTCACTAGGCCACGCGAGGTTGGGCGGACCACACGAGTTTGAGCGGACTCTGCTCGATCTCCTCTAGCCGTGCTAGTTTCTGTGTTACACAAAATTGACAAAACATTTACTTTTATTTTATTTTTAATATGCTACAGAGAGATGTGATTGATTGATTGATTGATTTGATGCTATTTATGTTATTTTATTTTGTATTTTTGTCTATTGCAGTTTATTGCATGGTATTATTGTAGATACTCAATCTATGGGCTGCTTTATTTTTTCAGCCCAAGAGTACACGGTTAAAGAAGATTTCTATTTCTTTATGAACCAAGTAGTCAATAATCAACATAATTTAATTAAGTTGTGTACGTTATTCAAATTTGTAGGTGGATATTTTCCTTGTTCATCTACTTTGTATGTTTATTGCTTTTACTTATTCAAGTGTTTCCCCAAAACCGATGTTTTTTTGTCATTCTTTTCACCAAATCGTGTAATCATCAAACTTTTTTCTTTTTGCGTTGTCACTGAAATCTGATATTAATTTATAGTATTCGCTAAGCGTCTTCCCTTTTTTAATATGACGGCTCTCCCAATATTTATGTTATCTTCTTTCCAATACCGCCAAATTGAAATTCTGAATCGCATGTCTCTGAGCTAATATCCGCTAGTTCTCATTTCCCTCAATTTTGAAAAATAAGTATCTAATTCGCCACTTAGATACTTATTAAGACAATAGCTTTTAAAAAAGTATTTTGTTGAAATTATGGAACAAAGCAACTATAGCTTTAAGATCCTAACTAATAGGGATTAAATATTTCCTGTAAGAATACTTCCTATATATAATCTAGAAGTATACATATCTAGAGAGCCCACGAGATAGGTAAAAACGACACTACGATTTTACAGTAAGTATTACCCGTAAAATGCTGTGATCTAGCGGCTGCTTAAAAAACTAGGTAGTACAATTTTGATTTCGTACGCTGTGACAGCTAGTACTGACAAGGGAACAACCGGAAAGTGATAAATTTCAATTTCGATGAACCTTCACAGACTGAAAGAGTACCTTAAAATAAGGAGGGGTCCCACCCCCCTCCAAAGTTTCAGCAATTTATTTACTACTATTAAGAACTTTAAGTTGGTGTAAAATTAAAAAAGAGGGAACAATACTGTATACAAACGCTTGGACAATATTGTATATGTCGGATATTGTTATCACTTATGCCAGGTCCCTAGGTGATTCTATTAAGCAGCTTCTACTGTGTTTGTATGTATGTCATGTATGTACAGGACTACTTATAACCTTTATTCAGAATATTTTAAAATGCAAAATAAAAATATATTATATTTTCCATTATAGTTGGAGCCGGTGCTTCCCCGATATATTTTGGTTTCTTTTAAGACAGCTCCTACAAACTCCTAAAACATGACCCTACCGCCCGTATTAAGCGTTCCCTCAGTCAATCCATGAAATCCTCAACCATTCTTCCTGAATTGCACAAATTCTTCTTGCCTAATGATTTCATCTATCCTAAACTATACGGTCAACGCGAAATCAACAAATTCAATGTTCCTTTACGACCTATACTTAACACCAATAACAATTCTACCTACAAACTCTCCAAATACCTCTCCAATATCCTAAAACCCTACACTGGCAACAGTGCTTCCTTTATCCAAAACTCCAAACATTTTGTACAAAGATACAGTGACAATAGATCTCCAGAATTTACTTGTTTGCTTCGATATCAAATCTTTATTTACCAAGTACATATTGTAACGTGCCGTTCCATGGAAAAATCCATTTTAGTGTCAATTTTGAGTTTACTGTGAATTAATCATTAATTCTTTTTCTTTTGATTGATTATCCCATAGACGGTAATGTTACTACCGCATGTTATTTTGTGTCATTAAGTTTTTTATTAAACTTAAGCAAAACCAGTTTTGTATAATTCGAATATTTCAAAGGACAGGGAATGACATTTGAGTTTAATGATAGTGAACTTACCGCGATTGATTCGGTGAAATTCCTTGGACTGCACATAGATTCACAGCTGAACTGGAAAGAACATATTATTAATTATTTGACGGGAAAGACCTTCTCGTTCAGCTATGGCTTACGTACGATTTCTAGTTCTGTAAATGTCAGTGCAAGCCGATCCGCATATTTTGCTTATGTACATTCGAGATTACTATAAGTATAAAATTATCTTCTGGGAATCATCGGTGGAGGCATCACGAATATTTGTGTTGCAGAAGGTGTGCATCCGCAGTATTTTCAACCTGTCAAATAGAGAATCCTGTAGAGAGGTGTTTAAAACAAACAATATACTTACCTTACCTGGAATATATGCCTACGAGTGCGCACTGTATGTGAAGGAAAACTACATACTCTATCAGAATCAAGTATTCCTCCATGACTATAATACAAGATCGTCAAACTGTTATTTCCTACTGCCTCCGCAAACTACAAAAACAATGATTCATAAGAGTGTGATAACGCAGACTATAAAAGTATTTAACCACTTACCAGCAAAGTTAAAAGAAATGCCAATAAGGAAATTTAAGACGGAAATTAATTGTTGACAAGGTACTATATGATTGTACTGATTTTTTTTTTCTAGTCATTTTTAGTTCTGACTGATAACACGCAAAATGTTTGTTTACTTATTCTTCTCTTGCTTGTTTTTATGTCCTATACATTAATTGTTATTGTTTGTATTGCTTGATGTATGTTTGTAATTTACTTTGTCATTGTTTATATGTACCTATTTACTTTTGAATTTGACGTTTTCTATGCACTACTGTATTACGGAAACAAAATAACAATAAATAAAAATAAATAAATATTTGTTTAATCGTGTTTACGACGCGATTGTCGTCCCTGCAGACGATGTCCGACGCTCAACTCCCATCATCACGACCGCATGGGGGAGCGCTGTAGTGTATATAAACCGCGCGCTTAACTCAGGCATTTTCCCCCGCTCTGGCTATCGTGTTGGCATAGCTTACTGATACACGGCAAGTTTCTCACCTCAGTTATTCCTGGCCTGCTTGTTAGCGCTGACACAAGTTTTCTAGTGTAACACACAGCAGTCGCGTTGGCACAGCTTTCTGATGCGTTCACAGATTTATTCATAGTAATTCCCGTTCCGCAGAGGTTAGCGCCGGCATAGATTACTGACCCGTTATAGCACCTGAAAACTGTCCGCATACTTTTTAAACGATCCCCGTATACAGATTGTCATTTCACGTTATCACCAGAATTAAAGCCATTATTATGAACAAGTTTCAGGTGCAGCTACTGGTTCCCCACTTTCTCCTGTTGTAGCAAACATTTTTATGGAGGCATTTGAAGTCCTAAGCTCCTATTTCCAGAAACCGATATGCTAGTTATAAATATCATTATCTGGATAATCGCTTGTATCAAAGTATTTCAAAGCATCAATTCGAATCACCTCATATAAATAATCACATTCCACCTCGTATATGAGAGAATCGGTATCAGACTCTCGCTTTATTAACGAATCGTCTCGTCATATGTGAGTAATGAAAATCAGAAACTTTTAATTTTGAAACGTCCAAAATACACATGCCCACATAGACAAGTTTGTTAAAATAGACTTTAGTTTTGTTAAGCTCGATTGCCACCAGATTCTCATCAAATATCGTTAGGGATTTAAAATTCGGTTTAGCGATCAACACCCCTTCCGTGTAAAAAATGAAATGATACTTTACCACGTTTTTTATGAAACAGCCTATATATCGGAGTATATTTTCTAAAGGTGCACAATTAACATTATATAACATTTTCAGAATGTCAAATTGCTATCTAGCATACAGCTGACGCGGCGCGATAAAAGAGGAAGCTACTATTGCTGCAGCCTGTATGCCAAATTCTAATATGCACAAGAACGGTAAAAAACCTCTACAAATAATCACCAGCAATACCCCTAACTACAGATATTTGAGCTAAAATAAATCAAAATGTCCGTCTACCAAGTTTTCCCCAAAAAACTATATTAGTAAATTGGTAAAATTTGTTACTAATTTACGGGAACACCTCTTTATGATATACTCTGCATAAATAGTACTACAAAAAAAAATGTCGACTTAATACATGTACCCAACGTTGAACATGAATAGTGCCTATTATTTAATCGGACTCTTCGTCGCTGGAACTTTCAGTATCTGAGGTATTCATTTCTTCCAAATCTATTAAATTCAGTTCGTCGAGCTCATTAGGTGACGTTGAAAGTTCCTCTGTTTGCTTGTGAAGTATTTCTGTATCTCTACATCGTCATAAGTAATTCTGTGTTTTTCATTATTCTTTCGATTTTCCGTCTAGATGATATGAGAGGGTCAGAAGTCAAAACCAGTATATTGCTTAAATCCAAATTAGAGCTGACTCTTGAACATTTACGAGTGTGATTGAAGCTATTTTTTTCTCACCTCTTTGTGTCTTGCCTCCAATGCTTCTTTAGACAATTGTCCGATTGGCAAAGAAAAACAGCATTATTTGACAACCGGGTTATATGTTGAGATCCTAGTTTCCTCCAATAAAAATTTAAATGTATCTAAATTTATGGGATAGCCACTTGCCAACACTCATAAGATAACGAAGAACTTTACAATTAACTCCTAGCTTACTCCAGTAATTTCAGAAACAATATCTGCTTTTGAAAAAAGCGTCTTGCTGTATTTCCATCGTTAGGTGAGCCATACCCTGGTTTCGGTGTGTCAACCATCCATTCTCGATTTAAATCATGATTGAATCTTTTTTGTATTGGCCTGCACAATTTCTTTATGTTCTTTTCCTCGAACTTGCCATTTTATGGGTAGTCGGCATCCTATGTACAGAACGCAGTCAAAGAACCTGATCCAACTATGTAGGATTAACAAACCGAAGCGGTGTTGTTCGATGACAGGTGGACGGCTTTGCGTACACGGTACGCACGGTACAACGACGCGTAAATGGATTGAATCTAACGGCGGGGCGGCAGATTTCTTTTTTCAGAGTTATGCAAATTGTAATACGCATTGTTATGGGTGTCTGGTGCTATAGACCACCAGATTTTAATTATAAGGATTTCCTCAGTGAATTAGAGGACTCGGTTGCCTTGTGCGTACCTATTAGTGATAGTATTTATTGTTGTGGGGATTTTAAAAATCATTGCTCAGCCAACTCGCATTACTGCATCTTCGTGTTCTTTAATTGATGTCATTATCACAACAGTTACGACGGAAGTTGTAGAGTCGGGTGTTATCGACTGTGATCTATCAGATCATAGCATGGTTTATTGCTGTGTGGGGGACTTACGCAACATCGGTGGCCCGGTATTTCGCACTTTCAGGAGCTTTGGTAACATAGACTACGATGAGTTTTACCATGATTTACGATTCATACCATTTCACTATATATTTCGCTTGTGAGATATAGACGAAAAAGTAGGCTTCTTATCCACAAACATACTAAACTTATTTAATAAAAATGCCCCGCTCATTACGCGTAGATTCACAAAACCTTATGCGCCGTGGATAACGAGCAACATACAACTATTAATGTCTTTACGAGACCACGCAAAGTTAAAGTACAGACACTCTAAACAACGAAAGGACTGGGCTACTATAAAAGTTTACGTAACCTTACAACTATGTCATTGAGGCAGGAGAAACCCGCGTATTTTAGCCACATCTCACAATCCAATAATAAAGAACTATAGCGTAGACTTAATTTATTAAATTTAAATAAACCAAAAAAAAGTACCCTTACAATACCGTCCCACTTAGCAAACGTGGAAATTATTAATAAGCATTTTGCTAGCAGTACCCCGGTATCTGCCTCTGGTAGCTACTTGGGTGATGGCAAACCTACTGTATCTTTTTCCTTCAAGTATGTAGATTGCAAACTTATTGAAAATATACTTAAACACTACTAATAGTGGAATCGACGGTATCAATTCCACATGTTAAAATTGTGTAGTCCTCTCATCATTCCCTATATAACTCATATTATCAATGTTTGTATTGAGTCTGGTTCTTATCCGAGTATGTGGAAATACGCGCTAATCACTCCCATCCCGAAAGTATTGCAACCAAAGGACCTGAAAGATCTAAGACCTGTGAGTCTACTTCGTTGATATACAAAATTTGATAGATAATCAATCTGGATTTAGAAAGGGCTTTAGTTGTTGTACAGCATTGTTAAAATTAACTGATGATATAATTATGGCTAGAGACAAAGGTCAACTCACAATGTTGGTGCTTCTGGATCCTATAATCCAGAAGCACCAAAATTGTGACATTGGCATTCGACACAGTAAATCATAATATACTTTTAAATAGGTCTAAATCAACGATCACTCTTGCTAATGTCAAATTACTTTTCCTGTCGAAAACAGAGCATTCGATTGAGGAATAATACATCTGTCCTCTTAATTCTTGGGCAAGGAGTTCCACAGGGGTCGATCCTTAGCCCGCTTTTGTATTGCATCTACAGGTCTGGAATTACTAGCGCTGTTAAATCATCAAATCTGCTAATGTACGCGGACGATACTCAGATTTATTATTCTTTTAAGGCGACAGATTGGCAACAGGCTCAGAAAACCATAAATAAGGACTTATTCAACATTTACGCGTTTTCCAAAAGTCTGTGCTTAAACTTAAATATCTCAAAATCTTGTTGTGAGGGACCTGTCTAAAATCATGAATATCAATATTGATAATAACAAAATCTTACTATGTGAAAAGGTTAAAAATTTAGACTTACTAATGGATAACACTTTTCATTATAGATCTCAAATGTCAAAATATATCAATATCGCTTATACCCACTTGAAAGTGCTTTATCCCTACAGACATTTACTTAGCATAAGTATAAAAAAGATGTTGTGCGAGTCGTTTGTATTGTCACAGTTTAATTTTTGTGCGGAGGTGTATCATACGTGTGTCGACAGTTTTACTAGCAATCGAATTCAAAAAATTCAAAATAGTTGTTTGCGGTTTCCCTATGGTGTTCGTAAATACGACAGAATTTCTCATAGATTGCGGGATGCGGGTTGGTTGAATATGAGCAACAGGAGGGAACTGCAATGCTTGAGACTTTATAACAAAATACCTACTATCAACTAGGGTCCCAGCCTATCTGTATAATAAGATCCGTTTTAGATCGGATGTACATAACATAACTACCCGTTTTAGAGGCTTTATCTCTCCCCCAATACATAGAACTGCTTTATTACAACGCTCATTTACCTTTAACATATATATTGCATACAATAAGCTACCCAGCGAATACAGATGTTTGAATCATGTGATCTCCTTTTTTAAAGAAAAATTATACATGTTTCAAAAACAATTTGGATGTTGGTGATCGGGCTGATGGCGGACGAGCAGCGCATGAATTTTGTTCAGTTTTTTGTACTATGCCAATATAGTATTGCCTAGGTTTGTTGTTCTTTTCTTTTTCTTTTATTTCTTTATATTTATATTTTATTTTTCAATATCCTAGAAATTAATTATATTCATTTTTTATTTTTTTATTTTTGTAAAATTTTTCAATCAATTATATGTAACGTTAGAAAACAAGGTTGGATTGAAAAGCAGGAATAGGTCCTAAGTACTCAGTACTGAATCCCGCCTTGAGATTGTGCTACCCTTATATTTTTATAATGTCATATAGTAGGTATATACCGGGTGTCCAACCTAAGATGCAACGGTTCCTAGCCAATTTATTATTGCCTTTTTGAAAAAAATTTTCAAATAAATGTTGCCTCGAATCATATTCTACGTATGCTAAAATTAGTTTTAGTAATGGCGGACTTCCGGTTGTACCGGAAGTAGATACTCACTTTCTTATTTTAAATGGAACACCCTATATATTATTGCACTTTTGGATTCCTTGTTAAATTTAAATAACAATATGTTAGGGATACATTGGGGCTAAGTTATACCGTTTCCGAATTACATGACGTTTTTCGAAAAAAATGACATTTGCAGTGTCTTCGGTGTTTGGAAATACCTCAGGAAATACGAAAGTTAGAATGATGCGGTTTTCGGTTTTCGCTTAACCATGAAACAGCACACGTCTTTTATTTTAAAATTGTTGCGTTTAAATTACAGCGTTATTAAATAGGGATCTGTAATTTTCGAACTATAAAATCATGGATAACTAGATTTTTTTAAATTTAACGGTATAGCAATTTTTACATAAATGGATGTAAAACTTAATTTTCTTTCGATTTTATACGGGTATCATTGTGTCTATCTCCAACGGTTTTGGAGATATTCGCGATTTTTCAGTTTCTCACGATAGATACATATTGCGAAGCGCCGCCGTCGCACAGTGGTCAATTTGTGAGCGTATTCCGGACATTTGCACAAAATTTGACTTTTTTTGAATTATGCTGAAACGATTATATTATATTTATCTACCTGTTCGCCTACTTCCCTGAAAATTGTGGCAGTTTTCAGTAAACCGGTAATAAGTTATGGTCCGCGAACTAGTGCAAAATTCCATATTTTACATGAGTTGGTATTTAAGGAGAAATTAGTGCGATGTTTAATAGGCCTTGTCTAGCTCACCTAAAGCAATTAGTTGAAATGGTTTTACCAGCAGGTAGTACATTTCTTCCTTTACAATTTACCCTAAATATACTTCGAAATCCGATAAGCCGTAAATTATTCCGACCTAATATATTTATCGTTGCATTTTTCTTGGAATTTTGTAAATAAGCAAGTTTTACGTTATTAAGGACACATCAGGACACTCGAGATTAAATTTATTCTTAATATTCAAAGGCTTAACTATGCCATAAAATCAACTAATCTCTCGGAAACCCTCAGAAAGTGATTACAGACGAAATATAAGGAGAGAGTGCACTTATAAATTCCATTCGCATTTTGGTCACGTACCAAGTAACGTCTCGTGAGTGATATTCTGAGAGCTTATTGTTAATTATTCTGTTGTATTTAGTGTTGTTACAGTTGTGTTATCAGTTGTTGTTAAGTTTTTCTTCGTAAATTTTTGTTAGTGTGTTTTTCGTTATTGTTCAAGCAACAATGGATTTTTCACCGATAACTCGGTTAGATTTGCACAACAAAATGTTGGAATATCCTAGAAAAACTATTACTGACCGAAAAAAACACGTGTTGGAGTACCTTAAAGAACACTTCGCCACTAATGGAGATGAACATGCCACGGAAGTATTAATAACTTTTACAAGGGAAAGTTTTTTCTCGCCGTACCTTAAACGATGGCAGAAGGTTTTCAGCAAGAACGAAGTTTTCTTGGCTCGATATGACGATTGGCTAAGAGAGGAAATTGTATTTCCTGAGCTATTAAAGAATCGCTTAACACCAACTTCGTCCAATACGGAGCCTACTCCAGGGCCCTCGGGTACTCAATCGACTAAGGATTTCAAGCAGTATTCTGAGAGACATAAACGTCGAAAAACCGAACAGTTAAGGGAAGAAACATCGGCAGCTGAACTAAGTTTTGCAACGTCAATGAAATTACGCGACGAGGGTGACCAGGCTGCTGCGAAATTGTTGACCGAAGCTACGACAACAACCCCAACACGTGCTAAACGCATATTTCAGAAATGGACCACTTCCGATCCAGAACAACGGAAATATACTCCAGAAGAAGCGTTAGCTTTAATTTTAGAGCTAAATTTAACCCGGGAACAATACACAAGACTAAAACAATCGGCTGATAGTTGTGGACATGATTTATATCCACCCTATTATAAGGTTTTAGAGGCAAAAAGGGATTTCTACCCAGATGGCATAACCATCACAGAATCTAACTGTGAAGTCCCACTGCAAAGTTTATTGGACAAAACTTGCGAGAGCTTAGTGAAATGCATTTACTCTGCCAGTGACGATTCCCAATCTTTAAAATTAATTTGCAAGTGGGGCTTTGATGGAAGTTCCGGCTACTCAAAATTTAAACAAACATCAGATTTTACTTCCTCTTCAGAACTCCAAGCTGAGGGAAACCTTCTTGTAATGTCGCTTGTGCCGCTCCGGCTTGTCAAGGAAAATAATGAACTTCTCTGGAAAAACCCAAGACCATCCTCTAAACTGTTCTGTAGACCAGTGAAACTACTATGGATAAAGGAAACCGATGAAGTTAGTAGACAGTTAGAACAGGACATGAACAACCAGATTAATAATTTAAGGCCTTGTCAAACTGAACATGGAAAAATATCCTTTACTTTGTTATTGACAATGGTGGATGGCAAGGTTTGCAATGCAATCACTGAGACCACAAGTGCTATGAGGTGTTTCATGTGCAGGGCGACAATATCGGAAATGAATGACATTGACGAACTACGGACAAGGAAAGTACACAAGGACACACTTAAATTCGGTTTGTCTGTCCTTCATGCATACATTAGGTTTTTCGAATGTTTACTGCACATTTCCTATAGATTGGAAGTGAAAGTGTGGAAAGTAAAGAAAGAAATGAAAGAGGCTGTAGGCAGACGAAAAAAATATATCCAACAGCTATTTCGGGATCGCATGGGTCTCCTTGTGGATGTTCCTAAGCAATCCGCAGGAAATACGAATGACGGAAACACAGCCAGACGCTTTTTCGGCAATCCCACTTTGTCTGCAGAAATTACAGGTATTGATGAGGATCTTATTAAGAGATTTTCCATTATTTTAAGAGCCATTAACAGTGGATATGACATTGATGTAAATAAGTTTGAAACTTACTGTTTTAAGACTTCAGAAAAGTATGTATCTTTATATGGGTGGTACTACATGCCAATTTCAGTGCACAAAATTTTACTGCACGGAACAGCCGTAATCCAAGAGGCTGTGGTGCCAATTGGTGAACTATCTGAAGAAGCCCAAGAAACTAGAAATCGGGACATTCGGCGCTACAGGGAACATCATACTCGAAAAATAAGCTCCCAAAAAGTTAATTATGATATTTTTCATAGATTGATAGTAAGCTCCGATCCATTTCTTAGTTCCAAAAGGGTTTGGGCAAAATTACATCTACCCAGAGAAATAGATGCGGAGCTTAAAACGCTTTTAATCGTCAACCCTGAAAATGTTGAAACGGAGTTGGAGAACATTTCGTCCGATGATAACTTTTAAATGTTTAACTGTTACTCTTCTTATGTCTGTAGTACTTCTACCATTTACTGTAAAATAATGTAAACATGTGAAATATATAATTTCCACAGTAAAAAATATTTTTTATTATGCTTATCCATGACGAATCGACGTCATTTCAAAAACTTTAAAACTGAAACTTTAATAGTTTAAAAGAAACAACCTGAAAAAGTAATAATTAAAAACTTAAATTTAAAAAAAAATTTTTTTTTTAAATTTTCAACTCTTAAAAAGAAAATTAGAGCCGATGTCCGGATTTGCTAGGTATATTGACCACTGTGCGTCGGCCACCTTCTCGTCGCATTTCACCAGGCTTGGGACTGGCAGCAATATAGTACTGGTATGCTTAGAAAATTGCCAACAGAACACAATAGGACCATTTGAATCAAACAAAATTGTCTAAAAGATACTTGAGATGTCTAAAGCGGCATCTTTAAAGTCAACGTAAGCTTGAAAAACAAACTAGGTATCTAACCGTTATTAGTGTTCCGAGTGTCAGAACTGACATTCAGAGTACTGTTTGGAAACATGATAATTAAATATGTTGCTTACTCAAGAAGAATTAGTAGATATGGTTTTCGTTCTCGGTGAATGTTACAGAAACGCTTTGTTAGCGTCAAGAGTTCACGCACAGTATTACCCATGTAGAAAGCATCCAGATAGGAGGGCATTTCTGCCGCTACTGGGTAGATTTGTAAGTACTGGATCCGTAGCACATACACAACGGAACCGCAATAACTCCGTACTTACGGATGAAAATCAGTTACAAGGTGCGATTTCTTCTCATGGGGTTTCATTAAAAATAAGCTTTATGAGACGCCACCAACAACCCCTGATGATATGCGCTATCATATTTTAAGAGCGTTTCAAGAAGTCACACCAAAAATACTCAGACATGCTCAAAAGTGTTTGCAAAAGCGATTTCGATTATGTAGTGCCCAAAACAGACAGCATTTTGAACATTTAATATAATAGTGTTGTACAAATTCTCTGTACAATGACAACATTAGCGTTTAAAGTATAGCCGTCGAAGTGTACGTACGCCATACATTAGATAGAGTAATGTAGTTTGAAAAATGTGCTGATTTATTGATATTCCAGTAATGTTATGTTATCTTTTATCTTTGCTATATTTCCTTGTTTCTAGTGGTCCTATTGTGTTCTGTTGGCCACTTTCTAAGCATGCCAGTATTATTGCTGCCAGTCCCAAGCCTGGTGAAATGCGAGGGGAAGGTGGCCAGCGGCGGCGCTTCGCAATACGTATCTATCGTGAGAAACTGAAAAATTGCGAATATCTCCAAAACCGTTGGAGATAGACACAATGATACCCGTATAAAATCAAAAGAAAATTAAATTTTATATCCATTTATGTAAAAATTGCTATACCGTTCAATTTAAAAAAATCAAGTTATCCATGATTTGAGAGTTCGAAAATTACAGATCCCTATTTAATAACGCTGTAATTTAAACGCAACAATTTTAAAATAAAAGACGTGCGCTGTTTCATGGTTAAGCAAAAACCGAAAACCGCATCTTTCTAACTTTCGTATTTCCTGAAGTATTTCCAAACACCGAAGACACTGCAAATGTCATTTTTTTCGAAAAACGTCATGTAATTCGGAAACGGTACAACTTAGCCCCAATGTATCCCTAACGTATTGTTATTTAAATTTAACAAGGAATCCAAAAGTGCAATAATATACAGGGTGTTCCATTTAAAATAATAAAGTTAGTATCTACTTCCGGTACAACCGGAAGTCCGCCATTTCTGAAACTAATTTTAACATGTGTAGAATATGATTCGAGGCAACATTTATTTGAAATATTTTTTCAAAAAGACGGTATAAGTTCATAAGTTCTATTATATTATAAACATGTAGCGTATACACATACACCGTTTAGCACAATAAAGACAGTATTATTATTATTATTATTCAAATAATAATAAAAAAACGTATGCTTCGGAGCGGGTAAAAGCACCCGCACGGCAGGGGGGATGACGCTGAAATCTGGTAAAGTACCACCCGCACGGCAAGGGGCTATGACATTAAAATTTCCCGCTCTCTGACGTCATCCGCAGACGAAGAAAAAACAGATATGTACAGATGCAATAACTTAGGCGACTGTTAGACGACTATTTTCTCGGTTTAAGGCCTGCTACACACGAGCGGGATAAAAAGTACTATCACATCCCGTATGTAAACCTTATGGGATTTTGCGCCAGAACCGGCATAGCTATACTACTAAAGCGTTCGGTGGGCACTCGTGTTGCAGAACATGAGCGTTGTGCTCAAGTGTTGCGTGTAACTGAGTCTGCAGCTACCAAATCCATTTCAACTCCGTCCAAATCCTATCCCGAAATCCTCACTACCATAACCGCAAAATTCGAGAATCCATTTAAATCCATAAACGTACTAATAACGTTAACTGTAACAACGCGACGGTTACTTCCTACACAACACCGTAACCGTCACATCCCATTGCGCCGTAACCATTACCCGCTTATAACTTATTCTTCTGTAAACTTTTTACTTGTAAGGAATGGAGGAATATTTAGAGAAACTCCTGGTGATAAAATATTTTGGAACAAAAATCCTATGTGGGCTAACACCAAGTCACTTGCTTCGAGTTGGTCTAATATTACGCAATCTTACATATTTTTTTATCAGATGTTCTCCAGGATATAATTGACTGCTAAATGTTATTACCCCATTTGGAGCAACACCTACAAGACCTTTGGATGGGTTTCGGTATTTATAAGTGCTATATGTAGCTTTGTAGCCATCGACTGCCTTGATGTTATTTGATTTTTTTTTCTCGAGGGAATCTCTTTCATTAATTGGTTACATATACCTCATGCAGGGCATGTGTCCATGTAATAAATATATTTGAAATTTGCACTATCTGCACATTTAAACCTATACATGCTAAATTCTTATATGGAACATTTAATCTGAATTCCATTAACGTTATTAAGAGATCATCAATTTTCTTGGTATCTTGATAACCTTCGATTGGTAATAATTTAATTTAACTACATAAACAAGTTCATATAGTGCAAAAAATATTTTTGCATCAGATGGTCCAGTATATAATAAAATGCTATCTGATGATATGAGAGTGCTGTGCCAACTGTTTCTTGGCACAGCTTTACTTCTTCCACTCTTTTTTAGAAATTAAATTTTCCGCATCGAGAAGCTCGGGGCACGTAAGGTCTATCTCATGAGATGTCGGAGCTTGTGGCTCGTCCTTTTGTTGTGATGTCGAGGGTTCTGCAATATTTTCCTGATCCTCTAAGCCAATTTTACAAAGATTTTCAATGAGTTATCTTTATATATTACTACAACTATCAGTATTTCATTATTACCTGATTTTCTTAATGTTGCTTGCAAGTATGGCTTTAGGGTTTTTCTTTTCTGGTGACAAATAATGTTTGCCAAAATGTGTTTCTCTGTTGCTCTCATATATATATCTGGAAGATATTTAATCCACCCGAAAATGGCAACGGCGCACAAATGCACTTGGACAGGTCATCGCGTTTAAACATATCATACAGTGTGTTTCACTAGTAGGGAATTTCTTCATAATTCGAAAACGCCGACAGATAGAGAAAAAAGTTTGTGGAAATTGTTGTAGGTCTATAACCCAAAATTATCGGCATTAGTACAGAGTGTTTCGTAACCTAGGTACGGTTTTCAAGTTCCTTTTCTTAAATACAATGTCCCCAATATTGTTGCATTTTTAAAAGCACCAGTAAGTTGAAAGCAAATAAGATAAAACATACCTTGGCCCTAAACTCGTTAATTTCAGAGATACCTTTGATTTTCTAAAAATTATGCCATTTACATTGTTCGACAAAGGCGGTTGTAATTTAATTACCCCTCAGAATAAGTGACCCTAATTTTGAAATATCTTAGTACAGATCTACTTACCCTTTTAGATATGTTTATAGTTGTACTTTGATATACTGGGTGCTCGTCAGTGAAGTAATTTTTTCAATACACCCTTCAAACACGCTTTATATGTTTACATCACTGAATTTCTATTAATAAGTGCTTTCATTTTTGTCAAGCGTGTTTTATGTTTACCTCTTCTACTTCCGAGGTATTATGGTTTTTATTAATTTCTCATTATTTCGGTCGTATTATATTATATTAAAATGAGGGCCACCCAGCACATTACTAGTATATTACGACAATGTAACTCTAGTTGCACTCTATGTAACTGTTATATACCATGTAACCTACATGAGACATTCTAACAATATCATAATTACATAGTTTGAGTATGTCGCAGGTACGCATCATGGCAAGTATGTAACGTTTCCGTCTATCATATATATTACATCCTGACATAACTGGTACAATACAAAATAATAATAATTCCGTAAGCTGTCGGTGCTTTCCTTCGTCCGTCTAGTTTTGGTGCGTTTTGTGAGTTAAACCTCACTACGAACGGTTCAACCTGTTGGCTAGCTAACTATGTTAGTCGTGAGTGGCTCGTAGCTTAACTCACAAAACTGAAGATAGTTTAAGGCAGACCTAAATGGAAAGCACCTTATTATGTAACATTCTTGTTAGGTATTTAGTGGATTTAAAATAAAACACTGTGAATAGTAAAATATTGATGATTTATTTTAGAAACTATCATAATTTAAATATTAATTCAATACATAATATACGTATATTATAAAATTTTAAAGTTATGTTAGATCAATCTGAACCAATAAAATAACGATAAGTGCCGAATTAGTTTCGACATTTTGAATCTTCGTTAAGCAAGACTTGCACATATCTCATAATAGTCAGTTTTGTCGGAGCACTAGAGTGTAATTGAAATTTAATGTGCAAAATAATACCACCGAGCACTACTTCCAACTTTCTTCAATGCTCGGTAGTCCGGTAGCAATTTGCCTGTTGATGCTCCAACAAGATTAACTATTACCAGATATGAGAAAGCCTACATGAGGAAGACTCAAAACGTCGAAAGCAAATAAGAAAACGTAGCATAAATAAGAAAACGTGTAAATGAAATGTCAAGTGAAAAAGTACTTACCGTTATTTAATTGATTCATATAAATATAGTTTATTTTTACTTCCGCTCCCTCGCCAGTCAGTTGTTTGAAATGGCGAAACCATTCTGCAACAAAAGCCTCTACTTCTTTTTCTTAAGTATCATACCCGCGTAATACCAGATCTACACAATTAAATTACAACATATATACCTACCTAACCTGTTTACGCCTCTGAAATTTTTCAAATTATTTCTGATGCAGTTATTTTTATAATGTTTAGGTATCGTACATTGACATGAACTTCAGAATATACTGAAAAAAGTGCAGTCGTACTTCTGGTATTATGCTATAACACACTTTAAAAGATTACAAATATTGGAGACATTTGTTTAATCTTACTTTCTACACATTATCGTTACCATTCAAATAATTGTAATAAGCGTATATAAATATGTAACTAAACTTTCTTTCCACTTTAACAAACTAATCACTGATATGCATGCTTAGTAATGATGTCTAAGCCAACTGAATTTAAATAAATTGTAGTCCTGGGAAAAATGAAATGTTAACCATGAGAATGTTAGATCATGTTAGGTATAGGGAAGCCTAATATATTTTTAAAGATAATTAAATTCTACGTTGGATTGTATCATCAGATATAGGGTGTTCCATTTAAGATAAGAAAGTTAATTTACTGCTAAAGTCATCAAATTAAACAAGTATTTATTAACACTCAGTATAACTGTGTGACTAAAATTCCATTGCTTAGCCTCTTAGTTGAATGATGAATGTAGGTAGATGTGTTTAAATTTGGATTACACAGTAAAAATCAAACTTGAATTTTGTACTGCAATTTCATAAATTTTAAAATATCTCAAAAACCGATGGCTGTAGGAATATAGAGTGTTAGATAAACTTGTCCTAATTTGGTCTTTAGATTCCCAATATGTCATTATATACAGGGTGTTCCATTAAAAAAAAGGTAACTCTGTTATGGATCTTTTTTCTCGAACACCCAGTATAATTCAAAATAATTTTAAATTGTACATACAAAGGTCATTCAACTAAATAAAAAGGATTTCAAGAAGATTTCCATATAGAGCCCGCGCCGTATGAGATGGCCCACTCTGTATAGTTACATGCAAAAATGTACTAGCACATGTAAAGGATAGGCATAGAAAAAGTGTTATTGAGTATAGGTATAGGTAACTCTGCACATGTACCAACATCAACACTCAAAATCGCTCGGCGTATGTTCACAGTCGTTCCCGCTTTATCGGGTAGTCGTAGCCTATATCCTATTTTTACCACTCATAAATACATTGTCGTTTGCGAACTAATATTCTCCAACAAGTGGCTTTGTGTATTGCTCGGAAATGATTAGTTGTATCTAAAGGAAAAACTAAAACAAAATTTCGCGTATTGATTTATTTTTTGCCAATTCATGTGATAAAAAATTGCATTTAATATGGTCATTACAGGCGGTGTTTTTAAAATGTGAAATATACTGAATTTTTTAATACGCTAGTGGTTATTTTCTTTTTAATAATTTGTCTTTCTGGACATTTTTTTTAAAACATCATAATAATAGGGCTTACCTAATAGCGAATAATGTCGGGAAAACAAATGTTTATATTATGTAGTTTGAGGAACGGATATATTACGATTTTCATTGAAAATAAAAATAAATAGCTGTCGTCACATTGTGTAGTGATTTGCGATAAACAATTTTCTACACACTACTTGCATCCAAATTTAGAGTTAATCTTGTTACGTTATTGAATTTCCGTTTGCTACATGAATATGTATACCTACAGATTTACAAGTTTAAAACATATACAAATTCCTACGATAATTAGATAAAACCTAATAGTTTATTAGATACACTTATTATTTTTATGAAATTGATAAATAAATATTGATTCGAGTAGTATTCGTTGACTTTGACCTAACAGTTACAGTAAGAAAGTCCTTTAAAAATTTTACATTGGAGCACGATTGTATCTTGATAATAAAGACACTATATAAACTGGTCATACATAAGGAATTCTGGTTACATCAAATACTAAATATGCCTTGATAATAAATTAATTTGTGAAGTAGACATTTGATAAAATTACGTTGTATTTTGAATACAAATACAAAATAAATAGTTACTTATATTTCAAAGTAATCGAACAAATATAGTAATGGATTTTCCGAAAACGGTTATGTAAACAAAATATAGAAATCTCATATATATATATATATAAAAAACAAGCCATGAATTTGCAAAATACTTGTATCGTCAACACTTATTACGTCAAACGATAGATACTTGTTTTTAATTGTCATGGCCAAAGTACACCATACTAAAAAGCCAGAGATCTTAATTTCAAGGGTATTTTATTTATATTTATCTTATAAACATCAAATATTAGGTGTAGTTTGCATTCGAGGATTATTTACCTAATAAAACATTGAGTCAAACCCTTTTGTCAATTTTATTGTATCTGTGGCTAACTAAAACTTCATTGATGATGATGATAGTATTAATACAATAGAAGTACAATGTATTATAGCTTTTCCTTGAATAAATAAATTAAAGCGTATCAACGTGTAAGCGTTTGCTCTATAACAAACAACGTAAAAGGCATTTTTTTAGAAGGTTTTTTTTAGAAGGTATAAATGTATTGGGGCATATAGGCAAATCAAAGTCTTTTAGAGTTCTATGTTATAGCATAAGTGATTAATAACATTACATGTGGTAGAAAATACTATTCCTGAAAGATAAAAAGCACTGTTAGAGGTAGTGTGTTCCCGATATAAGTAAATATTTTTAGTTGTTTGAAGCATCAGATAATCACTGATAACATGTCAGTGAAGTAATTCTTCACAGCCTCATAAACAACATAAAAAATCGAAAATAAATAATCAGAACTCCTAAACTTTAAAATAAAAACTAAAATAATATTGTTCAACAAGTATAAAATCTAAAAACGCAACTATAATAAAATAATGGAAAATAAAATATTTAATTCTTAAAACAGAATTGTATTCAACATTGCAATAAACCTGCAATTAGCTAAAAGAGAATATTATTCTTAAACAATAATAAAATTTGAAGTAAATTAATTTATTAAGTGTTCAAATAAACCTCCCTCTTGATAAGAACAGTAACCCAACCGATCATAAAAATTCCGACGAACATTTGTTAACATATCTGCTGTGACAGTATTACTGATTTCAATAATTCTCGCGCGCAGTTCCTCTAGGTTTGATGGCCGTTGATCACCGTATCCGTATATTGTATTATGTAAAAAGGGCCATAAAAAAGAATCGATTAGAGCTAGATCAGGGGACCGCGCTGGCCATTTAATAGGGCCCGAGTTACCGATCCATCTGTTTTCAAAAACCGCGTTTATAAAGTTTGTTACAGTGCGTGTATTGTGTGCTGGACAACCATCTTGCTGAAACCAAACTTCATTTATATTAAATCGCTCCCGTATTGCCGGAATAATATTATTTTCAAGTAACTGTAGGTATCTATTTCCGTTTAAATTACCGTCAATGAAAAAAGGCCCAATTATATGATTTCCAATGATACCTGCCCATACATTTAACTTCTGTGGATACTGCGTTCGCGTTGGTATATTTAAATGTAGATTTTTACGCGACCAGTAACGACAAACTGGGCGGTTATGATGCCCGTGTAGGTAAAATGTTTTTTCATCTGTGAACAATACGTTCTTAAAAAAAAAATTGGTTATCGTGATATTTATTTATCATTCTTTCACAAAATTCCATTCGGCGATAATAATCATCGGGAAGAAGTACTTGTGAACTTGTAAATTTGTATGAACGATATTTATTAGTACGTAAAATCTTATGAACCGTTGTTTTAGAGATACCTAATTCGCGAGCAATTTGTCGAGATGACATAGTGGGATTTACTTCAACTAAAGCACATACTCGAATTTCTATATCGCTTACATTCTTATCCGGAACAACTTTATTTTTATTATTTACTAAAGAAAATGTAGTTTCAAATCGATTAACGGTCCTACGAATGGTGCTTGCATTGGGAATTTGACTTTCGGGGCAATTAGCTGCAAATAAATCCCGAGTTACTTCCGCGGAATTACCACCGTAAAAGTGTTTAATCATGAAGAGTTTTTGCTCCGGCGTATAGTACTCCATTTTTAAAATAACCGTTATCTACCTACCAACAACGCGGTTTATTAAATAGTACGAGCGAGTAGTTCTCCCGACGAAATATAAAATGCATCTGACACTCACGTGTGCGAGCGACGGCTCTTGCGCCTGTGCGGCGACAGCGTAGAAATGTGGATTTCTCGGCAAATACGAGTGCATCATAGCAATATGCTAATGTAATCCAGTCGAATATTCCGTATACTTCTTTACCGTTCTAATGCACGGATACCTCTGTGTATCTCGCTTACACTACAGGATCGCTATATTGCGGACGCAGGCGGACAATTGGTATATATATATATATACCTATAAAAACAAAAAAATATGTGAAGCGAAACAAAACGAATCAAAACAAACTTAACTCTTAAGCTAAAAGCCTTAAGCTACAGCAGATTCGAGAATTCGCTTCTACGAGTCGATTTCTTTTTATCGTAGACCAGTATTTTGATTCGGCGCAGTCTAAGATCATTATATGGGGAGCGAATCGTTTCTATTCGATTCGAATCGGCGAGCGTAGTGGATGTTTGGCTTTGGCCACAGCTGTGTTCTAGTTCTTCTCCTATTTATGATGGTACTGGACAAAGCGAAAGAGACCATGTTCTGTTTAAAATAAGCAAGTTATGAGTTTATCTACTTTTGGGACACTGTATAGCGAAAATACTAAAAATGTTATTCTGTAACACCGCTGTAAAAGATATTTCTTTTCCAAACAAAATATTCAGGTTTTGCGGAATAGTCTGCATTTCAATTAGTTTTCCTCTTCTTTTTTTTTTATGTAATAGTCGAGCGTGGGTCGGGCTTTCATACTCATTCAATACACAATGTTTAATATACTTAAAATTGAAACATCTGATAGGAGAATAAATAAACAAGAGACAGAATCTTCCGAAGCAAATGATGGCACGGTTAGATTTGAGCCAAACGGCTAGAATACACATTACACACAAATAAAAATATTAGTGGAGGTAACGTTGAAACACAACAACAAATTAAACCTGGTTAGAATACTGAATCAACATATCTATAATAACGAGTCGAGATGTCTGTGGCCTGCAAGTGAAGTTTAAAGTCTTCAATGAAGCAGGCATTCTTGAGGGTACTCTGCTACTATGGCTTTGACTACTTCCGGTTGTATATCGTCCGGTCCGGGAGGATTAGATCTGTTCCTTTTCTTTAACGTATGAGTTGGGAATAGAGCCTCCGTGGCTCTTACTAGTTAATCGTCCACCGTATTAATCTGGGGTCTAGCCGTAAATATCTTACTCACATCTGGTAACCCTTACCCCATATGTCCTCGTCTATCTCGTCGATAACTTTTCTCTATGCTCTGTTCTTGATTTCACGGATAGAGTGTTTGAGCAAGTTTCTATTATTTATACAATTATTGTAGAGCGTCCTTATAATGGTTACGTCCGCCTCTTTGTTGGCCCGAACGGATATTCTTTTGCTCGGGTGGCAATGTTTTCTGGCTTCTGCTGCCTCGTCTGTCCACTAATATACCGGTTTCCTGGTGGATGTCGATTTTTTTTTGAAGACCTTGTTGCAGGTCGCTGTTATGGCATTAGTTATTTCTTCTGCGCCCAAGGCTGAATGGATATCGTCGTGCATGATTATTGCGCTCTTTCGTAATTCTCCAACATTAGTTTTATGATGATCGTGTCTGCTGCTTGCTCCGTCTTTAAAAACTTCGAAGGATATATAGTTGTGACAGCTCAAACTTTCTTCATCTAGCACCTCCCATCTATGTATCCCTTTACCAAGACCTGGCTACTCCCCGATGCGAATTCTGTTATGCACGATGCGTCCTTCCTCCGCCAGTCATTCGGCAAGTAGTGCTCCTCTTTGGTCTCCACATGTAGGACTTGGAGTTCAAGTCTCCACACACGATAACGTCTTTCTTATGGCTTTTCATGTCACATCTTAATGACTGTAGAAGGTTAACGTGCTTTGCCATATCTACATTTGGGGAAATATAGCATCCAAAGATTACTACTGAGCGGATCTCGACCCATACGTATCCATCTCCCTTTCCATAGCGAGTCGCTCCCAACGTTCTGTTGCTTATGTATATTGCCACATCGAGTCTATTATATCCAAGCCATTCTGACTGATGGACTCTTTTTTTAGGTGGTTCCGCCACTACTGTGATATCCACTCTATTTTCTTGAGTCATCTTATACATTAGATCCATTGCTGTCAGATCCATATCTACGTTTCCTTGTAACACTTTGAATTTCTCATTACTTCTCTTTCATTTGCATTTGTGCCTATGAGGCCTACTTTTCCGCGTTAGTCTGTTGTGCTCTGATCTTTCTTTTCCTTTAGGGGAATTGGGGTCCATTAATCTTTTCATCAATTTGCGATGATTTAGTAGTACCTGTCCTATGTCCTTTCGTATCGTAGACCAAACAATGAGCAACACTGTTCTTACATTCTTTTAACTTATGATCCTCTCCCCGCAGTTTGTGCAACATTTCGACCTGTCTGGTCCGTTCTTCATGTCAGGATCTCCTTCCACATACACTGCGAGGTCCCCTTCTAACGTTCCCAGTGGATTCCCTTCCACTATTTCTGTATTCACATATACACCCTCAGGCCATTCCTCATCGAACATTTGCATCGCACTCTCAGGTTCCACAATATCTCTAAGGCGTCTTCTGAAATCGTTGATTTTCGTGGATTCCGATCGTGTCCCTGAAAAGGGGACCTTACAGGGTGCTATCACCCGGCGCCAGGTGATTCTTGGTTTTTTAACCAAGTTGTCACTCCTCCCCCTCAACCTGGCTTGGGACAGGCTTTGGCGGGGTTAGCGCAGTTAATATTGGAAACAATGAATTAATTAGCAATCAATTGCTATTAGTGGACGCGTTTCGCCTTACCAAGGCTCATCAGTGGGCGATTGATTGCAGTGTGACGTTAATGTGTATATATACTGATTGTAGCCAAGATCATATGCATGAGAATTAAAACGTAATAATCTCATTTATTTATTTTGGAAACAGTCTCTCTTAAACGGGTAGTCGGAGGTACAGTGTCCCCCCGGATGGATTTAACTATACTTATAAATTATTTAGTTTTCATTTTCACAGAAAAAATCATTCTTTATAAAAAGTTTTGCCTACTTTGGAAAGGCTTTTCCGATAATCGAAATGTTGATTAAACTTACAGGATGGTTAAACAATACGTTAAATAAGAAACGCTCAAATTTCATTAAGAGTGAACTACGAATTATTGAAAAGTAAATGAAATATAGTATAAGTAAAAGTTGTTTGGAATGTCGCCAGAATTTCAGATATGAAATTTGCACGTTGTTCTTCATTGTTGATATTTTTGCATTATTGTTGTCTCCTTAGTAACGCCTTTAAGAAGAAGGCAACCCTTGCCTATTTTAAGGGCGTTATTAAACAAATAAGGAATTAAGATATAATCTGGATATAATTTTAATTTGAGAAATTATTAGAAATTACAAACTTGTAGACGTAGATATGTACACCAGAAGAACGAACAACCCGAGTGCGAGAAAAGATGTAGTGCTGTACTCCCCCGCAACAACCCGTAAAACCGAAGAGTCCCGCGAATTATTTGTGTAGGAATGGACGAGGAGACCACGTCTTGGCTGTCTAAAGTTTCGCAATAGAGATACCTATTGTAAATATGAAACAAACATTTATTATATTTAATAATTTTGGGAGTATCGCCAAATAAATATATCATTATCTCTACATATATAAGAAAGGAGAATATTAAATAATTAAGGTTTATATTTATATATAAACCCAGTAACACATTTGTAATGGAATTATAGTTGGGTAATTATAAAGCACTGTATAGTAAGATTTGCTAATATTGCAAATCTGATGACAGAGAATAATCACGCAAGAAAAGGTGTAACGAACCTTCAGTTCGTCGCACGTAAGAATGAAATTGTTGGTTAAGATTTAAGACACATGATCCATCGTAATGAACGCAATTAGTATTAGATTAGATATAAGACAGTAACCATTTGTCAATCAGTAATATTAAAAAATGAAAACAAGAAAAGAACTATTATTTAGTTAAACAACCAACAACCCACAAAGATAATAACATCAATATTACACATATTACACATTTAATTCAAGTAGAAAAGTAAAAAATATATATAAATTTACTTTAGAGTTATGTTGCACAATTACTTTCCTTATTGCAATAGCTATAATATGTACGGGTATTATGGAACATAGTTTCAAATGCTTAGATTTATTTAAATCATTTACTCTCATTGATGGATTAATGTGATGTTTAACTTTTATTAAACATTTAAGTCTTTCCGGGCGTTACTATTAATTAAGAGATTTTTTCTTAAAAAGAACCTATAAAGTGAATATTTTTCCTGTAAGGTAAAATATTTTAATAGATAGTCAAATACACAATCAAGAGAAAAATACATTTTCCTGTGGGAACAATTTTTTTTTTTTCCATAAAGTACACAAACAGAAAACTAAAGGAAATATTTTATACAAGGGTAGACGAGAAAATTCTATATGGATACTTCCTATATAAGTGTATTTTCGATTAAAAAAAATTACGAATCCGAGGCTATTTGGTGAGGTTTCATATTTAAGTCATTTTTGACTACGTCAAATCTCAAGTGTTACAGATGATTGAACTTGTATTGAAGGGTAGGTTCCAAAAATGAAACAGCGTGCAGAGTGTTGCATTTAAATTAGGTGTTTCTTGACTTTTCTTCCCGACTGTATATACACTATATTTTTTTCATTGTCATAACCGTATCAAAGAATTAAAAAAATTAAAAACAAATCTCTTAGGATATTTTGTGTTCTTTCCAATCAGGTAAGGCAGAATCATGTACATTGAAAAACAAAAGCGACGCAAAAAAATCTGTTGTATCCCTGTCAGATTCTTTCCTGGGTATGGCGGTATTAAACAGTTCTCCAACGAAAAGGCCGTTGGAATTTACCGTAGTGTTATTGCTAGCCTTTGTTCTGGATTTAGGGGTGTCCGTTGAATAGTTCTTGTCAATAACGGGGCTATTAAAGGATAGCAATTTTTCAAATTGAGGCACTGTCGTCCTTTTATATTGGAAAAATATATCTTGGTCGTTACATTCACATTTCATTCATTAGATTGTGGTAATCTGCTTGTCTCACCCGTGATTGATAAATAACATTTTTCTTTTAGATTGCTGTAATTCCAGATGTCAAAATAAACACGTCAATCGGTAGTCAATCACGTATACTCCAACGTTGGTACACATTCATTGTGAGCTAATAGCAATAGTTTTATTGTTTTTCAAGTTATATCTCTTTGTTACGTTACATATGCTATGTAATCTGATTTATACAGTAGAACCTCCGAAGTACCCAAAACCTGCATATTGGTTAAGAAAAACCTAAAAATACATACTGCCTTTAACCAACTTTTGTTATAGAGATTTTTTCGCAGTCAAATAAGGTCAGGGGACAGCGATATGTCGATGGATTTAAATCAGATTGGCATACCTTCCTTTTGATGACCCTGATCTACTACCAACCAGGGAACTGGAAGACCAGAGCCAGCGGATCGCAACTCATTGTCGGCTGTGACGCGAATGCACACCACGTAACCTGGATAAGCAGAACAATCCAAGAGGCCTTAATACAATTTAATATGGCAAATATTTTGGACATACTAAATGTAAGCAGTGAATCTACTTTCGTAACTTCAAAAAGGAAAGAGGAGAACATCAGCTACAGTCTATGTTGCAGGCAACGTTTTTGATTTGCATGTGTCTGATGAGGAGAGTTGATTAGATCACAGGCGCATCAATTTTAATATAGAGGGTCATGAACCTGTAACTGAAGCTTGTCGTAATCCCCGAAGAACTGACTGTGAAGCTTACTCAGCAAAACTAGGTTTCAATGTAAAAGAGATAAAGAAATAAGCAACAGCATAGACCTGTAATTTGTAACAGAGCAAATCTAAGACGCTGTTATATCAGCGTACAATAGTAACTGCCCCAAGGTAAACAAGGGAGCTTCCAGGAAAGTACCCTGGTGGAACAGCAACCTTGGAAACATGAGAAGGGAAGTCAGGGAAAAGTTCAATGGAACTAAGAAAACATCAGCCTGGGATGAATATATATAGCCCTTACTGATTACAACAAAACTTTGAGAAATTCAGAG
This sequence comes from Cetonia aurata, assembly GCA_949128085.1. Lineage (NCBI taxonomy): Eukaryota > Metazoa > Arthropoda > Insecta > Coleoptera > Scarabaeidae > Cetonia > Cetonia aurata. The sequence goes on from OX421885.1 coordinate 613,998, forward strand.
AGAGAATCCTGAAGAAGGCACTGTGAGGACATTGAATAAAGCTCCAGAATGTGCCAGACTAACAAGATTATTATCCAAAGAATCTCAAAGCTCGATACATACATAGGGCATAAGACTTTGAGATACGCAGATGATATTGTGATTCTGACCCAGGACAAATTCAACAACGTAGTGCGGCACTAAATGTAGAACCTTCTACATGTTATACAAGAATGGACCGAGAAGGATGGCTTTAAAACGACCACAATAGCATTCACGAGAAGATTAAAATGGTCTAGCACTACTAAAGCTCCGGAGTGAAGAAATAAAGCTGTCTGAAGAAGTGAAATATGTATCTTAGTGTCATTCTTGATTTCAAACTTACTTGGAGTCGACAGCTTCAGAGAATTAAAACCAGAGCGAAGACAACACTTATGTTGGCTAGAAGAGCCCATGGAAAAACAGGGAGGTTAAGACCAAATATGATGGTGGTCAGACCCATGATTACTTATGCATCTCTGGTATGGTGGCCAAAAGTGCAGCTGAAAACTGCTATAAGTGAATTCGGCAATATACTGAGGTTTGCGTGTTTCCGGGAGTAATATGAACTACTCCTACATTGGCAATGCAATGCCTCTTAGACCCCTTCCTCTCCATTCGGCGGTAATGGGAGAGCCAAGAATAGAGCATCTCTGATTGCAAGAAATACCAAATGACAGATATGCAGGATTGGGACACAAAAATATTGTCCTTTATATCGAAGGCAATCTCCTAGGAATTGGATCAGACCACATTCAACATACCTATTTAACAAAAATTTCGAGGTGGAAATCACCGATCGGATATGCTGGAATCAATCCAACTCCAAAGGTGAGAAACTAATCTGGTTTACGGACGGATCAAACGCCTAGACTAGAATTGAAGCTGGAATTTACAGTGATGTGAGAAATAGGATGATCACAAATTCACTAGGAAAATATGCCAGTGTCTTTTAAGCAGAGGCATACGCAATATTGCAATATGCAACAGAAATAAATTTTATATAATAAACTGTGCATTAGTGAACCAATACAAAAAAAAAACTAATGAGATATTATTGACAATGTAGCCAATCAAAATTCTTGCTCCCTTAGATGTATACCACTATGTACAGCACTACATCTTCTCTCTAACTCAAACTGGATGGATTGTTCTTTCTTCTGGGGTATATTGCCAATCCATCTACTTATACTTCAAATTACATGTGTAAGTTATTGGGAAAAATTTTGGAAGCACGTTAAAATTAATAGATTTTCCAACAAATTGAGCTATACAATTTTGCCTTAAGGTCCCGTACTTGCACCAAATATGGTTGCTGAAACAAAAATCGAAGCAGTAGCTTTATGTTTAGTGTATGCCGAAGCTACAACATTGTATTTATTCCTTCAATCCGCTTATGTTTTGATATTTTTTTTTCACTACCACATCCGGATGTACAATCCGAGGGCTCGAGGTAAAACAGACATATTTTCTATTTCGTAGATACGCTTGATTTGCTCTAAGCCCTCGAATCTTATTACACTCATTCGAGGATAAAAAGCGTCACTTTACTGAATAAACTATGCGTTCACTTTACCGTCCATGGACTTTCCAGCCTTGATACGTAAAGAACTATTACTATGTTTGACATCTACATTATTATACTATTTTAGCATAATTATACGGAATACGTAGACATAATTTACTTGCAATCAATCGGTATCAACAGACGCGTTTCACCTTCATAAGAATCATCAGTGCTACTATGCGATTAATTGCATTGCAACTTCAAGGTCTATATCTAGTAATCGTAGCGAAGAATGTGTATATGAGTGCTAAAATGTGATAATCGCGCAGCAGCACTGATGAGCCTTATGAAGGCGAAACGCGTCTGCTAATAGCGATTGATTGCAAAATGAATTATGTCTACATATTAATTGCGCTATTTAAAGCGTACAATATGGTTGTTGTATCTTCTTAATCAAGATCGAGAGCGATTTGTAGATTTAAGTCGAGAAAACTAGCATCACTGTCTTTAAATTAATGAGATTATCACATCTCAACACTCATATACACATTCTTCGCTACGTATACAGAATACGTGTTTTACAATAAAATCAATGATATTATAATTACTAAAAATGGATTTTTATATTATTATTATATTTGTTTCAGATCAACACAAAAAAGTTTATTCATTTTATATCCAATCCTTATTGGTTTTGCATCTGCCGCACCTGGAGGTTATGTAGTAGCTGGAGGAGTGGTGAGAAAGTTCATATTCTTTATAATTTGGAATAAATAGTTAGTTTTTATTTGCGATCCAGTTACAAAAATTGGTGCAAAATATTTATCATCACTTCTATTTTATATCTTGAAATATTTTCTTTGAAGAGCCTTTCAATTGTGTGGTGAAATTTTCTATTAAAGCATGGTTACTTAAATACAGGGTTATTATTGTATAGTACGAAATAAAACAAGGGGTGAAAGATATACATGAGTAATGGCTAAATACAAAAATTACGATTCTATGTGCATGTAGTTTTCCAAAATTTAAGGCCCAAAATGTAGTTAAAGACGGCCCACATCTGTGTTTATGTATACACATAAATCTGATAGGAAATGAATTTCAACCATCTGTAAGGTAAAAAATCGAAAAAATTAAAGTGAATTTATTCGAAGCAAATGTTATTTACACAAGATTTAAACTGAGATAAGACGGAAACACCAGAATGCAAAGAAAGCATGTAGGTGATTTTTTTCTTGTGTTGTGCTTTTCCCATGAACTCGTATATCACGTAAAATAGTAACACATTTAAAGGTTAAATTTGTTTTAAAATAAACTTATTATGTTCGTAATAAAATTAATGGATGATTGTTTAACTTACGTGTTTCATATCTCAAATACTGTATAGTATGTAAATGTTTTCAATTCCTGTTACGAAATTTGTGGTAGTCCTGAAAACGACTGATGCAGGTGAAACAGAACAAAATGTGTTTTATAAAAAGTGTTCAAAATGCCCACCATCAGCTCGATTGCAAGCATCAATTCGTCGACGAAAGTTGTTACGTCGCTCGTACAATTTTACATTTCCACGCGAATGCGTTGAGCTGCTACGAAAACACGGTTTCGCAGATCTTCGGCATATTCCATGTCAAGGCAACGATCATACACTTTACTTTATGTAAATTCTTTTTTAAAATTTGATGCACTGTAGCTTGGCACACATTTACTTCCCGCGCGATGGTTGTTGTACTTACGCCGGGATCCGCTTCTACGATATTTAAAATTTCCTCTTCGGCTTGTATCACTCTGCGTGATCTTTGAGGCCCACGACCTTCAAAACGTGGAATTACTGATCCTGTCTCTCAAAGTCGATACATGGCTCTTACAAATGTTTCAGGCGAAGGATGATGTCGATGCGGGGAACGTTCTACTTTGGTTCTACGTACAAATTCCTTGTTGTGTTCTGTCCTGTTTCACCATAAATTAAGATCATGTCTGTGTATTCGATATTCGTATACGCTGGCATTGCAAACGCACGCATCCGCTACGAATAGCAAGTGCACACTAATGTAAATCCCAACGTTCAAAGTATAGCGACGACTGGTGATTCACCGGTATGCTGCATGAGTCAGAGCCGGACTCGAATAAAGAAAAATCATTTTCTCGATACTACGTGCACTTATAACCGCAATTTTTTGTATTAAGGCATTGCTCATGTGTATCGTTCACCCCTTTTTTTATTTCGTACTATACGTGTACATAAACCTATATATAGTATGTACATAAACATATGAAAAGTATATATCTTACATTTTTACAATTCGTTTTTTTTCGGGTTCAAAGTGAAGATGTATTAAACGGATTTGAAAACAGTAGCTTTTTCAAATGGTCTTTTAAATGTCCAGTTCAATGACAGGAAAAAATTGATCATCGTGTATTTTCACCGCAAGTTTGAAACTTCCACAAAAACGCATACAATTAAATATAATGTTCGTTGTGCAATATTGACATTTGCAAAAAGCGAAAATTGGACTACATTTTTCATATGCATTTGTGATAGTGTTTCTTAATTAGATCGCTTAAATAATTTAAATCACTCAAACCAGTTTTCGTCCATAATTCTTCACCTTCAAATAATAAACAAGGAAAGCAGAATGGTGCATTTTTTATATTACAGCCATAAATCCACAAATGTTTTTATTATTTATTTAATTATTATAAATCCCAGTAAACTCCGGACCGTTCACCCAGCCAATTAAATAGTCGTTTGATGACGGATTACGTCCCAATCAGCGGATCGGCTAAACCGCACCACCCTCCACTAACGCTCGTACACATCTGTGGTTTAGAATCGTTGGTACACCCTGTATATTCCTTTTTTTTTAATTCCTGCCTCTCACTTGTAAAAAAAGTCGTTGATTTGATGACGGATTACGACCCACCTCAGAAGACCCGCTAAACTCCTCCCACTTGTAAAAATACTCGCAGTCATTGGTTTGATCCCCATTACGACCCACCTCAGCAGACCCCCTATACCGCACCACTCTCCGCTAACTCCCGTCTACACCTGTGATTGGTTTGGGATCGTCGGTATACCCTGTATATTAATTTTTCTTAATTAAAAATTACACATACTGTATATATTGTAATAATTAAACGTGAAATTGTCACCCTGTATAATCATTTTTCTTAATTGGAAATTACACATACTGTAGCATCATTATTTTCCGTTGTAACACTAACACAATCGAAGAAAACACAAAATTCTTATCTGCTTTAGACATCCGTCAACTATCGATATTTTACGTACTTGATAACTGACGTCTTCCGAATAATGGTTATTACATTAATTATAATGTTAATGTTTTACCATTTCTTCGATCTCCTTGGCCTTGGGCATTGTCGGTCCGTTACCGATAATCGTGATAAATCAAAATTTCGGAAAAAGTTTACGCGTTTTTCCGCTTTTAACGTCGAACGGAGATACCCCTAGTACCAGACGGCCGACGATCTATGCACCCTAAAATACTCTGGCGCCTATTCGCGGTCTACGATCGGATCCCTTGTAACAAAACATATGACTAGAAGCGTCCACGCTACTAATAGCGTACTGCTTTTGAGAGCCTTTTAGTATTGTTTATCGGGATTAAATAGTCTATTGAAAGTTCGCGTTTTACTAGATATCGAATATTTAGGACTATTTTCAATGTTTTTGGCAAACGTCCGTTTACCGAGCGGATTCGCGATTAATCTCTGCATTGAATTCCTTATTGTAACAAAAACCCAAAAGAAAAATTAAAAAAGATAAAAAATCTAAATACGTATTTCGGCAACTAAGTTGCCATCTTCAGTAAAAAACAAGAGAAGTGTTAAACGTAGTGTTTTCGGCTAAAGTAAACCTTGGAAGAAATGCTCTTCACCAAATCACTAGTGGAATAACACTGACATCCTTTACAAACAACAAGGCTTATATACTATCTAAATCTAATGGAACGTGACGAACTAGCAATTAAGTTAACAATAATTCGTATAAGCTGGACTCAGGTATTGGTCCTTTGTCGGAATTCATTAATTTATATTTGTTTTTAAGTATATAAATACTTTCGTAACTATCTAATTCTCTAAAATTATTTACAGTTTTAACTAGCCTAAGACTATCTATAGGCATACCGTGACCTGTGTCTAAAATATGTCGAGCAACGCTAGATTTATCCGGTCTGTTGTATTTGAAATGTGCAATATGTTCTTTATAACAAGTTGAGATTGAACGCCTAGTTTGCCCAACATATTTTTGATTACAATCTCTACAACTTATTTCATAAATCCCAGATTTTTGATCTACCTCAATTTTATCTTTAGTGTTCCCCAAGAGAGATTTTAATGAACTGCTCGACTTAAATGCAATTTGAAGATCCTGTTCTTTAAAAATGCTGTTCAACTTTCGTGTGGTTGAGTGATATGGCAAAGAAACAAATTTATTACCGCGAGTTTGTTGAGGTAGCTAAGCTAGTCAATAGCGCCATCTACCTCCTTGCCATTATTTTCCGACATTCGGCCATCCTGGCTAAGTCCGTCCTCGGACTGGTATTTGTACGACGGGCCTAAAACACATAAGGAATTTAGCATTGGTATGAAACAACATAATTTATGTAGACCCAACTAGTATCAATCTCATGAACTAATCATCAAACATCTTCTGCCTGAGATTGACATCTAACCATGGTCATTCCAATTCATATGATTGAGCCCACCATTTCGCCATGCCTATCTCTGACAAGATTCCTACTTATGTGAGCGTGACATCTAGCCATGGCCATCTCAAGTCATACGATTGAGCCCACCATTTAGGCATGCCTATCTCTGACAAGATTCCTACTTATGTGAGCGTGACATCTAGCCATGGCCATCTCAAGTCATACGATTGAGCCTACCATTTAGCCATGCCTATCTCTGACAAAATTCCTGCTTATGTGAGCTTGACATCTAGCCATGGCCATCTCAAGTCATACGATTGAGCCTACCATTTAGCCATGCCTATCTCTGACAAGATTCCTACTTATGTGAGCTTGACATCTAGCCATGGCCATCTCAAGTCATACGATTCAGCCTATCATTTACCCATGCCTATCTCTGACAAGATTCCTGCTTATGTGAGCTTGACATCTAGCCATGGCCATCTGAAGTCATACGATTGAGCCTACCATTTACCCATGCCTATCTCTGACAAAATTCCTGCTTATGTGAGCTTGACATCTAGCCATGGCCATCTCAAGTCATATGATTGAGCCCACCATTTAGGCATGCCTATCTCTGACAAGATTCCTACTTATGTGAGCGTGACATCTAGCCATGGCCATCTCAAGTCATACGATTCAGCCTACCATTTGCCCATGCCTATCTCTGATAAGATTCCTTACTTATGTGAGCGTGACATCTAGCCATGGCCATCTCAAGTCATACGATTGAGCCTACCATTTAGCCATGCCTATCTCCGACAAGATTCCTACTTATGTGAGCTTGACATCTAGCCATGGCCATCTCAAGTCATACGATTGAGCCTACCATTTGCCCATGCCTATCTCTGATAAGATTCCTTACTTATGTGAGCGTGACATCTAGCCATGGCCATCTCAAGTCATACGATTGAGCCTACCATTTAGCCATGCCTATCTCCGACAAGATTCCTACTTATGTGAGCTTGACATCTAGCCATGGCCATCTCAAGTCATACGATTGAGCCTACCATTTAGCCATGCCTATCTCTGACAAGATTCCTACTTATGTGAGCTTGACATCTAGCCATGGCCATCTCAAGTCATACGATTGAGCCTACCATTTGCCCATGCCTATCTCTGATAAGATTCCTTACTTATGTGAGCGTGACATCTAGCCATGGCCATCTCAAGTCATACGATTGAGCCTACCATTTAGCCATGCCTATCTCCGACAAGATTCCTACTTATGTGAGCTTGACATCTAGCCATGGCCATCTCAAGTCATACGATTCAGCCTACCATTTGCCCATGCCTATCTCTGATAAGATTCCTTACTTATGTGAGCGTGACATCTAGCCATGGCCATCTCAAGTCATACGATTGAGCCTACCATTTAGCCATGCCTATCTCCGACAAGATTCCTACTTATGTGAGCTTGACATCTAGCCATGGCCATCTCAAGTCATACGATTGAGCCTACCATTTAGCCATGCCTATCTCTGACAAGATTCCTACTTATGTGAGCTTGACATCTAGCCATGGCCATCTCAAGTCATACGATTGAGCCTACCATTTAGCCATGCCTGTCTCTGACAAGATTCCTACTTATGTGAGCTTGACATCTAGCCATGGCCATCTCAAGTCATACGATTGAGCCTACCATTTAGCCATGCCTATCTCTGACAAGATTCCTACTTACGTGAGCGTGACACGCGTGTTAAGAAAATAAAGTGTTTTGAAGAAAAGAATTTTTTTATCAAACATCAATTCCCAACCGGGTTGTTTAACTTATGTATGCATTGCTCGTAAATATTGGTCATGTATATATATAATCAAAAGATTCAGTTAACACATACAAACACAGAATTCCCACAATGCAGAATACAAACAAGGAAAATGTAAACATTCATTGATTCTTTTGTATATTAAGAGAAAATGTTAATTTGAAAACTTTACAAATCAAAAATCCTTTATTTGAGATTGTTGTGAATTTAAAGAAGTTAGAATTTGAGTTAATTATGTTTTACAAATCCATTTTTCTTATAATAGTTTAATTACCATTTTAAATTTGACCTGTTAAGCTAGAGTCATTTAGTGACAGAATAACAGAAACAGAAAGGTTGACAGATAGGTATCTGTAAATCAGTTGTCAATTTTAATCATGTTTCAAAATAAGAGATTAATAAGATTTAATGTGTTATCAAAAGAAAATAAGAAACATTAGTGAATAAGAACCATTATTGAGCGTAATAATCAATTAAAAAGTGTTACATTGCATTGTGATATTTTCCGGAAGTGAATTCAGCATCGTTTGACGTTTTTCTTGGAAACTCGTTCGAAACAACGCATTCGACAGGATATGCAGATTCGAGTAGACCTAAGAAAAAAATAAAAGAACAGTTGTTTAGAAAAGTTAATAGAGGAGAAAAATTTTGGCTTGGGTATCTAAGAATTGTGCTATAAATTTTCTCAAAAAAGGATTTTAAACACAGTAATTAAATGAAATTCGACGGATATTTTATAAAAAAAAAAGTGAAAAATAGAACTTGAAAGTGAAAATTTAAAAAAAATAGTTAATCAAAGTGCAAAGTCAAAAGAAATAACTAACCTGATGTGAAAGAACTAAAGATTCAGAAATCCAGACTAGCAGGAATGTCAAGATTCCACAGGTGCCAAGAGTTCAAAAAGAAACGAAAACATCGGACGCAGGACCTGAAAAGCCGCCGAAACAGATCAGATTTCCACAAAGGCCTGTATCGCAGAACTTCATTAACTTGTGACATTTCGTACGTGAACTAGAACAATAAAACATTTAATTATCAAAAATTTATTTATATCCATAATCCATTGAGAACTGTTTTTTTAAACTATTCAAGTTCAGTTCAACCTAGAACGGTTAACCGTATTAATATCTACTATATTCTTTATTTATAATTATGTAATAGATTTCATGATTAAAATTCAAGGTTAGGTAATTACCTAAAAAATCCCATAAATTTATGGGATTTTTGTAACAGCGTTAGTTTTTCTGTTTTATCTGTTAATCATAGGCCGCTTTTTTTACATTTACAAATTCGATTCTACTTATTTTAATATATAGTTTAGTTTATCTGATTATCTTGTGTTTTCCTTTCAATATAAACCGATACACAGTCCATTAATAAACACAATGGGTTTAGCCGAATAAACATGATGACTGGCCCCCAGGACGGATTTTTGAAAAAAGTTATGCATGGGCACTGACAAGTCATAAGAAGATAAATAGGGGTATTTTACTCCCCGACTCCCCACTGACCTTGAAATAATCAAAAAAATGTGCCCCAAACAGACCTATCTTTAACTTTTTCTTCCTAGAAAAATATTCTCTTTAGAAAAACGGCGCTGCCGCCATCTGTTAAATATTTAACCATATATTTTTTTGAAAAATTTTAATTCATAAAATCAAAAAAAAAAATTATTTTGAAATATTTGAAATTATGCATATTATGGTTCCTTCAGAGTGACAATTACAAAAAAAATGCAAAACATTACTAATTATATATACTATAACTACTATAAGTTTGATTAAAAAATAATGGGTGCAACATATTTAAAAGAAATAAATTCCAGTTATGACCATCTGTATACTTATGATACCTATTCGCTGTTGTTAATCTTTTGTGACCATAATATCATGAGTCCAGTAATAATCATAAAAAATATTTGCGTTCCGAGTAGAGATAAATGTACTTTTTTATTCGAAGTGGCAGTTTGTGGACCGAAGCGGAGCTGGGGTCCATAAGCCACCGAGAATAAAAAAGAAACTTACCCTACAAGGATGCGCATTAATTTTTTCTCGCTACCACAAACATAACACTCAATAATTATATATTCATTTTGAATATAAATAAACTGACACATTTGACAACATACATATGTAAACGACAGTGTAACTGACCACACACACCATGTGTGGAAAGTTACCTGTCGCGATAGGTAACCTGCCATGGTAAGTGGCCTTGCGTGGTAACTGACCTTCCACGGAAAAATGTATTTTTTGATCCTTAGATATAATCATACAACTCATTTTGTTACCTGGTTGTTTACTTTCCATTACTGTCGCCGTTTTGACAATGTAATGTCAATTTACCAAAGTGGTAGCGAGAAAATACTATTGTCTACCCTAGTCATAAATCTTGTTTAAAAACAATGGTGCTAATATTAAACAACAAGTAATTTACATGACCATTTAGTATTCCTATTGTATATATGTACATATCTAGTATAGAATTTCTAGTTTCTTATCTTTTCAATCCAAAAATAAAAGCAAATGTAAAAAAAGTAAAAAAATATTGTATAGAAATGTTGCTTTTTTCATCCATCAATTCTGCCAAATAAAATACAGCTTCCGACAATTGGTAGGATCCAGTAAACAATATCTTTAATTGCTGCTGGGAAAATCTAATAATTTGGAAGATGTTAAATACTCGAAAACAGATTTTGACTTTTTCGGTGTTGGGTATTGTATGTGCCATCACAAATTAATATAAGCTGATCTTCTGAAGAGTTTAATATTTTTTTTTGCAGTTTCTGTTGTGTTTGCTATTAACTCTTAGCGGCATATTATACGAGGGCTGTTTGATAAATACCCAGATTGGAAAAGAGATGGCGCTTCTGAGCCAAAATAAGTGTACCATCATTTAATATAACGTTTTTTATCCCGCCTGTCGAAACTTGGTGACAATCCGACACTTAGTTTTGTTTTAACAGCCATTTCAAAACATCGTGTTAGTGTTTTTTGCAACCATGGAAAAAGAGCAGTATCGTTCCGTGATGCGATTCTTGTTTTTGAGTGGCAAAACCTGCGAGGAAATCTAGCCCATTCTCGATTGTGTTTATGGGACCCATTCACCTTCCCGTACAACCTTCTAACATTAGTTCGCAGAGTTTCGCCGTGGTCGCACGTCAGCTTTTGAGGAACCTCGTCCAGGTGGCCCAAAAACGGCTACCACAGAGGAAACCGTTGACAAAATCCATGATCTTCAAAAGTTCGCGAGTTGTGAAGGCAGGCATTTCAACTCAATGCGTTAGCCATATCCTGCACGAGATTTTGAGCATGAAAAAGCTGTCCGCGCGATGGATTGCGCGTTTGCTCCCTTCGGAGAACAAGCGCAATCGTGGGACCACTTCAACGACGTGCTTGGCCCTATTTAATCGAAATCTGGAGGAGTGTCTGCGTCGTTTCGTGACCGTCGATGAGACATGAATTCATTGGTACACACCAGAGACCAAAGAACAATCGAAGCAATGGGTTTTACTTGGTGAACGTGCTTCAAAGAAGGCGAGGGCGCGCGATGTGTGATCCATGTTTACTATTTGGAGAAGGGAAAAACAATCACAGGAGCATTCTTCGTCGATTTGTTTGGCCGATTCAACGTCGATTTGCACTAAAACCGACCACTGCTCTTCTACCACGATAACGCACCAGCTCACACCTCCGCAGTCGCTACAGCCAAATTGGTTGAACTGCACTACGAATTGCTTCCCCATCCCTCGTATTATCCTGATTTTGCTCCCTGCGACTTCTTTCTATTCCCAAAGGTCGAACGAGGAAGTCATCGCCGCCGCGAAGTTGTATATGGCAGGCCAACAAAAGTCGTACTATACGGAGGGGTTAAAAAAGGTGCAGTACCGCTGGGAAAAGTGTATTGAGTTGAAAGGGGATTATATTGAAAAATAAATTGTCAAAACCTAAAACAGTTGCGTTGTCATTTCGTCTATCGGACATTGTTACTTCTGGGAAACATACATCCAACAGTAAATATGGCGTAAAGAACAATTGCAATGCGGCTAAAGCTGACGTATAAAAACAAAGCAAAAGTAGATGTGCTTACCGGACGCTAGGATTTTTAAATTCATTAAACATGAGAACGTACTTTTTCTGCAGGTACTTTTTACGCATAAATATTGATTTGTAATATCGCCCAGTATCATCATATAAGTTTGTTTTCAGGTTTTTTAAATATATGTATAAAGCTAACCTGTTAAGGTATATTTTATTAGTAAATGTGTATATAAATTATTATAAGTAATATTTGATATTTTTTTATTATTATATGTGAAATATAAACGTAAAAGATGAACAATGCAGTGTGCAGTGTAATTGGCATACCAATCGTCATGAATGGAACTTATTTCCTTGTAATATATTGTACTTATTATTTTTAATTAAACTTATATGATTTACGGTAAACAAGATTATTAAGTTTCTTTTTTATTATTGTTACAATAAGGCAATCATGATATTATAGACACAAAAGATTAACAAGGCAACAAGTAGGTGTAATGAGCATAGTAATGGTCATAACTGGAATATTTTTTTTTTTATATGTTGCACCCATTGGTCGTTAATCAAACTTACAGAGACTATAATCTATATTTTAGCAAAGTTTTGTATTATTTTGGTGATTGTCACTCCGAAGGAGTAAAATAGCCCTATATTGCCTTCTTATGACTTGTCAGTACCCATGCATAACTTTTTTCAAAAATCCGTTCTGGGGGCCAGTTCACCATGCTTAGGCATGACTTCGGGTAGACCCTTTACCCACATCACCAGATATCGGCGGTAAACTATTTGATTGTTTAGTTCAATCCCAAACGGTTTTAAAAATTTGAGCAACCCCAGGAAAAGTTCCCAAATTAAGGAGACAAATTCAAACAATGACAACAACACGGTAAGTAGCAATTACCAAGTATTGCTCACATCGAACCTCATCAACGTCCCTGAGAAAAGACAAGAAAATAAAAAGAGTCTTTTCGTGTGTACGAAATATGATTATTATTACAATATGGTTGAAGAAAATCATAAAGTTGACAATGTAAAAGTAGTTAAGAATGTAAGCAGCCATATACAATTAAATGTTATGAAGATGAAACGTAAATTTATAAAAACAAACAGTAAGTCTTTATAGTTTATTAAATCAATATAGAAGAAATGGATTCGACGAGGTGCGGGTTAGTGTAGTTATTCAGTTCAGTGATAGGGTGTTTGAAAGTGTGTAGTATTATTAATGCCCCAGTTTTGAGTATTTTTGTCATTGTTGACAAACGTATTTTAATTATCAAAATCTTACGGGTCTTCGACAGCATCAAAAAATACCAAACAAAACTAGTGTTGAGACATCAGCATACAGTTCACAAACAAAAGCGCTTAGCTCCGACACACCACACAAGTAACGGTAACATTACACTACAGAATAAGATAAATATTTACCTTTGTTTTCACGAAAAAAAAAAACATCATTGTTTTTTATTATTATTATTAATCATAAAATAGCAAATCACTATCAACTACTAATTAGGGTAAATAAACAATAATTCTAAAGTAGTTAGTTAACTGGTGAAAATGTAATTATCGTCGCATTGCCAATTCTCTTTAAAAATTATGATTATTTATGAGTTTCCCGATCAATTTCTGTAACATGAGTTAATAACAAACAATATATATACTTACACTCGCTGCCCATGCTTGGTTTCCGGATTGAAAGCGCGTCCTAGAGCTTTTTCTGGCCGACGTTTCGTCCACAGTTGTATGGAACATCTTCAGAGCTGCTTCTTTCGTCATTGTTGACGAACTGACACATGGGGATGAGCTTATATACAAGTAATGGTTAGATCAATTCATTTATGGTATAAATTATAAGTTTCTTTTTGTAGTCTGTCCATATTACGGTGTATGATATTGTGTTTCCAGATTTTTTGAACTATATGTGCAATATACTTTCAAAATTGAAATTTAAAACAAAATGAACTAACAGTGTACTGATTTTTAGAAACCCCCATTTTTTTTTGATGCCGGCAATGTTGGTGCAAGTTTTGGTGGATTCCATGCCTCTGCTGGATTAGGTGGTCTTCTTAGTGGCGGTGCAGCTGGTGGTTTACATGCAGAAGCGGGAACACCATATGGACAAGAAGCAGCAGCTGGTTTAGGCGGCGTGGTAGCTGAAGGTAGTTCTATAGAGATACGATATGGATATTTAACTTACAATTCACTCTAATTTTATTATTATTGAAAAGGGTAGGGAAAATAGAATTTAATAATAATCATTACACTGATAAAAAGTTTTCAGCATTTTACAAGATACCTATTGACCAAGACAATATAATAGTTACCTCAATTCACTCGAATAATAATTAAGATTAAGTACACACATATATATATAATATTATATATTATTATTATATTTTAATAGTTCAGTAAATAATAGAAAACCGCCACAGATATTCGCCGTGTTTAATACTTATGACGGAGATTTACCACTACGCCGCACAGTGGTACGGCAATGAAAAAACCTCAAAATTTTAATTTCTTTTTTCAGCAAAGTTTTACTTGCCCTTTGTAGGTCACATCTCTATATATCGTTCTAAAAAAAGCCTGAGTCAAAATAATATTACTTTTATTAAAACTCATTCGTATACAATCATTTTTATTTATTTCGGGTTGCCTAATATCCATCAAAGTAATCTGTCAAAGTTTGATTTATTTAAAAAAACTAAAATGAACCATTTTGGATATAAAAACACTAATATTTTTACTTGTTTTAAATTAATTTATAAGATATAACATATACTTGTATTTTTGCAAATCCGGATGTGAAATTTCTAAAAGCTTTTAAAAGAATTTTAAATTTTGCATCAGGCAGCACATGCGTATGTATTTGTGTTTGCTTCACATTATTGTTTGAATTGTATTTGGGTCCTTATAACTTTCTATTATCCATTTTACTCCCCTCAATCTGGTAAGAAACTAGAGTCAGTATTCGGGACCTCTCAATGTTGTATAATTGGAGAAATAATCGATCGACCGTTAAGGGGGCATCAACAAACTTCTTTTCCGCCATAGTGGCAGTATAACATGGGTTACTTTGTTCCAGTTGTTTTCGCAAGAAACGCGTTTTTTTCTGGACAACAAAGATATACACTCTTCATGACTATATAGAGCAAGACCATGCATTTGCAATTGAATATTATAAATATACTAGTAAACTTCGGCCGTTCACCGAGCCAATTAAATAGTCGTTTGATGACGGATTACGTCCCAAACAGCAGACCGGCTAAACGGTACCACCCTCCACTAACCCTCGTACACACCTGTGGTTTGGGATCGTCGGTGCACCCTGTATATCCCTTTTTCTTAATTCCTGCCTCTCACTTGTAAAAAGACTCGACGCTTCGCGCCTCGCAGTCGTTGATTTGATAACCGACTACGACAGCAGACCCCCTATACCACCACTCTCTGCTAACTCCCGTCTACACCGGTGATTGATTTGGGATCGTCGGTACACCCTGTATATTCATCTTTCTTAATTAAAAATTGCACATACTGTATCATCATTATTTTCCGTTCTAACACTAAAACAATCGAAGAAAACACAAAATTCTTATCTGCTGTAGATATCCGTCAACTATCGATAATTTACATGTTTGGTAACCGACGTCTTTCGAATAATGGTTATTACATTAATTATAATATTAATGTTTTACCATTTCTTCGATCCCCTTTGTGCTTATTTCACACCACCAATTCGTCGTCGTTCAAGGTTTCGATGGTTTGATGTTCAGTGCACGGCTACCTGCTGATCACCGGCAATATTACATAATCGGACCCTTATCGCTGGCGCGCGGGGATCGGCCTTGAGCAGTGTCGGTCCGTTACCGAAAATCGTGAAAAATCGAAATTTCGGAATGATTTACGCGTTTTCCCGCTTTTAACGACAAACGGGGATACCCCTAGTATCAGACAGCCGACGATCACCCCCTAAAAATACTCCGGCACCTATTCGCGGTCTACGATCGGATCCTTTGTAACAAAACATACCGGCTAGATGCGTACATGCTTCTAATAGCCTACTGCTTTTGGATGCCTTTTAGTACTCTTAACTAGAAATGCCGAACCGTTCACCCAGCCAGTTAAATAGTTGTTTGATGACGGATTATGCCCCAAAACAGCGGACCGGCTAAACCGCACTACCCTCCGCTAACCCTAGTACACAGCTGTGGTTTGGGATCGTCGTCACACCCTGTATTTTAATTTTTTTTAATTAAAAATTACACATACTGTATATATTGTAATAATTAAACGTGAAATTGTCACCTTGTATATTAATTTTGTTTAATTATAAATTACACATAATGTATTACCATTTTATCCATCCACTTTGTGCTTATTTCACACCCAATTCATCGCCGTTCAAGGTTTCGATGTTTTGATGTTCGGTGCGACTACCTGAACACTGGCGATATTACATAATCCCACCGGCGCCGGCGTGCTGAGATCGGCCTTGAGCATTGTCGTTCCGTTACCCTAAATCGAGAGAAATGGAAATTTTCCAAAAAGGTTTACGCGTTTTTTCGCTTTTAACGACGATAGGCGAGTTCCGTGTTAAGCTCCGGCCGACGCGTTACGCCCCTCAAAATTCCTTCTCCTTTTAACAGAGCCCACCTTTTAGAGCCTTTCGGTTGCGAAGTTTTTCGAGAGGCGTTCGCGCTACTAAATACCATACTCCTTTTGGACACCCCTTAGTATCATTAACTAGATATTCGGGCCCGTTCACCCGGCTAATAAAATAGTCGTTTGATGACCGCTTACGGCCCAACTCGACAGAAAGCAGAAAGTCTGCGCTTCACCTAGAAAGCATAGCTAACGTCTCAATCCGACAGACCAGCCAAACCGCACCACTCTCCGCTAACCCACGTCTACACCTGTGACTGGTTTTGTCAATTCTTGCCTCTCACTTGTAATAAGACTCGACGTTTGGCGTCTCACAGTCCTTTGTTTGTGTGATTGGTTTGGGATCGTCGGTACACCCTGTATATTCATTTTTCTTAATTAAAAATTACACATACTGTATATATTTTAATAATTAGACGTCGAAATTTTCACTGTGTATATTCATTTTTCTTAATTAAAAATTACACACACTCTATATATTTTAATAATTAATTTTATCCCGAATACAACTACAAACACCAATTTGCAATATTTTTTTTATTTCTTAATACTTGAATTAATTATTTTTTTTTTCCAAACTCACTTTAAAAAACTTGAATCATAAGTAGAAAATACAATCAGCCGGTTCAAAAATATTTTCTAAATTAGATACTGTATCTGTAATTTACCAAATTAAGCTGGATAAAGAAAGTCAACTTTTAACCAGTTTCATTACGCCATTCGGTAGATTTTATTTTAAACGATTGCCATTCGGAATATCGTTTGCACCTAAATATTTGCAAAGCAATTCAACAAAATTTTGTCCAACATACCGATAGTCGTGATTCACATGGATGATGTGTTAGTTCATGCGGATACTAAAGAAAACCATGACCAGAGTCTCTGAGAAGTGTTAGTTAAAATACAAGCTGAACATTAAATAAAGACAAATGTGTTATAGGTTCAAATACGTATGTTACTTAGGTCAAATAGTCGCAGATAAAGGGATTTCAATAGATCCGCAAAACGCGTTTCACAAAATTAAAAAAGAGTTACAGAGTGCTCCTTCTTTAGCATACTTTGATGCTAATAAGTAAATAGTTGTAAGCGCCGACGCTCCTTCGTATGGTTTAGGTAGCATTCTAATGCAGGTTAGTGAAAGTCAAACCAGAGAAATAGTCGCCTTCGCATCCAGGCTTTTAAATCCGATAGAAGCCAGTATGTGTAAATAGAAAAAGAAACTTTAGCTTTAACCTGGGCTTCTGAGAAGTTTTCAAATTATATCACTAATTTTGCGATACCATCCATTAGTCCTCATGAAATGACTTGCCAAAGTTGTTTTCCAGCTATTAATTGAGTTCTAGTTTACTCAAAAATGGTGGTTGATCTGGTGTTGGTGAAAAGTTAAGTTAGGTTAGGTAATCGTATTTTATGGTTATATTTAATTTTGGAAAGTGTTGATATTATATATTTAATATTTTGATACGATCTGTGTTCTAGATGTCTGGGTATAAATAGAACAATTACTCATTAAATGTTTTTTCATTCACATGTGTGAACAAAATGCGCTTAAGTCTGTACGCTCATTGTGGATGATTAGTACATTTTATTTATTTAATTAATTTGGTAAATTAGCAGAACAAAGTCCTAACGTATTTACCCAACAAGTATATAAATTTAAATTAAAAATAGTTAAACCGAACAGCAGTGTTAGGTATATATAATAATGATCAGATTAGTAATTTAAGAGGTAAGGTATGCAAGTGTAATATTTGATGCAAACGAGAATTCATATTGAGATGAAGATTTAAATTAAAGAAAGGAGCCGAAGCAAACTAGCTTACATTAATAGATTAATTCTTTGGGAGTATGCATGGATGGAGAAACGAATGTGTGGGTACACATTTGTTTCCCTCGTGCGTGCCCCCTTCTACATAGCCCCATAAGTTTGTTCTATAAGTATGTAATTATTAAATGCTTTTTATTTTCAAACATATAACTTGATACATAGATAGTATATTTCACAGGAAAAACCGCTGGGGGCCTTTATGCTGCCGCAGACTCTGGAGCTGGTGCTGCGGCAGGAGCTGCTATAGGCGGAGCTACCTCGGACTCAGTTGGTCCAGTAGTCGTTGAAAAGACTATCAAAGAAACTCCATCTATACAGAAAACTTACGTGGAAAGGACAGTTATACCCAACTATGTCGAAAAAACAATACAAGTACCAAGCTATGTTGAAAAAACTATTAGAGTACCGACAGTTGTTGAAAAGAGAATCAGAGTACCGGCACCCCCAACAATTATCGAGAAAACAGTTAATGCACCTCCAGAAACAGTTAAAACCACAGAAATAAGGTAGGGAGTGCGGTTAGCGCACGGATGTTTGTCGGTCTTAAAAATAAATAAACTAATTAATTCCAAACTTTTGACAAAACGTATTTTTTCTATTGTTCTCTTCTTCATATTCTGTCGCTATTTTCTAATTTCCATAATTCTCATGTTCTTCAAACTTTGTTGCTTCCACCTTGTATGATTATCATCTAATTGTAATTCTACCTCCTCCTGGCTTCCATCTATACAGTGACTTCTTATAACTTCTTTTCTGTGTGCTGGTTGTTATTGATCTAGTTTTTCTTAACATTTCTCATGATTTCCTGCTCGGTAGTACTGTTTTCCTTATTTTACATTGCTTTTTCTATAAGTTTATTACTTTACATAGCTGTGTTTCCTATAATTTGTCATTCGCCAAGTTGCTTTTTGACTCGTTAAAATTCGCTGAAGGCGAGCCACAGAATCGTTACTACTTTGGAAATGTCTTGATCGCCTATCTAGTAGTGAACTGGTTTTGTGTGCCACAATAATTAAAAAGCAATGTTTTCGAACACATACTATAACAAGGCTGTAAAAGTAATCTTTGGCACAAAACTTACCATATTTTGTAACTATGAACTTATATTATGGGTTTTTGGAATATTCTTTATTATCTATCAATATATTTTCATATCACTTTATTATTTTTTTCTTTTTACTAGGACCACCGGACTTGATAAAACTTTTACTGGATCATTTGCCGCAGGTACTGATCATATTTATAGTACAGGTTACGGAGGTGGAGGTGCGCATTACGCTCTCAGAAAAACAGTTAATAGCAACGTAGTAAACGATATATTTAATGTATGTAAAACATTTACCTTTAGCAATGCTAAGCTCCCTCATATATTATTAATTTTCAGATACCCATATCAACTCTAGGTGCTGTCAGTAGATTGGTAGGTGGTTTGGCAGGGGGTACCAGTGGGTCTGTATATGTATCCAAACACGTTGGCTAATATGTTTATTTAGTTTGTATTATATGTGTATAATATATAATCTATATGTTTATATACAAGTTTATCTAACCTTTAGCATAAAATTATACAAATAAATATAAATTTTCTGTTATTTTATTATTCAATTCTGCCATTCCTAGCATACATCCCATGAGAATTTTATATAATAATGTGGCGTGTACGATATCTAACTAGAAAATACTTGAAGAACTACGTGTATCATCTTCTGCCTATAACCCTCGTCGTGCGTCTTTTTAAAATTTTAGAATAAGAAAGTAATCACACTTGCAGCAACAATCCACTATAGTAGTGCAAAAATCTACACTTTTTGTAAGTCCATACTGTCTTATTGGTAGCGAAATAGAATTAATCTTTTTAACACGTATTCTTTTTAAACGTAGTGAAGCCTTGAAGCTAGTCTTGGGGTAGATAGAAAAAAACTGCCTACAGAGCTGCTACTCCTGTAATAAAAGTGGAAATTATCTACCTCCGCTATACGCAAGACTGATTTGCCATCCATGCCCGTTTCACTGGGTCTCTTTCACCCGCTCTTTGTTTTTAGTTCATACTAGCCTTATACTAGTCCCGCTCACGCCGTTTCTCAGATCGCCCAACCACCGACGCTTAAAATATAAATTCTGTGGTTATCGAGTGCGACTCATTGGCAGTCGATTGTGTCGATTTATCGATTCAGTAATCTTGTGCGACTTTGCGAGTTTGACAGATAACGCGAGTGTATTTATCGGTCTTTTGTTTTGTGGAATTGAATTGCATTTTGATTTCAAGATGGTTTTCTATTGTTGTATATCAACTTGCACATACAGCAAAAAAGATGTGAAAATATATCTTTCCATTATTTTGTTGTTGAAGAAATAGTATTTCTGTAACTTGTTGAGCGAGTTTTTTACGACCAATAAATCAATCTTTCATTCATTTATTCGTTTATTCCTTACTTGTCATATAATGGTTAAGGTCGTTTTGCATTAGGTACGCTATTTATTGGTCAATTATTTGTGTATTTCAATAATTTGCGTCAAATTGCGAAATACACTAAAATTCACCAGTAAATAGCGCAGTGCAAAACGACCTTTATGTATTTGCAAAATTAATATGGAATTTGGAGAATGGAATACAGAGTAATTCCGATCAGATTTGCGACCGGATTCTGTAAGGCCGAGGTTGTGTCGACGTCGAGCGAACCGACAGAAAAAGAATTCCGCAACCGTTCAACGTTGCCTTTCAAATTTATACGGCACCTTTGTCATTGTCGTTTAAATGTTGCATTTCTTTCTAGCAAAAATGTAATAAGTCCCCATCCTTGTTTTGAAAAACTTACGAATTTATAATGAAACTGAGAATAAAATTGTTGTTACTCTTCCAATCGTTTTGATTAAAAACTGCAGCTGTATTTATATTTGACTATAGGAATTCTTTTATCTTCGGTTGACTAGTAAAGTAAGTAAATGAAATGTATTATGGTAAATATAGGTTAACGGTAGGTATACAGCCCTGGAACAAAATTTTTGTCAGTACCGTCTAAAACCTACGCATAGTTTATCTGCTTTCAAGAATAACCAATCCTTGTACCTCAACGATTTAACGATGCTGAGTTGCTTAACATCTTGATTTTTCACACACTTAACTTTCCTTTTCGTCACATTCATGATTATCCTGGCTTGTTGTAGAAATGCTGGCTGATCCACATGGTCAAGATGAACAGCGGCCGTCTCGAGGTCGTTGACTAAATCCTCTTTTCTTATAGCTGCCATGTTTTAAACCTTTGTTAAGTAATTTTAAATTGATTATTGTTGTAGAAGTTATACAATTTGAATTTTGCCGCCTTTTACGATGACACCAATCCATACCTATATTGACCTATATTCACATAATATAATAACTGTCAATGATGTTCATGTGATGTAGTCTTGCATTATTGTAACGTATTGTTATATTCTAAGTTAACGTTCTAGTAAAACTCAGATACTTATAATAACTGTTTTATTTAAACAACTACGCTCTGCTACAACAGGTTATGGGCCCAGATGTCCCGTAAATGAAGCAGTTGAAGTGGGAACGAAAGTTACGGAAATTATAACGTTATTTTGTTGAGTTGTGCTAAAGAGAAATGGCGGGAATTCTGGAAGAGCGAACAAAAATTCCATTATTTGATGGAAGTAATTTTAATAACTGGAAATTTAGAATGGAAATCCTGCTGGAAGAATTAGAATTAATGGAATTAGTAGAAGGGCCATATACACAAAAAGTACAGGTTCAGGTAGGGGATACAACCGAGGTCAAGGCGAGTAAAGAAGCCGAACTGCAAAAATTAATAAGAAAAGACAAGAAGTGTAGACTGCATATTGTACAAAGAATTGCTGATACGCACTTAGAATATGTTAAAGATGCAAAGAGTGCATTTGAAATGTGGTCAACTTTACAGAAAACCTTTGAACGAAGAGGAATAGCCAGCCAGTTACTACTTAGGAAATCTCTTCTAACCTTAAAATTTGTAAACACTCAGTCAATGGAAGCACACTTTCTTAAATTTGATACATTGATCAGAGAATTACGCTCTACAGGAGCTGCATTAGAAGAATCAGACGTAGTGTGTCATTTGTTATTGACAATGCCGAGTGAATACGATACAATTGTTACAGCACTGGAGACATTGCCAGCAGTAAACTTGACCTTACCATTTGTGAAAAATCGACTTTTGGAAGAGGAATCAAAAAGAAGTTGTTCTAAATCAAAAGCGAAAAGTGAAAACAAACAAAATATTGCATTTGTAACGTCAACCAAAGGGAATACATTTAGAAGTAATACAGAAAAGTTTAAGTTCAAGTGTTACAACTGTGGACAAATCGGTCATAAAAGATCTGATTGCAAGAAACCTCCGAAAAAATATGAAGCCAAGAATCCAAACGCTGAGGCAAAGGCAACCATATCGAAGCCAAGTGAAGAAGATTGTTATTGTTTTCCAGCAACAAATGGTAGTGTTAGAATAGAAAATATGAATTGGTTTTTAGATTCAGGAGCATCTGAACATTTGATACAAAGTGATGAATATTTGGAAAATACACGGTTATTAGAAACTAAAATAAAAATTAAGAGCGCCAAATCTGGACAGTTTCTACAGGCAGAAAAGATAGGAGATATGAAAATAAAAACCATTGTTGGTGAGTCTGAAATTCCTATTATAATTAAAGATGTTTTATTTGTTCCAGGCCTTGAATTAAATCTCTTATCTGTACGTAAACTGGAAATGAATGGCCTAAAAATAGTATTTGAAGATGGTAAAGGACAGATAATGAAGGGTACAAAGGTTCTAGCTATAGCTCTAAGAAAAGATAAGTTGTACGAGTTACAACTTTCTACAAATACTGCTCAAGCTTTCTACGTTAATGACAACAAGGCAAAGCTATGGCATAGGCGATTAGGTCACATGAGCATTGGAAATATGAGACAATTACAAAAAGTGACTGAAGGAATAAGTTACAATCTAAATGGTCTAGAGAATGAAGTTTGTTCAACTTGTGTAGAAGGGAAGCAATGTTGCTTACCACACAACACAGTACATGCAAAAGCAAAGCGCCCACTTGAACTAATACATAGTGATTTATTTGGTCCTGTTAATCCTGAGTCGCATAATGGAAATCGATATGTTTTAGTATTTATAGATGACTTTACACATTTTTCAGTTGTCTATATATTGAAAAATAAAGCGGAAGTTTTTAAATATTTTAAAATGTACGAGGCAATGGTAACAGCTCATTTCGATAAGAAGATTAGTAGGTTTCGTACGTGAATATCTCACAAATGATGTCAAACAACATTTTATAAAGAAAGGAATCCAAATGGAATGTACGATTAGGTATACACCACAGCAGAATGGTTTGGCTGAACGGATGAACCGAACAATAACGGAAAAGGCACGTTGTATGTTATTGGAATCGAAACTTGAGAAGTATAGGTGGTCAGAAGCAGTGATAACAGCTGCATATTTAATAAATCGAAGTCCAACAAGAGTACTCGATGGAAGAACTCCAGCAGAATTATGGTTTGGAGAAAAGCCGAATTTGAATAAATTAAGAGTTTTTGGAAGTTTGGCTTATTTACATCTACCAAAAGAAATAAATAGTGGAAAGTTTGCTTCAAGAACCATGAAATGCATATTTGTAGGTTATTGCCCAAATGGTTATAGATTATGGAATCCAAAAGAAAAGAGAATTATCTATGGAAGAGACGTAGTCTTTGATGAAACAAAAAGTATTAAGAGTATGGAATATGACTTGTCAGAAGATGAAGATGATCAAGAACCGAATATGGAAAAGGTAATAGAAGAAAGTTCATTAAATGAGGAAAGTCAAGGATTCGAAGAAGATGAGGAAACCATTCAAAGTGAAGGTAACGAAGAAGAAGCATTGCGAAGGAGTGCAAGACCAAGGAATCCACCACAACATCTTGATGATTATGTAACATTAGCCTTACATGCAGAACATTATGTTGAAGACATTCCGCAAAATTTGCAAGAAATAAATGAAAGAGAAGATAAGGAAAAGTGGAATTCCGCAATGAAAGAAGAAATAAACTCTCTTGAAAGAAACAATACTTGGACGCTTACAAAACTGCCATTAGGAAAGAAACCATTATTAAATAAATGGGTCTTTAAAATAAAAAGAGATGAAGAAGGAAACATTGATCGATACAAAGCCAGATTGGTCATTAAAGGTTGTTCACAAAGAAAGGGATTTGACTATACAGAAACGTATGCACCGGTAGCTAGGTTAATTACTGTAAGAGTATTACTGTCAATAATCAATAAAAAGGAGTTATTGGCAATACAACTTGATGTGAAAAATGCGTTTTTACACGGAACAATTAGTGAAGAAATATATATGGTACAGCCAGAAGGTTTCAATACCACACACGAAAATCAAGTTTGTCGCCTCAATAAAGCATTGTATGGTTTGAAACAGGCGCCTAGAGCATGGAACAAGCGATTCCACACATTAATTACCAAAATAGGTTTTACAAGATCAGAATATGACATGTGCCTATACTTGAAAATTACTCGAAAATTTGAACTTTATTTGTTACTGTATGTCGACGACATAATTTTAGCCGGAAATGATACAACAGAATTGAACTCTATTAAAAATATCCTAAGTTTGGAATTCAACATGACAGAAATGGGAAAGTTAAAATGTTTTCTTGGCATAAAGATTGATATGAAACCTGATGGGATATATTTATCTCAGAAAGTTTATATTCAAAATTTATTGAAACGTTTTGGCATGGAAAATTGCAACCCAATACGAACGCCTTTTGAAAAGAGCCATACCCAAGACAAAGAACACAAAGATGTGGTTATAGAAGAAAAACCTTACAGGGAGCTAGTAGGTTGTTTGAGCTATTTAATGTTGAATACTAGGCCCGATATTTGTGCTGCAGTTAACTATTATAGCCGGTTTCAAAATAGCCCAACCGAATCACACTGGAAAGAATTGAAGAGGATTCTACGTTACCTGCGTGGAACCACTAATCTTGGGTTGTTTTATGGCAAGGCTGAAAAGGACATTCTAACCGGATATGCAGATTCCGATTGGGCCAGTGATACTAGTAGAAAATCTACCACTGGATATTTATTTAAAGTCTATGGTTCAACAGTATGTTGGCAGACAAAGAAGCAAACTTCGGTTGCTTTGTCATCCACAGAAGCGGAGTATGTCGCTCTAGCTATGGCCGCTACTGAATTGATATGGTTGAAAAACTTATTAAAAGAGTTTAATATTGAAACAGGAATCGTAACTATTTACGAAGATAATCAATCCTGTATATATCTACTACAGAAGTTTGAACACCAACGATTAAAACATATAGACGTAAAATACAACTTTATCAGAAATCTAGTTCTCGCAGGAGAAATTAAAGTTCAGTATATGTGTACTAAAGAACAAACGGCCGATTGCCTTACAAAACCTTTGCCAGGCCCGCAATTTGAAAAATTAAGAAGTGATATGGGATTGTGTAATGTGTAAACTGTTGTACTTCAAATTGAAGGGGGGTGTTGTAGAAGTTATACAATTTGAATTTTGCCGCCTTTTACGATGACACCAATCCATACCTATATTGACCTATATTCACATAATATAATAACTGTCAATGATGTTCATGTGATGTAGTCTTGCATTATTGTAACGTATTGTTATATTCTAAGTTAACGTTCTAGTAAAACTCAGATACTTATAATAACTGTTTTATTTAAACAACTACGCTCTGCTACAACAATTATGATAAAATTTCCAAGTAATTCAAGGTATAATGCAGGTATCCTATTTCCAAATTTAACCAGCTCATGTTCGCACTTCTTATATTTTTAGAATACGTCTTGTGTAGTTGGTCTTGAATTGTATGAACTTCGGAAAAATTTCTGTGTGTTTCTTGCACCTTTTTAAGAACACTATATCCAGTTGTAATAGTATCTCTTTCGTTTTTAAACGGATCAGTTTAACTTTTTAACTGTTTAAATTGTTGCGCATACCATGATCAGAACCCTGCACTCACACAAACAGCTACTCCATTACGGTAAAAACTCTTGTATTGTGACGGCGAAAGCGCAACGGCACACAGTGGATCGAAATGCGATATAAAGCGGACATTGACTGAAATGGTAATAACTTGCTTAAAAATTGATGTTGATCAACGAAAGAAAATTTTGTCGAATAGGTAGGGTTGTATATTATATCGAGTAGAAAAAATATTGTTGTACCGTCACTACTTGCCTGTGAAAATGAAGCTAAAAGTATATAATATTTGAGACTGCATAAATCGAAGAAATAGCGTATTTGTTGATATAGATATAAGTTTCGTAGCTGTTTCTGTGTGATCGAATTTATAATAATAATAGACTACAATATTGCAACAGGAAAATATTGTGATTACTAAATACATTTAAGATAGAAACATGGGCTTTGGTATCTTAATAGATTAAATGTGTCGACACTATTCAAGCAGAGATAAAGAGCATATATATTGTAACATTATGTGTCTGTTTTTAATAGAAATTTCTGCTAAACAGTGATGTTGTAAGCGTTTTTGTGTATAGTAAAACAATTCGCTTACCTCTCTTGATAACAGGTCGTTGATAAACAATTTTATTGCAGTACCTACTTTTCACTTAACACAATTTTGCCTGTGAGGAATTAATAATTCTACCACTTCTAGTAAATAACTCGCTTCTTGTATGTTCGTTTAATTTTCGTTTTGAATGGGAAATATATGGATCGAATGTGATAAGTAGTCTTTTCAAAATATCTTTGTTAGTAGCTGAACGGCTATATTTTCTGCTATTTCTTCCCCATAAATTTATAAATTTTTCAGCTGTTTCTTTTAAGTAAATATTAAAACTTCTCGCAATCAATTTCTTTCCCTGTAACAATCGCATGTAAGGTTATCGTAAATCTTCTGTTTCCTTTGCATCTAGGATGGTTATTGAAGCTGTTATAGCTGGATATAAACATGTTTGTATCGCTTGCCACAGCATGTTTTTTAAAATCTTTGTTTATATGGATTTAGCCCAGAACTAGTACCGTCGAATCACCATTTTGAGACAAATGTTAATTCACTTAGAATATTGTGTATTGTTCCTCCACATATTTTTACTATGCGAGTATATGTCTTAATTTTCTGTGATATTCTTATTACCTTTAACCAGTAGGTACATTGATACATTTATGATAATGATATAGATAATCTCCCTGTGTATGTGCACCTCTGGTAAAACAAATTGTATTCATATTAGCCACAAACCAACTCGATGGAGAGTAACCCTTAGAATGTTTAGGCGAACCGAAGTAGTCAAACATGCCAAGTATATAAAGAAAGATATGCCATTTTGTTTATCTTCTATTAATCGATTATTATAAGCTAATACAGCACATTTCACAATTCCAACTTGATATTATAACACAATGACAACGATACAATAAGTGCAGCGAATATTAAAGAAGTAGCATATTCGATCTCATAATGTAAGTATATGACCGATATTCATAATTATGCTAATTGGTTTACCTATACCCTTTTTAATCCGAGAACTAAGAGATTATGAAACATACATCGAATGTTTCGTCACTGAAATAGCATAACTTAACAAATTTATGATAGATATATTAATTAACATGCATTTATGAGAATGCTAGAAACGGTAATGCGATAAACAAAACGTCTTTCTTCAAAAAGTTGCGCGAAGTAGCACCTGAAATCGCTGGAGCAAGTACTAGAAGGATCCTAGATGACAAAACAGTTTTCCTTTTTCTGGGCAAATTTGGGCATATATTTAAGCTAATAGAAGTTACAATTTAAAGTCATAGAACACCATCTTCAAGAAATGGTAATTGTATAGTTAGTTACAAATTGCAGATTGGTATCCTTTCTAATTCCGAAGATTTTAGTAGTTGAATAGGACGGTCGAAATACACTCTTAGCGTAACATCTCCGAACACGTATTTTCAGAACATATGTAAGTAGAGGTACTAAGTGCGTTCTGGGCCACTTTTTGGATAGGCGTATCGTACGTTCGTTCTGGGCCAGTTTTCAAGATGGCGGCTACCCCCGGTAGACGTGTTGAGACACGATTTCGCGATCGCGGCTTAATTATGAATTATTATGGATTGATTATTTGTTTAATTAGGGGGGCATTACGTTAATTCGCGGAACGGGTGCGATGATTGATTATTTGTTTAATTAGGGGTGCATTATGTTAATCCGCGGAGCGGGTAAGCTGTTTCTCAGAATTCACAACAGCAGAAGAACTCATAACAATAAAACATTTAAATTATTATTATGCGTAACACGCAACTACGAGGCACTGAATTCAGAATCCACAATTATCTTACACACCTGCGCTCATAACAATAAAACATTTAAATTATTATTATGCGTAACACGCAACTACGAGGCACTGAATTCAGAATCCACAATCATCTTACGCACCTGCGCTCATAACAATAAAACATTTAAATTATTATTATGCATAACACGCAACTACTACTACTAGCCCCGCTAGGTACATGGGATTTCTGCATATTAATTGTAGGACAAGTTTATCAGAATTCACAATCAGCGGAAGAACTCATAACAATAAAAACATTTATATGATAAGTTTCTCAGAATTCACAACACCTGCGCGCATAAAACGCTCATTATTTATGCAAAGCATGAGGACAATGGGTTTGCTAGAGGTACGGAATTTATGCATATTAATTGTAGGATAAGTTTATCAGAATTCACAATCAGCGGAAGAACTTCCTGGCTTAAAAAAAAACACCTGCGCGCATAAAAATAAAACGGTTTAATTATGCAAAGCACTAGGACAATGGTGGGTTTGCTATAGGTACGGAATTTATGCATTTTAATCAGCATGCTTTTCTGAGAATCCGCTTTTAATGCAGGTGTGCTATAACTCGACCCCCTGCTAGGGTGGGTTACCACCCCTAATAGTTCTTTAACCAATAGAATTAACGCCCTTTTTCTCCGACAATAGGAAGGCTTCACAAAGTATTGGATTATGCGAGTCCATACCTGCTAGAAACTGCGCCATTATGCCTAATCATGAGAGTGGAATATACTCGTATATATATAAAGAGCGCGCAGAACGAACTTCAATATTCTCTATCTACAGAGAACAACAGTGCAGTGCTTCAGTACTCTATACAACAGTGTGTATTTCTGTGAATAGTTTTAAAGTTACCTAAGTGCAGTGTAGTGCTTCAGTAATCTATACAACAGTGTGTATTTCTGTGACTAGTTTTAAAGTTACATAAAAATGACGTCTTCCGATTTGGCCAATGGTTTGGTGGACAAAATTCTCCGAAACAAACTCGATAGGTTTGTGACAGAAGTGCAGAAGTAAAAAATTGAATCTGTTACAAATAAGCTGCGAAACCGAAACACAGAAGATTGTATGGAAGAAAAATATGAAATTGCCATCAAAAGTATCGATGATAATTATGGAAGGTTGGACGCATTAAGTGATGATATCATATCACAGCTACCAACATACGTGCTGCGAGAAAAGGTACATCGCCTTTCATTGGAAGAGAAATGGCATATCATACCGCTTCAAAAGAAAGCATTGCTTCAGCAGTGTTTGCCGTGCTACAGACATAATCCAATAGCAGGCGATCATTTAGATGGTCCTCCACCGGCCATTAAAAACTGTGCCGGGTGCGTCAATCGCCAGTAAAATGCATATGTACTTATATCCATATTCGGTAGGTAATAAATAAAAGTTCCAAGTAAGTTTAATTTCTTTAAAATGAGTGCTCTTTACTAACATACATATGATTTTAGGAACATGATAGTGGATGGTCAATAACTAGCGTAGTTGATTTAACTATAAGTATTAATAACCATAATCCGCAACGTATTGGCTCATACACCCCCTTGCCGATATTAAAAGAAGAGATGCTAAATCCACCTAAATCAGAGTTGTTTGACTACTTTTATAAATCACTAACTGAAAATGAAATTAGAGAGACTCTACAGAACCTATATGAGACAGAATCTCACAGACTGAAAACAGCGCAGCAATTTACACCGGATAAGCCTAATATTATTATATCAATCTACTTTAAATCAGGCTACACTGATGAGAACTATGAAACGGCACAACTATCTTCAGACTGTTTTAAGAGTGATTGGTTTCAATCTACCGTTCTTGATGAATTGGTTGAAAAAATCATGGAATATCCAGCCCCCATCAGACATATACGAATGCATATAAATATTGATTGCTCCAAGTGTAAGCCGTATAGAGACACTGCTGCTCAGGCAAGACGTCGTGAATGGTGTAGAAGAAATCTATAAGACGCTAGACAACATTAAATGAAGATTTTATATACAAACGTATTATATTTACCTATTTAATAAAATAAATAATAATAAAATCATGAACGCACACTACGTGGGGATAAAAGATCCGAGTCGGCTGTTTCTAAGCAATGTAGTGCCGATCGCAATAAGAAATTTTTTGTGAGAGATGTTTGCATTATTTTTATAGTTAGGAGAAATTACGAGAGCACTCTCAGGTCTGTGGTGATGTAAATAATTACAAGGTGACGTTCTCGAAAGATAAAATACTTAAATTTAAAAATCATAAAAATAAAATAATGGCTCCTTTTGCCATATATGCGGATTTTGAGTATTTGCTACAGCCCACCAACGACGTCAAGAAACCGAAGCGATATAGCGTTGGATATTATTTTCAATGCAGTTACGATCCCCGAGCTATCATACTACCGCAGCTACAGAGAAGAAAATTGTGTTGGGTGGCTGATTCGTGAACTTCAAGATATTGCAATAGATGTACAAGCAGCACACCAATGTCCTGCCCCCATGGATCGCCTAACACCACAACAATATAGGGAGTTTTACACCGCAAGGATATGCCATATTTGCGAAAAACTCATTGAAACCGACAGGCTCGCAATCATTCTCATCTCACCAGTAAATACAGGTAAGTTTCTGACATTGTATATTTAATCAAGTTGCTTATATTAGTTTGTATGTATAGAGGTGCTGCCCACTCCAATTATAATCTGGAATTCCAAGATTCTAAAACCAAATCTGTTGGTTCCACAATCTGTCCGCCCACGATGGTCACTTGCTAGTAGAAGAATTGGCAGCATCAGGGGAGTTAAGAGTGACCCACAATAACAGTGAGCAATATATCGCTATGATTCACACAACCGATGAGAGTAAAATAAACTTCAAGTTTCTGGATTCATTCAGATTCATGGCTACATCCATAGATAAATTAGCATCTTATTTAGAAGAACATCCTATATTGGAAAGCAACTTCGGTAGAGAAGTTAGTTTATTAAAGCGGAAAGATGTGTTTCAATATAATTATATATGCTCATGGGAGAAATTAACCGAAGCTCAACTGCCGCCAATGGAAGCCTTCCACAACGACCTGACAAACACCCCCATCAACATCGATGATTATGAGCACGCTCAAAGTGTATGGCGTGACTTCGAGTGTGGCGATTTAGGCGAGTATTCGGACTTGTACATGAAGACCGATGTATTATGAACGCGTGAGATTACGCCGTGAAATTTAAATTGTGAATAAGTGGGTGGGTAGATATGGGGCAGAGGCGTTGATTAGCAAGCCAAATTTTAAGTGTTTAACGATTTTCACCAATGAATTAGTTGACGTGGAATTATTTAGGAACGAAGTGCTATTCGATAAGCCAATCTACGTGGGCGTGTGTGTATTGGACATATCCAAAACGGCGCTCTACGAATTCCACTACGACTACATGAAGAACTATTACGGGGAAAATTGTAAACTGTGTTATACCGATACCGATTCCTTAATTTATTCTATAAACACATTAGACGTGTATGCAGATATTGAAGTGAACATTGCGCGTTTCGATACTTCGGACTACACCGAAAACAATGTGTATAAAATGTCGCGGGTGAACAAAAAAGTGCCGGGACTTATGAAAGACGAAGGTGTGGGCGATTTGCTTTTGGAGTTTTGTTGGTTTACGAGCTAAAATGTACGCCTGCAGATTTCAAAATAGCGCTATGAGAAAAGCGAAGGGTGTGAAAAATTATGTTGTGAAGCAGAGCATCGAATTCAACGACTACCTAACTTGCCTAAAGGAGGAGCGAGAAATGGTGCATCAGCAGCGAGGGATACGTTCCTTTAAACACCAGCTCTTTACTACCGCCCAGGAGAAGATCTCCCTTAGCCCATTCGACAATAAACGATTCAGAGTGGTTGGTTTCACCGACACCTTACCTTGGGGCCACTACGCAGTACCAGTATAGATTACATCACATACCATATTCAACGGCACCGCCCTCTAGCCCTATCTTTCACCGTTTCCCAACCCAACCATATTTTCGTTTGTATCGGATGCCATGATACTTATGCAAGGCAGTTCTTGCTTTCCGTGTACCTGCATAGAGGACGATACGCCTACAACATTGGCCGTCACACCACATATCACCATATCTTCCACGGCTTCGTGCCAACGCGTGCCGCTTATGCGAGTTAGTACCTGCCTGCCGATATACCTGTGTACACGCTTCAAAATGGCTTCAACTAGCGAATCAAGTAAGATACTAATTGTCTGGTTTCTCATCATATTTATATTTTTGCTTATTGTTTTTGTGAATCAAGTGCGATACTAATTTCCTCCTACAATATTTTTATTTTTCTTTATTGCTTTCAGATACCTACACCGAATTTATAGAGAATGCGCTGCAAATGAAAGAAAGTATGATCTCGAAAGAAAAACATCTAATCGGCCAATCAACATATGCACTAAACAGAAGCGGTTCAAAGTGGCTCAGCGTCGGTCTTAGTCCAGAGGCAGGCTTTACCCCTATCATCCAGATTAAATCACATTCTTCATCCATATACTTCGACGAAGATGAATGGTTCGAGTTTTGCAAGAAAGGTTACAGCGCAAATCACCATATCGAAGCCAGCACTTACAAACATATGAGCGTAATACGACTAAAAAGTCGGGGACACGAAATTGTTTTATCTACAGAAACATACAACAACCTATATCATTTACAGCGGCTAATTAAAATCAAACTATCTTTGCTATTGTCCTGTGAATTTCAGACATTTTACAAACGCACGCTAACATCCTGTGCATCGCTAAATGGTGATTTGTATCAAAATGTTACTAATTTCTTAAGCAAATGTATTAATTCGCAAAATGTATACTTTATGCAAGAAGCTTTATATATTGCATATAATACTGTAACATACGATTTTGAAGTAATGAAACTAGGTGTCGAATAAATTAAAATGTTTGTGTATGTATGTATATTTGAAAATAGTAAAATAAAGAAAAAGTTATTATCGATATTAGTATTTTATTTATAAACATGCATAAGTTTACAATACATTATTTTTATCAATCCAGCAGTTGTGCGAACTATCAAATCAGTTGCATATAATACTATATAAAAACATATGATTTTGAAGTAATGAAACTAGATGGCGAATAAATGAAAATGTTTTCGTCTATGTGTGTATGTATTTGAAAATAGTAAAATAAAGAAAAAGTTATCAACGCTATTTGTATTTCATTTACAAATATGACTTACAACATATAAGCGTAATACGACTAAAAAGTCGGGTGCAAGAAATTGTTTTATCTACAAAAACATACAACAACCTCTACCATTTACAGCGGCCAATTAAAATCAAACTGTCTTTGCTATTGTGTTGTGAATTCAGATATTTACAAACGCACGATAACATCCTGTGCATCGCTAAATGGTGATTTGTATCAAAATGTCACTAATTTCTTAAGCAAATGTATTAATTCGCAAAATGCATACTTTATGCATGAAGCTTTATATATTGCATATAATACTCTAACATATGATTTTGAAGTAATGAAACTAGGTGTTGAATAAATTAAAATGTTTGTGGCTGCGTGTGTGTTATTATCGATATTAGTATTTTATTTACCTATAAATAGTCATAAGTCTACAATGCATTATTTCTATCAATCCGGCCGTTGCGCGAACGATCAAATCCAAGCCACTTGACATAGCATTTGTTTGCTTTTGTTGTAACACTTGCCCAACGAGGTAAACACCTTTATGCTTCGGCATTTGCAGTTCAGGTTCGTAAAAGAACCCAAAATTGTCCATCCATTCATTTCCTAGATAGGTAAGAGGATTAGTTATTTGCACTTTGGATATTTTGAAAAGGTCGGCACCCCAATTAGGCATATATCCTTTCTAGAATACTCCTTTATACTTGCTGATTCGAATAATATCGCCAACTTTGAATTTATTTCTTCCCTTGATTTTAATATTCACGTAAACAGCAGACAGAAGATATTGCTCATTCTACGATGTGACATCACCAGGCATTATTTTAAGAGTCGTATGTGTTGTTTCAATGTATTTGCCAACTATTTCCTGTAAATATCTATCGATTTGTAAGACCCCCTCAAAATGAAATTCTTGTACAATCTATTTTTGATTGTGCGAATAACCCCTTCAGCTACTGAAGCTTTCTTAGTACTATATGAGGAATCATGATTTATTCGATATTTGATCATTAATTTTTTCAAACTCCCGATTGTAGAATTCAGTATCCGAGTCTGCTTGTACATTTTTGGGAAAGCGTCCTCGCAGCGAAACACTAAACTCTAACTCATATAACCATACAAACTTTGAAAAACAGACGATGATGACTAAAGAGAGTAGAACATCTGTTACAAATACGTAACAGATGTTCTACCGTTTGTACGGTAAGAACCAACATTAAATCAGCCTACCAACCTATCGTTATTATACAAGTTTTGTCAACCGCAAATGATGTATACCACAAAAGAGCACAAGAAGAATTGTTTTCCTTATTGACATCGGACTTTCCGATACTGGGGGCGCTTAGTATGCAACAGCTAGGCCGATGCGTTGACGGCTTACCTGTTGCAAAGAACAGCTAGGCCGATGTGTTGGACGGCTTACCCGTTGCAAAGAACAGCTAGGCCGATGTGTTGGACGGCTTACCTGTTGCAAAGAACAGCTAGGCCGATGCGTTGAACGGCTTACCCGTTGCGAGGAACAGATATGCCGTCAACACATCGGCCTAGCTGTTCTTTGCAACAGGTAAGCCGTTCAACGCATCGGCCTAGCTGTTCTTTGCAACAGGTAAGCCGTCCAACACATCGGCCTAGCTGTTCTTTGCAACGGGTAAGCCGTCCAACACATCGGCCTAGCTGTTCTTTGCAACAGGTAAGCCGTCCAACACATCGGCCTAGCTGTTCTTTGCAACAGGTAAGCCGTCAACACGTCGGCCTAGCTGTTCTTTGCAACAGGTAAGCCGTTCAACGCATCGGCCTAGCTGTTGCATACTAAGCGCCCCCAGTATCGGAAAGTCCGATGTCAATAAGGAAAACAATTCTTCTTGTGCTCTTTTGTGGTATACATCATTTGCGGTTGACAAAACTTGTATAATAACGATAGGTTGGTAGGCTGATTTAATGTTGGTTCTTACCGTATAAACGGTAGAACATCTGTTACGTATTTGTAACAGATGTTCTACTCTCTTTAGTCATCATCGTCTGTTTTTCAAAGTTTGTATGGTTATATGAGTTAGAGTTTAGTGTTTCGCTGCGAGGACGCTTTCCCAAAAATGTACAAGCAGACTCGGATACTGAATTCTACAATCGGGAGTTTGAAAAAATTAATGATCAAATATCGAATAAATCATGATTCCTCATATAGTACTAAGAAAGCTTCAGTAGCTGAAGGGGTTATTCGCACAATCAAAAATAGATGGTACAAGAATTTCATTTTGAGGGGGTCTTACAAATCGATAGATATTTACAGGAAATAGTTGGCAAATACATTGAAACAACACATACGACTCTTAAAATAATGCCTGGTGATGTCACATCGTAGAATGAGCAATATCTTCTGTCTGCTGTTTACGTGAATATTAAAATCAAGGGAAGAAATAAATTCAAAGTTGGCGATATTATTCGAATCAGCAAGTATAAAGGAGTATTCTAGAAAGGATATATGCCTAATTGGGATGCCGACCTTTTCAAAATATCCAAAGTGCAAATAACTAATCCTCTTACCTATCTACTTGAGGAAATGAATGGATGGACAATTTTGGGTTCTTTTACGAACCTGAACTGCAAATGCCGAAGCATAAAGGTGTTTACCTCGTTGGGCAAGTGTTACAACAAAAGCAAACAAATGCTATGTCAAGTGGCTTGGATTTGATCGTTCGCGCAACGGCCGGATTGATAGAAATAATGCATTGTAGACTTATGACTATTTATAGGTAAATAAAATACTAATATCGATAATAACTTTTTCTTTATTTTACTATTTTCAAATATACATACATACACAAACATTTTAATTTATTCGACACCTAGTTTCATTACTTCAAAATCGTATGTTACAGTATTATATGCAATATATAAAGCTTCTTGCATAAAGTATACATTTTGCGAATTAATACATTTGCTTAAGAAATTAGTAACATTTTGATACAAATCACCATTTAGCGATGCACAGGATATTAGCGTGCGTTTGTAAAATTCTGAAATTCACAGGACAATAGCAAAGATAGTTTGATTTTAATTAGCCGCTGTAAATGATATAGGTTGTTGTATGTTTCTGTAGATAAAACAATTTCGTGTCCCCGACTTTTTAGTCGTATTACGCTTATATGTTTGTAAGTGCTGGCTTCGATATGGTGATTTGCGCTGTAACCTCTTTCTTGCAAAACTCGAACCATTCATCTTCGTCGAAGTATATGCATGAAGAATGTGATTTAATCTGGATGATAGGGGTAAAGCCTGCCTCTGGACTAAGACCGACGCTGAGCCACTTTGAACCGCTTCTGTTTAGTGCATATGTTGATTGGCCGATTAGATGTTTTTCTTTCGAGATCATACTTTCTTTCATTTGCAGCGCATTCTTTATAAATTCGGTGTAGGTATCTGAAAGCAATAAAGAAAAATAAAAATATTGTAGGAGAAAATTAGTATCGCACTTGATTCACAAAAACAATAAGCAAAAATATAAATATGATGAGAAACCAGACAATTAGTATCTTACTTGATTCGCTAGTTGAAGCCATTTTGAAGCGTGTACACAGGTATATCGGCAGGCAGGTACTAACTCGCATAAGCGGCACGCGTTGGCACGAAGCCGTGGAAGATATGGTGATATGTGGTGTGACGGCCAATGTTGTAGGCGTATCGTCCTCTATGCAGGTACACGGAAAGCAAGAACTGCCTTGCATAAGTATCATGGCATCCGATACAAACGAAAATATGGTTGGGTTGGGAAACGGTGAAAGATAGGGCTAGAGGGCGGTGCCGTTGAATATGGTATGTGATGTAATCTATACTGGTACTGCGTAGTGGCCCCAAGGTAAGGTGTCGGTGAAACCAACCACTCTGAATCGTTTATTGTCGAATGGGCTAAGGGAGATCTTCTCCTGGGCGGTAGTAAAGAGCTGGTGTTTAAAGGAACGTGTCCCTCGCTGCTGATGCACCATTTCTCGCTCCTCCTTTAGGCAAGTTAGGTAGTCGTTGAATTCGATGCTCTGCTTCACAACATAATTTTTCACACCCTTCGCTTTTCTCATAGCGCTATTTTGAAATCTGCAGGCGTACATTTTAGCTCGTAAACCAACAAAACTCCAAAAGCAAATCGCCCGCACCTTCGTCTTTCATAAGTCCCGGCACTTTTTTGTTCACCCGCGACATTTTATACACATTGTTTTCGGTGTAGTCCGAAGTATCGAAACGCGCAATGTTCACTTTAATATCTGCATACACGTCTAATGTGTTTATAGAATAAATTAAGGAATCGGTATCGGTATAACACAGTTTACAATTTTCCCCGTAATAGTTCTTCATGTAGTCGTAGTGGAATTCGTAGAGCGCCGTTTTGGATATGTCCAATACACACACGCCCACGTAGATTGGCTTATCGAATAGCACTTCGTTCCTAAATAATTCCACGTCAACTAATTCATTGGTGAAAATCGTTAAACACTTAAAATTTGGCTTGCTAATCAACGCCTCTGCCCCATATCTACCCACCCACTTATTCACAATTTAAATTTCACGGCGTAATCTCACGCGTTCATAATACATCGGTCTTCATGTACAAGTCCGAATACTCGCCTAAATCGCCACACTCGAATTCACGCCATACACTTTGAGCGTGCTCATAATCATCGATGTTGATGGGGGTGTTTGTCAGGTCGTTGTGGAAGGCTTCCATTGGCGGCAGTTGAGCTTCGGTTAATTTCTCCCATGAGCATATATAATTATATTGAAACACATCTTTCCGCTTTAATAAACTAACTTCTCTACCGAAGTTGCTTTCCAATATAGGATGTTCTTCTAAATAAGATGCTAATTTATCTATGGATGTAGCCATGAATCTGAATGAATCCAGAAACTTGAAGTTTATTTTACTCTCATCGGTTGTGTGAATCATAGCGATATATTGCTCACTGTTATTGTGGGTCACTCTTAACTCCCCTGATGCTGCCAATTCTTCTACTAGCAAGTGACCATCGTGGGCGGACAGATTGTGGAACCAACAGATTTGGTTTTAGAATCTTGGAATTCCAGATTATAATTGGAGTGGGCAGCACCTCTATATATACAAACTAATATAAGCAACTTGATTAAATATACAATGTCAGAAACTTACCTGTATTTACTGGTGAGATGAGAATGATTGCGAGCCTGTCGGTTTCAATGAGTTTTTCGCAAATATGGCATATCCTTGCGGTGTAAAACTCCCTATATTGTTGTGGTGTTAGGCGATCCATGGGGGCAGGACATTGGTGTGCTGCTTGTACATCTATTGCAATATCTTGAAGTTCACGAATCAGCCACCCAACACAATTTTCTTCTCTGTAGCTGCGGTAGTATGATAGCTCGGGGATCGTAACTGCATTGAAAATAATATCCAACGCTATATCGCTTCGGTTTCTTGACGTCGTTGGTGGGCTGTAGCAAACACTCAAAATCCGCATATATGGCAAAAGGAGCCATTATTTTATTTTTATGATTTTTAAATTTAAGTATTTTATCTTTCGAGAACGTCACCTTGTAATTATTTAAGTACTGTAAGACGTCATTTTTATGTAACTTTAAAACTAGTCACAGAAATACACACTGTTGTATACATTACTGAAGCACTACACTGCACTTAGGTAACTTTAAAACTATTCACAGAAATACACACTGTTGTATAGAGTACTGAAGCACTGCACTGTTGTTCTCTGTAGATAGAGAATATTGAAGTTCGTTCTGCGCGCTCTTTATATATATATACGAGTATATCCCACTCTCATGATTAGGCATAATGGCGCAGTTTCTAGCAGGTATGGACTCGCATAATCCAATACTTTGTGAAGCCTTCCTATTGTCGGAGAAAAAGGGCGTTAATTCTATTGGTTAAAGAACTATTAGGGGTGGTAACCCACCCTAGCAGGGGGTCGAGTTATAGCACACCTGCATTAAAAGCGGATTCTCAGAAAAGCATGCTGATTAAAATGCATAAATTCCGTACCTATAGCAAACCCACCATTGTCCTAGTGCTTTGCATAATTAAACCGTTTTATTTTTATGCGCGCAGGTGTTTTTTTTTTTAAGCCAGGAAGTTCTTCCGCTGATTGTGAATTCTGATAAACTTATCCTACAATTAATATGCATAAATTCCGTACCTCTAGCAAACCCATTGTCCTCATGCTTTGCATAAATAATGAGCGTTTTATGCG
Source organism: Cetonia aurata (assembly GCA_949128085.1). NCBI lineage: Eukaryota > Metazoa > Arthropoda > Insecta > Coleoptera > Scarabaeidae > Cetonia > Cetonia aurata. The sequence continues at coordinate 654,346 of OX421885.1, forward strand.
CGCAGGTGTTGTGAATTCTGAGAAACTTATCATATAAATGTTTTTATTGTTATGAGTTCTTCCGCTGATTGTGAATTCTGATAAACTTGTCCTACAATTAATATGCAGAAATCCCATGTACCTAGCGGGGCTAGTAGTAGTAGTTGCGTGTTATGCATAATAATAATTTAAATGTTTTATTGTTATGAGCGCAGGTGCGTAAGATGATTGTGGATTCTGAATTCAGTGCCTCGTAGTTGCGTGTTACGCATAATAATAATTTATATGTTTTATTGTTATGAGCGCAGGTGTGTAATATAATTGTGGATTCTGAATTCAGTGCCTCGTAGTTGCGTGTTACGCATAATAATAATTTAAATGTTTTATTGTTATGAGTTCTTCTGCTGTTGTGAATTCTGAGAAACAGCTTACCCGCTCCGCGGATTAACATAATGCACCCCTAATTAAACAAATAGTCAATCATCGCACCCGTTCCGCGAATTAACGTAATGCCCCGTAATTAAACAAATAATCAATCCATAATAATTCATAATTAAGCCGCGATCGCGAAATCGTGTCTCAACACGTCTACCGGGGGTAGCCGCCATCTTGAAAACTGGCCCAGAACGAACGTACGATACGCCTATCTAAAAAGTGGCCCAGAACGCACTTAGTACCTCTACTAAGTATGTACTAAGTATGTACCTTCAGACTTGCTTCTGTTCAATATTCCGTCAATCTACTTGTTTGTACTGTGATTTCCATATCTAATGCTTATTTTACTATACAATTATACATATTTTATTATGATTCTGGAAGATTGGCTTTTTTACGCTGTCAGATTTTTAACTAACTTCGATCCACTTGCGGCGCCTCCACACGCACACAAGGCGGAAGCGCGCGTAAAATTGAAATATACACCCCTCGACCACAGAATAGGTAATATACAGAAGTTTCACTCAATGCATTTCCCTATGGTCGCGTTTTATTTTTTGTGGTAATTATCTACGACTACACGATTCTGCGCACAGGTTTGATGCAGGACCCATTTTGGCCAGCAGAGCCGGATTAACTAGATAAATAATGAGTATGCAAAGCAAAATTTTCAAAAATACATTTGCAAAATACGTTTTCTAATAATTTTTTAATAGAAAACATGTTTTTAAGGCAATTAGTTGGTAAATAACTGCTAAACCTCATGTATATGTAATAAATTCTTCATTCGTGTCGACATATATTATCAATGTCTTCGTATTATTTTAAAATTTAAAGTAAATAGTAATACTAGTAAAAGTTCCTCTAGTCTAGAATAACGTTTAGATTTCAAAAGTGCAAAGAAAACTATACCATTCCATTTGAAATAAGAAAGTTGATGTCAATTTCCGGTGTTTCCGGAAGTGCAGCCATCTTGAAAATATTTTCACGGCATAGATTTTATTACACTATGTACGTATGCAACTTTACAGAAATTAATGATTACTAGAAGGGCCAATCTTTCTAATGGACGGTCTCGATCAATCACCCTGTATAATGACACCAAGAAATTCTACCTGCGCGAACGACAAATTTGTGCTGACTGCGATATCATTAAAACGGCATAGATATAGTACAAATTCCTTGTCTGACTGACACTTCTGTATATTACCTATTCTGTGCCTCGACTAAATGTAACGAGTCTAAGAAGTAACAAACCAGTGACAGTAAACGTCACACAATTAACAATGTAGGTCGACTTAAGGCACTAAATCGCGCTTGTTGCGCAATAATAATTGGTAAACCAGTGAAAATGTATTGCAATCAATCGCTATTAACAAACACGTGTTTCGCCTTTCAAGGACTCATTTGTTCTACTGTGCGATTTTGGTTGCAATTTACGTCGCAAGAAAGTGAACGTCATTTATAATCCAATAGGCTATAATAGCAATAATGATAATAACAACCAAAGATAACATAAAACAAAAGCAAGCAGCAGCTATTTAGAACAAAATTAAATGAATTATAAGACATTTTTAAATACCATAGGCAACTAGATACATTAGAACTTTCATTTCAAAAACGTCAAATGGCACTTATTTTGATCACAAGAATGCGATAATACAGGATGTTCCATTTTAAAAAACTTAACTTTGGTACTTTTAATGGTTTTAAAACATCCTGTATAACATGAAAATAATTTTTAAAAGTAGCTGTATATCGCAAAAGTGAAACTTTTTGAACATCACATATTTTGGCAACAGAATTTCGTGACGTATAGGTGAATCTATTGGTAAACTAACAGGTTATGGCATGTTTCATGACAGTATATTTTGAGGGATTAGCTTTAGTCTAGGATAATTATTTTGGCTTCGGTTATTATTTAATGTAGCATTCATGTGTTCATCAGCCCGACTGCTGGCCTAATGGCTTGCACAGTTGTCTATTAGTAGTGAGGTTCAGCGTTCAAATCTCACTCTGGTCAACTACGATAACCGATTTTTTCCGCGGTCGTAATGATGTTTAGGAGGGAGATTTTGCTCTGCAGGGGAGCCTGATAAGCACTTGATGCTTAGGTTTTATCAATCCCCTTAAAAAAGTACGCACATTCGTGAAAAAACGGTTTATTTTTGTACTTCTTGGCCACACTATTGGATTTTTTATTTCATGTAATAACTCAATGGGAAACGACAGTTTAAAGGAGGAATGTTTTCCCAGATATTTAGAAGTGATAGAGTCACATTGAACTTTCTATAAATTTTATGTCGTAAGATATTTTATTATATCTGCAGGTGTAGTTTCTGGCACTAAGTTATATACATGTAAGTATCCATACTGGGCAGATGTTTCAATAGTTCCTTATTATAATTCCACTTCATTTTTCTTTTTCTTTATGGACTACCTTTTTAAATCCCTCATTACCGGAGTCTACTACCCACGTGCGGCTTCTCTGTTGGAGGGCATTGTAAAGTTTTATTTTATTTTATCCAAATTATTAAAATTATTATTTCGTTTATCGGTTTAATTTAGTACCGATGCATAGTTTACGATGGTTTTTTTTATACACTATTTATGTTTTAAGTAGAGTAGGTGAAAACCAAACATTTGTTAGCTGACCTGATAAGTTACAGAGTAATAAAAATCTTCAAGATATAAAATGTAACTTACCTTCGAAACGGTACCTCTCGAACGGTTAACGCTTGCTAACAGTTCAAGAACACTAACACGAGAAACTACCAGGAGCAAGCAAGAACTACTTCAGGATTTAGTATAGTTATGTAACTATATAATACACGCTCCTGCCACCCATCTGTACGTCAACTGGCAATAGTTACTCGTGTTTTTGTTAATAAAATAGTGGACTAATATCCGCGCACCCGGATACAGATTTTAGAACATTCCATTTTTAATGATAATGTTCTTAATCTTCCTTACAGTAGATCCATCGACTAATCGATTTTGAATGGTATTTAATTTGAATATTTTTTGTTCTTTTAAATTATTACACCAAACAGTAATCATCAGTACGTATCTGTTTTGAAGGTATAACTTTATTATATTTTCAATAAATACATACATAAATACATAACGTATACTATTATTTACATACAACATACACATACGTACATATTTATGCTTTCCCGCCAATTTAATTAACTAATCGAGCAATCTAGTTCTCCTTGCTTGGGTATACAATCTAACGTTGTTACTACTGCTCTGGTCATGTACGTCATCGTGCCATAAGAACCGCTTGGAGCACTATCATAAAAATGCTGGCAAATGAATGCGGCACCGCCACAAAGAAGGCCGCCAGTTCTTGAAGTTTCTCGAAGCTCCTTTGGTTTGGCGCAACATAATGTCGCATCACCATCACACTTCATCTACACATTACAAGCAAACATGAAAAATGTATCCCTAATAATGATAAACATAACAACAGGATGCATTTTTTTATACATATATCTGGCAAATAATAAATGAAATGAAAAATCTTACGCGGAAACATTGTCCTCATTATGTCATTAGTAAAAAATAACTATGTAATCATTGGTAAGAACCGGATTCTAGAAAAAGTGCCCTTTTGTTATTAATTGAGGTTTAAATCCGCTTTAGCGGTATTAGCTTTATTTTTTTTAAATCCACTAAAATGCATCCAAAAGACGAGCGCCATTTAGCTGTGTGGACGCCTCTAGCCGGTATGTTTTTGTACAATGGATCTGATCGTAGACTAGCGAGCGATTATCGGTGGTCTGGTACTAGGTATCGCCGTTTGTTTACAAAAGCGGGAAAAAGCGCAATCCTTTTCGAAAATTTCGATTTTTCTCGATTTACGGTGATAGACCGACAATGCGAGTAGAATCGCCGACGAGAAATGTCAGATACCGCACTTTTGAGCAGTGATTTTGGGTTTTGGGGGCGACCGAGTCGAAAAGCAAAAATGGAAATCTAAGCAAAATCTAGCATTTAATTTTTTAAAATCTTATTTCAACGCTTAACACATAGCAACGTGACATATGCGTCCGGATATATGTATATTTATTTTACTTAGAAATGAAAAAAAAAATGTTGTAGGGGTTAATTACTTTAAAATGAATTACAATGTTATGTAACACGTAAATTACTATCAGGTTATTTATTCATTTAAAACTACCACTAACTAATCAATAAATTATCAAAAACTCTCTAAAACATATACATATTTTGATTATCCCAAATTTATCATTCTCTTTTGTCGTAAATGGTATGTTATTTTGCCGTTTATCTGTCCTAATTTGAAATCTAAAAAGGTCTTAAAATCCTGTATTAATAATCGGTTAGATGAGATCAAAGGAAGAAATCAAACTAGTAACTACTAATAATTTAGGCAAATTATAAATTATAATAAGTTGTTTTATGGCATCACAATTAATTATTACCAGACTTGTGAATTCCGTCCATTCGGAAATCTACGAAGGAAAATTATTTTTGCTGACAGCTTGATAGTAACAATTAGAAAGTATTTATTGGTATCAATATCAAAACTTAAGAGCTGAAATCTCAAACTTGGGCAATTTGACAAATAGGAATTTCTGGCGATATCCAAGTACTGATATTGACCTTTTTTTTAACTGTTGCTGTGAAACGTTCAGAACACCAGCTAAGATTTTTGCACGACACGGTCGATGTATAATATAGTGAGGTCGTAAGTTCCCCGACCCCCTCGTAACTGTTTAAATAGAGCAGTAAAGCAAAAATAAGGTGAAATTAGAGACAATTTGTGGTGCTTTGGCTATACGAATACGCACTTGGTTTGAAATGTAAGAAGGCATAGGTACCTTTAAAATTTAAATGGGAAGTAAATTCCTATAAAAGCTCATTTGGAAGACATTTTCATTACTTTTATGACAATACAAACAATTTTTACTTACTCAAGTTTAATGATTGGGGTACGTTACTTTCCATTAACCCTCCTGTTCATTTTATGGTTGATGTTTCTTAGGAAACGTACTATTACACTGCAAAAATATATCATATTGCAACAACTGTAATCGTATGTTTTGCAGCTGTGTCCGTGGCTGTCGTGTGTGTGTGTTACAGGTTTTGGTATAATTACAGGTTTCTGTATATAACACCCCAAAAATTAATACGAGGGTTATCGGAAAAGTAATGTAGGTACTCCACTCATTAATCTTGAGTAAGTTAGCCAAAACATGACAAATTATCTCTAATTTCATCTCGTTTTGTTTTATTGCTTTATTTCTTTCCTTTCAAAGATATGAGGGGGAGGAAATACTGTTGCAAAATTGTAAAATGCGCGGATAAGCGCTTCACTACACTTACTTGTTTGTTGCTGGGTAAAGCTTTGACTTGTGGAATATACTTTGACACTCCTAGACACAGATTGATATATTAATTTATTAAAGCTCTCAGACTGGATGGAGAGCTATAAGTGCGGGCAAACCCTAGCAGCTTATAGGTGATGTAAGAGGTCACGATGCAAGGTTACCCTAATTAGGTCGAATCTAATCTAATTTATTGATACATTATATCATCTCCACCGAAATTTTGCCAAACCCGAAGGTGTCTCAACCTCCAGTAACGACTTTTTACGTATCAAACATTGCATAAACACGGGACCTGCAATTTCACCTCCTATCCGAGGCGTGTTCTTATCCACAATTAAAAATCAAACGGTCTCGGCCGGGGATCCAAACGATCCATTCGGATAAAAGGCGAACACACAAATCGTTCAACCGATCTGGTGCTTCGCTACTCTCAGAATATATCTAAGGACACACTGAGTAAATTTTACACAATTTTTAGTGTGATCTTCAGAGTGAACGGAATTCATAAGTTTTGTCATTTCTATTTAGATATAAAAGCGAAAACGTTAATCACCCACCTGATCGTCTAAAAATGATTCGTTGGCGGCGTGTACCAGTTGTTCCACTTGCACAATGCCACCTAATGAAGCAGCTACGTTGTATTCTGATAGCAACGTAAGAACCATTAATGCTTCCACTATCAATTGTCTATACTCCGGTTGAGGTATAGAATTCAATACCGTTTCGACCGCAAGAGCAAACTTCAACTCTCCAGAAGTCATTTCTTGCGTTAAGCTTTGGGGTAATACCTTCCCTGCGATATCTATCCCTTGGCACTAAAATGTATTTAAGGGCAGAAAAGACTAAGAATTTTTCTTTAAAGAAAAATATTTTGCTGAGGGCCGGTATTTAAATCACCGAATAATAGCAATTTAGCTAATATATATAAGAAAAATGTAAGGTTATTTCAGTTATTCAGCTAATAACTTTTATTAGAAACTTTATTAGGAGATTGAAATACCGGCTCTAAATGAAAGTTTAAACATTTCTGCTTTGAATAGCGTAATCAATTTTTTTCTTTTTTCTCGGATTACATCGTAGAAATGTATTAAAAAAAATTATCTAATTTATCTAAGAATATCATCAAATCCGTAAACGTAAAATCACTTATGTCAAGAAAACACCTGGCATTTCTTTTATTTCGTGTATGAATCAATGAGTGTTTGGATTTTGTATTCACATTTTCTTCTTATTCTTCGATTCATATATTTAGTGATAATTCTATTAGCTACAGACATTATAAGTATAAACTTATCGGAATTACCCATTTTGTACAACAATATAAATTCTTGTACAAAATGGGTAATTCCGATAGTTCTAGCGGTTCAAGTGTGGAATATGTGAATTTATACGAGTACGAGAGCGAGAGCGGCAACAGATTAGTACAACGAATTCTGCACCACCACATTTATCATTTTTGGGTACCCCAGGCGCACATTCACTGCGGCCAACTTTGATGTCTTAGATTATTTTCAATTATTTTTTGACAATGATCTTATAAATTTATTAGTAACTGAGACGAACCGGTATGCGGACCAACAACCCAGACGATCATCAGATATTTTGGAACCAGTTTCCGTAAACGAAATGCAAATCTTTTTGTGCATCAACATCCTCCAGGGCATAATAAAAACCAACCGAGAAAATACATTTGTCAACAAGACATTTTTTCTTGGCCTATATTCCACAGGCTAATGCCATCACGTAGATATTTTTATATAAAAAACATTTGCATTTTACAGACAACGCAAGCTATGATCCTAGCACACGTCCCAACCCTAAGCTTCATAAAATCTGGACAATATATAAAAAAACATCATGGAAAATGTTCTAGCCTGTATATACCGGAGCAAAATGTGAGTGTTAATGAAAGCCTTCTACTATATAAAGGACGTTTGGGGTGGGTGCAATACATGTCTTTGAATTAATTTTTATTTATTCTATATGCCGGAAAAGGAACTATAATAACAGATAAATATAGAGATATGCCAATGACATCGCAGGTAGTATTGACATTAGCTGACGACTTATTAGATATGGGATACTGTATAACAACGGACAAAAAGGATTGCGAAAAAATGAATAATTTGGAGTATCGGACGGAGTTAATGGGACAAATGATAAAGTACCATTCCAGTACGTTCCCTAAGGTGGGAAGACCAAAGCAAATTGGACCACTAAGACTAACGGAGAGGCATTTTCCGGATTTCATACCACCGACGGAAATGTGCCATATAGAATTTGTGCGGTGTGTTCCTCAACAGAGGCTCAAAGGGGAAAAAAGTAATTCTTCTTTTGTGATTCCAACTATAGACAGTTCTACTGTAATGTTTTTGGGTCTTTTCGTCTATAGGTAACTTGACACAGTGGCAGAAAATAACTCGAAAGAGTTTGCCGATAGGTATAGTGAATTGAATAGTAAGTCGCCCTTACTTTTAGCAATGAGTTATAATACGGAAGAAAACATATTAGGGAACTCCATTTGAAATTTTTGGCTTTTCTACATTTTTCGAGAATAATTTCTATATGATACAATAATTTTTATGTAGCACCTTAATGCAATTACATACCGTCAGTCTGTAAGTATCGCAAGTGGATTGAAGAAAATCGCAAGCGCACATGAGATGATAGGGTGAGTAGAATAGCTGGGAGAGTGCTGGGCCAAAATCCGATATGAATTACCACAGGGTTCGCGATTCACATTTTATCCTCACCAGTCCTACCTTTTGCTTTGATCACGCCCACTTGACGTCGCCTCATTGGCTAACGTTCCTTGAGCACGAAATGTTAAAATCAGGGGCCTCGGGTCCCGTCCGTCTCACAACAGGTGCCGTTGACTTTCTTGTTGACACCTAGTTAGGTGCTCCCAAATTAATGTTAAAACGACAGTAGCTCTTACGGGCCGAGATACCAGAACTCGGGGATGACTCAGCGCTCCACGGAGCGGATGGATGTGGCAAGTGAGAAGCGCAACATTACACGCATACGTCATCAAAATGGATTTACACACACACTATATCACATGTAAAACAGACCGAAGATGCATATTAGCGGATTATAATTATTCCCACTAGAGCAAGCAGCGACCAAAAAACAGTCAAATACGATTTTTGCGGGAATACGGGAAGCGTTAATTGATTCTCATAATAAAATTATACAACCTAGGAAAAGCAGATTTTACGAAATTACGCAAAGTGGATGCAAAATTGTAAACGCATAAAATAAAAATAGGAATAACTGTAAATGTGTTGAAAAGAGAGCGAAGATTAAGAAATGCGTGACGAACATACATCATAAAAATTAATCTGCATTTTTTCCATATCATGATATAATCGAGTCAGACTAAAAATAAACACCTACACCTACTATTTTGATGTCGATTAAGGATTGTGCGAGGGTTAACGTGCATTTAAATGCAAAACAAATGAATTTAGGTATCGGGGTCCCTTCATAAATTTCAACTATAATTTTAACGGCAATTCAAAAATATAAAAATGTACACTCACGGACACCCAAAATGTCCGGTCTAATGCGTAGTCTAAACGCCGCGGGCAACTCGGGTATGTGGAACGTTGCGCTCAGACTGTGGCTTAGACCGGACATTTTGGGTGTCCGTGAGTGTACAAGGTATCCTATTTAAAATAAGAAAGTTGATATTAACACCCTGTATAACCATATATTTTGCTCGAATAGGTCAAATTGTTGTTAGTACACTACCAAATTTTTAGATTTTTCGGGTTAATAGTTTTCGTTGCAGTTTGTCGTGAGACACTCTTTACATTATACTTCATCTCCTTACCTTCTCTAAAACGCTCCATACTCTTGGGTAAAAATCCCTAGGAACCTTGTTTAAAGCACCATCTAATCTACGTCTGCGAAGCCATTGTCCCTGCCTATCAGGCTCCATCTGTTCGTCACCATTTGCATCTAAACTAATATGGCTTTTCTACGAATTAAAGGAAACACTTTTTTTATAAAAAAAAAAAACCTAGTTCTTGCTATAGCAATAGTAAGTTAATCATTACCTTACTAATCTTACTTGACTTGTTGCTAATAATAGAAAAATTTCCACGTCCCACTGAAATATTAAACGAAAATAAACATTTTTCTTTTTTCAGTAACGGACTAGAATGAGTTATGTCGGTAAAATGATAAAGTGATAGATGTAGTTTTAATTATTTCACATACCGCTGCTTATGGCAAACTCTTTCCCACTAATTATGTGATAAAGGAGATTCTTCATTTCAAAAGGACTCAGATTTAATAAATATTCTGAAGCTTCTTCCGAATCACATATCAATGTCCGGGACAATTCTGTAGCCATAACTTGTATTATTAAACCCACCCTTAATCTTAGCATTTCTAAAAACAACTGAGGTTCTGTTCTAATAAACATCGCTAAATACACCAATAACTCTTGTGTTAACATCGCTGTGCTATCGTCTTCTCCGTATGCTTCGTGTATAAGAGTTCGCAAGTCGGTTTCTGGTAGAGGAGCGGTAACAGTATGTTCATTGTGAGGAGGCATGCCCACTGTAATTTGTTTCTGCCGAACTAATAGGTCTGTAACCGCTTTAGCTAAATCTTCCACTCTTTTCCCTAACATTCCTGCAGTATGCCTAACTAAACCCCAGAGCTTCTGCTGACATGCTTTCTCATAGAGACTCTTTAAAAGGTCACGAACAGTAACGACTTTGCCATACTCTAACATTCCAGTATTAAAATCCAATCCTTTTGAATCGACCAAATATTGCAAAATATCACCTTGTTCTTCCAGAGATTCAGACTCGCGAAGCATAGCAAATAATTCATCCACCTCCGTGTCCGCATACTGCGCTTCGGTATTATTCCTATGACGACTACCAGACACATTTAATGAATTAGTTTTATGGTCATGGGGTAATTTATATTTAATTTCTGGAGAAGGTGATCTAGTTTGAACGTGGGTCCCGTCAGTATGGTCCGAACTAAGCGGAAATATAGAAAATCTCCGATCAACAGTGCCAGCTCCTTCCATACCTAAAGTGTCCGCTGTTTTTCAAAAAAGGAAAAAAATATTAAATTATTTATTAATAAACCATTACCAATAGGCTTCGATTCACGAGGCGAACTGTTCCTTTTATTCAGTTTAACACATATTAACTTATGTTCTTTTTTTCAGCTGATTTAGCGTAGGGCTAAAAACAGAAACCGCAATATTTCATTTATATTTTATATAAACTTTGTACTGGCAAATTTAGGAAAATTTTACGTCTTAACCTTAAAGTTTAATAAAAAAAAGAATCGGTTAAAAAAAAACCGTCTGCATACCTTCACATAGTTTGACTACCTATGAGCGTTCGCCCGACTATATGGGTATTAAAATATTCAATAATCTACCACCTTCTTTAACTGATATACGTAGCATCAAGCTATTTAAAACTGCTTTATTAAAATTTCTTGGGGATAACGTCTTTTACACACTAAATGAAGTTTTGCAAGAAGCGTAATGTTATTGTTTTCTCATCTTACAGTCTGTAACAACTGCACAATTGTGTAATTCACAAATGCATTTACTATATTTACTTTGTTCTTATTTCTTATATTGAACTTTGATTTATATCTGGTTATGGAATTATCCTATACCTATTGTATGGTCTATTGGATAAATAAATATTATTATCCCGACGGCGATCTACATCTATTCCTAATTTCAATAACCCATCTATCTGGTTCGCGGTTCAAACTCCCGCAAATTAATGTAAAATCAATTCCATTTTTAGATATTTCATTTTAGTCGTTTCATCTAGGCTAATTATTCAAAAGCGTTACTTCAAAAATACACCGTTCAAAAAGACTGTGGCGTTAAATATACAAATACAGCCTTAACAAGGAAATTTTAATCAACTTAAAATTATTATATATAGAGTTGTAAACATCGTAAAAAATGAACAAATTAGACGAATCACCTAACAATATACAGGCTGATTCATTTTCGACCCTCACCATTGGGATCTTGCTTATTATTGAAGATAGACGATAGGTTTAAATTTGGCAAAGTTGTTAAATTTTGTGGTTATTATGATTCTGAAAAGAAAGTAGACGTGAAACAAATGACGTTTGAGATTTTGTTTAAAAACGGAAAAATCACATTTTCTTATTTTGCTTTTAGCACTTTTATTTGGCATTGCAGTGAAAAACTAAAGACATGTTCTCAAGGCCACTTTTAATGTTCTATGTAATGGTGTGCTTGGAGTTTCTATACGACGTTTCGTTTTTTTCTGGTCGTCATCAACTTTCTTTTTTCTTATGGGCGCCATATTGGATTTTGACACCGTTAGAAAGAGTCTTTTTTTCTGATTTCAACCATGTGAAACATGTTGACAAAAGTTTTTGATATTATGCTTTAACTCACGAAGAATTAAATTTAAGATTAAATAAGGTAGCTAAGAAATTTCGAACTGTCAAATCACTTATAGTGCTTAGTAATAGAAAAATGTCGTATACCAACGAAGAGAAACGAGATATGTTATGTATTTTGTAACCATCGAATCGAAATGCAACAATAGCTAGTACACGATATTTACAATTGTATCCTGAACGACGACAACCATATCGTACTATTTTCCTAGATCTTGATAGAAAGTTGGTCGAGTATGGATCGTTTCCCAAGCCGCGTAATGTTTACGGTAACCGGTAATTTTGTATTGTTTATTAGGTTAATAATAATCCATCAACAAGAGAAGTAGCGTCAGAATTAAATTTGCCCCAGACTCGAGTATGGAGAACTTTGCGTCGAAATAAGCTTAAGCGTACAAGGTCCATGTTAGCCATAGTTTACTACCTGGTGATAATTTAAGGCGACTACCATACTGTAATTGGTTAGGTACTGAAAAAGTTAGAAGACGACGAAGATTTTTTAATAGAAATACAGAGCACTATTAGGCATTGCAGCATCCTACACAAAATAGGACGAGGAGACCTCAACATCGTTTTGGATTAAACGTTTGGAAGGGCATTTTGGGAAATCGTCTTGTAGGACCAGTAATTTATGAAGAGACATTAAATGAGGAAAGATACCTCAACCTTCTTCGCACACACGTATATAATTTCTTAATTATTATTCTTATTAAAAATTACATAACATATCTCGTTTCTCTTCGTTGGTATATGACATTTTTTTATTACTAATCCAACAATAAGTGATTGACAGTTCGAAATTTCATGGCTACTTTATTTAATCTTAAATTGAATTCTTCGTGAGTTAAAGTGTAATATCAAAAACTTTTGTTAACATGTTACACATGGTTGCAATCAGAAAAAAAAGACTCTTTCTAACGGTGTCAAAATCCAATATGGCGCCCATAAGAAACAAGAAAGTTGATGATGACCAGAAGAAAACGAAACGTTGTATAAAAATTACAAGTACACCTTTACATAGAACATTAAAAGTGGCCTTGAGAAAGTGTCTTTGGTTTTTCTCTGCAAGGCCAAATAAAAGTGCTAGAGGCAAAATAAGAAAATAAGATTTTTCGGTTTCTTAAAAAAATCTCAAACGTCATTTGTTCTAAGTCTACTTTATTTTCGGGATCATAATAACCACAAAATTTAGCAACTTTGCCAAATTTAAATCTATCGTCTATCTTCAATAATAAGCGAGATCTCAATGGTGAGGATCGAAAATGAATCAGCCTGTATACATATACTCTGACGGCCTTAGAGATTTTAAACCTAAGTTATTATCTATCTCTCCTAAACGCTATACAATCAGTCACCCATTATGCTTAATCAAAACGAATTAGATTACCTAAGCAAGGAAAACATCCCAATAAAAAAAATAAAAACGTCTCACTGCAATCGCTCGTGAACAAATGCCTTTGTGTTTGTATAAAATTACGACAATAATTTTACAGTTTGTTATCTCCTAAAATAAGAGCAAACTTACAGTCAACATTTATAGATCTGGTCTTTTTAACGGCCCCCTTCACAGACATCCTTCTCTTCAGGTTTCGTCCTCTTCTATTACTACCATGCGTCATCAATAAAATAGATCTATTCGCTAAAGATTTCACTAAATGTTCCTCGAGATAATGTTGCACTTGCGGATTAAGTTCTAAAATGATTTTAATAAGATTGTTTTAATAGTACATATCAGTTTCATATCTTACTATCCGGCAATCCTTCTTCATGGCAACCTAAGAAACTTAAATTGGTAATGCAACTAGTGCTCAAAAAATCATTGAGAGTCCCCAACGTAACCCTCGTTCCATTTATATAACCCGACTTCAACTTCTTCATCGTCGTTATCATGGCCAACGGTATTTTCCCTTGATCTGGAGAGACAACTCATAAGCACTATTGTAGATGAGGGAAATATTTAATTTAATTCAATTATTCGTTCACAATAAAATAGTTCGTAAGTATGGAATCATGTATTTTACAATGTATAAAAGAAACGAAAGCCGCTAGATATATATTTCAATCAGTAAAGGAGAAGTCCTTGTCTGATGTATGATACTTATAAAAACTCGATCATTTTCCAAACTTAATTAAGATGTCTTTTTCTTAATATGCGCACAAAAGCAGTGAAAATTATATAGCAAAATTTTAGACGTATTTAAGGCGCCTCTCTCTTTTTTGTTGCATGCATTTGAAAGTACCACAAGAAAAACAGGGAAACACATTTTACATGGTTCGAAGCAGTTAATTATATTAAGTCAGTTTAGAAAAGTGGTTATGGAACAAAAATACCCTGAAGTTGCATTAAACAGAAGGGCTTTGATTATTATATTTATATAGCTGGTATCTTTAAAAATCAATGTTATAAATAAAAAAAGGCTGTAATGTAACTGAAATCAACAGTAAGCTTTGCAGAGTTGGTAGAATGCCCATACATTATCTCATAATGAAATGTTTGCTAAATAGTTAATATAACAAAATACACTTTCAAATACCTTACCAAAAATGCCCCTATACTGGACGCACATTTCAATAGCAAAGGTATCATCATCAGCAGTAACACTGAACGGTTCAGTATTACTGCTGGCTGAAATAGTCACAGAATAAGACTGGGGCATCCAGTTATTCCAAAAACAAAATGTTTGTAATGATTCATTATATAAGATACAAATGCGTGTACTTTCAAATAAAATTACAGCTAAATACAGAAAGTTATATGTTTATGCGTATTCGAAAGAACTCTATTCTTTACAGCTAACTCTTGTTGCCCTTTTATATTGCTTTGTTCTACATATCGTAAAGGCGGTGGAATTGCTCCGCCTACGGATATGTAAAATACAATAATTATCGCTTTTTAAGTGAAAGACCAAAATTTGAAGTCAATGGTTAATTAATTTCAAACAATCTCAAATATATACATACCTTAGAAAAACTAGTACTAGTAAGCAAGGAATACATTTTACCTAGTAATCTGTTTGTAGCGATAAGAGTCACAGTTGGCCTGCCAAGCATATTTCGCCAAGTTATTGTTAAAAATGCAAGAGTTGCTGTTATACAGTCAGCAAGTAGGGCACTGTCCAGACTCGTGTAATACTCATCGGTATCAAAATTCTACCCAGGAAGAAAGCATGCAAAACATCACCGACAAACATGTAAAAAATATTTTATATGCATATACATGGTATATTATTAACAGAACGCTCTTTTAGTTACAATATCGGGTAAATAAAATAAAAACGACAAATTGACCAATACATATATTGCCCAATTTGCGGTTTTTATTTTATTTACCTGATATATATACATGGTATCTAAAATAATGTACAGAATCCCTTTAAAAATCATTAGACATATTGCAGAAAAACAATTGTTTTTTTTTAAGATTATCTTCTCAATTAACGAAAATCATTTGAAATTACAATCGGCAAGGATTGAGATGTTGCTTTAGTATCAATAAAAAAAAATATCAATAATCGTCCCAAATTTCTTCCCAATACTTACTTGCTAAGTAATTCATCCATTACAGTTTTATCGTTTGCATAAAAGTTATCAAAAATACCTCCCAGTTTTCTCTCATAATTAAATATAATTGTAAATTACTTTATTAATACGCCTTAACGTTAATGCGACTGAGTTTCTTTTCCTTTGCATTTAAATGTTGTTTATTTAATTATACATTATTTAACTATAATTTAGTCTATCATTGATTAGCAGTCATTGCATTTGTAAATTATTAAAATTAATTCGCGTTGGAGCATTTGCTTACACAAAAAACCGCAAGTCAAACAATTCAGAGAAATATTAACTTATATTGAAGTCTCAAAACATAATGACCGTTTCATGTGACGCAAGTTACCAGAAGATTATAGTGTGCTAGGTCGGGACTACGGTTTGGTTTGAAGTTATTTTCAATTTTTAATAGAATGAGGTCAGAATGTAGTCTCTAATGTACAAAGAAAGAAAAATAGATAACTAACAGTAACGACAAAGATATTTGTTTGGCAATCGACCGCTCAAATTGTAATGCAAGTTACCGTAGGATTATCCTTTTGCTTTAATTCTTATTTGCCTTTGCATTTCTTTCTCTTCTTTAGTGAGTCATCTATATTAATAAAATTCAATTGGCACATGTATGACGGAGCATCACTTAAAAACGGTTCCATCGATTTGGCTGATTTTTCTTTGTGTTCGTAATTGTCAGGACAAGGTTTGTATGACAGAAAACTTTTGGAAATCCACGGAAAAAGACGGAAATTTGGACGGTATTTTTATAATTAAAAGAAAAAGTTGCTCTTCCATAATGCTCTCCACTTTGCCTTTCAATATGTCTGTGTATATTATTAATAAAATATAATTTATTTATTCTTAACATATGACCTTACCTATTTGTTTCGAATATACCCTTTAACCCTTCGACTTTGCTGTTTTTACTTGCACTATTTACATAATTTTATTTCTACTTTCCCCACTATTTACAGTTAATATTCTACCGCACACCAGCTAAGTCGACAGACAGCAACCAAGAGTACAGGATAGTTTCAAGTAAAAAGGTCAGTTATTTGTTAACCATTCCTGAAGTACAATTTACTTGATCAGTCTGTGCGAGCAAGCTGCTCTTTCACATCGAAAAGATTCTTACGAACCGATGCTCGGCTTAGACTCGCACAGTTCGAATACCCTGTGCCACTGTGACATTTTGATATGCGTTTATAAATTGACAATAACCCATGCGATATCCTAAAGTAGGTTTCTGCACTAAATAAATTGTTTTTGCAGACTTTGAAAATAGATAATAAGTCACAATACACTTATTATCTATTTTCAAAGTCATACAAGTCAACATGAAAGTATCTTCGCTCTTAAATAAACTTTTGATAACGCCATCGAGTGGAAGGGTTCATCAGATGTATCCTCGGGTTTATGTAGGTACGTTACGCAATGGATTCATATTGACAGTAACTTTACAAAAACATTATTAAAAATAATTTCCCCTATTCAGCAAAATTCAAGTTGCTGTTAAAATTGTGTCCGTCAATACTTATTTTTAACACAACTATACACTTACACTCTACGATAAGGTGTTTTACTAAATACTCTCAGATTGATCATTTTAAAACGGATTCTGTACACATCCCTATGTGTATATAAACCTTGTTTGCTCCTTAGTGGGCTATTCATGCACAAGGTTTATATCCAACTCATTTCTGATGCAGCGAAAAAAACAAGTGTTATTGGCGCTGGAACAGCTACACGACTAATTAATTATTACAATAAAAATATCAAAACTGGTTGAATTAGTTTATTTTTATATGTTATGAAGTTTGCAACTACTACTTCGGCTTTAGTGTTCTTCTGGCTTTCTCAAAATTCCATGATAGTCATACTGTTCATAAGAAATGAAACAAATAAATGGATTACTGATCTGGACCGGACATCACGGACCGAACAACTCCGCAGAACTGCCACGTGTTTGTTGTCGACCTTCTCCAACGTCTACTAGAGAGCGTTTACTTGACATGGTAAGAGGCCGTATGTTGGAGAAGATCGGACAATATGCAGAATTGTTCGGTCCGTGATGTCCGGTCAAGATCAATTATCCATCTAATATTTGTTTCATTCATGAAAATTATTACTATTATAGAATTTCAAGGAAGACTGAAGAACTGAACTGAAGCCAAAACTAGTACCTGCAAATTTCATAGTATATAGAAAATTAAACTAATTAGGAAGAACGAATTTTGCTATTTTTATTACAACCAAACACCTAATTATGGACATACAAACATAAATTAATTATTACTTTAATAACGTAATCTTAGAAAGCTTATTATTTAATAATCACTAATACATGTTAGGCTATGCAACGGAGTGGTGTGTTTTATTCATCCGTCTCGACAAAACAGTGTGTGTTCTTGCAATTTTTATGATAGATACCCTCACCCGCATCTTCTCAAATCTTCTAGAGCAGGAGATTCAGATGTACAGTATTTACGTCGATATTACTTTGAAAATTCCAACCTCACAACCCTCATACTTAAGGTATATCTATGTATGTATAGGTTGTCCCCCAAAGACCGGGTCTTTGATTACAGCTCTATTTATCATTTTAGAAAGAAACCTTTTCTACAAAAAAAAATTATAGAATGCAATGCTGCAAATCTCTGAAAATATTTCAGTGTTCCAGAAGTGGGAATACGCATACCTACTCCATTAATCCAAAATAACATGACTTAAGGGGGTACTGTAGCTATACAATTGCACGACCTCAGTAAATCAAATCTTGCGCTATTATTTTATCGAATTATGACTTGAAATAAAAAACCATGTGTTCTGTAAAGACGAATAAGGGTACCTACAGACTTCAATTTTATCAAATAAGTTCGGTTGTTTCGAGTAAAATGGTTAAAGTTATCTGTTTTTTAGAAGCATATAACAAATATTTAATACTGAATACTCGAAAATTCCCGGTGTAGGTACCTAAAGTTAACAATGCTTAATCTAATGATGTAAAATAGTATATTATATAATCGCCATTAAGGGGGAAATATTTGATCTAAAGCACCAATACTACAAATTCAATACATATTGCATATCTTACATGCACTCAGACTGGAGAGTAGTATAGCCCGTCAGCTTGGAATTTAGGCATATGTGTAAATACAAACGTACACTGTAAAAAATCAAATCATGTGTTTAGGCGTAAATACCCGACAGCATTTGTGCCCTAACGTGTGCGTTATAACATATGTATACTTGTGTAACACTTACATACTTGTATTCTAATTCACCAACTGGACGAGATTCTGAAGAAACCAACTCACAAAAATTAATAGTGAATCAATTTGATGTTTGGCTTCCAGCTCTAGGTACATACACTATTTCGATGGTAATGTTTAATTTGTTTTTCACTTTGGATCATTTAAAGGTTAGTTATTATCAGTAAAAAACCTACCGAATAACAAATTGCGTCTTTCATAATTTAAGTGTAAAATATAGTTTTCCTGTTTGTAGCAAATACTTTAGAGATGGTCGAGCGATTGTAAGGTATTTCAATAATATATGCAGATTTAACATGAAATTTGTTTCGGGTTCGCCAATTCATTCTCTCTTACAACTGTCACGCGAAATTTAATAATTTCCAATATTTATTAATAAAATAAAATAACAACTAGGTAACTATAAAAGAAAAGAGAAACAACTTCTATTTATATGACTTGTAAGTCATCTAAAACGTTAAAATATCTCTATAAAAAATATGTTCTTACAAAAAAAGAGGATGATTTAGTTGATGATATTTACAAAACGGTGATTGTAAATGCAAAGCGTCTCTATAATAGTAATAAATACATAGCCGCTAAAAACTAAACTAAACTATTATTTGATCCTCCTCCCCAACTCCATTCCCATCCGGGGATGTTCCCAGAAGAATGTAGAAGAATAGAAAAAAGGAAAGATGCCTTCAATACGTAACTTCTTGGAACTATTTTTAACCTAAATATGTGGACGTAACACTAATAATACCAATACTCAAATTTCAATAACGCGTATTTCATATTCAGTACCTAAATAGACCTCCGACGTATAGCCACGATAACTTATAACAGTGTCCAACGTATAAAAACAGTAAGGTATCTATCCAAACTGGGAGTTCTAATCGTCATCGGCTAAAATTTTGTTTACTACGTCGGCTGAAGCGGAACACATTTACCATCCTTGTTACAACTTTCGTTTCGCAGTCAACGATAGAATTTCGGTTTGGTTGAAGTACCGCCTTAATATAAACTACTATATGTCTATCTTTAATAACAACGTTGTTATTTACCCTTTTGTAAACAAGCAAGCCTTCGGTTAAGGCGGCGTAGTTTGCTTTAGATATTCATATTTTAAACGCTACACATACACACTTGTTTTGACACAACAGTGAAACTAAAATCGATGCAATTATATACAGGTGTCCAGTATAGTCCTGAACATTCGCTAAACTTTAACACAAGGTAATTTGATTTTTTTAAATAGCACCCTATATATTTGCTTATGCTAAATTAACCCGTATACAAAGCCCTTTCATTTAATATTAAACATTTATGATGGATAATGCAGAATTTTATAGATAATTAATGATTTTAAATAAATCTAATGAATTTTTGGAATTGGATTTATTTAAAATCATTAATTATCTATAAGATGCTGCATTATCCATCATAAATGTTTAATATGAATTGAAAGGGCTTTGAGTAAGGGTTAATTTAGCATAAGCAAAAATATAGTCCTGTTTAAAAAATGTTACCTAGGGTTAAAGTTAAGCAAATGTTCAGGACTATAGTGGACACCTGTATATAATTACATCGATATTAGTTTCAGTATTATAGTATATCAAAACAAGTGTGTATGTCTAGCGTTTAAAATATGAATATCTAAAACAAATGCATATACAAACTACGCCGTCTTAACCGAAGGCTTGCGGAGGGACCATTTTTTACAAAAGGGTAAATAACAATGTTGTTATTAAAGGTAGACATATAGTAGTTTATTTAAAGTCATGTTATTTTTCTGCGTAGAATTTAAAACTGGAATATATTTATATAGTAACACTCTATTATAGTCAGAAATATTTTGAAATTGTGCAGCATTGGATTCTATAAAATTTTTGTAGAAAAAAATTCTTTTTAAAATGACAAAATTTTGCTACATTACTTTGGATTTAAGTTAAATTAATTAAATCACAGCAAAGATTATTATACGTTATTTTTTGTTATAGAAATCATAAAAAAAAGCGCGATAGAAAACACAAAAGTTACTGAATATGTATTGATAATGTATTACTTGATAAGCCCATATTTCATTATAACATAAATGCTGATAATACAAGAGTGTTAGTCACGCGACGATCGATAAACTTTGTTATTTGCAGGCGGATTTCCCTTAAATTTGAAAGTGCATGCCTAGAAGAGGTTCAAGATATTGTGTCTCTCTCACACCTGTGTTTTTCCCCCATACGAACGTCATCACTTCCGCTTTCAAAAAACTTTATTCTGATTTTCTTTTGTGGTTAATTTTGGTTTTCACATCTAGCTTCAAAGTGCATCCAGCGTGTTTATGATGTCTATGCTTTTATGGTTAGTTTGATCTAAGAGTCTAAGACACACATTTCATGGGTGTATTCATGATTTTCATTGGCGTCTCCATTGGTGGAAAAACGAGTGGCGTAAGTTTGCCGCTCGTTTTTGCTTAATAAAGTATATCTGACAGGAGAAGCACCAGAAGACTGGAGGACAGGCATAATAACACCCAGATTTAAGACACTGTAATAACTACAGAGCCATTACTCTTCTCAGCACAATTGGAAATGCCTTTGCACGGATACAAAGTTGAGACACCTGCTAGAAAATACCATCGAGGATACGCAGTTCGGTTTCAGACCCAATAAGGGAGTGGTCGATTGCGAATTTTATACTACGCCAAATCATCGAGAAGGAAGTTAAAAGAGAAGATATATGGCGAATCTTAGATAAGAGATTGTACTCTTCTCTTATCTAAGATTCGACGACCTAATAGTTGAAACACAAAGTTTATATAAAGAAACCAAGAACTATGTAAGGACCCGACACAAAACATCAAAAATGTTCGAAATCACTATTGGCGTAAGACAAGGTTGTATTCTCAGCCCGCTTCAGTTCACAGTCGTGTTAGATGACGCCATAAAAGAAGCAAAAAAACAGGTGAAGCAATATAACGTAGGTCTCTGGAAGCTAGATCAAATCAAAATTTCTGAACTCACTTATGCGGATGACATGGTACTGGTGGGGAGAGACAAGGAAACGCTAAACCAAAATCTAAAAATATATGACGAAAGACCAGAAACCATAAACATGAGGATAAATATAAACAAAACCAACACAATGATTATAAACAACCATAACAAAGAAAAGACAATGCAACTCAGAGACGCTGAATTAGAACAAGTTAGCAAATTCAAATATTTGGGCACACAACTAACAGAGGACGGACGACTGGAGGAGGAAATAAGCGAGAGAATAGCAACTTTAGGCATACACAAACAAAGACCCAAATATTTGAAAAGGGGGCCATCACGATACTTTCGTTTGGTTCAGAGACATGGACAGTGACAAAAATCCAAAAAAAAACAGGCTGCAAACTATTGAAATGAGATTTTTACGATGGATAAAACAAGAAATGCAACACACAAAGGAAACTTAAATACAAAGCCTTTGCAGAATACGATAGGCGAGGGGCAGTTGAGATGGCTGGGACATGTGCCGAGGATGAATTCAGGAAAAACAGTTAGGAAGATCTACAACATTTACAACAAAAAATAGGAAAACAAGAAAACCCAGGAAAACCTGGAATAAGGAGATGAAAGTGGCGGCAGATAGAAGGGGAGTGCGGTGGTGCAAAGTGAAGGGGAGTGTGCGGACCAGAGTGCGCTGGAGGGAGATATGCAGACGTGAGCCGGACTGACGAATCGACTCCCACGCCTTACACCCGAAAGGGTATTACCAGGCACCTGGATTAAGTAAGTAGTACAAACAGTTACGTGAAAGTTAGAATACTTCTATACTAATCACTGTGCAAAAGTATTCGCCAAATTTTCGCTTCAAGGCGGCAACTTTCATTGTGTCATCGCTATATTTCTGGCGGACTGTGTACACACATGTGTAACGTGAGAAGAAAATTAAATGAAGAGGGTAGTGAAAACTGTTAAAAACCGAGAAAAAAAAAAGACAAAATATGTGACCGTCTCACGGCTACCCCTTTCCCTAACGCACGCGTACGACTTTTGCAGACTTGTATATTTACAAAATTCTTATTAAGCTAATCACAAACCCACACAAAGATGCACTTTGAAGTGTTATAGCATCCTTATAAGAGCACGCACAGGAGTGAGAAAGACAGATTAGCTTACCCCCACTTCGCCCACCTTTTGACATAATTAATTAAAATAAACGGTTGATTAATAATATTAGTTAATACTCCGCATAGAGAAGGTTAATAAATTCAAATTAAGACAAATACAAAGAAAAATAAAATACCTAAATGAACGCTTCGAATAGCCAAAACCACCAGCGGTCGGCCTAACATATTCTGCCAACTGGACTTCAAGAAGTTTATTTCGCTCTTGCATATATCTATCATAAGTTCGTAATCGGTGGCAATATAATTACGTGACATATCGGTAAACTGTATTTACGAAAGGAAAGCAAGGAAAATACATGAGAATAGAAACGGATTCGTTTTCACATACCTGTGGTGTAAAAGCGAATATTCTATCGCCCATTGTATATAGTTTACTAGTACTTAGTATACCAACGTCACGACTTTTACGTCCAGAAAGACCTAATTTTTTATTTCTTCCTAAAAATAATATTGCTATTAATTTTGAAACTTGAAACAAGCAGAATAAATGCTCTACCCATAACTACTATATTTAATAACCATCATGTTCTAACTTACCCAAGTAAGTATAAAGATGAGATAACACTCTGGCAGGCTGTACCTCAATTGGGGCAACATCTGCAATCGTTTGCACAATTATGTCGTGATCAGCTAGTTTGTCTCGAATGTCATTGTCCTCGGCTAGTATCACAACTTGTACAACTACATCTGGTTTTTTCTCAGAACATAAACGTCGATTCAAAGGATCTAATTCCCCAACAGCCAAAAACCCCTGTAGATAACAAAATACCAATTTAGCTCATAGTACCAGAATATTGATTGCATACAGGGTGTCTCAGCGAGACCGTTCATTAGAAGTATATGGGCTTCTGGCCAAAATACAAATTTGAAAATTCAGAATTCTGTTCTCTTTAATTAAAATATTTTTAGATTTCTAGTGCTACTTTGTTATTTTTCATTGAACACCCTGAATATTTTTACATATTTGGATTTACCTATTTCTTAGCTTTATAAATACCTCTACTTTTTGTAATTTGATTCACCGTTTTGTAGTTATTCGATTTTTAGAGAGAATCCTAATAACATTCTGTGGCATAATATCCGCTACCGGCAATTCTGTCCCTCCGGTGTATATATTTCCGCGAATGAGAATAAAGGACGAACACTTGCAAGAGGCTCCAACAAGTTCTGTCGGTTTTGGACCAAAAAGCGGCTGTATACCAACCGAAATATTTGTAAACATATTAAAAATTCTTTGCATTAATTAATTAATTGCAGTAATGACCTGCTCCCTGATCCTATCAAGTGGGCTACTAGTTCGAGATCTAACACGATTATAAGATTTTCTGTACATTTAAGCGCATATGATGTTCAGTAAGTATTTGTGTCAATTTATTTTACTTTGCTGTTTATATTGTCCGAAACTAGCCCCTAGACAAACTGCATTTTTTTTAAAGCTCTATAGTCACTATAATACTGCAAATAGTCGAAAAATTAAATAAATAGTTGACATTAGATCGCAACTAAAACACCTGTTAAAATTCGCTTTTAGTAAAATGACCTGTGACAATTTAAATTAATTTAAAAGAAAAGTGTCCAAAAGTGCCCCGGTCTCCCCTACTAGTATAGTCAGAAGTCAAATGCATTCAAACTTCATTTTTTTCTATTCTATAATTTGAGTTCTGATATTTAAGCGCTTAAGAAAACCAATAATTCTCACTATGCTATATATATACTAGGCATCATATTATACCTATATAAAAAATAAATATATACTACATAAAAGTATTTAATAACCATATACCAGAAATGTCACTTCTGATTTAAAATTTAATATAGCAGAAAATATTTTATAAATATTTGGTGCTACCTGGAATATTGCAGTGCCTGTTGAAATCAAATTATATTTATTTTACATCAAAATGGTAGAAGGGGTATAATAATTACCTCTTGTAATAATTTTCCTAAAATGTATAAGGACTGTGCCCATAAAAATGGACAATGTCCTAGCGGCACTCGATCTTGTGTTCCTGGTTCTTGATATTCTGCCGCTACAAACTCTGATGGGACAGCATACAGTTCAGGGATAAGTTTTGTTCCTTCCTCAGTACGAATCATTATCTGTAAATAAAAAAATACAAGAAGAAACCTCTACTATAATTTTCAAATAGAAAAAAACGTGTAACTGTGTTTATTACCTCTTCCAATTCTTCAGTGTATTCTGCAGCAGCATCTTTATTTCCTTGAAAAAACATGTCCAAAGTAAGGTAACAAAAAAACAATGGCCATTCACATTCGATATTTTCAAACATCCTAAGTTCCCATGGTTCATAATACAATCTATTTGAATCCTAATCTTAATTTTAGTATTAGTAATACTTTATTAGTACATACTTCTTTTGCTGTTTTATAACCATCTCGCAAAAATCTTTTACAACCATATCTGCCTTGTAATTTTCCAATAATTGTGTCTCTTGTATACTGAATTAAGAATGGATCTTCTACAGCAAATGCAGGAAACCCGATCACTGATAATATTCCACTATCCGTCTCTTTAGAACTAGATTCTCTCGGTAACATTGACTACCAACAAAAAAGTCAAGTTACTCATTTGTTCCCATTTACATGTAAATTATATTGATTTCAATGTACCATATGAGCAGATGATTTTTTGTTATATTCCTAATGTTTAGTTTAGTCTATTATATGCAGAATATTTATTTATTACCTGAAGTACTGCTTGACATTTCTGTGCTTCATCAGCAAGTATGTGGATAACACTATATGGTCCCCCTCTAGCACCAAATAAATCTAATTCATTCATAGCCTCTAGTGCTGCCTTAGCCATACCAATAGAACTAGCATTTAATTCTGGTAATCCGTGATTTGTTTTGTCTCCTCGTTCCCAAATGCCATAATCTGGAGTGCAATATGCACATTCAATATAAAATACGAGGTTTTGAATGAATGCTACTTCATCTAAATTAAAAACAATTTGTAAACCAGATGCAGTCATTTGTGATAATATTAAGAGATACAAAGAAACGGCATCTATTTGTAGATGACCCCATTCATGATCTCCAACAACAGTCTGTCCAGTAGCAGAACAATATTTAGCATGAAGTGAATCCAAAGGGTTTTGAGTCAGTTTAAATTTTTCCACTTTATTTTTTTGCTGCATCATGGCCATGAGTAACCCTCGCATAAGTTTAACACATGACTGTTCTAATTCATATGTTTTAGCACGATCTTCATCTTGATCTGCCATTTTTTTATAGGACATCGATAGACCCCATACTCCTAAAATAGAGTAAACATTGTCTCTTATCCAAGCGTGAGAATTTTCATGACTGGCTGGAAATAGACCCGTTACGGGATTTTGATAACTCATTATTGTTTTCTGAACAATTCGTTGATAATAATCTAATCGGACACCGGAATTACTTCTACTTCTCATTTTTATAAAATTCGATTACGCCACGCACTTGAAGCAAGAACCAACAATAACAAACCCCCTTTTGTGACCTTTTCGACCTCCACACCTCCACAACAGTGTAGCCAGCCTGCGGGATCTTCCCCTAAATTTGGGATAAATTCCCTGGATAATTATGGATAAGACTGCGTTTTCTTCGCGAGCGGTAAGTTTCAATACAACTGTATTAAAACTTGCCATATTTTTATTTCATTGCACAATCTCAAGCTGTAGGGTGGCCGTAAATAAGACTATTTCCTTTTGTTTAACACTATATTTTAATAATATCGTGAAATTCTTCACATAAGAGGCATAAACACATAATACCCTTGTTTATATGCATTTATAGTTCAACGGTTTGAAGGTACAATGGGATGACTTCTAGATGGCGCACGACGCCATTACGCAGTCCGCCATCCATAGATAATAAATATACTATTCGTCCAACGGATCTTTACCCATGCGTAATTGATTTATATAGCAATAATACTCATATATTATTCAATGCATTTCGTACAATTTCCGTTTGATACAAGAAAGAGAAAGCAAATTCAACTTGAAGCGCTTGTCTTCTAGCCGTTGGTTCAAGCAATAGAAGTACTAATATTGCGCGTTATTCAAATAGAAAAGAGATAGAATACAGCCAAATAATCTATTCTTAAACGTGCTGCACTTGTACAGCGCTAATCAAAGTCAGTACATCATTTTGCGTTCTGTCAAAGTTTTGTCTATGGATCTGTCATTAAGCTTTTTGGACGTTAGATTTATTTTGTGTGGTTTTATTATTGTCGTTTTGCACTTTTCTAATACGGTAGTAGGCATTACAATCAAAACATTATATTTCCACTCACAGTTCTATACTAATTTTTGTGGTATTCATTCGTGCTCTCGAACAAATATCTCTAAATTGAACTTGGTAAGAACATGTGCTGTATTATAAAGTCTATTCACTGTAAGAATGCAGCGTTACATTAGATAGGCGAAAGATTTACGACTTGCGATTGGCTAATAGACGAGGCGAATTCACACATACGAAAAACATTTTATATAGCAAATGAAATTTAAGTTGGATAAAAGTTTTATAAACTTCATGTAAACAAAATGTTTTGACATTTACAATTGTCAATAGGTTAGAAATATCACCCATATGATGGTGTAGTGTAGTACAAACTCAGAAGCACGCACCATCTGAACTTTCAGTGGATCTTGTAAATTCTCAACTTTCATCGAACGTAAAATGCTTCAATTGTGGTCAGATAGGTCACAGATTTAAATCTTGCAAAGAGTCAAAGAAGCGATTCTGTTATAAGTGTGGTCGCGCAAATGTTTTCGCTTCGAATTGTCCTAAGTGTTCGGGAAAAGGGTCAGGGAATCGTTAGATAGTCGAGTGAATGATTCCCATTTGTTTTCAAGCTCGACACTATCAGATAAACAACAAATATTTCTTGATTATGTCATGTCTCATGTTAGTGGTGATCAACGACCTTATTTGGAAGTTTCGGTGTTGGGATGCCCAATGATTGGTCTTTTAGATTCAGGAGCTTCCAGAACGCTAGTTGGCTCATCTGGTTACGAACTTTTACGACGTGTAGGTCTGTCATTAAAACCTCTTTCTGTAGAATGCACTGTGGCAAACGGCGGTAAATGTTTTAGCTCTGGTTATGTGTCCACTCCTTTCCGTCTGGAAGACAAGATTAGACTTATTGAGGTATTAGTAATCCCCGAACTTCCGCATAAGCTTATACTAGGTGTAGATTTTTGGTCAGCCATGAACATAGTTCCCGATCTTCGACAAAAAGTATGGCATTTTAGTGAGGCCGAACCATCCGTTAATGTTGATAGTATTTCTGGAGTGACAAAATTGACTGATAGCGAGCAGGCAGCTTTAAATAAATTAATCATCGAAAAGAAAGCTCAAATGAATGGCACAAAATTAGGTCGAACTCATCTTGTAACTCGTGATATTGAATTATTACCAGGAACAAAACCAATAAAACAACGCTACTATCCAGTTTCTCCGATTAAGCAGGAAATTATCAATCAAGAAATTAAGAAATTATTAGACCAAGATTTAATTGAACCAGCACATAGTGACTGGGCTTCTCCGATCTGTTTGGTACGGAAAAAGGATCAAAGTTATCGGTTTTGCGTTCATTACCGAAAATTGAACGCGGTTACTCGGAAAGATTCTTATCCGTTACCCTACATTTGGACTATTTTAGATCAACTTCGGGATGCCCGATATCTTAGTTCACTTGACATTAAAAGTGCTTATTTTCAAATTCCTCTTTCGGAGCAGTCAAAGGATTATACAGCATTTATCGTTCAAGGCGGTCTTTACCGATTTAAAGTGATGGCTATGGGTCTCTCAAATAGTCCAGCGACGTGGCAGCGTTTGATAGATTCTGTGCTCGGCTCAGATTTGCAAACTGTCTTAGTTTACTTAGATGATATCTTGGTTGTCTCGAAAGATTTTCAGTCTCATCTAGATACTTTGCGTGAAGTTTTTGATCGTTTGCATAGAGCTGGTTTAACCGTGAATTTCGATAAATGTCAATTCTGTCAACCTGAGATCAAATACCTTGGATACGTAGTTGATGAATTTGGATTACGTCTGGATCCCGACAAGGTTCAGTCAATCTTAGACATTCCATCACCTAAAACAGCTAAGGAAATTCGCAGATTTATAGGAACAGCGTCTTGGTATAGACGATTTGTACCCCAATTTTCAACAATAATAGCTCCTTTAACACGCTTGACCCAAAAACATGCTAAGTGGTCTTGGACTGCGGAATGTGAGAGTTCTTTTAAACAACTTAAAGAGAGTCTTGTAACACCACCGATTCTCGTTTGTCCAGATTTCTCGCGAACCTTTTATCTGCAGACTGATGCATCTGCTTATGGCATAGGCGCCGTCCTCTCGCAACATTTCGACGAAGGAGAGAAAGTTATTTGTTATCAGTCACGTTCACTCACCAACCAAGAACAAAAATTCAGTGCGACCGAACGGGAATGCCTAGCCGTAATTTGGGCTGTCGAGAAATTGCGTCATTACTTGGAAGGCTACCATTTTAAAGTTATCACTGATTGTCACTCTCTTCTCTGGCTGCACAATTTAAAAGATCCGCAAGGGCGTTTAGGCCGTTGGAGTTTACCTTTACAACCATATGATTTCGAAATAATTCACCGAAAGGGGTCACAACATGCTGTACCAGATTTCCTGTCTAGAGCCGTTCCAATAGCAACTGATTCCGTTGACGTAAATTCAAAAGCAGATTCGGTTACTGATCGTTGGTATGCTGGAATGTTGGAACGAATTCAGCGATTTGCTCAACGATTTCCTTTGTGGCGTGTTCAGAACAATCAGATGTTCAAATTCGTCAAACCTCGTTATTCTGATCTCGGTGATCCTGGTCAAGAATGGAAATTAGTACCTCAAAGGAATGAACGGTCGAAAATAATTCAAACATGTCATGATGAACCGACTTGTGGTCATATGGGAATTGCAAAAACCACCGCTCGCATTTCATTGAAATACTACTGACCAAAACTTTCAGCTGATGTAGCTCGTTATGTAAATCGATGTCATACTTGCCTCAGTACCAAATCATTGAATAAACCACCGATCGGACACATGTTGAGTAAAATACCAACCGCTACTCGTCCTTGGCAAATAGCTTGCGCTGATCCAGCTGATCTAATGGGTCCTTTACCCCGATCTTCAAAAGGATATTCATACATCCTAGCGGTGTGTGATGTGTTCAGTAAAGCTGCCCTAGTGTTTCCGCTACGCACCGCCAATAGCATCAATGTTGCTCCTCTAATGGTTATTTTAATGTTCGGTGCTCCGCAAACCTTGATTGTCGAGTAAATTATTTCAGAACATGATGAAAGGTTACAACATCGAAATTGCATATACAGCTAACTACCATCCGAGTCCAAATAGCACAAAACGTGTAAATCGTGTTATTGAAACCATGTTAACGGCATATGTTAAAGACAATCATAGGTTATGGGATCAGTATTTACCGAAAATTGGATTTGCCATTCGTTCGTCCGCACACGAAGTAACGAAAATGACCCCGAATTTTATTCTATTCGGTAGAGAGTTATCTTTAAAAGGAAATGAAGAGAAATTTAACAGTCCTGAAGTTGAAACTCCCAAATTTGATTCCGAAAAACGTCATCTAGCTTTTGCTCGTTTATATAAAGATGTACGGGATAGACTTTGTAGAGCTCATATTCGCAGTGCGCATCAGTATAATTTGCGGCGGCGAGACGACAAGTTTAGATTGTTCCAATACGTGTGGAGACGAAATTATGTGCTCTCCGATGCCTCCAAACATTTTGCAGCTAAGCTAGCTCCTAAATACGTCGGTCCTTATCAGATCACAAGGATTGTATCACCTTGGACGTATGAAATTACTGATAAAGACGGGAAATCATCAATTTGGCATAGTAAAGACCTAAAAGGACACCCACCCGATGAAGACGATAACACACCTGCTGAGACCTAGATTACGTTCGCCCTGCTGTTGGGGGCCATAATACCACAGCCAAGACCGTCTGAGTCACCTGGAACCTCCATCATTCCCATCGTGATACCACCAAGCTATAGAACGATGTCGGCGAAGATTTTTTTTTACTACCGGATGTGACACCTTATTTTTGAACGTAGGTTCGTTTCGTTCTGTTTTTGTTAGGCTTCATCTTCTGTTAAGCGGAACACCAGCGCTTGGATGGGGTCGTGACCGAACCAAGTAGGCCATTGCCTTAACTGTCCTTGCGACGTGATTCGTTTGATGGAATGAACCCTTGAGTTTCGTCTAGTTTTTAGATTTTGACCTATCGTTTAGGCATTTAGGATTAATTTTGATATTAAATAATAACAGGAACATTATAGATATAGATATAGATTTAGGATTAAGTTCGTTGTGTTAAGTTTTTTATTCTCTGACTACCAGTTTCAATTCTTTATCGGAAATTTTTAGAAAATTTCCTACGGTAGTAGAGGGGGGCTTGTTGCATTTTAAAAATAGTTATTTTTCAATGTTATATTATTCTATTTTGTCGGCATGCGACATACACATTTTAATCCGCTCTACATTCCAAAAGGGATTGTTTTGTTTATTTCGATTCTTTTTTAAAAATAGTTATTTTCCGATGTTTTATTTTTTTACTTTGTCGGTATCCGCCAAACACATTTTAAGCCGCTTAACTTTCCGAAAAGATTGTTTTGTTTGTTCCGATCGAAAAGACTAGAATTCCGCGAAGGACACACCCCCGAAATTTTAATCTGCGCATTGTTTCGCGAACCTACTGACTCGCGACCAATAGAATCACTTTGTCCTACTGACCTAATTTCTGATTGGTCACATTACACCGCCATCATTATTTCACGAACAGCTGTTATAAAAAGGGAAATCTCTATCTGACGAAAGAGTAAGGAAGTGAGAGCATTATGTGATTAGTATTTTATTTTTGGAGGTGATTATCGGTGTCAAGGTAGAGCCTTTTTTAAATCCTAATTTGCTGTCGGCAAAACGTAATTATTACGATTTGGGGATTTTAAAAAGGAAAAGATTTTTACGGGAAGTTTGCCACGGGGCATTTTGTTGCATAGAGTGCAATTTGATCATCCGTAAAAATCGCGTACTGTGTACGGATATAGTCTACTCCAAACGACCCGAGACGAGAACTTCACCCACTTCACATCAGCTCCGGAGAACAACAACAACAACAGCAATATCAGTGTATGTGTATTTCGTGTTAGTTACTGTAAGTTATTTTAATTTTCCTTTTGCAAAACGTGCCCTAATTCATTTATTATTAGTAATAACTTGTCTTTCAAAATTTTCGTTTCTTTCTTTGGCTGTTAGTTTTAGTTTTATACCGAATATCCGATAAGTATTGAGTTATGGCCCGTTATGTATGCTTCTCGATCGAGTAGATTAGCTGTAGATTAATTAAGATTTCGTCACACAGATTTTGTTTAATTCAAATTTAACGTCACTGCATAATATATTATTTTATTTTAGTTATTTCACTTGAAAACTGTAAATAGTAAAGTTTTTTTAATCAGTTTTAATATAATGTTTAATTGTAAAATTGTGTTGTGTTTGATTAC
Organism: Cetonia aurata; assembly: GCA_949128085.1. NCBI lineage: Eukaryota > Metazoa > Arthropoda > Insecta > Coleoptera > Scarabaeidae > Cetonia > Cetonia aurata. Next base: position 687,113 of record OX421885.1, read on the forward strand.
GTCAATCCACCTCTCCGAAACAAACGATATAGAATTAAAGAGCCGGAACCCCGTAACAAACTTGAGTATAAAGCACGGGTATGAAAAGGTAATACGCGTTATTGGCAACAAACGAACATAGTCGCAATGAAATTGACTGGAGTAATGGACACCAACTATCAGTGATATGCAAGAAATACAACTTCAGTCTGTTGAATTAATGTTATTGCTGCCAAAAACGTAATGTTCATAGTACGGTTAACCTCAATATTCAGATAGCACCAGATTGGTACCTTGTTTCCTTGTTTAGTGGGAATTTGCAAATTACCGTTTGTTTTCAATAGATTTCTTATAATTTCCCCACCATGAGGACGATTTTGCAACTTTTCCCGCTAAGATTCAACAGTTGCAGTTTGCCCGCCAATAGTGTTCAGACATCGTCCTCTGTGCTCTTCAAAACGTAAGTAATAAATTTTGATTTTTGGATAAAATTACTAAATTTGATTAAAGTATTCGTTAGGTATTTATAGATATGCCTAAGATATATAGACATTGCAAATTTCCTGGGTGTCCAAGGGTTTATGGGGAATCAATTTGCTTTCATAGATTCCCAAAATATCCACCAACGTTGAAAATTTGGAAGGAAATATGTCATCTAGATGATTCTGCAAAGGTACAAAAGTTTAGAATATGTTCTAGGCACTTCACTAGTTCGGATTACAATCATCACCATTTGAAGATGTATCTCAATCGTGATGTCCCTTATGCAACCTTTTCAAGTGTTAGTAATGAATTATCTCCATTATCACTTACTTGTGGGAACCAATTAGAACGAGATAGTAGCAATTCATCTTCGAATTCATGTCTTCCACCATCCAATAGATCATGATTATTGCATGTCGGTTACTGTTTCTTCATCTTCTTCACACAATAATTTCTTTAACCCTTCCCTATCACTGACACAAAATAAAGAGATATTATCAAATTTAACAGAATTGCATTCAGATTGTTCCACTTCAACTGCATATCTTTCTTCTCCATGTTTTCAGAAAACTAAAGGCATTTTAACTGAGGTCTCAGATGTATAACATTAATCGAAAAACGTGTTCCAAATTGTCAAAAGCTAGATTTGAAATTAGGAAAAAGAATAGTCAGTGATGGGTGGAGACTGTGGCTTGAAAACTATAACAAAAATCCCAAAAGAAAGGTGAAAAATCCCTTACCACAAAATTAGATAACAAATCTAAATACGTATTTCGGCAACTAAGTTGCCATCTTCAGTAGAAACAAGTGAAGAGCAGTGTTAAACATAGTGTTTTCGGCTAAGGTAAACCTTGGAAGATATGCTCTTCACCAAATCACTAGTGGAATAACACTGAGTGTTATTATAATTATTATTTGATTTGTTATCTAATTTTGTGGTAAGGGATTTTTCACCTTTCTTTTGGGATTTTTGTTAAAGAATAATCACATTAAGTAACTTTTAGAATGTTCGAAAACTGCTTTTCTTAATACCCTCGAGAATGATCTTATGTTCATTTGTTTAAATTTTCATTCTATTTTCCTTAATGCTTAATTCAAATATTTGCCGTTTAAATACTTCAAAATTGAGTAAGCTAAATTTAATGCAGGCACAGAGGACATTCTTTTAAGATACTTTATTTATCCCGTGTTATTAGAATTTATTTTTATTTTTGAATTTTCAGAGTTTATGTTCATTTGTTGTTTAAATTTTCGACATGCGACATTGTTAAATTAAATGTAAGCTGTAAATACGACCCATTATTAGCAGACGTATCACACTGATGAGATTAAGGAAAATCGAAACATATCTAATTTTTCAAATCTCGCGCTATATTTCGTAAGCACGGTCCATTCGTAATTCTATGTTTAGCCGTTTGACTGGGAAGGCGCTGTGACAATGCAATCGTGACGTCACTTGTTTCCAACGAAATGTACAGGATTTGCGGTTCTCTTTATTGTTGTTCTGTGGTATAAAGTACTGACTTGATTCAGATGTACAAAATTTATGATGTCATGGGTAAAGAACCATTGGACGAATAGTATATACATATCTTATTCCGTTGACATCCCGTTGTATCTATAGTTGTACCACCAAACCGTTGAATAACTATAACCACAGTATATACCTAAGCAGTAGTTTCACTTCGTGTCGGCACCTTTGATCTCGATATTCTAAATTTTACCTCGCGCACTGAACGGCGCATAGTAGGTTCAGGGCATATCGCCCGGCCCCGACAGAATCGGATTAACCCAATATTGGAAAAAATAAAAAGGAAATTGAATTAAATTAAAATGCAAACAGTGGTATAATAGTTTATATTGGCAAATTAGAAAAATTTACTGAGAAAAATACAAGATTATTATTGTATTCATCAGTTAATGCATATTATATGCGATTTGTGAATGTGTTTATTAATATTTACCTACATATAATGCTGGTAATCGCTTCTTTAATAATTACTTTCTATTCTACATTTAAAATAATATCATTAAGTAAATAAATATGGTAACTAAATAATTAACAAGTGTTTTTATAATGAACAAGAAATAGCTAAAGTGCTTCAGGCAGACTATTTTTGTAGTAAATGTAATTGAAAAGGCCTTTATTATAGGGGATTTATCTGCATAATAGTTGATGTTCTTCAAAGTGTAATTCTTAATTATAGAAGATCTTATCTAATTAGTGTTTGCTTTTAATTTTACATTTTAACGGAAATTAGTACTCAGTTAAATCTTGGGTAAATAAAGTAAGAATGAACTAACAAGAATTTTACTAGCATCTTAATTTCAGTACAAAGAATTGGTACTGATATGATTTACAATATATAATACCATTGCAATTTCAAAAGGTATCCATGTCAATATTTTGATACTTCTGTGAAACAGTTAGTAACCAACGATCATTAAATTTATATTGATTGTTAATGCATGTTATGGAAAGGAAACAAATCATATACAAATAAAATATTTATTACTTCACTAATGGTGATCTATTTAAAACAAAAGTGTACAATTTACTGGAATATAACTTACTTATGTATAAAGGAACTAATGTTAAAATATATATAGATATAAATCGATGAATATGTTTGTTGCTCCTGAAAAAACAGTATGTCCTGTTCTCTTCCTAGGTGCCTATATAAGGTAACAGTAGTCACATGCAGGTTTATTTATTATATAAGTTCCACGATGTAATACACAGAAACTACTTAACAAATAGCAAAAGAGAATAACAAATCACATAATCTATATGAACAAGAAAAAAGGTATACATCTCTACGAATAAAAAAAACTTAAAATAACAATAATAACTATCTTATAAAATAAAAATAAAATTATACAGGTTGCTTTCAGTTGAAATGAATTCCCCTGGACATTAAACTATGTACTAGGTACATTATTTGCTGGTTTATACGTTTTCTATTATTTAATCCTTCGACCGATGAAAATAAAGGAAAGTCTTCAATGACATTTCATCATTACATAAAACACAATCTTTTGCTTCCTCATTCATAACACTTACTTTAGCAGATATAACTCCAAAAGCAAAGTCGTTTATTCCTGGAGCAAAATCCCATTTGCTCGTTATTCTGCACAATGTTGATTTCGATGGTAGGTTAAAAGTTTTATATAAAAAACGATATACTTTTGGACCTAAAAAAAAATATTTAAAGCAAATTGTTTAAATACATTGGAGTACCTATAGCCATGCTCCCATCGCTTGCATAATTGCAATTGCGCTTTGATCAAATTCAGTACCTTCATTAAAATGGGTCTGACAAAACTGGAGAAACTGTTCTTCCGACATACTTTGCTCTTTTCTTTCCATAAAAGCCCCTCTACATTCGAAAGGTGTAACTTTCCTTTTTAATACTGTACTTCTTTTCGTAACCTGATCTTCCCTGGACTATTGGCAAATAATGTGCGAGATGTCTGCACAGATGCAGCAGCTGTAAGCAATTGAAAGAAAACGCTATACAAACAGTATAATTATTATTGTTTAACTTACCTCTTGGGTTTTCTTGCAATTCTCCATAATTCTTTTTTGTAAGGTTTACAGAATACATCTATCCATTTCTGATCGCATCGTTTTCCAATCTATTTCTAAGCCCTGTTTTAAAATCGAATTCTGTAAAATGTATATCGCACACTTTTGCATTTGGTTTTAGGACATCTTCACCAAGAGCTGCAATCCATTTATCACGGCTGTAGCAACTTTTAGATTTGTCTATTTGTATTTTTATACTTATCATAGGGTGAATATAATCACAGTAAATAAGCGTCATAAAAAGCAAAAAGTTAAATCAAAAACGTCTACGACATTGCTTACTGCAGACCTCCTATTACAGTTGAGAACCCAGCACTTCATGTTGATTTGTATAAGTTATCTATGCACACTAAATTAAAACTATCAAGTAAACTTTAATCTATGAATAAACATACACAAAACAACACCACCTGTAAATATGAAAGGCAGAAATATTAACCTACAACAATTATTATTAAATTAAGATTAAAGATAGTATCTATATACCACATGCTAGAAAAAATTCTACTACGAAAATATTAAACTCACGTATAACTAAACTTTAATTATGGAACACTTGCAAATACTCTGCTAGACACAAAGCTATGCTAACGACAGAATACAAAATGTGGCGCATGTGTCCCATCCAGGTGGTTTTATAGGTTGTATCTTTGTTTGTAAACAAGCCGTTAATCCGTTCCCCAATATTAGGCCAATCCGGGCCTGTTCAAAGTTGTCCTGAGTCCCTACATGCGCCGTTCCGTGCGCGAGTTGCAACTTGGAACAACCAATTTGCGGGAGTGAAACTACTGCATAAGGTATATACTGTGGTTCTAGTTAAGATTTTATGTTAAAAAATTAGAATAAATAAATAAAGATATAGACACAACAGTATGTATGGGTTTGATTATTAATGTAATGGACCAAGGAATGAAACTTCTTCTGTATTTGACTGTATTGTTTTATTATATCACTTATACTAACATAACATTGTTAAAAATATACTTTTCCTTAATACTATACTTTATTACGACTGTTGAACCGTGTTGCACTGTAATAGTGACTGAACTGAAGTAAATTCTGAACTGACTTGATTGTCTTGATTAACAACTATATATAATCTATTGTATCATTTACACATAAACATTTAACAAGAAATCGAAAAGGGACTTAGTTGTTTATTAGAGATCAATACTTGAACATGCATAAACTTATTTATTCACGCTATCAGTTTGTGTATACATTGGCAAATAATTCTTATTTATACATATTTATATAGAAAACAAATGCATTATTTGAAATGTACATGAATAATACAAAACAATTCTGAGAAATAGAATGAGAGATGTGAAACAAAGGGATTAAAAGGAATACTAATTGTAAGTTCCCTTTTAAATTTCTTAATAAAACACTTTTATTAATTTACGTCTATGTAATACAATAACAATAACAACAATTCTATCTAACCTTTAACGGGTCTACACCACAGACCTGATAGACTGCCAATGAACCGTATGCGCATCGCTACGGCGCACCATCAAAAATCGACAGGACATCTTGGAATACAGGCGTCATTACTTGCGTCACGATTCATGTAGCGTCATGCTTACGTTAGTTTTCTATAGGAAGTTTTTGTGTTAAGCCACGTTAAGTTTTTTGCAAGTTGACAAGTCTTACTGGTATTACCTAACCTTGTAGATCGATTGTTTTATTTACTCTCTTTGTGTTATTATTTCCCGGACTATTTCTTAATATTATAAATTATTCACCGAATATTTTTGATTTATGTGTAAGTATGCATATTATAGCATTAATAATTGGGCTTATGTGATAATTAATCCAGGTAGTTTTTCCTGAAAAAAGTGATGCCATCGTGTCGTGTAAAATCCTGCTAAAGCAATAGTTACAAAGATGACGGAGAACTAACTTTTCATATGTAAGTTGCAGAATAATGTCATAGCTTAAAAATATTCTGAAATTGTGATAATACTTGGTGTTTCTATGTGAAATAATTTTTTGTAGATTGCCCAAACATTCTTGTGTGGATTACTGTTACAAGGACTACCATAAATCCCAGCAAAAGTAAGCGTGCATATGTTTGTTCATTACATTTCCTCGAAAAGGATACTTATAGAGCGGGACAGATTGTGCGAATTAAAGAGGGAGTTATTCCAACATTGAATTCGGACAAAGAAAATCTAAAAAAGTATATTTTTATTTAGAATCACTTGATATTCATGAAAACAAAGGGTAGAGGTAAATAAATGATGTATAACATATATATTTCTTTAAATTTTCTGCACTATTTCTTAGGTAAATCTAATCTGCCCATCAAAGGAGGTACGATATATTTGCCAGTTCACCGAAAAACCAATTCGGAAAGTAATGGTCTTGACAGGAAACAAGATTCCACAAGAAGAAAACTCCCTAACGACTTTTGTTTATTTACTATCAAGTCATGTTCCCCAAAATATTTTTTCTAGTTTATCCCATCATTTGTTAGATATGTCACCTCTGGAAGAAACTCGTGTTTCAATTTTAAGTAAAACCATAATATCGTCTTATAGCAAAATTAGATTTCATAATTTAGCGAAGAAGTTTACAGAAAAAATACAAGGTAAATCAATAAGGAAGGAATTAAGTAAACTAATATTATTTAATCATCAATAAATTATACAACAACTACCGCAGTATATTATTTACTCCTAAAGACAACATACAATGTTGGATTGTTATGACAAGTCGTGAAGATCTTATGAAACTTGTATTAGATTTTTCCTATGTATTTTTATATGGCGTTGAAAGAAATTTTTTCTTTTCTCTCTTATTAAACCTGGCAACGAATGAAGTATATGTTACCAGTTAATCGTAAGTTTAGAAACTGTTTATAGGTCTAAGTTGTCCACAACTTTAATAAAAAAAACAATGCCATATAAAATACATAGGATAAAATCTAACATATGCTACTAATTATTACAAATTCCAAGTGCTATTAAAATTTATTGATATCCTTAACTTTATTTATTTGAATATCCGCCATGGTACCGACGTCATTGATGACGCCTGTATTCCAATATGGCGCATTTCAATTGATGGCAGTTTTGAGTTCAATATCAGCACTCTATCATCTCTATGGTCTACACCTTCACTTCTCTAGCACTACTACTACCAACCTATTTTATTTTAGGGAAATTGGATATTGCCAACACTCGGCCATCCTGTGTTTACTTGGACCCTCAAGTATTTAACATAAACGATAAAATAATTACATACCTAGCGGTTGAATTATTCTATACTATAATCATCTAAATATTTCGGTTTTCTAACTATACGTCTTCGTTTCCCATTTTCTTCTCTTTCTCTATTCTGACTTCCTATTTTTATTACTGCATCTTCTTTTTCTGTCTTTTCCTCAGAGTCTGTCGTATCTTCATCTTCAATCTCTTCTTCACAATTTTCCTCTTCCTCGTTCGTTTGTTTACTGTCTTGTTCGCTTATCTGCCTATTTATTTCTTCTTGTTCTTCCTCAAATTCTGCATCCTCATCATCTTCGAGTTTTCTCCATATCTTAAGTTGACTTACATGGGCGGTCGTTCGTCCCATTTCGGTGTTGTTGGTAATCAATTTTCAGATTTCATAAGTATCACTAGGTAAGACTTTCAATACAAGGTAAGGGCCTTTATATCGTCTTTGTAGTTTTGTGGATTCTCCGGTTGCAATTGAATTTGCCCTGATATATACTATATCCCTGGATTATAAGTGAGCCCTTTGTATCGATGTTTATCATACTGTTCCTTATACTTAGCTTGTGCGTTTTCTATATTCTTGATAACCTCTTCCTGTAAAACTGGGGGCATTCTGTAGACCTCTGTGTTTGCTGTTAGGTGTCGCATTTCGCCTTCTTCAAACCGTGGAATGTACCCATAGAGTAATTCAAAGGGTGTTTTTCCCGTAGTCTTGTTAATTGTAGTGTTAATATCTCTCTCAATGTCCTTTATTTTTCGTTGCCAATTTTCACTGTCATAGATTTGCATTTGTGGGATGAGTACTTCGTTCAACCATTCCATTTGCTTGCGGATGTCTCGGGGAGGTCAATGTATGCTTTATACCGTGGTCTTTACATAACTGCTCGAATTGCTTAGATTTGAAGGCTGTTCCGCGGTCCGATATTATCCTAATGGGGGCTCCAAATCGCTCGATGAACTTCTTTACATTCTTAACGGTTTCTCCTGCTTTCGTAGACTTTACAGCTTCCACTTGAACAAATCTCGTTAAATTATCTATTGTGACAAATACGTATACTTATGGCCTTGGGGACTCGGAATGAATGGTCCTAAGTGGTCCACGTGAACTATTCCAAATGGTCTTTTGGCGGGGGGGATGGGATGTAGGAATCCGGCTCGTCTTCCACTCACATTCTTCGAGAGTATGCATTCTAGACATCTTTTGATATGATTGGTTACGTATTTTCTCACACCCGGAAAGTAATAATGATTATTAATTTTTGCAATAGTTTTATCTACACCAAAATGTCCACTAAAATCATGAAATTTGATCACTAAAGCCTTCCGCATATTAATTGGCACTACATATTTATCTATTATTTGTCCATTGTCTTGAACACTTTTATATACTAGTCCACCTATTAATTTGTATTCACTTATTAGAGCTTTTTCGTTTTGAGTTAGAGTATGTTGTGGTTTCTTTAACAGTTCTATTATCTTTTTTGTTTTATTATCAGAATATTGTAGTAAAAGTATTTCTTCTTCACTTGTCAAAATCGTAAAAACTCCAGTCTTTTCTATTATTTTATCTTTTTCACTCATATGCGCTTCACCTGTTGGTTGTCTTGATAGTGCGTCCACATGCTTCATTGAACTACCTGGTTTATGCATTATTTTGAAATCATATTCATTTAATAGGTTGCTCCATCTTGCTATCTGAGCGTTCTTACTTTTGTTAAGACTTAGATAGACCAGAGCTTGACAGTCTGTAATTACGATGAATTGTATGCCTATCAAGAAAGCTCTTAATCTTTCTATTCCCCAAACGATAGCTAAAAGTTCTAATTTTGCAGAGTGATAGTTCTTTTCTACGTCGGAAGTTCTACTTATGCTATAAACTGGGTGTAGTTTGTTGTCACTATCTACTTGCAGTAACATGGCAGCTATACCCTCTTTGCTAGCGTCCGTGTGCAATTCCGTTCTTGTTGCATTTCTATTATATACTTGTAATACTGGTTCACTACATAGGATTTTTCTCAATGTACTGAATGCTTCTTCTTGTTCTCGTTCCCATTTAAATTTACAATTTTTCTTGGTTAATCATGTAAGCGGTGCTGCTATCTGTGCAAATCTAGGTACAAATCTTCGAAAGAAACTAGCCATGCCTACAAATCGCCGTATCTCATGAACATCTCTTGGTCGGGGAAAATGTTTAATGGCATTAACATTAGTGTCTGCAGGTTCTATACCATTTCCTGTGATCTTGAAACCCAAATATTCGATCTTTGTTTTCCCGAATTCGCATTTACTTAGTTTAATTGTTAAATTTGCATTTTTCAATCTTTGCAGTACGAGTTCTAATCTAGACATGAGTTGCATCCAATCCATGGCAGGTATTAACATGTCATCCAAATAAAATAATACAACTTTATTTTTCAAAGGTCCCAACACACTATGTATTAATTTAGAAAAATAAAATGGAGCGTTCATTAGGCCAAACATTGCCCTTGTAAACTCACCTGTTTCTTCCGGTGTTATAAACGCTGTTTTCTGTCTTGAACTCTCATCTAAAGGTAATTGTAAATATCCGTGAGCAAGGTCTAAAGTTATGAACATTTTACTTCCATACAGTATTTCCAAATGCTCATCCAAATTTGGCAGGGGAAAGTTGATTCTTTCTGTTTGTGCATTTAATTTACGATAATCGATCACTAACCGTGACTCACCCGTTTTCTTTCTAACCAATAAAACTGGGCTGGCGTATGGAGAGGTGGTTTCCGTGACTATTCCTGCTGCCTTCCAATCTGACACAATCTTTGATATCTCCTCTTTTCCCTCTACTGTGGTACGATATGGTTTCTCATTTACTGGAACACTTCCTGACTTCTCTTGTATATTCATTTTTAAAATATTCGTTTGTCCTAATTCAAAAATATTTTGCGCGATACATGTCCGGTATTTGTCCAGTAAATCCACCAATTCCTGTTTTTGTTCATTAGTAACAGTTTCTCCTACCTTTACCTCTTCATTTGTAATTGGTTTTGTTTTAGGCTCTACAATTTTGTTTACCACGTCAATTTCATAAACATTATTATTAAAAAATGTGCCTTCACGTAGTTTCTTCTTATTTTTGCCTAAATTTATAATTGGTAGTCTCTCTGTTCTGGTATCTGTCTTTATTTCTATGAAGTTAATGCTTTGCGCTTCTATATTTTGCCCATCAACAATTCTAATATTTTCTACTTTATTTTCTAAATCATCTTTTAGTATGTCTAACAAATTTGGGTCATCCTTCTTTTTAAATTTCAGATCATTGTCAAATTTATAATATATTATATTGGGTGCATCTGTAAATGTCCGTCCAATTATTACATCGCATGATTGTACATGATCCGGTACTACTTTTAATTGTAAATCATTTAATGTTACATAATCTACCTTTACAGTCGCTGTAACATAACCTGGTGAGTTAATACATTTATTTCCAAAACCTTTCAACTCAACTGTTTGTTTTTGAATGTTAAAATCATGCATTAATGCTGTAGTAGCCTTTATTGTACAAACTGAACTTCCTTGATCGATAAAAGCTAAATATTGTTTACCATTTAAATCTACTGTCTTATAATATTTTCTTGACGTATCATCTACCTTAGCAATATCTAATACTTTCACTTCATTATTTGACGTTTTATTTGGAAATCTTTTTGGTTTTGTGCAATTTTTAGCAATATGTCCTTCATCATTACAATTATAACAAACAATATTACCTTTACAGTTGCTACTATAATGTCCAGTTTTCTTGCATTTATAACACTGTACTTGCTTATCAGTTCCTCCTGATGGTTCCCGTTCTACATTACTAATAGTGTGTGGTTCATGTTGTTTACTCTGCGTCTGTCCTCTCTCTTTATTAATTCTTTCCACTCTTTCACTGCGTATCATCTCGAATTTTAAAATGTCATGGTACAAATCATCCTCGTCAACATGGTCACTGCTTAAAAGAAAATCACACAAATCCTTTGAATATAATCCTACGATAACCTGATCCTTTATTTCCTCGAAACTCAACTGTAGTTCTCTGCAAGCTGACAACTTATCAAAATAATATTTCACAACACTTTCATTTCTCTGTTGGTTTCTTTCCCTCATCGCATTCCACAATTCTGTTTTGTTTCTTTTATATATAAATGTTTTCACAAATGCTCCTCTGAATTCGTCCCAATTATCAATATTTTTGTCTTGATACCATGCCAAAACTGCTCCTTGTAAATTGCTCCTCGCTGCCTCAAATATAATAGTGTTTGACCAATTATGTAGCAAAGCCGTCCCTTCTATTTTCTTCAGCCATGCTCTCGCATCATTTGGTCCTTTCTCGCCAGTAAATTTTGAAAAACTACTATACACTTCTGGCATAACGTAATTTGTTTGTTTATTTCTTTCGGAATCTTGTTGCTTAAAATGCTCAATTGACATTTTATTCTGTTGTAGTATCATTTGCATTAGAGTAGAGTATTTTGATCATTTACTTCAGGTTTACAAGCGTTTACCCGGTTTCCATGTGTATTTATATTCTCATTGTCGACACTGTTTTGTGTACAAAATAATTCAAAATCATCATTGGTCGCCATTGTGTTAACCTGTTTTACCACGTGCACTAATATATCCTCTATCATCCAATAAATTAGCCGGTTCCTATTCACATCCCACTTCTGAATTGTAAGTTCCCTTTTAAATTTCTTAATAAAACACTTTTATTAATTGGAACGACTTGAAAGGATATAAAAACATAAAACACGAGATTACGTCAGAAAATGGGCTAGTACTAAGGAACAACAAAATAATCTTGCCAATAAGTTTACAAAAGAGAGCCATCGAACTCGCACGCACATGACATTTAGGAATGGTAAAAACTAAACAAATATTAAGAAGTAAAGTTTGGTTCCCAAACATTGACAAAATGTTGGAATTGGAGATCAAGGCCTGTTCAGCGTGTCAAATAGTTACACCACAACATACCAGAGATCCAGTCATTGGTACGGAATTACCGAATGCGCTTTGGGAAAACCTAGATATTGATTTTGCAGGTCCATATCCCGGAGGAAAATACTTGTTAATACTAATTGATGAATACACTAGATACCCTATTGTGGAAGTAATTTCATCATTAGATGCCCAAACTGTTACAAAGAAATTGAGGCATATCTTTGCAATGTTCGGTCTGCCTAAAAGATTGAGAAGTGACAATAGTCCCCCATTTAGTAGCAACAATTTCAAAGTATTTTTAGATGAGTTCAACATAGAGCACTACAGAATAACACCGTATTGGCCAGAAGCCAACGGCCTGGCTAAAAGAAGCGTTAGGACCACAAAGAAGGCAATACTTTGTGCCAACATAGAAAACAAAAATCTGTAGGAAGAACTAGAAAATTTTCTCTTAAACTACCGATCCACACAGCATTCTACAACAGGACAGTCCCCGTTCAGTGCTATATTTAACAGAGATGTTAGAAATACTCTCCCAACAATCATACCATACCATACCAGCGAATTAAGAGAAACAGATTTTATCTAACAAAGACAAACAGATATCACAGGCCAACAAAAAGAGAAATATTAAAGGACATAGCTTGCAAATTGGTGATATTGTAATATGTAAGCAAAACCAAACTGACAAATTAACCCCAGCATTTGACGCACTTCCATACAAAATAACATCAATCAAAGGCACGAAAGTTACAGCAGAGAGAGAAAACAGTGTTATCACAAGACATTCATCATTTTTCAAACCATACTCCAGTCTGTCTAATAACCTTCCTCATCCCAACCCTGGCTTTCACCCTATAAGAGACGAACAGTATAATGAAACACACGAAGGCGAAAGCGATGAAAATTGTGAAGAAGAAGCGCAAGAAGGAGAAGGAAGTCTAGCACAGGCGGAAAACAAAGAAGGAGAAGAACAGGCTCAAGAAGCACCAGAGCAAGATCAAATCATAGATACTGAAACCCGGAAGCCCCCAGCACGAACATCACGAAACAAAATACCCCACCGACTTAAAGACTATATTTTAAATATCTAATAGGTATTCCTATGTAGTTATTATTTAGAGTGTGGAGGGATGTAGTATTATTAATGTATTTCATGTAAGATTAGCGTCGTTCTTTTTGACATTGTACGTTTTAACAGTTTTTTGACATGTAACATTTTTAAGCATTGCTTTTAATAAAGACATTACAATGACCACAACGAAAATGAGGATGATAGCGAAGAATATGAAGGTAAGAAGAACGAAGAACAAGCACAGGAACACCAAACCGAGAGAGCTATCAAAGAAAAATTGATGGCAAACAAATGAAGAGAGAGTGCCAAAAAACGCAAGTGTATGCCAGGATGAGCGAGCTTTGGCAACAATAACTATCTAAGTAGTTTAGTTATTTAGTAGACACTTTTGGGGGTAGAGGTTGGTAAGAGAAAGAACGCGAGTGAAGAGGATGTGAAATTAAAATAGAGACGTTAATTTGCTATTAACATTAATTTTTTACGTTGAATAAGTGTTGCAGCCTTTAACTTAATAATTTAAAATACTTATTTTTAATGCTTCCTCTCTCCGTAGTAATTGTAACAAAATTAATTTTATCATTTAAATTATCTCCTCCTCCCCCGTCTAGCTGTTAGAAAAAATAATCTGGTCATTAAAAAAAAAATATCCTTCCCACCCCGGTAATCAAAAAAATATTTTTTCTGTAAAACATTTTTAATATACTCCTACCCTTTTCCCCACAGAGTTGTGAAAAAATTTGAATCATCATCAAAAATTGCTGTTAAGGGATTTGTAAAACCCAACACCTCCCGAGAGCCAAGGACAATTGAAGACCTTGCAGCAGCAAGGAGGCAGCTCCACTTTTACGCGAAAATGAGTTATGTGCGTAGTTCAATAGTCTTATTAGGGATCCATCTACTGGCGCAACAGCGAGGTAGCGGCCACATTAATAAACTGTGTAATCCTAATATTTGTACTTACCGCCCATTACTATTTGGTGCAAGACAGAGGCAGCTCCTGGAGTTGCCTCGTTCTTGCACCAAATAGATTATACTATTAACGTCACTGCTATTAATGTTGGCACAAGGTGGCTTGTCAGTTTCACACATCGCCTGTGTTTGTAAACAGTGCAGTGTGTTGGATTGTGGCAATTTAGCAAAAAATGAGTTCAGAAAGTGACAAAAATAGTGTTTCTTCCACGAGGAATTATCCACCTAGCTCTAGTAATTATATTGATAGCGAAGATAGCGTTCAGAATAGTAATGTTGAGAATACTACGGGAGAAGGACAAACTAAGAATAAGGTTAAGAAAAGGAAGTCTGTAGATCCAAGTGTCTGGAAACGAAATTTTCTAAAGAAGATGAGAGTAGAGGGCAAACAATATATCAATTCCAGGGGAAAGGTGACAAAAAAGAAGGAAATTGGAAATGACTGCAAGTGCAAATATAAATGTTTCGAAAAGGTTTCAGCCTATCAACGCCAACGTATTTTCAATAGTTTCTATAAAATGAAATCCATATCCGAGCAAGATGAGTACTTGTGTGGTTTAATTACATGTTCGGACATAAAACGTAGCCGTATTAAGTCTGGTAATGGACGTTCACGTACAGTGTTTAACAAGTATAAGGTTTCTTTTCAATGAAAGGTAAGGTTTCTTTATGTTTTTTTTTTTAATAATTATTTTGTAGATTCGATACGGTACCACCAATAATGACGTGTGCAAAAAAGCATTTTGTGCTATTCATGCAATTTCCAAAAAAAGAGTTGAAATATTAGCATCTCACATAAGAAAAGACAAATCGACTGCACCACAAGATATGAGAGGGAGACACAGTACTCGTCCTAATGCTATTTCTGATGAAATACTGAATCAAATTAATTGCCACGTTAAAAGATTTCCACGAAGATCCTCTCATTACAGCAGGACGAAGAACCTTAAACGATACTATCTATCCCCTGAATTAAACATAAAGAAGATGTACGAGCTTTATCTGGAGTCTTATGAACCAGACGTATACAAAAGTGTGCAGAATACAGGAAAACTCAATCTCAAACCTGTTGTGACATATGACTTCTTCTTCAGGTATTTTCAAATTAACTTTAGCAACTATTCATTCGGTCAAACGCGGAGTGATACCTGCCAAGTATGTGACAAGTTGGATAACAAATTAAAAATTAAAGGGCAGGCTGAGGAACTAAATTCCATTAAGTTGCAAAAAACTATTCATCTGAAGAGATCTTCTGTTTTTTATGATGATTTGCGTGAAAAAAGCAAGTTGGCAAAGGAGAATCCAGAAGTTGAGGTCTTGTGTTTCGACTACCAGCAAAACGTCCCATTACCGAAGGTACCATCTGGAGATGCTTTTTATTTAAGGCAACTTTGGGTTTTCAATTTTTGCATACATTCCGCTAAATCTGGAACAGCTCATTTTTACATGTATGATGAAATAACCGGAAAAAAGACACCCAATGAACCAATCAGTTTCTTACACCATTACATTAAGAATATTCTCGATAAAAATGTGACGACTCTATACATTTTCTCGGACAACTGTGCAGCCCAAAATAAGAATATATCTCTTGTTCGTTTTCTGTATTCATTGGTTCACAGTGGTGGAAATATTCGAAAAGTTGTTCATCGCTTTCCTGAGCCCGGCCATAGCTTCCTGCCATGCGACAGGTGTTTTGGAGTGGTTGAAAAGCATATAAGAAAAATAGAGAGGGTCTTTTTACCAAACGAATATTTCAACCACTTTAACCCTGCAGTAGTCGCGCACGGTCTGTGAGGCCGGTTCTTATACTATTCTGTATATGTAAGTAAAGCGCGCGACTACTGTAGGGTTAAGAAAGCTGCCAGGATATTCAAAGTGGTACCAGTAACACAAGACATGATTCTAAATTATGTGGAACATTTTGCACCATTCTTTAAAAAAACGATAGGCATAAACAAAAATAAAGTGAAATTCACCATTTCAAAGTACAGAATTATAGTATATGATTCAAGTAAACTTGTTATACAGTGCTCCTTGACATGTAATTTGCCAATATATTCGGAATTTAGTATAACACGAACTAATTTAACTATACCTATGCTGCCAGAACCCCCAGCTTATAATAGTCCTTTATCATTAAAAGCGGTTAAGCTCCAGAACATCATGAAACTAGCCACTGAGTATGTACCAAATAACGATCTATGGTACTACAGGTCTTTGAAATCAGAAGGTTCTGCTGAAAATGATGAAAACGAAACAGAGTACACCGATGATGATGGCAGTGATGGGGAATAACAACTAAAACTACTCTATTATAATGACCAATGCTGTGTTATGTTAGTTATGTCAATTTTTACGACAATAAAGCTTCTTCTTTTAAATTTACATATAATTTTGACTCTTATTCAACCATTTTTTTTGTATCTTGGTGGCAACAGCGAGGCAGCTCCAAATTAGATAATTGATTATTTGGCCCGGTTTAACCTTTCTATCAAATTTCTTAATAGCAACAGTTCCATAGCGACATATTTTAGCAATTTATTTGATTGTACAAAAAAAAAAAACAAATCTATAAGCATGAGACAGTATTTTGTTCCTCCTGTAAAATTGTCAAAAAAGGAGCTGCCTCTTTGTTGCTGCAAGGTCTTCAATTCTCTAATTGATAATGATTCGTTTAGAATTTGGTTTGTTCGCGCGTACGATTGCGCATGCGTAGTGTAGAAGTAAGTTAGAATAGATATGTTACCAAACACATTGTTACACAGTTGTACTACAATTATTTTCATTGGAATAAATAGTTTTAGAAAAGCAAACGATAGTTTGCACGTGAATAAAAGAATTCGTAATCCATCGGGATTAACAAAGGCAAAATCGGATAGCGTCCTCTAACATAAAGAGGATCAACTCAAAGAGTCATGACAAAAAATAGGTTTATAGGCAGCAGTTTTTTTCTTTCTTTAATTCTAAAGTTAGTTTTGAATTTTCATTTATTTTTCGGTTCTTATAGAAGTGTGGTGTTATAATACTATCAACAAGTAGTTTAACTGAATTATACCTAAAGTTTGTGACATACTTATGTTAAGTAATTCCAGAATGTATGTATGTACATACATGCATGTAGGTACTAAATTTATTCAAGAAACACTGAACCACGTACGTAAAACTATTGCACAACATTTGTGTATAAACGAAAGTGGGAGAAATTGAACATAAGAGAAAGTAGTGTTAAGTAGTAACCACATTCGTTATACTGTAACCTTGTTAAGTAAAACTCACTTTTATGAATATTTATTGTATTATGTTATTGTGAGTGAATTACTAAAGTATTTCATTTTTTATAAGTTTTAGGTGAGTAGGTACTTAATAAGCATTTTAGTTGATGGAATTTATTTTGGTTTAAGAATATTTTGAATTTAAGTTAAACAGTTTGAGTTGTTAAGAATACCAATTCATTTTCCGTTTTGTTAAACTATTTTGAATTACATATTATTATTATTTATTAAACAAAACAACGGTGAAAATGTAATACATATTTCGCGAATTCTTAAATTTAAACCAAGTGCGAATACAGAATGAAAGTTTTGTTTGGCTGTTACTTTAATTTATAAAAACAGAACAATGAGCACAAAATCTCAGGATGAACTGGGATAATAATGGAATCGTATTTTCAAATTCTTATTAATTGTTTTTTCAATCTCAATAAGCATTAATGGATACAAAAGACACCGAAAATAACTCTATTATTTTCAATATTATCAAAAAACGTTTGCCCACACACAATTGTGAACATTTGAAATATTAGAATTCGTGTTCGGGAACCTTGGACTGGATTTGCAATGCTATGGTTGAAAGTTTATTGTAGCAACAATTTTTTTAAATGACTGAATGACAACACACTTTTGCTTTATATTCTGAAAGAGAGTTGATTTAAACAGTTACATGTTTTGTTAAAGTATAACTAATAAAATGACAAAATAAGTTAAATCATCGACATAAATTTGAACATGTTTTAAAATATAAAAACAAAAAGTTATTCTAATATTTTTATCAACATTGGCGTAACTAGAGAATTTTTCTAGGGGGAACAGGGGTGCTATTCTCGACCCTTCGTATTATGTGCGAGCACTCGCATAGTGACGTCATGCGAAGGGTATTGGTTAAAACTGTATTCTCCACCCCTCGGGGGTGCTATTCTCGAGCCTTCGTATTATGTGCGAGCACTCGCATAGTGACGTCATGCGAAGGGTATTGGTTAAAACTGTATTCTCCACCCCTCGAGTCTTTTTCACATTCGAATATCTCCAAGGAATTAAATGCGAGCGGTGTTTGAGCACTCGTATAGCTGAAATAGTATTAGAATCTCACAAGTTAGGCTTATTTTATGCGTATGCGTTAGTGTATTCCGAGGTTATTGTTAAACGTGATTTGAAAATTATTCTAAATAGAATGGATGAGTTAGTGCATTTAGATTTATTAGACGAATTAGAAGCAGCTGAATTAAATCAATTGGATTATGAACCTGGTGAAAATGTGGATAGAAATCCTTTCATTGAATTAAATAATGCAAGTTTTATAAGAAATATTTTCAATTAAATAAAATTTCATACAATATTCTTTCTATTCATGTTTCGTAGTCCCTAATATAATTAATAAATTTGACTGTGTGTGTGATATTCATAATTTTAAAAATATAATGAAACATTTTCTTGGCTCTATTTTGGCAATTTTATTTATTCTTTCAAATAAAATGTTTCGCATGACGTCACTATGCGAGTGCTCGCACATAATACGAAGGGTCGAGAATAGCACCCGGCCCTTTGTGTTACAGTCATATATATTTACTTTTCCTAGAGGGAGCCATTGCTATTCTGCAGTGGGATTCTGTAACTTGGTTCGACTAGAACATGTGTCAATTTTGGTCGATGTATCGAACGGCAGGTAGTTTCACTGATGTAACTTTTCTACAGTAGAACGCCGCTTAAATGAATCACGTGACTGTAGAACGAATATGGGGTTCTCTTCGACAGAGGACTTCCGATTAGTCTTTCTATCTCTATCTAACTAACGGCTTGCATTTTGCATCTTTATCGAATAGCCCTTATAAACGCACACCAAATGTTCCATTTTACGAATCAAACGACATTTTTATTTGAATAATGTGTATTGCATGTAATGATGAATTTATATTTAAGATTGTTAGTTACTATTTGTATACAACAATTATAAACATTAAATAACGTTTATAATTATAACTTTCATAATTGAAAAATAATTCAATAAAGTGTGCATATATGCACTCGTAATTTTTAACCTTTCTTTCTTGACATCTGTTGCCAGGTAACTAATTCCACTTGGGACACATGTATAAAACAAACAACAATAGTTTCTTTCAGACGTATCTTGTATTTATTTGCAGCTGCATTTAAAATTTCTATGTATATTCAAAATTATTATTTAATGAATCAATAATTATTACTCTTAATTTTAACTGCTACTTGTTTATTCTGTAGCTCTACAACAACAAAATAAATAATGCTTTCTATATGGATACATGAAGAATACCTTTAAAATGGCCTTTTAGGATATTTTAAAATGTGAATACGTTCCTATACTGCACTTCACATCTGTACACATTAATTTAGGTCTAAAATATAATACTAAATAGTGTTAACAAAAGACTTACGCATTTATTTTGTATAAAAGTTATTTAAATAATAAAGAAATAAGAAAATGCATAATATTTGGTAAAGAAAATTTAATTTCTAGAACGTTCAGTCTACTTGCTTATATACAGTGTCTATTATATGCTACGTTAGGTCATGAAATTCCGAACGTGCACGAATGTCTGGTTCTACTTTTTACAGAATCGCTTTGTTCGATAGGTGTCGTTGTTCGACAGTGGTCGATTCAATATGGCGGCGTTCTATTCGACAAAGTTACAGAATCCGTAGCTGGGTAGGTCGAGCCCACTCTGATTCACCCCCTCCCCCTCATCAGTTACTCCAACAGATATTAAAAAAATTTAAGGAAAATGTGCTGTCATTTAAAAAAAAAGGTTGACAATCAAACAGTTGAAGATGGGACAGCTGCCCTTCTAGTATTTTTACACCAGAGAAAAATAAATTTATTCAGGTCACTTTTTCATGCACATATTCGCTATTCAACGAATTATAACCCCCTGCGCTCCATTTTTGTCACTCAGCATATATAGGTTATTCTGTACCTACTCTAAATTTAACGGGTTTTCTGAGATATTTACGTGTCTGTTAAATTTTTTGTATTACAATTCCTTGCCGTACAAACTATCAGAGAAAAATGCTTAAATTATTAAACTATTTTTTTGCAGTTTTTTGCATTAATTTTATTGAAATACGGAATAGGTGGGAATTTTACATTTTTTCTTAATGTTTATTTTTTTACAATACCGGAGACGATTAAGAATTTTGCAGACTGAAAAAATTCCGCACGCGTCGAATGGGATTGTACCCACTATTTAAGCATCGCGGCACTGTGCTAATTTTTGTGACGCAGATTTTTTAATTCGCCGTTGCGGAAATCAAACTCAAACTAAATTTAAGAAGTATTTAGCAATAGTCATTTTCCCTCCATCATTATTTTAATTGTGTTTTTACAGATATGGCAGTATTAACTACTACACTGCTATATTCACTATTTACATCGTCACTTTCTATGCCGTTATCAGTGTTGCTTGATAATGAACCGACTGCAAGTTTGGAAGGATCTGTAGTTTCTATAAAGAATAGTAATCCACAGCTTATAAATAAGCAGCTAGAGGTATGTAATCAATATCATGTATAGCCAGTGATATATTTACAGCAAATGGCACCCCAGACTACTTAACCCTACACTCAGAAAAATGCATTCATACATTTTGCACTTTACTATAACCTCCGTTTAAACCCAGTACGGGGCGGTTAGATTTAACCCTAGGATGTATAGCATAAGTCTCGCAGACGGATGTTAAATGTATACACGAGTCTCCGAGATGTTATGCGTCCTACACACAGAAAAATACATGCTTACCTTAAATAAATTTGTCTTGGACAAATGAATCTACGTCTTGAATATCCGTAAGATAAAAAATGTCTTAGCACATAATCTTGACGTAAGAGGTTGACAGTCTTGGATGAAATTACTTTTAGTGTCCACTTAAGAATACCGTTTACTTGCATTAAAAGCATTAGTCTTGAAACAAAATGTTAGAATTCTTGAATTAAATCACTTTTCATAGCTTTTTAAGAATAGTAATAGCTTAAAATTATAACGCTTTATACAAACCACAGAAAAAATACCAAATACAATCATGGTCTATTGTTGGAATCACCATATCAGCAAAAGCAATGAAAGGGGAATGCACTAGAGACGGACTCGTGTTTCTGATGGCCTACCAGGTGTCATCAGCGTCACTTCAAGTGCAAACCCACTTTCATCGCCATCGCATTCTCAAGCTATATCTGCGATTCTCTCTTCTATGGAAATAAGGGTTTAGATTGTATCCATTTACAGGATACACGCAAACTCTCAATCCAGGAGAGGGCCGCAACGTAAGCCGGTAATGCAGTCGCAGATCTAAGCTTGGACAATTCATCTCTATCTACTTGCACTAAGCAAATATATTCTCCAGTTAAGAAAATTCATCGAAACAAAAGTTTTCTTGAATTAAAACTTTCAATTTTCTTAGTGGTAAAAGATTTACTTACAACAAAACTATTTCATTTTCTCTTTAAGAGAATTGTGTTAAAACAATATTTTGTTTTGAACTCAAAATGCATTTTTCTGTGTGTATAATTCTGATTCACAAAAGCGTTGACAAGCTGCAATAATTGTTAATTAAAGTTGCACCAGGCACAGTGAACGCTTACGCTTGTATTAGCTGTGTAAAGTTGTTGCAGCAAGTTAAAGCTTATCAACGCTTATCCACAACAAGCGCGCGTAGTACGCAGATCCTTAGTCACCTCATTGTTAATGCATTATCTAGAGAGGCCTAAATACTGTAGACATTGTTATCTCTCCGAAGATAAAATGGAAGCAATTTGTTATCGCGTAACTATAGAATATAAGTGAAACGAAAGCCAAACTCCAAGTAGTTAAGAATCTAATCAAGTTTTGTAGCATTTGCGACCTAGGAAACAGTAGCCCAGTAAGTGTACTTGGAAGTTGAAACTAATTTGAAATATGTGCGGGAGTGCGGGGTTCCAAGGCAGCGAAGACAAGTGCCCAAATGCCAGAAGCACGACGAGGTATAAAAAGCGCTGGTAACATTTAGGGAACGATTATGCTGGAACTGTAACAATGACGTTAATGATTAGTGTAGGAATTGTACAACGGAGCTGTCAATATATTATTATATCAAAGGAAAAGAATCCCAAAATATCCACAGTTTGTTGGGAAGAATCATAATCAATATTAATAAAATTGGCATCCTCCAACAAATTTCATCAATCGAAGGGATCATTAGTTATTACCAGGAGGGCGGGCGATCCTTACAGATGTTGCGAGGGGGGTCCCCAAATTCTAAGATAGGAGATAAAAACTCAACGATATACGTTTATCACGGATATGCGCAAGAATATTATGGAAATGAAAATTGCCACGTGGAACGTAAGAAGTGTATACAAGGAATAAACTCTAATAAGGCTAACTGAAATTATGGGAAAATATACTGTAGATCTTATAGCTATTCAAGAAACAAAACTACTAGGAAATTGCATTAAGGAAATAAGAGAATATGTATTTTTTAATAGCGGAGATAATAATAGTAGAATGTTCGGCGTTGGGTTCCTGGTAAATAAAAGATACAGGAAAGAGATAGTAGAGTTCACGGCGATTTCAAGTAGACTGTGTGAAAGAAGGATAAGAAGTAAATATAGGAAGAGAAGTATTATCAATGTCCACTGTCCAACGGAAGAAAAAGAGGAGGCAGAAAAAGAACAATTCTATGACGAAATTGAGAGAATATGTAACCAAATTCCAAGATATGACGTTAAAATAATAATAGGAGACTTCAAATGCAAAGTTGGGAAGAGAAAAAATATATAAACCGATTATCGGGGACAACAGTAAGCACGACGAAAGTAATAGAAATGGAAGAAAACTGATAGAGTTTGCAACAAAAAAGGACTTACGAATAGTCACCACATATTTTCAGCGCAAAGATATACACAAAGGAACATGGGTATCACCAAATGGAAAAATAATAAATCAAATAGGCCATATTTTAATAGAACAAAAACATAAAACCCCCGTAACGGATGCAAGGAGTTACCGGAGAGCGGACATGGACACGGACCACATTCTCTTAATTGCAAGAATAAGGAACAGACCTCCAAGAAAAGAAAACAAAAGTTAGTTACTCAATGGCAGAGCTAAAGGCCGAAAATATAAGGAGAGAAGTTCAAGAAAGAATTAATCTGTGTGCAGAATTGAGTAGTGAAGCAGGTATTGAGAAAGAGTGGACAAAGTTTGAGAACATAATGATAGGAAGGGGCAAGAATTTTGAAGAAAGAGAACAGCAAAAGTAGTGCTGATGAGTGTAAGCAATCGATATTGAGAAGAGAACAGGCAAGAACGAAAATGATAAAAAATAATACAGAGAAAAATAGAAAAGAGTACGAGCATAGTAGGAGAGAAGTAAAGAGCATATGCAGAAAAAAGAAGAGAGAACTTGTTAAAAACCAAATGGAATACATGGAAAACAGCTTTAGAAAGAAATGTGTCAAAGAATTCTATCAATCCATACGAAATGAACGGAGGCAGCACAATCTGGAAAAAATATTTTTTTGTAAGGACAGACAAGGACAATTAGTCGGCACCAACAGAGCAGTAGATCGGAATAATAATAAATGCGCTGAAAAATAATAAGGAATAACGGAATAACAGCTGAGATGTTAAAGGCAAGAGGCAAAGACCTGGAAAAGCATTTACATAGCATAATAAAAAAAATATGGACAGAAGAAAAGATGTCCACGAGATGGAAAGAATCATTAATATACCCCATACATAAGAAAGGAGATATGTCAAATTTGCGATAACTATAGAGGAGTAGCGATGATGGATGTAGCGTACAAAGTTATGGCAGTAGCGATTAAGAACAGACTGAATGAGTCAGTAGATCAGAAATAGCCCAGTATCAGCGTGGATTTCGAAAGAACAGATCGGTGATGGATCAAGTGTTTATATTAAAGCAAATATTAGATAATAGTATAGATCAGAAATTACTACTGCATATGGTTTTTATTGATTTAAAAAAAGCATACGATACAGTGAGGAGAGAAAAATTATACGAAGCAATGAGATCACTTGGAGTAAGAGTACAAGAAAATCCATTTCCATTACTTCGTACTACTAATCGTAAAACTCACAAAAATGACATTATCGGTAACAGTCTATAAAATTTCATTTCTCTTTTTCTTGGTTTTTAGGTCTTTAATAATAAAAGTATGAATGACTATAACGACGTTTCGCTTAAAAGCTTTTTCAAGTTATAAATAAATGTAAAAAGTGTGATAAATAAGATGTTTTTGTTTAATAAATGACAAATTGTTTGTTTTCTATGATTTTGAAAATATTATTATGTTTTAATTAAAGATTGCGTTTTAAAATAAGATGTTTTGATTATTTATTTTTGAATTTTGTAATTAAATAGTTCTTTAAAAATATTGTATTTACTTATAAAAGTAAATTATATAATTTTGTGAAATATTGTATATCGGTTTTATCATGGACTGCATTTTTATGTTTATATATTTGAATTATTTCTAGTATATTACGTGTTTTTAAATTTTGTTCTTTGTTTAAAATTGTTACGTTGTTGAAATCAAAGGTATGATTTTCAGTTATTTCATGTTTTTTTAAAGCTGTAAGATTTTTATTATATTTGTGTCCTTTTATTCTATTTTCCAAATATTGCATGGTTTCACCTATATATACACCATTACAGTTTTGACAGTCTATTTTATAAACTATGTGTGATGTTTTACTTTTTTCAATTTTTGATTTTAATTTTGAATAGATTTGGTTTTGTAGTTTGTTTGTGTTTTGATAGGCAATTTTGTAATTATATGGTTTGAAAATTTGATTTATTTTTTCGGATAAATGTTTAACATAAGGAATTTTTATAAATTTTGTAATTGTTTGACTATTATTTATATTGTTTGTTGATTTATTATAAAAAAGAAAAATTCTTTGTTTGAATATTTTGTTTATAAGAGAATTTGGATAATTATTTTGTTCTAGAATATTTTTTGCTTTGTTAATAATATCTGATCGAAAAACTGGACTTGTTAATTTTATTGCTCTGTCAGCTAAACTAATAATAACACTAACTTTTTGAGATAAAGGTTGTGAAGATTTAAAATTTAGATAACGTCCAGACCATGTTGGTTTAGTATACCATTGAGTTAAAATTTTATTATCATTGTTGATGAGTTTGAGGTCTAAAAAGGTAATGCTATTGTTTTCTTCGATTTCAATTGTAAATTTTAATCTTGGATGAAAGGAATTAAAATTGTTAAGTAAAATTGGTATATTTTTTTCTTCTAACGCGGTTATGCAATCATCTTTTGAAGAAAATTATTTCGAAATTTATTTTATTTAAAATTTTTTCTTCTATATACTCTAAAACAATTTGTGCAATGATACTAGAAATTGGTGACCCCATTGCACATCCAAAAATTTGTTTATAAAATTTATTTTTGTACTGGAAAAAAGTTTGTGTTAGTGTTAATTGCATTGCATTAATGAATTCTGTGATAGGTATATTTGTAAAATTTTCAATTAATTTCCATTTTGTATGTATAATTTGTTTTGCTAGGTCTAATGGTGTATTTGTGTATAGCGATACTACATCTAATGATATCATTTTGAAATTTGGTTTTAATTTAATGTTGTCTATAAATTCTTTGAATTGCCAGGAATCCTTTATATAGTAATCATTTTTGAATGCGATATTTTTAAGGCAATTTGCTAAAAATTTTGATAGTTTATAAAAAGGACTTTGTACATAAGAAATTATTGGTCTTAAAGGTATATTATTTTTATGTAATTTTGGTAAACCATACAATTTTGGAGCTTGTGCATTGTGAATTTGTAATGATTTGGATTCGTTTTTGGTAATAAATTTAAGTAATTCCCAGTTTTTTATTAATTCATTATTTTGTTTTTGATAAATATTGGTTGGATTACTTTTAATTTCTTTATAAGTTGTATTATCACTTAATAATTCGTTAATTTTGTAATAATCTATCTAAATTTTAAATCTTCACAACCTTTATCTCAAAAAGTTAGTGTTATTATTAGTTTAGCTGACAGAGCAATAAAATTAACAAGTCCAGTTTTTCGATCAGATATTATTAACAAAGCAAAAAATATTCTAGAACAAAATAATTATCCAAATTCTCTTATAAACAAAATATTCAAACAAAGAATTTTTCTTTTTTATAATAAATCAACAAAAAATATAAAAAATAGTCAAACATTTACAAAATTTATAAAAATTCCTTATGTTAAACATTTATCCGAAAAAATAAATCAAATTTTCAAACCATATAATTACAAAATTGCCTATCAAAACACAAACAAACTACAAAACCAAATCTATTCAAAATTAAAATCAAAAATTGAAAAAAGTAAAACATCACACATAGTTTATAAAATAGACTGTCAAAACTGTAATGGTGTATATATAGGTGAAACCATGCAATATTTGGAAAATAGAATAAAAGGACACAAATATAATAAAAATCTTACAGCTTTAAAAAAACATGAAATAACTGAAAATCATACCTTTGATTTCAACAACGTAACAATTTTAAACAAAGAACAAAATTTAAAAACATGTAATATACTAGAAATAATTCAAATATATAAACATAAAAATGCAGTCAATGATAAAACCGATATACAATATTTCACAAAATTATATAATTTACTTTTATAACTAAATACAATATTTTTAAAGAACTATTTAATTACAAAATTCAAAAATAAATAATCAAAACACCTTATTTTAAAACGCAATCTTTAATTAAAACATAATAATATTTTCAAAATCATAGAAAACAAACAATTTGTCATTTATTAAACAAAAACATCTTATTTATCACACTTTTTACATTTATTTATAACTTGAAAAAGCTTTTAATAAAGCGAAACGTCGTTATAGTCATTCATACTTTTATTATTAAAGACCTAAAAACCAAGAAAAAGAGAAATGAAATATATACATGGTCAAGATTCAAAGATTTAAAAAAAAAGTCTATAAAATCTGCGTAAATGGACTGGCTGGAGAAAAATTCCGAGTGTCTAAGTGTTTGAGACAGGGAGAGCCATTGTCCACAACTCTGTTTAATATCGTTTTGAAAAGGGCTGTGAGAGAGAGCAGACTGAAAACAAAAGGAACAATATATAACCAAACTAATCAATTACTGGCCTATGCTCATGACATTGTGATCCTTACAAGAACCAAAACTAATTCAGTAGAAGCTATAAAACAACAAGAGAAACAGCAAAGGATAAAGGTCTAATAGTAAAGGAAGATAAAACTAAGTATATCGTGCTCGGGGATGAAAACAGATATACGAAAACCAAGATTTTATGTGTTAACACCGAGGAGACGCAGTACTATTTCGATCAAATGCAAAGATTTAGTTATTTAGGAATAACTATTACTAATAAGTTTGAGGAAAAATAGAAATTCAGGAAAGAATAACAAAGGGCATAAAATGTATGGGAAGACTGCACAGCTTGTTAAAATCAAAGGACACTTCTTTGAAAGGAAGGTGCTATGAATAATATATGGAAGGAAAAAGGTGGGCGATCAATGGATGAGAAGAACGAATGATGAAATAAAACAGCTGTACGGGGAACCGTTCAAAATCAATGTAATAAGATCACAGAGAATGAGGTGATTAGGGCACGTAGCTAGATTAAACGACGACCGATCAACGAAACAAGTTTTGTTTGGAGGTGTGAGCGGAAGGAGAGGAAGGGGCAGACCAAGAACAAGATGGCTCCAAGCGGTGCAAAGGGATCTGGAACAGCTGAATGTGAGGGACTGGCGGAGGCGATCACTAAATAAGGAGGAATTGAGGAAACATTGCAACAGTATTACAATGTATCAAGGACAGTTGGCATCAAGGTCTATAGGTCGACAAAACGATAGGAAAGAAACCTCTCTGTTGTCTTATGAATCTGCTCATCTACAACAACCGATTATTGTCTAATTTAAGAGACACACACTACGTTCCACTACGTTTATTAAATAAAAGATTTACCAGGAGATAGATATGAGTTCGATATTGTAACTTGTTTTAATTAAAGAAGATAAATAATTTGAAGGTAAAACTTACATTGAGTATGTACAGGTACACATTTCTAGGGGGTTCAATCACGTCGACATTGATGTAATATGAGAATACCAATTTTAAGTTGCAGGAAAACTTGAATTTGAGAGTTGTGTCAAATAAGATTGGGGAAATATTTCGGTGCACAAACATTTTTTTTGTCTGATGCTACAACCAACAAGCGGTACGTTTACGGTGCTATTTCTTCCAGACTTCGTTAAGAAGAAAAAAGCGTGGTGTATCGCGTATCTATATGAAGACTACAATTCCGGGATGAAACATAATATTGTTACGGCCGCAAATTATGCTATATAAATTATGCTTTCGGTGGGCTCTCACAGATGGCGCCAAGGAAGAACGAAATTCAGGTATGAAACATAAGAAGACACTCCTGCCCAACGCGATCCGAGAGATTCCTACAGGATGCAAATAAATAGTAGAAATAATTAGTGAATGTAAATACCTAAGTGATTAGAGTTATTCAAGTGTTTAATTATTAGATGTTTTATTAGTACCTAAGTAGTGCTTAATTTGATTATTTAGTTTGAGGTTCCTTTGGCAACGTTACAATCATCGAAAAACGTTACAATAGCTAAGGCGATATTCCACGCGAATAATTAATATCGCGCCTTCCAAACCCTTCATTTCCATTCCCAAAAGTCCATTCAGTACCTAATAATTAAATACACTTATTTCCCTCTACAGATAACTGCGGTACCCTAAATATAAATTAGGTGCAGAATAATCTCCTAAAGTGTAGGTAGGTAATTTCTAGTTCTGCTTTCTGTTTTTAGACAGATCATTGAGCTGCTTTCAATGGCATTTTACAACAATATTTATTGTTATTAGACACTTGGTTAAGACAACAAATGTAGAAAATGATAATTTTAATTGCAGATTGCACCTGTATATCCAGATTTTAAACAATATGGACGCCAGACGGCATCACTAGATAAAGAGTATTGGTTAAGTCAAAAAGATTCAGCCTATAGTAAAACTCAACTTGTCGCTGCCAGACATTTAGGTATTACACCTGTTGTAGACTCGATTTCTGAAGATCAAAAGTATGGTAACAATGGTGAAAAACACGCAACTATAGCAAGAGCATTAGTAAATGGCTTTGAAACCCTTGGCAATGCAGTCAACAGCATCGTAGATGTAAGCTGAATTACGTGTATACATATAATTCATTAAAATGCATTCAATGCATTTCAGAAACCGTTCCAAGCAAAAGACCGTCTAGTACGAATCACAAATGCAGCCTTGGACTCAATTGGTGCTAAGTTAGTAGGTTTATAAACAAAACTGAGTAATGCTGGTTTCATCCAAAAATAAAAGAAATTAAAACTAACCATAATTATTTTTGTTACTCTTCTTCACCATGATGTATCGATTAAAAAACTTAAACTTGAACATAGTTAGAGCCTGAGCGTCGAGTTTCTTCACTCAATTGCCTGAGATAAAGGATAAGGCACCTGAGGTTCTTACCCTAGTTTATGTGCTATGTTCGTTGCTCTTTTGGGAGCAGGTTGAGAATTGAATATTGAAAGATAGTATCTGCATGGTGTACTGCAACCTATTGTAGAGCGGTTGTTATCTTCTTCGTCAGATCCTCTAGGGACAGGCCAACCTTCCCAAATATCACATACCTGGTTCTTGTTGCGGCAGGGCAGTGGCAGAAGATGTGCTCAACTGTCTCTTCGTCCTTCAAGCATCGATCCTGTGTATGTAGTTTCTGAGTTTACAATTACTTTGACATTCTTACGGTCTATTTAAGTAGGTCCTTGGTTCAGACATGATTAGAGAAATCCACTTTGTGCATGTACCAAACCAGAACAGTTGTTCCAATGTTGGAGCACTTTCTGATTTGCCTAGCTACGGTAGGTGCTATGCCAATGGCAGGTTCCGGTCCCTAGAAATACTCCATAGCACCCTTTTTCGCAAGAGTATCTGCTTCCTCATTGCCATGAATGACAGAATGCCCAGGTACCCAACTTAGGGGGCGGGTTAACTGTCTGATAAGGTGGACCAAAGGTAGCGCCGCTTCAATGCCGATATGTTCCCATTTGAAGTTTCAAAATTAGCATCCTACCTAAAATATTTTGATTGTGCACGTTTTGTCCAATTTTTTTTTTTTTTATTTACGAAGTTGAAAATTAAATGGCACAAAACTTGCTCTGATACCAAATTAATCGATTTACAAATTTATTGCATTACCTCAAACGGCGATAGAGGCGATCAGAAAACAGTAGTCTAATAATGAGATATGACCTTATTAAATTGTGGACATTGCAGTGAATGCTTCCCTTATCGCATACAATAAAATGTGCTGTAATGAGATAATTAATGCTCTAGTAGGACTCTTGCCGGAATGTAATATGGGCGATTAATGTGGAAATTAGAAAAAATACTTTAAAAAAGTCGTGTCACAATAGCTTGTAATGCTCGTACATTGAATCACTCGCCGTTACATAAAGGTCATTGTGACACTGTGTGTGTGTTTTATTAATAAAAGGAGTACAACTACTACAACAGGAGTAAGAGCAGTGTTGTGACGTCGCGGGGCAACTACCAAGGAGTAATCGTTTCTATGGTAACGCATTAATTGGGGAAAAAATGGGGGACCGAAGCGTTCCCACAGCAAATCTCGATCGTTGGCGCGAGAAAAGTCGATAAAAATCGGGTTGAAATGAGATACCGAAACTTCACGCAAAAATAATTAATTCAAATATTAAGGAATAACAGAGATATTCCAAATTGGTGTTTCTCAGTTGTATTCGGGATAAAATTTTATATATACAGTAGTGGTCAGATAAAGGTTACCACTATAGAAAATTTATATACTCATACAATTTTGTCAATAAATGGAATTATTATTGAATTATTATTGTAAACTTTGCATACTACGTATGCTATGTCTCTTTCATTGTGCCGCTAGACACAGGGTGGCAATTTTCACGTTTAATTATTAAAATATATACAATGTGTGTAATTATCAATTAAGGAGAATGAATATACAGAGTGATAAAAATGAATATATTAGAGTGACAATTTCGACGTCTAATTATTCAAATATACAGTGTGTGTAATTTTTAATTAAGAAAAATGAATATACAGGATGTACCGACGATCCCAAACCAATCACAAATAAACGACTGCGAGACGCGAAACGTCGAGTCTTTTTACAAGTGAGAGACAAGAATTGAGAAAAAGGAAGATACAGGCTGTACCGACGATCCCAAAACAATCACACAAATAAACGACTGCGAAACGCCGAGTCTTTTTACAAGTGTGAGGCAAGAATTAAGAAAAAGAAATATAAAAGGCGTCCAAAAGGAGTGCCTGGTAAGATGCGTGTCGTTACCCCTTAAAAAACGGGGGCGGAAAGATATTTTGAGGAGTAAAATGTTAATTGAGGGAAAAGAGGGGGAGAGGGGCGGCGCGTCCGCATAGATTACGCTATAGCAAAAACATTAAATCTTTACCGTTCGCGCGAGAAAAATTTATAAACATCGTGTCGAAATGGGATATCGAAATTTCACGCTAATATCCCCCACATTGGCGGGCCAGAACTGTCAGATTTGGCAATTCGATCGTCAAAATACTTCATTTTCGTCGAAAAAAATGAGTCATTTAACCGTTGATCCTGTCGCTGAAACACCACTTTCCGGGGTAACTTACGTTTCGCTCTAGTACTTTTAATCTTAACTTCTCTTGGAATAAGCTAACGCGGCTTTAACCGTACTGAGTGTCACATTTGAATGTTTAGTTCGCTTATATATAACAGCACTACAGGCCTTGGAGGCCCTTGGCTAGTATTTTCTTCACCAATTCTCTCCATTTTTCTCTGTCCCTGGCTCTTTCCTGCCAATTGGTTACACCTATCTCCCTCAGATCTGATTTCACCATATCTAACCATCTTTGCCTTGGCCGCCCTCGTCTTCTTCTCCCGATTTCTCCTCTCAGTACCGCTCTCTTCGTCCATCGGCCCTCTGGCATTCTCTCAATATGGCCTAACCACCTCACCCTCCTTGCTCTGACCTCTTGAACGATACTTGGATCACCATAGAGCTCGTATACTTCTCTATTTGTTTTTCTCCTCCATAAATTCTCCGCTATCTTAACTCCACCCAATATTTTTCTTAATATCCGACGTTCCCATACTGCTAGATTATTCTGCTCGTTTTTGTTCATTATCCAAGTCTCACAGCCATACAGTACTGTTGGTCTAATTACTGTTCTATACAGTCTTAGCTTAGATGATCGTGAAACCTTTTTGGATACGAACACTTCTCTCAGGCTTGCGTAAGCTCTACTGCCTTTCATGAGACGATTTCGGAGTTCACTGTTCTCTTCCCCCTTGTTCGTAAGTATAACACCTAAGTATTCGAACTGTTGGACTTTCTCAAAACGGTATTCTTGGTTGTCTGGTGTTTTTATACTTAAATACGTCTCCTGTGTTACGTTTGCGTTCATCTCCATGTACTTAGTTTTTGTTTCATTTACTTTTAATCCACTTTTTTTTGCTCGTTGTTCCAGTAAACCAAATACTTTTGTCAACTCCTTTTTTGTTCTGGCTAGCAGGACTATGTCATCGGCATAGGCCAAGCATTGGTGTCTGCAGTGGTAAATTGTTCCATGTATGTTTATGCCGCTTTCCCTAAGAATAACTTCCAACACCAAGTTGAAGAGTGAGGTAGACAATGGATCTCCTTGTCTTAGGCCTCTTGTAGTCCGAAAATTCGTTGTGAGACTCCCCTCCACCATAACTTTATTTCTCGTTTCCGTTAAAGTCATTTTGACGAGATTGATGATCTTTTTTGGAAACTTTAGTTTCTCCATTGCCGCATATATGTGTGATCTTCTTATTGAGTCGTAAGCCTGTTTAAAATCAATAAACAGTATGTGTAGAGGTAAGTTCTGGTCGTAAGTATCATTCTGTATCATCTTCATTGTGAATATTTGATCCACTGTCGACCTCCCTCCCCTGAAACCACCTTGATACTCTCCTACTGCCTCTGTTTGATGTTCGTCAATTCGATTTCTTAGAATTCGTGCGAATACCTTATACGCAACATCGAGCAACGCAATCCCTCTGTAGTTATTACAATCAGACTTCTCACCTTTTTTATGTAACGGATGTATTACAGCCCCACACCATACTTTTGGCATTTCTTCCTGCTCCCAAATTCTATGCATCAATTGGTATATCCGTGCATTTAGCAGATCTCCTCCTTGTTTTATAATTTCGCCCGGAATTCCGTTTTCCCCGGGGCTCTTATTATTTTTTAGGCTGTCTATTTCTTTTCTAATTTCGTTGTCCGTTGGCGGCTCCACAATCAAATCTTCTTCTGCAGGTACCACTGTTTGTTCCCACTCTGGTTCTGTTTCTAATACTTCATTGTCGTCGTTCAGTAGTTCCGAGAAAAACTCCTTCCATCTCGTCAGTTTTGCTGTTTTGTCTCCCATTAAACTTCCATCTTTATCTCTAATATAGTGTGGCACTGAAACATACGTTTTTCTGCTCCTCTTGGCTTCTTGGTAAAAATTCCGTATCTCTTTGTTCATGTAGTGTTCTTCTATCAGTGACAGCTTTTTGTCTATATGGTCCCGTTTCTTCTTCCGACAGACTCTTTTTACTTTTCTTCTATTTTCTTGATATTCGCTCTTGTTTTGCTCGGTTGGATTTGTCATCATCCTTATCCTTGCGGCATTTCTTCTCCTCAATACTTCCATGCATTCTGCATCGAACCAATCTTGCTGTGTTTGTCTTCCAGATTTCCCCAACCACTGCGCTGCCGTTGTAACCATTGCCATTTCAATTTGCGACCATTCTCCTTCGATACTTGCATCTTGTTGGTCCCTTTCTAAATGTCTAGTCATCTCTCTCTTGAAATGGCTAGATACATCGCTCAGTTTGTTTATGTTGTATCTTTTAACATCTCTAGTCTTCGTTTTTATTTTGGGTATTTTTTGTTTCAGTTTCAGTATTACCAGTATGTGGTCCGTATCCGCGTCCGCTCCTCTGTAACTCCTAGTATTCTTCACGGCGTTTGCATGTTTCCTCTCAACTAAGATATGGTCGATTTGATTTTTCGTTATTCCATTTGGTGCTTTCCAGGTTTCTTTGTGAATATCTTTATGATTAAAATAGGTGGTCATAATTCTCATATCGTTCTCGGCTGCAAACTCAATTAGAAGCTTACCATTTTCGTTGCTTTCATTGTGTTTGCTTTTACCTCCAGTTGTTTTCCTGTATATGCTTTCATTCCCTACTTTGGCGTTTAGATCTCCTAAGACAATCTTCATGTCAAATCTGGGTATTTTGCAGTATGCCTTTTCTAACTCTGTATAGAAGGTGCTTTTCGTTTCATTGTCTTTTTCTTCAGTAGGTGCGTGGGCATTTATTATATTTAATTTTCTATATTTTCCTTTAATTCTTATTCCACATAATCTATCCGAAATTGGATGAAACCCTACCACTGACTCTTTCAAGTTTTTATTCACTATGAAACCAACCCCAAAGTACCTGTTTTCTCCTCCGCTATTGAAAAATGTATATCCGTCTATATTTATAGTTTCTATGCCTCTTGTAGTGCCAATACGTCTATTTTGTATTCCTCCATAATTCTTACTAAATTTTTTAGTGCCTCTTCTTCTGCTTACGCAAACTTAAAATAACATTGCGTGATAGGCCCTTTTTTTGGGTTGCACGTTTTACGTGGCTAATCGTGGTTAAACGTATCCAATCGCCCTTGGAATTTTTTTTTTTGGGCTCCACTCTATGTGTAGTTTTTTTAGTAAGTGCCGCCATTTTCCACGCTTTTAACCTTGAGTCAATCTTTGACCCACGTGGCCGTCTACAATTGAAGCACTAAAACTTGCAGAAGACGCAGTTTTGGGGGCAAACTCTGCTGATATAGACTTTTTGGCGGCCTTGAGGCTGATTACACGCAGTAAGGTATGCTTCCGTACCCTGTCGTAGCTGTTCGAAAAGTTACCACACCTCGCAAGGAACAATTAACACCTCTTCGCTAATTGGAAACTGCTTTGACTCCACGGAATTGGGAGCTTACCTGAAGTCTTTTCTCGTTAGGATAACTGCTATCGTTTAGTCTTTTTTTTTTTTATATCGTTACATTACATTCTTGTTCCATTTGAACTATATCGGACCTGTTACCGAATAGATTTTCAATTATTTCACTTTTAAATAACCTGCTCTTCAAGCACATTTATTTTACAATTGTTTGAGTCACGTTTCGAGTAAAATATAGTCACCTTTTTTTAAATTTAAGATTAACCCTATATTAGTTTAGAAAATTATCAATTAGTGCGCTGGCTAGATAGCAAACTACCTACGTTGTAAATTACAACGTTACAACAAAGTAATTTGCCACTAGTAAATACTAGTGGCAAATTACTATTAATTAAATTTAGAATTTTGTATAAACAAAATTTAGAGCCGACGCACGGCCAGTTGTACGGCGGCGTCGTTTTCTTTTTTTTTATTGTAATTTGAAATATTTTAGATCTAAGGAACCTTTAGTGAAGGTTTGATTTGCTTTTTTTTTGTAACTTTAATTACAATTGTGCTACCCTTCAGAAATTTTCGGAGAAAAGCCTCAGTTATACCGTTACCAGCGAAGAATTAAAACCTGAAAAAGAAATAAGCAATTTAAATATCTTACGTCAAAATATCCAAAGTATTAATAATAAGATAGATGATTTAAATGTATTTTTAAACACTTATGACAAGGAAATTCATGTTTTCGCTATTACTGAACACTGGATACAAAGATGTAACTTGGTCAATATTAATTTGGAAAACTTTACAATGGCTTCGTGTTTCATGAGAACGATTGGCATTCATGGGGGTTCTTGTATTTTTGTACGGTCAGGTGTTCGCTATAGTGAGTTAGAAAATTTGAAACAGATTAGCATAGAATCATCAATTGAATGCAGCTGTGTAAAATTGGTTGATTATAAGTTGATACTTGTAAATATATACAGGCCGCCAAATGGTGATATAATGGAGTTTTTTGTAAAACTAGATGAGATACTAACATACATAATTGATGCGAAACAAAGACATAAAATACTCTTAATGGGGGACTTTAATATTCACTTTCACAAAATAAATAACAGCACAGAATGAATGATCTGTTGAAGACATTTAATCTGCATTTAACCATTAATGAAGCAACAAGAATTGTGGGCAACACTGAGTCTATCATTGATAATATAATGACCAACGTAGAAGATTATTCAAGTGGAGTTGTATATACTGCCTTATCTGACCACTTGGCGCAGGAGATTTCACTGCCACTAAATGTTACAAAGCGGAAAGAAAGTTATAAAATAAGGAAAAAGATTGTTATACAATACATAGCTTCAAAGAATGGCTGAGAATGTGTAACTGGTATTCGACACTGGATGAAAATGATCCAAACACTGCTGTTGAGACATTTATTGATGCAATAAAGGATAAATGCAATGATTTGTACCGATACAAAACACTAACAACTGGAACAACAAAAAAGAAGTGGATTACCCCACATATTAAAAATAAAAGCTTAATAAAAAGACAGACGTACGAAGACATGCTTAAAGGAATAATAAATGTAAGCGATTACAAAATTTATTGTAGAAAACTGAGCGTGGAAATTCGTGAGGCTAAAAAACAAGGTAACTCTGAATACATCCATAACTCTAATAACAAGACCAAAGCATTATGGCAAATCGTAAAATCAATTAATGGAACTGAATCCTTTAAACAAACAAACCTTGACGACATAACTGTGATCTGTGAACTAGAGCGCGACAAATTAACGTCTATAATTAAGCAGCTGATAGCACTGTGCAACTATCAGACCAATGTAGAAAAAGTTGACTCCATCTGCAATGCTTCGTATAATCCTAATGCGCTCATGCTGGATCCAACGACTGATGCAGAAATATACGTAACCATCCATGAATTAAAGGACACACATGCTGTTGGACATGACATTCCAGTAAAGCTGATAAAAGAATGTGCCAAGGAATTTTCAGTCATATTAGCAAGACTATTTAACAAATATATGGAAGTTGGCGTTTTCCCTGAAGATCTTAAACCAGCTCTGATACACCTTGTTCACAAAAAAGGAGATAAAAGTAAAATAGAGAAGTACAGACCGCTGTCTATCTTAACACACTTCTCCAAAGTTTTTGAAAAAATACTCTTTAAACGTGTTTGCGTTTATTATAATAGAATATTTAAGTTTGTAGACCTGTCTTCTATCAGTTACTTTTTTGTTTAATTTTAATTTAGGTTAGTAGTACTGTCAAGTTGAGAGTTCTAGAAAGTTCGTTACATAGTTATACATAGTTTCATAATACATAGTAGTTCATGTACAATTGTGTGTGTATGACAATAAATCGACACAACATACATAGTTATCATTTCAACAATCAAGCGAGCTATCGAAGCAAAACAACACTAAACATAATTTTGGTCCTTCGAACCACATCAAGTAAACAAGAGGTTAGGTTTCAAATCGACTGAAACTGGCATAGCAACAGCAACATTACATATCAAACCGGTGAGTGCTCTCATATTCCCGTATTATTCCTTGTATTTCCCGTTACATATCAAAACACATAGACAAACAAACATGCAAGAATTAAAAGGTAAAAGAAAGCAACTTAAATCAAAGCTAACAAAGTTTGCAACATTTTTGGACGTTCATAAACCCGATCAAATAGGAGAAGTAAAGTTAAGATTAGAAAAAGTAGAAAAGGTGTGGGAATCATTTGAGGATATTCAAACAGAAATCGAGTTATTAGATGAAACAGAGGAAAATTACCGAAACAATTTCGAGGATATATTTTATAAGGTAGTTGCAAAGGCAAGAGCAATAGTTACAGACAAGCCAGCTAATTTAAACACAAATGAGAATTCAGACACACAAACGTCAATTTCAAATGCAATTAAGGTTAAGTTACCCACAATTAATTTGCCTAGCTTTAATGGGAGTTATAGCGAGTGGCTAATGTTCAGTGATGCATTTATTTCTATAATAGAAAAAAAACGACGGGGGTCACTTCAAAATGAACCTTTGCAAGTAATTCAATCATTAGAAACAACCGAGGAAAACTACAAAATAGCGTGGAATTTATTAAAAGCAAGATACGAAAACAAACAGCTGATTATAAATACTCATTTAAAACATTTATTCGAAATTACACCCATTACTAAAGAATCACATACTAATGTAAGACAATTTATAGATGTTATACGTACAAATACTAACGCATTACAAACGTTAAGAGAACCTGTCGAAAAATGGGATACTATGTTGATATATTTATTTAATACTAAGTTAGATTGGCGTACGAGACAGTTATGGCAGGAAATAGTAGCAACTTTAGAATCTACTAAACATCCAACATTAAATAATTTCTTGGAATTTCTTTCAACGAGAAGTCAAGCTTTAGAAATGGCGGAAAGAACACCCAAAAATGATGTTAACCATAAGTCATTTACATCTAAAAGGAATGTGTCATTTATGACAACAGTTGCACCAAAGTGTGAATATTGTAAGGAACAGCATTATTTGTTTAAATGTGAGAAATTTCTAGAATTATTGCCTGATCAGAGATTTGTAGAGATTCAAAAATTAGGTTTATGTGTAAATTGTTTTAAATCAGGTCACTTCGTAAAACAATGCAAAAGTCAATCATCTTGCAAAAAATGTCATAAACGTCATAACACTCTGTTGCACAGAGATAGTAAAGAGGCTAAGGGTGAAACAAGAGTTGAAGCAATTCAAAAGGATTCTACGGCATTAGTAAACCATTCTATACAACAAAGCAATTCCTATGTATTTTTGCCCACAGTAGAAGTTTTTGTATTTGATGGAAAAGGTAATACACATAAGGCAAGAGCGTTATTAGATTCAGGAAGTCAATCAAATTTTATCACTCGAGCACTTTTGGATAAATTAGCATTAACGTCTCGTAAGTTGAATATATCTATCTATGGAGTGAGTAACAATCTAACACAGATAACAGAGGAAGTAGAAATAAAGATCAAATCTAGAATTAATGGCTTTAATACAAAAATGAATTGTTTAATATTAGAAAAAATCACAGAATAAATACCGTTCGTAAATATAGACAAAAATTCATTAGAGTTACCAAAACATCTAGAATTGGCCGCTCAAAATTTCAGTATATCAAACACGATTGATTTATTAATTGGTTCGGAAATATTTTGGAATATTCTTTGTAATGGTCAAATTAAACTGGGGAAAAACCAACCGATATTGCAAAAAACTGTTTTTGGATGGACGGTCTCAGGAGCAACTTCATACGCAAATATATTGCCAAAATTTTCTCATTTATCAGTAGAATCATCTCTGCAAGCACAACTAGAAAAATTTTGGAAAATAGAAGATGTAGGCGAACAGAATTTTGACGGCAGAAGAGCAAGCTTGTGAAGAATATTTTAAAGGAACTATACAAAGAAATGAACAAGGAAGATTTGTTGTTGGATTACCAAAGAAAGAAGGTATTCAGCTAGGAAACTCTTTGGAAAGTGTTAAGCACAGATTTAACTATCTAGAAAGGCGTTTGTCCAATAACGAAGAATTAAGAAAGGAATACCAAGTATTTATGAAACAATATGACGATTTGAATCACATGACAAAAGTTGGAAATTTAGAACAAGAACAGGCGGCAGATAATTGTTGTTATCTACCACATCATCCAGTGATTAAAGAAGAAAGTATTACTACAAAGGTAAGAGTGGTATTTGACGCATCTCATAAGACAGATCTTGGAACATCGTTAAATGATATGCTCATGGTGGGGCCTGTCATTCAAGATGATTTGTTCAATATTGTACTAAGGTTCAGAACCTATGAGTTTGTTATCACAGCAGACATCGCCATGATGTACAGACAAATTTTAGTAAGAGCGGAAGGTCGTCATTTACAAAAAATATTATGGAGAAAGGATATCACGGAATCTACAGAAATTTTTAGTTTAAATACTGTGACTTATGGCACTGCATCTGCACCATACCTCGCAACGAGATGCCTAAGACAACTAGCAGACGAAGATGGAGATAATTTTGGGTTAGCCAAACGAGCGCTAATACGAGATTTTTATATGGATGATGTTTTAACTGGAGCGAACACAAAGGAGCAAGCCATTGAATTACAAAAAGAATTGACCAAATTACTAGCTGGTGGCGGATTTGAATTACGGAAGTGGAGAACAAACCAACAAGACATTTTGAAACATTTATCAACATCAGAGAAGAATAATGAGTTATTGGTCATTCAA
This sequence comes from Cetonia aurata, assembly GCA_949128085.1. Lineage (NCBI taxonomy): Eukaryota > Metazoa > Arthropoda > Insecta > Coleoptera > Scarabaeidae > Cetonia > Cetonia aurata. The sequence goes on from OX421885.1 coordinate 728,087, forward strand.
GAGGAGGGCTCAATGAAGGTACTTGGTCTGCTTTGGAATTCATCAACAGATACCTTAAATTATAATGTTAAATCAAATCATTCAATCAAGGTGAATAAGAGAAACATTCTTTCACAGATAGCACAGATATTTGACCCTTTAGGCTTGATTGGTCCAATAACCGTGAAGGCAAAATGTATCATGCAAAAACTATGGCAGCTTAAATTGACGTGGGAAGAATCCGTACCGCAGGAAATATATAACGAGTGGTTAAGCCTTCGTAATTCACTGACGGCTTTAAATGAATTGCGAATTCCTAGAAATGTCAACCCAGGGAGTAAAGATCACTGCTATGTAGAGATACATGGATTTTGCGACGCTTCTACAATAGCGTACGGAGCATGTGTATATGTTAGGAGTACAAATAATGATGGAATTTATCATACTAATTTACTCTGTGCAAAGGCACGAGTAGCACCTCTAAAAACAATTTCTTTGCCAAGTTTAGAACTTTGTGGGGCAACATTATTAGCAAAATTGATATCGACAGTAAAACATTCGTTAGAGTCTAGAATCAAGAAAACATATTTGTGGAGCGACTCTAAGATTGCATTGGCTTGGATTAAAACTGATCCCAACAGATTAAAAGTATTCGTAGCAAACAGAGTCACAGATATCAAAATCACACTATTGACTGCAAATGGCAACATGTAAGTTCAACAGATAACCCTGCAGATGTGATATCTCGAGGAGCTACACCTTCAGAACTGCCAAATTCAGACCTTTGGTGGCACGGACCATCATTTCTTTTAAAAGAATGTGATCATTGGCCACACGGTGATATTCCACAATATGAACTCAAAGACATGCTGGAAGCCAAACAAAGTTTAGTAACTTGTATTTCATCTACAACAAGTCTAGGAATTTGGGAAAAATATTCAGATTTACATAAGATGATTCGAATTGTAGCATATTGTATTCGATTTGGACATAACTTAAGAAAAACATCACAAAGTAGACGTACAGGAAAATTACCAATTTCGGAAATAACAGAAGCTACAAATACGTTAATTAAAATTGTTCAAGTTGAACAATTCGACGAAGACATCAAGGCACTACGCAATGGGCAGTGTGTGCCCAAGAAAAGCAAATTAAAAGATTTATCACCCTTTTTGGATGAATATGGCATCATACGAGTTGGAGGGCGTCTTAAACACTCCGACCTTGCGTACAATCAAAAGTATCCAATAGTATTGCCTTATAAACATTCTTTCACTAAGTTAGTTATTAAGTATGAACATGAACGGACCTTAACATTCAGGAATCAACTCTACTCTAGCTCACATCAGACAATCATATTGGCCATTAAAGGGAAGGCAAGTAGTTAAGAATCACATTCGCAATTGTGTAACTTGTTTCAAGGCACAACCTAGAATTTATTCACCGAAAATGGGGGACCTACCTAAAAATAGAGTCACCGTATCACGACCTTTTGTCACAGTATCAATCGACTACGCTGGTGCTTATGAATTAAAGGATGGTCGTTTAAGAACCAGAAGGTTGATAAAAGGCTATCTTTGTTTGTTTGTCTGCCTTACCACAAAAGCTGTGCATATAGAACTTATCACGGATCTGACAAGCGATGGATTTCTATCTATACTAAAGCGATTTGTTTCGCGTCGAGGAATTTGCACAGATATCTATTCCGACAACGCAACTAATTTTGTGGATGCTGATAACCAATTGCAAAACATTAGTAAGCTAGTTAATGCAGACACATTTCAAGCACATTTAAACAAACTGCAAATTAAGTGGCATTTTATTCCTGCAAGGTCACCGCATTTCGGCGGACTTTGGGAAGCTGCTGTTAAATCTTGTAAACATCATTTAAAATGTGTGCTTACTAATATTCACTTAAGTTATGAACAATTTTACACACTGTTAAACCAGATAGAAGCGATGCTAAACTCTAGACCGCTAATCACTCTATCCTCTGACCCTTGTGACCTTGACATCCTGACACCCGGACATTTCTTAATTGGTGGACCATTCACGGCGTTACCTGAAAGAGATTGGAGCAATACCAAGACCAACTTCACCAAGAAATATCAACATCTTCAACAACTGGGTCAACATATATGGAACCGATGGCAACAAGAATACCTGCACCATTTACAGCAACGGACGAAATGGCAATTCGGCAAAAACGTTTCGCTAAAGGTGGGTGCAATGGTAATGTTAAAGGAGGACAACGTTCCACCCCTGCATTGGCCTTTAGGAAGAATTACCTCTACTCATCCTGGAAAGGATAATATTGTGCGCGTGATTAGTATGAAATCCAAAAATGGTGTCGTGAAACTGGCAGTTAACAAAGTGGCATTATTACCTATAGATACTAGTATTTATTAAAATTTTGAAAGCGAGTCTTTCAACGTGGGCAGGATGTTTGCGTTTATTATAATAGAATATTTAAGTTTGTAGACCTGTCTTCTATCAGTTACTTTTTTGTTTAATTTTAATTTAGGTTAGTAGTACTGTCAAGTTGAGAGTTCTAGAAAGTTCGTTACATAGTTATACATAGTTTCATAATACATAGTAGTTCATGTACAATTGTGTATGTATGACAATAAATCGACACAACATACATAGTTATCATTTCAACAATCAAGCGAGCTATCGAAGCAAAACAATACTAAACAAAACGAATATATCGCTTTCTGGACAAATACAACATTTATTAGTAAATATCAGCACGGTTACGTAAGTGGTAGATCAACCACCACAGCAATATATCAAGTCCTATCAGAGATAATAGACGGTATAAACAACAACCAGTACACGTTAGGAATTTTCATGGACTTGACAAAAGCATTTGATTGTGTGGACCATGATATCCTGTGCGCGAAACTTGAAGCTATGGGCATAAGAGGTGTCGGACTCAAATTGATAGTTTCGTATCTGCAAAATAGAAAACAGAGACTGGTAAACAATACTAATGGCGAAGTCTCGAAATGGATATCGACAATAAGAGGAGTACCACAAGGATCAGTGTTGGGACCTCTTTTGTTTTTAATCTATGTGAATGAGCTACCTACACAAACCAAATGCAAAACAGTACTCTATGCAGACGATTCTACTGTTATAATGAGGACTCGACCGGAGACAGTGAATGTTGGGGTGGCGTCTGTGTTGGCAGCCTTTGATAAATTGTGTACTCAGCATAATTTACAATTAAACATAGGAAAAACCAACATCGTGCGCTATACTTACTTCAAACAAGAACCAATCACATTAGAATATAAAACTAATCAATTAGAGACACAAAATGCTGTAAAATTTTTGGGGCTGCATCCAGACACACAATTAAATTGGAAGGCCCACATTGATTATCTAGCAGGGAAAATTGCTTCCTTATGTTATGCATTACGCACAATATCTAAATACGTCAATGAAAATGCCAGTCTCGCAGCTTATCATGCGTATGTGTGTTCTCGTCTCAGATATGGAATAGTGTTCTGGGGAACTTCCACTGATGCCTCTAGGCTGTTTGTCTTACAAAAATCATGCATAAGAGCTATGTTTCACCTGAAAAAGAAAGACTCGTGTAAAAAAATATACTTACCCTAACAAGCCTTTACATAATGGAATGTGTGGTGTTTGTGAAAAAAAACTTTCATTTCTTCACTTAACGGCAACTAGAGCATTCCTATCACACCAGAGGAGTTGAAAACGGATACCTACATCCGATCCAAACAACAAAAACGACCGTAAATAAAAGTGCATCGTACAAATCATAAAAGTTTATAATCATTTACCAACACGTATGAAAGACTTACCTTTACGAACACTAAAACAAAAGTTACACAATATATTAAACATAAATGTGTTTTATGATGTGCAAGAGTTTTTTAATTACAAATTCTAACGACGGCTAGGCTAAGTACATGGTCTTGTAAAATATTCAGGAAATGAGTTATTTTTTATTTATACAATATCCGTACAATTGTTTGTTTACATGTATATGTTGCTTGTATACACATTTTATGTAGATTGACGTATTCAACACATTTGTTTGTCTTATTGAATTAAATTGCTATTATTATTATTATTATTATTAATTACCCTTTTTTGCATTACTTTAAAGTAACTCAATACTGTAGCTACTTTACTTTTTTTTGTTTAAATTTTGATTTCACGGACTATTACGACAGAACTTAAATTTAAGCCCTTTACTTTATATATGATATCAATAGGGATATTAGTTTACTTCTTTAAGTTAAGTTGGCAATATGTAGTTTAAGGTAGGAGACGAGAGAACTGTATAGAGCCGTTGAGACGTTGTTGTGTCGTTGTAAACAAGAGTGAATAATTAAACATTAAAAGTGACGAATCGTGTAGTTATTTCTGAGACGTGTGAACAGGGACGTATTAGATAGCATTTCAGAAGTGGGATTCGATTGTACCCAAGATATTTACGTGAAAAGTTACGTGTTAGTCGTGTTGAACAGTTTTGGAGGGAAACATTTGTTTGTGGTGTTATTGTGACGAAAAGAAACCGTAAGAGAGTGACGATGGCTGATAATCAGTATTCAACCGATACAATAAGAGACATTATTGGAATAAATGCAGAATCTAGTGAAATTATGTGTGAAACTGGAGAAGTGAGAACAGAGAACAAGGGAAACGAGAATGTAAATGAATTAGGACAATTAATGAAAATGATGATGTGTGATATGAAAAAAAGAGATGATATATTACCTAACTTAGTTAACCAGAGGTGACCAGCAATAATAATAATTTCCAAGTGATGCCAGATCTTACGAAGAATATAAACAGCTTCGATGGAAATGGAAATACTCGCGAATGGATCGACAAGATTAGGAGTATGATGACTATACACAAATGGCCGGATTCTTTTGCTCTGGAAATAGCGCGATCAAATCTCACTGGAGGTGCGTGGCAATGGTGGTGTACAAAAGAAAAAAATATAGGTAATTTCAATGATTTCGTAATTGCGTATGAACACACTTTTCTAAAAGAAGAAGGACTTCCGTCGAAATGGAAAAAAAATGATAGAATTAGTGCAACACAAGGGTGAGTCGTTAAATCAATATTTTCATACTAAAGTAAGACTGTGCTCGGAATTGAAATTAAGATTTGCTGACACGAAAGAACAAATATTAATAGGTTCTGTTAATCAAAAACTGTTTGACAAAAACATGTGTTCGACAATGCTAGGACGTAACCATGCAGATACGGACGACCTTTTTCATGACTTAATGGAATACGAAAGGAAGGATTAATATCGCGAGAGTTGAAAGAATTAGGGATAATAGGAAGATATATAAGCAAGCGGAGACAAGTTCAGAAGAAACTAGAGGAGATGACAGCGGCGAAAATAGGCAGATATTACCAGAAAGGAGAAGAAGCGACAACAAACCACTGTGTTTTAAATTTATTAATTAGTGGCATGAATGAAGGTAAAATCGTGAATGCAAAATATTTTATGGAAGCAAAAATCGACGGCATGAATGTAGCTGCTTACATCGATACTGGTAGTAAATGTGTGACGTTAAGAGAAGCAGATGCGAGAATTCTTGGCTTGGAATTTGAAGAAATGAAGTCGTCTTTTCAGTTAACTGGATATGGATCAGGAAAGGTTACTCCTCTAGGGGAATTCAATGCCTTGGTGGAGGTAGATCAAGCAAGGCACAAGTGACAATCCTGGTAGTACCCAATGAAGCACAAGTAATACCACTGTTAATAGGACAGCCCTTTATTGAACAAGACCACATTGTAATGGTTAAACGCCGAGATACCTTGCTATTGTTTGAGGAAGGAAAGGATCATTCTGGAGAGGTTGAACTTTTGAGTATTCCAAAGACGACTGACAGCAGGGTTCAATTATGGTCAAAAGAGGAAACGGTGATTCCACCAAATTACGTGGGATTCGTGACCATGAGAGCCAACGTGAATGAAGGTACAGATATTTTTATGGAACCAAGGTCGGTGATGAACCAGGTTGTGCCCAGATGTTTGACTCAAACTAACGAGAAATCTGAAGTGGTAGTGCCTATAAGCAATATGTCTAGTGAAATGTTGACAATTGAGGCTGGACAAAAGCTGGGACGCGGATATCTATGTGTGGAGGCCCAAGCCGAAGCAGGTATAAGCAGTACGTTGGTAGGATCATGTTCGTCCAAAGTGCAGAAGATCATGGATGAATGTCGTCTAGGAACAGGATTGAGTGAAGATGATGTTGGACAACTACGAAACCTGATAGAAGAATACCATGATTGTTTCGCGCTTAGGCATAAGGGACCCTGCGTGAACGACTATGAAATGAAGCTTCAATTAACAACCGATAACACACCGTCCATACAGACTAAGCTATGCGGAGCGCATGCACGTGCAGAGACAGATAGAGGAACTTAAGGCGGCCGGAATTGTAGAAGAATCGATATCAGAATATTCGAGCCCTATCGTGATTGTCAAGAAGAAAAATGGGGAAGAGAGAATTTGTGTGGACTACCGGGCCTTAAATAAAATTACGAAGAAAAAAAAATACCCCTTACCGCTCATCGATGATCAGTTGGACCGCTTGAGTGGTAAGAAACTTTTCACTTGTTTAGATCTGAAATCAGGATACCACCAGATTCCTATGGCGATCGAGTCCAAAGAAAAAACAGCATTTGTTGCGCCAGACGGACATTACCAATTCGGACGAATGCCATTTGGTTTGGCAAATGGTCCGGCAGTGTTCCAGAGACTGATCAACCGAATTCTTGGCCCATTAAGATACAGCATTGTACTGGCATACTTAGACGACGTGTTAATTCCCAGTGAGACGGTGGAGGAAGAAATAGACCACCTACGACAAGTATTACAAGCGTTGAGAGGGTGTGGAGTCACTCTGAATCCACGAAAATGCCACTTCCTTGTAGATCGCATACAGTATTTGGGATTTGAGATTTCTTGTGATGGGATCGGACCATCTCTCGATGAAGTAGGTTGCATTTTGAAATTTCCCCGGCCGATCAATGTCCATAATGTGCGACAGTTCCTGGGATTGACTTCCTATTTTAGGCGATTTATTAAGGACTATGCTATTAACAGTAAACAAATGACAATGCTCTTAAGAAAGGATTGCGAATGGAGTTGGGGTAAGGAACAGGAGGATGCTTTTCTTGCATTAAAAGAGAGTATGGCAAATAAACCCGTTTTGGCTTTATACTCGCCCCACCAACGGACAGAATTGCACACGGATGCCAGTGTGGTAGGACTAGGAGGGATATTACTCCAAGAACAAGATGATGGTTGCCTACACCTGGTGATGTATGCTAGTCGACAAACGACACCGGAAGAATCTGGATATCATTCAACGGAACTGGAAGCATTGGCAGTGGTATGGGCGACTGAGAGATTTCGTCCCTACTTAATAGGCATACGGTTCAGGATTGTGACAGACTGCAGTGCGGTACGTAGCACCTTTAATAAGCGCGATATGGTACCACGCATAGGTCGGTGGTTGAAGATGACCGAGTATGATTTCGAAATTGAACACAGACCGGGCACCATGATGAAGCATGCTGATGCATTGAGTTGGAATCCGATAGACGACAACAGTAATACCGAGGTAGCTAAAGGCATAGATATATTTACCACAGATGTGGGAGATTGGATAATACTAGCGCAGAAGGCCGACCCACGATTACAGACGATTATAGACGTGGTAATACAGAAGACTGAAAAACTCAACAAGGAACAGAAACGGATACGTCAAGAATTTGTAGACTATATAGAAAACATGGAGATCATTTGTTGTTGGTAGTGCCAAAGAAAATGCGATGGCGAATAGCAAAATTATCCGCGAGTGGTAAGTACTATTATCGGTTTTGGAAACCTGAACGACTGCCTTCGACTGAGCATAGCGGCCAGTCTGCCCTCCTCCTTCACCAACAACCTCTTGCCAATTGGGATCGTAGAGGATTGGTACGCAGGTAGGATTGCGCTTTTCCTTCAGTGCGCTTCATAACTTTTTTTTATATATATCTCACCCTTGTCCTTGACTGGAGGTAGCAATTTTTTACCTCCAAAAAATCCCAAATACTTCCTTCTGGGTAATTGCTTATTGCATTTATCTGTTGTTAAAAGCATATACGAAATGTTACCAACTTTTGTAAATCTTATAATTTCCATTAATAATACATCATAGAACTAAATTGTTTACCACTGTCAATGTACACCAAATAAACTGAACGTTATACAGCAATATTCAATCAAATGCAGCGCTAGGTACAGCTGCGACACAATGTAAGTCACCGACCTGAAGAAAAAATTCGGCGAATGCTTTTCCTATAGTAATACTGACCAAAAGCTACGACAGAAGCTGATTGCTTCGCGTAGAAGAATTCCGATCTTTTCACGGCTTTTTATTTATACTAATGATAGTAGTATATTTGCCGATTTTTTTATTATTATTTTTATATATATAATAAAGTTATTACGCACAAAAAAAGTCGTTCAAGGCGTACATTTATTTCCAAACATATACTGTTATTACATTTTACCGTTACATTAATTTCATTTGAAAAACTCTAGATGGCTGTGTTGACGTAACGGACTAAAACAAATTATTATAAGCGTCGCTTCACTTTTGTGTAGACCGCGTTGGTGTGTATACTTATATTACTGTACCGCAACATTGTCACTATTAAAAGGTTAAAAAGTATTCATAGTATTCATATTTTGCGACATCATGCCGAAGCGAAAGTACGAAGTTGACTTCGCGTAAAGAACGACGGGCGGATGGACGATCTATCGGCAGCAGACATCTTCGGACAGGACTGCTGCCCCTGTTCCCGATAAGTTGTAATCAGCTCTAAACTTTAACGTCTTTTATTGTTTACTTTTCACTTTTTTTGTCATCTATGAAGCGTCAAATCAACATAAATACGTCAACATTCTTAAAATATATACAGTGTGTGTAATGTTTAATTAAGAAAAATGAATATACGGAGTGGTGACAATGTTTACGTCACATTCTTAAAATAAAGTATTAAAGTAATTCTTAAAATATATACAGTATGTTTAATTTTTAAATAAGAAAAACGAATATACATAGTGACAATGTCTAATTATTAAAGTATATAGAGTGCGTGTAATTTTTAATTAAAAAAAATGAATATACAGAGTGACAATTTCGACGTCTAATTATTACAATATCATGCAAAGGCAGTAAAGTAATATATGATAGTAATAGTAGTATACCTAGAGCATGTATTCTAGTTAGAGACAATATTGACTATGTTTGTTCTCCAGAATTCGTGACTCTTGCTTCAATTCGAGCATGCCTCGAATTTAGGGGGAAGCGTCAGGAAATCGTAATAGCTTCTTGCTACTTCGATGGAGATGGGCTTGTACCACCTCCCGATCTGCAGAGGCTAGTAGAACACTGCCGGAAGAAGAGGACGCCACTACTCATAGGATGTGACGCTAACGCACACAACACTGCTTGGGGAAGCAAGGACACCAATCAGAGAGGTGAGAAACTGAATATATTATTAGTAACGATCTTCTCGTACACAATGTATGGAATACCCCCACTTTTGTAACGAGAGTAAGGGAGGAAGTGTTAGACATCACACTAAGTACATTGAACCTTAAAAGATCTGCTAAAAGACTGGAAGGTATCATGCGAACCCTCTCTTTCTGACCACATGATAATTCTGTTCAGACTAGAGGCGGATACTCCAGAGCGACCACTCAGGAGGAATCCCAGGAAAACAGATTGGGACAAGTATAAATCCAACCTAAGTAGCAACCTATCGCGGATCGAAACCAGAAGGGCTAGACACCATCTGGACTTGGAGAATGATCTCAAAGAAGTGAATAAGGCAATACTGGATGCATACGAATCGAGTTGTCCTATTCAACAGAGTAAATGCTGTAGGGACGCACCTTGGTGGAATGGTCATCTGTCAATGTTGAGATCCGATACACGGAGGCTCTTTAATAGAGCCAAGTGCACCGGAGATTGGCAGAGTTACGCCGAGAAGCTTACCTCCTACAATAAAGCCATTAGAAAAGCAAAACGTGATAGTTTCAGGAAGTTTTGTGAGGATTTCGACTCAACACCTGCAGCCACAAGACTACACAAGGTATTGGCAAAGGGCAGGGTCGATACAGGAGCGGCACTAAGGAAAATTGATGGAAGCCTTACTGATAGTGAAGAAGAAAGAGCTCTCCTCCTTCTAGAAACTCACTTTCCTGAAGGAAAAATAGTCACCTCGGAAAGCCTACACGAGGAACACAGAAGACCAACCAAGGAAGCTACAATAATGGCCAAGCACATATGTAGTAGCGAACGGCTGAAATGGACCATAAACACCTTTCAGCCTTTCAAGACACCAGGAGTAGATGGCATCTTTCCAGCGCTACTTCAGAAAAGGCATGACATAATCCTACCACACCTAATTCGGATTAGCCGGAATAGCTTAGAACTGGGATACATACCAGAAGTCTGAAGAAGGACCAAAGTCACTTTTATACCAAAAGTAGGGAAGAAGGATGCTACACATCCGAAATCTCATAGACCTATCAGCCTAACATCATTCGTTCTGAAAACAGTGGAAAAGGCGGTAGATAATTATATCAGGACAAATATCCTCGAGCGGGTGCCTTTGCACCCCTGTCAGCACGCCTATCAAATGGGCAAATCCACTGAGACTGCATTAGTGGAGCTGACAAATCAAATCCAGGATGCACTGACGAATAAAGAAACTGTAGTGTGCGCCTTTCTAGATATAGAGGGTGCTTTTGACAACACTCCGCACGAGGCCGTCAAGAAAGCATTAATTGTGTTAGGGTTTTTTTCCTTCACCTACCTTGTGTAGTGCTCCGCTAGTCTTTTCGACAAGCTTTCGTATTTTTATTTCCTTTTCTTTCTGCCCTCTAACTTCAGAGATGCCTCTATGTTTTGTTTCTCCTCAACGGGTATCGTTATCGTTTCATTTTGGTCCTTTCAATTTGTGTTTTCTTCTCTCATGTTTGCTAGAATTTGAGAATCTTTAATTTCATTACCTTCAGATATGGTTTCACTTAATTCGGTCCTAGTTTCTGTTTATTTCATTCTAGTAAATCATTCTCTATGTTTTGACAGTTGTTTAGTTTTCAAGGTTAGATCTGTTTGTACTACATTCATCTGTTTTATAGATTTCTACGCATCGATTTGGTTATCGATCGTATTTCGTGTTCCTTTTGTTCTTTTCAGATCATCATATTTTGTGTTCACATCTTTTCGACGTTAGATGGCACCTCTTGTTCGTTGTCCGTTTTCTAATTTTATTTCCTATTTTCCGATTGGTTGTGTGACGTATTCTCCGTTCCGGCTTCCTGTTTCCGTCATCTTCATCTTGGTAATGGTTTAAGACGTGTTCTCAAGAGTAAATTCTTCCTGTCTTCGGAATCTTGGATATTTTTTCACATATGTGGATTTAAATGGAAGTTTACTGAAAATAATCATCGGCCGTATCTTCGCTTGTGTTTGATGTGGAATTGATGTGATTACCACGGCTGATGGATTCGATTAATTCGAGATATAATTTGAGAACCCACGCGTCTGCAATGCCATTTTGAAATTTTCCTTCGCTACGTTGAAAAAGCCCGTTTTTAACGAGGTCTTTATCGTCGCATCATTTTTGGAGTTTTGGAATTTCAACTTCGTTTTAAGTGAGGATTCGAATACCCACGCTTGGCTGAGATTTTCTGCGATTTTCTTTATTCTTTCACCGCCCTTGGGGAATTCAGCGGACCACCTGCTTCCGTATATTACCGAGTCCGGCCAGTGTCACGATTCAATCGGATAGGACGTCACATCCAAGCCCCGTAACAGCCGTTTGAGGGACATAAGCTAAGTGACACGCTATATTTTTCTTTATTTGTAAATTTTTGTCCGCGAATAAAACGTTTATTTTAAAAATAAAAGTTTTATTTATTTCCGAAGACAGGAAGAATTTACTCTTGAGAACACGTCTTAAACCATTACCAAGATGAAGATGACGGAAACAGGAAGCCGGAACGGAGAATACGTCACACAACGAATCGGAAAATAGGAAATGAAATTAGAAAACGGACAACGGACAAGAGGTGCCATCTAACGTCGAAAAGATGTGAACACAAAATATGATGATCTGAAAAGAACAAAAGGAACACGAAATACGATCGATAACCAAATCGATGCGTAGAAATCTATAAAACAGATGAATGTAGTACAAACAGATCTAACCTTGAAAACTAAACAACTGTCAAAACATAGAGAATGATTTAGTAGAATGAAATAAACAGAAACTAGGACCGAATTAAGTGAAACAATATCTGAAGGTAATGAAATTAAAGATTCTCAAATTCTAGCAAACATGAGAGAAGAAAACACAAATTGAAAGGACCAAAATGAAACGATAACGATACCCGTTGAGGAGAAACAAAACATAGAGGCATCTCTGAAGTTAGAGGGCAGAAAGAAAAGGAAATAAAAATACGAAAGCTTGTCGAAAAGACTAGCGGAGCACTACACAAGGTAGGTGAAGGAAAAAAAACCGTAACAATTGAAAGAGGGGTAGACGGCGCAACGTCCAGATGGATGTCGCAACTGCTTTCTACTAGATCAGTGGAAATGGAGGTGGAAAGCAAAACCATCTCGATCAGCACGGCCAGAGGATGTCCACAAGGGGGAGTTACTTCCCCACTTATGGGGAGCCTGACAGTAGATGAACTTCTATGGAGACTGACTAATCTAGGCATACCATGTCAAGGGTATGCTGATGATGTAGTCATATTTGCAAGAGGAAAGTTTGAGAATACCCTCTGTGACATAGTTCAAAGAAGACTCAACACTACGAAAAGGTGGTGCCAATCAGTGGGCCTTAACATCAACGTCACTAAGACTACCTTAATAGCATTCACAAGGAAAAGAGAACCCAGCCTCAAGACCATAAATATAGATGGGCAAGACATAGACTGGAACCAGGAGGTGAAATATCTAGGACTCATCCTGGGTAATAAACTTCTGTGGAATAAGCATGAGCTTGAAGTAACTAACAAGGCAAAGAAGGCCCTAGTGGTTTGTAGAAAGTTTGCAGGCAACAACTGGGGTTGCAACCCAAAAATACTGCTCTGGATGTACACAGCAATCGTGAGACCAATGATCACTTATGGGGCAGTGGCTTGGAGCAAGACAACTAATCTGGTCATTGCGAGAGCTAAGCTCTCTAAAGTACAAAGATTAGCATGTGTATGCATAACTGGGGCAATGAGAACCTGCCCAACAGCAGCTATTGAAGTGGTACTAAATCTTACTCCTTTTCACATTTTTGTGGGGAACATAGCTAAAAGGATCATACGTAGGATGATCAGGGAAGGAATGACTAGGCATAAGCCTCAGCCTCCTGCAGGTGACCACATCTGGGACATGCCCCGAGACGACATGTCAAGGAAGTTCAACTTTGTGAAAGAATTTACCACAAAGCTTAGCACCAAGAGTGAATGGGATAGAGATACCATTTCGAAACTCAATAGAAACGCCATTAAATGGTACACAGATGGCTACAAAACGGCAGAGGGAACTGGAATAGGGATATATGGGCCTAGAACCAAATATTTCGAAAGCTTGGGCATGTACCCAAGTATCTTCCAGGCGGAAATACACGCTATTGAAAGATGTGTCCAGGTCAACATTGACAGAAGCTATGGAAAGCAGGAGATTATCATAATATCTGATAGTCAAGCAGCCATTAGGGCGCTGAAGTCAAACATAATCAGCTCCAAAATGGTTTGGGAGTGTCTACAAAAACTAAACGAGCTAGGCAAAAAGAACAAGGTAACCCTATTATGGGTTCCCGGACACACGGGAGTGGAAGGAAACGAAATAACAGATAATCTCGCTAAGAGAAGGGCTAGAACACCTTTTGTAGGACCAGAACTTTTTTGCGGGATAAGTAGCAGCATAACACTGGAGAAACTGAAAAATGAAGTAGAGCAGAGAAAATCCAAATACTGGGAGAATCTCTGGGGAATGGGGCAAACTAAAACTCTTCTGGGGACCTATAACCAGAAGAGATCTGCAAAATGCATCAACCTGAGTAAAAACAATATTCGGATATTGACAGGGATCCTTACAGGCCATTGTAAACTGAACGGACATCTAAGCAGGCTTGGAATAGCGAAGGAAGCCAAATGTAGATTTTGTGGGGAACAGGACGAAACGTCCATCCATCTACTCACAAACTGCGCTGCATTGTGCAACTCAAGGGCGCTGCACCTGGGAGCATGTGAAATCAAAGAGGGAGAGTTACCTAATCTGGGGCCTTCGGACATTCTGCACTTTTTAAAAGGAATCAGACTGGACGGCCAGCTATAAATACAGCGAGAAGAGGGGACACAATAGATCTTTCAGGTCGCAGTGTACTATCACCCTAATATCACACAAACATGCATACAATATATACAGTGTGGGTATTTTTAATTAAGAAAAATATACAGCCTGACAATTCAAACAATTCAAAAATTAAGAAATTACATATCTTTTTCAAAGAGACGCGTAGCGTCAAGTTGTCTAGGGTGAGACACGAAGCGTCGAATCTTTTTGGAAGTGAGAGGCATTTAAAAAAGAATGTATGTGCGTAATTTTTAATTAAGAAAAATGAATATACAGAGTGAAAATTTCGACGCTTAACTATTAAAATATATACAGTGTGTGTAATTTTTAATGAAGAAAAACGAATATACAGAGTGAAAATTTCGACGTCTACTTATTAAAATATATAGTGTGTGTAATTTTTAATTAAGAAAAATGAATATACCGGATGTACCTGACGATCCCAAACTAATCACGCAAATAAATGACTGCAAGACGCGAAGCGTCGAGTCTTTTTACAAGTGGGAGACAAGAATTAAGAAAAAGGAATATACACGGTGTACCGACGATCCTAAACCAATCACACAAATAAACGACTGCGACACGTGAAGCGTCGAGTCTTTTTATAAGTGAGAGGCAAGAATTAAAAAAAGGAATATACAGGGTGTACCGACGATCCCAAACCAGTCACAGGTGCAGACGGGGTTTAGCGGAGAGTGGTGCAGTTTGGCTGGTCTGCCGAGTTGGGGCGTAAGTGGTTCGTTCTAGGTGTAGCGCCGACTTTCTGCTTTCTGCCTAATTGCGGCGTAAGCGGTCACCAAACAACTAATTAATAGACCGGGTGGGCGGGCTCGACTATCTACACTCCGCCAAAAAAGTATCGCATAAACTAAAAAAGGGCATTTATGAACCAAGATATTTTTATACGTTCACAAAAAGTTTGCCTCGTGTATGTGAACTATAAAAACACTAACAAAATAATGGAACTTAGCGTTTTTACTTTATTTTTTCCTAAAAGAACACATTTAGAAAAATGCATATGTGTAAGGTTTGCTCAGTTGTTTATTGAAAGTCTTCCTATACGGACAAATTTTAAAGTGCGAAGTCAGAGTTCTGTACCAACGCTTTTAAAACTAAAATGAGCAATTTAAGTTCAGAACAAGTGGCTGCTATAGTTGCTTTAATCGAAGATGGACGATCTCAAGCATACGTTGCTAATTTGATGAACATCAATCAGTCAAGTGTTTCTAGAGCCGTAGCCAGATATAGGGAAACAGGCATTTACAGTAGAAGACCTGTACCAGGTCGTCCAAGATGTTCTACTCGCCAAGATGACCGCTATTTACTACTACAAGCATTACGTCGAAGACATGTAACTGCGAGACAATTGCAGAACGACTTGGCTAGAGTCAGAAATACTCGTGTGAGTACTCAAACTATTCGGAATAGGTTACGACAGAGTGGATTAAGAGCTAGAGTAGCTGTAACAGCCCCTCGTCTCACTAGGAACCACCGAGTGGCTCGCTTAAGGTTTGCCAGAGAACATGTAAATTGGAACATTAATGACTGGGCCAATATACTCTTCACAGATGAGTCAAGATTTGGTCTTTACACCTCAGATAGGCGTATCTCAGTGTACAGACGAGACGGTGAGCGCTATTCGCAGTGTAATATCAGACCTAGACCTAATTTCGCTGGTGGCTCTATTATGGTTTGGGGAGGCATCTGTTTAACAGATCGTACAGAGTTAGTACCAGTAGACAGAAGTACACTGACTGCCCACAGGTATATAACGGACATTTTAGAAGAACATGTAGTACCATATGCGCCAATTATAGGAAACGAATTCATGTTAATGCACGATAATGCACGACCGCATGTTGCAATAATCGTCCAGGAATACCTTAACGATGTTGGTATTCCAGTTTTAGATTGGCCTGCGGTAAGTCCGGACATGAACCCTATCGAGCACGTGTGGGACCTCCTTCACAGACGGATACGAACCCAAAATGTTGCCCCAGCGGACCTGCATGGACTAGCAAATGCTCTCCGTGACGAGTGGGAGAATTTGGATCAGGCTTATATACGGAGGTTAATCGAATCTCTGCCAAACCGTATGCGAGCGGTCATAAGAGCCAGAGGTGGCAATACTCAGTATTAAAAGCTACTGTTATGACATTTTTCTTTCCAAAATTATAATTTCTTGTTTTAATAAAAATCTCAAGTATGAGTTCTTGTTTTTATTTGGCCTGTATTTTATTTAAACAATCATAGAAATTATATCTTAGAGCGCATTAAAGTATATTTACAACTTTATGCTACAAACAAAGATTATGCGATACTTTTATGATTCAAAACTAAATTATGCGATACTTTTTCGGCGGAGTGTAGTTTAAAATACTATTACATAATTGTATTTTAATCGATTCTGTTAATACAGCACTAAGCACAAAAAAACAGCATAAGCATACTTACTTTTGTAGCTACTCGGTAGGCAATTGCCGTTAGTTTATGATTTTTCAAACAACTTAATATTTGCCGTTTTTCATTCAAATTTAACATTTGTAGTATTTTATTTTAAGAGGGAACGATATCAGCTGATCAACTAGACGACCGAGAGTTGCAGAGCTGGTATCTTCCTAGCTTTATAGCTGCTGCGTATAAATGCTGGATGAACATTTCCGCAGCAAAATTGTGTTCCCTGTTGTCTGAAATTTTGGGAGTTTTAGTGTATTTAAGACAGTGTGGTAGAGAAGCCGTATATAAAGAAAAAAACGTAGAACTTAAAACGGAACCTTGAGGGACTCCCTGTCGGATATATGCCGGTCGTGATGTTGAATCATCTAGTTTTACGCATTGCGATCTATTAGTAAGAAAACTCAAAAGAAGGTGGGTGGCGCAATAACTACAGTTTATTTTATTGAGGATTTCCAGCATAGTCATATAGTTAACCGTATCAAATGCTTTTGAGTAATCCAAAAGCACCACAACGGTCACCAGTCCCTGATCAGTTGCCCGCTGAATGTCATCTGTTACACATAATAACGCAGTTGTACAACTATGTTCAGCCCGAAATCCCGATTGTATATTCGGAACAAGTTGTCGTTAATAATTATAAAGCTCTATCGAAGTGCGCACCTCATTTAGCGCTGTAGACGCCTCTCGCTTGCAACTTTACCGGGATAACCGACACTAGCTAAAAGGAGAGATATTTTTGAAAGGCGCGAAACGATAGTCGCACGGGAATAGTCGGAGTGTCGTTCGTAGTTGAAGGCGAAAAACGCGTAAATCTTTTCCGAAATTTCCTTTTTCCCCGAATTTCGGTGACGGGCTGTTACCTAAATTTCCGGCACCGAAAGTGACAGAGTGAAAATCAAAATAAAAACCAAAAAGTTGCTGCGCTACCGCTTTACAAACCTTCGCCTCAGTGGGTTGATAATCGGCAATCATGCAGGGTGCCAGCCGGCTCGTCGGCGAGGGAGTGGGTTGAACGAAACAAACCCAAGATGGAACAAAATTTCGGCGCCACCTGCTTAGGTTTACTTACCCTGTCATGCCCCCTAGATAAGCAGGAATCCAAGGTGTGAAATGAATGCCAAGGGATAAAGCAGTTTGCAAGACATACACAAAAAAATAAAGAGATAAATTTAATAGTAACTCGGTTGAACGTTTATTGAAAGTAATGTTAACATTCATATATAAATAACGATGAAATATGTGGGTGTTGTTAACATCAAATTAAAATAAGTTTCAGCAAGAAATAACAAAGAATATGTCGGTAATATCAACAAATTTCAAATCATGAATATGATACTCTGTATCAGTAAACGTTGTTAGTAATTATCGAATAAAATAAGTATGAAATTTTGAATACAGACAAAAATAATGACAAATAGCCCTACGATAGGACTCCAACACCGAACGCTATGGCCAACGCAATCAGTTTACACACATCAATATAAAGGAAAATCTTATCCTAGGAATTAAATTAAATTTAGGAAAGTTTTAGAGTTACAAAAGAAAATAATTTACTGAAACAATGCTAAATATTCGAATTACATAGTACCAGCGATGAATAATCCACCCTGTATATCACATGCCGAAAATTAATCGGTTGATATTATAATATATATTAAAGAGTTAATCTGTTATACTGATTTAATTATACCCTCCGATCTATAATATACGGAATTTCCAGAATTGTTGACTAAAACATTAAAAAAAAGAGAAAAGCTAATTGATCGGGGTAGTTATTTAATAATGAACGTTTTATACGCGGACAAAATTTATTAATAAAGAAAAATATAGCGTGCCACTTAGCTTATGTCCCTCAAACGCTGTTACGGGGCTTGGATGTGACGTCCTATCCGATTGAATCGTGACACTGGCCGGACTCGGTAATATACGAAAGCAGGTGGTCCGCTGAATTCCCCAAGGGCGGTGAAAGAATAAAGAAGTCGCAGAAATTCTCAGCCAAGCGTGGGTATTCGAATCCTCACATAAACGAAGTTGAAATCCAGAACTCCAAAAATGATGCGACGATAAAGACCTCGTTAGAAACGGGCTTTTTCAACGTAGCGAAGAAAATTTCAAAATGGCGTTGCAGACGCGTGGGTTCTCAAATTATATCTCGAATTAATCGAATCCATCAGCCGTGGTAATCACATCAATTCCACATCAAACACAAGCGAACATACGGCTGATGATTATTTTCAGTAAACTTCCATTTAAATCCACATATGTGAGAAAATATCCAAGATTCCGAAGACAGGAAGAATTTACTCTTGAGAACACGTCTTAAACCATTTACCAAGATGAAGATGCCGGAAACAGGAAAATACGTCACACAACCAATCGGAAAATAGGAAATAAAATTAGAAAACGGACATGAGGTGCCATCTAACGTCGAAAAGATGTGAACACAAAATATGATGATCTGAAAAGAACAAAAGGAACACGAAATACGATCGATAACCAAATCGATGCGTAGAAATCTGTAAAACAGATAAGTGATGAACAAACAGATTTAACCTTGAAAAACAACTGTCAAAACATAGAGAATGATTTACTAAAATGATATAAACAGAAACTAGGACCGAATTAAGTGAAACAATATCTGAAGGTAATGAAATTAAAGATTCTCAAATTCTAGCAAACATGAGAGAAGAAAACACAAATTGAAAGGACCAAAATGAAACGATGAAGGTAACGTAGTGGAAAACATGACGTAAAAGCAACTCTGAAGTTAGAGGGCAGAAAGAAAAGGAAATAAAAATACGAAAGCTTGTCGAAAAGACTAGCGGAGCAGTACACAAGGTAGGTGAAGGAAAAAAAACCGTAACAGGGCAGCCAATGTCGGCCCTAAAACGCATCCGTTTGGTGTACGCCATTTACCCCTGTAGACGCCTCTCGCCGGAACGTTCGAACGAATATTCGCGACGTACGCGCGCTATCTAAAAGGAGAGATATTTTTGAAATGCGAGAAATGATCGTCGCCCTGGATCAGGCGTATCGCCTTCCATCGTTAAAAGCGAAAAAACGCGTAAACCTTTTCTGAAATTTCCATTTTCTCCGAATTTCGGAGACGGACGCCAATGTCGATTGATGCCCACTAAATTGCCCACGAGAATTGTCAGATTGCGCGTCCGAATTGTCAAAATATCGCAATTTCGAACAGTGATCTGCAATTAATAAGTCGCCCGTGTATCGCACCGAACATCACCAGGGAAGTCTCATCTATCGGAAAATGACGAGAAACCGGTGCGAAATACGTAAAAAAAAACTCGTGATAACCGAATGCGTCGGGGTATGTTTTTGGCAAAAGTGCCCGATACCGTTTTGACAGATGCGTCAGTTGCGGATAAATTTCAGTATCAACAGTATGTAGGACCGTTACATCGTCGTGCATCTCATAAAAAAAAAGCGCAAAGTGGTTCGATAAATTTGTAATCGTCATCACAGAAGCATCATGGACACTAAAGCGAGAAAAACGGAGGCGAAAACGTGTTATTAATCGCCATATAACATGGCATCTTGGACGCTGTCACATTCGGATGCGGATCGGCCGATGTTAATATCAAGCAGCTCTCAGATAAATTGGAAGTTTGAAAAATTGTAAGTATGTCTCTATTCTTAAACGCAGAAAACCGGAGCGAAATGCAGAAAGAAACGCGCAAAATATAAATCCTTAGCGGTACGTCGACGACGCAAACGTCAACAGTGCGTCGGACCGTGCAGTACGTTTTAGACGGCTGTCCGATGTCATTTTGACAGATCCGTCATTCGCCGAGTCAAACCCAAATGCCAATAGCATGTCGTCGGACCGTTAAAACCAGAATTAGGCGTGAAAAAACGAGGGATGAAATCGGGAGCGAAAATGCGTTATTAAGCGCGACATAATATCAAAATCTGAACAGTATTACTGTATTACTACAATCATGGGGTTACTTGCTAAATCCAGACTGCAAGTTGGTCTAGAGACAGCAGATGGTTATACTTCTTACGTTAAGGAAGCTGAATTTCAAGAACTGTACGCTTTACTACCGAAATATATCTCAGCTTGAAGAGAGCTGTGCCCGATAAGGTGAAGAAGTGAATATAATTTAGCATTACCGAGCAGAATCGCTATGGTTTGTCAAATATTTCATTTCAATTTCACTAAATCGTTAAATACTTATTGTTTTTTGTAGAAACATTCAATATAATGTTGTTTCGCACAAGGAGTTTTCCAAAGTTAAACCGCGTTTAAAGAAAAAACCAAAAAACAACGAACGATTCGAAAATTAAGAAATTACATATCCTTTTCGACGAGCGAAGCGTCGAGTCTTTTTGAAAGTGAGAGGCATTTGAAAAAGAAAATTGAAATTACAAAATTAAAAAATTAGATATATCTACCGCCAGGAGTTTTCCAAAGTTAAACCGCTAGCTAAAAGAAGAGTCTGCCAAAAGTAAAATAAAGTCAATAAGTGTGCTAGAGGTAGTGGTTTCTCGAGTTGGATCAGTTATTATTTGCTTCAAGCCCAAAGTGTCACACATATTCCCAAATAAAAAACAGGCACGACTATTAATATCAAAAAGATTGATATTAAAATCCCCTAAAACAATAACTTCGTGAGCATCAACCAATAATTCTGACAACATATTTTCAAATCCATCCATAAATAAACCAGCATCAACAGAAGGTGGTTTGTAAATAACTCTAATATAATAACACTAATGTTCCCATAAAATAGTTTAATCCACAGATATTCAAAGCAAACATTGATAGAAACATTAACAATAGAATATTTATAACCACCCTTAAGATAAAAAGCCACTCCACCAGCTCGCCTGCCATCAGATCTATGTTTCCTTACTTCGTGAGCATCAACCAATAATTCTGACAACATATTTTCAAATCCATCCATAAATAAACCAGCATCAACAGAAGGTGGTTTGTAAATAACTCTAATATAATAACACTAATGTTCCCATAAAATAGTTTAATCCACAGATATTCAAAGCAAACATTGATAGAAACATTAACAATAGAATATTTATAACCACCCTTAAGATAAAAAGCCACTCCACCAGCTCGCCTGCCATCAGATCTATGTTTCCTAATTAATGTGCAATTATCCAAAGAGATAATATTATGATTGACCGCACTGGTGAGCCAAGTTTCAGTAATAGCAACAAGGTCGTAAGAATGAGATTGAAAATAATCTTTAAATAAATAATACATTAATACGAGCAGTAGCAAGCATTAACAAAGAAACAAAAATAAATAAAGCTTTTGTAATAAATAAACACAAGCAGATAACTACAAGCAATAAATAGTAACAATGCCTCCACCTTATTATTAATACAGTATTTATAAAATAATGTAAACTCCGGTATACGGACGAAATTACTCCAAGGATTCATGAGCTCTTCCTCTATTTCGACCTCTGTTAGGGCTAATATAACCAACGTCATCAGTTGTGGTTTAATGGCTATACCGCCCCCTGTGCTTTCTCGGGAATAATGTTCTGCGTGTAATTCGTACAGGTGATGCTCTGCAGGTGTTATCCATGTTTCTGTTAGTGCTATCACTTCAGGGTGGTTTTCAATGTATGGTATGTGTATATAATATATATATGGTATACATTTTTACTAGTATTCGTTTTTAGGTTTCTTTTTTTTTATTCTAATTCCGTTAGATCTGATTGATTTGTTATCTTTATTTTTTTACTTGATTCGGCCTTTCTTATATATATGTATATATTTCCATCTCTAGTCCATACATATTTATAGTTTTTATTTCTTTTTACTTCTCTTGTTTTGTGGAATAGGTTGCTCGTCTTTTTTGTTAGGTGTTCGTTTATATAAATGTCGTTGTTCTTTCCCTTTAGTTGACAATCTTTTGCTGTGATTCTGCCCATTGTTTTCCTTGCCTTCAGTATATCTGTTTTAATATCTGCTGTTTTTAGTTCTACCACTATTGGGCTATTTTCCTTTCGTATGTCTTTTCTATAACATTCAGCACCAGTCATTTCCGTATTGATGTTTAATTTTTCCATCACTTTTTTCACTACTTCTACTATGTTCTCCTGCTTATCTTGTTTTTCGATTCCATTAATTATTATATTGTTTTTTATTTTCTCTTTTTCTGTCATCTAGTATCGCCTCTAAGTCACTTACTCTTTCCCTGAGGTTTATATTTTCTTTTTCATTATCTTTAAGCAGTCTCTTTAATTCTTTGTTTTCCTTTTGTATTTCGTCAAATTTTTCTGACATGAAGTTTATAGATTTTTGCATTTCCTTTAACATTTTGTATATTTTATTATTAGTAATTTCACTTCCACTATTGCTGGTGTCGGAGTCGTTTTCTTCTTCTTTTCTTTTTATTTTTGATCTTGTTTTAGTCATTTTTACTAATTAAAGAACGGAGTTAGTTTGACAGTTGTGAGTTTGACAATTGAAATAATTTTTTTATTTTTATTTTTTTATTTACTCTCTTGTATTCAGGGCCGATCGTATGCAAAATACAAATATTTGAAATACAATATACATTTTGTATTTTATATTTGAAATTATTTTCAAAATATTTTGTGTATTTACAACTACATAAATTACTTCATTTTTTTAAATATTTCGCTAATTATTTTCTAAACAATGGATTAGAATTTTGCAAGTACATTACTACACATACCTATTAGTCGATTCGTTGTCTGATAAATTTATAAATAATTGTTGGTGTTGTGGTGGGCAGAAATTTTCATAAGAATATAAAGTAAGCTTAAGGTAAGGTTTGCTTTGGACAAATTTCCGATTATTAAAAACATTCTAAATGAGTTTCCGCGACTTAATAGCTAATGTAGGTAAGTGTAACGTTTATAATAATACTACTTATTATCATAAATAAACGTTGCCACACTCTATATACCGGGTGTCCAGCCTAAGATGCAACGGTCCCTAGCAGATTTATTATTGTCTTTTTGAAAATATATTTCAAATAAATGTTGCCTCGAATCATATTCTACACATGTTAAAATTAGTTTCAGTAATGGCGGACTTCCGGTTGTACCGGAAGTAGATACTAACTTTATTATTTTAAATGGAACACCCTGTTTATTATTGCACGTTTGGATTCCTTGTTAAATTTAAATAACAATACGTTAGGGATACATTAAGGCTAAGTTGTACCGTTTTCGAATTGCATGACGTTTTTCGAAAAAAATTACATTTCCAGTGTCGGTGTTTGGAAATACCTCAGGAAATACGAAAGTTAGAAAGATGCGGTTTTCGGTTTTCGCTTAACCATGAAACAGAGCAGGTCTTTTATTTCAAAATCGTTGCGTTTAAATTACAGCGTTATTAAATAGGGATCTGTAATCTTCGAACTCTCAAATCATGGATAACTTGATTTTTTTAAATTGAACGGTATAGCAATTTTTACATAAATGGATGTAAAATTTAATTTTCTTTCGATTTTATACGGGTATCATTGCGTCTATCTCCAGCGGTTTTGGAGATATTCGCAATTTTTCAGTTTCTCACGATAGATACGTATTGCGCAGCGCCGCCGCTGGCCACCTTCCCCTCGCATTTCACCAGGCTTGGGACTGACAGCAATAATACTGGCATGCTTAGAAAGTGGCCAACAGAACACAATAGGACCACTAGAAACAAGCAAACATAGCAAAGATAAAAGAAAACATAACATTACTGGAATATCAATAAATCAGCGCATTTTTCAAACTACATTACTCTATCCAATATATGGCGTACGTACACTTCGAGCGTCTTGCTCGCAACAGGCTACACTTTAAACGCTAATGTTGTCATTGTACAGAGAATTTGTACAACACTATTATATTAAATGTTCAAAATGCTGTCCGTTTTGGGCACTACATAATCGAAATCGCTTTTGCAAACACTTTTGAGCATTTCTGAGTATTTTTGGTGTGACTTCTTGAAACGCTCTTAAAATACGATGGCGCATATCATCAGGGGTTGTTGGTGGCGTCTCATAAAGCTTATATTCAATGAAACCCCATGAGAAGAAATCGCACCTTGTAAATGATTTTCATCCGTAAGTACGGAGTTATTGCGGTTCCGCTGTGTATGTGCTACGGATCCAGTACTTACAAATCTACCCAGTAGCGGCAGAAATGCCCTCCTATCTGGATGCTTTCTACATGGGTAATACTTTGCGTGAACTCTTGACGCTAACAAAGCGTTTCTGTAACATCCACCGAGAACGAAAACCATATCTACTAATTCTTCTTGAGTAAGCAACATCTTTAATTATCATGTTTCCAAACAGTACTCTGAATGTCAGTTCTGACACTTGGAACACTAATAACGGCTAACCGTTATTAGTAGGTATCTATACTTGAATCGCCGAACAGATGCACTAGCAACGTCGCATTGACGCCATGATTGAAAAATCCGATTCACAATATATAAATTTTACAAGCTGTTAGTTTTTGACATTTGTAGTGAATACCTAACCTTTAATATATTGTAAGGGATTTTTCGAAAATACAGGGTCCGGCAGCGAGATTTTGTGATTTTGAAAGAGCGCCATACGTAGTGGAGTTGACCCAGATTCTTGTTTTTAGAATTGATTAGTTACAATATGGTTACAATGGAGTGTCTTTGAATATCTAAGTCATGCAGTTCACAGAATCTTACACTTGCACCAGTATTTCCACCAATATATAATTATAATTATTCAAGAACTGCAATAGATCGTCTTTACAGGATTGATGTAAAATTGCTGAGAGACGATCTTGTTTTGATCACGAATGATGATGCCCACTTTCATTTATCGGGAACGCTAAACAAACAGAATTTATACTGGGCATCCGATAACCCACAAGAACTTCATCAACGACCATTGCATTCCGAGAGAGTAACAGTGTGGTATAGCGTATCTTAAACCTGCATTATTGGGACCTTATCTTTTGCGAGAACGGACGAACAATGACTGTTAACACAGATCGCTATCTGGCCATGTTGCGTGATGATTTCCTACCAGAGTTATTATTTAGTCGGAATGAAGCCCATTTTAATTTCTAACTCAATTTATTTCTACTTTACCATATATAATAATTAAATAAGTAAATTATAGAATAAAGTACTTGCTTATTAAAAATTCTGACGGGTTACAAGAAAATATAAAATGTTGACGGTTAAAGCAAAAAAATATATAAATAAAATGAAATATAATAATTTATTCTTAATAACGTATTACACTAACCACAAAGCAAACAAATATTGATATAATTTACTGTATATTATATTATCATATACCTGTAACAATATGAAAACATAGTCCAATTTGTTATAAAAAGAATGAATCAAACAAAACATATTATTTTTTATTGGTCTTGCTAATTTATTAGTCATACTCATCATATTCTTCAGAAGACGAGGTTGAAGAATCGCTACCACTGGTAATTATAAACGGTTCTAAGTGACGTTCAATTAAATTGTCTAATTCCCACATTTTTTCTCTATTCCAATAACATGTTGGATGGCATTTCTCCAATTTTCACTAGATATTTTAGTGATACTTTCCTCGAATAATTCTTTTGCATCTGCTAATTTAAATGTTGTATTACGTCTGGCAACATATCCTTTTACCTGAGCCCAAATTAATTCAATAGGATTTAATTCGCAGTGATATGGAGGAAGTCTCAAAACATTTCTGTTGGTTTGCTCTATTATTTCATCAACAGCATACTTTGCCGGGGTGTTTATGCTTTGTTTAATTAAGGTTAATAATTCTGCTTTCACCATGTCCTCTTCGTATTTGATATTATTTTTTTTCATCCACTCTTGTATTTCAGCTTTTCGATTACTCGCTGTAGGTGGCTTATTTAACTTTCGGCTATGGTACGGGGCATTGTCAAGAACAATCACTGCGTTTTCTTTTAAGCTAGGAAGGATATGTTGCAGCCACTCTTCAAATCTTTCTGCATTCATGTCTTCGTGGTAATCACCTGTTTTCTTTGATTCGAAGAGAAGTAACCCATTTTCCACAAATCCTTCGTCTGAGCCTATGTGTGTAACAATTAGCCTTTTCCCTTTGCCTGAAGGATTCTTAAGGCCTGTTGATAAACCTTCCACAAATGCCTGCCTTGCGGAAAGAACCGTTGTGTCTGCCCATACTTTATTTACTGTATGCCCAGCATTTAACCATGTTTCATCCAAATAGTAGATTGGCGTTCCATTCTCACGATAGCTCTTAATTTGACGTAAGTACCTTCTTCGCCAAGTAATAATTTCGTCCTTGTCCTTTAAAATGCTGTTTCTACTTCTTTTTTGATAACTGTAAATATAAAATTTTTGTGAAAACACAATATGCAAAATAAATTTCTTTATTTTAATTTACCGAAAGTTCAATTCTTTCAATAACAATCTGAGGGAAGTCATTTTAAAATTAGGAAGATCTTCACTTTCATTTATTACCGCAAGGACTTTCTTGACAGTTGGGGGTTCATTTTTAAAAAAGAAAGAATGTACGATTCTGCGGATGGTATTTTTCATCACTTCGTCAACATTATCTAACACAGGCTTCTTTCGTTGGTATTTTTTCGGTGGCTGGAATTTGTGATGGGTTTCATACTCTTTCAAAATATTGTAGACACTACGTTCTCCAATACCTGTCAAAACAGACCATCAATCCATCAAAGTTCATTTCTTTTTCTCATTTTTAGCAAGCATTTTTAGTATTAGAATATGGAAGTTGTCACCCTCGGTAATTGAACAACTGTTCCGTGCTGGCATTCAGCAGGTACAGTTAACGTATATAACATTTCGTTACCGGGTGAACAGATTTTATGTGCATACCTGCTGACTTCGCTGTCATTTCAACATTGGTTACTTTTGAACTGCCTGGCTGCTCCCGACAGGTCTTAAATATATTTAAAACCCTCTCCTTATCTTCCACTGAAAAATGTTGTGAAACCCTCTTCTTGGGAGGTGAATTTTCCATATTGACAAATGGAAGGTACCACGAAAAAAGAAACGATTTCTCTAAATATAACCTAAAACACCGAAAATTTTATACACACATTTTAACATTACTTCCTCAGCTTACTTACGTGTTTAACAAAAACAATGTGCTATAGAGCCTTTATAAAGACTGATTTATAAAATATAGGAACGTAATAATGTTAAAGATAATAAAATAAGATAGCAAGAACAATAACCAAAACACAAGTTGACAGACACTAAATGACATATCAAATGACTGACTTAATTATTTGGAATTGTTCTAACGTAAGCGTACTCGTCGATCGACCAATGATAAACGTTATTTTGAATCTGGCGGGTTGATGACGCAATGTCCATCCATTGTTGCTACTGCATCTGTTCGCCGCGTCAATTATAAATACCTAGTTTGTTTTTCAAGTTTACGTTGACTTTAAAGATGCCGCCTTAAACATCTCAAGTATCTTTTAGACAATTTTGTTTGATTCAAATGGTCCTATTGTGTTCTGTTGGCCATTTTCTAAGCATGCCAGTACATACTATATTGCTGCCAGTTCCAAGCCTGGTGAAATGCGAAGGGAAGGTGGCCGACGGCGGCGCTTCGCAATACGTATCTATCGTGAGAAACTGAAAAATCGCGAATATCTCCAAAACCGTTGGAGATAGACACAATGATACTCGTATAAAATCGAAAGAAAATTAAATTTTACATCCATTTATGTAAAAATTGCTATACCGTTCAATATAACAAAAACAAGTTATCTATGATTTTAGAGTTCGAAAATTACAGATCCCTATTTAATAACGCTGTAATTTAAACGCAACAATTTTAAAATAAATGACGTGTGCTGTTTCATGGTTAAGCGAAAACCGAAAACCGCATCTTTCTAGCTTTCGTATTTCCTGAGGTATTTCCAAACACCGAAGACACTGCAAATGTCATTTTTTTCGAAAAACGTCATGTAATTCGGAAACGGTACAAGTTAGCCCCAATGTATCCCTAACGTATTGTTATTTAAATTTAACAAGGTATCCAAAACTGCAATAATATACAGCGTGTTCCATTTAAAATAATAAAGTTAGTATCTACTTCCGGTACAACCGGAAGTCCGCCATTACTGAAACTAATTTTAGCATACGTAGAATATGATTCGAGGCAACATTTATTTGAAAATTTTTGCAAAAAGGCAATAATAAATTGGCTAGGAACCGTTGCATCTTAGGTTGGACACCCGGTATGTGGTAACTTCTAGGAGCTGTCAACTCGTGTGTGTTATATTGTCGTTAGGTGGCGCTATTTGTTACAGTAATTTAGCAAAAATAACCCTGCTATAATACAAACAAAAAAAAATGTCCAACCTTACACCGGGTGTCTAAAGTAATCCCCGCAGACGGTACCTATTTTTTTTTCCTATAAACCAGACTCGTTCGACCCATAGTCACCGATAAGGCACCGCAGACTTCAAGGCTTATTATGCCACGCACCAGAGGTACCAGACGCGGCCGCAGTGGCCGTAGCCTTCGCCCTCCTTTTCCGCTCAGCGCCAGATGGTCGTTTTCACCGCGGACCTTTCGGTATCGCAGCGCGACTCTCCTGGCACTTTTCAGTTTGCCGCTGCTGCTGCGAAAGCTGCAGTTGCGGTTGGTTTGGTCTGGGGGCATCCGAGGACGCACTCCCTGTAGGGGTGACACTTAAGACACTGGGTTCCATGCCGATTGTAGTATGTATTCCTCTTTCTGGCACCCCACCCACCACGGAGTCCAACAAGGGGACGGTCAAAGAACGCCAGGACTATTAGCCCGATATAGCTCCCCAGGAAGGGTCAGCATGCAACGAAAGCACCCGCAGCAGCGGACAACGCCCGTGCCAGGCGTGTCCATGTCGCAGGGCTCCGGCACGCCAGCCACAACCCAGAAAGCTCACCCTGTCGGCGGTCTGACCCGCCAACACAGCCGATTGACCAGGGGTGGGTTAGTCCCTGACCTCCTGTCTAGATGAAATCCAGGCCAAAGCAGTGTATCGCCGGCCTCCAGGAAACTAACCCCGTCCCGGAGGCAGCTCCACTACCAGGATCCTCTCATCCACCATCACGGGTCGCCTGGCACGGCACAAACACGAGGGTGACAATATTACAGACCAGCGAGCTGTCACCGCTCATCCGGAGAGCTTCTTATTGAGGTTTAGTCCTCTTGGTCCCTAGAGACTCCCCGTGCAACCCGTCCACGAGACATGTCCACAGACAACGGGAGACACGTGGTATAACGGTTGCACTCTAGCAGGTCACAACCGGCACCGTTTGCCTCTGTGCAAGCCCTTAGCCTATCAGCCGTCTTAGATCCATCCGTGTACCAGACCAAGTCTTGCTTTTTGATTTCAAGTGCGTACCTGGCAGCTTCCTCCCGTCTGTCTGGTATAGACACGTGAAGGGACTCCCATACCTATGCATTACCGGCAAGTGATCGATCCGCATTTCCAGCACCACGCTCCCACGTGCTTGGTTATCGACATATGTTTTGTTTTAACCGCTTTTGGAGTCGTTGGGTGTTGCAGCCTGTATGCCCCCATCCTTGCCTCCATTGCTGCTGTCGGTGTAGTCCATATTGCTCCCGTTATTACTAAGCAAGCAAGTCTTTGCACCCTGCTGAGCTTCCGAATGGCGTTCTCTTGACACGTTTTTGTCCACCATTATCCACCAGCTCCCATTTCTTCCCAATATAAGTGTCTGACGGGTGTTAATGCTCTCACCGCTTTCTTGGTAATTCTATTCAAATATTGATTCCAGATAAGTTGGGAGTCTAGTGTTACTTCAAGGTACTTTACCTCCCCCACTATCTCTGTATCAACCCCCTTCAACGTTAGCGGATTTAATCCTTCTTGCTTGCATCGGCGAGTAAAGGCCACGATGTTGCTCTTATTGGCACTGATATTCTGTCCTTCCAACTCCGTCCATCTACTAACCACGTTCAGAGCCCGCTGCACCCATTCTCTGACCGTGGTGTTATGCCTGTCTCGCCCAATGATGACTAAGTCGTAGCCCACCACCCTATGTCCGCACTCGTTGAGCGTCGCCAGTAGCCCGTCCACAAGTAGGCACCACAGGAGAGAGAACAAAACCCCATCCTGCGGACAACCCCTAGCAACCCGGGCAGCAGAGTCTCACCTGCGACCACTCTCTCCCTGAGCATATAGTTCATCAACGCAACACAAGTGCCGACCACACCTCTGCTTGTGAGAGACCTGGTACTAGAATCAAAACCTGTGTTGCTGAACGCCCCATCGATGTTGATGAAAGCCCCCAGCATCAACACTTCCTTGTTTTGTAGTGTACCCTCCACTAAGCTTACCAGTTCGTGGAGTGCTGTTTCTGTGGAAACTCCTGTCTGGTAGGTATACTGGTTACGATGTAAAGGTGTTAGTGCCAGTCCCTCGTCCCTAATATGCCTGTCCACTAGTTTTTCCAATGCCTTCATAGTGAAGCACATTAAGCTGATTTATCTTAGGGACTTCGCCATAGTCTGTCTAGCTTTCCCCGGCTTCTGTATAAATGCTACCCTAGCACTTCTCGATACTTTTGGTATGTTTTAGTTAATACTCTTTGTTTTATTTAAAACGTACTTTATTTAATACTTCAGTTACAGATTCTAACATTCTATCAACTCACTAGTAGTGACGCTAACCTAACTTCTCTAAGCGGGGGTGCTCTACAGTGTCGCCAACTACTAATGTCCTATTACTACATGGTATGTATCCAAAAGCCGGACTACATCTGAAGATGTTGCATAATATCGCATACAGTAGTTGCACTCCCTTCTGCAGCATGATTGGATAAATGCCGTCTGGTCCCGGCGATTTATAGGCCTCGAATGAATCGATTATCCATCTTACTTTATCGTAATCAACCATTTTTGTTTATTTCCACCAGTACTATAATTGGGTAAAATATCCGACAACCTTTTTTTAACAGGCTGTATATTACCCAAGTGATTAACGAACACTACATTAGGTAATTTAAAGGATTTTTTATAATTGTTATGTACCTATAGGCGTTCGTGCGCATGACATCAGCTGACCAATCTCTACCCACGCGTTCTCAAGGTCACGTACACCCTTGACATATTGTTGTAAGAATATTGTTACATGTGAATAAAGTATAGTCATACTGTGCGTACGTTGTTGTTATACACAATACATACACAATACACAACAGTGGCGACGAGACGGACTGTGAAGTTATTTTACGCAAGCTTGAGGTACGTACATACAACAGCTTTACGTTATTGTTTGATTACCGGCACTCCATTACACTTTTCTAACCTGTACGCGTTCCTATCGGTCAGGGGCCTCCAATTCCTAAGCCTTGATAGCCCTCTAAGCGTCTCCTTTTTCTTTACTTTGTAATTGCTACATTTTTACATCCTTACTGAACAAATGGCAGACGTCAGTGAAATTTTAACCAAATTAACCGATGTTTTGACGGCTATACAAACAACACAACAGTCATTAGTACAACGGTCGCAAAGTACAGCATACATTTCTAAAGATCGAACGAATCATTTGATTGTTATTTGCAACGGTTAGATAATCATTTAAAATTAAAAAGAGTAGACGATTCAACACCAGCTAGCGATAAAATTTGCGTGCAAATATTGATAGGTTGCCTAAGCCCTAAGATTTACCAAACACTCACGAAACTGACAGCACCGGAGCTACCAAGCACAAAATTTATACGCGTATGCAACTTGCGGGAGAAACGATACAAAACTATGTTGCAGAATTGCGAAAATTAACAATAAATTGCAATTTCAATTGTCAAAGTTGTCAGGCATCTACCGTTGATACACACATACGGGCACAATTTATACGAGGCATCCGAGACAATGAGATACGGGAGCGTCTACTGCAAAAAAAGTCAACCGTAAGTTTTGAAGAGATAATACAAATTGCCCAATCGGTCGAAATCGCCAAACAAGAATCGAATCAGATGCAACCGAATAGTTACAATGTATACATGCATTACGCAAAAATTCAAACGAGTTAAAATCTAATCAATCGAAGTACAGGAGGTCGAACTTCAATAAAAATGACAATGCAAACAAATGCGAGAAGGTCCGATCATTGTTGGGAAAGTGCTTCCGCTGCGGGAAGACAGACCATAGGGCCAATGAATGCTACGCCAAGAAGCTAAATTGCAAGAAATGTGGTAAGAAGGGTCACATACAGGTCGTATGTCTACAGAGTGATTCCAAAACACCTCGTGATCAAAAACAAATTGAAACGGATTCTAGTACAAAAGAAGAGACATTCTCAATGAATAAATTGGTTACGTTCAACATTAATTCTTTAAACACGAACAAAATTATGTTACAATTAGAAATTAATCACGCAAAATGCGAAATGGAATTGGATACGGGAGCCGCGGTCTCTACCATCTCTCTTACGGATTTCAAGAAATTATGCCCACGAACACAACTCGTGTCTACTACAACCAAATTGCGCACATATACAGGTGAGATCATACACCCACTGGGAATGACGGAAGTTCAAATAAATTACAAAAGGCAATCAGCCGAGGGGAAATTATATGTTTTACCGAACAACGTCGATGCAATTTTTGGACGAGAATGGTTACAATTAATTAACATAGATTGGAAAAATATACGACAACCTCGAACCGACAGTAAAAGAAGTAATTTTGAAGATGGGTTAAAAGTTTTGTTGGAAGAATTTAAGGACCTATTCGAAGGTTTAGGCGAAATTCCGAACTATAAATACCATTTCCGCCTTAAGGATGAAAACACCAAGCCAATATTTATTAAACCACGCCAAGTGCCATATTCTCAGAAGGACAAGATTGAAAACGAAATTATACGATTGGAAAAATTAGGTATTATTGAACCAATAGTACACTCAGCTTGGGCGACACCTGTAGTTCCCATCGTTAAGAAGGACGGATCCATCCGACTATGCGCCGCATATAATACGACCATCAACAAGGTAATACAAGATGACCACCATCCGATTCCCAGAATCGAGGATATATTCCACAAGATGAATAGAGGGAAATATTTTTGTACTTTGGATATACAGAATGCATATTTACATATGAAGGTAGACAATGACATTGCCGTAATGCAGGCAATATCGACTCACAAGGGAGTTTACAAAGTGAAAAGACTCATGTTCGGAGTGAAAGTAACACCGAGTGCATGACAAAGGTTTATGGACCAAATTTTACAAGATTTGGAAGGAGTCGTGTGCTTCTTCGACGACATGGCTATACAATACAGGGAAAAACTCCAGAGGAACTACTTTCGAGACTATGAATTGTATTAGAACGTTTAAGGCAATACGGTTTACGACTAAACAAGAAAAAGTGTGAATTTTTCAAAGAGAGCATTGCGTATTTAGGTCACAAAATTGACGGAAAAGGACTACACACATTACCAGAAAGGGTAAAAGCGATAATAGAAAGCCCAAGCCAGAAAATATTACACAACTCAGAACATTTTTGGGACTTGTTCACTACTATCAAAGATCCATCCCTAATTTATCGACAAAGTTACATCCTCTCTACAATTTACTTAAGAAGAACACTCCATTCAATTGGACAACAGATTGCCAGCAGGCATTTAAAGAATTGAAAGCAGAAATAGCTGGAGGAAAGGTTTTGACACCGGTTGATGAAACTCTTCCCTTGATTTTAGCAACAGATGCTTCGCCTTCAGGGTTAGGGGCGGTTTTATCGCACATTATGCCCGATCGCACTGAAAGGCCGATAGCTTTATTACCTAAATTTTCGGCACCGAAAGTGACGGTAAAACACCGAGAAAAACCGCGAGACAAGAAGTCAAAATAGAAATAGAAAAGGTGCTGCGCTCCCGCTTTACAAACCTTCGACTCAGTGGGTTGATATTCGGCAATCATGCAGGGTGCCAGCCGGCTCGTCGGCGAGGGAGTGGGTTGATGGATACACAAACCCAAGATGTTCAGAAATTTCGGCGCCACCTGCTTAGAATTACTTACCCTGTCATGCCCCCAAGATAAGCAGGAATCCAAGGTGTTAAATGAATACCAAGGGGTAAAGCAAGACATACACCAAAAAAATAAAAGGATAAATTTACTAGTAACGCAGTTGAACTTTTATTAATAGAAAAAGATGCTTACATAAAATAACGATGAAATATGTGGTTGTTATTAACATAGAATTAATATAAATTTCAGCATGAAATAACGAAGAATAAGTTGGTGATATTATCATAAACTTTCAAATCATAAATATGATACTCTGTATCAAAAAAACGTTGTTAGCAACTATTAAATAAAATAAGTATGGAAAGTTGAATAAACAAATAACAAGTAGCCCTACGATAGGACTCCAACACCGAACGCTTTGGCCAACGCAATCAGTTCACACACATCAATATAAAGAAAATTCTTACACTAGGGGGTTACTTTAAATTCAGGAAAATTTTAGAGTTACAAAAGAAAATGATTTACTGAAACAATGCTAAATATTTGAATTAATTCTACCAGCGGTGAATAGTTCACCCTGTATACTACAATACTACATGCCGATATTTAATCGGTTGATGTTCTTAACAATTATTCTGAATACGTAAAAAAAAAATATAACTTTAGTTAAAGAATGAATCTGTTGAACTGATCTAATTATACCCTCCGATCTTTAATATAACATAAGGAATTTCCAAAGTTATTGAATAAAACATTAAAAATAGAGAAACTAAGTGATCGGGGTAGTTATTTACTAATAAAAGTTTTAATCGCGGACAAAATTTACAAATAAAGAAAAAGATAGCGTGCAACTTAGCTTATGTCCCTCAAACGGCTGTTACGGGGCTTGGATATGATGTCCTATCCGAATGGATCGTAGTGTCTGGCCGGACACGGTAAGACCCGAAGCAGATGGTCCGCTGAATTTCCCAAAGGCGGTGAAGGAGTAAAAAAAATCGCAGAAATTCTCAGCCAAGCGTGGGTATTCGAATCCTCACATAAAACGAAGATGAAATTCCAGAATTCCAAAAATGATGAGAAAATAAAGACCTCGTTAGTAACGGGCTTTTTCAACGTAGCAAAGAAAGATACAAAATGGCGTTGCAGACGCGTAGGTTCTCAAATTATATCTCCAATAATCGAATCCATCAGCCGTGGTAATCACATCAATTCCACATCAAACACAAGCGAAGATACGGCCGATGATTATTTCCAGTAAACTTCCAATTAAATCCACAGATGTGTGAAAATATCCAAAATTCCGAAGATAGGAAGATTTACACTTGAGACACGTCTAAATCAATCACCAAGATGAAGCAGGAAACAGGAAGCCGGAAGGGAGAATGCGTCACACAACCAATCAGAAAATAGAAAAATAAAATAAGAAAACGGACAGAGGTGCCATCTAACGTCGAAAAGATGTAACCACAAAATAGGATAGAACTAATTAAAACACAATCGATAGAGAAATCGATGCGTGAAAATCGGTGAAACAGATAAGTGTAGGACAAACAAATCTAACCTTGAAAAACAACTGTCAAAACATTAAAATGGATTTACTGAGATGAACAAAAGCGAAGGTCTGGACCGTAAAAAGTAAACAAAATATCTGTAAGTGACTGAAACTAAAAGAGACGAATTCTAGCTAAACCGCACAAACATGGGAGAGATAACACAAATTGAAAGGACCAAAATGAAACGATAATGAAAACCGTTGAGGAAAAACAAAACGTAGAGGCATCTCTGAAGGTAGAGGACGGAAAGAGAAGAAAATAAAGATACAAAAGCTTGTCGAAAAGACCAGCGGAGAACAAAACAAGGTAGGCAAAGAAAAAAAAAACCATAACAGCTTTCGCATTTCGCACCTTAACTTCCGCTGAAAGGAACTATAGCCAACTAGATAGAGAGGCAACAGCGATAGTATGGAGCTTGAAGAAATTTTTCCACTACTGCTATGGACGCAAGTTCACGTTAATTACTGATAATCAACCATTAATAAGGATATTTCACCCGGAAAAGAGTTTACCATCTACATCGGCTGTGCGTTTGCTCCACTACGTCAGTTACATTTCAGGATTTCAATACGACATCAAACATAGGAAGACGTTACTCCACGCCAACGCGGATTATGTCTCTAGAGCACCTCTACCTGAGATTTCAAACAATCGATGCGACGCAATTGATTTATTTCAAATAAGCCAAATAGAGAGTCTGCCAGTCACTAGGAAGGAAATATCAAGAGAAACGAAAAGGGATGCTACCTTGCGGGAGATATATTTAGCTGTTGAAACTGGAGAGAAGTTACCTACAGGATTTAGTGGATCAGATTTTTCTGTTCAAGATGGATGTTTTTTTAAGGGGATTAGAGTAGCTGTACCAGAGAAACTTCGGTCGCGTATCCTAAAGGAATTGCATATTGCTCACATGGGTATGATCAAGATGAAGGCTCTGACGAGAAGCCA
Source organism: Cetonia aurata (assembly GCA_949128085.1). NCBI lineage: Eukaryota > Metazoa > Arthropoda > Insecta > Coleoptera > Scarabaeidae > Cetonia > Cetonia aurata. The sequence continues at coordinate 765,420 of OX421885.1, forward strand.
CATCTGGTGGCTTGGAATTGATAATGACACCGAGGAAACAGCACGGAAATGTCCATCATGTTCCAGAACGAAGAACAATCCTACCAAAGTGGAAGTACATCCGTGGGATTATGCTACTACGCCGTGGCAGCGTGTATACGTAGACTATGCAGGGCCGTTCTACGGTAGATATATTTTTATATTGGTGGATTCTTACACTAAATGGATTGAGGCAATACCAACGAACTCGATCACGACAACTACCATCGACCTATTGAGAGACATATTTGTTCGATTCGGACTTCCGTATACGTTGGTATCGGACAACGGAACAAATTTTAAATCGACGGAATTTGAAGAATTTTTACGTTCCAACGGCATTCGCCCCAAGGTTACTGCGCCATACCATCCATCTACCAATGGACAGGCAGAAAGGTATGTGCAGACAGTTAAGAGGAGTTTGCGGAACCAGTTAGTTGAAGGTGAAAATTTCAAACTGAATCTAAGCCGATTTCTACTGCAGTATAGGAAGACACCGAACAGTACAACTCAAGTGAGTCCAGCGGACTGCGGTCCAGCGGTGATGTTCAACCGTCAGAACCCGGCTTGATCTAGTAAGAAGTAACGTTGGCGCAGAGCTACAAGAAAAGCCTACTTTGCCGCGAGGAACTGTTAAATGTTTTAAAGTAAACGATAAGGTTCAAGCCAGAGTTTATAATAATCCAGCAAAGAAATGGGTATTTGGAACCGTAGTTGCGAAGACGGGACATCTGAATTACGACATCTTAATAAATGGAGGTATTCATAGCAGGCACGTCGACCAACTGCTACCGTATTCAGGAGTACTACCCATGGAGGGACGTCATCTTCCAATAAACACGGACGCTACTACATCATCCTACTAAAATTGGAGATTGTGTACCATCTACGTCCTCGCAAGAACACTTCGACGGAGTGAGAACCTCCAATGACGTTGCTACTAATAAAGAGTTTGTTGCAGATGAAATTACTGATTCAGCTACAGCCGTGCCAACCATGAGGTCCACTCCCACTGAAGGTCTACGTCGATCGAAGGAGATTCGGAAAGTGCCTGTCAGACTCAACCTTTAGTTAAGGGGGAGATGATGAGGCGTTCGTGCGCATGACATCAGCTGACCAATCTCTACCCACGCGTTCTCACGGTCACGTACACCCTTGACATGTTTTTGTAAGAATATTGTTACATGTGAATAAAGTATAGTTATACTGTGCGTACGTTGTTGTTATTTACACAATACATACACAATACACAACAATAATAGGGTTAGTTTTTCTGTTTTACCTGTAAATCATATTCCATATTTTTTTAAATTTACAAATTTCGATTCTACTTATTTTAATATATAATTTAGTTTACCTGATTATCTTGTGTTTGCCTTTCAATATAAACCGATACATCGTCCATAATAAACACCAATTCACAGGTATCAGGTATCAGTACACTCTTACTTCCATTTTACTTACATACATGTTACACGCATACTATAAATGAATGTCCATCTGAACATGCGCACTACATAATGATAATGTGATTCTGTTTTTTACTAAGCATTGTGCACAGTTTACAATAGATGTCGCACTTCACTCATACCACAGACAAGAGAATATACAGACTGTCAGCTAAATGTAATGTCGCCCATATGTGTTGCGCAAATGCAGGCTTCCTTTTTCGCAACTGCAATCTTCATGGGTTGCTTCAATTCTTGACATTTCTTGTAGAAACTCAAGTCGTTGATCAAATGTTCTGTTGCTCCAGAATCCAATACAAACTGTAAGTTTTCATCCACCTGTTCAGTTTAATAACTTCCGGCTTTTATCATAAAAGCAAAACTACTCTGCGTTTCTTGAGAGAATGGTACGGTCGCAGTCATAATTTCAGGTGAGTGTCTGGATGTGCTGGCTTGTTTTGACTTTTCCTTGTGCTGCTGTTCTTCCGATTTTAGGTGCTGTTTGTAATAATAACAGTCCTTTTTAATATGGTTCCTGCGACCACAGAAGAAACATTTCTGAACGGATTGAGCGAATTTAAATCCAGATCTTGCAAAGGGTTTTCGTGAATAATTTCCCTTACTGGCTGGTTTACGATTATTGGAGAATTTACTACCGATTGAACCTGTAATGCTTTGGCACTTGTGTCAGCACTTTCCTTTTTCAGTTTTTGTTCGTGTTCCAGCAATAACTTTTTGACAAAAGCTAAGGTAAGACGGGCATCGGACATTGTTTTTACGGCGGTGATTACCCCATCATATGAGTGAGGCAGTGTGTTTAACAGGTACCACACTTTAGTCATCTCATTTACGCTGTTGCCGCACACCATTAGATCTCGTATCATTTCGTCTAATTCGATAAATTGCTTCTTCAAAGAAGTTTCAGACTTCAGTTTATAATTAAACAGTTTATCTTGCACGTTGAGTTGTGTAGCGAGATTTTTACATGCATAAGTAGAGTCAAAATGTGCAATAATCTGACGTGTTGTCGCCGCTTCGGGTATTTCACCTAACATCGAATCGTCGAGATGTTGAATTAGCTTGCCTTTTGCAAATCGTTCCCATTTCTTCCATTCCTCCGTTATAATGTCCGACGGTTCGGTATCCAATACAGCGACTCCACCTTCTTGTTCAATGATTGCCCGGAATCGGTACTTCCACACCAAATAATTATCCCCGTTAAACGGCTTAATATTTTGTTGGGTGTCTTTTGTGCTGGCCATTGTCTGCTTATCACTTCGCTTTACTCACACTGAATCCGCACTTAAACTGTCACTTTAACTGTCGCAAACTGGGCCCATAACCTGTTGGTTATTAGGGCTTGTGGAATTAAAAAATATAATTTCCAATAACGCAGTTTTATTAACACGATCTTACTACTAAGAACATCGACGAATAGCTAACTAAAAACTAACTCTGTTAAGTAAACCGTACGGGCAGGTATATTGGAGAGCGCGTGAGTCATAAGCTCGAACAAAAAAATGCACTATCCTACGATGAGATCACCATCGATAGGGTTCTTACAAAGAAGTTGATTTGTTTTCTTTTGTGTGACTATTTCCAATAGATCTCCCCATAACATATGTCTTCTATTTATTTTATTGTACGCAATATGCTTTCTTGTTGCATATTGATGTGATTACTGTACATTTCCTTTTGAAAAACGCCACACAATGTTTTGTCCAACTTCGCATTTCAAATGAAAATATTATATATTAAAGAATATTTATTCTTGACTAGTATAAATATTTTAATGTATGTTGCTCTTGGTTTTTTGGTACACAATTGTTTCACGTCATTTTATTGTAACTTGAAAAATGTTTAAAATAAATATATGGGAAACTTGCTACCTTCACGACCCATTTTCTCGAATACAAAACCGATTTGCAAAGAAATGTACCATCGTCTATTTCTCTGTGAAAAATAAATCCAATTCATCGGCTCGCGATCTGCTATTGCCAAATCTGCAACTGTTTGTATGCGTACCGTCAAGTTGATCAGCTGATATCGTTCACTCTTAAAAAAGTGCAGTGCAATTATTATTTTCATAACCCGTTCCTGACGTTTCTCTACAATTTGTAAATAAAAAGTAAAATATATTGTAAGACACGTTAACATAATGATATTATAATATGTATTTCTTAAATTGAGACTACTCTAAAACCCAGCGATCGTGCATGTTTGAATTCTCACCAAGAGCGTCGCTTTGAACCTGTTAAAAAAACTTATAAAATATTTACAATCTTTCATTAGTAGCACGGCTTTCACAACTCCAATAATTTTGTTACCTATGTCCTTTTTTACGACCATTCGAGTACAATAATATTGTACATACACAAACATGAATTAAATTCGTGCTATTTCTATCTACTTTTTCGTTAATACTGCCGCTATATGAATAAGACAACTTATATGAAAAAGATATATATTTGCACTAGTATCATATTTATGTATTTATAATTTATGCTATGGAAATGTTATGTATAAATAAAACAATAATTTAGAAATTGTCTTTGCCAATTTTAAGTAAACAGATTATTTGAGTAGATCTAGACCACCTAAACTAACATAACATGTTTTAATTAAACATTATGGAATATAACTATTTACCACTTCTCCATCCACATAAGTACTTAACTATCTATAAATCTATACCAACTGAATTCAACTTTGTTTTAATTACAATATCATTAGACTACATCATATCTACATAAAATAATACAAATATTTTTACATAATATACACAAGTACTACTCAAGTAAATACAAATCATGTGGACTCCAATTAATTACTAATGCGGCGCGGACGAGAACGCGTCAACCAATCCACACTACTATCAAAATCATTTATCCGACTAAAATGATCTTTACGAGGATTGATCTTTTGCGCATACATGATATACCGCGGCTGACAAATTTTTGTCTGCATATCGATAAAACCTAACGCATTTCGCGAGATATAGTTTCCATGTGTATCGAGTCAGTTTATCTTAGAACATGTATTGTTTACATTACTGCTTTGAAGCAAATGGGATTAATAAATAAAAAGATACACTGCGTTGTCTACTCTAGGCAAAATATCTTCCTCCGTCCGTTGACAAGAAGTTTTAGCACACCATTCAGAGGGAATCGGCTCATACCTATACTGCCTCACTCATATTCTCTCGAGATAGCAATACGTACAGTTCGATACGGTATCCTAAGACTTCTTGTATATGAGGGTACCATAAAACATTAATCAACATGTGTACTTTAAACTACCAAAATAAAAATTATAAAAAAAAAAAACGAATGAACCGGGAACAAAACTTTACGAAACCATGAACGCAAAACCCCATCGCATAACCAAATAGGCGTAATAAAATTAATTCTAACGGCTTTACGACTCCTATTCACCTTAATCAAGGCATATCCCAGTATGCAGGGATGGAAGTATATCATTTTAATGCGACTTTACTATTAGGATATTATAGCACGTTGCCAAATCGTACTGATTATATGCTCAAGGGTTCTGTGCATAGCGTTATTCTGGTTCACAACGCTCGTCATTCAGCAGCTTTTACCGACAATAATTACAATCTATTCTTTCTAAACTGTTATAGGGCATATTTTGTAAATATCTCATTACAGAACTAAATACCGTTTCTTTTCGTTTCTAGAAAACATAGGCTTTTACCTTAATATACATACTAATGTGGCAAAGATAATTTATGTAAATGTAGTTAACCAAGTAAATAATCTCCCAATAAGAATTAATACAACAAATAAAAATGAGTCTTATAAAATAAATCTAAAAGTATGCTTGCAAAAGAAAATTCTTATAAGAAAACTAAAACAAAAAATCTCCCAACAAAATAAAGCAGGGCAGATTAATACTGCCGCTTGCAGCATTTCTGGTTTAGCGTCACGTCAGGTCTAGTTTCCGTTCGTCAATGCAAGGAATACGCGCATTTAGACCGCGTCACAGGTGTGTGGTAGGTCAGTAGCTGGATGAAAACAACTTTTTTTTGCATAGAGTTTATATATTACGACGAGTGTTGTTAAATATTTTGCTTCATTGGTACATATTTACTGTTTTTGGAGGTATGTATTATGTATTAACGTTATTTTTACTTGTGTTGCACTACTTCTTGTTTGCTGTCTTTCTATTGTTGCCATGTAATCGTGAGAATAAAGAAGACATAACCTATAATCTCATTGCACACATGTGGTGATGATCAGTTTATTTTGGCTTTACATTACAGAAAATGGAGACAGCTAGACCCATTAAGCTTTCTTTGATTTCAAAATTCTTCCGTGACGATGAAAAGCAGCAAGAACACGGTGAGAATGCATATTACAGTGGGCATGTGAAGACAATGACCTTTCTTGGAAGCGTTGAACCTGCTGTTATTCGTGGACAAGTTCATGCGAGCATGAAAAAGAAATTTTATGATGTTGAGGTATAATTGTTCTTATGGAGAAATTATTAATAGTATTCAAGCAATTATTTTCAGATAACTGTTGATTTAAAAGCGGCATGTGTAAAGGAAGCATTTTGTACATGTCCGAGAGGGCTCAGTACTTGCCATCACATTGCTACCTTGCTCTTTCATGCCCATCACAATGTAAGTAGCATTGATGCTGCACGTACCTGGGGTGTAACGGAAAGTACACGTGTGGATGATGAGGTGTGGATGATGAGGTGTGTACAATCGAAGAATTGATTGTGCCAAAAGAGAGGTATAGAGTACTCGCTGACCCTACAACACTCAATACAGGACGTGAGCGTTGTTACTTCTTTATATGGACACCAACAGAACATAAGCTGTTAATTATTGATAAAGATATTGAATGGCTGGGCAATATCAATACTCTGAAAGACTTTTATATTCAGCAATATACGCCATTTGCTTTCCGCACAGTGCTGTAAATTTATACTTTATATAATAAAATGTAAATCAAGCATAATCTGTGTTATCAAGTAATTTTATATTATGTTACAATAAAAAATTTACACTATACATTTATGCTGTATAATATGTTAGTTGAACCTGAAATATAAAAATATCAGATAGTCCTTCATCTTCTTAGGAAATCGAAAGAAAGAACACTTATTTGCCATGTTATTGTGACTGCAAGCCGGGGCCCAACAATATATAGGCATGCTGACTGTCACTTCTAACCTATAAATCGCGTTGTTTTACTTCATTTACAGGGAACCACTGCATTTAAAACTTTCAACGGCTACTTATAATTATACTTACACCTGCAGTATAGTAGATGGCTTAGGTTGTTAATATAAAATTGTTCATATAAAGGAATGAAATTTCGAGATAGGAATTTACAATGCTAAGTGCTTAATGTTTTCGTCCAGAACACTGACCACCTTAACAAAATGGCGGGGATGACGTTTTCACTAAATGCGCGTATTGGCAACTACGATGAGTTTTTATGTATAAGTTTACGTCCCTATTCATTAATGCTCACAGGCAGATATAGTATTTGGTATTATGTTCTAAGGTATATACAATATACATAGACGTAGGCGCGTACAATTTCGCAACTCTCTTTGGGTTATAGCCGTAACCTTCAATCCAAAAATTGTAGGTTCGCCGGCACGGTATATGCACCTCTCTGAATAATTGGAGTCTACTTATAACCACCACAGGCTGACCTATAGGATATGCCTTAAAGCAAAGTATAAAGAAAAATGTATAAGTAAATCTTCTTCCAACATTCGAACGTAAATTTCACCATTCTTGGATGTCAAAAAACCAGCGACTAACTTTTGACGCTCACGTGGAATACATCATTAGAAAAGCGTTAGGGTGTTGCTAAGGCTTATGCCAAATGTGGGGTGACCCAGTAGTGGAAACGTAAACTTCTCTGTAGTGTGATTCTGTACGCAGTCCCCCTGCTTGGTCTATGGCGCTGGAGAAGAAAAAGTACAGGAATCTATTAGCTAGGCTTCAGAGACGAATTTTATTGAGGGTTACCAGCGAGCCCAACTTATTGCGGGGGTGCCACCGATTTACCTGCTGGCGGGGGAGCAACGCAAGACCCTTCTGATAGACAGACTCTCTACACTATACTATAGTGATGTGATGAACTTAATCACTATTGATATAAGATATAATGAGGTCATCACGTAAACCAAAATGAATATTTTTTACATGTTTAAACAGACGTATCTAATAAAACATAACTATTATATTTCGCAAAATTTTGACGTCAGCCGCGGCCCTGGATAGATGGACTGTTCTTGTAGCAGCAAATACAACTGAATCGAAGGGAATAAAACTTGTGGTTATTGGCAAAGTTAAGCATCCTCAATGTTTTAAAAATGTAAAATCTTTATGTGTTGAATATGATAATAACCAAAGAACATGGATGACATGAGCATTATTTGAAAAAATAATTGTACGATGGGACAATGAACTCATTCGCCAGAAAAGGAAAACTCTATTGCTTCAACAACAACTGTCCAGCTCATCCAAATATTCAAAATTTAAAAACTATAAAACTTGTCAGTTCTTCAATCAATGGACCAGGGTGTAATTTTTTTTTTTTTTTTGTTTTATTTAAGGGGGGGGGGGGGGGGGGGTTGTGATTGCCTAAGCAATGAAGTCCGTAAAGACACATTTTAGAAAACTTTAAATTATGAAACTTTTAAAGGCCATGGACGAGATTGGTGTTCAAAAACTAGATATCCTGTGGATAATTTTTCTAGTTTCCAAAACATGAGATCGCGTTTCTCAGCAGACAATAGCTGTGCACGTGCTGCATTTAATTTACACACAACAGTGGCTTCGACTACAAAATGATACGGATGTCTTTAGCTGAAAGGGTCGTACTTTATCTGTAGTTAACCTGGCAACACAAGAGAGTCGGGATAATTTTTCAAATGTTGATAAAGAATTCGAAACGGAGGAAGATATGACAGAAGATGAAGTTTTAACTGGGTTTTAACCAGTGCAAACTTGGAGACAGAAATAAGCAACGTTGAAGTGGAACTGGACAAAACTACGGAATTCCAACCACCTATAATAAAGAATGCATTTTCAGCAGTTGAAATAATTCTGCATTTTTTTCACATTTAATCAAAATTTTAAAAACGCTAAAACAGATTTTGCAATGCTCCATTTGTAAAAGAATTATTGAAAAACAGGAAAAAATACAAAGGGGAACAAAAAATCACCGCAACAAACCAAAATGACAGATTTTTTTAGTAAACGTCGTTATAAACAATATTTACTATACATATACACATAGCTCCGCCGGACTCTGTTAAAAATGACCTCATCCCATAAGCCGAGTCGCTCTGGCGTAATAACACATGTTAACAATATAAAAAATATATTATTTTTAAACGTATCACACTAGCCGCTTTATTTAATTTACTATAATTGAAAGACTTAAAATAAGTATGCTTTTGAACAAAAAGACAAAAAAAAAATATTTCTAATAAACTAAAACCCTAAATTTTTAGTTAACTTAATATCCTGGTAAAGGATATATCGCAAAAGATTGGGTCACTTTATTTCTATATTAATTTACCCGACTCCGTCATACAGTGTCAAGATTTGCCTTAATTAAGTTATAAATTAAGCAATATTTGAAAATTTACACATACGACCTAATACACAAATACAAATTGTAACATGTGTCATCCATTTTTCTTTGTTTGGTCGAATTCGGTCTGGAAACAGTTGTTATATCCAAAGACATCCGTCTCGTCGACTATACTACTTCCATCAGTTCGTAATTTTTCCAGACTTGCAATGACAATATTTGCACTTGGACTTCGCTTATTGCTTAAAAGAAGCTCACTTTCATTTGGATAATCTCCTACATTGCTACTTTGTGACCGTGCTAAATTCAATATTAATCTGTAAAAAAAAATGTTTGTAAGGATGTAAACTCTTAGCGTTGCCTTTTTAATCGGTTACAAGCTATAAATAATTTAATTTTTACCACAAGTAAAATCTACCCATCAAAAATTGTAAACTGTCCTGCTTCAGCATATGTAAAGTGTTGAACTCCATATTTTCACAATATTTCGGTGAGTGAAAATAGAACTATTTCTTTACAATTAGGTTTTATTCGTTTCACTATAATGCAATTGCATATTTTACCACAAGTAAAATCTACCCATCAAAAATTGTAAACTGTCCTGCTTCAGCATATGTAAAGTGTTGAACTCCATATTTTCACAATATTTCGGTGAGTGAAAATAGAACTATTTCTTTACAATTAGGTTTTATTCGTTTCACTATAATGCAATTGCATATTTGATGCACTTATTAGATACATTATTTATGAAAAGAACAATTATAGTAGCACCTTCATAATCAGAGATTTTGTAGACATTTTTTACCATAAGGGTAGGTCCCATATTTGTTTATATTTTTTATTAATTAAAAAATTAAACAACCTGGAATAAACGATCTTAAAATATCGTCGAGCCCCACCATATCGTGTATTTATATGAGGAGTTTCCGAAATTAAAAACAAAAAAGAAAATTAAGAAATTAATTTCGTGCCTTTTTAAAAATGAGACGCGTTTTTTAAAAAAGGAACAATAAAAAAAGAACAAAAATCACGAAAAACGTGAGACATGTTGGGAAAAACAAAAATTAAAAAAAAAACAATAATTAAGAAAAATTTAAAAAATAAGAAATTACAATTTTTGTACGTGACGCGCAACGAAAAATTAAAGAATTACAATTCATTTTAACGAGCCCCATTTTAAAGTAAGAAGCTTTGAAAAAAAAAAAAAATTAGAAAAATTCAAAACATAGAAATTACAATTTTTTAACGTCGAGTTTAACGGCAGCGAGACGGGCAGCGTCTATTGGAGTGAGAGGCGCTTGAAAAAAAAAAGAAAAAAACGATAAATTGAGAAAAAGTCAATAATTAAAAAATTATAAATATTTTCAACGAGAAGCGTAGCGTCGAGTCTAACCGCAGCGAGTTTTTTAAAGAAAGACACACTTAAAAAATAAAAATTAAAAAATTTGAAAATCAAAAACTTGAAAACATTAAAAAATGAAAGAAAATTAACAGATAATAAATTAATAGATTACAACTCCATCAGATTCTCATATCTATTCTACGGGATTAAAGACCGAGCTGCTACCTGAGAGGTGGACGCCCCTCGAAAAATTTCGCATACGAAAGGGTCTAGAAAGGGTCTTTTAAAAGAGGAAGGAATTTTTGGGGCGTAAATTGGTGGTGGCCACTGCACTGGGGTATCGCGATTGATTTGTAGAAACGGGAAAAAGCGTAAACATTTCTAAAAGTATCGATTTATTTCGAATTACGGTGACGGACCGACATGCGAGTCGAATCGCCGGCGGGAAATGTTATATCATGCATCCCGGTTGTCAAAATGTCCCGCTCTCGAGCAATGACTTGAGGCTTTGGGGGCGACGAAGTCGCCCGTATATCGTAGCCAACATCACTAGGAAAGTCTCCTCTATCGGAAGATGGCAAAAAAAAACGGGGGCAAAATGCGTTAAATAACGCGCAATCATCGAATGCGTCGGCGGCGGCGTATGTTCTCGGCGGCAGTCCGATACAAATTTGACGGATCGCTCATACCGCGATTAGCCGTAAATGTCAACAACATGTCGGAGCGTTAAACGATGCTTTTCGCGTGAAAAAGGCGGGTGTGCGAGTAAAATGCGGCGCGATCGGGCGGAAGCGCGAGCTCTGCTTAGTCTATTGAAAAATTATTAAATCTCTGTCGTAGAGACAGGAAAAATCGATAAAAATCGGATCGAAAGAGGAGCACGTCGATTTTACGCCAGTGCGGATCGAGTCACCGACGAGAATGTCAGATTACGCGTTCCGATTGTCAAAATATCTCACCTTCGAGCGATGATTTTGGGCTAATAAGGCGACCAAGTCGCCAGTAAAAACGGGGGCGAAATGCGTAAAATAATGCGCAATAACCAAATGCGTCGGGGTATGTTTGCGGTGTCTGTCTGATGCTATTTTGACAGATCACTCAGACGACGATTATACCTAAAAACCAAGAATTACTACTCATTCGAAGAATATTTCACAGAGCAATGATGGATTTGGCTCTGGATGTTGATTTTTGTAGGTATTCTGTTCATAAATTTATTTAAATTATTTTATGTGTATTTATTATTATTATCTTAACTTACATTTTATTTACATCATCAACATTATTATTATTATTATTATTAACAATACTTTTATTATTATATCTGTTATGCTACACCACAGGTAAAGCAATATATGTATCTATCTATTGACCATGATTGTGATGGTTAAAATCGGTCTATTTTCTTTTTTTTTTGAAGAATGGTCCAGAAAGTTTCCAATATGTCAGGTTACCGAAAACTATCTTTACACCACCGAAAATATATAATTTATGAAGATATAACATCGTTTCTGGCAAGCTGTCATTCGTAACCTAAATCTATAGAAATGTGCTGCATTTAAAGATCGATTGGAGCTAATTTTAAAGGTCTGAGATTGTTTTGAAGCTTCAAAAGCCGTAAGCACATCTGTATATAGCTATTAGTACGTCAATTTTTAAAATTAACCGCTATTTTAGATTACTTCTGATGTAAATCCTAGGGCGATTTGTCAGAACGTCAGATCTACACTTTTACGCGAAAAGCCGCTTATGGGGCCACGATGTCGTTCGAAACACGAATAATTTACAAAGAATAAGACCCCAGGTACCTCAACGAAGCGAAAATTCGCATTAAAATGCCAAGTATAATCCAAAGTATACACATCGTCCCAATTAGAGAGGTTAATTCATTCATATGGAAACTCTGACATTATTTTGAAGCTTGAAAAAACCGTAAGTACACCTGTATATACCTATTAGTACGTTAATTTTTAAAACTAACCCCTATTTTAGTTCAGTTCTGATGTAAATCCTAATCCATTTGTCAAACGTATACGTCAAGGTAAAAAAAAACCAGTGTTTATAACAGATATATAACCAGTTTTTAAACAAGAGATTTTATCGGGGACGCTGGTCGACTGGTATAAGCCCTGGTATTTCGGCTATAGGACGGGTAAACGGGCCCGGTTTCGAATCCTCCTAAGTTTAGCGCTAATTTTTTTTTTAATTGTTTTTTCATTTTATGTTTATCGTTTCATATTTTCTGCGTATAATTAGAGTTTTTTTAAGTGTTTCGAAAAAAAAAAAGCAAAATTAATTCAAATATTACGAAATAACAGAGATTTTGCAAATTGAGGGTTTGTGAGTTGTATTCGGGATAAAATTATATATATATATGCGTGCGATATAATGCTCATTAAAAGTATTACATGTACGAATTTATTTTTCATAATTGCCACGCTTAATTTTTAAAATATATACAGTGTGTGCAATTTTTAATTAAGAAAAATATACAGCGTGACAATTCAAACAATTCAAAAATTAAGAAATTACATATCTTTTTGTCTAGGGAGAGCGCGAAGCGTCGACTCTTTTTGAAAGTGAGAGGCATTTAAAAAAGAATAAAGATTGTGTGTGTAATTTTTAATTAAGACAAATGAATATACAGGATGCACCGACGATCCCAAACCAATCATACACATAAACCACTGCGAAACGCGAAGCGTCGAGTCTTTTTACAAGTGAGAGGCAAGAATTAAAAAAACAGGAATATACAGGGTGCACCAACGATCCCAAACCAGTCACGGGTGTAGACGGGGGTTAGCGGAGAGTGGTGCGGTTTGGCTGGTCTGCCGAGTTGGGGCGTAAGTGGTGCGTTTTAGGCGGAGCGCAGACTTTCGGCTCTCTGCCGAGTTGGGGTGTAAGCGGTCATCGAACGACTAATTATAGGCCGGGTGAACGGGCCCGAATATCTAGTTCTCTTTACTAATCGCCTAATATTTTAATTAACAAAAATACATGCTGGGACAGCACTTTAACGATCTGAATATAAGATTACCTAATACAATTTATCAATAATAAAATAGCTAAAACCAAAAACTCTATCACTAACAACATCTACACAAAAAAACAGACTATCTTTCTTAGAAATTAAAAATAAACAAGTTTATAATTAAAATACCTGCTTCGCCTTTCTTGTTGTCGTTTTGCTTTCAACTTTGCAAATTCGTCATTATCTGAGTCGTCTGTGGCAGATCCGATACTGAGATTGTCCATGCCATCATTTGGCGAAACACGAGATTCAGAAGGAGCAGACCGTGAAAAACCTGGATTTGGCGATATTCTAAAAATAAAACAAATGTATTACTTGTGGTGTTTACAAATTTTTATTTTTACTAGCACATAATACCCCGACAAACAATTATTTCTTCCTTGAACAAACTCGAAATATTTATTATAGCATTTATCTTATAGCATTGATAAATTGATAGTTCGCTCTTATGGAAGATTTTCGTACAATGTATATTTGGTTGCAAACTGATATTTTCCGAATTTATTAAACTAGTACCGCCTCTTTTCTGTCAGGTCATCTGTCTGCACGTGTTTGTGCGGTCGGAAATAAATACATTTATTTAGAGTTGAAAAATCCTTTGATTTACTAAAGGAAAAACACAAGAAATAAAGTAAATTTTTCACTTATTCTGTAGGATATTTAGAACATGTCCCATTGTTTTTTTTTTTTAATTATTTAATAAAATGTTGCAGTTTTTAAATAAAGTAGGTAATATTTATTATTTGATGTATTAAATATTTACTATGCTTATTCTCATTACACGCGGTGCTATAAAATGGGAAATATAGTACATTTCTTGGTATAGTGGTTTTCAAATTATAAGAAACTAACTTTTAAATCCTTAATGCTTTTATTGCACCTCCTGTAGTAATACTCTTGAGAAGGGTACTGTTTACCTGCTTACACTATATGAATCGCCGGGCCGTATTAACTATGAATTACGGCCCCATTAAATAATAATATAATTTTAATTTTAATAATATAGTAAGTCATATATGTATAGATCTCATCGGTTTGTTTGCGTAAAAGATAATTGGATTAAGCGGCCCGTAATACTGCCGCTGCGTACTGCCTTTCGTATGAATATAACTTACTATATTATTAAAATTACATTATTATTTAATGTAATTTTTATTTTAATCCGATTATGTTTTACGGAAACAAACCGATGAGATCTATACACAGAGAAAAATAAAATGGAAAACCTAAACAAACAATTAAACAATTAGTCTTGATAAATGATATATTTGCAATAATACTTCAACTAATATTCAGTCATCTATTGTAATTATTGTTAATGGTACTACTTTATTTCTTTCTGTGTAGTGGTACAATAAAAGAAATTACTTGGGGGTAGGTATATATACATGTAATATTTAGTTTACTTATCATTTGTTGTTAACATTTATTGTTGTATACTTATTTGAATTTTCACGAACATGTGGCAACCTTTTGCTGAGTGTGTTAGTGATTGTGATGTGCATAGTGATGATGAAATTGGAGCACGGAAGAGAAAATATTTATCACAAGATGCAAAGCAGATACTTCTCAATATCTATAATACTCTGATGGAAGAAAATAACGAAGGACAAACCAAGAACATTCAACGAACGTCGCAATTAACCAAAGTGCCTATTGGAACAATATACAAGGCAATTAAAAATAACGCAGAGCCTCGAAAGCAAAGAAGTGACAAAGGAGCACCGAGGAAAATTAAAGAGTATGAAATTGATATTATTAGGCAACAAGTATATTGCATGTATAGCGAAAATGTTGTACCTGCAATTGAGTCCTTACATAAAAAAATTAATGATGAAAGTATTGATATTCAATGTTCTAAAACAACCTTGTGGCGGACGTTAAAAAAAAGCGGGTTTTAAATTTTGTACTATAGATAAACGCCGCACAATTATGGAAAGTTCGAGGTTGCAGAAAATGCGGTACGAATATTTGATGGCAATAAAAAAATATAGACAGGAAGAGCGATTTATATGTTATTTAGATGAAACGTGGTATGATACCCACGACACTATTTGCAAAGGTTGGGTAGACAATTCAGGCACGTGTCAGTTGGACGCCACGGTTTCGAGAGGGAAGAGAATAATTATTCTCCACGCTGGATCAGAGAAAGGATGGATCGCGCAGCCGCTATTATCTGCAAAAAATGTAAAATGCTCTAGCTTGGATTACCATGAGGACATGACTTCATCCTTATTTGAAGAATGGTTTTGTAATACTTTACTGCCAAATTTACCAGAAAGTAGTGTGATAGTAATGGACAACGCCCCGTATCATTCACGACAGCAAAATAAAGTTCCTACAAAAAGTAATAATAAGAAAGATATTAAAGAATTTTTAGAAGCAAATAATTTATATTTTGAGGAGCATTATACAAAAAACCAATTATTAGAAGTGATGAATACAAAAGAATATTTGAAGGATTATTATGTGGATAATAGAGCCAAAGAAGCAGGACATACAATTTTACGTTTACCGCCGTACCATTGTATTTTCAATGCAATTGAATTGATATGGGCCCAACTTAAAAATACCATAAGGCGAACAAATCAAACGCCTAAATTTAGTGAAAGCACTATAACACACATAAAAAATGCGATGGAACATATAACTGCTGATAATTGGAAAAATGCCGTTAAACACGCAAGAGCAAAAGAAAACGAATACATGGATATGTATAATATAGTACCACCTTTAATTATAAACTTGCAATACAATTCAGAGTCAGACACAGATATCGATTTCCAAGACGACTCAATCACATCAGATGATGATTTGTGAAATACGGTGTATATTAAGTATATTGTATAATACTGCCACGGTCTCAGTTTATATAAACATGACTTACAATTTTATTGTGCATTACCAACTAATTGTTAAGCTTCATATATCTAACTTATTATTTTTTGTAAATAAACCTAATGTATATTATTTATTATGTATATTTAAAATTAAAATTGCGTTTTACTATTACCTTATAGTGCCGTAATTTATACTCAATCCGGCCCCTGCATTCATATGCTGCAAGCAGGCAACCCGTACCCTTTCAGTGAGGCGGGCAGGTAATTATCCCCACATAAGATGCAATAAAATCATTACAGGCTTAAAATGTTACTTTCTTCTATCTTGAAAAGAACTATACACTAGCGGTTATTTTCTGTTTAATATTTCGTATTTCTGGATATTGTTTTAAAATACCAAAGTTTTAATTCAAAATAAATAAATATCGGTCGTTACTTTGTGTAGTAGTTTACGGTAAACAATATGTTTACACAATTTTGCACTGATAATTAACTTTGGCACTCTGTGTCTTGAATGTCTTGAAGTTCATAATTAGTAGTTAGTTATAATTAATGTAAAATATGTATATACGGTTGTATTAAGAATAGATCTTCCTAACCAATATTATTAATCACTGAGCCGAGTACGAAGAAAAGACACTATGATTTTGTCGAGTACAGCAACAAAATATCTCGAGTACATTTCTACAAGTACCTCGGTTTACAAGCACTCGTAATTTTCCAGTACTTAGATACTCGTACATTACGAGTACAATTAATATAACTTTTGTATGAAGCCTATATAATCTATAATTTAAAAACATACTTAATTTTACAATTACTTAATCTGAAAAACATTACAAATACGAATGCAAAACCCTAATGTGTAGGCAAATAAGTAATTTGACAATCCTTTGTCAACATTTAAAATCAAATTTCAGTAGTTCTGATATTTGCAAAGAATAATATAATTGCGCCTTGTAAGTAATAATTGTGACGTGATTTTTCTATAATACAATTTGTTTCATTAAATCCTATTCAAATTCACTTATTTTTTGGCAATTTTACGCTATGAAACTGTACAAACCTGTCAAACAAAACCATTTACATTGCTTCATTTGATTCAATAATATTGTATGGTTTAACTATATGAAGATCTGCATTAAATTATTTATTAATAATGTTATTTTTTTTACTAGAATAGTAAAAAAAAATTAATTTAAAATCTGATCAAAATTTAAATAATAACTATGTGTCCTTATATTCGTCAAAAGCGTATAGCTACGTACCTATACGCGCACGATGCTGTACTTAGTCGTGTACAGGTTTATTCATAGGACCGGTTTATATTTGTATTTTAAGAGAAACTAATACGAGTACAGTCAAATTTCCCTCGAGTACACGAAAACAGATGTACTCGTGAGTACGTTTATGTGTACTGTACTCGTACACATTAAATATCTGTATTTTTACAAATCTTCATTTCAAAATACGGTATTTATATATATATTTTTTTTTGTAGATCAAACGCGCAGATACAAATGTCGTAAATGTAAAAGCAATAATTTATTTGAGGGGGACGGAGCAAACAACTTCAGGCTCGATTTCTAAGCCAATAAGCTTTGTGGATCACTATAAGAGTGCAAAATCGGTACAAAAAATAATACATTGAATTGTTTTCAATTTATCAATGCTTACAGTAAGAGGCATCCACCACTGCGGTACCTTATATGGATTGCGTAAAACCCCAATTGAACATTTTAAGACCTTAAAAGCATTCTAAATAATAAAAAAAAACTGAAATGAAAAATTGGTATGGTACAGTTGTACCTAAATGTTATTACCTAGAATATCATATAAAAATAGCGTGCATCTATCGTCTACGTCAATCGATAACCACCCAGGGCCTTAGATATTGACCCGCCACCCGCAAACAAAAAGAAAGGTTTTTAACAATAGGGTTAAATCGAAACAAAGTCTACTCCACAATTAACATGCAACTTGTAACAGACTTTTTTAATTTGAAAAGATTTGCGGCTAAGTGAGGTGGACGTGACCTAATCAAAGGTCTTATTGCGCAGCGCATTATATTCGAGTAATCGTAAAACAAGATCCCATAAATATAATAATGTTTTTATGTACTTCTAAGCAAATAAATAAATAGTGTTTTGTGTTCTATTATTCTTTATCTATATGTAGTGCCCAAAAATAACGGTAAAAACTTAATTTACTTATAATACATGTGTATAAAGAATTATCAAGAGAATGGTTTAGTTACAAAAATAAAAATTGAATATTAATACATATTAGACTATTTAAATTTTAATGATTCCGAAAATATTAAAGTAATTAAAAATAATGAACAAAGCGAGTTAAAATTTTGAACTAAAGACAAAGATCTCTGTATAAATTATAGGAATACATACACAGTTAACGACATCATTCGTAGAAGCATCATCTATAATGATAATTGTGCAAATCTCAGAATTTATACAGCAACCCTCAATTTTGCAAACCTGATAAATGCAACAAAACTGTTGTTTAAAATACCGCAAATTATAGTAACAAAATGTTAAATATTTTATATAAGATTGTCCAAATTTCTAACCGACTCTATCTCTAATGTTACCAAAAAACAACAATTATTACATTATTACATTAAAATCATTTGATCTGATACCTTCAGTTGAACCACTTAAATTAAATAGTATGGAGAGAATTAATTTAGCTAAACAAATGATAAGACAAAAATTGCATGAAGTTATATATGTTAGAGGTTTGCCAAACACAAATCCAGCATCACGCACCAAAAAACTGGGAATGAGGTCATCACCAGCGGTGTTATTAGCAGGGAAAGACGACAATACTTACCTCTTCGACAGAAATACGATGCAGAGTAAAGAGATTGCGATTGCTATTTTTAAACTTACTAGAGCAAGGTGAACTATTAGCATAGACCGAAGAGAATTTACCTGCAAAAGCCTCAACTATATTTTGAGCGGTATCTAAGATTATATCATCATGATATAAAGTGCTAGGTATCCGAGTTGTGCCTTGTTTTGCATGAATATATTGGAAGACTTGTTTAGGATTAGATATCATAGGCTCCTCGACATGATGCTGGTAACCAGAATATGCGGAAGAAATTTCAGCTTTGCACAGCGCACGAAGTATTTTAAATTCATTTAAAAAACAAGTGTAATTTGTATATTTCCATTTCCGTCTATAATACTCTTTCAACTTTAAGTGGGATTTTATTGTACTTGAGAACCAGTGAGGATATTTCGAATTTTTAATGTTAGCAGAGTGTGTAGGCACCGACATTTCGATCAAAATATTACTACGAACAAGTAGGTTAGACAAATGGTGCTCAATTTTTTTTTTTTTAATGGCAATGTATATATTTTTTAAATGTTTCCGTTAAAGATTTTTTTCTAATTTTAATAATATGGAAGTCCAGTTTTCGAAATAGTTTAAAATGCGCAATGGATAACAATCAGCTGCATCAATCAATAAATAATAAATCCCATTTGTGACAGTTTGTGTATCGTATAGTTAGTTATACATGGTGCACCCCTGCAAAGTCAGCGGTTATACCACGCATGTGCGTCAACCGCTCATTCTTCTTACTGCAGTAGATATTCCCCCACATTCAGTCATTCGTCATAGCTACTCATAGCTCACAACGAATACTGGCGCGAGCGCAGCGGTTGCTTTGCTATTCAATCTACACGCTGAAATGTGTTAATTTTTAGTGACCGTGAAACGTATTGCATTTTTATTATGAAAATTAATAAATTGTAATATGTATTGCATTGATTAGGAATCTGTTCACTTAAATAGTTTCGGACAGCCACTGCATTATGTACAGAGCAACCATCCTGCTGAAAGTAGATGTTTTGGATATTTATGTCGGGAAGTTGCTGTACAGTAGATAGAATGTGGGTCTTCAGTAATTCTAAATATGCATTTGCGTTCAAATTGCCATTGATAAAAAAAGGCCCAATAATATGGTTGTTTAACAAACCTGCCCAAACATTTCCTTTTTGCTGTTGCTGACTAGGTGAACTTAAATATCTGTGCTCGTTTTGCTTAGCCCAGTATGTTGTCACAGATCAATTGCGACTTCTAACCAAAGGAAAAGAAGATTTATCGGCAAAGATAATATTGTTTACCAAATTAGCATCTCGGTTAACTAAATCACTTAACTTTTCACAAAATTCCATACGCTTAAATGCGTCGCCGTGAAATAATTGTTGGTGTTTAGAATACTTAAAATTGTGATACCCATTTGCTTTGAGTATTCGCTGAACGGAAGAACGGGATATGTCTAAATAATTGGAAATAGTGCCAGATGACATATTCGAATTTATTTCAACGGCAGCATATACTAAAACGGACGTATTATTAGAAATTCTGCGAGTTGGAAATGATGTTTTTAAATTTTCGACCAAACCGGTATTGTCGGTTTTATTTTTTAATTTAAAAATTGTGGCTTTATTTGGAATACGCCTGTTGGGGTATTTAGCTGCAAACATGTCGCATACCCTTTGAAAAGAATTGCCAACGTGATACCACCGTAGCATTTCAGGTCTCTCCTCCACAGTATAACACGGCATTTTGCCCAAAAATATGTATTTAAAACTTTGACAACCTTACTTGAACTTTTTTTGATTCTTTTTGTGGTTTTGTCTTGTATTAAGTTGCTCTGACTAAGTAAAACTTTTAACGATATCAGCCAAGGAAATTAATCGAAATTAAAACAGAAATTACTGCAGGTATACATAATTTCATTCAAATATATAATATTTCATAGGGTATAAAACTTTCAAAAATCTCAATCGTATTAACGCTTATTGGTTGTAGCCAATCCTGATGTCGCGAACTACACACGTAATATTTCGACGGAATGAAACAACTGATCTATACAACAGTTAGAAATTATTTTTCATTATTTCATATTTATTCATATTATTGGCGTGTGCCATCTATAGTGGTAATCACGTTACCTTTTCGCACGTACTTTTGCCATTAAACTCTAAGGATCAGCGCTTTCTGGTGTCACGTTTAACAACCTTTTCCCATCACACCTTATTAAGAATTAAATTAATTAATTAAAAAATTAGAGTTGTCCTGTACACAAGCGAGTCATGGGTAACGACAAAGAAAGACGAACAAAAATTAGAAATTTGGGAAAGAAAAATTTTGAGAAAAATACTACTAGATGTAAGAACAACAAAAAAGAATGAAGAAGACAGAGAGGTCATGGTCTTATACAAGAAAGCAAAAATAATGAAAAAGGTACGAGCACTCACAGATGGCGACAGCGGTCAATGCATCGAGAAACAAGTTCAAGTACGCAACGTCAGATGACGGAGCGGTTTGTTGCATAACACTCTGGAAGCAGGCGCTAGGATTCGAATCCCGAACCCCGTGACTGATAGTCAACCGGACCGCATGGTAAATATTGGTAGCATATTTCACTCGGATTTCACTGAATTGATGAAATGTTACAGATTTTTGTAGATAAGCTGAACACAACGTTGCTTTGCTCAGTAGAGATTGGTCTGCGATCCCAGTTTCCGATGTCATCGAGGTCTTTTTGATTTGATATTATTTGTGAATTTAAATAGTGAGTAAATAAATTTAAATTATATTTACACGAACGTTTTCACTACATACTCCTTTTTAAAGCGAGACGCGGTTGAAAAAGAAAAAAGCAAAATTAAAACAAATACAAAAATAGGGCAAATTGCAAACGTTAACGTGGAGCATAACGTCGAGTGTAGCGACAGCGACACAGCGTCGAGTCTTTTTTAAACAGGCGCGTTTGAAAAAAAAAGAAGAGTTAAAACAAAAGTATAAACTTGAGAAAAATTTAAAAATTAAGAAATTGCAAATCTTTTAAACGTGACGCGTAACGTCGAATGTAGCAACAGCGAGACTCGCAGCGTGGAGTCTTTCTTAAACACCCGCGTTTGAAAACAATTGAGGAAAATTTAAAAATTAGGAAATTGCAAATCATTTTAAATTGACGCGCAAAATTAAAAAAAAAAGCAGAAAATCAAGAAAAATTTAAAAATCAAGAAATTGCAAATTCGTTGAACGTGACGTGTTACGTCGAGTGTGACGACAGCGAGACTCGCAGCGTCATGTCTTTTTTAAAGAAGCGCGTTTGACAAAAAAAAAAATAAAACTTAAAAAAAACAATAAATTAAGGAAAACCAATCACACAAATGAAAGATTGCCAGACGCGAAGCGTCGAGTCTTTTTACAAGTGACAGGCAAGAATTAAAACAAAAGGAATATACAGGGTGTACCGACGATCCCAAACCAGTCACAGGTGTAGACGGGGGTTAAGGGAGAGTGTTGCGGTCTGGCTGGTCTGCCGAATTGGGGCGTAAGTGGTGCGTTCCAGGTGGAGCGCGGGCTTTCTACTTTCTGCCGAGTGGGGGCGGTAAGCGGACATCAAACGACTGATTAGTAGGCCGGGTGAACCGGCCCGATTTTCTAGTTAAATTCTAGTAGCGACGAGATGAGCGGAGAATATTCTGGAAGTGAGCGCGCGGTATTTTTAATACGACGCCGCGATTGGGTAGAGTCAGTTATAACAAGACTGTGAATCAGTCAAATCGAAAAAGGCGAGTTTAAATTTATAATGGAAGTAAATTAGTGAATTATTATTTAAGTGTTTTATTAGTAACTGGAGAATGATTTGATGTTTATGTTTTATTTGACTATTTAAATTTTAAATAGACTGTAAGTGCGAAAATAAAGAAATTTTATTATTTTTAATATATTGCGGGTGTTACTTCTTTGAACCCCGAACGTTACAATATTGTAATTCTTAAAATAATATTTAGAAAATACCTGTTCTGTGATTGAGGTACAGAAATTGGTTTCGAAGGCGGCGGAGGATTAAAAATACTCATTACTAAGGGAGGATATTCATTGACACCCTTTTGTGAAGTTATAGTTGTTTGCTCATCGACCTGCAACAAAATTGATAAAACATATTCAACTTCTAAAAATAGAATACCGTACCTCCTCAATGACCTGATCAGTAATACGCATACTATTTGGTTGTGTCTTTGCTTGAATTGATTGTGAAGAACCACTTCCACCGCTAATGGTTCGATTATAGAGATTTTGTTGTGATTGACTAACAGGAAGGGTTAGTTCTATTGGTGAATCTTTATCAATTCTGGTATCTCGACTATCCTCTCTTGTAAATATTTTCTTAAGAATGTTTGTTACAGAGTTTACTCTTGACATAGAATCTAAAAATAAGTATGTTTTAGCCACTAAGTATATTATAATACAAAATATACTTCGTCTATAAAAGCGAAAACCACATGATTCCATTTAAAATATAAAAAAATACCTATTTTTTACCTTTCACTGTAGTGTGCATAGAACAAACTTCTATAAACTATAAATAATGCTAGCGGTCTAAGGTTGAAGTAATTCTGAAGATGAAATAAAATATTTCTAAATAAACATCAGTTTTTTTTTACATACTTTTTGGTTGCATAGGTGGACATATTGTATAGTCTTGATAGATAAATAAGTAGATAATAATTGTCAGATTTGATTACCAGAGTCGACGTTCAGCACTGTTTATTAGTCTGTGAGTCAGCTAAGTATCGAGCGTATACAAGTATGATACTATTAGACGGCGTTTAGCTCATTGCGCATCCGCAAACTTTCGGATCGTATGATAGTCGTTGAGAGCGGCCATTTTGATGTATGCTGTGCCAAACAGGTCAGCTGTTGTGGTAGTATTTTGTTTTGAGTGATCGTTTTTGAAGTTATTCTGTCTAAACATTTGCGTTTATAGTGTCATTTGAACTAAAGTGTCTTGGTAAGTGATACTTTACTATTAAAAGACAACAACTCATTGTGAGATTTACACTTTATTGTTAGATGTTAAAATGGCAGCTGTTTCGCCATACAACGGCTTCGTCAGAAAATATATACATTGTATATATTTTTTTTTAACATCTAACAATAGGTGGTGAGGGATTAGTCTGTATGGTTTCATATGGGCGAACCCAGCAGCAGGCTAAGCGCAACTTAATCCTTTTAGGCAAAGCCTCTTCCTGCTGCCGATCGCAGTGCGGGGTATAATTTACCCCATCCTACTCGAGGTACCACTGTATAAGCAGAACATTGCGGTCTAGACCAGTAAAGGTCGAAAAACAATCTCCTGACCGAGCTGTCGTATCGTGGCAAACGGTCTGCACCAGGAAAAACGGCGCCGGTCGCTGAGTCTGCCTTGGTTACAACATGCGAGCGTCACACTATGTCCTTTGGGGTATGGGGGCCTAGGCTTAACTGCACGGGCCGAGAGGAGACAACCTCAACAAAGAAAAACCTAAATCCTAAGGTTGTGGCCGAGCCGAAAGGATGCGTGGCTGAATAGAAGATCAGTCCTTATCGGCCAACCCTTGGGGCACCGGGCGCACCCCATTGTATAAATGCCTTGCCCGCGCACCGGCACACTGCGCTGGGTTGACCTTTTCTTTTCCCCTTACTCGTGCGATCAACATGTTGAGACCAAACGAAGAAAAAAACCCAAACTCAAAAGCTGGGGTCTCTGAAAAGAGACACCCAGGTACAACTACGGACGACAACGCCGGAGGCTCCAAACAGGAGAATTCGCGTCGTAGGTCCAAACCTTCTGGCGCCGAAAGGCGTAGCCGTAGGTTACACCGATAAATGTAAAGGCTGCTGCCGGGGAAGCAATGTCTGCTCAACCGGGCACCAGCCACGTCGCGACTTCAGGGGTGAAGCGGAACCTCTCTGAGGGGAGCACCCCCAAAGAAGACGCGAAACGTAAGAAAACGGAGAAACCTGCAACCAAAAAGTCCTTCAAGGAGGCACTCTCGAACATTCGGATGGCCTTAGTGCCTGATGATTATCCTGAGAGGTCCATTTCCCAGGAGCAAGCGGATTTAATCCGTAATTGCATACTGCAGAAAATAAAAATGGTTAAGGAAGCCGACCTGCCCAAGCCGGTCAGGGCCTTAACATGGATCCCCTGTGGAACCAGCAAAGATTCTGCACCAACTTCAGGTGCAGAATCAAAAAATCCAAATGGGCTCTTAGAGGGTGGTGAACACCAAGGTTGACCCTAAGGGTCAGCAGGTGGTCATCGCCATGGATGAGAGCTCATGGAAAATACTGCAGGATACATTTAATTGTAGACTGCATCTCCAATTTTCCTCGGTAGCGTTTCGTCTACTGGGAAAAAAGGAGAAGACAGAGGCTGAAGGGATGGATACCGCCCAGGCGGGACCATTTCAACAGCCAAATCTGAGACCGGGTGGGAGCGGGGGGGCCGGGGTGGCTGTGGGTTCACCGAAGTCGTCCGGAACCGCGAGCACCATTACGGATCTCCTGGACACGACCCTGGTGGACCTCCTGCCCACTCCACCAACGGATGATGGAGACTCAGCAGGACAGGAATCTTAACATTCCTGAGACTGTTGCAGATCAACCTCCATCATTGTAAAGCGTCCTCCAAACTTTTGTGGTAAGTAAAAACATTGACATTGTTATTATACAAGAGCCCTGGATCACTAAGGGCAAAGTGGGGGGCTTGGGGATCAGGGGGTGGACACTGACCCATGGTGCCGGCCCCGGCCCCAGAGCCTGCCTGCTTGTTAAAAACAGCATAAACTGCTTGTTAATCAGAGACCACTGTTCTAGGGACCTGACCACCGCAAAAATCCAATGGCCAACCTCCCGTGCAACCAAGACGGTCCACCTCCAACCCAGGAAGTGAGAGCACTGGTGGCCTACGCGGGAACGAAAAAGCTGGAGCTCCTTATCGGATGCGGTGCCAACGCGCACCATTTTGTGTGGGGCAGCAGTGAACTGAACAAACGAGGTGAGTCACTCTTAAACTACTTCGCAGAAAATAGGTTAGTTAACTCTTAACCGCGGAAATAAGCCAACTTTTGTAACGGCCAACCGGGCGGAGGTGATTGATATCACCTTTTGCACGCCGCGCTGTGCAGAGTGGGTGAAACAGTGGCATGTGTCGGATGAGCCGTCTCTCTCCGACCACAGGTGTGTAAGATTCGACTTTGATATACCGCAGGTAAGTCAGATATCGTATAGAAACCCTAGGAACTGCAATTAGGACGCTTACCGAGAGCGACTGATTGCGGAACTAGAACACTGCCCCAAAGCAATCAAAACTGCTGTCGATATCGAGCTGTTAGCCGATGGAGTACAGTCTGCCGTCAAAACTTCCTACGAAGCAAGCTGCCCTACTAAGGTTAAGACAACTAATCGGGCAACACCTTGGTGGACCAGGGAGTTGTCTGACTTAAGGGCTGCCACCAGAAAACTTTACAACAAAGCTAAAAGATCTGGCCGATGGGATGAATACAGAGCGTTCCTGACCAGGTACAACTGTGCCTTGAGAAAGGCAAAAAGAGAGTCATGGAAAAAGTTCTGCCAGGCACTGGAGGGTGTCCCTGAATGTTCCAGAATTCGAAAAGTCCTTGCAAAGGAAGGGCCCTGTAAGATTTGGTCTCTCAGTAAGCCCAATGGCGATAAAGCCGAGACTGAAGAGCAAGTCCTCAAGCATCTCTTGGCGGTGCACTTTCCGGGCTCCAGGGTCGTTCAAACCCAGTTCGGGGGGGAATGTATGGGACTGAGGTCAGCTCAGATACCTGCCCTAAGAGCACGGAGGGAGGACTGGATTCTTGCGCGTAAAGTTATTCAAGTACCAAAAATTCGATGGGCAATCGAATCCTTTAAACCCTTTAAATCGGCTGGTAGTGATGGCATCTTCCCGGCCCTGCTGCAACAGGGCCTGGAACCGCTTTCCCCAGTTATATGTACCCTGCTAAGAGCAACCTTAGCTCTGGGATACACACCTAGCAGCTGGAGAGAGGCCAGGGTGGTCTTCATTCCGAAGCAGGGCAAACTGTCCTACACGGAAGCGAAGTCGTACCGGCCCATCAGTCTCACCTCATTTCTTCTCAAAACCCTGGAAAAGATCATTGATAGACATCTTAGGGATTCGGCTCTGGCAAGTTTGCCTCTACACGAGTATGCCTACCAAACAGGAAAATCGTGTGAGCAGGCCATTCATGAGCTAGCTCGACGAGCAGAAATAGCCTTTAGAAACAAAGAAACTGCATTGGCTACCTTTCTGGACATCGAGGGCGCCTTCGACAGGGCGTCCTTTCGGTCGATGGAAAGAGCGCTTCAAAAATGGAAAGTCGAGCCAACTGTGAGGAGGTGGATCGGCTCCATGCTAAGAGACAGAATGGTTCATGTTTCGCAGAACCTCTGTAGTGTAAAGGCAACCGTGACAGCTGGCTGCCCGCAGGGTAGAGTGCTGTCGCCCTTGCTATGGTGCCTCGTGGTGGATGGCTTGCTCTCTGATCTACGGATGGCGGGTTTCCACGCGCAGGGCTACGCAGACGATATCACCATCATGGTCTGCGGAAAGTTTGAGGGCGTGGTTTCCGAGAGGATGCAAGTCGCACTGAAACTGGTGGAGAGATGGTGTCAACAAGAAGGGTTAAATGTAAACTCTCGGAGAACGACAATGGTTCCGTTTACTTGGAGGAGGAAACTTCCAAAACTACAGTGTCCAGCCATCTTCGGCTCGAAGATAGTGGTATCCAGTGAGGTTAAATACCTAGGTGTTATTTTGGACGCAAAACTGACGTACAAATCTCACCTTGAACAAGTGTCGAACAAAGCCACAAAGGCCTTTTGGGCCTGCAGAGGAATGTTTGGTAAAACGTGGGGGCTAAAACCGGCAATGGTGCACTGGCTGTACACGAAGGTCATTGTACCTTCCATAACCTATGTCTCGTTAGTCTGGTGGGATAAGGCTAGTCTGGGCTACGCGGTAAACGCGCTCAGCAAGGTCCAAAGGACTGCCTGTTTAGGCATCACGGGAGCCATGTCCTCGACGCCGACTGCGGCCATGGAGACCATTCTTGGGCTTCCTCCGCTTCAGTTGGTGATGCGGTCAGAAGCTACCCTGGCAGCTTACAGAGTAAAATGTAGCGGGCGTAAAGGTTTCTCTGGCAAAACTGGAGACCATACCAGCATTTTCAACTACATCGAACAGACAGTACCTCAAGATTCCGCCCGTCTTCAGCTTCACTAGGAAATACTCCGTAAATATTTCCAACAGTGAGATCTCCAAAGCATACATTCACAGACCGAGGCGATGTTCTCATCGCTGGTTTGTGGATGCCTCGAAGACGCCGAATGGCACAGGCATTGGGATCTGGAGAGATGGAGAACCGAATGGCGAAGCCATCAGCTTAGGGGGCTGCACTTCCATCTTCCATGCTGAAGTTATAGCCATCCAGACCTGTGCAGAGAGCATTTTAAACTGCCCGCATGGGAATGGATCGGTCGAAATTTTCTCCGACAGCCAAGCTGCCCACAGGCTGTCAAATTTGCTACCGAAGTGGTACTGAGGTGCCATAGGAACCTTGAAGAATTGGCGGAGCATCACAGCATTACGCTGAGATGGGTGCCTAGTCACTCTAGGATTAGAGGCGAATTGAACGAAATTGCTGACAAACTAGCTAGAGGCGCCAGTGGTCTACCGTTCACTGGTCCAGAACCGTCGTGTGGAAGTTCTTATGCCGGTATCAAAGCTTTTGTCAGATCTCAACTCGCTGCTAGTCACTGCTCCTATTGGAATGGACTAGTCGGCGTGAGACACTGTAAAATCCACGGTATTTATCCGGGCGACGAAAGACTCCGCAAGGCAGTCTCTATGAGCAGGGCCAGACTGAGACTTCTTACGGGAGTCTAACCGGCCACTGCTCATTAAATAAGCACTTGCACCGCATGGGGCGAGTGGACTCTCCCCTGTGTAGAAACTTAGTTTTCGTGGTTTTCCTCATTCCTAGGCGAAAGCTGAGAGTAAACTATATAAGTCGCTCCACGGGCGCAAATTTCATAATAACATCTGATAGCCAGCTTTTTTAAAAAGTATTTTTTTTTGGAAAATTTATTATTGTTATAATGACTTTTAAATAATTAGGTGAAATAATTAGTTAGAATAGGGATATTTGAAATGTTATGGAGATAATAGAATACTTAGAACAGGTAACCCAGTGTAGTACCTTTTAGGTGGAGCACTGGGTTTAGGATGACTTGTAATATTTAGCTTTTCTTAAATAAAGTGTGTAGAAACTGTGGGAGAGCAGAAGAAACTCCTGTGCACCTCCTTGCCGACTGCCCGACAGTGGACAGGGAGAGACGGAGTTGTCTAGGGGTCGCTCGATTGGACGAACCCAGTATAAGCAAATTAACTCTCGACCAACTTGCGGACCTGTTTGTTCGAGTACAACCAGGTCGAGAGGGTTAAGACATCATGGGAGCACAATAGGTCTTAAGGCCGAATTGCCTCACGGGGCCCGGTTGCCCAACTTTTGTAACGGCCAACCGGGCGGAGGTGATTGATATCACCTTTTGCACGCCGCGCTGTGCAGAGTGGGTGAAACAGTGGCATGTCAAAACATCTAACAATAAAGTGTAAATCTCACAACTAGTTGTTGTCTTTTAATTAAAATGGATTTACATCAAGTAAACGCCGAACCTATTCAAATGATACTTTACTTCTGAATTATCTGAAAATAATTGTAGATTAATAATTTAATTTGTTGGACTGCGTTTAAATATTTTTTAAGTGTAACAGAACATTTCGCGTAGTTTGTGGTTCTATCGTGTTATTACTGTAAATGTATAGATGTGAATTAGTGTTTATGCTGTGGGATGTCTTGGGCCACATTTTTAAACTCAACGACGCAGCCAGCTATTATAGCTTCATCTCTGTTTATTACATTACGTAGGCAGCAAAAAAGGATTGTCGCGAACGCCAGCTTACGTTCTGCGCTCACAGATGGCGACACATGAAAATGGCAACCCTTATGGGATCCGAACGCTGCGCATCCTTATACTCTATCTATATATTATTATCCTTGTCTATGGCGTATACACGATACACTTACTAACTTTGTGTTTCAGCAGATAAAAGATAGTATTCTTATTTAACTGTAAATTTATATCACTTCTTATATAATAACTCAAACTTAAACGTTCTGAATTTATTCTTTTGTTTTAGTGACATGAATAACGACTATACCTACATATTTTATACGCTGCAAGTTCCCCTTTACCCCACCAACACCTTCCTCAAAGTGACGTCAGTATATGCAGTACCGTAAACAAATTTAACATTCAAATTCTTTATCGTCAAATTCACTGTCAATAGCAAAAATTTGTTATAAAATACTTTTCTAAAATATTTGAATTGATTTCTTCAAAAAGTTAATATTTTTAAATCGCCAGAAGAATCTTTCTACGTCGCATGACGTAAGAGGAGCGAAATAGAGGTATGCAATTAGATTCTTAAGTTTTAAGTAAAAATCTGTGTTTGCAATAATTATAGTCGCAAATAAATGAACTGTTGTAACACTGCTATCTTCTTTAAACTTTAAAACGAAGGAATTTAAAATATGAAAATTTTGTGCATAAATCTTAAGGTGTTACTAGTTACAAATTTTGGTGGCAATGGTATATTTTACCACTTCTTTATGCAAGGCTATCCTGGTTGGTGCTGACAATATGTGTTTGAATGCGTTCATTAATAAATCGATATCAGGTAACTATTCGTGTCTGAGTTCCGCAATGCGATGTATACATGCATAACACACATTAAGAGTAAGAAATTAGGAAATCGTTTCAGCTCGTGGCCGGTAATTTGAATATTACGCTTGCAATATCCGAAAGAAAGTGGAAATTTTTACAGTGTTAACAACGATGTGACAAATCTCGTTTGCAGTAACGTGCTACCTAATTTTTCTTGGTAGTAAAACGAATATGAGAGGTTCTTTAGATACCACATACCAATTATGAGATATATTAAGAACACACCTTCTGTCGTTGCATCAGTGCTTATCTAGAGATTTGACTTGATTTTATTAAATAATACATTTAAATAGTGGATAGGTAATATTAACTGATTGGATACCTTAATTTATGTAGGCATGTTAGAACAAAAACAAAGAAAATGCAAACTCCTCTTTCAAATTCAGTATGCCTCGTACTTTTCTTATGTTGTTGAACAGTATATGTATATACCCCTGAAGCCTAATTTCAAAGAACGAATATTTACTGTTTTGTTAACAGCCGTGAATTTGTCGCCATATCGAGAGAAAATGTTCCACTTTTAGGGCATTATTGGGAATTACGAATAAAAACCATTGGAGATTCAAAAGTAGAAGAGAAACCATAAAATATTAACTAATTGTAGAATCCAATATTAAATTATATATACAGTATTAAACTTACAAAATAATGTTTTATAGAAAACGCGGTAGTTCCACTACGATGGTACTAGCCTAGTAGCAACTTACTGTTGTTGCTGCCATTCTCTTACTTTAAAACTATTAAACCAAATGTCATCTTTATAATTCCTAATATTATGTCGGTAGGTACATATCTTACGGCCAATTAATTTTTACATAGACGCATGGCCATATACTTACCTGGAACAGAGGTACCAGTATTAGACGTTTGAGATAATCCCCGTTTGAAAATAGCACTACTAGGCCTAGCAGTAAACGTAATAGCACTGTTCATATCAGCCATAGATTGCATTTCGTCAATTTTTATTGCAGATGGCACTATATCCGCTGCAGTACGCATTACGGCTATGTTAGCAGTAGATGGAAGGGGATGCTGGTCTCTGAATGGTTCTGAAGCTAAAGTGTGTGGCAATTCTTGTGGAAACACTTCATCCCAGTACTGGTCACGAACTAGTTCTGGATGCGTGTGATGCATTTCATCAACAATTAAGTACGACACCTGTAATATAATATGCAAATGAACAATTTTAAGGTAAATATTGTGTCCAGAAATATTTATATAGGCGATTCATAACATAATTATGTTATTTTCTTTTTCTTAAATTTCTTTTTTATTTGGAGATGATTCGTCTATTCTTTGGTTATGAGGCTAATGAAATAAAGCAATTAAATTTTTCTTTAAAACGTTTCGACTAATTTATTAGTCTTTTTCAATTAATATATATAATTTAAAACAGAAGTAAACTGTGTTAATAAAAAATAATAACAACAGTCATTTTGTACATGAAGACATGTTTTTTGTAAATCTAACATACATTACCAGTGATTTTTAACTTCCCCAATAATTTTTGAGTTTCCTTTAGTTAATTATTTACTAGAATTCAAACTAATGATTCATGCATATAAATTGTTCTGGATTTAACTCTTAAGGCCAAAATCAAATTTTCAACGCATTTGCAATGTAAATTGTAAGTTACAAATACTTGGTACGTTAATTTAAAGTAAGTAACATTAATTCATAACGACGCCAAATTTTTACGCAAGGTAATGGGTGCTGCGGTACACTACTAGGGCTGTGGCTCGAAACCGGGTACTCAAGCTAGCAACGGTTCTACCCGATATTGACGGTGTCCTCGGTTTCGGGTCTCAAGACCGGGCACACACTTCTGCTTTCAAAATGGCGTATACAGTATTCATAAGGGCTAACATCTCTTTTAGCTGTTTTTAATTTTCTCTAAAAACCATTAATGTCAATGTAGGAAATGTTCAAAATGCTCGCCGCGTACGTCTTGGCAACATCCTAATCGTAAATAGAAATTTCTTCTAACATCTCAAGCGTGACCGATCTACGTGCCAACGTTATTCGTCTTCTTAAGTCAGCTAGGTCGAGTGGTTTAGTTTTGTATACAATGCTTTTAACATATCCCTATAAGAAGAGGTCTAATGATGGCGTCAGATCAGGGGATCATGATGGCCATTCAATTCATCCTTCCCTCCCTGTCCATTGGTTTGAAAATATTCGGTTGAGGTACTGCCGGACATTGATTTGGTAATGCGGCAGTGCTCCATCTTGCTGAAACCATATCACATTCGCTGGAACTAGTGGGTTTGTTGGATCAGGATAATAAGTTTGTCGAAATTCGTACGACATTATTTTGGAGTAGTGCTAAATAATTATCGCTATGCAATGAAAAAGGAACCTATGATATGAACAATTCCTGCCCAAACATTAACCTTGACAGGGTACCGTAAGATGGGGTGGATAGGAACAGTTCTGACAATTTCGAGGGCTATACAGAAAAAAGAAAAAAAATTTTTTAATTGTTTTTTTCTGAAAAATTATGAACAGGGTTTCTGCTTTTAGCTTGCGAGATTAGAAAAAAATGGGCGCATGCCAAAACCCTTATTTTTTAAAAAAAAATTGTTGTTCCTATTCACCTGGAAATGTGGTGAATAGAAACACTCATAAGAATACACGTTTATTTCGTTTAACAATGTTCCCAGATGTTTAGAAACACCATCAAAAAAAAATTAAACCAAATAGTACTAGTTTGCACGTGTTAGATTTGAGGTTACGTACAAACTCAACTTTGACAGTTGACAGTATTTTAATAACATTGGATATTAATAATAACATTTTCTTGCAATCTCAGCGTCACCAAATATTTTTAAATCTTTTATTGCTCTTTTAAAAACTTCTCCCATTTTTGTTCCTTTTCACCCACGAGTTCCGATTCACCCCATCTTACGGTATTGCGTATGTTCTTCTCTCATTCAGTGTGGATTTTATTTTCCCTCGACCAATAGCGGCAATTTTGACGATTAGCATGACCGTGTAATGTAAACGTGGACTCGTCAGAAAACAAAACATGTTCTAATTGAATCACATTGTTATCCCCATCATTTGTTCACAAAAATACGTTCTCCTATCAAACTCGTCTTCCATAATCTCCTGAATTGGTATCATTTTATAGGGATGCATTTTATTTTCCTTTAATGTTCGAATAATCGATGAATGGCTAACATTGAAGATTGTGGCTGCTTGTCGACTAGAAGTATGTTGGTTTTCATCAAACTCAAGCAAAATATCCAATTTGTTATCATCACTTATTGTATTAGCAACTGCTTTTTTTATCTGCCTTACATGTCCAAGCTGGCAAAACCGCTTTTCTATTTTACTAATTGTCCCGTGGGATATAAGCGGCAAATTTGGAAATTTTTCATAAAATAAGAGAGCAATTTCCATTTGTGTCCGTGTGTTATCTCCATAACCAATAATCTGTAGAATTGTTATTATATAATAGGGTGTGTATAATAGGGCTGCCGAAAACTGTCTTTTTCAGGAACTGCGTACCCGGTTTCGAGAAGCAGCATTTATTATTTAAAAAAAAAGAGAAGTTTATTTTATATATAGGTATTCCTAAACGCCTCAAAATTTGTTATTATATATAATGAGAGATGGTTTAGACTTAGACCTTCCTAATAACAATGATAACTGTCAATTTATATACATGAAAAGTATCTGACACTTATACCTGTAAGTTCGAGATTCATTAGGTTTTATTGCTTTTCGATTTATTATCTATGATCACTATGTACACAAAAGTCGCAAACATTTCTACGATTATGTTTCTAATCAAATTGTAATTATCATAATACACATACGTTATAAACATAAAAAGCGAGATGAGCTTCAAGAAAATGCGTATTGCAAATACGCCGATGGAAATACACGGCGACACCGTTTAGGTCGTGTTAGGCCTAGAGTTTAGCGCTGCCAGCACCAGAACTGGCTGAATAAGACAACGGCTCAATGATTATCAACTTAAAACTATTGTGAAAATCAAAACAAGTGAACAGACCTGGTTTTTTAAAAGCTTATATTTTAAACTTCATATATGATCTTTCATCATTTCGTTTCACCTACGAAGGGTGAACTAATAATACCTACATTGCACCCACAGTCTAACATGTCCGTAGATTTATTTTAAACCTAATACTGCCTGACCGAAATTACAAATGCTATTAAAGATTGAATACTGTAGTTACAAATACTTTCTTCTTTAGTATTATTAAATAATGTTGTAAAGGATTAGGTTCTACGCTAAAAACTACGGGTATTTGAAATTTAGATTTGAATTTGTATTATGTATTATTTAATTAAATCTAATATTAACAGTTATTACCTGTAAGTTTCTATCAACCATCCAATTCACCTCAAAATCATCATCGTCATCGCCAAAGGGATTTATGAGCGATTCTGCAACTTTCAACCAGCCCATATAAAAGAAGAACTGTAATGTCGTAAACACCGGAAAGTATAGATCAATATGGTATGGTCCGCCTTCAACCCACTGATGACCCATTAGTGTTGTCAAAAAATATGTGTATACAGCTAATGTCACTACCTAAGAAAGAGAAAGTTGTTTTCTAGTACTCAGAAACAAAATCGAAATACGTACAGTAAATTTATGTAGCAATAATTTTTAATTTAAACAGTAGAAAAGTTAAAGAAGTAGATGACTCTAGCTTGACACGTCAAATTTGAAATGATAATTAAACTATTATAAAAAAACGGATTTGTAAAACGTAATTAACTCAAATTCTAACTTATTTTAATACAAAACAGTCTCAAATAAAGGATTTTTAATTTGTAAAGTTTTTAAATTAACATTTTCTCTTAATATCAAAAAAATCAATGAATGTTTGCATTTTCCTTGTTTGTATTCTGAATTGTGTATGTATTATTTTTTATGTGTGATACGTTTTTAGATCACAATATGGTCACAACTGGTTCAGCTCAGCTCCTCTACAGACTGAACGAGAATCCTATTACAGCACGCCACGTAAGCTAAACGAGCTGTGAGAATATGTTCGCTAAGGCCAGTCTTAAGATAAAAACAAAAATGTGTTCAGAATTTATTATCAACATTTACTCATGTAAATTATAATAAGTATCAGAGCAATGAACAATGAAAGTTTGCAGTAATAAGTTCTTACATTCAAATGTTTCTGAAAGACGATTAATTACCTGGGTATAAACCAAAGGAATACTTATTGTATCATAACTGAGCAACAATCCACATTGCCCCCTTAATTTGTTCAATTCATCAATTATAGTCTTGACCGCAAAATCATCTCGTATTCGGCCTTCCTTTCTGGCACGTGTTATAATACTACTTGCCCAAACAATCGGCATCCTAGATATTAGTATAAGAATAAGAATGGTAGTAAGTTAAATATACACAAAATATAAAAATGAAAATTATAAAGCTTGTTATTTCAAGTTGATTTAAACACATATTTAACACTTTAAAGTACGTATTTTAACACTTTCAGCTTCGATGTCTGCCCAGATATATACCAGGCAAGACTAACAATAAGATGGAGGCAGACATTAGAACTACTGTTAAAACACATAGATTTGATCCCATGTACTTCCTCCATCCCCGCTCTTATATAGCTATACATTTATTTTATTGTTAGTCTATATAGAATATCTCAGTTCGTAACTTTTTTATTTATGGAAAATTTTAATTTTTTTTATCACTTACGATTTTACCGGAAATGAAGAGTTTATAAGGAACATTTTTACACCTTTTAATTCTACCCAATTTTCTGAAGGCAAATAATTTGTTTCTAATTTCTTTGTTATTAAAGTCCAAGTCAAAGTCAAACAGTAGTTAGGTACATCAGCCACTATCGGCATCATAGAAACCGCTGTGCTATATATCCCGCAAGGTATGCGCTCATTTTGATGCACGCATTGTAATTCACCAATCGTCGCCAAGGCCAGCATAAGAGTGGCGCATTTCGGAAATTTTCAGTTATTTGTATTTGGGTGACGGCTACTGTATGTATTGAAATAAATGTATACTCTTGATCGGCCAAGTTCGAACACTTAATGAAAATATAGAAAAACATAAAATAAAATAATAAAAAATCAATTTATTTTTGGTGATTATGTGCAAATGTTCGTAACACTTTTTTTTCATCAAAGAAGCTTCTTTTTGCCCGAAGCACAGCTGCGACAACGCAAGGCCCAATTTGTGTGGAAAGGTCATCCTATTTTCCTTTTAGTATAGTTTACAAATCATCTGTCGACGTAGGAGCTACTTCCCGCATCGTTCTGTCGAGTTCGTTCCACAGTGTCTATTTTGCTAGTGCCATAAGTTATTGGATATTTTTCCGTGCGTTTGGGTTCATTATCATGCATAAACACGAATTTTTCCCCAAATAAATGCACCCCATATGTAACGGCATTCGCTTGAAATCTTTTCAAATAATTTCTCTATTCTTAATAAATCTCCTAAAGATTTCCAAACGAACTGAACTTCTTCCTTTTTTTACGGTGATCACTATGCATTACCTCAACATTTTCTCTTTCTTTGTACTTTTTTGTTTTTTTTTATCTCTATGGGTAGGTTTACCCCGTAAGGCAACTCGGGTATAAGACCTATTGTGCCCCCATGATGTCTTAGCCCTCCCGACCTGATTGTACTCCAACAAAGAGGTCCGCAAATTGATCGAGAGTAAGTTTACTTAGACTGGGTTCGTCTAACCGAGCGACCCTTAGACAACTCCGTCTCTCCCTGCCCGCTGCCGGGCAGTCGGCAAGGAGGTGCACAGGAGTTTCCTCTGCTCTCCCACAGTTTCTGCACAGGGGAGAGTCCACTCGCCCCATGCGGTGCAGGTGCGTATTCAATGCATGCGCAGTGGCCAGTTAGGACTCCAGTAGGCAGTCTCAGTCTGCTCCTGCTCATAAAGACTGCCTTGCGGAGTCTTTCGTCGCCCGGATGAAACCCGAGGATTTTGCAATGTCTCACGCCGGCTAGTCCATTCCAATAGGAGCGGTCACTAGCAGCGAGTTGGGATCTGACAAAAGCTTTGATACCGGCATAAGAACTTCCACACGACGGTTCTGGACCTGTGAAGGGTCGTTCACTGGCGCCTCTAACTAGTTTGTCAGCAATTTCGGTGCCTCTGATCCCAGAGTGGCTAGGCACCCATCTCAACGTAATGGTGTGACGTTCCGCCAACTCTTCGAGCTTCCTATGGTACCCCAGTACCACTTCGGAAGCGAATTTGACAGCCTGTAGTGCCCTGAGGGCTGTCAGAAAAAGTTTCGACCGATTACTTCAGCCTGGAAAATGGAGGTGAAGCCCACTAAACTGATGACTTCGCCATTCGGTTCTCCATCTCTCCAGATCCCAATGTCTGTACCATTCGGCGTCTTTGAGGCATCCACAAACTAGCGATGAGAATCTCGCCTCTGTTTATGGACGTAAGCTTTGGAGGCCTCACTATTAGAAATATCTACGAGGTATTTCCTAGTGAAGCTGAAGACGGGCGGATTCTTGTCCGCCCTTGTGGACAGAGGTACTGTCTGTTCGATGTAGTTGAAGATGCTGGTATGGTCTCCAGTTTTGCCAGAGAAACCTCTACACCCGCTGCATTTTAGTTTGTATGCTGCCAGAGTAGCTTCTCATCGTAACACCAACTAGAGCACTAGTGACTAGTGCGCATTGCAACACAGAAACTGTGACTATCATGCACAGGTTTCAAAAAAATTAAATTCTGACCAAGAAATACGACGAGTGAACTATCTGGATAATCTGTGCCTAATCTGTATCTAGCATTGAAATGTCGACACGTGCTGGCAATAAATGCGTATAGAGGAAAGTCCCGGAGGAATTTTAAAGATTTAAAGTTATTTAAATTTCCGGGAAATAACTTATTGCGTGCTGAATAGATCAAAAATGCGGATAAATACCGTGTTGGGATATCTTTGTTACTTTAATAAAAAGTAAAAACTCACGACAATATTGATCTTGCAATCCATGTACATATTACATTGATATTGTAAATTATCATTCATCGTTAGTGGAAAAAGTTAAAACACCATCAAAATAAAAAAGACTTCAGTTGTAAAAAATTTGTAACAAATTCAATTATGAAATTTACGCCACTCTTGAGAGACCTACCAAACATCATGATGTATATATAGCCTGTTTTAAATTTGCGGGTCATTATAGATTATAAGGATTTTATTTATTAAAAAAAAAAGATACAATGTAGGTTTAAATTTGACATAGTTGCTAAATCTGATAAATAATATAGCAAAAAAAAATAGGAGTAGATCATTTCCAAAGCCTACCACCGTAAGTCATAAGACAAACATGTCTGCTTGATATCTGCTTACTTCGTCTATAAATTTAAAATTGGCAAAACTAAATTTGTAAACAAAAACCTTCTATCTTTTATAAGTGAAGGTAGTCCGTGAATTTAAAACACCTGCAAATTATACGCTTCTGCTTTGTGGTACGGATATATATAATTATAATAAGTTAGGGAATTTTCTGCGCATACCGAAGTTTGACTATATTTTTTGTAGTAGCCGAGATGATCCTAGCAGCACCAAATATTTCTAACATATGGGTTAAATATTAAAATATACAGCGTTATTTACGTTATACGGCACGGAATACTATGGCCAAAATACGTGACGTTCAAAAAGTTGTGTTTTTGGATGTATGGGATTTTTTATGGTTACTTTTTATTATATTATTTCCATATTATACAGGCTGTTCCAAAAGCCCTAAAAGTATCAAAGTTGTGTTTTTTTTTTAACAGAACCAGCAAATGTACCTTTCAATTACCTATCGAATTGTATTTATAGGCTAAGCTTTAAGTCAAATAATCGTTTTTTGCACCATTTTGTGTTTCTAATCTATCTAGTTGCCTATATAGTACGAAGAAATACAAATATTACAATTATAAGAATAATAATGAAGAATATCTTTACAACTGCTCAGAAACTTGATGTAATTTATAATTCAATAGGCTACAACAACAATAATTGTAATAACATACCAACGATAACATAAAACACAACCAAATATGTATTTAGAACAAAATTAAATGAATTATCTGACATTTCTAAACACTATAAGCAACTAGATACAACAGAATTCTATCTTATTAAAAAAAAACGTCAAATGGTGCCAAAAACGATTATTTGGCGTATTCAGATATCGAGATTTTCACAAAATTCAAATTATTTAAATATACACTCCGCCAAAAAAGTATCGCATAAACTAAAAAAGGGCATTTATGAACCAAGATATTTTTATACGTTCACAAAAAGTTTGCCTCGTGTATGTGAACTATAAAAACACTAACAAAATAATGGAACTTAGCGTTTTTACTTTATTTTTTTCCTAAAAGAACACATTTAGAAAAATGCATATGTGTAAGGTTTGCTCAGTTGTTTATTGAAAGTCTTCCTATACGGACAAATTTTAAAGTGCGAAGTCAGAGTTCTGTACCAACGCTTTTAAAACTAAAATGAGCAATTTAACTTCAGAACAAGTGGCTGCTATATTTGCTTTAATCGAAGATGGACGATCTCAAGCATACGTTGCTAATTTGATGAACATCAATCAGTCAAGTGTTTCTAGAGCCGTAGCCAGATATAGGGAAACAGGCATTTACAGTAGAAGACCTGTACCAGGTCGTCCAAGATGTTCTACTCGCCAAGATGACCGCTATTTACTACTACAAGCATTACGTCGAAGACATGTAACTGCGAGACAATTGCAGAACGACTTGGCTAGAGTCAGAAATACTCGTGTGAGTACTCAAACTATTCGGAATAGGTTACGACAGAGTGGATTAAGAGCTAGAGTAGCTGTAACAGTCCCTCGTCTCACTAGGAACCACCGAGTGGCTCGCTTAAGGTTTGTCAGAGAACATGTAAATTGGAACATTAATGACTGGGCCAATATACTCTTCACAGATGAGTCAAGATTTGGTCTTTACAACTCAGATAGGCGTATCTCAGTGTACAGACGAGACGGTGAGCGCTATTCGCAGTGTAATATCAGACCTAGACCTAATTTCGCTGGTGGCTCTATTATGGTTTGGGGAGGCATCTGTTTAACAGGTCGTACAGAGTTAGTACCAGTAGACAGAGGTACACTGACTGCCCACAGGTATATAACGGACATTTTAGAAGAACATGTAGTACCATATGCGCCAATTATAGGAAACGAATTCATGTTAATGCACGATAATGCACGACCGCATGTTGCAATAATCGTCCAGGAATACCTTAACGATGTTGGTATTCCAGTTTTAGATTGGCCTGCGGTAAGTCCGGACATGAACCCTATCGAGCACGTGTGGGACCTCCTTCACAGACGGATACGAACCCAAAATGTTGCCCCAGCGGACCTGCATGGACTAGAAAATGCTCTCCGTGACGAGTGGGAGAATTTGGATCAGGCTTATATACGGAGGTTAATCGACTGCCAAACCGTATGCGAGCGGTCATAAGAGCCAGAGGTGGCAATACTCAGTATTAAAAGCTACTGTTATGACATTTTTCTTTCCAAAATTATAATTTCTTGTTTTAATAAAAATCTCAAGTATGAGATCTTGTTTTTATTTGGCCTGTATTTTATTTAAACAATCATAGAAATTATATCTTAGAGCGCATTAAAGTATATTTACAACTTTATGCTACAAACAAAGATTATGCGATACTTTTATGATTCAAAACTAAATTATGCGATACTTTTTTGGCGGAGTGTATATAAACCTTAAGGTTTAGTTATTATAAACCTCATTAAAACAGATACTTATTTTGATTAGACAATCTAAAAATGCAATAATATACAAGCTATTCCATTTAAAAAACACAACTTTGATACTTTTAGAGCTTTTGTAACACCCTGTGTAACATGAAAAAAATTTGAAAAAGTAACCATAAAACACCCCTGTATACCCCAAAAGTGAAACTTTATTAACGTCACGTGTTTTGGCCACAATATTCCGTGCCGTACAGCGTGAATGACCCTGTATATATGACACATATTTAAAAAAATTTGGTGTTACTTGGCGATAATTAATAATGATAATTAGACTTTATACTATTAAGAAAAAAAAACTTCAACCATAAAATATCTTCTTATGAGACACATACGAATATATTATGCCTACTGCAAGTTAGTCTAAACAATGTATAGAGAATTTACATTCTAAATAAGAGCGTCAGCAATCCATATTCAAGGAGGTATAAACTTCCAATTTCTTATTCTAGATAAATAACAGCTGTGCGGTAAAAAGGCATATTTTTTAAATAAAAGCGACTAGCTACTCGGCTCCCCGCAAACATGACATATACTTCCGAAATAATTGAATCAAAATAACAAAAATAACAAGCCGAGTTCGAAAAATTACCAAGGACCCAAGTGCCAATATACAATATTATAAATGAATTTTATATATAGTAGCCAATGTGTTTGTTTAATGATTAAAATTTTTTTCGTGGAAATTATAGCTTCAAATAAAACAAATTTTCATATTTAAACATTTATTGTCTTTTTCAAGTTTCGAATTATCATCCCTTTCTTCTGGGAAAGGAAAAAAAATCGCAGAAGAAAGGGATAATAATTAGAAACTTGAAAAAGACAATAAATGTCGAAACGTTGTTTTAAATAAGAAAATATGTTTTGTTTGAAGCCATAATTTCCACCAATAAAATTTTAAATATTATAAATATATACTTTTCAAATTTCGCACATATCATGAAATATACTTAGCATATCAAAAAAGTAATTACATATTGAAAATTGAGGTTACTTGTTCATTGTATTTGTGACAATCTGTTAAACTTGGCGCGTTCTTCTTCAGCCCATCAGGACCCTTTTGAGTGAAATGACGTAACAAACATAAGCTTTTTATGGCATTTCACATTGATATTCAATCTTATTTTCGGTAAAATCGGAAGCAATAAAATGTACGATAAATGTAAATATGCTTCGACTTGCAATAAGTGCACTCCTTACGGTGTGATCAGAAAAGCGTTTATTTAATGCTTCGACTAAAATATCTATAAAACATATAGGTCGAGATCTATGATTACAGCCCGGGCTAGTTGAGAGTTGGGTCAGTTCCTTTACACCTTAGCAAATGATGCAATCACTACCAGTTTGTAACAACAAAATAATCTGATAATTAGTAAATGTCAAACACTTGTTCAAGCTGGATTGCATTATATGTATGTTATAAAAATTATACCGAGAGTTCCATACAGGATTTTTCATTAAAATGGTTCCTTAGAATTCTTCAAACATATAGTAGAATTTTGATTTTAAAGTATGGATAGTCGATATCAACCATGATCTAGTTAGAGAAAATATTTTCAGCTTTGTCGCACTTATTTCAAATGGAATGTTATAATTTTATCTAATTCACGTCATTTGTGGAGTGTGTATTAGAGTATATAATTTTTGAGATATATGTACAAATAGTGTCAATATTAAAGACAGACCCACTTGAAAATGTAAAAGAAAAAAAATTGTTTTTCTACTGACAAAATACTGTAAAAAAATTTATATTTAGAATTATTATTTAATTATAACTATAATTTAATCTGTTTCTGGAATATGAATTATTTATTGTCTATTTTATATTTATCTACATTTGAAGTAATCGAATACCGGGTCACACAGTTGAACACTTATAAATCGAAGTAAATAGCATTGATAAAAAAGATTATCATTACCAATTTAAACGTACAGCAAGAAAGAAATGAAAAATGTTTATGCTGAAATGTCAGGAGGTGGAGTGTATTCTCTTTTAAATGTAGATGACAAATACCTACAGTAACTTCAGGTGAAGCTCCTTTCCGTATAAAACTATTTAGTAAAACAATAAAGAAGTCGTCCTATATAAGTTCTGAGAAATTAAACATCCAAACTGGGAGAAAATCATCATAATAAT
The DNA here is from genome assembly GCA_949128085.1 of Cetonia aurata. Classification (NCBI taxonomy): domain Eukaryota; kingdom Metazoa; phylum Arthropoda; class Insecta; order Coleoptera; family Scarabaeidae; genus Cetonia; species Cetonia aurata. The sequence continues at coordinate 809,329 of OX421885.1, forward strand.
ATGTCCCCGAAAGTAAAACAATTTCGAAAAAAAAAACCTATAAACAACTATTGACTAGTATATAAAAAAACAACAACATCACTATAAAATTTAGTTAAAGTTTAAAGAATAATAGTAAAACAATGTGGCAAATAGTAAACAGTACAACAGGTAAACAAAAAATATCTGCATAGCATACAAAATGAGACTTTGGCCGAAAATTTTAATAAATATTTCCCTACACAGGCAAACAATATCAAAACAAAAGACAATTTTACCACAAATATCGATTTTAATACCTGTAAATCCTGCTCTAATTCAGCAACATCTGCTGATTTAAGTAACTATATCCACAAATTAAAAAACAAAACCAGATTTTGAAGTTAGAATACATGATTATATCACATGCGCAAACTATACAGATCCATTTTTGCTGGAGTGATTGCATAATAATAATAATTTTATTGGCAATGCGACTGCGAAAGCAAATATATGTATGCCTTGTCCATTTTACATATATACAAGCAGCAATACATATAACACATGATACAAAAAATTAAAGAAAAAGTGTAAAAGTAGTTATAACACTAGGCATGAAACTCATCCACGCTATAATGGCATTTATCCAAGAGGTGCCTCCTCAACTCTCTCTTAAAAGCCGCCAGACTACATGCTCGCCTCACATCCATTGGCAGTCTATTATAAATTTTTACACAATTATAGCGAGGAGATCGTTCAAATAATGCGGTACTATGACCAGGTACACTGAGGTTATCAGCACCACGTGTACTGCAAATAGAATTGGACTTACTATTTGTAACAAAATCGGTTATATTTTTACGGGTATACACTGCACATTCATATATATACAGACAAGCTAACGTAAGAATACCACCATGAATGAAATAATCTCTACATGAATCCCGACGTTTAAGGTGGTATATTGCGCGAAGAGCCTTTTTCTGCATGATAAATAACCTTTTAAATTTAGTAGATCGTATATCATCAAATACTCAACATTTTCAGATTTCTCACTGGTGAAAGCACAATGTATAAATACACTGAGGAGATTCGGTGTTTCTTTGTGTGGTCTCTTAAAATTACTAACTACTTTCAATAAGACAACAGTTTGTGGATTTTTTAGCTTTATTGTGTGTGATTAACACAGTCATTTATTTTGTTTGTACGTTTTGACTATTTATAGTCTTCTGCAGGATTAGCACTAAAATGATCAAATAATTTTGCAGCTAATACTGAAGAAGACTATATAACAAAAAAATTTAATTGACAATGTGTTTATCACATTATTTTCACATATTTCCACACAATAAAGCCAGTTAATAAAATACTCATAGTTACGTAGGTGTAAAGTACTTAGATAGATATAGATAAAAATATATAATATATAAGTCTGCATTTTCATCAGTCACAATGGTTATCCGATCACGAAAGAATTTGTTCGGTTGCACAGCACTAATTTCAATCAAACAAATAGATTTTATCTCATCACCAGAAACAAGTTCATTTACAAACCTAAATCAATATTTGAAGACAATCATCTAATATTAGCACTAGGGCGAACTCTTTAAGAAAGTAAAAATACTATTAATTTTAGGTTTAGGGATAGGCAACGCTAATGCAAACTGGTCATAACTAAGCAGACAAATACATTAGATTGGCAAAAATTATACCATTCTATTTAGAATAATAAAATTGCTACCAATAGCCTGTGTATTAAAAGTGTTATGAAACTAAAAATAGATCCAAGTTGACTGTGACTACCCTGAAAGCTGCAAAATCAAATTCCAAATTTTGTAAATTAGTTTATAGAAAATATCATTTACGATTATTTTGTTTTGTAAAACAATAGACACACAAGTTGTCTGATTACTCCGCGCTACATCAATTTTAAATTGTTTCGGAATTTCGTGGATTTCCATTTTCATCCAAAGACCGAATTATGTGTCTCAGTATTGTAAAAGAATGTTTTTATATTATTATAGGAGGTAAAGGTACTGACTCAGCTATATGCGAATCTTACCAATGCTTTGAATATTTAGGAAACTTGGAATTCAAATCAGATATTATATCTCTTTCATTTACTTGTAAAAGACCAGCTTCAACAAAGTGATCTAAAGTAGGAAACCGTTTTTTCACTCTAGGTGATATCATAGTAAATGTCATGGTGACACACAGGCAAATATATCTCATTATTGTACGTCTCATTACTCGGCCCCGCTCATCCTAAAATTATTGAATACAAAATTTACAATTAATACTTGGCACACTTTTTGCCATAACATTCGTCAAACAACAGACCAATTTATAAACTACATGCAGTAAGTATATAACATTGCATACCTGTCCATGAATAGTAGCACTAACAAAAACTGCAATACTATCAGGCCATGGAATAGTAGTATATTGATTCCACCAACGAGTCATAACTATAGAAACATAAAAGCCCAGCACGAATGAGAGTGGTATTAAATCAGAATAGTCTTTACAATACTGAACAACATTGACGAATATCCTAAAACAAAAATATAAACTAGCAATAAAAGAGAATTTAAATCCATACTCACTTTTTTGATTTTTCATCAAGTCCAAAACGATATATTGAACTTAAACAGTAATATGTAAACAAGAACAGGGATAAGTCTAGCCATACTAATTTGTAAATACTACCTCTCCATCTAAGGTGATAAACATTAAAATAAATGCCTAAAAATCCAAATTAATACACATTACCTTCGTAGTAGTTTTAAGAAACAACCTAATCCTCGGCAGGTTGCAACTTCTGCAGTATATGTGACAGTCATTATGTACAAAAGCGTAAACCGATTTGAGTAACAATCAACTAAAGAGAATACTAAAATCATAGGTGTAATTACCCATGTCAATTAAACGTTAAGACCACAGGTTAACACTGTAACACGAACGACTGTAGTGTGGTTAAGACATGGTTAGGACATTAGGAGTTAGGAATTAAAAGATTTTTTTATTTCTGAACGTAACCACAAACATGACCATTGGATAAAATCTTGATGAAAAAATTTGTTAGTAAATCAGCATAATAAATTTAGGAATCATATTTTAGGTTAGGTATAATATAATTATCTATCGTTTTATTCATATACTTCTTATGCAACCAGCTCTACCACTCATGAGATCGGCAGTTTAAAAATAAGAGATTATTCATCGCTAAATTTCCATAAATCTAATTATTGAGTTCGAAAGTTAAATTACTGTTACGATAACCAATTTTCCCCCAGAGTAACTTGTCTAAAGTTACTTGAAACCAGGTATGGGCGTATTCGTAAGCACAAATATTAAAAACGAATGTATTACAAAAGTATTTTCTATGAAGACGAATACGAATTTATATTCCAAAGAATTCTTAACTAAATTAAATAGAAGCCTATTTAAATAACCAACACCCCACCATGGACGTCCTCCCAGTAATTCGGAGCTCGGTGCTCTCGGTCGTCGGTATATCCTATAAAAAGCTATATTCTAAACAATAAAGGCAAAATTGCATGATGATTGACAAATGCAATAAGAGCAATAACAGGCAATAAGCGCCGACCACCAACTATGCATCCGACATCCGACAACGTCCGAGTCCGACGTCACCCGACGAGGGTATTCTGTGACCCGACGTACTGGGATCACATGGATCACATTCAACATTGGTCACATGTCACATGTTGGTCACCGGTACCTGTCGCCCTCTATCTGCTCACAAGGGAAGCTACGTTATCACAATACATGCACAATACTGCACAATGGGCTTGATGATGTATCTTTTCTGTTACGGATAACGTCGACGTTAAGATACTTTTTAACAGATTTCCGTAATATAACCAAAATTCGTATGATGTATTGGCAGCTGTAATTTAACGTGCCCGTAATGGATTACGGCAACGTTATCCACTCGGTTATCTTTGTTTAACACATTTTCTCTATTGTTCACTGCCCTTGTTTACCCGATTCGTCTTTATTTCATGCATAGAATAACCATAACCTGACGTTATATGTTTGTTATCATGGATAGTCTAATTAATATATTTCTTCTAGATGAGATTATTGATGTAAATCGGGTTATTCTATGATGTAAATGAAAGGTAAGTAGCATTATGTTAGTTGTTTGATTCCTTTGTTTTGATTTTGCCATTATTGCAGGAACTGCATAAATATACAAAGAAGAATTTTATGAGATACATCTAATCCCTTTGAATTCAGGGATCTGAATTTCAAGAAATACTTTCGGGTATCAAAAGATGTAGCGAGGTATAAGAACTACTGCAATACATTTGGAACAGAAGTTGTATACTATATGTCGGAGATTGTAAAACACGAGTCGAACGCTTTGGAAAGAGTTTATTAATAATAACAACAAAATATAAAGAATGACGATGCCTAACAAACATGTAACTTATTAATAGTCAATCTGACATTTGACCGAGAGTGCTTCTTCTTTTTGTTTTATCTGTCACCGAGCGCTTGTGTTGCCGTCGTTACCAAGTTTTGGATTGACAATGCCTGTCGCCACAAATATAAATATATGTATGTACGCTAAATATTTAAATGTAATTGTGCATTAGGTGCTAGCAATGCTTTTCTTCTGCGATATATCATAATGTATTATGTTTTTAAATAGTGACTATTAACTTACGAAGTCTATTAAATCTTCATACTGTTTTTATTTGTTTTCTTTATGCGCAAAATTCCTACCTTTTCCTGCAAATTAAAGTAGAAAAAAAAAGGAAAATTTCACCGCGAATACTGGGGGCTATGATGTATCATCGCTGTAGTATATAACGGATTACGTTGGCGAATAACAGGGGGCATTACGGAAAACGTTAAAATGGTATGATCTATCTCCAAAGTGAGGGTGGCCGTAATCGCTACTTTTGAAAAGGAAAGAAGTATTGCGCTCAACGTTATATTACAGCGGCAGTTACTATTTTATTCGTTGTACGCATGTGCGCCCGAATTTTAAATGTCGAAAAGAGTATATTTGGTCTGTGATTTGATGTACTGTACAGTATTCGCGGTGGAATTTGCCTTTCTTTTCTACTTTAATTTGCCGGAAAAGGTAGGAATTTTACGCTTAAAAAAAACAAAAAACAGTATGAAGATTTAATGAACTTCGTAAGTTAATAGTCACTATTTAAAAACATAATATGTTATATATTACAGAAGAAAAGCATTACTAGCACCTTATACACAATTAGGTTACCCACAATTACATTTAAATATTTAGTGTACATACTAGAGATGTCGTTCCACAAGGACTCGGTACAAAGAAACTAGTCCGCACATGGAACTAAAAGGAACGAGACCGCTATATCGTTCCGAGTCCGGACTTAAATGTACCTATATTGTAGTACGCTTACCAGTTCGGTACATTCCTTGTCCGGCATCGTTCCTTTAAACCGAGTTTGATCGGAATAAAATGAATTTAACATATACTGAATTCGGTCAACAGTCGGTGTGTTATATGATTACCTATACAAGAAACTGTTATCGATATTAAGCAATTTGCTGGTGTTGAAAGCCTGTTCATATGACTTGACTGTGGACTGTTTACGTGTTTTTAAATAAAAATAAAACGTTCTGTTTTCTTTTTGATAAGTTACATCTACCATAGTAAATAAAGTCTGTATTGGGTTTATTATTTAATATGTAACTTATGCACGTGTATAATACATACGGTATATGTAGATGTAGATTACATTAGATGAATGCTATGTGAAATGCTTTTTACAAAAGGAATAAAAGGAACTAGTCCATAAAAGGATCGACATTTCCCAATCGTATACTATTTTCTGTTCCAAGTGTATTGCAGTAGTTCTTATACCTCGCTACATCGTTCGACACTCGAAAGTATTTCTTGAAATTCAGATCCCTAAATTCAAAGGGTTTAGATGCTAGATCTTGTAAAATTCTTCTTTGTATATTTATACAGTTCCTGAAATAATGGCAAAATCAAATCAAAGGAATCAAACAATTAACATAATGCTACTTACCTATCATTTACAGCAATAATCTCATCTAGAAGAAATATATTAATTAGACTATCCATGATAACAAACATAGGTATAACGTCAGGTTATTCTATGCATGAAATAAAGACGAATCGAATGAAGTTGGTTGGTAAACAATGGCAGTGAACAATAGAGAAAATGTGTTAAACAAAGATAACCGAGTGGATAACTTGCCGTAATCCTATAGCGGCACGTCGAGAAGTCCCTCTATTATAAGACGTTATCTGACGCACATTACGGGCACGTTAAATTACACCTGCCAAGAAAAAACGATACATCATACGAATTTTTGTTATATTATGGAAATCTGTTAAAATGTATCTTAACGTCGACGTTATCCGTAACAGAAAAGATACATCATAACCCCCACTGTAAAGTACATCACATCCAATCACATCACAGACCAAATATACTTTTTTGACATTAAAACTCGGGCGCACATGCGTACAACGAATAAAATAGTAACTTCCGCTGCAATATAACGTTGGGCGCAATACTTCTTTCCTTTTTAACAGTAGCGATTACGGCCACCGTCACTTTGGAGATAGATCATACCCCTTTGACGTTTTCCGTAATGCCACCTGTTATCCGCCAACGTAATCATAACGTAACGGCTATCCGTTATATATTACAGAAAAGATACATCATCAAGCCCAATACCTGACAATACCAACAATACCACACAATCTAGGCACACAAGACTATGTGAACTTTCCACACTTTTAACATTTTTCTCAGGAAGATATTGTTAAGATATTCATATGATATTTTTATCTAAATAACTAAAGGGCACTAGGCGAGCTACTAAAACTAACTAAAACCAGCTAAAAGAAATTTGAGATGTTATTTAAAATAAAATACGATGTCATAACTCACAAACAGTTAACTATAGGAATTAATCTGTACATCAAGCGGATTGCTATATTGTATAATATAAGATTGCTTATTTATTAATTATTTTGTATTAAATAAGGAAGACTAAATGTGGAGAGTTCAAAGTAATTTAAAATAAGAATGCCTTTTTAGTGTGTGGAGGGTTTTTTTTGTTATTTAATTTGTCTATCAAAAATGATTGTGGATATTAACTTGACCAATTTTTTTGAGTTTCGGAGGTAGTCAGCTGATTCTGATAGTCTTGTGATTATATTCTAGTGTAGTGTAAGGTAGTGGCAAGCAAGATATTATCGACGTGCAGACGTGCGTTTAGCTGAGCGAAGTGAACAAGTAAGTATTATTGTTAAATTTGCAACAAATGTTTCAATATCTAATTTACTGTTATATAAATAGTTACTGTTTGAACCCTGATTATTTTTTAGTGATTTCTGCTAGCATTAAAATATATGTATGTACAGATGTCTGAAGTCTACTTAATTGATTTTTTTTGGATTCTTATATTCCATAATATTTCTAAATAGTTTACATCGGATTTTTATTTAACTTGTTATTAACATCAAATTTTACTTCTTCAGTTTATGTATTTTCACTTTATTAATTTTTTATTAGGCGTAGGCTAATTTAAGTAATTTTGATATCCATTTCTATGAAGCGGCAATACAAGTAAATGGGGATACCGAACATAGTTCGGTTGTATGTATGCTCTATAGAAATCAGGGTGTGGTCTTACAAATTTTCACGTGACTGTTTAAAAGTACATTAAACACGTAAAGTCTGAGAGTTGATTATTTATTTCAGAGAACATACCAAAATGTCGCGATTGCCGAAAGTAGGGGATGAAGAACGTGAAAAAAATTATGGATATGTTTTTGCCGTCTCAGGTCCAGGTAGAGTGTATAATATAATTTTATGCATACTTATATATTATGTATATGCAAGTTCTTATACAACCAGATCCGATAATCTTTATATTTTGTAAATTGTGGTAAAAAATGCTTTTGTTTGTTATAGTGGTAACGGCTGAAAAAATGAGTGGTTCAGCTATGTACGAGTTGGTAAGAGTAGGTTATTATGAATTAGTAGGAGAAATTATTCGTTTAGAAGGGGACATGGCTACTATTCAAGTATGTTGGTATGTTTGATACTTATGTTTTTAAAGTACAAGTTCAACAATGTAGGTATATGAAGAGACTTCTGGCGTAACTGTTGGTGACCCTGTGTTGAGAACTGGTAAACCTCTTTCTGTTGAATTAGGCCCTGGAATTTTGGGTTCAATTTTTGATGGTATTCAGCGTCCTTTAAAAGACATCAGTGATTTGACGCAGAGCATTTATATTCCAAAAGGCGTCAATGTTCCTGCTTTATCCAGAACCCATACTTGGGAATTCAATCCTTTGAGTATTAAAGTATGAACAATACATTGTATATTATAGCCATTTTAAAAAACATTTTTTTAGGCTGGCGCACATTTAACGGGTGGTGATATTTATGGTATAGTCCATGAAAACACCTTGGTCAAGCACAAATTAATTTTACCACCTCGTGCGAAAGGTACGGTAGTTTCTATTGCACCACCTGGCAATTATACAGTGGATGTAAGTCACATAGTCATGTTGGTAAATTTAGGACACTATCAAACGATTGTTATAGGATATAGTTTTGGAAACAGAATTCGATGGCGAAAAAACGAAATATACAATGTTGCAAGTATGGCCAGTGCGTCAACCACGCCCGGTTAGTGAGAAGTTACCAGCCAATCATCCACTACTGACTGGCCAGCGTGTACTGGATTCACTATTCCCGTAAGTAATCTAACCATGTATGACTGAATAAATCTGATGCTGATGCACTTTAATGGAAACTACATGTTTTCCTAAGTCCAATGTCTATTCATTTTTTGAGTAAAGGAAAAGAAAGTATCGAAACTCTTTAAAAAATGCAATGTCGAAGTAGTGGTGATATGGATGAAAAGGTTACAAACAATAAGCAATAAGGTAGATAAAATGGGCGCTAAATACAGACCAGATTAACTTGGTAATTCTACTATAATGTTAGTACATATCATTAAAGTTCAATGATAACTTTGCTGCCGATTGATGTAATGCTTTAAAATTGTGATTTATTTCATAGGTATACTGTATAGGATAGAAATAAATCGACGTTTTGTATTATGAAATTTAGTAATATCAGTTTATAAGAGAGGTGACTATACAGCATGTTAAATACTTTTTCGAAAATTATTCAAGTGATTGTAAACCACCTTCTTAAAAAAATAAATCAATCCACCAAAACCAGCACGAATTTCTTAGTGGTACAAGTGCATAAACTGAGGGGATCCGCGATGTTTTTGAGAGCGGTGATATATGTTGTGGTTTGTTTATAGACATTACTAAGGCATTCGACACAATGCCGCATGAATTGCTCCTAGAGAAACTACCGATATGGGATCAGAGGTGTGGCGTATAACTGGTCAGACCTAACAAATCGTCAGCAAGTACTTAAGGGCGCGCGGAAAAGCAATATGGCGGACACGTTTATCAATGCAGTTTACAGCACGACTTATTCGGTAGCTTTTTGCGAAATTGAGACAGTCAACCTTGCTTTTGCTGATTGCGTTTTGAAGCATGCATGTGTACCTTCAATTTCACTATCTCAAATTTTTTAATTTGGTTAAAACAAAAAAGGATCTTTCTGAGCGCAAAGAGAAAAAAAGAAATTATGACAACTATAGGAACAAATTAAAAAATTCTAGATAGTCAAATTGAAGGTATACATGTATACTTCAGAATACAACAAGCAAACTCAAAGTTTATTTCAATTTAGCAAAAAGCTACCGAATAGAAAAATTATCCTAAAATTTAACAGAGATAAGAACCGTGGTATTTGTTTTGTTATAAAATAGGGCACTATACGAACTGTGTAGTTCAGGCATTATTGCATAGATGTCGCTGTGCTGTATTTGAAATATGGCTCTAACGATCAATTAAGTATGAATATACATTTATCTAACGTAGGTACTTGTTCAGCACCTAATTATGAATTGGTCATTCTAAAAGAATTATGCGGAGAATTTAAAGTAGTTTATAACATTTATGTAAAGAAATTCTATTAGCAGAAATGGATATTCAGCGTGCTCTTTTGTTTACATTTATTGCATATATACAGTGGTAGCCGTATAATTAAGAACGACATTTTCAACAGATTTGCTACATCTGCTCGTGTGTTATTGAAAAGTGGGTATACTATATACTGAAATAATTTATTAAAATAAGAATACATCTTCAAATGCAGTAAAATAACATAATTGTCTCTATAATTTTAATGTACATGTGTTGGTCCATAATTCCTTTAATACGGTGAATTAGACCAACTCTATGCCAGGGGGAGCATCCCCAGACCATGATTGCGGTACCTCCATGCGTCAATGTAATTTCTGTAAATTTGGGATCAAATTCTTTGCTTGGCGGCCGAGGAACATATTGTCTGCCATCAGATCCTAGACGATTTATTTTGGTTTCGTCCGACCAGAGTACGTGTTTCCATTGATTTATGGTCCATTTCCTAGATCAACTAATGGTTTCTTACGCGCAACTCTTCTAAATAACCGCGCTTCATTGAGACGGCGCCTAATTGTTCTAGCGGATATGGCAGTGCTCGATTCTCTGAATATTTCGTGTCTTATTTCATTAGATCCCAGTCGGGGATTCTTTTTTGATAGGCGTACAATTCTTCCATCTGGTTTAGCAGTTTTTTTTGGAAGGCCTAGTTTTCCTTTTCACATTTTCCGCAGTATTATGTTGCTTATAGTGATGCACAGCATTGCATACCATGGTTTTCGAACATTGAATGATCGGCTATCTTCTTATCTGACCAATATTTCTCACGCAAATTTATAATACAGTTTCTCACCATAGAGTCACAGCTTTTACTTTTCCCCATATTTACCTACTAATAACAAATATCACAACCCCAGTAATAAATTTTCAATGTGCACACAGAACGAATTCAACGACAACTACTTATATGTACCGGGTGATTCAGTAAGGGTGGCGACCGGCGGTATCTCGGAAACTGCTTTGCCTAGAGCTTCGGGACAAAAAAATACATAACCAATGTGGCCACCGGAAATATCCCAAAATTATTTTAATGTTCGAAATTTTACCGATAGGGGGCGTATCTGCTATGGTCAATCATAAAATCAGTATTCTCTCAGAAAATTGCAGGTTGAGCTATAGTTTTGAATGGACCGTTCGAAAGCTGAGTTGATGTCCCATTATTTTGTTTAATGGCTTTTTTTCGTATCTGCCATAATAAGGAGCGGGGAAGCCAATCAATTGTTCAATATGTAAATTTTAATATCTCCTGAACCGTTCAACCAATCTGAAAATTGTTGGGCTCGTTCGATGGAGCATTTCATGGGTTTTTTCTAGAAAAGTTGTCGTTCTAGCATTTAGTTTGAAATAGGTAAACTACAGGGTGTTTTCTGTAGTGATAACATATTTTGGTGAATTTCAAGAAAAAATTAAATATAACCGTGCTATATAATTACCAGTGTCGCAAGCTAAATTAAATTGTTGAAATTTCAGTGAAAACCGCATCTTAATATCTCTATCCGTTCTCGATTTATCGCCAAAAGAATGAAATTGGTAACAAAAATTAACTGCGGCCTTGAAAGTAGGCGACAGATGGTTTCCATGGAAACTACGAAACTATCAGACTGTTTATTGCTTATATCAGCTAAAAATAGTCAAAACTGAATGGAATAAATTATTAACGAGAATAATAACAGCAAAAAGAAAATATCTAACTAAAATGTTAATTATAAGTGTTCGGAATGTCTAGAATCACTGGTCACCCACAAATTGAGTCTGTTACTTGTGTACAATGGAAATATTTCTGACGGCTTCTCGAATTGTTTGTTTCATATTATCAGGTGTTGTTGGGCGGTCTTTATTATACTATATCTTTAAATCCACTCCATGAATAAAAATCAATTACTGTGAGATCGAGGGACATCGGCGGCCAAGCAAAAATGCTACCCCAATCTATCCATTCATTTGGGAACCGGTTATTTAAAAATTTCTGGACACTTCGCGCATAATGCGCCGGGCAATCATCCTGCTGAATCCACATACCCATTCTTCTCTCCAGGGAAATATCTTCGAACAATAAAGGCAATACATTTTCCAAAAAATGTAAAAAAGCCACACCATTTAAACGCTGTTCAAAAAAGTAAGTGCATAATATTGTAGTCTACATTATAAGTTCCATCACACAGAAACATCTGCGAAACTTATATCTGTATCAACAAATACGCTATTTCTTCGATTTATGCAGTCTCAAATACTATAATACTTTTAGCTTCATTTTCACAAACAAGTAGTGACGGTACAACAATATTTTTTTACTCGATACAATATACAACTTTACCTATTCGACAAAATTTTCTTTTGTTGATCAACATTAATTTTTAAGCAAGTTATTACTATTTCAATCAATGTCCGCTTTTTACCGCCTTTCCATCCACTGCGCATCGTTTCGTTGCTTTTACAGTTTTACAAATTCAGTAGGCTTTCGGATTTCCCTGATAATGCCCAGTTTTACCACTACGGGCACCACCTTACGATCAACTCTTTTCTATCCTTTTTCTGTAATGGCTTTAGATTTATCCATTTCCTATCTCAAAATTTTGTTTTTACAGAAATGCTTAAATGGCCAATTAACTAAAAACTCATTCTTGGTTTTAATGTAAAAAATGCTTTAAAAACAAGACAAAAAAAATAGTTATTTGTCAATTCTTTGCGTCATTTTATAAAATAATAGCGAAAAATCAGGCAACCAATTTAATTAATGTTGTATATTACTTACGTTATAGGTGCGTACAAGGAGGAACCACCGCTATTCCCGGTGCTTTTGGATGCGGAAAAACTGTCATTTCCCAGTCACTATCAAAATATTCCAATTCAGATGTTATTATATATGTCGGTTGTGGTGAAAGAGGTTTGTGTTGTGAATACATTTTGTTATAAATTAAAATCCTAATTATTATCTTTCCTACAATAGGAAACGAAATGTCTGAGGTATTGAGAGACTTTCCAGAATTATCAGTGGAAATCGATGGTCAAACAGAATCTATAATGAAACGAACAGCTCTTGTGGCAAATACATCTAACATGCCTGTTGCTGCTCGTGAAGCTTCAATTTATACTGGTATTACCCTTTCAGAATACTTCAGAGATATGGGTTACAATGTGTCTATGATGGCTGATTCTACATCACGCTGGGCCGAGGCCTTAAGAGAAATTTCAGGTACTATTATATAACAACATTCAGGATGAATATCATCATTGGTTAACGGAAGATTGTTGTACTTTTGTGTTAGATATTTGTGTAGAATTACAATCGGTATTTATTTAAACAGGTCGTTTGGCTGAAATGCCGGCTGACTCTGGATACCCAGCGTATCTTGGTGCTCGGTTGGCATCATTCTACGAGCGAGCTGGTCGTGTCAAATGTCTTGGAAACCCAGACAGAGAAGGCTCCGTTTCTATTGTAGGAGCTGTATCACCACCTGGTGGAGACTTTTCAGATCCAGTAACATCAGCAACTCTGGGTAAATATTCATTATCATTCAGAGACTACTCTTAAATGCGATAACAGTAACGTGATTGACCCCTTTTGAGAGGGGCAGGTGGGACAAGCGCAGTTTAAGATTGCTTCTACAAGGTGTCCCGTATCGTTTTATTCAAACTTTGAGAGTATAAAGGAGATTTAATTTACTTTGTTTCTAATTAAAAATAACAAAAGTGATAGGTCAATTTTGTTGAATAATTGATGCTTTGGCATCGCCCAATAATGGTTACCAATTACAGGGGGTATGGGCTGGCCATAAGTTATTATTACGCCTACCCGCATGGAGCGATTTAAGGAGCGCCGTTGACTTACAGAATTTGATACTTCGGACTTTCTTTGTTGCACCCTCACTAAATAACATCATCTCTGATGGCTTATAAAATACTGTACATTTGCGAAAGAGATTTGATGTAAATATCCTAAAGATAGAGAACCTTAACGCAAATTGTCTTTAAATAATATATAGAAAAAAATATTCCTATTAAAATAAGGAAGTTATTGTCGACTTTTGGTATAACGAAAGCTTTCCGGCAGTTTAAAATATTTTTAAATGATTCTGCAGGTGAGTTTTCTTATCTATCAACATTTTTGCTACATTAATCTAGTTGCAATAGACGAGACACGAAGAGAGAGAAAGTGAGCGAGTGATCTAAATATCCTATATCTTCATAACTATGCAGATTTGACCTACTACTTTTTAATTTTTAGTCATTAAATTAGATTTACTTTACGATGCTAAACTTTGAATATATGGGACACCTTGTATATTTCTTTATGGTTCGCGATCATTTGCAGATGGCGGCCTATATAAAATTTCATTTACGCCACTGTGCGGTAACTATTAATTGCCGTCGATCATAGCTTAACAGCGTTGTATTATACTGTAAAGAAATATTCATTTCAGTCTCCCACAAAACTGGCTGATCAAAATTTTTCGAACTTTTTATAGGAATATGACATTGAAACTCCTAGCATTGTTATGGCCGACTATGATCTATATAAGGAAAATAGTTTCAACTTTACAGTGCTTTCAGACATAGGATGTTGATATCAAAAATGGAACGGTACAATTTAAACGATCTAGTGAATTTATCCCATTGTATACGGTAGTGTGCAAAAAAATAGGTATACGGTAATATTTACGTATATGCACTGATAGTAAATATACTAGTTAGTATAATTTAATAATTTACGATTTAACTAAGAATGATTACATCAAACACAGAAAACATTAAGTTTGTTTGAAAATATTACACAATAGTTAAATATCTAGTAAATATGGCAAAATAACCTGTGGAAAATAATACGTATATTTTAAATAAAACGTTGCTTCTGAACAAAAGTAAAAAGAAAACAAATTTTTTTATAAAACATTAATATTTAGTAGTACTGCCTTTATTTTCTAACACTGCTTGACATCTACGGGGCATAGAGTCAACGGAAATAGACTTCCAAGCTTCCTGTGCCGCCTTTTTTGACATCACTCCATAGATGTCTGACATATTGAAACATTTTCTCATTATTTTATCTAAACTTTTATGTCAATTGATATAGAATTTTGCGCGAAAGTGTGAAAAGATCAAAAATTCAACGAAATGGCAATTATGCAAAAACTGAGGAGTTTTTGTATTAGGATTTCCTATCCCTAGGAATCCTAATACAAACTGGCTACAAATAATGCAATAAATTAATAATAATAATAATAATAATAATAATAATAATATCAATTTATTGGCATCACATACATAAATACATACAGATATGCCAAAAAGACTGAATCACCCTAAGGTGCTCTTCCTCCAGCCTTTAATTGCGTCCAAATTTTGACAGTTTAAACCAGAAGTATAATTTGTTTGAATTGGCACACGTTGAATTTAATTTCTTCGTTAATGTAAGACTCTATAACTTGGGGACCATCTCTAGATCTATATACATATAACCTTCCACTATATTGGTAACGTTACTCATGTTTTAAATACATTTAAAATAAAAAAGTTGATATGAACATCATGCACGCCGAATGTGCTATAAATCTGAAAATATTTTATTTGAATAGTTCATACTCGACCTAGACAATATAATAATATCCTAGTAAAAGAAGAAGAAAAAAATTGAGCCAGTTCAGTAAGATACCCAAATAAATAAGGATAGACCATTCACATTAATACATGTACTATTGTCGCAATAAGCAGTGGTTGTCTGTATACCTAGTATTTTAAGCATTTCTATAAATATGTTTTTTTTAAGGTATTGTACAAGTATTTTGGGGTTTGGATAAAAAGTTGGCACAAAGGAAACATTTCCCATCCATTAATTGGCTTATATCGTATTCAAAATATACCCGTGCTTTAGATGACTTTTATGATAAAAATTTCGCAGAGTTTGTACCACTCCGTACCAAAGTGAAGGAAATTCTACAGGTAAATAATATAATGTTAGAGAAACGCCGGCTTGTTTAATTTTTAATTATTGTATATAGTATAGTTCCTAAAGTAAAAGTAAAAAGTAAAAGTTGTTAATTTTTAATTTTACATATATTTGTGTTGTATGGTTTAAATGATGAATAAATAATAACTTTCTTCTTACAGGAAGAAGAAGATTTATCTGAAATTGTGCAACTGGTTGGTAAAGCATCTCTAGCTGAATCAGATAAGATTACCCTTGAAGTTGCTAAATTGTTGAAGGAAGACTTTTTGCAACAAAATTCCTATTCTACGTATGATCGATTCTGTCCCTTCTATAAAACAGTGGGTATGCTGAAAAATATGATAGGATTATATGATATGGCAAGGCATGCTGTCGAAACAACAGCTCAATCTGAAAATAAGATAACTTGGAATGTAATAAAAGATTCCATGAATAACATCCTTTACCAGTTAAGTAGTATGAAATTCAAAGATCCAGTAAAAGACGGAGAAGCTAAAATTAAAGCGGATTTTGATCAATTATACGAAGATATTCAACAAGCTTTTAGAAATCTGGAAGACTAAGTTTATATGTAATAATACCATTGTATTTATCACTGTAATACCTCACTGTTGAAATAGCATATTGTTTAATTCCGTCAAAATGTTGTAAATGTTATAAAGATTTACGTAAAGTACATCAAAATTAATTAGAAAAAGAAGTAGCATAGAGGTGAGGGTATGTTTGTAAAAAATAAAGATATTTCCTTCATTCCATATAGTCTTAGTAAATTTTAAATGTTTATAATGTACAGGTGCTTATTCGTTTCAGTATTATAATATGGCATGCAATCTATAATCATTTCATATAAATTTAAATATATATTATTACGTTATGTACAGTTAAGCTTTTAAGAGATGTATGCATTTTGATGTAAAACTAAATTTGAATAAACCTGTTTGTTGTTTGAACTTGCCCTATTTTGTCAGTTGATATTCAAGATAGATTATCGTATCATGGAAGTATGTAGGCTACTTATCCCGAGCAGGTCGAAAACGCCAGAACACTGCTATATGGGTCATCATATTCACCTAACATTTTGTTACTATAACCTACAATTATTAACAAACCTCAAACTTATAAAAATCACATTTATCCCCCCCCCCCCACAACTTCCAATCTCCTTCAAGAATGGCGGGTAATATTTTATTGTTTATATAAAAACTTCCGCTAATGTTATGAAGTGCTTCAGTAATAATTAAATCCGCCGACATCTCGACATCCCTGAAGATTTAAGTATTGTCGTTTCTGAAGTCGATAAACAATTCCTCAAAATTCTCAAATCACATTTATATTTTCCGCCGCAACTTCCAAACTTCTTAAAAAATGGTAGGTACCTAATATTTATCTGAAAATTTCCGCTAACGTTATGAAGTGCATCAGTAGAACGATATCACAGTAATAATTAAATCCGCCGACATCCATGAAGATTTAGGTGTTGTCGTTTCTGAAGCCGTTAAACAAACCCTCAAACTTATAAAAAATCACATAAATTTTTTTCCCCACAACATCCAATCTCGCTTAAAAAATGGAAGGTACTATAAACCTGAAATGTAGGAAAGTCGCGTTTTCTGGCAGCTGTGCGCAAAACAAAACCGAACAGTTACTGCTAAAATGACCAAAAGATGCGTGTATATACATATATAATATTGCTATATGGGACGTTGTGAACGAAAAAAGCAACATACTTATCTTTTTCTCATTGCATAGTGCCCAGTATCCAGCTCTTGAAAGCGATTGGTCATGCGTGAATATATTTTACGCTCGCCGTCCCTTCTCACATCTAAGAGCTCTTGTTGACGGTAACGGCCAACGTTCCGGTTTTTAAAACGGACGGTTGTCCGTTGCTCAGTGCTCTTTAGGTAAGTACGAAGGTTTGCTCACGCACCGGACAACCCCCCGTTGGCTATATATGCGCCGGCTACACAACCGTCGCCCCTCGGCACAACGCTAATCGGCCCGATGCAGTGAACTACGCTAGTTTATGAGAGTTTGTTAACGACACTGGATGGACAGACGTTATTGCTGCTGAACATAATTAGATACCACAATTTCTACTGAAATATCGATCACGATATTGATATGGATTTGTTAATTACTCTTGTTGAAAATAGACCAGTGCTGTGGGATAAGACCACGCAGAGAGTTACAAAAATAAGCAGCTTAATTTTACGGCATGGAAGGAAATATGCATAATGTTGCATGAGCAATTTGAGACATTATCTGATAAAGAAAAAAATAATTTATTTTTTGGCAAGTTTAAATTATTTATTGAAGTGTACTTCTCAAACATATTGATTCTGCCACGGTAATCTCCCTTCTGGTGTCATGAAATACTCCGCAAATTTATTGCGTATCATATTTGCTGTAAAACTATCTCCTACAGAACTTGAATGAGGTATGTCGCGTAGGTTGGAATTGAAGCAAGTTGGTAATGAATCACCAGTTATTTTATTAATAATTCCTTCTTTTTGTGAATAACATTTTGCAACAAACAGCAAGTTTTAACTATGTCGACTGCTAAGTGAAATGGCCGATGCAAAATTCGTCATTATACCAAATGCACATTTCACGTACCGTCTTGCTCTTGTCAGACGATAGTTGAATATCCTTTTGACTTCATCGAGTTGATGGCCAGCAAAAGGCCGAAGTAAATGTTCCTGCAAAGCGAAAGCTTCGTCACCAACAAATACATAAGGTAGTTCGCAGTCTGTTCCTAATTTATACGTACATGGAGGTACGTTTAAGCTATTGCTCAATAGTCTTTTCCAAAATTCTGTTTCTTTAAATACGGCTGAATCACATTCTTTGCCATACGCACCAACATCTATAAAAATATAATTATAACTGGAATCTACCACAGCCATTAACAACTCTGTAATTTCACTCGTTTTTCCTTTGGCACTGAGGAGATAAGTTAAAATTGTAGGCAACGGAAGCGTTTCCGTTAAATAAACGAATCGTCTACAAGGACTAACGTTTTGTATCGGACCGTTACGCGGTAAAAAAACGTTCGTCAACAAGAGCTCTAACGGTTATAAAGAATACAGCACATGTATTTTTAGATCACGGGGATCGATGCAAAATGCGTGCTCAATGGAGTGAGTCGCTCGAGGAAACATGGAGAAACGTTATAACTAAAGAGCGGATAGTCACAGGCACCATAGACTATTATTCATCGCATCACCGTTACGAAGCTCGGCCATAGGCGGACGGAGCACGGATACACAAATGATGATCGACTAGGCGCGCTAGATACGGAATTAGTCAAGTGAAGAGCGATCGCACAAAATATCTCTTTATTCAGCGTATTTGTCTCCACAATATAGTATTTATTTAAAAATAACTTTATAGTATTAGAATACTCTAAAATATTTAGAAACTCAAAGTTTAAAACTAGAAGAAGGTATCGAAATCGTAAATACTACCTTACATAAAGTTAAAAATATTCCCGGAGATTTTAGAGGCCGTTTCAGCAAAAAAAAATGACGCAGTTTTTAACCGTAATCCGGATTTAAACATCTTAAAAAATGTCTGTTCCGAAGACAATGGAATGTATAGTAATTTTTAAATATACTTTAAATATGCACCTCTCACTAGTTTTGATGTAGAAAAAAGTTTTTCTGTATTTAAAGAAACACGAAAAGCAAACGGACTCAGTTTACAGATCAGAATTTAGAATATATTTTAATAATTAATGCAAATAAATTTTGTTTACACGGACTTGCATAAGATAGGTATATTGTTTAAGTACAATATTGTCATACTCAGAGGAAAGATTCTTTAATACAAAGAGATATTACTTCCCTACTATTTAAAAAAATGATTGCCTTCAGTTAGTATGTATTACTTCTGTGGAAAATAATATTATTTCAATGAAAGAAATATGGATTAACTGAAAGAAACAGTTGCTTTAAAAAATACCGTCAAAGAGATATTTGTTTGTTTTAAAGAATCTTTTTTATCAGTGCATATAAACGAATTTCTACTTCAAATTTATTAAACAAAATGTAGCATATGTTACAATTCGTATTAAAGTATATCTGTCTGCGCTACTGTCACACCACGACGTATGTTTAACAACACTCGATATATATAACGCGCCGACTCAATATGAATCGTCGCTTATAGTGCCTGTAGCTATCCGCCTTTTGGTTATAACTCACGCACGCGAAGTAAAGGCAAAAGGTACTCCCACTATCTTCGCGATTCGTTCAAAAATCGTAATTCAGTGTGTATTGTACGCATTGGCATATTGTACGCGTACGGCATCCGTCCACTAGCATTTGCCCGTTTCTTAGAGCTCTGACGTAAGATGCGCGCGAGCACGGGGTGTCCGCCAACAAAAAATAATTGTGCTGTAGTTTTGTATTTGCACGTGGCTATAATAACAAAAAAATATGCCGCCAAAGGATAGAAAAATTATGCGATTATAAAGAATTGTTTAGTAGCAAATTATCTTTATTGGCGTAAGTAAACCACAAAGTAGAAGTTCTTAGGCTTTGCTTTTACACAACCAAGCAAAAATAACTAATGAGAAAAACGAATCTGTGCGAAACAAGTCGAGATAATTGACTCATTTTAATAATCTAGGACTGAATATAATGTTTACTTTTGCTGTGTCTTATTTACTCCAGTCTTATTAATTAATGTTTTAACAAGAAAAAGCTAGTTCACGTTATTTAATAAGAGCCAAATTCATAGACGCGACTTAAGGCTTCCTCATCCTCACCTCATACTCATAGCGTCGATTTCTCACATTTTGGAATTCATAAACTAAATGTTAAGTACATTGGAGAGCAGATAGGTTAAATTATATGCAATAAATCTTCAAATTATTCTTCATTACTAATTTAAAGTATGCAATGGATATGCTCCTGTTTATTCGTTAAAAAGGTTTGAAAAAAAAAATAGAAGGATAATATGCAGATGCATGGAAAGTGAATGAGAATTTTATTGACCTCTGAATAAAATTTTAGAAAAAGATGTAATCAGACTAATAAAATCATGACAAATGACATGGTTATTATATTTTTTAAATACTAGAATCGTCATTTTTTTTGTAAAAATGTTATTAAACCGAATTTCAAAAAATTGTCAATTGTAGATAAAAATTTCATAAAAAACTTTTACAGTGAACATAGCATCTTAAACTGATACTTTAAACTAAAATATAATACATGCAAATATATAAGAAAGATGAAAAAATGCACAATACATGGTATTTACTGTTTTTTTAATTTTAATTAAAAGTAAGAAATAAAAATATAAAATAAATATACACATTTATAATAAAAACATTACTTGTATTTATATACAGATGCCCTTGGTAAAGTTAAATTTAATGTGGTATCGAAATTACTAAACGGCACTGATTTTGGCCGAAAAGTGTTAGAAAACTGTGGCCGATCTCGGTGAAAGAGTCTGTTTGAAGAAATTTGGCTGTCACGATTTTCTACTGTTCGGCTGTGATCATTGTACGAATCACAGGCGCTCACACTGTCTGCACGTCTTCCGACTTCCCTGGGTGGAAATTCACTATAACGTTTTCTTTTCGCACCAAGACAGCCTGAATTACGATACCTCGTGGTGATCAACTCTTCACCACAGTTCAGTAATTGAGCTGGAGTCAAACTCGCTAACGAATGCTGCCTCACGATATTTGCTTGTAATTTCTGACACCTTATATCCTCAACTTGACAACCAACATCAAAATAGTGAATATCGTTGGTTTGGGTATCTGAAGTAGTCTGCGAAATTTTTCTCCTCTCGCATTCTTCACATGTACTATTTTCCGTCTGTGTAGTAGCATCTACTTGTATTTGGGCTGGTTGTTTTTCCGTGGATAACTCGCCCACAACTGCACATGTTGAAACGTCGTTGTTTCTCTTAGATGATATTTCTTTAGGGGCTTTAAGTACACATTGTTTTCCTAAAGTTGTCATAAGTTTGTTTAGGCAAATTTCTACAGTTATTCTTTTTGCATTTCTTCGTCTTAATGTGTATGGAAAACTAATCACCTTCCTTGCCTTTAAAGGAGATAATCCTTGGCTGCCGTGAGAAATATCAACTGTATCTTCAGTAACCTCTTTCAATATGAAACGCCCACTCTTTGTAGCACCAGTTAATACCTTTATAGCTTCTTGACATTGGGATATAACTAAAAGCAGTTCAAAGAAGCGCAATTGCATTTTACTTCCCAATTACACTAAATATACACATAAATATTTTCTGAGATAAGCATACCTAAATACAGCAATAAGTAATATTGGGGTTGTATTATTAAATGCAAACTTTAAATAATCTTCTAACATAAAAATTGAAATGAATTATTAAGGGTAAAATTCAATATAAACAAATTATACAGTGTTTGTTAATGGGCTAAGTAACATTACACTTTTTAAAAAAATATGCAGAAGACATGATTATTCCTTACCATTTATTTTATTGTGTATATTCATAGCTATCCTTAAGAACCATCCATGATTATAGCACAGATTATAGTATCATCAGTATCATATGATAAATTCTTAAAATAAATTTTGATTTGCCTTATCTTTTTTTGTACTCTTTTCAACTTCAAGCCTATTCTCATAAAGTCTGTTCGTTGTGGCTACGCTTTCTGCACTGGTTCCTAAGTAAAACAGTATAGAAGATTCCCACCTTGCATATTGGAGAAAGATAAAACATACACCCGTGTTATTATATTATTGGTGCATCCCTAACGAACAAAGCTATAACTTGCATATACTGCACAGAACAACAATAAATATACTGTAAGAGCGAGCCTCCTATGGTTACCTACCATAACCGGCATATTTGGAAATGTGATAACGCTGCCGTGCCTGCAACCTGCAACGCTATGTAACTAAATACAGTGCGCCTGTTACTCTAATAGGTATATTTGACAATGTTTAGATGCGGGAGCTCCTATAATATCAGCTGACTATAGAACTGAATCTCGTGCTGTATAGTGGTATATGATAAAGTACTTGTCATGTGGTCTTATCACAGGTCTTATGTTTCCCAAAAATGGCAGATGACAGCCACATGACAGCTAACGTAGACATGCAAAATTTAACTATCTGAATTACACGTATTTTTTTTTAATATCAGAATAAAATTTTAAAATGGGTGATTTCGAACCATTAGAACCGTCACTGCAAAATATCGTAAATCAAACCTCGCTGAAATGGATATTTGTTGGAGGGAAGGGTGGTGTAGGGAAAACGACATGTAGGTGAGTGTAATACATGATTTGAAATTTAACAAAAATAACAGTTTGAAACAGTTGCAGTTTGGCAGTGCAGTTAGCGAAAGTTAGAGATTATGTGCTAATCATTTCTACGGATCCCGCTCATAATATATCCGACGCTTTTGATCAGAAGTTCACCAAAGTTCCAACGTTAGTGAAGGGATTTGACAATTTATTTGCGATGGAAGTTGACCCAAATGTTGGCTTGAATGAACTACCGGAAGAATATTTCGAAGGAGATCAAGACGCAATGAAGATGAGTAAAAATATAGTGCAAGAAATAATTGGCGGTTTTCCTGGAATCGATGAAGCTATCAGTTATGCAGAAGTCATGAAACTTGTTAAAAGTATGAATTTTTCAGCAGTCGTCTTCGATACGGCGCCGACGGGACATACTTTAAGGTTATTATCATTCCCTCAGCTGGTCGAGAAGGGTTTGGGAAAATTGTTAAAATTGAAACTGAAAATCTCACCTTTAGTATCGCAATTGTCAGGATTGTTGGGAGTGGCGGACTTCAATTCTGACACGTATACCGCAAAACTGGAAGAGATGTTGTCCATCATCAAACAAGTCAATGAACAATTTCGAAATCCCGATCAGACTACTTTTGTCTGTGTTTGTATTGCGGAGTTTCTATCTCTGTACGAAACTGAACGTTTAGTGCAAGAATTAGCAAAGTATAAAATCGATACGCATAACATTATAGTTAATCAATTGTTGTTCAAGAAAGAGGGTGAGAATCCATGTAAAATGTGCTCGGCCAGGTATAAAATGCAAGAGAAATATTTAGACCAAATTAATGACTTGTATGAAGATTTCTACGTCACAAAATTACCACTGATCCAGAAGGAGGTTAGGGGAAGTGAAAATGTAAAGCAATTCTCAGAATACTTGGTTAAACCATATAAACCCCTATAATAATATTATTAAGTTTTTATTTATGTCTGTTTTCTTTTTACTACGGGGTAAGAAAATATATTTAATATATATATACAATGGATATTTGTTTTGGTTGGATTTCTGTATTTATTTTTTACAATATTAATTAATACATATATTTTAAACAGGAAAGTTTAGTATTTCAGTCATTCCCAATGTATTTAAATATATACTTATGTACATACCAAGCTTCTCATCAAGATAAAGTAATATAATAAGTAATTAAAGTAAATCTATCTATATTTCTCTATTCTTTTTTATTATATTGTATATCTTTAAATATAAATGTAATTGATTTATTAATTACTGAATACTACTAATTACAAACATAAAGAGTTTCTTCACTAGATTGTTTTGGTTTCCTTGACCAAACTAATTTTAAACTGAAGTAGAACAATTAAATATATCGCCATAGTAGATATACTCTGAAAACAAAAAACGAACAAGTGTTTAGAAAGAAAAAAAAAAAGAAGATTTATTAATTACTGAATACTACTAATTACAAACATAAAGAGTTTCTTCACTAGATTGTTTTGGTTTCCTTGGCCAAACTAATTTTAAACTGAAGTAGAACAATTAAATATATCGCCATAGTAGATATACTCTGAAAACAAAAAACGAACAAGTGTTTAGAAAGAAAAAAAAAAAGAAGATTTATTAATTACTGAATACTACTAATTACAAACATAAAGAGTTTCTTCACTAGATTGTTTTGGTTTCCTTGACCAAACTAATTTTAAACTGAAGTAGAACAATTAAATATATCGCCATAGTAGATATACTCTGAAAACAAAAAACGAACAAGTGTTTAGAAAGAAAAAAAAAAAGAAGATTTATTAATTACTGAATACTACTAATTACAAACATAAAGAGTTTCTTCACTAGATTGTTTTGGTTTCCTTGACCAAACTAATTTTAAACTGAAGTAGAACAATTAAATATATCGCCATAGTAGATATACTCTGAAAACAAAAAACGAACAAGTGTTTAGAAAGAAAAAAAAAAAGAAGATTTATTAATTACTGAATACTACTAATTACAAACATAAAGAGTTTCTTCACTAGATTGTTTTGGTTTCCTTGACCAAACTAATTTTAAACTGAAGTAGAACAATTAAATATATCGCCATAGTAGATATACTCTGAAAATAAACAAGTGTTTAGAAAGAAAAAAAAAAAGAATCCCCCCCCCCCCACTCCTACATCACAAAAGCTTAAAGTTCTCATTATCAAGTTTTTCTATAAATTCAGACGAAATGAACTACGAAATTTTTATGTGAGAATACCTCGAGTACCTCTTAGATCATATATATTACATGGATAGATATATACCTTCCCAAATATGTTACCAACATATTTACGACATACTGTTGTGATACTGTACTCTTTACTTGTCTTGCTTTCTACTTTTCTGACCCAGTCTCGACGATTGCATGCCTCTTCAAACCACTTCAAACTGACTTTAGCGCGAATTTTAAATTGAAGTAATGACGAAATTGTTAACTAAGGATTGGATTATAAACAATAACAATAAAATAAATAACAATAAATGTCTTATAGAGATATGTGACGAAATTACGCAAAAGAATAAAGAAACAAACAAAATCTTGCTAAAATACTTTTAAGTAATAATCAAACACGGGCACAAGGCACAATAGATATGAACGTCAACTGTGTCACATGAAGTTGAAAAACGAATTAGTTAATATATCTCAATCTCATACGTTACTACCTGATTGCACATACCCGACTCTTTCGGGGCACAATAAAGATAGTAGTATTGGTGATTTCAATAATGATGAGAGAAATAGATAGGAAAGGCATTGTGTACAGTGTACATGTTGGTAACACAAACGTCCGTATGTCCGTACAGCGGTATATATAATATACATGATTTAAGGAATATCCGCTTTGACAATTTAAAATATCGTCAATTATAATTATGTATTTGATAAAAATTCAGGAGTCTGTGCAACACCTAACTTATTATATCAACTCTTTGTTGAAAGAAACACTTACTGATGTTACGAGTTCACGATTAACCACAGTGTAACCTCGAAGGGATACCTTTGGAGGATTCATTTGTATCGCTATTAAGAACAACTCGATCTGCGAAATAAAATATTGGTAGATAATTGGATATGTAGTAAGTAGACAATCAGGCCTATTCTGTATCTTTCACGTTGGTCTTAACGATATCGTTAAAGCTGACCTTCGTTAGTGTACAAAGCGTTTGTACGAGTATGTACGATAAAAAACCGTAACGATAGCAGTTAAATAATTAACGATATGATACAGAATAGGCCTGACTGTCTTTTATATGTAGGCAGTAGGTATGATAAATATCTACATACCTCTCTAACCGTTTGTAAATCGACAGTGGATAATTCAATATTTAAAAGCGTCGTCTGAACTCTGCTGGCTATATTTATCGAAGCATTATGCGAACAATTGCAAAATACGTACAACAACACCATGCAGTAACTAGCGTCCACCAGCAGACCCATCTCTTTGAAAGTAAATCGAAAACCATGGTCAACTATTTCCGACGTAAATCCATAAATCTAAACGGTTTTCATTTTTAGATACTTACGAATGTACTACTATATTATTATGGACGGAATTTTACCGCGATAGTAATATTAGTGATCATAAATAGAGAATATGTCGAGTACGTTCTAGCGTAAGCGTTGCCCAATTTCTGTAACATTTCACTCAGATTCAACCATAAGATCCTGTAGTGTTTAACAATATAGCTGCCACAGTATTGCTTCACGTCCTACAACATTGGAATTTATTACTAATATTCTTTATAATATATTTAATATGTATTGTGTGATTTGGTGAGTTTAGCTGTGTGGAGGCAGTTGAAATGAGTTTACTTTTATATGCACGTGTGTTTGGCGTGGTTTCGCGTTATAGCATGTAGTAAGTTATAACATGATTATTGTATTTTAACAGTTTCATTACAGTTCTCAAACATTTGTGCAGTTAGTGACTACTAACATTACTGCTGTATCATTAGCTGCCTATCTAGTTCAACATACCACTTCGAAACTATCAGCTACGGATTTGCTTGCATTCCCTATGGCCCTACAGTTTATATACCACAATGCACAGTTCATATTTATCATCGTAATAATGTGTAAGTATGCTGTCGTGTGGTATAAAGTGAAGCCTTCTAGCAAGGCACTCAAAGTTAATAGAAAAGCGACTGCAAGTATCAAACAACCAGAACTTATGATGACAATTAAGGCATTAAGGTGAGGAAATACTAAACTTTTTCCTACGGAAAAAAATCTTTTAGAAAAAAAGGTACGTACATAATACTTGCCACCTATCGTCTAAGGTTTTTCTGTTACCTGTAATTTTATAATAACCCAATTGAAAACGAGTCCAACTATTTTTGTAGTTACAAACTTCTTTAGCCACACCCCAACCGACATACGGAATCCAAAAATGGGGTATTAAAAACACCACAAAAATAACGGAGTATATGTATTCGTCGAATTTTTTACTTTTTTGTGTTAGTATTATTAGACGCTCGTATCCTACCAAAACGACAAGTACGGTTGTTATGGCATAGAAACAATAAGCGTAGATTGTCGGGGCGCTCAGCCAGCTAAATGTAATCCTTCCGATTTCACCTCTTTGTATAGGCATAACACCCAGAACCTGAAAAAAGTATAGCAAAATATATTCGTAAATGCAATGAGAAAACCTATTGGATGGGATCAACAATTTATCTTTGCGATGACATCTGTTAACGCGGTGACTGTCATTTTTTTTTTTCAAATCACCCTGTATATTTTTTTGCGCCATTCGATAGGTATTCTATTTTTAATTCCGTATATGTATCACACTCTTTACTTTTGGGTAGTGTAACAGAAATATCTTACTAAAAATTATGAGACATAATAAGTTCCAAGAAAAAAGTAGGTACCCATGAAACTAATGTCAATTAACTGTAAAATGTTAACAACAAATATTACGACGCGACATTTAGTTGAAATTTCTTCAAGAAATGGCTGTGTATTCAAACCGATAGATGTTTTTATTTACAAGGAATGCCAATGAAATAGTAAGATATCATCTATGATAGTAAGGCCGCTGGACAAATGTACGAATAGCGCTATATATCCAAAGAGATCATTGCTAAGTTATTTGCAAAACTAGCAGAAATGTGTCTTGAGATGAATGGTGCACATTTTTTTTTATTGTTTTCTATTATTTTATCATAGTGCACATATTCGGAAATAGAAATAAAATATTTATCAAATGGTGCAAAAAAATACATATATAAGGTGTTATTTGAAAAAAAAAGTTGCCCGTCACCACTTTTACAGATGTCATCGCAAAAATAAATTGATGGTGGAAAACAAGCGTTCTCGAAGATTTATTGTCAAAGTTAAACGTCAAAGTCTCACTTCTTTACATCGTTTGATGCTTGTGAGTTAATATAATTATCCGTTAAGTTCCTTAACATTGTTGTTGTAAAGAGTTAAAATGGATAACAATAACGAAAACAATATTTATACAAATCATGAAATTCTTAATTTATTTTTTATACACGGAAAGTGCGAGAAAATTCTTGCAGAATGTTTAACGAAAACTATCCACATTTACCTCCGACAACGAAAGGTAAATTTAGAAGAATATACCTAGTAGCAAATTTTGTACTTTCTGAACGAATTGATCATGTGTTAAATCGACATAAAAGTGTAGTTGAGAATGAAGAAGGAGAGTTGAATACCTTGGCTTATTTCGAGACCAATTCCAACGCCTCAGTTCGAGCTGTCGAAGACGATCAGGGAATCAGTAGGTCTTCAGTGCATAGGATTTTGAAGAAGCATCACTTCCAGGATTACAAGTTCTCGATCGTTAGTACAAGACCTTCATCCTCAAGACCCTGACGAGTTAACTTGTATGAGATGAGGATGAAAAAAAATATCTGGCCGGACGAATCTAAGTTTTCGCGCGAATGATTTCTTAACAGGCATAATATAACCACATCTGGGCTTCAGTCAATCTGCACGCGATCCGGGAAAGAAATTATCAGATCAGCTTTAGTTTTAATGTCTTTTGTTCTATGACGAATGACAGGTCCTCTTACATCATTTATGACGGCGTGTTAACGGCAGTGCGTTACCTGAATTTATTACGGACTGTGGTTGAAGATTTTCTCGACAATCTGCCTTTGAATTTGAGAAGAAGCTGTTGGTATCAACTGAATGCAGCTCCAGCTCATTGCACACAGGAAGTATCCCAAGAACTCACCTTAATGTTCGAAGACAGGTGGATAAGGCGGTTAGGACCGTGGACTGTTTAGATAATAATGTTAAGGCACTTAATGGATAATTATTAACTCACAAGCATCAAACGACGTAAAGAAGTGTGACTTTGACGTTTGGCAATAAATCTTTGAAAACATTTATTTTCCATGGCACACTGGATAAGTATCGAAAGTTATGTGTGAATTTTTCATAAAAAACCTAATTATCTCATAAACTATGAATTTCAGGTATATGACATGTGGGGTGTAAAAGATGTAAAATTAGACGCCGAAGACGACTAGTAATAAGATATGGGGGTGCCATTTGAAAAAATTAAGTTATGGTTCTTCAAAATGTCGAAAAGTTAACGTGTCAAAATATACTCTAACATGCTTAAACATATTATAAATCCTAAATTGATATCCGAAAAATCTAGTGTTCTGTGATTATTTGAATAAATGTTTGCTATAGCAATATTTTTAGAAAAAATAGAATAACTATAAAACGGGCGAATTAAATTACAAAAAGTAAAGGTATTTATAAAGCTGAAAAATAGGTAAACCCAAATATGTAAAAATATACAGGATGTTCAATTAAAAATTACAAAGTAGATGGCGACTTCCGGTATAACTGGAAATGTAAGATAATTTTAATTGAAGAGAGCACAATCGATTATATATAATTCTGAATTTTGAAATTTGTATTTTGGCCAGAACTCCATAAACTTCCAATGAACGGTCTCGCTGAGACAGCCTGTATATGATTTTTGCTACGCTTTTTCCCAAAAGTAAAAAAGTTATAAGTAGGCGAACACCAAATTCAATCACCTGGTATATATTATAATATAAGATGAGTATCAGCTACGGATCTTGGCAATTATTATATTCATATATATTATATCGTAAATATAACTAATTACATAGTGGTAGGTACCTAACAGTATTAAAAAATTTTGTGACTTCATTCAATTATTTATCTTTAGCATTGAAGAGAGTATATAACGTCTAAAAGATCTAATTGCCAGATCTAGTAGTGATGTACGATCGGATCTACATGCCCTTTAAATTGTTAAATTTAAACTGTGAATTTAGTACTGTAATTATTTTAGCACCTTTTTTACGTTCTTTTCAAAAGTATAAAGTTTGCACCTATTATGTTAGACCCCTGCTTAGAAAATATATACCAAATAAAGAATTGGAGGTAAGTACTTTGTCATGGAAATAATTGCCAATAAGTAATAAATAATATAACGTCCCGCTTAACATGTTTCTCGAAAACAACGAACAATCTATCAAGTATAATATAATAGGTTAAGGTTATTCGCCGTAAGAAGTTATAAACGTTAGTTAGTGGAAACCTATGGTATATACGTGCGTGCGTGCCTGTTTAAATGAGTTATTAAAAGTTTATCAGAATATCTCAAGGTGAAATAATTGGTAGAACTGGGCAACATTATTTTACAAACCCAATTCGTCCTCTTATTTAGCGCACGCTAAAGTTAAGTATAGGTATACAAAGACACAGATATTCATATTAAAACGATAGTTAGGTACTTATAACAATAAAGAAGCACAAATCTAACAGAAGAACAATTCTAAAATCTATTTAAAACAAGTTAAAAATTAAAGACGCGTATCAATATTCATTTACCTGAAATAATTTAAGTAACAACTTATGGTCCCTATAAAATTGATCATGTTGATCTAATACATTACCGTCCGCTGAATTTAGCAAAGATCTTTTGGCTATATTTTTGGCCCTTGCGCTGTTTTTAAATTCCTTTATCATTCCCTTAATCGCCAATTCTTCGGCGTAATACAAATCCTGATTCATGGTTATAACTATACGTATCGCAACGTATAGGATTACTGTATACGCTGGTAGTAGGAGACTTAATACCTATTGGTCCTGTGTCTGATTAATGAGGCATCCATTTGCGGAATGACGCAAGTATATCTACCTATATAAATACATCGAAACGTTAATTATAGTATATGCTTGTACATACCTACTCTTTAGAACTTAAGTACCTACTTAATTCTAAGCTGTCAATTCATAGGTATATAGTAGTTAATTAATCAATCGCAAACGATTGTCAGGTTGATTAATTGGTTAAAAAGAAAAATGCCATCTAGTTTATTTTATGCTTTATTGTACAGTGCTCTTCAATTCTAATGTCGCCCCCCCTCCCCTTGCGACCATATATCTATACTTTCTACCACACGCTCTAAGTCGTGCGCTTCGGCTATTTTCGTATTCGCAGGTAGCAGATATGATTTATATTGTATATTTACCCTCGGTTTAGTTTACTATTCATAGATAAAATGGGTGCTGATGTCCTTTTATTGCATGTTAATTTATTATATTAAGTAACCCCAGTTACATAGGACATGCATTGAATGGGTGCACCTGAATTACGCTCAGAAACTGCTCGTCTCATAATGAAGGACCGGAAAACGATTTTAATCATTATTGTTTTGTTTAATCTTCCTGTTCTTTTTCCTTACATTGCAAATATATGCAAGATAGAAAGATGAAACAGAAAGCCGCAGTTTAATGATAAATGTAATGTTTTACGTGTGACCGGCAGTATATAACCAATAAATTTTAACACAGATATATGTTCATAAGAAATTCCTTAAGTTACTTTAATAGTAGATATTGATTGATATACGATCAGAAATGTTATATTTAGAATTTTTATTTGGTTGTAATTTGTCTCTGGAGTATAAACTGTTTTTTCCCTATTTCGTATTTTCTGTATTTTATATTTATTTAAACCAGATCTTACATTAAACAACATACCGAGATAATTATAATTACCATATACTTATAACTCACAATAAGTTATTTTATGAAATTAAACAGAATTACATTTTGTTTTTAAGCACTTGTTTAATTACAAATTAAAATAATTCATCTGGAAATCGTAAACGAAAACTGCAGTTCATATAAATCGTCACAAATAATATTACTGGTAATCTGTTTTACTAGCCTGGTAGCACTTTTGTTTCTAAGAAAAGGATTGTCCCTTATCCGCATTTCCTATCGATCTAATAGTATTGACAAACCGATTTTAAATGTAAATGAGAAATAAATGGATACAATAAAAATGGCTGTGAACGAACAATAACAAAACTAGATACGGATACAAATTTAAAAGGAGTTGAAACACCTACTGAACTAAATTTGCGATAATAGCCAAGAGATTAATATATGCAAATGTTTTATTGGTGAAATTCCTTTGTCCTTTAAATATGTTAAGCAAATATAATGTACAATGTCCTTCTCTGCTCTTTTTCTACCTATGAATCTGAGCTGACCCGAGCCTTGTTTATATATCTTATAGTTATTCAACCGGTTTGAAGTACCTTTAGGTGGCGTTCAGATGGCGTGTCAGGTGTTGCGTGCCCATTCATTTTTTTTTAATAATGTTGCATTGTAATTTCTTAATTTTGATTGGTTTTACTTTGTTATTAACTGCCAAGTTTATTTCAGAATCTGCAACAAACATAGCTCGCATTCCAATGAATATTTGGCGGTTGAATAACTATAAGATATATAAACAAGGCCCGAAGTACTTAGCCTTACTATACGGAAAATAGTATCGATATTTGGTCGTCGCAAGGGGGAGACGTTAGAATTGAAGAACACTGTACATACGTGTCATAACAATCAATTAAATTATTTTTCATTATTGTTCTTAAT
This sequence comes from Cetonia aurata, assembly GCA_949128085.1. Lineage (NCBI taxonomy): Eukaryota > Metazoa > Arthropoda > Insecta > Coleoptera > Scarabaeidae > Cetonia > Cetonia aurata. The sequence continues at coordinate 842,529 of OX421885.1, forward strand.
AACTCTACGGACGTGGAGTAACTTTTAACAATAGTTGAAGAAAGGTAGTTTGAGGGAGAGTGTAAAATGCCGTTATGTTAAATGTACAGCAAAGAAGAAAAAAATAGAAAAATAAAAAGGGGATACATTTTTTACATGTAGACAAACGAACATGATCTGCCATGTCGCAGTATAGGTAGCTACCTAACTAAATGAAAATTCGAAAATCATATTCTCTTGAACTATCTAGCGATGAGATTCATCGTTATTCTTCAACGTCTTCAAAGGGACTTGCAAATTTTATATCGTACGTGTTGATGCCTCGGATGAAAATAATTGATTCATAAAGGACACATTCCGCCGGGATACCACGGCCAATGTGATTTCAGCGCTTGCGCCCCTCTATTTGTAGGATGGCACGCCAAATAATCCATTATATTCCATTCCAGTTCAAGGCAACCCCTGTATGAAGAGCGGAGTACGTTACAGGTAGCGTATTGAGCGTAAAATGCATTAACTAATTTCGTAATCTTATGCATATAAGCTATCGTTATTGATCAGGATCGCATGTGATGGTACATCTACGAGTATATATTCTGCACTATATGTCAAAGGTTGATCAATAATTAACTTCTTCACCTGCTGATGTGCAATTTTTATATCAACTGTTGCTCTCGGTAGCGGGAGAGAAGGTTAGTCTTCCTTTTTTATTTGTTTAAATGTTTGAATTACTCCCATAGAAAACACAGAATTGTACAGATTCTATCGCTAGCTTATAGTAAAAAAAATGTTATCAAGAAATGTAGAAAATAAAAACGGCAACTGGAACAGCAAAAATTCTTACTAAATATATTATGTCATGTACTGCAACGACGTTTCGGTTATCTTCAACAGCTTTCCTCTAGCATATAAGTACACCTCCCGACTAAAGTAATGTCGACGTCTAAAGCGCAGTGTTTATTAAAACTACTCACCATTTGAACAGGTGTGCGTTCAGCTGGCATCGGTTTCAGCAGGTAGGAGATTTAATGGGGTATCTATGTGTAGAATACCTGGTAATTATGCAAATCAGGTGGGAGAATTGAAATTATTTAGTATCAAATGAAAATGTATATATGTGTTTTGCGATTTAAATGTTTTGAAAATATATTTTCACAGCTTGGAGGCAATTGGCAACTTTCAATATTAACATTTAAGAATAATTAAGTAAAAGTATAGATGACAAATTAAGTAGCATTAATCATTTCGGTACTTTACGTAATAAAATATTCGGAAAGAAATGAAGTTGATACGCTTATAAAGTTCAATATTTACATTAATTTTGTGTAATTAACTTGTTTATAGTTAATTTAATAGGAACAATGCAGTAATACTTCATAAATTCACGGATAATTGAAATAATGTTTTATCACTACCAGCTGAGTAAAGTAAAAGTAACGCATTGGTAAAATTTGTGTCTGTATGAAAATAAAAACATTTTTGGTACGGTTATATTATTTTTATTTCAACATGCATGCTTGAAACAAACTTATTTTAGGTGGCTAATCTATCTTTGTGAAATAATTGTAAGCAGTAATTACAATTTGTGCATATGTAATTGCTATTATATTAACAAAAGCCCAAACAAACAATGAAGTAAAATGCAGCAAAACAAGAAGAATATTCTGCAAAAATAAAGAAATAAATAAAAATTTAAGCTCAAGCTTGCACAGGTAGAAGTTTACAGAAGGAAAGTTCGGTCATTATATTGAATTTGTTCTTAAATGTTTGAAGGATTTAAAATTCAAATTTTCTTCCAAGTCTACTTTTGAAAAAAAAAGTGGCTAGAATTAGTATTCGAAATAGAAAATTTTAAATTACTAAGATACTATAAGAGATAGGCATGGAAAACCTTTATACAATCTCAAAGACCGTTAAAATTAGAATATAAATAAGACGATGGTGGTAATAAATGGTATTCCATTTAAAATACGAGAGTTATTTGCATTTTATGTAAGTGAAAATGAAAAGTAGGTTTTTGTTCATCCTGTATAATTTTTAGGCATCACTTTAATTTTATTGTCAAGTCTAGTGCTTTGTTTAAAAAATAAATGCAATTTAAAATATCTAGCTTAAATATGCAAGACAGGCACATGTCTTAAATTTTGGTTTACATTTTGAAGAATAGTTACTCAGAAACGAATTGATTTAGGTATAGGAAACGTAACAGTAACTTTATTTAGTCCGTACTATCAAAATATGACATAATATATAGGGTGTTCCATTTCAATTTTTAAATACGGTTTTTTTTAGCTAGAAGATTGTTGGAGATAGCCGAAAAGTAGTTGTAGTACATGACATAATATTATACAGCAGAATTATCCTGAGGTGGCGGATGCGCGACAGTGAGTGGGCGTGCGCAATGGAGTCGGGCACGCCCGAAGGAATAAGGAGGTTGTTATACTTCACACCTATACACAGTATATGTATTCTCACTATCTTCGCGATTCATTCAAAAATCGTAATTTAGTATGGATTGCAGTACGCATCCATCGGCTAGGCTCCACCCGTCTCTTCGAGCGCGTGGGGGCGGAATTTCCGCCAACACAGGCTAATTCAAGGGTAGTCTTGATTTTTGCAGCTTAAATTGTCGTTTTTTATTTTATAATTTGGATCCACCAAGAGCGTTTCATTATTAAGAATTGCTATCAATTGCCGTGCCTGTCCCTAAAAAGTATTTACTTATATGGAACATGAGCTATTATTTAAGAACTAACGTGATAGTAACACGTCATAATATTAATGTTCGCTATAAGTGCGATATCTCGTAAAGGAATGGCACCGTAATACAACAATTTATATTTAGAACTAGCAATTAGGCATGATTGCGATATTAAGTCCACCATGTATGGAACAATTGTACCTAATACATATGTATTTGCAATTGTGATGATCTCGATTTTTAAATGGTCGAGTTATACCTACCTTTTTGGTCGCTAATGTATTAATTAAGAGGTGTCGTTTTTTAGAAATCAAAAGTGTTAATTCCGAAGCATCGAAGCGTGCACTGCACATCACAGTAAGCACCGAGTACCTTACATTTTTGCATTGCCTGATAGTGATCAATGTGTTAGAAAACAAAAGGAGAGGTGCTGTCCTATTCTTCAGACACATCGGCAACATCATGTACGGATTAATACTGGAAAACCTGGTGGAATACATCAAGCAAACGTATGGCAACGAGAAATGGGAAACCATACGGTCGGATATCGGCTTGGAAGAAAAAAATTTCAATACGCATCAAGTGTACGGCGAAAATTTGATACCGAAAATTGCGACAAAGGCTGTAGAGGTAAGAGCTGATTTCAAATTTTCTGATGTATGTATACGGGATGGTCCAAATTGCTTGTCAGAATAGGGCATCTCAATAACCGCAAGAGATAAGAAAAAAACGAGTGGCCAAGTCTCTTTTTTCCAGATTTTCTCAATGGTGAAAATGAAAATTAGTTATACTCTTTTGTTTTTGAGTTATAGCCAAAAAATTGAGTTTTTCCAATTTTCGAAAATGCTCAATAACTTGCTTGGCTTTAACAATACGAAAAAGCCGTTTTAACATTAATTAAGGCACTTTTATGAGTAGAACTGATTAGTTAAATCAGATTGTTATTTTATGCACTCGTTTTTGCTCTATCGCATAAAGTTGATTTTCTTTAAATGTAAATCGTAGTGTGTTTTTTCTCCTTAAAAAAATAGTTTATGGAGTCGATTTCCTTCAGTTATCTAATGAAATATAAAAGAATTATTCGAAAGCTATCATCTAGTATAGTCTATAACAAACACAAGTGTGTGTTTCTGAAATAAATAAAACTTATTTGATTACTATTTATTAAATGCAATTCCGTATATATGTTATAATGCAACACAAGTAGCAATTTATTACATCAAATGTTCAAACTGCAGCTCATTATTGTCCAAACACAACTGACATCTTCTCCTTACACGTCCAATTGCATTATAAATATGAATGTTAGGAACAGCATTTAGATATTCTTCAAAGTTGTGAACTAGTTCCTGAACATTATTGTGCCGTATTTTATATAAGCGATCCGTTACGTACCCCCACAGAAAGAAATCAAAGGACGTCAAGTCAGGCGATCTTGGCGGCCATCTTTCAGGCCCATTTGTTCCTATATAACCAATTATTTCAAAAGTGATTATTTAAAAACTGTATTATAATTGATGAATGAGCATTGTGTGCTGGTGTGCCGTCGTGTTGAAAAAATAGAGCTCTTCTTTGTTGTAATGGCATGTCGTCGACGAGTTCTTCAATATTTTCTTGTAAGATTTGCGGATACCGTTCAGCATTTAAATTTTCCCGGTATATATGATATATACGATTGTCCATAATAGCACACCATACATTAAAACCGTATGCGCATTATTTCTGTAAAAAATGCCTGCACTACTAATGTGGACTTCGTCGGTCCATATAATTTTCATCCTGATATGTAGATGATGCACCTTTCTGATTTTACATGATTTATATTTATTTCTTCTTAGAATTCTAATTGAACGAACCCAAGATACACCAACTTGATGGTCTATTTGACGCCTTGACATTTTTGGATTTTCCACAACAGCTCCTAAAACGTGAATAGCATCATCTTTTCCTTCTTGGTGGTTTGTCAAAGGATCCATAATTAATTAAGTTTTCCTTCACGCTACTACTATATATTCTACCATTGGGTGCCTTGTGTCCGGGTAGCTATTAAAATACAAATCATCGTCATTTTTATTTGATTCAATGTAGCACTCCAACATATCACACATTTCAAATTTCGTTTCAAAACGTACCTACCTAACACGCACAGTTCTTAGACTTATACTTAACACCTATGTCACATCTTTGACTTTGACAGGAGAAATTGACTGTTTTTTACAGTCTTTTCCCTGTCATAGGCCACTAGATGATTAAAAATGTAAATAATTAGTTCTTTTATGTTTCATTAAATAACTGGTGGAAATCGACCCCATAAGCTGTATATTTTTGGAAAGGGAAAAAACACTCTCTCTAATTATGTCATTGCCTACTACGATTTACATAAAAATCAACTTTATGCTCCAGACCAAAAAGGAGTGCATAAAATAACAATCTGATTTAACTAATCGATTCTACTCATAAAACTGACTTAATCATGTTTAAACGATTTTTTCGTTTTGTTAAGGACAAACGAGTTATTGCGCATTCTCGAAAACTCGAGGAACTCATTTTTTGGCTCCAACTCGAACACAAAAAAAAAATATATAACTAATTTTCGTTTTCGCCATTGAGAATATCTAGAAAAAAAAAGATCGAGACTTGGCTACTCGTTTTTTCCTATCTCTTACGGTTATTGAGATGCACTATTCTGACGAGTAATTTGGACCAGCCAGTACATAGGTAATACAGTGACCGAGTAGAAGAATATAGGTTGAGTCGATAATTTTACTTAGGTCTTGGAAATGTCCGAACAGGATTTTTTCTACCACATGGGCGTATTCTTTATAAGTTTTCTCAGGCCGTACGGTTACGATCGCGTATTGCTCGTGTTGGGACGACACATGAGAGATTTCCTGAACGGCCTGGATAATTTGCACGAATATTTGCGATTCTCTTACCCTAAGATGAGGGCGCCCAGTTTCATCTGCGAGAACGAGACCAACGGCGGTCTCACGCTGCATTACAGAAGCAAGCGAAAAGGCTTCGTCTACTACACCATGGGACAAATAAAGGAGGTACAAACAGTCGATCACTGCGCACACTTAACAATTAAATTATAAATCGCTATGCTCCCTGTCCCAAAACTAGGTAGCGCGACACTTTTACCACAAAGAAATGAAAATAGAATTGATAAAGGAAGAGATGCTCATCGATATGGTACATACCACCTTTCAGTTGACTTTCGATAATAGAGCGTTTAATTTAACTTCATTGGCGATGACAACGGAAGAGAAAAATTTGCCGATCAACGCTTCAATCGTTTTCGAAATATTTCCGTTCTGTATAGTTTTTGGGTAAGTTTGTGTATATCGTCGCGACATACACTACCGCTCATAAGTATTTGGGCACCCATGTTTTATAAAACTATTTATACAATATAGCGTCTAGGAAATTCATTCTTGCAAAATTGAATAATTACCTATATGGGAATCAGTAAATGTACACAAATGCTGCATAAGAAACGTCATATTAATTACTTTATTACTTGGAATAAATAAACTCTTCTAATTGTCTGTTGTTCAGGATACTTTTCGTAATGATGTTTTAATCATCTACGACAAGTTTGAGGGTGGATTTTCGAAATTGTCCTCAGTTGTTTTTCCGTATTCGCTGTGAAATCATTCTGTGCTAGTATTGCCGTAAAGAGTTAAATATAGAACCGCCTGCTCTTATAATTGCGCTATTGCGCATCATCAAACTGGGCAATTGCCAAATAGCGAAAGAATTAAAATTAAACAACACCACCGTGGATTATACCGTTAAAAAATACCGATATAAATAGTACTGATTGAGTAAAGCACCCAGTGAGAGACCAAAATCAACAACTTCTGTTGAAGATCGTGCAATAGTGATTTTAGCAAGAGAAATCGTCGAAAAACAACCCCGGAAGTTGCTACTAAAATCAATGTAAGCCATCAGAAGTCAGTAAGCGTAACAGTACAGTAAAGCTTCACTTGGACAAAGCCGGTCTGCAGGACGAATTGCGATAAAAAAGAAAAAACCGTCATTACGCATACAGAATAAACGGAAGCGTTTAAAATGGGTTCGTGAACATCAGCATTGGTTGGTTGAGGAATAAAGTCTCGTGGACGAATGAATCAAAGTTCCAGATTTTCGGTTCAAGAAGACGTGTTTTCGTTCGGAGATCTGCAGGTAAAGGTGTAAAGCCGGTTTTCCACCAAACGGACAGAACAGAAATAAAACAGAAACTCGTGTCGAAAAAAACAAAACCGCAACTTTTTCGAAACTCTAGTTTTTGGCGACTGTTGCTGTTTTGTTTTTGGTGTTCCGAACGAAAGCGGTTTCGATAAGTTTATGAACTCATGTCGGTGTAGTGGAAACGGTTGTTGTGTTTTCATCAAGCCGTTTTCATTTATTAAGATAGGATGATAGATTAACATAATTTTGTATACTTACATATTCCGCTTGGTTTGTTTTTTTCAACAATTGTAAAAATTGCTGCAATTTTATATTTAAGAATAGTTCAAATATAATAATAAAAGAGGTTAAGGACATTGTGATAAACACCCAATGCATTCGTAAATTAATGAAGTCTGTAAACCTTTCAGTGTAATTTTCGTAAACCTTTATAAGTATTTATATGAATAAAGGTTTTGTTTAAAGATTCCCCATTGGATAAATTGTCGTAAAGATATGCATATCGAAAAATATAAGCATATAAAGAAGTTAGAAACTGATTGATATCATATAAATTTAGTAGAGGCATTACTACAGGTTGCAAATATTTTAAAATATCGGTCCTCTAATGACCGCTGTCTAAACCAACCAGCACAAAGAATAAGAAAGTTAGTTTTCCTAAATATGTTAATTATATGCTGAATACAAAAAAAACCTCATCATCAACTAATTGAAATGGACTGAAAATAAAAACAAAGATAGAACAAAATGTAGTCCACCTGGTGGAAGCAAGAGTTTCGGGTTACCCTCCGTTTTGTTTTTGTCTTCCGAGTTCTAAAAACACGAACAAAACACAAAGTCGACTAGTCCGTTTGTTGGAAAACCAGATTAATATAACACTGTATTGTTCCTACAGTTAAACATGGCGGTGGTTCTGTGATGATCTGGAGTTGTTTTGGCGGCACGGACGTGGGTGATATTGCGAAGATCGAGGTTATATTAAACAAAGAACAGTACAGAAACATTTTAGAGAACAATACCATTCCTTTAGGATTGAGAATTTTGGGTCCGAATTTTGTATTTCAACAAGATAATGACCCGAAACACACATCTAAACTGTGCGAAAACTATTTACACCACTTACAAGCAGACGAATCTATTCAGTTCCGACCTTCAAGCTAAGCGGACGTGCCTATTTGCCTCCCCGCTATATTTTTCTAATAATTTTTAAAATCTGACGCTACTAAAGGTGACTCTTATTGGAGTGTTTCACAAGCAAGTGTATTTAAGTGTGTGCAGTGTGACGTATGCCAAAATCTCATTAAGCTTTTTTACTACAAAGAAATACTATAAAATTTGGTAAAATGCACTTGAATAAAACGAAAATATCGTCGCTTAAAATATCTACGCTGAAGGAAGAATTGCAAAAACACGGCGTAAACACCAGTGGAAAAAAAGATATATTGGTAAAGAAACTGTGCGAGACTTTAGACCGCAGTTACCTTGAAGAGTGCAATAGTTCGAATCATAACGACAAACGAATAAGTTTAGACGAAGTGAGCATATACGACTCTGATGAATCGATCAATACAGTAATTAATTGTAGTAGTGTAAAACCACGTCGTCGCAAATATGCTTTTAAACTTCTGAATAAAATTACGGAATTGGAACAAAAAGTTCGGGCTTTGGAGGTGCGTTTAAGCAAATATCAAAGAAGGTTTGCCACAAGTCGAACCACAACTAGACAGAAGAAATCTAATTATATTGGTAAACAGGAAGATATTACTGGATGCAAGAAAAATAATGCTTTGTCACCGACAATGCCTTCTTGGAAATTTGATCCTTCCCAGGAGTGTCCTGCGGACAGGCCAGATGATGCAGCTGTGAATAAAAGCCAGGACGACAGGACAATGGAATTGAAAAGTGCGAGCGGGCTGCCCACCATTTATGAAGACTGCTTGCCGATGAAAAACAGAGTACTCATACTGGCGGATGGTTATGGAAGGAATGCTGCGCAAGTATTAACAGATTTATTAAGTAATAAATATTTAGTTCAATCTATCGTCAAGCCGAATGCTGATTTTAATAGTGTTTTAAATAATATCGATGTTTTGTGTCAGGATTTTAATTTTAGTGACTATGTAATAATTTCAACGGGTACTGATGTAGTAAATAAAAACAGTTGTATACAAGAAGATACAGTACGTAAATTAGACAGCCTTAGTAATACAAAGGTGAATATACTCTTAATCTCAATACCCTATGTGAATAACTCAAAAATAAATACAGCTATTTATGCGTTTAATATCAAGCTGTACAATCTTGCTCGAAATAAAGCGAACATTACTTACATTGATTTTAATAATACTGTAAAACAGAACATATCAATAAGGAATAACTTATATCTTGATTATTTAGGCAAGCGTAAACTGTTTACTTATGTTGCCAATTACATAAAATCTAATGAGTTCAATAGTAAGGTAAACCAAAATAATTTAATAACTATTAATTGCTCGTCAGAATTTGGAAATAATAATATAACAAATTTTTGTTGTCAAAGCAGGCTGACTCGAGGGATGTAAGAGTGGGTCATCAATCTGGTAGTAAAGCCACTTGTAGTATATATCACCAAAATGTTCAATGTTTACATAATAAAAGACAGTTGTTGGGTTCCCAATTTGTTGAGGGTTTGGCTGATGTATTATTAATTACAGAGCATTGGCAGAATACAGATCAGATAGTAAATACAACTCTAGACGGATTTCAGTTAGTTTCTTACTTCTGTAGGGTTAACTACAAACATGGTGGTTCAGCAATTTACATTAGATCCTCGTGTTTTTCAGATTATGTAGCAATTGACCGTAACTTCTCTTTAGAAGGAGTATTAGAATGTTGTGGAGTTCATATTAGGGATATTAACAGTATTGTCTTCTCTATGTATAGACCACCTACAGGAAACTATGACTTGTTTTTGGATCTTATTAACTCCTTATTAGATTATGTTTTTAATAATTTCAGTAATTTTCGAATTTTCTTGGCAGGTGACTTTAATATTAATTTCTCCGAAAAAAATGCTAAATTAAATAAATTGTTAGACTTAACTTCATGTTATGGTTTTAAACACATTATTAGTGAACCTACGTGGGTCACGAGTCTTTCTGCAACCGTTATAGATAATATTTTTATCAATGAGCGCATTGAGGTCTGTGGGATGGGCGTCATTGACCTTCACATATCTGACCATTTGGGACAATATGTAACCTTTAACGTAGAGCCGCGTGGGGTGAGACCGCTAGTGCGCTATCAGCGTTTTTTCGCAAATGATAATATACATAACTTTAGATCCCACTTGGCCCGAGTTGATTGGCCTTATATATTATGCGATTCCAGAAATATGAACAATTGTTATAAAACTTTTATGTCATGTTTCCTTCATTATTTTGAGATGTGCTTCCCGCGTAAGCGTATTACCACTAGGTCAAAAAAACGTAATATCACGATGACTCCTGAGTTAGTTGAAGCCAAAAATAACTTGCTCTTAGCTAGGGACTTGTCAGCTATCTATCCTGAACTCAAATATGCAAAACGAAGTTTAGAAAATCATTACAATAATTTATTGAATCAATCTGTAAAGCAATATAATAATAATAAAGTGCTACTGTCTGCAAACAGAACTAAAACTATGTGGAATATAGTTAATCGGGAGTTGGGTAGATTTAATGAGTCAAATTCCACAGAATTTTTTAAACACTTTGGTATAGAAGAATGTCATCTTGCTTCAAAATTTAATAAATATTTCGTTGAATGCAATCAGACAAAAGGTGACATGGATAGTGATTTCTTATATCAGAATGTTCTTCCGAATAGTGTATCTTTATTTTTCCATCCTATCACAGAAAATGGTACTCTACGGCTAATAAATAAACTCAACTCCTCACACTCAAGTGGATATGATGACGTTTCAAATAACCTTGTCAAATCTGTAAGTGAATCATTATTATTGCCTTTAACCCTTTTAATCAACCTTATGTTTGAAAATGGATTGTATCCATCGGATCTTAAACTGGCCATTGTTCAACCGATATATAAAAAAGACAATCCAGCATTACTTGAAAACTATAGACCTATTAGTTTACTATCTACTTTTGCAAAATTATTTGAATTAGCTGTGTATGAGCAGCTTGTAGATTTTTTCAACTGCAATAAATTATTTTCCCATTGCCAACATGGCTTTGTTCACTCCAAGGGAGTAGACACAGCACTTTTTGAGTTTGTTTCGGGGATAGTAAATGGAATAGATAAAAAATTAAATGTTTTAGGTCTGTTTGTCGATTATTCTGGTGCTTTTGATAGTGTAAATCATGACCTATTACTAGAGAAACTCCAACGCTATGGGGTTCGTGGGAAAGCTTTAAACTTATTAAAGAGTTACATCAAAGATAGATTTCAATGTGTGAAACTGCCAGGTGGACATGTCAGCGAAAGCATGCAGATTACTGCAGGAGTCCCGCAAGGCTCTATCTTAGGTCCACTTTTATACATTATATATACAAATGATTTATTTCAATTTTTAGAAAAATCAAACATACCCAATTTAAAAGTTATATGTTATGCAGACGACACAAACTTCTTGTTAAAAACAAATTCTTTAACAGATGTGGTAAACCTTGCTGTATGTGTGTATAATCAAATATTATTGTGGTCAACCAAAAACTTTTTAAAATTAAACGAGAGCAAGACGGTGGCGGTACATTTCAAAAATTTTAAGATCAAATTTAAATTTAGTAACTCATGTACATAATAATATCAAATTAGACACAACAGTTAAGCTGCTTGGTGTAACGTTGGATTCATGTTTGACTTGGGAAACACATATTCATGGTCTCGCGGTCAACCTGAGGAAACAATGTTTTGCTTTGCGTACACTTAGAGATGTTTGTAACCTGGACATCCTAATAACAGTTTATCATTCTTGCTTTCACTCACGTATGCGTTATGGAATTGCATTATGGGGATCAAGCTCACATGTCCAGAGGATTTTTGTTCTTCAAAAATATGCCATCCGCTTGATAAACAAACTAAAAGCAAGAGACTCATGTAGAGAGTCGTTTAAATAACTCGGAATAATGACGGTCTTTGATACCTATATTTACAGTGTGTGCTGTTTCGTTCATAGAAACTACAGTATATTTAGTAAAAATGAAAATAACCATGTACACGATACAAGAACAAAATCTCTTTTACGCTCAGATAGGCACACAACTACTCTATATCAGAGGAATGTTTTCTATAACGGCAGATTCTATAACACGTTACCGAATGATTTTAAACTAGCCAATATGTATAAATTCAAAAGGAAATTAAAGGCAATGCTACTCATGAAAACTTGTTATAATGTAGACGATTTCTTTAAAAAATAATATAAAACAATATATTTTTTTTTTGTTTTTGTAATTTTCCTCTTTATACTCGGGTCAGCCTAGCTGTGTATCATTAAGTATGGTTTAATGGATTGTATTGTTTTATAATTTACATATATATATATACGTACATATACATATTTGTTTTATGTCTTGTATTTTGTTTAAAAGCTCTTCTTACTTCCGACAAGTCATATCTGTTTAACGTACGTTGCTTGCGATAAACAGATATGCGATATATATATAAAAAAAAAAAAAAAAAAAAAAAAATTAAAGTGATAGAGCTGCCTCCACAAAACCCCGATCTAAACCTCATCGAGCTACCGTGAGAAGAACTTGATCGAGAGGTCCGAAAATCAGCACCAACATCGAAGGTTAATATGTGCAAGACGCTGCTAATTGCAAGAATGCCGCGAATGTGAGCTGCCATTATAAAAAATAAAGGAGGTCGCATGCACGAATCAGAAGTGTGGATAGTATGTCATTATAATAATAATGTGTAAATAAGAAATATGTGTTCGCTTTTTAATTCGCCCTTTTAGTCCTTGGATGCCCAAATACTTTTGAAAGACAGTGTATTCCTCTAGGTATATTGTCGTTACCTCATACTATATAGATTCTAATGTTTATAGAGCAGATATGTCGGTGAGAAATGCTGGAAATTCCCTTGTTGCATTGTTGCCAGATTTGATTGGAAAACGACTTACTAATTGGTTTGATTTAGTTCGGCCACTAATAACCTTCAATTTTCAAACGGTGAGAATATATCTTTCAACACACCTGTGCATTAAAACTACGAAGCACTTCGACTTATTGTAGATTATGAATAGGACTAACAACGTATTTGAATTGATCTCAATTGAGCCAGTACTAAACAAAGGACTCAATGGAGGTAGAAGGAAGATGGCTATCAATTATGAGACAGAGACGGAAGACGGGAATTTGCGCCTCAAAGGTAGATATGCAATAATAATAATATATTTATTTCATTGTAAAGCATACATGAAACAAGCCATGCAAAACTAATGAAAATTAATAGCAAAAAAATTCATTCGAGGAATATGGTTCGATATCTATCAAAAAAGACCTTGATCTACACTCTAAAGTATTAATCGAAACAATGGATTTGATAGACATTAGCAACTTGTATAGTCTCATAGAGGAATAAAATAATCCTTTCTCGATCAAAGACAATCTATGTATTGAATAATTAGTATTTAATTTAAGAATTGATATTATGGAAGTGTTCATTTTTTGAATTATTGAAATGAGACTGGTGTTTAAGTAAAAACAATACACATTCATAAATATAGATTCCGTGAACTGTCAACAAGTTGTGTGTTTTAAAATGGTTTCTGCAACTATCATCTGGAGACATATTTAAAAAAATTCGCAGACATCTTTTCTGCACCAAGAATACTTTGCTGATATCAGAACTTCATTGTCCCCAAAAAATTATTCCATATTTTATACGCGGATAAAAAATCCATAGTAGACAGTTTTCAGGGTTACAAAATCAACAATTGTTTTCTTACTCTACTATTTAATTGATTACACAATTTCTCTACATGTAATGTCCATCTCGGATAACTATCGAACTATATACCTAGCAACTTTGTTGATGACACAATATGAATAGTTGAGTCATTCAGAGTAATAGTGTAAATCGTTCAAAATCAATCATTATGTTTGTAAAAGAAAATATCACACTCTCTTTTCAGATTCATTACATTAAAATATTAGTATTATCAGCATAGTTTACTAGAAGATGTTCAGACGAAGTCACAATATCAGAAATATCATTAATGAAAATATTGAATAGTAGTGGCCCTAATCTACTTCCCTGTGGCACACCTTGTTTTACTTTTAGTACAATGTGTGTGGTGTAGTCATTAGATTATTATTATACATACATTTCAGGCCAAATGATCTACATGAAGAGTTGGGGGGCGATGATGTATTTGGGCACACCGGTAATGCCCGATCTCAATTCCCTGATATATTCCGGATTGTACATAAACGACCTGTCGATGCATGATTTTAGCAGGTGATCTTTCAACTTACAACCGAATAATAACGCAGACTTAATTATATCGGCATATTCTTCCCTTTTTTGTACCTTCTAGAGACTTAATGCTCGCGGGGACGCAACAATCTGTCGAATTGAAACTAGCCTTGGATCAAGAACAACAGAAAAGCCAAAAGCTGGAGGAATCGATGCGCAGACTAGACGAGGAAATGAAACGGACGGACGAATTGTTGTATCAGATGATTCCGAGACAGGTGGCGGATCGCTTGCGCGACGGGGAAAATGCAATTACCACGTGCGAAGTAAGGCTAAAATAATGTTTTCTAATCAATATTAGGTCATGATATCCTATTGGAATGGGTTTACTAGGTATAATTTAAACAGTTAAAAAAGTTCTTTCCATTTGTTTACGTTTTTTACTTTTATTCCTCTACACAAATTTAAACATACTGTAACGTTTTTCGCCGATTAAAACGTTGTCAGGGTTCAAAGAAATAACAGGCCATATATTAAATGAAATTAATTTATTAACACAGTTAAAGCCTATTAAAATTCAATAAAGTCAAAGAAGACACAAACTAATTAATCCCTAATTGCCCATAAAATACTTAAATACTATTTACTTATTTACATTCACTAATTTACCAGCACTATAAATTTATTTTTACTCGTATTTATATAAACTCGCCTTTTTCGCCCGTACTATTCGCTTCGACTTGTCCGATTCACCGTCTTATTACAACTGACTGCTAACTTGCTGCTACCCAATCACAGTGTCGTATTTAAATACCGCGCGACCACTTCCAGAATGTTCGAGCACAGTTCGAGCGACATCTCGGCGCTGCTAGAATTTAATCAGGAATAATCGCGACTCCTCCATTTACGCGTTGTAAACAACAAACTGTTCCACTATCTGACGTTGCGTAAGTGAACTTTGTTTCTCGACGCATTGACTGCCGTCCCCATCCGTGAGCGCACAACGTAAACTTACATCGTAACAATACATATAGCTATAGTTATCCTCCTTTATATACTCCTGTTATCTTTATACTCCTTACATTTTATTTATGAACATTTTATCTTTATATTTTTGCACCTCTGACGTTCTAAGACCTGAAGATGGCTAATTGCCCGAAACATGTTGCATTAAATATATTTTTAAAAAAGTAAATGAATGGAACGGACTTATTTAACTGCTTAAATTATACGAGTACATAATAAATATTAGCCTATCTACCTACAATATACTTAGCCCGAGTTGGTAGAAACTCCGCCCTCACGCGCAGCACACGTCACGCGTTCGAAGAGACGGGCGAATCCTAGTGGACGGACGCCGTACAATACATACCGAATTACGATTTTTGAAGGAATTGCGAAGAAATTCGCGTGCGAATTATGACGATTTTCCTAATTCCTTCAGGTGTCTCTCAATCGAATGAGCACGCCCTCTTGCTCTCGAACATCCGCCAACTCAGTTTAATTCTACTGTACTTACTATCTGCTTGTATTTGCTAACACTTTCCTTAGATTGTTCGACTCATATCCATCCTGTTATAACCTGTGATCACAATTGAACGCCCATTTTAGATTATTATAATTTATTTTTCAGATGTTCGAGAGCGTTTCGATATTGTTCTCAGACGTAGTTACATTTACAGAAATATGCAGTCGGATCACCCCTATGCAAGTGGTCTCGATGTTGAACGCAATGTATTCCATTTTCGATGATCTGTCAGAACAGAATAAAGTGTACAAGGTAAAAAAAAATCGATTTTCGTGTATATCGATATGTACGATTGCGGTCAAAAAATACGTATAACACTTTAGGCTACGTTTTGCAATATTTTCCTTTTGTAAATCAGTCTTTTGTAAGTCAGTTTTGATTGTTCTCAAATGTCGTTTTACTGCTGACTTTAAACTACGTCAGGTCAATGGTCAGACCAATTGAAATCATTAAACCAGAAGTTATATGCATATTTAAACATAATTTATATTTTTAGTAAAACGATATGTACATATGGATCATAACTAATTCCAAATTAATATTTTGTAGCAGCTCCACTGCTAGTTAATACGCTTTCCAAACGATTAGGCATTAAATTTACACATGCACGAATATATTCTGGGGGAAGTTCATTCCAAATATCTTCAATCTTGTCTCTTACCTCCTGGGCATTTACAGAAGTAGATAAGATTAGTCGATCCTGGACCGTCCACTTTCTCCACACAGCAATTCCGAGTAGCTGAGATGCGACGAATGACCCTCACCACTTTCGTAGTTCGGAACGCTTCCACCGAGATTACCTTAGGAGCATACGATGTAACCACTATTTTAGTCAATTACCTTACGAGCAAACCATGTAACCGCTATTGTGCGCGCAGCACTAGCAGCGCCCTTACCAATCTCGGTGGCAGCGTTCCAGACTACCAAAGTATATTACTCGGAATTTCTGTGTGCAGGGTCCAGGATCGGCTAATCTTATATACTTACAGGTCTAAAGTTTATTGTGTACACTTTTTCCGTAATATAACACCACAAATTCTCCATTGAGTTTAAGTCCGGTGTTCTATAAGGCCACGGCAGAACGTTCTATATTATTTTTCCAAAACCAATTTTTGATAGATGTATGGACGGAGTAATTATCGTCTAGATAAATAAAATTTCTATAAGAAAATATATTTTCAGCTGACGATAGGAAAACGTTTTCTAAGATAGTAATATATGTATTAAGTCTATTCTCAATTCTCCAGCAAACTCAATTAATTCAAATTGAACTAAATTCATTCCCAAGTGTACATCACCTGACGCTTCACATAAAAATCTTTCAAACTGTTCGTTGGTGAATATTTTTGTAAACACCTAGTTAAAATAGGCAAGAAGCACATTTGCGAACACATTTTTCATCGCACCACTGAATAAAATGCTGGTACGCAACAAAATATTTGTCAGCAGATTTTGAGGGTCCGAGGCGCGATGCTGCTTTCTTTGCCTTTTCAATTTTTTTTTTTATTTGATACACTTAGTCACTAATTGCTTGCCAGTATCCCTAGACTACCTATTTCAGCGTAATTTTAAAAATAATTGACAGTGTTCACTTGACATCTGTATGCGTTACTATAGAAACAAGTCGTACCTTTTCACCAGTTCAAAAGTCCAAACCTTCTTACAAACCCGCTCATCTTCAGTTGAAAATAGATGTTCTTGTATAAATTTGCCAACGTTTGAAGAAAAAATAGTATATTCTATTTGAGGAAACGTAACTTTTTTTCCGTATAAAATAATATACCTACTATTACATAGAGATATTTCAAGTGTACGCGTTGTTTGATTCTGCAACCGTACTTAGGAGGTGTTTTCAGGTGGAGACAATTGGAGACGCGTATATGGTAGTATCGGGAGCACCACAGAGAGAAAATGATCATGCGGAAAAGGTGTGCAATATGGCTCTGGATATGGTGGACGCCATAACGAACTTGAAAGATCCGTCGACAGGTGTATACTTACATAGATAATCTAGTTCCTGTTTTATTATTGTCTCTTTTAAAATACCATTTAGGTAAACATCTGGAAATAAGAGTGGGTATCCATTCGGGCACGGTCGTCGCCGGCGTGGTCGGTCTCAAGATGCCGAGGTATTGTTTATTCGGCGACAGTGTTAACATCGCGTCCAAAATGGAATCGACCAGTGCACCGATGAAGGTTCACATATCACAACCGACCAAAGATCTGCTACCGAAATCCTATCGGGTCACGGCACACGATAAAATATACGTTAAAGAAAGAGGTACACTACCGTTCAAAAGTATTTGGGCATCCAAGGTTTTGGGAAAGATGATTAAAAGGGCAAACTAAAAAAACAGATTTATTTACATATACATACAGACTGTTTTAGCGAGACCGTTCATTAGAAGTTTATGTTTCTGGCCAAAATATAAATTTGAAATTTAAAATATTTTTAGCGCTACCAGTTGTACCGGAAGTCGCTATCCACTTTATTATTTTTAATTGAACATCCTGTATATTTTTACATATGTTGACGTTCACCTGCAGATCTCCAAAGAAAACACGCCTTCTTGAACAAAAAATCTTGATTCATCCTTCCCCAAGACTTTATTCCACTCTTTAACCGACCAATGTTGGTGTTCACAGCATTGATTTCAGTTACAATTTCCGGGGCTGTTTCTCGTCAATTTCTTTTGCTAATAACAACTATTACACGATCTTCGACGGAAGTTGCCGATCTTGGTCTCCCACTGCGTGCTTTATATGTCAAACTGCCACTTTCTCGGTATTTTCTAACGGTAGGTATAATCCACGATGGTGTTGTTTAACTTTAATTCTTTCGCTATTTGGCGATTGCTCTTTCCAACTTGATGATGCGCAACTATAAGAGCCCGCGGTTCTATATTTAACTCTTTCCGTTTCGGCATGTCTAACAGTCTTTACAACTGCACTAGCACAGGATTATTTTACAACGAATGTGGGAACGAAACTGAAGGCAATGTCAAAAATCTACCCTCAAACTTGTCGTAGATAATTAAAACATCATTACTAAAAGTATCCTTAACAGCAAGACAGTTAGAAGAGCTTTCATAAACTTTTATTGCACTAATCCCCATGTAGTGATAATAGCCTACTTCGATTTATCGCAGGTAATAAAGCAATTTATATAATGTTTCTTATGAAGCATTTGTTTTCCCTATAATTATTCAATTTTGCATGAATGAATTGCCTAGAAGCTATGTTGTATAAAGTTTCATAAAATGTGGGTGCCCAAGTATTTGTGAACCACTACGTAGGAAAGAAGCACAGGGGTTCGTTCAGTTACCAAAAAATATTTTAGGATGCATAAAGACATATTGGCTCGGCACTAGGAAATCCGATATTCATCACCGAAAGCGCAGCATTTCTTCGTTCGCCATGCGCATGTCTGACGTCCCGGAAAACGATGAACCCGTGCTGCGTTTTATCACCGACCGCAGGTCGTCTTTATATTCGCCAATTACGACGTTTTCGAACGCTAATTCCCGAGTCGAAATGCCCACCGTTAACAATTTAACCGCGAGTAAGAAATCTCTTTCAACGCTTGAATTGAAACGTTTCTGCATTATATGTATTTCCATTTTATTAGGAAGCAATTTCAACTTAGAAATCACCAAGTGCGTTTCTCGTAACCCCGAGGAGATATTCGGCTCGGAGATAAACGAGTTGACTTCGATTTACGGCGGAGTCCCTCTGCCGGCCACAACCAACATACATATCAAAAGACGAGAGGAAGCCCACTTTCCAAGATCGACAGACGAATCGACCGCGTTCATTGAAAATCCGATTAAATGTCCACAAAGCCGGATCATCATGGATAACTCGACTAATAGCACGAAGATCTACGAAGGAAAAGTATCGAAAAGTGTACCTGCTTTCAACGGCAAATCACCTTCTAATAACTCGCTGAATCATTGCTGTTCTGGCTTTCATTACGGCCGCAAACACACCTTCCAAGCCAACGCCTGCTCCATCACGTGAACTTAGATCTGATTATAGTATTATAATTGTATTTTTCTACATCATATACACGATATGACATGACCACACTGATACTTACAGGTCTTTCAAGTTAGCAAACAACCTTCGTCGTCATACCTCCATTATATACTTGACGTCAAATTTGCATCAACTATTTGTGCGTTTAAATGTTCTCAACTATACATACTAACATAATTAATAATAAAATAATACATTTCATTGAAATTATAGCTGTTCTCTTAACTAAAACTATTATCGTCCACTTAACAAGGAGGATTGGACCTTATTCTTTTTTTTTCTGTGTTCTATTCCTTTCTATTATCTATTTTGTTCTTCCACTGTTCCACCTTTAATGTTAGAATATCCTCTTCAACTTGTTCTTTCTATCTATTCTTTGGTCTTCCTGTTGACCTGTTATATTTCGGGTTCCATTCTGTAATTTTCTTGACCATGAAGTTCCTATCCCTTCTGTGCACTTGTTCGTACCATCGTATTCTCATGGATTTAATCGTTCTTACTATACAGTCTGTCCCCGGACCTTACGTATGGTGTGTGGTTTATTTATTTCAATCACCGCGTCCTGTATTTGAGCTCTTAGTATTTCTCGATCGTGGGGCAAGTCATCTGCGTAAACTTTTTGTTTTAAAGTACTCCACAAAAAAAAAATCAATAGGTGTAAGGTCCAGGGATCTAGCACGAAAATTTATTGGTCCAAATCTTGCCATCTATTTTTCACCGAATTGATCTGTCAACCACTGCCATACCAAAAGCGTCGAATGTGCAGGGTGTTGCCAAAAAATGTAACGCCGCATATCTAGCGATAAATTATCTAGAAACGGTTTCCAAATGACACACGTTCAAATTTTCGTCAATAAAATATGGTCCAACGATTCTATCGTAAAAAAATTCGCACCAGACATTCACTTTTTCATAACGTTGACTTCGTTTTTCAATGAAGTAGTTTGGATTTTGAAAAGCCCAATAGCGACTGTTTTGTGGTTAAACGTGACCATTAGTGCAGAAGGTTGATTCATCAGTAAAGAAGATCATTCTGTGAAAATCTGTATCTACGAGATAATTCTCACCAACCCACAAACAAAAATCCGATCGCTTTCCTCCATCTCCATTTTCAAGTATATGTCGGTTTCTTTTCTCTATAAATTCTTTGCAAATGACTTTTACTAATATTGTGAATCTTTGTGATCGCTTCGGTAAAGATAACTTTGGTGTTTCTATTACTGACCTTAATGCCAAAAGTGTAGCTGCATCGTCCTCGTCGTACTTTTTCTTACGTTTCTTAACAGCCATTACAGACCAATTTATCTACATGTTTGCGCAGTGCTTCGCACTATACCACAGTATTTGGAAATTTTTCATGAAACATGTCTATAGCATATCGGTGAAATACGTTTCTAATGCAATAACATTTAATTAAATAAATACGTAGATACTTCAATGGTTAACATTTTGTAAAACCAAGGGGAAATAACTAAAGTAAAAAAATCTACACTTAATGACGTTTGACAGTTCAATACAATACAATGACAAAGTGTTTCTCCCTCTTTTAGATTTATTGTCATCGTTTCTGCTGCATATGTTATTACCGGTCGTATTAGTATCTTGTAGATCCTTATATTAATTTTTGACTTAACCCATTACTTCTTAATATTCGCTTATTGGTGTAAATGTCATAGAACTGATTTTTTTATTTCTGATTTTCGCTGGTATTTGCGCCTGTTTTAAGTACTTCATTACTGCACCGCTATTCATATCATCAAACGCTTTCAAGGATTCGTCTTATACTATGTATTGTATGCATCTATTGTTGACCTGCCGTTTCTGAAACCGTTTTGATAATCACCTAGCCAAATTTTGGCGTCCTTCTGCAAACTTTCCTTTATTACTGTTGATAAAATTTTATAAACTACATTTAGGAGTGTTATATTTCTACAATTTCATTCACCTCTCTTCGGTATTGGGATAATTAATCCTGTTTTCCACTCACTTAGTATTCTCTCTTCTATTCATGTCCAAATTCAAGATTTTCTGGTAAAATTCATCTCCTCCGTCTTTTATTAATTCCTTAACAGCCTTATTTTTCTTTAATTGAATTATCGCATTTTTCATTTCTTCGTATGTAGGTTCCTCTATGTTTTCGTTGTATTCTTCATTCTCCATTTCCTCTATGTTTTCCTCTTCGTATCCATATCCGTCTTCAAAGTACTTCTTTAATTTTTCTTCCTTAATATCTACCGTGGCTTTTTTCTTTTTACCGGTGTTCATATATTTGTACAAAGTTTTAGTATTCTATTGTTGTAATCTTTTTGTATTCTATCAATTCTTTTTCAATCCAGTGCTGTTTTTTTTTCATCGCATAGCTTAGAAGCATACTAACATGTCTCGTTAAAATATATAAATAGACCTACTATAGCCCATGCACTGTTGGCGAAAACTCCGCCCTTGCGCGCATATTACATCACCATCTCGAAGAGGCGGGCGCTCGCTAAATTAACAGCCTACAGTGCTGCAGATACATATTACAATAAAAATAATTTCGTATTTTGTACGAATCGCTAAGATAGTGTTCTCACGAGTGAGTTGTCAGGATATTCTTTCGGGTGTGTCTCACTCCATCACGCACGCCCTCTTGCTATCGCGCATCCGCCTCGTGAAAATGCTTGGACTGTAGATTGTCAAAAATTAGCCGTCATATTTTAATAGGTAAAGTTTGTGATGTTCCAGAAATTGACGTCAATTTGTCACATTAGTCAGAGTGGTATGTCAATATTTTTTGACGGCGGCATTAAATGTAGTGCAATAGGTTTTCATTTATTTATACATTGGCTCACAGCTTATTTGATACAGCGTCTTTTTCAAAATGTGGATCGCTGTAAATTCAAAACTAAGAAAGATATCAACAAAATTTGTATGTAAAACCCAAGAAGGGAATACCAATTACGCAACAAAATTGGAACTCACAGCTTATTTGATACAGATACTTAATAATATTGTCTATAAATCTTATATTGGTCATGAAAGAATAGAATTATGATGTAACGTGTCTGCGGCGATGAACACGTATGTACGCTAAATTGACGTCAATATGACGCACCGGTGTTGCTTGGAGTAAGACAAAAATCGCTTGCTAAATTGAAAGAACTAAATTAAATCATTAATCTCGGGTAAAAGTAGTAGTAGGTAGGTAAGTAAATATTACATATATGTGACATATACAAAATAAAACTGCATTTAATATTTAAAATCCTGTTATTAGCGAAAATATTAAACATTTAGTATTAGTACAGTAAATCGCATTAAAAAATAATTTTGTAAAAGGTTTCTTTTATCAATCGTTAAATTACGTAATAAAACCTTCAACCTCCGACCCTTTTATCACATTTGTTTGATTACCTAACACCTTCCCTTAACTTCTAACGTAGAATAGCAAAAAGTGTTTACTGAGCACCCATCAGCGACCTACGAACAGTGTATATATCTTAGTAGAACAGAACAAATTAACGAACTGCGACGTATATGTACAGACATCTACATAAATTATATCTACAAAATACTATTATCATAATTATATAAAGCAAATTCAAACTTAAGAACGTCTGGAACGTGCAGAGGAAGTAAAATGGAATGTGCGATTGTAAAGTGTTGTGATTTTATTACCTATAATCATACGCTAATGCCATTAAATCACAATCTTTCGCAATCACCGGCAGCAGGCTCTATGGTACATCGATTTATAAAATGAATTAAACTACGACGCTATAATTCCGTAATCGCGTTTGTGTTTCTGTGATGTAAGTGATCACCAGCGGCAGTTACCGCACTTCCGTTAGAATCGAACACATCTGTATAAACGCTCTCTCCGGACAGAACAGAATCCCTATTATCTGAAATCAAACGTAATACGTTAACATTTGGGGCAAGAAAAACGTCGATAAAGATTGTTTGGCGATATTGAAGGATTTCCAGACAAAGCAATTGTAAGTGCACTGAATTTGTAGACCATGTTTGAGCGTTTAAGTTGTTTTGTTTCGGCAATTTTAAGGTAATTTGAAAGTATTTTTTTAGGAGGGCCAAATATACTTCCTACTTGTCTCCTGAGTTCCAAAAACCTTGAACTTTCATTTAGTGAGTACAAAAATTATGAAAGCATAAAAAAAAGTATGACATTTTGAAATCTATTAAGTTACATTCATTATTTTGATTTGTCATAATTTTTTAATAGAATGATTATCACTAAAGAGGAAAGGGTCCAGATAATAAAATGGTATTACTCTGGAAGTACCGCACATGAATTTGTGGGCCGTTTCATCTTTTTCTTTGAGAACAGACCTGTTGCTGCAGTTCAAACGGTATTAAATATTATGCATAAGTTTGAAACCACTGCGTGTGTTGCAAAGTGTAAATAATGCATTAGCATGGCCAAAGAACCTCGTGCACGAGTAGTAAATGAGAAAAGAGAAGAAAAAGAAATTCATGTCTACAGTGCAGTTGAGCACAGCGAACCGTGTTCGTCAGCTCAAATATCAGAGCAAATCGGTAATCAGAATTCTAAAAAGA
This sequence comes from Cetonia aurata, assembly GCA_949128085.1. Taxonomy (NCBI): domain Eukaryota; kingdom Metazoa; phylum Arthropoda; class Insecta; order Coleoptera; family Scarabaeidae; genus Cetonia; species Cetonia aurata. Next base: position 866,933 of record OX421885.1, read on the forward strand.
CATGGTTATTGTAGTTATAAAATTCAACGATATAAAGAGATATTGCCTGATGATGAAATGAGAAGAGTTGATTTTTGTGAAAGTGTAATGGACAGAATTTCAGGAAATGATGATTGTATAGAAAATATTTTATTCACAGACGAATCTTCGATTTTTTTACGAGGCCTGCATAATTCCAAAGATATTGGTCAAGAGAAAATCAACATCTTTTTCAATCTCACCGAACCCAATATCCACAAATGTTAAATGTATGGACTGGAATTTTAGGCGATAATGTGAGTGGTCCTATTTTTATTGACGCTACGCTAACAGCAGTAAAATATCTGCAGCAAACTGAAATCGTACCAGCTATTCGAGCTCTCAATGACTTTAATGACGTCTTTAATTAAGTTAACTGTCCTGGTCATACTGCAAGAATCGTGCAACAGTATCTCCACCAAACATTTCCGAACCGCATAATAAATTCCGGTGGTACAATTGCTTGCCCACCAAGATCCTCAGATTTCACCCTTTTAGAATTCTTTTTCTGGGATTATATTAACCAGAAAATATACGCTTATGATCACCAACGAGCCAGTAATCTGGATGACCTACGCCAAAAAGTTATTGCTCATGACGTGTAATCTTGACGATGGGTTAGAAGAATATGAGTTGATGAAAATTATTTATTTAGAAGTGCGTTATTATTTTTCAGCAGTTTGTTACAGTAGTAGTTCAGAGTCTGAGTACTATTTATTTTAGTTTTTCATTCACTTCAATTTCGAACGTGTGCTGATAATAGCATATTTCAGTTTCTGTAAACAAAGATGCCTTTTTTATTTTTTGCATTGTCTGCTATTATTAAACTTTCTATTTTGATGTTGCACATTAAAAGCGTGTGCTAAAATATAGTATTGTCGACTTTTCGTTTCCTTGCGCTACAATATTTATTAAATTTTGAAACTCAAAAATTAATTAAAAATACAGTGGTAATTGATTTACGTAATGCGTCGCATTTTTCGCGCTATTGATGCGTTCTACTGGCTACAAGCTGCGTCCTCCGTACTAGTAGTTCGAATATGTATACGATGTATAACGATGTGGCAACTATGTCGATATTTTACATTGCTAGTAGGATTCAAGTTCTCTCGTGGACAGCAGTATACAGGGTTTTCCACGGTAGCCGTTCGTTAGAAGTTTCCGAGGTTAGAAAAAACCTGGAACTCTGAATTTTTGGAATCCGGGGCTAGTCAAGATTCTCTTTCATTTTAAAATATTTTCAGGGTCTTACCACTTCCGGTTATACCGGAAGTCGCCATAAACTTTCTTATTTTAAATGGACCAGCCTGTATATCATTTCATTTTTAAATTCCTGAGAAAATTTTATGATGAGTTCTAATAGGTTTCCCTATACCTATTTTCAACTGCTACTTAGATATCTTGATTTTTTTGAAAATTTTGAAAGATGTAGCCTTATTTGCAATACAGTATGTTTTGCCCATTTTCGACTCGTAATAAACACTTCTAAGGTAGATGGAAGCACAACAATGACGCTTTCGAAATCCACATTGACAATTGATTTGTCGCTTACAGGGTGTCCAAAACTGCATGACCAATTACAAAATCTTCAAAGTTGAAAAAGTTCTTTTTTTCAAATGGAACACCCTGTATATTATTGCATGATCAGATGCAGAATTAAATTCTGCATCGATTCGCTATGACTATCCCTATACCTATTTACAACGGTTTTCTTATTATTCCATATTTTTTACTAAAATCTAATAAAACTACAAAATCGTATCCAGTAAGCATTGATTATAAGAGGAATTAGAACAAGTGACTTGACAGTTGTTGATTTTATGTCAAAGTAGTACAATTCTATTTTTGTTAATTCTATGAAATACAGTTAATAATGGAGAATATTGAAGAATATTCGAATAATGATCTGCTAAATTTGTTTTATACGCACGGTGAATGTGAACGAATTGTCGGACGCACATGTAGATTATTTAACGAGCGATATCCGGACTTACCAGCAATTACTCCTGGAAAATTTGCAAGAATTGAAGCTTGGATTTTGGAAACTGGGAGTGTAAAGGAAACTCGTAATCACCGAAAGCCAGTAATAGATAATGAAGCTAACGAGGTGAATGTTTTGGCTTATTTTCAAGCTTATCCACGAAGTTCAATTCCAGCAGCAGCGCTGGAATGGGCATATCAAGAACTTCAATTCATAGGATATTAAACAAACACAAAATGCATCCTTTTTGTGAAATAACTGTACAAGGCTTACGCCTTGGTGATGAGGCAAGACGCGTCGCCTTTTGCGAGTTCATGTGCACAAAAATGACAGAAGATCCAAGATTCCTTTATAAAATTATCTGGACGGACGAATCAAAATTCAGCAGGCAAGGAATTATAAATCGTCAAAATATGCACTACTGGGCACAAGATAATCCACACGTCTTAAGGGAGAATAACCACCGGGACCGGTTTAGCTTTCACGTTTTTTGTCTGGTTATGGACAATAGCGTAGCATATCAAGTCTACGATGAAAGTTTAAATGGGGCTAGATATCTAGAGATACTTAGAGTATTTGTTAGTGATTTTTTAAATACTCTACCTCCAGGAGACAGAGCAAACAGCTGGTATCAACTAGATGGTGCTCCCGCGCACTCCACACCAGCTGTACATCAACAATTGACGTTGCTGTTCGAGGATCGGTGGATTGGTCCCCAGGGACCCTGGAACTGGCCACCCAGATCACCAGATTTGACGCACTTGGACTTTTACCTGTGGGGTCGCATAAAAGAGCAAGTGTACTCTACACCTGTATTAACGAGAGAGGAACTATTGAACCGTGTTCACGATGCGTTCACCAATATAACCCCAGACGAACTTCAGAGATCGGTTTCGCGAGGAGTACATGATAGAGTGATTCATTGTTTGAAACAAAATGATGGTCACATAGAACAGTTATTGTAGTTATTTCGTTCAATTTATTTTATTTTTTCTTGTGATTATGTTCCTCAGTTTTTTGTTTTTCATTTGTTACTACGTTTCAAATTTTCTTATGTTCATGTTTTGTTTCCATTTTCTAATTAAAATGAAACACATACGATGTTTCAGTTTCTGTCAAAAATCACATTAAAACAGAAAATATTCACATAACAAGAAAACCGTTGTAAATAGGTATAGGGAAAGTCATAGCGAATCGATGCAGAATTAAATTCTGCATCTGATCATCCAATAATATACAGGGTGTTCCATTTGAAAAAAAGAACTTTCAACTTTGAAGATTTTGTAATTGGTCATGCAGTTTTGGACACCTGTATGCGACAAATCAATTGTCAATGTGGATTTCGAAAGTGTCATTCTTGTGCTTCCATCTACCCTAGAAGTGTTTATTACCAGTCGAAAATGGGCAAAAGATACTGTGTTGCAAATAACGCTACATCTTTCAAAATTTTCAAAAAAATCAAGATATCTAAGTAGCAGTTGAAAATAGGTATAAGGAAACTTATTACAACTCATCATAAAATTTTCTCAGGAATTTAAAAATGAAATAATATACAGGCTGGTCCATTTAAAATAAGAAAGTTTATGGCGACTTCCGGTATAACCGGAAGTGGAAAGACCCTGGAAATATTTTAAAATGAAAGAGAATCTTGAATAGCCCCGGATTCCAAAAATTCAGAGTTCCAGGTTTTTTCTAACCTCGGAAACTTCTAACGAACGGCTACTGTGGAAAACCCTGTATATTATCATATATTCAAGCAACTAGGAAACCCTGATTTGTTGGAAAAGTGCACACACGGTGGGACGCAAAGTCCAAATAAAAGTACCAATAATGTTTAAGGAACTTTGTGCCAAGAAACATATTCGTACAAATCAGTGCATTTAAATTATGAGTCCACATGGCTATCTTTTCATTCACAGGCGGCAATATACTGCACTGCAGGATGTTGAAAAGAATAGTGATAGAGCTCGGGCACTTCTGCTCTGACGGTCTGCTTAGAATGGACATTCAACGAATTATGAAAGCTGAGAAAGCAACCTTTGCAAATAGCATGAGAGGCAGGGAAAAAGGAACCATAGCAAGAAGAAACCTAGAAGACCGGTACGAGAAAGAAGAGAAGGACGAGCCGTCGTATGTGCTCGTAGTAATGGACTCGGAAGCGACAAGGTTTGCTGGCAGACCAGAACTAGAAAAATTCCTAAAATTAAAAAAGAATACTTATACAACAATTTTTGTGTCGAATTCTCCAGGAACGCCTATATTAGGTTCTTTTTTTTTTAGTAGAAAAACTTACTTTTTCAAGTGGGTTACTGCCCTTGAGGCACCCGGTTATCACAGTGATTCCGTGTTTGTTCGGAAACCTAAACAACATCGCCAACAATATTGAGTAACTGCGTTACTCGTTTTACTACTTACGTTTTTGCTTCTCCTTCGCTCGTTCTTTTTCGTATTTGATTATCATCTCGTTAGTTTTGTAGGCCTCTCGTTTGATCCGATCGCTCAATTTTCGGGACACGTCCGGTATGATCCATTCGATGGCGGTCATTATGAACGTCACCAAATTCTGATAGACAACCACGAAGGCCAACCTGGCCGCCAAAATGTGCCAATAGTCGGCGGGCCGTTTGTATTTATCATAATGATCGGGCGGGTTCCTGTACTCCGAGTACCGGCACACCGTCACGTTCCACGGATTCGCCGCGGGCGCGGAACTCTCCGGGTAATCAACCACGTCGAAGTAGGCGAGACTGTGTTCCAAGTATCCGTCGTCCGTTCTGTTCGGATTGATCCGCAACGTGTACACCAATTTCGGAATGAAGTTGGACGAGAAGGCGATTATGAACGCGTTTGAGACGATGGCGATCCTGCCCACTATACCCATCAGCGGCATCCAGACGCCGATGTCTTTCACCCGCTGCGGCACCGGTCTGCGGAAATACTTGATGAACTTCTTCGCGTCCAGCCGCATCTCGAGCATATTGTTGATGAGGGCGAACAAGGGCGCCAGTGGGAACGCCGTTACGAAAATCGTCACGAAACCGTATTGGAGCACCATCTCCAGGTATTCGCTGAATAGGCTCTTATTGTCCATGCTGTTCAGCTTGAAGTCTTCCGTCCACTGATTGCACCCCACTATTTCGCTCTCCTCGGTTCTCGTGGCGGTCTTCAGTCCCGTCTTCACGGTCACCGTATTGTATATTTTGAACAGCAGTGGGAGTATCATCTCGACGAAGCCGTTTATCGCCTGGTTGCCGATCATGATGATAGCCAATTGTATCGTCAGTTCCATCAGACAACCGCCGGGATTGCACTACAACCAAAACGAGATAAATAAATAAAATAGCGCGTACGATGCGCTATCGTACTTCTTCTTGCCTGTATCCGAAAATGCGATTGTACTTGGACGGATAACCGACGAATTTGCCTTTGAGAAAGGCGATGTAAAATATGGAGGAGTAATAGTTAACGAATTGGAACATGTAAATTTTCAACGCCAAACTGTCGTCGTGTTCGGTCTGCGTCCTCTGCAGCTCCATCTCCGTCAAGTATTCGGCCAAGCGGTCGTATACGAGATTCAAGATTACGATGCAGGTTAAATTGATGAGGGCGGCCGTTACGGGGACGACGTAGATACGGTACGCCGTTAAGTCGCCGTACAATTGATCCGAGGATATTAACGCCATTCGGTAAAGTACTACTCCGAACACAGTGGCCAGCGCCAGACAAATCTACAAATACAGTACCTTAGAGTGTCTTATTTTTTTAGTACTTATAGTTAAAGTAAAACAAAAATAACAGCGTAACTTAAGTTGACTTAGGGTCGGTATTTCAATCTCCTAATAAAAGGTATTAGCTGAGTAACTGAAATAACCTTACATTTTTCCTATAGTTATTAGCTGGATTGTTATTAGGTATTCTTATTAAAAGATTTAAATATTTTGTTAAATCACCATGTGCTTTAATTCTTGGCGGCATACTGTGTATGCAAGCTTTAGCAATGTCCTGGAACTTTTTATCGTTTTCCCAAATTTGGCGTATACTATTTTTTTAAATATCTTTTGTCGGGTTAGGCACTGCATAAACTCCGTTTTTTAAGGCACTGTGCACATCATTAATCGGGCTAAGATCAGGAGAATTACCTGGTCATGGCAGTATCGGTATCCGGTGTGTGTTTTCAATACGTTTTTATATTGGAACTGATTCATAGATAATTCCACGAAATAAAGCGGCCTTGTGTCAGCCACTGTAATGCAGGACCAAATCATCACAGCAGGGGGATGCTTACATCTTCTGACTGCACACTCTTCTTTAAACCGTTTGAATGTTCTCCTAACGAAGAGAGCAGTTTCCGTTACAGCCTCTAAGCGATCACGGGTTATTTGTTTCATTTTAAAGATTATTTACGGTGACGATAATTCGTTAGTAAATTACGGACGCTATTTCAAAATAAACAACTTTTTATAAGGAAATACCTTTTTTCAGTTTTCAATCGTATTGTAACGTTTTTCGCTGATAAAACAGTTGTCAGGGTTCAAGGAAATGACACGGGCGATATATTAAATGAAATTGATTTATTAACATACTTAAAGCCTATTAAAATTAAATAAAGTCAAAGAAAACACAAACTAATTAATCACTAATAACAAATAAAACACTTATTTACGATCACTAATTTATCTCTACTATCAATTTATATTTCATCCTATATTTATTTGCACTCGCCTCTTCGTATTCGTCGCTTCGAATTAACCGAATCTACCCAATCGCAGAATCGTATTTAAATACCGTGCGACTACTTCCAGAACATTCTGATAGATTTTTAATCGGGAATTATCTCAATTTTTCTATTTACGCGTTGTAAACAACAAACCGCTCCGACATCTGACGTTGCGCAAGTGAACTTTGGACGTGAACTCTCGATGCATTAACCGTTGGCGCCATCTCTGGGCGCTCAAAATAAACTGGCGCTCGTAACACTATGTACGATCTTTAATCGCATTTCTTTATAAAAAGTTGTTTATGTTGAAATAGCTTCTGTAATTTATTAACGCGTTATTTGTCTCATTTTAAAAATTATCGCTACAGTGACAAATCACGCTCAGTGCCTGTAATGGAAAATGCTCGCTTCATTAGGAGAAAAAAATCCGAACGGTTTGAAGAAGAGTGTACAGTCAAAACAGTTAAGCATCCCTCTGCTGTGATGATTTCGTACTGCATTACAGCGGCTGACACAGGAAGGATCTATGAATCAGTTCCAATATAAAAACGTATTGGAAACACTTTTAATACCATTCCACGGATCCCTGGGATCAGAGGAACAACCCTTTATATTTACGCAGGATTTGGCGCTTGTCATCGAGCGAAATCGATTAAAACTTTCTTTGAGAACCACAGGATACCGATTCTGCCATGGCCAGGTAATTCTCCTGATCTCAACTCGATTGATAATGTATGGACTACCTTAAAAAAGAGAGTTTATGCAGTGTCTATCTAACTCCACAAAAGATATTTAAAAAAAATATATAATACGCCAAATTTGGGAAAACGATAAAAAGTTCCAGGACATTGCTAAAGCTTGCATAGACAATAAGCCGGCAAAAAGTAATGGTGATTTAATAAAATATTGAAATCAATGTATTGTTACCACGTTATTGCATTAAATAAATTGAAATTACGCTGCTATTTTTGTTTTATTTTAACCATAAGTACTAAAGAGTAAGAAACTCTAATTAAGGCGGGGAGTGTGGCCATTTCGGAAACGCTTTATTTTTTTTTTCCAAGATGGATTCTTGTTTTAATTAGTGAAGACATTCTATATAAGCTTTAATTCGATATTTTGGTTTCAAATGGAAGTCGTGAATCTTGAAAAGATATGCTACACAAATACTGTTTAGATCATCTATTTTTGATCGAGTGATTTATATTGTCGATATATTATTTTATTGAATAACAACATATATCAAGACAAAAGGCAAAGTCAAAAAGTCGATTCATTTTTAGCACAATGTTTTCCTTGTTTTTTCACTTTTTAAAATAAATTTCAAGAAAAGAAAATGGCGGCGATATCGCGGTTTCGCAAAATTTTTCAAAAAAGCTGTTTGTTTTTTTTTTAACAAACACGCGTTTCTGCTTGTATCTTTGGATATTTTCCCTTCTTTCATTAGTGTGGACTACGTTCTGAGGTTTTCTACACATACTGACCGTGCTGTAATAATATAATGAGTCTCACCAATGAACGAAGTTGCTCAGCAGCTATTTTGAAAAAATGTTTAAAATTCTTCTCTCACAAGCGAAATCACCCAACTGGTCATCTCAGATTTTGATAAAATATTGCAAGCATGTGGCATGGCAGTGAAAAATAATCGAGGCATATGTTTTTTTAGCTTCACCCCGAAAACACAAGTTAACGAACATTTTTGAAACTAGAAGAGATATCGACCTGAACTAAAGAGTAAACTCATGCTCTTTTTAACCAAAACTTTGCTGTCGAGTCTTGTAACGATGCCTAACGCAAATATCAAATATGAATGCTCTCAAATATTTCGTTCTTGAGATAGAATTTTGGGCTGTAACCCCTGTAGGTATATGATAGTTTGGGAAAAACCCAAATACCAGTAAATTTTATTTTTTAATGTAGTTTATGGATTAGAACAGATATATATGAATATTTCATTAAGTGATCAGGGGATTATTTTTTTTTCTTATTTTAACCCCTTACAATCCTCATCCTGCACAACTGATCTTCTTATTAAACCAAAATGGCCGGATTGTGAAGAACATTTTCCTTTTCAGTTCAGTTCGGTATCTCTTCTGGTTCCAAAGATATCGTTAAAAATGTGCTTCAGGGGTATAAATTTAGGCGTCTGTGACTACTCTTGAAAGTGATTATTTGCGATCGATTATTTTTCACTGCTCTACATGCCCGCAATATTTTATCAAAGTTTGAGGTGACCAGCTGGGTGGCTTAGCTTGTCAGTGGTCTGACAGAGTTAAAAGTGGTGCCAAAGCGGCTGTACTCCCCTCAAATAATCACCTACCCACAGAATCGCTACTGAGAAACTAAATATTATGGACGGCAACTTGACCTTCCAGAAAGAAACGGCTGGCTCGTTCAGTAACGTGACGACGTTCAGCTTCTTCTTTTTGGCGTTATGCAGCCTGGTCAAGTATTCCGGCCGGGGAGGTTCTGCCTGTAAATCGAATCCGGTTAGACCCCAGCGGTGCGCGATTTCGGCACTGTATCGTTTCCACAGTTCCAAGTAAACGGTCGCCCAGACAGACATGAAGATGGCGAAGAATATCGTCATCGGATTATCGATGAAGTGCGCTATGCGCGAATAGGTGCAGGCCGTGCTCAACGTCCAGAAGTTGCAGATCTTGTCGCACATCGGACACATGATCGCCTGCGAAGCGCAAATATCGCGACTCAGCTTGTTCGAGTCGAACGTCAACCAACCGTATAGGAGAGTGAGCAGTCCCACTATCGACGCGGGGATCAGCATGTGCGTATAAAATCCCAACCAGGCGAAATACAAGGCGAACTTTACACCGAAGTAATCCTTGACGTCGTCTATGGGTTGGTATTTGACTAGTTTCGATACGGCTGCCCATTCTTCGAATAACAGTTTCCTCGTAGAAACGTGACCGATGCTACCGTCAGTGTCATTTAGATCGCCCTGCAAAGCAGTAATTGTACACAAAGTCGACAATAATAATTTATCTCGAAAGCCACGTGACCATAAAAAAAGGCAACCCAGATAACTTATTGATCGATATACTCTGTTTTTAAATAAGACGAACCACCTAATTTACCCCATTTACACAACACGCTATTCAAATTGAACATATTTGGCAGCAAATTCAAATAACTGTAGTAAATTTTACAAAGCCCATTTGTATTCTATTAAACAATAGGGTCGGCAACCATTTTTTTTTTTTTTTTATTTGAAAGATAAGTTTCAAATAACTCAGCATTTATAGGTTTCTTGTTTGTGAGATTAATATTTTTTTGAAAACGTCATAACTGTTCCGGCTGTAGGTATGTATGTTGTATGTTGTTGTTGGGCGAAGTTTCGGGTTGTGGAATACACCTTGACACTTCTAAGCACTGACATCTATTTGACGTATTGTACCAACCCTACTGAAATTTTGCCGAACCCGAAGGAATTTCAACCTTCGGTAGGGATTTTTTATATGCCAAAGATCGAATTGACACGGGACCTACGGCTTTACTTCCTATGCGAGAAGAAGGCATGTTCTGATTTTTAACCACAATTAAAAATCACCGCCTCAGCCTGGGATCGAACCAGCACCTGCGGAGTGAAAGGCGAGCATGCAAGCCATTCAGCCACCGAGACGGGAACTGTTCCGGCTTTTGAAAAAATAGCGATTCTGCCAATTAAAAATTAGCTTTTTTACGTTCGCTGATTGGAGAGTCCATGCTGTCAGTTAATGTGTGAAGCTTTTAATTGTGACATTGTGTTTGCATCATTTATTCACATCATATATACTGTTGTTACTGTCTGGCAGCTGTAAAATTGTTTTAAGCAATCTCGAAGAAATGTTTCCTACCAAACTGTTCATTTTAGTACCGTTGGATTGTACAAGATGTACAGCTTGGTTTCGGATGGCAAATTTTGGTCGGTAGCCATTTAAAAGTCAGGGTCAGGTCAGGGTCCAATACAAGTTGTCTGTGTAAATGACATATTTGAATAAAACCTATAGACGATAATGGTCTCATAAAACTTACCTCGGCGTTTTTAGACAAATTATTTATATTTATAGCCAAAACAATTATGACGTCTTTAAGACATAATTTTAATGTTATCATTTGTTGAATTGATTTTACTCTCAAATATTGCAATGAAATGTTGAATTATTTTATGCATTTGTCATCGTAAAACACAATAATGGAATATTCTCATTTTTCCTATAAGTTGTTGGAGGAACCGACCCTATACCAAAAAATAAATTAACAATAATAACGATAATAGTACCAAAGAATGAAGTGTCTTCATTAAGTCGGTATCAAGTCAAACTCACTCACTAGCTGTAGATATGATGAACAAGATTAATTGAATCTTAACCTAACGTATACATTTTCTCCTCATCTTTTATGATATGCGATGATATACAATGTTCCATTTTCCTTTATCAATATTTGAAATAATTTGTATTGCCTAACAGCAGTTTTACATCTGCAATTTTAATTATTTTCTTATTCGCTGCAACTTCACCTTTAATTTGTGCCCAACCTAATTTAATAGGCTTAGCTTAGTATAGGTGTAATCTTAAGAAAACTTTATTTTGTTTTTTTGCCATTTGATCAACAACTTAATAGGCGTACTTAAGTTGTTTTATCAAATTCAATAGTCGCTATGTCTGGAAGAAAAGAATATTTTTGCTTTTGTAGCCCGGTTTGCATAACTTTTTTTTCTAAAAAAGTAGCACTTTGGATACTTGCGAAATACGAGCACCTAGTATTGCTACTGCCTTTGATACTACAGATCTTGGGTTATCCAATTTTATTCGCTTGGAAATATTAACAATACTTTACTTCAAACGTAACAAACGTTCACGTTTCCATGGCGGAAAAATTTGTACATTTCAACTTGTGCTGGGTATTAACTCTATGTTCTACTATCACTAAATAAAAAAAAAAAACAACTGATATGTAAAAAATGCGATAAAGCTTTAAATAATTAAACAGAAATGCGAACGCCTACAATAGCTGATTGAATGTGTACCGGCGCCCGTTGTAGAAAACATTCGCTAACGTTAAATTACAACGCCAGAATTTCCCGCATAATTTGAAGAATAATCAGCGTTAATAATAAAAAAATATATATAGCGGTTTCCCCAATGGCGATGGGTGTGTTTTGCGTCCTGCTGTCAACACCAAAATTCTCCATCAATTTTTAAACCAACAGTAATCAGATGGCTTTCGGTTAGATATACACTACCGTTCAAGTATTTGGGAACCTATATTTCATGAAATACAACATAGCTTCTAGGAAATTCAATCTTGTAAAATTGAATAATTATATGGAAAGCAATAAATTTACACAAATGCTGCCTAAGAAACATATTAATTACTTTATTACCTGCAATAATAGGTTGTTATCACTACATGGGGATTAGTGCAATAAAAGTTTATAGAAGCTCTTCTAATTGACTTGCTGTTAAGGATACTTTTAATAATTATGTTTTAATAATTATCTTTGAGGGTAGATTTTTGAAATTGCGCTTAATTACGTTTCCGTATTCGCTGTAAAATGGTACTGTGCTAGTACTGTTGTCAAGACTGTTAGACTTGCCAAAACGGAAAGAGTTAAATAAAGAAACGCGTGCTCTTATAATTGTGCATTATCAAAAATACCAAGAAAATGGTAGTTTCATGAATAAAGCACCCAGTGGGGGACCAAAATCGACAACAGGCCATCGGAACCAGTTGGAAGTCAGTAAGCGCAATGATGGTGGTGATATTGTGAAAATCGAGGATATTTTAAAGAAAGAACAGTATAGAAACATTTTAGAGAACAATGCTATTCCTTCAGAATTGATAATTTTGGGTCCGAATTTTGTATTTCAACAAGATAATGATCCAAAACACACATCTAAACTATGCAAAGACTATTTACAACACTCAACGGTTTAGCATTAAAGTATTTAGCCTGTATTGTGTGTATATCGAGATAATTAGTCCTTTTTTTGGTAATAAGGCTTCATAAGTAAAGGAATATAATTATTTTTAAAACGTTTCGACCATTTATTAACTATTTTTCAATTAAACAAAATCTTCAACATTTTTTTTTAATTTTAAAATAAAAACATAATTTAAATTTAATACTTACAAATTTAACAGAAGTAAACTGTGCTAATAAAACATAACCACAGTCATTGTCACAATATAAGTTATATACATTAACACACTTTTTAATGTGTATAATAATAATTGTTTATATTCTAAAATTAAAAAAAAAATGTTGCAGATTTTGTTTAATTGAAAAAAGACTGAATAAATGGTCGAAACGTTTTAAAAATAATTTAATTCCTTTATTTATCAAGCCTTATTACCAAAAAAAGGACTCGATATATTTACAACACTTACAAGCAGACGGATCTATTAAAGTGATGGAGTGGCCTCGATCTAAACCTTATTGAGCTACCGTAGGAAGAACTTGATCGAGAGGTCCGAAAATCAGCACCAACATCGAGGGCTGATATGTGGGAGAAGCTGTAACAAGCATGGGCCCAGACAATACCAGATACATTGGAAAAACTAATTGCAAGAATGCGGCGAGTGTGTGCTGCCATTATCAAAAATAAAGGTCATATAGACGAATCAGAAGTATAGATATAATGTGTAATTCTACTGTCAAGTATGCAATTCTATATGTGTGTGTAAATAAAAAATATTTGTTCTCTTTTTAATTCGTCCTTTTAATCATTTTCCCTAAAACCTTCGAAACTCAAATACTTTTGAACTGTAGTGCACACAGCGACGACAGTGTACCTAATATGGGATGGAAGATGGTAATATTTAAACTTACGTCATGCAACGGATATGCAGCTTTATAAACATTCTCCGATAGTAACTTCTTTATCCCCTTATCGTGACAATCGTCGCCAAACAGCTCCCTCTCCAATATGTAAGACGCAACCGTTATTCTAATGGAAGCGTTGATGAAATCCGGCGAATCTACAGCAAACCTGGTAGTAAAATATAATTCCCGTACAGTTTTCGCGCGACAGATTTTACATATTACGTACACTTACAAATACGTTTTATCCCTTGAAAACTCGGCCGTGAGCTTATATTTTCTAGGAGGAAATTTCTTCTCGTCCAATTTCACATTTAAAAAATGAAGGCATCTATTTATCACAGACGAAACGAAATTTTCGCTAATTTGCACGAATTCAGGCTGAAATGTATTTATTACACATATTTATATTAGGAACTGACCTAATCACATACGTCTTTTAACGGTAACCGTAATTTTAGCAGTTCCGCATATTGGTTCAAGACGTCATTCGGTACGTGCACTTTGACGAAATTAATCCTTTGTCTCTCCTCTTTTTCTAAAAGTAGCCCCACTTCGGTAAGATTTCCTTCGAAAGTCGTGCGTTTCTTCAATTTGTCGTTATCCGAATCATGAGCATCATAAGCCAATACAAAATCTACACATAGATCTTGGGACGAAAAGCTCTTCCAATTCTGCAAATTAAATAAGATAGTGAAAATAATAGTACCTAGGTACTAATAGCATGATGTTTTATTGTTACTAATAACAGCTAACCATTTGTCCTTAGTTTTGTGCAAGGAATTCGGTATTTACAAAAAGTAAAGAATAGAACCGATATTGTTAATAAGCCAATGAGAAATTTAAATTAATAGTAGCAGTCAAAGCTATATAAGTAGCTATATTGTTACATGGTGCAAAGTTAAGCTTGGACAATAGGCAAGCGACAAGATAATATCGGCGGACACGTTGCAAGCGATGTTGAACCTTATGCGCATTTATCGTGTTTCCTTAGATATAAAGGAAGTCGACAGGAAGCATAAAAGAGTACCTACATACCTATACTTATTTCTGAACGGAATAAGAATTTGAAATATTTATTTTATTTCCCAGAATTAGTCCTACTTGACCGATACTATTAATAAAATTAATTAATAATGCATTATAAAGAATATTGCTAAATAATGGCTCTATCATAAGTAATATTTTACCACGCCTAGAACGCAATTCACCACCAAGGATATTAGAATTCTTCGCAAATAATCGGTGATTAATCTTCTCGGCCTGTTTTGTAAATGCATATGTGCTGCAACGATTGATTCTGTTTACATTAACAAAGAAATTCAGGAAATGTATTTATAATTTGCTTCTTATTTACTTTAAATTTGATATCTGAATAGCAATAAGTACAACATAAAAAATAATATTTATTTATTGATTATAAATAAGACAACAAAAATTGGTTAACATTCGCAAACAAAATATTTACTTTTCCAACAGACATAAAACGTGAATTAATGATACCTACATCAAAATAGGTGAAATAACAATAATTATAGTAGTAACAATAATAATAGTGTTAAGATTAGTAATTTAAACGGCAAGGTATGGAAATATAACATTTATTGGCCAAGATTCCATATAATGGTTTCTGTAAATATAGAGTAAAATGAAAAAAAATATAAGATGGGGGTGTCAATTAATGATCTTAATTAATGTCAAAGAAGGAATCGGAGTGAATTAAAAAATCAATATGTAAGTAATCGTCACAGATCAATTTATAGATTAAAAAACATATTGGGTAAAGCTGCAAACGATATGTAAGGAAACTAAACATCTATTTTGGAGTTCATATACAATATTATATTTATATTTACGTTAATTGGAAAAATGTTTCGAACTGTGGTTATCAAAGTAAATCGGTGCGATATCAAATACCAATGCATATCTATACACTTTTCATGTATTTTTCTTATTTCTCTCTATTTTATAAATCCAATGTTTTACTATGTTTGCTAAATATGGGCGTTTTTCCTTTAAGAAACCGCATTTGTGCCTACGGGTGAAATATCTCTTTTCTAACTGGATGTTACAATAAAGCTAAAACAAACGACGACGCAGTGCTGAAATGGTTATTACCGCACACTGTGCTGTAATGAGATATTAACGCACTGGTGAGACGCTTGCCGGAATGTAATATAGGCGGTTAATGGATAAATTAGAAAAAATACTGTAAAAAAACTAGTGTCACAATGGCTTGTAATGCTCGTACATTGAATCACTCGCCGCTACGTGGCTCGTTATTCAAACTTGTACGCGCATTAATAATAGTATTTTAAAACACAAGTGTCACAATGACGTTTATGTAATGCGAGAGATTCAAAGTACAAGCATTACAAGTCATTGTGGCACACGCTTTTTACAGTATTTTTTTCTAATTTGCACATTAACCGCCTATATTACGTTCCGGCAAGAGTCCCGCTTGTACGTTAATATCTCATTACAGCACAGTGTGCGGTAATATTCATTACAGCACTGCGTCGTCTTTGGGTTAGCTTTATTGCAACATCCAATTAGAAAAACATCATTGTGACACTTGTGTTTAAAAATACAATTGTAAACAACGCCACTTTACTTTGTAAATTCATTTGTGAATCGTCTAGGTTTAGTAAGACAAATTAACATGTATATTTTACAAAGTTTATTATAGTTATGAATTACTTTATATAGATATATCGTTTAGAATACCCACACTTATGATAATTACGTGTGAATAGTTATCTACTGGAATATAAAAATGGAAATAAATAATTACGATTGGCACTAATTATAGCATGCAGTTAGTATAAAAAACTATATATTCTCATCACATCTTATATGATTTTATTGGTATTTTAAGTGGCTGCGTTTTTTTGTTTTGCCGATAAAACGAATTAATACGCTGTTGATGACGTTTTACGCTTTAAAAAAATTATAATAATCTAGAGTCGTTTAATCAGAACAATTTTGTCCAGCAAAATACTAATTTGCCTATATATAGATAAGAAAATCATCTTCGGATCGTATTAGCAAAATCTAAATTGCGTAATACAAATGAAAAAAGTACACAATCTATGTCGGTATACCTATTTTCTTTTCATCGAAAAACCGGCACAATAAACTACATTATAAAATTACATATTCAATAGACTTCTGTGGGTAAATTAAAAGAGTTTACCTGTGTTTTCATTTTAAAAGCGAAAGAAATGCACACACAATACACTATATGCGAACTGTAAACCACTATCTGCGATGCAAGCGTACGTCGAGTATCATCTTACAAGTAGGTACATTCAAAAAAAGAACAATTATGAAAGATACAAAATTGTAAAATTTAAGATTCACATGCTATCCGTATATGACGTATAAATGTATAGCGTTATACATTTATATGAAATACTTGTACAAGATAAAAAAAAAACAGATACCGATCGATGTATAAATATTAAGTAGGTACAACAATACAGGCATAAAATTTATGGGACAAATAACGCAAATACAGATTAATATTTAATCTTGATCTCAAACAAAAGTTATCTGGATATAATACGGAGAAATGTACTATAGATTGTTCAGATTCTGTTGACAGTACATGTAATGTACAATCATACAAAGCTAAACCTAAACGATTCACAATAAACTTACAGTGAAGTGGCGTTGTTTACAAAAGATATTTCGCTCGTAGGCACAAATGCGGTTTCTCAAAGGAAAAATGCCTACATTAAGCAAACATAGAAAACGAAATTTATAAAATAGAGAGAAATAATAACAATCATAGTTCGAAACATTTTTCCAATTAACGCAAATATAATATTGTATATGAACTCCAAATAGATGTTTATTTTCCTTACATATCGTTGCAGCTTTATCCAATACCTACGCCTTTTAATCTATAAATTGATCTATGACGATTACTTTCATATGGATTTTTTAATTCACTCCTAATTTCTTGTTTTGACATTAATTAAGGTCATTAATAAACACCTCCATCTTATTTTATTTTTTTCATTTTACTCTACATTTACAGAAATCATTATATGGAATCTTGGTCAATAAATGTTTTACTTTCATACCTTGCCGTTTAAATTACTAATATTAACACTATTATTATTGTTACTATTAAAATTATTGTTATTTCCATATTATTATTGTTATTTACGCCTATTTTGGTGTATCATTAATTTAAGTTTTATATGTCTGTTGGGAAAATAAATATCGGTTTGCGAATGGTATACCGATTTTTATTGTCCATATAATCAATAAACAATATTATTTTATATGTTCTACTTATTGATAAGATACCAACTTTAAATTAAATAAACATAATCAATCGTTGCAGCAAATATTTACAAAACAGGCGAGAAGACTAATCACCGATTATTTGCAAAGAATTCTATCATTCGTGGTGAATTGTGTTCTAGACATGGTAAAATATTACTCATGATGGAGCCATTATCTGGCAATATTCTTTATAATGCATTATAACTTACTATAGATCATTCAGGTTCCAATTGGCAGTGCAAATAATGTGCGTCATATGTTCTGTACTGTAAACTGCCTTGAACGATCTGTAAAAGAGCGAACATTCATTTGTATACGGTAGGTAGTTTGTCGAAACAAGAGAATGAACAAAATAAGATAGATAATAGATATATTATTTTGTTTTATTATTAATATTATAAATTACCTATAAATACCTGTAAATGTAATAATCTATTACGTAGAAAAAAATTTCTTAGCAAAAGTTTCAATTTTCTTACGTAAAATCCTTTAAATTTCGACAAATTAGTTTAGTATACAACTGAAAGTTTATAACTGTAGATTTAATTTACTACCCAGAAAAGTTTTGCTGCATTTATTTTAGTATTCTACATAAGCGACAGATGCGATGTGATTTCGACATTCAAAGTTTTTATTAATAGTATCGGTCAAGTAGGAAATGTTGGGAAATGATAAACATTTAAAATTTTTATTCCGCAATTAATTCATATTTTAGGTAAAATTGAAATACAAAATTTGTTATTACTAAAAGTAAGGTTTTTGTTATAAACATCGTTGAGAAATAAATATATGTAGGTACTCTTGTATGCTTCCTATTGGCTTCCTTAACATCAAAGAAAAAACGATACGGTTCAATATCGCTTGCAACGTGTCCGCTGATACCGTTGCTTACCGGTCGTCCAGGTTTAATTTTGCACGATAGTACAGGTACTGTACGTTAGGTAATACAAGGGTAATACTATCTGTGGTAATACCTATGTGTTTCCCATACATTCTGACTCTGCACTTTCAAGTAAATTTGACCGGTCTTAAACCATTTTCGACATTGATACACAAATTAATGACAATTGTTTTGAAAGATCAATATAATGTACACCCACGGACCATCATACACATCATTAAAATGTGTAAGTATTGTGGCAAAATTTGAGAATCAGAAAAGTGCTGTTAAAAATCATATCGAAAGAATCCGCTATTAATGATTGGACATTAACCAGTGAAAACAACAAAGCATTTAAAAATACGATTTCAACTTAATGTGTCACAGTTGACGTATATATATTTATTATCTATGAGTTGACGTTCGTGTTTTCATGGTTAAATTTATAATCCAATTCATATTAAACATGTCTTGGTTATGTCAAGTTAAAATTCGCGCTAAAGCATGCGATCCGCAAAACGGAATAGCGAGAAAATAAGATAGATCGGGATACTTACCACTTACAAGGAGTAGGCAAGAACTGCGAAACACAAAATTAAATGAGTCATATATTATTTGAAAGAGGAAATTAAGTGTATAAAAACTGTAAATGCGTTTGAGTGCATGGGTCTTAATTTTTGAGTTATGAAGAATTTTATTTAAAAACATTAACGCTTGTAGCTTAAGAAGAATTATATGTATATGAGTGATTAGTGTATGTGTAGCCCAATTAGTTGAGGGCAATGAGGGCACGAATTACGAATTTTACCAGGAAGTGGAATAGGTTCGAGCCCTTCTTAAGAACATTATTTTTCTATTATCAGTATTCATTTTTTTTTATTTTTATTCGTTAAATATGTGATTATTAATAATCACTAATAACATATACACACACACAACAACATTCACACACAATACTGGAAAAAAAACAATTATAATACAATGCAATAATTATTTATTAATAAATGAAAGAAAATGAGGTACGAAATCGTCGCACACGTGAACTTTGGAAATGCTTTGGCAGGTGGTACATATAGTGACAAAGTATTTCGGATTAAAAAGAATGTTTATAATCAATTTGTTGAAACACGCAGTACAAAACAGCTTGTTACAAGATCGCAATTGCAGACGTGGGTTATGGCTGCCGTTGCCGAATTTTATGAGGATACAGAAAATAATTGCATTTTTCGATTTATTGCATCTTCCAGGTGGGTGTCAGATTTATGAAAGAATATAAAATTTCAAATCGTCGTGTAGTTCGATATCTATCCGAAAAAGAAATCGCATCACTGATGAAATTATGAATTCCATAAACATTGCAGCCTCTTGGCTTTTTGTATCATATCATACTAACCGACAATTCTATTCTTATTTTAGTACCTATTTGTGATAAAGTAAGAGTTTTGCTTCACAATCATCAGTATTTCTTAACATATATGTAGAAACAAAGAAGTAACTCTAATGCATTTTCTCTTATAGGTTCTTTATTATAATGTAACTCATTACTACTATTCTACAATTTACAGTTACAAAATTGATTTCCTTCGAAAATTTGTAAAGAATATATAATGTAATTATATGTAGCTATAAATATTTTGACATTAAAAAAAATATGGAACAGCATAGAAAAGTAAAACCTCTGGGAATGCAATAAAAAAAAATGAGTTGGTTAGAAAATAAATACCGAGCAATGCGATCTTTAAAAACTTTTAAGCACTTTTCTGTGCTGTTTTTTTTTTTTTGTTTAATTTTAGACAATGTTAAAAAACTATTAATGCTTGTAACTTAAGAAAGAAAGCGTGTATATAGCACGTTAATGGATTTATAACCTGATTAGTATTCGGTTTGTTAAAACCGAAAAGTTTTACATATATCTTTATTATAAAATTTGATAAGCAACAGTCATTATTAGCAGGCGCGTTTCATGCATACATATTATTTTCATTACAATTATTTACAAAAAAGAGCTAGAAAACCAAGAAACTATTAACATATAAAATATCTACAAAAGTTCGCGTGTGCGACGATTTCGAACCTCATTTTCTTTCTTTTATTTATTAATAAATAATTATTGCATTGTATTATAATTGTTTTTTTTCCAATGTTGTGTTTGAAAGTTGTATATGTTATTAGTGATTATTAGTAATCATATATATTACGTATAAAAATAAAAAAAAATGAATACTGATAATAGAAAAATACTGTTCCTAAGATGGGCTCGAACCTATTCCACTTCCTGGTAAAATTCGTAATTCGTACCCTCAACTAATTGGGCTACACATACATTAATCAGTCATATACATATAATTCTCTTCTTAAGCTACAAGCGTTAATGTTTTTAAATAAAATTCTTCATATCTCAAAAATTAAGGCCCATGCACTCACACCCGTTTACAGTTTTCCTACTCTTAACTCCCTCTTTCAAATGATATACGACTCATTTAATTTTGTGTTTCGCACTTCTTGCCTACTCCTTGTTAGTATGAAAAAGAAGAGTATAGTATGTCGGTAGGTATAGCGGTATCTGAGCTGTATCCATGTAATATACATGATCCAATATGATCTAAGCAGACAACACACTTTTGAAGCGTACTATCGTAGCCAAAAAAATAAAACACCATTTTTATCCTATTGTAAATGGGTATAGTAAGTACCTAATACAAACATTTACTGATTTCACATTGTTTAAGTCAGTTTAATTGTCGATTGCTGTCAAAAGTTGAGGTGTTTTAAACGTGAAAATGCCTAAACATTTAACTGAAGTCGTAAGGGGTTCTAAGTTGGAAGAAGGGTGGTCATTACGACGTGTTGCAATAGATTTACACGTAATAAACGACAGCTGCATTTAGAAAATTAAGAAACAGTAGCACCAATCTCATATTCTTGAACGAGCGAATCAGGCCGTCCGAAAGTACCGACCGAAAAAGAAGATGGTTCTTTAGTAAACCATGTTGTAGAAGACCCTTTTTCTACCGCAGTTAAAGTTCGAAAAGTTTAAAATGTCCCAGGATCAGTTAGCACTGCACGTCGAAGTATAGACGATTCTGGGCTAAGAAGTAGGTCAGCTTACGCAAGCAAATAAGGAAGTCAGAGTTGGATATGCTTTGCAGTCTCTTAATAAAGATGGCGATTTCTGGAGTAAAGTTGTGTTTTCCAATGAAAAAGTTTTTCAGTTCAGTTTCAACCGGCGCGTCCTTGTTTATAGACCTTCAAATCAACGGTCCGAGGAAAGTTACACTAAAAAATTGCAAAATAGTGGACCACTTTCTGTAAATGTGTGGCCCTGATTAAGCGTAGAAGGTGTATAGGTGCTTATTGCAGAATTGATGGTTGTTTAACAGGCGAAACATACAGAAATATATTGGAAGCAGTCATGTTACCAACAATTACCGAGCGTTTTCAAAACTGGAAAATGTTGCGGAACAGATACGAACTATGGGAAGCTATTCAGCAGGCTTGGCAAGAAATTTATACAGAAGTAGTCAGATAAATAAAGGCAGTATTATACATATGTATGTATAATACTGTCTTTGAACAGAAGACTACAAAATGTTTTAGATCGACGTGAAGCGGCTACAAAATATTAAACAGGATAATTTAACAACTATTTTTGTGGAAATTATATTTATAATTATTCAAAATAAGGCTTCAAAAACTGAAATTTTATATTTCAACAATTAAACACTATGTTATTGTTGCTATCCTGTTATTAGCTGCGTTAATAATACAGATTATTTTAAAGAGAATTTGATTTTGAATCTAAAACACACCGTTTCAATTTTTATCTCATCAAAAACGAATTTAACCTAATATTATTGCACTTCATTAACGTTGATGTTTCCATTTTTTTTTGGCCGCGGTAGTGCATACAACGTTTCTGAATATTTGAATTTAGCTTTCACATTTTCAATCAAAATAACGGCAAGGGGCGCCATCACTTGTGATGTGTTTGCACCAACATTATGTTACTATAGTAACATAATCCTTTCTATTAGATCTACTTGAAGCGTACAGTAATAAAATATTAGAATTATCAGAGGCTTGAAATGAGGAATTTAATAATAGTATTTTAAAACAAGTGTCACAATGACGTTTATGTAATGCGAGTACAAGAGCATTATAAGTCATTGTGGCACACGTTTTTTTACAGTATTTTTTCTAATTTGCATATGAATCGCCTATATTGCGTTCCGACAAGAGTCCCGCTAGTGCGTTAATATCTCATTACAGCACAGTGTGCGGTAATATTCATTTCAGCACTGCGTCGTCTTTTATTTTAACTTTATTGCAACATCCAATTAGAAAAATACACTTTCATCATTAATAACCACTGAACTGTGTCCTCGGGAACTGGAGCGGTACTTACTCACAGATTAGATTGAGTGAAACAGATATACGTCGCGTTTACTATCTCTGTTGGCTTGAACGCCTGAATACATATTGTTATTCTCAGACGCCGTTCCAGATCCCTAGGATTCCCAGTTGTTAATAATAATTTATAATTACCGCAATTAATTTTCTACAATATTGGTAATAGGAGTATGTGTTGGTATGTACATGTTTTAATTTTTATCTGGCACAATTTTTGAGAGTGTAAAATTAAATGTTTATCTTATCAAATGCACTAGTTAAAAATGGCAGCTGTCCTGGTGACTCAGTCCTGTTGTCTTTATTTTATGTGTAGGTACATATAAATACTAATAGTGATTTAAAAAATTGTTGGTGGTGGTGAGGCAAGGCAAAAGTATACATAGTTTTGCAACATCTTATTCAAGTGGAGAGTCATACATTATGCATATAATGTCAATAGTGTGCAATTAATATTGCTGATAACTTCAACTTTACCCTGTCTCTCCACTGGAAATAAGTTTTAGGAAGATTAGACACCTTTAGTAGTTGATTCCTTTTTGGAGCACCAATCATATCTACTGCAGCAGCCTCTAAATCCATAGCCGAATGGTAAATAGTATTCCTAGATAAGCTCATGTAGTCTTTATTAAACGATCTTCTTTTCTGTGGTGGCACTTGCGACGCTAAGGATATTGTATCAAAATATTCGTATTCGTCCATGACTCAATGTCTGCAAATTGTTAAAAAAAAGAAACAGGGCATGACATCATCATTTGAAAATAACATTCAAGGTAAAAGAGTTGATCGTTACAGACGTTTAAATGAGTAAAAAAAAAACAAATGTGTTAGTTCGGCACGTTCTAATTGCTCATATTTAAAATAAAGAACATAAAATTATACAAAGTAATTGCGTTTTTAATTACAGCCCCTAACCTACTTCTTATTGCGGAAAAATAACGTTGCCATTCAAATAATAATGAGGTAAGTTGATGATGATGATGAGTGGTGACTGTGGTGAGGTGCATCATTGCTTCAGAGGATAAAGGATGATGATATCATGTCCTAACATCAACAGTGTTCCCTATCACCATTACACCCCGCTTGTCTTAAAATATCACCTTTTTATAGCTTCACCCCGGTTTATTTTTTAATATGCACATATGTTAGTAGGTACACGATAAAATCATATAACTACATTATAATACACGTATTATATAGCTCATTACGCACGGCACAACTTCAAACTGAGAGCAGCCCGCATGCCCCATAACGGCGATGTCCGATTACCACTACTAGTCGTGCCACTACCACTAGCTGTTATTTCGTTCGCAGTTTTCCCAGCAGAAGTTGCCTATGACGATGACGGTTCGTCTACGTCTACTATATAGTTTAAGGAAAGTTTAGGGTAGACGTATGTATATAGTCTAGATCAAAAGTTATCGCATATTGGTAAATGAAGGTCATTCAATTTAGAATGATACCCATAAATAGTAGGTATCTCAAATCTTGTAACTTTTAATCTTTTTTAAATCCTCACTAACAGATGGCACTGAACTTTGACGATCGACGATGTTACCACCACACAAAATGAGGAATTGCACTTTTTTCCGATTTATCGTAAAGAACGAATTCTGAACAGATTTCTTAGAGAGTTGTATGTGTATGGATTATAACCTCCAAACCGCGTAAAATAAACACAGAAATATCGTAATAATACATTTATGTCATCTGTGCCCACGCGCAAAACATGCGAACGTAATATTACTTATTTATGATGCGAACTACCATGACTGTCGCTCCGTTGCCAAATCATGCTGACTAAGAATTTATGAATGAAAGAATTTGTGACGTCAGAGCACTTTCAATAATTAATTATGCCTTAATGAGAAACAATTTAAAAGAACGTTTGATGAAGGGCCATACATTTCTATATTCTTTATCATTCTACGATATAAAAAAAAAGGTGGGCAATTCCTCATTGTAAGTTTCGCTTACATAGCTTAAATACTTGTTAAGTATTTGAAACATGAAAATTAGGTTGGATTTTCACAAAATTCAAATTATTTAAAAAAACCTTAAGCTTTAGGTATTATGTATTGTAAACCTTATTAAAACAGAGGCTTAATTTTAACAAATGCAAAATTATACAGGGGTTGTATTAAAAAAAAAAAAAACGTAACTTTGGTACTTTTAAGGATTTTGAAACACACACATAATTTTTAAAAATAACTATAATAAACCCCCAAAAGTGAAACTTTTTGAACGTCACGTAATTTGACCACAATATTCCGTGCCGTATAGCGTGAATAACCCTGCATCACCCCTGCATATATTATATACATACAGTGACGCCGTAAATTGTGTTTGGAAACATCGTAAGTATGTTATCAAATGGATTTAGTATAGTATAGTATAGTGCTCGAGAGGTTTCAATATTCACGCTAGGTACTCATCATAAAATAGAAGCTCATTTGCTTCACATTTTCAATAATATTCAAATAGAATGTTTCTGAGTTGTATAAATTTGAATATATACATTTATAGACCAGTATGAAAATATATTGAAATTTGAAATGGGAATACGAACCCTTGCAGGAAAACTCTCAGATGAAAAAGAAAAGTGGTATATCACATTAATATTTTTAATTACTGTTTTAAGTTCCATTTGAACAAAGTAATCTCGTTCGTTTTTTACACTTTGAATACAAATAGGACTGTATTTTTTATTTTCCACATTTATGATAATCTTTTACGTAAAATAGTTTCTAGTTTCTAGTAACTACTTATCGGTTTTAATAATCTGCATTATCAATGTTTTGTTTTCGTATAGCTTCGTGATTGACGATGGTTCACTGCCTTTCATGTTTCCAATGTACTATAGCGTAAAATTTGTATACCTAATATTGTCACCTATACTGCAGTTATATTAAACGTTGAAGTGCACAGTAAATAATTAAAAAAGTAAGCTACATTTACTTGATTCACATCATAATCAAGTAAATGTAGCAGCATTTCAAGAGATGCATATTAAGCATCATGACAATCCAAAATTACCAAAACTCTCCGTGTGCAAATATATCTTACAGGTAACCCACAGAGGTAATCCCAGGAGGTGAAACAGATAACTTGCCGATTGCCGAGGTAGATATCTGCCGTGACGGCACTATTTGCTGTTTCAGAAACTCGTTTTGGTTAAATTGTCATACTAAGCAGATAACTGGTGCTTTAGCGTTTCAGAGACCGGGCATTAGAAAGCGAAAATTGATATAATTTCTTCTAGAAATTGTTTTTTTTTAATTGAATGTTACATAATAAAGCTAAAACAAACGACGACGCGGTGCTGAAATGAATACTACCGCACACTGTGCTGTAATGAGATATTAACGCACAAGCGGGACTCTTGCCGGAACGTAATATAGGCGATTAATGTGCAAATTATAAAAATACTGTAAAAAACGTGTGCCACAATGGCGTGTAATGCTTGTACTTTGAATCTCTCGCATTACATAAACGTCATTGTGACACTTGTGTTTTAAAATACTATTATGTAATGCGCGTACAAGTTTGAATAACGAGCCACGTAGCGGCGAGTGATTCAATGTACGAGCATTAAAGTCATTGTGACACTAGTTTTTTACAGTATTTTTTCTAATTTGTCCATTAACCGCCTATATTACATTTCGGCAAGCGTCCCACCAGTGCGTTAATATCTCATTACAGCACAGTGTGCGGTAATAACCATTTCAGCAGTGCATCGTCGTTTGTTTTAGCTTTATTGTAACATCCAGTTAGAAAAGAGATATTTCGCTAGTATGCAGAAATGCGGTTTCTTAAAGGAAAAACGCCCATATTTAGCAAACATAGTAAAACATTGGATTTATAATACATAGACGTCATTGTGACACTTGTGTTTTCAAAAACTATATTGAAATAATATGTCCAAAATTTGTAATATAAACTGACCGGCAAAAAAACCGCCCACCCGTCTGATACACCTTATCTATTTGCACATCAGGTTATTCTATGTTGCACATGTAGTTCATCTAATTCTCATTCATGAGTATATGCTTCATGATATTCATTTTATTATAAAATATGCTAGATTTTTTTTTATATGATAAAATTCGCTGCTAGACAATATTAACAGATTTTTATGCTGTAGAGCATTAAAGGTGTATTACCATTTAGCTTATTTGCAGTAAATTGCAAGTAGGCTTAGTTCACTACTACCCTACTACTTGACATTAATTTGACAGTTCCTACAATAGATTTGTTGCAACAGCAATGCTGTTAACTGTTGCAGATGTGCTTCAAATTGTTGCACTAATTGAAGAAGGTCACAGCCAACGTGAGGTATCGAATAGGTTGGGCATACCACGCACTACCGTTCAGGATGCTTGGAATTGAGTTTTGGAGACCGATTCATTAGAAAGACGAGCAGGTTCTGGAAGAAAAAAAGCAACATCTAGGATTAACGATAGGCTTATGGTGCTCAACACATTAAGGGACCGCAGGTTAACTGCGGTTCACCTTCAACTCGTTTACTAACAATGCGAGGGGTTGAGATAAGTAGAAGAACAGTAAGACGAATGCCATTAGAGAGTGTATTGACGTCACGGATACCAGCTACAGGAACGGAATTGCAGGCATCATAGACCATGTCTTCAGTTTGCGCGTTTGCAGATAAATTGACCGGTCCAGCAGTGGAATGCAGTTTTGTTTACAGATGAGTCGCGTTTTTGTTTACGATCCCGAGATGGCAGAGAAAGAGTGTGGAGAAGACGAAATGGATGGTATGCAAACTGTACCATTTCACACCGAGTCCCTTTTCGGGGAGGTTCCGTTGTGGTATGAGCTGGTATTTCTACCGAAGCAAGAACTGACCTCATATTTAGAGAATCATTCCATTTTCCCATTTTATTCGTGAACGTTCTAATGCATGATAATGCAAGACCGCATATAGCACGAATTGTAAGTGAATACTTAAATGACGTTGCCATTCGCACATTCAATTGGCCACCATGTAGCCCAGATCTTAACCCAATTGAACATTTTTGGGATCAACTGCAAAGGTGCATTCGATAGCGTGCAATCGTACCAGAAACTCTTCAAGAGGTGGGACTTGCACTCAAAGAAAAATTCGAAGCAATTCCACCAGATTTAATAAGAAATCTAATCAATTCAATGCCACAATGGCTACGTAGCTGAACCTAGTGGAGGACATATACAATATTGAACAAATTAATTTTAAATTATGTCCAATTTTATTTAAAGAGAAAAATGGTTTAGCCTATTTTGTTATTTCCTAATATTCAATTTATTTTTGCCCTAATTTGCCACATTTTCTCAAAAGATTTGCATATTTTACGCAGAAAATGAATAGTTCTGGATTACAATTTCAATAGGGACTTAAATTAATGTATGAAAAATTGTTTACGTCCAAAAATTCAAGTGCGCGGTTTTTTTGCCGGTCAGTTTATATTAATCGACAACATTGAAAATTTTTTTAAAGATTTTTCTATTGCTACGTTACAGTCCCTTATTAAATAAAGGAATATTATCAAACAATTAATTTAATTATCACACATTTGATTTATTTTACATATAACACGAGTGACTCATATTTCAAATAACCTTGTATACGTTTTAATTACTATACATTTCCAGACAACAAACACACAAAAAAGACGACATTTAAAACGTGTGGGTATCGCAATCATTCATCTTGGGTAAGTTGGTCAAAATTTAGGAAATCATAAAACTGTTTGTATTATTGCAAAAATAATGAAAATATCTTGCAAATGAGCTTTTATAGAAACTCATTTCTTATTTAGCATTTTAAAGATAGCTACGTCTTCTATCTTACATTTCAAACTAGAGGCGTATCCCTGTAGTCAAAACTTCACAAATTACCTCTAATTTCATCGCGTTTTTGTTTTATCTGTTGTTCTATCGCAACCGTCAAGTTATAAGGGGGTCCGCGGAATTATAATGCATTTCCAAAGTGTTCTATTTTATTTTCAATAAATATATACATGTAATAAACAATAACAAATGTGTATACAATTTACTGTAGTCTTAAAGCGCTAGTTCCACACTGGTATTTTATCGAAATTTGCGCTATTTATGTGGCAAGCGTCCTCTTGGATATTCAAATCACGCAACGCTTCATCTGGAAATAAATATACACGACTTGGAACTTGTTTAAAGAAGCCTAACTTACCTTTGAATTCAGTTAGCCCAAGAACATTTCTTGACCAATATATATAATTAACAATAAATTTATATTGGGAATCGACAAAATATTTATTAATCACATCAAAATATTTAAAACCTACGATATGAAGTAGGTTGATGCAATACTTAAACGTGGCCATGTATCGTTGACGTTCATCTATAATTGGATATAATTAGATACGAGTTAACAGCAGCAGAAACCTACCACCATGCGTAATGAGCTTGCTGTTTCTCTTATAATTATTGACGAGATCGTGTATGACATTGATTCCTAGTATGGTCAGTTTACAAACACAATTATGACTAAAAGAGAAACAAAAGGAGTAACAACGGTTAATAGTACCATAGATGAGTTGATAGTCTTATGGAGAAGTTTTTTACCATTTTACCGCGTATATTTCATTGCTAATAACTAATATTTTAGGAATTTATTCGATCGGTACCACCTTTATGTGCCTACAAATATATTCTAGCCAATAAAATTTAAGTGGCGTAGCAACGCTAGGAAATAAACAAGGTTTTTTAAGAATTAAAAATCGTTTGATACTACATCTAGAGGAAAAATACTAACAATTCACTTTTTTCCGCAAAATATTTAATTTTAAACCTTGGATTTGTTTTTAGCATTTCGTCTAATAAAAATGAAGTGACTAAAGTAATATTATTTACTTTATCAGTTATTTAATATGCCATTTACCCTTAGTGTTAGCCAAGGCGAAATATTCTGAATTTTTTAATAATCCAGGAGTTATTTCCTCTTTAGTCAATGGTAGTAGAACTGATTTCACAGTTTCCCGAGTGGCAAGGTATATTAAAATATTCATTCCAAATAGATGAATAGTTGTCGTCACTTAAAGGTTGCGAATTTTGTTCAGGCAATTTGCATTCAGGAGTTAACCAAATATATTCCGCAAAACAAGCTATAGCCGAATTTTCTAATTTTTTAAAGAAGAACTTGCTTGCAGTTGTTTCCAGAATTTTTCAAAGAAATAGAAATATTATTTAAATTTTAACACACCTGAGAATTTTTTATTACCACTTTATATTCTATACTATACCTATTAAGCAAAATCTTTTATAAACAAATTTAACATTGTCATAAGTAGATAAACGATTAGTTACTTTGCCTAATTAGAGCATTATGTGTTAAAATTCATTTATGTCAAAATATAATAAAATAAATTATGAAAAAGAAAGAAAATTTCAGAGTTCTAAGTTTTGAAAGCTGCAAACTATGTCATCTCAGTGCTGAATTAGTTTACAACTTTATGTTTTATAACGCGAAGATTGATATTTTCGAAGAAATTACATTGGTTGTTAGATCCATTAAATATAACCTATGCTGTTTATAAGTGTTGTTACGGGCGCCAATTAACTTTGAGCGCTCAGAGATGGCGCTAACAGTCAATGCATCGGAGACAAAGTTCGCGTATGTAACCTCAGATGGCGGAGCGGTTTGTTGTTTGCAACGCGTAAATGGAAAAATCGAGAGAATTCCAGATTGGATTCTAGTAGCGCCGAGAGGTGACTCAAACTTTCTCCGTATTTACGGTGAAATATAAATCGATAGTAGAGATAAATTAGTGGACGTAAATAAGCGAATAGTTATTTTAGTTTTTTTATTAGTGTTTAGTGGTTAATTAGTTTTTATTTTCTTTGACTGTATTGAACTTTTAATAGACTTTAAGTGCCTAAATAAATCAATTTCATTTAATATATCGGCGGTGTTAAAGAATACGGCCGTGAACTTTCTAATCATTAAATTTCAATTTATTTATTATGTTTTATTTGTTGATAATATCCTAAATACAAGTTGGAATTTAAATATTTCCGATATATTGTTTTATTCTATAATATAAAAGAATATTTTACTTATTATGATAAAAAGATGTTGTATTTGCCCCGAGACCAGGTGTAAACACTTGCAAATATTTTTATGTACGATAGATATATCTTTGATCCTAATATTTTTGAGCGTAGAGAAACCGCAAACGTAGATAAGATGGAGCTCGGGTTCTTTCTACATTCCAACAAATGGAGAAGTGAATTTTAAATGCACGTGAGTAAACAGCAATAACTATCCAAAACCCAAACCAAACATAATATGCACTGAACCAACAATATCAATTCATCTATGATAGTATCTAAGTTGCGCTAATTATACCTTATATCGCTGGTGTCAGATTGGAAGAAAGAGATATTGTAATTCAACAAAATCATTATTAATTGCAGAACGTTTTCACTTGCTCTTATGTTAAAATATCCTTGTTCAATCACTCTATCCTGGTATAAACCGGCCATTGACTGGAGTAAACAATTATCTAAAGGAAAAAGGCATTCGCTAAAGATATAAAAGTAGAAATGAATCTTGTACCTTGCTCGCTGAGGATATTTTCTCCTATCGGTAAATAAGAAGGCGTTAGTGGGAACATTTTACAGATGGCATTTACAAATTGTGAATCGGCCGCTGCACTCGCTTGTTTAAGGAACATTAACTGTTTTGTTAGAACTACAACTGGCGGTCTCGTCAGAAGTAATTCGTTATATACATCTAAAATAATTGGTGGTGGACTGAAATATATTTTTTTAAGGTTTGATAGATATTAGTCGTACGTAACAGTCGGTTACATAATACCTTCGGCTATTGGTGAAGGCTTCTGTCTGTGAAATTTTCAACAATAGTTCTGCAACGGCGTGTAAGAATCCGCTAACGATTTCTGTCATTTTCTACAACACGTTATCAAATACAGATCTACAGAATGGGGAGATCTCGCTTATTATTAGAGCTAATGGTCAGGTTTAAATTTGGCGCTGGTTAAAAAAAAAAATCGTTTGGCAAAAGAATCGAGTTCATACTCGAGTATGTAGACTTGATTCTGGTATTTGAATTCCTAGACTCGATCCCAGTATTCGAGTTCCCAGATTCGATTCTGTTACTCGAATTTCCAGACTCGATTCTAGTACTTAAATTCCCCCCAGACCCGATCTCAGTATTCGAATTCCCACATTCGATTCTGCTACTCGAGTTCCCAGACTCGATTGTAGTACTCGAGTTGTCAGACTCGATTCTAATAGTGAATGTTTTAGATGTTAGGCAGTACAAACAAACGAAATAATCTTATTGATAAAATTCTATTAGGCAAGGGTATAAAAACACTACCGTTGTACTTAGATTAGTAACCTATGTTAGCCTTAACACAATACATATACGATCTTTACCGAGGTAAGTTGTGGGTGGGGGGAAGAAACTACGGCGATAGCGTTGTCAGCAGATGACGTCAGAGCGCGCGCGGGCATTTGGCATCTTACGCATGCCGCAGGGGGTGCATGAGGGGCGAGGACGGGGGTGCGGCGTGATATCGAAACGTTAGGGCGCTAATATATATATATGTATAATATTATCTGATGCTTAGCGACTCTTCGTAATTTTTTTATTTCTAGAAACTTTGTAAATTATAATGAAAAAATACATAGATATATATATATAAATTAATATAATACGTAAAGTAAATTCACGTTATAGCGAACTAATGCTTAGTCAGCAATTTTCTGAAGTACACGAGGTCGGCGGCAGACGTTTGCTGCTGTGTCAATTTTAAGTGTGTACAGTCGTGGATTTTAGGAATGACCGCTTAAGTTGCAGTTAGCGAGATAGGATTTTGGATTCTGGAGTTTAGGTCGGGGAAGGTGGTAACCACCAGCACCCTTACCGGCAACTCTAGGCGCCGCCAAAATCGGCCATGCTGGGCCAGTACTCCCCCAGCAAGGAACCTCTAAGTTGGACAAGCACCGGGCAGTCACATAAAATGTGTTCCGGCGTCTCGTCTTCTTGGTTACATGCCCGGCACAGTGGGCTGGTAGCCAAGCCCATGCAGTACACGTGTTTGTTTAGCTTGCAGTGGCCGGTCAAAAGCCTCAGATGGTTTCACGCGCTTGACGGCAGATGGTTATGGACTTCCATCTATTCTCGTGAAGAGTGGCGGTCCATTGCATTATTATGGTGTTGAATGTAGCCGACGAAATAGGAAGAATAGGTTCCGGCCCCACAAAGTGGGAGCGTGAGCCCAGCCCTGCCAGCGCATCAGCAGCCTCATTACCTAGGTTTCCTTTATGACCTTTAACCCACCTGAGTGTCAGGACATTATCGATAGCGACCGCTTGTAACATTGAAGTACTAAGCCCGAAGTGATCCTATGATTATTAAGAGCCTTAAGAGCAGCCTGACTGTCACTATAAAGGACAATACGCCGTCCCTTAATGCCCCTTGCTAAAATTTCTCCGGCACCGTGCAGGATCGCCAGCACCTCGGCTTGAAAAACAGTGGCAAGCCTGTCCAGCGCCAGTTCTAGATTGAGGTCAAGGTCAGAGGAGAAAACCCCCTGGGATCGCAATCATATAGCCGCCCTAAGCGCCGCCTCTTCCACAAACAAGTCCAGAGGAGGAACAGATAGGTGTGCTTCCATTTCCGCCGTAGGCGTCGTGCGCATTGCTCCTGTTACACTGAGACATGCGATGCGCTGCACATGTGACAGTTCGTTCCTGGCGACCATTCGTCTCACCCTTGGCCACCAGACCAGAGCGCCATGCATGGACCTTATTATGGCAGTATGCAGCCACAAGGCAATTTTCGGGGAAAGTCCCCAAATCTTACCCAGGATGCGGCGACACTGCCAAAAAGCCATACATGCTTTTTCAGTTTTTGTTTTGACGTGCCTACTCCAGCTCAGCCTCTTGTCAAACACAACGCCCAGATATTTGACATGGTCCGAAAAACTGAAAGCAGTGCCAAATAATTGTGGTGGTTGCAGTTGTTCTACTTTCCTTTTGTTGGTAAAGAGTACCATTTCTGTTTTACCTGGGTTTACAGAGAGGCTACGTTTCCTACACCAATTTTCGATAGATCTTAAGGCGGTCTGCATTACATTACAGAGCACACGGGGGGGGAGTCACCTTCCGAACTCCAGCCTTACCGGGGCCCGCCCTAAAGGCAGAACACCCGGGGGCAGATACGGGGCAGCACCAGAGGTATAGTAATACTAGTAATAGTAATATAGTGTTAGAAAGAGACAGCCACGGGTAGACTTACATGACACGGGGATTTTAAATTATCGAATCACATTTATTGCAAATAGGGAAGGTAAACTATACGATAAAGCCATATTATATGGTTTTCTACAACCATTTTCATTGTAAGGAGCGCCAAAACTCATTCTCATACATAATTATTTTCTGTTTATCATTTAATAAACGCGTAATAAATGGTTTAAGTTTTATTTTCTTAAATTTAAATTTAATTAAATATTTGAATTCCAGCCTGAAGTCGAGTTCACGAATTCGAGTCCGGAATCGAATCTACGAGTTCGAACCCTGCAATCGATTCTACATATTCGAGTCTGGAATCGATTGCACGTATTCGAGTCTAAAATCGAGTACTCAAAACTAAGAACTCATGACCGAGAACTCGAGTACGTAGCCATTGGTATTCGAATATAATGAGTACTTTCAAGAATTGAGTATATCGAGTTCAGAACTCGTCGCATCACTACTTCTAATACCTTGATTTGCCCATGCAGAGAAAAAGTAAAAACATATTCTCGATCTAATGTGTAAGGTGTACTTAAAATGTTTGTATGACGCTTCGTCTTCATGTTGTCATCATACCCATCATCAACATTTTGAATGTTTACCCCACTAAAAATGCTATATAAAAATGCTTACGTTCGGGTGTTCAGTGGCTGCGGAGAAGTACCATAGTATTAGCCTATAACCCTTCTCCAACTTTATCTAAAACTTGATGTGAAATATTCCTCCATTTCGAAACGTTGCACTCCTAAAGTTTTGTATATACAGGGTGGGCCAACTCATACGTCGCGGGCTCTATATGGAAAAGCATATGATATCTTGAAATTTTTTTCTGATCTTAAATAATTATACTGGTCAAGAAATGAAGATTTTAAACAAAAATACTAATCATATCTCGTGTTTCACGTCGTTGTGTTCCCCATTTTCTGTTATTAATGTTTGACGCTTTGTTGTTTCCTGATTAGATTATTTTTACTCAAACCATGGATTTGCTCCGTCAATTAGAGAATAACATTGAGAGCATTGCCAACAACACGTTATAGACGGTTGAAATCAGAAATAAAGAAGCTCTGGTGGTGTCAAAATCTAAAATGACACCTATAAAAAACCCTAAAGTTGATGATGACCAGGAGAAAAGAAATGTCATATGAAAATTTATAGATCAAAAGTGGTTTCGAGAATATGGTTTCAGTGTTTCTCTGTCAAGCTCAATAAAGGTGCTAAAGTCATTTGACACAGATGCATTTTCTCTTCCGGTACATAATAATCATAACCCAAACAATCTACTCCCTATAATAAGCAAGATGAGAATCGAAAATGAGGTGCCCTGTATACACTTACGGTTCGTCTGATAAGATTGAGAATCCTCTTAATATCTCTCAACGGATCAAAATCCAGATTCGAACTGCTCAACAGAGATTTTCGCAAGCAATACGTATATGGAAGTATTTTAGCTACAATCGTGACTAATTGAGAAGCTCTCCCCTCAATATCTCCAATACACCCAGACCTGAAATATTATTTTTTTGAAAAGTATTTGGAGATGGTAGTAAGTGAGAATCACCTCATATCACAAAGAGGATTCTCTTGTATTTTAACACATCCTTGGCCGTTTTTACCCAACATATAATATTCTCGAATTTCTAAACAGTTACGGAGCAGTGAAAGGGTATGATTCAAGGTTACCGCAATCTAAAATAATGCTAATTAAATATTTACCCAAGCAGTGCGTTGTAGGGATTTTACGTCACTGATCGCAAAATCATCTTGTGCAGTATGATTACCAACCGGTGTGTGTCCATCCAAAAACTGGCTCACCCTTTTATCACAAAAGAACATATTTTGACTAAGCAAATCGGTCGGCTGACATCCTATAAGAGATAAAAACAAATTAACATTCAAGACATCAGATGTCTGCCGCAGTGCAACTTACTCGTATCTAATATCGTATACAGTTTATGCACTCCTTTCACATCAAATGTAGTTGTAGAATTGTTAATATTAAAATCTTGCTGATTCTGTTGTGTTAATAAACATTTTGTACTTTTTAAATTTATTATTTCTAAATTCTGAAAAAATAAACTCATAATCAGAGAAGTTAGGTATTAATATATGAATTATTATTTTAATTAAATATTTATCGACAAATAAAATTAACATTGAAAAAGAGTTTGTAAATCATCTGATGAAGCAAAAACAAACAATACAAATACCTTGAAATCCAATTGACTCTTAATGGCAAGCATATCTCTAGTGAGAGCATCTATTTTTTCCAAATTCTCTTTCTCGTTCTTGTGATGTTCCTGATCTGAATGTGTTTTTAATTCCTTCATTTGGGTACGTAAGATAGAAACTTCACCATCTTTACATTCAATCTTTTGTGTCAATGTTTTTATTTGAGCTTCTAATTGTTTAATTTTATCCTCTTGCGTCTCTTTATGAACAGAGCCATTCGATATCGGCAATCTTTCCACTTTATTGGCATTAATTACTTGTGTTGATGTGTACACATTCACATCAGTATGATCGAAAATATTGGAATAATTCAATGTTGAATTGTTGGTCGCTGCTACTAGAGAACTCTAAAGAATCGGCCATCACTTTAACATAAATTTTAAAGATGCCACACACAAACCTGTTCACATCTTTGAGTTGCTAATATAAGACATTCGTCTATATTATCAAAGTTGCAATCATTCCATAGATTGTCAACTCCATTATCAATTTTCGTTTTTTTATTCTTTATTTCAGTAAAATGTCCAATTCGTTTCGCCATTGCTGCGTGCTGTTTGTACTATATCAACATACGCACATAAAAATCTTTAATTAAACAAACATCGAACGACAGTTTTCAATGAAATTGATAAAGGTTAGTTATCCACTGTTATGTTGTGGTTATGTTCCAGGTTATATGGGTTATTGGTTATCGTGCACAGAATTAGCGTTGCCAACATAGATTTACATGATATCCCTAGATAACCGAAAATTTATCGCCCCCTAGATTTTCAACTTTTTACTTGGCCATAAACCAAATTAAGAAAACAATTTTAAAAAATCCCTTAATCCCTAATATATCGGGTGTCCAACCCATATCCAACCTAACGTGCAACAGTTCCTAGCCAATGTTTCAAATAAATGTTGCTTCGAATCCATACTCTACAAATGTTAAATTAGTTTCTATGTCGGCCTTCTGGTTGTACCGGAAGTAGATACTAACTTTATTATTTATAATGGAGCACTTTTGGATTCCTTGTTAAATTTAAATAACAATACGTTAGGGATACATTGGAGCTAAGTTGTACCGTTTCCGAATTACATGATGTTTTTCTAAAAAAAAATGACATTACAGTGTCTTCGGTGTTTGGAAATATCTCAGGAAATACGAAAGTTAGAAAGATGCGGTTTTCAGTTTGTTTTTTTTTGTTGCGTTTAAATTACAGCATTATTAAATAGGGTCTGTAATTTTCGAACTCTAAAATCATGGATAACTATAAATGGAACGGTATAGCAATTTTTACATAAATTGATGTAAAATTAATTTTCTTTCGATTTTATATGGGTATCATTGTGTCTCTCTCCAACAATTTTTGTGATATTCGCGGTCCTTCAGTTTCCCACGATAGATACGTATTCACAGAACAACAATAAAGAGAACCGCAAATCCTGTACATTTCGTTGGAAACATGTAACGTCACGATTGCATTATCACAGCGCCCTCCGGGCCAAACGGCTAAACATAGGATTACGACTGGACCGTCTTACGAAATATAGCGCGAGCAGAGGCCAGCAGAGGCCGAGCTCATTATGGTTTCGCGCACCCGCAATTTGAAATTTTGCGCCCTTTTTTCTTACCACAATGCTAATTTAACTTTTTGCTGCCACATGTTATCGGTTAG
Source organism: Cetonia aurata (assembly GCA_949128085.1). NCBI lineage: Eukaryota > Metazoa > Arthropoda > Insecta > Coleoptera > Scarabaeidae > Cetonia > Cetonia aurata. The sequence goes on from OX421885.1 coordinate 905,258, forward strand.
AAACTGTAGTAACTTATTTTATTCAGTTTTATTTACTAGGTACTTAGGTACATAAATAATAAAATAGTCCCATGTTTTATAAATACATACTAAATTTCTGTTGTTAAGAAGTCTTTAATATTATAAAGGCATTTTGTTTTGACAATAAGTAAATACTTTTTTTCGTTTTACACTTAAATTCACTTAATTACCAAATTAAACATACATACACATGTAGATTCAATACAAACCAATAAAATACATAACTCAAAACATATCTTACATATCGTACTACAGTATTATATAATAAATAAAAAAAAAATTAGAACATTTTTTTAAAAATCCCAAAATAATCTAAAACTTCTTTCTGCGAGATTTGAGGTAGCAAAAGCATCAATAATTGAATCAAAATTAATTTTTCGAGCTGTTTCATTTTCGATACTTAAAATAGAAAGTCCACTCAGTCTTCCTTTCAATTCGTTCATCTTGACTAAGTTCATCAAAGTGAGTTTTTGTCCGTCGTAGTCTCTTCTTTTCAAAATTAGGCTCTATGGCCCACGTATTTTTGAAGATATTACAACTAAACAAATGAAGTGAAAATTTTCAAGTTGGCTTTTGAGTCCGCGCGCTTCCGCCTTTTCCTCATGACGCTTTAATTTTAAAATAATTTCTGTTAGCGACTTTATAACATCTTTGTATCTGAAGCGAAACGCGGTTAAAGCTTCATCTCTTGAAGCCCATCTCGTTGGGCATAATCGTTTAAGTTTCCGTGATGGAATTTCACTTTCATCAAGTGATTCCCATCTTTTAACACTGACATTGAAAAATGTGTGCAAACCATTCAAAGTATGAAAAAAATTAGTGACTTCTGGAACACCCTTTACAGCATCATTAATGACCAGATTGATATTGTAAGCTCCACAATGCACAAATTGAGCGTTTTTTTTCTAGTCGTAAAATTTGAATTTGCAGTCCATTGTAAGCGCCAGCCATAACACTTGCTCCATTGTAGGCTTGTCCCCTGCACTTGTTTATGTTTATACCATATTTCTTCAAAAAATTAACGACAATATCTCTCAAACCAGTTGCTGAATGGTCGTGTACTGGCAAGAAATCAATAATCGATTTTTTTACCTTCAAATCTAATATCAATATACTTATACATACATTACATTTACAATGGTTCCACATCGAAAGTGATGATCGATGTAAACTATATTGTGACTATATTGGAAGTTTGTTGTGTATGAGTATAATCACAGTATAATATAACATATAGGTACTCATTCGGCATATTTTTTGCGTATGAATTGTAGAATATCTACTAATAGACACACATATGCACTTATTTTAAAAAACACTTCTCGTTTTCAAATTCAACATATATTTGTCACAAATTCTCTTGATAGTGCACCGTGCACCCCAAGACACCTAATTGTCCTAATCTCCGCCACTGAGCGGGAGATTTGAAAAATCAGATATGTTTCGATTTTCCTTAATCTTTTAACAATTTTTGAGATTGTAAAATTTTTCACTACCTCATAATCGTAATGTCTTTCTTCCTATCATTGATCAATTATGAATAATTACAATAAAAGATCGAAAATTAGTTTTACCACGCTAAAAGAACGTTAGCACAAAACTTTTCTTAGAAATGGATTTTATTATTTGTGATTTAGTTCCTCAGATCTTTTAAACAGAAATGTGATTTCACATTTATATATACCACGGTATGGAATTGATCGTAGAGCCCGCGTTTGCCTAATATTTGCTTTTCCGAGATTGAGTATGTTTGTTGGCAAAGAATTTGGCAATTGGCTGTGATCTTGGGACTTGTCTGAACAGTGTATGAAGAGCATGTATCTGCTTGTTGCTGTTTGCATTGTATATTGTAAACCATCTATTGTAATTTTGTTTCAGAAATGACAACTGTTGGAAATATCGGTATTGGTATTTTTATACTAATAATTCTTTGGACCATAACATTGTTCCTACTTGTGCATGCTATTAGATCGTCAAATAACATTGGTTGGTTAGCAGTTGGTATAAGTACATGTATAACTATAACCGTAGTTGTTATTCCAATTGAAAGGCAAAATAAAGAGCATCAAGAACAGTTAAGCCTAGGGGTAGAAGAACAAAAAGTTGTTGATAAACATGATCTTAATTAGCTGACTAAATTATTTCCAGGAAGAAAACACAAATCATCACCACCATTACCAGATACATATAACTATATTGAGTGTCTTTTTAATCATTTGTACATTAATAAGTTTTGTATTTTTCTTCATTTTACATTGTATTAAACCAGTAGAGCCTAGGTTACTATCTATATAGTAGCGGTAGATTGGCAGATGATTTTTAAAGTTTAGAGAAATATCTACCTGAATACAGAACATGAGTGTTGTAAGAATTGGTATCAGCCGACAATCAGTAAGTAAATATCTACTCTATCCGACATCTTATTTAAAGCATTTTTCTATGAGTAGTTGCTTAGATAAGGTAATTGAAATACAAAATAAGGATGATTTTTTTGTAAAAGTTATGCAAACTACTAGTCCTGCTGTCATTGTGAACTTTCATGCCAACTGGTGCGAACCTTGCCATATACTAACACCAAAGCTTACAGAATTGCTTTGCAGTAAGGAAGATGTAGATTTACTAACGATAGATGTCGAGGCCCACGCTGAACTTGCCCACATATTTGAAGTGAAAGCTATTCCTGCCATCTTGGCCATTAAGAATGGGCATGTAGTTGATAAATCTATAGGACTTATAGATGGCAATACAATAGAGAAGATACTAACCACACTCACTAAAAATGATGGATGACTACTCAACTTTGTTTTGACTTAAATAGAAATAAATTTTATTAAAAAAAATACAGATTTCACAGTTTTTATTAGAAATAACATGTAGATAAACTTCAATATATATAAAATATGTATTTATGTGTAGTTTATTATGTAATAAGACTTTAAACACTAATCCTAAGATTATTGGGATTGACACCTTAAACTTTCAAGCTAAAAACCATGCTTAAAAACTGCTCATAATGAATAGTAATAATGCCATCTTGGTCAGTGTCGTAACGACGAAAGGCTGAGGTCAACGTCTAAAGCCGAGTAGAAGAATATTTTATAACAGGTTGTATAATACCTCAAGAATAACTTACATATAAAATGATGCAGCACTGTATGAAATCATCAAATAGGATTGTTCCTTTTCCATGACGATCGAACTTCCTTATCAACGTATCGATTAGAGTTTCAGATAATCTGTACCCAAAAGTTTGTAAAGCTGTTCGTAACTCGTCCCTGTCGATATTTCCAGAACTGTCTCTATCAAAGGAGCGGAAGCAATTTTGCCAATCAGTCACATACTTCCAAAGTGCTCCAAAATCCTCGAAATTTACCTGGCCCTTATTTTGCCTATCAAACATCCCTATCATTAACCTAACTGTCTCCGGATTGAAAGGACTCCAGGTTCCATTGGATAAAGCAGTTTGCAACTCATCTGCATTAATGTAACCACTTTTATCTCTATCAACTCTAAAATATGAATTATACTTGATTAATTCACGTTGTTTTTATACTATGGCATTATTATTTACCTATGAAACACACCCCACAGAAACTCTCTATTTGGCATAGGAGATTGGAAATGTGCCATTTGCTGTCTCTTTTGTGACAAAAATTTCGCCCAAACTTTGAGCAACCTTGATTTAAATGTTCAAGATATAAAGTGGATATAAACGAGGTCAGCACAGCTTAAAATAGTTTTATATGTAAGTCGTCACAGGTGAAAGTCATATGTCATTACCAAAGTCACACCTCATTACCATGTCAAAATACAGTTCTGCAAATTGATTAAAAAAAAAACCGGCAAGATCTGTGTTAATTACACCATATTTAATTTTATTCGCCTAAGCATTCGTAATAAATTGTGCTATCTACATATACTTTTGTTTATTTTTAAATTAAAAGCTATTAAATTTCATATTTGTTGCCAGCGCCATCGTACGGACAATTGCCAAAGGTTTTTTAGGTGACTCATCTAGAAACTATTAACAAAAATAATTAATACGTTTTTCAAAGCTTTTCCTAAAACAAGTGCATATTTTCACTTCATCGTTGTATCATTATGAAGTACATTGCAGAGCGGATTGCAATGGTTTGTTATATCCTTTTTTCCGGTTTTTTCTTTTAAGAATAATAATTATATCACGATAATAGGCCATTTCAATCAAGGACACACATTCATCCATTTTCATTTCGAGGATATTTAATTTCAATGTTCAATAAAGCTAAAAGCTTTGAATTTCAATATGTTACCGACCGAGTGCTCTCTGTAATGTTTTAGGAAGTACGAATACGTAAGCATTGGTAAGCATAGTGAAAAATGAACTGACACCTATATGACATATAACCATAGAATAACTCCATATAACTTTCTGGTATAGCTATTTATCTTGGTATATATTTACCTCACTCATCTCCTAAACGACAACCTCAAATTTTTAAATGTATATGTATCTAATGTCGGGGAATGGCGTATACGAAAAAATAATATTAACCATGGCAATGTAATGAGGGTAACCACAGTAGTTAACAATTCTATTGTTGTGGTTAAGTAATTGGGTGTCAAGCTGTTGTAGAAACGCCCTAATAAATTATAATGGAAGTAGTAAGAACGGTTGATGTAGCAAAATTATAATTCGTACAACTTGAGTGTAGCTTATTTTTGAACGGCACTCTAATTTCCCGCTCGCAGTTTTAGTTCGAGCGGACTGGAGCGGACTAACACCGCTGCCGCTACGCGCTGCTTGTTTCTTATGGCAAAATTTGTATTGTAAAAGTATTTATTTATCTAAGATGTAAGTTTTAATGTCACGGACATGTAGATCTATTATATAGATTGTGACGTGACGATTTGTCGAGATATTTAGAACCCGAGAGATGACTAATTTCCCCATACACCCTCTACAAATAAAAAATTTGAATGTAAGCAAAGTATGCGACAACTATTCTAACAAACCAGAGTAATTTATGCCACGTCATTATCCTAATATCTATTTTTTATCCCATACCTAATAAGTTATCTTTAGTAAATACTAAATACACAATAATAATTTCATGAAATTGCTATAATCGCAGGTGGTAGTAGTACGCATGCGTAAATAATTTCTAGTATTTCGCGTCACATGACCTGATTTTGTCCCCGTGACCAAAATTGACGGAAAATTCAAATATTTACAACAAAAAATATTCTGCAAAGGTTATGGATATCTTGGATCCGTTGGACACTAGGTAATAACTAGGTAAACACGTAGTGAAATTGTTGAACGAACGATATCGTTATGTAATAAATAATCCACGTACTATCTGACAAGGTCATTTTAAGTTACTGCCTGATTGACGATAAAAAGGGTCAGTTGTGATAATTGAGAAACTAAAAATCGACACACATTTGTAGTATCCACCACCACCACAACCATCATCATCACCATCATACAGCGGCAGAAGATGGCCATGAAGGAAAGGTGATATTAAACCGGGGGGCTATTGTTACTAGAGTTACAGACGTCGAAGAACAGAATATGGAAAGTGATGATGAAGAACAACGGGTTGTCGATCATTTATCACCACAGACATTGTTGGAAACACCGCCGGACGAGGTGCAATACTCATATCGATCGCCTGAAGGTATGCATTATTTATCAAAGAGAATATTTATATAAATACAAATATATTGTAGGTACTGTTACATATGGAGTACTGAAAGTAGAAGACGGAGTGGAAAATGTACCCCAAATAGTGACGACCACGACAGCAAATTTTTCGAATGCTGCTGGCGGTGTTCAGCAAGTGCTGACAAATAATTTGAATGGGCAGTTATATGTCATAAGTCCTAATGAGGTGTTTGTTAGTCAAAGCGGTACCAGAGCAATAGCCCCCAGATCAACGATAACTGCAGATGGCTCTTCACTACTCAACTCGAATATGAAAAAGGTAAGATGTTTTTTCAAATCTATATTACTACCGGTATGATAATAATAACGTATATTTATCCAATAACCAGAAGTACAAGAAAATACAGTACGAGTACCTACATATGGTTTCGGATAAGTCAAACAATGCAAAAAGAAAAAATAATAATAAACAGTAAAAACTTAAACATTTAAATATCTAATATAAAAATTAACATGTTTGAAAATACTCATCCAAAGAATAATAAATAAGAATACTAACTAAAAAATCTTTTAGTGGCTTTTTAAATGATTTAATATTATAACAAAAATCCCAAAAGAAAGGTGAAAAATCCCTTACCACAAAATTAGATAACAAATCTAAATACGTATTTCGGCAACTAAGTTGCCATCTTCAGTAGAAACAAGTGAAGAGCAGTGTTAAACATAGTGTTTTCGGCTAAGGTAAACCTTGGAAGATATGCTCTTCACCAAATCACTAGTGGAATAACACTGTTAGTGTTGATCTAATTTTGTGGTAAGGAATTTTTCACCTTTCTTTTGGGATTTTTGTTATAGTTTTCAAGCCACAGTCTCCACCCATCACATGATATATTATAGAGTACCTTAATCTCAGGTTTTAATGAATTGTATAATTTGATGCCAATATAGCTAGGATTACTTTCGTAGGTCACAAGTTTATGTTTCAGAATAATAAAACCGTCAGCTCTGTGTGTGAAGTAGTTACGAAAGTTCTTATTTTGTTTCAAGTTGGGTTAAGAATTTATAATAAGTATTAGAATTGCATAGATAAATAAGATCAGTATGGGCATAATACCTAAACTTTTAAACAAATTGCGACAACACTGACTACGTGGAACTCTTGACATTGTGCAAATAGCTCTCTTAAAAACTGAAAGCGCGAATACTTAGGGAATTAGCTCCCCAGAATCCGTACCTCACACAAGTTTCGAATCAGAAATTATAATATGTTTGTTACGTCCATTAATTGATATATAACATAGCATCCTTGTGATAGTTTAAAGCATAAAATATCTATATGTGTCGACCAGCCTAAATCACTATCCATATATAAACCCAGTGACTTAATGTAAGTAACCTGTCGAATTGAATGCCCATCAACTCGTAGTAGTTGGCTGCAGCCCATATTCTTTCTTCTTGAAGTAAACGTAATGAAAGCGGTCTTGTCGATGTTAATTCTCAAGTTTATTAACTGTAATTTCTTTAGCATACTTTGTGTGTTTCTTTAATTCCTCAATATTAGTAGCTGCTTGTATATGTAATTAATATCATCCGCATACATTACAAGATTTTGGTCATTTGTTACACGTGGCAAATAATTATCAAACAGTGGGAAGATTCGTGGCCCCAATATCGACCCCTGCGGTACTCCAGATTTCACACTAAGTTCGCTTGATGTTACACCATCCACCATCTGTTTTCTGTTGGGTAGATGCGATGTAAGCCAACATTTTATTGAGCTGTTTTACCGGAAATAAGCACAAATTTAAAATGGAATACCCGTTCGAAAACATGATTTGTTAGTTTTCATTTCCATGGTTACCAAAATTTGGAATTTTATGTTTGAATCTAGATTACTGCAAATACGCTAAAAATCTTCCTAACTGTCAACATAATACTTACAAATACAAATGTTACACTTTTTTTGTTTTATACGCCTACTAGAACGTGTGACAAAGTATACTCTGACAGTTTTCTCATAAAAAGTGATTGTTTTTAAATGTAACTTCATGGGTCCTCAGCCTTAATTTGAGAGAGAAATCCATTTATACCAAATACTTGGTATTCGAATAAAAAGTTATTTCTCTGTAAATTAAAAATATTAGATGTATCCAGAAAGCTGAAAGAATATGCATTAAAAGTGTATCCAGTTTCATGAAAAGTAGGCCCTTGGTAGTTGGCCTCGTGTCAGGTCTAGTGCTACGGATCGAAATCGGTTTTGGATGTGGCGATTAATCGCATTCAAAACAAAAACCGTAACTGGTTTTTAAAATCAGTTTTAAATTGGTTTTTAAAATCGGTTTTAAATTGGTTTTTAAAATCGGTTTTAAATTGGTTTTTAAAATCGGTTTTAGAAGCTAACAATCTGTTTACAAACGGTAAAGAAGAATAAGGTGGATACATTATTACATTCGCAAATTTAATTCTGAAAGACCATAGAAGGTGTTGATTTTGAAATATAGATATCCTAAACATAAATTTTAATTATTAAAAGAATCATATTAAAAGCATTTGATGCGTCTCAAAATACAATATGCATTTATTACATGTTCACAATATACATTTGTGTTTCAAATGCATACCTACTCCAAAAACACAGATGCCATTCACGATTATCTCTGAAAATGATCTAATATGTTCATTAAATAATTTACGACATTGACAGGTTTAACCCTCTCAAAATTGCATAATAGCTACATAATATTGAATATCGCTATAGGTAAAGTCCCGATGCAGAAAAATTGTTGAAAGCACTTTTAAAACCGGTTTTAATAAACGATTTTCGGTTTTTAACCGACTTCAAAAACCGGTTTCAACTGAAAATCGAATAGTCGGTTTTAGTGAAACCAGTTTTAGGAAAACAGGAACACAGCACTACTCAGGACCCATGAGGTTACATTTAAAAAGAATCACTTTTTATGAAAAAGCTGTCAGAGTGTACTGGGCGCGCTTACTAGAACGTGACAAAGTACGGGGTGGTCCAAATTGCTTGTCAGAATAGGGTATCTTAATAATCGGAAGAGATAGGAAAAAACGAGTGGCCAAGTCTCGATCTCTTTTTTCGAGATATTCTCAATGGCGAAAACGAAAATTAGTTATATTCTTTTGTTTTTGAGTTATAGCAAAAAATTCAGTTTTTCGAGTTTTCGAGAATGCTCAATTACTCGCTTGTCATTAACGATACGAAAAAACCGTTTTAACATTATTAAGGCACTTTTATGAGTAGAATCGACTATTTAAATCAGATTGTTATTTTATGCACTGATTTTTGGTCTGCAGTATGCTGCATCAATTTTATGAAGTTGATTTTTTGAAATGTAACTCGTAGTCATAGATAGACAGAGTTTTTTTTTTTGTTTATGGGGTCGATTTCCACCAGTTATCTAATGAAACATAAAAGAACTAACTATTTAGATTTTTAACTGAAAAACTATCACCACCACATCTCTCTATGACAGGGAAAAGACTGTAAAAAACAGTCGATTTCTTCAATCACAGTCAAAGGTTTGACATACGTGTTAAGGTATGGTTTTGGTAGCGCGTCTGGCGTCTGCGTCCGAACCGCGCGTTCAGACGCAAACTACTGGTCTTATGAACTTTACATATATATGGGTTGCGTACAGCCGCGCAGCCGCTGCGTCTGGCGGTAGCGACTGAGCGTCTGCGTCTCTACTGCTCAGTATAGCAGTCTAGACGCGGACGCTGTCAAAAAATATGTCACTAGTTGACAGTTTTTTTTTTTGACAGCATGGCGCGTTTTACAAGCAGCGAAGATGAGCTTTTAATAATAGAGGTACAAAAGTACTCCTGCCTATATGATCTAGAAAATAGAGATTATAAAGATTACCAAAGCAAGGAGAATGATTGGAAAAGAATATCTTCTATTGTTGGAAAAAATGGTAAATATATACAAACTTATATTTAAATTTATTATATATGTAAATGATATTTAGCTATGGATTATGTAAGAACTTTATAATAATAATAGTTTATAATTCGGTTTTTATTAATTCTTATTCTTGCCAATTAATAGCTCCTTCAGTATTAAAAAATTCCAAAAGTTGGTTCCTAATGTCAAATCTTTCACCATCTGGAAATCCTCCAGATCTAACTAAATCTATAAATTGATCCGTTTGACTAATTGTAGGATCATATTCATAGCGACGTTCTCCCTGCTTTTCCAAATATCCTTCGCGTAGTAAATTATGCAAACAACATGCACCCACAATTAAATAATCACAAGTTTCTGGATTTATAGCGATGTGCGTATAAAATACGCGGAAAACTTGAGCCAGCAGACCAAATGCATTTTCGGTTACTCTTCGTGTCCGACATAATCTATAGTTATATATAGCTTTTGATTTGCATGAGTTTGCGGATACTTGCGCATTACGAACATAGCATTCATCTAATGTAATCTACATCTACGTATACCGTATCTAAGTTACGTAGTAAATAATAAACCCAATATAGACTTTATTTACTATGGTAGATGTAACTTGTCAAAAAGAAAACAGAACGTTTTATTTTTATGTAAAAACACGTCCACAGTCTACAGTCAAGTTATATAAACAAGCTTTCAACACCAGCAAATCGCTTAATAGCGATAACAGTTCCTTGTATATGTAGGTATAATCATAACACACTGATCGAACTCGGTTTAAAGGAACGATGCCGGACAGGGAATGTACCGAATTGGTAAGCGTACCACAATATAGGTACATTTGAGTCCGGACTCGGAACGATATAGCGGACTCGTTCCTTTTAGTTCCATGTGCGCACTAGTTCCTTTGTACCGGGTCCGAGTGGAACGACACATCTCTATTAGTAGTTTCTTAACAGAAATAATCCGCATTGGTGGTCTGATATCAATCAACACTAGGTTGTGAACAATCAAATTTAACAAGGGAGCTACGGTTTTAATGTATGGTGTGCTATTATGGACAATCGTATCATCACATATTAGGAAAATTTAAACGATGAACGGTATCTGCAAATTTTACAATAATGTTCAGGAACTAATTCATAATTTTGGAGAATGTGTAAATGCTGCTTGTAACATTCATATTTTTAAATTTTTAATTTTTTGTTATAACATATATACGGAAGATAGAAAACAATCATACAAGGAAGCAAACAAGGGAATTTTACCAAGGGGTCAAAGATCAGAAGAAAGGATGCAAGCAGAAGGTTATCTTTGTCAAAAACAAACAGGGAGAGTTAACGGGTGGTAATCGAGAAGAACTACAACGATGGGTAGAGTACTTTGGTGAAGTGTTTAGAGAAGAAGAAGAAGAATAAGAAGAACAAGAACTAACGGAAACGGTGAAAAGAGAAAAGACAACCGGAGAGGAACCACCAAGTAAAGAAGAATTGAGAGAAATTATTAAATTATTTAGAAGTGGGAAAACACCTGGAGAAAATGGATTAACAGCGGAGATGTTGCAGAAAGGAGGACATAAACTAGAATTATTTAAAATAATAGTGGAAGTATGGACAAAAGAGATCATGCCGAAAAGATGGAACGAAGCATTGATTTGCCCAATATTTAAAAAAGGAGATCCATTAGAATGTGAGAATTATCGGGGAATAGCACTCTTAGATATTGCTTATAAGATACTGGCAGCTGCTATAAAAAATAGGCTTAACAACATAATAGAAGCAAAGTTAGGAGACTACCAATGTGGATTTCGGAAAGGCAGATCAGTGACTGACCAAATTTTTATATTGAAACAAATCATGGACAACAGTATAGATCAAAAGTTACCATTGCATATGCTCTTCATAGACTTTCAGCAAGCATATGATAAAATAAAAAGACAAAAAGTATATGAAGCATCGAAGGAGCTAGGTATTCAGGAAAAACTAGTAAAGCTGGTCGAAATGACGCTAAGGGAAACAGATTACAAGGTGCAGGTGAACGGGCATATATCAGAGAGTTGGAGGGTTAAAAGAGGACTAAGGCAAGGAGACCCGTTGTCAACATTGCTCTTCAACGTAACACTGGATAAAGTTATTAGAGACAGTGGAGTGGGAACAGGTCGAACTATATTCAACCTACAGGTACAAATTATGGCATATGCAGATGATTTGGTAATTTTAACCAGAAACAATGGAAAATTAAGGGATGTAATAAAAATAATAGAGCAAAGAGCAAAAGAGCAGGAATTGAAGATAAATGAGAAGAAGACGAAATATATGAGGTTAGGAGAAACCCAAAATCCACTAAATGCATCGCTAGAATTTATAGCAGAGGACGGGAAACAATACAAATATGAAGAAGTTAGGCAACTTAACTATCTGGGAGTAACTATATCCAATAAAGGAGAGGAAAGAACGGAAATACAAGAAAGGATATCAAAAGGAATGAGATGTTTGGCAGGGGTCGGAAGAATGTTTAGATCAAAGTGGGTAACGAGGAAAGCGAAATTAAACATCTATAAAACAATCGTCAGGTCAGTTGTGATGTATGGCAGTGAGCTATGGAAGATTAACCAAAAAGAGGCGGAAGCAGAGGCAGTATGGGAAAGGAGGGTGTTGAGAAAAATATATGGAGGGGTGAGAGAGAATGACTAGTGGAGACGTAGAACCAATGAAGAACTCATGCAAATATATGGACAACCCTCGATTGTTAATGTGATAAGGGCCCAAAGAATGAGATGGCTGGGACATGTTGCGAGTTTACCAGACTCGAGGCCAACAAAACAGGTTCTGGAGGGAGGCATATCGGGAAGAAGTTCGAGAGGAAGACCAAGAACGAAGTGGCTCGAAGCGGTGGAAAGGGATCTGATGGAAGTGGGAGTCAGAGGTTGGTAGAGACTAATATGGAATAAACCAGAATGGAGAAGAATTTGTAACAAAGCGTATATATATACAGGGTGAGTCGTGAGGATCGGGCCAAACTTCAGGAACGAATTGTACACGTCAAATAAATGTAAAAAAACACAAATGTTGTTTTCCGATTTTTATTAGTTTACGAGATATAAGGAAAACTATTTTTTCTTACAAAAATATGAAGTCTCTCGATTTTAGTTTAACGTTCTTTCAAGATACAACCAAACACAAAAATTTTGTTATTACTGACACTGACATTGATTAATTGACAGATTGATTGATTAAACGTTTTCATTTTCCATTTCAGGTATTAAAGTGTTTCAAAATGCCAAACATTTATTCAAGTTTAGAATATGCAAATATGGTATTTGTTTATGGTTTCTGCAATGGAAATGCTAGAGCTGCTGTCGAGGAATATCGTCGACGATTTCCACATGGAAGACATCCTAATAAAGATGTGTTTATTAGAGTTTTCAATAAATTATGTGAAACCGGGAAACTTCCCAGTGCGAACATCACATCTGAAAGAGCTATTCAGCAAGGCTTAGAGGAAATAGAAAATATTCTGGATTTAGTAGAGGAGGACGCAACGACCAGTTCACGAAGAGTTGCTACTCAGTTGACAATCCCGCAAAAAAGAGTAATAAAAACATTCCACGAGCAAGGCTTGTACCCATATCATGTACAGAAAGTACAGCACCTATTTCCAGAAGATTATGCTAAACGTATGGAATTTTGTCATTGGATAAATAATAACCATGGTGTCATATCGCACATCCTTTTCACGGATGAAGCAACGTTCACCCGAGATGGCATTAATAACACACGTAACTATCATGTATGGTCAGACGAAAATCCCCACGCAACAATCCAAAGTAATTTTCAACACAAGTTTTCCGTAAACGTGTGGTGTGGTATGATAGACAGATACTTGATTGGCCCTTTTATTTTGGAAAATCACCTCACAGGTGCCCATTATTTAAATTTTCTTCAGAATGAGTTACAGGCACTTTTAGAAGATATTCCATTAAATGTGAGGATCCAGATGTACTATTTGCACGATGGAGCACCTGCTCATTTCGCTCGACAGGTTAGGCAATATTTGGATGAGATGTTTCCGCAGCGTTGGATTGGACGCAGTGGTCCTGTAAATTGGCCTCCAAGGTCCCCAGACCTGACCCCTTTAGACTATTGTTTGTGGGGCTGGTTGAAAAATGATGTCTACAAGGTTAAAGTTAATAATAGGGATGCGCTAATTAAAAAAAGAAGTCAATGGTGGAATTTTTGAACACTTATTAAATGAACGTTAAGATTACAAATTGTAAATAAATTATGAAATCTTTTTTGTTTTTTTGTTAATGTTCGTTATATCTCGTAAACTAATAAAAATCGGAAAACAACATTTGTGTTTTTTTACATTTATTTGACGTGTACAATCCGCTCCTGAAGTTTGGCCCGATCCTCACGACTCACCCTGTATACGGAATTTTATTTATTTAGTACATATAAGTTAAATAGTAATGAAATAGGTTTTATTTATTTCAGAAATACACGCTTCTGTTTGTCATAGGCTACTAGATGATAGTTTTTTAATTGAAAATATAAATACACTTAATTAGAGGGACAGTAGTTTAGATAGCCGTAATTCTCCACATAGCTGAGAATTAGCACAAATTTTGCCAAAAATAAGTAGTATAGGTTTTTATTTATTGTGGGAATAGAGGAGTTTAAGAAGAAGTTGTTTTATCACCTCGGCGATGTGCAAAATTCAGCACAACTACCAAAACCAAAATGTAAAACACGAAAACTAGGAAATCAATTTTTCAATTTTGACAAAATTGTCACTTTAGCAACTGAAAATAACGGCTAGTCCTGTCATTAAGTCATTCATAAAGTCTAAATGAGGCATTTAAGTGAAATTGAAATCGTACGCGCCGTTACCCTTCTACAAGAAGGACGTCTGCGGTTCACCATGCCTGGAAACGCTTTCAAGAGACGGGCCTTTACAAGAGGAGAGCTGAACAAGGCCGGAAGCGGAAAACAACTCCTGGACAAGACCATTATTTAGTCAATTGCGCTACCCGTCGACGCACATGTACCGCTCGAGATCTGGTAAATGACCTTCGGGCTGCTCATAGGGTTGAAGTATGCGGCGAAACCATTAGAAGAAGACTCAGGGAGAACGGTTTACGATCAAGGCGTCCAGTCAAAGCATCTCGTCTGACCAGGAAACACAAGCAAACGCGATTAAGATTTGCCACAGACCACGTAAACTGGCAACTTCGTCACTGGAGATCTGTTCTCTTCACGGACGAGTCCAGGTTTCGCCTGACTCGATGCGATGGACGAGTTCGTGTCTGGAGACGTATCGGAGAACGGTACAATACCGCCACGGTACAGGAAGTGGGTTGTTTTCGAGATGGCTCGATCATGTGTTGGGGTGGGATAACTGTAGATGGGCGTACTGATCTTGTAATAGTCCCTGGGCATGTAAATGCCAGAGCCTACATAAACACAATTCTCGAGGATCATGTGGTGCCTTTTGCGAATGATATGCGTCCTAATTTAGTTCTTATGCACGATAATGCTCGCCCCCATACCGCCAACATTACTACTGAATTTCTACGGAAGAACAACATTGATGTAATGGAATGGCCTGCGATGAGCGCAGACCTCAATCCTATCGAACACTTGTGGGATATGCTGGATAGACGCATTAGGCACCGTGCCAATGCACCAGAGACTCTCCAAGAGCTGGGCCAGGTGCTTCTCGAAGAATGGCAAAACATTCCCCAAGATCTCATCCGCCGACTTGTGCGATCCATGCCACGCCGATGCCAAGAGACAATTGTGGCTAGGGGAGGACATACACATTATTAAATCAAGTCAAAAATGGAATTAACGTCCCTTTGTGCGTCACTAAACTTAAAAAATACACTTTCTTTCGACAGTTATTTCAAATTTTGTATAACCAGGCATGGTGTTCCCCTAATTAAGTGCAGCAGTGTAGTTAGTTCTTTTATGTTTCATTGGACTACTGGTGGAAATCGATTACATAAACTATATATTTTTGAAAAGAGAAGAAACAGTCTCTCTAACTATGTCATTGCCTACTACGATTTACATTAAAAAAAAATCATCTTTATGCTGCAGACCAAAAACGAGTGCATAAAATAACAATCTGATTTAACTAGTCGATCTGACTTATAAAAGTGCCTTAATAATGTTAAAACGGTTTTTTCGTATCGTTAAAGACAAGCAAGTTAAACTAAACTAATAAACTAAACTCTAAAACAAAAAATTAACTAATTTTCGTTTTCGCCATTGAGAATAACTCGAAAAAAGAGATCGAGACTTGGCCACTCTTTTTTCCTATTTCTTACGGTTACCGAGATGGCCTATTCTGAAAAGCAATTTGGACCACCCCGTACTTTGTCACGTTCTAGTAGGCGTATCAAATAAAAGAGTGTAACATTTGTACTTTTTAGGTATTATGGTGACAGGAATATTTTTTGCGTATTTGCGGTGCTCTAGATTCGAACACAAAAATACCAAATTTTGAATCCCATGGAAATAAAAATTAACAAATCATACATGTTTTCAGACTCAGAAAATTACACACAATACGAATATGCAAAAATATTTTTCATTTAAAATTTTAAATTTGTGCTTATTTCAGGGAAAACCGTAAGTGATAAAAAATTATAAAATAGGTTGAATAATTGGAAATTTAGAGGAAATAGTACATTCCAAATTATATAAAAAAATATTTATAAATAAAAAAGTTATCGACGGGGACCTATGAGCTGTGACAAGCGGTATACTAAATAGTTTATTAATTGCTTTTGATCTACTTTTTTGAAATCATCATGAATTTCGACCATCCTTGATCCATGTTTTATCATCGAAATTGAGTTGTCCATCATTTCAGAGGGACGAAAGGAGACGAGCTACTCACAACGAAGTGGAGAGGAGAAGGAGGGACAAGATAAACAACTGGATACTGAAACTATCCAAAATAATACCGGACGGCAATTCATCAGCAGCGACAGGCGGAGAAGTGAAAGGTAACGGGCACTACGAAGGTCAATCCAAGGGTGGTATATTGGCGAAAGCATGCCAATATATCCAAGAATTGCAGGAGTGCCAGCGGACCATAGAGAGCATCAAACAAAGGAATTTACTTGTGGAAAGGGAGAATAGGGAGTTGAAGGAACTGTTGAAAAAGCACGGTATCACAGAATATACGGATCAAGTGGTGGTGGATCATAGCAGCAGTACCAGCGGCAACAGCCGCCTATCCTAGCTGTGCTGTGAATGAGTGACGATAAAACTGTGTACATACAAATGATGATTGCTACAGCTTATAAATAGAAAGTTGTCTGAGTAAGAAGAAAGTGTACCTACCTACTACTACTGCTAATATTATTAAATATTAAGAATTATTATCACTGTTTATTGTTTTTTTTAGTTTTATTTATATATTCATCGGTTGTATGAAATTTATTATTACTATTATTGTTTCATTTATGTATGTATAATATAATTAAAAAACTTTACCAGAATACAAGTCCTTTCATTTGTTCTCGTATAGGTACAAAGTATGGGAAAATCTTTTTTAAAGGGATCTGTGACATGTCTCAGAACCCCAAAATTTATTTTTTATTGTAAACCAATCGACAAATATTATTTTTATTAACACTTATAATACGTTTTTGCGCCTCCGCCTAGAAATGCTGATTTTTCATTACTTTAAATCATCCGGAAACATACTATTCTCTGGCAAAAAATATCACTAAAAATTGACTACATTTGAGTTACTGACATTTCTGTGATTAATTGTAGATGCGATGACTGGTGACAGAATTATCGTTACACAGTCTCTTCATTAATTCATATTTTTTCCAATCAATTCAATTTTACAGGTAAGAAATTGTTAATAACTTGTTGCACTGCCAGGGATAACCTATACTTGTTGCGGGGTCCATTGTCATTATTATTATTGAATATGTATCAAAACTACCATGAAAATTAAAACGTCAAAATACTAAGGTATCTTAACCCTCATTTCAACTTCAAAATTCATACGTAACATGTATTGCCAGCTTCTCTCTTCAGATATTTAAGAACCAGGTTAGAGAACTCGCCTGCAAAGGCAGTAAAGTAATATATGATAGTGGTAGTAGTATATCTAGGGCCTGAATTCTAGTTAGAGACAATATTGGTTATATTTGTTCTCCAGAATTCATGACGAGAGACTTTGTTTCAATTCGAGCATACGAATTCAAAGGAAAGCGTCAGGAAAAAGGCAATAGCTTCCTGTTATTTCGATGGAGATGGGCTTGTATCACCTCCCGAACTGCTGATGCTAGTAGAACACTGCTAGAAGAATAGGGCACCACTACTTATAGGATGCGGCGTTAACGCACACAACACTGTTTGGTGAAGCAAGGGCAACAATCAGAGAGGCGAGAAACTATTAGAATACATAACAAATTTCTCGTGCACAATGTAGGGAATACCCCACTTTTGTAACGAGAATAAGGGAGGAGACGTTAGATATCAAATTCAACCTGAAAGATCTGCCAAAAGACTGGAGAGTAGCAAGCGAACTTTCTCTTTCTGAACACAGGATAATTGTGTTCAGACTAGAGACGGAGACTGCAGAGCGACCACTCAGGGGGAATCCCAGGAAAACAGATTAGGACAAGTATAAAACCAACATAAGTAGCAACCTATCGCACATCGAAACCAGAAGAGCTAGACATCATCCGGATTTCGAGAATGATCTCAAAGAAGTGAATAAGGCCATATTGGATGCATATGAATCCTATTCAACAGAATAAACGTTGTAGAGACGCATCTTGGTGGAATGATCATTTGTTAATGTTGAGATCCGATACATGAATACTTTTTAGTAAGGCCAAGTGTAAATTGGTAGAGCTACGCCGAGAAGCTTACCTTCTGCAATAAAGCCACCAGAAAAGCAAAAAGAGATAGCTTTAGGACGATTTGTGAGGATATCGAGTAAATACCTGCTGCAAGAATACACAAACTTCACCGAAAGTGAAGAGGAAAGAGCTCTTCTCCTTCAAGAAATTCACTTTCCTCAAGGAAAAAGAGTTACATCGGAAAACCTACACGAGGAACATAGAAGACCAACCAATGAACCTACAACAATGGCTAGGCACATATGTAGCAGCGAACGGCTAAAATGGGCCATCAACACCTTTCAACCTTTTTCTACTTCAGAAAGGACAAGACGTATTTTTACGGAGTAGTTTAGAACTGGGACACATACCAGAAGTTTGGAGAAGGGCCAAAGTCGCTTTCATACCGCAAGTAGGGAAGAAGGATACTACAAATCCGAAATCATCAAAGACCTATCAGCCTAAATCATTCCTTCTGACAACAGTGAAAAAGCCGGCAGATAATTATATCAGGACAGATATCCTGAAGCGGGTGCCAAATGGGCAAATTCATTGAGACTGCATTAGTGGAGCTGACAGATCAAATCCAGGATGCACTGACGAACAAAGAAACTATAGTGTGCGCCTTTCTAGACATACTATAGAGGGCGGTTTTGACAACACTCCGCACGAGGCAATTGAAAGAGGGGTAGACGGCGCGACGTCTAGATGGTTGTCGCAGCTGCTTTCTACTAGGTTAGTGGAAACGGAGGTGGGAAACAAAACCATCTCGATTAGTACGATTAGAGGATGTCCACAAGGGGGAATTACTTCCCCACTCATGTGGAGTTTGACAGTAGATGAACTCCAATACAGGCTATCTAGGCATATCGTGTCGAGGGTATGCTGATGATATAGTCATATTTACAAGAGGAAAGTTTGAGAATACCCTCTGTGACATAGTTCACAGCGGACTCAATATTACGAAAAGGTGATGCCAATCAATGGGCCTTAACATCAGCCTCACTAAGACTACCTTAATAGCAGTTACAACGAAAAGAGAATCCAGTCTCAAGACCATAAAAATAGATGGACAAGACATAGACTGGAAGAAGGAGGTGAAATATTGAGGCCTTATCTGGGATAATAAACTTTTGTGAAATAAGCATGAGTAACTAACAAGGCAAAAACGACCCTAATAGTTTGTAAAAACTTTGCAAGTAATAACTGGGGATGCAACCCAAAAGTACTGGTCTGGATGTATACAGCAATAGTGGGACTAATGATCACTTATGGGCAAGTGGCTTGAAAAGCAAAAGAACTAGCCTGGCCATGCGAGAGCTAATCTCTCCAAACTGCAAAGATTAGCATGTGTATGCATAACTGGCGCAATGAGAACCTGTCCAACAGCAGCTATTGAAGTGGTTCTAAATATTACCGCTCTATACATTTGGGTGGAGAGCATAGCCAAAAGGACCACACGCAGAATGATCAGGGAAGAAATGGCTAGACACAGGTCTCAGCCTCCGGAAGGTGACCAATCCTGGGACATGCCCGGAGACGACATGCCAAGAAAATTTAGCTTTGTGAAAGAATTTACCACAAAGCTTAGCACTAAGAACGAATGGTATAAAGACATCATCTCGAAACTAAATAGAAACGCCATCAAATGGTACACGGATGGTCCCAAAACGGCAGAGGGAACTGGAATAGGGATATATGGGCCTAGAACCAAATATTTCGAAAACTTGGGGATGTATCGAAGTATCTTCCAGGCGGAAATACACTATTGAAAGATTTGTCAAGTTCAACATTGACAGAACCTACGAAAAGCAAGAGATTATCATAATATTTGATAGTTAAGCGGCCATTAGGGCGTTGAGGTCAAATGGTTTGGGAGTGTCTAGAAAAACTGAACGAGCTAGGAAAAAGGAACAAAGTAACCCTATTGTGGGTTCCGGGGCACACAGGAGTGAAAGGAAACGAAATAACAGATATTCTCGCTAAGAAAGGGGCTAGATGAATAACCTTGGTAGCGCCAGAACCTTTTTACGGGATAAGTAGCAGTATAATCCTTTTTTAAATAAATACTATTCTGCTTTTAACTGTAATTTTTTTAATATGAGGAAATTTTTTACAAAATTTTACCTCGTGTCGGATTTGAACCAGGCACCTCTCGTTTGCCGGACGAGGCTCTTACCAATTGAGCTAACGAGGCACTGGTTATAATTCGATTTGAAAATGTCTCAAATACAGATCTTTAGCAGTATAATGCTGGAGAAACTCAAAAGTGAGGTACAGCAGAGATAATCTAAATACTGGGAGAATCTCCAGGGAATGAGGCGAACTAAAACTCTTCTGGCAACCTATAACTAGAAGAGATCTGCAGAATGCACCAACCTGAGTAAAAATAATATTCGCATATTGTCAGGGATTCTTTCAGGTGTCATTTTAAAGTGAACGGACATCTAAGCAGGCTTGGAATAGTGGAAGAAGCCGAATGTGGATTTTGTGGGGAACAGGATGAAATATCCATTCATCTACCCACAAGAGTTACCTAACCTGGGGCCTTCATTTTAAAAGGGATCACACTGGACGGCCAGCTGTAAATACAGTGGGAATAGGGAACACAGATCTTTCAGGTCGCAGTGTACTATCACCCTAATATTACATACATACATACAA
This sequence comes from Cetonia aurata, assembly GCA_949128085.1. Classification (NCBI taxonomy): domain Eukaryota; kingdom Metazoa; phylum Arthropoda; class Insecta; order Coleoptera; family Scarabaeidae; genus Cetonia; species Cetonia aurata. The sequence goes on from OX421885.1 coordinate 926,396, forward strand.
GGATCTATGTGTAAAAATATCGAAGTTTGCCGATTTTTGACAATCTCAATTTTTCGACGATTTTGACAGTGTCGCCGATAGCTAACCGCACAGAGCAGAGATTTGTATGAAAAAATAAGGAAAAATTGCGATTTCTAAGTTTTCTTGCCATAACTCCGGAAAGGCGTTATTTGATTTATACCAGTCTCGAATTACTTGATTAAATAAAATACAATATATTTAGGAAATAGTAGCTTTATTAACATTGGATAGTGTTCTTCAGCGTTAGCTTCTATCTACTATAGTACAGTTCTATTATACAATATTTAATATAATAAGCGTAAGATTTGTTTTATTATTTTTGTTTTTATTTGTATTCATCAAGTAGCGCATTGTAAAAAGGGGCTCATGGTTAAACTGGCAAATCGAAATATGCCAGAAAACAAAAATTTTACAATGCGCACTATTGGACAGACAATAAATGTTCACATCTAACGGTTCTTTACAAAATTTTATACTTTCTAACACGAATATGTATACAATATTCATTTAATAGTATATAGTGACTATCATACACAAGTTATTTACAGAATATGTAATAATATGATGTACAGTATTAGAATAATGGTTTACGTCTTAATGTTTTTATATGAATTATGCATGATTACATAAATAATTAAATAAATTACAAAAATTCTTCATAGAAGTGATAGCTTGTTCTAAAACCACACAGAATAATGTTAATTACATAATAGGGGTAACAAAAATAAATTTAAACTACCGATGTAAATTACGTCCAGTTTTATTAAAAAGAGGAAATATTGAAAGGACAAAAAAACAAAAATATTAATGAAGTAACATAATGTAACATATTTATACTTCTTTATTTCTTCCATTCATGGCTCTACTCGTTTTCGATATTCTTTATAATAATTGTCTATCCTTTGAAACTTGTGAAGTATTTTCATTATTGGATACGATGTGAGGGTCTACTTTTTGCTTTAGTTCCCTCTCCCTCTCCAGTCATATCATAATTTATTCATACTTTTTTGAATTGTTTGTTTGGGATTTTTGGCTGAACATTGAACGTTCTTTGAGTTGAAAAATAAAAACCAGTTTTTATTTTAAATTTTTTTTGGGCTATGTACCCGTATTGGTACAATTACCAAACTTTGTAATTTCCCTACCTAACATTTCCCTACTACCTCAAGTTCTTTCTAGATGATCCAAGTGGTACTTTTTTTTAAACATTCAGCTATAGGTATTGCGACAACTTTTAACGAAGAAGTTCTTTGAATGACATTTTTTTATTTATTGATAAATCCACAAACTGTTGCAAAAAGAAGTATGCGCAGTAAGAAGAGTAGTGTTAACACAACGCTAATTTTCAGTTTCCGTAGGTTTACTCCTATAGTTCATAAAATTAACGCCGCAAATATAGTTAAGTACAACAATAATATATTTGACATACTTAGCAGATGTAATAGAAAAATGTACTTCTTTCTTTTAGCAGCAGTAAATTTGGTAACTCATCAAATTAAATGTTATATACTGTACCTAATCGTTCTGTCTTAACATAATCTTTACAAACTATTATTTCATGTTCATTTTCTATTTTATGCGTAACTCCTAATTTTAAAGATAGTAACCTCTATTTTTTTAATTTAGCTTAATCCTCCTGAGATGAGGATTCTGGAACAAAACCTAATTTCAAGTAATTTCCAAAATCTTTATTTTTAGAATTTTTGCCTTGTGAAACATCGTTATCGAGTAGTTTCGTAACAGTATATGGACGCCAATATTTTTCTTTTGTTTTTTGTGTATAGTGTTTTGATTGTTTTACAAATACTTTCTGACCGATTTTAAGTTCTCCAATTTTTCGGTTTTCGTTTTTCTCGTTGATGGTCTTTTCTTTGTCTTCTTGTATTTTCCTTGCTATGTGATCGTAGAGACATTTTGTTCTTTCTGTATATTCTTGAATGTATTCTTGAAAATAGATATTATCATGGTAAAGATCCATAGGTTCTCTTCGCGCATATTTCGATAGTGCGTCAATCATTTTAAGGAAGATTTGACTATTGATGCTAAGGGTATCGAAATTAACTGCCGAATGGTTTGTCTATCTTCTTAGTGATTTGAAACGGTTTTTGATGTAGCTGGATACGTCGATTTCCATCTGTGGCAAGTAATAGTTTTTGGAGGTATGCTTCATTATTTCGTTAATTTTTTTCTAATTGGATGTTGTAATAAAGCTAAAACTAAAGACGACGCAGTGCTGATATGGCTATTACAGCATACTGTGCTGTAATGAGATATTAACGTGGTGGGGGGGACTCTTGCCGGAACGTGATATAGGCGATTAATGTGCAAATTAGAAAAAATACTGTAAAAAACGTGTGCCACAATATGTAATGCTCGTACTTTGAATCTCTCGCCGCTACGCGGCTCGAGATTCAAACTTGTACTCGCATTACATAAACGTCATTGTGACACTTGTATTTTAAAATACTATTAAAGACTAACAAGCTTGGTTCTTTATATACATACATATCTTTCGTGAAATTGAATAGTAGTTTCTATCTTTTCTTCTTTATTTTCTAACACTCTTACTTGAGGCATTACTTCGTTTACTAAATTGATAACTTCTTTTGGCAAATCTTCATTGTTCACTTAGGCGTGGTAAATTTTCATTCCGTTGGTGATTTTCTCAGTTCTGGATGTTGAAAAAATATGGAATTCTATAAAAACTTGTTTTCCTGCTGGTGCGATATTCGCGTTCCTGTGTAAAGAGTCACTTATGTCACTATAGCTTATCTCTTCGATGTGTTCTGGTGGTTCGTTTATTTTAATATTTTTCTTAACTATAGGTTGCTGTATTGTGGTGGTTCTATTATTAATAAAATTTCATATAGCTGTGCATCGGTGATTTGTTGTTACGTCATCTTGATAATGCATTTATATGCTGGATAAGGTGTCAGCGATTTTGTTCATTGAACCCCTTTTATATTGGACGTCATAGCCGTATTCACTAAGTTTTATTTTCCAGCGTTGAAATTTCATATTCTGTTCCTTGAAAGTGTGTAACAATATCAGTGCTCTGTGATATGTTACAATGATGATTTTTTCTCCGTAAATATAGGTATAGTCGAAATTGTTTACATATATCCACACTATAGCGAGTAGTTCTTTTTCTATAGTCGAGTATTTTTGATCAGTTTCCGAAGGTGTACAAGAGGCGTATGATACAGGTCTCTCTTATGATATAGGTCCTGGCGATAATACCGCTCCTACTACTACGTTACTGGCATATGTTGTAATAATAACAGGTTTAGTGAAGTCTAAGTACTGCAATATTGGTCGTTGCATAAAATATTCTTGCATGGCAAGCTTTTTTATATTCTTTACTTAGTACAAGCATAGATCAATGCAAGGTTCATTCATTGTATTATTTTTGCTCTCGATTTTGGATAGTTATTTCTGTGTGTCTCTTGCGCATATAAAATCCACTTCGCCAATTGTTGGAATATAAATCAAAGCCTCACGCACCTGATCTACGATTTCGGTTTCTCTACGCTCGAAAACATAAGGAACCAAGCCATTATCCATTGCTTTCATATACATAAAAATATTTGCAAATATTTAAACCTTCCTTCAGGGCAAATACAACTTCTTTTTATCATAATAAGAAAAATATTCTTTTATATTATAGAATGAAAGAATAAGTATATCGGAAATATTTAAATTCCAGGTTGTGTTTTGAATATTATTAGCCATTTAACTATGGCACTAGTAATAAATCAATTTGAAATTGAATGCTTAATAAAGTTCTGTTTATGCACCGACGGCATTCTTTTGGATTTTGTTTAATACATATGACCAGCATATGCTATATATGAACGACTTTACTTCCCGGCAATGCGGAAAAAAACTTATGTTTCTGTAATTGGTTGAGAAATAAACGGCCAAATAATTATAATACATTCTAAGGCCTGATTAATCTAACTTTTTTAGCTCAGGCGTCTGCAATAAAAAACATGACATTGTTGTAGTAGAGAAAATTCTCTGCGAGTAGATGCGCGCTATCCTCAGCACAGATTTAATATAAATCTGTAATACCGATTAATGGACAACAATTATTGGTCCAGTTTTCTGTCACGGTTATTAATAGACGTTCTGGATGATCTCTTAGATAATGTACCAGCATCTGACAGATTCGATATTTATATTTAACAGAATGGGGTACCTCTATATTTTCTTTCTTTCCGTTCCGAGTTGGCTTCTATTGTTTTACTCGAAGATGTTCAATATGCAGAAGTGAAAATTTAGCTATGGGCAACTTCTACGCGGTCATATATGCCCCAATTTTCAGTCAAAAGCTCCTAGAGTCGGCCTCCGACAAGCACGTAGGGTAAGATGCTTTCACACCTACCCCCTTGGGCATTTGGCAGGTTCTTTTCTTCGTTCGAGTTAAATGGGGATAATTAGGTATATATTGAGTATCGGACCTCAGAAAGAAGATTCTGCCGTGTAACAACGAGCGATAATAAAGCGAGTGTACCAGAATAGCCTCTTGAGCCCACCCTTGGCAATGCAGGTCAAACCCGCTATAAAAATATTCAAAAGATAGCTACAATTATTATTTCTTATCGACTTATCTTCTTATCGTACAGGGTGCGGCAAAACAGACAGCGCAAGTTTGAAGGGCTATTCAAAGAAAACGGTCCAAGTTAGAGAAATGGGGTTTATTTTATTTTATTCCGTACATCATGCCGTTTTATGCATCAAATCTTGAAGATGACATCAGAAAGATGATGCGAGGGCAACTCTTTTCAGTAGCGACGACGCCCACTTTCATCTCTGTGGGGCGGTGAATAAACAAAATTGTCGCTACTGGGCTGAAAATAACCCACTGCAACTTTACGAAAACCTTTTTACTCCCCAAAAGTGACCGTGTGGTGTGCGATTTCCCAAATTGGGGTGATTGGCCCTTATTTCTTTGAGGAGAATAGACGAACCGTAACTGTTACCGCTCAACGTTATATTTCCATGTTGGAACTGTTTTTGAACCTCGATTGGAAGCTCTGCGGGAGGAAAGAGATCTGGGAGACACCTGGTTTCAGCAGGGCGGGGCTACGGCTCATACTGCTCAAGTTTCAATCACAAAACTGCGACGGATGTTCCCTGCGCGCCTCGTCTCTCTGAGGGGCGACCTGTGGTGGTCCGCGGGCTCACCTGATTTAAGCATTTGCTACTTCTTCCTGTGGGGCTACCTAAAGGAAAAGGTTTTTAAACATGGGTCTTACCACTTGGAATAACTCAAGGATCGAATTCGGGAGGAAATCGCCGCTATAAAATGCGGTCGAAAGCTTCAGAAATCGTCTACATGCATGTATCGCTGATGGGGGCCATAATCTTTTTGATGTCATCTTTAGGACTTGATGCATGAAACGGCATGATGTACCGAATAAAATAAAATAAACCCCATTTCTCTAACTTGCGCCATTTTCTTTTAATAGCCCTTCAAAACTGCACTGTCTGTTTTGCCGCACCCTGTATAACGAGGGGCCACCGCAGAGTACCCCATCACGTAGCCTAGCCCGTGTCAATACTTCACCCAAACAAGCATCAACTTTTTGCTCATGGGTCAACGTTTTAATAATTCAAAATTGAGTGGCTTTAGATATCAACACCTAATATGTAAGCACTGCTGTGCAACTTGATTTTCATATAAAAGGGGAACTTAAAAGAAATACCCATAAAATATTTATTTATTTTAAAAGTTTGATATTATTTGTAAGTTTTAGAACAAGCAAAACGTTTTATAAACCACAAGTTTTTTTCTTTGAACAACCATTAGTAAAAAATAATGAGCACACTGTACATGTTTATAAAAAGTGTAGTTTAAGATGTAAAGTAATTATCACTGCGTTTTGTGAAAATAATATATAAGTATCTATAATTCAATGGGAAATGTCTGCAATAACATTTCATTTTCTGTGAAATGATATGTTTATAATAAATTTGTTTCCACATTCTAAAGATCGCTCTAGTTTCTAGTTATAAGTTGTACAAATTACCATGTATCGCACTTATTAAGTAGTGAAAGATCTGTACGGTAGTAAGAATTTTTAAATTCTGTAATCGTCAACTAAAACACATAGGTCAACCGAATTTTTTTAGTACTTTTTCAAAAATATATACTCAAAAAATAGTTTTTTGAGCAACAATGTCCTTCTTCATCTACTACATTACAGATATGATACATTAGTGACCTAAGGACATTATCTTCTTGAAAGCTTTTCTAAATTCAGGGTTGAATATCGTGTATATAACAGGGTTTACGAAGCTGTTCATGTATCCCAGCCACGTTGTTAGTAGGAATGCCGCTACTCCTGGCTGACAGTTGAGACCAAGTTTACTGCACATGGCGTCCATGATGTTACAAGTGAAGAATGGTACCCAGCAAATTAAAAATACACCTGAAACAATTATTTGTATGAATTAATTTATAATTGAACACTAGTGCTGTTGCAAAGTCCGTATCATAAGCTGCTTTACAAAATAAATTACAACAATTACAAAGTACCTACTCCATCGATATACCTATACCGCATGTTTCTTTATTTTGAGACAACCTCATATCTCGGAAGTTACGCATCGTATAAAAAATCTTTGTGAATATAATTTATTCAACTTATTAATATCAATCTCGATCGCCCAACCTAACTTACTATATGTAAGGTTTGGGCAAGAACCTCCATTTTCTGCCACAGGTTTGAATTCTACGGGAAAAATACGTAAGTACTTATGCCAAAGATTTCGCAAAAAAATTACTATACAGGGTGGGCCAACGTAGAATTTAATTCCTTTTCAAAATATATTAGGGTTCCCTATACCTAACATGAATAGTTTTCTCGTGGTTAGCACTTCAAATTCTACATTTAATATATTTTAATTAAATTCAGTTGACTTTGATATCATTACTAATTATGTATAAACAATTTATAATTATTTGACAACTGCTTATCTTAAGAAGAAATTTTAAACATATTTCAGGGTTTGCAGGAATTTTAATAAAATAAATTAGTATACTTTAAGTCCATTAACTAAAGTAAATTCTTGAAATAATATAATTTTTACATAAACAAAACAAATAAAAAACATATACACGCAATAACAAGCACGACCAAATGAACGAAACACAATGAATAATTTTTCTAAATCAGATGTTCAATACACAAACGCTTTTTAAATGATTGATGGGAGTTTGTTAACATTTCTGGAGTAATAGTCCGGAAAGCACCCATTGTCCTTTCTTTCATATTTTCTAGAGTACTCGGAGGTGTAGCATATATTATATTTCTAATATATCCCCACAAAAAAAAATCATTTCAAGTCAAATCCGGAGACCTTGATGGCCAAATTTGTGGTCCACTTCTTCCTATCCTCTTGTTTGGAAAAAGGATATTCAGCTGCTCAAACGTTAGCATGGAAATGTACAGGGGCACCGCCTAATTGTAGCCAAATTCTTCCTCTTACAGCTAAACGAATATTTTTCAAAAGCTCTTGGAGATGATGGAGCGCACAAATATTCAAAATGTTTGTCCTTCAAAGTTACCATTAAAAAAATAAGGACCCTACGATTCCTCCCCATACGTTAAGAGACCATCGGTATTGGTGGTCTAGAATTCGAAGAAATGCGGATTTTCATCACTGTAAAAATGAAAGTTGTGTCTGTCAACAAAACTATTTTTGTGAAAGGAACATTCATCCGAAAATAAAACATACGCAAAAGTCAAGACGATGGTGCAAGTCTCTCTCATTAATCTGTTGATGCATATATCTGCTCTACTGGATCTTAACAACTCGTCCAGATTCATATTTTTTTGGATAAACTGGATTTCGGTATCAATTAAGGTAAGTTATCCTTTTTTGATTTGAAATTAGTTTGTCGATGTAGTTTTTGCGACATTATTAATTTTGAATCTTTTTATAACTCACTATTTTAACAGCGTCCTTTTAATCCACGCTATATTCCCTTTCCTTTGATTTATCCCAAAAACAATCTTGTGCAGTCGAAATGCGTTTGGGATTCGTCAGTTCAATCGACTTCATGGAGTATCTTCGGAGAAGTGTTCAATGAAATGTAACAACATAACACGGTGCACTTTGTTCAATTATTGGAAGATTTTCAGTAATTTACATTAATTTCTCTTAATAAATAATTAAACAAATTCGTTTGACAACTAGATTACAGTTTTCTATATCGGATAATAAGAATTTAATAAGATTGCCTGGTGGTCCTGTCGCTGAAACACCACTTTCCGGGGTAACTTACGTTTCGCTCTAGTACTTTTAATTTTAGCTTCTCTTGGGAGAAGGATTTATCGCTAACGCGGCTTTAACCGTACTGAGTGTTACATTTGAATGTTTAGTTCACTTATGGAAACTGGAAATCACATTGCGTGATAAATCCTTTTTTGGGTTGCACGTTTTACGTGGCTAATCGTCGTTAAAAGTGTCAACTTGGTAGTTGGAACTCCACTCTATGTGGAGTTTTTTTTAGTAAGCGCCGCCATTTTCCACGCTTTTAACCTTGAGTCAATCTTTGACCCACGTGGCCGTCTACATTTGAAGCACTAAAACCTGCAGAAGACGCATTTTGGGGGCAAACTCTGCTGATATAAACACACAAGAGCTTATTATTTTCAGTTGACCTCGGTACGTGGTGGGGTCATGTCACACCACTGAGCCAGCGATTATTAATTTAATGTAGGTGATATACACTTAAATATCTTTATTCTGACTGTATTAGTTATTCGTTAGTGATGTTCTTATACTACAGTGAATAAAAAAGACGTTATTGCAGTGAAATTTATTTGTTTCTAGTTAAATAAATGTGATGAACAAAGAAATGAATCTTCTAAAGATTCCCTCGGGTAAGTAAGTTCTTTACTATCGTAGTTACACAAATATAAGATTTCTAGAATCTTATTCCAAACTTAATACTCATATTTCTCGTTTTAATATCATAAATAGAATTTAAATCTCCCGCTAAATTCATGCCATAAAACCAAGTATTATCAAATCAATGCCAACTTAAACCGCTCATGAAATTAACCCACAGAATCAAATAACAACCTCACATACAAAATTTACTAGATTCACTGTTATCAAACGATAGTATAACCTAACATTCCCTTTACGCTTTTGACGCCTGTTACAGATTCAGAAGATGATAAAATCGCTTACTTCAAGTACGAAAACTGCTCTAGTATAATCCAAATAATAATTCCAACTCCGAAACAATAATTTCAGCTACCAAATGGTGTTCCAACGATCTCACAGCTAATAGGCTCGAACAAAACTCTTCAATCGGCCCCAGATTAGATGAACGCCACCCCAAATTTCGAAATCACTGGATTTCCATCATCTTGGCACTACACACGCAATAAGTACTTTTATCGGTTTTGGAAACCTGAATGACCATCTTCGACTGAGCATAGCGGCTACAGTCTGCCCTCCTCCTTCACCAACAATCTCCTATCAATTGGGATCGTACGTAGGTAGGATTGCGCTTTTTCTACCCTGCGCTTTGTACTTGTTTTTATAGCTCACTCTTGTCCTTGACTGGAGGTAGCAAGCTTTTGGCGCCCAACGTGGGGCCATTTCGAAAAGGAAGGGCCATTTTCAAAAGCGGCCATCTACTTTCTTTTGGGTTACTCTTCTTTTTTCGTATAACTCCTTGGGTCTCGGTAGTGCTAGTATTAAACCTAACACTCGGTTTAATATTATTTAGGATTGATTTTAAGGTGTCGATTAATAATAGGCTTACTAAAGAGGGTTTAGAGTATGAGTTGTCCATACGAGGAGTAACGTCAACTTAAAAATATCGACCCTACTTCCACTTCTTTTGTATTGCCAGCCTATCCCTTCACTTTCGATAAAGACTCTCAAGCCATATCATTCAAGCTTGGGGAAATTGAGAAGATGATTGATAATTTCGTGGGTACTCAAACTCCGGAATTCGCTAGGATTTCGACTGCGTTGGCTTTTGTGTATGAGCGTATTAATAATGCTAAGCCACGTCTGTGGAACAGACCAAACTTCGTTCCAATTATTTGGTTAAATCCCTAGAGATGTCTTCTCGACTAACGTCCAAGGTCAAAAAGGTCAAGCGTTCTTCTACTGGGATACAATCTAGTGTCCTGCATGTTTCTATGATTGGGAATCCCGAGTCTACGTCCGAGACTTCTGAATCAGACACGGTACCTGTTGGTAACGTCGTAACTCAGACTCCTAATGTATCTTTTTATGCACCTAAACCAGTGCCAGTTTCCTCATGGGGTATCAAATTTACGGTGAATTCAAAAGACATGTCGGTCGGAGCTTTCTTAGAGCGCGTCAGCGAATTAAAGATTTCTAGGAATTCGTTTGAGAGACTACTCTTTGATTCCGCGGTGGATCTATTTGCTGGTGCTGCCCTTAGTTGGTATAGGGACAACAGAAATTCCTTCGTTGATTGGGAGGAGTTAGCTGATGGGCTTCGCGAAGAATTTCAAATCCCTGATCATGATGATAGGTTGTTCGAAGAAATGAAACGTCGCACCTAGGGGTCCAATGAGTCGATAGGTCTTTACGTTTCCGTGATGAGGAATCTTTTCTCACGTCTCACAGTTACTGTACCTGAGGAGACCCAATTGAAGATTTTACTTAAAAATGTCTTGCCTTTTCACCAAACCCAACTAGGTTTAACTGAAGTTAAGTCTATCAGTGAACTTCTCAAGTACGGTAAACTTCTTGAGATTCGTAGAGTCTATGTTGAAGCACACGTACCACCTCCGCTTCGAGGTACATCTCTTGAGCCTGATTTGGCTTACGTCAATACAGAACTATCGTCAGACTTTGAATTCGGTCGCCGTAGCGACTACATCTGGAGCTTCCGATCCGAAATGCTGGAATTGTCAGCAAAAAGGACCTCGTTTCTCTCAGTGTACCGCTTCTCGCAAACTTTTCTGTTTCCGCAGTGGAAGATCTGGAGTTGTAGTTTCTTCGTGTCCTTGTTGTTCGGGAAACTGGGAAGGTGCGCACTAAAAGGTCGTGTCGTGCGTACTGTTACCTAAAATTTTCGGCACCGAAAGTGACCGAGTGAAATCAAAAAGAAAACCAAAAAGTTGTTGCGCTACCACCTTACAAACCTTAGACTCAGTGGGTTGATAGTTGACAATCATGCAGGGTGCCAGCCGGCTCGTCGGCGAGGGAGTGGGTTGAACGAACAAACCCAAGATGGAACAAAAATTTCGGCGCCACCTGCTTAGGTTTACTTACCCTGTCATGCCCCCTAGATAAGCAGGAATCCAAGGTGTTAACGAGTACCAAGGGGTAAAGCAGTTTGCAAGTCAATACAAAAAAAAAAACAAAGATAGATTTAAAAGTAACTCAGATAAACGTTTATTGCAAATATTGAATAAAATAAAATGAATATGCAATTTTAAATACAGAAAAAGTTATGACAAAAAGCCCTACGATAGGACTCCAACACCGAACGCTATGGCCAACGCAATCAGTTTCACATCAATAATATAAAGGAAAATCTTATCGTACGAATTAAAATTAAATTTTGAAAAGTTTTAGAGTTACCAAATAATAGAATTTATTGAAACAAAGTTGAAATTTTGAATTATTTGTGCCAGCGGTGAATAATACACCCTGTATATCACATGCCGATAATTAATCGGTTGGTGTTATAATATTAAGTAAAGAGTTAATCTGTTACACTGTTTCAATTATACCCTCCGATCTATAATATACAAAATTTCTAGAATTATTGACTAAAACATTAAAACATTAAAAAAAACTAATTGATCGGGGTAGTTATTTAAGAAAGAACATTTTATTCGCAGATAGAATTTAGTAATAAAAAAAAATAACGTGCAACTTAGCTTGTGTCCCTCAAACGGTTGTTACGGGGCTTGGATGTGATGTCCTATCCGAAGAAATCGTGACACGGGCTCGACTCGATAAGCAAACGAAAGCGGGAGGTCCGTTGAATTCCCCAAGGGCGGTGCAGGAACAAAGAAAGCCGCAGAAAACCTCAGCCAAGCGTGGGTATTCGGATCCTCACTTGAAACGACGTTGAAATTCCAAAACTCCAAAAATAATACGACGATAAAACCTCGGTAGAAACGGGCTTTTCCAATGTAGCGAAGAAAAATTTCAAAATGGCGTTGCAGACGCGTGGGTTCTCAAATTATCTCGAATAAATCGAATCCATCAGCCGTGGTAATCACAACAATTTCACACCAAACATAAGCGAAGATACGGCCGATGATTATTTTCGGTAAACTTCCATTTAAATCCACATAAGTGAGAAAATACTCGAAATTCCCACACAACCAATCGGAAAATAGGAAATTAAAATTTGAAAACTGACAACGGACAAGAGGTGCCATCTAACGTCGAAAAGATGTGAACACAAAATATGAAGATCTAACAGAAAGCAATCAATAAAAAATCGATGCGTAGAAATCTATAAACGGATGAATGTGATACAGACCGAACTAACCTTAAAAACTGAACAACTGTCAAAACATAGAAAATGATTTCCTAAGATTAACACAGAAACAAGGACCGAATTTAAGTGAAACAAAATCTGAAGGTAACTGAAAGTAAAGATTCTCAAATTCTAGCAACCAAGAAAACACAAATGAAAGGACCAAAATGATTCGATAACGATACCCGTTGAGGAGAAACAAAACATAGAAGCATCTCTGAAGTTAGAAGGCAGAAAGAAAAGGAAATAAAAAATACGAAAGCTTGTCGAAAAGACTGGCCGAGTACTACACAATGTAGGTGAAGAAAAAAACCGTAACAGTACTTTTTCTGTTACGGCCTACCGCCAGAATAAAGTTTGTCTAGATTCCATCCTTTCACATGCTATGGGAGATGAGCGTCCTTATCTCAAGGTCTCTATCTTCGGAGAAAACTTTCTTAGACTCTTAGATTCTGGAGCTTCACGTACCATTGTAGGGAATAACGGTTGGAAGATTTTGAATGAATTAGGTGTACCACATAAAGGTTCGACTTCTTATTGCACTGTGGCTAACCGAGGCCGTTGTAAAGTTTTGGGAGAAATTTCTGTCCCTGTCGTGTTAAGAGATCAACATCGTATCATAGATATTCTCGTAGTGCCTGAGTTATCTCATCAATTCGTCTTGGGTACGGATTTCTCGAGAATTATGGGAATAGTCCCTGACTTACGTCGCGGTGAATGGATTTTCACACCTAAGCCGTTAGTTGACACTATCGATCACACGTGTCGTGATGGTTTTACCTTGGACAGTGGGCAAAAACAACGTTTAGATGCGGTTATACAGGCTTAGTTTCCTAACGAATCTGATGAAATACTTGGTTGTGCTAAAGGTGTACAGCACCATATTGTAACTACTAGCCCCCCAAATAAACAACGCTGCTACCCCATTTCCCATGCGATGGAAAAAATCGCCAATGCAGAACTCGATAAGATGATGTCCTTGGGAGTTCTGGAAAAGTTTAAAAGTGGTTGGTCTTCGCCTATTTTACTTGTCCCTAAAAGATATAGATTCTGTGTTGATTATCGCAAGCTTAACCAGGTTACTGACAAAGATGCGTATCTTCTTCCTTATGTATCAAATATGTTGGATAAATTGAGCGATGCTAAATACCTTACTTCTATAGATATTACGAGCGCTTATTGGCAAATACCAGTAGCTGAATCTTCGCGTCAGTGTACGGCATTCACGGTACCAAACCGAGGTCTCTACCAGTTTCGTCGTCTGCCATTTGGCCTCCATAATGTTCCTGCTACTTGGCAGCGTTTCATTGACCATATTTTGGGGCCTGAATTAGAGGCATATGTATTTGTGTATTTGGATGATATCATTATTGTGACGCCGGATTTTGAGAAGCATGTTGACATCCTCAAAGAAGTATTTACCCGCCTTAGATCAGCTGACCTTACGCTTAGTAAGGATCAGTGTCAGTTTTGTCGTGAGGAACTGAGATATCTAGTTATGTAGTTAACCGCCATAGACTCATGGTAGATCCAGAAAAAGTCAAAGCTATAATAGGGATACCTACACCTAAGAATGTATCCGAAGTAAGAAGGTTAAGAAGGTATGGCTTCTTGGTATTGCCGGTTTGTGCCTAATATCTCGACGGTAATAGCGCCTTTGACTGATCTGAAAAAGAATCAGCCATTTAGATGGACTACGGAATGCGATGATGCATGGTCTGCCTTGCGCGAACGTCTAATATCTACTCTTGTACTAACTTGTCCCGACTTTAGCCATAAATTTATAATCCAGACGGATGCCAGTGATTATGGACTAGGCGCCGTATTATGTCAAGAAATTGACGGCCAGGAAAGAGTAGTTAGTTATCTTAGTCGTTCACTTACACCGTCAGAACGTAAATTCTCGACTGTCGAAAAGGAGTGTCTAGCTGTTTTGTGGGCAATAAAAAAGTTGCGTACCTAAATTGAGGATTCGCACTTCACAGTCATCACAGATCACTACTCTCTCTGCTGGTTGAATAAACTTAATTCTCCATCTGAAAGATTGGCGAGATAGGCAGCTCGATTGCAGCAATTTGACTTTACCATAGTTCATAGGAAAGGTAAATACAATGTCGTACCTGAGGCACTGTCACGAGCAGTGGCAAAGCTGGAAGTTGCCAATTTCTTCCCGAGGGGCCAAGACAAATGTTATCATAAACTCTTGGAGCAGGTCAAAGCTCAGCCGGAACGGTATCCGCAATTTCAAATCATTGACGCAGTATTACAACGCTATGAACCTTGTTCGTATATCTTCTCATCCGAAGAACATGACAATTGGAAAATCTACGTGCATAAAGATCAGCGTCGTGCCGTTTTGCAAGCATGCCATGACGAGCCAACTAGTGAACATTTAGGTGTCACCAAAACCCATGCTCGGATTTCGCAGAAATACTATTGGCCTAAGATGTTGCCTGACATTTTGAGGTATATACGAAATTGCCAGACGTGTATTCGAACAAAACCAGTTCAACGAAAACTGATTGGATGCATGGGAGACCACTCGAGGATTTCTAGGCCATGGGATGTATTAAGCATCGATATTGTAGGCCCTCTACCTAGGACTAAGAGAGGACATAATTACCTATTAGTGGTTGCTGACTGTTTTAGTAAGTTTGTTGCGTATTCTTGAGGAAAATGTTTTCCTACTCTTTGGTGTACCTCGTGTAGTGATTTCCGATAATGGAGTACAATTTCGGCCTCGCGAATACCGTGCCCTGTTGAAAGAGTACAGAGTACATCCTGCTTATACCGCCAATTACCACCCACATGCTAACCCCGTTGAACGCGTGAATAGGGTCATTAAAACCATGTTAATCTCATATGTGTCTGACAATCAAAGAGACTGGGACAAACTTTCACCTAAAGTCACTTGCGCTTTACGCACGGCTAAACATGAAGTTACTGGCCATACGCCATGTTTCATTAATATCGGGCGTGAAATCCAAATCACTGGAGACAGAATGTGTCAAGAACCGAGTAACGATGTGCCTTTGGTCGAAGAGCGAAATTCTAAAGCATTGACGGAGCGTTCTGCCAACTTTGCGCTACTTTACGAGAATGTTAGGTTACGTCTGCAAAAGGCTTATGAGTGCGCCAAGGAGCGCTATGACTTACGTCATAGGTGAGAAGATTTCTTGCCGAATCAACTTGTTGGGCGTAAGAATTTCGACCCAGCTAAGTTCTACACGGCTAAGCTAGCGGATTAATATATCGGACCTTTTCAGATACACCTACGTATTTCTACCGAGACTTATGAGTTCAAAACGTGCGAGGGTAGGATTTTGCCTGGATCTTGGCACGCGAGTTTGTTCAAGCGTCAGCCGTCCGACGAATAGTTTCATCAGTCTGTGGTCTGCAGGTGGCCCGACGGATACTCCTGCGGGTGTTATGTCCCGATTGTAAGAGGCGATCAGAACCATTCAGTCTTCCATTGCACTGTGGGAACTCGTTGCTTTGTTGCTACTACTATAGATATTTAGGGCGTTGGTGTCCAATAAAACCTGTTCACCTTCAGACCCTGTGGCTGAATCCTAGCAGTCTTTCTTTTCGAGCTGTTTCCGCGTTAATTTTGTTTGTTCTGGGATATGGATTTGATTCTTCTCGTCTTATTTGTGTTTCGACTTCACTGCGTGAGTGAAGCCTTTTGGATTTCTCCGTTTTGTTTGGCCATCCTGATGTTGTGTGATTGTGAGAGTGAATCTGGGTCAACCCTTCCACCTTTCTTGATTTAAGTCCTCATCCTTTATACCGCTTTGTATCCCCTATCTATAGTAATAACCTTGTTTTTAGTTGCCTTTTTTTTTTAATTTCTGTTGTTGAGTGCCGGGTGTTGAGTGTCACGTGTCGTACACCATGTTACGCTGGATGTTGGGGATCGTCGCCTCCGGTGTGGCTCTGTGCGGTTCTGGGGGATGCTTGACGGCACAGTTTTTTTTTCTTCTTTCGCCTTTGGGGAGTAATGATCACCTCCTCAATTACGCTCGTGTTTTACTTTAACCCTTTTTCTTTCCACCTTCTCTAGGTCTTATTCTGGGGTGTTGTTGGTGACGCTCGAGCTCGCGCTTGGTCGTGCCTTGGTGCAGGGATTGTCTTCAGCCAGATTTGCTTGTTATTTTATTGATATGACGGGCGAGATCGGCTGATTGCCTGGTGGTCCTGTCGCTGAAACACCACTTTCCGGGGTAACTTACGTTTCGCTTTAGTACTTTTAATTTTAGCTTCTCTTGGAAGAAGGATTTATCGCTAACGCGGCTTTAACCGTACTGAGTGTCACATTTGAATGTTTAGTTCAATTACGCAAACTGGAAATCACATTGCGTAATAAATCCTTTTTTGGGTTGCACGTTTTACGTGGCTAATCGTCGTTAAAAGTATCCACTCGCCCTTGGAAGTTTTTTTTGAGACTCCACTCTATGTGGAGTTTTTTGAGCAACTGCCGCCATTTTCCACGATTTTAACCTTGAGTTGTTCTATTACTGACATACAAGTAGAAAGTTTAAATCATAGAGACATTAGAGCAACAGTGCAGTACTAGTACATCAGCCAGAAATGTTTATAATACAAACATGTACTTGTAGGGTACTGGAAGGCAACTCAGGAGTTAGTTCATTCGAATTTTACCAAATAGCCAGAGCATTAGAATCCATCAGATAACCTTCGAATTAGTCTGGGAATTCATGCAAGATCTAAGAGCTCTGGCCAAACTAAATAAAGTGAATTTGGTGCGAGTGCCTGGACACAAGATCATAGCAGATAATAAAATTGTAAACCAACTGACAATAACCTAATATGCCATACTTCACTTGAACAATGTTAACGCACGAATAGAGATTGGAATAGTGGCAAGCTTAGAACAGGACACGACTGTTAAGAAAATATTTACACAGCACACGACTCACACGATTATATAACGAGAATCAAGAAACAGCCTACCTCGTTATGTGAATATCCTGCATTAAATCAGCAGAGGTTTACAAGTCTTATGTTACAGGCTATTAAGCCTAGTTAAAAATACTAACCAGTTCATTTACGTAAATTGTCCAATTATAGGGTGGATCAAATTGGATGTACATAACGGATTAATATGCTTCGCAGCGGAGATACGAAACAATGAGATAGGCAGTCCAGAGCTGCTTTTGCGAGATAAAAACACTGGTGAAAAATATAATTAAATGACAAATTGTACGGGCTTTACAAAAACATATAATACTCTATGTTCATTGTAAATATTTTAATAGACTTCTAGCGTATCTTGGGTACGACATATCTATACAAAAGGTCAACCGAGTCCATGACGGGAAACAAAATAAGTGAGATTTCACCTGTCAAATAATAAGCGAATAATAATAAGAATAGACCTTTTGGTCGCCGTGTTAAAGGGTGAAGTGAAACCTGATCACTTCTTGTGTGCACCTCAGTACTTCGATTTTAAATATTATCATTTAGAAAAAAAAAAAAATGGTTTGTAGATATTATTCCCAGTGATTTTTTCCCGGCCATTAATTCCTGTCAAAATGTTTTTCTTGAATCAACATTTTACAACTACATTTTTCTTACAAAATCATCCGCTATAATTATGGTTCTACAAAATAAAGATACTGGTCGGCATTCGAAATTGCATCCCGAGAAAAAGTATTGTTACCTGAACCGAAGAAAGTAGTAACGGATCGTTACTAGGCAAGTTTTCTCTCTGTCGGTGGTCAGTTATGAATATATAATTGAAGCAAGGTTTCCAAGTTTCTTGAGCAATTTGGTTTAGTAAAATAATCAGTCACGAATCATAACAATATTTATCGAAACTTATTCAACTACAACAATTATATACAATACGGGAAAACTTTCGTAGCCGTTGATGGATTTTCTTTTCTGTGAGTTAACGGCTTCATTCTAATATTTAGGGGTCACCTTTCTTTATCAATTAAAATTTAAAAAATTTCCCATTTCTGTTTCATGTTTAAAATTTAAATAGTAGGTACATTATCTTATTTTCTAAAGTTACATTTATTATTTAGTAAATTTGTATGAATGTATGTTTACATTCACAATAGACAAATATTTACACTTTGGCTCTAAATTTATATGAAACGGCTTGCACAAATTTAAATTTATTTATTTAATGATTTTTTAAAACATTCAAACACTGTGAAAGCAACTTCAACCTTAGACCAATTTCGTTGTACACCGATGCAATTTATGTCTCAAACTCTCTACCTGCGTATTCTTTGATGTAATTTTAATTGACCGATGAAACTTACCAAGTACAATGGCTAGTGTCTTTGTTGCTTTTCTTTCTTTTCTGGCGGATGATTTTTCTCTTTTCTTTCTGCTAGCTTTGTTTACTTTATATATAGTAAACCGTGCTCCAGCTGTAGCTTTCTTTTCCTTCTTTGACCCCGTAGATCGTAGTAAACCAGAATTTATGGTGCTAACAGTTCTGAAACAACCATAATTGACACTTAACTTTTTACTTTGGCTATAATAGTAAAATTATGTTAGGAAGTTGAATGAATATAGCGTTGTGGAAAATACTAGACGCAGCTCGATTATATCAAGCCTTGCCTATTAAGTAAACAGTATCATATTAAATAAAGGAAACTCGAAACAAAACTTGATCCGCTTGTATTTCGTTCTTTTTTTCACACAGAAAATGCCTGTGACTGCAACTGTATGTGCACTACTGTTTGTTACATATGGTGCACAGACTGATCATTCCTTGTGTCACCTTGTGTGAAGTTGCAGTGGCACGAAATTTCAAAATTTAGAAAATACAAACAAAATTGAATCCTGGGCGACTACTTCCAACCTTTCTTAGATATAGGTCTAAGGCACTCATATTAGTTACCCTCTAACATTACTGTCAGAAAAGTCGATGTAAGCGATTTTTGCCATGATAAGCTCTGAATTTATCGCATCGTAAGATTATCTATCACACATATATTGCGAAAAACTCGGTTAACATACATATTGTAATATTGTTACCTCCAGTCAATGGGATTTAAAAGTACAATACATACACAGGGAGAACAAGTATGGGATGGAGAACTCACAGGCCTACCTGTACAGAGCTCCAGCGTATCCTCTCGCACACAGAATGTCGATGGTGGGAGAGAAAGGATGACCGTGGCCGGCATGCTGAGCTAGAAATGGTCGTTTAGGTCAAGTGACTTAAAATCGAGCTTAGCACTCCCGGCAAGTGATCGCAGCCTGACTGGAGGGCGCCACCCACTACAGCGCAGTCACCTTATAGTACCTCTTGGTGGTGGGACCCAAGATAAAATCGCTTCGGCATACCAGGATGCGCAAAATTTAAGACGCAACCCATCTCCAGAAGGGAAGAAAACACAAGAAATGAAAAGCAGGTAAGCAGCGCTTTATTATAATTAAGAAGAAGAAAAAAATCCCAATCGCAGGGTTGTTTGCACGAGATAAAAAAAAGTAAAGTGGGAAGTTAAAGTTAATTAAAGTCTAGAAATTGTTTGCCTTAAATTAAAATAATAAATCTAAGTACGCTAAGTTAAATGGTATTTATGATATCTCCCAATGCGAGTATAAGTGGGGTAACGAACACACCTAGACGTACCCGATGAATGAATGAAAATATCAGACTCCCCGGGCAGTGAAACCCTTGTGACTTCGAATAAAATGACAATAACTCTCTGGGAACTGGAACGGATCTTACAGGTGGCATTTAATCCTCAAAATACGTCAATATCACAAGAAAAAGACCTTCACGGAGTACCCCGTGTGGCCACGTGCTCTTATGAGGTTATGTTACCACAGTAAAATTAAGGGGTAATACTGGAAACTAAAAATAAAAGTAGGCACGAGCCTCAAGAAATTAGATAAACGGAAAACCAAATACATACCAACAACCTGTGTAGTTTTCAAAATACTTCAGGGCGTATCAAAAATTGCGTTTCAAAAACACAAGCCGCACAAAAACGTAATGATCTGTCTACGCCACAAATCCTCTAGAGCGGGGTTAACTGATTACCAAAATAACTCAGATTTACAGTCTGAATGCTTATACCCGCATTCGCGGATACCTTTTCATAAGAAAAGAAATAAATTAAGGGTAACAGAGTGAAAACGCAAAATACCCTATTAGGTAAGCGAAATATCTGCACCTAACAAAATTCCCTCCTTTCGTTCAAAGAAATGTTCATGACTTATGCTTCAGAGGGGAAAAGACGTTTTGGCCAAACAATTCTAGGCAGGATCCGCTCTCAGCATTCATTTCCGGTGCAACCCGTGGTCCGAACACCCATATGGACCAAGTGGCCGGAAACTAGGAAAAGAAAACAAGTCATAACAACAAGACAAACAAATCTGACTAGAGACGACCCATGCACCGAAGCACGACCAAACACGAGCCCAAGAGAACCCAGCAGCACCTCAGAAAAAGACCTAAAGAAGCCGGAAAGAAAGAATGCTGAAAGCTAAATACCGGCACAATTGGGAACTCGATCCTTACTCCCCAAAGGCGAAAGAAAGAAAAAGCTGTGCGCAGAACCGCACAAGGCCATATCCAAAGCGACGGCCCCCAATATCCAGGCTGAGAGTCGACACGTGAAGCGGTCGCCACTCGACAACAAAATAAAATCACCAAAAAACGGGGTTATTACTACAGTTACAGCATACAAATCTAAAATACAAATATCTAGTATGCGGAAATAAAACAGGAAACAAAAGCGGGTTGACCCAGAAACACACTCACAACCATACAACATTCGGTCTAGGCAGTAAGGCGAAGAAACGAACGGGACTGGCCAAACAAAACGAAGAAGAGCAAAACAAGGCTTTAAAGTGGCGGACGGCTCATAAGGATTGACGCAGTAACACTGAAACACAAACAAAACAAAAAGAATCTAATCCCTATTTCAGAACAAAAAACGTGAACCCGAAGATAGGTCGTAAAGGAAAACTGCTGAGATTCAGCCCCAGGGTTTAAGGTGAACAGGTTTTATTGGACATCAATGCCCAATCAATAAAGTGAAAAATGGTGTCAACCACCAAAAGTCAAATTCGGGAATTTACTTTACTACAAAAAATTAGATCAACGTTACTGAATCTAAAGCTACACTTCACTTTAGAGGTGATCGGAAAAATAGCGACAATAGTAACGGATTCCCCAAAGTTGATAAAATAAGGCGTGCTAAACTGACTTTAGGTAGGAGTTTGTCTCAGTCTCTATGATTGTCATAGACATAAGCCATCAACATGGTCTTAATAACCCTATTCACGCCTTCAACAAGATTAGCCTGAGGGTGGTAATTGGTGATATAGGCTGCACGAACTTTGTACTTATTCAAGAGGGCACGGTACTCGCTAGACCTAAATTGTACTCCGCTATCGGAAATTATCACGCGAGGTACACCAAACAGCAGAAAAACATTTTCCTCAAGAATGCGTAAGGTAATATTAGTAGCGGCTTTACGTAACGGAAAAGTTAAAAGAAATTTATAAAAACAATCAGCAACTACCAATATGCAATTATGTCCTCTCTTAGTTCTACGAAGAGATCCGACAATCTCGATGGTTATTATATCCCCATGGTTTTGAAATTTTAGAGTGGCCTCCCATACGTCCAATCGGTTTTTGTTGAACTGGTTTAGTTTTGATACAAGTCTGACAGTTTCGTATACAGTGGTATGTATGTATGTTGTTGTTGGGCGAAGCTTCGGGTTGTGGAATACACGTTGATACTTCTAAGCACTGACATCTATTTGACGTATTGTAGCAACCCCACTGAAATTTTGCCGAACCCGAAGGAGTTCCAACCTCCGGTAGGGATTTTTTACGTGCCAAACATCGCATTGACACGGGACCTACGGCTTTACTTCCTATCCTAAGGCATGTTCTGATTTCTATTTATATAAGCATGCAAGTCATTCAGCCACCGAGACGGTCGTATACAGTGGTGGTTACACGGCTACGTTAATATGGGGAATATAAGTGGGGAGAGCGCGGCGAGCCCGAGTTGCGGACTGTGGTAGTTACATTTCAGCAGCAAGGGAGTGTAGATTAATATGGAGTATTGAATCGCGAAAAAAGTACAAATCCTAAAGTGGTACCATCAAGGCCACTCAACCCTATCAGTTGTAGATATTTTTAGAAATAATTTTGAAAATCGGCCTGTACCTCGCATAGATACGATTCGCCGTTTTGCAATTTTGATAAATTCAGCTGTGTTTCTTCAGCTGAACATAAAGACCGAAAAATAATACAAATGAAGGATTGCATGTAATGATATGCGCTAGCATTGAAAATAATTTTGCCCAAACAACAACTCAAATAAATCAAGAAGTAGGTGTATCGCGTGCAACAGTAGGGAGGGTTCTTAAAAAAAATATAATAAATACGGTTGTTATCGTCTTGGAAAAATAAACCAAATATTTCCACATGACAATTACTAGCGAATTCAGTTTTGTTCAGATATTATCGAAAAATCTGCACACAATGAAGATTTCATATCAAATATTTGGTTCACAGCTGAGTCAGCATTTCGCTTACATGGTGCACATAATCCTGTACAAGTGCGATATTGGTCAAGTACTAATAGACATATATACACTCCGCCAAAAAAGTATCGCATAAACTAAAAAAGGGCATTTATGAACCAAGATATTTTTATACGTTCACAAAAAGTTTGCCTCGTGTATGTGAACTATAAAAACACTAACAAAATAATGGAACTTAGCGTTTTTACTTTTTTTTTTTTCTAAAAGAACACATTTAGAAAAATGCATATGTGTAAGGTTTGTTCAGTTGTTTATTGAAAGTCTTCCTATACGGACAAATTTTAAAGTGCGAAGTCAGAGTTCTGTACCAACGCTTTTAAAACTAAAATGAGCAATTTAACTTCAGAACAAGTGGCTGCTATAGTTGCTTTAATCGAAGATGGACGATCTCAAGCATACGTTGCTAATTTGATGAACATCAATCAGTCAAGTGTTTCTAGAGCCGTAGCCAGATATAGGGAAACAGGCATTTACAGTAGACCTGTACCAGGTCGTCCAAGATGTTCTACTCGCCAAGATGACCGCTATTTACTACTACAAGCATTACGTCGAAGACATGTAACTGCGAGACAATTGCAGAACGACTTGGCTAGAGTCAGAAATACTCGTGTGAGTACTCAAACTATTCGGAATAGGTTACGGCAGAGTGGATTAAGAGCTAGAGTAGCTGTAACAGCCCCTCGTCTCACTAGGAACCACCGAGTGGCTCGCTTAAGGTTTGCCAGAGAACATGTAAATTGGAACATTAATGACTGGGCCAATATACTCTTCACAGATGAGTCAAGATTTGGTGTTTACACCTCAGATAGGCGTATCTCAGTGTACAGACGAGACGGTGAGCGCTATTCGCAGTGTAATATCAGACCTAGACCTAATTTCGCTGGTGGCTCTATTATGGTTTGGGGAGGCATCTGTTTAACAGGTCATACAGAGTTAGTACCAGTAGACAGAGGTACACTGACTGCCCACAGGTATATAACGGACATTTTAGAAGAACATGTAGTACCATATGCGCCAATTATAGGAAACGAATTCATGTTAATGCACGATAATGCACGACCGCATGTTGCAATAATCGTTCAGGAATACCTTAACGATGTTGGTATTCCAGTTTTAGATTGGCCTGCGGTAAGTCCGGACATGAACCCTATCGAGCACGTGTGGGACCTCCTTCACAGACGGATACGAACCCAAAATGTTGCCTCAGCGGACCTGCATGGACTAGCAAATGCTCTCCGTGACGAGTGGGAGAATTTGGATCAGGCTTATATACGGAGGTTAATCGAATCTCTGCCAAACCGTATGCGAGCGGTCATAAGAGCCAGAGGTGGCAATACTCAGTATTAAAAGCTACTGTTATGACATTTTTCTTTCCAAAATTATAATTTCTTGTTTTAATAAAAATCTCAAGTATGAGTTCTTGTTTTTATTTGGCCTGTATTTTATTTAAACAATCATAGAAATTATATCTTAGAGCGCATTAAAGTATATTTACAACTTTATGCTACAAACAAAGATTATGCGATACTTTTATGATTCAAAACTAAATTATGCGATACTTTTTTGGCGGAGTGTAGTATCCTGACACGACAATATCTAAGAGCTAGTGATCGGATTATTTCGCAATAGGAAACGATTAGCTGACCAGCCAGATCACCCGATCTATCTCCTAAAAAATTACACATATGAAGAGCAACGGGCCAACAATTTAAATGAACTAAAATTTAAAATTACTAATTGTTTAGAATCAATTACACCAGAAGTATTGGGCAATGTTAGACGCAATTTTTATAACCGAGTAGCTCTTTGTTTGGAAGTAGGAGGATATCGATTCGAACATATAAAATTAAATTAGTTCATGTAATAATTATCTTTATTTATTTCTTTTAATTAATTCTGAATGTCTTTTAAGTTTCGTTATTATTAGGGGAGATATATTAGTTTGTTTAACTTTACTTTTATTTACTTCTCTTACTTAGTTCTGAATGTCTTTTAAGTTTCGTTATTATTACGGAAGTACTAATATTTTATTAAAATCAGGAAAATTCTGATTATTAACTTATGTATATTAAATATCCGTTGTGCCAGAACTACATATATCCACCAGATATTATAAACGTGTTGAACAATCATCTAAGGAATGTTTATCCTTTTCTTTTTTGGGTAAAGCATAATTACATTTGCCTGGCTGTGTCAATTCATAGGATGGGATATGGTGCACCAAAAACTCACGTGCTGAGCATGAAAAGCAACTGCATTCTGTAACAATCAGTATTTGGGTTGCTATGTTATGGAGAATGATGAGCTTATTACTGCTGACTTTAAACTTAAAATGTAAAAAAAGACGCTACAGTTGGAAGAATGGAAAGGATAACACGGATAAACTGTTCTTTTCCTAATAGCAAAAAAAAAGGAAAAGAGACCAGCATTCAAAATTCTAAAAAGTAAAAGAAATTACCTAAGTTCCGTATCCAATGTGACACCGTTTCTTTTCGCCTGGTGCTTCACCCTCCTGGGGCTTTCCGGGATTATTGTTTCCGGTTGACTGGGTGCGTAACCGGAATCGTTATTGCCGTTCGGATCTGCTAATGGTTGCGGCGATGTCAGTGTGACCACCAGGGTGGGTATTCTGCGAACAATAACGCTGGTTAATCTTAATTAGCAAGAACAGTAGGCCAATATTATTTTTATTTCCGCGCTTTTAGCACTACTTTTATTCTTCAGCTATACTCATACATTTATTTACGTCTTTTTCATAGTTACGATAGAAGAAGATACAACTATCACAGCAATACACATGTCAACAATAAGTTCATAGTAGTCATTAATACGTAGCTAGTAGACATACTAGTAGTAGGTACTTCGAATATCAAAGTGGTGTTGACACGTTACTGATGACTTAAAAGTCTTGAGATGACTCCTTAACTTTCGGTGCCTGCTGATGATGTTATAAAATATAACGAAATGTTGAGGTGCTTTGAAAAATTGAGTAGTTTGATTTAACAGACCTAATACTAATATAATTTTCATTTATATTCCCTATGACATATCTACGTTATATTGCCTCTCTATGTGCGCGTAATAATTTTTACTTATTCTATTTAAAATATAGGTGAATTTAACGTATACAAATGTTATATAACATGCATTCTTTTTATTTATAGCAGTACATAACCTCAAATCAATTAAATCAGTTTTAATACCCCCAAGTCACCTTTTTTCCCCTTATCAATTTATAAGCTATTACCAAAAGTACTAAATTTCTATTGATAGATGGGTTTGACTACACACTACATTGAGGTTCTAGATGAAATACACCTCCCCCCCTCAAATTCCCGCATATAACGAGGCAGGAAGAGGGAAAATGCTACACATGATTCGATGTTTCATTTAAATACTTGTTATCATATCAAGAACTATCTGTGTGTCATCTATGTGACTTGTTAAGAAAATTTTCTAGATAAAAGAGTATTTTTATCAATACAAACAGCTATTTCTTAACAAAATATTTAAGAAGTCCCAGGGACATAAGTTCTGAAAAAGGTAGTTTCACTTACTCTAATAAATAAGTGAAATAAAACATTTAAATCCAGATATTACTCTTTAAAATACATAAATTTGCCCATAATATGTTAAATCAATGTTTCAAAAATCCCCGAATATTTTTATTTTATACCTCTTTTATTCAAAAATTCACATTAGCCCACTATAGCTATAATTCTAATCTAACATTTACATGAATACCATTCATTTTATAGCAAGCTTTAATTATAAGAACCGTTCAACCTCAGATACATCAATCCACATGTTCGTCCATCATGGTTGAGATCAAAGTATAGTGCCCCAAATAAACA
Organism: Cetonia aurata; assembly: GCA_949128085.1. Classification (NCBI taxonomy): domain Eukaryota; kingdom Metazoa; phylum Arthropoda; class Insecta; order Coleoptera; family Scarabaeidae; genus Cetonia; species Cetonia aurata. The sequence goes on from OX421885.1 coordinate 953,344, forward strand.
GGAACCGGTTCTTCACGGGATTTCTTCGAAACAGGACCTCAGGGGTTAAACGTGGGTTTATGGATAGCTCAGTTTAAAATGAGATCATTTAATATAAACAATAATGATCGGTACTAAATTTGCAACTGAAAACACGTCTGTCCTTTTTGGTGGTTCGAGGAAGAGTGACTAAAAAACCAGTACATCAATTTTGAAAAGAATAGCTGTCGTTTTGAAAGAGCTACCTTCGACTGTTTTTTCGAACCGTGCAATAATTAGATGCCCCGAATACTGCTTTAATTGCAAACTAAATTTAGGAGATTAAAATAGATAATTTAAAGTGATAAGGACCCGAATACAAACATTGATATGAAGGGAACACAAATACATATGTAATATGAAGTGAAATTAAAATTTCTAAAAACTTTAAAAAAGTTTATAAATAATTCAAAATTTGACAGATAATATAGGAAACTAAAAATACGTAATCGTGAAGTATCCAGCTGAGTTTTTATTAAAAAAATTTTAAACGAATTTGAAATTTCTATATACATCTACTAAAATAATTAATAAATAAATTAAATAACATAACAATATGTATAGTGTGTAGGGTGTCCGTATCAACATTTTTCGTGTCTCAATTGGCAGACGTATATACCACGGTAGATTCCTTGCAGTGTTGGTTAAGTTACTTCTTCTTGACCTCGCGAAGCAGGATCATTTCGTTATAAAAACTAATCAACAAAACAAATGTTTGCAGCTTCGATTATGCGAGCGGCTGGCGAGATTAACTTATTAATCACAGAGCAGTGTGATTTTTCAAATAATAAATAAAATTTAGAATGTTATATAATATGCCTATGAATATTCGATTTCATTTCGTTATTCTATCTTCTGGTCGCCCTTTCAAGAGTTGTTATATATGTTCTGTAGTGACATATTGGGTAGAACAATTTATACCAAACATTATTTCGCGTTAAAATTCCTGATGATGTCAATTTTTGCGTTGGCAAAAATCTTCTCTTATATTCGGCTCAAGTATCTCCAACAAATATGTTTTTTTTTAACAGACTCGTCCGACCAATGCCATCGTTGAGGCACCGCATTGTGTTGTGCCACGGGCTGTATGTGGCCTACTCTAATACGGTGGTCCCCTCCACTAATTTGTACAGGGCCCTTATCCATTGGGTAAAGTATGTCTCTGGGTCTTCTTTTGATCTCCCAAATAAGCTTTGTCTTCTGTGATCTACTGTCTCGCAGTCGCATAGTATGTGATCGGCTGTTTCCGGTTCTATCTAGCAAAGTCTACACTTTGAGTTCCTGACATACACTCCAATTTTACGCAAGTCAAGTTGGCCTTGTTCCAGTCTCAAAAGTTTCATCAACAAATCATCAAATCGAGGGACTCCGTTACCAGCTTGGACAACACTTTCCGGCTTATGCTAATGCTTTTAGTGCTGCTTGGCTGTCCGGCATGATATGAATTCGTCTCTTGGCCACCGGTTTCACGTTCAATCTTTTAGACACTGGAGGATAGCATACGAGGGCTGTTTGATGAATACCCGGATTGGAAGATAGGTGGCGCCACTGAGCCAAAATAAGTGTACTATCACTTACATAACTTTTTTAGCCCACCTGTCAAAACTTGGTGACACTCCAGCGCTTAGTTTTGTTTTAACATATATTCGGCTTTAAGCTGCTTTCTCGTGATGGCATGTTTGTACTTTGCTTCGTTCTCCATTCCAATTATCCTATGCCCCCATGTTCCGACTTAATATCCCTTATGCTCCTTTCATTTGCCCTTCTCCATGCTACTTACTCGACAGTCATCCAGGCTACACACCCAGCCATGTCATTTGAATATCCCTAGTGAATTTAGTTACACAACCCAGCAGATCTTGAAGATGTTATTCATTACATGCATATATTTTAAGGTCATCCATGTACCAGAAGTGGTACCGTCGACTGAGGAATATTTTACTCCTTGTTCTGCTTATTAACGAGAGTTGTCAAGAGGCGCAAGGCGAGACAAAGTTAGAGCCATTCGGTTCCATCTCAGGCTGAGGCGGTGATTTTTAATTGTGGATAAAAATCAGAATATGCCTTCTTCTCGGATAGGAAGTAAAGCCGTAGATCCCGTGTCAATGCGATGTTTAGCACGTAAAAAATCCCTACCGGAGGTTGAAACTCCCTCGGGTTTGGCAACATTTCAGTGGGGTTAGTACAATACGTCAAATAGATGTCAGTGCTTATTAGAAGTGTCAAGATGTATTCCACAACCCAAAGCTTCGCCCAGCAACAACAACATACATACATATCATTGCAATTTCCAGTAGTATGAGCTCAAGTGAAGGAATATGTAGCTGCAAATAACAAATCTTTTAAATTACCTAGGTACCAGAGGTAAAAGAATTATTAATTGAAGGTCTCCAACAGATAACTGCTGTAGAATTGAAAAATTGCATCAAGCACACCATTGCTGAAGAAAATAAAATGCATGAGCTGGTTAACATTGTTAGGGATACTTTTATTGTTGTCTTTTTGGTTAAGTTTGTTATTTTGTTAGTAAATGGAAATGTATTAAAATGGCGAGGGTTTGTTTTACATTTTAATAAACGTTTGAAGTAGGCCTATGATATACATACACACAGAAAAGTGTTTTCTATTGCCAAGTACACCTATTTTCTTAAATATTTTTACTAAATCTAAGATAGTATTTTCTTTAATCTAGAGAATGTACCAGATTCAAATGAATGGCCGTACTTCAATATAATAAACCATTTTCTTGAAACTTTACTAATTTCAAAACAAAATGTACTTCTAAGAAATGTTGTCTCTCTAAATATAAATAATTCTATGTTCTTATGAGAAGGAATTCACTTCCTTAGAATGTTTCTAATTTCGAACAATATTTCCTTGAAGTAAGTAATATAATTTCTTTTATTGAGAACAGCAAAAAAGTAGGAATGTGGAGGGGTTCTTCCACGTTGAAACTTGGTTATTGATAAACAATATGACGTACGGGATTTTATAGCTTTTTCGATTTATTGCACTTTACGCGTGGAAGTATATCTATCTCCTTTACTAATATTATGTATTAAAATAAGATGAAAATACAATCAGTGGATAAAAGTGCACTAAGTCAAAAATGCTATTAGTTCACCTTGAAGCCAATAGAGGCGTTATTTTTCGTACATTCGGATATGATTCGGATCAGATACGGATGAATTACTGGTAACGTTGGGTGAAATAGTTTGATTTAGTGTTCATTTGTAGTGATTGGAATGTATCTATTTTCTTTTGTTCCTGTTGCATATAGTATAGCTCACAATCTCTATATAAGCAACAATGTATAAAAAATGTAGGAAACAATGGAAAATATGAATAAATGCAATAATATTACAGGTGTTGGTTGTAAATAATTCATTGACGTTTCGCCAGTCATGTTGCAGGCATCTTCAAAATATCTGACTAGTTAGTTAAATTTTGAAGAGGCTAGCAGCATGACTGGTGAAATGTCAATCACTTTTTACAACCTACACGACTAAATCCGAAATATTGTAATTTTAGGGGTAAGTACACATAATCTTTTTGATTTAAAAAAAAAAGAGTTCCTCAGTTCAAGTATACCGTTCTCGTATTAAAGATAATACTGTTTTGAATTAAGAGCATTAAGAGGTCACTATTAGAAAATCGGGGACTTGTGTTAAGTTAACTTCGTATTCATTTGAAGGAACCACATGGTTTATATGAAAGTCAACTTTTCTCATATCAAGTTTATCACGTGTTTGACTTAAACCGGTAGAATTTCTTGGAACTAGAATTTTTATTCATTTGTTTCATATAACTTACTTTCCTATGTTTAAGGACATAAAATTTCTTCATACAAGAAACTAATTTCTTGATATTTTGAGAAAATGATGTTCTTCGTTCAAGGAATTATTCATTTGCTTATATATGAGTACGAGAGGTACTTCAGTTAAGGAATTCTCACTTGGTTCTAGAAATTACTTCTCTGTGTGTATAGGTGACAGTGACAACGAAAAAAAAAAGAGTGCAAGTAAGTGAGTGCTGTCACGAGGCTGTCACGAGGGCGAGACGCGTGCAATTTCTGAAGAGAAGAAATATTTAGTGTCGCCACCGGAATGTGCGTTTCTTTGGAGGATAGTACAAGTAGGTACGTTTGAGTTACTGACAATCACAACTGGGTATCTAATTATTCAATATTGTATATATGAATTGTTGCGTGTTGTAGGCGCATCTTTTAGTTGAATGTGTGAGATGTGTGTTTCATCAAATATTGGTGTATTTATTTATTATTTAAGGCGGTGTGTATCAAACATTATACATTTGACGATCTTGTTTGACAAGTCATAAATTACTATACAATTGTTTTTCATGAATATACCTACTTAAATATTTACGGACATATTGGCTGTGTACCATATTGTTCCATATATTAAAAGAATTAATTATTACATAATGGTTGTGTTCCATATTGGCTGTGTACCATATTGTTCCATATATTAAAAGAATTAATTATTACATAATGGTTGTGTTCCATATTGGCTGTGTACCATATTGTTCCATATATTAAAAGAATTAATTATTACATAATGGTTGTGTTCCACATTGGCTGTGTACCATATTATTCAATTTATGAAAAATATAAGTTATTACATATTGGTTGGGATCCATATTATACAATATACTGGGAGTATTAATTATTGGTTGTGTTACTTATTACTCAAAATTCTGGGTACATTAATTCTTACTTAACATTATTGCTTGAGTATCATAATATTTATTACACCGTGTGTTTGGTGTAAACACGTTCAGATTGTATCCTGCTGGCGTTATTTTCCAAGACGGAACCGGTACTAGCGATGAGCACTCGATCAAGGATCGTGGGTTCTGATTGGAGAAGTTGAGGCAGCCCACAAGCGTAGAAGGACATATAGAAGGCACGCCGGTACTGTGCCGGAACCATCAAGTACGAGGCTGTGCCGATGTTTGGACGATGTGGAGCCGTCATCTTCCAGAGTTTATAAGCGTTTGAATTGTTTAAGCATTTTAATTACTGTATTTTTATCGAACACTTACGAATGTAGTTTCATTACTTCAAAAAAAAAAAGTAAAACTATTAACTAACTTGTTTTATTACAACATTGTGGAAGATATTATGGAAGAATTTATTATTACGGCTAATACTGGATCGTCATCGGAAATGTCTTCTCTAAGTGACACTTCCGAATTATCAATATAAAAAGGAAAATCGTCATTGTTGATGTCATTTGTACATCGTTTTATAATTGTGATTATTGTAGCTAGTTTAAAAAAAAGGATTATTAAGGTGTCTCATAGAAGTTTATTTTATGTAGAAGTGTGTTTGAGTACCTGATTTATAATAAAATGTAGATTGCTCCATTTTTTTTTATGGGATTAAATAAATTAAAATAGACGAAAACGTTTTTATAAATTTTTCTTAACCGTTTGACTAAAATATTTGACATTAGTACTAAGTGTTGTTTTTAAAGAAATTAACAAAGATTATACAATTTAACTAACATTTAACTTTCAAATTACCTGTCATAATTTAAATGAGTTAAATTTTCGTAATGTAATACGGATGCCGATTGCAGCGCTATCTACTATATTCTTAATGTTAATGGACTATATGTCCCAAAAGATATCTAAAATTTCTAGAAAATACTCTAACTTAGTCTCAAGAACCAATTGTTTTTTTTTTATTTATATAGAAGTTTTAATAAAAGCATATAATTATTAGGATGAGATATAATATCACTTACGGTACTTCTTCACTCACTGTCGCCAGAATAAATTCGGTGCTCTTGTCATTCGATATAACTTGACAATCTTGTTCTCCGATTTCGTCGTCTTCATCGCCGGAACCTGAACCGGTATTCGTCGCAGGTTCTTCCACCGTTGGCCCTAAAGTGGTTTCCGCGAGTCGCCGTGCATTGGCTACGTTTTCTATCACAGATCCCGGCTTTATTTCGTAAGGCAAAGGCTTGCGACTCAGCTTTGCTTGCATGGCTCTCCGCCTCAAAGCCTACCGATCAAAATGTAAAGTTGGCAAACAAAAAGTACTGTAGAACCACAACACTGAACTCACCTTAAAAATGTTATAGTAGAGAAATACCATTATTATACAAGGAATATAAAAGGAGGAGAGGCTAGAATATATGATAAAGTCGCTGTTATAGAAGAGGCAAGCGTCGGCCACCCGATCTGGTGTATTATTTAGACCAAGGACTATTGGAGATCCTATTGCTGCTGAAATTACCCATACTAAAGCTATCGTCAGCCATACTCGCCGATTATTCTTATGTTTAGCATATTTTATTGGTTGTGTCACAGCTATATACCTGAAAAGAAAACAAATTAATAAATCTATAGGAAAGCGTCTAGCTGGATAAATATGATGAAATGACCTTCAGAAGAGATTTGTTTTAGAAATGTTATGCAAGTATTGTATCAGCAAGCCATAAAGAGGAGGGGTATTTCACCCCCTTACACCACTGCCCTTGGCAAACGTAATGTGCCCCAAGCCTGCTTGGGGCACATTACATTACATTTAAACTTTAAACCACCACAATCTGTTAAATGCGGATTTTAGTACATCATACTATGCATACTATGGTTCCTTTAGAGAGACAATCGTCAGAAAATTACAAGTTATTACTTTCATATCTGCTATAATTCTGACAATTTTGATTACAAACCCGGATAGCACAGGGTAATCTAAGAATAACCTCACAATGTCCTAAATGAATAATATTTTCTAATATTGCTGCATTGATTTTAGGTTATTCTCAATATCCGTCATCTGTGAAGATATTCCAAGAATGTTAAAATGCCGGGTCAACGTGGCCAGATGCTACCGATGTCTAGAGTTTAGGCACGTTAGCAGCTTATGCAAAGGTGTAGATAACACAAAATTGTGTCTAATATGTAGGAAAGAGGGCCATAGAGCCAAAGAGTGCCACAACACTAGTTTCTGTCTCAAATGTATTACGGAAGGGCACAGAGCTGACCACATGAGGTGTCCTTACTACAAACAGTTGATTGTAAATAAAAGTAAAGAAATAGCAATGAAAACTAACAACAGAGCTACTACATCCACACAGAAAACAACAATCTTTGTGAGAATTTCATCTTTTTAGTGTTCTAAAAAGATTCTTACAAACCAACTTGGGTCGCGGGTTGATAACTTGGCGTATACAACTACAAAACATAGTAATGTCGACTTCCTGATTGTAAGTGAACCGAACAGAAATATAGTGAAAGGCAATGAATGGATAAAGTATAAAAAATGTGACGTAGCTATACTATTCACAAACAAAAAGGTGCAGGTGAGGAAAGTGAAACGTCCTTTTCCTTGACACCAAACTTCGTTTTAAAGAACATGTTTTACATTTAATTAGATTGGATTACAGTAGTTTGAAGGTTTTGTATGGTAGTAAAGGCTGTTTGGATGTCGGTTTGCGTAAGGCCTTATACGAATCTTTGGTCCTTTCCAGATTTAACTTTTGCATAAGCGTTTATTATTACTGCTTGGACACCATTGACAGAACTAGACTTTAGCGTTTGCAAAATTCGTGTCTTAGATTTATTTATGGGATACCTAAATTAACCGAATCTCTCATACACTCGATTGGGCTGGTCGGTTAAATATCTTTGCCAGAGCTGAATTTTCTGCTACCATCTTTTTCTATAAACTTATTTATTTTAAGAAACCAATTTACTTGTTCCGTAAAATTTTGTTTAGAACCGACGTACATAATATCAATGTGAGATACAAAGGCTTACTAACTCCTCCAGTTCACCACATTGAAATTTTTAAAAGAACGTTTAGTTATAATATTTTTAGACTTTGGAACAAAATTCCACTAGGTATGCGTTGTTTGAGTCCGCTTTCTCTGTCCCATCAATTTCGAAGGAGTGCTTTCTTTAACAAGTAAATATATTTGGATTTTCCTTTATAACTTTCTTTTTATATTTTTCTCTTTATGCTTTTTGAGCTTAGATTTGAATTATTATTACTTTTTGCTTATGATTTTTATTTATCGGGTTAACGTGCTGGAGATAGAACAGCGGCTTATGCTTTAAGCAGCCGACCCTTTTGGCATGTTGGTTGAATTTTTAGCATTTACTTATTTTTATACTATGTTTGATTGCAATAAACCGCTATTATTATTATTATTATTATCTTCGGATAAATAGTGGTGCAATATACTGCTGTTATATATCTCCTAATACACTCCGCCAAAAAAGTATCGCATAAACTAAAAAAGGGCATTTATGAACCAAGATATTTTTATACGTTCACAAAAAGTTTGCCTCGTGTATGTGAACTATAAAAACACTAACAAAATAATGGAACTTAGCGTTTTTACTTTTTTTTTTCCTAAAAGAACACATTTAGAAAAATGCATATGTGTAAGGTTTGTTCAGTTGTTTATTGAAAGTTTTCCTATACGGACAAATTTTAAAGTGCGAAGTCAGAGTTCTGTACCAACGCTTTTAAAACTAAAATGAGCAATTTAACTTCAGAACAAGTGGCTGCTATAGTTGCTTTAATCGAAGATGGACGATCTCAAGCATACGTTGCTAATTTGATGAACATCAATCAGTCAAGTGTTTCTAGAGCCGTAGCCAGATATAGGGAAACAGGCATTTACAGTAGAAGACCTGTACCAGGTCATCCAAGATGTTCTACTCGCCAAGATGACCGCTATTTACTACTACAAGCATTACGTCGAAGACATGTAACTGCGAGACAATTGCAGAACGACTTGGCTAGAGTCAGAAATACTCGTGTGAGTACTCAAACTATTCGGAATAGGTTACGACAGAGTGGATTAAGAGCTAGAGTAGCTGTAACAGCCCCTCGTCTCACTAGGAACCACCGAGTGGCTCGCTTAAGGTTTGCCAGAGAACATGTAAATTGGAACATTAATGACTGGGCCAATATACTCTTCACAGATGAGTCAAGATTTGGTCTTTACACCTCAGATAGGCGTATCTCAGCGTACAGACGAGACGGTGAGCGCTATTCGCAGTGTAATATCAGACCTAGACCTAATTTCGCTGGTGGCTCTATTATGGTTTGGGGAGGCATCTGTTTAACAGGTCGTACAGAGTTAGTACCAGTAGACAGAGGTACACTGACTGCCCACAGGTATATAACGGACATTTTAGAAGAACATGTAGTACCATGTGCGCCAATTATAGGAAACGAATTCATGTTAATACACGATAATGCACGACCGCATGTTGCAATAATCGTCCAGGAATACCTTAACGATGTTGGTATTCCAGTTTTAGATTGGCCTGCGGTAAGTCCGGACATGAACCCTATCGAGCACGTGTGGGACCTCCTTCACAGACGGATACGAACCCAAAATGTTGCCCCAGCGGACCTGCATGGACTAGCAAATGCTCTCCGTGACGAGTGGGAGAATTTGGATCAGGCTTATATACGGAGGTTAATCGAATCTCTGCCAAACCGTATGCGAGCGGTCATAAGAGCCAGAGGTGGCAATACTCAGTATTAAAAGCTACTGTTATGACATTTTTCTTTCCAAAATTATAATTTCTTGTTTTAATAAAAATCTCAAGTATGAGTTATTGTTTTTATTTGGCCTGTATTTTATTTAAACAATCATAGAAATTATATCTTAGAGCGCATTAAAGTATATTTACAACTTTATGCTACAAACAAAGATTATGCGATACTTTTATGATTCAAAACTAAATTATGCGATACTTTTTTGGCGGAGTGTATATAAATGGGGGAATATGAAAAGAAAGTACCTATATGAAATAATGGGTCTAGTCTGTAGTGGGAGAGAGGAAGCTATTGACTGGTTATCCAGATAGCATTCGACGTACAAAATTCTTTCAATTCTGCCCTGTGGAATGTTATCTTCAACAAAAAGCTGAATAGAAGAGGAATCTCTGAATATCTGATTAAGATAATATCTAGTTACCTAGATCAACGACATCTCCAAATAACGAAAGGGGTTAAATTGGAAAACAGAGTGGGGGTTCCGCAGAGCCCTGTACTCGGGCCCAAATTATGGAATTACCTTTAGGACGATGCGCTGGAACTAAACTTGACTGGGAAGGCCTGCACCATGGGATACCCCGATGACTTGGCGCTCGTGGTAACTGCGAACGATGAGCATGCTCTCGTGAGAAAAATGGAACAGCCTGTATAGTGCAAAATATTTGTACCTATATATAGGATTCGAATCGGAATTAGAAAAAAGTAATAGAAACATCGTGTTTTTAATATACTATAAAACAGTTAATAATGCATATCATCGCCGTGAAACATCTTTAGAAACAAGAGGTAAAATTATTGCCCTTTGGGAACTTGGTTACACCAAGCAACAGATGGCGGATCAATAGGTATCTGTATTACGATACTTTAGACAGCCATGACGTTGTCTCTTCGCTCGCTCCTACACAAATAATTCACTCGGGGCTCTTCGGTTTTACGGGTAGTTGCGGGAGGATATATCACTACATCTTCTCTCTAACTCAAACTGGGCGTGTTGTTCTTTCGTTCGGTGTAGATTTAAACGCAAAAATAATAATATGTCATCTGGTTATAAAAAAAAACAGAGAATAGAAGATGTTGACTCACCAATGGAGTTGGATATGGTAACACCATCAAGTATTAAACGAAAACATGATGATGATGATAGTACTAATTCTGGTATGAAGAGATTTAAAATTTAATGTTTATTGATAACGAGAAAACTATCGGTCTTCTTTAGATATTAACATAGTTAGCACTTCTGTAAAATGAAAGTGTGTAAAAAAATTGCAAAAAAAAGAGTAAATAAGAGTAAGAAACGAATAATACCTCTTACCAAGAGTGGTAGTGTTTTACCATTAATACCAATATTTGTCGGGTTAAGTGCCCTTGGGGTATTAGCTGGAGGTACATCAAAAATAGCCGATGTTGCAATTCAGGTAAAGCAAGCTAAACAGCAATGGTTGTACCAAACCGGCAAACGATAAAAGTAATAGCAGTAGGTAAGGGTTTGTATTTAAAGAGTTACAAAAAGACTGTTTGCACGAAAACGAAGCACTAGGAAACTATTTGCAGTAATGAAGAAATCGAAATTTCCAAAGTGAGCCCTAACAAATATAGACATAATTAAATATGTGAAGAAATTTGAAATACCTCATTTTCGAGAAGGGTTCGTGAGGGATAAATTGCCACACAAAATACGTAAGATTGTAGAACCTGGTATAATAAATTTAGATAATTCAGATGGGCCAGGTACACATTGGGTGGTATCTTATGAAAGTAATAACGAAGTAATCTATTTTGATTCTTACGGTAACTTACGACCACCACAAGACTTGGAAAAATATTTTAAATCAAACGGAAAAGTGAACATATATTATAATTACAATGAATACCAAACATTAAAAGGAAGTAGTTATAATTGTGGACATTGATTTTTCTTAACGATATCTACACAGTAAATAGCGGTGAAAATCAAAAAGTAATTAGCTTTGCGGATGATACTAATATACTAATTAAAAATGATGATTTTATTTCCCTAAAACAAACAGAAATTTAGAATAAAAATACTGATTTGTACCCTTTTTTGTGACGTTTTTTCTGTTTCCTTTGCATCAATGTTTATTTGTTGTACTTTGAAACATAAATAAAATTTACTTATTATTATTATTATATAACTATGTATACAGTGCCTTTTAAATAAATAGTGGAAACCATATTGTTTTTCTTTCTTTTGACCTACCTCCTTAGAAAATGTCTTATAGCTTCACACTATATTAAAGATCTACATTACTCAGTTCCAACATATACCCACCTATAATATGGGACGATAAAGATTCCTACGTGACAGGGTTCGTGAATTTTGTATGCTGTAATTCTCTACCAGACATAGATTCTTCTAACAATTCTTTCTACTATGATCACGATAAAAAAATTGTATTATCGGAAGGTACTCATGAAATTAGCGATATCAATAGATAAATACAGTATATTACAGAAACCAAAAAAGAAGCTACGGACCCTACAGTTATCTATATCTAAGGCAACAGAAACACGTTAAAATGTGAAATAAAATCAAATAAAGTGATTGAGTTTGGGAAACCGAATAATATTGGAAGTTTATTTGGATTTAAAACACCAAGCTGCGAATGTAAAACATGAATCAGAATTACCCACAAATATTTTTTATGCTAATTCTGAAAATATTTAACGCAATTTAGTTACCAATTTCTATGACAATAATCAGCAAATACATATTTTACATGTATTCCTACTGTAGTACCGGGAATAAAAATTGTTGAAAATCCTACAAACACTATACCAAAATCTTACTTTGTGTTTTCTATAGAATTATAATTATATCTATTATAACTCCTATAAGTTTGATTAAAAAATAATGGTTGCAACATACTTTAAAAAAAAATTCTTTTATGACCATCTGTATGCTTATTAAACCTATCTGCTGTTGTTTTGTGCCTATAATATCATGAGTCAAGTGATAATCATAAAAAATATGAATAGTTATTTGCGTTCCGAGGTGGTAGTTTCTGGACCGACGTGGAGCTGTGGTCCATAAGCCACCGAGAATAAAAAAGGAACTTACCCTACAAGGATGCGCATTAATTTTTTTTCCCTACCACAAACTTAACAATAAATAATTATAAATTAATATTTAATAAAAATAAAAAAAAAACTGACACATTTGTGACAGACAACATATGTAAACAAAAGTTGCCTGCTGCGATAGGTGACCTGCCATGGTAAGTGGCCCTGGATGGTAACTGACTTTTCGCGGAAAAATGTATTTTTTGGTCTTTAGATACAATCATACTACTCATTTCGTTACCTGGTTGTTTCACTTCCCATTACTGTCGACTTTTTGACAATGTAATGTCAATTTACCAAAGTGGTAGCGAGAAAATTCTATTGTCTGCCATAGTCATAAAGCTTGTTTAAAAACAATGATGCTAATATTAAAAAACAGGCGAGTGACCATTAGTATTCCTACAGTAGTCGTATATATCTGTGTACACTCACGTACACCCAAAATGTCCGGTCTAATGCGTAGTCTAAACGCCGCGTGCAACTCGGGTGCATGGAACGTTGCGCTCACACTGTGACTTAGACCGGACATTTTGGGTGTCCGTGGGTCTACAATACATATCTACTGCATTATGCACCTTTTGTTTATTGTCACTAAAGTACCGTTAAGTATAGAATTTCTAAGTTTCTTAGGTATCTTTTCAACCCAAAAATAAAACATGATCAAATGTAAAAAAGTAAAAAAAAATTATATACAAGTGTTGCTTTTCCATCAATTCTGCCAAATAAAATACAACTTGCGAGAATTGGTAGGAACCAGTAAACAATATCTTTAATTACTGCTGGAAAAATCTAATAATTTGGAAGACGTTGAATAATCGAAAACAGATTTTGACTTTTTTGGTGTTGGGTATATGTGCCATTACAAATTAATATAAGCTGATCTTCTCAAGAATTTAATAATTTTTTGGCACTATCTGTTGTGTTTGCTATTAACTTTTGGTGGCATATTATATTAACACCGAAATAATAGAGTAAAATATCGTTCCCAAAACTTCTAATAATTGTATTATAAAATTGTGGCACCTGTTGCTCGTACGAAAATCCAAGAACAATAGCAATAAAGTTAATACAATTGTTAGTTCCCATGTGAAGCCAATCAATATCTTCAACTGATTTTCCGGCATTGCACAATTGTTGATGCGGTCAAATAATGTTAAGGTGGTTTTTTTTTAGATAATAAATTAAAGAAGGAAACAATTTCGTTCTTTTTTTTTCTTTTTTTTTTATTAAGGATGTTGACTAATATTATTATAAGGGGAAACTACCCGCAAACTGGAGAGATCCTCTTCAAATATTATTTGTCCAATTAAGTGTTTCCGATACTTGCGGGAAAGGTACCTACTTGTATATATTCGTTATCTCTATTCTGCGCTATATCGCATACAAAATCTTCGTCTTTGGCGGTAGAGTCAGAATCCTCACCAAGACACAGCATAAGAGTGTTCTGAATCGCTAGTTGTATTAGAAATTTTTCTGCATATAATTAGACGGCATCTTTTGCAGATCACTTCATAGTTTAGCTTCTTCTTCAGTGGTTAATACTTTTCTATAACCGACTATTTTGCGTAGAAACTTATTGCAATTCTTACATCCATCGGACATTGTTACTTCTGGGAAACACACATCCAACAATAAATATGGCGTAAAAAACAATTGCAATGCGGCTAAAGCTGACGTATAAAAACAAAGAAACAGTAGATGTGCTTACCGGACGCTATGATTTTTAGATTCATGAAATATGAGAACGTATTTTTTCTACGGGTAGTTTTTACGCATAAATATTAATTTGTAATATGTTGGGCGATATCATTATATAAGTTCGGTTTCTTGTTTTTTAAATACAGTGAAATCTCTCGTAACGGACACCTCAAGAGAGATTTCACTGTATATAAAACTAACCAGTTAAGGTGTATTTTATTAGTAAATATGTATATGGATTATTATAAGTAATATTTTATATTTTTTTTTATTATCATATGTGAAATATAAACGTAAAAGATGTGTGAAAGTGTAATAGGCATACCAATCGTCATACATGGAACTTATTTCATTTTGATATATTGAACTTATTATTTTTTAATTAAAGCTATATGACTTACGGTAAACAAGGTTATTAAGTTTTTTATATTATTATTGTTACTATAAGGCAATCATGATATTATAGACACAAAAGATTAACAACACAACAAATAGGTATAATGAGTATATAGTAATGGTCATAACTGGAATATTTTTTTTGATATGTTGCACCCATTGGTTTTTGATCAAACTTACAGGGGCTATAGTATATATAATTAGCAATGTTTTTTAATTTTTTGGTGATTGTCACTCTGAAGGAACCATAAAATGCATAATTTCAAATACTTCAAAATAATTTTTTTTTGATTTTATGAATGAAAATTTTTCAAAAAGATATATACTATCATTCAATATATAACAGATGGCGGCAGCGCTGTTTTTCTAAAGAGAATAGTTTTCTAGGAAAAAAAGTTAAAGATGGGGTACATTTTTCTGATTATTTCAAGATCTGTGTGGAGCCAGGGAGTAAACTACCCCTATATTACCTTCTTATGACTTGTCAGTACCCATGCATAACTTTTTTCAAAAATCCATAACAAAAAAAAATGGGCGTAGATCATTTCCAAAGCCTACCACCGTAAGTCATAAGACAGACATGTTTTTTATATCTGTTTATATCGTCCATAAATTTGAAATTGGCGAAACTAAAATTGTAAACGAAAACCTGTATTTTTGTGTATGCATATATATGTTAAGCTTTAAGTTAAGTCCTGGCGTTCGAATATGCCAAATAATTGCTTTTGCACCATTTGGTGTTTCTAATCTGTCTAGTTGCCTACATAGTACTGCGAAATGTCAGATAATTTACAATTATAAAAATAATAATGAAGAATATCTTTATAAGTGCGCAGAAACTTAACGTAATTTATAATCTCATCGGCTATAACATATATAATAATGGTAATAACATAAAACAGAAGCAAAATATGTATTTAGAACAAAATAAAACGAATTTAATTTTTGCGCACTCTGTATAAGATGGCAAGTTTATTCTAATTGGGCTATAAAATATAGTCTATTGTTACACTTCATTGTAAAGTTCGCATATATAACTTAAACACTTCTTAGGTATTTGAAACATAATATTTAGATTAAATTTTCACAAAATTCAAATTATTTACCTAAATGTATATAAACCTTAAGGTTTGGTTATTGTAAACCTTAAAACAGATACTTATTTTGATTAGACAATCCAAAAATGCAATAATATACTAACTATTCCATTTAAAAAACACAACTTTGATACTTTTAGGGCTTTTGTAACACCCTGTGTAACATAAGAAATAGAAAGTAATCATTAAACACTCCTATATACCCCAAAAGCGAAATTTTATTAACGCCACGTGTTCTGGCCACAATATTCCCTGCTCGCACAACATGAATGGCCCGGTGTATATGATACATGTCTTAAAAAAAAATGTGTTACTTGGCGACAATTAAAAATGATAATTAGACTTTGCACTATTAAGAAAAACAACTTCAACCATAAAATATTTTCTTATGAGACACATACGAATACATTAAGCGCACTACAAGTTAATCTGAACAATCTATAGAGAATATTTACATTCTAAGTACGAGCATCAGCAATCCATATTCAAGGAGGTATAAACTTCCAATTTCCTATTCTAGATAAATAACAGCTGTGCGGCAAAAAAGCATATTTTTTAAATAAAAACAACTAGCGGCAGATGTTCAGATGGTTGTTGTTTCCGACCGCATACTTTGCTCCCTGCAAGTATCTATGTTTCATAAAATCAAAATATTGCACCTTTGATTTATGTAGCCCGCGTGATTTGGTCAATTCTGCTGCAGTGAGCTATCTGTTTACTTATCTGTGCTACTACCATTGCACTTTGCATAACTTAAATGGTTTAAACAAAACGACAGTATCTAACAGCACACTATACTGATTAGTTCTGAATACAGTTTATAAATAGAACTTATACCCCCCCCCCCCCCCCTCCGTTTTAAACGAAGACACATAAACACATTTCCCATACGTTTTCAAACAGAAGAGACAGATCTCTAATACAGTTTTATTAAAACTCTAACGGTAACAAGTTCTCCGTTCTGCCTGCGTTAAGAGCTTATGTCCCTATTTGGTATGCGATGGGTTATTTTAACTAAATTGCTGTGGTCTGAATTGTGGTGTCGCATAATTTTAAACATCAGCACAAATTTAATTGGTGCTTGAAACTAAAAATTTGGCAAAAGATAAACTATTGTGCCGCAAAATTGCAATACTAGTTTCCTTCATTCATTCTAACGTTGTTGTACTGACGCCTCATCTAATGACTCTGTGAACAATCTATTGCTTTTGTAATGATGGAAACTTCACCAGTACTAATTGCATAAAGTTAGATTAGAATGAAATGAGAATTTTTAAATGCAGTGAACCTAAATACTTACCTATCTATTGAAATTGCTACTAAATTAAAGATGGAGGACGTGGAACAGGCCACATCCATCGCTATGTAGAAGTCGCAGACAAAACCAGGAAGCGCCCATGTGCCGTTTACCTGTAAAAAATGGAATATGTTAAATATTTTAAACTCTCTAATCTGGAAACCTCAATAAAAAAAAACCCCAACACTTTCTTGCCTGATAACTATCTTTTAGTTGCTGACACGTTCTTATCAACTTCCTAACTGCCGGTATCATATGGCACAGATTACTGTGCTTTGTCCCATCTTGCGTACGAACGCACAACATTGAACCGAAGTTTTCGGAGCCTGCAGTTAAGTTTCTCGGCCCAACTAATTACTACTCGAGACAAGTGATGGGATCTTAGGGTACGAACATAGTGAACCGCTATACCGCTTCTCGTTTAATCGCAGCAGGAAGCTGGAAGGGATAAGGGAGGGGGGGGGGTAAAAGTATTGAGGCGGGCATAGTGCACCTGCTACAATAGCACGGGTTTTCCTCGCTGTTTATAGCTGCCGCAGTTTCAGCTGTTGAGCGGGAATAGCTAAGCGGTTCACTATCTTCGTACCCTTACGCGCACGTGCCGGTTTACCAGTCACGTCATGTTAGTTCAAACAGTCATTCTTTGTTTATAGTAACAGCCAATGGTGTTTTGTTATTATTATATTATATATATATACCTTAGGATTTATGTATTCTGTAGAATTGTTAGTTTATGAGCTTCTGTATTTTTATTTCAATATTAATTAATTTTAAAAATTTTTCTTATAATTTTAGATAAGATTTTTTAAAGAAAATTATTATTTTACTACAATTTGACATCGGTCATCTCCCTTTTATACAGTTAAACTATGACTCTTTAATTTTGAACTATAGATGGCATCCTAGTCAAAATTCTGAACATTTTTATTATATAAGAAATAGGCAATACGGTAGCAGTTTTCTACGGGGTTTTCCAAGTGACTAGTTAGAAGTTTTTCAGGTTTAACGCAATTCTTCTTTAACAATTTGGTGTTCGCAATAGTTTGTACTTTTCTAAAATAGTTGAAAGTAGGTATAGAAAACCTTGTTTGTAATGGTCATAGACAGATAGATAAATTTATTCGTCCAATAAAAAAATACAAACAAGTATAATGAACATGTCCACCAAAGATGGTGACAACATAATAAATTCAAGTTAAAAAATAGTAAAATCTAGAGAGCACAATGTTAAGTATTATTGCACTTCTGTTCA
The DNA here is from genome assembly GCA_949128085.1 of Cetonia aurata. Classification (NCBI taxonomy): domain Eukaryota; kingdom Metazoa; phylum Arthropoda; class Insecta; order Coleoptera; family Scarabaeidae; genus Cetonia; species Cetonia aurata. Next base: position 971,739 of record OX421885.1, read on the forward strand.
AAAGTACCCGGAAAATCGCCAATGGAGTAAATACAATTTTCAAGTAAATGATTGCGTAAAACAAATTTGAATCTGTTTACAGTTTTTAATTCATCAAAAGGGTCGGGCAACAGGTTAAAAAGTCGCAACCCCACGGAAATTTGAGACCTTTTCATAATATCCAATCTATCCAGGGGCAACCTGAAGTTGGCTCTATTTCTTGTATTGTACGAATGAACATCAGAATTTGCCAGAAACCTATCACGATTGTTATAAACGTATACTAAAGTCTCATGAATATACAGACTGGGTAGAGGCAATATTCGAAATTTTCTGAAATATGATTTACATGTGTCGGTATTGACAATGCCCGCAACGCAGCGAATTGTTACCTAAAATTTTCGGCACCGAAAGTGACCGAGTGAAATCAAAAAGAAAACCAAAAAGTTGCTGCGCTACCACTTTACAAACCTTAGACTCAGTGGGTTGATAGTTGACAATCATGCAGGGTGCCAGCCGGCTCGTCGGCGAGGGAGTGGGTTGAACGAACAAACCCAAGATGGAATAAAAATTTCGGCGCCACCTGCTTAGGTTTACTTACCCTGTCATGTCCCCTAGATAAGCAGGAATCCAAGGTGTTAACGAGTACCAAGGGGTAAAGCAGTTTGCAAGTCAATACAAAAAAAACAAAGACAGAATTAAAAGTAACTCGTTTAAACGTTTATTGCAATTAAAAGTTAAATGAAATGAATATGCAATTTTAAATACGGACAAAGAATTAAAACAAAAAGCCCCACGATAGGACTCCAACACCGAACGCTATGGCCAACGCAATCAGTTTCACATCAATAATATAAAGGAAAATCTTATCCTAAGAATTAAAATTAAATTTTGAAAAGTTTTAGAGTTACCAAAAAAATAGAATTTATTGAAACAAAGTTGAAATTTTGAATTATTTATACCGGCGGTGAATAAACCACCCTGTGTATCACATGCCGATAATTAATCGGTTGATGTTATAATATAATATTAAAGAAATAAACTGTTAAACTGTTTCAATTATACCCTCCGATCTATAATATACAAAATTTCTAGACTTGTTGACTAAAACATTAAAACATTAAAAAAAAAATTAATTGATCGGGGTAGTTATTTAAGAAAGAACATATTAATCGCAGTTAGAATTTAGTAATGAAGAAAAATAACGTGCACTTAGCTTGTCCCTCAAACGGCGGTTTCGGGGCTTGGATGTGATGTTCTATCCGAAGAAATCGTGATCGGGCTCGACTTGGTAAGCAAACGAAAGCGAGATGTCCGTTGAATTCCCCAAGGGCGGTGCAGGAACAAAGAAAGCCGCAGAAAACCTCAGCCAAACGTGGGTATTCGGATCCTCACTTGAAACGACGTTAAAATTCCAAAACTCCAAAAATAATACGACGATAAAACCTCGGTGAAACGGGCTTTTCCAATGTAGCGAAGAAAAATTTCAAAATGGCGTTGCAGACGCGTGGGTTCTCAAATTATCTCGAATTAATCGAATCCATCAGCCGTGGTAATCACAATTCCACACCAAACATAAGCGAAGATACGGCCGATGATTAATTTCGGTAAACTTCCATTTATATCCACATAAGTGAGAAAATATCCGAAATTCCAAAAACAGGAAGAATTTACTCTTGAGAACACGTCTTACACCACTTTCAAGACCAAAACGAAGATGATGCCGGAAACAGGAAACCAAGCGGGAGAATACGTCACACGACCAATCGGAAAATAGGAAATTAAAATTTGAAAACTGACAACGTACAAGAGGTGCCATCTCACGTCGAAAAGATGTGAACACAAAATATGAAGATCTATCAAAAAGCAATCAATAGCAAATCGATGCCTAGAAATCTATAAACGGATGAATGATACAAACAGAACTAACCTTAAAAATTGAACAACTGTCAAAACATAGAAAATGAATTACTGGAATGGAATAAACGAAATTAGGATCGAAATTTAAGTGAAACAAAATCTGAAGGTAACTGAAAGTAAAGATTCTCAAATTCTAGCCATCAAGAGGGAAGAAAGGACCAAAATGATTCGATAACATTACCCGATGAGGAAAAACAATACATAAAAGCATCTCTGAAGTTAGAAGGCAGATAGAAAAAGGAAAATAAAAAATACAAAAGCTTGTCGAAAAGACTGGCCGAGTACTACACAAGGTAGGTGAAGAAAAAAAACCGTAACAACTCCCCCCTAACCCACATAAGAAATTTTCAACGAAAATTTCAAAGCTTAGGCAGAGGAAGAAACCGAGGGAAAAAGGATCAAACAGCCAAACAAACAATGCGTACAAAAGAACCAAAACGTTAAGTGTGATAAGAATTTAGAAGATTTAAAGTCTCGAACGGCGACTTCGGACTGAAACAGCTGAAGGCCAGAAAACACCAAAACTCAAGCTGTAAAGCTCATACGAAAGAAAACCAGTGAAAACCAGTAAACCACTATCCGACCAAATCGGAAAAACGGGGACAACAGTCAACCCAAAGGGGTGTGTCTTTTTTATGAAAAGAAGTAGACACAAACTGCAACAATAGCGGGAATCAACTTCAGCCAAGTCCGGGAGCAACTCCGCACGACTACAAGTCACAACCAGATTATAAAAATGAAGATGAAGGGTTCGAGGAAAGGAAAGAAAGTAGTCAAGAAAAATAAACGGGTCAAGAAGAGAGGGAAGAAAGAGAGAAGGGAGTCGTGGCTGCGGTAGTGCTGAAATAGCAAAACCCTCGGACACGCGGCTCAGTGGAGGAGACAGAAAAGGAGCAGAAAAAGGAATCTGATTGACGATCAAGCACTCGACGAACCACAACCCAGGCTCAACAAGAAACTGAACCAACTATCAACGACATAAAAAAAACAAAAAGAATCCAACCTATGCCCGGAACACACAAACTTAGCGATAATCAAACAAAAAGCTGCCAGGTCTCAGCGAAGGCAGGATTGGGGACAGCGCCCACAACGAACGTAATCCTAAATGCCTAAAAGGAGTCAAAATCGGGAAAGATAAAAGTCAAATCCGGGTATAAGAAAAGCAAAACCTAACATGATCTAGATGCTCAAGATCCAAAAGAAATTCTGCCTAGCCCAAAAAAAATCCCAACCAACCCGACCCCACACTTGTACAAGGCCCAAGGGGAGGCCAAAACGACACTAATCGGTAGGTTGACTCTTCAAATGTGATACATGCCAAGTTCCTAGAAGTACTTTCTCATCCAAACTCTTCAGCTCATAGGAATTTCTACCAACTCTTCTGTGAATCATAAAAGGACCTAGGTATTTGTCTGCCAGCTTCGCGGTAAAGTACTTTGCAGCATCCGAAAGCACGAAATTCTTACGCCATACTACTTGATTAGGCAAAAACTCTACCTCACGCCTACGCAAATCATAGCGCGCTTTTGACTTGTCATAAGCCTGCTGGAGTCGCAAACGAACATCCTTATAAACTCTAACTAATCCTTCCGATCGATGTTCAAAAGTTTCTTTAATGTCAGGTGGTACGACTATCGGTTGATTATCTTTGACCATGCCTCTATGATCTGTACCGGTCAATATCATTTCACGACCGAAATTCACAAAATAGGGTGTCAAACCTGTGACTTCATGCTTAGCAGTACGAACGGCACAACTCACCTTAGGCAATAACTCGTCCCATTTACGATGATTCGTAGATACATAAGAAGTTAACATTGTCTTCAGCACTCTGTTGATTCGTTCCGATGGATTCGCTTGGGGATGGTAAAAAGATGTGTACAAAGGCTTTACTGAATAGGTTCTCAACAGTTTAGTCATTTCTTTGGATCGGAATTGCACACCGTTATCTGTAATGATGGCCTTCGGGACGCCATACTGTAAAAATACCTCGTTCTCCAGATGTTTCACTACAGATGCAGCCGTAGCTTTACGAAGAGGGAAAAATAAAGGGTATTTGCTAAAGCAATCCGACACCACAAAAATATATTGGTAGCCATGAGTAGACCTAGGCAAAGGACCAACAAGATCGGCACAAATAATCTCCCAAGGACGCGAAACAAGTGAATGTCCTCCCATTTTACCTGCAGGAGCTTGCTGTAAAGGTTTTGTCCTCATGCAAACTTCACATTTTCGAATATACTGATAAACATCAGACTTCATGCCAGGCCAATAATATTTTTGACTAATACGATTTACTGTTTTATACACACCCAAATGTCCACTAGTAGGTTCATCATGACATTGGCGGATTACTTCTTTTCGCCCATTCTTAGGTATAATACGTTTCCATTCCGACTGCTCGTCAACAAGATCAGGATACGATCAGGCGACGATTTAATTCCATCTTTAAGTCGATCGTACCATTTATCTCGGCTATCCGCAACTTCAACAGACTCTAACACAGGTACAGCACGCGATAAAGTATCAGGCACTACATGTTCCTTGCCTTTACGGTGTAAAATGGCAAAATCATACTGCTGAATTCTCACAGCCCAACGAGCCAAACGTCCAGATGGATTCTGTAATCTATTCAACCACAACAAAGAGTAGTGATCCGTAATCACGGTGAAATGTGTTCCTTCAACATACGGTCTAAATTTCTCTATCGCCCATAACACAGCTAGACATTCTTTTTCAGTAGTAGAGAAGTTACGCTCTTGTTTGCTAAGAGATCGGCTAATATAGGCTATGACTTTTTCTCCATCATCAAAATTCTGCGTCAGAACAGCTCCTAAACCAAAGTTCGAACTATCACACTGTATGACGAATTCACGGTCAAAATCAGGGCACGAAAGAACAGGGGCAGTTACCAAATTTTCTCTAATCCTAGTCCAAGCTCTATCACAGTCTACATCCCAGTGAAAAGATTTACCCTTCTTCAAAAGTGACGTTATGGGAGACACGATCGTAGAGAAGTCTCTAATAAAGCGACGATACCAACTAGCTAAGCCTACAATACGTCGAACCTCAGACACATTCTTAGGAGTGGGAATATTAAGGATGGCTTGAATCTTTTCAGAATCTACATGCAAACCTGACTGATTAACAACATAACCCAGGTATTTAAGTTCATCTCTACAAAATTTGCATTTCTCCTGATTGAGAGTAAGACCTGCCGCATGAATACGAGTAATAACTTCCTCCAAAATTTCTAGATGTTTTTCAAAAGTGGGACTGACAATGATAATATCATCCAGATACGCGAAAACATAGGGATCAAGATCAGCACCAAGAACTCTATCAATCAAACGCTGCCAAACCGCTGGACTTCCAGATAGACCCATCGGCAAACGCTTAAATTGAAACAAACCACGGTTAGGGATAGTAAAAGCAGTATAAGGTCGCGACTTTTCAGCAACAGGGATCTGAAAATAAGCCGACTTGATGTCCAATGATGACAGATAATTGGCATCACGTAATTTGTCCAGAGTATGAGATATATAAGGGAGAGGATATGCATCTTTCTGCGTCACCTTATTAAGTTGACGATAATCCACCACAAAACGATAACTACTATCCTTTTTGGGAACTAAAAGTATCGGAGAAGACCAGGGACTATTAGAACGTTCAACAATGTCCTGTTCCAACAACTTGTCCAGTTCAGCATTGACATGTTTCTGCATAGCTGGCGAAATAGGATAATATCGCTGCTTAATAGGTTCGCTATTCGTAATGATGACATGTTCGACTAAATTAGTACAGCCAATAACATTGGGATCTCTTCCCTCAAATAACCTCTGAGTTAATTGCTCAACACGCTCACGCTGACTCTCCTTCAAATCGACATCCAAGGCAGCAACCTGCGCAACCGGAATACTAGAAGAAAAAGACCACTCGCCTCTGCGCAAATCAGGAACAATACCCATTATTCTCCAAAAGTCTGCACCCAAAATCAATGTGGACGAAACGTCGGGAACTATAACAACGTCAATAATCCTTTCACGGTTCTGCAGTCTGAAGGGAACCGAAACGGCACCAGGACTCTGACAAGAACGACCATCAGCCACCGTACAAGTAGTTAAATTCTTCTGAAGACGCAATCCCAAAGATTGAAGTAATTTCCACCCATCACCTCCTGCAATGGTTCGAGAAGCACCAGAATCCAATAAACCCTGAATCGGAACATCAAAGACATAGACGGTAAGATAAGGTCTTTCATCATCGTTAGCGTGACCCAGAATAAAATCAATGATCGCTCTATTAGGATCAGCAACCGGAGAAACGTGACTAGAATGCGCGAGCCGGTTTTCTGACACATTCGACGCAAGTTTTGAAGAACAGCACCGACAATTCCTAACAGTAACTCCAGGTTGACCACATTTGAAACAATGCATGCGACGAGGTTGACTACAATTCGCAGCTAAATGACCTTCACCATCACAATTCCAGCATTTTCTCTGAGTAGGTGAAGCGGATACTTCCGAAACTGACGAAGACGCTGACACACACGCAAGATCCGGTTCCAAGGACTGATTACGACGAGGCGGGGGAACGTAAGCCTCTACAAACGCTTTACGAACTTCCATCTTCCTACCCAGTGTACGAAGTTCCTCCAGAGTCCGAATTTCCGTTAATGCCAACTGACTCTGATAAAAGGGTGCTAAATTTCTCAAAATAATTCGCAAACGACTGGATTCAGGAATATCGATAGTTAAACGAGAGAAAAGATTGGTCATAGTCGAGATGTACAAACTCATGGATTCATCAGGACCCTGAGTGCGACGACGAATCTCATCAAACAACTGTTCATCATAATCTGGGGCTTGAAACTCTTCACGCAGTGCCACAACCAACTCATCCCAACCAGAAAGATTCTTTCGTGATGCACGGAACCAAATTAAAGCCTTACCCGAAAATAAATCTATAGCCGAATCGAAAACTTCCTCCTTCGACACATTACGCGCACGCATAAGTTCCTCAACTCGCTCTAGAAAACCATTCAAAGAAAGTTCTTTATTATCTCCTGAATATTTCAACTTCCAATGCATAACTGGTACTGATTTCTTTGGAACGGAAGGGGTTGCAACCTTAGGCGCATCCTCAACATCACTCAATTCTTCTGACGATGGGACAGGAGAAGATGACCCACCAGCAACTTGAGACAACGAAACTACGGATTGGTTCAAAGTCGAAGTTTGCACTAACTTTTTAACCTTAGATTTCAGAGTGGACGCGAGAGTTACAAAAGATACAAGCAATTCGGAACGCGATTTTCTTTCATCATCGGTAGCAGGCACACTCCTATTAACTCGACCGAGAGCATGAGCTAACTTAGAAGAAATCTTGGAAAAATCTGCCGAGGCTAAATTTCCGGTAAAAGTTCCAACCAAGTCCTCAAGCATTTTCACCTTGTCGGTAAGCGCTATCAAGTCCTCCTCGAATGTAAAAGGATAATTAGGCCACTTAAAACTTTCTAACTTTTCTACCTTTCGGAGACCTCGAAGAGTCTTCCGCATAGAATCTACAGTATCCAGAGTCGTTACCCCTCTAATTCGTAATTCATACTGTAACTCATCCTGACTCAAGCGATTAATTTCCAATTTAAAGTCCATAGTTGAGATATAAGTTCCAAGAAAATGTCAAAAATCCAAAGAAAATATGAAAAGCTAAGAATTGACCCCACCAAAAAAAACTGTGGCCCCACCAAAAAAATGTCAAGCTCCACCAAAGAATATTGGGGCCCCACGTTGGGCGCCAAAAGCTTGTTACCTAAAATTTTCGGCACCGAAAGTGACCGAGTGAAATCAAAAAGAAAACCAAAAAGTTGCTGCGCTACCACTTTACAAACCTTAGACTCAGTGGGTTGATAGTTGACAATCATGCAGGGTGCCAGCCGGCTCGTCGGCGAGGGAGTGGGTTGAACGAACAAACCCAAGATGGAATAAAAATTTCGGCGCCACCTGCTTAGGTTTACTTACCCTGTCATGTCCCCTAGATAAGCAGGAATCCAAGGTGTTAACGAGTACCAAGGGGTAAAGCAGTTTGCAAGTCAATACAAAAAAAACAAAGACAGAATTAAAAGTAACTCGTTTAAACGTTTATTGCAATTAAAAGTTAAATGAAATGAATATGCAATTTTAAATACGGACAAAGAATTAAAACAAAAAGCCCCACGATAGGACTCCAACACCGAACGCTATGGCCAACGCAATCAGTTTCACATCAATAATATAAAGGAAAATCTTATCCTAAGAATTAAAATTAAATTTTGAAAAGTTTTAGAGTTACCAAAAAAATAGAATTTATTGAAACAAAGTTGAAATTTTGAATTATTTATACCGGCGGTGAATAAACCACCCTGTGTATCACATGCCGATAATTAATCGGTTGATGTTATAATATAATATTAAAGAAATAAACTGTTAAACTGTTTCAATTATACCCTCCGATCTATAATATACAAAATTTCTAGACTTGTTGACTAAAACATTAAAACATTAAAAAAAAAATTAATTGATCGGGGTAGTTATTTAAGAAAGAACATATTAATCGCAGTTAGAATTTAGTAATGAAGAAAAATAACGTGCACTTAGCTTGTCCCTCAAACGGCGGTTTCGGGGCTTGGATGTGATGTTCTATCCGAAGAAATCGTGATCGGGCTCGACTTGGTAAGCAAACGAAAGCGAGATGTCCGTTGAATTCCCCAAGGGCGGTGCAGGAACAAAGAAAGCCGCAGAAAACCTCAGCCAAACGTGGGTATTCGGATCCTCACTTGAAACGACGTTAAAATTCCAAAACTCCAAAAATAATACGACGATAAAACCTCGGTGAAACGGGCTTTTCCAATGTAGCGAAGAAAAATTTCAAAATGGCGTTGCAGACGCGTGGGTTCTCAAATTATCTCGAATTAATCGAATCCATCAGCCGTGGTAATCACAATTCCACACCAAACATAAGCGAAGATACGGCCGATGATTAATTTCGGTAAACTTCCATTTATATCCACATAAGTGAGAAAATATCCGAAATTCCAAAAACAGGAAGAATTTACTCTTGAGAACACGTCTTACACCACTTTCAAGACCAAAACGAAGATGATGCCGGAAACAGGAAACCAAGCGGGAGAATACGTCACACGACCAATCGGAAAATAGGAAATTAAAATTTGAAAACTGACAACGTACAAGAGGTGCCATCTCACGTCGAAAAGATGTGAACACAAAATATGAAGATCTATCAAAAAGCAATCAATAGCAAATCGATGCCTAGAAATCTATAAACGGATGAATGATACAAACAGAACTAACCTTAAAAATTGAACAACTGTCAAAACATAGAAAATGAATTACTGGAATGGAATAAACGAAATTAGGATCGAAATTTAAGTGAAACAAAATCTGAAGGTAACTGAAAGTAAAGATTCTCAAATTCTAGCCATCAAGAGGGAAGAAAGGACCAAAATGATTCGATAACATTACCCGATGAGGAAAAACAATACATAAAAGCATCTCTGAAGTTAGAAGGCAGATAGAAAAAGGAAAATAAAAAATACAAAAGCTTGTCGAAAAGACTGGCCGAGTACTACACAAGGTAGGTGAAGAAAAAAAACCGTAACAGAATTCTTTTCTGGGCAAGGAAAACATCATGCGCATAAGGCGACGAACCCCAAAAGATAATACCGTATGACATTCTGGAGAAAACCTGTCCATAGTAAAACGTCACTAAGCATCTGTGATCTAACACCGCTCTCAGACTACGAATTTTGTAACAAGATGTATTTAAAGTAAGTACCAATTGACGGCAATGGCTATATCAACTTAGTGTCTCATCCAAATCAATATCAATATCCAATCAGTTCCAGAAATCACAGCACTAGTGTCGTCATAGAATTTTATATTGAATTCAAAAATATAATAATATGCAGGATGTTTCATTTAAAATAACGAAGTTTTTCGAGAATTTTCGGTTTACCGGAAGTGTAGGGAACTTGGAACTATTTTAGAAAGAAAGTAAATACCAAACTATTGCAAACCTCAAATTTTTACAGCTGAAGAGTTTCGTTAACCTCGAAAACTTCTAACTAGCCTCTTCCGTGGAAAACCCTGTATATGCCCCCCACGAAAGGTTCTAAATTCTTCCTTTGTGGGAAATTACTTCGCTGAGTTCAATTCTCGCCTTTGTTACAGTGTGGTTCTTGCTCTATCTGTTATTTGTTCCATTCCTTTCTGTTCTTGATTATTCTGCTTGCATCCACTATTTTAAATTTTCTTATATCCCCCATTACCTGCTCCCACCACCTTATTTTCGGTTTACTTCTTCGTCTATCCTTTGCTGGTCACCAGCTTTTTATCTTCTTAATGACCTCTTCATTGTCTCTTCTCTATGCATGGGCGAACCATTTCAGTCTTTATGCTTTAATATAGTTCACTAGTAAACTCTGGACCGTTCACCGAGACAATTAAATTGTCGTTTGATGACGGATTACGTCCCAAAACGGCGGACCGGCTAAACCGCGCCACCCTCCACTAACACCCACACACATGTGGTTTGGGATCGTAGGTATATTCCTTTTTCTTAATTCCTGCCTCTCACTTTTGGATGCCTTTTAGTATTGCTAACAATGTGTTGTCGTTCCATTATATCATTTATCTCACGATCCTATATAATGTTCTATATTCCTATCTAATGTTCTTTGGTCCTAGTATTTTCCTCTCAAATAGTTGCGGATTTTCCTCATCCTTAGCTGTCAAACACATTGTTTCCGTTGCATATGTCACTACAGGTCTGATTGTTATATTCAATAGTTTTAGTTTGGTTTTTCTGGTAATATTTCGATTTTTATAAATCTGTGATATCTGCAGTATGCCCTATTTCCGACTCTTATCCTTTCTTTGATTTCTTCATTTCGATCATTTCTACCATTTATTTGGAACTGTTTACATTTTGGAACATTTGCTTGAATTGTTTAATTTGCTGTGTGTTTGTTTGTGTTCTGCTATTTGTCATGTACTTTGTTTTCTATTCTATTCCATTATTTTCAATCTTGTATGCGTGGCCCACCGTACTAAAGTTATTAGTACGTTTTCAAGGGTTTTTCGATTTGTCGCAATTAAAAAAAAATCGGCCGCATATGCGATAATTTGCGTGCTACTCTGTGCAATAGTTGTGTCTCATCTTGTATTCCTCACTATTCCTTCCAATACCACCAATGAGCAGAGCTGCTGACAATGCATCACCTTCCCTTATTCCATTTTCTATTTTTATTTCTTCTGTCACGTCATCACTTGTTACTCCTCGCGCTTTGGAATTACCGCAGCTTCAAAATTTAAAGAGATCGTCCTAATGCTATAAATTTGCAATTCCTAATGTCAAGGATAACTGGCATTTATATTAAATTAAAAAGTATCTATAGATGAAGAAAAATGAATTAACTTTAAGTTTTATATACAAAGTGTTTTAACACTATGAGTTTGTCATATAAAATTCAAAAGCACTTATTTACAACTGCCTTGATGTTTTCCGGAAATGACGGCGAACTAAACTTTTTATTACGTACCGCTCCACTACCAGATCCCAAAGGTTGGTAATATCGACCCGAGGAAAATTAATTTCTACAACGTCACCGTAGTAATACCAATATCGGGATATGATACTACAATGAATATATCAAGTAATATCAAGTTAAATACGGTTAATCTTCGACGGTATTGGGAGCTAGGATATTCCGTAGATTAAGAAGCAGGATCTCTTGTGAAGTGACCCTTTTCTGCAAATAGACGTTACTGTTGTCGGCGATTGCTCTGGGACTTCAATTGTTGATGTTCACATTGTTACTGAAATAAGATCTTGCACCATTGTCGGGCGGTAACAGAACGATATTGATTTTCTAGGTTAACGCTTCTTAAGAGTTCTTTTAACCACCCCAAAAACTGAACCTTTATACAACTTTTATCTTTTTAAAAAATATATTTCACCGTTAACGTTTTCTTATTCATACCCAACCATAATTTTCTCTGCAAAAAAATTAATATGATCATTTACGGAAACGAAATTATTTAACCATTCCATTTTTATTTTCTCCTCCTCCCTGTCTCCGATAATTCTAAACCATTAAATAAATTGTTAAAAAATAATCAATCGTAATATACAAGGTGCGGCAAAACAGACAGTGCAGTTTTGAAGGGCTATTAAAAGAAAACGGCGCTAGTTAGAGAAATGTGGTTTATTTTAGTTTATTATATATATATATCCTATTAAAATGCTACATAATTTATATTACGCCTACTGGTTCGACTATTGTAATAACTTGCATTACAATATATTAGGGCGCGTTCAATCGTAGCATACGTCAAACTATCGTATGCGTCGAATAGTCGCGCGCGTAATAGACGGCGACTAGTTTTTGCACGTCGAATTTGCCACGTCACATTCACGTGACACTCGGTTTACTTTAAACCTTTGTCAAGTACATTTACAAAATCATAAGATATTGTATAAAAGATAGTATAATGAATGTTAAATTGTAAATAAATTTGTTTGATAAATAATAAAATCATTATTAAAAAAATAATGGTTAACCCTTTGTCAAGTGGATTTATAAAATTATAAAATATGTATAAAATGACAATTTAACATTCCTTATATTGTATATATTTTATACAATACTTCATAATTTTATAAATGCACTTAAGAAAGGTTTAAAATAAACCGAAACGTAGCACCTGTAAAGTTTTATTAACATTATTATTAATGTGATCTAAAACCCAAGAACAAGTATCAAAATACTTACTGGCCAAGAAGAGATTCTAAACATATGTAATGCATATGCATAATATGACGAAAAGGATACAGAACTGGATGGTCCTCCAGGAGGAAGTGCATACATACCACAATTATATCTACTTTGAAATTGCCCCAACGCAAAAGCTAAAACACAGGTTGGCAGGTGTGCGCCATATATTAAACAAAGAAAGATTCACCCAAAGGCTGAGACATTTCTTCCCAGACGGCATTACCGAATTATCACCAGCAAACTTCATTGACGCCATCACAAAGATAAATAGGGAGTGTACAATATCAGCCCCACAAGGAGCTAAAACCATGCCGTACTGGTGGAACGAAGAAATAAACGCCACGAGAAGAAACTGTCATCGCTTGCGTCGAAAATGGACCAGAAAAAATAAGTCCCAAGCAGACAGGAATACTCCCTCAGTTGAGAATATGGAGTACAAGAACGAGAGGAAAAAACTAAAAAACCTTATCCTGAACGCAAAACGTGAGCACTGGAAAGACCTTTTACTAGAGCTGGAAAGTAACATATGGGGAGACGGATTCCGGATAGCAATGCGGTATTTGGGTGCCTTACCCACTCCGTATAACCCGCCATTAGATCAGAAGGCAAGCATCATCAGGGCACTCTTCCCAATGAAATGCGACACGTTCGAGAGGCACTCTAGCAAGGAGGAATTAATTACACCTTTTAGAGAGGAAGAACTACTCGCAGCCATACAAAAGATGAAAGGAGGTAGAGCTCCAGGCCCAGATCATATTACGGCGGAAGCCATGAAAATCATATTCGAAGTGATTCCGGGTACCCTCCTAAGCGTTCTAAACCAACTACTAAGACAACAAGAGTTCCCTCTAAAATGGAAAGAATCTGCTGTGGTACTAATATGGAAAGGGAGATCTACAGGCTTACCTTCAGATTATCGACCGATCTGCCTATTAAGTATCATAGGAAAAATATATGAACGCATGCTTAAGAATAGACTGGAGGAGGAACTTGAACACAATGGTGGTCTCTCAGAAAAACAATTCGGGTTTAGAAAAGGGAAATCAACAGTGCATGCGATCCAAACAATTGTAGAAATAGCCAAAAAATCAAAAGAGAAATGGGTAGCGCTTATCACGTTGGACATTAGGAACGCGTTTAACTCGGCCTCATGGAGAATAACTCTTGAAGAACTGAAAAGAAGGAGGATTTCGCAGTATCTAATTAACGTCATCGAAGATTATTTTAGCGAAAGAAACATCATCATGAGTGGCAAGGACAGGATGAAGGTGATGGCCGGAGTTCCGCAAGGCTCGGTATTGGGGCCGACACTTTGGAATGTCCTATACGATGGAATACTACACCTCAAATTAATCCGAGGCGCAACAGCAATAGCCTACGCGGACGATCTCGCTCTGGTAGTTGAAGCGGATAGCCCTAGAGACATCATCTTTAAAGTCGAGGACTCAATGGATAAGATAGAAGAATGGATGGTAGCAAAAGACCTGCAAATCGAACCAACAAAAACAGAGGCTATTATCTTGAAGGGGAGCTCTAAAGTGGAGTTAATTACCTTCTCCGTCTTGAGGTATCAGATACAACCAAAAGATCACCTAACTTACCTGGGGGTGATTTTAAATAGAAAGCTAACTTTCGCTCCACACGTGAAGCATGTAATCAGGAAGGCAGAAAATACTCTGACAGCTTTGCTAAAAATAATGCCGAATGTCGGCGGACCCAGCGGCAGAAAGCGGAATATCTTATACGTAGTTATCCAGAGCCAGATCTTGTATGCGGTGCCAGCCTGGTCAATAGCCCTAGAAACGAAAAAGAACAGAGATGCGTTAGACAAACTCCAGAGAAGGGTCCTCTTAAGGGTGATCTGCGGTTACAAAACGATTTCCGCAAGCGCGGCCCAAGCTATCGCGGGCATACCACCGATATCTCTCCTTGCGGAGGAACAGCGAAGGATTTTCTCGTCCACGGGTGCAGGCTCGACACAAAGATCGCAAGCAAGGGAAGAGACACTAAAAAGTTGGCAAAACAAGTGGCTAGAGCGAGGACAAACAGCAGAGTGGACGAGGACTGTAATACCAGATATCAGAGATTGGGCAAAATGTAAACATAGGACGACAAACTACTACCTAACACAATTCCTGTCGGGTCACAGACACTTTGGGACGTACAGAAAGAGATTCGGACTGGCACAGAGAGAAACGTGTTGGCACTGTGGGATCCTTGACTCACCGGAGCATGCTTTGCTGGAGTGTGACAAATGGGCAGAAGCAAGAATGGGACTAGAAAGCGGGATTGGTCAGAAGATCACCTCAGGCAATATAGTCAAGCTGATGTTAGCAAATGTAAAGAATTGGAATGAAGTATGCAAGTACATTACAATGGTAATGAAAGCTAGGGAGAGAGAGGAAAGAGCTAGGCAAATCCCAACCTAAATAGGAAGGCACTGTGACCCCATGCAGACGAACTGTTGAAAGAGTCTCCCTGTGTTCCTCTGACGGTACGCTGATCAGGCAGTTCCAGAGACACAGAGGTGAAGAACGGGGGGTTTTTAGTGGGTAGGACGGGCGAGAGTCCGAGGAGTCCCATACTACCACGGAACAGAGACGGCAGACGTGGTGTTCATGAAGAATTTTCCCCTCACAAAAAAAAAAAAAAAAAAAAAACATATGAAGGGTACAGGGGTAAAAAGAAGAATGTCACAAAAAGTGATATACGAGGAAAACGATTTTTAAAGTTTCAAGACTTCCAGAACACACATTTCAAAATATTTACAGCTCTAATATTTTTAAAAGAATACATAGGCATGTTTATTATGTTTATTAGGGGGCAACGGAAAATAATAATTCAAAAATGGATAAAGTTACTACTAAATTAACACACAGTACTAATGTGAGAATTTATTGAACCAAAGTTAATAATAATGCCTCTAAACAATAATAATACAAAATAATATTATAAAAAATAAAAATAATAGTATTAGCTTTATTGTGACTAAAGAAGAACAGTTTCAAATAAATTAAACATCATCATTTTGGCTATAAAGTAAATTTTCAAAATAACGGCTTGCGCTGGGATCTTGGCAAAACTTTTTCAAATCCTGGAGATTCTGGTACTTTTTTAAAGGCAAAGAAATTCGTTCGTGGTATTTCAGATTAGGTAACTCAAATTGGCCATCTGGCAGTACCTCCAGATTTCGATGTTTTTGTTTAGGTGGTATTACCACTGAAGTAGTACAGGGTCCGTTATATGACTCCCGATACTCTATCAGCCTGGGCATTTCTTTCAGTATAGTAAGTTCTTTGATTGGTCTACTCTCAAATGGACATTTTTTGTAAAAGTATTTTGTCAAATGGTCAGTCCAGGATCGAAATATATCCGCATTTTCACAATCTACTACCTTGAATGGGCCAAGTTTTGTCCTGGCATTCAAAATCTGTTCATTCCACCCGGATGGAAGCTCTACGTTGGCTTTCTGATTAATCAATCCCATATTACGATCGCATTCTAAGTAGCTGTGTCCCCTAACTGGAAATGTCATTTTAATTTTTCTTAAGTGTTTTGTTTTATGGACGATAAAGTGCAGCAAACGAAATAAAGTATAATTCTTATTTTGCCCGCCACATGAATCGCAGAAAATTTCTAGTTCTTCTACCCTAGCATCCAAATCATTAAATATAAAGTGAAACAGCATAGATGCTGCCTCATCAGCTCCCTTTTTCGCCGCAGTTTCTGTGTAAGTATAAAAAACGACTCACCCGTAGATAGCACATGGATATTAAAAGAGTAAAATGAAAGTTGGCGTTTATAGTAAACATCATGCGTGCTTATATTGGGCAATGGTAAATTTTTCTGGAAATCCATGGCATTGCTTCAATTTTGCCACTTTTCTGCAAGTTTAAACGTGGCATCCCCTTTCTTTTGTAGAACGTATCAGCCTTCAAAAGATGAAGTTTGTGTTCTGTTTCCAAACGTAAATTTTTTTCTTTCTGTGCAGTATCTTGTTCCATACTTAGCTTCTTTGCCTTATACTCGTCACACAAGTGCTGCAAGTGTCCGCTCGTGGGTATCCGAAACTTATATTGAACTTCGTTACAAACCTAGTTCGGTAGCTTTCATACGAAACTTGTTTCCCAGGATACTGCTCACAAAACATTGTGTGCATCTTTTTCACATTCAAATCTTCAGGTAAATATGTTTTTTTGGAATCGTGTGATTTTCTGCCATTAAACGACTTAATGTGCTCACAAACCGCATTGACAGTTTCTGCTTGAAGTCTGTTTTTCCGAGTAGGGTGTCGACCTCGTCCATCAGGTTTCACGTGTCCAAGAGTAGCTAGCTGCTGTTGGAGCCCTTGTAGTCGTTTTGCAGATATGCCGTGCAAAGAAAGCATTGCTTTGTAGCAAATTGGGACTTCGACGGATTTATCATTAGATTGATGAATATGAACTTTGTGTATGAAAATGAGTGGTAATTAAGGTCTTCATCGTTATTTTTTCTATTTCGGTGTCGCTTTACAGGACGATGTGAAATTAGACCCCCCAAGTACATGTTTTGTTCGTTGTGTGTTTTAAGTTCGTTAAAAATTTTTATTATGTATTTCTGATCATTCTCGGAGATACGTTCAAAACATTTAAACCTGGTACAGTTACAACTATCACCTGTTTCATGACTCTGTAGTTTTAGTGACTTTGAAACATCTCTCACACGTCTATGGAAAGGCCTTTTTTTAAAAGATAGAGACAAATTTTTGCTCTCCTCGTCGCTCATTGCGAAATACCTAAATTAATACCTTATTGAATTCCACGAATACTATAAGCCGAATTGTTTACTTACTGCCTCTATAGCACACTCAGGAAACGCAATTGTAGGTAAGTTATATTGTTGTTAGCAAAAAAAACCCACAAATATGGCACAACTGTTGTTGGAATGACGGCCGATATTGGTAGACTAAAATATAAAAACACAAGCTCTGCAGATAACACGGGCTCGCCAGTGGACATTCATCTTTTTTCACCAGAACGCAGGGACAGTCATCCTTTTTCCCCTGTACAGCATAATTTTAATTTGCTGTAACTTGCGCCCCTCATTCTTTTCACCTGGTTCTGGTATTCTGCTAGATTATCTCGTATTTTTGCTATGAATTCGGATCATTATCTCAAAATGGCGGTTTTTGGACATTCATCTTTTTACCCCTGTACCCTTCATATGTAAATATATTTTATTGTTTTTTTTATTGTTTCTTTTTTTTCTTTTCTTTTCTCATTTGTTTTCTCTTTCATATTTATTTTTGTTCGTTTATTTGTTGTCCTAATATTGCCTTTGCTTTCTGCTTGTTTATCATCATCCATAGCCATTTCTCCGATCTATTCCTTGATATCACCTACTGTTTGATTTTTTGTTTTGATGTTTTTAATTTTGCCTTAACTTTCCATCCCTATTCATGGTCTTCTACCATCACCTTACCTACCACTTTTACAATTTTTCTTTAATGTTTTTTTTTCTTGAGCCATTAAACTAAGAACTTTTTTGTTTTCCCTTTTTTTGTTAAATCTTGATTGATAGAAATCGGATTTTCTTTTAAGATTTCTTAATTTATGTTCCATCACCTTTTCCTTATCTTCCCTACTCTATAGCTTTACTAAACTACTTTTTGCTTTTATCACACAAGTCGATTTTCCTGATATTTTGATTTCCAAATTTATTTTCCTGGAACTATTTGAATAGACTGCCAAACGTACTAGGACCCCATTTTTGATCTTTCTCCCATTGGCTACAATCCTTTCAATTTCTTCATGAAGTCTTTACTTCTTCTTAACGTTGCAATCAATTTCACTTACATTTTGTTATTGCCCTTTCAAATTCTTTCCCAAATGTCTTCTGTTCATTTTAATTTCTATTGTGTGTGTTTCAATGTCCCTCATTTTTCTCTTAATAATTTTGATCTCAACTTTTTTTTCTTGGAATCCCCTATTCAATTCTCTCAATATACTTACTTAACTTTGTCTGATTTGCTTTTCTCATTGTTTCTTTTTTAACTTGACGTTATCATTACTTTTTCTTTTAAGCCTTCCCAAAAAAATACATTCAACTTATTCATTTTCCCTTCCCCTTTCATAGAAATAATCTATTTACTTTTAATCGTTGATTTACTTAGTGCTATTATAAAATTTTATTATACATATTTTTCATATTTACCCGTTTATGTAGATATTTCGTTTCTCTTATACCTTTATTGTTGTTCTTCTTCTTTACTTCTTTTTATTTTTGATTACCTTCCCATTTTAGAGGCACTAAATCATGTTTTTCGAAATTCTCACTCAAGATTTTCACATAAACGCTTGGTAACTGTAAACTGTGTACCGCTATGTACATTTAGACCAGATGAATTTATGTTTATATGAATTTTATAATGTATGCTAACTAAACTTCTTGCACTAAAAGTGTCACATAGATATTTATGTACTCAAGTGGGCAATACAGTAAACAAGGTAGGTATGCATTTAAAGTATCGATATCTAGTGTTTCTAAATGAACTATGCTTACCAATTATTATAGAAATCTCTATAATCTCATCGTTACTCGCTATGTTATCTTAGAAATTCAAACTCACGTAACACCTGCTGCGTTTTCTGGTTTTCACAATCGCCACAAAGGAGGCGTCTTGGCTCATGAAATATTCAGCGAACGTATGTCGTTCAAGATACACATATACGGGAGAATGCTCTGTGTGTGTGCAGGCGTTGCAGGTACAAAGATATTTGGATGCTCGAGAAGCCTCTCCTTCATAGGCATATCAAATACACCAAGGCTGAATCGGTGTAACATATATTACTTGTGAATATTTTAAAGCTACACAAAAGTTTTAATTGTATATTGTTATGATTCTTAGTTTTGATCATACACTTGTATGAAATTGTATAAATTATACTAACTGTTCGTGTCTGTTGGTGTATACACATCTGTGCTCTTCTATGATATAATTACATTCATTGATCAACACATTGTCGAAAAAAAGGTAATTTGTACACCATTCTATAGAACTTAACCTAATAAATGTATCAGTGTGCATCTTGTGCTTAGGCAAATTGCAGCTTGTTAGAAAAATTAAATTAGAGTAACGGGCGTACACATTTAACAGACAGATCGACCTATTGCTTTTTCTTCGTTTGTTTTCGGAATTGTCTATGTGACTGCATTACCGGCTTACGCTGCGACCCTCTCCTGAATTGAAAGTTTTGCTTGTGTTCCGTAGAGGGAGACCTTATTATACAGGCTTCTCCACGGTAGCCGTTCGTTAGAAGTTTCCGAGGTTAGAAAAAACCTGGAACTCTGAATTTTTGGAATCCGGGGCTATTCAAGATTCTCTTTCATTTTAAAATATTTTTAGGGTCTTACCACTTTCGGTTATACTGGAAGTCGCCATAAACTTTGTTATTTTAAATGGAACAGCCTATATATTATTTCATTTTTAAATTCCTGAGAAAATTTTATGATGAGTTCTAATAGGTTTCCCTATACCTATTTTCAACTGCTACTTAGATATCTTGATTTTTTTGAAAATTTTGAAAGATGTAGCGTTATTTGCAACACAGTATCTTTTGCCCATTTTCGACTGGTAATAAACACTTCTAGGGTAGATGGAAGCACAAGAATGACACTTTCGAAATCCACATTGACAATTGATTTGTCGCATACAGGGTGTCCAAAAGTGCATGACCAATTACAAAATCTTCAAAGTTGAAAAAGTTCTTTTTTTCAAATGGAACACCCCGTATATTATTGGATGATCAGATGCAGAATTTAATTCTGCATCGATTCGCTATGACTTTCCCTATACCTATTTACAACGGTTTTCTTGTTATTCCATATTTTTTACTAAAATCTAATAAAACTACAAAATCGTATCCAGTAAGCATTGATTATAAGAGGAATTAGAACAAGTGACTTGACAGTTGTTGATTTTATGTCAAAGTAGTACAAATCTATTTTGCTAATTCTATGAAATACAGTTAATAATGAAGAATATTGAAGAATATTCGAATAATGACTTGCTAAATTTGTTTTATACGCACGGTGAATGTGAACGAATTGTCAGACGCACATGTAGATTATTTAACGAGCGATATCCGGACTTACCAGCAATGACTCCTGGAAAATTTGCAAGAATTGAAGCTCGGTTTTTGGAAACTGGGAGTGTAAAGGCAACTCGTAATCACCGAAAGCCAGTAATAGATAATGAAGCTAACGAGGTGAATCTTTAGGCTTATCTTCAAGCTTATCCACGGAGTTCAATTCCAGCAGCAGCGCTGGAATTGGGCATATCAAGAACTTCAATTCATAGGATATTAAAAAAAACACAAAATGCATCCTTTTTGTGAAATAACTGTACAAGGCTTACGCCTTGATGATGAGGCAAGACGCGTCGCCTTTTGCGAGTTCATGTGCACAAAACTGACAGGAGATCCAAGATTCCTGAGGTCGCATAAAAGAGCAAGTGTACTCTACACCTGTATTAACGAGAGAGGAACTATTGAACCGTGTTCACGATGCGTTCACCAATATAACCCCAGACGAACTTCGGAGATCGGTTTCCCGAGGAGTACATGATAGAGTGATTCAGTGTTTGAACCAAAATGGTGGTCACATAGAACAATTATTGTAGTTATTTCGTTCAATTTATTTTATTTTTTCTTGTCATTATGTTCCTAATTTTTTTGTTTTTCATTTGTTACTACGTTTCAAATTTTCTTATGTTCATGTTTTGTTTCCAAAAACTGTTGTGAATAGGTATACGGAAAGTCATAGCGAGTCGATGCAGAATTAAATTCTGCATCTAATGATCCAATAATATACAGGGTGTTCTATTTGAAAAAAAAGAACTTTTTCAACTTTGAAGATTTTGTAATTGCTCATGCAGTTTTGGACACTCTGTATGCGACAAATCAATTGTCAATGTGGATTTCGAAAGTGTCATTCTTGTGCTTCCATCTACCCTAGAAGTGTTTATTACCAGTCGAAAATGGGCAAAAGATACTGTGTTGCAAATAACGCTACATCTTTCAAAATTTTCAAAAAAATCAAGATACCTAAGTAGCAGTTGAACATAGGTATAGGGAAACCTATTAGAACTCATCATAAAATTTTCTCAGGAATTTAAAAATGAAATAATATACAGGCTGTTTAAAATAAGAAAGTTTATGGCGACTTCCGGTATAACCGGAAGTGGTAAGACCCTGAAAATATTTTAAAATGAAAGAGAATCTTGAATAGCCCCGGATTCCAAAAATTCAGAGTTCCAGGTTTTTTCTAACCTCGGAAACTTCTAACGAACGGCTACCGTGGAAAACCCTGTATAGACAGGCCTTATTTCCAAGGTTGCGAATCGCAGATATAGCTTGAGATGCGTTAGCGATGAATGTGAGCTTGCACTCGGAGTGACGCTGATGACGCCTGATAGGCAGAAACTCGAATTCGTCTCTAGTGCTATTCCCCTTTCATTGCTTTTGCTGGTATGGTGATTCCAACAATAGACCATGAGCCCGCCTGGTGGCATTTTTCGATTATAATAATGTGTGATCATAAATTGTAAATAAGTAATACTTAACGGTTCACGCATTTTGTACCTAATGTTCTGCGTGAACCGTGCAGAACATTCGGTACAAAAATAAATTAGGTAATTATTAGATATTACCCATTATAGATAGAATAACTAGAATTGAACGGAGAAACTGAGATTATTATGAATTTATGCACGTCCTATATTGTTGATATAACACACATAGTCGATAAAATATGTTAGTACCTTTTGTTATTTAGTTGCACAAACTGCGTAAAATATTTATTTATACCTCTTTAGAGCAATTTAAGGGATAAAGTAAATCCCCTTATATATTGTTCCTGTTTTTTTTTTGTTTTAATAATTGTCCAAGATTGTTACAACATCGTACATATTTGTTAATGCACTATATTTTGTATTGCATAACTATTTCCTATTTAACACGTTATCAATCCTCTTAATCAAATGCGGTTGAATTACTTCCTTACTAGCCACAAGACTGGTTAGCATTAGTTGTTTTATTGTTTTTAAAATGAACGGTAGTACTGAGTTTGATATTAATCATTTCTTGGAGTTATACCCCGAACTCAAACATGGTGCAATTGGTGTTTATGGCATAACGGCCCTACAGGTAGGTTATAGACAGATATATGAATATATATATATATATAACATTCATAAGTCTTCACCGTGCGAAGTTTAAGAGAATCATTACCAACACTTATCATTTAACAACTTTTATAATTTAGTTTCATTTTGTTGATGTCAGTTGGCGTCAACTTTAATAGTTAGCTTAGAAAACAAACTAAAATATATTGGGAGGTTAATATATTATCTGTGAATCAATGAATTATTACATTAATTTAAAATTGAAACTGCAGTTTTGTTTGAAATTTATTTCGTGGTAATTTTCACTCTTTGGACATTAATTTATTATTTTATGTAATATTAACCAAAAAAGAAAAAAAATTAATAAATAATATTTCTAACATTTAGCCCCTTACTGTGTAAATGTGGTTCATAATGTAATGTTCCTGTAATATTATTTTTTTTTCTGCCTATAATCCATTCACGTTAAGAAAATAGTAGATCGCGCTGCAATCGGCGTCCGTATTACACTGCCAAATTTATGGCGGGTAATTTAAAAATAAAACTTTATTTGTATAACCTTTGTTCATTTCAACTGATAAGAATAAAACGGCTTATTGAGCAATTATTTTATTTTTCACAATTGAACAATCTATCGGAAGGTTAAATATTTTCAGTTAAATCAACCATGATATTTGTTACAAGGCTGTTTAGAATGTTTTACAATGATTTTCTTAATAACACTTCGAAAACTTTTATTTTGATAATTCAATTTCAATAATATAAGTGGTAGGTTTTGTATAATACGGCTTTGTATTTTTACCTACAACGGACCTGAACTAATCAAAATGGCAGCTATTATAGAACTTAGCGTTCCCGCAGGAGAATGCCTGATCTAATGTTCTATCCTTGTCTATGTCTAGAACGAATTCACTCCCGCTTCTCATTTCTACACACAAAGAAATACGGTGTTGGATTCAACACCGATTTCTCACCGTCTGGTATGCACAAGTAGTTAAACGTGACGGAGTTGTGTAATTTAATAATAATATCCGTGCTTCGGAGTTAAATTACACTTTTACGTTGCTAAAGTTTCACTTTACGGTGTAAAATTTCTTCTGTGCGGAGTTGGTTGATATCCTAATGGAGTTGAAATTATTTGATTTTGGAGTTGGCTTTAACCCGAGGCGGTGTTAGCAGAACTCCGTTACAGAGTTGGATAAATTCCTTTGTGGAGTTGCAAGCACTCCGTTATGGTGTAACCTTCACAGTGTTATGTTACGGAGTTAAATGTACTCGGCTTCGGTGTTAACTAGATTCCGCTACGGAATTCATACTTCTGTTTTATGGTGTGAGGATCACTATTTTATGTAATCCAAAAAGTTTAATAAAAAATTGATTTTATAAACTGAAAAAAAAAATGCTTAAAATGGGAAAGGTAAAGTAGAGCATAAAAAAACAAAGTTTCTACTAAAGACATAAACATGTATCTCAAATTTTAGTCTATATACATATATAGATGTATGGTAATAGTATTTTAAAACACAAGTGTCACAATGATGTTTATGTAATGCGAGTACAAATATATAATAATATAATAACGAGCCGTGGAGCGGGGAGTGATTCAATTAAGGACCATTACAAAGTCCTTGTGACACGAGTTTTTTACAGTATTTTTTCTAATTTGCACATTAATCGCCCATATTAGATTCCGGTAAGCGTTTCACCAGTGCGTTAATATCTCATTACAGCACAGTGTGCGGTAATACCCATTTCAGCACTGCGTCGTAGTTTGTTTTAGCTTTATTGTAACATCCGATTAGAAAAAAATAGTTAATGGCATCAAATTGGCAACTTCTTCTCCCTCTAATTTTACAACTAATGTAACGCCACGTTGACTAAACCATATAAAATGGACTAAAAGTAACAAGCTTCACCAAAATATAAAAAATTTTTATCATTAGGTATGCCAAATTTATCAGCAACTACAAGAAACATACACTACAAATTACTAAGCAACTAATAAGCAATTATTAATTCTGAAATTAAACCTTTGCGCCACAAACAATCTCAATTTCTTTGTGCTTTTGCATGTTGCTGCGGCTCGTAGGAAAATCCAGCTTAAGAGCAGGTTTTATGCGTTGCGTACAACGCACAACGCTTAGAATATACCGCCCAGTCAGCCCAGCTAAGTTGGCGCGCAACACTAACTATTTTGTTGAATTGGGTGAACGGCGCAATGCACTAGGCGTTTTGCGTTGTACGCGATGCATAAAACCTGCTCCTAGGCATGCATATGTACAGCATATTTCCTAATACCATAAAGATACTATAACAGTTAGAGAATACTTATCTGTTTTGTTAATAGCATTAACATCTATGTTTAGATCTGTTATCTTTACCCACTTTCTCATGTTTTGGTATTTCACCCTCACAAATAATGTATTTTCCATTGTTACCTAGTACGTCACGTATGTAAATACCTTCTACACTGATTGCTACAGGCAAATACAAGGCGCTTGCGCTAGCTGCGATCCCACCTCACATCATAGCACTGAGAGTACCGAACACCCTTCAATTGTACCTTACATAAACTTTTCCGTTTTTAACAACTTGAAGGAGTTAATTTTCACTTTTCGGAATTCTTCTAACACCCTTACGAAATTAAAATCTTAATATAATGATTTATTAATTCGCATTCTGGTGTTACGTTAACTCTCGGCTGTTGCTAAATCGTTTATCAGCACCAAAAGTTGTTACATTTTTTTCCGGTTGGTGTTATTATTATCTGAGTCTGATGTTAAACAAAGAGTAACACCGTCGAAAGATATTATATTTCAGCTTTTTGGTATTGAAAATTTCTAACTACATGAGGTGTAGTTAGAAACATTTCCGAAAAGTGTAAAATATTTCTTTTTAATGTTATTTTAACAAATTCTTAGTGACAATTTAACTGTTTTCAGGAAAGCTACAACTCGTCAACTCACGTTTAATTTAACTCCGTAAAATTTTAATAGGTGTAGCACCCTTAATTTATATCAGTCTGGACACACACACTATTTAAAATAACTAGAAAAAAGCGCCAAATTCAAATTTTAAAAACAGTGCTTAGAAGTAAAATTAGAAACGTGAATATTAATGTCGAGTAAATGTTGGTAGTAATTTTTGGTATAATTCAACAGAAAGATATATACTTTTCAGTAGGTATATAGTGATTTGGATTTTTATATATTGGTGTACTGAACTATGAACGGCTGTTAAGATATTGGTAGGAATTTTGAATTGATTAATATAAATTTGAATCGACTAAATTGAGTACTAGTTGGATAAAAATAGAAGAAATATTTGTAATAAATTCATTTATATAGTATTTGAGGTATGAGTATTCCTAGGCCTTAGCGGCGCGGTGGACGGGACGGATAATCGACCCATGCGGATGCTATCTTACCTCAATACTCAATGGTATTTGAACTTGTTCATCTGAGCTTAATTGGGAGTTTAATTTTCTTCCGTATTTTTTTCTGAATTTTGTGAAATAAAATTTATATGTAAAAAGTCTTCTTTTTATCGATAAAAAGTTAGAATTACGTCACTTAATAATAACAGAAGAATTGCAATACATTTTCATTGAATATTAACAGGTTTTATATGTATTTATGATGAGCAGAATTGACAGCGGTACATCGACTGCCCCACCTTTACCAATACTAAAATAATATAGGTATTGCCTATTCGTTAGTAAAAGGGTTAGACGTATCCTTTAGTTGAAGATATTCGATTTGGAACATTCTCGAAGAGTACTTATTTCTTTATGTAACATGGTATACCCCTAACTTTGGCGGTTTCCCTGTTATAACATTTTTTCCTCACAGTCGGAGCATTGTTCGAATTTTTTTTTTTTTGCAGGAACTAAATTGCACCGGCACTTAAGTTTTGAATTTAGGGATAAACTAACATCTTTTGTACCCTCAAATAATTTTTTTTCAAGCGATTTATGAAAAGAAGATAATTTTTGATTGGCATCCGCAAATTATCATTTGTTTCTAAAATTTCAAATGGCACCTCTCAAAAAAAAAAATTACATCGCTGGATAGCCGAAATTCCAAATTTTTCATTGGTACCAAACATATAACACATTTCATAAGAAAGAAAAAGTTGTTTTGTCAATTTGTTGAAAATAGTCTTTTTCCGAAATTAAGTCTGTCATGATAAAACAAAAAAGTGCAATTGTCAAAAAAAAAACAGTAAAAATAAAAATGAAGTGACAGTAGAAACATTGTTCTCTGATACATGCTGCGAAAATGCTTCAAACTTTAGAAGAAATGGTGTTTATTCTTGGAGAATGTACTCGAGTATACACTCTGAATGAATTGCACGTTCTGGAGGCGGCTGTTGGAAATCCTCATATCAGTATTCGTGCTATTAGCAGGCATATTGATATTTCAATGCGTTCTGTGCATCGTACTCTTTAGAAGTAAAAGTTTCAGCCTTTCAAAATTTAACTGCATCAGGAATTACAACCTCAAGATTTTCAAGCCAGGCAAAATTTCTGTGTGTGGGGTATCAACAAAATCGATCATGATGATACCCTATTCGTGTATTATTTTTCGATAAATCGACATTTCATAAAAATGGGGTGGCCAATCGCTACAACTTTCATTATTATGCCGATGAAAACCCGCACTTCATCAGAGTTGGAAACCACCAGCAAAAATGGTCACTCAATGTTTGGGGTGGCATACTGGGAGGACACCTACTTGGTCCTTATTTCTTCGATCGGAACCTGAACGGCAACAAGTATTTACGGTTCCTTTGTGACGACTTGGTTGAACTCGTGGAAAATGTCCCTTTAGAAGCTCGACGACAAATGGTTTTCCAACACGATCGAGCTTCTGCACATAATAGTCGGGAATATCTTGATGAAAGGTTTCCAGATTCATGGATGGTCGTGGGGGTCCAGCAGGGTGGCCGCTAAGATCACCAGACCTCGCTCCCTTTGACTTCTTCCTCTGGGCCTACATCAAGAACTAGGTCTACAGGACGGAACTAACTACAGCCGAGGATTCGCGCGGCTTTCCGTGGTGTGTCAGCGGAAGTCCTAAGGGCGGTGTCTGTGGCCTGTGAGTTGAGGTTGCGATTATGACTCCAACGGGAAGGTCGTCATTTCGAATATTTAGTTTAGGTAGCTAGATTATCGAAACTATTTATTCGCATATTTCTATTTAAGTATTACAACCGCTTGTTAATTTGAATATTAGACGTTAGAGTATTTTTAAGGGTGCACTTCTGATGCTAACTAACAATTCATTTTTTCTGTTTTATCAAGACAGACTTCATTTCCGAAAAAGAGATTTTCCGACAAATTGACATAACAACTTTTTCTTTCTTAAACATTTCGTTATGAAATGTGTTGTTTCTTTTTGGTACCAATGAAAAATTTGGAATTTCGGCTATCCAGCGATGTAATTTGTTTTGGAGGTGTCATTTGAAATAAAATGAGGATACAACTGATCTTAGTCTATCCCTAAATTTGAAACCTAAGCGCCGGTGCAATTTAGTTCCGGTGAAAGAAAAATTTCAAACAATGGTCCGACTGTCAGGAATAAATGTTATAACAGCGACACCGCTAAAGTTATGGCTATACCATGTTACACAAAAAAATAAGTACTCTACGAGAATTCTCCAAATCTGCAATAAAATATAGTGTCCCATTAAAAAAAAAAAACGTAAGTATGATACGCCACCGGAATACGGCACGCCAAAGCTGACCAGAAGTAATTTAGAAAGATGGCGAGGGTAAGATGCACGATTTTGCTCCTAGGCTTTCTTCGATATCTTGTATGATAAGGGAGCTATGGTCCGAGGCATCTTAGGTGCTACACCCTGTATATTTATTTAAAAATATTACAGATGATTCTGGCCGGTATTTAATGGAATTAAACTGATATTTAAAATCTGAAATATATTTAAAATAAAGAAATATTGTATGCGATATTTAAAATATCAGTACGGGCAATTTAGAGAGGGGTTGCAATGGCCTTTGATAGATTATATTTTATGCATAGATGAAATGTGTGCTACACCACTTCTTTTATTTATAGATTTATTATTCTTTTATAACAAATGCAAATGTATGGCCTTTTACTAGTTCGCTAGAGCGAGAAACTTAGTTGGTTCAGTAAAATGATTTAATTAAAAGATAAAGTAAAGCCATAACGAAGACCGAATGCAACAAAGTAATCTGTTCATCAGGTTGGGTCTGCTTTCGCGAAGATCCGTCTTACCGCCGGTCTACGAGAACTGGTTCAATTCGGTCGGCAATATGTCAACGCTGAAGACCAACTGGGTAGAACACCTCTCCATTACGCTGCAAATAACGGAAACAGGGAATTGGTCCAGCTGTTGCTAGAATCCGGAGCCGACACAGAATGCAAATTTAAATATAATGAAACGTGGATACGAAAATCCGAGGATAATTACTGGAAATGGAACAGGTTATTCATGGCGGTGAGGTTATATTGGGTTCTTTTTGGATTTTATATTACGCAACTAGATTTAATTATATTCATTCGCAAATAAATAAGCTAGATGTGTTTACTTTTTGGCATTTATATTAAATTATTGTAATTATATGCAAATTTTAACCCGCTAATTTCTCAATTTTCAATCATGGTTTAGTTTTTGTGTTAAACAAAGTAAAAAGTAAAGTTGTAAAGAGTTCCAAACTATCGCATGACGAGTTCAATACATAATTTCATGTACTGTTTATTAGGTATACTATAATATAGATTGTATGTTATAAATTTATCTTTTATTTAACGTACAATGTATCGATGCATGTCCCGTATATTATTTAGCGCTTCTACCCTCAAGTTCAGCACTTACACTTATCGCAGAAAATTGGAGAGAAAAGAAACAAACAAAAGACGAAATTTTTTTTTGAAAATTATTTTTATTTATACCTCACGATTAGTTTGACTCATCGAAACGATTAAAAAACTCTTATTTTGGGGCTATTAGTAAAACAAACACGTTCTATTCGCTCATGCGGTAAGTCATTTGTTTTCATTCTGTGTTCAACTTTTCTTTAATGAGGTGAGCTAGGGTATATACAAGTATAGGTTTTGTTTAGTCCTATACAGTGAAACCTTTTTTTTTCGAGAAGTAGGTACTTTGGAATAATTACCAAAGCGTTTGTATTGCTTTTTTCTATTATTTCCCTACTACACTCAAATTTTTCTAGAACACATCAATGTATATTTTTATTTATCGATAAATCCTCAGATAGTTGTTAAAAATTGACAGTATTAAACTCAAAATAATTTCGAATTTTCTAATTTTAATATTGGTTACACATGGCAAGACTAAGTATAACCTAATAACGGACAATAGAAAAATGCACTATTTGAAGAGAACTGTGAATCAAGAAGACGTACTAATAAAATTTGTAAATAACAGCGTTCTTGCATTTTATAAATACTAGATTTTTTCAACCTTTTATTACGGGTTGTGATGAGCTTTGTCTAATACCGTACATATTATTGTATTGTAACAACATATTTGTAACTCATGACGCGTAATTGTTAACGAGGGGTTAGAAGAATATGAGTTGGTTGGTGTTATTTGTTTGGACTGTTTCCATAGTCTGTTGAATTTTAGAAATCCGATTTTACGGCAGTGGTTTTACTGTCGTCATTGGAATAGCCCTGATAGGGGCTACTATTGCCTGTCGATTCCATGGTTGGTTATGGAATTATACGTATATCTCCTTGGGTAAATTGCCTTACTGATATTTTGCTTCTGTAATATGCAGTGTAGACCCTACTGTATATTGCAATCGTGCACTGGCTTTTCCGGGGAAAGGTATATATTGTTTGGTACATACATTTATATGTAATGTATGGAAACTTGTATGCATGAGAGTTTTCTGCTCTGTGGTGTTTTCTTTCCTCAGAAGCTTATTATTAAGATTTTTTGAAATCTGTTTCTACAGAAAGTGTCATAATATTTCTGTAGATCTTAAGAACGCGTTCTTCATTGCTCGTACCTTGTTATGGTAGTTCTAGAATTCAGTTTATACCTTATTAACCCGTCTGATGTGAGTTCCCTGTTGTATGCAGTTACGCACTAACGGCATCAATTCCCTATGGATTTCCAGGCTTGGTGTATTGATGGTCTCTGGTGTCGTGGCTATGTGTGTCGCTTCTTTTAAGTTGTTTTTGGTTTGTCCATCTTCTTTAGATAGTATGGGAGTATTGCCCCAGTCTCTTCTGTGATCTGTTTCCCAAACATAGAATATATAGAATGCTATACACACAGTTTTTGGTTCGTTGGTTTATGTTGTCTGGTTTCATTCTAGTTAAGTATGTCGTTGTCGTATTTTAAGTTTTTATCGCCGTTCTGATGTCATATTGGTATGATTTTTTCTGATAAGCCTTTTATGTAAGGAATGGTTGCGGTGACCTTGGTGCCTTGCCTGGTCGCGTTTGTTCTCACATTTCTTGCTCTAGACAACATATCTTCCGGGTAGCCATTCATTCTGAGTTTTTCGGTTATAGTTCGCATTTCTTTATTTGCGTCAGTTGAAACAGAGCATATTATTTTTTTTTTTGCTTGAGATGATGTGTTTGTATTGCTGTTTGCTCAAACTCTTTCATGTATATGTTGCTCAGAATTGCCGATAGAGGGAAACCCATCGCCATCCCAAACTTTTGTTTGGAGAATTTGTTCCCTATCTGGAAGTACGTTGTTTCTACGCATATTGTTGGTAGTTCCATGATGGTGTTGACACTCAAAATGGTTCTTGTTTGTAAGGTATCGTCTTTGGAGAGTGTTTCTTTGATTATTGTTAGTACATTTGTAAAGAAGCTGGTGGCATCGGAGCTAGCCATCGTCTCATTTGGATTTAACCGTAGATTCTTTACTTTTAAAGTCCTCTGTGTTCTTAACCGCGAGCGCTGTTATAAAAGTAGGTTCCAAACAGTATGTACCTACCCCTGGAGAAACTAGGATACGATTGCAATATACAGTAGTGTGTACACTGTATATTACAGAAGTAAATTACGCACAAGGCAATTTATCCAAGGAGATATGCCTATAATTCCACAATCAACCATGGAATGAACCTGTAATAGTCCTTATCAGGCTTAACCCTGATGATTGGAACCACTGCCGAAATGTCGGATTTCCAAAATCCAACAGACGATGGAAACAGTCCAAACAACACCAACTCATATTAACATATTTATGTTTCTAAAATTTTACAGTTAACGCCCCCGGATATTTTGGGTAGAACGCCCCTTCATCTCGCAGCCAAAGCAGGACATGTAAACATAGTAAACGTGTTAATAGAAAAATCGGCTGATGTAGACGCACAAGATTGTAAAGGTATCACACCTCTACTACTGGCGGGTTGCATAGGTGATCGAGATGTTTTTGAAAATATAGTGAAGGCACTTGTAGAGAACGGAGCAGACGTCACCAAAATGAATATAATCACAGGTAAGCTAAATTTCGTCTCTGCAAAACTAAAAAAAGCCGCACATGAAAAGGAAGTCATTTGTATTTAATTCAATAAGGTGGTGGCAAGTTAGACTAAATTGTTGTTTATTGCGGTGCTTCCCAATTATACAGTATTAAACATATGAAGCATCTGCAAAACATGTTCGTTTCACCCATAATGAAACATTTTAATAGATTCGGCGTTTACTTGATGTAAATCCATAAAGTGTAAATCTCACAAATTTCGTGTTATTAATCATAATGAAACATTTAATTTCTATTGCAGTCCGTAATCAATGGAATTCCTAAATTGTCGGACAAGAAACCATAGAAAATCGGTACCATATTTAGCCTCTTACGCAGAACTTACAATAACTGTACTTAAAAATTGTTTTTGCATAATCGATAGCTATGAACCTATGAAAAAAAGACTAAGATTGCGGAGTCATAAGTGCGTAATAATTAATTTTAGATCAAGAGTCTTCAAAATAAATCTTATAGAAGAAATTAATTTTCTACCCATATCACTTGAAAATGATTTCTAACCTGCTAACTCTTTACTACTTTGGCAAATAAAGGCTATTTCAAATTGAATGCCTTTTTTTTAAAAATAAATAAACCCCATAATTTGCATTGATTTTCAAAATTTTTTAATGGTAATTGAAGTATCAGTTGTGACATTTATACACGCAAAATAATATCTGACAAGTTACCACTTCTTGCTGCTTCACAGCTGTTCACTCTTTTCATGAGGTTAGTATGTCACGCTCCTATCGGCTTGATTTTTTGCGGGAATTTTTACGTTTTGAATTTAATTATTATTGTTTTATTATTATTGTGGACTTAAAAAAAAAAAAATTTGTTGCCAACATTACACGTTAATATCTACCAGAATAGAAATATTTTGAAAAATTGGAATGTACCCTATTGTCAGAACTTGAATATTCACTTGACTGTACCTTCAAATATATATATATACAGGGTGTCTCTGAAATAAGAGTACAAAATATTAAAAATGGGAAACCCAAATTATACTGAATAAGTATCCAAAAATTCGTACGCCAATTGCAATATCGAATATACAATTAAAAACTCAATGAAACGTCACGAATGTGCCGCCCATGGATCCACTATCTGTGTTTATACTATATCTTAAGGTCATTTGTAAATACAGCTGTGATATACAGATAATCATTGTATGCAGCTGATACGAGTCAACGACTCCAATATTATTACGTACGCGAAATTTAAAGCAAATTTCAAAGAAGATATTGAAAGTAAAATGTGGAATCTATTAATGAATAACTCTATTCACTTGTGCGTAATCTGATCAATGACAGCTGTCTGAAATAAACATCATTGTTAAAAGTTGATATTTGATGTGACGAAGGTAATGTGCGTAATTATTTCTTTTTTTCTCTTTCATAATCAATTGTTGGTTCTGAAAAGAACCGATTTGCAAACCGGCGAAACAGGAGAAGTGTTAAATAAAATGTTCGAAGTGTCCTCCTTCAGCTAGCAAACATGCATCTATACGACGTAAATAGTTCTCACGAAACCGTTGAAAAGGTGCTTCTTGTCTAATGCGTTGTGCTGCATTAAAAATTCTTTGACGTAGGTCTTCTGCAGTTTCGATATCACCAGCACTGTAGACAAGAGTTTTCATGTAACCCCACAAAAAAAAATCCAGTGGATTTAAATCTGGACTGCGAGGAGGCCACGCAGTGGGACCTCCTCGTCCAATCCATCTGGGATATGTTACATTTAAAAACTCACGTACCCTTCGGGAAAAATGTGCTGGCGCTCCGTCGTGCATAAACCACATCCTTCTGCGTATGTCAAGCGGCACATCGTCCAGAAAGTCCGGCAAAACGTTGTCTAAGAAATTTAAATAAGTTTCCGCATTGAGCCGCTGAGGCAGCACATACGGCCCTAGGAGAGAGTCACCTATAATATCTGCCCAGACGTTGACCGAAAAGCGATGCTGAAACCGATGTTGTCGGGTCACTTGCGGATTAGCATCTGCCCAATGAAGAGTATTATGGAGGTTCATAATACCATTTCTGGTAAAACAGCATTCATCTGTGAACAAAACGTTTGCAGAAAAGTTAACATTTTCTGCTAGACGTTCACGACACCAGGTGCAAAATCGAATTCGCGGAGGACCATCATTTTCAGTAAGTTCCTGCACACGTTGAAGATGATACGGGTGTAACAAGTTTCTTCGAAAAATGCGGTGTGCCGTACTGCGTGACACCCGCACTTGCCCTGCAGCATCACGTGTACTTACACCTGCATTTCTGTTCACAATATCCAGCAATTCTTCTTCGGCTCGTAAAATTCGACGTGGTCTTTCACGTCCGCGACCTTCGTAATTTGGTAGCAATCGACCAGTTTCTCTTAATCTAAACACGGTATCCTTTATACACGTGTAAGACGGGGTTCTACGATTGGGGTATCGCTGCCGGTAGATACGTAGAGTTCTTCGACAACTTCCTCCTGCTTCGCCGTAGACATAAATCATATCGAATTTTCCTCCATTTATTCCTCACGTATGCGTGGGAATTTTGAAAAAAATAATTTAGATAAAAGGTGTAATAAAATTAGGGCTTCCCATTTTTAATACGTTGTACTCTTATTTCAGGGACACCCTGTATATATATGAAAATGAGAATTTCGCAATTAAACACCGCTATCCGTATACGCGTTTCACCTTAACTAGGGCTCATCAGTACGGCTTGTCGGTGATTAATTGCTCTCTCCGCGTTGTATATAAGCGTAGCATGTAGGTATAAGTTTGGGTGAGTGTATTAAGATGTTAAACCCTTTTTCTAGCGAAGTAATGGCTAATTTTGTCAATCGACTTCCGGATCCGGACATATTTGTAGACGTCGATTGACAAAATTAGCCATTACTTCGCTAGAAAAAGGGTTTACATCTTAATACACTCACCCAAACTTATATATTATATATAAGTATTGTAGATATAGATTGACAAATTTAGCCATTACTTCGCTAAAAAAGGGTTTAAACATCTTAATACACTCACCCAATCTTATACCAGTATGCTACGCTTATATACATGCGGAGAGAGCAATTTATCACCGACAAGCCGTACTGATGAGCTCTAGTTAGAGTGAAACGCGTATACGGATAGCGGTTTTTAATTGCAAAATTTTCACTTCACGTAGTATTGCCCGCAATTCAGGCGATTATGGCGGCTATCGTCGATTGATTACAATTTAGTGTCCGGATCCGGCATAATTGTAGATATAGATTGACAAATTTAGCCATTACTTCGCTAAAAAAGGGTTTAAACATCTTAATACACTCACCCAATCTTATATATATATATATATATTTAATAATTGCTGATACAATTACTAATTTGTGTACTTATTAAAATATTAAATATTTATAATGCATGATGGCTTCTAGGAACAACACCCCTTTTCCACGCTGTCGCAATGAAAAGTATTAAAGCTACACAATGTTTATTAAACTCCGGTGCATGGATAACAGAAGGACCCTGCGGAGAAACCGAATTACATGAGGCGGCTGCCAACAATTTGCGGGATATATTACAACTCTTTTTAGAAGATAAGAGAATAACATTCGAAATCATTAACAAAAAGGACAAATGTGGCAGAACTCCGGCATACAGGGCCGCATATTCCGGTTTTAAGGACTGCTTAAAGTTGTTATTACTTAAAGGAGCCGATTTGGGAAGCGTTACCGTCACCAAGGAATCCGTTTTAGATGCTATATTCTTTCGTGTGCAAAACCCAGTCGTATTCCTGAAAGATATTCTCGATTGCGGTGTTACGACGGATAAGGAGAATGGGCGAATAACTTTAGGCGTGTATGCAAAATTCTAAAATGCATATGAGATAAAGTAAAACTTGTTCTAGATTTTGGCATCCTCGCTCGCTCGGGTAATGATTCACAAACTAACGTAGTCTACAACATTCAAAATGCTGCATATCAGAATGAACATATAGAACTTTTGGAGCATCCGCTAATAGGCAAGTAATTGTTTTGATTTATTGATTGATTGCGTCTATAAGTGTATTGACGATTCAACAAGAGGTCGTAGACAAAAGTAAGTTGGGTTGATATGACGAAAAATCTTCCTAGTTGCAACTAAGAAAGTAAAAATGTGTACCTACCTACAGTAGATAACCATTTTAGTAAGTCCTCATCAATAAAGGATTTAGTTTTCAAAACTTTAAAATATAAACAATGTACTTGCTTGTCTTAGGCTTTATTTAGGTTATAATACGTCCAAGTATCCTCGTAAAGACTTTACAATCATAGGTATTCTTTATTTTATATCTTTTCACCTACACCAAATATCTCAAAAGTAGTACACGTATGCTAATTCTACGGACTGCCCTGTATATTATTCCATTATTAAACATAAATTTATATGTCTCTTCTTAAATGTCTTTATAAAAATGTCTGTACCAACATTATAATGCAAGAGTGCAAATTTGCGGATATATGTGTTTGTCTGGATCGATTTTGTTCGATGTTTCATTTTATATATACAGGCTGAGTTTTCTAAATGGCAAAGTTCATTTACTAGATAACTGTTAATAGAATAAAAATGTTGATAATTTCTATATATGTATATACAGGGTTTTCCACGGTAGCCGTTCGTTAGAAGTTTCCGAGGTTAGAAAAAACCTGGAACTCTGAATTTTTGGAATCCGGGGCTATTCGAGATTCTCTTTCATTTTAAAGTATTTTCAGGGTCTTACCACTTCCGGTTATACCGGAAGTCGCCATAAACTTTCTTATTTTAAATGGAACAGCCTGTATATTATTTCATTTTTAAATTCCTGAGAAAATTTTATGATGAGTTCTAATAGGTTTCCCTATAGCTATTTTCGACTGCTACTTACATATCTTGATTTTTTTGAAAATTTTGAAAGATGTAGCGTTATTTGCAACACAGTATCTTTTGCCCATTTTCGACTGGTAATAAACACTTCTAGGGTAGATGGAAGCACAAGAATGACACTTTCGAAATCCACATTGACAATTGATTTGTCGCATACAGGCTGTCCAAAACTGCATGATCAATTACAAAATCTTCAAAGTTGAAAAAGTTCTTTTTTTCAAATGGAACACCCTGTATATTATTGGATGATCAGATGCAGAATTTAATTCTGCATCGATTCGCTATGACTTTCCCTATAACTATTTACAACGGTTTTCTTGTTATTCCATATTTTTTACTAAAATCTAATAAAACTACAAAATCGTATCCAGTAAGCATTGATTATAAGAGGAATTAGAACAAGTGACTTGACAGTTGTTGATTTTATGTCAAAGTAGTACAATTCTATTTTGCTAATTCTATGAAATACAGTTAATAATGGAGAATATTGAAGAATATTGGAATTATGATCTGCTAAATGTGTTTTATTACGCACGGTGAATATGAACGAATTGTCAGACGCACAGGTAGATTATTTAACCAGCGATATCCGGACTTACCAGCAATGACTCCTGGAAAATTTGCAAGAATTGAAGCTCGGTTTTTGAAAACTGGGAGTGTAAAGGCAACTCGTAATCACCGAAAGCCAGTAATAGATAATGAAGCTAACGAGGTGAATGTTTTGGCTTATTTTCAAGCTTATCAACGGAGTTCAATTCCAGCAGCAGCGCTGGAATTGGGCATATCAAGAACTTTAATTCATAGGATATAAAAAAAAAAAAACAAAATGCATCCTTTTTGTGAAATAACTGTACAAGGCTTACGCCTTGATGATGAGGCAAGACGCGTCGCCTTTTGCGAGTTCATGTGCACAAAAATGACAGAAGATCCAAGATTCCTTTATAAAATTATCTGGACTGACGAATCAAAATGCAGCAGGCAAGGAATTATAAATCGTCAAAATACTCACTACTGGGCACAAGATAATCCACACGTCTTAAGGGAGAATAATCACCAGGACCGGTTTAGCTTTAATGTTTTTTGTCTGGTTATGGACAATAGCGTAGCGTATCAAGTCTACGATGAAAGTTTAAATGGGGCTAGATATCTAGAGATACTTAGAGTATTTGTTAGTGATTTTTTAAATACTCTACCTCCAGGAGAGAGAGCAAACAGTTGGTATCAACTGGATGGTGCTCCCGCGCACTCCACACTAGCTGTACATCAACAATTGACGTTGATGTTCGAGGATCGTTGGATTGGTCCCCAGGGACCCTGGAACTGGCCACCCAGATCACCCGATTTGACGCCCTTGGACTTTTACCTCTGGGGTCGCCTAAAAGAACAAGTGTACTCTACACCTGTATTAACGAGAGAGGAACTATTGAACCGTGTTCACGATGCGTTCACCAATATAACCCCAGACGAACTTCGGAGATCGGTTTCGCGAAGAGTACATGATAGAGTGATTCAGTGTTTGAACCAAAATGGTGGTCACATAGAACAATTATTGTAGTTATTTCGTTCAATTTATTTTATTTTTTCTTGTCATTATATTCCTAATTTTTTTGTTTTTCATTTCTTACTACGTTTCAAATTTTCTTATGTTCCCGTTTTGTTTCCATTTTCTAATTAAAATGAAACACATACGATGTTTCAGTTTCTGTCAAAAATCACATTAAAACAGAAAATATTGACATAACAAGAAAACCGTTGTAAATAGGTATAGGGAAAGTCATAGCGAATCGATGCAGAACTAAATTCTGCATCTGATCATCCAATAATATACAGGGTGTTCCATTTGAAAAAAAGAATTTTTTCAACTTTGAAGATTTTGTAATTGGTCATGCACTTTTGGACACCCTGTATGCGACAAATCAATTGTCAATGTGGATTTCGAAAGTGTCATTCTTGTGCTTCCATCTACCCTAGAAGTGTTTATTACCAGTCGAAAATGGGCAAAAGATACTGTGTTGCAAATAACGCTACATCTTTCAAAATTTTCAAAAAAATCAAGATATCTAAGTAGCAGTTGAAAATAGGTATAGGGAAACCTATTAGAACTCATCATAAAAGTTTCTCAGGAATTTACAAATGAAATAATATACAGGGTGTTCCATTTAAAATAAGAAAGTTTATATCGACTTCCTGTATAACCGGAAGTGGTAAGACCCTGAAAATATTTTAAAATGAAAGAGAATCTTGAATAGCCCCGGATTCCAAAAATTCAGAGTTCCAGGTTTTTTTCTAACCTCGGAAACTTCTAACGAACGGCTACCGTGGAAAACCCTGTATTGTTGTAATAGCTTCACAATTTAAAAATATTTTGACATACACCGAGCGACCCGTAAGCTTATAAGGAATAAAAGATAATTTCCTTTAAATAGAACAGCCTGTATATAAGTCTCTATTATATTCCATACTAAATTCCGAATATTTATCATTAGAAATATTTTTCTACTAACGGCTTTCCGAGTATTCTCAATTTTCCCTAAAAAACGGTGGAACCGTATCTAGAAATTTGTCTGATTTTTTTCCCAAATGATTTAAGTTTGAGCAACAAGCTTCTTTACGCGAGACCTTTTAGTGGCACAGCATCTGAACTGGGATTTCTTCCTCCACTTGTCGGAATCTCCAGATAGCTGCATAACATATGCCTACTTAGTCAACTATCAGTTTGACAGTCTTTCTCTGTTTGCTCGGGGGGTCTTTAGTAAAATCAGGCCTCTGTTGTCGTAAGCACTCCTTTATCTGTCTTTGTTACAGGGACTCTTGCCACAATTTCTTGGACTTGATATGCATGAATTCATTGATGGACTTTTTAATTTGCGATTCGGTAATGCCGTGGAAGGGCCAACCCCAACGAATATATTCGGCGAACCTTGTCTGGTCAGATCGTTTGCCACCTCATTTCCTTTCACGTCCGTGTGATTGGGAACTCGTTTGAGCACCCACCTTATTTAGGACGCTTACGAAGTCTAAAAGTAGCTTAAAGTAAACACTTACGGAGCTGATCGCTTTAAAGGTTGCCTGTGTGCCAGAGAAAATAGCGACGCTCTTACCTAACTCAGTCCACCTTTTTACTTCTCTGCCACAGCAACCTCAGCCGGGAACACTGTGGTGCCCTTCCTGAAGCTTATTGAAAAGGCATCTGCGCTTCTTTCCATACATAACGGTTTTTGTACCATAATTAGTTTTAAAGTTGTCAGTCTACTACTTTTAGTCCGCTCTTACTGGAGGGCCATCCCCCAATCCTTTTTATCTGGTATTATAACCTGATGGTGTCTATGTTGGTTGAATTTCTGAACCATGGCATCACTGGGCATCCCCATAGGGGCACCTCCTTAAATTCATCTACAAGTTTTTGATGATCAGCATAGTGCGAATTACATATAAGTGCCTAACTATGCAATTGCTTCTTCAATTCTACACAGATTTTTCTAGTGCTTTCGACACCATAGATCGTGGACTATTACTAATAGGGCTATGTATGATCTTATATACCATGCTAAAGTATGTTATGTTGCAACAAACTGTCTGTTGATTCTATATTCCATCTTTTCGGAAGATTTGTCCTTATTTTTCTCAAATGGAACGCCCGATGTATGTTTACATCATGTGACTTGGAAAGCTTACTTGTAATATTCTGATTTAGTTGTAAGATGTGTAGTTATAAGCATACTTTTGATTTTCAGAAATGTTTCTGCGACTGAAATGGATAAAAGTAAGATGGTTTTTTTACCTTTTGATAATTATGTACACAATATTTGTCTTAACACTCTCCATTTATGTGATGTTACTCATACATGCATCAGACAACTTCATTATCACAACTGCAGTGGCCCGATATATCCTCATTATCTCTGCATCAGGTCTTCTAGTTCATGCAATTATGCAGGTAAGTTCGTTAGCTATACACTAGAATATATTAAAACTTCGAAATAATATATCCAGTAGTTGATAATAAAGCATCATATGATAATGTTTAACTTATATTTTGAAACCCTGGATTCAGCGTAATATACCAAATATTTTCTTGTGCGCACTAACGAATAACTGTGAATAAACTTTTAAATCTTTCATATTGGTACAGTAGTGAATTGTCAAAATCAACTTTTCTGTTTGGATAAAACAGTAAATAACTAAACATCAGACGTTCAAGTATTCATTAAAACACTGAGTGTTCCATTTTATAAATACTATGGTTGGTAAAATTTTATAGGAATTCATCAACAGCTTTTTCAAGAAACTTTAAGCTTTCAAGCAATTTTCTGTTCTCGGGTGGTTGGAGAACCTAATAATGTCAACAACGGTAAATAATAGAAAACTGTATTGTTCACGGACTGAAATAATTCATTGAAATTGGTATTTTTTTGTCGAAATTAATACGCCATCTTTCTATAGAGAGCATCTGGGGCACTCTTTATTAGCAAAACTTTAAAAAGGAATTTCAATGATAGTCTTCAATGCCAAATGTGCCATCATTCATGGTTTACTTCTGCGAGATGTGCAATTAAGTAGTCTTCTTTCTAGTAATTTTACTTTCTACGGTGTGCATTCAAACACTTACATATACAGGGTGATTCACGGAACCTGTTCATTAAAAGTTCTTTAATTTGCAGTGATATCTCGATTTTGAAACTTGGGCGTTAAGCATAGTTGGCTATGATCTATTTAGAAAAAGTAAGTTAATCAATGTCGCACTTCCGGTTACATCGAAAGTCATGGCCAACTTTGATATTATAAATACATACCTATATTTTTAGTCGCATTTTTAGATTCTATATGGAATTTTGAAGCGAATTTTATAAAACATCTTTTTAGCTATCGGTTACCGTTTCGGAGTTATTTTGATTTTTGTGAAAAAATAAAGGAAAACAGATGATGCATTAAAGGGGTGTAACAGCCATACAGTAAAAGGTAGACAACTTTTATGTGAATTGTGGAGGGTACAGGTACTATACTATTTAATGAAGGCATAAAAAGTAAACAAAATCATACAGGGTGTCTCACAACCTAGGGTTGATTTGGCATAACTTCTTAGTACTAAAAGTATTTTTTTTCAAATGGAAGGCCCTGTATATTTTTACGCTGTGCGATGTAGAATTTAATTCTCTATCAAAAAGCTATAAGTGTTCTTATGCCTATCTCAATCGCTTCTTTCAGAATTAGTGATTTTTAGAAAATGTAGTTTTGAATTAGTAGGCGGTAAAAAACAATTTTAAGAGATATTATATAAAAAAAGCAAAATATAGTATAAGAAAATAAAATTTATTGAATACAAGATAATCAAAAACCAAATAAATAAAATTATAAATGTTGTATTTGAGCCCCATTCGATTGCAAACAATTTAAGACCCTGTTATAAATTTCTGTTGTTGTAGCCTGCTTTATTTGTTCAGGATCTATGTTCTCCAACGCTTCCCTTCCTCGTCGCTCTAATTCTGTTTTGGTCTGCCATCATAAATTTGAAAATGTATTCTTCCATACATTATAAACAAAATACATTAAAACTAAATGCATTCTGGTAGCAAGCTCCACGAACGAAGTGAGGGTTTTGCGGTGCCCAGTAATGCCAGTTACGTCTATTAACAATGCCCTCTCTGGTAAATTTGGATTCATCCGTCCAAATATTTTTTTGTAAAAACTGTTAATCTTCCTGGACCCTTATTAATATTTGTTCGCCAAAAGCAAAACGGCGAGCCTCATCGCCAGGATGTAACGCTTGCCCGATGTTAAAGGCGTATGCGTGCATTTTATGTTTTGATAGAAACAGTGTATTCTATCAAAACATATTTCAAACATTCGATGAATAGGATATACCTACTTCTTCAGCAGCAGCACGTATGGAATTATGAGGGTGGCTGTGAAAATAAGCTAACACCATTATTTCATAATTCTCATCCTCTGTTACAGGTTTTGGCACCTGTTTATTATGCTTCCATTGTCCAGTACTTTAAAGTTTTCTTGAATTCTTCGGAAATGTGTTCTGTTAATAGGCGGCAAGTGAGGATATCGGCTATTAAATACTCGCAAGTTCTGCTTACAATTTTATTACATTCTCCGTGAATAAAAAATAAATTTAAAATATCTTAATTTCTATAATTATTAAAATGGTTTTCCATTTTTGCTAATGCAATAAACACGACAACACAGACCAAAATAATTTGACAGATCACTTGAGTGTAGACTGATATTGTTTAGTAATGCTCCGTAGTCCGCACAGCCTACTGCGTGCCAATTTTCTAATGAAATACTAATTCAACCCTACATTTTCTGAAAATCACTAATTCTGAAAGAAGCGATTGAGATAGGCATAAGAACACTTATAGCTTTTTGATAGAGAATTAAATTCTACATCGCATAGTGCAAAA
This sequence comes from Cetonia aurata, assembly GCA_949128085.1. NCBI lineage: Eukaryota > Metazoa > Arthropoda > Insecta > Coleoptera > Scarabaeidae > Cetonia > Cetonia aurata. The sequence continues at coordinate 1,015,433 of OX421885.1, forward strand.
ATATACAGGCTGTAAAAATACTTTTAGTACTAAGAAGTTATGCCAAATCAACCCTAGGTTGTGAGACACCCTGTATGATTTTGTTTACTTTTTATGCTAAATAGTATAGTACCTGTAGCCTCCACAATTCACATAAAAGCTGTCTAACTTGTACTGTATGGCTGTTACACCCCTTTAATGCATCATCTGTTTTTTTGGATTTTCTCACAAATATCAAAATAACTCCGAAACGGTAACCGATAGCTAAAAAGATGTTTTATAAAATTGGTTTCAAAATTCCATATAGAATCTAAAAATGCAATCAAAAATATAGGCTTCTATTTAAAATATTAAAGTTGGCTATGACTTTCGATGTAACCGGAAGTAAGACATTGATTATGTCACTTTTTCTAACTAGATCATAGCCAACTATGGTTATCGCCGAAGTTTCAAAATCGAGATAACATAGCAAATCCAAGAACTTTTAATGGACAGGTTACGTGAATCACCCTATATAGTGTATCAGCCAAATGGAATAAATTGGATAATAAATAAATGTGTGTGTTCGAAAAAACGCCCGGACACGTCGATTGGTATTTTTAGTTACATATTTTTTCAACAGAAACCTTTCATACATGGTATGTCATGTAACAGTGGCCTATAAATTATTGAACTTTTGGATTCTTCAGAAAATTATATATTTCATGTACATTTTCCTATACCTATCTTCACCTGTTTCGGCAATATATTTATGAATAATGTTTTCAGTTCTTTTTTTGCAAAAAATAACATTAAAGAAAAAAGATTATTTGGTCACAGAAATTCGCTACAACACACTCAAAAACTAATAAGTAATCTGTTCATTTCTTGATACTGTAAAAAGACAAAGAAAACATTAATGTCAATGTAGGAGATGTTCAAAATGCTCGCGCGTACGTCTTGACAACATTCTAATCTTAAATAGAAATTTCTTCTAACGCTACCCAACATCTCAGGCGTGACCAATCTACTTGCAAGCGTTATTCGTCTTCTTAAGTCAGCTAAGTCGAGTGGTTTAGTCTCGTATACAATTCTTTTGACATTTCCCCATAAGAAGAAGTTTAATGGCGTTAGATCAGGGGTTCGTGCTGGCCATTAAATCGATTCTCGCCTTCCTATCGATTGATTTGGAAATATTCGGTTGAGGTACTGCTAGACATTGATTTGGTCATAGGGCGATGCTCCATCTTGCTGAAACCATATCATATTCGCTGGAACTAGTGGGTTTGTTGGACCAGGATATAAGTTTGTCGAAATTGGCACGACATAATTTTGGAGTAGTGCTAAATAATTATCGTCATTCAAATTGCTATCAATGAAAAAGGGACCTATGATATGATTTCCAACAATTCCTGTCCAAACATGAACCTTTACAGGGTATTGCATATGTTCTCCTCTCATTCAGTGTGGCTTTTCCCCCGACCAATAGCGGTAATTTTGACGATTAGCATGGCCGTGTAATGTATAGGTCGACTCATCAGAAAACAAAACATGTTCTAATTGGATCACATTATTATCTAACATAGCCATCATTTGTTCATAAAAATACGTTCTCCTATAAAAATCGTCTTCCATGAGCTCCTGAGTATCATTTTATAGGGATGCATTTTATTTTCTTTTAATGTTCGAATAATCGATAAATGGCTAACATTGGGGATTGTGGCTGCTTGTCGACTACAAGTATGTTGGTTTTCATTAAACTCAAGCAAAATATCCAATTTGTTATCATCTCTTATTCCATTGGTGGTTGCTTTTTTTATCTGCCTTATATGTTCAAGCTCGCAAAACTGCTTTTCTATTTTACTAATCGTCCTTTGGGATATAGGCGGCAATTTTGGAAATTTTTCGTGAAATGAGTGGCAACTTCCATTTGTGTCCGCGTGTTATCTCCATAACCAATCATCTGTAGAATTGTTATTGTGTGCATTTTTGTTAAATGAACTATTTTTCTGCAGTTAACGAAATTCAAACGACTATAACACTGACAACTAAACTGTCATGCTGGCAGACAACAATTTGCTAAGGCCGTTCCTTTTAAATAAATAGTTATTTTTGCGCCTCCGTCCAGAAACACTGATTTTGCATTACAATAAATCGGCCGGAAACTTAGCATTCTCCGGCCTAGGCCGGCAAAAAGACCACTATTGGTTGGCAACGCTATATTCGAATTACTGACATTTCCGCCATTAATTATAGATTCGATGACAGATGACAGAATATTCGCTACACAATCTCTTAATTAATTCATATTCTTTCCAATTCTATTTTCGGAAGATTTTACAGGTAATAAATGGTTAATAACTTCACACACAACCTCTGCAATATGAGCTGGGGTCTCCATTCTCCTTATTATTGATGAATATGTATCAAAACTGCCAAGAAAATTAAAACGTCAAAACACTAAGGTATTTTAACCCTAATTTCCAATTCAAAATTTATACGTAATATGTATTGCCAACCTCTACTGTTAACTCCCTAGCCTTAATTTCTTTTATTATTTACAACAAAATTAAGATTTGTCGGCTCAAAAAATAGTCAGAAACGCTTTTGCGAGTATTCGCACTATAGTAAACGCAAAACTATAGTTTCTGGCCTAGTGATGCAAATAACTATTGCATCACGATTCTACAATTAATTACAGAAATGTCAGTAACTCGAATATATATGTTGCCAACCTTTAGTGATCTTTTTGACGGCCTAGGCCGGAGAATGGTATGTTTCCGACCGATTTAAAGTAAATAAAAGTATTCACCGTTTTTGTGCATTTCATATCCGTAAAAGGAATGTTTCTTACAATATCAAGAAATAAACGGAAGACTTATTAGTTTTAGAGTGTGTTGTAGGGAATTTCTGTAATCAAATAATTTTCTTTCTTTAATGTTATTTTTTGCAAAAAAACTGAAAACACTAAATATTTCCGAAACAGTTGAAGATAGGTATAGGAAAATGTGCATGAAATATGTCTCGAATTTTCTGAAGAATCCAAAACTTGAATAATATACAGGGTCTACACATTTAAAATAAACAAGTTGGTGTTGGCTACTGTTACATGACACATCATGTATGAAAAGTTTCTGTTGAAAAAAAATGCGAAACCAATCGACGTGTCCGAGCGTTTCTACAAACACCATATTCCATTCGGCTGATACACAGTTTATATATGCATAATGCACACATTACGTATTCGTAATATACACTCCGCCAAAAAAGTATCGCATAAACTAAAAAAGGGCATTTATGAACCCAGATATTTTTATACGTTCACAAAAAGTTTGCCTCGTGTATGTGAACTATAAAAACACTAACAAAATAATGGAACTTAGCGTTTTTACTTTTTTTTTTTTCTAAAAGAACACATTTAAAAAAATGCATATGTGTAAGGTTTGTTCAGTTGTTTATTGAAAGTCTTCCTATACGGACAAATTTTGAAGTGCGAAGTCAGAGTTCTGTACCAACGCTTTTAAAACTAAAATGAGCAATTTAACTTCAGAACAAGTGGCTGCTATAGTTGCTTTAATCGAAGATGGACCATCTCAAGCATACGTTGCTAATTTGATGAACATCAATCAGTCAAGTGTTTCTAGAGCCGTAGCCAGATATAGGGAAACAGGCATTTACAGTAGAAGACCTGTACCAGGTCGTCCAAGATGTTCTACTCGCCAAGATGACCGCTATTTACTACTACAAGCATTACGTCGAAGACATGTAACTGCGAGACAATTGCAGAACGACTTGGCTAGAGTCAGAAATACTCGTGTGAGTACTCAAACTATTCGGAATAGGTTACGACAGAGTGGATTAAGAGCTAGAGTAGCTGTAACAGCCCCTCGTCTCACTAGGAACCACCGAGTGGCTCGCTTAAGGTTTGCCAGAGAACATGTAAATTGGAACATTAATGACTGGGCCAATATACTCTTCACAGATGAGTCAAGATTTGGTCTTTACACCTCAGATAGGCGTATCTCAGTGTACAGACGAGACGGTGAGCGCTATTCGCAGTGTAATATCAGACCTAGCCCTAATGTCGCTGGTGGCTCTATTATGGTTTGGGGAGGCATCTGTTTAACAGGTCGTACAGAGTTAGTACCAGTAGACAGAGGTACACTGACTGCCCACAGGTATATAACGGACATTTTAGAAGAACATGTAGTACCATATGCGCCAATTATAGGAAACGAATTCATGTTAATGCACGATAATGCACGACCGCATGTTGCAATAATCGTCCAGGAATACCTTAACGATGTTGGTATTCCAGTTTTAGATTGGCCTGCGGTAAGTCCGGACATGAACCCTATCGAGCACGTGTGGGACCTCCTTCACAGACGGATACGAACCCAAAATGTTGCCCCAGCGGACCTGCATGGACTAGCAAATGCTCTCCGTGACGAGTGGGAGAATTTGGATCCGGCTTATATACGGAGGTTAATCGAATCTCTGCCAAACCGTATGCGAGCGGTCATAAGAGCCAGAGGTGGCAATACTCAGTATTAAAAGCTACTGTTATGACATTTTTCTTTCCAAAATTATAATTTCTTGTTTTAATAAAAATCTCAAGTATGAGTTCTTGTTTTTATTTGGCCTGTATTTTATTTAAACAATCATAGAAATTATATCTTAGAGCGCATTAAAGTATATTTACAACTTTATGCTACAAACAAAGACTATGCGATACTTTTATGATTCAAAACTAAATTATGCGATACTTTTTTGGCGGAGTGTAGTATAAAAAATAATATATTTATTTTTCGGCTAACACATCCGAAACCTTACTCCATTCGAAGATAGAAAGCGCCACTTTATAGAATTGAACTATAAATTGAACGGTCAATGCATTACTTCCGTTACTTCACCGTCTATTTAGCCTGTGGAGTACAATAAGTACATACCGCATTGAAGTACCACTCCAGTAGTTACTTCAGTTACTTTAGCGTACCCTTCTGTGAAGAATGTGAACTTTGCTTGTCAAATAGCTATCATTAAAATATGAGTGATCTGTATTCTGAACACTACAAATGCAAGTAAATTGATTTTAGTAAGCGGTAAACATGTGGTAGCCGAAATTTTTTTGTACGCACCACGGCTGGAAAGTGTCGAACTCGTTTGGTTCTTCAAACTCGTTCGATGATGCGTCTCTTTCCAACCTTGATACGTAAACAACTATTGCAAGAACTCTGCACACTAAAAAATATTACACTTTCCTACGGAAAATTCCTGTAACGTATAGGGTAAATTTAACAAACATTGGGAAATTTACTATAAAACTTTAGGTAAATTTCCCAAATTTTGGTAATTTTACCCTATACATTACAGAAATTTTCCGTAGGAAAAGTGTAATTTTTTTAGTGTGTGTATTTCAAAAATGTACATGAATATTTAATACACAGAGAAATGACGTTTCGGGACGGTAACTTCGGAAAGATAACATTGCTAATATCAAATTGCGCGAACCACGAGTATTTTAGGAAGTTAAATTAAATGGTGTGGGTACCGCACATAAAGGCAGCAACATATAGGAATTTTTTAAAAATATGTTGTAAGCTTTGAAGATCATCGTTTGGCCAGTTGCCCATCGCCTCATTCCCCTTTATTTGGCTGGGCACCCAAGCCAATGTCATTCGTCTTTAGGTTTTAAAGTGTTTATACAGTACGAAACTAATTTGGAGTCAACACCGTGGAATTAATCGCTTTAAGTGTTGACCGGGTATCAGACAATAAGTGTCATACCTGTGTCGGCGTTGGCCCGCTTCTCCAGTTCTCTAACATGATATTCAATTGCGGCAACTTTAACTTGGAGCACCGTTCTGTCTCCGTTGAAGCTAACGGAGATACTTCTACTGGAGTTTCTTCCATATATTCCGGCTCCTGCACCATTATCAGCCTTTAAGCTGTACGCAGTACAGCAAGTACGAGTCCCCTGTTACCATGAAACTTTTTTCTCTCCCATTCTGTCGAGTGTTAACCTAATACTTTTTATCCTGGTAACCACATGCTTCCCAGTTATGCTCGTTTTCCTCTTCTCTTTCCCGTTTTGTAATGTCAGTTATATTTCCCTTTTTATTCATTTATATAATATGCAATACGCTGTGGTTATGTGTGCCCCCTTTATATTATCTTTGTGCAATAGTTTGCCTATCAAAGTGTATTTGTACCTAGGGTGAATGTCACCTTATGTCTCTTTAATACGACCCTGACTCCTTTACCGTATTCTTTATTTATTTGATACAAACTTATTTTTCCTACCTTTTGTTATTATAAATATAATCTCGCACACTTATAGCCCCGTTAGAGTTAGAACCCGCTTGCACTAATTATATTATCTAATCTCACACTTCTTAATATAAGCACTTTTGCATAAAATTGCTTTGAATTCGAATTTCTGAAAAAAGGCATAAATAGCATTTTGGACAGATTTGAAATAACTATACCTACTGACTTAGGGAAAAAGTTTTTCAATTATCACTAAATGTTACTTAATTATTACGTTATAGTCCTATATTATATTTAAATACATCATAGTTAACAATAACTGCTCTGCAAATTTAAAAATCAAACTCATACTAGATATTCAAAGAATTCTAAAGAGCTAATTTGGCGGGGCACCCTGTATAATATTTTATTGATGTTGTAGCAACGTAATGTTATTCAAATGTACTTCGGTTTTTAGAGTGTAATAGCGTGGAAAAGGTTCTATAAGAAATTCGAATTGTGGATGAACGTGTGTTGCACGTCTCTCGCTCTATCTGTTGCGATCAGAGGACTTGAAAATGAAAAAGTCGATGGTAAATAATATTAATTTTGCAAGGCAAATATATTTTTATATACTTAATTTCGCAGACTTGCCAAACTGGGTGTTGCACGCTATTAGCATTGCTATACTTCTGTCCTGGACGGAACTGATGTTGCTAGTTGGCAGACTTCCGAGCTATGGTTATTATGCGCTAATGTTTGCCGCCGTATTGCAAAATGTAATAAAGGTAAATTAGTTAAGCATAAGGTGTTATTGTGTTGCAATGTTACTAAACTTTTCCACTTCATTATTTCATTTCTTATAGGAACCAACTAATTAAAGTGCTACACTAACATTTTAAGAAGCAAATTCCACAGTAATTTGAAATGCTTAGAAATATTGGAAAAGTTACAAAATTTAATGTATAGCAATAGGTATCGCCTTAATTAGAAAGCAACTGTGCTTTATTTTCACTAGGTAGTAAAACAATTCGAGAAGTGCATATAAAAATCGACAAAAGTGCTTTCTTCAAGGAAATAAAGCAGGAAGAACGCGCTCCAAGTATGCAGCACAGTTTTAATTATGAGAGAAGCTAATTTGAAAGTTGCTGATTGCTCGAAATTTAATTTGGGGTACAATAGAGGACACAAATAATATATATCCATGTATTAAAACCACATAATAACCTACACTTTATTTTTCGGATTATTAGGAAGAGTGTTATGAGATAAGAAAATGAATGAAAACGTTTACTTTTAATGAAAACGGCGTACCTACTGAAATAGAAGTGTATGAGGGCTTAATCCAACATCTGTTGAATTGAACCGTCACACTTTGGCAAGATTGCCTCTACACGAAAATCAATTTGCCTATCAAACGGGAAAATCGTGTGAGCAGGCCATTTATGAGCTAGCTCGACGAGCCGAAATTGCCTTTCGCAACAAGGAAATTGCATAGCTACCTTTCTGGTCGATGGAAAGGGCGCCGCAAAAATAGAAAATCGAGCCAACTCTGAGGACGTGGATCGATTCCATAATAAGAAACATGTATCGCAGAACCTTTGCAATGTAAAGGCAACCGTGGCAGCTGGTTGCCCACAGGGCGGAGTACTGTCACCCTTGTTATGGTGCCTTGTGGTGGATGGCTTGCTCTCTGATCTACGGACGGCGGGTTTCCACACGCAAGACTAGGCAAATGACATCACGTCTGCGGAAAGTTGGAGGGCGTAGTATTCGAGAAGATGCAAGTCGCACTCAAACTAGTCGAGAGATGGTGTCAACAAGAGGAGAGCCAAATGTAAACTGTCGGAAAACGACCATGGTTTCGTTCATTTGGAAGAGGAAACTTCCAAAACTCCAGTGTTCAACCATCTTCGGCTCGAGGATACTCGTATCTAGTGAGGTTAAATACCTAGATGTTACTTTGGACGCAAACTGACGTACACATCTCACCTGGAACAAGTGACGAATAAAGCCATGAGGGCCTTCTGGGCATTTTGGGGTAATGTTTGGCATAACGGGGGTGCTGAAACCGGCAATGGTGCCCCGGCTGTACACGAACCTACAGCTCGCAGGTCTGGTGGCATAAAGTCAGTCTGGGCTACGCGGTAAGCGCGCTCAGTAATGTCCAGGGGATTGCCTGCTTAGGCATCATGTGGGCCATGTCCTGGACGCCGACTGCGGCCATGGAGGCAAAGCCGGAGATCATACCAGCATCTTCAACTACATCGAACAGACAGTACCACTGTCCACAAGGGCGGACAGGATTCCGCCCGTCTTCAGCTTCACTAAGAAATACCTTGTAGAAATGTAGATATTTCTAAACTGCAAAAGCTTACGTCCGCAAACCAAGGCGAGGTTCTCATCGCTGGTTTGTGGATGCCTCGAAGACGCCTAATGGCACAGGCATTGGGCCTGGAGAGATGGAGAACCGAAATAGTTAAAACGTTTTCTAATTGATAGCTGAAAATCGTGGTGTATGCCGTCTAGTCACCACTAGAAATATCCGAATTTTTCTTTGTTCAGCGTTGATAACTGAAATTCGAGACTGTGATAGTGATTAAAAGAAAAGTCCGATTCAAGGCACTAGGTGTTTTCATCAACTTATCAAACCACACAAAAAATGCGAAGAAAAACCGTGATTATTAAAACTTGGAAATATTGCAAAGTTTACCTGTTGTGAGTTACTTATGCCTTCGTGTATAGATGTGTGATTTTAAAGTAGAAAATTTCAAAAAAGTAGATAATATTTAAAAATTACATTTAGCATTGAGAAATTGTGTTCGATAATTTTTCTTTAAATCTATTTCTCATTCATTCCATTAACATATTGTGTATGTAAAATATATGCCTCATTAACATGCTATATATATATTGCTGAACCCGTATCTTGGGACCCCTCATGGCTAGTGTTTCGTCCTTACATTCATAAGACAACTTCAGGGTTGCTTCTGTTGCTGTTGACTTGAAACTGAAGGCACATAGTACCATTTATTTGTGAGTAACGGTTATGGCTTAGCAGAACGTGATGGTTACGACTAGATTATTTGCAGAGGAGGGATTTACCCACATTTAAACCTATCCCCGTTTGTTAGTTGTTCAGTTTCAGGACAACAGTAACGTAAATAACGACATGTCAAATGTCCCACACGAATGAGGCATGAGCAGTTTCAGAGTATTGTTTTAACCCATGAACGTAGCAGTGGATAACGACTGCTAAAGTCTATGTGTTAGTTGATTAACGAAGCATATTTTAGCTATTGTCCTTCAACAGTTCTAGGTCCACATATTTAAATCGTTAAAGGGACAATACAGTGACGCATATAGAAATAAAATATTTCTTTCAGGTACTACTGACTTTCATTTGCCTAGTCGTAGGCTTCGCTCTAAGCTTTTCCATTCAATTCCACAACTACGCGGAGTTTAAGGATCCTTGGAGAGCGATAGTTAAAACCACAGTCATGATGATGGGCGAATTCGAATACGCAGATCTGTTCACCAAAAACGATAACGGAAAAGAAGAACCGCGCGGTCTTCCCACAACCTCCAGGGTTATATTTCTCATGTTCATAATCGTAGCCAGTATTGTGCTCATGAATCTTATGGTGGGCTTGGCTGTCAGTGACATACAGGGTCTAACACAAGTAGGAAATGTGAGGCGATTGGAAAAGCAGGCAGAATTTTTACATCAATTTGAAAAGGTGACAAGCAAGCTAATAAGTATAAAGATATTCCCCTTGTTCCTGAGAAAATTACTAAAAAGGAAACGTGCTATAAATACCAAGTTTGTTGTTGATTCTGACATGTTTGGGCAGAATCGAAATGGAATATTCGGTGTTAAGAAACTACCTCCAGAACTATTAGGTATGTATCAAGGAAAACACCTATTTTATGAATATGCAGTTGGCAACTAATATGGTATGGTTTTAATGTAGCTTAAGATAAAGGCTATCACTTAGGTATAATGACTTTACTGATGGGCAATATTAGTAGCACTCCCTAAACATACGGTCGATGTATGAATACTTGCTCATTCTAGTTGGTAGGTATGCAATTGCTGTACACCAGACCAATATCAGTGGTTTTATTCTACGGCCATTATTTCAGATTCTGAGATGCATTCAAAGTGTCCCATGACGTGACTGACAGAGTTTAAGGATGTGTTGCTGAAGCAATTCCGAGACAAAAATGTAAAATGAAAATATGTCCACAACTTTTTCGTAACTGAGGTACAAACACTTTAAGTTTTAGATAACCCTATAGTCACTAACACAAATATTAGGTACCTGCCGCTCTTGATTTCGTTGTTATTAAGATGTCAGGGAGGCTGTGAATCATTATTTATTATTCATTGTGACAGCAAACGTCAATTAAGTTAATTGAGCGTTCGTCGATGTTACATTTGTTAAAGAAAACTACAACCATGGTAATTTTTTTCTAATGAAGAATTAGCAGAATTCATTTTCTTTATGGACTGTGTAATGGAAACGGACGCTGTTGATGAATATCGTCGGCGATTTTCCACGCGTGGAGTACCGTGTAGAACTGTTTTTAGCAATGTCCATCGCTGTTTAAGAGAAACTAGCAAGTTTCCTGCTGCTACTTTGGAACGTCCCGTACAACAACAAATTGTCCTGTGATGGGTGGAGACTGTGGCTTGAAAACTATCCCTTATAATTATATATATAATTTTGTGGTAAGGGATTTTTTCACCTTTTCTTTTGGGATTTTTGTTATAACAACAAATTGCTCAAGAAGAAGCAATGCTTAATATAATTGACGGTGAATCTTCTACTAGTACCGCATGAGAGTATGGATAACTTTACATAATTTCGGTTTGTACCCGTACTATATCTTACCTGAAGAAGCTTTAAAACCTGCCGACTACGTAGCAAGACTTGAATTTAGTTAGCTGATTAGTAAGGAATCGAAGGCTTTGTCGGAAGATATTGTTTAGTAATAAAGCCTTCTTCGCCGGAAACGGCATCAATAACAGGAGAAATTCACATTGTTGGGGACTTGGAAATCTAGGGAAAACTAAAGATTCCCATTTTCAAGATAGATTTTCGATGAATGTTTGGTGTGGAGTTATTGATGATGGTCTCATTGGTCCATTTCTAATCGAAGAACGTCTCACGGCCGCCCATTATTTACGTTTTTTGGAAAATGACCTTCCAACATTACTGGATGACGTTCCTCCGAATGTAACACGACAAATGTGGATACAACGGGACGGCACACCTCCCCATTTTGATAGACAAGTAACAGACTTTCTTAATCATAATTATACGAAGCGCTGAATTGGAAGAGGTGCAGCAGTTGCTTGGCCTGCCAGATCACCAGATTTAAATCCTCTGGATTAGGTATATTTTATGGGGCAGGCTGAAAAGTATTGTTTATGCAGAAATACATGAAACTAGAGAACAACGTCTTGCGAAGATTATGGATGCCGCAGAAATTATTCGTGCTGAAACTGATACTATTAGCAGAACTACGTCATCAATTCTAAGAAGAGATCGAATATGTATACGGCAATTGGGCGGACAATTCGAACAATTCATTCAATAACGCAACTTCTTTTTAAATGAATTTTAATTTTTTTTGTCTAGGGTTATCTAAAACTTCAAGTGCTTGTACCTCAGTTAGGAAAGAGTTTTGGGCATATGTTCATTTGACATTTTTGTCTTGAAATTGCTTCAGCAACACATTCTTAAACTCTGGCAGTCACGTCATGGGACATTCTGTATAGATAATTGTAACTATCGTTGGTTTAAATAACAAAACCATCTCCTTACATTGCTTGTAAAGATTTGCACGTAGTAATAAAAGTATAGGGAAAGGTAATTAACGCACAATGTGGTGAGTGATGGCACTCTATAAGTCTTTTATTGCTGTTCAAATATTCCTCTTTTTCGATGAAGAAAATGTTAACGTATTAGGTAACATTTTGTATATAGAAACAGATATTTTGGCATTTTTTGCTTGCCTTGGAGAAATTATTGCTACTGCAAAAAGTGAAATTATACTGGGAGTGTTAAGGTTACCTTCATTAATGGTCCAATGAGCTATGTTAGGAAGACCATGCCCGTAAATATTTTTTTAAATTTCCGAATTATAGAGGACGTATTAGATATAAGAATATAGAAAGTACAGGAATATAAGCAATCTTACTGCTTGGTTGAATTTTAAGTTGTAAATGCTTTTAAAATTTTAAAAGATAATTTCATAATACATTCCCTAATATGCCTGTTTTTATAGTCTTTATAGTAGAGATTCTGCAGGCATATTTATCTCTTCGTTTTATTGTTTTTCCAATCTCGCCTTACAAATCTGCGCCTTTCTTTCATATGAAAATTTACTAAGCTGGTGTTTGGTTTTAATCTGGAGAAGAGAACTTTCTTTCTATGGTCTAGTATGGTTCCAAGGTTAAACAATTTTTCAAAGGCGTTTGTAGTTTTGCAACACAGCGACTTACATCCATTACACTCCATTCAGGACAGTGTCAATTCAAATAAGTATACTCTGTGACATCGCAACACCAAGAAGGGGTACGAATTTTTTGACAGGTGTATACTTTATGCGATATTCAGTACTTTATCGTTTTCGTATTGTTCGTATTGTTGGTTTGCGCGAAGGTGGGTTTTCATACAGAGAAATTGCAAATCGCCTTAACCGGAATCAATCCACCATCGTGAGTCGCATGGTTGGTTAAGGTTTCGTAGAATAAGTCTTTTCTCACTATTTTTCTAATTCCTTTTTATGTATAATTATTTTTACTTATTTTTTTACAGATAGAATTACAAATCTTGCGAATAAAGTGCATAACGATGAGGAAGATCTATTTACAAGTAGCAGTTTACTCCGTCTAATTGAAACCTTGAGACTAATAATTAAAACATACGAGTCAAGGACAGGGATTCGACATTAGATTGCTTCGTCCTTCTTGTAAAGAAATAACCTGGATATTTAATTTATTGCATTTATTTTTGCGTAATAAAAGAATATAGATTTCGTATGGAAGATAGATATATACTCTATTGTTATTGCACAAACGAGGAAATATCGTTTTATACCTTACCAAATTGTTGAAGGCGCGGGAAGGAAAATTGCTACAGATAGCTCTAGATAGTAATTTTGTTAATATATTTTTTTCTGTAAAATCAATAATAAAAGTCGCTTAAAATTTTTTTATTTCAAATCACAAAATGTACGACACAGTCCACAATAAAATATATGACATAGGAACTAGTTCCCAAATTATTTTACTGGTATTAAATGCTATATTTGTAACCTTTAAATTAAAGCAAACACTGGTGTATGGTATAACTCTAGCTAAGATTTAATCTATTTAATTTGATCACAAGAACTTGTTTGATTTTCACTAGATTTGTCTGGCAAAGCAGCGTATCGAGGAAGTAATTTACATCGTCGCGTGTTTAAGATGTCTGAAACTCAGAGCGCTTCCACACACTGAATCACTTGAACCTAATTGAAGTATATTTAGATCTTATCATCTCATTAATCGAGTGAGCACCCTACAAAATTGCATTTGCTTTTCGAATGACTAGTGTTTAATTAATTATTACAGTATGTTGAAAGGGGGTACTATCAAAAATGAGAAATAGTATTAACGATAAAACTGATATAGCAAATCTTTCAAAGATTTATCATTCGTTCATTGTTTAAACAACTATTCATTTAATTTCCTTCTATATTTAAAGTGTTTTCTAAACCTGTTTTTTCATTTTATATTGACTACACTCAAAATTATTGTTATTTATTCATTTCAAATAATTGTCTCTTTTGTTGACAATTTACATAAATTGACAATAGGTATGTTTTTATAATTCACCATTTTAATATAAATTATGTATTAAAACATTTTTGTAGACATAAAAAACTGATAAAATAATATCGAAACGTTTTTAAAATAAACACACAAGTAAAGCCTACATTTTTTCACTAATATTGGATATTCCAGATATTGATATATTCATTATAAGATGGCATACTTAAGATAGCTTTTATTATTTTCTTCACCTTAAGCGATTACTAAATCTATGCAAGCATAAGAAAATTTGAAATGATATGTTGTGAGACACACTTGAAAGGCTAGTAAAAAAAGACAAGAAATGCAAAAGCAGAGATACCCTAGCCTACACAACTCCAGACATTAGACCCCTTGTGTTCTAAGTATTTTAGAAACTATTATAAACTTACTATACTGTGATATAAAAACATATTACACATAACAAAGAAAACACACAAACAGAGAATTCAGAATAGAAACAAGGAAAATGCAAGCATTGATTGATGTTCTTTTATATTAAAAGAAAATGTTAATTTAAAATCTTTACAAATTAATTTTGTTTTATTTGAGATTGCTTTGTATTAAAATAAGTTAGAATTTGAGTTAATTATGTTTTACAATTCCATTTTTTTATATGAGTTTAATCACCATATTAAATTTGACGTGTCAAGCTAGAATCATCTAGTGGCAGAATAACAGAAAACAGAAAAAGTAAGGTTGACAGATATCTGTAAATCAGTTGTCAATTTTAATACTGTTTCAAAATAAGAGATTAATAAGATTTAATGTGTTATCAAAACAAAATAACTAATATTAGTGAATAAGAACCATTATTGAGCGTAATAATTAATTAAAATGTGTTACGTTGCAATGTGATATTTTCCGGACAACTCAGGTGAATTGAGGACCATTTGAAGTTTTCTGGGGTACTCGATCGAAACAACGCCTTGGACAGGGTATGTAGATTCGAGAAAGTCTATGAAAAAATAAAAGAACAGTTGTTTAGAAAATTGAATAGAGGAGAAAAAATTTGGCTTGGGTATTTTTAAGATTTGTACTATAAATTTTCTCAAAAATAAGTTTTTTGATGGGGAAAATGATCTTAAACACAGTAATTTGGTGAAATAATTAAAAGTCGACGCACATTTTATAAAAAAGTGAAAAATAACATTACAAAAGTGGAAATTTAAAAAAAAATAGTTATGCTAAAAGTGCAAATTAAGAGAAATAACTCATCTGATGTGAAAGAGTTTAAGGCACAGAATCCAGAAGGAACGTCTAGTTACAACAGGAGCCGAGAGTCCCAGTAGTAACGAAAACATCGGACGCAGGACCCGAAAAGAAGCACTCAGAGCCGCTGAAACGGACCAGATATCGACAAAGGCCGGTGTCGTAAAACTTTATTAACTAGTAACACTTCGAACGGGAACTAGAACAATAAAACATTTAATTATCAAAAATTTAAAAACAATCATCGGAAATAAACCTTAAAAATCACTTACCAAATCGATTTAAAAATCGGGGGTTAGTACTATGGTACAAAGGTAAACCTGGACAATCGCCGCATAAATACCGTACATATGGTACAGGTTTAGCTTTGTGCCATGGTACATAAAGAACATATTTGTAGATTAGATGAATTGATATCCAGTTATGTATAATTTAATGTTCTAGTGTAATCTTAATCCATTTGACTGTTTATTTCTTCATTCAAGTTTAATTCAACCTAGAACGGTTAACCATATTAAGACTATATATTCTTTGTTTGTAATTATGTAATAGATTTCAGGATTGAAATTCAAGGTTAGGTAATTTAAAGGATTTTTTGTAACATGGTGAGTTTTTCTGTATTACCGGTAAATCAAAGGTCGTTTTTTTTCACATTTACAAATTTCGATTCTACTTATTTTAATATATAATTTACTTTACCTGATTATTTTGTATTTTCCTTTCAATATAATTCGAAACACAGTTCATAATAAACACCAATTCACCCACATCACCACCATATCGGCGATAAACTAATTCATTGTTATCAATCGGTGTTTAGTTCAATTTCAAACATTTAACATTTGAGCAACCTTAGGAAAAATGCCCAAATTAAGGAGGCAAATTAAAAAACATTGACAACAATATGGTAAGTAGCAATACATAGTATCGGTCAAATCGAACCTCATCAACGACCCTGAGATACGAAAAGAAAATAAAAAAGAGTCTTATTGTGTGTATGAATATATATTATTATTATTACAATACTTTCTCAAAATAATTTTGTAAAATTATTAAATTCTAGCAAGTGTAGAATAAAAAGAACAGCATCAAAAGTTTATATGTTTGGAATAAAAGAACAGTAAACAATAGAACCAAAAAGAATGCCTACCTTATATTATATATAGATCTATATGAACACTTGATATTGTGGTAATAATAAAACGTTCTTCAATGAATAACTGATAGATGCGGATAATTGAGAAATTGTTTATTCTATTTGTTACATTATTCCTTCCAGCGATGTTTCGACCAATGCATCGGTTTTTCTCAAGCTAATGACAATTGAAACCAATTAGTGAAGAAAACAGGAAACAATACTAAGTATTTAAATATGAGAAATAAGTGTAAAAGGTTTAAATACCTGTCAATAAAGTGAGAAAACAATGAAAAATAAATCTAAATAGGATGTCAGTAAAATGACAATTAAAGTGCAACAGTATTTTAAAATCCAACTTAAACATTAGACAAACACAATAGTGGGATAAATTATCGATTATGATTTATATTTTAGTTGAAGTTGTGATATAAATTAACTAAATGCCGAATTAAAGGAAATAAATGTTTTTAGATCCCTGTGACTACCAGTTAATCGATTTTGTAAATTTCAAAAATGGGGTAATAAAACAATTCTCATCGATGTTTGCCATTGTATGCAGTTAAAGCTATATTTTTCTTTTGAGTTTAATAGAGATCAGTAGCGAAGTATTGTGTTTTTCCAATGTAGATATCTTTTGAAAAACGGAAAACGTTCACTATATAATTTTGATGACGACAAAATGTGCGGATTATTCTATTAGTGTCCTGTTGTGTTATTGAAAAGCGGCATTGTGGTACGAACGCTAACAACATTATACATTAATAAATTTTCCACTAGATAAGCTGTGTTGTGCCAGAGGGGGAGGTTTGCGGAAGTCGGCATCAGAAGGAAAGGAAGAAGAACGGGTATGTGGTAACTGTTCCGCCGAGCGGTTTTAACCAGGACCGGATATTATACTTGACCAAAAACGGATGAAATTTTCCGACCTTTAGCGTGGGAAGCACATGTCCCAAATGACGACAAAAAACATCGCTTTAGATACTGCAGGAATAATTTATCTAGCGTACAATGCTCATAAATATTTAATATTATGCAACAATGTACATTCGTAGTTCAAACTTTATACACAGAGGATTAATTTTTAATAAAAATGATTGATAAAATTTGGTTTGTGGTCGAAATCATGCCTGCTATTTTATATCTCGTCTGTGAGCAGATTTGACAATACAATATGAATCTGCAAATCGAACAAGGAAATGTAATTTTTCTCGTGTACCCTGTGATAATAACTGTACACAGGTTTGTTTCAAAAGAAACTGCAATATAGATCAAAGTATTTTGTACTAATTTTTTATTTTTACTTAAATACACTCCGCCAAAAAAGTATCGCATAATTTAGTTTTGAATCATAAAAGTATCGCATAATCTTTGTTTGTAGCATAAAGTTGTAAATATACTTTAATGCGCTCTAAGATATAATTTCTATGATTGTTTAAATAAAATACAGGCCAAATAAAAACAAGAACTCATACTTGAGATTTTTATTAAAACAAGAAATTATAATTTTGGAAAGAAAAATGTCATAACAGTAGCTTTTAATACTGAGTATTGCCACCTCTGGCTCTTATGACCGCTCGCATACGGTTTGGCAGAGATTCGATTAACCTCCGTATATAAGCCTGATCCAAATTCTCCCACTCGTCACGGAGAGCATTTGCTAGTCCATGCAGGTCCGCTGGGGCAACATTTTGGGTTCGTATCCGTCTGTGAAGGAGGTCCCACACGTGCTCGATAGGGTTCATGTCCGGACTTACCGCAGGCCAATCTAAAACTGGAATACCAACATCGTTAAGGTATTCCTGGACGATTATTGCAACATGCGGTCGTGCATTATCGTGCATTAACATGAATTCGTTTCCTATAATTGGCGCATATGGTACTACATGTTCTTCTAAAATTTCCGTTATATACCTGTGGGCAGTCAGTGTACCTCTGTCTACTGGTACTAACTCTGTACGACCTGTTAAACAGATGCCTCCCCAAACCATAATAGAGCCACCAGCGAAATTAGGTCTAGGTCTGATATTACACTGCGAATAGCGCTCACCGTCTCGTCTGTACACTGAGATACGCCTATCTGAGGTGTAAAGACCAAATCTTGACTCATCTGTGAAGAGTATATTGGCCCAGTCATTAATGTTCCAATTTACATGTTCTCTGGCAAACCTTAAGCGAGCCACTCGGTGGTTCCTAGTGAGACGAGGGGCTGTTACAGCTACTCTAGCTCTTAATCCACTCTGTCGTAACCTATTCCGAATAGTTTGAGTACTCACACGAGTATTTCTGACTTTAGCCAAGTCGTTCTGCAATTGTCTCGCAGTTACATGTCTTCGACGTAATGCTTGTAGTAGTAAATAGCGGTCATCTTGGCGAGTAGAACATCTTGGACGACCTGGTACAGGTCTTCTACTGTAAATGCCTGTTTCCCTATATCTGGCTACGGCTCTAGAAACACTTGACTGATTGATGTTCATCAAATTAGCAACGTATGCTTGAGATCGTCCATCTTCGATTAAAGCAACTATAGCACCCACTTGTTCTGAAGTTAAATTGCTCATTTTAGTTTTAAAAGCGTTGGTACAGAATTTGTCCGTATAGGAAGACTTTCAATAAACAACTGAACAAACCTTACACATATGCATTTTTCTAAATGTGTTCTTTTAGAAAAAAAAAAAAAGTAAAAACGCTAAGTTCCATTATTTTGTTAGTGTTTTTATAGTTCACATACACGAGGCAAACTTTTTGTGAACGTATAAAAATATCTTGGTTCATAAATGCCCTTTTTTAGTTTATGCGATACTTTTTTGGCGGAGTGTATTTACATTAAAAATTTGCGCTCTATGAGCATTAGCTAAAGCAATATAGAGTAAATTTAGATTCGTGTAAGTGCGCATTTCACGGTCGGCAAGGATTCATTGTCTCCATCTCATTTTACAGCAACTTACAGCAGCGCAATAAAGACGACTGGAACCTGACGATACCGCGGTGCCTTCATAAAAAGCCTATTGTTTGCGAGGTATATTAACTGGATGAGAATGTTGGGAAACTTAATTATACAGCGACCGCTCTTCCAAAACGAGTTTCAGGGTACTAATCGGGCATCCTTGCACTTTATTAAGTTTACAAACTGTTACTGGTGAAATTGACGAGAAGGCTTTGTTGAATACTTAATAAGATAATAGGTGATACGATGCAAATTATTCCTTAATTAGACCAATTCGTAGTTTTAAATACACTCCGCCAAAAAAGTATCGCATAAACTAAAAAAGGGCATTTATGAACCAAGATATTTTTATACGTTCACAAAAAGTTTGCCTCGTGTATGTGAACTATAAAAACACTAACAAAATAATGGAACTTAGCGTTTTTACTTTATTTTTTTCCTAAAAGAACACATTTAGAAAAATGCATATGTGTAAGGTTTGCTCAGTTGTTTATTGAAAGTCTTCCTATACGGACAAATTTTAAAGTGCGAAGTCAGAGTTCTGTACCAACGCTTTTAAAACTAAAATGAGCAATTTAACTTCAGAACAAGTGGCTGCTATAGTTGCTTTAATCGAAGATGGACGATCTCAAGCATACCTTGCTAATTTGATGAACATCAATCAGTCAAGTGTTTCTAGAGCCGTAGCCAGATATAGGGAAACAGGCATTTACAGTAGAAGACCTGTACCAGGTCGTCCAAGATGTTCTACTCGCCAAGATGACCGCTATTTACTACTACAAGCATTACGTCGAAGACATGTAACTGCGAGACAATTGCAGAACGGCTTGGCTAGAGTCAGAAATACTCGTGTGAGTACTCAAACTATTCGGAATAGGTTACGACAGAGTGGATTAAGAGCTAGAGTAGCTGTAACAGCCCCTCGTCTCACTAGGAACCACCGAGTGGCTCGCTTAAGGTTTGCCAGAGAACATGTAAATTGGAACATTAATGACTGGGCCAATATACTCTTCACAGATGAGTCAAGATTTGGTCTTTACACCTCAGATAGGCGTATCTCAGTGTACAGACGAGACGGTGAGCGCTATTCGCAGTGTAATATCAGACCTAGACCTAATTTCGCTGGTGGCTCTATTATGGTTTGGGGAGGCATCTGTTTAACAGGTCGTACAGAGTTAGTACCAGTAGACAGAGGTACACTGACTGCCCACAGGTATATAACGGACATTTTAGAAGAACATGTAGTACCATATGCGCCAATTATAGGAAACGAATTCATGTTAATGCACGATAATGCACGACCGCATGTTGCAATAATCGTCCAGGAATACCTTAACGATGTGGGTATTCCAGTTTTAGATTGGCCTGCGGTAAGTCCAGACATGAACCCTATCGAGCACGTGTGGGACCTCCTTCACAGACGGATACGAACCCAAAATGTTGCCCCAGCGGACCTGCATGGACTAGCAAATGCTCTCCGTGACGAGTGGGAGAATTTGGATCAGGCTTATATACGGAGGTTAATCGAATCTCTGCCAAACCGTATGCGAGCGGTCATAAGAGCCAGAGGTGGCAATACTCAGTATTAAAAGCTACTGTTATGACATTTTTCTTTCCAAAATTATAATTTCTTGTTTTAATAAAAATCTCAAGTATGAGTTCTTGTTTTTATTTGGCCTGTATTTTATTTAAACAATCATAGAAATTATATCTTAGCGCATTAAAGTATATTTACAACTTTATGCTACAAACAAAGATTATGCGATACTTTTATGATTCAAAACTAAATTATGCGATACTTTTTTGGCGGAGTGTACTTCTCATATATCCATTCCATTATGTCATATGGTTTCCTGTTTTGGGGAGTGACGGCGGAGGCGGATAGGGTATTTGCGCTGCATAAGAATGCAATTCGAATTTTATGCAGCCTAAGTTACAATGAAAGTTGCAGATCTCATCTTAAGAGACAAAATATACGTACCTTGCCGTCCCAGTGTATTATATCTATCGTCACCCGTATACACAATAACAAGAAAATGTTTGCTTTTAATGGAGAACATCACCAGCATACCATACAAGAACCCGGGGCGACTTGAGGGTGACATACCACAGAGTTACTTGTACACATCTGATCTTCAGACTACTGGGGAACTAAATTATATAACCACCTCCCAATACAAGTAAAAGAACTCCGTCTGTGATATTTATCAAGCGAGTAAAGAAGCTGCTAGTACACAGTGAGCCATATTCCATAAGTGCGTGAAATAGTATTTTAAAACACAAGTGTCACAATGACGTTTATGTAAGATTCAAAGTAAGAGCATTACAAGTCATTGTAGCACACGTTTTCTACAGTATTTTTTCTAATTTGCACATTAATGGCCTATATTACGTTCCGGCAAGAGTCCCCCCCCCCCTAGGTTAATATCTCATTACAGCACAGTATGCGGTAATATTCATATCAACACTGCGTCGTCGTTTGTTTTAGCTTTATTGCAACATCCAATTAGAAAAATACATTTTGCGAATGTGTGGCAGTTGCATGGGCACGAATTCGCGAAATGTGTCACGCAAGAGGTTTGTGCAATATTTTTTGTACGACTAAAAAGTACTTTTAATAATAATATCAAATAATATGTTATAATTTATTACGATTAATTCAGCATCCATATGTGAGTTTAAAGATTCCAAGTTGGCAGCATTTGTCAATTGACGTTTTATTTAATTTAAGACAATTGTAATTTAAATAATATGTGTTGTTTTCTCACCTTTAATGACTTTTAATAATAACATCCTTCTTCAAATTAAAGATAGTCGTTAGCAACAAACAGTCATGAAATAATTTTAATTACATATATTGTCAAATACATTATGACGATTATAGCCAATAATAATGATGATCTTGCAACGTTTGACAGTTCAGTTACTTTAATTTTTTAAATGTTATGAGAAATGTCAATGCATTGCAAACATTTGGTTCCTTCAAAAGGTACGAATGTTACTTTATGCACTAGTACAGGAAATGCTACTTTACGCATGCTTTTGGTTGCATAAGGTTGCCTATTACCCGCAGTAAGAGAATGTACAATAGTTATTTGTATCACTAGGCCAGAAACTATAGTTTTACGAGTATGAGCACGGTTTGTGTGGCCGAGGCGAAGCCGAGGCCCCACAAGTGCGAATACTCGCAAAAGAGTTTCTGGCCGCGTGTTACACACTATTTTTTGCGCCGACAAATCTTAATTTTGTTGAAAATAATAAAAAGAATTAACGCTAGGGCGTTAACGGTACAGGTTGGCAATACATGTTACGTATGAATTTTGAATTTGAAATCAGGGTTAAGTTACCTTAGTATTTTGACGTTTTAATTTTCTTGGTAGTTTTGACACATATTCATCAATAATAAGGGCAATGGAGACTTCAGCTCACACTACAGAGGTTGCGCAACAAGTTATTAACAATTCATTACCTGTAAAATATTCCGAAAATTGATTTGGAAAGAATATGAATTAATTAAGAGATTGTGTAACGAGAATTCTGTCATCTGTCATCGAATCTACAATTAATTACAGAAATGTTGGTAACTTGAATATATACGTTGCCAACCTTTAGTGATCTTTTTTACGGCCTAGGCCGGAGAATGGTAAGTTTCCGGCCGATTTATAGTAATGCAAAATCAGTGTTTCTGGACGGAGGCGCAAAAAAAATATTTAAAAAGGAAGGTGGTGTGGGAAATGTTGGTTTTCCATAAAGATAAATGGATAATCTGGTAGGTATAGAACAATGGTTCATATTTTAAAAGCAAACATTTGTTTCATTACAGTTGGTGTATTGGCGCTTTTCCAGTGTTTTACAAACAAACTTTCAAAACCTGGAATTTATCGCTTTCCTATTATCCCCCTACGCTTTACCGGACGCAATATTCCCCCTTTTTGCTGTATCATTGTCATATTGCACGTTGATTAAAATTTTATAACGTTGGGATTCCACATCAGTATTCGGATAAACTTCGTCCAGTTCCGTTTCCATTAAAAACAAATCCCTTTATGATTGAAACTTCCATATAATAAATTGTCATGCATTACCATTATTTCCATTGTTTCCGTATTCAGGAAATATAAATGAGGCAAGCGGCCGATGTAGATTTACGTAAGAGCAGACATGTATTCGAAAGATATAACCGAGAGCTCACTTTTAATCTGTCGATTGCCGTAATATGAGTAAAAGAAGGAGGAAAATATGGTTTGTATGAGTTAACAAAGTCTAGAAATACGCATGCTGTTCTGCTGGGCGAGTGTGTCAGATATACGATTCGATATGCCATCTCCACTCCACATATGTTGTCGCCGTTTAACGCCAAGCATATAGTGGTCTTTTCTATCCTTGTCTAACTACTACAAAGTGCTAGCAACAGCTTCAACTTTTCAATTTGAAACAAATCAACGAAGCGCTAAGTCAGTACTACTGCGGGGTGAGAGGAACGAATCGCTAGACTTCGCTCACTTCTTAATAATGCGTTATGTTGAGCGTGCGGCTCTAGTTTTATAACAGTTAGTAAGTTTTGATCTCGGTCAGTAATTTTATAAAAAAATGGAGTATTGTAAGCCCGCGGAAAAACTATTTATAGTAAAACAACTTTACGGTGGCAATTCAGCTGGAGGTACTCACGATTTATTTGCAGTAAATTATTCCGAAAGATCAATTCTGAGCGCGACAACTATTCGTAATACGGTCCGACGTTTTGAAACAACGTTTACATTAATAAATGACAAAAATAAGAATATCTCAGCGAAAAATGAAAATGAATTTGCTGGCGAATGTAATAGCTAGGTCTGCCCGTACACCTCGCTAGCTCAATTGGTAGAGTAACCATCCGGTAAATGGTAGATGTCCGGTTCAAATCCCATACGAGGTAAAATTTTTAATATAAAAATTGCCTCATATTAATTAATAATATAATATAATAATAATAATATAATATAATAATATAATATAATATAATATAATTTTATTTCAATCGAGACCTCAAATAGTAGGCATGGACATTGTCAGTATAGTAGAATAAAGTATAATATATATAAATAAATAACGTAAATAAACATAATTAAATTTGTGTAAAAGCATATATAAACATATAGTGTATGTAAACAAAAGCATGTATAAACTTGAAGTGTATATAAACAACGGACTACAAAAGTAACAAACACATACGCAAGTGTACAATGTCAACGAGTTAAAACTTAATACCAAAGTACTCTTCGAGTGAATAACACTCATGGTCCAAAAGCAGTCTCTTGACTGTGTTCTTAAGTTGCCGCTCGTCCAACAACTTCATACTGTTTGGCAGATGATTGTATATCCCAACGGCAAAGTAGTTCGTTGACATCCGTGATCTTGTTATACGATGTGGGGGTGGTATCAAGTCGCCCTTATGTCGGGTGTTGTGGTGATGTACATCGCTGTGCACTACGTACTTTGATTTGTTCGTATGGACATAGAGTACGCAGGTTAAAATGTAAGAACACGGTAGGGTAAGTATACCATGTCTCCTGAAAAGTGTTCTGCAAGATGTTCGGTGGTCAACATTGCTCAAAATTCTTACTATTTCCTTCTGTTTCAGAAATATTCTTGTTGCTTCAGGAGAGTGTCCCCACAATAGCACAGCATACGTTGCTCTGCTGTGAAACAGTGAAAAATAGGCAGTTCTCGCAGCCTCGTATGTAGCCACTTCCACTGTTCTTCTGACTGCGTAAATGGCCGATGAAAGTGCCCTTGCTGTGGCATCGATGTGCACCCTATAACTGAGGTTGCTGGAGATGTGGAGGCCGAGGAAGCATACAGTTTTTGTTTCGGCTAAAACTTTAGTTGTAAGTGTTAATGTCTGAGTTTTGTTTTTGTTTAAAGTCAATCCACTACCTCGGAACCACTCATCAGCTTCCATTAATGCTAACTCGGATCTCTTTGCCAGGTCTTCATGCATGTTTCCCCTTGTAAGTAGCGTGGTATCATCGGCGTACAAACACAACAGATTGCAGCGCACATTCCGCGGCAGGTCATTGATATACACAAGAAACAGCAAGGGTCCCAACACCGACCCTTGAGGGACGCCATTGAACACCGGTCGCCAATCCGACAACACACCCCGCCACAGCACCACCTGCCTTCTGCCGCTAAGATATGACTCAACGAGCCTGAGTGCAGATCCCCTGACACCATAATGATCCAGTTTAGCTAATAAAATGGGAACGTTAACGCAGTCGAATGCTTTAGATAGATCACAGCAGGTAAGCATTACGTCATTCTTCTACTATTTCCGTTGCAGCTGTTACAGTGGATCTTCCATGACGATAACCATGTTGCTCTTTGCAGTAGATGTTGTGCTTCGCGAAGAAGCGTACCAAGCGATTTTTTATTGCAACTTCAAATATTTTGGAAAATATGGGTACTAGAGCAATAGGTCTGTAATTGCTTACATCTCTTACATCACCTTTTTTGTGTACGGGAGTGATTTTGGTGAGCTTCAACTCGTCTGGAAAGTTACCTTCCAGCATACACATATTTAAAGAGTCAGCTAAAGGAGCGGCCACATCGTGTTTTAAGAGTTTCATAATATCTGACGACAGCCCGTAAATGTCCAATGACCTACTGTTGCTTAGCTGCTGGATTATACTGTCTACTTCACCCTCGGTAATTGGGTGAAGAAATATAGAGCACTCTAAGCTCGGCGAGGCTTGTTCGAGGAACACATGATGACTCTGATTAGGACTCGGTAAGTCATTTATTAGTCTATTACTAACCCCACTAAAGAAGCCGTTGAACTCGCTAGCGCTCAACCCACAGTCATTTTTGAGGCTATTCTTACTCTCTAAATTAGTTTCCCGTTTTATTACATCCCATACAGCCTTAACTTTATTTTTGGATATTGCAATTTCACGAGATACATGAGCTTTTTTTGCATATTTTATTTCTTTTCTATACTCTTTTTTCATATTTTTATATATCTCTTCAGCTTCTTTACTGTTTGTAACTTTAAAAATGGTGTACAGTGCGTCAAGATTCTCTTTCATATCAGTTATTCTTTTATCTAATGGAAAACTAATACTAGTTTTTGTTTTAAATTTCATAAATTTTTCTGGAAATGTTGTGTCTAGAACTTGCATGAATTGGTTATGAAAATCAGCATAAGCAGTACCTTTGTTCATTAGTATTTGGTCCCATTTTATTTCTTGCAACTTTCGTTTTAATATACTGCAGTTGTTAGCATTCAAACATCTTGATTTTACTTTTGTATTAATGCTGTTATTATTTTCAGGTTTTTTCAAATTAATGGAAATTATTTGCGCTAGATGATCAGCAACATGGAGATTTACTACTGCTTTGCCGCTTATAGATGGAGGACAGTTAGTAAAAATATTATCAATGCAGGTGGAAGAATATGTTGTTACCCTAGATGGCTCTTTGAACGACGAATGCAGCCCAAAAGATGCACAACACTCCAATATAGCTTTACCCTCATCCGACTCACTTAGGAAGTTCACATTAAAATCTCCAGCTAGTACTATTTTGTAATCTTTGTATTTTTTTAATATGATCACTAATGTAGATTTTAAATTTACCATGAATGTATTGAAATTTCCTATTGGAGATCTGTATAACGTTAGCACTATTAGTTTGCGTTTTCTGTATTCAACACCTGCTATTTCGATATCCTTGTCAATGCATAAATGCTTAATTACAGTTATTTCGCAATACTCGATATCTTGCTTGGTTAGTATAAGGACTCCACCATGTTTATAAACATTTCTGCAATAATATGTACTAACTTTGTAGTTGTCTATTTTCAAATTCTGTATAGAATCTAAGTTCAACCAGTGCTCTGTAATACACAATATGTCGATATTAGATGTGTACATGTAAAGCTGTAAAATATCTGTCTTATTGTATAGCGACTGTACATTAATATTTACGATACGGATATCTGTCATTGTATTTATAAGAGTTTCTGGGTCTCCAGGGTCTAGATGTTCGTCCTGGAAAAAACTTAAACTTCCGTACCTCAATACCCACCGGCCAATGTGCAGCATTGTATATATCTTGTACCAAATCAGTGGGCACGCCGATCTTGAAACTGCAGTACCTGTCCTCTGTGAATTTACTATGTTTTTGTAACCTTTTTATTTCAAAAGCTTTATTCATACCAAATTCGTTTTGTAGAAATTCTTTCATTTTACTTTCGTTATAATCATCTCTATATTTACTAACATATACCCAATGTAGTTCTTTATTGACATATAGGACATCTTCATCCTCTTTTGTCCCTTTTATAGTGTTAAAATTACGTCTTGTAATTTGTTTTTTATTTTGTACAATATTTATTTCTTTTATTTTACTATCTGCATGATGTTCGGTTTCAGAATGAGTATTTGGATGATTATATACTATATTGTTGATATCTTGTGTGTGAGCGATGGGTTGCCTAGCAATCTCAGTTCCGAACACTGTTTCATTTTCTTCGTTTAGTATGTGATTGACACGGCCAACTTCACATTGTTTATCTAGTTTTGACTGTGTAATTGTTGAGTTTTCTATTTGCTTTTCTTTTCTAATAATAGTGTGTAGTGATTCTTTTATTGTATTAAACTCATCTTGCATTGTCTGTTGAATGTTGCTCAAGTGCTGTAGTATCTGTACTTGCATATTCTTCATGGCATCATCCTTTGTATCGTAAGTATCATTTGTTTCGTTTGTTTCCTCTGTAGAAATAAGTTGATTGATTGCTGTCATATCATTGTCAATTTCTTTTATAGATTGATCCATGTTTCTAATGTTCAAATTCATTAATCTAGATCTAAGTTCGGTTATCGTTTTTTCGTTTTGGTTCAATTGTTCTATGTTTTGAGAGAGCACTCGCTTTTGTTTACTTATTTCCTCTTTCAATGTCTGTATTTTCTCCTCATTAGCTCTGATTTTATTGTCCTTTACTTTTATTGTATCATTTAGCTTTGCTACTTGAATGTCCCCTTCTTTGATTGAATCATTTAATTTTGCTATTTGAATGTCCTTCACCTCCGTTGAGGTTATGTTCTTACAACAGATTATTCGACCCTCTTCTTCGACGTAAGTACCCTTAACCTTCAGTATACATGCAGGATGATAAATGTACTTACACTTTTCACAGATTATATGAGATTTTACTGATATTTTTATTGAAACTGAACATCGTTTACACACTGATTTGTCAGACACGTCTTTACCCGCCATATTTTAGGAGGGATATGTCATTACAGTCATTAGCAGGAAAGCATTTATATTTTTGAATAATGTATTATTTACTGATGAAAAAACATTTTACGTTTATGGGCATCATAATCGCGCAAATTTTCGTTATTGGTCAAGCAAAAACCTACATTATAATACACCAACGCGAACGCAGTTTTCACAAAAATTTAATGTGTGGGCTGGTATTGTTGGGGATGAAATAATCGGACCTATTTTTATTGAAGGAAATTTAATTGGCACTAAGTATTTAGAATTATTGCAGACTAATATTATTCCTGCTGTGCAGGAGCGACTTGATATTAATGAAATTTGGTTCCAACAGGACGGTTGTCCGGCGCACTCGTAATGTCAGTAATTTCTTAAATACCGTTTTTGAAGGGAGATGAATCGGTAATTGGGGCCACCACGCTCCCTGGATTTTGCCCCAAATGACTTCTCTTTATGGCCCTTTTTAAATAATTCAATATACGGGTACGGTGAACAACCTCCATCGAATCGCGAACAATTACGCGCGAAAATCATCATCAACAAGATATTGTTGTTAAAAAATCTGGAGTGATAACTCCGGATTTTAGAAATATCCGTTGCAATTTTTGTGACCGGCTGGGTTACAGCTCTTAAGAATTGGGAAGGTTATTCGAACATTTGATACATAGTAAATTTTCTTTTTAGCATTTTTTGTTATTTTTATAGTTTTACATTTATTTGCAATTATTAATTTTAAGTTTGAATTATTATATTCATTGAGTTTTTATTTCTTCTAATAGGAATTTGTTAAGTTTCAGAATTTTTATTAAGTTTAGAACGTTTATATTGTCTGATTTTTCATGGAGCTATGATGAATTTTGTGACTGAAATCCGTTATCTGATGCTTCAACAGAAAAATAATTATGTAAAAGCAAATTATTACTACACACAGTTACAGTGTGTTTCTAGTTATTCAATGGCTATTGTCTTATTGTTTTATTTGCCGTCGGATGGAATTTTGTGAATTAATGATTTATAAATATACGGAACATGCATATTTTTTCAATAATATACTATTTACCGACGATTAGGTACTTCATTTACTATTGTTAGGATTGTAAGAATGTATTTCTATTATTTTATTTGATTATTGACTTTTAAAACGCCTTTTCATTCCTTTTTGTTTCTTTTGATATTGTTTATGAGCTCTGTCACTGTAATTTATAGTTTACATTATCTGATGTTTTGATATAAAAATAAGTATGAATAAAAACAAATCAATGCTGGGCATGCTAGTTTATTGCCCCTTTTTAGTTATCAAATGAGGATACGCGTGAATTCTCTGACGTCAGTATTGAGGCAGGTCAAGGTCTGCGATCCAAACAACCGCCATATTGAATTTTATCCTGTGTTATTTATATGGCGTTAAATCTGTGCGTTTTTAGTTTATTATTTTTATTAAATCGGTGAATATTTAAGGACTGATATTGTGCTAAGTATGTTCCCTGAAGTATGTGTTAACAGTTCATCCCAAGTTTAACCTGGAAATTATCTGTACTTTCAGGATAACAAGTGATATTCGAGGAGTAGTCATTGTTCGCATACATTTTTTTTTTTATTAATATAATAGAGAAGAGTATAAATTCTTTTCCTTTCCAAAGCCAGGAAGTGAATAAAGGAAGTACAACAATTTTATAACTTACTTTTAATAAATTTCATTTAGGCTAGTATTTTGTTTTATTTATATTAGAGGTTACATATAACTGAGCATAGGTTAAATTAAGAACACATAAATCTGAAAATAGTCATCGACTATATTTATATGGTCATTTTGTTTTCTTAGTGAGAACGGCACTACAATTGTGAAATCGTAAATTTCTTATTGCAATAACATACCTAGATAA
The DNA here is from genome assembly GCA_949128085.1 of Cetonia aurata. Lineage (NCBI taxonomy): Eukaryota > Metazoa > Arthropoda > Insecta > Coleoptera > Scarabaeidae > Cetonia > Cetonia aurata. Next base: position 1,045,951 of record OX421885.1, read on the forward strand.
TAAACAATTTTAACTTTAAAGAAATAAATAAGTAGAAAGATAAGTGGCCAGATAGTTTATTGATGTAATAAAAATTCTATAAACTTGGTAAATAAGATTTCTGTAAGATATATTTGATTCCTAGCCATCGTCGATGACATGACAGAAGTCCATTTGGACATTCGCATCTTGCTTTAACGATGCCGTCATCTTTATCAATATGTACCTACATGCAAAATTAATATAGTTAATAACCTTGTTTTGATATATTCATTTTTATTTTCACCTCCACATTGTACACTTTGAATTTCATACTCGTACGCACCTTCCCCTTTAATATTGCTGGGTTTCGATTTAAAGCGGGAGCATTCGAAACCATTTTCCCCTCGTGCTAGCTGCTTCCTATCGAAGAAATTTGAAAGAATCGATACTTCAATAAAATGTTTGGTGATCATCCTAGCCTGCAAACCAAAGGCATTAAATATTGTGGCAACATTTTTGTAAAATTTACCTTTACAAATTATAACATAACCTAGAAAACTGTGTTCTGGCTCTAAAGGAGTAAAATACCAAATTCTTTAAATAAGTCTTTTCGATTAGCAATTATTTCAAACGGCATCGACTATTTGTTTTCTTAAAAACTGAAAATTCGTATGTTTATCCATGATTTAATCTGCATGAAGTGACTAGCACTTGAATTTCGGTTATTATCCTGAAAGTACAGATCATTTCCAGGTTAAACTTGGGAAGAACTGTTAACACATACTTCAGGGAACATACTTAGCACAATATCCGTCCTTAAATATTCACCGATTTAATAAAAATAATAAAATAAAAACGCACAGATTTAACGCCATATAAATAACACAGGATAAAATTCAATATGGCGGTTGTTTGGATCGCAGACCTTGACCTGCCTTAAATTTGACGTCACCAGAATTCACGCGTATTGACTTATTATTTCCCTTTTCACTAATGCAAATGTAATATTGAATTTAACACTAGTTTTACAAACTTCGTAAATTATGTTTATACTTTCTCGCTTAGATAATTGTTATTAATTTGTTGTTTATACCATCAAAAGTCATATAAAAGTGAGCTCCAACGAGGAAAGGAATATCTCACTAATTTTACCAATACTGAGCTATGATGTTTCGCCGAACGTTAACAAATTTGTGTTGCGACCTTGTGCGTAGGTACGCCTACAGCTGAAGTCCTTTCCATTTCTAGTCGCCCAGAATGCAATTCACAGCTCGCAACCTTTCTCCCGGTATATGCGGATACGTAGATTTAATCAAAATTTGTGAAATATTAGTGAGATAAAACAACAAGAAAATATCATTATTACCTATATATGTATGTAGTATAATAGGTATATAGTGACAGGTTTATTGAAAATTTAATAACCCATTGCAATATCCAAATTAGTAGTGGCCAAGGGAGCGATACAAATGGGTGACTCAAGCAATTTGTCATATTTGTTGGAAGCAAGGTTGTATAGCAACTTGGGGAAATGCATGAGATTGCAAACAAGTAATTATCCTAGGAGACGTTTACTTTGTCACGAACAGGTCAAGAAACCTTTAAACGTGTCTCATAAACCAGAATTTAATATTGGCTTGTCATCATAATTCTAATTGCTTTACAATTTTGGTGTGAATATTTGCTGTAAGTCGATTCATTTAAAGCGAAATAAAATATATTGTTATATCGGGTGTCCAGCCTAAGATGCAACGGTCCCTAGCCGATTTATTATTGTCTTTTCGAAAAAATGTTTCAAATAAATGTTGTCTGGAATCATATTCTACACATGTTAAAATTAGTTGCAGAAATGGCGGACTTCCGGAAGTAGATACTAACTTTATTATTTTAAATAGAACACCCTGTATATTATTGCACTTTTGGATTCCTTGTTAAATTTAAATAACAATACGTTAGCGATACATTGGGGCTAAGTTGTATGGTTTCCGAATTACATGACGTTTTTCGAAAAAAATGACATTTGCAGTGTGTTCGGTGTTTGGAAATATCTCGGAAAATACGAGAGTTAGAAAGATGCGGTTTTCGGTTTTCGCTTAACCATGAAACAGCACACGTCTTTTATTTTAAAATTGTTGCGTTTAAATTACAGCGTTATTAAATAGGGATCATTAATTTTCGAACTCTAAGATCATGGCTAACTTGATTTTTTTAAATTGAACGGTATAGCAATTTTTACATAAATGGACGTAAAATTTAATTTTCTTTCGATTTTATATGGGTATCATTGTGTCTATCTCCAACGGTTTTGGAGATATTCGCAATTTTTCAGTTTCTCACGATAGATACGTATTGCGAAGCGCCGCCGCCGGTCACCTTCTCGCATTTCAACAGGCTTGGGACTGGCAGCAATAATACTGGCATGCTTAGAAAGTTGTCAACAGAACAAAATAGGACCACTAGAAACAAGCAAACATAGCAAAGATAAAAGAAAACATAACATTACTGGAATATCAATAAATCAGCAACAACTACATTACTCTATCCAATGTATGGCGTACGTACACTTCGAGCGTCTTGCTCGCAACAGGCTACACTTTAAACGCTAGTGTTGTCATTGTACAGAGAATTTGTACAACACTATTATATTAAATGTTCAAAATGCTGTCCGTTTTCGGCACTACATAATCGAAATCGCTCTTGCAAACACTTTTGAGCATTTCTGAGTATTTTTGGTGTGACTTCTTGAAACGCTCTTAAAATGCGATGGCGCATATCATCAGGGTTTGTTGGTGGCGTCTCATAAACCTTATTTTTAATGAAACCCCATGAGAAGAAATCGCAGCTTGCAACTGATTTTCATCCGTAAGTACGTAGTTATTGAGGTTCCGTTTTGTACGTGCTACGGATCCAGTACTTACAAAACTACCCAGTAGCGACTGAAATGCCCTCCCATCTGGATGCTTTCTACATGGGTATAATACTTTGTGTCAACTCTTGATGCTACAAAGCGTTTCTGTAACATTCACCGAGAAGGAAAACCATATCTACTAATTCTTCTCGAGTAAGCGACATCTTTAATTATTATGTTACCAAACAGTACTCTGAATGTCAGTTCTGCCGCTTTAAACATCTCAAGTATCTTTTAGACCATTTTGTTTGTTTCTAGTGGTCCTATTCTGTTTTTTTGGCCACTTTCTAAGCATTCCAGTATTATTGCTGCCAGTTCCAAGTCTGGTGAAATGCGAGGGGAAGGTGGCCGGCGGCGGCGCTTCGGAATACGTATCTATCGTGAGAAACTGAAAAATTGCGAATATCTCCAAAACCGTTGGAGATAGACACAATGATACTCATATAAAATCGAAAGAAAATTAAATTTTACATCCATTTATGTAAAAATTGCTACACCGTTCAATTTAAAAAAATCAAGTTATCCATGATTTTAGAGTTCGAAAATTACAGATCCCTATTTAATAACGCTGTAATTTAAACGCAACAATTTTAAAACAAAAGGCGTGTGCTGTTTCATAGTTGAGCGAAAACCGAAAACCGCATCTTTCTAACTTTCGTATTTTCCGAGATATTTCCAAACACCGAAGACACTGTCATTTTTTTCGAAAAACGTCATGAAATTCGAAAACGGTACAACTTAGCCCCAATGTATCCCTAACGTATTGTTATTTAAATTTAACAAGGAATCCAAAAGTGCAATAATATACAGGGTGTTCCATTTAAAATAATAAAGTTAGTAGTTGCTTCCGGTACAACCGGAAGTCCGCCATTACTGAAACTAATTTTAGCATATGTAGAATGTGATTCGATGCAACATTTATTTGAAAATTTTTTTCAAAAAGGCAGTAATAAATTGGCTAGGAACCGTTGCATCTTAGGTTGGACACCCGGTATATACATTTTTCGGAATTACTTTTTGAGAAAATTTTTCTATAATAATAATAATAAAAAATACATATGTATGTATTTATAAGCCTGGTAGCTACCGAAAACTGGCGGAAAAAAATAGGGGTACAATTAAAAAATTAAAGTGGGGGAGGAGGCTGAAAGGCTATTTATACGGGGTGTGTTATAATGGCAGAATTCGATGTACAATGCGTGGAAAAATAGATGTGCGACACACTGTATATAATCCCCGCGGCATGCGTAAGATGCCAAATGCCCGCGCGCGTTCTTATGTCATGTGCTGACAACGCTATTGCCGCAGCTTCTTCCCGCCACCCACAGCTTACCTCAGTAAAATTTCCGATGAAAGGTAGCAGCCATGAGCCAGAAACGGCACTGTTCATCTACTTCTTTAAACGTCTTGTTCTTTCCGGACGTTTTCCATGTATGCAGCCGTAACGGCTTCGTGCACTTGTTCTGCCGCTAGATCTAACCCTTCTACTCTGTCCACCGGTGTTGTATCTCCCTCGAGAGACTTTCTGAAGGATGTTATATATCCTGGCCGGTTTGTCTCTCTAGGGTTTCTGTACTTGACGTCGGTAAGAGTAGCATTCAGGTTGAATCTTGTGCCGACGATCCAAACACGACGGTCCTTCCGACACATGCAATCTCTTGATGGCAGTAAGGCCACATTTAGACTTTCGTTATCGAACCACCTAACAAGCGTTCCTGATGCAACTTTTGGACCTCCCTCTTCATTCGCTCTTCATGTTATCATTAACTCTAAGCTTACTTGGAATCGACAGCTTCAAAGGATTAAAACTAGGGCGGAGACAAGACTCATAGTCGCTAGAAAAGTTCATGGAAAAATAAGGAGGTTGAGACCAAATATGGTGTACTGGACTTACATCCCAGTAGTCAGCCCTAAGATCACTTGAGCATCTTTGAGTTTCAAGGAATAACACGAGCAATGAATACTACTCATAAATACCAAGTGGTAGATATGCAGGGTGAGGAGACAACAATATTGTCGTTCTGAAAAGCAACCTTTTGGGAATGAGATAAGATCATAGGATTTCAACATATCTACTCAACAGGAATTTTGAGGTGGAGATCACGCATCGGTTAAGCTGGAATCAATCGATCAACAGAAGCAGGGTCGCTGAACTGATTCACAATTCCACTAGGAAAATATGCTAGTGTCTATAAAGCAGATGCAACAGACTGGTGATACTGGGAGCATTAGTAAACCCCAGGATACCATCAAGACTGGTTTGGAAATGTATTTAAGAACTGAATAGCCTTACAGACCGCAGTGAAGTTACTTTACTGTGAGTACCTGGATATTTGGGAATGGAAGGCAAAATAGCTGATGAAACGCCAAGAGATGCATAATAGGATTTATATATAGGTCCAGAACCTGTTTGAGAAGTGTCAAAAAACGCATTATGGGAGCAAATAAGTAGTTGGATCCAAGAGAAACCCGAAGAACACTGGAACAATACAACTATGTAGATTCATATAAGGACCTTAACCAGGCGACCGACAAAACAGATCTTCATAATACGTTAGAAGAATATGAATTTGTGTTGTATGGACTGGTTGCATCGTCTGTAGGATTGTGGAAATGCGACGTTTCGGCAGTGGTTCCATAATCGTCATCAGGGTAGCCCTGACTGTCACTTGATGACTCCATAGTTGGCAATAGAATTGTATATATCTCTGTACAATCCCATACATAGAGGGCTTATCAAAAGAAATCAGACGAACGGGTAACCAGTATGACTTCAGAACGGCGATAAGAACCTCCATAATTAACTAGAATGAAACCAGACAACGTAAACTAACGCAGCAAAAACTGTCTCTACAGCATTCCATGTGAATGTGGACCCTCATACGTTGATGAAACAAGCAGACTGATCAAAATAAGAATAGAAGAACACATAAAGATCTGCTGGATAAGAGAAATAGAGAATCAAGATTGGCACAGCACGCTTAGGAAACAGATCATAGATTTTGAAAATGCTGTCGTCCTGTTCAGAGATGATAGACAAACTAAAAGGAAGGCTAAAAAATGCCGTATATTGCAACATTTATGCAGATCTCTGCATACTAGTATTATAGAGTAATAAACGTTGGAAACGTGATAAAATATCACATGCAGAATCTACATAAATGCAAAAGTTGGGCATTATATTTCCATGTGCATCATCCTAATAAGGCACATGTATACATAAACTACGCGAACATAAAACGTTTTATTCCGTAATTGTTACATCAGAAATAAAATCTTTCATTACGGGGAATATAATACAAAAGCATGTTTGCTGTGAATAGCATAGTAATAATAAAGGCAGAAAGGAAAATAAATTATGGAAGATGATGTATATATGTACGTAGTGTGTGAAAATTTATGGTTTTCATTCGCTTTTGCTATTTCGAGCTTCTAAGGAGGATGGAATGTAAAGTGCGCTCATTCTAATACAAGCCAATGTAAGAAAAGAGTTAAGTACCTATATTTTGACAGCAAGATTTTCAAACATTACAGAATCAAAGTACTTCTTTAAGTAACCCAGTACAGATACAGGTAAATTATTATAAAGACAAAATGAAATTACCTTAACCTTTATATTTGATTATAATAATCATATTTTTGTAACAATGGTTCTAAACTTAGCAAAGAAATCCAAGTACCACAAGGTGAAATAAAACTCCCAAAAATGATTAACAATACTAATTTTATTATTCAAATTGGTTACCATAAGATAGCTTTTATTTTATGTAACTTAAAAATGGCGGTGTTAATAATATAGACTATCAACTCACTCATAATGTACTCTAGCTTGCTCTAATAACTTACATTTATTACAAAGACTGCAGGAAAAATATGTAATCATTTTGCGGTTGATAATAAACCACTAATTCTTAACCCAATTTTTGTTTTCGGAAATAATAATAATAATACTAATAATCTAACAATGTCTGCTGTTCATTCCTTTATTAATGATATCGTTTGCGCCTTAGATAATGGTGGGATGCTCACCATTAATTAAATTTTTAAATTAATTCAACACTGTTTTATTCTCCTTTCATACAGTCAGCGTCATCTATTATATTCTCATTTACTCCACAGATATGCTACACCCCACATGTAAGATGGCATTAACAGTACAAAGGTTAAATTTACCCCTCCACAGTGTTTTGGGTACACCGCAAACCAATCGGATACTTATTATTTTCAGTCAACTTCGGTACGTGGTGGGGTGATGTTACACCACTAAGCCTCCGATTATTATCTTTATATACCTGATATACACTTAAATATCTTTATTGTCACTGTACTAGTTATCCGTTAGTGATGTATTTATACTACAGAGAATAAACAAGACGTTATTTAAATGAAATTTATTTATTTCGAGTTAAATAAATCCGATGAACAAAGAAATGAATCTTCTAACGATTCCTTCAGGGTAAGTAAGTTGTTTACTATCTTCTACACAATAATAAGATTTCTAGAATCTTAATCCAAACTAAAAACTCATATTGCTTGTTTTAATATCATATATAGAATTCAAACCTTCCGCTAAATTCCCGTCATAAAATCAAATATTATCAAATAATCCTAACTTAAACCGCTCGTGAAATTAACCCATAGAATCAAATAACAACTTTACATATCAAATCAACTAGATTCACTGTTATCATATGATAATGTAACCTAACATTCCTTTTACGCTTTTGACGCCGGTTATAGTTTCAAAAGATGATCAAATCGCTTACTTTAAGTACGGAAACTGCTCTTTTATACTCCAAATAATAATTCCAACTCCAAAACAATCATTTCAGCTCCCAAATGGTGTTCCAACGATCTCACAGCAAATAGGCTCAAACAAACCTCTTCAAACGGCCTCTGGATTAGAAATACGCCACCCCAAATCTCGAAATCACTGGATTTCCATCATCTTGGCACTACATCCGCAATACTCTCATTCTTGTAAGTGAATTTGAAAAGTTAAGGACTTATATTGTGATAGAAATTTAAGATTTCTAGGTAATTATTCGAAAAGCAACTACACTCAGAAAAAACCGAAAAAGAAGTCCCTTACATTTATTCTCAACAACTTGATATCCCCTAGGCAAAAAGGACCCCAGCAACGATGATAGATATCGTTTCCAACGATACGATACAGCATAATAAACCCACATCGAACAATCATCGAAGGAACACATATTTTCTAAAAATCCATGGTTACCTGCCGTTTTTTGAATTAGATACGAAATAAGTTTTTAGTTCAAATTTTACCATATGTTGACAAAATAAATAAATAGTTCAAAATACATTTACATAAATAATTCTATAGTTGATATTTGATTCTGTAGGTTATGTTTACCATGATATATCATAGCAATATATATATATATATGTAGATGTTGGTTCTCGGGTATCCCGCGTTGATGTTTTGTCCTTAAAAGGACGGTTATCTCGACGTTTCGATGAAATCGCATTCATCTTCTTCTGGAGCTTCTTCGTATCGGGTCTGGTACAGTAGTGCTGTCGCTTGCTGCTCGGGCGCTCTCTTTTATACCCTGCTCCGCGTCCGTGATTGGTCGAGGCGCTCGACCAATCCGGGCGCGGCTTCGAGTAACTGGCCCGCTCGGTGGTAGTGCTACGTTGTCCGCCGTCATGACTGGGACTGGGATGGTCGGAGTTGAACCGATATTTTTCCTTGCCGCTGTATTCTGTTCTCGCAGAGTCGTTGATGTTTCACGATGATGTGATAGCGCCGTTCTCCAGATGGTCGGGAGTCGTTGAGAGTCGTCTCGTTTATTGAGGTTTTCCGCTCGTTTTTCTATTTCTATGGCCTCTCGTATAATTCTGTTGGTTAGATTTTCGCACCTGGCTAATACTTTGACATTTTCGAAGTCGATGTCGTGGCCCGTGTTTAGTACGTGTTGTGCTAACGACGAGGAGGGCGTTCTTTGTGCTACTGCGTTTCTATGTTCCTCCCTTCGGACGCTGACTTTTCTATTAGTTTGTCCGATGTAAGGTAGTTCGCATGTCTTGCATTTTATCTCGTATACGCCTTGGTCTTCTAATGATATAATATCCTTCGGTATAGGCAGCATCTCTCCGATCTTTCTGTTGGTTTTGAACACAGTCTCGATATTATGTTTTCTTAACACTCTGCTTATCTTCTCCGTGGTTCCCTTGACATAGGGCAAGAAGGCTAGTTGTTCTGGTTTGAGCCGTTCGGCCGGTTGATTGTTTTGAAGGGCTTTGTTAATTACACTCTCACTGTAATTATTTGCCACCAGAACGTTCCGTAGAGTGGTTAATTCCGCTTCTCTGTGTTCTATGTCCGTGAGTTCTTGAGATCTGTGTGCTAATGTTCTCGCAACAGCAAAGAGTTGTGTGGGATGGTGATGGGATAGCGCGTTGAGATACCTGTTTGTGTGTGTCGGCTTACGGAACACAGTAAAGCCTAGAGATCCGTCTTGTTTCTTTTTAATGAGCACGTCTAAGAATGGGAGCTGGTTTTGCTGTTCTGTCTCCATGGTGAACTTGATTCTGGGATGTACGTTGTTTAAATGTTCTAGGAAATTATTCAGTTCATGTTCCCCATGAGGCCATATTACGAACGTATCGTCTACATATCTAAGAGTTTTGGTTTGCACCCCGCTGTTTCTTGTGCTCTTATTTCGAAATCTTCCATAAAGAGGTTTGCCAGTGCTGGTGATATAGGTGATCCCATGGGTGCTCCTTGTACTTGTTTGTACCGTTGTCCGCCATATGAGAAATAAGTGTTGGATAGACAGTGCTTTGTGAGGTTGATTACGTGATCTGGTGGTCTGTTTTTTTCCTGAATAATGTCTAACGCTTCGTCTACCGGTACTTGAGTGAAGAGCGAGGTGACATCAAAGCTCACTAGAATGTCCCCGTCGTTCAGGCGTATATTCTTGAGTAATTCTAGGAAGTGCCTGGAATTCTTCACATACGACTGTGCTTGTTCTACAAATGGCTGAAGTGTTGTTGCGAGATGTTTAGCTAGCGCTTGCGTTGGGCATCCCACAGAGCTCACTATAGGTCTTAGTGGTACGTTCGGTTTGTGGATCTTGGGAAGTCCGTATAATTTCGGGCATCTCGACGACTTCTCTCTTGGAATAATTTTCTTCTGAGTTTCTTCAGCGAGCGGTGATGCTTTGATCTTCGCTTTTGTTGTTTTTTCGAAGTAGGTAGTAGGGTCCGTCGAAATTGGCTTGTAAGCTGTGTCTTGTAGGAGGGATTGTATTTTCCTGTCATAGTCGGTGGTATTAAGGACTACGGTGGCGTTTCCTTTGTCAGCGGGTAGAACTACGATGTTCGCATTCTTTCGGAGGTCCTGTAGAGCTTGTGTTTCTTCCCGAGAGAGGTTTCTTTTTGGTGGTTTTGCTTTCCGAAGGATAATGGTGACTTCTTGACGGATCATTTCTGCTTCGTCCGCATCCAGTTTTTTTACGGCCGATTCTACTCCACAGATTATGTTTTCTACTGGAATTCGTGCCGGCGCTATGGCGTAGTTGAACCCCTTCTTGAGGAGCGCCTCCGCTGCATTGCTCAGATGTGTGTCGGACAGGTTGTAAACCACCTTCGCGCTGTTCTCGTTGTTTTCGGGTCTTGTTCTGTGTTGTCGGTTCTTTAGACGGAGCACTCATGGGATCACCTATATCACCAGCACTGGCAAACCTCTTTATGGAAGATTTCGAAATAAGAGCACAAGAAACAGCGGGGTGCAAACCAAAACTATGGCTTAGATATGTAGACGATACGTTCGTAATATGGCCTCATGGGGAACATGAACTGAATAATTTCCTAGAACATTTAAACAACGTACATCCCAGAATCAAGTTCACCATGGAGACAGAACAGCAAAACCAGCTCCCATTCTTAGACGTGCTCATTAAAAAGAAACAAGACGGATCTCTAGGCTTTACTGTGTTCCGTAAGCCGACACACACAAACAGGTATCTCAACGCGCTATCCCATCACCATCCCACACAACTCTTTGCTGTTGCGAGAACATTAGCACACAGATCTCAAGAACTCACGGACATAGAACACAGAGAAGCGGAATTAACCACTCTACGGAACGTTCTGGTGGCAAATAATTACAGTGAGAGTGTAATTAACAAAGCCCTTCAAAACAATCAACCGGCCGAACGGCTCAAACCAGAACAACTAGCCTTCTTGCCCTATGTCAAGGGAACCACGGAGAAGATAAGCAGAGTGTTAAGAAAACATAATATCGAGACTGTGTTCAAAACCAACAGAAAGATCGGAGAGATGCTGCCTATACCGAAGGATATTATATCATTAGAAGACCAAGGCGTATACGAGATAAAATGCAAGACATGCGAACTACCTTACATCGGACAAACTAATAGAAAAGTCAGCGTCCGAAGGGAGGAACATAGAAACGCAGTAGCACAAAGAACGCCCTCCTCGTCGTTAGCACAACACGTACTAAACACGGGCCACGACATCGACTTCGAAAATGTCAAAGTATTAGCCAGGTGCGAAAATCTAACCAACAGAATTATACGAGAGGCCATAGAAATAGAAAAACGAGCGGAAAACCTCAATAAACGAGACGACTCTCAACGACTCCCGACCATCTGGAGAACGGCGCTATCACATCATCGTGAAACATCAACGACTCTGCGAGAACAGAATACAGCGGCAAGGAAAAATATCGGTTCAACTCCGACCATCCCAGTCCCAGTCATGACGGCGGACAACGTAGCACTACCACCGAGCGGGCCAGTTACTCGAAGCCGCGCCCGGATTGGTTGAGCGCCTCGACCAATCACGGACACGGAGCAGGGTATAAAAGAGAGCGCCCGAGCAGCAAGCGACAGCACTACTGTACCAGACCCGATACGAAGAAGCTCCAGAAGAAGATGAATGCGATTTCATCGAAACGTCGAGATAACCGTCCTTTTAAGGACAAAACATCAACGCGGGATACCCGAGAACCAACATCTACATTCTACACCCGCGAAAACATCCGTATTTGCATATATATATATATATATATATATATATAGGTATTCAACAATAAACACCGATGTACAAAAAATTGTGACGTTCACCAATATAACACACGAACGCGAAGTAATAAGTAAAACGCTGTCGGCGAGCTATTTAATAGACTAACGGCTCATTTCAGGGATTGCCTTAGCGTAAAAAAAAAATTAAGAAACCATTAAGCACTTTCTGACCGACAATTGTATATACAATATCCAGGAATTTGAGGATGCGGTTGGACGCGTATAGGTCGGGCGGTCACTGCTCATGCCCATGTAGCGCTCCTCCATGTATTCTTGTGTTTCAGTATTTTGTATTTTATTTGTTATTCGATGTTTGTGATCCTGTATTTTTTTTATTGCTTTACCTTATTGTGCTATATTAAGTATAATTGTCAGTAGTTTCGTAATTACTTTAGCTACAAAACTATTTAGATATAAAGCTAATAAATAGTGTGATTAATTATCTCACAACATTTACCTAAGAAACCACAAAAATGTTAGTAATTTTAATAATCAGATTTAAATGCCATAATTCAAAATTTTACAAACAAACAAAATTGTGAATCTTTTATTTTATTAAAGCTTACAACATGCTTTTCACATTTTTAGTTTTCTTTACATTCAGATAAGATTTTTTTAAAAGACTCCAGAATTTAAATTTAATTTAAAAATATATCTGTCAAGTTGCAACATCTAGCGAGAAAGCTAATTTTTATCATTTAGTATAGAAATCTGTAAGCTGAATTGTCAAACAAAACTGTAATTAATTGATTTATCAAAACTTATTAATGTAAAAGGAACAATGATTAAACGAAATGACCAGTTTAATTGTGCTACGTTACATCGGAAGATTCTCCGAAGGACCTGCACGGAGTCGGTTGATTGATGCAGTTTCGAACGCAACCCAACGGCATAAGACTGTTTAGAATATAAGTCCTTACCTATGGGAAAAAAGAAATTCCAGTAGAGCGATGAAAAAATTGCATGGGTAGATAGACGCGTTAAAAATTGGGGAGATCAAAAGTCAAGATAAAATGTATTAACATGAAAAGGTCTATTAGTTACAAAAGGGCATTTAGTGAAGATAACTCACGCGAAAGTGACAGTGTTTATTCGTGAGATCGAATCTCGTTCCAAGCACGGAGCAAAACTGGTAGATTTATTAATATCCAGTGAAGTAGACATCAAGGCCGAGGGTCCGACCAAGCCACAATTTGAATCCAGACATCGAGAAGCTGCCGACTTCCTACAGTGAAGAAGTTCTATCAAGATACCTGGCTCGAACAGAATCTTATTAATTTCAAGACGATTCAAACTCAGCTAAGATTTATGACGTGAAAAACAAACTGTGAGTAATGTTACACTATTTTTAAAAATAAAAGGTATTTTACCTGTCGCAACGTAAGGATGTCATTGTTCCTTCTGTAGACATTATTGTAGCCATAAGGTGATTTTTCATGTTACGCCAAGTTTATTTATCGAATCTTGTTGATTTCACTAGTTAAGAACATTCAATGTTTCTTCATATTCATTTAGTTTAAAATGGTCAATTACTTAAATTTACTTATAAGGGAACCTCGCGAACTGTAAATCGCAGATTTTGATGAAACTTTGGCAGTTTGTAGACTCCATGGAGTGTTACTCAAGGACGCTTTCCGTTGCTGCTGAACTTCAACTTTATAGGGTGCAATTCACCCTTACAATTTGGCCCAAATTTGTTTTTTTCTGAATAACTTTTAAACGGTAAGAGAGAAAGTTTCAATGGTGGACTTGTACCGTTTAGTCAGCCCCTTTCGATTGGTATAGATATTTATATACAGGCTGTTCCAATAAACGCGGAATGACGTATGTTATAATAACCTTTTTTGTGATCAAATAATCTATAGAAAGGTAATTTAGAAAGGCATACAGGGTACACCCAAAATATTCCAAAATAACAAATCCGTTGCTACAATTCGCCGGCACAAAATTACAATCAATAGAAATAGACAAAGTAATTAAAGATTAAAAAAAAAACAAGTCGTAAAACAACAATTAGGTAAATCAGAAATTTATATTATACCATTAGTGTACGTAAAAAAAATTGTGCCAAGCACTATTAATTAAAAAATTATATGAAACATAAATTATAAATTGTATCATAACAACTTGGTTAAAATTATGGAAACTGCCGAGCACAAGTAATGAAGGTATTTTAATAACGATTGATAAAAATGTGCCCGGTACTATTAATACTTAAGAATAACGAAAATAGTGGTGCCACGAAACCTAACAGTGTGCAGTTGGCACGCACGACGATAAATTAAAATAAAATTTTCACAAAGAACACACTGGTGCGCAAGACAGATAATAAAACGGTTCGAAAATTTAATTAATCCAAAATACTTTACATGCATAAGGAAACTTGTACACTAGATCTTCACAAATAATCTTAATTATCTTAATAAACTATGCGCAAAACTGATGGTAAAAGTAGTCGGAAAGGTTCCGATCTGCCAATGTTAATGATTATCTATCGTCTAAGTAGCCGGCAACACTACGATATTAAACGGTGGCCTTACTAGAGGCTTCGAAATTTTAAAATTAGTTAAACTTTAATAAATTTTCATATATAAAATAAATGACAGCTTAACGTATACTTATAAAGTTAATGCAAAACACTTCAAACACGTTTATCAAATTATTTACAGAAGAAATTAAGAAATACGTTAAAAGCCAAACCTTGAATTCTCGCAGGAAAGTGTGGAGGTAGACACGATGTCAAGTAGGAATTCCTCCAAAGGTTTACTGCGTTCGAGCAATGGGTGATTCAGGGGGGCTTCACGGAAGCCTCAAGAGGAGATCATTAAAATTCCAAAAAATATATATTCTCCAGCTAGCACGTGGTGTTAATGCGAACCGAAGATCCGTGAATTCCGCCCAATTCGGCGTAAATTTGTACAATTCGTGCACCAAATTTTGAAACAGATTAAAAGGGTACACCATTAAATGGTGAAACTGGAACCCGGAACCTGGAACCTAGAACCTATTAGCGAAAATATAAGATAGAAAAAAATAGAAAGAAGAAATGGCGCAATAGAACTTCTTACCGTTGATAACTCCTAACAAACCAAATCCCAAAAGCGCGGACTAATTTCGCAAAATGTAGCAGTAACGTCCAAATCTTGCTCTTAAGCAGACGTATTCAGAAAACCAAATCCAGAATCTCAAAATTAGGTTTAAAACGTTCCACTACTTCTCTAGATGCCAATCAACGGTTAGATTAGATTAGATTAGGATTGGGGTGGCCTATCGGCCTATTTCACCGCGACCTTTTCAGATTGTGATCCCCTTTTTTCCTAGAGGACGGTCTCTAATTTTGCCCTCTTAATTAGGCCTATCATCTTTGAGAGCGGCTTCTTTATGTAGCTACTAGCTGTGGGGTTCACCTCCCCCATTACTAGAAACCTTGACCTCGCCAGGCCTTCACATTGACACAGCACATGAACTGGTGTTTCTTCCTCCTCTTGGCAGTATCTGCAGGTTGCATCATCTGCCAGGCCTATGTTGTACATATGCCTATTCAGTCTACAGTGACCAGTCAGCAGACCTACAATCATTTTGACAGTCTTCCTGTCTTTATTCAGTAGATCTCTCGTAAGTTCAGGCCTTTGCTCCTTTAGGAACTCTTTTGCCTGCCATTGTCCCGGTCATTTTTGCCACCACTCTCTGGACTGTTTGTATATCCATTCATTGATGGATTTTTTAATTTGCGATTTGGTAGTGCCGAAAGAGGGGTCGGCTCCAACGAATGGCCTTGACGAACCTCGCCTGGCTAGCTCGTCCGCCGCCTCGTTTCCTCTCACGCCCGAGTGGCTAGGGACCCAGGCTAGGGTTACTTTCCTTTGGGTGCCCACCTCATTTAGGGCGCTTACACAGTCCCAAATCAGCTTAGAGTCCACGCTTGAGGAGCTAATCGCTTTAAGTGTGGACTGACTGTCAGAGAAGATAGCGACGCTTTTACCCGGTTCGGTACATCTTTCTATCTCTCGGACGCAGTGATGAAGCAGCAACCTCAGCTTGGAACACAGTCGTGTCTTTGCTGAAGGTTACCGAAAGAGCCTTTTTAGGCTTCTTAGAGTAAATTCCCGCTCCAACGCCGTAGTCCGTTTTAGAGCGGTCAGTAAACCAGTTTGAGTCCGCTCTTACCGGGGCACTTGCCTCCCAGTCCTTCTTGTCTGGTATTATAACCTGATATTTCCTATCTAGGTTAGGGGTACGAACCATGGCATCGCATGGCAATCCTAAAAGAGGTGCCTCCTTGAGTTCGTCTAGCAGCTTTTTATAGTCAGCCCCGTGCGATTTACTTATCGGTACTTGACTATGTAAGAGTCTGTGTACTGTGGACCTTGCGGCTCCTTGTACAAAGATATGTAATGGTGGCAGGTTCAGAATTACTTCAATCGCGGCGGTAGGGGTCGATCTCAACGCCCCTGTGGCGCACAGGCACGCCGGCCTTTGCACGCCACCCAGCGCTTTGGCCGCCCCCGCCTGCCGCGCCTTTGGCCACCATGCAACTGCTCCGTACGTTAACATGGGTCTAATTACCCTTGTGTACAACCACAGAGTCATCTTGGGGCTAAGGCCCCAATTCTTTCCACACAACCTCCTACATCTACCCAGGGCGATGGTGGCTTTGGTGGTCAATTTCTGGATATGTGAATTCCATGTGTGCCTTTGATCAAACCATACCCCCAGGTATTTCACCTCTTTGACATATGGAATTCGTTCGCCTCCTATCACTAGTGGCTGTAAGCCTTCTAGCGTTAATCAACGGTTCAAATCACAACTAATCACCACGAGTGCTCGCTATGGAATCCGGAAACAGGAACATAAATTCAAGGCGTTCCGTCACGGTGAAAACCACCTTGTTCAAACAGAAAACGTCAACGGAACTGCAAAATGCTTCCCTGGCGACACAAACGTCAAACTAACAGATGGAGCCAGCAATACCATAAAATGATTAAACTCACCAAATAGATCGACAAACGCGTTCGATAAAAATGCAACCGTAATAGTATAAAAAAAAAAAAAATAATAATCTGAACCGAAACTAAGCACTTAACTGTGAACATCCCCGTATAGGCGACCAATGAAGAGTGTATTCTTCATTAATTCATTAATAAAACTAGAATCGATAATTGTTAACAACGATTTAAGAAAGTTTATACTTCCAATGGATAAACAGTGTATAAAAATTCTGTTTTACTGCCATCATGTAGCGATACGTATAATCAATAATGCTTAATGCCATTATATCAATTTAATTGTCATTAAAACAACTCACCCATATATAATCGCATAGTCTGGTAACATATAAAAATAGATATCATACGTTCGTATTGACGGGAATAGGGTATTGGCTTGTAAATTTACGGTCTGAATTTATTACTACAAGGTGAAAATAAAACGGGATTATGTAGGTTATCTATAAAAGCGAAAGTCGCCCTTATCTAGTACGGCATTGCAAAAATTACTGCTGTGCTAGTCAAGCCGTATAATCTTTAAAAACTTATAAGGGTTCATGTGGAGACCATTGTTATTTTACATACAAGATTGTTAGGAAATGTTCCAGACAACTCAACTTATAAACGTAAGGTGATAAAGGTAATAAAGCCTATAACATTTAATGAGTACGTTGGGGCTAGTTTTCTGTTAGCTAATTTACATAGATTTTCTATTATTTTCATTACTTTCTTGATTATAGAATAACAGGGTAGCCGGTGTCCACGGCAAAATGCTTGATATAATTTTTCACTGAATATGGATTCGGGATTTTAATTTTTTTTTATTTTTCCCAGGGAAGGTGGTAACCTCGTTCACTTAGGCCATCCCTACCGGCCCCATTATACTACCTCCCCTAGGCGGTGCACAGTGGAGCAAAGGCGGAAAAAACCTTATAAGTCCAACATCCTTTTCAGGCGCATATTTATATCATATATGGGGTTGTTTAGCGCAGGTCGCGGCGATGAAAACCAATATGGTGCGGCACACAGTACTAGATTGGTATTTTGCAAGACCTTTTTGACGCTACATAAGGTGTGTTTATCCAAGCGATGCCCTCGGAGCGCGTCATTGGAACCACACAATATCACAACAAAGTCCTTCAGATCAAAATTCGCAGTCAGTCCAGACAAATCATTTAAGACATCTCGTATCACAGCATTCGGTTTGTTGATACACATCACTTCATATGCCGATGCCAAATCACTCACTATAACGCCACCCCGACGAACTATACTGTCTCCAAGAATTAATATTTTTGGCTTTTTAATTGTATTTGAAGTGTTCGTCTTTGAGACGTTGATTTTATTCAGATTCGTATTAATAACGCTCTTGTGGGTACTCCTAGTTCGTGTTTTTGTTTTTGTCGTTCGTGGAGAATTCCAAGGTTTTTACTCTTGTAGAGTTTTTCTTTAACTTACACCTATTGCGGAGTTTCGTATTAAAAACCTCTAACAATTTAATCTTTCTCTTTAGTTGCGATATTAGATTTAAGTACGTGAAAGTACTTTTCTTGTGTATTCTCGGAGTAACCTTTGTGCTGCAAATTACAGTCGATGCACCACTACTCAAGCTATCCATACTCTCCGTCGATGAGCTGAGACAATGATACAATCCCGCACTTCTACATTTTGCGTAGTTATATGTATTTGCGCCGAGTTTGTCGATTAACCTTTGCTGTAACTCATGTTGATTCCCTTCTTGAGAAAGATTTTCGGATTTTAATATTTTGCGGAGATCTGTGACCTTCTGGATTCTGGATTCTGGATTTTAGGTCGGGGAAGGTGGTTAACACGTGCACTTAGGCCACTCTTATCGGGCCCATTGTGCTACCTCCCCTAGGTAGCATCGCTCGCCCACAGCCTACTCGAGCCAGCCCAAACTGAGCGTGAGCTCAAGCAGAGCAGCAGGCAAGGCGCCACCAAAATCGGCCATACTGGGCCAGTACTCCCCCAGTATGGAACCTCTAAGTTGGACAAGCGCTGGGCAATCACATAAAATGTGTTGCGGCGTCTCGTCTTCTTGGTAGCATGCCCGACACAGTGGGCTGGTAGCCAAACCCATGCGGTGCATGTGTTTGTTTAGCTTGCAGTGGCCGGTCAAAAGCCCCACAAGTTGATGTAAGTTACTGCGCGAAAGCTGCAGGCAGTATTTTGCGGTCTTCGGTGACGGCCTGGGGATGACCTCACGCGCTTGACGGCAGGTGGTTATGGATTTCCATCTATTCTCATGAAGAGTGGAAGTCCATTGCGTTATCATGGTGTTGAGTGTAGCCGACGAAATAGGGAGAACTGGTTCCGGTCCCACAAAGTGGGAGCGCGAGCCCCGCCCCGCCAGCCTATCAGCAGCCTCATTACCTAGGTTTCCTTTATGGCCTTTAACCCACTTGAGTGTCAGGGCATTGTCGATAGCGACCGCTTCTAGGGCTTGCTGTGACCTTCAGAGTTCGTTTAATTTTTCTTTACGTGATAAAATTTTATTTGTGGCATCATGTAAAGAGTTCCACCTAGTTACACCAGGATAACTCAATGTATGGACTAAAATTTGGTGTATTACTTCAGCAGATTTTGGTCTTCTAGCCTTTTACCATAAGTTTGTTCGAACACTTATTAAAAACATGAGTGTTTTTGTTTTTTAATTGAGAATATGTAGTACATGAATTTTTGCGATTTTCAGAGAATATGCTTTCGTAGGGTATAAAATAGACAATTGATTTCTATACATAAGGAGATTGATCTTTTTAGAATCGCACCACATGATTACAAAAAATACGTTATTATTATTATTATATTTTGCGGCGAGATCTATTCACTTTTGTCAGCAAGCACACGTGTTGGTTACCGTCCGGATATTCGTTGGACAAATATACTGGAAGTCCTTTTTACCTCACGAAATACTTTGAGTAAAAAAAATACTTGAAGCACATTTTAAGTACTTTAAGTACTTTCTTTTCCGAACAAGTACAAGTATCCAGTACTTTCTAGACAAAGTACTGGGGGTAGTAAGTACCAGTACCTGCATTTAGAATGTACTGGGAGTAAATTACTTAAAGTAAAAACGTACTGAATATTTTACTTGAAGTACCTCAGTTCTGATTTTAATATTAAATACTAAACGACCCATGTCAATTGATTACAGAAAAAGCTCATTGCCGCATTATCAAATATAAGGTTCCCGCCGACGCGACGTTCGAAATATAGTTACAAACGACACTTATATGGAAACTTACAACAATTACTATAATTACTGGAATATCTCAATCTCTTGGCACTTGATTAATAAAGGTCGTTAATAGCGGGCGATTATCCACTTTGGCATGATTAATACATGAATTGTGGTAGAAGACATATGAGACGGCAACGGATATCCCGAATTCGTAAAGTAGCTTTTATAGCCCCCTACCTTACCCAAAATTGCGGCAACTTGAACATTGATCAATAAATACTACTTGTAGCAGTAAATTCGAAATTTTTGACAAGTATCAGATTTACTGATAGTTCATTTCAATTACTCAGCCATATAATAGGCCCCAAATAGTATAGATGCCAGTATTATAATAATATTAAATCCATTTCATTGCTCTAGTGGCGATTACAAGAAAGAAAATTCCATGATAATTATTAAGTAATAACACGTCGTCATACTATCATAGTATTGTATATTTTCTGACGAAGCCGTTGTACGGCGAAACAGCTGTCAATTTAACATCCGACTAATAAAGTGTAAATCTCACAAATTTCGTGTTATTAATTAATATGGATTTACATCAAGTAAACGCCGAATCTATTAAAATAATAATTATTAAGCCCAGAAAGTGAAAAAAGGACAATAATAAAGGTAAAGAACATTACCAGCAACCCTAGTGTAAGATTTCATTCAGCAAAAGAAACAAAGAAATGACGATGGTAAAATACCAATTAGTAAGTCCTCAGCTCTGCATGTACTGATAAATATACGGTGCACTTTTTTCACACGTAAATGTAAAATGATACGCAGGCGTAGATACGTTCATAAGAAAATAGGAAAGAGCACACCCATGCAATTGGACCCACAAGAGAAGAGTGTTCTGATTTGCTTTAAATTGATTCAAATCCGCAAGGTCTGAACTTGTAGATAAATCTTTGATGATATACATATTACTCCGTTTAACCACTGATTACTATATTAATAAAGCTTATAACATTTAAATATCTTTAATGTGACCGTAGTAGTTATTAGTGATCTTCGTGTAATACATTCAATAAAAAAAACAGAATCTTAATCCAAACCAAAAACTCGTATTTCTCGTTTTTAATATCATAAATACAATTCAGGTCTCCCGCTAAATTCCCGTCATAAACCATGTATTACTAAATCAAATGCCAACTTAAACTGCTCCTGAAATTAACCTACAGAATCAAATACAACCTCACATAACCAATTTCACTAGATTTACAGTTATCATTCAAACAATATAACGTCAAATCCCTTTGTACGTTATAAGCAGATTATAAGTTCAAAAGATGGTAAAATCGCTTACTTCAGGTACGAAAACTGCTCTGGTTTAATCCAAATAATAATTCCATATTCAAAACAATCATTTCAGCTTCCAAATGATGTTCCAACGATCTCACAGCAAACTGCCTCGAATGTTGTTCTTCGAAACCCCAGGATTATACGAAAGGCCACCCCAAATCTCGAAATAACATAATACACGTAATACTCTCATTCTTGTAAGTAAATTTGAAAACTTTACGGACTTAAATTGTGATAGATATTACAAAATTCTAGATAAATATGCGAAAACTAACCACACTCAGGAAAAACCGAAAAAGAAGTCCCCCACATTTGTTTCAACAAACTGAATATCTCCTAGACAAAAGGACCCCGGCAACGATCATAGAAATCGTTTCCAACGATACGACAGCATAAAAATCCCTCGTCGAACATTAATCGAAAGACATACACATGCCCTATAAATCCATGGTTACAAGCATTAATTGAAATACGAAATAAGTAAGTTTTTAGTTTAAATTATTACATACGTTGACAAAATAAATAAATAGGTAAAAATACATTTACATAAACTATTTTATAGTCGATATTATAATTCTGTGGGTTTTGTTCAGCATGATACACGGGAACAAGTTTTCAGTTTAAATTATTACATACTGCTGTGTACTGAATGTACCAACAAAAAAAAATAAAATGAAATTAAAAATGAAAAATTAAATTAGCTAGCTCAAATAATCAAAATTTTTTATAATGCGCAAAAGAACAATTAAACTCAGGGTTACTATAATGAAAAGTAAAATGTGGGTGAAAGAAATCTGACTTTCTTTTATACTCAAAAAAATTTTTAAAAGGTTTAATTAAAAATAAAAAAAACAGTATTTTGAATGACATAAAAATTCAATATTATTATTAAAAAAAAATAAAAAATATTAATTACAAACTTTGCAGAAAAAAAAACCTTGGACAAAAAGGTCCTGGTCTAAATCAAAACTGCATTTCACTTTAAATTACAAAAGGACAATTCAAAATCCTTTTACAAAGCAACAGAAAACAAAAAGTTCAGGAAGATATTAATTTTTTTTTTCAATTCAATCCACATGGTCTCAATATTAAAACAACTAAATTAAACGTGGAAAATTCAAGTAATTTATATAAATGAAAAATAAAAGCAAGCACAATGCTTTTATTCACCCAACCCGAGGTGATAAATAAATAATTACAAATCAGAAAAATTAACAAGGAACAAAAAAATTAACTCTTTAAACTTAAAATATCTTCCTGCACGTAAAAATAATAACAGATCTTATATCTAAATTGTGTACACAAAAATACAATATCAATTATTATTAAATGAGTTCCGTGATGAACGAAATAAGATCAGAAACGTGAATTCAAAACTTGAAATCAATAATCACAAAATGTCAGCAATTGGATACAATTTTATATATCTACTTACACATGTTTATCAGGGAACTGAGCTCACAAGGTTAAAACAATCGTATAAGTATAAAATTCTACGGCTGCGTGCGAAGCAACGCACCAAGATCTGTCCGCAAACAGACGAACTCGCAAAACAAAACAATATATATACAATACGAGTGAACGCAAAATGTACACCTGACTGAAATTAATATAAACAACTGAACAATAAAATAAACAAATTAAACAATCCAAAACATTAACTAAATCTTATTTGAAAATAAAACAATTTGAAATTTCTCGCAACATTGACAAACGCTTAACGGAATGAACACGAAAAAGAAACTAAATTTACGAAAACCGGAGTGCCAGACCACAGCAATACGTTGACAAAATAAATAATTAGGTAAAAATGCATTTACATAAACTATTTTATAGTCGATATTATAATTCTGTGGGTTTTGTTTAGCATGATACACTGGAAATAACAGCAGTATATTGGAAACCAGCGTTTGACTGCTAGTACCGAAAAAAGATTACAGGACAATATTTACTATTGAGAATATAATTTCAGTCGCTAAACTCTATAGACGATAGAGCTTTCAACGACAAATCGTACTGGCAACTCGACGTAAATATGTGCTAGTGTAAGTGCTGGTGGTGGAGTGTAGGTGCACCAAACTGCGAGTGTGTTCCTGTCACGTGACCGCAATCTGAATCCCCCTCCCCCGATGCAAGAGAGCGTGGTATTATATATTTCAGCGCGTACAAGAGTGACTTATTGCCTGCAACTTTTCTATTAAGGGATCTCCTGAATGCGCAGATTAAACATCATACTTCAGTTATTGGACCAGGTTAGGTATTATTAAGCTTTCGACGAGTATCTTTTTACCAGATTAATTGAAGTTAATAAAAACTACGCTAAACATATAGCTACGCCTACAGCGTAAAAGGAGAAAATATTTTTTGGATGTGCATAAAACTAGCTACTGCTTCTCACTGTAAGATACTGCAATTAAGTCAGTATTTGCCGGTGGAACCACTTTCATTCTCAAACCATATTTCCAATATTAATATTTAGTAAGTATTGCTGCTCAGAAACGTGTAAAATCATAAATTAGAGAGAAACAACATTTATAAAATTTTAGACAATTGATAATTTACTTCAATAAATGAATAACGCAGAAAGTGAATTCTTTTCGTTTTTGATAAGAATTCCAAGTACTATTGGTGTAAAGTAAAAATTATCAGCAAAAAGGGATGAATATTTGCGGGAAAACTTCGCCTACCTAAGAAAAAATCTTTAAATAGGAGCTCCTGAAAATGTACTGAAATATGAACAGTACATTCCGTTGAATGTATATTTTAAAATGTGTTTGGCAACCGAATTTTAGATTTTAACGGGAAATTTAAATGTAAGTTGTAAAAACGCTTATGATTCATACAACAGAAGACAATCGGAAACATTCCATTATCGAAATCGGTCTCCAAGCATACATTTCATTTGAAAATCTTTGGAGTGTGTCATTTGATGAAATCTAGTCTTTACTTTGGAGTGGTAATAAACCTCGCATAATACGATGACCGCTTTCCCTAATATACACCTTAAATAACGTAATGATCGTGGTCCTCCTTTAACTCACAATACAAGGTTACAAAGGTAAACATTAACGTTTTGTTATGGTTTGTTTCTTTTTGTTATTTAATTACTTAATGATATGGCTTTACATTATAAACCAGTTGGATTCCTACTTTCTATATTTCTCCATGGTAATTTCCTCTTCCCCGATATTTTTCCTTTTTGACAATTATGACATTTATTTACATTTACTGAATATCAATTGGGTACCCCAATTTATTTGATCTATAAGAATGGTAACTTAAGTCGCACTCAAACTGGTAGAGAGATGGTGTCAAGAAGAAGTGTTAAATGTAAACTCTCGGAAGACGACAATGGTTCCGTTTACTTGGAGGAGGAAACTTCCAAAACTACAGTGTCCAGCCAGCTCGAAGATAGTGGTCTCTAGTGAGGTTAAATACCTAGGTGTTATTTGGACGCAAAACTGACGTACAAATCTCACCTTGAACAAGTGTCGAACAAAGCCACAAAGGCATTTTGGGCCTGCAGAGGAATGTTTGGTAAAACGTGGGGGCTAAAACCGGCAATGGTGCACTGGCTGTACACGAAGGTCATTGTACCCTCCATAACCTATGCCTCGTTAGTCTGGTGGCATAAGGCTAGTCTGGGCTACGCGGTAAACGCGCTCAGCAAGGTCCAAAGGATTGCCTGTTTAGGCATCACGGGAGCCATGTCCTCGACGCCGACTGCGGCCATGGAGACCATTCTTGGGCTTCCTCCGCTTCAGTTGGTGTTGCGGTCAGAAGCTACCCTGGCAGCTTACAGAGTAAAATGTAGCGGGCGTAAAGGTTTCTCTGGTAAAACTGGAGACCATACCAGCATTTTCAACTACATCGAACAGACAGTACCTCTGTCCACTAGGGCGGACAAGATTCCGCCTGTCTTCAGCTTCACTAGGAAATACTCCGTAGAAATTTCCAACAGTGAGGTCTCCAAAGCATACATTCACAGACCGAGGCGATGTTCTCATCGCTGGTTTGTGGATGCCTCGAAGACGCCGAACGGCACAGGCATTGGGATCTGTAGAGATGGAGAACCGAATGGCGAAGCCATCAGCTTAGGGGGCTCCACTTCCATCTTCCATGCTGAAGTTATAACCATCCAGACCTGTGCAGAGAGCATCTTAAACTGCCCGCATGGGAATGGATCGGTCGAAATTTTTTCCGACAGCCAAGCTGCCCTCAGGGCACTACAGGCTGTCAAATTTGCTTCCGAAGTGGTACTGAGGTGCCATAGGAAGCTTGAAGAATTGGCGGAGCATCACAGCATTACGCTGAGATGGGTGCCTAGTCACTCTGGGATTAGAGGCAACGAAATTGCTGACAAACTAGCTAGAGGCGCCAGTGGTCTACCGTTCACTGGTCCAGAACCGTTGTGCGGGAGTTCCTATGGCGGTATCAAAGCCTTCGTCAGATCTCAACTCGCTGCTAGTCACCGCTCCTATTGGAATGGACTAGTCGGCGTGAGACACTGTAAAATCCTCGGCTTTTATCCGGGCGACGAAAGACTCCGCAAGGCAGTCTCTATGAGCAGGGCCAGACTGAGACTTCTTACGGGAGTCCTAACCGGCCACTGTTCATTAAATAAGCATTTGCACCGAATGGGGCGAGTGGACTCTCCCCTGTGTAGAAACTGTGGGAGAGCAGAAGAAACTCCTGTGCACCTCCTTGCCGACTGCCCGGCAGTGGACAGGGAGAGACGGAGCTGTCTAGGGGTCGCTCGATTGGACGAACCCAGTATAAGAAAATTAACTCTCGACCAACTTGCGGACCTGTTTGTTCGAGTACAACCAGGTCGAGAGGGTTAAGACATCATGGGGGCCAAATAGGTCTTAAGGCCGAGCTGCCTCACGGGGTTAAACCTGCCCATGAAAGCAAAAAAAAAAAAAAATGGTGACTTAATCTGTCTAAACATGGTTTAATTCAATAATAATTAATCGCTTATGTTTGATATCGATACAGGTAAATAACGTCGCATGATATGCCTATGTACGGGATGCGGATTAAACGCCAATTTATTTACGAAAATAAAATTTTTACGAATTATGTAAAAGTACGGTTTATGCTCGGATGTAGATTATATGAACAAAAATACGGTGGTAAACATTGAAAAATGTATAGCAATCTAAGTCATTTACCGTACAACTCCTACTGTAAATCTTGAGTGTAGACGATGGCGTATACATTCACTGAAAAAAACGGTTTCACCATAATTTTATGTTTACGAAATTATGTTAAGTATATATACATATATAATTGTTGTTAAGGTGTAACGTGCGGTTCCATGGAAAAATATTTCAGTACCCAGTTTTGATGTTAGTTTGAATTAAACGTTAATTCCGTTTATTTTAATTGATTTTCCCATGGACGGTAGCGTTGCTACCGCATGTTATTTTATTGGGAGTTTTTATTTAGTTAATATTGTCATCCTCACCGACGGTGCCCGATTCACGCAAGCCCGACTCCCACCATTGCGACCGCGTGTGCGGAATCGCAAGTGTATTTAAGCCTGGCGCTACACAAGCAGTAGAGTCCAAGTCCGGTCCCGGAGTCCCTCCCAGTCCGCTCCGATTGGCGTGTCGGCATAGCTTCTGATACTCGTCGAGCTTCTTATTCCCGGTCTGATCGTAGCGTTGGCAAAGCTTACTGACGTAACACAGACATCTCTCCCGTCCGCTCCGATTGAAGTGTCGGCATAGCTTCTGATACCCATCGAGCTTCCTATTTCCAGCCTGATTGTAGCGCTGCCAGAGCCCACTGGCGTAACGCAAGCATTTTACTGTTTTTTCTCCGTTCTGGCCATTGCGCCGGCATTGTTTCTGTCGCTCCAAGAATGTTAATTGCAGTACCGACGAATTTAGCACCGTTACCGATATCTAACCGTCATAGCCTGCGAAAACCGATCGCATCTTATGTAGATTGTCTCTAATTATCTTTTTAAATATTCCTACATAAAGCTTGGAAATGGGTATCAAAATACGTTAGTATTGAGAACTTCCTGGGCATAATATATCATTATAAATCCGGCTATTATATCAAAATAATTATTCCTAATTTTGTTACCATTTTTGGTTTGTATTCATTTAGTTATTATTTTTTTAAGTTTAATTAACATAAACGCGGAAAGAAAACGTTTTAAATTAAAAGAAAACGAACTAAGCACTGTATTTAATTTAAACTTTACTTAAAATCTTTTTCAGTCATATAAAGTAAAAGAATGTGATGAAATAAATTTCATAAGACAAAGTGAATTGTATTATATTTCGCTATCATTATATATATCTTTAGATAATTTAGATAATAAGATATATGCTACTTTGTGTTCTATAAAATATAGATAAGTATATGGTATAAGCATTTTAAATACATATAGTATATATTATGCACTTTTAATTCGATTCAAATATAGAAGTACGCAAGATACGCATTATGGTAATAATAATAATATATATATATATATAATCTATCCCTCTCTGTACGGTTAGGTGCAGAGGGTTTGTCGCTCATTTCTAAAACATAAAACTTAAACACGTCCTTAAAAGAAAACATAATAGCAGTAATTAATCTTAATTTGTCCGCCAAACTGTTAATGCCTCTCACTTACGTCCGTCTCACCCACGCACACCATCACTTATTTTATAAATTCCCTCCACCTAGTCCTGTCTCTAGCAATAATCTCAGCCTGGTTCCATGTAATTCGTCCCACGTCGCTCTAGGTCTACCTCTCTTTCGCCTTCCGATAGGTTTCGCCTCCCACACTTTCCTTACTTGTCTCTCCGCGTTCAGTCTTTTCATGTGTCCCCACCACCTCATTCGAGCCCTTTCTATTTTCTCCCTGACACTCTCCGTACACAAACTTTTCCTGATCTCCTCATTTCTTATCTAATCCATTATCGTTACTTTTGCCACTCTCCTCAAATACTTCATTTCTATGGCCTGAATCTTGTTGTATTGTTTCTCGGTAAGTACCCACGTTTCACATCCATATAACAGTGTCGGCAAATATACGGTGTTATAAATTGTCATTTTAGTTTTAGCACTAATTTCTGCTTTACCTATGAATCCCCTTTTCATGCTGTGGAACATTTTTACAGTTGTTGAGATTCTGTTGTTTATTTCTTCATCTTGCTTTCCACCTTCTTCCATAGTTGCCCCTAGGTACTTTAGGCTTTTCACTTGCTCCACTCTCTCGTCATTTATTTTTATATTTACTTTACTCTCTTTATTGTTGGTTATCACCATAACTTTCGTCTTGTTGGTATTTATTTCTTATTCAATTCTTTTGTCCATACATCTACATTGCATTGTAAGTTTTTCTCTGTGTTTGCCAGTATTGCCACATCATCCGCAAATACGCATTCACTTATTTCAATTGGCTTTAACTTGTGATGTCCTACTGTAATCTTCCTACTCTTACCGCTGGCTTCTTTTATTACCTCATCCATGTATGCTACAAAGAGTAGTGGGCTGAGATTTCCGCCTTGTCTCACACCCTGCCTGGTTCTAAATGGTTTTGTCTGCATGTTGTTCTTCTTCACTATATTTTCTGTTGTGTTATATGGAGATTTTATGGCTTCCGTCAGATTGCTTGTAATACCGGTTCTGCCCAGCATATCCCATATGTCCTTTCTCACTACCTTATCAAAAGCTTTTTCCAGATCTACACAGCATATATATTGCTACGAAACTTGTAGATATTTTATTTAAATTTTATTAAATTGATTTTAAAT
The DNA here is from genome assembly GCA_949128085.1 of Cetonia aurata. Lineage (NCBI taxonomy): Eukaryota > Metazoa > Arthropoda > Insecta > Coleoptera > Scarabaeidae > Cetonia > Cetonia aurata. The sequence goes on from OX421885.1 coordinate 1,075,197, forward strand.
TAACTCAACACTGTTTTATTAACATTCAGACATGCAGCGTCCTGTATTTAAGATAAAAAGACTCCACAGATAAGCTATGCATCAATACCTAGATGCCACTATAGCACACAAGTGAATGAATACCTTCCCCTCCCCTGTTTTGAGCACACCGCATACCTATACCTGTTCCAATTATTGTACTCTCTCCTTCTATCATCATCTTCTGATCTCTCTTCACCTCTTCCCGTTCTCTGGTTATTCTCTGCATCATTAATTCTTCTTAAATAGATAATGAAGTGCTCTAAAGTGCTTATATTCTGCGTCGCTACCTGCATAACAATACTTGGTCCAAAGTGTTTCGCTAATTTATTGATCATCTGCCCTTCTGAAATACCCATGTCCAAATAAATAGCCTGGTTGTAGATTTTCAACATATATTTCTCCCTACTCTCTGACCTTCTCTCATTGTATCTTCCATTGCATACCTTCTCCCTGACTCGATCTTGCTCTATTTCTGACCAATACTGTTTTAAAAATAGTTGTTTGTGTCATTATTAAAAATAGTTGTTTGAACTCCATAAAATTCCCGATTCTCCCTTCGACAACACTGTACCATATTTCAACCTCTCCTTTCAATGTATTCCTCACCAGGTCCATGACTTTAACATTTTCAAAATCGTTGTTCATGTAAATTTCAACATATTTACTTAAGCTTTGTAAATATTTTATCGGATTTATTTTTTGATCGTTCCAGAATTTCGGTATACTCTCTATTGATATTGGAGTTACCGTGGCGTAAGTAGGCTCCACCCTTGTTATCTTCTTCAATTCCCCTTTCACCAATTCCAAACACTGCTCATTCTGAATCTGGTTTCCCTCTAATATTCCAAATTTGTGTGTACACTCCACCTCAATTTTTTCAGTACGTTGTACAACTACTGCTTCTAAACCATCAATCCTTTCATTCGTACCCTCAATCTTCACAGTCAATTCATTCTTTTGCTCAACTAGATCCTTCTTAAACTCTTCTTGCATCTTTGGACAAATATTCATTACCATCTCCCTCAAATCTCTTTCCTCTGCTCTTCCCTATCCCGCATATACATCTTAAATTATTATTATTATTATTAAAGAACTCATTTAAAGTCATTCCACCCTCTTCAGCTGCAACCACAGTAACATTCAACCTTGACCTTCGTCCTCGTTTCTCCTTCCTGCCTTCCATCTTCACCCAACTTCTAGCTTGTAAATTAGAATAGTAAATTTGCCCTGACGTTGTCTGCGCCAATTAAATATGCTACGAAACTTGTAGATATTTTATTTAAATTTTATTAAATTGATTTTAAATTAACTCAACACTGTTTTATTAACATTCAGACATGCAGCGTCCTCTATTTAAGATAAAAAGACTCCACAGATAAGCTATGCATCAATACCTAGATGCCACTATAGCACACAAGTGAATGAATACCTTCCCCTCTCCCTGTTTTGAGCACACCGCATACCAATCGTGTTCAGTAACTCCTGGGGCGTGGGGGGGGGGGGGTGTACTACTCTAGACAACCTATGATTATTACCTTAAGTTGACTTGTTATAATCTTTGTTTCTTTAATAAGTGCTATTTTAGTTATTTAGTTGTGATGTTATTATGTTATAGTGAATAAAAACAAATTTTTATACATAACTTTGTTTATTTCGAGTTAATAAAAAAATGATGAACAAATTAAGATGAATAATTCTCTCTCTCAGGGTAAGTAAGTAAGTTCAAATACTATTTAAATTATACAAAAATAAGATTCCGTGAATCTTAATCCAAACTAATCTCAATATATCTTGTTTAAATATCAATATTGAATTCAAATCTCCCGCTAACCTCCCGTCATACAATCGCGTATTGTCAAATACCTTACTACAACAGCAAACGTTTGTTTAACATCAAAACTCCCTAAAAATCACTGTTATCAAATCATTCTAACCTCAGAATTTAATTACGTTCTGAACGCCGGTTATAAGTTCGAAAGATGAATAAACGCTTACTTTTAAGTACGATAAATAGCTCCTTTATATTCCAAATACTGATTCCAGTTCTGCAACAATCTTTTCAGCTCCAAATCTGCGTTATCGATGTCTCAGCCACGAAAGTTGTATCGAAGCCCCTCGATTGTGGCTCCAGGAATAGAAAATACGTCCCCCAATTCTTCGAAATTAATGGATTACCATCATTTTTGCACAAAACACACAACACTTCATCCTTGGCAAGTAAATCTTTAGTTAAATGACTCTTATAATTATTTAAATTTTGAAATTTCTAGATGTTTTTGAAAATAGAACCAACTCAGGAAAATATCGAAAAAGAAGTCCCCCACAATTGTTTTTAAACAACATTCATATCTCCTAGGCGTTATAGACCCAGCAACGATGAAAGAAAATCGTTTCCAACGATACGACACCTTAAGTGAACCTACGTTCGTACAATCAGCGAAGGAACTTTTACCTAAAAACTCCATGGAAACGTGCCCTTTTAAAATTATATGCGATATAGTGAGTGTTTAGTTTGAATTTTTACAATTTGTTTACAAAGTAGTTAAATACATAGATCAGAATACATTTTATTTCAATAACAAACGTTTGTTGCTGTATGTTGTTAGTTAGGTAGGTTAGGTAATTTGATATCATACACTGAGAAAAATGGATTGTAGAAATTAGATCGTAAATCTCTTTATGTTAATTACTACAATAATTATTGTCAAAACGACAATATGTGGCGTATTAAGAGTAAAATAACCAGATGTTATCATGCTTATAGTAAGAGGCAAAATCTGGATGTTACCATCTACATCTTATGGATGTAACAATTAATATACTCTATTGCTGAAAGCCTATATAATGACGTGGATTATATAGATAGTCGCTGCCATTGACTGCGATATTATCAGGTATTCGATGCATATTCAATTTCTAACATAAATGTTTGTAACGCTCTTCCCACCCTTTGCTCTATTCATTGTCGATCTTTACCAAAGAAATCGACCAATCAGCTGTTTTGCCACTGACACGTGTTATGTACGTGTGATACAGGTGTACGTATTCGTGTCGGTGTATGTTTATGTATCGTCCTCGTTGATTGTTGTGCATCGTGAGCAGAAATGGATGCAAACGTGGAAAACATTTTAATCGAGTGGGGGTTTCCAGAGTTAATTGATATATTCAAAGGCAAGTAATAGATATTATATGCATATACTTCGTAGTGGGTACTTTATGCTTTGATAGCACATTAACCTAAATCTAACCTACTAGTGATTGTTATGTTAATGAAAGTAATACACGTTGGATTTTCGTAATAATGGTTTTAAGGTCAAATAAAAAAATAAAATGAATATTATAGTTTTTATTGTGTAATATTCCACTTTCCCTATGCATGAACTGAGTAAAACCTTGTATAGTACTATATTTTAAATTACAGGTAAGTATCGCTGTATAGTGCCCGCATATGATCCATTATATTATTGTTTACTATCTACTATTTTAAATGCTAAGAGACGTTAGATTATTATAGTAGAAAATAATATTGTAAGTACTACAAGGCTATATAGTAAGTATGAGCATCATGTATCGTACATAGTAAAATATTACATTATACTGGGTACAATAAAAAATTTAACAGTTATTATCAAATATAGTCAGTGCTACTAGACATTATTTTCACATTTACTAACATGTATGCTCAAATTAATAATACAAATATAGTACACCAACTTGCGACTACCATACGAGTTAATAAAAACTATTCACAGAAATTTACTATACAGATATTGCCACCGGTAATATAAAATATGATTGTCCCTATAGGAGCTATAAAATATATTAAAGTATACTATATTTATGTTAAAGAGTACAATCTATTTCTCTCAGTGTAGCAATATATTTCCTTGTTATAAGGTAGTGATTTCTCATTATATTTCTTAAAGTGAAGATGTGGTCTTGTGTGCAATGTCCGGGCCTGAATCCACTCTGCGCCTGATGAAGCTTTTCTTCAACTTCTTTTCTTAGTCTACTTTCCAAGATTATTTCATATGCTTTACATGCCGTGCAAAGCAGAGATACTAATAATAATAATGATATAATAATATGCCTTTATTGCCCAACCGAGGAACTCCAATAACAGGACAAACAGTGAGAGACAGCTAATAAAAGAGAAGGGGTGCTCAAAAAACGTTAATTAACTTATAGAATTAGTTTTATTTTAACTTTTTATTATTAAGTAATGCTTATCATTATATAACCCATATTCTAACTCAGTTTAATTACAAACGTCTGCGACTATAAAAAGAACCCTCCTAAATCAATACTACGAAATTAGCTCTGCAGAAAAACCAACAAGCAAGTAAAAATAAATATAAAGATGGATCTAAATTTAATGAAGGCATAAAAACTCGATTTTTCTTAAAATATTAGCGAATTGACTATTTAGGCGCATGGTCTGAAATATCTCACAAAGGAAATTGATCAAAAGCAACTGCTGATAATAAAAGTTAATTAACTCATAGGGGCCCCAATAAATTTTGCTATGCACGTTTTCAATTCATTAATAAATATTCGTGTTATCTAAAGAACATCAAGACAATATATGTAGTGAAATAATGTTGTTCTATTTAAATACACTTATCCTCTTTTTCGACGGATGAAAGATCCAAAAATTTGGTTTGTTAACACTAGATTATTTCAGTAAACGTTGACAGAATAATTGTAAATATGCAGAAGAAGATGTGAGTTTACGTCTTGTTGCTCAAAAAAGATTGGAAAGTAAAGTAATTTACCAACTTTGGTTTTGCATAATGTAAGCAAGAGGAAAAACTTTATGTTATAATCTCGTAGATTTAAATAGCCGCAATAAAGTGGAAGTTCAGAGACGTTCAGGTTCCGCTAAGACTTACATTTAATCATAATAAAATATTCAGCTAGACAAGTTGAGCAAGGGAACGCGTATTCTCACCACTTTATCGCAGAACAAATCGAAAAGTAACAAATTTGCGGGAAAATTTTAATAAGAGATCATTTAAAACAATATTAAGCAATACTTTAAAGTAACCAATAAAAAGTTAGCGAAGGTTACAGAATATAGGTACTACGATGGTATAGAATATAATATTATAGTGTAATTTTCAGTAGTAAAAGTAATGTTTACTCTTGGATACAATAGCAAGTGTCATACACTGAAAACGCACGAAATATATTTTGTTTCGTGCAATGCAGTAGAAATCCTAACAGTGTACACATCTTATGCCTTACAAGATTACTGGTCTTATAGAAAATACCCAACAAAGATAACGACGTTACTTTGTTTAGAACTTTCCATTATTAAATTGTTGTTTGTTTCTTATTTCATAGGAATTAAACAATTTTTACCTTGCGTTTAATGCTATTTATTATTTTACGGTTTCAAAATTCACTACAATATTTTCTATGGGGTGACCATATTTAGATTTGGTTTAACGGTTTCAGTCTCGTCATGAGAAACAATAAATGTATTTGTAATAATGTTTATTATGTAGTTTAGAATAAAAACAGTTGGAAAATTTCTGTATTACTACTGGATTTTTCAAATAAGTTTGGTACTATTATGTCATCCAACCTTACTCCTCACCAATTTATAATGGTCGAATAATGAATGTGTCCCTCCTAGGGGTCAGGAGGACTAAACCTCGATTAAAAGCAAATCGCCGCACAGTGGATCGAAGCTGGTTAAAAATCTGACATAGCGTAAAAAAGCCAATCTTCCAGAATCATAATAAAATGTGTATAAGTGTATAGTAAAATAAACATTAGATATGGAACTCACAGTAAAAACAAGTAGGTTGACAGAATATCGAACAGAAGCAAGTCTGAAAGTACATATGTTCGGAGATTTTACGCTAAGAGTGTATTCCGACCGTCCTCTTCAACTACTGAAATCTTTGGAATTAGAAAGGATACGAAGCTGCAATTTGCTCAGAATATACACTAACTATGTGTAATTCAACCTGCAAAGTATTAGCCAATCATATTTGTAACTAACTATACAATTACCATTTCTTAAAGATGGTGTTCTATGACTTTAAATTTTAACTTCTATTGACCTTTTAAAAAAATGCCCAAATTTGCCCAAAAAAGGAAAACTGTTTTGTTATGTAGGATCCTTCTAGTACTTGCTCCAGCGCATTCAGGTGCTACTTTGCGCAACTTTTTGAAAAAAGACGTTTTGTTTATCGCAATACCGTTTCTAGCATTCTCATAAATACATGTTAATTAATATTTCTATAAAAAATTTGTTAAGTTATGCCATTTCAGTGACGAAACATTCGATCTATGTTTCATAATCTCTTAGTTCTTGGATTAAAAAGGTTATAAACCAACTACCATAATTATGAATATCGGTCATATACCTACATTCTGAGATCGAATATGCTACTTCTGTAATATTCGCTGCACTTATTGTATCGTTGTCATTGTGTTATAATATTAAGTTAGAACTGTGAAATGTACAAAATGGGGTATTTTTCTCTATACACTTGGTATGTTTGACTTCTTCGGTTCGCCTCCACATTCTAAGAGTTATTCTCTATCTAGTTGGTTTGTGGTTAATATGAATACAATTTATGCTTTACCATAGGTGCACATAAACAGGGAGATTATCTATATCATTATCATAAATGTATCAATGGACCTCAGTAGGTCCATTTAACCAGTGTTAAAGCTAATAAAAATATTACAGAAAATTAACACATCTACTCGTATAGTAAAAATATGTGGAAGAACAATACAATGGTGATTCGACAGTAGTTCTGGGCTAAATCCATATAAACAAACTTTTAAAAATACATACTGTGGCAAACGATACAAGCCTTCAACAACCATCCTAGATGCAAATGTAATCAGAAGATTTGCGATAATCTTACGAGCGATTGCTACAGGGAAAGAAATTGATTGCGAGAGAGAACAAGTGAAAAATTTATAAATTTATATGGTAGGTACAATATGCCAGCCTTCATACATAAAATTCAGCATGTTACTTCTTATAGGCAAACTTTCGGACGAAGTTGCTGAACCTCGAAATAAAGACCTTAAAAACTTCAGAGAAAAAAAATAGAAGAAAATGTAGCCGCTCAGCTACTAACGAAAATATTTTGAAAAGACTACTTATCACATTCAATCCATATATTTCCCATTCAAGACGAAAATTAAACGAACATTCAAGAAGTGAGTTATTATCAGAAGCTGTAGAATTATTAATTCTTCACCGGCAAAATTGAAAATTGTGTTAAGTGAAAAGTAGGTACTGCTACTGTTTATCAACGACATGTTAACAAGATAGGTGAGCGAATTGTTTTACTATACAAAAACGTTTACAACATCACTGTTTAGAAGAAATTTCTATTGAAAACAGAGATATATAGTTTTACATTATATATGCTCTTTACATCTGCTTTAATAGTGTCGACACATTTAATCTATTAAGGTACCAAAGCCCATGTTTCTATCTTAAATGTATTTAGTGATCACAATATTTTCCTGTTGCATAATATTGTAGTCTACATTATAAGTTCCATCACACAGAAACAGCCACGAAACTTATATCTATATCAATAAATACGCTATTTCTTCGATTTATGCAGTCTCACATACTATACCGGGTGTCCACACTTAAGTGTGCACTATTGACCACTTTGTTATCTTTGGAGGTACAGAATCGGTCAAATGGACAAAGTAGTAGTATTTTTTATGGCGCTAACAATTGTGAAAACAGAAAAACAATTGAGCGTCGCGTTCTCTAGTCTTAGTACACTATTATAAAAAAATATCAAATAAAATAGTTATTGAGAAATCTTTATCTTTGTTTTGTTTGCATGAAATCGATATACCCATGGAAAATTAAAGCGTCACATTGTTTAGTAGCTGTCAAATTATTTATATTTGTTGTTGTTAGAGTTACTGTGCAGAAAAAGTACTGTTTTTACAATTTTTTCAACCGTAACAATGGCATTTACTCATTTGGAAAAGTGTGATATGTTGGAGTTGTACTTGCTGTTTAACAAAAATTCAGATAGAGCGCTAGAACGTTACATTCAGCAATTTCCTGACCGTGATGTACCAGACCGTCGCTATTTTTTAAAACTTTATCGAAGATTAAGAAGCAACGAAACAATTTTTATAAAGAAGAAGAAAACAAAAGATTTTATATTATCACCAGAGATAGAAATAAATGTGTTGGCATATTTTCAGGTACATCCAAATAATTCTGTAAGGGATTTGTCCAGAGAATCAGGTATTTCTCGTAGCACGATTCATAAAATTCAACAAATATAAATATATTCCCTTTAAACATCAGCCTGTTCAAACTCTACTTTTGGGCGATTATCAAAGACGATTAACTTTTGCTCAATGGTTTATCAATGCTTTTGAAGAAAATCACAATTTCTTTAGACACATTTTATGGAGTGATGAATCTAACTTTTCTAATCGCGGGATGTTCAATAAAAAGAATAATCATTGCTGGCGTCGTGAAACCCATTTGCTGTTTATCCTTGTAATCCCCAACACCGATTTAGTTTAAATGTTTGGTGTGGTATAATCGGATCCCGAATTGTTGGACCATTTTTCTATCGGGGTTCTTTAACAGGAGAAAGATATGTGGCATTATTGACAGAAATTTTAGGAAATTTTCTGGATGAATTAAATTTGGTAGACAGACAGATTATATACTTTCAACAAGATGGAGCGCCCGCATATAATCACCGTGAGACAAGTGAGTTATTAGAAAGATTATTTGGAAATAGATGGATTGGCACAAATGGTCCTATGGCGCGCGCGTTCACCTGACATGACGCCATTAAATTTCTTCTTGTGGGGAGCAGTAAAAAATCAAGTGTACAAACATAGATATACAACAGTGGATGAGCTTCAGGAAAGAATTTCCAACATCATTGACGACATCGACGGTAGGACAATTTTAGGAGCTACTCGTAATGTTCACAGAAGATTGATAAAATGTATTGAAATGAAAGGAGGTGTCTTTGAACATTTAATTTGAGTAATTTTCTTGACTATTTTTGTATTTATTTTTATTTGTTTATTAAATTAAACGCTTTAATGAACGTGACGCTTTAATTTTCCATAGGTATATCAATTTCATCCCAACAAAGCAAAGATAAAGATTTCTCAGCAACTACTTTATTTGACATTTTTTTATAATAGTGTACTAAGACTTTTTTGTTCAGTTTGGAATTTTCTTTTAAATTGCAAAAAAATATACAGAGCATTCCATTAAAAAAAATAATTTTGGACGAATATCTAGAGAACGCGACGCTCAATTGTTTTTCTGTTTTCACAATTGTGACCGCCATAAAAAATAGTACTACTTTGTCCATTTGACCGTTTCTGTACCTCCAAAGATAACAAAGTTGTCAATAGTGCACACTTAAGTGTGGACACCCGGTATACTTTTAGCTTCATTTTCACAAACAAGTAGTGACCATACAACAATATTTCTTTTACTCGATATAATATACGATCTTACCTATTCGACAAAATTTTCTTTTGTTGATCAACATTAATTTTTAAGCAAGTTATTACCATTTTAGTCAATGTCCGCTGCTTACCGCCTTTCAATCCACTCTGCGCCGGTCTGTAATACTGTCACCCTCGTATTTGTGCCGTACAAGGCAATCCGTGACGGTGGATGAGAGAAACCTAGTAGTTGAGCTGCCTGCGAAAGTTGGTTAATTTCTTAGGGGTCTTTAACACACTGTTTTGACCTGTATTTAATTCAGATGGGAGGTCAGGGGTGGCCCATCCCTGATCTATCGTAAATCGCGTCTTCGTCCCATCCTGACTCTTCTTGGGAAGCTGTGTAAACTGGTAACCCTGACGCTCTCTAACGTCTCCTTTTTGGACTCCCTAAAGGGTGCGCCCTCGTTCAAATGAAAGCACAGAAATGCCACCTAGTAACCCGAGAAGCCTCCTAGTAATTCGTGAACGCAAGCCAATGGGGGAAAATATAGAGACCACCTTCTACGAGGTGTTGACAGATCATGCCCTTGTTTTGAAGCGTGGCTCTAAATCGGGGGTGGGGATACCCGGTGAGACTCAGAATCCATTGTGTTTCCGAGCACTTTCTGAGTTGATTCAATACGATGGTCCTGAACTTTCCAATTCCATGGGAAGTATTATAGAGTAAAATAAAATAGAATTATCAACTTTCAATAGTCTATGTCAAAGATTATTTGATATACCTTTATCTAAAGAAAATTTTACTAAAGAACTAGGTTCATCTATGAAATGGAAAAAAAAATGGGTATGAGAAAAAATTCATAAGGTATACAAAAGATTTCAGAGAAAACAAAATATTGTTAACAATACCACTTTACTCCTCAGCGAAAATGTTAGTTTCATGAACAGATACGCAAAACTCACTTACTGCCATAATTTAGAATGTAAATTTACTAACCTTTTTAAAATTAATTAATTTCGCTTCAGCCAATAACACTAGGCAACAAATTTTATTTTTTTTTTGTCAAAGGTATTGGAATCCACGATTATCCTTATCCATTGCTTTGACGAAATTTCTCATAAAACCTAATTTAATGTGCAATCCATCATGTAGAAATGTTTTACCAGGTTCCACTAGTGCCTTATGAAGCATATTCTTTTGTCTAGGAATATACTGAGCCCTGACTGGCCAATCTTTAACAACGTAGTGGGAATTTCTCGAGCAACTGGATCACTCACGAAGAAAACAGCAGTGCTTTGTGTACCGTAGTTATAAATCGAATAGAATTGCTACAACTGCTTGCAACTCTTGCAAATAGCATATCGCTGTTCTTCCCGTTAGAGCAGCCCCTCCGAGTAACAGCACATCGTGCGCAGCAAATGTGAGGAGCCCATCCTTTGTCCTGATATTTAATTTTTACACCAAAATAGTGAAAATATAATTTTTTTATTAAAGGCATAATATTTCATTTATGTTGTTGGGAAATGAATTCTCCACATACATAACAAAAGATTATTTCTACACGCACGGAACATTATGAAATAAAAAGACGTTCAGCTATCACAAACAGACTTAATTTGAATCTAACGAGCGGTGCGTAGCCCCTTATATACCAATACAGTCGGAAATCTACAAATTCCTAATTTCATTGGCTCCAGAGCACAAATGGGCGTGGTTTAAATGCTGTGACGTATGAAACAGGAAAGAACATGTTCAGGCATGTCCACTCAATGCTCGGCACTACAATATATCTTGTAATATTTTTCTTATGTAAAACTCACTTCGAAATTCTGTAAAATTGTACTTTCTGAACAAGCTATTTACAAAATTTTCTCAAAATCCTGACGTTATGGATCAAATTTAAAATTAGTTTCAGAATCAGCATGAAAATCGAAATAAATACTGTTGGACAGTGTAATTATACCTTAGGTTCCAATAAGCTTGACATAATATGCAAAAACAAAAGATCTGATATTTATAAAATTAATTGTGAGAATTGTGAACGCTTGGACAAACCCGCAGAAATCTTCGCGATTGTAGAAACACAAATTACATGTTAGGAAGAGAGATAACGAAAAATCCGCATTAACTATACACATCTTAAATGCTGGCCACAATTTTAAAAACAGCCACATAAAACTTTTGAGTATGTTGGAGGCAATCTTTATGAAAAAACAAAAAGGGATTTGTCTTTCTTAAATAACAACATCCTGCTAGTTTTAATTTAGCTTTAGAGGTTTTGTTTATAACCTTAGTGCCCTTTCTGTCTATAGAGAACAATAAATGAAGCAGATTAATTTCGTTACTAAATTAAAATACATCTATAACTTTTTTGCCCCACTATACTCATGAAGAAAGCTCAGAAAATCGACAGCAGCCTATTTCTTGGATATTAGGCGTACGTATCTACGTATGCATATGCTTCTCGATGACATCTAATTTAAAATTCAATTTACTGCGACGTAATTGGTGAAAGCTGGTGCGCTTAGATGAAGGTATTTTTAAATACATTCAGATATTTGCTACAGCCAGTTCCATCAAGTTGAATTAAATTTTGAATTTCATTTAATCTCAGCAAGTGAATTAAATTTAAATTGAGATTAAATTTAATTCTTGTTCCTAAGGCTAACTAACCTTCAGAAATACAAGAAAAGCCGGTCTCTGAATGTGCACAGATAAATCAACTAGATATTTTACTGTTCGTAACAAGCATGAAGTGAGCAAAAAAACACAGGAGTTTCTTAATCAATATTATTAACCTCCGAGTTTAAATATTAGTAAAAAAATTGTTGTTACGTATTGTCTCACTTTATGCACTACCTTTAAATGGAATTTTTTATTTACCGGATTTGTTTGGCCTTCATGAATCGTTAAATAGTGGAAATAATGTAAGCTAGTATGAAGAGCTGGGATGTGTTACTTCATGTATGCTTACTCACTGCCAACTTATATAATTATTCTAAACTGCGTAAAGAAAGTATAATGAAAATTTATTTTTATTTTATATTAAAGTTATGTGTAAGCATTGTTTGCTGTTTTGAAGTAAATTTATATTCTGGTGCTGTCCGATGTATGCTTATCTCATACATCGTATGAATTCGTCTTTAGTGGTTGTCTTTTAGAGCAAGTATTTCTAAACAAGTATCAAGCTATATACAGGGTACGGAACCCGTTCATTAGAAGTTTCTAGGGTTGCTTACTGTAGTGCTATCAATCCCACGGGTTATGTATCGGCTCGTTCGCACACCAGTCCGTCCGAAGCGTCCGCTCTCATTCACTACTCGCTCGTGACTGCTTCTTCCCGCTACCCGCGTGCCCGAGACAATCTCAACTTCTACCGCACAGACACTACATCCCTTCCTTAATTATATCTTTATTTAATTCCCCCCTTTCTTTTTAGGTGGTTAGGTAAATTACTAACTTCAATAATTCATACCCAACACATTTATTTAAATAAAGTTCAAAAGACATACCTCAGTCATTACTGGTTATCTAATACATATGAAAGATAATAATAATATATCTAATTTTAACTATTATAGCACACACTTAGTCTTCTTGTCCCTTCTCATCATTTCCATTTAGTATTTTCCATTCTCCCTCGGTTTTCTTTAAGTGTAACACGTTACGTCTTAATTCTTGCCCTGTCTCTTCATTTCTTATCCACATATCTCCGCCTTCCGCTCGTTCAACAACATGCGGTGTTTCTTTAAAGTTCGCTGACAATTTATTTCCCTTGTCCATATCTTTTACATATACTCTATCTCCTTCTATTATCTGTGATTCCTCTGCTCTCCTCTTTCTATCTCCATATTCCTTTCCTTTATCTTTTACTATAGTATCCTTATCTCTCACCTCAGAATCATCCGCCCTGTAATCCTTATCCAGCAATGAGGGAATTTTGTCTCTATTGGTTCTTTTAAAAAATAACTCTGCGGGTGTCTTGCCCGTTACCGAATGGGGTGTTGCATTGTACATCATTAAGTATTCCCATACCCCTTCTCGTAAATCCTTTCCGTGAAGTTGGCTAATTTTTAATCTTTTCAAGATGTCGCGATTTTGTCTCTCCACCTCTCCGTTTTGTTGGGGCCAGTAGGGAATCGTGTTGAATAGTTTTATATTGCACTGTTTGAGGTAGGCTTTGAATTCATCACTCACAAATTGTCGACCGTTATCTGCCGTGATCGAGGTGGGGTATCCGAGACGACTAAATATTTCCTTTAATAATTTTATTATTTGTGAGCTGGTAATCGATCTTGTGAATTTAATTTCTTTATATCTACTGTAGTAATCTATAATTACCAACAAATATTCATTATTTGGCATTGGCCCCAGAAAGTCCATAGCTAAATCCACCCAAGGAGCTGCTGGTAGTTCTCGGCGTTTCATAGGAACAGGATGGTTAGGCAATCCAACGAGAATGCACCCTTTACATCGTTTCACGATTCCTTCCGCATCTTTATCGATATTTGGCCACCAAACCTTAGTCCGCAACCGACTCTTCATGGCGACTATTCCTGGGTGGCCCTCGTGAGCAGCTTCTAGAACTGCTTTTCTTAATTCCCTTGGAACGACAATTCTACTCCCTCTCAGCAAAATATCATCGTAGAAGCAGAGTTCAACTTCGAATATTTTGAATGTTTTTACCGATTCATCCCAGTCATTACAATAAATGCCTTTTTTAACTTTTCTGATTTCCAAATCCTTTTCAGAGCTTTTGGCAATTGCTTCCAGGGAAATAGCGCATGGACAAGCATGTTCCACTATTTGCTGCACACAATCCTCGACCTTTCCAGATGGGATATTCCGGTATTCACAGAGTCGTGACAAAGGGTCTGCTATATTTATTTTCCCTGGTTTATACTTAATTCGGAATTGGTAAGCTTGCAATCTTAGCACCCAGCGCTCTACCCGTGCACAAGGTTTCGATTTTTGGCCAAACAAGAATTCTAACGGCTTATGGTCTGTGATTAAGTCAAATTCTTTCCCAAAAAGAAATATATTGAAATGTTCGACGGCCCAAACCAATGCAAGTGCCTCCTTTTCTGTTTGGCTGTATTTCCGTTCAAGCTCTGTCAAAGTTCGGTTACCATAAGCTATAATCCTTGGGCCTCGAATATCAGTTTGAATCAAGACCGCTCCTAGACCAACCGGACTTGCATCAGCAATGACTTGAGTATCATCTTCGGGATCATAATATCCCAATGTTTCTACGGTAGTGAGCGCTTGTTTCAATTGCTGAAATGCTTTGTTTTGGTCATCCTTCCAAATTTCTTCAATATTGGCCTTTTTACCTGTCTTTAGTCTCAGCAACTTCCTTAGTGGTTCTGATATTGTTGCAAGGTCCGGCACCCATTTATTTATATAATTTACCAATCCTAAAAAGCTTTGAAGCTCTTCTATTGTTTTTGGCACTCTAAATTCAGTAATGCTGGTCATATATTTCTGAAGTGGTTTAATTCCGTCCGGTTTTAATTCATGTCCAAGAAAATTAATTTTTTGTACTTTATACACACATTTGTCTTCATTCAGTAGGACATTATTTCTTTTCAGGGTTTCTAAGACCTTCGATAATCGATCATCATGTTGATGATCGTTTTCTCCGTGCACCAAAATGTCGTCAATAAAATGTATAACGCCCTCCAGGCCAGTTAACATTCTCTCCAGTATTTTTTGAAATAGTTCCGGTGCACAAGTTATACCGAACATCAATCGTTTGTATCTATATAATCCTTTAGCTGTTATGAATGTAGTTATATGTCTGGAGTTGGGATGAATCTCTACTTGGTGGAATGCGTTTTTTATGTCTAGTTTTGAAAAGTAACGGGCTTTTTTAATTTTTGGTAGTAAAGTATTCATACATGGTAGGGGATGGTTTTCTCGCAAAATCGCGGCATTCGCGCGTCTCATGTCCACACATATACGTATCTCCCCCTTATCTTTCAATATCGGTACCACAGGTGAAATCCAAGAAGAAGGGCCTTGCACTTCTTCAATTATGTCGCTTTCCAATAACTCATTTATTTTCTGGTCTACCTTCTGTTCAATGGGTATAGGTATCCTTCGGTATGGTTGTGATACTGGTTTACATTCCCCATCAATCGGTATTTCGATAAGCACATCTTTAAATTTTGGGAAAGGTTTGTTTTGCTGTATAATTTTGTTTATCTCTATACCTAACTTCAAGACACCTAACGATATAGCAGTGTCTTTGCCCATTAGATCCCTAGACCCATCTTTAATAATGAAAACTGTAACCCGTTCTGACTGCCCATTTACCTTAATAGTGGTTTCAAAAGTCCCTATCACACTCAAGGGTGTTTCACTGCCATAAGCATATAACGTTTTTTGCGTTCCTTTTACCTGATTAAAAACCTCCACTCTGTCGCCTTTTAATCTTTCCCAGGTTTTATCCGTGATTAAATTTAATCTGCATCCGGAATCAATAAGTAAATTCAATTTAACCCCCCCCCATTTCGCATTCTATTGTTCCATCTTCATTCATGTTAAAAATGTAGTGTGTCCTTTTATCGTCAGAATCAGGTCCCTCGTGGGGTACTATAGAATTTACCTCATCGGTCCTATTCCCTTTATTGTACGCGTTGTTATTTTTCCGGTCTTCTATTTTCCGCTTTTGTGGTCTTGATCTACACAAAGCACTAAAATGTCCTATTTTATCACACGAGTGACATCTTTTCCTTTTTGCTGGACATTCCTGATTCGGAAAAATGTGTGCATTATAACCACATCTCCCGCATTTATGCTTTTCCGGTCTATTTGTTCTCTCTCTTATCTCCTGTGGCTCATTTTTGTTTTTTATGTCTCTCTTACCATTATATGTGCTTGAATGACCTCTAATGGCGTTAACTTCATTTGCTATATTCTTTTGTCCGTAACCTTCCAATTGATGTCCAACAATTTCTAAAGTGTTGGCTTCAGTTATAATCTTGTCTAATGTAACGCTGTCGCCTAACGTCAATATTTTCTTCCGCAACTCCGATGAATTGCATTTTTCTACTATTTGGTCAATCAAGTGCTCATCTGGGTTTGTGAATTTGCACTTTTCCGCTTGATATCTCAGTTTTACGACAAACTTTTCAAATTTCTCCCCTTCCTCTTGTTTTATTTGTCGAAATAGGTGTCTTTCATAGATTCTATTCCGTTTGGGGAGGAAGTAGCTGTCCAGTTTTTCTATAGCGGTCTTGAAAACATCGACGCCTTCAGCTGCCTCTACATAAGCTCCTGGTATATTATAAATAATTTCCTGGAGTTCCGATCCACCTAACAACAACAGCGTTGCTCTCTTCCTGTCCGGACTTCTCATTTCCGTCGCATCCAAGTAAATATTTAAGGATCTCTTCCATTTCTCCCACTGCAGCGCGACCTTGGCATTGTCCCCTATGAGGTCTAGCTTCTCCGGGGCTGGAAGTAAATTTGCCATTTCCAGTATGGACTTGGGCCACCTGGAATCAATAGGAATCATATCTATGACCGGTATTGTATATATACATGTGTTTTTATATAACACTGTAATTGCCTAATACCCCTGACGCACGGTTTACAATTTCATGAAGGCCCGTACTGCCTAACACACACATAATCATGCACGGTTTACAATTTCATGAAGGCCCGTACTGCCTAACACACACATAATCACGCACGGTTTACAATTTCATGAAGGCCCGTACTGCCTAACACATACGTCATCATGCACGGTTTACAATTTCATGGAGGCCCGTACTGCCTAACACACCTGATGCATTACCCATATTAAATTTGTCTAACCTTTATTCCCTAATATCCTGTTACTATGCTTTATATGTGAGTAGTATTTTGTAACTCCTTCATTAACGATGGTGGTACTTTGCAAATTAATACCATAGTACGTACCTACGTCTAATAATGTATAAAGAATGGGTATAATATTAACTACGTTTTACGTATGTACATATACCTTGAAAATTCAACCTAAACAAATACAAAAATAAAACATCTGTTTATAAATTCCCGTTGCATCCTCATTCACACTACATAATAATTGAATTACGTATACGAATAATTCCTTTATAGAGAGCCCATAGATTATTTAAGGTTAGACCTGAGAGCTAACAATATATGCATATTTAAGTTATAACTTGTATACGGCTTCGCCGGTGATGCTACAGTACATATACTGTTACTAAAATATAGTTCTTACTGTCCCTTCCTTTTTTCTTTAGATGTATCTCTACTAACCTTTTGCTCGTCGCCAAATGTAGTGCTATCAATCCCACGGGTTATGTATCGGCTCGTTCGCACACCAGTCCGTCCGAAGCGTCCGCTCTCATTCACTACTCGCTCGTGACTGCTTCTTCCCGCTACCCGCGTGCCCGAGACAATCTCAACTTCTACCGCACAGACACTACACTTACTATTTATGAATTTGAAACTTTCAGGTTGAGAATAACCCATAACCTGTTTTTGTTCTAAAACATTTCGGATATTGTACAGGCTGGCCAGATAAGAATCCAAAGAATGCACGAAAACTATTTGTCGTAGAGACTTGCAGTAAAAATTTTATGATTCAAATGGCCAAAAGAAGACCGTGGAAAATATTTTCAGATTTCCAAGATGGTTGCCAGCGGAGGTAACCGCCATCTTCAACTATTAAAGTGATTTTTCACTGAAATCCACCTAGTAAATGTACTAAGAAGCTATATGCCTTTTAAATCTAGGCTTTATTCGAGTAATTTTTGTTTAACACTTTGTTACGGTTTTTTTCTTCGCTTACCTTGTTTAGTTCTCCGCTAGTCTTTTCGACAAGCTTTTGTATCTTTATTTTCTCCTCTTTCCGTCCTCTACCTTCAGAGATGCCTCTACGTTTTGTTTTTCCTCAAAGGTTATCGTTATCG
Organism: Cetonia aurata; assembly: GCA_949128085.1. Classification (NCBI taxonomy): domain Eukaryota; kingdom Metazoa; phylum Arthropoda; class Insecta; order Coleoptera; family Scarabaeidae; genus Cetonia; species Cetonia aurata. The sequence goes on from OX421885.1 coordinate 1,093,593, forward strand.
TTTCATTTTGGTCCTTTCATTTTGTGTTATCTCTCCCATGTTGGTGCGGTTTAGCTAGAATTCGTCTCTTTTAGTTTCAGTCACTTACAGGGATTTTGTTTCACTTTTTACGGTCCTAGATCTTCGCTCTTGTTCATCTTGGTAGATTCAATTTCAATGTTTTGACAGTTCTTGTTTATTTTTCAAGGTTAGATCTGGTTGTCCTACACTTATGCACTGCAATAATATGACTTTTTTCATATAAATGTAGTGAAATGATACCTAAATGGGCTAGTGAAAACCGTTTCTCGATATCTTGTTCCTAGCGTAAAATGTCAAAGAAAGAAGATTTAGTTATAAAATTTTAGAAACAAGCTATTACACCGGTATTTATTATTATTTATTTGTCTGTTTTCAAGACTCAATGATAAAATTTCATAATTTTATATTTTTTAAATAATTAAAGTATTCTTAACTCAAATAGTTAAAAAAAAAACGTGTAGGGAATAATAAACAATGCATAAAATATGCAAGTGCAAGGTAGGCAAAATATGAGGAGTAGGCCATGGATGAAAAACAAATGCCTAAAATCAACTTGTGAACAAATATTAGAATTATACTTATAGAGACAGTGTAATTTGTTTTTGTTACAGACACAAGTAAGGTCTTAAAACTATTAAAATGCCTTTTACAAGTGATGAAGCTCTTGATGTGATCGCGGTATATTTTGAATGTTTTCAAAATGCGGCATTGGCTCAAAGAGTATACAGGGCTCGATATCTAAATCGGCGTTTACGCGATGCGAGAATTTCTCCGCATTTAGTACGAAATTTGCGTAATACTGGCAGCTTTCGACATAAGTTGCGATGACAGAGGGTTAGAAAAACGAGAGACAATAGTGTTAATGTCTTAGCATATGTGGAATTGAATCCCCAGGTCACTACTATTCTAAACATTTTAAAGGATCATAGGTAAGCTTTTATGTCAGTAAAAATACTACTTTACATATTTCACAATGTGTTTCTTATTTCAAACTTTTTAGAATGCACCCATATCATATGGTTTTGCATTAAGCCTTACATGACGAAGACTTCGACCGACGGATGGATTATTGTCATTGGATGTTGGGCATGATCAGTGAAAGTAGAGAATTTTTATCCGAAATTCTTTGGACAGACGAGGCCACTTTTAGAAGTGATGGAAACGTTAATTTGCATAATATGCATTATTGGTCTGACAACAATCCTCACTGGTTGCGTGAGGTCCAATATCAAGGCAATTGGAGTCTCAATGTGTGATATGCCATCCTGGGCGGAACTATTATAGGTCCCTATTTCTTTGATCAATTACTAAACGGTGCCGTGTTTCTGCATTTTCTGGTAAACCAATTGCCTATTTTATTAGAAGATGTGCACTCGCAATTACGGCAAAATATGTTTTTACAACTAGACGGTTGCCCAGCACATTTTTCAAGAAATGTGCGAGAACACTTAGATCTAATATATCACCAGAGGTGGATTGGACGATGAAGTCTATTTTCTTGCCCCTCCCCTCCCCGATCCTAACCTGTTTCGACTTCTATCTATGGGGTCGGTTATTAAAAGATATTGTTTACCAAATTCCACCAACAACGAGAGACGATATGAAAATACGAATTCAAGTAGCCTGTCAAGAGTAGAAATTGAAGCTGCTGTAATGTCCACGCATGAGCGGATCCAACAATGCATTGAGTGTGATGGAAGACAGTTCGAACATTTAAGGAGGCATTAGTTTTATTTCAAAATCAGTCCTTTTTTCTTATTATGCCCTACACGTTTTTTTAATTATTTGAGTTAAGAATACTTTAATTATTTAAAAATTATAAAATTATGAAATTTTATCAGTCTTGAAAACAAACAAATAAATAAGAATAAATACCGGTGTAATAGCTTGTTTTTAGAATTTTATGTATTATAACTAAATCTTCATTCTTTAATATTTTACGCTAGGAAAAAGCGGTGCATTTACTAGGTGGATTTCAGTGAAAAATCACTTTAAAAGTTTAAGATGGCGGTTATGTCCCCTGGCGGCCATCTTGGAAAACCGAAAATATTTTCCACGGTCTTCTTTTTGCCATTTTAGTCATAAATTTTTTTACCGTAAGTCTCTACGACGAATAGTTTCCGCGATACAGTACTTTGCATTCTTATCTGGCCACCCTGTACAACTTCCGGAAGAACCTAAAATTGTCATCAACTTCCTCAATTTAAATGAAATAGACTGTATATTATTCCATTTTTGGATTCTACAATCGATTATACGATACGCTGTATTAGGTTATCTTAAACCTGTTTTCAACTGTTTCTGAGGTATTGTGATTTTTTTAAAAAATTGCGTTCTGCGGAGAGATGTTTAATAACCTTTCGTTTGCTCTTTTTTAAACGGAAAATCAAAATCACAAGGGTACACAAAATACATTTGCAAACCTATCATAGGTTATAGAAGGTGTTCAAAATTTAGTAGCAAAGTCGAAAAGCTTCAAACACACAAATGTCATTTTTTCCAAATCGAACACGCTGTATATTTTTACATACTTAGATGACGATTTAATTTACGGATCGCTACGCTACAGCTATCCCTGAGATTTTTAATTTTTTTAAATATGTCCACGAAGCAACTTTTTCAAATAACTCCTTTGGATATCACTTCTAACCTCACTTTCTGCCAATTCATTGCAAATTTTTTAAATTTACCGTCGTACTAGCGGTCACGACGTAACAGGTATCAAAGCAAATTTTTGGGTTCTTGGACATGCTGAACTTAATACCGCCAAAAATATTTTACCACATTGCAATAATAAAAAAAATATGTTGCAACACTTATGCCATTCACTGCATATTGTTCTAAATTAATAAATGTTATTCCACAGAAAAATTCCATTACCATAACACGTCGGTGTATGGGAAATATATTCATAGCAAGTACTTTGATTTACAGCATGTATAATACTTAAGCTGTGAGATTACGTTAACTTACAATATTAAAAAATGCGGTAACTTTATTGAGTTCTAGAAGTAATTCGACAACTTCTTATCACATCGGGACTTTCGCAATATTACAGAAGGCGTAGGTAACTTAAATCTTTTATGTAAATGATCAGTTATTTCTCACCGTCAAAGTAGTACTTTAAAACTTTTGAAAAAGTATTTCTCTGATAGCAAGTGTTTTACGGGGTGTAATAAACTACCCAAATGTTTAATACGAATTACCAGACAAAACTTCACTAAGGTAATACACGGAAAGAAAAAAATAGGTTTCTTAGAGAAACAAAATATATTTTGTCAGATGTATTTATTTAAAGCAAAGAATAATTTGTTTAGCTTAAAATATTTGCTTATTTGGCTTTACAATGATATTTTAGCAGAAAAAATTAGTTGAATCAAACAAATATTTATTAAATGTTAAATTCAACAAAATATTAAGATTTCGTTCAAATAATTGTACCTATTTGATTTGAGTGAAAAACGTATACCGCTTTCGATTAAACGATTAATTTTTAATGTCGAATTTATATTCGTTTTTTTTAACACCAAAAAATCATTTCAAATATCAATTTTAAAATGTTGTGATTTATGGTAAACTTAACAAGAAAGCAAAAAAGATTTACAAATGTACATGTATACATATATGAAAATGAAGAACTTTTGGTGATGTATGTAATATGTTTATATACACTCACGGACCTAACGTCCGGCCTAATGCGTAGTCTAAACGCCGCGTGCAACTCGGGTACATGGAACGTTGCGCTCACACTGTGACTTAGACCGGACATTTTAGGTGTCCGTGGGTGTACATGTCTTCTACCCTACAAATCGAAATTGTTTGAGTCGGCAAACACGAATATGTGAAGGACACCTGCATTAGACGCGCCTGACGCGTTTGCGTATTTAACTCCATAAACAAGACTTGATTGGTTCCCGCGTTGTTTCTTTTTTGTGCAATGATGTAAGAGCTGGAGTTTCGGTTAATGCCACTTGTGTGCAGTTATTGCCGAAGTATGGATGATGAAATGCGTATTCTTTTAGAAGATTGGGATGTGTTCCCAGAAATAATAAAGACATTAGACATAGGTAAGTGCGTAATAAAATATTAAATAAAAATTTTACTGTGCGTGTAAGTACGTTTTGAAATCAAATTTGAAAATTTTGAAAAGTATGATATGTTGGAGTGCTACATTGAATCAAATAAAAATGACGCTTATGCTGCTGATTTGTATTTTAATCGCTACCCGGGCAGAAGGCAACAACTTAATTAATTATGGATTCTTCGACAAACCACGACCAGAAAAGTATTCTAAAGAAGGACAAGAAGATCATCATCTTCTTCTCCTATTAAAGTTTTAGGAAACTGTTGGGGAAAATCTAAAAATGTCAAGCAGTCAAATAGACCATGAAGTTGGTGTATCTCGGATTAGTTCACTTAGAATTCTAAAAAGAAATGAATAGGTATGTAGGACATTCAAAGTGCTATAAACAAGTAAATACGTGTAGTCGTCAGCAATCTATTTATGCGCATTCATAACCAATGAAGACACAGTCACTAAGAGGTTACATGTTCTAAGAACTCTACATGGTTTACATTAAGTATTAGGTTTTTGTTTAGAATTTTCAGTTTTTGTATTGAAAGTAAATAGAATCCCGTCTTTCGTTATACTAATTACCAGTGCCCCAACTTTCGAATTCTTAAAATCGGTCTTCTGTTGATCAATAAAGAGATAGACGTCCAATATGAACAGTTATGCTTCGACCAATCTATGATCTTTATCAAGATTTAGATTTGCTACTTCTTCTTTCTTGAAATATATATTTCCGTGTAAATTTTACTATTATAAAATAACTTTGGGACATTACGGGCAATTTGATGACCCACAACGAATGACAAATCTAACATAATTATATACATGGTTAGCTCTGAAATACGATTGTCAACACGATTATTGATTGCTTTGAATTTACAGCTAGATAATGGATTTAGTTGCCTAATGGATTTAGAAGTGATAAGTACCTGTCTGTTGTGCTTACTCTGAGAATTCCCAATACACCTACGGTATTATGCCTTGTTTGTGTCGAAGCGTTAGGAGCTAATAGAATGAAATACCGGTTAGCCCATTTATATGCTAAATTTTGTTCGTGTACTTTCAAAACTGATGACCTCAACAAAAAAAATATGAAAGTGTGTAACTCTTCACGGCCGTGGTTATTGTTAATGCAATACCACTATATGCAATATCCTTTATTTTACAGCAAGGTGTTTTTGAAACATTTTTAGGGAGCTTGATCCTGGAATTATTACAAATACAGTGGGTTACTTCTTAATATGGACAGCATTGCTATCTCGGCACCACGGACCAGCGTTCATGCTCTTAATGTTGTTAGTGTTGCTAGTTATTCGCGTATACATTATTTGCTTACTTGTTATTTGTATTGGTTTAGTTTTAATAATAATAATAATAATAATACTATTTATTGTCCAACAGAGTGATCCAATGATAGGACAAAAAAACACAAAATAATACTAAATATATAATAAATAGATACATCAAAATATGTTAACCTGAAAGTGAATTACTATGATTCAATTCATTGAAGAAAATGTCATCATAGTGAACATTCGCTGCTCGGCACATTGATAATACCATTGGAGAACCCTGTAGTATATTGGTCCTACAAAATGGTAAAAAGAGGGTGGGACAGGTACGCGAGGAGGATCTAGGAACAAGGAAAGATAAAGATGAGAGAAGGTAAGGGCAGTCAATCTAACCATTAGTCAGCTTCCATACAAATTTAGCTCCATGCACTTCACGCCGATGATTTAGCGAAGAAAAGTTAAGGTTCCGCAGTAAGGTACTGTAGTCGAAACCGCGCTCTGGGTAAATACCTGTTGTTTTGAATAATAGGAACTTCAGAAATCGACGTTGCACTTTTTCTATGGACAATTGTAAGTAAACATATTGAGGAAACCGGACTTGCGATGCATATTCTAGTTTACTGACAACAAAAGTAATGTAAAGTAATTTCAACAGTGCGTAGTTGTGGAAATACTTGCAAGAGCGAATAACGAAACCTAATGCTCTGGAGGTGGAGGTACAAAAGTTGGTTTATGTGAAATGAAAAGCTCATGCACTGGTCAAAGTAAGCGCCAAGATCTTTGATTGTATTTACCTTACTTAAATTTTGGTCACCAATCAAATAGAAGGATTGAATATAATTTGACTTTCTAGTGTAGGACACATAGAGACATTTTCTGAAGTTTAATTTTAACGGATTGGCGGAACACCATTCACTGATGATATCCATATTTCGTTGTAAATGAGAAACATCATCCCAAGATTTAACAGAATAATATATTTTTATGTCATCTGCATAAGTAAACACAGGACAAGTTAAAGATGAAAGGAAATCATTAATATACAGTATAAATAACAACGGACCCAAGTTCGAGCCTTGAGGGACACCTGATAAAGGTGAAAAAGTAATAGATTTGTAACCATTGTGGTAAACATAATTGAATCTGTGGTTCAAGTAAGATTGAAGTAAAAGAAGAAGCGATGGGCTAAAACCGTAAGCAGACAGTTTATGAAGCAATATCCCGTGGTCGATAGTGTCAAAAGCAGAACTTAGGTCGGTGTAAATGACATCAACTTGCCCCTGGCGATCAAGCTCAGTGCAAATGTATTGAGGAATAGATACTAGGTTGGTAACAGTCGATCTACCACGAACGAATCCATGTTGGTACGGTGACACCAAAGACTTCAAATTATGATAAATGCACGAGTATATAACAATTGCTTCTAGCCCATTGCCGCGCAGTAGGGAAAATACACGTTTTAATGGCTAACTTTATTACGAAGGCTAAAGGTTTGGCTAAAGCGAATCTTGTGTCATGCCCAACCATGCTTGGTACTAAATCATTGCCAGAAGTAAAATTTTGAGGAAAGGCGGACATAATATTAACAAGTTCGTCCTCAGTAACGCTACTCAAAGCAAATGGGAGTTGATGAGGTTGGGAATAGCGAGAAGGATGTGCTGGTGTGATACATAGAGGAAAACTTATTTGCAAAAGCATCCACAACAAGTTGGGGAGACGTCAATTCAACTCCATTATAGCAAAGCTTATTTGGAATACCAGTTGAACATTTTCTAGCATTCATAAATTTGAAAATTTCGTTTGGATCAGTAAAAATCGACTGTTCCACCTTGCTCATATATGCCTTGTAAGCAAGAGATATGTGAGTTTTGCAGACAGAGCGTAACCTCTTAAATTCATTGTAGAAGTAAATATTATTTGTATCTTTCCAGCGACGTCTATATGAGGCCTTTAACTTTAAGTAAGAAATAATGGTAGCTGTGAACCACGGAGGATAGCGTGAATGATGGGTAGAGGAAGAAAATTTGGGAACAGAACGATCAAATAAAGTATAGAGAACATTTCTCAAAGCGCATCGTTGACATTATGTAATTCCTCCAGAAATGACCAATTTGTGTGAAGGATGTCGGAGTATAGCTGGTAAAAGTTAGCTTTTCGAAAGTTATATCTGATGTTGTTATTCGATAGGGGTGTTAGAAAAATTCTTCGAGAAGGAAAGGGTTGTAGACAGAGGGGGATGATATGAATCTATTGGAATAAAAGGAACTTCATCACATTCAACAGTAGCATTACATCCTTCACTTGAATGTAGATGTATTAATTCCATTAATACATCTCACCCCAGCTTTTTGCTTAAGTAATATCCCATTAGCAAAAGTACTAGATCGCCACAATAGTATTCCATATAGTAATAGGGATTGAAACTCAGCGTAGTAAACTATTTTTAATGACTGTACACTTCCATAATGTTTAAGCTGTCTAAGTTTAAAAATAATACCATTTAATTTAGAAATCAAGTTATTACAATGATCATCCCACGTTTAATTTTTACGCACTAGTTTGAGAAGGTTCTGGAATACCTAGGATATGGACTTAATCGTTTTGAGCCGAAGATTGACTCCCTGTGACGTTACATCATTACCAGCGAGATAAATCATCTACCAAAACTGTAGTTCGAATTTTCTTATTGTGTAAAAAAAAATTATTGTCTCGACGTTACTTAACTTTAACTTCTTTTTTTCTTGTATTCATGAATTTATAATGCATTATAGCTTCATACAACGTGGAGTTTAGGCCTAAACCAAGCGAACTTTCCGGTCTTGTAAAGAATGTTGTTATTCTTTTAATTTTCTTTGTAGATTTTCTTATTTGATATATGATACGGTTAGAGCTGTATACACTGCTGCTCACTTAACTAGAAACGCACGAGTATTATAAGTGTACGATATTTCTATTGATTAATTGTTACTCATTCTTTTCAAAGATATTTTTATAGATATATATAGATATGTATATTAATGCCAATTTCTCTGTTTAAGCACAAATAACTGTAAGACGCCCAAGAAGATAAACGGAAGTGGCGCCCATTTTAATTAGGTTTCAAAATCTATTGCTCAACTTAACTCACCCCACTCTCCCTGCGGGGCTGTCTTACGGACTTCGAACATCAGCCAAAAGGAATTCTTTTCTTTCGGCTTGTAAAATTCTTGTGGTAAAAGGGGGCACACGTTTTGTTCTACACATTTATTTATTTCTTTTTTGGGGTTACAACATCGCATCAACATCTAGTGATGTAAAGAAATCGTATAAATCATGTTTGGAAGTGATTATACGTAAAAATAATTGGTATGTTGAAAACCGATGTGTGGACTTATATTAACAGTTAAGATGATATTTTAATTAAACCTGAATGTGTTGAAAAACAGTTCAACGCAACGTTGCTGAAAAAATAAAAAGTATAAAATCGTAAAAACTCTTTAACAAGACATCCCTAAAAAACATCATAGTTTAAAAAGTGACATAGAAATCTCCATAGCTCTCTGTGGCGTCATCGAATTATATTTTTAAAGTTTCAAGCAAATATTCAAACCATTTTCAGGAGGTACAAGTTTAATTGTAAATTGTTTATATTAGTATTTATACATTATTGTATCAAAAATATAATTTATAAATAAAGTAGCAACAAACATTTAAAATACAAAACATACTCACACAAAAAATATTCAGTAAACTGAAATTGAGGCAATGGAAAAAATTAATGATAAATATAAATGTACATCAAATAGTTCAGCCACATCTTTAAATTTCGAATGAGGCGCTTTCGCCATTAGAACACGGTAAAATGATTAAGGCTAATGACGGGTAATTGTGTCAGCGGAGTAAATCAAGTTGAAGATGGAGGAAGAAAATTTAAAAGAAGGAGCAAATTACTCACTCATGTTACTTTCATCTGCTTTATAAAATAATTCGGTAATTTGAAAGAGTGTGAAAGACAGATATTTTTATAAAAAAAATAATGCCCTTATTGTTAGAGTAGATTTTTTAATGTAGTTAAAATACTAATCACAATGTTTAATCATATGTAAATACAAGCCAATGATTCATGCAACTTTAAAATATATAGTAAATAAACACAATATTTAACCACAGTACTTTAGGTTTTTGCGCTTTCTTTGACCTGCACATAGTATTAACTAATAGCTATGCACAAAGAATAGTATTTTCCACAGGGAAATAAAGTTCAGTACTCACATAACTTAAAACCCATAAAATAAGGTCTCAATATGCATCTGCTGGATGATTTCTGGATTACTATTCATAATTCAATGCTTTCTTTTAGTCACAGTGGAGGTATCATTATGTCCATCGTACAAACAATTGCATTAAGATCAAAAGATGTTCCAAACATCAAATAATTAGGCTTAAAAAAATAAGAGATCCTTTTTGTAACAACAAAAAAAAACAATTCATTGAGTATTATATTGAGTCTAGTAAGTATCTATCCTTAACGAACTAGAAAAAACGTATCTTTACTAAGGACAGATCCAAGAAAATCTAGAGCTTCTCTCCATATTTATACATTCCATTTGACACACTATGTATATACTGTGTTTCAATAGTCAACACTCTTATGTCGTCAGAACATGCAACAAACAACTAACTGATAAACTGATTTATTTGAAGAAATTTCCTTAAAAATCTTTTCATGTTTTAATCTTGTAACGTGCCATTCTATGGGAAACTCTATTTCAGTATCCAGTTTTAATTTTAATTTGAATTGATCGTTAATTCCGTTTATTTTGATTGATTTTCCTATGGGCGGTAACGTTGCTACCGGATGATATTTTATTTCGAGTTTTTATTTAGTTAATATTTGCTTACGACGCGAATGTCGTCCCCGCCGATGGTGCCCGTTTTACGCAAGCCCGACTCCCACCATCGCGACCGCGTGGGGGCAGCCGCAAGCGTATTTAAACCGCGCGCTTAACACAAGCATTCAGTCCAGTTCCAGTCACCGAGTCCCTCTCAGCGCTCCGATTGGCGTGTTGGCATAGTTTCTGATACCCGTCGAGCTTCTAAATCCCGATCTGATTGTAGCGTTGGCAAAGCTCACTGACGTAACACAGACATCTTTTCCGTCTGCCCCGACTGGCGTGTCGGCACAGCTTTTGATACCCGGCGAGCTTGTTATTCCCAGTCTGATTGTAGCGCTGGCAGAGCCCACTGGCGTAACGGAGTCATTTTATCGTTTTTTTCTTCGCTCTGGCCGTTGTGCTGATACAACTTCTGGCGCCCCAGAGTTTAATTCACAGTAATTACCGCACCGTCATTTAACCGTCGTAGCCCGCGAAAATCGATCGCGTGCTTATCGACCGACCCCCGTACATAGATTGTGGCCTTGCGTTATTAACCGAAAGAAAGTTATTAGATTCCGCGTTTAGCCTTCAAAAGCGTTACCGACGCCCCGTAAATATTTTAAAGTTCACTGTGGTACATATTTTACATGCATATGATTGTACATACAATTGCTTACTTACCTTTATTTTTGTATATATATTCCGTATATTTTACAGTTGTTATATAGAAATAAACGTTTGATTTATGATGCACTTACACTGTTTCATTGCGTAGTCCGAACCCTGCACTTTCTTCGACACATTGCTACTATTTCAGGATTAACAAATTATTGTAACAGTGTAAATAAATCGCAAAACTATTTAAACCGACACGAGGTTGTATTTACCGTTTAACAACTGACTATCAGCGCTACCAAACGAATTGAGGACGAACCTTCTCTTTCAACTTACGAAGAACGACGTATATATAGGGTTAGTAAAAAGTCCCGGAACGGTCGAATAACTTTGTTATTTGAAAATTATGATTTCTGAAATTTGGTATGGGGGTATAGTTAATATAAATGCATTTTATGCAATACAGTTAATATTTCTCTTCACTTCCGGTTTAATCGGCAATACGTCCAACTTTTTTTTTTAAATGGAACGCCCAGATTTTTTTAACACTTTTGAATGCAAAATAAAAAAACTACGTTCAGGAAGTATTAAGATGTTTATTTTTATTCACAAGAAAACAGTTAAAAAATTAAAAAAGTGTCATAATACAGAAAAATCAAGGTACCTTTGAAAAAAGTTGTTGTTTAGTGTTTGCATTCTTTTTGCCGTCACATTTGACAATTTTAAAAGCGTTTTAACTTTTGCATCGCTATAAAGTTACTTATTTTAAACATTGACACATTTGAAAATGGCAGGAAAACTTACTGAATCAGAACGAATTGAGATATTAATGATGCGTGGGTACGGTGATCGTCAACGTTCTTTTGAAGAGGTTCGTATTTTGTTTAATACTGTTTATCCTGATCGTCACATTAGTAAAAGTACGGTATGCCGAACAATTCAAAAGTTTGAAGTCTTTCGTCAGGTGAAGGATTTACCTAGAAGGGGACGTCCATTAACAGCAACAGATGAAGAAACTAGTTTGAATGTGTTATTTACAGTGGAAGAAAATCATCACGTGTCCACAACAGAATTAGGTCAAATTCATGAGATCTCTCAAAAATCTGCTCATACGATTCTTAAATCAGCAAGAATGAAAGCCTATAAAATGTATCCCGTCCATGAGTTAACTGAAGATGATCCAGATCGTAGACTACAATTCTGCGAAACAATGACGGAATTGATCGAGCAGCAGCCTAATGTTTTAGATCACATCATTTTTTCAGGTGAGGCAACGTTTTGTCTCAACGGCACTGTGAATAGACATAATTGTCGCTACTGGTCAATTGAAAATCCGCATTGGATTGAAAAAGTTCATACACAGCGTCCTCAAAAGGTGAATGTCTGGGCTGGTCTTGTTGGAAACAACATCATAGGCCCTTTTTTTATAAGAGGAAATTTAACTGGCAACGTCTACTTAAATTTATTGCGAAATGAGGTTGTTCCAGCACTTAAATGCAAACATAGGTGATCACCCTAATGCACATTTTTGGTTTCAACAAGATGGAGCTCCCCCCCATTTTGCCCATAATGTCCGCGATTATTTGAATGAAATTTTTTCGGGACGTTGGATCGGACGTAGAGGAGCAATCGAATGGCCAGCACGTTCGCCAGATTTCTCGCCATTAGATTTTTTCTTTTGGGGTCACATGAAATGTCAAGTGTACAAAAATCGTCCCCATAATCTTGAACAATTGGAAGAGAGAAGCCAATCGCATCACTCCAGAACAAATACAAAATTCAATAAGAAATTTTACTGCCCGTTTACATTTTTGTCAAATTGTAAATGGAGAGCATTTTGAACAATTATTGTAATCGCAACCTGAATAGACAGGTATCTTGATTTTTCTGTATTAGGACACTTTTTTAATTTTTTAACTGTTTTCTTGTGAATAAAAATAAACATCTTAATACTTCCTGAACGTAGTTTTTTATTTTGCATTCAAAAGTGTTAAAAAAATCTGGGCGTTCCATTAAAAAAAAAAAATTGGATGTATTGCCGATTAAACCGGAAGTGAAAAAAATATTAACTGTATTGCATAAAATGCATTTATATTAACTATACCCCCATACCAAATTTCAGAAATCATAATTTTCAAATAACAAAGTTATTCGACCGTTCCGGGACTTTTTACTAACCCTGTATAAGCTTGAATAGTCCTGTATTTGAATAAAATTCTGCTGCTGGCCTGGTATCCTATTAGAAACTTCTTCTCTGTTGAACAACATTGTAGCTTTCAGGTGAGTTATCTTTTCCAAATTGACTAACTTGTAGGCAATAAACTTTTCTTGATAATTCTTTATCTTAACTTTTCAATAACACAAATTTTTACCCGTCCATCTACCCACGCTAATTTTTCACCTTCGTACTAACATTTTTCAACCAACTTCTTTTTTTCTTTTCTCATAGGTAACTTGGAATTAAAAGGTAGCACTACAAGAGGCCCTAGTAGCCGCAGTAGTCGGGAAGATTAGTCGAACCATGCGGATGCTATTTTTATCCCAATACGAATACCAAGCATCCAGAGAAAATATTATATAAGTGCCCAAAATAGATTCTTTGAAAACTAAATGAACAGTTTAATGTTAGTGTCTATATACAGTTAAAATAGAAATTCTAATTTCTTCTTGAAGGCAACTCGCAATTACATTACCGATTAACTGTGAATTCAGCTCCTGAAGCACAATTATTCACTGAAAATTTAAATAAAAACGAATTTGTTATTCTAATAGGGATTACCAACTTTTGAAAATTCCTCTGCTTATCTGAACCGTGCTTTCGGTTGTTTTATTTTGCTAAAAGCATTTATCTACGTATACTGGTACAGCAGTTAATTAAATATGTATTTTTTCCATAAGAGAACTCACATACGTGTTAAGTTTACATTGGTTGTATAATAAATTTTTATGAACCGTCGCACAGTGGTCAATTTGTGAGCGTATTCCGGACATTTGCACAAAATTTGACTTTTTTTGAATTATGCTGAAACGATTATATTATATTTATCTACCTGTTCGCCTACTTCCCTGAAAATTGTGGCAGTTTTCAGTAAACCGGTAATAAGTTATGGTCCGCGAACTAGTGCAAAATTCCATATTTTACATGAGTTGGTATTTAAGGAGAAATTAGTGCGATGTTTAATAGGCCTTGTCTAGCTCACCTAAAGCAATTAGTTGAAATGGTTTTACCAGCAGGTAGTACATTTCTTCCTTTACAATTTACCCTAAATATACTTCGAAATCCGATAAGCCGTAAATTATTCCGACCTAATATATTTATCGTTGCATTTTTCTTGGAATTTTGTAAATAAGCAAGTTTTACGTTATTAAGGACACATCAGGACACTCGAGATTAAATTTATTCTTAATATTCAAAGGCTTAACTATGCCATAAAATCAACTAATCTCTCGGAAACCCTCAGAAAGTGATTACAGACGAAATATAAGGAGAGAGTGCACTTATAAATTCCATTCGCATTTTGGTCACGTACCAAGTAACGTCTCGTGAGTGATATTCTGAGAGCTTATTGTTAATTATTCTGTTGTATTTAGTGTTGTTACAGTTGTGTTATCAGTTGTTGTTAAGTTTTTCTTCGTAAATTTTTGTTAGTGTGTTTTTCGTTATTGTTCAAGCAACAATGGATTTTTCACCGATAACTCGGTTAGATTTGCACAACAAAATGTTGGAATATCCTAGAAAAACTATTACTGACCGAAAAAAACACGTGTTGGAGTACCTTAAAGAACACTTCGCCACTAATGGAGATGAACATGCCACGGAAGTATTAATAACTTTTACAAGGGAAAGTTTTTTCTCGCCGTACCTTAAACGATGGCAGAAGGTTTTCAGCAAGAACGAAGTTTTCTTGGCTCGATATGACGATTGGCTAAGAGAGGAAATTGTATTTCCTGAGCTATTAAAGAATCGCTTAACACCAACTTCGTCCAATACGGAGCCTACTCCAGGGCCCTCGGGTACTCAATCGACTAAGGATTTCAAGCAGTATTCTGAGAGACATAAACGTCGAAAAACCGAACAGTTAAGGGAAGAAACATCGGCAGCTGAACTAAGTTTTGCAACGTCAATGAAATTACGCGACGAGGGTGACCAGGCTGCTGCGAAATTGTTGACCGAAGCTACGACAACAACCCCAACACGTGCTAAACGCATATTTCAGAAATGGACCACTTCCGATCCAGAACAACGGAAATATACTCCAGAAGAAGCGTTAGCTTTAATTTTAGAGCTAAATTTAACCCGGGAACAATACACAAGACTAAAACAATCGGCTGATAGTTGTGGACATGATTTATATCCACCCTATTATAAGGTTTTAGAGGCAAAAAGGGATTTCTACCCAGATGGCATAACCATCACAGAATCTAACTGTGAAGTCCCACTGCAAAGTTTATTGGACAAAACTTGCGAGAGCTTAGTGAAATGCATTTACTCTGCCAGTGACGATTCCCAATCTTTAAAATTAATTTGCAAGTGGGGCTTTGATGGAAGTTCCGGCTACTCAAAATTTAAACAAACATCAGATTTTACTTCCTCTTCAGAACTCCAAGCTGAGGGAAACCTTCTTGTAATGTCGCTTGTGCCGCTCCGGCTTGTCAAGGAAAATAATGAACTTCTCTGGAAAAACCCAAGACCATCCTCTAAACTGTTCTGTAGACCAGTGAAACTACTATGGATAAAGGAAACCGATGAAGTTAGTAGACAGTTAGAACAGGACATGAACAACCAGATTAATAATTTAAGGCCTTGTCAAACTGAACATGGAAAAATATCCTTTACTTTGTTATTGACAATGGTGGATGGCAAGGTTTGCAATGCAATCACTGAGACCACAAGTGCTATGAGGTGTTTCATGTGCAGGGCGACAATATCGGAAATGAATGACATTGACGAACTACGGACAAGGAAAGTACAGAAGGACACACTTAAATTCGGTTTGTCTGTCCTTCATGCATACATTAGGTTTTTCGAATGTTTACTGCACATTTCCTATAGATTGGAAGTGAAAGTGTGGAAAGTAAAGAAAGAAATGAAAGAGGCTGTAGGCAGACGAAAAAAATATATCCAACAGCTATTTCGGGATCGCATGGGTCTCCTTGTGGATGTTCCTAAGCAATCCGCAGGAAATACGAATGACGGAAACACAGCCAGACGCTTTTTCGGCAATCCCACTTTGTCTGCAGAAATTACAGGTATTGATGAGGATCTTATTAAGAGATTTTCCATTATTTTAAGAGCCATTAACAGTGGATATGACATTGATGTAAATAAGTTTGAAACTTACTGTTTTAAGACTTCAGAAAAGTATGTATCTTTATATGGGTGGTACTACATGCCAATTTCAGTGCACAAAATTTTACTGCACGGAACAGCCGTAATCCAAGAGGCTGTGGTGCCAATTGGTGAACTATCTGAAGAAGCCCAAGAAACTAGAAATCGGGACATTCGGCGCTACAGGGAACATCATACTCGAAAAATAAGCTCCCAAAAAGTTAATTATGATATTTTTCATAGATTGATAGTAAGCTCCGATCCATTTCTTAGTTCCAAAAGGGTTTGGGCAAAATTACATCTACCCAGAGAAATAGATGCGGAGCTTAAAACGCTTTTAATCGTCAACCCTGAAAATGTTGAAACGGAGTTGGAGAACATTTCGTCCGATGATAACTTTTAAATGTTTAACTGTTACTCTTCTTATGTCTGTAGTACTTCTACCATTTACTGTAAAATAATGTAAACATGTGAAATATATAATTTCCACAGTAAAAAATATTTTTTATTATGCTTATCCATGACGAATCGACGTCATTTCAAAAACTTTAAAACTGAAACTTTAATAGTTTAAAAGAAACAACCTGAAAAAGTAATAATTAAAAACTTAAATTTAAAAAAAAATTTTTTTTTTAAATTTTCAACTCTTAAAAAGAAAATTAGAGCCGATGTCCGGATTTGCTAGGTATATTGACCACTGTGCGTCGGCGCAATCACCGTATGTAAAATAGCTCTTTCACAGACGTTTTAGAGATTTTTACTCCCGGATTACATAATTTGCAAAGCGGAGATTAGATTAACTTCAGGCAATTACTGATTCTGTAATAAGAAGGTGTTTGCTTTCTAGATTAATAATTATCAGATTACATGAAAGCTCAAGATAAAACTCTTAAATAGAAGTAATATTATACAAAAAATTAATCGAATGGGAGGATACGTGTATAGACCAGACAAAGAATAACAAGGACAAAACACATAGAAAGTTTAACTCTGGGGTCTATAGATTGACTTGTGAGTGTGGTAAGGTGTACAGGCTGTCCCACCGAAGACTGGGTCTTTGATTACAGCTCTATTTGCCATTTTAGAAAGAAAGCTTTTCTACAAGAATGTTATAGAATCCAATGCTGCATCACCTAAAAATATTTTTGACTATACAGAGTGTCCCAGAAGTAGGCAAACGGATACTTACTTCGTTATTTTAAATGGAACACCCTATATATTATTTCATTTTTCAATTCTACGTAGAAAAATAACATGACTTCATATAAACTACTATATGTCTATCTTTAATAACAACGTTGTTATTTACTCTTTTGTCAAAAGTAGTCCCGATGCAAAGCATCGGTTAAGGCGGCGTGGTTTATATTTGCATTTGTTTTAGACATTGATATTTTAAATATCATACATACATACTTAGTCTGATTTAATATTGAAATTAGAATCGATGTAATTGTATACAGGTGTCCACTATAGCCCTGAACATTTGCTTAACTTTAATCCAAGGTAACTTGATTTTTTTAAATAGCACCCTATATTTTTGCTTGTGTTAAATTAATTCTTGCCCAAAACCCTATCAATCCATACTAAACATTGATGATGCCACATGCACGACTTCATAGTTAATTAATGATTTTAAATAAATCCAATAATTTTTCCGTTAATTTGCAGGTCGCCTTGGTACCTATATAAAAGCTAAACAATTGAATAAAGCTGCGAATTAGCAAATACATGTCAGTATAGGGTCGTAATATAAAACTAATAACAAGTTTTTTAAAAAAAGAAAAATTTTATGTCATTTATGTATGATCAGAAATTATAGAACATATTTTTAGTAGGCCATGGTAATTGTTTCGCAGTAATTAAATCTCAAAACTGTCAAAAAATAATTTGGTATATATAATACCTTTTCCTTGCTCTCTCATTGCTTGCTTATTTATTTTCCTATACATGTTGTTATATACTTCAAAATATGAAAAAATTCAAAAGAAGAATTTGTTGGTATGATGTATTTGATTGGTACGTAACCATTTATGTCATTTTCCCAATTACATATATTTATATCTATTTATATTCCCGTTTTACACAATTTTTCAAATTTTACATTTAGGTGAATGTGGACAAAATTGTCTTGAAAAATATATAGACAACATGGTGTCCAAGAATGGAATGTTTTAATGTTAAGCACAGGTTTGAAAGCATCTGTGCTGTTTAATAAACGTTATCATCATATTAATGAAGATAATGAGTTCAATGTTTTTACTTCTGAGGTTGAACAGCCAAATGTGGGCACGAGGCATATCAGCAGAAACGCTGAAGTGTGTATAACAGTACTGTTCAAAGGATTTTACGGATACATAAATATCACCCTTACCACGCATCCATACATCAGCAGCCTACAGATGATGATTACGGAAGGCGAATAAGACATTGTGACTGATGGGTAGAAGGTAGTTTCCAGAGTAATGGTGTACCGATCAGAAAGAACGCTCACGTTTATGCACAAGACAATCTGTAGCAACACGTGCGGTATAAGGTAGATGGAAAACAAATGTATGAGGAAGAATTTTGTTGGATGTCACATTGTGGGACCCTTTTTCTTCGAGAATAATTTAAACGGAGAGCGATACAACTATTTTTTGCAAACGCAATTCTATGAAATGTTGGGGAACTTACCACTAAGGGAGGCATTTTTAGCCATTTCACCAGAGTTGCTTCAAAAAGTAACGTAAAAGGAGATAGAAATATCTTTGAGAGAAAGAGGACATTCTTGAACATTTCCTTTACATTCAAATAATTAATTTAATGATGTATTGACTGTTTTTGCAGATAATATCTCCAACCAAGATTTAATGTCTTCGCGCAAGTATTTATCCTGTAGAGGTAACAACTTAGTCCATTCTAAAAAATAGTCTGTCAATAGTAAGTAGTATTTGCCACCTAACTCACAGGAAAACGTTCTAAGTAAGTCACAATTAAACCATTTTAATCTGATGCTTTGTAGTTTTCTTGGCCGAATTTTATGTATTTCTTCTGACATAACACCGAACGATAGTTCATAATCAATTTTCCGATTAATCTTCCGCGAATAAATGTAACTGTGAAATCCTTTCCATGCAAAAGTTAACTCTAAAAATTCTTTCTCAATCATAATATCACGAATTTCTGCTTTGAAAAACGCTCCTGGAATAAACGCAGCAAACTTATTATTTCACAACAAAGAACAACCTACGTCACTTTGACTGCTATCGCTTTTCATTATTTCGTTGTTGGAATTAAAAGCTCGCAAAACTGAAGCATTTTTAATGAAATCTTTAATGCTTTTAACTGTTTAGTATTATGAACAGCGACATTCAGTTTAAACAATGCTTTTAAAGGAACTGTTAATGCAGATAAATTATTAAAAGAACTCTTTATGTAACTAATTAGATCAAGTAGTTTTATTAATTTTTTTTCTATTTTCAGGATAATCAATTTTCTTGAAACGTTTTAACCGTTCGTTATCCAACACCATGCCCATATTTAAGAGTGCTGATATGCCCAAAACATTTTACTTGCCTAAGTCTGTACCGAATCTTATTTAGCAAATTAGTTTTATGCTCCTTGATTCAGTAAGGGTAGCGACTGGCTGTATCTCGAAAACTGCTATACCTAGAGCTTCGGGACAAAAAAATACATAACCAATGTGGCCACCAGAAGTATCCGAAAATTATTTTAATGTTCGAAATTTCACCGCTAGCGGGCGTATCTGCTATGTTCAATCATAAAATCAGTATTATCTCAGAAAATTGCAGGTTGCGCTATAGTTTTGAATAGATCGCACGAAAGCTGAGTTGATGTCCCATTATTTTGTTTAATAACTTATTTTCCTATCTGCCATAATAAGGAATGAGGAAGATAATCTGTTGTTCAATATGTAAATTTTAATATCTCCTTCAACCAATCTGAATATTTTTGGGCTCGTTCGATGGAGCATTTTATGAGTTTTTTTTTAGAAAAATTGTCGCTCTAACATTTAGTTTGAAATAGGTAAACTAGAGAGGGTTTTCTGTAGTGATTACATATTTTGGTGAATTTTAAGAAAAAATCTCGCAAGCTAAATTAAAATGTTGAAATTTCAGTAAATGTTAATTACTACAGTACAAATGAAGCATTTGAACATTTAAAGAGAATTTTGAGATATTTAAAGGGATAATTTGATTTAAAGATCACATACAGAAGACAGAAGAAACCAGAATTAATGACTTACGTGGATGTAGATTGGGGTGGTGACTGCAACGAGCGCAAATCTGTCTCGGGATATTTATTAAAAGTATTTGATAATACTTTTTCATGGACAACGCGAAAACAAAACTGTGTAGCGTTATCTTCTACTGAAGCCAAAGCCCATAGCATTGTATAATTCAGAAAACTGTTATTTGATTTATCCATAAATGTACCTTCTTTATTAGTGTTTGAAGATAATAGCGGTTGCATATCTATAATAAAAAATCCAGAGAATAATCGTAGAGTTAAGCACAAAGATTTAAAGTACAATTTTATGTCTGAATATATAAAAACATAGTTAGTCGAAATTAAATGTAAGTGCAAATCAACAAGCCGATATGCCAACAAAAGGCTACGATAGTTCACCCGGAACAGGAGAGTGCATCATTTGGTGCCGCCCACTATCCAAGGTGTGAAACTTGAATTTGCAGATAATGTAAAATATCTAGGCGTCCTATTTGATAACACAGTAACCTGCATCCACATGTGGAAAAGATTACTCACTGTTACACTTTGCATTGAACCGAAAATGACATTGATTTCAATAATTCATTTCGCTTTTTTAATCATAGACAACATCAGCGATATAAACGTTATTTTGGAGGCAAATTTAAATTCACTCTCTTTACTTTTAATCTGGCAATTGCAATTACGACTTTAGAAGAACGGTTACGTCACTTAGCGGTTCCTTTTCGCGCGGGAGTATGCAACTTACGCGCCACGGAATTTAAACTTGCTTATTTTAAATTCATTCATTTACGCGCCAACTCTTAGACGCTTCGTTTCTTTTATGATCCTTTGTGCCTCACTGGACGCTGCTATTGTTTCATCCCTTTTTTTTTGTACCTACTTACCGAGCCTTTAAAAGGGCTGTGCACGTTAAACGCGGTCTCTGTCTCTCTGGTCTTCGGTTCGCGTTCAGTTAATTGCCGGTGTGACGTACTCGTTTTGACTCGAAAGCATAGATGCCACGTGCTCCCCACAGCTTCCGAAACCCCATTGTTTCAAGCTAGAGCTCAGTAACTCTGTTCTCTTCAGTTAATTCCGCCGTCGCAACGATCCCTTTTAACTCGAAACACAGGAAACCACGGAACAGCAGCATACATACAAAAGCGTCGAACTCAGTTTCACGCTACAGCTAAGTACTACTATTTAGAACGTATCAATCGCTCTCTTTTATTGTATTTCATTACTGTTGCTATTTATACTTTTAACTTGTAATTGCCAGTAACTTTGCTCTCGCACTAGCAGTCATTTACATATTTACTTATAGAAGCGGATTAATTGCGTCACTTTTAAATTAACCACGTGCTATTCCTTCCTTTGTCTTAATTTTGATATCAGAATACAGCAAACACGTGTTGCTTTCTTTTACATTGATCTTAACCTCAAAAATCAGCAACCACGTGGCCAGCTTTTTCTTTTTTTCTTTCTTTTTTATTACTACAATAAAGTGATCGTTACGTTTTGGATCTTTCTTTGTTTTATTAATCATTACAGCGACTCCAAGCGTCATACTCGTGTGTACCGCTCTTTTTTACCAAGTTACATCAAGTGTAGCACACACTGCGTCCGCACCCCACGCATGCCTGACCGTATCAATTGGCGCCCAACACGTGGGGCAACCGTATCAATTGGCGCCCAACACGTGGGGCAACCGTATCAATTGGCGCCCAACACGTGGGGCCTGACCGTATCAATTTGCGCCCAACACGTGGGGCCATTCCGTAACATCACAAGGCATGGCTATCTTTATGGGCCTGCCGAAGAATATGTGGGAAATCTTGGGGGATATCCCCAAAGCTAATCCATTGGCTTTATGTGATGGTAGTACGTCCAGCCATAACCTATGGACCGATAGCATGGTGGCAGAAACCGCTGCAAGCTAGAGCCACAGCAAAACTTGCATCTATACAAAGGATTGCAAGTACAGCAATCACGGGAGCAATGTCTTCTTTCCCGTCATTTGCATTGGACATTCTTCTGGATCTACCACCCGTGCACATTGTTGTGGAAACGGAGGCTAGATGAACTACATTCCGCCTATAGCACATTGCGAATCAGTCGTCAGAAATTCACGTCGTGTGGCTAACAAGCTACTGAAATTGGTCACTTCCGACAGTATGCTAGGAATGCCGTCGGACATGATGTATACTCGAACAATGATCGATACATACTTCACTACCTCCTTTCCAAACAGAGAGGAATGGAGATGCAACGAAAAAACATTGACGCAGGCAGACACCTGCTGGTTTACGGACGGTTCGAAAACAGAGCAGGGTGTTGGCGCAGGAATATTCTGTCGTAATCTAAGAGTTAGAAAATATTACAACCTTGGACAACCGGTAACGATTTTTTAGGCTGAAATATTTGCCATTGATATATGTGCTAGAGATATTTTGGATAAAGGCATCAGATACAAATCAATAAACATTTTCAGCAACAGTCAGGCGGTGCTGAACGCACTAGAGGCGCATAAAAGCAACTCGAAGCTGATCTTGGCGATGAAAAAAACCCTAAACACCGCGGTGATGGCTAATAACCTATCCCTAACCTGGGTACTCATTCATGGCAATGTGCAAGCAGACACTCTTGCAAAAATTGATGCTGCGCAGTATTTCCTAGGACGCGAACCTGCCATTGGCATAGCACCTACGGTAGCTAAACAGCAAATCAATGTATGGGCGCATCAGAAAGTGCTCCAACATTGGAATAATTGTACTGATATGGTACACAGAACCAAGGAACTACTAGAACTTGACCGAAGAAATGTCAAAGTAATAGTTTCTGTCTTTACAGGTCACTATAAACTCAGTAAGTACCTACACAGAATCGGACTCTCTGAGGAGACTGAAGGCTGTGTTTGGAAGACGAGACAGTTAAGCATATATTCTGCCCTTGCGCTGCCACAACGAGAATCAGGTATGACATGAGAAGGTTGACCTTTCTCTAGAGAACTGACCTCATTCAAAAAGATTCTGAGCTACTTTAATGGCCTTTTTGGATGAGCTTTAAAGATAACATCCGTTCTACAATAGGTCCTAGCGCGCACGGTGGATGGGACGGAAAATCGATCCATGCGGATGCTATCCTTCCTCTCTGAATACCAATACCAATATACGTATGTCGTGTCGTTGCCATGTAGTAAATGTTAATAGTCTTAATACAAACACGTACTAAACAAATATCCTAATAAATAGACAAAACTGTGTCTCAAGTGCTATGTTAACAAAGAAATATTAAAATCGAGATTATGTTGCAAAAGGTTATTATTTACGGAAAACTTAAACAGAATACTACAATAGTTTACACTGCCGTTTCCTTTATCAACAAGTGTTAGATAGAAATGCATGTTAACTAACTGAATATTGAAATAATTGATGTTTCGTGCAAGTAAATACATGTGTAAAATGGAAGATTTATTTAAGATAAACAGCAAAGAGCTTAACAAAAAAAAAGTCGCTAAGCTCAGCTCTTGAGCGAATATACACAGAGAGTATGTGTATATTTACAATTCAATAACCACCGATTAGAGAGAAAATTGCTACCTAAAAATTTTTAAAATTATATAAGAATTGATTTGGCCTAATCACCAGGGAAAACCAAGTTACGATGTATATATTATTTTAAAATGTGGTGAAAGGAAACTATAATTTTATATAGAAGAACTCGGTTAAAGCAGATTTTACAATGCTAGCTTACTTTAGTAATTTATTAGATCCATCAATTTCTTAATCTACCATTAAAGTAAAAAATGTTAGCACAATAAATCTTCTTGAATACCAATTTCCTCTGCAGACAATTATAATATGGAAATTGAAAGTAGAATATCATTTATCTTCATCTACTTTTCCTTACTTAAAGATGTCGTTGGATGAGAGCGCGGATTATAAACGGCGAGCACAAAATTGTAGATAACAGTACAGTTTGTTATTGATAACAATGTTCAATTAAATTGAGTTGTGTAGATTTATCAAAGATAACTTTCTGTTTTATACGACGAAATTGAGTATCAATCTCACACGTGAATAAAAGTAATCTTACGGTGAACGGGGAATAATATACGAGCCTATCGAATTGACTGGGAACCCCAAGGAATTAGGAGAATAAAAAGGTAAACAGGTTTAACCAACCGCGTAAAACTGATATTTGTACTGATCGAATTCTTTTTAGGGGGAGCACTCTTTAAATATTAGATTTACATTGAATCTATTTTCATTTGATATGCTTTACGACTAGAGGAAGCAACATTTGTCAATTCTGGAATAATGAACAGAAAAACTTCACACTACTATGATACACAAAACCCACTTAGTATCAACACAAACAGGGGGAGATCAGGGAACACCGTTGTGGATCCATTCTTCTTTGAGAATACCTTAAATTGTGAGATTTATAGAAACTTTTCTTAAAATAGTTTACCAATACTGCTAGAAGGCCTCCATAGGAACTTTATTGTAGTACCAACACGATTGTGCATTCACACATTACGGTGCTTCTGTAAAAGCGCACCCTAGACACCGCACCAGATTGACCCCTTGCGATTTTTTTTTACGGCCTACTATAGAAAACCATCATATGCATGACACCCGATGCAACGGCAGACAACATGCACAAACGCATAAAAAATGCTTCTCGTCAGTTAAATGTGGATAATATGATAATATGTGTATTTGAGAATGTAAGGCAGACCATATACACGGAGCTGAATAGAGATATATTTGAGCATCTTTTGATTTAAAATTATTCCATATATCTAAAAGTGTAAAAAATAAAATAATTTTGTGTTACGTACGGTTTGTTTTTCTTACGTTATAAATAAGCTAAACAACTTACATAAAAAAGAACAAATGAATAGGGGTAAATTGCTATTATTAAACATATTTTCCATAATATCTTCGAAAATACTGAAAATAAATATGTTATTGGTACCATTTTGAAGGCAATTTTACAAGTGATTTTCTGATTATATTAGAAAATATAGGTTCCATTTAAAAAATCGAAAGAAAAGCGTTTGAATTTCGAAAAATGTTCCATGACATATTTAACACCCTGTATATATTTCTAAGTTACACCACCTTGAAACATGTTAACTGTTAGCCCCCAAATCCATAACAAAAGATTCACGCGCGACACTAAAACAGTTTTTCAGATAAAAGTTAAAATCTCAAAAGTCGCAACTGCCAAAATTTTGACAAAATTTGCAATATAGCCTAAACTAACAGTCAGAAGCGCACATAACCATATATCAGTGCAAAGGTGTTTTAGGTGGCTATCGAAATAATAACTAAAAAAAATAGCAATCCGTTCAAAACAAAAAAAGGTGGAAATTGGCTCTGAGAATTTGTAACATTCTGTATATTTAACAATAATTTTACCATATGCGCATTGATCAACTATATACATAGAGAAAATCTCACTTTCCTATCTTTCGTAGTTTTCGTGCTAAATTCCGCTGACACACTAATGGCGCCCGTATAAGATAAAGTAGTTCGAAGATAAATAGAATTAATAATAAAAACCTACTTAAAAGACAAAAGCAACCCTTTTGTTGTATTGAAAATTCACTTGCACTTATATATTTGACATGTGTTACATGTTAGTATTGATAAATTGGAAGATTATGGAATATTTTCGTACCATGTATATTTGGTTGCAAACTAATATTTCCTGAAATTATGATAAATTAAATATTTAATACGCTCATTCCCATTACACGCAATGTTATAAAATGGGAAATATACTGCATTTTTGTACTTTGGGGAACAGAAATATTGAAGTTTTCATTCAAAATAAATAAATATCTGTCCTCACTTTGTGTAGTAGTTTACGGTAAACAATTTTTTTTACACAATTTGCATTCAGTTAAAGCATGCATAATATACAGGGTTGTATTAAAAATAGACCTTCCTAATCTTTATTATTAATCACTTGGCCGAATGCGAAGAAGAGGTACTATGACTTTTTCGAGTACCATTACAAGGACAAAATATCTCGGGTACATTTCTACAAGTACCTCGGTTCACAAGTACTTCTTATGTACTTGTACATTACTAGTTCGATTAATATGACTTTTGTATAAAGCCTATATAATTTTTAATTTAAAAAGAGTATGATGTGCTATGTATCCAATGAACGTTATATATGTAGGTTAGGATAGAGTAATAAAACTCGTTCCTTCGTTCATCTAGTATTTAATATATGATTACTAGTTTCGGCTAAAACCCATTTTCAGATCAACGTCAAAAGGTAAAATTGTCGATTGTTACTTTGTATGTCTGTCATGGCACTCTGCTGGCCTTTCCATAGATCTGTCGTATCCATGGCACACCAGAAATCTATTAGAAATTTAAAAACGCAATAAACAATAAAATAAACATAAAGTTTTATGTTTTTGTAAAGCTCGGAAAATATTCTATTTAATCATAACATATGCTACTATGGTTTACGCTTGAGAGAAAATGATATGACGTCATAATTCAAAATTTTGCAGAATTATTAAAAAATAGATTTTGTTTCTAGATCTCAAATAAAAAACTATATAAAAAATGTCCAAACAATTTTCTAAAGTTTTAAATAATAGGAAAGTTATAACGCATAATAGAAATTCAAGAAAATTCAATTTTTTTTTAAATATCTTGAAATCGGAAAAATAAATTAATTTTTTTTTACCAGTGCTTTTATTTCGCAAAAGCAGCTCTGGACTGCCTAACACATTTTTTCGTATCTCCTCTGCAAAGTATATTTACCCGTTATGTACATGCAATTTTGTTCAGCCTGTATATAATTAAATCTAGCTAAGTTAGATCGATTCTACCATCGGGTAATTGTTCATTATTGCCTTACCTATCTGTCAAGGAAATTATCGTTAACTACCTGGCGTTTTACAGCAAAACAATCGGAATTTTCCCGGTTTTTAAGAAATAATATATGACAAAGATATATTGTACGTTATTTTATCTAGATACTGCGTAATACCGCCGTCTTATAAACTTTGGTTTGAAAAAATAACTTAAAAAATATGTCTAGTGTTTACGCAATTTAAATTTACCTCGCAGTGAAGAAAGTAATTTATTTGTTAAGCCCATTAATGTGCCACACTTTGTCCGAGTAATTAATGTAGGAACCTTCCTCACATTTTACTTCTATAACATTGTTTAACTTTGCGTCCTCTTCTTCAACTTTCCAGCCAACGCACTCACCGATCCGTTCACTTATAATTCATTGTGCATTGCTGGCCTAAACAACTGAACAAGAAAATAAACAGCATCAAGCACATCAATTCGTACTTAATACGGAAGTTTTACTTGTTGTAGTCTAAAAAGTTAGTTATTTATATAAAAGCTTTCAACTTCAGTTCACAATTCAAATGTAAAGCAATGGTTTAAATAATGCTAAAATATACTATATTCGGAAAAAGAAATTACAAGTGTATCATAACTTCGGCGCGCGGCGTATCTTTTCCAACATGCATTATATTTCTATAGAAGCTGTTTAGGAGCACAAACTCAAAATTCATCTTTCAGTTTGCAGCTTTTTAGAGTCTTGACAACAGTGTTCCTCATTACTCCATTTAGTGTCCACTTTGTTGTAACATATTCGTTAAAAGTTTACTTATGAGGCAATATTTACTAATATAAGGGTTGGCACATGTGGCTCGCGAAGAGATCTTAAGTGACACGCGGTCACCATCATAAAAAATCTCTAAGGCTTTTTGGAAGTATTTTAATACCTCCGTCGTCCACAGTTATTTCACTGTGTTAAACAACCTGTCGATTGTTTGTTTCAACACATGTCTATAGCGCTTACATTTAAAGTATAATGGACGGTTATTCGTATTCCGAGGTGGCAAAAAATGGCTACCTTTCCTGTCTGATATCGGTCAAATTCTGCGCAAAAATACATGATTCATAGTCATTATATTTTTAAATATTTAAACCAATCTTAACTATAATTAAATTAATTTTAACATGTTTGCCTATATTCAAACCACACTATGGATGTACAATAATCTAATCAGGTAAATAATTGATTAAGTAATTTAAGCATATTAAGAAAAAAATCTAACTTAGCAAGAAATATTTTGTGAAGCTTAATTTATCCTTTTCCTTTAAAAGTCATTGTAAATTTATTTATTGTAGGCCCTTACCAATGCTGTCCTTCCAAAACCTATCAGTACAGAAAATATACACTGCACCACTTAATTAGAGGGATAGTAGTTTAAATAGTCGTAATGCTCCACATAGCTGAGAATTGACACAAATTTTGCCAGAAATAAATATTATAGGTCTTTAGTTATTGGGGAATAGAAGAGTTTAAGAAGTTATTTTATTACTTCGGCGATGTGCAAAATTCAATATAACTACTAAAACCAAGGTGTAAAACACGAAAATTAGGAAATCAATTTTTCAATTTTGAGAAAATTGTCACTGTAGCAACTGAAAATAAGGGCTAGTGCTGTCATTAAGTCACTCATAAAGTCTAAATGGGGCATTTAAGTGAAATTAAAATCGTACGCGCCGTTACCCTCCTACAAGAAGGACGGCCAGTGAGATCGATAACCGAAGATCTGGCAACTTCGCCACTGGAGATCTCCCCTCTTCAGGGATGAGTCCAGGTTTCGCCTGACTCGATGCAATGGACCAGTTCATATCTGCCCTGGGATCACGATACTCGAAACACGATTCGCATTCGCCATGTTTAATCGAATACCTACAAATCTTATTCACAATACTCGATTTCACGAATCCATTCGATTCATAACACTCGATTGCCAGGGAGCTACCGAGTTGTAATGGCGGCGCAGATCGTGACATTCGTAACTCTCCCTCTCTTTCTAATTCATTATTCGGATGTATTACAAAAGTGATCGGTAAAAACTGTGGGTAAAAAGTCGAACGCGTTTGTTCGTATAATCAGGTACAATTTCAATATTTCGAGATAACTCAACACATTCAACAGTTATTACTAGCTAATGTTATTAGAACGAATTTTGAAATATTATTAATTATATAACATGGTGTAGCAAACAAAATGGTGCCAGAGCGTATTCTTCAGTGGCGTAGATTTCTGCAGAATTTACGATTGCAAGGAGAAGGAAGAGCTGTGATGGAAAGAAAAAAAAAACATTTTTGTTACCAGATAATAGATTTATTGAATTATTTAGACTTAATAAACGTCTTGTTAGAGAACTGATAGAATTGTTAACAGAACATTTATACAATAGGCGAAACGTAAGAGGTGTATCTATTGAGCAATTGGTATTTTGTGCATTAAGATTTTACGCTACCGGCTCTTAATAATAATAATAATAATAATCTTTATTACCCAACGATAAACAATTACAGGGTAAATATAAACAAAGTTGATTACAACACGTAGCATAAAAAAGCAAATAATTAGCGCAGTTGCAAAATATAAAGTTAAATGAATTTCATAGTATAAAAAAAAATTAAAATAAAAATGTAGAACTTACTAAACAAAATTAAAGAAAAATGTCAGAAAAATGCGAGTTAGCTATTGTAAGCATACGGTGTATAGGTGCATTTCTATAAATATTTGTGGTAGCAGTTGGTAATGCAAAAGTAACTGAATAGCGTGCAGATGGACGAGGGACATGGAAATTCACTTGGGACAAGAGATCAGGGGAAACAATTGATCCATGAATAAGTTTGTAGACAAACTTGGCTGCATGATCTCTGCGACGGTCAGCCAAGGATCGGAAACTGTGCCTCTCAAGAAGGGTATTATAATCAATGCCTCGTGCAGGGTAAGCACTATCTATTTTAAACGAAAGAAATTTTAAAAATTTTCGCTGCACCTGTTCAATAGCAAGTTCGTGGCACAAATAATAAGGTGACCCTACTGGTGATGCATATTCCAAGGTGCTAACAACAAAAGCAAAAAACAGTGCCTTCAGAGTAGTGCAATTGTTCAAGTTCTTCATTGCTCGTGAGCACATATATTGAATATGTGGTATAAAGGTGAGGCAAGGATCAAACCATACACCTAGATCTTTGAAGGTTGTACCTTTCTCAATAGCTTCATTACCAATCATGTACAATGAATTGACGACATTCCGGCTTCTGGAATAGGACACTGTATAACATTTGCTTACATTGATCTGCAGTGAGTTGGTGGCGCACCATTTAGTCAAGGCATCCAAATTTTGCTGTAAATGAATAACATCTTGCGGAGAATTGATGACCCCATACAATTTTATATCATCCGCATACGCTAATATTTGGCATTGCACGATGTTAAGCAAGTCATTAATGTAAGCTATAAAAAGCAGAGGCCCTAAATTAGAGCCTTGGGGTACGCCGGATGTCAAAGTAAATTCATGGGAACTGTAGCCGTTAAAATATACATAACTGGTTCTGTTCTATAAGTAGGACGACAGCAATCTGTTAAAGCTGGGGCTCATACCAAAACAGCTAAGCTTGTGAAGCAATTTTGCATGGTCTATTGTATCAAATGCGCTGGAGAAGTCAGTATAAACCACATCAATCTGCTTTTGTTTATTCAGGTGTTCCGAAATAAATTGCGTGACTGTTACCAAGTTGGTGATAGTATATTTCCCCGGCAGGAAGCCATGTTGAAACGGTGAAAGTCGCTGTTGTATAAAAGTGATATAAAAAAAATCACTTTTCTCTGACAATAAGTAAAAGAGTGGTAATCACGTAGTAATCAAATCTAATAAAATAAAATTTATAAATCTGTCAAAGTAATCAATGTTGCCAAATAAACGTTATATTGCCGTTGCTCACTTGCTCCAAATTATACCTTTCGTTTGAACTAATTTCGCCGTTAAGTTATAACGACTATGATGTCGGTTGTCGACCGATGTCGGTGACGGTTGGTTGCTTTTTACCATTTATTCATTGAAGCCTTTCTTATCGGCTTTCAGTTACTTACTTGTCTCTTAAATGCTCATGAATTATGTGTCGCTCCTCGTAAGTTGAAAGTGGAGGTTCACCTTAACTTCGTTTGGGGGCGCTGATGCCAGTTGTCAAACTGTAAATTACAACCTCGTGCCGGTTTGAACATTGTTGCGTAATACTTGTGTCGGTACAATAATGTGTGTAAACCCTGACGTAGCAACGAGTCGGAGAAGAAAGTTCAGGGTTCGGACTACGCAACAAAACGGTAAAAGTGCATCGAAAGTCAAACGTTTATTTCCAAATATCGAGTGCAACGGACAAGGAATATATACAGCAAAAAAAAGGTAAGTAAAATATAAACAAACATGTACAATAATAACCATGTAAATACGTACAGTGGAGAACTTTAAAATATTTACGGGGCTTCGGTTTGAAATCTTAATCAATATCTAATAACTATGTTTCAACTAATGCGGAAATCTATGTACAGGGTCGGTCAAAAACTACGCGATCGGTTTTCGCGGTTATGTTACGATAACGGTGCTAAATTCGGCGGTACGGTGAATGACTATCTTAACACCCTGGGAGCGCCAGAACGATGCTGGTGCAACGGCCGGAGCGAAAGAAACAAAACGGTGAAATGCCTGCGTCACGCCAGTAAGCTTTGCCAGCGTTACGACAGACCGGGACGAAATAGATTTTTCCAGGCAACGGCACGTTGCAAAGTAGATAATTTGTTTCCAAAACACGATGATAACCAAAACTTAAACGAAATTAATTCGATCGAGTATTGTGTGTACTTCCAGGTATGTGAATCGACTCGATCCTCGAACTTATCAATAAAATTCGAACGCATATCGTGATCCCGGGGCTGGAGACGTATCGGCGAACAATGCCGCGACGGTATAGGAAGTAGATCGCTTTGAAGATGGCTCGGTCATGTGTTGGGGTGGGATAGCTATAGACGAGTGTACAGATCTTGTAATAATCCCTGGGCGTTTAAATGCCAGAGCCTACATAAACACAATTCTCGATGATCATGTAGATCATGTGGTGCTTTTTGCGAATGATATGGGTCCCAATTTCGTTCTTATGGACGATAATGCTCGCCCTCATACCGCCAACAATACTACTGAATTTCTACGGGTGAACAACATTGATGTAATGGAATGTCCTGCGATGAGCCCAGACCTCAATCCTATCGAACACTTGTGAGATATGCTGGATTGGCGCATTAGGCACCGTGCCAATGCACCAGAGACTCTCCAAGAGCTGGGTCTGGTGCTTGTCGAAGAATAGACACACACATTACTAAATCAAGTCAAAAATGGAATTAACGGGCCATTGTGCGTCACTAAACTTAAGAAATACACTTTCTTTCGACAGTTATTTTAAATTTTGTATAACCTCAATACAACCAAGCACAGTGTTCCTACATTATGGTGTTCATTTAATAAATGTTCTTGTTTATTATTTTTGCATATGTACGGCCATAAATCCAATCTGTAAGAAACATACGCTGTCCAAAGTAGTGTCCTCCTAATTAAGTGAAGCAGTTTATTTAGTTTTCAAGTGCTTTAACGGGGGAAGAACGTTTATTGCTAATTTACCAAAATGTACTGATTAGTACATAATATGGTGTTAACGATGTTAATATAACATGATCGCAAAAGCTGGATTCCGTTCAGCCCTGAGATGTCCTCAAACTTTACGGCGACGATAAACTTTATACTATCGTAGACTGGATTTCCGTTGCAGAGATTATGGTGAGGGCTGTATATTCTATGAACGATATAATAAAGAGATTGGGCGGTTCGAACAAGTAATAAAGCAAAACTTATCTTCTCTTTCGCGTTGCCTCTCTTGCTGTCGATAAACAAGTTATGTTTGGGTGTGAAATGCGTTCAAATTTCGCTATAGCAGATAATTTTATGTTCAGAGCTCTCATTTTTGCATTAATTATTAATTCCTCGAAAGCTACGAACCCCGAAACTTGCAAGGCGTAACAAACTGGTAAACGAGATTGAAACCACAAAAACTATAAGATGAGTGGTGACGAGTACGCTATGTATTCAAGGTAGTGTCTGTATCTTCGAAAGTAAACCGTCCAGTGGTACCCAGTAAGGTAGGTATAACATAACTTGCGATATTATTTTAAAATGTTTGAAAAAAGAGTAAATTAAAAAAAGGAATTGAAATTATAAATCTCTGTATTTATATAAATGGAACAGCGGTATATCACAACGAACTATTTACTTTAAAGTATTACAAAAACTTATGAGTCAACCCCAGAATATTGCAAGTAGAACTACCTCATTCCCGTGTATACGTACAGCAGGGTTGGGCAAAATTTATTCAGATTCATAATAAAAATAAATGAATAGCGTCGTTATTCTTATTCAGAAATAATAGATAACTTCTTATTCATTATTCAATTATTCAATAACGAACGGTAACATTCATTTCATTAATTATTCAAATAATTATTTGGATAATTATTCTTCATTCAAATAATTATTCATCATTCGAATAATTATTCATCATTCAAATAATTATTCATCATTCGAATAATTCTTATTATTCAAATGATCATTCTCATTCAAATAACTACTGTTGTTCAAATAAATATTCTTATTCGAATAATTAGTGTTATTCAAATAACTACCTGTGATGGTGTGAGTTTGTTTATGTACGTGTGTATGTTTGATTGTTTGTACGAAGTAAACACTGGATTAAAAAAAAATACCTAAGTACAGGGATTCAAAACAGTTATGATAACGGTTTCGGTTCTCTAAACAGTTATGAAGAACTTATATAAATCATAAACAAATCCTCAAACTTATAGGAAATTCTTATAAGTTTGAGGTTTTTTCCTACCAATGCATTTTCTAACGTTAGCGGGAACTTTTATATTAATATTAGCCGCCATTTTTGAAGGACATTGGAAGTTAAAAAAAATAAATGTGATTTTCATAAGTTTGAGAGTTTGGTTATCGGTTTCTAGAACAACAATACTTAAATCTTGAAGGATGTCCAAGATATGGGCGGATATAATTATTACTGGTACACATCCTGACATTAGCGAAAATTTTTATATACATAAATATAACCCGCCAGTTTTGAAGAACATTGGGGGTTGTGGGAGAAAAAATATGTGCGATTTTTATAAGTTTAAGGGTTTGTGCATCGACTTCAGAAATGACAACTCGTAAATCATGAGGGATGTCGAAGATGTTGACGGATATAATTATTACTGCCATGTCGTCTTACTGGTACACTTTCTAACATTAGCAGAATTTTTTATATAAATACTACTCGCCATTTTTGACGGACATTGGAAGTTGTGACTTAAAAAATAAATGTGATTTTTATAAGTTTGAGAGTTTGGTTATCGGTTTCAAAAACGATAAACGTAAATCTCGAGGGATGTCGAAGATATCGGTGGATATAATTATTACTGCCAGGTCGTGTTACTGGTACACTTTCTAACATCAGCGGATTTTATTTAAATATTGCCCGCCAATTTTTAAAGAGATTAAAGTTGTGTGGGAAAAAAATTAGTGAAATTTTTATAAGCCTGAAGGTTTGTTTATCGACTTCAGAGATGACATCACGTACATCTAGAGAAATGTCGAAGATGTCGTCGGATATAATTAGTA
This sequence comes from Cetonia aurata, assembly GCA_949128085.1. NCBI lineage: Eukaryota > Metazoa > Arthropoda > Insecta > Coleoptera > Scarabaeidae > Cetonia > Cetonia aurata. The sequence goes on from OX421885.1 coordinate 1,128,583, forward strand.
CTGGCATGTCGTCCTACCGATGCACTTCCTAAGATTAGCGATAATTTTTATATGATCACCTGCACAAACATGTAGGCATATACCTAATCTAAATTTTTTCGGCGTTATTCAGTACTAAATTATTTGAATAACGATTTATTTGGTGAAAGAATCATTCCAATAATGCTTTATTCAAATAACGTTTTATTGAAATAATTCTTCATTCAAATGATTTCCCATAGTTTTATTCAACAATAACTTAATACGGAATAAAGAATAACAGATGAAAATTTCATTCAAATAATTATTTGAATAAAAAATTATTGAATGATGCCCAACCCTGACGTACAGTACGTACGTACGTACCTGAATCGACATGTTTTGAACGTCACGTATCCGATCTACACGTGTATCTAAAGTACGTATCGTACGTGTATTGTTAATTGATGTGAAATCCTAAAGATCGCCGAACGTATATTCACGTACCGTACGTGAATGACAAAAGTACGTGTAGTCCGTGTTTTAATGCACGTGATGTTCGATGTCCGTGAATTATAAGGAGTCCAGACGTTCGGGTACACGGGCAGTTCAATTCACGTCTTAAAACCGTGGCTCTAATTACAAGCATTAACCTTATCAATTATTTCTGAGGCATGAATCGCAACATTGAGCGTAAGCAGCTATTGCTTCTTATACTATACATAATGTACGATAAATATTGTACCGAATTTAAGCCTTACTTGCCGGTCATTTAGGTTTATCGCAATTTCCTGTCGGGCAGTTTCGCGTTAACCCTTTGAATCGTCAATTACCTAGGTCCACTATGTTTTAGTAATTAGGTATTAGTACCAATAATGTGCAATGCAGCAATAACCAAACATAAACGTGGCTGTATAATCGTGTTTATCCACGAACTAACATAGCGAATTTAATTTGGACTACGAGCTTTATAATAGTATATTGGCGGTAATGAATAATAACTACTGCATAGGCGTCATTATAAAAAACAAGGTTCGAAAATTACATTCAGAAAATGAGTACAGCGATTTGTAGAAGAATTTTCAAATTACGTACTAATGTTTCGTAATTGTGAAAACGGCTCACAAATAAGTAGGTAACAGAGTAATAACTCTGTTTTATTTACAAAGCTTTGACTTCAAATTAGTTTAGTTGTGCGTAAGCGGTCGAAACGAGATAGGAGAAAATAACATTGGCCAGACAGGAATCGTCAAGGTTTTCCAGTGAAATTGGTACTTCTTTCGGCATTACTAAACATAAATTATAATGCCCATCAAAGAATAGAACTCGTAGACAATATTTCTTAATTCTAATTATGAATTCAAGAATTTAAATGCCTATTTAATTCAATTAAATACCATGCAGAGTTCACAAATTCACTTAAAATCCGACCTCAATTTGCAGGTGGCCCTGGCTGTTAATTCCCCCCCTTTCGATTGATTTTGTCCTCGTATTAACCAAAAGGTTGAGGTTCAGAATATGATATAGGATATATTGCTGTTAATTTTGCTCCCTATAAATGCTGTAAATACTCATTAATATGGAATGAAATTGCACACTGATTGTTCTGTTATCGTTAAATGATGTATTTGTAACTTTTATCAAATAAAAACCAGTTTCTCGAAAGTTATAACTTTTTATTCAAAGCAACGCAACTTTAACAGAAATGTGACAGTAGTTAAATAGTTTTTTAACATATGACTCAGGTAAGTAGGTTCATATACTAGATAAAATAAAATATAACAAATATTTCTGTTATCCCTATTCAGACTAGAACCCAATTCAATTGTTTCAAATTATATGAAACAATTTAAATTTCCCACCAAAATTTTGACGGTCTTCCATAATTCAACACACCAACATATGAAAATTCAAATCACTACTAGAAAGAACATCCAAAATTATACCAAAGTCATCAACTTGAATCAAACACAAATACACTAGTTTCTAAATTTCGCAAAACAATTTTGACACACAGCAAGCATTATTTAACCTTCAAAATACCTTCCATGTATTTTCATTTAAATACTTCATAAAAAAATAAACTTTCGCTTACAATAGGTTTATACAACACCTCCAAAACATACGTTCCAAATATCTGGAATTCTATCAGCTATCGTGAAGAATCCTTCAGCCCCAAAATTGATATCAGCTAACAGACTCGAACGTTGGATACAGCAACCAAAACAAAAGTATTAATTAGTATTAAATTTGTTTCATTATATTTATTTATCAAATATATTGTTTTTCATTGTATGCGACTGAGACTTGGACCCTAAGCAGTATGGAGCTGGCGTATGAGAGCGGAAAATTTTGAGGAGAGGACGATCAAAAGGAAGGTGGAAGACAAGATGGACAGAAATAGCGAGAGATAGAACCCGATTAAGGAGAATTACCAATGAAGCCATGGATCTTCTAGGCTCGTGGTGCTGATATATTGTTTTTCATATACCTTTACATTATTACCATATAGTAGTAGTAGTAGTAGTAGTATTTTATTTATCACAGATCGTAACATGTCAGAAAATACATTGTAGGCACAATTGTCATTACATATGTACATAATAAAGATAAAAATATAAAATAAATAAATAAGCAGCAATCAATAGCCACAATTTAAAAACAAGACATATATAAATAAAATTGTATATCACAAGTTCACGAAAGCAACACGAACAAGACATTAACATACATTCATATACACATTATTATGGGCAGTAATCAGTCATAAAAATTATAATTGAGATATTCATCTACATGATAAAAAACATTACTTAACAAAAATTGTTTTACAGATTTGCTGAACCTTTCTGTACTAAGTTGTTTAATTCGGTCAGGTAGCTTATTATATAGTTTTACCCCACGATAGTCAATGGATTGTTGAGTCCTTTTGAGGCGATGGTGTGATGTAGCTAATTCATAACGTAAATAAAACACAAAAACGTTAAGGAGTAAAAATATATTGAAATAGTCCACAACAATATTGTTTCACCACACAGTGGTTTCATCAGGTGGATGAAATTAACTAAACAGAATATAAAATTACACACTATTTATACTTTTAAACCTAGGAGTGGGGAATAATTAAAATCCTTTTGTTCATTGAGCGCTAAACCTAACTTACTATATCTATTAATTTCTAAACATTCAAATAAGTCTAGTTTCTTACTTTTCTTATGAACATGCAAAATATCAAAATTATTATTAAAATTATGATTAAGTTCTAAACAATGATTAGCAATAATTTCATCCACCTGATGAAGCCACTGTATGGTGAAACAATATTGTAGTGGACTATTTCAATATATTTTTACTCCTTAACGTTTTTGTGTTTTATTTACGTTTTGAAGATGGAGTTTAAACACGTATCCTCCCATTCGATTAATTTTTTTTAGCTAATTCATTTCTATTACGAGTGTTGTAAATATGATAGTCGGAGTTTTTTGAAAATTGCACTCTGTTTTGATGTACGTATTTAACACAGGACGAAATGTACACATTAATTATTGTTAATATCTTTTCATTAGCAAAATATTCACGACAGCTGTCCCAGGATCGTAACTAACACAAAGCTCTTATTGCACGTTTTTGCAATATAAAAATACGTTGCAGGTCACTGGATGTGCCCCAAACCAGAATTCCGTACGACGCTACACTATGAAAGTTAGCATAATACGTTAGTGTTGCTGCTTCGCGCGTTACTAGTTGTTTTATTCTTCGGATCGTGAATATTGCAGTGCTGAGTTTAGGTGCGATTTTGGAAACACGTTCCGACCAGGTAAGTCCTCCATCTACTGTGACTCCCAGAAAGTTCACCGTATGGTTCCGTGTAGCCGATGTAAAGGTAAGTGCTTGTGTTTTATCTTGATTTATTTTCAGCTTATTTGCATCACACCAGGTTTTTGCTGCTAAAAGAGAGTTTTCTTTAATGCGATGAGTATGGTAACTAGTATCACTCCTGGCAATAAAAGATGTGTCATCGGCATATAAACATACTTTACTTTGGATTAAATATTCTGGAAGATCGTTTACGTATATTGTGAAAAGTATTGGGCCTAATATTGATCCTTGTGGGACACCACACACTACCGGTTGTATGTTTGATAGACCATTCTTCCAACTTACTGCTTGCTCTCTTTCATTTAGGTAAGATGTTAACAGTTTATTTGCCGTGCCTCTTACACCGTTGTAATTAAGCTTAGTTAGCAGAAGTTGATGCGAGACCGTGTCGAACGCTTTACTCATATCACACAAGGTTAATTCCACAAATTCTTGACGATCTTGTGCCAGTATTATTTCTTCTATGGACTCAATCAGAGCCGTGGTCGTAGATTTTCCAGTCCTATATCCATGTTGCGCAGGTGTCAATATCTTACATTTTTCAAAAAAGGATACTAAACGTCTGCATACTATGCTTTCCATAACCTTAGATAAAATGGGCAAGACAGATATATATAACAGATATATATAACAATTTTTGTAAGTGTAAATTTCCAGTCTAATTTTCCTCCAATAGGTGTCGATTTCACAAAAATTGTAACTGATATGAAAAAGAAACAAAGCTGTTCATAACCAAATGCGAAGCTTTCAATTTTATTATACTGTAGCTTGTAATTAAATCGTTTGTAGGACATAGAGAACATCAGAGTTGGGTATAAAAAATATTTGATATATTTTAAACCGTGGAGGGTAAGCTTAACAATATAAAAACTAATGAATATTTTGATTTTTCGGATAGATCTGAAGATTAAGTTTTGGCGAAATTAACAAGGAGTTTAAATAAAAAATTTTCTTACATTTTACGAACGGGTTTTTAAAAAAAACCTGTGAAAACTTCCAAGAAATATATTACCCTTTAATGTCTAAATTATGAATATGATTAGATGACACCTGTGAGTCATACTGGCAAAAAAGAGATGTTTAGTTAAATTTATATAACTCTAACTCGTAGGAAAAGACGAAGTAAGCGCTCGGAAATTTGTCAGTTTAAACAAATGTGCTATTAATTTCGAGATAATTGACCTCCATGTCTGCAAAGGAAGGAGCAGATGCAAACGGCGAGAGAGCTCTTTTCATTTCACAAAACATGTTTTCCATTATCTCGTCGTATACTTATATATTAATTCAACCTAAGCGGAAATAGAGCGCCAAGGGAGAGATCATCTCTCTTAAATCTTCTCTGCTATCCCTCTGTGCTATAGTGAAATATGAAAGATTTAATCTTTGCTTGTATAGGCAACATCACTGTTATCTCTTGCACCTCCGTACTGAATTTATGATATTTCTGATGGCAATCGTTCGTGCAAACCGTAAAATGTGATTTGTAGTACTGAGGGCCTTCATTTTTCTTTTAGGCTATGACAAATGTTTTTTTAATAACGCTCGATTTAATTATACGCAGGAACTATAGGCAAGTATAGGGATTTATACCTTGGTCATTAACTAAGCTTATAATAAATATAATAAATATTATTTTGCTGAACCAAATGCAAGATTTGTAAAATAATATTCAAAATATTGATGAAATTTTAAATTTGTTTAATTTGAAATGTAATAAACACAGCATTTACTAATTTAGTTATATGAGGGGATAACCAAAAGAAACCAAACTATTTTTAATTCATATTTTATAAAAACGAATATCAATTACAATATTTGTTTTTCATCCTTTACCCAATATGCGGGAATGCCATCGGACATGATGTGTGCTCGACCAATGATCGATACACACTTCACTACCTCTTACCCAAGCAGAGAGGAATGGAGGTGCAACGAAAGAAAAACACTGACGCAGATAGATACCTGCTCATTTACGGACGGTCGAAAACTGAGCAACGTGTGGCCGCAGCAATACTCTGTCGTAATCCAATAGTTAGGAAACACTATAATCTGGACAACACACAACGACTTTTCGGGCTAACATCTATGACATTAAGATGTGTGCTAGCGAGATTTTGAAGAAAAACATCAGACACAAATTAATAAATTTTTTCAATGACAGTCAGGTGGAGATGAAAGCACTTGAGGCGCATAAATGGAACTCGAAACTGATCTGGAACTGTAAATATACGAAATGTATTGGAGACGGCTAATAATCTATCCCTAATCTGGGTGCCTGAGCACTCACTCATTATTGGAAATGAAGAAACAGTCACTCTTGCGAAAAGAGGAGCTACGGAGTATTTTCAGTGCTCCAACATTGGAACAACTGTCCTAGTTTAGTACATGCAAAAGACTGCATTTCACGTAATGAGTAAACCCAAGGAACTGCTTGAACTTGACAGTAAAAATTTCAAAGTATGCTAACCTCTCCCTAGAAGACCTGAGAAACACCTCATTCAAAAATATTCTGAGCTACCTTATGGGCTTGAACTTGTTGGATGAAGTTTAAGATAACATTATTGATCGGGATGATTAGTCGAACCATGCGGATGCTATTTTTTTCCCAATACCAATACCAAGTAATGTAATAGTAAAATAATGCTACGGTAAATGGGAAACTTTATCGCTATATGATGCTGTTGCATTTGCAGACCAGAACTTTATGCTAGATTTGGCAATTGCTATTTAATCTTTTATGCTAATAGTCAATGGATTTCGTACCACCAAAATTGCGTCGAACTGTTGGTTAGTCAAAGAAAATTTATATATTATGAAAAATTTATTCTTAAAGATGAAATAGAAAGTGCTAACAAGGGAACACCGGCAAGTGATATATTCCGATTTCGATGAAACTTCACAGACTGAAAGAGTACCTTTAAATAAAAAGTACGTATTTTTTCTTTAGCGGACCAATCACCCGATTTTGGGCCACACCTCTTTCCAAAGTTTGAGCAATTTTTCAATTTTTATTAATAACTCTGAAATTATAACAAATATTAAAAGATTCTTTTGACATAATTTGTAGCATAATCCCAAGGATGAAGCCATATATCTTCGCAAAAAGTTAATCACGGGGGACCGAGCCCCTTATATCTCCCATTTCTTTATGACTTATTTTTTTCTTGTTCACCAAAAATAAGTCGTATTTGTGTAGAATACGATGGTGTATAATAAATTTAAGAAAGTAATAATAAACATTTCGGAAACAAAAGAGTAGAATTACAAAAAAATTATAATGCTTATAAATGTTTAAATACGTGACATATGGTAATGTGATTATTAAATACGTATGTATTACAATAGCGTATTTTTTTGAAACGTTCACTTTTAAGAATACTGTAATATAGGGGACTACGTCAACATTACTAGAACCGACTCTTATTAAAATTTTCTCACATTTCAAGTATTGCAGTATACATCGTTATATCACAAATTATTGTAAATATCACAATGTCCTTCCGCCATATTCATTGATGAAGGTAATTCTACGTCAGGGAAACTAATTCTAATATTCAGTATTCCTTTATCATATAAAGACAAGGGTCGTAACCGCGTTATCCCTCACTCCTTTAAACTCAGCAATGACCTTTAATTTGGCGTCACTGTTAGTTTCGAACCTTAAACAAAGATTTAATTGTAAATATGTAAACGTGCACTTTGACATGAAATCGTATATCTTCCAGTGCTAAAAGCTTTGTAGACGTGACGCTTTTTGCATAAGAAATTGATAATAAATGAGAAGCTTTTCTACGGATTAAAAACAAATGTATTACTAACATTACTATTTATTTATTTTTATGTGTTAATTATTGTACCTAAATTAGAATAATTTGACGAAATTTATTTGTAATATATAATAAAAATTCGGAATGGTGCACTCCTAAAACGGGTGTTCTAATATTGGCATTTGGAATGAAGTTACTTGTTCAGTCAATAAAACAAGAATTGGGCTTGATGTGTATTTGTATTTATTAGCTTTTAGCTACGTTTCGGGATCTAAATAGAAGTGTCCCTTCTCCAGACCTAATATACAATATTAATATGTAATTTACAGGCTTAAAAATTAGCCAAAAGTCTGTTATTATTTACATCAACTAAGGTGAAAGATCTTGGAAAAACATGGAGACATTAAAATTACAAAACGTAGATGAAATTACTTTTACCAATGGACAAACATATTGAATTTTTTTTGTAAATATAAAAAAAAAAAATGTGATTCTAACATTCTAAAACATTTTGTTAAAATGACGTCGCAGCAATTTGAAACTACAGGATCCTCTGATCATTAACTTAATTTTGATACTATTTTATTAATACTTTTATAATATTTACTGAACTAATATTTTGTTCTTTAGTGTTTAAATTGTTGTGAATTCTGCGTATAGCTAGACTCTCAAAAAGGTTCTTTTGTTATAATTACTTTCCGAAAATAAGATCTTAACATTTTCCAAACTAGCTGTGTTCTTCTTTATTTAAATGTGTGGCTATCTGTGTGGCACTTTTTTTGGTTTACCCTAGCGACACTCCTATGTTGCGTGGCTCGCACGCGCCATCATTGGCAGGTTTGACCAATGTAATGGCATGAGCAGTCCACGCATTTTACTTTGAGATTTGTGTAAAGTTTATTGCAAGGAACCGCAAAAGTGTACCCCAAAACAATATCTGTATTTTCAACAATCTCTGTATTTTGTTTCCGGAAATAATTGGTTATGTTATATTTACTCAGTCTGTACCTCTGCGGATAGAACTCGGTCACTTCGGCCAGTCGAAAACAGAAGGCGGTTTACAAAATGTCTTGGGTAGTCATTCTTCACCAAAATGTCCTTAAGCCACTTGAGATGGTTAAGCGCGTAATCACCATGGTCAATCTTGGTAATTCTGCTTTGCATCACCAAAATCAAATTGATCTTGTATTTTATAAGGCAACATGAGTTGTATATACACTCCGCCAAAAAAGTATCGCATTAACTAAAAAAGGGCATTTATGAACCAAGATATTTTTATACGTTCACAAAAAGTTTGCCTCGTGTATGTGAACTATAAAAACACTAACAAAATAATGGAACTTAGCGTTTTTACTTTTTTTTTTCTAAAAGAACACATTTAGAAAAATGCATATGTGTAAGGTTTGTTCAGTTGTTTATTGAAAGTCTTCCTATACGGACAAATTTTAAAGTGCGAAGTCAGAGTTCTGTGCCAACGCTTTTAAAACTAAAATGAGCAATTTAACTTCAGAACAAGTGGCTGCTATAGTTGCTTTAATCGAAGATGGACGATCTCAAGCATACGTTGCTAATTTGATGAACATCAATCAGTCAAGTGTTTCTAGAGCCGTAGCCAGATATAGGGAAACAGGCATTTACAGTAGAAGACCTGTACCAGGTCGTCTAAGATATTCTACTCGCCAAGATGACCGCTAAATACTACTACAAGCATTACGTCGAAGACATGTAACTGCGAGACAATTGCAGAACGACTTGGCTAGAGTCAGAAATACTCGTGTGAGTACTCAAACTATTCGGAATAGGTTACGACAGAGTGGATTAAGAGCTAGAGTAGCTGTAACAGCCCCTCGTCTCACTAGGAACCACCGAGTGGCTCGCTTAAGGTTTGCCAGAGAACATGTAAATTGGAACATTAATGACTGGGCCAATATACTCTTCACAAATGAGTCAAGATTTGGTCTTTACACCTCAGATAGGCGTATCTCAGTGTACAGACGAGACGGTGAGCGCTATTCGCAGTGTAATATCAGACCTAGACCTAATTTCGCTGGTGGCTCTATTATGGTTTGGGGAGGCATCTGTTTAACAGGTCGTACAGAGTTAGTACCAGTAGACAGAGGTACACTGACTGCCCACAGGTATATAACGGACATTTTAGAAGAACATGTAGTACCATATGCGCCAATTATAGGAAACGAATTCATGTTAATGAACGATAATGCACGACCGCATGTTGCAATAATCGTCCAGGAATACCTTAACGATGTCGGTATTCCAGTTTTAGATTGGCCTGCGGTAAGTCCGGACATGAACCCTATCGAGCACGTGTGGGACCTCCTTCACAGACGGATACGAACCCAAAATGTTGCCCCAGCGGACCTGCATGGACTAGCAAATGCTCTCCGTGACGAGTGGGAGAATTTGGATCAGGCTTATATACGGAGGTTAATCGAATCTCTGCCAAACCGTATGCGAGCGGTCATAAGAGCCAGAGGTGGCAATACTCAGTATTAAAAGCTACTGTTATGACATTTTTCTTTCCAAAATTATAATTTCTTGTTTTAATAAAAATCTCAAGTATGAGTTCTTGTTTTTATTTGGCCTGTATTTTATTTAAACAATCATAGAAATTATATCTTAGAGCGCATTAAAGTATATTTACAACTTTATGCTACAAACAAAGATTATGCGATACTTTTATGATTCAAAACTAAATTATGCGATACTTTTTTGGCGGAGTGTATATATATATATATATATACAGAAAAATTTTATACAAATGTCGTTATTGACAGACATGCATGTTTCGCTGTATTTACAGCTCTTCAGTGTCACTCGACGACATTTGTAATTTACGCTCTAGGCGTATATATGCTCTTGCAGTATTAATAGTAATGTATGAGAGTTATACCGAAGAGCTGTAAATACAGCGAAACATGCATGTCTGTCAATAACGACATTTGTATAAAATTTTTCTGAATTTATCAATTAATATGGCGTTTAACGCAAATTTCGCGGCTTACGGCAATATGATTTCAAATTGGTGTTTCGAATTGAACATATTTGTAAATCTAAATTGACAAATTAGCAAATATCTTCGCTAAAATAATGAGTTTAAAATCGTATAACTCTCATACATTATATATATATATATATACCGGGTGATCTGCCGTTTTTCTGTTGTGGACAATTGCAAATACATTTTGGCTCTCAAACCCATTTTGTGTATTCTTCTTATTCTCGTACCGAACCCTCTGCGGTTGGAGTTTTACCTAGGGGCCCACAACCAAGGAGGTTCCCGGAGGCGACTGTGTTACTAGTGGGTGGCGCACCTCCAGTCAACTTAGTAGCGGCCACAGTCTGCCTCCTCCTTCACCAACAATCTCCTACCAATTGGGATCGTATGGGATTGGTACGCAGGTAGGATTGCGCTTTTCCTTTCCTGCGCTTAGTAACTTTTTGATATCTCACTCTTGTCCTTGACTGGAGGTAGCAGGGAATTAGAATATATGAGCCTAGAACCAAATATTTCGAAAGCTTGGGGATGTACACGAGTATCTTCCAGGCACAAATACACGCAATTGAAAGGTGCGTGCAGTTCAACATTGACAGAAACTACGAAAAGTAAAGGACTGTCATGATGTCTGAAGCAGCCATCGGGTGTTGAGCTCAAATATAATCAGCTCCAAGATGGTTTGGGAGTGTCTAGGAAAACTAAACGAGCTAGGTAAAAGGAACAAGATAACCCTTGTGGGGCCTGAACTATTTTGCGAGATAAGTAGTAGTATAATACTGTAAAAACTCCAGTGAAGTGGAGCAGACAAAATTCAAATACTGGGAGAGTATCCAGGGAATGAGGCACGGCAAAACTCTTCTGAGAACCTTTAACCTGAAGAAATCTATGGCATGCATCAACCTAAGTAAACATAACATTCGTATATTAACAGGGATCCTGTCAAACCATTGTAATCAGAACGGACATCCAAGTAAGCTTGGAATAGCGATATGTAGAATTTGTAGGGAACAGGATGAAGCCTATCCACCTACTATCAAGGGCCCTGCTTCTGGGACCATGTGAAATTGAACAGAGAGAGTTAACCTAATCTGAGGTAGCCTTACATTCTACGCTTTTTAAAAGGAATTAAATTGGATGGCTAGCCGTCAATACAGCGAGAATAGGGGACACATAGATCTTTCAGGTCGTAGTGTATTATTACCCTTATCTTACAAACATACATCACTTCCGGTTTTACCGCAGACAATGACAAATTTCAAAGTTTAAATTGAATACTGTATTTTTTGCATATTCGGATGCTGCGTAATTTTCTGAGTCGGAAAACATATTATTTGTTAGTTTTCGCTTTCCTGGTTACTAAAATTTAGAATTTTTATGTTTCAATTTAAAATGCTGCGAATACGCTAAAAATGTTTCTGACTGTCGTCTACTAGAACGTGACAAACGATAATTCTTGGCGATTCTCGACAGATATATACTCATAATTCAAATATTTCAAGTATTTGGTAAAATTGGAATCGCCATGAATATCTCTTTCAAGTTAAGGTTGAGGACCCATGAGGTATTTAAAACAGATTCTGAATAGGCAAAGATATACAAGATATATATTATTTCCAGTAAAGCTAGCTAGAAATACATTAAACCAGTTAGCTACCTTAAATTCTCAGAGTTGCTAGTCGTTACAAATTATGTATATTAAATAAAATACCTGGCAATGAGCACTAACAAGATCGGGTGATACTATTCAAAATGTTGTCCAAATGTTGTCTGGTCCGGCAAACATGAAAATCTTGGAAAAATACTTAGATTATGGAAATATTTTAAGACTATATAGCAGGTAAAATTCAAACAAAAAATTAATTAGAAAATATTATTACTGCAACACTGTGCTCTTCTTGAATTACGGAAGGTGATTTTTTAATCTTTATCATGCTATTTTTTGCTTTGGTTACCTCTCGTACCTCAAAATCCAGATTCTATAGCCATTACATACAAGTTGGGCTATATAACGTAAATATTTCTTCCTTGTGCTCAAATTGGTAGTCGTAAGTATATTATTAAAAAATATTAAAATTACAATTTACGCTACGGTAACCGAGTTAGTACTATACTTATGTGTATTTCGATCATAAGACTAGAGTGAAAATTATGCACGTACATCATTTTATGTTCATTTGCATGCGCATCACGAAACTTATTTCTACTTCATAAACTTTATTATACTGTATAGTTGTTACAAGTAACAAAGATTCGCAGACAGCAAGTTTTGTAGCACGGAGGTTTTACTAATGTTAATAGTTCCCGAAGTTACAACAAACTTGATATAATTATCTCACCTTTAATAAAGTTACCAAAGTTTCTACGAAACCGCGTCTGTCAACACTGCTAGCGAACTAATTTATTAATCATTTGGTCGTATGCGCAATTACCTGAAGGCAAAAGGAAACATTTGTACTTATGAAAACCGTGAAAACTTCCAACGGAAAATGCAAATTTCAACAAATTACTAAGCTACCGTGCCAGCTTAGTAATTTGTTGTTTTTGTAGTAAAAGAAATAACACACATTCAGAATTTATTTAATAAAGGATATTGTAAGAAGTTAATCTCAATCATTGGAAATACAATGGATATACAGTCCTGCGAAGCCATACATTTATGGTAATGGTATCAAATATAATTCTGAATAAAATGTCTTAATGAACGTTGATGCACAAATGACTCATTCAGTCTTATCTACATGGTGACTTTACTAGTGCCACAATCCCAATATGAAACAGTCCCAGGTTACACTAAATATTTAAAAAAAATTCTGCTAATATGTATTTTAGATCGGAAGTGACAGATTTTTCTTTATTTTTACTATATATTTCTGATAAATGGTTATTGAATATGAAGTATATATATATATTTTTTATGTAAGTATAATATTGTAAGCTAATATGTAAAACATATTGAGAATTACTGGTTGTAATGTTACTTAAATATTGCTAATTCATATTTCACATACATAGCGTCAATGTCGTGAAAAACATTCTTTAACAGGGATGAGCAACACGCGGCCTGTGGGCCACATGTGGCCCGGCTCACGTTTTTGTGTGGCCCATCAAACTTCAAGCTCAACAAAGCCGCTACATTAGGATTTGCTCGTTTAGCGAAAAAACACGAATGTTTATTTTCAATTGAAACCATTTGCCGATGCAGAAATTATTAAAGAATGTTTAACCGCCGTTGCAGAAATAGCTTTTCTGATAAAAAAGATATTATTTCCAAAATTGGTTTCTCAAGAATTCAAAATTTGTCCGAAAACATTACTGCAACTTTAGGTGAATGTATTGAAAAAATTGAATGGTGTTCCTTGGCAATTGATGAGAGCCGTGACATCAGTGATTCACAATTAGCGATATTTGTAAGAGGAATCGATTCCAACTTTAATATAATTGAAGAACTGACTTCTTTGATTCCAATGAAAGGAACTACAACAGGTAAAGACCTGTACAATCATCGATTTCATTGGAAACATTGTTGGCATATCAACCGATGGAGCAGGAGCAATGTAGACGAGCAGTAGACTTAACAGGAAAAGAAATATTTATTAAACATTGCATAATTTATCAACAGAATCTTTGCGCAAAAACTTTAAATATGCCAAATGTTACCACGCCTGTAATAAAACTTATTAATTTTCTCAATCTCGAGCATTAAATTTACTTCCAATTTAAAGAATTTTTGAAGAAATTGAAAAGTGAATATGGTGATGTAGTTTATAACACAGAAGTACGATGGTTAAGCAGAGGTGGTATGCTAAAAAGAGTATATAACTTAACAAATGATATTCAAATCTTTGTGGAAATGAAAGAATATTCATTTCTCCAATTCAACGATAAGGACTGCATGTCTGATTTTGCCTTTCTCGTAGATATAACTCGGCATATGAATGACTTAAATATGGACGTCAAAGAAAAAGCCAGTTTATACATAACATGGTTGATCAAATTAAAGCTTTTGAAATCAAACTTAAAATTTGGAACAAACATCTATTGTCAAACAACATGTCACATTTTCCATACTTGGAAAAAGAAAATCCTGTAGAAACACAAAAATGTGCCCAGCAAAGAGAAACACTAATAACTGAGTTTGAAATATTTAGATCAGAAGAAAAAAGTTTTAATAATTTTTCCTCACCATTTAATGTTGACGTGAAAACAGTTGCAGAAGAATTATAAATGGAATTAATTGATTACAAAACAACACTGATTTAAGAAATAAGTTTGAGAATGTGGTCATTCAAAATTTTTGTCAAAATTATATGACTTTTGAAAAATTTCCACGATTAGTCACGCTGCATTGCATACCACATCATGACACTTTTTGTACTCGCTTATCAAAACCTGTCATTTCACGATTCAATTTGCGTGCGTAAAAAGTCACTTTAAACACGAGTGCGTAAAAGTAAAGTTGGTACTTCCTGGAACTTGATTAATTTAGTGACATATTAAAATCATAAATCACTAATCTTATTAATATGCTACCCAGTTCGCTGTTTTTCTATGAAAATAAAAGGAAATGAAATAGAAATTATTATATTTGGAAGGTGTGTAATTCAATGTCAGAACAGCAACAAATATTATATAAATTACCATTTTGAATTTGACAATTTTAAATTAAACGTCACTTCAAATAATCAATACTGCCAACTCAATTTTTTTAATTAATATCAAGAGATTAGTAGTGTGTCATAAACAATAACGTATTTAACAATATGTATTATTATTATAGTTCTCGTACAAAAAATATTGTACAAACTTCGTGCGTGAAACATTTCGCGAATTCGTGTCCATAAAGCGCTCGCCTACGGCTCGCGCTTTAAACTGGTCACTCATTCGCGAAATATGATTTCACGCACTTGGTTCGTAAATAACTATTTTGGAAGTACCTATGAGATTTATTGAACAAAATATATTGGAAGTTTATAAATGTAAGAAAATACTTATATAAAGTATTGTAGCCAGAGTAAATCATCTGTCATCCTTTTTGATTTTGTTAAAAAACTTTAAAATTTATTTTTGCGTCTATAGGTACTGAAAGTTACATTACAGTATCGTTTGCAAGGGAACATCGTTGCTCTTTAATCCTGTTTTAAAAGAGAAAGCTATATTTTATGTAAGGGATTTCTCTAATGATTTTGAAATCTATAAGAATTGCTTTTTTTTAATTCGAAATTTCAGCAAGATATTATTCGATATTAATCTCGAACGAAATTTGGATGATATTTCTAAAACTACATTAGACATTGTCAATAACTAATTCAAATAAATTTAGGCAACCTACTGTACCGGCCATTCCTAAATATATTTCTTATTTCATTAAACCATTTACATAAGTTCTTAAGATCAACTTTGGCACAATAGAATGAAATAGTTTTTATAGATTTGAATTTTTGCATCTTTTGTGAACAACCTGCATGTTCGACTATCCTGGCTTGATCTAGTCTGAAACATAACCGTGCAAAGAACGAAAGGGAAGGCTTTTGCACTATACTGCAGCTTTTAGTACCGTTTTCGATACTACACTAACTTTCAAAAACATCTTTAAGTAAAATAATTTGTTAAATATGCTATAGTCCCAATAGCTTTCGAAATAGTTTTGCTTTTATACATTACTATACAATATTTCAAATATATGCGGTTTTTGTTGTTAAGAAGATTAGAACTAAGAACTTACTTTAGCAATCACTAGAGTAAGTGTTTATTGAGGAATAATTAAAAATACTATTAAGATAGGATCAATATAGGAATAGTTGAACTACAGAAATAGCAGCAAACCTATAGGGGTATTTTGAATGAAGTTTGTTTAATTAAAATATTGTTTTATGGTTTTTTATTTAGTTTTGCTTAAATGAATTATGTGGTAGGCTGAGAATTTCTTTGTTCGCCAAAGTGATTTATAAACGACTACTATATTACTTGTTACTCGTCTATTCGGGCTAAAAATGTCACGAACACAAGGTGCTACGTTATTGCGAAAAGTAATTTATTACAAAATCGGGGAAACGTTCTCAAAAATAGTGGGACAACTTTAGCCGCGACATTAACCATAGTACAAGGAGCTAAAATATTTGCAAACAAACCCGAGCGTGATAACAAATAATTTATGCAAACGGGCCTTCCTTCAAATCTCGCTAACGTGGTTTGGGTGTCGTTTATGGAAGTTAAACATACAAGTAAAATGTAGTCATTTATACTGTTCTATTTACGAAGCTAAAGCGTATGACTGAAACTACGATTCTTGCACATGTATGCTTTATAGAAAAGTGTAGTAAAAAAAAATTGAGACAGGGATAACGCATCAGAACAATTCAAAACTAAAACCTGCGTAAATAAAATGGTAATTGCATAAGATAAGCAAGTTTCGCATCAGTGAAGCTAACACATGCGTAGGAGTACCTACCTCCCTTGCATATTACTTTTGAAAAAGAATCTATGACCAACTATTCTCCGCCTTTGATATATATATATATATATATATACAGAAAAATGTATACAAAGTGTCGTTATTGACAGACATATGTTTCGCTGTCACCTACAGCTCATCAGTGTCACTCGACGACATTTGTAATTTACGCTCAAAGCGTATATATGCTAATGCACCCTTGATAGTAATGTATGAGAGTTATACGATTTTAAACTCCTTATTTTAGCGAAGATATTTGCTAATTTGTCAATTTTCATATTTTCAAATTTGTGTTCGGATCTGAACATATTTGTAAATCTAAATTGACAAATTAGCAAATATCTTCGCTAAAATAAGGAGTTTAAAATCGTATAACTCTCATACATTACTATCAAGGGTGCATTAGCATATATACGCTTTGAGCGTAAATTACAAATGTCGTCGAGTGACACTGATGAGCTGTAGGTGACAGCGAAACATATGTCTGTCAATAACGACATTTTGTATACATTTTTCTGAATTTCATCAATTAATATGGCGTTAAACGCTAATTTCGCGGCTTCAGTCAATATATTTTCAAATTTGTGTTCGGATCTGAACATATTTGTAAATCTAAATTGACAAATTAGCAAATATCTTCGCTAAAATAAGGAGTTTAAAATCGTATAACTCTCATACATTATATATATATATCTATACAAGATCTATACAAGTTTCGTAGCTATATATATATATATATAGGAAATAAAAAGTATCGGGTTAGCGGTCTGTTCTAACAATTGAAACTCAATTATTCATTCTCAATATTTCGTTATATTTTTATAACTTCATCAGGAGATGCTACAAAACAATGCAAATACGTAAATTAAAAAAAAAATTTTACAGTAGTAAACCATACTTACAATGTAGGTTTCTTAACGTAGTGAAAAATACATTAAAAGAATTATTAAAAAGTCAAAATTATATACGTCAAAAATTAAAATTACAACTGATGTTAAATCTAGTGTAGTTTGAAAGAGAATGAATTTGAAATCGTTAAAATATTATAATACTTTGTTTTAATACAACATTGTAAAACAAAGTATTATAATATTTTAACGATTTCAAATTCATTCTCTTTCAAACTACACTAGATTTAACATCAGTTGTAATTTTAATTTTTGACGTATATAATTTTGACTTTTTAATAATTCTTTTAATGTATTTTTCACTACGTTAAGAAACCTACATTGTAAGTATGGTTTACTACTGTAAAATTTTTTTTTTAATTTACGTATTTGCATTGTTTTGTAGCATCTCCTGATGAAGTTATAAAAATATAACGAAATATTGAGAATGAATAATTGAGTTTCAATTGTTAGAACAGACCGCTAACCCGATACTTTTTATTTCCTAACGTTGTACGGTCGGTACTTCTTTGCAACTATATATATATATATATAACGTTGTACGGTCGGTACTTCTTTGCAACTATATATATATCTATATATAGCTACGAAACTTGTAGATAAATTTTTTAAATCTTAATTAAATTAGGGACATATATCGCTCTGGCCGATACTCCTTATAATACCCAATATAGCATCTAACATTTAAGTATCTTTAATGTGATTGTATAGTTATTAATTAGTGATGTTTTTCTGTACGTTATAATCAATAAAGAGACAAATTACAAATCAAATTAATTTATTGTAGTTAGTTCCGAAAATGTAACAAAGAAATAAACTTTCTATAGATACTCTCAGGTGAGTAGATTCATTTACTAACTAAGAAACACTATTATAAAGATTTCTATTATCTCAATTCAGACTACGAACTTATATTTGTTGTTTTAAAAACACAAGTAGAATTCAAATGTCCCGCCGAATACCGGTCAACATTGCTTTCAAACAAATCAATGCGCCAACTCAATGAACATACAAAACTGACAAATAGTACGTAAATGGAACCCACAGAATTATGACCAACCTCACATATTCAAAATCACTAGGTTTTACATCAACAAATATCTACAAACAAATTCTCCAATATAAATTCTATGTTCAGTAAATCATTTCAGCTCCCATGATGTGTACCAAGACGCCAGTGGAGTCCTACAGCCAGAATTGCCTCGAATATTGATCTTCAGAACCCCAGGATTAGATTAAGGACAACTCCAAATCACCAAAAAACCATGTGTGCACAAAACACGTAGTACTCTCATCCAATGTAGGTAAATTACAGCACTTTTAGAATTTCATACCTATAAATAAAATAATTTCTAGATAAAGATTTCGAAAAGCTACTATACTTTCAGGAAAATCGAAAAAGAAGTCTGTTCTCCCTTTGTTTTCAATAAACTCATATTTCCAAGACGAAACTAGCCCGGCAACCCCCAAATAGATATAGTTTCCTACGAATTAATATTCCCAACGTCGAACATTCATCGAAAGATACGAACATACCATCAAAACCATAGCAACAACGCAATAATCAAATCTATACGAACAAATAAATTATTAGTCGGAATTTTACATTAATTTACATAATTAAGTAGATAAAAATAAAAATACACTTATATAACACAATTTTGATTGTTATGATTCTCTAGGCTTCATTAAACATAATTCACATTCAATAACATAGGAATATATCTGTTTAATCACCACATACTTATGGCTCTGTGTCAGAGGAGCGACAGATAAGCATACGCAAAAATGCAGGACTATTATATCGCAATTCAAGAGTTAGGAAAACGCTGCGTGTATGTTCTTGAAGAGAAGATTACACAATAATCTTGAATCAGGATGTTTGACAGCATTGGAGGGCTATAATGCAACTTGGTATGGATTTGAAATTGTCAGGTGCTGTAAAACATTCATAAAGATAAACTTCAGCAGGGTTTCACCCAACGCTCTCGTTCAAGTTTATAAAATACCAGAAATTCACACAGGAAAAGTACTACGACAAGAATCTCCTCTTGGCATATTACCTGTGATAGTTACACAAGGTATGAGATCTTGAGAAAAATACAAAGAAGTTCTTGCATTCAATTGCTTAATTAGTTTGGAGATTATAAATTGTTAAATAACCATTGCTTTAGATTTTGTTTTAAGATGCAATAGAAGAGTTGTTTTCTAATTCTATTATAAAATGTCCATATTTTGAATGTCATTTGAGTTACTGAAACATTTTATCATTCATTTCCCATCTGCACACGGTTACATATTCAGAATTATATTAAGATAAACTGTAAAATTTACGCATCCCCGTGAAATCTTACAGCTGTTCAAATTTTGTGGTAGACTTAAACAAATTCTAGTATTAACCGCTGTAAAACTGAATTCATTACGCGACGTAATGTTCTCGCTCAGTGATAAAATAGATTACTTTTGTCTGATTAATAACTACTTCAACACACGGAGTTTCAGATTTTACTTCAGATTGTTTCAAATAATCTACGAAGTATTAAAAGCAAATGCTGCCTGATATACCATTTAGAATTTGAAATTATTATCCAGCGGATATCCATGGTGGTAGGTGGAAGGCGTAGTAGTCAAGTAGTTTGAATAGCAATATCACAATAAAAAGATTTCAGTTTTTTCGGCGCGCAGATAAACCAGGAGCACTGTAGTTTCTTATTAAACATAAATATACAGTCCATTTCGAATAAAATTGATCAATTAGAAATGGAACTAAATAGTAGATCAATTAACATTGCTTGTGTCACAGAACATTGGCTTACTAAGTCAGTAAATAATATTTATATGATTCGTGGATATGAAGTGGCTAGCGCTTTTTGCAGACAGCGACGCCGTCACGGCGGGGTGATGATTCTAGTAAAACAGAACTATGAGTACGAAGTTTTGAATGATGTTAACAGTATGTCCATTGAAATTGATATCGAATTGACAGCTATAAAATTGAAGTCAAATATAATAATAGTGACACTGTATAGGTCACCCGATGGTAATTTCAATGTGTTCACAGAAGTCTTATCTGACGTTTTGACATATGTCACACAGTATGATAGCAAAATATTTATTGTGGGAGACTTTAATATCAATTTTTTAAGTAAAACAAGTAATCGAGATACTTTGTTGGATTTATTTCAATCATTTAATATACACATCACTGGTGACTTACCGACTAGAGTCACTTCTAACAGTCAGACATGTATAGATAATATTTTCGTTAACATTGATAAAGTCGAATATAATGCCGACACTATAAACTTACATATGGGAGATCATCTGGCCCAAATACTTGTGTTTGCAGAAGACTCCAAAAGACCTGAAAGAAGAAATATTATTACTACCAGAATATTTAATGATAAAAAAATAAATGAATTTAATCTTAACATTAATGCTTACCTTTGGAATGATGTGCTATATGGGAAAACTTCCGCGGAGATGTGTTCAATCTTTATGGATATAATAAAGCGTCATTTTGAATACTTCTTCTCTGAAAGAAAAATATATGTAAGTCAAAATAAGAAGCAAAATGTATCTGGGCATATCCAAGCAATGAAAAATCAGTTAGATGCTTTAGCAACTATAGCAATAGCCACTAAAAATAAAACAATATATGACGAATACTACAAGCTAAAATTACTATATAAAGAAGCGTTAAATAAAGAAATTGTAAATAATTATAGTAATGAAATCGAAAACTCGCAAAACAAACAAAAGACTATATGGAAAATAATCAAGGCAACAACTGGAAAAGACAACAAATCAGCCTGTAGTACACAAATAACGCCAAACACTATGAATCGCTTCTTCTTGGATCAAAATGAGTATTCGCATGGCCAACTGTCGGAGCCGTATGATTTATTAATAAAAAGGAATGAAAGGACTGGTGGCTCCTGTTTTCTTGTCCCAGTAACTAATGATGAATTGAAAAAGGCGATCAACAAAATAAAATCTAAAAGCACCCAAGATCATTATGGTATTTCTACCCATTTGCTAAAACAAATTGCTTCTGGTATCATCGACCCGCTTGTCACAATTATAAACAGTTCTCTTATGGAGGGAGTGTACCCCAAAGAATTTAAAATAGCAAAAGTGCTACCAATACACAAAAGGGGTGCTCCCAATAAGCCTAGTAATTATAGACCGATATCCATACTACCTACCTTCTCAAAAGTATTTGAGTTAATTGTCGCAAACAGATTAATTCGCTTTTTCGATAAAAATAATATTATCACCAAAAATCAACATGGTTTCCGTGAAGGTAAATCTGTATCCACTGGGCTAACCGAGGTGATAAATGCGGTCCTGGATGCACTGGACAGTGAGGAGTATGTTCGTCTGACTTGCTGCGATTTGAGTCGGGCGTTCGACACCGTTGATCACCAACTGCTGATGGATAAATTATCATACTATGGAATACGCGGTAATGCCTACAACCTATTACAATCATATCTATCAGGGAGACAGCAGTATGTACAGATGGGATCACGGCTATCATCGATGAGTGCCACTAAACGCGGCGTACCACAGGGATCCATTCTGGGACCCTTGCTGTTTGTGATATATATCAACGACCTGGATGCCAATCTCTCAACGGACTTGACGTGCCTTTATGCGGACGATACGTCGTTGGTTGTGAAAAGTAAAACTAAGGATATGTTACTAGAGAAAGCCGATAAAGTAATGAAGGAAGCTGAAAACTGGTTTTCAGTAAATAAACTGAAGCTCAACCCAAGCAAAACAGAACATCTCGACTTTTCACTTAGAATATTGGGAATACATTTGGACAGTAAACTGAATTGGTCTACCCACATAAATCAACTAGCTGCAAAGCTAACGTCGGCAGTCTATAGCATAAGGAGAATAAGACATATATCTACGTACCAGGCCGCCAGGGTGGCGTATTTTGCCAACTTTCACAGTGTGGCCGTCTATGGCATCCAGTTCTGGGGAGCAGCATCGGATGCGGGGCGGGTATTCCTTTTTCAAAAGAGGGCTATGAGGGCACTATGTAATATAAGTGGTAGAGCATCATCTAGAGAAGCGTTCAAGCGGGAGCGTATACTTACCTTGCCTGCGATGTATATACTTACCGTTGCTAAATCCATACATTCCAATCAAGCTTACTACATGAAAAACGGTGATACACACAACTATAATACCCGCGGCAAAGGACATTTCAAAATACCGTATCATCGCATCAACGCCACACAGAAAAGTGCCGAGTATTGGGGAACAAAAATTCTTAACAAATTGCCGGACAGTATAAGGTGCCTCCCAAGTGACAAGTTTGCTAACTCTTTAAAGACATACTTATTGAACAAAGTTATTTACACGCTTGACGAATTTCTAAACTGTGAAATAATTTACTGACGTTTGTACATATGTAAACATATACAATGTCTTTGTCTCTTACACTTGTATGTTATTTGTGATTTTTTCTTTTCACTCAATTTTGACAAATTATTGTATAGTTATACAATAAATACATATTATTATTATTATTATTATTATAAAAAATAGTCCACACAAAGGCGAAAGTTGTATTAAACAAGAAATAGCTATATCCAACTATAAATAATTTCGCTGGTTATATTCAACTATTTTAAATTGAAACATTGGAATGTTTTCTCTATTAGTGAATGATTATGGCGCTGTTGTTGACTGGTCTAAATGTTGGTTTCCCTTTTACCCACAGTGGTTCTCTAAACGAACGATTCTCTGCAACCAGAGGAATGCGTAAGTTAAATGAACTAAAAACAAGAAGGAGCAGCTAATTTGCATAAATACCCTTCCTAAAGAGGAAACCTATCATTGTGTACCGCACATTTCTCTAGGAATACGCATATTGATTTTCTCTTCATTTTGCTCCGTTTTGCTAATTTCAGTTCTATTAAACCATTCGCAGTAATTCCGTTTGTTCTGAAAATTACTATTTGGTTATTTAGACTTGAGTTAAAATTATACTACTGTTATTAAAGTCATCTTCTGTTGTAGTGGTATTCACGAATTGCATCTAGTGTTCTAATAATACTTAGCAGCACTACTTTGGTCTATTTGTGGCGATTTAATAATAGAAAAGTATTTGATTAGTTATTTACTGTTAATACAAGAAGCTTGTATACTAATCTTTTCTAATTCCATGGTAAATATTATTCTATTGTTTACAGGATTGAATTCTGTCAAAATGTAGTTAATTTTATCATTTGTACTTAGTTAAGATCAAATAAGATGCTACAAAGCATAATTGAAAAGTCAATTTTACTTAAAATAGGATTCAAAACAAAATCTACTACAAGATCAGCTAGAATAAGGTTCTTGAGATAAAGTAGCGTACTTACTTAAATTTCAATGGTTCTTAGTTTTGAATTACCTTTTCTCAAGCATATTTTTGGATAATGATTGAACATGAAACGAAATTTTAGTTGGGCTCCATCTCTACAATGCTCTTAGGTTACTAATATCATACAAAAGGAAATAGATAAATTATAAGTAGGTAAATGTATCGTAGAAACAACTGATTTAAGAGAATTATTCTCTTTGAATATTTGGCAATCCATATATTCTGGGAGACTATCTACATTTAAAAATTTTGGTATTATCCATTGTATCCTATTAAGATGTGTATTTTTAGTAATACCACATTGTTCTAATTACTCTATTGGTAGGAATCTTAACGTTTGTTTATTTTTACTGCATTTTTGATTGGATATTCATATTTTTTTTAGCTTGTTAAAGACAAAAATGTTTGCCGAAACATCGCATATTGAGTAAAATAAGTTATTTGGCTGCAATTGCTATAGATTCTTTCCGTTTATTTTTATATTAAACGGTTGAATTGAGAAAATACAACTAATCGAATATCGACAAGTTTATTGACAGTATGTCAGATGAATATAAAGAGTAAAGCTGTAACACAACTGCCACTCTGTTTTATTGTTGGTACAACACATTGGAAAAGCATTCTTTCATTGGCGGACCATCTTACAAACGCCCTTCTACGTTGACCAAATACTTAAAATATCAATTCATTCTGCCACATTTCTAGTGTGTAATCTCGACGTTATCGGGCACACTGCATTTTACTGTCGACGCCGCTAGATTTAACTTCTCACTGATTTTCCCACTGGCACAGCTTTCTTCATGGTAGTATGGTGAACCGTTTAGCAACAGCTATGGATTCATTACGAGGAAGTTCGAGCACTTTTATTCAGTTATTGTTCGACTGATTACAATAACATTCGAAGAGAAACCAAAATCGCAATGAAATATGCTAAATGACCGACCGGAGTACATATGAGGCCCGGCGGAAGAGAGATGTCATATAATCCTTACCTGCTGGGTCCCATCGATAAGATATGTCCAATAACACTATCCAACACTATTTTTTTTTCTCATACGCCATTAGGTGTAGTTTATGTCGTTTTTTGTGCTGATGCTGAAAGGGCGCTATAAAAGGCGCTACCCACGGCTCGTTAGATTTAATTTAAGTCTGTTCGTGATAGCTGAACGTCTTTTTATTTCATACTGTCCCGTGCGTGTACAAATAATCCCAACGACATAAACGGAATATTACGCCTTTAATAAGAAATTTATATTTTCACTATTTTGATGTAAAAATTAAATAGGGATGGGCACCTCACATTTACTGCGCACGGTGTGCTGTTACTCTGAGGGTCTGGTCTAACGGTAAGAACAGCGCTATGCCATTTGCAAGACCTATGACACACATAAAACATAAAACTGTACAGTTACTAAAAAAAAAAAAAATTAAAATTTCTTGCCTAGTGTAATCGCATTAAGAATCCCGTAGAAATGCACATATTGGGACGAAACTCGTAGACAATATTTCCTAACTTTAATTATATATTGCAGAAATTAAATATTTGTTTAATTCAATTAAATACTTCCCAGTAAAATAAAACATTGTATAGGTAATATATGTAAATAGTTATTTACGAACCAAGTGCGTGAAATCATATTTCGCGAATGAGTGACCAGTTTAAAGCGCGAGCCGTAGGCGAGCGCTTTATGGACACGAATTCGCGAAATGTTTCACGCACGAAGTTTGTACAATATTTTTTGTACGAGAACTATAATAATAATACATATTGTTAAATACGTTATTGTTTATGACACACTACTAATCTCTTGATATTAATTAAAAAAATTGAGTTGGCAGTATTGATTATTTGAAGTGACATTTAATTTAAAATTGTCAAATTCAAAAAATTTCATACAAAATAAAAGCCTCACCAACAACATGAATTCTGATAATGAAATGCAATGTACACCGCCTGAAATTCGCGAAGCTGCCAATATTGCTGTGGATAATTTATTACCCATAAAATCAAAAAACGTATACAAAAACACTTATACTAAATTCGTAACTTGGGCTAGATCTAAAAATATACAAAAATACTCCGAAAATTGTTTATTAGTTTATTTTCAAAATTTACAATCAAATAAATCATTATGGTCCACTTATTCTATGTTAAAATCATGCTTAATAATATATGATAATACGGATATATCTAAATATGCAAAACTCATAGCGTATTTAAAACAGATAACGAAGCAACATCAGCCTAAAAAATCAGCAGTATTAACCGAAGAACAAATTACTAAATTTATTGCTGAAGCACCAAATTCTTTGTTCCTACTAATGAAGGTAAAGTCATTTCCGTATATTTAAATTCCATACAACACTATATGTATTTATAGGCTGTATTAATATTGGGTATTTCTGGATCGTGTCGACGTGAAGAACTTTGCAAAATGTCATTGCGAGACATAGAATTTAAATCGAATTTAATTATCGTAACAATTCCAGAAACTAAAACAGGTAACAGCCGTACATTTGCAATCATTAAGCCCGAATGGATTGCATTAATTCGGCAATATGCAAATTTAAGACCAGACAGCCAGCAGCGATTCTTTTTAACATATCGCAATGGCAAGTGTGTTTGTTCACCTGTTGGTCTTAACACAATTGGCAAAATTCCAATGCGAATAGCTGAGTACCTTCAGCTTGATAGCGCAAGTAACTTCACAGGTCACTGTTTCCGAAGGAGTTCAGCGACATTGTTGGCAAACCAAGGATGTGACTTGCTTTCAATTAAAAGGCATGGTGGATGGAAATCATCTACGGTTGCAGAAGGATATATCGAAAATTCTCTGCATAGTAGAATTCAATTGGCTAAAACAATGACTCCGTTAGAGATATCGACTCCGCCTGCAACTTGTTCGACATCTGAAATACAAGATATATGTAATAATACAATCAACGTTACTCTACCTTCGCAATCAAGATCAATTCAAACAAACCCGTTAATCCCTGAGTATCGATCTCTGGTTGTCAAAATTGCTCAATCAAAATTTTTAATAATTGTTCCGTTTCAATTTCTGAAAAGAATGAATAATGGTAACTTATATAATATTTGTTGCTGTTCTGACATTGAATTACACACCTTCCAAATATAATAATTTCTATTTCATTTCCTTTTATTTTCATAGAAAAACAGCCATAGATAATAAATATATATACGTATAATAGATGTGTACCTCCCATGTAATTTCACGCGGCACGAGCAAAGTTTCAAACCTTTTAAGACTGGTGGCGCGTAGCGTTAGTCAGCAAGAACTATTTCCAATACGCGGGAGATTTGATATTATTTACAATTAAAAAATTTATTGTTTAAATTTTTTTTGCACTTAAATGAATGGGCATAGAAAATAAAATAAAAATTAGAACGAAATCCTTTATTGTGCGCACATAAATACATAACTATACAGTACAAATATTTGCAATACATAACCACAAATTAAAATAAATCGCTTACTTAATACTACTTAACTAAATATATAAGTAATAATAAGGAATAATTATCATAATAATAAATAGTAATCATTGTAATTTAATTAAATTAAGATCATGTGATGAAATTTGTAAATCATCTGTCACATTTTGTATGGTGTACATTCCGTAATTGACAAGGGATCAAATTTGATACGGATTTGCTCATGTTTTCTAACGCTTCATACGGCTTGGTCTTCATAAAATCCTCTATGCGGAGAACCTTATCTTCTAGTCTTTTACAATTTTTTTTCATGCACGGTTCGAGCTTTTGGAAAGATCTTGCTACTTTATATAAGCTGATAGCTTCTGGTGCAAACTCCGTCTTTCTTCGCACCTGTTTTATTTGTAATTATTATCAACAATTCTCGCCGCTTCATCGTAAATTGGGAATTCCCTTCGAACACTTTTTGTACCAAAACATCCTTACGCGCAGCAATTTCTTAAGCCACCCATTATTGCAAATCCGGATATTCACAATTATTACAGCCTTTTCACTCACAAATCACAAAGAGATAAAAGCAATTTCAAACGATTGAAAACGCACAAATTTCAAAATGACGGATGTGTATAAAATGGTATAAAATTTTCAAACAATGTTTTTTGTTGTCGTTGACGACGCGTCAACATACTTCAATCTTATTGGTCAAAAAAATCGCCGAAGCGTTAGTCAGCAAGTACTAAACCGTGCCTACAAGATACAATACAAGGTAAACAGGCGTGAAAACAGCGAACTGGGTAGCATATTATTAAGATTAGTGATTTATGATTTTAATATGTCACTAAATTAATCAAGTTCCAGGAAGTACCAACTTTACTTTTACGCACTCGTGTTTAAAATGACTTTTTACGCAGGCAAATTCAATCGTGAAATGACAGGTTTTGATAAGCGAGTACAAAAATAGATTTTATGGTATTCAATTCTTTGCATAATTTTAATTTAACGCTCAACGACAGATATCATAGCAATATGTACATACGCAGTTACCTACAAGTAACTTGTGAAGATTTGTATGAGAACACATTTGTTACATCTTGTTCTACTTTGCAACTAAAAAACAAACGTTTTGTCTCGGTATAGGGTAGCAAGAAGTATGTTAATTACGCAATATGCTTTTTCGTTCGAGAAATAGAATTTCTCAAATTGTCATGGAAGCGAAGAAACAGCGTGCCATCGAAACTTCCCAAGTTGAAGTGAAGTAATATCTGGAGTGTGAGATACAATGAAATCGGCGATTGCAGGTCGTTATAACTTTTCTAATGAAAGTTATTAAAATTTTGTTAATCCTCTTCTGGGAACTTTTGAAAGCAATTTCGCAATACAAGTTATTATCTTTTTATGAAATATGTAATGATTTCATTCATTTTGAACACATTCGAGATATTTTCGCTAATAAAATGTCCATAAGTTGCCTTCATGTTTTATGTTGATGAATATTCAAACACTTTGTGGTTGTCGAATTTATCTGTAATTCTTATTGTATTTAAAGGTCCTTAAAATGTAATTACGATATATTTAAAATTTTACTCGTGTACAACTAACAGCATTTATTTAAATATCCAGAAGAACTACCACAAAAACAAAGGAAAATAGCAAACAGCTATGATTAAAAAGCAAAGTCACATAAGCTATGCAACGACTGTAAATATAAGTTAATATAACAATAAATATAAAACATGGTAGATTTTAGAATGGAAACGAAGAAGAGCGATATTAGAACTAACATTATTACCAAAATGGATTTCGAGGGGGACGAAGTGCTCGGGACCTTACTTTCGTAGTCAGGCAAGCAAGAGTGGAGATATTTCAATACAACAGAAAAGCCTTTTTCCTTTATCGATTTAGAAAAGGTATTTGACGAAGACCGTGGAAGATGTATGGAAAATCGTGTAAAATACATAAATTGTACGGAGAGTAACACAAGCTACGTCATCGCTAGTAACACTACGTCTGAAGAATTTAGTATTAAGGAAGGATTGGTATAGGGAGGACTACTTTTAGTATTAGTATTAATTACCAAAGAAGATTATGACAAAGTGAAGACCTAAAATTTATAGAAATTGCAAAGACGAGTAGGTTACAAGAATCTTCAGGCCATACTTTCGTTGGCATACACGTTTGCTGACGATATTATAACAATAGGGTGGGGATAGCCAAAAAAGTATTTTACTTTTCTAGGACATTATACCTGCCTAGCAGAAAATGGAATAAAATTAAATGCATATAAAATGAAGGCAACGATAGTAGGTAACAAAGACAATCTAGAAACACAAATAAGTGGGATATTACTTGGAACACTTCAACTATCAAGAAGAACCTACCCCTTTATTTAGACTTTTAAAGAATGCCCTAATTTTTTTTTTAAATTTGCAACGGGAATGTGAATATGTCAAAACACGAGTGTACAACACGGTATCCCACTAGATGTGATTTCGAGAACCTGGCGCAGTTGTCTTTTGTTGTCGTAATCTAGGTGAGACGTGAAATTGCTTTAGATCAACAAATGTTTGCATGTTTTATGGAGGTGTTACAATATACGGTAGGAATTTTTTTTTTTTACATGTTATACATATGGGCACAGGATTTATGGTTTCACTCCCCATCCAAGTAGACATGTTTTGATTTTTATCTACCAAACCGTCTCCACCAGGAATTGAACCCGCACGTCCTGGTGATAGATAGATAATTTGTTGTCAGAGATCTCCGATATCGACATTGTCATGGTTACAAAAAAGGTTATAAAAAATAGTAATTATGGTGATAATAATGATAAGAACAACACAAATAAAAAGTATGGGAATAATGGAGCAATACGATGGTCCCAGTGACTGAGTTAATACATTATGTACTGGTGAGCGTTATGTCTAAATTATTTGTTAAAAATTACAAGAAATTCATTAATGGAATACACGCAGATAATAATAATGAAAGAATAGCAGTACTAAAAATGATCATTGTTACGGTTTTTTTTCTTCACCTATCTTGTGTAGTACTCGGCCAGTCTTTTCGACAAGCTTTCGTATTTTTATTTTCCTTTTCTTTCTGCCCTCTAACTTCAGACTTGCTTTTCGTCATGATTTCCACTACGTTACCTTCATCGTTTCATTTTGGTCCTTTCAATTTGTGCTTTCTTCTCTTATGTTGGCTAGAATTTGAGAATCTTTAATTTCCTTACCTACAGATTTAGTGTTGTACTTAATTCGGTCCTAGTTTCTGTTTATTTCATTCTAGTAAATCATCCTCTATGTTTTGACAGTTGTTTAGTTTTCAAGGTTACATCTGTCTGTTCATCACTTATCTGTTTACAGATTTCTACGCATTGATTTGGTTATCGATTGTATTTCGTGTTCCTTTTGTTCTTTTCAGATCAGAATATTTTGAGTTCACATCTTTTCGACGTTAGATGGCACCTCTTGTCCGTTGTCCGTTTTCAAATTTAATTTCCTATTTTCCGATTGGTTGTGTGACGTATTCTCCCGTTTGGCTTCCTGTTTCCGGCATCTTCGTTTTGATCTTGGTAAATGGTTTAAGACGTGTTCTCAAGAGTAAATTCTTCCTGTTTTTGGAATTTCGGATATTTTCTCACTTATGTGGATTTAAATGGAAGTTTACCGAAAATAATCATCGGCCGTATCTTCGCTTGTGTTTGATGTGGAATTGATGTGATTACCACGGCTGATGGATTCGATTAATTCGAGATAATTTGAGAACCCACGCGTCTGCAACGCCATAATGAAATTTTCTTCGCTACGTTGAAAAAGCCCGTTTTTCTTTTAACGAGGTCTCTATCGTCGCATTATTTTTGGAGTTTTGGAATTTCAACTTCGTTTCAAGTGAGGATCCGAACACCCCCGCTTGGCTGAGAATTTCTGCGGCTTTCTTTGTTCCTGCACCGCCCTTGGGGAATTCAACGGACCTCCTGCTTGCGTGTATTACCAAGTCGAGCCCGTGTCACGATTCAATCGGATAGGACATCACATCCAAGCCCCGTAACAGCCGTTTGAGAGACAAAAGCTAAGTTGCACGCTATTTTTCTTTTTTTTTTTACTAAATTCTATCTGCGAATAAAACGTTCATTATTAAATAACTACCCCGATCAATTAGCTTCTCCTTTTTTAATGTTTTAGTCAACAATTCTGGAAATTTCGTATATTATAGATATTATAGACAATCAGAAATGACGGCCGAAGTATCATCCGCGTAAATGATTAGTGAGTCAATAAAATTAGTTGTATCATTTATAAATAATAAGAAAAGGACAGGACCAAGAATCGATCTCTGCGGAACCCCATCTTGGCAGGCAAATAGGTTGAATGAAATGATTTAATATTTTGATATCATTTGAATTTAAGTTTAACAAATTGCGTCATATCTGACAGATAGGCCAACATGCCAATGGTTCAGCCACCGACACGGCTACTTTTATGATTTATATTTTACTCGTTCTAATTGTATTTGTCTCACTTCTATTGCTTTATATAATTCTAGTTGCATTCGATCATGGAATCGGGTCGTGTGCAGATTATCCGTGAAGCGGAAATAATGTGAGTACATAAAGTTTCTGGTTATAATAGATAAAGCATATCAGCATATGAATTTTCAATGCTAGTTAATTACAAAAGCTTCTTAATTATCAGAAAGGGATACATTCGATTTTCATTATTTTGCAACTGATTTTATAATTTTATTCTGGGAATATAGTTGTGAAGATTAACTCAATAGGAATCGCAATTAAGTTTAATAAATGTTATGTAATTAATTCCGTATGGCAATAAATATGTAAATACCTTCAAAAACGAATTAAAGCTATTACCTTAAAGAAAAAACTACCAATATTTTAATATTCATTGGGTTTTCTATGTATAAACATATTTCCTAGACTTAATTTGGGTTATATAATTTAGACGAAGCTAGATGTGCATTTGTTTGTTTACGAACAGCCTTCAGCTCATAAATATTAATAAAATTCAATTTATCCTTTTTGATACTAGAAAAGTGGCAATTAGCGGCAGGAACTTGTTCCGCAAATATATGTAGAAATTTGGGTGTATCAATTGACAAGAATAACGTAGATGACGGTCACTTATCCTGATCCTCAAATCAGTTATCGTTCTGAGGCCAGCCTTTATAAATCAGAACTTGCTAAATTAAGATACTATACACTCGTGATGTAAATTCTTGCTTCCGTCACCTTTTAACTATGGTGGTGTAATGTACTCAAACTGCAGACTCAAGATTGCGATCGCGTGGTCTTCTGGAGGTGGCGGGGGGAGGAGCATCATTTGTGAGGGCGCCGCGAAGGTGCCTCTCCTTGGTACCGCAAAGGATGCTGTGCCTCCTGTGTCTGCTTTTAGCAGACACTACCATGTTCTTATTGACCGCAAGGTCGAACTACAATTTTCGATCGCCATCTTTACAGATGGATCGAAAACGAAAATAGGAACAGGGGCAGGAGTTTTCAGTACTTCAGTGTCATAATGTTCTAGAAGCGCTCGCTATCGATAATGCGTTGACACTCAAGTGGGTTAAAGGTCATAAAGGAAATCTGGGTAACGAGGCTGCCGATAGGTTGGCGGAGCGGGGCTCGTGCTCCCACTTTGTGGGGCCGGAACCCGCTCTTCCTATTTCGTCGGCTACACTCAACACCATAATAACGCAATGTTCCGCCACTCAGTTTTCTTCAGAAATGCATGTGCGACCTGTCAAATTTTCATTTCTATCCGCAATAACAAACTTACAACAATAACGTCATAAAATTATCTACCTTATACTGGCTTCCGATTTTAATCTAGATTTTTTTTTAATTTTAATACCTTTTGCCTTTAAATAATGCGTGCATAGGGGCTTATTCAGAGTACATTATTATTGTAAATGTTACTAATATTCCACTGGAAATGGTGGGTAGTAATTTCCACAGTCAGGGGATATATGGCTTCACACCAGCTTGCAATAATAAATGCCTTTATTACGTGCAATTAACCGCAATACTCGAAACGATATTACTGTTTTGATATATGATGGTAATTGCACATTTATGAGCAAAAGTTTAAAATTTAACGATGTGAGCGTGAACACTACTGGTCTTCTTCATTTAAATTCATTCATAAACGTTCACCTATAGGAATATCAACTAGGTAGTTGGTACACTTTTATATTACATATATCTACGTTACATTTGATATAAGCTTACTACACACATGCCCCGTTAAATATTCTTAAAATGTCCGCTATCGTTCTCATTTTACCAGTACATGCTTTCCGAGTAGACATCATACGAGGCGAGATATACGAAGTATAACTTGATTGACCATAATATAAATAGACCAAATGTTGATTGGCACATTTTTGTATGATCAGTTTTTGCGCGCAAAAGTTCTTGGTGTTTTAAGTTGCTTTTTTAATCTTAATAAACACAATTTCGTGAAGCTGATTGCTGTTTGGTAGGTATATATGTATTTCTTTGTTAAGCTAACCATTTGTTAAATAATACATAACGTAAAAAGCTGTACACTCGTTACTGTTCATAATTTAATTTACAAGAGGAGTTATTAGTTAGTAAATATAGAATAAACCCAAAGAACGGTAAACGAAAATGCGCTGTTTTTTTGTTCTGTTTTCGCGAAACAGAATGTCAAGAATGTTAAATTATATTTAGGAATAGATTTTCTTAAGTTCACTGTGTTACGTACGATGTTTAAAACCACAAATAAAATTTATAATTCCAAACTGCGCTTAATAGACGGAGGACGTATTTTGGGAACCACTATTCAATTATAGGGTGGGTCACCACAATTGCCTCGGCTTATATGCGAAAAGGGGTATAATATTTTTAACAAATTGGGATTATAGGTTATATAGATTCATAAGGACCACGTTTTAAAATTACTTCGAAATATACACAGTGTATCCATCTGTTGTTAAAAGCAATACGAAATGTTAACAACGTTGGTAAATCTTAGAATTACAATTTCCATTAAAAATACATTATAGAACTAAATTGTTTACGACAGTTAATCTAGACCAAATAAACTAAATGTTATACAGCTATGTTCATTCAAATGCAGTGCTAGGTACAGCTGCAAGACAATGTAAGTTACCGACCTGAAAAAAAAATTTGGCGAATGCTTTTCCCATAGCTAAAACAAACCAAAAGCTACGACGGAAGCTGATTGCTTGGCGTGGAAGAATTCCAATCTTCTGACGGCTTTTTATCTATACATCTATATAGAATTTTGTATTCAAATCGGTTACTTCCATTGTGTCGCGACTGGACATACGATCAGCTGATCGGTATATACACTACTTCTGTGTGAGTATGGGAGCCTGTTATAAATTTAATTTAAATTTCACAACCTGTATTTCTGTATAATCTCTATTTTAGCCAAAATATTGTTTGTAAAAAACAAATCGATTCCAATTTGCTATATTACATACAGTGTGAGATCGTCGTCTCTGTGGAATATTCCGATCGTTATTGACATTGTTAATGTCATGTCAAAATGACAGGAACGTTATATTTGGCTTCAGAATTCTTGGGTTTTTGGAAACTGAATTGAAACTACATTGGAGAAATTGAACGTGAACGAAGCAAATAAATTCTACTTTTGGTAATCCTATGACAATTCGGAAGTAGTGGAAGGCTAAAGGAAGAACAGGTGAATTAGTCTTTTTGACATTTGTGTGATGTGTTATGTATGTACATTATATATTCGTATACCAAATGTCAATAAATTTATATTATTATTATATGCATGCGTTTCGCCATGCAACGTAAACAAATTTTGTTGAAATTACAAATGAATTCTTTTATGTTGTCGTGGTTGAGATTTCAGTAACGTATATTTTAAAATTTTAGCTATTATTATATTTTATTTCTGAGAGACAATTATATTATTATTATTCATATACAGTATGTCCCCGGATTGAGTTTACAATAGGTATGATTGACCAAAAATTTTCGAATTGAAATTTCATATTTTGGGATTCCGCCCTGCTTGGTGTGAAACTTATTTTTAGTTTACTTTAGACTTTTTAAAGTCAAGTATGCCTTTACAGTTGAGCAAACACTATTTTAGTTCTAGGTAAACTACCTTTTCCGATCACAGTATGCCAAAGTGTTCTTAAGAAAAGTTGTTCAGAAGGAAAAGCTATGACGCTATGCATATTTTAAGAATGATCGGCCTACTTTGATAAAATCCAATATTGCTCAGTTTCCTTTTGTGTCAACTTCATTTTCAACTTCGTTTTGTGTCAACGTTGTGTCAGCTTGACTTAAAAAAAAACAAATCTATAATTGAAACTACAATCATACCTTCACGTGGGTTAATGATCACAAAAACAACAAATATAAGGAATTTTTAATTAAATTATTATAACAAAAACAAGTATTAAGTTATTCTATTAACCCTCCACCTTCGTCGCTGCAGAATTCAATCCTCCGTCGCAGTTCCTTAAAGCTATTCCGGATTTCCTGAATTGGTAAGGCGGATATAGCATCTCTTATGCGAGTTTTTAACACCTCGGCATCATTGGGTAAATTTTCTGCAACACTACTTGTTTTAAACGTCCCCACGAATAAAAATCGGCAATAGTCAAATCCGGGCTCCTTGGGGGCCATAAAACTGGACCATTCCTACCTATCCAACGGTGACCACATTTACGGTTTAATCAATTCACAACAATTTGTGAATAATGCGCCGGACAACCATCATGTTGGAAATACATTGACGTCCGATAATTGAGAGGCAACTCACCTAAAGCGTCATCGAAGAAATTGCCTAGCATATTTAAGTATGTCCCTATGCTGGTTAACGTTATCAAAAAAATATGGTCCTATCATTCAATAATATGAAATAGCACACCATACATTGACTTTAGCAAAATATTGCCGATTATTTGCAATTCTAAACACAGGATTAGTGTCACTCCAATATCGAACATGTTGCGAGGAAACAGTTCCATTGGTAGAAAATGTAGCTTCGTCGGAAAACAAAATGTTTTGATAAAAATAACGATTACTTGCTATTTTGCTTCCTATGCATAAACAGAAATCGAGACGTTTTGCTTCGTCTCCTGGTTCCAAAGTATGATTAAAAATGGGTTTGTATGGATAAATCTTCCGGTCTTTCAAAACTCGTTGTATGTGTGATTTACTAATGCCTAAGCGAAGCGACCGCTTCTTCAAAGACAATTTTGGATCATTTTGTACCGAATCTAAAATTAGCAGAGTAGCGGCATCGTCTTCATTATGCATTCTCTTAGTTTTCTTTACATTTAGTACTGAGCCAGTTCTTAAAAATTTCTTAATAAGCTTCTGAGCACCCATACGTGATACATAAATATCCTTAAATTTTTCATTAAATTTTTCAATCACGTAACGGAAACTTTTTCCACGTCCATAACACTGTACTAAATATATTTTCTGTTCTAACGTTAGCATTTTATTGTAAAAATATTGTCATTAGTTACTTCGCTATGAAAATCAGTTTTGTGATATTACTTCAACGATATGAAAGATGACGACACATGTCATACTACAATAAATACTTGACATGTAATCGATGTTTTTTGTTTTTGTAATTAGTAAGCCACCTCATCGCTGTTTCAATTGCAATACTGAGCAATACTGGATTTTATCAAAGTAGGCCGATCATTCTGAAAATATGCATAACGCGATAACTTTTCATTCTGAATAACTTTTCTTAATAACACTTTGGCATACTGTGAACGGAAAAGGTAATTTACCTAGAGCTAAAATAGTGTTTGCTCAACTGTAAAGGCATACTTGACTTTAAAAAATCGAGAGTAAATTAAAAAGAAGTTTCAGACCCAGCAGGGCGGAATCCCTAAATTTGAAATTCCAATTCGAAAATTTTTGGTTAATCATACCTATTGTAAACTCAATCCGGGGACGTACTGTATATTATAATAAAAATTATAAAATACAGGGCCGTACTAAAAAAAAAAAAACACAATCCATAATATATTTTATGCATAAAATTTATATGCATGTTATATACTGGAACAAATTCAAACGTATTTTTCTACCATTTCGACAAATTTTGTTCAAGTTGCAAATGAGTTCTTTTATGTTGTCGGGGTTGAGATTTCAGTAATATATTTACAAATTTCAGCTATTCAAATATTTTTGTTCTGACAAACAATTTTATTATTATTATTCATATATAATATAATGAAAATTAGATACAGGGTCGTACTAAGAAAAAAAAAAACCACAATTCATACACACTATCCCTCCATAATTATTTGCTCACCTGTATATTTGTGTATAGCTTAATGTTCTTATATTATTTCCTGGTAGAATTGCATCACGACGAACCGATGGCAGAGCAACTATCCTCACAGATTTCCTCCATGGACATCCACAACGACGAACAGGATCCAGAACTGGAAGAGGAAATTCATATCTTCGCGGAGGAGGTCCGGAACGAATGGCAAGACGCGGAATTCGATCCACACACCAGACTCGAAGTTGCTTTCGTCGACGAGAAGAGACGCAATCAGATGGCGAACGCCAGGAACGAGAACGTCCGTCAACAAGAGTCGGACGTCCTCTTGTTGACGTCGAGAGGCTTCGCAACCGCGGCTAACAAGCGCCGTCCTACCTGAAGGCGACAGGATGTCGAGCCCAGTACGTGCATCTGGGACGCATGGAGGGCGAATGTCGCTTCTGTACCAAGCGAGATTCTTTCTGCGCGAGACGACAACAAGAAGCCGCTACACCAGGTGCTGCGAGAGCGGCCAGGTAGTACTTCAGCAACCACCGCAAGGGTTTCCAGACGAATTGCGTGAACTCTTTTCCGGCCGACATCCTTTGTCGAGAGGGTTTGAGAAAAGCATTATTATTTATAATAATTGTTTTCTGTTTGCCAGCGTCCAGGCAAATTTGAGGGATCTGCCCGGCCAAGGACCGTATGTCTACGCCATCCAGGAGCAGATCTACCATCATTACTCGGACATCAACGTCAACCGGGATCGGTACAAGTGCGGTCCGCTCTATTTTTTGAAGCCAGAGGAGGCAACACGTCAAAGATTCACCAACGTCGCCCTCTTTCACGTACACCCGCGCCTGATGCGATCCCTGGGCGATGTCCTCCACGATGTTAACCCGTTCGCTAGGCAGTACAGGTATCTGTACAACGTTTATCAGGAACAGAGAGGACGGAATCCTGAAGGTCTCCTTCCCAGGGCATATTTGGAGTTCGTGGTGAGACACCGCGATCCCCGTCCCAGAGAGCTCGACCCAGTTCAAGTAGACGAAGTAGTCCGAATACAACGAGACCCAGATGCCCAACCCGGGCATGAGGGCATTCTTGACCGAGAGACACCAAGGAATCCGCACCATCAACCTGGAGAGTGAATTCTGTGATCCACTTAGGTTTCCGCTGTTGTTTCCCACCGGAGAATTAGGTTGGAGATGGAACCTTGCGTTCGCTTGCGACAATATTACCCTTATCGGCTGGCACATCGTCTCGGCGAAGGCGCAGACGCTTTTGATGTCCTCAGCTTAGCCGGTAAGCTGACGCAGAAATACACCGTGTGAGCATATTTAAATCTGAAAGCCAACCGAATGTCCTACATCCGTACACATCCGGACCAGATGCGCGCGGAGGAATATCAGGGTCTGGCCGACTACGTACGGACCGCGGCGGCAAACCGAAACGCAGCGGTCGGGAGGATCGTCGTCCTCCTGTCGACGTACAATCTGGGTCCCAGAAGCCAGATGCAGCGTTACCAAGACGCGATGGTCGTCGTTAACGTCGTCGGATATCCGTCGGTGTTCGTAACGATGACATGTAATCCGAGATGGCCGGACATCGTCGAGAACATATCTCTCAACGACGAGTTCTCAAACCATCCGATGCTGATCTGTCGCGTCTTCTAGATGAAACTGGGACAATTGATGGAGGGCCTGACCGTTTGCCAGGTAATGGGCGTACCCATCGCCCACCTCTGCGTTATTGAATTTAAAAAGCGCGGCCATCCTCACGCCCACATCCTCATTACGCTAAGGAACGAGGCAAGCCGATCGACGCGGATCGAATCGATCAGCTGGTGACCGGGGAACTACCCGATCCCGAGACGGATAGACAACTGTTCGACCTGGTAGGAGCTCACATGATCCACGAACCGTGCGAGGCTCACAATCCAGATAGAGTATGTATGGAGGACGCCAGATGCACGAAACAGTTCCCCAAGTACTGGTGCAACGAGATCACCATTAGGAACGGCCACGTCAACCTTCGCCGAAAGAGAAACGGCAGGATCATCGAGATACGGCGTAACCACAACGTGGAGAACGAGTTCGTTATGTCCTATAATTCATACCTGTTACTGAAGACGCATATCAAGTAGAGTCCGACCGGGCCTTACTGAGAGTCGTTCAGGAGAACGATGAAGGTCAGTTTGTACCTCAACGGCAGATACATGACAGCTCCAGAGGGCGTCCTGGCACATTCTGGCGCTGCCATTTCACGAAATGCTCATCACGTCGAAAGCTAAGAAAAATTATCTCATCTCATCATATTTTTCAGACTGTCAATACACCTGCCGGGTAGACAGCGGGTCGTGTTTAGAGAGGGCGAAGAACAAGTTGTTGTAAACGAGCAGCCCACTACCCACATTATCCAGTGATTCGAGACAAACCGCACGGATCCGAATGCGAGACAGTTCCTCTTCGGAGAATTTTCACTGCACTACGTCTAGGAGTGCTGCGCGAAACTTTGGAAACGACGCCAGAGGACTCACAAACCCGTCGTTCCGAGGTTCTTCAACGTTTCCATCCGAAGCGGAGAGCTCTATTACCTCAGACTACTTCTCTTGCACGTCGGAGGGGCCACGTCCTTCGACGACATTAAAACCGTTCAGTGGACGGTTTGCGAGTCGTTTAAGGAAGCATGCCGACTGCGCGACCTCCTCCAGGAGGACCGAGAGTGGATCCGTAGTGTCACGGAAGCGGCACAGCGCGAGATGCCCAAGCCGTTGCATCAGCTGTTCGCCTACATCCTGATCTTCGCCACAGTGGAAGATCCGCCGACGTTGTGGCATCAAATTTCGACGTCACATGTTCGAAGACTTTCTTCGACGACCAGACGAGGAGAGCGCAGAGAACGCCGCCCTCTGGAGATTCCAATTCATCCTTCGTGCGAGCGGTTGTCCGAGTTCGGACTGCCAGAACCTCCAGACCGTGATCCGGACGCAAAACAGGACCGCATCGACGTAGACGCGGAACGCCGTGAAGGCGAGGACATGCTGGAGTGTCTCAACGCCCATCAGCGTGCTGGCTACGAGGTGATTATGGCGGCCGTAGATTTCGACAGGGTGCAGAGGAGGTTATTCCTTCTGAGCAGTGATGTGGGCACGGAAAAGACCTTTCTCTACAACACCATCATTACCTGCTTGAACGCTCAAAACTTCGGTGTTGGCTGTCGCTTGGACAGGATTGTCGACAGCGCTCCTCAAGCAACCCTCCACAGCACTTTTAGATTACCGCTTCGCATCGTGGAGAACACCACGTCGGCGATCCGATTCCAGTCGGACGAGGTAACCGCCATCACGGAGGCCAAGCTGATCATCATCAACGAGATGAGCATGACAAGCCAACAGGCGTTCGACGTGCTAGAGAAAAGCCTTCGCTTCCTCTGCGCCGACGACAGACCGTTCGGCGGCAAATGCGTCATGGTGGTGGGCGACTTTAAACAGTGCTTGTCGATCGTGGTATGGAGTGACAGGACCACCGTTGTGCAGGCGTGCGCCAAGTCCAGTCCGCACTGGATCCTTTTCGAGGAGTTGCAGCTGCGCATCAACTTGAGAGTGGAGCCAGAGGAGACCGAGTTCCTGACTTGGCTCAATCGACTCGGCAACGGCACTTTGGAGGCGCCGGAGACTGCGCG
This sequence comes from Cetonia aurata, assembly GCA_949128085.1. Classification (NCBI taxonomy): domain Eukaryota; kingdom Metazoa; phylum Arthropoda; class Insecta; order Coleoptera; family Scarabaeidae; genus Cetonia; species Cetonia aurata. The sequence continues at coordinate 1,170,377 of OX421885.1, forward strand.
GACCAATCCATGAGACATCGTTCGCATTCCCGATCGGTGCATAGTCAATAGCCCGGAGGATCTTATCCGGAAAGTCTTCGGCCCGCTGCGGCCAGGAGACGTGCCGAACAAGGCGATTTTGAGTCCGCTCAATAATGCCTGCCACGAGATCAATAACACGGCTTTAGATCTCATTACAGAGACTCCCGAACGTCTCTACCTCGGCGCCGATTCGTTCGTGGCCGAGTTAGAGAGTGAAGCGGATAACTTTACGCCGGAGTACCTCACCAATTTCAATCCGTCTGAATTCCCTCTCCACCGACTGCGTTTGAAGGAGGGCAATGTCGGGATGCTCCTCCTTAACGTCCGGGCCGCCCTCTGCAACGGCACCCGACTATTGATTCGAACCCTCAGCGAACACTATATCGACGTGGAACGAATCGGAGGCAACGGACGACTCACTGGCGAATGCGTGTACGTCCCCAGAGTCGACTTCACGTCGGAAGTTTCCTCTGAGACCAGCGTACACCCTGACCATCAACAAGGCCCAGGGCAGACATTCGACGCCGTAGGCATCTGTCTGAGAACCCCGTCTTTCAACATGGGCGGTTGTACGTGGCCTTCTCGCGTGCGAGGAAGTTCGACCAGGTATTCGTTTATGTCAGCGACACGCGAATCAGGGTAAGCTGCTGGTGAACAGCAATTCATTGTACACGCGGAACATCGTGTACAACGAAATTTTATAATCTTAAGGTCGTATATGGTGATATTCGATTTTCGTGATCTCTTTATATGCTCGAGGTGATAACTTTTAGAGAGGGGTTTTTTAGTCGGTAAAAACCCGGCACTCTGTGAACATGGGCACAGTGTCGTTTGAATATTTCCCCCCTCCCAAGAAAGAAAAAAGAAAATCAAATAACATAACTTTTAGAAATCATAGCGGAGATGACATTTTCAAACGTGGTCACGTAAATATATAAGTACCCCAAATTTTTGTTTTTACTTTTTAATAGCTTGAAATTATCGGATGCACGAACGATATATGGAGAATAAGAAACAAAAATCAATAGGAACGTCATATCATACTCTACGTCATCCTTTACTTATTTCTACAGGTGAAAAAAATAAAAATGGATCGTTGATGGCAGTATACCTTATTTTTATTCACGAGTAAGTAACACAGGCAATTACGTAAACAATTGTTTTTTTTTTAAGAAGACAGTTTTCCATATTTATACAAACATCGATGTTATTACTACTATAATCATTACTTATTCTTATAATCATAAGCATTTCAATGCTCATAATAAAAAATAACCGGAGAGTGGGCGGTTTGGCTTTTCTGCCGAGTTGGGGCGTAAGCGGTCATCGAACGACTAATTAATACGCCGGGTGAACGGGCCCGAATATCTAGTTTCAAATACTAATGCCCAGTCATTTATTTTTCAAAAGTAGGCATAGACGAAACTGCTTTTCTACAGGCTAATTAAGAGATCAAAACTAGGTAAACAACAAATGTAAATACTTTATTAAAATCGGTAAATTGAAATACCTAATAAAAATACTAATGTTTTAACAAATGTTCAAAGTAGTGACCATCACTTTCAATGCATAGGCGAACTCTTTCTTGAAATGAATCTTTCACTTTAATTAAACTATTTGGTGTTAAATTTCGAAACGCCATTCTTATTCGTTCTTTCATATTGTCGGGTGTGGTTGGTGGTATATCATAAAGAATATTTTTGATATATCTCCATAAAAAGAATTCTGTGGACCGCCGCGCTCTATCCACCTGTTGGGGTATCGTCTATTCAATTCATCATGATAGTTGTGTTACAACGGAAACTAATGATGATACAGTATGTGTAATTTCTAATAAAGAAAACTGAATATACAGGATGTACCGACGATCCCAAACCAATCACAGGTGTAGACGGGAGTTAGAGGAGAATGGTGCGGTATAGGGGGTCTGCTGAGGTGGGTCGTAATGGGGATCAAACCAACGACTGCGAGTCTTCTTACAAGTGGGAGGGGTTTAGCGGGTCTTCTGAGCTGGGTCGTAATCCGTTATCAAATCAACGACTGCGAGACCAATCACAGGTGTAGACTGAAGTTAGAGGAGAATGGTGCGGTATAGGGGGTCTGCTGAGGTGGGTCGTAATAGGGATCGAACCAACGACTGCGAGTCTTCTTACAAGTGGGAGTGGTTTAGCGGGGTCGTAATCCGTTATCAAATTAATGACTGCGAGACGCGAAGCGTCGAGTCTTTTTACAAGTGAGAGGCAGGAATTAAGAAAAATGAATATACAGGGTGTACCGACGATCCCAAACCACAGGTGTGTACGAGAGTTAGTGGAGGGTGGTGCGATTTGGCCGGTCCGCTGTATTGAGACATAATCCGTCATCAAACTAAAAATATAAGATTTAATTGCATACTTCCATTTCGCGCCTGCCGCTTTCTGTGACATTTTTTCTAGATTTAAAAACATATTAACTTCATAAAGAAACTCATTTTCAACAAGTAATTTAGAAAAGTTTATGATAGTTAATTCCTATTATAATTCTATCGAAAACTTTGACGATTGACAAAATTAAACTTTTAATATATGTATCTACGCTACTGGATATACCCGATCGCAGATTGACTGACTAACACTCCCTAGCAAACTGCACCGAACGTCGACGCGCTGCTTATAACCTTACTTATTTGTTTCCAGTAAGTTATTTCAAATATGAATATGGCTACGTTATTTTGTTCTCGCCGAATATACACTATAACTTTTTGATGTTGCTGTTTTTACTTGGACTATTTTATTTCTACTTTTTCTAGTATTTACCGTAACTGTTCTTCCGGTGTCCGTCGAGTTAGCAAACTCGACGAACACCGACAGATTCCTTTACACTAGTGCTCTTCCTGAATATTCTATTTATTATTTTCCATTTACATGTAGATTCCACAAAATGTATTTCACAACAAAATATGGGTATTTTGAGATTTCGCCACAAAACTGTAACCACGGCATAGACCACGCATAATAAACGATGGAGCTTTTATCTATCTATCACTAGTTGAATCAGAAATTCTTGGTGGATGGTTTTGTCATTAGCGACATAACTGTTCCAGGTTATCAATTCCGGCTACATGATTCCGGCAAATAGTTAGGTTTGGTATTTGGTTGTGGTGAATTGGAATATGACTAACTCACACGCAAGTTTTTCCTGCTTTGTGTAATTGCTGCAATAATGGATTACTGGGTATAGATGTTAGCTATTACTAATGTATCCCACATTATTGGTTGAACAATAGCTCATCCTTATAATTAAGTAAACGTTCAATACTTGTATAAATGTTATCACCGCCGAAAACTACTAATTTCTTATCATGATTTGTAGTATGTGCTATACTCTAAGGAAATTCTTTAAAGCCCTCATGTTGTGGTGCTTTTTGAAGATGCAAAATGTAACAGCTTGGTCGTTTCCTTTTTTTTAACTTGGTCGGATTTGTGAAATAATACTTTTTAAGAGTATTTTTTTGCCATTTGTAAATAATCCCAAACAGCTAAAATAAAAACTTCGAACGTAATCTTTCTAATTTTCTTTCCACTCTTTTTCGTTATGGTAATCGTTTGGAATAGCGCAGTATATACTCTTAATACTTTAAGACAACAAAGGGATAACAAATCGTATTATTCATTATTGACAAACTGAAGCGGCACAAGAATAAAGGACTTTCATTATCCATGGTAAGATAAGCTGTCTCGTATCCTGCGTACGATATATTTTTTTTTATCAGAACTGGAGTGGACGTTTTTCTATAATGTTCACAAAAAGGTGGAGAGGTGGATATTTTCCGACTATTGGAATGTCAAAAATAAAAACGCCATGAATAAAGGTTCCTCTGGTTGCGATCGCCAGCGAATGCAAGCTAAAATAGGAACGTGAAACCTTTAGAATGAATGGTAATAACAATGGAACTTATATTTGCCCATAAATATGGCATATTGTTTCACTGGCTATTATGGCATCAGTCAGTTAAAAGTGATAGAAACCATATTCATATGAAAGAAAAATCTTACTTTGATGCTTACAATGCTGCTTTTATTATTATTATTATTTATATTTAGAAAATCAAACAAACCCTTACCAAATTCATTTAAATGAATGAAAGTATTAATCATCAATCATCACCATTAAGAATATAAAATGCATTGTCTAATTGTGTACGATAGTGATTATTTACTATATAAGTTTCATTTTTGTGCTGTTGAAGCATTTCATCATATCTACTTATGTAGGATATTGCTCAAAATGAATATTTCTATCTATTTATCTGTCTGATTTGACAGTAGTAGCGTTTTTATCTTACTGTGCTCTCTTAAAGTACGGGTTGTCTCACCGAATACTGGGTATTTGATTACAGCTCTATTTGCCATTATAGAAAAAAAACTTTTTCTACAAAGATTCTTTGCATAACCTAAAAATATTTCTGACTATATAGAATGTTCCAGAAGTAGGTAAACGCATACCTACTCCTTTATTTTAAATGGAACACCCTCTATATTATTTAATTTTTCAATTCTATGCAGAAAAATAACATGACTGCTATCATATAAACTACTATATGTCTATCATAACAACGGTGATATTTACCCTTTGTAAAAAATGGTCCCTCTGCAAGCTTTCAGTTAAGGTGGCGTAGTTTATATTTACATTTGTTTTGGATATTCAAATTTTGAACAGTAGACATATACACTTGTTTTGATACAACAGCGAAACTAAAATTGATGTAGTTATATACAGGTGTCCACTAACTACTAAGGCAACTTGATTTTTTAAATTTCACCCTATATTTTGCTTATGCTAGATTAACCCAAAGCAAAACCCTTTAATTTAATTTAATTAATTAAAAAGCTGTAATCAAAGACCCAGTCCTTGGTGGCGCAGCCTGTACATATTGTATGATATAGTAACTAGATAGATGGCGTTGCTGTATTAGGTTAGTTCATGGCTAGTTGATGGCTAGTTGCATGTAGAATATATGTAGTTACGGATATCACAGTGAATAAACAACTATATTTTACAATGTATACTCATTATTATTAGTAGATAATATATGGAATAGTACCATATAATACATGGTGTCAGAAGTGGGATAATGGTTGCATAGGATATTAAAATAAAGAAAAAGTATTAACCTATATTGGAAGAAAGAAGCACGTGGATAAGTAGACAAAATGGAGTCGTATATGAAACCGCCGGAATCATTATCATTAATGGGAAATGTTTCGGAGAATTGGAAGAGATTTTGGCAGAGATTTGACCTTTTTATGAAAGCAACGGATTTAGATATGAAACATGAAAGTAAGAAAATAGCAGTTTTATTGAATATAATCGGAGATGACGGGTTAGAATTATACAATTCATTTACTTTGACGGATGAAGAGTCTAAATCATTAAATGCTATAAAAAGAAAATTTGAAGAGTACTGTTCGCCAAGAAAAAACATAATCTTTGAGAGATACAAATTTAACAGTATAATACAAAAAGAAGGCCAAAGTTTTGATAATTTTTTAACGGAGTTATATATAGGTGTAAAAACCACAGAATATAAAGATCAGGAGGAAATGGTGAGAGATCGAATTGTAATGGGAATATATGACAAGACAACACAGGAGCGATTACTTAGGGAATCAAGTTTATCATTATCAAAAGCTATTGACTTCTGTAGAGCAATAGAAGTAAGCAAAAAACAGGTAAAGCAACTCCAAGCAGAATGTGAAGTTGATGCAATAAGAAAAGGAAGACCAAGAATGAGAAATTGAACATAAATCGGAAAGAAAATCAGTGTGGCTATTGTGGATACAAACATATAAAAGGAAAATGTCCTGCATATGGAAAAAAATGTAGCGAGTGTCAAGGAAAGAACCATTTTGCCGCAGTATGCAAGAGGAAGCTGAACATTAAGAAAAATGTGAATGAAATACAACAAAACGAAGAGGAAAAATTAAGCGAAGAAGAGGAGGAAGTATACATAGACAATGTAGAGATGAAAATTGTTGGATCGCTGAACAAATCAAGAGTAGCAGAGTCAATGTGGACAGAAACGATAAATCTGGAAGGTGAAGAAGTACTATTTAAGTTAGATACAGGAGCTGAGGTAAATGTGCTTACATATGAAATTGTGCAAAGATTAGGTTTAGAAAGAAATATTAAAAAGACAAATGTAACGCTAGTTTCATACGGAAGTACTGATTTTAAAGTTAAGCCTGTAGGAGAAATTAGGTTAAGTTGTTCTGTTAAAAGTAAATCTTCAATAATACCATTTATAATAATTAGATGTAAGAATCAAATATCATTATTAGGGCTCCAAGCATGTGTTGAGCTAAATTTAATCAAGAGAGTAGATAGTTGTAATAAACTATTTAAAAATTTTGAACAAGTTATAGAAGAATATTCGGATGTTTTCTCAGGATTAGGTCAGTATCCTAAAGAACACACAATAATGCTTAAAGAAAATGCAATACCACATGTACAAATAAGTAGACGAGTGCCACAGGCATTGCACAGTCGTTTAAAAGACAAATTACAAGACTTAGAAAAGCAAAGAATTATAAAAAAAGTTGACAAGCCTACTGATTGGTTACATCCTTTAGTCATAGTGGAAAAAAAAAACAAAGATTTAAGATTGTGTCTGAACCCAAAGTATTTAAATAATGCAATCAAACGCGAGCATTTCACAATTCCAACTGCAGATGAAATTGCTACTAAATTAAATAATAAAGTTTATTTTTCAGTTTTAGATATGAAGGATGGGTACTTCCAGATCAGAATTGATCAGCAAAGTTCAGATTATTGCACATTTGGAACACCTTTTGGCAGGTACCAATTTTTAAGATTACCTTTTGGAATCAGCTCTGCTCCGGAAGTATTCCAAAAAATAAATTACGAACTTTTTGGGGATATAGAAGGGGTCCAAGTTTACTTTGATGACTTGATCATTTCAGGATGCACAGAATTAGAACATGATAACAATATTAGAAAAGTGTTAGATAGGGCTATAAAGTATAATATTAAATTTAATAAATCTAAAGTTCAATTTAAGTCACAGAAAGTTAAATTCCTTGGTCAAATTTTTAGTAGTCAGGGAATTGAGCCTAGTCAAACACATATTAAGGCAATTGTTGATATGCCTAAGCCACAAAGTAAAAGTGATGTATTAAGACTTTTGGGAATGGCAAAATTTTTAGGAAAACATATTCCAAATATGTCGACAATCACTTCTCCTTTGAGGAACTTAACTAGACAGGATGTTGATTTTATTTGGACAACAGAACATGATAATGCATTGAAAGAATTAAAATATTTATTAACAAATGCGCCAATATTATCATTTTTTGACGCTACTAAACAAATTGAAATTGAAACAGATGCAAGTAAAGACGGCCTAGGGGCGTGTTTACTACAAAACGGGCACCCTATTGCATTTGCGTCACGTAGCTTAAACAAACAAGAAGTAAAATACGCTCAAATAGAAAAAGAAATGAATGCTATTGTGTTTGCGTGTCAAAAATTTCATTATTACATATATGGAGTTCGAAACGTACTTTTACACACAGATCATAAACCGTTAGAGGCCATATTTAAGAAAGACATACAAACAGTATCCCCTAGATTGCAAAGAATGTTGATGAAAGTACAAAACTATGACATATCTGTCAGATATAAACCAGGCAAGTACTTATATATAGCGGACACACTCTCACGAGCTTATCTTAACAATAAAGACCCACTTAATAGTGACATTGAATATGCTGTACACTCCTTTATAAATTACCTTCCAATATCAATTGAAAAAAGAAAACAAATTAAACAAGAAACACAAAATGATAGACAACTGCAAACGGTAATAAATTTCAGTCAACAAGGTTGGCCAGAAAAACAAAAACTACCAGAATATGTAAAACACTTTTATAAACTAAAAGATGATATGTACATTTGTGACGACTTACTTTTTCTAAAAAATAAATTAGTTATACCAAAAGCATTAAGAAAACAAATGTTAGAAAAATTACATGAAGGGCATATGTCCATTGAAAAGACTAAAAATAGAGCAAGACAAATCTTGTATTGGCCAGGTTTAGCAGCAGATATAGAATTGTATATAAAAAAGTGTAAAATATGTGAGCGTTATGCAAGGAAAAACAGCAAAGAAACTCTCAAAACATATGCATTACCAAACAGACCATGGGAAAGAGTTGGTGCAGATATATTCTCATACGGAAATAAACCATATTTAGTTATGATGGACGCTTATTCTAACTGGCTCGAACTCAAATCATTAAAAAATAAATCGGCTATAGAAATAATTTCGAAATTAAAATCTATATTTTCCAAATTCGGTTGCCCAGACACATTAATATGTGACAATGTCCCTTTTAATAGTTTTCTTATGAAACAGTTTGCTAATGACTGGAACTTTGAAATTGTTACAAGAAGTCCCAATTACCCAAGATCAAATGGACTAGCCGAAAAAGCCGTAGGAATAGCAAAAAGTATGGTAAAAAAATCATCAGAGGAGGGGAAAGATGTGTATGAGTCCTTAATGCAATATAGAAACTCTCCATTAAAATATATTGGTTACTCTCCAGCACAATTAGTTATGAACCGAATATGTAAGACTAAAGTACCTATATCTGTTGATTTATTAAAGCCAGCCTTATGTGAAAACGTAAAAGAAAAGTTAACTTATAGACAATCACAAAATGTCAAAAGCTATAATCAGCATACTTAAGACCTTGTAGAATTAAGACCTGATGAAAATGTTACAATTTATAATCATGTCAGTAAAACCTGGGAGCCAGGCAAAATTATAGATAGACATAATACACCTAGATCATATATTGTTAAAGACAAGACGGGTAATAGTGTAAGACGTAATAGGTTCGATCTAAGAAAATCGTTAAATGAATATAAGTCTGAAACAACATGTGATCTTAATAACTCAAAAGAGGACTGTAATAATTCTAAGCCTAATGTACCTAGTAGTAGTAGTAATATTGTATCGGATAGACTAAATAGTAAATTCGATGATATTCAAGATAATTGTAACAATACCCTATGTGATCATCAACCCAATGAGCCCCCACAACAAATCAAAACAAACTCTGGCAGAATTGTTAAAAAGCCAGTAAGGTTAAACTTGTAATAAAGAACTAAAAAGAGGAGATGTATGATATAGTAACTAGATAGATGGCGTTGCTGTATTAGGTTAGTTCATGGCTAGTTGATGGCTAGTTGCATGTAGAATATATGTAGTTACGGATATCACAGTGAATAAACAACTATATTTTACAATGTATACTCATTATTATTAGTAGATAATATATGGAATAGTACCATATAATACACATATAGTCTATAAGTTGTTACACAATGACGAAATGTCGCTCGGAGAAAAAAAAAAGTTAATAAATAAGCACCAGATGCATTCAAACTATTTTTTTTATATTTACACACGTATATATTTTATCGATTATGTTACTTTACATTCCACCACACATACCTACCTACTACTATGTATTTAAATAATTAGTTTATTTGGTAACGGCAGAATATATCAAGCGAAATCCGTTATCTTTGCTTCTATTTTCGAGTATTAGAAGAGCCCGATATTATTTTGAAGTTTTATGTAAAATCACATTAACTCTCTCGTAAGGAAATTCGATACATCAACGATAACACTCGTCAAGAGCTGGGGCACTTGTGGCTCCCTTGACTATACCTACCAATCGTTAAACTATTAAGCTCATTACTACACGGAGCAAGTTCAAAGGCACCTATAATTTTATTAGTAAGGGAATTGAAGTTCACTAAATGCGTGTATTACCAGTACAATAATTGGAAGCGTTTGTGCTAGTATTATACTCTGTAAATAATTTAGAATTTGTGGATTATCGTAAAAATAAATAAATGTAACGTAACGCCAAGAATAGTATATGAAAATGTGTATTACTTTCGTATAGCAAGCAGGTACCTTGTGGACACCACTATACTTTCTTCATTCCATCTTAAAAATTTGAAACTATTACATACTTACTTCACCAATAATGGTTATCCACCGTGGTTAGTCAATCGTCTACTCCATAATAACGCCATACAAACACCTCGAGTACACCATACACCATAGTGTTCGGTACTACAGATTCCCATACATCCCGGAAATCAGCCATTCTTTGGCTGGATTGTTCAAACAGTCTTCTACATCGCTAGGCTTTTATAATTTGTTCAACAACAGATTGTTCACGAAATGCAAAGACAAAACACCATTAATGTTAAGATCTAATCTTGTGTACAGTATTCCATGTTCGGATTGTGATGCTGTGTATATTGGTCAGACTTCACAATATCTTGAGACTCGTCTCAAACAACATAATAGAGATGTCTCTAATGCATCTACTAACCCAACTAAGACTGCACTAGTTGAGCACTGCACCACAAGAAATCATAAATTTAACATGGACAACACATCGGTCCTGACAGATGAGGTTACTTATTATAAGCGTCTGTTTTTGGAAATGTAGTACATTAAGTCAAATGAACATTCTATTAATTTTCGCAGCGATATGAATGGCCTAAGTAATATATACTCCTATATAATACATATGGATACAATAGATCATGCAACCACAAATACACCTAGTATATCAGAATGTACTATTTAATATTACCGACAGTGTACTTAGTTTTACTATTTATTTTCCTATTTACATACAGTTTTTTTTTTTTTTTTTTTGCTTTCATGGGCAGGTTTAACCCCGTGAGGCAACTCGGCCTTAAGACCTATTGTGCCCCCATGATGTCTTAACCCTCTCGACCTGGTTGTACTCGAACAAACAGGTCCGCAAGTTGGTCGAGAGTTAATTTGCTTATACTGGGTTCGTCCAATCGAGCGACCCCTAGACAGCTCCGTCTCTCCCTGTCCACTGCCGGGCAGTCGGCAAGGAGGTGCACAGGAGTTTCTTCTGCTCTCCCACAGTTTCTACACAGGGGAGAGTCCACTCGCCCCATTCGGCGCAAATGCTTATTTAATGAGCAGTGGCCGGTTAGGACTCCCGTAAGAAGTCTCAGTCTGGCCCTGCTTATAGAGACTGCCTTGCCGAGGATTTTACAGTGTCTCACGCCGACTAGTCCATTCCAATAGGAGCGGTGACTAGCAGCGAGTTGAGATCTGACAAAGGCTTCGATACCGCCATAGGAACTCCCGCACAACGGTTCTGGACCAGTGAACGGTAGACCACTGGCGCCTCTAGCTAGTTTGTCAGCAATTTCGTTGCCTCTAATCCCAGAGCAACTAGGCACCCATCTCAGCGTAATGCTGTGATGCTCCGCCAATTCTTCAAGCTTCCTATGGCACCTCACTACCACTTCGGAAGCAAATTTGACAGCCTGTAGTGCCCTGAGGGCAGCTTGGCTGTCGGAAAAAATTTCGACCGATCCATTCCCATGCGGGCAGTTTAAGATGCTCTCTGCACAGGTCTGGATGGCTATAACTTCAGCATGGAAGATGGAAGTGGAGCCCCCTAAGCTGATGGCTTCTCCATTCGGTTCTCTATCTCTCCAGATCCCAATGCCTGTGCCGTTCGGCGTCTTCGAGGCATCCACAAACCAGCGATGAGAACATCGCCTCGGTCTGTGAATGTACATACAGTTACAATCGTCAGTGTTACCAATCTTTCCCCTGCTGGAAAGGCGCACTTCCCGCGTTTTCTAACCTTGTCAGTTGCAGCTGGCATTTTAATATGTACGTGTTTTGTATCTTGTTGAATTTTAAATTTTCGACCATTAATTGTTCCAGTCCGTTGTAAAACGTAAATGATTAACCTTGCGGCTTAATTACAATTTATTTTTTTGAAAAAATATTACATTGATACTTAGATAAGTGTCTTTTAATTTCATAACTTAGTTACTTTTAATACTCATTAAGAAAAAGAGGAAGGCATGCTAATTGTACGCTGTGACGGTACAACTGCAGAATTTTTTCCAACAATGTAGCTACCAGACTCAATCTGTAAGTTTTTAGATTTAGTTACATATCAGATGATGTTGTTAGTAGCACCACTGTTTCCTTGATTTGTAGATGTTACTCTGAAGAAGTCTTAATTAAATGGCGAAAGCTTAGCGACTGGAAATAGAGTCTTTTATTTCTCCCTCTGTCTCGACAGGCTGTTGATACCCAATAATTGTTGACATCTTCGTGATCAATACGAGATATGTTTCGCAATATTTGCATGAAACGTTTGGACACAATGTGATATCAACAAACGGTCTAATAAGGTGGCCAGCCAGATCTCCGGATTTAACTCCGGTTGATTTCTTTCTTTGGGGTTACATTAAAGATCATGTCTTCATTACTCCAGTTCTTACACTGCAAGAGCTACAGAAAATCTATAGACATTTGAAGAGATAACACCAGAGATGTTCGAAAGAGTAGCAGAAAAAGCTTTAAGAAGAACAAGAGAATGTCTTGTGCATAATAGCGGACATATTGAATAAGCTTAGGAATAATTAGATATGATAGGTGTCAATTACCTTAAAAGTTTAAGTTAAAAGTTTTTTCAACACTGCGTCTTTATTTCTTAATATATTTTAAAAGTTTTAGCACCAAACATTTAAGAAAAAAGTCGGAAAGATCCACCCTAGTTGCATTTGAAAAAAGTTGGTTTCTAAGAAAAAATTGTATTTCGAAATTTTGAGGAAAAATATCTAAGAATCAGATTTGAATTATATCTCAAGATGACATGCAAACTTAAAACAATTTACGAGAGTCACAGCCATCTAGTTACAGCTTTAAAATTTACATAAAACATACCTATTTGAAAGAAAAAATCCACAGATAGTTTCATCATACGTAGCATAACGCGCTGATTCGAATACAGGCTGGTCCATTTAAAAATCAAAAGTTGGAAACGTTATTGAAAAAATTCACAACGTGATCTACTGTAAGCCCTTCAAAATCTAAATTTTTATCTCAAATAATAAAAAGTTACAGAGTGTATCTAGTTCCCATTGTCACCAATACATTTCGAATTAAGCATATTTTGGCTTTCACTTCGCTCATTCTAAAATTCTCCAAATTGTTCCAATTCGTTTATCTACATTTTCCCGCGCCTCTTTGTTTTTATATGATTGTGAGTGGACATCCAACAAACAGGGCAACTTCTCGTACGTCTTTACAAACGCAATTGTTTTTCCGGCATTCCACTTTTCCCTCATTTTTCTAAAACATTTAACGTAAGAACGAATTGAAAATAATAACCACACTGCAACTTAACACATAGCAAGAAAAATTTCATTGTTAAGTGAAAATTTGTTACAGTTACAATTTTTTTATGTTGAAGTAACATACAATAATGGTTGATTTAGCAAACTGTACCATAAATGAGGTTTGTTAAGCGGAATTTTGTTAATATACGCAACACCCTTGTCTATTTAGCAAAATTACTCAGACACTTATGTGTGACAAGGTTTTCTTTTCGGTTCGGTTCGGTGTACTGATGTCTACTGCTTAGTCTTTAATGCATTGCTTGCGGCCTCTCGATTACTTACTTACTTTAAAAATGCTTATTACTTATGCGTTGATCCCCGTAAGTCAAAAGGGGAGGCTCGCCCCGAGCTCGTTCGGGGGCGCTGGTAGTACGGCCAGTTGTCAAATGGTGAATTACAACCACGTGGTGGTTTAAACGGTGTTGCGCCTTATTTACGCCATCACAATAAAGTTTTAACCCCAAAGTGGTATCTACGAGTGTGAGAGCGTGGATGTTTCAGGGTTCTAGTTTGAATTGCGCAACAAAATAGTGAAAGTGTATTATAAATCAAACATTTATTTCTATACAGCAGATCTGAAAGACATCGAATATATAAAGCGAGAAAAAAAAAGGTAAGTGTCAAAACATGTATATGTACAGTCATGAACATACATAAATATACGTAGAGTGATTCATTTCATACGAATTAATAATTAATTCGAGATAAACTCAAATCTTGACAGTGAAATAGATTTTCCCATGGAACGGCACGTTAAAAATGTAAGCGCAACGTACCGTTCGGGTATACTCGGAAGTAAAACACCCGCCCCGTTACTCTTCCCCAACGCCGCGCCAGCCGGTTATTCGCTCATGCGAATTCTTGTAGCCTCCTGGCAATAAAATAAATGTGTTGAGGGGAACTACGTATTTTCTTGGTAAAAATGTGATGTATGATTATATTTTTGAGGATGATAAATGTTTTAGTTACTTATCTTATATATTTTTTTAGCAATGCGAGGTTCTTTTCATTATAGTTCGGTGGAAGTATAAAGGTTCCTTTGATAATTAAATTTTTAAAATTTATTATTGAAATACAAAATGTCCAGTATAATTGTTTATGATTTGAAATGGAATTTTTGTTTTCAGTAATAATACGGAAATTTAATTAAAATTAATTAAACTTTAATCAGTTGTAAAGCATTTTGGTATGGAAAAATATATAAACCTTGTGCAAAATATTAATTAGAGGGCAAAAAGAAATCCCCAATGCATTTCTCTTTGCCCTCTATTACAGATTTTAACGGATTTTATTACTTAAGAGATTCAGGGTGAATAAAAATACATCAAGATAAGAATGAAACGAAGTATATTGTACATTATCATACAATAAAAATAATAATAGTAAGTAAAAGAAAATTGCCTTCTCTCATATGTATCTGCAAAAATAAGTTGCTAATAATTATTTTAAATAATTTTTAATCTATTCTTAACGTCCAGCTAAAGTTTTCACGTTGGTATTTTAGCTTGCATCCGCTGGCGATCGCAACTGCATAAACCTTCATTAATCGCGTCTTTATGTTTGACATTCCAGTAGCCGGAAAATGTCCACCTTTTTCTAGTTCACAATGGCAAGCTGATATGATTATATTTACAAAACATGCCGATTTAAACCTTTTATTACCCTATTTTGGCAATGAGTAGAAATATTCATAAACTTATTTAACATTTTGCAATAATTTATACAGTGCCTTATTTTTTTTTATAGTAAAGTGGTGTCGTCTTTGTACGATAAAATAACAAACGACTTCATTATATCTATATCATATCGCACCCTACACATTATTTCATCCGTCTTCCTAAGTAGTTTGTTCATTCTATTTCACGCATCCTTCGTTCAAGTAGTTACTAGGATATAGATTTTTGTGAACAATATAGAAAAACGTCCACTCCAGTTCTGATAAAAAAAATATCGCCCGCACGATGCGAGACAGCTTATCATACTATGGATAATAAAGGTCCTTTATTCTTGTACCGCTTCAGTTTGTCAATAATGACTAATACGATTTGTTATCCCTTTGTTGTCTTAAAGTATTAAGAGTATACACTGCGCTATTCTAAAGGATTACCATAACGAAAAAGAATGGAAAGAAAATTAGAAAGATTACGTTCGAAGTTTTTATTTTAGCTGTTTGGAATTATTTACAAATGGCAAAAAAATACATTTAAAAAGTATTATTTCACAAATCCGACCCAGTTAAAAAAAAGGAAACGACAAAGTTGTTACATTTTGCATCTTCAAAAAGCACTACAACAATGAGGGCTTTAAAAAATTTCGTTAGGAGTATAGCACATACTAGAAATCATGATAAGAAATTAGTATTTTTCGGCTTTAAATATGTATTGCAGCAATTACATAAAGCAGGAGAAGCTTGCGTGTGGGTTAAGCATATTCCAATTCCACCAAATACCAAACCTCATGTCGTAAGCATTGATAAACGGGAGCAATAATATCCCCAATGACAGAAACCCACCCACCAAGAATTTCTGATACATGAATTTTTTTGTGAACCGTCTTCGAACAGCGGAATTTGTTAATTTTAACAAAAATTTTATTACTCATGTACACAGTAATACAAATTTTCTTAAAATTAACAAATTCCGTTGTTCCAAGAAGGTCCACAAAAAAAAAAAGAATAGGCAAAAGCTGGCCCTTCATGCATATCTCCATTTTCATCTGAAATTTCAGGAAATGTCTCGGCACTGGTGCCATTAAAGTTAGAATGTTGCTAATTTTTAACGTTTGCGCATGTTTGGTTTCTACTTTTGTGCCAGTAGCTGTTTACACTGGCGTACCAGTGGCAATTAGCGCCAGCAAATTGTAGCATGTATGAATCCTCCTTTATAGATTCAATGTCACGGTAGCTGCAAAATCAATGATTTAAAACCCCTACACCCTTGCGTTCACCTTAATCAAAATTTGTGCATATTACCCTATTCAATGCGAATTTTTATTTTAGTATTAATTAGTCTAACCGTGAATATTACTTCATACCCCAACATTAGATAACTTCTTAGACGGTTAATTTTTTCAGACATTTTCGAAATATTTTTGGAAATTTGTCTCGTCAGTCCTTTCAATTGGGACAGTATGTTCCATCAGCTTTGCACTAATACATATCAGTGAATACAAAATATTATATTTCAGTAACAATGCAATATAAGAACGGAACAATCATTGCATAGGGAAACATTACATATTTTGCAAACAGTTTTTGTACGCTTTTCTATATTGTTTCTTGAGCATCTAGTGCACCTTCTCCGCTGCTGGTCAACAATCGGCATGTGGTCGCCAATATTTACTATCGTTCTCTGCCTTTTCGACAGTCGCCCTGCAGTTGAACGCTTTCTAACACTTGCATTCTTTTTCCCGATGTCAATAAACGCTTCTGCCAGAGCTACCAAGAAATTTATGATGTCTTCTTTTGCCTTATTTCATTAAATATAATAAAAGCATTGACAGCAGTCATCATCAAGGTTTTGTTAAAAACCTTTTTCCACTATCTGGTGGATTTTTCTAGATCAAATTCATACAGGCCAAACAAATGATCTGAAGAATACCACATCTGCATTTCTTATGAATGAAGTCAGCTTGCGTACTACTCTTTCCCTCTCTCCTTCTTCTTTGCAACTACATACTGCTGTGGTCTGGCACCCCGGGTTTTTGTAAATTCAGTTTTTTTTTGTTCATTCCGTTAAGCGTTTGTCAACGTTGCGAGAAATTTCAAATTGTTTTATTTTCAAATAAGATTTAATTAATGTTTTGGATTGTTTAATTTGTTTATTTTATTGTTCAGTTGTTTATATTAATTTCAGTCAGGTGTACATTTTGCGTTCACTGGTATTGTGTATATATTATTTTGTTTTGCGAGTTCGTCCGTTTGCGGACAGATCTGTGTGCGTTGCATCGCACGCATCTGAGATTTTTATACTTATACGATTGTTTAACCTTGTGAGTTCAGTTCCTTGATCGATACGAAAGTAAGTAGATATATAAAATTGTATTTCAGTGCTGACATTTTGTGATTTTTGATTTCAAGTTTTGAATTCACGTTTCTGATTTTATTTCGTTCATCACGGAACTCATTTAATCATAATTGATGTTGTATTTTTGTGTACACAATTTAGATATAGGATCTGTTATTATTTTTACGTGCAGGAAGATATTTTAAGTTTAAAGAGTTAATTTTTTTGTTCGTTGTTAATTTTTCTGATTTGTAATTATTTATTAATCACCTCGGGTTGGGTGAATAAAAGCATTGTGCTTGCTTTTATTTTTCATTTATATAAATTACTTGAATTTTCCACGTTTAATTTAGTTGTTTTAATATTGAGAACACGTGGATTGAATTGAAAAAAAAAATTATTATCTTCCTGAACTTTTTGTTTTCTGTTGCTTTGTAAAAGGATTTTGAATTGTCCTTTTGTAATTTAAAGTCAAATGCAGTATTGATTTAGACCAGGACCTTTTTGTCCAAGGTTTTTTTTCTATAAAGTTTGTAATTATTTTGTTTTTTTCTTTAAAAAAATAATAAAATTATTGAATTTTTATGTCATTCAACATACTGTTCTTTTATTTTTGATTTAACCTTTTAAATTTTTGGAGTTTTAAAAGAAAGTCAGATTTTTTTCACCCACATTTTACTTTTCATGATAGTAACCCTGAGTTTAATTGTTCTTTTGCGCTTTATAAAAAATTGTTATCATTTGAGCTAGCTAATTTAATTTTTCATTTTTAAATTTCATTTGGCTTTTTTGTTGGTACATTCAGTACACTAGCAATACGTTTAGATCGTATACATAACCGGTTAGGGAGTCGCTTCTTACCCACAATTTGATACCACGTTTGATCGGTTTTAGTGGTAAATACTGTTTCAGAGATGAGCGGCTCTTGAATTTAGCCATGCTTTCATCTATGGACTAGTAAACTGCACCCGTTCGGACTTTCTGATATGTGTATTTGAAACACTCTAAAAGTTGTTCTACATTCTACATAATAAATCTTACTAGAATCTGACGGTTTTTCAGGAAAGTTGAAGTACAGTTTAGACATTATCAGTTTGTATCGATCTCGTGAGATTGCATTTTTAATTGCAGCATTACCCATAAAGAGATGCTTTGACCAATAAAATTTTAAACTCGGCAACTCATTATAAGATATTACGAACATAACACCAGTCACCATTCAGTCATAATTTCCGAATAAATAAATAAATTTCACTTCTTTCTTTGTTATCTCTCAAAAATTTTAAATTTCTCCTTGGTGCATTGAGACATAAACATGTACAAACTCTTTGCGAATAACTTCAAGAATACACCTAATTCGATTGATTGAATATTTATGGAATTCAGAGTTATTGCTGTATCTCTAACATTGGGGCATAGCTGAAAACCATATTATCGTGCCTGATCCAGTTCAAGTTGCGGGCACAGGTTCGCTACTTATATATGTTGTTTGAGTATCTAGCGCATCAACAAGTATAATATTATCCATATCATTATTACCAACTTCATCAACTTTGTCATCATCTGAAATCAACCTTAGCATCGTCCAGTCTTAGTCCAATCTCGATCTTTAGCGCTACTATTATGGTAAGCATCACTATCGCATTCAGACAAGTTGAAATTACCAGCGATTTCTTCAAGCTTTTGGTTGCTTATTGGTTTTCTTCTATTCACTCTGAGGAAAATAAAAAGTGTTTAGGCCTGGTGGGATAAATAAACCCAAACGTAAAGCCTGTTGGGACATAATATCCCACGGACATCAGAAACACATTTTACAAGAAATAGAAGGTTGAATAATGTTAAAAATATTAGCTGTACTACTACAAAGATACTTACATAGTTACATAAAACAAACTGCACGCAATTGTAACAATAACAATCGAAAAACACTCAATAAACAATCGACATGCTTGATAATTTTGAGGTTACTTTGTTCTGTTTGTATATAGGAAACTGCAAGGTGATGGTAAACATTGCTAAGACTGATTTGGCATTTATGTATGCATATTTGGGATCATACACCCCAGCAGTCTAAATAAAATGTGTGATGGAACGTATTTTCCCGTTAGTCCCGAAAGGGTTAACAAATCAAGTGAATGGTTAGTTCACTTGAATCTCCTCTTTCCCACAGCAGTTATGCAGCCTCCACCCTCTCACCAACATTGGAATTTTAATTGGATGTTGGAGTAATTAATCTAGACTTACAAATTTGAAGCAGCATGTTGTCTGAATAATTTATTTGCCGTTCACTATTTAAATTACGCTTATCCAAAGTGTTCAAATAAAATGCTATATTTCACACTTGACTTTGGAAAATGGCTGACTAAAAATTTGTCAAATATAGCTTGCAGAGTTTAAAACCGAATTTCACCTGTCAGTACTGTTTCTTTTTAGGCACTTTTCAGAGATTTTTTCTGGTATCTGGGAAAATATAAGGTTTAGAGAATATTTTTAGACGTTTTATAGAGAATATTAATTTTCCTACAATTTAAATCTTTCAGGTGTCATATCTTTTTATTTTATAATTACGCGACCAAATTACATTAAATCCTTTTTGTAGAGAACTAAATTTCATAGTTTACTGGAGATATTTTATTCTTCTTGTTAATGCAATAATAGAGAAGTTATAAGCTATAAATATATAAAATAGGCTATACAAAATCGTGCAACTGTTTATACAGCCGAATAACACTATAGTAACTAAATTAAAGGAATATCATCGACAAGTAAAAATCATGTCAGCGCCACGGAAGATTGCCAGTACTGTAGAGAGAGGGATACAGTTGAATATACCTTCTTTGTATGCGTCAGGTGGCGGCAGCTCAGGCAGGATCTTTACGACCTGGTGGGCACCCTGACCCCCGAAAATCTGGTTGACACCATGCTGCAGTCGAAGGAAGCCTGGAAATGCATCAATAACACGGCCCAAAAGATCCTTACCCTTAAGGAGAGAGAGATGCGCGTAGAGAAACCCTGAGACCCCCAACGCTATGTGCCCGAACAGCTGCGCGGATGCCCCCCCTGAAGTGATGTCCCAACAGTCCCAGGGGGGTGCTAGGACCACACCGCCGAACGATGGGGGTTTTTTAGTCGGTAGGAATCCGACATACCCCGACGACACGGGCCGCCGGAAGTCTTTTGAAGATTTTTCCCCTCTCTCGCAAAAAAAAAGTAAAAATCATGTAGAAAGAAATACATAAATTGTCTAAAGAAGTAGGATAATCCAAAAGGATTTTACATTTTATTCTATATTATTTATTAATAGTGTTTTGATCTAGCATGGATATTTGTTTTTTTAAACATTAACAAATCGTTTAAATCTAAATGCAGAATATTTTATTCAGTTATAAATTAGTATTAAATGACAATAAACTTACTTATATATAAATGGAATCGGAACAATATAAAGTGTGTTTCATTTTAAACGCAAGTATAGAAAATATAAAAAAATGTTTCAAACAAAAGTTGTATGGTTTCGGGGGGGGACATAAAGTGATATCATGAATTTGATCTTGAACTGTCACTTGAAGCTTATGTGAAAGGTGTTTCAAAACACTACCACAAAGTATTTTTTTTTATAAAGTACTTATCGAGTTATTAGACTTGAGTGTAATGTACCGGCCGATAAGTCTAAAACCCGAGGTTGATTCAGCCATGAAGGCAACACTGATCAACTCAAAAAGAATGTTGAATTAATGACACATAACTTGTTTATTTTTATTTTACCTAAAACGCTTAAATATAGCACAACTGTTTTTCTAAGAATATTGGCTGGAAAACTGTCAAATGCTCGACTAATACAGTCCTTTAGGTCTTCAGTGGTGGTGGGTGCGGTCTAATAAACAGGGTTCTTTGAAGAGCCCCATAAGAAAAAGGAGGTGTTGCTATATGACCACCTCTTCCAATCCAACGACGTAGATAAGTTAAATTTAGAAAAATCTCTTATACTGCGCGCATAATGTAGTGCTGATTGATCTACATGACGAACCCAATGCGGATTAATATTGAAATAGTAACGACTATTTGTTACACCGATTCAACATGTCATTGCTTTCAAATGTAGCCTAAACATAACACGAGAAAAAAATGTAGGATCTTACTAAATTTTATCTATAACCCAGTTGCAAAATGTGAGACGAAGAATTTTGACGTTATCGGAAAGCTCCTGATTAATTGAAATGCGAATATGATTGGTACATAAAATTCGATCTACGGCTACAGCAGACACATTTAATGCAAGACTAATTTTACACTGACTAATGTGCAGATTCATTATTACCATTCCTAGTATGGCGGCTTTGCATGAAAAACGAAGAGTGAGAACAATGGAATTTGCGATTACAGTAGCTACAATACGAAAGGAGAGATTTATTCGTGGTGGTACAGTGTTATTAATAAGTGATACGAAAACGATTTCTGTACGGTAAAAGGACTATTACCATGGTTATAAGTGATATTTGATTTGAGTTGGTGCTACACAGACATCAGATATTATGGTGTGCGATATGTGGAGAGTGATTAGTGAAATTGTAGTGACTATTAGCGACTTTAGAAGATAAAATTGTGAGATGTGTAACTAACTATATTATGTGAAATTTAACCTACAAAATTATGACATTGTTGAGATAGTTGTAACTCAGGTGAATAAAATAAGTCAATCACTTGTTCCAATGATATTTTTTTGTGTTAGTGAAATATTGGACACGGTCAGCAAACTTAATATCTGAATATCAGCGATAATTAAGGCTGCTGGCATGCTGCATTCCAGAATAAGTTGCGTTAAACGTCAGACAAATGTCATGTAAATGTCATATCCCTAGCAGCACAAGAATCGGCATGATATCGGCTAAGCTTCGCCGATATTGCTGACTGATGTCGTAATTATAGCGGCCGCTGATATCATACCGATACAAAATGTGAACATTTTGCAATATTGGTTCGATATCGAAATTCCAATACTTATCCGATATCGAAATTCCAACATCTATCCGATATCGAAACTCCAATACCTATTCGATATCAATACAATTAAAATTAGATACAATATCATCAGTAGACCGATACATGATTGATACTTACCCAACGTTTTCTATGCTCCGCCGATAAAGTTTTAGTCGTCCTGGGATATGGCACCGATATTGGTGTGATGACTAATTTCTACATATAATATAAGTATGTAGTTTGTCTATCCACGATAGTGGATATTTATACAGGTGTCCCAAAAGTAGTTCCCGAAACGGAAAAGGGTTATAAAGAGTATAATTTCGAGTCAAATTAGCCCCATATGTGATTATTCAATTCTAATAAGGTTTTTGCGAGTTTTATAAAGTCTTCCACAAAAAACGTTCATAAAATTATAGGCAAAAACAGTATTTTTTTGTAATGTTAGAATTTAGAAAGAAATTAGAAATCATCAACGTCTTCTGAAATATCAAAGCCGTTAAACAAAAGGATGTACCTTTGATAATATCACAATGTTTAATTTCAATTTAACTTCATTCTTATTGTCGTACTCTTTTGTTTGTTGATAATTTAATGAACGTTTATATGAAGGAAGATTTTTAGAAAAAATAAATGATTCGTAAACCATGCATCGAATAATAATTACACCTAGGATTAGTTCGACTGGAAATGACACCCACTTTGTGTTTGAACATTTAATTTCGGGGCAGTCTCTATAGTCATATTCATATTGAACAATGCGGAAAAAATACATCAGATTCATAATCACATTGCACATGTAACGTTTTTCAAATTATTTGCCACCATTTTCTGTGTATAATAATTCCTGACAAAATAGAATATTATGCGCATAAAATAATATACATAATGAAGGAAAGACTTTATGTAATAGAGAGTAAATAAAGCAATAAATTTCAAGAAAAAGTACTAATATAAAAATACTTAATATGTTTATTTATGAGTAATTGACACAAATATTTAAAGACATAATTAATAAAAACAAAAACTGAAAATAACTAGGAAAACATAAAACCGAAAACAAACTCAATATGTGCATATTTTAAACGAAAAGTAATTTAACATTTGTTACAGTTTAATTTTTTACAAATCAATAACAACAAAAATTCTAAGGAATACCTAAAAAAAATCCAGTCGTCTAAATTATTCGTTCGCTAAAGACGTTATATTCTTCTTCCTTTATTTTCTGCCCCCATCTCATCTATTGATATTGTTAGATACGGTCCTGTCCCATGAAATTTATGTGCGAATTTGGATGTGTTTACAAACTTGTATGTAGTGTTTCTTTCGTATGTTTTTGCACGGCTGGAGTTTTGCGAAGCGGAGGGACCAGAACACCTTAAGACCTCGATCCATATAGACGTATATTATAGACATTATATTATAGATGTACAATATTAAACATACTTATGTAAGAATTAAATAAAGTATTTAAAGAAAAAGAAACCAGTTGTTGTGTATTTTAATTGTTCTTTAAATACTTTATTTAATTCTTACATAAGTATGTTTAATATTGTACATCTATAATATAATGTCTATAATATACGTCTATATGGATCGAGGTCTTAAGGTGTTCTGGTCCCTCCGCTTCGCAAAACTCCAGCCGTGCAAAAACATACGAAAGAAACACTACATACAAGTTTGTAAACACATCCAAATTCGCACATAAATTTCATGGGACAGGACCGTATCTAACAGATATTCGTCTCTCTCATCCGGCTGTTTGACTCCAATTGCTTCTGTAAATAAAAATAACAGGTTTGATGGAGTTACAAATAAAATAATAATGCATGTAACATTACCTAGAAATACTATGTATATGTCCAATTTATCAAAAGCTTCTTTAGATTGTTTCTATTTTCATGAATAATTTACACTAATACTTTTCGAGAGGATTTGTTTTAATATTAGATATATGCTTCCTTTAACGTACTTCCCCCAATTAAGCACCACATACGTATCTAAAAAAAAGTGTTTTTCTATAGTGTGTATATTCAGCATCGTATAAAAGCTTTAATTTGTCTGAAGTACGCTTGTCATTTATTGTATTCTATTAATGCGAAACGTTCTTTACGCTACACATATTGTAGAAACAATGCTTTCACGTAAAATAAGAAATTTACAAGCGTCTTCCATTCTGTTAACGCTGCATATTTACACAATAAATGAGTACCAATCATTAAATTATATACTTGATACATACATAAAACATTATTCATAAATATTTTCTTACCTTTATAAGCTTCATTCATCCATTTTGTAATGTGCACAACGCTTACTATGATGCAGCGACAAAATAAATAATGGCAACCACTTCACCTGATCGTCATGCTCACACTGCAATAAGGAACGCTATGATGGATTGTGGTAGGTGGTGGTGGTAAGATATTGCGCGTAGATCTAACTCCCATAAACATTGCGTTTAGATGCCAATTTTTATAATCACGGCCGAGTTAGAAAATTGCATTTGCATATTCTTAAGTTATAAATCGCTTCACCTTCTAAAACTGTTTTATAGTCGATATCAATTTTAATTTCACAATTGATGTCTCAAACGTTGAAATTTTTATATTTCAATCAACCAGTCCGTATAGATTTAGGATATTAGCCGACTTCCCATCGTTAAAAAAATTACAATAGTCAAATCCATATACCTCATTTCTAACAATGTCGCAGCGGCGTTTATTAATGATATCGCCCTGATATATGTCTTGAGTTTCCAGCCGATGATCAGCCGATAAATCAAACGTTCAACCGATATTTTACCGATAATGGATCTTTTGTATCGCAGTGATATCGTATACTGGTAGAAAGCCGATATCGGCACAATATCTTTGATATCGACCCGACATCAGGATATCGGCCCTATATAAAGCCGATCATTAGCCGATGATTTGTGCTGCTAGGGATACTTCATCTTGGATAGTGCTAGTGCCGAGACGTATGCCGGTGATTTTAAAGTCTTATACCTCGGAAAGTGCTTTATAAAAAGTACTTTGTCATAAATGTTTTAATAAGCCCTTGAGATAAGCTACAAGAATGTCCAGTAATATATAGAGTGATCCATTTAAGAAATTTAAGGTGACTTTTATTTGACTTTGAAATGATCGTTCAAGGTCCAACCTGTCAAACCGCCGTATGTCCCTTCCCAAAAAACCATACAACTTTTGTTTGAAACATTTATTTATATTTTCCATATTTTTCGACATATTTGCCTGGGGTGATTAAAATGAAGCAGCCTTTATATAACATGTAACTTTGATCTGTATTTAATAGAAATAGAGATACTATGATTAAGCCCGCTTTGCTGATAATATTGGTTTTTATTTTTGTAAATATTTGGCTAAAAACATATAAATATAAAAAGCTACAAGTGCTTTAACTTTCTGAAATTATTTTTCTGAAGGTGTGATAAGTAAAATCTATAATTAATACGCGACAATTTCCGGTGAAAAATATCCCTTTTCATTAGAATTTTGGTTAGTTTACTGCTGCACGACAAAATTGAAACAATAACTACTGATAATAGCGGTCGTTAACATGTATGGCTAGAGCAAGGAAAGATTTACGAGGGTAGTTAATCAAATAGGTTACATTATGCATAAGGAAACTGAATTATAACACAACATTTCTGCAACTATGGTTCGTGAATTTAAATCTGTAGGTAACAGATTACTCAATATTTGATGTTTAACTCTCAAGTAAACTAGTGAAGTACGGTGGAGTGTACCATGGAACATTTTAAAATTTCATTATTGCATATTAAAACAAATTGAACTTGGATGAATTTTGTAAAATTATAACATGGAATTGTATTAATAACTAATTTGAATAAACTATACAGCTATAATATACTATAGCTGTAAAATAAAGCTAAGTAGGTACAAAGAATTACTACGAAAAAAGTATTACACGAGTGCTGCTCTTATTCTATGTTAACTGTTTATACACAACTAAACCAACCACACTGCTGTAAACACTACCCCAATTAACAGTTCAATTTAAAGTCCAGATTTAAAACCACGTTACTCTAATGAACTAAAGTCTGTGTTTAAATATTTGTTTACATTTAATGTTATTTTATTTGATACATTCAAATAGAAACTAATCAATACCTTCCCATTCAGGGAAATCAATTTGAGTAAAACCGAGAGTTCGCCCAAATTTGTTGAAATAACAAGCCATTGGTGGGCTCTCTGTTTTATACTAAAATAAATCAAATTTATTCTCGCCTGGCCTGTCGATTCCTGACTACGGACGGAAATTAATCTTCCAGAACTTTAACTGTATTAAAATGTATCTGCAATATATCAAAAGGAAACTGATTCCTGTGGTGAAAATTTAAGCGTTGTAGTGACAGTTATTAATGGCACGACTTCATTGTGGATCCTTTCTGCGTGTGTATTTTCGTAAGAAGAAGATGTCATCGAAATTTACTTATTCAATAGAAAGTACCCTTAAGTACGTTCTACATACGATTGATCACAAGATCTAAGTGAAGATCTTATTTCGAAAACCTGTACAAGGTAAGGTACCTAACCTGACATTATTGCTATCTCGGGCAAGAGCTACAAAGTCGTTAAATGAAAGAACATCTAGTATACTAGCAATAAAAACAATTTTAAACGCCCTAATAGAAATATTGTACCTTACTAACACAAAATTGTAATAAGAGTAAGAGATGAACATCAGCTAAATCAACCAGATCCGTAGAAGAATGGGCAGCCTACAAAGCTCAATGTAGGCAATATAAAAGGGAGATCCGTTGTGCTCAGAGACGAGCCTGGAGAAACTACTGTGACTCCATCGAATCTGTCACAACGGCTGCTCGTCTAAAGAAAGTATTAAGTAAAGATACTAGTCACCAACTAGGACTGTTAAAACGGGAGGACGGGACTCTTTCGTCGTCCTCTCTAGAAACAGCCGAGATACTTATGACCACCCACTTTCCAGGCAGTGTAGTTTGCAACACACTGGCATGGCAAAATCCTTACAGCTCGCCTCCTACCAAGGGGGACTGGGCTGTGGCGGAAAAGGTGGTAGAAGAATCCCGAATTTGTTGGGCAATTAAAAGTTTCCAACCGTTCAAGTCATCTGGCCCGGATGGTGTGTTCCCTGCCCTCCTTCAGTGGGGCATGGATGCCCTGCTAGGCCTGTTGGTGACTTTATTCAGGAGGTGCATCGCTTGGAAGTACGTACCTGAAGTATGGAGAGAAACAAAAGTAGTCTTTATAGCAAAGCCAGGGCGGTCTGACTATACCCTAGCCAAATCTTTTCGGCCAATAAGCTTGACTAGTTTTCTGTTCAAAACACTGGAACGGCTGTGTGACCGTTACCTCCGAGAAGTGGCCTTACCGATGTATCCACTTCACCCAAATCAACATGCATATACCCCGGGGAGATCCACTGAGTCTGCCCTCCACTCAGTGGTGCGGCGGATAGAAAGATCATTGGACAACAAAATGTCCCTCAACAGTATTGTTAATGCCCTCACTCGGCATGGCGTTGAACCGACTCTTGTGGGATGGCTGCGCCGTATGTTAGAGCAGAGGGCAGTAGAAATAAATGTGGGGGATGTCAGGGTCAGGGGGCTTGTGGATCGAGGCTTTTGTCACCACTTCTGTGGAACCTTGTGGTAGATGACCTTGTCCGTTTGCTCAATGTGTCTGGCTACTACACAATCGCATATGCGGACGATATCACGGTCCTAATTGATGGAAGATTCGAGGTGTGCTCTGTAGCGTAATGCAGACCGCCTTAAGATCAATCGAAAATTGGTGTAGGGAAGGTGGCCTCTCTGTAAACTCAGATAAAACAGAGATGGTACTCTTTACCAACAAAAGGAAAGTTGAACAATTACAACCACCACAATTGTTTGGTACTGCTCTCAGTTTCTCAGAGGATGTAAAATATCTGGGCGTTGTGTTTGACAAGAGGTTGAGCTGGGGCAAGCACGTCAAAACAAAAACTGAAAAAGCATGTATGGCTTTTTGGCAGTGTCGCCGTATTTTGGGTAGGACTTGGGGACTCTCCCCGAGAATTACCTTGTGGCTGTACACTGCCATAATAAGGCCCATGCTAACCTATGGCGCTCTCGTCTGGTGGCCAAGGGTGAGACGAGTGGTCGCCAGGAACGAACTGTCACATGTGCAGCGCATCTGTCTCAGTGTAACAGGAGCAATGCGCACAACGCCAACGGCGGCAATGGAAGCACTCCTATGTGTTCCCCATCTGGACTTGTTTGTGGAGGAGGCGGCGCTTAGGGCGGCTATAAGATTGAGATCCCGGGGTCTTCTGGACGTGGCGGGTGGAGGACGCGGCCACGCGAGCATCATTTATGAGGCTGCCGCCAAGGTGCCTCTCCTTGGTGCCGCAAAGGATACTGTGCATCCTCTTTGCCTTTAACAGGCACTACCATGTTCTTATTGACCCTGATATCGAACTGCAATCTTCGATCGCCATCTGTACAGATGGATCGAAAACGAAAATGGGGACAGGGGCCGGAGTTTTCTCCTCGGACCTTGACCTCAATCTAGAACTGGCGCTGGGCAGGTTTGCCATGGTTTTTCAAGCCGAGGTGTTAGCGATCCTGCACGGCGCCGAAGAAATTTTAGCAAAGGGCATTAGGGGACGGCGTATTGTCCTCTATAGCGACAGTCAGGCTGCCCTTAAGGCTCTTAATAATCATAGGATCGCTTCGGGCTTAGTACTTCAGTGTCACAATGGCCTAGAAGCGGTCGCTATCGATAATGCCCTGACACTCAAGTGGGTTAAATGCCATAAAGGAAACCTAGGTAATGAGGCTGCTGATAGGCTGGCGGGGCGGGGCTGGGCTCGCGCTCCCACTTTGTGGGTCCGGAACCAGCTCTCCCTATTTCGTCGGCTACACTCAACACCATGATAACGCAATGGACTGCCACTCTTCATGAGAATAGATGGAAATCCATAACCACCTGCCGTCAAGCGCGTGAGGTCATCCCCAGGCCGTCACCGAAGACAGCAAAATACTGCCTGCAGCTTTCGCGCAGTACCTTACATCAACTTGTGGGGCTTTTGACCGGCCACTGCACGCTAAACAAACACATGCACCGCATGGGTTTGGCTACCAGCCCACTGTGTCGGGCATGCTACCAAGAAGACGAGACGCCGTAACACATTTTATGTGATTGCCCAGCGCTTGTCCAATTTAGAGGTTCCATACTGGGGGAGTACTGGCCCAGTATGGCCGATTTTGGTGGCGCCTTACCTGCTGCTCTGCTCGAGCTCACGCTCAGTTTGGGCTGGCTCGAGTAGGCTGTGGGCGAGCGATGCCACCTAGCGGAGGTAGCACAATGGGTCCGATAAGAGTGGCCTAAGTGCATGTATTCACCACCTTCCCCGACCTAAAATCCAGAATCCAGAAGAGATGAACAAACAAATACAATCCAACTACTAAAGTGAGAAGTTCAATTTGGTTATGTATAAGCTGATCGAGAGAATCGAAATATGCGGAAAATCAAAATGATAGCGATTATAAAGATGCAAAGTAGCAAGCGTCATATCAGGACAAGTCATGTATTTACGGACAGATGAAAGCGCCAAGAAAAAAAAATTGTTATCTAAACCTAGCAAGAATATCAGTATGCTTGAGAAACATAGGGAATCTGCAGCAATAAGTACATAAAAGTTGAAAATGGAATGTAAGTAAATATAGAGAAGTGTAGTGCAGCTAGTTATAATGTATATCTAAGAAACTATTGATATACCTTAACTATTGTTATAACGACCGCAACAACCGGTTGACCAGATCAACAACAGAAGAATTCAAAGTATATGTTAGCAAAAGCAGTAAGACATGGAGAACTGGGTGAAGATGTAAGAGCACAAAAAAAATAACTAAGCAATGGCAGCAGTAGTGAATGATAGATAGATAGATATAGTTTACTCATAGTAATTACAATTACTTGAAACGTCAAAATATATAATCAATATAAAAATATAATAAAAATTACTCATAATAATGAGTGATTTTTTAACCGTTTGGGTTTTGAAAATTAAAAAAAAACAGAAAATTTGCAAAAGTGATTGAAATATTTATTGGGGCCGATAAATGAATGCCTGCCATTTACTTTTTAAAGATTATTTCTGGTAAATGTTGCCCGCGGCTACGCGCCGTAGGTGGTCCATCCGTGAGCTCCAATTTTGGCATACTTTTTCCAGCATTTCGCTCGGTATCCAACCAATGGCAGCTGTAATGTTGTCTTCCAGGACTGGAATTGTGACTGGCTTGTTCCTGTACACGAGAGACTTCACGTATCCCCATAAAAAATAATACAGTGAGGTAAAATCGCATTATCTTGTCGGCCAATGGACTACTCCAAAACATGAGATTAATTGCTCACCAAACTCGCCTCTCAATAGGTTCATGGTATCGCGTGCCGTGTGGCATGTGTCACCGTCTTCTTGAAACCACATATCAACCAAGTCCAATTCTTCCATTTTGGGCAAAAAAGTCGGTAATCATCGCACGGTATCTTGCTCCATTGACTGTAACGTTGCGATTTTCATCGTTCTTGAAGAAGTACGGTCCAATGATACCGCCGGCCCACAAATCGCACCAAACAGTGTATCTTTCAGGATTCATTGGTAGCTCTTGAACTGCCTCTGGCTGCTCTTCACACCAAACTCGGCAATTCTGTTTGTTGACGTTCCCATTGAGCCAAAAATTAGCTTCGTTGCTGAAGACAGTTTTTCGATAGCAAAATGGATCTTCATCTAACTTTCCTAAGGCTCATTCACTAAACAAACGACGTTGTGGTACGTCACCTGGCTGCAGTTCTTGCAGCAGCTGTATTTTGTATGGTTTCATACCGAGATTCTTACGTAAAATCTTCCAGGTGGTCGAATAACACAAGCCCAATTGTTGGCTACGGCGACGAATTGACATATCGCGATCTTCATTGACACTGGCCGATACAGCAGCAATACTTTCCTCGGTATGGACTCTTCGCATACGAGTTGGTGGATTAATGTCCAATAAAGTGAAACTGGTGCGAAATTTGGTCACAACAGCTTGAATAGCCTGTTCGGTGGGTCGATTATGACGACCATAAAATCGACGTAATTTAAAAAACACATTTCTCACACAGCACGAGTTTTGATAATAAAATTCAATGATTTGCAAGCGTTGTTCGTTTGTTAGTCTATTCATGGTGAAATGGCAAACCTCTGACCATTTTTGGCTTTGACCCATGTCTCGAATCTTTTTTTCGATTATGTTCAAGCAATTATCGTAGAAATGAAATACGCATAGTGATTATTGTGCTACTGTAAAGCTGTAAACTGGATTTTGGAATTTATATTAAATGTATTAAATAATTTGCATGCTATGCATGAAAGATGTAAATTGATAAAAATCAACTACGGTTCGTCTTATATGTAAATAAATAATCGGAAATGATTTTCCTATATCCGTTTTCATTAAAAAAAATATAGAAGTTATGTTCCCAAAAAGGGAACGTTGGCCTTTAAATGGTTAAGAAATTCTTCAACAGAATAAAATGCACGTCTCACCAATATATCCTTCATTGCACTCCCGAATTTCTCAGTATTCAGGTTTTTTATGTTAATTGGCAACTTATTGTACAATTGCAGTCCCCAGTAATCAACATAGTTTTGTGCTTTTTTAATCCTATGCAACGAAATTCTTAGCTGATCATCGCGTGTAGCATAACTATGGATATCGCAGTTTTTAATATATTTGCTTTGGTTTTGATGTACGAACTTAACTGTAGTAAGTACATACACTGAGGACAGAATAAGTACACCAAGCCTAATGAACTCAGTTTTACACGAATCTTTAGGCCGTATTCCTGCTAAAATTCTAATAGCTCTCGTTTGTAGGCAGAATACTCGGATTGCGTCCGAAGATATCCCCCCAGAACATGATGCCGTATGCAGCCACTGAGTAGAAGTTTGCAGAACACGTCATCAATGCAGCTTGTAAAGTGACCAGATGTTTAGTTCTGCATATTGCTGTGGAAAAAGGGGATGAAAAACTGTGCGTGAGTGCGTTGACCCCTTCGTCCAAGTCAGCTGTTTCTAGAAGATTTTTAAAAGACACTAAATTTTTCGTAAAAGTTAAGTTAGTATTAAGTTACTTTGAAACATGTTGAAAAATTCTTATTAATATCATTTTTAGTTTTGTTTTACCGCTATGTAATTTTCATTAGCTCAGTTTTTTGTTTTTAAATGTTTGTTTGCCTGATTTAAGTCATTTTACCGTGTAAGTTCGCCGCGTTTGCGTGCGCTTCTTTTGGGCCGGCGTTTGCTCGCTTGCGGGAGAGAGAAGGTAGTGTACAATTAGACTCTGCGAAGGTAAGATCATTTTCCTGAGCGCTGTAAATGTATGTCGTTTGAAGACATTTTGTTTCCGCGTGTCATTTGATTTTTACAAATCTAACCTTAGTAGAGGCATCTTACACTCAATTCAGTTAATTTTCTTTGTATAATATTTGGAATTCCAAATAGTTTGTTGTAGCTGATTTAATTTTACTTTTTGAGAGTTCATTTTTTTTTTATTTGATATTTAATTAATTTTTGATTCATTCTTTTTCCTTTTCAATTAGATTTGATTGTAGTTCACTGTTTTGAAGGTATTTTTACCTTGCTTTGTAATTGCTGACTACATTTGAGCAGTTTTAAGTATTTAAAGTTAAAGACGTTCACCTGAGAACGCCATTTTGCGATTTACACGTGGTGTATAAAATTTTTATATTTCTAAATTTTCTTAATCTTGTTATTTTCACGTTAAATATAGGGAGTTTTCTTTTAAGCCTGGATTTTAATTAATCTAAGGTTTTAAATTTCTTCCTATTTGTTTTTTTTTATTTATTAAAGTTCTAATTAATTTCATAATTCAAATTTTGTTGTTTTAATTTGTTTCCCCACATCGTGGTCAATTTACACCCACTTTCAGTTTCTTAAGGTTTACCTTCAGAAGGTGACCACTGGGATTTTGAATCCCATGCTCTTCAAGCAATTTTTACTCTATTTTAGAGTTGGCGCTCAACTTAATAATTAATTTCAGACATTTGGTCACAAGCATTAATTTAATTTTAAATAATTCACATTTTCATAATTATCACAGCAATATGTTATACAGCGCCGCGGTAAGTCTTTTACTAATTATCGCGATATGGGACGACCAATTGAAGAGACAATTCAATGTCAAAATGGACTCCAAGAAATTTTACACTGTCGTTACTTTATCCTTCATGTTTCGTTTTAAAGACAAGTTTCTGCGTTTTTTCATTATTTATTTTAAGACCATTTTTGTTGGTCCATACAGTTGTTTCCTCGAGGTATCATCTGCATATAAAAAGACATCCTCCTCAACAACATTCGATGGCAGATCATTAATGTAAATAATAAATAACAGCGGACCTAAAATTGAGCCTTGCATATACCTTGACACACTCTATGCGTATTTGACACATTAGTTTGATACTGTACATATTCTACTCTATTTGTCAAATGTGACAAATATGAACCTGTAACAATTCCCTCTCACGCCGTAATATTTTAATTTTACAAGCAACATGTTGTGATTGACCATGTCAAAGGCTTTGCTGAGGTATCAACAAGTCAGTTGGACCTCCAATTTACTGTCCAGTGCTTCGGATATCTTCTCAATCACTTCTACTATCGTAGTTCTTTTATGCTTCTGAAAACCATGCTGGTTCACGACGAACTTGTGTTTGTCAAAATAACTTATTATCCGGTTGGCTATCGCATTTGAAATATTTTTGAAATGGCTGGCAAAATAGAAATAGGCCTGTAATTTCGAGAGTCCTTTAAATCTCCCTATTTATGAATAGGTATTACTTTCGAGATCTTTAACTCATCCGCAAACACGCCCTCAAACAGACAAGCATTCAGTGTACTCAGCAGCGGTCTCATCAAGCAATCACTTGAATTTTTCAATAAGCTTGTAGAAATTCCATTATGATCCATAGTGGGTTTTGTTTTTATTTCGCTTATGATTTTTCTGAATTCAAATTCTGTCACTGGACTCATGTACATTGAATTTATGTTATTTATATTTGTTTTCTGAAGGCATATCTGAATTTCATCCATGGAAGTTAAGCAGTTTTGTGAGTGATTAATAAAAATATTATTTAACTTCTCTGCGCTAATTTCTTTAATAGTTGTATCTGCAACTCCATACTTTGTTTTTTCATTAATAATTTTGCAAATGGCTTTCTGTTTGTTATCAGTACCCTCTATACGATGTACATAATCTTGCCTTACAGAATTATTCAATGCCTCTTTATATTTGTCTTGTATATGTATATTTGTACGTCTCACTATTGTTGATAAAGAATCAAATAAGTTTTAATTGTTCTTATTTCTTCGGATAAATACAGTTTTTTTTCTTTGTTTTTGATGTACTTTCCTGGCAGGAAAGGAGCACTCGAAACTACTGGACTGAACACCATGGAAAGAGCTGAACATCTCCAAAGTCGATCTACCATCCAATACTCGCTGCCAATGGACGCAGTTAGGTGCTTCCCTGAAGAGGTGTGTAGTGGTGCTGTTTATTACTCTTATATCTTTTACTGACTTCCGTCTCTCAGGTTCCACTTCAACGGAAGGAACAAGGAAACAAAATTTTTGCGCGCAATGATCAGGAATATGTAAATTCACTATGTCTATATTGATCTATAGATATATTTGTTATTACATTGTCTATACATGTTTGTAAGTGCTTTGTGATTCTAGGAGGCTTATGAAACAGCACATGCAAATTATATGATTCCAGTAAATCGTACAAACGAGTTGTAGTAGTATTATTAGTCTCCAGCTACGACCACAGCTTTTGTGGATAGCTCGCACTCCAGCGCTATTAACAAGTCATTAAAGTGTAGTAAGAAAGTATCAACATCTACCGAAGGTGGTCGATAAACAGATCATGTCTTTTTAGTCAACACTCGCAGCTGCAATTTCAATATGACCCTCTGATGATTACATGATTTGATTGAATTTAAGACCAATTCTTTCCATACACAAACTGGTTCCTGATCAATATCAAACTTTCCTCATGCCTACGCAGCCCTCCACCAAAAGTACTTCCCAACTTATATCCTGGAACCACGCAGCCTGCAGACAATTCATCAGTAGCCAGTGTGCAGTGATACTAGCAACGTCAATGTTATGTTGCCCTAACTCAAAGGTTAATTGATCAATTTTATTGGATATTGACTGTACCGGGTGATTCAGTAAGGGTGGTGACAGGCTGTATCTCGGAAACTGCTACGCCTAGAGCTTCGGGACAAAAAAATACATAACCAATGTGGCCACCAGAAGTATCTGAAAATTATTTTAATGTTCGAAATGTCACTGCTAGGGGGTGTACCTGCTATGTTCAATCATAAAATGAGTATTATCTCGGAAAATTGCAGGTTAGCTATAGTTTTGAATGGATCGCTCGAAAGCCGAGTTGATGTTCCATTATTTTGCTTAATGACTTTTTTTTTGTATCTGCCATAATAAGAAACGGGGAAGCCAATCAATTGTTTATTGTAAATTTTAATATCTCCTGAACCGTGCAACCAATCTGAACATTTTTGGGCTCGTTCTAGCATTTAATTTGAAATAAGTAAGCTAGAGGGGGTTTTCTGTAGTGATTACATATTTTGTAGAATTTCAAGAAAAAATTAAATATAACCGTGCTATATAATTACCAGTGTCGCAAGCTAAATTAAATTGTTGAAATTTCAGTGAAAACCGCATCTTAATATCTCTATCCTTTCTCAATTTATCTCCAAAAGAATGAAATTTGTAACAAAAATTAACTGCGGCCTTGTAAGTAGGCGACGCGACGGATGGTTTCCATGGAAACTAGGAAATTCAGATTGTTTAATACATGTATCGGCTAAATATAGTCAAAACTGAATGAAATAAATTATTAACGAGAATAATAACACCAAAAAGAAAATATCCAACTAAAATTTTACTTATAAATGTTCAAAATGTCTACCATTACTGGTCACACGCAAATTGAGTCTGTTACTATCGTTATCGTAAGTTTCATCCTTACCACGTGATCTTACATTAAGAATTAAATGATGGCGATTTCGACCATTGATTGGACTACTGCAACTGGTTATTGGGGATATTGAGTGACAACCAAAATTTTTTATCACAGATGTTACGGACTGACGAAGCAACTTTGCCCTGTGTGGGGAAAGTCAATACACACAGCATGCGCTATATATTATTGGTCTTTACTTTTTTGAACAGCTTTTAAATGGTGTGGCTTATTTACATTTTTTGGAAAATGAATTGCCTTTATTGTTGGAAGATATTCCCCTGGAGACAAGAATGGGTATGTGGATTCAGCAGGACGGTTGCCCGGCGCATTATGCGCGAAGTGTCCAGGAATTTTTAAATAACCTGTTCCCAAATGAATGGGTAGACTGGGGTAGTATTTTTGCATGGCCGCCGAGGTCCCCCGATCTACTAATTGATTTTTATTCATGGGGTAGACTTAAAGATATAGTATATAAAGACCGCCCAACAACATCTAATAATATGAAACAAAGAATTCCAGAAACTGTCAGAAATATTTCCATTACCGAGGTAGAAGCGAGTGTATTATCCACAAGTAACAGACTCAATTTGTGTGTGGCCAGTGCTGGTAGACATTTCGAATATTTATAAGTAAAATTTTAGTTGGATATTTTCTTTTTGCTGTTATTATTCTCGTTAATGATTTATTTCATTCAGTTTTGACTATATTTAGCCAATATAAGTATTAAACAATCTGAATTTCCTAGTTTCCATGGAAACCATCCGTCGCGTCGCCTACTTCCAAGGCCGCAGTTAATTTTTGTTACAAATATCATTCTTTTGGAGATAAATCGAGAACGGATAGAGATATTAAGATGCGGTTTTCACTGAAATTTCAACAATTTAATTTCGCTTGCGACACTGGTAATTATATAGCACGGTTACATTTAATTTTTTCTTGAAATTCACCAAAAATTTGTAATCACTACAGAAAACACCCTCTAGTTTACCTATTTCAAACTAAATGCTAAACGACAATTTTTCTAGAAAAAAACCCATGAAATGCTCCATCGAACGAGCCCAACAATTTTCAGATTGGTTGAACGGTTCAGGAGATATTAAAATTTACATATTGAACAATTGATTGGCTTCCCCGCTCCTTATTATGGCAGATACGAAAAAAAGCCATTAAACAAAATAATGGGACATCAACTCAGCTTTCGAACGGTCCATTCAAAACTATAGCTCAACCTGCAATTTTCTGAGATAATACTGCTTTTATGATTGAACATAGCAGATACGCCACCTAGCGGTAGAATTTTGAACATTAAAATAATTTTCAGATATTTCTGGTGGCCACATTGGTTATGTATTTTTTTGTCCCGAAGCTTTAGGCATAGCAGTTGCCGAGATACAGCCGGTTGCCACCCTTACTGAATCACCCGGTATATTAAGGTTTCATATTGTTATTGAATTCAGGTCACCACTCTACTACAGTTTTTTTCCCTCATTTGAAAAAACTGGTACTTTCTCACCACAATATCTTTCGGCGACGCCTCGGGCTTCCGTAGTTCGTCAAATATACCAAAGCTCGCCTCGACCTTGAAAGATTTTGTTTTACTCTTATTATTATGCTTTTTAATTTCATCTATGCTAAACTCTTTGTCCAGAAACTTCTCCACCAAAAACGTTCGTACGTCCTCTGCAGTAACCTCATTATTCGCCTCTCCGACGTAAATCCACGCTATTCGATACGCTGCCGTGAAGTTAATTCCCATATTATTCGCTGTTCCCCTTAGAAAATCATGCGTCTTACGTTTTTTTTTCCATCTCGTTATCCTTCACAACTGTTTCCCTTAGTTTTTCTATTTCGTTATCTTTTACAATTTTCGTAGTAGCCCTCGTATCCTATTATTCTTTCTGTCGCCTCTGTGGACTACCTGTGCTCCGCCTGATGACCTTTGATCCATAGAAGAAGCATTTTCACATTAGTTGATAAAATTATTTATAAGTGTTCTTAGATTTTCGTTGTCTACTGAGGAAATGGCGTAGAACGAAATAGAAGAAGAAAAGGAAGCAGAAAAAAAGTAGTATAAAGCAAAATGAATCCAAAGAACGTTAACTTCTTTAGTATTCAGTTAATTTATTCTTAAAGATTTTATTACATAGCTGACGAACCAATAATAAATTCCCGATGGGAAATAGAAATGATAGCATGAAACAAGTACTTCCAACCAAAATTCGTTAGGTTATCACTTACAATTAGTCGATATGTAACGTACTTCTACGCGTGTGTAACATATTCTCAGTTATTGCATGTTTATTAGCTATTACTCGCGTCCCCCAGGCCATTTAATCTCTCTTTGTATACGTTTTATTGAATGTAACTCGACGAGGAAAAATATTCCAGGGTTAGCAAATTGAGGGTTATAAAGAAAACCAATTTGTAGGATGTGAATAGCTGCTAAAATGCATAAAATATCGTAGGAAATAAAAATGAACAAGCGCTGCTCATAGAGATTACATTCACACTAATATACACCGATATCTTTAGTAAGCACAACTTCGGTATTTGGAATTTATGAAGTATTCTGTTACTTGTTTTTCGTATACGTACGATATTTTTCGATACCATTGGTATAATCGATATGTGTTTCAGTCCTTTGCCGTAAGATTCGTCAAACATTTTTGTAATATCATTTCTATATTTTATTGGCATTGATCTACACTCTGCATTTTAACAACCTATGTGATAAACAGAAGATTTTGAGAATATGGAGTTAATGATGGAAACAGAAGTAAATAGGTTCTTTCATTTCAAACAATGGTCCGACTGTGAGGAAAACATGTTATAACAGCGAAATCGCTAAAGTTAGGGGTATACCATGTTCCATAAAAAAATAAGGATTCTTCGAGCGTTTTTGCAAATCTGCAATAAAACATAGGGTGTCCCATTTAGAAAAAAAAACAAAAGTTTGATACGTCACTGGAATATGGCACGTCACTGCTGACCAGAAGCATTTTAGAAAGATGGCGAGGGTAATTGTGTATAATTTTACTCTTAGACTTTCTTCGATTTTTTGTATACAAATTGCTACGAAACTTGTAGATAATTTTTTTAAATTTTAATTTAAATAAAATAATATTTAATTTTTTTTTAAGTAAACACTGTTTTTATTCTCCTAAACACCACTCAGCGTCATCTATTATACTCAGTCACCCTCGGGACGCGGGAGGATAACGTCACTCCGCTGAACCACTGATTATTATATCAATATAGCTTATGACATTTAAATATATTTAATGTTCCTGATGTTCTTGTAATACATTGAATAAAAGAAACGACAATATAGTGTAATTTATTTATTTAGAGTTAAATAAATCTGATGAACAAAGAAATGAATTTTCTAAAGATTCACTCAGGGTAAGCAAGTTCTTTACTATCTTAGATACACAATAATAAGATTTCTAGAATCTTAATCCAAACTAAAAACTCGTATTTCTCGTTTTTAATATCATAAATAAAATTTAAATCTCCCGCTAAATTTCCGTCAAAAAATCAAGTATAACTAGATCAATGCCAACTTAAACTGCTCGTGAAATTAACCCACATAATCAAATACAACCTCACATAACCACTAACTAGATTTACAGTTATCATTCAAATAAATATAACCTCAAATTTCTTTCTGCATTATATGCCGGTTATAATTTCAAAAGATGAAAAAAATCGCTTACTTCAGGTACGAAAATTGCTAGTATAATCCAAATAGTAATTCCAAATTCAAAACAATAATTTCAGCTTCAAAATGGTGTTCCAACGATCTCACAGCAAACTGCCTCGAATGTAATTCTTTAACACCCCAGGATTAGACGAACGGCCACCCCAAATCTCGAAATCACTGCATTTCCATCATCTTAGCACTAAACACGTAATACTCTCATTCTCGTAAGGAAATTTAAAAACTTTATGGACTTAAATTGTGATAGATATTACAAAATTCTAGGTAAATATACGAAAAGCAACTACACTCAGGAAAAACCGAAAAAGAAGTCCCCTACACTTGTTTTCAACAAACTCAATATCTCCTAGACAAAAGGACTCTGGCAACGATCATAGAAATC
This sequence comes from Cetonia aurata, assembly GCA_949128085.1. Taxonomy (NCBI): domain Eukaryota; kingdom Metazoa; phylum Arthropoda; class Insecta; order Coleoptera; family Scarabaeidae; genus Cetonia; species Cetonia aurata. The sequence continues at coordinate 1,210,879 of OX421885.1, forward strand.
GGTTTCAACGATACGACAGCATAAAAAATCCCTCGTCGAACATTAATCGAAAGACACATGCCCTAAAATCTATGGTTACAAGCATTAATTGAATTAGATACGAAATAAGTAAGTTTTTAGTTTAAATTATTACATACGTTGACAAAATAAATAAATAGGTAAAAATACATTTACATAAACAATTTTATAGTGGATATTATGATTCTGTGAGTTTTGTTTAGCATGATACACCGGAAAGATCACTTAGCAAACGGTTTGGCATGTGATTTGGCAAATGATTTGCCAAATCACTTGGCAAACCGTTTGCCAAATCATTTGCCAAATCACTTGCAAAACCGTTTGCCAAATCATTTGCCAAATCACTTGCCAAACCGTTTGCTAAGTCATTTGCCAAATCACTTGCCAAACCGTGTGCCAAATCATTTGGCAAATCGTTTGCCAAATCATTTGGCAAATCGTTTGCCAAATCATTTGCGAAGTTATTTGCCAAACTACTTCACCGCCCACCTTTTTTTAGGCAATGTGTTTAATTCGTCTAAACGTGCATTTGTACCAAACTTTTAAATTTATGTTTTTAGATGATGAGATAACTATGACATATGATATATCGTTGTAAACCGAATTTTTTAGAGTTTTAAATAAATCGGGTACATTTCAATTAAAACGTTGTATGTATTTACTATATCTAACATATTTGATGCTCGATTAGTTTTTATTCTAAGGTGTATTATAATTTGATGTAGAACAAGTTTTTCTTCTTTAACATTTTGTCGTATCTGTCGACTGTATACCGCAAGAGACTCTATAATCTAGATGACTTGCAAGCAGCGATTTCTGAAGAAATAAACAACATACCACCTGAAATGCTGCAAAATGTATTCGAGAACATAAGGAGACGGACAAATTTGTGTCTCGAAAGCGATTGTGGGCATTTCGAGTATGCATTGTAAAAGTGTTTTCTAAAAATGTATCTATATACTGTATTTGCTGTATTGTACTGCGATTTTGATAAACAATATTACAATTATGTTTATTTTTATTACCATAGACAGTGTAAATTAATATATCGTCAATTGATAAATCGTAGATAACGTTTCACTGTTTGATCCAAGTGTAAACATTAAAAATAACCAATAAAATAAAAAAACCCAGATGAGCCAACTGCGCAGTACAGCCAACCTAAATTTGCTGTTGCCAACCTCAGACACTTGAGATTAATCACTCTGCAAGTCTAAAACGGCACCTGTCAGAGTTCGATAAGACACTTTGCGGCCGTGGTACAAAAATTTTTCGGCTATCACGTGATTTCCATTTATCAAAATCAATTTACTCGCATTTGTAGTCTTCAGAATACAGATGACTCATATTTGATTGACAGATTGTTTGACAGCTAATTTGGCAACCGAACCCAGAAAAACTTTAGAATCTTCGCTGAAGAGTATACGGTAAAGTAACGGAAGTGGCGCGTTGACAGTTCACTTCGGTAAAGTGGCGCTTTTTATCCTCGAATGAGTGTAGCAAGGTTGTACTTTCGGATGTGGTAGTCGAAAAAATATTGCACGCACCACGGCTGGAAAGTATCTTTATCGTACTCGTTTGGTTGCTCACCTCAGCTCCGCCTCGGTTCGCAATCTCCAAAGTCGTTCCATGAAACATCACTTTCCAGCCTTTTTATGTAAATAACTACCATATTGACAAAATAAAAATAATTAATAATAAATAAATAATCAATATTTAATATTAATTAAATACGAGAATACTCCTGATTTCAAAACATACTTAAATACCTTCGATACATGCTATAAAATTGTAAAAGTTGAGATATGCAATATGATAAGTTTTGGAATGGAAATATGTAATTTATTTAAAAAATATTGGGAAAAAATGTGATTTTAATTTTTTTTTAATATACACGCATCGAAGGTATTTAAGTAGGTTTTGCTATCAAGAGTTTCCGGTAATTAACTAAACCTAAATATTGATTATTTATTTAATTATATTTGTGTTATTTACTATTATTTGCTGTTTTCTGTTTTCAAAACCTACTTGAATACGTTCGATACATGCATTAACATTGTGAAGGTAGAGATACCCAATGTTGTAAGTTTTGGACTAACTGTTACCACTTGACCGACGAAAACATAAAAAAACATAGTTTTCAATAAAAGTAATGTTTACTAGGCAGTCTAGTTTAAAAATATCTGTAAAATTTATTTAATCATTTTGCATACAACTCATTGCAACAGCAATTGTCATACTGGAAACCTACTTTTTAGTTTTAGCTATATTATTAAAATTATTAAATACACTCCGCCAAAAAAGTATCGCATAATTTAGTTTTGAATCATAAAAGTATCGCATAATCTTTGTTTGTAGCATAAAGTTGTAAATATACTTTAATGCGCTCTAAGATATAATTTCTATGATTGTTTAAATAAAATACAGGCCAAATAAAAACAAGAACTCATACTTGATATTTTTATTAAAACAAGAAATTATAATTTTGGAAAGAAAAATGTCATAACAGTAGCTTTTAATACTGAGTATTGCCACCTCTGGCTCTTATGACCGCTCGCATACGGTTTGGCAGAGATTCGATTAACCTCCGTATATAAGCCTGATCCAAATTCTCCCACTCGTCACGGAGAGCATTTGCTAGTTCATGCAGGTCCGCTGGGGCAACATTTTGGGTTCGTATCCGTCTGTGAAGGAGGTCCCACACGTGCTCGATAGCGTTCATGTCAGGACTTACCGCAGGCCAATCTAAAACTGGAATACCAACATCGTTAAGGTATTCCTGGACGATTATTGCAACATGCGGTCGTGCATTATCGTACATTAACATGAATTCGTTTCCTATAATTGGCGCATATGGTACTACATGTTCTTCTAAAATGTCCGTTATATACCTGTGGGCAGTCAGTGTACCTCTGTCTACTGGTACTAACTCTGTACGACCTGTTAAACAGATGCCTCCCCAAACCATAATAGAGCCACCAGCGAAATTAGGTCTAGGTCTGATATTACACTGCGAATAGCGCTCACCGTCTCGTCTGTACACTGAGATACGCCTATCTGAGGTGTAAAGACCAAATCTTGACTCATCTGTGAAGAGTATATTGGCCCAGTCATTAATGTTCCAATTTACATGTTCTCTGGCAAATCTTAAGCGAGCCACTCGGTGGTTCCTAGTGAGACGAGGGGCTGTTACAGCTACTCTAGCTCTTAATCCACTCTGTCGTAACCTATTCCGAATAGTTTGAGTACTCGCACGAGTATTTCTGACTCTAGCCAAGTCGTTCTGCAATTGTCTCGCAGTTACATGTCTTCGACGTAATGCTTGTAGTAGTAAATAGCGGTCATCTTGGCGAGTAGAACATCTTGGACGACCTGGTACAGGTCTTCTACTGTAAATGCCTGTTTCCCTATATCTGGCTACGGCTCTAGAAACACTTGACTGATTGATGTTCATCAAATTAGCAACGTATGCTTGAGATCGTCCATCTTCGATTAAAGCAACTATAGCAGCCACTTGTTCTGAAGTTAAATTGCTCATTTTAGTTTTAAAAGCGTTGGTACAGAACTCTGACTTCGCACTTTAAAATTTGTCCATATAGGAAGACTTTCAATAAACAACTGAACAAACCTTACACATATGCATTTTTCTAAATGTGTTCTTTTAGAAAAAAAAAAGTAAAACGCTAAGTTCCATTATTTTGTTAGTGTTTTTATAGTTCACATACACGAGGCAAACTTTTTGTGAACGTATAAAAATATCTTGGTTCATAAATGCCCTTTTTTAGTTTATGCGATACTTTTTTGGCGGAGTGTATTATTAATTTTGCAAGAATTAACAAAATAGTTTCAATATCAACCATATTTAGAGATTTTACTTCAGTTGTGCTGCTAAAGACAGCTAACTTGCATAACCAGCGCCGCTGTGCGGACACGAGGCGAGACTACGCGTAAAAATTTAAACATACAGGGATCAACGTAAAAATAGAGAAGTTAAAAGGTAAGGATCAGTTCTGCGTAGATTTTAACCTTTTCCATTCAACTCTCCCTCTGCAGTAGGATAGGGAAACCGTAGTAGGGAAGGCAAAAGAATCTCTTCCGCACTAACTTGATAGACTTATAGAAGGCGCATTTAGAGTTATAGGATTTTATTTTTTTATTTGCGACAATCAACGGCGTGAGTTACAAAAATCCGAACATTGTCGAAATTTCAGGAATAGATTTCACTCCGAGGTTTCGTCAAAATAGAAAGTGGTAATTTACAACATTCGATGGGGGCTACAAATGCGCTAAGTTTCAATCCGTTCAGTGAGTGTTACTTTGCAACATTTCCTTGTAAGTACCTGCTTTGTATCGTTTTCTCAGTGTTCTCAGCGCTATTTTCGCAATCCACCCATAATGACATGACCTAAACTCATCCGTAGACACTTGTGTGTGCGTAATAAGGACATATTGGAAATACGGGTTTTATGTTGTAATCTACAGCATGCTGTATGCTGATGTTTGCTTTTCACTCTATATGCGCTGATTCGATTCCAGGTGATTTTTAATTGTAGATAAAAATCGGAAAATGCCTCCTTCTCGGATAGGAAGTAAAGCCGTAAGTGCCGCGTGTGTGCATGTTTGACACGAGAAAAGTTTCTACCGAGGTTGGATAAATTTCAATGGGAAAGATGAACCAATTTACATTACAAAATCCATAAGTTCGTCCAGCAACAAACAAAACCAAAAAGAAAAGAAAACCACAGTATTATTTGAGATAATGAAGATTTAAGTTCTACACAGAGATTCAAAAGGATTGTCAAATCCGCTCCTATAGATAGTAGCAGGGTGTAGGTATATGCCGCGTGTTTGTAATGAAGGTTTGAACTAAGTCAGTGTTGGAACATAAGAAAGTAAATGGATCTGTCGTAAATAAGGAAAACGTAACCTATATTTGAACTCGCATTATATAAACGACTATGGATTGGTGTTTCTGCTTGTAAAAATGAAATGTAATTAATTTAACTCCTTAGGAAATTATGAAATTACAATTCAGTACTAACTGGTGTTCAACTAAATTTATTCATTACTTTAAATTATAACATACAATTAGTATAATTATTAAGTGACAAAACTTAAAAATTGTTTAAAGAGCGTGTTCAAAATGTCCACCATGAGCATTAATGCAGGTGTCAACTCTTCGTTTCATGCTTTCGAAGACATTGATTAGTTGTTGTGCAGTTATACTCTGTACTGCATTGATAATGGCATCTCTCAGTTCTTCTATGGTATGCATGCGGTTTCTATAGATCCTATTTTTTAGATAGCCAAACATGAAGTAATCTAATGGGGTTAGATCAGGCGATCTTGGTGGCCATCTTTGTGCTGTGTCAGCAAAAAACTGTTGAAGATATTGGCAGGTTTGTCGAGCAGTATGCGCTGGAGCATTATCGTGCTGAAAATAACCTGCTTCCAGCTCATTTTCTTGCAACTCTGCAATAAACAATTCCAACATCTGTTGGTAACGTTGGGCTGTTACAGTTTCCTCGAAGAAAATTGGCTCTATTATTCGTTGCCTGGACATAGCTAACCAAACTCTAACTTTTACGGGATGCTGCGTTTCTCGAAATTCGTGTGGATTTTCTGCAAACCAGATACGATAGTTTTGTGAATTAATATAGCCCGTTAGATGAAACCAGGCTTCATCTCAGAAAAATGATTTGTTTAGCAAGTCATCGTCCCTTAAATTGTTATTAAACCAATGACAATATTCCAATCGCCTATCGTGGTCTAATGGTAATAACTCCTGTACCGTAGAAACTTTATAGGGATAAAAATGTAACTTTCTTTTGACAGCTCGTTGCGCTGAAGTGTATGATAAGCCTGTAAAATTATAAAATGTAATAAACTATTTCACTTAATGTTAATATTGATTTTTCACCTGTTTGTTGAGCTAATTGACGCAATGGTTTAGTGGGACTCTGATCTAGACAAGTTCGTACATCCTCAATTTTGTTTTCTGTAAGAACTGTCTGACGACCAGATGACTTGCCTTTACGAACGCTTCCTGTTTCTCGAAAGCGGTGCACAAGTCTATAAATATGTCTGCTTAAAATCAAATCATCGAATTCTTCATCCGGAAACTGTACACGGAATTCTTGAATACATAAATCTACAGAGTATATCCATGTCCCTTCATGATTCCGCTGTCCATTTCGGAAATAAGCTTCCAAAATGAATGTTTCGTGCTCTGGTGTATAGGGCATTGTACACTTAAACAGATAAACGTTCTATAGATTAGGTCTATGTTATGAAATAATTTGCTGCCTTACCACAGATAAATTCCCTTATTTTCTTACAGTATTCAAAAATACTATTGTTGTTGATATTAGATGTAAATATAAACGGTTTGAAAAAATTATAAGATAAATAAACTAAGGATACTACAACACGTACACCAATGTCGTTAAATGTCAAGAAAATTGATTTAATGTATGAAATTTGTATGTAGCTTACTTCACTCATTAAATTGGTAATAAGTATAGATAAATTTTTCCGGAAAACAGTTTTTTTCTTACGACAATCATTCTGAATCACATAGTATGTAGCTGTAATCAAACATCTTTCAATATTTTTATCTAGCACTAAAAAGTTATGATAGTTTTGAAACAATAGTAGAAGTGTCACCTACAATTAGTGATCTAAGTGTGAAGTACACGATACCCAGTGCAAACCACCTATTCTGATTTCCTGTACTCTCGTATATTTGGCGGAGTTATCTTGCAATGATCGCGCAGTTAACGAGAATATTGGGGTAGTGTAGATAAAAACACTCAATACAACCAGATTACCTATATCTGGTTGTATTGAGTGTTTTTATCTACACTACCCCAATATTCTCGTTAACTGTAAAACGATTTAAAATATTTTAAAACAGTAGTGTTTTATGAATTAAAAAACAGTAATCTGTCACTTTTCTGTTGATTTTACATTACACTTGACATTTAATCGGATACAAATTTTGGTCGTAGATAAACGCCTTTAATAAAACGTATTTAACTCGTGTAAATGCTGTCGTAATACACTCGAATGATTATAAGCATTCGTTTCACAAGAAATTCATAGTGCCCTGCATCCTTTGTTGCAAATCCATGAAGATCTTTTATTAATTGAACTTATCGTTCAGCTGTGATGTTTACTACATTAAAAGAAATTGAAGATTGTTATTAAATCTGGAATAAATTCATAATGTTTTCTGATACAAATGAATCAACAGTTTTTCTCGTGAAATAAATATGAAATTACCTGCTCTCAAAGTTATAAACAGCCACAAGCATAAAATATAAGAAGAACAAAAAAAAATGTTATTGTTATGTTTATTTAAGATCGTAAGAAATATTAGTTGTACGCTGAAAATTTTATCGCCTTTTTATAAGTTTGGATATTAATAACCCAATTTAAATAAGTAAATTACCAGAGAAGGTTTATAGTTGTACAATAGGGCTATATCTGTACCCTTTTCCCATTAACAATTTTTTTCAATGGGAAAAGGGTACAGATTCCTGTTATTAAGATATTGCATTTAAGAGAATATCTGAACGAAATACGCTCTGCGGCACAGGTTAGTGACTTCTGATTGTTTTCTTATTTTGCGTTTCAATTTCTACTAACAAAAGGAAAACAATGGGCGGGTGTGCATTATTAAAAAACAACCTTCAGAAATAGCCATAATGGATAATTAGCTAATCATTTCAATCAATTAGGCATCCGTCCGTCATTTTCAGATTTGATTTTTATCTTAATTTCAATCAATATCTCATCAGGATTTAATAAAAAAATTAATGAAACCCGTCGCTTCCTTCATAACAGAATTAGGCGATCCAGTTCGGCCGAGAAATAATTGCCTTATAAATATCCATACGAAGGTCAGAAAAGGGAAAAGGGAATCCGGAATATTATAGCCCATTGTAGTCGAGGGAAAATATTCACGTCAACCCTGACCTCCTCTCATTAATCATTTTCAACGCTAAAGGTATTAACTGACCCATCGTCGCAAATAAAAGAAAATGTTATTCCAACATTATGTGTCGCCATATGTTTGGATGGAAGAAACTGGGGAGATCTTAAACAAAATTGATTTTCTTAGGTTGAGTTGCTGTCAAATAAGGTGTATTGCTGCTGTAACTGCAAAAAAAATTTAAAAAATGAATTATACAGTCGCACTGTGAACACTTTTTAATCTTGAATACGAGGAATGCGTGTGCCAACCGAGAACGTAAGAAATCTTAAATTATTTTTGTTAATTCGATAAAAAAGAAATTTAGTGTTTCGATACATGCGAGTTTTATTATTGATTCAGCTAGCACGAAATGTTAAACTGGTGACAAAAAGTAATTGTCACAACCGTGTCGTATTGTTATTTGAATAGTCCAACGATGTTGAATTACAAAGAAAAATAACTGCTGCATAATTTATAACCTTACATTGTTATCAACATTTTACTCTTGTGACTTCGCACCTCTAGCTGGCGTAGAAATTAAGGTGGGTGAATTAGTACCTATTCATGTATCATTGAATTGAAAAATGTATGTAAACAAACTTTCAAAGATAAAAAGTTCCGAATCCATACGAAATTTATTGCAAAATAAATTTCTAATATCTTTTTCTCACGCACAGGAGCACGCCAATAAATGCACTCCGCAGATTACTGAAAGCAATTCTATTGAACTAGCCATGATGCCTCCTGCTACGAACCTTTTCATTCATTTGTTTCCAGAGATCTTAATCCACACTGTTACACCACCTACTAGTATAAATTGCTGTATATGTTGCAACGAATCAAATCGTTCATCATTAACACACACACACAAGCGAATCAAAGCAACTTCGACGGCCAGCTTTACGATTCTTGCTATGCGATCAAGGATGGTTGAATAGCCCAGCCACAGAACGTACGGACGCCTTAGAGGAAGTTAACATTCGTGAACCTCACGCACACATCGACCAAAACTCGAAATGTCACTTCACAATAAATTTAAATAACAACATTCACCCAACAATTTAGTTTTAAAAAGCAAATATCTACTTAAAAAAACAAGTACTCACTTGAGAATTTCCTTTTAATTTCATCCCAACGAACAGAATTTTGTATTTGTATGTCAGACCGATCTGATAATTCTGAGAAAGAGTTTTTGTCCAGAGAAAGAATATTGAATTTTCGACCCTGGTTAAGAATAGACGTTGTATTAAGTGTAATAATTTAATAGTTCCAGTCCATGTCCAAACTCTGTAAAAAGCGAGATTCGTATTTTACGGGAAGCCCTTCCGGCAATTGTATTTACATGTAATTTCAAGAAAAACAATTTTCAGGTAGATTCATTTATATTAAAATATGCTTCAGGAATTACACACTAAGAATCAGATAAGTTTATTTCGTTTAAATTCATTAGAAAAGAGAATTCATAAATTTAAAAACACATTTGACAGTTCTGAAAAACAAGGATTTAATTTACAAAATTCAATCTCTAGACCTATTTTACCTGTAGAAAACGAATATCATAAAGAAACCCTTATTTAAAAATGAATTTAGGAAATAATTTCCAATATTTATAAATAATTCCGATGCGTTTTTGTTTCCAAATTGTACTAGCTTTTCCACCAATTAAAAACGAGATAAGCACGTTCCAAACTCGTATCACCATAGCGAGGCAAGGGAAAAATTGAAGAGGAGAGGTTTTTGAGACGCTGTCTGGTAAACACGTATCTCGTATCGCTCCTAAGATAACATAACCTCATTCCGAATACTAAGTTCCAAATTATCCAAACCTAAAATTTTAAAAGACCACGAACTAAAAGTGAATTAATATATCAAAAGTCAAGATTAACCCTACCACCTGAAATCCAGTCCTGAGAATCCTCACCAGCCGAAATACCAAACTCCAGAAACCGGTTTGAGAAGGGACGCCACAAAGGTCAGTGAACTTTACCCAACTACCGATCTATGATTTCACGGTCAATCCGAGCGATTAGCAGACCGAAGAACCAATAAATAATTCAAATTTAAGTTAATTTAATTGTAAAACCAGGTGGAATATTCAAAAATTAATTCTCTCCACCTCATTTAATAAAAAGTTCGTTGGTAAACCTATTTAATAATATCAATTTGAGTACTAAAATAATATTTAACGGTAAAATAAGAAATTAGATTGCTATGAGCGATTAGAGTGCCATCTAGTGTATAAAAGTAAAAGTACAAATTACAGAATTTGTGTGCCATTAAAAAAACGAAACTCGCTTTAAATACCTTAAGGGTAGAATCACAGATAATTCACGTATGATTGTTAACATATTTAGTTAGAGAACCTTCCTTAAATAATTAAAATTAATTAACCATCAAATTTACAAATCGTTTACAATTTCAAAGGTTTATTAAATAAAAATTTTATACATCGTATTAAACATTTGTTTTATTACTGCGCCAAAGAAAACAAGATCCAATCTAACCAAAAGGGCCCCGAATCCAGAAATCGACCCATCTCATTGCTCACCGACATTATCAACAACTTACACTCAGAGTTGGATTCATTTAACGCCCAATCCACGCTACAATAGTACAATGTATTACTTATACACATTAACCATTAAAGGCAAACGTTCCCTTTTTGGGAACATAACTTCTATATTTTTTTGAAGGAAAGCGTATATAGGAAAATCATTTCCGGTTATTTATTTACATATACGACGAACCGTAGTTGATTTTTATCAATTTACATCTTTCATATTTCTATTAATATTTTATGAAAATAATTATCAAATGTACACATTTCGAGACAATTTCTCAATTTTCAGAAAATAGCATGCAAATTATTTAATACATTTAATATAAATTCCAAAATCCAGTTTACAGCTTTACAGTAGCACAATAATCACTATGCGTATTTCATTTCTACGATAATTGCTTGAACATAGCTGTAATAATGATAAATGTTTGTATGTCCCAAATTGGGAACGTTGGCCGTCGTGAGGTAGTAAAATTGCTTTGCCGTTTATTTTATTGTTGTACATGTTGTGTCTCTTCCACTATTACTAAACATATCTGTTTATTCTCCGTTTCGGGATTTTCCACAAACAACTAAGTATTGATGAAGCCATGGTACCGTATCACGGACATCACTGGGCTAAAATGTTTATAAAAAATAAACCGATTAGATTTGGCTTCAAGATATGGATGCTTTGTGGCAATGATGGTTACCCCTATAATTTCGAAATTTATTGTGGAAAGACCGGTAATACTTCAACTCCGCTAGGGACACGAGTGGTAAATAATATGATATCAGTGATTGATATTCCTGACAACCATCTCATATATTTTGACAACTTTTTTACTAGCTACGTCCTTCTCAAAAGTTTATCAGAAAGAAACATTCGTGCTTGTGGGAGCATCAGAGAAAATCGTACAACTAAATGCCCTCTCATTGCGTCAAACATTTTGAAAAAAGAAAGTAGAGGTGCGTATGATTACAGATCAGATGGTACTGTTTCATGCGTGAAGTGGAATGATAATTCGGCTGTCACTATAGCAAGCAATTATTTCACAGTTTCACCGCTACAGAAAACGACCAGGCGAGTAAAACAAGAAAATAAGAAGGAGATTGCACAACCTAATCTTCTCAAGCAATATAACTCAGGAATGGGGGGTGTAGACCTTACTGATCGCCTATGTGCCAGCTATAGACCTAGATTGAGATCAAAGATATGGTGGTGGAATCTTTTCTCCAACGCACTGAATTGAGGTGTTGTAGCAGCATTCAGATTTTACCAACATATAAATCCTCAAGAAAATATTTCACACTTGAAATTTCGACGAGATGTGGCAATGGCTTTGTTGAAAGTTGGTTCAATTCAGCGGAAGAGGAAAGGTGGACCATCTGCTTCTGTATCTGGGGATATAAGGTAAAATGGTATAAATCACATACCTGTTGGTACTAGTCAAGGCCGAGTGTCGTTTGCCAAAGAAATACCAGACTTCATTGCACTAAGCGCGGAAAGCGTTTGCATAAAGTTACTTGTTTTGAACAGTACCATACAAATAAATAATTTTTCTTGTTTTTGATAATGTAATATAGTTCTTAATTTTGTATTGGTAAAGTATTTAAATAAAAATACTATCACACTTGTATATTGTTATCGTTGTTTTGTATAAACGTACCTCACTCCAATAGTACAGGAAGATGCCAACGTTCCCATTTTGGGAACATGCTATATTTTTGTATCGACTGATGATACATAAAATTTAATTATGTATTTATATTCTAATGAACATAAAACATTATTTTTGAGAATATGAAAGAGATATATGAAGTACACTCCGCCAAAAAAGTATGGCATAAACTAAAAAAGGGCATTTATGAACCAAGATATTTTTATAAGTTCACAAAAAGTTTGCCTCGTGTATGTGAACTATAAAAACACTAACAAAATAATGGAACTTAGCGTTTTTACTTTTTTTTTTCCTAAAAGAACACATTTAGAAAAATGCATATGTGTAAGGTTTGTTCAGTTGTTTATTGAAAGTCGTCCTATACGGACAAATTTTAAAATGCGAAGTCAGAGTTCTGTACCAACGCTTTTAAAACTAAAATGAGCAATTTAACTTCAGAACAAGTGGCTGCTATAGTTGCTTTAATCGAAGATGGACGATCTCAAGCATACGTTGGTAATTTGATGAACATCAATCAGTCAAGTGTTTCTAGAGCCGTAGCCAGATATAGGGAAACAGGCATTTACAGTAGAAGACCTGTACCAGGTCGTCCAAGATGTTCTACTCGCCAAGATGACCGCTATTTACTACTACAAGCATTACGTCGAAGACATGTAACTGCGAGACAATTGCAGAACGACTTGGCTAGAGTCAGAAATACTCGTGTGAGTACTCAAACTATTCGGAATAGGTTACGACAGAGTGGATTAAGAGCTAGAGTAGCTGTAACAGCCCCTCGTCTCACTAGGAAGTGTGTGTGTGAGTGGCTCGCTTAAGGTTTGCCAGAGAACATGTAAATTGGAACATTAATGACTGGGCCAATATACTCTTCACAGATGAGTCAAGATTTGGTCTTTACACCTCAGATAGGCGTATCTCAGTGTACAGACGAGACGGTGAGCGCTATTCGCAGTGTAATATCAGACCTAGACCTAATTTCGCTGGTGGATCTATTATGGTTTGGGGAGGCATCTGTTTAACAGGTCGTACAGAGTTAGTACCAGTAGACAGAGGTACACTGACTGCCCACAGGTATATAACGGAAATTTTAGAAGAACATGTAGTACCATATGCGCCAATTATAGGAAACGAATTCATGTTAATGCACGATAATGCACGACCGCATGTTGCAATAATCGTCCAGGAATACCTTAACGATGTTGGTATTCCAGTTTTAGATTGGCCTGCGGTAAGTCCGGACATGAACCCTATCGAGCACGTGTGGGACCTCCTTCACAGACGGATACGAACCCAAAATGTTGCCCCAGCGGACCTGCATGGACTAGAAAATGCTCTCCGTGACGAGTGGGAGAATTTGGATCAGGCTTATATACGGAGGTTAATCGAATCTCTGCCAAACCGTATGCGAGCGGTCATAAGAGCCAGAGGTGGCAATACTCAGTATTAAAAGCTACTGTTATGACATTTTTCTTTCCAAAATTATAATTTCTTGTTTTAATAAAAATCTCAAGTATGAGTTCTTGTTTTTATTTGGCCTGTATTTTATTTAAACAATCATAGAAATTATATCTTAGAGCGCATTAAAGTATATTTACAACTTTATGCTACAAACAAAGATTATGCGATACTTTTATGATTCAAAACTAAATTATGCGATACTTTTTTGGCGGAGTGTATTATACCATGCGGCCTTTAAAGGGTTAAATAAACTATACGTAACATTGCCAGATAGTTTGATGTGGTTTTGTCTTAAAACCTAGATCGTATATAAGTTGCGTACCTATATATTTCCTCAGCACCGTCAATGCTGTTTTGAGTTTGTCTTTTTTTTTGTTTGTTTACATGTATAGTACTTTATCTTTGCTTTTTTATCTCATTGGCTAAAGGTAGAACGCCGAACGTCATCAATGTAATGATGACAATTAAGCGATTTAGTCTATTTGGTTTACTATGGCTCATCAATTTCAATTGTGTTTTTGTCTTTTTTTTCTTGTAGTTTGTTGTATAGTAACCAATAAATACTTCTTATCTTATCTTATCTTAGTAAATATGATTTTAATTACAAATATTCATAACGGTAAATATTCTGTAGTGATCATAAAATAGCATTAATTGCGTTTGCCACCAACTCGTCAAATATAAGGTATGGTCTTATTTTAAGCAAATTAAAATTCTTGCTCACCTATATGCTAGAATGTGGAAATTAAGGATGCCTAACAGTTGCATCAAAAACAAATCGGCCGCAGATGATTCACGAACTTTCCGTTCGTAAGTTAGAAAGTACGCCACTGTCTAGATTGATGAACATTAGCCAATGTAGCAGAATTCTTTAATAACTATGGCCGGATCCTCAATTCAACTCATTTACAGCATTTCAGAGTTTAATCTTGGTTGCCGAAATATCCAAATGGTTGGAAATGGACCACACGATATTATATATAAAATATAGCCAGAATGACCTAATATACAGCTACGAAATTTGGAGACACATATTTTAAATTTTAAATTAAATTTTATAAAGTAAACAACTGTTTAATTTTACTAAACACCATCCAGAGTCATCTGTAATGCTCTCAACAACTTCAAAGATAAACCAGATCTCAAATGGTAGAGGACTGTGGCAGTAATTCTGCCCCACTCAAACGGTATTGCACCCACTTTTAACGAATAGGAATATAAACTACATGATTCAGTAAGCCTCGGGACGTGGGAGGGGTTATATCGCTCTGGCCAATACCTCTTATAACACCCAATATAGCATCTAATATTTAAGTATCTTTAATGTGATTGTATAGTTATTAATTAGTGATGTTTTTCTATACGTTATATTAAATAAATAAACAATTTACAAGTTAAATTAATTTATTTTAATAAGTGCCCAAAATGTAACAAAGAAACAAACCTTCTACAGATACTTTCAGGTGAGTAGATTCATTTACTAAATAGGAAACACTATCTATAAAGATTTCTATTATCTCGATTCAGACTAAAAACTTAAATTTGTCGATAAATAAACATAAGTAAAATTCAAATTTCCCGTCGAATTTCTATCAACATTGCTTCTCAAAGAAACAAAGCGCCAACTTAATGAACATAAAAAACTGGCAAATAGCACGTAAAAAGAACCCACAGAATCATAACCAACCTCACATATTCAACATCACTAGGTTTTACAACTATACATCAACAAAAATCTAACTTTTAAATCTCTTGTACGTAATACAAAGATTATAAGTTCAAAAGATGATAAAATCCCTTACAGCTGGTACAAACAAATTTTCCAATATAAATTCCAAGTTCAATAAATCATTTCAATCTCCTTCAGAACCCCAGGATTAGATTAAGGACCATCCCAAATCATCAGATAACTGAATGCATATCATGTTTGCACAAACACGTAGTACCCTCATCCAAAGTAAATAAATTACAGCACTTTTAGAATTTCATACTGATAAATAAAACAACTTCTAGATAAAAGTTTAGAAAAGCTACTATACTCTCACGAAAATCGAAAAATTAACTCCCTTCTCCTATTTGTTTTCAACAAAAACATATTTCCAAGACAAAACTAGCTCGGCAACCCCCCAAACGTCGAACATTTATTGAAAGGCATCATTTAAATCTATACGATCAAGTAATCTACATAATTAAGTAGATAAAAATAAAAACACACTTATCTAATACGATTTTGATTGTCATGGATTCTCTGGGTTTCATAAACCATAATACACATACCATGGCAATACATACTCATGGATAATCACGAAAGCGATTGTTTAAAGTAGTTCAATATGCTCAAGAGAAACACCTAGCATTCGCACCACCTTTACCCCATTGTTCTCACAAACCCTAGCCCCTTGATATTAGTGTTGTAGGACTATTTAAAGGTAAAGTAAAAATAGTCCAAAATTATTGGAAAACTAGCAATTCTGGTAAAACAATATAAATATGAGAGAACATTTCAACAAATAAACAAAACTGCAAATAGCTTTTTCTCCAGTCTACTAATTACTTTTGCTTTAATACGAAAAATTAGCCCACATTCAGTTTTAAAATAAAATAAAGTTTTGTTCGAATGTACATCTATTTCGTTTCGCAATTGATATCTTTAATCTATAGCGTAATTTGTATCTGTTTTTACTCCAGTAACGTACTGCTATGGTCTGGCACCCCGGGTTTTTGTAAATTCAGTTTTTTTTTATTCATTCCGGTAAGCGTTTGTCAATGTTGCGAGAAATTTCAAATTGTTTTATTTTTAAATAAGATTTAGTTAATGTTTTGGATTGTTAAATTTGTTCATTTTTTTGTTCAGTTGTTTATATTAATTTCAGTCAGGCGTACATTTTGCGTTCACTCGTATTGTATATATATTGTTTTGTTTTGCGAGTTCGTCCGTTTGCGGACAGATCTGTGTGCGTTGCATCGCACGCATCTGAGATTTTTATACGTATACGATTGTTTAACCTTGTGAGTTTAGTTCCTTGATCGATACGAAAGTAAGTAGATATATAAAATTGTATTTCATTGCTGACATTTTATGATTATTGATTTCAAGTTTTCACGTTTCTGATTTTATTTCGTTCATCACGGAACTCATTTAATAATAATTGATATTGTATTTTTGTGTACACAATTTAGATATAAAAAAATGTGTCTCACAACAACTAAATCATTTTGTCACAGAATCTGGGATACTGCCCACGTATCAGTCTGGTTTTCGTTCGGGTCACGGCTGTGTCACGGCGCTCACAAGTATTATAGATGATATCATCGTGGAATATGACAAGGGGAATGTAACAGCATTGGTGTTACTAGATTTTAGCCGCGCCTTCGATACGGTGCACCACCCTTCGTTGCTCTCAATATTGGGATGCACTGGAATGTCTGAACCCGCTGTAAAGTTTTTTGAGGCTTACTTGATTGACAGAACGCATCGGGTGATTGTGAACGGCAGCATCTCGACTCCAATTACCGTAGCGCATGGAGTTCCTCAAGGGGCAATATTAAGTCCTATGCTTTTTAACATCTACACCTCTAAGTTACCCCTCGCGTTGAAGTATTGTAAATACCATCTTTATGCCGACGATACACAACTTTATTATTCATTTTGTCCTTCTAACATAGCAGAGGCCCAGTCTAGGATTAACTACGATCTATTGCAAATATGTTCCTTCGCAGAAAAACACCAGTTACACATTAACCCGATAAAGACCCAAGTAATTCTGTTCGGTCCGGGGAAGCACCGGGTAGTTTGTGCATCTAATTTAAATTTGATTCTTAAAGATCAAACTTTAACGCCGGTTAATAATGTTAAGAATTTAGGGTTGTTCTTGGACAACAACATCCGTTTCCAAAGTAACACCTCGTACTTAATTAAAAAATGCATTCCTGCTCTTAAAACAATATTCATGCATAGACACGTTCTTGATTTATCGGTTAAACAGATGTTGTGCGAGGCGCTTGTATTGAGTAATTTTACATTTTGTGAAAGCATTTATGGTTTTTGTATCACGCAACAGGACAAAAGAAGAATCCAGATGATGCAGAATTCTTGCATTCGTTTGATATACGGTCTCCATGGCAGGCGGGGTGTGTCTGCGCAACTCAACCGAACTAACACCCTGAATATGCACAATAGACGAATTTTGCACTGTACTCTTTTCTTTATAAACATTATTAAGAAGGAAACACCGCGCTATCTTTTTAATCGTGTTCGATTCCGATATCAAGACCATGATCGTGGTACACGTACCTCCAATTTGCTGTCGATTCCCAGACACAGGCTGGAAATGTTTAAGCGCAGTTTTAGCTATAATGTCAGCAAAACAATAAACACTTACCTTTTAAATGAGGGAATATTATTAACTGCTTCCTTGACATCTATTAAAAGGCGTGTCACCAATTTGCTGATTTCAAATCAGAGAAATGAAGTATAACGCCTGCATCGTTTTCTTAAGTGCACCAGAGCGCTGTGCATATTATATACGTATTTCCCGCTATATTTATTCATATTTATTCATGAATAGTTGTTCACTTGGATAAATGCCTTGTTTTTTTTTTTTTTGTTTTTTTCTATTATTTATGTTTATTATTATCGTTCTTTATATTTTTATTATATATCCTTAGGCTAAAGGAAGAGCGCTACCAGTACATGTGTTTTACATGTAATGCAGCGATTTAGTCTTTTTGGCTTTCATTAGATTCTTGTTAGTTATTTTTACTATCTTTTTTGTTTTAACTGTATTGTACTATGAAGCCAATAAACTTTATTATTATTATTATTATAAGATCTGTTATTATTTTTACGTGCAGGAAGATATTTTAAGTTTAAAGAGTTAATTTTTTTTGTTCGTTGTTAATTTTTCTGATTTGTATTTATTTATTAATCACCTCGGGTTGGGTGAATAAAAGCATTGTGCTTGCTTTTATTTTTCATTTATATAAATTACTTAAATTTTCCACGTTTAATTTAGTTGTTTTAATATTGAGACCACGTGGATTGATTTGATAAAAAAATTATTATCTTCCTGAACTTTTTATTTTCTGTTGCTTTGTAAAAGGATTTTGAATTGCCCTTTTGTAATTTAAAATTAAATGCAGTTTTGATTTAGACCAGAACCTTTTTGTCCAAGGTTTTTTTTTTTCTGCAAAGTTTGTAATTAATTTTTTTTTTTTTTTTTTAAAAAATAAAATTATTGAATTTTTATGCCATTCAAAAATACTGTTCTTTTATTTTTAATTAAACCTTTTAAAATTTTTTTTTGTATTTAAGAAAGTCAGATTTCTTTCCCCCACATTTTACTTTTCATGATAGTAACCCTGAGTTTAATTGTTCTTTTGCGCCTTAGAAAAATTTTGATTATTTGAGCTAGCTAATTTAATTTTTCATTTTAAATTTCATTTTTCATTTTTGTTGGTACATTCAGTACACAGCAGTACGTGTTGTGCTACTAGAGTACTAACCTAATTTTCTATAGTATGTTATATAAAGTCCGTGGAAAAGTGAAAGAGATAAATGGTCTACTTAGGGATTAAGAGGAGAGTAATATCGAAAGATGTATATCCAGCAATTACATAATATAGAACGAGGCGTTTACGTAGGCCTTATTATGCAGTAATAATAAATATTACAAGAATAAATAATACACTTTTTCAATTTGCCTAAAACGTTTAATACCTTTTAAAATTACTGATTGCCAGACGAGAAAATATCAGATGCTGCCTTTCGGCAAATGAAGGAAAATGAGAAATGGAAGAGTACCGGATAACAGAGAGGAGTCACGTCGGGTCCTCAAATTTCCGGTTCGCACCAGTGAGAGCCGGACGTACGGAATTGAAAGGCGACAAAATTCAAGCATAAATCTCAATATTCAATACATGCCTGGGCCACTCTTGAATGCATAATCTATTTGCGGGCATTAATATTGAAATATTACGT
This sequence comes from Cetonia aurata, assembly GCA_949128085.1. NCBI lineage: Eukaryota > Metazoa > Arthropoda > Insecta > Coleoptera > Scarabaeidae > Cetonia > Cetonia aurata. Next base: position 1,230,534 of record OX421885.1, read on the forward strand.
GTGTACCTCGAAATTATGGCGTGCCGTTTCTAATCGCTGTCATGCAAATTAATACATGCTCCTCGAAACTAATATATCGTCTGTAAAGCATGAGGGAATACGAACATATACCAGCAAATTATTTCGTGGCGTTTTATGTCCCTAGAAAATAATACTTACCTACTAGTGGAAAGTTTGAATTGAGGTTGTTAGTAAATAGTGTAATATAAAAAATATATATATATAATGTCGATAGTAATGATTCTTTTAAAATAAATATAAAAATGTATCTCACAATGATAATGGATTCGTATTGAACAATACTAGCGGGTTGGTACTGACCAAATAATTTACCGGCAGACTTTTGATGAAGTGTGCAAGTTTGTGATTCTCAATAAACTATAAACTAGCTTAAACCACTTCTGCAATTACAACGATCTTTCTACGATTAAATCTATTTGGGTAAGTAATGTTTTTATAGTGTCTTTTCGATCACTGTCTTATATTTATGATTTTTAACTACTGTTTTTTTTTTTTTTGTTTTAGTTCTCGTAGGAACACGTTACAAGGTTATCAAAATATTTTTACGGTATCGTATTTGTTGATAACTTGTCCGATGGTCGATTCCGGTTGCTTCTTTCTTGATATTAGGTGCGCATTTTGGGAATTATTTCAGCCCGGCCCGGTTCGGCCCGCTCTTTTCCAAAACGGGCCCGGCCCGGCCCGCTATTTTTCAAAACGGGCCCGGCCCGGCCCGCTCTTTCCTAAAACGGACTCGGCCAGGCCCGCCGCGTTTGCCAGCTCAGCCCGTCCAAGCCCGCCCGTCGGCCCGTCAGGCCGTGTGAATCACCGATTGCCTTTCCAAAAGTGTATCTTGGAAAACTGTTTTAATGTAAAGAATTACATTTTTTTTATGTGCAACTGCAAATATCTGGTGGCTTAATAGTAGAATAGGATTGACAATTTATATAATACATGTTAGCATTTTGGTGTCTGCATTAGTCCCTGAGTTGATTGCACCCTTGATAGTCCTGGGGATTACGGGATAACAATGGAATATGATTGTCATTAGATAATGTCATATTAATGTACGTGAATAAATACGTTGTATTCAAGTGATAGTTTTGAATCCGAGTTTTATTTAACTAAAAACGCGTAACGTTTACATCAGAAGTGGGATATTCTGACCCTACAGTGTTAAAATTAAATTTGAAATAACTTTTTCCTTTTTCGTGTGCTTTGTTAAATGAACGAGCGTTATTGACACTTTGACATGTCGGACAGTGAAAATAGTGCGTCCAACGCTGGTGTCGGTCAAAGCAAGGTGCCTGATATGCAGCAAATGATGGAAAACTTTTTCAAAGAATTATTCAAGATAAACCAATCTGCAGTGTCTACAGCGGAGACATCTAATAGTGAGGTAGAAAGGATTAACTTTAAATTAACAAGATATGATCCGGATAATAGCAACTATTCCATGGGTGAGTGGTTTAAAGATGTTAATGATATTAGACTTAGACAAAAAATAAATGAGCAAGTCATGATCTTGAAAGCTGGTGAAGCATTACAAGGAAAAGCTCGTAAATTCTATGACGGGTGGAGACCTTTAGTTAGAAGTTGGAACAATTTTGAAGAGGATTTATTGACCGCATTTCCAGATCATGAAACTTATCACACCAAATTATTGCGAGCTGCAAATATGAAAAGCTCAGATTTTAGCAGCATTAGCGAATACGGCCTAGAGAAAGTACGCAGTCTATATCGCTATTGCCCTGATCTATCCTGGGATCGTATTTTGTCCCCTGTAATTGGTGGCATCACATCGAATGCTGTGCGGAGCGGACTTAAGTTGCATCAGCCGAAAGATCAGAAGGAATTAATGCTTTTATTGAGACAGTATGAGGCAGAGAGTGATAGCCGTGAACCACCCGCCAAGAGATATAAGATGGAAAATAACAGCCGATTCCTTGGGAAATGTTTTAACTGTGGGAAAATTGGACATAAGAAAAACCAATGTCGAAGTGTTGTCCCAAACATCGATAAGGCCCAAACTTCTAGACAAATGGCCAACAACGATTCACTGCCTAAATGTAACTTTTGCAAGCGTATTGGTCATACTGAAGCAACTTGTTTCAAGAAAATGGACAAGTCCCCAATACGATGCATGACTGTCAACCGGTGTGAAATTATGCCAACTGCGAGTGCACCGTTGGGAGATCATAATAGTAAATTCACCTATATGGTGGACTCTGGAGCAGATTGGTCTGTTATCCACCATCATGTAGTGAGATCTATTGGTGCAGTTATTACACCCTCGCAGCAGAAACTTGCTGGATTTGGACGTGAGTTGCAAGCTGTAGGAAGGTGCATGCTATACGTAGTTTTACAAGAAATTACTTTAGAAATAGACTTTTTGGTGCTACCTGATGGTACAATTCCTGGAGTTGAGGCGCTGATTGGTTGGGAAACCATTTCACGGCCTGGAATAAAGGTTGTTACCCGTAAGCATGGCCTAGATTTACAACATAGCGAAATGATACCGCAAATTCGAATTGTAAAAACACAGAATGATGTGTCAGGATTGGACCAGCGGCAAAATAAAAGATTGGCAACTTTGTTGGAGAACACGCAGGCCCAATCCATTGGCGTTGTGACAACAGGAGTACTACGAATACAATTGAAGGATGACATTCCTGTGGCATTTCGACCAAGACGACTGGCACATGCTGAAAGGATGCACTTGAAAATAATGATCAAAGATTTATTGGAGCAAGGGATTATACGAGAGAGTAGTTCACAATACGCTAGCCCTATAGTTCTGGTAAAAAAAAAGGACGGATCTTTACGGTTGTGTGTCGATTATCGTGAAATTAACAAGAAGGCTGTTAGAGACAGGTATCCACTGCCCAATTTACGTGATCAACTAGACGCTTTAGGTGATGCTGTATATTTTACTACACTTGATATGAAGGCCGGTTTCCACCAAATTAAAATTGAAGAGAGTTCCAAGAAGTACACAGCATTTGTAACGCCGGATGGCTTGTATGAATATAATCGCATGCCCTTTGGTTTTGCCAATGCGCCGTCATGTTACCAAAGAGCCATCAACAAAGCTTTGGGAACATTAAAGGATACTGTAGCACAAGTGTATTTAGATGACGTGATGATTCCATCAGAAACCATAGAACAAGGATTTGCTCGTTTAGAGAAGGTACTGCAAGCGCTTTCTACTGCTGGGTTTGCCCTGAACCTAGACAAATGTACGTTCTTTGCCAAAGAAGTGGAATATCTAGGGTCCATAGTAGGAAATGGCGCAATTAAACCCAGTCCACGCAAGATACAAGCTCTAACAGAAACAGCGCCCCCCTCAGACATTAAAGGAGTGAGACAGTTTATGGGTCTTGCAGGATATTTTAGAAGATTTATAGAAAAGTTCTCAATACAGACAGCCCCTATAAACAAACTACTGCAGAAAGGTAATTTATTCAAATGGACAACACAGCATGAACAAATTCGGCAAAACATTAATAATATCTTAATAACGCAACCCGTTCTAAGGATATTTAAGCCAGAATTGCAGACTGAGCTTCATACGGATGCAAGCTCCGTCGGTATAGCTGCAGCCCTAATGCAGAAAGAAGATGGTTTTACGAGGCCTGTTGCTTATTTTAGTCGTAGAACCAACAGCAGTGAATCCAACTACCACTCTTATGACTTAGAAACCTTAGCTATAGTTGATGGAATTGAACATTTCCGAGTGTACTTGTATGGTTTACCTTTCACCGTATTTACTGACTGTAATTCGGTACGAGCTACTGCACTGAAGAAGGATTTACACCCTAGAGTCGCCAGGTGGTGGATGAAGCTCCAGGACTATAATTTTACTATAGAATATCGACCCGGATGTCGTATGGGCCACGTCGATTATTTAAGCAGAAACCCGGCGGTAAGGATACTTAAACGTGTACAAAAAGACCAAACTTTGGCTGAATCCCAGGCGCAGGATGAATTTTGCCAAAGTTTGGCTACCACGCCATTGCCTGAATTTGCAATTAGGGATGGAATTGTTTACCATGTACAGACCTACAAAGGTAAGAAAATTATGAGATGTTTCGTGCCAGTAGCAGCCAGACTACAGACAATGAGGGTATATCATGACGAAGCTGCACACATTGGTTGGGACAAAGCAATTATTCGTATGCGGGAAGAGCTGTATTGGCCAAAGATGGGTAAAACGCTAAAGAAGTATATACGAAATTGCCGATCGTGTGCTGTTGGAAAATCACATACTGGTCCAAAGCATGGCTTTTATCAAAATGGAGAGAAAGCAAACGAACCATTGCAAGTATGGCATATCGACCATGCCGGGCCTCTTGTTAAATCAAATAACTGTACAGAAATTTTAGTGGCTGTTGACGCATTTTCAAAGTTTTGCATGTTTGTACCAATAAAGAATAAAACAACAGAATCCTCAATGGCTGCTTTAGAGGAGCTCTTTATAAAAATAGGGACGCCAAAGAAAATAGTTGCTGACAGAGCAAGGGCGTTCACGTCTTCAAAATTTAGTAAATTCCTGGAAGAACACGGTACTCAATTACATCTCATTGCTACAGGAGTTCCACGGGGTAACGGACAGGTCGAACGCGTAATGAGAACTTTATTTAACCTAATGAGGAGTGTCTTAACAAACGAAAAAGAAAGCAAATGGATAAGTGTTATTCCACAAATTGAAGCGGTTCTTAATGAAACCGTAAGCTCTGCAACGGGATTTACACCGAATGCTTTGATGTTTGGTAAAAGGAGTCGCTTGCCCGCGGAAGACACTTTGTTAAAGGGAATTCCAGCTAGAAAGGACCTTGAAACTGATGCTTTTAATGCTGCAGCAAATCAAAAAATGGTAAAATGCAGAGAAAGACAAGAAAAATGTTTTAATAGAAAACGGAAGCAGGCTGTACATTTCAAGGTTGGCGCTGAGGTTGTTGTACAGGACACTCAAAAAGCTGGCTCTGGAAAACTGGGAAATAAATTTTTGGGTCCTTATAAAATTATTAAAGTAATAAGTAATGATCGCTATGTATTAAAGCGATTGAATAAAAAGACGAGTGTTACGAAGGTAGTGGCCCATGACCAGCTGAGACACTGGCCGAGGGAAGAGCAGCAATAGCTCGCACAGAAAATTTAATGTGAGTACTTGTAGCAATTGTTGAACCTTAAGTTATCAGTTGTGGACCTTAAATGGTCAGTTGTTGGACTTTAAATGGTTAGTTGTTGGACCTTAAATGGTCAGTTGTGGACCTTAAATGGTCAGTTGTGGACCTTAAATGGTCAGTTGTGGACCTTAAATGGTCAGTTGTGGACCTTAAATGGTCAGTTGTGGACCTTAAATGGTCAGTTGTTGCGCCTTAAATGGTCAGTTGTTGCACCTTAAATGGTCAGTTGTTGCGCCTTAAATGGTCAGTTGTTGCACCTTAAATGGTCAGTTGTTGCGCCTTAAATGGTCAGTTGTTGCACCTTAAATGGTCAGTTGTTGCGCCTTAATTGGTCAGTTGTTGCGCCTTAAATGGTCAGTTGTTGCACCTTAAATGGTCAGTTGTTGCACCTTAAATGGTCAGTTGTTGCGCCTTAAATGGTCAGTTGTTGCGCCTTAAATGGTCAGTTGTTGCACCTTAAATGGTCAGTTGTTGCACCTTAAATGGTCAGTTGTTGCACCTTAAATGGTCAGTTGTTGCACCTTAAATGGTCAGTTATTGCGCTTTAAATGTTTTTACAGGTTAAATGGTCAATTGTTGAACCTTACAGCGTAAATGAATAAAGAAAAGGACGCGAGGCCGCGCCACATGCAGGATGGCCGTGTTAGCATTTTGGTGTCTGCATTAGTCCCTGAGTTGATTGCACCCTTGATAGTCCTGGGGATTACGGGATAACAATGGAATATGATTGTCATTAGATAATGTCATATTAATGTACGTGAATAAATACGTTGTATTCAAGTGATAGTTTTGAATCCGAGTTTTATTTAACTAAAAACACGTAACGTTTACATACATATTTGTCATTTCCAATAAGCATATGAATTTCATTTTATTATAAAAAGAATATAGCTTTTTCGGCATGAAGTTAAAAATTTACTTAACATATATACTTAAAGGTGTACATATAATAGGTATATTCATATTCACTATGAATTCCTGAATGAAATTACAGATCATTAATTTTCTGTTTTTTATTGTTCCGCCGCTAGATGACTCTGCCTGACAAGTCAAAATCTTAAACGTTAAATCAAGTAATTAAAATATTGTTCGTAACGCAAATAAACTCAAATTCTCTCTTAAAATAAAATTAATATCTTAATATTTCGTATTTTCCTTGTTTGTTCTGTGTTCTGAGTTTGTCATGTTAAATTTCATGGGTGTATAGTTATTCAACAGTGTAGGGCAGTTACAGGATAATAAATACAATTAGAAATACAGTGTTATCATACATAAAACAATAACAAAGAGAGGAACATTCTTCTGTACACATATCTGACAAGGAGGAAGTAAAAGTATAACAAAATAAAAGGAAAAAAAAAACAAGAGCAAACGGAGCAAGTTAATCATGGCAAGTCTATTATAGTTTGTTGACATATGAACAACGGGAGATTTGCGAAGGACATTGGTGTTAGACCTAGGTACATGTCACGGTAAAATGGACCTGGTTCTATGACTGCTAGGAACTGAGAAGTTAATCTGGGACAAAGGGTCTGGGGAGTCAAGCTTATAATTAAGTAAATTACATAAAAAAATTACAACTGTGAAATCGCGGCGATTAGACAAAGATTTAAAATAATGGCGCGTCAGTAAGTCAACATAATCCGAACCTCTGTCTGGGGACCCCAGGGGGTCTCTTCATTTCTCTTACTTTTTTTGTTATTATATGTTTGTTTAATATTTGTCTTAGAGTTTCGAATATGTTTTATTTTTTAATTTTATCCCATTACGATCCGATGTAGCATTAGGTACTTTTTATGGGTATGCTGAGGTTAGTTATTGCATTGTCCAGCAGTTTAGTCCGTTTCTGTTTTTTCTTGTGTAGTGCTTTCCATTTCTTTTATTTATTATCTTGTAGACGTTTTCTGTATATAAGCTGAAATATTATTAAATACATAACAAAGTTGGGAAGTGAGGAAGATTATGTGAAATAACGTTAGTAATTGATACCTCCGAATGTATCACCAAACCAACGTAAAAATCTGTTCTATATCAAATATTAAACTTTTATGTAATTCTGAATGTTATAAGAAATATATAAATAATTACCTGAGAGTGATTAACACTTACCATAAACATTATATTATATTACAATGCGCAGCGCGAACGCGTACATTCTTAGATTTGTATGTATCCATTATTTGTACAGTAGATAATGGGGATGTTGTACATAATATGTTGTAACGACGACAACGTTTGTTTGTTTTGTTCCGGGTTACTCTGCTTCTATGTTGATGGTATTTACCGTTTATTCTTTAAAGCCCTGCTTATTGGCTTTCGGTTACTTACTTGCCTTTAAAATGCTCATTACTTATGTGTCGTTCCTCGTAAGTTGAAAGAGGAGGTTCACCTTAAATTCGTTTGGTGGTGCTGATTGTCAGTTGTCAAATGGTAAATTACAACCTCGTGTCGGTTTGAATGGTGTTGCGTAATATTTATGTCGTTATAATAAAGTGTAAACCCCAAAATCGCAGCAACGAGTCGAAGAAAGTTATATAAGTTACAATACAGCAAAACAGAGTGAGTAAACAAAACATGTATGCATGTAAAAAATATGGACAGTGGTGAGCTTTGAAATATTTACGGGGGCTTCGGTAACGCTTTTGAAAACTGAACGCAGAATCTAATAGCTATGTATCGGTTAATAACCTAAGGCGAAAATCTATGTACGGGGGTTGGTCGATAACTACGCGATCGGTTTTCGCGTGCTACGACGGTTAGATATCGGTGACGGTGCTAAATTCGGCGGTACGGTAGTGACTGTAATTAATACTATAGGGGCGCCAGAAACAATGCCGGCGCAACGGCCAGACCTGAGAAAAAAAGTGTAAAGTGCCTGCGTTGCGCCAGTGGGCTCTGCCAGCGCTACAATCAGGTCGGGAATAAGAAGCTCGATGGGTATCAGAGACTATGCTGACACGCCAATCGGAGCGGATGGGAAAGATGTCTGTGTTACGTCAGTAAACTTTGCCAACGCTACGATCAGACCGGGATTATGAAGCTCGACGGGTGTCAGAGGCTATGCCGACATGCCAATCGGAGCGGACTGGGAGGGACTCGGGGACCGGACTGCACATTCGCGTCGTAGACAATATTAACTAAATAAGAACTCGAAATAAAATAACATGTGGTAGCAACGCTACTGCCCATGAGAAAATCAAACAAAAATAAACGGAATTAATGATTAATTCAAACTAAAATAAAAACTGGATATTGAAATGGATTTTCGCATGGAACGGCACTTTACAATGTATCAGTCAAGTATTCTCGTTGATTTTAAGAAAGAACCGTTATATGAACCTGAACCCGATATTATTTTGTTTTCAAGGTATAAATAATTTAGAAGCAAAAAGAGTTTTTCAAGAGTCCTAAGCGATATTGACATGGCACTTAATAATGTAACTTATATTAACATCAAGATCTCTTTGTTATGTTGTTTTAAATTTTGTATACGTTATTTCACGGTAAAACAAAAAGCTGAAATGTTTGACCTATACAATGAAAACCGAAGAACTGCATGTCAGTCCACGTAAATCAAACAAAAAATTTAATTTCATCTGTGCAAACACACACACTTAATTAATATCTACGTATCCCTTATTTGACGACAAAATGTACAATGGTCACGTTCAAAAGGTCTAATAATCAACAATCGCCGAACAAACAGTATAATAGAACTGAATGATGATGAAATGCGATGAGGAATTTTTCAAATGTAATAGAACGGAATCGAAATTTGCTCCCCTAAATTGATTAACCAGGTTTACGCCCATTCGCCAGTTTCATCAATTAAAAGGAAAAAATTGCATAGTGGGTAGGCGTGTCGATACTATGCAAAGAAAATACATACATATCGAAAGTGGTAGTATAAAAACGGGTGACTTGTTATAAATTGAAGTTAATGTGCCTATTGCCGGGTAAAAATCCCAAAAGTTCACACTACCGAGTTGAATTGCAAATGTAAACAGATCGTTTGTTGATTTTTCGCCAGAGATTCTTCTTTTCACTTTTGTAGAACGCCGGTGGTAATTACAAATTATTGCGTAAGTTGTAAAAACCAAAATTGAGTTTGCTATTTGTGCGGCTGTTTTAATTATAGCAACAAAAAGGCAACTTAAAAATAACATTCTTTATAAATCTAATAATTTGAAGGTTATTCCTATTTTTAATAAAAGATATGTGGTTAGGAGATTCCAGTTTAAAGACTATTTAATCTATATATAAATAACGCTGGCTCTTAATGGATTTTATTAAAAGTAGGTATTTATATTTGCATAGTAGTTCACTTCACGCACTAGTGCGTAAAGTGAAGTTGGTACTTACTGAAGGAACCAGGTGTATACAAATGCAATGAGATTTCCGGGAAGATTTAAACAAGTAAAGCAACTGAACTGTCAAACATATGTGACAGTATAATTAAAAGTATTTGTTGCTAAATACACATTATTATAGAGTTATTCAGTAGTTTTACTATGAAAAATAAAAATAATGGAAGAAGAGAAGTTATATATCAAAGGTGAGGATGTAACAAATATTTAAATTACAATTGTCTTAATCTTCTTCGGATATTGAAACTGTACAGTTATTAAAAATTCTAATATTACAATTTTCTACACCAGATATTGACACCTCAGGGATTATGTGGTTTGTTTCTGTTGTTTCTAGTTGTGAGGGTAAATTTATATTTATATTATTGTGAGATATATCTTTCATAATTATATTTTCAGACGTTGAACAAGATGGTGGTAGAGTCAAGGTTCCTGGCTGTGTCAATTTCTTTGCCAACTCAATTCTGCTATATAAGGAATTCTCCACATATCCTTCTGCAGCTGCCGATAAATTCCGTTCTCCATGCCATTTAATGGAAAGGAGGCGATCTGTCCTTCATCGGCTAATAATGTTGCTGAACTTCGTCGAAAACAGTGACCTGTTTAATAGACCAAGTGACCTGAGTCATTTGGTCTATTAAGCTGAAGATATTCAGCTATTTTCATTGGAATTTTACCCATAATATTGAGATCAACGGGTGAATTTATACACTTGCTAGACGATACGTTAAAAGGAATCGTAGATGTTGCAAATTGCTCGCCCTTAAATGTGCGTACTGCTGAATTAATGTAATCCATTCCGGTTTAATTATAGTGAAGGTGCGGCTGGTATCAGTTTTTGTTTGAAGGATATTAACGATAATTAAATCGGCTTTAAACTCAATATTTTTCATTGACATTTTACACAATTCTTAACGTCGACATGCCTCAGAGATACCCATTATTAACGCGGCCTACAATCACATATAAACAAAATTTTACGAAGCAATAGCAAAATGTTTTTCTTTATTGGAACATAATATGGTACTTATTCTGAAAAATTGAAATATATAAAAATACCTCTGCCTTAATTAAGAGAAATATAGAATTCGGTTTACCAGTAATAAACTTAATTATGTTGTGTTCATGGATGAATACTGGGTACTACATAACGTATTGTTGTCCTTGAGTTAATATCATTCATTATATTTATAATACGTGGTAACATCTTTTTTTCTCCGTGTAGCTTCATATATTTTCCTGGATTTTGTAGGTAATAAATTATTAATTACAGTATTAGCAGTCTCGCGAATCTCAGGAGGTGTATATTGTGTTTTCTCATCAGAAGTAATGTTACAGGAAAAGAATTACTCTTGGGGAATCCAGCAACTAACTACTCAATTTATTGGAAGTTCTTTATTTTTATATACCAATATTTCGCATAATATTCATAGAATTTTTTTAAAAAACAAGATTATTAAACAACGTGACGAAAATGAAAGTGAGGTTAACTTGCATTTGAGCTTCTTAAAGTTGAAAATTTTTATAAAATTGACCATCAAAATACTTAATAATACTATTTTATTTAAAATAGTCACATATTAAATAAAATTTTTAAAATTTTGAAATTTATAACAAAAAGAAAAGACCGAGACACCTACATCCACGAATAACATTTTAAAATTACTACTAATCCAATATTGTCCAAGTAAAATAGATAACCATTCGAACATTCCACATTTTACTTTACTATGTTACTTTGTCATCAAGCGTGATAATTATATTCTGCTACCAACTTAGTTTCATAATTTACTAAAATCAACAATTGGAACGCCATAGGCAGAATTACCCATTGTCACTGGAATGATTATTATGTCAATACATTTTATAGGATAGTTTATGACTTATGTTAAAACATGCACATTTATCTATCACTTTTACACTTCAGATCAAGATATCTCCAAATATTAAATTATTACAAGAAAAGCCCAAAAAGCCTCTGCAAACTTTATAACTGCAAACCAGATGCGTTTATAAACAACATTTCTTGCTGAAGGTGAAGCAAATATACACCTCCTATTCATCTTCGTATTTTATCACTTATCGACGGATAACGTTTTCGAAATACCACCGGAGAACTGCAACCTCATTTAAATTCTACTACATATTTCATAACCATAGATATAAATCAAATTCGCTCGAATTTAAAGTGATTTCGCATCTCGCATCACTGTACGAAACAGCTCGTATCCGTCATGTTATCGAAGCAATTCTAGAGTTGAATATATTTACTCTGTTCTTTTTCAACCAACAGAAATACGCAATGCAAATATATACACAAAACAATATTTCTCACAAGGCGTCAGCAGTTGATGTATAAAATATGAAAGAGTCTATAAGAAATTTGGTCAACACGCGCGCAAGATTAAACTATGCATACAAACTTATTTCTGCGTATTTTTTTAGAACAATTGTTTGCTTATTAATGATTTAATATAGACGTCCAAATTGTATACATATATAGAAAAATTACTTAACTGTTGTCGAGACGTAAACCGCATGAATCGCCGCCAAGAAATGTTGAACCGGATCCATGCGAGGGGAACTCTTTTCAGTAGTGACGAGGCCTACTTTCATTTACTTCACAAGAAATCTCTTTACTCCCCAAAAGTGACCGGGTGGTGTGCGATTTCCAAAAGAAACGTGAGAGTAACTGTTACCGCTCAATGTTATGTTTCCACGTTGGAACTTTTTTTTAACCTCTATTGGAAGCCCTGAGGGAGGAAACAGACCTGGGTTCACCAGGACGGGGTTACGGTCCATACTGCTCAAGTTTCAATGACAAAACTGCGACGGATGTTCCCTGCGCGCCTCGTCTCTCTGGGGGGCGACCTGTGATGGTCTGCGTGCTCACCTGATTTAAGCATTTGCAACTTCTTCCTGTGGGGTTACCTGAAGAAAAAGGTTTTTAAACATCGGCCTCACAACTTGGAAAAACTCAAGGATCAAATTCGGGAGGAAATCGCCGCTATACCCGTCGAGATGTGCCAAAATGCGTTCGAAAACTTCAGAAATCGTCTACATGTATGTATCGCTGCTGGGGGCCATCATTTTTCTGATCTCATCTTCAGCGCTTGATGCATAAAACGGCATGATTGACCGAATAAAACAAAATAAACCCATTTCTCTAACTTGTGCCGTTTTCTTTTAATTATTTCCTTCAAAACTGCATTGTCTGTTTTGCCGCACCCTGTATATCTATTTACTATTTATGTAGGTATATTAATATTTAATATTGGCTAAGGATTATCCTATTTGTCTTTTCTAATAATTAGTGATAAGCAATTAGTAAAGAATAAATAAGTAAGACGCAAAGTTTTTGCTGTTCGATATCCATCCAATTTATTATTTCTTAAGGGGCTACTTCCAGCAAACAGAAATTGTATCGTTGACTGCGAAACGAAAGTTGTAACAGGGATGGTAAATGTGTTCCGCTTCAGCCGACGTGGTAAACAAAATGTTACCCGATGACGATTAGAAGTCCTAGTTTGGATAGATACCCTACTGTTTTTATGCGTTGTACACTGTTATAAGTTAGCAGGGCTATACGTCGAAGGTCTATTTAGGTACTGCAGCCGGATCACGACGGATAGAATTCTATTTTCATGAATCACGACCGCTTGCTTCTTACGTCCCCTCACGTCTTTACACCCGCGCGAAATCGTCTACGCTCTCGCTTCGAAGGGACGCAATTTGTTATTCGGTAGGTTTTCTACTGATAATAACTAACCTTTAAATGATCCAAAGTGAAAAACAAATTAAACATTACCATCGAAATAGTGTATGTACCTAGTGGAAGCCAAACATCAAATTAATTAACTATTAATTTTTGTGAGTTGGTTTCTTCAGAATCTCGTCCAGTTGGTGAATTAGAATACAAGTATGTAAGTGTTACACAAGTATACATATATTATAACGCACACGTTAGGGCCCAAATGCTGTCGGGTATTTACGCCTAAACACATGATTTGATTTTTTACAGTGTACGTTTGAGTGTACGCATGTGCGTAAATTCCAAGCTGACGGGCTATACTAATCTCCACTCTGAGTGGCTGTAAGGTATGCAATATGTATTGAATTTTTAGTAAAACATTGGTGTTTTAGATCAAATATTTCTCCCTTAATGGCAATTATATAATATACTATTTTACATCATTAGATTAAGCATTGTTAAATTTAGGTACCTACAGCGGGCATTTTCGAGTATTCAGTATAAAATATTTGTTATATGCTTCTAAAAAACAGATAACTTTAACCCTTTTTCTCGAGACAACCGAACTTATTTCATAAAATTGAAGTCTGTAGGTACCCTTATTCGTCTTTACAGAACACATGGCTTTTTATTTCAAGTCATAATTCGATAAAATAATAGCGCAAGATTTGATTTACTGAGGTCGTGCAATTGTATAGCTACAGTACCCCCTTAAGGTACAATTTCGGCCTAGGCCATCATCCGGGTTCTGTAGATAACAACTATAGAACACTGATGATGGTCTAGGGGCATAAGTAAAGGGAGAGTTCACAATACCCAACGTAACCTAGCTGTATATAAGATACGTATATAACCAAGGTTGAATGTAAGATTTACAATGCGGCCACCCAAACATGTTCAATACGTTGCGTTGCTACATCTGTAACGCTCAAAATGTTACATAGCAACGTCAGGAGTACCGCAGGGATCAAATCTGGGGCCACTCCTCTTCAATCTTTTTATTAATGATCTACTGCACCATATTAAATGTAAAAAATGCGTCTTAGCTGATGATCTGCAAATATTTGTTGAAATCACTACACCGAACGATTGCATTTGCCTACAAAGACAAATTGATAAAATTTCTGTATGGTGCGACAGAAATCGACTTGAAATAAATGTATCGAAGTGTTATGTAATAACATATACCAAGAAAAAGAAACCACTCTAAAACGAATATTATCTTAATGGTACAATAATTGAGCGTTGCACTACTATTACAGACCTCGGTGTGCGATTCGACTCCGATTTAAGTTTCGCATCTCACATGAATGACGTAGCTTCTTCTGCCTTCAAAACACTAGGATTTGTCATACGTCATACAAAATGTTTCAGCACCAATATTATTATGCTGCTGTATAACACTTACGTTAAGAGTAAACTTCAATACGCTTGCTCGGTCTGGAGTCCATTTTATAAGTCTCATATACAAACATTGGAGAAAGTGCAGAGAAAGCTATTAAAATATTTGGCCTATAGAACTGAGGGTATGTATCCTCCACGGGGATTTGATTATAACACCCTCCTGAAACAATTTAAGGTGGATTCGCTAGAGCTACAAAGAAATATCATTAGCATAAAGTTTTTATATAACTTATTACACAACAACATTGATTGTACCTACCTTACATCACAATTACATTTTCAGGTCCCGAGATTTTCAAGTCGACAAACCTTAACCTTCCACATTCCCAGATCCACCATAAATGCGGCCTTTAACTCCCCACTATCCGTTGTGTCCCGTAATTTTAACACTATATCTTACGCTTGTGATATACATTATGATAGCCTTAAAACCATACTTAACGTTGCGAGGATATATTTAAGTTAATTATTGTTAAAATGAAATAAACTACCTGTGTTACGCGTGTGCGTTTCTGTTGGTAGTATGTACGTATCGTAAGTTGTATTAGTTATAGTCTGTAATAATAATTTGTCTTTTAGACAAAATTGAAGAAACAAATAAATAAATAAATAAATAAATAAACGCTATATCCAAGGACTTTAATATATAAGTTTTCGAACACAAGCAGGGTTATAGAAGGAAACCTTCAATTTCGACTATGAACATTACATGCAAGGATAAAGTTCTTTGCGTTTTTGCTGCATTTATTATATAAAGTCCATCTAAATAGAAGATCTGAGGAGAATAAAGAGAACGAAACGCTGCTATACAACAAAAACTTAAGGAAAAGCTGGGACTTTACGTCAACATTCCAAAGCAAAGTTTCGGTACATCAAACCATGGCAACACTAGCAAGCGATTCTTTGCAAATGCTGAGATATCTGCAGCGATTCTTAACACAGATGTAAGCATCATTATCAGATGTAAAGTTGTCCTGAGGGTTATCATTATCGGGTATAAGATAGACATACATAAGTCTCCTAAATATACTTTCGCGACTGCACCAATGTGCGTTCAATTTTATTGCTAGCATCCAATGTCGCTGGCGTTCATAAGGTCATACTGTAATAAAACACACCTTACTTCCGATCGGCAATATATTGGAGGAAGTAGCTGAAGTTCGCCGCAAGTATTTTATGTACTGCTTAAATTTTGGCCGAACATTCTCAAGAAAAGAGTGTATACTTCACGTGTGTTAAACCGCCTTTTGTTTTCCTTCAGATGTACTCTTAACAAGCTCTTTAGTAAAGCGTACATAGCAGTGGCGGTCGGTGATTATGTCACTCGGAGGCTATGATAAATAATCGTAGTCCTTCATGTAGTCTCGTCAAATACATTTCTATATGTTTCTATGTTACGAAGTTATACGAAGAAGTTCGATCATTGTAATAGCTTCCGAATGACGCACAGTGGGGCAAAGGTGGAAAAAACCTACAAGTACAACATCCTATTTAGGCGTTAATTATTACTAATGTTTATCCTTAAATATTTGAAGAATGAATGACCGTTGCGTTTGTTCTATAAAAAAAAAATAACTAAAAGTTGTAATTGTATAATATACAATTTCAACCTAAATGTTATTTTTGTAGTATTATTCTCTATGTTTATATTACAATTCTTTTTAACATCAGCGCTTTACAACCACTATCGCACTGAAAAGCTATTTTAAGTCTTGTTTACAGAAAATATAATATAATGTGCCTTTACTTGCCTATTGGATTGTTTTTTTTTTTCTGTTTTTAAGTGTTTTTTCTGTAGAGCCAAACCTCCCTCCTAATCATCATTACGACCCCGGAAAATACCGGTTATCGTAATTGACCAGAGTGAGATTTGAACCCTGGACCTCACGACTGATAACCAAGTGCAGAAACCACTGGGCTATCAGCCGGGTTAATTTACGATCATTTATGTGACAATTTTTTATCAAAAATTCAAACCTGTACCATATTAAATTCTATTAATAAAATAAATAATCAAAACAAAATATATGTACATCATGTAAATGACTGGTATATACCGGATGTCCAAAAAGTAATTAACTACCCTAATAACTCTTCAGTATTGAAGTTTCAAAGAGAATGATCTGAATAAAGGTTGTAGGAATGACAGCCTCGACTGCAACTTTAACCTCTATTTTCAAACTCAATTTGTATTTTGCGAATAAAATTCGTATTTTTGACCTCGGATTTTGAGAGGGCAAAAATTTTACATTCTTAGTTGGATCATTACGATCTTACCTTGGAAACTATTAAAAAACAAGTTTATAGGCACAAGGTAGCTAACTTAAATCCCTACAACCTTTATTCAGATCATTGTCAATATTATTTATCTTCCAAACTGAAGAGGTGTTAGGGTACTCTGTTACATTTGGAAAAACCTATATTTACCAAAATATCCTTAAGATTAAGATATTGAACTTTGGCGCGATTAATAGGGATTAAACATATCTAATCTTCGCCATGTTGGATGCTAAGGTAGCACAAGCTGTAATGGAAACTACATCATCAGCAACGGCATCATTTGTAAAGCTCGTCCATCAGAAATCAATGATTTATCGAAAATAAAATGTAAACAATCAAATGAAGAAGCGCTTCAACTAGGTTTATCGCCTCTACATGCACTTGTAAAATGCATGGAATATATTCTTCACCTCGCCTACTATTTGAGTTTTAAAAGACCTCAAAACAAACTATTCCAATTAAAGAAGCTGAGAAAACAGCAAGAATTTGTTAATAAACTCGGAATGCGTGTTGACTTTGTACGACAAGGATATGGCTCATAAAATACTGGAAATACCTCTAGGAGATTTTTTGCCGACCCAGCTTTAACACCTAGCATTACAAAAAATGACGAGGGTTTGATTCGCAGATTTTCTACCATCCTTGAAGTTATAAACAGTCATCATGCAATTAACCTAATCAAATTTGGGTAGTACGCTGCCGAATTAGCTATTCATCTGTAGCCATGGTATTATCTGCTTTCCGCACTGCACAAGATTTTACTCAATTGGTGTAAAAATTATAGCAACTGCAGTTCTTCCGATCGGAACACTTTCTGAAGAAGCGCAGTAGAGCAGAAATAACTCCCGTACATCGACCAATGAAGATATATTCCATAGAATTTTCGAATCATCGGACCCATTATTTCAAATTTGCGACCAGAACGAAAAAAGAAAAATATATTTTCCAGTTATTTATTTACAACTTCCAGAAGGTTGTTGTTATAACGCAAATCATATATTATATTTATTTGTTATTATAGTTAAATATTTTAATTATTTCAATACAGGTCTTTTTTTTTAATTAATCTCATTGTCTTTATCATATTGAATTAAATCGTATCCTAAATCGTTCAACCGAAGACAGCTGGCACTGAGTTTCCGCGATGTAAGTACATATTTTCTTTAATAATGAGTTGTGTTATTTTCCTCGGATTACGTTCAAATCTTCCTCGATTCTCATTATATTTTTCGTTCTTAATTGACCGACACCAGTTGCAAGTCGATGGGATTATTAGTTAAAAAGATATTAAGTTTTATCCGCTTTTTCTCCATTTGGCCCCACTGTGTGACGTAACCGCTGGTCCATAGATGTGCTTATTTCCGAAGAACATATCATAATAAGATTCACTTGGATAAATATTTACAAGTGACTCTGACGAAGCTGATTCCGGTCCAGATGACAATAATTAAATACTTTTTGTTTTTTTATTGAACTACTCTTTTGTTAATAAAACTATAATTTGCTGGATGCGATCTCATAGGCAACGCAAGGCTAACATAAAATTAAAAAAAAATTATTTAAATAAACTCTGGATAATTGAGATAATAATTTATTGACACCATAAGACATGAGAAAAAACATACACACACATTTCCAAAATATATAAACTTGTAAGTGTTAATATTTTGTAGTCTTTAAATATGTTCTTACATGAATGCGTTGTACCCACTCCTGCAATTATTCTTAAAATGCGCTTCTGCGCAATAAAAACGTTTCCCACTAATATTGAGTCGCCCCAGAAACATAACCGGTAACGCAATCTAGATTCAACAAAAGCGCAATAGATCGTCACAAGTTGTTCTGGTGTTAGTAATATCTCACGTTACGGAAAAGCTATGGCAAGGAGTTTAATTTAGCAATTAGTAAACTCGGGACCGTCACCCAGCCAATTAAATAGTCGTTTGATGACGGATTACGTCCCATATGAGCGGACCGGCTAAACCGCACTACCCTCCACTAACCCTCGTACACATCTATGGTTTGGGATCGTCGGTACACCCGGTATATTCCTTTTTCTTAATTCCTGCCTCTCACTTGTAAAAAGACTCGTTGATTTGACACCCATCACGACCCACCTCGGCAGACCCTCTATACCGCACTACTCTCCGCTAACTCCCGTCTACACCTGTGATTAGTTTGGGATCGTCGGTACACCCTGTTTATTTATATTTATTTATATTCATTTTTCTTAATTAAAAATTACACGTACTGTAGGTATATATTGTAATAATTAAACGTGAAATTGTCACCCTGTTTATTCATTTTTCTTAATTAGAAATTACACATACGGTATCATTATTTTCCGTTGTAACACTAAAACAATGTAATATTTTACCATTTCTTCGATCCAAGGTTTCGATGTTTTGATGTTCGGTGGACGACTATCTGCCGATCACCGGCAATATTACATAATCCGACCTTTCTCGCCGGCGCGCGGGGATCGGCCTTGGGCATTGTCGGTCTGTTACTGAAAATCGTGAAAAATCGAAATTTCGGAAAAGGTTTACGCATTTTTTTTCGCTTTAGACGACCACCGGCACCACGACTATTCAGGTACGACGACCGCTCCGCATCCCCTAAAAATAATTCTCCTTTTAACAGAGTCGCCTTTCTAGATCCTTTCGTGCAGCAACTTTTTCGAGAGGCGTCCACGCATCTTATGACGCACCGCATTTGGATGCACTTTAGTAGATAAAGAATTAGTTGTTCACAATGACCTTTCCAATTTAAATTCTGTTCTAGCACTAACCCCAAGAATTTACTTTTATCCGCTTGTGCGATTAGATCATCATCCACCCGAAGATCCAGTGATGGAGCAACCCTCTGATAATTATGAAAAACTACGAAATCAGTTTTATTTTTATTAAGCAATAGACCGTGGTTTCATAGCCAGGCAATGATCTATTATACAAGCTGGAATTTGTACAATAGATCATTGCACCTATGCTCCAGCTCATCTCGATTTCTGTCAGACCAAATTATGGTCGTGTCATCCGCATAAAAATTAAAATTAGCGCCCGCATCTACTACAATATTCTCTACATCATTTATATAAAGTAAAAAGAGAATCGAGCCAAGTACCGCCCCTGCGCGACACCTAATTCATTACTTAAACGTTTCGATGTAATCATTTCATTGCAGCATTCTAAATTAAAATTGAGGGAAACATATTGCTCTCTATTACTAAGGAAGGAAGATATCCACTGATGCGCTGGCCCTCTAACGCCAGATTCATATAATTCATTCAGTAATACTGACGCAGTCGAATGCCCTGTTAAGATCACAAAAGATCGCTACAGGACACTCGCCCGCATCCAGAAACCCTAGGATTCTACTGTTAAAAGAGTCTATAGCAGTAAACGTCGATCTGCTCTGCACAAAACCATGTTGATTCTGAGTAATTATCCGAAAATGTTTCAAAAATTCCTGCAATCGCGTTAGAAAAACATATTCAAAAATCTTAGTAAAAGCCGAAGTCAGGTCAACTGGTCTGTAATTGTTTACATCATGTGAACTACCTCTCTTAAGTACTGGAATTACTTTACCGACCTTTAACACCTTCGGGAAAACACCATTTTGAAACGATAAGTCAATTAAATATTGGAGGGGGTTAACAATAGTGCTTGCAACTCTTATAACCAGTGACCGGACAGACGCCCAGGCACTATTGCGCGCGCATTGATTGAATCGCAGTCGCCTGCTGGCCCAGCTGCGGTATGTGAAATCGAGAGCGGCCCGAGTATGCGCTTGCATTATATGTATGTGTTTGACTAACTGTTTCAAATTTCGACGTGAACGACGCCGCGACAAAGATTAACTTACCAGTGGCGTAGCGGTATTATGCGGAAGAATAAAATCGGTTCGCTCTGGCGCGTTATAAATAAAATTCAATATCTCAAAAACTACTGCACCAATTTACAAAATTCTTTACCGTTGGAAAGCTTGAACCTTTCTGATGGTTAATATGCTGTATTTTAATCAAATCTGCGGAAAGGCCGCTAAACGTTGGACCAAAAAGTACAGCACGTGAAAATATTTGCAAAGCTACTGAAGCTATAGTATACGAAAGTTGTAGCGCTACAAAAAAGTCTGCGAGGTCTTCTTCATGTGTAAATTTGAATAGGCGTTTTTGTATACTTTTTGATGTACTGTGTAAAATGGAATCAAGATATTAAAAACGTATAAGCTAAATTAATACAGCTCCCATTTTTTGCGTATACTCATATAAATAAATACGAATATAAAACAAAGAAGAACAAATACAAATAGAAACCAAACTAATGAACGAGAAAACAACAAAGATATATATAGGTAGATACAACTAATTCTAAATTTCCCACTAATACAGATTATATATTAAAAAAACGAGACAAATTGTGTATTCAACGATTGACACGGTATAGAGCAAGATCGGACGTGCACAACTGCTGACTGTCGTTGGCATACTAACTTGCAGTTCGCTTATCGGAGCCGTATAATGCACGGGCGACTCTGTGCGACCGTCGGCGTGATGCAATACTGCCGGCGTTTGTCCGGTGCCATAACTATTACTGTCGGAACTTCATCAGCACCTGCAGACCATTTACATTGAATATTTTTTGGCAGATACATTATATTTGCGTAATTAAGCGTTAAAATTGTTTTCTTTTGAAGTTCTTGACTACTAATAACTGTTTTGAAAACAAGAAATAATTTTGGCCAACTTCTTGTGTGCAATACCCCATGATGCGGTGTGACATTGCGCCATCTCGAATGCAGTAGTAGAAACGTAGGAAGCATCGGAAGACAAGAATTCTGTAAGTTAACAGTAACTTTATTTTACGTACATATTCGTTACGCAGATGCCTTTAAGGGTAATTTCTCATTTAATATAATTGCATATGATAAGAATCAGTATTTATTTTCTAAGAGGGAATTCCCATGATCTACATCACATTTTGTATATCATTATTATCTTACACTTGATATACAGGGCCTTATCAAGATATCTTACGGTTCCGCATATACAGTGGCACTTAATAAAAACCGGACGCCACAAAATTTATATATAGTACATACTTGTTTTATTAAATATACTGTTGCTTATTTATGTGAATTTCTTTTCTGGATATATAGATGTACTGAATTTACCTACAATGGCGTATCGTAAAACGATTCCTTTTGACAAATTCATCTTACTTTTTATCATAATAAAAAAAAAAACGAAAAACATCTATATATGTAATATTTGTTTCTTACGCTTTTGTAAAATTACTTCTCCTTGTCGTATTTAATAATAATGCGGGGCATGCGAACGAGTCGTCATAGCATCAATGTAAAAAATCCACATTGTTTAATCCTCTCAATGGAGCTTCACTTTATTTGTGTGTTGTCTAATTGTCTCATATAGGCCTTTATATTGAATTAGTAAACAGTACTTTTAACTGTTTACTAACTCAAAATGTTCTCAAACTTTCTTTGCACACTATGTCACAGTTGCCTCGTAATATAAAATTATAGCACAATTTTTGCTTACTATTTCTGCTCTGACAACAAACTTAGTTAGTAAACACAGGGTAGCAGACAGTACATTTGAACGTACACGTAAGAATACCATAATTCTCCAGCCCTTTTTCGTTATTATAACAACTACCTATTTAAAATTTAAGATGTAGTTCCTTTGTGATTAGTAACGATCTCATTTTTGTCGCTACTAAAAATATATTTCTTTCCGAGTGATTATTCTGATACCATCTACTTGCAAGGGAACACCGGCAAGCGATAAATTCCGATTTCGATGAAACTTCACACGTACTGAAAGAGTACCTTAAAATAAGAAGTACGTTTTCTTTAGAGGCCTAAACGCCCGATTTTGGGCACCACCCCCTCCAAAGTTTCAGCAATTTTTCAATTTTTATTAATATCCCCGAAATTATAAAAAATATTAAAAGATTCTTTTAACATAATTTGCAGCATATTATAGGGTTTGATTCCTGTGCTCTCGCCTTGCTTGACAGCTATCTTGGTGGGCGATGCCAGAGGGTCGTATTCGGTGGTGAGGTTTCGGGGGGCTTGCCTGTAGTCTCGGGTGTGCCGCAAGGGTCAATCCTGGGTCCAATTTTGTTCTCTATTTACTCGTCATTTCTATTTAATGGACTAAAATTTTGTAACATTAATATATATGCTGATGATTTTCAAGTATATAGATCTTTTTCGCCGGGCGATTGGCGGCACTCTGTGGAAGAAATAAATGAGGATCCGAATGCTATATACTCAATAGCAGAGAAACACTTCCTGAGACTCAATCCAGATAAATCTTTAGTGCTGCTGTTTGGTAACAAGGTTGCGTGTGCGGATCTGGACACCAAAATTTGTGTCGAAATTAATAAAATAGAACGATCCCCATGGTCAGCAGCGCAGTAAGTTTGGGTCTCTCCTTGGATAATAGTTTTCGGTATCGAACTCAGATAATCAATTATATTAGACAGACTTATACTAGCTTAAAGAAAATTTATCCTCATAGGTGGTCTCTAAGTCGGAATCTCAAGCGGCGACTATGTGAGCATTTTGTGCTTTCCCGGTCCAATTACTGCGCTCCGATATACCATCCAGCCATCGACTCTTCGACCGCCCAGCGTGTGCAGAGGGTTCAAAATTCTCGCTTGCGCCTTATCTATGGTATAAGAAAGTTTGAGAGAATCTCATATAAGCTTCGGGATGCAGGCTGGCTGAGCATGTCAAATAGACGACAATTACAAACTATGTGTTTTTACCATCACATTATCACTAAAAAGACACCCTCGTATCTTTATACACTCCGCCAAAAAAGTATCGCATAATTTAGTTTTGAATCATAAAAGTATCGCATAATCTTTGTTTGTAGCATAAAGTTGTAAATATACTTTAATGCGCTCTAAGATATAATTTCTATGATTGTTTAAATAAAATACAGGCCAAATAAAAACAAGAACTCATACTTGAGATTTTTATTAAAACAAGAAATTATAATTTTGGAAAGAAAAATGTCATAACAGTAGCTTTTAATACTGAGTATTGCCACCTCTGGCTCTTATGACCGCTCGCATACGGTTTGGCAGAGATTCGATTAACCTCCGTATATAAGCCTGATCCAAATTCTCCCACTCGTCACGGAGAGCATTTGCTAGTCCATGCACATCCGCTGGGGCAACATTTTGGGTTCGTATCCGTCTGTGAAGGAGGTTCCACACGTGCTCGATAGGGTTCATGTCCGGACTTACCGCAGGCCAATCTAAAACTGGAATACCAACATCGTTAAGGTATTCCTGGACGATTATTGCAACATGCGGTCGTGCATTTTCGTGCATTAACATGAATTCGTTTCCTATAATTGGCGCATATGGTACTACATGTTCTTCTAAAATGTCCGTTATATACCTGTGGGCAGTCAGTGTACCTCTGTCTACTGGTACTAACTCTGTACGACCTATTAAACAGATGCCTCCCCAAACCATAATAGAGCCACCAGCGAAATTAGGTCTATTGGCCCAGTCATTAATGTTCCAATTTACATGTTCTCTGGCAAACCTTAAGCGAGCCACTCGCTGGTTACTAGTGAGACGAGGGGCTGTTACAGCTACTCTAGCTCTTAATCCACTCAGTCGTAACCTATTCCGAATAGTTTGAGTACTCACACGAGTATTTCTGACTCTAGCCAAGTCGTTCTGCAATTGTCTCGCAGTTACATGTCTTCGACGTAATGCTTGTAGTAGTAAATAGCGGTCATCTTGGCGAGTAGAACATCTTGGACGACCTGGTACAGGTCTTCTACTGTAAATGCCTGTTTCCCTATATCTGGCTACGGCTCTAGAAACACTTGACTGATTGATGTTTATCAAATTAGCAACGTATGTATGCTTGAGATCGTCCATCTTCGATTAAAGCAACTATAGCAGCCACTTGTTCTGAAGTTAAATTGCTCATTTTAGTTTTAAAAGCGTTGGTACAGAACTCTGACTTCGCACTTTAAAATTTGTCCGTATAGGAAGACTTTCAATAAACAACTGAACAAACCTTACACATATGCATTTTTCTAAATGTGTTCTTTTAGAAAAAAAAAAAGTAAAAACGCTAAGTTCCATTATTTTGTTAGTGTTTTTATAGTTCACATACACGAGGCAAACTTTTTGTGAACGTATAAAAATATCTTGGTTCATAAATGCCCTTTTTTAGTTTATGCGATACTTTTTTGGCGGAGTGTAATAAGATTCACTTTCGTTTCGAGAGTCATGATTTAGGCACGCGTTTCAGAAACAGGATATCTCCGCCTAAACACAGAACGTCTTTGTTTGAGAGATGCTTCTCATACCACATTTACAAGCCTTATAATGATTTGGATGATAACCTCAAAACACTGAATTTACCAATGTTCAGGGCTTCGTACAGGCGGTACTTATTTGCGGGTCAAGGGTAGCATAGCAGATATTGTCTTGTATATGCTGTGGCGGGCACATTGCAGAATGAACTATAGTTTTAATCATGCTTATGATATAAATATTTAGTAAAGTTTATTTCCACTTTAGCATTTAAGGTTATCTTAGGCATATTTTCTTTCTGTATATAATTCATATAGTCAAGGTTTAGATGGTATAGCAGGGGAGGATCGTTTTTTTATACGTCCACTCACTGAATCTCGCCTTGTGGCTGTAGCAAACATTGCGGATAATGTAGCTCATATATACCTCTTCCTTTTTTTTTTGTTTTTCATTTTGTATGCTACTTATTTAGTACATATTTTAATTTCTATGTATATTCTCTTGTTGGTGCTTTGCTTTGCTACAATAAAGACATTTATTATTATTATTATTATATGATCCCAAGGATGACGCCATCTATCTTTGCATCTGATTAACTTTTCACCGTAGACCGAGCCCCCTATACCTCTCATTTTTTTTTAATGACTTTCCTTTTATTCAACAAAAATAGATCGTATTTGTGTAGAATACGATGGTGTATAATAAATTTAAGGAAATAATAATAAATAATTAATAATAATAGATATTCAATTTATTTTCGTATACCTGCCTACGTGACAAACAGCATGAAGTGTCACGTCAGCCACTTGAGATTAGGTATATAAGATATTTGAAATAAGAGTATTAGAAGTTGTTTTCCGTGCAGTGTAGATTAGTATTGTTTGGTACGATGGTAGTTCTAAAAGTAGCTAATGTGTCGAACATGCTACTTGCAATCGCAATAATTCCTTTGACGCCGCAAGAAACGGAGTTGCATTATGCCCTGTAAATATCATTGTATCTTCTCAACAAAACGCCATATTCTCCTTTGAAGATGTAATGGGATTGCAGTTTGAAGGACCCGCAGAACTTCACGAAGCCCAATTTGTGGAAGAAGCAGAAGAAAATGAAGAAGACTCTTATGACAATATAACATGTATTCCTGAGGAAGGCGGTAGTGTTATCGGCCTAGATTGGAAAAGTGGTAAATGCAAGCGACGTTCTTTCGATACCGTCAGTCACAAATTCAAAAAAAATTAAATCGCTGCGACAGTTGTACAGATGAGAACAAAGTATTAATAGAGGTGGCACCGATATGGATAAATTACGGGTTGTTACAGAATATGTTCTAACAAAATTTTAAAGTAATGTTGTCGATGGAAAAATAAGTCATGACATGAGTCTTCGACGGTGGGCTCTGGAAGCTAAAAAGGAAATCGGGTTTGAAAAATTTAAAGCAGGACATTGGTGGATATAGCGTTTTAAGAAGGTACATAATACTGTATCGCGAAAGATAACTAAATTTGTTACTCGTTCTACGCGCACTGACACGGAATGCTTAAGATTAGTAAGCGATAATTTTATTAATCAAGTCAAACCCTATATCACTAGTATTGACAGAAGCAATGTATATAACGGTGACTAGAGTAGATTTAATCTCGAAATACACTCCGGTCGTACTTTAGCTGTAAAAGGTCAAACAACTGTTGAGGGTATATGCAATATTTGTACTCTACAACACATAGTTACATAATTTTGCCAGCTATTTCTGTAGGACGCTTACTTTCACCATTATTTTTAGTATTAATGGTATCTACAAATACGTTTGGACCTCGAGTTACACAATCATTGTTGCGACCTGTTAATGTGCATATTTCTCCTTCGACGTCTAAAAAGCTCACCTCAAGTCATTTCAAAACCTGGCTAACTGATGCTTTCCTCCCGAATACCGCACCAAGTAGTGTACTTTTGATTAATTCTTGGACTGGACACTGTGTTGCTGAACTTTAGAAATTAGTGCCGAAAGGTAAAACGTTCAACATTTTAAATATACAAAAAAAAAAAACCAGAGCTAGATGTGTTTGGTTTTAGGTTGTCGACAAATTTTGTTAGAACTTTTTCTAGTATAGTGATTCTTATGAACTATGATTTAGATTTGCATCAAGAAGTAATATGATTAAACTGAAGTCCCTAAACCACAATCAGTTTTCTTCTCCAAGGTTTTTCGACGTGTTCAACTTAGTCATGGTATAGGAGTGTGTACGTGGACGAAAAACCTGGCCCCTTTAAAAATCCTCTAGAGTTTTGTTTTGCCAAAGACGCACAATCTATACCCTTGTGTAGTATTTGTAATAAACCTGCTATTGTGTGCTGTTCGTGGTGTAAGCAAAATCTGTGTTTTGTACACTTTTACACACTATTGTAATAGTTACATTAATTGTACGATTTATCTATTATCTAAGTGACTGATTGTGAACACTTCATGCTGTTAGTCATATGGGTAAGTACACAAAAATAAATTGAATATCTATTATTATTAATTATATGCTGCAAATAATGTTAAAAGAATCTTTTAATATTTGTTATAGTTACGGAAATATTAATAAAAATGGGAAAGTTGTTCAAACTTTGGAGGGGGCGTGGCCCAAAATCGGGCGATTGGGCCTCTAAAAAAATTCGTATTTCTTACTTTAAGGTACTCTTTCAGTTTTTGAAGTTTCATCGAAATCGGAATTTCTCACCTGCCGGTGTTCTCTTGTAGGGGAACAGGGGGCAAAATGGGGATGTTAAGGTAAAAAGTCGTTTATCAGTTCAAAACATATATCATGTCCATTGAAATTTAGAGAATTTATTTTTCATTTTATCGTAAGTAATATACAGGTATAACAGTATTTTGTTCGAGCTTATTTATTTTCAAAAGAAAAGTTCAATTTTTGCCGAAGTTTTCACCATTTTGCCCCGCACATGGGGTAAAATGATGATTACCTCGGGGAATTATGAGGACTATTAAACTTTACTCTTACAATATCTAGAGTTATAAACCAACACAGTATCGTTTTATACAACATGTGCATAGGCATTATCAGACAATTTCTGACATACAGAACAACTAATCTAGCCTTCATTAGATTCCGAATAAAGACAATGACAGTAGACACTCCGGGTCAGATTCATCTTCTGTTTTGGATGTAAAGCTATCTTGGTCTTGTTTGCACTTTTTCAATTTTTTAAATTTTGTCAGAGAGCTTTCTTTTTCATTTGCTTGCCCTGGAGAACTCTACAAACTTTTCAACCATTTCGCAAAAATTTCACTCTGCACCCAGCCACTAAGGTGCAATTCTGCCAATGTTCCAGGAGGGACTCCATTCAGGAGCTCAGGTTTCGAACGTTGCTGAGGGAAAATAAGCATTGAAAGCATGTAATTTCCATCTGTAGAAAAACATTATTCAGCCGTAAGGAGCTGACCCCTTTCTGCAAACGTCAGACTTCCTACTTGTTGTCGACCTTTAGCTGCAACTATTTTTGCTACTTTTTTGGAACAGTTGTCATTCCGGTTTCATCTACATTGAAGATCTTACTTGGGACCAATTTGCGTTTACCAAGTACTTCTGAAAGTGCAAAAAAATTTGCACTGCCTCTTTATTAAATCCCATAGCTCGTGCGGCCGAGATTGCTTCAGATAAACGCAGAGAGATCCGTATGTCTTTTTTAGAAACCTGTAAGCCAGTCCGTGCCAGCTAAACATAGTTTTTGATCAAATTGCGTAAAAGATTTGATTTTTCCCTGCTAGGTGGTAAGCAAGATATCTAACACCTTTAGTTGTTAAGCCAAAAAGCCGCAATTCCGAAATTTGAGTTTCCTGTGCAGTTGTAAATATTATATTAGGTATACCGACCTAGTCTTGAAAAATTCTTATTTAATTTTACTTACAAGGAGTAGGCAAGAACTGCGAAACACGAAATTAAATGAGTCGTATATCATTTGAAAGAGGGAGTTAAGAGTAGAAAAACTGTAAACGGGTTTGAGTGCATGGGCCTTAATTTTTGAGATATGAAGAATTTTATTTAAAAACATTAACGCTTGTAGCTTAAGAAGAATTATATGTATACGACTGATTAGTGTATGTGTAGCCTAATTAGTTGAGGGCACGAATTACGGATTTTACCAGGAAGTGGAATAGGTTCGAGCCCTTCTTAGGGAGGGGACATTATTTTTCTATTATCTATCAGTATTCATTTTTTCTTATTTTTATTCGTAATATATGTGATTACTAATAATCACTAATAACATATACAACTTTCACACACAACATTGAAAAAAAAAACAATTATAATACAATGCAATAATTATTTATTAATAAATAAAAGAAAGAAAATGAGGTACGAAATCGTCGCACACGCGAACTTTTGTAGATATTTTGTATGTTAATAGTTCCTTGGTTTTCTAGCTCTTTTTTGTAAATAATAGTAATGAAAATAATATGTATGCACGAAACGCGTCTGCTAATAATGACTGTTGTTTATCAAATTTTATAATAAAGATATATGTAAAACTTTTCGGTTTTAACACACCGAATACTAATCAGGTTATAAATCCATTAACGTGCTATATACATGCTTTCTTTCTTAAGTTACAAGCATTAATAGTTTTTTAACATTGTCTAAAATTAAAAAAAAAAAAAAAAAAAACAGCACAGAAAAGTGCTTAAAACTTGTTAAAGATTAATCGCATAGAAGTTGCTCGGTATTTATTTTCTAACCAACTCATTTTTTTTATTGCATTCCCAGAGGTTTTACTTTTCTATGCTGTTCCATATTTTTTTTAATGTCATAATATTTATAGCTACATATAATTACATTATATATTCTTTACAAATTTTCGATGGAAATCAATTAA
Organism: Cetonia aurata; assembly: GCA_949128085.1. NCBI lineage: Eukaryota > Metazoa > Arthropoda > Insecta > Coleoptera > Scarabaeidae > Cetonia > Cetonia aurata. The sequence continues at coordinate 1,260,715 of OX421885.1, forward strand.
ATTAGTAAATTGTAGAATAGTAGTAATGAGTTACATTATAATATTAATACTATAAGAGAAAATGCATTAGAGTTACTTCTTTGTTTCTATATGTTAAGAAATACTGATGATTGTGAAGCAAAACTCTTACTTTATCACAAATAGGTACTAAAATAAGAATAGAATTGTCGGTTAGTATGATATGATACAAAAAGCCAAGAGGCTGCAATGTTTATGGAATTCATAATTTCATCAGAGATGCGATTTCTTTTTCGGATAGATATCGCACTACACGACGATTTGAAATTTTATATTCTTTCATAACTCTGACACCCACCTGGAAGATGCAATAAATCTAAAAATGCAATTATTTTCTGTATCCTCATAAAATTCGGCAACGGCAGCCATAACCCACATCTGCAATTGCGATCTTGTAACAAGCTGTTTTGTACTGCGTGTTTCAACAAATTGATTATAAACATTCTTTTTAATCTGAAATACTTTGTCACTATATGTACCACCTGCCAAAGCATCTCCAAAGTTCACGTGTGCGACGATTTCGTACCTAATTTTCTTTCTTTTATTTATTAATAAATAATTATTGCATTGTATTATAATTGTTTTTCGTTTCCAATGTTGTGTGTGAAAGTTGTATATGTTATTAGTGATTATTAGTAATCACATATATTACGAATAAAAATAAAAAAAATGAGTACTGATAGATAATAGAAAAATAATGTCCCCCCTCCCTAGGACGGGCTCGAACCTATTCCAATTCCTGGTAAAATCCATAATTCGTGCCCTCAACTAATTGGGCTACACATACACTAATCAATCGTATACGTATAATTCTTCTTAAGCTACAAGTGTTAATGTTTTTAAATAAAATTCTTCATATCTCAAAAATTAAGGCCCATGCACTCAAACCCATTTACAGTTTTTATACACTTAATTTCCTCTTTCAAATAATATATGACTCATTTAATTGTGTGTTTCGCAGTTCTTGCCTACTCCTTGTTAGCTTAGTTTTTCTTTTATTACCATATTGCACTAGAGAAATATTATTTAGAAAATACCGGGTTTTTTTTTCTGATAGCAAAATAGCCGGAATGGGGGCATAATTGGGAGCTCCCCATTTTGCCCCCAGCGAATTAGAAATTATTTTTGCTTGTTCTATTGCATACAGTAATTGAATGCATCCACATTTTAAGCAGCATATATTCTTAAGGCTATGTACTAAGTTAATTAAATCATTAAAATGAGAAATTTTCTTAATAAACTAATTCCTCGATTACCAAAAATTACATCACCGGCATGTAAAAACCCAAATGCGAAATAAATGTCAAGTCAACTGTCACAGACGACTTTAAAACTGTCAATACAATAAGCGTCATCTCTGAACCTATATCCACAGCATATACTGTGAGACACACACTACGTCAATTTAATATGCCACATCCCCATTTTGCCCCCTGTTCCCCTCAGTCTAACTCAAAAATACGGTTCACCCAAATTTTAATTTTAAATAATACGTATGCATACTACTTAATACTATTTATTTTAATATCACCTTAGCGATTTAGCGACATTTGTTTATTTTTGGTGCAAATGAGATTTTTTCTCAACGTTGCAGATGTCCCTAATGAAACGGTTAGTTAATGTCCATGAAGATAAGGCAGCTTGAAATTTGTTAACGGTCTTCATTGCATGATGCTGTTCTTCACAAATTATAATAAACCAATTTATTTAATTACACCTGAGTTTTAAATGATGTCAGATTTTAGAATCAGACTTACTTTCTGGAATTACAATATGGCTTACTTAAAAATTGTTGGTCGCACTAATTTCTACAAATATTACATAAATTCGATAGAAGAGAGATGAATCAGCTAATACAATATTCCTTACTTTACGCAGATAGATTAGTTAAAGAGAGATAGGATATTTGAATTTGCCAAAGACAAAATGACGGAAACCGTATGGTTTTCTTACCATACAATTTATTCCGTCCATATATTTTTATCCACTATACAAAAAACACTGAAATTAGATGGAACCATTCTAGTATTTGTGAACGAAAGATTAGCAGCTCTTCGAACATCACAACTTTTGTAAATGTACGGGTACGTTTCAAATTGTTCACTATGAGCAAGGATACTGTTCTTCTTAATTGTACGTGAATAGAACAATTGCTCACATTAAAAAATGGATTGTGTTATCATTTGTCCTTCCAAGATTTACATTTGAATTCAAACTAATGAAAGCGAAAAATTTTACATAACGACAACTACCAGTGCTTTTGAAAATATTATTGAGTTATAATCCATTACACATGGCATGCCTAAACTTGAGCAATGTAGTCAGAATTTTTCCCATTGTACGAATCGAGCAATGAGATTGTGTGAAACGAATTGCATTCAAATGCGCCAGTGTTAAATTGGACGTGCATTGCACGACAGAACGCTCACTTACCGTCACCCATAACCTACTACGATCATACATTTCTCGTGAAGATATATTGGCAACGTTATTAGAGCACAGGATCGATATTCTAGGTATTCAATGGATCCGTACAATGGATGCCATATTATAAGTACGTATTGACTGCGCAAGCTATTGGCAATTTATAACAATGAATGCTATAACAGTGGCTAATAGTGTGTTATTGTATTTCATATGGCATATATAACTGTTTCCCGAGAACTGCACGCATACGTAGTTCTCCTGTATTATTTACGTATGTAGCACAACATTTGGGGTAATCCCGGCTCACTGAGCGATAATATCTGTCGGTATAATCTCAAGCTTTAATAACTGGGCTAAAAATATAGAATGCACTACAATGGTTTCCTGTAAATAGGGAAGGATAACAGTTTACACCAAGTCACTACAATATTTGTGACGGCGGAAAGTTGTCAATTGCACACACGCAGATGGTATGACGTAAGAATCGATTTGAAGATAGTTATATGTATTAAAATTAGTGCTGGGCACTATCGATAATATTTACTACCAATAGATAGGCATAGTAAACTATCGGTAGTTAACATAGCCGTTTCTCAATAGTTAATAATAGACGACTGTCGCTAGCAGTAGCGGCTCGAGAGTTATGAAAAAGGGTAGGCACAAAAGAAACACTTTACATTTTTATCGCATTGTGTTACCTAATTTTTTCGGCACCGAAAGTGACCGAGTGAAATCAAAAAGAAAACCAAAAAGTTGTTGCGCTACCACTTTACAAACCTTAGACTCAGTGGGTTGATAGTTGACAATCATGCAGGGTGCCAGCCGGCTCGTCGGCGAGGGAGTGGGTTGAACGAACAAACCCAAGATGGAACAAAAATTTCGGCGCCACCTGCTTAGGTTTACTTACCCTGTCATGCCCCCTAGATAAGCAGGAATCCAAGGTGTTAACGAGTACCAAGGGGTAAAGCAGTTTGCAAGTCAAAACAAAAAAAAACAAAGATAGATTTAAATGTAACTCAGATAAACGTTTATTGCAAATATTGAATAAAATAAAATGAATAAGCAATTTTAAATACAGAAAAAGTTATGACAAAAAGCCCTACGATAGGACTCCAACACCGAACGCTATGGCCAACGCAATCAGTTTCACATCAATAATATAAAGGAAAATCGTATCCTAAGAATTAAAATTAAATTTTGAAAAGTTTTAGAGTTACCAAATAATAGAATTTAATGAAACAAAGTTAAAAATTTTGAATTATTTGTACCAGCGGTGAATAACCACATGCCGATAATTAATCGGTTGATGTTATAATATAATATTAAGTAAAGAGTTAATTTGATACACTGTTTCAATGATACCCTCCGATCTATAATATACAAAATTTCTAGAATTGTTGACTAAAGCATTAAAACATTAAAAAAACTAATTGATCGGGGTAGTTATTTAAGAAAGAACATTTTATTCGCAGATAGAATTTAGTAATAAAAAAAATATAACGTGCAACTTAGCTTGTCCCTCAAACGGTTGTTACGGGGCTTGGATGAGATGTCCTATCCGAAGAAATCGTGACACGGGCCGGACTCGGTAAGCAAACGAAAGCGGGAGGTCCGTTGAATTCCCCAAGGGCGGTGCAGGAACAAAGAAAGCCGCAGAAAATCTCAGCCAAGCGTGGGTATTCGGATCCTCACTTGAAACGACGTTGAAATTCCAAAACTCCAAAAATAATACGACGATAAAACCTCGGTAGTAACGGGCTTTTCCAATATAGCGAAGAAAATTTCAAAATGGCGTTGCAGACGCGTGGGTTCTCAAATTATCTCGAATAAATCGAATCGATCAGCCGTGGTAATCACAACAATTCCACACCAAACATAAGCGAAGATACGGCCGATGATTATTTTCGGTAAACTTCCATTTAAATCCACATATGTGAGAAAATATCCGAAGTTCCAAAAACAGGAAGAATTTACTCTTGAGAACACGTCTTACACCATTACCAAGACCGAAACGAAGATGAAGCCGGAAACAGGAAACCAAGCGGGAGAATACGTCACACGACCAATCGGAAATTAGGAAATTAAAATTTGAAAACTGACAACGGACAAGAGGTGCCATCTAACGTCGAAAAGATGTGAACACAAAATATGAAGATCTAACAGAAAGCAATCAATAGAGAATCGATGCCTAGAAATCTATAAACGGATGACTGTGATACAAACAAAACTAACCTTAAAAACTGAACAACTGTCAAAACATAGAAAATGATTTACTGAAATAAACACAGAAACAAGGACCGAAATTAGGTGATACAAAACCTGAAGGTAACCTGAAATTAAAGAATCTCAAATTCTAGCAATCATGAAACGAAGAAAACACAAAGGAAAGGACCAAAATGATTCGATAACGATACCCGTTGAGGAAAAACAATACATAGGAGGCATCTCTGAAATTAGAAGGCAGAAAGAAAAAGGAAATAAAAATACGAAAGCTTGTCGAAAAGACTGGCCGAGTACTACACAAGGTAGGTGAAGAAAAAAAACCGTAACAATTGTGCCGCTCGTTCAATAATTAAATTAAATTGATGCGCGTAACAGTGAATATAATGTGCACGTGGAGACGTTCTTTTGATAATAGCTTGGATACCATTTGTCTTACCACTCATCACGGACGCCCCATCGTAATTTTGAGCGATTAGTTTATTTTTAAAAGGTTCAGAAGGAAAATTTCAAATAGTTTGCAATTCATTCATTAGTATTTTAGCTAATACATCAGAAGAAGAATTTCAAAAATGTGTCCATTAAACACGTATCGAATATTAACAACCATTTGCTGATCATTAGAGATGTCTGTAGTTTCATCGGCCACCAAAGCAATGAAATTTGCAGATCTAATTTCTTTTAATATTTCCTGCTTGTAATATTATAAGAAAATTGCTGGTACTTCTCTCAGTACAACAAATATTTTTATACGTAATAGTTATTATTTTTGAGGCTATCGGTACTAAAATGCCCAGACCTAAATCCGGTAAATTTGATCGTGTCCTTGTCTTTTTGAAAAATCGTAGAGATTGTCTTCTTGGAGAACATGGCAAAGTTAGGAAACCAAGCGACGAAATTTCGAGAATACTGAACAAAGATATAGAATACTGTATGACACCAAAATCAATATACACTATCTTGGTTAACAATAGGTATGATATCCTGCAAACGTTGAATCTTCGTACTGGTGAACCAGAAGCTGAAGAGAACATTGAACTAGATAATACAGATGATAGTATGACCAGTAGCTTGGAAAGTTTCTCCGAGATCTTTGGTGGTGTAGATAATTATACTAAAAACGTAGATATAAAAGAATTTGTGATAACTTTAACTAAGAATGAATGGGAAAGCATTTGCCCAGAGCAAGTCATATATAAGCAAGGAAAACGTAAACGTCTTCGTCTAATGCTTAAGCAAGGTGCTTGGACAAATTTAATTCAATCACATTTCTGGACACTATGTAGACTTCCGTGTGTATTAAATTTAAGAATGCACATGTTTCCGAAGAAAGTTCAATTTATTTAAAAATATATGCTACTTGTAAAGACTGTTTATCGGAATTTAAACGTATTGTCAAGCAGAAACCCACCGTCAATGGCGCTACAATTTTTTGCAAGTATATTGGAGTTTGGAATGTAACGCACAGTGGTAAAAGAAAACTCAGTGGGATTACTAGAAGAAATATGACCGAGATGCTTTTAAATACAAATACAAGTGCAAGTCAGCATAGGCGGATGCTAGCTAATGAATTAATGGTATTTGGAGACCCTGAACCATCCCATTTGCCTTCATTGAATGTTATTCGACAGGCAAAGTCCTCTGCTGTAAAGCAACGTAGAACTGACGACAACCCTATAACTGCTCTATTTTTTGCAAAATATACATCACCATACAATCGCTATATAAAAGATATTTGGCTAGATAAGTTTTTTGTTCATTACTGGAGCTCTTCTCAAATGCAAGTATACAGAGCCTATGGTAGAGCGAATGCGCGGTCAAAAGTTAGCATTGATGCAACTGGTAGTGTTGTCAAACGCTTGATTAGGGCAAACGAACAAAAATCTGGTGTAATATTTTTTTATGACGTAGCAGTTTGTAATGCTCGCAGTGGAATGCAGTATTCTGTTTGTAATATGCTGTCCGAACGACATGACACTGTTAGTATAACACATTGGCTTTCAATGTGGGTAAGAGATGGAGCTCCTTTTCCATCAGAAGTTGTAGTAGATATGTCAATAGCCTTATTATCTGCTGTTGTTAAAACTTTTACCACTCTTGCAACACTTAACAGTTATCTTGACTATTGCTTCGATATAATGTTTGACAATGATGTCAGAAGTATTTCTATTGGCACTTATGTGAGACGCGACGTTGCGCATGTTATGAAGCTATTAGTCGGATGGTCATGCTTTAACGGAAAAAGCAAAAGAGTGAAGCATTTTTTTCTTCGAGCTCTCGGACAATTAATTCTGTCAACGGACATTAGCAATACCAAACAAATATTAATTGCGATATTTACTGTAGCGCTTAGCGAAACAGAGGGCAATAGTATCGAAAATTCCTCGGTAGGTACACCATGCGAATATCAGAAAATATGGTTAAAGGACATAATATCACACGGACTCGAAAATGATGAAAAATCACCAAATACACCTAATCAAATTACAGATAGCATTGATGTTGATGGTAGTAATCGATTTGTTAAATAGTCACAGTCATTGATAGATGAAGTACAAAATACATTAATGGAAGGAGATAGGGATAATCTTCAGTATCTACCGGAAATAATATCACATATTCCAAACATTATAAAATATTTACCGCTCTTTTCTGCAATAATGAATAATGATTATAATAATCCCTCTCGTATTGGTAGCAGTGCACCCGTTGAAGGAAACTTTAATGATATAAAAAACCGAATATTTGCCAATAAATCCCTGTCAACAAGAACTAATGATTTTCTGCTACACCACATTAACTCGATTGAAGGGACGATGAAATTAGCTACCTCAAAACATACTAGAGAAACTGACACATCTAAAACACCAAACATTACAAAAACAAAGTGTGGGTGATTTCCCAGATCCTAACTCCGTTCACAAATGCTTTTACTGTAATGCAGCAATACACAATTTAGACGGTTGTTCAACTGCCCTTCCATTCACAGAAGAAGGAACTTCTCAAAGCCGAGCGTGCATGTCATGTTCTATAAATCGTAATAAGAATATTATTCAAGAATTTAACGAAGAAGAAAACTTGAAGATGTTGCCAATCCGGCAACATCTTCAAGTCGTAGTCGAAAATCCTATTTAGAGCCAAACATTGAATGGAAAACCGCGGATTTAGGAAGTACACGAGAGCGTTTATCGATTAGATTTTTGAGAAATGGAAGTACTGTAAATTTAAAACCAGTACAGGTTCAGGGAAAGAAATACATTACTTCAAATACATGTGCTATCGATTCATTATCTCAAATATATGCTTCAGCATGTTCTGATAGTTCGTCATTCAAAACTTTTATAAGACACAAAAAGAGCCTTTTTCATTCACTAATTACAGCAATGTTTACGTCTGGGTGCGTAAGATCATATAATATTCGAACACAAATTTTAAAGATATTATTTAAAGAAAAAGAATTACCAAACTGTATATATCTCCTTTCAACTGAGGTGACCATTACACATTTGCTGGAGATAATGACGGGATGTAAATTAATTGATTACAGCAGAGTAGAGTGTATGGTCTGTACAAATTCTTCTTGCGCAGGAACAAAAACTGTTAATTATTCTTATTTAGTAGCAGAAATCACAGACATAAATGATTTGCACCGCTTAGCCACTATTCTCAATATAAAGTATCAGAATTGTGTTGTTGCTTGTAAAATTTCTCCTTGCACCGGGACCAGAAATATACAACAAATATTTAATAAATCTCATGTTTTTATCGAGATATGCTTAGTTACTGGTAACATTCCACACTTAAAATTGGAAGTTCTTCCAAAATCAATAGAAATACAGAACGTGCAGTACCATTTACGAGGGCTTGTCAGTTTTATTGGAACAAGTCAACCTACTCATACATCTGTAGGTCACTACACTGGATACAGTTTAAGACCAAATAATTTGTGGGAAGTGTATGATGATTTGCAAACAAAAAAGAAAGAGATTCCTTATAGTACCGCAGTACTGCCACACATCATATTATATACCATTTAAGCTCCTCATTTAGACGATTAGTTTATGATCAGCCGAATTACAATTTAATATCTAATTCCTGTATATTCTTTTACTGTACTATTGGAATCATATATGTAATGTAGCAATGTGATTAGACATGTGTTTAAATTAGCCCATAATCTGGGAATTCTATGGATAATATCAAAGTTAAAGTCAAAGTTATTATTTTATTACATTTACTACGATATCTGGTAGAAAAACATTATTTGACGATAGTATACAGCCACAGAGAGGTGTCGAGTCTCCGAGGAGTAGATCCGGGCAAAACACTTACCGCGGTGGTTGGTTTTTACACGAAGAAAAGATTCTTCAAGTACTTCAAAACAAACTCTGACCTACCTTAGGAACACTACATACATTGAATTTGAGGTAAATGTGGATGACCACAACTCTAGTAAATCCACTAGAAATATCGCTCGCTTTGACTGCTTCGGCACAGCTAAGATTAACGAAACATCAATGGTTGTTCTGGTTAGAGGATTAGGAATGAATAATATAGGTATTGAAAGCGTTTTAGAAAGGAGTGTCAAAACTAATCATAGGATGCAGTAACTTATAAAGGTTATTATACCCTTTAAAAATGAAATGAAAGAAGAGCTGACAGACATGAATACAGAATTTAAAAATATAAACAAGGGACTGCGAGAAGTGAAACAAAAGACTAAAAATTTTGAATTGGGAAAAGAAAAGATAATGTAGTTGGTAATGTAATGAAAGAGACAGGGATGAGGGTTGTGCAAAAGTATTTCCGAATTTAAACAAAAATCAGGAGTATAAAAGGAATAGGAAACAAAAGCAGTTCAAGAATTAAGTAATGCTAAACTAAGGATGGCTAAGATGAGTAAAAGGAAACTTTACTCGTATCTTTTTATAACTAATATAGTATATCGAAGGAATACAAACATTTTATTTCTTAATAAATAGAATTGTTCTGGAGAAACCGCACCTAATATGGTCTGGGCACAAGGTATAATAGGAATATGCAACAGGTTTTGACTAACTGCAAATTTCAAAGATTCCTAATATGTATATATTTATATCCAAATAAAGTCGTACAGTTTTATGTTTTATTACGCTACATGTGTTTGTTTTTTACATACCACACATTTTATATTTTCTTTATCTGATATACTCTTACTTATCTGCTCTTACGTCCTCTAATATGACTTACTCCTTTATAGGAGATTGTAATTGCTTACCCCTTACACTATTACGTATTATATTGACAACGTCTGTCATGGTGATTACAACTAAATATGTAATAAGCAATAAGAAAATGTTTTTATCAGGTGCTACCACAAAATTTTCATTAAGCTCTAGGTAAGTACAATAGATCGTCTGAAAAAAAAAACCTTTACCTACTGGCCTTAATGTAGTAGCAACGACAATCGTTAATTTCGCAAATATGTAAATTATATCTAATATTCTGGACATTAAAAGGTAGCAGTCTAAAATTTAATTGTTATGGCAAAAATCACAGCTAAATGATAGCACAGTCAAATTTCGAAAATTTGCCAATAACTCGAGAACCAAAAGAGCACAATTTTCTTTCTTTGCAGCACAAATCAGCACAAAACGATGGCACAGTCAAATTTTGAAAATTCAAAAGTGAGTCCGCAGCTTCAAGTTGGCTTGCCTATTTTTAGTCGTCAATAACATGAGAACGGAAACAGCACAAAATTTTGTCTTTACAGCACAAAACGATGGCACAGTCAAATTTCGAAAATTCGAAAGTGTGCCCGCAGCGTCAAGTTGGCTTGCCCATCTTTCATCGTCAATATCTTGAGAACGGAAAGAGCACAATTTTTTTTCTTTACAGCACAAATCGGCACAAAACGATGGCACAGTCAAATTTTGAAAATTCGGAAGTGTGACCGCAGCGTCAGTTGGCTTGCCCATCTTTCATCGTCAATATCTTGAGAACGGAAGGAGCAGAAATTTTTTTCTTTACAGCACAAATCAGCACAAAACGATGGCATTATCAAAGTTTGAAAAATCTAAAGTGTGGCAGCCAACTTGACGGACCTAAATCGAACTGTTCGACGCTCTCTAGGTCTACCGCTGTTACGATAATTCGGTATAAAGGTGCCAGTTTCTCTAAGTCGCTGATCCAATCTACGGAACGTGTTGGTGGATGGATGTCGCCGTTGTGGATACCGTATTTGATATTTCTCTTTTGCCAAGTTTGCATTTCCATTGCAAAATCCTAATACCATATACATGTCGGCGTATTCTCCAAAGGTAAATATTGTTCAGTATTAAGAACAGCACAAAATGTTTATCTTATTTTAACAGCCAAATGTCACATGAGAAACGTCAAAAATTGACAACTACTTATTACTTTTAAACAAGCAGCCTTACAGTACCACGTTGCCATATGTACTTTAATTTAAAAAACGCCAATGAAGAAATGTTAAAAATGTAAACCATTGGTATTAATCGATTAGTTACATCAATGCATTTGAGATAATTCCATTTCTAAATTTCACCACAATGATTTTACATAGATAAATTTGACGAATTTTGCTAAATTTTAGCCGTACATCTTAAGGTTTGATGGTCTCGTATGCCTTAAGGAAGGACCGTATAACTTTTTTGGATTAAGATTATCGCCTCAGAATTGAACAAAGAATCGTTCTACCTGGCGATTATCCGCCCTTTTCTGGCCCATGTTTGGAGTAAAGATGGTTTCTACTGTATACAGGGTGTCTCTGAAATAAGAGTACAAAATATTAAAAATGGGAAACCCAAATTATACTGAATAAGTATCCAAAAATTCGTACGCCAATTGCAATATCGAATATACAATTAAAAACTCATTGAAACGTCACGAATGCCGCCCATGGATCCACTATCTGTGTTTATACTATATCTTAAGGTCATTTGTAAATACAGCTGTGATATACAGATAATCATTGTAGGCAGCTGATACGAGTCAACGACTCCAATATTATTACGTACGCGAAATTTAAAGCAAATTTCAAAGAAGATATTGAAAGTAAAATGTGGAATCTATTAATGAATAACTCTATTCACTTGTGCGTAATCTGATCAATGACAGCTGTCTGAAATAAACATCATTGTTAAAAGTTGATATTTGATGTGACGAAGGTAATGTGCGTAATTATTTCTTTTTTTCTCTTTCATAATCAATTGTTGGTTAACCCGTTGAAAAGGTGCTTCTTGTCTAATGCGCTGTGCTGCATTAAAAATTCTTTGATGTAGGTCTGCTGCAGTTTCGATATCACCAGCACTGTAGACAAGAGTTTTCATGTAACCCCACAAAAAAAAATCCAGTGGATTTAAATCTGGACTGCGAGGAGGCCACGCAGTGGGACCTCCTCGTCCAATCCATCTGGGATATGTTACATTTAAAAACTCACGTACCCTTCGGGAAAAATGTGCTGGCGCTCCGTCGTGCATAAACCACATCCTTCTGCGTATGTCAAGCGGCACATCGTCCAGAAAGTCCGGCAAAACGTTGTCTAAGAAATTTAAATAAGTTTCCGCATTGAGCCGCTGAGGCAGCACATACGGCCCTAGGAGAGAGTCACCTATAATACCTGCCCAGACGTTGACCGAAAAGCGATGCTGAAACCGATGTTGTCGGGTCACTTGCGGATTAGCATCTGCCCAATGATGAGTATTATGGAGGTTCATAATACCATTTCTGGTAAAACAGCATTCATCTGTGAACAAAACGTTTGCCGAAAAGTTAACATTTTCTGCTAGACGTTCACGACACCAGGTGCAAAATCGAATTCGCGGAGGACCATCATTTTCAGTAAGTTCCTGCACACGTTGAATGTGATACGGGTGTAACAAGTTTCTTCGAAAAATGCGGTGTGCCGTACTGCGTGACACCCCCACTTGCCCTGCAGCATCACGTGTACTTACACCTGCATTTCTGTTCACAATATCCAGCAATTCTTCTTCGGCTCGTAAAATTCGACGTGATCTTTCACGTCCGCGACCTTCGTAATTTGGTAGCAATCGACCAGTTTCTCTTAATCTAAACACGGTATCCTTTATACACGTGTAAGACGGGGTTCTACGATTGGGGTATCGCTGCCGGTAGATACGTAGAGTTCTTCGACAACTTCCTCCTGCTTCGCCGTAGACATAAATCATATCGAACAACTCGCGTGTGGTAAAAGCCATATCCGATGTGTTCATGCGTAAGGATCCAGACAGACTGAGACTCAGAGCGTAGTTATACGTCGCGTGTTGCCTGCCCTACCTTCGTTGGTTAGAAGTGTAGTGTCTCAAATACCAGTGGCGTGACGGATATTTAATAAATATCTTTGCCATTTTTTTTCCTCACGTATGCGTGGGAATTTTGGAAAAATTAATTTAGATAAAAGGTGTAATAAAATTAGGGCTTCCCATTTTTAATACGTTGTACTCTTATTTCAGGGACAGCCTGTATAAAGCGGCAAAATATTTGCAAAATATTTTTATTAAGGATTATATAAATTCATAAGGAGCACGCTTTCATTGCTCTTTTTTTAAATTAATTGCTAAGAATAAAATAAAAAAATTATAATAATAATAACAATAATACAGATATGCTCAAATGTATTAGATACCCTACATTTTTTGCGAATAATCAAAGTAAAGTGAGTAAAAAATAAATCTCTTAATTTAAATGCTTTATAAATAGTAAAACAATAGAAATTTTTAATAATTTGACGCATTCCTGTAAGATTTTAATGCAGTTGCAATACTTTTTCAGTGCGTATAAAAACTGACATCTCAAAAACGTGAACATGCATAAAAATTTAATAGATCTAGGAATATAATATATATAAACGGATAAAAACGAATACCCAAGCACATAAATTAATTGCCACAGATGTAATGCCCAAACACGAAATTAATGGTAAATCATAGAGATATCTAATATATTTGAGCATATCTGTATATTATGTTTCATTTAAATATCTTATTTATTTTTATGGGGGCGGAAACACTGCAGCCTCTTGGCTTTTGTATTATAACTGTATTATACACTACCTAACCTGTATCCATTCACATAGGAATTAGAGCGGTCCTTAGCTACACAAGGTAATTTTTGTTTTAATTTTTTTTTCAGACAGCCCTTGTAATAGTATCAACCTCAGTTCGTTCAAATAAAGAAAACATGTGCCGCAGAATTGTTGAAATTTGAAAAATAAAATGAAATGTCCTTTGTATTTGCAATTTAATGGTATCTTCAGATACTTTGTCATAAGAAAATAACTAGGGCATCGGTATCTTGCTAAATTGCTAAAATATGAAAAAAAAAAATTCGAAGCCTTAGCGTGGAGCTCTAACAGTATTTGATGCGTTAATCCAAGCTTTCACATACAAACTTGCAAGAAACATATAATCGTCACAGCTTCCAATTTGCTCTTCCTTTGTTACGGTAACGTCGTTCCGATACAGAAAAACGTTTAGGCAGTAGGTACCTTCAGCCGTCCACCTGGTGTGGTGCAAAGCTCCCGGATTTCGAATAGATACCTCTCTAGGAGGAATACCGTCAAGAAAAATCATCATCAGTTCGAGTAGTTAATTTTCCTTGGGGTGATGTTTCTGTACATTTTGCAAAGCAAATGCCTCGGTGTCTTCTGTGGCGCTTTGTAGTTTTTTTTTTAACGTATTGATGCAACTTAATTTTGGGCCCAAAACGTTGAAAAGTTGGACATTTGGACCGTGTGATCTTTGTTCACCACCTAATGTGGTATACCGTCCCTTGATCATGACCACCATAATGGTCCAGTATATCTTAACCCCCATGTTTCTCCATGGGCTTTTCCGACTAACATAAGTATTATCTCCGCCCAGGTTTTAATTCTAAGAAGTTGTCGATTCCAAGTAAGTTTACTTACTGCTGTAGTTATTGTGTGGTAGCTCGGGGATCCATTCTCGTACCTACTTTATTTGCTATTGTTATGTTAATGGTGTACCGAATTGTTTACACGATAAGGATGTAATCTTGTCTATAGATTACTTAAATATCTATACATATGTATATATATAATTTTTATTTTATAATTTTCCTTACAGAATGTTTAATTCTACTTTTAATTTATTAATAATACTGTGCGAATACTTACAGGCCGTCGTGTATATAACGGTAGCAAACGCACACAAAAACATTTGCGCACATATATAACATAACAAAAACTATTCACACATACTACCACCACTGCTAAACCCGTAACAAATGGTTGGATCTTTTAAAAAACCGACTTTTCGCTACGATATCTATAGTATCTGTGTATAAGTGAGATAGTACACACATACTTATTATATAATTTAATTTCACTTTTGCATACCTGTGTTAGACCGTAGGACGAAGATATGGATGTACGGTTAATTAAACCATTAGATGATCCAAGGGCGGCAACTAAGCTTTGAAGAGGCGAATATAAAATGGTAAAATGATTTAATTGATAGAATTAATTCTTGTATTCGCCTTTCACAAAGGTCGTCGTTTTTATGAACTACAATTAAACCCAATATATTCCGTGTATCTATCGACAATAATTTTTTCAGTACCGAAGTACACGCTGGCATTGAATTAAATAATACCAGTAAAAAACACTTTTTTACGTCTAATATGTCATACTAAAGACGGCCGCAAGCGAGTACAATGTAATTTTTCACAATTGGCGTCAATTGCGCGCTAATTCCTACGATTTTAACGTGTTGCAGAAAATAATGTTGGACCTCTGGAAGAAGCAATTCAATCGGGACAAGTTGCTTATGCGGCATGGCGAACCGCGTGTATTCTTCGAGTCTCAGGTGAGTGGATCCGCATATATATCGTTGATTGTTTGGCTACCGCGATAATGCTAATTTTAGTGGCAAAATCGGGAAGGTCCCAGCACGTTCTATTTGTTTTATAGATGGTTGATGACCGGTTATTTATTAGGGACTTGGATTCTGACTGTGATAGATCCAAAGAATTTAGACAAATCTCAGGAATTTAGGGTCAAATGGCTGATATATTTAACCAATTGGGGTTATTCAATTTGCTTCGTCCAATCGTTGATTTGCAGTATCTGTCTTACCGCTTGGGTAATACACACGAACAGAACCAAAGGTAAATATTTATTTCGTAATACAAAAATGTTTTGATAAGCGAAACAATCAAGGGGAACTTATTATTTTTTTACTTCTGCATCGACATGAGCGACCTTATATAATTAGCTCAATAATAATGACGCATTACCAGGGTCGTATCTGGGGATCCAGATTTTAAGGCAATATACTTTGAAACTCCTGATATAATCCTTACACTGAGAAAAATGGATTGTAGAAATTAGATCGTAAATCTCTTTATGTTAATTACTAAAATAATTATTGTCAAAACGACAATATGTGGCGTGTTAAGAGTAAAATAACCAGATTTTATCATGCTTATAGTAAGAGGCAAAATCTAGATGTTACTATCTACATCTTATGGATGTAACAATTAATATACTCTATTGCTGAAAGCTTATATAATGACGTGGATTATATAGATAGTCGCTGCGATTGACTGCGATATTATCAGGTATTCGATGCATATTCAATTTCTAACATAAATGTTTGTAACGCTCTTCCCACCCCTTGCTCTATTCATTGTCGATCTTTACCGAAGAAATCGACCAATAAACTGTTTTGCCGCGACAAAATTACTGACACGTGTTATGTACGTGTGATACAGGTGTACGTATTCGTGTCGGTGCATGTTTGTGTCTGGTCGTTCGTTGATTTCTGTGCATCGTAAGCAGAAATGAATGCAAACGTGGAAAACATTTTAATCGAGTGGGGGTTTCCACAGTTAATTAATATATTCAAAGGTAAGTAAAGATATTATATGCATATACTTCGTAGTGGGTACTTTATGCTTTGATAGAACATTAACCTATATCTAACCTACTAGTGATTGTTATGTTAATGAAAGTAATACACGTTGGATTTTTGTAATAATGGTTTTAAGGACAAATAAAAATATAAAATCAATATTATAGTTTTTATTGTGTAATATTCCACTTTCCTTATGCATGAACTGGCTAAAACCTTGTATAGTACTATATTTTAAATTACAGGTAAGTATCGCTGTATAGTGCCCGCATATGATCCATTATATTATTGGTTACTATCTACTATTTTAAATGTTAAGAGACGTTAGATTATTATAGTAGAAAATAATATTGTAAGTACTACAAGGCTATATGGTAAGTATGAGCATCATGTATCGTACATAGTAAAATATTACATTATACTGGGTACAATCAAAAATTTAACAGTTATTATCAAATATAGTCAGTGCTACTAGACATTTTTTCACATTTACTAACATGTATGCTCAAAGTAATAATACAAATATAGTACACCAACTTTACCATACGAGTTAATAAAAACTATTCACAGAAATTTACTATACATATATTGTCACCGGTAATATAAAATATGATTGTCCCTATAGGAGCTATAAAATATATTAAAGTACTATGCTATATTTATGTTAAAGAGTACAATCTATTTCTCTCAGTGTAGTGAATCAAAGATTCGCACACAATGATGTTCAAATATATTTAGAAAAGCTAAAGTATTTCAAAACCTTAGGTAAGTATCAAACCTCTATCACCTGAGGAAATAATTGTAGTCAGTACATTTATTCAAAACCACAAAAAAGAAAATGAATATGTGCATTTTGAGGAAAATTTGTGAACGACCTCATTATAGTATTTTATCTTTGAATTCAGAGGTTAAAACTACTTCTAGGGCTTAAAAATTTAACAGTCCATAAACGGCACAAAAACTTGCGTTAAGACCCCAGTAGTTCACATATTCACTCTGGCTACGGCTCTGCACTGCACCTGGTCAAAGTTTTCTCCAGATACGGCCCTGCGCCTTTGTTTAAGCAGTATTAATAATATATTTCAAAATTACGATAATGTTAATTTTACATTTCTTTTTTACAGATACCGAAAACTCCAGCACTGCCTGGATTAATAAGAGTTACAAATTGTATTGGATTTGCAATACCATAGCGGTTGATATAGCATTTAGCATCACTGCTTTATATTGGGCCCTAATATATAATAGTAAGGCTAATATAACTGACATTAAAATTATAAATAAATCTTAAATCTTGTAATTTTCTTCGCCCCAGGTAAAACTATGGAATTAGACGCTCAAAACGTCTTTGTGCACGGCACAAATTCCATCGCAATGTTGGTAGAATTATGTATCGTTAAACATCCAACATATTTCGTACAGTTTTACTGGTCCATATTTTTCGGATCCGTCTACACGTTATTCAGTGTGATATACTTTGCTTCTGGAGGCACATCCAGGTCAGGATCAACTTGACTCGTTTATTTAGGGCGAAAAAAAAAATTCGCATGTTTATTTCAGGAACGAGGAGCCCTATATTTATACAGCATTAGATTGGAGAAGTACTGGCAGAACTATTGGTATCTACTTTGTCGTATTACTATTTATAATAGTCCTACATTGTTTTTCAAGTTGCGTGTGCCTACTGCGAATCTACTTATACAAAAAGTTCTACCCCAGTAAACAGTACAGTTCCAATACAGGGAAGAATGACATAGAAAATACCGACTGATTTTCCTGTATAACGCGCTTTAGAAAGACTTATCTTTGGCATGCTAGTTCCTAATTTAGAGTAGTTGTAAAAAGGTTTTTTTTTGCACGACAAAAATGTCTTATTTCTATTTGTACGTACTTTGTAATGGTTACAAATAAACATATCTGGCAAAGAATTTTTATTATTCCATCGTAAAATTTAGCGAAATCAAATGAGATAAGGGAGGAGACTTTCCAATTGTTTAGAATAACGGTTTGGCACATTCAGCAAGCATTCAGAGTGAAAAGAAATTATAAAAATCAAAGAATATTTCAATAATGTTATAAATGTGCGGTAAGTAGAGCTATGAAAAAAGAAAATCGGACACCCAAGTACGAGAATCACATGCCACAGACATGTCTCGCTTTAGACGAATATTTCCGTGTATAAAAACGGAATATTTGTTGCTTGAATATTTTATTGATAAGGTAATTTTTATGTCCTGTGATGGGTAATTTTTATGAACATGTATGAATTATATTATTGGTATATTTGTATATAAACAAACAGTCATAAAAAATACGAAATAACACAAAATCACACATTTGACTTTAACATTGTATCAATTATGAACAAAGAACAACATTTAAAAACAGGCAGTATACCTGAAATAAATAAATTTATAAACACAAACATTCAAACACGAAATTTTTCATTAAGCTTTATAACCTCATTCTATAATAATTTACTTTTTAGTCAAATATGTTATGTGCCCTTAACAATTCGACACGAAAATATGTTTCTATTAATGGATATAAGTAACTATGATAGAAATGCAGGTTAACATAGCTCCTACTTCGGGAATATTCGGCTAAAGCGAAGTTTGGCTGTTGCATTCGATTCTCGAGTTATCTGTCAAAACAAAATACTATTTAACAGAATCTATCAATAATTATATTTTTGCCACTTAATACTTTTAATAGTTATTATTAGATACTACATAAATTTCAAAGCATTTTGCCAACACATTAACCCTAAACCTACCAAGGTGTGCTTTTGAGGGACAATTGATTTTGAAATTGCTGGAACTTTGTAAGTTAACTGCCCACAGACTGGAGGATTTTTGTATTCTCAAAATAAACTATTTAGCACAGAATGACATAAAAAATTTTTCAAAATATTTTTCCTATTTTACTAAAAAAATTAAACATAATTTACCGACACATCCTACCAAAGTGTGTCTTTGAGGCACATACTGTTATTATACTATAAAATGCATTGCTACGTTATTTAAAACTAGGTATGTGGGTAAATCCCCCGTAATAAGATATGCTTTATATTTCGGGACTTTCCCCTTGTATGTAAGAACTTCCAGTTGCACATGAAGAGGAATTCCCTAAATGCGTGTTGCTAAAACAGTCAGCTTACAAACTGCATTGCTATCAGTGTATTTGTGACTTTCCTAACGAACGCATTGGCCGTTTTAGGTGTCTATTGGTTAATTTTATTTCTTTTACCTAGTGGAGAGTATAGTATAGACCAGGTAAGCAAAATAAAGTTTTGATTGACCCCAGTAAAAATAGATTTGTTGTTTTATGCTTATTTGGTTTTGAAATTTATGCAGAAAGTATGACCGATTGGTTGACTGACCGACGCCGGCCACTAACTGAAAACGAGTTGCTCGATGCATTGTACGAAAGTGATGAGGATTTGGGAAGGAATGTAAATGATGGTGAAGATGACGAGGAGCCAAATGACGAAACCTCTTCTAGTGAAGCGGATTATCAAGAAACTGGCGATGAAGAAAGCGATGAACAAGAAGGAAGTGACGATAGTGATGCTAATGATGAACCGCCCGGCCATTCGCAAACTTTTATTGGAAAAGATGGTACCGAGTGGAATGCCACGCCGATTGCCAAGGGAAAAACACGTGCACACAACATAATTACAACAGCTTTGAACAAAGTGAAACTTCCACCTGGAGTGCATGTTGATACTCCTTGTGACGCATTCAATTTGTTTTTTGATGATACGGTTATTGGTATTGTGGTTACTTTCACTAATAAGGAGGCTGTTCGTATTCTTGGCGATTTGTGGAAACCAGTTGACGACGTTGAAATCCGTGCTTTCTTGGGCCTTTTGATTACTGCTGGAAGAAATAAACAAGGAATGGTGGACTATAATGAGCTATGGAATCCTTTATATGGAAATCCTGTTTATCGAGCGTGTATGTCACGAAATAGATTTACTCAATTACTAAGATTTATTCGTTTTGACGATAAAGCGACCAGAACCCTCCGAAGGCAAAAGGACAAGTTGGCACCAATTAGAGACCTGTGGGACCGTGTTAATACAAACTTGCTGAAATATTATCTTCCTGGCAGTAATCGATGAACAACTGGTGCCTTTTAGAGGTCGTGTATCTTTCCGACAGTACCTGCCAAGCAAGCCAGATAAGTACGGTATGAAAATTTGGTGGATATGCGATAGTGGAACTAGTTATCCGTTACGTGGTATACCGTACTTAGGAAAAGAAGGTCTCAACAGAGCAGAAAACTTAGCGCAAAAGGTGGTTGAAGACCTTTGTGAACCTTTTCTGAGAACTAAAAGGAATATTACGTTCGACAACTTCTTCACCAGCTACGAGCTTGCATCCAGTTTGCTTACCAAAGGCCTAACTTGTGTAGGAACGCTCAGAAAAAATAAGCGCTGCATACCACCAAATTTTTTACCTCACAGGCGACGGAATATTGAAAGCAACTTGTTTGGTTTTCAGAAGACAATGACTTTGGTATCTTATGTACCTAAGAAAAATCGCTGTGTCATATTATTATCTACAATGCACGACTCCACCATTGATGAGGAAAATAAAAATAAATCTGAAATCAATAAGTACTACAATTCCACGAAAGGACTGGTGGATACACTTGATCAGATGGTACATACATATTCAGTGAAACGCAAAACTAATAGGTGGCCTTTGGTCTATTTTTTCAATATAATTGATGTGTGTGGAGTAGCTTCATTTGTCATTTGGAGAAATATCCATCCTGACTGGCATATTTCCAAAAAACGAAGACTTCGCAAAATTTTCTTACGAGAAATTACAACAGAACTAGTACTGGGGCAAATTAGACGTCGTAGTTTGAGTGACTTGCATAAAAGTCATATACTTCATTGATACAAACTACGTTGAATCAAGTACCAACCACAGGGGAGTCTTCGGCTCGAGAAGTAAGAAAACGAAAACGGTGCTATATTTGCCCATCAAAGAAAAGCAGAATGTCAACACAGTTATATGATAAGTGTAAGCAAACGGTTTGTGGTGAACATTCAGAGAAAATACTCACGTGCACAAATTGCAAACTACATAAATAACTTTCAAATATTTTACTATCTTGTACTATTTTTAAATTATATCTTCTGACACACAATATTCTTTCTATATGTTTTAATCTTACTGTATACCTACTACATGAAATAAATAATGCATATTTTGCTATTATTTACATCAACAATGTGTACAAATAGATGTGTGCCTGTGAGACACACCTTGGTAGGACACGTTACGATAAAACGTTGGTAGGACTAGGGTTAAATATATGTGCATTTTTACAAATCTTAAATGCAATTCATTTCAAAATACGGTATTTATAAAGGTTAGTTTTTTTGTTTGTAGATCAAACGCCTAGATAAAAATGTAAATCTAAAAGAAATAATTTATTTGAGGGGGACGGAGCAAACAACTTCAGGTTCGATTTCTAAGCCAATAAGCTTTGTGGATCTTCTGGGCGCGTGGGTGGTTCGCTATAAGAAACGAAAAATAATACTTTGAATGGTTCATCAATTTATCAATGCTATGAGATTCACACAAAAGTGTCAGATTGTACTTTGTCACGTTCTAGTAGGCGGAAAAGAGTGTAACATGTATAGTTTCTAGATGTATATTGACAGTTAGAAAGATTTTTAGCGCATTTGTGGTATTCTAGATTAAAACATAAAAATTCAAAATTGTCGTTGCGATCATAACGAGTGGAGGGTCATAATTTCTTTTATTATATTGTAGGTATTTGTTAATGGGTCAATAGTTCGCAGCCGTAATATTATAATAATAATATACTTTTTTCTTGATTTAACGGATTTCCTTTTTATTTATTTATAAAACAATTCTATTAACATTTCGGCTTTTTTCAAAATACTTATATCTCCATACTAATTTATTTTTACGTCGATTACTTATTTTTAAATATTTTTAATTTAAAAGATTTACATATGTTGTTTATAGATTTTAAACAAGCGTACGACACGATCTCGAGAACTGGTATGATTAAGGCCCTTGGAAAGCTGGGTATACCAAGGAAATTGATAAGACTAGTAGAAATGACTCTAACACAAACAAACAACAAATTCTTAATAGAAGGATGTTTGTCAAAGCATTTTAAAGTAAGCAAAGGATTAAGACAAGGTGACCCGCTCTCAACGAATTTATTTAATTTAGTTTTGGAAGCAATTATAAGAGAAAGTAAGATACAAACATCAGGACTAGTTTACCACCACAAGGAACAATGTATCGCGTACGCTGACGATATAGTATTACTTACAAGATCAAAGAAAGAACTACAAAAGGCTTTTCAAAGGTTGATTGAACGAGCAAACATATATGGATTACGAATAAATGAAAAAAAAAACAAAGTATATGGCAATGAGAGGAGAAATAGCAGTGAACAACAACGACACAATTTTTAAGGCAGGAGGAAAGGAGTATAACATCGAAAGAGTACAGCAACTGCTGTACTCTGTGAATATTTGGGGACGATTGTCACGAACAAAGGCCAGGATAACAAGGAAATAGGTCAAAGAATATTAAAAGGAAATAGAGCAGTGTGGTCACTGTCAAAAATGTAAAGGGCGAAAAACATATCTAGAGCAGCGAAGATACGTTTGTACAACACAGTTATTCGCCCAGTGGTTTTATACGCTTGTGAAACCTGGACAATAACCAAAGCGACTGAAAGGAAACTGGAAATTTGGGAGAGGAAGGTCCTAAGGGAGATGTTTGGAGGGAGCAGAGATGGAGAAGGACAGTGGAGAAGACGAACAAACAACGAAGTATGGGCTATGTACGCAAACCCGACAATTGTTTTTAAAATCAGGGCGCAGAGAAGTAGATGGCTAGGACATATCATAAGAATGCCGGAAAATAGAGTAGTAAAAAAAGCCCTATATGGGGGAGAAGGCGGTAGGAGGAGAATAGGACGCCCAAAGGAAGGATGGTACCAACAAGTGGAGGAGGATGTGGAGAAGATGGGAGTTCGGGACTGGCGGCAGCGAGCGATGGACCGGGAGAGATGGAGGGAGGTAGTGAAGAGGATGGAAGCCAAGGGCCTGCATGGCCTGTAGCGCTGTTATATGTATAATTTAAAACTAGATAAGTTTTTGTATCACAATGTATTACCTTTTGTTTGATTGCATTTTAAATTTATATGTTTTTAATGTAGTTACCTTAGGTGTTAATGGAATTATGCTATATAAATAAATAATAAAGGAAAGCCGCTTAATCAAGAAAAAAGTGTATTATATGGGTATTTGTTATACCCTTTACTACCTGCACATAAGTTTTCCCCGTGTAGTTATCAAAATAAACATATTGCCGCTTCACTAAGAAAATGAAATATTAAAATCTCAAATAAAATGCAGTAGTCCTCAGTTGAAAAGGAAATAATGAGGTAGCAATGTATTCGAAAAATAACGAGCTATTGGACACTGATAAGAACTATTAAATATTTTATTGCAATAGTCATAAACCCTGAAAAATGTAAGAATTTAAAGCAGTTAACCTAGTTATGAAATATTGATATTTCATGGGCTACCCTATATATTTATACTTTTATATTTTCTTGAAGTAAAAGCTAAGATATTAACGTTTTGTTTCGCAGCTTTGCAGTAAATACCCGCTTTAGTAGCGTCAGATTTACTACAACCAGTTAGGTATTCAAGTGCCAACTTTTCGCTTTTCCAAATAGAAGGTTTTATGGTTATATTTTCGCAATTATTTGCTTCTAGTTTAAGAACTGTTCAATGCATATAGACCGCACATGAAACTGTAAAACGCTTAAAATAAAAGATTTTATATTTACCTTCTTTATTTTGCGCCATAGTGAAGACATGGAGATCAAGATGACTTACCTGCAAAAAAAAATCAAGGCTTAGGATACTGTAAATATCTCAGCATAGGTACCGCCTTTTATAGGTAATCTGGTTTTTCAATTAGTATAACACAGTACATACCAAAGAATATCCCAAAAGTTAATTATTACGTAGAATTACAAAAACAATTTAGTTTAAAATATGTATAATAGTTACAAATTCAATTAGCTATCATATTTATGGTTGGGAAGTAAGTCATTACTGCACTGACCTTAGAAATTACTTCCTATATTAACTATATGAAATATAAGAGCGCGCTAAATAAGCAACTACACTCCGCCAAAAAAGTATCGCATAATTTAGTTTTGAATCATAAAAGTATCGCATAATCTTTGTTTGTAGCATAAAGTTGTAAATATACTTTAATGCGCTCTAAGATATAATTTCTATGATTGTTTAAATAAAATACAGGCCAAATAAAAACAAGAACTCATACTTGAGATTTTTATTAAAACAAGAAATTATAATTTTGGAAAGAAAAATGTCATAACAGTAGCTTTTAATACTGAGTATTGCCACCTCTGGCTCTTATGACCGCTCGCATACGGTTTGGCAGAGATTCGATTAACCTCCGTATATAAGCCTGATCCAAATTCTCCCACTCGTCACGGAGAGCATTTGCTAGTCCATGCAGGTCCGCTGGGGCAACATTTTGGGTTCGTATCCGTCTGTGAAGGAGGTCCCACACGTGCTCGATAGGGTTCATGTCCGGACTTACCGCAGGCCAATCTAAAACTGGAATACCAACATCGTTAAGGTATTCCTGGACGATTATTGCAACATGCGGTCGTGCATTAACATGAATTCGTTTCCTATAATTGGCGCATATGGTACTACATGTTCTTCTAAAATGTCCTTTATATACCTGTGGGCAGTCAGTGTACCTCTGTCTACTGGTACTAACTCTGTACGACCTGTTAGACAGATGCCTCCCCAAACCATAATAGAGCCACCAGCGAAATTAGATCTAGGTCTGATATTACACTGCGAATAGCGCTCACCGTCTCGTCTGTACACTGAGATACGCCTATCTGAGGTGTAAAGACCAAATCTTGACTCATCTGTGATGAGTATATTGGCCCAGTCATTAATGTTCCAATTTACATGTTCTCTGGCAAACCTTAAGCGAGCCACTCGGTGGTTCCTAGTGAGACGAGGGGCTGTTACAGCTACTCTAGCTCTTAATCCACTCTGTCGTAACCTATTCCGAATAGTTTGAGTACTCACACGAGTATTTCTGACTCTAGCCAAGTCGTTCTGCAATTGTCTCGCAGTTACATGTCTTCGACGTAATGCTTGTAGTAGTAAATAGCGGTCATCTTGGCGAGTAGAACATCTTGGACGACCTGGTACAGGTCTTCTACTGTAAATGCCTGTTTCCCTATATCTGGCTACGGCTCTAGAAACACTTGACTGATTGATGTTCATCAAATTAGCAACGTATGCTTGAGATCGTCCATCTTTGATTAAAGCAACTATAGCAGCCACTTGTTCTGAAGTTAAATTGCTCATTTTAGTTTTAAAAGCGTTGGTACAGAACTCTGACTTCGCACTTTAAATTTTGTCCGTATAGGAAGACTTTAAATAAACAACTGAACAAACCTTACACATATGCATTTTTCTAAATGTGTTCTTTTAGAAAAAAAAAAGTAAAAACGCTAAGTTCCATTATTTTGTTAGTGTTTTTATAGTTCACATACACGAGGCAAACTTTTTGTGAACGTATAAAAATATCATGGTTCATGCCCTTTTTTAGTTTATGCGATACTTTTTTGGCGGAGTGTATGACATTTTCCGAAATATTGCCTAGGTACTCGTTTATTCTGGCAGCAATATTTACAATTCTCATAAACTAATTCATATCTACCGCTACTTTTATCAAGAAGTAAACATTCTCCCAAATGTTGAGCAGTTTTCCTCAATTCTGGCGGAGTACAATAAAAAATCTTTTGCCCACCCATTTTAACAAAATTGACATGGAACAATGCTCAGTTTGACAAATATGAGTTAAATAAAATTGACAGTAATAACAATTAAAAGCCGAATGATTATAAATTGATTGTGGATAAAATAGTATACAAACCTCCAAGGAATGCTTCATTACAGCTTCACGTATTAACGGACCTCGAGCTTCGCATTAACTAATCCTCGGCTGTAATGAAGCTTCTCCTTGCTCGGTATGTAATATACTATTAATAAAACTCACTTCATTAGAGAGTTTAAGCAAACTTTACGATAAACGCTAACGGTAAATTTGACGTCATTGCGCATGCGCGTAATTTAACGTACGCTAAACTATGGTAACCAATAGAAATGTTTGTGTAGATTTTGATATATAATGAACATAACCTTAATATGTTTGCTGTTGTATCTGAATTCTTTCTAGGACTCTTTTTCGACAAATGGAGAGCCAGGTAACATTGAATGCCTCTAAAAAAGGTCAAATAAGATTTGATATGCAAGATGACATTCTTCTCCTAAAGGAAACCGTAGCAGGGAACCCTTTACGTAGGTACTGAAAACGAGTGGGAAGAAATTTGCAAGGTGCTATGTGAACAAATAACCGCTATTCGAATTTCTAATTCCTATTTTATTTCCTTGTGGGAATTCGGCAATTCGGTTTTCAAAAGTTAAGGTACTTCTCTTTGTCTAAACAAATGCCGCACTTAAACTTTTTAGTGTAATAAAAAAATTAAGATTCTTCTTAATATTATAGTATATTATGTTACTAGGAGTAGAAAGCGCAATTTTTGTGCTGAGCGCGAAGGTTATGTTTTCTTCAAGCGCCGACTGACGAAAAATTCGTTTATCTAAATAATTAATTGCACTTTAATCAATGAAAACGACAAAGCATTTAAAAAGTATATACATGATTGCCAAAGACCAAAATGCGAGATCAACCTGTGCACAGAAGAAAAGATTTTTCCACACAAAATAAATATCGTTCGCGAGAGATTCGAAAGCAACTGTTGAAACGTTCAACACGCTTTGGAAGCGCATACACAACGTTTCCAATTGTTTGTATTCAGTTTTGACATTTGTAATGAAAATAACGCAACCACTTGTGATGCATCTGCACTAACATTATGTTACTAGTAACATAACCGTTTCCATTATTGTACTAGTAACACAATGGAGTAGTTCTAATTGGTGTGTTCAGTAACAAAATCTTAGAATTGTGAGACGCTTGAAGAAAAACGTAATTTTTAATCTCCTTTAAGTAGCAACTATATGACTACGTCCTTATGATGTTTTAAAATGATGATATTATAGAACAATTATTCAATCTTCATTGTAGTTGTTGTTTACATCATATGCTTGACTTTTCATGAAGTCTTATTCTGAGTTCTTTTACTCTGAATATCGAGTACCGTCGAGGAGGAGGAGAGCGGATTATAATGGTTTTAAAACGATTATTTTTTGTAGAAAACCTCGTAGTGGGGGTAGAGGATCGATTTGTTTTAACGATTAATTTTTTTTTTTCACAGCACTGGGGAAAGCGGGTCAATAGGACATTTTTTAAATAGTCTTTTTTTTACCAAGAGAGTGGAGGTAAGAGGTTAATTTTTTAAAATGATTAAATAAATCTTTTTTCACAAAAACAACACAACAGGGATGGAGGATTAAATATGATTTAGAAGATTTTTAATTGTCCCTCTTTCATCAGTGTTGTGAAAAAAAAATCAAGAAAAAAATTGTCATTTAAAATATTTTTAATGATTTCTCTCTACGCAACGTAAAAAAAAATAAATTTACTTATTTAAAAAAGTATCATCAATTCGACAAATAAATGGGAATGGGCCTTAAAAAAATCAAATAAGATACATCGGTTCTCATTTAAAAACGACATCACTCTTACATGCATCTATATATTCAGATAGTACATCAAAAACCGAAGAATCAAGAATAAAATTTGACCCTCTTTTCCAAAAAACCTATATTATCTCCTTATCGATTTTATTACTTCCCTTTGTTCGGTGTATTTAGTGTACGTTAAATGTTTGCTTAAACTCTTTTTTGTCAACTGACTTACGCTATTCAATAACGTACGTTAAACTTAACGTTGACTTTATGCTTAAACTCTCTATTATTACAGTATCCTTAACTTTTTTATAATAGGTTTACAACAAAATTAAATTTAGTTACACTAAACACATTTTTGATGTCGTGATAAGCGAAGGTAATAAGTCATCATCATTTATCGGTTGACCTAATTGGTTCGGGTAAATAACTTATAACATAAGCATAAATTTCACCACCATTATTGCACTAGTGCCTTTTGTTACCTATTAAAAAACACACAAAAAAATAAATAAACGACGTATGCTTCCAAAATATGTATTTATTTATTTGTATTGAAAACATAGGCTTTGAATTTTGTAGGCGTTGTAGTGTTTATATATTTATAAAATACTTTTTTGTTGATTTTATGTAACGCGTGTTTGACCCGCAGTGTAGAAATAAAAACCTTATTTTTTATGTCTATATATGACCAACATTCATATATCGCTGAATTTATTTCGATTTCAGGGATATACGCTGGAATCGAAATAAATAAATTCTGATGGTGGCTGTCGTCTGACCAAGATCTAAAATATGCATGGCTCTATCCCGCCCGACTGTATTTTATGCACCGATATGGCTTTTTCGATATCTAAGATCCAATAAATGTATTTGCTTTTGAGGAAAATTCCAATCACGATCGTTGTTATTATGAGAATATATGGGATAGTAAAAAAGTTGCGTAAGTAACACTTTTCAAAAAATAGACAAAGAGGTATTCACGTATAGATTCGGATTGTATTATAGAATTGAATTGAATTTAATATGTCTGTATATTATTATGTGTATTATTACTGTGGGTTTGTAAACTATTTTTCACGAACCAATTGACATTAAAGCACCATCTAGGTTCATTTTTTCCCAATTCTTTACAGGCTGATGTTCAATAATGATGATGTAAATTTTAATGGCTCACGAATTAATGAATTATTAGGAAATTTTAGATTCAACTACATTGTCGGGCATTTTTGTATATTAAATAACTCAACTATATTGTTTTTTTTTAATAACTAAAATGTACAGCCATGCTCAAATATATTAAGCATCCCATATTTTCTGCGAATAATCAATGTAAAATGAGTCAAAACTAAAAATCTTAGATTAAATACATTATAAATAGTAATTAATTAAAGAAATATTAGTGACTTGTTGGCTTTCTGTGTTTAATACACCTGCATTACTCTTTTCGTGGTTGAAGAAAACGGGTGTCTCGGAATCTCTAGAATGCTTAAAAAATTAATTAGTACGTCTATAAAAGGTATCACAACGGCATAAAAACGATTATTTGCTGCAAAGATAATGCCGAAACATGAAATTAATGGTAAACCATAAGGATGTCTAATACTTATGTTGAGTGTATTATAATTATAAAAATTATATATACTGTCGGTAGTAATGACTCTTTTAACATAAATATAAAAATATATCTCATACGGGTCGTTAATGGATTCGTATTGAGAATACTAGATTCTTGCTACTTACGGTGTTGCAATTAACTTTCAAATTTGCCACCTTAATTCGGTAGCTTTTACTTACGTTGGTAACTTGAGAATTAGCTTTAAATTGAACTAAATGTGGGTTGGTACTGACCAAATAATTTACCGCCAGATTTTTGATTTTGAAGGGTACAAGCTTGTGATTCTTAATAAGCGGTATACCGGATTACAAAGAAAAGAAAACACAACATAAATAGGTAAATTAAATAATCTAATTAAAAATAAATCAAATTTTATCGTTCAAACTGTGAGAATGGCAAATCAACAGATAAATTAAACTTGTTTCAACGTTCTTAAAATTACCTAAAATATACTTAAGAAAAATGGTTGTCCAGTTCTTATCTTGATGAAGAATAATAATGCTACGAAACTTGTAGATAAATCTTTTAAATTTTCAATTAAATTTTATTAAGTAAACAACTGTTTTAATTTTACTAAACACCACCCAGAGTCATCAGTAATGCTCTCGATACTTCTCAGATAAGCCAGATCTCAAATCCCTTCGATTCTCCAAGGGACTAACTTGATCAGTGCCCTGCTGGCTTTCCTGAAGCTATTCGGCCAGTTTAACGCTGCCGTGTAGCGGCTGCAAGCGATCTTCCCTGTGCGCAGTTAACTCCATGGCCACGAGAAGCACACGCAATTCCGGGCGAGGAACCAGGCTAATCGCATGGAATGCTTGCGGTATCAAAGAGAGCATACCGGAGTTTCGTGATTTTCTTGTCTCGTCCCAAATCGACGTTTGTGAATGAAACCTGGCTTCGTCCTGGAGACGGGGGAGGTTAACGGGCGCAAATTATTCAGTGTACCGTCAGGATCCCCTGACGGGCCGCGGCGGAGGCACAGCTGTCCTCATCAAAAACTCAATCCGCCACTCCCAAGTCGACGTGCCGCCGCTTACTTCACTGGAAGCGACTTTGTCGCAAAACAGCCCCTCTGGGGTTCAAGGGCAACGAACGCGTTCGGCAGGGCGCTGTTCGACTTCGTCAGAAGGAAAGGTGAAAGTTTTCACTCCCCCTTCAGTTGAACTTTTTGCCGCACAGGCATCACCCCGGACCTGCTCGACATGGCTCTGTCCATGGATGTCCCCTGCGGGGTGTTGAGAGTATCCCTGATCTCTCCTCAGACCACAACCCCATTTTGGTCGTCCTAGGCGGCGATGTTTTAACTGTGGAAGGCCCTGTTCGTAGGTCTACGAACTGGGATCTTTTATCTTCCAAATCTCTGGCTTTGCTATCCGGCATCCCCGACGTGATCCCTGACGTAGTTTCTCTTGAAGAGGCTGCGGAATCTTTCACATTGGCCCTTACTCAAGTTTTGGAGAAATCGTCGCAGACGATTCCTCGCGTCGTCTGCCCAACTGCCTTTTGAACTGAGGAAGCTTATCAGGGAGCGCAGAAAGGCAAGGAAACTGGCCCAACGCACTCTCTATCCCGCCGACGTCCAGCGGGCCAACCTCTTGGCACGACGGGTACGCGATGAACACTCAAATGTTCTCTGGAAGGACAAGCTTACCTCGCTTGCCACCGAGGACGGCTCCGTATGGAAGCTGGTGAGAGCGCTTCGAAAACCTGGCGAGAGAGCGATTCAGAACCGGCCTCTTCTCGGCGCAAACGGTTTAGTCTTTTCGATCGAACAGAAAGTTGAGGTGCACGCAGACTTTTTTCAACAAGCCGAATTATTATTATTATTATTATTTCCGGACCCGGCTTTCTAATATGCCAGGAACCCCGATCGACCCGGCTACGCCAACGGAACTCGACGCTTTCATCAAAAGTAAGAGAAATAAAAAGTCCCCAGGACATAATGGAATTTCCAACATGGCTCTGAAGAGATTACCTCATGAGGCACGGGAGAAATTGCGCTCCATCGTGAATGCACCATTCCTGCACCATCCACAAACCTGTGAAGAATCCCCGCTTCCCCAAGAGTTACCGCCTCCAGCCTTCTGTCAAATGTCTCGAAAATGTTATCCTCGACCGGCTAACCTTCGTCAGCGATGAATTTCATATGATTCAGGACGAACAGTTCGGTTTTCGAGCCGGGCTTTCTACTGAATTGCAGCTCCTCAGGTTCACCGAGGCACTCAGAAACGGTCCCGAGAGGAGAGAAACCGCGTCAGTTTTCTTTGACTTTCAACGTGCCTTTGACTCTGTCTGGCACAAAGGGCTGATCCATAAGTTGATTGTTTCTGGCTTGAATCCCTCTCTGATCAGGTTGATCAGATCCTACCTTGAGCGCAGATCTTTCTGCGTTAGGACTGCCGGAGTCCGATCCGGCTCTCGCGATATCCTCGCCGGAGTACCGCAGGGATCGTTATTGGGGCCACGTCTCTTCCTGCTGTTTCTGACAGACCTCCCTCGGAAGCCTCGCACGCACCTCGCTATATACGCTGATGACACCGTCATATACGCGATTAGCAGGAGCGAGAGACCGGCTTGTGGTTGCCTTCAGGCGGCCACGAACCACCTCGTTCGCTGGGCTTCTCGATGGAGACTGAAGTTGAACGAATCCAAATGCTTTGCAGTTAGATTCTCAACTGCACGGGGAGCCAAGAGATTAAGTACCTAGGAGTCATCTTCGATAGACGTCTCGTCTGGACGAAGCAACGTAACGAGCTCAGAACTCGCTTTCTTGCTACCAGCAACTCTCTGCTTCCCAAGTTAGGTCGGAGGAGTCCCCTCCATCTAGCCAACAATTTATTAATTTTCAAATCAATATTAAGGCCGGTCCTGGTGTATGGTGCTTTTGCGTGGGAGTTCATGTCACCGACAAACTCCTTCCTCGAGGCACTTCAAACCAGGACACTCAGGCTAATCTTGAGAGCCCCTTGGTTCGTTCGGAACGCGCAGATTCATCGTGATCTGCAAATTCCACTCCATCGTGATTTTCTGAAGCAGACTCTGCCCGCTGCCTGGGCGCGAGCCCAAGACAGCGGAAACCCCAGTGTTCAGGCGGTCGTCGTCCCTCAGGATCGTCCACCTCCTCTCGCTCGAGTCAGACGTCTAGCTGGTTTCATCGAGCAGCTAACGCCTAGTGCCCTGACGACCGCTTTCTTTTTCACCTAATGAGATGAAATTATTCATATAATTTATTGTTCGATACAAAGACGATCATCCAACTCCCAAATCAGAGTAATTTAATTTACTAGCTACGCTCTATCAGAGATGAAAGGGTACAGGACCCCAGGTTCCCCACCCTAGATGAGAAGTTCCGACCTTCGACCTTCGAGATCTCAAATGATAGATGGCAATGAACGGTAAATCCGCCCCCCTCTAACGGTTTGGGTATACCCTCAACGAAAAGGAAGATTATTCAGTAACGCTCGGGATGTGAGAAGATATGTCGCTCTGGCTAATACTGCTTATAGTAACCAATATAGCATCTAATTTATGTATCTTTAATGTGATTGTATAGTTACTAATTAGTGATGTTTTCTATACGTTAAATTAAATAAAAGGAAAATAATATGTGAAATTTATTTATTGTAGTTAGTTTCAAAAAATTAACATTTTCTCAAAGATTTTTACTAAATACGATATACTCGTATATAGACTAAAATAAGTTTTCTATAATCTTAATCCAGACTAATAACTTATATTTGTCGTTTTAAAAACATAGATAAAATTCAAATCTCCAGCCGGATTCCCATCATATAATCATTCATAATTAATCAATACGCCAACTCAAAATACGCTCGTAAGAATAACCCATAGAATCATGTCCAACCTCAGATAGCAAAATTTACTAGATTTTCCGTATTATAAATCAAAACAATCTTAACCTCCAAATCTCCTGTACGTTATACGCAGATTATGACCCCAAATCTCGAAATAACTGGATACCCATCTTCTTAGCACAAATTTAGCACAATATTCGGTCTCTCAGGAAAATCTGGGGTACTGTTTCAATTTCGTCGCTCCTGGTACGTCTGGTATTGAAAATTTCGGAGATTTCTTCCAAGTAAGTTAATTTTCCTTCTTTTCTGTGTTTACCAGTAATTTTCTTTTGTAGTTTTGTTTGGCACTCTTCATTAACTATGTGTTGGCTATTAAGCTTTGGGTTAAATTTTATATATTTATTTTTTATTTTCCCCTTGAATTTTACAATTTTGTGCAACTTTTGATTCTGTTTCTTAAAATTTGCGTGCGTTCTGTACCCACACTATTTTTTTTTCTGCTGTTCGATTTTTCTAAAGAATTTATTTTTTTTTTTGCGTAGGGCTCCTTGAAGATGCAAATCACGTTAACTGCATTGTTCCAAATCAGCTTCCAAGAAAACATCAATCGTCGCTGAATTCATATGAGAAGATTGGTCACTTTCGAATTGTAACGTAACTCACTTTCATTGTCTTTTTTTGCTTAATTAAGGTCTTCGACACTAACATATGATAACTAGCTTTGAAAAATACATTACATCATAATAAAACTGTGTATAACAATTTAAAACTGACATTTCAAATTACAGATCTCATAATTTTCTGTTTTTTGTTGTTCTGCCGCTAGATGACTCTGGCTTGACAAGTTAAAATTTTAAATGTTAAATCAAGTAATTAAAATATGGTTTGTAACGCAAATAAACTCAAATTCTTTCTCAAAATAAAATTAATATCTAAATATTTTGTATTTTCCTTGTTTGTTCTATATTCTGAGTTTGTAATGTTAAATTTCATGGGTATGATTAAGCATGAGAGTAGAACCCTCTTTAGGCAACTTTGAGAAAAAAAGTGGCATAGGCAAATAGAAGCTGTACCAAATGTAGCTAAAATGTGAATTTCAAAGAAAATCGTTAGAGCAGTTTTCGAATATAAATCAAAGGAGGAGTGAACTTATGTAACCCTTAGGCCCTTTTTAACCAAACTCTTGCTGTCGCTTCCTCTAAGGATACCTAACGCAAATATCAGATAAGAATGCTCTCGAATATTTTGTTCTTGAGATAGAAAAGAATTATGTAAGGGACACTTTGGGATGGCTGTAGCAGCTGTATATGATACTTTGGAAAAAAAGTGCAAAACACGTGAATTTTATTTTTTAATGTAATTTATGGATTGAAAGAGAAATATATGAATTTCTCGTTTGTGCGGTCAGGAGATTAAAAATTTATTCTTATTTTAGTCCCCTACAACCCTCATATTAGACCAAAACATCCGAATGGTTAAGGGGAACATTTGCCTTTTTAGGTTAGTTCGATATCTTTTCTAGTTCCAAAGATATCGTTAAAAATGTGTTTTAGCGATATAACTTTAGGGGTCTGCGACGCCCCTATAAGTGAAAATCAGCAGCTAAGAAAAACTACATGTCGATTATTTTTCGCTGCTGCCTGCAATATTTCATCAAAATGATCACTTCTCTCACTTTGCTTGTTAGTGTACTCTTCCATCCATGGATGGTAAAGTAACGGAAGTGATGCGTTGACCGTTCAATTCGCCAAAGTGGCGCTTTCTATCATCGAATGAGTGTAGTAAAGTTGTTCTTTCCGATGTAGTGGCCAAAAAATTAAATTTTTTGAAGCCCCGCTCACAAGTATTTTTAAAAGTGTTATACCGGGTGTCCAACCTAAGATGCAACGGTTCCTAGCCAATTTATTACTGCCTTTTTGAAAAAAATTTTCAAATAAATGTTGCCTCGAATCACATTCTACATACGTTAAAATTAGTTTCAGTAATGGCGGACTTCCGGTTGTACCGGAAGTAACTACTAACTTTATTATTTTAAATGGAACACCCTGTATATTATTGCACTTTTGGATTCCTTGTTAAATTAAAATAACAATACGTTAGGAATATATTGGGGCTAAGTTGTACCGTTTCCGAATTACATAATGTTTTTCGAAAAAAATGACATTTACAGTGTCTTCGGTGTTTGGAAATATCTCGGAAAATACGAAAGTTAGAAAGATGCGGTTTGCGGTTTTCGCTTAACCATGAAACAGCACACGTCTTTTATTTTAAAATTGTTGCGTTTAAATTACAGCGTTATTAAATAGGAATCTGTAATTTTCGAACTCTAAAATCATGGATAACTTGATTTTTTTAAATTGAACGGTGTAACAATTCTTACATAAATGGATGTAAAATTTAATTTTCTTTCAATTTTATATGAGTATCATTGTGTCTATCTCCAACGGTTTTGGAGATATTTGCAATTTTTCAGTTTCTCACGATAGATACGTATTGCGAAGCGCCGCCGCCGGCCACCTTCCCCTCGCATTTCACTAGGCTTGGAACTGGCAGTCCGCCATTTCTGCAACTAATTTTAACATGTGTAGAATATGATTCCAGACAACATTTATTTGAAACATTTTTTCGAAAAGACAATAATAAATCGGCTAGGGACCGTTGCATCTTAGGCTGGACACCCGGTATATTTAAGTACACAATTAGAATGCATTTCTCCTGCAGAAATTGCTTACTAGTTTAACTAAGGTTCTATCTAGGAAAAAACAAGGAAAGCGTACGATCTGCTAAAAAAAATCAAAAATATACGATGTTCTAAAATGTCATGTAAAATACAATATAATCAAAGACTGTGGCGTAGTAATAGACACACAAGATATCACTCCGCGCTTCACCAATTGTGCCGAATTAATTTAAAATTGATGTAGCGTGGAGTGATCGGATATCTTGTGTGGCGGCAATCCAGAATAATTTTCAAGTATGCTCATTAATATTTTGTTATACTGGATATTTAGATGGCACGTCCTACTTCAATAGTAAATGAGCAATTGAGGATTCGAGTTCTTCTGCGAGATGCTGTGTATGGTAAATTGGGTTTCTACTGTTTCTCTAAAATATGGGAAATGTAGGCAAAATATTGGAGAGCGAAAGATACATTCCTTCGATGCACAAGCGGAGTCCAGAAAACTTTATCTAAATATATATATTATTTATTGTATTTCCTATGAACTTTTGTTACATACCCAAATCAAGATATGAAACAACTTCAACCGCAGCTGCATTTCTACAGTTGTGAGATCCGCAAGCGGTTACTGGAGTTTATTAAAGTTATGTAACTACAGAAAACGTACACACAGGATTTGTTCATTTCCTTTCTAGTAGTATTTGATGACACAAGTTAATTTCAAGCAATAAGTATAGAATAAAACAAAGCAATCTCGGTTATGCACAAACAGTAGAGTAAACAGAGATGAGTAGAAGTTTAGTAGAGTAGCTTGGGAATTGCTTAAAGCAGTACAAGAACTGATTTTAGAAGTTTACCTGAGAAGATATACACATGCATCTTGGGTATTGTTATTACATGCAAGTGCGGATGAAAATGTATGTCATTGTATTGTGCTCGTAATACACAATTTATTGTAGTACATACCAACGTCTTATTTCCGTTGCTTTTCGTACTCTTTTGTGAAGGTGTGAAGCTATTTCGGGTTCAGTTGTCGAAATAGCTGTCAAACAATCTATCATTCAAATATGAGTGCCTATATTCCGAGCAAATGTAAATTGATTTTAGTAAGTCGTAATAATGTGGTAGTCGAAAAAATATTTTACGCGCCACGGCTGGAAAGTGTCTTATCAAATTCACCTATCTTGATGCGTAAATAACTATTACAATCTTTGTTTAAATAATAACAAGATTCATTGGTGAAATAAGTACGGTATCATTATTATAACAGATCATTTTACATTAGTCCAGGGATAATATTTCATATAGTAACTATTTTTTCATATACGTTCAATGAATAATTTTGTTGATAACACTGGGCAACAAATTTTCGATAAGTTCATGCTTCCAAGCTGAAAATAGTCATTTCTTAATGAATTCAATGTGCTGAACACGAAAATGACTAAGAAAAAGCTGAATTGGCTACGGGTTTTCTGTAATATGTACGCATATTTCAGAAAAAGTGTACTTATGTCAATATTATAATACATGGTAAGAAAACATTTACGCATATTTCAGAAAAAGTGTACTTATGTCAATATTATAATACATGGTAAGAAAACATTAGTCTGCTTCTGGCTTTCGACTTCTTTTGGCCTGCCGTTTGTAGTGGACTTGTGGAGCATCTCTACTGATTGTCCAACAATATTCAGCTAGCATATATATATATATGCAATATGACGCAAAATTTCGTAATTTCTCACTAAATTGCATTACATTATGCAATAGCATCTATACAATGGACAAAACGTCAATATCAATCATTCAGGATTGGGTACTTTCACCTAAGAAGCAATTTCACTGTTGACCAGTGTAATATGAAGGTTGTGTAGGAAAATTGGCAGTCGTTTTCTAATCATTCCTGTACAAACAAAATTTAAAATGCCGCATTAATAAACTTATACCATCCAGCGAACAAAATAAAATTAAACTTAATCGTGGACTGCTGCCCCAAGCGGTAATGTTAGGCACTATCAAGCAATTCGGACAGGCTACTGAATTGGCAACATTGTAAAAACAATTGTATATAAAATAATAAGCGCACAACACAAACATAAAACGTAACCCATAAACATAACCTAAGAAAGAAAGTGTCGGTAATAAATGTGCAGGTGCAGCATTCGAATGTTAGCTAGTAAAATGAATCGAGTTAGTTTTATAGAGGTTTTCAGCGATCTCGTAACTTGTAATTAAGTGCGATATGTGAATGGTTTTCTTGTCGAGTTTTATATTTAGAATTGATGAAGACAGGAGCTTTCGCTCATTGTGTATGTCTACGAATCTTGCAAATCTGGATATGAATACAGTTAAACTGATGGTAAATTTTCTTAATGGCATTAATTGTAGACTTTAATACGATGCCCTGATTGTGTGTCTATAGTCTTCTGATGGTACAGCAATGGCTGGCTGGAGTGGTTGGTAGTGCTACAAGAGACCAAGTAAAGTGATTTATCATCATTATCATCAAGTGCGATATGTGACATTGCAGAGACCTTAACCTAACAGAATAAGTGATCAATAAAGGGATGCATATTGTTTGTGCTATTTTTAAAAGGTGTAATAACTGGATGTTGATTCCATGATACCGGAAAACCTGTCAACATAACCCCTCATCAGGTGTGTTTGTTTACTATTTGGAACATATTCGGTTTAAGAAAAATTAGTAGTTTGTGCTGTATGTATGAACTTGTATTAAGCAAAAACAGAATTGTTAATTCGTCACAATTTGTTGTTGTTCTCGTGATGTAAATAGTGCGTGTACTGCAGAAAACACACCCTATTTTATTTTGGTAAATACGGCTAGCTAGTGTGTTTTTCGTACGATTTTAGATTGTGAAAACGATATTCTGTATGTAATGTATGTATAATAACATAATACAGTTTCATCTAGATCGATTTCATCTCGATTTAAGCTAAATGCTATGTCAATGAATCGTATTATTTGTTTTGTAACCATGTTTTAATGCTGATGTATTTTGCAGTATTTAATAAATAACTAAACTTCGCAAAATAATGTGTCATTGATTTCAATACAACGATTTTTTGATCGGCGCCGGCGCAGTGACGTTTGCTGAAAATTAAATTTACCTTCATCTATTTCTCCGTGAAAAAACCAATTCATCAAGTATAATGCGGGCCGCTATTGTCAAATCTTCATCTATCTGTATGCGTATGTATTGCTTGTAACGTGTCGTTTCATGGGAAAATCTATTTCAGTACCCAAATCTGATTTTAGTTTGAACTAATCGTTGATTTCATTTATTTTGATTGATCTTCCTATGGGCGGTAGCGTTGCTACCTCATGTTATTTTATTTCGGGTTTTTTGCGACGGGAATGTCGTCCCCGCCGATGGTGCCCGACTCCCACTATCGCGACCGCGTGGGGAGAACCGCGAGTGTATTTAAACCGCGCGCTTGACACAAGATTCCAGTCCAGTCCCCGAGGCCCTCCTAGTTCGCTCCGATTGGCGTGTCGGCATAGCTTCTGATACCCATCGAGCCTCTTATTCTCGGTCTGATTGTAGCGTTGGCAGAGCCCACTGGCGCATTTTACCAATTTCTCTCCGCTTTGGCCGTTGCGCCGGCATTGTTTCTAACGCTCACAGAGTGTTAATTGGAGTCATTATCGTAACGCCGAATTTAGCACCGTCACCGATATCTAACCGTCCTAGCCCGCGAAAATCGATCGCGTACTTATTGACCGATCCCCGTACATAGATTCTCGCCTTACGTTATTAACCGAAACCTAGCTATTAGATTCAGCGTTAGGTTTTCAAAAGCGTTATCGAAGCCCCGTAAATGTTTTTAAGTTACCACTGTACATATTTATGTAGGCTTGTGAGTGTACATGTTTTGTTTACTTACCTTTTTTTGTTGTACATATACCATGTCTTTTACAGTTGTTATATAGAAATAAACGTTTTGTTTATGATGCACTTTCACTGTTTCGTTGCGTAGACCGAACCCTGAACTTTCTTCGACTCATTACTACCATTCTGGGTTAACACTTTATTGTAACGACGTAGATATTACGCAAGACCATTCAAACCGGCACGATGTTGTAATTTATCGTTTGACAACTAACGATCAGCGCCACCAAACAAATTTAGGGTACACTCTTAAGTTATGGGAGCTAACTCATTCACTAAATATATGAAATATAAATGAACACGCTCCGGAATAGAAATCAAAGAAGTGCAGTTATTTATATTTCTATAATAATCTATATTAATTCATAGGTTGAATGAAAACTGATGTTGTTTACAAAAATAACAGAGCATATTGCAATCTCTCTACAAAAGAACTACATTCCCGTTTCAAATTAAAATCTACTGTAACCTTTTATTATTTTATGCATATAGTGTAAGACTTTTATTTCAGAATTTACATGGCGTTTCGAAATAATAAGGAATATATAGGATATTTAAAAAATGTGTAACTTGTTATCTCATTCAACAACATACAATATATAGGTACATATAACAATTCTGCTACAGGTTAGCAGAGCTGTTTTTTTTTTCTAATTGTATTTTAATCCACACTAAAAATACTGAATCTTTGTTAATTTAACCGAATTTCTAGCTATGATAATAACAAGCTCCATACATATTTCCATTTATCGGCTGATCTAATCATGTGTCTCCATTATTGACTTCTGTTTCTATCAGTGCATATCCAGTGCAACATTAACCTTTCTTCACAAGTTGAATGTGAGAACGAATGTCCAAGAATACAAGAGTTTGCATCGTAATAAATGTATATTATTGTACACTTTGTCAATTTTTAGGATATGGAACTTAATAAAGGAGTGTGTGCTTCTCTATGCTGATGCAGTGGTTTATAAGGCGGCATTCGAATGTTGATTATTTTTTCTATTAATCAAATATTACGTGCCCTCCATCATGCACATAGTCAGAGATGTGTCGCATCTTGCTAAAAATTAAACTTAAATTTTAAATTATTAACAGTTATTGATAAAAATATATCATATAAGAACAATTAATTACTTTTATAACGGTTTTTAAAGAAACAGAAAAAAATAAAGATTCTTGAATTTTCGACGTTTGCGTTAAAGTTTTGCCGTTTCTTATTAAAGGTTTCGCAAAAAGTAACTACAAGGCGTCGTTTCACCGTTAGTTAAAGTAATTTAACTTCTCTCTAATTCAACCCGCAGTAGCGAGATGGGATTAAGGTCTGACTACTGTGAATACCAAATAATATTTGTAGACCATGGCTATTTTCTCACAGCCCCGACTAACCTTAAAATGCCATTGTAAGTTTAAACTTAATTTTATTAGCTTTGCGGTTGCATACACTATGCAAAGATAAGATATATTTTGATAGCATTTTCACAGTTGCCGGGGGCTTTTCCATTTTATTGATTTGGAGAGCAATGCCAATACTAATAACAACTTTCACAATAGCACCCTATATTTTTTGCTTGTGCTAAATTAACCGTTACCCAAAGCCCTTTGAATTTGAATCCATACTAAACATTTATATTTATATTTATTAATTCCTGTGACCATATAAATGGTATGGAACAAGTCAAATTTTATAAATAATAATAAAGTCATAATGTCTCAGCAAGATTTCATAGTTAATGAATGATTTTAAATAAATCCAATAAATTTTCCGTTAATTTTCAATTCGCCTTGGTATATAAAAGCTAAACAATTGAATAAAGTTGCGAATTAGTAAATACTTATCAGTATCGGGTCATAATACAAAACTAATAACAAGTTTTTTAAAGAAAGAAAAATTTTATGTCATTTAAGTATGATCAGAAGTTATAGAACATATTTTTAGTAGGCCAAGGTAATTGTTTTGCCATAATTAAACGTCAAAGCTGTCAAAAAATAATTTACTGCTGAGTTTCTTCAACCAATTCTTAAGACAGCAGCATCCTTTAAACGCACCTTTAGACCTAGATGCCTCATGAGCGCGTTGGGGAAAGTCTATGAGCATCTCATAAGAAAGAGGCTGGAAGACGAGCTAATAGAGCATGGTGGGTTATTTAACAGGCAGTTCGTGTTTGTGAGGGGGCGGTCGACCACGCACACGCTAAATAAAGTGTGGAGAATAATCAAAACATCTGGGAAAAGATGGGTGGCCATGGTCTCTTTGGGCATCAAAAATGCCTTCAACGCGGCATCATTCAGTAAAATTATTGTGGAATTCAACAGACGAAACATATCGATATATCTTATAACCATCATAGATGGTTATTTTACTTCAAGAAAGCTCATGGTATCACCAACAGTGGAGCAGCAACAGTTGCCTATGCCAACGATTTCGCTCTCATAGTCGGTGCAGATGACGTAAGGGATCCCATGTTTAGCGTGAATGAGTCTATAGAACGGATAGTGGAGTGGGTAGAGGCCAATAATCTGCAAGTGGCTCCCAATAAAACTAAAGAAGCCTTCTAAATATGGCGGGGGGGGGAGGGGGCGTAAGAGTTGCCTCTCTCTCTGCCAGCAACAGATGGAAGCAACTCTTATGTAATGCTCGGGGATCGACAGCTGGAACCTGGAAGGCAGAAAAAGAGAGCGGTTACTTTGCAGATGTGGCAAAGGGAATGAGAAAGGACGTTGAACCGGGACATTGTTCCGGGGGTTCGGTGTTATTTCAGGAAGACTGATTAGTTCATGACTCAGTTTCATGGTCACGGACACTTCCTGGTGGAATATGACTGCTGTCTGATCTGCGACATGCGGATACGCCTGAGCACCGGGTAAGTCTGCTGAAGATGAACTGAAGATAGAGACCGGCTGGTGGAGGAACTCGGTAGAACGTTGGATGTATCCACTATTTTGGAGACGATGCTAGAGAGCGAGACGAACCGGAGAGCAATATTAGGTCTGGTATTATATTTTATGTTAGCACGTGAAGTCTAAGAAACGGGGAGGCCGAGACAAAATTAGAATGAGGCGATTGACAAGAAGAGTGGGGGAGTTTTAGTGAGTAGGCCACACTGCCACGCCATAGCCGGGCGTGGCGTCCATTAAATTTAAATAATGCAATGTTTTATGTAATTATCAACAAAGGTATTAATGAAGTGGTTTAATATTCAACAACCATTATAAATTCTGAGATAAACGATGCATTCACTTCACATGTCCACTTTCATTTCACAAATTGTACAATGAGTAACTCTTATTGTTGGTAGGTTCGACAAAAGGAATTCTATTGCGTCTTCGTACATCGACGCTATGAGAAGATAACGTAATAAGAAGACGCACTGCTTTCAGAGCTTTGCGTAAACCGAATAACAATTATATAACGAAGCTATAAAAGCAAAAACTGTATTCTAGAAAATGTTGGTGAAATTCCAGTACGAATTTAGGGCAATTTTGTGTCTCCAAAAGCGCATACAAAATTTATTTTAGAATTGTTAATTCTTACGATGGAATTTTGTGTAAATATATAGTGCCTGTGGAAAATGTTTAAAAAAAAAACTTTTCCCTTAAAGTAAATTGCCCTAAATTTTTTAGTGTGTTACATTTTTTAAAAATGAATGGGAAATATATTTACACATTTGATAATTGAAAAGTGAGAGGGCAGTAGACAGTAAAATACTTGTTTGAGGGTAAGAAAAAATTACACCGCCAAAAAGCATTTACTTCTGGTTTATTATCAATATTTATTAACTAACACACATATTAAATACCGATATTACAGGCAATATGAGTAAATTCAACATACTTTTGCACCTTCATTATCATTGCAATATTTAATTTAAAGCGATTAAAACAAAAACTAAATGAAAAGAAAAAAAAAAAAGAATCGCCCACGTTCCGGTTCGAACCATGGACCTAGGAATACTACGACTGTGCTTTACCACTAGGTCAATAGTACCTTGAAAATGTATCTCGTATTCTAGTGTACC
Organism: Cetonia aurata; assembly: GCA_949128085.1. Lineage (NCBI taxonomy): Eukaryota > Metazoa > Arthropoda > Insecta > Coleoptera > Scarabaeidae > Cetonia > Cetonia aurata. Next base: position 1,305,057 of record OX421885.1, read on the forward strand.
TAAACGAGACTATCAACCACTGTGCACTTTAAAAAAATCGTAAAAAAAAACGCCTGTCCATCTGTGGCTAATATTTTACAAAAGTACTCCAAAGGGTCCCCAATATCAACTGTCAAAGCCGGGATCAAAACTGGGGTGGACATCTGACAAACTCTCCTTTAGATGGTAAGATAGAATATCAGAAAAGAACAGAATCGCTATTAAGGCGTTTCTAAAACGATACTTACTAAGTCTAATTAAAATACGAAGCTATAAATTATTGCCAATGGTTGCTAGTTACAAAATATTTATTAGTGTAGTAGCAGTATAGTGTTTAGTACATTCGTCTTTAAACAAATATTTTAACTAGATAAGGTTAATTAGCTAACAAGCCAGCGAGACTAAATCTTTAAAAGTTAAAAGATGTGCTATAATGTGTCTGTAGCCTAAGTTGCATTAAAAGTCTTGGTATTTTCGGTCGCCTAAAATTAAATGAAGTTAACAACTAATAACACGCTTGTCCATATTTGTAGTTGCTCTATATTTTATATTTTGATACAGATTATTCTTAAATACGAAACCGAACCTCTCTCTTTTGAACGATATGGTTTTTGCATACTTTATTGAACAAACAAAATACAATAAATATACAGTGTATATTTACATTCAACGTGTTTAGGCCTTTATAAACAGTACAGGAATCCGAAGTATGAAACTCAAGAAAAAGATGAAGATGATGACTTAGTCCTGGCACCGGAGTTAACACTGAAAATCCTCGACAAATGTTTTACCATGGAAAACAACCTAACCGAGCTATTAGTTAGGGAAGATCCTATAATTGAAGCTAAACAGGCAAAATTAACGTCCTATTTCTGTAAAAATTAATATTTATGTATGTACAGGGTGGGCCAAATTCGATACTTTTAATAGGAAACTTATATTTCTGGAGGAATTAGACAAAATCTGACCTATGCTTCTGGAGCTTGATTTTAAAAAGGAAACGATTGGTTAACATATTTGATTTTTTGTTTGCAATTTAACAGTATTTCAAGGTGGCTCTGGCTGTAACTAAGCAATACGCGTATTTGTTTTATATTGTCAAAATATTTTGAAATGTCAGTTTGAATGAATGTTACTGGTGGTTTTATTATTCAAGATTTCAAAAATGTATGAAAACTATGAAAAATACGACATGTTAAAGTGTTTTATAGAAGCAGGTGAAAATGCGGAAGCTGCATGTTCACTAGGTTAAAGAAAAATTTAATAAATTTTGGATCCTTTCAAAAACCGAGACCTAAAAATTATGTGGCTCAAAATAGAGACAAAGAATTAGAGGAAATTGCCGTTTTGGGGGAAACTGTAAATAACCCAACACATTCCACTCGCGAGATGGCACAAACAACAGGTTTAGCAAGAACATCGGCAAGGCGCATTTTAAAAAAGTATAGAACGAAACCTTATCGGACAAGGAAAGTGCATTACCTTTTTGCCGCGGATTTGGAGCTTCGTATGGCATTTTGTCAATGGTTTTTGGGAAAATGTGAAGAAAATCATAATTTTGCTCTAAACTGTGTATGGACGGATGAATGTAACGTAAGCAGTGCGGGAATTTTTAACAGATATAATTCTTATACTTGGTCGCGTGAAAATCCCCATGTTACTATTGAAATGAGAAACCAAGGACGATATAGTTTCAATGTGTGGGTAGGAACTTTCCGTGCCAGGATAATTGGACCCTACATATATAACGGAATTCTTAACTCCGAAAGCTATTTCCATATTTTACAACAATTCATTGAACCTCTCATAGATGAAATACCTTTAAACCAATTGGAATTCGTTTACTTCCAGCATGACGGAGCACCCCCTCACAATGCTGCTCGGATTAATGAGTTTTTAAACCAACAATTCGGTAACAATTGGATTGGAAATCGGGGACCGATACATTGGCCGGCAAGGTCACCAGATCTAACCCCATTGGATTTTTTCCTTTGGGGAAAAATTAAAAATCTTGCGTTTAGGCATTCTCCCAATTCAAGACAGGAATTAGAGGCTGCAGTTTTGCAAACGTTCGACTCTCTATCTCCGCTTGAGTTGGTGAACTCAGTTCAGAATGTAAGGAAACGGTGTCGATTATGTTTACAACAGAATGGCGGACAATTCGAACACTTACTATAATTCATAATGCTTACGTATTTTTTTTGTATAGAGGGGTATATTCTGTAAATATTTCGTTCAAATATGTCTATAAGAACTTACAACTATAGTATTAATAATACTATTAATGGTTTCCTTAGTTTGTTGGACTTGTTATTTCTAACATTTAATATTAAAACCACTTTTTTTCTGCTTTGTAGAAATCTTTTATTTGCTGATTTACGAGCATCCACGGCCAAACAAAAAATAAAGAAATAAAAAAACAAATACGCGCATTGCTTAGTTACAGCCAGAGCCATCTTGAAATACTGTTAAATTGCAAACAAAAAATCAAATATCTTGAAAATCCTTTAAATAAAATATCAAGTGTGTTATATCATATTAAAGGCAATTTTATGTGCTTTCGAATAGTGTAAAAATATATAGGGTGTTCCATATACAAAAACACAAGTCTTGATAATATCTCAAAAAAAAACGAATTAAAAAAAAACAAATTAGAGCATTGAATTCTACGTCAAAAAGTGCCCTAATAAAGTTCTTATATAAATCAAGCATTTTCACAAATTAAAAAGTTACAAGGGTTTTTAAAAATTGCATATTTTCCGAAAACGCTCTGTATCTCTTATATTACGGAAGATATAGAAATACGGACTTCACCAATCGATTTCTTTTTAAAATCGAGCTCCAGAAGCATAGGTCAGATTTTTTCTAATTCCTTTAGAAATATAAGTTTCCTATTAAAAGTGTCGAATTTGGCCCACCCTATACATACATTTGTATTTTTAATAATATTGTATATTACTATGCATGTACCTAATATATATGTATGTAGATAAACATACACATGATATTTTTGTTTCAATATACGCGGCTTCTATTTACGCGGTGTTTTCATGGAACGTAACCTCCGCGTAAAACGAAGGATTCATGTATTGTAGTTATCCATGCCATATTTTGATGTACTTTTTGGAATTACATGTATATCAATAAATGATTTATTATTATTATTATATTTATGTATTCCATTGTGCTATCCTGTAATTACTTTTTATACTTCTCATATAATAAACCAAATATATTATTTTTGCTAATTGAGGGCTCTCTTTATTCTTTTTTTGTAATACAAACGAGTAATTCCATAAATTATTAAATGAATGTTTAATTTTTGTCGAGCTACAGTAATAAAAACTTGAAAATGTGGAAGCAAACAGACCACCAATAATCAAACGGATGCTTTATGTGTGTAAAACTCGGATTATTGCATATTAAATTATGAATAAATATTTGTTACTGCGTCTCATAGGTACATACTGTGGAGAAAGGCCATTAACATGTTTTTATGCACACATTCTGGTATTTGTGCGCCCCGATGAAAACCTTGTATAGTGTAATAATATTTGTAGCAGTTCTAGTTGATTGTAAGTTTTGTGTTATTATCGCTCCGGCATATTAGTAAATGCAAACCCTTTTGAGCAAAAGCTTACGCCGACTTTGCTTACAATTACATGCAAAGTTTCTAAAAATTCATATGACACCAGTTGCAATTTGTAGCAATTCACATGTTTGAGCGTACGGATTTAATACTTTGCTACGACAAACTGTTAGCAATTTTGCTATAAGTCAAAAGTATTTCATTAACCTGATTCAGGACTACTAGTGGCAATTTCGAACCGACTGATCTACTAACTTCGCGATAATAAATATCACTCCGGGTAGGCCTACATCAAAGTGAATATATTTTATACCATCAAAATTGCTCTGCTCGGGTCTTATTTCCAGGAGTAGATTAGTAAAGGCACGCTTCCACTTATTGATCGCAGTGAGAGGGGTTTACCAACACAGGGAAGGGTATCCTAGCTAAAATCTTCATTCAAATTCAATCGCATTTGCGACACACGATATACACATATGTATATTTCCTTTGGGGAATCCAGCAACTAACTAATCAATTTATCGGAAGTTCCTTATTTTTTTACAATAATATTTCGGATAATATTTCATGTTTCTTCAGGGTCAAAACTATGGTAATTTTTTTTTTAAAGAACAAAGTTATTAAACAACGCACTAAAATGAAAGTGAGGTTAACTTACATTTGAGCTTGTTGGAGTTGAAAATTTTATAAAACTGAGCATCAAAATACTTAATAATAAAATTTTTAAATTGAAAATAGTAACATGTTGAACAAATTTTTTTTAAAATTTGAATTTAAAAACAAAGCCAAAAGGCCGAAACAATTATATCAACGGATCACATTTTAAAATTACTACGACAAATTGTCTAAGTAAGATATACATATTCATTCATTCAATCATTCATACACTAGCAAAATTTACATAGAAACAATATATAGTCTAAGCCGAAAGTTGTGTGACATTTGTTTTTGGTTTATAATATGTTAATAAAAATGCATATACTGAGTTAAGTCCTTCTATATCCGATCTGAAATTCATCGTATTACCTAGCGCATTAATTTCTACCATATCCAAAAATTCTCCGCACTTTTTATATGTTACTGTTCTTAAAATTTTAACGTTGTCAAACTCTGGTTTGTGTTTAATATCTATAATAAAATATCTACAAGTTTCGTAGCAATATATGTATATATATAGGTGTTTGAATGTAGATTAAAATATAGGAAGAGATAGAAAAAGCTTCAAGTATCTTTCTTGGAATGATGCTATTATTCCTGGATTTGCAAATTCAATCGGTAACGTTGAAAATTAACTCTTAATTCGATAGGAACCACACACTAAAAAATATATGCAATTCCTACGGAAAATTCAAGTAACGTATAAGGTAAAATTGCAAAAAATTGGGAAATTTACTAGAAAACTTTAGGTATATTTTCTAATTTTTGGTACATTTACCCTATACATTGCTGGAATTTTCCGTAGGAATTGCAAATATTTTTTAGTATGCACATATATTCTATTATCACAAACATCCCATAAATATCCCACACAATCCAACGTCTTGTCTAATTATAGGAAAGTTATCATGCCTATGTAAAATGTTCAGGGTTTACGAAATGCAGTAAACAGAAAATTCTACAAGTACGAAAATAGCGTTCGAAAATAGGTGATACAAGTATAAGGTATGTACTGCTGTCACTCTCAAGCATTCAATTCTTTGTTTGTGGTATACACTTTATCCAATATATTATAATTTCGAACGCACCCCAGATATCCATTTTATTTAATAGAATTTTTTTATAAAGATTAGAATGTAGTATTTTTTACAAATATTTACCTCGTCTTTTATAGGAAATAATGTCGAGTTTTTTGACAGTTTTCTCATAAAATTTGTTCTTCTTACATCGAATCTAGTATATAATAATAACAAATAATATGTCATACTCCTGTTGTTTATAATAAATACTCTATTGTTGGTACTTATAATATATTTGTATGATGTAGGTATTACATGTTAGCAGCCATTAACTCTGGTCACATACTACTCACTGAAATTAGTTACATATCTATACCACAACAACTTATTGCATCTCCCTTTTTTTTAACTTTAATTAACATATAAATTCTACTACATCACATTAACGCATACATATGAATACTTTCTTAATAAACAACATAATGATTAAACCTTACTGGTCTCCTACTCTCCCGCTTCTTCACTCCTTCTTGTCCTTGTGTTGTATTGTTCTCTTTCTTATTTTTGGCTAACACTCTCATCTGCTGCTCTTTAAGTAATACTTTTAAATGTACTCTATTTCTTCTTACCACTTCGCCATTTTCCTTCTCTACTATGTATGATCTAGGGGTTTCATGCTTCTGTAATATTTTCCCTCTTTCCCATTCCATGTCTTTATGCTTTCCTTCTTGGACGATTACATTTTGATTTTCTGCTAATTATTGTCACTTTCTTACATTTCTATCATAATAATACTTATATTCATTATGTCGTTCTATTAATTTCTGTCTAATCTCTTCATTATTTTGCCTTTCAGGTTGCAATAAGTTTTCCTTCATTGGTAGTTTTGTCCATAATCTTCTGTTGAATAAAATTTGTGCTGGTAATAAATTAATTTTTTGCAATGGAGTTGTTCTGTATTGTAGCAATGCCTCACTTATATTTTCATTCTTTCTTGATATGTTTCTTGCAGGTTGGACAGCCTCTCTGCCATTCCATTTAATTGATGGTGATTTGGACTTGATGTTGTGAGTTTTATATCCCATTCTGTACACATTTTTTTAAATGTATAAGCTCCAAAAGGCATATTGTCACTCATTATTTTGGTTGGAATGCCATGTGTGGAGAATACTTCTTTCAGCTTTATGTTAATATGTTCTGTAGTTTTTAATGCCAATTTTATGATTTCTAACCATTTTGAAAATTGATCAACTATTCCTAAATAACTAGTCCAAATTCTAAGATATCCATCGAAATCGCTTCAAATGGTTCTCCTGGCACTTCCAATGGTTTTAATTTTTGTTTTACATTTATTCTCTGATTTAGTTGACATGTGCTACACTGTTTTATGTAATTTTTTATGTGCAAACTTGTAACGACTGTTTCTTCGGTGTTGATTATGTTTTGGTTGTAGATTGGTTGCTTTTTACCTCTTGCTCATTAAAGCCTTGCTTATGGGCTTTCGGTTACTTACTTGTCGCTTATGCTTATGACTTATTTGTCGCTCCCCGTAGATTGAAGAAGTAGATTCACCATACTTTGTATGGTGGCGCTGATGCCAGTTGTCAAACGGTAAATTACAACCTCGTGCCGGTTTGAACAGTGTTGCGTAATAATAGTGTCGTTACAATAATGTGTGTAAACCCTGAGGTAGCAACGAGTCGGAGAAAAACTTCAGGGTTCGGTTTACGCAACAAAACGGTAAAAGTGCATCGAAAATCAAACGTTTATTTCTAAATATCAAGTGTAACAGGCAAGGAATATATACAGCAAAAAATGTAAGTAAAATATAAACAAACATGTACACTCAAATGCATGTAAATATGTACAGTGGAAAACTTTTAAAATATAACATTTACGGGGCTTCGGTATGTAACATGGTAAATGGTAGCAACGTTTTAATTAAATGCGGAAATCTATATACAGGGTCGGCCAAAAGTACGCTATCGGTATTCACGGTTATAAATTTACGGTAACCGTGCTAAGTTCGGCGGTACGGTGAATGACGGTATTTTAACACTCTCGGAGCGCCAGAACGATGCCTACTCAACGGCCAGAGTGGGAAAACGAAATGGTGAAGTGTCTGCGTCGCCAGTAAGCTTTGCCAGCGTTACGACAGACCGGGATTTCGGAATTCAGCGGGTGTCAGATACTATGCCGACTCGCCAATTGAATTAGACGGGAAAAAATGTCTGTGTTTCATCAGTAAGCTGTGCCAACGTCACGACAGACCGGGATTTCGGAATTCAACGGGTGTCAGATACTATGCCGACTCGCCAATTGAATTAGACGGGAAAAATGTCTGTGTTTCGTCAGTAAGCTGTGCCAACGTCACGACAGACCGGGATTTCGGAATTCAACGGGTGTCAGATACTATGCCAACTCGCCAATTGAATTAGACGGGAAAAATGTCTGTGTTTCGTCAGTAAACTGTGCCAACGTTACGACATACCGGGATTTCGGAATTCAACGGGTGTCAGATACTATGCCGACACGCCAATTGAAGTGGACTGGGAGGGACTCGGGGACCGGACTCTTCTAGACTGGCAAGCGCGCGGCTTAAATATACTAGCGGTTTCCCCCACGCGGTGGCGATGGTGGGAGTCGGGCTTGCGTGAATCGCTCACAGTTGGCAGGGGACGACATTCACGCGGTAAACAAAATTCACGGAAATAAAAACTTGAAATAAAATAACATGCGGTAGCAACGCTACCGCCCATGGGAAAATCGATCAAAAATAAACGGAATTAATTACTAAATCAAACTAAAATTACTATAACATACTGAAATTGATTTTCCCACGTAACGGCACGTTACAAACTCATTCTAGGTTAGTAAATTACTTCCTTGGCTTTGTCTATCATTCGGTTTATTCCAAAATGTCCTTCGCGCAGTCTTTTAAACATATCTTCTGCTAGTGTATTTACTTCTGGCCCAGTGTCGATTTTCATTATAACACTTGCATTATTTATCACTATCTCTTCGGTCCACTCCGATGCTCCTTGTGTGACCTGGTGTATTTGCAGCGATCCTATTAGCAATTCTTCTTCTTTCCCTTCTTCTACTGTTTTTATCTTTTCCGTTCTGCACATCTTCGCATAATGGTTATTTCTTTTGCATTTATTGCATAACTTTCCAAAAGCCGGACATTTTCTAGGTTCATGCTTGTTTCCACATTTTTTACATGTAAAATGTTCTTTTTCCACTTTCTTTTCATTTCTTTTATCTCTGATTTCATCTATTGTTTTGATTGCAATCTTTATCTGCGCTTTCATTAATTCATTTTCCCTGCATATGTCGATTACTTTTTCTAAATTACATTCTTTTAACAGTAACTATCTTTTCTTGCACTTGTTTATCTGTCATTCCTAGTACTAACCTGTCTCTTATTAGTTCTTCCTTTATATTTTTAGCTTCTTAAAATTCACATTTCCAGCTAATTTTTTTAGTTCTTCTGTATAATGCCCATAGGACTCACCTTCTAGTTGATTCCTTGTGAAAAATTTATATCTTTCATATATTAAATTTTTCCCCGGAGGTGTAACCTAAAACAAAACACGGGGCACTAAAAAATACTTATCAAATATTTTTCGGTATTCTGTGTTCCTACCAAATTTTATCAAAATAGGAGGTGGACACTTGAGTGCCTTTGCTTGTCAGTGTTTTATGACTTTGAATACGTAATCTGCTACTTTCTATATGCAGTGCGTGATGTCTAAAATATCAAGAACAATCAGTAGAAGATATCTTATTGTGTGGTTTTAGTTTGCGCTACATATGAGCCTCTCTACACAGTTTATGCACTTTATGATACTACAACGAGCAATTTCATTCTCCATTCAAATTCTGTACCTGTTCTTAAGGAATAAATTCTTAATAATAGAAAATTGTAACTATAAATTAAGACGAAACTCGACGATCATTCCATTACCACCTTGCTTTAATCGTTTATTTAATATTTCTTTCAGCTTATCGGATTTCTCGAGTTTATTTCCTGCAGGCGGGAATTCTAATAGAACCGAGTGCTTCAAATAGTTTTTAAGTTTTGTCGACAACTGAGGGGCTCGGTGGCTTTATGAGCGCATATTAAAGGCTTGTACAGTTTATCGGCGTACGTGTATACAAAGAGCGTTTGGTTTCGAAAAGAGGCGAGGAAGGAATTTTCACCAGAAGAAACAACGAAATAAGTAAAAAGAGAATTCAGGAACGGAGAATAGAATCGATTACTGTTACTGAGTTTAACAAAGCGTAAAGAAATTAGGTATTTTCCGAGATTTTAAGGCAAAGCTGGAGTGATATTTGTGTCGGGGATTTTTAGTTACCGTTCTTGGTGTTTTTGTTTGCATACACGTTCTTTATTGCTTTTTTACCTTTGTAATAAAGTAACGTAGGGTAACGTTTTTTAAATGAGCACATAATACAATTTTTGACATATTTACTAATGGTTTTAAAGATTTACATATGCTGATTAATTCTCCGTGATCTACTAAGCATTGCACTAAAGAAAAAATCGTTCCTTTTTCCATAAAAGCGAGATAAACTGTACACCAACGCTTTTACTTTTTTGTAAAGTATAACTTCACAACTTTTCTTGGTAAAAAGTCATCTGCATTCCATATCTTTTTATCATTTAGAGAAACAGGTCTTTCTTCTCTATCCCAGTGGTTCCTAACCATTCTTCGACTGACTCTCTTTCGCGTAATTTCAATATTCTACATTGTACACTCCGCCAAAAAAGTATCGCATAATTTAGTTTTGAATCATAAAAGTATCGCATAATCTTTGTTTGTAGCATAAAGTTGTAAATATACTTTAATGCGCTCTAAGATATAATTTCTATGATTGTTTAAATAAAATACAGGCCAAATAAAAACAAGAACTCATACTTGAGATTTTTATTAAAACAAGAAATTATAATTTTGGAAAGAAAAATGTCATAACAGTAGCTTTTAATACTGAGTATTGCCACCTCTGGCTCTTATGACCGCTCGCATACGGTTTGGCAGAGATTCGATTAACCTCCGTATATAAGCCTGATCCAAATTCTCCCACTCGTCACGGAGAGCATTTGCTAGTCCATGCAGGTCCGCTGGGGCAACATTTTGGGTTCGTATCCGTCTGTGAAGGAGGTCCCACACGTGCTCGATAGGGTTCATGTCCGGACTTACCGCAGGCCAATCTAAAACTGGAATACCAACATCGTTAAGGTATTCCTGGACGATTATTGCAACATGCGGTCGTGCATTAACATGAATTCGTTTCCTATAATTGGCGCATATGGTACTACATGTTCTTCTAAAATGTCCGTTATATACCTGTGGGCAGTCAGTGTACCTCTGTCTACTGGTACTAACTCTGTACGACCTGTTAAACAGATGCCTCCCCAAACCATAATAGAGCCACCAGCGAAATTAGGTCTAGGTCTGATATTACACTGCGAATAGCGCTCACCGTCTCGTCTGTACACTGAGATACGCCTATCTGAGGTGTAAAGACCAAATCTTGACTCATCTGTGATGAGTATATTGGCCCAGTCATTAATGTTCCAATTTACATGTTCTCTGGCAAACCTTAAGCGAGCCACTCGGTGGTTCCTAGTGAGACGAGGGGCTGTTACAGCTACTCTAGCTCTTAATCCACTCTGTCGTAACCTATTCCGAATAGTTTGAGTACTCACACGAGTACTTCTGACTCTAGCCAAGTCGTTCTGCGAATTGTCTCGCAGTTACATGTCTTCGACGTAATGCTTGTAGTAGTAAATAGCAGTCATCTTGGCGAGTAGAACATCTTGGACGACCTGGTACAGGTCTTCTACTGTAAATATCTGTTTCCATATATCTGGCTACGCTCTAGAAACACTTGACTGATTGATGTTCATCAAATTAGCAACGTATGCTTGAGATCGTCCATCTTCGATTAAAGCAACTATAGCAGCCACTTGTTCTGAAGTTAAATTGCTCATTTTAGTTTTAAAAGCGTTGGTACAGAACTCTGACTTCGCACTTTAAAATTTGTCCGTATAGGAAGACTTTCAATAAACAACTGAACAAACCTTACACATATGCATTTTTCTAAATGTGTTCTTTTAGAAAAAAAAAAAGTATTATTTTGTTAGTGTTTTTATAGTTCACATACACGAGGCAAACTTTTTGTGAACGTATAAAAATATCTTGGTTCATAAATGCCCTTCTTTAGTTTATGCGATACTTTTTTGGCGGAGTGTATGATCATATACACTTATACACCATATCTTGTATCATACAAATAATTACCAAAGCGTAGTAAGTATCTACAATTGGTTAAACATCGATCAACCGGGACCAATATCTTCAAGCGCTAAGGAAGCGTAATAAGGAAATTAGAATAACAAAGAGAGAGCCACGGAGGAAGTTGTATCGGAGATTGTTGTGAACGTTAGGTTCGCTAGAGCAACCGATTGGCTAATTTATGAGTTCAGAAAATGCAAAGTTTGAATTTCTAGTACAGAGAGATTTTCCAGAATTTCACATGATAATCTCTGAGAGGACAATGGAATTCACAATACCCATGAGCAAAGAAAGTAGTAACAGTTAGCTGAGCGATTAAATCGCCCAAACAATACAAATTCCCGAGTGAGCAAAAGGGAAGCAAGATGCTAGGCCCCTATTTGACTAGACACTGCAGAGCTAGTCTTGCTTTGAACTACATACCAACAAGGTGGACGAAGGTGACAGTTGTTTATTTACAAAATGAAAAGATCGGACCCTCTCCTGCTTCCTTCCGTCCAATTGGTCTTATGTCATTTCTTCTGAAAACACTAACATGCGTATTAAGTAGACAAATCCATGGGTTTCCACTAAACAATGTAGTTTCTAGGATTTCATACTAGCCCAAATCTAGCAATGGCGGAATTTGTTGACATAGAAAGAGCATTCCATAATACACTCTCTTCGTCCCTATGCAAGATAGATATACAACCGATTAGAGCGGACTGGATCGCCACTCGCTATTCTTACGACTTGTCTTGAAGTATCAATCATAGGCGGGGAGATAGTTAGATTCGGGCTTTCTTTCCAAGAGAAAGGAATGAATATGCAGCGAAGAAACACTGACAAAGGGAGACACCTGCTGCTTTACGAACGGTTTGAAAACAGAGCAAGCTGTGAGCGTAGCAATCTTTTGCACAGTCTAAGTGTCAGAAAATACTACAAGCTTGCACAGTACACAACATTTTCTCAAGCGCAAACATCAACAAAAATATTTAGGAATCAGGCGGTGTTGAAAAGAAGTAAATGCAGTTCGAAGGTGACCTGGAGCTGTAAGAACACCCTCAACATGTTGGTGATGGTTAATAATCTAATCCCTAATCTAAGTACCTGGAGACCCACTAATTCATAGACATTAATTAGCAGTTACTTGGTCAAAAATCGGAGCGATTTCAAGGGCTGAACGAGTAAACAGCAAATATAATATAATTTCAGTGTAAATAACTTATTTTATTCAAAATTCGATATTCTCACAAACTTTGTCTATATCATCACAAAAGAATTACATGAATGTACAATTGAAAATGTATTGAAAAAATACGCGAAGGTTATTATCAACGGAACAATTAAAATAAGATCATGTTAGAGGTACAAAAAATACACAATATGAGAAAATAGTTTTTTTAAATATGGAGAGAGTTAACTAAAGATTAAAAGCACCTCTTATGGAGATCGCAAGTGATGGTTCAGAAATTTAGCCTGGATAGGGAGTATCAGGTTATAATACCAGATAAGAGGGAGAAAGGCCCTCCTGTATGAGCGGACTCAAACTAGTATATAGACAGCTCTAAAACTGATTATGGCGCAGGAGCCGGAATATATGGAAAGACGGTGTTTCAAGCTGAAGTGGTGGCAGCCAGGCAACATTTGAAACGATCAGCTCAGCAAGTGTTGACTTTAAGCTAGTTTGGGACTGCGTAAGCGCCCTAAATGAGGTGGGCACCCAAAGGAAACTAACATTGGCCTGGGTTTCAAGCCACATTGAATGGACACAGAACAAGTCCAAGGAATGGTGGCAAAAGTCATGAGAACAAAGGCAAGCAAAAGTGTTCTTAAGCGTACAGAGGCCTGAGTTTACTAAAAATCTACTGAGTAAAGACAGGAAGACTATTAAAATATAGTACCAAAGCCTGGTGGGGGACGCTATGTGCAGATTCTGACCAGTTTATGTCCTGAGTTATTCTGATGGCCAAGCGAAGACAAGGTTTCTAGTACTTGCAGTAGAGAAACCCACAGCAAATCGCTACATAAAGGAGCGGCTCTAAAAGATGATAGGTCTAACTGAGAAGGCAAAATTAGAGGATGCTTTTTTTGACAAACGGAATCACAATAGATCTGAAAAGGTCTCGATAAAATACGTTTCAAAGCCACCCTAATCCAAATGTAATTTAATCTAGCTAAAGATTGATGCTGTTGAGTGTTCTCAGTCGCGCAGTGTGGATTAAATTAAAGGAAAAAAAATCCTAGACATACATGGAAACAAAGACACTGAAAAGGTCTCGATAAAATACGTTTCAAAGCCACCCTAATACAAATGTAATTTAATCTAGCTAAAGATTGATGCTGTTGAGTGTTCTCAGTCGCGCAGTGTGGATTAAATTAAAGGAAAAAAAATCCTAGACATACATGGAAACAAAGACACTATTAAATTGAAATTGCCTAATTTTAATTAATCTATAAGAATATATAAATTTTAATAATGAAATACCTTTTATAAACGATCAAGCACAAAACTAAGGGCTCCCATACCTTGTTCAATGTTGTTTGCCTTAGCCCTCATACTAAAGTGTTGTAAAGAGGTGAGTTTCAAAACAGGAATGAACTTAGGAAGTCCTCTCATTAAATTAAAGTTAACATTAAAACAAAGTAGAAGATATGTGGCGTGGTGGACATTTTGGCAGGAGCAATAGAAATTCATTCTTGATAGCACTGTAGTCAAACAACAAGTGTAAATCTTTAAGCTCTTCCCTAAAGTAGGGTCGGTTAGATACACTTGACGATAGACAGACAGAAACACTATGATACTGAGAAAATATTTGGTATGTCAAACTGTCAAGAATCTGTGTGACACAACACATCGTACAGAGGAAACTGAAGTAATTTATATTAATAACACTTGTACTATATATCAGTTCATCAGAAAATTATGAAGACACTAATAATAAGTGTAAATAAAAACATAGTAATAATAATTATTCTTTTCTAAGGTGAAAGGAATTTACGCACTACGTGGTGGACTCCCTCATAGAGGAATACCAACTAAAATACCCCTCTTCTCCCAAAACACCAGTCAGGAACCGTTTAGTACATATCTTCGAACTGGACCTGTTTCAAATGGATGCCTACAGCTTTTGCATCTGATCACGATCTAAACCATCCCTCTACATACACTATGAAGATATTGTGGTACATTTCTCCAGGTGTTCTTGTTCTTTATCATTTTTCGTATAATGGAGTCTGGCGAGATTTCTCCAATCTCTATCTCTAGATTATTTCTCCATTCCATCCATATCTGACGACTAAAGAAAGTGTGACAGACGTAATTTCTTTCCCTATGGCCGTATAGGCATATATCAGATTGTATCTTATCTATTCGGTGCAGATAAGATGTGAAATATCCATGGTCAGTTAAAAATTGCGTAAGGAAGATATCCACGTCACCATGACTTATGAAAATCCAGAGACGATTTCTTTCATTGGTAGGCAAAGTCAAAGGAATAATTCCTGCGACCACCAGAACTGCAGATTCTGATACAGTACGGTAAGCTGTAATCACCCGCTGAAATCGCAGCCCTCCGTTGAACTTGAGCTAGCTTCTTCTGGTATAAATATTTACCAAGCGCGTTTGCCGATACTTCTGATCCGTACAATAGCACCGATTGTACCACCGTCATCAACAATCTCCTTCTGCTAGAAAGGGAATCTCCAGTCTTGGTCATCAATCTGCTTAAAGATTTTGTAGATGCAGTCATTTTGCCACTTTAGCTGCAATGCGAAGAATCTGAGGCCAAAAGGTCAATTTAGTATCCACCAGAACACCTAGACATTTAACCGCAGAACTCGTGGTTACCTCCACTTCTCCAACTCGTAGGAGTATGATAATAATAATAACAAACAACATATCACCAGCACCTTTTTGATTTGCTACACACAGAACCAAAGCAGACAAAAACTGATGTTGAAGATTTACCGGATGTAGAAAATTATCATAGAAGTTTATTTCTTGTTTCTATTATTAAAATTTACTATTAGCACTAAATTTTAAGGAAAACGATTACGTTATTAAGTATATATTTAAAAGAATAGTTCGTTTATTCTTTATTATGTAAAAATTGTAATAAATTATTTGTCAATCGCTCAAGATTATTGATAGTAAATTACGTTTACCAAAAGGGGGGAACTAATTACTAATTCAGTCACAAGCGGTATAAGACTACCTTATATACTTATTTTATGGATATGGAAATATTGATTGATTCAGCCAAAACATCGTAAGTACTCTAGCATTATTTATAAAGTGTCGTGCTATTTTCCTAGCAGTATTCTGCCCTAGAAAAGTAATGTAAGTGCGAAAAACACGAAAACACCTGATTCCAGAGCAGCAGAATCACGATTTTTGACAAAAACATGCTCCTACATAGGTATATACGCTTTTTTTTAGTAAGGTATTATTTATACTCTTGAATTTTGCATAGCTAGTTCCTGTATATTTTACATTTTACGGCTTACAATACTGTGGCAAAAAGGTATCGGTGTGTAGAAATGTTAGTTTCTAATATTGCAAATAGCCATTCCACTCTTCTGGCTAGCTATAGTAAATAATGTTACCAATAATTCATCTCCTGCTTTACTCCTCGGGATTAACCTCCTCTTTTTCCTCTTATCTTTTACCGGTTCTTTTTTATTCAAATTGCTAAAAAATATTTTGGACCTAGAAACAATAATCACAATTTATCTTCTTCTTAATATTTATGTAAATAAGTTAGAAGCATTTTATTTCTTCGAATAGAAGTATGTAGAAAAGTTTGTTATTTATTCAGATACATTTAACACATACTGATTTTATTTGCTTTCTAAATAGTTATTCTTTACATTAGAAAATCCGCATGGCGGAGTATTCGATTACCGAAAATAAAATACTTTTAGCAATCTGCTGGAAACCTACCCTCTAGCAATAGAAGTATATCCTATATTCCATAGGTTTTCGCGACAATAGGCGTGCCGTATCACATGATTAACGGCAAATGCTGTGGGTCTTCATATAAATATAAAGAAAGAAATGAAATTTATGATTACAGGAGGGATGAAAAAATGCTCAGCTAGATATGTTATTGTGAAAATCTGAAGCGTTTTAAATATAACATTTTAACGTAATCTTCTACGGAATAAAAAGCTATTGCTTCTTTCTCCATTGCTATTTCGGTACATTTCGCGCTTATAGGGGCAAAAATGATAATAACGAGTCAAATATATAACAGAATGTTATCGAAAAGAAGAAAGGGACACTGGTGGAATTTAGATAGCTGGCCATAACGGAAGAGGACATCATTTGAATTACATTGCAAACAATGGCGCCAGAATATACCCTTGTACATTGTTATAGGGGTTGTAAGTAAACATCAAGGGGTTCATTAAAATATTTGTCAGATCCAACATGTCGCACATTATTTAGTACTTGGTGAGATAATTGCAACAAATTAGAGCAATAGTTGTTTATTCTACCATAACTTGTATAACATCCAACGTTTAGATGAAACTCATCTTTATTAAGTGTATGTATGTATGTATGTGTGATATTAGGGTGATAGTACACTGCGACCTAAAAGATCTATTGTGGCCCCTTTTCTCGCTCTATTTACAGCTGGCCGTCCAGTCTGATTCCTTTTAAGAAGTGCAGAATGTCCGAGGGCCCCAGATTAGGTAACTCTCCCTCTTCGATTTCACATGCTCCCAGGTGCAGCGCCCTTGAGTTGCACAGTGCAACACAGTTTGTGAGTAGATGGATGGACGTTTCGTCCTGTTCCCCACAAAATCTACATTCGGCTTCCTTCGCTATTCCAAGCCTGCTTAGATGTCCGTTCAGTTTACAATGGCCTGTAAGGATCCCTGTCAATATCCGAATATTATTTTTACTCAGGTTGATGCATTCTGCAGATCTCTTCTGGTTATAGGTACCCAGAAGAGGTTTAGCTTGCCTCATTCCCTGGAGATTCTCCCAGTGTTTGGATTTTCTCTGCTGTACTTCATTTTTCAGTTTCTCCAGTGTTATGCTGCTACTTATTCCACAAAAAGGTTCTGGCCCTACAAAAGGTGTTCTAGCCCCTCTCTTAGCGAGATTATCTGTTATTTCGTTTCCTTCCACTCCCGTGTGTCCCGGAACCCACAATAGGGTTACCTTGTTCTTTTTGCCTAGCTCGTTTAGTTTTTGTAGACACTCCCAAACCATTTTGGAGCTGATTATGTTTGACCTCAGCGCCCTAATGGCTGCTTGACTATCAGATATTATGATAATGTCCTGCTTTTCATAGCTTCTGTCAATGTTGACCTGGACACATTAAGTGTAAGAATGAACTAAAATTCTATTAATTAATAAGGGATTTACTTAATACAAGGGTTGAAGGCAAAATATTGTTAAACTAATAGTAAAAACAACCAGAATGACATTAAAAGATTGTAGATAATGTGAACTTTTTAGCATAATAACTAACATAGAAATGCAAAATTTTATAAAATGTAAAATATCTACTGGATACTGCAAGAATATGAACAAGTGATATGAATTCATATAAACAAAAATTTTTTTTTTTAATAAACTTCTTGTAATACGTTATTTGTAATTGTATGTGTACTTTAACTGAAAATATTTTAAAATATATCTTAGTGAAAAATGTAGTTAAATTAAAATAAGTAGCAGAATAAACAGCTGTTGCTCTAATTTGTTGCCATTATTTGACCAAAGGTTGTTGTTTTTCTGTCTCTAAAAATGCACCTTCAAGCAAAACCTATGAAACGATAAATAAAAAAAGTAAAGTCTGAATGTGCAAACCACCCTAATCAATTATTAATTACTCTTAATTGACTGCCTAAATACTGAATATTACGTTCATAATCACAACTAAGTACATAGATATTTAGAGTGAATTTCAAGAATAAGATTTCAGTGAGAAGTTTTGTGAATGCAATTTGATTGATAAATGGCAATGTTACGATTTATTCACAGTCAATTAATTAATTATAAAACTTCACTGACAAAAAGAAATGAACACCTAAATAAACATTTCATAAATCTCATTTTTTTTTTAAATAGGCAACAATTTAGGTTATATACTTTCCCTTTCCTGTATAATCACCATTCTTGACATTATTCAATTGAAATGTCCCACATTTCCTTTATTTATTGTAGTGCAACCAACCTGACGGCTAAATCCATGATACATAAGATTTTGACTGGCTGTACGCTGCATATGGCCGAAACCGGGAACATAAGTACGGATAATCCCTCGACTTTAAAATACTGCCTTGACATATAAAATGCGTTAGCAGGTGAAATGTAGGGTGCTTTATACGAACGCTGAAAACACAATTTTTCTGAATAAAGCGTTATGCAAATCACGAAGAGGTCAAGGTAGGTGGTTGTGTGCTATTCAACCGTACAAAACGTAAACCTGGCACGGCTATAAAATGTATGAAAGGAAACCGAAACGTTTCTGCTGTGTGTGTTAAAAGGACAAGCAAGCGAAAATATATTTTAAAAATAGCAACTAATATTTCTAACTCAGAGAAAAAAATAAATTTCGCATTCAGGCACTACAGGATCCAAGTTTTTCACGCAACAATTAACAATTAACTCTCCCCTAAAAGTACATAAGTTGGCCATACTTGAAGAAATTAAAACACGTAAATATATGACATTTGAATAAAGTTTAGTAAAGTACGATTGAATATTATTACGTTGATTTCTTTCGGACCAGTCCAATAAGAACAAATGTTACAGAAAGTAATAACGAATAACGAGAAATTCCCAAATATTTTACTCCAACAGCTACTGTTTGTATCTGATATTGAATTATGCCTTTTCTTTTCAACTGAAAATTCTTTCATTTATACAGGCTGGCTCACCGGAATCGCCTCGGTTTATATACGAAAAGCGGTATAATGTTTTTAACATATTTTGACTAGAGGTTATATAGATTCATAAGGCGCACGTTCTAAAATTATTTCGAAATATACAGAGTGACTCAAAAAAAATGTACACACCATTGTTATAAAATATTTAATGGAACAGCCTATACCGGGTGTCCAACCTAAGATGAAACGGTTGCAACTAGCCAATTTATTATTGTCTTTTTGAAAAAATGTTTCAAATAAATGTTGCCTCGAATTATATTCCACATATGTTAAAATTAGTTTCAATAATGGCGGACTTCCGGTTGTACCGAAAGTAGATATTTACTTTATTATTTTAAATAGAACAACCTGTATATTATTGCACTTTTGGATTCCTTATTAAATTTAAATAACAATACGTTAGGGATACATTGGGGCTAAGTTGTACCGTTTTCGAATTGCATGAGGTTTTTCGAAAAAATTACATTTGCAGTGTCTTTGTTGTTTGGAAATATCTCAGGAAATACTAAAGTTAGAAAGATGCACTATTCAATTTTCGCTTAACCATGAAACAGCACACGTCTTTTATTTTAAAATTGTTGCGTTTAAATTACAGCGTTATTAAATAGGAAGCTGTAATTTTCGAACTCTAAAATCATGGATAACTTGATTTTTTTAAATTGAACGGTATAGCAATTTTTACATAAATAGATGTAAAATTGAATTTTTTTTCGATTTAATATGGGTATCATTGTGTCTATCTCCAACGGTTTTGGAGATATTCACAATTTTTCAGTTTCTCACGATAGATACGTATTGCGAAGCGCCGCCGCCGGCCACCTTTCCCCTCGCATTTCACCAGGCTTGGGACAGGCAGCAATAATACTGGCATGCTTAGAAAGTGGCCAACAGAACACAATACGACCATTTGAAACAAACAAAATTGTCTAAAAGATACTTGAGATGTTTAAAGCGGCATCTTTAAAGTCAAAGTAGGCTTGAAAAATAAACTAGGTATCTAACCGTTATTAATGTTCCAAGTGCCAGAACTGACGTTCAGAGTACTGTTTGGTAACATAACAATTAAAGATGTCGCTTACCCGAGAAGAATTAGTAGATATGGTTTTCGTTCTCGGTGAATGTAACTGAAACGCTTTGTTAGCGTCAAGAGTTTACGCACAGCATTACCCATGTAGAAGGCAAGGAATTGTACAAAATCTCTGTACAATGACAACACTAGCGTTTATGCCATATGCACTAAGCCTGTTGCAAAACGCTCGATGTGTACGTACTCCATACACTGGATAGAGTAATGTAGTTTGAAAAATGTGCTGATTTATTGATATTCCAATAATGTTGTGTTTCCTTTTATCATTGCTATGTTCATCTCTAATGTTTCAGAACGTACTTTAGTAAATTCTTCTTTTTTTTAATTTCAAGTTTTGTTTGTTTCTAGTGGTTCTATTGTGTTCTGTTGGCAACTTTTAAGCATGCCAATATTATTGCTGCCAGTCCCAAGCCTGGTGAAATACGAGGGGAAGGTGGTCGGCGGCGGCGCTTCGCAATACGTGTCTATCGTGAGAAACTGAAAAATCACGAATATCTCCAAAACCGTTGGAGATAGACACAATGATATTAAATCGAAGGAAAATTCAATTTTACATCAATTTATGTAAAAATTGCTATACCGTTCAATTTAAAAAAATCAAGTTATCCATGATTTTAGAGTTCGAAAATTACAGATCCCTATTTAATAACGCTGTAATTTAAAAGCAACCATTTTAAAATAAAAGACGTGTGCTGTTTCATGGTTAAGCGAAAATTGAAAACCGCATCTTTCTAACCTTTGTATTTCCTGAGATATTTTCAAACACTGCAAATGTCATTTTTTTCGAAGGAATGTCATGCAATTCGAAAACGGTACAACTTAGCCTCAGGTATTGTTATTTAAATTTAACAAGGAATCCAAGAGTGCAATAATATACAGGGTGTTCCATTTAAAATAATAAAGTTAGTATCTACTTCCGGTACAACCGGAAGTCCGCCATTTCTGAAACTAATTTTAACATGTGTAAAATATAATTTGAGGCAACATTTATTTGAAACATTTTTTTCAAAAAGGACAATAATAAATTGGCTAGGAACCGTTGCATCTTAGGTTGGACACCCGGTATATTAAGTCATATTTTGATAGTATGGACTAAATAAAGGCAAGTTACTGTTACGTTTCCCATGCCTAACTCAATCCGTTTCTGAGATAATTAACTGTTCTTCAAAATGTAAACCAAAATCTAAGCGACTTGCCCGTTTTACATATTTAAGATAGATGTTTTTAATTGGATTTATTTTTTAGACAAAGCACTAGACTTCACAATAAAATTAAAATGATGTTTATAAATTATAGAGGGTGATTGAAAACCTACTTTTTATTTTCACTATCTTAACGGCAAATAACTTTCTTAATTTAAATGGATTTATTATCTTATTTAGATTCTAATGTTAACGCCCTTTAAGATTGTATAAAGGTTTTCTATTCCTATCTCTTATAGTTTCTTAGTAATTTAGAGTTTCCTATTTCAAATACTAATGCCTAGCCATTTATTTTTCAAAAGTAAGCTTGGACGAAACTGCTTTCCTACATGCTAATTAAAAGGTCAATACTAGGTAAACAACAAATGTAAATACTTTATTAAAATCGGTAAATTGAAACACCTAATAAAAATACTAATGTTTTAACAAATGTTCAAAATGGTGACCATCATTTTCAATGCATAGGCGAACTCTTTCTTGAAATGAATCTATCACTTCAATTAAATTATTTGGTGTTACAGTTCGAAACGTCATTCTTATTCGTTCTTTCACACTGTTGGTTGGTGGTATATCATAACAATATTTTTGACATATCCCCATAAAAAGAATTCAATACTAGTTAAGTCTGGGGATCTTGCTGGCCAATTCTGTGAACCGCCGCGCCCTATCCAGATGTTGGGGCACCGTCTATTCAATTCATTCCGAACGTTTATTTCGAAGTGTGCGAGAGCACCGTCTGATTGTAACCAATTTCTTTGTCGAATATTAAGAGGTATATCTTCTGAAAGGATTGATAAACTGGCAATTATAAATTCCAGGAACATGGCACCGTTCAAGTGGCCATCAAAACAGTATGGGCCTATTACGCACTCTCCAACCATTCCGCCTCACACATTAATAGACCATCGATGTGGACGATCGAGGGTTTTAAAGAAGGATTTTCGTCACTGTAATAATGATGCCTGTTAACTAATGCGTTGTTATGGAAAGTTGATTCATCGGAAAATAATACATAATCCAGAAAATGTTCGTCATCTCCTTTTCTAGAAACCATAAACAAAATTCAATTCGCCGGTCCTAATATGTTTCCAAAAGCTCTTGATGCAATTGTATGTGGTACGGATAAACTTTGTTTATCTTTATAATTCTTCCGCTGCTTCCTCTGCCTATTCTTGTACCCTCTTTTATTTTATGCTGACTTGTATGCGAATTTTCTACAAGAGATTCCATAACTAAAAATCTTCATTACCGGTAACTGGTTCCTATCGCTCTGTTTTTTTTCTATAGGACACACTTCCTGTTCTTCAAACAATTTTCAGCAAATTTTCTAATGAACGCTTAGCAGGATGACGTATGTTAGGATATTTTTGAGAATAAATTCGTGATGCAAGCAAACAATTTTCTTCATACACTGCAAAAAATTACAGTAATTTTACTATAGTAAATCGGAAATATTACATGAAATAACGTTGTGAATTTACTACGATAAATCATGTAAACCTTATTTTACCTGTTTTTTCCAGGATATTTGAGATGGAAAGAGAAGTTTCGGTAAAATTTACAGTTATTTCATGTACTTTTAAGATGTAATAAAAATGAAAAGAAAAAATACTGTAAAAAACATGTAATATTTTGCGATTGCTACTAAAATTTACTGGAATATTTGGGTAAAATTACCTTCAAATGCACAAAATTCATACGCCGCAATGTGATTGGTTATTGGGTTATTTGCCTGTGCGCGTAGGTAATTCTAGTCAGTTATGGTGACGCATAAACAATCGCGAGTTGGGGTGATTGTTCCTGTTTGTGTGCCGCCTCAAGCATTGCAAAAGAATTAGGTAAGATGCTTTTATAAAAATACTCATTTTAATATATTTTCACATGTGGTTAATACAGCAATTTATTCTTTTTTGCTTTAAATATTTCACCGATTTTACTTATTGTTAATACTTTGGAGGGTATTATGATTCATGATGGAACACACGCCAATATTAAACATAACCTAATGTTTTCATAAATTATTTATTGCTCCATGAATATAAACACAAATTGATTAAAAATTTCACTATTATTCACGATTCACTGTTAAAATTAAAACGAATGCTAAACTGTTACAGCGTATTTACTTAAAACAAAACCTTGAATACATTACTTTTGTAAAGAAATAATGCATTTATATTTACAGTAATTGCATCTCAGGATCTTGCTCCCGGTGTAGAGAACTGTGAAACCTATGATGCAATTTGTATTCGTTTTTGTATAATGTATAAGAGACTTTTTAAAGATAACTTGGCTGTAATAATTCAGTAGTCGTTTTTAATGATTATTCATCAATTGGGTGTTGCGATAAGTAAAAATTATATTTATCTTTTCCTTCTTGTAGTGGAATATTTATTCGTGCACAAGCTGTAGGTACCTATTTACATTAATTTCATTTGATCTATTTACTGATATATACATATAATAATATAATGGAAGTAACATTTGTTTCTCTTTTTTTGTTTCAGAGCAAAATTCCTTGAATTTGATAGCATTTGGTTCGGAAATAGCCATTAAATGTCAGATAAAGGAAATTTATATTTTTTATTCTACTGAAGATTAATAAAATATGTATTTGCTTATTCTTAGTTTTATTCCTATAACTCAACAACATTGACGTTTTGCAAGTTCTGAAGCTGCAACAAAATTGTCTAATAACTAAGAATTTTATTGTTTTAGTACTTATTATGTTTTATAATCCTATAGTAATGATACTTTGCCTTTAATTAAATTACTATTTATACTAGCCTGTGATATCCATATGTGTATTTGATAACATTACGGAATATTCATGGTGATGTCTAATTGTAAGTAAAATTATACAATTTATATTCCTCAATGTTACCAAATTTATATTGGAATCATCGGCACTCTAAACAGGAATTTAATTCGAGTTACAGTATGCTGTAAAAAGTAATAAGGTTGTAATCAGAATCACACATGCAAGGGAATTTTCTGTGCAATGTATATTTACACCTGTAATATTCACCTTCTTAGTATTTTTACCTGCCTTCGTTATAAAATTACATGCCAAAATTACTTGACTGTTCGGTAAATATACAATTTATATAAATATTACATATGAATTTTACAGAACAACTGAAAAATACATCAGTGTATGAAATTTACTGGTAGATAGCAATTTTACTGGATGAAGTAAATTTACCTGTAATATCGTAGGCAACTTTGTTACCAACGATTTTACATGTAATTTTACTAGAAATTTTTTTACAGTGTACTCTCCAATTACCAAAATCATGTAAATCCTTTCTTCTTGAGTGTAATTGCTCATTGTAAATAATTAAAATGTGCTTTAAACAGACTGATACAAAGATGGTGCTATTACTAACAAGTTGTGTCACTGTCAAATGTTGCAGGCTAATGCCATTATATAATGTTAGTAATTCCTCGGCACTCCAAGAGCTTTGAATCCCAGAAAAGCTGCCCTCTTAGCATTCAAGTGTAGATTGTTTGTAAGCAGGTGTGTATCACTTTTGCAGCATGATTACAACATAGCAAGTCGTATAGAAAGACTTAAACGCAATGTGAAATTATGAATATATACGTGATCTCATCATCAGGAAATGTAAGAACTTAGAAGTATGTAGGTCGCTAAAGTTATGGCATAATCTCTCTCAAAAACGAACAATAAGCCATTCAAAAACTGACAAATATGCAGGTGATATAAATGTAAAGCTATGCATGTGTGCGAACTAAAGATGACACTTGTTTAAAAGTTGTAACAGGTGCGTCTTTTCGATGGAAAAACGACCCGCTATAATATACATAGGTAAGTATTTTAAAAGAATACCAAAACAAACTTGTACGTACATATGTTTGATAAAAATATATAGCAAAATATGTTTCAACGACATGAAGAGCGTGCTATAAGTGTAGATGTAGATAATTTATATAATGAAACCAACAAAACTTTAAGCTACCTTAAAGGATTATTTTCCTCGGTTGCCATCCCCAATGTTCTGGACTTTAAGACTGGCTATTACATTTGGTTTTAGGCGAGTATCTAATCTACTTGGTTAATGCACACATGTACCTATGCATTTAATTGCTGTATTAATTTCATTTATTTTCAATAATTTTCTATATAGTACACTTACAAAACGACAGGGAATTAAATGAATCAAATTTTGGCCACGTTATCAATATTGCGAGATTAAATACATCCAAAGCGGAAAGTTTTATTACTTGAAAAAAACACGTTTCTTACCAATTTATGGTTAGATTAGCTAAACATTTTAAGGTGAAATGAACCAGTGTTATCCGTAATTTCAACTATGTATTTGTGTATGTATTAGATATCAAATTGTGTTGAACCAAACGCAGTGTAATCTTTAATATAAGTAAACACTTGGACTGGATCAATCAAACTACAAATCCGGAATAAATAAAGTAGTTTATTAATAGCAGTATTATACTTATAATTTTTCATTTTATTTAAATAATATAAAGTGTAGAATATTGTTGTTATTGATTCGCAGCGGCCAAAAGCCACCGCCTACCACACCTACAAAATGTGTATCTACATTTATAAATTGTATATTTACCGAACAGTCAAGTAATTTTGTCATGTAATTTTATAAAAGAAGGCAGGTAAAATACTAAGAAGGTGAATATTACACACAATGTTAACAAACATTTACTGTACAATATACATTGTACAGTAAAATTCCCTTGCACGTGTGATTCAGATTACAGCCTTATTACTTTTACAGCATATTGTAACTCGAATTAAATTCATGTTTAGAGTGCCGATGATTCCAATATAATAACATAAAAATCGCAACTTTATTTGAAAAATATGGTGCCGACATAAAAGACTCAAAATCCTGCTTCTACATCAAATTTCAAACATTTATGAAGGTCATTAAATCATTATACCAAATTCTTATATTTTTACTATTTTAGCTATAGTCTATTTGTATTTATATTTATGGAGCAATAAATAATTTATGAAAACATTAGGTTATGGTTAATATTGGCGTCTGTTCCATTATGAATCAGAATACCCTTCAAAGAACTAACAATAAGTGAAATGGGTGAAATATTTAAACGAAAAAAGAATTACTGTGTTAACCACAATGTATTAAAATGAGTATTTATATAAAAGCATCTTACCTAATTCTTTTACAATGCATGACGGAACAGACAAACAGGAATGATCACCCCAACTTGAGATTGTTTATGCGTCATTAGAATTTACATCGCCAGGTGATATGATCGAGTCAATAATCACTTCAACAACTAGAATTACCTACGCGCACAGGCAAATAACCCAATAACCAATCACATTGCGGCGTATAAATTTTGTGCCATTGAAGGTAAATTTACATGAATATTCCTGTAAAAATAGCTTTCAAAGAATATTGTGCATACACATGTACTTGTACTCACAAAATCCTGCCTATAGCTTTTCATACCTAAACGAACATGTATGTAGACTTTTGTTGGATGAATAGGTATGTACCGCTACGAAACTTGTAGATAAATCTTTTAAATTTCAATTAAATTTTCATAAAGTAAATAACTGTTTTTATTTTACTAAACACCACTCAGAGTCATCTGTATATACTCTCATTAACTCCAAAGATATGCCAAATCTCAAATGATAGATGGCATACTTACTTATTATATTCAGTAGCACTTGGGACGCGGGAGGATATTGTTGCTTCCCCTAACCACTGATTATTATATCAATATAGGTTATAACATTTAAGTATCATTAATGTGACTGTAGTATTTATTAGTTAGTGATGTTTTTATAATATATTAAATAAAATTACCAGAAAATATTCGTGAAATTCCTTTAATCATATATTCTTATATGAATTACAAAGAAATGAATCTTCTAAAGATTGTTCAGGGTAAGTAAGTTCTTTACTATATTAGATACACGATAATAAGTTTTCTATAATCTTAATCCAAACTAAAAACTCGTATTTCTCGTTTTTAAAATTATAAATACAATTCAAATCTCCAGCTAAATTCCCGTCATAGAACCGTATATAACTAAATCAAATGCCAACTTAAATATGCTCGTGAAATTAACCCACAAGATCAAATTCAACCTCACACAACAAAATTCACTAAATTCATAATTTAGAATTTCATATAAATACAACCTCAAATGCTTTATATATTATATGCCGATCATAAGTTCTAAAGATGAAAAAATCGCTTACTTCAGGTATGAAAACTGCTCTAGTATAATCTAGATGCTAATTCCATGTTCAAAATAATCATTTCAGCTCCCAAATAGTATTCCAAAAGGTCTCACAGCAAACTGCCTCGAATGTTGTTCTTCAAAACCCCGGGATTAGCCAAAAGGCCGCTCAAATCTCGAAATAACTGGATACCCACCATGTTAGCACAATACACGTAATACTATCATTCTTGTAAGTAAATTTGAAAACTTTTATGGACTTAATACTGATAGATTATATAAATTCTTGATAAATATCGAAAAAGCAACCACACTCGGCAAAAACTGAAAAAGAAGTCCCCCACATTTGTTTTCAACAAACTCAATGTCTTCAGGGCGAAAGTCACCTGGCAACATACCAGAGAAATCGTTTCCAACGATACGACAGCATTAAAATTGCTCGTCGAACATTAATCGAAAGACATGGTTACAAGCATTAGTTGAAATAAGTAAGTTTTTAGTTTAAATGACTACATACGTTGACAATAAATAAATAAATAGATAAAAATACATTACCATAAACAATTTTGTGATCGATATTATGGTTCTGTAGGTTTTGTTTAGCATAATTCACAGAAATAACATCGCGATACATATAATATGTAGAGATATACCTACCGTTTTGAACACTAAAAATAACATAAAAATGTAGTAGTCAAATTTGAATTTTTAAATTTCCCGCCCTGGGAATTCGCGCCATCACTTATGTACAACGTATGCATACATACGGTTATACGAGTAGTTATAGCGGCTATGTTTTATGAAGCGGGTATCCCTTATATATGCTTTATTGGTGAAATAAATTAAGAATCGTTGGGGCGGTACATAATTTACTGAAACCCCCACCTAAACGACTACAAAAACAATTTTTGTCTCATTAATAAGATTTATTTTGAGGATATTTTTATATTTCGTTTTTTTTTTTCTTTTGTTTGCTGTAAAATTAATAAACGTCAGTGAAATTGCGTTTAATGTGGAATAATTACCTGAAAAATTGGTAACTTTTATATTATTAAGTAAATTTTAGTAGCAAGCACAAAATATTACATGTTTTTTGCGGTAAATTTTCTTTGCATTTTTATTACATTTCATACTTACATGAAATTACTATAAATTTTACCGAAACTTCTTTTTCCATCTCAAATATCCTGGAAAAGATAGGTAAAACAAGGTTTACATGATTTATCGTAGTAAATTCACAACGTTATTACATGTAATATTCCCGATTTACTACAGTAAAATTACTGTAATTTTTTGCAGTGTAGGCAGAAAATTTGGAAAATCTACTAACCTACATGTACCTACCGTGATCTAACGGTTTATTAAAATTGTTATGTAGAAGTATATCAAATTATTGTTCGGTTCTGAATAATCGATTTTACGATCGAGCTCATAACCAAGTACTGCAAATAATTCACGATCTTGTGTATATCGAAAAAGGGGTACTGGCGGACTCATGGACTTCATAAAACTCCATTGGGATTCTTAATTATTTAGTCCCAACATTTCGTTGTTTAGTTATCATTACATCAAATGGCTAGAATAATAAATGTTATAATCTCTAAAGAGTCAAACAGATATATCTATTTGTTTCTAGAGTATATACTTAAAAATATCGGCCGTTGTATGTATACGTACTAGAGTGCTATAAGGTGTGAAGTAAAGTAGGTATACACCTGTTATATTTCGAATATGTTAATATAAAGGAAACCAGAGAAAGACGTTTAAGGAATACAAAAGTGCTAGGTAGTCTTGCATGTGACAACCAGGAGATATAAAAGTTGAAGTAGAAAAATATATTTTCTGAAAGTGTCAGCCATGTACCTTGATAGAATTATATACGCGTTATAACATCTCCGATAGCGTGAATCCTCGTACCCTTCGTACGCAAATGATATTCAAAAGACGAGTTGGATAAATCATTCGCTTCCATCTTTAAAAAAACGCTAAATATGAATTAAATTCAACTTATATGTTCCAGACTTATTAGTTATGAAACAGCTACTAGGATTGGATAAAGTGAAAACTTGCAGTACTCATTTTCCATCAACTTAATCTTAATTCATTTTACGTGTGCCAAGAAGCAGCTATTTAAGTATGTTAATCTAAGCTTATTTTTTTGATGCTACGTTCTAGTTACTTCCAGTGTTTTACGGCAGTTTAATAAACTTTCATGGATTATTTCTATTTTCTAAAAAATCTAAGTAGCCATATACCGGGTGTTTTGAAACATCGTTTAAAGATTTTAAGGGCATGTAGTACGATCGAAAATAAGGTTAAAAGTCATAATAAACATATGTCCACAAATTAACTGTTTATGAGATAACAGCGATTTTATCGCAAATGCAGAATAAGTTTGCTTGCGGTTTTTATTAAGATGTTATTGTATTTTAACATAAAATAGATTATAACTAAAGAAGATGTTCCAAATGACGTCTTTCCATTTCGACACAGGATCTACATCTGCTTTCAAAGGAAGCGCGCACTCTTTCAAAAAACAAGTGTTTTTCTCGTATTATCTGGCAACAGTGTTCTATTCGTTGGCGCAACTCTGGAAGATCGTTTACCGGTGTTGCGTACACTAAACTTTTCAAATAACCCCAGATACTAAAGTCCAACGGGTTTAGATCGGGAGACCTTGTTAAGATGTTCTCTAACCGCATGCGTAAAGTGCGGTGGAGCTCCATCTTGCATAAACCAGAGGTTCAGTCTTAGATTTATAGGTAAATCTTCCAAAAGTTCAGGTAAAGTATTTTCCAAGAACTCGAGATATGCAGGACCTGTTAAGCGTTGTGGCAAAACAATCGGTCCTAACAACCGTTCCCCTATCATGCCTAACCAGATGTTTAGAGAGAAACGTTGCTGGTGCCGAGCTTCAACGGTAGCATGAGGATTCTCGTCACACCAAACGTGATTGTTGTGGAAATTAAATATTCCATTTTTAGTAAAACCAGCTTCATCAGTCAAAGGGATGTTATTAGCGAAATCTGGCCGATCAGCAGCTGTTCGCAAAAACCACTCACAGAAAGCCCTTCTCGCTTGATAAACCGGAGCAGTAAGGGCTTGTACCCGTTGGATATGGTAGGGGTATAGGAGTTGCTCATGAAGAGTTCTCCAAACAAGATTGCTGCTTACACCCACTTGAGTCGAAATTCTTCTAACACTAGTCTCGGGATTTTCATCAATAATATTCAAAATTCGATCTTCTATCTATGGAGTACATGCTAATCTCTGCCGTCCAGTATCAGAAGACCGCTTGTCAAACGAACCAGTTTCTCTTAGTCGTTGAAACACCGTCCGAAACATCACATGCGAAGGCAGTTGGCGATCAGGAAACGTTTCAGCATAGAAGCGACGTGCTTCTGAAGAATTCCCATTAGCACGACCGTACATGAACACCATACCGCTCATTTCAGCATTAGAATACGCAACCATTGTAATTGCTACAAATTGCACAAAACGTCAAATTAAACTGTCATAAAACAATAGCTGATAAGCACCTGTTTACTGGGATATGTTATATCCATATACTACTAGGAACATTCGCTGTTATCTCGTAAACGGTTAATTTGTGAACATGGGTTTATTATGACTTTTAACCTTATTTTTGATCGTACTACATGCACTTAAAATCTTTAAACGATGTTTCAAAACACCCTGTATATGGGCAAAGACACAACCGAGAAACAGGCACCTACCAAAGCTATTTAGTAATCCCTTAGAGTAGACAACTGAACATGAATTGAAATAAACTTAATTAAAATATTTTTTCTCTTCGCGAATATTTCAAAACATATCATTTTTCAGATTCCGATCTACGGTGAAAATTAGGACAAGGCGGTTGTCAGGGCGCCGACGAAACTTTTAATTCATCTACGTTATGCTTGTCGCATTTACAACGAGCCCTGCATACTTGCCAACATTCTAAAAGTGTTTCTCCGTTTTTTGGAATAATATGCCTCACCCTTACGGTCAGATACCAGATTTTCCATGCCTAGCTACATGGAAAAGCAAAATTACATCTACAGGCCCATGCACAATATCCAAGCGATGATTTCGATACACAGTAATCGTGTGGATGACATTCATGTACGGATAGCGACGAGAGCGAATATAATTTCAGAATCCTAGCGCGTGCTGCTTTCAGCAGCTGTCAATTCTGAGTAAGATTAATTTGTGGGTGGGAGTGTTACAATTTAGCAGGGTGAACGCAATCACGAACCAATTTTAGTTGGACGCTGATGGTGAAGCATCAACGCCAATTAATTCGTTAAATAGGTATACACACATTTAGCTTAATAGATGTATATGTTAGTCGAATCGTCGAATTGCTCAAGAGCAAGAGTCAAACCAAGGTCTTGCCATTGTTTTAATATGAAGAAGAGTATTTGTTTTTATATTTGATTCATTTGAACGTTAAGATCAAGTAGCTTACTAAGAAACACTCTTATAATAATGTATATTGTTTAATATATGTAGGTGCATAATATAACTGTAATAATACATTACAACAATGAGCTAGATGTAAATACTGACTAATAAAGCAAACAGAAATAACAAACAAGCAAAACAATACAATTTGACTTCACTAATTTAAGATACCTCGACGGATTGCTTTTCTTTCGATTTTGGTGCTTCCACAAGATTTTACTTCATTAAGTAGGTAGTTATGTAAGTTCCAGGTGACGTAGTTTTTTCCTGGTCTAAAGTGCTTCAACCTGCGACCGAGTGGGAGTTTTTTTCTTAAGATACAATGCATTACAGAATATAATGATAAACTTATGATTTTTAACAATGAGAGAAGGGGAGAGGAGTGTGTTTTGTTTTAAAGATTAAAGTTTTCTTAACACCCGAGTGTGAGAGGAGCATGGTTTTTTAAAGAAATAATAATTTTATTGTTTAAAACATTTTTAATGCTTCCTTCACCTAACTAGATGTTATTGTTTAAAATATTCTATAAATGCGCATTTTGAAGTATTTCATTCATTCATAACGTTAGGGCGGACACCTTTAGTCCGAGCACTTGAGCTAGGTGCTCATTGTCCCTTCCCTATTAAATCTCTTATTTCCACTCAAGCAGCTTGGTGTTCTCGATAAAGCCCAGTATCTTGCCCAGTGGAAATTTGAGAACCTTCGAGGGCTCCAATAGATCCTTGCCGAAGTCTTTCTGCCGGCGTACTTTCAGCTCCTCACATTTGCAGATTACATGTAAACTCGTTTCCTCCTGTAGCTCACATCTTTTACACCACGGCTCGCTTACTCGACCTGTGTAGCATAGATGCTTTTTCAGGAGACAGTGTCCAGTTACCAGCCGAGTAATGGTTTTAGCGTCTCTGACCAGGTACAACTGTGCCTTGAGAAAGGCAAAAAGAGAATAAAGGAAAAAGTTCTGCCAGGAATTCGAGGGGGTCCCTGAATGTTCCAGAATTCGAAAAGTCCTTGCAAAAGAAGGGCCCTGTAAGCTTGGGTCTCTTAGTAAGCCCAATGGCGATAAAGCCGAGACTGAAGAGCAAGTCCTCAAGCACTTCTTGGAGGTGCACTTTCCGGGCTCCAGGGTCGTTCAAATCCAATTCGGGGGAGAATGTATGGGACTGAGGTCAGCTCAGATACCTGACCTAAGAGCACGGAGGGAAGACTGGATTCATGCGCGGAAAGTTATTTAAGTACCCAAAATTCGATGGGCTATCGAATCCTTTAAACCCTTTAAATCGGCTGGCAGTGATTGCATCTTCCCGGCCCTGCTGCAACAGGGCCTGGAACCACTTTCCCCAGTTATATGTACCCTGCTAAGAGAAAACTTTGGCTCTGGGATACACGCCAAGCAGCCGGAGAGAGGCCAGGGTGGTCTTCATTACGAAGCAGGGCAAACTGTCCTACACGGAAGCGAAGTCGTACCGGCCCATCAGTCTCACCTCATTTCTTCTCAAAACCCTGGAGAAGATAATTGATAGACATCTTAGGGATTCGGCTCTGGCAAGTTTGCCTCTACACGAGTACCAGTATGCCTACCAAACGTGTGGAAAATCGTGTGAGCAGGCCATTCATGAGCTAGCTCGACGAGCAGAAATAACCTTTAGAAACAAAGAAATTGCATTGGCTACCTTTCTGGACATCGAGGGCGCCTTCGACAGGGCGTCCTTTCGGTCGATGGAAAGGGCGCTTCAAAAATGGAAAGTCGAGCCAACTGTGAGGAGGTGGATCGGCTCCATGCTAAGAAACAGAATGGTTCATGTATCGCAGAACCTTTGCAATGTAAAGGCAACCGTGGCAGCTGGCTGTCGCCCTTGCTATGGTGCCTCGTGGTGGATGGCTTGCTTTTTGATCTACGGATGGCGGGTTTCCACGCGCAGGGCCACGCAGACGATATCACCATCATGGTCTGCGGAAAGTTTGAAGGTGTGGTTTCCGAGAGGATGCAAGTCGCACTCAAACTAGTGGAGAGATGGTGTCAACAAAAAGGGTTAAATGTAAACTCTCGGAAAACGACAATAGTTCCGTTTACTTGGAGGAGGAAACTTTCAAAACTACAGTGTCCAGCCATCTTCGGCTCGAAGATTGTGGTATCTAATGAGGTTAAATACCTAGGTGTTATTTTGGACGCAAAACTGACGTACAAATCTCACCTGGAACAAGTGTCGAACAAAGCCACAAAGGCCTTCTGGGCCTGTAGAGGAATGTTTGGTAAAACGTGGGGGCTAAAACCGGTAATGGTGCATTGGCTGTACACGCAGGTCATTGTACCTTCCATAACCTATGCCTCGTTGGTCTGGTGGCATAAGGCTAGCCTGGGCTACGCGGTAAACGCGCTCAGTAAGGTCCAAAGGACTGCCTGTTTAGGCATCACGGGAGCCATGTCCTCGACGCCGACTGCGGCCATGGAGACCATTCTTGGCCTTCCTCCGCTTCGAACAGACAGTACCTCTGTCCACTAGAGTGGACAAGATTCCGCCCGTCTTCAGCTTCACTAGGAAATACTCCGTAGATATTTCCAACAGTGAGATCTCCAAAGTATACATTCACAGACCGAGGCGATGTTCTCATCGCTGGTTTGTGGATGCCTCGAAGACGCCGAATGGCACAGGCATTGGGATCTGGAGAGAAGGAGAACCGAATGGCGAAGCCATCAGTTTAGGGGGCTCCACTTGCATCTTCCATGCTGAAGTTATAGTCATCCAGACCTGCGCAGAGAGCATCTTAAATTGCCCGCATGGGAATGGATGGGTCGAAATTTTCTCTGACAGCCAAGCTGCCCTCAGGGCACTACAGGCTGTCAAATTTGCTTCCGAAGTGGTACTGGGGTGCCATAGGAAGCTTGAAGAATTGGCGGAGCATCACAGCATTACGCTGAAATGGGTGCCTGGTCACTCTGGGATTAGAGGCAACGAAATTGCTGACAAATTAGCTAGAGGCGCCAAGGGAAATAAAGATATCTACAGAAACGGATTTAGAATTCCAAAAAACCGAGGAGAAGAAAAATCTACAACTGGAGGACAAACGGCAAATGTTGAAAGAAATAATATGCAACAAGGCAGTAAAAATATGTGGAGTAAATAAATATAATAACCATTTGAAGAGGTCACATTGGTGGAACGGTGAAATTAATGAGCCAATTGGGAAATTTGGAAAAGAAGTGTCCGAACAAAGACAGAAGAATGCAAGGAAGAATATATAAAGACAAGAAACATAGTTAAAAAGTTGGTGAAGGAAGCGAAAAGGAAATGTTGGGAAAAATTTGGGACAAAATTAAATGAAATGTATATAACAAGCAATAGAAAGTTTTGAAGTCAAGTAAAAAGGCTAAAAGTTATTAAAAAGAAACAAGTTAGAACTATACTAGAATGCTGAGGAGGGTGAAGAGAGGGATCTGGATCAAACAAATGATGACATAAGTGAATGGGCAGATGAAATTACGTTGCGGAAACTATAAGATGCGCTAATTAATGATAATAATAAAAATGAAAACGGATAAAGCAAGCGGAATAGAACAAATAGATCCAGAAATGATTGAATACCTAGAAGTGAATGGAAGGATATCTGTTGTGTTATTCAAACGAAGGTTCGACCCAGAATATCTTTATTCTAGAAATATCTATACATACGAGCGTACAAATGTTACACAAAAAAAACGCCCTAAGTAAAAAGTAAATATATACAGTATTAACGCAAAGTTATACACTCAATTTACCACATAAATATATACAGTATTAACGCAAAGTTATACACTCAATTTACCACAATTCCTTCCCCTTAAAATTAATACAATTCAGAACATATACTCTTAAATAATTAATTGTTTCGACTTCTTAAATTATACCGACGGTTAACAGAAGATTCCGACGAAGTACCACTAGGATCATCATCATCGCTAACAACAATAGTTCCAGCCGCCGCCTCATCAGAATTTTCTGTCCCTTGCTCTTTCAATTCTAAATTGGAGTCCAAATTTTGGGTAGGAGCAGATAAAGACTTACGAGATCTCAACTGATTAGAATGTCTCTTAATTATTTTATCTGTTCCTACTTTCACATCATAAGCGACATTTCCAGTTTTATTTACAACACTTCCAGGAAGCCAAAGAGAGTCAAAAGCTTGTAAGGGATTTTTCGCATAAACTTCACTGCCAATTTCAAAGTTTGCTGGTCTACCTTTAAATTGTTCAATTTGCGCTTGTTGTTTGTTATTTATAATATTGTGGTGATTTGGTCTTATTAAATCTAATCGCGTTTTTAAATTACGCCCAAACATTAGAAAAGCTGGACTAGCATTTGTAGTACAGTGAGAAGCGATTCGATAATTAAATAGAAATCTTTGCAAAAATTCGTTAATATCTTCTCCTTCATCATGAGCCTTTTTGATAGCATTTTTTACTTGTTTGACACAGTTTTCCGCTGCACCATTGCTTTGCGCATGGTAGGGCGGTGAAAACAAATGTTTGATGCCGTTTAGTTGTAAATACTTCTCTAATTCACCCGAAGAAAACGGCTGTCCGTTGTCTGACAATCGTATCGGGTAATCCAAAGCGTGCAAACACGGTTCTTAAAAGTTTTATTACCGTTTTAGCATTTGCTTCATTTATTTTAAAAACTTCTAACCATTTTGTGAACGCATCTACTATTACGAAATATTTGCTATTAAATATAGGACCCAAGAAGTCCACATGTATACGTGACCAAGGTCTATATGTTTGAGGCCATGGTTGCAAAATTGTTTTAGGTGGATTATTTTGAAATTTGTTACAAGTTTGACAATTTTGACAAAGTTTAACAATGTCACTGTCAATTAACGGCCAATAGCAATAAGATCTAGCAATTGATTTACACTTATTCATCCCTAAATGACTAGTATGTATTTCCTCCAAAATTTGTTCTCTAAATTTTGGTGGAACCACAACTCTAACCCCCCATAAAATACATCCTTGCTCTAAATGCAATTGATGTCGACGCAAAAAATAGGGTTTAATTCCATCTGACATATTTTTAATATGTTCTGGCCAACCTGTAAAGCAATAAGAAAACACCTTACTTAATATAGGATCTTTTTGTGTTTCCAGCGCAATTTGCTTGTGACTAATCGGTAACGCTTGATTAATATACAAAATGTGACCTATATCTGGCTCTTTATTTGATTCTAGATTAAGAGGTAATCGTGATAAAGCATCAGCCACACAATTGTTCTTTGAAGTGATGTATTTAATTTCATATTGATAAGCTGCCAAAATTATTGACCACCTCTGTAATCTGCTTGCCGCGAACTGAGGCACACCTTTTCTTTCGCCAAAAATTGCTAAAAGCGGTTTATGATCGGTATACAAATAAAATTTTGTGCCAAATAAATATTCATGAAATTTTTTTACACCGAATATAATTGCTAAGGCTTCCTTGTCAATTTGTGAATAGCCTTTCTCCGCTTGATTTAACGTTCGAGATGCATGAGCAATCGGTCGCAAAATACCATCGGCAAATCTATGAAAAATAACTGCTCCTACACCCGTTGCACTTGCATCACAAGCTAAAACAATAGGCAATTTAGGATTATAATGAACTAGAACTTTTGATGACGCTAATTCTTTTTTAATCTCATTAAATTGTTTTAAACAATGTTCATCAAATACCCAACTAACATTGTCTTTTAATAAGAAATATAATCTACTTAGTTTTGTGCTTAGCTGTGGAATGAACTTCCCATAAAAATTAACTAATCCTAAAAAAGATTTTAGTTCTGTCTTATTATTCGGTATTTTCATATCTAAAATAGCGGAAATTTTCTCTTTACATGGATGCAATCCTTCAGCGTCCAAGTAATGACCTAAATATGTCACGGATTTTTGAAAAAAACTACATTTATTTAAATTTATTTTTAAGCCACACTCTTGAATTTTATTAAAAACTAATTTTAGCCTCTTCAGATGTTCAGATTCAGTAGAACCCGATATTAGGATATCGTCAATAAACACAACAACACCCGGTATATTACTAAAGGTTAAATCCATTAATTTTTGAAAAATACTAGGACTTGATGCTATTCCATACGGCAATCTGTTGTACTTAAATAGACCCTTGTGAGTATTAATAGTAACTAATTGTTTTGAATCGTGATCCAGTTCTAATTGGGCATAAGCTTGTGAGAGATCTATTTTACTGAATAACTTACCACCGGCTAATTTAGAAAAAATATCTCCAACCTTTGGTATCGGATACTTTTGAACATGTAAATGTGGATTAACAGTAACCTTGAAATCTCCACAAATACGTACCTCGCCGTTCTTTTTCAAAACTGGCACAATTGGACTAGCCCATTCACTGCATTCTACTGGAGTTAAAACACCATTATTTACTAACTTTTGTAACTCTAATTCAACTTTTGTTCTTAAGTTGTAAGCTAATGAACGCGGTTTGTAAAAAACTGGTACCGTATCAGGCTCTAAATATAGTTTAGCTTTAAAATTCTTATAAGTTCCTGGCTCATTATCAAATATACCCTGGTATTGTTTAATTAAATTCGATATTGCTGCATTTCCAGCAACTGAACTAGTTAAAGTTTCATTTTCAGTTTTTAAATTATTTAAAGCAACATTATTAATTATGTTAATGTTTAATGCCGTTAACCACTGACGGCCTAATAATGATGGTCCACCATTAGGTACCACATATAACTTTAAATTATCAACTGCATCATTAAATTTTACCTTGACTCTTATAAAACCTTTTGACTCTATTTGGGTTCCCGTGTAAGTTGAAAGTTTAATTTTTGAACTATTGATAGTTAATTTATTAAAATATTTCTTATAAGTAATCTCAGAAATTACGGAAACTGGCGATCCTGTATCTATTCCATATTTAATTTAACATTTTCTATTTCTATGTTAACTTTTATCGGCGAATCTTTATCATTCGAAATTACAGTAAACAAATTTGCAGATATATCTGAATCAGAATCATTAATATTTGAATCATTTACAGCATTTGACTTTACATTTTCATTAGTTAAATAATTTTGTCTTTTATTTACAACTTTGGAATTTTTGTTTATTTTACAAACATATTTTAAATGTCCTTTCTTACCGCAATTATCGCAAACGGAATTTCGGTAAAAACATTGACTGCTGTGATGATTTCCTCTTCCACAAACTCGGCAACAATGTTTGGTTTCCTTCTCCATTTTCTCCTTGTCTGTGTAGTTCGCTCTTCTGCCGGAAGTTGATCCACGCCATTCCGCTGCTTCTTTCCCAGATGACCTTGTTCTCCGGGAACCGGAAAATGGGCGACCATGATGGCGCATGTTGAGCACGTGGTACGAACCATCCATATCCGTTACATTTTTCTCGACTGCTTCCCTGTCTCTTGCTAAATTATATGCTGCTACACAATTTAGCTTCTTTTCGGAGAATAATCGTTGCTTAATAACTTCATTATGTAGCCCAGACACAAACTGATCTCTTAAATTGTCATCCAATGTTTCCTTAAATTCACATGTTTTTGCCAAATTTCGCAATACCACCATATACTGCGTAACAGATTCTCCTTTTTCTTGCCGCCGAAGTCGGAATTTATGCCGTTCTGATATTACGGATGGTGCCGGCTGCAAATGTTCTTGCACAATTTCTACCAATTCTTTATATGTTTTCTTTTCTGGCTTTACCGGACTGCACAAATCTCCCATTAATTCAAAAGTTTCGTCCCCAACTACCGTTAATAGCGTGGCAACTTTTAAATCTTCTTCAATTTTATTTACTATGAAATATTGCTCTAAACGTGCAATATATGTGCTCCATTTCTGTGATGCGGGATCAAACTCACTTATTCTTCCCACCGACATTTCCACGTAATTTAATTTCTTTTACGCTACTTTAACTATTTTATATTTCACTATTAATTTTCCTCGTCGCCAATATTGTTGTGTTATTCAAACGAAGGTTCGACCCAGAATATCTTTATTCTAGAAATATCTATACATACGAGCGTACAAATGTTACACAAAAAAAACGCCCTAAGTAAAAAGTAAATATATACAGTATTAACGCAAAGTTATACACTCAATTTACCACATAAATATATACAGTATTAACGCAAAGTTATACACTCAATTTACCACAATATCGTTATTAGAAATTTTCAGAATGGCATGGGAAACCGAAATTATTTCACAAGACTGGGGATTTGCCGATATATAAACAGGATGCCACCTGGAATGTGACAACTATAGAGCGATATCAGTTTTAAATTATATACGCGGATTATAGAAAAGAGATTAAGGGAGGTAGTTGGAAATGAATTGGAATGTGAGCAAGCTGCGTATATACCAGATAGACGAACAAACGACAACATCCATATACTTAGAAATAATATAGAAAGGAAGATAGGGGCGGGTAAAGAACTACACTCATCTCTTCTTGACTTAAAAGCTGCATTCGACACAGATATAACAGGAATATAATATGGAAGAGCCTGGCCCTGAGCTTAAATTAATAAGGGTAATAAAAAATATATACAAGAGAGTAATTGGAGAGGTAAATATGAATGGAAATATGTCAAGGAAATTCGGAATGGGCAAAGAAATAAAACAAGGTGATAGTATAAGTCCGCTACTATTTATAATAGTGACGGATGGATTAATAAGGAACACAAAAATAAGGACAGAAAAACAACAAACAATAATCGGATATAATAAAATGGAACTAGTCAAAATAAGTAACTTACTCTATGGAGATGATGTAGTGTTGGTAGCGGATAATGCACAAAAGATGGAAAAACTAGTGCAAGTATGGATAGAGGAAATACAAAAATTAAAACTTGAAATAAATAGTGAAAAATGCAAAACTATGATCATAAACAACAATGACAACAGGAATAAAAATGCAATAATCCACATTAGAGGGAAGCAGTTAGAAAGAGTTTCAGCATATGAATATTTAGGCTGTATTATAACTGAAGACGGAAAGATAGATGCTCATATAAATCATAGATTAAAGAAAATAAACAACCTATACTACACCTTAAATAATCCAATTATGGGGAAAAGGGAAATAGACAGAAATACCAAATTGAGAGTATACAACGCAATAGTTCTACCAACAATGACTTATGCAAGTGAAACATGGCTTTCGCAAAAGAAATATGATGGGAGGATAATTGC
This sequence comes from Cetonia aurata, assembly GCA_949128085.1. Taxonomy (NCBI): domain Eukaryota; kingdom Metazoa; phylum Arthropoda; class Insecta; order Coleoptera; family Scarabaeidae; genus Cetonia; species Cetonia aurata. The sequence goes on from OX421885.1 coordinate 1,346,673, forward strand.
CGCCCAAATGAAATAGGTGGGAAGACCAAATGGGTTAAATACGTACTGAAGAAATAAGAATTAATAACTAGTGGGTCGATAAGCTAAGGTCGTGACTAACTCATCCGACGCCTATAATGGGCATACGAATTTGAAGAAGAAGAAGATGTATATAAATATATATAAGTTTAGTTATTTTAAATGTTTATTGTTATTATTAATTCTTTGAAAGTGTATAGCATCGTTTTCTACGTAAAAGCGCTTTTGACGAATAAAAAAAAGAGAAATTATTAAAAAAAAGTCCTCCATTATTAGCATCTAGCGAAAGCAAGTTAGGTCATCTTTGGGACCATGCAATCTCCTGCAAATGATGTTCAAGCAGTTTTTTAGTATCTGTTATAATTTCGGAGATATCTCTAAAAATTGAAAAATCGCGCAAACTTTGAAAGGGGGCGTTTACATAGTGTATATATGATTGTGATACGAATATGTCCCCTTGCTGTTTATAATATAATATACCTAATAGCAAATAATTACAATTATGGATGATGAACGTTTTGTCTTTTCTATATTAACTTGTAATAACGGCAAAAGGAAAATACTATTCGTCGATTCGCAATCGTGCACTATTTCATTCCCTCTAGACTTTATTTATGTATATTGTGACCAGCACATGTTTCTCATTTATGAAGGTGTTAGCATGCCACATTTACGATTTTCAGTCCGCTACCGCGTCGCGTTTACGTCCCTCTTACGCCATATTTTACTTACGTTACATTGAAAAACACTTTTCCGTATCATATTTAGAACCTGCTGCTTTATTGTTTTTCTTATATTTTGCATTTACATGATAACCTTCAAATAAATTAGGTTCATGAAAACTATTTGTGATATTAAATGATATATTTGGTGCGATAATATGTTGAATTTCAGTTTGAATATAGCAAAATGTGCCATATAATTGCTAAAAGCAAAACTAGTTAGTACAGTAGGTACTCTTCTACTTTTGTTTTTAATTATTTCAGGTCGACGCATTTATATTCCTAATGAACACAAAAGATGTTACATATTTTATTTTATTTATATAGGGTTTTTCAATAAGGACGGGTCGATGCTGAAATGGAATAAAACAAGCTCTGTGTGAGGTATTAACGAAATTATTTTTTTATTTGAAAGGCCTATGTGTGTCATTATGTATTACATCGTTCACAAATGTTCGCTGTGGCTTCTCTCTGTCACATAGATCTGGCTGAATTTGAACGATGACCTGGGTTATGTTGACTTTAATGGCGTTGGTCGATTGCGGATTATTGGCATAGACCTGCGACTTCAGGAAACCGCATAAGAAAAAGTCTAGCGGGGTCAGATCGCGCGATCTTGGTGACCAATTCACGTCACCTTTGCGAGAGATAACCATACCCTCAAATTGTTCATGGAGGATGTCCATCGTGGCATTCGCATATCGTTCAATTTGGGCCGCGCTCGCCGTTGACGGTGACGTCTTCACCATCGTCGTTTTAAAAAAAGGCACGGACCAATGACGCCGCCGGCCCAAAATCCGCACCAAAGTAACTTTTCGTAGATGCATTGCCACCTGGTGAACCTCGTGTGGCATCGTTCCATATACGGCAATTTTTAACATAGCCATTCATCTAGAAATGCGCCTCGTTGCTAAAGAAGATTTTTCAACCAAAATTGGGATTCTCTTCCAAACGCTCCGAAGCCCAGTCAGCGAACAAACAGCGTTGTTTATGGTCATAAACTTTGAGCTCCTGGGTCTGTTGGATCTTGTACGGTAAGTCCCGACGCAAAATTCGCCAAGTTGAAGTCTGCGAAAGGCCGAGTTTTTGTGCACGGCGAGGAATTGACTGCCTCGGGTTCTTCTGCATGGACCGCGGCGATGTTCTCGGCTCATCTGGCGTTCCTTTGACGTACGGGTGTTAGCTGATTGTTTACCGACCTGTTCGTCTCAAATTTGGCTACCAAACGTTGGAGAGTCGACTTTGAAGGGCTATCGCGTCTGCTGTAAAATGGTTCGCACTAACGAACACTTATTTTGGTAATAAAGGTTTATCATTTAGACGTGCTGCTCAATCGTGTAACTTATAATGGTGATTTGGCATTACTGATTAGACAGACGCCGCCAAAACAACGTGACCGCCACAGGCTGCCAACATCGATCCGCCCGAATTGAAAAACCCGTTATTTGCATTATAGCATGTGTGAAAGGGCTATTTGAGCAAATATTTTATTTTATACCTTTTCTTTCTTCCTGGCTGCCGATGTTATTTCCCTCTACTCCCATGTATCCCTGCACATCGACTTCCAATTCGTGATTCCCATCGTCCTTGCATCCTCTTCCACGGCGTCTTCCCATCTCCTCCTCGGTCTTCGCCTACTTCTAGCCCCCAGTGGGATCCACTGGGTTATCCTCTTGATCATTTCTTTTGGTTTTTTCTCATTATATGTCCTGCCTATTGTAACGTCTTTGTTTTAAAGTACCTTATGATGTTTTCTCCCCCGAGCTCATCTTCTATCTCTCTGTTAATTTTCATTCTTGTTTCCCCATCTTCTATTTGGTCTCAATCGTGTTCGCGTTATTTTTCTTTGTATTATTTTTAAATCTTCTTTTTCCTTTCGATTTATTGCCATTGTTTCCAGCGCATAAGTAATAACTAGTGTGATCCGGGTTTTATATATTTTTATTCTAGTTTTTTTACTTAGCATTTTGTTTTTCAAGAGAAATATATTCCTACCGTATGCCTGTTTTCCTTTTAAAACTCTCTCCCTCACTTTGTCTCTTATAGTTCCTCCTACTGTAACACCTAAGTAATTAAAAAAGGCGACTGCTCCGAAATTATATCTTTTTGCTTTTAAAAAGTTTTGTGTTTGTACGTCCCCTTTTCCCAGCTTCAAGTATTTTGTCTTTACTTCATTTATTGTCATAGCCATTTTATCTCCTCCAACATCTAGACTTTCTATAGCCCTTACCAGATCATCTCTTGTATTTGCTATTATGCAACATCGTTTGCATACGCCATTAGTTGTATTTAATTGGAAATAATATGTTTCTTTTCTAATTTTGCTCATCTTATGACACCCTCCAGCACTAGATTAAACAACGTTGGCGATATTGGGTCGCCTTGTTTTATCCCTTTATTTACTTCGAACGAATCTGTTGTTGTTCCTTGGAATCTCACTTTGGCTTTTGTATGTTTCAAACTCACTTCTAGGATTGTTGCTGCTTATTGAAACTGTAACAATCTCTGATTTATAACATATTTAGCAAAACATATCTAGATTTGATTGGTATAAAGATATTAGATTATGAATAATTAATTTGTAATTCTTTAATTTTTAAGACGATATATGTACAGGTGGTATGAGATTTAACAAGTAATGGATTTTTAGCTGCATTTAAACAATTTATGACAAGAAGGGGAAAGGTAGCAAATCTCTATTCCAACAGTGGTACACAATTTGTAGGAGCAAATAGAGACCCCTCAAACATAGCAACACAAAACCTGAGACAAGTCAACTAGCACTTTTTCTCGCCATAAACTTGACAGTATTTTGAGAAGCTGGTGTAAAAGCTGTAAACATGATTGACTACGTTTACACGGGCATTTAGCACCGGTGCAGTTAAATCGGTGAAATTTCAAAAATGATATAGCAGTGCTGTTTACACATGCAATGTTAATAAAATGTTGTTGTCTTTAGACTTTAGATGAAATTAGGCATAAAATGTGGCGTTGCCAAAATAGAAAAAATATTTTCACCATAACAGTAAGTGATATTGACAGTCTGCCATAAACCTTTTGCCATCCAAACATTTTGTGATTTAGTTGTAAAATCCATAATTAGGTTTTTTGATAAAGGTGATAATAAAATAAAAAAAGAGTGTCCGAGAAGGCACGCCCGCGATACCACGCACCATTTTTATTTTCTGAATTTTCCTTGTTCCATAAGATCGACTATTATATGAAAGCTACTAGTTTTCAACCCTTATTTTTCGCCTGATGATGGTGTAACATCGAATCCGGTAACTTCATATAGTAAATTATTCCAATTAGAAATGTGCATTTTTATTTTGTTATCACCTTTATTTTGTGATTTGTCCTTCTCGAACTAATCTCAAGAAAAATCTTATTTCTTCCATATCCCACAAATACCGTTAAAACGTATGCCGAATTACCGAAATTTAAATGAGCCAGAAAGGACCGTTAAGTTCACATATGGACATAACCTATACTATTATCACCATATGTGTGAGCATATCTGAACAACATTTCATGCTTTGGCATATGTTGGTAACAGAGAAATAAAATGTTTTAAACTGTTTACACGTAATTTTACTGTTACGGTTTTTTCTTCACCTACCTTGTGTAGTACTCGGCCAGTCTTTTCGACAAGCTTTCGGTATCGTTATCGTTTCATTTTGGTCCTTTCAATTTGTGCTTTCTTCTCTCATGTTGGCTAGAATTTGAGAATCTTTAATTTCATTACCTTCAGATTTTGTATTGTTTCACTTAATTCGGTCCTAGTTTCTGTTTATTTCATTCTAGTAAATCATTCTCTATGTTTTGACAGTTGTTTGGTTTTCAAGGTTAGATCTGTTTTGTTCTTCATTTATCCGTTTTACAGATTTCTACGCATTGATTTGGTTATCGATTGTATTTCGTGTTCCTTTTGTTCTTTTCAGATCAGCATATTTCGAGTTCACATCTTTTCGACGTTAGATGGCACCTCTTGTCCGTTGTCCGTTTTCAAATTTAATTTCCTATTTTCTGATTGGTTGTGTGACGTATTCTCCCGTTTGGGCTTCCTGTTTCCGGCATCTTCGTTTTGATCTTGGTAATGGTTTAAGACGTGTTCTCAAGAGTAAATTCTTCCTGTTTCTGGAATTTCGGATATTTTCTCACTTATGTGGATTTATATGGAAGTTTACCGAAAATAATCATCGGCCGTATCTTCGCTTGTGTTTGATGTGGAATTGATGTGATTACCACGGCTGATGGATTCGATTAATTCGAGATAATTTGAGAACCCACGCGTCTGCAACGCCATTTTGAAATTTTTCTTCGCTACATTGAAAAAGCCCGTTTGTTTTTAACAAGGTCTCTATCGTCGTATTATTTTTGGAGTCCTGAATATTTCAACTTCCAGTGCATAACTGGTACTGATTTCTTCGGTACGGAAGGGGTTGCAACCTTAGGCGCACCCTCACCATCACTCAATTCTTCTGACGATGGGACAGGAGAAGATGACCCACCAGCAACCTGAGACGAAACCACGGATTGGTTCATAGTCGAAGTTCGCACTAACTTTTTAACCTTAGATTTCAGAGTGGGCGCGAGAGTAACAAAAGATACAAGCAATTCAGAACGCGATTTTCTTTCATCATCGGTAGTAGGCGCACTCCTATTGACTCGACCGAGAGCATGAGCCAACTTAGAAATCTTGGAAAAATCTGCTGAGGGTAAATTTCCGGTGAAATTTCCAACCAAGTCCTCAAGCATTTTCAACTTGTCGGTAAGCGCTACCAAGTCCTCCTCGAATGTAAAAGGATAATTAGGCCACTTAAAACTCTCTAACTTTTCTACCTTTCGGAGACCTCGAAGAGTCTTCCGCATAGAATCTACCGTATCCAGAGTCGTCACCCCTCTAATTCGTAATTCATACCCTAACTCATCCTGACTCAAGCGATTAATTTCCAATTTGAAGTCCATAATTGAGATATAAGTTCCAAGAAAATGTCAAAAATCCAAAGAAAATATGAAAAGCAAGGAAGTGACCCCACCAAAAAAATGTTGTGCCTCACCAAAAAAATATTGGGCCCCACCAAAAAAATGTTGTGGCCCCACGTTGGGCGCCAAAAGCTTGTTACCTAAAGGCAGGGAACATGTAGTGCCTGATACTTTATCGCGTGCTGTACCTGTGTTAGAGTCTGTTGAAGTTGCGGATAGCCGAGATAAATGGTACGATCGACTCAAAGATGGAATTAAATCGTCGCCTGATAAATATCCTTCGTTTCGACTTATCGATGGTGAACCACATAAGCTTGTGCGTAGCCCGTATCCTGATCTTGTTGACGAGCAGTCGGAATGGAAACGTATTATACCTAAGAATGGGCAGATGTTATTACGATAAGGCTATAGCTAACATCGTTTGATTTACTAAAGTGTTTTAATCAAAACTAGTGTAATTTGCTGTTTACAGGATATTTTACTATGCTTTAAAAAAAGCGATTTATGTAAAGCTAATGTTACAAGCTCATGTAAACGTAATCATTTATCTTGAAGCTTTGGCAACTCAGTTTTAAACTATGAAGAATTTTATACGCTTTTGGTGCAAATCAAAGCCAGATTAAATTACCGGCTTTTAACGCCCTTATCAAATGAATCAAATGACTTCACTTTTTTTATGCCATCTCATTTCTTAACTGGAGACATACTGACACAACTTTCAGAGCATTGCTCAGCGGATTTACGAGTAAACTCATTATCAGATTGGCAACTTATATATATCGTTTACGGGATCACTATTGGCAGCAATGAACTAAAGAGTATTTACACAAAAAAAAAATACTAAAATCAGACGGATATGGTCATAACACGTTTGGTACTGTTGAAGAACACAACATCCCACTTGGACTACAGCTCATTGTTCCAGTGGAGAAAGTGTCTGTGGTTGATAATGGTGTTGTATGTACCTACATGTGGTTTCAACAAAAACAGCTATCGAATACATGGACATTTAGATCTTTCGCTTGCTATTTTGTATGTTTAATTGTAATGTGCACATTTATTATTTTATTTATATGTTTCTTGTTTTAAAAGCTTATGCTTTCAAGGCGGGTGGCATGTTGGGAATTGTATTTCCTATTCTTTATTTACTTTACTTTTATGTATTTTTTACTTCAACCAAGTTAATGAATTCAAAATTGCTTGTTCTTATCTTATTGCATTCATTTATTTCTTTGTATTTGCCTAAAAGGGGACTTTCTGTTGCTTAACTGACGTCAGCACCACTTTTATGAAGAGTGCATTGACTTTCCAACCCCGAAACAGTTCTTGATAATATTATAATTAGGAAGTAACTATAAAACCCTTTTGTATTTAGAGTTAATTACTAGTGCACAGAAGAGGGTTTAAAGCCACAAAAAAAAACAACTCTGTGCAATTAGTTTATGATTCTGAAGTTTCAACCGCGAGCGGGTTGTATTGTTTCAATTCCTCTCAAACGGGTTGACTTAATTTTATATCGTTTCTTTGTACTAATTTGTAAGCCTATAAATATGTTGTAAATGGTGTTCATTGCGTTTATTTTACAAGGGCTTAAAAGTGCAAAAGAAAATAATTCCTACAAACCCGGAGGAGTTCAAGCATTATTCTTAATTCTTAAAATTACACTGCTCTTACAGTAAGAGAGTGAATGACGTCACAATAAAAATTCTGTATAAGTAAAAATTTACTAGGCGATCAGGCGAAGTATATAAAAATTATGTGGTGCAGTTATGACAATATATGCGTAGTTCATACAAAACGTCCTTCATGTACAACACCTACCAGACAATTCTGTGATTATAGACCGCTTTAGCTTGTATTTAGCTGCTTGTATTTGTTTCTAACAGCTCTCAAAACTTTTCCATCAAAGCCAAGCCCTTAATGTTTTTCTAACAGTATTTTAACACGCAAAGGATATCCACGTAGAATTCACCAGCATTGTTAATGATATAAGGATGGATGCTAAACATGTTAGAACGGAATAATCGAGAACTAAGCTGCACTCGAGCGGTTACTTCAGACTATTCCCGACAATCCCGATTCTACTAATTTATTTAAAACATCAGATTAATAGTAACACAGAATGTTGCCCCATATTGGAATTTTTTGTTGCAAATGATGGACAGCTTAATTTAGTTAATGACGTTTCTAAAACAAGTCCTACTACTAGCGTGCACAGCAATACTTCATTGCCAAGTACTAGTTCCTGTAGTAGAAGATCTTCTAGATTCATTCTATTTTCATGTGCATAAATATTTAAACTTTAAAATATTAATAGTAAACACCAGAGTTTTATGAAGATTTTCTACGTCTGTACATTTTTTACGCGATGGAGAGAAAGCCGATGTAGAAAATTATCTACACGTAGAGAATCGCGTATTCTACGCGACCTATTTTACGTGCCCATCGCTGCTTAAAGGTCGGTTCCGTGAAAGTGCTAGGAGAGTTATGGTGGATTTAGTTGAGTATAGCAATCTTGCACATACCGATTTACATAAAAGGTGCGTACAGAGTGATTCCTAATTTTGGATTTTTCTTATTCATACTTCTCTATACACTATCTTTCTGGTCCATATAATTTTGGATTGCATTTTGTCTTTTCTACAACACCATAAATTGAATCGTTGCTTTAGGCGGTATGCGGATTTTATGTGAACTTTTTTACTTGTTACACTTCAGTTACGTCTGTCTAACCTTTATTTTGTCCCCTCTGTGGATATAAACAACCGATGTGGCGATTTATTTCTGCACCCTATCAGCGCTTTCCATTACATTTTTTACTCCTGTCTTCACACCTTAATATATTTTAGCTATTTTACGACCACTGATGTACAGATGGCTGCAGCATATGCCACGCGGTAACTCCAAAATTTATGGATTTAGACCGTACGTCCATTCTCTTTGACTCACAATTTCGCCTCAACTGTCTACATGCAATTTAAAATGTTGCTGTCACGATGTTACAATTTACAATGCTTTGTAAAATAATAACCATAAACACTAAAATAGCTTCATTTGCTTGGTATGACAGGATAATATGTAAAAGAAAATGATTTGTAGTTGCTTTTTTCTCAATTAAGCATTTCTAAAGTTCTAATTCATTGAAGATAGAGTGAGATTGTAGCATATTCCCGTTTGTGTCATAGGATAAATGAAATACTTAGCAAATAAGCTTGCATGTAATTTTACTCAAAATAGGTACAAAAACAACTTTCTGCAAAAATTTCGCTTGCATCAAAGTTTGCAAGATAATAATATTACATGACTAGTGTACTTTCGGAGCTATAACATGCACGAATGCATGCATAAATTAATTCGCGTTTACAAGGTAAACCTTCCACATCTTTGTGCTTGCGATGATACATTGATGTTGATGTTCATATAACCTAAGGTAATACGATTAATTAGATTGACTTAGAAAACAACTTGAAGCATTTTGAAAGAAACAGAGTAGGTGAGTACTTCTACAATATCTGCCTATGCTACTACATGTTTTAATTTTATTATTCTGTAACATCTCTAAATTGGTTTGGTTTCATTTTTGCTAGTTAAAATGATATATTTTCAAAATATGAAACCGGTTGTATATATCAGAAGATCCAGTAATTCAGAAAAAGATATATTAACCTATATTAAACTAGCCAATGACCAACTCCAATAAAATATGATTGAATTGAATATATATATTGCTACAAAACTTGTAGATAAATCTTTTAAATTTTAATTAAATTTTATCAAGTAAACAACTGTTTTTATTATACTAAACACAACTCAGCGTCATCTATTATACTATATACTATATTTTATAATGTCTGTATAACTTCTATTTAAGATGAAACAATGCATATTCTCATATTATGTTGTTATTATTAGATAAGTCTTTTAAATTTTAATTACATTTTTTATTAAATAAACACTGTTTTTATTCTCCTAAACACCACTCAGCGTCATCTATTATAGTCTCATGTATTCCAAAGATATGCTAGATCTCAAATGTTAGAGGGCATGAAAAGTAAATTTGTCCCCACCACAGGGTTTTAAGTACACCGCAAACGAATAGGATGATTTTTATATTCAGTCACACTCGGGAAGTGGGAGGATATTGCCACCCCGCTTAACCACTGATTACTATGTCAAAGAAGCTTATAACATTAAAGTATCTTTAATGTGGCTGTAGTAGTTATTAATTAGTGATGTTCTTGTAATACATTGAATAAAAGAATATTTATTTGAAATCTCCTCGGATTAGATTACAAAGAAATAAATCTTCTAAAGATTCCCCCAGAGTAAGTAAGTTCTTTACTATCTTAGATACACGATTATAAGATTTCTATAATCTTAATCCAAACTAAAAACTCGTATTTCTCGTTTTTAATATAATAAATACTATTTACATCTCCCGCTAAATTTCCGTCATAAACCATGACTTCCCAAATCAAATGCCAACTTATACTGCTGGTGAAATGAACCCACAGAACCAAATACAACCTCAAATAACCAATTTCATTAGATTTACAGTTATCATTCAAACAAATATAACCTCAAATTCCTTATGCATTATATAATAATAATAATAATAATAACAATAATTCATGCCTTCACATCCCCCAACAGCTTTCGACAATTACAGGGGGCATCGGCCGGTTATATGCCGGTTATAGGTTCAAAAGATGATAAAATCGCTTACTTCAGGTACGAAAACTGCTCTAGTTTAATCCTAGTAATAATTCCATATTCAAAACAATCATTTCAGCTTCCAAATGGTATTCCAACGGTCTCACAGCAAACTGCTTCGAATGCTATTCTTCAAAACCCCAGGATTAGACGAAAGGCCACCCCAAATCTCGAAATAACTGGATCACCATCATCTTAGCACCTATACACGTAATACTCTCATTCTTGTAAGTAATTTTGAAAACTTTATAGATTTAAGACAAAAGGACCCCGGCAACGATCATTTGTTTAGCAGGAAATAACAGCAATATATATATATAAATGTTTAAAACTTTGTATTTATAGGAAACCACAAAGAAAACTTTATCAAAAAGTTTTTTGGAGTTTAATATTTCCTTTCCTTATATTTCTCTTGAGGTTTAGTGTGTTAAGATTGACAAGTGTATTTTAATGCTTCCTAGAGTTCTTTCTTTTGAAAGTTGTTGTCAGATCATGGTCAGCTATCTTCACTTCTGTGATTAAGAGCAATCGCATCAGTGACTATGCCTTTGTGTTATGTTACGAGTTTCGACAAATATATTTCTCCTTACCTATGATACAGGTTTTATTCCTTAAAAATATTTTTTTTGCCATTTTGACCCGATTGATTCACTTTTGCAAAGAGTCAGTATTAGTTGGCTTTACACCGAGGGGTCGTGAGACCTTATCGCGAGTGAAGCTAAGAACGACTCAAACTTGTTGGTTCAGCTCACGTTGTTTCAACTTGTCTAGGTGTTCCTATTACTATCGGCCTCCCTTGACCAACACTCCAGAACTCAACGCTATGAGGTAACGAGAGCTAGGGATCTGTCCTCTGTCTTCGGCCTGGGAGTAAACCCAAATAAATCCGGAATCCCAGCTGTTAAGCGGCCCGTGCGAGGGGTGGATGGCCATATAATAGTTTCTCCTCAACGGGGCCTCCGGAGTACCAGGCGCTCCTCCGAAGTAATTAGCCCTACCGGCGCAATGCGGGGCGACGAAGAATTCCTACGCTAATCGTGGGATTTCGGATTTCAAGAATAAAACAAACAGACATATGCGTGATTGTCTATTGAATTCGGTAGATCTAATCCCAGTACTTGCAGGAGTGAGCGGACCGTCGGAAGGTACAAAAGAACCGGCAAAACCATTTCGAAAATCTGGCATAGTAAAAAGGTCTCCCACCAGTCGTGAAAGTCAGCGGGTAAAAAGACCTCGAAAAGAGGATACGTTGGATGATACAGAGAAGGGTTCGTCTTTGGGAGGACAAAAAATACAAGAATTAATTGAGACTGTAGGTGAGGAAGTTAAGAAGCTGATGACAGTGATTGTAACAAATACCTACACAAAGAAAGAGATAAAGAATGCGACCACAAGGCTGGACTTTATCATAGTCCAACTCAGAGGAGGAAAGCTTGGTGGATGGCTACATAACGCAACCGCAGGTTTATGTTCTAAAGCGGATACATCAATTGTGCCTGAGAACACAACAAAATATATCTCGAAAGAGACGGTGGAAGTGGCTGAGATGAGTTTCGCGGAAGAGAGGGAAGGGACAGCAATAAGAAACTCCGATCAACAGTCGAGGTAACGGAGATAATGGACACAATTAAGTTGCACTGGCCCGAATGCGCGTCCCAGAATCTGAATATTGTGCCGGGGAACCCCCTATCTACAACAGAGGGAGACCTGGCTGTTCTGATGGAAGAGTGGGATATGAATAAAGAAATTTGCAGACTGTTCGGCGAATACCCGGAAGTCGACTCACTTAAAGGCTTAGACACGGATAAGGAGGAGATTCCACTTGAGTCAGGCTTTCGGTAGAATGAGCGCTTTGTGTTTAACTTGAACCGGTACAATCTCCAAAAGCAGTAACTAGAACTGAACAAATATACAGAACCATGGTCGAGGTGAAAGAAGTCGCAAGAAAGAATGGAAGGGACATAATAATGAGGCCTATACCAAATGGTCTGGAAACTGCTGCGGGTAAGAAAATACTGAAATCCGTATTTATATCTACTATAATTCGAGTTAATCTACAACACCTATAAGAAAGGGAGTATAAATGCAAGGCATTGAGGAAAATCCACCTAATAGACTAAGGGATAACCTACAGAAGATATAAAGCTCCAAGTATGAAGGCGATTTTAATCAAATCGGGAGAAAGAACATATGCAGAACGCTTAAAAGATTTTAATAGATTCGGCGTTTACTTGATGTAAATCCATATTAAATAAATAAAAACACAAAATTTGTGAGATTTACACTTTATTAGTCGGATGTTAAATTGACAGCTGTTTCGCCGTACAACGGCTTCGTCAGAAAATATATAATACATACTGCTGTGGTCTGGCAACCCGGTTTGCGTAAATTCAGTTTTTTTTTCTTGTTTATTCCGTTAAGGTTTTGTAAATGTTGCGAGAAATTTCTAATTGTTTTATTTTTATATAAGAGAGTTAATGTTTTGGATTGTTGAATTTGTTTATTTTATTGTTCAGTTATTTATTTTAATTTCATTCATTTGTACATTTTGTTTTCACGGGTATTGTATATATTGTTTTGTTTTTGCGAGTTCGGATGTTTGCGGACAGCTCTTGGTGCGTTGTTTTCGCATGCATCGGAGACTTTGATACTTTTACGGTTGTTTGAACCGTGTAAAGGGAGTTCCCTGATAACACGTGTAAGTAGAGATATATAAAAATTTGTATTTCATTTCTGCCATTTTGAGATTTTTACTTTCAAGCATTGAATTCACATTTTTGAATTAATATCGTTAATCATGGAACTCATTTAATAATAATTGATATTGTATTTTTGTGTACACAATTTAGATATAAGATCTGTTATTATTTTTACGTGTAGGAAGATAGTTTAAGTTTGAAAGAGTAATTTTTTTAGTTCGTTGTTAATTTTTCTGTTTTGTAATTATTTATTAATCACCTCGGGTTGGGTGAATAAAAGCATTGTGCTTGCTTTTATTTTTCATTTATTTAAATTACTGGAATTTTCCGCGTGTAATTTAGTTGTTTTAATTTTGAGACCACGTGGATTGATTTGCAGGAATTTATTATCTTCCTGAACTTTTTGTTTTCTTTTGCTTAGTGAAAGGGTTTTGAATTGTCCTTTTGTAATTTAAAGCCAGCAGTTTTATTTCGACCAGTATCTTACGTCCAAGGTTTTTTTCTGCAAAGTTTGTATTTAACATTTTTTTTTCTTTTTTTTTTATAAAAGTATAGAATTTTTATTTCTTTCAAAATTACTGTTCTTTTATTTTTAATTAAGCCTTTTAAATTGTTTTTTTTGAGTATTAATGAAAGTCAGTTTTCTTTTAACCCACAATTTTCTTTTTAAAATTGAAACCCTGAGTTTAATTGTTCTTTTGCGCCTTAATAAAATTGTTATCATTTGAGCTAGCTAATTTAATTTTTCATTGTAAAAATTTCATTTTTACATTTTTGTTGGTACTTTCAGTACACAGCAATACGAAGCCGTTGTACGGCGAAACAGCTGTCAATTTAACATCCGACTAATAAAGTGTAAATCTCACAAATTTTGTGTTTTTATTTATTTACGCTTAAAAGAGCTAAAACAGATAGTCAATCCGAAAGAACGGAGGCTAGAATTCGAAAGGGTGCGGAAAACCAGAGGTGGAGAGATGCTCTTCGCTGTCAAAGATAGTAAGGGGAACCTGCATTCCTTAAAGTCGGCAATCGAAGCGAATGTGCAAAATGTAGGTGTTAGATACCCTAAAAAAACCTCAGACAGGATTTCATATCTGACATAGATGCTACTTCAACTGAGCAGCAATGGCGGAGACAATACTTCGTACAGTAAAATTAGATATAGTAGGAAATTTATGGAAATTTTCGGCTTTTTTTAAAAACAAACTATTTTTTTATAACGTTTCGACCTAATCTGGTCTTTTTCAAAAATTTTTTTATTATTTCTTCCTATAATTAACAAATTTGTGAATTACAATTATGTTGGTTTTTTTTCCTTTTTTTTTTCTTTTTTTTTTTTTTTTGGTACTTACATGTTTCTGAGTACATTAGTATTTATTTTGTTATGTTTTTTCATATATAAAACATATTGTCAAAGTTTAAACAATTATTTTTTAGGTATATGACCTACACAGTTATTGGGACGAACAACACATTTAAATATAAAATTCAATATTGAGAAGTATGTTAACATTTACGCTATATTGGGAAGTGCATACGAAATATAAAAATGATCCGAAAAAATTGTTTACTTATGGATCGACAATATTTAATATAAATGATGATATACAGCTGAACACAGATTTGTTAGGTAATTTAAAATAATTGAGAATATATTTTTGCTAAATGTTCTGTGTCTGTTCTGAAGTTAACACTGTTTTTTTCTTTTTTTATGTAGATCATTTCTAATATGTTACGTGTGTGATAATTTTTTTCTTTATTTAAAATTTTTGTTTTATCAAAGTTAAATTTGTGATTATTTTCAGTTTCATGTTGTTTTAAAGCTGTTGTGCTTGTGGATGACTTATGGTTTTGGATCCTACTTTTTATGTATTGTTTTGTTTGTCCTATGTACACTCCTTCACAGTTATTGCAAGGGATGGAATAAATCAAGTGGGAATTTTTTTCAAATGGGGTTTTTGCTTTAAGTTTGGTGAAATATTGTTTCAAATTATTGTTATTTTTATGTGCTATAGTAATATTGATTGGTTTTAATATGGAATTGATTTTTTCTGATAAATTTTTAACGTATGGTATTGCAATGAATTTTATAGTATTATTTAGTTTTGTTTTATTTTCTATATTTGTATTGTATAGTTTATGTAGACGCTGTTTAATAATTTTATTGATGAACGTTTGAGGGTACTTGTTATTTTGTAAAATGTTTTTAATTTCGATTAGTATTTTTGGTCTGTATTCAGGATTGGTGAGTTTTAATCCTCTATCGATAAGTGCTATAACCACATTTTTTTTATAATTAATGGGTAATGTGGAAGTATAGTGGAGATATCTGCCAGATGAATTAGTTTTATTGTACCAAGTTGTGTGTAATTTGTTATTATTTCTAAAAATAGTAATATCTAAGTAGTTAAGTTTATTATTTTTTTCTTCCTCTAAAGTGAATTGTATTTGTTGGTGATATGTATTAAATTGTGTTAATGTGTACTGTACTTTATTTTTAGGTAATATTAGTAAGCAATCATCTACATATCGTTTATATAGTTTTATATTATAATTTAGTTTTTTGATTACTGAATTCTCTAGATCTTCTAAAACTAGCTGTGCTATTACACTAGAGATAGGTGCTCCCATTGCTAAACCTCTTATTTGTTTATAAAAGTTGTTTTCTTGTTGAAAGTATGTAGAAGTTAATGTGATTTCAACTGCAGTTAAAAATTCTGTTAGTGGTAAGGTTGTATGATTTTTTAAATTTATATATAATAACTGGCTACAAAATAATCAACCAAGTAAAATTAGAGTGCTACAAGTAAATACAGAGGGAGAGGCGCGATGGATCTACAAGACTGCAGAAGAGAGCAGAGTAGATATTGTAGTTACGGCTGAACCTACAAAAGAAAAGGGTAATCTAATCAGAATGGCTTGTAGACCACAGGAGCAGGAGGGCATGCTCAATGGAGTGAGACACACCCGAAAGAATTAGGAGGTTGCAGTATTGTAGCCCTCCGTGGACTAGGCTTCGCCAATCTCTTCGAGCTCGTAACGCGTGCTGCGCGTGGGGTGGAGTTTCCGCCACCCGAGGCTAACTTTGCTGTAAAAAAGATATGGCAACTCTATTGAAGGAATTTACTACCTTCCCAACTACTGCGACGTGTTAACCCTTTATGTCGCTGTGTACGCAAAGCAGTCGCAAGACGTTAAAAAACAGTTGTCGCCGTATTTATGTAAATTGATGTATACTGAAATAATATGCACGTCATACTTTACAATCAATTATATTATAATGTATTATCCTTGTTTATATAATCAAAACAAATCTCATCCTTATATCGTCTACACTGGATTTTGTAAGTTTCCAAGCATTCCACTTATATAGTTGCTAAATCCGTTCAGTTGCGCCATGTTTAATATGATCTAGCGTTACTATTGCTATGCAGGTTTCATGAGTACTAGTAGATACAAGAAACTGGAATTTTCGCTCAACACTTCAATATCAAGGAACATATGAGCACAATTTTTTATTGGTCATCCAATGCACATATTATATAATTCAGTTTGTATCTCAATTAGTGCGACGTAGTCATGAAAATAAAGTTCATGAAGCAATTGGTAAATTTTAAGTTAAAAGTGAACATCATATATGAACGTTGCTATAGGTGAAATGGTAGGTAAATATAGTTGTCCACTACAGTAAGGAGCATTTGCTAAATTTCAATACGGTAAAACTTACTTTACTTTTCTGGCATTGCATATTTTATGTCATATGCATACTTTTTTATATTCAAATGAAAAAGGTATGTGCCTCATATAAAACTTTACGACTAATTTAATAATTATGTACCAATACAATGAATTTTTGTAATTTTTTTTAACTGACATCGAAATAGCGGTGAAAAAGGCATGATGAATGATGAAACTATACAACCGGCACTCACTCTATTGGATCCTAAAGTTGTTAACATTATGAAAGAAAGCCCATATTGTTAATAATATTAATAGTATAAAGTTCAACAGAATATCTCAAAATAACAGGTAATAAGAATCCTTTACTGTTATCGTAACAACAGAGATTCACAATTTTCAGAGCAAAAATTAAATAAGTTTAAAAAGAAATCGCCAAGCTATACAACAGAGAATATCTTAAAGAAATCTTTTATGCGTTCACGTTTTAACACTTTAATAAGCTTCTCGCTAAATTTAATTGAATTTCTAACATGGTATTCCTTTTTACGAAGATAATTAATTACACTACCTGTTCACAAGTAGTTTATCATTAATGGCCAACAGACTCAGCATAAATTTAAAGCCGACACATCAAATATCACCTTCGATTCTTGACGTGATGCGCATTATTCCTGATTATACGGTTAGATCACCTACTTTTGCGTCGAAGTATCCCATTTGTATCGACAAATCATTTATCTCACCTGACAGTTTTTACTCGACGCAAGTATGAGGCTCTTTTCCGCAAACGAGGATAGTAGGTCGACTGCGAAACATCACGCAATTATTGTAAGTACATATGTTACTAACTTTATCACGGTATGTATTTAGCACGTAGAAAATTAATAGCCTGTTCGTGATGCTCAACTTTATAACGTGTATATACTAGCAGAACTACCGACCTTAGTCTTGATGGATCCTATGTATTCACATTTGCAGACAATGTGTATTTGCACCGTTGGCAGCACGCAATCGAATCAGCCTAATCATTTGGAATAATTGCAGTTTACTCACCTGAAACAAACAGAGATGAAGTTAATGGAACGCATATATGCATATGTTGACATAGGAAACATATTTCCGTGCTGTTAAATTGCATTAATATCAGAAATCTTTTGGAGTAAATAGCTGACCGAAGAGATTATTTATAGCACATCTTATTTTGGTGGCAACTGTTATTGAGAGTAATAATTAAATGTATAAAATATACCTGATCTCTTTTAATACATATTAACAGGTGTTCGCGGTAAAACTTTTCAATCCAATATTAACATCCCCCAGGAAAATTATTCGCTTTTGAGAGTATTTATATTAGAAGAGAATCTAAAAATAATAATTTATGAAATCATGAACAGGCTCCGCTCTACCATTCAGTGTTGATGAATTTATTGGAGTAAAAGCACATTTCTTTCACAGTTACATTTATATGAGTTCAGAATTCACAGAATTGTAGCAGGTTCTAGTAGGCGGTAAAGGGAAAAAAGCACTTGTGAATATAAATTTAGGGTAGGGATAACGGTGCATGTTTAGATATTTTATCGTTTCTTAGTTCATTCGGTCTTCGGTTGAAAATGGAAATCCACGAATTTCCGAGACAATTGTGGAATTAATTTGAATTGATGTAGCGCGGACTGATCAGATATCTTGTGTGTCTAAGATAAATAATAGTAAAGTATGAATAAACATTGATATCGTTGTTAACTATAACTACTTAATGAAAACAATTAGATTCTAGACAGGACTGCGCAGCATCAGGTCGCACGGGCAACCGAGCCCGTTTACTAATACCTTTTACAATACCAGCTGCGAGCTATCGTAGGTGCTGTTCGTTTGCACTGCTAAATTTGATGAATTCTAGCAACAATAGCTGATGTGAAATGTAGCTGATTGGACCAGCTTTGCTAGTAGTAAATGTATGAAGTAGAATTCCAAACGCACACAAGCGAATTGGTGAAACTGATATTTAGCACTTTCAGCAGTGCAGACGAACATAAAATAGCACCACATAACATTAATCGACATGCTCCAAGATTACCAAGAAAGCATATGGTTGCAACACCAAACGAAGCATTTCAGTTATTTGTAACTTCAGTTATTATACAATAAATTCTGAATTGTACTTAGAGGCGAAACGCATTTATGGAGTAAAAAGGAAACCGTGGAAAGATGTAACCGTTGATGAATTTCTAACATCCTGTGGTTTACTTATTCATGCGGGAGTTGACAGATCTCGAGATGTTCCTATTAGAGAACTATTTTGTGGTGAATTTGCCATTCCTATATACCGAGCCACAATGTCAATATTTCGCTTCGGCAGATTTGACGATAAGAGAACTCGAAATACGCGTTTGGAAACCGATAAATTAGAAACGGTACGAAACGGTCCTACGTTTGAGATTTATTCATTCAACAATGCCGAACCTGCGTCATACCTAATACAAATGTAACTATAGATGAACAACTCGTTGGGTTTAGAGGTAGGCGCAGATTCGTGCAATATATGCCAAGTAAACTGGCAAGATATGGATTGAAAATATTTTGGATGTGTGAATCTACGTCTGTTAAACCCGGAAAACCTCCACAGCCTGCCCATGAACCTGCGCAGCATTCATAAGTCTGTTCTCAATCTCACGATAGAAAATTTCTTTACTAGCAACTTATCTGTTGACTAAAGATATTACCGTTCTAGGTACACTACGGCAAAATAAGCGCGACATTGCGATAGAGCTGAGAGCCTCGAAGATTCGTGTAGTTTGTTCTTCATTGTTTAGCTTTCGAAAAAACGTATCCATGGTAAGTTATGCATGTAAAAAGAACAAATGCGTAATTTTGCTAAGCACCATGCACCACGACGCAGTGATCAATGATGCCGCTAGGCGGAAGCCCGAAATCATCTCTTATTATAACAATACAAAGGGCGGTGTTGACATCATATATCAAACGGTGTCGACATACACGTGCAATAGAGCAAAGTAAAAGATGGTCCATGACATTTTTCTTCAAGATGATTGATGTTGCAGCACTCAATGTATATATAGTCTAGACGAAGGAACATCCAAACTACAACATAGGAGTGACTCACAAACGCAGAATATTTTTGAAGGATTTAGCAAAGGAACTAGTGACGCCATATGTGCAGAAAAGATCTACTAACTCTTACTTACGGCGTAGTATTCGGAAGTGTATGAGCAAATTTACTCATATCTCCGGTTCGTCAAACGCTCAAACAAGTGCTACAATCAAGAGAAAAAGATGCTCAATGTGTCCCTCAAATATTAATCGTAAAAGTACAATGATATATGTATATTAAATGTAAAAGT
The DNA here is from genome assembly GCA_949128085.1 of Cetonia aurata. Classification (NCBI taxonomy): domain Eukaryota; kingdom Metazoa; phylum Arthropoda; class Insecta; order Coleoptera; family Scarabaeidae; genus Cetonia; species Cetonia aurata. Next base: position 1,366,851 of record OX421885.1, read on the forward strand.
AATATCTGTAATGAACATAGTATCCTGTTACACTTTGCATTGAATCGAAAATGACATTAATTTCAATAATTCATTTCGCTTTTTTAATCATAGACAACATCAGCGATATAAACGTTATTTTGAAGGCAATTTTAAATTCATTCTCTTTACTTTTAATCTGGAAATTGCAATTACGACTTTAGAAAAACCGTTACGTCACTTAGCGGTTCCTTTTCGCGCGGGAGTATTTAACTTACGCACCACGAAATTTAAACTCCCTTATCTTAAATTCAGTCATTTACGCGCCAACCTCTTAGACGCGTCGTCTTTTATGATCCTTTGTGCATCACTGGACGTTGCTATTGGTTCATCCTTTTTTTTGTACCTACTTACCGAGCCTTTACAAGGGCTCTGCACGCTACGCGCGTTCTCTGTACCAGTTCAGTTAATTTGCCGTTGTGACGTACTCGTTTTGACTCGAAAGCATAGAATCCACGTGCTGGCTATTTCAGCTTCCGAAGCTCCATTGTTTCAAGCTACAGCTAAGTACTCTCTGTTCTCTTCAGTTAATTTTGCCGTCGCAACGACCTTTTTTTGACTCGTAACACAGAAAACCACGTGCTACCCTCCAGCAAACACAAAAGCGTCGAACTCAGCTTCACGCTACAGCTAAGTAATCCTATTTAAAACGTATCTATCGCTTTCTTTTATTTTATTTCATTACTGTGACTATTTATACTTTTAACTTGTAATTGCCAGTAACTTTGCTCTCACTAGCAGTCATTTACCATTCACCTATAGAAATGGATTAATTGCGTCACTTTTAAATTAATCTCAGGAATTCGGCTACCACGTGCTGTTTCTTCTTTTGTCTGAATTTTAATATCAGAGTACAGCAACCGCGTGTTGTTCTTTTTACATTAATCTTAACACTAGAAATCAGCAACCACGTGGCCAGTTTTTCTTTTTTCTTTTTTTTTTTTATTATTACAATAAAGTTATCGTTACGTTTTGGATCTTTCTTTTTTTTATTAATCATTACAGCGACTCCAAGCGTCATACTCGTGTGTATCGCTTTTTTTACTAAGTTACATCAGGTGGAGCACACACAGCGTCGGCACGCCACGCACACCTGAGCGTAACAATCCGAATGTGCTTTACTTGCTACTCTAATTACTAAAAAAAATCTTTTTCTTTTAAATAATGTTCGCTTTCATATTTATCTCACGTTTGTAACATATATGTATAAATAATCAAAGTTTTATTTCAATATCTTTGTTTTGTGTTCCGGCTATACATAGCTTTATATACCGGGCCTCGGAGGCCCGGATTACGTAAATGCCGATATTATAGGTTCAGTATCCTAGGGTTAAAATTAAATTGCTCACAATATGTGAAAATATAGTACTTTTGTGTAGGTTGTCTCATTTTCTCCTTAACGTCGATTTCTCATTGCTTTGCTAGTAAGCTTAAAAACAACATGACGGTCTATCTTTAGTATCGTTTTCTTACGTTCTAAGTTTTGGGAAATTATGAAACTATTAGAAACAGAATGGCATATACCTATAGCTAATCGATTTTAAAAACTAATTATATTAATCTCTGTGATAATAATTGTCAATAGCAGAATAAGATTAGACTTTCTGGTCTACCACCAATGGTCATAATTATTAAAATCTATAGTAATTCGCGTTATACATAGAGAAAGATGTATAGACAATAATGTCATTGACGGAGATGCTAAATTGGTAAATATATTATTTTGGGCAATAAATATTTATAATGCCATAGCCATCCCTTTCCTTATTTATAGTCGAACTCGTACTCCAGTTTACATTATTGATACTTGTATTGGGTGCAGCTCTGAAAAATGGTTATACATTGAAATATGCTTGGTGCTAGGATGACGAAGGTATGGTTGTAGTCGCTGAATGACACTTTTGAGAAGCTGAGTAAATAGTCTCGACGGCATTCAGAGTATAATGGAATATGTGAGCGTTTAAAGTTAAACATAACCATAAGTTTCGGGCGTTACCTAAGAACGGGGAACGTGATTCAGCGAGAACTGGCAAAGAAAGGTAGTTCTATTACAAAATTATATAATAATATATAGAAAATATTGATGGAAATTCTATAGGCTTATTTTTCATGTTTCCAAATTTATTTATAGAAAAAACATACGTTACGATAGTAATTCTGTTTTCAGTGTACTTAATTCTGGTTGTCGTATGTTTTTTCTATAAATAAACTTGGGAACGTCAAAATAATAATAATAATAATAAATTGTTTCAAGGTGGTATGTAACGTCAAAATATATACAGGGTGTTAAATATGTCGTGGCACATTTATCGATACTCAAACGCCTTTCTTGCGACTTTTTTAAATGGAATCTATATTTTTCGATGTGACTAGCAAATTCCTTGCAAAATTACCTTAAAAATGATACCAACAATGTAACGTTTATTTTCAGTATTTTCGAAAATATTATGGAAAGTATGTTTATTTATAATGTAACAAAAAAAAACATACTTAATACAAAACTATTTTATTTTGTACACTTGTAGATATAAAATACTTTTAATTCAAAAGATGTTCAAATATGTCTCCATTCTGCTCTATGCACATTCTTAACCGTCACTGTATGGGCCGCCTTACATTTTCAGTCATGTTACCCTCGTTTAGCTGAACAATAGCATCCCTTATGCGTTGCCGCATGTCTTCTGCCGTTACGGGGGGTGTCATGTATACCATGTCATTTATAGTAGGCCACAGAAAATAATCACAAGGGGTGAGGTGATCGCGGTGGCCAGATTATTGGATCTTCTCTCCCAACCTATCTATTAGTAAACACCCTATCTAGGTGCACTCTTGCAGCAGCTCCGTAATATGCGCGTGCACCATCGTGTTGGTACCACAATCTATCCATCAATTTACCTAGCAGGCCTTCTAGTAGTGTTCGTAAATTATTTTGTAGGATCTTTGTATAAGTTTAATTTAAAGTGTTTTCAAAGAAGAATGGACCCACAAAGATGCTCCTCCAAGTATCAATACTGCATTTGTGTTGATACAAAATGGGCTGCAGAAATTGATGGCTTTGTGTATCATAATAGTATGAATTTTTCCTGTTCATTATTCCAGAATTGGCAAATGTTGCTTCATATGTGAAAAGCACATAATCTAGAAAATTTTCATCTGAACGTAAAAGCAGCCATTCACAATACACAAGTCTCTTTTCAAGGTCCGTCTGTAGTAAGCTATGGTGAATATTAATTTTGTAAGGGTGAAGGCTAGTAGTTGCAATTCCATATTGTTTCGAAAATGTCTTTGTAGATATGTGCGGATTTTCCACAACGGAATGAATGACTGTCACTTCATTATTTTTCGTAACTGTTTTGTGCTAGTTTTTGTGCTTTCATGTTTGTCGTAATTCACAGAAATCTTACCAACAAATTGTCAAAGCTCTAATTATCCGGAGTTCTACGGGTAGAATATTCCGCTGCATACATTTGATGTTAATGGTGGATTTCTGTTGCAAGCACCAAGAACAAATATCATATCTATGAGTTCCTCCTTAGAGAAATTCATTTTTAGTAAATGAAGGTAGATAAAAAATAACAGGAACAAAACGATATAATTAACAAGACTAAAGTAATACGTAATAACTAATGATCCACAAATAAATAATAAAACTATAAGAATTGTGAAACTTTATGATACCAAAGACAAACTTCAAAACCCGACTTTATTTGAAAATTTAAACAGAGATTTGATATTTCGTTAGATTCTTAGTTTTTATTAGAAAATCATGATGATGAATTATTTCTTTACGTTGTGCATACGTTTTGCCACCAGTGGCGGCTTCTCAATAAGTGCACATGTGCACGTGTACCCCCAACTAATATCTTCATCTAAAGGGATTTACTTTTGTGTTTGACGTAAACCTAGCGTTTTCTATTGGGTGTTTAATTTTATTTTTCATTTTCGATGTTCGGTTCAGACTCCAGGCGCGAACATGCGTAATGCGGCTAGTACACTGCTCTCTCGAACTGGCCCGTGAATGGAGCAGCAGCTACCCCTCGCACACCCACACCTCCCGTAATAGTCCTCAGTACTTCGCTACCATATGTACACATTTAGTTTGTGTACGGTCGTCTGTTAGTCTGGTGTTGTATACCGGGAACCGGGAAATTACTTTTGTTGTATTCGCGTGCAATTATGGCGGATAATTTGGAGAATCCAATTTGCACTAGCGTACAATATTTAAAAACAATTCGTTTTTCTTCGCTGACATTAGAAGAAAAACAAAAAATCAAAAGTGCCGGTCGTCCAAAACCGAATTTATCGATCACACATGTAACAAAATGTAAAACACGCGATTATAAAAGAACCTTTAAGATAGACACTTATGAAAAAGCCGCCTGGTTATGTGGTTGTGAAATTAGTAACAGTCTTTATTGTTTTCCGTGTTTATTATTTGCTGGTGATGTTCAAACAGAATGGACCACTTCCGGTGTCAAGGATTTAATCCATTTAAAAGAAAAAATTAAAAAACATCAAAGTTCCAAGACACACCTCTCTGCTAAATTAGGTTTTAATTTATTAGGTAAACAAGATATTCTGTAACAATTAAACAGTGCGTACAGACTGAATATCGAGAAACATAATGAGCAAGTAAAAAAGAACGGATACATTTTATCGAAAATTATAAACTGTATTAAATTTTGTGGTGCTTTCGAATTAGCATTACGTGGCCATTACGAAGGAAATGATTCGATAAATCCTGGTATATGTAAAGGTCTTATCTATTTTTCGGCAGAATTAGATTTAGCACTCAGGGATCATTTGAATCAATCCACACTATTTAAAGGAACATCCAAACACATTCAAAATGAATTATTGGATTGTATGCTTTCTGTGTGTCAAGCACACATTAAGAAAGAAATTGCTGCCTCAAAATTCGTGTCCGTGATAGGCAAGTGATGAAACAAGTGACATTTCAAACATTTTCCAAATGGTTATAGTTTTCCGTTATACTTTAGCAGACGGTACCCCTGTTGAAAGATTTTGGGGTTTTTTGGAGCCTTCTGATCATGATGCTGTTGCGTTAGCTGGCTGTATTGACAACGTTTTAAATTCTGTTTTAAAAAAATCTAATCAGCTAATTTCGCAAAGCTATGACGGCGCAAGTGTTATGAGTGGCGTCCACGGTGGTGTGCAAAAACTCATCAAAGATAAATTCCAGTATGCGTATTATATTCACTGTTACGCACACCAAATAAATTTCATAATGTCACAAGCAACGAGTATAAATACAAATGTTCGCATCTTTTTTTCCGATCTGAGTGATATTACGAATTTCTTCTCCAATTCTCCACAACGAGTTTCTGTATTAGATGAGATCGTTGGAAGTAGAGTTCCAAATGCATCTGCTACAAGGTGGAATTTTAAAATTAGAACTGTTAACACTGTTTATGAAAACAGAAGCCCTTATCGAGTGTATGGAGAAAATACAATCAACGTCCAGACAATCGGATACCATCACAAAAGCTGGTGCCCTTTTAAGATTATTGAATGACCCCAAGTTCGTTTTTTGGCTGACAGTTTTTCATCGTTTAATGCCTCATATTAATATAGTATATTCTCAGCTGCAAAAAAGAACTGCTGATTCTGTGACCATAAAAAATGTATTGCAGAGCTTGAAAAAAACATTCAGAAAGAAAGGGAAAATATACACACTATCAGAGACTCCGAACTAACCGACATTGATGTGAGTCACTCTAGAAAAAGAAGAAAGGTAGATGAAAGAACCTCTTATGTTTCCACGACTGTTCAAGCTAAAGAAGTGTGCGACACCATAATATCAGAAATAAAAAGAAGGTTTAGTTTACAGGTCATTTGGAGGTGGCTAATTTGTTTTCGGTGGAGAATTTTGAAGTATATTCGTCGAATTTTCCCATCCTACATTTAGATTCAGCAATTTCCGCCTTTCCATTTTTAGACAGATACAAATTCAAGACAGAGTTGGAAGTAATTTACAGAATTACAGATTTTAGAGAGGTCTCCGGAGCAGTCCATCTACTTAAGTTTTTGATAGAAAATAATTTGCAAGAAGACTTCTCAGAGGCCTTTCTTGTGCTACTCGCAATTGTAACCATGCCCATGACAACTGCAGAAGCAGAACGTTGTTTCTCAACTTTGAAGCGCATTAAAACTTTTTTGAGAAGTACTATGGCCCAGGATAGGTTAGCTGCTCTCGAAATGTTGTCTATTGAGAAACAAATGATTCAAGATCTTTCAAACTTTAATGAATTGGTTATTGAAGAATTCGCATCGAGAAAGAACAGGTGACTTGAATTACAATACAGAACGTGTGTGTGAAAATTAGTACTAAGTGTTTGTGTTAGTTAGTAAGTTATTAGTTAGACAATAAAACCAACAAGACAACACGTGAAACTTGATCAAGAAGATGTTTGGTAAAAACTAGGTAGGATTTTTCAAACAATTTTTAGTTTAAGTCATTTTTGTCCGTTTATGATAAACTGTTCTGTATAAAAAGAAGAACTAACAATTTCGCATATTTGCGTTAAGCCCTTTTCTGAATATTATCCCAAGATAAGGCGAAAGAACGTCACAAACTGCTCTAAAATGCGAGTTTTGAAGATTAATTTTCAAAACCGGACTCCCTGGTACCTACCCACATGTGCACTCCCAAAATAAAAGTCCACGTGCCGCCACTGTTTGCCACTCACTTTTTTTCTCACTGTGCATACTCGATGTCTTCACACCTGTTTTATGAAAATAAATGTTTGATTTACTACACTTTCGCTGTTTAAATTGCTGCGTACCTCAATCAGAATCCTGGAAAAAAACCCGCTCTCCCACTTACAGCTAGTACTCTGTGTTAAAACATTATTATTTTATTATTTTTAACGGCGTAAATAGGACACAACACCGTTTAAACCGCTAGGTTATAATTTACCATTTGACAGTGGATAGCAAGCGCCGCCGCACAGCCAGAAGGAGAATCTTAGCACGAGGAGCTTTTAGGTTACAGGAATCAACGAATAAGTAATAAGCTGTATAAAAGCCAGTAAGTAATTGAAATCACGTAAGTAACCTCAGTACACCGAACCAAAAGAAAGGACGTAGTTACAACTTTAATTGCGTAGATATATCAATTTTATTTAATATAACACCGTTGTTATTTCTTTGAAGCCCGACAACTTTTTAATAATCGAAAAACGTTACAGTATATTATTATCAATTGTTAACTTTGTAAATTGTAATATGTCATTGCAGTGGAGTGATTCGGCAAACATCCAATGTACTAAACACAATGTAAAACAAACTAACAGTGAAGCATGGCACCTTGAAGGTACCTTTAAACTTCTTGTTAATATACATTATACGTTATAGTCAGCAATTGCATACAATTGCAGATACATTAACACAACATATGTAAAACAAACCATGTCTATAAATATCTTTCGATTTATTAGACAGAAAGCATCTAATAATAAGCTGTATATTTAGCTTAACTACATTTAATATAGTATTAGTTTATTCCTGTGAAGCATTTTGTTTTATATACATTTTAATACCATTAACTTCAAAAAATGAAGATGTTACGATGCGGTGACTGTAGTAATCGTTAATAGATAAAAACGTTAAACTTATGGTACAAGTAGTAGTAGTGAAATGCAGTGCATCCGACCGAATATAAAACCGGAAATGTACTTAAGGGGAGTAAAAAGTGAGTATTTCTCATATTCCCCGGCGACCACTTTTACTAGATAGCACCATAATGATCCCAGGACGGTTGTTTACAATCACAGTATATCACACTTTCAACATCTTAGATCGTCGGGGAAATCTATTATCCCGAAACTTTTTCACTGCTTTACGAATAAACCAAAACGAGATCCTAATCGCGTGACAAAAAATCTGATAAAAGTTACAACAAAATGCCTTCGTTGCTGTCGAAGAGCACTCTAAAGAAATGGATTTTGAAACTCGCTCTTTTCATAAAACCCGGTTTCCTAATTAAAATTTATTCGAATGCGAGTCAGACTCCGATCTTTCCTATTATTGTACTTCAGGTTCTGTTTGTAAGTTAGTAATTCTGCAGACCACTCGAGTGGTCGACTTTTTCGTAGTTACTAATGAAAATAAAATTGCCAAAAAGGAAACGTAGGAAATTAATTGCACAATCAAAGAGAACGTAATGCACCGAGGATCTGTACACAGCGCTTTCCTTAAACGAAGTAATTTTTATTATGTTATCGATAAATATATGACTAAATTCAACTTTCAGAGTATACGGGAGTTTAATTAGAAAATTTTTGTCGAAGCAAACTTCAGAATCTGTTTGATACCCTATCAAGAAAATAAAAGTGAAAATTGTTTTGCTCTAGGAGGCATTATGTTATCAATTTTTTCAATAAAAAATAACTTCTTGAGTTAGGTTAACCCCTGAATTTAATTTTGATGATAAGGAGCTGCTATAGTATTCTATAATGATAACACCTTCGAAAATCGGATTTTCTTCTGTACTATTTATTATTGCCACTTATAATCGTTGGTGTATATTTTTTGAGACATAAATGTTGCCGGAAACTTTTTGTTTGGATGTCTAGAAACCATAATGTATTTCATAAAGTGCGGTTGTTGCGTGTATTGCGCCAGAATTTTAATATTATTTACACTTAACAGTTAAGTTAAAGTTTTGCGTTAACAGTTAACTTCAAAGGAACCAACGCTGTTTCTGTGAAAAAAGAGGAGCCTGTGTATTATTCCATAAAATAGAGGTGGGGCAATTTTATAATACTCTTAGCATAAACGCATTTATGGTTTTAGAGGAAATGGTGGAGGAGCCGTGGTTGAATATATGAATAAAAGATACTTAAATAATTATCAACAATTTTTAGATGGCATTAAGCTGGGTATGTGATCATTCATTTAGTTATTAAGTATTTAAACATGTGATATTCAGATGCAGAGTGTAGATTTTCGTATACAAAGTTTGAATTAAGGTAAGCATAATATTTAATTTAACAAAGATTAAACATTTCAAACTTTACGTCATGTTTTAAAAATTATGTATTCCATCAACTGTGCCTTCTTCTAGAATGCAGTCTCTTAGTTCCTCAATTTTCGCAAGACGACTTGCATAAACGTTTTTCTTCAAATACTCCCATTGAAAAAAATCGAATACCGTTAAGTCGGGAGACCTAGGTGGCCAAGGTAAATTTCTAAATCGCGAAATCCTCCTTTAGTTTCTGGCTGTGTGAGCTGTTGTTCGATCTTGTTGGAATAAAGGCATCATTTAGTAATCTCCATCATCACAGTGGATCGAAGTTGGTTAACAATCTGACATAGCGTAAAAAAGCCAATCTTCCAGAATCATAATAAAGTGTGTATAGAAAAATAAGCATTAGCTATGGAAACCACAGTACAAACAAGTAGATTGACGGAATATCGAACAGAAGCAGATCTGAAAGTACATATTCGGTGATGTTACCCTAAGAGTGTATTTCGACCGTCCTCTTCAACTATTAAAATCTTCGGAATTAGACGCGATACGAAACTGCAATTTGCTCAGAATATACACTAACTATGTGTAATTCAACCGGCAAAATATTAGCTAATCATATTTGTAGCTAACTGTACAATTACCATTTCTTGAAGATGAGTCTAAATTTTAACTTCTATTAGCTTTTTAAAAAAAATGCCCAAATTCGCCCAAAAAAGGGAAAACTGTTTTGTCATCTAGGATCCCTCTAGTACTTGCTCCAGCGATTTCAGGTGCTGCTCCGCACAACTTTTTGAAAAAAGACGTTTTGTTTATCGCATTACCGTTTCTAACATTCTCATAAATGCATGTTAATTAATATTTCTATCAAAAGTTTGTTAAGTTATGCGATTTCAGTGACTAACATTCGATGAATGTTTCATAACCTCTTAGTTCTCGGATTAAAAAGGGTACCGTCAACTGGGGTGAATCGGGACTGAGGGGTGAATCGGGACAAAGTGCTTCCAATTTTGAATTTCCTGCCTAGCTCGGTTGATAGCGACTTTATCGACTAACTATACCGTGGATGGTGCGGTAGACACATCCAGCTTGCTAACAAACAATGTTTGATGGTGAAGGTGATGCAAGTTTCCACAGCAAAAATCTTTAATTGTTGCTAATTTTTCTCTAGTTAATCGTTGTCTGAAAAACTTAGTTTTTTTAAGGTAAGTTAAAAAATAAATAGGGTTATGAAATAATGTACGTCGTTAGGTTATGATGTTCAGTTTAATAATTTGAGGTTAGGTTCTAAAAAATAATTTTCGTCTTTTCCTGGAAAATATTTTTCTATTTTAGAGCGTTCTGCGGGGTGAATCGGGACAAGTATCCGATAATGGTTCGATCATACAAGCGTAAAGTCGGAGGGCGAGTGTATCAGAATTATGACAGGAAAACATTTGACACTGCTCTTATGCAGTGCAAAAAGGGGCAGATGACCCTGAGAGAAGCCACCGAGATATATGGCATACCAAAAACAACTCTCCATCGTCATGTTAAGGCCCCACAACGCAAGCAAGGAGGGCAGACAGTGTTAACTTCGGCTCAAGAAAATAGGTTGGTTGTGTTAATCATTTTAGCTGGTGAATGGGGATATCCCATGGAGAAATTAGATATTCGCTACATGCTGAAGTCTTACTTAGACCGTCGAGGTTTACGAATAAAAAAATTTCCTAATAACATGCCCGGATCAGACTGGGTAAACAAATTTCTAGATCGACATCGTTCAAAGTTGACGCAGAGGTTTGGAGAAAATATAAAAAGATGTAGGGCTGCGGTTGATCATGCAACTATAAATCAGTACTTCGACAATCTGGATGAAACCCTTAGGGGTGTTAAACCTGCCGCAATAATTAACTATGATGAAACGTGCTTTGTTGACGATGTTGGTAAAAAGAAAGTTGTTGTAAGAAGGGGTTGTAAACATCCCGAGAGGATAACGGATACAGCAAAAAATTCTACTTCGGTGATGTTTAGTGTTGCTGGCAATGGAACGATGCTTCCCCCATTCATACTGTACAAGAGCGAGCATCTGTACGATACGTGGATGATGAATGGACCACCAGGCGCAAGATATGGAAGAAATCCGAGTGGATGGTTTGATCAAGCTCACTTCGAAGAGTGGTTTATTAAAATCGCACTGCCTTATTTGGGAAAGCTAAGTGGAACAAAGGTCGTGATAGGTGACAATTTAGCGTCTCATCTATCATTCAACGTTATTGAAATTTGTCGGGAAAATGACATTAAATTCTGTTTCCTACCTCCAAATTCCACACATTTGACCCAACCCCTTGATGTTGCAGTGTTTCGTCCGGTAAAAATTAGTTGGCGAAAGACTTTAGAAAAGTGGAAAACTAAAAATAAGGGGCCACTTCCTAAACAATATTTCCCCCAGTTATTACAGAAATGTTTGGCTGATATAACAAATCTTGAAAGCAATATTTTATCTGGATTTTCTGCTACTGGGATAGCACCTACAGTAGACAGACAACAAGTGCTGAAACGAATACCGTGCAGAAAACCTCCTGAATATGATGATAACAATGACTGGATAGCACCATTAACAGAAATTTTTCAGCAACTTCGAAATCCCGAAAAACCACATGTCGGCCGAAAAAGAAAAATTGATGTTCAACCTGGTAAAAGCTTAACTGTGGATGATTTCCCTTCTACTAGCGGACAAAATATAAGAGAAATTGAAGAACCTCATGATGATGCAACAAAATCAGATGAAGAAATACAAGAAGATTTAGATAAGAATGAGGATTTAGAAGAAGGTTTAAAAGTGTCATCTATAAAAGATCTGGAAATAGAAGATTTTATTGAAGTTTATTTTGAAACCATAAATAAAACGAATAAATTCTATGTAGGAATAGTGAAAAAGATCAAGAAAGACAAAGTTGAAGTTTTATTTTTAAGGCCAAATAAAAAACAAGAAAACGCTTTTGTATTTCCAGTGGTTGAAGATTATTGTGAAATTACATTAAACCAAATTATTTGTAAACTGCCCAAACCAACCGTTTTAAGAAGAGGTGGTTTCAAATTTGTTACAAACATAAGGTCATATAATAACCTGTAAAACTAAAATCGTAAAGTTTGTTAGAATAGATTTTTAAGTTAAAAATACGTGCCTTATCATCTTTATTTATCTTTTTATCTACTTACCTACTTGTGTTTAATATTTCAGATTTTGATATTTATTTTGTTAATATTTCACCTTTATATGTGTATTTTATGCTAACAAATTCTAATGTAAACAGACATGTTCAAAAACTCAACAATTAGAATAAATGTTTTATTTCCATCTTAAAATTGTTCTTTTTTTAAGAAATCTCATTGATTATGTGCTAGAATGACAGTCTTTGTTAAATTTTGTCCCGATTAACTCCTCAATGGGGGCTACTTGGTTTTTATAGGCCAAATAAGTGGCTGTCCCAATTCACCCCAAACACGGGGTCAATCGGGACAGGCATTAAAAAAAATATATTTTTTTAGGGAATGGTCGTAAAAATAATCTGGTATCCATTACTAATACTAGTAAGTGCCTTCGCAATACTCACCAAGCTTGAAGTTAATATCTTTCAAATGTAAAAAGTTACAAGCAAAAATGTTAAAAAACTGTCCCGATTCACCCCAGTTGACGGTACAAACCAATTAGCATAATTATGCATTGTAACGTTAGATTTGCACTTCTGTAATGTCTTTTATTTTATTGTTTAATCTTTTAGTACAGGTAGTGTCATCCCTCGGCTGCTTGCCGAACTACCATTCAATCTAAGATCTTCGGTGAATTCTTTTCGCTCTATTTTGCTTTTGCTTAAGGATTTTGAGTCACTCTTCATCAATTAAAATTTATTAAGAACCGTTTTAGTCTTTAATTTCTTTTGTTTAGATCCTTTTAAGCCTTTTGTTTTCCACCAATCAGCAGCGTTCCCACTTTTCGGATCTCCTACTCACGTGGTTAGCGTGGTGTGATAGGGAAGAACAGGTTACGCTTCGAGAAGGTACGGACGTACGAACCTAATTTACCCTCCACTCCATTTACTTCTGTAAGATTTGGGAGGCGCAATTATTTAAGTTGTGAGAAATCTTCGTTATTATCCCGTGTGGGACGTGTGCCGTGTGGCATTTTGTGAAGAAGAAAGTCTTTCCCACAACTCTCGCTGAGGATCATCTTTGTACGTGCCCGAACACCGCCTTGCCGAGTAAATCAACGCCGTCCACCATTGCATTGTTCGACCCGATTACATCAGGGAAGCTCCGTAGCCGAACCTGCCCGCACTAGCAAATCAACGCCGATACCTCACATAAAGGACAAAGGCCAGATCTTGTTTTTTTATTATTTTATTTCATTAAATTACGCCGTTAGCGTAAATTGGTCTCTCGTGTATTACAACGTCATTACTACGTCACCCACTTATGACGTCAGATCACTGTGACGTCATTCAGGTAACTTACCCACGAAAACCATGTCTCTCACTCTTAAGAACACCGACTCAAATTCGTTAACTACTTTGTTTTTATTTTCATAACGAATAACCTTTGCGGCTTTTATTTTAGTAATTTTTATTATTAATATTTCTCAACTCTTAACTTTAAATATTTAATATTTGTCATTCAGTAAACTTGTGAACCGTCAACTTTCATTTTTAGTATTTAAATAAATAGAAACTTAACCTTTTCTTTTTCTCTTTGTACTTTTATCATTTTCTAGTTAACCGCGGCTAGCCACCGCTTTATGTTTGTAATTACATGTGAATCGAATGATCATTCGACAGAATTCCTCTGTCATTTAAATAACTATTTTAATATTTGTTCTTTACCCATCTCTGTGTGTTATTAAACAGTTTATCCACGAATCTCTTGTATTGTTTTTAATGAACTTTTGTTACCAACCCTGAGATAGCTTCCGGACAACACCTCTGGAGTTTTTGCAGGTAACAGAATATCGGGGAAAGAAATTGATTGCGAGAAGGAACAAAAATTTATAAATGTATATGGTTTGTACTATATGCTCGCCCCCATACATAAAATTCTATTGCATGGCGCAGATATCATTCAACATGTTACTTCCTATAGGCAAACTTTCAGAAGAAGCTGCTGAAGCTCGAAATAAACACCTTAAAAGCTTCAAGGAAAAAATAGCAGAAAATGCAGCCGTTCAGCTGCTAACGAAGATATTTTGAAAATACTACTTATCACATTCGGTCCATATATTTCCCATTCAAGACGAAAATTAAACGAACATACAAGAAGTGAGTTATTACCAGAAGCTGTAGAATTATTAATTCTTTATCGGGAAAATTGAAAATTGTGTTAAGTGAAAAGTAGGTACTGCCACTATTTAAATTATATATGCTCTTTATCTCTGCTTTAACAGTGTCGACACATTTAATCTCCTAAGATACCAAAGCCCATGTTTGTATCTTAAAGGTATTTAGTGATCACAATATTTTCCTGTTGCATAATATTGTAGTCTACGTTATAAGTTCCATCACACAGAAATAGCCACGAAACTTATGTCTATATCAACAAATAGGCTATTTCTTCGATTTATGCAGTCTCAAACTTTTAGCTTCATTTTCATAAACAAGTAGTGACGGTACAACAATATTTTTTTTATTCGATACAACCTTACGTATTCGACAAAATTTTCTTTCGTTGATCAACATTAATTTTTAAGCAAGTTATTACGATTTCAGTCAATGTCCGCTTTTTACCATCTTTCGATCCACTGTCGGCGTTGAGAAACGTTTGTAACATGTTTATGTAACGCTTGAAACTGAGCGTTATTTTCCTCAAAAAATAAGAACTTCGTCGGTCAGTAACAAATTATGTACACAGAAAAATGCATGCTTAGCTTAAATAAATTTGTCTTGGACCAAACAAATCTACGTTTTCAATATCCGCAAGTCAAAAATTCTTAAGGCAAGACAAAAATACTACTTTTAGTATCCACTTAAGAATATCGTTTATTTGCATTATTACTCTTGGAGCAAAAAGTTAGAATTCTTGAATTAAATCACTTTTCATATCTTTTTAGGAATAGTAATACTTCCCTCAAAATTATAACGCTTTATACAAGTCAAAGAAAAAATTCCAAACACAAATAGAACCGAAAAGTGCCACCTGGCCATTGGTTGGCTATGGTCTATTGTTGGAATCACCATACCAACAAAAGCAATGAAAGGGGGAATAGCACTGGAGACGGCACTCGAGTTTCTGCCTACCAGGCGTCATCAGCGTCACTCCGAGTGCAAGCTCACTTACATCGCTTTCGCATTCTCAAGCTATATCTGCCATTTCTCTACTATGGAAATAAAGGTTTAGATTGTCATCACCTACGGGACACAAGCAAACTCTCAATCCAGGAGAGGGCCGTAACGTAAGCCAGTAATTCATTTACAGATCTAAGCTTGGACAATGTATCTCTATCTACTTGCACTAAGCAAATATATCCTCTCGTTAAGAAAATTCATCGAAATAAAAGTTCTCTTGAATTAAAACTTTCAATTTTCTTAGTCGGAAAAGATTTACTTACAACAAAACTATTTCATTTTCTCTTCAAGAGAATTTTGTTAAAACAATATTTTGTTTTGAACTCAGAATGCATTTTTGTGTGTGTATTGGTTCTCAATACCGATTTAAAAATTCTTGACAAAATGTTTAACTCGATTCCTTATCTTGATGGCTAAGGTGATGTGCCATTTGGTATTTGTATGGATGAAATTTTAAATCGCTGCGAAGGATTCTGTAAAGACTTTCCTTGGATATTCGTACGGCAAGTTATTGCCAAATAGCAGATCTGGTAGGACTTCTCGTGAAAGCAGCTCTCAATCGTTCAATATTTGCAAGCGTACGAACCGTTCTTCGAGGTTCAGGTGTTTTAATATTCTGCACAGAACCATTTTCACGCCATTGACGAACTCATACCAAAATTGTTTTTCGCGTAGGCGCATTATTCCGATTATTATCACCAAACTGCCTTCGAAATACACGGCGTACCAGTTCTAAAGTAAATTTCCACGGCAAACACGCGTTGCACTGAATAATCCACACTACTGAATTTATGAATTACTAACCATTGTTTGTGACACACAAACGCCTACTCGATAAAATGTAATCCCGAAGCCTACTGAACTTGACTTGGAAGAAAATTACTTGGCAAAATAAAAAATAATCACATACTTCGTTTAGATTTAAATCGCATATCAAAATGGGTAGTCTAATAATGGAAACCCTGCATATATATATTCTTAATCAGCAAATCCAAATGTACCTGTTGGTGACAACAGGTTATTGTTCTGGGGAAATTTACCCTCTTCTCGTGGAACTACATTACCTCAGCACATACAAACGTATATCTATAATTCATTTTGTGACTATATAATGTAATGTAAAATCCCTTGAGCATAAAAGCTTTAATCTAGATTAGTAAATAAGTTCATGTACACATCAACTTCCATTGTGATTACATTTGTAGTTAATACTAGCATATACCTGCACATAAATCAAAATATACAATGGAACGTGTTGAAGAGGAAATGTTAACGTACAAGTTGTTTTACCAGTATCCGGCAGTGTCCTGCTTTTTATTTACCTAAATCATGTTTGCCGTGATCATAAAATGAATGTATCGCTGGTAGGCTTTACAATAGATTGTAGAACATTAATCAAAACAGGAAACTTTTAAATGTTGTTGTTAGAGACATAGATTCTAAATTGTTTCAAAACTAGCAAAGGAATATCGAAAATTATCATGTTGTTTTATTTGTATGACAGTTTACCTACTTTTTAATGAAATCTTCTAATTTGCAGTACCATCATCAACTTTCATTGTTTAGATAACTACCCTCCTGTATCTTTTTACGTTTTGTTATAGACAGAATGAGGTAATAACAGTTTTAATGGTTTTCATAAACGCCGCCGCTTGATAATCATTGTTGGTGAAAATATATTTTATCCCGAAGGATTAAACCAGTAACGCGGCATTTAATTATGTTACTAGAATTTTAGTTGCTCGCAGGAATACTTTTTGACGAATATCTAAAGCAGATAAGAATTTTGTGTTTTCTTCGATTGTTTTAGTGTTACAACGGAAAATAACGATGATACAGTATGTGTAATTTCTAATTAAGAAAAATGAATATACCGGGTGACAATTTCACGTTTAATTATTACAATATATACAGTATGTGTAATTTTTAATTAAGAAAAATGAATATATAGGGGTACCGACGATCCCAAACCAATCACAGGTGTAGACGGGAGTTAGCGGAGAGTGAAGTCTTTTTACAAGTGGGACGGGTTTAGCGGGTCTTCTGAGGTGGGTCGTAATTCGTTATCAAATCAATGACTGCGAGACGCGAAGCGTCGAGTCTTTTTACAAGTGAGGGGCAGGAATTAAGAAAAAGGAATATACAGGGTGTACCGACGATCCCAAACCACAGGTGTGGACGAGGGTTAGTGGAGGGTGGTACGGTTTAGTCGGTCCGCTGTTTTGGGACGTAATCCTTCATCGAACGACTATTTAATTGGCTGAGATAAACCGCTATTTCCGGAGTTTTTGTTGAAACTGTGGGATTAGCTTCAAAGTGTGCCAATATAGCAATGTCATTCAATTTAACATCTCTTTTTTATGTATTTTTACACTTTGCTGTTTGAAGCTGCCATCAGTAATTAAATTTCGTTTGAGTCTTCCGAATATTACAATATCAGGTTGACGTCTTTCTGGATATAACATATGATAATTTCAAGTAGCGGCTGTTGCCTGTTCCCTGTACAAGATAGAAGATTCCAGCATTTCATATCTTTCTACATTTGTAGAGCCATTTTACTTTTTTTTTTAAATATTGCACTTTATAATATGTTATGTTGGAAACTGATTTACACCGTGTTATCTGAAAATTTGCATATGTTTTGTTTGATATGCACATGCATTTATCCATGGCCTGCCCATAAGGCATGTATTTATCCAGAAACTAAAAATTAGTTATAACTTGAGAACGGTTGCAAACAAATATATAGAAGTATATATATTTGGAGACTACTTAAGAAAACCGCAGTTTCTATTTAGAAAACATAAGTTTGTCTCATAACTCCGGAACACATGAAGATAGAGACATTATATAATGTGTTCAGAAATCTACCGTAAATATCAATAAAAAAGGTTCTTTACTATTATTTCGTATATTTAAAAATAAACAGATTGTAAGTAAAAAAAGAAAACCCGGAATTTTGAGTTTCCGGTCATATTCCGGAAATGACTAAAAGTGTTTGGTTTTTCTCATCACCACCATTTACATTCGAAAAAGAGCACGCAACATCTTTTATAGTTTTCGTGTATCTACTGAAATAAAGAAGTTCTTCATATACTGCCATCGAAATTGACCCACTCTGAACACTTACAGATTCATCTTTGTTAACGTAAAAGATATTAAATGATCCTTGCGCGTTTGTCGACAATATAAAAGCTAATTTTCCAGTTTATAGCGTTTTATTTAATTTTAGTTTATAAAATTTCTTTCCCTTTTAATTTTTGAGAACATCGACAATAGTTTATGTTCTTTAATACAAACAGTTTGCTTTAATTTGTTACGCTTTTTTCTATCTCTTATTCACTCATCTATTTAGGTACCTATATGTCGAGAAACAATTTTAATTGACCATTTCTTCATTAATTTGGTGATTAAGTAGTAGTATCTCTATTTAGTAATTTGATTTGCTCTTTTGTAACTTGTTAGATGCCCAATTTCTTTATTGTGCTAAAAGATATTCAATTTAGAAAAGATAGGAAATAAATGAGTTGTAGAGAGGTACTTAAAAAATAGTTCAAAAGTCAACAAATAAATTTATAAACCTATATGTAACTATACAATAATTATATTCGATAATATATAAGTCAAGATTGCCTACTCACGAACAAAGCGATAAGTAAACGAAAACTGTAGGTTATATAAGTCCGTACCATGCAATGTAGCATTTAATTAAAATGTGTTTGACATGATACGCATAATGGAACAAAAGCTGCAGTTATCGCTTGATGACAAAATTCAATATATTCGCAAGAACTTGTACTCACGTTGTTAAGAGCTCTAAACTCATTACGGACGATGAGTGATGTTACATATTTCATAGATTACGGAAACATGGTTAAATAGAATTGGAAATGACTAGAACAAGATTGAGGTGTAGTATACCGGGTATCTCATAAAATAGGCCAATAATGAACAATTTTCGAATTTCTTGTGGGAATTTAATTTTGAAGTTCGGGGGGAGGGTACTTATGATAACCCACTCAGAAATGTAGAGATTCTAATCTCTACATTAATAGTCGGACTTGTGATATATTTTTTTAGCCTCATCAACTATAAACACAGCATCCCTTTCAACTAACGTCACAGTAATAGCTTTACTATCTTAGGATGGTAACGCGTACTGCATTTTTTTTTCATTTCTTACTTACTGTCTTAGCTAACATGTGGTGCTCATCTATATCTACCTACTGTTACATTGGCCTATGTTTTTTTTTTACACAAGAATTTCTAAACACTTTTTTCGGCCAAAGAATCTAATACAAATGTCGTGCGTTAAGTCATTTACAGCGCTTTATTTCTTACTTTGTCTAGGTGACATTTTCCATCTCACTTTAGATTTACTAACTATTCGTTGACATTATGTCATTTGATAATCTCGAAGGAAGCGATATATGCAGTGTTCAATGAAAGAACTTAATGATCCTAATAAAACACCCATGTGGCTGAGTATTCAGATCAAAATCCAGCTTCCTGTAGTGCCCCCTTTTAAACTAATCTCTTTAAGTTCAGTTGGGTGTCAAAAAACAGGTTTTTATCTGGGTTGATTCTTCGCTCTGCTTTTTTTTTAAAGCAATATGAACCACGGCAATCTAACTGGGGGAGAATCTAATACAATGTCTTTGCTATAGTTCATTCAATATATTTTCGCTGCTATTCCGTTTTGAATCGTTAATATATCAAACCGAGTCCGCTATTACCAATCTTCTATTCTGATATTATGACCTAGTATTTTTATATGGAAATATCGCTGAATCATGATGTGTCTGTTAGCTTCAAACCTAGGCACGGTTCGTGTATTTATGTGCAGCAGAAGCAAATTTAGAACATCTTCCTTTGTGTCAGAATGAGACGGCTTTGTCTCGCAGGTGCCATCTAGACAAGCGAGTCTTTCTATATCACTTAGTGCTTTGATTGTCCCTGTCAATTTAGTTACCCTTGCGCATAATCATAGAGTCATTTTTGAGTTAAGATCTCAATTTCTTCCACACACGTTGGTAGCCTTTTTAATTGTCTTCTAGATATGTGGATTTCATGTTTGTAAATTTTCAATCGAGCCATACCTTAAAGTATTACGTTCTTGTGCGGCTTGTGTTTTTGAGACGCCATGTTTTCTACGCCCTGGAGTATTTTGAGTTTCCACAGTGTGTGGGTATGTACTTAGTTTTTCGTTTATCTCATTTCTGAAGGCTGATGCGTTTATTTTTAGTTTTTAGTATTACCGCTTAATTTTACTGTGGTAACATAACCCTTTACAAAACCACATGCTCACACGAGGCACCCCGTGGAGGTCTTTTCCTGGTGACATAGGCGAATTTTGTGAATTAAGCACCACCTGTAAAACCCGTTCCAGTCCCTGAAGGGTTACTTTCATCTTATTCGAAATCACAGGGCCTTCACCGTCCGGGAGGTCTGGGATTTTCATCCATTTGTCGGGTACGTCCACGTGTGTTCGTCACCTCACTTATTTCTCGCATTGGGAGCTTGCCTTAATATCCTTCACCAAGGTAAGTTAAAAACTTAATTTTTTTGCGCTAATTCTTTTCAGCTGATTGCTAACGTGCAGCCTTGGAGCTGTGAAATTTCACTAAAGCTCAGATATTTAAATTTTTTTTTTTTCATAAGAGAATTATAGTCAGTTTCAGTTCTATGGATTCTACCACCTAGTAGTTAACTTTTTTTGTGTTGCTTCAACCATACCGCCTGGCTTTAGCGGCCATAGCCGTTGACTTCAACAATCTCATACTTTGATATTTATTCAAATTATTCTTTTTTTTTTTAGTGAGATTAAATTTAATACTATAATAACAACACTAGAACACGCGATGACTTGAGATTGCCTTATCACCGTCTCACTTGTACACAACAAGCAGTAAATTATTGGGGAAGCAAATTATATAATAAAGTACCACAGCATCTTAAAGAGCTTCCGATCATTCATTTTAAAAAAAAGATAAAGGAAATGCTTATCAACCAAGAACCCTATAGCATCGAGGAGTTCCTGGTAAATTAGTGTTCCTGCTTTCATGTGAGGCGTCCTTTTTTTCCTTGTTTGTTTGTCTAAATTTTGTAGTAAGTTTAATGTCATTTATTTTATATCTATATTTATATTTTCTTTTTGACCATTGTAAATCATACAAAGTTTTATTGACTGACTATGTTCTCTGTAATATTTATTACAAATATATTTACTATTATTATTATTATTATTATTATTTCGTGCATGCAACCTTACGATTAGCATTTGTATGCCACCTTTGTTTTCTCATTAATAATAAAACCTGTTTACCTATTTTTAATTGCTTGTATTTTCTTTCCTTCTGGAGAAGGGGTTATGTATTTAATTTTGCGCATCCTGGTATATCAAAGTGATTTTATCTTGGGTCGCACGACGAAGAGGGACTATAAAGATGACTGTATACTGTAGTGGGTGGCGCCCTCCAATCAGTCTGCGATCACTTGTCGCGAGGGGTAAGCTTGATTTTAGGTTACTTGA
This sequence comes from Cetonia aurata, assembly GCA_949128085.1. Classification (NCBI taxonomy): domain Eukaryota; kingdom Metazoa; phylum Arthropoda; class Insecta; order Coleoptera; family Scarabaeidae; genus Cetonia; species Cetonia aurata. The sequence goes on from OX421885.1 coordinate 1,388,707, forward strand.
CCTGAACGACCGCCTCCGGCTCAGCATAGGAGGATACGCTAGATTTGTGTACAGGTAGGTCTACGCTGGAGATTTGTGATCTCTCCTCCCCATACTTGTTCTCCCTGTATATTGTACTTTTAAACCCCATTGATTTGAGGTGTATATGTTATAGTATCCCTCGTCGTCCGTAATAGACGTGGGATGTACCAAAGAGTACATTTATATATCGACCGTGTAATTATAACTGCCAAAACTAGACCTTATATTTGAGGATTGTAATTTATATAAATGAGCGCACCAAACCTAAAACAAATCTACTGTATAAAACAGTTACGTATGCTACCACAGTGATAATGACGCTGCTCATGACTAAAAATATATTCTATAATTTCTGATCATACATAAATGACATAAAATTTGTCTTTTTTTAAAAAACTGCTTTAGTTTTATATTATGACCCGATACTGACATGCATTTGCTAATTCGCAGCTTTATTCAATTGTTTAGCTTTTATATACTAAGGCGACCTGAAAATTAACGGAAAAATTATTGGATTTATTTAAAATCATTAATTCCCTATGAAGTCGTACATGAGGCATCATAAATGTTTAGTATGGATTGATACGGTTTTGGGCAATGATTAATTTAACACGAGCAAAAATATAGGGTGCTATTTAAAAAAATCAAGTTACCTTGGATTAAAGTTAAGCAAATGTTCAGGGCTATAGTGGACACCTGTATACAATTACATCGATTTTAATTTCAGCGTTGAATCAGACTAAGTATGTATGTATGATATTTAAAATATGAATGTCTAAAACAAATGCAAATATAAACCACGCCGCCTTAACCGATGCTTTGCATCGGGACCACTTTTGACAAAAGAGTAAATAACAACGTTGTTATTAAAAATAGACATATAGTAGTTTATATGAAGTCATGTTATTTTTCTACGTAGAATTGAAAAATGAAATAATATATAGGATGTTCCATTTAAAATAACGAAGTAAGTATCCGTTTGCCTACTTCTGGGACACTCTGTATAGTCAAAAATATTTTCAGGTGATGCAGCATTGGATTCTATAACATTCTTGTAGAAAAGGTTTCTTTCTAAAATGACAAATAGAGCTGTAATCCAAGACCCAGTCTTCGGTGGGACACCCTATACAAATGCAGTTCTAAACTTAGCTCCATTTGACATTTGGAGTGATTAATTTGAACACACCGAGTACTGTTATTATTACTCTTTAAAGTTTTTAATTAAGAGGTTAACTATCAATTCTTTCAATTTATAATTATGTCTTTTTACCGTAACTATTTACAGCTTGTAATAGAAACTATGCCATTGTGACTAATACTACATATTGATTTACTACTACTGTTTACAGTACTGTGTCGGTGGTTGATCGGTTGACATGTGTGCTTTTCACCCGAATGCGTGGCGCGATTTTGATCCCCGTTTGAGACGGTTGGTTTTTAACTGGTGATAAAATGAAGACATACTTTCTTGTATTACTAAACCGGAGATCATATGTACCATCATCGTCACCCAAAATGACCTGTCGCTCACCGTATGCTCACGGCTCGGTCACAGTCGTCGTTCTCGCTTTATCGGATAGGCGTGGCCTATATCCTATTTTTACCACTCAGAAATACATTGTCGTTTGCAAACTAATATTCTCCGACAAGTGGCCTTGTGTATCACTCGGAAATAATTACTTGTATCTGAAGGAAAACATAAAACAAAATTTGGCTTATTGAGTAAGAAATTTAATTTGAAATGTGTTGATTTATTTTTTGCCAATTCGTATGATAAAAAACTGCATTTATATTATCATTACACGCGATAGTTTTAAATGGAAATATACTAAATTTTTTAATACGCTAGTGGTTATTTTCTTTCTAATAATTCGCTTTCCTGAACATTTTTTTAAAACACCAAATATTTGTTGTATTCATAATAATAACAGGGTTTACCTACTAACAATTAATGTCAGGAAAACACATGTATATATGCAGTTTGAGGAACGGATATAATAACATTTTTATTCAAAATAAATATAAATAGCTGTCGTCACATTGTGTAGTGGTTTGCGGTAAACAATTTTCTTCTCACGCTACTTGCATCCAAATTTAGAGTTAATTGAATATGTATAATTGCTTTTACATGCTCCGACATCACCTAAAGGTTTACAAATTCAAAACATAGACAAATTTCTACGATAATTAGATATCTAATAGTTTATTAGATACACTTATTATTTTTATGAAATTGATAAATAAATTTTCATTCGAGTAGTATTCGTTGACTTTGACCTGACGGTTACAGTAAGAGAGCTCGTTCATTAAAAATCTCACATTAGAGCACAATTGTATCTTGATAATGAAGACACTACATAAACTGATTATAAATAACGAATTTCAGGTTACATCAAATACCAATCAAATAATTAATTTATGATAGACTGAGGTAGACATTTGATAAAATGACGTAGTATTTTCAATCAAATTACTACTTTCAATATATTTTTCATGATTATGTATTATATAATATATTGCTACAAAACTTGTAGATATTTTTGTATAATTTATTAAATTAAATTAAATTTATTCAACACTGTTTTATTAACATTACATACAGTCAGCGTCATCTATTAAATATCATTTACTCCACAGATATACTACGCCCCAATTGTTAGATGCCACTAAAGTTCACTAGTACATGAAATCTACCCCTCCACCTGTTTTTGGCTACACCGCAAACCAATCGGATGATTGGTTTGCGGTGTACCGCCTCCGATTATTATCTTTATAGACCTGTTATACACTTCGTATCGTTACTAAAAACTGTACTAGTTATTCGTTTGTGATGTTCTTATATTATAGTGAATAAAAAACGACGTTATTATAATAAAATTTATTTATTTCGAGTTAAATAATTGTGATGAAGAAAGAAATGAATCTTGTTATAAGTCTCTCAGGGTAAGTAAGTTCTTTACTATTTAAATTGTACAAAAATAAGATTTCTAGAATCTTAATCCAAACTAATAACTCATATATCTCGTTTAAATATCAAAATAGAAATTCAAATCCCCCGCTAAATTCCCATAATAAAATCAAGTACATCAGATAATGCCAACTCAAACCTCCCACAGCATCATACGTTTTGCTTACATACAAAAATCCCTAGAATTACTGTTATCATATGATAATCTAACCTAACAATCCCTTTACGCTCTTAACGCCGGTTATAAATTCAAAAGATGAATAATCGCTTACTTCAAGTACGAAAAACTGCTCTCATATACTCCAAATACTAATTCCAAAAAAAAACAAAAAAGTTTGAAATTGATGTCAAGAGATTTAGATTGTGTATGTTGGAAAAGTAACGATACGTTACATCGTTCAGCACAAAAAATAATCTTAGATATGTGACCTCATCCCTCGGAGCCGGTCGGTCTGTGTTTATGTTTAGTCGTGAGAACTAGACATCAACTATTTTAAGTGGTATATATATGTAGAACCTACGAAAGGGATTAGAATATAAGTTTGAATATATACAGTACAGTTGGTTTTAGAATCTTGAATAGAGCGGGTTGTCTTCCACGTGCAAGGTGCAAGTTAATAAATGTACCGAGTTATTTAAAGTTAACCGTTTGTATTATTTCGTCCTATCTCCCATTTCCAATAGGTTATGGGCCCAGTGAAGTTCCAGTGTAGTCCCCGTGTAGTCGTAGTGTAGTGTGTGTTGTTAAAGAATAATTATTACGCTGAGCAAGCGCAAGAAAAAAATGAATACTTCAAAAATGAAAAGAAACGTTAAATGTTTTGATGGACAAAAATACAGTGTGTGGAAGTTTCGTATAGTGCCATTATTAATGAAGTTAAAGTAGTTAAATGTACCTTCAGAAACACCAGATGCTCGTTGGATAAAAGATCGAAACATTGTCAGAAGACAATTTGAAATTGGCTTTAATGAAGACAAAACTGTTAGATCACGAGGTTAAATTAAAGCATGAAAGTAAAGATAAAAGTATGAAAGTACTTCAGACAAAAAGTACATAGGTGAAATGGAACAACGAGTTCTAAAAAGGCAAAATCAAAACTGCCAAAGTCAAAAAGGTTTTCAGAAAAATAAATACCATAAACTGAAATGTTCTGCCATAATAGGCTAAGGCATGTGAAAAGTCAGTGCTACTAAAATAAGGAATTACAAAGCTACAAAAGACTTGAAAAGAAAGGAGTAGCTCAAAGTATACCGCACACCACAACAAGTGTCGAACAACCACCAGGAGTAATCAGGCTGCGGTTTAATGGCTGGAGAATCGACAGATCATAAAATGAATATAGCTGATTGAATCGTCAGTTTTGAATCGTTGGAAACATCAGTCAAGCTATCAGTTGCGAAAGCAGGAGTTTATATAACTGCGACGAATAGAGGCAACTTGAAGGTAGTAAGCAGCATCGGCATCGAAGGAATTCTGGCGAATGTTCTGTTACATCCGGAGATTTCCAGTAACCTGTTATTAGGGGCAAGAATGCAAAAGGCAGGGTATACGGTAAAAATTGATAAAAAAAAAGAGGCGTTAAAATCAATATAGGTGAGAGGACAGTAATGAAGGGTAAGTCCTTAATCAATTTGTTTATTGTTGTTTGCACAAGTAGTTAAAACATAATAAATTCTCTTAAAGCAGAATGTAATTATGAATTGTGGCATCAACGGTTCGGCCATCTAGGCAAGTCAAAATTCTTAGAATTAAAGAATAATGAAATGATCGAGGATATCGGGCAAATTAAGTTTTGCCGAGTAATAGTTAATCTAAAAGCTTGTATAAAAGTTAAACCAGCAAGTATGTGAAGCTTGAATAAGAAATCACCAAGCACAGTTAATAGTTAATGTAAACCTTGTATAAAGGATAAACAAGCACTATTCATAGTTTATATAAAACTTGCATAAAAAGTAAACAAGCACGGTTAGTAGTTTATGTAAAGCTTGTACAAAAACTAAACAAGTGAAATTCATAATTTTTAATGAAGCTTGTATAAAAAGTAAACAAGCACAGTTACTATTTCGGGAAGCAAAAGAAAAGGTCATATATAAAGACCATTATTTGTGGTACATACTGATGTATGTGGTGCTATCACTCCTACGGTCGAAAACAAAAGTTATTTTGTTCTGTTTATAGATGATTTCACTCATTGAGGTAGTAGATATTATTATTACGTACAAATCAGATGTTTATTCGATAGATATTTATTGACTTCATTGCAAAAAAAATGAAGCACATTTGAATCTGAAAGTCGTAAATTTGTACTTAGATAATGCGGTAGAGAATACTTATTAAATGAAAGCTTTCTGTGCAGGAATAGGCATTAGTTATCATTTGACGGTTCAGACAACTCCACAATTAAATGGTGTAGCTGAAAGATTGAATAGAACAATCTTTGAAAGAGCTGAAGTAAGTTTAGCAGGCGCTAATTGTAAATTAGATAAAAGTGTTTGGGGTGACGCAGTTTTGACTGCTACGTTGTTAAGAACACAAGTCTAAGAAAAGCTCTTAAACAGATAAAAACACCATATAAGTTACGGCACATTAAAGTAAAAAAAAAAAACCTAAAATGTCTAAAGGTTTCCGGTTCAGCCGTTTATGTGCATAATAAAATCAGTAAAACAAAACTTGATAAAAGAAATCAAGGAAAGGAATACTGATAGGGTATAATGTATGAACAGAATGTGTATTGTGTATAAAATGTGGAGACCGAAAAGTATGTTACAGTAAGTGACGTAACTGTTGCCGAGACGAAGTTTCTGATATCGAGGCCTGTGGTAAGGTCCAAAGGGGTTAGTATTGAAAACTCCAGTGATATCGTAAAAACTGATTCTGACAAGGTCAAAATTCAGTGAAGTCTCGTGAATCTGATAATAGTAAATCAGAAAACTTTTCGGGGTCGGAAGAAAAAGGCAATAAATGTTAAATTGTCAGGTTATGTAATAACAAATATGTCGTGCAAGCAAAAGAAAGCGCAAATGATTTTCTAGTAAATGAACAAATGAGTGATGAACTAAGGAGAAGTGGTAGAATTAAGAGCTTACCTCCTGTTTTATGTATGAGTTCAGAATCTGTTATTTGTGTTCAATCATGAAAAACAATTCCTAAATGTTATCAGGAACCGGAAAACAGAGAGGATAGGATTTAATAGAAACAGGCTATTCAGAATGAGATTCGTTCTCTGTTGTTAAATAAAACGTGTATGTTAGTAAAAAGGCCTGAAAATAAAAATAATATTATATTGTTGACTATAAAGAGGGTGTTTGTTATTAAAACTGATGAATTCAGTAACCCTTTATAGTATAAAGAACGGTTTGGTTGCTAGAGGTTTCAGTCAAGAATATCTTGTAGATTATAATGAAACAAGTTGCACGAATTGCAACCTAAAGGTTAATGATCGCATTTGCTAATCAATTTTAACTTGTTAGGTCACTACATGGATGTAAAAACCACATTTCTAAATAAAAATTTAAACGAGGAAATTTGTATGCGAAGTCCTGAGGGAATTCTTAGTAAACAAAATAAAGTTTGTAAATTAAACAAAGCTATATATGGTTTGAAACAGGCAGCAAGATCCTGGTTTAAAAGTGTTTGATAAAGCTTTGAAAGAAAACGGATTTAAGAATTCCTCTGTTGATCCATGTATTTATATAAGCGATCAAGGCAGTATAATAAACAACGTTTACATTGTATTTTATGTAGATGATTTGGTTATTATAACAGGTAATATTAAAACCATGAATATTGAAAAACTATTTAATGAATAAATTTCAAATGGTTGACTTGCAAGATATTAAATTATTTCTTTTTGGGAATTAAAGTTACTAGAACAAGTGGTGTTAGAAATGAATATTTTGAGGTATATATCAAATTAAATAAAAGACGGAGGTCTTTACAATACGAGTTTTATTATATAACTGTCTTTGTTACAATTCTCAGACACCTCTATCCGAGTCGCCGTAATGTTTATAAACAAGGGCCCGCCGAAGTTCGGGTACGCCGCCAATCAAAACATTCTCTAGACGCTGCATATTAAACCGTTCGCTAGTAGATAGTCGTGGAAAGTTCCGTACAGTGGGAAATTTCTTTCGATCAAAGTGCATATATAAGAAACAAATTTGGTAAAAATTTAAAATGTACGATTGAAATCCAGTAAATACACCACTTGAAAGTAATGTAAATTAAGCGGCATTAAGTGCAGAAAAAAACTTTAATGCACCATACCAAAGTTTAATTGGTCATCATATGTATATGATAGTTTGTGATAGATCACATTTAAGTGTAGTCGTAAATATTTTGAGTTGATATACAGACCCAAATAACAAAGAACTTTGGAGATCTTTGAAAAGAGTCCTAAGATAGTTAAAAGGCTCAATCAGTCTAAAATTAACCTATGTCAGAGGTTATTATAAAAACCTTTTAAGAGGGTTTGTAGATTCAGTTTGGGAAGGTGATTAAACAAACAGCAAAAGTATAACAGGATTTAGTTTTAATTTATTTGAAACCTGTAGAATTGCTGGGGAAGAAAACGGCAGTTAACCGTTGCAGCTTCATCAACTGAAACTGAATACATGACTTTATTTGAAGCTGTGCGTGAATAGCTGTGGTTAGAGTAATTGACATGCAGCATAAATATGAAATTATTAATTTATGAATCAATAATAATTTTTGAGGAAAACAGTGGTTGTATTAGTATAGCAAATAATCCAACTCACTACAAGAAAACAAAGCACATTGATATTAAATATTTTCATGTGACTAAATTGAGAGAAATGTACTAAAATTGCATTATGTTCCAACAGGTAAAATATTGGGGGATGCTTTCACCAAGCCATTACCAGCATCCAAATTCATCGAGTTCAAAGTTGGAATGTCATTGAAATAAATGTAAACCATTGTAATGAATTGTAAGTAGTAGTAGTAAGTGGTCTGATTAGGTTTTTCTGGGTTTCCCTAATCCTGCGCAACAAATGTTGGACTACATATATTTGTTTCTTCCCCAGAAGCACAAAGTGGAGACACTCGTTTCTATATTATTTTGTATGTTGAATATTAATGTAACAGATTTTAAGTTGTAGGATATTAAATCTATTAAGTAGTTAAGATATGTTCAGCTGTAGGTACATAAGAGATGTTGAATGATAATGTAACAGATTTTAAGTTGCAGTGTATTTGCAGTGACCGATTAATTTTTGAGGGGGCGTGTTGGAAAAGTAACGATACGTTACATCGTTCAGCACAAAAAATAATCTTAGATATGTGACCTCATCCCTCGGAGCCGGTCGGTCTGTGTTTATGTTTAGTCGTGAGAACTAGACATCAACTATTTTAAGTGGTATATATATGTAGAACCTACGAAAGGGATTAGAATATAAGTTTGAATATATACAGTACAGTTGGTTTTAGAATCTTGAATAGAGCGGGTTGTCTTCCACGTGCAAGGTGCAAGTTAATAAATGTACCGAGTTATTTAAAGTTAACCGTTTGTATTATTTCGTCCTATCTCCCATTTCCAATAGTGTAAGTATTTGTATAGCGCTGTCATTTATTGCCAACATAAAGTAGGGTTATGAATATACCGAATAACTATTAACCTAATAAATATCTAATATATAATATCTAATATTTATAGGGTTTATTGTTAACATTGTTCATGGTTAATATTGTTTATTTTGGATATTTTTTATTGTCAATATTGTTCATTGTTAATATTGTTTTTTGGCTATATTGTTTATTGTTAACGTGGTTCATTGTTAATATTGTTTATTGTCAATATTGTTTATTGTTAACATTGTTCATTGTTAATATTGTTTATTGTCAATATTGTTTATTGTCAAAATTGTTTATTGTTAACATTGGGCATTGTTAATGTTGTTTATTGTTAATATTGTTAATTGTTAACATTGTTCATTGTTAATATTGCTTTTTGGAAATATTGTTTATTGTCAAAATTATTTATTGTCAATATTGTTTACTGTTAACATTGTTCATTGTTAATATTTTTTATTGTCAGTATTGTTCTTTGGCAAAATTTTTTATTGTTAATATTGTTTATTGTCTGTACACTGTGTTTTGATAATCTAAACCTCTTGATAAATCACGATGAACTATTTTAACTAGATCGACCAAATCCCTTCCAAAAACAATTCTCGAAATCTTCAAACATGTCTGGTTCATAAATAATTCCAAACTTGAAAACATAACCCTCTTTGTTGTTTTAAGAACTTTCAGAGATTTTCGATAAGCTATTAAGCGTCTAATAATTCTTATTGGCTACTTCAAGCACTCAATAAGATATTAGGAGAATAAACCAATGTATTACCTACATAATTCTTATTAGTTGATGGAAAGACAGTTATTTCAAGTTCAGCTAATAACTTTTATTAGGAACTTTATTAGAAGTTTGAAATACGTGTCCGTAACCTAAAAATATACGTTGAAAGACGGTTTTTACCTAATAACTTATTAGCTAAATTGTTATTAGATACATTTATTAGGAGATTGAAAGGCCGGGCCTAATTCGTAATAATACTATATTAGTAAAAGTATTTAACTGTTTAGATGCATTCCTAATAAAAATACGATGTAAAGGGCATAGTTAAAAATCGCCCCAGTGGATTTTTGACTGAAAACTGGGCATATATTTGGCCCCCTTAGAAGTAATCCACAGCCAAATTCACAGCTAGGTACAGCTAGCAGCTACAATTATCAAAATTTTTGTAAGTTTTTAAGTGGTTGCAACACTTGCAACAGTGGCGTGCCACTTAGATCATCTAGAAAAAAATTGGGGTATTAGGGGAATGGTAAGAAAAGTTTTACAAAAATGTTGGTGGCTGCATCAAAACGTCTACTTCGTCAAAAAAATATTGAAAAATGTAAACGTTAAAAAAGTTGTGCGCGTGATCGACGAAAACTGAGTTATTATTTTTTTTTTTTGTGGTCTTTATAAAACCGCATATTTTCTTTTTTTTACCTTATAATCGGCCAACTCAATCGCAAGATAAAAATTTTCAAAGAAAAATTGGTTTTTATATTTTTACCTTTCAATAAATTCCCTTGAGGCCAGCAACTCATACTTACCCGGCTATGGCCTTTGAATAATCCTTTTATCCTTTCTCATTTAATAATGAGTTTTCTTAGTACCAAACAAAGGATTGCCAGGATATAAATACGCACGTATTCCACGTAAGTGTTTCATTAAAAGTTGATGATGTTCTACTATTTACATATATTTGAGATTTTGGCACCATTGTTCAATTGGAACTAGGTGCGTGTGCTTTCGACACATAAAAAATACCCAGGCATACTCAATGAAAACCAATAATGGCAAATGGATGGCTTCGTTCCTATTAATTTCGTAAATGGTGTAGGTATCAATTAAAAGCGTTAAGGGAAAACACAAAAAGTTAATTGGAACGAAATTTCGTCGTAAACAACGGAATTAAAAAGGTAAGTACTTACCTACCCACGATTGGGCATGCCCAAATTCTAAAAATTATTTTTATATTTAATATCTTGGCGGCAACTACAAAGGTCAAATACACAAGTATTATCTTTCGGTATGATTCTCCGCCAGTGGAATAAATTCCGAGAATATTAGTTTGCAAAAGACCATGTACTTATGACTGTGTAAAAATAGGATATAGGCCGCGCCTACCCGATAAAGGAAGCGACGACTGTGACCGAGCCGTGAACATTCGGCGAACGACCGGTCATTTTGGGTAACGATGATGGCACCTACTACCATAACACATGCTTTTCTCGATTTTAATAAAAGTTGAACAGTATAAGAACAATTACGTTTTAGTATGCAATTTACCCTTATTTTTTCATTTATATACCTACCTAGTCTAGTTATCTAAGTGGGAGAATAATTAGTTTTCTAAGTAAACATTTAAATTATAAATATCATTTCTTTTAAAAGCCAATAAAAAAAAATAATAAACAAAAACAAAAAAAGGACTCATACAAACAACTCTCTACAGCGAAATCAAATACGTAAATCAACATTTAGCTTCAAAATATGTATTAATTAAATGCACATTAGTAAACACAACCTTTACATTTGCACAAATGTAACCCATCTATCAATTAATTAAATAGTTATAAATTCAAGAGTATATTGTATCTCTGTACACCTGCTGATATATGCACGCACATTTCTCTCGTGCGCCCAGGATGGATGGCCTGCAAAAATTGGTGTTAAATTATTTAGATCAATTCCCTGCCTTCCTCCGTCATTCTATTTTAAATTCAAACTTAAGCGTTTATGTTCAAAAAAAGCTTAATTATTATTTGGGTTTGACCTTTATTTTTTAATTAACTCCCTGTCCAGTGCTCGCACTGTTATTTAAAAATATCTTTTTTTCAATTTATACAAAATCCCCTAGGATACTCGGAATTCAGGTAATATACCTAAGCTGAGCAGCTAAAACTCTCATTTATTATTTAGAGTGCTTGGGCATAGACTGTGGCAAAATGGCTCGCATTTGTTGGTTATGCATGATCAGAGTAGAAATTACTTATTTACGAAATGTTATTGTTGAATAATCTGGAAAGTAAGCAACCCTAATTAAGCTAGGGTACACAGGAAGAAAACTCTTTAAAACATAGCTATTACAATAAAGTTAAACGTTTCTTACCTACGAGTATAAAACTTTAAAGGTTTACACCACTTTTTGCAAGTATGTCTACGGAGAACGGAAAAATCGCCATTTATATTGTTTACATACTGATTACTAAAGCTCGGATTATATGCACAAAAAAAAACAACAAAATATGCGCATTTATATGCCCATATTTTGACAACAATATGCATAAATTATTGACAAATATGTTCTGGTATATGCGAAATATGCATCAGTATGCACTATTTCAACTTAAAAAAAAACATGAAGATAACAGTTTATTTTATAAATAAAAATCTTGGTTTGGCAGTGAGTACTTCCTAATTTATTTTCTATATGTACTGTGGAGCTACCGGTTTCGACTTATGTCTTCATCAGGCTATTGATGTTAAACAATTTATATATTTATATATTAGAAGAGTTAAGTACATGAAAAGTGAAATTATTTAATTAAGGTTATGTAGATAGTCTAAGAAGCAATTTGAAGTTTAATGTATGATAATATGTTTATATTTACCTATACTGCCACAATAGTCAAAATTTCGAACATTTGTAAAACTACAATTGTTAGTGATGTAGAGGAAAATTATGATATATTCGGGTGCTGCAGGCGGACCTTCTCCAGCATCCCGACTCCACCACGATGTACTACACACTAGTGAAATAAATCAATCTAATGACCATTGTGACAGCATAGGCAACTTATCTGGCGTAATTCTATTTTTAATTCTAACTTATTAAGTAAATTTGTGATATGTATATAATATGTAACAATTAATTTTATGTATAGTTGTAATAGATAGAAGAAAATATTATGTTGTTATGGTTTTAATATGTATATGGAGATGGATAATGTTGAAATTCTATGTAAATTATAAATGGAGATTTTATGTAGAGTGTGTATGTAAAAGCTATTAATTAGTATAAATAAATTTAAATATAAAAATTTATTTATAAATATATCATAACATCGTGGTGGAGTCGGGATGCTGGAGAAGGTCCGCCTGCAGCACCCGAATATATCATAATTTTCCTCTACATCACTAACAATTGTAGTTTTACAAATGTTCGAAATTTTGACTATTGTGGCAGTATAGGTAAATATAAACATATTATCATACATTAAACTTCAAATTGCTTCTTAGACTATCTACATAACCTTAATTAAATAATTTCACTTTTCATGTACTTAACTCTTCTAATATACTAATATATAAATTGTTTAACATCAATAGCCTGATGAAGACATAAGTCGAAACCGGTAGCTCCACAGTACATATAGAAAATAAATTAGGAAGTACTCACTGCCAAACCAAGATTTTTATTTACCTAAATACCTAATTATGGACATATACAAGTTTATTTTATATTTTGAGTAACTTACAACATAATGCTTGTACAACATTATTCCTTATTAACAATATACAAAAACTTAAAGGTTCTGTGACATTATAATACTTATATTATAATAATGTACTTTTTAAAAAAATAACTTAATTTAATAAATATTTAATTATTTAACTAGTAATATAATATCTACCTAAACACCTATATACTATCTACTAACTATTTGCTCTTGGTCTATCTAGCTACTTAAACTGCTATTATTTATTATTAAAATTGACAATTAGGTGCTTTTCTAAATTTTCTATTTTAAATGAATGACGTCTGTCATCTAACAAGTATTTGAACGTCGAAAAAGATCGTTCTACATCCACAGAAGTAATTGGAGCATGTTTTAAATTGCTTACAGTATTAGGGTCTAATTCAGTGTCCTCCACAACTCCCCATTTAAAATAAGAGAAGCGTTTGAAAGAATTTTAAATCCTTGATTTTTCTCCAATACTGAAATGTGTTGCAATAAATGCTAACTGATTTGGTATTATATTATTTTCTAAAGTCCTTTTAGCTTCTCTTATAGCATTTGAATCATCAGATAATTCAAAAATATAAAGTTTTTAATATTTTGATAATTTTTTTAATAGAAAATTGCGGCCTATAGCCATGTACCCCACCTAGTAGTTACTGGTTGTGGCGGTAACGATAAATCGGGAAACGAGTGCTTGTAAAATTGAACCCGCAATGGCGCTTTCACAAAAAGTCTGGTCGAACACCAATTGTGGATAATTTCTTATCCACGAATGCACTAATTAGTTTTCTTTCAGGCAAGCCATTGTAAAGATATGTTAATAAAACTTTTCCAAGAAATTATAATCCCATTTTACAAAGAAAGCGATAAACGAATAAAAAATTTCTTAGCGGGAGTTCCACAAATTACGAAAACAAAAGCAGTTAATCTTAAAATAACGGAAAAAAAATCTATTATATTTTATAACGAAACATATACAGCCTGTTAAAAAAAGGTTGCCGGATATTTTACCCAATTATAGTACTGGTGGAAATAAACAAAAAAGTCTTAGTCAACATGGGTCCGCAATTCAACTGTGTCAAAAACATTTTTCGGTTTTGAGAATAGTTCCCTTTGTCAAACAACTGATTGTGACTTAAAATTAGTTCTGTCAGACATCTGTCATCAGATTATTTATCATTTGCGTCAATTTTTTTTGTTCTCAACTTATGCATAAGTACACAAATGCAGAAATGGCCGATATGCATTTTATGTACGGTCGTGCGAATGGTAATGCCACTGAAGCACGGCGTATATATTCGGTGTATAATCGGTTGTTACCGACTGATAAGATTTTCTCAAGACTTCATATCCGGCTGTCCGAAACTGGTTCATTTAAAATTAATGGTGGTTCTGGTAGACCTAGATCAGTTTCTTCTCCCGCAGTAGAATTAGATATTTTGAGACGGGTAGAAGACAACCCAAATATTAGCACCCGAAGACTTGCCGCAGAACTGAACGTCAGTCATCCTCTCGATTATGATGCACGTAGGGTTTTTTGTCATTGGGTTTTACGAAAGCTGGCAGAAACTCCTAATTTTGCGACTCAGATTTTATTTAGTGACGAGGCTGGGTTTACAAGAGACGGAATATTAAATTTTCATAACAATCACGTCTGGGCAGATGAAAATCCCCATGCTGTTGTTGAACTGCATCACCAAAACCGTTGTTCGCTAAATGTTTGGCTTGCTATTTTTGGAGACTGTTTAATTGGTCCAGTATTTCTCCCTAATCGTTTAACGGGACAAGTATACTTGGATTTTTAAGAAATGAATTACCCGTTTTGTTGGAAGACGTGCCACTTTTTAACAGATTAAATATGTGGTTTATGCACGATAGAGCTCCTGCGCATTTTTCCATCGTAGTTAGAAATTTCTTAAATCAAGATTACAACGAGAGATGGATAGGACGGGGTGGACCAACTGCAAGGCCTCCTAGGTCCCCTGACCTGACACCTCTAGACTTCTGTATTTGGGGGCATCTAAAACAATTAGTGTACACACGATCTGTAAACAATTTGGAAGAACTCAGGCAACGAATCGTAAATTGTGGCGAGGAAATTCGGAGGACTCCAGGAATTTTCGAAAGATTGCGTCGATCTTTCATAAGAAGGTGTGAAGCGTGCTTAGAAATGAACGGTGGACATGTAGAACAATTTCTTTAGTTTTACTTTAAATAAACATTTGTTTAATTTACATTGCGATCAGAATTTCTTTGAAAATTTTTATCCTACTAAAACAATATGCAGTCGACTATATGTCAAAAACAGTTGAATTGCGGACCCATGTTGACTAAGACTTTTTTGTTTATTTCCACCAGTACTACAATTTGGTAAAATATCCGACAACCTTTTTTTAACACACTGTATAAGATTTATATTATTTATATGCATAAGTGGCTAAAAAAATAAAAAAAAATGTTAAGGTACTATATTTGGGCGAAACGTGACTATAAAATATACGGAGTTTAATATACTCAATATGTAAATTTCTTGAAAATTTGAAAATAAATGTAGGTATATCCTAAATTGTGTAAATAAAATATTGGAGTGCACGCGGATTATGCCGTTTTTTCAGCATTTATTCCAAGAAAATATCGCCGTGGGAACTTAATAACTTCATTTATATTTTTTAAGATTTCGGCGAGGACGCTGCTCAGATAATCTGCCCCACGGTTTAAACGCTCACGGATAATCTACGCTCTACTGTATTTTGTTATTTCTTTGTTTGTCGGTGTTAGATTCAATGAGCCTTTGTAATAGTTGTTGTGCTACCGCCTTTGTGGGTTGGCAGTTGAGATTTAGTTTGTAACGTCTGTTTTTAAAAATTAAAATTTCGTAATTTATGTGTATCTATAATTTCAGTATACAGGGTGTCCCTGAAATAAGAGTACAACGTATTAAAAATGGGAAGCCCTAATTTTATTACACCTTTTATCTAAATTAATTTTTCCAAAATTCCCACGCATACGTGAGGAAAAAAGTGGCAAAGATATTTATTAAATATCCGTCACGCCACTGGTATTTGAGACACTACACTTCTAACCAACGAAGGTAGGGCAGGCAACACGCGACGTATAACTACGCTCTGAGTCTCAGTCTGTCTGGATCCTTACGCATGAACACATCGGATATGGCTTTTACCACACGCGAGTTGTTCGATATGATTTATGTCTACGGCGAAGCAGGAGGAAGTTGTCGAAGAACTCTACGTATCTACCGGCAGCGATACCCCAATCGTAGAACCCCGTCTTACACGTGTATAAAGGATACCGTGTTTAGATTAAGAGAAACTGGTCGATTGCTACCAAATTACGAAGGTCGCGGACGTGAAAGACCACGTCGAATTTTACGAGCCGAAGAAGAATTGCTGGATATTGTGAACAGAAATGCAGGTGTAACAATTGATGTGTAACAATTGATTATGAAAGAGAAAAAAAGAAATAATTACGCACATTACCTTCGTCACATCAAATATCAACTTTTAACAATGATGTTTATTTCAGACAGCTGTCATTGATCAGATTACGCACAAGTGAATAGAGTTATTCATTAATAGATTCCACATTTTACTTTCAATATCTTCTTTGAAATTTGCTTTAAATTTCGCGTACGTAATAATATTGGAGTCGTTGACTCGTATCAGCTGCATACAATGATTATCTGTATATCACAGCTGTATTTACAAATGACCTTAAGATATAGTATAAACACAGATAGTGGATCCATGGGCGGCATATTCGTGACGTTTCAATGAGTTTTTAATTGTATATTCGATATTGCAATTGGCGTACGAATTTTTGGATACTTATTCAGTATAATTTGGGTTTCCCATTTTTAATATTTTGTACTCTTATTTCAGAGACACCCTGTACATAAGTTACTGTTTTTCACTGTAGAACGCACTAGAAAATGTTGTTGACGAAACTAGCCGTGCTTTTTTTCAGTAAATATCAATGAAGGAATTACAGGTTTACTTTTCACTGAAATTTCCAATCTTTAACATTCAATGGAATTTTTTGGAGGAAATTTGTAATTTGACGAAAATATGCACAAATATGCAATAATTCATGAAATATGCATGACGTAGCAAAAATATGCAGAATATGCATTGTTTAATAAGCTCATTTTAATAAAAAAATATTAGATACAGCCAAAATACTAAAAATTTGGTAGATATAAGATTAAGATACAAATATGCATTTTGCATATAATCCGAGCTTTACTGATTACTACTGAGATAAATACAATTATGCTAGGAGGCTTCAATGTTAGCTTCTTTAATGATCCACTGATGAGTGATAAAAACAATATTGAAATATTTTTGTATGAAAATATGAATAATTTTTTCGATTTTGTTAATTTAACACAAGTTAGTTCAATTCTAAATTCTAGAGGGTATTTGCTAGATCTTGTATTTTCCAACACGAATAAGATTTCCATTGAACGTGATCTGTTACCGCTTGTTGACGAGAATGTGACCACCTCTATCTCTATCTGTACAATCTGTAATATCACGCAACTCATCAATGTTAAGCACTAGACATAACTACAGAAGAGCTGATTTTACTAACTTATATAATGCATATATACCGGGTGATTCAGTAAGAGTGGCGACCGGCTGTATCTCGGAAACTGCTGTGCCTAGAGCTTCGGGACAAAAGAGTACATAACCAATGTGACCACCAGAAATATCCGAAAATTATTTTAATGTTCGAAATTTCATCGCTAGGGGACGTACCTGCTATGTTCAATCATAAAATCGGTATTATCTCAAAAAATTGCAGGTTGAGCTATAGTTTTAAATGGATCGCTTGAAAGCTGGGTTGATATCCCATTATTTTGTTTAATGACTTTTTTTCGTATCTGCTATAATAAGGAACGGGGAAGCCAATCAACTGTTCAACATGTAAATTTTGATATCTCCTGAACGGTTTAACCAATCTGAATACTTTTGGGTTCGTTCGATGGAGCAAACGATTTAAACGCTTTTAGATATCTTAGTAGAGATAGTAAACGTTTATTTATTAATTACACAACGTGTCCAAGATAAGAATGCACTGCATGGGGATCTCGGGAACGGTAAGAGATACAAAGTTGTTTAAATGGGGAAAAAGTTGCGCTTTTTAGTGGCTCTTTACATAGGTTTACATAATTCAATTATTTTATTTAGTTTTTGAGATATTGTATTAAATAATAAATTGCTTGGTTTAAATTATTGTTTTGAATTTTATAATCACTTACCGGTGGATAAATTTAATTTCCAAAAAAAAAAACCAAATGGTAAAATTCTAATTAATACTAAGCCAAAAGTTAATAAATAGATAAATGTTTAAAAAAATTAACGTCTTTTTGAATGTTACCGCGTAAAGTATAAATCAGCTCACATTAAACCACATGTAACGGTGAAAACTATAACAGGTATGTACTGTTAGAAAAATATGGTTAAATAATAAATGAATTATAACTCTATTAACTTTATTTTTGTCTCCGGAGGGATAATTATTCTGGGACTGACCTTATCCGTTTGTACGTTCGTACGCAATAGATTCGGAGTAGGATTTTTGGGTCGTACGGGATACCTCTTCCTTGTTGAGATCTTGAATCGATTGAGGAATCAGGAGAGTGGTCCTTGTCGTAACAGGTAGGTGAATGAATTTCTTGACAGGTAATAGTATTTCAGTAAACACGACTTGTTATTTTGACAGATGGTTTGTAATTCTTGGTTTTTTTTTTTATAAATTAAATTTATCCACCGGTAAGTGATTATAAAATTCAAAACAATAATTTAAACCAAGCAATTTATTATTTAATACATTTTGGCGCCCCACGTTGGGCGCCAAAATGTATTAAATAATAAATTGCTTGGTTTAAATTATTGTTTTGAATTTTATAATCACTTACCGGTATTTATGCCCTATTCTCAGGGTTTAAGTAGGTCTCTTTGTTTCTTTTCTTTTTTTTTTATGTATCCTCTTATGTTGTTGAAATAAATAAGTTTTTTTTTTTATAGGTTATGTTTACTCTCGAACAGCGCGACAATTTTAACCTGTTTACGCTTCGATGGATTATACAAGAATCGCGTTCTTTTGTTGCGATGTTTCCTCGGAAAAATTCAAATTCTTGAAAGTCCATTGGTGGAATTTGAACGACGTTTGAAAAAATAAATGAAATTCGTTTTTTTTTATGTCAAACTTCGAAAATTAATTCGAAAATCCTTTTTTGAATAAGGGAATGATGTGGAAATTCAGATTCCTCGTACGTTTGTTAGTCTAAATACCAATTTTGGTAAATTAATTCTGTTTCTTTCTAGATTCGAAATTATGATGATGCTTTTGTAAATTCTGTTAGAAAATGCTTATTTTAAAGTATTTTGATGTCTGGATTTTTTTTCTAACATTGTCTGGATTAATTTGAGCTATCTTATGTATACTGAAACATGTTGGTTTGGTTTTAAACATTATTGGAATTTTTGCTGAAATACACCTTTGATGTCACAAATCCTTCCTTGGAAATTACAATGGTTGTTACAATTGGATGTAATTCTTAACTAGATGTACAATTTTCCTTATTTTACTGATTTACACTCACTTTCTTATCTCGTAGATGTAATTCTTATCGAGGCGAAGCAACTATGACAGTTAACGTTCCTTGGAGCTGGTCTTGGAATTTCATGTATTTAAAAGATTTTTAAGAACAATTAAATGGCTGTTTGAGACCTTTTTTTTAAAAGTAGGATATTAATTCATTTGCTTTGTGTACATTGAAATGTAAAGATTCATCCTCTCGGAATGAGGAAGAATTGTCAATTTTTTTAGACTGATTGATTGTGAAACGATTGCTTTTGTAATTTGATTTTCTGAGCTTCATGTGATTATCACAATATTTAGAAAAAAGTGTTTTTCTTAAATTTTGTTTTTATTTTTTTCTGACTTTATTTTGTAAGTTATCGAAAAATAAATGAGAGTTCTTCATTGACAGCTTTAAATCTCTACAAGATGGCGTTTTTACATTTTGAGTTCGACGTTTCGTTTTTTAGAAACCATCATCAACTTTTTTTTTCATATGGACGGTAAAAAAAGTACACCCTGTATCTGATGTCATTTTTCATTACGAATGCAACGGTGTGTGACACATTATGTTTTTGAAGTTTTATTTTTTATAAAATTATATTTATAAATTACATATGTATTTTTCAACTATGAACACACAGAGATGGGTAGGCGCTGCAAGAACAAAATTTATTATTTTACGACTTTGACGTTTATACTTGTAGCTTACGTATTACTTCTTCTAAAGAAATGTTTTAGTGTGTCGTTGTTACTGTTATTACTGTTTATTATTTTTGTTGTTCGTTATTATTGTTTGTTATTTGTTACACGTTGTTTTACGGAATTATTCTTGGGATTTAATTTGCTTTTGAACATGGATAGGGAACAATTTAGCAATGAAGAAAAATATGATATGCTAACATGTCATATCCTGTGCTACAAAAATTCTGTGAATGCCCAAGCAATGTACCTTAATAGATATCCAGATAGAAGGCAACCAAATAAATCCATTTTTAGACGTTTGTCTGACAATTTAAAAGAATATAGTTCTTTTAAGAAGCCTGTGAAGTGTCGATATAAACGTTCAAAGGAAGAAACGCAAAATACTGTTTTACAAGCAGTTGTTGCAAACCCTGAAACATCAACTCAACAAATTCAAAATAATATGGGAGTAGCTAAGTCCACTGCTCACTTTATTTTACGCAAACACAAGTTTCACCCCTATAAATTTAGAATTTGCCAAGGTCTTACACCAGGGGACTACGAGAGGCGTAGACATTTTTGTGAGTGGTACAGCCGAATGTGTGAAGAAGATTTTAATTTTCCTTTTAAAATTATATGGTCCGATGAAAGCATGGTTACCAATAATGGGATCTTCAACCGCCGCAACACACACTACTGGGCTCAAGACAATCCGCGTGTTAAAAAGATATCCAGATACCAGAATCGTTTTGGATTCAATATGTGGTGTGGAATTTTAGGCACAAACATAATAGGTCCATTTATTTATCGCAACTCCTTAACTGCAGCACGATATCTTGATTTATTGCAAAATGATTTAGAAGACAGTTTAGATGATTTGCCTTTGGCAGTGGTTAATAACTGCTGGTTTCAGCAAGACGGTGCTTCAGCACATAATTCTAGACTTGTTTGTGACTATCTTTCCCAGCGGTTTCCTAGAAGGTGGATTGGAACTCCCAGTGAAGTGTCCTGGCCAGCTCGATCACCAGACTTAACCCCACTGGACTTCTTCCTTTGGGGTCATATTAAAAATCAAGTTTATTCAAATTCTTTCGAAAATGAGCAACAACTGTTTGAATCTGTAACGGCAGCATTCCACGCGATTACACCAGAGATGTTACATGACGTTTTGCATTCTACTGTTAGAAGATCATATTTATGTTTAGAAAGTAATGGTAACCTGTTTGAGGATCGTTTGTAAATCCAATCTATTTATAAAATAATAAATAAGTATTTCTCCAAATATTATTTTAGATTATGTTTCACAATTTTCATTAAACACTGTATTTTTTCCAAATTATTAAATTTGTTATCACTAGGGAAAAACTACTATCAAGAAAATCTAAAAAGATTATAGTTTTTAGCAAAATAAAACTTAAAAACATAATGTGTCACACACCGTTGCATTCGTAATGAAAAATGACATCAGATACAGGGTGTACTTTTTTTACCGTCCATATGAAAAAAAAAGTTGATGATGGTTTCTAAAAAACGAAACGTCGAACTCAAAATGTAAAAACGCCATCTTGTAGAGATTTAAAGCTGTCAATGAAGAACTCTCATTTATTTTTCGATAACTTATAAAATAAAGTCAGAAAAAAATAAAAACAAAATTTAAGAAAAACACTTTTTTCTAAATATCTCAAAAACTAAATAAAATAATTGAATTATGTAAACGCTATGTAAAGAGCCACTAAAAAGCGCAACTTTTTCCCCATTTAAACAACTTTGTATCTATTACCGTTCCCGAGATCCCCATGCAGTGCATTCTTATCTTGGACACGTTGTATACGTAATACTCAAATTTCTATTGCATCTGATTCCAATATTGCTAATTCTAGAAAAAGTATCCTAATGTTGTTATATAGAGTGATGGAAATTATATTGATGATACATTAACAATATTGTGAATTTCCTTAGAAACTTTTTTCAAAGCAACTTCAGTGATGAATTTGACAACTAATGATACGTTCTCTTATAATGTCAATATTTTTGCTCTTGAATCTGAATCTGAAGTTTTAAATGCTCTTAAAAATTGAAAGATAGTAGATAGACAATAAGTAGGGACAGCAGTCCTGCTTTTATAGTTAAAGATTGTGCGAACGTATTTGCATCTCCTCTCTGTTATCTTTTCAATCTTGTGCTAAACACCTGCAGCTCTCTTTCTACATGGGGAACTACTTGACTGGTGCCTGTTTTCAAGCCAAGAGAAAACGTCTTTGAAAAATGCTTATACAGAAACATTTGCACTGCAGTCAGACCTTGGATATTTGCCGACCAATATTGATATCTATCCCAAAAGTCTGCAATTACTAAGCTGACAACAATTACTCAATTCATTCCGGAGAATATGGATGCCAGTAATGAGGTTGATATCTTGTGAACTGATTTAGTGAAAGCATTTGATCACATGGATTATGCTGTTGTCCTGTACAAAATTGATAGATTTGGACTTTCCCCCTAAACTTTGGTGCTTTCTTAGGGCACATCTGTATGTCAGAAACTGTTATGTGACTCACAATGAAAAATTACGGTCAACTTAAAAATAACTTGTTGGTGACGAATTGTTGCTGCCGAATCCTATTATTGATGGAAAGTCAGCGAGATGTGTATTAAAGTGATCGGTATTTTCAAGAAAACCACAAATATAATCAGGTACCTAAATTAAATAGTTTATATTAAATTAATAGTCCTTCAGCGATAATACGTAAACACAATTGTTAAACGTGGTTCAAGAAAACAGCAAAATCTACTCTTTTGACAAGGAAATAGCCGAATTAACCTAGAATTATTGAATTCGAGCTCTGTTTAACTGTAAGACTCTGTAAATTAAATAAGTTAGTTGTTTTAAAATTTTAGGTTCACATCAAATATATGAAAAGAAATGAATGTCCATAAATGGTGAAATCAATAAGATTCAATAAATACATTTTGACGTAACATGAAATATTACCTTAGGCCAAATATAATAACTACGGCAAGAACAATGATATTCCCACGTTCCGCAGAGTAAAATATCTTTTCAAAATTGTGTACGCACTACCCACTCCTAGTTTCTTGCGTTTTTAATCGTAGTTGTGAGCTTGAATAGTCGCGACATTAATTAAATTCTGATACAAGCCTGATATCTTGATAGAATTTCTTCTCTGTAGGAATCGGCAGTTACCTCGTTGTCTAGATTTGAGTTGTGGCTTGGTCGGACTCTCGGCCATGATATCTGCTTCACTGGATATGCAGAAATCCTCTAAGTCCGTTTCTTCTTGAAATAAGTATCGATCTCGGGGAAAACACTATCACTTTCGGATGAGTTATGCTTGATAAAATGATTTTACTTGCAGGTAATAGACTCTTTCTAGTTAAACATTTATCTTCATTATTAATAATGTAAATTTTAACGCGTCTATCTACCAACGCTGTTTTCTCTCTACCTTTTTCAAATTTTTCAAACAAATCTTTCCCATAGGTTGCTAGGACTTACATTCCAAACAATCTTATGCCGTTTGGTTGCGTTCGAAACTCCGACCATAATGCGATGATCATCCGAATTCAGATCCTTTGGAGAATCTTTCATTGTAACGTAATACAATAACGGCAGAAGGAATAGTCCTTTTCCGACTCAAGCCATCAGTGTTTCTCCCGTGATGTGACCTGTTAACCCTTTATGCGTGTTGTCTATTCGTTTACAAATCGTTTCATCGATCCCTTTATTCCTCAATACTCTTGGTGGATCGATGCTGCGCAGGTATTATTCTATGCCCCGTCTATATCTAGCGTGCATCAAAGTACTTCTTTAGTTTTACAGCATGCTCAGCTCACTATTCACGCGGTAAGGCTGTCTCATTAAATTTTCGTGCTGATTCGCATACAGACCTTGTAGTGGCCGGTGTAGTAATATATCATCCCTTATGCACCTGTCTTACAGTTTTTAATAGTCCTCGGCAGAAATAACATATTGTACCATTCTGCCAGGTTTTGGCATAAAAGTAACCTTGATCAACCTCCAGGTAATTGGTATATATCGAAGTGTGAGGCTTGCTCTTAGTAATACATTAAGGTTTTGAAACAAAGCTTCAGGACCCTTTTATAACGTAATTGGAAGAATGCCATCCGGTCCTGGTGATTTGTATGGTTAAAATAAATTGATGGTCCATTTTACCTTTTCCACATTTATGTGATACCTTCCGATGTACCCTGAAGGCCTACTTCGCAGGTTACGATCGCTAGCTGTGATGTTGGTCACTAGGTCTTCCACCTGCCTGAGTAGTTTTAGTTCAGGGCCATCACAAGGAAGGTGTGCCGATCCGATAGTTAAGTCTCACGATTATCTTTGCCCCCTAACTGCCTCTACCAATTCTTTCTTTCCCGAGATCAACAACGCTGGCCTCTTTGGAAGACGCTTGGATTAAATCGTGGTTAAATTCGCGACCTCCGAGAGATTCACCACAGATGTTACAACTTACATTACCCAGTTCTTGGTAGCTTCATTATGACAGGTGATCAATATTACTTCTTCACACTTAAAGGACAAAGCACTAACAACTCAACTAGGGTAGGAACCTGAGGTTCATGTAGTCTTTGGTCTCTGCTAAAGCGGCACGATCAAACCGCGGCGCGTGGGTGGGAAAGTTTGAAGAAACTTTGGACATGTTACTCTGCAGGGAATTGATAATCGTAATTTTGATTCAATTGGCTTCTGGATTCTGGATTTTAGGTCGGAGAAGGTGGTGAACACATGCACTTAGGCCACTCTTATCGGGCCCATTGTGCTAATTCAATTGACTTATGAAAGTTTATTTGTATTAGATGTTATACACATCTAATCGAATTACCTGAGTAAAAGGTGAGAAGGCGGTCGTCACTGTAATTTGACGTTAGATATTATTCTAAGAAAACATCTAAAGACTTACAACAATTTAAATGAAAAATAAAAAAACACTTGCAAGTATATAAAATGCACATCACTAAGGTGGCAGTGATATAATTATATATTGGAAATGGTGTTCGCATGCAAAATAGGCAGAAAATATATGAATTTTAATAATTAAAGTAATAAACGGTAAAACAAGAACAAAGAAGGAGTATACTTCAGGATAAAAATGAAGTAACACAACCGTGCCAATCCATAATTTCCAACTCTTACACATTTGGGAGAAAACTGAAATGTATAAGCAGTTTCGCCCAGGTGCTTACATTACATTTTATGAAATAACAACTTCCTAAAAAAAACATAAAAATTAATTCCTGTAAGCCATATAAAACAAACTAAACCCAAGAAGCAAATAACATAGTAAAAACCTGTGGTAATGCTTGTGTTTATCTATTTAGGTGAATTTACACATGAAAAATATGTAAATTTTATTACGGAAAAGCTTTGATACTCGAACTTCGATACTTCAACAACGTACCTTATATATTACAGTATGCACTTGCCATTTATCTTGCACTACTTTTATTAGATTTTATAAAGGTAATTGCTTACGTGTTTGGCTTAAAAATCTCAGCATATTGCTCCTTAAAAACGACGGCATTCAGAACATTTTCAAGTTATGAATAAAATTTTAAATGCATACGAAGGTACGCGGAAAAGGAATGAAGAGCAAATGGCACGTCGTGAAAGAGACATGACGGTATCCACGTTGAAATGAGCTGAAATAATATATTATACACATACATGCACACTCTTGTTTAAACAGTATCCGTACGTAGCACGAAACAAAACGATATTAAATTTAGTTAGATACGGTTACAATTTGATTAAATTATTTTAACATTTCATACAAAATTCTTTCCTGAGTAAAATTTGATGCAAACGAAAATGTAACGCAAATAGAAAGGGCAAGTTCTTTTAACCATGTATAAACGTTTCAAGTGAATTTTTTCTTGATAAGAAAATTTCAAATTGCAAATTTATTTATAGCTGGGTACGGGTAGATTCATTGCCGCACTTCACAATGAGGATATATTTTCTTATTAGAGATAAATGACAGGTTTAGATTTAGCAAAGTTGTTAGATTTTATGTTTATTATGAACCAGAAGTGAAAATAAACCTCTAAGAAATGGTGTTCGATGCATTTTTAAAAAACAAAATAAACAGGTAATTTCTTGGAACTATTATTTGATTTATAAGCACGTTTTCAATGCTACTTTTGATATTCCATCCCAAACTGTACTGCACATTTTTATTCGATACTTCGATCCTTTTCGATCATCATTAGCTTTTGCTAATTCTTATGGGTGTTAATTTTTAATCTGACGACGAGTGAAATGTTTGATTTATGCAATGTGTGCAAAGGATACATTTTATAATCTAAGAAAGTGATTGAAATAGCGCAAGCATTTAAAGTGTGTTACCTATCATTAAGTAAGAAGCGCTTAAATCTTCTCTGCACATAGGTGTCTAACTTCTTTCCTGGTAATGACACTCAACAAAGAACTCAAAATGCGGCAATTATGGGTAATTAAATATACCAAGTTTCCAAACTGTTCGATTGCAAATAGTGGAGTAGTTTAATTACCAACGAGACTCGTTACTGAAGGTTTGTGCAGTGGCACTGATACTAAAGGGCACAAGAGCACGTGTCCACCCAACCACCAAGATAAACAGAAAGAAATTCGCATGTAATTCAGTGCATTATTTTGTTTTATTGTTTTTACGTATTTTTATAACGATGGTATCAAAGTTTCTTTCTGCACCACAGACACTAGCGTACATGCCATCCCTGAAAACTATCTTCTGAGATACAATTTCCGATGTCCTATTTCGAGTATGAATCGGCCGGCTCCGCTCTTCTTCGCCGTATGCTTTTATATTATTATTGGGGCACACGATTTCGTGTCCCCAGTTAACGTAGTGCATTCAATGGGACTGCATGGTTTTCGGCGCGTATCGCGCATGTGTGATTTCAAAGGCGTTTCAACGTGACGTTTATTATTGATGATGGAAGATAGAATTGTGTGTAAAATCTTTTAAAAAACCCGCTATCATTTGGGGAAAACTTTTAATTAAGACAAATGGTGTTCTAGCTATTATCAAATGAACATTTCCACATGCAGATTATATTCACTGTTACGCGCATCAATTTAATTTAATTATTGAACGAGCGGCACATTGCGATAAAAATGTAAAGTTTTGATTTTGTCTTCACCCTCTTTCGTAACTCACGAGCCGCCACTGGGTTTGTGAATTATTCTTTATGAGGAATTCATTTATATTCAAAAAGTTAGAGTTCGAGGAATCGTTGTCCAATTTCGACATAGAGTTAAAAATTCCCTAAATAGAATATCTGAAAACCCAAAAATTAAAATAATGGAAAGCGTGCTATATGAAAAAAGTGAAGTCAATTGGTTATTTTCTTTTTTCATTATTATCACTACCTAATTGTTATTTTCACCTGTTGTTGCAAATGAAAAGCATAAAACCTTCAACATAACACCTTTAATTCAACCTTTATAAAGTATTCCGTCAAAAAGCTTAGATATTGCGCTTCACTGGAGGCGAGATGTATTAAAGAAGGGAAAAAAGTAATGTAATGACAAAAATTGGTTTAAATTACTGAGTCCTTGAGATTTACAGAATTACTTTATATTAAACTGTTAAAGAGTTTCCGTTATCTATCCATCTTAAGTAATGACTAACTTTTATATTAACTACTCCCTCTGTCCAGAAATAAGTATCCGATTTTCATTGTTTTTAAAAATTAAAGAAAGGTGGCGCTGCTTTCAAAAATTAACTACCATTTTGAAAACAATTTTTATATGTCAAGTTTTTGACAGCAGTTTGAAAGTTTTGTAGTTTTTCAAGAATTTATGTTATCAATCAAAAAACAAGATTTTCTCAAGACTTGATATAAATCTCCGCCTTAAAAAAAATATGGCTGATGTGGTAAATATTTTGGCGAGAAACCATGGTAAGAGACCTAATTTGACTCTAAACACAAGGCAAGCGGTTTACCATGCATTACTTGAATTGAGCGACAATATAATAGCAAGGTTCAATCAAGGCGACAGTCAATAAATTCAAAATTTCTGTGAAAACTATAAGCCGAGTATGGCATCAAGGACGAAAATCATTAGCCGATGGTGCTGAAGTAGCAGGGCACGTAAGAAAGGACGCGTTGGTCGAAAACCAAAAAGTTTCGACCTAGAGCTAAAAAAGTCACTGCCACTCAATAATCGTCGTACAATTCGTTCGTTGGCTACCTCTATTAACTTATCAAAATCTACAGTTCATAATAGACTCAAGCCAGGAAAATTACGGCGACACTCAAATGCAGTTAAACCTTATCTCACAGACGCCAACAAAATTGAAAGACTCAAGTATTGTTTGTCAATGCTGAAACCTGAAAGTTTAAATGTTCAATCACCCGAATTCATCGACATGTATGATCGGATTCATGTAGACGAAATATGGTTTTACATTAGCAAAACAACTAACACATACTACCTTGTAGAAGACGAAGAAGAACCGTTCAGGACCTGTAAAAGTAAACGTTTCCTCACAAAGGTGATGTTTTTAGTCGCTGTTGCTCGTCCACGTTGGAATCATACCGAAAATAAGAATTTCGATGGAAAGCTTGGTATTTGGACATTTGTTTTTTCAGAACCTGCTAAACGGAGCAGTAAAAATCGCGCAGCAGGAACGATTGAAACGAAAGTGATTACTAATGTTACTAGAAAAGAGTACAGGAGTATGATTATTGGAAAATTATTACCCGCCACTCAACAAATATGGCCAAGACGCGCTTCACGCAAAATAATTTGCATTCAACAAGATAACGCTAAACCACACATTCTTCCTGATGACATTGAGTTTAATGAAGCTGCGAATAGAACTAGATTTGAAATCAGAATAATATGCCAGCCCCCTAATAGTCCCGACACCAACGTCTTGGATTTAGGCTTTTTCAGTGCAATCCAGTCATTGCAGCAACAATCGGCTTGCAAAACTGTAGGCTAATTGATCCATGCTGTTGAAAACGCTTTTTTTGTATTAACTCCTGACACTTTAAATAAGATTTTTCTTACTCACCAGCATGGTAGAAATTATGAAAATAAGTCGTGGTAATAACTATAAAGTGCCTCATATGAGGAAAGACTATTTACAAAGACTTGGTAGGCTTCCAGTTTCTATAAATTTCGATTTTGAGCTTTATCAACATGTACAAGATATTACTAATTAAGCTTAAATAACTCAAATTATTCCTAAAAGTTTGTTAGTGACAATATTTGTAGTTAAGTTTCAATCAAATACAACTTTAAAAGAAATCGGACACTTAATACTGGACAAGCAAAAAACTCAAAACGGACACTTATTTCTGGACGGAGGGAGTATAATAGACATGCATTTTCTTTTACTTATCTTGTATAGTTTTATTTGTAGTTAGATTATTTATGTTCTTTCAATTGCTTAGCAAAAGTAATTAAAAGCCAAGAACCCATGATCCCTCTATATTGATTACTCAAACCCATTATTCTGTCGCTGTTGATTTATTCCAGTCATGCTATTACGTATATATCTGTTATTTTCCACCAATTAAAAGCAGTGTAGTGTAATTCTGCTGGCCGATTTGTTGTAATTGCAAATTTAAACTCAATTGTATCTCGTACACAATTTACACGATATTAATCAATATGCTTGCCATGATGATTTATTATAAACGAAGTGCATAAACTGTATCAAGCAAACAATAATCCTACGTTACTGTATAGATTAAAGAAAGCAAAAACTGGTTGATGGTTTGGCATCATCTAATGTTTCATGTTTTTCTCTAATATTCGTGCGTAGTTGTAGTAAACCAGCACAATGCGGTTTGGTAATTTATGATTGTACCAGTTTAATTAAAATATTTCCCTCGTTCATTTTATATAAATGGTCTAATATTTTTATGCGAAACTAAATCTGCAGTAGTGGAAGTGCGTGGGATTACTTAAATAGCTGACATTAACGAGGCTGTAAACGATAGTTAATATGATATATATGTATATGTACCGATTTTTTAAAGTATCTCTCTTCCGTGACAAAATATAATTATGGGTTTGGAAGAGTATAAATATTTATAAAAACATTTTACTGAATCTTGAGAAATTTAGAATCAAAGCCAAAGGACGATTTCTAGAAAGCTTATTATATTATTGTTTATTTTGGTGTACATTTGACTTGTAATATTACCTGGTAACACATATCTATTTATACATACTGTAATGGTACGTATCGTGAGTACATTGTATAACAGGCACAAAATGTTTGTTCGCAAAAAAACAATTTTTCAATATCATGCAATGATGTATATGCTTTAATAATATACTAATACATCGGAAACCATCTTTTTTAAAGAGTCCCATAAAGGTCGGCTTCGAAAATCGTATTACACCAAAAAAAGCTTAGGTATCTAGGCGTCACAGTAGACCGTAGAACTTTAAAATGTTTGGAGTTTAGGTGAACAGGTTGTGTTCTGCCTGACAACCCGCTTCAAATAATGCCGTACGCCCGGAGGCCTAACAACAAGCGATGGGGAATCATATACGGCATGGTACAATCCCAGGTGTTGCGTACTGGTTCAGTATGAGCAATGGCATTAGACTTCAAGAAGACCCGTCACACACTAGAAAAGCACAAAAGAGGATACTACTAAGAGTTATTGGCAGACCTAATCGGCTGACATAATTCAAGTTTTCTGGGGAGCATTCCCTAATGTACTGCAAAGGCTTTTGCTTAGGGATAACCGGCAAGCCACAAGGCAAAGTCGAAACGAAACTAACGTCAAGGATGCGGCAGAGAAGACGGGTCAGACTAAAAACTGCAAATAGGTGGACAAACATCTTGATCGCAGATATGGAAACATAGATATATCTGACACAATTGCTCCAAGAACACGGTTTTTCGAGGCTTTCCTGAAGAGATTTAAACTAAGGGAGGATGCTTACCCGGATTGCGGACTAGTCGATACATCTAATCATGCAGTTTTAGAATGCGACAAATGAACGGTAGAGAGCGCCTTGTTAATGAAATCCCTGGGACGACCCAGCGAGCAATCTAGAGAAAAGTGACATCTATGTTGTTTAATGGGCATATGTTATAAGCGGGTTCGAATATAGTATAGAAGAAAAGCGGCAGTATCTAGAGGGTATGCCTACTTCGCCATTAATAGTTGAGAGCGAATCCCATACGTAGCTCTTTGCTCTTAAATTCTCCGAGTCCGTATAATAGCAATCATATTCTTGTCCTGGCGACTTACTGCCGCAGTGACACATGGGATTTCCTGGTCATCTTGGCATCTCGATGGGGCGCATTCATATTTACTTAATTTGCTACGATCAATTAGTGTTCCCTGTTATCTTAACAGTCTTCATGTGTTTACCCAGAAAGTCTTTAAAGGTTTCTGTTCTTTTACATACTAACCTACGGGGCAAAGATAGGTTCAAACAAATGCTTGAAGAATGCGTCATGACGCCCTTTCATAGCCTATTTCTTCGTTGATCTATCCCTTCTGATCTGATACTCGCCCTGATTCTCTTTCACACCCATGTAACTAGATGTATGGGCAAGTGTCACTTTCCTCTGGGTTTCCATTTCGGTTAGGGACCTTTCGCAATCGCAAATCAATTTGCAGTCAACATTTGCGTTTTATGTGTTACGTGGTAGTCAAAGGACCACTTGATCCGTTTCTGGGATTTCTTTAATTAAATAAAAACGGTTTTACGAATGGTATACAATTTAATTGAGCTAGTGTCAAATCTGTGACAAAGAAATAAGTCTTCTACAGATATTCTCAAGTAAGTAGGTTCATTTACTATATAAAAAAACAAATAAAGATTTCTATTTTCTCAATTCAGACTAAGAATTTAAATCTGTCAATTTATAAACATAAGTAAAATTACAAATTACCCACCAAATATCCCACCATATGAAATTTCATAAGTCAATCCGTCAACGCCATGAACATAAAAACGCTGACGAGAAATACGTATATGAATACCCAGAGAATCACGACCAACCTCAAAGATACAAATTACTAAATTTCACAATATAAAATGTGAATTAATCACCAAATCTAACCTTGAAATATCTTGTAGGTATTTTCGAAATTAAAAGTTCAAAATGTTACGATCAGGTGTGCGTGGCGTGCGGACGCAATGTGTGCTCCACCTGATGCAGCTTAGTAAGAAAAGCGGAACACACGAGTATGACGCTTGGAGTCGCTGTAATGATTAATAAATGTAATAATAAAAAAAAAAGAATAAAGAAAAACTGGCCACGTGGTTGCTGACTTCTGGTGTTAAGATTAATGTAAAAAGAACAGCACGTGGTTACTGAATTCTGATATTAGAATTAAGGCAAAAGAAGGAATAGCACGTAGTTTCCGAATTCCTGAGATTAATTTAAAAGTGACGCAATTAATCCGTTTCTATAAGTGAATAGTAAATGACTGCTAGTGAGAGCAAAGTTACTGGCAATTACAAGTTAAAAGTATAAATAGCAACAGTAATGAAATAAAATAAAAGAAAGCGATAGATACGTTTTAAATAGGATTACTTAGCTGTAGCTTGAAGTTGAGTTCGACGCTTTTGTGTATGCTGGAGGGCAGCACGTGGTTTCTGTGTTTCGGGTTAAAAAAAGGTCCGTTACGACGGCAAAATTAACTGAAGAGAGCTGTAGCTTGAAGCAAGGGGCCTTCGAAGCTGCATGGACAGCACGTGGTTTCTGTGTTTTCGAGTCAAAACGAGTCCGTCACAATGGCAAATTAACTGAACTGGAACAGAGAGCGCGCGTAGCGTGCAAA
Organism: Cetonia aurata; assembly: GCA_949128085.1. Taxonomy (NCBI): domain Eukaryota; kingdom Metazoa; phylum Arthropoda; class Insecta; order Coleoptera; family Scarabaeidae; genus Cetonia; species Cetonia aurata. The sequence continues at coordinate 1,421,844 of OX421885.1, forward strand.
GCCCTTATAAAGGCTCGGTAAGTAGGTACAAAAAGAAAGGATGAACCAATAGCAACGTCCAGAGATGCACAAAGGATCATAAAAAGGGAAGCGTCTAAGAGGTTGGCGCGTAAATGAATGAATTTAAAATAAACGAGTTTAAATTTCGTGGCGCGTAAGTTAAATATTTCCGCGCGAAAAGGAACCGCTAAGTGACGTAACGGTTTTTCTAAAGTCGTAATTGCAATTGCCAGATTAAAAGTAAAGAAAATGAATTTAAATTTGCCTTAAAAATAACGTTTATATCGCTGATGTTGTCTATGATTAAAAGAAGCGAAATGAATTACTGAAATCAATGTGATTTTCGATTCAATGCAAGTGTAACAAAAAGGATGATAAAATTGCTTACTGCTGGTGTAAACAACCCCTCCAATATAAATTTCTTGTTATATGAAGCATTTCAGCTCAAATGAAGTGTACCAAAACGCCAGTTGAAAGCCTACAATGTTGCCTCGATTTTTGCTTTTCAAAACTCCAGGATTAAATCAGGGACGGTTCCAAACTACCAAATAACTGGATATATATCATCTTTGCATCAAACACGTTGTACTATCATTCAAAGTAAGCACATTACATCATTCTTTAGAATTTCAAATTAAAAATAAACAAATATCTAGATAAAATGTTTCGAAAATATACCATCCTCTCAGCAGATTTAAAAAGGAGACCCTTCTCCCATTTGTTTTTAATAAACTCCACATATCCAAGGCAAAATTCACCCGGCAACTGCAAATAGATATTATTATTAATTTACGAGTTGCCAATGCTCCCTTGTAAGTAAGTAAGCCTCAAAAAATATTAAAATCCGTATCCATTTTAATATTTTTTTAGGCTTACTTACGTACAAGGGAACATTGGCAACTCGTAAATTAATAATAATATCTATTTATAAGGAAGATTCGGATCGACATCTGGAGTACCAACAGTCGTTAGTATGTGAAATTGTTTATAAGGTAATCTTGCCCTCACGTTGCTATTTCTCCCTATTAAAGTGCCCGTACTAACCAAGTTTCTTCTAATACAGGTGGGTATATTAAACGTTATAAATATCATATAAAATGCCCTTTTACTTTCATAAATAAACAGCTCTTCATATAAATCTTGTTAATCTTATAAATAATTCATTACTTTACATGACACACTTATCTTACCACTCGATCACAAATTCACATCATTTTCTCAATAAAATAGACGTAAGTAACATTCATTCTAGCTATTTTAGCTCCGCTACACATTCTGACTTGGAAGCTGTAATTACGAAAATAAAGCGTGAAACCTCACTGGATCGCTAAGGATTTTCTACAAAACTGGCAAAAGCTGTTTCGTTAGCTCTTATTGATCTCTTGGTTAGTGTTATAAACGGCTGGTATTTTACCAAAGGAAATGAAATTAGCCAAAGTATTGCCGATCCACAGAAGGGGAAGTATAAGTGAATTACTGGCCAATTTCGATGCTTTCGGCATTTTTCAAATAAATCTATAACCGAGCTCATTGAGATGCTACGGCGGCATACTGCAATAGATACACACTCAATCTATTTATTATGACGTGGATAAAGCATTCGACAGTGTGAATTACGAAATCCTGGTGAATAAAGTGCTATACTGTGGTATTTGTGACTTTGATCTACGGTCTTATCTCACAAATGGACAATAAGAGGACATGGCGATAAATCTACATTCTTAGCTATGAAATAATGCAAGCAAGGATACCTAGATTTAATAGAATGTTTAAAAATAATGATGTATTTCTTTGTTTTACAGTTGCGTTCAAACTTCAAATTAATTTAATTTAAATACTTTTCAGAGCAACCTTTTTTATCTTTAGACAAATATGAAAATTAATTCGCCTTTGATACATGTGAAGAACACTTGGATGCTTTCAAACATCATGCGCTTGCGTGAGTTTTAACTGCCCATTGACGTATATTATATTTATTCCCTCAGTTATCAAGAGGATACCATGAGGGCTGTTGCTCTTTACCAGGAGTATGTATAATATTGCATTTCTATTTGATTGATATGTTCAGTGTTTGTATTGTTATGCCTAACAAGAGAATATTCCGAAGTGACACTCACCGATCGGATTGAAACTTAGCACGTTTGTAGCAGCTATCGAGTGGAAATCGCCGCTATCCATTTTGCAGGAGAGTCAAGTTTAAGTGGTGAAAGCTACCTCTGTAGTTTTTCCACGAATTTCGGATTTTTGCAATTTGCACCATTATAGCAAATAAAAAATGAAATTATATATTTCTAAACGCGTCTTTTATAGATCTATCAAACTAGCGTCAAACTAGCAAAGGTTACGGGTTTGAAGAGTTGTTAATTCAAGATAATTTGTAGCGGAAAGCGCCAACATGGCACACATTAATCCAAGTAATATTATTCGTTTACTAATAGTTACATATAACCACAATGAAAAACAATTAAGCACAAGTGATACGCATGAAATAGAATTACATCATGTAATAAAAGATGTAATTGATACAAGCGCAAGTGAAACTTTCGTTGTATTTGAAACCGAGAGTGGATTAGAAGTTGCACACATGTTTCGTCCACATGCTACGGAAATTGCATATCTTCATCCTTTGATTTAGATAATGAGGAAGAATATGAAGATATGTATATGTGGAAGATGATAATACACAACACGATTATAAGAGGAAGGCCAATAATTTTGGAGATTGGGAAAACCAACGAGACGACTTATAGCGTATGTGCAATCCAAGTTTAGAAAAATAATAACTCTTAAGGCCACTTTAGAATTCGCATTTTTTCTTGCGTACAATAGAAATTGCACGCAATAGCATTCAATTGATTTCGATCAGCTGAGTGCAATTTTACTTGCATTGCACGGAATAGAACTTGTTCTATTTTTATTGCATGCAAAACTTAATTCTGGTGATATTTTTATTGATTTTATGGTTGGGAACCTATAATAAAAGTTCCTATTTCTAAAATACGGTGGATTTATAGTGAATCAGTGTTATCACACCATTTTCACGCACGCTTCAAATGTTTTCATATCATTGACATTTAAAAACTCCTTTGCCTATTCAACCAGGGCTTCGCCCACCGTTTTCTGCTTCAAACATTTGTGTTTTCTATTAATAGTGCAGATGCAACAATAAGTGATAAACAAGCCGCTTTTATTTTAATATGATGATTGAAATTCTTCTTCATTACGGTCTGATTTTATTTACGTTTTGGTTGCATCTTGGTCACTTAGGTATCTTATATTACTATGTAGCTATGAACTTGTACCCATTGTACGTTACGCGTGCCCATTACAAATTAAAAATTATAAGTATTTATGTGGGTTTTCGATTGTATAGTTGGTTAACCTGATTGATAAAAATAATTGCACCATAATGCGCGTATAGAATTGCTTAACTGTAAAGAGGTACCGCAAACACAGGCTACTTTTATCCTAGGGTCTTTCTTTGGCCCAAAATAAAATCAAAACAAAACGGTTTCTATACACTTATTTGACACAGTTTTTGAACTAGTCCCGCTAGTATCTACTAAGTAGTAGTCTAATACGCCAAGTAGTTCCCTCATTGCCCGCTAGAAGACAGCACCTTACGTTGAGTGACTAGTGCACAGCACGCGTTATTTTAACCTCCCAAACCTCCACTTGCAGAAAACGTTTTTCTTGTTGCACACTTGTTACTTTTTTTAGAACATTGTTTCATGCTTTAAATTGTAATTTAGTTCCAACTCTGTTAAACGCATTTATTTATTTTTGTTTGTTTTAATATTCGTTTAAATCAGTTATGGCAACCTCAAATATACGACCTACTTTGGCCCTAATTTTTTTCGGGCCAAAGTAGGTCGTACTTCTCTAAGCCTTGTAAACTTAAATAGCTGATTGTCGGTGTTTTTGTATTGCATGCTTTTGTTGTCAGCTTGTTCAAGATGCCGTACAATTATAAACGCCTCTTCGGGAGCCGAAAAGATGGAGACTATAGCAGTCAACATCTGGAAATTTGTTTAGAGGCTGTCATAACTGGTGAAATCACACAAGGGCACAAGGGGCGACTCATTGCCTCCTTATGTAATATAAAAGGGAGAGCATTTATGGACCACATGAACGGAGAGAGGCCCTGAAGGAACGCGATATGATAGGACTAAGCAAGGTTGGATCGACGCCGCCACTTTTGATGATTAGTTTTCAACACATCTTCTTCCTCTTCTGAAAAAACAAGACGGAAAAAAGTACTTATCGGGGACAATCTTAGTTCCCATGTAAGTTTGAACGTTCTTAGACTTTGTGAAGAGTACACCATTCAGTTTATGTGTCTACCTCCTAACTCTTCACACCTCTGATTTAGCATATTTTCGGCCTCTCAACATCAAATGGCGAGGAGTCCTAACTGAGTGGAAACAATCCGAGCATGGCGAAGCTGTTACCACTTTGTCAAAAGATATTTTTCCAAGACTGCTAAACAAGATTTTGGACAGCTTAGAACCCAATGTGAGAGAAAATATTAAAGTTGGCTTCAAAAAGCCTGGCATCTATCCAATCAACAAAGATGAAGTTTTAAAACGCTTACCGTCCATGGATGTTTCGGCTAACTTGGAACTAGTACGAGAAACATTCATCCAGCATCTCAAAGACAAAGACAGGAAATTGTTAAGCCTCGAGAAACAAAACGACAAGAGCGCACTATTCAGAATCAATCAGAGGACACAGGTATCAGCATACAACATGGAGACATAAAAAAAAACTTGCGAGAAGAAAGCTTTGTTATTGTTCGTTGGAATAGCTTACGCTTTCCAAGATTAGCGGTGTCCGTCGTAGATGAGGGTGGAATAGTTGATTGTATGGTGACCACTGTTAAATTTTGTAGGTGGCCTAAAGAAAAGGATATTTTTATGAATGGGACGGCATTGAAAAACTTATTGCACCACCAACACTTATTAAAAGAGGTCTTTTTATGGTTAAACGTTTCTGACAGCGTAACTCCTTTTTGAGAGAAAAAACTATTTTTTATTAATATTTGTGTTATAAAAATGATTTACTTAGCATAAAATATTATATTTATAATTCAGGGATTCTTATTTTTCCATAGCCTAGTTCTTCTTTGTTCCTAGTCTGTTTATCATGCTCTCAAGCTTGATAAAGTGGCGTAGACCAAATTTACCCAAACTAAAGGGTAACCTTGGCCCAGAATAAAAAAAGTAAAAAGAAAATTGATAAACTAAAAATTAAACAAAATCTCTGTAGACAGCTCATATATAACACAGTATAATTTTAGGAAATCTTACCACAACTTACTGGTACTAAAAACGGGTTATTAAAAAATGTTACGGTTTTTTTTCTTCACCTACCTTGTGTGGTACTCGGCCGGTCTTTTCGACAAGCTTTCGTATCTTTATTTTTCCTTTTCTTTCTGCCCTCTAACTTCAAAGTTGCTTTTACGTCATGTTTTCCACTACGTTACCTTCATCGTTTAAATTTTGGGCCTTTCAATTGGTGTTTTCTTCTCTCATGTTTGCTAGAATTTGAGAATCTTTAATTTCATTACCTTCAGATTTTGTGCTGTACTTAATTCGGTCCTAGTTTCTGTTTATTTCATTCTAGTAAATCATTCTCTATGTTTTAACAGTTGTTTAGTTTTCAAGGTTAGATCTGTTTTGTTCTTCACTTATCTGTTTTACAGATTTCTACGCATCGATTGTCTATTGATTGTTTTCTTTTTTAGATCATCATATTTTGTGTTCACATCTTTTCGACGTTAGATGGCACCTCATGTCCGTTGTCTCGTTTTCTAATTTAACTTCCTATTTTCCGATTGGGTGTGTGACGTATTCTCCCGTCTGGCTTCCTGTTTCCGGCATCTTCATCTTGGTAATGGTTTTAAGAGGTGTTCTCAAGAGTAAATTCTTCCTGTCTTCGGAATCTTGGATATTTTCTCACATATGTGGATTTAAATGGAAGTTTACCGAAATTAATCATCGGCCGTATCTTCGCTTGCGTTTGATGTGGAATTGATGTGATTTCCACGGCTGATGGATTCGATTAATTCGAGATAATTTGAGAACCCACGCGTCTGCAACGCCATTTTGAAATTTTCTTCGCTACGTTGAAAAAGCCCGTTTGTTTTTAACGAGGTCTTTAACGTCGCATTATTTTTGGAGTTTTGGAATTTCAACTTCGTTTTAAGTGAGGATCCGAACACCCACGCTTGGCTGAGATTTTCTGCGACTTCCTTTATTCCTGCACCGCCCTTGGGAAATTCATTGGACCTCCTGCTTTCGTATATTACCGAGTCCGGCCAGTGTCACGATTCAATCGGATAGGACATCACATCCAAGCCCCGTAACAGCCGTTTGAGGGACATAAGCTGAGTTGCACGCTATATTTTTCTTTATTACTAAATTCTATCTGCGAATAAAACATTCATTATTAAATAACTACCCCGATCAATTAGCTTTTCTATTTTTTTTAATGTTTTAGTCAACAATTCTGGAAATTTCGTATATTATAGATCGGAGGGTATAACTGAATCAGTGTAACAGATTAACTCTTTAATATATATTATAACATCAACCGATTAATTGTTGGCATGTGATATACAGGGTAAACTATTCACCGCTGGTACAATTAATTCAAGTTTTTAACATTATTTCAGTAAACTATTTCCTTTTGTAGCTCTAAAACTTTTCTAAATTTAATTTAATTCCTAGGATAAGATTTTCCTTTATATTGATGTGTGTGTAAACTGATTGCGTTGGCCATACCGTTCGGTGTTGGAGTCCTATCGTAGGGCTATTTGTCACTATTTCTTTCTGTATTCAAAATTGCATACTTATTTTATTCAATATTTACTTTCAATAAACGTTCAACCGAGTTACTATTAAATCTATCTTTAATTTTTTTGTATGACTTGCAAACTGCTTTACCCCTTTGGCATTCTTATAACACCTTGGATTCCTTCTTATCTAGGGGGCAAGACAGGGTAAGTAAACCTAAGCAGGTGGCGCCGAAATTTTGTTCCATCTTGGGTTTGTTTCGTTCAACCCACTCCCTCGCCGACGAGCCGGCTGGCACCCTGCATGATTGCCGAATATCTACCCACTGAGGCGAAGGTTTGTAAAGCGGTAGCGCAGCAACTTTTTCGTTTTTATTTTGATTTTCATTCTGTCACTTTCGGTGCCGAAAATATAGGTAACAAAAAGAAAATTGATTTGGCATTATTGTAAAGCGGGCCAAAGTAGCCCGTGTTTACGGTATTAAAGCGTGCAATTTTTAGGGCAGCAATTTCTATTGCACGCAAATTTTATTGCATGCAAGAAAAACTGCGAACTGTAAAGCGGCCTTTAGATAATTACATAGGTAACAAAATATTTTCAGAGGAAGAACACACATAATATGTGTCGTGTATTTTGCACAATCTGTTGATCGAAACGCACGATATAGATATTCCCCAGTAGGCAATTGAAGGCTAAAATTCACAGAAGTGCATATTGCAGCTTTACGAAGAAATCAAATAGTGTCTAGAAAGATAATCGATCATATAGGGAAGACAAAACGGAATTAGGGGAATTTAATTTAGGACAGCATGCTGGTCGCACTCTAATCTATAGGGGATATGTAATATCCACAACACATACCTATACGGCCCTGCCTATAATATCGGTTGTAGGGAAACTTGAATCACTTTTGCTTATAGCATTCTAAGAGACTGGAAATACATTTGGTTCACGAGTTCGCGAACATTTATTCCAGGTTGGTACAATGTTTTTCATATTTTTAGCATTTTCGAACCATAATATTTTATATATGTTAAGCATCAAATGCTAAGATTGAGGCTTTCACGCCCAGGAAATTAACATCCGAAATTGCGGGAATACATACCTGCTGATAAACCTACACATATTCTGACCATTCCTAGAAACAATTGGTATGGTGCAACCGGCTTTCGTGTATAGAAAGCATTCGTGAAAACGTTTTCAGATCAAGTTTTATTAGGTGATATTGGCATTGATCACGTCAGCAAAACAACATAATAAAATTACAATATTTAGTTCATAATCAACTATCCTCCCTAAATATAGTAATTTATTTTTAAATTCCTGGTATAAAGGCGGTCATATAATCGAAGGCAAGTTCAACAAAGAATCAAAAAGATTCTTATTTGTTATGTCTTCAAACGTTCAAAGTTCTACCTCTATAAACGTACAAATTTGTGCCAAAATATTTGCAATAAAAAATTAATATCCGCGAAATGTATCGTTGAGTTATCAGCGTTAAATTTGTTGTTGTTTAATTATGTTACTCGGTGGTTTGCCGTTTTCCTCCGATTTTGATTGTAAATGTTACCCTAAACTACAGAACCATATTTTTTTAATAGAGCACGTCATATTACATATTACATCAATATGGAATAATGCAACTATATAGCGGTCAAAGAATTTATAAAATTAGTGCAAAAGTTTTGAAGTTTACTTCGGACAAAAAAAACTCATATTTCCTTTTTATAAGATCAATATAAATTAGGGCTATCCTATCCATATTTCAAATATGTAAATTCATCCACTTATTATAAAATCACATGAAAACAGTTTCTATATTTACTGGTTTTGACAAATGACGCATGCTCTAATAAACTAGACCTTAAAATTATCAGTGATCGCCAGTGCGTGTAATAATAGTTCATTTAATTATACCAATTAATTGATAAACTGCCTAAAATGTTTATTTCAATTTAATAATTCATTAATTAATTAGTGATTGCATATGCTTACAAATAATTTCGGTGAACCAGTATATATAAATTAGTTAAAACGTTAATAGTAGAAGGAAATAATGTAATGCATTGTCATAACTAAATATTTTGCAGTAGTAATTAGACAATTAAAATTTACATTTAAAGCCTACTGTATTCGCGAAAGTGAGATAACAGTATCCTAAAAATATTTGTTATGTAGCAAAGCTTTTGAGCGCTAATTAAATTATTCGCACGTATCAAACAAAAATGAAATTTACTTATTTATTGCAGTAAGAACTAAAGACACAACGGGATGTATATCAATATATTGGTGACATGTTTCCAAACCGATGGATTGAAGGAAGAGGATTAATTGAATGTCCAGTACAGTCTCCTAACGTAACCCCACTTGATTGCTGAAACCTGCAATGGTGCACTGACACGAAGGTTGTAGTACCTTCTATGACCCACGCATAAAGGCAATTTGGGTTACGCGGTAAACGCGAGCAGTAAGGTCCAGAAGATGCCTGCTTAGGCAACACAGGGGTCATGTCCTCGATGCCAACTGCGGCCATGGAGACAATTCTTGGGCTTCCTCTGCTGCGTTGCAGTCAGAGTCAAATGTAGCGGGTGTAAAGGTTTCTCTGGCAAAATCAGAGAAAATACCAGCATCATCGAATAGACAGTACCACTGTCCACAAGGGCGGTTTATGGATGCTTCGAAGATGCCGAATGGCACAGGCATTGGGATCGGAAAGGCGAAGCCATCAGTGTAGATGGCTCCACTTCCATTTTACAGGCTAAAGTAATAGCCATCCAGACCGGCGCCGAGGGCATCTTAAACTGCCCGCATGAGAATGGATCGGTCGAACTTTTTTCTGACAGCCAAGGTGCCGTCCGAGCACTGCAATCTATCAAATTCGCCTCGGAAGTGGTACTGGGGTTCCATAGGAAGCTTGAAGAATTGGCGGAACATCACAGCATTACGTTGAGATGGGTTCAAAGCCACTCTGGGATCCGAGGCAACGAAATTGCTGACAAACTTGCTAGAGGCGCCAGTGAACGATCATTCACAGGTCCACAACCGTCGTGTGGGAGTTCTTATGGCGCTAGCAAAGCTTTTGTCAGATCTGAAGTCGCTGCTAGTCACCGCTCCTATTGGAATGGACTTGCCGGCGTGAGACATTGGAAAATCCTCGGGATTCATCCAGGCGAGGAAAGACTCCGCAAGGGAGTCTTTATGAGCAGGAACAGACTGAGATTATTTACGGGAGTTCTAACTGGCCACTGAACAAGCACTTGCACCGCATGGGGCGAGTTGACTCTCCCCTGTGCAGAAACTATGGGGAAGCAGACGAAACTCCTGTGCACCTCCTTGCCGACTGCCCGGCAGCGGACAGGGAGAGACGGAGTTGTCTAGGGGCGCTCGGTTAGACGAAACCAATCTAAGTAAACTTACTCTAGACTAATTAGCGGACCGCTTTGTTTGGGTACAACCAGGTCGACAGGGCTAAAATATCATGGGGACACAATAGGTCTTCTGGCCGAGTTGCCTTACGGGGTAAACCTGCCCATGAAAGTAAAAAAAAAAACCAAGTGGTTTTTTTTTTGGAGGTACGTGTAAAGTGAAGGGTGTGTTATTAAACCTTACAACTTGTTATCGAATTGTAACAATAATACAAAACAAATTACGCGAAATGACTCCAGATTGAATTTTGTTGTCTACACCCCCTACAACTCCTTTAAGTATTTTTCGCAAAATGTTGTGATAAAGTTATATTTTGATCAAAGCAAATAACAATTAATTATCGAATCTTTATTATGGTTTATTTTCTTATCCGTTACCGCTCACCTAGTTTAGACTTGCCACCTCCGATGGCTACCGGTTGTCTTTAGTATCACATTTCTAGGTAGTTATATTGTTAATTTGATGTTCCAAGAGGCATTAACTATCCCTAATACCTGCTAATGTTTTGGATGCACACTGTCAGTATAGTTCCCGTTTTCAAACGAACCGTTTTGAAGCGAATCTTGTCGGCGTGCGTCAGCAAGTGCTTGTTTTTATTATAAAGGGTATAGCAGGATAAAGTATTAAAAAGTGCCCGAATTGAAAACCCATACAAAAGTTGTGCTTTATGAAGGTAACGACTTGTAGAAAGTTTTGCTAAGGGGATTGATTATCCTGATCTCTGTTCAACCTATCGATTTGAAATTTTGCAGGAATAATATCATATGGCTAAGACATTTATTTAAACAATTTTGACTTCTCTGTGATAATTTTAACTAATTAAAAAAATATATATATTTTTGAGATCCCCAGAAAGGAGGCTATCCTTTCGAGCAGAACCACCGAATATGCGTCTACACCCCAGCTTTATTGTGTGAAAATTTGACCCAATTTGCTGTTGTGGATCACATCGAAAAATATAAGGTACTGTACCTAAGTATATAGGACACTACATTATTTGATTTGAAATTTTGCAACTTTAAAATTATGTGACACCATGTGATAATATTAAGTATTGTAGAATATCGGAAGCTACTTAGCGGGCACTGAAATAATTGTTTACTAAAACTGGTAGCTATACACTGTGTATCAGCCAAATGGAATAAATTCGCTAATAAATAAATGGGTGCCTGTTTGAAGAAACGCTCGGACACATCGATTGGTATATTTAGTTGTGCATTTTTTTCAACAGAAACCTTTCATACATGGTGTGTACAGTGGTCAATACCACCTTTTTAATTTAAATACTATACCCTATATATTATTCTTCAGAAAATTCCAGACATATTTCATGGATATTTTCCTATACCTATCTTCAACTGTTTAGCAAATATTTAGTGTTTTCAGTTTCGGTGATCCAACATTGCTTAAAATCGGTCTTAGTGGCACTATTCCTTTATGTATTTTTGGTATTCCGTACCCAGACTTGGGTGGTCTAGGGGCTCTTGGTAGCAATTTGCTCTGCATCTCTTTTGATATGGATGAATTCTTTATGTTCCATATTATTTGACAGACATTCAATTACCTTTTATTTCCTCTTTGTTTTAAATTTTTGGAATATATTACAGATTTTAACTATTGCGTTGTCACACATACGATTTATATGCCCATACCATCTTATTCTTTTTGATTTTATTATTTTTACAATATTTTGTTTCTCTAGTATTTCATCAATCTCTTTTTTGTCAATCTTCTATAGTGTTCTTGGTCTATTCTCTTTCCTTCAAATATGTTCCTTATTATCCTTCTTTCGACAATGTTTAATTTTTCTTCATCTTTGCTTGACATACATATATTTTCTGCTGCATACATTACGACCGGTATTATTGTAGTTTTAAATATTCTTAATTTAATTTTTTTTGCTGAGCGACTTATTGTTCATTAACATTTCGTATGTATAGTATAACTTGCATTCCGATGGTATCCTTTGGTCTATTTCTTCCTTTCTATTGTTCTTATTATTTATTAGAATTCCTAAGTACTTGAAAGTGTCTATTTCCTCCATATCATAACGTCAAATTTTTATACTTCTTTTGCTGTTTCCTTTTTCACTCTTGCATATGTTCATATATTTGGATTTTTCTTGATTAAGCTCTAATCCTTTCTTTCGTGCCTCTTGAGTAATTATCACTATTGTTTCTTCCAGACTTCTTCTGTCCCGAGCTATCACAGCAATATCATCCTCATAGGCTACCACTTGTATCGACTCCTCTATTATGGTTCCCTGTATTTCACACTCCCGCATTATTCCTTCCAGGGCTGTATTAAATAGTGTCGCTGACAACCCGTCGCCCTGTCGCACTCCTGTATTAATACATACTTCCTCCGTCATTCCCTCAAACGTAAGTACTGCTGCTTTCGAGCCCGTCATTGTCATCTCTATTAGCCTTAAGATTTTTTCCGGTATGCCTAGGTTTTTTTGCATCTCTAATAATACTCTCTCTTCTTAACGTATCAAATGCCTGCTTAAAGTCTATAAATACTACCTCTATCTCAATTCCTTGTTCGGTACATTTCTCCACTATTTGTTTCATTACATGTATAGCATCTATTGTCGATCTACCTTGTCTAAATCCATTATGGTATTCTCCTATTCCTTTTTCTGTAAATATTCTCAGTCTTTTCAGAATCAATGTGGTTAGCACTTTGTAGGTTACATTTAATAGCGTTATCCTTCTGTAATTTTCACAAACCGTTGTATCTCCTTTCTTTGGTATCGGTATTATAATTCCGGATTTCCATTCCTCAGGCATTGTTTCGTTCCTCCATATTAGTTTTATTAGTTTTTTTAACTGACAAATTCTTTGCTTAACTTCCTTTCCTCCATATTTTATAAGTTCACCATAGATGTTATCTGGTCATGTTTCTTTTCTTTGCTTTAAGTGTTGAATTGCGTCCTCTTTAAGTTACATAAACAAAAATAACTACGACGTTTTCTAGCGTTAAAATTTGATAAATATTTTCTATATCCAGTTGCCTCTCAAAATGGAGCTTGTGTATAAACAATCTCAAATTGTCCTTTATTATTGTATCTTAGAAATAAAGAACAAAGTACTGGAAGGGACATGGCGGCTATCGGTGGATGACGTTAATGGGACAAATTTCCTGCACTGAAATCAACCGTCAGCTTGATTTGAAACATATTACTAGTCGTTAAGTTGGCGATATTTTAAGATGGCTTCTACGCATTTTCCCCAAAAATACGCTGTACCCTATAATAAAAACTTGAGGGAAGCGTTGAATAAAGGAGTATTAATTGCAAGTGTTATCGCAAGGCGGTGTCATTTAGCACCCACTATAAATTTCTAGATACTTGATCTCGATAATTGCTAACGCTTTACGGCAAATTTCTTTTGGCAACTCAGAGAATTTCGTTACGTACTGCTGTGGTCTGGCACCCGGGTTTTTGTAAATTTCAGTTTTTTCTTGTTCATTCCGTTAAGCGTTTGTCAATGTTGCGAGAAATTTCAAACTGTTTTATTTTTAAATAAGATTTAGTTAATGTTTTGGATTGTTTAATTTGTTTATATTAATTTCATTCTGTTGTACATTTTGCTTTCACTGGTATTGTATATATTGTTTTGTTTTTGCGAGTTCGTCTGTTTGCGGACAGATCTTGGTGCGTTGCATCGCGCGCATCTGAGATTTTTATACATATACGATTGTTTTAACCGTGTAAGGTTAGTTCCCTGATAGACCCGAAAGTAAGTAGATATAAAGTTGTATTTCATTGCTGACATTTTGTGATTATTGATTTCAAGTTCTGAATTCACATTTCTGATTTTATTTCGTTCATCACGGAACTCATTTAATAATAATTGATATTGTATTTTTGTGTACACAATTTAGATATAAGATCTGTTATTATTTTTACGTGCAGGAAGATATTTTAAGTTAAGGAGTTAAGTTTTTTTGTTCGTTGTTAATTTTTCTGATTTGTAATTATTTATTAATCAATTGGGTGAATAAAAGCATTGTGTTTGCTTTTATTTTACATTTATATAAATTACTTGAATTTTCCATGTTTAATTTAGTTGTTTTAATATTGAGACCACGTGGATTGAAAAAAAAAAATATTATCTTCCTGAACTTTTTGTTTTCTGTTGCTTTGTAAAAGGATTTTGAATTGTCCTTTTGTAATTTAAAGTCAAATGCAGTTTTGATTTAGACCAGGACCTTTTAGTCCAAGGTTTTTTTTTCTGCAAAGTTTGTAATTAATTTTTTTTCTTTTTTTTTAAATGATAAAATTATTGAATTTTTATGTCATTCAAAATACTGTTCCTTTATTTTTAATTAAACCTTTTAAAATTTTTTTTGAGTATAAAAGAAAGTCAGATTTCTTTCACCCACATTTTACTTTTCATGATAGTAACCCTGAGTTTAATTGTTCTTTTGCGCCTTATAAAAAATTGTTATCATTTGAGCTAGCTAATTTAATTTTTCATTTTAAATTTCATTTTACATTTTTGTTGGTACATTCAGTACACACCAGTAACGTATATAAAATTTTACAGTTCATTTAGAATCCACCCACCCTAAGACTCCCTTACACATACTGCTCCCTTACGTAATTACGTGACTATATAAACACGTATGCGTGATAGAAACTGATGAGATCAACGAACGAATGACATGATCTATGAGCGAACAACGTGTGAACTTATAATCGCATGAAGCCAAGTGTTCTGCTAATGACAGGTATTGTTAACGGGACTTTGAAGTGCAGAGTCGGTGCCACCGGAAATTGCAAACCGTTTAAATTGAAATATATCTCCAGTTCGCTACGGCCGTTTTACTGAGCGTAAATGTGCCAAGACACACATTACTTTCGCTGTACTTGTACACGGTAAATGTAAGCGATGGAGTAGATAATGCAGTTCTCCGTGAAATAGAGTTAGATGAATTCTGACAAGCATTAGAGCTTCCCCTGAGCTGCAAACATATTTTAATATAAGACATATTGCTATTCCCATTATCTCGAAAGGCGTAATATGAATTATAATTTATAAAAATGAAATTGAACAAAACTCGGTGACGTGCAGCGATGTGACCGATTGACTTGGAACTAAAATCTATTAAATATTAATAAACTATTACTATTTTTTCATCAAAATAAGCAGTTTTTGTTTTTTCTTACCTTCATAAAAAATTCGAGCTGTCGAAGAGTCTCAGATGAATTTTTGCAAATTATGAAATATCAGAGGCAGGTAGACTACAGCTACATCGGACACGGTTGGCGAAAGAAATCTAACAATACATCTAAAATATTTATCTAGGAAACCCTATAACAAAAATCCCAAAAGAAAGGTGAAAAAATCCCTTACCACAAAATTATATAATTTTGTGGTAAGGGATTTTTTCACCTTTCTTTTGGGATTTTTGTTATAGTTTTCAAGCCACAGTCTCCACCCATCATAGGAAACCCTACACACACAAAATTTCGGAAAAATGTTATCCATGCAACTGGTGTTACGAACTGGATAAAGTATTACATCAAAACTATTACTTTTAATCAAGCTTGGTGTTACTATTATCTTTCTAAAAAAAAAAAAAAAACATTTTAAAATAAGTGAAAGTGGAAAATTTTGCCAGGAAAAAGGATAAATTCAACACATTTCTTGGTGTTAGAAGGGTCATCCATCAAGAAATCATCCGAAATTAAACAAAAAAACAAAAGGGAGTGAAGTTATACAGCATAATAAAATACTTTATCTACAACTGAGCGAGCTATCTCCGACCTTAATCCATAGAAGTGAAAAAATTGTCCTAAAAGTGTAAATCTACAATTATTTATTTGTTGCAAACTGGTTATATCCAGTTTATCTTATTTTCTGTGACATTTGTAACACCAAATCACTGAAAATTGAGTCTTATATAATCGTTAGTTTTCATATAAAAGGTCCTGTGATGGGTGGAGACTGTGGCTTGAAAACTATAACAAAAATCCCAAAAGAAAGGTGAAAAATCCCTTACCACAAAATTAATTTTGTGGTAAGAGATTTTTCACCTTTCTTTTGGGATTTTTGTTATATTCATATAAAAGGGATAAACACTTCATTTTTAAATTCAAACCGAACACACCCTGACAGTGTGTGTGACAGACCATGAAAATATTTTAAAATGAAAGAGAATCTTGAATAGACCCAGATTCCAAAAATTCAGAGTTCCAGGTTTTTTCTAACCTCGGAAACTTCTAACGAACGGCTACCGTGGAAAACCCTGTATATTAACAGGAAACTAACACATTTAATAAGAAATTAAAGAACAAATATGAAAATAAGTATGTGAACGTCCTTAATTAGGTAATAATAATTAAGTCAGGGTTATTCATTATATTGAACCAATATTAATATAATAATTTTTTACATTCTACATACTTAATTCAAACAGACTATTACAGTTTAATTTTCATAGGATAAATATCGTTTTCATACTATAACCCTTGTTTATATATATCTAGTTATTCAACTGGTTTGAAGTACCTTTGGATGGCGTTCAGATGGCGTGTCAGGTTTGGCGTTCCCATTAATTTTTTTTAATAATGTTGCATTGTAATTTCTTAATTTTGATTGGTTTTACTTTCTTATAACTGCCAAGTTTATTTCAGAATCTGTAACCAACATAGCTCGCATTCCAATGAATATTTGGCGGTATTTAATTTCATTCATCAGTACTTTTATACTATCGCCGCCAGATATCAGCACCTTACGCAGCTCGGTTGAATAACTATAAGTATATAAACAAGGCTATAACTGCAAACTGCAAGTAGTGTACAGAAAAAAAAATTATAAAGCACAAGCACGTATAACCAACAACATGATATTCTGCTAAACATTTCACTTACCTGCTTTATCTACATCAAATTTGGTAATGTGCTTTCACCCACCTTTTGATATTCTGATACTTTATGCGTAAATATATATTATATTTCTTGTCTGCCGTTTCCGTTCATACACGATGTGTATCTGTACATACAGAACTATACGTCTTATGGCTAAACAATAAAAGGAAGGGTTTCTGCTATTTGACGCCATTTTCAAGTGGCTCCCTCATACAACGTTTACGCATGCGTTCATCGAAGAGCATTAACCGAACTCCACTTTGGACAAAACAAATTCCCGAAAGGATTATTTTTCTCCTGTTCGGTGTAAAACTGATGAAAATAAATACGCAACTAAAACTACGTATTCTATTCAAAAAAATAACTCCGATAAAAACGGAATATTACATGAATAGGATACATTTAACAGCGTTTAGTAGTTGAAATAAGAATAACTCTGATATGGAGAGAATATCATATGCAATGAATACATTTAACTGCGTTTGGGAGTTAGATATACAAATATCCGTGGCGGAAATAATAAGAAGGATGTTTTCTCCGTGTTGAGGTTAAAATAAAACGGAGGACATTGTGAACCTCCGTTTCGGTAGGGAGTTTGTCCGAAAGTGATAAAATGCCCACCGTTTTGTAGATATACAGCTCTTTTCTCTACATAAAGCCTTCCGAATCGGAGACTCTGTATTTCACTCCGCTATATTTTTACCTGTGTATGTACTTTTAATAATATTTATCTTACTTTATCAATTAATTATCATAAAATTGTAGAATTATTGTATCTCTAAAGAAGCTAATAAAGAGTTAGCGATAGCTCAGATTAACATATGAAGGAATCGTTTTAATTTGAACAGTTTAGTTGCCTCCCCCGCTTTCAACTTTGGTCCTAACATAGTACAGCCAGTACTACAACCTCTCAGTAATATTATTGTTTTTTTACATACTAAAGTAAATATATATATAGAAAAAATGTTAAGCTAACTAGTATTCATAGGCAATTGTTATATATTTACAGTGATTGAAAAAGACTGAGATCGTAACGTCTTACATTAATTATAAATGGTATTAATATCTAAATAGTATTATAGCAATTTACTACAAAACTATAAATGGTAAGTACTTACTTTCTAAAGACTCTAAATACCAAGTCCAGTGATATGTAAAAGTGTTTACATACAATATAATGAAGCAAAAGAGAATTAAATTGAAGAGCTGAACTTAGCGCTGCAATTTTTGCACATTTGAATGGTTTTTGTTTTTTAAAAGCAAAAAATGTAGCTGTGTGCTAGGTATTATGCGATCTTATATGTGTTGTCTTATATCACACCTCATAGTAAAACGTATTTACAATTAATAAATGTATTGTTTACAGAAACCATCAATATCAGGGTATCAAATTTCCATAGTATTTGCTATTAAGTTGGATAATACGAATTTGGCCATATTGATTACGTCATATTAACATGAAATAGGATAATGTTCCTAAGACGGGATATTATATATAGGACTACTCGTGCATATTGTTGTCACTGTGATTGCGCGCAAATTGTGTGACGAGGGAATCCCGTTCCGTAATGGCTGTCACGTTCTATAGGGTAGCTCCTAACAATGGATGTTTAGATCAGTGAGGTATGCTTTGGTGATACCTCCCGGATAAAATACACGCAAGGACACATTAAATATAATAGAGAAGTAGGAAAAAGTGTTATCTTTACAACCGTTTCTGTAATATAACAGATATATTTGATTGGCCTGTTCTGTAAACCCGGTACCCGATTCAGGGAACCCGAACTTGGCCACCTGATTGCGGCAAAAAATATTTGCAGTACATGTGCGGTGGATATGCAAGAAATGTTTAATCGGTAACTTTGGTTAATTATAATAGCTTTTGATATATGGATATATATTGCTATGATATCAAATTACCTAACCTACCTAAAATCAACAGCACACAGCAACAAACGTTTGTTATTGAAATAAAATGTTTTCTGATCTATGTATTTTACTACTTTGTAAATTTATTGTAAAAATTCAAACTAAATACTCACTATATCACATATAATTTTAAAAGGGCACGTTTCCATGGATTTTTAGGTAAAGTTCCTTCGCTGATCGTACGAACGTGGGTCGATTAAGGTTGTCGTATCGTTGGAAACGATTTTCCTGTCATCGTTGCTGGAATCTCAATGCCTAGGAGATGAATGTTTGTTTAAAACAATTGTAAAGGGACTTCTTTTTCGATATTTTCCTGAGTTGGTTGTATTTTCAAAAACATCTAGAAATTTCAAAATTTAAATAATTATAAGAGTCATTTAACTAAAGATTTACTTGCCAAGAATGAAGTGTTGTGTGTGTTGTGTAAAAATGATGGTAATCCATTAATTTCGAAGAATTGGGGGACGTATTTTCTATTCCTGGAGCCAGAATCGAGGGACTGAGATATAACTTTCGTGGCTGAGACATCGATAACGCAGGTTTGGAGCTAGAAAGATTGTTGCAGAACGGGAATCAGTATTGGGAGTATCATGGAGCTGTTTATCGTACTTTAAAGTAAGCGTTTATCCATCTTTCGAACTATTAACCGGCGTTCAGAACGTAAATAAATTCTGAGGTTAGAATGATTTGATAACAGTGATTTGTTAGGGAGTTTTGATGTAAAATAAACGTTTGTTGTTGTAGAAAGGTTTTTGACAATACGCGATTGTATGAGAGAGGTTAGCGGGAGATTTAAATTCAATTTTGATTTTTAAACAAGATATATTGAGATTAGTTTGGATTAAGATTCAAGGAATCTTATTTTTGTATAATTTGAATAGTATTTGAACTTACTACTTACCCTGAGAGAGAGAATTTTTATCTTAATTGTTATTCAATTTTTATTAACTCAAAATAAACAAAGTTATGTATTAAAAATTTGGTTTTATTCACTATAACATGTTAACATCACAACTAAAGAAATAAAATAGCACTTATTAAAGAAACTAAGATCATAACAAGTCAACTTAAGGTACTAATCATAGGTTGTCTAGAGCAGTACACCCCCCCATGCCCCAGGAGTTACTGAGGATATATTAGTATATCACCCGATTGGTATGCTGTATACTCAAAACAGGTAGAGGGGCAGTTTTTCATTCACTTGTGTGCTATAGTGGCATCTAGGTATTGATGCATAGCTTATCTGTAGAGTCTTTTTTATCTTAAATAGAGGACGCTGCATGTCTGAATGTTAATAAAACAGTGTTGGGTTAATTTAAAATCAATTTAATAAAATTTAAATAAAATATCTACAGTTTCGTAGTAATATATACGTGTTTTTCTTGTTTTTTCTGTACAATTAATCAAATTCAACTTCAACAAACATGTGTTACTGACCTATGCGCACCCTTTCTACTAACTTGTTATCTCCCTTATATTGTTTGTGAATTATGTAACTTTAAAATGCATTGTTTTTATGGAAATAAATATTCAAAGATGAGGGGTTCATAAATGAATCTTGTTTAATTGCAAGAAGATGAAATTCCTTTATAAATTCTCTCCGTTCCTTAAGTATATATTGTTATGAAACCCCTGCTAGTTTGTTCATATTTATATTTTTATTTATTGTATACAATATTTCTTTATTTTAATTATATATGTGACTATAAAAATAAATTTAATTCAATTACACACCTCCCGGAGTCATATGTAATACTTTCAGTATATTCCTTTTTATAACACGATACTTGAATATCCGCACTAAATGAGCCTTTACGCTCCTACCAAGAAAAAGGTGGGTATATTAATATTATTACTTCAGTAGTAGTCTGGACGTAGTATGGTATACTTGAATTGTGCTGTTTATATTAAATGAAAATGTCGTGTGATTTTCCATGTGAGGTACTACAAACTTTTTATCAACAAAAGAGTGTATTTCAAAATATACTGACAATTTATTGTTTCATTAAGTGCCAATATAAATAACAATATCTACACTCTACAATAATCTCAGAAGAATAGGTTTAAGTACTATTGTTACGAACAGGTGTGCGTGGCGTGCGAACGCAGTGTGTGCTTAACCTGATGCAACTTAGTATTTCAAAATATACTGACAATTTATTGTTTCATTAAGTGCCAATATAAATAACAATATCTACACTCTACAATAATCTCAGAAGAATAGGTTTAAGTACTATTGTTACGAACAGGTGTGCGTGGCGTGCGAACGCAGTGTGTGCTTAACCTGATGCAACTTAGTAAGAAAAGCGGTACACACGAACATGACGCTTGGAGTCGCTGTAATGATTAAAAATAGAAAGATCCAAAACGTAACGATAACTTTATTGTAATTATGAGAAAAAAAAAGAAAAAACTGGCCACGTGTTTGCTGACTTCTGGTGTTTAGATTAATGTAAAAAGAACAGCACGTGGTTGCTGTATTCTGATATTAGAATTAAGGCAAAAGAAGGAATAGCACGTGGTAGCCGAATTCCTGAGATTAATTTAAAAGTGACGCAATTAATCCGTTTCTATAAGTGAATAGTAAATGACTGCTAGTGAGAGCAAAGTTACTGGCAATTACAAGTTACAAGTATAAATAGCAACAGTAATGAAATAAAATAAAAGAAAGCGATAGATACGTTTTAAATAGGATTACTTAGCTGTAGCTTGAAGCTGAGTTCGAAGCTTTTGTGTATATAAGGTCGTTGCGACGGCAAAATTAACTGAAGAGAACAGAGATTACTTAGCTGTAGCTTGAAACAATGGCGCTTCGAAGCTGAATGGCCAGCACGTGGGTTCTGTGTTTTCGAGTCAAAACGAGTACGTCACAACGGCAAATTAACTGAACTGGAACAGAGAGCGCGCGTAGCGTGCAGAGCCCTTATAAAGGCTCGGTAAGTAGGTACAAAAAAAAAGATGAACTAATAGCAACGTCCAGAGATGCACAAAGGATCATAAAAGACGAAGCGTCTAAGAGGTTGGCGCGTAAATGAATGAATTTAAAATAACCAAGTTTAAATTTCGTGGCGCGTAAATTAAATATTTCCGCGCGAAAAGGAACCGCTAAGTGACGTAACGGTTTTTCTAAAGTCGTAATTGCAATTGCCAGATTAAAAGTAAAGAGAATGAATTTAAATTTGCCTTCAAAATAACGTTTATATCGCTGATGTTGTCTATGATTAAAAGAAGCGAAATGAATTATTAACATCAATGTCATTTTCGATTCAATGCAAAGGGTAACACTATATAAATTAATATATTACGAACATGTCAAAATACAAAAAGAAAACCATTCAAAACTAGAGGTGCGCATTTTGGAAATTATCTCGGCCCTGCCCTCTTTCCCGGCTCTTTCCCAAAACGGGCCCGGTCTGGCCCGTCGGCCCGCCAGCCCGTGTGAACCACCGATTGTCCTTCCAAAAGTTTATCTTTCTTTAGAAAAACTGTTTTAATGTAAAGAATTACATTTTTCATGTGTAACTACAAATATCTGGTTTTCTACTATTAAGAGTAGAATAGCATTGACAATTTATATAATATTTATTACTTCCAATAAGCATATGAATTTTAGTTTATTATAAAAAGAATATAGCTGTTTCGGTATGAAGTTAAAAATGTACTTAACATATATACTTAAAGGTGTACAAATAATAGGTATTCATATTCACTATGTTTTCCAAAAATTAAAATTTGGTATGAAGTACAAATTTCAAACAATAAAATTCCAGTAACGTATAAGGTAAAATTGCCAAAAATTCGGAAATTTACTAGAAAACTTTAGGTATATTTTCTAATTTTTGGTAAATTTACCCTATGCATTACTGGAATTTTCCGTAGGAATTGGAAATATTCTTTAGTGTGTATCAGACAAAAACAGAAAAATGTCTAAATTACTATTTGTAATTAAGAAATGAATAGCAGCAGTATCAACAGCTTGACATGGTACCAACTATCTACGGAAGCGTACGTAAAAATAAAAACGTAAAAAAAAACGTTTATTAACCTACAACGCAATTATCGAATATCATCTTATTCGAATTGTACCTATATATGTATTTTACGTTAATCAATGTAAATGGTGATACATACAATAGAATACAATCGTTTATAAATATTAAAAACTAGTTACCAAGCAAATTTGGCCGCCTGAAGAAAGTTGATGGACCGAGCGGGCTCGACGGGCCGAGCACACTCGACAGGTCGAGCGGGCTCGATAGGCCGAGCGGGCTCGATAGGCCTAGCGGGCTCGATAGGCCGAGCGGGCTCGATAGGCCGAGCGGGCTTGCGGCCCGCCCGTTTCTTTATAAAAAAAAAACCCGGCCCGGCCCGCATCTGAAACTTCTTGGCTGGCCCGGCCCGTTTGCACCTCTATATATTTTATTTATGTAAATATCTGTACGTGTATGTAAGAATGTGTTTAAATAAACGAGTTATATAATTTATGGATTTCTGTAGAAATTAATTTATTAATTTCTCTTATTTAGATTATAGGTAACTTTTATCTACTTTTGAGCTTACGCTTTACCCTGTATTTCCAATATTAAATACTTCCTGTGCAATAATTAATATTTGAATTCTAAGCGTCTATCTACTTTTGAAACATGTTATACAGCAAAAATATGTTAGAATTTTTTACATATTTGAATGAATCAAAAATAACTATAAGATCTTAAAATAATAACATATAGGTACAATAAATTGCTAAAAAGCACCAGCTTCGTTTGTATGTTCTTTTTTTAATCAATAATAAAACTGTTTCTTTTTTTATCTTAGACTAGGTATATTTGAAATTTGATTTATATCGTTTTCTTTGCTCGTCAGTATTATTTACATATGTGTGTGTAATTTGAATTTAATGTAGTACACTCTCTAAGCTCGCTAACTGAATAATGAAATTTTATACTTTTATGTAAAGACCAGCAGACATTATACGTATTTGAGAAAGGCACAATGTGTCATTTTAACTTTATCGACTTTTAAATTTTTCCCCTATACCCACGAAAATCTAACATATATGCTATCTGTTATCGATTTAGTGTGATGCGCGTTAAAGTTTTAGTAATATAAATTCCACTGTCGAAGTTCAGCAGATATCCGATTTTTTTGAGAAGTATGCGGACTGCATTAGAAGCGATCACGAGATTCTGCGGTTCCGCCCGTGAAATCATTTGTTTCATATGAAACTTTCCAAGCAAAATGACAGTTGTTATTTGAAGTTCGCACCCTCTACACACGAGTGGAATTTTTATAGTTGTAGGTAAATTAGCATAACTGGTTCTAGAGTACATA
Source organism: Cetonia aurata (assembly GCA_949128085.1). Lineage (NCBI taxonomy): Eukaryota > Metazoa > Arthropoda > Insecta > Coleoptera > Scarabaeidae > Cetonia > Cetonia aurata. The sequence continues at coordinate 1,446,207 of OX421885.1, forward strand.
AACGTGTCTCTTGAAAGTTTTGTTCACAAAAAATTATATACTGCTACCAAATCTGTAGACAATATTTTAATTTTTAAATTATATTTTTAATAAAGTAAATAACTGTTTAATTTTACTGAACACCATCTAAAGATATCCATAATACTCTCAACAACAGATATACACCAGATCTCAAATGATAGAGGGCCGTGGCTGTAATTATGCCCCACTCAAACGGTTTTGCATCCACTCTTAATGAATAGAACTAAATTATTCTGTAACCCTTGGGATGTGAGTGGGATATATCGCTCTGAGAAATACTCCTTATAACACCCAATATTATTAATTAGTGATGTTTTCCTACACGTTATATTCAATAAAGAAACAATTTAAAAGCGAAATTAATTTATTTTATTAAGTGTTCAAAATGTATCAAAGAAATAAACCTTCTACGGATACTCTCAGGTGAGTAGATTCATTTACTATATAAGAACCACTATTATAAAAATTTGTATTGTCTCAATTCAGACTAAGAACTTAAATCTGTCGATTTATAAACATAAGTAAAATTCAAATTTTCCGCCGAATTCCTATCAACTTAACTTTCAAATTAGACAATGCGCCAACTCAGTGAACATACAAAACTGACAAGAAGTACTTATATGAAACCCACAGAATCATGACCAACCTCACATACAAAATTACTAGGTTTTACAATATAACATGTCAACAAAGTTCTAACCTTGAAATCTCTTGTACGTATTTCCAGGATTAACAGTTCAAAACGATGATAAAATCGCTTACTGCTGGTATGAACAACTCCTCCAATATAAATTCCGTGTGAAATAAATCATTTCAGCTCCCATGAAGTGTGCCGAAACACCAGTAGAACCCTACAGCCAGAGTTGCCTCGAATGCTGATCTTCAAAACCCCAGGATTAGATTAAGGACAACTCCAAATTACCAAATAACTGGATACATATCATCGTTGCACCAAAGACTCATTCACAAAGAGTAAATAACAGCATTTTTAGAATTTCAGAATGATAAATAAACGCATTTCTAGATAAAAGTTTCGAAAAGCTACTATACTCTCAGGCAAATCGAAAAAGAACCCCCTTCTCCAATTTGTTTTCAACAAACTCATATTTCCAAGGCCAAACTAACCCGGCAATCCCAAAATAGGAATCGGTTACTACAGAAGCGTCAGAATTAAAATTTCCAACGTCGAATATTCATTTGAAAGATATAGAATATTCCGACAAAATTATGGCAATGGTACATTAATGAAATCTAAACGATCAAGTAAGTTATTAGTCAGAATTTTTACATTAATTGACATAATTAGGTAGATTAAAAAAATAATACACTTAGATAAACACAATTTAAATTGTCAAGGATTCTTTGGGTCTCATAAATCATAATTCACGTAAAATAACATAGCAGTACCTGCTTTTGTGAAGCTTGAAATATCACGTTTGTTCGTAGTTATATGTTTATTTATTGCCATCTCCCAACGGTTTCCGCCAATTACAGTGGGCATCAGCCGGCCATGAGCTATTATTACGCCTGCGCCCGTGAAACGGCTTAAGATGATTGTCTCTCAGCATTTTCTAAGGAGTGAGGAAAACCATGAAAACCTCTTGGAGCAGGTCCTGGAATTTGAATCAAGGACCCAGCGACTGATAGCCAAAGCGTGCAAGCCACAAGATTGTCAGGATATTTATTAAATATTTCACAGATATTACTAAAACCTGGGTGTTATGGTGTTGAGACACAGCGACTACCACACCACCTTTGTCCCTTTCTACATATGCAGTTGATTATGTACACTCCTTACAGCCGATAGACCTTCAAACGACTACTTCAGTAGTTCCCGGTAAGTCGTGAGTTTTAAAAAGAGGTTATGCATCTGAAAAATATAAAATAGTCCAGAGCATCTGGAGGATCCAACCAAATTGATATAATATTGATAAAGTGGCCATTACACCAATTGCCGTGCTTTTGTATCCTATAAATAATAAAGGAACATGGTATATAACGAAATTTAATGAATGTAAGTAAAGTATTATGCTATTTTTGTTTAAAAATAAGAAAATGTAAAAATACTAATTTTATGTTGCTTCTGGATATATACAATCATCGCAATTCGAATTGCGCAGATTGTAATTGCAACATAATTTATATGATCCACACGAGTAAGATCTTGTCATTCTAGTTAAAATTCTTAGAAACCTTAAATACTATCTTTCATCGTGCCTCCGATGTGAACATCAGAACCTTATCGTACCTGAATAATCCTTGTACTGTACGAGGTGGTCCAAATTGCTTGTCAGAATAGGATATCTCAATAACCGGAAGAGATTGAAAATACCGAGTGGCCATGTCTCGATCTCTTTTTTCGAGGTACCCTCAATGGCGAAATTGAATTATAGTCAAAAATTGAGTTTTTTGAGTTTTCGAGAATGCCCAATAACTCGCTTATCTTAACGATACGAAAAAACCGTTTTAACATTGTTAAGATACTTTTATGAGTAGAATCGACTAGTTAAATCAGATTGTTATGCAATAGTGCAATTTTTCTTACAGTGTGAAATCTAATGAAAGATAAAAGAACTAACTATTTTCATTTTTAATTGAAAAACTATCATCTAGTAGCATATGGCAGGGAAAAGACTGGAGAAAACAGTCGATTTCTTCTGTCGAAGTCAAAGGTTTGATATGCGCGTTAAGTATAAGTCTAAGAATTGTGCGTGTGTACGTTTTAAAATGAAATTTGAAAATTTTTAAAAGTATGGTATGTTGGAGTGTTACAATGAATCAAATAAAAATGATGCTTATGCTGCTGATTTTTGTTTTAATCGCTACCCGGACAGAAGGCAACCCAATGGTAGAATATATAGTAGACTGAAGAAAAACCTCAGTGAGATGAGCAGGTAAGTTCATATTCTTGTTTTTATTAAATCGTAGTAAGTAAATCGTAACAATAATAAAAAAATGGAAAGGAACGTCAATAAATACCAAAATTAAATAAACGAAAGGAACGCCGTAAAACTTCGGGGGTACCACAAAAATAACTAGTCTCAACTTGTTTTACATACAGCAAGGGTCGGGCGGTGCTGTAATTAAGAGCCAGCGATAGATAGGAAAAGAAAACGCATAATTCGTTTCAAACAAATTTAACCTGTGACTGCTGCATGTCAACATGCTGTTCACATCAACACTACCTGCTAAAAAAAAAAACACACTACACCTCGCATATCCCAAAATCTCCAAAACTCATTAAGTGGCAATCTGAAGACACTAAATATTTATCTTTGAGACATTAGGTAATAATAACTTAATAGTAGGTAAGTCATGTGGTCTTCAGTTTATATTTAGCATATTACAGGAGGCACCGAATATCATCAATTCCGCACCCAGGTAAAGAAAGCCATTTTACTCAAAATGCACAAGGACGTACAGACTTTTTTTCTTAAGGGGGTTTACAAGGCAGTTAAAAAAGGTAGTTTTGCTATAGGAAGAGGAGTGGGAGAGGGAGGGTTATTTAAGGCGTTTGTTTAAAGTGTATAAGTAACTATTAGTTTAGAGCATTTATGTTTCAACGTCGTTACTGAGGAGTAATTTGACGTTTCTAGAAAGTAGAAAAATAGGTTGGCACTTATACAGCATATTTGGTTTGAAAATTATTTGCAAAGCTATTGTATTTAGCGAATGAATTTGAAATTAAAAATATGGTTATCACAAACTCACTTCTTCACTTGTTTGCGCGCTCAAAACAACTTCATAAAATTAAAATACCACAATATCTCAAAAAAGGTGCTCTTATTGTTTTTCCTTTTACGTCTACTTACATTATTTTTATAATTGTCATATCATGCAATGTGACAATTAGCTCGATCCACCACAACGCATTTAATAAACCATACAAATTACCATTATTATAAAACGTTAACTATTCGCAAAATAATCAAAATACTGTCAGAATTAGTGTAGTATCGGAGTGGTCAATGTGCTAATAAGAATTCTTCACATTAGGTCCGACCTGCATAATCTCAAATATGTCATCCGCAAATATTCGCATTTTTTTATTCATACTTCAGAATTTTCTAATTATTAAACTTTTAAATCCTCCAAACTTCGAGTTGAGGTTACGAAGAGTGACTATAGCGTTAAGACAATACAGCGAAGGTGTTGGCACTAATAGAACGACAAAGGAGGGATTTACTAAATAGGAATTGGAACAATGTAAGGTAGATAGAAAGCCATTGTGCTGAATGAGCACAGATCTTTTGGTTTGATCAATTTCTAATTACCTAATAGAATTAATTGTGCGTGAAAAATAAAATCAATAAGTTTAATTAAGAGAAGCCTATATTTCAAATATTCTGCAAGAGTTAACATCCGATGTTATAAATATAGTCGGTCTTTTAGTATGTAATAAACGAGAATAATAATCAAACCCTAAATAGTTGTTTTCAGTTTCACATTCCAGCTAGCTTTTTCAAAAAAGAAAAATAGAAAAAAAAACAAATAACGGTAAAGAGGTGCTGTAAATTTTATCATTCATTAATTCACATATATAAACCGTTCACCTCGTACCTCACGACGTCGAAATATCGCTGCACAGGGTTCGCCATGTTCAGCGATTTTTAGCAAGCATCTCAGTTAGTCACCAACCAATGTGTTCTCGTTGTAAAGATCTGACAATTTCTTCGTTCTAACTCCTGTCCAGACTTCCTCTACTCGTCTTCTTGCCTGCTGCTGCCTTCCAAATAACTTTTTTTATTGTCATGCAACCGCGCGATGTGCTCAAATCAAATAAGGTCTGGTTTTTCGATTTTTTCTTATCATGATTTTGTACCGATTTGTTCACGAATCAGGCTGTTTTTAATACAGTGTAACGTACCGTTCCATGGAAAAATCAATTTTGGCGTCACGTTTTAAGTTTATTTTGAATTAATTCCTTTTATTTTGATTGATCTTCCCGTGGGCATAGTATTGCTACCGCATATTATTTTATTTCGTTAAGTTAACACAGGCATTTTTCTCGTCCACTCTGGCTGATGTATCGACAGAGCTTCTGATACACGTCGAGCTTCTTATTCTCGGTCTGATTGTAGCGCTGGCAAAACTTACTGGCGTAACACAGGCGTTCTACCGATTTTCTCCGCTCTGGTCGTTGTGTTGGCACAGCTTCTGACTCTCCCAGGGTTTTATTTACAAAGTCATTTCCGTACCACAGAGTTTAGCGCCGTCATCGATATCTAACCATCATAGCCAGTGAAAATCGTTCGCCTACTTTTCGACCGAGCCCCGTATATAGATTGTCGCTTTATGTTAGCAGTTACATTTTGTTATGAGTTCAGAATTCACATAATTCTAGTAGGTTAAAGTGAGGCGGTAAGGAAACAACCACTTGTAAATATAAGTTTAGGGTAGGCATAGTGGAATATGTTTTGATATTTTACCGTTTCCCCGAATTTCCGAAACAATTGTCCGGAATTAATTTAAATTGTTGTACTTCGGAGTGATCGGATATCTTGTGTGTCTATTGTAAGAAGAGTTTATTTGATGGAGCAATACCTCACGTGCCTTTCGCTGTCATATCAAATGCTTATTGTATCTATGAGACAGATTGTAATTGCTTGCAGTGATAATTTTTGATGTTTATGCATAAGGTTTAAAACTATTCACTTTTGTAAATAATAGTATTATCGATGTTGGAATAGACGACATTGGAAGTAACACTCCGTGCCGTTCTATGGTTCTACGGTGACTACATGCGGAAGGCAATATACATTACCAGGATCCCACTAATAAAATGTTCGTATTTTATATTTATAGGGCTTACGCTTTTTATTAAAATAGAAATTTGAATTTTATTTAAAATAAACGGATAAGAAATGAACGAAGCATTAATTAAAGAAATTTAATGATATATAAACTTAATTTAGTATTGATGTATAAGCTCTCCGGAAAGCAGCTTACCAAGCTTCATTCGATACCTTTGTTCGTACCTTACTCTATGTAGGTATTATGTTTTTTACAAAGCTTGTAAAGGGTACTCATTCAAATTAACAATACAGTTCAGGCAGCTGTAACTTGCTCTGCTGAATACTCACTTCATCATAGGGTGTTTTGCAGTCATTGTTAAACTGTTTGAACAAAAAATTAGTTACACTTTATGTAGGAACCCTTAAGTGTTTATCTTTCTAAAAGGGGTATACTCATATATAAACGCTTTTACTGTGACATGAAAGACATGCTAATGAGGGTTTCTCCAATTTTAAAAAGAGTTGTACAATTATTTTATGTGAATATAAGAACATAAAATAGATAAGGATACGAAATAAAAGTTGAGTTTTGGATAACAATTGTTCTTATTAGCACAGTAACTGTATCTTGAAAAAGTAGTGGATGAAAAGAAGGGCTACGCATTTTTCGGTGTAAGGCGTAAACTGTAATTTTCCTGTGTTGAGAGATATTGAGCCGCGATACAACATTCATACAATTCAGAATAATAAAACGTCAATTAACGTCTTTATTAAATTTTGTTTTTCAAACGTTAGCAATTTAAGATGGGCGCTAATTTAAAATTATCAAGTTCATGATATATTGTGGCAGTCAAAAAAGAAAAGAATTGTGTAACTGGCCGAGAAAACAAGATTTTAAACATATTGCGAAATTTATTAGGCAAACAATGCTCTAGTCGCAATTCATTTAGAACATAAATATCAACATTTGATATGGTTGATTTCACTTCCGAGAGGTTAAATAAAGTTAAAAAAAAATACTAAAAGAAAAATGACAAAAAATTATTAACCGAAAAAATGCCACAATAGGTACGCTCCTAGTCTATTATTAGCCATTGTGGCATTTATTCAAATATTTTAGACACTCTTCCTTTGATATTTGGTTATTTTACATCACGATAAGCCATTTCTGAATTATTCGCTGCATACACTAATCGTGTGCATTCGTTCTACACGAGTCACCTAGCAATCCAGGTCCGAGCTAGGTTTCCATTCCTGTCGTTTTGCGGGTTGAGAGTTTGGCTTACCTCACACAGAGGGCGCATATCTAAATTCTTAGTTCCGTAGTGAATGACCGGGGATAAAGTTTGAGATGCGATAACAATAAAAGGGCGTTTACACTGACGCTAATGACGCCTGGCAGCAGAAATTCGAGTCAATTTCCAGTACTATTCCAACAACCATGGCAGGGTTTATAGACTAGCCCCGCCATGGTGCTATTTTGCGGTCAACTAAATACATCAATGAAGAACGCAATACTTATAGATATTGTTGAAAATCATCACCACTAGACGCAACACACGCTTCAAATCAATCAATGAATTTCCTGGAAATTGCAACCCCGATAATATTCATTGTAACAAAATTATATGCATGTTAAGTTTTAAATCAGAGGATATTGCTTCTAACTTTGTGTCTGGGACGCATAAACATGATTGAATTTGTGGAAGCAGGACCGGCGCACAGTGGGAATTTCCTGGGGTTTATTGTTATTACATTTATTGCATACTAGTATATAAGATGACCTTGCATATTACTGTGAATCGTCGATCCAAAGGTATATCACGCGAGACCCAAATTCTACCTGAGTATTGTTAATAAAGAATGTGAATCATAACTATAGATGTAAAGAAATTGTAAAGAGTTTCAGTTTGAATATAGTTCTTGAGCAGACTGGTAGTGTTATTATTTTACAATTCAGAAGTGGGATCTGATTCTCTACTGAACGTGAAATCACAAAATAAAATGAGTAATACAGAGTGAAGAAAGCGAAAATTTTAAGAGACGCGGTTTAAAACGCAAAATCAAAAAAACCAAAAGGTGGGAAGTGAGTGAGGATAGTGAATCCGAGGCGACACAATTCACCGACAAACAAAGCTAGGAAAGAGAGAAAGACGCTATAGAAAAATTGGTGAACAAAAAAGCGAAAGAAATTTATAAGGCGATACACAATAAAAAAAATTAAAAGGCAGTAGTTGCATATGATTAAGTACACCTTTTTTTAAGAGCCTGTTAGAAGGTAATAATAAAATTATTAAGGTCTGTGAGAAGACAAATAAAAGCAACCAATATCTGGAAACATGAACTTATATGTTAGATCAGTATTGTCTTTCTTTGTACTGTTTCAGGGAAGACGCTTTCCGCTACGGAGACGCTTTTCGCAAGAAGGACGGCAAGCGAGGACTGAATTATCTATCAGGATGGCCGAGTGTTAATTATGTATTATTGTTATAACAAAAATCCCAAAAGAAAGGTGAAAATATCCCTTACCACAAAATTTTGTGGTAAGGGATTTTCGAACAATTAAATTTGTTGGTACTAAATGAACATTTGCTCATATTGCTCAGTCTAACTTGCGCAACGTTTATTTGGCTACCAGTATCCAAATATCCGACGCAAAGAACGTTATTAACTTTAAATAAAATTTTATATGCATCATCTATCACTTGCCTGATAATGGTCCGTACCGCGGGATGCTTTATTTGCCGACATTCTTAAATTTTTTTATAGCGTCTTCCTCTTTTCCCTCGCCTTGTTTGTCGGTGAATTGTATCGCCTCTGAATCACTATCCTCACTCACTTCCCACCTTTTGGTTCTTTTTTTTTTTGATTTTGCGGTTTAAACCGCGTCTCTTAAAATTTCCGCTTTCTTCACTCTCTGTATTACTCATTTTATTTTGTGATTTCGCGTTCAGTAGCAGGGAATCAGATCCCACTTCTGAATTGTAAAATAATCACACGACCAGTCTGCTCAAGAACTATATGCAAACTAAACTCTTTACAATTTCTTTACATCTAGTTATGATTCATATTCTTTATTAACAATACGCAGGTAGAATTTGGGTCTCGCGTGATATACCTTTGGATCGATGATTCACAATAATATGCAAGGTCATTTTATGCAATAAATGTGATAACAATAATACATAATGTAGGCGAAATTTATTTATTTGGAATGTGGCTGGTTATTAAAATAAAAGATTTAAATTTTTTTACGTTTCGGCTTCTTTATTCATTAATTAAGCCTTCTTCAGAACTGTGATAAGAGAACAATTATAAGATATTTAATATTTAAGGACAATATATACATATATAAATTATTAAAATAATTTTTTTTTTTTTTTTTTTTTTTTATTTTAATAATTTATATATATATTGTCCTTAAATATTAAATATCTTATAATTGTTCTCTTATCACAGTTCTGAAGAAGGCTTAATTAATGAATAAAGAAGCCGAAACGTAAAAAAATTTAAATCTTTTATTTTAATAACCAGCCACATTCCAAATAAATAAATTTCGCCTACAATATACCACTTCTGGCTAAATAAAATTTCTCCCTATTATATTACTCACCATGGATGAAAAAATGGTAACAACTTTCAAGAACATCAACGAAGAATTTGGATCACAAATCAGCAAGATAAGTAGTAATTTACTTAAATTCCACAAACAACTTAATTGCTGTTCCAATAAACACACATTTCTACTTAAGTGTAAACACTACAATTTAACCCCGTCTTTTTTAAATTTTAAAACTTCACATATAATTTTCAATAATCAATTTCTAAAAACTAAATTTCATAATAAAATCGAATCTTTTAAACATGTCACATTAAATTATCTAATTACTGATTGTATTAAATATCAAAAACATTTAAAAAATAGTATCACAAATCTCAAATGTAAATTACAAAGCAAGTTGTCCCCTATTAATTACACTAAAATTATTAATTTCATACTATCAAAATGTAAGCTCCATTTTCATAATATTAAAAATACACTTATTAAGAAATTTTCAAAACTTAGCAATAAATTAAAACTTGAAAATTTAGGTAACGATAGATGGATTGAAAATCATTCTAACACTTATATACCAAATAATATAGCTAATACTTTAAGTCTAGGCCCTAACTTCGCATTAGAATACACTAAAAAAGATAAATTACCTATTGAAAACCTGTTAGCTAACATTGAATCTGGAATTCAACAAATAAAAAACGATGATAATAAAAATTTAGTTCGAAATAAAATTTGTAACCAAATTATAAATCATGTAAACTCAAACTCTAATAAAATTGAAAACATACATTCTAAAATTCTCCACCAAAACGTCAAAAAAACAAAATCATTTATCAATAAAAACCCCCAAATCGTTATTTTAAAACCAGATAAATGTAATAAAACTGTCATTTTAAATAGAACTGATTATCACACTAAAATGCTTGATAATTTGGGCGACACTACAACTTATAAATTACTTAAAAAAGATCCAACCAATCAATATCAAAAACTCAATAATGATCTCATAACCAGTTGGGAAAATAAAAACTTTATCTCTCCACAAACTGCCAAAAAACTTAAGATATATAATGCTTTACCCCCTAAAATATACGGCCTACCTAAACTACATAAAAATAATATGCCACTCCGACCAATTGTGTCTTGTATTCAAAGTCCCTTTTATAATCTTTCAAAGTTTTTATCAGAATCCATTACTAAAGTAATTAACAACAATAATTATTATTTAAAAAATTCCTTTCAATTAATCCCCTGTGTAAAAAAAATAAAACTAAATACTGATGAAAGACTCTGTTCCTTTGATGTAATTTCCATGTACACTAACATCCCCATAGATTTGGTTAAAAAAATCATTACAAAAAAATGGATTAATCTCAAAAATCACACAAATTTACCATTAAACGATTTCCTACATGCGGTAGAGATTACACTAACATCAACATATTTTCAATATGAAAACACCTTTTACAAACAAATTGATGGACTAGCTATGGGTGCACCTATCTCTAGTGTCATTGCACAACTTATTCTCGAAGATCTTGAAGAAACCATCATAAAAAAACTAAATTTTAATATTAAACTTTACAAAAGATATGTTGATGACTGTCTATTAATCTTGCCGTCAAACAATATTCAGTCGACCTTAGCGCTTTTCAATAGTTATCACCGTAAATTACAATTTACTTTAGAGATGGAAGACAAAAATCAACTAAATTTCTTAGACGTTACAATAACTAGACACAATAATCATTTAACAACAACATGGTATAGTAAATCAATTTCTAGTGGTAGGTATCTCAATTTTAACGCAAGTGTACCACTTAACCATAAAAAAAATGTAGTAATTGCTTTAATTGATCGGGGAATACATCTAACATGTCCCGAAAGCAGACAAATAATTTTAAATAAAATCAAAACCATCTTAATCAATAATAATTATCCACTACAATTTATTAACAAAATCATTAAACATCGTTTACATAAATTTTATAATACATCTAAAACTAATCATAAACTTACACTTCAAAACAACAATAAAAACTTTCTCACAATTCCTTATATTCAAAATTTATCAGAAAAAATCAGTTCTATACTTAGTCATCATCAAATAAAAGTAGCCTATACAAATATCAATAACTTAAATTCATGTTTCACTAAACTTAAACCCAAAACCCCTATTTTTCAAAATTCCAACTTAATTTATTCTATTCCATGTAATAATTGCAATAGTGTCTACATTGGACAAACCAAACAATATTTAAAAAATAGAATCGCAAATCACAAATCCTCAAATAATGTAACTGCCCTTAAAAAACACGAAGCTAAATTTCAACATTGTTTTAATTTTCCCAACACTAAAATTTTAACAAAAGAAAGTAATTACTACAAACGAAACATTTTAGAAATGATTTTCATTAAAAAAAACCAAAATAGTATAAACGATCGGACTGACGTTGCATTTTTATCAAAAATTTATTCCCCCTTAATAACAACTTTAAACTAATACCTTGTATACTAACATACTCTTTTGCTTCATATATTTTGACCTTGCCCAGTTTTTTGATACCATGACCTTGTTGCACTTGCTTTGTGATAGTGATTTCATTTATCATACAATTGTAAAAGTATACGTTTGTTTGTCTATAATGTTTAATTTAATTCGTCGTTTACAATTCTTTTAACATGTATAAAAAAAAAAATTGTTATTGTTAGTTTTATGTGTTTTAACCCTTTGTGCGATAACGTATACATTCAGGTAATAATTTTTTTTTTTTTTTTTTTTTTTTTTTTTATTTTAATAATTTATATATATATTGTCCTTAAATATTAAATATCTTATAATTGTTCTCTTATCACAGTTCTGAAGAAGGCTTAATTAATGAATAAAGAAGCCGAAACGTAAAAAAATTTAAATCTTTTATTTTAATAACCAGCCACATTCCAAATAAATAAATTTCGCCTACAATATACCACTTCTGGCTAAATAAAATTTCTCCCTATAATAATACATAATTAACAGTACGTATTTGTATATCGTAGGATACATATATCTTTAAACTGTTAACAATTACGCTTTTTGATGTTGATCGGTTTTGCCTGAATTAACATACACATGTATGTATGTTAAATTGCAACATAGTCCGTGTTAGATATAATTTATAAAACTAAATGCAATCTGCCCTATTTAATTGCTAGGAGACCATAAATGTTATTTTCACATATTCAAATACGTACACAATCATTCAAATTAATATTCTATTCTGATGTGTTCGCTTTGCAATCAACTGAACCATATTTGTAAATTACTTATGTATGTGTTTGCGTTGTTATCATTTTGCATTCGATTGAGCACTTTGATGTTATAGAACGGTAGTCACTGCTGGTAACAATTTACACGGTTACATACCTACACTGTTGTAGAATGCATCTCGTTAATGATGGATGACTTTTAAATGTCTGTGTTATTTTTTTAATTGAAGCTGGAGTAAAACACACTTTGTAAATTTTGGAACTTTTGTAACATAAATTAAAAACATTTCATATTAAAATGCAATCTCGTTACCTAACAAATGCATCAATACAGCGCTGCTTTCTGCATTGCTGCTTAATTTTATTTCTATCCACTATATATTACTCTCCAAACAATTCTATTTGGAATTAGGTAAGCGACAAAACTTTGTCCCACAAAAGTACAAAAGACATAGGCGGCATTTTTAAAGAGTATAATGTGGACATACAATGAAAGGACAGGCATTTACAAAATTAGGTGCGGGGACTGCAATAAAGTTTATGCTGGGCAAACAAAGCGTGCAATCAGAACTAGTTTTAAGCAACACATAGCACATTATCGCTACGGAAGGCTTGAATTATCTACATTAATGACTTAATTAATCCCTATTAATCCCTATTTGGTCATGTCTTTTTCATCTGTTTTTTTTTTTTTTAATATGGCCTTTGCCTGTCATTACTTGCTTTGCAAACTTTTCTCCAAACTGATTGAAAATGAAATTAGGAAATTGAAGAAAATTATTGATGATTTTGGTTATCTGTTTTCAACAATTTCTTTCATATTTCATCAAATTTGGAAAATGTATTTAGGAATACTACATATTGGCAGGAATATTTCTGCATTGTATTCTTATGGAATCTTCTAACTCTTCAACATTATTGAAAGGACGATCCTTGTACACTCTCTGTTTCGAATGTCCCCATAAGAAGAAATCTAGCGGTGTAAGGTGTGAGGAACGAGGAGGCCATCGTGTCTCTGTTTCGCCCTATCCATTTATTTCCAAATATTCGATTTAGTGATCGGGTGACAACTCTGCTGCATACGTCATTTTGAAACTATAAACGATGCCTGTCATCTAATGCCATTCTCCTAATTCATTTAGCAAAAAGTTTAAGTAAATATTCTTTAGCCATTTAGTTATTTTTGATAATATTAATTTATGTTGTCAATAATGAAATTTGGATTTGCATTTGACCACTATCTAAAGTTTTGAGATGAAACCAAGACATTCGTTGTAAAAGTAGATTCATCGCCAAAAAAAATATGACGAGTAAATCGCCTTATTCTTCTATTTTCCTTGAACCCTTACGGAAAAATATTATCTTAAATTGTAATCTCTTTCTTGAAATGCACAAATAAATTTTAGCTTGTAGGCGTGCTACTTATTTGTTCATAAGTATGCGTTTAACCGATGTTTTTTAAACACCAATTAGATCAGAAATTCAATTTCAGTGGACCGTACTGTGCATGTAAATTGTTTGTGTTGAATAACTTTTGCACCACCCTATATAAGTGCAACCGCACTTAAAATAGGTGAATTGTGTATAACGCAGTATTGAGTATAGTCTGTCCATATTTCTAACGATTTGCCTTTTTAAATAGCACTCGATCTTCACAAAAGAAATGTTTACCGACCGTTATAATCCCTTGCGAGCACGGGTGGTTAACAGGGACGTATTCACTAAGATTATAATACTAAAAGTGTATTATACTAAACTTAACATTGAGATCCTTGAACTATTGAAAAATGTCCTCGAAGGAGTTAGACGCTTACGAAATAATGTATATAATAATATATATATATATACCTATTTTCATATCAATGTGACACCCAGCATAATGAAAGTTAAATTGACACCCAACATATACATTATCGATAATTTCTCGATAGAGTGGCACCCACCATACAAAATAGCAAAGTGGAACCCATATAAATGTAAATAATTGTTAAACTGACACCCTACAATGTTGCCAATTCTTATCTTCGTATTATATTTATGCGCGCGCAGATTCCCTATTCAATGTATTAAATTATGGATTCTCGATTTCCTAATTATAAAAATATAGCGTACAGTAACGCGCTAATGTTTTTTTTTGCACTGTGTAATTTAAAGTGGAAAATTTCTATTCCGATTGGGATATCAAATACATGGGTATATTATATCTATGAGTTTGTTTGAAATAACTTATTGTAGTATATACAAATACTTTTTTAAAGGACACCATTATAATATAGATATGAACTAACAGGTACAATACAAATAGAAAACAGATGTGGATAAAGGTATTTATTGTCATATTTAATATAGTTAAAACAAAAAAAAGGTTTAGTTGCGGCATTCATTAAATAAAAAGGTCTTTACCCTTAGCCAACGAACACCCTCAAACTGTTCGTTGTATTTCTTTATAAATTCTTCACATTCATTTTTTCTTAGTGCCTTTTTTGTTTGAAGATTATTTTTAAAATATTCTAACATTATCTTTTTCTGTTTCGGTTTCCACCGTTGTCTAGAACCTGTAAATATAATCAATTTGCAGTTTGTCTTAATTACAATAAAAGGTGAAATTAACCTTTTTTAGCAGTTTTTGGATTTGATTCCGCATAATTTGTTCGATCACGAACGTTTGTGCATTCATAATCTAAAAAAAATATTACATATATGTTTCGGAAATTAAAATTTCATTCATTTACCATTATCAGAAGTATCACTGTGATTAGTGTTGCTAGTGTTATTGTAAATAACGGTGGTAGTTGGGTGAGGACTTTCGGTATTACTGATTCCTGTGGACTCATCTGTATTAGTCATCATCTCTCTCCTATTCTCAGCATGAGTTACTGTACTAGTGTTTCCTGTCACGTCTTCTATATTAGTATCTAAACCTATGCAATAAAAATCATTAGCGAATAAATAATTGGAACACACATCATTACATTCAAAGTCACCCTACCATCATCCGCATTACGATTGTCTTCTTCTATATTCTCCATATCAATATCTATTTCCTCCAAACATTTATTTTTAAATTGAGCAGCATTACCTTGCTCCATTAGCTGTAAAATTTTGGAGATTTTTGCTACTTGGTAAACATCTTGAGGTAATCTAAGCAATGTAATATTTGTTAAAAAAAAAAGAAGCTAGCGTTAACAAATATATATATACTTATAAAAATTTGCGTGAGTTTTTGAAGTGTGCCCCATAAACTTTGCTAATTGTTCTATTTCATTACTTTTTAAGCTTAGTATTTGTGTAACTGTCGCTATATGCTTCCTTAAACGACAAGATGTAAGAAGCTGCGGATTTCTTGCTCCACACTGAACCGCATATTTTCGGATAACTGTACATCCGTCTAACCACCTTATAGATTTAGGATTTGTAAAAAAGTACGTGTTATCAGTTTGAAACCATGTTGTAGTTGTTCTGAGATTAAATATCATCGTGAAATATTTTTGCATTTTCTTTGGAATTAAAATGGTCACTGCTCTGCTACCTTTACCAATTGCCACAATTCTCTTGTAATGTTGAGTTAAAATTTTCTCATTCTCTGTGAGGGATGTAGCCATTTCCGTTTGAACCTCTCCAGTTGTATTTTGATTAATTTGCTCATTGTAGCTATTTAAATCGAGATACTGAATATCTCCGACTCTTTTTCTATTGTGTAATATTGTTAGAACAAGAGTAGTTTCAGCTAAGGTTTTGTAAGCAGACATTGTTTTAGATGCTTTTAATGATTCGTATGATTCTTCAGCGCACTGCTCAGTAAAATTTTTCAATTTAATAATATCATCAGTTACTGGAAGTAGTTTTGGTTTTACCGCAGCTTTTTCATTCAGGTCTTTTAACGCTAAACTTCCTAATTCTGTAGTCCATTGACATTCTACTATTTTTTTAAATCTTTTTAATTCTGTTAACGACTTCTCAACATCTGACACTGGTAAAGATATTTTTTTTCTTAAAACTAATTTGATGGCTAACTCTGCTAATTTTTTTAATGTGGTCCCAAAATGCAATGCCAGTGATGCTGCTCCAAAACTTCTCTTTTCTACATCATATCGCGACATTCTCTTAGTTGCTTCAACTGCGTCGTCAAAGCTTTCAGGCTTCAATGTTGAAAGCATATCCTCATAAGAGCCAAGTTTTCGCATTTCTAACAAAAATTTACCACATTCTCGTAATTTGTTTGACAGATGATATAAAGAACGCTTATTTTTATTTTTTTTAAGTAAATCTTCCCCAAATAGAATTAAAAGAATGTCATTAATTGCAGTTGATGTGATATTGTCGGCTTGCATTTTGTTAAATATTTCTTTTTTAACTGATAGTTTATTCAAGACTTCACCATATTTTTTCAAAGATGCTGAATAAACCAAGGATACAGCTAGTGGTCGTTGGTGTTTGATATTGTTAGAATCCGTTTCTAAATTTTTGGCAAAGCACTTTTTAATGTGCCGACTAAGACAGAGACGCTTATAATAACCTTTACAATGTATGCAGATAGAGTAATCACATTCGTGTACTTCTTGCAAGGTTTGACGTTTTTTTGGTATTATGTGTCCCCTAATTGCTGGTTCTAAATTTCCCGCGTTTCTAAGTAACTGAAGTAACTTCTTTCTTTGAACACTTTTGGCTTCAAATGAAAATATTTCTTTCACTTCATTTTCTTCGGCGTGATTCCTCTCTAAATGCCTAGCGAAATGTTTGGAGGTAATTTCCGTGTCACAGAATTTGCACACGGTTTTTTTATACTTATTTTTAATTAGAATGGGAGATTTAAATACATCTGTTTTCTGAAAAATGTAGAATAATGTGGAATATAGAATTATTTTAATCGGTGCAGCAATTTTAAGGTATCACAACATAATGTTAAAAAATAAAACAAAGTGTACCTCACTATTCGTATTTGATATTGTACGCTTGGTTATATTTGTCTCAACTATGTAATCTTTTTGGAGAAGAGTTTCTCTTAGGTTCTGAATATCTTTACTGCTGGGTAAATGATCACGCTACAAAAAAGCCAAGTATTCATTTATATTGTACGCAATACAGTTTTTGTTACATACTTCAAGGTTGTTCTCGAACTCAAAACTAAAAGCAGTAAAATTTTCTTTGCAATCAAAAATATTGGTATTTTGCGAAATAACATCCCCTGCGCTATTACTTAAGCTAGAAAAATGTTAATAAAAAGTTGAAATGAAGCGATTTTCAAATAACACCACAGTTTTATATTACTTACTAAATTGGACTTACTATTGGAATTTCCCTCGAATCGGAAGTATTCTAATAAAAAAAAAAAATTATTCAGAACTATAGTTTAAGTATTTGTTGTATTGTAATCTCAAAGTGCGTATGTAACTTTGAATAAGTACATATTAAAATGTTGTGGATTTCTACACTTCGATCTTCTATGTACAAGGAAAATTTTGTAGACTGACATCTTTGGCGGCTGATTTTTACATTAGAAAGGTTGCTCACAAACCCGATTTAAGACCAAGATCTAAGCTATTTTAAAGGAAATAAAACAGTTGGGTTACTCACATTCTCATCACCCGTGGACGGAACATAACTCGCATCGCTATCAGAATAACCAACAAAAGAATCATCCGAATTTTCTTCAACGGCGAATTTATACGGATCATCTAAAAAAATTTAAAAATGAATTTTTGATTACAACGAAATTTTTGTAAAAAACATTTATTTTTTATTTTAAGTAAGTATAAATAAGAGAAATCGATTAGTAATTTATTTTTAAATTATAACCAATTCAATAGAAAAGTTCTCTACCTTATAGACAAACAGTTAACATTAAGATTTTTCTGTAACCCTTTCAAATTTAAATTACTTACCTTTCACAGCTAATTTTAACAGTCTTTTAGTTCTATCACTCATTGCACGTTGTTATCTACATAGACACGCTTGCATCAACAGTCGTTAAAAATAAAAAACGGCAGTTCATCAATCTCGTATTTTTTCGTAAAACCGATATTTTCTTTAACACAACAACAACCAATGATTTTACAGATTTTTAAAATGGTCGCGTATAATCGTTAAAATTAGGATGGTGATTGGTGAAATCGCTTCGGCGCCAAATCTGTCAAATATCATAGCCCGAATACCGCCGAAAGACGATACATATAAACCGTTTCCGTTACATAACAAACGCAACGTGTCTTGAGTAATATTCCTTAGGCGAACGCCATCTGGTGCGGCTGATTGTGTAATTCAAATTTGTTACACAGTTTACATCAGTTTAAAGTTGTTTAAATATGAATTTATTTTTTATTTTGATCCCAAGGAGGTTTGTATTGCGCGTTTAGTATTAGTACGGTAATATATCCAACATGTTGAGTTCTGGACGATTCGTGATGGAGCATATCGTCAGAATTTTAATATTAGATCATGGTTTTAATTTGAATGCAATGGGAACAATTAACACACGCGCCAACCGAACCGTGAAGTTTAGAAAATATTCGTGCTGCATCGAAAAATAAATGCGCAAGAAAAGGACACGGGAGGCGTCAGCGAAATAAAAAAAAAAACGACCCAAAGAAGTATTTTTTTTTGTGTTTTGTAATTAAAAATAGTAAACGTAAGAAAAACCTGCCTTTTGTTTAAAATGAAACCCACAATATTATATATCTCAATTTATTCGTCAACTTCATGAAAAATACTTACTATAAAGTTTCGAACTGCCTCATGCAATTAATTTATACTTTCTTCAAATAGCTATAAAGAGTTGTAGGTAATTATAAGAAGTAAATTCATAACGCTAAGCTTACATTTATGCAGTATGCACCAAAAGAAAGCAAAACTAAGTAGGTATTTTATTTTCATACTGTTTAAAATCTGTTTAAGTATTAAAAGATGTAGTCATTACGCCTCTGAGTACAAAAATGTAAAATAACATAAAAGACAAGGTGAATATTATTTGAAAATGTAACCTTCATGCATTTATACGAAATTGTAATCAAAATTTGCTTCAATATTATAAGTACAAATTCATGAAAGAAGCAAGAAAGTCATATATCCACTATGACGTATTTGCAATTATAGTAAAAAAAATATTTATTTAAACTGCATGAATTTTAATTTCATTATATATATTGCTTTCTTTTATCCAACATTTGTCATTAAACCTGATTTATAGATTGTCGCCCAGGCCCCCACCCGTATATCATAACATATATTCCTCGGCACTTGATCGCATACATTCGATTCATATTTAAAACTAACCATATAATGTAGTAATGCGATGTTGTCAGTTTAACGAAAACTGACTGGGTGCCATTAGATGCTAGGAATATCCTCGGGTGCCACAAAATCGAGATTTTATTGCAGAATATATACGTATATAAAAAGTGCCATCTCACGGAAGTACGCTGAACTGCTCGCATATGTCCGTGAATAAAAAATCACAAATATGGCACCCACCACACTTTTGCTTAAACGACTGTAGATGTCAGTAGCTTACCGAAAAAGCAATTTAAAATGGAAAACAAAGTGACACCCGAAGGCGGGTGTCAGACTGTAAAATTGGGTGCCAGTTATACAACCATTATGCATTTTGGGTGCCACAAAGACATTTATTATATATATATATATATATATATTGCTACGAAACTTGTAGATATTCTATTTTAATTAATTAAATTGATTTTAAATTAATTCAACACTGTTTTATTAACATTCATACATGCAGCGTCCTCTATTAAAGATAAATTTACTCCACAGATAAGCTATGCCTCAATAAATAGATGCCACTATAGCACACAAGTGAATAAAATCTTCCCCTCTACCTGTTTTGAGTACACCGCATACCAATCGTAAGATATATTTACCGTGGAATCTATTTCAGCATACTATTATATCTTCAGTAACTCTTGGGACGTGGGTGGGATATAGTGCTCTTGACAACCTATGATTATTAGCTTAAATGACTTTTTATACTCTTTGTTTTGATTGTAAAAACTGTATTACTTATTCATTCGTGATGTTCTTATATTATAGTGAATAAAAACCAATTTTGTATACATAACTTTGTTTATTTCGAGTTAATAAAAAGTGATGAACAATTAAGATGAATATTCTTTCTCTCAGGGTAAGTAAGTAAGTTCAAATACTATTTAAATTGTACAAAAATAAGATTCCTTGAATCTTAATCCAAACTAAACTCAATATATCTTGTTTAAATATCAAAATTGAATTCAAATCTCCCGCTAAACTCCCGTCATACAATCGCGTATTGTCAAAAACCTTTCTACAACAGCATACGTTTGTTTACATCAAAACTCCCTAGAAATCACTGTTATCAAAACCCTCTAACCTCTGAATTTATTTACGCTCTGAACGCCGGTTATAAGTTCGAAAGATGAATAAACGCTTACTTGAAGTACGATAAATAGCTCCATTATATTCCAAATACTGATTCCAGTTCTGCAACAACCTTTTCAGCTCCAAATCTGCGTTATCGATGTCTCAGCTACTAAGACTCGAATCGAAGTCCCTCGATTGTGGCTCCAGGAATAGAAAATACGTCCCCCAATTCTTCGAAATTAATGGAATACCATCATTTTTGCACAAAACACACAACACTTCATCCTTGGCAAGTAAATCTTTAGTTAAATGACTCTTATAATTATTTAAATTTTGAAATTTCTAGATGTTTTTGAAAATACAACCAACTCAGGAAAATATCGAAAAAGAAGTCCTTTACAATTGTTACAACATATCTCCTAGGCATTAAGATCCCATCAACGATGAAAGAGAATCGTTTCCAACTATACGACAACCTTAAGTGAACCCACGTTCGTACGATCAGCGAAAGAACTTTACCTAAAAAATCCATGGAAACGTGCTCTTTTAAAATTATATGCGATATAGTGAGTGTTTAGTTTGAATTTTTACAATAAATTTACAAAATAGTTACATACATAAATTAAAAATACAATTTATTTCAATAACAAACGTTTGATGTTGTATGCTGTTGATTTTAGGTAGGTTAGGTAATTTGATATCATAGCAATATATATATATATAAGTGTGTATAAAATTAAAAACACGCATTGAATAGGTGCGTGTCGAAGAGTTCGTGTCAGCGCTTGTTTTAGAATTTCAATTGCACTGAAGAGCGATACACATACACAAAACAAGGAGTAAGACTAGTAAATCATCGATAGTTACAAATATACCTTTTTTCCAACATCTTACACAATTTTGATTTTAACAGGATTTAAACGAAACAAAATGCCGCTACATTATCAATAATACTTTCATTTAAATCAAATACTATCGCCTGTATAGAAGTAGTAATCAGTGCGCCTAAATCATTATCATGGAAACCATCAGCATTATTGATTGCTATGTTATTATAATGTATAATTACCTACGCAATCAACCTTCTCTAATATCATATGATAATAATAATAATAATAATTCCATTCATTGACAATAGCAATACAAGCCTATATATTATATTGGTATTGTTCCTAAATATAACCTTCTTCTATTCGCATTTATATAATTTCTTCTTCTGAGATCATAGAAATGCTACTTTTTACTCCCAAATCATGTTTATTTGCCTTGAATCTTATGTGTATGTACCATCATGGTCACTCAAAATGACCGGTCGCTCGCCGTATGTTGACGGCTCGGTCACAGTCGTCGTTCCCGCTTTATCACTCATAAATACATTTGCAAACTAATATTCTTGCCTTGTGTATTACTGGGAAATGATTACTTATATCTAAAGGAAAAATTAAGACAAAATTTCGCTTATTGAGTAAGAAGTTTAATTTGAAATGTGTTTTTTTGCCAATTCATGTGATAAAAGCTGCATTTAGTATGATCATTACACGTACTGTTTTTAAATGGGAACATACTGAGTTTTTTAATACGCTATTGGTTATTTTCTTTTTAATAATTCGTCTTTCTGGACATTTTTTTAAAACACCAAATACATAATAATAACAGCCCTAGCAGCACAAATCATCGGCTAATGATCGGCTTTATATAGGGCCGATATCCTGATGTCGGGTCGATATCAAAGATATTGTGCCGATATCGGCTTTCTACCAGTATACGATATCACTGCGATACAAAAGTTCCATTATCGGTAAAATATCGGTTTAACGTTTGATGTATCGGCTGATCATCGGCTGAAAACTCAAGACATATATCAGGGCGATATCATTAATAAACGCCGCCGCGATATTGATAGAAATGAGGTATATGGATTTGACTATTGTCATTTTTTTGACGATAGGAAGTCGGCTAATATCCTAAATCTATACGGACTGGTTGATTGAAATATAACCGCATTACAAGAGCGTTCAGATATAAAATTTCAACGTTTGAGACATCAATTGTGAAATTAAAATTAATATCGACTATAAAACAGGTTTAGAAGGTGAAGCGATTGATAACTTAAGAATATGCAAATGCAATTTTCTAACTCCGCCGTGATTATAAAAATTGGCATCTAAACGCAATGTTTATGGGAGTTAGATCTACGCGCAATATCTTACCACCACCACCTACCACAATCTATCATAGCGTTCCTTATTGCAGTGTGAGCATGACGACCAGGTGAAGTGGTTGCCATTATTTATTTCGTCGCTGCATTATAGTAAGCGTTGTGCACATTACAAAATGGGTGAATGAAGCTTATAAAGGTAAGGACATTTTTATGAATAATGTTTTATGTATGTATCAAGTATATAATTTAATTTAATGATTAGTACTCATTTATTGTGTAAATATGCAGCGTTAACAAAATGGAAGACGCTTGTAAATTTCTTATTTTACGTGAAAGCATTGTTTCTACAATATGTGTAGCGTAAAAAACGTTTCGCATTATTAGAATAAAATAAATTACAAGCGTACTTCAGACAAATTAAAGCTTTTATACGATGCTGTATATATGGGTACACTAAAGAAAAACACTTTTTTTTAGATACGTATGTGGTGCTTAATTGGGGGAAGTACGTTAAAGGAAGCATATATCTAATGTTAAAACAAATCCTCTCGAAAAGTATTAATGTAAATTATTCATGAAAATAGAGACAATCCAAAGAAGCTTTTGATAAATTGGAAATATACATAGTATTTCTAGGTAATGTTACATGCATTATTATTTTATTTGTAACTCTATATCAAAACTGTTATTTTTATTTACAGAAGCAATTAGAGTCAAACAGCCGGAAGGGACAGAGACGAATATCAATAGATGAGATGGGGGCAGAAAAGAAAGGAAGAAGAATATAACGTCTTTAGCGAACGAATAATTTAGACGACTGGATTTTTTTTAGGTATTACTTATAATTTTTGTTGTTATTGATTTGTTAAAAATTAAACTGTAACAAATGTTAAATTACTTTTCGTTTAAAATATGCACATATTGAGTTTGTTTTCGGTTTCATGTTTTCCTAGTTATTTTCAGTTTTTGTTTTTATTAAATATGTCGTTAAATATTTGTGTCAATTACTCATAAATAAACATATTAAGTATTTTTATATTAGTACTTTTTCTTGAAATTTATTGCTTTATTTACTTTCTATTACATAAAGTCTTTCCTTCATTATGTATATTATTTTATGCGCATAATATTCTATTTTGTCATGAATTATTATACACAGAAAATGGTGGCAAACAATTTGAAAAACATTACATGTGCAATGTGATTATGAATCTGATGTACCTATTTTTTCCGCATTGTTCAATATGAATATGACTATAGAGACTGCCCCGAAATTAAATGTTCAAACACAAAGGTGTTATAGTGGGTGTCATTTGCAGTCGAACTAATCCTAGGTGTGATTATTATTCGATGCATAGTTTACGAATCATTTATTTTTTCTAAAAATCTTCCTTCATATAAACGTTCATTAAATTATCAACAAACAAAAGAGTACGACAATAAGAATGAAGTTATTTTTTAATGAAGTTAAATTGAAATTAAACATTGTGATATCATCAAAGGTACATCCTTTTGTTTAACAGCTTTGATATTTCAGAAGACGTTGATGGTTTCTAATTTCTTTCTGAATTCTAACAGTACAAAAAATTCTGTTTTTGCCTATAATTTTATGAACGTTTTTTGTGGAAGATCTTTATAAAACCCGCAAAAACCTTATTAGAATTGAATAATCCCATATGGGACTAATTTGACTCGAAATTATACTCTTTATAACCCTTTTCCGTTTCGGGAACTACTTTTGGGACAGCCTGTATAAATATCCACTATCGTGGATAAACAAACTACATACTTATATGTAGAAATTAGTCATCACACCAATATCGGTGCGATATCCCAGGACGACTAAACTTTATCGGCGGAGCATAGAAAACGTTGGGTAAGTATCAATCATGTATCGGTCTACTGATGATATTGTATCTAATTTTAATTGTATTGATATCGGATAGGTATTGGAGTTTCGATATCGGATAGATGTTGGAATTTCGATATCGGATAAGTATTGGAATTTCGATATCGAACCAATATTGCAAAATGTTCACATTTTGTATCGGTATGATATCAGCGGCCGCTATAATTACGACATCGGTCAGCAATATCGGCGAAGCTTAGCCGATATCATGCCGATTCTTGTGCTGCTAGGGAGGGTTTACCTAATAGCAATTAATGTCGGAAAAACAAATGTATATATGTAGTTTGAGGAACGGATATATTAAAATTTTTATTCAAAATAAGTATAAATAGCTGTCGTCACATTGTGTAGCGGTTTGCGGTAAACAATTTTCTTTTCACACTATTCGTTGACCTAACAGTTACAGTAAGAGAGCCCGTTCTTTAAATCTGAGCACGATTGTATCTTGATAATAAAGACACTACATAAACTGGTCATAAATAAATTTCTGGTTTCATCAGATACTAAATATGTATTTGATAGTGAATTAATTTGTTATAGACTGAGGTAGACATTTGATAAAATTACGTTGTATTTTCAATAAACTTATTACTTTCAATATATTTTTCATGATTATATATGTATATATAATATATATATTGCTATTTTTCTTCCTGGCCTGTATCATATGTTATAATTTTGATGGGTTAATATGGTGTTTTCTACCATAATAATAATAATAATAATAATAATGTATATTGATCCAAAAGACCAGGAGTACAAGAACATACAGAACAAGTACATATGGTATAGGATAAGTTAAACCTAAACCCAAAAAATGATAACATAATAAAAAATAACAAATACTAATAAAGACTTAAACATTAAAAAGTGTAATATAAAATTAACAAGATTCAAAGTATTCGTTTAAAGAATAGTAGCTCTTACTAACTAAAAAATCTTTCAGTGCGTTTTTAAAAGAACTAATATTATTAAGTAGCATATTAAAATCTTTAAAGTTCAAACCATTATTTTTCAAAAGGTATGTAGACGACATTATCACTTGCGTTCCAACTAGTCATATTGAGCATATGCTAACACAATTTAACAGTTTTCATACGAAACTAAATTTTACTATCGAAAGAGAGATAAACAGAACTATCAACTTTCTGGATATAACTATACAATACGATGATGACGGATACATATATACAAATTGGTACAGTAAACCTACAGCATCTTACAGGTACATCAATTTTAACTCAGTAGCCCCTCCTGCTTACAAAAAAAGTATAATTAATAACTTGACAGATCGAGCCGTTAAATTATCACATCCACAATTCAGAAAAGAAAATATTAAAAAAATTAAAACAATGTTAAGAAACAACAATTATCCTACAAAATTAGTAAATAAGACAATAACCAATAGAATTCACACAATCTACAACACCAACAAAAAACAGAAACATAACGAAAATCGGAAATTTATTTCAATTCCATATGAAGAACGGCTCTCAGAGAAAATTAATCATGTTCTACGACCATATAATATAAATATTGCCCATAAACTCAATAACACTACCAAACCAATTTTTACAAATCTAAAACCCCGAATAGACGATACCAAAAAAACTCACGTAATATATCAAATTCCATGTAAAGACTGCAATAGCTGTTACATTGGCCAAACTAAACAATATCTTTATAAGCGTATTCAAGCTCATAAATACTCGAAAACAGATAAAACCGCTTTATCGACACACAAACTTCAAACAGATCATAATTTTGACTTCGAAAAAACAAAAATTTTAGCAACAGAAACAAATCAGAAACGCAGGGAAATTAAAGAAATGATACATATAAAGAAAGAACCATCTGCTATTAACAATCGGAGCGACATAAAAAATCTTAGCGCAATTTATTATAATCTGTTTACATGATTTACATGATCTACATCCCACCGACTAGGTGATTGTGTTCCACTTAGATTAGCAATAGTTTTACGCATTACTGTATATCATATATCATCCACCTTTTCACGTTACTATATATATTTGAAAAACACAGACACACAACACCGACACAAAAACATTCACCACATGTTTTCCTTCAAATCACTTGTATTTTAACTTTCAACGCTTTAACATATAGATTTTAAATTTTAAATTTTATAACGTAATAATGTAACTTCACTTTTTCAAGTATAAATTATAATAACTAATTTTAATATAGAGTCACGACGTAAGATCTAAATTAAATTTATAAAAATTCTTTACCCTAATTTTCTTCTTGTTTTTAGATGCTAAACTTGTAAATTTCACTCATCTTTTTTTCCATTGAGAAAGGCAAATTTCGCCGAAACATGTATGGATATTAAAATAGATGGATATTAAAATAAAATTTAAATACAAGTCAAATAGGCCGTTCATTAATCTCGTCCACGAATAAAATTATAATATATATAATATACATACATTAGTAATGTAATTAGTAATAATAGCTTTGTTCCCTGTGCAGTCAGCAACTGTCCACAACTGAACGAGGCATGCGTAATAACAATTAAGCGTTCGCAGTGCTACAATTTCGTATTTGGACCGTTTGCAATTTAGAATTTGGTGTTCGCACAGTGTCAAATTGTAGTCAGTAGCAGTTCGTGATTAATCCAAAAAGTTCACGGATTTCTTGTGGATTTCAAATCCGCACATGCGCATTAAACGAGAGAGATAAAACAAAGAGTGTTGAAATATGTTTTATTGTGTTTGTGAGGGGATAATTAAAAGATCGACCATACCCAAACCTGTTTGGACACAGATGGCAGTATTGTCGGTTTTGGATGTGTTCGCAGAGTAAATTATCAAACTAATTTCAAACTACAATCCTTTTTTGAATCATCCGCACTAGAAAAACCGAAACAGTTTCCAATTAAGTTGTGATTCGCACAGCGAACAAACCTATTAATAAGAGTATTTGACTGCTTAGACACATTCGTAATAAAAATACGATGTAAAGGGTCTAGCTAAAAATCGCCGAAGTGGTTTTTTGGCTGAAAATTGAGTATATACTTGAACCCTTTAGAAGTAATCCACAAATTCACAGCTGAATAAACAACAGTCTTCCAGTAAAAATAGAAAAACCAATTATTATTTGAAAATTTCTATCGCACGATGGGATTGTCCGGTAGAAATGCAATAAAAACCAAAGCAAAGAAAATATTCAGTTTTTACTTTACCCTTTAGAAGTAATCCACAAATTCACAGCTGAATAAGCAACAGTCTTCCAGTAAAAATATAAAAACCAATTATTATTTGAAAATTTCTATCGCACGATGGGATTGTCCGGTAGAAATGCAATAAAAACCAAAGCAAAGAAAATATTCAGTTTTTTGGAGGGTACCAGAAAACAAAATTCGGTGTCCGTGGATCACGCTTTCAAATTCTTTTGTTTAGTATTTAATTTTTTTTCTGTACAGTATCTGTTTTGATACAATTACCAACATTTACTTTACATAAACTTTAAAGTTATTGCAACACACAGCTGAATGTTTTGTTTTACTATGGCGTGCCACTTAGATTATCTAGAAAAAAATTGAGGTGGTAGGGGATTGGTAAAGAAAGCTTTACAAAAATTGGTGGCTGTATCAAAACGGCTACTTCGTCAAAAAAAAATATTGAAAAATGAAAACGTCGAAAAAGGTGTGGGCGCGATCGACGAAAACTGAATTATTTTTTCCTTTCTGATAGTCTTTATAAAACCGTATATTTTCTTTTTTTCACCTTTCGATCGGACAACCCAATCGCGAGATAAAAGTTTTCAAAGAAAAATTGGTTTTTATGTTTTTACTCCAAGACCTTTCAATGATGACAATTAGATGGCTTCGCCCCTATTAATTTCGAAAATTGTGTAGGTACCAATTAAAAGAACGAATCAACGAAAAGTTGATTGGAACAAAATGTCGTCGTAAATAAGGGAACTAAAAAGGTAGGTACTTACCTACCCACGATTGGGCATGCCCAAAATTCTAAAAATTATGTATCCTTGGCCGCAACTACAAAGGTCAAATTTGCAAGCCCAAAAGGTATTAAGAGTATTATCTTTCAGAATGATTCTCCGCCAATCGAATAAATTCGGAGAATATTAGTTTGCGAACGATAATACATTTATGAGTGGTAAAAGTAGGATATAGGCCGCGCCTACCCGATAAAGCGGGAACGAGGACTGTGACCAAGCAGTGAACACACGGCGAGCGACCGGTCATTTTGAGTTACGATGATGGTACATAAAATAAGCAACGTATTGAAGACACAATAAGTCCGCAATATGTAAATACAAAATTTTAGGAATACCAATTTATAAAACATAAGAAGGTCCAAGAGAAATCGGTATTTAGGGTATATTTAGGCACCACTAGTAAATTTTCTGTACTGTGAGTCTGTTCATTGTTCAGCAAACATGTCGAGCGTTTGAAACAAAGTGTACTCTAACAAGACGCAGCGTATTATTTGCATGGAGGTACCGTGCACATGTGCTACGTGTATACGTGGCATGTATGTGTATAGTTCGTATAAAATTGGGTCAAGTTTTATTGTAAGTTGGATGTTTAATTAGTAATTTCATGGCGAAATCGTTTTATAAAACATGTAAGAAAAATATAATTCAACTTATAATGCATTTAAATACATCAACTTGGAATCCGAATGCTCTCTTTTTACATTCGTTTTTAGGAGTAACGAAATGCACACACCGGCACGAAAAAACAGCACTTTTTATAGAATGAATAAGTCTCCGCACACCTGGAAATGTTAGTTATTAAGTTTAAGATGATTAAATTACTAGACTACTTTGTAACTACTAGTTTGCTAATAAAAAGGCTCAGTTTGCTTCTCCATCGTTTCCTATATCCAGTTATCTTCTTTTTATTATTTGTATATATTGCTGTGGAAAAAGGGGATGAAAAACTGTGCGTGAGTGCGTTGACCCCTTCGTCCAAGTCAGCTGTTTCAAGAAGTTTTTTTAAAAGACACAAAAATTTTTCGTAAAAGTTAAGTTAGTATTAAGTTACTTTGAAACATGTTGAAAAATTTTTATTAATATCATTTTTAGTTTTGTTTTACAGCAATGTAATTTTCATTTAGCTCAGTTTCTTGTTTTATATGTTGGTTTCCTTGGTTTAAGTCATGTTACCGTGTAAGATCGCCGCTGTTGCGTGCGCTTCTCTTGGGCCGGCGATTGCTCGGTTGCGGGAGAGAGAAAGCAGTGTACAATTAGACTCTGCGAAGGTAAGATCATTTTCCTGAGCGCTGTAAATGTATGTCGTTTGAAGACATTTTGTTTCCGCGTGTCATTTGATTTTTACAAATCTAACCTTAGTAGAGGCATCTTACACTCAATTCAGTTAATTTTCTTTGTATAATATTTGGAATTCCAAATAGTTTGTTATAGCTGATTTAATTTTACTTTTTGAGAGTTCATTTTTTTTTTATTTGATATTTATTTAATTTTTGATTCATTCTTTTTCCTTTTCAATTAGATTTGATTGTAGTTCACTGTTTTGAAGGTATTTTTACCTTGCTTTGTAATTGCTGACTACATTTGAGCAGTTTTAAGTATTTAAAGGTAAAGACGTTCACCTGAGAACGCCATTTTGCGATTTACACGTGGTGTATAAAATTTTATATTTCTAAATTTTCTTAATCTTGTTATTTTCACGTTAAATATAGGGAGTTTTCTTTTAAGCCTGGATTTTAATTAATCTAAGGTTTTAAATTTCTTCCTATTTGTTTTTTTATTTATTAAAGTTCTAATTAATTTTAAAATTCAAATTTTGTTGTTTTAATTTGTTTCCCCACATCGTGGTCAATTTACACCCACTTTCAGTTTCTTAAGGTTTACCTTCAGAAGGTGACCACTGGGATTTTGAATCCCATGCTCTTCAAGAAATTTTTACTCTATTTTAGAGTTGGCGCTCAACTTAATAATTAATTTCAGACATTTGGTCACAAGCATTAATTTAATTTTAAATAATTCACATTTTCATAATTATCACAGCATAATTATTTGGCTTTGCCAACGTGGGGCTCACGATTCATTGTTGTTTTGATTCATTTTTGGCCACGATTTACTTTGTAATTTTCCCTGCACGAGGTTTCGGGAATTTTTCAACTGTTTCGGGGAAACTAATACCTGTTGTGTTTAAAAAAATTTTTGAAAATCGTCGAAATGTCCGGAGAGAACCAAGCACAGGACAAATTGTTCGTCCCAGAAGGAACCTGGAGGGAGCAACCCAGGTACACGAGCGAGGAATCTGTGGCAACCGTGCTAAACAAGACGTATTCGGAGGATTCATTTCCTGAGGAAAAGGAGAGCAAGCAGATGGAGCTTCCACAAGCACTTTTGACGGATGTGAGGGAGTCCCACATCGGGACGTTGGAGCAGAGTGAGACAGGAAAAACTGAGGAAAGTATAGGAATGAAAGATGTGATGATGATGTTTAGACAGCTTGTTGTTTCTAATAATGAGATTATGAATGTAACAAAAGGGATACAGAGACAGATTGATGAGATAAGGAGTGATTTTAGATCAGAAATCATAAGAGTAGATGAAAACGTTAAGAAAGTAGAGAATAAAGTATTAGATAATACAATAAGATCAACAGCTAATGAAATATCAATTAAACATTGTCAGAAAGAGATAAAAGGAATGAAAAATAAATGGGATGAGAGAGAATATGTGGTTGAAGAAAGAGTCAGAAAAATAGAATGCGAAGTGAAGGAAAAGATTGCTGAGAGTGTGGAAAGAGCAGAAGAACAAATAAACAGAAAAATTTCATCAATTCAAGAAATTCCCAATGTCAATCAGTTTGGCAACAGTATTTTGTCAATGCCTGTTCAAATGGAACAGTTACCGAAATTTTTTGGTTCGGTAACGCCCAATCCAATGGCGTTTCTAAGAAATTTGAACGAATTTTTAGAATCCGTACCGGGAGAAAGAAACAAGCTGCGGATCGCCCGCAACGCCATGAAGGATGAAGCGAGATCCTGGTTTGACTTCGTCGCAGATACGATCAATTCCTGGGACCACTTCCAAGATGTATTTCAACGACAATACTGGAGTCAAGCGATTCAACAAAGGGTGAGAACAAATTTATTCTTAGGTTCTTATAATAAGTGCGGATTAGATAGTAGAGAAGCCTATGTCATAAAGAAAATCAATATTCTCAAATTTTTAACACCACCCGTTTTGGAATCTGATTTGATCACGCAATTATCCAGGCATTTTGAGCCTGAGGTCACTCAAGCCATTGCGATGCAAAATATAACCTCTGTTAGTCAATTGTTGGAACTAATGAAGAGATTAGATCAAGCGGAACAATGCAAGGTAAATCCTAGCAATTCGCGAAGTCCTGAAGGCCATGTCAACCACAATCAGGCAACTGGCAGTTCGAGTAATGATGGTTTCAACCGTCAACAGTATTCGCGAGCTAATGTAAATCCGAGACCAGCTCCCTATTTCAACAGGAGACAGTCTTTCACTCCTAGAAATGGTGGACGTCAGAGTCCAAATTCAAACAATCAGAATGTGCCTCAGGTATCCACAACGCACCAAAATGACCGTCACGATGTCCAGACAAGGTCAAACGTCAATCAAGTGGCTTCCCCACAAAATCAGAATTCAATTAAGTCAGCTGACAAAGTTTTGCCTAGAGATTCTGTGCAGTGGAATTCAAATCGCTACGTTAATCAAATTCAAACAAATCAGATATCAAACAGCACTGGCGCAATTCACAAAGACACTAGGTCTAATTTAAATGAGCAAAAGGTTCAAACAAAGCCGAAAGAACTACTCGATGAAGCTCGTGGGCAGGATTTTTAGAAAATCCAACCAAAAAGAAAGAATTGTACACCATTTTACAAAATGATTTAAGATCGATCAATTCAGATTTGCCACATGTTAATGCAATGTTTGGAAAGAATGTTTTAAGATGTTTAGTAGATACGGGAAGTGAGGTTTCAATTTTAGACGAAGAGAAAGTAAAAATGCTAGAGAAAGAAAAAGTAGGGAAATTCATTCCAACTCGAAAAATTACAATTATTACTGCTACAAAAAAGATAATTGCTGCCATCAACAGAGTTTTTGTCGTAGAATTCAAATTACAAAATTCAACTTTTCTGGGAGAGTTTATTTCATTAAAAGGTTTAAAAAGAGATGGAATTATTGGGATTGATTTGTTAGACAAGATGAGAGCGGTGGTAGATGTTGATAAGAGACTAATTCAGATAGGAGAGGAGATAGTTAATTGGTGTGATGAGACTCCTA
The DNA here is from genome assembly GCA_949128085.1 of Cetonia aurata. NCBI lineage: Eukaryota > Metazoa > Arthropoda > Insecta > Coleoptera > Scarabaeidae > Cetonia > Cetonia aurata. Next base: position 1,479,482 of record OX421885.1, read on the forward strand.
ATGAGGAGAAAATTGTTAATTGTATAAGAAAAGAGAAAGAAAATGTGAATTTAGAGATATTGAAAAGTGATTGTTTGAAAAGCGATATACAGGGTAGTGAATTAGTTGATGAGGTTAAAGAAGAAGAAGTTGTTGATGAAGTAGTAGAGTTAGAAGCAAACAATTCCCAGATTGAATTCCCAGATGATTTAAATGAATTTAAGATTGATTGTGATGAAAAGTTTGAATTTAAAGTCAAAGAAATTTTAAAGCAGTACATATCCTTAGTAGACAAATTCCCAAGTTTAGCAGTTGGTTATGAACATTCTTTAGAAGTAGATGAATCGAAACCTTTCAAAATCAAGAACTATCCAATTCCCAAAAACATGCAAGAAAAAGTCAGAGTTGAGGTATCCCAAATGCTTCAAGATGGGATAATTGAACGTGGAAGAACAAGGTACGTCAATCCTTTAGTCGTCGTCCAAAAGAAGAATGGAGACATCCGTTTGTGTCTTGATGCCCGACGTCTGAATGAACGCACACGACCGCAGTTCGAAACTCCAGTCACGGTTGAAACATTGTTGGCAAGGTGTACAAATGCGAATTATTTTACAAAGCTAGATTTAAAGAGCTCTTTTTGGTTGGTACCGTTGAACAAAGAATCTAGAAAGTTTTGTGGATTTATGGTTGATGGAAATGTGTATCAGTTTAAGGTTGTACCTTATGGTTTAAGTAGTTCGGCTGCCGCGTTGATACGGGCAATGCAACAGATTTTAGAACCATACAATTCGTTTGTAGCTCATTACATCGATGATATTTTAATTTTTAGTCAGAGTTTAGATGAACATTTAGTGCATTTGCGCAAAGTTATTGAAGTTTTAGCAAGGAATGGTTTAAAAGTGAATTTAGGAAAATGTGAGTTTGTAAAGCATGAAGTAAAGTTTTTAGGATATGATTTAACAGAGAATTATGTCAGAGTAGATGAATCTAGGCTAGACGTCATCAAAAAGTACCCTAGACCTAGCAACATAAAGTTAGTAAGAGGTTTTCTTGGTGTAGTAAATTACTACAAAAGGTTTGTTCCAAGATTAGCACACATCAGTGCACCTTTATTTGAATTGTTGAGAAAGAATGAAAAATTTAAATGGACAAATGAAAGATTAGAAGCATTTGAAAATGTAAAGTCTGAATTTCACAAATCATTATGTTTATTATTGCCAGATTTTAGTAAAGAATTTTTGTTACGTGTCGATGCCAGTGACACAGCCATCAGTGGTGTCTTGATTCAAATTGGCAGGAATGGAGAAGAACCAATTTGTTTTGTCTCCAGAATTTTGAAAAATTATGAGTTAAAATACACTGTGTCAGAAAAAGAAATGCTAGCTGTAGTCCATGCAGTAAACAAGTTAAGATTTTATTTACTAGGAAAGAAATTCATAATTGAGTCAGATCATGCTGCATTAACATCTTTAATGTCAACTCGGTTCTCAAACAACCGAATTTATCGTTGGTCTTTATTATTATCAGAATATGTTTTTGAGATAAGACACATAAGAGGAGATTTGAATGTAACAGCTGATGCTTTGTCTCGTATGCACAATCTGAAAAGCCATTTCAACCATGTTGAGGTAAACACATACAACATGTATGAAGCCGAGGGGTTGTTTGACTTTGTCAGGATCAACGAGGTGCAACAAGATGATTGTTTCGATCGAATACGAGAGGCATTAGTCCACCAGGATGAGTACAAGGATTTTGTCATCAGAGATGGTATTCTAATGAAAAGGATACGAGACCAGTTCAATGTCGTACTCACCGAGTCATTCGCACGTCAAGCAATGCAGGAGCTACATCAATCTCTTGGACACATTGGAGGTCACAAACTTTGGCTCACCTTCCGAGAAGCTTTCTTCGCAACAAGAGACAAGACCATTGCCAAATCCATCGTCCGCACATGTCTTCAATGTCAACTGGGAAAATCAAAAAACCGCACCTGCCAGAATGTCATCAAGAGCATCGTTGTTGAGAACAAACTCGACCTCGTCGCCGTCGACTTTCTTGGAAATCTCATACCTGGACATTTTGGCTACCGCAACATTTTCGTCATGGTAGATGTTTTCACCAAATACGTAAGACTCTTTCCCACCAGATATTACAACACTGATACAGCAATCCGTTGCATTGACAATTTTATACGAAATCAAGGGAAAATGCGCCGCATTCTTGCTGACAATGCCACTTATTTTAACACGCATCGTTTTGTTGACGCCATGAATGAGCGTGATATTAATGTTTCTTTCTGTTCTATACGTCATCCTTGTGGGAATCCTTGCGAGAGATACATCCAGGAAATCGTCAAGTTTCTCAGGATGCAAACCCATCAACGCCATCCTGATTGGGTCCGCCACGTCCAAAACATCGAAAATTGGTTAAACAACACTCCCAACACCACCACGGAGGAGTGCCCATACACTTTAATGTATGGAAGGTTGCCTAGTCGCCCGTGGAACCTTCTCGAGGAGGATGTATACGTGGAGGCACGTACAGAGGAAGCCAGAAGGAAGCTTCAACTCAGGGGACAACGTTATGTCCGCCAAGAAAATGCCAAGATCACCAAGCGTACCCGGTTCAATGTCGGCGACCAAGTCCTGGTGCGTCGATATCGTTTAGGAAGACGTGACCAGCAAACCTGCCAAAAGCTGGAACTTCCGTTTGTTGGACCGTACAGAGTGGCCCGTGTGTTTGATGGGGTCACCTACGAACTGCACACTTTGGACGGTACCCAGAACAAAGGTCGGTACCACATCTCTGCCCTCCAGAACTTTCACCACGACCCCGGGTAGCTCGCCGCCCGGAACTGACGTTTTCACCCCTGTGTGCGGAGACAGGATTTTAAATTTTTTTTATTTTTCGTTGTTCGGACTGTCAATTTTTGTTTTTTCTTTTGTGTGCGTGCGATTTTAAAAGCAAAACAATGACACTTTTCAAGTGCAATTTTTTTCTTTTATAATCGGGAGATGTGCTGTGGAAAAAGGGGATGAAAAACTGTGCGTGAGTGCGTTGACCCCTTCGTCCAAGTCAGCTGTTTCAAGAAGTTTTTTTAAAAGACACAAAAATTTTTCGTAAAAGTTAAGTTAGTATTAAGTTACTTTGAAACATGTTGAAAAATTTTTATTAATATCATTTTTAGTTTTGTTTTACAGCAATGTAATTTTCATTTAGCTCAGTTTCTTGTTTTATATGTTGGTTTCCTTGGTTTAAGTCATGTTACCGTGTAAGATCGCCGCTGTTGCGTGCGCTTCTCTTGGGCCGGCGATTGCTCGGTTGCGGGAGAGAGAAAGCAGTGTACAATTAGACTCTGCGAAGGTAAGATCATTTTCCTGAGCGCTGTAAATGTATGTCGTTTGAAGACATTTTGTTTCCGCGTGTCATTTGATTTTTACAAATCTAACCTTAGTAGAGGCATCTTACACTCAATTCAGTTAATTTTCTTTGTATAATATTTGGAATTCCAAATAGTTTGTTATAGCTGATTTAATTTTACTTTTTGAGAGTTCATTTTTTTTTTATTTGATATTTATTTAATTTTTGATTCATTCTTTTTCCTTTTCAATTAGATTTGATTGTAGTTCACTGTTTTGAAGGTATTTTTACCTTGCTTTGTAATTGCTGACTACATTTGAGCAGTTTTAAGTATTTAAAGGTAAAGACGTTCACCTGAGAACGCCATTTTGCGATTTACACGTGGTGTATAAAATTTTATATTTCTAAATTTTCTTAATCTTGTTATTTTCACGTTAAATATAGGGAGTTTTCTTTTAAGCCTGGATTTTAATTAATCTAAGGTTTTAAATTTCTTCCTATTTGTTTTTTTATTTATTAAAGTTCTAATTAATTTTAAAATTCAAATTTTGTTGTTTTAATTTGTTTCCCCACATCGTGGTCAATTTACACCCACTTTCAGTTTCTTAAGGTTTACCTTCAGAAGGTGACCACTGGGATTTTGAATCCCATGCTCTTCAAGAAATTTTTACTCTATTTTAGAGTTGGCGCTCAACTTAATAATTAATTTCAGACATTTGGTCACAAGCATTAATTTAATTTTAAATAATTCACATTTTCATAATTATCACAGCAATATGTTTATGAGTTTTATTTATATTAAGCACACTCACAAGATTTTAAGATTTCTAGTATTTATTGGTATGATGTTACATTCTAGTTGTAAAGTTTGGATTCTAGCTTTTTATATAAAAAAAGACATAACAAAACTAAAACATTCATCATATATTTTAAAGCGCAAATAAGCCTGAGGTTGATAGGTATTTTTTTTTTCACTGTTCCGTATTTTCTAATCATAATTATATTTACAAATGGTAAGTATATTGATAAATTAGTAAACATTAAGGAAATTGAAGGGACTTTAGGGGAAATTTCCTTTTAGGATAATAAGTGAAAAAAAATTGATTTTTTGTTTAATCTTTTATTTATCGGCAACAGTTTTCAATACATTTTTGTTTACTATGTATGGAAACTGTTGGAGATGCTCATCAAAAACCGCCTAGAGAAAGAGCTAAAAGAAAAAGGGGGGTTGCATATACACCAGTATGGCTTCCAGAGGGGCAAGTCAACGACTTTCGCGCTGAAGACCGTTGTGGAAAGAACAAAAGAATACCATAAAACATGGTGTGTTCTAATAGCTATAGATGTCAAAAATGCTTTTAACACGGCCAACCATAGACTAATTATTCGGCAGCTGCGCTACCGGAAAATTTCCAATTATTTGATTAACATCATTTCGAGCTACCTGAGGACCAGAAGCCTTATTGGCGAGGGTGAGGCCATGACGGTCGGGACGTGGAACGTCCTCTATGATGGGGTTTTGGACTTGGACCTCACGAGAGATGCAATGACCATTGGATTTGCGGATGACCTGGCGTTGTTGGTTGGGGCTGAGGACAGCAATATACTCATGGCAAACAAGTGCTTAGCAAGGATAAGCACTTGGATGAAGGACCACAAGTTAGTGCTGGCGCCGGATAAAACGGAAGCCGTGATTATGAGAGGAAGACGTAACAGGGGCATGATCACGTTTAACCTGGACAGCCAGGAGGTAAAGCCTAAAAGAAACCTGAAGTACCTGGGGATCACGGTGGACGACAGAGGAACGTTCAGAAGGCACATAGAAACCGTAGTTGCCAATGCTGGAAAAAAAGTTTGAAATATCAGCAGAATACTGCCTAACATTGATGGACCGGCAAGCGGCAGGAGGGCAGTCCTGTGTAGCGCAATACACAACATCCTCCTATATGGGGCACCAATTTGATACGATGACCTTAAGCACCAAAGATACAGGAACATGTTGGGACGTGCGCAGAGATCTGTCCTCCTTCGTGTAGCGTCGGCGTTCAGAACCGTCTCCGGTGAAGCGCTGCAGATCATCACGGGCATAATACCCATAGATCTGATTGCAATGGAAAGACACTACATGTATAAGAACAGAACGGAAAGCAGAGAAGCCACGCAATCAACAATTAGAGAAAAAGTATTAGACACCTGGCAGGATAGATGGGATAGCGAAACGAAAAAAGCCCAGTGGACTAAAATGCTTATACCACAGATAAGACCATGGCTACAGTGTAAATACCGCAAGCTGGACTATTACCTTACACAAGTCCTGACAGCGCCTGGCTCCTACAGGTCGTTTGCGACACGAATCGACAAAGACAGCAGTGATGAATGTATGTACTGCTCCAGCGCCGACACTGCCGAGGATACAATATTCGCCTGCAAAAAATGGGTCACTGTAAGAGATACAGCTATGAATAAACTAGGCTGCAGGATAACAACTGACACTTTGGTCCCGAAGATGCTGGAAAGCGAGGAGAACTGGAGCATAATCCATCAGCTGGTTAAAGACATTATGAACAGCAAAGAGAGCGATGAATTCAAGCGACAGAGAGGACTGAGACATGCGTGAACACTTAGAAGCCGCTGGCGTTCCGATGCTATGTTATAACGACGGTTCCGGAGCGCCAGAGAAGGCCGTGGAGGGGTTTTAGTCGGAGTTGCGCCCGACACTCCCAGGACACAGCGAAATCGTGTCTTGCGGCCAAGCGGTTTCCCCACACAAAAAAAAAAAAATACATTTTTGTTTAAGTGACAAAATCATTACTGATTTCAGTTACTTTGACAGAAGTGTTTCGATACAGTTAGGGCGACAAGTTTAGGTATAATTTTCTTAAATCTTATTATTATAACAAACATTCCAGTTGAAAAAAATGTATATCAATTGAAACGATGCTAAAACATTAAAGGATTACAAGAAATGATATACTACTAAATTTTCTCCTGCTTTAGAAACACGGACTTTCAATTAGCTACAGTAAGGTTAGATACTAAATAAAAATAAGGAGATTACTTCCGCACTTAATTTAATTTAAATCAGTTCAATTTGCTAATGGAAATAAAAACAAACTGATAAACTTTATGTGGAGTAAATAAAGAGGCAACGCCGAAACGAAAAATACTTTTTTACCTATTACCTTGACGCATATAAAAAGTAGGGGTTTCCGTAATAACGAATTTGAAGGCGATGGCACATACTCATAGAAGGTGTTAGCCTTTACAGTATCATTTACCTACTATAAGTAGCAAAAGACATAACCAAAATAATTGGGTGATACATCTGCATCAAACACCAGATATGCTGTTAGTGTTGTTGCTGCAGTTAATAGAAGAATTTTCATTTAATATGGAAACTAATAATATCGTTTGCGCATAAAACTTTAGTTATTAACTATAAAAAAACTGCCAGTATCTTTAAATGTTCTTAAACCGAAATTATTACAAAACCACGTAACCAATTGGGTCACAGAAATTTGATGCATATCAACGTGCCTACCAACACGTTATTGAAATAAAAAAGTTATAGAAGGGTATAGTAATAACCAAGACCTTTATAGACGATTCTAGTTGTATTATATTGTGTATTGTACTGAGAAGATAGCATCCGTATGGGTCGATTATCCGTCCCGTTCACCGCGGCTGCTAGGGCCCATTGTAGAGCGTCTTTTTCAGTTCTTCTAGAGAAAGGTCAGCCTTCCAAAGGTGTCATATCTGGTTCTCGTTGTGGCGAGGCAGTGGCAGAAAATATGCTCAACTGTCTCTTCATCCTCCAAACACAGCCGGCATTCAGTCCCTTCAGAGAGTCCGATTCTGTGTAGGTGATCTCTGAGTTTGCAGTGACATGTAAAGACAGAAACTATTACTTTGACATTTTTACGGTGAAGTTCTAGTAGTTCCTGTGTTCTGACATGAAATACACTTTTTCGCATGTACAATACCAGGACAATTGTTCCGATGTTGGAGCACTTTCTGATGCGCCCATACATTGATTTGCTGTTTAGCTACCGTAGGTGCTATGGCAATGGCAGCTTCTGGTCCCAGGAAATGCTCCGCAGCATCCTTTTTTGCAAGAGTGTCTGTTTCCTCATTCGCATGAATGAATGAATGCCCAGGTAGCCAGATTAGGGATAGGTTATCAGCGGTCCCCACTGTGTTTAGGATATTTTTACAGCTCCATATCAGCCTCGATTTGCATTTATGCGCCTCTAGTGCTTTCAGCACCGCCTGACTGTCGCTGAAAACTTTTATTGATTTGTGTCTGACGTTTTTATCCAAAATCTCTCTAGCACACTTCTGAATGCCATATATTTCAGCCTGAAAAATCGTTGTGTGTTGTCCAAGATTGTAATATTTTGTAACTCTTGGATTACGACAGATTATTCCTGCGCCAACACCCTGCTCTGCTTTCGATCCGGCCGTAAACCAGCAGGTGTCTGCCTGCGTCAGTGTTTTTTCGTGACATCTTCATTTCTCTCTGTTTGGAAAGGGGGTAGTGAAGTATGTATCGATCATTGGTCGAGTATATATCATATCCGATGGCATTCCCAGCATTCTGTCGGAAGGGACTGATTTCAGCAGCTTGTTACCCACACAGATATCAGGATGTGTTGATTGATGCGCCATGTGCCATAGGCAGAATGTAGTTAATCTGGCCTTCTTTTCCACAACAATGTGCAAGGGTGGTAGGTCCAGAATGACGGGGAAGAAGGCATTGCTCCCGTGATTGCTACACCTGCAATCCTTTGTATGGATGCAAGTTTTGCTGTGGCTGTGGCTTCCAGTGCTTTCTGCCACCATGCTATCGCTCCATAGGTTATGGTTGGACGTACTAGCATCACATAAAGCCAAAGAATTAGCTTTGGGGATACCACTAAAGATTTCCCACATATTATTCGACAAATGTCTTATCAAATAGGACGGCTAGATATTTTACACTATCTGCAAATTCAAGTTTCACACCTTGGATAGTGGATGGAACTAAATGCTCCGCTTTCCTCTTCCGGGTGAACGGTACTATCGTAGTTTTGTGCGGGTTGATGCTGAGGTTTTCTCTCCTGTACCAGCTGCAAATGGCGTTAATTACCTGTTGGGGGGCTGAGGAAATTCTTTTCTCTCCCAATCCTTTTAAAAGTATCACAATGTCATCTGTATTGGCTTGCACCTCGGCTCCAAGCACTTCAATAATAGTCAGTAGGTCGTCTACAAGTAATGACCACAGTAGCGGGGATAAAATCCCACTCTGCGGACGCTCCTTGCCCGGCCTGAACCTGACTATCTTCCCTCCACCACTCTCACCTCCGTCCACTTTGTTGGTATGTGGTTTCAAGTAAGACTAGCTCTGAAGAGTCTAACCACGTGATTTAATCGCCCAGCTAACCGCATTCAATGTTACTACTCTAATTTTCTCGCTGTTTGCCAATCAGTCCGTTTAGGACGTTGGATACTGCGGATTGTAATGTCCTCTGTGAGGTTATTCATCATCTGACATCCAGGGAAGTGATTCTGTGCTAGAAGCTCTAACGTTGCCTTTCGTTCGTAAATGTGCCATCGGGTCGACTTAACGAACTTAATGTTTGCACCGGAACTCTTGAGAGTAGGGGATTCTAGTTACAAGCAATATTAAATAAAGACGATTTAATTACTATTGAACACGCTTAGAACATCCAGAAACCTATAACGGAGAAAGGCTATAAATTAATCAACACTCGAAAGAAATCGATTTAGCGAAGAAGCTAACTAATACGGTAAGGTATCAAAGATGCGATGGGGGGTTGAGGTAATTCGCAACCTAATACCTTCGACAATCAAGTAGTACTAAAATGAAATATCTTCGTCTTATAGTTAGTAGATTGCCTGCAAATCCGCTTCATTCAATCAATATGAAACACTGTTAGAGCACGATTGGGAATATTTATATCAAAATTATAATTCTCTGAATTCTCAGGTGAAGAATTATAGGTATGCTTGTTATCTCTTGACCAGATAATGGAAATATCATCTACATATCTCACATAAAATTTATTGTAATTGGAATAAGGATCATTATAGATTAGATACGTAGTCTCAAAGTAATTAGGCAAATGTCTGCAAAGACAGGAAAGACTGGATGCTAAACCTATAGTTAATGAGTAGATTTTACTATTAAATTGGAAATCTTCATTCAATTTTAAGCAATTCTACCGGCTCGTCACTCAATTTTGTTTATAATTTTAGCTATACTACATACTTTTTTATATGTACTGCTACGAAAAATATTATAGTCAATATTAAAACTTTTAAATTATATTTTTTATAAAAAAAAATAACTGTTTAATTCTACTGAAAACCATCCAGAGTCATCTGTGATCATCTTTACAAATTCAGAAATAAATCAGATCTCAATTTGCAGGTGGCCCCAACTGTAAATTCTTCCCCCACTCAAGCGGTTTCGCTGCCTTCTTGACGAATAGAAAGGCTAAATTATTCAGTAGCCCATGGACGTGGGGGACTATATCGCTGTGACCACAGCTCGTTATAGTTCTCAATATACTATTTAACATTTAGTGATATTTTTCAATACGTAGTATTGAATAAAAAACTGTTTTACAAATGGTACTCAATTTATTCGTGATAGTGTGATACCATCAAAAATGTGACAAAGATAAGCCTTCTACAGATACTCTCAAGTAAGTAGGTATTTACTATATAAAAATCACTATAGTTAAGGTTTGTGTTATCTTAAGTCAGACTAAGAACTTAAATCTGTCTTTTCATAAGTCAATACACCAACCCATGAACATAAAATATACTGACAAGAAATACGTATATGGACACCCAAAGAATCATGACCAACCTCAAACATACAAATTACTAAAATTTTACTATATAATATGCCAATTAATCACAAATATCTAACCTTAAAATATCTTGTACGTATTTCCGAAATTTAAACTTCAAAAGAATTTAATATCGTTTACTACAAGTGCAAACAACTCTTTCAATTTAAGTTCCGCATTATATAAATCATTTCAGCTCTCGTGAAGTATACAAAACGCCAACAGAAAACCCCTCCTTTCCCACCTTTACAATTAAACACAAAATTATAGTTTAAATTAAAAATAGCCCTGTGAAAACGGCGAGTTTCTTAACAATTTTTATCACTTAAGAAGTTGGAAAAAGATTTTTGGTAGTTGGTTAACTCTATGCAAAAGAAAAATCGTAAATAATCGAAATGTAAGGGAGAATTGGCTACGACGCGACGTAGCAACTTTCCATTTCAGCAACACACCTACCTGTAGATATACATCATCGTATCTTTGCATCGGCAAAGTTACGGCAAAACAAGGAATGAAATATTTCGAGAAGCAATACTTCACCGAAACCACGTAAATATGTCATTCTTTAGAACATTATTATTGGAAATACTTGACAGGGGTAGGAAGGAGGATCTATGCAGGTATTTAGAAAATTATACTGCTCCTTCAGAGGTAAGTACGTACTTTTTATTTTTTATTAAATTCTTAAAAGATGTACCGGTGATTAAATTAGCTTTTCTTACTTTTTACACTCTTCGGCATTTTTCTTTCATTATTTACGAATAGAATGTTTGCACTTGATTGTATTATGTAGTTACATTTATACAGAGTATATGTACGAAATTATAAATATCTGGTCTCCCATTAATTTGTACTACGTTCATAAATGTTTTTGTACCTTTTTATTAATACGTTTTGTATGCAGAAATTTGACTTTTAGGTGCTATTCATGATTTTACAATTAACGTTCGTGGGCATGTTTTTCGAAGTGATATGGATGGGCACGGAAGACGCATTGCTATTTATGCACGTTCGGCGCTGCGATGTAGATGTATTGATTGTCCTTTCGTTTTGACAGTTTATGGGTTGAAACTTATAGAATTTACAAAAAATGTGTGCTCAGGTGTATTTGTAGGCCGCCTACTCAGGGTAGTTTTCTGTTTGATTTCGGAATTCAGCTTTCACATGTTAATTTAAAATCTGAACATGTTTCTTTTGTATTAATTTAGACTTCCTGAATATGACTAAATTATTTTCAATTTTGCGTTCACTTCATAAGACTCAGCTGGCGCGAGAGTCTTTACGAGTGATCGATTTTTCAGCAGCTCTTCTAGATGTAATTATTGTGTCTGAAGGAGCTTTGATGCGGAAGTCGTGGCCATACACATTGATATGTCTGATTAGGACATCGTAGCCTGTTGTACGGGCATTGTATGCGACCCGACGGAGCCTATGTTCCATACGTCCATAGGTTTTTAATTTTTTTTTTTATAATGACTTTTTATCAAATTTGCATAGAATGATATTTGGTATGCAATTAATGGACAAAGTGAGTTTTCTATTTCAAAGAGTTTACAGTTATTTGCATGCTCCGCAAACGACCCTCAGAATTACTAAAAACCGGAAAATTGACGAAAACTAATAATATCAACTTTCTGCAAGAGTTGCGTGATAAGGCTAGATTGGATTAGATTAGAATTGGAGTGGCCACATTGACCTATTTCACCGCGACCTTTCCAGAGCTGTTAGCTGTGAGGTTCTCTACGCTGACTACTAGAAACCTTGTTCTTGCTTGGCCTTTGCAGTGGCACAATACATTAACTGGGGTTTCTTCCTTCTTTTTACAGAAGCTGCAAGGAGCGCATATGCCAAGCCTATATTGTACACAGCTTATTCAGTCTACAATGACCGGCCAACAGACCTTCGTCTTCCTGTCTTTACTCAGTAGGTCTTTAGTAAATTCAGGCCTCTGTCCCCTTAAGAACTTCTTTACCTGTCTTTGCTCTGGTTATTTTTTGCCGTCATTCCTTGGACTTATTATGTGTTCATTAATTTTACCTTTTAATTTGCGATTTGATAATATCGAAGCAAGGACCTTCTCTAACGAATGGCCTGGACCAGCCTCTTCTAACTAGCCAGGCGTCTTCCGCCTCATTTCCTTTCACGCCAGTGTGGCTGGAGATCCAGGCTAATGATAGCTTCTTTTGGATGCCCACTTCATTTAGGACACTTACGCAGTCCCAAACCATCTTTAAGTCAACACACGAAATTCTGCTTCTCTGTTACAATGATAAATTGCAGCAACCTCAGCCGGCAATACCGTCGTGTCCTTGCAGAAGCTTATCGAAAGGGCTTTTCCGAACTTCTCTCCATATATACGGGGTCTTAAGCCGTAATCAGTTTTTGAGCAATCTGTGTATCAATTTGACTCCGCTCTAACTGAAGGACCTTTCTCCAAATCCTTATTATCTGGTATTATAACCTGATAATTTGTTTTAGCAGTCAACGATTTACTTACCGCTGTTTCACTGTGCATAAATCTATAGACTGCAGACTTTGTAACGGTGGCAGGTTTAGGATTACCTTATCTTTGTGGCGGTAGGGGTCAATCTCATCACGCCCGTAGTACACACAAAGCAGCATTAGTATATTACCTAGCGTTTTGGTGATAAGGTTAAAGCAAGGTATAAAGGAATAAAATCTGCATTGCAATTACCACAAATAGTTGCATAATTATGTTTATTTGTTTATAGAAGAGCGATGGACGCGAGCTGTGGGCTGAAATTATGGACCTGTGCACCACCCGCAATAAAACACGTACAATTTCAATTGATATGGGCAGTGGTATATCAACCACGCCTTAAAGAGATTCCAGCAATTAATTCAGATTGCTAAAATACAGCGGAGTCCTACTTGAGCTCCACATTTAATAATATTAATCATGTTTTGGTTGGAGAACCATTGATTGTGATGTACTCTTGTTAACTTTTGAATGTAAAACTGTGTATTTAGACCAAATAGACATAGATTTGTTACAGTTAATTATTCCATACGCGCTTCCTTACTTAACACATCTTGCAAATGGTTGTATTGAGTCAAATTATTTTCTACGTTCTTGAAAATATGCTACGATTTTGCTTTCATCTAAATCTGGCTTTTTTAGATCAAGAATTTATGTCTTTCCTACAATTGGTAAAGCGTCGGATAAAATAATACATGAGCAAGAGCATAACAGTAATACCGCTCTTATATACCGCTATACTTCGATACTAGCAAACAATATAATATTTGCGCTGTCTTCTACACTACTTAGGATGTAATGGCATGATGGTGCGAATGATGCGCTCATGTTTGAATGACCGCTATCAAGTTGTTCGTTTGCGTGATTATACTTCCTCCCCCTTCTTAATTGTTGAAGCGTACCCAAAAGTTGTACCTTGCCTGGCCTCTATTTATTGGGGTTCTATTGTTTTCTATTTATACTTACTTTTTGCCAGATTGTATTCATTTTTATAATATATACACGTATACAGACGATACCCAAATTTATTTGTCATTCTACCTTAGCGGCGAGTAATCCTAATAAGACAAAACTTACTTTGTTGAGTAGAGAGGCAGATGTGTAGAGACATGCTTATAATGTTAAATTCACGTTCAACTATGATACCATTTTGATTACAGATGAAGCTAAATGTTTAGTTTAGGATTATTTGTTACTTAAATGTTCTTTTAATGGTAATTATTAGTATAAGTTAAATCATAGGCAAATATTACCTTTGTTTTTTGTATGATTATGAATATAAGGGTCCAATGAAAGTGCAGAGAACAGACGACAACCTCCTCACCTGAACTGCCTCTTAAATTTCTTTTTTTCTCAAGGTTACTACATTTTTAAGATGGATTTGTTAATAGATATATGTTTATGCAGGAGGAAAGAAAATAAAGACTTATTATTATTATGCCCACTACCCAAAGAAAGATGTCATGAATGTTTGGTTAATATATGCTATAAAAATACAATAATACTACCATTTTTTATATATGGTGATATAGCTACACGTTTTAATAATTAGATTTAATGATGTCGTAGTAGTTATTAGCTTTTGCATACTATAAAATTAGCTTATTCAAATTTGCATATCAACGTGTAAAATGTACTTATATTTCTACGCATCTACAACCTTCAATTATAGTAAGTGTGAAAGTGTAACTTAAGTTGGCTGAGCAATTAAAGCAGTTTTTTAATTATCTTAATTTGCATGCACTGCAAAACTGCAAAATGCGATACTGGATCCTTTCATTAGTAGCCTTGCAGTGGAGAGGTGTTTTAAATTCTTTAAATTGTTGATTTCATGAGATTACGGTAATTTATGCTGTATATTAATATTTTCTTTTAAATAAAAATAATAACTAGAATTATATGTCTGATTAATTTACATTGTGTACTTATAAAATTACAGAATATTTTTAAAAAACTTAGTTTATCTAGTTTCCTGAGCATATAATCTACAATGTCTAACTGTTTTCCACAAACTTTATACGCATATGTACTATATGTATGGCAAAAACAGTAAAAACTGTGACATTGACAATGCTACACACTTTCAAACACCTTACCACAAGTTTCACTATACTAGACGTACGATAAAGAAAGAACAATTACGTGTTACTAAGTTTAGTTTGTACCCTCCATAACCTATGCCTCGTTAGTCTGGTGGCATAAGGCTAGTCTGGGCTACGCGGTAAACGCGCTCAGCAAGGTCCAAAGGATTGCCTGTTTAGGCATCACGGGAGCCATGTCCTCGACGCCGACTGCGGCCATGGAGACCATTCTTGGGCTTCCTCCGCTTCAGTTGGTGTTGCGGTCAGAAGCTACCCTGGTAGCTTACAGAGTAAAATGTAGCGGGCGTAAAGGTTTTCCGACAGCCAAGCTGCCCTCAGGGCACTACAGGCTGTCAAATTTGCTGCCAAAGTGGTACTGAGGTGCCATAGGAAGCTTGAAGAATTGGCGGAGCATCACAGCATTACGCTGAGATGGGTGCCTAGTCACTCTGGGATTAGAGGCAACGAAATTGCTGACAAACTAGCTAGAGGCGCCAGTGGTCTACCGTTCACTGGTCCAGAACCGTTGTGCGGGAGTTCCTATGGCGGTATCAAAGCCTTTGTCAGATCTCAACTCGCTGCTAGTCACCGCTCCTATTGGAATGGACTAGTCGGCGTGAGACACTGTAAAATCCTCGGTTTTTATCCGGGCGACGAAAGACTCCGCTATGAGCAGGGCCAGACTGAGACTTCTTACGGGAGTCCTAACCGGCCACTGTTCATTAAATAAGCATTTGCACCGAATGGGGCGAGTGGACTCTCCCCTGTGTAGAAACTGTGGGAGAGCAGAAGAAACTCCTGTGCACCTCCTTGCCGACTGCCCGGCAGCGGACAGGGAGAGACGGAGCTGTCGAGGGGTCGCTCGTTTGGACGAACCCAGTATAAGAAAAGTAACTCTCGACCAACTTGCGGACCTCTTTGTTCGAGTACAACCAGGTCGAGAGGGTTAAGACATCATGGGGGCACAATAGGTCTTAAGGCCGAGCTGCCTCACGGGGTTAAACCTGCCCATGAAAGCAAAAAAAAAAAAAAAAAAGTTTAGATATAGATATAAACCTAAATTATTTAATATACTTCTTTCTTAGAAATGCATATACACGGTGGCGCATTAGTGTGGGGAAGCTCAATATTTTCGATATTATAAAAATTATAAAAAAAATTTATTAAGAAAAGGTGTCGGTATTCTTAAGCTACATATTCTAAAATTAGTTACACATATACAAGGTGCTTCATAACGCCGTGCCAGGTCTAACTTATATTTTTTTTAAATGGAATGCTATACTTTTTTTGCGTATTTGAAATCTGCTTACTTTTGCGAGTCTCCTCATATAGGGTTTGCCACATCTCTTCCGAGTGTTTAAGAAGTTATGACCATTTTTACGCCTAAATTAAGGTGTATTAAGAGGGTTAGTTCCGATTGGAAAAAAATATACGACTTCTTTCGCACCGTTACTTGGTTTGTGTACTGTGTGTCTTCTATTTTCGCTGGTGTGAAAATTTAACAGAAAAAATTTTTCTTTGTACCTATACAAAGTGAATCAAAACTCGGATCCTTAATTTTCTCATTAAACTCAAATGGAACAGCCTATATTTTTTATGATGTTCATTCATTCATTCATGACGTTAGGGTAGACACCTTTAGTCTCATTGTACCGTCCCTATTAAATCTCTTACTTCCACTCGAGCAACTTGGTGTTCTCTATTAAGTCCAGTTTCTTGCCCAGTGGAAACTTGAGAACTTTCGAAGGCTCCAATAGATTCTTCCCGAAATGTTTCTGCCGGAGTACTTTCAACTCCTCACATGTGCAGATTACATGTAAACTAGTTTCCTCCTGTAGCTCACATCTTCTTAACCACTGTTCGCTTACTCGACCTGCGTTGTATAGATGCTTTTTCAGGGGACAGTGTCCAGTTACCAGCCCAGTAATGGTTTTAACTTCTTTCTTGCTGCATGTAAATAGGTTATCAGAGAACTTAGCATCCACATCCCCTATTAGCGCTTTGGCTTGGAGTTAACCTTCAGTCGACCTCCATTTATTTATACTTGCTTTGTCCAACCAGGTCCAGATCTTCCTTTTAGCAGAATCCTTAGTAATCCCACATACGGGCTCTGGACCTATGAAGTATCTTTTAGAATCCCCTTTGCTAGTTCGTCGGCTATTATATTGCCCTTTATATCCTCATGTCTCGGCACCTAAATCAGCGACACCGTGTGATCCTATGCCAGTGAATTGAGGGATTGTTTGCAGTCGTCTCTGACTAGTTTTAACCTAGTTAGAGGGTTCGAGACTGCCCTGATAGCAACCTGGCTATCAGTCATTATAATTATTTTCCTCCTCATGCAGCCTCCCTTTGCAATCAAATCTGCGCAGGATGCAAGGGCGAATAGCTCTGCCTGAAAGACCCTCGCATGCTTCCCCAGACTTATGGATACCCTTTAATTAGGGCTCGGTCCGCAAATAACGGCACCTGTGCCCTGACTGGATTTGGATCCGTCCGTGAACCAGTTATCAAGAGCAATAATAACCCTACGTGCCTGGTCTCTATTCGGTATAGAGATTTTCACCTTTTCAGTGAAGATAATTTCGGGTACCATACTGTCCGTGGGCATTTGTAGCAATGGCCCAGTATCGTACTCGTAGTATCAGCGTGCCTTCTAACCCTAATGTTGGGATGTCAGGAATTATTGGTTTTTAGTCTAAGGATCGCATTCATAGCCTCCGCCTTCACATAAAGCTCCAGAGAGGGTGGAGGGGGCAGGGAGGGGAGGCCCACAATGGTCTCCAAGGAAGCGGTCCCTGTGCTGTTGATTGCACCCGTGATTACCAGCAATGCCTGTCTCTGGACAGCGGTTAGCAGCTTCACTGCGTAGCCCTGATCGTTGTTTTAACTAGGTGATTATTCCATTTCAGTTTCGCATCGAGGGTTACACCCAGATACTTTAATTCGTTGGTTAATTGTAGCTTCATTGCGGAGGACACTTCTGTCCTTTTCCACCAGACCACGCCGGTCTCACCACAGCCGTGTATAGCCAGTATATGATGTTTCGATAGATACCTATTTATCGGCTCTTTTATTTTTGGTAACCGTATCCTATACCTAACTCTATGGCTTTAATAGATATTTCAAATTAAAAATTAAAATTATTTTTGTTTTGAAATTTTATTAATTCACAAGCTGTGCGTTATTGATAAAAGAAAAATATATTAAACAAAATTTTCAAAATATTGACCCATTATATACAATACAGTGTTGCTGACGTATTTCAAACGATCGACTAACGTTGCTTAACATTTCTGCAGCAATACTCCGAAAGACTTCTCTTATTCTTTCCATCATAAGTACATTCTCGTGCTATTACCGGTATTTGATACACACGATCTTTTATGTAGGCCCACAAGAAAAAATCAATTTTCGTCAAGTCCGACGACTGCTCTTCCTCTTCTAACTCACTTGTTGGGAAAAGTTGTATAGGGGTGGTTAGGGATTAATGCAATGTTATGTTCCGGAGATCAATCGTGTAAATACCACATTCTTTGACGTATGTTCAGAAGTACATTTTCCAAATATAATGGCAAAATATTTTGAAGAAAATCCAAAGAAACTTGACCACGAGTACGTCCACCAAAGAGATGTGGTCCAATAACGAAATTTCCAACTATGTCACCCCAAACATTCAAAGACCACCTAGTTTGGCCATGGACTTGTGTGATATGGAGAATGTCGGTGAAATAGTGATGAAAGTTGTGTCTATTCACCCTTCCATTTTTACGAAATGTTGTTTCATCTCCAAAAAGAAGGCATAGATCATAGATTTGTTGTTGAGCCCATTCGCAAAACACAACTCTACGGCAACATCTTTGTCCAGCAGTTGTTGGTGTAACTGAATAATGGTATGATGGGCGGTATTTGTGCTTTTTTAGTATTCTTTGAACGAACCTTATAACCCCTATAACGCTTGCTATCACATTAAATTCAATTTCCTCGGTAGCGCAAATGCTTTCCCTTTCACATTTTTCATACATTACTGAACCAGTACGGTTGAAACGGTCGATTAACTTTCTTTGGCTGTCTTCGTGCTGGATATCGCACTACATAAACTCTTTGCAAGAACGCAATCTTTTTGAACATTATCCCAATACCCAAATCATATGTGTTAATTCCTCAACTGAATAGCTCATTTTTGTAATGTATTTGAATTGAAACTGGCGTTGCACCAGTGATTGCGCGGAAATACAAAAACCGAAGGCTTAGTTGACGTTTAATGTTTTCGTTGGCTGGCCAGGGCCACACATGTTACATCAGTAATCAGAGATTCGCGCAGAATGCATCATCAGCTCTCACCAGATATTGGTCGGCTTGTACCTGCTACTGGTACCTGATAAAATTAAAGTTTAGATATGGCAATGTAATTATTTAACCCCGATTTATGCGGTAATAACGCAATTTTTTATTTTTTATTTGAAACATCTATTGAAGCCAAATAATTAGGTAGAGGGAACGGTTAACAAACACGAAAGAGCCGAAAATTTATCGAAACATCATAAAAAATATAGGGTGTTCCATTTGAGTTCAATGAGGAAATTAAGGATCCTAGTTTTGACTCACCTTGTATACAAGAAATTTTTTTTGTTAAATTCTCGCACCAACAAAAATAGAAGACATACCCAAACCAAGTAACGGTGCGAAAAAAGTCGTGTATTTTCTTTCAAACCGGAACCAACCCCCTTAATACACCTTAATTTAGACGTGAAAAATGGTCATAACTTTTTAAAGACTTGAAAGAGATGTGGCAAACCTTATATGAGGAGGCTCGTAAAGGTAGGCAGATTTCAAATACGTAAAAAAGTATAGCAATCCATTTAAAAAATATAAGTTAGGTCGGCCACGGCGTTATGAAACAGCCTGTATATGTGTAACTAATTTTAGAATATAAAGGTTAAGAATACCTACACCTTTTCTTAAAAACTTTTATAATATCGGAAATATTGAGCTTCCCCACACTAATGCGCTACCTGTATACAGGGTTAGTAAAAAGTCCCGGAACGGTCGAATAACTTTGTTATTTGAAAATTATGATTTCTGAAATTTGGTATGAGGGTATAGTTAATATAAATGCATTTTATGCAATACAGTTAATATTTTTTTCACTTCCGGTTTAATCGGCAATACGTCCAATTTTCTTTTTTTAAATGGAACGCCCAGATTTTTTTAACACTTTTGAATGCAAAATAAAAAACAACGTTCAGGAAGTATTAAGATATTTTTATTCACAAGAAAACAGTTAAAAAATTAAAAAATTGTCCTAATACAGAGAAATTAAGATACCTGTCTATTCAGGTTGCGATTACAATAATTGTTCAAAATGCTCTCCATTTACAATTTGACAAAAATGTAAACGGTCAGTAAAATTTCTTATTGAATTTTGTATTTGTTCTGGAGTGATGCGATTGGCTTCTTGAACTATTCTCTCTTCCAATTGTTCAAGATTATGGGGACGATTTTTGTACACTTGACATTTCATGTGACCCCAAAAGAAAAAATCTAATGGCGAGAGATCTGGCGAACGTGCTGGCCATTCGATTGCTCCTCTACGTCCGATCCAACGTCCCGGAAAAATTTCATTCAAATAATCGCGGACATTATGGGCAAAATGGGGGGGAGTTCCATCTTGTTGAAACCAAAAATGTGCATTAGGGTGATCACCTATGTTTGCATTTGGAAAGAGGGCCGCAAGTGCTGGAACAACCTCATTTCGCAATAAATTTAAGTAGACGTTGCCAGTTAAATTTCCTCTTATAAAAAATGGTCCTATGATGTTGTTTCCAACAAGACCAGCCCAGACATTCACCTTTTGAGGACGCTGTGTATGGACTTTTTCAATCCAATGCGGATTTTCAATTGACCAGTAGCGACAATTATGTCTGTTCACAGTGCCGTTGAGACAAAACGTTGCCTCATCTGAAAAAATTATGTGATCTAAAACATTAGGCTGCTGCTCGATCAATTCCGTCATTGTTTCGCAAAATTGTAGTCTACGATCTGGATCATCTTCAATTAAACGGGATACATTTTATAGGCTTTCATTCTTGCTGATTTAAGAATCGTATGAGCAGATTTTTGAGAGATCTCATGAATTTGACCTAATTCTGTTGTGGACACGTGATGATTTTCTTCCACTGTAAGTAACACATTCAAACTAGTTTCTTCATCTGTTGCTGTTAATGGACGTCCCCTTCTAGGTAAATCCTTCACCTGACGAAAGACTTCAAACTTTTGAATTGTTCGGCATACCGTACTCTTACTAATGTGACGATCCGGATAAACAGTATTAAACAAAATACGAACCTCTTCAAAAGAACGTTGACCATCACCGTACCCACGCATCATTAATACCTCAATTCGTTCTGATTCAGTAAGTTTTTCTGCCATTTTCAAATGTGTCAATGTTTAAAATAAGTAAATTTATAGCGATGCAAAAGTTAAAACGCTTTTAAAATTGTCAAATGTGACGGCAAAAAGAATGCAAACACTAAACAACAACTTTTTTCAAAGATACTTTGATTTTTCTGTATTAGGACACTTTTTTAATTTTTTAACTGTTTTCTTGTGAATAAAAATAAACATCTTAATACTTCCTGAACGTAGTTTTTTATTTTGCATTCAAAAGTGTTAAAAAAATCTGGGCGTTCCATTTAAAAAAAAAAAGTTGAACGTATTGCCGATTAAACCGGAAGTGAAAAAAATATTAACTGTATTGCATAAAATGCATTTATATTAACTATACCCCCATACCAAATTTCAGAAATCATAATTTTCAAATAACAAAGTTATTCGACCGGGACTTTTTACTAACCCTGTATGTACAGATAATGATAAATATTTATTAGGTCATACCCCAAATATCAAATATAATTCGTTTCATTATTTTTTAGTAAAGGTAATTATAATATTGCAGTAGATTATATTAACTATTGCAGGTTATATTGCAAAAAGATCCGTGTTAGATCTGCATGCAGTAAAACATTTCTCGTTAACAGCGGTATTTCCAACAGTGATACGCAGGTAGTGTCTTTTTTCATATTCACAATATCCATGTTATGATAATTTGGACAGCCACGACAACCAACAAATAATTCACTCAGCTTGTTGCGGTGGGTATAGCAGTAAATCTTCCCTCCAACTCAAACTGGACGGGTTGTTCTTTCTTCTGCTGTACGTCTATAGTAGTAAAGTTGGGGTAAGGTGTTAAAAAGTGAGCTATAGTTATAAGTTGCTATAACCCAAGAATGTTTCAAAATTACGGGCAGATTTTTAGAGTGGACATTATATTTACTATAATAATATATCCGCAATATGCACGTTTGTTTGTATTCTAACGCGCAACCCACACTTCTAATTTGTATTTGCTTCACGTTCTAAAGCATTAATTTCGCTTAATTCTCTAACCGCAGGGGCATGAGCTACAAGTTAAACATAATTACATTCAAGTGATTGAGTTAATTTGATATGGGGTTAATTATACTATTATTGATCTACCTTGTTTTGTTTCTGTGTTCGAGTTTGCCTACTTGAGAGTGCTGAAATACGATAATAGATTATCTCTTAACTGTGAATATTTGAAGGCTTTAGAGTAACTCTATATTGTCATATTTGAAAGCACCTGATTAATATTAGTCATTTATTCTGGCTTTCCTTGTTACCCATTCTACTCTTGTTAAAAATTTTATCTTCATCGCTGGAAGGTTACTTCTGTTTACTGTTCTTTAATACCAATGGTTCGCTTCCATATGTTAGTATCAGCCAGTGCCACCTTTGTATCCTTGCATATATCCTTCTCACTTGCTTCTAAATGTTTTATTGAAAGCATAATATTCTTTTGCTGCGCTATTTATCCCTTAATTTTTTTGTTTATCTATTCCTTCGATGCTTTGGATTGTCTGTTTACATAAAATAATTCACTTTTTTCAGGGTATTTCTGTCGAGTTTTATATTTACATTTACCTTTTTCTTTTTTAGTATTGACACTTTTATTTTATCTGAATTTATCATCGTATTTCTTTTGGTAAGTTCTTCCTGCTACATTTTTAAACATTCACAGCGTCACATTCCGCACATATTGATAGATTACCGGAAAATGGGCACTCTTCTAGTTTCAATGGTTCCTGTAACTAATATTACTGCTATACACTTTTCTTATAAGTTGGGGCTCAATTCTCCTCTTTACTTTAATAATTCATTTACTGTAAAATGATTGACTGCAATTCAGTTGATCTCAGATAATTTGTATTATTTTAGTACGTACCTTCAATTCCTGTCCGCAATTTATCTTGTTAGAATTCTCTGATGATGATACCTTTGCTATTGAAACGTGCGTCTTATTACTTTTATTGATTTGTGTCTGATGTTTCTATCCAATATCTCTCTAGCACACATCTCAATGTCAGCCTGAAAAATCGCTGTGTGTTGTCCAGGGCTGTAATATTTCCTAACCCTTGGATTACGACAGAATATTCCTGCACCGACACCCTGCTCTGTTTCGGATCGTCCGTAAACCAGCAGGTGTCTGCCTGCGTCGGTGTTTTTTCGTTACAGCTCCATTCCTCTCTGTTTAGAAAGGAGGTAGTGAAGTATGTATCGATCATTGGTCGAGTAGACATCATGTCCAATGGCATTCCCAGCATCTGGTATGATTACGTTCACATCATGTGCATCGATTAACAGTTTTTTTTTTGTTAAGAGCTCCTAGAAATGCTCTCCAACGATCCATAATCTCCTTTTCGTTGTTAATCTTACTTTTTCACTGTTTTCGAAGTATCTGATTGTTCATTTCTTTTGTTTTCTAAGATTACTCGCAACTCTATAAAACGACTTGTTCGCTGTATTATTCTTGATTTTTCGTTCTAGTATTTCCTACACGTATCTTAATTTTGCTTTAGTTCTTTCTTTTTGCTTTTATGTATTAAGAGTGTGTCACATGCTTCCTTATCTGCTTTTAGCGCTAAACTTTTAAACTCGTTTTAGAGCTCTTTTATATTCTTCTGTCCTAGACCCCTCCTACTTTCCCAATTTCATATCTAACTAGCTCTTTATATTTTTTTGGCAATACCTTCTCCCTGATCTTATATTTTTTATTGATTCTTTTGTCACAGATTTCCCTCTAGAGTTTATTTTCCTTGTTGCTACAATGCTGTCATACTTAGTGTTCGTTCCTGTAAACCGCTATACAATTCTGGTCCTCTTATGACTCTAACATCTAATAATTCGTTACTACGACCTTTATCCATCAGAGCATTGTCAAGTATCGATTCTCATTTCTACTAATGATCTCTCCTATATATTCGTGGACGCTTTTACGCTGAATGAACGTATTTCCAAGTTGTTTTCTGTACACGGACTTATTATCCTCTGTCCGTTGTTATTTCTCACCTCTTCTTTATGCTTTCCAATTACCTCAGTTTCCATACTTGCTGCCTCTACACGACAGCCATGACAATAATCTGTACAATCCACTAAGTGACGGTGATGATATAGCTAACATTCATCATATTGAGAAAGGTGTACTTTATTATTCGTTTTAAAGCTCAGATCACTGAAAAATGTATAGAGTAAGAAGGTGGTTAGTATTGGAACTATAACAGCATGATAATTCTGGCACAATTGTTCCAAAAAATAAAACACAAAGAAAAGTGAACAAAAAGGGGCCACGAAATCTAAAGGATGCTACGTTATTGCCAAGACCTAATAAAGAAACACAAACCCAAAATTACTTAAGAAATGAAAGAAAAACATTCTTTACACAGAAAAAGAAAATTTAAACTTTATCACACCTTTATGAGGCTCGGTTTATTCAAGTAAGTAATTATATACAAAATAGTTAAAGAAACTAGTTATCATTAGGTGATATGTTAGAGGAGTAGTGGAGGTGACCTGATTCAGGAATTTAAAAAGCAAAACTTGATGTTTCAGCAATTTGTGAGACTAAGAAAATAGGCACCGGGGCAGTAGAAATGAACAATGGGTGTCAACAATGATTGCTTGTGGAGACGGTAGAGGAATATATGTTAAATAATGCAAATTAAGAGTAAATAATACATTTAATTACATAAATAAACAAATTATGATATATAATTATACTATGGATGTTAATAAGCTCATTTACAGAAAATAATTTGATGTTCGAAATACGTTCCTTCAACCTAAACTCATCCACAAACACATAGGAGAGATTATTAGAAATGAGAAATTGGTATAGTCTGTCCATATTTCTAACGATTTGCCTTTTTAAATAGCACTCGATCTTCACAAAAGAAATGTTTACCGACCGTTATAATCCCTTGCGAGCACGGGTGGTTAACAGGGACGTATTCACTAAGATTATAATACTAAAAGTGTATTATAAAGAGATTAATGTTTGACTAAATAATATATTTATTTATATACACATAAACATACATACATTGTTGGGAAATAATTAAATTTTTTTCTTGATACATAGTACAGGAAACATCATTATAATATTACAATTACAACAACAATAACATACATGTTAAACAACACAATCAAAGAAACTATGATCATTACTAAATTGCTATAGTAAATTGTACCTTATCAACTCAGAAGTACTCGTCATTATGTATATGTACATTATCTTAAATTTAAAACTTAAATACCGTTTCAGTCAACAGAATCACTGCTTTCTGAACAATTTTGTGGACTGTTCCGTAAGAGACACCCGTTAACTTGGATGTTCTAATAATTGTCTCTGTTTTGGTCCCATAATCCTCACTCTTCAAATTGATATATACATTTAGGATTATCTGCTGTGTTTCAGTGCTCAAATGATTTCTTGCATTATCAACGTCGTCGCCTACCACATCACTACTTACACTTTGCAAACTATTACTACCCACGAATACATCGTTTGTTGAACAGTCGTCTGTACTCCTCGGTCTCCACATGTTTTTCTTTCACAAATTTGAACGTCTGCACTTTTCAACAACTGTCCGTCAACTATTTTCTAATTCTACTTTGTTACTTTCTTATATATGTAAATTACCAGAAATTTGTTAATTACGTTAAAGGGATGTTAGTAATCTCAATACCATTAAATATCTTTAATACAGCTGTAGAGGCATAAATTAGAATTGTTTGCTTTTAAATCATAAAGTTTAAATTGTTAATAGTAGATTATATTGAACGAAACATAATAACTTATTTACTTAAGAAACTTTAATTATTCATAGTATAGCCAATTAGATTAAATTGTAAACGGTAGATTATATTAAACGAAACATAATTACTTCTCTACTTTAAAAAAATCAAATTTTTCTTAATACGGCATATTACCTCATTTGCATTATTTGGCGGCACCAGGTAGTGGATAGTCCCAGGTAATACTCTTAATCCCTCTAAAGGCAAATCGTTAGAAATATGGACAGACTATACAGTGTTCTGTCGAATAAAAGTTATAGATGTTAGAGTCACAAGAGGACTAAAATTGTGCAGCGGTCTACCGGTATCAATACATATTCCATTTGCTTGCGTCCTTTATATTAGAAGAATTGTGCAACTGTTTTCCAGAAATAAACAAAAATATACTTTATCCACATCATGTTCTGCAAGGAACATGCCTATGCAGATGATCCCCAGTTGTGCAATTCCTTCCCTATTAGGTACGTCATGATGCAAATAAGTTGTGCATCGCTAGTCGGTAAGAAAAAAAAAAAAAGAAACTGGAAATCTAAAAAAAGTTTTTCGTATTAGGATTGACGGTTCTGGTATACCTATTAGGGATTTTTCCTCGACAACTCATTTACATATAAAGAACAAATAAATCAATATGTCAAAAAATGCATTTTCACATCTTAAACAAATTTACCCACATCGACACCTCATGTCTATTCAGTTGCAAAAACATTTATGCGAGCATCTTATACTGGCGCAATTTAATTACTGTGCTCCAATTTATCATTCAGCCTTCGACGCCATCACCTCTAGCCGGGTGCAGAATTGTTGTATTAGATTGATTTATGGTATAAAGAAATTTGATTCTGTATTCTATAAGTTGGAAGAGCTTCACTGGTGACACATGATGAATCGTAGGAGAATCCAATCTTTGGTATTTTTCCATAAAATCATTAATAACAAAAAACCTCACTATCTGTACAATAAAATACAATTTCGAAGAGACTTACCCAATGTAAATACTCGACACAATTTCTTAATAACTGCGCCTAAGAATAGAACTGCTGTTCATGAAAGGACCTCCCTTCTCATTACTTTTCCGTGGACACATTACTTTTTAAAAAAGGAATAGCTATGAATATAGTATATCACACAAATAATTTAGGTATGCCATGAGTATATTGCTTGTTCCAAATATTATACATATTATGGTAATGCATCGCAGATTAAACAATTCAATAAAAAAATTATTTAATTTTAGGGTTATTTAGTTTTTAGAGTGTAGGCAAGAATCTAAAAACCTTATATTTTTTTTTGTTTATGTGTTTGCATATACAACAAGGTTTGGGTGGCAGAGCAGGGGCATGCCTAGGCATGGTTCCTTAACCCTTGAGGAAGTAATTACGTGTAAGGCCATCAAATACCTGGGGGTTTATTTAAATAACAGGATGACATTCTGGGACCACGTCTGTTTTGCTGCCAACAAAGCGGCCCAGAGGGTGGCGTCTCTTAGCCGTCTTATGGCTAACGTCGGCAGATTGATAAAAGATCTGTCAATCTGGATAGACAGATAGCACGGTGAGACAGGATACTATCTCACCCAGTTCCCGCCCGGACATGGGTACTTCCACGATTACTTGTTCAAAATGAGGAAAGTGGATAGTGCCCATTGTCCGTATCAAGACTCCGATAAAGACGACGCCCACCACACCTTTTTGAGTGTACGAGGTGGAGGCCGGAGAGAGATATTTTGGTGAGTGAGCTAGGAGAGTTGTCGCCCGACAATGTCATCCAAAAGATGATGGAGAGCCTCGAAACTTGGCGGAGGATCTCTACATTCATCGAGGAAGTGCTTAAAGCAAAGAAAAGCGAAACGAATCGTTAAATACGTGACACCACTCCGAAGATATGTGCAAAACGGTACCGGATTGAAGCTATGTCCGAAAGGGGGGTTTTTAGTGGATGAAAGTCCCACACACCGAGCGAGTGCGCCTTTTGCCCGCTTGATGGTGCATATAAGCATTTTCCCCCGCCAAAAAAAATTATTATTATTGCTCTTTAGTGTTCTCTCTGAGAGGTTTACAATTATTATACACGGCCTTTAAGCCAAGTAATATAGTAAATTTAAACATATTTGTAATAACAAAAGAGTTAAGTCGTATTCACACTAATCGGACATTATCCCATCCTCTCAGTCTCTCCAAGCACCCTGCGTACAGTTCTACATGTGCTCAACAGCACGGCCTTTTGGATCTGCACATAACGCTCCCGTTGCAGATGCAACGTATTCAGACTCTCATATAATTTCTTCGGAATCTCCCCAGTGGCTCCAACAATTATGGGAGCTATAATTACGCTCTGCTGATGCCACATTGTCTTAATTTCATTGGCGAGAGGTGCTGATTGCATATTTGACGGCCGGCTTTTGACACACACGAGTGACTACCTTAATATTATAAAACACTACAATTTGTCTACCATGTATCATTGCAATTCAGGCGAGATGAGCTTCAAACAAACTTGTGGTATATTAAAATTTAAAGTAACTCTCTATGCAAGTGCACATTTTCTATTCGAAATTGGCACATTCAAACAAAAGTAGTTTAAAAGTGAAGCTATAGCGTTTAGCGTATAAATTGTTATATTTTTCGAGCTAGTTCCTTTATTTAGTTCATTTTGATTTTTATATTTACCGTTGCAAATAATATTCGTATTTGTCGACATTTACTTTATTTACCAGTTTCGATGTGGCAAATGTCAATTTTTTTATAACAAAATCATTGAAATAGTTGGTATAAGATAAACGAAGTACTATAGCAAATATTCTAACTAAGAAATCTAGTGATATTTACCCTAAATACTTAGACTATCTGTGCCGTATTTAGGTATAATTTTTACTTGGGAGGGCTAAATATTCCCTGATAGCACTATTCTTTTTTCTCAGTGTAAGAAAATAATTTGGTTTTTTTTTTCCAGAAATAAATACAGTATGTAAATATAAGCTATTCCTCGTATCAACAACTGATTTTTGATTTGATTCTTTTTTTTTTTCAAAATGACTAGTTTGGCTTCAATTAACTTACTGAATTCTTGCTTCAATCATATGGTATATTGCCATTCTGGCTAGTTAAGACAGATTTATTTACAAACATTATGCAGCGATTAAAAGGAGGCCGGGCAAAAAGAAAAACGCGAAAGCCGGATGGATTCTATACCTACATACATACATATATATGCGCTGCAACGCTACAATCAATGGTTGCATATAGGAAACAAAATAATGGGGTGTGATCAAAATGTGGTCCATTCACCCAGAAGATTGAGAAAAATGCTATCACTCTATGCACTACTAATTCTAAGTTATACAGAATGTATCAGATATAGAGGTAAATAAAATAATATGTAATAGCTGTAATCATATACGATCAAAAAGTTTTGATGCACAGGGGGTCTACCTATAACCATTAACGAGAGGATATATCTTGTAAATGCTCCGGGCTAGTCTGTGTCCATTCAGTTGTAATCGCGATTACTTTTGTGTGGATCGCCGTATGGAGTGCATGTGTATGGAAATGCAGAGCTACATAACGCAGGAGCTGACAGATATCGTGTTAGTTTACGGAGAGACGGGAGAAAATACAAATGAAATAATACATGTGTATGTCAATCGGTTTCCTAATCGGCAACGGCCATCGCATACATTAATTAGGAATAGAGTGCAACATTTAAGAGATAGAGGTAATTTTAAATCTAACTACGAAGGTCACGGCCATGTTAGACCACGGCGAGTATTGAATGCTGAGGAAGCACTTTTAGATATTGTGAAAGCGAATCCCGAAATTAGTGCATGAGAGGCTGCAAGGCAAGTTGGATATGGCGAAGCTATTCTCTACATTCTACATAACTATCATGTGCAGTGGGTCCAACAGTTAAATGAGCGCGATTATGCGGCGCGTGTTGCATTTTGTGCAAATTTTCGTAGAAAAATGACACGAGATCCGACTTTCATTGAAAGAGTATTTTTTACCGTTGAGAGTTGCTTCACCAGAGATGGAATTTTAAATTTCCATAATGCGCATTATTGGGCGAACGCTAATCCTCACATAATTCGCTAAGGTCGGTTTCAGCACAGATTTTCAGTGAACATGTGAGCGGGGATAATAAATAACGAATTGATAGGGCCTCATATTCTACCAGAACGCCTCAATGGTGAAGCGTATTTAAATTTCCTAGAAAACACTTTGCCAGGTTATTTGGAATTTATGCCCTTAAGAGACCGAGATGATGCACGCTGGGTACGTGAGTTCTTAAATGAACATTATCCACGCTGGATTGAACGGGGAAGCTGGCTAGAATGGCTAGTCCGGAGCCCAGATTAAAATCCGCTAGATTTCTTCTTGTGGGGATACATGAAGAATTTAGTTTATCGGGATAGGGCAGGGCTCGCAAATCCGCTAAATTGTTATTTTCTTTATTTCTTAATGATAAAATTCGGTTTCGGCGGATTTGTGCTTTGTATATCGTATGGTTAATACCCAACCAAAAATTACTTTCTTGCTAGATACATCCTGTATAGTAACATAAGAGGGCCCCACAGCTGGGGAAAGTCGGATGGGTGAAGTTCGGAGAATTTAATTTAAAACGGGACGCCACAATCGCTTACTACACCTCTTATGTAAAGACAGTAACGGTGAAAGAGCTAAATAGCCGGCGTAGGTTTTAAGTTAAGAAAAAGAAGTAAATTTAACAACAAATGTATATACTGCTACGAAACTTGTAGATAATTCTTTTTAATTGTTATTAAATTTTTCAACTAAGTCAACACTGTTTTTATTCTCCTTTCATACATTCAGCGTCATCTATTATATTCTCTATATTCTCATTAACTCCAAAGATATGCTACAACCCATATTTTAGACGGCATAAACAGTAACTTTACACCTCACCACAGAATTTTGGATACACCGCAAACGAATCGGACTGGGATTACGTCACACCGCTGAGCCACCGATTATTATTTTAATACAGCTTATAACACTTAAATATCTTTACTGTGACTGTACTAGTTATTCGTTAGTGAAGTTCTTATACTACATTGAATAAAAGAGACGTTATTTCAGTGTAATTTATTTATTTCGAGTGAAGTAAATCTGATGAACAAAGAAATGAAACTTCTAAAGATTCCCTCAGGGTAAGTAAGTTCTTTACTATCTTAGATACACAATAATAAGATTTCTAGAATCTTAATCCAAACTAAAAACGCATATTTCTCGTTTTAATATCATAAATAAAATTCAAATCTCCCGCTAAATTCCCGTCATAAAACCAAGTATTATCAAATCAATGCCAACATAAACCACTCGTGAAATTAACCCACAGAATCAAATATAACCTCACATATTCAAATTATCATACAATAATATAACCTAACATTCCCTTTACGTCTTTGACGCCAGTTATAGATTCAAAAGATGATAAAATCGCTTACTTCAAGTACGAAAACTGCTCTGGTATAATCCAAATAACAATTCCAACTTCAAAACAATCATTTCAGCTTCCAAATGGTGTTCCAACGATCTCACAGCAAACTGGCTCGAATATAATTCTTCAACAGCCCCAGATTAGATGAACGCCACCCCAAATGTCGAAATCACTGGATGCCCATCATCTTGGCACTATACACGTAATACTCTCATTCTTGTAAGTAAATTTGAAAAGTTATGGACTTATATTGTGATAGACATTTCAAAATTATAGATAATTATACGAAAAGCAACCACACTCAGGAAAAACCGAAAAAGAAGTTCCTCACATTTGTTTTCAACGACTTAATATCTCCTAGACAAAAAGCACCCCGGCAACGATGATAGATATCGTTTCCAACGATACGACAGCATAAGAAACCCTCGTCGTATATTTATCGAAGGAACACATATGCCCTAAAATCCATGGTTACATGAATTTTTTTATTTAGATATGAATAAGTAAGTTTTTAGTTTAAATTATAACATACGTTGACAAAATAAATAAACAGATTAAAATACATTTATATAAATAATTTTATAGTTGATATTATGATTCTGTGGGTTCTGTTTAGCATGATACATCGGAAATAACGTAGCAATACATATGTATAAGTATCGAATACACCATGTATTCTTCTTCTTGAATTACCGGCTTCTTTTTTGCAAATGTAATGTAAGAAGCCGCTAATTCAAGAGGAAGAATACAAAGTAAGATTATCAACGGCTGCAAAAGTTTTTCTCCATACAGGTATCGAATAAACATATTTAAAAAAAAGTAAAGCAAAATGGTAATAAGTTTCAACCCTTCAAAGGTGTAAAAAGTCTTCTAAATACATATTCAAACCCTTTCCTCCCCGATATTGTAAAAAAATAATGTAACATGCAAAAGAATCATCATCATAGAAATAATTGAATCATTTAAAACATTATTAATTCCCCCCTCCCCCCCCCCCCCCCATCATTTACAACATGTTTAACCTTCCGTTATAAAAGCAGATTTGTTGCTAGTTGTCAAGAGTGACCAGTTTAAAGCGCGAGCCGTAGGCGAGCGCTTTATGGACACGAATTCGCGAAATGTTTCACGCACGAAGTTTGTACAATATTTTTTGTACGAGAACTATAATAATAATACATATTGTTAAATACGTTATTGTTTATGACACACTACTAATCTCTTGATATTAATTAAAAAAATTGAGTTGACAGTATTGATTATTTGAAGTGACATTTAATTTAAAATTGTCAAATTCAAAAAATTTCATACAAAATAAAAGCCTCACCAACAACATGAATTCTGATAATGAAATGCAATGTACACCGTCTGAAATTCGCGAAGCTGCCAATATTGCAGTGGATAATTTATTACCCATAAAATCAAAAAACGTATACAAAAACACTTATACTAAATTCGTAACTCAAGTTCCAGGAAGTACCAACTTTACTTTTACGCACTCGGTTTAAAGTGACTTTTTACGCACGCAAATTAAATCGTGAAATGACAGGTTTTGATAAGCGAGTACAAAATAATACATTGACACGTCC
Organism: Cetonia aurata; assembly: GCA_949128085.1. Lineage (NCBI taxonomy): Eukaryota > Metazoa > Arthropoda > Insecta > Coleoptera > Scarabaeidae > Cetonia > Cetonia aurata. Next base: position 1,512,519 of record OX421885.1, read on the forward strand.
TTTTTACAGAACAGTACATAGGAAAATGTTAAATTGTATGTTCAGAGATAAAAAGCGCTATATAAGTAAGTAATAGCAATAAAAGCAAATACCTAACAAAAATTTTGTAGTGTTCAGTTTCAGTTGTCTTGAATAATAATCAGTGTAAAGATATAACTAAAGATGAGTAACCAATTAAAGTAATGCCTTAATTATCCCAATTGCATGTAATGTAAAATACTATCAGAACATTTATCATTGTGGTTTTGTGGTCACGTAGCTTTCGAAATAAAGTGAAGGCACGGCGTAACAACTTTCCATATCATGAGAGCTAAAGCCTAAAGTATCTGAACAGTAGTGATTATGATATATAGTTCCATTTCCGCGTCTGAAAGTTAAATAAACCAGATTTCTTAGATTGCAAAACTTTAAGAAGTCTGTTTTCGAAATACTACCATATCGCGGTTAACATGAATAAAAAGCTAAATATAAACCGATATGTAAGTTGAGCTTCTTTTGAGATAGACGTCAATATAGCCAGGGATGTATCAATCCGCATACAAAACTAAATGGACGCTTTCAAACCTCGATGACATCAAATAACCCGGAGCCCTAAAAACGTATCACTTCGACGTACTTATGTATATGTCGTGCTGAATCTTCTTTAGAAAATACAAACTTGGAAGAAGTATTTGGTTTTATATTCCATTTATACTGAGAGTTATACAAGGGAAATAAGCGAAAAGCGGTTTGAGAATATTTAATTTTTGAATACATGGTTAAAATAAAATTTGTGATTTTAGAGAGTTGCCTTTTTAACCGGTAATTATTCGTCAGTTAATTATAACAAACTTAAAGTTAGTTGAAATCGTAACTTTCAATGCAATTAGATTTATAATGTTACTGTGGTAGTTACACTCAAAAAAGTACATAGGGAATTATTAGTATAATATTTTAGTTGAAAAAATGTAGTTATAGTTACTACAATATAAAAGCCAGTTCTAATCCGTTCTCGTACAGCTTACTACATTATTGTGTCTAACATTGCGTAGTATATTTTAACAGTACAACGATATGAATTTGTGATATATTTTTGTTTTAAAGTACTGTAGCATGAAATACTATAAATTATTAAAAAATCTATTACAATGTATAAACACTTTGTTCACAATAGTATGCCAAACTTTCTTGTATTAAAGAGTCGAATATAATGTAGTCGAATTTAGTACAATTAGGTATGAAAATTCAAACACTTTCATATATACATTATATTAATTATTGTACGTGTTTGTTTATTAATATCTGCTTCATTTGAATCTTATTAAATTAGATATCCCAACGCGTTTTTACTATATTGATTATTGATACAAATATAAATTATATGCGGAATTGCGGAAACAAAGGTGAATACTGAATAAAAGCAAACAAAAATGTGTTTTGATCTTCGCAGTTAATAAGTCATTAATCATCCCGCCAATACGCCATTTTATATTAGTCGTTAATAAGGCGTACATGGTGGTGGTCGTGTGATTTGTGTGTTCTTATGTCGTGTCCTATGGTACTCCGTCCATTAGATAATATATATATTAATGACGATGGATGCGAAAAGTTATTTACTGAGTTGAGGATTAGAACCGTTGGTGAGCATTTTTGAAGGTAGGACATTGAAATATATCTTGAATGCAAAAGTATAGGCGTGTATGTATGTATTTAGCATTAAATTGTTTCTCTTTATCTGTGTAACTACTTATTACTGGTTCTACTATGTGTTTATATACATACAATTACCTATAGTAAATGTAGTAGGTAATTCTTGGGTTGTCCGGAATCTATTACGTCATACTAACAAATAATTATAATATTATCTAATTCTAAGTGACGCTAAACGAGAGCTTATATTATGTAGACGCGTTTTTAATTTTATAGATACCTATATAATATTAATGCACGTTTATTGTTATCATAACTATACAAGGTCTTTCTGTTGTTCATATATCGGTGCCTTTTACATCTTTTACTGATGTGTGATAATTTCCAGACAGTACAATTTTCTAACTTTCTGTTACATATAGTTGATCGCAATACATATTTGTGGGTTTACATTGGCTTCTTTCGTTTTTAATGTATGCATTGAACACCTATATCTACCTACAGAGTATATCAACTACTCTATGTATCTGTTGCTATAAACCTTACATTTATGAATTATGTTAATAGGGTCTATTCTGTAAGAATTCTGTTAAAATTAATATGTTAAAAATTAACTTATAACAATAAGATATAGGAAAGTTAATTTTTAAGAAACGCCAGATTCCAGTATCCAGTACAACAGATACCAATAATAGTTGGAGAACTTCTTAACGTAACGGACTCATATGTATGCACTTTATATCAAATATAAAGTTGTGGATGCATGTTTTAAAATAATGTTTGCATTGGGTGCTGAGTATCAAATAGAATGCGATCAGATGGCATTTCAGTTTCATTGAAGAAATCTGAGTAAAATATGTTAGTGTTCCAAGTCAGTATCTTTTTCAATAAAAATATGTTACGTTGAAAATGTTGTCTAGTAAATGTATTTTTCAATAAAATGCTTGTTTTTATTCATTTCTATTTCCTTATTGCTTTGCTAAGTACATACATATGTATAATGTTCTTAGAACTAATAGAATAACTATTTGGTTGTGCAAATATAGCATTTACCAGCGTAAGTATATACCTATATAAAATTGTAGTAATTTTTACAACACTTCCTTATTAAATAGTAATATATTTCATGAAAAGCGTTAGATGCTATAGTGATAATCATTACTACAATTTCTAGTAAGTAAGTTTACATTACATTGTTTATTTCCTATTATAGTGAGATTAAATCCAGCGTTTTGCGCTCATAAAGTGGGATTCCTTGGCTATTTTATTTCAGAAATTTGAACACCCATTGGATGCTTTTGACTTGATATACAAAAAGAAAAAGCATTTAACGAAATTTTTTTGATATCTAAGCAAAGATAATTCCATTATTGCACCCGTGTATTCATACATGCAAATAGTAGTAGGTACCAGTTACGTTACTAGTGTATAATTTCAATACAAACATCTGGAACTAACATTCGTGATTGCCAATACAAATGCGAAAATCTAAAATGCTTTAGAACCATTACTTTTTTGGAGTTTACATTCCATTCCAGATACAATCTGCTATTTTCTTCTTTGGTTTCTTTACATTAGCAGATAGAAAAAATAATACAATGAAAGTTTTTCTTGGTGTAGTGCATTGCAATTACATCGATGTTTCGACAAATGTAGTTGCCCTTCTCAAAAGTACATTGGTTTTTCTATAATCTGCGCACGAATGCATCAAACGGAAAGTAAATGTATGAGCAGATATCATTGGGAATCAAATAATCGGTATCTGAAATTACTGGAAAATAATATTATTTTTGCTGTACGGGAATGATTTAATACCTATTAAGACGACAATAACCGATAGAAGGCGGTTATAATCCAATAAATGTTAGAGATTGTTAAATATTTTTCGGACAAGCATAATTAAATGGGCGAGGTAAAAGTTTAACCAACAGAAAATCATGTAACTACTGTGTGCCTACCCCCACACTCGTCACACAAGTTACAAACCTTAGACAAGACCTTCATGGGAGCCTTAGAACCCCACTGTGGTGAGGAAATTTGGATGTGATTGCGCTAGAGTAATCGTCGTTTAGGACCCTATAATACTGCAGAACTTTTTGGAAAAGACTATATAAAGCGCTAAAACTGGAACTATAACGATCAATGGTTTTGCTAAAACAGGCATCTATCCTTGTGACAGAGAAATATTTACTGAAGTAGACTTTATCACTACTGCACACAAAGCATTAACCGAATAAATTCAGAAAGAACTACAAACAGCGTGTCTCCTGCAACTACACGTGAAAAAGAATGAGTTGAAATCAACAATAATAGGTTTGTAATCGGTGAAGTTGACTTATCAGAAGCCGAACCTAGCTCAGCATCAGACAAAAAGATTTCAAAACCTAACTTCATAAGTCTCATAATTTCTCCACCTCCACAGACAAAAAGAGCGGTGTCAAGTATAAGAGGAAGGGAACCATCGTTAGCAGCAGTGCTAACAAGTTCTCCTTTTAAATCAGACCTGGAAAATTGAATGTCTAAGTCAGTAAGACAAAAAAGTTTCAGCCTTTAATTAGGTTTGCGATGTCTCACGACAACTCGCAAAAGTAGCAGTGAAGATCAGAATAACCCACAAGATCGGAAAGGTGGTGTTAAAGTTTCGAAGCTCAACACTAAAATTACTACCTGCAATAGAACAAAAACAAAGGTTCATGAATCTTCTACGATCCAAAATTATGCATTATGCATGTTTTGCGAATTGAAATACTCAGAAGATCGAAAAAGGGAAGTGTGGATTCGCTGCCAGATGTGCGAATTGTGGGCCCACATTGTCTGCTCAGACGGAGGCGAAAGAGATATTTGCCATTTCTCTCGTTAACATTTTTTAAAATAAGTTTGTTACATTAAAATAATTCTTGAGCTCAACAAATATATTTAAATTAGATAGATTAGTTGTTTTTCTGTGAGGTTCTATATTACCTGCACATTTTCTATAGTAGATGATTTCCAGTTTTTTGTAAAACGTGCACAGGTTGAAAAGACAACAGCGAGTACTGAAAGTTTGTTGTTGTGCATTTGTAGTAAACATAACTACGTTGTGTCCTCTAAAATTACACTTAAAAAAACTTTTCAAATTTTGATTATACAAGATAATTTCAAAATGGAGTTCCACAGTATCACCTCCTCCATATCTATAGAGCTCTCGCAGATGATCACTGTGTATAGGCAATATATAAATAGAACTCTAGTTTGATATCGAAATTTATTTTTCTTTAATACCAAGAAATACCCATTCAATTAGACTGTGTAATTTTATATTTCTGTTCATTTTAAGTTCCGGTAGTGTAATTACAAGTATGATAATTTAAATAATATTTATCCAAAAATATTTCTAGCATAAATATTTTCTTTAGAATAAGAAAAAATGAAAAAGTTACTACCTACAAGAAGTCGTGGTCTCTTGCAATTTATTTATAATTTCATTGTTTTTTTTTTTAATTTACTCTTTATTCTTGATTATGTACATACATAATCAAGAATAAAGAGTAAACGTACTACTTGTCTTATTACATAATAAGACAAGTAGTACGTTTCTTCCTTAAATCCTCACATGTTTATTTTTTTATATTTGTTGACTAGTGCGGAAGCTTGTAAATATAAAAATTATTACAATGTAGTCACTTTTTAAATTACCCATTTCAACAAATTTTCGCAAAAAGAAAAATAGCATGCTTATTGCGGAAGTAAATGCGGATGTTTACTACAGTACTAATGTACTTACATACCATACATATCTTAGTAAGCTTTTCAGACATTATAATAAATAACACACATTTGCCTAAAATCAACAAAATTAACGCTTTATGGTTCAGCATAACACTGCAAGGGTTTATACATATAGATATCTGCTTGAATCTCCCTGTTCCAGTTACTAGCAGATACGTTTATTGCCCTTGAATTTATAATAGTCTTGAAGAAAAATTAGCGAATAATCCTGATACTTCACTGTATAAGTATCAGCCGTGACTTGTAGAGTTGGCAATATTCCAAATGATACAAACGTTGCATAAGCTCAACAGATCTGCTTCACCCGTTGTTGTTTTCCTGAAGTTCATTGCACTATCGAATTCCCATTTTGAATGTTACAAGCTAAATAACATGTCAGGACGCAATCGAATGTGTTTACCTCCTAGTAAAACTTTGAGATTGACCAAAAACTTGTGGAATTACGGATTCAAGAAAAGAAATTCCGAACGATACCATGTTCCTTCCCGGAGGGACCAATATTTTTAAGTTAGGCCAGATTAATATTTTAAATACAATGTATAAGTAAATTGAAACAAAATTATTCTAATACTGTAACTCGTGGCATAAGGTCCTTGAGCAATTCCTATGTACAATAATATAATATAATAATAATAAAATAAAGCATTATACTGTTGAATTCCCGCAACAGTAACTGATTGATATATTAATTTCGAAGAATTTGTCCTTAAATATCATTTTACTTCAAGAACTATATCTTTTAAGTAATCTGCTTGTATACTGGTAGACGTTTAGAATATGTGGCTTTATATTATAGAAATGTTTTCATTTCAAATCACAGGTTATTACTTTTTCCATAATTAAGAGCACAGGAATATGACGATATTTCACCATATCAGCATGGATTAACTCGCTAACGAGATCCTGGAGAACCAATTAGAAGTGCGTTTAACATCATTGATGACGAACATCTGTGTCTTCTAGATTACGATTACTCTGGATTCTGGATTTTAGGTCCGGGAAGGTGGTAATCACGTGCACTTAGGCCACCTTTACACGGCCGATTGTACTACGTGCCCTAGACGGCTTCGCTCGCCCATAGTCTATTCGAGCCAACCCACACTAAGCATGAGCTCGAGCAGAGCAGCAGGCAAGGCGCCGCCAAAAACAGTCATGTTGGGCCAGTACTCCCCCAGGATGGAACCTCTGAGTTGGACAAGCGCCGGGCAGTTACATAAAATGTGTTCCGGCGTCTCGTCGTCTTAGTAACATGCTCGGCACAGTGGGCTGTTAGCCAAATCCATGCAGTTTAGCATTTAGCTTGCAGTGGCCAGTCAAAAGCCCCACAACATGACATAGGTTACTGCAAGAAAGCTGCAGGCAATATCTTGCTGTCTTTGGTGATGGCCTAGGGATGGCTTCGCGCGCTTTACGGTAAGTGGTTATGGGATTCCATCTTTTCTCGTGAAGAGTGGAAGTCCATTACGTTATTATGGTGTTGAGTGTAGCCGACGAAATAGGAAGAGTAGTTTCCGGCTCCACAAAATGGGAACGTGAGCCCCGCCCCGCCAGTCGATCGGCAGTCTCGTTACCTAGATTTCGTTTATGACCTTTAACTCACTTGAGTGCCAAGGCATTATCGATAGCGACCGGTTCTAGGGCGTTGTGACACTGAAGTACTAAGCCCAAAGTGATCCTATGATTATTGAGAGCCTTAAGAGCAGTTTGACTGTCGCTATAAAGGACAATACGCCGTTCTTTAATGCCCCATGCTAAAATTTCTTAGGAACCGTGCAGGATCGCCAGCACCTCGGCTTGAAAGACCGTGGCAAACCTGCCCAGTGCCAGTTCACAAATGACGCTCGCGTGGCTGTGTCCTCCTCCACCCACGTCTAGAAGACCCCGGGATCGCAATCTTATAGCCGCCCTAAGCGTCGTCTCCTCCACAAACAAGTCCAGAGGGGGAACATATAGGAGTGCTTCCATTGCCGCTGTAGGCGTTGTGCGAATTGCTTCTGTTGCACTGAGACATGCGGTGCACTGCAGATGTTACAGTTCTTTCCTGGCAACCACGCGTCTTACCCTAGGTGACGTGACGAGAGCACCATAGATTAGCATGGGCCTAATTATGGAAGTGTATAGCCACAAGGTAATTTTCGGGGAAAGTACCCAAGTCTTACTCAAGATGCGCCGAAAAGCTATACATGCTTTTTCAGTTTTTGTTTTGACATGCTTGCTCCAGCTCAGCCTCTTGTCAAACACAATGACCAGATATTTGACATCGTCCGAAAAACTGAGAACAGTGCCAAACAATTGTGGTGGTTGTAGTTGTAGTAGTTTCCTTTTGTTGGTAAAGAGTTCCATCTCTGTTTTACCTGGGTTTACTGAGAGGCCACTTTCCCTACACCAATTTTCGATAGATTTTAGGGCGCTGTGCATTACATTACAGAGCACACCCTCGAATCTCCCATCAAATAAGAAGGTGATATCGTCCGCATATGCGATTATATAGTAGCTAGGAATATTGAGCATACAGACAAGGTCATCCACCACAAGGTCCCAAAGAAGTGGTGACAAAACGTTTTCTTTGGGACAGCCTCGATCGACAAGCCCCCTGATTTTGACATCTCCCACATTTATTTCTACTGCACTCTGCTCTAACATACGGCGTAGTCATCCTACGAGAGTCGGCTCCACGCCGTGCCGAATCAGAGCATTAACAATACTGTTGGGAGACGCTTTATCAAGAGCTCCCTCTATATCTAAGAATACACCCAGGGTAGACATTTTGTTGTCCAATGATCTTTCTATCCGCGCACTATTGACTGGAAGGCAGACTCGGTGGATCCCCCAGGGATGTATGCATGTTTGATTTATGTGAAGTGGGTACATCAGTAAGGCCACTTCTCGAAGATAACACACAGCAGAAAACTGGTCAAGCTGATTGGTCGAAAAGATTTGGCTAGGGTATAGTCAGATCGCCCTGGCTTTCGTATAAAAATTACTTTTGTTTCTCTCCATGTCTCAGGTGCGTACTTCTAAGCGACGCACCTCCAGAATAAAGTAACCAAGAAGCCGAGCAGAAAAGGTGTCCACAGCAGGGAACACACCATCCGGACCCGGTGACTTGAACAGTTGGAAACTTTTAATTGCCCAGCAGATTCGGGATTCTTGTATCACCTTTTCCGCCACAGCACAGTCCTCTTCTGTAGGAGGCGAGCTGTATGGATATTGCCATGCTAGTGTGCTGCAAACCAGACTGCCTGAAAAGTGGGTGGTTATGAGTATCTCGGCTATTTCTAGGGAGGACGACAAAAGAGTTCCATCCTCCCGTTTTAACTGTGCTAGCTGGTGACTAGTATTTTTACTTAATACTTTCTTTAGACGAACAGCCGTTGTGATAGATTCGTTGGAGTCACCGCAGTTTCTCCAGACGCGTCTCTGACCACAACGGATCTCCTTTTTGCATTGCGCACATTGAACTTTGTAGTTTTCCCAATCTTCTACAGATCTGGTTAATTTAGCTCTATCAAACAGCTTTTTTAATGTGGTTCTCATCTTAGCGTTTACAGTATTGGTCTAATGGGGGGTATTCCAAAAAATTTAGAAGTGGGCTGAGGAGAGGAATATGTCGATCCTATATATAGTTAAATCTCTCAACAAATCATTGTCATGAATTGTCATCCATAGAACTCCTACACCGAAAACGGTTTTCGCAAAGGATTAGTGCATCCACTCGGGATACCATCAATCGCATTCGCGCGCATTTCCTTAATCAGATCCGCTTGATTCAAGGTTTCTTTTTTTCTAAATGACATTTCCCAGTTACTATCATCCGTAAACCTGACGCTGACACACTGACATAACTGCTCCTGAGGTTTCTCGAAGTCTGCGGTGACTTCTTCGACTTTTTTCTATGTCTTGTCATCTAGGACTTTGCTTTTCCAACATTTGCGGTCTTACCACTGCTTCTTAGCTCTAACTTATCTAACCCTTGCGTGGTTGAAATAATGTCTCTTCAAGGATCCACTACAAACTCGTCAAATACCTGGAGTAGAATACATTACATTTGTTGAGTATTCCGGCTGCTTCATTTGTCTCTAACTTGAGTTCATAAATATTTGAGAAAATGTAGAACATTTATTTTTAGTTTTCAACATAGAATTAAGCTTTTAGAGAGGTATAGTGAAATTAAAATTTTTCTGGTGATGTATAAATTAGTTTGAACTGCTAGAAAATCAAGGAATTCAAGCCGCAACAGGAAACCGGCCGTTCCGAGAAGTTTTTTTTTTTTCTACATGAACTACTAAAACTATTCGATTATGGTCTCATACATAAATACTCGGTAGTGTTTTCCTCCCATGTTGGTCTTTCATCAAATACAATAATAAATTAAGCGAAGGGAAAGGTATTCGCAAAGAAAATGTTTCAAAACTTGGCGGTATATTAGCAATTTTATGTTATGGAGTAAAAAATGTGAAATTGAAGGAAACGATGCTTATATGGATATATAATTAGCTCGATAGTATCAGGTAATTTCGAGATAAAGGGACGTGAATTTTGCAACACTGAAGCATTGCATTTCTCTCTTCCAATGACTCTCCCACTAACTTTAAGTTCGAAGTTTAAGTTATCATTGACGGGAGCGATATTTTTACGTCATGTAGCATTTGCATAGTGCAGATACGCTGCTCCGATCAGCGTATCGAATTATCATAAGAGCAACAGCATAACAGAACGCCGTTTTATTGATTTAATTTCCTCAATATATAAGATATGTGCTAACTAACGTTAGTTATCACCAACCAAAATAATACTCATATTTCTAGTTATGATGTCGGTTTTCTCTGGATAAAATAAAGAAAAAAATTCATTTTTGTGAGCGCACATGTGCCATATCACTTGTCTGTATACGCATATGTATCGTTAGAGAAAGAATTTATGTATAGTAGATTATATAAGCATGTAGGTATACAATCGCAAGTACCAATTCTTAAAACAAACATGCTCACATGTTAATGAAGTTATTGTATTTTAATAGTTTTATTCTGCTGCAATCCAAATACACGTAAGTATAGTTTATTGATGAACATGTGCACCAGGAAAAAAACTCGTAAACAGGATGTAGATGTCAAATTTTATGAAAAATTTGAGCACGCACATTCACACGAACGCTCCTCATCTATCAACAACGCCAAATATAGCCCTGAGAGCTTTCGTTCATCGTAATTGCCTTTGTTAGCTCCGGGTAGTATGTCAACATCGATTCCGTCTTGAAATTTCACTCACCGTAATGATTTTTATAAGCAACATCCAATGCTCACTACAAACAAATTTACATGAAATAGTATACGATAAATCAAACAATAAGAATCAATCAAGACCGATAAAGCTCATATGGTAATATATTTATATTTGTGTTTGCTGTAACCTTGTTTTACTTCACTATTGCAAGCAATACCTTTCTTTATATCTCTTTTTTAGGGTGGTTCCTATTTTGCAAGCTTAAAATTTTTACCTGAGGAACTCTGCTCTAGATTTCTATGATATATTTGAAATGTATAAACCTTTAGATCTTCAGATGCACGGACCGAATCGATACTGAAGTTGCAATAACTTTTTTTACACCCAGTACATTAGCATTGTATCTTATCTTAGTCGCTACACTAGAACGTATATATAGTTCAGGTTATTCTTGAGTCGTAGATTACTGCTGTGTGGTCTTTCTTTCTTTCCTTTCTTTGTTGTCGTGTCTGTAACTACTGTCATTTGTTATAATAGCAAGAGGCAAGTTTGAGGGAATTCTCTGTGACCTAATACAAACAAGCGTTAGAATGACTAGTGAATGGTATCGATCAGTGGGGCTGAGTGTCAACTCGGCGAAAACCACAATTGTACCTTTCACGAGGAAAAGGAAAACCTCGAACATGAAAGACATCCGTTTGGATGCAACAGTAATTGAATGTAAAACAGAAGTCAAATATCTAGGAGTAACCCTAGACCAAAAATTCTGTGGAACAAGCATATTGAATTAACAATGAATAAGGCAACAAGAGCCTTAAGGCGGTACTTCAACCAAACCGAAATTCTATCGTTGACTGCGAAACGAAAGTTCTAACAGGGATGGTAAATGTGTTCCGCTTCAGCCGACGTAGTAAACAAAATTTTAGCCGATGACGATTAGAACTCCCAGTTTGGATAGATACCTTACTGTTTTTATGCGTTGTACACTGTTATAAGTTATCAGGGATATACGTCGGACGTCTATTTAGGTATGCCTTTCAGAAGTAGCGACTCAGATTTGAACGGAGACGTAAATAGAGAGAGAGAAGGGTATAAACCATTTCTGAACTGAGCGAGTCTTATACCTGACGACTACATAGTAAACACTTGCAGTCAAGGCGATGTGACGTTTAAACGATAAATAAAATACAAACACAATAAATATCCAGGCCTAAAATCCTGGTAATAGGTTTTACCCCTACGGTTTATATTCACATATGTAATTTTGTTTTGAGAGGCTCTATGGTGGTGTAGTTTTAAGACATAATGTTATTTCCGAGGACTCAGTAGCATGGCCACTACAAGATCGGCTGATGTAGGACGGGTTGTGTTTGTTTATTACCTACTCACAATCAGTTGTGGATTGATTTATCGGATTAGTATGTAGAAAAATGGGGTGAATTTATATCACAAATACGTAATTTCACATTTAAAACGATAATGATATTTTGTTTGTTTTCCCCTTTCCTTTGTTAAATATGTAATAAAAAAATGTAAGATTATTGTGATTTTGGTGAAGCACTGTTATGTTGTATGTGATTAGAATTGTGTTTCTTCTTAAATATTTTTGATGTATTAATATCGTAACAGTATTACTTACGTTCAGGATATCTCTTGGTGTAAATTTATTATTCGTATTATTCTAATATTTATTCTTCAAAATATTTGTATACCTAGTCTTCTTTATAAATGTTTTATATGAGTGATTTTAGCTAATTATTTAAGTTTGCTGTTTCCTATGTGAAATTATTGTGCAATTGTATAGCTATAGTAACCCCTTAATGATTTGCCGGAACCTAGCAGGCAAAACATGGGGCTGCAACCCAAAAATACTGCGGTCAACATAGTAAGACCTATGGTAACGTACGGGGCGATAACCTGGTTCCAGAAGGTCACACAGGTCACAACAAGGAATGCCCTTGACAAGCTGCAACGGTTGGCACGCGTATGCATAACCGGAGCTATGAGAACATGCCCGACCGCGGCCCTGGAGGTCATCCTCGATCTCACACCCCTACACTTATTAGTGGAGGGGGCGGCCCATGCGGCAATGTACAGACTAGGCAGAACGGGGACTGGAGGGTACGAGACCCCGTGCCAGAGGGCTTGGTCACCTCGAGCGAAATTCTCCCCACTTCTAAGTCTACCGAATGACGAGATGGTTAGAAAATTCAGCTTCGAAAAGAATTTTGTTACGAAGCTGAGTAATAAGAGAGATTGGAAAGGAGAATCCTCCGCCTACTTAGTTATTTCTCACACAACATCTGGGAATCTCCGCTACTACCTATAGGAAGAAAAGAATATTGGATTTGTGCATTTTTTCAAACAGTCCATCCGTAACCGTCACACCCCACTGAACCGTAACCGTGACCCGATTATAAACTTATCCCCATATGTCACTCCTTGAGTTTCAGGTCAACAGCGACGGAAGAAGCAGCCCTGAAAATGTCTCATGCAAGTATGGATGAAACTTCGATCAGAGGAAGTTTCAGGACGCGGTTCGAATTCGGAAGCCAAAAAGCGTATAGCATGAACAAAGACTGCGGAAGAGTAAGTATAAATGAAACCATCCTAGAGTTACGTTTCAAGTTATAATGACATCTGCGATTGTTATAAATATTTAAAGCATAGTTTCCAATGTTAGCGCCTTATATTTGCTCTCGCCCAAACTAGCAGGCTTGTTCTTTTCCAAAGTGTACTAATTTTTCCAAAAGCTCTGCAAACTGCTGAACTGTTTGCCTCCAATAAAAAACTCGAAATTGCGCAAGTAAACCTACCTGCATTGACGGATATATGGGAACCTTCGTTGCAATCACAAAGAATACATGTTTTATGATATTTCCGACTCATACGTGGAAAGACTACGAAACAATTCCGACAAATGCAATTGCTTCTATTACAGTCAACACTGCTTCGTTAAAAATAAATGTACTATTACCGGTTTGACCTTTGATTGCATATACAAGTGGCCGAGCAGTTTAATGTGTTAGAAGAGTGCGTTTTATGTTTCTGAAAGAGGGAAAGAGATAAATAATGGAAAGTACTAGAAAGTACTGGATGAGCAAAACAACCCTAAAGGTCTGATTGTGAAAATGTGTTGTAAGTGTGGTAAATAGTAAAACAGAAAATAAAACGTCTTAAATGCATTGCTATTTGTATTAAAAAGGTATTCATAAACAATCTATTACACTTTAGTGTACTATACCCACTTCATACAGGCTGTAGCACCTAAGGCCCTTCGGGCCATAGCTCCCCTATCATACAAGCCCCATATCCCATTGTAATTACTCTCGCTCTCTTTCTAAAATATTTCTGATCAACAGTGACGTGCCGTATTCCAGTGGCGTATAAAACTTATGTCTTTTTTTAAATGGGACACCTATATTTTATAGCAAAAGAATACTTATTTTTTTATGTAACATGGGACACCCCTAACTTTAGCGTCGTACCATTGTTTGAATTCTTTTTGGCAGGAACTAAATATCACCGGCGCTTAGATTTCGAATTTAGGGATAGACCTCCTGAATCCCTACATAATTTTTTTTCAAGTGATTTATGAAAAGAAGATAATTTTTGATTGGCATTCGCAAATTGTCATTTGTTTCCAAAATTTCAAATAGCACTCCCCAAAAATTTCACTCCCTCAATTCCAAAGTTTCCATTGCTAAAAAAAAAAAACAACACATTTTATAACAAACCTTTTAGAAGGAAAAAGTTGTTATGTCAATTTGTCGGAAAATGTCTTCTTCCGAAATTAAGTCTGTCATGATAAAACAAAAGAAGTGCATTTGTAAAAAAAAAAACCTTAGAAATAATGACGACTTGGTTGAACGCTTGGAAAATGTCCCGTTAGTCGTTCGACGATAGATGGTTTTCCAACACGATGGAGCTTCTGCACATAACAGTTGTGGCGTTCGGGAATATCTTGATGAAAGGTTTCCATATTCATGGATTGGTTGTGAGGGTCTCGCAAGCTGGCCTCCAAAATCACCAGACCTCGCTCCCATTGACATCTTCCTCTGGGGTTACATCAAGAACAAGGTCTATAGGACGGTACCAACTACAGCTGAGGATATGCGAGAGAGGATTCGTGCGGTTTTTTGTGGTGTAAAACTAGCTTCGTTCTAACTCTCTTTGTTGGTTGAACAGTCCCAGCTGTTGAAAATATATCCAGCACTCTTTGAAATGCACATGGATCTGGATGCGCTCTGCCAAGATACTTCTCAGCGTATACTCGTGACCCCAACAAACAATTATTGTAACATTCTCCAAGAATAAACACCATGCCAACCATTTCATCGTGAGTTTGAAGGAAGCATTTTCGCAGCATTTATCAGAGAACAATGTTTCTGCTGTCACTTTATTCTTATTTTTACTACCAATTCTACCAATGAAAAATTTCAAATTTCGGTTATCCAGCGGTGTAATTTTTTTTTGGGAGTGCCATTTGAAATTTTGGAAACAATTGACAATTTGCGAATGCCAATCAAAAATTATCTTCTTTTCATAAATCACTTGAGAGAAAAAAATATGTGGGGATACAGGAGGTCTTAGTCTATCCCTAAATTCGAAACCTAAGCGCGTATGCTAGGGGAGTTATGGTGCGAGGCGTATTAGGTGCTACACCCTGTATATGGATGACACTATGCATCGTCAACAAGCGTATCTCACAACAGTAGTATAAATCGACAAAAAATCGAAAGAATAGAAAGCAATTACAAGTAAGAACAACCGCAAAGACTACTAGCCTAGAGCTCCGATTAAAACAAATCCAGATAATCAAAACTAGAATTACTGCACTTATAAAGATGCGTGTGTGGACAAGAACATGTAGGATAAGAGCAGAGCTTGAGAAGTTCTGCTCATACAGTCATACCTTTTAAATTTTTTGTCAGTGAAATTTTCAGTAAAACCAGGAAGATATACGAGTATTCCAGTCATAGTAGATTAGTGGGCTTAATACGTAGCACTACAGTTTATTATGACAAATAATTTGGACATACTAAATGTATAAATATAGGCAGTGAACCTACTTTCGTAAATTCAAAAAGGAAAGAGCTAATAGATACAACATTGGCGACCGCCTATGTAGGAGGCAACGTTTCTGATTAGCATGTGTCTGATCAGGAGAGCTGCTTAGATCACAGGCACATCAATTTTCAAATAGGGGGTCACGAACCTGTCATTGAAAGTTATCGTAATCTCCAAAGAATTGACAGGGAACCTTACTCAGCTGAACTAGATCTCAGTTTAAAGGAGATGAAAAGGAAGATAAGCAACACAATAGACCTGGAATTTGTAGCAGAGCAAATCGAAGACTCTGTTTCATCAGTGTTTAATGGTTACTGCCGCATGGTAAACAAGAATCTCCAGTAGGGTACCCTGGTGGAACATCAACCTTGAAAACATGAGAAAGTGTTACACTTTGCATTGAATCGAAAATGACATTGATTTCAATCATTCATTTCGCTTTTTTAATTATAGACAACATCAGCGATATAAACGTTATTTTGAAGGTAATTTTAAATTCATTCTCTTTACTTTTAATCTGGCAATTGCAATTACGACTTTAGAAAAACCGTTATGTCACTTAGCGGTTCCTTTTCACGCGGGAGTATTTAACTTACGCGCCACAAAATTTAAACTCGCTTATTTTAAATTCATTCATTTACGCGCCAACCTCTTAGACGCTTCGCTTCTTATTATCCTTTGTGCATCTCTGGACGTTGGTATTGGTTCATCCTTTCTTTTTGTACCTACTTACCGAGCCTTTATAAGGGCTCTGCATGCTACGCGCGCTCTCTATTCCAGTTCAGTTAATTTGCCGTTGTGACGAACTCGTTTTGACACGAAAACACAGAAACCATGTGCTGTCCCTTCAGCTTCGAAGCCCCCTTGTTTCAAGCTACAGCCAAGTAATCTCTGTTCTCTTCAGTTAATTTTGCCGTCGCAACGACCTTTTTTAACTCGAAACACAGAAACCACGTGCTGCCCTCCAGCGTGCACAAAAGCTTCGAACTCAATTTCAAGCTACAGCTAAGTAATCCTATTTAAAACGTATCTATCGCTCTCTTTTATTTTATTTCATTACTGGTGCTATTTACATTCTTTTAACTTGTAATTGCCAGTAACTTTGCTCTCACTAGCAGTCATTTACTATTCACTTATAGAAACGGATTAATTGCGTCACTTTTAAATTAATCTCAGGAATTCGGCTACCACGTATTATTCCTTCTTTTGTCTTAATTCTAATATCAGAATACAGCAACCACGTGCTGTTCTTTTTACATTAATCTTAACACCAGAAGTCAGCAACCACGTGGCCAGTTTTTCTATTTTCTTTTTTTTTTATTATTATAATAAAGTTATCGTTACGTTTTGGATCTTTCTTTTTTTATTAATCATTTACAGCGACTCCAAGCGTCATACTCGTGTGTACCGCTTTTCTTACTAAGTTGCATCATGTGGAGCACACACTGCTTCCGCACGCCACGCACACCTGATCGCAACAAAAGGAACTCAGGAAAAAGTTCAATAGAGCTAAGAATGTTCCGGACTATAGTGGACACCTAAATATAACTACATCGATTTTAGTTTCACTGTTGTGTCAAAACAAGTGTGTATGCTAGAGTTTAAAATATGAATATGTAAAACAAATGCAAATACAAACTACGCCACCTTAACCGAAGGCTTGCAGAAGAGCCATTTTTTACAAAACGGTAAATAACAACATTGTTATTAAAGATAGACATATAGTAGTTTATATGAAGTCATATTTATTTTTCTGCATAGAATTGAAAACATTTTTACAAAAATATTTGATTTTCGATGCTGCATAACCTAACGGAGTATTCCAAAAATAGGTAAACCCACACATACTTTATGCTTCTAAATGGAACACCCTATAGGTTACTATATTTTCATTTTGCGCAGAATAATAGCATCTCTATATTTAAACTACTATTTACTTGTATTTAATACAAAAGTTGTTATTTCCTGTTTCATTAAAAATAGCCCCGATATATACGAACTTTCGGTTAAAGCTGCATGGTGTGTGTTCGCATTTATTTTAAATATTAATATTTTACATACCATACATATACACCTAGTTTAATACAATTGCGAAACTACAATCGATACACTATGGAAACACTTAACTTTAATTCAAAGTAATGTTGTTTCTTCTTTTAAATACCACCGTATGTTTTTATTTGCGCTAAATTAATCATTATCATTGTGTAACGTTGATATACTAAGCCTATTTGGAAATTAAAGGAGAAAATAATTGCATTTATGAAAATCACTATATAACTACCCCTACACAAGGAAGGTATTATCAATGTTTAGTATGAATTAAAAGGGCTTTGTACAAGGATTAATTTAGCAAAATTCCATACTAAAACGGATGCCTGTATCGATTTTAGTTTCACTATTGCATCAGAATAAGTATGTATGTATAAAATTTAATATATCACCCTTGTAACACGACAATCTTTGACACAAGAATAAATGATAATGTTGTTATTCAATATATTTATAGATATATTTATAATAGTTATAATTATAGTAAACCCTTATTGATGTTCCATTTAAAATAACGGAGTATGTGCTAATTTACCTACTTTCGGGATATTCTGTATAGTCTACCTATATGTATTTTTAGATTTTGTGATAATGAACTTTACGAAAGTTCTGTTTCTTCCAAAGCTGCAAAAATAGAGGTATAAATAAAGATCTAGTCTTTGGGCAGATATTCTGTGCAATGATGTTCAATGAAAACGAACGCTAGAAATACAACATACTAACATTCCACTGATGTTAAAGTTCTGTCATACTTCATTATTACTATATTATACTTAAACACCAGATATTGGTTACACTTGATAGTACATTGAAGTTCTGCCTATTGAATAACGAGACTTGTGGCAAAAGTATCGCTTATGATTACAGTTGTACAACCTCGCTATTTTCTTATCGATCTATTGCTGCAATAGTAGTTTAAAACAAAAGTGTCACAATGACATTTATGTAATGTGAGTACACGCGTAGCGGCGAGTGATTCAATATACTAGCAGCATTACATTTCGGCAAGAGTCCGACCAGTGCATTAATATTTCATTACAGCACAGCGTATGGTAATAATCACTTCAGCACTGGGTCGTCGTTTGTTTTAGCTTTATTGTAACATCCAATTAGAAAAACAATCTTTCAAGTTCTGAAAATAGTGGAACAGTTGTATCATGTAACAGCCCGTGCAACATTTCTCATTTCTTCTTTCACCTCATTTACAGGTTAAAAAAGAGTTCCTCTTGTGCCGATTTTACTTCGCGAGATGGCAAGAGATAAATCTAATGGAGAAGCAGATTATTCACCGTGAAACGCGCCTTATGATTACCTTATCAACTCAGAACTTCTTCAATATGCAAGCTTGCTTAGAATCTAGGAATAATATTTCCGCTTAATCATTTATTTAGGTGATACTCATTCAACTATGGCCCCTTTGTTGATATCGATGAAAACTACTTTCAGACATAATAAGTACACTTAAAATTAATTCTCAAAGGTACTGGTTTTAATTATAAACGGGAAATATTTTCCCTCGTTGCGCATGGAATCTCCTTCGAAGCGGTAGAATTTTCCTTCTGCGATCGAGGGAATTACAAATATTACTTTCTGATAAATAATATAGTGGAATGTAAAACGAATAATAAAGTGGAAAGCTGTTATGTATTTCATTAATGTGAAATGTTTATAATATAATAGACAATTACTTAAAAGAATGCTTTGTTTCAGAAAAAAATAAAAGGGCGGTGTCATGATTCAATATCATCATTTTCTGTGGGTTGTTACAACCAGAGCCAACCTTATTCTTATCTATTTTGTGGAAATTTATATCATAAAGCAAGCATTCTACATATAATGCTTTATAATATATTGCTACGAAACTTGTAGATACATTTTCTAAATTTTAATTAAATTTTCAACTAAGTAAACATTGTTTTTATTCTCCTATCATCCACTCAGAGTCACCTATTATACTCTCATTAATTCCTAAGATATGCTGGAACTCAAATGTTAGAAGCACGAAAGGTAAATTTGTCCCCACCACAAAGTTTTAAGTACACTGCAAACGAATAGGATAGAAGTTTCGAATTCTCCCCTCTACTACACTATACCAAATTTCTACTTCTGCTTTCAAGGTATTCCTTACTAGATCAATGACTTTAACATTCCCAAAATCGCTGTTCATATAAATTTCAACAAACTTACTTAGACTATGTAAATGCTTTATCGGATTTATCTTCTGATCGTTCTAGAACTTTGGTACGCTATCAAATGCTATATTTGTCGTTTATTATTTATCGTAGCGTATGTAGACTCCACTCTGGCTATCTTCCTCAGCTCTCCCTTCACCAACTCTAAACACTGCTCATTCTGAATCTGCTTTCCCTCCAATTCTTCGAACTTCTGTGTACATTCCATTTCGATTTTCTCGGTTCGTTGAACTACTACTGCCTCTAATCCAACAATCCTTTCATTTGTACCCTCAATCTTCACAGTCAGTTCATTCTTTTGCCGTACCAAATCTGTCCTGAAATCTTCTTGCATTCTAGGATAAATATTCATCACCACTTCCCCCAATTCAACAATCTCTCTCCTCTGTTCTTCCCTATCTCGCATATACATCTCAAATAACTCATACAACGTCATTTCACGTGCCATTTGTCGGTCAAGTTCTCCAGCAGCGTCAGCTACAACATCAGTAACATTCGATCTGGACCTGCGCCGTTTCTTCTCCTTTCTGCCTGCATCCATCTTCACCCCAACTTGTATAATATCCTTTAGATTATATAGTAAATTTGCCCCCACGTTGTCTGCGCCAATTAAATACGCTACGAAACTTGTAGACATTTTTTTTAAATTTCAATTAAATTTTCAACTAAGTAAACACTGTTTTTACTCAGATGATATACATATAATTTTCAGTTAACCTCGGGACGCGGGAGGATCACGTCACACCGCTGAGCCACTGATCATTATATTAATATAGCTTATAACATTTAAGTAGCTTTAATGTGACTGTACTAATTATTTGTTAGTGATGTTCTTGTACTACATTGAATAAAAGAGACGACAATTAAATGTAATTTATTTATTTAGAGTTAAACAAATTTGATGAACAAAGAAATGAATCTTTTAAAGATTCACTCAGGGTAAGCAAGTTCTTTACTATCTTAGATATACAATAATAAGATTTCTAGAATCTTAATCCAAACTAAAAACTCGTATTTCTCGTTTTTAATATCATAAATAGAATTAAAATCTCCCGCTAAATTCCCGTCATAAAATCAAGTACAACTAGATCAATGCCAACTTAAACCGCTCAACAAAATTAACCCACATAATCAAATGCCACCTCACATAACCAAATTTACTAGATTTACTGTTATCACTCAATTAAATATAACCTAACATTCCCTTTATGCCTTTGATGCCAGTTATAAATTCAAAAGATTAATAAAATCGCTTACTTCAGGTACGAAACCTGCTCTAGTATAATCCAAATAATAATACCATATTCAAAACAATCATTTCAGCTTCCAATGGTGTTCCAACGATCTCACAGCAAACTGGCTCGAATATAATTCTTCGACAACCCCAGGATTAGATAAACGCCACCCCAAATCTCGAAATTAGTAGATTTCTCTAGTGGCACTATATACGTAATACTCTCATTCTTGTAAGCAAATTTGGAAAATTTATGGACAGAAATTGTGATAGATGTTACAAAATTCTAGATAACTATACGAAAAGCAACCACACTCAAGAAAAAAACCGAAAAAGAAGTCCTCCGCATTTGTTTTTTCAACTTAATATCTCCTAGACAAACAGGACCCCGGCAACGATAATAGAAATCTTTTCCAATGATACGACAGCATAAAAAGTTGAGATCTACGTCTCAAATCATATTTTTTGCTAGGGGTAGCTATGAAGGACTTTCCTTAATCACTTGATTCGATAACTGACTTTTGAGAAGATGAACATGAATCCTTCATACCTACCTCACACTTTAGCTGCTCTTTATTATTACTATTAGATAACATCCCGTCTACTATCTCTGATTGCTCTACGATTTTTCTCAATTGATTCGCATGCCTTTTTACGCTTATGGAAAATGTAGGTATTTCCACAATATACACACATCTTTCTAACCTCTTTTTAATTTTTCCCTTAATCCATCTTACTTTACTAACTTCAGAATAATCCCTAACTAATACTATTTCTCCCACCTTAAAATATTTATCAATAGTTCTATTATAATTCTTTTGTTTCTGATTTGCCTGACAAATTTGTTTGTTCCTTTTTACACGACTAAAATTCCTATTACTATGATTAGAATTTTCAGGAAGTAAATCAAATCTAGTTTTAACATTCCTGCCAAACATCAGTGTAGACGGACTTACACCTGTGGTACAGTGTGGAGTGGTGCGATACGAAAGTAAAAATCTACATAACTCTGTATCAATATCTGAATTTTGCTCGACTGCTTTTCTTAAACAATTTTTCACGGTTTTAACCGCATTCTCCGCTGCTCCATTAGACAGTGGATGGTAAGGTGGAGATGTTGTGTGTTCTTTATAATTCTTACTTAAAAATGTTTGAAACTCATTGGTTGTAAAACAAGTAGCATTATCTGAAATAATGCATTTTGGTATTCCAAACCTAGCAAATAAAGTGCGTAACGTTTGAATTACTACTTTAGACGATGTTGAATTTGCTATTTGAACATTAATTTAACAAATTATTAAAAAGTGTTTATTCTGAAATGGACCCAAAAAATCTATGTGCAAACGCTCCCAAGAACTCTGGCTCTGAACTAGGCCAACTACAATTAGTATGTTTCCTTGGCTGACTGAAAAAATTACTACATATATTACAACTTTTAGTTAAATCTGTAATTTCCTTATCTAAATTCGGCCACCAAAAATAGGATCTTGCTACTGATTTCATTTTGGATACCCCTAAATGTGTAGAATGTAGTTCTTTTAACGCTTGGGATCGCAATGTTACAGGCAACACTATTCTATGATTCCAAAATAAAGCTCAATTCTCAATAGAAAGTTCAAACCTTTTTGAAAAATAGGGTTTTAAAATTACATCATTACATTTCTCAGGCCAACCAGATTGTATATTCCTAAAAAAATTTAAAAGAGAAGAGAATCTTTACTTGTTTCCTTTACCACCTCGCTAAACTTCAAATTAATATCCGAACTATTATCAAAAAAATAACAGTAATCATAACTTACATCTTCATTCAAACCACTACTACTGATACCCGATAATCGCGATAAACTATCAGCTCCGTTCCTATCCGCCCAACGTCTTAACCTATTTGCTGCACATTCAGGTATACCCTTCTTTTCTCCAAAAATTGTTACTAAGGGTTTATGATCCGTAACTAATCTAAACTTTCTCCCTATTAAATATTGATTGAATTTTAAAATCTCAAAAATTTATCGCTAACCCTTCTTTTTCTCCCTGCGAGTAACGCTTTTCGCTTGCTAATAAGGTTCTTGATGCGTAAGCAATAGGTTTTTCCTCGCCAGAAGGATATTGATGACCAAGAATAGCCCCAATTCCATAAGATGTTAAAGCAATTGGAATGTCAGGGTCGTAATGTACTAATACATCTGCGGATAACAATAATTGTTTGATTTTCGAAAAAGCATTTTCGCATTCATCAGGCCAATACCATTTAACATTTTGCTTCAATAGATTATACAATGGACTCAAAACAATTTTTTTACGAATTTCCCACAGTAATTAACCATACCCAAAAAAGATTTTAATTGAGGTACATTTACTGGTCTCAATACTTTTTCAATGGCCTCAATCTTACTTCTACTGGGATAAATCCCATCAGAGTTTATGACATAACCTAAATATTCAACTTCGTTTTGAAAAAACTTACATTTGTTTTTATTTAATTTTAACCCTGCCTCTTTTAATTTATTTAAAAAATCTCGCCCTAGCAATGTGGGATTACCTTTTTCCACTACCAGAAAATTTAACACATCTTGTTTGCCTTTAAACTTGACAGACAATGTACAAATACCTAGAGGTCTAACCTTCGACCCATCATAAAAACAAAGTATTTGAATCATTAATTTCTAATTTAACATGACTAAATTTATCCCTGTACAACTTTTCCGATATTAGTGACACACTTGACCCTGTATCTACTTGACCCTATATATACTAATTTGTATATATTATACAAAGTTAATTCATCATCATCATCTCCATTCTTTTTATTTTCAACAAAATTGTTATTTCTTCCCTTTTGTTTACATACACGAGCTAAATGACCTCTCTTTTTACAATTATTACAAACATAGGCCTAAAAAAAACTCTTATCCTTTATGTGTCCAGCTCTTCCGCATGTGCCACATCTGTCGATCCTCTTCTCACTCGAACCTGCGCCTGCGACTGCCTTTCTCGGACGTTGTAGACGTTGCGCTTGTACGTCCCGTGATTTCTTCAACATATGAACCACCGGCTCCTTCCTGGAAATGTTATAGGATGATTGCGCCGCCGCGCCGTCTTAACTTCCGCTATCTTGACTGCTTCATCAAAACTGATCGATGCTTGTTCTTCTAATAAACGATCCAGCACTGGACTCCTACCAATGCCACACACAAATCTGTCCAAAATGCACAATCCCAAATGGTCACCAAATTCGCACGTTGTAGCTAAACTTTTTACACGTGCAGCCCATTCTTTGACTGATTCAATTTCTTCTTTTCTGGCCTCGTAGAATTTGATCCTTTCCGCGAATGTCGATTTCTGTTGTTTAAAATAGTTATCCAGTGATTCAATGATTCCGTGGATTTCCCTTTTTTCTGGATGAACAGGTGCACATAAGGTATATACTAATCTGTACGCCTCCTCACTACAGATATTTAGAAAAACGGCTCTTTTCTTATCATTTGTAGAGATATCATTAGCGATAAAATAGTTATTTAACTTTGCTTTATAAATTTGCCAATCCGATGAATGCGGATGAAATTCAGACAAATGGCCAACCACGTGTCCGCTCATATTTCTTGTCCTTTTTCACTACTTTAATAACTCGCACTTTACCGCGACTACTATACTTTTCATTAATCATTCGCGCGATTAATCACCATTTTTGATAATTTTATAATATCTCTACTTTTAACTACCTTTATCCTCGTCGCCACTGTTGTATCTTAGTGAGGTACGCAATGATAGACGGCTAACAGTCAAGAAGGACTTTATTGAAAAGATGCATGCCTATATACAATCCCCACTACTCGAACCTATATATACAATATCACATACATATATAACAGCTACAAATAAGATTTTCATAAGTGGTTGGGATACTTATATATGTAGCGACCCACCACCTCATAATTAGTGAAGTCCTGTTATTACGTAAGTTTATCGAAAAGATTGAATTCATAAGTAGATAAAAGGTGGTGGCATGTTTTTGTATTTGTGCAAGTGCTTTAGCTTCTGTGCTCAACCTCTCACGCGCACTTAACATATAACATTTCGGTGGAGGCGCCAGGGATTTTTATTTAAACAACAATATCTCATGTGCTGCTAATATTACCTGATTTTCTGTGAAACATAAAACCTTCATCTTTTTACCTTATTTATCGTGCTCTGAAGCTCCAGGATATTCCAGGTTTATAATAGGTTTATAATACTTAAACCTTAATGTTTTTTTAAATAATTTGAATTTTGTGAAAATCTAACCTAATTTTCATATTTCACATACTTAAGAAGTATTTAAGTTATATATGCGAACTTATGGTGAAGTGTAACACTATACTATATTATATAACTCAATTATAATAAACCTGCTATCTTATACAGTGTGTACACAAATTAAAACTAATAGAACAAGAATTTTAAATGGCTATAACTGGATTAATTTAAATAGGTCCGGATGTTTTTTAATATACCAGCAAATGTACTTTTTAATTACCTATCGAATGGTTTTCTAGGTCAAGCTTTAAGCGTTTGCGTTTGAATATGGCAAATAATCGTTTTTTGCCCCATTTGGTATTTTTAATCTACCTAGTTGCCTATATAGTACTGAGAAATAGAAAAATAATTTACAATTATAAGAATAATAATGAAGAATATCTTTACAAGTGCTCAGAAACTTCACGTAATTTATAATGCAATAGGCTATAACAACAAAACTGGTAATAACTAGTAATAACATACCAACGATAACATGAAAATAGCAAAATATTTATTTCGAACAAAATTAAATGAATTATTATTTCTAAACACTATAGGCAACTAGATACATACAATGGAATTGTATTTTAATAGATTCGGCGTTTACTTGATGTAAATCCATATTAATTAATAACACAAAATTGGTGAGATTTACACTTTATTAATCCGACTAATAAAGTGTAAATCTCACAAATTTTGTGTTATTAATGGAATTGTATCTTATTAAAAAAAAAAAAAAAACGTCAAATGGTGCAAAAAACGGTTATTTGGCGTATTCTATAACAACGTGAAGACTTAAAGCTTAAGCTATAAATACCAATGGATAGGTAATTAAAAAGAACATTTGATGGTAAATTAAAAAATATGGTGTTCTGTTTAAGGTAATCAAGTTATAGCCACTTAAAGTTTTTATTGGATTAGTTTTAATTTTTGCACACCCTATATAAGATGGCAAGTTTATTCTAATTGGGTTATAAGATATTGTCTATTGTTACACTTCATTGTAAAGTTCGCATATATAACATAAATACTTCTTAGCTATTTGAAACATAATATTTAGATTAGATTTTCATAAAATTCAAATTATTCAAATATATATAAACCTTAAGGTTTAGTTATTACAAACCTTATTAAAACAGATACTTATTTTGATTAAACAATCCAAAAATGCAAAAATATACAAGCTATTCCATTTAAAAAAGACAACTTTAATACTTTTAGGGCTTTTGTAACACCTTGTGTAACATGAAAATATTACCTCTATATACCTCAAAAGTGAAATTTTAATAAAAAAAGGTGTTACTTTATAACGTTTAACAAATTATCATTCTTCATTATCCCCGATACCCGATACTATTAAGAAAAAAAAAGCTTCAACCATAAAATATTTTCTTATGAGGCACATTATGCCTACTGCAAGTTAATCTGAACAATCTATGGAGTATATTTACATTCTAAATAAGAGCGTCAGTAATCCATATTCAAAGAGGTATAAACTTCCAATTTCTTATTCTAGATAAATAATAGCTGTGCGGTAAAAAAGCATATTTTTTAAATAAAAACAACTAGCGACTCGGTACCACTTCCACACTCAGACGTTCCGCCTTCGATCGTACACCTTGCTCCTCGCAAGTATCTATGTTTCATAAAATCGAAATCTTGCACGTTTGATTTACGTAGCCCGCGTGATTTAGCTAATTCCGCTACAGTGAGTTATCTGTTTACTTATATGTGCTAATACCTTTCACAGCAGGCGACTTTGTACGCTGGGGTACTTATAAAGAGATAAGACAAAGACTTTTAAAACTCGCTAATATCTTCATTTTATTGAAATACATAGCTATATACCTAAATACCACGCCGATTTGATATTTATTTGATACGTCAGTAGCTTCCTCAAATATTACAGACAAAATATCTTTAGAGATATATTTCTGACACACACTAAACAATGTTTCTAAAATTTCATTTTGCATACTTTTTGAGGTTCTCTTGAAAACAGTAGCTTTTTCTTAATGGTATCTTAAAGCAACGTCTAAGTCAGCACTAAAACTTATTAATTCACGAAAAACACCCGACAAAATCAATTCATTGTGTCCTCCCAACGCAAGCTCGAAAGCTCCACAAAAACGCACACAATTAATTAGATTGTTCGACGCAAATCGATTATGCTTCACTTTCTCATTGCGCAATGATATATTTTTTCGATATGCGCTATCTACCTGAGCAGCAACATTGACATTTGCAAAAAGCGAAATTTGGACTAAATTTTTTATATGCCTTTGTGATACACCGTGTTTCTTAATTCGATCGCTTAAATGACTGAGACCTCTGAAACCGGTTTTTGTCCATAACTCTTCACCTGCAAATAGTAAACAAGGAATTCAGAATGGTGCATTTTTTATATTACAGCCCCATGTTCGAAAATGTTTATTATAAATATCCGGATTAAATAATCTATTCAGATTCGCATTTGACTGGATATCGATTATTTAAGATTTAAATTCGGCATACGTCTGCCAAGCCTTTATTTTAATTTTTTTTCGGCAAACGTACTGCTGTGGTCTGGCACCCCGGGTTTTTGTAAATTCAGTTTTTTGTTCATTCCGTTAAGCGTTTGTCAATGTTGCGAGAAATTTCAAATTGTTTTATTTTCAAATAAGATTTAGTTAATGTTTTGGATTGTTTAATTTGTTTATTTTATTCTTCAGTTGTTTATTAATTTCAGTCAGGTGTACATTTTGCGTTCACTGGTATTGTATATATATTGTTTTGTTTTTGCGAGTTCGTCTGTTTGCGGACAGATCTTGGTGCGTTGCATCGCACGCAACCGTAGAATTTGGTACTTATACGATTGTTTAACCTTGTGAGTTCAGTTCCTTGATCGATACGAAAGTAAGTAGATATATATAAAGTTGTATTTCATTGCTGACATTTTGTGGTTATTGTTTTCAAGTTTTGAATTCACGTTTCTGATTTTATATCGTTCATCACGGAACTAATTTAATAGTAATTGATATTGTATTTTTGTGTACACAATTTAGATATAAGATCTGTTTTTATTTTTACGTGCAGGAAGATATTTTGAGTTTAAAGAGTTAATTTTTTTGTTCGTTATTAATTTTTCTGATTTGTAATTATTTATTAATCACCTCGGGTTGGGTGAATAAAAGCATTGTGCTTGCTTTTATTTTTCATTTATATAAATTACTTGAATTTGCCACGGTTAATTTAGTTGTTTTAAGATTGAGACCACGTGGATTGAATTGAAAAAACAAATTATTATCTTCCTGAACTTTTTGTTTTCTGTTGCTTTGTAAAAGGATTTTGAATTGTCCTTTTGTAATTTAAACTCAAATGCAGTTTTGATTTAGACCAGGACCTTTTCGTCCAAGGTTTATTTTTCTGCAAAGTTTGTAATTAATTTTTTTCTTTTTTTTTTTCTAAATATAATAAAATTATTGAATTTTTATGTCATTCAAAATACTGTTCTTTTATTTTTAATTAAACCTTTTAAAATTTTTCTTTGAGTACAAAAGAAAGTCAGATTTTTTTCACCCACATTTTACTTTTCTTGATAGTAACCCTGAGTTTAATTGTTCTTTTGCGCCTTATAAAAATTGTTATCATTTGAGCTAGCTAATTTAATTTTTCATATTTAATTTCATTTTACATTTTTGTTGGTACTTTCACTACACAGCAGTACGTTTACCGAACGTATTAGCAATTAAGCTCTACACCTAAATTCCTTAGTATTGAAAATTAAAAGAGCAAAAACACCTTTAAGACACAAGTATACACTTATTAGCTTGTATAACACACCGCAATCTCATTTAATTGTAAAGTTATTGCACTGTATAAACATGAACACATATGCACGACCACATACGACTGCTCAGGTTGCATTGAAGCTGCAAACTTGTTGTTCTGGATCGGGACTCAATATTCTTGGATTGCACTTGATCTGAAATCAAACGCGTTTTTCTTTTCGTTTATTTAACGTGTCGAACCAGATATCAAACATTAGGTAAAGTTGCATGTTTAGCAACCAAAAGAAAATAATGTATAGAGAAGTATACATTATAAATAGTTAATTTTTTCTATGAGATATATACATACATTTTTAATTTATAATTTTAAAAATGTAGACTTCGGTTTCTTTCATTTTATAAATACATATACCTTTCGTTTTGGGTTACTGCTTTTTAGTTTGACGTTTTGCTTAACTATACTGCGGAACGTCAAGCCAAGAAACCATAATGCGACAACACTCGAAAGAATTATTTGGTATATTGCAGCCCTTATGAGTGTTTGCTTGTACGCACTTTCCTTGGCGCAAATTTGGTTTTTATCAACAAATTTAATTATTCGAGTTGAAATGATTGCTTAAAATACGTTTGAAATGTTTGACAATAAATCAATAGATCTGTAATTTGACAAGGCCACCTTCAGCCGCGCTTTTTACGAATTAACTTGATTATTATCAATTTAATATATTTTTTTGGAATTGTAGTAGTCCAAATCATGTTTATCACAAGCGCTGTAGACACTGCTCTCTTCACGACGATGGTAACCTTTTCATCATAATCTACGAATGTTGTATTTTCAAGGGAATATGGATGTTATGAGGGTATATATTACTCACAGGAACAATGCCTAATAATAATCAACAGAAATAATAGTTCATATAGACAGCATTGTCTTTCTGAGCTATTTAGAATTAATAAAGGAAGTAAGTACGCAATTATTATTACCCGTAGTACCCAAGTATTTTGCGGTATAGGTACGAAAAATGTGAATGAGGGAGTGCACTAATTAGAAAACTGTGTTTATATACAGTTACATTACAACTCTGATATTTTAAAATTATTTTACACTTTGGTCTTGCGTTTTTTTAATGCCTCCTTTTAGTCGTAAGGTTCGTAAATTAAAATGAGAACGAATGAAACCGCAAAATTTGCAGGCAAATTAGCAGGGCGTGATATTTTCTTGATGAATCCGCTTAGCACATGAAAGCGGGTCCGCTCGACTGTGAACTTATTACGCGGGTAATATTCTACGCTTGGCATCGTCAATTCTTTTGGGAAATTCCACAAATCATACTTAGGCGCAAGTTTCAGTGCTCTGCGTTGAAATTTCTACGTAGGGTACACATATTTTTGAATGTCGCATGCAGAATATCGCGTATAAAAACGGCGAGAACCATTAAACAACTCCTAAGTTATTTAAGTTGTAAACTATATGAAACATTAGAGGTGAAACGTAACTATAACTAGAGCAGCTCTGAAAAGGTAAATAGAGCACAATACTGCACATATAAAAATATCTCCGCCTGCGGTAGTACGTATATCCAGCAGTTGGAGATAAATTTAGTCAGCTATTACGTAAATCGTAACAATATAACAAATGAAGCCTCGCTTTACCAGAAAAGAAAATTAATAAATATAAATAAAGTGACACATGATCGGTTCGACTAATGACAAGGATGACAAATACGATTACGAAAAATAATCACATAATAATTTAATAAAAGAAAATATTAAATACTGAGAAAAGAGATTGCATGAAATGAAAAGTTTTATAAGTTTTGGTTTTTATCATGTTAAACTAAATGGAAACATTTTCGCAGAAAACTATTTTCTTTTTAAGTACATGCTTCTGTGAGAAAAGGAACTGTAATTAAATGGAATGCATAAGTGTCTATCTTAAAGGTTCTTTTATAATCGCGTGTTTGACATTTTGTTACATGCGTGATCGATAAATTCGGTTTTGGACGACTGGCACTTTTGATTTTTTGTTTTTCTTCTAATGTCAGCGAAGAAAAACGAATTGTTTTTAAATATTGTACGCTAGCGCAAATCGGATTCTCCAAATTATCCGCCATAATTGCGTGCGAATACAACAAAAGTAATTTCCCGGTTCCCGCTATACAACACCACACCAACAGACGACCGTACACAAACTAAATGTGTACATATGGTAGCTAAGTACTGAGGACTATTACGGGAGGTATCCCTGAGCGTCCCTGACCAGGTACAACTGTGCCTTGAGAAAGGCAAAAAGAGAATCATGGAAAAAGTTCTGCCAGGAACTGGAGGGTGTCCCTGAATGTTCCAGTATTCGAAAAGTCCTTGCAAAGGAAGGGCCCTGTAAGATTGGGTCTCTCAGTAAGCCCAATGGCGATAAAGCCGAGACTGAAGAGCAAGTCCTCAAGCATCTCTTGGAGGTGCACTTTCCGGGCTACAGGGCCGTTCAAACCCAGTTCGGGGGGGAATGTATGGGACTGAGGTCAGCTCAGATACCTGCCCTAAGAGCACGGAGGGAGGACTGGATCCTTGCGCGAAAAGTTATTCAAGTACCCAAAATTCGATGGGCAATCGAATCCTTTAAACCCTTTAAATCGGCTGGTAGTGATGGCATCTTCCCAGCGCTGTTGCAACAGGACCTGGAACCGCTTTCCCCAGTTATATGTACCCTGCTAAGAGCAACCTTAGCTCTGGGATACACACCTAGCAGCTGGAGAGAGGCCAGGGTGGTCTTCATCCCGAAGCAGGGCAAACTGTCCTGCACGGAAGCGAAGTCGTACCGGCCCATCAGTCTCACCTCATTTCTTCTCAAAACCCTGGAGAAGATAATTGATAGACATCTTAGGGATTCGGCTCTGGCAAGTTTGCCTCTGCACGAGTACCAGTATGCCTACCAAACAGGAAGATCGTGTGAGCAGGCCATTCATGAGCTAGCTCGACGAGCAGAAATAGCCTTCAGAAATAAAGAAATTGCATTGGCTACCTTTCTGGACATCGAGGGCGCCTTCGACAGGGCGTCCTTTCGGTCGATGGAAAGGGCGCTTCAAAAATGGAAAGTCGAGCCAACTGTAAGGAGGTGGATCGGCTCCATGCTAAGAGACAGAATGGTTCATGTTTCGCAGAACCTTTGTAATGTAAAGGCAACTGTGGCAGCTGGCTGCCCGCAGAGTGGAGTGCTGTCGCCCTTGCTATGGTGCCTTGTGGTGGATGGCTTGCTTTCTGATCTACGGATGGCGGGTTTCCACGCGCAGGGCTACGCAGACGATATCACCATCATGGTCTGCGGAAAGTTTGAGGGCGTGGTTTCCGAGAGGATGCAAGTCGCACTCAAACTGGTGGAGAGATGGTGTCAAGAAGAAGGGTTAAATGTAAACTCTCGGAAGACGACAATGGTTCCGTTTACTTGGAGGAGGAAACTTCCAAAACTACAGTGTCCAGCCATCTTCGGCTCGAAGATAGTGGTCTCTAGTGAGGTTAAATACCTAGGTGTTATTTTGGACGCAAAACTGACGTACAAATCTCACCTTGAACAAGTGTCGAACAAAGCCACAAAGGCATTTTGGGCCTGCAGAGGAATGTTTGGTAAAACGTGGGGGCTAAAACCGGCAATGGTGCACTGGCTGTACACGAAGGTCATTGTACCCTCCATAACCTATGCCTCATTAGTTTGGTGGCATAAGGCTAGTCTGGGCTACGCGGTAAACGCGCTCAGCAAGGTCCAAAGGATTGCCTGTTTAGGCATCACGGGAGCCATGTCCTCGACGCCGACTGCGGCCATGGAGACCATTCTTGGGCTTCCTCCGCTTCAGTTGGTGTTGCCGTCAGAAGCTACCCTGGCAGCTTACAGAGTAAAATGTAGCGGGCGTAAAGGTTTCTCTGGTAAAACTGGAGACCATACCAGCCTTTTCAACTACATCGAACAGACAGTACCTCTGTCCACTAGGGCGGACAAGATTCCGCCTGTCTTCAGCTTCACTAGGAAATACTCCGTAGACATTTCCAAGAGTGAGGTCTCCAAAGCATACATTCACAGACCGAGGCGATGTTCTCATCGCTGGTTTGTGGATGCCTCGAAGACGCCGAACGGCACAGGCATTGGGATCTGGAGAGATGGAGAACCGAATGGCGAAGCCATCAGCTTAGGGGGCTCCACTTCCATCTTCCATGCTGAAGTTATAGCCATCCAGACCTGTGCAGAGAGCATCTTAAACTGCCCGCATGGGAATGGATCGGTCGAAATTTTTTCCGACAGCCAAGCTGCCCTCAGGGCACTACAGGCTCTCAAATTTGCTTCCGAAGTGGTACTGAGGTGCCATAGGAAGCTTGAAGAATTGGCGGAGCATCACAGCATTACGCTGAGATGGGTACCTAGTCACTCTGGGATTAGAGGTAACGAAATTGCTGACAAACTAGCTAGAGGCGCCAGTGGTCTACCGTTCACTGGTCCAGAACCGTTGTGCGGGAGTTCCTATGGCGGTATCACAGCCTTTGTCAGATCTCAACTCGCTGCTAGTCACCGCTCCTATTGGAATGGACTAGTCGGCGTGAGACACTGTAAAATCCTCGGTTTTTATCCGGGCGACGAAAGACTCCGCAAGGCAGTCTCTATGAGCAGGGCCAGACTGAGACTTCTTACGGGAGTCCTAACCGGCCACTGTTCATTAAATAAGCATTTGCACCGAATGGGGCGAGTGGACTCTCCCCTGTGTAGAAACTGTGGGAGAGCAGAAGAAACTCCTGTGCACCTCCTTGCCGACTGCCCGGCAGTGGACAGGGAGAGACGGAGCTGTCTAGGGGTCGCTCGTTTGGACGAACCCAGTATAAGAAAATTAACTCTCGACCAACTTGCGGACTTGTTTGTTCGAGTACAACCAGGTCGAGAGGGTTAAGACATCATGGGGGCACAATAGGTCTTAAGGCCGAGCTGCCTCACGGGGTTAAACCTGCCCATGAAAGCAAAAAAAAAAAAAAAAAAATTACGGGAGGTGGGGGTGTGCGAGGGAAACCTGCTGCTCCAATCATGGGCCAGTTCGAGAGAGCAGTGTACGAGCCGCATTACGCATGTTCGCGCCTGGGGTCTGAACCGAACATCGGAAACGAAAAATAAAATTAAATACCCAATAGAAAACGTTAGGTTTACGCCAAACACAAAAGTAAATTCCTTTATATGAAGATATTAGTTGGGGGTACACGTGCACATGTGCACTTATTGAGAAGCAGCCACTGGTTATTGGGCATTCTCGAAAACTCGATAAACTCAATTTTTGGCTATAACTCAAAAACAAAAGAATATAACTAATTTTCGTTATCGCCATTGAGAAAATCTCGAAAAAAGAGATCGACTCTTATGGTTATTGAGATACCCTACTCTGACAAGCAATTTGGACCTCCCCATACATTGTTTTATTTAATTTACAATTTTACAAGTAACTTTTACATGTATACTTTTTGTACAGTGAATTAGCTCTAATGCAAAATTTATTAAAACTGCTGTTTTTTTTGGTTGCTTTAGAAAGTAAGTATTTGCAGTTCTGTATAAGGTGTCCAAGCTGCACAACAAACATCTAGTTTCAGTTTATACAGGGTCCGCCAAGAGAACCTGACGAATTTTGGTATTCAACTACAAATTTATGTAACAATATATTTATTTTCACATACAAGTAATCGATAGTATATTACATGCCATTTTATTTATGGAAAATAATGTCGCTTAAGTGATGTCCTTCACCGCGTACACACTGTTCGAAGCGGTTTTGCAAATTGCTCATTACTCGCTCTAGTAAATTCATAGGAATTGCACGAATTTCATTGCGAATGTTTTCTTTTAATTCCTGAATTGTTTGCGGTCTATTTAAATACACCTTGCTCTTCAGATAACCCCATAGCCAATAATCACAAACGGTCAGGTAGGGAGACCGTGCCGGCCAAGGAACATTCCCATTCCGCGAAATTACTGCTGCTGGAAATATTTCTTGTAGTCGAGCTATTGACGCTCGTGCTGTGTGAGCAGTTGCTCCATCCTGTTGGAACCATACAGTATTCATATCAATGTTTTGTCGACGAAGCTCGGGTTCCAAAAAGTTGTTCAACATTTCCACATATCGTTGCGAATTGACCGTGATTGCATTTCCAAGACCATCTTCAAAAAAATATGGACCAATTATACCGAATCGCGCCACTCCGCACCATACAGTTACCTTGCGGCTATGCAGAGGTCGTTGATGGAGCTGTCTGGGATTTTCTGAACTCCAATAACGAACATTTTGTTTGTTTACACATCCCGATAACTCAAAATGCGCTTCATCGGACATAATTAAGCCGTTCAAGACATTATCAGCAAAAAGTTCCAGAAGTCGATAGCAACAATTCACACGATTTAAAAAGTCTTCAGCAGTCAGTTCTTGAACAATTGCTAACTTATATGGGTGGAAATGTAAGTCCTTATGCAAAATACGCCGTATTGTTGTTTCGGAAAGTCTTAAAGCAATTGCTTGCCGCTTAACTGAACGACGTGGACTTCCTTGGATGGCTGTTCTCACCCTCTCCACGTTTTCTGGTGTTCGAACACTGCGACGCATCCGTGGTGGTTTCACCTTCATTGCATACGCATGTTGACGAAAATTTTGAACCCATAATTTAATTGTGTTACGGCATGGAACACTACCATGACGTTCAATGTTGAAATGCGTGCGAAATAAACGTTGTGTCACAATCACCGATTCACTATTTTTAAAATACGTTTCGATAACGAACGCGCGATGTTCATTACGCCACGCTTCCATGATTACTGAAATGGCAACTACTAACGATGGTTTTTCCCCACCAACCGCTATTCTACGAAATACAATGGCTTCGTATTATACATGTTAAAAACATCAGGTTCCCTTGGCGGACCCTGTATCACTAGGATAATACGCAGAAGGTCCGCGCCATAAACTTTAATAACCGTTTATAATACGCAGAATAGTTGAATATAAATAAAACGTTTCCATCTAGAATAATAAATAATCTTAATATATCCCAATGAAATACAATGTAAATTGTATTTCAGCGTTTTATTCAGCGGACATTTTTCATTTTAGTTTTTATTCAACTATTTTAGCATTACATATTCAAGGTTTATGGCGCGAATATTTTAACGTTTATTACACGACACTAGGTGTTGTTTTGTTTCGGCCATTTCTTCTTGTATTACTTAATGGAATTTGCATGCTTGTTTTTATTATAACGCATAGCAAACTAATTGAAACTGCTGGTAAGATAAATTATAAATATAGCGGAAGCATTATTTAAAGCAATTTAGTTTCGTGTTCAAAGATTGAAATATTCTTTGTTGTGCTACATTTTATTTAAGGTACATTGACAGGGGGAACTTTCAAAATCCTTTTCTATAAAGCATTATTGCTCGTATTGAAGAATAAACAAGGCGACGCTGAGTGCTGTCAACAGGAATAGTCAGTGGACAGGAATCAGGAGGGAGTGGATACTGATGGGAACCGATCAAGAATGTACCCCGTACGACAAGTCGGAACTGACTTTTTGACCAAGTTTTACCTAAAGCCTTAAACGCTAAACCACGATAACTCTTTAAACCTTTTAATAAATTTTAACTTTTAGTAAGCTGCTAGTGCGGAGACAACCCTCATGTTCACTAGAAGAGTCCATATGAAAAAACATGAGAGTTAAGACCAAATATGATATTTTAGTCATACATCACGGTGGTCAGATCGATGATCACTTATTTTATCTCTGGTATGCTGGACAAAAGTGCAACAGCAAACTGCTGTAACTGAACTCAGCAAGGCACAGAAGCTTGCATGTTTAAGCCATAACAGGAGCAATAAGGACCACTCCTGCAAACAGCAATGGAATGCCCCCTAGACCCCTTTCCTCCCCTTTGGTGATAATGGGGGAGGCAAGAATGGGGGAGGCAAGAATGGGGTACCTATCCTAGATTGCAAGAGACAACAAACGGTAGATATACAGGTTTGTGACACAATGATATAATCCATTAGGTGGAATGCAATCCTTCGGGAATGAGATCAGACCACATGATTGGTGGGAATCACGGATCGAATAACCAAGCGGGTGCCCGGACATACGAATCGAAGGAAACGACAAAGCTGATGAGTTTGTATTTATTTATTTAGCTTCGTAAAATTCTATTTATATGAAATCTTTTTAAAGTAATGCTTATATTCGAAAAGATAACCAATAATAAGATATTAATAATGGTTATTATTTATAGCAAATTTCTTTATGTTTGAAACAGTGTTAACGTTGAATTCACCTTGATCATTCACGCCGTCAGATTCAGGCCGGGCAGGGGATGTCCGCAAAGTGGGATTTTATCCCTACTACTGTGGTCATTACTTGTAGACAACCTATTGGCTATCATTGAAGCGCTTGGAGCCGAGGTACAAACCTAAGCGGGCGATACTTGTGATACTTTTAAGAGGATCGGGAGAAAGGGATATTTCCTCAGCCCTCCAAAAGGTAATTAACGTCATTTGTAGCTGGTGCAGCAGGGAAAACCTCAGCATCAACCCGAACAAAACTACGATAGTACCGTTCACACGGAAGAGAAGGGGTGAGCATCTAGTTCCACCCACTATTCAATGTGTGAAACTTGAATTTGCAGATAAGGTAAAATATCTAGGCCTTCTATTGGGTAAGTGGACAAGGCAAGGTTATCCCTATGGACCGAAGAAAGTGTGGGAAGTCTTGGGGGTTATCCTCAAAGCTAATCCATTGGGTTTATGTGATGGTAGTACGTCCAATAACCTATGGAGCGATAGCAAGCCAGAGCCAAAGCATCTCAAAGCAATCACGGGAGCAATGTCTTCTTCCCTCATTTAAGTTGGAAATCCTTCTGGAGCTACCACCCTTGCACATTGTTGTGGAAAGGGAACCAGATTAACTACATTCCGCTTATCGCACATTGCGAATCGATCGCCACACACTCATGGCTGTGTGGCGAACAAGCTGCTGGAATCGGTCACTTCCGATACGATGCTGGGAATGCCAAAGGACATGATGGGTACTCGACCAATGATCGATACATATTTCGCTACCTTCTTTCCAAACAGAGAGGAATGGAGATGTAACAAGACTTACAACCTTGGACAACACACAACGAATTTTCAGGCTGAAATATTGAGATGTGTGGTAGAGAGATTTTGGATGAAAACATCAGACACAAAACAATAAAAATTTTCGCCGACAGTCAGGCGGTGCTGAAAGCACTAGAAGCGCATAAATGCAACTCGAGGCTCATTTGGAGCTGCAAAAACACCCTAAACGCAGTGGGAATGGCAAATAACCTATCCCTAATCTGGGTATCTGGGCACTCACTCATTCATGGCATTGAGGAAGCGGACACTCTTGTTAAAAAAAAGGTGCCGCGGAGCATTTCCTGGGACCAAAACCTGCCATTGATATAGCACCTACGGCAGCTAAACAGCAAAGCAATGTATGGGCCCAGCAGAAAGTGCTCCAGCATTGGAACAATTGTCCTGGTATGGTATATGCGAAAAAGTGTATTTCGTTCAATCTTGTCAGAACCCAGGAACTACTAGAACTTGATCGAAAAAGATTCAAAGTAGTTGTTTCTGTCTTTACAGGTCACTGCAAACTCAGAAATTACCTACGCAGAATCAGACTGTCTGAAGAGACTGAATGTCGGCTGTGTTTGAAGAATGAAGAGACAGTTGAGCATATCCTCTGCCACTGCACGGCCACAACGAGAATCAGGTATGACATCTTTGGGGGGAGGTTGACCCTTCCTTAGAAGATTCTGAGCTACCTTAAGGGCCTGAACTTGTTAGATGAACTTTAAAGATAACATCCGCTTTACAATAGGCCCTAGCGGCAACGATGTACGGGACGGATAATTATCCGTCGATTATAATCGACCCATGCGTATGCTATCTTACTTCAATACAACACAACCTGAACATATTCCCTCCGAATCAATAGGTATATACGAACGTATTTCTGTGGTCTGGCACCCCGGATTTTGTAAATTCAGTTTCTTTTTCTTGTTCATTTCAATTAGTCTTTGTCAGTGTTTCGGGCAGGTTTTCTCAGAAACTAATGTTTTATTTTTAAGTAAGAGTTCGTTATTGATTTGATTGTTTTATTTATTTATTTAATTATTCAGTTGTTTATATGAATTTCATTCAGTTGTACATTTTGCGTTCACTTGAATTGTATATGTTGTTATGTTTTGCGATTTCGTCCGTTGACGGACAGATCTGTGCGTTAGGCGTAGAGCACGCAGCTGTCGTTTTATCTGTATACGATTGTTTAACCTTGTAAGAGAGTTCCGAGATTGACACGACCGAGTAAGTACATGTAATTTTATTTTGTTAGCAGCCATTTTGGTATTTCATTTTTATTTTAAGATTTGTTCGTTTATTTTGATTTATTTCGTCCATCACGGAACTCGTTTTATAATAATTGGTATTATACTCTTGTGTACACAATTTAGATGTAAGATCTTTCATTATTTTACGTGCAGGAAGATAGATTAGTAGTTTTAATTCCCTCATGATAATGTTTTAGAGTTTAAATTTTCCGTTTTCTAGTTTACGGTTTTGTATTTTATAATTAATCACCTCGGGTTGGGTGAATAGAAGCATTGTGCTTGCTTTTAGTTTTCATTTATGTAAATTACTTCAATTGTCCACGTTTAATTTAGTTGTTTTAATATTGAGACCACGTGAATTGAAGTGATATAAAAAGGGTTATCTTCCTGAACTATTTGTTACCTTTTGCTTTGATAAAGGATTTAGCATTGTCCTTTTTTAATTTAGAGTCTAATGCAGTTTTGATTTCGACCAGGACCTTTTGTCCAAGGTTTTTCTTTTCCTGCGAAATTGTAATTAACATTTTTTTTTTTTAATAATAGAATTATTGATTATTTACGTCATTCAAAATACTGTTCTTGTATTTTTGATTAAACCTTTTAAATTTTTGGAGTATTAAAGAAAGTCAAATTTCTTTCACCCACATTCTACTTTTCATGATAAGTTTAATTGTGAGAGTAACCCTGAGTTTAATTGTTCTTTTGCACCCTTTTAAATGTTTATCCTTTGAGCTAGCTAATTTAATTTTTCATTTTAAATTTCATTTTGCATTTTTGTTGATACCTTCAGTACACAGCAGTATATAGAAGTTTATATCATAGCTGTCCGGCTTGTACATATGTGAATATATTAAGCAAAATGCGCACTAAGAGGTTTGTCTTCTTATACAATGAATGTATGAGATACTGCGCAGTTAACATCAATAATTTACTTCGCCTTTGTTTAATTATAGTAATACCATGGTGCGATTTAATATGTTCACTACATTAATATCAATTTAAGAACAAAAAGTAGTGAAAAGAGGAGGACCCTTCTCAAAGTTAATACGAATAGATTCGGCAGTGTACTCAATCACTGTCAATTGGAACACAAACGTTGAAGATTCTTCAGTAACACAAAATAGATATTGTCTTCATAAGTCGAACAAATTTCTGGAGAATAAAACACTCTACCCTTACTTTATAATAAAGATATTTTACTACGAACGTCCTCTGTGAACACTGCGGTAAAAAATTTGCTACGCGTATATTTAGCTATCGATATAAAGGAATCGTAAGCGTTTTTAAGCCAAACATAATAAGATGCAAAAACAAATCTGAGAAAAGTTTCTCAAATCTATTTTCATTAAACACAGTGTGATTGTACACAAAACTCCTCTAAGGCTTTTAATACTAAAATTTTTTGTATCTTCACATTGTTTAATATATTTGAAACTGTGGTCGATTTAAATAAGCTCAGAATCGTTTTCTAATATATGCCATTGTTACTTGACTACTTGGAGACAGATAAGGATTTTTTGTTCTTAATACTCATTCTCGGTCCTATTAATTTTATATTGCTACTATTGACTAGCTGTAAAATACCACATATTAGTTCATTACTACTCCACTCAACATTCTCCAACATTTTCCTGAAAAGTCGATGTCACATTATCAATTACTAGGAATTTAATTATTCTTGTGACTGCTTAATTTTTGGGTAATATTTCATGTCGAAAATCAAATTTAGCTGCACATGCTTCGCTACAGATTATTTTATTTATATCTATGGGCCACTTTTATATCTTTGTTGGATATAATGCTTAAACTATCCACATTTAGCTCCGATGACAAAAGGTACATTTAGGAAAATAGAGAAGGAAATTTTGTGCTTTTTGGACGAATTGAGCATGTGTGAAAACGACAAAAAAAGTGTAGTTGGGAATGAAGAGAGAGAGTTAAATACCTTGGCCTATTTAAAGGGAATTCCAACACCTCAGTTCGAGCTGTGGAAGAAGATCTGGAAATCAGTAGGTCTTCAGTACATAGGATTTTGAAGAAGCATCTCTTTCACGACTGCAAGTTCTCGTTAGTACAAGAGACAGACTTGTGTGAGAGAGTAATAAAAAAAATTAGATTACTTAGGCATAAAAAATACAGAGAAACAACTAATACAAACATATTTGTCAAACAAAATCCAGACCACAAACACTAATAACTCTGAAAGCGACCAATTAACAGCAGAATATGTATTCCCACAGGGTGGAAACCTACCACCCATTCTGTATATAATATACATACCTGATATATTCACTACCAAAACACACGGAAAAATGTATGCATACGCGGACGACATACGCTTAGTCTACTCAAATCAAACCGATCAGAAACTACAACAATACATAGACAAGGACATTACAAAAATAGAGGAATGGTATTTTAACAACCTCATAACAATAAACGAAAGTAAAACAAAATATATAGTTTTTACAAAAAGACGACTAACCTCTACTTTCAATATCAAAATAAAAAACCAAATCATTCAGGAAACCACTCAAGTAAAATACCTAGGATTAACGATACAAAAAAACCTAAAATGGGATGGACACGTCAAAGACCTCACAAAGAAAAACACTATAACCACAATAAGCAGGCTGATGCCTGAACATATGAAAAAATCACTGTATCATGTCTTTTCACATCCCACATGAGCTACATGATAAATGTAGCAGCAAAATAGACAAGACAGCAAAATAAGATTTTGAAGATATTACATAGATTAGACAAAAAAACACCCACACTAAAAGTTTACGAAAGAACGCAAGAACTAATATAAGACAAGTAACAATCTTTAAAAAAATTAATTCTTATACACAAGATGAAAAATGGATTAAAAAACCAACAGCAAACTAAAAAACAACAGAGAAACCCATAACCATAACACACGAAGACACTCACATGAAAGAATTGAAAGAATAGTCAGCAATATGTATAAAAAAATCCCAAACACAGAAGTAATCAAACACTATAATAATCTACAATAGAGATTAAAAAATTAAAACACGCACAGTTTAAAAAAGAAATCGAAAAAAGAGT
This sequence comes from Cetonia aurata, assembly GCA_949128085.1. Classification (NCBI taxonomy): domain Eukaryota; kingdom Metazoa; phylum Arthropoda; class Insecta; order Coleoptera; family Scarabaeidae; genus Cetonia; species Cetonia aurata. Next base: position 1,555,212 of record OX421885.1, read on the forward strand.
CCTGACAGACAATAACCGTTAAACGGAGAAAAACCATAAACCAAAAGACCATAGCGCTCTCAAGACAGATAGTCCGGGGCGGGACCAGCAGTTCCATCATCTCGAGGCGAGGAAGAGAGCGCGAATACCGTACATATGTACATTTTGCAACAGCATTGTTATTTGTTTGTTGTATATTTGTTGTTGTGTATATTGTTATGCAAATAAATAGTTAATCATCAGATGCTATATCTTCGAAGTCAAGAGGCAAGTAGACGGACGAATCTAATAACCATATCTGGGCTTCAGTCAATCCGCATGCGATCCGAGAAAGAAATTATCAGATCAGGTTTAGTTTTAACGTTTTTTGCCTTTGCCTTATTATGAATGACAGATTCACTTACGTCATTTATGACGGCTGTACGCTACCTGAATTTATTACGGGCTGTGATTAAAGATTTTCTTGAGAACCTGCCTTTGAACTTTAGAAGAAGCTGTTAGTATCAACTGAATTGAGCTCCGAAGAGTGCAATGGGCCACCCAGGAAGTATCCCAAGACTTCAATTTTCGAAGACAGGTGGATAAGGCGGTTAGAACCGTGGACTCTTTATCGCAATAATGTTAATAATAATAATAATAATATTGTATGTATTTGTAATTTCACCATTACAGAATTTGTCATATAATTTTTTTGCATGATATATATTTACATAGATAGATAGATAGATAGATAGACTTTATTTCCACAGTATAAATGAAACATATACAAGAGAAAGTCAAAGGAAAATACAAATACAAAAATATAAAATAAAGTTTCAACTCTTACTCTAAGTAAGTTACAAATTGATTTTATGACAAAAGAATTCTTCTATTGTATAAAAGGCACAATTGATCAAGTACTGTTTTATAACAGATCTGAATTGTTTTAATGGTAATGTTCTAATATGATGTTGCAATGAATTATAAAATTTTGAGGATTGATATTGTACACATCTTTGTGTTGTAGACAATCTATGAAAAGGTATTCTTAAATTACTATTATACCTGGTCGAGTAACTATGCATATCTGATTGAGTTTCAAAGTTTGTTTTGTTTTGTTTTGCATACATTAAAATATTAAAAATAAATAAAGACGGTACTGTCATAATCTCCAATTCCTGAAAAAAGGGTTTGCAATGCTCCCTACTCTCTGCTTTTTTAATAGCTCTTATGCATTTTTTCTGAATTTTAAAAATCCTGTCTATATGTTGCTTTCTGCTACCCCATATTAATATACTATTATTTACGGTAGAATAAAAATTACTATAATATACCAGTTTTGCTGTTTCTGCATTAGTTATTTGAGCAATCTTTCTGATTTTATATACCGTAATATTTAATTTTTTACAAATGTAGTCAACATGCTTTCTCCACGTTAAATATAAACATTAGTCAATAAAAGTGTATAAATAAAATTAATAAATAAGTAAAAGTTGAAAGCAATAAATGTAAAAGACAAACAATGACTTAAAGCAGACAAACAAAACGAGAAACATATATAGAAAAATGAGCAGAATGAGGAAATGACTAGAATTGGCATTCTTCCACTGTGTAGAATTCTCTGTCGATTAAGATTTTCTTTATGTGGGTCTTGAAGCTGGTAGATGTTAGTAGCTTCATTTCCTGTGGTAAGCGGTTATATAATTTCGAGCCCCAGTAGTCGATCGATTTTTGGGAACGATCCAATCTGTGATATGGGACTCTTATGTCGTTCCTTTGACGAGTGTTGTGTGGGTGATATTCGCCATTAAGGTGGACTAAGTTTTTATTATTATGTACGTGGGTGACAGCTGCCAAAATGTACATCGATGGCAAGGTAAGTATCTTTTCTTTCTTGAAGTAACCTCGACAGCTCCCATTGCGTTGTAGACTGCATAAGATTCTGACTGCCTTTTTCTGTAGGATAAATAGCTTCTATGCGTCCGCTGACATTCCCCAGAAAAGTATACCATATCCAAGGATCGTGTGGAAGTAGGAGAAATACGCAGACTTTGCCGCCTCATTAGTTGCTATGTGTTTAATTCTCCCTATAGCGTACAGCGCAGATGATAATCGGCTGGATAGACTTTCAATGTGTCGATTCCACCTTAGTTGAGAGTCTATTGTGATGCCCAAGAATTTGATTTCCGATTGGATACCGTTGGCCGCCCGAAGTGTTAACGTTTTTGTTTTGTCTGGATTGACTTTTAATTTATTTGCAGCAAACCAAACATTCGCAGATCTCATTGCTTCCGCATAATTTTTCTGAGGCACTTAACGGACAATTACTAACTCACAAGCATCAAACGACGTAAAGAAGTGTGACTTTGACGTTTGACTTTGACAATAAATGTATGCATTTTTCAAAGATACCTAATTACTATTAGTCCAACGGATCTTTACCCACGCGTAATTGATTTATATAGCAATAATACTCATATGTTATTCAATGCATTTCGTACAATTTCCGTTTAATACAAGAGGGAGAAAGCAAATTCAAATTGAAACGTTCGTCTTCTAGCCGTTGGTTCAAGCAATCGAAGTACTAATATTGCGCGCCATTCAAATAGAAAAGACATAGAATACAGCCAAATAATCTATTCTTAAACGTGCTACACTTGTACGGCGCTAATCAAAATCAATACACCATCTTGCATTGTTCTGTCAAAGTTTTGTCTATGGACCTGTCATTAAGCTTTTTGACGTTAGTGAAGACGTTAATGCTATTGAACTGATTTGGGCAAGGGCTAAAACATATTATAATGATATTATAATACATATATCGGCAGATATGGATATAGTGTTGGGATGGTAATGTGTGGAGCAATTGCGTACGACACATAAATGAGCTAATTCAGAAATGGTACGCCAGAGAACACTTTCTAATAGCAGAAGTAGATGTTTCGTCTGTCATTATCAATGTTGGTGAAAATTCTGATTCGGGTACAGAAGAATCTGATTAATTTCTTAAAATAAGTTACTTACATTTGTAAATATATATTTTAGATTTTTGAATTTTCTATTTTATGCTTTTCTTAGAGCACACAAACAATTGTGTTGAAAATAAAATAGAGATTGTTGTATAAGTGTGTGTCTTTGTATTTGTATGATAGTTAAATAATATAGTAAGCACTAGTAATTAAAATTTGAGATAAACGTAAATCACTTTTCTAATAAGGTGCGAGGCCTTAAAATCAAAACATTATTTCCACTCAGAGTTCGGTTTTTTAACCGATTTTTGCAGTAGGTATTCATTCTTGCTCTCGAACAAATATCTCCAAATTGAACTCGGTAAGAATATGTGCTTGTTGTGGGCCGATTATAGTTTTATATACTTCCGGTAAACAGAATCTTTTGCCATTTACAATTGTCAATAGGTTAGAAATATCACCCATATCATAGTGTAGTGTAGTACTTAACTTGAGTATAAAGTAATGACTTGATTCAGATGTACAAAATTTATGATGTCATGGGTAAAGAACCATTGGACGAATAGTATCTCCTAAACTATCAATTTCAGGTAGGGACATGTGGGATATAAAAGATGTAAAATTAGACGTCGGAGCCGACTAAGTAATAAAATCCCCCGCTTGAAAAAAATAGGTTATGGTTTTTCAAAATTTCAAAAAGTTAACGTGCACTAGTAAAGTCCAACATATTGTTTAAGCATATTATGAATGCTAAATTGATATCCTAAAAATCTAGTATTCAGTGATTTTTTGAATAAATGTTTGCTAGGTATAGCAAATTTTTTTAGAAAAAATCGAATAACTACAAAACGGCCGAATCAAATTTCAAAAAGTAAAGGTATTTATAAGGCTTAAAAATAGGTAAATCCAAATATATGAAAATATAGAGGATCTGCAATTAAAAGTAACAAAGTGGAAGTGGGAAAATTAATTTTCATATTTACGAAGTAATGTGCATTCCATTTGTTAATTTTATTTTAAAACGGCTTGTGTTGGTTTAATTTTTTAAATAAATACAAATGTTTGTATTTCAAAATACACGAATGTAATTATTTTTGTATAAATATCCGGATAAGTTTTAAATTCAAAAATTTTAGTCAATTTGAAGTTATTATACACAGAATTGTAACCCTAGTAAAAATGACTAATAAATAACTTATATAAATAGCATAACAGTGTATATATTTCTGGTTTCCGCTGCTCAAAGTTCCTGATAAGACGCAAGTAAATTGGCCAGACGAGGATTATCAAGGCGTGTTAGTAGGGGCGGAGTAGTCAAATTAAAAATTACATTACGTTTGGTATAAAAGTGATAGGTAATTATCCAAAGATTTATGGACCAAGCAACAGGAAGAAGACAGTTCTTCAGTGATCTTAAGATAGACAGCTCCTTGCCGGGCCACTCTAGGTTTAATTAAGAAAACAACATCATAGGACGTCTTCTGGAAATAAAAAGGATAATCTGATAATGTGGCGCTGAAAATACGCCTGCACGTCCATACTAATTTTAATCTAATCTAGTCCAAAACGCCTCACGAAGCGAATTTTACATTTCACTTTATATTAATTATTACGTCATCTTGATTCGATTTAATTTATATTTAACATGCTTCCTATATTCATACTTTGAACGTAAACAGACTTCATCCTACACTTTTCGATTTTAGGAATTCGAGGCTACAAGTATATTTTGCTTACATTTGCTATTACGTCTGCAACATATTTATTTATACAGAAATAGATACTTGAGTATCATTACTAAACTACAATTTGAAGTGTGTCACTTCAATAATATAATATCCATATTTGCTAACAAACCTGGTAAATTTATTATTGAAGACTACCCTCGTAAGTGTTATACGCCATTATAAGTGGGTATTGATTTTTTGTTATACTCGTCGCCTTACAACGTTATTTAGCTATTTTCATCATACTTACAACTAGTTTCCTGCAGTATAGTTTAAATCAGTATGTCAAGAGTAGTAAATTAAATATGTCGACACTGAAAGCGATCCTGAGACATGATCAGTCGTGCTTGCTTGTCTAGGACAAGGAGACGTAGTATAAATTCAGAAAAGTAGGTATTAAATAGGTATCTTTTTTTGACGGTGGAAAATTGTTTATGAACATCATGTGCTTTGGTCAATCGCTGCATTATAGTATGGGACTCTCAGAACAGGTGCAGACCTGATGTACTCACTAAAAACCACCTTATAACGTCTCCAGTAGCATTTTCTGATACATACAGTATCTCCATCATGCAAACCCTGAGCACCCTGAATATCTCACTGATCTTGCTTCGTGACCTCGTCGTACTCTTAATCATATTATGCAGCACGTCCCACTGTTACTTGAATTCTAACATTAGGACCACCATGTTTCCAGGTATTACTTTGGAACCAAGGCCCAATCTGGCCGCCTCCCTCGCGTCGCTTCCCCAGGTACACTGCAAGATTATGTGTTCAACCATATCTACCTCTTTACAATAGACGCATTTGCTGTTTATAGCCTTTCCGATCTTGTGTAGCAATGTCCTAAAAGGCCCATGTCCGTAAAACCTTGGGTGAGATAGAAGTCCAGTCCCCTATGGTTGCAATTCACTCATGCCCCTAGATCCGTGATCAACTTCCTTGTCCACTGACCCTTACTAGCATTTCCATCCCATCGCTTCCTCCAGAAGTTTAGAGTTCGTTCCTAGGCCACATACCATACCCGTTTTCTGGTACAGTTATTTCTTCTGTCAGAAGGTCTACCTGCGGAACGTCCGTGAGAGCTTGTAGGGCTTAAATGGAGACAGTCCTGCAAGGAGATTTCACTCTAACAAGTACTTTACGTTGAATTTCCTCCAACAGAGCGAAGTTTCTTTTGACCTTGATTGATTCGGCCCATATTGGCGCCGCAGAAAGCATAATGAAATGAACTATCTCAGCTAGGATCTCTCTTTTTGGTACTCCGATATTTGGCATTACCTTTTTCAAGCTGCCCAGTCTGTCCTCTGCCTTCCCTGCGCCTGCTATCAAATGTGCTTAAAACTACCTGTGTCATCAAAGAGTAGCTATTTGATGTATTTGTTAGGAACTATCTCGGCACTACCCAGTTTGAATTTTAGGTCACCCAACTTCCTTTTACGGGTGATGATTAAAGCCTCTGTTTTGTGCATAGCTATTTGCAACTCGTTTCCAGTAATCCACTTGTTGATACGTTTCAGGTTTTTATCGGTATTACGCATAACCACCTTTTTGGTTTCCATCGACAATATCAGCGCCAAATCATCCGCAAAGCCTATGGTTTTCGCTTGTCCTTGTGGCTCTATTCTGAGTACTCCGTTGTAGACCACATTCCATAATATTGGACCTAACATGAGGCCTTGCGATAGTCCCGCTTTGATTTCAATGATTTCCTTGTTTGTTTAGGGATTTATTAGTGATATTAGAATTACAATAAGCCGTATAACTTAGAAATTAAATTTTAGACAGAAACGTTTTTATAATTCAGAAAGAATGACACAAAACGTGATGAACCTTAATAATACGGCTGCAACTATTCCATGTGGATAAGAATTAACATAAGGTTTTCTTAATGATTAAATTTATTTATCAACAATTGTGGCACAGTAGTATTAGAACTGTTTTGTAAAGTGTATCTTTTTTTTTTAGTATAGTATTTATTTCCACTATAATACACAAGTAGAAATGCCGTCAATACAAAAGCAGAAAAATAAGTACATTCTAATTATAGAGTGCCAATTAATTGTATTCAAGAAATTCAGAAATACTATAGGGCTCAATGCCACATATGTAGGAATATGTCATTCGTTTAAACCTAACAAAGTTATTCTCTAATTTTATATCTAATGGTAATTTGTTCAAAAAGCGAATACTGTTATAAAGTATACCTTTGGTGAATTTAGTTAAACGATGTCTGGGAACGTTGTAATTTATTTTATGTCTAGTTGTGTGGGTATGCATTTTTTCGTTGTCTCTAAATGAAGTTTTGTTTTTAAAGTTAAATAAAAGACATTCATGTTCATGTATATGAATACCATACGACGTTAAAAAGCCGAAAGATTTGAAAACAGATCGAAGTGATGTGGTAAAACTCAGACCCAGTAGTGCACGCATAGCCCGTTTTTGTAAAACAAATACACGCTCGGCTTCTGAGGAACACCCCCAGAGCAAAATACCATAACGGATTATTGAAACACAGTATGAGTGCTATACTGCCTTCAAAGTTACATAGTTACAGACTGAACTTAATATTTTTAGTGCGAAGTAAGCACCACTGAGCCTGCTACACACATGTTCTATGTAGTGATTCCATCTAAGTGTATCGTCTATATTGACCCCCAGAAAACGACAATATTTTGTTAATTTTATGTTATGTTGTGTTGTCTGCATAATTAATAATTTTTTGATTGTAACACGAGACGTTTACAAAAATGTCATTCATAAAAATTAAAAATAACAGTGGCCCCAGTGCGCTACCTTGAGGAACACCAATACTTACAGTGAGCGTATTGGAATATGCTACTCCGGTAGCACTGTTTAATTTAACTGTCTGTCGTCTATTGGTTAGGTAAGATTTGAACCACTCCAACGGAACACCTCTCACCCCATAACACTGTAGTTTTTCAAGTAATATTGCCTGTGACACAGTGTCAAATGCTTTAGTAAGATCTAAGAAGAGACCGCAAACTAAGTTATTTTTTTCCAAATTAGATAATATCCAATTGGTATATTCGAACAAGGCTGTGTTAGTGCTTTTCCCAGTAACGAAACCGTGCTGATTTTTATTTATGAGGTTATGCTTTTGGAAGAACGATAAAACTTGTTCAGCAACCACAGACTCAAAGATTTTTGCGAATGTTATCAATTGGCTAATAGGTCTATAATTTTCCAATTTGTTGCGATCACCTTTTTTGTATGTATCTAGGTAATATAATTGCATGTTTCAAGAGAGCAGGGAATTGCCCGGTTATTAATGAACTGTTAATAATATGGCAGAGTGGTTTCACAATTTCATGAAAACAGCTCTCTAGAAGGTAACGGGATTTAGAATTTCATCGATACCGACAGAATTTTTATTTTTTAGTTTAGATACAATTTCTCTTAAATCTGAAGTTACTATTGGCTTAAAATTGAAAGAAAAAGGATTTTGTTTAATACGTAGGTTGGTCAATTGTTTGAAGTTTGATGGCATCCCCACCAAAGAGTTAAAGAAAGCATTGAATTCGTTAGCTGAAGCTTTTGGATCATTTGTGTTATATAAACTGCTCTTCCCTAGCTCCTTATTTACTATTTCCCACATAGTTTTAGATTTATTTTTTGAGCAAATAATTTTGGAATCGTTAATCTACTATCTTAATATGGCCTTTAATAATATCCATTTATTATTATTTAAAACGTTTTCTATTAAAACTCATAGTATCAAAAAAAAAAAAAAACAGTAGGTGCACTTTACAAAATTATTTCAGATTGGCTAAACAACTTCAAACAATGAATATTCTTACTTACTTCCGTATACTTAAACATATTAGTTAACCCATTGAGGTCGGCCCGCAGTACAAGAAATACATTGCAAATACTATGTATTTTCTACTTCAGGATGATACCGAATTCATATCAGAAATTAATCTCAAACAGTAACTATGCAATCTCTGAATATTACCAATTAACGTTAACTGCAAAATGATGTTGAGGTGAACAGTATCATAAATTAGAAAATAGAAAAGAACCTTCACACACTTGCTTCTAAGTAGATGAAACTTTCTGTCCAACACTGTAGTTAGCACATTTACTTCCATATACAGTGAGGACGCGTGGGTTGGAACAAATTCATTTAAAATTCAGGGGTTTGTTTTTTTGAAAAACACTGGGATACGTCGACTTTTGTTTTTAGCAGGGTATTTTTTTACGGAAAATGTATATATACATTGTGGCCCAAAAATAAGTTAGGACCACCAACTACATTTTTTCAAATGGAAATATTTATTTTTTATATCCTTTTTGAATTCTGCATCGAATTCTAAGTATGTTTCGTTTACCATTTCCTATACCTAAACTCAACAGTTATCGAGAAATTCATGATTGAATTAATTAAGACCATATTTCTGGGGATTTTTTTTTTGTATCAAGCAAAATATTCGATTTTGTATTTATTTTGTTTTTTTAATTCTGGTATTTTCGATAATTGACTTGTCACTTGTCAACGTGTGACAGTTCATGTAAGTAATTGTCAAGTGCAGTTATAAAGTTTGAAAGAATGGCGCGTTTAACTGAGAAGCAACGAATAGAAATTTTGATGATGGTAGGATATGGCGACAGAACCCGAACACAAGCTCAAGTTTGCGAATTATTTAATAATAAATACCCGGAGAGGCCTATTACACGATCGGTAGTTAGTAAGATAGAAAAAAAGTTTAGAGACCTGGGTCACGTAAAAGATAATTATAAAACCAACCATCTTCCAGTTCCACAGGACACACAATTGAATATTTTGCTCGATTTAAAAGAAGAAAAATCCGCAAAAAGCAACTCGACAAGTAGCTGTAGACCAGTCAGTCTGTAAATCTTCTGTTCTAAAATACTTACACAAGCACAAATGGGACCCTTACAAATACATTTAGTTCAGGAACTTGTTGAAGATGATCTCAACCGCAGATTAGAATTTTGCGAAATAATGATGGGTAGGTGCAATGCCAACCCGCAATTTTTAAGTAAGATAGTTTTTACACAACATTTTGTATGAATGGCTCGATAAACACGCAAAATTGTCGCTATTGGGCACCAGAAAATCCACACTGGAGTATGGAAAGTCACACACAATTCCCTCAAAAAGTAAATGTGTGGGCCGGAATTGCGGGTACCTCAATTATTGGACCGTTTTTTATTGAGGGAACACTTAATTCTGAAAATTATTTAAATCTACTGCAAAATTCCATAATACCAAGTTTATTCGATATGGTTCCAACAGGATGGAGCGCCCCCACACTATTCGCGAACAGTACGAGATTATATACATAATATTTTCCCAAACAGATGGATCGGAAGGAGAGGTTATATCGAATGGCCGGCTAGGTCTCCAGACCTAACCCCATTAGATTTTTATCTATGGAGTTATCTAAAATCCAAAGTATAGGTACCTCCATAAACCATAAAATATCGAAGAACAAAAGAATAGAATTAGAGTCGAAATACAACAAATTCAGCCACAAACTTTAACTGAAGTGTTACAAGAAATTGAATATCGACTTGCCTATTGTCAGGAAGTTAATGGTCAACAATTTGAACATTTAATTTGATTTGTTCTGTTTTTGTTTTAAATAAATTTACAAAAAAACCAACCTTTGAGTTTTAAGTGATTTTTATAAATTGCCGCGTCCTCCCTCATTTTGAAAGAAATTCATCGTAAATTCCTCGATAATGAATTTAGGTATAGCACAAGAAAGATACTTGGAATTGGATGCAGAGTTCAAAAAAGAAACAAAAGAACAGGTATTTTCATTTAAAAAAATTAGTTAGTAGTCATAACTTATTTTTGGCCGGCACTGTATACATGAATGTACCATGAAAAAAAATCTCAGCCAGAAGTAAAAATCAACGTGTCCGAACGAATTTTAAATCAATTTGTTTCAACTCACGGGTCCTCACAAATTTTAAAAAAATCAATTGCAAATTTCTCGAGACCTGTTGGGTTTAGGTATAGGGCATGGTACATGAAACATTCTTAAAATTCGATGTAGAATTCAAAAGTGAAATAAAAAATAGGTGTTTTCGTTTGCGAAAATATAGTTCGTGGTTGTAACTTTTTTTTGGGCCACACTGTATAGGTACATGAATTTACCGTAAAAAAACTTGCAACCAAAAATAAAAATTGACATGTCCGAGTGTTTTTCTAAAAAACAAACCCCTGAATTTTAAATGAATTTGTTCCAATCCACGCGTCCTCACTGGCATACACTAACCCCTCCCCCCCCTCTCAAGTATTAATGATCAAGTTAACAAGAAGTTACAGAATTTCAGACATATTGCTTAGATTGCATAGACTTGCAACTATCCTAACCTTTCAATCCTAAATTATGAACTCCAGCTATTTAGATAATTCTAGCTTTTTTCAAATAAAGGTTGACAATGATTGGAAACGATCAGACGCCACTTTAACATTGTGGGTATAATTTTTAACTGCACATTCGTCTGATCATTTCCAACGATTGCAGATTAGTGTTTGTACAAAACTATTACTTTTCAATTAACACACCCTTCTTATTTGAGATTGTGATCACATGGTTCTATACAAATTTTCGGAAACAAAAACCATGATATTACTGTTTGTAAAATTTATTTTTTAGCACATGAAACCAGCGTTCTTTAGGAAACATCTCTGATTTACGGTTAAAGCGGCCGTTACCGCTCGAATGGATTCGATTTTCTGGACCAATTGTTCACATACTTCATGAAATAAGGCCCTATATTATGAATAATTAATGAGAGAGCCGCAGGAGGTAGATGAATCTATTTTATAAACCCTAAAATAACGTACACGAGAACACATGGCCCCATGTCAATAATCTACGAATATTCAATAGGTACATATATTATGTACACCTTCGTCTAGTAAATATATGAAACTAAATATTGTGTTGCGTAGAGATTGGTAGGCGTTGCGATCGTTACTACTTCGTGCACGTTGGAAAGCAAATGCATAATAGAGCCACTAGAAAAGTACCCAGACGATCATCGGTAGTGATAAAATAGCAATAATGTTGATGCTAAAGACGGACAAATGTCCCGATCATTATTATGTTATAACCCACCATTTAATTGTCATCATTTACTGTTACGTATTTCGCAAAAAAAAAGAATCCAGTAATTGGGTTTTGGAACCTTTGGTGTAACAATAACTATCACACTGACAAATGTTTGGTGATAGTGGAAAACCTAGCATTGACATTTGTCAGTGTGATAGTTAAAAAAAAGAAAACATGATTGATCAATCAGTTAATCAATTATTAATTACGGATCAAAGAAGTTAGAATCAATATAACTACAGAAAGTGCTCAATGAATATGGACGGGTTCAAAACCGATACCGAGATTGAAGTGTGGACGGGTGTTGCATGTTGCAGTTAACGTTGCAGCGAATGCTCGCGAGCGATGCGCGAGCTGTCGGTTTTTGGCGCGCCATCAAAGGAATGTTCGCTTGCAGTGTGGACGGAAATTTTACTGAACGTATAGTGTATACGTAGGAACGCCCTTCCAAACATTATTTAGCGTTTACATTTATTCGTTAATTTTGTCCACTTAACACCGACATTATTAATGCTTGATAAATCCCATACTCACCTGGACTGTTGGATTCGGTATCTATATTATTTTTCACATTTGAAGGGACGAGACATCATAGCAATCACGTATATTATTAAAGTCCGTGCAATAAGATGTCGTGCCCAAATGATCTCTTCAATTGAATTCATGGGTGGAAGAATCCCAGGAACGCACATTTTGAAATAACAACCAAAATATTTGATTTGTATTGCTATATCCATGAGTTAAAGACCACCATAAACGTCAGATAGGAATGGTAATTAACAGAGTTTCTAGGAATGCGTGGAAACAACCATATAAATGCTGAACTGATTTGGTTCTTTCGTTCTTGTCAGTGAAATGGGGATGAAAATTGTTTTTAACTTAGAATGTCATTTTGGTTTATTTAGTATATATATATTTTTCGAATTTACGCATAAGAATCAGGTTGAGTTTATTTAAGTAAATAGCTTATACATGTGTTTATGATATTCAAATATGCAGTGTATCAGTGTTCCAGTGAGTGGAAGAATGACATAAATCCAACTTATTTTGCTTAATACAATTTCTTCCAAGATGTTGTTTTCGTATGTTTTTACTGTGGACCAGGTTACTGAAAAGTTGAAAACAAAAAAAAAATTATAGAAACCTCGTTTTTAGACTTAAAATACTGTTCTTTCACTCAGCGATTCTATTAATTTCTAAGACATAAATAAATATGGAAGAATTGGATGATGAAAATACAGTTAACACGCTCGTATGAGGAAAAAAGAACTGAAAAGATAAAAATTATGAAAAACGAAAGTATAGGGAAATAAATAGGCCAAACTATGAGCACACCAGGTGAAATACATATGTAAGAAAAAAATATTAGTGTTTTGTCATCAACCAGACCTAGAAACGCCGAAGAAAATAAATTTAATAAATTGGATTATAATATCAAAACCTCATTTCAATTTGCCAAATTATTTCACGAATATCAACTTCCCCCAGATCATGTGATGATTTTCTTAGATGTAGTATCACTTTTCACTAATATATGTACTGTTATCAATCATTTTAAACGTTAGCACTGTACCTTGCTTAAAGGCGAATTTATTAAATTCTAAATTTCATCTTTAAAAATAGTTACGTTTCATCTGACATCAAAGATTATTATCAAATTTGTGGCATACCGATAGCATACCGTTTGTAAATGAGTTTTCTGACAGAAGGTAATTGTTACACCTTATTTTGCTGTTTCAACAGTTGTAATTCACATATACAAGTCACGTGTGCCCCAGACCTTAGGGGCCTTAGGCATGGGACACGCATGCGTATAAAATACGGCCGTTGTAGCTTTGTAAAACTTATTGGTGCCTGGAACATACGAGCGTGTAATATACATCTATCACAACCTATCTATTGCAAAACTACGACGCACGCTATAACGAACGTTACAACGAGTAGGTAACGTATACGGGTACTCAGCTCACTTTCAAGGTCGCACGCTCTCCAGGTCTCTCCCACTACCACACATGCGACTTCCGCGAGGTTCAAACTAGATCGCGACCTCCACGGCGTGGCTAATTTTAATTCGCGGTTTTTATTCACGGCCTTCACACCTAGCCACCCGCGGTTTGCACGGTTGCGTCCGCGAATCGTTTTAATTGGTGGTTTAATTCGCGAACCCCAGGCCGCTCTCACCTCTCTATCCATGGCCGCGACCGCGGATTATTTTAATTGGAGGCTTAATTTACGACTCTTAGATTTACCTCCACACCCACAATCGCGGGCGCGGATTATTTTAATTTGCGCTCCCTATGGGGCATTGGCGTATTATTTAGCGTAATTTTGCGACCACCAAATCTCGAATTATTTTAATTCGCGATTGCATTCATGTTATATTAGTTAGCAGTTTAACGCATCTTTTACACGTACTGCATACCTACGTCATAGGTATTGCTTTCTCTTATTTTGCTAGACTAATAATTACTTTAGTAACTCTTTATAAGAATACCACTCGCATAAAACATATGGCGCTCCATTATTTAGCTATGTTAGAGTTTGAAAACAAAGATTACAATATACTACGCAAATAATTTTTATATATAACAAAGAAAGGGTTTTCTCTTGGTTTTATATGATGATATACTTACGTTCAGCGTCGACAATATTTCTTTTTTGCATTCACAACGCAATCACTTTTGCAATTATCTACCATTGAATTTATCCGGTCTAATGCATTTTCTTGTTGTTTGTTGATTTTGTTCTTGAGCCTTTAAAATTTCTGATATTCCATAAAAATTCCCCTTTTCTACATTGAACTAACTAAATAGTTTAATAACTTTTCACATGTAGAACAATTTTATTTGTTAGCGGTATACCAATTTATCCTTGACGTAAATTAAATAATAGTGTTTTTATTGAAGAACTTTATACCGCTAATAATAATAGTAGATACATGTTGTATATTTGTAGCCCAACAGAATAAACAGCATATCCAATTTTAGGGCAATATGTAAAAATTATTCGACCTAGAACTCAACAAATTATAGACATGATAACAAAATGCAGCAAAATAATTAATAAAGATTGAAAGCGATCGATATGGTAACAATGAATGTAAAAAGAGAGTTGAAAATCAGACATACTAAATTAAACAAACTCCCAGCACACACTTTTTACTAGCCCTATAACGGTTGTGCATTGTAAGCCCTTAAGCAGCAGTACCTTCGACGGCATATGTTATTGGCCCGCCATCAATAGAAGACTGCGGCCGGCAGCCGGCGCAGTGTCGGACAAAGGCTGGTACTGCATACTAGCAATTTGCATAGCCAACACAGTACGTCCAGCAAACACCCATTAGTGGTGCATAAAGATTAGCCATAAATAATAATTAAAATAGATTTGTGTTTTATACTATAAAAATATTACATTACACATTTAAGAAATATATCTTTATATATATGTAAGAGTACAGAAATCGAAAAAAGGAACAAAAATATGTTTCTGGAAAAGTACCTACAATGTTCCAGGATAGGTGAAACGGTTCTTATAAAAAATTACAGATTTTCGATTTAATTTTAGAATTCATAATTAGGTTAAAAAAAATGATATAAATATATCTGTAGATCTTCTTGGCTTTTAAAGTCAAATAGTTAAACACTATTAAATTGAGTAAAACGTTTCGGTTTATTTACAAAACCTTAATCATTTACAGTTTTAAAAATTAATAATGTAGAAAATAAAATTTTGGTGTATAGAAATATATAACATTTTTTGTTTTATTGATAAAATAAGTTTGTTTTTTGTTTAAATTTGAGAGTTTTTTGAAATGTTTTATATAAAGATTGTTTTGTGAATTATTATTATCAATAAAATATTTAAACAAAGAATATTGCGTTTTTATAATAAATCAATAAAAACTATAAATAATAGTCAAACATTTATAAAATACATAAATATTCCTTATGTAAATAAAACATTTGGCAATATTCAATTTAAGTCCATTGTTGTTACACCATTTCGAAATCGTGTCCAGATTATATTAAAGTAAATTCGCATCACTTCCATTAGTGATGACAGAATATATTTTTAAATCGTCTGCATACGCTAATGCAGAACAAGTTAACGATGCTAACAGATCATCAATATATAATACAAAAAGAAGTGGGCCCAAGTTAGAGCCTTGCGGCACACCAGAGGTAGTAACATATTCAAAGGAATGATAATTATTGTATGACACATATGCAGTTCTATTTTCTAAGTAGGACGAGAAACCAAAAACATTAAGTTTTGTCAATAGAATGGAATCATTGATTGTGTCAAACGCAAGTGAAAAATCGGTGTATATAACATCCACTTCACCACGGTTATCTAGGTGCTCACTGAAATATTGCGTCATCGTTACTAAATTGGTAACGGTTGATCTTCCTGATATGAATCCATGTTGAATGGGAGATAAGTAAATTTTAACGCTGTTATATATGGAATCATACAATACTTGTTCAAAGATCTTGGCGAAGTTACGCAAGATAGAAATTGGTCTATAATTTTTAATTTGGCTGACGTCCTCTTTTTATATACCGGCACTACTTTCGATCTCTTCCATCGGTTTGGAAATATATTCAATGTTAAACATAAATTTAAAATTATGGATAAAGGTTTAGCGAATGATACCCTGCAGTTTTTAATAACGAAAGCTGGCACAGTCATCTCCAGACGATACCTAGCTGAATGGTAGGCAAGTTGGTAATGGAAGGTGTTGTTGGCTTAATGTTATCTGTTTCAACTGTGCTCGAAAACAATTTAGCGAAAGAATCAACAATTGTCTGTGGATCATCCAATATAGCTCCATCAAAGTATAGTGTGTCATCAAAGTATACTGATACGTGTTTTACAATGTTTGTGGTTTATGCAAGTCCACAACTGAGATACATCAGATTTAATGCAAGCTTGCTTGTCTAATGGTTATGAGTGCGACTGTCATCTTGCGACTTTGCCACAGGTAGCGTCCAAATCTTTCACTACCAACATAATATAAATCTCACTACTATTTAATACCACAAAAATATTGAACTAAACTTAAAGTTCAATTAACGCTTGATTTGTGTTTTGGTTAAAAAAGGCCAGGGTTAAATGAACGTATGAGTTTATGTGTTGTCTGTCCGACACTTATAATGCGTTGGCCCATCATTAATGTACCGTTGCCAGCATTTACCCTGCATTGCCGACACAAATCCAGTTGATGGCCAGTGTTTGCTGGGCTAGAACAACAAACATAGAAACCATAGGAAGCTAAGGATATTTAGATCGTTAGTGACAGTATTGTCCTATAAATTGATTGAAATAAAATATGTAATGTGTAATAAAATAAACAGGTAACACATAAATTGACGAAATGGGAAAATAATGGACATACATACCCTTTAAAAACAGTTATTTTGTTCGAATTCAGAGAATTGAAATTTCGTTCCCGAACTTGTTCTTTTTATGATGTGCTATAAACATATTTTCCTGTTAACGAATTACGATCGTATAAATTTACTGTGTGTACTTAATCTACTTTGGAGAGTTTTATTGTGCATGCGGAAATAAGGAAAACCAGCAATCCTTTTTAAAGCAAAAGTTAGTATATTGAAGAAAATAAAAATTACTTGGGATTTAAATTTTCTTCGCTTTTTGTTTTGATTGTCGATAAGTTCGAAAAGTTTGCGAGTTAGTAGATACTTAGAAATAAAATTTGGAAAAATTAATTTTACTCTATTGAATTATTAAAGAGCCCACACCAATTGTAAGAGGACCTTTGGAATTTAAAAAAGTAATGAAAATTTTATTTTGAAAACTTATGGGTAGATCTACCAAACATATTACCACAGATAAGTATTACAGATAGCTCACCTTACGGAAGAATTGGACGCGGCTTTCGCTAAAATGGGAACCCTCGATCAAATAGTTGGGAACCCTGCGTGAGTTCAATTGGAGCGCTGTGCTTCAGTTGCGAGCGGACAGTCGCGTGGGCACGTATGTACGAACATACATACCGCTAGCATTGAAATGTCGATACGCGGTGCTGGCAATAAATGCGCATACATATATACGCTGCGGAAAGTCTCGGAGGAATTGTAGAGATTTGAAGGTATTTAAATTCCCGGAAAATAACTTAGTGCGTGCTGAATGGATAAAAACATGCGGGTAAATACCGTGTTAGGATATCTTTGTAACATTAATACAACACTAAAAGCTCACGACAATATTGCTCTTGCAGTCCATATACAAATATACATATATTGATATTGTAAATTATCATTAAATATTAAATCATCATTAAAATAAAATAAAATTGCAGATTTTAGTTGCAAAAAATTGTAACAATTTCAATTATTAAATTTACGCCATTCTTGAGAGACCTACGAAAGTCATGTATATAGTATAAAAATGAACTTTTTCAACTTTGAAGATTTTGTAATTTGTCATGCAGTTTTGGACACCTGTATGCGACAAATCAATTGTCAATGTGGATTTCGAAAGTGTCATTCTTGTGCTTCCATCTACCCTAGAAGTGTTTATTACCAGTTGAAAATGGGCAAAAGATACTATGTTGTAAATAACGCTACATCTTTCAAAATTTTCAAAAAAATCAAGATATCTAAGTAGCAGTTGAAAATAGGTATAGGGAAACCTATTAGAACTCATCATAAAATTTTCTCAGGAATTTAAAAATGAAATAATATACAGGGTGTTCCATTTAAAATAAGAAAGTTTATGGCGACTTCCGGTATAACCGGAAGTGGTAAGACCCTGAAAATATTTTAAAATGAAAGAGAATCTTCAATAGCCCCGAATTCCAAAAATTCAGAGTTTCAGATTTTTTCTAACCTCGGAAACTTCTAACGAGCGGCTACCGTGGAAAACCCTGTATATGTTTCTATCCAGTTTTTAAAAAAAGGTGCGTCGTCTGTCCCTGTTTTACCCCATGAACTGGGGTTTCTTCTTCCTCTTAACAGAATCTGCAAATACCCTCCCCCCTCCAGTCAACAGACCTACTAACATTTTGACAGTCTTCCTGTTTTTGCTCAGTAAGGCTCTAGTAAACTCGGACCTCTGTTCCCCTTCTAAATTCTGATGATTTTTGCCTACATTCCTTGGACTTATTCTGTATCCATTCGTTGCTGGACTTTTTAGTTTGCAATTTGGTAATGCTGAAGGAAGGACTAGTTCCAACGAATGACCTTTACGAACGTCGAATGGCCAGATCATCCGTCGCCTCGTTTCTCTTGGCGCCTGTGCAGCTGGGAACATAAGCCAATGTTAGTCTTCCTTACGTAAGAGTCTCAAATGTTTCTTCGTGTGTTATCACAGGTCTAATAGCCGTTGTGTACAAATTTTTGTGAATTTTAAATTCTATGTGCAATGCCTGCTTATTTGTTAATTTTATTTCTCTTTTATATTCGCTAGTTATAAAGTATTACAAATTATACACTTATTTACACATTTTTTGTGTGTTTGACATATGATAGCTGATGTATCATTGTATCGTTTCTTTCTGATAGGACTCAATTTGTTAGGGTAGATCAATTCAAATCCAATCAAAATTTTAGTTCGGCTCACTGGGCCCATCTACCTGTTGAGATGGGAGTTCCGCAGGGCTGGATTATTGGCCCT
The DNA here is from genome assembly GCA_949128085.1 of Cetonia aurata. Classification (NCBI taxonomy): domain Eukaryota; kingdom Metazoa; phylum Arthropoda; class Insecta; order Coleoptera; family Scarabaeidae; genus Cetonia; species Cetonia aurata. Next base: position 1,574,625 of record OX421885.1, read on the forward strand.
ATACTTTTCTTATTATTTATAAATGACATCATCAATTTCATCAACTCATTAATAATTTATGCTGATGATACATCGGCCGTCGTCTCTGATAGTCATCCTGCTACTTTGGGGGCCAAGGTTGACACTCATACCTGTTATGTTTGTCTTGTTGTTGTCATTGTTATTTATTATTTTTTTATTATCATTACCATAATTATTATTACCATTGCCGCCGTTTCTGCCTTATTGCCTTTACTACTAGTATTGTATTTATTGTAATTTCATTTCTATTGTAAATTTTTTGTCTGTATATTGACAATGTCGATATCCCTGTGATCTGACAACAATATACCATCTATCTATCAATAACAAGGTATACGAAAAAATTTACGTTGATTCTTGTATTTTATATTGTTATCAGCGATATCAAAATAATTATCAAACTAAATATCAGGTTATTCTCGCCGCTATCAAAAGAGTAAGTATCTTTTCTTTGTTCTTGAAATATGCTAATAAAATATAATCGTAACTGTTCTTACCCTCTGCTCTTATTTTACCTGTGCCGCTGATCTGAGTTCGAAGTTTTTGGCCTTGGCGTGCGAAAGATGGTATCGATAAACAGAGCAATGGGAATGAAGAATATTTAGAAAGAGAACCAGAATAACGGCGGTTCATTACCAATGGTAATACCACTTGACATCATATTGCATGTGAGTTGAAGGAAAATTATCTGTATAACGAGTGAGATATTGCATTTTAGAGGAATTAATGTAGTGTAGGCAACTATGTGTGGTTTGGCCACAATCCAAAGCATACAAGGCACATACACATGCGGTAGGAATACATTATTGATCCATGATTAGAATCTGCGAAACTCGAACAAAATTCTGAAACGATTCACATGGTAATTGTATTAAATCAGATGTAATGTGACTGGCTCTATGATACCAGAAATGTAAATGTATAAGTGATGAATGCTTCTACGCCTTAGAGTTTAATAAGTGGCTAAATTACATGGTCATACGTGTTCTGCACGAATATTTTGATAGTGATATTGTAAGAGCTTAAACTTAGTAGTTAGGAAATGATTCCAAGAAATAAATAAACAGCAGTTTGAAGGTATTTCTTGGAATTAATTCAAAAAATTGCATAACCCATGAGCGTATGTATAAATGAACCCACCTAATTTCAATTTATTCAATTCAGATTTCTGGGTATAAAGTAATTTACTGGCCATGAATGATTTTTATGTATCATAAAGGCATACACAACTGTACGGGAAATACCTGAAGCGAATCTTTTAATTAAAGCAAATATCGAATGGTAGTTGGAAAACAGCAAAAGAGAATATATGAACATACTAGAAAGAGAAATAAAAATAGAGACCAAAATTACTTCGCAGAAATAAGTGAGATATTTTAAGTAACAGTGAAAAATTTCCAGAAATCAGCATTGGAAGAGGTTTGACTTGTGTGGCACGGCAAAAGTGTCTGTAAATTTAAACAAGCGAAATGGTAGAATAACCATATCAACCTAGAATAATAATAATAATAATATCTCATACCCAACAGATCTAAATCAACTTACATGGAATGAAAGACAATTTAATAGATAATACAATTATTGCTAATAAATTAAAAACAGCAAACTGTACACTTATACAATAATTCTACAAGTTTATGATAACTAATTGGTAAAGTAAGATAAATATTATTAAAAGTACATACGGAATAGAGAAAACCACGTACAATCCGAAATTTGGGAACACATTGAGTAAAACAATGTAGTTAAATTACATCGAAAAGGTTAAAAACAACAAACTCATCCAATAGCTAACAATGTGTTCGTAAGGTTAGGAACACCGAAATGAACAATAAACAAGTGGAAGGGGTGTGACTAAATGACGGTATGCAGTGACGAAAACCAAAGAACGTAAAACCCAAAAAAAATAAAGCAAGTAGTAAACCGATTTAAAATAAAAGGCGGGAACCAAGTAAAACAAAGTAGCGAAAAGCGGAGGAATTGAACAGCAATCCAGGAAGGGCGCAGGGAGAGAACAATATGGGTCGCCTCTTATCTAGGTGCATTAAATAGCTGTAGATATTGCTAAAATTCTGAATATCTCTTTTAAAATTGATCGAACAAGGATCTTTATTGATATAGTACATCTCAAGGAACAATGTTTGATCCAAGGGACGCACCGGCACAATACCTTCACATTGTCAAAATCGAATCTATGTTTATTCATTATGGAGTGATCTGTTTTAGCATTATTGTGGTCACAATCCAATTCATGTTGTCTTATCCTCTTTGTCAAGTATTGAGAAGTTTGGAAGATGTAAGAAGCATTACAATTAGCACATGGTATTTTATAGATGATATTAGATCTCAAATCCGTTGGCGTAGGTGATTAGTTTTTTTATAAATAAACTTGTAAGAGTTTTACTACAGTTAGCAATTTTTATTGGAAATTCTTTGATAAGGGAGCCAATCCTTGGGTCAACTCATTAATGTAGGGGAGTCTACAATATATTTCAGTAGGTTGGTTCACACTATCGCTGTCTATGTCTGAGACTAAGACTGGTGACATTTTCCATAGTATCATTAGCAGGAGCCGTATCGACAACTGAAGAGTTGTAAATGATATTTTTAGCTAGTTTAGGAGGATACCCATGATTAATAAGTATTTCATATAAACATTGGAGATTTTGTTGATGAAACGAACTGCAAGACAATTTTAAAATTCTATTTTTCATTGATAGTATTATATGTATTTTGCTATTCATGGTATAATTCGTAAAGATATTCATGTATCTACCAGAGAACATGGGCTTCGTATACCAATCTAAGGCGATATTTTGATTATTGTTACGGATCACTAGAGTATCTAGGAAAGGGATGGAACCATTAGTCTCTACTTCCACTGTGAATTGTAAGTGTCTATTGAAATCATTGAACACATCCAGGATCATATTGACATAAGGTACAGCTGTAATAATATTAACATATTTCCATAAGAATGGTAGATGAAATGGTAATTTGGGTATATTTATTGTTAGTAGTTCATCCATTATTATGCAGGTTGTTATAGGGCTTAAAGGACTGCCCATAAGTGTACCAAACACTTGTTTATAGTATTTTTCATTAAATGCAAAAGTAGCTCAATCAAAGAGGAACTCTTGGATCTTTAAGAACTCACAGTCCAGGGATGTGTGAGGAAAGACCAATTTCCACTCTCTGGCATTGATATCCGTTACAAGTTCCAAGGGAATATTCGTGAATAGTGAAACTACATCTAGTGACAACACGACATAATTAGAGGAAGTGAGTAGTAGTTAACTTCATAGTTTCAGCAAATGCAAGAGTCTTTAATATTAAAGTTAGTTTTATCTATAAATGCATTAGTTAGAATTTTGGCAATGTAAGACGAGATATTATATGTAGGTGACCCAATGAAGGATACTATAGATCTGACAGGATGGTGCTGTTTATGGACTTTAACTAAAGCATAGAATTTCGGGCAAGTACCAGTGTAACATATTAATTTTTTATGAGTCACATCATCAATTTTATTTTTACGTTTTAATTGTCTGATGAAGTTGTTATTTTTTTCTGTAGTTTGTTAGTAGGATCCTGATCTAACAATTTATAAGTATTTGTGTCATTTAGTAAGCTTAAACATTTGGACATATATTGTGATTTTTTTCAACACAACCGTCACTTGGCCTTTGTCAGGTGGCATAATTAGAATAGGATCATTCCTACTAGATTTTTAAAAGTGTTTACAATTTTGAAACTGAGTTTCAATTTGCAATTCTTCTCGGGACAGGCGACTATCGTGTTGAAAAAAGTTAGTCAAAATATTAGTAGATCTACATCGTAATAAATCGCTGGTTTCTGTTGGTAAAAGTTTAAAAATATGTTCTAAATCTGCAAGTTACTTGCCGAAATGGATGTCTGATTTTTTCGGAGATATCCCAAACTTGGGGCCTAACGACATAATAACCTTTACTTGACTAGAGAGTTGTATGCCTGAGATGTTTACTAACAACTTATTGTTATCCACGAACAATTTATTGCTTGCCGATTTATTTATTAATTTATTAAATTTAGAGATATTATTCTTTTTAACGGTATTAAATTTCTTATCATAAGTAAATTTACTATGTAGTATATACCAGAGAAATGCAAAATAAAATCGAAAAATAAATACAGTGGGAGAAGCAAGAAAGCCCAACGTAGATTTGTAAAGCAATAATCAAAGACATAACCAACCTTAATATAGAGAAAAAAGAGTGCGAATACCAATACATAAATTAAAAGAACCCGATAGCACACTAAGATATCAAGAAAATACAGAAGCGGGCTTTACAAATGCAGAACAGATTAGGAGAGAAGATACATTAGAAGAAGTATGGAAACCCTCCAGAGATATACTATATGAGAATATCAAACAGATCTGCGGGTGGAAAAAGTATAATCAACACATTAAAAATATTAAAGTGAAAACAGCCATTAGAGAAAAGTTGGAAAAAGTATTTCGAAACCAGAAGTCCTAACCATAAAGCGCAATACATTGATAAAAGAAATAAAGCCAAGAAAATCATAAAAACTCAAAAGATAAAAACTGGGAAGAATTCGGGCAAGATTTAGGTTTATTATACACTATTGATGGGTATCTTTTCTTAGCCGTGCTTGTAAATTTTTTATTTTTTGTTTTTTTATCTCTTGATTTAGCGGCTTGGTTTTTAAATTTAATGAATTATTCAATAAAACTCTTCATTTTGACGTTTCGACAATCTTATTTTTTATTGTTGTCTTCTTCAGATTACTTTATATAATTCACAAAATTTTGTAAAATTAAAGACATTCACACACATTTTAAAATAGTATTAAAAAATTTTTTTAATCTTTTCATTAAACATATACTAACTATACTTTGTCCTTTAAAATTATTATGCAAGGCGAAACATTTTGTGTGAACACTGGAGAGATACATTTTTGCTATGTAGCTCTCCAAAAAATAGAAACCATTTGATAATATGTAATTCATAGCGTTTGTAGACCTAAAAGTAGCAATTGACACAATAAATAGAGTTTGCATATGGAACTACCTCAGAGATTTAAAAGTACCTGGAAAATTGATTAAAACAGTAAGATATCAGAATGTAAAAGGAAAAGTACAGATAAATAGTGAGACATCCAAGATATTTGAGATGATAGCAGGAATTAAACAAGAACTACGCCACTATTATCCATAACTTTAATGGATAAAATATTAGAAAATACCAAAATCCATTTTTTTTTGTGGGTTAGACACACTGAGCATTTGGTAGTTCTGTAATTCCCGTTCGCTTGTATTTTCAGTCTTAGCTCCCTTTTGCGCATGCAGTTGCCTTGTTAAGACTGGTTTTAATTTTAACTTTACATAAAAAATTTACTTCTTATGCCTTATTTCTATATTATGCTTGTTCACATTATTCTAAGAAACAAGTATGTTTTATTAAATTATTTATTTTATCTAAACTGGTGTGAAGCAGTAAATAATTGTCAAAGCTAAAATAATAAGAGAAATCTGGTCCCATATCTAAGGATTACTCGATGTAATTCACTTGACAGTGAATATAAATAATTTAGTTATTTATTTATTACAAAAAAAAATGATAAACTCAAACAAAATTCCTAGTAAAATTTCCTCTTTTTGTAAGCGACATGTTATATTATTTAATTACTAACTTTTGCTGCGCGAGCCATATACGAATAGTGGCTTCTTAATAAGGATACGAGACTACCACAAACTTTGTTTGATGCCTAGATTATTGGAAAACTTGGTGTTTGCTTCCGCGACTGGCGTACAATGGAGCGAAATAATACAAAACATATCCTACGAACTAGAAACTGAAATAAATCTCGAAACGTGGCCGGGTGCTGGCCATGATGAATGCACTTTAATATATTTCCTTTCAGACGAATACAATTACGTGTTAATGAGCAGCGACATTCCTTTACCAATAAGTCTATGTAGCCACAATAATATGCATCATTCTGCGTAATCGCTTAAGTTTTCTAAAAATTTCCATTTATTAGAAATAGTTTTGCATATTTAAATCCACACCTTGCTATGAAATGTTTCCGAATGTCAAACGTGGACATTTTTCTACATTGGATTTGTGTCGAAGTGACCCAATTTCTTGTGAAATATCATATTTTCTACCTTCGGTCCTTGTTCATTTGCATACCATATACGGGCAGAATCTAAAATGTAAGCCAAAGCTGACAGGCACCATTTCACGCTGTGGCAAAGTATCATCGTAACAGAATCCGTTTCCACGATGCTGCTATACACATTTACAAATTTATAGCAAAGGGATGGCAGTAACAGAGGAAATAAGTTTTTATTTTATTATTCAGTTTCGTGTCATTTTTATAAAGAAAAAAGTCTGCTTTGGTTATTGGACCTCAGTTTAGGAATAGCTGTACCGAATGTACACAAGCTGCAAATGTATTAGGAACTACTTTTAGGTAGTATTCAGTATTTAACTCTGACAGAAAATTGGGATCAACATTAGAGATTCTCACCACAAACTGTGTAATGGAATGACAGGGATTACTTACAACTTCCGAACTGAATGTCGATCAACCGACTAAAATACATAGATTTTGGAATGGCAACTCGACGCTGCAGGCACACTTTAATATTGAAACGGAAAGTTCCATTATGCGTTCATGCATATGTATCTAGAATTGTGCATACGCGTAAATCGAAGCCTCGTTTCCTGTGTTCAAGAAAAACCTTGAGATTCCGCAATCGAAGACACAGGAAGCGAGGGCTCGAGGGAGGCGCGTATGGAAAAAATCGAGGAGTTGATTGTGGGTACGTGCGCTGAACGGTTTATTAATATAGTTGTTATCTAGTAAGTTGAAGTTTGATTATTAAAAGAAGTTCCTCCCAAGTTGTTAGTGAAGGAAATACTGAAGTAATCCCCGGTAAGTACCTTTTTAATAATAGTACCTCTAGCAATAAGATTAAGCAAGCGAGTACGCGACAAGTGGTGGTATAATTTAAGTTAATTTTATTTTTTAATAAGTACCGCTTTTACGTTAACCATTACTCTGCGTTTATAATGCGTTTGTTTCATACACCGCTGGAAGAACAGCCGTTCACTAAAGTCCAGGTTAACGAAAGACTTCACGAGGTTCCTCTGTATGTTCCGCCTAAGAAGCTCGATAGGACATGGAAAATCCGGTGACATGGCAGAACAATAGACTAAGACATACCTGGATTGAGTAGGGTATCGTCTCTATGTCAGCTCAAAACCATGGAAATCTGGAAGACTCCACCGACTCACACATCCCGTGTCGAAGGCATAGTAATAGACTAGGACCTGCTTGAATTGAGTAGAGTATGGTCTCTATGTCAACTGGAAACCTTTGCACGTGGAACCTCATGAACATCAACCACCAAGAGGCAAGATATTACAACGAGGAACAAGGGGTGATGGAAACTCATCGACCTGGACAGGGAAGGTGCAACATTCAAAGAATAGAAGATAGTGCTGTAAAACGTGAAATAAGTTGTTAGGGTTCTTTTTGTAATTTAGTATTAGGTAGTTTGTTTTCTTTTTCAAAATTTATTAATTTGGTTTTAATTTCATCTTTAATTTTTCAAATATTGTAAATAGTGGAACTTTGGTGGCAGCTATCCAGTTGTTAATGCTGAATTGTGTGGACACAATATTTTTCAAAGGGGAGGGTAATGCCACGGAAAGTTCCATTATGCGTTAATGCATATGTATCTAGAATTGTGCATACGCGTAAATCGAAGCCTCGTTTCCTGTGTTCAAGAAAACCCTTGAGATTCCGCAATCGAAGACACAGGAAGCGAGGGCTCGCGGGAGGCGCGTATGGAAAAAATCGAGGAGTTGATTGTGGGTACGTGCGCTGAACGGTTGGGTGTAATTATTAATATAGTTGTTATCTAGTAAGTTGAAGTTTTATTGTTAAAAGAAGTTCCTCCCAAGTTGTTAGTGAAGGAGATACTGAAGTAACCCCCGGTAAGTACCATTTTAATAATAGTACCTCTAGCAATAAGATTAAGCAAGCGAGTACGCGACAATATTTTCAAAATTTTACTATGCTATCACTTTGCGCTCGTTTGATGCCCTAGAAGCCGCTATCAATAATGCCTTGACACTCAAGCGAGTTAAAGGTCCTAAAGGGAATCTAGGTAACAAGGCTGCCGATGGGCTGGCGGAGCAGGGCTTCTTTGTGAGCCCGGAATCTGCTCTTCCTATTTCGTCGGCTATACTCAACATCCTAATAAAGCAATTGACTGCCACTCCCACGATAAATAGATGGAAATCCATAACCGTTTGCCGTCAAGCACGTGAAGCCATCCCAAGACTATGCTGCCGTGCTTGAGCGGGTGCTCCCTTCTAGCCTGAAAATTGCAAATGTAATCTCGATTTTTAAAAGGGGTGACCATACCAGTCTATTGAATTATAGGCCTATTTCAATATTGAGTACTTTCTCCAAAATCTTTGAATCTGTTCTTTGTTCAAGAATCACTAATTTCTTAGGCAGATACAAAATTTTGTCTCCTAGACAGTACGGGCTTCAGAAAAATAAATCGACTGAAATGGCCAGTATTGACTTTATACAATACGTATACGATAACCTTGGCAAAGCCCAATATGTTGCTGGTGTTTTCTTTGACTTGGCAAGAGCTTTCGAAAGTGTTGACCCTAGCCTCCTACAGGATAAATTGTATCTGCTTGGTATACGAGAACCTCTACAAGGCTGGATAATATCTTTTATAACTGATCGCAAAATGAAGGTTGTATTACGGCAGGCCGAGTCGGAGTTGGGCCCTTGCTGTTTTTACTATACATAAATGATTTGCCGCAGTTTATTCCAAATGCTCATGTAGTATTATTTGCTGATGATACCACGGTTCCCGTGTCTTCTGATTCCATTGAGAATCTAGAGCACAAAATTTGTCGCGTTACATGTGAGTTTGAGAGCTGGTGTAGTACAAATAGACTGCTTCTAAACAAAGACAAAACCACATATATACATTTTCACCAGAGAAGGTATGCTGACTTGACGATACCGTTGTCAAAATCTGTAAAGTTTGTTGGTATAATAGTTGACAGCAATCTGAATTTTGTCGAACATACATCAAACGTGTGTAAACAGCTTAATCAAGCTTATTTTGCTCTTTCCCAGCTAAGATCAGAGCTAGATAGTGACTCCCTGCTGGATGTATATTACTCATTGGTATACCCTGCCATTTCTTACAACATCTTGATGTGGGGACGAACAGGTTACAGGCGTGTACTTATTGCTCAGAAAAGAATCTTGTGCTTAATATTCGGATTGGAGCCTCGTGATAGCTGTAGGCAGTTCTTTCGTGCCTACAAGCTGTTAACGTTGCCTTAGATCTCATTACACAGACTCCCGAACGTCTCTACCTCGGCGCCAATTCGATCGTGGCCGAGTTAGAGAGTGAAGCGGATAACTCTACGCCGGAGTACCTCAACAATCTCAATCCATCTGGATTCCCTCTCAACCGACTGCGCTTGAAGGAGGGCATTGTCGTGATGCTCCTCAAAAATCTTAACGTCCTGGCCGGCCTCTGCAGCGGCACCCGACTATTGATTCGAACCCTCTGCGAACATGTTATAAAACAATCATTTTGGTTTTTTTTTTACTTCCCGCATCCAGTGTGGAATCTCAATAGTATAGTAATGCAAAACTACGTCGATTAGCACTTGCTACCATTGCTTCTAAGTATTGCCTCGTCGGAAAAGAAAATGACAGATGTAAACTCTGAATTAACACTCTTAACATTTATTATATCATGGCAAAAGGAGGTTCTTCTATCAAAATTATTTTCTTTAAGTTCTTGATAAAATTTATATTTTTTCGTTACTTCATTCACAGTTGTTTCACATGCTTCAATAATAACACTTAACGCTCTACTGCTAATGCGCGGGTGCAGTATTTCTAATTCCTTTTCATCCATATCAACAGCCTTCTTTCTCTCCGTTTTCGCATAATCTAATGGTTAACGTCACCCTGGATATCGTATTTGATAAATTCGTGCTGCTAGTAAGCCATTTCTTTAAGCTTATCCAAGGATGTATAGCATATTAGACAAACCCATTTTCAAACAAACCAACAACTGAATAAATAAACAAATTAAACTGAGTGAGAGATATAACCATATCACAAAATCAAATAGTGAAGGAAATAGCGAAAAAGAGCAAATAATGTAAGAATAATTACACGAAGCACATTTACTAATTGCTTGACATTTGCAAATGGCCGATTTAAAAGAAATGATCTTTTCTTCTTGACGAGCTTACCGATCACTCGGTGTACGTACAAATATTTTCAAATGCTGAAGCTTTTACAACAATATATATTTCAATTACCAAAATATTTACTCAGCTAACAGTTATCTAGTAAATGAACTTTGCCATTTAAAAAAAAACTCAGCCTGTACATCACTTCACTTCCCTGAAAAGCTGGCCCTAAGAGGTCAATAATTTTAACAGCTTGGACAAAAATGATCATAGGCAGAATATGAAGAAAACATGGAACGTTCTACCTTCTACATAATTTTATAAGGAAAGATTCGAATTCTACGGAAAGAGTTTTCCGAAAATTATGTTGTACTTCTGACAATTGAGTTGCCATTGTCAGGTTGCCGCAAGTGGAACTAGATCGTGATTTACTCGCTTGGCAAATTTATATGATAATAAATAATTTTCAGGCGGCTTTGGTTTTACTAATTATAGATTGCTGGAACTATACAATAACACTTCATCTATCACTGTTCTGACAAAACTTACAAATATTTTAAAATAATAACAAACTCGGGGCATTATCACAGTTATGTAATTAAATAAAAGGTTTAATAAGCTGGAGGATTGTCAATTACTGTCATATATATTATGACTATCACACTGACAAAGTCAATGCTAGGTTTTTCCACTATCACCAAACAACAATGCACAATCTCTCGACGCGCGTTTCGCTAACCAAGTTAGCATCATCAGGGTATAACTTGGTTAGCGAAACGCGCGTCGAGAGATTGTGCATTGTTGTTTGGTGATAGTGGAAAAACCTAGCATTGACTTTGTCAGTGTGATAGTTATTGTTACACCAAAGGTTCCAAAACCCAATTACTGGATATATATTATGCTTGGATTCAGGATAAGAAAGCTATAACTATCATCCTGTATATGGCGGGCAACAAAAAGTTTTAATTTAATTAACTTTAAAAAACTACCAAAAAAAAATATTTGAAAGTGGGTTTTCACCTTTTGAAATGTCTTAGAGGAAAGCGCTTCTGAGGAGAGCGGTTCAGTATTTACGTAAAGCTCATGGAATATCAAACAGTTCATACATATGTGTACCTCTTATTGGGAACCGTACGGATTTATTTCTCTCCACTCACTAGATTAACCTTAAAAATCTTCTAGGAGGTAAGGTTTTTGTGACCTTTATGTATAAAGTAGCTAGCTGCATTACCTGCAAGTCAAGCGTCGTCTTTAACGTATTGAATAAGAAAGTAGTCGTTTATCACCGAACTGTCGATGTCGGTTGAAGGTACTCAAATGAATTTAAACGAATCTCCGTTTTTAGAGTCCCGCCGTCTGTGACTGAATCGTCTAAAGCTTTGAAAACACAAATCAATTATTCACAGCTTGAGGGTTTGAAAGTTATACAACGCTTCATTACCACCTCTTTTGAATTTTTTACGTCTATAGTCTGCCAAGTTGGTTGCAATATCAAGTTGCGAATTTTAGATCTATGTTATCTCCCTCTGCGAGTTGGCCAAGAGCAGTATATCCATATGTAGGTATTTATTTTAATATGTACCCCTACACGAGTGTTGTTCTAGACGCTGATGTTAACGCTTTAAGTACCGGTAGTAGAAATAAATAACTTTGATATCTTTATTTTATTAATTATTGATCTAAGGCATATTTCAAATGAAACTAAAACATTAAATTTAATTTTTTTGTTTTTGTTTATTAGAAAATCGCTGTCCTATATATATGACACCGGTACAATGTGTATAATACGCTGTATACTTATTAAGACAAAAACATTATTTAGTATGATATGGTTCAAAGCAATCTACACATAGTGTTATATCACACTTACTACAATATGTTAGAGGTTTTTTTTGACACTTTGGAAATTGACACCTTCGCTGTTTATTTCTTCGTCTTATCCAATGATTGTTTCCGTCGTATTTGATATCGGGTACTACGCTGTGTACATTATGTTTTCTTATAGCTCCTGTGTACCCAACTTTCAAATAACTGGTCCCGACATTTCTTCTAAAGTCTAAACAAGATAGAGAACTAGATCCGTGAATTTTTCTGTACAAAATCCATGCATTTGTAATGGACATGTCGCTCATTCTTGTAATTAGAGGCCAATACCATTTTTTGGCCCTAATTTTTATAGCGTACTTTCCCACCAACCAATCATGCTGATCGACACCTCCCATGTGTTGATTATACATTTTGATTATATTCGGTTTTGGATGGAAATTTTCTGCTGTTCAGATTTAGACCATCTAGAAGCTTTGCCCAGGAGATCAATAGTGTCAAAATTGGTGCCCATTGTAACACATTTGTTGTCATTCCATTTCAAAATCAGAACCTCGCCGTTTTGGTCAAATCTGTAATCGTATTCTCCACGATTTTTTTTAGATAGTTCCTTTGAATTTATGAGTGGACACTTATCCGTTCTATTCTCTCGCATTGTCCCTGATTGAGGAAAAAGTACTTTTAGTGCACAACAACAGTGACCCCTACCTAATATTACCTGTAGCTCAAAATCCAATTGATTTTAGATGAATGAGTATGTCTCTGTTCGTAAAAAAGTTATCGAAAAATACGAAGTAGTCGTTAGGGTTTGGAATGTCTTTCAAAAGATTTATAATAACTTGAGAACCCTGTAATATACCAGGAGTAGCATTGATATCTTTGCCTGTGTATACAGAAAATTTATAACAATAGCCATCTGAACTACATAGCGACCACAATTTGTAGCCAAACCGAATCGGCTTAGATTGTATAAATTGCTTGAGGCGATTATGTCCATAATATTTTACGATCATCTCATCAATTGATAGGTAAGTAGAGAACACACCCCACTGTAGAAATGCTTCATTCACTTTATTTATCAGCAGACGAATTTTGTAACATCTGCAACATAGTATATATGCCAACTAAAAATATACCTGCAATTGAGACAGATCATTTTGATTACCTGTCAGTTAAATTCGAGTTCGCATGTCGTGTTCTGAGTAGACGTGTTTGTGTGACCTCTTCCGATCTTCTACATTTTAAACTGTCTATATTGTCCGGATTTTTGTGGGAACTCTACATTGTGTGTGTTATATGTTACAGTAGTGTTTTATAAAAAAAAATGGGGCTCTCTAGAAGTGAAAAGAGTGAAATAATTGATTTAATCAAAGAAACACTATCAACGTTAGTTGCAGAAGTGAAGGAAACAGTCTCTCGTGAGATCAACAAAAAGTTGGAGCAAAAACTCGGTCAGCTTTTTGGTAATATCGAAAATAAAATAACGCTTGCTGTGGAGGAGAATGCCTCTCTTCAACTTAAACTGGATTCTCTCGAACAATATACAAGAAGAAATTCCATAAGATTATTTGGAGTGCCGGAAGAATCCAACGAAAATACACTTAACATTGTTAAATCTATCCTCACCGATAAACTCAACTTGCCTGCTGCCTGTGATGCAATCGACAGATGTCACAGATTAAAGTCTAACAATGTAAATAATTCGGGCAATCAAAGGCCTAATGTTATTATCATCAAGTTTATATCCTATTATGCTAAGCATACTGTCATTAAACGGAAAAAATCATTAAAAGGTACTGGATTATCTATAGTTGATGATCTGACATCGCGTAGATATAAATTATATAAAAATGTGATGAAGAGATTTGGACATAAAAACACATGGTTGCTTGATGGTAACATATTCGTTAAACATAACGGTAATCGTTTACCCATAAAGACTCAGGATGATTTATTGAAAATTGTTTAGGAAGAGGGATCATCATCATTTAAATCTATACGTCGAAAATAAATTTATGAACTTTTTCTTTTTATACTAGAATAATACTTGTGTTTGATTTATTCAATTTTTTACTTGTATTAGTAGATTATTTTTGCTGTTTTATCATTAATTCAATATAGGTAGGTAATATTATTTCATTTCGTATTTACATTTAGCTTTTGCATACAAGTTACAATTCCATTGTACTAATAATTTTTGTTATTGTATTGATATTGCTCTGCTTGAGCATCAAATTCTATTAATTTATCTTGGAGTATTTTAGTTTTTTTTTTTTTTCTCTTCTCCTTTATTTTATTTAAATCTGTATTCGTAATACTGCATACATTTCTTATATATTTACTGTGAGGTTATTACTGTCACTATCTTTTCCGTCAATTCAATTAAAAAAGAACCTACTTTGTTTTCTTTTTCTTATTATTCAACCCTACACATATATAACTATATGTGCAGCGTTATATTGGTATAGGTCATTACATCTTGCTTATAATTGTTTGTTGCTCTTTTTTGTAATTAGTTATCTTTCCTAGATTAAAATTTAACTTTTGTTATTGTTTTGCTGTACTTATAATATATTTGAATTTGCTTTGCTTATTGAGTTAATACATGAATATGTATATATATTGAAGTTGTGTTGCTTCATTATTTCTTCTCTTTTTTATCGCTGCTTATGTTTAATTGCCTTGCTTTTTAGTTGTCGGTGGTAGTGCTGCTTTTTCCTTGCGTCATGAAGAGTGTACAGATTTCACACGTTAATTGCAGATCACTTACAAGTGGATTTCCGTTGTTTAAAGATTACTTTTCTCAAGCTGATAGCGATATATTTGCTCTGACCGAGACGTGGCTTAACTCTAATGTTTTAACAGAGATGGTCGAGATACCTGGTTTTACATTGATACGGAGAGACAGAGATGGTAGGGGTGGTGGCGTTGGCATGTATGTGAGTATGTGTATTAACTATTCTGTAATTGACACACCTTTTACTGATGCTCTAGAACAACTCTGGATTAAATTTTCTGTAAAAGACAGATCAATTGTTCTTGGTGTTGTATATAGGAGACCTAATAATAGCTTTAATACTTTTTTGGACGGTTTCGAGAACAGCATAATATTAGCTTTACCTTTATGTGATGATCTGTTATGCGTCGGTGATTTTAATATCAATCTGCTGGATGCTTCTAATTCAAACGTTCTTGCCTTTAATGAAGTTTTAGATACTTATGGTTGCACACAGATCATATCTGAACCTACCAGAGTAACAGAACATTCAATCTCATTACTTGATCTAATGATAACAAGCAATACTGATATTACCCTGAATACTCTTGTGCGACCAATTCATAGTTTCTCTGATCACTTTAGTATTTCTTGTGATTTATCTTTTCCACCTATACGCATTGAGCGGGCATTAAAAACATATAGGGATTTTAAATATTTTGACTATGATACCTTCAATGCGGATCTGATCAATACTCCTTTTCACCTTATCTTTGATGCTGAAGTTATTGATGATAAAATTAGTGTCTTTAATTCACTCTTGGTATGCCTTCTTGACGCCCATGCTCCATACAAAACATGTAGAAGTGGAATGGTTTACAAACCGTGGATTACTGATACGATTAGAGATATGCAAAAGCTTAGGGATCAAGCATTTATTAAGTACAAGCGCACGCGTAGTCTTGCTCATTTTTCTTATTATAAATCCTTAAGAAATTTAACAACAAGTGCTATAAGAAGGGAAAAAAAGGCCTATCTTGATTGTCGTGTCCGGAATGCAAATCAAAAAAATGTGTGGAAAGATCTCAGGGATTTAGACATTGTGCCTGGGTCTTCTAGGAATAATGTGTTACCTGTTAATCTAATTAACGCTGATGCAATTAATAATTACTTTAGTTCAACTTCCTCCTCAACAGCTACTGCTGACCCTGACACTATCAATTACTACACAAGGGAAGCGGCTTACAACTGCGTTGATGTCCGCTTTTACTTCAAGCCAGTGACCGAGGATCAGATATTTGGCGTGATACGTCGTATGTCGTCCAAGTCAATTGGCTGTGATGAGATTGGCATAGAGCATATTAAACTTTGCTGTCCCCATATTCTTCCATTCATTGCCCACATATTTAACAATTCAATATCTTCTGGCTTCTTTCCAAGTGTTTGGAAGAAGTCGCGTATTATCCCGTTGCCAAAAAATAAGAAACCTGAAGCATACGCTGACTTACGTCCCATTAGCATTTTATGTGTTATGTCCAAGATTTTTGAGAAACTATTAGAAATTCAGATCAGAGACTTCATTAATAATTATAATATTCTTCCGTCTTGCCAATCTGGGTTCAGACCTCATCACAGCTGTGCCACTGCATTGTCTTCTGTTGTGGATGATGTTTGCGAGGCTGTTGACTCCGGTAAAATTACAGCATTGATTTTGCTAGATTTTTCACGCGCCTTCGACACTGTTAACCATGATTTACTTATTATTATATTGACATCACTAGGTTTCAGTAAGGATGCATTAGAATTAATCAAAAGTTACCTGTCGTTCCGATGTCAAGAGGTAGTTTTGAATAACAAGACTTCCAATACTTTGCCTGTGCGTAGTGGAGTACCTCAGGGATCTGTTCTGGGACCTCTTCTATTCACTCTTTATACATCTAGGCTTCATACGTCCCTTAATCACTGCTCTTATCACCTCTACGCAGATGATACTCAAATATACTACTCATTTCATCGTGAGAACCTAGTTGCTGCTAATGCTATCATAAACTCTGACCTTGCCAACATTGTCAAAATGTCAACCCAACATTTTCTACACGTCAATAGTAAGAAAACTGCAGTTATTGTTTTTGGTAAGAAGGCTGACATTGACTTTGCTTCACAAAACTTGCATCTTGAAATTAATAATATACCACTGAAGTGTAGCAATACTGTCAGAAACCTTGGGTTGCATATGGATTCAGAACTCCGTTTTAAAGAACACGTCGGGCACTGCATTAGAAAATCTTATTCTAATTTGAAGAAGCTTTACAGTCATAAAGATTATTTGTCGGTGGATACCAGGAAACTCTTATGTGACGCTTTAGTGCTTTCGCACTTCAACTTTTGCGATGTTGTTTATGGTCCGTGCCTGAACGTTTGCACGGCATACAGAATACAGAAATTACAGAATAGTTGTATTAGATTCATATGCGGAATTAAAAAATATGACCATATTTCTCATAAATTTATAACGTTGGGATGGTTTAATATGAAAGAACGGCGTCGGTTCCATATGTATTGCTTTTTCTATAAAATTGTAAACTTCAAAACTCCGCCTTATCTGTGTCTAAGAATCAGGTTTCGCACTGATGTGCATAATATCAATATTCGTTTTCCACATGCTATTACGCCACCAGTCCATCGCACCTCTTTCTTCGAAAGATCGTTTAGTTATAACATTGCGCGTCTATACAATGACTTACCTGTTTCATTGCAGAAGTTAAATTTCTCCTCTTTTCGGTCACGCATAAGGATGTTTCTGGGCACCAAGGGCTAGCGCACTCCACGATTTGAGGCAATGCAACTTTAATTTTATGTTTCTTTTTTTTTTCTCTGTATTGTATTAATTTAGTATGTATGTATGTATGTTTCTCAGTTACATGATAAGATATTATTGCTATTTCTTGTGGGCGGTCGGATTGAAAAGCAGTGTTAACTGAATTCGGCCATTTGTTGCTTCATTTGCAGATATTAAGTTTTTTCTGTTTGTTGATTATTTTTTTTGTTGTTATGCAGTTGAGGTAATAATAAACAAATTATTATTATTATTATTATTATTAAATCGGGTTCAGTGTTATTGCAGCAGTGAAAAACAGATTTCAATTTCAAGTAAGTGTTTCGAGACATCGCTTCTTTCACTATTTGTTGCCCAGCATCTTCATCTACACTCCAGTATAATTTTTCTGAAGGTAAAATGTGATAACCAGAAAATAACAAAAAGCCAACAAAAACTCTTAATTCGTTAGAAGTTACTGTAAAATCTTTCAAATTTTTTGTGCATTTAACATATCGTTCAGTCTCTTCTTGTAAAAGTTTATATATATCATCGGAAAAGAATTTTTCAAACAATTGCAGCGGTGATAAATCATAGATATCTTCACTAACTTTCTTTATTTTGTCTTCATCTGTGTGCGCTATTGGCATCTTATTTGAATAGGATGGATGTGATTTGCACCAACGCGAAGGAATATCAGTTAATTTTTTTGAACCTCTAGTTTTAGAACAGCTTTTACCGCGCTTTTGTTTTTGAGTACAAGAACTTTCCTGTTCGCTAACTATATTAGATCCTTGTAACTGAATTTCTACATTTCCAGGAACATCGCTAACTTCATATTCACCCGTTTCATCATCATCTCCTTCATCACAATCACTTAGAATGTCCGGATCCGGTGGCAAGACTGTTATGTCAACGCTATCCACACTTTCCAAATATCTAAAAAATTCTTCGTCTTTAAATAATGCTTCAATGTCTTTCACACTTAAAAATCGCTTATTATCCATATTTTCCACAAAAGAAAAATATTCAAAACACCGACGGGACGGCTGAGAAATTACGTTATATGCACAATGCGGAACAAACGTGTGAGCACCGAAAGTTAGAAATCAGACTGCACACATACGTATATGAATTAGACCAGTGTCCTATAAATATGACGTCATAGTTTAGGCTCAAATATTCGTGTTTATAAACAAAAATCAACTTAGGAAGATTATGTGCTTTAATAGACTTAACATTCCCTTTTTTACTGCCGTACCCCGCAAAGCCGTAAAAATAGGTAAAATCTAGAGGGGAACAAATAGGTAAAAATCGTTCCATCGATTGGAACTTTTTTTGTACTGACAAACACTTATTTTTAACAATACTAAAATACATTTTCAAACTTAAAAATATACACTGCAACATAGTATTTGAAAATAGTAATATTTTTTGTATCTTCACACACAAAAAAGATCTTATTTTCGGTGTACTATATATATGACACTGGTACATAATGGGTTAATAATAATAGTAATAATTAAACCTGCTCCGTGAAGCAATTTACACCGTACATCAGTAATGTATGTTCATAGAAAGGCAATGCTCAGTTAACTTGTGAGCATAAGGTAAACAAGAATATATTTACATACTTCATCTTATCACACTCACAGTAATAATAAGCAAGTCGCGAGATGATGGACAGTTGGATGATTCCTTGTTTATTTATGTGGTACCCAGTCGTAACATTACCTGAGCTCAGTGAGGGAAAGTAGTGAAATATATTATTGCAACTATGTAATGTTGGCGCATACAGACATATACATACACCGGAATAGCAAGGTTTTACAAATATGATGAGTAGTAAGTAGTAGGTAGGTTTTTGATGAGCGTGCAGCCTCCGTACATCCAGTGTAGAATGTATCCTAATGGGAGTATGTATGTTATTTATTTTTTGTTGTTGGTGTTATTTCTTTTGTATATTTGGTGAATTCCTACACCACTGGTAGCGGAAGTATATATCGCTATGAAATTTGTAGATAATTCTTTTAAATTTTAATTAAATTTTTAATTAAGTAAACACTGTTTTTATTCTACTAAACACCGCTCAGCGTCATCTATTAGACTCTCATTAATTCCAAAGATATGCTAGAACTCAAATGAGAGAGGGCATGAAAAGTAAATTTGTCCCCACTATAGTGTTGTAAGTACACCGCAAACGAATATGATTTTCAGTCACCCTCAGGACGCGGGAGGATGACGTCACTCCACTGAACCACTGATTATTATATTAATAACAAAAAAATTAACTCTTTAAACTTAAAATATCATCCTGCACGTAAAAATAATAACAGATCTTACATCTAAATTGTGTACACAAAAATACAATATCAATTATTATTAAATGAGTTCCGTGATGAACGAAATAAAATCAGAAACATGAATTCAAAACTTGAAATCAATAATCACAAAATGTCAGCAATGAAATACAACTTTATATATCTACTTACTTTCGTATCGATCAAGGAACTGAACTCACAAGGTTAAACAATCGTATAAGTATAAAAATCTCAGATGCGTGCGAAGCAACGCACACAGATCTGTCCGCAAACGGACGAACTCGCAAAACAAAACAATATATATACACTACCAGTGAACGCAAAATGTACACCTGACTGAAATTAATATAAACAACTGAACAATAAAATAAACAAATTAAACAATCCAAAACATTAACTAAATCTTATTTGAAAATAAAACAATTTGAAGTTTCTCGCAACATTGACAAACGCTTAACGGAATGAACAAAAAAAAACACTGAATTTACAAAAACCCGGGGTGCCAGACCACAGCACTACGTTGGAATAAATCCTGCAAAGAAACGTTTATACAAGAACGAATACTCACCTTATCATGCGCATATATATTCACTGTTGCCAAGTATACACATATAAATCAAACAAACTTTAATAAAATGGTGACACGCACTCTTACAACACCCGCCAAAAAAAAAACTTTTTAACACTACCGTAAACCACCACCAAACAACCGTACCAAAAACATGCGGATTTTTGGAGAGTCAAAATGTACAATCATCTACCGGATAGCATAAAACTTCTTACAACCAACACATTTGTCATAGCTCTAAGAACACATTTACTAAATGCAGCTTTTTATTCAATTGACGAATTTGTCAATTATGAACTTACGAATTAAATGTTTGTCATGCATGTATAACAATGTCCTCTGTCATTTATCATCTAGGTACCTGTTTTATATCTGCATTATGTCGTAATTATTTAAATGATGTATTCTTTCTTATATGACGATTATTGTATTGTAATACAATAAATAAACACATATTACATATTGCACATACAGGGTTAGTAAAAAGTCCCGGAACGGTCGAATAACTTTGTTATTTGAAAATTATGATTTCTGAAATTTGGTATGGGGGTATAGTTAATATAAATACATTTTATGCAATACAGTTAATATTTTTTTCACTTCCGGTTTAATCGGCAATACGTCCAATTTTTTTTTTTTAAATGGAACGCCCAGATTTTTTTAACACTTTTGAATGCAAAATAAAAAACTACGTTCAGGAAGTATTAAGATGTTTATTTTTATTCACAAGAAAACAGTTAAAAAATAAACAACTGTCCTAATACAGAAAAATCAAGATACCTGTCTATTCAGGTTGCGATTACAATAATTGTTAAAAATGCTCTCCATTTACAATTTGACAAAAATGTAAACGGTCAGTAAAATTTCTTATTGAATTTTGTATTTGTTCTGGAGTGATGCGATTGGCTTCTTGAACTATTCTCTCTTCCAATTGTCCAAGGTTATGGGGACGATTTTTGTACACTTGACATTTCATGTGATCCCAAAAGAAAAAATCTAATGGCGAGAGATCTGGCGACCGTGCTGGCCATTCGATTGCTCCTCTACGTCCGATCCAACGTCCCGGAAAAATTTCGTTCAAATAATCGCGGACATTATGGGCAAAATGGGGGGGAGCTCCATCTTGTTGAAACCAAAAATGTGCATTAGGGTGATCACCTATGTTTGCATTCGGAAAGAGGGCCGCAAGTGCTGGAACAACCTCATTTCGCAATAAATTTAAGTAGACGTTGCCAGTTAAATTTCCTCTTATAAAAAATGGTCCTATGATGTTGTTTCCAACAAGACCAGCCCAGACATTCACCTTTTGAGGACGCTGTGTATGGACTTTTTCAATCCAATGCGGATTTTCAATTGATCAGTAGCGACAATTATGTCTGTTCACAGTGCCGTTGAGACAAAACGTTGCCTCATCTGAAAAAATGATGTGATCTAAAACATTAGGCTGCTGCTCGATCAATTCCGTCATTGTTTCGCAAAATTGTAGTCTACGATCTGGATCATCTTCAGTTAACTCATGGACGGGATACATTTTATAGGCTTTCATTCTTGCTGATTTAAGAATCGTATGAGCAGATTTTTGACAGATCTCATGAATTTAACCTAATTCTGTTGTGGACACGTTATGATTTTCTTCCACTGTAAGTAACACATTCAAACTAGTTTCTTCATCTGTTGCTGTTAATGGACGTCCCCTTCTAGGTAAATCCTTTACCTGACGAAAGACTTCAAACTTTTGAATTGTTCGGCATGCCGTACTTTTACTAATGTGACGATCCGGATAAACAGTATTAAACAAAATACGAACCTCTTCAAAAGAACGTTGACGATCACCGTTCCCACGCATCATTAATATCTCAATTCGTTCTGATTCAGTAAGTTTTCTGCAATTTTCAAATGTGTCAATGTTTAAAATAAGTAAATTTATAGCGATGCAAAAGTTAAACGCTTTTAAAATTGTCAAATGTGACGGCAAAAAGAATGCAAACACTAAACAACAACTTTTTTCAAAGGTACCTTGATTTTTCTGTATTAGGACACTTTTTTAATTTTTTAACTGTTTTCTTGTGAATAAAAATAAACATCTTAATACTTCCTGAACGTAGTTTTTTATTTTGCATTCAAAAGTGTTAATAAAATCTGGGCGTTCCATTTAAAAAAAAAAAGTTGGACGTATTGCCGATTAAACCGGAAGTGAAAAAAATATTAACTGTATTGCATAAAATGCATTCATATTAACTATACCCCCATACCAAATTTCAGATATCATAATTTTCAAATAACAAAGTTATTCGACCGTTCCGGGACTTTTTACTAACCCTGTATAAACATTAGTGAACTTACATCAAAACCCAAAAATAAATTAATGTGTTGTTGACCTTCTATCCCTATACAGATTTACAATATGGATTTTCTAAATGCGATAAAAATATATCCAGATAATTTAAAAAAAGACGTCGCCTTTGATAGCAAGCATTCCGGAATAATACAGGAAGCAAATGCGAAATATAAAGCCTATGTAGGTATAGAAAACGATAAATGTAGACGAGCTCTTTGTGACGTCAATCATAAAGTGAAAAACGAAACGCACTTCATACATATACATTACTGGAAGCCGAATTTCATATTTTTCTTTGTGTACACATGTACAGCAAAGGCATCGTATTCTTTCGATATGCTCATACATGCGCGTACTTGTTCTCAGATATATCCATCATATGCATATGCTTACCTTCGTCCCTTTCTTATTCCTATTCCAAACGTGTTGTTTTCCCATTTTTTCTTCGCTGACAACACTAATAGTGAGTTTGGCTGTGTTATAGGTGGCAAGCAGTGACATTGTTTATCGCTGAGAAAATGATCCCTGAAAAATTGCTGGGATATTGAATGTCGACGTGCGAGATTTCTTTTCGAAGAGATATATTATCCTTTTGCATCTTAGTGTTATTTATGGTTGGAGCCATCTGAGCGACAAGTATGTATGTATGTATGTAAGTCGGAATGGAAAGTTTGCGCGACAGCGAAAGTTAAATTATTGTTTGACGTAAATACTTTTTGATGGATTACCTTTTGCTTTTCCAGAGAATTGTTTTTAATTAGACTATTTTTATTAAATATAAACAAAAGCATTAATTTGATTGGTAGGTATAACACATAATGAGTTTTATTGACTACCTATATGCAACCTACCTCCCTTGTTAGAATGTTGTATTAATATCACATAACTTGTTTATTTTTATTTTACATAAAAAGCTTAAAGATACCATCATTTTGTTGGACCCATAACCGCAAGCGTTCTTCAGATCCATCGGCTGTTTTTCTAAAAATATTGGCTGGAAAACTGTTACATGCTGGTCTAATACAGTCCTTTAGATCTTCAGTTGTGATGGGTGCGGTATAGTAAACAGTTTTCTTCAAAGTGCCCCATAAGAAAAAGTCTTGTGACCTTGTATTGCTATATGACCATCTTTTCCAATCCAACGGCGGAGATAAGTTAAATTTAGAAAATCACTTACAGCTCGCGCATTGATCTACATGACGAATTCAATGCGGATTAATATTGGAATAATAACGACTATTTATTACGCCGATAAAAACAAGCTGCTCTCAAATGTAGCCTCGTTTTATCTATAGCCCACCTGCAAAATGTGAGACGAAACATTTTGTCGTTATCGGAAAGCTCCTGATTAATTGAACTGTGAATATGATTGGAACGTAAAATTGATCTACAGTTACAGCAGGCACATTTGATTCACGACTAATTTTGCATCGACAAATGTGCGGATTCACCATTACCATTCCTGTGAAATCCGTACGCAATAGTTCCTTTCTTTTTTCTACAAATCGCCGAACGTATATTCACGTACTGTACCTGAATTACAAAAGTACGTGTAGTCCGTGTTTTAATTCACGTGAAGTTCGATGTCCGAGCTTTATCACGTAAA
The DNA here is from genome assembly GCA_949128085.1 of Cetonia aurata. Lineage (NCBI taxonomy): Eukaryota > Metazoa > Arthropoda > Insecta > Coleoptera > Scarabaeidae > Cetonia > Cetonia aurata. Next base: position 1,599,102 of record OX421885.1, read on the forward strand.
TTATAAGGCGTCCGAACGTTCGGGCACACGCGTAGTTCAATTCGCGTCTCAAAACCGTGGCTCTAATTCCTAGTATGGTTACGGTGATGGCGTCTAATAGCATCATCGTTATTTAATGATTTTTTTCGGCTTCCACATTCCAAAGTACAACATCACTACACGCAGTCGGGAAATAAAATATGTTCATATAGTCATCCAATAGTGAATTTCCTTCGGTTATATTTGTTTACAAGTGAATAGACAACAATAAATAATAAAAATGGACCTACTCCGACGATAAAAATAGCGATATTATCTCGTCCAATCATGGAACTTTTATACCATCGACAATGGTTAGTGCGGATATGAAATGAAAGCGCGCGGCGTAGCGACTTTGCACGGAAAACGAAAGACGAAAACACTGGAATTTGCGATTGCAGTAGCTACAATACGAAAGGACACATTTATTAATGGTGATACAGTGTTATTAGTAAGTGATACGAAAACGATTTCTGTACGTTAAAAGGACTATTAGCATGGTGATCAGTCAAACTTGATTTGACTTTGTGCTATACAGACATCAGACATTATGGACTATTAACGAGTTTGTGTTAGGTAAGTAAATGATAAGATGGTGTGCGACATGTGGAGAGTGATTAGTGAACCTATAGGGACTATTAGCGATACCGACTTTTGTAAATGATAAGATTGTGAGGTATGCAACTATATTATGTGATAACCTACAAAATTATGCCATTGTTGAAATATTTGTAACTACACTGAGAGAAATAGATTGTACTCTTTAACATAAATATAGTATACTTTAATATATTTTATAGCTCCTATAGGGACAATCATATTTTATATTACCGGTGACAATATCTGTATAGTAAATTTCTGTAGTAGTTTTTATTAACTCGTATGTTAAAGTTGGTGTACTATATTTGTATTATTAATTTGAGCATACATGTTAGTAAATGTGAAAAAAATGTCTGACTATATTTGATAATAACTGTTAAATTTTTTATTGTATCCAGTATAATGTAATATTTTACTATGTAGGATACATGATGCTCATACTTACTATATAGCCTTGTAGTACTTACAATATTATTTTCTATTATAATAATCTAACGTCTCTTAGCATTTAAAATAGTAGATAGTAAACAATAATATAATGGATCATATGCAGGCACTATACAGCGATACTTACCTGTAATGAAAAATATAGTACTATACAAGGTTTTACCCAGTTCATGCATAGGGAAAGTGGAATATTACACAATAAAAACTATAATATTGTTTTTATTTTTTTATTTGTCTTTAGAACCATTATTACAAAATTCCAACGTGTATTACTTTCATTAACATAACAATCACTAGTAGATTAGATTTAGGTTAATGTTGTATCATAGCATAAAGTACCCACTACGAAGTGTATGCATATAATATCTATTACTTATCTTTGAATATATCAATTAACTGTGGAAACCCCCACTCGATTAAAATGTTTTCCACGTTTGCATCCATTTCTGCTCACGATGCACAACAATCAACGAACGACCAGACACAAACATGCACCGACACGAATACGTACACCTGTATCACACGTACATAACACGTGTCAGTAATTTTGTTGCGGCAAAACAGCTTATTGGTCGATTTCTTCGGTAAAGATCGACAATGAGTAGAGCAAGGGGTGGGAAGAGCGTTACAAACATTTATTTTAGAAATTGAATATGCATCGAATACCTGATAATATCGCAGTCAATCGCAGCGACTATCTATATAATCCACGTCATTATATAGGCTTTCAGCAATAGAGTATATTAATTGTTACATCCATAAGATGTAGATGGTAACATCCAGATTTTGCCTCTTACTATAAGCATGATAAAATCTGGTTATTTTACCCTTAATACACCACATATTGTCGTTTTGACAATAATTATTTTAGTAATTAACATAAAGATAAAATAATTTCTACAATCCATTTTTCTCAGTGTAGGTAAATAAAATAATTCAATCACTTGTGCCTAGCATATTTTTTTGTGTTAGTGAAATATTGGACACGGTCAGCGGACTCGGTTTCTGAATATCAGCGACAATTAAGGTTACTGGCGCTGCATGCTGCATTCCAGCATAAATTGTGTTAAACGTCACACAAATGTCATATACTACATCTTCGATAGTGCTAGTGCCAAGACGTATCCCGGTAACATTCAAGTCTTATAATTCAAAAATTGCTTTATAAAAAGTACTTTGTCATAAGTGTTTTGAAAAGCCCTTGTGATAAGCTACAAAAATATCCAATAATATATAGGATATTTTTGGATTTGGTTTTCTGAATACGTCTGCTTGAGAGCAGGATACATTTTGCGAAGTTTCCAGGTTCAGGATTTCGGTTTCACCATTTAGTGGTCGGCCCGTTTAATCAGTTTTCAAAATTTGTTGCACGAATTATACCATTTTACGTTGAATTGAGCGGATTCACTTATCTTCGGATCGCATTTGACCATGTGTTAACTGAAGAATATTTTTGGGATTTTAATGATCTGTTGAGGCTTCGGTGGCGTATAGACGATAGATAATTGTCAACTTCGGTAGATCCGAGTTATTCCGAGTATTTTTTTTTTTTACCATCACTATTACGCATAGTTATTAAGATATTTGAGATTATTATTATTTGTGAAGATCAGTGTAAAGGTATTTTGGGCCCCAAATTCCTTAAACCTCTTAAGGTACGAAAGGTATTTTGAATTATGTATATTCTTGAACCTCATTAGTCAGCGTTGCGCACTAGTCTTATTTGTGTCATTCTTTTTTTAATTTATCGTCGATTGGTGGCAGCACTGCTTTTTTATTTACTTTAATTATCTTTATTTATTAGTGTTGTTAGTTTATTAAACGATTCTTTTAACTGTTTACCGTGTTATCCATTTCGCGTTGGCCCGCTTCCTCCCTTTTAAGATCCAGCAGTTTCTTAGTTATTGCAACAAATCTCGTAGGTGTATAAACTATAGTGGCACCTTCTTTTACCATCTTTCGAAACATCCCGTCTTCACTGAATCTGGCAGGGTCACCTTAAGCAAGGTCACGGTAAGTTTAAAGTTAAGAGAAGAGGATAGGATTTTGGCGATTTGGGTACCGGTTACAATGGCCTTGTATTAAACACTGAGAAAACGGGTTTAATACACTCCGCCAAAAAAGTATCGCATAATTTAGTTTTGAATCATAAAAGTATCGCATAATCTTTGTTTGTAGCATAAAGTTGTAAATATACTTTAATGCGCTCTAAGATATAATTTCTATGATTGTTTAAATAAAATACAGGCCAAATAAAAACAAGAACTCATACTTGAGATTTTTATTAAAACAAGAAATTATAATTTTGGAAAGAAAAATGTCATAACAGTAGCTTTTAATACTGAGTATTGCCACCTCTGGCTCTTATGACCGCTCGCATACGGTTTGGCAGAGATTCGATTAACCTCCGTATATAAGCCTGATCCAAATTCTCCCACTCGTTACGGAGAGCATTTGCTAGTCCATGCAGGTCCGCTGGGGCAACATTTTGGATTCGTATCCGTCTGTGAAGGAGGTCCCACACGTGCTCGATAGGGTTCATGTCCGGACTTACCGCAGGCCAATCTAAAACTGGAATACCAACATCGTTAAGGTATTCCTGGACGATTATTGCAACATGCGGTCGTGCATTATCGTACATTATCATGAATTCGTTTCCTATAATTGGCGCATATGGTACTACATGTTCTTCTAAAATGTCCGTTATATACCTGTGGGCAGTCAGTGTACCTCTGTCTACTGGTACTAACTCTGTACGACCTGTTAAACAGATGCCTCCCCTAACCATAATAGAGCCACCAGCGAAATTAGGTCTAGGTCTGATATTACACTGCGAATAGCGCTCACCGTCTCGTCTGTACACTGAGATACGCCTATCTGAGGTGTAAAGACCAAATCTTGACTCATCTGTGAAGAGTATATTGGCCTAGTCATTAATGTTCCAATTTACATGTTCTCTGGCAAACCTTAAGCGAGCCACTCGGTGGTTCCTAGTGAGACGAGGGGCTGTTACAGCTACTCTACCTCTTAATCCACTCTGTCGTAACCTATTCCGAATAGTTTGAGTACTCACACGAGTATTTCTGACTCTAGCCAAGTCGTTCTGCAATTGTCTCGCAGTTACATGTCTTCGACGTAATGCTTGTAGTAGTAAATAGCGGTCATCTTGGCGAGTAGAACATCTTGGACGACCTGGTACAGGTCTTCTACTGTAAATGCCTGTTTCCCTATATCTGGCTACGGCTCTAGAAACACTTGACTGATTGATGTTCATCAAATTAGCAAGGTATGCTTGAGATCGTCCATCTTCGATTAAAGCAACTATAGCAGCCACTTGTTCTGAAGTTAAATTGCTCATTTTACTTTTAAAAGCGTTGGTACAGAACTCTGACTTCGCACTTTAAAATTTGTCCGTATAGGAAGACTTTCAATAAACAACTGAGCAAACCTTACACATATGCATTTTTCTAAATGTGTTCTTTTAGGAAAAAAATAAAGTAAAAACGCTAAGTTCCATTATTTTGTTAGTGTTTTTATAGTTCACATACACGAGGCAAACTTTTTGTGAACGTATAAAAATATCTTGGTTCATAAATGCCCTTTTTTAGTTTATGCGATACTTTTTTGGCGGAGTGTACATTTCAGAACACGCTCGAGACCAGATGCCATAACGCAGAGTATTGACTATGGTGAGAAACAGATTACGGAATATAGTTCGCTGAAATTTCTTGGTATAATTCTTGATAATTTGTTAAAATATGAACAGTATTGCTCGGTCTTGGAGGGGAAATTATGTTCGGCTCTATGTGAAATATGTAATTTGCAATGTGTTGGTGTCCAGCAGCTGAGGATGTTTTATTTCATCTATGTTCAGTCCCGCTTGCGGCATGGCATCATCTTTTGGGGCTCTATGCTGGCAGCGAGAAATTTAATATTAAATGTATGGCGGTTTCGTCACGTGAATCATGCCGCTCATTATTTAAAAACTTTAAAATAATGCCGTTGAGGTCTATTTATGTTTACGAAATATTAATATTTTTCGAAATACGGGAAAACACTTTTATACGCAATGGTGATGTCAACAATCATATGGGCACAAGATCCCGTGACAAGTTCCCCTACACAGAACTTCAGTTTTCGAGCGTAGCCCACAATATGCAGCTATTACTTATTTCAATAAATTACCCACTGTAATTCGCCGGGCAGGCACCTTTCTTAGATTCAAAAGGATGCTGCGTAATTTCTTATTTGAAAATATATTTTATAGTGCTGACGAGTTCATGACTACATGCACCTCCATATAGTGTCACTTTATTTATTATAGTGTTACAGGAATTTTATCTGAGAACAATGTTTATGTTTTATTAACTTACGACAAAATATATATTATAAAAAAAAATCATATCCTTAAATTAAACCAAACAGAGAAAAGCACTAGAACCTTTTTTTATCGTAATTGAAGTCGTACGTGAAGTCATAATTGTCCACAAGATCATAAATTGTTTTCGAGCAGTTGGCCCGTAGAAAAGTTTAAGGCCCTAAACTTAGGTCACTACACAAGTTGAGCACTCCAATTAAAATTTAAGGAACAATCAGAAAATTGTAAAAATAAGTTTCAAATCTTGTTGTTATCCTCAACTTGTACACGTTAAACTAATTGGAACAGAGGCAGCACAAGACATGAAAAATTTGATTTGTCCACTTGAATCAACCAACTAGGATTAAATTAAAAGTTCTGAATTAATTTTAGTTCGTTCATATGTGAAGTATTTCATATGAAATTGCAGCTTACACGCTATAAGGCATTAATTTATATTGCAAACTGTTTCAACTGTTATCGATACTGATCATAAGATCTGTTTTTATCAGGGTTTCAAAACAGTTATGATTAGTTTCGGTTCTCAAAACAGTTATGAAGAACTGTTATTTTCCATAACAGTTACTTAGAACTGAAATTTATGAAAATAACGGTTTCGATTACGGTGATAATATCGGTTCTTTTTCGGATGTATATCAATTATTTTCGTTTCTGTATCGATATTTTGGGTAAATTCTTATTTTTGTTTTGTAACAGTTACAATTATATGTTGTATATTGTCGTTTCTTAAGCCCATAAACAAATCCTCAAACTTATAGGAAATTGTTATACTATTCCTGACATTAGCGGAAATTTTTATATAAATATTTCAGTTTGAACAACATTGGGAGTTGTGGGAGGAAAAATAAATGCGATCTTTATAAGTTTAAGGGTTTGTTCATCGACTTCAGAAATGACAACACGTAAATCTTGAGGGATGTCGAAGATGTTGACGGATATAGTTATTACGGCCATGTCGTCTTACTGGTACAGTTCCTAACATTAGCAGAAATTTTTATATAAATACTACCCGTCATTTTTAAAGGACATTGGAAGTTGTGTCAAAAAAAAAATAAATGTGATTTTTATAAGTTTGAGAGTTTGGTTATCGGTTTCAAAAACGATAATACGTAAATCTTAAGGGATGTTGAAGATATCGGCGAATATAATTATTATTACTGCCATGTCGTCTTCCTGGTATACTTATTTTATATAAATATTATCCGCCGTTTTGTAAAAACATTGAGAGTTGTGGGAGAAAAAATAAATGTAATGTGATTTTTGTAAGTTTAATGGTTTGTTCATCGACTTCAAAAATGACAACACGTAAATCTTGAGGGATGGCGAAGATATCGGTACATATAATTATCACTGCCATGTCGTGCTACTGGTACACTTTCTAACATCAGCGGATTTTATATAAATATTGCGCGCTATTTTTACGAGGGATTAAAGTTGTAAAGTAGTCTTTAGGCTTTCACGGCCGTCGTTGCTGGCTGCTCTTCGGTTCTCGGGTTCTCTGCCGTGTAGAAAGTTTAAATTGCTTGACGTTTCGATCACCTTGTCGTGATCTTCTTCAGAAGTGAAGTGACTAGTTTGTCCTGATCCGGGGTTAATATATGGTCCTGTGTCCGTTGGTGCGTAATCGTTCCGCTCTGTTGAGGCGTGTCCGTTGCTCTCCGTTGAGCTGTGAAGAATGATTTCCAGATACTTGGTAATTGTAATCCGTCTTCTCTGTTGATATTGTTCGGATTTTTCTGTATTTCCATAGCTTCTCTGTACAATCTTCTCCAGTAATGTGGTTCCGTTGCTAGTTTCCTGCATTTGTCAAAGTTGATTCCGTGTTTCGTGTTTGTTGAGTGTTCTGCTACTGCTGATTTGTCTGTGTATTCATACTTTGTGTCTCGCATATGTTCTTTTAGCCTGATATTGATGTTTCTGCCTGTTTGTCCAATGTATACCTTTCCACAAGTGCAGGGTATCTCGTAGACTCCTGGATTTTGGAGCGGCGAGGTACGATCTTTCCGTGAAGGTAATTTTGTGGATAGTTTTTCTGGAGCATTGAAGATTACTTTGATGTTGTGTTTGCGCAGCTTTCTTCCGATTTTGTCAGTGCATCCTTTGATGTATGGCAGGCAAGTCGTTCCAGTAGTGGTTGTTGTTTCTTCCTGTTGTTTTGGGTGTTTTGTTTTTTTGTTGATGGTAGCTGTGATGTCTTTGGGTTTGTAGTCGTTCTGTTGTAGTGTGTTCTTGAGATGTTGGAGTTCAGCTTCGAGATGTTCTTCATCTGATATCGTCTTAGCTCTATGCACCAATGTGTTTAAGTATACCAATAATAGTAGTAACAACATTTAAAATTAAGAAAAATGTTATAAAGAGAGAAACTGCAGTTTATGCCGACGTTTCCGTTACAGGGTTAATAAATTTCCAATTTCTTCCACTATCTTCTGAATGCGGATATAAGGATAATATTTAAAACAAAGATAATTCTGTAATTTCTACCACAGAGCCTTCAATTTATCCCAAAAGACAGGTGATCCTGAAAATAGTTAACCCATTAGGCTACTTTGATATTATTGATTAATTTATGTTGTTTTCTTTGTGGGTTTTCAAATGGAATAAAGAAACTGTATCTTACTAAGTTTTGTATCAAACAGCAAATACAAATACTCCCTACCTAATGAAATATCACAATAACACAATACAAGGATGTCATTAGAGTGTTTTATAGGTACAATATTGCTTGTAAATATATAATTTTTTCAAAAAAATTTTAAACCAAAGACGTAAGAAACAAAATTTCACCTTTTCGTCAGAATCATTTCAGAGGTATTCTGGTGTAAATTTGAAATATGCACATGAACACGAATTCGCGCTTCGTGCGCCGTTAAAGCTCTTTCGCCGAGGTATACTGCAGTGTGGTTAACGGTGTCGACGTATATGTGTGCTAGCACTCTCCTACATGCAACGGGCAGCACGTGACGTTCTCAGAAAATACGAGGGATATTAGGGTTGGCTTAGTTTCCGCAGGCTCGGCACCAACGAATTTGCCTTCGCCTGCTCAAGAAATTCTAGGTTCAGTGAAATTTGAACTTTGTTTCTACGTCGACTCTGTTACGGGATCGACCTCGTTTTCGTGTTTGCCTAGGCTAACAAACTCTATACAGCCTCATAGGATGCATAGATCCCCATGACGCAGTACTTCGGACATGTGTTGAATCGGGCACATTCGTATCGTATATATTCAAAGATACAAGAATAAAATCAAGTATAAAAGCTTATCCAAGCCAAGACATCTGCGAATCTTTTTTTAAAGAAGATATGTTTCATGTAAATTTAAAACCGAAACTAAGTGGCTGTGACTCTCATAAATTGCTTTTGGTTTGCATTGTTATCATGAGAAGTAATTCAAATCTGATGTTTTTTCTATCTTCCTTATATATTTTCCGTCAAAATTTCAAAACATAGTTTTCTTCTTAAAACTAACTTTTTTCAAATGTAACTAAGGTGGGTGTTATCGATTTTTTTTAAAGGATGTTTTTCTTAAGTATTTGGTGCCAAAACTTTTAAAATCCATTAAGAAATAAAGGGGCAGTGTTAGAAAAGTTTTTATAACTTGTATTATTCCTAAGCTTATTCAATATATCCGCCATTATGCACAGACATTCTACTGCTCTTCTTAGAGCCTTTTCTGCTACTTTTTAAAACATATCCGGCGTTATCTCTTCAAATGACTGTAGAATTATGTGTTTTAGTTCTTGCAGCGTAAGAACTGAAGTGATTAAGACAAGATCCTTAATGTAACCCCCAAGAAAGAAATCAAACGGAGTTAAATCAAGAGATCTGGCTGGCCACTTTAATCGACCGTTTGTTGATATCACATTGTGACCAAACGTTTCATGTAAATATTGCGAAACATCTTCCGTATTGTTGAGGAGGGGAGCACCGTCCTCCTAGAAGTGAATATTTCGATATAACTGTAGAGGTAGACTATCAAGATAATCTTGGATTTCATATCTTAAAAACTCTACATAACGTGCTCCAGTAAGCATGCCTTGAAACAAAATACTCCCAACAATTTCGAAAAACATCAGACGCATCAAACCTTATCGATATCAATCCACTTAGAACCCTGCTCTGCACTAGTTGGTTTCAAGTTAGTTTCAAATTGAAAATGAGCATCAATATGGAGATGAATTTTATGTAGAAATAGTGATGGCTGCTACGATAACTAATGCCAACTGCTCTGTGCTTGCATCTATATTAGTATATGATGTGTCTCAATAGTTTCTCTCTTACCTTACAGACAGGCCTCAAATTGTTAATATATCGTTTAGAACCCTAGATTCAAAGCGTAATGTTTTTTCTTCACGTTTACCTTTCACAATTGGAGTTCCGCAAGGCTCGGTTTTAGGGCCGAGTCTGTTTTTATTATTTATTAATGATATTGTTTTATCTACACAATATTCTTTGTATTTATATACGGATGACACGTCGGCCATTGTAGTAGGGACCCCGCCGAAGTGCGAGCCGAAGGAAATGAACCGCTAGATAGTTTGGCGAAGTGGTTTAATTTTAACAAATTGGCTCAAACTAACTACATATTGTTCCATACAACATGTAGCATAATTAATGTTAACGACAATGTAACATACGATGGTTCACGTGTAGAGCAACAAAACGCAGTTAAATTCTTAGGCATCACTCGAGAGTGAACTTAAGTTGGAAACTGCACTGTGAGAATTTCATAAAAAAAATTAATATATGTTGCTACCAAGTCAAATATTTAAAATATATTTTGGATCTAAGCCACTTATTACAGATCTATTACAGCGAGGTTTATTCAAGAATCGGTTATGGTGTGGTCTTTTGGGATTTGTCAGGGTTGTCACATGATGCTTTTGTCGCCCAAAAAAACGAGTGATTCGATGTTTAGTCAACATCAAAAGTTTTGAAACTTGCCGTCCATACTTTAAAAAACTGTCTGTTTTGCTCTTGCCCAGTATATATGTAATAAATGTAATGCAGCTATATAGATTTATTTGTAAAATTATTTTATTTACGTTTCGAAGTATTTTAATACTTCCTCGTCAGAATAGTAAAGTTATAATAAATATTAAATTACAGTAGTACCCCGTTATCCGCTGACTCCGTATCCGCGGTTTCAGTCATCCGCGATTTACCTATGATGAGCAGAAAACGCGTTATATCAATAAATACAGAAACAAATAAAGACATTCGAGCTTTATTAAAAGTTATAGGAGCATTTGTCGATATATCGTCGTATATATGAGTCATCCCCTGAATTCGGCGCTCTCTTATGATAAGTTAAACAAGATGGAACGTGCTTAAGGTGCCACTCGCTTTTACTTGTACATATAAACGCTCCTGTTAACTATGAGTTTAGTACTATTCGAATTGTCGCACAAGACAGTGCTAGCAGTAGTTTTTAAATAAAGCAAGTAAATTTGAAAATCATTTTAAAGTGGCTTCTAAACCAAAAAGAAAACGTAAAATGCTCACTATTAGTGAAAAAATAAACATCATTAATATGATTGAAACAGAAAAAAAAATCTATTGCAACTATTGCTAAAATATACAATAAAAACGAATCTTCGATACGGGAAGTGTTAAAAAACAAAGCTCGAGCTAGTTTTTCTAGTGCACCCCAAACTGCAAAAGTTGCAACCAGAATACGCAATAAAGTGTTACTTAAGGTAGAAAATTCCTTAAATTTATGGGTGGAAGATGTGACAAGAAAACATATTCCTATCGATGGCAAAGTGCTACAACGAAAGGCGTTGGTTTTATACGAAGATATGCAGACCCAAGATTATACTGAAGAGGAAGGAAAATCATTCACAGCAAGTAGGGGGTGGCTGCATAGATTTAAAACTCGGTTTAATCTAAAAAATATAAAAATGACAGGGGATTCTGCGTCGGCTGATCAGGTAGCTGCTGCCCTGTTTCCAGAAAAATTTAAACAAATTATTGCAGAAAAGAATTATCATCCTAAGCAAGTTTTTAACTGCGATGAGACTGGAAAAAAAATGCCTCAACGGACTTATATTCATAAGACTGCAAAGAGTGCACCAGGCTTTAAAGCAATTAAGTATAGACTTACCTTGATATTTTCTACAAATGCAGCTGGTCATATGATTAAACCTGGACTTGTTTACCGATCACAGAATCCACGTGCTCTTAAATACAAAGATAAAGCGTGCCTGCCTGTGTTTTGGCAATCAAATCAAAAGGCGTGGGTTACGGCTGTTCTATTTACACAATGGTTTCATCAATGCTTTATTGCGGAAGTGGAAAGATATTTGGAAAAGGAAGAATTACCATTTAAAGTGCTGCTGATACCAGACATTGCTCCTGGGCATCCTGTGTCACTAGGCACAGAAAATAAGAATGTTAAAGTGGTTTTTTTACTACCTAACACGACCTCATTGCTTCAGCCCCTTGATCAAGGTGTCATTAGATGCTTTAACGCCATATATATTCGACAGGTTTTCGAAATGCTGTATACAATGGCTAACGAATGCTCTGATATCGGGCTCATGGAATGCTGGAAGTCATTTACAATTGCTGACGCAATTCTATTTATCAAAGGAGCGATGGAGGAATTAAAGTCAGAAACGACAATAGCATGTTGGAAAAATCTGTGGAATGACATCGTTCTTAGTTCTGAAGACACACATGATATTAATTCACATCTAACAACGATGTTTAACATAACGCAGAAAATAGATGGAGAAGGATTTAACGATATAACCAAAGAGGAACTCAGTGATTACATAAACGAAGAGGATCAAGTATTCACCAACAAGGAATTGGTAGACCTTGTGAAATCTTCTCCAGAAGCGAGTGACGATGAGGATGAGGGTCAACAAGAACCGCCAGCATGGACGCTTGAAAAATTTTCAGCGATATTTCGAACTGCTCAAAAATTAAAAGAACAGATACTAGAATATGATCCAATAATGGAACGCAGTATAAAAATTACTCGCACTATAACAGACGCCTTGAAACCTTTGGAGGATTTGTTTATTGAAATGAAAAGACAAAAACGACAACTACCAATAACAATGTTCTTTGAAAAAGTCGACAAAACTATCGATAATGCACAGCCATCAACATCGTTTGCTTCGGATCTAAGTAAACAATCGACTGCTAACTTGGACTTGGAGAAAGATAAATGAATATGTAGCTTACGATGATAAAGTTTTTCTTGTTGTATATTTTCTTGTTGTGTATGTAAATATGTACTATATGTAGATATGTATGAACTTATATATTTATTAAACTTAAATTCTATTTTTGCCACAGCACAAGAATATTTATTTATTTATTGTTTATTTATTTTAAATAAATATTATATAACTTATTTTTTCTTATTTCATTGTTTTAACTTTGTTTCATATTTCATATTGTATTCGGAAATAAAGCGTTCGCTACTATCCGCGGTTTTCAGTATCCGCCGAAGAGCACAGAACCAAACCCCCGCGGATATGGAGGTACTACTGTACATTAAAAGATAAAATGAAAATGGAATTAAATTTACCTTTTGTATTTGATCTAATGCCAACAAATATAATTATAATTTAAAAATATATATTAAACTGTAGTTGACATGTATAAATTGTCAATTTTGATAGATATAAATAATTTTGTTTGTATCATGTGCCAAGCATAATTTTTTACTATGATTGTTTACATTCCTTAATTTTAAATTATTGAAAGGTATAAGTTTTTAATTTGAATTAGTTATACATCTAGCTTTATAATATTTATTTTTTCATTAAGATGTTGGTTTCTTCAAGGCCTTTCGTATTCTTACTGCGATGGTAGCGCTGTTAGAGCTGCGAGATTGTACACAGCCAATTTAGCAGCTCTAACAGCGCTACATCGCAGTAACAAATACAAAAGGCCATATCAGGATATTCTTGACTCGTTAATTGAAATGGCATGTTTACAAATGTCACAATGAGCTGCACGATTCTAATAGCGGATCACCAATACAGAAATGGAAACGATTTCCTTATTTTACTTTTGGTGTTACGGAGATTTGAAACTACAAAAGAACACATGCGGGTACTGCATCTGGAGATTTTGCAAACTCTCTAACATGACTAACGTTTTAACCACCTGCGGGAAAATGTAAGCTCCAAATTGTCAGAGACAATTCCAGCACAATGTAGAAAAGCATAATCTCTTTAACAAGGCTCTGTGTTGTTTGAAGTCGAATTATTCCAACCCTACGCGCCCTAACACCCGTTATGAGCGCCCGACCGATTCATAGAATCACTAATTTTGTAACATAAACGAGACTTCTCATTACTCCAAAGAATATTGCTTGAGAGTTTTCTTGCACCAGGATAATAAATTTACAAATCAAATTAGAAAACTACGGTATGGTATGTAAATATAAAGAGAGTTTTTAATGCGTTTATTTCCATGTGCTTTCAAGGACTGAATTTTAGGGTGAGCTAAATATAATGAAATTCTACTTTTGTTTCGTCTCTTTACTTTCTCGTATGGCTACTAAAATGTATGACACGCTGAGTATGTAACTAGATCAATGACGAACAAGTCGTGCGGACAAGTTACGACGAATCTAAATTGTAGTTTGCATCGGAGTCGTAATTTTAAGGATTTAAAAGTGTTACCGTAATGTAGCTGCACGTATAACAGCAAATCATCGCCGGACGTGCAATGTCTCTTTTCTACGTAACATAAATACTACATACGTGATAAAATTAGCTTTCTAAAAACGTGTCACACTCCAGTTTTGAAAGCTACTTATAAGCATATTTTTTAATAATTCTTATCACTGGCTAAATTGCTAGCTAGTGTCAAAATCACTCTTAACGCGAACAAGGTATTAATTTTAGCATTAAATCACATCAAAGCCTTGGCACTTTTATAATGGTTCTTTATATAACTAACTATTATACAGTGTGGCAACCGTTCATAGCACGATGCATGTATTAGTATAGCGGACGTATTATAAGTTACACATATAAATGTATTGGGGCATATAGGCAAATCAAAGTCTTTTAGAGTTCTATGTTATAGCATAAGTGATTAATAACATTACATGTGGTAGAAAATACTATTCCTGAAAAATACAAAGCACTGTTAGAGGTAGTGTGTTCCCGATATAAGTAAATATTTTTAGTTGTTTGAAGCATCAGATAACCACTGATAACATGTCAGTGAAGTAATTCATCACATCAGCCTCATAAACAACAACAAAAATCAAACATAAATAATCAGAACTCCTAAACTTTAAAATAATATTGCAATAAACCTGCAATTAGCTAAAAGAGAATATTATTCTTAAACAATAATAAAATTTGAAGTAAATTAATTTATTAAGTGTTCAAATAAACCTCCCTCTTGATAAGAACAGTAACCCAACCGATCATAAAAATTCCGACGAACATCTGTTAACATATCTGCTGTGACAGTATTACTGATTTCAATAATTCTCGCGCGCAGTTCCTCTAGGTTTGATTGCCGTTGATCACCGTATCCGTATATTGTATTATGTAAAAAGGGCCATAAAAAGAAATCGATTGGACCTGGATCAGGGGACCGCGCTGGCCATTTAATAGGGCCCGAGTTACCGATCCATTTGTTTTCAAAAACCGCATTTCTAAAGTTTGTTACAATGCGTGTATTGTGTGCTGGGCAACCATCTTGCTGAAACCAAACTTCATTTATATTAAATCGCTCCCGTATTGCCGGAATAATATTATCTTCAAGTAACTGTAGGTATCTATTTCCGTTTAAATTACCGTCAATGAAAAAAGGCCCAATTATATGATTTCCAATGATACCTGCCCATATATTTAGCTTCTGTGGATACTGCGTTCGCGTTGATATATTTAAATATAGATTTTTATGCGACCGGTAACGACAAACTGCGCGGTTATGATGCCCGTGTAGGTAAAATGTTTTTTCATCTGTGAACAATACGTTGTTAAAAAAAATTGGTTATCGTGATATTTATTTATCATTCTTTCGCAAAATTCCATTCGGCGATAATAATAATCGGGAACTAGTACTTGTGAACTTGTAAATTTGTATGAACGATATTTATTAGTACGTAAAATCTTATGAACCGTTGTTTTAGAGATACCTAATTCGCGAACAATTTGTCGAGATGACATAGTGGGATTTACTTCAACTAAAGCATATACTCGAATTTCTATATCGCTTACATTCTTATCCGGAACAACTTTATTTTTATTATTTACTAAAGAAAATGTAGTTTCAAATCGATTAACGGTCCTACGAATGGTGCTTGCATTGGGAATTTGACTTTCGGGGAAATTAGCTGCAAATAAATCCCGAGTTACTTCCGCGGAATTACCACCGTAAAAGTGTTTAATCATGAGGAGATTTTGCTCCGGCATATAGTACTCCATTTTTAAAATAACCGTTATCTACCTACCAACAACGCGTTTTGTTAAATAGTACGAGCGAGTAGTTCCCCCGACGAAATATAAAATGCATCTGACAACCACGTGTGCGACTGCTCATGCGCCTGTGCGGCGACAGCGTAGAAATGTGGATTTCTTGGCAAATACGAGTGCATCATAGCAATATGCTAATGTAATCCAGTCGAATATTCCGTATACTTCTTTACCGTTCTAATGCACGGATACCTCTGTGTATCTCGCTTACACAGAGGGCGGACAATTGGTATACGTAGATTTGTTAAATTAACCCAATGGCCGGAAAGCGCCCATGCTTCTTTTTAGTTTTAAGAAGTTGTGGTTATTTTTGTATAAGTATCATTGAGATTTAAAAATTAGAAAATAAAAAAACGTAAAGCTTTTGCTAAAACAGGAAACAGGTGGCGAATAACTAAATAAATCATCTTTTTTATGACATATTTTATATTTAAGATATATTAAGGTAGATATTGTAATATAAAAATATTAAAACGTTACCTTTGAAATATTCCGGAAAAATAAAACTGAAAGACTCTTGTTTCAAATATAGAAATCTATTCTCAGGGCGTTTTTAGGGTTCCATTGAACGGTACAAGATAGCGCTAATTACCTTGAATAAATTTAAATATAGCTTATTTGCCATCTTATTTGGAAAATTCTTAAGTTGGTCACAATGAAAAAATTATAGTTAAATTCCAATTCCGCCAAATCTTGTGATTTCCGAAAAATCAGTGAGATGTGTAT
This sequence comes from Cetonia aurata, assembly GCA_949128085.1. NCBI lineage: Eukaryota > Metazoa > Arthropoda > Insecta > Coleoptera > Scarabaeidae > Cetonia > Cetonia aurata. The sequence goes on from OX421885.1 coordinate 1,615,734, forward strand.
TAAAGTGATGGATAATTTCAAGGAAACCACAAATATAATCAGATAAATTAAACAGTTTATGTTAAAATGCAAATTCTTCAGCAATAATACATAAACACAATTATAAATCGTGGTTCAAAAAACAGTAAAATCAACTCTTTATTCAAAGAAATAGTCGACTTAACCTATAATCATTGAATTCGAGCTTTGTTTAATTGCAAAGCTATGTAAATTAAGTTAAAGAAATGACCTTAAATTGTGAAATCAACAAGATTCGATAAATAAATTTGTCCTAACATAAAAAATTATCTTAGGCTAATATAACCTCTTCAGCAAGAACAATGATATTCCTACGTTCCTCCAGGAAAAATACCTTTTAACAAATTGTGTAAGCACTCCTCACGTTAGTTTTACGTCTTTAATCGTAGCTGTTTAATAAAATTCTGGTACAAGCCTGGTATCCTGTCAGAACTTCTTTTCTGCAGAAATCGGCTGTTATCTCGATGTCTGAATTCGCGTTGTGGCTTAGTCGGATTTTCAGCGATGATGTCTACTTTACTGGAATTAAGAAATTCTCCAGATCAGTTTGTTCTTGGAATAAGAATCGATTTCGGGAAAAACACCATCACTTTCGGGTGAGTTATTTTTCGACATTAGACTATTCCTATTTAATACATTTATCTTAACATTTAATAATCCAAATTTTAACGCGCCTATCTACCCACGCTATCTTCTCTCTACTTTTTTCAAATTTTTCAAACAAACCTCTTCTCTTTCCCATAGGTTGCTTGAACTTACATTCCAAACAATCTTATGCCATTCTATTGCGTTCGAAACTGCGACCACAATGCGACGATCATCCAACTTCATGCAAGTCCCTCGAAGAATCTTCCGGTGTAACGTAACACAATTAAACTGTTCATCTCGTTCAATTTCAATCCCTTGTACATTAATTTTACATAAGAAATTTTAATAAGCGCTTAATTGCAATATTTTGTTTGACAATTCAGCTTACAGGTTTCTATACTAAATGTTAAGAGTTAAGTTCTCTGTTTTCTCGCTAAATGTCAAATTATAAATTTCGACTTTTATTCTGATTTTAAAATTACTAACATAATTTTGAAAATTAATTATTTGTTTTGTATTTGTAATGACCTATGCGATAAATATATCACAATATACCTACGAATACATACTAACAATAAGATATACCCCTCATCTTCAATCATCAAATTTACTCAGTACTGGAATTTTTAAACTTAAATTAAATTAAATTATTTTAACTTGTAGTGTTTGTCCTTATATTCTTCATTTTAGAATTTAATGACGGATATTATATAGTAGCATACATATATACATATATATTGCTATGTTATTTCCTGCTAAACAATATAATATCGACTATAAAATTGTTTATGTAAATGTATTTTTACCTATTTATTTATTTTTGCCAACGTATTGCTGTGGTCTGGCACCCCGGGTTTTTGTAAATTCAGTTTTTTTTTGTTCATTCCGTTAAGCGTTTGTCAATGTTGCGAGAAATTTCAAATTGTTTTATTTTCAAATAAGAGTTAGTTAATGTTTTGGATTGTTTAATTTGTTTATTTTATTGTTCAGTTGTTTATATTAATTTGAGTCAGGTATACATTTTGCGTTCACTGGTATTGTATATATATTGTTTTGTTTTGCGAGTTCGTCCGTTTGCGGACAGATCTGTGTGCGTTGCATCGCACGCATCTGAGATTTTTATACTTATACGATTGTTTTAACCGTGTGAGTTCAGTTCCCTGATAGACACGTGTAAGTAGATATATAAAATTGTATTTCATTGCTGACATTTTGTGATTATTGATTTCAAGTTTTGAATTCACGTTTCTGATTTTATTTCGTTCATCACGGAACTCATTTAATAATAATTGATGTTGTATTTTTGTGTACACAATTTAGATATAAGATTTGTTATTATTTTTACGTGCAGGAAGATATTTTAAGTTTAAAGAGTTAATTTTTTTGTTCGTTGTTAATTTTTCTGATTTGTAATTAGTTATTAATCACCTCGGGTTGAGTGAATAAAAGCATTGTGCTTGCTTTTATTTTTCATTTATATAAATTACTTGAATTTTCCACGTTTAATTTAGTTGTTTTAATATTGAGACCACGTGGATTGAATTGAAAAAAAAAATTATTATCTTCCTGAACTTTTTGTTTTCTGTTGCTTTGTAAAAGGATTTTGAATTGTCCTTTTGTAATTTAAAGTCAAGTGCAGTTTTGATTTTGACCAGGACCTTTTTGTCCAAGGTTTTTTTTCTGCAAAGTTTGTAATTAATTTTTTTTTCTTTTTTTTTTTAAATAATAAAATTATTGAATTTTTATGTCATTCAAAATACTGTTCTTTTATTTTTAATTAAACCTTTTAAAAATTTTTTTTTAGTATAAACGAAAGTCAGATTTCTTTCACCCACATTTTACTTTTCATGTTAGTAACCCTGAGTTTAATTGTTCTTTTGCGCATTGTAAAAATTTTGATTATTTGAGCTAGCTAATTTAATTTTTTATTTTTAAATTTTATTTTACATTTTTGTTGGTACATTCAGTACACAGCAGTATGTAATAATTTAAACTAAAAACTTTTTATTTCGTATCTAATTCAATTCATGCTTGTAACCCTGGATTTTAGGGCATGTGTATGTCTTTCGATTAATGTTCGACGAGTGATTTTTATGCTGTCGTATCGTTGAAAACGATTTCTATGATCGTTGCCGGAGTCCTTTTGTCTTGGCGATATTGAGTTTGTTGAAAACAAATGTTGGGGATTTCTTTTTCGGGTTTTCCTGAGTGTGTTTGCTTTTCGTATATTTATCTAGAATTTTGTAATACTGTCAAGTCCATAAGAGTTTTCAAATTTACTTACAATAATGAGAGTATTGCGTGCATAGTGCTAAGATGATGGATATCCAGTTATTTCGAGATTTGGGGTGGGCTTTCGTCTAATCCTGAGGTTTTGAAGAACAACATTCGAGACAGTTTGCTGTGAGACCGCTGGAATACCATTTGGAAACTGAAATGATTGTTTTGAATATGGAATTATTATTACGATTAAACTAGAGCAGTTTTCGTACCTGAAGCAAGCAATTTTATTATCTTTTGAACTTATAACCGGCATATAATGCATAAGGGATTTTGAGGTTATATTTGTTTGAATGATAACTGTAAATATAGTGAAATTGGTTATGTAAGGTTGTATTTGATTCTGGTTAATTTCACGAGCAGTTTAAGTTGGCATTTGATTTAGTAATACATGGTTTTATGACGGGAATTTAGCGGGAGATTTGAATTGTATTTGTGATTTTAGAAGCGAGATATACGAGTTTTTAGTTTGGATTAAGATTCTAGAAATCTTATTATCGTGTATCTAAGATAGTAAAAAACTTACTTACCCTGAGTGAATCTTTAGAGGATTCATTTCTTTGTCATCTAATTCGATGAGATTTTAAATAAATAAATTACACTATATTTTTGTTTCTTTTATTCAATGTATTACAAGAACATGACAAACTAATACCTACTACGGTCACATTAAAGGTATTTCAATGTTATTAGCTTTATTGATATAGTAATCAGTGGTTAAGCGGAGCAACAATATCCTCCCACGTCCCCAGTGTGACTGGAAATTATAAAATTCATACTATTCGTTTGCGGTGTACTTAAAATCTTGTGGTGGGGCCAAATTTACTTTTCATGCCCCCTATCATTTGAGATCTCGCATATCTTTGAAGTTAATGAGAATATAACAGATGACTCTGAGTGGCGTTTAGTAGAATAAAAAGAGTGTTTACTTGATAAAAATTTAATTAAAATTTAAAAGATTTATCTACGTTTCGTAGCAATATGTATATATTTTGAATTGTATTTATGACGCTGTAACTACAAAATTGTAAATACATTACATACAATATACAATAAAATAACTTCTTTTTATATGTGCACCTGTATATGCTTGAAACCATATCATGCACTTGATATAGAGAATCCCAACACGATTACTTTGTTAAGAAAATTTCTATGTTTGGCTTTTATCCAAAACCTCTGAAAAAATTTGGAATATTACACTAACTTTTTGTATTTTCTGAATTAAAGCAATAACATATACATTCGAGTTGGTTGGTTTCCATTTATTAAAAAAGGCCATTTTGGTAGTAGATGTCAGTAGAGAATGTTGGTAAATATTCCTTTGCTTATAAATAATGCTTGTGGTGAGTATTACAGGATAGACCATCTTGCATCAAGTCCTGAAGATGACATCAGAAAGATGATGGCCCTCAGCAGCGATACTTGTATGTAGGCGATTTCTGAAGTTTTCGACTGCATTTTGCCACATCTGAACTGGTATAGCGGCGATTTTCTCCCGAATTCGTTCCTTGAGAATGGCCGGTATATCCTGTGTGGTGGGGGTAGCAACCTGGTAGGGATGTCATTGTGTCAGGCAAATCGTGTCAATCCTTATCACCCCCGTCCAACTATTATTACAAAACTTGGTCTCTTCCCCTCCGGAGGGGTAGCTGGTTTGGGTCTCGCTCCAGAGAGGGCTGTACGAGTGGTAGTGTAAAATATGTTGCCTATCCAAAATAGGTATCTAAACTCCTCATAATATGACATATTTATTATCTATGAATATGACAAAAGGGTGACATATAGTGCAGGAGCTTTCGATCCCAGACCGGAGGCGGTGATTTTTAATTGTGGATAAAAATCAGAACATGCCTTCTTCTCGGATAGGAAGTAAAGCCGTAAATCCCGTGTTAATGGGATGTTTGGCACAATTCCTACCGGAGGTTGAAATTCCTTCGGGTTCGGCAAAATTTCAGTGGGGTTGGTTCAATACGTCAAATAGATGTCATTGCTTAGAAGTGTCAAGGTGTATTTCACAAACCCGAAGCTTCGCCTAGCAACAGCATCCATACATACCTACCTATTCAAATTACGCGCTTTGAGCTCACAGCGCCTCTATGAGCAGAGACCGTAACCTGCCAAATACGCCCCCCACTACATTCCAAACGTGTACCCAGTTTTTAGTATTAAGTTTACTATCTCTTGAGTATATTATCTCTGGTCCTTATCATGGTTTGGCCAGGAGAACGTTGGGGCTTCGCTGTCCGCACGTTTATTGAAAATGGCCGCTTGTTCGTCGCCACCCTGCGCGCCTCCCTCCCTGCCGTCCCTTACCGTAATTTAATCGCGAGTTGGGTTGGTACATTGGCAGAAACTGGTGCCACACTAAGACGTTGGAGTTTAGGAAGACCCCAAACGGCAAAAACACCCGAAAATGTTGAGAGAGTGAGAACGGTCGCCTGTCCGTTCTACCCGGAAGCATGCAATTGCATTGAGAATTCCACACCTGATTTCAACAGGACGGCCCACTGCTCAAATTTCAATGACAAAACTGCGACGGATGTTCCCTGCGCGCCTCGTCTCTCTGAGCGGCGACCTGTCGTGGCCCGCACGCTCACCTGATTTAAGCATTTACGACTTCTTCCTGTGGGGCTACCTGAAGGAAAAGGTTTTTAAACATAAACACCTCACAACTTGGAAGAACTCAAGGATCGAATTTGGAAGGAAATCGCCGCTATTCCCGTCGAGATGTGCCAAAATACGGTCGAAAGCTTCAGAAATCGCCTACATGCATGTATCGCTGCTGGAAGCCATCATCTTTTTTCTTCTTCGTTTTCTTTTAATAGCCCTTCACAACTGCATTGTTTGTTTTGCCGCACCTGTAGAATTTAAGGATTCTAAATCTGATTTCATTAAAATATGTTTGTTTTTATAGAAGTCCATACCTTCATAACAATTTAATTGTATATAGCTGTTTACATTGTTAATTAATTTGTCTTTATCAACTTTATGACTTTGTTCGAGAGCCACACTAGATTAGTCCAACTTTCTAAATTCAAGATAGGCCGAATACTCCTTGTAATGAGTTTTGATTGATATTTTAGTTTGCTCAATATATACATGAGCATAATCTTTATAAAATATTTTATAAATTCCCGATTTTTCCAAGTTATCTGCTCGACTTTTACGCTTTCCTAAAGTACTTTTAAGACAATTACTTAAAGTAGGAGCGATGTCAAGGTTAGAGAAATTTCTTGTAGTCTGTTTTTTTTGTTTTCCGATGGAGTCATACGCAACATCTTCTGAATATGTATTAAAGACAGCAATTCTAATGATTTCATTAAGTCCTTTATGATATCGCTCTATAGATAAATTAAGGGAAATTAAGTAAACGATGCACCAAAATGTTAAGAGCTGATAGTTTGTGTTTTCATGAATGATTTGAATCTTCTGAAATAACTCTGTTATTAGTAACAGGCTTTCTATATATGCAAATTTCTAATTTATTTTTATTTCTTATTACTAACAGTTAACAAGCGATCCTATTGTTTGGATAAACTTAATGAATGGAAATTACCAAATCACAATCTCAAAGTCGCTAGTAGTAACAAATTACGTACCTAGGTATTTTACCTATACTTTAGTTATCATTATCTGAATTGCCTTCTTAGTTTCGTCATATCTTTTGATACTAATGGTTCCTAGCTTTTGTTTTTATTTATTACACGTTATTTTCTTCTAGCGCTCTAGCTATTCCTACCAAATATTGCCTTCATCTTTGTACTATAAAGTTTTTACCTTCCTCGCTCGTCTTTTGGGTTTATTTATTACATAATTCAAGGACGATGGCCACTTCCCAAACCGACATTTTGGAAACGTGACCGCACTTCGTATCATATTAAATTCCTACTGCCTTTTCTTTTTCTCGCAGTTTATTTATTTATTTCTCCATTAGATAGAAATCAGGAAATATGATAATAATACTACACAGCATAAAATACAAATATTTAAGAATAATGAATAAGTACGAAACGTAGTGTAAATACATACATATACCTACCCTTCTATTAAGTACATTTAGATTTCCATATATTCATCAAAAGTATAAAAAGTTAAAAATAAGATACTGAATAATTGTTTTTGTAAATGTGTTGTGTTTTGTAAATTACCAATTACACAACTTTAAATTTTGATCTTATTATAGGATGCAATCGCAACGTACAAGAAGCTGTTCTAATAAAACGACAATTGGTGAGTCGGAGTCCTCATATCAGCGTCATGTCTTGTTTTATAGTGTGGTTGCTTAATGTGTTGACAGCACACAAACTTGTTAAATATAGACATATGGCACAGTACGGGCCCCGATGGTACTTTCTGCAATTTTACGCATCACACTTTTTTGTATTCAAAGTACTAATTAATTATCTAAGTTAGCACCTCAATATGAGATACCGAACACCGTTTCCGATTGAAAGCATGCATAAAAGAGTACGACAAGAAGACATTCCCATATACCAAAAGAGGCAGCTTTTATAAAGCAAAGCGTACCGAGGATGATAACACTCAGAAAGGTCAAATTTGAGTTCTCGGAGGAAAGTATTCATAGAACCACTGAAACGACATACGCCTCCTAAAGAAACAGGATGGGTATGTTTACTGAAAATGGAAAGGAAAGTAGTTCGGATACATTTTTCTACACCAGTAACCCTTAAAGATACCGCGGACTACTATCAAACCATTAAGGAATCCTTTTGCCCTATATCGGGCAATATCTTCACTTTTAAAGGGGCAAAATGAGCAATTCACTCCCTACAAATCTCCAAAGGATAGTATATTCCCTGCTCTTTTACAGAAATGGCTGAATATACGCTCTCCGACAATAATGTCGCTGTTTAGGGCCATTTAGGCTCAGAGCTATATCATGCAAATGATGATGGGCGCAAAGCTGCTTTTTATTCAAAGGTTTAGTAGGTTTCGGAGCAACCATTGTCCTACCGATCCATCAGTCCATCGTCTTTTTCGTTGAAAAAAAAAGATCTAAAACGGTCCTACATAATGTGGTGAAGGCTTTAGAAGGAGTTTTCAGCAACAACGAAGTGGCCCTGCGTGCATTTATTGACGTAGAAGGAGGCTCTGACCATACCTCCTACGAAACAATTACTAGGGCTACATAATGTAGAAGACTTGAGCCCTCTACTATGAGATGAGTCATCTAGATAATAAGTTGCAAGATATCCGCGCAGTAATTCATTGACCTTTTGGGACGGAGTAGTTTCTGTTATGAGCCCTAGTTATTGATGACATGCTCAGGAAGCTCACACGAAGAAGGATACAATGACCAGAGTAATGCAGACCTGAAATGATCAATATTTCGCAAGAGACCGTCTCCAAAACGAAGATGATGCGAAAGCACATATTTTATTAAGTATGGTAGAGAGTTCAACATCAAGTTCACGCAAAAATATCCATCAAACTGTTTTAAAATGTTTCCATCAACAAAAACTTCATTCTTATATGATAGCGAATTTGGCAGCCTGCAATGCCCTGAGGCCAACTTGGCTGTCAGAGAGGATTTCGACCGATCCATTCTCATGTGGACAGTTTAAGATACTCTTTGCACAGGTCTGGATATCAATTACTTTCGCCTGGAAGATGGAGGTAGAGCCCCCTAAACTGATGGCTTCGCCATTCAGTTCTCCATCCCTCCAAATCCCAATGCCTGTGCCATTCGGCGTCTTCGAGGCATCCACAAACCAGCGATGAGAACCTCACGTCGGTCTGTGGATGTAAGCTTTGGAGGTCTCACTATTAGAAATATCTACGGAGTATTTCCTAGTGAAATTGAAGACGGGCGGAATCTTGTCCGCCCTTGTGGACAGAGGTACTGTCTGTTCGATGTAGTTGAAAATGCTGGTATGATCTCCAGTTTTGTCAGAGAAACTTTTACGCCCGCTACATTTTACTTTGTAAGCTGCCAGGGTAGCTTTTGACCGCAACACCAACTGAAGCGGAGGAAGCCCAAGAATGGTCTCTATGGCCGCAGTCGGCGTCGAGGACATGGCCCCGTGATGCCTAAGCAGGCAATCCTTTGGACCTTACTGAGCGCGTTTATCGCGTAGCCCAGGCTAGCCTTATGCCACCAGATTAACGAGGCATAGGTTATAGAAAGTACAATGACCTTCGTGTACAGCCAGTGCGCCTTTGCAGGTTTTAGCCCCCACGTTTTACCAAACATTCCTCTGCAGGCCCAGAAGGCCTTTGTGGCTTTGTTCGACACTTGTTCCAGGTGAGATTTGTACATCAGTTTTGCGTCCAAAATAATACGTAGGTATTTAACCTCACTAGATACCACTATCTTCGAGCCGAAGATGGCTGGACACTGTAGTTTTGGAAGTTTCCTCCTCCAAGTGAACGGAACCATTGTCGTTTTCCGAGAGTTTACATTTAACCCTTCTTGTTGACACCATCTCTCCACCAGTTTGAGTGCGACTTGCATCCTCTCGGAAACCACGCCCTCAAACTTTCCGTAGACCATGATGATGTCTGATGACCGTCTGCGTAGCCCTGCGCGTGGAAACCCGCCATCTGTAGATCAGAAAGCAAGCCATCCACCACGCGGCACCATAGCAAGGGTGACAGCACTCCACCCTGGGGGCAACAAACTGCCACGGTTCCTTTTACATTGCAAATATTCTGTTTCTTAGCATCGAGCCGATCCACCTTCTCACAGTTGACTCGACTTTCCATTTTTAAGCGCCCTTTCCATCGACCGAAAGGACGCCATGTCGAAGGCGCCCTCGATGATCAGAAATGTAGCTAATGCAATTTCTTTGTTGCTAAAGGCAATTTCTGCTCGTCGATTTAGCTCATGAATGGCCTGCTGACACGATTTTCCTGTTTGGTAGGCATATTGGTTTTCGTGTAGAGGCAATCTTGCCAGAGCCGAATTCCTAAGATGTCTATGAATTATCTTCTCCAGGATTTTGAGAAGAAATGGGGTGAGACTGAATAATAATTTCATAGATTCTTTTAAAATTGTTATTACCTGTTTGGATATTTTAATATATGTTTGTGTAGAGCCAAAAACTGTAGGCACTTTTTTAAATACATGATGTTTTGTAAAGATTGTTTGTGAAAATAGAAGGTTGTACGCATGTTTAGTTTTAGTTTATTATATATTATCTGACGAAGCCGTTGTACGGCGAAACAGCTGTCATTTTTAACACTAATAAAGTGTAAATCTCACAACTAATTGTAGTTTATTTAATTATTTTGGCTTTTTTTGCAACAACTTGTGGATTTATCAATAAATAAAGTAGGTATGTCATTGGAAGAATTTTGTCACAACATTCATAAATGATTTTTTTTTGTTTTTTTACTATGGTGAATAACTTGGATTGTCTAAAATAATCGAGGTAGTAGGAGAATGGTAAGAGATTTACAGAAATGTTTGTGATTGCACCAAAACGGTTATTTCGTTCACAAAAAAAAAAAATAAAAAAAAATTAACACAAAAGAAAAATTTTTTTTTCCCGATAACCTATAAAAGAACTGTATATTTTCTTTTTCTTTACGTTCCGAGTTGACAACCCATACGTAAGATAATATATAATCAAAAAAAATTGTTTTAAAGACCGTTGAATATTTATAGCTAAAAATTTGGCTCTAGGCCGCTTCTAGGGAGTCAAATATATGCTCCAACTTTCCGCCAAAAATCCCCTGGGGCCCGCAATCCAGGCTTACCCGGCTACGGCCTTTCACTTTAATTTAGATTTAATGAAAACGTTTTTATTCACTTCGAAATCCGCCTTTTGTGAAACATCTTTAATGGTGGTCTTTCTACCTTTATTTAATCAAGTTGACCGAGCACAACTTAACGAGTTTGTCAAGTGGCCAAAAATTATACGGATTAACAAAGTTTTATTGAGTTCTAATTGGAGGAATGGTTAAGCGGTTCCTTTGTGGACAAGAAAGAATAAAACAAAAGTACTTTAAAGCAACTGTAATTACAACAGATAGACATTAATTATAATTTTTTACGCAACCCAGATATGCGCATGGAAATTAAATTATATGCTTAAAGTAAAATTCATAATTGCTCATTTATTTTAGTATCTAATTGTAAGGCAAGCTAAAAGCATTCTTAAATATGTAGCTATGCATCTGGATATTAAATGTACTGCAGAATTACAATTAAGGAAATGACAACAGATCAATATAACTACTATTTTATAAAGAAGGAAAAATTATAAAACAAAAAGTAAAATATATTATCTTTATATTCAACAACCGACTTACTTTGCAACGACAACGTATGGTATTATATTTGTTGCTTTTGTATTGTATTCCTCGTTATAATAAATGGAAAACAGCAGCATATATATTTACAATGAAAGGTGCAGTAAGAAGATCAATTAGCTTACAACATGTGTTGTTCCGAAATAAAGACTACTTATCACTTTTATATGTATAATATTCTTTGAAAGAAGTAATAATAAACAAGTAAAATATTCTTAATATATGGGGTATTTGCAATCAAATATTAACATGACAACTAAATTGAAAAACTTTTAGAAATCGTAATAAAATTATTCAACGCTTCACCTGACACAAATTAAAAACCTTAATTTCCCAGTCGCATACTTATCCTGAATAGACGACAACTAATTCATAAAATAACTGAATTGCACTCGTAACTCTTTAGTCGTAATTACGCATGAGGGTATTCCTGCTGTTGTATATTTAATATTCGGTTAAGTAATAAAACCGTTTCCGCAGGTACGGATCCAAAACACTTATATAAATTATAATCCTAAGTGTTACAGTCATTCCTGGATACACTAGTTAATTAAATTTAACAGTTTAAATGCCAAGAACTCTGAAAATTAAATTGTAAAACATAAAATAATAGAGCATAGCGTCAGGATATTGGATATAAACTATCTGCATTTAAAACCAAAATAATTACCTAATATCAGAAAGAGCAGATGCCCAGAATAAAAACAGGTCTTGTTGGTTAAATGAAGTTCATCAGATTTTCTTTCTGCGTGTTATTTTACGTTAGGCTTTATGCGTTGAGAATTAGTCCGGCGAGCCAATATATTTCGTCCACCTTTGGATTTTCTGTGATTGCTGAATTTTGCGCCGCGTATAAAGGTAACTCTTCCTGTTTATCTTTCTTTTTCCTCCTCTGCACATATTCTCAACTTGAAATTAAATATGTATCTTTAAACGGCGCAGAGTGGGGGCAATTGCAATTCTAGCTGGATAAAATTATTTGCGTTAAGGATATTATTTGAAATTACAGTGCATGCATTATAAATATTAAAAATAGGATTATTTTTATTAAACTTATACGACAGAACTATAGAACAAACAGCTACAGAACACCAGAAGCATATGTATGGCGAGTGGTATTCATTCATGAGTTTTTGCTGGTGTAGTACTCTCGAAATCGCTTATAGTTTGTATTGCATAATCCTTGAGCTCCTTTCGATAAAACACCAATAGGCACAAGAAAATGTCGTTGCCTGAGATCCATGAATGAGAATTTTGTGAACACTTACAGGCATTCGGAACCAACCATATGTCTGCACAAATAATTTTGCGGTATCCATTGCATATTCAAATTTTTTATGATTAATATCTTTATTACTAGCAAGTACCGATAGAATAGTACCCAATCTTGTAATTAATTGTTCATCAACACCTGCAATATCCGATAGTTTTTCAGAGTTTTCAAAAAACCGTCTGGACACATTGCCAGTATTTGATGTTCCTCCAGCCTGTACAAGTTAATCGACTTTTACACTACACTTCCTGCCATAATCGTTTCTGAATATTTAATTTTGTTTCTTGCATTTTTTGAAGTTTTGTTTCAGTGGCACCTCGGATTGTCAGTTTTTGTAAATCTCATTTATAAGCTATGTGAAGTATAAATTCTAGAAATTTTATTCGAGCATGTAGTATTGAGAGACCGGATTAAAGACTACCTGACGAAGGTGCATAGACGATATGCACATTTTTCTTTATGTTTTTTAGATTATCCATTGTGTTGGTTTACATTTGCATACATAACAGGATTGACTGGAGGAAATTGTTAAAGCATTAATAACTTTCTCGTCAACCATGGTGAAATGAAGAGAGAAATTAATTTTTACAATCTTTATTTACAACAACTATCACACTGACAAAAGTCAATGCTAGGCTTTCCACTATCACCAAACAACAATGCACAATCTCTCGACGCGCGTTTCGCTAACCAAGTTAGCATCATCAGGAGATTATTAACAGTGTTGTGCATTGTTGTTTGGTGATAGTGGAAAACCTAGCATTGACTTTTGTCAGTGTGATAGTTATTGTTACACCAAAGGTTCCAAAACCCAATTACTGGTTTATTTACAACCTCGCAGTCGCCTCCAAGCTATGAAAAGGGTATTCTCAAAACATATTTAAATCGCAAAATAAATAGGTATATACGTTTTCCTTGGATACTACATAATTTCTATTCTCCTACCTGATTTGCATAATTGCCAGGTATTTTGCATATAGGTACCCTAATAAATCTCCTACCTGCAGAAAACGATGCGAGCCGAACGCGCACCTGTCCAAATGGTGAGCAGTTTTGCTAATTACTATGCCTTAGACGACGGCATTACTTTAGGCGGAACCTGTACACTGTTCTTCAAATCTAATGACCCCCCATGCGACCATCTATCTATACCTTCTACCACACGCTCTAAGCCGTGAGCTTCGGCTATTTTCGGATTCGCAGGTAGCAGATATGATATACATATATTATATACCTACCCTAGGTTTAGTTTACGATCCATAGATAAGTATGCCTGATAAAACCGCTGCTGATGTGCTTTTATTGCATGTCATAAAAGTCACCTCACTTACATAGGAGGTGCATTGAATGGGTGCACCTGAATTACGCTCAGAAATCGTTTGTCTGCTAATGAGGGATCCGAACTGCGGTCAGAAGGTTTTATTCATATAAATAGGCAGGCATTATGACATATATCTACGTAATTGCCTAATGTATTACTAAAAGAATTAAAAACAATTTTAATTATTGCGATTTTCTTTAATTTTCCAAATTCTTTTCGTTAAGTGACACATATATGCAAGATAGAAAGATGAAACAGAAGGCCGCAGTTTAATGATAGAATGTAATATTTTTACGTGTAACCGGCAATATACACAAACAAATTTTAGTTCACAGATAAGAAATTCCTTAACCTGCTTTAATAGTATATATTGATTGATGTAGGCCCAGCAATGTTATATTTAGGTTTTTTATTTAATTGTAATTTGCCTCTGGAGTAGATCTTATATATTTTAAATATGTACAGGGTGAGGCAGAAAAACGAGCGATTTTAAAAAAGCTGTAAAAAACAAGAAAATCAATATTTAGGAATAAATTTATTATTTTCTTAAAGAACATAAAAAAGCATTAATTATTTTATTTTTAAAAAATAACTCCAGAAAGATGACGTCCGTTCAGGCGTACACATTTTGCCAATCGTGTTTTGAAACTATTCATAACATTTTGCAGCATTGCTAGGGGAATGTTTTCCACTTCCTGTCGGATCCGTTCTTTCAAGGCCTGAATTGTTTGTGGTGGGTTGAAACACTTTACTTTTTAAGTACCCCCACAAGAAAAAGTCGCACGGTGTGAGGACCGGTGAACAGGAAGGCCAGGTGATGTCCCCATATCGAGAAATCACATGATTTGGAAATAATCTGTTAACAACATTCATGCTTACTCTCGCTGTATGGGAGGTTGCTCCGTCTTGTTGAAAAAATGTTACCTCGTTAACTTCGTAGCGTGCAAGCTGTGGTTCAAAAAAGTTTTCCAACATGTCGCCGTATCTTTGTGAGTTTACTGTCACAGCATTGCCACGAGCATCTTCAAAAAAGAGAGGCCCTATGATCCCCGATGAAGACATAGCGCACCACACGGTAACTTTTGTGGAGTGAAGGGGTTGTTGCTACATTTGTCTAGGATTTACGTCACGCCAGTATCTAAAGTTCTGTTTATTGACGTAACCGGACAAATGGAAATGGGCTTCGTCACTCATCCATAAGTTGTTCAAAATTTCTTCATCTTGATTAATTAAATCTGAAAACTCTTCACAGAATCGTTGTCGACTCCCTTTAAGAGCCTGCACAATTTGGATTTTGTATGGATGAAGATGGAGATCCATGTGTAATATTAGTCTGACGGTTCGGTTTGAAATCCCAAGTGTAGTGCTATGCCGGCGAGCTGAACGACGCGGGCTTCGCTCGATCGCAGTTCTTACATGCTCGATATTTTCGGGCGTACGCACCGATTTTGGCCGACCAGGCTTCTTTTTTGTCGTTGACGAAGTTTCCTCAAAGTTCCTAACCTATTTTTTAATGGCACAGGCAGACGGCACTGGTTGATTGCGATTAATGTTAAAATGATTACCATTTTGATAAAACGCCTTAACAGCGTTACTGAGGGGTCCAACGATCCATTGTTACTAAATGCTAATATCAAGGAAACATGGCCAACAGCGTCCCTACCACCTCCGAATGACACAGCGCGAATCGCGGGCTTTTTAAAATCGCTCGTTATTCTGCCCCAGCCTGTATATTTAATCCAGATCGTACATTAAACAATAGACCGAGATAATTATAATTATCTTATACTTATAACTAACAATAAGTTATTGTATGACACTAATATTACATTTTGGTTTTTTTTAAGAACTTGTTCATATATTACTAATCTGATACCTTCCCTGATCATTGTTTTGTTTATCGTGGTTTCTCTTTTATCCTTTGTTTTTTTGAGTTCAGAAGCTAGCCTGTTGAATATTGTAAAAGTTTTAATAGGATGGTATTAATTACTAACAGTTCTATACATTTTAAGTAGCGGAATCTTTTTCTTTATCGTTGTACTATTTGACCACATCGCACACACTTCTTCGACAACCTTATTTGCAAATTCTCTCCCATTATCACTTTGTAAAATGCTAGGCGCTCCGAAAATGGTAAAGATATCGACCAAGTGGTATGCTACTTCTTGGGCTCTTTTAGTTTTTAAAGGCCGCAGCTGAACGAAGTTTGTAAGATGGTCTTGGTATACCATGATGAATTTATAATCACCGTCAGTATGTGATTGCATGTCTATCAAATCTGTTTGACATCTTGAATTAAGTGCCTTACCTAAGATCGGCTTTATAACTAATCCCTTTTTCGATAAACTTTTTTGTTTCTGGCAAAATTCACACAGGTTCAAGTAAAGTGTAACGAGTTCAGCTGCCACATTTTTATATTTAGTTTTCAGCTCTTTCATCATTCTCACTCGACCACCATATGACCAATGGTGAGGTGACAGTAGTGAATTATTTGAAAAGTTTCTTCCAAATGAGCATAATAAATAATTGGTTCACCTTCGTTCTTTACAGGGACTACGAGTTTTTCTGAACTTCCAATCTTGACGACATCATACCTTGAAAGACGTTGATAATCTTCAGCTGTTTTCTGAACATTCCTGTTCTTAGCTTCTTTCACTTTTGCTATCAACAATACGTACTGATCGCTTGTAAATAATTGGTTATTTTTTCCTTTGTTAATAAGAAGTGCACTAACTTGTTCATCAACACGAATCCTCATGGTATCTGCCATTATCGCAACCAGCAAAATTTGCACGTTTAACCAATATATATTTATGAAACCGAGCTGTAAACGTAACTACCACTCAGCGCAACTTGTTTCGGTAAAGCATAAACACGTACTATTGCATCATCCACCACGTTATGGCTGTAGTGACCATGTAATGTGAATTGCGCAAGCGTAACTGCTACATATCATTTTTCCATATATATTTCGCTACAGTTAAGTATCTCGAGCTGCCTCATAGATGGCGTTGGCGCAAATAAAATCTTACACTCGCGCTGACTATTGGCGTCATCTTGAAGATAATGTAATAGTGGCTGGACAAAGTGATTAATTAATCACTTTGACTAGCTGATGTGGCAATTATACATATTGACTAGCGATTATATATCATCGCTGA
The DNA here is from genome assembly GCA_949128085.1 of Cetonia aurata. Lineage (NCBI taxonomy): Eukaryota > Metazoa > Arthropoda > Insecta > Coleoptera > Scarabaeidae > Cetonia > Cetonia aurata. The sequence goes on from OX421885.1 coordinate 1,632,655, forward strand.
TTAGTCACTCTGACCGTAACATATATAATATTATGTAATTTTAAATATCATAATTTTACTTTCTGGACTATTTCTCTTTTTGTTTTCCCATTTTCCCATAGAGATAAGATTTTCCCCCTCGTTTCTAATAATGACCCACTCTGACTTTGTCACCTGGTCATTTTCACGATATATTCACTCACCTCAAACTACACAAGTAATAGATACTAAATATCGAATTCAGATATATCTAATTACAAATTGAAATTACCCATCTAGAAATCGTAAACTAAAACTGTAATAATATAATTTAATTTCCTGTAAATCCTCATAATGATTTTACTGGGCCTGGTAGCACCTTTGTTTCTAATAAAAAGATTACTCCTTGTTCCGTGTCCATATAATAGTATGAGACACAGATTTCAAATATAAAGGAGAAACAAATGTATATCATAAAAATAGATATTAACGAACAATAATAACTATCACACTGACAAAAGTCAATGCTAGGTTTTTCCACTATCACCAAACAATTCATTATTGTTGTTTGGTGATAGTGGAAAAACCTAGCATTGACTTTTGTCAGTGTGATAGTTATTGTTACACCAAAGGTTCCAAAACCCAATTACTGGAGAACAATAATAAGATTGGCCACAAATAGAATTTCAAAAAAACACCTACTAGACTAAATTTGCAATAACAGCCAAGAGATTATTATATGCAAATGTTTCATCGGTAAAATTTCTTTGTTCTTTAAATATGTTAAGTAAATGTAATTACACCTTGTTCAGTAATCATAATGTTTTTCTTTGTTGGTTTACTACCTGCTCTTTTTCTACCTATGAATCCGAGCTGAGCCGAAGTACCTGGCCTTGCTATACGGAAAATAGTATCCATATTTTGTCGTTCCAAGGGGGAGACATAAGAATTGAAGAGCACTGTACCTACATATTGTTGTATTCCCGTCGAAACAGTGGGTGTGTTTCGGGTAGGGGTTGGGAACCTCAAGTAAAAGTCGCACCTTGGAGTTGTGAATTTATTCGTTTAAAGAACTCAACAGATTTCTCCAGCACTGCTTTAAAATAAATGATTATACTAATAACAATGAATGAAATGAATTTACTGAATTGAATTTGGAATAATGAATGTTTTAAATCTAGGGGTTGCATATATTTATAATCTTGGCGTGGTGGCGAATTTGATAAAACAGAAGCAGTATGAGATATGCCGTTTTCTTAAGTGTTGACTCGAAACTTACTTCTATTAACAATTGTCATAGCAAGCAAAAGCTTTTCCAAGTAAAGCTGTGAGAGTTAGATATTTCTAATATTGTGTTACATATGTGAGAATGAGTAGATAAAAGAAAGAAGTGATATGATACATTGTAACAAACATTTGTTATACGTTATAATACTATACAGGGTTACAACAATATGTATAAATAACTTCGTACTTTTTGTTATTTATGTGAAAAGAGTATTGTTAGGAGTAGTTATATGCCATAAATCCCTCTTCCTAGATGCATCTATACAGGCTGCGGCGTCTAAACTGTGGGTTAGCGGAATTATAACTAGTTGAATACTGAAAATTTGTCTTTGAGGGTTTTTGGTTTCGATCTATCAAATAAAAATATTGGCAACACTGAAGTGTATTTTCGCGTATACCGGAAGTGAATGTCAACATGTTTATTTTAACTAGAACAGCCTGTATGGGTGATCAAAAGACAACTTTTTTTTTTTTTTGCTTTCATCGGCAGGTTTAACCCCGTGAGGCAGCTCGGCCTTAAGACCTATTGTGCCCCCATGATGTCTTAACCCTCTCGACCTGGTTGTACTCGAACAAACAGGTCCGCAAGTTGGTCGAGAGTTAATTTTCTTATACTGGGTTCGTCCAATCGAGCGACCCCTAGACAGCTCCGTCTCTCCCTGTCCACTGCCGGGCAGTCGGCAAGGAGGTGCACAGGAGTTTCTTCTGCTCTCCCACAGTTTCTACACAGGGGAGAGTCCACTCGCCCCATTCGGTGCAAATGCTTGTTTAATGAGCAGTGGCCGGTTAGGACTCCTGTAAGAAGTCTCAGTCTGGCCCTGCTCATAGAGACTGCCTTGCGGAGTCTTTCGTCGCCCGGATAAAAACCGAGGATTTTACAGTGTCTCACGCCGACTAGTCCATTCCAATAGGAGCGGTGACTAGCAGCGAGTTGAGATCTGACAAAGGCTTTGATACCGCCATAGGAACTCCCGCACAACGGTTCTGGACCAATGAACGGTAGACCACTGGCGCCTCTAGCTAGTTTGTCAGCAATTTCGTTGCCTCTAATCCCAGAGTGACTAGGCACCCATCTCAGCGTAATGCTGTGATGCTCCGCCAATTCTTCAAGCTTCCTATGGCACCTCAGTACCACTTCGGAAGCAAATTTGACAGCCTGTAGTGCCCTGAGGGCAGCTTGGCTGTCGGAAAAAATTTCGACCGATCCATTCCCATGCGGACAGTTTAAGATGCTCTCTGCACAGGTCTGGATGGCTATAACTTCAGCATAGAAGATGGAAGTGGAGCCCCCTAAGCTGATGGCTTCGCCATTCGGTTCTCCATCTCTCCAGATCCCAATGCCTGTGCCGTTCGGCGTCTTCGAGGCATCCACAAACCAGCGATGAGAACATCGCCTCGGTCTGTGAATGTATGCTTTGGAGACCTCACTGTTGGAAATGACTACGGAGTATTTCCTAGTGAACCAGAGAAACCTTTACGCCCGCTACATTTTACTCTGTAGGCTGCCACACTTTATATGAGAAAAGTTAAATATTACCAATCATCCTAAAAACCCAGTGCTCCACCTAAAAGGTACTACACTGGGTTACCTGTTCTAAGTATTCAATTATTTCCATAACATTTCAAATTTCCCTATTCTAACTAATTATTCCACCTAATTATTTAACAAAAAAAAAAAAAAAAAAAAAAAATTATTAAATTTCCAAAAAAGTACTTTTAAAAATAGCTGGCTATCAGACGTTATTATGAAATTTGCGCCCGTGGAGCGACTTATATTGTTAACTCTCAGCATTAGCCTACGAATGAGGAAAACCACGAAAACCCCATTCTGAGAGTTGCCAGGGTAGCTTCTGACCGCAACACCAACTGAAGCGGAGGAAGCCCAAGAATGGTCTCCATGGCCGCAGTCGGCGTCGAGGACATGGCTCCCGTGATGCCTAAACAGGCAATCCTTTGGACCTTGCTGAGCGCGTTTACCGCGTAGCCCAGACTAGCCTTATGCCACCAGACTAACGAGGCATAGGTTATGGAGGGTACAAAGACCTTCGTGTACAGCCAGTGCACCATTGCCGGTTTTAGCCCCCACATTTTACCAAACATTCCTCTGCAGGCCCAAAATGCCTTTGTGGCTTTGTTCGACACTTGTTCAAGGTGAGATTTGTACGTCAGTTTTGCGTCCAAAATAACACCTAGGTATTTAACCTCACTAGAGACCACTATCTTCGAGCCGAAGATGGCTGGACACTGTAGTTTTGGAAGTTTCCTCCTCCAAGTAAACGGAACCATTGTCGTCTTCCGAGAGTTTACATTTAACCTTTCTTCTTGACACCATCTCTCCACCAGTTTGAGTGCGACTTGCATCCTCTCGGAAACCACGCCCTCAAACTTTCCGCAGACCATGATGGTGATATCGTCTGCGTAGCCCTGCGCGTGGAAACCCGCCATCCGTAGATCAGAAAGCAAGCCATCCACCACAAGGCACCATAGCAAGGGCGACAGCACTCCACCCTGCGGGCAGCCACAGTTGCCTTTACATTACAAAGGTTCTGCGAAGCAAGAACCATTCTGTCTCTTAGCATGGAGCCGATCCACCTCCTTACAGTTGGCTCGACTTTCCATTTTTGAAGCGCCCTTTCCATCGACCGAAAGGACGCCCTGTCGAAGGCGCCCTCGATGTCCAGAAAGGTAGCCAATGCAATTTCTTTGTTTCTAAAGGCTATTTCTGCTCGTCGAGCTAGCTCATGAATGGCCTGCTCACACGATCTTCCTGTTTGGTAGGCATACTGGTACTCGTGCAGAGGCAAACTTGCCAGAGCCGAATCCCTAAGATGTCTATCAATTATCTTCTCCAGGGTTTTGAGAAGAAATGAGGTGAGACTGATGGGCCGGTACGACTTCGCTTCCGTGTAGGACAGTGTGCCCTGCTTCGGGATGAAGACAACTTAAATACCTACATAAATAAATTATGTTTGAAATTCTGGTGAAAGGGACATTTTATAACTGGTGGTATTATGTAACCATACTAGCTTTCTCAGTTGTTTAAACTAATATATTGTAAATTTGTTAATTATAATTGCACAACTGGAGCATTATATTCCCGAGGCACAAATATTCGATGTTTACCCCATATACTAATTAACCCCCCAGTTTTTTGATACCATGACCTTGTTGCACTTGCTTTGTGATAGCGATTTCATTTATCATACGATTGTAAAGTTATACGTTTGTTTGTTTCTATAATGTTTGTAATTTATCGTCTTTTACACTTCTTTTAACGTGTAAAAAAATTGTTATTGTTAATATTATGTGTTTGACCTTTGGCGATAACGTATACAATCAGGTAATTTTTTAATAATTTATATATTGTCCGTAAATATTAATTACTTTATAATTGTTCTTTTCATCACAGTTTCTGATGAAGGCTTAAAAAGTAAATAAAGAAGCCGAAACGTTAAATGTAAATCTTTTTATTCGATTACTAGCCACATTCCAAAAAAATAAATTTTCGCCTACATTATACTAATTAACTAAAAAGCGCTCCCTTCTCTCGGAATTTACAAATTTGTACGTGTACCATAATCATTTGTTGCCATTATATACCATATGAGAATTGTTATTTTAATGTTCAAAATCATTGAGACTATCAAATGGCCCATCGTAATACAAAAAATTGTGTAATCAACTTCATAAAAGGTAATCCAGAATCATACGCGCCATGGAACTAAGGAATATTTCCCTTAAGTCCCTATAATAATGAAAATACTCACTTAACTATCGCAATCTATATCATTACGCCCGAGCGCCTCGTCTTGCAGGGACTAGATAATTTCTCGTATTTAAAGGCATCCCCTTAAGTTCGTCTCCTAACTAATTTAAGAAATACATATAGGTACAGATACTATCAAACGTTTAGGTTTAATTACTTTCCTATTAAAAAATCCACAGCAAGTATTTATTGTTACAATGTTTGATATTTAGAAATAATTTGTAAACTACCTGCTTAACCATCGATTTTATTATAGTCATTGCTGAGATTGTTAGTAAAACTAAACCTTGGTATTTTTCAAATGAAATATATGCTCGTGTTACTTATTTCTTGCTTTTATAAATTTTAGATAAAGTAGACACTTTTGTAAAGGATAAAGTGCTATGAGATAATAATGAAAGATTCGATTTTTTCCTTGAAAGAAAGCATTAACTTTCTACAAGAAATCTAATTCGAATTGTGCTCTAAGGCGCACTCTTTTGTAAGGTCTTCACGTGATAAGCGATGAAGGTAGATTATTTGAACTTAATCGTATCGATTGCAGTAAATTGGAATTTAAATGCCATTCGCACTTTAACGCTTTGAGTGTAGATTACTAGCATTACGGGCTAGAGAAGCTTTGTAAGACCGAGTTGATAAAACGACATGTCACTACCGAATGTAAGACGATCTAGATTGAACAAAATATGTTCTCTCTTCAACAAATGTACTTCTCACTCACAATTTAGAAATTTGTGTTGGAATGCAAATTGTTATTTTGTTAAAATTTCAAACGCTTTTATATGAAGAAAAAGAACCTCAACAATCTACATTTTAACAATTTTCCTCTATTGCGCCGCTATTCTATGCCTCTGTTTTCCAATCCGTTACGCTCACTCAGTGCTCTCATGTCTGCTGTCGCTGCATCTAACTATTTCTTTTTCGGTCTACCCAATGCCGACTAGATTACAGGCACAATATATGGAGAGAGAGATACTCCGACAGCTAGAAGTTGGTACAGGACATATCGTCAGACCAGCCACGCGCAACAGCGATTTGCCAGTATTTGCTTGGGAACTGCGTTTAATAAAATAAAAATTGTATTTTATTAAATAGTAAATGGATGAAAATAACTAAGGAGACTTAATTTCTTGTAGCTTTTTTTCGCTATTACTAGACGCTACTTTTGACACAATTATTTAGAAATATATTGCACAGGTATGAAGAGACGTTCAATTAAATATCGTAAATTGCTATCACAATTACATTGGAAGGAACTGTATCAATAATTTTTTCAAATGTTGTTGAAAAATGTCTTATATATATATATTGCTACGAAACTTGTAGATATTTTTATAATTTTATTAAATTGATTTTAAATTAATTCAACACTGTTTTATTAACATTCAGACATGCAGCGTCCTCTATTTAAGATAAATAGACTCCACAGATAAGCTATGCCTCAATACATAGATGACACTATAGCACACAAGTGAATGAAAACCTTCCCCTCTACCTGTTTTGAGTATACAGCATACCAATCTCCTCAGTAACTCCTGGGGCGTGGGGGGGTGTAGTATTCTCGACAAAGAAGTAATATTATAGCTTAAATGACCTTTTATTCTCTGTGTTTTGATTGTAGAAACTGTATTACTTATTTAGTTGTGATGTTATTATCTTATAGTGAATAAAACCAAATTTTTATACATAACTTTGTTTATTTCGAGTTAATAAAAAAGTGAATAACAATTAAGATGAATATTCTCTCTCTCAGGGTAAGTAAGTAAGTTCAAATACTATTTAAATTATACAAAAATAAGATTCCTTGAATCTTAATCCAAACTAATCTCAAAATATCTAGTTTAAATATCAAAATTGAATTCAAATCTCCCGCTAACCTCCCGTCATACAATCGCGTATTGTCAAAAACCTTTCTACAACAGCAAACGTTTGTTTAACATCAAAACTCCCTAGAAATCACTGTTATCAAATCATTCTAACCTAAGAATTTAATTACGTTCTGAACGCCGGTTAATAGTTCGAAAGATGAATAAACGCTTACTTTTAAGTACGATAAATAGCTCCTTTATATTCCTAATACTGATTCCAGTTCTGCAACAATCTTTCTAGCTCCAAACCTGCGCTATCGATGTCTCAGCCACCCAAAGTTGTATCTCAGTCCCTCGATTGTGGCTCCAGGAATAAAAAACACGTCCCCCAATTCTTCGAAATTAATGGAATACCATCATTTTTGCACAAAACACACAACACTTCATTCTTGGCAAGTAAATCTTTAGTTAAATGACTCTTATAATTATTTAAATTTTGAAATTTCTAGATGTTTTTGAAAATACAACCAACTCAGGAAAATATCGAAAAAGAAGTCCTTTACAATTGTTTCAAACAAACATTCATATCTCCTAGGCATTAAGATCCCATCAACGATGAAAGAAAATCGTTTCCAACGATACGACACCTTAAGTGAACCTACGTTCGTACAATCAGCGAAGGAACTTTTACCTAAAAATCCATGGAAACGTGCCCTTTTAAAATTATATGCGATATAGTGAGTGTTTAGTTTGAATTTTTACAATTTGTTTACAAAGTAGTTAAATACATAGATCAGAATACATTTTATTTCAATAACAAACGTTTGTTGCTGTATGTTGTTAGTTAGGTAGGTTAGGTAATTTGATATCATAGCAATATAATTCTTAATTAAGCTAAGAAATGGACATCCATTCTACATAATTAGAGGTTAGGAACGTTAAAACAAGTTTAATTTATCTGTTACTTGTTGATTTGCCATTCTCACCGTTTATATGATAAAAATTACTTATTTGTTTTAATAAATTACTTAATTCACCTATTATTTTATGTTTCCTTTGCGTTATAAACTGTACTCTGCCTATTAAGAATTCACCAACTTGCACACTTCATCAAAAATCTGTCGGTAAACTATTTGATCAGTACCAACCGACTTTTAGTTCAATTTAAAGCTGATTCTCAAGTGACCAACGTAAGTAAAAGCTACCGAATTAACGCGGCAAATTTGAAAGTTAGTTATAACACGGCAAGTAGCAGAATCTAGTATTATACAATACGAATCCATTAACGACCGGTATGAGATACATCAGTTTTTATATTTATTTTAAAAGTCATTTAATTTTTTTATATTACATTTTGGCGCCCAACGTGGGGCCAATTTTTCCTGCGATAGAAGCTTTAAAGTCTTACACACCTAAACTTTCGGCAACAGCCCTAGCCTTTTCTCTAATCATCGTACCAGAAACAGGAACATTTTTATTTCATGCTGCAGAAAACCATTTCAATGTCATTTGATCTACGCGGCTACAACTTGAAGACATAAAATGCCTCTTCAGTTCAGTTGATTTAGTATTGGAATTGAACTCTGACAGTAAATCATTTTTCTTTATTAATATGTCCGACACTTGTGATTTTCCAATAGCAGAAGTTTTAGCAATTTCCCTAACAGTTTTCATGGTCTCTTCCGAATATTTGATAACTTTTCCTTCAAAGTCAAGATTTTTCTTTTTGGCGACATTTTAACTAAAAATATGAACATGCTGCCGTTACGGAGAAAGTCCGTAAGTAAACCTATCATATTAAATCTTGTATAACAAAACTCAGAAAACATTTCAAAACGATACAGGGCATTAAACTGGACTACCGCTCTGCAGGTCACTGCGAGTTGTTGTCCACCTAAGAGAGATATAGTGGTCCAATTTTGTATCATACGCATGTCCATTGCCGTTCACGGGAGTGTCCATTGAAGAGAGAAATGCATGTAACGTATTGCTGTGTACTGAATGTACCAACAAAAATGCAAAATGAAATTAAAAATGAAAAATTAAATTAGCTAGCTCAAATAATCACAATTTTTATAAGGCGCAAAAGAACAATTAAACTTAGGCTTACTCTCACAATTTCACTTGTCATGAAAAGTAAAATGTGGGTGAAAGAAATCTGACTTTCTTTAATACTACCTAATAAGGTTTAAGCAAAAAATAAAAGAACAGTATTTTGAATGACATAAAAATTCAATAAATTTATTATTTAAAAAAAAAGAAAAAAAAAATTTTAATTACAAATTTTGCAGAAAAAAAACCTTGGACAAACGGTCCTGGTCGAAATCAAAACTGCATTTGACTCTAAATTAAAAAAGGACAAAGCTAAATCCTTTATCAAAGCAAAAGAAAACCAATAGTTCAGGAAGATAATCCTTTTTATCAATTCAATCCACGTGGTCTCAATATTTAAACAACTAAATTAAACGTGGACAACTCAAGTAATTTACATAAATGAAAACTAAAAACAAGCACAACGCTTCTATTTACCCAACCCGAGGTGATTACTTATTAAATTACAAAACAGTAAAATAAAAAAAATGAACAAAAATTAACTCTTTAAACTTAATATATATCTTCCTGCACGTGAAATAATAAAAGATCTTATATCTAAATTGTGTACACAAGAATACAATATCAATTATTATAAATTGAGTTCCTTAATGGACAAAATAAAATCAAAAACGTGAATTCAAAACTTGAAATCAACAATCACAAAATGTCAGCAATGAAATACAATTTTATATATATATATACTCACAAGCTCGTGTCTATAAAGGAACTGAACCTACAAGGTTAAACAATCGTATATGTATAAAAATCTCAGCTGCGTGCGATGCAACGCACAAAGATCTGTCCGCAAACGGACGAACTCGCAAAACATAACAATATATATACAATACCAGTGAACGCAAAATGTACAACTGAATGAAATTAATATAAACAACTGAACAATAAAATAAATAAATTAAACAATCCAAAACATTAACTAACTCTTGAAATTTCTCGCAGCATTGACAAAAGCTTATCGGAAAGAACACGAAAAGGAAATTGAATTTCCACAGCAGTATGTACTAGATGCACTGTACACATATTTTTATCCATACAACGGAATTGTCCGTACAAGGGAGATGTCCATATTTCCATCAAGATGCAAAACTGAATTAAAAATAATTAAATTGAATACCTTCGAAAATATCCTTATAAGTCCGATAAATATACACCCGCGTGTAATAACACTAAAACATGGTAAATGCGGGGTTCAATAAGTAAATTTCAAGTGTCGGAGTCAGACATTCAATAGTTATCTATCTAGATTGTAAACTCGTAGCTTATTACTCCACTGAGCGGTACCGTAGGTATTTATCTCTCAAGCTATGTAATCATGTAACACGTATAATTGCTTTCAATGATGCTTCAAACAGAAACAGTATTCCAAAGCCCTACTCGGAGGTGTCCCCGAAGGTGTATTATAGTCCATAATGATTACATTAGTGCGGATAATATTGCCAGGATAACGATGCGCGTAATTATGATTTGAGAGGAAGTAACGTTTGTAACGGCCTAATTCCCTCAGTTCCGTACGTATGTAGTTCTATAATCAAGTGAGTACAAACTAGTACAGAATTTGTCAACAAGAATAAATTAACTTATAATTTATTGTTAGGTAAAATTGTGTGAACATAAAGGTTACATGTTTATTATATACAGTGTATCACTTAAGTATTTGTACATGCTCCATTTACCTACAACAAGTAATAAAGATACAAACTAGTAAACTTTCTCTTTAATTTTGTATTATTAATGAGAATACAATAACAAAGTAAATATTTCAAATAGTTAAAAGATGCTCTCTGGCTATAATAATAACTAAAAACCAGTAGGCGACAACATAAAAGTATTCGTACGCTCCTTGTTGCGACAGGTAAAGACACGCATAGATGCCCATCACTAGTCTTCTATATATAGCTATATAGTATACATTATTACATACTCCCAGTAACATATTCTTGCAAAGTAATTCATAACTGCGGTCCAAAAAATGCCGAAAACAAAAGGGTTGACAATTAATAAAAAAACGTCCAAATTATAGCCTTGTTTAAAGAACAAGAAAGTTTACGGGAAACTAGCAAGCTTATTAAAAGACTACATAGTACTGTTCAGTATATTATTAACAAATTTAAACTTTAAAAAAGCATTGAAAATGCTCATCGCTCACAACGTCCAAAGGTACAAACCGAACGCGAAGAACGAGTTATAGTAAAACAAATTTAAAAATGCCCTAAAACTAGCGCTTTATCGTTAGCTGTTCATGTCGCAGATAGAAAAAGGAAAACAATTAATCCTGAAACTATAAGAGCTGGTTATAACGGAAGACTAGCGCGCAAGAAACCTTTCATCATTGCAAAATAATAGAATAAAACCTTTGGATTTTGGAAAAGTGTTATTTTTAGCGACGAGTCAAAATATAATATTTTTGCATTCGATGGACGGCATATGATATGGCGGAAGCCAAAGACTGAACTCCAACCACAAAATTTGATTCCTACCATAAAACATGGAGGAGGACATGTACTTGTATGTGGTTGTATGTCTTAAAACGGGGTGGTATATTTGCATTTTATGGATGCGAAAGCTTATCCAAAAATTTTACAAGCTAATTTAATGGAAAGTGTTCGAACATTGAGTATAGAAAAAACTGTCACATTTCAGCAAGATAACGATCCTAAGGATACTGCTAGGGTCGTTGAAGAAAAGGCATTAGAACACTTCCTCGCCCACCCCAAAGTCCAGACATTAACCCGATAGGAAATTTGTGGCATATTTTAAGTATAAACATCACAAAATATCATGTTTAAAATGCAAATCACCTTAGAAAGCATTTGTTGGAGGAATGGTCAAGAATTACGCAGGACATAACGGCAAAATTGGCAATGTTTATGCCTAAGCGCTTGCAAGCTGTTATAGATGCAAATGGAATGCGTGCTAAATATTAGGATGAAATCAACAAACAGTTATTTTGTTTTTTTCTAGGGTATAAATACTTTTGTGGGTTCTTCTGATTTATATTAAAATATTAATATTTATATTATCTTTCTTTGTCGTTATTAGAAATAACGCTTTCCCCTTTCGTATTAAAATAAATCCTGGATTAGTTTTCTATATCTATAGTTCCTCTTTGTAATTCGTTTGAATATAGCGTGTACAAACTAGTAAACTCCGGGCCGTTTACTCAGCCAATAAATAGTCGTTGATGACGGATTACGTCCCACAGCGGACCGGCTAAACCGCACCATCCTCCACTAACCCTCGTCCACACCTGTGGTTTGGGATCGCCGGTACAGCCTGTATATTCCTTTTTTTTAATTTTTGCCTCTCACTTGTAAAAATGACTCGACGCTTGGCGTCTCGCAGTCGTTGATTTGATAACGGATTACGACCCACCTCAGAAGATCCGCTAAACTCATCTCACTTGTAAAAAGGCTCGCAGTCGTTGGTTTGATCTCCATTACGACCCACTTTAGCAGACCCCCTATACCGCACCACTCTACGTTAACTCCCGTCTACATCTGTGATTGGTTTGGGACCGTCGATACAGCCTGTCTATTCATTTTTCTTAATTAGAAATTACACATATAATGATGATACAGTTATTTTCCGTTGTAACACTAAAACAATCGAAGAAAACACAAAACTCTTATCTGATTTACATATCCGTCAACTATTGATAATTTACATACTTGGTAACCGACGTCTTCCGAATAATGGTTATTATATTAATTATAATGTTAATGTTTTACCATTTCTTCGATCCCCTTTGTGCTTATTTCACACCAAATTCGTCGTCGTTCAAGGTTTTGTTGGTTCGACGTTCGGTGCGCGACTACCTGCTGATCATAGTCATTATTACATAATCGGACCATTCTCGCCGGCGCGCGGGGATCGGCCTTGGGCAGTGTCGGTCCGTTACCGAAAATCGTGAAAAATCGAAATTTCGGAAAAGATTCACGCGTTTTCCCGCTTTTAACGACGAACGGGGAAGTAGTCCCAACTAAACTAATGTCGTCGTCTCAAGCGTATTTATCAAAACTGCTCACCATTTGGGCAGGGTCGCGTTCGGCTGAAAATATCTTTTTCACAGCGTGGAAGCTATTGGCAACTTTCAATAATAACGTTTAAGAGCAATTAAGTAAAAGTATAGATGATAAGTTAAGTAGCATTAATCATTTCGATACTTTACAAAATAAAATTATCTGAAAGAAACGTTGATGCGCTTATAAAGTTCAACATTTACATTAATTTTGTGTAATTAATTTGTTTATAGTTATTTTAATACGAAGCACCGAACAATGGAGTAATACTTCATAAATTTATGGGTAATTTACATAATATTCTATCACTGTCAGCAGAGTAAAGTAAAAGTAACGCATTGGTAAAATTTGTGTTTGTATGAAAATAAAAACATTTTTGATATGGTAATATTATTTTTATTTCAATACGCATGCTCACTTTGAACAAGCTTATTTTAGGTGACCAATTTATCTTTGTGAAATAGTTGTAAGCAGAAATTACAATTTATAATTAGGTATGTAATTCCTATTATATAAATAAGAGCCTACACACACAATGAGGTAAAACGTGACAAGACAACAGAATATTCTGTAAAAATAAAGAAATAAATAAAAATGTAGGTTTCGCAAATAGAAGTTTACAGAAGAAAAGTTTAGTCATTGTATTTGTACTTAAGTTGTTGAAGGATTTAAAATTAAACTGAAAATGTATATCAGAAGTTGAATGGAAAAATATCTGTTGCTTTGTTATGCATGTACCACAATATTTAATCTGATTTTAATATATAACGATTTTATCATGCAGAATTAAATTTAATTAATTAAACATTTTATAATAATTTATGTATTAGAATACATATTATTGTGATATACAGGCTTATTATTGTATTGTACGAAATAAAAAAAAAGGTGAAAAATATACATGAGCAATGCCTAAATACAAAAAACTGTGGTTCTTAGTGCACGTAGTACCGAGAAAATGATTTTTCTTTATTCGAGTCCGGCTCTGACTCATTTAGGATACCGGTGAATCACGGGTCATCGCTATACTTTGAACGTTGGGATTTACATTTAGTGTGCACTTGCTATTCGCAGTGGATGCGTGCGTTTTCAATGGCAGTGTATACGAATATCGAATATACTGACATGATCTTAATTTATGGTGAAACAGGACAGAATAGTGTTGCAGCAAGGACTTTGTACATAGAACGTTTCCCGCATGGACGTCGTTTGAAACATTTGTGAGAGCCGTGTATCGACTTCGAGAGACAAGATCAGTAATTCCACGTTTTGAAGGTCGTGAGCCTCAAAGATCACGCAGAGTGCTACAAGCCATAGAGGAAATTTTAAATATGGTCGAAGCGGATGCCGGCGTAAGTATAACTGTGGTATAACAAACCTTACGCGGGAAGTAAATGTGTGCCAAGCTACAATGCATCAAATGTAAGCCCTTATCGCACTTCTGAAAATCATGTAACCTTATTTTACCTGTATTTAAGTAAATTTAACCAAAACAATGAGCTACAATAATTTGTTTATTAAAAGAGATATAGATTCTAACATTAAACACTATTAAATTAAATTATATTGTATTCAGGATGGATGAGCAATGAGGCGTCGACGTTGGCGAGGTGTAACCGATTTTAACCTGGGGGTTTACCTGTAAAAGGAAAGTAGCCTGAGCATTCCGGTCATCCATGTATTTAACAAAGGAACAGATTACATAATTAAGTATTATATAACTGCGTTAACGTTCTCGGTTCTCCCCAAATACAAATACTCTACGTCGTGTTCGGTTCTCCCAAAATACAAATTCTCTACGTCGTGTTCGGTTCTCCCGAAATACAAATACTCTACGTCGTGTTCGGTTCTCCCGAAATTCGCTATGTCCTTGTTGTTAGGGTGCTCGTGCGCGCGAATCCCCCGCGGTCTACAGAAGGTGCATGCGGAACCGCCCTGCAGTTCCCCAGTGCCCCTTATTTTTACAACCCCCGGGTCGCCCAGCGCCTGCGGTCAACTGTGCCGTGCGGATTCCCCACGTCACGTCGCGGTCCCGCTAGGACGACTAGCCTATCAAATTCAAAACCTCCCTTACTTAAGCATGTTTAACGTTAATCAGGCTTTTTCTGTGATTAAACTCACCTATAAATGGACCACAAACTCACAATCACTTCTAATTCTTTTAAGACACCGTTCCAAACTACGACTTCACCACATATAAAGTGTTATGGAAGTTTAGTCTGGCTTATTCGAATAGACGCCGTAACATTCGGCGTTATCAAAATGTTTATATAATACATTCCTTATTCAACCACTTGAAATACGCTCGGGGTAATACCACTAGCACGACCTATATGTACGGGACACATTGAAATATTTAGGGTTCTCTAGGTAAAAATCGAGAATAGATGACTGCCCTTTTTACATAGATGGCAGACGAGACAAATAAATGATACAAATAGAAAATATTTCTTACACAAATTTTAAAAAGGAATTTATTTCATCCGTATTCAACGCTTACGGACTTAGATTATCCCCGCCGAATTACCTTCTGTGAGTGGTTCCAGCACCGAGAAGTTCGTCAGCCGGATCTTGCGTCAGTAATCCTATTTACGGACGAATGTACATTTACCAATGATAGTATCTTAAATTATCACAACATTCACTCCTAGGCGTATGAAAACCCCCGTGATATTAAACCAATGCTCCTCTCAAGTTAGAATATCCGCCAATTTATGGGCAGGGCTAGTAGGCGATCAACTACTTGGACCACATGTACTCCCAGCACGGTTAAATGCGGAATCTTATTTACCGTTTCTTCAAAATGAATTGCCTGAATATTTGGACGACATACCATTAGCGACACGCCTACAATTTATGGTTCATGCACGATGGAACACCCGCGCATAGTAGTAGGGTTGTTCAACAATTTTTAAACCGGACATTCTCACATTAGCCGTAGCCCCGATCTAAATCCACTAGACTTTTTTCTGTGGGGATACTTGAAAAGTTTAGTGTATGCTCGCCGCCCTGACATAGAAAATGCCGAAGATCTGCGAAACCGTGTTTTTGTAACAGCTCAACACATTCGCGAGGAAACCTTAAATTTTACGTGCTTGCATTCGAGCTGATGGTGGGCATTTCGAACACTTTTTATAAAACACATATTTTGTCCTGTTTCACCTGCATCAGTTCTTTTCAAGACTACCAGAAATTTTGTAAAAAGATCGTTTCTATTTCCTTACAAGCACCAATTTTACGCATTACTTACATTTAGGTAAATCCTAATAATTAAGCATTATTCTGCTGTTTTCTATTTCCAACATTTTTAAAATAACTTTTAATATAAGTACCAAACTTAACCCGACAACTTAATTTCTTTTGGTATAGCTTACTTTGGAAAGTAAGTAATTATGTTATCTACCTATACAATTACTTAATTATTGTTAACCATAAATATTGAAAGTTTAAGATTTCAGAGCCAGTTGGGCACAAACTGTGAAACAGGTTTTTCAATTTAAAACGCGTTCAAACCGCAATATACGTTTCCTTTTGATATTAAAGAATTCCCATTTTTCTACCTAATTTGCATAATTGTGAAGCGTTTTACAACTCACAACTCTCTACCCCAATAAACTTTTCACCTGGAACAGTCGATGCCAGCCGAACGCGCGTCTGTCCAAATGGTGAGTAGTTTTGGCAAGTACAACGCTTTAGATGACGACATTACTTTAGTTGGGAGCTGTACCTGCTAGTAAGAGTAATAATGGTAATACCTACTACGTTTATTAGTCATTAGAAAATATCCAATCAGTGAGTGAGCAATATAAAAAAGAACATAAAATGATCTGTTTTACGAAAATATGAATGATCGATGAACAGTTCAAAATCAATTTACCATTAGGTCTTTCTTTTAGATGCTTTTGAATTGAAATTCGATTTTAATTGTGCACTTGTATGTAATTTTTATTCATGTTTGATACCGCGTGCGCCATCTCCTGAATTGTTGTCAGAACCACGAACCAACTCCTGTAATTTTTGCATTAATGATTTGATTTATTTCATATTATTTTTTCTTGTTGCACGCTTGATTTCATTTACCGTAACAGTTAATGGTTGTTAATTTGGTATCGTCCTTAATTAATGTAGTTAGTTGCTGACTTTCGATTAAGTTCACGCGTGCGTTAGGTTCCGATCGTGCGAGCTTAGTCAGTTAACCCAACCCATAACCTGTTGACTGGCTAAAGGTTATTTCTTAAATATAACATTCAAATCCTTGTTACGCTTAGTGCTGAAAAATAATTTGAGTTATGGATTCAATTAAGGATTTGATTTTGGCTGATATTCATTCTACGCTAATAATTTAGGATATTTTCTCGCACCGAAGTATCTATATAACAAACGTTATTACGGATTTCTTCCAGATTTAAGGCACTAACAGGCCCACACGTGCTTTGCCTTATACTACTAACTAAAGGTATCGTCATTTTTTAAATATCTCTAAATTTTAGCAGCTAAGTACAGGACTTACCGACTGCTTAACTAAAGAGCATGATGGCCCGATATGTGATGTTTGTTTGCTTCTTTTATGCTTGATTTATATAAATCCTTTTTTTTTTTTTGTTTATCATATTATCTTCCTCTTTATTCGCAGTGGTCAGGAAAATGCAGATAAACGCTACGTAGAGCGATTCTCTGCTTAATTCAAAAATCTTGCAGCTTAAAAGAAGGGCAAATTTTACTACACCTAATCAGGGAAATACGTGGCAGTATCGAATCCTAATATTTATTTTTTATGAATTACGCAAATTAGTAAAAATTTTATGTGAACACATGAGTTTTATTCAAATTTAAAGTTACTAACAACAAAAATTATAGAAATTGTTCAAATTGTCAGCTTTCGGATATATCTAGTTGTAGTCTTCCAGGAAATAAATTCAAAATGTGTCGGGAGTAATTAATTGAATTGCAACGTTAACTTTATTAATTACGTCTTGCTCGTTGGCTCAAGGCGTTGCATAGACTTTTTCCTTTAAGAACCCCCAAAAGAAAAACTCCAAAGGATTAAAATCGGGAAATCTTAGATGGATATCGCCGTCGTGGGTACCGTATTTGGAAATTTTTCTTTTGCCATGTTCCCATTGATTTTTTTGAATATTTAGCGTTGTAATTAATTTATTAAGATTACTTTCACAGACAGTGATAGACATTCGAGCGCAGATTTCGTTTGATTAAATTTACTAAAAATTGTAAGAGTAAAAGTGCCTAATTATTTTTTAATTTATTATACATCACTTAGAAAAATACGCAATAAAACAACCATTGTAGAAGTTTATTCATTGAAAAACAATTATCTAGATTTTGCCATGCATGGACTACCGCTTTCTCTATCTTTTGGTCTAAAGTCTCTAGAATACATTTTGGTTTTACCATGTATCCCCATATATTCTCAATGGGATTGAGATCCGGACTTGCGGGAAATGGAAGTATATAAATATATTGTCATCTGCTAACCATTCTCTCACAGTTCTAGAAGTGCGCGCCGACAGTTGTCTATAACTAACAGATGGAAGCAATATGTTTTCAAACAGGTTTCTATAAGTAGGTCCTGTAAAACGGTCTAATTGAACTAAAACCCTTTTACCAACAGCTGAAATCCAAGACCAAACCATTATCTGAAGCTTCCACTGTTTTCTACTGAATGTATGTATCCTTCCTTACATCTGGTGTTTCGCGGACGATAAGCTCGTAACGTGTCATTGGTACAAGATTGAAAACTCTTTTCGTCGGTAAAAATAACGTTTCTCCAGTAACCATTGCCCCTATTAGAAATGGTTTTCTGGCAGCAGCGTAATTGCCTATTCCAGTTTTTCTTATTCTCCTTTGAGCTATTTGAAGACTTCCTGGGAAGTTAGTTCTTTCTGGAGCTACTACGGCTGTTGAAAATAGGTTTTCTGTCACATGCTGAACCAAAGCTTCATCGTATTTAGGATTTGAGACAACAGGTCGCTGATCGTCCTAAACGTTCCATTGTATGCGTCTGTAAGCATCTTTACTTTATTACTTACAGTGTTAAAGGTTGCTACTTGCATACTCGACTCTCCATTTCCTGGCTGTGCCAAAATTGTCCGTTTTGGAAAATCAGTATTCAAATATCTTGGCACTTTACGTAGGTACGTTATTTTGACACAAGTATGACAGTTAATAAATAATGTTACGAAGCAGTCTACGTCTACAGTTTAATTCAATTTACAATATGCAAAAATAACTGGAAAGTATAACATGTCGCCAATTGTAGTGTAATTTGAAAAGAACATTGACAATAACAATTTAATTCATCTGTCACAAACATTGCATTTTAATACACGTTATATCAGTTTGATTTTGCCATGGTAACGAAAGTATTGCTACAAAACTTGTAGATAAATCTTTTAAATTTTAATTAAATTTTTCAAGTAAACAACTGTTTTTATTCTACTAAACACCACTCAGCGTCATCTATTATACTTTCATTAATTCCAAAGATATGCTAGATCTCAAATGATAGAGGGCATGAAAAGTCCCCACCACAGGGTTTTAAGTACACCGCAAACGAATAGGATGAACTGATTATATTCAGTCACACTCGGGACATGGGAGAATACTGTAACTCCGCCTAACCACTGATTACTATATCAATAGAGCTTAAAGCATTTAAGTATCTTTAATGTGACTAGAAGTTATTAGTTAGTGGTGCTCTCTTTAGTACAAGACCTTCATCCTCAAGACCCCGACGACAGAGTTAACTTATGTGAGATGCTATATCTTCGAAGTTATCTGGACGGACGGATCTAAGTTTTCGCGTGAAGGATTTTTTAACAGGCATAATAACCATATCTAGAAATTATCAGATCAGGTTTAGTTTCAATGTCTTTTGCCTTATGTTAACGGCAGTGCGTTACCTTAATTTATTACGGACTATGGTTGAAGATTTTCTTGACAACCTACCTTTGAACTTGAGAAAAAGCTGATGGTAACAACTGCAGCAACTCCGGCACATTGCACCCAGAAGGTATTCCAAGACTTCAATGTTTGAAGACAGGTGAGATAAGGTGAGTCCACGCCCGTTTATAGCTATAATGTTAAGGCACTTAATGGATAATTATTAACTCACAAGTATCAAGTGACGCAAAGAAGTGTGACTTTGACGTTTGACTTTGGCAATAAATCTTTGAGCACGCTTATTTTCCATGGCACACGCGATAAGTATCGATGAGTTGTGTGCATTTTTCAAAAAAAAAAACCTAATTATCTCCTAAACTATCAATTTCAAGTATAGGACATGTGGAGCATAAAAGATGTAAAATTAGACGCCAAAGTCATAAAATATGGGAGTGCCATTTGAAAAAATTAGGTTATGGTTTTTCAAAATTTCGAAAAATTAACGTGACGTAGTAAAGTGACCCCACAATGTAGAGAGCCGTTCGCGACGATGAATTCTAAATTGATATCGAGAAAACTCGAGTGTTCTCTCTGATTTTTTCAATAAATGTCTGCTATAGCAAATTCTTTTAGAAAAAACCGAATAACTACAAAACGGCCGAATCAAATTGTAAAATATGTAAAAATATACAGGCTGTTCAATTAAAAATAACAAAGTAGATGGTGACTTGCGGTTTAACCGGAAGCGCTAGAAATCTAAAAATAAATTAATTAAAGAGAGCACAATCGATTATATATAATTCTGAATTTTCAAATTTGTATTTTGGCCGGAATCCCGAAAGTTCTAATGAACGGTCTCGCTGAGACAGCCGTATAGGTAACCATAAGGCTTATACCTAGTTAATTTTTGAAAAATTAATTAACAACAAATATAGTTATATGTCAAATAAAGTAAAATCACGCTGTGAGTTTGTTACACTTCTACACATACATTTTTTCTTCCTGAGTGGTTTTGATTGTCTGCGAATTTACCTTTTATTGTGTTGGCTCATGCAATATTATTGCGAGTTAGAATAGACGTATTTCTTTTTTATCGGTATGGTTTATTAACATTCAATATCATGTGGGAAGAGCAAGAGGTTGGGTTCTAGTGATTGCTTTCCTGAATCAACATTTTAAAGTTCCAATATAGATGTATATATTCTATTATATGTTCCGCCTATTCTAGTCCACTTTACTTGTGTCTCATATATTGATTGTTATCCGAGTTCATGCAACTGGAATAATGGCTATATTGTTTAAATAGGTCCAACTAATCACAAAAGAGATGGCTAATTTAGGATTGAATTGAGCATTTGGCCAACAAAATGACGTTAGTTAGCTTACTTAGGAACGTATATACATAATTCCAAAATACTATTGGTAGGTAATATATAATATACACACAATAATTTTGGAGGATAAAAGAATACGCTTGCATTTAGTGGTATTTACTTATTGTTATTTTATCCCCGACTTATTGTGATAGACATTAAATAAGCAAGTTAACGCAATATTTTATTTTTAATTACTTCAGATGCAATTGATTTAAACCCCAGGTATCGTATAAGAATATTTATTCAAACCATTTTTATATATTATACATTATCTAATTCTCATGTTATTCACCTCTTCTCAGTTTTCTACCTTTTTCTTTTCCTTTTTATCATCATTTTCATGCTTTTCTCATTGTACTGATTTTATGTCACTTCTTGGGTTTTCTAAATGTTGTTTATATATTTATTTTTTATGTTTTCATCTTTCTATACCTGCCAAGATTTCTATAACTATTATTTTGCATTATCATTCATAGATCCTATCCTTCATAGGTATTAGCTCACTCTTTTCTGTAAATTAATCCAACAGTAATCGTTATTTCTCTAGCTGGCTCTTACGCTTTTTTGATAAAGTCGGCTAGTATACGGGGGCAAAATTATATGTCAGTTACATGTTGACACTCTTCTGTGACAGTCAAGCTAGCAAATGTGAATATTTTTCTTACAACTCAACTAAAGGTGTAATATTTTGTTACACGTTAAAATCTTAATTTCATATTTGTACCGATTCTTTTTTATCCGCGTGTATTATTTTCGATTCTAAAAATAGCATTTGCGCATACTTCCGAATATCTATCCGCCAACCAATGACTCGCTTGCACTTCGTTGCTGTGCACCCTCTAATTAGGCGTTCGACGTCGGGTTATCGTAGGGGGAATGTTGTTTTGCGATTCTATATGAGGAAGTAGTAGTTGTCCCGCAAAAGTTTTTCTCACCCCTTACGTCATATCGACGTTTGATCACCGAAAAACAATTAACAGTTTCTGCGCCTCCCGTTGCCTTATGGCATAGCCTTGTGCTGATTTTTTGGTACCTATAGAAGATCTATTTTATCGATCTTTTGTGTGGTATTGTTGGAGTAATTTGGGGATTCGATCGATAAAATACGTACTTAGTACGGATATCTGCATTGTTTTCTGGTCCCCGATCAATGTCACCCGTCCTCGGAGTCAGCCCTCGCCTTCAAAATTGAAAATTTCTCCTCGATCCAAAATTTTATGTAAGTTAGCCTTAAGTTTTTTTTATATATATGCGAAGAAAACTATTTCCTTGCATCAAGGGTGTACACCCAAAAATATCTAGATAAATCACATCCAAGGAAAACTGCGGTTGAAAGCGTACTTCAAATGTTTGGGCAAACTGAGAGCGTAAAATTTGAGAAAGGCAACCGACGACGGACGTCCATTGTAGGAAATGAAGAAAATGAGTTCCTTGTAGTCGGACTTATTATAGCTAATCCTCATACCCCTCATGGTCCCTCATAGTCGGGAAAGAGGAATAAGTAAGCTTTTTGTTGCTAGGATTATTAAAAAATAAAAATTTCACCTGTACCATATCCAAATGCATCAACAGGTTAGTGAGAGAGACTTCTAGTATCATCTTGATTTTTGTGTTTGGGTTTTGGATAAATGCAGAGATGAAATTTTGTTTAATTATTTTTTATTTTCGCGTGAATGTTCTTTTTACAAAAATGGTTTTGTTAACAGACACAACTTTAATTTTTACACCGATGAAAATTCACATTTCTTCCGGATTCTAACCACCAACTAGTCTCTTAACGTATGGGGAGGAATCGTGGGGTTAAATATAATAGGTCCTTATTTCTTTAACGGTAACCTTGATAGACAAAAATTTCGAAGATTTCTGCGCTATCATCTTCAAGAGCTTTTGGAAAATATTCCTTTAGCTGTAAGAGAAAGTGTATGGCTACAATTAGACGGTGCCCCAACACATTTCCATACTAACGTTCGGAAGCAGCTGAATGTTCTAATTCCAAACAAGTGGCAAGTAGGCAGAGGTGGACCACAAGTTTTTTTTTTGTGATGTATTAAAGATATAGTATATGTTACACCTCCGAGTATACTAGAACATATGAAAGAAAGGATAATAGGTGCTTTACTTTACTTTAGCTTATAGACTTAAAATATACTGATTTATTTTATTAAAATTCCTGCATGCACCCTGAAATATATTTAGAATTTTTTCTAAAGATAAACAATTGATTGCTGTCAAATAATGATAAATTGTTTATACATGCTTAGTAACGATGTCTAAGCCAACTGAATTTAAATAAATTGTATTAAATGTAGTCCTCGGAAAAATGAAATGCTAACCACAAGAGAACTATTCATGCTAGGTATAGGGAACCCTAATATATTTTGAAAGGGAATTAAATTCTACGTTGGATAGTATCATCAGACATAGGGTGTTCCATTTAAGATAAGAAAGTTAATTTACTGCAAAAGTCATCAAACTTAAACAAGCGTTTATGAACACTCACACAGTATAACTGTGTGACTAAAATTCCACTTCCTCTCATTGCTTAGCCTCTTAGCTGAATGATGAATGTAGGTAGATGTGTCTAAGTTTGGATTAAACACTAAAAATTAAACTTAAATTTTGTACTGCAATTTCATAAATTTTAGAATACCTCAAAAACCGTTGGCTTTAGCAATACGGACTATTACATAAACTTGCCCTGATTTGGTCTTTAGATTCCAAATATGTCATTATATACAGGCTGTTCGATTTCAAAAATGGTAACTTTGTTTTGGATATTTTTTCTCGCACAGCCTGTATAATTCAGAATAAATTTAAATTGTACATACAGAGGTCTAGTATTCAACTAAATAAAAAGGATTTCAAGAAATCATATGCTTTTCCATACAGAGCCCGCGCCGTATGTAGTGGCCCAGCCTGTATATTTGCAACGAACTGTAATTTAGCATTTTTTTTTCTTTTACCGTCAAATCTAAGTCCGTTCGTCGACAATTTCATTTTGTGTCAATTCATGTTAATTACCGAATCTACAGTTACAGTTCGTACCAACAGTGCGTGCTGCATCGAGTAGGTAGCTTTTTGTATTACTTTAGTTAAGAAAATTAAAGCCAATTTGCTTCATTTTTTGTGTTAGATTTATTTCACTAATTTAGGTTTATATTTAAATTAACGTTCATTTTTTTAGTGTAAACACAATATTTAATAATAATTTAATATTTAATAAATCTTTCTAAATTATATACACTCCGCCAAAAAAGTATCGCATAAACTAAAAAAGGGCATTTATGAACCAAGATATTTTTATACGTTCACAAAAAGTTTGCCTCGTGTATGTGAACTATAAAAACACTAACAAAATAATGGAACTTAGCGTTTTTACTTTTTTTTTTTCTAAAAGAACACATTTAGAAAAATGCATATGTATAAGGTTTGTTCAGTTGTTTATTGAAAGTCTTCCTATACGGACAAAATTTAAAGTGCGAAGTCAGAGTTCTGTACCAACGCTTTTAAAACTAAAATGAGCAATTTAACTTCAGAACAAGTGGCTGCTATAGTTGCTTTAATCGAAGATGGACGATCCCAAGCATACGTTGCTAATTTGATGAACATCAATCAGTCAAGTGTTTCTAGATATAGGGAAACAGGCATTTACAGTAGAAGACCTGTACCAGGTCGTCCAATATGTTCTACTCGCCAAGATGACCGCTATTTACTACTACAAGCATTACGTCGAAGACATGTAACTGCGAGACAATTGCAGAAAGACTTGGCTAGAGTCAGAAATACTCGTGTGAGTACTCAAACTATTCGGAATAGGTTACGACAGAGTGGATTAAGAGCTAGAGTAGCTGTAACAGCCCCTCGTCTCACTAGGAACCACCGAGTGGCTCGCTTAAGGTTTGCCAGAGAACATGTAAATTGGAACATTAATGACTGGGCCAATACACTCTTCACAGATGAGTCAAGATTTGGTCTTTACACCTCAGATAGGCGTATCTCAGTGTACAGACGAGACGGTGAGCGCTATTCGCAGTGTAATATCAGACCTAGACCTAATTTCGCTGGTGGCTCTATTATGGTTTGGGGAGGCATCTGTTTAACAGGTCGTACAGAGTTAGTACCAGTAGACAGAGGTACACTGACTGCCCACAGGTATATAACGGACATTTTAGAAGAACATGTAGTACCATATGCGCCAATTATAGGAAACGAATTCATGTTAATGCACGATAATGCCCGACCGCATGTTGCAATAATCGTCCAGGAATACCTTAACGATGTTGGTATTCCAGTTTTAGATTGGCCTGCGGTAAGTCCGGACATGAACCCTATCGAGCACGTGTGGGACCTCCTTCACAGATTGCTTTAATTTTTTTGTTTTCTTTGTTATTCATAATTTAATTTAAAACATTTAGTCACTTTTTTTTTAGTAATTGTAATTAAAGTAAATTAATATTTTTTTTCCTTTTTTTACCTTTTATTGTCTCATGCTCTAAATAAATGTCCCGAAGCTCATAGCAATTTGTAAATATTTGCCATTCGTATTATTCATTCATTACAAGTTTTGAGCTTTGTCCTGCATGCCATCTTTTTTTCATAATTAACAATATATAAAGAGCTTCAAGCTAAAATAATGTTATTGTCATGAACAAAGATCTGAGCAAATTGCTCACGATGCGACTAATTGAGATCTAGAGATTATCTAGCGACAAATCAATGTTAGTCTCTCGCTAATTTAATTGAACAGTTTCAATTTTAGCTAACTACCGGATTCCCATCATTTCATTTTCGATGCACTGTAAAAATCCGCAAAAGCTCTGCCAAACATAAAAGCTATACAGACTTGGACATGTCCAATCATTCATAGCGGTAAAGTGCTGTATGTTTGGTGTATTTCGAAAGAGAAAGGCATTTCATCAAATTGTTAATCGATTATTCACAGCACCGAAGGATTATGACGACTCTTTAAATGCGGGTGTGATTTATGGAGTGTATGTAGATTAGAACCAAGAAACAAAAAATAAACCATGGAAGACATTGATTTCTAATTACAAAATCCGAATAAATTCAATGCAACTAGTAAATATGGTGGGCTAGATATTCTGATAAATCTCAAATCAATAGTTATACCAAAAAGTTTGGTGATTAGATCAAACCGACTAATTAACGGAGAGTGAAAAAGAGGAGGTAGTTAAATGGAAAAACAATTATCCAATGCGTTTACCACTTGGCGTGAATATAAAAAAAATCTTTAGCGACAACAGTAAAAACAGTGGATCGTAATTCAAACTGAATTACGTCGGCAAGAAACACGATAAACAATAGACCAGGGATATGTAAATGCAGAATAATATACTATGAGGAAAATACATGTAAAGCTGTTTTCCTTGTCAAAACAACATGGTTTAAACACCAGACCTCACTAGAAACGTAATAGAATTCAATAAATTAATCCGTGCTGTACTTCATGCATTATACATAGTATTCTCGATCAACGAGCAAACTTACAATAAATATGTTGCAGAGAAAATTCATAACGTGCAATAAACATTAATATGAGTCTAAAAAGGCGATTATAATCGTCAAGCAATAAAGATTCAAGACACCGTGAATATCAAATTACTAGGATGCTTGCTGCATGTAGAAGTGTTAACATCGGCAAATGGCATGGAAACTCTCAGTTAATATATCGTGCCGACAAACTTGAATTTTGAGTCAGGATATAGGATGTAGGTGTCGGTTTATGGTACGCTGGATATGACGTCTAGGATAGTTGTTCTTGGTTAGGGTTTCGGTAACATGGAATAGTTCTCGGGATAAGGAATTAGGATCGGATATGGCAATGGCTCTTTGTACTAACGATCGGAATGTGTAGGTTTGCGGTAGACGGAATGTCGCAACGAGCCATCGGAGCGATGATTCACTTTCTGGAAATAGAAGATTAAGACTTGTTGTTCAAATGCCTCCATAAAAATGTTGGCTGCAACTGAGGGGAACTCATAGCTGCACCTGAAACTTGTTCATAGTAGCAGCCTTGGAATTGGAAATAGGTAGAGGTAAGATAGGTTCCCATTAAGTCGGCTAAGTCTTCAGATTGAAGGTTGGAAGATAGGATCTCACGGATTAACTAGATACTATCGGGTATAGAAACTTTGGTAAATAAGGATTTGACGTCTAAACTAGCAAGTAGATCCTGGGGATCTATTATAAGTTCACTTAATCTTTGTACAAAGTGTTTGGAGTTTCGGATAAGGAAATCACTGTTGCCAGTGCAGGGTTTTATAATATTGCAGAGAAATTTGGAGAGATTGTAGGTAGCACTGTGAATGGTCTACGAGTAAGTTTAAAGTTTAATGTAATATAATAGTTTTTCTTCGTGTTTGTATCACGATTGATTAAATTAGAGTAATTAATCATACGCAGTAAATCTGAGAAATAGAGATAATAACGCTATCTATTTAAGACAAGACCCGCAAATTAGGTATAAACAGCAATTCAAACAAGTTTAAAAGCAGTGACTAGATAAATTACATTTTACAAAACAATAGTTGCTTTCACAACTCCTTTGTGAGAAGTCGAACAACCCATATCTTATTGAATGATACAGTTTGTGGAAGGAGAAAATAACAACTAAAAGATTCATGAAGTATACTAATTTGTTGAAAGTTTAAAATAGACGTAAAAGAAGTTAATAACAAGCAAATTATAAAAGCTATTTTCACCAGAATTTAGCGATTTATTTTGATTGAGCTCTTTTTTTTAAACAACTTAGTTTTTCAATTAGGAAAACAACTATATTAAAATCGGTGTGCAAACTCTCTTTCTATTTTGTCATTATTATTTCTTTTTTACGTTTCTTTTTAAGTTTCTCTTAATGGAGCCCAAAATATTGTCAACCAGCGTTTCGAGATATGCTCAGATGTCATAATTACAATACATAGACATTTGGCAAAATGGCACTTCTGTACCATACAGTTGACGCAACAGTATGTAACATTGACATAATGATATGCAAAATAGCAATAATGTACGATCATGCCATAATTACTAGACTTTTTTATATCTAACGAACGTAGTCATTAACTGAAACAAATCGATAAAAAACATTAACGTATGGACTAGACTTGTAGAACACATGTGAATAAACTCTCCCCTATTGTTCTTGGAATTAACATTTTCTATGTCTCTGTTTAGTCAAGCTTTAACCTACACCACCACTGTTCCTCTTGAAATTTTGTTTGCTATATTCCATTTACAAATGTCACCAAAAGGCGCTTCTACAAAGAACAGCTTAAGGTAAGTTTAGGATTCGAATGGCCATACAAACCCGTTTTCGGTCCAGTTTTAAGGTCTTTATTGCTCTCCGATAATTCGCTAATAAATTTGTCTTCTTAATCAGAAATCATGCTTGGAGGGATACATCCACGTAGCTATAGCTTCTGGACGCGATAGCATAAATCTTGTCTTTGCCTAGCCATGACAATGGCACAGAATCTAAGATTTCCTCTTCGTCTTAACAGACACTTCGCCAGGAGATTGCCAGAAGATTGTTTATTTTTCAAATTTGTTTAAAAATATCTATCTTTGCAGAATTTTCCAGGGCCAAGCTTTCTTTTAATTTTAATAATCGTTCCGTTCAATATATACTTGTTTAAGTATATGATTTTCCATATTAAAAGTATTCCACGCATGTCTTTTCTTTTTTAGTTTGTTCAATGAAGTACCAAAGCGCAAACATCCAACCTAAAACATGGAAAGTAGTGCTATTTAATCTTTGTAATACCTACTACGTATGAAGTGAAACTCATAAGTGTATAGACATTCATCAAGTAGATCAATTGCTCTATTTTTGGAAATCAAAGTCAATGAAGAAATGATTAAAGTATAAACAATTGTAATATCAAGGGCAACGAATAAAAGACATTAAATCAGCCTGATATAAACAAAAAATCTCAGCTCGGAAAAGCAAAAATTAGCGCGATATTAAAACTGTGCAGAACGATTTTTTACATAGCCATTCTTTCACCATGTACGAGGTTGTTTAAATTGTTTTTCAGAATAGGACACCTCGCTAACCGTAAGAGATAGGAAAAAAAGAGTGGCAAAATCTCGATCTCAGACGGAAAAGCCGTTTCAACATTATTAAGGCACTTTTATGAATTGAATCGACTAGTTAAATCAGATTGTTATTGTATGCACTTGTTTTTGGTCTGCAGCATAAAGTTTCCTTTTTTAAATGTAAATCGTAGTAGGAGGCAATGGCATAGTTAGACAGACTGTTCGTTTCTCTTTTCTAAAATATATAGTTTGTAGGGTTGATTTCTACCAGTTAGTTAATAATATATAAGAACACTAATTACTCGCATTTTTAATTTAAAAGCTATCATCTAGTAGTCTATGAAAAACACAAGCGTGTATTTCTGAAATAACTAAACCCAATTTCATTGCTATTTAATTTATATATACTAAATAAAATTCCGTATATATAAGTTATAATGCAACACAATTCGAAATTTATTTCATCAAATGATCAAACTGCAACCCATTATTCTCCAACCACAACTGACATCTTCTCATTAAACTTGCAATTGCATTATATATATGAATGTTAGAAACACCATTTAGATATTCTCCAAAATTATTGATTAGTTCCTGAACATTATTGTGCAGTATCTTATATAAACGATCCTTTAGGTACCCCCACAGGAAGAAATCAAGGGGCATCAAGTCGGGCGATCTTGGCGGCCATCTCACAGGCGCATTTGTTCCTAACCAATTGTTTCCAAAATTATTATTTAAAAAGTGTGTTATAATTCGAGCATTGTGCTGGTGCACCGTCGTGTTGAAAAAACAGAGCCCTTCTTTGTTGTAATGGCATGTCGTCGATGAGTTCTTAAATATTTTCTTCTAAGGTTTGCAGGTACTATTCAGCGTTTAAATTTTCCCAATATATATCGGGTGTCCAGCCTAAGATGCAACGGTCCCTAGCCGATTCATTATTGTCTTTTTGAAAAAATATTTCAAATAAATGTTGCCTCGAATCATATTCTACACATGCTAAAATTAGTTTCAGAAATAGCGGACTTCCGGTTGTACCGGAAGTAGATACTAACTTATTATTTTAAATGGAACACCCTGTATATTATTGCACTTTTGGATTCCTTGTTAAATTTAAATAACAATACGTTAGGGATACATAGGGGCTAAGTTATACCGTTTCCGAATTACATGACGTTTTTCGAAAAAAATGACATTTGCAGTGTCTTCGGTGTTTGGAAATACCTCAGGAAATACGAAAGTTAGAAAGATGCGGTTTTCGGTTTTCGCTTAACCATGAAACAGCGCGCGTCTTTTATTTTAAAATTGTTGCGTTTAAATTACAGCGTTATTAAATAGGGATCTGTAATTTCCGAACTCTAAAATCATGGATAACTTGATTTTTTTAAATTGAACGGTATAGCAATTTTTACATAAATGGATGTAAAATTTAATTTTCTTTTGATTTTATACGGGTATCATTGTGTCTATCTCCAACGGTTTTGGAGATATTCGCAATTTTTCAGTTTCTCACGATAGATACGTATTGCGCAGCGCCGCCCCTCGCATTTCACCAGGCTTGGGACTGGCAGCAATAATACTGGCATGCTTAGAAAGTGCCCAACAGAACACAATAGGACCACTAGAAACAAGCAAACATAGCAAAGATAAAAGAAAACATAACATTACTGGAATATCAATAAATCAGCACATTTTTCAAACTACATTACTCTATCCAATATATGGCGTACGTACTCTTCGAGCGTCTTGCTCGCAACAGGCTACACTTTAAACGCTAATGTTGTCATTGTACAGAGAATTTGTACAACACTATTATATTAAATGTTCAAAATGCTGTCCGTTTAGGGCACTACATAATCGAAATCGCTTTTGCAAACACTTTTGAGCATTTGTGAGTATTTTTGGTGTGACTTCTTGAAACGCTCTTAAAATACGATGGCGCATATCATCAGGGGTTGTTGGTGGCCTCTCATAAAGCTTATTTTTAATGAAACCCCATGAGAAGAGATCGCACCTTGCAACTAATTTTCATCCGTAAGTACGGAGTTATTGCGGTTCCGTTGTGTATGTGCTACGGATCCAGTACAAATCTACCCAGTAGCGACAGAAACGCCCTCCTATATGGATGCTTTCTACATGGGTAATACTGTGCGTGAACTCTTGACGCTAACAAAGCGTTTCTGTAACATTCACCGAGAACGAAAACCATATCTACTAATTCTTCTTGAGTAAGCAACACCTTTAATTATCATGTTTCCAAACAGTACTCTGAATGTCAGTTCTCACACTTGGAACACTAATAACGGTTAAATACCTAGTTTGTTTTTCAAGCTTACGTTGACTTTAAAGATGCCGCTTTAAACATCTCAAGTATCTTTTAGAAAATTTTATTTGATTCAAATGGTCCTATTGTGTTCTGTAGTCCATTTTCTAAGCATGCCAGTACTATATTGCTGCCAGTCCCAAGCCTGGTGAAATGCGAAGGGAAGGTGGCCGACGGCGGCGCTTCGCAATACGTATCTATCGTGAGAAACTGAAAAATCGCGAATATCTCCAAAACCGTTGGAGATAGATACAATGATACCCGCATAAAATCGAAAGAAAATTAAATTTTACATCCATTTATGTAAAAATTACTATACCGTTCAATTTAAAAAAATCAAGTTATCTATGATTTTAGAGTTCGAAAATTACAGATCCCTGTTTAATAACGCTGTAATTTGAACGCAACAATTTTAAAATAAAAGACGTGTGCTGTTTCATGGTTAAGCGAAAACCGATAACCGCATCTTTCTAACTTTCGTATTTCCTGAGGTATTTCCAAACACCGAAGACACTGCAAATGTAATTTTTTTCGAAAAACGTCATGTAATTCGGAAACGGTACAACTTAGCCCCAATATACCCCTAACGTATTGTTATTTAAATTTAACAAGGAATCCAAAACTGCAATAATGGACAGGGTGTTCCATTTAAAATAAGAAAGTTAGTATCTACTTCCGGTACAACCGGAAGTCCACCATTACTGAAACTAATTTTAGCTTACGTAGAATATGATTCGAGGCAACATTTATTTGAAAATTTTTTTCAAAAAGGCAATAATAAATTGGCTAGGAACCGTTGCATCTTAGGTTGGACACCCGGTATATGTGATGATACGATTGTCCATAATAGCACACCATACATTAAAACCGTATCTCCATTGTTCTATTTGATTGTTAACAACCTGATGTGGATTGATATCAGACCACCAATGTGCGTTATTTCTGTTAAAAATAACTGCACTACTAATGTGGACTTCGTCAGTACACATAATTATCCTAAAGAAAAATCCTTCCTGCTGTTGTTTTTCTAAATACAACCGACAAAATTCCAAACGGCGGTTGTAACCACCTGGATGTAGGTGATGCACCTTTCTGATTTTATATGGTTTATATTTCTTTCTTTCTAGACTTCTAAGTGAACGAACTCGAGATACACCAATTTCATGGTCTATTTGACGGTTTGACATTTTTAGATTTTCCACAACAGCTCCTAAAACGTTAATAATCATCTGTATATCTGGGCGATCACAATAATACATATGTCGAAGATATTACTTTTGTTCCATTTTTTTTTGAAAATCTACACTCTCAAGAGTGAATGGTATGGAGTGCTACATTTGAGTATTAAAGTAAACACTCACTTTCTCCTATATGCGTACATGCCTAAATATGTTCAATTATAAAATACTTCAGAATGTTGAAGTTAATCTAAACTGCAAATACCTACCTTACTATTTTAAGATGGCATGTGGTCTGTTAGCTTCTAAAAAGTAGTTACAACCCGCGATATCATCGCATTTAGGATTATTAGAAACACAGAAACTATATGGACAGGTAATAGAATGAGATAAACCAAAATAGACCAACTTGTTGTAACACTTCCTGCAGGATTGATATTCTCCCCTCACACATTATTACAGGACTCGTACAGGTATAAATAAATCAGAAATTTCAAAAATACATACATTTAAAGAGATGAACATTGCTAAGAGTAGTGTGATACGGAGTGGAATTCCTTTCGGAAACAACGCACTGTGAAGAAAACAACAAAATGGAATTTAAACTTTGTAACATAAATCTCAATTTTATGTTATAATTTCTCGTGCGGATTTTATGCGCAATTGTGTTATGGAATGCTTTAAGCAGTTACTTTCCTTGTTATCAAGTTACTATTAGTGTTACTGTTGAGCCATAATACCAATATATATACGTGCTACAAATTGATTTTTCTTATATTTGAAAATAAGTTTGTGTGTACATAATGAAAACCATATTTCTTTTATTATTAATTGTTTTTTTCGTTGTTGTACCTACTGGTAAGTAATTTTGCTGTAATCGGCTGTAATTTAGCAAGTCGTTATATAGTGCAGATATAAGTATGAAACGTAGAGACAGAGTATTTTCCTTTATTTCATTATATAATGTAATCAGCGATGTACAGGCATTGATGCACCAATTATCCGTATTTTAAGACACCACTAAAAAAAAGTAGAGTTCTTTTGTTTATTATCAAAGTCATATTTTTTTTCATAATAATGTTTATTTCCCAAAAAAAAAGAAGTACAAAACTTATGGGATACAGTCCGAAAAAGAGAAAAAAGTAAATAAATATACAATACTTAAAGTAAAACTAAAAATAAAATTAAATTAACTTACTAAATGACTTACTATTATTGAAGAATTCTTCCAAGTTATAATATGGTCGACTGAGTAAATAGTTTTTTAATATTATTTTGAAACTATAAAGGGTTGAATTTCGCATTTCAGCAGGTAAGTTGATATATATTTTAATACCAATGCACATAATACTCCTGGATGTTAGTGTAAGTCTATGTGTGGGTAAATGTATATTTTCGTTTGGTATATTGTGACTGTGTATTGGGTTATTTTCTTCGAAAAAGCGTTGCTTATTTTTGTGTACATAAAGAGATATTTCTAATATATATAAAGAAATTACTGTGAAGAGTTTGAGTTGTTTGAATAAAGGTCTGCATGATGTTCTCTGTGAGACACCTGTCATGGCGCGTATAGCACTTTTTTGGGATTTCAAAATCTTGTTTATTGCATTACTGGAGCCCCATACCAATAAACCAT
Organism: Cetonia aurata; assembly: GCA_949128085.1. Taxonomy (NCBI): domain Eukaryota; kingdom Metazoa; phylum Arthropoda; class Insecta; order Coleoptera; family Scarabaeidae; genus Cetonia; species Cetonia aurata. Next base: position 1,667,076 of record OX421885.1, read on the forward strand.
ATCGTATTCGGGATTCAATATCAGCTAGATAAACTGTTCTTAAGGTGTTTGGGTGGATCATATTTTTTAAGTGTCGGAGTTTAAACATTGATGACGAAATTCGAGAGTTTAATTCATTAGTATGAACATGCCATTTTAAATCAGAAGAAAAGTGTATGCCAAGAACTTTTATTGACTCCGTTTCGTTAATAGTGTCATTCCCAATGGTAAAATCCAGTTGAGGTAAAGTGCGACTTCAACTTAAATTAAAAGCAATATATTTTGTTTTTGGTGCATTGAAATTTAATTTATTAGAAACAAACCAAGTATTTAATTTATCTAACATAGAGTTGGTTGTTGTTTGAATGTTAGTTGCGGAGTCGTTAGCTATCACGGTAGCATCGTCTGCGTATAGGATTAGTTGATAGTTTTCTAAAAACGTAATAATATCATTAATGAATATTGAAAACAAAACTGGTGATAGGACGGCTCCCTGCGGTACGCCTATCGTTACTGGCAACAAATTTGAAGTAAATATTTGTTTTTTATTATTCTCGGCTATTGAAATTTGTACCAATTGCATTCTTTCAGATAGGTAGGACAGAAACCATTTAAGTGCTGTTCCCCTAATACCGATAAATTCTAATTTCTGAGTGAGAAGGCTGTGCTCAACACAGTCGAAAGCGCGACTCAGATCACAAAATACGCCCAAAGGGAGCTGCCTATTCTCTATTTGCGATATTATATGCACATACATACTTATAATTGCTGTAATGGGGGATTTACCTTCCCTAAAGCCATGTTGGCAATCAGATATGATGTTATATTTCTTTAAAAATGAAAGGAGCCGCGTTTGCATGGCGTACTCTAAGATCTTGCTTAAAGAGGAAGCGAGGGAGATAGGTCGGTAGTTCGACATCTCACTCACTTCATCTTTTTTATGTACAGGGATAACTAACGACGTTTTAAAACATTCAGGAAAAATACCTTTTTTTTTCATTAATTTTCGTTTACCACTTACAGAGTCCCCAAGTGTTTTAACACATTATGGTCGATTGGGCTAACTTAAACCGTTTTTACACATCTACAATTATAATTTTTTTTTTGAATATAAGTAGGACATGTTTTCTTCTTTAAAGATACGATGCAGTTTTTCGTGAAAAGTCAACCTCTTTTCAGAAAACAAGTTATATCATAACCCTACATCGTGTTCACAATTGTGCCTGATCTGGGGTAAATGTAAACGAGTAACATTTTAATCAGAATCGTAACGCTAAAATTGAGGGGCCCAATGTGGAAAATTTTTTTACTACTACCTTTGACATAAACTTGTATGATTCAAAGATTAGTTTACAATGGCCCCGTGTCATGCAAAAGAATTGACTAAGAGCGTAATGGTGTATGTATCTTAATAACTTCATTTTTAAAGTAATCTAAAGCAATTTAATATTCAAGCAGTAAAAATTGCTTCTGCACTGGCGTAACAAACGAGAATTTACTTATAAAAAACTCTTTCCCCAGTAATTTTTAGTTTACCTCATTCAAAATCTTGGAACACACTTATTTAAATACGGTGGCGCCTCGTTCAAACAAACTCCTTTGAAACAAATCAGAACAAATTTTCTTTTCTTTTTCTCTGTTTTGCCTAATGTTACGTTCCAGGGATCTTTGTCACTCTCATGGATACTTATCTCACTTTTATCGTTGTTTTACTGGTTTTCTGTTTTTCTGTTTTCTTTGGTTCCATGGTATTTTCTTTTTTGATTGTGTTTTTAAATTTCGCTGCTTCCACTTTTCTTTCTTCTGTTTCTCTCAGTTGTTTCAACACTTCTTCAAACATTTGTTGTTTTAATCCGGAGGTTCCCAATTGTAGTTTAGTGTCGAATTTTAAGGATTCGGGTTAACGAGTCGTCAACCCAAATTCTTAAAATTACTCAGTGAATATCATCTGCAGCCCCAAATGAACACGATGGCTGGGCATCATCTGGAGTTTGAGATACATTTACTTGAGCAACTGTAAATGGTGATAAACTATGTTCGGCGTGGCATGTTGACGACGACATGATAGTCAAAACAATTTCTTTTTCTTCTTTGAATATGATCAATGGTGGTAGAGCTTTACCATCCGCAAATAATCATGCTAGATTGAGTTCGGATATCCGGAACCAAAACTATCCAGATATTCGAAAAATAGGATCCAAATCCACTATCCGCATCTCAGTGTCCGGGCCGGTGGTATCAATCAGTGGGATTTACTAAGACTACCTTAGTAGCATTCACAATAAAAAGAAAACCCAGTCTCAAGAATATAAAGATAGATGGGCAAGTCATAGATTGGAAGATGGAAGTGAAATACCTAAGCCTTATCTTAGACAATAAACTTCTCTGGAATAAGCAGAGCTTGAGGTAACCAACAGGGCAGAAAATCCCTTAATGGCATGTAGAAACTTTGCAGGTAATAACTGGGGATGCAATCCAAAAGCACTGTTCTGGGTGTATACAGCAATAGCGAAACCAATAATTACTTATGGGATAGTGGCTTGGAGCAAAAGAACTAGTCTGGGCACCGTGAAAGCTAATCTGTCTAAAGTACAAAGGTTAGTACGCATAGCTTGCGCAATGAGAACCTGTCCAACAGGCAGCTATTGAGTTGGAACTGAACCTTGCTCCGCTTCACATTTTGGTCGAGAGCATAACCAAAAAAGGACCGCATGCACCGTGATGAGAAGGAATGGTTAGGCATAGCTTAGGCATAGGTCTCAGCTTGATGAAAGTGACAAAATCTGGGACATGCCACGGGACGATATGCCAAAGAATTTCAGTTTTGTGCAAAAAATTTCCAGAAATCGCAGCAGCAAAGGTGAATAGGATAAAGACACCATTCTGCAACTCAGCAGAAGGCTCCAAAACGGCAAAGGGAACTAGAATAGGGACATATGGGCATATAACCAAATATTTTGGAAATTTGGGGTTGTATCCGAGTATCTTCCAGGCGAGAGCACTCGCTCTTGAAAGGTGCAATTTAACAAAAACTAGCAAAAGCAAGAGATTGTGTCTGATAATCAAGCAGCCATCAGGACGCTAAGCTCAAATATAATCAACTCCAAGATGGTTTGGGAGGAAAGGGTCTGGAATACCATTTGTAGGGCCTGCACCTTTTTTGCAGGAGAAGTACTAGTACAATGGGGGAGAAACTTAATAGTGAAGTAGGGCAGAGAAAATCTAAATACTGAGAATGAGGCAAGGGAAAACCCTTCTGGAAATCCATCACTAGAAAAGATCTATACAATACATCAACCTAAGTAAAAAAAATTCGCATATTGCCGGGATCCTATCTAGTCATTACAAACTGCGTCTGAGCGGGCTTGGAATAGCAGAGGAAGCCGAATGCAGACTTTGTGGAGAATGGGATGAAATATCCATCCGCCTACACTCAAATTGCGCTACAGTATACAACTCAAGTGCTCTGCACCGGAGAGCATGTGAAATTCACGACGGAAAGTTACCTAAACTGGTACCTTCTGACATTCTGTACCTTTTTAAACGAATCAGATTGTACGGCCAGCTGTAAATACGGTAAGAATAGGGGACACAATAGATCTTTCAGGTCGCAGTGTATCACCCTAATATTACATACATACATACCATGGTACAAAGATAAACCTGGACGATATGAAGGATATTTATATGGTGATCTCCAGGTTTACCTTTGTACCATGCTACATCCTGCCCACAGGTTTCGGATAACGGATACAGATAGCTTCCAGATGCACATATCCGGATAGTAGATTATTTGGAACCGGGTAGCAATTCCAGTTTTAGCTTCAAATCAACTTGCAACATTTGTTTACATTTACCCGGAAATCCTGTTTGCATTTCGCCCATTAATATGAAAAATAGGGGTAAATGTAAACACCTGTCTATGTAAAATCCTAGATCCATGTGCTATTTTATTCACTTGCTCATATTCATCGTTGCTTTAACTAACATCATTCATACTACAATTTATGAAATACTCACTGCAAAAAATTGCTTTATACAGGTAACAATTTCGGTACAATTCCAAATCGCATTGGAAGGAAAAAAGCAGCGTTGTAAAATAGCGGGTAAAAACATCAAATAACCCTTGCATGCTATTACGATCTGAGTGGTCCCGAATATTAGACAAATCGCATCGTCGATTTGGCGCGATATTTCCGGCAATAATGAGTCAATTTCCATTTTTTAACGTGCGTTTACATTTACCCCAACTGACCCTAAATGCATGTTTTGTAGTATCATATGGAGTTGCGGTTAATGACAATAATATATTGAGTTTGAGACTCTTCATTCGTCAAAGGACGACCACTCCAAAGCCGGCAAGTAAAAACGGATGTTAAACGCAGATCATGGTTTTTGTTTTTGAGATGACTAATGGCGAACCGAAGCCTAAAAGCAACAATAAAGATTTATAAGTATTGTAAGTTGTTCATGATTACAGTCAAGTCTGCTGTAGATACGTCCCAATGCAGTCGTCAGACATAAACACGCATAAAACAACATTATTAAATAAGTTCTATAATTATAAATAACGTAAATATAAAAAAAGAAGAAGTATAATACTCTTCTACCACATAACTTCAAAACCGACATAATGTTCATTACATAATGCATAGTTTTATCGGTTAAATCTCTCCAAATATTCCACCTTAAATAATTACGATACATAACAGGTTTATGAATATGTTTATATATATATATAGCAGACCAAAAATTTGTTATTCTTTAATGTGACTAACGACAAAAGATTTATTTAAATTTCAATTACGATTCAGCAAAAATTTTATTTTAAAAATTGCGATCTTTTTTAATTTTAGTTCAGATATTAACGTTTACATGTGATATCAAAACCGGTTATTGAAATTGATTTCGAAACTGGTTTTTAATACTTATTTCAAAACCTGTATATGTAAACCGGTTTTTGTTTAAAAAGCGATTAGCGTCACAAAGAAGATCGGTTGCGATTCACAGCCCTAATATTCAACTGTCAAAGCGTATTTTTAAACACAAGTAAACGAATATATATTTATATGCCCTTGTTTAATACTACCACAATTTCTTTTAGTTGGGTACGGTAATAATCATATTTCGTACATTTTACAAACCCAAATAGTGGAAAATGCTTTATGTAATTGCACATATCGTTTATAAAGTGAAAGACAATTCCTAAGTTACTTTCGCTTTTCGCAAATGCACAATGCACAACGATACTAGAATTATCAGCACTACATAAATAAGGAGCGGAGTCAACCACTATAGAGTTCAGTAACAAGAAGAAATATTTTTCTTCTTTAGTTTACGCTCACAGTTAGCGCTGGTTACGGATAAGCGTCGGTAATCTGCAAAAATAGCTATTGTTTGTATTAAATATTTAAATTACACGGTGAACGCCGCTGTCCAACTGCTAACGGTTTAACTTTCATTTATTTCCATGTCTTAAATGCACGTATGACTACCACATTATTACCACTTACTAAAGTCAATTTAATAGTCAAGGTTCACTCAATTCTACTTCAAATCAAAAACCGATCGGCTATATTATGAACAGTATTTTATTGATCAGCAAAAATACATAGATAACTAGTTACGTTTCAACGCCACCTCGCGTCTTTATCAAGCTTTATATCGAATTAGTGTGACATTAGTGTGCAATTTACCTACTTGCATTTTTAGTGCTCAGAATACAGATCACTCATATCGGAATGGCAGATTGTTTGACAGCTGTTTCGACAACCGAACCCAGAAAAGCTTCAAAGTTTTAACAAAAGAGTACGGTAAAGTAACGGAAGTGACGCGTTGGCAGCAGGGTTGGGCATCATTCAATAATTTTTTATTCAAATAATTATTTGAATGAAATTTTCATCTGTTATTCTTTATTCCCTATTAAGTTATTGTTGAATAAAACTATGAGAAATCATTTGAAGGAAGAATTATTTCAATAAAACGTTATTTGAATAAAGCATTATTGGAATGATTTTTTCACCAAATAAATCGTTATTCAAATAATTTATTACTGAATAACACCAAAATAAATTTAGATTCGGTATATGCCTACATGTTTGTGCAGGTTATCATATAAAAATTATCGCTAATGTTACGAAGTGCATCGGTAGGACGACATGCCAGTAATAATTATATCCGCCAACATCTTCGACATTCCTCTAGATTTAATATCCGCCCATATCTTGCACATCCTTCAAGATTTACGTATTGTCGTTCTAGAAACCGATAACCAAACTCTCAAACTTATGAAAATCACATTTATTTTTTTTCCACAACTTCCAATGTCCTTCAAAACTGGCGGCTAATATTAATACAAAAGTTCCCGCTAACGTTAGAAAATGCATCGGTGGGAAAAATCTTCAAACTTATAAGAATTTCCTATAAGTTTGAGGATTTGTTTATGATTTATATAGGTTCTTCATAACTGTTTAGAGAACCGAAACCGTTATCATAACTGTTTTGAACCCCTGTACTTAGTGATTTTTTTAAATCCAGTGTTTACTTCGTACAAACAATCAAACATACACACGTGCATAAACAAACTCACACCATCACAAATGAAGGTAGTTATTTGAATAACAGTAATTATTTGAATGAAAATGAAAATTATTATTTGAATAAGAATGTTTATTTGAATGTTACCGTTCGTTATTGAATAATTGAATAATGAATAAGAAGTTATCTATTATTTCTGAATAAGAATAAGGACGTTATTCATTTATTTTTATTATGAATCTGAATAAATTTTGCCCAACTCTGGTTGGTAGTTCATTTCGATATGTACTTATTGTACTTTACCGTCCATTCAATTCATTGCAATTCATAGTTTAATTCGGTAAATACTTACTTGCATTTGTAGTGTTCAAAGTACAGATCACTCATATTTGAATGACAGATTGTTTGACAGCTATTTTGTCAATCGAATCCAGAAAAACTTCAGAACTTTTACAGAAGAGCGCGGTAAAGTAACGGAAGTGACACCTTGGTACTCAATTCGGTATGTACAGTTGCGGCCACCGAAATGTGCACGATATTTGAGACAAATTTCCCTATTTTCCATAGATCGAATCTGGCTTTATCAAGTGACTTTCGTGAAGGGGGCATTTTGTTTATTATTTTGTAAAATACATATAATTATGTAATAAGATGGAAACAAACACATTAGACGCAATACAAAATTGAAATTAGTTAAAAAAAAACTTTATTAAAGAAATTAGAAATCAAGTAATTTGAAATCTTGATATTTTAGATTTTTTTTTTGTTATAACTTATAGCAACTTATGCCTATCACTTTCACAATTATGTCCTTTTGGTATGGCTGTTGCTCGGAGCTGCGCGTACCTGAATACGCAAAAGTTCTACCAACGGTTCTACCCGATTTCGGAAATCCGAAAATGGTTCTAGGGCCAAATACTCGATATAGGATTTGGGTAGCTCGACTTCTGGAAGCCAACTTCGGGTACCCGAACTGATTGCGGCTTGAAATTATAAGTAAATAGATTTTTAAAAATCAGTAATAATTGTTCCTATTTGTGGGGTTTTTTTTTTAATCTTTTCTGTAAAATGCACAAGCCATGTGCGCCACTAAGTCCCTATAACTTTTAGATAAGTTTTAGCTTAATGTTTGTTGATTATGTATCTTTAAAACGCATTGTTTTCAGGGAAATAAATACATTCCTAAAATATCGAACATTAATAAATGAATTTGCTTTAATTTGTAGGGCATTGGACGGGTGCACGGTTTCTAAGACAGGCGGCTTTCACCAGCCCTACCTTTCAGTTAATTTTCATTGCAGTTTTCACTTCTTATGCAATTGTTCGGATTATTGTGCATACACCTACCTGTAAATTTAAGATTTCATTCTGGAAATACACACACTACAAACTAGGGATACTATGGTCACCAAAAATAATAATCCAGAAAACTAGTTTTTATAATGACTGTACCCTAAAAGTAGTTAGTGCATACATTCGAATGATAGATTAGAACAAATTTAAAAGACTGGATATGATCACATAACAAAATAGTCTACGGTTCAGAGAAACTATCATAGTAAATGTTGTCTTAGTCACATGTGTTTGTAATGAATTTGCCGGAACATGATCCGATTTCTTTTTTTAATTTTTGTTAAGCCCAATTTTATATTATTTTAATTTATTTCAACAACTGTAATTGATTTATTACCTTTTGTATTGCGTGAAAGCGATTCACAAATATCCGTAAGCTTTCCCCTCATTGTGTGTGTTAAAATGATAATACAATTTACACTGCGTAATCTATTAAAACAACAAAACATATATCATTGAAACTTATAGCAAATATGCATAGAATGATTTCAAATTATAAATGCATACAGATATGTCTGTGATATATATGTGATTCTATAGCTATTCTTTTTTATTATCAACAATATTTCACAAACTCAACTTCTATGGCTAATATAATTTAATGAACTATAATTAGGTATTGTTTACGTTGAAAACAGGTTACGTTAATTCCACACTTTCTACTGCGTTTATTTATTAAATGCTGAAGACATAACAATATTTCGTTTTATACGAAATGTACATACATGACTGGGGATCTACTAAATTATTTTTAAATTCCAGAAATGTTGATCCACTGCAATATACCTACGAAGCAGCTGAAGAAATGTAATACTGCATGTAAGAAATATAGGAATTATGAACGCTGTAAGACGGCATGTGTTAGATGCCTATGCAATAAAATTAAACTGGATATGGATGCGGATTTTAGTGATTGCTACACGGAAGGAGCACTTTCTCACTAGAACTCATTGTTAAATATTATATACTTTCTATAAATAAATGTTTAAAGAAGCCATCCTAATGGAGTGTCACGTTTAATTTAAATCGCTTTGGAAACTTTTGTTGCAGGTAATGTATGTATCTATACCTGAGAAGCAAATTGGAAAATGTCCATTCTCAAAAAAGCAATATAACAAAGTATTTTTCTTCACCACAGCCGCACAGTGGGGTATTTATAATATGAAATTAAAAAGCACGTGGTTGGAAATCCTCTTCCTCTTACTCTTTCTCTTCTTCTTCTTCTATAAAGTGATCTTTTGGTTTATGTTCAGGCTGGGAGGCTAGAGAACTTTTCTAAAACCATCCACAGAATTTAAATGTTTCAAAAATGAAAAACAAAACAAAACATCAGTAAACGTCAATCAAGCCACTACTGGGACATTTGGAAAGTAAAAAAGGCGTAGCGCTCACTACAGCGTACATGAAAGTTGATTCAGGAAGTGACATGCAACCGGAAGTTAATGAATGGCATGCATGAATAAACGGTTACACATTAATTACATGTTACAATTTAATGTTGTTAGCTTTTAAAAATTTAAAAAGATGTCGGTAAGTATAAAAAGATAGAGAAGAAAGTAGATGTTCGACACAAAGTGGAGAACAGTGTCCCTCCGACAGGAGATCCATAATCAGCCCATCCGAACCAGTCCTGAGCAGCGGACGCCCAAAGAATTTATGGTTTATGGATCCTTCCAGTCCACATTCGCATAGTGGCGATTCGCGAGCTCCAGTCCTGTATAGGTGAAGCTCCACAGAGCAATGGCCCAGTCTTATTCTATTAAAAGTTGAAATAAATTCCCTCGAAACTCAAGGCATCCCGGAGTACCAAGGAACGGAGTTGACTGATGGTTGCATGCGATGTAATGTTATCCCCTTAAGATTAGCCGAGTCATCCCACCACGACTGCCATTCAATGAACATTTGTTTTTTTGAAGATATGAGTAAAGTTCGACGCATCCAATTGAATTTTTTTAAAATTGATTTGTTTACCTGCCCAAATGTTCAGGAATCCAGCAAAGAGTAATATCCATATTGTTACGTGAAAGATTGTATAGCAATTCTCTAATTTCCAATATTAGGGTTCCGGAGGACCTGTTAAATGCGCATCTGTCGATATTAATAATACTGCTCATCGAGTCGGTGAAAATTATGGCTTTAGGATGTTTGTCAATTTCAATTTTTTTAATGGCTATATACATTGCTATTAGTTCAGCGGTAAGTATAGTAGCTTCATGTGGTATAGATTCACCGATATTCGAATTATTGTGAGGGCAGTATACTCCAAAGGAAGCGCTTATAGAGTTGTCATTATCATGTGCTGAGCCATCGGGGTAAAAGTGGACATGGTATGGCCAGAGGTTATTGACGTAGATAGCAAAGATGCCATGTATAAAACGAGGAGAAAGGTTTAGATTTTTAACGTCCTTAATCCAATCTTAGTTGACAATTAAAGAGGGTTTTTGCAGGTGAACTGAATAGGAAAGCATTTCAATGCAAATGCCTTCGCAACATTTCAATTGTCTGTTGGTAATACGGTAGTTGGTCATTTAATATAAAAGCGCTTGTTTGAAAGTGAACAGTGATTGCTGTGGAAAGTTTCTTGAAGCTGGTAAGTAAACATTCAATTTATATGTTTATCCAGTTTGAGTTTTCCTTCATATTTCTTTAAATATTTACATGCTTAAGCAAAAACGATTTTGTTACATATTTTTAAAGAATTCTTGGAAAATATAAAGGTTTTTGAAAAGCTTCAGGGTGCGTTCCGACTGTTTTGACAATTCAGGCGTACAATAAATAGTTGTAGTAAATTTCATTACAAAAAACGGCCGCGCGTTTTCGCGGTTTTTTTAAATGTATACGTTCTAAGACTTGATGACGTTTTTCTATAAAACACGTTAATTTCACAACCATGGATATCTCATTATTAATTTCCTTTCTATTTGTTGTTACTAAAATAACTCGTGCACAATTATTTTGTCCTATGCAAGAGCAAAATTTGCCAAGTATAGCATGAAATTCGAATTTACAGAGAATCACCTCATACAGTATGATGAGTATGACGATCGACAATTATAAGAAATAAAACTGAAATTTTCTTATATAAAATCCAAATTTAAAAGGAGATGGGCTATCCTGTGATGGGTGGAGACTGTGGCTTGAAAACTATAACAAAAATCCCAAAAGAAAGGTGAAAAAATCCCTTACCACAAAATTATATAATTTTGTGGTAAGGGATTTTTTCACCTTTCTTTTGGGATTTTTGTTAGAGATGGGCTATGGCACCGAAGAAGCAAGAAGTATTTCTTAAAACAAATGAAGATTGAGTGAAAGCGTCATTTGATTGCCAAATATGGTACTAAGATCTGAACGACCATCTATGAATTTTGAAGCTGTAAGTAATAGAAATAAATGAAGAAAGACAAAACAGGTAAGGAAGAAATATGAAGTAGAAGAATTGATATATGGCACAGAAATAAAAATTGCGAGGGAAAGGTTAGAAGGTAGAATTAAACTGAGTTGGCGGATGCGCGAGAGCAAGAGGGCGTGCTCAATGGAATGTGACACACCCGAAGGAATTAGGAGAATCGTTATAATACGAACGCAAAGTATTGGTACTCCTATATCTCCGCGATTCGGTAAAAAATCGTAATTCAGTATGTATTGCAGTGTGCCGTCCGTCGACTAGGCTCCGCCTGATACTTTGAGCTCGTGACATGTGCTGCGGGTGTAGAAGGGGTGCGGCAATTGTATTGAAGGAATTGACTACTATCCCAACTACTGCGACGCATACTTTATATTCTAAACTATTAACCTAATTAAAAACGTATTATCTTTGTTTATATAATTTTAAAAGTTATATAAACAAGAAAACTGTATTAACTAACAATTACCAATTGCGAATACTACTATATACTTTGCCTAATTATCGTGTGGATTGTTCTTAATGAACTATTTACATTTCATAATTAATTGTTGGTGTATAATCTATAAGTATTGTAAATTTATAGATCATAGTTTTTAAGTGTGTAAAAAACATGGGAATTCGATGATTATTTTGTTCATTTTATTTAATATTTCTTGGGGCCTTTGTACATATAAATGCATGTTTATTATTGTTTATTTGTTAAATTCATTATTTACATAGGAGTCAATACATATTGTTTTTTCCAACACTTTCTTTGTTCGTCTCCGTTAGAATATTTAACATTTTTGAACGAACATTGCCTCTATTTTTTAAAGGAGTTTTTTAATATTAATCCCTAATTACATTATTTTTTTCGCACTTCTAACATTTTATACATTAAATAGATGTGTATGATTCTGTGCTTTAAATATAGCCATCATTTGTTTGCCTTTTGTGTGTTGTTAATACTGATGTGATATTGTATTATATTACATTTGTATATAGTCGTGTCAGATTTATCCATTAATGATATTCAATAAATCTATTATTAAATAAAAATCACAAATCTACCTGTGCATACAATAATATTTAATTTATTTTACCTAATACATCATTTTTTCCTCCCTTAATCTACTTTAAATGAATTAAACAACCCAAAATACTTTTGGCCAGCTAGATCGGCTAAATACTTCACTCTGAGCCGTTTGTTCAAGCTAACACAAGAAATCAACAAAAGCTAACGGTTTAAAGATCTTTTGAATTTGAATATATCTATATAAATCGTATTTTTTGGTCAGAAATGGACTTCCGCCAGTCTGCTTTTCAGGTATCTATGTATGTTTGCAAGTTGCACAAGAAGGAGTTATCCAAGTTATTAATAAGCTTTGTACCAAGCTGTAAAATCATGAAGAGGCATCAACCTCTTTTAAGATTTAAGATTACTTTTTTCGTCGGAAAATATTGTTACTATCTTGGAAGGATATGAAAAACATTAAATTGCTACCTAATATGTATGGTCGATTTTTCGTGACTGTACAACGATACAAATGCAGATTCATATGAATGATAAAATGAAACTAAATAATCGCTTGAAGATGGATGAATCTAATCTTCAGATTAAATATAATAGTAATAATAATCACAATAATCTTTATTTGAAATATGGCACAAAAGCATATAAGAAAATAAAGTCACTAAAAGAAATTGAAAAATTATAAAGTAAATAATAAGGATGATAACAATTGGTATACTAATAGCTATTTGTGTTAGAGTAATCCTGTAACGAATAACAACTTAATTGACATATATACTTTTTCACATTAGAACGAAAAGATTTGTAACTAATTATTGACCTTAGGTTATTTGGTAAGGTATTATAAAGTTTACATGCCAAAAAGCTTAAGTTTCTGAAAAAGGGTAGTTTTATGTCGTGGTGGTAAGAGGTAATCCATATTGTTCACATCGTAATCAACCCCGCGGACGATCAGCAGAAAATTCCCGCCTATACTCAGATACAAAACAGGATACTTACAGGATTGACGACATGGAAGAGATAATTAAGGCTCTTTTCTGCAATAAAAATATTCGAAATTACCAACACCACAACCCCAATGAATTGAGTGATCCAAAGGTCATTCTGGAGTAAAAATTGGAATAGTAATAATAAACTTTTTCTAAGCTAGAAGATCTTTTGATATTATTGAGAACAAAACACACACGAACTAATTCTCAACATAGATTATCAATGTGAGAACACTAATGGAGATTTTCTTCAATTGCTATGCCGAGTAGTTTAGAGTTCTGAGCTAGAGGGACTACTAAATTGTGGCGGCTAATACTGTGTATTTGATATTTGTTTTTATTCTGGAACAGAATGCATCTAGTTTTATCAGTATTTATAATTAAATTATTTTGAGAGCCATTAACACAAACTGCATTGCAATCACGGGAAAGGTCATAAATGTTGTGTGATTCCAGAGTAAAGGTAATGTCATCTGCATACAAGATCACGTGATCGTTATTTAAATAATAAGAAAGATCGTTAATGAAAACTAGAAGAAGGATAGGACCTAGGACAGAACCCTGAGGAATACCTATCGTAACAACACCTACTTTAGATTCAAATTCGTCAATTACTACCCTCTGAAGAGACACTTCATTGATAATAATGGTATTTCAAAGATTATATCACTAAACTAAGATAAACTAGGATTTTATGGCGATTACGTGATCGAGCTTAGTGTCTACTATCGGAATGCACGCATTTTACGTTCTGAAACTTATTTACAGCAAGTAAACCGCCACCATTCCCTCAGACAACTTTACTATATTTAATTTTCGGAAGAGTAATTGTACCCATTGTATAACGAGCTAGATAGCGTAGGCTGGAGTTTTCTTGAAGATAAAAGAAATATTCGTGGTTTAATAACGCTGTTACCTACATCTTAAAATTTATAAAGCTACTACGTACCCACTGGAAATCTACACATAGCTTATATTATCACAAATCTCCACAGCTTAAAACAATTATGTGGGCCGCTACTTTTCTCCTATTAGAAAAAATCTTAGGGAACTATTTAAATTCATAAATTCAATAAGAGGTGTCATCTGGATGCCCGGTATGACGGCCGCAATGTATTTGAATTCATGGGTCGATTATCCGGCCCGTTCACCGCGGCCGCTTGGGCCTATTGTACAGTGGATGTTATCTTTAAAGTTCATCCAACAAGTTCAGGACCTTAAGGTAGCTCAGAATCTTCTTGAATGAGGTCGTTTTCAGGTCTTTTAGGGAAAGGTCCACCTTCCCAGAGATGTCATGCCTGATTCTCGTTGTGGCGTGCAGTGGCAGAAGATATGCTCAACTGTCTCGTCATCCTCCAAACACAGCCGGCACTCAGTCTCTTCAGAGAGTTCGATTATGTGTAGGTGATTTCTGAGTTTACACTGACCTTTAAAAACAGAAGCTATTACTTTGACATTTTTACGGTCAAGTTCTAATAGTTCCTGGGTTCTGACATGATTAAACGAAATACACTTTTTCGGATGTACCAGGACAAGTGTTCCAATGTTGAAGCACTTTCTGCTGCGCCCATACATTGATTTGTGATTTAGCTACGGTAGGTGCTATGCCAATGGCAGGTTCTAGTCCCTGGAGATGCACCCTTTTTTGCAACGGTGTCTATTTCCTCATTGCCTTGAATGAGTGAGTGACCAGGTACCCAGATTAGGGATAGGTTACTTGCCGTCACCACTGTGTTTAGGGTGTTTTTACAGCTCCAAATGAGCATTTATGCGCCTGTAGTGCTTTCAGCGCCACCTGACTGTCGCGGAAAACTTTTGTTGATTTGTGTCTCATGTTTTTATCCAAAATCTCTCTAACACACATCTCAATGGCCTAGATTTCAGCGTGACAAATCGCGGCATGTTGTCCAAAGTTGTAATATTTTTTAACTCTTGAATTACGAAAGAATATAAACCAGCAGGTGTCCGCCGGCGTCAGTGTTTTTTTGTTACGTCTCCATTCCTCTCTGCTTGGAAAGGAATTAGTGAAATATATATCGATCATTGGTCGGGTACACATCATGTCCGATGGCATTCCCAGCATCCTTTCGGAAGTGACCGATTCCAGCAGCTTATTAGCCACACAGACATGAGTATGTGGCGATTGATTCGCAATATACCATAGGCGGAATGTAGTTAATCTGACCACCCTTTCAACAACAATGTGCAAGGGTGGTAGGCCCAGAAGAATTTCCAACGCAAATGACGGGGAAGAAGACATTGCTCCCGTGAATAAAAAACTTGCAATACTTTGTATGGATGCAAGTTTTGCTGTGGCTCTGGCTTGCAGCGCTTTCTGCCACCATGCTATCGCTCAATAGGTTATGGTTGGACGTACTACCATCATATAAAGCCAATGGATTAGCTTTGAGGACATCCCCCCAGATTTCCTGCATATTCTTCGGCAGGTCCATAAGGATAACCTTGCCTTGTGAGCAACCTTTCCCACATGTGGATTCCAGGTTAGTGTCCTATCCAATATGACGCCTAGATATTTTACATTATCTGCAAAATCAAGTTTCACGGTTTTCCTATAAACGCACGCTTCTGCTACTGTAACATTTCTTAAATTTTGAGGTTCACCTTTTTGCATGCCAATGGTTTCAGAAGGTGATATTAAAATAATTTTACGTTCCCACCAGAATTTACGGCTGGTGATGATTTAATTCCAAACACAAATGGTTTAGAAAATGTAAAATAGTTGTTTACGAACCAAGTACATGAAAACACATTTCGCGAATGAGTGGCAGTTTTAACAATATTCATATTATATTAACTACATATTTAAAGCAGGAAACAAAACACCTTACACACCCTAAAAAATCAAAAGTTTTAAGCGAAGAGAACATAATTAAGTTTATTACTGGTGCACCGGATTCTATATATCTATTAATGAAGGTAGAGGTATTTTTATATACTTCAACTTTTCGGAATATATTATGTTGCAATGTTTGTAGGCTGCGTTATTAATGGGCATCTCTGGGGCATGTCGACGTGGAGTATTGTGTAAAATGTCCATGAAAGATGTTAAGTTTAAAGCCAATTTAATTATGGTTAATATCCCACAAACAAAAAGTGATAACAGTCGCACTTTCACTATAATTAAACCGGAATGGATTACATTAATTCAGCAGTACGCACATTTAAGGCCGAGCAATTCACAACATCTACGATTCCTTTTAATTTAATTTTTTTTTTAATTATCGTAATACCAAGTGTATAAATTCACCTGTTGGTCTCAATACTATGGGTAAAATTCCAATGAAAATAGGTGAATATCTTCAGCTTAATAGACCAAGTGCTTATACAGGTCACTGTTTTCGACGATGTCCAGCAACATTATTAGCCGATCAAAGAGACGATCTGCTTTCCATTAAAAGGCATGGAGGATGGAAATCATAGACAGTTGCAGAAGGATATGTGGAGAATTCCTGATATAGCAGAATTGAGTTGGCAAAGAAATTGACTCAGCCAGGAAAGCTCGACTCCACCACCATCTTGTTCAACTTCTGAAAATATAATTATGATAGATATATCTCATAATAATATAAATATTAATTTACCCTCACAACCAAAAACAACTGAAACAAACCACATAATCCCTGGGGTGTCAATATCTGGTTTCGAAAATTGTAGTATTAGAATTTTTAATAAATGTACAATTTCCATATCCGAAAAAGATGAAGACAATTGTAATTTAAATATTTGTTATGTCCTCACTTTTAATATATAACTTCTCTTCTTCCATTATTTTTATTTTTCATAGGAAAACTATTGGATAACTATAATATTTTGTATTTAGCAACAAATTTTTTTTATTTTAGCACTCTTGGTCCTGATGATCAGTGTATATAGTCGAAACTAGTAGCCTTTACATTTTAAATAAAGAGTTTATGAGATTAAGGCCAAGATATATTTTTTACATTTTCCCAATTATCATATAGTCACACAACTTGGAAAATCAGAAATGATTTGTGTTAGCACAATCATTAACCTATATAAATAATCTTTATACTAAAACGTTTACCTTTCAAATATATGGAGTCGTGCTAGAATTTCCATCTATAAGAAGGGCAATCCAAATCAAATAAACATCTCCAACCTACCTCATACTGTTAAAATGAACGAAAGTTTTTAATAACTTACAATGTGTAGCAATCTTAACCTGCGACGACAACACTTTGGTTATTGTGAAGAATGATCCTGCTTGTCCTTCGACTGTTGGCTCGTTCGCTGTGCATTTAGTGACTTAGTAATGAGCAGTAAACAAGATGAAGCTGAACCACAAAAAGACCAAAGTTATTCAATTCTCTTACAATATTCAGTAAATATTCAGTGTTAGTTCGGTCCACAAAAAATAAATCAATTTGTTTGGGCAATAAGGCTAAGTTTGTGGCCGAATCTCTTATGTAAATAAACTATATAAAATTTATTACATCATATATAGATTGAGAGATATGGTCACCTTCGATACTTTGCATAACTACTATATGGCGTGTGCTAAATTGGTGCTCGCTTGCGGGATCGTGTTCTGAAGTACATCATGTCACGTCGAAAAAATCTTTAAGACAGAAACGTATTCTGCGGTGTATGACGGCTAAATGCGCAAACATCGTGTAAAAATTGCATTAAGCACAACAAAATTCTCACTGGCCCCTGTTTATATACAGGGTTAGTAAAAAGTCCCGGAACGGTCGAATAACTTTGGTATTTGAAAATTATGATTTCTGAAATTTGGTATGGGGGTATAGTTAATATAAATGCATTTTATGCAATACAGTTAATATTTTTTTCACTTCCGGTTTAATCGGTAATACGTCCAACTTTTTTTTTAAATGGAACGCCCAGATTTTTTTAACACTTTTGAATGCAAAATAAAAAAACTACGTTCAGGAAGTATTAAGATGTTTATTTTTATTCACAAGAAAACAGTTAAAAAATTAAAAAAGTGTCCTAATACAGAAAAATCAAGGTACCTTTGAAAAAAGTTGTTGTTTAGTGTTTGCATTCTTTTTGCCGACACATTTGACAATTTTAAAAGCGTTTTAACTTTTGTGTCGCTATAAATTTACTTATTTTAAACATTGACACATTTGAAAATGGCAGAAAAACTTACTGAATCAGAACGAATTGAGATATTAATGATGCGTGGGTACGGTGATCGTCAACGTTCTTTTGAAGAGGTTCGTATTTTGTTTAATACTGTTTATCCGGATCGTCACATTAGTAAAAGTACGGTATGCCGAACAAGTAAAAAGTTTGAAGTCTTTCGTCAGGTGAAGGATTTATCTAGAAGGGGACGTCCATTAACAGCAACAGATGAAGAAACTAGTTTGAATGTGTTACTTACAGTGGAAGAAAATCATGACGTGTCCACAACAGAATTAGGTCAAATTCATGAGATCTCTCAAAAATCTGCTCATACGATTCTTAAATCAGCAAGAATGAAAGCCTATAAAATGTATCCCGTCCATGAGTTAACTGAAGATGATCCAGATCGTAGACTATAATTTTGCGAAACAATGACGGAATTGATCCAGCAGCAGCCTAATGTTTTAGATCACATCATTTTTTCAGATGAGGCAACGTTTTGTCTCAACGGCACTGTGAACAGACATAATTGTCGCTACTGGTCAATTGAAAATCCGCATTGGAATGAAAAAGTCCACACACAGCGTCCTCAAAAGGTGAATGTCTGGGCTGGTCTTGTTGGAAACAACATCATAGGACCATTTCTTATAAGAGGAAATTTAACTGGCAACGTCTACTTAAATTTATTGCGAAATGAGGTTGTTCCAGCACTTGCGGCCCTCTTTCCAAATGCAAACATAGGTGATCACCCTAATGCACATTTTTGGTTTCAACAAGATGGAGCTCCCCCCCATTTTGCCCATAATATGCGCGATTATTTAAATGAAATTTTTCCGGGACGTTGGATCGGACGTAGAGGAGCAATCGAATGGCCAGCACGTTCGCCAGATCTCTCGCCATTATATTTTTTCTTTTGGGATCACATGAAATGTCAAGTGTACAAAAATCGTCCCCATAATCTTGAACAATTGGAAGAGAGAATAGTTCAAGAAGCCAATCGCATCACTCCAGAACAAATACAAAATTCAATAAGAAATTTTACTGACAGTTTACATTTTTGTCAAATTGTAAATGGAGAGCATTTTGAACAATTATTGTAATCGCAACCTGAATAGACAGGTATCTTGATTTTTCTGTATTAGGACACTTTTTTAATTTTTTAACTGTGTTCTTGTGAATAAAAATAAACATCTTAATACTTCCTGAACGTAGTTTTCTATTTTGCATTCTAAAGTGTTAAAAAAATCTGGGCGTTCCATTTAAAAAAGAAGATTGGACGTATTGCCGATTAAACCGGAAGTGAAAAAAATATTAACTGTATTGCATAAAATGCATTTACATTAACTATACCCCCATACCAAATTTCAGAAATCATAATTTTCAAATAACAAAGTTATTCGACCATTCCGGGGCTTTTTACTAAGCCTGTATATGCATGGCAGGCACTGGCATGATATTCCATTTTCTAAAGTAAGGTTTACATGATTCTTAACGGCAGTTAATTGCAGCCATGCAACGAATAATACGTTTCTGGGCCAAAAACACACTTCGCGCGGCTGGTGATTCACCCCAAACAGTAATACCGTATGAGAGTCTGCTGTGGATATTAGCATAATAAAATGATGATAAAGCTTTAGGATCAATTATAGCCCTAAGATTGCGTATTTGGTAACAGCTAGAATTTAGGTAAATATAAATTAAATGTTCTGTCCAATCAATATTTATTTTAAAAATTCGCTGTGCCTACCGGTTTCGGCCTTTTGCCATCATCTGGACACACAGTATGTCTAAAAGGAATTAGGTGCTACGTCAGACATACTGTGACTGTAGACATACTGTGTGTCCAGATGATGGCAAAAGGCCGAAACCGGTAGGCACAGCGAATTTTTAAAATAAATATTGATTGGACAGAACATTTAATTTATATTTACCAATTTCAAAACCAATCAAAACTTTCATTAACTAGCTAGAATTTAGTTTACTTATAATTTTTTGGCAATGAGCCAGAATGTTCCACCATAGCTCCTCCTGTCATGCCTGTTCCCCTTCTAATATTATATGTTGCACATTTGTTAATGTCCATTCCTATATCCGTAGAGTACGGTTTCCAGTGTGTTAGCCAACTCCTTTTCGGAACTTCCATATAGCTTCAGATCGTTAATATACAATAAGTGAATAATCTTATGTTATTGGGGAGCCCAGACTCGCTGCATTTTCTTAGTTGCATGGGAAATGGAAGAAGTGACACGTAAAATAACAGTGGGCTGAGGAAGTCTTCTTGGAGCACCCCTCGGTGGTATTTTATGAAGCTCGACTTAATTTCTCTATTTCCATCCCTCACAATCACTCTGGTGTGCCATATCTGCGTGAGCTTCCGAAGTACAGAGATTATTTCAGCATCGACTTTCATTATTGTGAGTAAGTAGAGAGTAAGGCAGCGTGACGTGCGGTCAAATGCCTTCTTATACTCAATTCATACCATTGAAAGATTACGTTTATAGTACATGGCGTCTTGGCATACATACCTATCAATTAACATTATAAAACTTTGGTACACGCGCATGGTATTGTCATTCTGGAATCATGCATTACTATATGAGCCACTATATCAAGACTCAGGGTAAATTTAACAACGTAGTGGGAAAAAAAATGCAGAACGCTCTACAAGTTATCCAAGAATGGATTGAACAGGAGGGCCTAAATATTAGTTCCTATAAAACAACCACAAGAGCATTCACGAGAAGGGAAAAGGTAGATGGTCCAGGCCCGCTACAACTCCGAAGTGAAGAAATAAAGCTGTCTCAGAAAGTGAAATACCTTGGCGGTATTGTTGACCACACACTTACTAAGAATCGATAACTTCCAAGAATTGAAACCTGAGCCGGGACAACATTAATGTCGGTTAGAAGACCTCATTGAAAAACGCAGGGGTTACGACCAAATATGGTGTATTAGAAATGCATCACGGTAGTCAGACCCATGACCACTTATGCATCTTTAGTGTGGTGGACAAAGACGCAACAGCAAACAGCTATAGCTAAACTCAGCAAGATACAGCGGCTTACGTGTTCAAGAGGCAATGAGAACTACTGCTGCAGCAGCAATGGAATGACTCTAAACCTCTCTACTTTCCATTTGGTAATAAGGAGGAGGCGAGAATGGGACACCCCAGATTACAAGAATTAACAAGTGTCAGATAAGTATGCAGGATTGGAACACAATAATATTGTCCGTCACGTAGAGGCAATTTCTTTGGCAATGAGATCAAATGGATTTCCAAAATTCCCAAAAAGGAAACCGTGGAAAGATGTAACCGTTGATGAATTTTTAGCATTTTGTGGTTTACTTATTCATGCGGTAGTTGCCGGTTCTTGGGAGCCGGTTCCTATTAGAGAAGTATTTTGTGGTGAATTTGCTAATCCTATACACCGAGATACAATGTCCATATTTCGCTTCGAAGAAATACGAAGATTCGTCGGATTTGACGATAAGAGAACTCGGAACACGCGTTTGGAAACAGATATTTAGCAATGGTATCCTACGTTTGGGATTTATTCATTAAACAATGCAGAACCTGCGTCACACCGGATACAACTGTAACTATAGATGAACAACTCGTTGGGTTTAGAGGTAGATGCAGATTCGTGCAATATATGCCACGTAAACCGGCAAGATATGGATTGAAAATATTTTGGATATGTAAATCTAAAGCTGGTTATGGATGGCTTAGTTTATGTTGGTCGCCAACCCGGAGAACCTCCACATAAAACCCCGGGACTTGAAGTAGTACAAACTCTTGTGCGCAGCATTCATAAGTCTGGTCTCAACCTCACGAGAGACAATTTCTTTACTAGTGTTCCACTAGCAACTTATCTGTTGACTAAAGATATTACTATTGTAGGCACACTACGGCAAAATAAGCGTGACATTCCGATAGAACTGAAAGCCTTGAAGAATCGTGTAAACTATTCTTCATTGTTTGGCTTTCGAAAAGACGTATCCATGGTAAGCTACGCACGTAAAAAGAACAAATGCGTAATTTTGCTAAGTACCATGCACCACGACGCAGTGAGCAATGATGACGCTAAAAATCATCTCTTATTATAATAATATAAAGGGCGGTGTGGACATCATGGACCAAATGGTGTCGACATACACGTGCAAGAAGCAAAGTAAAGTCCATGACATTTTTCTTCAACATCATTGATATTGCAGCACTGAATGCATATACAGTCTATACGAAGGAACATCCAAACTACAACATAGGAGTGACTCAGAAACGCAGAATATTATTGAAGGATTTAGCGAAGGAACTAGTGACATATGTAGAAAAGATCTACTAACTGTTACCTACGGCGTAATATTCGGGAGTATATGAGCAAATTTATTCATATCTCTGGTTCGTCAAACGCTCAAATAAGTGCTACAATCAAGAGAAAAAAATGATAAGTCTGCCCCTCAAATATGGCTCGTAGAAGCACAATGATATGTATTAGATGTAAAAGCAATATCTGTAATGAACATAATATTCGAATGTGCTCTACTTGCTACTCTAATTCCTAAAAAAATCTTTTTTTTTTTTAATAATGTTCACTTTCATATTTAATCTCACGTTTTAAGTTTTATTTCAATATCTTTGTTTTGTGTTACGACTATACATAGCTTTATATACCGGGCCTCGAAGGCCTGGATTATGTAAATGGCGATATTGTATAGGTAAGTATTCTAGAGTTAATCTTACTAACAATTGGTAAGGATATTGGTTCTCATTGCTTTTAAATTATTAATTGCATCAGTAGCTAGTACAGAAATTACATGTTCACTGTTACTTAGAATTTTTACAGTTGATAGATCTTTCGTTTTTATGGGGACAGTAAACTTCGAGTAAAGCAAGAAATTTTTTAATATTTTTGGTGGCGTAACGTTAGTTACGAGCCATCTCTCATTGTTTTAAAAAGATTGTTTAATTTCATTTCGGATAGTAATAGGTCAAATTTATCTAAGTTGCATTAAAAAATTAAAGGAATAAAATAACATATAAATTGTTGCGAAAGCTTGAGAACACAAAAAAGAGTTAACTTGTTACTAACTTATAATTATTATTGGTTGCTATCCTCGCAATTCTTGAACCTAGACGCTAACATTAAGTTTTACCGGTAGATTTGTCTGTGAGTGCCCCCAGAAATGTCAATCTCCGCTAGTTAAAAAAAAAACCCGCAAGACTAAGCTATGTTCAGTAAGGAGTTAATGCATTCACGGCCAAATGTTGAGACTATTTCGTCTCAACAAAGCACATCACGCTGAAGTTTGAACTTAGTTTTTGAAAACGTGCCTATTGCGCATATACCTACCTATATATATGCTGGGGTATAGAATCTATATGCTCGGCAGGATAAGTATGTAGTAAATAAGTCTCTGGCACTTAGATCCTATATTCTGTATAAAGCCATGATTTTTTCAGCAACAGTCTATCCGCGTGCACATTGGAACCCCACACAATTATACCTCAAGGTATGAGGCTATGAATGTTACCATAGTAATAATAAATGTTAGTAACACAAGGACAACAATATGATATAATATCCCGTATGCATCCATATATTACTATTTATTGGAAGAATTGCAAAATTTCTGTCACTATTTTTATTGTATGTATTTTTTCTCAGTGTAGGAATCCTCAAACCCCCAGCATCCTTCCAAATAGAAATACAAATCTACTTTATTCGTTCTTACATCGCAGACTTTATTGCTAATCGGATTCCACAATTAGGGAGTGGAGGCTCGTGCCAGCTAATGGTAACAAATCAGGCAGGTTAGAAACAAATGTAATAAAGTTTGATTATTGCACCATTATATTTGTTGGTACCTACACCTACGTTGTAACCTCGTTATTACGGAGTGATTTTATCATTCATCTGAGATGAGAGAGTTATTATGAGGTAGTACCAGCATGATTCAATGAATCCTTCCGCCTATTGCAACCCGTAGGCTTGTTGTAGATCATATGTTATCCTGGAGTTACTCAAACAAGTTCAGGTCGGTAAAGTAACTCAGAATCTCGGTCAATGTAATCTATTTCACATCTACCAGGTAAAATGAAGATATTCCTAAAGAAATCTTTTATTTGGTATAATTAACTATAAGACAGTGTTGGGTAACGTACTAACCTAACGACTTCAATGATGTAAATCTTCAGCTAATATCATATGCAGTGGTCCACAGCCGTAATATTTTTTTTATGTATTTAGTAAGAAATGCCACTTTCAGTTGAAACAACTGAGAATCTTTCTAATCGTGGAATTGGCATTTACCCATTCATTTAATAATTTTCACCCAATTATCGCTGTCATACATATAAGAAGAGATGCTACAACTGATCACAATTCAAACATATGAAATTATCATTAAAATAAGTATAAGACGAATGAGTGAATGCTCCTAAGCATAAAGATATTGATTTTATGACGTAACAACTTGCATTGTATTCTACTTGAGTAGGTCGTTTTGATACATTGTTGTCTGTCATTAAAAAGAATAATATTAAAAGTAAGATAAATGGTGTACATTCCTATAATTAGTATATTAATTCAGGTATATAAGCACATAATGAAATTAATATTAGTTACATTATTTCTTATATACTTTGCTCTAGCAGAAGGTAAGTAAAAAACCTGTGTTCAAACAGTTAGTATGCTGTTTACAAATATTCAGTTATTGGTAGATTTATGTGCAAAAAAGAGGTGATGAATAATATTGAATTGTTCATATTATGTGCTGCATTCAAATCTAGTGAGAAAACGGTATCACACAATAAGGTCAGAGTGCGGTATTGTAATTCGTCCAAATTCTCTCACCTGATCAGGGTGACATTTTCTCAAGCTGATTGTAAACGGAGAAAATAAGGCTCACCGCAAATAAGAATTATCGATTCTTCTTAAATTTCATTTGTCCTACCAAGCCTTCTGAACAGATGCGGTAAGTACGCTATTGTTATACTAATTCTCCCAAATGATTTTTCTTGGTAACGTGTCTTGCTAACGGAAAGGGATCGATTATGCCTATCTGCTAGAACAAGGTGCAGGGAATACGCAACTATTACACCGGGTGTCCCAAAAGTTCTAGGGCGGCCATATATCTCAAGAAATACACATCGAATAGACAAACAAAAAAACATGCTTTTAATCATTTTCAAAAATATACCCAAGGATACCAAACACGACCCTCCACCCCCAAGGGGTGGGACGGGCGACAACTTCAAAACCTTAAATGGAAACTCCCATTATTTATTGCAGATCTGGATTCTACGAAATCAAAATATGAAAGTTTTGGCTGAAGCATTTTTGTCGATTCTTGATAGATGGCGCTTAAAATCGTATGAAAAATATACCTCCACCCCCAGGGGGTGGGACGGGCGGCAACTTTCAAATCTTAAATGGAAACTCCTATTTTTTATTACAGATCTAGATTCTGCGAAATCAAAATATGATAGTGCTGTCTGAAACATTTTTGTCGATTCTTGATAGGTGGTGCTCAAAGTCGCATGAAAAATATTTTGTGAAGTTTCTAAGAAAAATCAGGACATCGTCAAAATATCGGTTAGAGAACTAACTAACCATGTGTTCAGGCTCTTAATTATACCTGAAGTGATTCCGAAGGTACTCGATCGTATTCGAAGTGATTCCAAAGATACCTATTGGTATCCTTGAAGTTAATCCGAAGATATTCAACCGTAACTTAAGTGGTTTCGAACGTAACCGACGATTCTCCGAGTGGTTCTGAGGGTACCCAAGGATTCCTCGAGTGATGTCGAAGGTAGCCCATAATACCAAAGATGATTTTTCCAGAATTCCACCAAACATCATGAGAAGAGGTGTTTTTTCTCGTTCAGTAAGTATTGCCATTTAGATACATTATAACGACTGTTAAGTAATAACGACTGTGAAAAATAACGACACAGGATGTGACCGCTTTAGAAAGCAGACCGTAAATGATTTTACTTAAATACCACGAAGTATCCCAAAATGAATAAGATCAACCTGCATCAAGAAGAAGACCGAAATTTATTTTACCCAAATACCCCACAAAAATTATTACTTACGAACTTCAGCACCATTTATCAAGAATCGAAAAAGATATTTCAGAAAAAACTTTCGTATTTTGACACGTAGTATCCAAATCTGCAATAAAAAATCAAGGTCGTATTTGGTGTCCTTGAATAAATGTTTGGAAAAGATTTAAGGGGGGGTTTTTTGTTTTTCAATTCGATGTGTGCCTATTTCTCGACGTATCTGGCCGTCCCAGAACTTTTGGAACACCCGGTGTATACAATATTAATAGGGATCAATAGATATTTTGACGTCATGTAACATTGGCGTAACCGGGATACATGCATATGTGTATCATAGGTGTAGCTACAGAAAGCCAGATTAAGGATGGTGAAGGGACAGCGGATATGCGATTATTTAAAAAAATTGAAATAGTAATGTTGTAATTGTAAAAAAGGAAATATGAAAATAATGAAATATGAGCGCTCAAGTAATAAAAGCACTAGCAGAAGGAATTTTATTTAATTAAGAATACATAATTGAATAGTCCTTACCGCAATATAAATTTATTAATTAAACATGATTTCTAATGTTTGCATAGGTCGATTTAATTAAAAGTTTAAGAAAAATTAAGTGCATAAGAACTAAAGTTAATTGTAAATAAGTATACATTGTAATGAAAAAATAATATAATTAATATTCAGTAGGTTAGAATTTGTTTACTCTTTTTTATTTTAATGGGGAATAGAATTATGGTAATGAAAAGGAATAAAATTCATTTTATTCTTGATCACTAAATTCAAAATTAATTAATTTAAAGTAAAATTAACAAATAAACTAATATTTTTCTTTAAATTCGTATGATATTAACTTGAATTTTAACATTGAACTGTGGTGATATTGACAAACATATTTTTTAGTGATAGGAGCACTCGAGCACTAAGAACCGAAAGTATAAATTCTAAGGTTTCCAGTGTTCTAGAGAACTTACTGTGAAGTAGTCCACTAATTGTGGAAGCTATCCTTTCAAGAATTCACCACTTTATGTACGTATTGCTTAAAGTTCTCAATTTTCATAATTCCAAAATCCATAGAATGAATAGTAACATTCAAGGCCGTATCTAGGGAGGGGTTTTGAGGGTTCAAACCCCTCCCCCCGAAATGGAGTGCAAATATACATAATAATTAGTGTTCACCATTTTTCTCCGCATTAGGAATTGCTCTCAGATAAATTGCACCCGGTCAAACCCTCCCCGAAATTTTTGTCCAGTTACGACCCTGGTAACATTTACACTATAAATACAATGTGCAGACAAACAATATTCTCTCTATTTTATGTTTCCGGTCTCAATTCTCGATTCTCCAACTTTTTCGATTCCCAAATTTCGTTTCTCAACAATGTTCAATTATGCCCACAGTTAATATTTTCTGTTTAAATTTTTGTGGCGAGCCATGCTTTTCCTATATGAAGATAAAGTATTGGAATACGGGTAATAGGAACCACTTGCACTAATAGGAAAGTTTAAGGAAATTGAGAAATACTATATCATAAATTAGTTAGCTAGTAGTTGAAAAAAAAATATTTGATAGTTTGCAATTTCTTGATCGTTATTTACTAAACTTGAAACCTTGTATTTAGGCTAACGGTGCCAATAAACGACACTAAAAGATAACTATATGAATATATGCGGCAAAGTGCCTGCTTTGTCAAATTAATTCAATTCGTGCTAAAGTGTGTGCAAGTAACCTTTATCTTGTACAAATCTACGATAGTATGTCTATTAAGAGGCCCATATACTTCCTTCTTTTTCATCGGTTTTGACCGAACGGTCATGCCCGTTCGTCAAAACGGATGAAAAACCGAAGAGTATGGGCGATAACCCATAGCTTTTTTCGACTGACAAAGTATTTGAAAGTATCTGACCCATCTTGATTTCTGCCCGTGCGTCGTCCGTACGTTCAGAAAAAACCGACAGATGACAGACAGTGTATGGGTAATTCGTGCTCCACTGTCGTGTTTTGGGGTGTTGAATTACCAGCTAATAATTTTATTATCTTATTTCCTCATTTCCTTTATCATCTATACCACACGTTTGCTTATTATACTCCTCTAAAACATTTTTTTTTTCTTTTTAGAAGCAATTTTTTACTCCATTTCGATCTTATTCCTCTTTTCTTCATAACAGCTAACGCCGCGCCGCCGCCACTGACAACAGATGAACACGTTTCATCGTCTCGGGCACATAGTTAGGACTACTCGATTATGGCACGAAGTGTGTGGACGTATCGGTCATCGGTTTTATCTATCGGCTTGCACGTCGGTCAATACGAAAAAAACCAAAGTGTATGGGCCCCTTTACAGGTACACTTGATAATTTTTAACAATTATTTTATAAAATATGTAGGTGACGCACTGATATATAGAGAAACCAAAATTTACGTTACTTTCGATTACGGGGACAGTTACCCCATAAATGTTTATTATTTATTTCATAATGTCGCAATATACTGATTTCAACATTTTATTCCTATGTTTCGCAAAGACACGATTTAAAGATTTTGTGGTATAACATGTACTAACTCGAATAAATACGTTCTAAAAATAATCATGGAAAAAATTGTTGCATGGATGTTTAAATGAAGTAACTGGCAGCATTATTATTTACATTCCCCCAACTTTTTCTTCTACAACTACTGCATTCAAGGTTTTCAAAAATAGATATGGCTGATATGACAGACAAACCGAGCAGATGTTAGTATAAAATTTTCATAGAAACTATCACTCTTCGAAGGCAAAATTGTGTATAGTTGGTTCCATCCATTACAAAAACTAGTTGGTACCGACGTCATACAAATCCCTCTTTGTAATAGATTTTAATGCGCTATTTTTAGTTGACATATCTATGTTTCTATAATCTTGTCTATCTATTTTTATTGCGCAGACTAGAATACCAAATTTCACTTTTTATCGTTTTGAAGCGTTAATCTGCAAGCCTCGGTTAAGGCGGCGCTGGCGTAGTTTGTATTTGCATTTGTTTTAGCTATTGATATTTTAAACACTATACTTGTTTTGTTACAACAATGAAACCAAAATCGATGTAATTATATACAGTTGTCCACTATAGTCCTAAACATTTGATTAAGTTTAACCCAAGGTAACTTGATTTTTTTAAATAGCATCCTATATTTTTGCTTATGCTATATTAACACTTATGCAAAGCCCTTTCAATTTATATTAAACATTTATGATGGATTTCGCAGAATTTTATAGATAATTAATGACTTTAAATAAACCCAATGAATTTTCCATTAATTAAACAGCTCATTATCAGGTCATCTGACAGTATACAGTATAAACTCACTATCAAAAATTAGAGGTTAGAAATTTGTAATTAATGTAGTAAATAATTTTGAAGTGAGTGTAAAGGAACACAACACAATGAAATGATTGCTAGCAATACAATGATAAAAAGAATAATTTGTTTTTATTGAAACCTGCATAAGTATACCCCTATGTGAAAATAAACTATAAAATCGGTAAATGGTGACAGTGGTGAGTAGGAAAATAAATTGTAATGGATATGCAGAGCGCAAAAATTCGAGCGCTAAATTATAAGCAACGTTAGGTTGAGCATTCAAAGAGCTCTTTGTTTAGCTTTTGGTAGCGTAGAATCTTCAGACATTCCAAGTTGTTATGGAAGTTTCTTTTATTTGCTAAATGTAGAATTAAAATTGTTATCTAAATTAAATTGATGATTAGTATCTTTAATGTAATTCGCAAAATGAGAGAAACAGATGAGCTCGGTTGTATACAACGAATGTGTTCGTTGACACGAGTCGCGAAATCACGGTGCGTTCTACCAACATGATTAGATTAGCATGCATCACAAGTAAGTTTATGGACTCCTCTTTTCTTCATTCTACCATCTTTATCTTTGTTATTAATTTACCATGATTTATTTACTCTCTTTTCTAACAAATCTCTAGTAATTTTCCATGC
This sequence comes from Cetonia aurata, assembly GCA_949128085.1. Taxonomy (NCBI): domain Eukaryota; kingdom Metazoa; phylum Arthropoda; class Insecta; order Coleoptera; family Scarabaeidae; genus Cetonia; species Cetonia aurata. The sequence goes on from OX421885.1 coordinate 1,697,527, forward strand.
AGAACGATGTCTGTCCTATGTATATTAACAAATCTGTATTTTGGAAGGAGAAACTAGCGAGCACCCATGCTTTTTTCAATATTTTTTTGCAGGCTACTACCGTTCAATCGTGAGTTACCTTTTTCTGGTTTATATTTTTCACTCATTGAAGTGCCTTTTATACTTTCACCATCACTTTTAATTTCTATAAGCTACATTATCAACAGTAGCTAAAATCTATTGTCTACACGATATTTTCAGGCCATATACACAATCAAATGTTTAGAAATAAACGGCCTATGAAGAGGACCGAACGCTTCACTTCTTTAACAAACAGCTTTATCACGTTTTATCCCAATTTTACAAGGCCCGAATAACAAAAATCCCAAAAGAAAGGTGAAAAATCCCTTACCACAAAATTTTGTGGTTTTCTTTTGGGATTTTTGTTATAGTTTTCAAGCCACAGTCTCCACCCATCACAGGAAGGCCCGAATGATTTCAAAGATTTTAGTCAAACGAATTGTGTGCACTAAAATGATTGACACAAACATCGATCAAATATCCTTATTAGTAATACCACAGATAAGTAATATAGATAGCTCACGTTACGGGAGAATTGGCAGCGGAACCCAAGGTCAAATAGTGTGGAACCCTGCGTAAGTTCATTCGGAGCGCTGTACTTCAGTCATCAAGCGACACTCGCGTAGGGTGTACATACATACCGCTAGCATTGAAATGTCGACACACGGTACTGGCAATAAATGCGTATATATACACTGCGAAAAGTGATATTTAGCTTAAATTTCACAAAATTCAAATTATTTAAATATATATAAACCTTAAGGTATAGTTACTATAAACCTTATTAAAAGACGCACTTATTTTGATTAGACAACCCAAAAATGCAATAATACACGAGCTATTCCATTTAAAAATCACAACTTTGATACTTTTAGGACTTTCGTAACACTCTGTGTAACATGAAAAAAAAATTAAGAAGTAACCATAAAACACATATCCCAAAAGTGAAACTTTTTAACGTGGATTTTGGCCACAATATTCCGTGCCGTATAGCGCGAATGATCCTGTATATATGATACATGTTTTAAAAGAAATTGGTGTTATTTGAGAATAATTAAAATTGATAATTACACTTTAAATCGGATTTATAACGTTTCCACTACATGCATGTAGTACAATTATCATTCTTCATTGTCTCCGATACTACTAGACGCATACGAATACATTATGCGCACTGCAAGTTAATCTGAACAATCTATAGAGAATATTTGTATTCTAAATAAGAGCGTCAGCAATCCATATTCAGGAAGGTATAAACAGCTGTGCGGCAAAAAAGCATATTTTTAAAATAAAAACAACTAGCGACTCTACACCCCTTACACATTCAAACGTTCCGTCTCCGACCGTACACCTTGCTTCCCGCAAGTATCTATGTTTCATAAAATCGAAATATTGCACCTTCGATTTATGCAGCCCGCGTGATTTGATCATTACTGCTACAGTGAGCTCTGTTTACTTATCTGTTGTAATACCACCACCATTTTCGTCGCAATGTATTCTGGAGGTAGCCAGGACTGCAGCTGTATAGCAAAACGCTACTATACTGATTTAGCCCCCTGGATAAAATAAGTACTCACTAACTCAAATTATTAATGTACAGTTATGAGTGTTTTCAATAAAAAGATAACGATTAAGCCATGTGAAATACATTTTTATATGCCTACTATTTCAACATATTCGCTTACTAATGATTACGTTTTCTCGCCATTCCTTGACTCGTATTTAATCACTCTACTCACTACACACACAGGAATCCTTCATCCTTCTTTGTTTTAGCTCTTAAATTTTTTTGCAAACTGTTGTAGCCGGCATGAGTATTCCGTTGGCTTTTGATTCCCACAAGCAGTCGGTTTTCATAGTTTTCACGAATGCTTATTTAAATAGTAAACTTACAAATATTTCATTTATACTACAAGATGAATCTGATACATCAGTAGATATTCAAAAAAAAGTAAATCGAAATTTTCTCCACAGATTTGGACGGTTACTTCAATTTTGGCGATATGGATGATTTCGAACGCACTGTGGTGACAGGTGAGGCACCTTTACAGGAAACAGGGTTAATATACTTCTAAGTTATATATATCTAACAGTTATAAATGATATTTATGCAAATGCAAAACTGCTTCCATATCCACCAATTCCCATTTTTAAGTTATAGTTTATTCAAGTTAGCTTTGCTTTTATTCAAATGGCAATAAAAATTATGCAAAAACTAAAGAAATTATTACAATTTGTTTCAGTAAAGTCGTTAAATTCGAAGAGTTTAACCACCATATGATATAACGTGAGGCATCTTTGCAGCAGGAGAAAGGGTTAATACGCTTTCAAGTTACATATAACAGTTTTAATTGGTATTTATAAACATGCAAAGCTGTCTCAATATTCACTAATTCCTAGGTAGAATTTTTTAGTTTTAACTTAAACTTTGCGTTTTTTGTTCCAATTGCATAAAAAAAATTATGCGAAACTGCAAGCGCTCTGTTTATAAACAAATATAAGTCAATTTGTCTCACTAAATTCGTAAAAAACTAAAAAATAGTATAAAACTCAAATGACTAAAATTTTTATTTTCATTGTCAAGGAGATATTGTATATAGTCATTTGATTTAGCCATTATAACGAATGATCGGGCATTTACAAAATTGGACACGGTAATTGCAATGAGATTTACATTACACAGACAAAACCTACAACCGGAACTATATTTGAGGAAGTATAGTTATAGTACAGTATATCGAGTGTGGCATGACACATAACTGTTACTAGATATAATATTACGGTAAGAAGCCTTCAACTCTTGAGAAGTGTAACTTCATCCAAAGAATTAGACATGTGTTTCGTACATACATAAAAAGAGAGAAAACAATATTAACTTATTGAATCCATGGTAGTCATTGCTTAGGCGGTGTATGCTATTACTAGGAGTTGCGAATTCGAATCTCGTTTGGTAGTTATGGTAGCCGATTCTCCCCGGGGTTATATTGATGGTTAGGACGGAGATTTGGCTAAGCGGAAGTGCTTGACAAGCATTAAGTTATTGGACCTATATCTACTCCTTAAAAAATCGGGAAATATCCCCAACTATTCGGTGTTGATAAAATTACTAAGGCAAAACGGTGCTTATCTTACATTCATCTTTATTCAAGTTTTCACTCATTCAACCTAATTTCATAAAACATGACTCATTACCAAAACACACCCATTCAACAAAATATAGATCAGAAATCTACAGAAAAATAAAACAAATGTAATAACACTTGTTTTATTACAATTTTATCACAATTATTCAAAAAAATTAATTAAAACAATTTTTAAACTAATAATATTTCAAAAACTCTTGCCATTATTTATATCTTTCCGGGAAAAAACAAATAAAATTTTAAACCCTTACAACTTCAAAGTAGCACAACAACTTGAAAGTACATAAAATTGAGAAACCTTATATCAACATAGAAATAAACATGCTTATGCATAGGATAAGGTAAGCAACACTCCTAAAACTTCTCCAAATATTCTAATAATACCTTTTCTCTTAGAAAAACATGTAACCAATGGTAACCACACTTTTGTTTTCCACCGCATTGAAATCATAATGAAAGAAAAAAATTCTAAAGCAAGTATCTTATAAATAACTCAAATAAAAGAAAAATGTCGTTAATGACCGACAGGAAATTGCAAACTTGTCTAATATTTATTTCTCAATCAGATAAATATTTGTTTCTTTTTAATATTGAGCAATACTTTTCTGATAGTTTTCAAAACTTTCTTCAATTATGACAAAATAATTACACATCATTTGAAAAAATAAGTTTGTTTGGTTTACACACTAATTTCAATAACAAACATGGTTTTTTAAATATTCAAAAACACAATGTCTACAAAAACCTGTTTTACATATGCAATAACTTTAATGTAATGGGTCTTTCAAATTGAGCGCCTTATTCTAAAAATAAGTAAAATATAGATGGCACACTGGATTCGTCTGGATTGACATTTACGAAATGTGATGGATGACATTTATAAAAATATCATCGTACACGATACAACGACGCCTTCAAATTGTTGAATCATTTTATGAAAATTGGCATTCTGTGAAGTGTTTTTAGAAAATCATATGGCTTTTATGGTTTACATGCTCGTCCATCTGAAAGAACTATTGGTGGAATTATTAGAAAATTTTCAGAGATCGGGTCGGTGGAAGATCTAAAAAGAGGAAGATACAGTCGTTGTGGTCGCTCACAAGAGAATAATGGTTTGGTTCGTGAAAGTGTTGCCGAAGCATTTGAAATGTTCATTAGTCGACGTTCACAACAAGTTAGACTCAGTAAATCAACAACACGGTGCATTTTACGAAAGGATTTAGCTTTAAAGAGATAAAAGGTTCAAATAACACAGGAACTAAAGCCATTAGACCATGAAAAACGTCGTGCTTTCCTCAATAATTGGATTAAAGAACACCCGCAAATTTTTCATAAAAAATTATCTCTTCTGATGAAGCACATTTTGAAATTGGTGGTTTTGTTAACAAACAAATGCTCATATTTGGGGTGAGCAAACTCCACGAATGATTCATGAAGGGCCTTTACATCCTGACCCGACTGCACTGTTTGGTGTGCATTATGGTCAAGCGGTGTAATTGGACCATATTTCTTTCAAAATCCTGCTGGTGAACAGTAGTGAATGGTGTTAGATATCGAGGGATGATAACTGAATTTTTGTAGCCTGAATGATATTGATTTAGAGCAGTGGTTCTCAACCTTTTTTTCGCCTAGCGCCGACTCACTGGATTTTGTATAGATCCCAGCGCCCACTGCAGAAAATCGCGAAGGGACACGTCATGGACTACGACTATGGATTATGGACTAGTTAACCTGGGCACAGTAATTAAAACAACGCCCACTGGTGGGCGCTACCGCCCACGTTGAGAACCACTGATTTAGAGGATATATAGTTTCAATAGGACGGTGCAACGTCCCATTTTGCTAATGAAACAATTGCTTTATTGATACAAAAATTTCCTGGAAGAATTATTTCAAGAAATTGTCATGTTAATTCACCAGCCAGGTCATGCCATCTAATACCGTTGGATTATTTTCTTTGGGATTATGTAAAGAGCCAGGTCTATAAGAACTATCCACAATCGAATCCTGAACTAAAGAATGAAATTATTCGTATCATTGGTGAAATGGAGCCAGAATTATGTCAAAATATCTTTGAAAATTTTAACAAAAGAGTGAACATATTATATATATTATTTTTCGTGTATAAATGTCACAACTGATACTTGCATTACCAATAATAGTTTTTGAAAATCAATGCAAATTATGGGTTTTATTTATTTTTTAAAAAAGGCTTTCAATTCGAAAGACTCTTTAGTTTATATTAACCATATTAAATTACATTATTTTACTTTAAACATATACCAGTAAGACTCACACTTAAAAAAATAAACAGAAACATAATTTTAAAATGTAATTTGTAATTTTAATTTAATAGCAAGTTATTATTTTTTATACAATGAAGAATGGCCCTTCAATATATTTTTTAAATAAATTCATTTATATTACTAGTATCAAACAATGTATTGTACCAACAGTTTTATTATTAAATAATAGCATTTGGAAAAGGTACCAAAGAATACATCTGAGAAAAATATTAAAACTATTGATTAATCTCAATCCAAGCTTTTGACAATCTTTTATTGTCTTCCTCGAGGCTACATAATAAATTACTAAAAATTTAAAGTTATGCTAATTATACTTGTTTATATATGCAAAAATTGTGAAGAATTACGATACATTAAATTCCATATGAGCATAAATTAATTTTTTAAACTAAACAGGAAGTTATCAGGAATGCATTTCTGAAATTTGGAAAAGTTTAAAATTTTTGTTCAAGTAGATTAACGCGAATTTGGAATTGGTTGTAAATTTGAATAGAAAAGGCAATAGCTCGGAGAATGATATCTATGCAGTTTAGATTAACCGCAGTTTTTAGTGGGGAATTGTTAATTTTTAATGTTTTGGCTACATCTGATACCAACTTCCATAAAAATGGTTGATTTTAAACACTGTCTTTTTCATTATTACCATTTACGTCATAACCACGACATGTGCAATACAACCCTGAAGTTCACGGAGAGGAAATATTAAAATGTTGAGAACATTAAATCCAATATATTATTTTGGTAGTGCAAATGAAAATGTTAGTTGAATTCATTGATTGTAATTTTTAATTTAGGCGATCATACTACACAAACTAAGTAGGTACATTATTAACAGAATATAGAACAGGGGTGTGTCAAACTCGCACTTATAAATACTTTATATTCTGACATAATTCCAATATGTGTATGTATATAAACTAAAATCGCTTATTCTTGGTTTGGCAGCATTGGGGCTTCTAAAGCAAAAATAAGAAATTCTTTAACCGACAATTTGTGTTGTATGTAGGTATGTACAGTTGCGGTCACCGAAATGTGCACGATACTTGAGACAAATTTCCTTATTTCTCCGTAGATTGAATCTGGCTTCATCCAGCGACTTTCGTGAAAGGGGCAATTCCTTTTTTTTATTTTGTAAAATATAGTATATGCTAGGTCCATTTAAAATCTGGCATGTTATAACATTACAAAATATTTAGTAAAACCGTGTGAATTTAAAAAACATTTATTGAACTTTTGAATATACTTTTGCTGTAGGTGATAGTTAAGTATATTCAAAAGTCCACAGTAATTTAAAGAAAAAATTCAAGAACTATAAAACAATCGCACTTTTCTGTTAATTCTCGACATCACCTTTTGTAAATGTATTTCGCTCATACTTGCAGATGCTTGTCTCTACTTTTTTCTAAATTGTTGGATGTCTAACACGTTAAATTGTTTGTTTTTCAATTTTCTTTTGATTTGTGCCCAATATCTTGCCACAGGTCGCAACTCCGAGCAATTGGGGGCATTCATTTCCCTATGGACAACTTGAATGTCTTTCTCTTCAATTCTTTCGTACCACGGCTGTAATGGTATGAAGCCAAGTCAGGCCAGAAGTATGACTATTTAGCAGGGGTATTAGTCGCTTTTTCAAGCATTCAGTCACGTAAATTTCAGTGTTAATTGTACCAGTTGTTATAAATTCTTCGCTTTTCAATCCGCAACTGCAGATGGCCTACCAAATTAAAAATTTCTTTGAATATTTAGTTACCATCTTATGTTTAATTTTTTTTTCCTTTTCGATCTGCAACGTAATATCCTTGTCCTAGTATCTCACTGAAATCCGCAACACAGTATGTTTCATCGTCCATAATGCAACAGTCGAATTTGGTCAAAAATGCTTCGTATAATTTTCTGGCTCTCGTTTTTGCAATTCTTGGTTTAGTAGGATCCCTCTTTGGCACTTTTTGTATCTTAAATGATCTCAAACCATTTTTGACTTTAAATCTATGAGCTGTTCTTTTCGATGTATCGGCTTTCACAGCAAGAGCTCTCTCAGAAATATTAGGATTTGTTTTACTACTTTCTTATCCCTTCTTGTATCAGTCTTCCTATTTCCACCTTTAACAATTTTTAAATCTAAAAAGCCATCGTTCTTTTTTTAATAACCTATAGCAGCCCCGTTAGCTGCAATCACAAGCTCTAGCTGCTTTCTCATAGATAACATTAGTGTCCTCATGTCATATCCCTCCATAAGGTGCTTCCAAGCATTTTCAACAGTATCCTGAAATTCCTCCGCATTTCTAGGACTAAAATTTGCAGAATATATAATTTTTTTCTATATTTCTCCAGATTTTTCAATCGAATTTGAATTCGGACCTCTGGAAGCCCAAGGTAATAAATCAATTCCAAATTCATCCACTCACTGTCATTCGTGCACATATCGGTGTCCGCAACTGTACGTATTGCTGTGTACTGAATGTACCAACAAAAATGTAAAATGAAAATAAAAATGAAAAATTAAATTAGCTAGCTCAAATAATCAAAATTTTTACAATGCGCAAAAGAACAATTAAACTCAGAGTTACTATCATGAAAAGTAAAATGTGGGTGAAAGAAATCTGACTTTCTTTAATACTCAAAAAAAATTTTAAAAGGTTTAATTAAAAATAAAGGAACAGTATTTTGAATGACATAAAAATTAAATAATTTTTATTATTTTTAAAAAAAAAAAAAGAAAGAAAATTAATTACAAACTTTGCAGAAAAAAAAACCTTTGACAAAAAGGTCCTGGTCTAAATCAAAACTGCATTTGACTTTAAATTACAAAAGGACACTTCAAAATCCTCTTACAAAGCAACAGAAAACAAAAAGTTCAGGAAGATAATAATTTTTTTTTTCAATTCAATCCACGTGGTCTCAATATTTAAACAACTAAATTAAACGTGGAAAATTCAAGTAATTTAAATAAATGAAAAATAAAAGCAAGCACAATGCTTTTATTCACCCAACCCGAGGTGATTAATAAATAATTACTCAGAAAAATTAACAACGAACAAAAAAATTAACTCTTTAAACTTAAAATATCTTCCTGCACGTAAAAATAATAACAGATCTTATATCTAAAATTGTGTACACAAAAATACAATATCAGTTATTATTAAATGAGTTCCGTGATGAACAAAATAAAATCAGAAACGTGAATTCAAAACTTGAAATCAATAATCACAAAATGTCAGCAATGAAATACAATTTTAAATATCTACTTACTTTCGTATCGATCAAGGAACTGAGCTCACAAGGTTAAACAATCGTATATGTATAAAAATCTCATCTGCGTGTGATGCAACGCACACAGATCTGTCCGCAAACGGACGAACTCGCAAAACAAAACAATATATATACAATACCAGTGAACGCAAAATGTACACCTGACTGAAATTAATATAAACAACTGAACAATAAAATAAACAAATTAAACAATCCAAAACATTAACTAAATCTTATTTGAAAATAAAACAATTTGAAATTTCTCGCAACATTGACAAACGCTTAACGGAATGAACAAAAAAAAACTGAATTTACAAAAAACCCGGGGTGCCAGACCACAGCAGTATGTATATACATGTAAATAGTAGCTCGCTCCATGTATTGCACGTTACTGATATCTAACCGAGCAGATTCTACATAAAATCAACATCTTTCTAATTTTACGTTATATAAATTACGGATATGGATTCATGTAGGAATATTTTAATAGAAGTTTCAATTTTTTCTGATCCTGCGATATATTATTAAATCATTTCTTTTTTACTTCCCATAGCTATACAGATATGCCATGTACCACCAGAACATTGGAAGGCCTGCAAATTTATATGCACCAAAACTAACATGCGAGAAGATGGACGTGCGTGTATGAAAGATTGCCAAAGGTGTCTTTGCGAACGAACTGGAGATGAAAAATTCTACAATCGATGTTATTGCAAGCTTATGCGCTTTTTCACGATTTTCTTAGCAAATATCCCTCCGCCACTAAAAATGTTATGGTGATATGATAGAAAAGACTGTAAACGTTTTACAACTCCTTGATTTAACTTAAGTCTAATTCAGTTTAGCAGTGTATTTTAGTGCTATCGAAAGACATTTTGCGCTCTTATTAAAATATTATCTTATAGATTTTTCATCCTAATTTATTGTAATGCCATCTTGTATTGCTACAATGGAACGTAGATATAGATACACTACAACGCCATTTTTGGTAGATATACCACCAGATTATTATTAATTGATTTGTTAAGTTTTATTGTAAATACACGTACTTAAAACAATCTAAAAGGTCTTATTTTCCTTTATAATCCTTCAACATATTCTTGAACTACTTACCTTCTTTAAAACATTTTTCCTATAGTGAAATGGCAAAAGTTTTAGTGATTAAGAAACCGCACATGACAGAGTTAGCGGCATTACGATGCCAGGGTAGAGCATAAAGTAGTGCAAATATGTAGGTACATTTATAGTTAACGGGTATATGATAATATTTTTCTTTACATTTTGATACGTGGATTGAACAGCTTAAATTGTTGTGATCAAATGATTGAAACACCATTGTTTCTTTTTCCGTGATTGGTAAAATACTGTAACATAGTATAGTAGATATACAAAAATATAATGAGTATTTCAAAATTCGTGACTATATACCGGGTGCGCACTACAGACTGTGCAGTTTTAAAAGGCTATTAACAGAAAACGGAGCAAGTTAGAGAAATGGGGTTTATTTTATATTATTCGGTACATCATGCCGTTTTCTTTTAATAGCCCTTCAAAACTGCACTGTCTGTTTTGCCGCACACTGTACATCATAAACTATCACTTTGTGTCATTTGCTTTTTTTTTCTTCCTAAGCAAACGTAGTCATAACAATAATGTCAATAATTTGGATGCATTTGCAATTTTTTCTTTTTGTATAAGCAAAGCTTTAATATTTAAAGACGTTTTAAGTTGTCACTACTACCTCCTTTATGAGACCCTTTTTTACAGTATTTTATGATCTGACATGCGCGATCGAAACCTCTAGCTCCTTAAATGTTGACCAAACGAGGTGAAAATTTAACCACAGGGACTTCAAGTCATGTAAAATCGATGAAAAATACTTTCATCTGCACGTGGTGCATCTTGACTGTGCTAGTTAGATCCACTTTTTAATGTGTTGTACTGTTCCTTGAGTGTAAAAATTAAGTGCTAATTTAGATAATTGTCAATAAACCATGCTTTCCTACGTAATAAAAGAAAGACAATGTGTTTCATGTATTAATTTTACAATTTTAAGTTTAGAAAGCCGAAATAAATTTTAATAAATTTAAACTCATGTCAAAGCATTTCAAATTGTCTTTCAAACAGCATATTTTTTTTCTTAATCTGATAAATAGATTCAAAACAGAATATATCAAAAGGCGATAATTTACAGTGGCCCGATTTCTATGCACGCAAGTGTATAATTTTGTACCCACCCGTTTTTTTTTTTTTTAGTTCGAATGTTTTCTTTTGACGATCATGTTAAACAGATAATATGTTGAACAGATATGTATCATTTTTATTTTGAGGGGTTTTTTGTCGAGGGCCGTTTTGTTGGTGGGCTGTTTTGTCGGGTCGCCTAGAAATAAGCATTGATTGGCATCTAGATGAATAGTGCCTACATTCTGCATAAAGGTAATTTTATCAATAACAGCGCAAAGACTACAATGAGGAATGTGATTAAACGAACATTTAAATACCTAAGGTGCGACGAAAAAGTTACAACCTAGCTAATAGTTATAACGAACTAAGTGCGTGAAATGTGTCACGCACGAGGTTCTGTACAATATTTTTTGTACGAATAATACATGCTTTTAATAATAATACTATCAAATACCGAATATTACGATTAATTCTGTCTACTTATGTACTGTCAAATATATATTATCTCAACGTTTGACAGTTTAATCACTTTACTTTGTTAAATGTCACTAGAAATGTCAATGCATTTGTATACGTCAGTTAGTATCAATTTCATTTTACGCACTAGTGCGTGAAATGCTACTGTGAACTATTATGCAATACGAGTACAAAAACTTACAAGCAAGAAAAAAAATTGTTGATCACAAATTAAGCGATTCGCAAGAAAAACAACATCGCTGTGTACCTTCTCCTGTATTCATTGCACACTGATTTCTACAATCTTAAAGTAAAAATAATAAAAATGTAATGTATGGTAAGTAAATCATGTTTCATTATGTTTTGATTGTTCCAATTCAATACATAACGTCAAGTTATACGGACCCTCTAGTTTGTCAAGGCCCCAGTTACGCTTCATTTATTCACTAACTACAAAGAAATCGCGCATCGCCTGGGGTTTTACACCCATACAGCCACTTTCATTTGGTAGAAAAGTAAGTGGCACGCTAGGGAAATAACCACAAACATTTTTGACACTGCATACTTGAAAATGGAACATGGCATCCAAACAATCCACGTATGTAACCTGAATCAGGCAAAAGATAATATAATACGTATCACACCGTAACCTGCAAATACAGATGCAGATGTATTTCTAAGGCGCTGTATTGTACAGCATATTATTGTATGTACCGCCTTAGAACGAACAACATAAAAATAAAACTTAAGAACCGAAATTTCTTCAAATATTGATACAAGAAAAACGCCTGCATGGAAGTAATTTAGAATTTTCCACATATTAAACTGGTTTTAGTTCCATTCGTTTCAATTTTGTCCAAAGAATATTATACTGTGTCGTCGTAAATTATGCCCCCCCCCCCGTCCTCCTTCCTGCTGAACGGAATGATACAAAGCAATAAAGCAAAAACAAGAGATAAAATTAAAGGCAATTTGTGATATTCGACCAAAAGATATGCACCGTGCTTGACTTACGTGAAATTAATCATTGGTGTACGTTATTTTTATTTGTATCCTTCAGTGTCTCTCTAAGCTCCTATTGTAGTCGAAGCACTTGCTTTTAGTGGGGTTTCCACCAAAGTAACATGCCGTGTCTTACGTGTAGCCTAGATGCACGCCATATAATACGTAGCGCAACTCAGAGTTTTGCATTTCTCAAACCAGCCGCAAATGCATAACATGTAATACCTAATCGGTATTTTATTCAGTGTGGTAATACTGTCACCAGATAAAGGTGCTGTGATGATTAGCGAAGAAGGAAGAAAAAAAGGAGAGATAGGAGGCAAGGGTTCTATCAGGCTTGCTATATTCCTTTCTTTAAAGAATCGTCGTTCACAGCACCTTTATCTGGTGACTAATCGGTACTCTCTGGTACTACTCGATAGTTTTCACAAAATGTACATTATTGTTCTCGTCATCCGAATACGTAGGTTATTGATTTTCGAGGCATTTTCTGGCAATAGAAGGAAACTAGAGAAGAGCACGTGCTGTGAATAATATAGTCCATGCGCAGACGTAAACTCATGTTGCATCGCACAAAATAAATCCAGATTTAAACAAGTGACAAGTTGTCAATAGCACCTTTGTTGACGTTGACGTGGAAACCGTTAGTCCAATACTTATAATATTCCATACTTCGACTCTCACAATTTTATAGCATGCATCGAGGGTATTTAAGTAGGTTTTGAAATTAAGGGTATTCTCATAATTAACTAAAGTTAAATATCGATTATTTATTTATTGTTAATTATTTTTGTGTTGTTTATTATTATTCGCCGTTTTCTGATTTCAAAACCTACTTAAATACCTTCGATGCGTGCATTAACATTGTGAAGGGTGAGATACCCAGTGTTATAAGTTTTGGACTAACTGTTCCACTTGAATGGAGAAAAAAAAAAACATTGTTTCAATAAAAGTAATGTTTACTAGGCAGTCTAGATTAAAAATTTTCTATAAAATTTATTTATTCCTTTTGCATACAGTTCATTGCAACAACTGAGACATTGGAAACCTACTTTTTAGTTTTAACTTTAAAAAAATAATAATAAAATTGTATGAGTATCAACCATATTTAGAGATTTTACTTCAGTTGAGCTACTAAAATCGAAAAAAGTTGAAATATGTAATTTTTTAAAAAATATTTGGAAAATTGTGATTTTCAATTTTTTTTAAATATGTTTACAAAAAATTGCATGCGACTTCAGAATTGAATTCTAAGCAACTTTTTCAAATAACCTTTTTAGATATTACGTCATCTAACCTCATTTTTTGCCTATTCATCACACATTTTTTAAATTTCCCGCCATACTAGTGGTAACGTGACGAGTGTCAAAATAAATTTCGAAATTTTTAGACATGCTGAACCTATCCTCCAAAAAAGATTTTACCACATTGTGACATCGCCTTTGGAGTATCGAGGTAACTCGGGGTCGTAGGAGGGTGATAACACAATGACACGCCATGTGTGGGTCCTATGAACTAACTTTATTTTAATTCTTTTTACATGTTAACTATCTAACGAGTTATTAGCGACCTTCTTAACGACTAATTCATGACTTCTTAGCGACTCATTAACGACTAATTATTCTAGTTCTTTCTCTGGGTTCCCCGCCTGTGGTCCCTAGTCCGGCCTACTTAAACAGTCTGCTGACTTAGCGTGTTTTACAAGTACGCTCGGCGTAATGCAATGTACAATCTGCGACATAATGTAATGTACACTATGCGACAATATTTTAATAATAAAAAAAATCCATAGTTGCAACATTTATGTCGGTCACTGTATATACCTAACTGGTATAAGTTATATATTGCTATAATCCTACCTTAATATTGCCCGTACTAATAATTGTTAATTTTTTTCCAAGTGTAAAATTTAGCGTAATAAAATATACCTTTATTTTCAGCAATCAATAACTTCAAATAAATGAAATATGTCTTTAACACCCACCAGAGTCACCTTCTTAAGATTCAGCAAACTACAAATAATCGACGGAATTCCCAGTAAGAGAAGGGTCTGCCTCTCAAAAACGTCCCCAGGATACGAAAAACGTCACTATAGAAATCTAGTTAGGCTACACTCTGGTACTCAAGCGATGTCAGCTTTAGTGTCGCTCTTAACTTATTGTTATATCCGATTGCATTATTGTCATGTATGTACCATGTCACGTTATTTATTGAATAAAATAGTGAATTTTACAAGCAAAAGTTATTATTTATTTTAAAAAAGAAAAAATCCGAAAATGGTCGAAAATTTCACATTAGCTTTAGCCCTTTAAACGTGCTTTCCCACCAAAATAGGAACGTGTGAACACTCAGTGTGTGCTACAAATGTGTCATGCTTCAATCCGATCAGTGAGTGTGACCTCCTTGTTATAATATAATAACATATTTAAAATAAAATGTTTTTAGCAATTGATAAAGGGTAGCAAAGACTACTGGAACGTTTTGTTTGTCCATATACTAAGTCTTTTAAATAATAAGCCACAATTCCAAATAAACAACTTGAAAAACATGTAATTAAATATCTGCTTTATTCTTCCATGTCTTTTCTTAATTTCCTCGTGTGTTTTTCTTATCCTGTTTCTTATTTCCTCTCTTAATTGAACGACTTCAGCCCAATTTTTTACCACATGTACCTTCTTTCTTGCATATATATTTAGAAAGAAGTCGGTGAACACCATATCTTTGTTGATTTGTTCTTTTTGTGGTGTACCCTCTGCATACATCGTCATTAATGTTGGTGCCCTCAATTGATGGTTGATCCTTACCTTCTTCTTCTTCTGACATTAATTTTTATATTTTTGCCTCCTCTTTTTGTTTTGAAAAATAGTATGTGAAATTGTTCATATAGTAATCTTGTCCTCATTTTGCGCACGCCAAAATTTATGCCGTGTTTTCCTAGTTATTCCCATTATGTAAACTTTTTATTTTGTTCAATACATTGGCTGAACCATTCATTATACATTTCAAGATTTGTACCTTCACTTTTCAGTGATACAGGTGATAATTAAACTTTAATAAAAATTTAGTTCGTTTTAACATTCTCGAGTCATCTTCTTTATCTTTACAAAATTATAGACCAACCACAAACTCCGCCTCTGTACGTGACTGATCCCCATAATGTCACTAGATATCATATGCTTGCATTAATTAGTTGCCTATAGACAATGAGGTAGCGCGAATCTCCTCTCAAAAAGGCACCCGTAGGCAATCTCAAAAATAAATATAGGTAATTGTATAGTAAACAACCGAATTTGAATTATGAAGCTTAAAACTAATTATTTCCCTCAATAGTTAGATTAGATTAGATTAGATCTAATTAGGGTAACCTTGCACCGCGACCTATTGATCTATTGTGGCCCATTACATCAGCTATGAGCTGCTAGGGTTTGCACGCCCTTATAGCTCCACATCCACTCTGAGAGCTTTAATAAATTGCAATAGCTGTGATGGTGTCAGAGAAGGTATTTCTACCTCGTCCATGATATCTTTGCCAAGATGGTTGGTGCAAGTCTCTGCGATAGCAGTGCAGTTGGATATCATGGACTTTCAACTTCCGCCCCGAAAAACCTGCAGTCGCTATTCTGTTTCAGATCTATCCTCGTCATGTATTCCCCAAGGTGACAATGCCCTGTAAGAAAACCTGTAAGAATACGTAGTCTGTTTCTGCTTAGTTCTAGCATGGTATTTGCTCTTTTCTTATTGTAATTTCCAAGGAATATCTTGCAATGTCTCAGACCAGGGAGATTCTCCCAGAGGGAAGCTTTGAACTTCTCCTCCCTATCTTTCAGTTCTTTTCTGTAGGTGCTCACCTCTATGCCGCAGAACGGCTCTGGTTCCATAAACGAAGTTGCGGTGGCCCTCCTTGCTAATAGATTAGCTGCCTCGTTCCCGCTGATTCCAGTATGTTCTGGTACCCAGCATAGTGCAACTTTGTTTTCTTTGCCTAGGTTATTTAGTCTACCAAGAAATTCCCAGACTAATTTCAAACTGATAGTATTAGAGCTCAGTGCCATTATGGCTGCTCCGAGAAAATTACAATGCTCTGCTTCCGATAGTTCCTGTCACGGTTCAATTGAGCACATCTTCCAATTGCATAAACTTCCGCATAGAAAACACTGGGGTACGTTCCCATTGGCTCTATTATTTGGTTACTAGCCCGAATACCACTGCACCGATTCCTTTATCAATTTTGGAACCATCCACGTACCATTTAATGGTATTTGCTTTTAGGGAGTAGGCGGAGCATTCTCCTTCCTATTTTCTCTTATTGCTTAGCTTTGTAAGAAAATTGTTTTCGAGGCTAAATTTTCTAACCATTTCGTTATTCGGTAGATTTAGAAGTAGGGAGAGTCCCGCTCGAGATGACCAAGCCCTCTGGCACGGGGTCTCGTCCCCTCCAGTCTCCGTTCTAACTGGTCTATGCATTGCCGCATGGGCCACTAGGATGGCCTCCAGAGCCGCGGTTGGAACTGTTCTCATAGCTCCGGTGATGCATACGCATGCTAACCGTTGCAGTTTGTCAAGGGCATTACTTGCTGTGATCTGTGTGACCTTCTGGAACTAGGTTACCGTCCCGAACGTTAGTGTAGGTCTTACTATTCCGGTGTACAGCCATCGCAGTATGTTTGGGTTGCAGCCCCATGTTTTACCTGCTAGATTCCAGCATATCATTAAGGCTCTTGTTGCCTTATTCATAATTATCAATGGTTAGAAAGAAAGTTAAGTCATTTGAAAAAAAAGTTATCGTTAAGAAGTCCGGCTGGTAGCCTAGTGGCTTACACAATTGGTTATCAGTCGTGAGGTCCAGGGTTCAAATCTCACTGTGCTCAATAACAATATCCAGTGTTTTCTGGGGTCATAATGATGATTAGGAGGGAGATTTGGATCTGCAAGGGTCTCTGATAAGCACTTGATGCTTAGGCTTTATTAACCCTCTTAAAAAAATCCTTTCCCTAACAACTACATTCAACAATTTATACAACCGAATAATACTTACTGACCCCGAAAACCACTATACCACTTAAGTTAAGGGGAATATCAAGATCTAAAGATAACCGTTACGAAAAAAATACATAAATGGGTTAAAGAACCATATCTACAAAATAGAATACTTCAACAAACTTCCGAATTTATAATACGGAGGTAATTGATTTACATTTTATTCTATTCTATTAATTGTATTTTGACCTGGCATGACTTGAAATATTCATTTGTAGGTTGCCGAATAATAAACGTCTTAATTCCTCTAAATATTGTATTTATTTTACCACTACATTCATACCTCGACACGTTACTACTGTCATTATCTAACATCTGTCTAACTCTTACCCCCTGAACATAGTCACCTAACATATGGCGCTAAATTTAAAATAAACTCCTACACATTCTTTGTTTATTTGTTAACTTTGACAAAAAGAGTGAATTGTGGTAATAAATGTTTTAATCAGTTTCAATTAATATTAAACGACGACGATATTAAATAAAAATGATAATAAAAAAATAAGATCAAACCAAAAATATATTAAACTGTCCCCGCAACAACCTTGAATCGATAACTGCGCTTTTCGTTTTCCGTTTCACAATTGCAATAGGTACATGAAAGACATCGCAACAGTAAGTGTTTAAGACTATAGTAAGTCTGTTAATAGGGACTAGTATAGCAATCTCAAAAGTTAGGTATACGAAGAAATGGATGCGTTTTCAAGCACCGAATAAAAAGCGCTATCAATTAAGGACAGTTAAAAAAGACGTTGAAAGCATTTCAGTGCAATAATGGCGTCATTCATTGTTCGTCGGGTGTTTAGCGGTAATACATTCTTGATAGCATAATTATCTTCATAATTTGTGTTAACAGTTTTAAGACTTTTTCTTTTTCTCAATTACGTATTCTAAGAATATGCGTTAAATTTTCTCTGGACAATTTATGTAAGTATAATGTAATGAGTTCCACAATAGACGCAAAATGTAGGTGATTGTGAAGGTATACGAAGCGTATGTTTTTTTAAATTTTCAATGTATTTCAATGGTTTAGCGTATCGAACAACAAAACCCAATTTTCTGGACGCACCCACAATATGAATACAAAAGTATGCTAGCTGTGTCCACACGGTTCAGTATGTTACCAGAGATTTAGAATTATACTTTACATCAGCATGTTTTCTAGTGAAAGTCACTAAAGGACGCTTATCGGAAATAAATTAAAAGTAATAGATATTCCTCAGAACATATCAAGAGTGTTTTATTTTAATCGCCCCAGGCAAATATATCGATAGATATTGAAAATATGAAAAAATATTTCAAACAAAAGTTGTATGGTCTCGAGGGGGACATAAAGCCATATCATCGATTTGACCTTCTCCAATCCAACATCGTAGATAGGTTAAATTTAAAAAAATCTCTTACAGCGCGCGCATAATGTGGTACTGATTAATCTACATGGCGACTATTTACTACGCGGATTCACCATGCTATTGCTTTCAAATGTAGCCTCATCGCTAAACACAATACAAGAAAAAAATGTGGGATCTACCTGAATTTTATCTATAGCCCACCTGCAAAATGTGAGACCAAGAATGGCAGAATAATGGCATCATCGTTATTTAATGATTTTTTTCGGCTCCAACATTCTAAAGTACAATTTCACTACACTTAGTGGAGTAACGAAAATATTAATTTACCGGGAAAAGCCCGTCAAGTAAAACGGAAAACGAAGGGCGAAGACAATAGAATTTGCTATTACAGTAGCTACAATACAAAAGGAAAGATTTATTAGCGCTGATACAGTGTTATTAATAAGTGATACGAAAACCATTTCTGTACGTTAGAAGGACTATTAGCACGATGATGGGAGAAATTTGATTTGAATTGGTGCGATACAGACATCAGATATTATGGACTATTAGTCATTTTGTGTTATGTAAGTAAATGATATGACGGTGTGCAATACAGTGAAATTATAGGGACTATTAGCGATACCGATATTTGTGAATGATAAGATTGTGGGATATTTTGTAACTCAGGTAAATAAAATATTTTAATCACTTGTACCTAGCAAATTTTTTTGTATTAGTAAAATATTGGATACGGTCAGCGGACTGCCGAGACGTATGTCGGTGACTTTCAAGTCTTATAACTCTAAAAGGGATTTATACAAAGTACTTTATCACAAGTGTTTTGAAAAGCCCTTGAGATAAGCTACAAGAATAGCCAATAATATTTAGGGTATTCTATTTATGAAATTGAAGGTGACCTTTATATGACCTTCAAATAACAATTCAAGGTCAAATCGATGATACGATTTTATGAACCCCTCCCCCCCTCCCCTCGAAACCATACCACTTTTATTTGAAACAGTTTTGTTTATATTTTCCATATCTTTCGACATATTGAGCTGGGGCGATTAAAATTAAACAGCCTTTATAACACCAGCTTATCCAAGTCACTTAGAACCCGCTGACACCCGCTGACAATTAATACTAGAAGCAATAAAGATTTTAGACTTTCTACGTAAATCTAAAAATAACTATTGTGAAAACATTTAGCCAATTAAGAAGAATAGAAGTCACAGTTGGTTTGGTTGATGAACTTCTGGAAGCGCTACAAAAAAAGTCCAATTTGTACCGTGATACCATTATGGCCTATTTAAGATTTGGTTTATAATCGTAAATCGTCAATACTGCCATTCACACCTATTTTTTGTAATAAACCCTTCCAAATGCTCTGTTAAGGTGATTCATTTTCGATCTTCTCCATGGTAGTCCCGCTTTTTGTTGAAGATAGAGGGTAAGCTTAGATTGCCAAACTTTGTGGGGCTAATTACATACTCGAAAGTTTTGTATAACGTTGAAAAAGTTAACGCCAGGCACATTATTTCTTTATGTATTTTTATACGGCGTATTTGCCGTTATAGAAGTAAGGATATAAAATAAATGTTGAGGTATACTTACTACCCAACGCTTTTTATACAGGATTTTCCACGGTAGCCGTTCGTTAGAAGTTTCCGAGGTTAGAAAAAACATGGAACTCTGAATTTTTGGAATCCGGGGCTATTCAAGATTCTCTTTCATTCTAAACTATCTTCAGGGTCTTACCACCTCCGGTTATACCGGAAGTCGCCATAAACTTTCTTATTTTAAATAGAACAGCCTGTATATTATTTCATTTTTAAATCCCTGAGAAAATTTTATGATGAGCTCTAATAGGTTTCCCTATACCTATTTTCAACTACTACTTAGATATCTTGATTTTTTTGAAAATTTTTAAAGATGTAGCGTTATTTGCAACACAGTATCTTTTCCCATTTTCGACTGGTGATAAACTCTTCTAGGGTAGATGGAAGCATAAGAATGACACTTTCGAAGTCCACATTGACAATTGATTTGTCGCATACAGGCTGTCCAAAACTGTATGACCAATTACAAAATCTTCAAAGTTGAGAAAGTTCTTTTTTTCAAATAGAACACCCTGTATATTATTGGATGATCACATGCAGAATTTAATTCTGCATCGATTCGCTATGACTTTCTCAGGAAATTTTCTCAGGAATTTAAAAATGAAATAATATACAGGCTGGTCCATTTAAAATAAGAAAGTTTATGGCGACTTCCGGTATAACCGGAAGTGGTAAGACCCTGAAAATATTTTAAAATGAAAGAGAATCTTGAATAGCCCCGGATTCCAAAAATTCCAAGTTCCAGGTTTTTTCTAACCTCGAAAACTTCTAACGAACGGCTACCGTAGAAAAGCCTGTATAAACACACGCTATTTGCTTTCAACACGATTATTATTTTGAGTCTGTAATTGAGGGAGGTGCGTATTCTGAAAACAAATATTTTAATTAACAATAAGTTCAAAGCTAATATTAAATATTCGAATGCATCAAAAGCGTAGCTTTCTTCTCAGGAATCTGCAATAATTGTTTTGTTACAACCTGGCATCACGCTTTCTTTTCATCAGTTTCCGGATAACGGTATATAGGGCAGATGTATTAAATCATCAGGAAAACTAATAACGCCATCAGCGTTCTCTACGAGCATCGACAAAGGATGATCAAAACTCATTTTCCCCTCACTGAACACAAAGTTGATTTTCTTCTATAATTTTATCTCGCTCTACACCACTACTGTTTTCTCCATTTTTATCGCGAACAACATTCGACATCGATCATAAACGAGGGAGAGCGTCTATTTGTCTCGAAACAAACGCTGGCAATTCATGTCTTCAGGCGAGTGGCGCGCAGAAAATAAGGGAAAAAATGAGCATTAGGTGATACAAAGAATATGTTCTTCAGATCGGGAATGTGGTTTAAAAATGACGTCTTTAGTGACTCTTAAAAGGGTGTGGAAATCGGACAACACCATTTTGTGATATCGATCTAAAAATTGGAAATATTTCCACAATAAAACGATTTCTTCTTAACAATAATCAGAAACAAATTAATATCTCCCTCCGCCTCTCTCAATATTTTCTCCCCAAAATGGTTTGTTCCCTAAACTAGAAAATATATTTAATGAAACAATGACTATGTAAATATATTAATATAAAAAATATTAGTATAAAAACAGGAGCTGAAGCGATTAACATAATACCATCTAGGTACTTAATTGTGTGCTTGTGGTTTGGTGACTCTAAAATGGCAATGAGAATAATTCGCAAAATTTTATTTTCGACAGACAATTTAGCTCTACCAATCATTAAAATAATATTTAAAAATATTATCAAATGCAAGGTAAGAACCCACACGTAACACTTATACAGGGTTAGTAAAAAGTCCCGGAACGGTCGAATAACTTTGTTATTTGAAAATTATGATTTCTGAAATTTGGTATGGGGGTATAGTTAATATAAATGTATTTTATGCAATACAGTTAATATTTTTTTCACTTCCGGTTTAATCAGCAATACGTCCAACTTTTTTTTTTAAATGGAACGCCCAGATTTTTTTAACACTTTTGAATGCAAAAAAAAAAACCACGTTCAGGAAGTATTAAGATGTTTATTTTTATTCACAAGAAAACAGTTAAAAATTAAAAACGTGTCCTAATACAGAAAAATCAAGGTACCTTTAAAAAAAGTTGTTGTTTAGTGTTTGCATTCTTTTTGCCGTCACATATGACAATTTTAAAAGCGTTTTAACTTTTGCATCGCTATAAATTTACTTATTTTAAACATTGACACATTTGAACATGGCAGAAAAACTTACTGAATCAGAACGAATTGAGATATTAATGATGCGTGGGTACGGTGATTGTCAACGTTCTTTTGTAGAGGTTCGTATTTTGTTTAATACTGTTTATCCGGATCGTCACATTAGTAAAAGTACGGTATGCAGAATAATTCAAAAGTTTGAAGTCTTTCGTCAGGTGAAGGATTTACCTAGAAGGGGACGTCCATTAACAGCAACAGATGAAGAAACTAATTTGAATGTGTTACTTACAGTGGAAGAAAATCATCACGTGTCCACAACAGAATTAGGTCAAATTCATGAGATCTCTCAAAAATCTGCTCATACGATTCTTAAATCAGCAAGAATGAAAGCCTATAAAATGTATCCCGTCCATGAGTTAACTGAAGATGATCCAGATCGTAGACTACAATTTTGCGAAACAATGACGGAATTGATCGAGCAGCAGCCTAATGTTTTAGATCACATCATTTTTTCAGATGAGGCAACGTTTTGTCTCAACGGCACTGTGAACAGACATAATTGTCGCTACTGGTCAATTGAAAATCCGCATTGGATTGAAAAAGTCCATACACAGCGTCCTCAAAAGGTGAATGTCTGGGCTGGTCTTGTTGGAAACAACATCATAGGACCATTTTTTATAAGAGGAAATTTAACTGGCAACGTCTACTTAAATTTATTGCGAAATGAGTTTGTTCCAGCACTTGCGGCCCTCTTTCCAAATGCAAACATAGGTGATCACCCTAATGCACATTTTTGGTTTCAACTAGATGGAGCTCCCCCCCATTTTGCCCATAATGCCCGCGATTATTTGAATGAAATTTTTCCGGGACGTTGGATCGGACGTAGAGGAGCAATCGAATGGCCAGCACGTTCGCCAAATCTCTCGCCATTAGATTTTTTCTTTTGGGGTCACATGCAATGTCAAGTGTACAAAAATCGTCCCCATAATCTTGAACAATTGGAAGAGAGAATAGTTCAAGAAGCCAATCGCATCACTCCAGAACAAATACAAAATTCAATAAGAAATTTTACTGACCGTTTACATTTTTGTCCAATTGTAAATGGAGAGCATTTTGAACAATTATTGTAATCGCAACCTGAATAGACAGGTATCTTGATTTTTCTGTATTAGGACACTCTTTTAATTTTTTAACTGTTTTCTTGTGAATAAAAATAAACATCTTAATACTTCCTGCACGTAGTTTTTTATTTTGCATTCAAAAGTGTTAAAAAAATCTGGGCGTTCCATTTAAAAAAAAGAAATTGGGCATATTGCCGATTAAACCGGAAGTGAAAAAAGAGTAACTGTATTGCATAAAATGCATTTATATTAACTATACCCCCATACCAAATTTCAGAAATCATAATTTTCAAGTAACAAAGTTATTCGACCGTTCCGGGATTTTTTACTAACCCTGTATAACTGTTCAAAGCTAAAAAGTTAGGTACATTAGGATATAACGATATGCGACCTATACGCCAAATTATTCCGTAAAGCTGCTACAACCGTATCGTTTCACCTGCGACCGGAAACATTTTCTGCTCTACGAAGGGCCTACACATAAAATTGACGTAAAATTCAAAATACAATTGCTCCGAATTTATATTTTTTCCTAAAAGGATAGGTAAAACGTACCTGCGAGGTCCGCGTAAATGGGGGAAGCTGAGTAATTGGACCAAATTGTAACTCGATCCGTTACCATTGGCGAAATATATTTGGACATAAAATGATATATTCCTACAGCGTAGTGGTCTTTCACCTTCATCTGGGAATTTTACGGGTCAGAAAGAGCTACCCATATCCAAATATTTAATCTAGCATATAATTAAAATATTCATCAAAGTTGTTTTTAGCAAAAATTCAATTCGAGTATAATGAGGTTGTAGAAGAAAACACTGCTCTGATAATCAGATTGGAAGATGCACAAAATAATATACAATATAAACGTGGTTTGATTGAGAAACTCCGCGCAAAAATTGATAACTTGGCAAGCCAACTCCAGAATGTTGCGGGAAAGTACGCTGAGAAAGCTAAAACCGTAAAAGATGCACAAACCGAAGAAATATCAAATCCAACAATCGAACAACATACACAAACTGAATTTATACTAAAAGCAACAACTGAGAAATATGTTCAAACTATAATGAATGAGTCCATTCAGGTAACAAACACTCAATGTATAAAAGAACACAGTTTTCTTAATAATTCTCAAAATAATGCGAAAACAGATGAGGTCATGCACACAAACCAAAAATATTAATATTAGGAGATAGTCAAGTTAGATTTATGTCAAATGTTCTTCGTAAACTTATAGGTAATAATTTTCTAATCGAAGCAATAGTGAAACCGAATGGTCTCTATGAAAATGTGGTTGAGGATATTGGAAACCTGGTTCGTGAGTTTTCTTCCAAGGACTACCTGATTGTTATGGCTGGTACAAATTACATACTGAGAAAGCAAACTCTTCCGCATAGTACTCTAGGTAAACTGTTAAATTGTAGTTATAAAACCAACCTAATTCTGTTAACAGTTCCATACTGCAATAATCATGTTAATTACAACAACTCAGTCTATAAGTTAAATTGTAATCTTTATAGAAACGCTGTAAATGCGCAAAATAAACAGTCAGTTCACATTATTGATACAAATTCTATTACAAATGGCAAGCATGCTTTAAGATATAGTTTACATGTGAGTATGCTCATCAAACAGAGGATTTGTAGTCATATTGCCTAAACAATTAATGATTTGAGCGTCAAACTTGTGCCAGGCTCTGGTCATGCTATAATTGGTAATCTTATAGCAATAAATTCGTCGGCAAGTGACAGCGTGTTAACAAATGGAAACTTTTACATAAATCAACACCTACGTATAAAGCGTATGATGCCAATGCTATTTCATTTAAATATACGCAGCCTTCGTTATAAAATATCGTCCTTAGAAGCTGTTCTTTTTGAGCAAATGTTGCCTGCCGTAGTTTGTCTATCGGAGCATTGGATGGCTAGCGATGAGATAGTATCCTATTCTTTAAGCAATTACAACCTAGTATCTAGTTTTTCACGGACGGACTCAAGAGGAGGTGGTACAGCTATATATGCCAAACATGGAGCCACAACCAATTTGCTTCAGTCTGCTGTTACACCAATTGAGAAGGAATTTGAATATGCCTGCGCGACAGTAGAACTAGAATCTTTAAAATATGTCGTAATATGTGTATATAGGTCTCCTACTGGGAAATTTGAAGTATTTTTTGAAAATCTTTTTAACTTGCTCGACGAAGTGTATAGTCCTGGTAATGCAGTGCTTGTGTGTGGGGATTTTAATATAAATTTTAATGTTGACTCGATTGAAAAACAAAATTTACTAAACATTTATGCTTGCTTTAATTTAATTCCATATGTTTCTGAGCCCACTCGTGTTACCACTGATTCTTGTACCTTGATCGATAATATTTTTGCGGGTGACTGTGTAGATACCTATCACGGTGCTGTAGGGATATCCGATATATCTGATCATAGACATATGTGTCTGTATGCGAAGAACGTTTTGGTAAATCATGAGCAAAAATTCTGTCTTCTTTATTCATTCTCGGAAAATAACATTTTGAAATTTAAAGAACGAATAGCTGACGAAGAGTGGACGGACGCACACAGCAATGACAACGCTGAAGTTCAATTTGAAAGTTTTTATAATACGTTCTTGCATCATTTTAATATGTGCTTCCCACTAAAAAAACGTTTAGTAAAAAGAAATAGATCACCACGTTGGTATAACGACAATCTTCGAATTATGGCAACAGAACTCCGTGAACTGAGGGCGTTTTCTGATTCCACTGGCAATTCAAACTTTATAGAATTCTATAAATTAAAGAAACATCAGTACAAAATTCAAATAGAGAAAACTAAAAAGAAATTTTATAATAACCTAATTTTAAACTCTAAGAATAAATTTAAAACAACTTGGAACATTATAAAAGATGTCACAAATTCGTACGAATCTTCAAGAACAGTATCAGTTTATAACAGTGATGACGAATTAGTAGAAGAACCTGCCGAGGTGGCAGACTTGTTCAAAATTTTTTTTTTGCTGACGTATCTATCAAAAGCGCACATAGTGCTATAACAAGTAAGAATGCCAGTAGCAATTTATATTTAGTACCTACTGATACAAGTGAAATTAAATTAATCATTCGAGAGATCAGTATAAAGAGTTCTGCTGGGATCGATGATATTCCTTACTCGCTTTTAAAGCATGTTTCTGACTGTGTTGCTGATCCTCTTGCACAGGTGTTCAATAGGTGTTTAGTAGAAGGTACTTTCCCTGACATGTTAAAAACATCGAAAGTAATTCCAGTCCATAAGAAGGGAAGTACAAAAGAAGTCAGTAATTACAGACCGATAGCTCTACCATCTGTATTTCCAAAATCTTTGAAAAAATCATTAGTAAAAGGTTAATATCTTACTTAGACAAATTCCAATTGTTAAATGCCAGCCAATTCGGATTCACACGTGGAAGGTCGACCTGTGACGCAGTATATAATGTACTAGACAATGTTTTTGAAAGTTTGGATCAGAAGCAGTGTGTTATTGGCTTGTTTTTTTGATTTAAAAAAGGCATTTGACACACTTGATCACACCATTTTACTGGAAAAGCTATCTCGGTATGGTCTAAGAGGAGTAACTTATAACTTATTTAAATCCTTCCTCTCAGGTAGAAAGCTTGTTGGGCGAGAGTAGTGGCACACTGAAGCACTTTTATTCGGATACCTGGCATGTTACGAGCGGTGTACCACAGGGTTCCATACTTGGGCCAACACTATTTCTGTTATACGTGAACGATTTGGAATGCGCGCTTGGGCAGTGCTTGCTGACGCAGTATGCCGACGACACAAGTTGTGTTACTTCTGGCGATCAAGAGTATGTTTCAAACACGGCAAATTCAGTGGTTAGTGGGATGATTGCATCGTGTGATAACCAGGGATTGACTTTAAACCGAAATAAGACCGAGCTTATTCATTTCAAAAATGGCCATTCAGCTTGCCCAAGCAGCCTTTACATAAAATGCGATGGTAGATCAATCCCGGAGGTTTTGTCTGCGACATTTTTAGGTGTCTGTGTCGATCCGAACCTGAAGTGGCGTGATCATTGCACTACATTAAATAAAAGTTTATCAAGATCGTTTTATGCCCTTAGGAACCTACGACAGTGTTGTGATTTAGAAGCGCTAAAGTCTTTTATTTCGCTTGTGTGGAGTCCCGTCTGCGCTACTGTGTCATTTTTTGGAGCAGTTCAACTTCGTCTTCGCGGTTATTTATTGTTCAGAAAAAGATTCTGCGGTGTATGGTTGGTGTTGGTCCTCGGGAGTCATGCCGTGAGATTTTCAAACGCCTGCGTGTATTAACGCTGACGTCGCTCTATATACACGAGATGTTAATGTTTTATAAGAAAAATAATCACGAATTTACAAGATATTGCGACATTTATAGCAACATGCAGACAAGGTCTAGAAATGATTTGTCTGTGCCTTCCCACAGAACTGCATTATATGAAACAGGGCCGTACTACAATGCGGTACAGTTCTTTAATAAGCTTCCTCCTGGTATTAAAGCCACTGTAAATCAGAACAGTTTTAAAAAATCCCTCTTTGACTATCTCGTAAATAAGGCTTTTTATTGTGTCAATGAATTTTTGTTATCATGACTGTAAAATTGTTTTATTTATAGAATAGACTAATAATAATAATAACTAGGCTATATACATTGTAAAATATTCGACAATGTCAATGTTTACAACATACGGCAATAAATCTTATTCTATTCATATACAACAATTATTTTTGTTATTTATCTATAGAAAACCTTTCAAGCTATAATTTAATAAATGCTTTCTAAAGAAAATTACAAAAAATATTGTTTGTACTCACATTGCAAAATAGTTCACTTCACGCACCCAAAAGCGTGCCTGAAGTAGCATTTCGCGCACTAGTGCGTAAAGTGAAATTGGTACTATTGACGTACACAAATGCATTGAGATTTCTGCATTTAAAATAGTAAAGCAACTAAACTGTCAAACTTTATCACAACATAGGTTATAATATACATATTTGACAGCACAATTAATAATATTTGTTGCTAAATTCAAAATATTATAGTTATCATGTAGTTTTACTATGAAAAATAAAAATAATGGAAGAAGAGAAGTTATATATTAAAAGTGAGGACATAACAAATATTTAAATTACAATTGTCTTCATCTTTTTCGGATATTTAAACTGTACAGTTACTAAAAATTCTAATATTACCAAAAATTGAAGGGTTACTGGGAAACCAGCGAAAATTGATTAAATTAAAACAATCCAAAGGGACTACGTTGTCCATAAGGTTAGGAACACGGAACTGAACAATCAACAAGTGGGTGGGTGTGACAAAATGGCGGTCGCAGTGATAGCAACCACAGAGCGTAAAATCCAAAGGAAGGAACAATGTAGTAAAACTATCAAAATGAAAAAGGCGGGAGCCAAGTATGCCAGGGGAACGGGCAGGAAAGGAATCACACAGCAATCCAGGAAAGCAACAGGGAGAGAATAATCTGGGTCACCTCTTATCCAGGTGCATTAAGTAGCTGTAGATATTGCTAAAATTTTGAATATTTGTTCTGAAATTAATCGAAGAAGGATCTTTATTGATATAATATATCTCGACAAACAATAATATTACCAATTTCGAAACTAGATATTGACACCCCAGGGATTATGTGGTTTGTTTCAGTTGTCTTTGGTTGTGAGGGTAGATTTATTCATAATTATATTTTCAGAAGTTGAATAAGATGGTGGTAGAGTCGAGGTTCCTGGCTGAGTCGATTTCTTTGCCAACTCAATTCTGCTGTACAGGGAATTCTACACATATCCTTCTGCAACTGCTGATGATTTCCATCCGCCATGCCTTTTAATGGAAAGCACGCCGCCTCCTTGATCGGCTAATAATGTTGCTGAACTTCGTCGAAAACAATGACCTGTATAGCCACTTGGTCTATTAAGCTGAAGATATTCAGTTATCTTCATTGGAATTTTACCCATAGTATTGAGACCAACCGGCAAATATATACACTTGCTATTACAATACTTTAAAAGTAATCGTAGATGTTGTGAATTGCTCGGCTTTAAAAGTGCGTACTGCTAAATTAATGTAATCCATTTTATAGCGAAGGTGCGACTGTTATCAGTTTTTGTTTGTGGGATATTAACAATAATTAAATCAGCTTTAAACTCAATATCTTTGATGGACATTTTACACAATTCCTCACGTCTGCATGCACCAGAGATCTCCATTATTAACGCAGCCTACAAATTATATATAAATAAAATTTTCTGACGCAGTAGCACAATGATTTTCTTTATTGGAACATAATATGGTATTCTGAAAAGTTGAAATATATAAAAATACCTCTACCTTCATTAATAGAAATATAGAATCCATGGCACCAGTAATATACTTAATTATGTTCTCTTCGCTTAAAACTGCTGATTTTTTAGGGTGAAGGTGTTTCTTACTTTAAATATGTAGTTAATTTTGTATATTTTGATATATCAAGATTGTTGTGGATTAATAAACTTAATTTTAACATGGAATATATGTACCTAGGTACAGGATTTTTTTGTGTGTAAAGTTTGGAAATAAACTATAATAAACAATTCTCCGTGTAATGTTTAATATTTTTAGATTTTGCCTGGATTTTGCAAGTAATAAAAGTCTGCGTGTACCTCCAACTTATCCTCAATCAAAAAAACTGAACCGTTTGTGCCGCGAAGAGGCTAGTTCTGGGTCGCTCCCCCACAGATAACATACCTAAAGATGGGCAACTCTATAAGCCTTCATGTGAACGATATATGCTGCGTAGTTGTGACTAGTCCCGCCGAAGGCGTTGAAGTATGCCGGCGGGTATTTCAAAAGCAAATTCCATTTAAATTTTGGAAATACATAAAGGTCGTTTTGCACTGCGCTATTTATTGGTGAATTTTAGTGTGTTTCAAATATTCACGTAAATAATACTTCGCCTATACAATTTCTAAGGTATATGCAAAGTATTATTGACGTAAATTATTGAAATACACTAATAAATTGACCAATAAATAGCGCAGTGCAAAACGACCTTTACAATTAAGTATATGAAAAGTAAGGAATAAACGAATAAATGAATGAAAGATTGATTTATTGGTCGTAAGAAACTTCCTCAACAGGTTACAGAAACACTATTTCTTAAACAACAAAATAATGGAAAGATATATGTTCACATCTTTATTACTGTATGTGCAACTTGATATACAACAATAGAAAACCATCTTGAAATCAAAATGCAATTCAATTCCACAAAACAAAAGACCGATAAATACACTCGCGTTATCTGTCAAACTCGCAAAGTCGCACAAGATCACTGAATCGATAAATCGACACAATCGACTACCAATGAGTCGCACTCGATAACCACAGAATTTATATTTTAAGCGTCTGGGCGATCTGAAAAACGACACACCAGCGCCGTGGGCGGGACTAGTGTCAACTAAAAAGAACGGGTAGAAGAGACCCAGCGAAACGGGCATGCGCTCTCCTGCAGGGGTTTCGGAGTGCTACTTTTATCGCTATCGCATCTCAAGCTATATTTGCGATTCCTTCTACTGCAGAAATAAGAGTTTAGATGTGCACCCTCTACGGGACACAAGCAAACTCTCAACCCAGAAAAGGACCGCAGCCTAAGCCGGTAATGCAGTCACAATATTGGGCCCCATGTGGAAGGAAAAATCGGTCTCGGAACGGTGTCTTCACCGGATTTCTTTTAGGCAATTGGAACATAGGTTTACGGGTGGTTGAGAGTTCAAAATGAGGTGTAAATATTATGTTGCAGGTGAAATTGGTTGCCACTTGAAAACATTAGTTGAAATTTTAAACTAGAAAAACCGTCACTATCTCGGAGCGACTTTGCCAAACAACACTTCTGCGTTGGTTTAAGAAGAGATGAAAACAAAGTTTCGTTTAAAAAATAACTGTTATGCTAAGAAAACGATGCATAGGAACTACGTTTGATTGTATGTACGTATTTTTTGTTCTGGCTTATATCCGTTCTTCTTTACAATAAACAAACTTCACATGTAGTGTACGCAACCAAACATACGCGGTTGCATATATTCTTTTGAAATATTAATTTTTATTATTAAAGTTAGTTGGTGATCAATTAAAAATCAATTCATACATGTTGCAAAGACCAACATAAATAGGTCTTCGTTAGCACTTATTATAATTCGCACATGCATAGAAGTAGTAAAAAAGATGCTGAAATAATCTCCGTTGTCGTAGCTTAAACCGTATAGACAAAATCGATAGTCTACAGGTTTATAACAAGCTGTTCCGAAATGAATATCTGTGTACCACGTATGTACGTGATCTGTAGCTTCCCATGAGCTGAATAGAAGTAATTTGTCTCTAGCAGGTACGTGCAAAGAGATTATTGGTTAAAAGCATCTGTTTATTCATTGGACTGAATCTCCGTTCTAGTTTCAAGAGAAGTTTTAAAAGAATTGAACGAGACTCAGCGTTCTATTTGCAAAGTATTTTAAAATATTGTTGCGGAAGTTAAATAATATTAAGCCCTACATTAAATGTGCTTTGTTCAGTTTGGTCTCTTATAGTTTTACACAAATTACTGCAGACAGAGTGATCGACATTGTTTTCCTATATAATCTCATTATAAGCAACTCCGCACTTTTCTGATCGCAGTTGCGTTTATGTTTTCAATTGCCAATCAAGTAACTGTGGATAAATAATTTGAATTTATAATCAAATGTATTTCACAAAGAATGTGTTTGAATATATTTGAAATGAAATTAATATTAACAAATTCGATGTTTAAATTCGATGTGCCCCAAAATCAATTAGTATCGCTTCAATTTTTATTTCTGAAACACTTTGTAATAAAGTTATGTTATATAAGCCGTGGATGAACGTAATATACACTTGGGCGCATGTACACTACATAGCTACACTACAACGAAGGAAAGAATTTCAAATCAAATTCGAGGAAAGATCTCAATCCGTTCTTGAAGTCAGTATTTCAATCTGTTTTATTTCTTGCGTTGCCCTTTCCATCGACGTTTTATATTAAAAGCTCTTCGAGCAATCTTTTATTCGGGATTTATGACAATATTAAGTAAAATGCGAACGTTATTTCCTCAGTATTAATAAAGCAATATATCTGCTCTCAATATAACGCAATATAAAAGCTATGATAGAGTGCATGCACAGGGGATACTATGAAAGTCATTCTAAGAAAACCTCTTTAAAATGTAACTTGTGAATTTTATATATACATACATTTATGCATGTGTAGTCTGTATATAAGTATATGTATATAACAACCCCAACTGATCGACCTAGGAACGTGAAATTGGGGATGAACACTGCTTTTATAATATAGAATAATAATAGACATCTTAAGGCAGACTGCTTTTGTGAAATATCTCTCTCTGAAGATTCTTAAAAATTTGCCGTCAAAGAATTTCATGTCCACCTTTTAGCGCGTATCTCATATTATAAGAAATGACGCGCTTGCTCGAGGGTTAAAATTTGACAAGCCTACCCATCCCTCGAAACTTGAAAATCCTGCACACGTGTTTCGTCATCTTAATTGTCAAGTTCATTTCCTAAAAATACAATATAAGGTATTTTAATATCACTGCACATCAAATCAAGATTCAATATTAATATTTACCGTAACACGCCATAACAATTCTTTTCTGTGTATAGATAGGACAAATGAATATAAATCACTTCTTATGAAACAGCAATTATTTTTGTGTCTATACGTTTTACTACAATGAAACAATACTGCACTATATGTTCCACATATACCTATAGGTAGAAATAGTGTATAAGTTTCTCTCTCGGTAAATTTCCACGTTCATATATTTACCTACAAGAAACCGCAGCATATCTGCTAGCCCCTCTTCACAAAATGCGTGAAAATGTGGTATTGAGAGTTTTAAAACTAAGAAAATAGTGTATAGGTATTAGTAGTGCATTAATGTGCAGTTAATCTTGAAGACAAGGATACTCACCAAAACACACATGAGTTTATTTTTTTCATAATTCTTTATTACTAGTTTTATTATCATAAACCCCACAAACTCAAGAAACTTAAGACAGTAAACAGAGGACCACATACAGAATGATCGGAGAAAAATGGGTTAGGCATAAGCCTCAACGTCCTGAAAGTGGCCAAACGTGGGACATGCCCCAGGACTGTATACCAAAAAAGTTCAACCTTGTGGAAGAATTTACCACACGGCCTGTAACGACGTTCTTTCGGTCTTTTGATTAGGTGTACTAATGTTAACTGCTTACTCTTAGTACTTTACTTACGTGTTTTCAATTACTTACTGTCTTTTAAAAAGCTTATTACTACATTGAACCCTGTAAGTCTAAAATCTCCGGGTGCGCAACAATTTAAACAAAGAAAGCGTATTATAAATGACGGGTCAGAAATCTGTGAAGGCGCTAAACTTTGCGGAACGGGAATGACCATGAGCAAAACTCTGGGCGCATCAGTAAGCTGTGTCAATGCGACTGCCAGAGCCGAGAAAACCGGTAAAATGCCTGTTACACCAGAAAACCTGTGCCATCGCTAACAGACAGATCGGGAATGACAGGAACGAGAAACTCGCCGTGTATCAGTAAACTGTGCCAACACAACAACTATAGCGGAAAAAATGTCTGCGCTACACCAGAAAAGCTGTGCCAGCGCTAAAAGAACTGCCAGGAAGTACGGGAACGAGAAACTCGGCGTGTATCAGTAAGCTGTGCCAACACAACAGCCAGAGCGAACTAGGTGGGACCTACAAACTCTCTCAACGGTGTTAAGCGCGCGGTTTATATACACGTTATATATCGTCTGCTGAGATGATACTTGTGTTTTAATAAATAATAAATAATAAATAATAAATAAATAAATAAACTTTATTCTGTTTAAACACATTTTTTACAGAAGTGAGTTCATATTAAACACGTTATCAAACTTGACATGTATTATTCATTAAAAATAAATGAACGGATTTTCAGGGCTCCGTCTATATAATAATAAAGGTCGTTCAGGTGTTGATCACTGGCGATCGTTAAGAGCGATTCCACTGTATTAGTCAAATTTATCAAATTGTATTTTATTGATATTTTTATCATGGTACCATTTCATTTCACACTTCTTCCAAAGTCTTACTTTCTTTATGTTAGTCCTATACTTGATCTAGGCTTCACCGATATCGAAGTTACTTATCTTGCGGTACAGGGGTGCAAATTCTGAATTCCAGGCTGTTTCGATATCTTTAGATATAAGATGGTTAACAGTCTTTTGGAGTAAGTATATCAACCTTCTTGTATTTTATTTGTGCACTAGCTTGAATCGTGGTCAATATATTCGGCTCACCAATCTGTGTTTTAAACAAGCATAAATAATAAAAAAAAAACTTAATAAAACAAAATAACATGCGGTAGTAACGCTACCACCTATGGAAAAATCAATCAAAATAAAAAGAATTAATGCCTAATTCGAAATAAACTCAATTCTCGACACTAAAATACGCACTAAAATACGTACTTAACACGAACAGTTCTTAGACTTATACTTAACACGTATGTCAAACCTTTGACTTTGACAGAAGATATCGAGTGTTTTTTTACAGTTTTTTCCCTGTCATGTGCTACTAGATGATAGTTTTTTCAATTAAAAATGTAAATAGATAGTTCTTTTATGTTTCATTAGATAACTGGTAGAAATCGACCCCATAAACTATATATTTTTGTAAAGAGAAAAATCACTGGGTCTAACTATGTCATTGCCTACACTGAGAGAACGGTCTTAGTAAAACTATATACTTAGAAATTTATACTTATATCTAATATAGATTCTATTAAATTTACGAACTCCATTTTCTATATTCAGAAACAATTTTATTCTTAAAATCTAAAAACAAAATATTCTCACTTTTAACATAAAAATTTATTACTTTTAAATATACGATTCAACATAAAAATTATAGTTGGTGCAAATAAAACATAATGTAAATTTTTAGAAATACTTGCACTTAATTTCAAAGAAAATAGTCTAATATTTTCAGTCCTGACGCGCATGTCATTTGAGAGAGAATTATTTCTCGATTATATATTGAACAGAGTGAGATGCAAAGTGACGGTATTTTAATGCTGAAGGAGGGATTGGAATTAGCGGTAAAGTGAATGAAAGTTTGTGTTAAGGTTAGTGCTTCTCTACCTTCTCTATGGGTTAGTGGTGTAGGTACTGTCAAATATTATACTAGTATATTTGTATGAATAGTATTTTGTACTGTAAAGTGGAATGAATGAAATGGAAGCGTTACTAATCCTTGTCAACCTCCACTGATATGTCGCGAATATTATATTGTTGCATGTGATATTTCTCCAACATTTAACTGGAGTGTATATTTATGTTCTTAAATAAATCTATTAATATTAAACACTAGTATATTTTCGCAATATCCAATAAATCCCACCAAATTCAATGAAAAAGGCTTGTAGATTTATAACAAAATATTTCCAGGACAACACTTTTTTATACCTAATCCAAGAATCATGAGTAGTGAAAATAAGTACAAAATATACTTAATTTAACGTACGTGCGTAATTGTTTTAAATAATCTGTTTTCTGTCCTAGTAATTGTTTGTTTTTGATCTTGCAATCGCATTATTCCTAATTTAAGTAAACATTTATTCTCATATTCAAGTACGTGAGTTGGCTATTTTTACTACACATGACGTACTAAACCTCAGTACAAAATCTATTAAATTACAATAAAATTTATACTTAGATTCCAGGAATAAATTTATATTAAAATTTAGTATACTATGTTTCCGTCCCAAATATAGCAATAAATTATACTAAATTTCAGTATATTTATACTGATTTCTAATACAAATTTCTCTCCGTGTACTACGATTTATGTTTAAAAAAAAATCAACTTCATGCTGCAGACCAAAAACGAGTGCATAAAATAACAATCTGATTTAACTTGTCGATTCTACTCATAAAAGTACCTTAAAAAGGTTAAAACGTAAACGTCTCGTAAAAGGTTATTGGGCATTCTCGAAAACCCGAAAAACTCCATTTTTGGCTATAACTCAAAGACAAAAGAAGTAAAATTTTCGTTTTCGCCATTGAAAATATCTCGAGAAAAGAGATCGAGACTGTTCACTCTTTTTTTCCTATCTCTTACAGTTACCGAGATGCCCTGTTCTGACAAGCAATTTGAACCACCCCGAAAATTTAGTCCAGTATAACGCTACCAAAAGCAGAACCGATAGGAATAAAACAAAAAAGATGAAAACGGTGGAGACGAGAATTCTACAAGCAGTTTTCCACCAAATCCCTAGCCTGAATTTGTGTTGCGTTTGTGTTTTTTTTTTTTAATCTTGGAAGGCAAACACAAAATTTAGACAAACTATTTGGATTTTGTTTAGAACGGGAAGACGAATCAGACTATACATATTTATACACTAATAATTTAAAAGAGCTTTAATACAAAATCTACATACGACTATGTGCCTAATAAAATGATAACAGGTTGCAATTAGAGAGCACAATACAATAACTGGGCGCAAATATTAAAATGGTTTGTAAGAAGTTGCACCTTTTCAAGATTATATAGCGTTAAATAGATTAAACCTATACAGTACATAAATATAATGCAAATATTGATCGTTTAGAGTTTAAATTTCCATCACATGTATGTGCATTTGTACGCTTAATGTATTTATTATTGATACATGTAATTTTTGTTACGTTCACTTTCACTGTTGCCCATGTGGCAATTGCGGTTTACAGTTAATAGTTTTTGACTGAAATAAATTGCAGTACTGCAGGTAAACCTGGCGTAATCGTTAATGAAATAGAATTCTGCGGTCTTGTTTTCGCGTTCACGAACAATCATAAAACAATTACATTGCTGTAAATTCTAGTATCCAGGTCGCTACTTTTATTCACAAAAGAATCATACCATTATCTGTACGTCTATATGATTCCCTAACCAATAGTATAAAAGTAACACACCTCTGCATATCTTTAAACCCACTAAATTTCTTTCAAACAGAACATAGTATTTTGTTATTAGACTTTACAATATTTTATACTTTTCAAAATTAGGGTTTCATATGTCTATTTCTAATAGCATTAAATTATTAAGAGCCATTTCCGTAAAGTTACCTCAAATAGATGCCCAACCTTCCGTTTTAAGCAAGTAGAACTCATATTTTTATAACTTATCTACTTACGTGTATATTATTTTTTAACACGGACCAGCCTTAGTCTTGCACTGATCCGCATTTATCTTTCAAGAAAATTACAGTATTTTAGTGGACGATATGATTCAATCACTTTACGATCTCGGCTGAAATATATATCTTAAAGTTCTTAACTTTCTATCCTCAACTATAGGCGACGGTACCAGTGAGCGCCATGAATACTTCTATCAAGATATTTAGGGAGTGAAAAAGCGATTTCAAAGCAAATGAAACGTTTTAGATTACTGGTAGACATTGCGATATGAAGACAGTGTAATATATAAACACAGAACTGGACCTATATACATTGTTATGATCTTACACTGGCCACTGGTACTAAAGGACACAAGGACACGTGCCCAACCACGAAGATAAACACAGAACGAAATTCGCATGTAATTCAGTGCATTACTTTGTTTTATTATTTTTGCGTATTTTTATAACGATGGTATCAAAGTTTCTTTCCGCACCACATAGCGCATATGCCGTCTCGGTGGCTGAACGGCTTGCATGCTCGCCTTTCACTGCGCAGGTGCTAGTTCGATCCCAGGCATTTTTAATCGTGGATATAAATCAGAACATGCCTTCTTCTCGGATAGGAATTAAAGCCGTAGGTTCCGTGTCGATGCGATGTGTGGCACGTTAGTAAATCCCTAACGGAGGTTAGAATTCCTTCGGGTTCGGCAAAATTTCAGTGGAGTTGGTACAATACGTCAAATAGATAGAGCTTAGAAGTGCCAAGGTGTATTCCGCAACCCGAAATTTCGTCTAGCAACAACATATATACATGCATATGACAACACCCGAAACTATGTTCCGGGGCACAATTCCCTATGTCCCTATTTTTTGTAAAAATTAGCCGGCTCCGCTTGTTTTCGCCATATGCGTTTTAACTTCTCATTCGGGCACAAAATTTCGTGTCTCCAGTTAACGTCGTGCATTCATTGGGACATGTTAATGATGGAAGTTATAATTGTGTGCAAAATCTTTTAAAAAACCCGCTAACATTTGAGCAAAAACTTTTAATTAAGACGAAAGGATGGCCGATTCCTGATCTTCAAATAAACTACACTTCCACAAGTAAAACTCGAACTTACAATAGAGTATTCAATAAAAATGTATATGAAAAATACAAATAAACTATTTTGTTTTATCTGCTTACTTTTTAAGGAACTCGAAAATTCCGTTTCTCACCTGAATGCATGCGTGGATATTAGTGTTCTAGGCAAAGTGGACATATGTAATTTATAATGATACAAAATTAAGATTAGAAAATACAATTTTTAAAAATTCAACAGATTAAGAATAGTCAGAATATTAAAAATTTATAACTTTGAATTGTACAATAAATAAACATTGGAGCATTTACGAACTACACATTAAAATTGAATAAATCGTTGAATTAAACATCAAATTCTTATTACAACTGAAACGCAGCGAATGAAATGATTATGGGATTCGAAAGAGTAATGTACGTGAAAGCTAGGCAAAAAGAACAAGGTAACCCTTTTGTGGCTTCCGGGACACACGGGAGTGGAAGGAAACGAAATAACATATGATCTCGCTAAGAGAGGGTCTAGAACACCTTTTGTAGGGCCATAACCTTTTTGTGGGATAAGTAGCAGCATAACACTGGAGAACCTGAAAAATGAAGTAGAGCAGAGAAAATCCAAATACTGGGAGAATCTCCAGGGAATGAGGCAAGCTAAAACTCTTCTGGGTACCTATAACCAGAAGAGATCTGCAGAATGCATCAACCTGAGTAAAAATAATATTCGGATATTGACAGGGATCCTTACAGGCCATTGTAAACTGAACGGACATCTAAGCAGGCTTGGAATAGCGAAGAAAGCCAAATGTAGATTTTGTGGGGAACAGGACGAAACGTCCATTCATCTACTCACAAACTGTGTTGCACTGTGCAACTCAAGGGCGCTGCACCTGGGAGCATGTGAAATCGAAGAGGGAGAGTTACCTAATCTGGGGCCTTCGGACATTCTGCACTTCTTAAAAGGAATCAGACTGGACGGCCAGCTGTAAATACAGCGAGAAGAGGGGACACAATAGATCTTTTAGGTCGCAGTGTACTATCACCCTAATATCACACACACATGCATACAATGTACGTGAAAAGTTAGACAATGCTTATTTACGACTAAAAATACAGTACAAAGAAAATGTGAAAAAAAATCGTCATATTTTGCACCGATTAATTAGGTATATAAAATTTTGCGGAGCTTTTGAGTTGGTGTTACAAGGCCGTGATGAGACATTGACGTCGGAAAATCCAGGTATTTATGTAGCCTTAATCAACTTTGCAACTGAATTAGACACTACGCATGCAATATATATGAGAGGTTCACAAGTGTTTAAAGACCTCAAAAACTATTCAGAACGAATTACAAATTTAGAAGCAGGAAGTATTAAAAGAAGTTAAATCTGTAAATTTCATTGCTTTGGCGGCCGATGAAACTAAAGACACCTCTAATAATCAACAAATTGTTGTTCGATACGTGTTTAATAGACAAATTATTGAACGCTTTTGGCCTTTTTTAAGCCAAGTGGACGAAATGCTGTTGTATTAGCAAAAACATTGCTGAATGAATTGCAGACCATTTGAAATTCTTCTTCTGGATCTTATAAGAATAAAATAATCGCTCAAACCCACGATGGGGCGTTCGTGATGAGTGGTAAGACAAGTGGTGTTCTACGCCCATCAATTTAATTTAATTATTGAACGAGCGGCACAGTGCGATAAAAATGTAAAATTTTATTTCGTGCCCAGCTCCTTTCATAACTAACGAGTCGCCACTGTGATCTTATACTTCTTATTTTATTCTTAATAAATTTTAATAATTCTTTAATTCATTAAACATTCCAGTATCTTTTGTAATTTTGAAAATCTCCAATTAATTGTTTATTTTTAATTTAAAAGTAGTCGTATTCCTTCATACTAGAGGTGGGTCGGATTCGTATGATTCATCAGTATATTCGATTCCCATATATGATTCGTACAGTACGAATCTTTACTATTTATACGGATTCGTATGAACCGAAATGATTCGTATCGGCTGATACGAATCATTTCGGTTCCTACGAATCCGTATCGGTACGACTCTTGTATACTAGTATAGTCAAGGAGTCGGAGTCAGAGTCGGAGTCGGAGTCAGTGTCGGAGTCAGACTTCGACTCCGACTCTGACTCCGATTCCTTGTCTATACTAGTATACTAGAGTCGTACCTCAGAGTCACTTGATATGAAATCGTATCGGAATCAATGGTATATACTAGTACATTTTAATATCATACTGATGGATGTATACATGGGTTAGCCATCGGTTGTACTCTTATATATGATTCGTATGTACAATTTATACGATCGTACGAATCGTTAGTATTTATACGGATCCATATAATTTGTTTATGGCTAATTAAATGATCCACTTTTATTATATATATGTTTAGAATTTATAACAGAAATTGTTATATGGGTAGGTATAAAATAAATAGTTTTTATTTATTCATAAAGCATAAATTAATAATGTAAACATTAAAAACGAAATGCATATCTACAACGGTAATTGGCGGCTTTGGGTAAGCAACGTCTTGCATTGAATTATTTTATTTATTAATTTATTTATTTTATGCTTTAGTTGCTAGAAGAGTAGTATAAAAAAATCTCGTATTGGCATTCATAAACGTAAAATCTACAAGGCGGCGTCTTTGTTTGCATTTGTAAACATGTTCGCCTGAAAAAAATGCGGTTTTCGTAAAACGCAAGCCCTTTGAAAAGTAATAATTCTTATCAGCAGTGTTTTTAGTACGTGCGATTATCTTCATAAATGTATCTTTGTATATTTGGAACCGAGTTCAAATATAAACATACTTATTAAATGCAGTGATTGTTTGGTATAAAAAATAATATATTATCTAGGGCTTGTTAGGGCCAAGCGAAAATTGAATTGAAATGGCTACAAAATATATTTAGTTTAACTTGAAATTTAGTAGTGGGTATAACATATTTTTCAGAGCTACTATTTTCAGTGCCTTAGACCAGGTAAATATATTAGAAATTAATTATTAGGTAATTATTAAAGTAAATTATTGCAGTTTAAGTTCGTCATGAATAGGGGTAGAAGTGTCGTGTGGGATTTTTTTACCAAATCTTCTAATGATAAGGCAAAATGTAAATTTTGCAGCAGTGCATTTTCCATAAAGGGCGCTTCTACTGCTAATTTACTACGACATATGCGTCAAAAACATCCTACAGTCAATTTAGACCGATGTAGGACAAGCACAGAATTAGACACAGCTCATTCATCAACACTACAACCAGAAAAGAACACTCCTGAAAACGAGAATAATATAAATACCAACACCTCCGTTAGTTCTACAGCGTCTGTATTTGCCAAAAATCCGTATAAACAGCAGAGCATTAGCGAACATGTCAATAGACCATTGTCGTTAAAAACAAAAGCTGAAATAGATATGCAAGTGGTGAAAATGATCGCAGCCGAGTTCCAACCCTTCAGTATGGTAGAAAATCTACAATTTCGAAAACTGACACAAATGCTTAATGGATCGTACACACTACCTTCTAGAAAAACAATATCCAATGTCCTAATTCCTCAGCTGTACCAGACGGTGAAGGAACAAGTTCGAAAAGATTTAAATGCGGCCACCGGACTAGCAATAACTACTGACGGATGGACTTCCATAACTAATGAGAATTATATCGCTCTCACTGCTCATTTTATTGACGCTGACTGCCAAATAAAATCATATTTACTGGATTGCTTCGCTTATACAGAAAAACATACTGCCGAGAATTTATCAATTCAAATGAAAAGAATTTTTCAGGAATGGGATGTCTTAAATAAGGTTGTGGCAGTGGTCACTGACAACGCTGCTAATATTAAGGGAGCTGTTCGTAGGGGCGGATGGAAACACGTCCCATGCTTTGCGCACACCTTAAACCTAATTGTGCAAGCGGGTTTAAAAGAGATAGTAGAAGTGCATACCAAAGTCAAAGCAATAGTAACGTTTTTTAAAAAAAGTGCCCAAGGATTATCAAAATTAAAAGAAGTAGAAAAGCAATTGGGTTTTCCAGAACTAAGCTTAAAACAAGACGTTCCAACTAGATGGAACTCGACGTACATAATGTTTGAGAGGATCTTGAGAATAAGGGAACCACTTGTATCCACCATAGCTATTCTTAATTCTGATCTAGACCACTTAACCGCAAAAGAATGGAATTTAATTTCATGTGCTTGCAAGGTTTTAAAGTATTTTAATGAAATAACCATAGAAATTAGTGCCGACAAAAATGTTACAATTTCTAAATTAATTATTTTAAGCAATTTAATATTACAATATTGTCAAAACCTTCAAAATGATGAAGATGTGCCAAAAGAATTTAAGAATATGTTGCGTGTCATTATAGATCAGATATCTACGAGATTTAAGGGTATTGAAGAAAATATATTGGTCGTTGACGCCACATTCTTAGATCCACGCTTCAAAAAGGAAGGTTTCCAAACAGAAACAGTATATGAGAATTCCAAGGCATCGATCATCGAGCAGGGCAGTACTATAATTGTGGAAAATATGATCAATTTCAGTGAAAGTGCCCACCATTCTGTAGATGTAACTGATTCTATTTGGGATGAATATGATAAAAATACAGCTCATTTAGTAGAGAGTCGAAGCTCAGATACTGTTTGCCAAGTAGAGATAAATAGATATATAGATGAACCTCTTTTAAGGCGAACTGAAAATCCTTTGCTTTGGTGGAAAAATAAAAAATCAATATATCCAACATTATTTGAGTTAATGAGAAAGAGATTATCTATACCCGCTACATCCGTACCATGCGAGCGTATTTTTTCAAAAAGTGGACAGATAGTGACAGATAAACGGTCAAGAATAAATTCAAAGACGGTATCGT
Organism: Cetonia aurata; assembly: GCA_949128085.1. Taxonomy (NCBI): domain Eukaryota; kingdom Metazoa; phylum Arthropoda; class Insecta; order Coleoptera; family Scarabaeidae; genus Cetonia; species Cetonia aurata. The sequence goes on from OX421885.1 coordinate 1,741,448, forward strand.
ATCTGCTTTTTCTTAATTTTAATATAAAAGATTGAATGTCTGCTAATATCTTATACCTATGTATATTAGCTATGTATGTGCCTGTATTCATCAAGACAATTTTGTGTTTAACCTTTGATGAAATTTTGAGGTTTTCCTTTTGTTATTAACAGATAATAAAACAAAATAATCCACTTCACTTTGTTTTATTTTACGAAAATTTCAATTTACCGTTTTTTTTGCAAGATCCTTAGAATAAAGTGCAAAGAGTGATTAGAATTCTAATCACAAAGAGTCATGAATCATCACAAATCTATATGAATTTTTTACAATATTTCGGTATGAATCGTATTACACGAATCTTTAGATTCGAATCACTAAAAAGATTCGAATCGCCCAACGCTAGTACGAATCATATTATACGAATCTTTAATTTTAGGAGTCATTAGGATTCGAATCACTCACAAGATTCGAATCGCCTAGCGCTGGTACGAATCCTTTACGATCTTTCGGTACGAATCATATTATACGAATCTTTGATTTTAGGAGTCTTTGGGATTCGAATCACTAAAAAGATTCGAATCGCCCACCGCTACTTCATACGGTGAAACACTACTACTTTCAATCCTAAATAATAGATAGCGTCCCAATCGGAAACTTTCTATAACTTTCTACAATCTACCAGAAATCGCGACAATGATTTAATAAATATTAGCATACCTAGGGTGTCATAATCGAAGAGCCGCAATGTTAATTTGAACTTCTGAACGTTCCTCAGACATCTACGGCTGTTGTGAGTTCATAACATCCACTATATCCGTAGTATTTTCAAAATTTTATCGGTTTCTGTCGATTGAGTCACCAAATTTAAATAATATTAGGTCGTCCAAAAATTTGCTCTGCAAACTCTATACTTTATAAAATGGCACTTAAAACCATTCTATTCGTTTTCCTGAGTTAATGCTTACGTTACATGCACAAAAGTATTTTATACCTTGTCTCAAAATTAGGAAGAGTAATTTACATCATTCGCACTAAAACATAGCTTTAAATTGGTTTTTGCATAACTTTGTTTAGGTACACATAAAAGCCGCAAAAATTAATAACATTAAAAAGCTCTCAAAATTACTGTGTACTGATAAATTTCAATAACGTCACCTCCTCCAGTTTCCCAGAAGTTGTGGCGCTTTGCTTACCATTTTTTACGCTTTCAATTATACACTGAAAGAGCTTTTCTAAATTAAAGTATATTCAGAAATTAAAGTATATTAAAAATTATAAAATTAAATGAGTGGAGGAGTTGTCAATACCATCCATAAAAAAAGAACTTTGGAAATTGAAACCTACAGCAGCTTTGAATGATACACCACATACCTACATTTACCAAAAAAAAAAAAAAGAAAACAGGAAAGCAGTTATTTAACCACTAGAGTACTTTCTGAGGGCAACAATCCGGTTGGCAAAGAAATTTACTTCGACTTTGAAAATAATAATCAATTCAGTAAACTTTGTTTTATTTCTTATTTTTCTAAATGTAACAGCCATTATACTATTACAAGAAATAGGTACTCCAAAAAATATAAGAGTCGACAAACTAATTTAGTAATTTGAAGTGTTAGTATTTATTATGTTAAATTACAAATCCACCTTTAATATTCAAGTATTTTAATCTTCACATGTTGTTTTCAAGGTTAGATAAACACCTAGCATCTGTCAAAATCTTACGTCAAAAAAAAAATAGGTTATAAATTCAGTGTAAACCATTTAACTGGAACGGTGCCGCAGCGCGCCAGGGTGGTTTTTTTACATTTATTTTTATGAGGTATATCGTAATGTGTTAGAAAGAAATAGATATACGTCCGTAATTATACAATGTGTATCAAAAAGAACTTCATCTACTTGCCTATGAATGTAGCCTATAAATTATGGTTTGCCGCTTTCTCGAAATGCGGATATAGATTCAATGGGATAAAGATTATCCAAGTGTCACTGTCAAAATTTATCATCGAGCGATATGGTAATGAACGGAAAACTAGTACAATTAGATTATTAATTTATTTAATAAGATAATCAAACAACTAAGGTAAATAACTTTGTAAAAATTTTAATTAATTATAATTTATAACAAATGTTCAAAGTGGTCACCATTCGGTTGAATGCATAATGCAATACGACGTTTCATGTTGTTAAAAATATTCTGCAATACATTTGGTGTGATTTCATTACATTTAATTGCAATTGTATTCATCAGGTCATTTAAGTTATTAATTCTGGTTTTATATACTTCATTTTTTAGCATTCCGAAAATAGAAAAATCTAACGGAGTAAGGTCTGGTGATCTTGCTAGCCAAACACCTCTGCTTATAATTCGATGAGGGAAGTAATGTTCTAAAAGCTCTAAATTTTCGCGAGTTGTATGTGCAGTAGCCCCATCTTGCTGGAAGTAACCCCCATTGGGTTCGTCCTGTTGCAATTGATTTAAAAATGGTGTTAATAACTGCTCTCGGTATCGTTGGCCATTAATGGTATTTTGAAAAAATATTGGTCCGACTATTCTACGACGAGATACAGCTAACCACACTCCAACTTTAACAGGATGTAAAGGAACTTCGATGCGATTGTTTGGATTGTTTACAGACCATGTTCTGTAATTTTGTTTATTTACATACCCGCTTAAATGAAACCATGCTTCGTCAGTAAAGAAAACTGAGATCAAGAATTTCGTCGTTATTTAAATTTTCTTGAAAGAAGTTGCAATAATTAACTCTAGTAACGTGATCTCTAGGTAAGATCTGTTGAACAACCGATACTTTGTATGCATGCATATGCAAACGACGCTTTAAAATTCTATGAACGGTACTAGAAGATACGTTTGTTTGAGCTGATAAACGACGAACTGAGGTCTGTGGGTTTTCTTCAACAAGGTTTTCTACGTTTTCAACAATATTTTGCTGTGTCCGTGGTCTACCAGAACTTTTGCCTTTCAATACAGATCCCCTAGCCCGAAATTTCTCCACGACTAGACGAATGTGATGATGTAAAGCGATATTATCCACAACTCTATTAGGAAACTGCAAGTAAAACTGTCGCTTACATTCTCCGTAAGAATATTGCCATTCCCCATTAAGAAATTGTGCACTTCGAAAATATGCTTCAATAATAAAAATATTTTCTTGCATCGTTTAAGAAAAAAACTTATTTGTCAGGAAAAAATTATATTGCTGTCACACAATGACAAATGTCAAAACGACACTAGATAAATAGTTTTTATATAAATAAAAGGTAAGTGGCTTATAATAATTTGGCAGTATTAGTTACTCAGCACCTACTGAGATGAAGATCTTTTTGAAACACATTGTAGTTGCCTATCTGAAGCTCTTTTTCACATTTTCGTGAATAAGACACCGTTCCAGTTCCCTAGGATACAGTTCAATGGTGTAAACCGGTCTACTCGTCTTAATTTTGAGACAAGATATGACAACTATATCATAACCGTACACATCGTTGTGTCAATTTTAGTTATGGGTATATCAATTTTACCGTACATAAGCATCAGTTTGGAAAATGTCTCTTTGTTATCTATTTATTCCCATTTTCAAATTATACTAACATTGACTTCTGTAAAGCATTTGCAAAACATATTCATGTTCCTAAAATAAAAAAAGAAAACCAAACTTATTATTCACATGATTTCTTGTACGTAAATTTTTAAACTTTACTTATGATACACCGATGCTATAGGACCAATATTCAGATTTAACAAAAACATTTTTCCCCACTTCTGAAATAACATTCTGTCCAAATATGCTGTTGAACATACAAACGTAGTCTGCAAACCGGAGAATGCAAATAACTTCACTAACAATTTGGCTACAGCGTTTCGGTTATTTTTTTTTAATAAATTTTAATCATAGCAATGCCAACCTCTTTTGAACAATGTATTTTTATGGGTATCTATACATTCGCTTAGCTTGTTTTTTTTCCAATTTACATACATAACGTGTACAGTGTACATACACTACATATATATCGCTGCCGTTGCATCCCTCTTCTTCACCTCGAGATCGAATGTCCCGGGCTACCGGTATTGAAGGCCTTCTGTTTTTCGTCCATCACGTCGTCTAGTCTGGTCGTGTCGTCTTATTTGTTGCTATTTCCTATAATGTCTTTCACTTTGTTTTTAAACTGTACGTATTGTAGTTGTTTTATGTTTTTGGGTATAGTGTTATACATTTTAATTGTTTCCGTTGTTAAAATGTGCATGTACTTTAAGTGTTTATATCTTTCTGTTCTTATGTGTGAAACTCTTAGTGTTCGATAGTAATGGATTTCTCTATTTGTTTTACATTCATTTTTATTTTATTATTTTTGATTTTATACAGCAATAACATGTTTTTGAATCTTATTAATTGATTTATGATCAGTTCTTTAGTTTCCCTATAAATGGTTTTTGTTGGTGTTCTGTAGTTTATGTTGTATAATATTTTAAATACTTTATTTTGCTGTCGTTGTAGTTTCGAAATGAGCTGTTTGTTTGTGTTTCACCAAATGTTTATGAGATAGTTATTGTTTTCCGGGAATAAAGCATGGTAGATAGGTTTTCTATATGGTGTAGGTAACATGAACTTGATTTTCTTAACTGCTGCTATTGATCTTACATTGTTATCTATATGGTAAGTGTTTGAATATGCGTATCCCATTTCGAATTATTCTGTATTCTTAATTCTAAGTATGCAATATTTTGAACTTTTTTAAGGATTATTTGTATATATTGATGTAGTTTCGTATTTGCGAAGATCATAACTTCCGTTTTGGTTTCATTAATAGTGAGAAGATTCTTGTAACACCAGTTTTCTAGGAGTTCCATGTCTATTTTTATATTGCTCCCTATTTGAATTATGTTACGTCCACTTATACATGTATCATCAGCGTATGCATACGTTCGTCCATGGAGAGGTTGCTCTAATAAATCGTTCGTATATATAGAATGTACAAGGTTGGGGATAGAGTGCCTCCTTGTGATGGACCATACTCGGCATACATAGGAATACTTGTTTCTGTGCCTATTTTTGTAACTTGAGTTTTTATCAGGCTCAGCTCTTTTTCCAGAAATCCATACTGTTCCAGTTTTACAATTAGTTTGCCTTTAAATATGATGTCGAAAGCTTTCATCATATCTATAAACTGTTACCACTGTTTTATTGTCATCAAGTTCTTGTGTTATGTTGTTTATTAAGTTGTAAGCTGCTGATGTTGTTGATTGGAGTTTATTATGTCATGTTTTCTTGCATGCCCCATAATTCTAGTTTGTATGACTTTTTCAACATTTTTTTTTTATTATTCTTTAGTCTTTCGTAGTGATACTGTCGAATCCAGATGCTTTATTATTTTTCATTCTATCAATTATTTCTAGTATTTCTTTTTCAATTGCTTTTAAAAACTTAGCCGGTGGAATTCTCATTTTATTAGTGCCTAATTGTTGTTGGTCGTTTGTCATTTCTTTGAGTTTATTTCTCTGTCAATGTTTTTCCTATGGTTGTAAAGAATTTATTAAATTCGTTAACAATTTCAATAGGATTTCTGGTAAGTGTCCCATCTTCTGTAGTTATTTCCAGTATTTGTTTATTCTCATTTTGCTTGTTCGTTGTTTCATGGTTTACAAGTTTCCACATTTTGCTTGGATCCTGATGGCTATTCTTGAATAGTCTTTGAAAGTATTTCATTTTTGTGTTTATTATCAAGGTGCGTGTGTATTCTCTTCGGTTAATAATATCATTTGTTGGATATTTTCTCATTTCTTATATAGAGTGGTCCTGTTTTTATCTGCGCAATAATATTGTCTTCTATCCACGGGCATTTCTTTCTTCTTCTAATTTTAACGGCCAGACGACCGTTTCTTGATTATAGTCTGGATTGTCTCAGTTCGCTAAAAGAAGTTATGCCCAGTGTTATTTTATTTATATCGGTTTATGCCACTGTGGCTAGTTCGTAATTGTTCGAAAAATTCATAATCATATTGTCCTTATAACATATTTGTTTTAATTTTGATTGTTATGGCGATGGCGTTGTGGTCAGATATATCTGCTTTGTTTATTGTTATTTTGTCTATTCATTTTGTATTTGCAACTACGTGGTCTAGACTAGAATTTTTACCAACTTTTTCGTTTAACCAATCCTACGAACTGTTGTTTAAACAAATACACTCCGCCAAAAAAGTATCGCATAAACTAAAAAAGGGCATTTATGAACCAAGATATTTTTATACGTTCACAAAAAGTTTGCCTCGTGTATGTGAACTATAAAAACACTAACAAAATAATGGAACTTAGCGTTTTTACTTTATTTTTTTCCTAAAAGAACACATTTAGAAAAATGCATATGTGTAAGATTTGCTCAGTTGTTTATTGAAAGTCTTCCTATACGGACAAATTTTAAAGTGCGAAGTCAGAGTTCTGTACCAACGCTTTTAAAACTAAAATGAGCAATTTAACTTCAGAGCAAGTGGTTGCTATAGTTGCTTTAATCGAAGAATGACGATCTCAAGCATACGTTGCTTGATTTGATGACCATCTATCAGTCAAGTGTTTCTAGAGCTGTAGCCAGATATAGGGAAACAGGCATTTACAGTAGAAGACCTGTACCAGGTCGTCCAAGATGTTCTACTCGCCAAGATGACCGCTATTTACTACTACAAGCATTACGTCGAAGACATGTAACTGCGAGACAATTGCAGAACGACTTGGCTAGAGTCAGAAATACTCGTGTGAGTACTCAAACTATTCGGAATAGGTTACGACAGAGTGGATTAAGAGCTAGAGTAGCTGTAACAGCCCCTCGTCTCACTAGGAACCACCGAGTGGCTCGCTTAAGGTTTGCCAGAGAACATGTAAATTGGAACATTAATGACTGGGCCAATATACTCTTCACAGATGAGTCAAGATTTGGTCTTTACACCTCAGATAGGCGTATCTCAGTGTACAGACGAGACGGTGAGCGCTATTCGCAGTGTAATATCAGACCTAGACCTAATTTGGCTGGTGGCTCTATTATGGTTTGGGGAGGCATCTGTTTAACAGGTCGTACAGAGTTAGTACCAGTAGACAGAGGTACACTGACTGCCCACAGGTATATAACGGACATTTTAGAAGAACATGTAGTACCATATGCGCCAATTATAGGAAACGAATTCATGTTAATGCACGATAATGCACGACCGCATGTTGCAATAATCGTCCAGGAATACCTTAACGATGTTGGTATTCCAGTTTTAGATTGGCCTGCGGTAAGTCCGGACATGAACCCTATCGAGCACGTGTGGGACCTCCTTCACAGACGGATACGAACCCAAAATGTTACCCCAGCGGACCTGCATGGACTAGCAAATGCTCTCCGTGACGAGTGGGAGAATTTGGATCAGGCTTATATACGGAGGTTAATCGAATCTCTGCCAAACCGTATGCGAGCGGTCATAAGAGCCAGAGGTGGCAATACTCAGTATTAAAAGCTACTGTTATGACATTTTTCTTTCCAAAATTATAATTTCTTGTTTTAATAAAAATCTCAAGTATGAGTTCTTGTTTTTATTTGGCCTGTATTTTATTTAAACAATCATAGAAATTATATCTTAGAGCGCATTAAAGTATATTTACAACTTTATGCTACAAACAAAGATTATGCGATACTTTTATGATTCAAAACTAAATTATGCGATACTTTTTTGGCGGAGTGTATAAATAAAATTAATGATATAAGATTTTGCTATAAATCAGTTTATATACAAAAAAAAATCATTTGGCGATATATGTATACAGTGCAAAAAGCAAACGTCTATTTAAATTGAGTAGGCACAGTTGACTATACATTGGACAGGGCTTCTCGTTGATATTATACATATATTATTATTAGTTACCTACTTAAAACATTACGCATATAAGTTATAAAATTTTATTTTGAAATGTGCAGAATAGTCACAGCCGACTATGATCTATTTAAAGAAAATATTTCCAGCTTTATAGCCCATCCGGCATAAAAGCTGTTGATATCAACTTTCTTATTTGAAATGGTGCAATTTCTAATGTATTTCTTGCATCATTTGCGATAAATTTATATTATAATGTTCCCTGTTTACAAAACGAACAGTTTTTTGAGATATTTGCAATTTTGTCCAAATTTTCATGTTCAGTAAAAATCAATATTTCATAAGGCATTAAGATACCATACTGATGGCGACGCAAATACATGATTATAGGTACTATGGAATGTAATTTAAGTACCTTATATGTAAACCAAGAAATTAATTTTCTTGAAATATGAAGTTTTTTGGCTACCATGTAGTTTGAATATACCAACAGTGAAATCCTGGATAGAAATCAGGCCACACTCTGATTTTTAATTTTTTGTGAATATTGTTTATTAAGAATATCACAATAGAGCATATATTGCTATGTTATTTCCGGTGTATCATGCTAAACAAAACCTACAAAATCATAATATCGACTATAAAATTGTTTATGTAAATGTATTTTTATCTATTTATTTATTTTTGTCAACGTATGTAATAATTTAAACTGAACACTTACTTATTACTACTTACTTACTAATTCAATTAATGCTTGTAACCATGCATTTTAGGGCATGTCTTTCGATTAATGTTCGACGAGGGATTTTTATGCTGTCGTATCATTGGAAACGATTTCTATGATCGTTGTCGGGGTTCTTTTGTCTATGAGATATTAAGTTTGTTGAAAACAAATGTGGGGGACTTCTTTTTCGGTTTTTTCTGAGTGTGTTTGTTTTTCGTATATTTATCCAGAATTTTGTAATATCTATCACAATTTAAGTCCATAAAGTTTTCAAATTTACTTACAAGAATAGGAGTATTACGTGCACTATACAAGTGTAAGATGATGGAAATGCAGTTATTTCGAGATTTGGGGTGGCTTTTCGTATAATTCTGGAGTTTCGAAGAACAAAATTTGAGGCAGTTTGCTGTGAGATCGTTGGAACACCATTTGGAAGCTGAAATGATTGTTTTGAATATGGAATTATTATTTGGACTATACTAGAGCAATTTTCGTACCTGAAGTAAGCGATTTTATCATCCTTTGAACATATAACCGGCATATAATGCATAAGGGAACTTTAGGTTATACTTGTTTGAATGATAACTGTAAATCTAGTGAAATTGGTTATGTGAAGTTGTATTTGATTCTGTGGGTTAATTTCACGAGCAGTTTAAGTTGGCATTTGATTTAGTAATAGGTACATGATTTACGACGGGAATTTAGCGGGAAATTTTAATTGTATTTATGATATTAAAAACGAGAAATACGAGTTTTTAGTTTGGATTAAGATTCTAGAAATCTTATTATTGTGTATCTAAGATAGTAAAGAACTTACTTACCCTGAGGGAATCTTTAGAAGATTCATTTCTTTGTTCATGAGATTTATTTTTAACTCTAAATAAATAAATTACACTATATTTTTGTTTTTTTTATTCAATGTATTACAAGAACATCGCCAACTAATAACAACTACGGTCACATTAAAGAGTGTTATAAGCTTTATTGATATAGTAATCAGTGGCTCAATGGAGCAACTATATCCTTCCCCGGCCCGAGGGTGACTGAATATAGTATGTCATCATCCTATTCGTTTGCGATGTACTTAAAACCCTGCGGTGGGTACAAATTTACTTCTCATGCCCTCTATCATTTCAGATCTAGCATATGTTTTGAATTAATGAGAGTATAATAGATGACGCTGAGTGGTGTTTAGTAGAATAAAGACAGTGTTTACTTAATTAAAAATTTAATTAAAATTTAAAAGATTCATCTACAAGTTTCGTAGCAATATGTATGCTGATATGGTTATTTTAGTGATTTTCTTTTTTAATGTGTTTCTTAAAGAAATTTCAAGGAGTTTTTATCGTCATAATATATATATTCATGTTGTGGTTAAATTATTTTCCGGATCTAGAGGTTCAATTGTTTATTAAAGTCATATGTATATAATACTAAATATAGCCCATTGTTCGCGTTTTTTAATGCTGGAGCAGTATACGTCCGTCGCGTACTAGTCGTATTTAACATACTGCGCATGTGCCAGCGCGGAATTTCAAAAATAGTGTTATCCGAAACAGAGATAATGGCAAAACATAATGAGTTTAGGTTATTATCTGTGCTTGCAGTATACGTACTTTATTAAGGAAAGGTATTAATATAACAGGACTACCTATAAAATCAAGCAACGATTTTCTTTTATCACAATTTGTCTACTTACAGTTCAAACGATACTCCAGGAATTGTACACTTTAAAACAAAATTTGACAACAAAGAGTTTCAAGAACTTAATTTAATTCGTCACAGAAGGCAAGCGTTGATACTACTTGACGCCATACCACTTCAGTCAAACAATGTTTTACCAATTTCCACAAAGAAATATAAACACCTACAGGACCTACTTCAGTGGATTCCAGAACCTTTAAAAGACTTTTACCGAAACTTATCTCACGGAATGGAAACAGAAGAGGCCGAGTAAATGGTTGAGGCTCAAAAAAATTTAATATTTTTAGAGTTCGATAGAATCATTAGTTTAATTTTTGAAAATTTTATATTGAATTATAGTCGGTTGTCACAATTCAGAGGACTTGCGCTGACAAATATTTCAATGTACAGAGGTCGGATGTCCTTCGCCATTTTTTTTCCGTGTGTAGAATAATGTTTTAAAGATTAATTTGATGTTAATTTAAAGTTCTAGTAAAATTCTTCTTCAAAAAATATGATATGAGTTTTATTTCCTAATGACAGTAGTAACACCACATTAAAGTTGACCAGAAGAATTGTTTTTTGGCCCTCCTATAAAATTATCAATTCGTAACATCCGCCTCTTGTGTACCAAACCCCAGATATATCTATCCACAAGTTTCTCTACAGCGTCCATTATAAATGATGTTAAGCTTATTGGTCTTAGGGACTTTGCCGTAACCTGTCCGATTTGGTAGATTCGGCTCTCCAAGCTTTTGGTATATAACCAAAAGCAAAGCTACACCTAAATACACTCCGCCAAAAAAGTATCGCATAAACTAAAAAAGGGCATTTATGAACCAAGATATTTTTATACGTTTACAAAAAGTTTGCCTCGTGTATGTGAACTATAAAAACACTAACAAAATAATGGAACTTAGCGTTTTTACTTTTTTTTTTTCTAAAAGAACACATTTAGAAAAATGCATATGTGTAAGGTTTGTTCAGTTGTTTATTGAAAGTCTTCCTATACGGACAAATTTTAAAGTGCGAAGTCAGAGTTCTGTACCAACGCTTTTAAAACTAAAATGAGCAATTTAATTTCAGAACAAGTGGCTGCTATAGTTGCTTTAATCGAAGATGGACGATCTCAAGCATACGTTGCTAATTTGATGAACATCAATCAGTCAAGTGTTTCTAGAGCCGTAGCCAGATATAGGGAAACAGGCATTTACAGTAGAAGACCTGTACCAGGTCGTCCAAGATGTTCTACTCGCCAAGATGACCGCTATTTACTACTACAAGCATTACGTCGAAGACATGTAACTGCGAGACAATTGCAAAACGACTTGGCTAGAGCCAGAAATACTCGTGTGAGTACTCAAACTATTCGGAATAGGTTACGACAGAGTGGATTAAGAGCTAGAGTAGCTGTAACAGCCCCTCGTCTCACTAGGAACCACCGAGTGGCTCACTTAAGGTTTGCCAGAGAACATGTAAATTGGAACATTAATGACTGGGTCAATATACTCTTCACAGATGAGTCAAGATTTGGTCTTTACACCTCAGATAGGCGTATCTCAGTGTACAGACGAGACGGTGAGCGCTATTCGCAGTGTAATATCAGACCTAGACCTAATTTCGCTGGTGGCTCTATTATGGTTTGGGGAGGCATCTGTTTAACAGGTCGTACAGAGTTAGTACCAGTAGGCAGAGGTACACTGACTGCCCACAGGTATATAACGGACATTTTAGAAGAACATGTAGTACCATATGCGCCAATTATAGGAAACGAATTTATGTTAATGCACGACCGCATGTTGCAATAATCGTCCAGGAATACCTTAACGATGTTGGTATTCCAGTTTTAGATTGGCCTGCGGTAAGTCCGGACATGAACCCTATCGAGCACGTGTGGGACCTCCTTCACAGACGGATACGAACCCAAAATGTTGCCCCAGCGGACCTGCATGGACTAGCAAATGCTCTCCGTGACGAGTGGGAGAATTTGGATCAGGCTTATATACGGAGGTTAATCGAATCTCTGCCAAACCGTATGCGAGCGGTCATAAGAGCCAGAGGTGGCAATACTCAGTATTAAAAGCTACTGTTGTGACATTTTTCTTTCCAAAATTATAATTTGATTCAAAAGTACCGATCCTAGATATACATCTAATAATCCGTTTCTGCGCTAGAAACACCTCTGAAGAATGTCTAGATAAACCCCACAAAGCTATACCATATCTAATCCTAGAATGGACCTCACTATAATAAAAGGATAAAAGAGTATCAATGCCTACTGTTCCTCTCAGTGACCGAATTTGGAAGCAAGCTCTATTAATCCTGGAGACGACTCCGGCACAGTGCGCGCCCCAGTCCAAAGTTTCGTCAAATTCGACGCCGAGAAATTTTACACTCTTCACAGACTGAAGAGAGGCACCACGCAAGGAAACGTCAACGTTAAAATTATGATTCGATTGCTTGGAGTGGAAAAACATATAGTTAGTCTTAGATAGGTTCATATGCAACTCATTCGCAGAGAACCATCCCTCCAGCTGGACCAATAGCGCAGCCGCTCGATCACCAACATGCAATGGATCAGTGCCCGTAACAAGTGCAGTTGTATCGTCAGCATATAAAAATAATGAAAACCTGATAAAATCAATAATGTCATTAATAAAAATAATAAATAATATTGGGCCTAAAACAGATCCCTGGGGAATACCAATAGTGACAGGTAAATGTAAGGATGAAAATTGTTTAACATGATTATTAGACGATGTAAATGAAATTTTAACAAATTGATGTCTACCAGAAAGATAGGAGACAAACCAACTCGCCACAACGCCACGAATACCATACAGAACATCGGCTGGGGTTTTCACACAAATACGATTTAAACAATTTCAAAGTAGGTACCTCTTTTCCATACTAGTAGTATGAGAATTTTGATTCCGAGCTTAGGATATTGTAGCATAGAAAACACTGCGTTAATTATTATGATAGAGTGCTAATTTAATTATTACAAACCATAATGTTATAATAATGCCAGTGAATAAACTTTAATGCATATTATAATCGAGTCATAAACATTTAATAATATAAAACCAATACCGTCAGTTATACACACAGCTATAAAAGGGTGTAAAAAAAGCCATTCCACTTGGAATGTGTGTAATTATTTTTGCCTGGACACATTTTGTTAGTCATAAAGCTGGTATGGGATGCCAGTTAACCGTTTTAGTTTCCACTTTAACCAACGTTTTATCTGGGGTAATTATTTAGCATGGGATCACGAGAACCTGTGGGAGATTTCCAAATCGGGAGAGGATCTTTGTGGGGTATCTACTACCGCCTATGGAATATAATAAAAATAACATTAAAAGGAAACCAGTATCCATTTGCGCTGGAACGTGTTTTCCGTATTTTCACCACCTTAGAGCGCCGAGTAAAGTGCAAAATGTTTAATCTTAATGATCAACGCTTCTTTATAACTTTCTTTTTACATATTATGTAAGCCCCGTTTTCTAACGTTTATTTTTATAATGCAATGTAATCGACGATAAGTTTTTGCAATTTACACACCTAGTGAAAAAATTAAATTACTTTAAGATAAGAGCTTGTATTGTCGAATATAATACATTTTAGGTATCCTTACAAGTATAAGTACGCTTAAAATAAGAGAGAGATAAAAATTGTCCTACATCTTTTCCCTATACAAAATGGGATCCACCTTCCAACTTTAATTCTTTGGAAGTTTTCGTTCAAATAAATCAATGCCTGGATAAAATTGTAGACGTAAATTACAATTTTTTTTCAAAACCCAAATAGAATACCAAACTATAGACTCGAAAGTTAAAATTAACACGGAATATATCATTCTTATCGTTATTCCCGAATACAAATTAAAAATGAAAGCACCTGCGCAACTTCAACCTACAAAAGATTTGTATTAAAACAAGATGCCAAGAAATCTGTGTATACACGAATAAAGATGAAAGTAAGCTATTAATTGGTTCTTGCCAGAGAGAGATGATTTTCACGAATACTTCTTACGTACTTCTCCAAGATGATTGTTTGATTTCAAAGAAGTATCAAGACTGGCTTTGAAAAAGTCCGGGAATTAAACCAAGAAAAACGCTGTTTTACGTAGGCACGCGACCTATATATTTCGAAGCAAAAGATTTTTCTTTTACGATCTGACATCGAACAAGAAAATCGCCCAAATTATTTGCAAATTGATAAAATAATTTCAAAATAGATTTTTCTTTTTCAGCCGATACGTTTTGCAATCAAGTTTAAAAAGGAAACTCATCAAAAGAAAACCGATGACGGAAAATTCAATGACAAAATATAAGACAATAAAAGAAGATACTGCTAAAAAATGTGGAAGCATAACACAACGCGTTGGATATATAGTAAAAGAAGAGGACAAAAAGATACGACAGAATTTAAAAATTTAATGCCAAGTGCAGCCAAGGAAACACGTGGTGCAATCTAAATAAATAAAAATAATAAACAAACTAACTGTTGGCAAAAAATTAAGGATTTAGTGAAACAAAAGAAGTAGAACAATTACGAAAAACACAAAGTATTAAGTAAGCTAAACAGGTGACATGGAAAGATCTTTGAAAGAAAATTGAAGAACGATGGTTGAGCGAACAAGAAGATATTTTTTTATTTAAAAGAAATTAAATAGAACAAAGTTTTAGCTGTTTAACCAATAACTCCTGAAATTTTCATCTATTCTTAATTTGCTCTGCCTTCATAATATGTGTTGTTATTTTGCGTATTATTTTGCTTATACAGGGTGTGGCATTTATTTGTGGACGAGCTATTGTGGCTAACCTGTCCACTTAAGTGAAATATGTTTTAGATAAAAATGATTCAGGATCAAATACTCTACACCGTAAAATTATTTTTATATATACAGGGTGGTCAGTTTAGCCTGCGCGGTATACAACTTTGTTATTTTAAATGGAACAGCCTATATATCATTACATTTTTGGATTCCCCGATGCAAAATAAAGTAGATTTAATTCACATACCCTACACCAAAACCGAACAGTTTCGGAGTTATTCGACTTTTTAGAAAAAAAAATGCATTTGCTTGGGTCACTTGGAAAATCAATACCACCGTTACTTATAACAATTTTGCGATTATTTTGTAGTATAGTCGTGACAATATTTGAAAGTGTATAACCAATTAATAATTTCTTTGTTATGTTATACAGGGTGTTGTTAAAGTGACAATAAAGCTAGGCATCTTTAAATAGACGGATCTCATTTTTTTCAAATGGAACACCTTGTATATTTTTGTGCCATATAATACAGAATTAAGTCCTCTTTCAATCGCATGTAACATTTCCTATAGCTAAAGGTAATACTTTTTGAGTAATTTTGAATAATGTGCTATTTAGTAAAAAAAATGATTACTATAATATGTTTACTGTAAAAGAATATTTTTTTTTCTTTTATTAATTCAAGAATTGGAATCTCTAATTGTAGAAATTAAAACAAAAAACAAAACGGTAAAGATAATTTAATAACAATAGAAATCGCAAATTATAAAAATAAAGATAAATAACAACGAAAATTATAAAAGAACTTCAAAATGACCGCCTACATTATTTATGCACGTCGTTGAACGTTGGGTAAATGAATTTCTAACGCTCAGAAGCATATTATGGCAAATTTCTTTAAAAGCTCTAGAAATTCTGCCTGTCATATCTTCTGGTGTAGTTGGTACCTCCTCATTTACTTTACGTTTGATGTACCCCCATAGAAAGAAATCCATGGGGGTCAAATCAGGAGATCGTGCTGGCCATGCAATAGGTCCTCCCCTACCTATCCATCTAATGCCATACATTTCATTTAAAGTTTCTCTTACTGCATGGTGGTTGTGGCTGAGCGCACCGTGGTGTTGGAACCACATGCTTAGTCTATTTTGCAATGGCACATCTTCTAGCAGGCCCCCTAATTCGTTCACAAGAAAGTGCCTATATCTCTGACCGTTTAAATGTTGTTCAAAAAAGTACGGTCCGATAACACTGGTACCAATGATACCGCCCCAAACATTAAGTGACCATCTGTTTTGGCGACGAGTTTCACGAATAATGTGAGGATTTACATCTGAGTAATAGTGAAAATTATGTCTATTTACGCATCCATTATTATGAAACTGGGCTTCATCTGTCCACAACACATTACTCAAAAAATCCGGATGTTCGTTCATTATTAGTGTAATTCTGCGACAAAACTCTACCCTTCTATTCAAATCTGCTGGCAACAGTTCTTGGTGGAGTTGAACTTTATAAGAATGATACTTATTTTTCTTCAGCATTCTTCCTAATGACCTCAAACTAATGACTAAATGATTGCTCATTGTTCGCAAAGTAATATGAGGATCTTCTACAATAGTTTGCAAAACCATTAATTCGTTTTTTTCGGCAATCACAGTTTTTGAACGTCTATGAGATCCGTACTTACCAGAACCATCATTTACAAACCTGGCCATCAAACGTTCAAAAACTTCCGTTTGAGGATGTCTGCGGTTTGGATACCTCTGTACATAAATTCTACTTGCCAGTAAGCAATTGCGTTCACTCTCACCTAGGATAAAGGCCATATCTATAAGCTCTTCTTCCGAGTAGTTCATATTCAATAGATAACAAAGAATGTGTACCATAAACCAAGAAACAAGTAACAAGCAACAATAATAAAACTAGAAAATTCACACTGTTGTCAAAATGCTGAAAATGGGTAATTACCACAATACTTGTACGTAAAATTTGACAGTTAGCTAGATACCCTTAGTTCATTTATTATCACAAAACATGGCCTACTATAATTTTATTTTGATACCTATTTGGGCATATAAATGCTTATCCTGGAGGTACATAAATAAAATTGTACCTAGTATAAACCAACGATGGATAAAATATACCGATGTTTACTCAAAAAATTCATTTTTACAGCACTTGATTATGTCATAAATGTTTTTTTCATAGAATATCGATCAATTACTGTTTTTCTCGCACTACATAGCACATTATTCAAAATTACTCAAAAAGTATTAACTTTAGCTATAGGAAATGTTACATGCGATTGAAAGAGGACTTAATTCTGCATTATATGGCATAAAAATATACAAGGTGTTCCATTTGAAAAAAATGAGATTCGTCTATTTAAAGATGCCTAGCTTTATTGTCACTTTAACAACACCCTGTATAACATAACAAAGAAATTATTAATTGGTTATACACTTTCAAATATTGTCACGACTATACTACAAAATAATCGCAAAATTGTTATAAATAACGGTGGTATTGATTTTCCAAGTGACCCAAGGAAATGCATTTTTTTTTCTAAAAAGTCGAATAACTCCGAAACTGTTCGGTTTTGGTGTAGGGTATGTGAATTAAATCTACTTTATTTTGCATCGAGGAATCCAAAAATGTAATGATATATAGGGTGTTCCATTTAAAATAACAAAGTTGTGTACCACGCAGGCTAAACTGACCAGCCTGTATATATAAAAATAATTTTACGGTGTAGAGTATTTGATCCTGAATCACTTTTATCTAAAACATATTTCACTTAAGTGGACAGGTTAGCCACAATAGCTCGTCCACAGATAAATGCCACACCCTGTATATACTAGTTGGCGCAAAAAGTATCACACTATTGGAAGATGCTAAAACTTTCTTATTTGACGGTTAGTATAACTCATGACGAGAGATTGTTGACGATGGATGATTACTAGAGTTGTTGTTTGGGCTATTTCCATCGTTTGTGGGATTTCGATGATCCGACGTTTCGGCAGTTCGTCTACTGCCGTCATCAGGGTTAAAAATGTTGCTAAACATCAAATATGGACATTTTAATTCATGCACCGTCAAATTGTGGTGTTTCTACTGATAAAACGTCAAATTTTGACATTGTAGCTTATAAAACGCCAAATGTTTCTGTCTGTATGCGCAGTTATTCTGTCTCCGACCTCGTGGCCGATCTTCTGCTTAGGCTATCTCTGATCATTGGTAACCAGACATCTTTTTTTTCCAGGCTTGGTGTACTTATGACGTTTTGTGTTGTGGTCATATATACCGCTTCTTTCAGCTTCTTTTTCATGTAGTTTTCCTCTCTTGCCAGGATTGTCGCTTTGTCCCATTCAATCCTGTGATCTTCTTCCCAAGCGTGTTGCGCCGAGCGGGACTTATCCGTTTCACCCAGTCGAACCAATTTCTGATGTTCTTTGATTCTGACATTCAAGGGTCAGCCTGTTTCTCCGATATATGTTCTTCCACAGTCACACGGTACTTGGTATACACATTCTTTTTATCTCTGATTTTCGTTGTCCGGCTTTGTTTTGGTTAGAATTGATCTGTTGGTGTCGTTCGTATTGCTGTTCTAACCTTGTAGTTGTTACCTATTCTCCTGATTTTTTCTGATAGGCCTTTTACGTACGGAATTACCGTTGTGCACACTTTGAATTGTTGTTCTGTGTCTTGATTCTGCTGTGCTATCCGATTTTCTCTTGCTTTTGAGAACGTCTTGTTTGTGTAACCGTTCTGTTTCAGTGTGTGGGTTATGTTATTAAACTCAGTTTTTCTGTTTTCTTCCTCTGAGCAGATACTTCTGGCTCTGTCATAAAGGCACCTGGCTACTCCAACCTTCACATTGTTCGGGTGGGTGGAGCCGAAGTGTAAGTATTATCCGGTGTGTGTACGCTTCCTGTATACTGTGGTCTTGAGTGTGCCGTTGTTATTAGTGTGTACCAGGACATCCAGGAAAGGTATCTTGCCTTCTGATTCCAATTCCATGGTGAATTTAATAGAGTTTTCTATACTGTTTAGATGGTGTAGGAAGCCATTTAGTTATAGTTATAGGTTAGTATAATTGACTTTTTTTACATTTGACAGGTGACAGTTACCAAATTTATTGTTTCAAAATGAATGAAAAATGAATACGCTACCAGAACGCAGGGAAATTGTGCCAATGTTTTTGCGGAATAATTCATCAAAGGTTTTAACTCAACGTGAATTTCGGAACGAATAGCAGAACCGTTTGACGCCTACTGCTGAAACAATTCGACGTATGGTGGCTCAATTGGAAGAGACTGGGTTAATCCGAAATCGGAAATCACATGAACGGTCTCAGACAAACAGGTTACTTGAGAACATCCAAGCTGTGAGAGATGAGTGTCGAGGAGGGGCCATCAACATCGACGCGAAAACCCGCAACGCATTGTCCATTTCTCCGCCTGATTGATTCCTTCAAAGAATTTTGACCAAAGATTTGAAGATGTCTCACAAAATTCTGATGGTTCAATAGCCGACCGCCAAACCCGTGTGGCGTACCAGTCAGAGGTTGTCACAGCTGAATAACGAAATACTTGATTTTTTCGAGAAATTGATGATGAGCGACGAGGCGCATTTTCACTTCTCTAGGCATATAAACAAACAAAACATCCGGTTTTGAGCAACCGACAATGCGCGTGTTCTCCATGAGACAACACTCCATCCACAAAAAGTGACCGTATGGTGCGCTGTCAGTAATGGTCATAACTTATACTTAAACTGTGTATACGTACCACCGCATGCTGAATACAGTGATGTGGAAGAATATTTGAGTACCCTTCTAATTGCTGGTGACTTTAATTTGCCTAATATTTCATGAAATTATGAGAATGAAATCGGAGCGAATGTACCTCGGCGTGGAGTAGATGCAATCAGCGAATTATTTGTAAGTTAATTTTACCTTTTAGATTTGTAACAATATAATTATGTATACAATCCTTTCGGTAGATTGCTTGATCTGGTTACATCTTGGGGGGTTGATGTTAATGTTGTTCGTGCGGGCGTGCCACTCGTTGCTGAGGATCCTAACCACGCGGCCCTTGAAATTAAATTCGATGCTCCACTGTGTCCGATATTGCCTAGAGCATCATACTTGAAGTATAATTTTGATAAAGTAGACTATATAGCTATCGATAATAATAATAATAATAATAATTCGGCTTTTATTTGGAATAAAACAATTACAAATAAGGTCATTAAAGTCAAACATGTCACATGTTACATTTGTCAAATATATACACTCCGCCAAAAAAGTATCGCATAATTTAGTTTTGAATCATAAAAGTATCGCATAATCTTTGTTTGTAGCATAAAGTTGTAAATATACTTTAATGCGCTCTAAGATATAATTTCTATGATTGTTTAAATAAAATACAGGCCAAATAAAAACAAGAACTCATACTTGAGATTTTTATTAAAACAAGAAATTATAATTTTGGAAAGAAAAATGTCATAACAGTAGCTTTTAATACTGAGTATTGCCACCTCTGGCTCTTATGACCGCTCGCATACGGTTTGGCAGAGATTCGATTAACCTCCGTATATAAGCCTGATCCAAATTCTCTCACTCGTCACGGAGAGCAATTGCTAGTCCATGCAGGTCCGCTGGGGCAACATTTTGGGTTCGTATCCGTCTGTCAAGGAGGTCCCACACGTGCTTGATAGGGTTCATGTCCGGACTTACCGCAGGCCAATCTAAAACTGAAATACCCACATCGTTAAGGTATTCCTGGACGATTATTGCAACATGCGGTCGTGCATTATCGTGCATTAACATGAATTCGTTTCCTATAATTGGCGCATATGGTACTACATGTTCTTCTAAAATGTCCGTTATATACCTGTGGGCAGTCAGTGTACCTCTGTCTACTGGTACTAACTCTGTACGACCTGTTAAACAGATGCCTCCCCAAACCATAATAGAGCCACCAGCGAAATTAGGTCTAGGTCTGATATTACACTGCGAATAGCGCTCACCGTCTCGTCTGTACGGCTATCTGAGGTGTAAAGACCAAATCTTGACTCATCTGTGAAGAGTATATTGGCCCAGTCATTAATGTTCCAATTTACATGTTCTCTGGCAAACCTTAAGCGAGCCACTCGGTGGTTCCTAGTGAGACGAGGGGCTGTTACAGCTACTCTAGCTCTTAATCCACTCTGTCGTAACCTATTCCGAATAGTTTGAGTACTCACACGAGTATTTCTGACTCTAGCCAAGTCGTTCTGCAATTGTCTCGCAGTTACATGTCTTCGACGTAATGCTTGTAGTAGTAAATAGCGGTCATCTTGGCGAGTAGAACATCTTGGACGACCTGGTACAGGTCTTCTACTGTCAATGCCTGTTTTCCTATATCTGGCTACGGCTCTAGAAACACTTGACTGATTGATGTTCATCAAATTAGCAACGTATGCTTGAGATCGTCCATCTTCGATTAAAGCAACTATAGCAGCCACTTGTTCTGAAGTTAAATTGCTCATTTTAGTTTTAAAAGCGTTGGTACAGAACTCTGACTTCGCACTTTAAAATTTGTCCGTATAGGAAGACTTTCAATAAACAACTGAACAAACCGTACACATATGCATTTTTCTAAATGTATTCTTTTAGATAAAAAAAAAGTAAACAGGCTAAGTTCCATTATTTTGTTCGTGTTTTTATAGTTCACATACACGAGGCAAACTTTTTGTGAACGTATAAAAATATCTTGGTTCATAAATGCCCTTTTTTTAGTTTATGCGATACTTTTTTGGCGGAGTGTATATAAAAAAGATAAAAAAAAACATACAAAGCCAGGTAAAAAATGCCTATGGCGAGTCAATTTTACAAATATAAAAGTACATACAGATGTAAAAAACAAATGTTATATATATAAGACATACAAAAACAAACTGGATGTAGATGTCTTAGGCTCTACTTATATATTCGTTCATGCTGTAACATTCCATCTCCAAAAGTTTACATCTCACTCTTTGTTGAAATTTATTAAGGGGTAGCGATGTTAGATCCAACGGCAATGTATTATATATCTTTGACCCCCAATAGTCGACGGAATGCTGTGTCTGCGTCAGTCTATGGTAGGGTGTTAGTAGATTGTTTCTGTTTCGGGTTTGATAGTCGTGATTTTCTCCATTAAATGCGAAGTCTTTTTTATGAGAGTGCACGTATATTACTAAATGTAGTATTAAAATTGAAGGTAGCGTAAGTATCGACTCTCTTCTAAAGTAGGACCTGCAGGACTCGTTATACTTAAGTCCACATATAGCTCTAATTGCTTTTTTTGCAGCACGAAGATTCTCTCTGCAGAACTGGATAAACCCCAAAAAATAATACCATAGCTGATCAAGGAGTGGAAGGAAGCAAAATAAGCTGATCTGACCGCTTCGCTGGTAGATACCTGCCTCAGTCTTTTTATCGCAAACAATGCAGATGTTAATCTAGGTGCGAGGGATTTGATATGCTCTGTCCAACTCAGTCTGCTGTCAATCACCAAGCCCAGGAATTTAACGCTGCATTGCTGCTCTGCTTTTTTGGTAGTAAAGCGCAGTGTCTGGGTTTTACCCGTATTAATCTTTAAGTTATTTGCAGCAAACCAATTTTCTGCCTCCTGGACGATCGTTTCGGAGTGTCTTTGAAGGTCGTCACGATTTTTACCTTGAGTCAAAACAGAAGTGTCGTCAGCATATAAACAGAGTTCTGCATTTCGAATGTTACCCGGTAAGTCGTTGATGTATATGGTAAAAAGCAGGGGCCCTAATATGGACCCCTGTGGAACTCCATACTTGACCTGTTTTGGTGTTGACTGGGTGTTTTGCCATTCTGTTATCTGTATTCTGTTTGACAAGTAAGAACTTAACAACTGCAGCGTGTTCCCCCTGATGCCATAGTGTTCCAGTTTATTTGTGAGTAGAGTGAGTAGAGTAGAGTAGAGTAGTAGAGAGATAGTACTCGTTTGCTAGTACTGGACCTTGAATAGTTCTGACATTGATGTTTGCGTTGGTGACTTTTATAATCTAATACATGATGGTATAAATTAATTTGTCCCAAAAGTACGTATTAGAAAGAATTCTTATGGTTTCCCTTTATCTCAATTAGTATCCTTAAAAAAAAGAATAAATTTCATAAAAAATGGAAAAAATTTAATAATGCCCTAAATTACCATTAATTCTCAATATTGCGGAAACGCTTAACCTATTAATGCCTAAGGCATTAAAATATATGAATTTTTTCAAGATTATTATTAAGATATATTGAAACTACATTAACTAAGACCAATTTGTCATTACATTAAAAAAAAATATCGGGTAGTATTTCAACGTGGAGGGTGCGTATACGCACCTTTGACCGAAAGCGATAGTAAATATTAAGTCACAAAAAGAAATAAAGTTCCTTAAATAGTTAAATCCTATGGTTTTCAAATTTTTGAAACAATTAGTTGCACTTTGTGCATAAATAAGTATTATTGCTTTCGCAAAATCCGCATTTTTTTCTTGCGTTAGTGGTTTCTCTTATAATAGTATGACTTTTATCATCAAATCTAACAACATCTGGTAAAGCGTTATTTGAAGGTCGTCCACATGTTGATTGTGGGGTCGTTACAGAATCAGTATACCCAGGCTGTCCACTATATTATAAGTGCGATCTGAATTCCAATTGGGAAGTGATGAATTCAATCGCTATTCTAGAAATTCTATTTACTACTATGTTGTCGATCATGTTAGTAAATAGTGGTTCCCACTATTTCTTACCTCTTATTCGTATTCGGTAGTTAGCTACGCCATTATCGTGGAGGTTCCTCGTCGAGGAATGTGCAAAAATGGTCGATTACGCAACTCATCCAATTATTATGCATTTAAAAACTTATTTAAAAACAAAAACAAAATGATTTGTATGTTGCCTGACCTATCTGGAACGTTTACCGCTAAATAGAAATGTTACAATTCTATTTAACGCTTCCCAGGAAGAAAGTTAGACTGAAATATTGCGTATGCTCACCCTTGGCCATTAATAGGTTAAGGCATCACTTACCTCTGATTATCTGTAAAACCGAGAATGGTATCAAGAATAATCCAAACATGTTTTGGTCATACTTGTGCAACCGAAAGTCGACTGGAGCTGTTGTTGGTTGCTGAACATGAATATGACGGTAGGTGCGCGGAGGATTCACAGGCAATTGGTGAACTTTTCTCAGACTTTTTTCTTCAATTTTTGAATCAAATCAATTACCTTGTTCTGTTGAGACAGATAACAATATAAACTCTCTTACAATTAATTATATTTCACAGAATCAGATATTGGATTCACTCGATGCTCTTGATTCTCAGAAGGCACCTGGTCCTGATGGTGTGCCCGCGATATTTTTCAAAAGATGCTCTTCAGGCATAACTAAATCTTTGTGCATTATTTTCAATAGGGCTTTAAACTGTGGTCGCTACCCTTCGGTGTGGAAGCTTGCTCAGATAATACCGATTAATAAGGGAGGGGACGGAGCTATTGTTACAAATTATAGGCCGATTTCTCTTTTAGATGAATTCGGTAAAGTGTTCTAATCTATTATTTCCCATGAGCTCTTTTTCTTCTGCAAAAATTATTTGCCGGAGCATCAGCATGGCGTTCAAAATGATCCACTTTAACTAATTTGGTACCTTTTATTCAGGAAATACAATTAATGATAAATAAAGGTTTATTTGTATCTGCAGTATACACCGACTTTTGTAAGGCGTTTGATAAAGTTCATCACCCAATGTTGTTAATTAAACTTCAAAATTTTGGTGTGCATCGCCCTTTGTTAATCTTATTGGGTCGCGGACAGGTCTCAGTATGTTGCCATAAATAATTGCAAATCATCCATTAGACGTGTTACTTCGAGCGTCCTCCAAGGATCGCACCTAGGTCATCTATTGTGCAGTATATTTATTAACGACATCGGTTGTTGTTTCAAAAATGTTAAACACAACTTATACGTGGATGATTTGAAACTTTATCGCTCAGTAACCTGTTCAGATGATTACGCAGTGATAGATAATGACTTACGCAGATTTACTGAGTACTGCAGCGTTAATAGGTTAAAACTGACCATTTGTAAATGCAAACATATACTATTTTCTCGTCAAATGGTACCGTCTTACGAAAATCTTTGTCTGGATGGGATGTTAATTTTGTCAGTTGGAATTGTTAATGATCTGGGGATGAATTTGGATTCCAAGCTGTCGTTTGCGGATCACGTTGAGACGATAATTAAGCGTGGTTGGCATAGACTCGGTTTCTTGATGAGAGTGACCAAAGACTTTCGCCATCACGCTACCCTGATTAATATTTATAATACTACAGTTGGTCCGATCCTTGAGTATGCAGCGGCAGTTTGGAATCCTTGTTATTATAAATATATTAATGATATAGAGAACGCTCAACAAAATTATTAAAAATTTTAATTATAGGTACAACCGGGGATTAAACTTTACATCTTACAAATCGAATGCTTTGTTTTATAAATTAGAAACTTTAGAAAACCGACGTACTATCGATGATTTGATATTCATTTATAAATCACTGAATAACTTGATTGATTTTCCCGTCTGCAGGAGCTTCATTGGTTTTAACTCGCCTGGATATCGTCCAAGACATTTTAATTTATTTTATGGACATACAGCCAATTCTAACTACTATTTGAACTCTCCATGAGTGAGATGCATACGCACTTTTAATTTATACAATAACCGTTTTAATTTGAAAAGTTTCTCACAAACTTTAATCTTTTTAAAAATCCCTTAAAGTATAATTTTTCACATACTAATTAAGACGTTAATAATGATTCCCTATTCTCATATTTCCTTATCTTTTTTTTAAGTTTAACTTTTGTAATACTTTTCATAAGTTTAGTGCTATATTCATATCTGCAGTAACTGTTTCACATGCCGCACTCAGAACTTTGTCTTATATAAAAATTACCTCAGTGTACCTCATTAATATTTTTGTTTGTTTGTTGTATTAGTATCATTCCGTTATGGGGCCTCTTTGGCCTGTCGAATGAGCTACTTTCATAAAAAAATTAATATTGTGAGGAAAGCTTTTATTATTTTCTTAATCTTATTAATCATTAAAAGTATTTTAATTTCACAACTGCTACAACTTATATTAATGCTCGCTAACTTTAAATGGACACAAAAATAAATTATATTGGAAAAACTGTATCAACAATATCCCGTAAACGAGAAATAACATTTGAATGGAAGCAACAAAAGAGAAAGAGAAGTAGCAATAGCTGTGGTATAATATGGGATACAAGGCTTTCCTAACCGAAGACCGAATATAATACAAGAAGGAATGTGGTCTACAATTATTTCGAATTAATTAACCTTTTTCGTATAGTGGTGAGTTATCTTGTGCATCGACGAGAAAGGCTTCGTCATCATTGCCCTAATCCTAAACAACAGAACAGAACTCTATGGTAAAGATTTGAACACTTGTCAGTATTGTTTTGCTCATTAAGCTTAGGTACTAACTTCCCCCATGTAGTTGTGTCCTGTGTAAAAGTATTTCGTGGTAAACTGGGGTATTAATTTTTAAATGTAAAAAAGGCAGTATCAAACCAAAAACTCCAAAGTATAAAAGCAAACCCTTTTTAATGCAGGCAATTTGAGCAAATGCATTTGATTTAACCATTTTATTTGCTTTTCTGCTACATTTATCTTTTCTGCACCAAACCAGCCAGTTCAATCCACATAAATGTTTACTTCTAATAATTGTAAAAAGTATAACATAATAGCCGCATTTTGTCGTTCGCACAAATGTATGGATAGATACTATGTAGTTAATGTTATTACGCCGAGTCCTCGTGTTGCATAGTTCAAAAGCACATTAAGCGGTAATGCAATTACTGGATATGCTCCTTAACTATAAAATATATAGCGTCTCGCATGGAACATTTACAACAATTACGTATAATCTGTTTAGCACAGCTTTAATGGAATTCGGTTTATCACCTTATACCTGGTAAGAAAAGAAGATGATTGGACATTCAACATAAATTATCAGTAACTATCCAAGAAGATGCGTGTATAGTACTATTATCTATGTTTTGTTAAGATTTGATAAAAATGCATGAATTGATATAGAACAAAAACTGCGAATATACAGGGCGAGTTTTTACCGATGTCTAGTATAGGAGTCTCAGAAAGTAGCGGAGAGAAAGATATGGTCAAATGGGAAAAAAATGCAGTTTTATTGACTGAGCCTTTTGCTTTTTGAAAAAAATGCACGGCTAGCTAGACACTGGCCATTGGATTTTCGCCCACAGCCTATTCGAGCCAGCCCAAACTGAGCGTGAGCTCGAGCAGAGCAGCAGGCAAGGCTCCGCCAAAATCGACCATGCTGGGCCAGTACTCTCCCAGGATGGAACCTCTGAGTTGGGCAAGCGCCGGGCAGTCACATAAAATGTGTTCCGGCGTCTCGTCTTCTTGGTAACATGTCCGGCACAGTGGGCTGATAGCCAAGCCCATGCAGTGCATGTGTTTGTTTAGCTTGCAGTGGCCAGTCAACAGCCCCACAACATGACATAGGTTACTGCAAGAAAACTGCAGGCAATATCTTGCTGTCTTCGGTGATGGCCTCACGCGCTTGACGGCAGGTGGTTATGGATTTCTATCTATTCTCGTGAAGAGTGGCAGTCCATTGCGTTATCATGGTGTTGAGTGTAGCCGACGAAATAGGAAGAGCAGGATCCGGCCCCACAAAGTGCGCGGCCCTGCCTGATGACTTTTGAGCTTTAACTCACTTGAGTGTCAAGGCATTATCGATAGCGACCGCTTCTAGGGCATTATGACACTAAAGTACTAAGCCCCAAGTGATCCAATGATTATTAAGAGCATTAACAGCAGCCTGACTGTCACTATAAAAGACAATACGCCGTCTCTCAATGCCCCTTGCTAAAATTTCTCCGGGACCGTGCAGAATCGCCAGCACCTCGGCTTGAAAAACAGTGGCAAACCTGCCCAGTACCAGTTCTAGATTGAGGTCAAGGTCCGAGGAGAAAACTCCTGCCCCCGTTCCCATTTTCGTTTTCGATCAATCTGTAAAGATGGCGATCGAGGATTGTAGTTCGATCCTGTGGTCTATAAGAATATGGTAGTGTCTGTTGAAAGCAAACCCAGGTGGCACAGCATCCTTTGCGGCACCAAGGAGAGGCACCTTAGCGGCGCCCTCACAAATGATGGTCGCGTGACTGTGTCCTCCGTCCGCTACGTCTAGAAGTCCCCGGCATCGTAATCTTATAGCCGTCTCCCCCACAAACAAGTCCAGGGGCGACACATAGGAGTGCTTCCATTGCCGCCGTAGGCGTTGTGCGCATTGCTTCTGTTACACTGAGACATGCGATGCGCTGCACATGTGACAGTTCGTTCCTGGCGACCGCTCGTCTCACCCTCGGCCACCAGACGAGAGCGCCCTAGGTTAGCATGGGCCTTATTATATCAGTATACAGCCACAAGATAATTTTCGGGGAAAGTCCCCAAGTCTAACCCAAGATACGACGACACTGTCAAAATGTCATACATGCTTTTTCAGTTTGTGTTTTCACTTGCCTGCTCCAGCTCAGTCTCTTGTCAAACACAACGCCCAGATATTTGACATCGTTCGAAAAACTGAGATCAGTGCCAAATAATTGTGGTGTTTGCAGTTGTTCCACCTTCTTTTTGTTGGCAAAGAGTACCATCTCTGTTTTACCTGGGTTTACAGAGAGGCCACCTTCCCTACACCAATTTTCGATAGATCTTAAGGCGGTCTGCATTACATTACAGAACACACCCCCAAATCTTCCATCAATTAGGACCGTGATATCGTCCGCATATGCGATTGTGTAATAGCCGGACATATTGAGCATACAGACAAGGTCAAAATTTATGTCTGTCAAATGGAAAATATAGTCGCCCATAGCTTCATAAATGAGGTATTTTTTCAGCGATTCCAACGATGTACCTAACATTTTACTTTCGTACTATTTTAGTAGTATCCTAATTTCCTCCATTGTTTCTCAATGTATTTTTTTTGTCATTCTCTGTTTTTAGCTTCTTAGAAATCTTTTTCTGTTATCTAAAATCATAATACCAACGGAATAAACATTTCACACCAGAGTATTTATGATTATTTGATTATAATTCATCATTCAATTGTTTCCATAGCTTTCTACGTGAATAGTTCGACAACTAAAAGGGAAAACAAATGGCTGTAATATATTAAATTGTAAAAATAACGATGTCAAGTGTTATATCGTTGGAATCGTTGAAAAAAATACCTCTCTTAGTCGTGCCATGACTTCATAAGAGAGATATTTTTTAAAACGATTCCAAAAATATAACACTTGACACAGTTATTTTTACAATTCCATAAATTACAGCAATAGCGGCTTATGTCAATACGATTTCAAATTTGTGTTCGGATTAGAACTTATTTGTAAATTTAAATTCACTAATTAACAAAAATCTTCGCGATAATAATGAGTTTCAGATTGTATAACTCTCATACATTAAATAAAATCTTCGGTTAGAGTGTTTGAATGTATATTCGGTTACAGTGTCTTATTAAGTACATAATTTCTTACAACATTCTTCTTTACGCCGATAACAATAAAGCTATGAGCATCAAACCAAATAACAAGATGTCTAATTAACCGTTGTAGTTTTTTTTTTTTTTTTTTGCTTTCATGGGCAGGTTTAACCCTGTGAGGCAGCCCATGATGTCTTATCCCTCTCGACCTGGTTGTACTCGAACAAACAGGTCCGCAAGTTGGTCGAGAGTTAACCGTTGTAGTTACAGTTGGCCCAAATATTTTTTTTCTTGCAACATATACGATAATGCCGGACAAAGCATTCGAACGAGTGACTATCTTGGAATACTAATGGCGAATGTTGGAGGACCAACTTGAAGCAAGCTACAAGTGTCGACCGTACAGTCAATACCGAGGTGTGGTCAGATAATATATGAAAGATATAAATACGAAGAAGAAAAGTACAAACGATTACATTTAAAGACCTAATCAGTACTTCTATAACAACAGCTATCTCTTCTTGGCAGATACTGTAGGAGAGAGAGGGAAGGGAATGACGGACTCAAAATTCAAATTTGTATTGAGCAAGAATACATGGGGTAGATTACTATCTCATGCAACTTCTCTCTGCTCACCAAAACTACCAAATCAGATAACGAGGACTGCTCCTACTGTTCAAGCGTTATAGACCACATGTACTTTGAATATTGACATTAGCCACCGCAAAGACTTAGAAGAAATTAGAAAGAATTAGAAGGAGGCAAAAGTAAGGATACTTGGAATTATTCGCGGGAATACGCGATGTTAATATTATTTTTGAAGAAACTTGATTTAGACAATATGGAGTAAATACAAATTACAGAGATTCAGGCAGAAGGAATGTGGTAAACGATTCCGGACTGATATCTAAGAGAGAAAATGTTTTCTGAGTAGGTGTAAGACCCACATTCGAGTGCATCATGGGCACCTGAAAATATCTATAGTCCACGCATCAAATTTATGTGTATACTTGAATTTAATTAATTAAAACAGTGTAACTTTAAGATTTACGTGATTAATTTCTATGTTACAAAGTTTTCTAAAATGAAAGTATATGAGAGGGATATAAATTTGTGATGAAGCAACTTAAAAAACGTGGCACCCTATAACACTCCTATAGAGATGAAGAATTCTATCATAGCAAACCTAGTCGTACAGCGGGAAAATATAGTGGACATACTGCCGGACCCGATGCGGATAAAGCCTTTAACAGAAGATAAACTAATAACAGCAACTAAGTCCATTAAAACAGGCAGAGCTCCAGGAATAGACGAATCCCCCGGAAGTCATAAAGGTGGCAGTGGAATTGAATACCAAATGGATTCTGGGAGTAATGAACCAACTGTTAAACCTTCAGATTTTTCCATGGAAACTGGCAAAAGTGGTACTACTGCTTAAAAAAGGTAAAGATCCATGTAGTCCAACCTCATACAGACCCCTCTGTCTACTGAACACCTTAAGTAAATTATACGAAGACCTAATCAGATTTCGACTATCAGAAGAATTAGAAATGAAAGGTGGTCTCTCAAGAAATCAATATGGATTTAGGAAAGGTCGCTCTGCAGTACATGCTGTAGAAAAAGTAAGAGATATGGTCCACAACTGCAAACATAAATAGTGCGCATTAATCACGCTAGATGTAAGAAATGCCTTTAACTGGGCAGATGGGAACGTTATAATAGAAAGATTAAAGGAAAGACAGATATCACAATATTTAATCAAAATCGTGGCTAGCTACTTACAGAGCAGAAAGCTTCAAATAGCCAAGGGAAAGGTGTCCGAAGCGAAGTCGGGAGTGCCGCAAGGGCTTCGTACTCGGACCCCTCCTATAGAATGTTCTCTTTGATGACGTATTATATATAGACCTAACGGATGACTCCAGTTTGCTGGCATACGCTGACGACTTGGCCATGCTCGTCTTCGCAAATGACGAATATGAACTGATGATCAAAGTAAACGACAACAACTACAGACTAAACAATTGGAAGAGGGAGAACAACTTGAGACTTGCTCCATCCAGAAAAGACGGAAGCCATATTATTAAAGGGTAGAAGGGCTAGAGACCATATCTTTTTTATGAACGCTAACACTAAAATTGTTCCGAAAACACACATAGTATACCTTGTAGTAGTATTACGTTGGACCAGCGCCTCTACTTTGGGGAGCACATAAAGCAAGTGTGCCGGAAGGCTGAAGAAAGAACAGCTCTACTGTCAAGGCAAATGCTAAACGTTGGCGGCCCGGGAAGCTCGAAGAGGAAAATGCTGAGCGGTGTGACGCACTCTATATTACTGTATGGAGCACCAGTCTGGGGGTCGGTCATTGAAAAGACTGTTTATCGGAACATTATGGAGAAACAATAAAGGCGGGCTGTCCTCAGAGTGGCAGCAGCTTATCGCAGAACATCGAATTGGGCGCAACAAGTTATAATAGGCACTCCACCAATTGACCTCCTTGTTTATGGTAGAACATATACTCACCTAAATGGGGGAAGACATGCTCGACGTGATGCTGAACAGAACATCATACGGAGATGGCAGACGCGGTGGTAGGAAAACATGTCTAAAGCCCAATGGACAAAGAAACTCTCTGGAGGCTTGGCTGAAATGTCCTTTTCGCAGCGTAAACTACCATGTAACGCAAGCACTTACGGGCCATGGAGTATTCAGATCGTACGCCCTAAGATTTAAAAAGGATACCACGGACAAGTGTGCCTACTGCGGGATTACAGACACGGCAGAGCATACTATTTTTGAGTGTAAACGGTGGAGAGATAGGCGCGCCCAGACTTACAGAAAAGTGGGTAAAGATCTGAACCCAGAGAATCTGATACAAACTATGATAAAAACAAAACAAAATTGGACTGATTTAAGAACCTTAATAACTTCCATTATGGCTGATAAGGAGACTGAAGAACGACAGAGACAGTCAGGTCAAGACCTTAGACTTGGATAGTAGTTAACTAGACTGCCAAACGTGCCCGACGCAGATGCCCAAATGGGCGGTTCCGGGTACGCCTTATACGTGACGAACAGGGGGAGGTTTAGTGGGTAGGCAGGTCATTGCACCCCCCGACCTGAATCCCACACTCCGGTGCACACGAATGCTTCTGGTGCCTATGAAGATTCCTCCTCCATAAAAAAAAAAATGAAAGTATTTATCCTAATACCGGACCGACAAGGAACAAACTAGTGGTTATTATTTGAGTTGCAGCTAACTTTCTTGGACTACTCTATAGATTTGTATTGTAAACTACACTTGCGAGCAACGAAGTCGATTCACTCAGTGAGGGTGCACATATATATGATTTTTTTCAAAGGCTTGACCAATTTATTAAAAACATGTATCATTTAAAAGGCAGAAATTTTAGAGTTAAGCTTAAAGCACAATTATTATTAAAAGTGATCGTATAGTTTTTTAATTATGCAATTTATGTAAATGAGAGTATAGGAAAATGTACAGTATGTGGTACCTACGCGTACAAAACCGATAGTATAAACACCGACAAGTGATTTATTTTTGACGGGTACATTGTTGCATTTATTGTTTTCACAAAATTATGGATACGTCAACAGAAAGAGCTGCTCAAGTAGTCGCTTTGTTGCAACAAGTATTAAATCATCGAACAGTCGCTGCATTTAGGCCAGTCAGCTGCTACCAGAATTTACAGAAAATTTGTAGGTAGAGACTGGTGCCTTTAATCGGCGATCGAGAGCCAATCATCACCGGGGCACTTCTGAGAGAGACGATGGTTTTGTTGTCCCGACCTCATTGCGAAATCATCACTTCACCGGTGTTGAGACGCGTTTGATGAGTCAGTGAGTGGACAGCCAGAAGACGCTTGAAGAAAGCCGGCCTCATTCCAAGACTACCTACCAGAAGGTCAAAGTTGACGGCCAGGCACCACTTTGCTCGAAAGCATTTGAATTGGGGTATCGAGCAATGGCGATGATGAGGGCAGAACGTGTGCAGGAGACGCCGGATCTCCAGACGTCCGGGCGAGCAATCTACAGATTGTTGTTTCGCTCAAACAGTTGCGTACGGTGGCGTCTCCTGCATGATGTGGGCTTGGATCTGCTCAGAGGGAGAAGCCGAACTCGTTTTCGTACCCCAGGGAGGCCGAAGAGGAGGACTGACCGCTGATCGGTGCATTACCTATATTCTCCTGAAATATGTTATTTCGTACGCAGGTTTTATTGGCGATAACTTCGTGTTCATGCACGATCATGTTCGTTTCCAGGTTTCACGTACTACTAGACAGTTCCTGAACAAAGTCACTATACGGACAATGGACTAGCCAGCGATCAGTCCAGACTTTAATCCCATTGAACATTTATGGGACAATCTTAAACGGAGGGTGCGGGCCAGAAATCTAGTTCCTGCGAATATTGACAAGCTCAAAGCCGAGTTATTAGAGGAGTGATACGTAATTCCTCAAAAGTTCACACAAAGGTTAATTAGATCGATGGCAAATCGATCACAAGCTGTCATCAGGCCTAGAGTGAAGACCAGTCGAAACACCAGGGCTACAGGAAGAACACCCATAGGTGATGCAGTCCTTTTGACATTGTAGATATTATTACCGGCTTGTAATATTGTCAATAATTAAATAGTAGAGTAAATAGTAGAGAGAGGTCAAACCATGTATTAAGTAAATAATTTCTTTCATTATTTTAACATTTTTTGTTTCGTCTGAGAAATAAATCACCTTACCTAATTCCTCAATAATTTAATTTCCTCAATTTCCATTTTCCTTACACTTCGACATAAATTACATTATTTGAAAAAGTATTGAGTTAACTTTTATTTGATGACGTCACCTTAACACTACAGTTTTAGATTTTAGGATGATATATGTTTTTCATAAATTGGTTATATCGTTTTTGAAGAAAACATATCTGAATGCGCACTTTATGGGTGAGTGGATTTGGCTGCTCGCAACTGTATTTGCAAAAGAAAAATTAATCCAAATACAAGAAGTAAATTTTATTATAGCTATGACAACAGAACAGCATATTGTATATCAAAACTAACAAACTGGAAATGATGACACTCAGAATCCGGAATAAAAATAACTGAGAATTTAGAATTAATTGTATCGTCAAGTTTTTCAGTTAAAATCATAGTGATTAAAACTTAGGTATTAAGTACGTCAAATAATGTAAATTTATGTCATCTACGCCACAACCAAATTAGTTTCTTATTATTGTCCATAGCCCTTACAGAGTCGAGCTAATTTCCAGTTATTATATAAATAAAAATCCTACAAAGAACCTACGTAATGTAAGCAACTAATAAATACAGTTACATTAATAATAAAGCACCAAAAAAATACTTCAAGACGGTAAACATAGCATCACATCAAATTTTATGTTATACGATTTTGCTTTATATAACTTCACATCTTAAATTATTCCAGTTTTAATGATATATGAATACTAGTTGGAATAGATATTGTTGTGCGTTTTAAATTTGACTAAACCGAGCAGATACAACATAATTTCAAATCCAGAACCTTAATAAACACAAAATAAATTTCTTCGTACTGCGGCTAATAATCCACTTGAGAAAATGCTTTAGTTGAAAATCATGCACTCGTGGAGACATATATAGGACGCTAGCTACAATCAAGCCGTCGTTCGAAGAAGCTTGGCACAAATTGATTTTCACGCAGAACCAATCAGATTAGAAATCACCCTCCTCTCCTATACAAATACAAAGATAAGTTATATTTTATATACATCTTCCAATCTTATAAGTGTGTGCTCAATATTATATAAATGTTTATTAAATGGTATAATACATAAAACTCAGTATTTTCGCTCTTGTTTTTCTCTATTGACATCATCTCTTTCTTTGCAAACTAAGTACGGTTGTTCAAATATCGTCCTCAGAATAAGTAGGACACAATAACGATGCGATAGCAATAACAAAACGATAAGGTCGTTTTGCTATTTTTACAATACGTCCGATATTCTGAATATTCTTAGTTTACGTTTACGCTACGTTAGGTATTTGCTATTTCTTAAAGTACCATGCCATCGTGTATGCAATAACATTTATAATCCTTGCCCGTACAATATTTTTTTCTTTTAATGATATCGAGTGTTTCATTTTAATCGCCACAGGCAAATATCGAGTGACAATGAGAAGTAAATACACTCTGTAACCTTTTTTGTTGTTTCAGGTAAAAATTTAATTTTTTGGGGACTTATAATAGATCATTTTGTGAGTTTTTGGAATAATTCTGAATGTCCAAGTTGCCTCCGGTTTGACCGGAAACGTTTTCAACTTTTGATTTTTAAATTTAACACCCTGTATTTTTTTACATTTTTTGAATCGGTATGTTATTCTACGCATGATAAAGCCATCTGCTAATTTTTTTATTAGAGTAGGTATGTTTCCTGTAAATGAAACCGAAACTAGGTGACTGACTCTCAAATCCTTTTGGTTTGCATTGTCATCATGAGAAGTAATTCAAATCTGATATCTTTTTTTATCTGTCCTTAGATATTTTCCATCCAAATTTCAAAACATAGTGCTTTTCTTAAAACTAACTTTTTTCAAATATAGCTAGAGTGCTGGGTCTTATCGATTTTTTTTTTTGAGGTTTTCTTAAACTTTTGGTACCAAAACTTTTAAAATCCATTACGAAATAAAGACGCAGTGTTAAAAAACTTTTTATAACTTCTGAGCATAAGCTTAGTATTAATTATTAATACTAAGCTTATGCAAATGTCCGCTATTACGCACAAAACATTCTCTTGCTCTTAGAGTATTTTCTGCTAGTCTTTCAAACATTTCTGGAGTTATCCTTTCAAATGTTTGTACAATTCTGTGTTCCAGCTCGTGCAGTGTAACAACCGGAGTAATGAAGACAATATCTTTAATGTAATCCCAAAGAAAGAAATCAAGCGGAGTTCAATCCGGAGATCTGTCTGGCCACCTTGTTGGACCGTTTGTTGATATCACGTTGTTGTCTCCAAACGTTTCATGTAAATATTGCGAAACGTCGGGGGAGCACCGTCCTGTTGGAAGTAAATATTTCGGTATAAGTATAGCATTAGATGATCAAGATCATCTTGGATTTGATATTTTAAAAACTATAAATAACGTGCACCAGTAAGCATGCCTTTTAACAAAGTAGGTCCAACAATTCGATTGCCTAGTATGCACGCCCGGACATTTACACCAAACCGTTCTTGAAAGTATCCAGTTCTCATAGTCCTTCTATTATTTTGCGACTAATAACGAATATTTTGACGGTTGAACATAGAGTTGTTACAAAACCGAGATTCGTCAGTATATAAAATGTTGTTTATAAAATTGTTGGTTTCATTGTATTTATTTAACAACCATGCGCAGTATTCCAACCTTCTACCTGCATTTTCATCGTACAAATGTTGGTGTAAATTATATTTGTAAGAACGATATTTATGTTTTCTTCAAATTTTCCTCACCGATTCTCTTGATATGTTCACCTCAAGAGCGATTTCTCTCACTGAAGCTGTGGAATATAGGTAATTACTAGACGGTTTTCACAATTAGGAACTGGATTTCTGCACATTCGCTGTTCCAGTTTTTGAAAATAGCTATGACAGGGACACAGTTCGGGGTAGCGGATCATGTATAATTGTGGGGTTTCGCGACTGTTCTTTTCACATTCTCCATAAATCAAAAGCATGTCAATTTTTTCTTCATGTGTATACGAAGCGATATTGTTATTCATGATGACTGATAATTTACTTTTGGCTCGTTTAGACTGGCATAAAGACAACGTACGTAAACATCAAATCCGTAAAAGCATAATGGCGGACATTTTGAATAAGGTTAGTAATAACTACATATTATTGAAATTATAAAAAGTTGTTGTGATAGGTGGCAATTACCTCAAAATTGATAAAAACTTTTTTAATACTTCTTCTTTATTTCTTAATGGATTTTAAAGGTCTTGGCGCCAAAAATTTAAGAAAAAGATCCTAAAGAAAAATCGATACGACCCACCCTAATTACATTTGAAAAGTTAGTTTTAAGAAAAAAAAACTATGTTTTAAAATTTTCACGGAAAATATCTAAGGACAGATAGAAAAAACATCTGATTTGAATTACTTCTTATGATAACAATGCAAACCAAAAGCAATTTATGAAAGTCACAGCCACCTAGTTTCGGTTTTAAAATTTACACGAAACATACCTACTTCAAAAAAAAAACAGCACATCGGTTCATCATGCGTAGAATAACACATTGATTCAAAAAATACAAAAAAATACAGAGTGTTCCATTTAAAAATCAAAAGCTCGGAACGCTTCCGGTAAAACCTCAAAAATTTAAATTTTTATCAGAAATAAAACATGGGTATGTCGAAAAGTGTGAAAAATATGAAAAAATATTTCAACCAAAAGTTATATGGTATTGAGGGGGACATAAAGTGGCATTATTGGCTTGACCTTGAACTGTCATTTGAAGGTTATATAAACGTCACCTCAAATTTCTTAAATAGAACATGCTGTATATAATTGCATATTCTTGTACCTTATTACAAGGACTTTTCAAAACAGTAATGATAAGATATTTTTTAGAGTTATCACACTAGAAAGTCACCGGCGTACGTCTCGGCACTAGCACTATCTAAGTGTAATGTAATCTTTAGGTCTTCAGTTGTGGTGGATGCGGTCTAGTAAACAGTGATCTATAAAGAGCTCCATAAGAAAAAGGGTGGTGACCTTGGAGGTATTGCTATATGACTACCTTTCCACCATCCAACGGCGTAGATAAGTTAAATTTAAAAAGTCTCTTACAGCGCGCGCATAATGTGGTGCTGGGTGCTGATTGATCTACATGGCGAACCCAATGCGGAATAATATTGGAATAATAACGACTATTTATGACGTCGATTCAACATGCTATTGCTTACAAATTTAGGCTCATCACTAAACATAACACGAGAAAAAATGTGGGATCTAACTGAATTTTATCTATAGCCCACCTGCAAAATGTGAGACGAAGAATTTTGTCGTTATCCGAAAGCTCCTGATTAATTGAAATGTGAATATGATTGGCACCTAAAATTTGATCTACATCTGCAGTAGGCACATTTAATTTAGGGCTAATTTTGCGTTGACTAATGTGCGGATTAATTATTACCATTCCTACTATGGTTACGGTAATGGCATCATCGTTATTTAATGATTCTTTTTGCTTCCACATGCCAAAGTACAACTTCACTACACTCAGTCGAGTAACGAAAATTCTAATTTACCGGCAATAGCCCGTCAAGTGAAACTGAGGGTAAATTTTATTTGCCTTAGGTCTGTAAAATGTTGGTCGTATGCGCATGCATTAAAATCTATATGCTAGGATTGGGCATTGGTCTCAACAGGTTTCATATTTGTTTCTACATATATATTTATATAGTCACACATTTTCAATTTTCTTCAAGTTATGTTTGTTTACAAGTGAATAGACCATAATAAATAATAAAAATGGGTCTACTTTGACAATAAAAATAGCGATACTATCTCGTCTGACCACGTAATTTTTATAGCATCGACAAGGGTTAGTGTAAATGAGAAATGAAAACGCGTACCGACTTTGAAAGGAAAACGAAGGGCGAAAACAATGGAATTTGCGATTACAGTAGCTGCAATACGAAGGGAGAGATTTATTAGCGGTGATACAGTGTCATTAATAAGTGATACGAAAACGATTACTGCAAGTTTGAAGGACTATTAGCGTGGTGATAATTGAAATTTGATTTGAGTTGGTACTATACAGACATCAGACATTACGGACTATTAGCGATTTTGTGGTATGTAAGTAAATGATAAGATGGCGTGCGATATATGGAGAGTGATTAGTGAAATTAGATGAAGATGATATAGGTAGTTGTTTTAAATGGCCGAAATTTTTACTATACACGGATGACCTCAAAATTTATACAGCGGTCCGTACTATTGAAGATTATGTACTTTTACAACGGGACTTGGGTCGGTTCTATCAATTCTATCTAAATAATGACATTCTTAAACTTTAGTAAATGCCACAAGAAATAAAAATAGGATTGACTATACGTATGAGTTCTTAGGTCATGAAATAGCTGCGGTGGCATCTGATCAACTTCTTTTTAATGCGCATATAGAGTATGTGTGTAAGAAAGCTTGGAAAATGTTGGTGTTCATATTCAGATTGACTCATAGGTTTAGTAATGTTAAGAGTATGATATCTATTTATAATGCCTATGTATTTTCTAATTTGAATTACTGTTCAGCGGGATGGAACCCGCAGTATGTGTCCTATATATTTCGCCTAGAGTCCATACAAAAGAAATTTATTAGTTATCTAAATAAAAAGAGCAGCCTTCCGACTTTTCAGTTTTACACAAATAATCTTTATTTTTACAACATGATGCCATTGAAGAATCGGTTGGTTACGGATCTCACCATACTTTACAAAATTATAAATGAAGTTATCGACTGCTCGGACTTACTTCACCTTTTTAAAATTAATATGTCAGTGTACCCAACTCGTGATCATAATCTTTTTTTTATGTTTTACACTCACACACTAACATGCTGCTATTAATTCGCCAGCCTCGAGGCTGGAGCGAGCATACAATGGTCAGTACCCTGCCGATATATTCCAGTATAACCTCTGCACAAAAAACGTATTAAGGAATCGATAATAGAGCATTAATTTTTGTTTTCTATTTTAATTTTTTCATTGTACTTCTTGTTAATTCTTGTATCTTGTTTTGGTAGTTGTACATTTTTATCATTTTGTTTTAGTTCACAAATGAAAAAATATTTGTTAGATTTGAGTATAATATAAATTTTATTTATTATTTTCCATACTTGCATTGTTTCTGTTTGGTTATGATTGTAATTTTGTATACATTGTATGGACAGTTTGTTGGGTTCGTCCCGTTATTGTCCTGAACTTCAAAATAAATAAATAAATAAATATATTAGTTTAGCAGTGGTTAGGGTTTAGTAGGGTATGCATCGCTGTCAATTCTGCTCTTCATAAATACATACAATCAGTAACGGCTCGTGAGTTATGAAAGAGGATGGACACGAAATAAAAACTTTACATTTGTATTGCACTGTGCCGCGCGTTCAATAATTAAATTAAATTGATGCACGTAACAGTCCAGCATGTGGAAATGTTCTTTTGATGATAGCTTGGACACCATTTGTCTTACCACTTATCACGAACGCCCCATCGTAATTTCGTTATAAGATCCAGAAGGACAAGTTAAAATAGCTTGCAATTTATTCCGCAATGTTTTTGCTAAAATCTACATTATTAGAGGTGTCCGTAGTTTCATCGGCCACCTTGTAAATTTGCAACATTGAATTTAGCAATTCGTTCTAAATTGAGGGCACCTTTAAACACTTGTGAACCTTTCATATGTATTGCAAGCACAGCGTCTAATTCGGCTGTAAAGTTGATTAAGCCTACATAAATACCTGGATTTGCCGACGTAAATGTCTCATCATGCCCCTGTACCGTCAATTCAAAAACACCGCAAAATTTTATACACATAATTAACCGGCGCAAAATATGACGATGTTTTTCCACATTTTTGTTGTACTTAATTTTATGTCGCAAATCAACACTGTCTAACTGTTCACGTATGTCCACTTTGCCTATAACACTCAAATCCACGCATGTATTCATGTGAAAAACGGAATTTTTGTATTTCTTTGCCCGCTCTGCGATATGCTTTAAATCATTCAACCCTTGTTTATTCCAAGCACTCTTTCTTAAAAAGTAAGCAGCTTAAACAAAATAGTTTATTTGTTAGTGAACATCCGTACGTCCACTCACATTTTTCATATAGGTATATTTGTATGAATACTCTATTGTAAGTTCGAGTTTTACTTGTAGAAGTGTAGCTTATTTGAAGATCAGGAATCGGCAGTTCTTCCTGATGATGGTTTTAGCAGGTTTTTTAAAAGATTTTGCATACAATCATAACTTCAATCATTAATAATAAACGTCACTTTGAAACGCCTTTGAAATCACACATGCGCGGTACACGCCGTTAACTGGACACACAAAATGTTGTGCCCGAATGAGACGTTTAACCGCATATGGCGAAGACAAGCGGAGCCGGCCAATTCATACGCGAAATAGGGACATCGGAAATTGTGCCTCGGAAGATAGTTTTGAGCGATGGCATATGCGCTAGTGCCTGTACTGCGGATAGAAACTTTGATACCATTGATATAAAAATAATTAAACAAAATAAGGCACTGAATTACATGCGAATTTCTTTCTTTCTTTAACTTGGTGCTTGGGTAGGCACGTGCCCTTGTGCCCTTTACTACCAGCCGCCACTGCATACAATACCTGTATATATTCAATGAAAATGCGATTGTTTTGTTATTATTAAGTGATGAATTTCTAACTTTTTATCAATAAAAAAGTGCCTTTCCAGATATAAATACAATTTATTCTTCCATTAAGTTCTAACAAAGATAAGTATATAAGTTCTACAAATAATCACAGTTGAGTAAGTTCAAATTCTATTGAAATTAATACATTACAAACATTTGTTCTATTTATACCCATCCAGTACTCATTTTAAGCGTTTAAAATTTACATTAATCAATTCAAGTTTCCCACAAACATTTAACGGCCTCATAATTCAGTACGTCTACATATAGAAGTTTAAATTACTATATATTTAAACAACCTACATTTATTGTTGAATTATATCAAAACTTACTACCAACTTTTTCTCGACATAAATATTTACGTTTCTAATTCCACTAGATAATTTAACGAACAAATAGAGAACAGAAATTAAGCTCCAAGTATACTGTACGTATTTTAATTGAAATATTTTATAAAATCGGTTTGTTTACTGTAGGATCATATAACAGTTCAAAAACATATGTTCCAAATACACTCCGCCAAAAAAGTATCGCATAAACTAAAAAAGGGCATTTATGAACCAAGATATTTTTATACGTTCACAAAAAGTTTGCCTCGTGTATGTGAACTATAAAAACACTAACAAAATAATGGAACTTAGCGTTTTTACTTTTTTTTTTCTAAAAGAACACATTTAGAAAAATGCATATGTGTAAGGTTTGTTCAGTTGTTTATTGAAAGTCTTCCTATACGGACAAATTTTAAAGTGCGAAGTCAGAGTTCTGTACCAACGCTTTTAAAACTAAAATGAGCAATTTAACTTCAGAACAAGTGGCTGCTATAGTTATAATTTGATGAACATCAATCAGTCAAGTGTTTCTAGAGCCGTAGCCAGATATAGGAAAACAGGCATTTACAGTAGAAGACCTGTACCAGGTCGTCCAAGATGTTCTACTCGCCAAGATGACCGCTGTTTACTACTACAACCATTACGTCGAAGACATGTAACTGCGAGACAATTGCAGAACGACTTGGCTAGAGTCAGAAATACTCGTGTGAGTACTCAAACTATTCGGAATAGGTTACGACAGAGTGGATTAAGAGCTAGAGTAGCTGTAACAGCCCCTCGTCTCACTAGGAACCACCGAGTGGCTCGCTTAAGGTTTGCCAGAGAACATGTAAATTGGAACATTAATGACTGGGCCAATATACTCTTCACAGATGAGTCAAGATTTGGTCCACCTCAGATAGGCGTATCTCAGTGTACAGACGAGACGGTGAGCGCTATTCGCAGTGTAATATCAGACCTAGACCTAATTTCGCTGGTGGCTCTATTATGGTTTGGGGAGGCATCTGTTTAACAGATCGTACAGAGTTAGTACCAGTAGACAGAGGTACACTGACTGCCCACAGGTATATAACGGACATTTTAGAAGAACATGTAGTACCATATGCGCCAATTATAGGAAACGAATTCATGTTAATGCACGATAATGCACGACCGCATGTTGCAATAATCGTCCAGGAATACCTTAACGATGTTGGTATTCCTGATTTAGATTGGCCTGCGGTAAGTCCGGACATGAACCCTATCGAGCACGTGTGGGACCTCCTTCACAGACGGATATGAACCCAAAATGTTGCCCCAGCGGACCTCAATGGACTAGCAAATGCTCTCCGTGACGAGTGGAAGAATTTGGATCAGGCTTATATACGGAGGTTAATCGAATCTCTGCCAAACCGTATGCGAGCGGTCATAAGAGCCTGAGGTGGCAATACTCAGTATTAAAAGCTACTGTTATGACATTTTTCTTTCCAAAATTATAATTTCTTGTTTTAATAAAAATCTCAAGTATGAGTTCTTGTTTTTATTTGGCCTGTATTTTATTTAAACAATCATAGAAATTATATCTTAGAGCGCATTGAAGTATATTTACAACTTTATGCTACAAACAAAGATTATGCGATACTTTTATGATTCAAAACTAAATTATGCGATACTTTTTTGGCGGAATGTATCAGACGATCCAGCAGAATTCGTGAATAGTCGTGGCCCCAAAGTGAATTTTACGGGGGGCCTCAAACGATAGAAACTAACTACCAGGAAACCAAAATAGTGTACAGCAAATTTAGGTCCATCCATTCTTTCAATTTGTTCAAATAAAATGATTTACCATTCGACGTGAGTAAAAATTTGATACTTGCGACTCCATGTACTAATGACCAATTTCTAATTTAGATAATACTTCGAAACAACTTTTTGTTATCAAAAATCGAAAAAAGTCTCTTTTTTAAACCCAACAACGACCATCCCTATGAAACCACTTAACTACCATGATCAATACTATATTCCAACGACCAAGTTAAATATTATGGAAACGCACCTACAGTATCCACAGACCACAGACACACTATAGAAATACGATAATATAAGTACCAGACAGTCATATACATATTATACAATAATAAAATAATATAAAACATTCTAGGTAACCAATAAAATTGTTGTATTAAATAGAGGAAATTTTCATTAGAGACATAACCTTCGC
The DNA here is from genome assembly GCA_949128085.1 of Cetonia aurata. NCBI lineage: Eukaryota > Metazoa > Arthropoda > Insecta > Coleoptera > Scarabaeidae > Cetonia > Cetonia aurata. Next base: position 1,786,034 of record OX421885.1, read on the forward strand.
TACAAGTCATATTGCAAAACTAAATAACGGACGACTTGATTTGAAGTTGCTAACGGAGCACCAATATATATTTTTTGAGATTAGTGGAATGATCTCAGGAGCCCCAAACTTAGGCTGTAGTAGACTGGAAGGCGTTTAGGAGTACTATACAGATAGTAGCTATACACTGGGTGATACCTCTTGTAAAAGATGCACTCACCTGATCTCAGGCTCTGAAAAACTACAGAAACAACTGTGCCACTAGTGGCTCTGCTCCGTACGGCTGGAATGAGAACATTGCCGAAACTAGAAAGCAATGCATTGAAGCTAGAAGAAAACTTACTTCGTGTATCTAGGGGAAGTAGTGAAGGGAATGAAGATGTTACGGCAAGAAAATAAGAATACCGAGCATGTAAAAACACCCTAACAACACAAATTAGAGAGGCGAAAAGAAGAGGCTGGGATTAACTATGTCAAGAATTGCAAAATGACATCTGAGGTGGTGTGTATAGAATCCTGGCAAAAAAATGTGTGATCTAAGTGCGAACAGGAAGAGGTTATTCACTGCAGAGCTTTTCCCACCTAGTGGTAATGACTGGGAGGAGAATATGTCGAAATTTTCACGATTTCTGACTTAAAAGACGCATCTGCAAGTATGAAGAGCGGAAAAGCCGCTGGTATAGATGGTTTATGTTCTACGTGAATGGATACTGGGTGTTATAAACAGATATTTAAGGTCATTAGAGTTCACGAATGCGTGGAAGGTAGCTAAGGTAATTCTAATCTTAAAAAGTGGCAAACAGATGTAGCGAGTTCATGCCTATCACTATGTACCTATGTTAAACACAATGAACAAATTACTGGAGACCTTGATCAGAAATCGTCTGGTCAAGGATATTGAACAGAGAGGCGGCTTATATAAACATCAGTATGATTTTCGGAAAGGGACCATTATGCTCTGGAAGAAACGCTTAAAATCATTCGGGATTTTAGCAGTAAGTGGTTCGTGCTTGTGACCCTTGTAAAAAATGCTTTCGACTCTGCTAGTCACTTAGCTTAATTATTAAAAAATTACGTGCTAAGAATGCCTGAAGATACTTGATTAATTTGATATCAAGCTACCTTCGTAACAGAAAGGTCGTGATTGCTCGGGGTATGTATTTGGGCGCCGGCTCTGGTGTTCCACAGGGTTCGGTATTAGGACAAAATCTATGAAGTCTTAGATCTGGAACTTAAAGTGAATTCTGCAAAAATTGCTTTTACGGATGACCTGGCATTGATTGTAGGGACAAACAGCGAGGATATGCTCATGAAGAATGTCGGCGGATGCCTTATATAAATTGGTGCCTGGATGGAGAAACACAAACTAACATTAGCTCCGGAAAACAATGAGGCAGTCCTTATCAGAGAAGGAAGAAGGAGGGATCATGTGGTCTTTACGCTTAATACGTCTGTAACTTCTAAGAAAACGGGTAAATACCTCGGCATAATCTTTGATAGTAGAGGCAACTTTGGCCCACATATCACCCATGTCAGGGAAAAGAAACTAGCTAGCCTAATATAAGGGGACTTAGCGGTGGTAAAAGAATGGTCGTTTATGTAACGGTGCATGACATGTTGCTCTATGGCCTCTCCATATGCTCTGGGGCTAAATAAAAAATATGTGTTATTCTTGATAGTGTCCAGATATATGTATTACTACGAAACTTGTAGATATTTTATTTAAATTTTATTAAATTGATTTTAAATTAACTCAACACTGTTTTATTAACATTCAGACATGCAGCGTCCTCTATTTAAGATAAAAAGACTCCACAGATAAGCTATGCATCAATACCTAGATGCCACTATAGCACACAAGTGAATGAATACCTTTCCCTCTCCCTGTTTTGAGCACACCGCATACCAATCGTGTGATAATATATTCCTCAGTAACTCCTGGGGCGTGGGGGAGTGTAGTATTCTCGACAAAGAAGTAATATTATAGCTTAAATGACCTTTTATTCTCTGTGTTTTGATTGTAGAAACTGTATTACTTATTTAGTTGTGATGTTATTATCTTATAGTGAATAAAACCAAATTTTTCATACATAACTTTGTTTATTTTGAGTTAATAAAAATTGAATAAGAATTAAGATGAAAAATTCTCTCTCTCAGGGTAAGTAAGTAAGTTCAATTACTATTTAAATTATACAAAAATAAGATTCATTGAATCTTAATCCAAACTAATCTCAATATATCTTGTTTAAATATCAATATTGAATTCAAATCTTCCGCTAACCTCCCGTCATACAATCGCGTATTGTCAAAAACCTTTCTACAACAGCAAACGTTTGTTTACAATTAAAACTCCCTAGAAATCACTGTTATCAAATCATTCTAACCTCAGAATTTAATTACGTTCTGAACGCCGGCGCCGGTTAATAGTTCGAAAGATGAATAAACGCTTACTTTTAAGTACGATAAATAGCTCCTTTATATTCCTAATACTGATTCCAATTCTGCAACAATCTTTCTAGCTCCAAACCTGCGCTATCGATGTCTCAGCCACCCAAAGTTGCATCTAGGTCCCTTGATTGTGGCTCCAGGAATAGAAAACACGTCCCCCAATTCTTCGAAATTAATGGAATACCATCATTTTTGCACAAAACACACAACACTTCATCCTTGGCAAGTAAATCTTTAGTTAAATGACTCTTATAATTATTTAAATTTTGAAATTTCTAGATGTTTTGAAAATACAACCGACTCAGGAAAATATCGAAAAAGAAGTCCTTTACAATTGTTTTAAACAAACATTCATATCTCCTAGGCATTAAGATCCCATCAACGATGAAATAAAATCGTTTCCAACGATACGACAACCTTAAGTGAACCCACGTTCGTACGATCAGCGAAGGAACTTTTACCTAAAAAAATCCATGGAAACGTGCCCTTTTAAAATTATATGCGATATAGTGAGTGTTTAGTTTGAATTTTTACAATAAATTTACAAAATAGTTAAATACATAAATTAAAAATACATTTTATTTCAATAACAAACGTTTGTTGCTGTATGTTGTTAGTTAGGTAGGTTAGGTAATTTGATATCATAGCAGTATATGCTCTTGCGAGTAACGTCTGCCTTTAGAACCGTATTTGGAAAGGCGCTGCAGGTGATCGCTCGGATCATACCGATAAACATGCGAGCTGGTGTTAGAAAGTGAGTGCAGGAGAACGGTGCTTTAAATGGACGGTTTTGTGTTGAAATAACTGCTCTCAGGCTGTAGGAAGCATGAAGGGACGAAAATACCAATAAGGTGCAGTAGACCAGTGGCTGATTCCGAATGTTGGGCTGTGGTATAAATGCAAATTTCGACAGACTACCATCCGACTCAGGTGCTGTCTGGTCATAAAGTCTTCCGTGCATATGCGATGAGGTTCAGAAAGACTTGGCGAATCACTGCATATACCCTGTGGAAGTTGACACGGTGGAGCACACGATTTTCCTGTGTCCCAGACGGAATGGCCTACGTGCGAGTGCCACCATCGAGATCGGTAATAAGATCAGGGTGGACAACATGATTAGTGATAAACTCTGTGGCTAATTCATTGACAATAGTATGGCAGGGGAAATAATGAAAATGAAGAAATCCGGGGAATGGGCAAGGATGTGAAACGCTCAGTGCGATAATTTAGCACCCGTACGTCAGCTGCTGTAGATGCTGCGGCGGTTCTATTAGCGTATTTTTGGGAGTAAAAGAAAATGGGTTTTTGGTGGACAGACTTAGTTTGGAGTCCCACACTGAGCATGTCCAATTCCTGCATGGTCATGCATAAAGCGTTTTTCCCACGACAAAAAAAAAATAAAATAGATTTTATGGCATTGAAATCGTAGCATAATTTAACATAAATAAGAATATCATAGTAATATATTATAGAGCACATTTTATGTTAAAAAGAGAGCAAACAAACCGAATCAGTAATACATATTTATACATTCCGTAATAAAGCAAGCGTAATGTAACCCATCCATGATGATTGCTGATGTGAGGAAACTAAAATAATTAACATGATAGACCTATCGCAACAGATAAACAATCCGTGCTAATGGGTAATGAGCACTCAAGTAATTGATCGCATCAGACTACTGTAAATACCTATTTATAAACTCGATTAATGCATCTGCCAATTCCCACCAATCCGAGTTCTATTGGTCGAACGGTACGATGTAGTATATGAATGTGGTATACCTCACCTAAACAATTATGTGTATCATATTTCTGTGTCCTAACAGAAACAAGGACACTAGAGACAAGTCCTAAAATTTATATTTTAGTAGCTTTCCAAATTGCGCGCAACGATCCCAATAGTCCTGGCTACTTTGCAACTGATATTATTTTTTATAGTGTGAAAGAGTTTCTTGCCTTAGCGTTATAGACTTACTAAATTTATTTTCATATACTGATAGCATAACGGAGAAAGCTGCTATACTAACAGCACCGATGTAACAGAAGAAGTGATAAGCATAATGAGAAATTTTTCTAAGGTTATCCATAAAACAAATCAAACTAATTTAATCTATTTTAAGTAAATACGGTAAAATTTAAATTTTATCCATTAGCATCGGACTACTAAAAAGATTAAACTTATACTTTTCAACAGCGCTCATTGAAACGTTCTGTATGTGAATGCTAAACTAACAAATCTATTGGGGTATCTATAATGATCACATATCTAAATCTCTACTAATACGTTATTAGTTAGTTAATTGTCCACATTCACGCAACAGGAATGCCTTGTATCTACTTCTACCCAACTAAATTGAATATAGTGAAATGGGCCTTTGCAATAATTCCGCGCAATAACATTTCAGCGCCGACTGTTTCTGGACATGCAATAACACTTACAATTAAATGCACTAAATGGTATAGTCGTTTTCACATGGAATCTATACTGGCTATGTCTAACATCAAACAATAGCTAGTATACGTATATTGTTGACCTCTGACTGTAGGTTACAAAATTTCAAGGTAGATAACTAGGATTATTAAACTCTAAAAAATATTAAATTATAAACGCATTTATTTAATGATTTCACATAGTAAAAAGTGCACTAATTGTATAAAAGTAGGGTTTTACACCAAAGTAGTATTCTGGTGGCAACAAATTAGATACGCGATTATATTGCTGCTATATAATCAAACTAGTAAACTCCGGACCGTTCACCCAGCCAATTAAATAGTGGTTTGATGACGGATTACGTCCCAACACAGCGGACCGGCTAAACTACACCGCCCTCCACTAACCCTCGTACACACCAATGGTTTGGCATCTTCGGTACACCCTGTATATTCCTTTTTTTTTAATTCCTGCCTCTCATTTGTAAAAAGACTCGACGCTTCAAGTCTCGCAGTAATTGATTTGATAACGAATTACGACCCACCTCAGAAGACTCGCTAAACCCCTCCCACTTGTAAAAGGACTCGCAGTCGTTGGTTTGATCCCCATTATGAGCCACCTCAGCAAACTCCCTATACCGCACCACTCTCCGCTAACTCCCGTCTACACCTGTGATTGGTTTGGGATCTTCGGTACACTTGTATATTCATTTTTCTTAATTAAAAATTACGCATATTGTATATATTGTAATAACTAAACGTGAAATTGTCACCCGGTATATTCATTTTTATTAATTAGAAATTACACATTCTGTATCATCATTCTTTTCCGTTGTAACACTAAAACAATCGAAGGAAACACAAAATTCTTATCTGCTTTAAACATCCGTCAACTATCGATAATTTGTACACTTGGTAACTGACGTCTTCCGAATAATGGTTATTACATTAATTATAATGTTCATGTTTTACCACTTCTTCGATCCCCTTTGTGCTTATTTCACACCAAATACGTCGTCGTTCAAGGTTTCGATGTTATGATGTTCGGTACACGACTACCTGCTGATCACCGGCAATTTTACATAATCGGGCCCTTCTCGACGGCGCGCGGGAATCGGCCTGGGCCATTGTCGGTCTGTTACCGAAAATCGTGAAAAATCGAAATTTCGGAAAAGATTTATGCGTTTTCCCGCTTTTAACGACGAACGGGGATACCCCTAGTACCAGACGAGTGACGATCTACGCCCCCTAAAAATACTCCGGCGCCTATTCGCGGTGTAGGATCGGAAGCGTACTGCTTTTGGAAGCCTTTTAGTATTGTTATAAATGCTTCTGTGCACACTAAAATAGTGTCGCATTTATGCTACGCACTTTTTGCAGCTTGTTACTTAAACTTAAATCTATTAAATCAATTAAATCTATTTTGTGCAAAATGTTCTTTCCCACACCGCAAACTTTTTATTTATTTATTTTAAAAAATCAAGCAGTGCAACTATCCATCCTGCGCCCGCACCCTGCTCTGTTTACGAACCATTCGTAAACCAGCAGGTGTCTGCCTGCGTTAGTGTTTGTTCACTGCATCCTCATTCCTCTCTATTTGGAAAGAAGGTAGTCCAGTATACATCGATCATTAGTAGGATACACATCATCCTTGATGGCATTCCCAGCGTGCTGTTGGAAATGGAAATAATTTGCTATCGATAACCACCGTTAAGTTTTACAATCGGTGGAAGAAAACTAGCAGGTATTTTGGTAGACCTTAAAGTGTCATAGATAAATAATTATACAGTTCAAAAATATAGGGTGAAACAGGGACAGACGACGCATCTTTTTAAAAAAATTGATAGAAACATATATACTGATTTGATAAAACAAACTTAGTGAAACGTTAATCGGGCAACTAATATATTTATTATATGAACGTACAGAATAATGTTATTTCTAAACCTCTTCTCAAAAATAAAAAGAAAATAAAACTCTGCATTTGGCAATCTCTCCCTAACCGCATGGGTGAAATGACGCACATGCTACGGGGGAGAGAGCTGGTAGAAGTTTTATGTAAAATTATAGACAAAAAACGAAATGGTAAATTGTTGGAATATCTGTCACATACATATGTTACCTATACTAGTTACAGCTTATTTTTCCGCAGACCATACAGTTACACTTGAATATTGTACAATTATCGTGAAGCCATTTTTTGCATTTTACACAATGAATCCAGTCCACTATCGATTTCGTCTCCACATAATGTTCCAAACAGCCCACGCACACATTTTCATCGCTTGAATCATGAACCGAGTAGTGATCATCACTTTCTAATGATAAAGGTTCTTGTTTGTCGTTTTACAGATTTAGTATTTGCTATGGTACTTAAAAAAGCTTTTTTTTTTAGAAAATGGTTGTTGTTTGCTACTTTTTTGTTGCCACTGTTTCTTTTTTCTTATTCTTTTCCGCCTTTGCCACGAATGGTTCTTTTTTCTTATTCTTGCTCGTCTTTACTATGAGTGGTTGTTTCTTCTGAGCCTTTCCCGTCTTTGCTTCGAGTGATTCTTTCTTTTTGCGCTTTTCCTTCTTTTCGGCAATATAACTATCTGCAGTTAAATTCTGACCAGATTGCTTTCTTTTTTAGGGTTATTGCTAATTTTTACTACTGGAACCAAAGAAATATTGTTCAAAATTTTTCTAGGTGTCAAATCTGAAGTAGTTGGTGTAGGTGTTGAAGGTGGAGATTGATTTGCTATATTCTTTTAACTACACTATTACTTGTTGCTTCCCGATGATTTTACATGGTATCGATGGGTACATCAGGGACGGCACAACAAAGATATGCATGATCAGCAATTGCAGAGGGTTTCAGAGGATAAATGCCCATAACCTAACCTATCTTTCACCACAGTTCTTACATTTCCTTCCAAACAATGCTTTCTTTCTAATAGAAACACTTTACTAAACCTGTGAGAAACGTTCAAGGTACTTACTAATTAAATATCTCCCGATGCCCAGTTTTTTTATGTTTTTTTACTATGTTTTGTATATCAACATGTATCCTCGACTAAATTCTTTGTATCACATACAGGGTTAGTTAAAAGTCCGGGAACGGTCGAATAACTTTGTTATTTGAAAATTATGATTTCTGAAATTTGGTATGGGGGTATAGTTAATATAAATGCATTTTATGCAATACAGTTAATATTTTTTTCACTTCCGGTTTAATCGCCAATACGTCCAATTTTTTTTTTTTAAATGGAACGCCCAGATTTTTTTAACACTTGAATGCAAAATAAAAAACTACGTTCAGATTAAGATGTTTATTTTTATTCACAAGAAAACAGTTAAAAAATTAAACAAGTGTCCTAATACAGAACAATCAAAATACCTGTCTATTCAGGTTGCGATTACAATAATTGTTTAAAATGCTCTCCATTTACAATTTGACAAAAATGTAAACGGTCAGTAAAATTTCTTATTGAATTTTGTATTTGTTCTGGAGTGATGCGATTGGCTTCTTGAACTATTCTCTCTTCCAATTGTTCAAGATTATGGGGACGATTTTTGTACACTTGACATTTCATGTGACCCCAAAAGAAAAAATCTAATGGCGAGAGATCTGGCGAACGTGCTGGCCATTCGATTGCTCCTCTACGTCCGATCCAACGTCCCGGAAAAATTTCATTCAAATAATCGCGGACATTATGGGCAAAATGGGGGGGAGCTCCATCTTGTTGAAACCAAAAATGTGCATTAGGTTGATCACCTATGTTTGCATTTGGAAAAAGGGCCGCAAGTGCTGAAACAAACTCATTTCGCAATAAATTTAAGTAGACGTTGCCAGTTAAATTTCCTCTTTTAAAAAATGGTCCTATGATGTTGTTTCCAACAAGACCAGCCCAGATATTCACCTTTTGAGGGCGCTGTGTATGGACTTTTTCAATCCAATGCGGATTTTCAATTGACCAGTAGCGACAATTATGTCTGTTCACAGTGCCGTTGAGACAAAACGTTGCCTCATCTGAAAAAATGATGTGATCTAAAACATTAGGCTGCTGCTCGATCAATTCCGTCATTGTTTCGCAAAATTGTAGTCTACGATCTGGATCATCTTCAGTTAACTCATGGACGGGATACATTTTATAGGCTTTCATTCTTGCTGATTTAAGAATCGTATGAGCAGATTTTTCAGAGATCTCATGAATTTGACCTAATTCTGTTGTGGACACGTGATGATTTTCTTCCACTGTAAGTAACACATTCAAACTAGTTTCTTCATCTGTTGCTGTTAATGGACGTCCCCTTCTAGGTAAATCCTTCACCTGACGAAAGACTTCAAACTTTTGAATTGTTCTGCATACCGTACTTTTACTAATGTGACGATCCGGATAAACAGTATTAAACAAAATACGAACCTCTTCAAAAGAACGTTGACGATCACCGTACCCACGCATCATTAATATCTCAATTCGTTCTGATTCAGTAAGTTTTTCTGCTATTTTCAAATGTGTCAATGTTTAAAATAAGTAAATTTATAGCGATTCAAAAGTTAAAACGCTTTTAAAATTGTCAAATGTGACGGCAAAAAGAATGCAAGCACTAAACAACAATTTTTTTCAAAGGTACCTTGATTTTTCTGTATTGGGACACTTTTTTAATTTTTTAACTGTTTTCTTATGAATAAAAATAAACATGTTAATACTTCCTGAACGTAGTTTTTTATTTTGCATTCAAAAGTGTTAAAAAAATCTGGGCGTTCCATTTAAAAAAAAAAGGTTGGACGTATTGCCGATTAAACCGGAAGTGAAAAAAATATTAACTGTATTGCATAAAATGCATTTATATTAACTATACCCCCATACCAAATTTCAGAAATCATAATTTTCAAATAACAAAGTTATTCGACCGTTCCGGGACTTTTTACTAACCCTGTATATATCCGAATGCATTACTGCATTATCACGTGGTATTCCCTGCGTCATCTGTCCCTGTTTTACGTTATTGCAATAAATAACTAGAAGTATATATGCAGTAAAATGTAAATACTACTGTCACAATTTATAGAAAATATTTTTGCTGAAGCTTTTGAAGAACAAAGTACACCAAAATGGCCTCTTCCATTTAGTAATTGATAGATGTACTACGTTTGCCAAGTACAAGAGACGCTCGACTCTCCACGCCCGTTAACAGATGCTACCCTATATTTGCTATATAACAATCAAATAATATATTTATCAAAATTTGAATTTCAGATCATTGCAAGACATCTGTACATCCATAAAATTAAGTGTTTCGAAAGGAACGTAAATTCAGGTCGATAATTTTATTTTGCATTTTTATTATGGAATTATTTTTGGTGCCAGGAAAAATATTCATCTTATAAAAAAATATTCGTTGCTTGTTGTGTATTTCTTATCGTCCACTGCTTGAGCAGTCCAAGATTCTGTCTTTGACCTTATACATACATATATAAAGCGCTCGTGTTCTTAAAAAATAATGAAAAAAGTTTACAACGAACCTGATATCTACAAAAATGTGTCCATGTAACAAAGGTAGTAAAAGTATACAACTTTATAATATTGTATCTTTCAAGCAAAGTTGAGGAAACACGGGAATTAGATTACGTATAAGGAGTTGCCAGCGAATACAAAAACTACAGCTCAAATCCCTGAATAAAAAAAAAAGCTGAAATCGCATCTTCGTGCACGTATATTATTTCTATTCAATTCATGTGTGGTTAGCTTTTCTATCGGGTTTAATTCATCATCATGTTATGTATTCTTGCAATAGACTGATTTATTTCATTAGTGGAAGTATATTACTAAATTACTACTTCTTTGACAATCGATTATTGTTTTCTCTTGTTTGCTTACTTTATTTACTAATGTACACGCTATGCGAGTGGCGTTCCGAAGAATAAAGTCAGCACCGACTAGTTTCATTCACGACTTTCTTCGGAGACCGGAGCACGATATTGTTAACATTTATACGTGCATCTGTGAACCCAAAATCTTAGTCTCTTTGAAAACTATTGTTACTTAATAATCTATAGTATAGTACTCAAACTGTAGGAAAATACAGCACAGGCTAAATCGCAAAATAAATGACCTGTCTGAGGATTATAAGTGGAATGTGTGTCTATCCAACTGAAGCTAGAGAAATAATAGCAAATGTTACAATGCCTACAGAGCAAGATTGTCGCACAACTTTAAAGTCAGCGTGCTAAGAAGATACCTAACAATCTTACATGACTTCAAAACAGAAATAAGATCACTAGTTATATCAACAAGCATTACGTCCAAGAAGCCTAACTTCAAACTAACTCATTGTCAGACGCTTAGAGCATAAAGCCTTTGAGAGACCAAAATTCCCTACTATGATACACTAACGAATAAATACAACAAGGAGTAGGAGTCTGAATTTATTCATACGTCCAACTGCAATCTGTAAGGCGTCAGTTCTAGTCGTTTACGTAAAATTTTCCACCCACTGGTTGCGGAATTTGTAGTTCCTAACTTGCACGTGTTATTGACTTTTGTGGACTTCGTTGGTAAACAGCACGAACACGTTCCACTATTTCTTCTGACACACGAGGTCTTCCCGGACTTTTGCCTTTACATAAACACCCTTGTCGTTTCAAATTTATTGTACCAATCGTAGATCGACTGCCTAGTCGATGGTGGTTTTCCAAAACATGTTGGACAAGAGTTACGGAGTTGTTTTTTGGCAAATTCAAGCACGCAATATGCTTTCTCAGTAGAGTTTGCAGCCATCGTCGCTATTATGCTTGCGCAGTACTACCAACTGTACTATCGAAGCTTCTACAGTGTCTCAACCTGACTGCATAAAATGCATGTCGATCTCACAAATAACTTTTGTTTTATAAAATACCAAAGGTTTCTTTTAAGGTAACGATGTACTTACATCTCTGGAAAGAAACCCCAGGACAACAGGAGTGTTTTTATATAGATCGCTATGTTATAACTAATTACCTATATTATTGCTTTACAAACAATTTTCAAAATTTTTATGCCTTTCCATTTTCAATTTATGACCACAAATTGATAGTAACACCAAGTAATTAATTCCATGACATTTGGAAATTAGTCATAAATTGTTCACAATAAGGAGACAGATCAAAATTTATAGTTACTAAATTCGTGAAATGAATAAAAAGGTTGTTTTAGCAACATTGTCTTCAATTTGTGTCTAAATGTCGTTAAATTAGGAGAACTTAATACAGATGTAGGTAATTTATTGAAAAAAGAGAAGCCGATGAAGTACAGAGAATTTTTGCATAGGGAGGTATCAGTTTTCGGAAGATTAACACTATTACAGTTGGAGGTGTTATAAGAATGAATGTCCGCACGATAGATATATCTGCTTCTATATTTATACACCATACTCACTGACTCATAGATAATAAAATTAATGAGTAGAGTCATGCGAGACTCAAATAGTGCAAAGTAAACCCTTCTTGCAATACGCTCCCCGAGATTTAGTTTTATGATTCTTAAAGCATAACAGGCTGATGACAAGCCCTTCGACAACAGCTGAATGTGCCCGGTGCACCCCAAACCGGTATGTACAGTAACACCCAAAAATATAATATCAGTAGCCGGGGATAAAAGGTTGTTATTTATAAAAATGTTTAGGTTGGTTTGTTGTCCTATAGAGTAATAATTTGGTTTTGCTAGTGTTAAGAGCAATTTCATTAGCGTTAAACCACTCACAAATCCTGGAAATGTCGGCGTTAATCAATCCTTCTAAGTCATCACGATTTGAAGCGTGCCACGTAAGGGATGTAAATTATTAGTAATGTAAACGATATATGTATGAGAATTAAGATGTTATTAAACTCATTTATTGCGAAACGAATTTAGACAAATTGTCGAATCTAAAATTGTTCTCAGGTCAAAGAACTTAAATTTTGTAGTTGGCGATATAGCCATTAAGCACTCCGAAATCCGTTAAGTAATGAATTAGTTAACTACTACGTTTTGATAAAATCATGAAGATGATATTTTTACAGTTAGCATTTGCTAATGGTGACTAATCCCTGGGGCCTGAGAATAATTGTAAATTTAGGTTATTAAATTTACCTCGATTCACTTCACAATAAATGAGATTAAAATCTAAATTCTCATACATATATCATTTATGCTGGTAATTAACAGTTATATACAGCATATTCACTTTGAACATGTAAATAAAATGTCTACCTATTTATTAGTTGTCAAATGAATACGTAATTGGATGAAAATAGCTTGGAACATCTACTAAGATATATAATATTAATTTCTAAACGGGTAACTAGTTGCCAAACTAATAGTTGAATTCAAATTGCCATTAGACCACTGCCTTAGCAAATAATATCTGTTTTTCCACTTATTTATTTATTATTTAATAAGATCATTGAAACTACACCTTCCTATAAGTTTAGATTTTGCAAATCATAAAACGTACATTTAAACTGACATATAAGAAATATGAGCATAATTCAAATAAAAGTACTTCCCGAAACATTCCGTTTATCGCAAAAAGATGACGCAAATAAAAAAGTAATAAGAATTAGCGATGACTCTAAATAACTGTATATATCATAAGAATATGTACGTAAACTCTGTGGCTCCTCCACTGAAACAAAAGCAACAACTAAGGCACGTTTGTCTGAAATATTATTGCCAGCTATTTAAAGAGATTCTCTTTGCCTTCCATAAAATGTATACTTATGTAGGAGATCACGTACAGTGACGCCGTAAAGCTTGACAGCAGAATATCGAAAAACCAGGATCAGGGGATGAATAGTGTATGTTAAAGGAGATTGCACAGCCGCTAAAAATTAAAAAAGAAGATGAAAAGAAATGAAGAGCGCATATGATTAACAGAATTTATGTTAGAAACAAAATTAAAATTTACAAATAATATTCACATAACTTTTGGTACTTACCCCTCTTCAGCCCATACCTTCGCGGAAAAACCCGTGCTAAACTAATTAAAAGTGTTAATTTTCGGAAAATTTAAATTATGAAGTAAGATATGATTCGTTTAGCTTGCTAATAAAGCTTATCTATTGATAAATCCTTAGGATTTCAGCATCATATAACTAAATATACTAGTGTAGCTGGACAGATTTGATAAACTCACTCGACTCAATCTAACAATCTATCCCTATATCTAACCCTATATCTCACCCTATATTTTATCACAATACCTTTGATAAACTCCACCATTGGCTGTTCCAAATCAGGATGAGAAAGGAGGAGGAACATCAACCTCCTTAAAAAAACCAAGTTTCATCTCGCTCCAGATTAAAAACAACCCGTTAAAGAATCTCTGCCTATAATTCCGGCACCCACAATCCAGTGGTGTTATGCGGCGACCTCCCAGAGTAACTACCCTCACGCCTGTGCAGAGGATATCGCAGGCGTGGACCATCCTTTTCCTCCTATCGAGAAACCCATATAGACTAGTGTGATCACAAGTCAGAACGGAAGAATTAGGAAAGACTGCCAAAAACCTGCCGGGACTCCGACAAGTGACGCTACTGTTTTGGAGGTGCATCCAGCCGAGACAAGAATAGTATTGACAATATTGCTGCAGGAATACAACATTCTCCATTGACGAAACTTCATAAGTCGTTGGCAAAAACTCGTGCCGAGCATTGACAATGAATGGCATAAAACTTTGGGATGTGCAGATAAACTTGTCATTCTTACTCGGGATAAACTCCGCAACGTCGTGCGGGAAAATATGCAGAACGCTCTACTCTACATATTTCACAAGAATGACAGAGGAGGAGGCTCTGCTCTAGATGACCACATAGCATTTACGATGTTGAATGGATTTAGGCCATCAAACCTACGAAGTAAAGAAATAAAGCTATCGGAAGAAGTAAAATACCTTGGTGTCATTCGTGACTCGAAACCTACTTAGAATCGACAGCTTCAGAGAATCATAGTCAAGGCGAAAGTAACACTTTTGTTGGGTAAAAGAACTCAGAGAAAAACATTGAGATTAGGGCCAAATATGACATATTGGACGTACATCATGGTGATCAGATTACAGAATTACATATACATTGGTGTTATGATAGACAAAAGTGCAATAAACTGCTATGACTTAACTCAATAATATACAGAGGCTCACGTGTTTAGGATCACAAAACATTGAGGATCACAGCTAAGACATCTCTCCTCTCCATGAGTAGGGCATCTCAGATTGCAAGGAATACCAAGTGACAGATATACAAGATTGGGACACAATTGTATCGTCCATCATGCAGAAGGTAATCTTTTTGGGGATGAGGTCAGACCATATGTTGTCGATATATCAATTTAATAGAAATTTCGAAGTGCAAATCACGGAATAGCTACAAAGACCGCCTAGGTAAATTGATCTAGTTTGCATACAGATAAAAAACCGAAAACGGGACTGAAGCAGTGAGGTAAGAAATACAATGATTGTCCTTACAATAGGCAAATTTGCCACAGTTTTTCAAGCAGAATGTGCAATAAATACACAGCAATAAAGTCGCTTTATAGTGGATATCCGGACCTTCAGGAATCAAGGGAGTTGAAAAGGCCGATGAATGAAAAGGATGCAAGACTTCGTATATAGGTCCACAACCTGTTCTAAGAGTGAAGACACAGTGTGAGAACAGGTAAGGTCCAAGAGAAACCCGGTTTCTAAAAAAAGACGGTTTTCGATAACCGTCGAACGATTTCATTATTATTTTATTTACTGTTTTGTAGACTTTCGACAACAAAATACCCATTTTACCAATAACATACATTTTGTTCACATGGTTTAAATGAGAATAAAAGTCAGTAGGAAAAAAATAGGTTAGTTAAGGTAAGTTCCACAATTAATGTTAGCATGTGATTGTAAAGAATGCTGAAGGAAATGTAATGCAGGACGGCATGTGTAATACGTATATTTATTACCTATGTATATGTTATAAATTATCTTCAATATACATCCGTTATATATATCATAATAACTTATGGTTATTAAAATCATGAAATAAATTAATGTTGAAAACAGAAAACAGATTATGATGATAAAAGCAGATGACTTTCACTTAAAGACATTCCCTTATTAGGTGGAAATCGGATTCAGTACAAATAACATAAAATATTGTCACTATTATTTCCAAACCAAAAAAATATTCCATATTGTTTTCATATATTATGACGCCCAAATCACACATTGGCATAAAGTTATTATGTAAATTAATAGTCGAACTTTAGCGAAGAATGTTTAGAGAATTGCTATTGAGACGACTTACATTGTGTTCTCTTGCCTAATAAATATTAAATGTTTATTGCGATTTTATAAATACCTTCAGTAATAAGTTATAGTAACCTTTTATTTTCTATTTTATTTAATTATTCTATATTCTGGACAGATCAATTGAAATAATAAACCAGCATTAGCAATAACGTCACAATTTTTAATTCTTAAAATACCAATACGTGATATATAATATAAATAAACAGTGATTTTAGGATGGAAACAGATCTGATGTGTATCATTATAGCCTATTAATATGTTATGTAATTTTACTAAAATTTTTGAATATTTTATATACCGGGTGCTCGGTAGAAACTGTAGTGTGCGCCTTTCTAGATAGAGAGGGCGCTTTTGACAACACTTCGCACTAGGTTAAAAAAGCATTAATTGAAAGAGGAGTAGACGCCGCGTCCTCCAGATGGTTGCCGCAACTGCTTTCTACTAGGTCAGTGGAAATGAAGGTAGGAAATAAAACCATCTCGATTAGTACGACTAGAGGATATCCACAAGGGGGAGTATGACAGTAGATGAGCTCCTATGCAGTTTGACTGATCTAGGAATATCATGCCAAGAGTATGCTGATGATATAGTCATAGTTGCAAGAGAAAACTTTGAGAATACCCTCTGTGACATAGTTCAAAGAGGACTCAATATTACGAAAAGGGGGTGCTAATCAGTGGGCCTTAACATCAGCACCGCTAAGACTACCCTAATAGCATTCACAAGAAAAAGAGAACTCAGTCTCAAGACCATAAAAGTAAATGGGCAAGACATAGACTGGAAGCAGGAAGTGAAATATCTAGGCGTTATGCTGAATAACAAAATTTGTGGAATAAGGATGAGCTTGAAGTAACTAACAAGGCAAGAAAGGCTCTAATGGTTTGCAGAAACTTCGCAGGTAATAACTAGGGATGCAACCCAAAAATACTGCTCTGGATGTATACAGCAATAGTGAGACCAATGATCAATTAAGGGGCAGTGGCTTGGAGCAAAAGAACTAGTCGCGAGAGCTAATCTCTCCAAAGGGGGCAGATATGGAGGTGGTTCTAAATCTTAATCCTCTTCACATTTTGGTGGAGAACATAGTCAAAACGACCACACGCAGAATGATCGGAGAAGGAATGGTTAGATATAGGCCTCAGCCACCTGAAGCTGATCGAATCTGGGACATGCCCCGAGATGACATGCCAAGGAAGTTCAGCTTTGTGAAAGAACTACCACAAAGCTTAGCACCAAGAGCGAATGGGACAAAGACACCATCTCGAAACTTAATAAAAACGTCATCAAATGGTACACGGATGGTTCCAAATCGGCAAAGGAAACTGGAATAAGGATATATGGGCCTAGAACCAAATATTTTGAAAGCTTGGGGATGTACCCAAGTATCTTTCAGGCGGAAATACACGCTATTGAAAGATGCGTCCAGTTCAACATTGACAGAAGCTACAAAAAGCAAGAGATCATAATATCTGATACTCAAGCAGCCATCAGGGCACTTATGTCAAACATAATCAGCTCCAAAATGGTTTGGGTGTGTCTAGAAAAACTAACCGAGCTAGGCAAAAGAGACAAGGTAACCCTACTGTCGGTTCCGGAACACACAACTAAAACTCTCCAGGGAACCTATAACCAGAAGAGATCTACAGAATGCATCAACCTGAGTAAAAATAACATTCATATATTGACAGGGATCCTTACAGGCCATTGTAAACTGAACGGACATCTAAGCAGGCTTGACAGGAGAAAGCCGAATGTAGATTTTGTGGGGAAGAGGATGAACCATGTATCCATCTACTTTCAAACTGCATTGCACTGTGCAACTCAAGGGCACTGCACCTGCGAGCACGTGATATTGAAGAGGGAGAGTGACATTCTGCACTTTCTGAAAGGAATCAGACTGGACGGCCAGCTATAAATACAGCGAGAATAAAGGACACAATAGTTCTGTCAGGTCGCAGTGTACTATCACCCTAATGTTACATCCATACATACATACCGGGTGCCCCAGCTCATTGATATTTTTTTATGAAATTTGGAATGTACTATTTACTGTAAATTTCCAATTATTTAAGCTATTTTATAAGTTTTCATCACTTCTGGTTTTAACGGAAATAAGGACAGATTTAAAATTTTAAATGGAGCACCTGTATGTTTTTGCATATTCGAATTCTATGTAGTTTTCTGAGTCTGAAAACATATAATTTGTTACTTTCGTTTCCTTGGTTACCAAAATTTTTAATTTTTATCCTTCAATCTAGAACGCCATGAATACGCTAAAAATCTTCCTCGCTGTCGACATAATACCTAGAGACAACAAATGTGTCACTCTTTTGTTTTATACGCCTACTAGAACATGACAAAATACAATCTGATAGTTTTTCCATAAAAAGTGATTTTTTTTTAAATGCAACCTCATGGGTCCGCAACGTTGGTATTTGAATTAGAAGTTATTTCTCTGTAGATTAAAAATGTTGGATATATCCAAAAGTTCCCCTGCGTTGAAATTTTATTCAGTTCCATAGAAAAGTAGGCCGTTGGTAGGTTTGTCACGTTCTAGTAAAAGTATAACACAAAAGAATGTAACATTTGTGGTCCCTATGTGTCATGTTCACAGTTAAGAACATTTTTAGCGTATTCGCGGCACTCTAGATTGAAATTTGTTCTTATTTCCGGTAAAACTGGAAGTGATAAAAAATTATAAAATAGCTTAAATAATTGGAAATTTACAGTAAATAGTGCACTCCAAATTTCATAAAAAAATATGTATAAATAAAATAGTTATGGACGGGGACCAATGAGCTGGGTCACCCGATATAAGTAAGCGAAGGTATTTCATGATGAAAACATTTCTATCAATAATTCAACGCGGTTTCATGCCTGGAAGATGGACCAGAACTAATGTAATTGAAGTGATACAGTTTATTAATGAGGCTTTGGATAATCGTCAACAAGTATAAATGTTATTTATACAGACTGCACAAAAGCGTTTGACACCATTAACCATACCTGTTGATTGCGAAATTATCAAACTAAAACTCTACACCTCAACTTACGAATTTTATATAATCATATTTATATTATCGTACATGCTACGTTTTTTTACAGCGGCATAATTATATTTCGTTTATTGCTACTGCAGGTGTCCCACAGGGATGCCCTTTTATTTAATATTCATATTAATGGTTTCTTCACTTGATTATAATTTTTATTATTATACTAATTTATTTATACTAATGAAAAATCTATTCTAGGGTTTCAGCTATATCTCACTATGTTTTTCTTTAAAACAAGGTAAATATTATAAATCAGTGGTGTAATTTAAAATAATTACACTTTCATGTAAACAAATAATGCACAATTGTATCGTATGTGAAAAGCAATACTATTATAATGTATTCTTACGGCAGTAGTGTGGTACCAAATATCTAGGAGTACATTTTGATGCAGCCTTGACATTTAACAATCACATTATTAAAGTCGATTTTTTATTAGTCCTTACAGGTTGTTTACGGAATCCACCTGCTTTAAAAACTTTACTTGACACGATTGTGAGACCTGAGCTTGATTACGCCTACTGGTCTGGTATCCACAAATCGGTAATTAACAAAATTCAAGGGAGATTTCTTAAGTGTTTATTATTTAAAATTGACAGTATTTACCCACCACGTGGAATAGAACGTTAATTGTATTAAAACAGGTAGAGGTAGATATGCGAACACTTATAGTTTTTCGATAGAGAATTGAACTACAAATCACATGATGCAAAAATATAAATGTCCTTCCAGATTCCACATAAAAGCTCTTTACCCTTTACCGTATAGCAGTTACGTGCCTTTAACACATCATATGTTTTTCTTGCTTTTTACAAAAAAGGGAAATTTTAAGTAAGTATGAGGGTGTCTTATGAAAGTATGTAACTTCAAGACGCCGAGTAGGAATTATAATATCAAAGTTGGCCATTACATCCGGTGTAACTGGAAGTACGACACTGGTCCTGTTATTTTTTCTAAGCAGATCACAGCCAACTGTACTAAACTTCAAAGTTCGAAAATTAAGATGTCGTTGCAAATTCAAAAACTTTTGATGAATATCTTCCGCGAATCACCGTATGCATGATGTGTATGTTCTCTTTTGGAATAACGGCCTTAGCATGGGTTGATCGACATTTTCGGATACTCTTTATAGTCGCTAATATTTTCAGATCATGCAATATTAAACTCTCAACAACTTTTATAAAAAATAAAAAATTTAACTACAATCAAAGTTACAGTCTTCGCTTACTACGCTATACATACATATAAACGGTATATAACAAGCACCAATCGTTACGTAATGAATCGTTAGTGATCAAACTGATTACATCGTTATGGGTCATCCGGATATTAACCATAAAGATTTTTCAAGTGTAATCGCTTGATTAACCCGTATCGGATGCGAAGGTTACGATTCATTTGTTAGTAACGTGTAATATTTTCAGATTGCATTACGTATTTTGCAATAAATCGTTATTGATTCTGCTTATCCGTAAACAATTTTATGTTATGCCGCAAAAACTTTATTTCCTAATAAATCTAATGAAGCTTAAAATTTTTCTCAATCTACTAGAATTATGAGATTACGTGTTTTATCGGTTCGATATTTCTATACTGGTTTGGTGGATATTTTATGCCACTTCTATTGGTATGGCAGTTGAACAAAACTAATTAAAAATTACAAAAGTATCAAAAGCATTGTTAACTTATTCTTAAGTTACAGTACAACTGTTAAGTGTTTCTACGCAACAACCGTCTTCTTTAAACCAAACTATACCAAACCTAGCAATCTTTACTTTTCTTTCCATTGCACAGGTATAGCTAGAAGTTTATTTTCTTATCACTTATCACCTAGCTTACCCATCCGTCTGCTGTCACTTGTGTTTATTATTAGCCACACTACATGTATCGCAATTAGCTGAGAACGATAGTCTTATTGATAAAAATTAAATTAAAGTAAACCTACGTTAATCAATGAATATATAATGCGACTATTTTTTACAGGTTTTTGTGCTTGTCATGCATGTACAATAAGTATGCTGCTACCAGCAGTGGCTGGTGCTTCGGTCACTGGGAGACTATTACAATGATCCAACTTCTTCGTAACATACTGCTGTTGTCTGGCAACCCGGGTTTCTGTAAATTCAGTTTTTTTTGTTCATTCCGTTAAGCGTTTGTCAATGTTGCGAGAAATTTCAAATTGTTTTATTTTCAAATAAGATTTAGTTAATGTTTTGGATTGTTTAATTTGTTTATCTTATTGTTCAGTTGTTTATATTAATTTCAGTCAGGTGTACATTTTGCGTTAACTGGTATTGTATATACCGGGTGTGCCATTTATCTGGCATCGGTGGATCGTGCCTTACTCAATCACTTAATCGAAAAATGTTTCGAGTAAAAGTTACTTGAGGTGAAGTGCTCTATAGCTTAAAATTATTTTAACATATACAGGTGTTCGGTATTGTCGGTACGTTATGCAATTCCATTTTTTCAAATTGAACGTACTGTATATTATTGCATTTTTGAATTCCCCGACTCAAAAGAAGTCACAATTATCTAACATACTCTACGACAAAACTTAATACTTTTTGAGATATTCGCACTTTTTTAAAAAATATATTATTCGCACGATGTTCTTAATAAATAAATGCTCCCTTATTAACTGTTATTTTCTAATAATTTTTTGGCAGCAATCTAAGGCACCTTTAGATAATACAATAGATACAAAAGGTTTACATTATATTATACAGGGTGTTTTTAAAATACATCTGAATTTCAAAAACTTTAAATGTACAAAACTCATTTTTTTCAAATGGAACACCCTGTATATTTTTATGTCGACGGATACAATTGAAAGGCATCTTTCGAAGGTACATAGCATTGTCTATACCTAAACTTAATAGTTTTCGTAATAGAGCATCATTTACTACAGGAACCTTATAACGAATTGAAACATTAAGAAAAATTTGTTTAGTAGGCTCTGCCTATGACAACAAACAAAATAAAAGTACATACGAGAGTAACTGTCAAAATCATCGTAAAATTATTCCTAATCTTTATTTCAATATTCTGTTCTGATTTTTTAATAATTGTTAATCGTTTTTGTTGTTAATTGTTTGTGTTACGGATTGTTGCGTAATTTATTTAAATATGAACTATTCTAATGAAGAATTAGTCGATATGGCATTCATTCTTGGTGAGAGTGAGCGAAACTGTTTGTTAGCGTCTAGAATTTATAAGCAAAAATATCCACATCGCAGATATCCATCAATTAGAGCTTTCGAACGCTTAAAAACCAGATTTATAAGTGAAGGAACAATTAAATATGCGTCACATATGCGGACGGAGACTGTTACCACTGAAGAAAATGAAATGCGAGTTTTACAAGCGGTAATAGAAGACCCAAATATCAGTTTACGAAGAATGTCAAACGACTTAAATATCAGCGTGTCTTCGATAAGAAGAATATTAAAAAAGCATAAATTCCATCCGTATAAAATACAACTGCACCAAGAGTTATTGCCACTTGATAATCAAAGACGCATAGACTTTTGTAGAAGAATCTCAAATTTAATTGACCAAGACCCAGATTTATGCAATAATATACTGTGGACTGACGAAGCCATTTTTCACAACAATGGATATGTAAATAGACACAATTTTCATTATTATGCAGACTCGAATCCTCATATTGTATTCGAAACACGTCGCCAAAATAGATGGTCGTTGAATGTTTGGGGCGGTATCATCGGCACAAACGTAATTGGTCATTTTTTCTTCAATGGTCATCTGAATGGAGTTAGATACAGGCATTTCCTTCAAAACGAGTTAGCAGGTTTATTAGAAGATGTATCACTGCTGACTAGAAGACGTATGTGGTTCCAACACGATGGCGCCCCTAGCCATAACCACCTAGCAGTTCGAGAACTTTTAAATGAAATGTGGAATGGTACATGGATTGGGAGAGGAGGGCCTATTGCATGGCCACCAAGATCGCCTGATCTAACACCCTTAGATTTTTTTCTTTGGGGATATATTAAAAATAGTGTCTATGAGAGAACACCCACAACACCTGAAGATATGAAAGATAGGATCAGAACTGCTTTTCAAGGAATAACACCAGAAATACTCTTAAGGGTGAAATCGTCATTTAGACAACGGATAAATATGTGCCTACATAACGAAGGTGGTCACATTGAAGAATGGCTTTAAGGTTACTTTTGCTTTATTTTATAATTTTTAACTTGCTCCAGTTCGTGTTTGTGTTTATTTATTATAGTTTTTCTTTACTATTTCCTTATTAATCTATGTAGATGTAAGATTGATAACACACTGCAACCAAAAAGATCTGTTGGGTCCCCTATTCTATTGTTCCTGTAGTAAATGATGCTCTATTACGAAAACTATTAAGTTTAGGTATAGGCAATGCTATGTACCTTCGAAAGATGCCTTTCAATTGTATCCGTCGACATAAAAATATACAGGGTGTTCCATTTGAAAAAAATGAGTTTTGTACATTTAAAGTTTTTGAAATTCAGATGTATTTTAAGAACACCCTGTATAATATAATGTAAACCTTTTGTATCTATTGTATTATCTAAAGATGCCTTAGATTGCTGCCAAAAAATTACTAGAAAATAACAGTTAATAAGGAAGCTATTTATTTATTAAGAACATCGTGCGAATAATATATTTTTAAAAAAAGTGCGAATATCTCAAAAAGTATTAAGTTTTGTCGTAGAGTATGTTAGATAATTGTGACTTCTTTTGAGTCGGGGAATTCAAAAATGCAATAATATACAGTACATTCAATTTGAAAAAATGGAATTGCATAACGTACCGACAATACCGAACACCTGTATATGTTAAAATAATTTTAAGCTATAGAGCACTTCACCTCAAGTAACTTTTACTCGAAACATTTTTCGATTAAATGATTGAGTAAGGCACGATCCACCGATGCCAGATAAATGGCACACCCGGTATATTGTTTTGTTTTGCGAGTTCGTCTGAGTCTGACGAGATCTGTGTGCGTTGCATCGCAGGCATCTGAGATTTTTATACATATACGATTGTTTAACCTTGTCAGTTCAGTTCCTTAATCGATACGAAAGTAAGTAGATATATAAAATTGTATTTCATTGCTGACATTTTGTGATTATTGATTTCAAGTTTTGAATTCACGTTTCTGATTTTAGTTCGTTCATCACGGAACTCATTTAATAATAATTGGTATTGTATTTTTGTGTACACAATTTAGATATAAGATCTGTTATTATTTTTACGTGCAGGAAGATATTTTAAGTTTAAAGAGTTCGTTGTTAATTTTTCTGATTTGTAATTATTTATTAATCACCTCGGGTTGGGTGAATAAAAGCATTGTGCTTGCTTTTATTTTTCATTTATATAAATTACTTGAATTTTCCACGTTTAATTTAGTTGTTTTAATATTGAGACCACGTGGATTGAATTGAAAAAAAAAAATTATTATCTTCCTGAACTTTTTGTTTTCTGTTGCTTTGTAAAAGGATTTTGAATTGTCCTTTTGTAATTTAAAGTCAAATGCAGTTTTGATTTAGACCAGGACCTTTTTGTCCAAGGTTTTTTTTTCTGCAAAGTTTGTAATTAATTTTTTTTTTCTTTTTTCTTTTAAAAATAATAAAATCATTGAATTTTTATGTCATTCAAAATACTGTTCTCTTATTTTTAATTAAACCTTTTAATATTTTTTTTGAGTATAAAAGAAAGTCAGATTTCTTTCACCCACATTTTACTTTTCATGATAGTAACCCTGAGTTTAATTGTTCTTTTGCGCATTGTAAAAAGTTTGATTATTTGAGCTAGCTAATTTAATTTTTCATTTTTAAATTTCATTTTACATTTTTGTTGGTACATTCAGTACACAGCAATACGTAACATAGAAACATATGTGACAAGAGCCTACGAAGAACTTCAATCATGGAATAGCCCTCCCTGTGTAACCTGTAGTAGTATTTTAAAACACAAGTGTCACAATGACGTTTCAGTAATGCGAGTGATTTAATGTATGAGCATTACAAGTCATTGTGACACGAGTTTTTTACGGTATTTTTTCTAATTTGCATATTAATCGCCCATATTACATTCTGGGCAAGAGTCCCACCAGTGCGTTAATATCTCATTACAGCACAGTGTGCGGTAATATTCATATCAGCGCTGCGTCGTCGTTTGTTTTAGCTTTATTGTAACTTCCAATTAGAAAAAATCTATTATGTCCCCTACTCTTGATTACTGTGAAAAATTAAACGTTTAAAGCTGGTCCAGTCCTACTTGTATTAGAAACTGCAGGATGTAGCAGGGCTTCAGAATCTTCTTTTCATATACTTTCAGGTGTAGCCCCCTTGAGTTACACAGTGCTGCGCAATTTGAGAGAATGTGGGTAGAATGGTGATGTTTCGACTGTCATCGGTCTTTACCAGTGGGAAATCCGTTGCGCAAACAACATCTTTAGTTTATCTTAACTTGGTAGTGTGGAACTTCCAGTGAGTGCGTATAACAACTGATTTACGTTGTAAGGCCACCATATATCAGCGCATTTATGAAAACATATTTTTGATATCTCCATCGTGAATGCAACTACAGATAATTCAAACTAAGTTGATAGTGCAAATACATAATGTATTCGTATATATTGCTACGAGACTTGTAGATAAATCTTTTAAATTCTAAAGTAAATTTTATTAAGCAAACAACTGTTTCATTTTACTAAACACCATCGAGAGTCATCTGTAATGCTCTCAACAACTTCAGAGATAAACCAGATCTTAAATAATAGAGAGCAGTGATTGGTAATTCTACCCCAGTCTAACGGTTTCGCGTCCACTCTTAACGAATAGGAAGATATATTAAATTACGCAGTAACCCTCGGAACGTGGGAGGGGCATATATCGCTCTGGCCAATACTCCCTATAACACTCAATATAGCATCTAACATTTAAATATCTTTAATGTGATTGTATAGTTATTAATTAGTGATGTTTTTCTATATGTTAAGTGAAATTAATTTATTTTAATAAGTGCTCAAAATGTAACAAAGAAATAAACCTTCTATAGATACTCTCAGGTGAGTTGATTCATTTACTATATGAGAAAGACTATTATAAAGATTTCAATTATCTCAATTCACACTAACAACTTATATTTGTCGATTTATAAACATAAGTAAAATTCAAATTTTCAGCCGAATTCCGAAGCAATGTTGATGTGCTTCCAAATAAATCAAAGCGTCAACTCAATGAACATACAAAACTGACAAATATCACGTAAATGGAACCAACAGAATCATGACCAACCTCACATATTCAAAATCACTAGGTTTCACAATTTAACACATCAACAAAAATCTAGCCTTGAAATCTTTTGTACGTAATACAAAGATTATAAGTTCAAAGAATGATAAAATCGCTTACTGCTGGTACGAACAACTCCTCCAATATAAATTCTATGTTCAATAAATCATTTCAGCTCCCATGAAGTGTACCAAGACACCAATAGAAGCCTACAGCCAGAATTGCATCGAATGTCGATCTTCAGAATGCCAGGATTAGACTAAGGATCACTCCAAATCACCAAATAACTGGATACACATCATCTTTGTACAAAACACGTAGTACTCTCATCCAAAGTAAGGAAATTACAGCACTTTTAGAATTTCATTCTGATAAATAAAAGAATTTCTAGATAAAGGTTTCGAAAAGCTACTATACTCTCACGAAAATCGAAAAACAAGTCCCTTCTCCCATTTGTTTTCAACAAACTCATATTTCCAAGGCGAAACTAGCCCGGCAACTCCCAAATAGATACAGTTTCCTACGATACGACTGAATTAAAATTCCCAACGTCGAACATTCTGGAAAGACACGAACATACCATCAAAGCCATAGCAACAAAGCATTAATTAAACTTATACGACCAAGTAAATTATTAGCCGTAATTTCACATTAATTTACATAATTAAGTAGGTAGAAATAAAAGGACACTTATATAACACTATTTTAATTGTCAGGGCTTCTCTGGGTTTCATAAACCATAATACACATAAAATAACATAGCAATATGTTTCTCATAAGCTTTTAACTGAAAGTGAACGAAGTACAGTATTTTTTTGTTCATACTTGCAAAATGATTTAAAATATGAGTAACCTCGTACAACTCGACATCTCTATTGTCATACTTAAACTCTTACTCTATTTTAGAATCCTTTGTCTATTGCTATTTTAAGATATCTTAATTCGATTTGGGATTTTGCGCTCTACTCATTCGCGTCAGCTTCCTGTAATCATGATATTGCACTTCACCTTCAAGTTTCGAGATATTTTTAGAAAATCTAGTAGTTAGAAGTATTCAATCTTTTTCAAATTTACAGCTCTGGATCTTTCTGAACTTTTGAGGTTAGCTGCTCGAAATTCGGGATAAGTTACAGCAGATACACTCGCTCCTCTTTTAAACAACATGTAGTTCACTGAGTCCGCTCTGCCCGACTTCTGGAAGCCACGATTTCTAGATACGACATCCACGTCATTGATTTTAAATGTTTTGTCTGCTAGCAACAGTAGTTCGTTCCCATTATTCCACTCATTTATTGTTATCAAGTATTACGAACAAATGAAAAGGCAACACAAATTATATGTATAGTTGTTACGGATGGATACACGTTTATCGTTAACCTATTCACAAATATACTTATTTTGTCGAAATTTCGTTGGTCGCCCATTCGGATTGAGTTAAACCATACAAGAACGATACGACTTAGGTCAAACGCACTAAAAAATGTGAAACACATCTCGATGCGGTAGAACACGTTGCTTCCAAATAAAATAATGGCCGAGGAAAATAAAATCTATGATTAATTTTAATAGAACATTACGGTTTTTAAGTTTTCAAAAGTAATTATAAATACGGCTGTATAGAACAAATAATATGTGTAATATTTGTTTTAGTCGCGATGAGTACTGCGATTGCTTCAGTTTATTTAGCATGTGACTAACCAGTTTCCTCCAGTCTTTTGGTGGAGCTGGTGGATCACTATGATAGATATAAGAAACACTTGGTCATAGGCTCTGACTCAAATGCTCATCATGTAGCGTGGGGTAGGCGTGACATAAATAATAGAGGTAAACTCCTTTATGAGCAGCACTTTCCTCTTACAGGGGAGGACTGGATTGTGGCGGAAAAGGTGGTAGCAGAATCCCGGATTTGCTGGGAATTTAAAAATTTCCAACCGCTCAAATCGCCGGGTCAGGATGGTGTCTTTTGCTTCATGGGGCATGGACACGCTGCTATTGCTGTCTTTATTCAGGGACTGCATCACTTGAAAGTACGTTCGGAGGTATAGTGAGAAATAAAAGCAGTACTTATACCAGAGCCAGGGCGCGTTCGGATTATACCCTTGTAACGACTACGATGAATACGGTGACGGACGTCGGTGATGGTTGGTTATTGTGTGGTTGCTTTTTACCATTTATACATTAAAGCCTTGCTTATGGGCTTTCGGTTACTTACTTGTCTCTTAAATGCTCATGACTTATGTGTTGCTCCTCGTAAGTTGAAAGCGGAGGTTCACCTAAACTCCGTTTGGTGGAGCTAATGCCAGTTGTCAAACGGTAAATTACAACCTCGTGCCGGTTTGAACAGTGTTGCGCAATACTAGTGTCGTTACAATAATGTGTGTAAACCCTGACGTAGCAACGAGTCGGAGAAAAAAGTTCAGGATTCGGACTACGCAACAAAACGGTAAAAGTGCATCGAAAATCAAACGTTTATTTCCAAATATCAAGCGCAACAGGAATATATACAGCCAAAAGATGTAAGTAAAATATAAACAAACATGTACAATAATAAGCATGTAAATACATACAGTGGAGAACTTTAAAAATATTTACGGGGCTTCGCCTCGGAATCTTAATACGGTATCTAATAACTACGTTTCGATTAATGCGGAAATCTATGTACAGGGTCGGTCAAAAAGTACGCGATCGGTTTTCGTGGTAATTTAACATTCTGGGAGCGCCAGAACGATGCCGGCGCAACGGCCAGAGCGGAAAGAACAAAACGGTGAAACGTCTGCGTTACGCCCGTTTTGCCAGCGCTACGACGGACCAGGATTACGAAATTCAACAAGTGTCAGAGACCATGCCGACACGCCAATTGCGGCAGACGGGAAAGACGTCTGTGTTACGTCAGTAAGCTTTGCCAACGTCACGACAGACCGGGATTGCGAAACTCAACGGGTGTCAGAGACTATGTCGACACGCCAATTGAGACAGGCGAGAAAGATGTCTGTGTTACGTCACTAAGCTTTGCCAAAGTCACGACAGACCGGGATTGCGAAACTCAACGGGTGTCAGAGACTATGCCGACACGCCAATTGAGGCGGACTGGGAGGGACGCGGCTTAAATATACTCGCGGTTTGCAGGGGACGGCATTCGCGTCGTAAACAAAATTAACTGATTAAAATCATTATTGCATACTGAAATAGATTATCCCACGTAACGGCACGTTACACCGGAGCCAAATCTTTTCGGTCAATAAGTTTGATTAGTTTTCTGTTGAAAATACTGGAACGGCTGTGTGACCGTTATATTCGAGAAATGGCCTTACCGTTGTATACATTTCACACAAATCAATATTCATACATCCCGAGGAGATTTACCGAATATGCCCTCCACTCATTGGTGCGGCGGATAGAGAGATCATTGAACAATAAAATATCTACCCTGAGTGTATTCCTAGATATAGAGGGAGCTTTTAATAAAGCGTCCTTCAACAGCATTATTAACGCTCTGATTCGGCACGACGTTGAGCCGACTCTCGTAGGATGGCTGCGTCATATATTAGAGCAGAGAGCAATAGAAATAAATGTGAGGAATATCAGGGTGAGAGGGTTTGTGGATCGAAGCTGTCCTCAACGAGGCGTTTTGTCACCACTTCTGTGGAACCTTGTGGTAGATGACCACAAGGTATGCTCAATGTATCTGGCTACTACACAATTACACGGACGATATTACCGCCCTAAATGATTTGATAGATTTGAGGGCGTGCTCAGTAATGTGATGCAGACCGCCCTAAGATCTATCGAAAATTGGTGTAGGAAAAGTTGCCTCTTGCTACTGCTCTGCTCGAGCTCCGATTGGGTAGGCTCTGGTAGGCTGTGAACGAGCAACGCCGCGCCGTCTAGGCAAGGTAGCACATTGCAGCTTTCCCCAACCTAAAATCCACAGTTCAGAATCCAGGACCATCCCAGAGATTTGGATTTCGAAGGTAACCGAACAACTTCTGGCTGAAGGCAGGGTATTCAAGGGCTTTTTCTTCGAACAGGGTCTCAGGTAAATCGGACGGTAAATTTTATGTATGTGAATTCAAAAAACTTAATATGAGAATGTTTCAGGATAACTGTTGGACTGCATATTTAAAACATTATTTGAAATTTTGAAACTTGAGAAAGAAATTGTTACTACA
This sequence comes from Cetonia aurata, assembly GCA_949128085.1. NCBI lineage: Eukaryota > Metazoa > Arthropoda > Insecta > Coleoptera > Scarabaeidae > Cetonia > Cetonia aurata. The sequence goes on from OX421885.1 coordinate 1,816,708, forward strand.
TCCGGAATTGACCCCGATACAAACACGTCTTGTTCGGTGGTCAGGTGAAAAATGACCAGTACCCCGTTTGAAACACAATAGTTTTTCTCAAAGAAATCTACGTTCGATTGTTTCACCAACCAAACAAACAGTGAGATGTCCGGAAGAATGGCCTAGTTAGTAATTAAATTGAGGAGAATAACGACAAAAGCAACCATATGGACTTAAATACACAGGCATTCATACGATAACGATACGAACACCTACATTCTCACATCTAAGAATATATTTAACATTGATCTGTAAATAGATAATTCAAAATTATACTCGAATTTTGTGAATAGAAATACATTCACTAGTTACGTCGTCTCTACTTAACTACTAGTCATCATTCAAGAATTAGTTATAGATGCTTCGCGGGCAACTCTCATTCGCCAAAATCAATGAGTTCATTCAAATCTCTGCGGTATTTGCACTAGTCCAATGCTCTCTTTTCCGATTGTCCGATTAGGTTTCATAATTCATAAACCCAACCTTTCAACCAAAAAATCTGGTCTATAGTTTCTTATTTATTCTGAATAAAAAAAGTATTAATAAGATTTCGAGTAAATTTATCATGACTTTTCAATTCTATAACCTCAACTATTGTTTTATCACTTCCAGTTTCATCGGTGAAAAGATGAAACTCAATACGTAAAATGTAACGTTTTGTTTATGACCAATGATAGTTTTTGTTTCATTGATTATAAAATTTTGATTTTACTTTTGACTCTAATGCATCTCGACTTCGCTAAGAACCCGTCAATATAGCACCAATCAATTACGAATATTACATGTGCATTGCAACTTTTTTATACTACACAACTACTGCTTTTTTCCAACAGACTTGGAGTTACTAATAACACATTAAAAACGTTTGAAATGTGATGTAAACCCCTTATGCTTAATAATTACCGATTTTCACCAGTTCAAGCAACATAAAAGTAGAGCAGAAAAAGTATTCATACAATTCTCCGGTTTTCTTCTATAATATGATGGTGGTAATGTGTTTCCAATAATCCAACGGCGAACTATAATTCTAGTTCCTAAAAACGGAGGTAAGTAATCGTGCCTAAAGATACGATGTAAACGTACTGTAGGAAGAAACTACCATTTCTGTGAATTCGACACACTCCATACATACACCCATGTTACCCCCGTGTACTTATTCTAATTTTCTAAATCCCACCAACAATCCTTTATTTTCTCAGTATATTTAAACACGAAAGTCCTCTATTCCTTGATAGAAACAGTAAAACCCTACTTAAATGGTAATTTAGCAGAATATACTTAACCTTATTTGTATTATACGACTGTAGTTTACATTCAAAATAAGAATACTCTTATTTTCTCTTACAACGTAGAGAAATTTCCAAATGAAAAGTTTATTTTAAGTAATTGCATTATATTTACACAGCCTACTATTAAAAGCGCCAATTCAATCTAGTGTTTAACATTCCGTGGATATCGTAGTCGTAAAAGACCGTCAGAAGTTTGAATAGTACTCGTAATATTGTTACTTGATAATTGAGACCCAGCCATATCTCGATGGCAATCAACGGTCGCCATTACATGCAATTTAAACTAGGCTCGGATATTACTCCAATATCCGCTTCTAGAATATATCCACCATTCTATATCAATACAGGGTAACACTGAAAAATTTCGAAGCACATTTTCACGCGATAGAAGAACATAATATATTAGAAAACGGGCTTACACACTAATGTCCGTAACCACTTTGTTTTCAAAATACAGGATGTTAACAGTTTGAATTTTTTTTGGAACAATATTTCTCTACAATATTTTATAACTAAGAAAAGTCGCATATTAGTCGACATCGACTTTAAAAATAACATCATAACGCAACAGAGAAATACAATAATTAAATTTAATAAAGTTTAAGGTACTTCGCTATAAAGGAGGTGTACAGATGGCTTATTCCTGTATATGCTTTTCCGATTCTCGTATTAATGTTTCGCGACCTCTTTAGTATATGCCTGAATTATTAATTTATCAGCTCAAATTTTTTTTTCATAATTGCTTTTCAGTATTTATTTCTACGGCACATACCCCCGAGCCTACAAGCTGGCGATGGCACATACGCGGACTATATGTACCATCGCCATCCCCACGATCAATCAAATCTTTGGAAAAATTCCCTTGTTCTTCTGGTAAAGAACACGGAGTCTTATATGTTATACAGTTTTTGAACAATGTTCAATGGGACATTTTTCAATAAATTTCATCTACTATTCCAAACTATACCTATAATACAAAAACCATACCGGTGATTTCGTATTGTGTTTTGGTGAAGGCTTTCATTTCTTCAATTAGAGAAACCCTGTTAAATTTATTTTGTTAAGCGATTGTAAAAAGCAATTTCGAATTTTCAATTAATCAAACCTTCAAAATATTATCAATTTTTGTTTGTGTTCGTTATAAATATACCTCATTCGAAAGACTACGTAAATAACACTGTCCAACACTATTTTTTTCTCTCATACGTCATTAGGTGTAGTTTATGTCGTTTTTCATGCTGTTCTGAGACTAATTTTAAATTTGATCCACCACGTCAGAATTTTGAGAAAGTTTTGTAAATAGCTTTTTTAAAAAGTACATTAAAGTTTACAGAATTTCAACGTGATTTTTATATAAAAAAGATATTACAAGATATATTGTAGTGCCGAGCATTGAGTGAACATGTCTGAACATGTCCTTGCCCGTTTCCTACGTCACAGAATTTAAACCACGCCCATTTGTGCTCTGGAGCCAATGAAATTAGGAGTTTGTAGATTTCCGGCTGTGTTGGTATATAAGGGGCTACGCACGGCTCGTTAGATTCAATTTAAGTCTGTTTGTGATAGCTGAACGTCTTTTTATTTCATAATGTCCCGTGCGTGTACAAATATTCCCAACAGCTTCCGTTATGTATGTAAAGAATTCATTGCCCAACGACATAAACGGAATATTACGCCTTTAATAAAAAACTTATATTTTCACTATTTTGGCGTAAAAATTAAATAACAGAGCACACATTTGCTGCGAACGGTATGCTGTTACTCTGAGGGGCTGGTTTAACGTTAAGAACAACGCTATGCCATTTGCAAGATCTATGATTTGACGTGAACAAAGGGGCCATTTATCTGATTGCTACTTTTGCTGCCCGAAAACTTTCGGGTTCTCCAACAAAAATAAGAACAAGATTAGTTACGCTAGTGTGTCTTCTGTTATTCGTCCAGCACCTCATTCAGAAGCCTTGCCAGTACCAAGACCTATAGGTGTTTCAAGTGGAGAATATGCCATTTCAGATGCAGAGGAAGAGTTATTATCCACCAGCGATGATGAATATTTGCCATATCTAGAAGACTGACCTCACTTGGTAAATCAGTCAGAATTAAATGACCTTATTCGAGATCTGAATTTGTCAAAAACTTAAGCAGAAATACTAAGATCTAAGCACACATATTTCTGTGTATCGTAACCACCAGAAAGAATTGTCACAGTATTTTTTTAGCGAAGAAGGTATTTCATCCTCCAATAATATCCATGATTTGATGCTGACATTAGGTCATCAACACAACCCAAAATAATGGCGTCTTTTTATGGATGCTTCAAAATTGAGTTTGAAAACTGTCCTCCTTCACATAGGAAACGTTTATCCATCCATCCCGGTTGGCTACGCAGTCCATATGAAGGAAACTTATAAAACTATGACTCATCTTCTCGACAAAATTAATTACAAAGTGTACAAATGGCATATCAACGTTGATCTCAAAGTTGTAGCAATTCTACTCGGTTCACAACTGGGGTACACACTGGTGTTTCCTTTGTGAGTGCACAATCGATCGAGAAATTCCAACTACGTTGTTAAAGATTTGCCAGTCAGGGCTCAGTATATTCCTGGACAAAAGAATATACTTCATAAGGCACTAGTGAAACCTAGTAAAATATTTCTACCGCCATGGATGGTCGTGGATTCCAATATCTTCAACAAAAATTTCCCAATATTTGAAATGCAAAACTTAATGAGGGAATTTTTGTAGGAACCCAAATTAAATGTCTACAACAAGATACACAATTTGAAGAGACTTTAAATGACTTGGAATGCTTTTAAGAGTGTGTCCCAAAATTTTCTAGGAAACACCAAATCTGATAATCACATAGCCATGAACTGGGCTGTAATATGAGCCTTAAATAATTTTTTTTTACACTTGCACCTGGATTTCTTTCCCCCGAACATCGGCGACCTTACTGATGAGCACGGCGAGAGATGTCATCAAGACATCTCTGTTATTGCAAAACGTTATCAGGGCAAATGGAACAGTGAAATGTTGGCTGATTATTGTTGGAGTTTGATATCAGAAAGTACCGTAGAACAGTATAAAAAAAAGTAGAAAGAAAAACATTTTAGGACAGAACGTTTGTACCAAAACCTGACATGCCAAAATAAATTTGGTTTTTATTGTTATTATTACGACTGTAAGAGAAAGTAAAACTTACTTAGTTATAATTACTAAAGTATATAGTTACTAAAGAAAAAAATTAAAACTTGTGGTCTAGTATAAAATAAAAGCAATTCCTGAACACAAATGACCTATATAGATAGGACATGTTGTACCTGTGGCGTGTGCGCAACTGAAGATCAACAGTGATGTCGAAGAAGTTCTAAAATCGGAGGAAGTATTATAACAAAAATACCGAAATTTTTTTGTCTATAGCAATATTAGCAATAGCAAAGCATATCTTGCATTATACTATATTCATTATAACAGGAATAATAAGAGAGTATAAACTTACACATGTACGTACGTTTAATCAAAAAATATGTGGTTTAAAATAACATTTCATCCGACACACCGTTTACGAGAAATGCCTGCATCTAAAGGATAAACAGTTCTATTTGTATTTGGAGTAAGCCGTTGCATCACTTGCGGCAATCTTTTTCTCGTTTCACCAGTGTGATGCAATCAAACAGTTAGATATATGATGTAAAAAAATAAGAAAAGCGATTTTAAAAATAAATATTGTCTTTTTTAACATAAGCCCTTCATTACTAAGCTTCTCTGACATCTCATCAGCTACATAGTACTTCCAGGATAGCATAATTGTCGATATAACTTTAAGCGTCCTGGTAAATTCCTTGCCTGAGTTTCAAAGATATTAGCAGTTTTCTCGATTTTTAGGCGTTAAATTAAATATTCCATAAAGTGTTAAACATAAACATACTGTCCTACGTCATAGTTTTCATATTTATTAAAAGACGTAAATAAACACTAACAGAAAATCAATCGCTTCTCTTTATCTAAATTTTCAATGGTATATTTGAGTATTGATTTAAAAGGCTGAACTTTGTTTTTATTTTAAATTATTTTTAAATACTCTTTACTTATTTACATTGTAAAAGTTTTCTTAAAGCTAAGTTCCTCAAAGTAGTCACAAAGTAATCACAGTTTATCAAACGCACTCTTAGCTTTTGTTATAATACCTTGAATAGTTGATCTATTTTTAGGTTAGCTTCATCCATTTTTCATAAGAAAATGTCTTCTCGAAGTAAATTAGTGGTAAAGATTTTTCAATGTAATCAACTCCATCCAAGGACACACAATAGGTACTGCTATTAATGAATATAATTCATATAATTTGCACTATTTAGGTATTTATTTTTGGTGTTTACTTTATTATTATTACAACTCATCCAAATAAAATATTATTTAATTTCAATATAATGAATATAATAAAATAAATTCTTAAAATTCCCATATCATTGACCCTAATAGCTAATAATAACCAGTGGCGGTACTAAAAGACAGAAGGGCTCGTGTCCACCCAACCACCAAGATAAACACAAAAAAAATGTAATTCAGTCCATTATTTTGTTTTATTATTTTTATAACGAGGGTATTCAAATTACTTTCCGCGCCACAGACACTAGCGCATATGCAACGCTCGAAACTATGTTCCGGGGCGCAATTTCCGATGTCCCTATTTCGAGTATGATCGGCCGGCTCCGCTTATCTTCGCCATATTGGTTTAAACGTCTCATTCGGGCACAAATTTCGTGTCTCCATTTAACGTCCTGCATTCGTTGGGACTGCATTGTTTTCGATGCGTACCGCGCATGTGTGATTTCAAAGGCATTTCAAAGTAACCTTTATTGTTAATGATGGGAGCTATAATTGTGTGCAAAATCTTTTAAAAACCCGCTATCATTGGAGGAAAAACTTTTAATGAAGAAGAAAGACGGCCGATTCCTGATCTTCAAATAAACTACAATTCCATAAATAAAACACGAACAACAGTTTTCAATAAAAATATATATGAAAAACATGAGTGGATGTGCGGATGTTCACTAACAAATAAATTTTGTTTTATCTGCTTACTTTTTAAGAAAGATGTTGAATGCGTGGTATAAACAAGGGTTGAATAATTTAAAGCATCACAGAGAGGACAAAGAAGCAAAGAAGCAAAGTGGACATACGTGAACAGTTAGACAGTGCTTATTTGCGACATAAAATTAAGTTCAACGAAAATGTGGATAAAATTCGTCATATTGTGCGTCGGCTAATAACACAGGTCTGCAAACAAAATATTTTTTAAAATTGGTTTAGTTTTAATAGCTGGTTTTTATGTCGTTTTTGTGCTGATTTCAGAAATAATATTGGTTTTTTTCTATCACGTAAGGTTTGTCTACAAAATGAGCTAAAACTTTTAAGGAAAATTATGAAATGGACATATGTATGTATTTTATATCGATATTATTTATGTACATGTTATTAAAATTACTTTATACAACGGTAAATCTTAAAAATAGTGCAAGAAAAGTTAATAAGGCTTTACTACAACACCTTTACAAGCCTTTGTACTAACATTTTCTTTTTTCTTCAAAACTTCGTTTGGTACTTTTCCAGCTGTGAGGTTGAGGATTTTACCTTTTTAACATCCAGCAGTAGTCAGCCATCATGTTAATGTTCCAGCGGCCTTGATATCTGCGCTCCATTTCTTTTATATCTCCGTTTTCGTTGTTCCTCATTTACTGCTACAAGATTTTCCGGAAAATAGTCCAGATGTGAATGAAGGAAATGAACTCTAATGCTCATGTTACAGCCCAACAGTTTGTAGTTATTTAACTGATTGGCAACAATATTCTTGTAGTTTGGGTCTTTTTTATTTCCTAGGAAGCCAGTCACCACTTGTTTAAAAGACTTCCATGCTTTCCTTTCCTGGTATTCCATTTTCGAAGTTTTCATCCTTCATAAGTTTCCTTATATCAGGACCAACAAATACCCCTTCTTTATGTTTTGGCTCAGAGAGACCGGGAACTGCTCACAGAGATATTTGAAACACTCTCCTGCTTTAGGCAATGCTTTGACAAATTGTTTCATCAGTCCCAACTTGATGTGAAGTGGCGGAAGTGGAATCTTTTTAGGGTCCACTAGACTCTCTTTCTCAACGTTCTTAACTCCAGGAACCAAAGTTCTTCTTACTGGCCCATCTTTTTGAACACAGTGTTGTTTACGGTCACGGCTATCCCATTCACAGAGAAACCAGGGGAACTTTGTGTAGCTACTCTGCTGGCCTAGTAATATAGAGATCACTTTCAAATCCCTACAAACAATCCACTTATGATCAGAGTACTTAAGCTTGTTAAGTACCAATTCGAATGTCCTACTGGTACAGATGCATATTGGTTGTCATTGTAAAGAAGAACATCTTTCAGGCTTCTTTTAGAGGAATCAATAAAAAGTCTCCATTCTCCGGGGTCATATTTTATATTGAATGTCTGCATCAACCCAGGTACATTAATACAAAAAATCAAGATCACCCTCTCGAGAGAAAAATGGCTGAAATTGTTTTTCTCTACTTCTGTATCAAGAGAAGGATGTTCCAGGAGCCAACAAATGTTTTTCCTTAAACGTCGACCCTAAAACCTCGGCTGAATCCTTTGAAAGGCCTAAGTCTCTAACCAAATCATTTAGTTCCGACTGCGTGAAGAGTTTTTGCTCATTGTAGGTGGACTCATAAGTACCATCATTGTCGTCGTCATCACTGCTTTGATACAACTGATAGACATCATCTAAATGTTTTCAAGTGTAGCTGAAGGACAAGGTAAAAAATCAAAACAAAATCTCCTTTTTATTTTTCAAATTAAAACCTTGCACACAGCAAGAGCAAAGGTAACAGTTATCACTGTGATTCGCAGGTTCTCTCCAAACCATAGGTATTGCAAAACGAAATGATTTCTTCTTACCTTGAAACCATTGTCTCAGGTGTTCAACACACAGAGAACACGCTTTGTGAGGAGCCCATTGTTGAACCCCCAGTTTCATACCAAAGTAAACCTTCTTTATAAAGTCAGAAATATTTCTCTGTTGCCTTTTAAAAGTATAAGTCCCACAAATGTAGCAGAAACAATCAGGAGAGTTCACACAACCTCTAGAAGCCATTTCAAAGCACAAAACTAAAACTGACGAAGAAACAGTGAAAGAGTGCTCAGCAGAGAGTTTTCAAGTTTAATTATTACGGTGAAGCACTTGCTTTGGCCTACTAAACATAGGTATTATAATTTCTGATAATCATAGACGAATGACATTAAATTTCTCCTTTTTTTCAGAAAACACGTAACTAGTTTTATGTTTTATGATCTGATACTGACGTATATTTACTAATGTCTAGCTTTATTCAATTATTTAGCGTTTATATACCAAGCCGACTTGAAAATTAATAGAAAATTCATTGGATTTATTTAAAATCATTAATTATCTGTAAAATTCTGCATTATCCATCATAAATGTTTAATATGAATTGAAAGGGCTTTGCATAAGGCTTAATCTAGCACAAGGAAAAATATAGATTGCTATTTAAAAAAATCAAGTTACCTTGGGTTAAAGTTAAGCAAATGTTCCGGACTATAGTGAACACCTGTATATGAAAACAAGTGCGTATGTCCAGCGTTTAAAATATGAATATCTAAAACAAATGCAAATACAAACTACGCCGCCTTAACAAAAGGCTTGCAGAGGGGCCATTTTTTACAAAAGGGTAAATAACAACGTTGTTATTGAAGATAGACATATAGTAGTTTATATTAAGTCATGTTATTTTTCTGGGTAGAATTGAAAAATGAAATAATATATAGGGTGTTCCATTTAAAATAACGAAGTAGGTAGGCGTTTGCTTACTTCTGGAACACTCTATACAGTCAGACATATTTTTAGGTTGTGCAACATTGAATTCTATAAAAACTTTGTAGAAAATGTTTCTTTATAAAATGACAAATAGAGCTGTAATCAAAGACCCAGTCTTCGGTGGGACAGCCTGTACATTATATTCACTGTTACGTGCATCAATTTAATTTAATTATTGAACGAACGGCACAGTGCGATAAAAATGAAAATTTCTATTTTTTGCCCACCCTGTTTCATACCTCACGAGCCGCCACTGATAATAACTTATTATACAGTGTGGCCCAGGATAGATGTTACAAGAGGTTTCATGACGTAACAATTTTTGAATTTCATTTCAGGATTATAAGATTAAGCTCTACTTGGTTAGAAGAGAATTTGCGCAATATTTTCAATTTTTCTAAAACAAGACGGCCTTGACAATGAGCCTACTATTTTCTTTCCAGGCAAAGTGCCTTTTCTATTTATGATTTGAAAAAAAAAAACATTAAACTAAGTTGTTCAGAACGAGACATTTTTTCTCTATTCAAAATTTCAGCAAGAAATACCTTATGGTCATTTTTTGATTAAACAAAATAAGGGCAAATTTGGTTAGAAAGATGCTGTCAACGATAACATATGGTGTCACCAATGACAGCGTTTGCGCAAGCGAATTTGCGTCAGTGTAAAACGCGCTTTGAACGTATTTATTTAAAAAATATTTATAGAATATTGAACTACATAAATAGCACCTACAATAAATTTACCTTACGAAACGTAATAAAATCATTGATCTGTACTAAATTTGTTAAAAGTAACTGAATTTTAAGCAGCCTGAAATAAAGAAACCAACAGTAGGAGGCCAAGAAAAGAGAGTGACTAAACCTGAGTACTATCAGATTACAGTTTCTAGTATCCTTTAGTTCAAATATTAATTACTGCTGGATTATGTTAACGTCGCAGCAAAGAATCTACGTTGCTCGGTATTATGGACTCGGAAATATTGCGCTAAGGAAAGTGGTGCAGAAATTTAAGGAGAGATTCCGCAATACCAATGTTACACGTACAATTGCCATGCGAATACTTAATACATTTCTTACATTTGGCAGCGCGCTTAACATTTAGAGCGAAAAAGAAATTTAATGAAACGATACCGCAACTATTGTTGCTCTCCATTCAGTGGAAGATAATCTCAGACTATCGCTGACGGAATGTTCTCACCATCTTAATATTAGTAAATCGAAAATGCAAAGAATTTATTTATAAATAAAATTCATTTGTGCATTTTATGGGGTCACCTTAAACAATTAATTTACTCCCAACCAATATCCAACAGTAAAGAAATGCTACAACAAGGAATAAAAAACTGCGCACGCCAAATACATATCGGGGAAATTCGAAACAGTTTCAGAGAATTCGGACATCGCATATAATATTGTAAACGATATTATTATTACGTTTTGTAAGTTTCATTTATTATCAAATACAATTTGTATTGTTTAATCAAAAAAAAGGGCGATATAATCAAAATAGGCATTGCTTGCTTAAACTTTGTCTAGGGGAATAACGAAAACAATCTTTATTATATATTATACATGCATAACTTGTAATTTACAAGATATATAATGAAATGTTCTCGTTTTGAACAACAGAAAGAGTACTTACTTACAAAGAAAATACTTTTCGGCTCATTGTCAAGGCCGACTTGTTTTACAACAGCTGAAAATATTCTTCAAATTATCTGCCATCCAAACAGAGCTCAATCCTACAACCTTAAGATGAAATACAAAAATGTTTACTCTTTCATACCTCTTGTAACATCTATCCCGGGGCACACGGTATACATATATATATATATATTGCTATGTTATTTCCGATGTATCATGCTAAACAGAACCCACAGAATCATAATATCGACTATAAAATTGCTTATGTAAATGTAGTTTTACCTATTTATTTATTTTGTCAACGTATGTAATAATTTAAACTAAAAACTTACTTATTTCGTATCTATTTCAATTAGTGCTTGTAACCATGGATTTTAGAGCATGTGTATGTCTTTCGATTAATGTTTTACGAGGGATTTTTAAGCTGTCGTATCGTTGGAAACGATTTCTATAATCGTTGCCGGGGTCCTTTTGTCTAGGAGATATTGGGTTTGTTGAAAACAAATATGTGTGGTTGCTCTTCGTATATTTATCTAGAATTTTGTAATATCTATCACAATTTAAGTCCATACAGTTTTCAAATTTACTTACAAGAATGGCAGTATTACATGTATAGTGCTAAGATGATATGCAATTATTTCGAGATTTGGGGTGGCCTTTCGTATAATCCTGGGATTTTGAAGAATTACATTCGAGGCAGTTTGCTGTCTTTAAAAGATTCATTTCTTTGTTCATCAGATTTATTGTCGTTTATTTTATTCAATGTATTACAAGAACATCACTAACTAATAACTACTATAGTCACATTAAAGATACTTAAATGTTATGAGCTATATTAATATAATAATCAGTGGTTCAGCGGAGTGACGTTATCCCCCCGCTTCCCGAGGGTAACTGAAAATTATAAGTACCATCTTATTGGTTTGCGGTGTACTTAAAACCCTGTGGTGTGGACAAATTTACTTGTCATGCCCTCTAACATTTCAGATCTAGTATATCTTTGAAATTAATGAGAGTATAATAGGTGACGCTGAGTGGTGGTTGATAGAATATAAACAGTGTTTACTTAATTAAAAATTTAATTAAAATTTAAAAGATTTATCCACAAGTTTCGTAGCAATATACAGGGTTAGTAAAAAGTCCCGGAACGGTCGAATAACTTTGTTGAAAATGGGGGGGGGAGCTCCATCTTGTTGAAACCAAAAATGTGCATTAGGGTGATCACCTATGTTTGCATTTGGAAAGAGGGCCGCAAGTGCTGGAACAACCTCATTTCGCAATAAATTTAAGTAGACGTTGCCAGTTAAATTTCCTCTTACAAAAAATGGTCCTATGATGTTGTTTCCAACAAGACCAGCCCAGACATTCACCTTTTGAGGACGCTGTGTATGGACTTTTTCAATCCAATGCGGATTTTCAATTGACCAGTAGTGACAATTATGTTTGTTCACAGTGCCGTTGAGACAAAACGTTGCCTTATCTGAAAAAATGATGTGATCTAAAACATTAGGCTGCTGCTCGATCAATTCCGTCATTGTTTCGCAAAATTGTAGTCTACGATCTGGATCATCTTCAGTTAACTCATGGACGGGATACATTTTATAGGCTTTCATTCTTGCTGATTTAAGAATCGTATGAGCAGATTTTTGAGAAATCTCATGAATTTGACCTAATTCTGTTGTGGACACGTGATCATTTTCTTCCACTGTAAGTAACACATTCAAACTAGTTTCTTCATCTGTTGCTGTTAATGGACGTCCCCTTCTAGGTAAATCCTTCACCTGACGAAAGACTTCAAACTTTTGAATTGTTCGGCATACCGTACTTTTACTAATGTGACGATCCGGATAAACAGTATTAAACAAAATACGAACCTCTTCAAAAGAACGTTGACGATCACCGTACCCACGCATCATTAATATCTCAATTCGTTCTGATTCAGTAAGTTGTTCTGCCATTTTCAAATGTGTCAATGTTTAAAATAAGTAAATTTATAGCGATGCAAAAGTTAAAACGCTTTTAAAATTGTCAAATGTGACGGCAAAAAGAATGCAAACACTAAACAACAACTTTTTTCAAAGGTACCTTGACTTTTGTGTATTAGGACACTTTTTTAATGTTTTAACTGTTTTCTTGTGAATAAAAATAAACATCTTCATACTTCCTGAACGTAGTTTTTTATTCTGCATTCAAAAGTGTTAAAAAAATCTGGGCGTTCCATTTAAAAAAAAAAAGTTGGACGTATTGCCGATTAAACCGGAAGTGAAAAAAAAAAAAACTGTATTGCATAAAATGCATTTATATTAACTATACCCCCATACCAAATTTCAGAAATCATAATTTTCAAATAACAAAGTTATTCGACCGTTCCGGGACTTTTTACTAACCCTGTATATCATAATAATAAAAGCTAAACGGAAAGTTGAAAATTTGATAAAAAATTTGATGCTCATATGCAAAACAAATAAACTAAGGAAGATATATTTATATAATTTATTAATTAACTAAAATTTAAAATAAATTACTGTAATTTAAACTGGCCGATGTAACCTGTGATGGGTGGAGACTGTGGCTTGAAAACTATAACAAAAATCCCAAAAGAAAGGTGAAAAAATCCCCTTTTTTCACCTTTCTTTTGGGATTTTTGTTATGGCCGATGTAACATTACTTATTCGTATTTAAACAGTAATTCATCAATCTAATATTAACTATGTTTTTAATAAAAATTAGTAAATGATTAAAGACACATCTGAAATAACTGTTCTTTATAATGGCGTCAATATTGGTTCTAATACAACAATTGTAGGAATGAAAAGTAGCCTCTTTTCTTTTGTTTAGATATAACAAATCCTTTGATCTATTTAAAGGAAAAATTACAGAAATAAAATAAACTTTTCACTTATTGTGTTGGATATTTAAAACATGTGGCTTTGTTCTTTTTTTTTCAAATTATGTAATAAAAAGTCACAGTTTTTCAATAAAGTGAGTAATATTTTTAATTTCATGTATTAAATATTTAATACGCTCATTCTCATTACATGCGGTGTTATAAAATGGGAAATATATGTACTTACTCCATTTTTTATATGCTAGCGGGTATTTTGTGTTTAATATTTCGTCTTTCTGGATATTGTTTTCAAACATGTGCTATTTTCATATCATGCTTTGATATATCAGTAGCAATTTAGGGGAAACAAATGTTATACTTTGGCGAATAGAAATATTAAGGTTTCCATTCAAAATAAATAAATATCTGTCGTCACTTTGTGTAGGTAGTAGTTTACGGTAAAAATAACCTCATTTTGCAATTACTTAATCTCGAGGATAGTAAAAATACGAATACAAAGCTCGGATGTGTAAGCAAATACGTAATTTGACAATACTTTCTCGAAATTTAAAATCAAATTTCAGTAGTTCTAAACGCAGCACAGCACAGCCAAGCACAGTCGAGGATTTTGCGTTGTACGGGATTTCACGTTAAAGTGCAAATTGAAAGCAGTTGGTCTGTCACAGAGTCAATGTAATTCCGTATACCGTAAAATCCTCGGCTGCGCTGGACTCTGCTGCGTTCAACTTGCGGCTACCCTTAATATCTCATGCTTATTTTCGAAAGCTCTCTAGTTTTAAACGGAAATAAATAGATAATTATTTTAATAATTACGCCTAAATATGACAAAATGTTTTATACCTACCTCTAACTTAAAATAAAATAACATGTTAACTTTATATAACTCTTGCCAGCATCATAAAATAATTGATATTAACTATCTGCCGCGCCTTTCATCAGAAATATGTTGATATATAAATACGAGTAAAAAATATTCTTTGGAAGAATTTCTTCCGAATTTTATTTTATTTATTTCTCCATCCATCGTCTATAATTACTAAAAATAAGAATTAAACTTCTTATAAAACTAATAGAATATTTAGTATAAACAAGTAAAATTAATTCTTTTTAAATATCGTGAATATACATTAGATCATTGGTTCTCAACGTGGGCGGTAGCGCCCACCAGTGGGCGCTGGGATCTATACAAAATCCAGTAAGTGGGCGCTAGGCGAAAAAAGGTTGAGAACCACTGCATTAGATTGTATCCATTCATCCACAAATTCAAATGCCATAAAATTATATGAGAAATGCTCCAAAACAGGTTATCAGCATTGGCAATTATATCAATAGAAAAAGATATTTTAACCTTGCTTCCCAGAAGAAAAGATTTTTATGATATATAATTTCAGAAGAGTTAAAGAATGGATTTTATTTTCAAGTAGATTTTTTTACATAGGTATATTTCATATACTCTTAAGAATTAAATATTTTATTCGTTATTATATTTCATTAAACTAAAAACTTCACTTTTTTCTGTTTCTATTTTTTATTCAATTTTCATCATATTGCAAAAATGATCGGTAGAGCACGCACCGCCACTGCTGTTACAATTGAATTCTCTCTACACAGAGCTAAAGATATATAGTAGTCAGTTGCACAATATGTTTGTGGTAGAAGTAATACCACAAGGGTAGTAGTTATTGTAACCATACTTACAATTAGTAAACACTATTGAACACTATTTACAATGAATCAGAATTCCAACAGTAACGAATATATTCCTGCGCACAGCACGTGTAACCTAATTCATTATAAAATGATGCCGATAGTGAAGTAAGACATAATACGTTACGTGTAATGTACCTTAAATTAATAAAGTAATTACACACAAAAAAAGTCGTTCAAGGCGTAGATTTATTTCCAAAAAATATGTTTAGGTAGCTATTTTCTATTGTATAAGTAAGAAACTATAACACGATTTAAGAAAATGTCTAGATTATCCTCAAGAAGAAGTCCATTTTTTTTTGAGAGAAATGAAATAAATACGATTTCAAATAAGAAACCCTATAACATTATTGCTGGCATCGAGGAAGTAAAACTACGGTATAGTATAATTTATTAAGTGTGTTGTGGCTTACTACAATATATTTATTAACTGCCAATATATAGTTGATTTTACAATTACGTGTCCTTCTATGTATCAACTAACAACACTCAAATGATCCATAACAATATGTTTACTACAAAAACCAAGATAATTCAATGCAATGATTTCTTAATACTAATAGATATGAATTGCTAATTGGGCAACCTATTACTGTATTGTATTACCCACAGTCGTCGTAAGTTAGATGTAAATCTGAAACTAAATAACATTCGTGATGTGCAAAATATTGATTTATTTTACTCTTTATACGAACAAATATATAGTTTTAAACAACATATATTTTTGTATAAAGTAACGAGGTATAATATCAATAACAGCTGTAACATGGAGCAAATAAACCTGTAGTATTTACCAATTACATTTGTATGTTTAACTGTTCATAGAAGTATGGATTACTACGATATACACACAGAAAAACGATTTCTTGATTGAAATAAAAATATTTCCTTGACTATATTCACTTAACACAAGTAAATATTTACTTCGTTCAGAAAAATGTTGTAGGTTTAAGTAATTAAACCTCTTCGCATAAAATATTTTATTTTCTTCAAATATTGCTGAAACCAAATAATAATTTTCTTCATCCAAGTATTTGAAATACTATAATGTAACGTGCGTTTTTATTTCCAATGCAGTAACAAGGTGGAACTTGGTGGGTTTTGGTGGATTTATAGTTAGCAAGCTTGACAGATTTATCCAACATAACTTCAATTTAGTTTAAATCGTTTCGTGTCCGTTTCTTGATGGTTCTTGCATATTTTTGATGTTTGGATTACAGATAAATTTTTTATAAACTAGATATACGAAAGCATGGAAAAAGTATTATTGAAACTCGACGCAAAAACTGTATTATGCAGCCTTAGCACAGATCAATTTGAAGAGATCTCAAATGGTGTATACTTAATAAGAATGTTTTCAATAAATAATTTGTTTATACCACAAATCATACTAAATACATTGCAAAATTTAATAAGTATAAATGGCCAAATCTTCAACTGTTGCAGAGATGGAACTAGCAAATACCTCACATTCCGCAATAGAAAATCCAAATTCCAACATCCCAAATGTAAGAAAATTAAATTACGGGACAGTATCAAACAAGACTTAGAAAAACATAATACTGTTGATGAATCCCAACAGAAATATCGGAATCTCCTACAAACTTACAAATTAAATAAAGAAAAACAAAAATCAGCTGGTGAAGGAAAAATAACATGGAAGTTGTTTGAACTTGTTGATAAACATTTAAGTGGAAAATCATCGGTTAAGCCTGCTGATAATTTGCTATGTAACAGTCTATATGATATTACACATAATGATAGTTCAGACTCTTTGGAAATGGGTGATATACCAAAAGCAAAGGGTAAGGAGGGATATATGGATTTAAAGAAATATTTGTTATGCTTTTCTTGATTTGAGGATCTTTTTCTCTTGTACCAAGTATATATGCGTATATTTAAATCAAGTGCATATTTACTTAAAACTTCAAGAATTTATTTTTCTCTTCGTAAATACAGTAGGACGTCGAAAATCCGAACTAATTGGGGACTAGTGGTGTTCGAATTATCGATTTAATAATTTATAAAGTATTCATATAATGAGCACTTAATATGCATTATATTATGACATTAGAAAATTTCTGATAGTTAAAATACAACGAAAAATATTAAACGATATTACAAAACATAAAGCCTAAGCCACTAATATATTTCATTTACGTTATACTTCTACTCTCTATTTTTAAGGAAAATATTAATGAAAGTAATCACTAATTTTTCTTTGCACTATTGTTGAACAACGTTTTGCGGCTGCTAGATCTCGCACTCTTTTTAACAACAGTAATTGCGTAGAAGATGGTTCCGCTTGTCGTTCGTACCAAGTTAATGCTGTGTCCAATGCTGTAAAGGCTTCAGCGTGGGTAGGTCCAGTATCATTAACATCTTGGTTTGTTTCATCGGAGTCATTGTCACTAGGGCAAGCTTCATTTACACTTTTAACAATATCATCGTCGCTTAAAATAGTACATCCTGTTAAATTGGTGTCATTATTTAACCATTCTTTTGCATCTTCTGCATCACATTCTTCAAATCCGTTAATTGTGCTAAAGAGTGCGGTCATTTCATTTAAAATTTGTTCCTCGTCACTATCAGTTCTATTTGAGTCACTTGTTTCTCCTGCTTCTACGACTGGCCACAATTTTTTCCAGGCATTCTGTAAGTTCGTGACAGTGAGTGAGTCCCATGCATCAGCGAACATGTGACAGCTGTCCTTTAAGTGAAGTTTCTTAGCGAAGGCTACGACACTTTCGCAGTCATTTTCAGACAAAAGTAAACGACGGTGGACTTGCTTTTTGTAAAGTTTCTTTAGTTTTTCTATCACTGGCTGGTCCATTGGTTGGAGAATTGCTGTGACATTTGGTGGAAGGAACATTATTTTGAAATTATCATCCAAACTATTCAATATTTCGGCCGAAGGATGTGAGGGAGCGTTACCTTTCCACTTTTATTATTGTCTTTTCTAAATTTATTAACAGACGGAATAAAATTGTTAATGTACCATTCCGTAAACAGATTGGAATCCATCCATGCACTTTTCTGTGCTTTATAAGTCACAGGAAGACATGCAACATTTTTGAAACAGCGCGGTTTCTTTGCTTTTCCTATCACCAACAACGGCAAAGAATGGGTACCGTCTGCATTTGCACAAACCATAACTGTTACTCGTTCTTTACTGACTTTATATCCAGGAGCAGACTCTTCTCGTTTAGACGCTAATGATTTTCTGGGAAGAGATTTCCAAAAAATCCCTGTTTCGTCGGCATTATAGCCACTGTCTCTTGAATAGGCTTCCTTTTCAATGAAGTCCTTAAATTTTATTTTAAAAGATTCCGCTGCACTAAAGTCGCCAGATAAAATTTCTCCTTCAATGTGGAGCTCCCGGATTCCATGTCGTGATTTGAAGGTTTTTAACCAACCTGTGCTGGCTTTAAATTCGGGAGGACCCCCCATTTTTTTATTCAGATCCAAAGCCTTCTCACACAACAAAGGTCCAGAAATTGGCTCGCCTACACTACGTCGTTGCGTGTACCATAGAAATACTGCATCATCAAGGGTTGCGTCCTTTGCTGTCCGCACTGTTTTACGTTTTTTTGACCCATCATCGGAATCAAGCTTCGAAGCAAAACGTAAAATGTCTTTTTTCTTGTTTTTTATATCTGTTATCGTAGATTTTCCAACATCGTAAAATTTGGCTAACGATGTTGCGCTTTCACCCTTTGCAAGTCTATTTAAAATTTCAACCTTTGACTCGATAGTTAAAAACTTTTGTTTTCTTTTAGAAGCCGATGATGATGCCATAATGTTGAATTTTAAAGCATGAGTAGGGAATGTAATTAAACTACATGCACAATATGTACTCAAAAAAACACAGCATATAGTTTGTGCAAAAATTCAAATTAACAAAAGATGAAAGATACCGCAAAATAAAACGTACCTACTTCTTGACGGAGTAAGCAAAACCAGCAAAACTAAATGATGAATAAAAGAAACTTTAAGAATATAGTAAATTATGTGCGTGCCTATCGAATTACGATAAGAAACAGCTGCGGCGATTGTTATTAGATGACGCATTAACTGACTTCAACGTAAGCTTTATTTTACTTGGCAAAAATCACAGGATATTTAGTTTTGGTAGTACGTGACTATTGAGGAGTTCGGATTTTTGACGGTTCGAATTATTGACGTTCGGATTTTCGACGTCCTACTGTACTTCTTTGCGTATATATGACGTGCCGTTTACTTGACTTGAGTGATAATCACTTGTGTTAAGTAATCGTTTTTCTGTATGTACTAACCAAAAATATATATAGTAAAATTAAAACATGACATTAGTAGATTGAACTACAATTGTGGTAAATACTACTACAATATGCTTACTACAAGCTGTAGTTCTGTGTACAAAAATATTTTTCTCTGTGTACTGATATAAAGATTAGGAAACTAGTATCATTCGCATACATAACTGAATTAGTTTTTCCCATTCTCGTTAAGAAGATGTTAACATAAGCAACAAGTAGTAAAGGACGTAGGAGAAGCAGTATCGACCTCCGTCGTTTATCATACTTTCTAATTTTTGTTCAGGAACATCTACGATTTGCAATCTCTTTTTCAAGTAAGAAGTAAGCCAGTCGTGTGCTTCTCCACATATTCCATAGTCGCTTCTGTAATAGTATCTGGTGGTCAACTAAATCAAAAGTCTTGCTCAGGTCCATGAAAACACCTATACGTTTGGCCCCGTTATTTGGTTGATTGTACAGTGAATTTATAAATGCAATCATTACGGTTTCCGTTGTTTTATTTTGTTACAAATCCATATTGATGAACGCTTAAGATATTGAAGTAATTTAGAAATGATGTTAATCTTTAAGATACAATTTTTTCTATTATAAAGATATTACGGACAATAAATAAACAGGGCTGTAATTTTTAAGACCTTTCTGATATTACTCCTGAAATTTTATATCGAACCAATTTATTTTGTTTTGAATGAGGCTACTAGAAGAGATAGATGTGAGAGGAGGCTTCTCCACTAAGCAATATGGTTTTAGTAAGGGTCACTCTTCTCTGTATGCAGTAGAAAAAGTTAAAGACATGGTTCATAAATGTAAACATAAGTGGCGTTAGATGATGTAATGCTTTCAACTCGGCGGACTGTAATCTAATTGTAGAAAAACTAAAGGGGAGAAACATCTCCTCTTTGATGAAGTTCTATACATCGAACTGACTGATAATTCCGAGTTGCTTGCGTACGCCAATGATCTGGCCATGCTTGTCTTTGCAAATGACGAATACGACCTCATGATAAAAGTAAATGAGAATATTAACAGAATAAACTGTTGGATGAATGATAACAACTTGAAACTGGCACAAGATAAAATCGAAGCAATATTACTAAGAGGCAGGAGACTAAGAGACCATATCTTTTTCAAGAACGCCAACGTGAAGATCGTCCCAAAGCCACATACAGTCTACTTAGGCATTACACTGGATCAGCGTCTCTACTTCGGAGAACACGTAATTCAAGTGAGTCGAAAAGCGGAGGAAAGAAGAGCACTGCTGTCCAAATTAATGCCGGACGTAGGGGGCCCGGGAAGCATGAAGAGGAGAATACTGAGTGGCGTGACGCACTCTATTCTGATATATGGAGCGCCCGTTTGGGCAACAGCCATTGAGAAAAAAGCATATAAAAACATTGCGGAGAAAAACAAAGACAAGTTCTTATTAGAGTAGCATCTGCTTTTCGTAAGTCGTCTACTTGGGCCTTACAAGTAATAACAGGAACTGCTCCAATTAACCTCCTTGTGTATGGATGAACATATACGCATCAAAATGGAGGAATGCAGGCACGAACCGATGCAGAGAAGACCATCGTACAGAAATGGCAAACGAGATGGATTTCAAAAACATAAGCAAAGCCCAGTAGACAAAAACCTTAATTCCGAAATTGGGTACATATGGTTGAAATGCCCTTTTCGTAGGATAAACTACTACGTAACGCAGGCACTCACGGGCCACGGGGTGTTTAGATCGTATGCTCTAAGATTTGGGAAAGATACATGGTAACAACAGAGGAAGCCTGGAACGACCTCACCGCCCTTATTATTTCCATTATGAGGGACAAGGAAGTGGAAGAACGAGCCATGATATGGAAGTAATTACTAGACTGTCAGACATGCCTGACGTAAATGCCGTAATAGGCGGTTCCGAGTGTGCCCTAACGTGGCGGAGGTTTAGTGGGTAGGCTGGTCTTGTACCACTCGACCAGAATCCCACACGCCGTTGCACTCTGATGGTTCGGTGTCTTATGAAGATTCCTCCTCCATAAAAAAAGAATTATTTCGTTTTATTATATTCATATTTATTGCTTTTATAAAAAGATATTGGGGTTTGAAATGGCGTGTTACCTAGCATAAAATGGTAAATGAATTAATAATTAGTTGTTCAACAGCATGCCAACGCAATGAATGCGTTGAAAGCGCTTTCGAAATCTTTGCGTTTCTATTATTAATCCTGCTACATCCATTCGTTTATGTGATTAATAATTCAAATCAGTTTTAGATCCATAACTGTAATTAATAATCCGTAACATTAATTAATTAATTTGCGTAGCCCAGATTGCCTGGATATGTGGTTTTTATGTAACCACAGAACTTACCTATGCAAGAGATGTATACCTACACAAATTTGCCATAAAATAATCAATTTGCCATTTTAACATTAAAGCGAAAAGAGTTTGAACATCTTGAGGTGAATCTGTGAATTTATGTCCTACTTCTGAGGATTTTATCTCCATCGAAAGCAAGAATATCGTGTTTTCGGCGACGAGCTTGTCAACCCTTACCCTTTTTTTGTCATTCAGGTGCCGTAGGCAATCCAAACACTGATTAGATAAACCCGATTGAACAGTGATTTGTGAAGGACAGGTTTGAAAAAAAGAATAAGATCGAGAACGGATGGTAAAAGTAAAAGGTTTAATGAAGGAGCAGAGTCAGCTTTCCAGCAACGCATACCGGTCGAACGCATCTACCCTTGCTTCCTTCCTATAGAAAAAGCGTACGTTGTAAAAATCTAAAGTTTAATTTTCCAAGGCAGGAGACAGATTATAATTAAAAATTTGCTGACTACGAAATATAAATTAAATCTCAAAGAGAGAAAGCTGTATTATCACAACATTACACAGAAAAAAAAATTGTCATAGAAAGGCAAACAATTGTAGATAAGAATTAACTACAATTTGTAGTGAGTATACGGCTGGCTATAATTTATCTAAATCTCTACCTAGTCAGCGAATGTATTACTATTAAATACACTATTGTAGTAAAATTTTGTGAATCATCTGTTCCAACGCTTGCAGCAATCATGTATAAGTTTATTACACACGTTGTACGAAAAATCACCTTATTAAGAACTAAAATTTAATATTAATTTTCTTACCATTTACTAAACTTCAGTGAGACAAAACGCAACAATATTATTCTAACGATTGCTACAATTGTGTGGATAATGATCACACACTTGTATGGTAAAATCCAACATTATTGTTTCACAAAATACTACAATTTTATAGTAAGGAATGGAAGGTATTTTTTCAAAACTAAAATATTTATATTTGAATGCAAAGTTTTATTGATATGGATTCCAATATATAACATTCTAATATATAACATGTTCATATTATATATACAAACTTTTTTTTAAAATTCTACAAAAAAAGCAAACAATTTTAACAAGTATATTTTGTGGCAACAAAATTCTTCCCGGCGAAATATTTCATTAAACAAGGAACTGAATCGTGTAACATATCATTAAATAAGTTTTGAAATTTTTTGATGTTCGATCTCGTACGTGAATATACGCGGAATGAAATTGCTTGTTTTCTGCATACAAAAAGTAATGTTTTCTTCATTGTCAATAAAAACTTGTTTTACTGCTCCAAATATTGGTAAGCCAAATTGACAGCTTACTACTACAATATATAAATAACAAAGAAACGAAATGAAAAATAAGTGAAGTTATAGCGGTTGCTTTCTTTCGGTACAAGCAATCTTGGTTTGGCATAGAAATATCTATGGCGAAATTCCTTCTAAAATTTGAATGTAGAATTCTTATTGCCCACTCTCTGAAACTGTGTTTAGAGTGACACCTGGCGGCGCAATTAAGGATTTGTTGGGATTATTTTCTAAATGCAATATTATTAATACTAGAGGATGTATTTGTTATGAAATATATTTCAAGAAAAATAGTTTTCGGTTTAAGAATGAATTTCTACTACTGGCATGGTGATGTGTACGTCAATCCCTGAATAAATACATGCAAATAAATTTTTTACCCTACCTACATAGGTATGTACCTATACGTTACCTATGTATGAAAGATAATAGCCACATTCAAAGTACGAATGGTACGAATACGATACATATCAATAATCAGTAATACAATATGGCGGCGGCTCCATAATATTTAGTCATTCATGTAGCCTTACTATTTTTAGGCGAATTGTCAACAGTGGTCAACAGTTTCCAAACAGCTTTGGAGCAGTTTCATGTTCCGAATGCGGCCATTTTGTATTGAGTGCAATCACATATATTGCTGTTATAATGTATGTATTTAAGTTATACCTAATGTTAAGGAACAACCTTCGTATTTTTAGTATGAGGTTGGCAACACAATAGAGAGATGGCGGTCATGCAATGGTGGAGTAGTAGTTTGTAAGTTGTGTGTTAAACAGTGTAAGAGAATAAAATAGAATAAGAGTAAAAGTTAATAGTGTTTAATTTAAAGCCAGTTTGAACACTTATAGAAAAGAAACATAGACAAACAGTATTTAACAGGGTTATGAGCCCAGGCACGTTAAAAGCATAAAAAAGTTAGGTTGGAAAAACGGGCGGCAATATAAAGAATATTCTGGAAAAGAAAGAACACAGAGAAGAAAATGTCAAGAGAAAAATATTCTATTGCACCCTTTACTGGTGAAAACTTTACCGCTTGGTCATTCCGGATAAAATCTATATTAAGAGTAGCTGGTGTGCTTAAAGCAATTGGAAAAACACCTAGCGAACTATGGGAAGTAAGAAAACCAAATGTAGAAAATACGAGTGTGTTCGGGAGTATTGCTTATAACCACGTACCAAAAGAAATAAGAATGAAATTGGACGCAATAGGAAAGAAAATGATTATGATAGGATATTGTATGGGAGGCTATAAGTTATGGGATAGAGAGAAACAGAAAACATTTGTCGCGAGAAATGTCGTATTTGACGATAAACCACAGCAAAAGAGGTTATATGGAATAGAACAAGTCATTATGAAGAGGAAATTAAAGAAGCTAATAAAGACGACTGCAGTAATGTAGAAGAAAGAATTAATCAAAGACTAGAATGTAGCAATGAAGAAGGAGCAGAAAGAAAACAAAATAATGATGATAGGAAAAGAAAATTAAATAAACCAAAATGAATGTAATGACATAATATATAAAGCAAGGTTGGTTCCTCATGGATTCCAACAACAAAAAGATGTTAATGATGTTTTTTCACCTGTAATGAGATTACAAACATTAAGATTAGTGCTACCAGTAGCTTGCCATAGAGATTATCACATACATCAAATGGATGTTAATGGAGCATTCTTATATAGCAAAATTGATAAAGATGTTTATTTAAAACCACCAAAAGGAATTAAAATACCGGGCGGATACACTTTAAAACTAACTAAATCACTGTATGGATTAAAGAAATCGCCAAAAATGGGTATGAAAGGTTCAATGAGACAATAAAAGAATACGGGTTTAAGAGGTCAGACAATGATTATTGCTCATGTCACAGAGAGGATTTATATCTTCTACTTTATGTTGATGATTTGTTAATTTTAGGAAACGATTTATAGAAAATAGAGCAAGTAAAAAGTTTAGAATGAAAGATATGGGAATAGATAACTTAACTTACTTACAAGACAGTGTAGATCTATAATTGGGTCATTAATGTATGCAACAGTAGGTACAAGACCCGATTTGGACACTTATATATATTATCTTAATAAATTTCAATCAAAGCCAAGTATTGAGTCGTGGAAAGCACTCAAAAGAGTGTTACGTTATGTAAAACCCACAGTTGATTTTCAGTTGTTTTATTCAAAAGGTAATGTGAGTGATCCTCTTATAGGATTTGCTTATGCCGATTGCCCAAGAGATAACGACAGAAAATCAACCACGGATTATTTGTTTAAAGTTTATGATAACACGGTTATATGGAGATCTAAAAAGCAAAATACAGTTGCGCTAAGTACTACTGAAGCAGAATTAGTATCATTATGTGAAGCGACTGTGGAAGCTTGTTGGATTAAAAAATTAATGTTAGGCTTAAGTATTAATATAGATGTTATAATAATATACCGAAGACAGTCAGAGTTGTATTCAAGCAGTAAAGAGTTCTGAGCAAAGAAGGTTAAAACACATGGATATAAAATTTAATTTTGTTAAACAAAAGATTAATCATTAATGTATAATATACTGGGTGAATTCTTTATCTTGACACAACGGAATATCTCTAAAACACTGCATCAAATCAAAAAGATACCTTAATAAGATTTATGACAATGTAGGGGGCTTAGTGAATGGTGCCGAACTCGATCCCCCACGCTCCCTCTCCTCCCCCAGAGTGGAAGGGAGGTCAACTTTAAAATCTTAAATGGGAACCCCCATTTTGTATTGCAGATTCGGATTCTACGCTATCAAGTATATAGTTTTTGTTTGAAACGTTTTTTTATCAATTCGTAACAGATTGTGCTGTGATCGCAAAAAACATGATTGTGAACGTCTAGAAAAAATACACAAAAAAGAGAAGCAAGCAAACATGATTTTGTGCTTTCTTTATTTTAATATAAACTAACATTTCAAAAAGCCCTGTGTTCGAAACTGTGCTCTTTTACTTCGATACATTTATTTATTCGCAATTGGAACGCTATTCAACGATACAAAACCGTACTTTATTCAGTACTTGACAAACTGTGAATACTTACACATTGTCCGATCCCTATTTAGATTATTAATTATTAATCCAATACAAATTAGTTAGTGTTGAATATTTGAACAGTAATGGAGGCTATAACATTACACGAGAGAATTGAAATGATTCACATCTATGGAGAAAGTGGTAGGAATATCGAGTATGCTGTTAATCTTTATTCACAATGTTTTCCCAACAAGGTGCGATCGCGCGCTTCTTTTTACCGAGTCGTTCAACAGTTCTCTAGCGAAGGAACTGTACAGCCAAGAAAACGTAATCGCCGAAAAACAATTGCTGGAGAAAACAATGAAATCGCGGTATTAGCTGCAGTAGTTAATAATCCGCACATTAGTCCTCGAGAAATAGCTCGCAGATCAGGAATTTCTCAGTCCACTCTCTGCCAAACATTGAAGCGTAGGAAATATCATCCATTTAGAGGTTCCATGCATCACCAAGAACTTCATAGCGATGATTTTCAAAATCGAGTGCGATTTTGTCAATGGGCACTTCAACGGATACAAGATAATCCCAATTTTTTTGCTCGAGTATTATTTTCTGACGAGGCGACAGTCACAAATCACGGTACGGTAAATCGGCACAACATGCATTACTGGAGTATCAAAAATCCCCTTGTTGCGCCAGGTTGAACATAACAATATTTCATCGATGGAAACTTAAATGGTGAAAAATATCGAAACATCTAGCAGAACGAACTTCCACTGTTACTTAAAGACCTTCCCTTAGACGTGCGACAAACAATGTGGTTCCAATATGACGGTTGTTCAGCACATTATTCAAGAATAACACGAGAAGTATTATATCGAGCCTACAATCGTCGATGGATCGGAAGAAGTGGTCCAGTGTCCTGGCCTGCAAGATCGCCAGATCTTACTTCCCCTGACTTCTTTTTGTGGGGCCACTTAAAGTCTGAAGTTTGTACAGAAGTGTCAACCACGAGGGAAAACATGATTGAGCAAATCACCAACGCTTGTTCAAGGATTACGCCGGAAACACTTCTCAGTTGTGTGCAATCATTCCAATTGCGAATAAATAAATCTATCAAAGTAGAAGGGCACATTTTCGAACACATTTTCTGAAATGGGTATGATAAAGTAAAATTCTTCGTTGTTGAATAGCTTTTTGAAATGTTATTTAATGTTAAAATAAAAAAAAAACACAAAATCATGTTTGCTTGCTTCTCATTTTTGTGTATTTTTTTCTAGACGTTCACAATCATGTTTTTTTGCGATTACAGCGCAATCTGTTACGAATCGAAAAAAAGTTTCAAACAAAAACTACATACTTGATGGCGTAGAATCCGAATCTGCAATACAAAATGGGGGTTCCCATTTAAGATTTCAAAGTTGTCCCCCCTCCCACTCTGGGGGGATGAGGTGAGGAGATCGAGTTCGGCACCATTTTCAGTGAGCCCCCTACATTATAACAAAATTAAGATCTTTTTTTTATTCGATGCAGTGTTTTAGAGATATTCCGTTGTCTCAAGATAAAAAAACTCACCCAGTATATCTAGTAGGAAACAATTGGCAAGACGTTCTAACTAAACCATTATGCAAGAGTGCATTTAAGGAGTTTGTATCTAAGTTAGGCTTAAGTACTAAACAATACGAATGGTGAGGAAGAGTATTAAAGAACAACCTTCGTATTTTTAGTATGAGGTTGGCAACACAGGTTACTCAATAGAGAGATGGTTTTCAGTGTAAGAGAATAAAATAAAACAGGAGTAAAAGTTAATAGTGTTTAATTTAAAGCGAGCTTGCATACTTATAGAAAGGGAACATAGACAAACAATATTTAACACCTAATATTAAACGTTTACTTTATCAACACCCTATCTTATCTTTAACCCTACGTTGCTCGCGCGATTGACAGTTGTCCCCCACTTAGTTTCATTGGAGTGCCGCCCAAATTTAAAAACAAAATTTTGCGACGCCGCTTTAAGTACCTCTGACTCATTATTCGACCAACCCAACTCCCGACCTTTCAGTCGTTTTGTAGGTGTCAGTTAAAACTGTATCGGTTGACAAGTGTCACCCACGCGACTATTTACGTGACACAGTTTTCAGTGAACAAAGTCTTAATTTTGAAAGTAAGTTCTAGTAACTTTATGATATAAAAGTAAATTATATTATGAATACTGTTTTAGGTGTAAAGAAATATATTTTTACTTTTAAAATCATGTCAAAATGAAAAAAAAAAACTAAACAGAGTAGAGCAAAGATCCTGATGTAGGGGAAGAGTGGGAACAGTGAGACAGGGGGAACAATGAGACATTACCAATTTTTAGTGTAAAACTTAATTTGGGTTGACGACACTTCAGTATATTTTAGTTGGCCATACTAGAGTAAAGTTGACCATTGTTGATATTCATAAAGCCCGATATAGTTTGGATAGTCCGTATTTTGGTGGTGTATGTATTATTGAGTAATTTTTGTGTTGTATCTATATATTCCTATATCACAGAATCTAAATAAGCTAAATAATTGTTTCTTTGTATATGCGCTACTACTGACAACAGGTAAGAAACCTAGAGTTCGTGATTTAAAATATTTTGAGGTTAAATTATATTATGCAAGAAACGGGAAAAAGGAGCAACGTGGGAACAGTAAGACATTTCATCGGTGGGTACAATGAGACGGTGTCTATCCACGAAACTATTTACTTCCAGAAGCAAATCAACTGTGTCAATGTAGAAACTATTTTGAATTTGAAAATTTTTGAAATATTTGTTACAGAATGGTGTGCAAGAACAAAACCGACAGGACTGTTGGCAAATTTAGCGAAGATTTAATGCGACAAGCAGTAAATTTAGTAATTATTGACGGTATGAAAATTCGTGAAGCAGCAAGAAGAAAAAAAATTAGTTTTCAGACCTTAAGTCGATACGTGAAAAAATTTAAAGCAGATCCCCTTTGCAGAATGGCCCCCAATTATAGAGTAAATGAAATACTTTCTTCCGAATTGGAAGAAGCTCTTCTTAAATATATTACAACTTGCTCAAAGATGTTTTATGGTTTAACAATACATGACTGTTGTAAATTGGCCCTACGACCTAGCACTAGCAAACAATATAACACCGCCGAAAAGTTGGGAAAAAGAAAAGAAAGCTTCAGCTGATTGGTACAAAGGGTTTCGAAAAAGGCATCCTAACCTCTCTTTAAGAACCCCAGAAGGTTGTAGCTTAGCAAGAGCAGCAGGGTTTAATAAAACAAATGTCGCTGCATTTTTTGATAAATTGGAGGAAGTTATGACGCGCCATCCTAACTTTTCCGATGGACTTAGAATATATAATCTAGACGAGACCGGAACCTTAACCGTACCGAATACAACATTAAAAGTATTGGCAGAAAAGGGCACTCGTCAAGTGTCAAAAATTCAAAGCAGCGAAAGAGGTACCTTGGTTACAACATGTTGTATTGTAAATGCATGTGGAAGCGCCATTCCTCCAGCTATGGTATTTCCCAGGGTTCATTTTAAAAGCCACATGTTAACAGGAGCTCCAACAGGAACGTTAGGTTTAGCGACAAAAGCAGGCTGGATGAATTCTGAATGTTTTTTGGAAGTGTTAAAACATTTTATAAAACACACTGCGAGTTCAAAAGATAATCCGTCCCTTTTAATTATGGATAGCCACGAAAGCCATATTTCGATCAGTGCAATTGAACTCTGTAAATCCAACGGCGTTACAATCTTGACTGTACCTCCACACTGCACACACAAGTTGCAACCACTGGATGTGGGTCTCCTAAAACCATTTCATTTGTTTTACAATGACGCTCTGCAGTCTTGGGAGGCTGCTAATCCAGAAACTCCAGTAACAATTTATCAAATAGCGTCATTTGTAGGAAAGTCCTATCCTCGAGCTATGTCACCTGTTAATATTTTAGCTGCATTTAAGAAAACTGGAATTTTTCCCTATGACAGACATGTTTTTGGTGAAGAAAATTTTCTAGCGAGTCTAGTTACTGAGAGGGAAAGACCACCTGAAATTACAAGACAAGCCATAACTAGCGAGACACCCTCTTCTTCTAGTAATATTACGAGTTCTGCTAATAATGAAGATATTGTAACTCCTACACAAAATAAGAAAACATAAAAAATTGTAACTCCACACGATATAAGAGGTTATCCAAAAAAGAATATAATAGGATCTGGAGGGAATAGACGAAGAAAAGGTAAAGCTAGAATTGCTACTGATACTCCTGAAAAACTAGATATTGAGAATTATAAAAGCAAGAAGAATACTACATCAGTTAAAAGAAAATTAATTGAAAAATTAGACGACATTATTGAAAGTGAATCAGATGAAACCAGTGAAAATTTCTCTGTTCATGATACAAATTCTTCCGTATGTAGCGATTTATTTTCAGAAGAAGAGCGAAGATTTATGTGTCTTGATACTGGACTCGAAGAAAATCACGTCAATTGATATTAACGATTTTGTGATGGTACGACTGATCTATCAGGGTAATGCTAACAAAACACTTAATAAATATTTTGTTGGACAAGTGGTGAAAAATAATAGCAACAATGATTCATTGGAGATAAATTTTCTTCGAAAAAACTCCAAAAACAATAGTTGTTTTGTTTTCCCGGCAGTTAAAGATGTTTGTGCTGTATCCAAACAACAAATTATTAAAATATTGCAGCCTCCAACTGTCTCTAGAGGAAGACATTTTTTCTCAAATTTAAAAACAAATGAACTGTTATAAAAAAATACCTAATTTTTTTATTTGCATCCATATAAGCAATAGGCACTTGAATAAACTTTGTTATGATCACTTGCACGCAGTTTTATTTACTTTTTATACAAATTTGTTTAAGTAAGAGGGACTGTCTCACTGTACCCTTTGAAAGAGGAACATTGGGACAACTATGTATTTTCAAATTTTCCTTTCAAAAAGATTTCTTTTTCCATTTTTGTCAAAATTCATGCACTAATATGTTCTCCAAAGAAGGTGACTTCCCAAAGGTCATATTCTCATGACTGTTCACTTTTTTGTCGTTTATGTAAACTTTTCCATCTCACTGTTCCCACTCTTCCCCTAAGGCTCAAATGATACAATGAACTTAGCGATCAAGAAGAAAATGAATCCAATGCCGAGGATATTAGTGACAAAGATGAAGAAAATGTGGTAATAGGGAGTGGTCACCAATCAGATACAGAGCTAGAGTTTTTGGACAACGAAACGGAATCTGAAAACGAAGCTTGTCTCTCAAATGTCTATATAGAAAAAGATGGGGAAACAAAGTGGCGAAAAAGAGAATTATTTAAAGTTTTTGTAAACAATTTCAAAAGGCAATATTCTGCTTTCAGTACCTTACCATTGATGAGGAGTTACTTGCCTTCAGAGGTTGCTGCTCATACAATACATCCCAAATAAGCCAAGCAAATATGAAATTAAAACGTTTGCTTTGGTAGATGCCCGAACCACTTACACAGTCAAACTAGAAACGTACGTTGGTTATTGTTATGCGAATGGTAGATCTAGTTCAGGGCACCTTCAGATATATAACTGGAGATAATTGGTTCACCAGCATCCCACTAGCTAATGACTTACTAAATGAAAAAAAAATGACATATGTTGGGACAATAAGAAAAAGCAAAAAAGAAATTCCAAAAGAATTCTTGCCAAACAAGGAAAGAAAAGAATACACATCACTTTTTGGCTTTCAAGAGAAATGCACCATACTTTCATATTGTCCTAAAAGAAACAAGGCAGTTTTGATGATTTCGACCATGCATCATGATGAAACGGGCGAGATGCATAAACCAGAGATTATAACTTTTTATAATCGTACCAAAGTAGGTGTTGATTTAGTGGATAAACTTTGGTAAAAAAAATAACGTAGCAAGAAGTTCGAGGCGCTGGCCCATTGTGGTATTCTACAATTTATTGAATATCGCTGCAATAAACGCCCTCTGCATTTCTTCTTGTAATAATAATGAGGGTAAATTGAGCAGAACTCAGTTTATTCAAGCCGCGGTATAGGAAAGTCCCAAATAGAGACTACAGCACAAATATTACAAGTTCCAAGAGAAATTCGTCGAATAGTTCGGGTTCTCCGAAGGAATCACGGCAGGGATTTAGAGGACATTGTATTTACTGTGGACGAGCTCGTGATAAAACAACAAGAAAATCGTGTGTAAAATGTGGAAACTGGGCGTGCAATGATCATCTCAAAGAAATTTGCATTAGTTGTGAAAATGAAAGAGAATAGTAAAACAACATATTTTGTAAATATATTACATTCTTTTAGTTTTGTATGGAAATTTTTGTTTTACGATGTGTTTAAAGCACTCTTTGGACCTTACAAATACACTCCGCCAAAAAAGTATCGCATAATTTAGTTTTGAATCATAAAAGTATCGCATAATCTTTGTTTGTAGCATAAAGTTGTAAATATACTTTAATGCGCTCTAAGATATAATTTCGATTGTTTAAATAAAATACAGGCCAAATAAAAACAAGAACTCATACTTGAGATTTTTATTAAAACAAGAAATTATAATTTTGGAAAGAAAAATGTCAAAACAGTAGCTTTTAATACTGAGTATTGCCACCTCTGGCTCTTATGACCGCTCGCATACGGTTTGGCAGAGATTCGATTAACCTCCGTATATAAGCCTGATCCAAATTCGCCCACTCGTCACGGAGAGCATTTGCTAGTCCATGCAGGTCCGCTGGGGCAACATTTTGGGTTCGTATCCGTCTGTGAAGGAGATCCCACACGTGCTCGATAGGGTTCATGTCCGGACTTACCGCAGGCCAATCTAAAACTGGAATACCAACATCGTTAAGGTATTCCTGGACGATTATTGCAACATGCGGTCGTGCATTATCGTGCATTAACATGAATTCGTTTCCTATAATTGGCGCATATGGTACTACATGTTCTTCTAAAATGTCCGTTATATACCTGTGGGCAGTCAGTGTACCTCTGTCTACTGGTACTAACTCTGTACGACCTGTTAAACAGATGCCTCCCCAAACCATAATAGAGCCACCAGCGAAATTAGGTCTAGGTCTGATATTACACTGCGAATAGCGCTCACCGTCTCGTCTGTACACTGAGATACGCCTATCTGAGGTGTAAAGACCAAATCTTGACTCATCTGTGAAGAGTATATTGGCCCAGTCATTAATGTTCCAATTTACATGTTCTCTGGCAAACCTTAAGCGAGCCACTCACACACACACTTCCTAGTGAGACGAGGGGCTGTTACAGCTACTCTAGCTCTTAATCCACTCTGTCGTAACCTATTCCGAATGGTTTGAGTACTCACACGAGTATTTCTGACTCTAGCCAAGTCGTTCCGCAATTGTCTCGCAGTTACATGTCTTCGACGTCATGCTTGTAGTAGTATATAGCGGTCACCTTGGCGAGTAGAACATCTTGGACGACCTGGTACAGGTCTTCTACTGTAAATGCCTGTTTCCCTATATCTGGCTACGGCTCTAGAAACACTTGACTGATTGATGTTCATCAAATAAGCAACGTATGCTTGAGATCGTCCATCTTCGATTAAAGCAACTATAGCAGCCACTTGTTCTGAAGTTAAATTGCTCATTTTAGTTTTAAAAGCGTTGGTACAGAACTCTGACTTCGCACTTTAAAATTTGTCCATATAGGAACACTTTCAATAAACAACTGAACAAACCTTACACATATGCATTTTTCTAAATGTGTTCTTTTAGAAAAAAAAAAGTAAAAACGCTAAGTTCCATTATTTTGTTAGTGTTTTTATAGTTCACATACACGAGGCAAACTTTTTGTGAACGTATAAAAATATCTTGGTTCATAAATGCCCTTTTTTAGTTTATGCGATACTTTTTTGGCGGAGTGTAAATAATTTTTGAAAAATATTGTCCTATGCATGATTTTAAGTGGTTGACATACGTCACCCACCGACATGAGACGAAACGTGATGCGACTAACATTAACATAAAAGACATTTTTCGAATTGCCAGTTGCGGAGTCTGTTCACAACAAACTCATCCATCGCTCCAAAATTATTCAACGCATGCACAAACAACTATGTGAACTAACTAACTAAACCGATTATCCGTTACCATTATGATGGGGTTATATCCGGACAACACCCTCTGACGACTGCAGAAACTTAATGCAACCATTTATAAATACCTACCTATCACATTGTTAGTTTTACCGCCAATATTTGGCATTGGGGTCTTTGAATTAAGCCACTTATTTAGAAAAAAAAATGTTAAAAAGTTAGGAAATTTTGTGTCAAAAATTGACCCAATGTTTGTCTCGAGACAAAAATTGTTGGAAAAATGTTACATTTGTGTAAAACTATGAAACAAAAGTTTAACCACAACTTTGAAGTATTATTTGCGAAAACAAGATATAATAACAAAAGTCTGCGATGAAGTTACATAATTGTGTTAATTACTGCTACAATGTTTTCTCTACAATATTGTAGTACATTCTTCCAAGTGATTTTTTTTTCGTGTAGTTTTGGAAAATATGCACAAAATTCAGACATATTATTTCCTGCAAAATATTATCGACACAAATCGTTAATTTCCTTGTATACATTACATGTCTTATACACAAATTACAAACTATGTCTTGAAGATTGCAATTTGCTCAGTGGCGGATCTTAGTAAAAGTGGGCCTCGGTGCAAAAGATGTTTGCAGGTCCCTGACTTGAAAACTAATCACCTAGTAACATTGTATAAAATTTATATGTGTGGATCGAGGCCGCTTTACAGTCGGGGTTATATCGGGGGGCCGCTGATTGCTCTACATAATAGATTGCATCTTTCAAGGTATTACGTGATTATTCAGAAAAATATAAAGAATATTATTTTAAGAATCGTATTTATGATGCGTAAGCATAAAATAGTAATTTGTGTTTACTCCTTCCACTTTATCAAATATAATTCGCTGACACCACATTTTTAGTTATTCTGCCAAAATAAACGATATATCGGAGCGAAAGGTACGCGTCTGTAGACATAAGATCAATAGGTTTGTACTGAGAGAGTTATTTGTCAGGAATTCGAAATGGATGAGTAGGAAATAACGGAGAGCAAAAAACAGGTTTGGGATTCAATAATAGGATTCACGAACTCCTTACTTGAGGAAACTACAAACTATAGAAAAGGCTCAGTGAATTTTAACTACCTAGTAGTTCCAACAAATGGGAAAATGACTTACACCAGGAGGTTCCAACGGGTATGAGCAGTTTCTGTCTAATTGTAAGTATTGGCAAAATTAATAGCGCTTTGTCAGGTGTTAGCTTACTCATCTTTCAATTAGTTTTCTATTAAAAGAAATAATGACAGGTAACAATGATTGCGATGTTTTCTTTATTAGATCATTAAGAAATATGAATGTTTTAGGAGGTTACTACGTTTACATTGGAGAAGCAGGCGGTATCTTTGAAAACAGGAGTAAAACATCTTACGTACAGTAAAATACAAGACTCATGTCTCCCTAAAATATCGGCATGAACAAATAGTACCTATATCTGTTACAGTCAGAGTAATTAATCCAGCCATTATGAATAACATCTTGTCATTATATATAATATCCACCGAATTTGGACAAAGTGATTAATAAAACTGAGTTAATCACTTTATGTAGACATGCATAATATCCGAACAAAGTTAGTCAAAGTGATAATTTTACTTTATTGATCGCTTTCGTTAGATATTGTACCTGCATAACGTCTGTTGACCTTGGAAAAAGTAATAAAAGATTGAATTTTACATTCTTTTATATTTTTAGGTATAATTAGTAATTAGGTCAGTAAATATGTGTAGAACTTGCGATTCAAAAGTGAGCTTATTTATTTTTACAAGTGAGACTCTTACAACACTTTGAGTTACACGAGACATCAGCTTCTTTACACGTGCATCTATTGGAAGTGCAATTGCAATGTTTAAATACCTAGCCACCTAGATGAGATTCTTCTCTTGCGCATTCTCTATTGGTCACATATTATTCTTGGTAAAGTCGTTGACTGAAATAAGTATTTCTTTGCAATTAGTTTATTGATTTCTTACGTGGAGTTGGTTTAAGATTTTATGTTTAGTACCTAGCCTATATGGCCACTTTTAGCGCTAACATTTTCACCGCTACGTTGTTATCTACATTCGCAGCAGGACATTTCACTGATGACAGAGCCAACATTTTTCTGCTTGTTTCTCCAAAGATAATTTAGCTGAAGTCCTGGCATCTTGAATGTCTGGTTTTTTCTTATTGAGTATAAAATCGCTACTTCTGACGCGTTTTGGTAGCCGTTTGATGAAGCTATATATATATATATATATATAATATATTCAAATTCGTATTGCTTTGCGTCTCAATAGTAGAAATACCTATTCCGAATTCTTTCTCAAGTTGTTTGTCGTTTTCATTCAAAATTTACTCAAACTCTTCTTCGGTACGTAGATGAATCAGGAAGTCTAGAGAGGTAGATATAAGTATTGATACCGACCTTAGCTTTGTAACATATTAAGGCTTGCGACTTATTCTTGAGTGATATGTTCTGTTTTTCGTAATCTGGGCGAAGCATAATCCTTCGCATCATTTTGTCGTATTATTAGATTCCAGCCAAGTACATAGCATCTTTTCGATATCTAGATTAGCTCTTTCGATAGATCCTTGAGATTGAGAGTGCCGAGGGTTACCATCTACAATTTTTAGTTCCGGTCACATCACACACACATCTCCGACAACCTTATTTGCAAATTATCTCCCATTATCACTTTGTAAAATGCTAGGCGCTCCGATAACAGTAAAGATATCGACCAAGTGGTATACTACTCTTTGTGCTCTTTTAATTTTTAAAGGCCGTAGTTGGATGAATTTTGTAAGATGGGCTTGATATACCGTGATGAATTTATAATCACCTTCAGTTAATCGTTGCATGTTTATCAAATCTGTTTGACATCTTGAATTAAGTTCCTTGATTAAAATCGGCTTTTCAGCTAGTTCCTTTTTCGGTAAACTTCTTTGTTTCTGACAGGCTCAAGTGTAACGATTTCAATTGTCACATTTTCTTTATTTAGTTTTAAGCTCTTTCATCGCTCCAACTCGACCATCATGACCAATGCTGAGGTGACAGTCATGGATTATTTGAAAACTTTCATCCAGAAGAGCATAATAAATAATTGGCTCACCTTCGTTCTGCACAGAGGCTACGAGTTTTCTTGAACTTCCAACTTTAACGACGTCATGCGTTGAAAGACGCTGATAATCTTCAGGTACTCTCTGAGTACTCTTGTTTTTCGCTTCTTTCACTTTCGCTATCAACGATAAATAACTGATCGCTTGTATATCGCTGGTTATTTTTCCTTTCTCGCAAAGAAGTGCACTAACTTGTTCATCAAAATAAACCCTCATAGACTCTGTCATTATTGCAAACAGTAAAATTTGCATGGTAAGTACTAATTTCTTCTTAGATGGCGCACGGCGCAAATGAACTCTTACACTTATATATAGGAGATACTCAAAGGTGTACGTCCAAACAATTGAAAAACTATAAAAAAATATATAACAAAGGATTTACAAAATAATTAATTTTTATTGAGACTTATTACTTTATCCACATCGTTCTGGCTGTTATGAATAATGGCTGAACAAAGTGATTAATTAATCACTTTAACTAGCTGATGTGGACATTATACATATTGACTGGCGATTATATAGAATCGCTGATTAATCACTCTGACTGTAACATATCTACTTTAAATATAAAAATCATGAAGGCGGCAATCTATGAAACATCGGGCGTTCATAAAAGATATTTCGTCCATATATCCACAAATGCAGTTTCTTAAACGAATAAGGCCGACAAATAAAACTAAATACTTCAAAGACGCGCACATATGCATCGGCCTTTGATATCTTACCGACTTATATAGTATTGTTGTATACGAATGGGATAACAAACAGACCTATCAAAAATACCAATTATGTTTATATTATTTAATCTAATTGATCTCCAGTGATTAATTTCATATCAATTTTTTAATGCGCTCCAGCTTTCTTCTTTGATATTAACATAATGAATAATTTGTTATTTATAGTTAAGATCGGGCTTTTGGTGTGATGAGCCGCTGTCTAGTAAACCGGGAAGTGAGATTTATATAGATGTTGATAGTTACGAAAAAAATGTGTAAATAAGATGACGTAACAGATTTTTTTCGTCACGTGTTGCGCGAGTTTTCGACCATTCTTCTGACTTATCAAATTTGTCCAGAACTTCTATCTTCGTCTTTATCGGGTAGACAACTGCATAGCGAGTGTAGTCGTCTATGAAGGTTACGAGGTACTTAGAACCTCCCTTCATAGTGGGTGTTATCTTGGCTATAATATCTAAGTGTATCAGCTCTAGCAGTGCGGTGGCTCTGCTCGCACCAGATGTTGGGAAGCTCTTCCTGCACAGTTTCGCTTTGCTACAGGGGTCACATTCGTCTTTTTCGTCCATCTTGGCTTCAGAGATCTTCTGCGAGCTTGTTCGTCGCCTCCGCAGGCCAGTGTCCTAGCCTTCTGTGCCAGAGATCCGACGTCTGGCGCTCTTCCTTCTATTGAATAGAGCTTGCCTCGTCGCTTCGCTGTCATCACTATTTCACCATCTTTTTCAGAGACTTCACTGCCTTCCCGTTTCTAAGCGTTACGGTATATCCGACCCCGTCAAGCCGTCCAACTGATATGATATTGTCGTTTAGTGGCGGCACACATAACACGTCGTTGAGGGTGATGTACATGTCTTCATCTTTGCCGTCAATCACAAGCTTGACTTTTCCACTTCCGGCTGGAATATTCTGATTATTTGCAACGTTTACACGTCTGTCTTGTTCGGATTGAAGTCAGTCATCTTCTTCCTCACAGATGTCATGTTTTCAGTAGCCGCACTATCTAGGTACCAGCTGATGTCATTCGAGATCTTCGGTTTCGTAACAGCTAGTGCCCTGTGTTTTTGCCATCCTCGCATGCGACTTCGGTTCGCTGGTTGCCTTGTTTTGCTCGTCTAGCACTTCAGGGCAGTTTCTGGCTATGTGGCCAAACTTGTTGCAAGCGTAGCATTTAAACCACTTCTTCTTATCATCTGCTTTATCTTCATTTGCTGATTTGTTTCTGGCCAGCTGCTTGTTCTTCTCCTCGGCGTTTTGGTTCTGCGTCTTCTTGGGTTGAAACTTCGATATCATTGCCTTTGATTTGCTTTCCAAGAGCGGCCTTCTTTTGACATTCTTTGTCGTTAAGGCTTCTTCGTCTTGCTCGAGATTCAGAATGAGTGCTTCATACGTATGCGGCGATCCCGTCAGCATCACCAGAGCCACTTCTCTGTCTTTGAAATCGTAGCCGTAGTTTCGGAATTTCCTATTCAACTCCATCAGTCGACCAAGGTACGATTTCATATCTTCATCATCCTTCTTTGTGATATTGAAAAAGTTTCGCATAAGTTGCAGGATGTGGGGGAGTCCATACTTCGAGTGCGTCTCTTCTAATATGTCCCACGCGTCTTTCGCAGTAGTGCACATGCCGATGTCATCAAGGTATATATATGCTCCACGACCAAGAAAAGGAACGTCAACGCATTTTGACCCATCTTCCTGTCTTCTGCGGAAATCACCTTTTGAAATTCAGGGTTGATAGTTGATAGCCTCCCAGCATCCCTTCTGTACCAATGACGCCCTTGCCCTAATCGACCAGGCATGTTAATTGTCACCGGATAATTTCGACATACCATATTCTTCGTGACTGTTTATCGTGATAATTTATTTCTCTATTTACGTTAGGATTTGTCTCGTGTGTATTATCCGCCCGAAAATCACTCAAAAAATGTATTTATCTAACCTTCTATCTGCGTCCCGACGTTATAGGCCCATAAGCTCTTATTATAACTGTAATAAAGGTAGTATCCCCCTGGAAAACATATTTATTTATCACTATCCAACCGATATTCCATTTAGAATAAGATAATTAAGCATTACCTTCTTTTACATTTATACTTATCACTACTGTTGATTAACCGA
This sequence comes from Cetonia aurata, assembly GCA_949128085.1. Lineage (NCBI taxonomy): Eukaryota > Metazoa > Arthropoda > Insecta > Coleoptera > Scarabaeidae > Cetonia > Cetonia aurata. The sequence goes on from OX421885.1 coordinate 1,857,148, forward strand.
CCACGATTAATTTAGTTGGGGTAATACTTTGAGGTAGTATTGTTGAAACTAGGGAATGAACCGAACAAAATTACAGAAATTTTATTTTATTTTCTAATAATATTAACAAACATTTAACAACCATTACTAATGTAATAAATAAACCATCATTCTGACAATTGTAGAGTTTTAAATTCTAATATCTCGTATAGAACCCGTCGTTTTGAATGCATTCTTACAATCTCTGGTTCATAGAATTAAGTAGATTTTCGCAATAGTCATGGTCACGTAAACGGTCCCATTCCTCAATGACATTTTGTGTTAAATTTTCCACATTTCTTACATTTTGGTTTGCATCATCTGCCCAATTGCGGACCATCAAACCCCAGAGATTTTCAATTAGGTTAAAATCCGCCGATCGAGCAGGCCATGGTATAACAACAATCTCTTAATGATTTTCAAACCAGTTTCCCGCCTACCAATGGTTTTACATACCTGCATTTAATTTTGCATTTAAGAACTTCATTGAAAATAAAAATAAAATCCAGATATGGGCGGCATTAAAAGGATCACCGATTTGCGCAAATCGGGGGGATTTGATATCCTGTAGATTACAGGTCAAAAATGACTATGGACCTCATTGATTTTTAGAGCTTTTATTTAGTTACTACAGAATTTTTATGTGTGTAATTTGGATATTTAGTTATTTTGTTTGATTTTGTTTTTTTTTTTTTGTTAAAATTTTTATTGTTGTTAGGATATTTATTTATTTTATCAGAATGTTTATTTGCTAGAAATACTTGGAATGAATTTTAGGATTTGTTAGAATTTTTGTTTATTTTTTTTTAGGGTTTGGGTAACGGGCTAAGCCTTAGCCTTCCGTAAAACACTCTATCTGCGAAAATCCCCCCCAAGAAACCGCGAATTTTGGGTGATTCCAATAGAGGAGTGATTGGTAAAATTATTTTAATCGCAATCTATCCTTGTATAAAATATTTCCTTTATTTTTTTATTTTAGTACTTTGTTTATTAATAAAAGTGAAATGTTATTTTCCCCTTCAACATGCAATTTAACCGTCTACTATTAATTAAATATTTTACCTTACAGATAAAATACTTACTTAGGTTTTTTGTATGCAATTGAATTAATAATAATCCCGGAAAGGTTTAATTTTTTAATTAAAATTAAGCATTATTTTTATCCTTCAATGACAGTAAATTCTTTAAATAAGTCCAAACATTGAAAACTATGTTCAAAATATTCATAACAACCGCACGTATTACAATCTAGTGAAATAAGGAAAGTAACTATAAAACTTGGCTCTAAAGTAGTAAGTAAGTAAATTTATAATTTTTTCACTTTTCCACTTGAAATAAATGTGTTACTACTAAATTATTTAATATTCTCTCTTCTTATAGATACATATACAGGGTTTTCCACGGTAGCCGTTCGTTAGAAGTTTCCGAGGTTAGAAAAAACCTGGAACTCTGAATTTTTGGAATCCGGGGCTATTCAAGATTCTCTTTCATTTTAAAATATTCTTAGGGTCTTACCACTTCCGGTTATACCGGAAGTCGCCATAAACTTTCTTATTTTAAATGAAACAGCCTGTATATTATTTCATTTTTAAATTCCTGAGAAAATTTTGTGCTGAGTTCTAATAGGTTTCCCTATTTTCTTACCTATTTTCAACTGCTACTTAGATATCTTGATTTTTTTGAAAATTTTGAAAGATGTAGCGTTATTTGCAACACAGTATCTTTTGCCCATTTTCGACTGGTAATAATCACTTCTAGGGTAGATGGAAGCACAAGAATGGCACTTTCGAAATCCACATTGACAATTGATTTGTCGCATACAGGCTGTCCAAAACTGCATGACCAATTACAAAATCTTCAAAGTTGAAGAAGTTTTTTTTTTCAAATGGAACACCCTGTATATTATTAGATGATCATATGCAGAATTTAATTCTGCATCGATTCGCTATGACTTTCCCTATACCTATTTTTTTTTGCATTTGGATTAGGATCCATATTATACCGCAAAAAGATCCGTCCTACCTGCATGCAGTAAAGCATTTCTCGTTAACAGCGGCATTGCCGCGGGCGATACGCAGACATTCCAATAAGTTACTGGTTTTTCTATTCACAATAGGTTTCTATATTACGATACTTTAGACAACCATGACGTTGTCTCTTCACCCGCTCCTACACAAATAATTCACTCGGGACTCTTCGATTTCACGGGTTGTTACAGGGGATATACCACTACATCTTCTCTCTAGCTCAAACTGGACGGGTTGCTCTTTCTTTTGGTGTACATACCTATGCATAAATACAGGCCTAAATAGTATGTTGCGAGAAAGTTAATTTGCATAAGAAATAGAGGAACCTGTTTAGATATAAATTAATCGTCCCTTTTACCACATTATATGCATGTGTATATGCATATAAGTGGGTGCTAACTCTGTTCAAAGTTTCTAATTAAGATTTGCCCGCAATTCGGTAATCGATAAACATTCAATTTAAATTTTGTTTGCAGCAAATAGAATGGGAAGAACTGGGTTTGCTATGTAGACACATAATGAACAGTCACGAAGAGGCCGCAGACAGCAAGATAAATAAAAGAAGATCATAGTCTTAAGGGTACATTTAGTGAGTATTTGGCGAAATATAATTAAGTTTACTGCAATTTGTTTTTTTTTTATCTGAGTGAGTCTATTTAAATTTTGGTGTGATTGTGCAATAGACAGGAAAATTGACAAAGTAATTGCTGTGCAGCCAACAAAGTTTTCCAATCTAAAAAGATTTAAAATTTAAAATGTTCTCTTTTATATTTACTTCAACTTAAATTTGTTTCATTCTTTTTACTTTATCCTATGTTTTCTTCTTTCTTTACTTAAACACACTGTGGCGCTTATAATTGTTAGTTGCTACTCCACCCTGGCTGCTCTTATAATAAATTATAAAACGGTTATTATATACAAGATAGTAAATAATCAATGCCGTTCAACAGAATAATAATATACCGACCACACATTCAATGCAATCTTTGTGAATGGGTACGCAATTAGTATCATCCAATAATATACATAAATAATGAACACTAATTCATTTACGTTTTTAAGCTTTATAATAAGAAGTCAAGCGAACAAACATTGCAATACAACCCATCAATATTCCAACGAAGACTATGAAGGTAGGTATCTCCTATGAGATGTTTGAATTTCATGAAATAAGTTCAATAACGAGCAAACAAACCAAGTGAAAACAGTCATGTAACTGATTGTGAATCAGTTCGATTGTTTATTTATTACAGAAACTTTTATTTCACGATACTGAACTTGTACGAAGATATCTAGTAGAGAATGTACGATAAGATATTTTCAGGTTACTTTAATGTGTCGATATAAAATTTTCAGCAACAAGTAAATGAGGGAATAGAAGAGAATCGTTTTTATTTATTTACGACTAATTTCATCCATCTTTGTTTGTTATTAAATTTATTTCAGAACACCAACATTGCATAAAAATATTTTGTCATATGAGAAGATCAGTCATTTTCGAAGTGTAACGTAACACATTTTAATTGTTTTTTTTTTTTTTTATTAATTAAGGTTGTTAGATATCTAGCTTTGAAAAACACATTAAATCATAATAAAACTCTTATTTTATAACAATTTAAAACTGACATTTCAAATTACCGATCTTAATTTTCTGTTTTTTGTTGTTCCGCCGCTAGGTGACAAGTCAAAATTTTAAATGTTAAATCAAGTAATTAAAATATGGTTTGTAAGGCAAATAAACTCAAATTCACTCTTAAAATACACAAACTACATATAAGCTCTAAATGTATGCTGAATTGTGAAAATATTCCAATTTATATATGAAAATATGTCACTTATTGTCCTTCTTGCTATTTCTTTTTTACATTTAAATTTTTTAGGTTCTTCAACAAGCTGCTTTTTTCTGTGTTTTTTACATTAGTATATCTAAATAAACTATTTTTTTTTTTAATCATATGAGCTTATAATCAATCACATTTTTCCATCGGCTTGTTGATTTTTTTTTAAGGGAGTAGATGAAGCTTAAGCATTTAGTAGGCTTATCAGGCACCCCCACAGGGCCGAATCGCCCTCCTAATCATCATTACAACCTCGGAAAACACCGATTATCGTAATTGACCAGAGTGAGATTCAAACCCTTGACCTCACGACTGATAACCAAGTGTGCAAGCCACTAGGCTATCAGCCAGTTATTAAGGACAATATAATAAATATCACTTCAACAAAAGATCTTTCCTTTACTGTAACAGCCACCACAACCCTCAGTTCCAATAATATTTTTTTCCAGCAAGGAATGGCAGCACAAAATTTGAATAAAAGTCTAGGTAATAAGTGGGTACAATAAACCGACATACAAATCTCGTCTGTTGGCCTTATTGGTAGTGCAACAGTAACCATGACCCTTAATTACCTCTATATTCAAACTACAATACTCTTTGGGGGTTAAAGGGTGGCAGCACAAAATTACATCTTTATGATAACGATATGTAACGTTCTTCGCTGATTAAAACGTTGTCGGGATTCAAAGAATACCGGCGATATATTAAATGAAATTGATTTATTAACACACTTAAAGTTAAAATTATATAAAGTCAAAGAGAACACAAACTCATAAATCAAATTAATCACTAATTACTAACATACTATGTATTTATTTCAACTCGTATTTAGTTAAGGTCGCCTTTTCCGCGCGCATTCTTCGTTTAGAATTGTCCGATCTGACTGCCGCGTAATAACTGACTGCTATCGAACCGCAGCGTAGTATTTGAATACCGCGCGACCACTTCGAGAATGTTCAAGCATAGTTCGAGCGACATCTCGGCGCTACTAGAATGTAATCGGGAATAATCTCGGCTCTTCCATTCACGCGTTGTAAACAACAAACTGCTCCGCCATCTGACATTGCGTACGTCAACTTTGATTGATTGATTGACCGCTGCCGCCATCTGTGAGCGCAAAAAGTAAACTGGCGCTCGTAACAATACAAATCAGCACAAAGCGAACACAAACCAATGACTTATTGTTAGTCAAATTTTGAAAATTGAAAAGTGCGCCCGCCAGCGCCAAGTTGGATCGCCTATCTTTAAGTCATGAATATCTTGAGAACGAGAAAGAGCAGAACATTTTTTCATTACAGCACAATTCAACACAAAACGATAGCACAGGCAAGTTTTTTCTTTACAGCCCCAATCAGCACAAAACGATGGCATAGCTTTGAAAAATCAAAAGTATGGTAGTCACATTGACGGATCTGTTAATATGCACTTGCCCAATCCCACCTCAAATATGCATAATATGTATGCGCATAACACCTATACAAATATTCAACTCGCGGATATTCGATTGCCCTTCGGGTACCTAATTATATCTGTCCTTGCAAATAAAAAACGGTGATATTCATTGAGAAAGAAGTTAATTTTAATATAATAATGTTATGTAATTAATTTGGTTGTATTTTACAGAATAGAATAGTAAAATTAAAAGGAATTGGGAGTTATGATAATTAATTATTAAAGATAAGCAACCGCTACACCGAAGACAAGAACGACGCAAATTAAAAATTAAGTTGACGGTCGAAACGCAATTGCGACCTCAGACGGCAGGTCTTTGTAGTTACGATAGATGAAATTATCATGGAATGCTGGAGATGAATAATAATTAGAGGAACATTTCCACTTAAGGTAAAAGGTACACTTCGTCCTTTGCGGTCGTCAAACAGAATGGACGTATTAAGTTTTGCTTGAATGTTCCGGTAAGCGTGCATTCTCATCAAAAGCATTTAAGTAAAATACAGACACTTCCGTTACTCCAGTTTATAACTAATTTATACCACATTTTGATATACAGTATGTCCCCGGATTGAGTTTACAATAGGTAGGTATGATTGACCAAAAATTTTCGAATTGAAATTTCATATTTTGGGATTCCGCTCTGCTTGGTGTGAAACTTATTTTTAGTTTACTTTAGACTTTTTAAAGTCAAGTATGCCTTTACAGTTGAGCAAACACTATTTTAGTTCTAGGTAAATTACATTTTTCGTTCACAGTATGCCAAAGTGTTATTAAGAAAAGTTATTCAGAATGAAAAGTTATCGCGTTATGCATATTTTCAGAATGATCGGCCTACTTTGATAAAATCCAGTATTGCTCAGTATTGCAATTGAAACAACGATGAGGTGGCTTACTAATTACAAAAACAAAAAACATCGATTACATGTCAAGTATTTATTGTAGTATGACATGTGTCGTTATCTTTCATATCGTTGAAGTAATATCACAAAACAGATTTTCATAGCGAAGTAACTAATCACAATATTTGTACAATAAAATGCTAACGTTAGAACAGAAAATATATTTAGTACAGTGTTATGGATGTGGAAAAAGTTTCCGTTACGTGATTAAAAAATTTAATGAAAAATTTCCGGATATTTATGTATCACGTATGGGTGCTCAGAAGCTTATTAAGAAATTTTTAAGAACTGGCTCAGTACTAAATGTAAAGAAAACTAAGAGAATGCATAAAGAAGACGATGCCGCTACTCTGCTAATTTTAGATTCGGTACAAAATGATCCAAAATTGTCTTTGAGGAAGCGGTTGCTTCGCTTAGGCATTAGTAAATCACACACACAACGAGTTTTGAAAGACCGGAAGATTTATCCATACAAACCCATTTTTAATCATACTTTGGAACCAGGAGACGAAGCAGAACGTCTAGATTTCTGTTTATGGAGAGGAACCAAAATAGCAAGTAATCGTTATTTTTATCGAAACATTTTGTTTTCCGACGAAGCTACATTTTCTACCAATGGAACTGTTTCCTCGCAACATGTTCGATATTGGAGTGACACTAATCCTTTGTTTAGAATTGCAAATCATCGGCAATATTTGGTTAAAGTCAATGTATGGTGTGCTATTTCATATTATGGAATAATAGGACCATATTTTTTTGATAACGTTAACCAGCATACATACTTAAATATGCTAGACAATTTCTTCGATGACGCTTTAGGTGAGTTGCCTCTCAATTATCGGACGTCAATGTATTTCCAACATGATGGTTGCCCAGCGCATTATTCACAAATTGTTGTGAATTGGTTAAACCGTAAATTTGGTCACCGTTGGATAGGTAGGAATGGTCCAGTTTTATGGCCCCCAAGGAGCCCAGATTTGACTATTGCCGATTTTTATTTGTGGGGACGTTTAAAACAAGTAGTGTATGCAGAAAATTTACCCAATGATGCCGAGGTACGCCTTACCAATTCAAGAAATCCGGAATAGCTTCAAGGAACTGCGACGGAGGATTGAATTATGCAGCGACGAAGGTGGAGGGTTAATAGAATAACTTAATACTTGTTTTTGTTATAATAATTTAATTAAAAATTCCTTATATTTGTTGTTTTTGTGATCATTAACCCATCTGAAGGTATGATTGTAGTTTCAATTACAGATTTGTTTTTTTTTTAAGTCAAGCTGACACAACGTTGACACAAAACGAAGTTGAAAATGAAGTTGACACAAAAGGAAACTGAGCAATATTGGATTTTATCAAAGTAGGCCGATCATTCTTAAAATATGCATAACGTCATAGTTTTTCCTTCTGAACAACTTTTCTTAATAACACTTTGGCATACTGTGAACGGAAAAGGTAGTTTACCTAGAACTAAAATAGTGTTTGCTCAACGGTAAAGGCATACTTGATTTTAAAAAGTCTAAAGTAAACTAAAAATAAGTTTCACACCAAGCAGGGCGGAATCCCAAAATATGAAATTTCAATTCGAAAATTTTTGGTCAATCATACCTATTGTAAACTCAATCCGGGGACATACTGTAGATTATATAAGTATACGCCATTGTGGGCGCTAAATTCATTCCATTTCTTTTAAAAGACTTACAGGGAAATTCATAGCAGCCAAGCCCATGCAGTGCATGTGTTTGTTTAGCTTGAAGTGGCTGGTCAAAATCCCCACAAGTTGACGTAGGTTACTGCGAGAAAGCTGCAGGCAATATCTTGCTGTCTTCGGTGATGGCCTCACGCGCTAGACGGCAGGTGGTTATGGACTTCCATCTATTCTCGTGAGAGCGCGAGCCCCGCCTCGTCAGTCCATCAGCAGCCTCATTACCTAGGTTTCCTTTATGACCTTTAATCCACTTGAGTGTCAACGCATTATGGATAGCGACCGCTTCTAGGGCATTGTGACACTGAAATACTAAGCCCGAAGTGATCCTATGATTATTAAGAGCCTTAAGAGCAACCTGACTGTCGCTATAAAGGACAATACGCCGTCCCCTAATGCCCCTTGCTAAAATTTTTCCGGCACCGTGCAGGATCACCAACACCTCGGCTTGAAAAACCGTGGCAAACCTGCCCAGCGTCAGTTCCAGATTGAGGTCAAGGTCCAAGGAGAAAACTCCTGCCCCGTTCCCATTTTCGTTTTCGATTCATCTGTAAAGATGGCGATCGAGGATTGTAGTGCGACCCTGGGATCAATAAGAACATGGTAGTGTCTGTTGAAAGCGAACGCGGGTGGCACATCAGGAAGACCTTATTAGATGGCAAGAACATTGTTAACGATACTTAAGATATAGACCAACGGTATCAAGTTCAGTTCTAGAACGTATTGTTTACCCAAGATACATAAACTAGGACAGCGTATCATACCCATTGCCTCCAATATTAATAGTCCAACTTACTTGTTGTCCAAATGGCTGTCTGACAAACGTAATCACTTACTTGGGCAACCTGTGGACTTATTAGCAGTTAATAATTCATACGCATTTTTTGAAAAGAATGAAAACATTGAATATACTAATAATGAAGTTTTACTTTCGTTTCAGAGTTCACTGTTTCCTAGCGTACCTGAAAATATTACTTCGGTTTACTTACAATTAGAAGAATTCTCGAAGGATAACCAGTTTGGCAATAATGAGGTGGATAGTTTGATTTCTTAGGCGAACCTTTGCATGAAAATTTTTTTTTTTAAATCTATGGTACATTTAACCGTAAAAATCAAGTAGGTAACTTGAAAAAATCAGAAATTTATCAAATATCTTGTGAAGATTGTAATCATGTACCTATACCGAGTATTTAGACTGCCTGTATATTGGACAAATTAAAAGATCGATTAAAACTGGTTACAAGGAGCAGAATGGATCATATTATATTTAGAAGGTTCGACAAATCAATGTAGCTCTAGAGTCTGTTGCAATAAAGAATGGTGGTACATGACGTCACATGGGCAATTAACGAATACTGGTAATCAATCTTCGTTGCTAGGCAACAACCAATGGTAGCCTGATTGAGACTGCTCAACGTCACGCTTCACGTAGTTTTCGGTGACGACATGTACTATTCTGTATTACCACGCACTCTACATACGCTTGAAGAAAATCATAAAGTTGACAATGTAAAATTAGTTAAGTATGTAAACAGCTTTATACAATTAAATTATTATGAAGGTATCGAAGTATATAAAAACAAATAAATTTTAATGAATTAAAATGTACAACCCTTAAATTCTAGTCTTTACAGTTTTTTTTAATGAAAATAAGAAACATAGATTGGATAGAGTTAGATTAGTTACTAGTTAAGCATCAACGTAATACTATGTTTTTTTCAGGTACAAATTAGTATACTGAGATATTCTTGATTAATAGATTAATAACTTTTCCAATAATTACAATACATTAAAAAGATTGCTATCTACAATGGTTACTCTTCTGCGGATGTACTTCGCCGCTTAAAGAGAGTTCAAAATAAACATTATGTGCGCAGCACCACGAGTTTAAGTTCATTTCAAACCTGCGGTAAAGAGTTTATTAAATCACGTTTTCACCGAATTTCGCAAGATATAGGCGGCATTTTTAAAGAGCATAATGTGAACACATGTTTCACTACACAAAGTACATTACAAAATTTGTTAGGTACTGCGAATGATAAACCGACCTTCAAGGAAAGGTCAGGCATTTATAAAATTGGGTGTGAACATCGCAATAAAGTTTATATCGGACAAACAAAAAGAGCAATAAGACCTAGACTTAAGGAACACATTGCACATTATCGGTACGGTAGAATTGACGCGTCCAGCGTGGCACAGCATATTAATGATACGGGTCATAGGATTAACATTGAACACCTCAAACTACTAAAAATGTAACATGCCCAAGAGAATTTTCCGCTTTTGAAAGCATTTATATTAAAAGAGAACCTAAAAATAATAATTTATTAATTCGTGAAAAGGGTCCATTCCACCATTCGGTGTTGATGGATTTATTAGGGTAAAAACATATTTCTTTCGCAGTTACATTTTGTATGGGTTCGGAATTCCCAGAATTCTAGCAGGTCAACGCAGACGGTAAAGCATTTGTAAATATAAATTTGGGGTAAGGATAACTAAGCATGTCTAGATATTTTATCGTTTTTTAGTTCATTCGGTCTTCGGTTGAAAATGGAAATCCACGAATATCGGAAACAATTGTCCCGAATTGATTTAAATCATTGTAGCGCGGAGTGATCGGATACCTACCTTGTGTATAAATTAGTATAGTTTAATATAGTTATTCAGTTCAGTTCTACTGCTAATGTTAGCTTTGCTATTAGAACGTGGGTTCAGTGGGTGAAATTTGTGGTAAATTTTTTGAAAGTGTGTATTGTTATGAGTGGTACAATTTTTGTCATAATATTGTTTGGGAACAAAAAAAATATGGCAATTTTTGTTTTCAAGCGATTGTTCACCGGAATTTAATTATACAATAGGCAATCATCAGATTTCGTAGCAACATATATTTTTCAGTTCGTGACAAAAATTATTTAATAAAAATTCGGTTGACATATTATATTAATGTAGCCTACCAAAACTGTAGTCATTTTATGCTTCTCTTTGATGGATGAGTAAGCCTCTTTGCTTCTATTTTTAAGTTCCAAAGGACCAAGGAAAATGTGTACTGTAAAAAAAAGTGAATTTATGCCGCACACTAAATTTTCAAAATCTGTTTTAACAATACTAAAAGGCATCCAAAAGCAGTCCGCTATTAGTAGCGTGGACGCCTCTAGCCGGTATGTTTTGTTACAAGGGATCCGATCGTAGACCGCGAATAGGCGCCGGAGTATTTTTAGGGGGCGTAGACGGTCGGTCGTCTGGTACTAGGAATATCGTTCGTCGTTAAAAGCGGGAAAACGCGTAAACCTATTCCGAAATTTCGATTTTTCACAATGGTCGGTAACGGACCGGCAATGCCCAAGGCCGTGATCAGTAGGTAGTCGTGCGCCGAACATCAAACCATCGAAACCTTTGTTACACTTTGCATTGAATCGAAAATGACATTGATTTCAATAATTCATTTCGCTTCTTTTAATCATAGACAACATCAGCGATATAAACGTTATTTTGAAGGCAAATTTAAATTCACTCTCTTTACTTTTAATCTGGCAATTGCAATTACGACTTTAGAAAAACCGTTACGTCACTTAGCGGTTCCTTTTCGCACGGGAGTATTTAACTTACGCGCCACGGAATTTAAACTTGCTTATTTTAAATTCATTCATTTACGCGCCAACTTCTTAGACGCGTCGTCTTTTATGATCCTTTGTACATCACTGGACACTGCTATTGGTTCATCCTTTTTTGTACCTACTTACCGAGCCTTTAAAAGGGCTGTGCACGCTAAACGCGGCCTCTGTCCCAACTCTCTGTTCCTCGGTTCGCGTTCAGTTAATTTGCCGGTGTGACGTACTCGTTTTGACTCGAAAGCATAGATGCCACGTGCTTCCCACAGCTTCCGAAGCCCCACTGTTTCAAGCTAGAGCTCAGTAAACTCTGTTCTCTTCAGTTAATTCCGCCGTTGCAACGATCCTTTTTAACTCGAAACACAGAAAACCACGGAGCAGCAGCATACACAAAAGCGTCGAACTCAGCTTCACGCTACAGCTAAGTAGGTACTACTATTTAAAACGTATCAATCGCTCTCTTTTATTTTATTTCATTACTGTTGCTATTTATACTTTTAACTTGTAATTGCCAGTAACTTTGCTCTCGCACTAACAGTCATTTACTATTCACTTATAGAAACGGATTAATTGCGTCACTTTTTAATTAATCTCAGGAATTCGACTACCACGTGCTATTCCTTCGTTTTGCCTTAATTTTAATATCAGAATACAGCAACCACGTGTTGTTTTCTTTTACATTAATCTTAACCTCAAAAATCAGCAACCACGTGGCCAGTTTTTTTTCTTTTTTCTTTCTTTTTTTATTACAATAAAGTTATCGTTACGTTTTGGATCTTTCTTTGTTTTATTAATCATTACAGCGACTCCAAGCGTCATACTCGTGTGTACCGCTCTTTCTTACTAAGTTACATCAGGTGTAGCACACTCTGCGTCCGCACCGCCACCCACCGCCAGACCGTAACAATTGGCGCCCAACACGTGGGGCAATTCCGTAACACCTTGAACGACAACGAATTTGTTGTAAAATAAGCACAAAGAGGATCGAAGAAATGGTAAAACATTATTAATTAACATTATAATTAATGTAATAACCATTATTCGGAAAACGTCGGTTAGCAAGTATGTAAATTATCGATAGTTGACGGATATTTAAAGCAGATAAGAATTTTGTGTTTTCTTCGATTATTTTAGTGTTACAACGAAAAACAATGATGATACAGTATGTGTAATTTGTAATTAACAAAAATGAATATACATATGAATATATACAGTATGTGTAGTTTTTAATTAAGAAAAATAAATATACAGGCTGTACCGACGATCCCAAACCAATCATAGGTGTAGACGGGAGTTAGCGGAGAGTGGTGCGGTATAGGGGGCCTGTGAGGTGGGTCATAATGGGGATCAAACCAACGACTACGAGTCTTTTTACAAGTGGGAGGGGTTTAGCAGGTCTTCTGAGGTCGGTCGTAATCCGTTATCAAATCAACGCGAAACGCGAAGCGTCGAGTCTTTTTACAAGTGAGAGGCAGGTATTAATACAAAAGAATATACAGGGTCTACCGACGATCCCAAACCACAGGTGTGTACGAAGGTTAGTGGAGGGTGGTGCCGGGTTAGCCGGTCGGCTGCTTGGGACGTAATCCGTCATCAAACGACTATTTAATTGGCTGGGTGAACGGTCCGGAGTTTACTAGTTCCTTTTATAAACATTTCAAAAATTGGTAGCAGCAAAACACTTTCTAGAAACACCAACCTACCGACAAATGGGAGATATACTGGCCGCTGGAATTTTGATATTTTGCGCTATTTGGTATGTGTCAAAATAGGAATTTTGAATGTGCTATATAGTTACTTTAAACGATTTTGCTCGCGCTTGAGTTCAGCAGTAATGAGGGAAATACAAATTTATCCATAATTTTTAAAACTTTTTCTAATAAGCTGTTTCTTCTAGTGCAAAAATTCTATGAGTGATCAAGTAATCTGTAATCTGACCCTGTATTGACCAGTTCAGATTTTCGTGTTAGGATAAAAACTTAAACATATTGGGAACATTAATTTTTTACAAACTTAATATTATAATATATATATATTAAACTTAATATTTTTCACAGAATTCTTCTTTTTGTTTTGTAGCCCATAATTTTTGCATTAACTTTTTTTTCAAGGCATTCCAGAAATAATATTTAACGTTCAATAAAAATATTAAACTGCTATGGATTTTGATAGTTCCCATAGCTTTAACTGTTTTTGATTTTTTTTTAATACAATAGTATTTGAAACGAGTTTCAAAAACAAACATTTTAGGTGTGCATTTGTGTGAAGTTTGTTTTATTTAAATCAAAAGCAATACACAAATATGTCTGAAACTTGTTCAATACATTCCCGTTTGACAGTGTCTTAAATTTAAAACATTCCCTAAGAATTATGACCTCTACAAAACTCATATAACCACCGAAAGAGAAATTATAATAGGGCATTGTACAAACACTATTAAAAATACTTAATGAGTACCCTGAAAAACTTCGGTTCGTAAGTGCTTTAGGAAAGATAATAAGATAAGTGGATCCGTAAGGTGACAGGCAGAAGTAAAGTTTAGTAATCACGTTCAACCAAAATACAACAGAATTTAATTTAATTTAACCGTGTTAATAAATTCCGCCAGGAATCCGGGAATATGATCAAATAACACAGTCAGACAACACCCGATATAATATAGGAGAACTCGTAAAGAAGGGAAATTAAGGTTTTCCTCGCACACTTCCTTAACCTAACTTCCAAAATAATTTAAGTTGGCGCCGCATAAATTAATACCAGGCGTAAAAACCGAGGTGAAGGTAAATCGATCGCCATTTAAATAAAATGCAAATCATAATTCTTAAATAAAATCGATCTATTTATACCTATGTATGTACGTAATGTTTACCTAAGTCCTTCTAAACGTGTAAATGTCAATTAAACTTTGAAACGTTTGAAATGTCGTCAAATTGAAGACGTGCTACTCTCACAGCTTCTGAAGGGAAAGTATGGAATTAATAATACTCACCCAAACTAAATTTATTATGCAAATACACCCGCTGTATGCAAATTATACGCTTTAATATATAGGATGATTCATGAGGAGTTCGATGGCAAGCTTTGACAGGTGGCAACTGATGTAATTCCAATAAAACTGTTATACGAAATAAGTCTACTCTGATTTTGTTTCAACGCTACAGCATTTAAAAAAATTAAATAATGGTCACCCCAAGCAATGTATTAAAGTATTAAAATAACCTTCATCATAACATTGAAGAATGTTACAGATGGAGTATTTTTACACTTCTACCAGGAATTTTATTTTGAAACTAAAAATAGCCATACCAGGTGGATCCATTGGGCCCAAAATGATGTTTATAGGTATTTTCTATAACTTAGCTAATGTACTCGTATTCATAGACTTTTCAAATAGAAGGTATACTTTTATAATTTTTGCAGAAAACAATTTTTTTGATAAATAGTTTCTGCAGTACAAAAATACTTCCAATGGACCCATATGGCCTTTACTGTATAAACGTACGTATAGATTGGGTTTTATGTGATTGAACCGCCTGTTATGTAAATCCCTGAAGTCAATTCAATGAGGGAATCCCCTTAATATATGGAGTTGGAGATTTTGTTGTAATTTAGAACTGTATGCTTGAATAAGTGTTACTGTTTTCCGAGTCGGGAACAATTTACATTTTTATTTGGTTCTGCGATTCAATTTACTATTTCAACTTTATTTTTCTGGAATATATCAAGTAGTTATTTGTAAGATGACATGTTTGATTTCGTCTACATTTGGTTTTGCTCTTCACAAAAAATGGCGCATAGCAAAAATGCATTTTTTTCGCAGCAGGTACAGTGGATAGTAGAAGAAATGAGCAATATTCAATACAACGGTGGATACGCATCTTCTAATGATAATGGAGAGGTAGACGCTGCCGAAGATTTTCCGAACGATGAAAGTGACTGAAGTGTTGTAGAGGACTCTGATAGTGAAGAATACGAAGATGACAGTGATGATGATAGAAATTGTGTCGAAGATTGAAGTTCTCTGGTATCAGGATCCCATCTTACCTCGTCAGGGAAGACAGCCGCAACACAACGTTTTACAAGAACGTTCAGATCCAACACGTTTTACCAAACGAGATATTAATACCATAGCTTCTTCTTTTTTGATTCATTTTCGTAAACCTCTACTTGAAATTATCCTAAAGTGGACGAATGCTAAAGGAGAGATTGTTTACGGAAAAAATCGGAAAAAAATGATTTAATTCTAAGTAAGTTATATTAATAAAACATTAAATCATTTTTAATTTTTGGTTTAGCTAGTAACAACTTGATTACAGGAATCTATATCAACTGTCAAATTCTGAATTTTTCTGTTCTGTCACTAGATGACTTAGCTTGTAATTATGAATGATTGAATTCTGTTTAAAATCAAATTAAATCACTCAAATTCTGAATGATATTTAAGAATTTCAAGGTTCATTGCGGTTTGATTGAGTTTTATTAAATTTTACATGAAGTTTCTTCTACTTTCGTTGACAAACATGAATATTTATGTGAATTTGTATTGTTTGCACCTTGGATTAGTGGGTAATGTTGTGATGATATTGTGTGATATATTTTATATCACAATAGCTTCCCAATAAATGTATTTTCTGAAATAATTAATAACGCACTTCCTGAAACTTAGGCAGCTATCCTCATTGCGCTCCTTAAACAATTTTTTTTAAAAATATATTTAGGGCACTCTTGTTGTTCCAAATTAAATGCAACTAACGCCACTTTTTATGCCATAGAATAGCAGTACCACTTGTAAGGTGCCTGCTCATATGTAAGTTGCAACTGCAAGTCATAACTCTAACAAACCGAGTTTAAAAGTTCACCTTCAATATGGATAACTTTTAACTAACATAAGTACCAAATTCGCGAGTTTTGGTGCACTTACGGAACGGGGTGCACTACTTCCAGGTTTCACTTCGTAAAATGTTTATTTAATAAAAAAATACAGATGCACATTCTGCGTCTTCTAATTGTAAACGCATTATCAATGTGTTATGATCGTGTTTAAATTTATACCACATGCATGCAGGCATACTACAGGATGTGGATCACATTTTAGCAACAAAGCTAAATGTCCTGCTTTAAGAGATGAAAATGACATTAAATTTTTCCAAACTTATTAATATTTAAATACACGTGTTCATTATTGTCGTAATTATTAAAACACTGCATCTACTAACAAGTTACAATACAGAGGTAGATAAGTTCTTTTGCACGTACGAAGAAAATATCGATCCCGTGTAGCTTTAAAATATCTGCCTTACCTAAATTGCAATCTTCCGGGCCTTGAAAGCTTGCCTTTGAAATAATTTTAAAGTAATCACAATGTACAACACAATACCAGAGAAAAAAGGAAATTAATGAAACGAAGTTATGGATGTGTTTAGCTACAAATCAATTTAGTTTTTTAAGAAATTAAGGATTTAATTTTTAAAAATTTTTAAAACTTGTATATTAGGTACGCGTATATGAACTAACCTCTTCCTGTTGTTTATACCAACATATATTAAATTACAACATAATTACAGAGCTGACCATATATCCTCGGAGGATCTATCCTAATAAAAAGGGTTTCACACCAAACCAATCAATGATACGCCATCATCTACATGCAACATGTGTTACTCGCACAAAATCTCATTGTGCTAAATACCAGACGTTTCACTCCGAAATGATACCGATATTAGTTATAGAAATAAACATGAATAATTTTGATATGAATCAGCTGTAATCAGCTTTTTTTTCGGTAAATACAAAAATATTATACTAACGTTTTTATAATATAAATTGTTTTGCGTCCAGAAATACATTCTAATACAAACCATGAAACGTTTTAAACCGTTTCTACGCTCTATAAACAACCAAAAACACGTTAACTACTTTAAAATGATAAAGTTGGTTGTTGTTGGATCCAAAACTTTCTTCTCTTTCGCCTAAGCACGTCTAATTATAGCGTCCATATAACATCGCATCCTACAAGCTTAGAGTTTTACATGTTTATGTGTCAGTGCCCAAACCAGTATGCTATGGATCGTTCAAGTTCTATTGACAGTATGGATTTTATGAGCGGCACATATATGTATCAGTAGCGGCTCGTTACTTATGAAGGAGGGTGGGCACAATAGCTTTACATTTTTATCGCACTGTGCCGCTCGTCAAATAATTAAATTAAATTGATGCACGTAACAGTGAATATAATGTGTTTGTGGAAATGTTCTTTTGATAATAGCTTGGACATCATTTGTCTTACCACTCATCACGGACGCCCCATCGTAACTTTGAGCGATTAGTTTATTATTATGATAACAGGAGGAGGATTTAAAATAGTTTGCAATTCATTCAGCAATGTTTTTGCTAATACATCAGCATTATGTCCACCCGGCTTAAAAAAAGACCGAAAGCGTTCAAAAATGTGTCCAATAAACCCGTATCGAATAATAACAACCATTTGCTGATTATTAGAGGTGTCTGTAGTTTCACCGGTCACCAAAGCAATGAAATTTGTTGATTTAATTTCTTTTAATATTTCCTGCTTGTAAATTTGCAACATTGCATCTAGCAATTCGTTCTGAATAGTTTTTGAAGCGCCTTTAAACACTTGTGAACCTTTCATATGTATTGCAACCGTACCGTCTAAGTCAGCTACAAAGTTGATTAAGCCTACATAAATACCTGGATTTTCCGACGTCAATGTCTCATCATGTCGTAACGCCAATTCAAAAACTCCAAACTCCAAAATTTTATACACATAATTAAGCGGAGCAAAATATGACGATTTTTGTCCACACTATTTAATTTTATGTCGCAAATAAGCAATGTCTAGAACACTAAAATCCACGCATGCATTCATGTGAGAAACGAAATTTTCATGCTTTTTTGTCCTCTCTGCGATACGCTTTAAATCATTCAACCCTTGTTTATTCCGCACTAACATCTAAGTAGATAAAACAAAATAGTTTATTTGTCAGTGAACATCCACTCATATATTTTTATTAAATACTCTATTATAAGTTCGAGTTCTACTTCTGAAAGTGTAATTTATTTGAAGATCAGGAATCGGCCGTCCTTTTTTCTTAATTAAGAGTTTTTCCTCAAATGATAGCGGGTTTTTTTTTAAAGATTTTGCACACAATTATAACTTCCACCTTTAATAAACGTCTTTGAAACTTTGAAACACCTTTAAAATCACACACGCGCGATACGCGCCGAAAACAATGCGGTCCCAATGAATGCACGACGTTAACTGGAAACACAAAATTTTGTGCCCGAATGAGGCGTTTAAGCGCATATTGCGAAGACAAGCGGAGCCGGCCCGGGCCAATTCATACTCGAAATAGGGACATCGGAAATTGTGCCCCAGAAGATATTTTCGAGGGTTGGCTTATGCGCTAGTATGTGTGGTGCGGAAAGAAACTTTGATACCATCGTTATAAAAATACGTAAAAATAATAAAACAAATTAATGCACTGGATTACATGCGAATTTCTTTCTGTGTTTATCTTGTGGGTCGGGTGGGCACGTGCCCCTGTACCCTTTAGTACCAGCCGCCACTGACATGTATACTAGATGTAGATATGATATATTATTAAAATATTTTACATAACATGTTTTGGCATATTAAATTGCCATCTTCAGGTTTAAAGTCGAAAATATGTTGTGTGCTGATACATGTTGCTCAAAATATCTTAATATATAATCAATAACACGCGACTGGAAAAGACTATTTTAATCTTTACATTCAGTTAACTATACACCCGATTAGCTTAGAACGGTGAAAATCAATCCGAAGACCGAGGCTATAGGAAGAACACCTAAGGGTGATATAGTCTTTTTGACAGTTGTATTTCGATTGTAGTTGTCAATAAGTGATATATTATTATTATTATTAACTAATTCCTTTCAATAGATTCCAATATGCAATTGAATTTTATCTGTTAGTTTTTCTTCTGGTGTTATGGTGACACAAACAGTTGTTTACTTATAACTCGATGATGTGTAGAAATAAACTTTTTAACCATTGAATAACAGAAAAAGTAGCAAACAAACGATTGTACCGGCTTCCTTAGTGTTAGCTATAACTTACCGTTAAAAAAACAAATTTTTCACTTATAACTGTTATTTTTTAAAACAACAGCCATAAAATTCATATCACCGAAAAGAGGAATGTCAGCTCTACCTAAAGATACCTACTTGACTTTTGATGTGTATTTAAGAAAATAAAGTTGAAGATGATCCCACAAAGAAAAAATGTGCTATCGTATTTTTTTGTAGTATGACGCGATAAAAAATAGAATGTTGCCTTAAAAATGTATTTTCCGTATTTCGTTATCTCTACAAATAACCGCATTAGACAAAAAAATAAGAATTTGGCTGCCGCCAAATCTTGTGATTGCCGGAAAATCGGTGAGTTCTGGATATTTTCAAGGAAACCACAAATATAATCGGGTAAAATAAACGATTTATTTTAAAATAAGAATTCTTGAGCACTAATGCAAAAACGTAATTGCTCAAAAAAGAAACAGTAAAATCCACTCTTTAATAATAATAATAACACTCGTTTATTGTCCAACAGATTGCCGATTACAGGACAACAATATTTAGAAAGTAAATACAACATATAGAAAAATATAAAATACAAAAATAAATTTAAAGTAATAGAAATTATAAATCATTAAGAGTGTTGTGAAAATTGTTGTGACTCCATGAACTAACAGATAAAACGTGCGCCATGGCATTCGCGGCGATAAGTTAAAGAATCCATGAAATGTATGTCTAATAAAGACGTGTAATTAATTCCTCGCTGAGGATAAACACCATCTTCTTTAAATGATAGGTAATTAAGAAAACGACGTTGCTCCAACTTGCTTACAACGAAACTAAAGTATAATATTCTCAAAAGTTGAGTACTCCGGAAAGATTTGCAGGAACGGATGAGAAATCCTAACGTTTTCGATGCCGACAGGCAAAGATTAGTAATGTGTGATGCAAAGCTCATAGTATGTTCAAACAGTACCCCAAGATCTTGTACCGATTCAACTTTCTGCAACACAACATAACAAGTAGGCGGAAGCAATTGGGTGAATCTTTCGAGTGTGGGAGAGAAAGCAGCATTTAGTAATATTTAATTTTAAATTGTGTTGATTACACCATATTATCGATATTATTATGAAAGTTTAGAACGTCATCTAAGTTAGCAATTGAAGTATAAATTTTAATGTCATCAGCATAGGCCAAAACTGGACAAGAGAAATCTTGCAATAAATTATTAATATATAAAATAAAAAGCAAAGGCTCCAAATTAGATCCTTGCGGAATACGTGAAGATGGAATGAATTCATAAGACTCGAAACCATTATAATATATAGATCTATTAGTCATATAGGATTCTATTAATTGTAGCAAGGAAGTAGTAAGGCCAAAGCGGCACAATTTCTCAAGTAAAATTCGATGGTTAATGCTATCAAAAGCGCTACTAAAATCCGTATACACTACGTCAACTTGACCCTGCCTATCCAACTCCCTACAAATGAATTGCGAGATACTGACAGGATTACTAACTGTGAAGCGCCCACGCATAAAACCATGTTAATAAGGTGAAATAAAATACTTAAGACGCTCATATAGATGGTGAAATAAAAAATTCTCACAGTTTGGCGAATTTGGATAAAATGGATATGGGTTGGTAGTTATTAATTTCTGCTTTTGAACCCTTTTTAAATATAGGAGAAATTCCAGTTTTCTGCCACAATTTAGGAAAAGTCGACATTTGAATAGATAAATTAATAATAGTTGCTAACGGTTTAGCAAGAACTCTTCTAGCATCCCTTACTAAAGATGATTCATTCATCTCCAGAAATGTGATTGTCAGGGAATGAAGACATAATGTTTATTAGTACATCCTCAGAAATTAATGGCACAGTAATAGGAAAACTATTAGTAAAAGTACTATTTGTAAAAGGAGAGCTGTTAAGGTAAAACAAGGAAATAGTCGACTTACCCTATAATTATTGAATTCGAGCTCTGTTTAACTGTAAAACTATGTAAATGTAAGTTAGTTAACCGTTTTAAAATTCTAGGCTCTGAACAATTATATAAAAAGAAATAAATGTCCTTAAATGGAAAATCAACAACATTCGATAAATAAATTTGACGTTACATAAAAAACTTTCTTATGGCTATAATCTCTACTGCAAGAACAATCATATTCCTACGTTCCTCAAGCTTAAATCCCTTTGAAAAATTGTGTAAGCACTACTCACTGTTAGTTTTTCACGTTTTTAATCGTAGCTGTAGGCTTGAGTATTCTCGAAATTAATAAAATTCTGGTACGTACAAGCCTGGTATACTAATAGAACTTCTTCTCTGTAAGAATCGGCAGTATCGGCAGCATTTCGACGTATTAATCCGACTTGTGGCTTGGACGGACCCTCGGCAATGATGTCTGCTTTACTAGATATTAAGAAACCCTTCAGATCCGTTTCTTGTTGGAATAAGAATCGATCTCGGGAAAAACCACTATCACTTTCGGGTGAGTTATCGTTAGTAACAATATGATTTACTTGTACTCAGCTAACTTCTCTCTATTTTTTCCTACTTTTCAATTTTTCAATATTTTTTTTTTATAGATCGCAAGGGTTTGCATTCTTATGCCGTTGGATTGCGTTCGAAACAGGGTCAATTCAATCGACTTCATGCAGGTCCTTCAAAGAATCTTCCGGTGTAATGTAACACCATAAACTGTCCATTTCATTCAAATATTGTTTCTTTTACAATAATTTTAATAAGGAGTTGATTACAATATTTTGTTTGACAATTCAGCTTATAGGTTTCTGTTTTCTCGCTAGATGACAGATATATTTTTAAATTCTTGAATCCTTTTAATTTAATTACCTGAATGAAACTAAAATATAACTTGCAACGTGCTTATGAACGCACAGCACAACACTTCCTATAATTCAGCTAATTCGATCGAATCTCCGCAGGCGCATATTTAGAGCTATGTATATAATACAATTTTATCGATGTTGCGGTTTTGTCAAACCAGCTCATAACACACTGGCAGTCTTAGCATAATTAGTACTACCGGTTAAATTCAGAACAAGTCCGTTGTTTGTTTATTTGTCCTGTGCGAAAATTTCGGTTATGGAATACACTTTAACACTTCTAGGACAGAACGTCACTATTGACATATTGTGCCACCCCCACTGAATCCTGAAGGGTATAGTATCCGGCAATAGTACCTTATGTTACTAGGAGTAAAAAGCGCATTTTTTGTGCTTTGTACAGAAGATTGTGGTCGGGGCGCTAGCCGAAGCCAACCAATCTGGGCGAACCACAAGAAAAAGCTCCGAGTGACATATGTACTTGTATTACTTTTTCTTCAACCGCTGACTGACAAAAAATGCGTTTATCTAAATAACGATTGTTAGTTAATCAATAAAAACGGCAAAGCATTTAAAAACTGATTGCCAGAAATCAAAATGCGTGCTCAACGTATGCACAGAAGAAAAGATTTTTCTAAGCAAAATAAACATCGTTCGAAAGAGTTTTGAAAGTAATACCTATAAAAATAAAAATTGTTACAAATGATATATCAGACCACAATGCGATAAAATTACATATGTCGACATTTAAGAAAAAGAATAATTATGAATATTTTCAGTGCAGTAATATAAATTACAGAGAAATACAGAAAAGTATTACAAATCTACAGGAATCAGAGACAAATACATTTCAAATGCTATCTAAAACACTGCAATAAATACTAGATAAATACACAACAACTGAGAAAATCAAGAGAAAAGAGAATAACCCATGGATATCCGAGAACATAGTAAAGCAAATACAAAAAAGGAACAAACTGTACAAAAAATACCTAAAATAACCCAGCAACAACATACTTTCGCAAAGATATTACACACAAAAACATCGCACACTATACCTTATAAAAAATAGAAAAAAGAATACTACAAAAACCAATTTAAAAAACACAAAAGCAACCCAGCAGAAATATGAAAATTTATAAAAGGAGAAACGGATACAACAAGAAGAAACCAAAATAAAATCAAAGAAATACAAAAGCAAAACGGAGAAATTACATTCAATCCAAACAAGATGGCAAATGAGATAACAATTATTTCGCAAACATAAGAAAAATACTAGCACAAAACAATAGCGACACAATAAAGGCAGCAATAGACCATGAAGAACAAACAAGAGTAGACTTTAAATTGAACAGAACGACGACAATACAGATAGAAGCAATAATTCCAGAACTTAAATCAAATAAGGCACCAGGAGCAGATAAGATCAGTACCAACCTTATTAAACAAAACATAGGAAAATTAACACCAATAAACTCCTAATAGAAAAAGCAACATACACAGAACATTTAAAAAGAGCTAAGATCATTCTCGTACACAAGAGAGGAGATAATAAGTTACCTGAAAAGTACAGACCAATCTCATTATTAACCACCTTAAATAAAATATTAGAAAAAAGTATACAAACGCAACTATCGGATTATCTGCAAAAAAATTAAATAATTCATGAAAATCAATATGCCTTCCAGAAACAGTCGGGAACTACTTTAGCTACTATCGACCTGTTGAATTGCAATAAAGAGAAAATAGAAAAAGGAAATACAGATATCAAAAAAGCATTCGATGCCGTATCCAAACCAATATTAATACAAAAGATAATAAAAATGTGAATACTTGGAAATGAGAAAAAAATTGATACAAACTTATTTATCCGGAAGAATATAAACAATACTGGTTAATAAGCAAGAAAGCGAGGAACAAATTCCTGGATATGGAATATTAGAAGGCAGAAATTTACCCCCCATACTATACACAATGTATACTGTTATGTTATTATGTGGATAGACTAATATATTGAAACGCTTGCATAAATATAACAACTCTAGATTAAGGATTTGATAAGTTTCTTTTAATAATGACTTTTACAGAAAACTGACATATATATGCTAATTAATAAATCATGGATAACTATATATAATACTATAATACTACATATTATACCAACGACATAGGCAATACAAAAATCACTGAATGGTGCCACGAAAATAGTTTAACCATAAACGAACAGAAAACAGAGTACATGGTGTTCCCAAGTAAAACAAATACAACATAAAAGTAAACAACAAGGAAATAAAAGAAGTAGGCAAAGTAAGATATCTGGGATTGTCAATACAAAACAATCTGAAATGGGCCAGCCATATCAATGAATTAACTAAGAAGAATTCAATTATAATAGCAAAGATATACAAAATAAAACAAATACTACCAGAATTTGCTAGAAAGTCGGTATACAATGCGATGTTCGCTTCACACATGAATTATTATGTGGGGAGATACAACAAAGCAAAATATAAACAAATTACAAAGACAGCAAAATAAAATACTAAAACTAATATATAAAACGGACAGAATGACACCAACGAGAGAAGTATAGAGAAAGACGGAAGAAATGAACGTACAACAAATAATCAAATTCAGAAACCTACTACTGATATACAAAATCAAAAAGAAACTCATAAAAACAAACACAAAGTTAAGAACTACCAGAGACGTGCACCGATACGGAACAAGAAGAATATCACACGTACGAATAAATACTACAGTAAAACAAAAAAAAGTCTGAAAAAATTGCAGAAGCAGACGCAGTAAATAGATATAACAACTTACCAAATACAATGAAAAACCTAAATTATATACAATACCGAATGAAAATAAAACAGAAAATACTTAAAGGAGACATCTGAAGGAACACAGCCAAAAAGAACAAGAAACAACATAGGAGTCCTCAAAACCAGTACTCCGGACTGGGATTGCAACAGTCCCACACCACCCGAGGGGAAGATCGAGCACCGAATCCACTTCATTATATATGTTGTAAATTACAAGTTACTCATGTATGATTTATAATAAAGATTGTTTTCGTTAAAATAGAAACTTTCGAAACGTACAATACGCTTTTGCAACGTACATGCAACTTTTCCAACTGTTTAAATTTAGTTTTGACATTTGTAATCAAAACAACAAGGAGCGCCACCACTTGTAATGCATTTGCACTAACATTAGTCCTTGTCATACTGTACTAGTAACATAATGGAGTAGTTCTACTTGGTGGATTCAGTAACAAAATGTTAAAAATATTATGAGGCGGTTGAAGAACCAACGCCATTAGAATGTGCCAACCGTTCAACCATCCAGTTTACTTCGAGGTCATTTCTTTGGTGATACAACATTAAGGATGCCAGTAATAACTGTGAATTTTAAGCCAACAGTGTGCTATCTACGTATAAAATTATGTTAATACGTTTAATTTATTTTTCATATTATTATCTTTATTGACACTATTTGTAACCTAAAATGCGAAAGTGTAATTGTATTTGTTAAAGGGACCATAGCAGCAAGCAACTATGTATAAAATACACTTAACAATGCACACATTCCGATACTCCGAGTACACTCTTTTACATACTTCATATATGATGAACGACTTCATTTGATAGAGAAATACAAGGGGAAAATCAATATTCTTTTCCCTATGCATCGAGCCTTGTTTTATTTTGCAACATGCAAAGATAAGAGAGAGAAATATAAATGTTAAGTATTAATTTTTGCTACATTTAGTTACTCCCATGTCAAACAAATGTATTCTCTGCAGAAACTCTACACTACGCCCACTAAAAGATGAGAGTAGAGCACATCTGGAGCCGATGCACATAATAAATGAATTTTACGTGCGAGTTACTTTCATCAAGCCAACCCTTTCCATTTCGATGGTTATTGACTGCTGAGCTGAAGCACCGTCATATGACAGCAATGGACATCGACCAGTCCTGCTAGGCAGATAATTCTATACAAATACGAAACAAAGCCTTTTGTGGGAGTAAAACTTTGAATATTACGAGAACACGTATCGAGGACAAATACCTACAGCTTCTTACAAAATTTGTGAAATGAAATCTTCAATTCTTTATATCTATAGTTTTTTTTTTTTTTTTAGTTTTGCGTTTACGTACTTCATTTCCATACAAAGTAATTACATAAGCATTGCTAACACGATATTTATTTTACATTTATTCATATTAATGTTTCAAGTGGCATATTTTCTCAATGCTGTTTTATTCAAAACCAAATCAAAATTGACTATAATAAGCATAAGTATATTTTACTACTTATTGTTAGTTAAATTCTGTTAATAAACGACTTATCCCAAAACAGTTTTTGAGCGAAGACTCTATTATACACCCAATTTGGTGCTTACCATTTTAGATATCCCCCGCTACTGTATAAATAGGAAAAATACATACATATTACGGATAGAAATTTTGTAGATGCAATTTGATAGCAGGCCCTATATAAGACACGATCACCTCAAACGTGAAACACTTTAATATAGTTTTGTGAACTTCTTTCTACCGTCTTTCTAAACACATAAAGACTTTTTACAAAAAGTCTTCACCACTGGATTCCAGACAGCTATTGTCGTTATACTACGGAAACACACAGCCAATTTTTGTAAAATACTGGAAGTGCTCTAGTAGTAATACTATTAATATCAGTTTATACCTGCAATATATAGTGTGCTCAGAAAAAAATGAAGCAACGCAATATCTCAAGAACGAATAATAATTTAAAACTTCCGAAAATTTTACAATAAACCTCCTGTGAATATACAGAATTAGTAAAAAGTCCCGGAACGGTCGAATAACTTTGTTATTTGAAAATTATGATTTGTGAAATTTGGTATGGGGGTATAGTTAATATAAATGCATTTTATGCAATACAGTTAATATTTTTTTCACTTCCGGTTTAATCGGCAATACGTCCAACCTTTTTTTCTTTTAAGTGGAACGCCCAGATTTTTTTAACACTTTTGAATGCAAAATAAAAAACTACGTTCAGGAAGTATTAACATGTTTATTTTTATTCACAAGAAAACAGTTAAAAAATTAAAAAAGCGTCCTAATACAGAAAAATCAAGGTACCTTTGAAAAAAGTTGTTGTTTAGTGTTTGCATTCTTTTTGCCGTCACATTTGACAATTTTAAAAGCGCTTTAACTTTTGCATCGCTATAAATTTACTTATTTTAAACATTGACACATTTGAAAATGGCAGAAAAACTTACTGAATCAGAACGAATTGAGATATTAATGATGCGTGGGTACGGTAATCGTCAACGTTCTTTTGAAGAGGTTCGTATTTTTTTTAATACTGTTTATCCGGATCGTCACATTAGTAAAAGTACGGTATGCCGAACAATTCAAAAGTTTGAAGTCTTTCGTCAGGTGAAGGATTTACCTAGAAGGGGACGTCCATTAACAGCAACAGATGAAGAAACTAGTTTGAATGTGTTATTTACAGTGGAAGAAAATCATCACGTGTCCACAACAGAATTAGGTCAAATTCATGAGATCTCTCAAAAATCTGCTCATACGATTTTTAAATCAGCAAGAATGAAAGCCTATAAAATGTATCCCGTCCATGAGTTAACTGAAGATGATCCAGATCGTAGACTACAATTTTGCGAAACAATGACGGAGTTGATCGAGCAGCAGCCTAATGTTTTAGATCATATCATTTTTTCAGATGAGGCAACGTTTTGTCTCAACGGCACTGTGAACAGACATAATTGTCGCTACTGGTCAATTGAAAATCCGCATTGGATTGAAAGAGTCCATACACAGCGTCCTCAAAAGGTGAATGTCTGGGCTGGTCTTGTTGGAAACAACATCATAGGACCATTTTTTATAAGAGGAAATTTAATTGGCAACGTCTACTTAAATTTATTGCGAAATGAGGTTGTTCCAGCACTTGCGGCCCTCTTTCCAAAATGCAAACATAGGTGATCACTCTAATGCACATTTTTGGTTTCAACAAGATGGAGCTCCCCCCCCCCATTTTGCCCATAATGTCCGCGATTATTTGAATGAAATTATTCCGGGACGTTGGATCGGACGTAGAGGAGCAATCGAATGGCCAGCACGTTCGCCAGATCTCTCGCCATTAGATTTTTTCTTTTGGGGTCACATGAAATGTCAAGTGTACAAAAATCGTCCCCATAATCTTGAACAATTGGAAAAGAGAATAGTTCAAGAAGCCAATCGCATCACTCCAGAACAAATACAAAATTCAATAAGAAATTTTACTGACCGTTTACATTTTTGTCAAATTGTAAATGGAGAGCATTTTGAACAATTATTGTAATCGCAACCTGAATAGACAGGTATCTTGATTTTTCTGTATTAGGGCACTTTTTTAATTTTTTAATTTTTTAACTGTTTTCTTGTGAATAAAAATAAACATCTTAATACTTCCTGAACGTAGTTTTTTATTTTGCATTCAAAAGTGTTAAAAAAATCTGGGCGTTCCATTTAAAAAAAAA
This sequence comes from Cetonia aurata, assembly GCA_949128085.1. NCBI lineage: Eukaryota > Metazoa > Arthropoda > Insecta > Coleoptera > Scarabaeidae > Cetonia > Cetonia aurata. Next base: position 1,886,149 of record OX421885.1, read on the forward strand.
AAATTGGACGTATTGCCGATTAAACCGGAAGTGAAAAAAATATTAACTGTATTGCATAAAATGCATTTATATGAACTATACCCCCATACCAAATTTCAGAAATCATAATTTTCAAATAACAAAGAGTTATTCGACCGTTCCGGGACTTTTTACTAACCCTGTATATGGACCTCTCCAAGGCTTTCGACCTTGTCAACCATGAACTACTGTTAAGAAAGTTGAATTACTACGGACTGAGAGGCGTCATACATCGTTGGTTGACTTCATATTTGACAAATAGAAAGCAAATAGTGGTATTAAATCAGAAGAACTACCGATACTGTCAGGTGTACCACAGGGTTCGATATTGGGGCCTTTATTATTTCTCCTGTTTATTAATGATCTACCAAGTATAAGTAATGCGGGTACTTTTACTATGTATGCCGACGACAACTGCTTTCTGCAAGCTGGCTCAAACGTTGTTGAACTCCAAGCAAGTATGCAGAACAATATAGATATTTTTGTAAACTGGTTTTCTACCAACAACTTGAAACTAAATGTCGACAAAACAGTATTTATGAATTTCACCGCAAAATTGTCGGATATAAACAGCAGTCAATTGCTAAGGGTCAGTGGAAAGTCTATCCAACAAGTTCAATCTGTGAATTTTCTGGGACTACACATTGAAGCACATCTTGGTTGGCAACAGCAAATAAATGAGTTGTGCAAGATACTTTCACAAGCCTGCTTTGTATTATACAGACTGTCCGAGGTCGCTAGTGTCGAGATAATAAAAAATTATTACTATGCTTGTTTTGAGTCACGCATCAGATATGGTCTTATGTTTTGGGGAGGAGCGTCTCATGCCATGAGAGCTTTTCGACTTCAGAAAAAAGCTGTACGTATTATAACGGGAATGCCAAAGCGTCACTCCTGTCGGTTACTGTTTAAAAATCTTGATCTACTGCCACTTCCATGTTTATTTATATTCGACTTACTTACTTTTATTAAAAGTGCTAACTATAGCATTCCACGCAACAAGGATTTTCACGAATATTTTACTAGGAGTGTAGACAGTTTCGCCATTCCAACACATCGATTAACTCTCTTTGAAAATAATCCAATGTATACTGGCATCAAATTATTTAATATGCTTCCCCCTTTTATTAAAGATTTAAATACTAAACCCTTCAAATATGAATTAAGAAAATTTCTTGTTAATAACTGTTTCTACTCCTTAACGGAGTTTTACTCTAAGTTGGGTTAAATGTCGATTGTGGCTTTCCAGACAGTTACGTATAAGGTTCCTTACTACACTTTGTATACATTTATACTTATAAGTTGCTTTTAGTTTTTCATGAATTCAGTTGATTGACTTATCCTATACCACCATGTACTTTTTTGTACCACTTTGGTCTAAAGGATAAATATATTATTATTATTATTATTATTATTCCTCTATCATTTCTTTCATTCACTTTATATAGGATTTCTTAATTTATCCAGGTCGATTTGAATTTAACCTAGATGTTAAATATCTGCAAGTATTTGTCTTAAACTTCTAAAACTCATGACTATCTCGCAAGGTAGAACATATAGTTAAGTAAAATAAAGTAGGTAGGGCCCCCTAGAGGTAGCGCATTTGGTCAGAGGGCTAGGCTAGGCTCTTACCGCAGATTTATTGTAAAATTCCAAAAATTTTAAATTTTGATTCGTTTCCGAGATAACGCAGTACACTATTCCTCACTGAAAGTCTGTATATGTAGCAAAGTATAGGAATACCAAGTAGCGTCACTCTCTTGGTAAAAGAAAATTGCGCCGCCATTTTGTTTTATCCCATATGATTTATGTCACGTGTGAATGATCATTGTAAACAAACATTTGTGTTTTGTATTTATTATGATTTTGGAATAAGTTTGAACTGTTATCCAAGTTTAAAGGAAAGTACCACATCACTGTGCAGTGAGAAATTGTAGGAGCAATAATATTGATTCCTCGGGGCTTCATTTCTTTGGATTTCCAAAGGATGTTATGAGGTTACTGTTGTAACATACAATCTGTACATGGTAAATAATATACATATCTTCTAGGATGTCATTCTGGGCATTGCTTACTGACCGGAGAGACATTTTAGAGATGGGAAATTGTGGTCGCTTGAAAGTATATCTTCTCTACGTTTACTGTATGAAGAATTAAGTCAAGAAGGAATGGAATATATATACACCAGAAGAATAAATCAAGATTGTCTGGGAAATTTCTTCGGAACTGTGCGACAATAAGGAGAAACTGTCTAAACCCGACCCTGATACAGTCAAATAAAATTAATAAATTTTACGACATTCCAGTTGATTATAGACACATAGACATATCCGAAAAAAATGCTCTTACTTATATCGGAGGATATTTAATTAAAAAATGTCTGGAAAAATATTCTTGTGTGAAATACACTGAATTTTCGAACGTATAAGGATATCATTTTGATAGCAGTTCCAAAATTAATGCATTCTATAGAGCCCATTACCAGGATGATGATAATTTATTTGGTAATTTAAAGTTGCCTGACAGCAGCTTTTATCGCTTTATTAATGAAATGGATTCGTATTTTCCAACACGTATTTGCAAAAAAAAGAATGTTAAACTTGAATTAGTTAGGCTCATGAAAAACATCAATTGGCCTTTTCCCAGTGGAATATTTAATAAAATTATTTGTTAGAACGAACATTTTTTATTCGTTAAAATTTTACAATAGAATGTTGAAAACAAAGCCACGACAAAATAGAAAATTAATAAATCTTTTACATTTGTAAATAGTTGTTTAATTTACCTGATCGACATGTTTAACATTTAAATAACGAATTTGTTTTAATGCTAAAAAAACACGTTTTAATTTGTTTTTAGACATATTACTTACATATACATTTTTAAATTTCGCGCAATGGATAAAACAAAATGGTAGAAGGTCACCGAAAACTCTCCGTAAAAACCCATGTATAAAAACGTTAGTGACGCTACTTGGTCTACCTATACTTGTGTATGTAGCTCCAATCGCACCCGATCTCAAAGTGACGGTGAAACAACAGGTGTAAGTAAATAACCAAGAAAACAAAATTTTTAATTTATTTTTTATTAATTAGAGGAAATGTAAATCCACTAAATCGTGTAAATTAGATAATCACTTAAGCAACTAAGTAACTTTGAATGAAATCTGCTATAAACCTCAGGATTCATGCCGTATTCCCTAAAATCACAAAACCGTCGAAATATATCTAATGTTACCGAACGTAGAATTAGTTCTCTGGTTTAAATAAGGCATAATAGTTTTACTAAACATATATAAGGTTCTTTCTGTTTCCACTCGCACAGACGTCCTTTAAAACTTACAAAAAAATAAATTTAACTTTAACGATAGATTCCCATTAGTGCGTCTAAAGTGTTTGTAATACAATCCCGGTATATTTTATGGAAAGCACTTAACGGGAAGTAAAACAACAAAATTACAACATCGATATTTTGCAATGCTTTCCTATTGCCATGCGCGCGTCAGTAGATACTTTAATACCTTAAACATTAAATGGAATAAATTGTACGATTATAAAATATAAGTGATTTAGAAATTTATTATTAAGATAGATATTAGGTTATAGAACATTATTCAAAATAATGACGTTAACGAAATATTATCCATCGACAAATTGCGTTTGCAGCAGGTATACTTACTCGCCAATACGTTATAGAAGAGTTTGCGGGAAGTTAACCAGCGGCTGGTGAATTATGAAAGAAGATGGGCACTAAATAAAAACTTTACATTTTTATCGCACTGTGCCACTCGTTAAATAATTAAATTAAATTAACGGTGAAGATAATGTGCATGTGTAAATGTTCTTTTGATACTAGCTTGGACACCTTTTGTCTTACCACTCATCACGGACCCCATCGAACGCCTTTGAGAAATTAGTTTATTGTTATATGATCCAGAAGCAGTTAAAATAGTTTGCAATTCATTCAGCAATTCTTTTGCTAATACATCAGCTTTATGTTCACCCGGCGTAAAAAATACCAAAAGCGTTCAAAAATGTGTCCATTAAACACGTATCGAATAATAATATCCAGTTGCTGATTATTAGAGGTGTCTGTAGTTTCATCGCCACTAAAGCAATGAAGTTTGCAGATTTAATTTCTTTTAATACTTGTCAACTGCTTGTCAATTTGCAACATTGCATCTAGCAATTCGTTCTGAATAGTTTTTGAGGCGCCTTTAAACACTTGTGAACCTTTCATATGTATTGCAAGCGCAGTGTCTAATTCAGTTGCAAAGTGGATTAAAGCTACATAAATACCTGGATTTTCCGACGTCAATGTCTCATCTTGGCCTCGTAACGCCAATTCAAAAGCTCCGCAAAATTTTGTGCTCATAATAAACCGGCGCAAAGTATGACGATTTTTGTCCACATTTTTGTTGTACTTAATTTTATGTCGCAAATAAGCACTGCTTAACTGTTCATATATGTCCACTTTGCATATAAAAAATCCACACATGCATTCATGCGAGAAACGGAATTTTCGCGATTATTTGCCCTCTTTGCAATATGCTTTAAATCATTCGCCCCTTGGTTATTCCACGCACTAACATCTTTCTTAAAAAGTAAACAGATAAAACAAAATAGTTTATTTGTTAGTGAACATCAACTCATATTTTTATTAAATACTCTATTACAAGTTCGAGTTTTACTTGTGGAAGTGTAGTTTCTTTGAAAATCAGGAATCGGGCGTCCTTTCTTCTTAATTAAAAGTTTTTTCTCAAATGATAGCGGGTTTTTTAAAAGATTCTGCACACAATCATAACTTCATCATTAATAATAAAATGACATTTTGAAACGCTTTTGGAATCACACATGCGCGGTACGCGACGAAAACAATGTAGTACCAATGAATGCACGGCGTTAACTGGAGACACAAAATTTTGTACCCGAATGAGACGTTGAAACGCATATGGCGAAGACAAACGGAGCCGTAAAAATAGTAAAATAAAATACTGCACTGAATTACATGCGAATTTTTTTCTGTGTTTATCTTGGTGATTGGGTGGGCACGTGCGCTTGTGCCCTTTAATACCAGATGTCACTGAAGTTAACGTCGTAAAAAAACACCAAAAACTAATATGAAGTGAATATATCATAAAACGTTAACACAAACAGAATCTGTCCGAAATCTGAATCCTGAGCTATATCGAAACTTACTATAGAATATTTGAAATTTTAAAATAAAACCGAAACTGCAGTCTTCGAGTAAAGTAAGAGTTGAAAAAATGTAGGTACTGCTGTGGTCTGGCACCCCGGTTTTCGTAAATTTAGTTTCTTTTTCGTGTTCATTCCGTTAAGCGTTTGTCAATGTTGCGAGAAATTTCAAATTGTTTTATTTTCAAATAAGATTTAGTTAATGTTTTGGATTGTTTAATTTGTTTATTTTATTGTTCAGTTGTTTATGTTAATTTCAGTCAGGTGTACATTTTGCGTTCACTGGTATTGTTTTGTTTTGCGAGTTCGTCCGTTTGCGGACAGATCTGTGTGCGTTGCATCGCACGCATCTGAGTTTTGTTTTTATTATACGATTGTTTAACCTTGTGAATTCAGTTCCCTGATAGACACGTGTAAGTAGATATATAAAATTGTATTTCATTGCTGACATTTTGTGATTTTTGATTTCAAGTTTTGAATTCACGTTTCTGATTTTATTTCGTTCATCACGGAACTCATTTAATAATAATTGATATTGTATTTTTGTGTACACACTTTAGATATAAGATCTGTTATTATTTTTACGTGCGTGATATTTTAAGTTTAAAGAGTTAATTTTTTTGTTCGTTGTTAATTTTTCTGATTTGTAATTATTTATTAATCACCTCGGGTTGGGTGAATAAAAGCATTGTGCTTGCTTTTATTTTTCATTTATATAAATTACTTGAATTTTCACGTTTAATTTAGTTGTTTTAATATTGAGACCACGTGGATTGAATTGAAAAAAAATTTGTTATCTTCCTGAACTTTTTGTTTTCTGTTGCTTTGTAAAAGGGTTTTGAATTGTCCTTTTGTAATTTATAGTCAAATGCAGTTTTGATTTAGACCAGGACCTTTTTGTCCAAGGTTTTTTTTTCTGCAATGTTTGTAATTAATTTTTTTTCTTTTTTTTTTTAAATAATAAAATTCTTGAATCTTTATGTCATTTAAAATACTGTTCTTTTATTTTTAATTAAACCTTTTAAAAATTTTTTTTTTTAGTATAAAAGAAAGTCAGATATCTTTCGCCCACATTTTACTTTTCATGATAGTAACCCTGAGTTTAGTTGTTCTTTTGCGCCTTATAAAAATTGTTATCATTTGAGCTAGCTAATTTAATTTTTCATTTTTAATTTCATTTGGCATTTTTGTTGGTACTTTCTGTACACAGCAGTACGTACTTATTCATTGCTAAAATCGAAACTATTCGGTTTTTTCAAAGGCTTTTAAAGTCGTTATATATAATATTCAAATGAATATTTGCCTACACATAGTGATAGATGTTCTAGGCAGAACCAAGTAGGTAAATTGGTAGGAATGGATATTTAATATAGAGACCTATGCCAACATGGACATGTATGTACGTATACAATACAGTCACCGACAGAATTGAGTAGACACTAAGCGATTTTTAATTGAACTATAAATTTTACTCATACTTATTTAATGATATACAAAATCATATGATATTCTAGCAGATCAAATAGTTAAACACAAATAATATCCAAAAACATACTAATATTACAAAACAAATAATTAATAGTAAAATATAATATTATGTCCACTCAATTCTGTCGGTGACTGTATGTAAGAAAGGTAAAATTGAAAAATCGTAAGCGTCATTTTGGTGCTGTGTTCTAATAATATTGCACTTAACGTTTCGTTAATTATGCTGCAGCTTCTTCAGAATTACGTTTGGCAAAACCGCGTCAATCCAATGAATCTCAGTTAATGAATTTGAATGAAGCCACTCTTTTAAACGTAATTCTGAAAAAGTTGATACCATATCAGCAAATAGTCAAGTGCAACTATACTAGAACACAACAATAGTAGAAAGCATTTCTACTTTGGAGACAATAAGTTGTTACATTGATATTATGTAATTAGAAGTACCATCTCACTGCTTTAAATTCTATCAAACTAACAAGATTTACAACAAACCGTCCGGTACAAAGTATTTGCCATAAAAAGCTATCATCAACATCAAATTGGATATGAAAATACTAACATTTAAAATTTCAAGGTTAAAAAATTTTGCGAGCATTTTTTACTTTCAATAGTGATTCTGATGATATTTAATGATGCGTTGTCTGAAAAATAGGAATTTTGATAATGTTTTAATAATAACTCCAGACTCCAGCTCTACGTAGATGCCTTTGCCATTGCTGTGTTATTTCCTAAAATGTAGAATAAGAAAGTCGTCGCACATCTTAAAATTCAATGCATATTGCTAATTGTGCATAAAGAATCATATCACTTTTATGCATCTCCTTTTCTATATAAAAAAAAATAATGATATCCATTTTTCTTTGCTTTTTGGAGGAAAGCCTTTAAATTCGTATTTTGATTAATTCATTCAGAATTTGTTTTTTTTTTTTAGTGTTTATTTGATTCAGAATCTATCATATGCGATACCCTATAGCTGTCAATGCATTTTACGTTAATTTTTAATGGCCGTGAAGTAACGGCAATTTAAAAATTAAAAGACCACGAACACCTAATTGAAACCATTTCAATTCAGAATTCCAGACAGAATATCCAACAGATAGTTAAAGTTAGCGGTTAATTAAAATTTGAATTAGACCCCGTATACCGTAAAGTCGGAAATTCATTCCGTGTGTATGCCGGTTATGTTCAGGTTATGTCTATTAAATATGCGTTTTATGCTCATGCCTATGTTTAATCTTATGTATCCTACATATTTCATTTAACTATACGTTGTTAAATCGTTTTTCGTATTTATTTACGTGTAAGTTTTAAAATAGAAAATGTAACCGCCTACAAGAGAAAATATCAGAATTTATAAACTTTCCAAGTGCGAAAGTGCGAAAGTTCGTCTCCTAATATTTCGCAAAATTCGGGGAAAACCTTCTTTCGGCAATGACTTAAATTGTTAACAGACATATTGAAGGAGAATATATATTGGCACGTCAGAATACGTCTTTTGCACTACAAACAATCATACATACAATAGTATAAAATCATGACAGCTACAATTTTGTTGTCGTGATTTTATTTACGCCAGCACTCTCACGACAAAAACAATTGCAGTAACGGTAAATAAGCTACCTCTCTCTCCAATGTTGTTAAAAAATAATTCAATCGTTTAAAAAAAATCTTCCTCCACTCACCTCTTGGTGTTAAAAACAAAAAAAAATAAATTTAAAATGTTCTATTGTTTTAATGCACAACATATTCCTTATTTAAGATTGATACTCAAGCTTTATTTATTTCATATTTTATTCCGCTGAACTTTTTCTGTCGTGCATTGTCTTATTCTGTCGTGCCTTGTCATTTTAAGTCGTGCAATATAAACTTTGGCAATGTGATAACCTCATTTGACGGGCATCGTTCTGTACATTTTATTGTCGTATGAAACACCTTTTTTGTCACTAGTTTACCTTTTTCTATCGAGACAATAAATTTAATCCCATATTGAAAGAGGTCTTTCTAATGCTATCTACTAATAACAGCTACATTTGGCACACATTGGTGGTACAAAAACAATAACGCTGAAAGTTATTCTTACAAATGGAGTTTATAAACAAGAAGTAGCAAATTAACATTATTTATGTGTTTTGATTGCTTTATATGCTATGCTAAAATAACGCGTTATATATCCATGTATGTATGAGTACCCTAAAAATAAAAGTCTAGTATCATTAAATTTCAATTTGCGTATTTCAAAACTGTGTGTCTTCCGTATTAGAAAGAAAAACGTTAAGTGAACAGTCTTCGCATTCATAAGTTGTCTAAGAAATAACTGCAGGCATCTCCAATTTTAACGTAATTATAAAAGTTTGAAGCGAACACGATCTTGCATCACGTAAAAGGAGAAAGAGCACAATTACTTTTCCGTTTTCTGTTCTCTTCCACACTTGAATAATTTCAAGTTTCAGTAACCAGCTGAATCTGATTAAGCTTCTGCATATTCCCCGTATTTAAGTTTCAACAAAATTATCTACAGACCCTTGCGGTCCAAGAGAAAATTGGTGGTCGTCAAAATTAAAATCGGCTGGAAACGTAAACGTAACTACGGTAAAGAAATACCGAATGTTTCAAAACATAGGCCACTTGTTCACATAATTATTTAACATAATTATAACTATTCAAAGATATGCAAGGAATGTAGTGTAGTAATCGACATACAAGATATACATATGTGAACACTTATTCCGTCCGATCTTCGATTGAAAATGGAAATCATAAATATCCGAAACAGTTATCTCGAATTAATAAAACTGTGTACTGCGGGATGATCAGATATCTTGTGTGTCTATAATTATAACTATACAAATTTAATTTTAATATAAACTCACCAAAACGTATACGGCAAAAGGCATGACCACAACTGCTACCAGAAGATCAGCCAACGCTAAACTGACGATGAAGTAGTTGGTCACAGTTTGTAGTGTCCTTTCTCTGTAGACACTCAATATCACCAGTACATTACCAAAGAGAGTAAAGATTGGGAACAGCACAAGAACTAAGGCCCAATAATTATGAAACGTATCAACGTCTTCAAATTGTTGATCACCACAAGAAGAATTTGTACCATTTCTAGTAATATTACATAGTTGAAGATCAAAATCAGTGATGTTAGAATAATTTAGGTGATTAAAATACTGATCAATGTCTTGAAAATTGAATATAAGGGCTTCCGAAGAAGACGTCCTGTTGAAATCATCATTCTTTTTACTGAGCGTTTCATTGAATTCATCTACAAATCTGTCGTCGCTTGACGAAAAATTACCGTGCATGTTTTCTTTGAAGAGAGTGTATTTTTTATTAGAGTGAAGAGAACTAACTACATTTTAACTAAGAAAATAAGTCATACACCACATTTTAGTTAAGTAGTATGTTCGCTATTATTGTTTTCACTTCACGAGGTTGGAATTCACATCTTTTCAGGCTGTTCTCGCGAAACAATAATGAAAACAGTGAGACCGGTTTACACTTTGTTGCTAGTAAAAGTTACTCAATGGAAGAATCTGACCCTACTACTCATTGTAAAAGACGCGTTTTTTATTTACAGTGTTTGAACAAGACTTCGCACCTGAACATTCGACATTTCGCAGCGACGCGCATCGTATTCTGACCGGTGCGTCTCGGGACGCTGTGGTGAATGTTCTGCGCGTCAGGACGTTGAAGTAAACGGTTCGGCGTCGACGCCGCCCTACACTTCGGGTATACCATCCCCACTACGGTGACAAAGGTTCCCCACTGCACCTATCTAAATGTTATTTTCTTTTAATATTATGTTTTTTTTTCTAGCTAACAGCAGTTCCTGAAAATGTATACGTATGTAATTGCAATAAGGAAAATCAAAAGTAATTTAACGAATTTAGTAATTAAAGATTGCGATGGACAATTGATGAATGATACTGGCGTATTGTGTGAATTTTTTAAAAAGCTGGTCAGTAGTACTGTTGCATGTAGTGGCAATGACAGTATATCCCATGATGATCTAAGGTGTAAACCAACTTGCCCAAGTATGTTTCTTTATCCAATAGATGAAAGCGAAGAATTCAATACTACACACAAAGAAATACGGTGTTGAATTCAACACCAATTTCTCACCGTCTGGTAGTTCCCTCGCGACCAAATGCACAAGTAGTTAAACGTGACGGAGTTAAATTACACTTTTACGTAGCTAAAGTTTCACTTTACTGTGTAAAATTTCTTTTGTGCGGAGTTGGTTGATATCCTAATGGAGTTGAAATTATTTGATTTTGGAGTTGGCTTTAACCCGAGGCGGTGTGATCGGTACTCTGTTGCAGAGTTAAGATACCCTTATTTTGTGTTAACAGAACTCCGTTACAGACTTGGATAAATTCCTTTGTGAAGTTACAAGCACTCCGTTATGGTGTGACGTGAACTCCGTGTCGCAGTTAGATCGACCCAGTTGCGGTGCTGCGTCAACACCTTCACAGTGTTAGGTTACGGAGTTAAATGTACTCGGCTTCGGTGTTAAGTAGATTCCGCTACGGAATTCATACTACTGTTTTATGGAGTGAGAATCACTATTTTATGTAATCCAAAAAGATTAATAAAAAAATGATTTTATAAACTAAAGAAAAAAATGCTTAAAATGGGAAAGGTAAAGTAGAGCATAAAAAAACAAAGTTTCTACTAAAGACAAACATGTATTTCAATATGTACTTAAAATGCAAAACAAATTTTAGTTTATGTACATATAGATGTATGGTAATAGTATTTTAAAACACAAGTGTCACAATGACGTTTATGTAATGCGAGTACAAGTATATAATAATATAATAACGAGCCGCGGAGCGGCGAGTGATTCAATGAAGAAGCATTACAAAGTCATTGTGACACGAGTTTTTTACAGTATTTTCTCTAATTTGCACATTAATCACCCACATATTTCATTCCGGTAAGCGTCTCACCAGTGCGTTAATATCTCATGTAATATCTCATTACAGCACGGTGTACGGTAATAACCATTTCAGCACTGCGTCGCCGTTTGTTTTAGCTTTATTGTAACATCCAATTAGAAAAAAATAGTTAATGGCATGAAATTGGCAACTTTCTCTCCCTCTAATTTTACAACTAATGTAACGCCACGTTGACTAAACCATATAATATGGACTAAAAGTAACAAGCTTCATCAAAATATAAACATTTTTTTATCATCAGGTATGCCAAATTTAGCAGCAACTACAAGAAACATACACTACAAATTACTAAGCTAACTAATAAGCAATTATTAATTCTGAAATTAAACCTTTGCGCCCCAAACAATCTCAATTTCTTTGTGCTTTTGCATGTTGCTGCAGCTCGTAGGAAAATCCAGCTTAAGAGCAGGTTTTATGCGTTGCGTACAACACAAAAAGCTTAGAGTAGTATACCGTCCAGTCAGCCCAACTAAATAGTTGGCGCGCGACACCAACTATTTTGTTGAACTGGGTGAACGGCGCAATGCACTAGGCGTTTTTCGTTGTACGCGACGCATAAAACCTGCCCCTAGGCATGCATATGTGCAGAATATTTCCTAATATCATAAAGATACTATAACAGTTAGAGGATACTTATTTGTTTTGTTAATAGCATTAACATCTATGTTTAGGTCTGTTATCTTTACCCACTTTCTCATGTTTTGGTATTTCACCCTCACAAATAATGTATTTTCCATTGTTACCTAGTACGTCACGTATGTAAATACCTTCTACATTGATTGCTACAGGCAAATACAAGGCGCTTGCGCTAGCTGCGATCCCACTCCACCTCATAGCACTGAAAGTACCGAACACCCCTCAATTTTACCTTACATAAACTTTTCCGCTTTTAACAACTTTAAGGAGTTAATATTCACTTTTCGGAATTCTTCTAACAACCTTTCGAAATTAAAATCTCAATATAATGATTTATTAATTCGCATTTTGGTGTTAGGTTAACTCCCGGCTGTTGCTAAATCGTTTATCAGCACCAAAAGTTGTTACATTTTTTCCGGTTGGTGTTACTATTATCTGAGTCTGATGTTAAACAAAGAGTAACACCGTCAAAAGATATTATATTTCTGCTTTTTGGAGTTGGAAATTTCTAACTACACGAGGTGTAGTTAGAAACATTTCCGAAAAGTGTAAAATATTTTTTTTGAATGTTATTTTAACAAATTTTTAGTGACAATTTAACTGTTTTCAGGAAAGCTACAACTGCGTTTAATTTAACTCCGTAAAATTTTTATGTGTGTATTATCGACGTCTCCCGTAAATCTTCTTCTGGGCCTGATCAAATCCCTTGTAATATTTTAGAACATGTAGCACATATCATTTCTTCACCCTTTAACTAACCTAGGGATGTGTCGTCCATAACTGATCCGTTCGAAATTAACCCCCACGATGTGATCCGGATGACTTTGAAAGAACGAACGGATCCTAACAGATGTGTCTGAGTCAACCGGTGTTTGGCTCATTGTCAGTCACATCCCATATTGCATAATTATCTTCGTTTGTTCGGACTGCTTTGGATCTACAGAACGAATTGTTGTTTGTAGACTGTATGGTTGTTTAAATACACACACACACACAAACACACACACACACACGCACAAACACGCAGCCGACTTTGTTTCAACACTTATTTATTAAATAATAAAAATAATTAAGAGGTATATACATTGATGGTAGATGGTCGGACAAGAACTATTTATATAATATGGTTTAAACTACTAATCCCTTGTACACTGACCATTTTTTCCGTTAGTGGGGTTACAAAAGTAATTGCATGTGTGGTATACAAAAGGACTGTAGTGGCCATAAATAATGAATGAAGAGGATGACTGTCAGAAGAATGTAGAAGAATAGAAAAAAGGAAAGATGCCTTCAATACGTAACTTCTTGGAACTACTTTTAACCTAAATATGTGGACGTAACACTAATAATACCAATACTCAAATTTCAATAACGCGTATTTCATATTCAGTACCTAAATAGACCTCCAACGTATAACCCTGATAACTTATAACAGTGTACAACGCATAAAAACAGTAAGGTATCTATCCAAACTGGGAGTTCTAATCGTCATCGGCTAAAATTTTGTTTACTACGTCGGCTGAAGCGGAACACATTTATCATCCCTGTTAGAACTTTCGTTTCGCAGTCAACGATAGAATTTCGGTTTGGTTGAAGTACCGCCTTAATTAGAATACCAAGTATTTGGTATAATTGGAATCTCTGAGAACTTCTCTTTCAGCTTAAGACTAAGGACCCATGAGGTTGCATTTAAAAAAATCACTTTTTATGAAAAAGCTGTACTTTGTCATGTTCTAGTAGGCGTAAAAAAACAAAAGAGTGTTACATTTCGCTGGCTTGAAATTATAGGATTCTATGTTACAACGCAACAGTTTTGAGGAAATAGCGCCATCATTTCGGTTAGTAATCATGTCTAACTAAACTCAATCTGAAATCAGCTTCCATTTTCTCGGTTTGTTATCGGCCCGAAAGCCAAAAAATTACAGAAAGTGCACAGCCACTGTGTTTTTAAAAAGTGCTAAAATTATAACGTAGAACCTTATAATTCCGAGCCAACGATTTGTTGTAGTTTGAAGTGTTGTGTTGACAGGAAGATTTTTAAGGTATTCGCGGCACTCCTGATTCAAACATCAAAAATCCAAATTTTGGTGACCATGGACATGAAAACTTACAAATCATGTTTTCAGACTCAGAATGCGAATATGCAAAAATATACTGTGTTCCATTTAAAAATTTAAATTTCGTCCTATTTTTGGTATAACCGGAAGTCATAAAAAATTTTAAAATAGGTTAAATAATTAGAAAATTACAGTAAAAAGCACATTCCGAATTTTATAAAAAAAAATATCTATAAATAAAAAAGTTATGGACCGGGACCCATGAGCTGGGACACTCGGTATACAGTCTCTTGGGAATTTAAGTGTGCCTCATATTTATTTTTTCTCCCACAACTCCCGATATTCTTTAAAAATGGGGCGTAATAATATAAAAATTTCCGCTGATGTTAAGAAGTGCATCGGTAGAACGACGTGGCAGTAATAATTATATCCGCCAGTATATCTTCGACATCCACCAGAATTTACCAATGTCGTTTCTGCAGCTGATAAACAAATCTTCAAACTTATAGGAAATTCTCACAATTTAAAATAGGGAGTTCCTTATCCTTCTACAGACCTATATCGTTATTATGTAATTTTGCCAAAACATTTGAATCTATTTTACACAAGCATATTTTTAATTGTATAAATAAATCAATATCTCCCTTTCAACATGGGTTTATGCGTAATAGGTCTACTGTGACTAATTTAGCTTGCTTTACACAGTTTGTCTCTGACACGATGGATAACAAGGGTCAAGTTGATGTGATATATCTCGATTTTTGTAAGGCTTTTAATCAAATTGATCACTACGTGCTCCTTAGAATGTCACGAGCATTTGGATTTTCTGAGTCCTTGTTGTTATTAATGGGATCCTACCTGCTGAATAGAAGACAGTGCGTTAAATACCGGAATTATGTTGCTAAGTTTATTACTCCTGCATCTGGCATTCCTCAGGGGTCTAATCTAGGACCTTTGTTGTTTTTTTATGTTTATTATTGATCTAGTGACCAACATCCTTCTCCAATCATGTTTCAGATGTTGTTTGTCGATGTTTTAAACTCTACGTCTTCATTTACAGCAATTGCGGAGATTTTCAAAACACTACTATACTTAGCACTTTGTTCAATTCACTAATTCGCTATAAAATTGAAATTTTTATACTATTTAGCTGAAGCAACGTATCCCGCGAGAGGCTTTGATTATGGCCTACTCTTAACAAAATTCAATTTGCGTAGATCTTCTATTTATTTGATGTGCGAATACTATAATAGAATATCTGATACTTGCGACATCAATAGCGATAGTTTAAATAGCAATGTAAAATATGCTTATAGTTATTTTGTATAGTTTTCTTAGGTTTAATGATTGTAGTACTTATTTTTTTAGTTTAGAAGGTTTTCTGTAACTACTAAGAATATTTAGTGTTCATTAATCGTAGATGTGCGTATTGTAAGCATATTTCCTGTAATTGGGTTTTACCTGTAGGAATTAAATCATATTATATTATTATTATCCTTGTGAAGAAATAAATACTTACAATATACACATTCCAGGCAATCTTCTATCAGCATAGGAATTGAGATTTTAAAGCAATCCACCTCCAAATGGAAAGAACTTTTAGCTGGAAACGGAATATTCGCCGGGATTAATCTTCAAAATAGGATCCCCAGGTAATCAGAGGTAGGTTTATAGATAGATCAGATCAAAATAGGGTAAAACCAAAATGAAATTTTACAGGACATTTGTATTGGATATTTAAAATATTAATGGAACTCTTGAAACTTAGAAAAACTGTCCTTAAATTTGGAATTGACCCCGACAAAAACACGCCTGTCCTTTTCGAATCTCTCAAATCTCGTTTGATAAATTACTGTTGTCGCTGAGGTAAAACCTGCATAGCAACACGTCCGACTATTTTTCCTACTGTGAGAAATTAACATGAGGAACCAACTAGAAGATATAGGAGTATCGATAATTAAAAGTCAAAGTATCGAATTACACACACAATACAACATGTAGCGAATACATATACAATATATTGCTATGATATATCATGCTATACCTAACCTACAGCCTACAGGATTAAACGTTAATTATAAAATTATTGATGTAAATGTATTTTGAACTATTTATTTATTTATTTTGTAAACATATTGTTACAATTTAAACTAAAAACTTACTTATTTCGTATCTAATTAAAAAAGGGCAGGTTACCATGGATTTTAAGGAAATAAGTTCCTTCGCTGATTGTTCGAACGTGGGTTGATTATGCTGTATCGTATCGTTGGAAACGATATCTATCATCGTTGCTGGTGCCCGTTTTGCCTAGGAGATATAAAGTTGTTGAAAAAAAAATGTGAGGGACTTCTTTTTCGGTTTTTCCTGAGTGTAGTTGCATTTCGAATAATTATCTAAATTGCTATCACAATAAGAGTCATTAACTTTAGAATTTACTTACAAGAATGAGAGTATTGTGTATGTAGTGCCAAGATGATGGAAATCCAGTGATTTCGAAGATTTGGGGTGGCGTATTTCTAATTCTAAGGCCGATTGAAGAGTCTCGTTCGAGCTTATTTGCTGTGACATCATTGGAACACTAATTGGGAGCTGAAATGATTGTTGTGGAGTTGGAATTGGTATTTGGTGTATATGAGAGCAGTTTTGCGTACTTGAAGTAAGCGATTATTCATCTTTTGAATTTATAACTGGCGTTAAAAGCGTAAAGGGAATATTAGGTTATTTTATCGTATGATAACAGTGATTCTAGTGGATTTTTGTGTGGAAGCAAAACGTTTGATGCTGTGGGTTTAAATGCACGAGCGGGTTAAGTTGGCATTATTTGACAATATTTGATTTTATGACGGGAATTTAGCGGGAGATTCGAATTCTATTTTGATATTTTATCTATCTTATTTTTGTATAATTTAAATAGTAAAGAACTTACTTACCCTGAGGGAATCATTGGAAGATTCATTTCTTTGTTCATCACATTTATTTAACTCGAAATAAATAAATTTTACTACTATAACATTGGTTTTATTCACTATAATATAAGAACATCACGAACGAATAACTAGTACAGTTACAGTAAAGATATTTAAGTGTATATCAGGTATATAAAGCTAATAATCGAAGGTTTACTAGTGTAACAACACCTCCCCCACATCCCAAGGTGGACTGAAGATAATAAGATCCGATTGGTTTGCGGTATTCCCAAAACACTGTGGAGGGGTAAATTTCGTGTACCTATGTACTGTAGTGTCATCTTACAATTGGGGCGTAGCATATCTGTGGAGTAAATGATATTTAATAGATGACGCTGACTGTATGAAATGTTAATAAAACAGTGTTGAATTAATTTTTATAATTTAATAAAATTATAAAGTTTTGTAGCAATATATATATATATTGTTATGTTATTTCCTGCTAAACAAAACTCACAGAATCATAATATCGACTATAAAATTGTTTATGTAAATGTATTTTTTTATCTATTTATTTATTTTTGTCAACGTATGTAATAATTTAAACTAGAAACTTACTTATTTCGTATCTATTTCAATTAATGCTTGTAACCATGGATTTTAGGACACGTGCATCTCTTTCGATTAATGTTCGACGAGGGATTCTTATGCTGTCGTATCATTGGAAACGATTTCTATCATCGTTGCCGGGGTCCTTTTGTCTTGGAGATATTGAGTTTATTGAAAACAAATGTGGGGGACTTCTTTTTGGTTTTTCCGGAGTGTGGTTGCTTTTCGTATATTTATCCAGAATTTTATAAAATTTATCACTGTTAAGTCCATAAGAGTTTTCAAATTTACTTACAAGAATGAGAGTATTACGTGCATAGTGCTAAGATGATATCCAGTTATTTCGAGATTTGGGGTGACCTTTTCGTCTAATCCTGGGGTTTTGAAGAACAACATTCAAGGCTGTGACACCGTTGGGATACCATGGGTGGGGTTAGAAGCTGAAATGATTGTTTTGAATATGGAATTATTATTTGGATTAAACTAGAGCAGTTTTCGTACCTGAAGTAAGCGATTTTATCATCTTTTGAACTTGTAACCGCCATATAATGCATATGGAAATTTGAGGTTATATTTGTTTGAATGATAACTGTAAATCTAGTGAAATTGGTTATTTGAGGTTGTATTTGATTCTGTGGGTTAATTTCACGAGCAGTTTAAGTTGGCATTTGATTTAGTAATACATGGTTTATGACGGGAATTTAGCGAGAGATTTGAATTGTATTTATGATTTAAAAAACGAGAAATACAAGTTTTTAGTCTGAATTAAGATTATAGAAATCTTATTATCATGTGTATATTGTAGTAAAGAACTTACTTACCCTGAGGAAATCGTCAGAAGATTAATTTCTTTGTTAAACAAATTTATTTAATTTTAAATAAATAAATTACACTATATCTTTGTTTCTTTTATGCAATGTATTACAAGAACATCACTAACTAATCACTACTGCAATCACAGTAAAGATACTTAAATAATAATCAGTGATTAGGCGGAGCAACAATATCCACCCCCATCCCAAGTGTAACTGAATATAATTTATTTATGATATTAAAAACGAGAAATACAAGTTTTTAGCTTAGATTAAGATTCTAGAAATCTTATTATTGTGTATCTAAGTTAGTGAAGAACTTACTTACCCTGAGGGAATCTTTAGAAGGTTCATTTCTTTGTTCATCAGATTTATTTAACCCTAAATAAATAAATTACACTATATATTTTTTTATTATTCAATGTATTACAAGAACATCACTAACTAATAATTACTACAGTCACATTAAAAATACTTAAATTTTATAATCTGTATTAGTATAATAATCAGTGGTCCAGCGGAGTGACGTTATCCCCCCCCCCCCCCACGTCCCGAGTGTGACTCAATACAAAAATCATACTATTCGTTTGTGGTGTACTTAAAACCTTGTGGTGGGGCTAAATTGACTTTTCATGCCCTCTATCATTTGAGATCTGGCATATCTTTGGAGTTAATGAGAATATAACAGATGACTCTGAAATTTATTTTAGTAAAATAAAAACATTTGTTCACTTTATAAAATGTAATCGAAATTTAAAAGAATTATCTACAAGTTTCGCAGCAATATATATATAGGTATACAGGGTTAGTAAAAAGTCCCGGAACGGTCGAATAACTTTGTTATTTCAAAATTATGATTTCTGAAATTTGGTATGGGGGTATAGTTAATATAAATGCATTTTATGCAATACAGTTAATATTTTTTTCACTTCCGGTTTAATCGGCAATACGTCCAACTTTTTTTTTTTAAATGGAACGCCCAGATTTTTTTAACACTTTTGAATGCAAAATAAAAAACTACGTTCAGGAAGTATTAAGATGTTTATTTTTATTCACAAGAAAACAGTTAAAAAATTAAAAAAGTGTCCTAATACAGAAAAATCAAGGTACCTTTGAAAAAAGTTGTTGTTTAGTGTTTGCATTCTTTTTGCCGTCACATTTGACAATTTTAAAAGCGTTTTAACTTTTGCATCGCTATAAATTTACTTATTTTAAACATTGACACATTTGAAAATGGCAGAAAAACTTACTGAATCAGAACGAATTGAGATATTAATGATGCGTGGGTACGGTGATCGTCAACGTTCTTTTGAAGAGGTTCGTATTTTGTTTAATACTGTTTATCCGTATCGTCACATTAGTAAAAGTACGGTATGCCGAACAATTTAAAAGTTTGAAGTCTTTCGTTAGGTGAAGGATTTACCTAGAAGGGGACGTCCATTAACAGCAACAGATGAAGAAACTAGTTTGAATGTGTTACTTACAGTGGAAGAAAATCATCACGTGTCCACAACAGAATTAGGTCAAATTCATGAGATCTCTCAAAAATCTGATCATACGATTCTTAAATCAGCAAGAATGAAAGCCTATAAAATGTATCCCGTCCATGAGTTAACTGAAGATGATCCAGATCGTAGACTATAATTTTGCGAAACAAACATCATTTTTTCAGATGAGGCAACGTTTTGTCTCAACGGCACTCTGAACAGACATAATTGTCGCTACTGGTCAATTGAAAATCCGCATTGGATTGAAAAAGTCCATACACGGCGTCCTCAAAAGGTGAATGTATAGGCTGGTCTTGTTGGAAACAACATCATAGGACCATTTTTTATAAGAGGAAATTTAACTGGCAACGTCTACTTAAATTTATTGCGAAATGAGGTTGTTCCAGCACTTGCGGCCCTCTTTCCAAATGCAAACATAGGTGATCACCCTAATGCACATTTTTGGTTTCAACAAGATGGAGCTCCCCCCCATTTTGCCCATAATGTCCGCGATTATTTGAATGAAATTTTTCCGGGACGTTGGATCGGACGTAGAGGAGCAATCGAATGGCCAGCACGTTCGCCAGATCTCTCGCCATTAGATTTTTTCTTTTGGGGTCACATGAAATGTCAAGTGTACAAAAATTGTCCCCATAATCTTGAACAATTGGAAGAGAGAATAGTTCAAGAAGCCAATCGCATCACTCCAGAACAAATACAAAATTCAATAAGAAATTTTACTGACCGTTTACATTTTTGTCAAATTGTAAATGGAGAGCATTTTGAACAATTATTGTAATCGCAACCTGAATAGACAGGTATCTTGATTTTTCTGTATTAGGACACTTTTTTAATTTTTTAACTGTTTTCTTGTGAATAAAAATAAACATCTTAATACTTCCTGGACGTAGTTTTTTATTTTGCATTCAAAAGTGTTAAAAAAATCTGAGCGATCCATTTAAAAAAAAAAAATTGGACGTATTGCCGATTAAACCGGAAGTGAAAAAAATATTAACTGAATTGCATAAAATGCATTTATATTAACTATACCCCCATACCAAATTTCAGAAATCATAATTTTCAAATAACAAAGTTATTCGACCGTTCCGGGACTTTTTACTAACCCTGTATATATCTTCGACAAGAAACGATAAAAAAGAATTAAAACTTAAAATTTAAAAAAAAAATATTGTCAGATTTAGAAAATAAAGGTACATAATTACATTTAATATTATTATCTTAAATATAAAATAATAGTAGTGTTCTATCTAATAGCAATTTTGATAGTTAGAATAGGCCTAGTTGTAAAACGGCTAGATTATGCAACAACGCATAAATTGATATATCTGTGTGATTGTATGCATATCTACATCCCCGGATATGTTTTAAATAAGCATATTTTTAACAATTTAAATTAGTATATAGGTAACGATAATTGATTTTAAAAACATGCACAGGGGAAGACCCTGTACATTGAACAGGCATGTATCTTGAGCAACTCCCTCTATTGCACAGTAGATGAAAAAGGAGATTGTTTATCGCTGCTTCCTCCTTTCCTGATAACCTAACAACACTGTTTACGAGTTACGCAGCAGGAATGCTTCTTCCCGTGTTTTCACTCGCTTAGTTGTATCGAAATAAATTTTCGACTGTCGATTACTCGTCTTCGAGGCCTAAGGTAAGTTGTTTAATTTTTAAGATATTGTAATATAGGTGATATAGTTAGTAAAATAATGAAACTAATTTCCGATAAGAAGAATGTTGCGACAGTATTCTTAGCCTTTGATAGTGTCAACCATAAAATCCTAAGAAAATTAGAACTAATGGGCTTCCGAGGAAAAGTACTTCGTTTACTAAAATCATACTTAACAGATCGCAAAGAACCGAAAACAACGGACGCAGGATCCGGAAAAAGCAGTCAGAGCCCGCCGAAACGGACAAGATATCGGATAGCCAGTATCACAATTCTTTATTAAACTTGTGACATTTTCGTACGTGAACTAGAGCAACGGTTTTGGAGATATTCGCGATTTTTCAGTTTCTCACGATAGATACATATTGCAAAGCGCCGCCGCTGGCCACCTTCCCCTCGCATTTCACCAGGCTTGGGACTGGCAGCAATAATACTGGCATGCTTAGAAAGTGGCCAACAGAACACAATAGGACCACTAGAAACAAGCAAACATAGTAACGATGAAAGAAAACATAACATTACTGGAATATCAATAAATCAGCACATTTTTCAAACTACATTACTCTATCCAATGTATGCACGTACGTACACTTCGAGCGTCTTGCTCGCAACAGGCTACACTTTAAACGCTAATGTTGTCAGTGTACAGAGAATTTGTACAACACTATTATATTAAATGTTCAAAATGCTGTCCGTTTTGGGCACTACATAATCGAAATCGCTTTTGCAAACACTTTTGATCATTTCTGAGTATTTTTGGTGCGACTTCTTGAAACGCTCTTAAAATACGATGGCGCATATCATCAGGGGTTGTTGGTGGCGTCTCATAAAGCTTATTTTTAATGAAACCCCATGAGAAGAAATCGCACCTTGTAACTGATTTTCATCCGTAAGTACGGAGTTATTGCGGTTCCGTTGTGTATGTGCTACGGATCCAGTACTTACAAATCTACCCAGTAGCGGCAGAAATGCCCTCCTATCTGGATGCTTTCTACATGGGTAATACTGTGCGTGAACTCTTGACGCTAACAAAGCGTTTCTGTAACATTCACCGAGAACGAAAACCATATCTACTAATTCTTCTTGAGTAAGCAACATATTTAATTATCATGTTTCCAAACAGTACTCTGAATGTCAGTTCTGACACTTGGAACACTAATAACGGTTAGATACCTAGTTTGTTTTTCAAGCTTACGTTGACTTTAAAGATGCCGCTTTAAACATCTCAAGTATCTTTTAGATAATTTTGTTTGATTCAAATGGTCCTATTGTGTTCTGTTGGCCATTTTCTAAGCATGCCAGTACTATATTGCTGCCAGTCCCAAGCCTGGTGAAATGCGAAGGGAAGGTGGCCGACGGCGGCGCTTCGCAATACGTATCTATCGTGAGAAACTGAAAAATTGCGAATATCTACAAAACCGTTGGAGATAGACACAATGATACCCGTATAAAATCGAAAGAAAATTAAATTTTACATCCATTTATGTAAAAATTGCTATACCGTTCAATTTAAAAAAATGAAGTTGTCCATGATTTGAGAGTTCGAAAATTACAGATCCCTATTTAATAACGCTGTAATTTAAACGCAACAATTTTAAGATAAAAGACGTGTGCTGTTTCATGGTTAAGCGAAAACCGAAAACCGCATCTTTCTAACTTTCGTATTTCCTGAGGTATTTCCAAACACCGAAGACACTGCAAATGTCATTTTTTTCGAAAAACGTCATGTAATTCGGAAACGGTACAACTTAGCCCCGATGTATCCCTAACGTATTGTTATTTAAATTTAACAAGGAATCCAAAACTGCAATAATATACAGGGTGTTCCATTTAAAATAAGAAAGTTAGTATCTACTTCCGGTACAACCGGAAGTCCGCCATTACTAAAACTAATTTTAGCATACGTAGAATATGATTCGAGGCAACATTTATTTGAAAACTTTTTTCAAAAAGACAATAATAAATTGGCTAGGAACCGTTGCATCTTAGGTTGGACACCCGGTATAAACATAAACGCGAATCGTATGAATCGTAAGGGTATAATACTAAATACCATACCCGAACACGACGAGTATTATGCGCAACAAAAACGCGCATGATAATGAAATCCTCTTTCTACCGTCGCCGTCGAATTTTCAAGTTCAGTGGGCAGTGCACACCTAATATAACTCCGAATGTTGTCGGGACAAAAATTCAAAGCTTTTAAAAGCCTTTTCCTTATCTTATTCACTTTGGCGTCTCCTTCTTTGTGTGACCTTTTTTCCAACATCTCTGTTACGCTTTTTATCCGGTAAAGTATTCTCTTTGCAGTCATGCAAATAAGATATACGGGTTTTAGTTTGTGTTTCAGATCGCTTAGAATTTTAAACGATTTATAATCCCCTTCTCGCGAATACAACATTCCGTCCGCTAGAATTGTCAACAACGCCGGCCGCCTACTGTTCTTACAACAACAATACTGCCAAATAAGCATCAAGTTCGCAATATTTCACTGAGAAATGTAGGGGCAAATCTAGGTTTTACTGTACTCTGAATAAAAATGCTCGATTGCACTTTCTTACTCACATACTGATATAATAATGAGGGAAAAAATTTCAACTTTTTTTTTTTCGATTTTCATGGTGAAAGTAAAAAATAATTCCCTCTCATAAGGAATGAAGTTTTATAACTCTGTGCTTGTTCCTATCTTGACATATGGATGTGAAACGTGGTCATTAAGTGAGTCACAAAAAAGTAAATTACAAGCGAGTGAAATGCGATATCTAAGAGCGGTCGCGGGAGTGTCTCGTAGAGACAGAATTAGAAACAGCTTGTTGCAGGAGCGGTATGAAATAGTGCCAGTGGTACAAAAAATTGAGAGGAGACAGTTACAGTGGTTTGGACATATTTCACGAATGGACAATAGTAGAAAAGTAAAACACATATGGACAGCTGGAATTGATAAGAAGCGGACAAGAGGAAGACCGGCTCAAACATGGAACGCGCAGGTTGCTAAAATCTTAAAGGAGAGAAGTACAAGTTGGTGTGACGCAAAGCGGATGGCTCAAGATCGTGCTGCATGGCGGATTTTCTGCAATGCACCTCTACACCTTTGAAGGTAGAAGAGGACAGATTATGTATGTATGTATGTATGTAAGGAGTGAAGTCATTAGGAAGTGGTGCAACAATGGAAAGAACTTCAAAATTTCAATTTCCTTTTTCATCATAGCTCAACTCACCTTTTGTAGATCACGTCTCTATGTATCATTCTAAAAAAGCCTTAACCAAATAACGGTTAATAAGTAATAAAGACTGACACGTAAAATCAAATATCCAACTTTCGTGCCTTCTACTATGGATTACTTTTCAATGTATTTCTTGATAATATCACTAGCTTGAGAGATTTCAGCAAATCATATACATAGTTGTAACTTACAAATAGTAAAAATAGAAGTATTTAGGGCGCTTTTGGCGTGCTTATAAGTATAGTAGAGCAACACAAAATTTAAAGTATTACCGTTACTATCTGTGCATACCTACATTACATTTCAAAAACTAGAAATAAGTTCTTCCGAAACAGTGATTTTCTTATTCAAAACACCAGATTTAAGTCAAATTTTCATATTCCTTGCCTTACATTAAAAGTGCCTGAATATTCTCTAAATGTTTTGGATTTACGACTTTTCAACGCTTCGCCTCAGAACCTAAGATCCATCAAAGATGAAAATGAATTTAACCGTGGTGTTAGGGCTTACCTTTTAACCCACGTGCTGAATGAATATTTTATACGTGTATGCTTTCAGACTGTATTTTTTGTTTTATTTTGACATTCGCAAGCAATGCATTTCTAATATATTAATTATATTTGTGTAGTTTTATTATATTATAAGTTATATACTATAATGTACAAACCTACACTTGACGTTTCATGATTTTACATAAATAAATTTATATTCTATTCTACAAAATTAGCTGGACACAGTGGAACTTGTGCCTGTGAAAAGCAACTATTAAAACGTAACTCCCATTATAAAATCACTTACTCCATTGAAGTAAGACGACATCCGCTTGGGTCATTATCCGTCCCGTCCACCGCGGCCGCTAGGGCCTATTGTAGAACAGATGTTATCTTTAAAGTTCATCCAACAAGTTCATTGCCCTTAAGGTAGCTCGGAATCTTTTTGAATGAGGTCCTTTTCAGGTCTTCTAGGAAAACTTCAACCTTCCCAAAGATGCCATACCTGATTCTCGTTGTGGCGGGGGAGTGGGAGAAGATATGCTCAACTCTCTCTTCATCCTCCAAACACAGTCGGCATTCAGTCTCTTCAGAGAGTCCGATCCTGTGTAGGTGATTTCAGAAACAATTACTTTTACATTTTTTCGATCAAGTTCTAATAGTTCCTGGGTTCTGACACGATTAAACGGAATACACTTTTTTGCATGTACCATAACAGGATAATTGTTCCAATGTTGGAGCACTTTCTGCTGCGCCCATACATTGATTGGCTGTTTAGTTATCATAGGTGCTATGCAAATGGCAGGTTCGGGTCCCTGGAAATGCTGCGCAGCACCCTTTTTGCAAGGGTGTCTGCTTCCTCAATGCCATGAATGTGTGCCACTGTGTTTAGGGTGGTTTTACAGCTCCAGATCAGCCTCGAGTTGCATTTATGTGCCTCTAGTGCTTCCAGCACCGCTTGACTGTCGCTGAAAACTTTTATTGATTTGTGTGTGATGTTTTTATCCAAAATCTCTCTAGCATTCATGTCAATCGCATAGATTTCAGCCTAAAAAATCGTTGCGTGTTGTCCTAGGTTGTAATATTTTCTAACTCTTGGATTACGACAGAATACTCTGTTACGCAGGTGTGCGTGGCTTGCGAACGCAGTGTGTGCTACACCTGATGTAACTTTGTAAGAAAAGCGGTACACACGAGTATGACGCTTGGAGTCGCTGTAATGATTAATAAAAAAAAGAAAGATCCAAAACGTAACGATAACTTTATTGTAATAATAAAAAAAAAGAAAAAAACTGGCCACGTGGTTGCTGATTTCTGAGGTTAAGATTAATGTAAAAAGAACAACATGTGGTTGCTGTATTCTGATATTAAAATTAAGGCAAAAAGAAGGAATAGCACGTGGTAGCCGAATTCCTGAGATTAATTTGAAAGTGACGCAATTAATCCGTTTCTATAAGTGAATAGTAAATAACTGCTAGTGAGAGCAACGTTACTGGCAATTACAAGTTAAAAGTATAAATAGCAACAGTAATGAAATAAAATAAAAGAAAACGATAGATACGTTTTTAAATAGGATTACTCAGCTGTAGCGTGAAGCTGAGTTCGACGCTTTTGTGTATGCTGGAGGGTAGCACGTGGTTTTCTGTGTTTCGAGTTAAAAAAAAGGTCGTTGCGACGGCAAAAATAACTGAAGAGAACAGAGAGTACTTAGCTGTAGCTTGAAACAATGGGGCTTCGGAAGCTGAATGGCCAGCACGTGGGTCTGTGTTTTCGAGTCAAAACGAGTACGTCACAACGGCAAATTAACTGAACTGGTACAGAGAAACAGAGAGCGCGCGTAGCGTGCAGAGCCCTTATAAAGGCTCGGTAAGTAGGTACAAAAAAAAGGATGAACCAATAGCAACGTCCCGTGATGCACAAAGGATCATAAAAGAAACGAAGCGTCTAAGAGGTTGGCGCGTAAATGAATGAATTTAAAACAACCAAGTTTAAATTTCGTGGCGCGTAAGTTAAATACTCCCGCGCGAAAAGGAACCGCTAAGTGACGTAACGGTTTTTCTAAAGTCGTAATTGCAATTGCCAGATTAAAAGTAAAGAGGATGAATTTAAATTTGCCTTCAAAATAACGTTTATATCGCTGATGTTGTCTATGGTTAAAAGGCGCGAAATGAATTATTGAAATCAATGTCATTTTTGATTCAATGCAAAGTGTAACAACTCCTGCGCCAACACCCGGGTCTGTTTTTGAACCGCCCGTAAACCAGCAGGTGTCTGCCTACGCCAGTGTTCTTTCGTTACTTCTCCATTCTTCTCTATTTGGACCTCCTTTCAAAAGTGAAGTATGTATCGATCATTGGTCAAGTACACATCATGTCTGATGGCAAATGACAGGGAAGAAGACCCGTGATCGCTATACTTGCAATCCTTTGTATGGATGCAAGTTTTGCTGTGGCTCTGGCTTGCAGCGCTTTTTGCCACCTTGCTATCGCTCCATAGATTATGGTTGGACGTATTACCACCACATAAAGCCAATGGATTAGCTTTGGGAATATCCCCCAAGATTTCCCACATATTCTTCGGCAAGTCCAAATAGGGGACAAAGCAAGGATAACCTTGCCCAGGCTTGTACTTCGGCTCCAAACGCTTCAACGATAGCCAGGCCAGTAGGTCGTCTACAAGTCATGACCACAGTAGTGGGGATAAAAT
Organism: Cetonia aurata; assembly: GCA_949128085.1. NCBI lineage: Eukaryota > Metazoa > Arthropoda > Insecta > Coleoptera > Scarabaeidae > Cetonia > Cetonia aurata. The sequence goes on from OX421885.1 coordinate 1,914,441, forward strand.
TCCACCCTGCCGACATCCCCTACCCGGCCTCAACCTGACTGTCTCCCCGCCCAATGTCGTTACAGCAAGGGTATTCGTAAGCATAGCAGCAATCCAGCCTGCTTTGATCGGTTGTGCGCCTCGCGCTAAAACCGCGTTGCATAGGGATGAAGGGATTGCATTATTAAATGCTCCTTCTATGTTCACAAATGCTGCCATTGCTATTTCTTTGAAGACAAGATTGTTTAGTGCAAGATCCCTGGATTTACCTGCTTGAGATGCGTATTAATGTAAATGAAGGGGTCTATCTGGAAGAATTACTTCTCTGATATAACCCTCAAACACCTTTTCTAATGTTTTCAGTAGAAATGACATCAGGCCAATTGGGCGAAAGGAACTAGGAGAGGGTTCAAATTTTCGCATTTATAAAAGCACTTGCTCGTACCTGCTTATCTTAAAATGATGGCTGTTTTAGTTGAGATATTCGCTTATTTTATTAACGTTGCAGTTGCCCCTTTGTCCCAATTTTTAACTTAAATAGTTTCTATTTTAATGTTTTGGTCACGTGTATGTGCAACTATAAAAAAAAATTAATGCATTCTCACAAATATTTATCAATTTAAAAAACGAACAAAATAATTTTACGATCTTGGGATCCAATCACACAAGCGACTCTCACCTTCGATTCATTGCTTAAATAACTCAGATCTTGCATTCATTGGTGAGATCATTACAATAAGAAAGGTCAAACTCAAAATAAGGTAGCTGTTATATCATTGCTTTTATCATATTGGATTGAATCGCATTCTGAATCATCCAACTGCACACCGGTAGACTTAATATTGTTTCCTCAATGTATTGCTACGAAACTCGTAGACAATATTTTTTAATTTTAATTATATATTTCAGAATTTAAATACCTGTTTTATTCAATTAAACACCAGCCAGAGTCATTTGTCATACTCTTTAGCAAATTCACTAATAAATCAGATCTCAATTTGCAGGTGGCCCTGACTAAAAATTTTCCATCTCTCGATTGATTTTGCCTTCCTACTGAGGAAAAGGCTGATATATAATTTGACTTAATAGCTAACCTCCGCCGTTGCCTGTTCGAAGCCAGGATGAGAAAGGAAGAAGGAGAGGAGTATAAACTTCGTTAAAAAAACAAGGGGTAACAGGTGTCACCAACAGAGCCCGTGGGAAACTGGGCAATCTTACACCTGTGCAGATGTCGCCGCAGATGTAGACAACCCTTTTCCTCATGCTCGTGGGAATCGTATGGCTCCGAGGAAACAAAATGGAAAGTCAGAACGGAGGGATCAGAAGAAGGCATCGAGCACCTCTTCTACCAGGACTCCGAAAAAGATCGTTACTGTCTGGAGCTGAATACCAGATAAGGCAAGGACAGAGCTTCAAGGTCCACGATTTCGGCCAAGATAAGGGTGATCCAGGGGAATCTTCAGCATAGCAAGGCTGCTTTGGCAACACTTGCTGCGGCGATGAAGAGCTTCGACCTCGCACTCATACAGAAGCCCTGGGTGTACAGGGGCATGGTAAAGGGTCTGGGAGTCATCGAATGTGAACTGGTCTACAGTAGAACCTCCGAAGTATCCAGAACCTGTATTTTGGTTAAGGAAAACCCTAAAAAAAATTCGCAATACTACCTTTCACTAAATTTTGTTACAGAGACTTGGTTGAAGTCGAAATGAGGTCGGGGGAGGAGCGATATGTTGAGGGATTTATCTTAGCTCCTGAGGCACGGAAGAAAACGCCCTACATCGTAAACACAACACTCTTGCTACAGCATTTACCGTCAGTCTGGAAGCACGCCGAAGTCGGTAGATAGGAGAATACTTACTTGCAGAGTCCTTTGACAAAGAGAAAGCCAAAACAGCATTTGTAATACCAAATACGACATGGTAGTTCAACAGAATATCTGAATTGACCAATATTCCCTATCAGTTTTAAAAATGGTTGCAGTTTGTGCTAGAACCACTGGAACTTGGAAGTACGCAATAGTGCCTGGACGACGTATTTATAGCGGCAACAGATTGGTCAAAAATGGTTGAGAAAATGGAGAAGGGCTCGAAGACCTTTACCTTGAAGTTACGAAAATGCCAATTTGGACAGAGAAGAGGAAGTGTTTTGAACACTTAAAAGGATAATCAGTAAAGGCTTTGGTTCTATCTATCGGGTTGGGGATACCTACCAGGCGCGTTCCCAGGTGGTGGATAGGGAAACGGTCATTCCGGTCGGATTTATCCACGACGAGATGGTTAGTGGCGGTTATAAGTTGTCTCTCTATGTCTAAAACCGGAGCAGGGTTGACTAAGACCTCTGCCGCGAACCACCACCCCCCCTAGCCCAGCTGTCGTGTCGTGCCTAAGGGCTTGCAAACAGGTGAACGGCGCCGGTTGTGACCTTCTAGGGTGCAACCGTTATATCATGTGTCTCCCGTCGGCTGTGGACGGGTTTCACGGGGGAGGGGAAGGCTCTTATAGGCAAAGAGCAGAACCTCAATAAAAAGCTCTCCGGTAGCAGCCCGGGGGTCTAAATATTGTCACCCTCGTGTTTGCACCGCGCGAGGAGACCCGTGATGGTGGATGAGAGGATCCTAGCATTTGAAATGCCTCCGGGACGAGTTTCCTGGAGGCCAGCGACACACTGCTTCGGCCTGGATTTCATCTAAACGCGAGGTCAGGGACTACCCCACCCCTGATCAATCGGCTGTATTGTCAGGTCAGACCGCCACCAGGATGAGTTTTCAGGGTCGTGGCTGGTATGCCGGAGCCCTGCGACATGGACACGCCTGACACGGCCGTTGCCTTCGTTGCATGCTGACCCTTATATATATACTACAACCGGCATGGAACCTCGTGTTGCTAGTGTCATCCCTACAATGAATGCGTCCTCGAATGCCCCCAGATCTAATTAGCCGCAACTGCAGCTTTCGCAGCAGCAGCGGCAAACTCAAGAGTGTCGGGAAGGTCGGGCTGCGATATCGGAAGGTTCGCGGCAAAAACGACCATCCAGCATTGAGCGAAAAACGAGGGCGAAGGCTAAGGCCGCTGCGGCCGCGTCTGGTACCTCTGGAGCTTCCCCGTCCCCTGTCCCGGGTATTCTGCCTCTAAGGTAGGCCCTTGTAAGGCTGGAGTTCGGAAGGTGACAATTTCAACCCCAAAAGGCAGTCAAAGAAGTGCCCTCGTTCGGAGCGCAGGAACGCCTTCGGGCAACCCCAAGAGGCGAGAACGTGCACCTCCGGCAACAAACGCAAAACCGCAGGTATCGTACAATACGGCTGCCACAAGTCACTTGCGGGTGGCCATTGTCGATCGACTGAATCCTATGGGTAAGGTTAGCCAAGCCCTGACAGATAAATTAGTAACCACCTTCTACTAGGCGCTGACGGATCATGCCCTCGCTTTGGAGCGTGGCACCAACGCGCCAACTTTTGCGGGGTGGAGGTACTCCGATGAAATCTTCAGAGCCCACAGTGACGACGACCATTCCCTGAATTGGCTCAGAGCCATGGTAGCCAACCTCCCAACTCCATGAAAGGGGGCGAACCTAACAGTTGTGGTGGTGGAGGCCATACCGCGGCTGACGAAGGCGACCTTGTGGATCCCGGGAGAACCGTGTGGAACGAGGCGCATAGTCTGACTGCTGGCGGCCCAGAACCGTTGGAGCAACATTGACACTTGGCGTATCTTCCACGAAGCAGATAAACCAGGCGAAAAACTACTGGTCTTCGGCGTCGACAAAGATGCTGCGGATCGGCTAAAGTCGAACGGTTGCCGACTAAGGTTTTCCTTTCGAAGCAACGTACATACGAATCTGCGAAAAGCTGAGGGCGATGGGCGATGGACACCTCTGACATGGGTGCCGTCGTCACCCCTATGGGTGACGTTGGCGTCGAAGTGGTGGGCTTGCGGGGGTTATCAACAAAGACCACCCGTGGAGGTGGTCCGACCTAATTCTGTCGTTCAATGTCTCCACGTGGTTTAAACATAATACAAATTAACCTGCAACACTGTTGGGCGGCAACTGCTATCTTACGTACAAGGCAAACATCAGTAGTGATTGCTTCAGTGTATTTAGCCAGTGGCGAACCAGTCCCATCCCGTCTTTTGGTGAAGCTGGTGGATCACTGTGATAGATATAACAAACACTTGGTCATGCTGCGACTCAAACGCTTGTCATGTAGCGTGGGGCAGCTGTGGCATAAATGATTGGGATAGATTTCTTTAGTAAGTTCATCTCCTCCATCAATCTTGACATACTCAATAGAGGATGCGAACCCACATTTGCCACCTCACAGTGTCAGACAGTAATTGACATAAAACTGGCATTGATGGGTATCTCAAGCAACATACTACACTGGCGGGTGTCTAATGAGGCATCAATGACAGATCACAGATGGATCTGTTTTCAGATCGGTCAAATTAGTGTTGAAAGGGGTGGAAACCGCAATCCGAGGCTGGTGACAGGCAGTCCTACGTGGATCTACTGTTTGTCAACCTACAAGGGCTGGGCTCTTTGGGGGGTCTGCAAGTTGATAGCCTCCGCCAGTTAGCCGCTGGAGTGCAGGTGTCGATTGTGGACGCCTTCGAGCGATCATGCCCGCTAAAAGTTACATCTCAGAAGAGTAAGACTCCATGGCGGAATCAAGGCTTCTCTACGATGAGAACCAAATAGAGAATGCTTTTTGATAAAGCTAAATGAACCAGATCTGTAGAAGACTCAGAAACCTACAAAGTTCAATGTAGGCAATACAAAAGAGAGATCAATTGTGATCAGAAACGAGCCTGGAGAAACTACTGTAACTCCAACGAGTCTGTCACAACGGCTGCTCGTCTAAAAAAAGTATTATTATTATTATTCCCTAGAAACGGCCGAGACACTCGTGACCACTCCCTTTCCAAGCAGTGTGGTTTTCAGCATACTGGCATGTCAAGATCCTTACAGCTCGCCTCCTGCAGACGAAGATTGGGCTGCGGCGGAAAAGGTGGTAGAAGAATCCCGAATCTGCTGGGCAATTAAAGGTTTCCAACCGCTCAAGTCACCGGGTCCGGATGGTTTGTTCCCCGCTCTGCCTCAGTGGGACATGAACGCCTTGCTCGACCTGTCCGTGACTTTATTCAGGGGCTGCATCGCTTGGAACTACGTACCTGAGATATGGAGAAAACACAAAAGTAGTCTTTATACCAAAACCAGGGCAGTCTGACTAAACACTAGCCAAATCTTTTCGGCCAACAAGCTTGACCAGTTTTCTGGTGAAAACACTGGAACGGCTGTGCGATCGCTATCTTCGAGAAATTACACACAAATCAACATACATACATCCCGGGGAAATTTACCGGGTCTGCACTCCACTCAATGGTGCGGCGGATAGAAAGATCATTGTACAACAAAATGTCTACCCTGGGTGTATTCTTAGATATAGAGGGAGCTTTTAATAAAGCGTCCCTCAACAGTATTGTTAATGCTCTGATTCGGCATGGCGTCGAGGCGGCTCTCGTAGGATGGCTGCGTCGTATTTTAGAGCAGAGGGCAGTAGAAATAAATGTGGGAGAGGCAAGGGTCAGGGGGCTTGTAGATCGCGGCTGTCCCCAAGGAAGCGTTTTGTCACCACTACTGTGGAATCTTGTGGTAGATGACCTTGTCCGTATGCTCCTGTCCGGCACAATCTCATATGCGGACGATATCACCGTCTTAATTGGTGGAAGATTCGAGGGTGTACTCTGTAATGTAATGCAGACCGCCCTGAGATCTATCGAAAATTGGTGTAGGGAAAGTGGCTTCTCTGTAAACCTAGGTAAAACAGAGATGGTACTCTTTGCCAACAAAAGGGAAGTGGAACAACTGCAACCACCACAATTGTTTGACTTTGCTCTCAGTTTTTCGTCAGTTTTTTTCAAATATCTGGGCGTTGTGTTTGACAAGAGGCTGAGCTGCAGCAAGCACGTTAAGACAAAAACTGAAAAATCATGTATAGCTTTCTGGCAGTGTCGCCGCATCTTGGGTAAGACTTAGGGGCTTCCTTCGAAAATTACTTTGTGGCTGTATAGCGCCATAATTAGGCCCATGCTAACCTATGGAGCTCTCCTCTGGTGCCCAAGGGCGAGACGAGTGGTCGTCAGAAACGAACTGTCACATGTGCAGCGCATCGCATGTCTCAGTGTAACAGAAGTAATGCGCACAATGCCTACGGCGACAATGGAAGCACGCCTATGTGTTCCCCCTCTGGATTTGTTTGTGGAGGAGCCGGCGCATAGGGCATCTATAAGATTGAGTTGCTGGGGGAGTACTGGCCCAGCATGGCCCATTTTGGCGGCGCGTTGCCTGCTGCTCTACTCGAGCTCATGTTCAGCTTGGGCTGGCTCGGATAGGCTGCGGGCGAGCGACGCCACTTAGGGTGTAACGACGACGACGTCGGTTGTTTCTGTTGTCGATTGCTTTTTTACCATTTATTCTTTAAAGCCTTGCCTATGGGCTTTCGGTTATTTACTTGCCTCTTAAATGCTCATGACTTATGTGTCGCTCCTCGTAAGTTGTTAACATGTACACCCATATGCATGTAAATATGTACAGTGGTGAACCTTAAAATATTTACGGGGGCTTCGATTTGAAATCTTAATGTGGTATCTAATAGCTATGTTTCGGTAAGGCGAGAACCTATGTACAGGTGTCGGGCAATAAGTTACGGTGACGTTGCTAAATTCGGCGGTACGGTAATAACTGCAACTTAACACTCCGGGAGCGCCAGAACAATGCCGGCGCAACGGCCAGAGCGGAGAAACAAAACGGTGAAATGCCTGCGTTACGCCAGTGAGTTTTACCAGCGCTACAACCAGGCCGGGAATAAGAAAGCTCGATGGGTGTCAGAGACCATGCCGACACGCCAATCGAAGCAGACGGGAAAGATGTCTGTGTTACGTCAATGAGCTTTGCCAACGCTACCACAGACTAGGATTACGAAACTCAACGGGTGTCAGAGACTATGCCGACACGCCAATGGAGGCGGACTGGGAGGGACTCGAGGACCGGACTCGCGGTTCCCCCCACGCGGTGGTGATGGTGGGAGTCGGGCTTGCGTGAATCAAATACTGTCGGTAGGGACGACGTTTGCGTCGTAAACAATTATCAGGTTCAGTTGGTTACAGATTGCGAGAACGTGCAGAGAACTAGCAATTTGCAGGTTTCACGATGATTTCAACTTCTCTATGAGTTTCACTTCACCATAATTAATTTTAACTAGCATAGAGCTAAAAAAAATATGGCTCACGTATATGCACTGTCAAGAGCTCCTACTAGGGATTAATAATGTCTTGAATGATCTGAATGATCTCTGTGACCGGCTAGGATTGGTAGATACTTTGAGGAAACACATTCCGGATTTAACTGAGACTAACAGAAGATTAGTGAGAAAGACTATAAACTTTATGATGGCAAGCTGTTCGACAAATGAATGCGGAAAATACTATATATTTGCGTTACGTGTTACCAAAGAGCATGAGAAAATTCACATGGACATTTCAGTTTAAACAGAACACTAGCGGGAATGAATATATTGTTATTTCCGATGTATCATGCTAAACAGAACCCACAGAATCATAACATCGACTATAAAGTTGTATGTAAATGTATTTTAATCTATTTATTTATTTTGTCAACGTATGTAATAATTTAAACTAAAAACTTACTTATTTCGTATCTGATTCAGTTAATGCTTGTAACCATGGATTTCAGGGCATGTACTATGCCTTCCAGAAGTAGCGACTCAGATTTGAACGGAGACGTAAATAGAGAGAGAAGGGTATAAACCATTTCTGAACTGTGCGAGTCTACTACTGCTACTACCTGACGTCTATATAATAAACACTTGCAGTCCCGGCTGGCAATGTGACGTTTAGATGATAAGAAAATACAACCAACATAAATATCCAGGCCTAAAACCCTGGCAATAGATATACCTAAATACCTACGGTTTATATTCACACATGTAATTTTTTTTAGAAGCTCTATGGTGGTGTAGTTTTAACTGTATTATACGTCACAATAATGGCACATAATGTTATTGCCGAGGACTCAATAGCGTGGCCGCTACAAGATCGGCTGATGCAGGACAGGATGTTTATTACCGACTCACAAATCAGTTGTGGATTGATTTATCGGGCTAATATAAAGAAGAACGGAGTAAATTTATATTACAAATGCGTAATTTCACGCGTAAAACTATGACGATTTTTTTTTTTGTTTGCCTTTTTCCGTTATTAAATGTGTGGAAAAAAATGTAAGAACACTGCAGTTTTGATGATGAACTGTTATGTTGTATGTGATTAAAATTGTATTTCTTTTTTAATGTTTTTAATGCATCTATATCGTAACAGTATTACTTACGTTCAGGATATCTCTTGGTGTAAATTTATTATTCGTGTTATTGTAATATTTGTTCTTCAAAATTCTCTTGACTTTATATGTAATATTTGTATACTCTGATTTCTTTATAAATGTTTTATGTGAGTGATTTTGGATAATTATTTCAGTTTGATGTTTCCTATGTGAAAGTATTTTTGTCTATTATATAGAGATGGTGAAGCGGTCAGCTCTGCCAATTAGTGAGATAATGAGGTGTTTTTTTTAATTGTGAAATGCGATTTAAACCTGAAAATATATTTTTTTAAATTTATTATTTACATTATAATTAGTGAAATGTATATGAGGTATTTTGAAATCTAAGAATTTAGGAAATAAATCGATTCTACTACATTTTAATAAAAAAATCCTTTAATGTCCCAAGATGTAAGTTTTACAATAGTTGCATCTAAAATATTAGGGTATTAGGTACACTAAAAAATGTTGAAATACTTAATTTTAACATTCTTTCAGAAAACGAATGTGGACATTAGCCTGAGGTCAGAAAAAAAAATACTTGAAACTTGATCTATATAACCGAAATTTCGCAATATCGAGAAGAACAAAGAATTTAAATTTATATTTTCACCTAAATAATAGAACCGCGATTATGCAGAAACGATAAAACATTATTGTAACAAGTGATAAAATATAAGAAAAAAAAAACGAATATGCCAAGTCTTAACATTATATATTATATACCATATTTATTATATACATAGTTCTAATGGATCAGGAACTTTATAGTACTTTATTATTAATATTTTGTGTAATAAAAATGTGCAGTTATTTTAGTTATTCAGCTAATAAACTTTTTTGGGAACTTTATTATAGCCGTTGTCCGAAGGTATGATATATCTAGATATTCACTGAAATATTGATTAAAGTCAAATGAAGATTATATTATTACGATGCAAATGATAATTAAAACTATTCTAACATATACTCTTTCAAAAAAATCCTCCTATGTTTAAAATATAGGGCTTATTTCCACCAGTTTAAATTCCCGTATTTGTTTTACCTTATTTTTCTTCACCATCTTTTATACTCTAAACATCACGCCGACGGACGACACCACAAGTGTTTTGTTTATTGTATGGTCCGCACGTTAGACTCGCACAGTTCACTTATGGTATCTACCCTTCTCTCTCTATTTTTACCTCCGGCTCAAACTGAGTCGCTAATTTTGAAAGGCATAGTACATGCCTTTCGATTAATGTTCGACGAGAGATTTTTATGCAGTGGCATCGCTGGAAACGATTTCTATCATCGCTGCCGCGGTCCTTTTTATCTAGGAGATATTGCGTTGTTGAAAACAAATTCGGGAAACTTCTTTTTCGGTTTTTCCTGAGTGTGGTTGCTTTTCGTATATTTATCTAGAATTTTGTAATATCTATCACAATTTAAGTCCATAAACTTTTTCAATTTACTTACAAGAATGAGAGTATTACGTGTATAGTGCTAAGATGATGGAAATGCAGTTATTTCGAGATTTGGAGTGGCTTTTCGTATAATCCTGAGTTTTCGAAGAACAACATTCGAGACAGTTTGCTGTGAGATCGTTGGATCACCATTTGGAAGCTGAAATGATTGTTTTGAATATGGAATTATTATTTGCATAATACTAAGGCAGTTTTCGTACCTGAAGTAAGCGATTTTAACATCTTTTGAAATTATAACCCGCATATCATGCATAAAATCATTTGAGGTTATATACATTTGAAGAGAACTGTAAATCTAGTGAATTTGGTTATGTGAGATTGTATTTGATTCTGTGGGTTAATTTTACGAGCGGTTTAAGTTGATCTTGATCTAGTTGTACTTGATTTTATGACGGGAATTTAGCGGGAGATTTGAATTTTATTTATGATATTAAAAACGAGAAATACCAGTTTTTAGTTTGGATTAAGATTCTAGAAATCTTATTATTGTGTCTGAGATAGTAAACAACTTACTTCAGAAGATTCATTTCTTTGTTAATCAAATTTATTTAACTCTAAATAAATACATTACACCAAATTGTCGCCTCTTTTATTCAATGTAGCACAAGAACATCACTAACTAATAACTACTACAGTCTTAAATGTTATAAGCTATATTAATATAATAATCAGTGGCTCAGCGGTGTGACGTTATCCTCCCGCGTCCCGAGGTTAACTAAAAATCATCCTATTCGTCTGCGGTGTACTTAAAACCCTGTGGTGGGGACAAATTTACCTTTCGTGCCCTCTAACATTTGGGATCTAGAAAATCTTTGGAATGAATGAGAGTATAATAGATGACGCTGAGTGTTTACTTACATAAAAATTTAATAAAAATTGTAAAGAATTATCTACAAGTTTCCTAGCAATATATATACACTCCGCCAAAAAAGTATCGCATAATTTAGTTTTGAATCATAAAAGTATCGCATAATCTTTGTTTGTAGCATAAAGTTGTAAATATACTTTAATGCGCTCTAAGATATAATTTCTACGATTGTTTAAATAAAATACAGGCCAAATAAAAACAAGAACTCATACTTGAGATTTTTATTAAAACAAGAAATTATAATTTTGGAAAGAAAAATGTCATAACAGTAGCTTTTAATACTGAGTATTGCCACCTCTGGCTCTTATGACCGCTCGCATACGGTTTGGCAGAGATTCGATTAACCTCCGTATATAAGCCTGATACAAATTCTCCCACTCGTCACGGAGAGCATTTGCTAGTCCATGCAGGTCCGCTGGGGCAACATTTTGGGTTCGTATCCGTTTGTGAAGGAGGTCCCACACGTGCTCGATAGGGTTCATGTCCGGACTTACCGCAGGCCAATCTAAAACTGGAATACCAACATCGTTAAGGTATTCCTGGGCGATTATTGCAACATGCGGTCGTGCATTATCGTGCATTAACATGAATTCGTTTCCTATAATTGGCGCATATGGTACTACATGTTCTTCTAAAATGTCCGTTATATACCTGTGGGCAGTCAGTGTACCTCTGTCTACTGGTACTAACTCTGTACGACCTGTTAAACAGATGCCTCCCCAAACCATAATAGAGCCACCAGCGAAATTAGGTCTAGGTCTGATATTACACTGCGAATAGCGCTCACCGTCTCGTCTGTACACTGAGATACGCCTATCTGAGTTGTAAAGACCAAATCTTGACTCATCTGTGAAGAGTATATTGGCCCAGTCATTAATGTTCCAATTTACATGTTCTCTGGCAAACCTTAAGCGAGCCACTCGGTGGTTCCTAGTGAGACGAGGGGCTGTTACAGCTACTCTAGCTCTTAATCCACTCTGTCGTAACCTATTCCGAATAGTTTGAGTACTCACACGAGTATTTCTGACTCTAGCCAAGTCGTTCTGCAATTGTCTCGCAGTTACATGTCTTCGACGTAATGCTTGTAGTAGTAAATAGCGGTCATCTTGGCGAGTAGAACATCTTAGACGACCTGGTACAGGTCTTCTACTGTAAATGCCTGTTTCCCTATATCTGGCTACGGCTCTAGAAACACTTGACTGATTGATGTTCATCAAATTAGCAACGTATGCTGGAGATCGTCCATCTTCGATTAAAGCAACTATAGCAGCCACTTGTTCTGAAGTGAAATTGCTCATTTTAGTTTTAAAAGCGTTGGTACAGAACTCTGACTTCGCACTTTAAAATTTGTCCGTATAGGAAGACTTTCAATAAACAACTGAACAAACCTTACACATATGCATTTCTGTAAATGTGTTCTTTTAGAAAAAAAAAAAGTAAAAACGCTAAGTTCCATTATTTTGTTAGTGTTTTTATAGTTCACATACACGAGGCAAACTTTTTGTGAACGTATAAAAATATCTTGGTTCATAAATGCCCTTTTTTAGTTTATGCGATACTTTTTTGGCGGAGTGTATATTACTACGAAACTTGTAGATAATTCTTTATATTTTTTATTAAATTTTTACTAAATCTACACTATTTTTGTTCTCCTTTCATACACTCAGCGTCATCTATTATATTCTCTATATTAATAATAATAATAATAATATACCTTTATTGAACAAACAAGTTTAAGTACTTACAAAATTAATTAAAGTTATTGCATTACGGGCAGAAAGTGTACAAAAACAGAAGAAAAACGTAAATCAAGCTGCAATGCCTACGAATCAAATTTTGTCCAACCTCATGGCGAAGCTCAGTTACATAAAAAAAAATATGCGTGCTGCTTTAGCTTAACCATGTCTGATAAAAAAAAACATTATATATTGTAAGACTACATCTAAACTAACCTAAGAGTCTGCGCAAGTACCATCAATCCATAGCGAAGAAAAAAAATGTAAAATATGGCAATGCCAAATAAAATTAATGAATAGTTAAATCGAGTTACGCATTATTATTCTCATTAATTCCATAGATATGCTACAACCCATATGTTAGATGGCATGAACAATACACAGTTGCACCCCACCACAGAGTTTTGGGTACACCGCAAACCAATTAATATTTTCAGTCGACCTCGGTACGTGGTGGGGTCATGTCACACCACTGAGCCGCCAATTATTATTTTAATATAGCTTATTACACTTAACTATCTTTATTGTGACTGTACTAGTTATTCGTTAGTAATGTTCTTATACTACATTGAATAAACAAGACGTTATTTCAGTGAAATTTATATATATAAATAAATCTGATGAACAAAGAAATGAATCTTCTAAAGATTCCCTCATTGTAAGTAAGTTCTTTACTATCTTAGATACACAATAATAAGATTTCTAGAATCTTAATCCCAACTAAAAACTCATATTTCTCGTTCTAATATCATAAATAGAATTCAAATCTCCCGCTAAATTCCCGCCGTAAATCATGTATTACTAAATCAAATGCCAACTTAAACTGCTCGTGAAATTAACCCACAGAATCAAATATCAACCTCACAATACCAAATTTACTAGATTCACTGTTATCATACGATAATATAACCTAACACTCCCTTTACGCCTTTGACGCCAGTTATAGATTTAAAAGATGATAAAATCGTTTACTTCAAGTACGAAAACTGCTCTAGTATAATCCAAATAATAATTCCAACTCCAAAACAATGATTTCAGCGTCCAAATGGCGTTCCAACGATCTCACAGCAAACAGGCTCGAACAAAACTCTTCAACAGGCCCCAGATTAGATGAACGCCACCCCTAAACTCGAAATCACTGGATTTCCATCATCTTGGCACTACAAACGTAATACACTCTTCTTGTAAGTAAATTTGAAAAGTTATGGGCTTCTATTGTGATAGAAATTTCAAAATTCTAGATAATTATACGAAAAGGAACCACACTCAGGAAAAACCAAAAAAGAAGTCCTTCACATTTGTTTTCAACAACCTAATATCTCCTAGGCAAAAAGGACCCCAGCAACGATGATAGATATCGTTTCCAACGATACGACAGCATAAGAAACCCACGTCGAACATTCATCGAAGGAACACATATGTCCTCAAATCCATGGTTACATGCCTTTTTTGAATTAGATACGATATAAGTAAGTTTTTAGTTTAAATTTTAACATACGTTGACAAAATAAATAAATAGATTAAAATACATTTACATAAATAATTTATAGTTGATATTATGATTCTCTGGGTTCTGTTTAGCATGATTTAACATAGCAACATATTTCATCGTACATTCCTATGAAAGCTCCGAGGGGTAAGTGACCGAGAGTTACATCCGTTGATTTTCCATCAATAGCAACTCCATGTGTAAACGTTCATGTACTCGTATTAATTAACGCTTTAACTCGATTTGTGCGGTTATACGAGGAAAATCTATTAACAATAAGACCACTACGAACTAGACAAGGATACAAATGTTTAGTGAGAATACGACGTGTTTTCTTGATTAAATTTTGATTGCGCAATAAATTACAGTCTGATTAGCTAATATTTACTTGCTTATCACCTTTTACCTCTGATCTTAATGGATTCTCTATGCGTACAGTGGTGTCAGGGAGTGTGGCGTCGAAGTCAGTTGCGATTCGCTAGAAGTGACTGTCTTCTGTCAGCTGATTGAATAAATATACTATTAATTATATTTTTCTTGCAAAATTGCTTTATTTTAGTATATAACCGATGCTTAAACATTATTTTAGTACATAATAAACGCTACTTATTTTATTAAAAATAATAGGGGAGGCTTAGCCTCCGTAGCCTCCCCTGACGAGCCGCCACTGCTGACAAGTTTAACATTTATGTGGTTGTTTCCAGTGTTTCCACACATTCCTAGAAACTCTATTAATTACCGTTCCTATCTGACGTTTATGGTGGTCTTTAACTCATGGGTGTAGCAATACAAATTAAACATTTTAGCTATGTTATTTCAAAATGGGCGTTTCTAGACTTGTACTATTCTTGCACCCATGGATTCAATTGAAGAGATCAACACACACAGCATCTTATTACATAAAATATACTTTTCACGCAAGCGCGCTAGTACCAGTGCGTGATTGCTATAACGGCTCATCCCTGCAAATTCCTTTCCAAACGTAATTCCAAAATAATACATATACCGAATCCAAGAGTACAGGCGAGTATAGGATTTATCAAGCATTAATCATGACAGTGTAAAGTGGAAAAAAATAACGTATGAATGTAAACACTAAATAAACACCCGTTCACACTGGTTGCATTACATGTTACATTACTGCATTACATGTTGCACGTGTAGTGGGTACGAGGCTTTAGGAGGATAAGAAAATATAATTTTTTCTCACCCCTGTATATTATAAATTATTTTTTCAATCTTTAAACTGTATGAAGAAATAAAAGTTTTGGTTTTTGGATTCTTTTCTAACTGTCCATTTTGGGAAGTTATTGCCATTTTCGTGTACCCCTACAAAAGACTATTTCTCTATTTTTGGAATTAAATTTAATGTCGCATTGTATTTAAATTATAAAT
The DNA here is from genome assembly GCA_949128085.1 of Cetonia aurata. Taxonomy (NCBI): domain Eukaryota; kingdom Metazoa; phylum Arthropoda; class Insecta; order Coleoptera; family Scarabaeidae; genus Cetonia; species Cetonia aurata. Next base: position 1,929,765 of record OX421885.1, read on the forward strand.
TATTTGTTTTATTAAAATAGACGAAAGTAATATGGTACATACAGACAGTAACAGCCAAGAAAGTTCGTCCGTCAATATAAACAACTTTTTGGCGTCTCAGCAAACCAATGTGTTAATGATTGCCAATGTGTGCAAGTGATTATAAATAAAACTTTAAAAATGAAATTACATTTGTATACTTATCACAGCCTCTATATAAGAGTATGGTCAGCTTGCTAGAATGTATTATATAAAGTGTCACGTTCTATTCGTTACCTTTAAAAACAAAATTCAGACTGCTACCACTTTATAAATACAAATAATTGAATTTCTCGACAATACGCCTATTACAGACAGAGTAGATAACTTGTGGTATCAGTGTGATGGTGCACCTAATCACAATTCAGAATTGGTGAAGAAATTCCCTTGAAAATATTTAGGAGTAAAGTAATATACAACACCATTGTCAATTTAGGTCTCCCGATTTGACCCTAGTAGTTCTATTGATGCGTTTTATTTATGCGGATAGATGCCCCTTTCTCGCTGACGCGAACTGCAATTTGGTCATCCATGACTTTTACTAGTTTACGTAAACTTTTTGTCATTTCAATCCCATGTTTCGAAATAACTAGAACTCTAAACATTTTTAAAGAAGATTTTCGGGGTTTGGCTGCAAAAAAAGCATTGTTCTTATACGTGCTTATTTTCTTTCAGTCTTTACAATTTCATCGAAATCTTAATTTTCGGATTGCCGGTATTGCCTTGTAAATACAGTAAATTGTGCTTTATCTTTTTTAATAAAATTGATACATCTTTTTTAAGATAAGTCACTTTCAGTATTTCTGCACTAAATACCAATAGGCACCTACTCATGATTTTCTAGCTATTATTTCGATTACTTTCCTACTGATTTGTGAAAGAGAAAATGCCAAACACAATTAGAACCGAGAAATGCCACCAGGCAAAAATGACAAAAATACAGTCACAGATCTGCACGCCCGACTGCGTATGTAATGATTTCCGAATTACCCACATTACCGGCTTACGCTGCGGCCCTCTCCTGAATTGAGAGTTTTGCTTGTGTCCCGTAGAGGGAGACAATCTAAACCCATATTTCCATAGTAGAGAATCGCAGATATAGCTTGAGATGCGCTAGGGATGAAAGTGGGGTTGCACTCGGAATGACGCTGATGACGCCTGGTAGGCCGAAACTCGAGTCCGTCTCTAGGTGCTATTCCCCTTTCATTGCTTTTGCTGGTATGGTGATTCCAACAATAGACCATTCTAATTCCTACTGATTAATAAAATGTTACTCGTGATGTGATTTGGCATTTAAATTATTTATTAGTGGTTTTTGTACAACATCTAATAAATTTTAATGATATCTCTTCAAATACATCATTCCAGATTATTTTCGTTTCTTAGACGGTAGTAATATATATGTTGTACTTCGTCACGTCTAACGTAATTATAAACACACTATTCCCGAGTAACGTCATTATGTTCTCATTTATATTCGTCACTATAAGCACTGGCGTCGTATTAAAAATTGATTCACAGAAATAATTGAATTGTCGTTTTTCGCTTCCATCGAATGCGAGACAGTTTTAGACCCTCTCATATAATCCACGTATATTAATTGCAGGTGGTAATGAATGAAAGAGGCTAAAAGAGGAGTTAATGACATCAATTTACTACGAGGTAAATTTATACCTGCAAATTAGCCCGATTCATTTATATTCCAGGCTTCCCGCCTATCCCGCTCAATATATGTGTTTGTAAAATATATTACTTTTCTTGCTTTCGTTTTATTCTATATTTTCCGTATTTTTGGATACTCACCTCGCAAAATAAGAAATTTGATATTTGAAATGGCAGACACGAACCTACGGCAAAAATTAGCGGAATTGTTATGAATTACATATACGGGTATAGTATTTCTTCTGGGTCTAAGGTAAGATCATCAGTACTAGGAATATTAGGAAGAGCAAACAAAAATATTAACAGAGGTGCGGATAAAAATAGAAAGGTTCTTTTCAATAATATGGAGTAAAACCCTGGTAAAGGGAGATTGAACATTCGTTGTGCAATTTTAAATCCGCAGTCATCCACAATCGGCGAGGCTACCATCGAAGCGGAGGCGGGAGGGGATGCCCACTGAAGAGAGTTTTGTCTCCCTTAGTGTGAGCTACCCTGGTTGACGACTCATCCCAAACCTGACCGGAAAATGCCTGGTGCATGCTGACGACTTTACAATAGTCGTTAGAGGACGGTTTCCAAAAGTTCTGGCAGAGCGTATGCAAACCACAATAAATACTGCAGACAACTGGTGTAAACAAGAGCGACTATCAGTCAATGCTTAGGAAACACAAGTTGTCACGTTTACGGGAGAAAAGAATACTAGAGGGTTCACAACTACTAGTGTTAGGTGGTGAAAGGATTCCATACGTCAAAGAAGCAAAATATCTTGGGTATGGTTTGTTTAAAGATTTACCTGGAACACACATATAAGGGCAACAACCCTAGGCAAGTGCAGGAGGTTGTGTGGAAGAAATTGGGGCGTTAGTCTCAAAATAACTCTACGGTTATACACAAGGGTAATTGGACTCATGATAGTATATAGAGCAGTAGTATGGTGGCCAAATATGCAACAAGCGAGGACAGCTAAAATGCTGAGTGGAATACAAAGGCTGACTTGTCTGTGCGCCACAAGCGCAATGAGTTTTCTAAATCTGCCACCACTACATATTTATACACAAGGAACTGCTAGGTGAGCGGTATACAGACTTGTGCAATGTCAGACACCAATAAGTAAATTGCACGGTGCTGACCATACAAAATTATTAGATAAACGTGCCCCTCACAGGGCTGCCAAGTGACGCCATGATTCAAAAATTTAAGTTGAATAGGAAGTACCAGGTTGTAATAACAAATAAGAAACGTTGGAAGAAAATTCCCCCAGTAAGGGCGGACTGGTATACAGACAGCTCTAAAACTGATTATGGCGTAGAAGCCAGAATATATGAAAAGAAGTCCTTTTGATAAGCTTCAGGAAAGATACGACGATGTTCCAGGCTGAGGTAGTTCCCATTCATTGTTATGTCAACACTTAAACCGATCAGTTCAGCAAGTGGTGACTCCAAGCCGATTTGGAACAGCGTAAAAGCGCTAAATGAGGTCGGCGCCCAAAGGAGACTAACATGGCTTCCCGACACGGGGCGTTAGAGGAAATTACCTCAACGAACCTCTTCTGGCGAGATCGTTTGCCGTCTCATTTCCCTTAACGCACTTGTGGGCGGGAACCCAGGCTAACGGTAGTCTCCTTTAAGTTACCACCTCATTTTGCGTGCTTCCGCAGTCTCAAACCAAAATAGAGCCAACACTTGCTAAATTAATCGCTTTAAGTGTGATAATGTCTATCAAATCGCAAATTTGCAGGTTATTAACAAAGTTTCTTTTGGGGCGGACTTGCATACCTCAGTACTAATCTATAGATCGAGCATCAGATCTATTCTGGGTTATGGTTGCGTGCTATATGGATCTGCATGCAGTTCTTTATTGGAGCAGCTAGATGTAGTTAACAATAGCGCCATACGTACTTGTTTGGGAGCCATGAACTCAACCCCCGTACATGCCATGTATGTGGAGATTGGAGAGCCACATCTATCTCTAAGACGTAATTATCCGAGCGAGAAGTTTGTTTTAAAAAGTAGAGCAACGGAAAATAACATCGTCTCAAATTGTGCTAGACTAAACATCCACAATTTGGTCGGCACATATTGGAAGAAAAAGGTATCTCAACCGCTTGCATCGGCGTTTGCAAACATCGGATTTTGACACAAAAATTATAAAAACTAGAAATTCTTTCTTTTATACGATTCCGTTTCAATGCATAACGCATCACAAACCGGTAATCTTACTTCCAAAGTTTACAGAAGATCCGCACTGTAACAAGTTAACATTTAAGGAAATTACTAATCAATGTTCTCAGTTTACATATACATATATTTTTACAGATGGAGCCAAGTGCGATTCTGGAACCGGTTGTGCAGTCTTTATTCCACACATAGAGCATAGTAAAACATATTTCTTACCTCCAGAATCCAGTGTGTTCACTGCAGAAGTCACCGCAATTAAAGAAGCATTGGCGCATATACTTCACATTGACAACGACCACTTCTGCATCTTTACCGACTCTAGAAGTGTACTAGTGAACATGGATGACTATAACCACAAGTCGTCACCACACATTGGGGAAATCCTTATTGCAGACTTTAAAAATTAGTTCATTATATCTGGATCAAATGCCATTCACAGATGCCGGGAAATGAAACAGCGGATAGTCTAGCTAAAGCAGCATGCCTTGAAAACATGTCAGAAAAATTGTTGATCCCATATACATACTGTTTAAAGTCTTTAAAAGAACGGCGCCTTACAGCTTGGCAAAAGGAATATACCAAAGCCTATGAAAATAAATCAACGAATTACCACATGCTTTTCCCGAGTATTAAAAGCAGTCGCTGATATAGCCAAATTATCGTAGAAAAAAACATTTTTAATCATGGAAAGTTTCCTGCTCATTTAAACAAAATTCGAATTTTAGACAATGATGTGTGTAAGTTTTGTGAGAAAGAGTGTGGTGATTTAAATCATATTATATTGGGTTGCCCCAAATTCAAAAACGAAATTGATGAACTCATTCAAGATCTACTAAACATGAACCTAAATCTACCAATTAATGTGAATTATTTAATAGCGCAAGAAAGAGCAGAGGTAAATTACAGGTTATATAATTATATGTGTAGCATTTGTGTTAATATCTAGCAGAAAGACTGTCAAAATGATAGTAAGCCTGTTGACTCGTCGTTGCAGACTAAATAGGCATATTGCGAGGGCCTAGCGAGGACAAGGTTTCTAGTACTTACTGGGCACAGACAACCCCGCAGCGAATAGCTACTTAAAGGAGCCGCTCTGAAAGATAATAGGCTTAATTATGAAGGCAAAGTTAGAGGGCGCGTTCTAGGACAAAGTGGATCATAATAAATCTGAAAAGGTTGCGGTGAAATAAGTCGGGAAGCGCAAATCCTAATGTAATCTAATCTAGATATACGAGTTAAATATATGTCGATGATATATGAACCTCGTGATCAATATTCAATAGAGCGACTATATGTATACATATTTTATTAGTTTCCGTTACGGATGCATTGAAAACTAGCAGCTGGCCACGTCTTGATCCGTCCTGAAACTTCTATCAAACCAATATTCAAAACCAATAATGTTTATTTATAAATATTTAACAAACAGTGTAAACCAATTTCTACTTACTAATTTACAATTACAGAGTATAGGGATTGATTCTTTTGTAATATGACGTGGATCGTCTAAAAAATGGAGGTAGTAGAGAAATAGTAAGAGGTTTAGAAACATTTTGGTGATTACATCAGAACGGCCACTTGGTCAGAAATAAAATTGAAAAATACGTTAAAAAAAATTAGGGGTTATCGACGGTTTTTTAATAGCCTCAAAAAACAACATACTTGTTTCGTTCCGAACAGACTAGCCCATCGTAAGATATGTTTTCAAAAAATTATGGGTTTTTACTTGAATGCTAGTCAATATTCTAAGCTGAAAAGTTGACTGTAGGCCAATTTTTAGCGAAAGCACCCAGCTACCACCTTTAAATTTATTAAATAAAATTTGTTATATGGCGATGGGCACTGAAGCTTTCTCTTTCCTAAACTTCTCTGAAATTATGGGTAGTAATATGATATCAGTAAGTGATTAGAAAATGCATGCATGTCTGTTACTGTAAGTTTGGCTACCAAACAACTAAAATCATTGCGGACAACATAAAATGGCCGGCATTCATTTCTTAATTAATATATTAATAACTTTCCCACTTAATAAGATTAAATTCGACAGAGAATTGCAGTATATTAAAAAGATTGCGATCTACAATGGTTATTCTTCTATGTATGTACTCCGGCGATTAAAGAGAGTTCAATACAAACATAGCCTCCACTACTTCAACTTCATTTGAAACCCGCGATAAAAAGTTTATGAGAGTACCTTTCCGCAAAATTTCGAAATACATAGGCGGCATTTTTAAAGAGCATAATGTAAACACATATTTCACTACACAAAATACATTACGAAAATTGTTAGGTACTCCGAATGATAAATCGACCGTTAATGAAAGGTCATGCATTTACAAAATTGGGTGCGAGGACTGCAATAAAGTTTATATTGGACAAACGAAACGTGCAATGGCTACTAGATTAAAGCAACACATAGCACATTGTCGCTACGGGAGGCTTAATTCATCCATCGTGGCACTGCATATTGGTGATACGAGCTCCAAAAACATTGAGAACTTTGAACTATGGAAAAATGTAATATACTCAAAAGAAGTAAAGGCGTACGAAACCATCTATATGAAGAGAGACTCTAAATAGCTAATCAAGTTAGAGTAGGGTAAGTGTCATTCACAGCGCGGCAACTCAAAGACTTAGAGCGCTCTAAATCACCTAACGCACGACATTTGTAATAATAAACAACCTGCAGTCGCTTTTTTGTGTCAGACCCATCCTTGTCATGTGTTTCGTAAGGTGACAATGCCCTGTAAGAAATCCTGTAAGGATACGTAGTCTGTTTCTGCTGTTACCAAAAATTTTCGGCACCGAAAGTGACCGAGTGAAATCAAAAAGAAAACCAAAAAGTTGCTGCGCTAGCGCTTCACAAACCTTTGACTCAGTGGGTTGATATTTGACAATCATGCAGGGTGCCAGCCGGCTCGTCGGCGAGGGAGTGGGTTGAACGAAACAAACCCAAGATGGAACAAAAATTTCGGCGCCACCTGCTTAGGTTTACTTACCCTGTCATGCCCCCTAAATAAGCAGGAATCCAAGGTGTTAATGAGAACCAAGGGGTAAAGCAGTTTGCAAGTCAATACAAAAAAAAACAAAGATAGAATTAATAGTAACTCGGTTAAACGTTTATTGCGAGTAAAAGTTGAATGAAATAAATATGCAATTTTGAATACAGAAAGAGTTAATGACAAATAGCCCTACGATAGGACTCCAACACCGAACGCTATGGCCAACGCAATCAGTTTACACATCAATATTATAAAGGAAAATCTTATCCTAGGAATTAAAAATAAATTTAGAAAAGTTTTAGAGTTACAAAAAAAAGTTTATTGAAACAAAGTTAAAATTTTAAATTAATTGTACCAGCGGTGAATAGTTCACCCTGTATATCACATGCCGGTAATTAATCGGTTGATGTTATAATAAATATTAAAGAGTTAATCTGTTACACTGATTCAATTATACCCTCCGATCTATAATATACGAAATTTCCCGAATTGTTGACTAAAACATTAAAAAAAAAGAGAAGCTAATTGATCGGGGTAGTTATTTAATAATGAACGTCTTATTCGTAGATAGAATTTAGAAAAAAAAGAAAAATAGCGTGCAACTTAGCTTTTGTCCCTCAAACGGCTGTTACGGGGCCTGGATGCGATGTCCTATCCGATTGAATCGTGACACGGGCCGGACTCGGTAGTATACGCAAGCAGGAGGTCCGTTGAATTCCCCAAGGGCGGTGCAGGAACAAAGAAAGCCGCAGAAAATCTCAGCCAAGCGTGGGTGTTCGGATCCTCACTTGAAACGAAGTTGAAATTCCAAAACTCCAAAAATAATGCGACGATAAAGACCTCGTTAAAAGAAAAAAACGGGCTTTTTCAACGTAGCGAAGAAAATTTCAAAATGGCGTTGCAGACGCGTGGGTTCTCAAATTATCTCGAATTAATCGAATCCATCAGCCGTGGTAATCACATCAATTCCACATCAAACACAAGCGAAGATACGGCCGATGATTATTTTCGGTAAACTTCCATATAAATCCACATAAGTGAGAAAATATCCGAAATTCCAAAAACAGGAAGAATTTACTCTTGAGAACACGTCTTAAACCATTTACCAAGATCAAAACGAAGATCCCGGAAACAGGAAGCCAAACGGGAGAATACGTCACACAACCAATCGGAAAATAGGAAATTAAATTTGAAAACGGACAACGGACAAGAGGTGCCATCTAACGTCGAAAAGATGTGAACTCAAAATATACTGATCGGAAACGAACAAAAGGAACACGAAATACAGTCGATAACCAAATCAATGCGTAGAAATCTGTAAACAGATAAGTGATGAACAGAAAGATCTAACCTTGAAAACTAAACAACTGTCAAAACATAGGGGATGATTTACTAGAATGAAATAAACAGAAACTAGGACCGAATTAAGTACAACACAAAATCTGAAGGTGATGAAATTAAAGATTCTCAAATTCTAGCAAACAAGAGAGAAGAAAGCACAAATTGAAAGGACCAAAATGAAACGATAACGATACCCGTTGAGGAGAAACAAAACATAGAGGCATCTCTGAAGTTAGAGGGCAGAAAGAAAAGGAAAAATAAAGATACGAAAGCTTGTCGAAAAGACTGGCCGAGTACTACACAAGGTAGATGAAGAAAAAAACCGTTACACTGCTTAGTTCTAGCATGGTCTTTGCTCTTTTCTTGTTGTAATTTCCAAAGAATATCTTAGAATATACCCAGCATAGTGCAACTTTGTTTTCTTTGCCTAGGTTATTTAGTCTACCAATGCATTCTCAAACTAATTTCGTATTTTCGAACTGAAGGTATTAGAGCTCAGTGCTATTATGGCTGCTTGGCTGTCGGAGAATCATATTATAACCAATATCGTCGATTTCATTAATTATTTCTTCTTTATGTATTCAGATGATACTGTGGTCGTAGAGGGACCTATCCCATCGATGTGCAGAATAGAGCAAACATTTTATTGTCTGATTTGCATCAATGGTTTTCCAGTAATAATTTGCAACTAAATTTTTAAAAAACTAATTACATGTTCTTTTATACAACGAGATCCAAATTAAATGTTGATGTGTCCGTAAATAATGTTTCTTTATCATCAAAAAATGATTTGAAATTTCTCCGCATTTATCTTGATAAAATTCTAGACAGGGCGAAGCATTGTTCTAGTGTTATGGCTAACAAGAGTAAGGCTTGTTACCAGATTAAAGCATAATTGAATAATTTATTACCTTTAAACCCGGTTTTGTCTTTTCATTATAGGAAAGTTCACTCGAAACTGTCGTACGGTATTGCTTTCTGGGGATCTTCCGGCCATGCCGATCAAACTAGGGTTCAAAAGGTTGAATACCGAAATCCGTGGCAGACAAAGAGGCGGTCCTACGGGATCTACTGTCCGCCAACCTGCAAGGGCTGAGCTCTCTGGGGGGGTCTCCAAGTTGATGGCCTTCACCAGCTAGCTGCCGGAGTGCAGGCGTCGATTGTGGACGCCTTCGAGGGATCGTGTCCGCTAAAGGTTACATCGGAGAAGAGTGGGACTCCATGGTGGAGTCGAGATCTCTCAAAGATGAGAACCAAAATAAGAAAGCTATTTAATAAAGCTAAATCAATCAGATCTGTGGAAGACTGATCAGCCTACAAAGGTCAATGTAGGCAATATAAAAGGGAGATCCATTGTGGTCAGAGACGAGCCTGGAGAAACTACTGTGACTCCATGGAATTTGTCACAACGGCTGCTCGTCTAAAGAAAGTATTAAGTAAAGATACTAGTCACCAACTAAGACTGTTAAAACGGGAGGACGGGACTCTTTCGTTGTCCTCTCTAGAAACAGCTGAGATACTCATGACCACACACTTTCCAGGCAGTGTGGTTTGTAGCAGACTGGCATGGCAAGATCCTTACAGCTCGCCTCCTACGAAGGAGGACTGGGCTGTGGCGGAAAAGGTGGTAGAAGAATTCCGAATTTGCTGGGCAGTTAAAAGCTTCCAACCGTTCAAGTCACCTGGCCCGAATGGTGTGTTCCCTGCTCTGCTTCAATGGGACATGGACGCCCTGCTAGGCCTGTTGGTGACTTTATTCAGGGGGTGCATCGCTTGGAAGTACGCACCTGAGGGATGGAGAGAAACAAAAGTAGTCTCTATACCAAAGGCGGTCTGACTATACCCTAGCCAAATCTTGCCGGCCAATAAGCTTGACCAGTTTTCTGCTGAAAACACTGGCACGGCTGTGTGACCGTTATCTCCGAGAAGTGGCCTTACTGATGTATCCACTTCACAGAAATCAACATGCATACATTCCGGGGAGCTCCACCGAGTCTGCCCTTCACTCTGTGGTGCGGCGGATAGAAATAGCATTGCAGAACAAAATGTCTACTCTGGATGTATTCTTAGATATAGAGGGAGCTTTTGATAAAGCGTCCCTCAACAGTATTGTTAATGCCCTCACTCGTCATGGCGTTGAGCCGACTCTTGTGGGATGGCTGCGCCGTATGTTAGAGCAGAGCGCAATAGAAATAAATGTGGAGGATGTTAGGGTCAGAGGGCTTGCGGATCGAAGCTGACCCCAAGGAGGCGTTTTGTCACCACTTCTGTGGAACCTTGTGGTAGATGACCTTGTCCGTATGCTCAATGTGTCTGGCTACTACACAATCGCATACGCGGACGATATCACGGTCCTAATTGATGGAAGATTCGAGAGTGTGCACTGTAATGTAATGCAAACCGTCTTAAGATCAATCGAAAATTGGTGTAGGGAGGGTGGTCTCTCTGTAAACCCAGATAAAACACAGATGATACTCTCTACCAACAACAGGAAAGTTGAACAACTACAACCACCACAATTATTTGGCACTGCTCTCAGTTTTTCGGACGATGTCAAATATCTGGGCGTTGTGTTTGACAAGAGGCTGAGCTAGAGCAAGCACGTCAAAACAAAAACTGAAAAAGCATGTATGGCTTTTTGGCAGTGTCGCCGCATTTTGGGTAAGACTTGGGGACTTTCCCCGAGAATTACCTTGTGGCTGTACACTGCCATAATAAGGCCCATGCTAACCAACGGCGGTCTCATCTGGTGGCTGAACTACAATCCTCGATTGCCATCTTTACAGATGGATCGAAAACGAAAATGGGAACGAGGGCAGGAGTTTTCTCCTCGGACCTTAACATCAATCTAGAACTGGCGCTGGGCAGGTTTGCCACGGTTTTTCAAGCCGAGGTGCTGGCGATCCTCCACGGTGCCGGAGAAATTTTAGCAAGGGGCATTAGGGGACGGCGTATTGTACTTTATAGCGACAGTCAGGCCGCTCTTAAGGCTCTTAATAATCATCGGATCACTTCGGGCTTAGTACTTCAGTGTCACAATGCTGCTCTTCCTATTTCGTCGGCTACACTCAACACCATGATAACGCAATGGTCTGCCACTCTTCACGAGAATAGATAGAATTCCATAACCACCTACCGTCAAGCGCGTGAGGCCATCCCCAGGCCAACACCGAAGACAGCAAGATATTGCCTGCAGCTTTCTCGCAGTAACCTACGTCAACTTGTGGGGCTTTTGACCGGCCACTGCAAGCTAAACAAACACATGCACTGCATGGGCTTGGCTATCAGCCACTGTGCCGGGCATGTTACCAAGAAGACGAGACGCCGGAACACATTTTATGTGACTGTCCGGTGCTTGCACAACTCAGACGTTCCATTCGGGGGGAGTACTGGCCCAGTATGACCGATTTTGGTGGCGCCTTGCCTGCTGCTCTCCTCGAGCTCACGCTCAGTTTGAGCTGACTCGAGTAAGCTGTGGGCGAGCGACGCCACATAGGGGAGGTAGCACAATGGTCCCGGTAAGAGTGGCCTAAGTGCACGTGTTTACCACCTTCCCCAACCTAGAATCCAGAATCCAGAACCCACAGGGTAGAATGTCGCGAAAATGAACGAGGAGACCTTGATTTCAGTGATGAGATCACGAGAAAATGAAATACTCTGGCACCCTGGCTCTGCCGAAGAGGTCTCTAGTGCCGTTATGGGATTCATCCGGGAAGCCTGTGACAGGGCAATGTCCACACGGAGAAACAGCAGACGTGATAGGAGCGCCCTCTATTGGTGGACGGAGGATATTGCGAACTTCCGAAAGAGGTGCCTAGAGTTACGCAGTAAGATCACACGAACAAGAAGGAGGAACCCTGACCTCGCAGAAAGCGAATCTGAAGACCTAAAGTCCGCCAAGAAAGCCCTGAAAAGGGCTATTAATAAGAGCAAGAGATCCAGATGGGAAGGCCTCCGTCAGGATGTGAATGCCGACGGGATTAGGTTATAGAATTGTAACAAAGAAACTGGGCGTTAAATCTACCCACCCCAATTTCAACGAAGCCCAAATGGAGAACCTTGTCGAGGCCCTCTTCCCGAGGTATCCGGAGAGAGACTCTGATCCCGACATCATATCGATGCGTGAGATCCCCCTCTTCCACGAAGAGGAACTATTACAGGCAGCGAGCTTACTCCAAAATTGAAATGCACCCGGACCGGATGGAGTCCCCGCAGAGGTCATACGGAGTATCGCCAATTCATGTCCGCGGATACTGTTACATGTCTACAACCGGTGTTTAGAGCAGGGGTTGTTTCCCCGGACTTGGAAGGTCCAACGCTTCGCTTTGATAAGCAAGGGCAAGGGAGATCCAGCCACACCGTCGACATACAGACCACTGTGTATGTTAGACGCGGCGGGAAAACTACTGGAAAGGCTCTTGGAGACACGACTTCAGATCACTGTGGACGACGCCGGAGGACTTTCCCCGAGACAACATGGCTTCAGGAAGGGAAACTCGACAATCAGTGCGATCCGGGAGGTAGTCGACGTTTTCTACACCGAGCAGCTCCGGAACAGACATTTCAGGGGATTAGTAGGATGTAAAAAGCGCCTTTAACAGCGTAAGGTGGAATAAAATCCTTGAAGCCTTGGAGAAACGCTTCAACACCCCGGACCTCTGGAACGTATCGTACGATGGTATATTACGCATTGAGATGGCCGACGATACGTTTCTTGTGGGCTACGCCGATGACATCGGGGCGGTGATAGTCGCAAGGGACTCAGTAGATGCACAGAGATGGCTGAACCAGACGATGCGGAGAGTCATCGCTTGGATGAACGAGCAGAGCCTGCAGCTAGCAACGCAGAAAACTGAAATTATCCTCCTCACGGAACGTAGGACACCCCTAGAAACCCCTATGAGGATCGATACGGAGGAAGTAAATAACAGGACCACATTTGTTTTGCTGCCAATACAGCGGCCCAGAGGGTAGCGTCCCTTAGCCGTCTTATGGCTAACGTCGGCGGACCATCCCCAAGAAAACAAAGGCTGCTAATGTCGGTCTCGGAAACCATCCTTCTTTACGGCTGTGAGATCTGGGCCGATGCCCTTGACAGAGAGAAATACAGAAAAAAAATGGCGGCAGTCCAGAGGAGAGCAGCGCTACGAATCGCCAGCTCCTATAGAACCGTTCCCGAGGCAGCCATCCTGGTGCCTATTGACCTGCTGGCCAAAGAACGGAAGAGGAAATGAGAGTCAAGGCAAACGGGAGCAAGCCCGGCCCGAGACGAAAGAAGGCTCACTCTTCGGCTGTGGCAGGAGAGATGGGAGACCGCCAAGACAGGAAGATGGACCGCCAGATTGATAAAAGACTTGTCAATCTGGATAGACAGAAAGCACAGTGAGACAGGATACTATCTCACCCAGTTCATGTCTGAACATGGATACTTCCACGATTACTTGTTCAAAATGAGGAAAGTGGATAGTGCCCATTGTGCGTACCAAGGTAAAGACGATGCCCACCACACCTTTTTTGAGTGTACGAGGTGGAGGCCGGAGAGAGACGTCTTAGTGAATGAGCTGGGAAAGTTGTCGCCCGACAATGTCATCCAAACGATGATAGAGAGCTCCGAAACCTGGCGGAGAATCTCTACATTCATCGAGGAAGTGCTTAAACCCAAGAAAAGGGAGACAAATCGTTAAATACGGGACACCACCCCGAAGATATGTGCAAAACGGTACCGGGGTGAAGTTATGTCCGAAAGAGGGGCTTTTAGCGGGTGGAAGTCCCACACACTGAGCGAGTGCGCCTTTTACCCCCTTGATGGTGCATCTAAGCATTTTCCCCCGTCAAAAAAAAAATATTATTATTATTATTATTATTATTATTATTATTATCATGGCCGACATCGGCGGCGCCTCGCCTGCTGCTCTGCTCGAGCTGATGCTCAATTTGAACTGACTCGGATAGGTTGTGGGCGAGCGACGTGACCTAGGGCAGGTAGTACAAAGGGACCGATAGAAGCGGCCTCAGTGCACGTGGTTCCCACCGTCCCAACCTAAAATCTAGAATCCAGGATCCATTAAATTGGCAAATATTCAGTATTTTTAGTTCTAATTGACATACGATTAAGAAGAATTGAATAAAGCAATTTTTAGATAATTATAAAATAATATTCTTCTTTAAATTGAACACACAAGACACAATATTTTATATGTTATACATTTTGTGATTTTAGTTTAGGGTATAGTTCTCCTGTCAGAAAAATCTCAGTAGGCTTACTTAGTATATTGATTAGTGATGGGTACTATCGATAGAAACTACCAATAACTATGGGTAATTATCGATAAATGCGACTGAACATGATGAATAATTCCAATTGCAGAAACAGGTCTCGTAGGTTTTCTTTAGGAAACGTATTTACAATTAAACTAATTCCCTATTGGTAACTATCCATAGTTTGTCCAACCATCGATACTTAAAAATATTAATACCACACAACATTAATATTAGTACGTTGCTGCAATAATAGGTTAGTTTGACAGTTCATAAATTCTACTTTATAATACATTTAATTAGAGAATTTATTAGTTCCACTATTTGCAATTTTTGACTTCTTTCTGTTGATTTTCTGTTTGCGTAGTTATTTGTTTGGTTATTTATTTAGATTTTATTATAGTGTATATGAAATTAGTGAAAAGTTTACAACAAAAACGTTTTTGTTTTTGACATTTCCATAGAATTATATGGTTTGTTCATATTTGCGGTAATGTAAGCTAACTGGGCTTTTATGCAACAAATCTGCGTACCTACTTGGCTTAAACTAGAATCTAACATAACTTTCTTACTATTACTTTTAAGAATATCGTGCATTAAGACTTTTATATCACAAAATACTTACCAAATATTGAAAAGTATACAGATACAATAATGATGTAATGTATATCCGAATGAACGTATATGGTAGGTGAGGTTTAGTAGTAAAAACTACGTTCTTACGTTCAAATTATTTTATATTTTGATGACTAGTTTCCGCTATGATGCCATCTTCAGATCAAACGTCGATAGGTTAATTTGTCACTATTAAATAAAATAAAACACCGAACATTAGATTAAATTTGTCAAACAAGTTAAAAAGTTAGAAATCGAACAAACCCCGTGTAACAATCGATTGTTACTACTAGCCGAAACTAGTCATCAAAATATAAAATAATTTGAACGTAAGAACGTAGTTTTTACTACTAAACCTCACCAGATACAATAATGTTCAGTTTATAAAATATATTATATTATAATTACTTCAAGATTGTTTCATTAAATTGTTTCTTTGTTCTCAATTACATTTTAATTAGCGCTGAATCTTTGTTAATTTAACTGAGTTGGTAGTTGCAACAATAGTTTGGATAGTTTTTTTTTGTAATTTCACATAATGTAGAGATACAAAAATTTCACTTGAGCAACATGCAGTCAATTCAAGTTTATTCCGGTTTAAATAGGTTTATACTAATATTCCTGGTAGCTTTTCATTAAAATCCTTTGCCAGAAAGCCACACTTAATCATATTAAAAATATTTCATTCGGGCAAGCAGAATAACTGATTCTAATTCAAGACGTGTCAGCCAATAAGAGAAAGAGCGGCTTTACCACTGTGAACGTATTCTAAAGGGAAATTTCTAAGTGCAAAAACGTAGTAAGGTTTCCGTTTCATAAAATATCATCGGGATTACGGAAACCCGTCAAGATCGCGCAGATCCAATTTCAAATTTACTCCCGATTTAATCTTTGACATCGCCGGAGTTCAATTTAGTAGTTGAACTATACTCGGAGTTCACTTCTTTCGTATTTCTTTTTCTGCGTTATAAACAAAATGTACACTAGATTCTTTTGATTACTGCAATTCACCGACAGAAAACATGAAATACAATAGATAAAGATTTTCTAAAAATATTTGAGGTGGCACCAGTTCCAAAGTGACAATCACCCTTCAATCGGTTCATATTTATTCGAGTCAACGCTGACTTGACGGCTACAGAATTAAAGTTGATACCTGTATAAATAATAGCATATACATTCTCTAATATACATATTGTGATATAAATACATATCACACCCATAAAATTTTAACATTACAAACTCAGAACACAGAACAAACAAGGAAAATGCAAAATATTTAGATATTAGTTTTTATTTTAAGAGTGAATTTGAATTTATTTGCGTTACAAACCATATTTTAATTACTTGATTTAACATTTAAAAATTTTGACTTGTCAAGCCAGAGTCATCTAGCGGCAGAACAACAAAAAACAGAAAATTAATGAGATCTGTAATTTCAGATTGTTATAAAATAACAGTTTTGTTATGATTTATGTGTTTTTCAAAGCTATATATCATATGATAGTGTCTAAGAACTGAATTAAGCGAAAAAAGAAAAACAATTAAAATGGGTTACGTAACAATTCGAAAGTAACCGATCTTCTCATATGAATTCAGCGATGATTGACGTTTTCTTGGAAGCTGCCAACACACAGTTCATAAAGAGGGCCAAATAAAGCTATAAAATAAAATTAGTGGTAAACACAGAAAATAAAGGAGAGTTAACTTACTTGGAGGAAATATCCGAAATTTTCAATACCAAACGAACCAGGAGCGGCGAAAATAGCCGAGAAAAGAAATTGCCAGAGAAACCATATATCGAACCTCAAGAAAGAAGCAACCGGAATCGACCATCGGACAAGATATCTACAAATACGGTATCGTAGAAAATATTTTTGATAAAAATAAAAATAAAAAAATCAGTTAGAAAATCGTAAATATAAAACGAAAAGACACTATAAAAACATTACTTACCCACATAGATTTAATTCGTTGTAATTGTAGATGTGATTTAAGACAGTTATAAGATTGTTGTAAGTTCTAAGTAGTCACATTCCATTTAAGGACTGCTGTCTTCAAAACTATTGAAGTTTCAGTTCAATCCTAGAACGGTTAACCGATTTATTTTTTTTAATATATTATCTTCATAAAAAAAAATGATCATCCGTTTCGCTTAAGTTTCGTTAATTTATCTAATTACCTGTTGATTTGCCATTCTCACCGTTTGAAAGATAAAATTTTCCTTATTTTTAATAGATTATTTAATTTACCTATTTATTTTGTGTTTCCTTTTCTTTGTAATCCGATAAACCGCTTATTAAGAATCACAACCTTGCACACTTCATCAAAAATCTGGCGATAAACTATTTGGTCAGTACCAGCCCGCTTTTAGTTCAATTGAAGGCTGATTCTCAAGTCTCAAGTGACCAACGTAAGTAAAAGCTACGGAATTGAGGCGGCAAATTTGAAAGTTAATTACAACACGGTATCCGTGATGAAGTGTATACAGACCTAATCTGAGTGAAGTAAACGGGGGGAAGGCATCTATTCCCTTCAATAGCTAACAGCGATGTGGAAACTGGATGCCGGCACTGCAATAAAGTTTATGTTGGACAGACAAAGCGGGCAATCGAAATTAGATTTAAGGAACACATTGCACATTATCGGTACGGTAGAGTAAACACACCCAGCGTGGCACAGCATATTAATGATACGGGCCATAAGATCAACATTGAGAACCCTGAATTACTAAAAAAATATAACATCCACGAAAGAATTAAGCGCTTATAAAAGTATTTACATCACAAGAGAATTTAAAAGCTTATTGAATCAGGAATAAGCCCCGTTGTACCATTCGGTACTGATGGATTTATTAAGGTAAAAACACAAAAGGAAACAATCACCCGATTGGTATGCGGTATACTCAAAACAGGTAGAGGGGAAGATTTCATTCACTTGTGTGCTACAGAGGCATCTACTTATTGAGGCATAGCTTATCTGTGGAGTAAATTTATCTTTAATAGAGGACGATGCATGTATGAATGTTAATAAAACAGTGTTGAATTAATTTAAAATCAATTTAATAAAATTATAAAAATATCTACAAGTTTCGTAGCAGTATACTTCCTTCCTGCCAAGTTACTACGGACGGGCGAGCAAACCATTAATGAATTTTGCGAAATTCGAAACAGAATGAGACGGTAAAACCTAGTACTGTAGATGTGAAAATACAAATGGCGTCCAAAGAAACATTTAATAACACAGTTGCGTACTGCCCTATTCTACATTATAGTGTTATGGAGTACAAACCACTTAGCGGTACAGAAAATAATTTAATTATGCATGTTACATTCGCTTATAATCCAACAATATGGGATCGACCATTCCCATGTTGAATCTAGAACTTCGCAATGGGTTTTTAGTGTAGTTGACCGAATGAGGTTTCAAAATCGGATAAAATGCTTGGATGCAATTTTGAAACCTGTTTTATCATCAATACGTAGAGAGAAAGTGTATAGGCGACATTACGAGACGAGTCGTTTCCAGTAATAGACATACAAGGCTTCAACAACCCCGACTTCACACCCAAAGCAATATCTATTACCAATGGAAAATGGTCCATACAAGTATTGTTTAACGCTCCAAGACATGTTCATGAAATGTCAGAGCATAACCAAAAAGAGATGCGATGGTTGGAGAAAAATTATTTCAATACTAATTATAATTACTGATATGTAATCCGTTTACCGCCCTTCTTGCTTAGAAAACTCAAAAAGAAATCAAGGCGTTGGTTCAGAAGGTAGAACAATTTGATACGAGCAATCAACGAATATATGGCGTACCGGAGCAAATAGACGAGAATACGGAGGAATTTATTACCGCTTCTTTCTTGGTTTCTTCGACATAATTAGATTTCGATATTCAACCACATCACATTAATGCGTCCAACCGCTTGCAAAGTAAACAGAAGGAAATTCTGAAGTGTAAAGGAAAAAGTATGCAGTTGCAAACTTAAACTAGAAGGCACAAAAGTGATCATGAAAATCTTACACACTATGCGTTTTGCGAAGAGATGTTTAATAGCCTTTCTTTTGCTCTTCTTTAAACGCAAAATCTCCATATTTTGCAAACAGCGAATAAAACCATAAGGGTTTACAAAATACCCTTTCAAACCTATCACAGGGTATATAGGATGTTCAAAATTTAGTGACAAAAACCGAGAAACTTCAACTTTTTTTTAAATCACAATAACGCAAAAACAGTTGAAGGATATATGATAACGTAATACAGTGTATCGGAAATACTTTAAAATAAAACAAGGCTATGGATTATTCTTAACCTGAAAGTTTCAAATTCATAAATAGTAAGAAACCCTGGAAACTTCTAATGAACGGGTTCCGTGGTATATATCCTACATCTAGGGCATCAGAAATTTAGTGCTTGGAAAACTTAATAACCAAGTGCTGTATCTATAGAGAAACGAAAATTGTAATGGAAAATAAATAGAATTTTGCTTCAGGTTTTTTGATCATTTGTATGAAAACCTGTTAGTGACTTGTGAATGCCCTTCAAAGTGACAAAGTGCAATCTGAGCGTTCCTTCGCTTATCGCATCACCGATGTTTATATTTTATTATGGCCGTAGTGTTCATTGCGTTACGGTCTAATGTCTGTGAACGTATGCCTTTATTGACTTGTATTGATTGCATTATGTTGCAGTTTTTCAGCATTAGAAGCACACGATTGTGTTGGTGTCTCAATATCTGTCGGTAAAAATCAAGCATATGTTCCGCCATCAGCTGACTAACGATAAGTACGCATCTAATGCTTTCGCTTAACGGGAGCGGATCCAGCTCAAGCTGTATATATAAACACACAGCAACAATTATTACGAAAACAGTTTGGGCAATAGTTTATTTCAAAAATTTTCACTAAATCTGTATTACTTGATGCTGCATACTATTTGTCTGATACCCTGTATAGGTATAACTTGTAATCGATATATGTTATTAATTATGTTTTTATTTTATCTGTTTATATGCTAACTACAATTCTATATCTACTAAAATGCATCCAAAAGAAGAGTTGTTTTTAGGGTACGCGGAGCGGTCGTCGTACCTGAATAGTCGTAGTGTCGTTCGTCGTTCAAAGCGAAAAAACGCAAAAACCTTTTCCGAAATTTCGGTTTTTCACGATTTTCGGTAACGGACCGATAATGCCCAAGGCCAATCGCCGCGCGCCGGCGAGAAGGGTCGGATTATATAATATTGCCGGTGATCAGCAGGTAGTCGTGCACCGAACATCAAACCATGGAAACCTTGAACGAGGACGAATTTGGTGTGAAATAAGCACAAAGAGGATCGAAGAAATGGTAAAACATTAACATTAGCATTAATGTAATAACCATTATTCGGAAGACGTCGGTCACCAAGTATGTAAATTATCGATAGTTGACGGATATCCAAAGCAGATAAGAATTTTGCGTTTTCTTCGATTGTTTTAGTGTTACAACGGAAAATAATGATGATACAGTATATGTAATTTCTACTCAAGAAAAATGAATATACAGGGTGACAATTTCACATTTAATTATTACAATATATACAGTATGTGTAATTTTCAATTAAGAAAAGTGAATACACAAGGTGTACCGACGATCCCAAACCAATCACAGGTGTAGATGGGAGTTAGCGGAGAGTGGTGCGGTATAGAGTGTCTGCTGAGGGGGATCGTAATGGGGATCAAACCAACGACTGCGAGTCTTTTTACAAGTGGGAGGGGTTTAGCGGGTCTGCTGAGGTGGGTGATAATCCGTTATCAAATCTACGACTTTTTACAAGTGAGAGGCAGGAATTAAGAAAAAGCAATGTACAGGGGGTACCAACGATCCCAAACCATAGGTGTGTACGAGGGTTAGTAGTGGGCGGTGCGGTTTCAGCGGACCCTCGTACACACCTGTCGTTGGGACGTAATCCGTCATCAAAGGACTATTTAATTGGCTGGGTGAACGGTCCGGAGTTTACTAGTTCCTAATACTAAAGTGCACCCAAAAGACGTACGCTATTAGTAGCGAGGGCGCCTCTCGAAAAACTTCGAATACGAAAGGCTTTAAAAAAGCGACTTTCTTAAAAGGGGAAGCAATTTTGCGGAGTGTAAATCGGTGACGGCAAGTGCACTGGGGTGTCGCCGTTTATCAATAAAGGCGGGAAAACGCGTAAACCTTTTCCAAAATTTCCATTTTTCATGATTTTCGGTAACGGAGCGACAATGCCCAAGGCCGATCCCCGCGCGCCGGCGAGAAAGGTCAGATTATGTAATATTGCCGGTGATCAGGTAGTCAGTCGCGCACCGAACATCAAAACATCGAACCCTTCAACAACGACGATGAATTTGGTGTAAAATAAGCACAAAGGGGATCGAAAAAATGGTAAAACATTAACAGTTCTAATTAAGAAAAATAAATATACAGGGTGACAATGTCACGTTTATTTATTACAATATATACAGTATGTGTAATTTTTTATTAAGAGCAATGAATATACAGGGTGTACCGACGATCCCAAACCAATCTCAGATGTAGACGGGGGTTAGCGGAGATTGGTGCGGTATAGGAGGTCTGCTCAGGTGGGTCGTAATCGCGCAACAAATCAACAACTTCGAGTCTTTTTATAAGTGAGAGGCAAGAATTAAGAAAAAGGAATATCGACGAACGACAGGTGTATACGAGGGTTAACGGAGGGTGGTGCGGTTTAGCTGGTCCGCTGTTTGGGACCTGAATGGTCCGGAGTTTCCTAATACTAAAGTGCACCAAAAAGTAGTACGCTATCAGTCGCGTGGACGCCTCTCGAAAAACTTCGAATACAAAAGGCTTTAAAAAGGCGACTTTCCTAAATGGGGAAGCAATTTTGGGGGGGCGTAAGTCGGTGACGGCAAGTACACTCGCGTATTGCCGTTTATCGACAAAAGCGGGAAAACGCGTAAACCTTTTCCATAATTTGAATTTTTCACGATTTTCGGTGACGGGTGGACAATGCGAGGCCAATCGATCGAAGAAATCAGATAATGATAATACAGATACACAATATTTACCAAACTATATAATTTAATTTTATAATTCAACACAATATTGTGTATCTGTGTTATCATTAACTGAATTAGATTTGTTTTCTGATGTGACGATACAAAACTGAAGGTAACAAGATATTAATATCAAACTACGAGCGAAAAAGGTAGTTAAAAGTAAAGCGATTTAAAGGGTATAATGTTGCAGCATATTTCAGTATTGGGAGTCGAGAGTGCGTTGTTACGGTTTTTTTTTCCTCACCTACCTTGTTTAGTGCTCCGCTAGTGTTTTCGACAAGCTTCTGTTATTTTATTTTCTTCTCTTTCCGTCCTCTAACTTCAGAGATGCCTCTATGTTTTGTTTCTCCTCAACGGGTATCGTTATCGTTTAATTTTTCCCTTCTTTCATTTTGTGTTTTCTCTCCCATGTTGGTGCGGCTCAGCTAGAATTTGAGAATCTTTAATTTCATTACCTTCAGAGATTGTGTTTTACTTAATTCGGTCCTAGTTTCTGTTTATTTCATTCTAGTAAATCATCCTTTATGTTTTGACAGTTGTTTAGTTTTCAAGGTTAGATCTGTTTGTTCATCATTTATCTGTTTTACAGATTTCTACGCATTGATTTGGTTATCGATCGTATTTCGTGTTCCTTTTGTTCTTTTTAGATCATCATATTTTGTGTTCACATCTTTTCGACGTTAGATGGCACCTCTTGTCCGTTGTCCGTTTTCTAATTTAATTTTCTGTTTTCTGATTGGTTGTGTGACGTATTCTCCCGTCCGGCTTCCTGTTTCCGGCATCATCATCATCTTGGTGTTTGTTTAAGACGTGTCTCAAGTATAATTCTTCCTGTGAATGAATTTTGGATATTTTCTCACATTTGTGGATTTAAATGGAAGTTTACTGAAATTAATCATCGGCCGTATCTTCGCTGGTGTTTGATGTGGAATTGATGTGTTTACCACGGCTGATGGATTCGATTAATTCGAGATATAATTTGAGAACCCACGCGTATGCAACGCCATTTTGAAATTTTCTTCGCTACGTTGAAAAAGCCCGTTTCTAACGAGGTCTTTATCGTCGCATTATTTTTGAAGTTCTGGATTCCAACTTCGTTTTATGTGAGGATTCGAATACCCACGCTTGGCTGAGATTTTCTGCGTCTTTCTGATCCTTTCACCGCCCTTGGGGAATTCAGCGGACCTCCTGCTTCCGTTTCTTACCGAGTCCGGCTAGAGTTCACGATTCATGCGGATAGGACATCACATCCAAGCCCCGTAACAGCCGTTTGAGGGACATAAGCTAAGTGGCACGCTATATTTTTCTTTATTTGTAAATTTCGTCCGCGAATAAAACGTTCATTATTAAATAACTACCCCGAGCTTTTCTTTTTTTTTAAATGTTTTAGTCAACTATTCTGGAAATTCCGTATATTATAGATCGGAGGGTATAATTAAATCAGTATAACAGATTAACTCTTTAATTTATATTATAACATCAACCGATTAATTATCGGCATGTGATAGACAGGGTGAACTATTCACCGCTGGTACAATTAAGTCAAATATTCAGCATTGTTTCAGTAAATTATTTTCTTTTGTATCTCTAAAACTCTCCTAAATTTAATTTAATTCCTAGGATAAGAATATTCTTTATATTGATGTGTGTAAACTGATTGCGTTGGCCATAGCGTTCGGTGTTAGAGTCCTATCGTAGGATTATCTGTTATTATTATTTCTTTCTGTATTCAAAATTTCATACTTATTTTTTTATAATTGCTAACAAAGTTGACTGATACAGAGTATCATATTCATGATTTGAAATTTGATGATATTACCGACATATTCCTTGTTATTTCTTGCTGAAACTTATTTTAATTTTATGATAACCACACCCACATATTTCGTCGTTATTTATATATGAATGTTAACATTACTTTCAATAAAAGTTCAACCGAGTTACTATTAAATTTATCTTTTTATTTTTTTTTGGTATATGTTTTGCAAACTGCTTTACCCCTTGGCATTCATTTAACACCTTGGATTCCTGCTTATCTAGGGGGCATGACAGGGTAAGTAAACCTAAGCAGGTGGCGCCGAAAATTCGTTCCATCTTGGGTTTGTTGCGTTCAACCCACTCCCTCGCCGACGAGCCTGCTGGCACCCTGCATGATTGCCGAATATCTACCCACTGAGACTAAGGTTTGTAAAGCGGAAGCGCAGCACCTTTTTGGTTTTTATTTTGATTTTCACTCTGTCACTTTCGGTGCCGAAAATTTTGGTAACACTTTGGTAACACTCTTTTAGAAATCACTAACTTTCGATAAATAGGACTCCGTAATAACTTTCAATTGAGTTCTGTAATAATAACGTTTCTTAAGCATTGAGTGAAGGGATTGTACAGAAACGCAATCGTACACAGTTTCAAGGATCGGACATATAGATTACGAGATTTCTATAAGACCTAACGTGCTATCTAGATGTTGGATCGTGTCAAGTCTGGACGGTTACGTCTTCTAATGATACCTTTACTTACCCCAATTACATAAGTTATTTCCAATAAAGTTTTACATTAATGTTATCGATGATTCCACTGGTCAACAGTGAAATTGCTTCTTAGGTGAAAGTACCCAATCCTGAATGAATTCAACGTACTGAACACGAATATGTTGATATTATAGTAAATTACTTGAATTTGGCGCCACTATTTTGTAACTACTACCTGTTTATGTTACTATATTAATAGTAGTTCTATCATGTCTTGTGAAGTACGAAGTTATTATATACGTTTCAGTTTGAGTTTATAACATTTATTATGAATAAACAGATTTCTTAAGAAAACCAACTAAATTACAATAGGTTATGGGCCCAGGAACGCCTAAGTTATTGTTGGAAGAATAATTAGTTGGTCCGTTTCTTTTGAAAAAGATAACCGTAAAACAAGTGAGATTCAAGATGTCGAATACAAACTTGCCGTTGATTGAAAAGCTGAAAGGGCGGGAGAATTATAATACATGGCAGTTCGGAATAAAAACTTATCTGGAACATGAAGGATTGTGGTGTTGTGTCGAAGGAAAAGATACAGAAAAATGTGAAGATAAGAAAAAAGAACGCGATATTAAAGCAAAATCAAAGATTATTCTGATGGTAGAACCGGCAAATTACGTGCACATACAAGACGCAGGTACGGCAAAAGCAGTGTGGGAAAAATTAAGAGATACATTTCATGACACAGGATTGTTAAGAAAAGTAAATTTAATGAGAACACTAATCACTACAAAATTAGAAAATTGTAGCTCGATGGAAGATTATGTAGGTAAAATAATTACCACTGCCCACAAGTTAAATGAAATTAATTTTACTATAACCGATGAATGGCTAGGAACATTTTTATTAGCTGGTTTATCTGAGGATTATAAACCAATGATAATGGCCATGGAGAGTTCAGGAATGAATTTAACAGCTGATTCAGTTAAAATAAAATTGTTACAAGAAATAAAACCTTCAAGTACAGGTACTGTTGCATTATTCAACAAAGGTAAGAAGAATGTACAGAAGTTTAATCCCAGATGTTACAATTGCAACAATTTTGGGCATTTTTCAAAGAATTGTACAGTTAAGAAGAAAACAAATGTACAACAACCATCAAGTTCAGGTACAAAAAAGGGCACATCGCTATTTTGAACGTTTGGCATTACGAATGATCCGATAGATGATGTAAATTCATGGTATGTGGATTCAGGTGCATCGGCACACATGACCAGGAACAAGAATTGGTTAACAAACATTAGGAACTCATCACAAAATAGCATTACTGTAGCGAATAATCAACAAATGAATGTTAATTGTGTGGGAGATACTAAAGTAAAAATTGGTAAAAACTTTGTTGACATTAAAAACGTTCTATATGTGCCAAATCTATCGACCAATCTTTTATCTGTGAGTGAGACTGTTAAAAATGGCAATTATGTGACTTTTAGTGCTACTGGATGTAAAATTTACAATGGTAACAAGGAACTGGTATGTACTGCGAAATTAAATGACAATATGTATAAACTGAATTGTGTGAGTGAAAAAGTGTTTCAAACGAAGACAAACGAGGCAAATTCATATACATTGTGGCATCGCAGGTTAGGACATTTAAATTATGATTATTTAAAGAAGATGCAATCCTTGCAGAGTTTGGAAGGCAAAGACATAGCTGAAGAGAAGAAAGCTTGTGAAGTATGTATCAGAGGTAAACAATCAAAATTACCATTTAAAAATGTTGGTACACGTGCCACACATTTACTTGACATTATACATTCAGATTTATGTGGTCCAATGGAAGTGGAATCATTAGGTGGTGCACGATATATTTTAACCTTTATTGATGACTACTCACATAAATCATTTGTATACATGTTGAAATCAAAAGATGAAGTGCGAGACTACTTTATTAAATTTAAACGTTTAGTAGAGAATCAGACAAATAGAAAGATTAAAGTATTTCGTACAGACAATGGAGGAGAGTATTGTTCGAATGATTTTATCTCGATCCTAGATAAAGCAGGTATACAGCATCAGTTGACAGCGGCATACACGCCAGAACAAAATGGAGTTGCAGAACGACTAAACCGAACCATTGTAGAAAAGGTAAGATGCATGCTATTTGATGCCGATTTACCTAAAAATTTTTGGGCTGAAGCGGCAGCTACAGCTGTTTACCTTCTCAATCGTTCACCAAGTAGATCAATAGATTATAAGATACCAGAAGAAGTTTGGACTGGCAGATCGATTAGTATCAATCATTTACGAATATTTGGATCTAAGGCATTTGTGTTTGTACCAAAAGAAAAAAGAAGAAAGCTGGATAGTAAATCGAAAGAGTGTATATTAGTTGGGTACAGTTTAGATACAAAAGGATATAGATTGTATCAACCTGATACCAAGGAGACAATTATAAGTCGCAATGTTACCTTTATTGAAGATTACACGAAAATAAATAACAATAATACAATAACCCTAGATTTAGAAGATTCAGACAAACCAGATGAAGTGGGAGCAGAAAACAATAATCCTGAAAGGCAACCCGAAACTGACACTGAAGAATTAGAGACTTTAATCGAAAGTGACTTGTCGCCTATGGATAGAAGTACTGATGATCCAGACTATGTTGATCCAAATCAAGAAGAAGATGTTCCTATTAGACGACAATCAGAAAGAAAACCACAACCAAAAAATTTAGAAGATTACTATTTGTACAGTGCAATCGCAAGTGACTTGGATGATCCGATTACCTACAAAGAAGCCTTGAGCAGACCAGACAAACAAGCATGGCAGAAGGCAATTGCAGAGGAGTATGAGTCCTTATTGCAAAATAACACTTGGGAATTGGTGGATTTACCTAAAGAAAAGAGTGTGATCCAAAACAAATGGGTATTTAAAAGAAAGTGTACAGAGACCAAGGTTAGATATAAGGCACGATTGGTGATAAAGGGGTGTTCACAAAGAAAAGGAGTAGATTATGACGAAACTTTTGCGCCTGTTGTGAGGTATGATTCTATTAGATATCTATTATCGCTAGCAGTGAAACACGACTTGGACATAGAACAGATGGACGCCATAACCGCATTTTTACAAGGAGATTTGACCGAAGAAATTTATATGTATCCGCCAGAAGGTTTTCATATAAAAAATAAAGTTTGCAAATTGAAAAAAGCAATATATGGCTTAAAGCAAGCCAGCAGAGCATAGAATCAAAAACTGCATACAGTATTAACAGAAGCAGGGCTAACATGTAGTAAAACAGATGCGTGTGTATACTATAACCTAGATGGAAAAAAGATGTTTTTTGTAGCGGTTTATGTCGACGATATTTTAATTTTCAGTAACAATGATGACATGAAGAAGAAACTGAAATTTAAATTGAACGAGAAATTTAAGATGAAAGACTTAGGAGAAGCAAATAATATAATAATAATAATAATAATAATAATAATAATAATAATAACGTTTATTGATGTCCAACAGGTACAGACCCCAAAGAGGACACAAAATACAGTAATGTATTGCAAGTGTTACATAAATATTAATATTGAAATATAATAACGAATAATAGTAATAAGCTGTATTAAAAAGTTAATTCAAAAGAAAATGTCTGCTGTTCCGAAGTTTCCAAGCTTAGCCATCACTGAAATAGGTGAACGTTTCATTAAGTTTGTCCTGGCTTGAGGTGGTCTAAAGGTGCATTCGCTCCTAGAGTTCAAACGTGGAACGTGAAAACTGATATTCTCCAGAAGATACGGGCAGTCAATTTTGTTTCCAATCAAATTCACCAAGAATTTACGACATAACACGTCACGACGTTCCGATAGGGACACCATTCCATGACGCTCCAGTAGCTCCAACTGAGGTATGCCAACTTCCGGATATATTCCGTCCAGTTTATAAGATAGAAATTTAAGGAATTTACGGTGAATTCTATCAAGCTGCAAACAATCACACGCATAGATTGGATACCAAACCAGTGGCGCATACTCCAGCTTGCTAAGGACATAAGCGTTGTATAAAATCTTCAAGAGATCAATGTCGGTGAAGTAACGCGATACACGCATTAGGAACCCAAGAGAACTGAAAGCACTTTTGCATACGGATGTAATTTGCGATTTAAAGGTGAAAGCACTATCAAAGAGAACACCAAGATCCTTACATTCAGTTCTTCTTTTCAGCGACGTATTATTAATTTTGTAATCCGCGATGATCGGTGACCCGACTCTTGCATATGACACGATGCTGCACTTCCCGACATTAAGATTAAGGCTGTTAGATGCACACCAGTTAACAAGTTTGTTTAGATTTTCCTGTAGCAAGACGACGTCGCGGTTAGTTGACAGCTGTGTATATAATTTAATATCATCTGCGTAGGCGAGGACCGAGCAGGTAAGACATGTTAAGAGGTCATTGATAAAAATATTAAATAAGAGGGGGCCTAAATTTGAGCCCTGTGGGACACCTGCATGTAAGGTATATTCCGTAGATACAAATCCGTTGTAAGAGACATAACACTCGCGTTTTGTTAAATAAGAACCCATTAGAGTAACAGCAGATGGAGTAAAACCAAAAGCTTCTAGTTTTGATAGGAGGAGTGAATGCTCTATTGTATCAAAGGCTTTAGATAGGTCCGTATAAATGACATCCACTTGACCGCGCTTGTCCAATGCTTCACTAACAAATTGTGTAAAACAGGTCAAATTGGTAGCTGTAGAACGACCAGTAATGAAGCCATGCTGATTGGGAGAAATATAGGATTGGGTACTGCTATAAATAGAGGAGTAAAGAATTTTTTCGTAGACCTTTGCAAAATTTGATAGTATAGATATTGGTCGGTAATTGGAAAGCAGGCTTTTATCACCCGATTTCAGTATTGGAGTAATCTTCGTCTTTTTCCAAAGTCTAGGAAAGGTTCCAGAGGTTATTGATAAATTAATAATTTTCGTTAACGGAGACGCCAGAACATATCTGCAATCCTTAATTAAAAAGGCAGGTATCATATCGCAACCCGATGTGAACTTACTAGAAAAAGTAGACATAGTTTTAATTACTTCATTTTCAGTTGTAGGTGTGAAAGCACAAGGAAGGCTGTTAGCAGTTGCTTTGTCAAAATAATCAGTCCTGTGGGATTTGTAAGTCCCTGAGAAAAGATCAGCAAACGCATTTACAATCTCAGTAGGATTCGTATATTCATGTTGATCACCGTTGAATAATCTTCCGGGAATTCTGGTAGCCTTTCTAATGGATCCCATACATTTCCAAAGGTTGGAGGGAGAACTCTTAATGCTGCGCTCCATATTAGTAACATAAAAGTTGTAACTATCTCTTATTTGACGTTTAGTAATGTTGCGAATGCGTTTAAATTCATTGTAGTATAATATATTTTTTGTTTTAATCCACATTTTATGATAATAAGTTTTGATTCGTAAATTACGTTTAATCAAGTTGGTAAACCACGGAGGAAAAGTTTGGTTAATAGGATACCTTCGAGGAACATACACATCCAAGATCGAGTAAAGAACACAATAGAAGTTCTCAAGGGCTAAATCGACATCAGCATGATCTTCCAAGGAAGACCAGTCGCAACGCTGTAAAGCTGCATAAAGCGATACATAATCCGCTCGCCTAAAATCATATTGGAAGTTGGTAGCATTAGGAAAACATGGTTGTCGAAAAACCCCATTATAACGAAATAAAAAATTAAGAGCCAGGTGGTGCGGATCTGCCGGAACCAAAGGAAAATCACAATGAGCAACATCAAAAGCACAATTAATGTTTGAAAATAATAAGTCCAAAAGTCTATTGTCAGCATTACTTATATTATTATGTTGTTTAATATCAAGTGTGTCTAGAAAATTGTTAAAAACCTTTGATTTGTTGCAAAGCATGTTTGAGGTAGAGAATAAGTGAGGTAGATTGAAATCTCCAATTAAAATTAGTTCTTCAGCTACTATATATGGTTCCAGAGCACTAGTAAAGGTTTCTAAGTCGTCAGCTCGAATATCAGGGGGTATATAAACCAATGCTATTAAAAAAGAATTAGAATTAACGAAGATCTTGCATAAAAGCAAGTCAATAAGAGGTACCAAATTAGTTATATTTGTAGTATTGATAACTTGAAAAGAAATGTTACCAGCAATCGCCATTAAAACGCCTCCCCCTCTACTACGATTTACTATTTCAAATTTTCTATCGCACCGTACAACATTGTAGTGACTAGAAAATAACTCAGCATTGTAAACAGACGAACCCAGCCATGTTTCAGTTATCAAGATAATGTCATAGAAAAAGTCAGACGCATTACTGCACAAAGTGTGGGTCTTAGTGTTAAGGCCCCTAACGTTTTGATAATAGATATTAAGAGGAATTAATGAACTGTTGGACGTAGCTAGTTTTCCGAATTTTGCTTTAAAATTGTGGGGATGCCATTGCGATATTTTATAAATAAATTGCTTTCACCCTTTTCAATAGGTACGTGAGTTCAATTCGGCTTTAACAGTTTTATAAATCAAAATTTGTTTGGGAGTTCTATCAGGAGAAACAGATAAAGATGCGAATCTTTCTTTACACTTAAGTCTCCTAAATTTCTTGAGTATAGTAACAATATCATCAGGGGATGATAGACGAACTCTGACGGGACGGGATCGTAGTTGCTTAGTTGGATCAAATTTACCCAAGCGTATTGATTTCACAGTGGTGTCGTCAACGCCACATTCTTTGAGTATATCCTTTGCCAAGGCCTCATCAAGTTGGATTTGGTTTTGTTTATTATCACCAATTTCAACGCAACCATAAACAATAAAGTTGTGAGATCTGCGATTACGTTCGAACATTTCATTAATAATTTCTTCCTCAGCTATGCTTACAGATGTTGACGTAGCAGCTGATAAAGGAACCATCCCACTGCATAAATCCCTGTTTGCTTCCTTCAGCTTGCGAACATCCTCCTTGAGCTCACTGATCAAATTTATCAACTTAGGTATCTGATGGACACCTTGTTCGCAGTGAATGCAAATATATTTAATTCTGCGTTTAGCACTGGGACGTAATTCAAAACATTTTATTTCAGCGGGTGATAGCTCAGAACATGTTACGTGTATTGGCCTATTACATCCATCGCATCTGATAATTTTATCGTTTTTATCATTTATAAGAGAGTCACACTTAATGCAGGACATTATTACTGGCAAAGATCTATTACACGCATTCAATCAAAGTAACAATAATGTTGGGGTACCTCTTTATTCACCCTGTATATACTGCACACTAATACCGAAAGGAAATGAAAACAGGGACACACTTCACAACGATTGGGCCTATAATCGTTGACTAACAAACAAACACGAGGGCCACGGTACAGGAGAAGGTTATGCAGAACAAAAACAAAGGAGGTATTAGTATACAATCATTAGCGTCAAATCCAAAACCGAAATTATAATGAATTATGCTATTCTCATTCAAAAACAATAAAACGTTCCGCTCACAATCAGAATACACGTAAAGTACTAGCAAAACCAAAGAAAAGAACTCTCGGAAAAAGAAATCATGTAAAAATCGCTTACCACAGCGGAAGGCAAAAGAAAACTCAATACACAGGAAACTAATAGTAAATATTACACTATTATTCACAAATTTGAATATATTGCATAGTAGGTAATTAGAAAAATTAAATTTATGCGGAGCACGAAACTGACACGACTTGCAGTACTAGCGGAAGAATAAGTTATATATATATAATATGTTGGGTTTTCGCATAACAAGAAATCGTGAACAAGGAAAATTATGGATTGATCAAGAAAAATATATAGACGCTATATTGCAAAGATTTAACATGACGGATTGTAAACCATGTTCTACACGCCTCGATTCAAATCAAAAATTATCTTCAGAAATGTCACCAAAAAATGATTCGGAACGTAAAGAGATGGAAAAAATACCATATCAATCTGCAGTAGGGAGTCTTTTATATGCAGCTCAGGGTACGCGACCGGACATAACTTTTGCAGTGAGCTTGCTCAGTCGTTTTAACAACAATCCAGGCAAGATTCATTGGACAGCCGTTAAAAGAGTTATGAGATATTTAAAAGGGACGAAGGATATGAAGATAATATACTCTAAAGACGAAGAAAATTTGCATGGATATTGCGACGCAGATTGGGGAAATGATCTAGATAGTAGAAGATCGGCAACTGGATATTTATTCATAGCCCAAGGAGGTCCTATTGCTTGGTGCACGAGACGTCAACCTACAGTGGCACTTTCCACAGCTGAAGCGGAATACATGTCAATATCGGCAGCAGCACAACAAGCAACATGGTTAAGGAATCTTCAACTAGAATTGCATCAGACCAATTTACCGGTTATGACTATTTATTGTGACAATAAAAGTGCAGTGGATTTAACTACGACGAACATGTACCATTCGCGATCAAAACATATTGACTTGAGACATCATTTTATTCGGGAAAAAATAAATGAAGGTGTAATAAATGTGAAGTATGTTGCAACAGAACAAATGCTGGCAGACGTGTTAACGAAAGGACTGACGAGTAATAAACATTGTTCATGTATAGGTCAAATGGGACTCATTCAATAATTTTCTAGTGGGAGTGTTGATATTATAGTAAATTAGGTACTTGAATTTGGCGCCACTATTTTGTAACTACGTACCTGTTTATGTTACTATATTAATAGTAGTTCTATCATGTCTTGTGAAGTACGAAGTTATTATATACGTTTCAGTTTGAGTTTATAACATTTATTATGAATAAACAGATTTCTTAAGAAAACCAACTAAATTACAATAGAATATCACATTGAAAAAAGTTGATTGGCTCACGTTCCAGAGATATTGACGTTTTGTCCATTGTATAGATGCTATTGCATAATGTAATGCAATTTAGAAAATTACAAGTGTCTGGTTGAGGATATGTTGGCGTTGTTTCATGAATTCGGCTGCAATATGTCCTTAAAGATCCACTTTCTTGATTCCCACTTAGATTTCTTTCCTGATAACTGCGGGCAGGTCAGCGATGAGCACGGCGAACGCTTTCATCAGGACATTGCCAGCATGGAGCAACGGTACCAAGGCAAATGGTCTACGTCAATGCTAGCTGACTATTGTTGGACAATCAGTAGAGATGCTCCACAAGTCCACTATAAACGGCAGGCCAAAAGAAGTCGAAAGCCAGAAGCAGACTAATGTTTTCTTACCATGTATCGTATTATAATATTGACATAAGTACACTTTTTCTGAAATATGCGTAAATGTTTTCTTAACATGTATTATAATATTGACATAAGTACACTTTTTCTGAAATATGCGTACATATTACAGAAAACCCGTAGCCAATTCAGCTTTTTCTTAGTCATTTTCGTGTTCAGCACATTGAATTCATTAAGAAATGACTATTTTCAGCTTGGAAGCATGAACTTTTCGAAAATTTGTTGCCCAGTGTTATTAGATAAGATAGATTATTATAAAAAATTCCAACAACATATAGCTTTCACGAAAAGAGGAAAATCAGCAAATTGCCCATTAAACATTTTATTTGATGTGTAATACGCTTCATGTACAATGTGGGATAAAAGTACTGAATTAAAAAAAAATTCAACCCGCTTTCTTTTTTTTATTGTAAAAAGACTGAAATCTGCCGCTTTTATTTTTTAAAAAGAGTTATTCACATGTGAGACTTACGTTGGTGTTGTTCAGAAACGAGAAGAATAGATGGGATAAGCGTTGGTGTTATATAGATGCCAGATTTAAGTGGCGCGAGGCAGCATAGGCTGTAAATACGCCACTGTGTATACAAATCATTAGAAGCGTTGCATGATGAGATACTGTTTTCAAAGATTGGTAGAAGTTAGTATTTTTTTTATAGCTATGATGTTAGTAATTCTTACACTTCTTATCTTTATTTAGTATATCATTTTTAAACAAACGATATATAACCCTTCAAACTTATACTTACGTTTCTCTTCAAGGGGTAAGACAGGCATTTATTTTGCTTTAACCGAAATTAGGATAAATTAGCTAATATATAGGGTACCTGAAATTCAATTTCAATAACACTGGGAACCGTAATACATTTTTTGGTGGATGATTACTTTCTTAAAGTGACGGGTAAAAATATGTGATGGGGATAGGAATGAATCAGTGAAGCGAATGCTGAAATCAGTTCTTATTTCTTATCCGGTTGAGAATATTGTTTTAATAATGTTGTATATAGCGGGCACAATTAATTTCTCATAATTTAATAACAACCATATCCCAAATTCAATAAAATGTTGCTTTTGAGTAGAGCGCGGGCTTGCTATCCCACGTTTTTTACAATGGTACGTTCCAGGTGGAACGCGCTCTTACTAGTGAACCGTAATAATATTGAACTTAGCTATGTAACTATAATTGATGATCTATTAAATGATATGTTTGGCCCGAGCAATCCAAGAAATGCTTTCATTCTTTTCTAGATATAGTGGGGCAAATATGGGGGAATACGAGATAGATAAACCTATTATAATCAGAGCTTCTACTAGTTCTCTATTATATCTTATTTTAGTTGCAGAGATATCAATTACACTAACCTGGAATTTTGTAGCAGGGCAAATCCAAGACGCTGTTAGATCAGCTTTTAATAGTAATTGACCCATCGTAAACGAGGAAGTCTCCAGAAAGATACCCTAGTGGAACAGCAACGTTGAAAACATGAGAAAGGAAGTCAGGAAAAAGTTCAATAAAGCTAAGAAATCATCTAAGTATGCTTAAATGTAGAGTAGCTTACACAACCATCATGGGAGAAACACTGATGGCTCGGGTCGAAAGAGGATGTCCACAGGGTAGAGTTTTGTTTCCTGCGCTGTGGAATCTTGTCGTGGATGAATTGCTAATAAGACAATGAAGTATATAAATCTTTGAGGTACGTAGATAATTTTGTCATTCTGACCCAGGGTAAATTCAACAACGTTGTGCGAAGAAGGAGGAGGACTTCAGGAGAAGGGGGACGTTAGATCTAGCACTGCTAAAGCTCCGGAATGAAGAAATAAGACTGCCCGAGGATGTGAAATGTCTTGGTGTCATTCTTGACTCCAAACTTACTTGGAATCAACAGCTTGAGAGAATTAAAACCAAGGCGTAGACAACACTAATGTCGGCTAGAAGAGCCCATACAAGGAACATAGCGGTTAGGACCAAATATTATGTATTGCACATACATCACGGTGGTCAGACCTAAAATCACTTATGCATCTCTGCGCGGTGGACAAAGTTGCAACAGCAAACTAAACTCAACAAGATACAGAGGCAACTTTTTGCCAATGAGATCAGATCACAAGATTTCGACATACCTGTTTAACAGAAATTTCAAACTGAAAATTACAGATCGAATGCGCTGATATAGAATGATGACAAGAGGAACGGAGGTGGCGACTATGTTGTAATGTGTTTAAAAAATTGATAAATTGAGCGATGAATTTTCCACGACTTAAGTGGGTTCTTCAATTCTCCCGATTTAAGCGGAAGTAGATCGTCATTGAAATACATACCCACTTCCTTAACAGCCTTCGAAAAAGAATTTCCTACTGTATAATTTGCTTCAATTATACTAAAATACTAAATGGTGAATATTTATCTTTTACTGCCACTGATTCTTCTGGAATTGGAACCTAATTGGAAGGTTCATTTGTGCCGGAAGTATTTTTTGTTATTGGGGATTGTACTATTACAATTAATTTTGTCTTTAATTTATCGAGAATGTAAGAGAAGACCGAGAGAAAAAGTTCCGCTTTTCTCGATACTTTTAAATCTCGTTTCTAAACCTCTTTTTAAGATGTAGTGCAACCACTCGCCTCAGAAAGGTCATGACAGTCACTTATAAATAAATTTAGGTTTTCACTTAAGCATCTCATAAAAACAACTACGGTGCCAGCTGTGACGTACTTTTCACCACTTACCGATCTGTGATTTCCTCGAATGGTCGTAATAATTGACATAGCTCTTTAAGGACCTTTGCCTATAGTAGCAACGGTAACACACAATGCTTCTTGCAATGCTACAACCCTCTTTGACATATAAAATATTGACGGACCAAGTGGAAGGTTAGGCAACTGTTTAGGATTAAGTTCAATGGTAATTTGGTATGTAGTTAGCTAATTTTTTCAAAACGATGATACTCTGCTTAAAATAGCGCACTATTGTTTTTAATTTATAAACAGTACATTCTGTAGTTTCTAAAGCGTGTTGCACTATTCAGTTTAACAAGTGGGCATAGCAGCCATAGCGTTTTAATTGCCAGAAATCTTTCATTGCTTTTAGCATGGAAGATGCATTATCAGTGACAGCAAAATTACTTTTTTGGAATATGCCCCATTCCTTACATATCCGCTTACTCTCAGGTGCAATATTTTCAGCCGTGTGTTTCCCAATCAGCTTGCAGCAGTCAAGCAACACTGTTTTCATTTCAAAATCATTTTTAATATAATATCCTGTAACTGCGATATAGCAGATCAGAAATACCCGAGGTCTACAAGTCGGTAGCAGTACATGTTGTATCAGCTTCAATACCTGAATCTGATAGTTTTTCTGGATGGTGAAACATATCCCGGAATCCACCGTGCAAAGAGATCCATTAGGTTCGCCCCAAGTGTCTACTTCGGCTCCGCAAAGATTGTTTTCAAAATGTTAGCATCCATTTGACATTGCCTTTTAATTGGAGAAAAAGGTACCTATGGACAATTTAGTAACTGGTAGAATTTGATTATCAGTCACACTCACATTGCTAGTACTAGATAAACGCTCAGAAGCATGTAAAAGGCTCACCTGAGCCATAAAAGCGTAACGCCCCACTGGACCGTAAACACATCCTTATGTGTCAGTTCTTCAATTTCAGATCAACAACGACAAAAGAAGCAACCCTGAAGATTTCACGTGCAATGGACGAAACGTCGACCAGAGGAAGTTCCAGGACGCGATTCCAACCCGTAAGCCCAGAAGAATCAGAAGTGTATAGCATAAATTATGTAAAGTTAAAAATACATAATAGACTGTGCTTTACTTTAATTTTCCATATTGTTTGAATAATAAAGATTTGGATCGCTCTGAGATTGTGAAAGATTTGGGTATTACTTTCGACAGCAAACTTATCAGATCAAAGTTAGAATACGCATCCCTGATCTGGTATCCGATCTATCAGATAAATATTAATAATCTTGAGGCAGTTCAAAGAAGGTTTTTAAAGTACTTAATGTACAAAATTGATGGTGTTTATCCAGATAGAGGATTGCATTACAACGTTATGCTATCAAGATTTAACTTTGTGTCACTACAGAAAAGACGGATGTCTTCCGAATAATGGTTATTACATTAATTATAATGTTACTGTTTTACCATTTCTT
Source organism: Cetonia aurata (assembly GCA_949128085.1). NCBI lineage: Eukaryota > Metazoa > Arthropoda > Insecta > Coleoptera > Scarabaeidae > Cetonia > Cetonia aurata. Next base: position 1,967,801 of record OX421885.1, read on the forward strand.
CGATCCCTTTTGGGCTTATTTTACACCAAATTCATTCATCGTCGTTCAAGGTTTCGACGTTTTGATGTTCGGTGCACGACTACTCGATCACCGGCGATATTACATAATCCGACCCTTCTCGCCGGCGCGCGGGGATCAGCCTTTGGCATTATTGGTCCGGTACCGAAAATCGTGAAAAATCGAAATTTCGGAAAACCTTTACGCGTTTTCCCGGTTTTAACGACGAACACCCACCCATCACGCCACCTAAAATTACTTCGGCGCCTATACGTGGTCTATGATCGGATCCTTTGTAAAACGTACCGGCTAGAGGCGTTCACGCTACTAATAGCGTACTTCTTTTGGATGCCTTTTAGTGTATTTAACTAGTAAACTCAGGACCTTTCATCCAGCCAATTAAATAGTCGTTTGATGACGAATTACGTCCCAATACACCCTCGTACACACCTGTGGTTTAGAATCGTCGGTACACCCTGTATATTCCTTTTCCTTAATTCCTGCCTCTTACTTGTAAAAAAACTCGATGCTTCGCGTCTCGCAGTCGTTGATTTGAAAACCGATTACGACCCACCTCAGAAGACCCGCTAAACCCCTCCCACTTGTAAAAAGACTCGCAGTCGTTGGTTTGATCCCCATTACGACCCACCTCAGCAGACCCCCTATACCACACCACTCTCCGCTAACTCTCGTCTACGGCACCACCCTCCACTAACCCTCGTACACACCTGTGGTTTGGGATCGTCGGTACACCCTGTATATTCCTTTTTCTTAATTAAAAATTACACATACTGTATATACGGTAATAATTAAACGTCAAATTGTCACCCTATCAATTTTTCTTAATTAATTATTTTCCGTTGTAACACTAAAACAATTAATGTTTTACCATTTCATCGATCCCCTCTGTGCTTATGTATTTCACACCGAATTCCTCGTCGTTCAAAGTTTCGATGTTTTGATGTTCGGGGTACGACTACCTGCGATGTTACATAATCTGACCCTTCTCGCCGGCGTGCAGGGATCGGCCTTGGGCATTGTCGATCCGTCACCGAAATTCGGAGAAAATGGAAATTTCAGAAAAGATTTACGCGTTTTTTCGCTTTCAACGACGAACGACACCTCGACTATTCAGATACGACGACCGTTCTGCGTCCCCTAAAAATAATTCTCCCTTCAACACAGTCGCCTTTCTAGATCCTTTCGTGCAGCAACTTTTTCGAGAGGCGTCCACGCATCTTACGGCGTACGCCAAACGGATGAACTTTAGTAATTATAATTTAATTAATACGGTATTTACAAAGGTTCTTTTTTTATTTGTAGATCAACCCGTAGATAAAAATGTCGCAAATCTAAAAGAACTAATATTATTTAAGGGGGACGGAACAATAAACTTCAGGCTCGATTTCTAAGCCACTCAGCGTTGTGGATCTTATAGAGCGCGTAGGTGTTCACTAGTCCAAAATCGATCGAAAAATAATACATTGAATGATTCATCAATTTGTCAATGATAAGAGTAAAACCCGCCTCAGGCAATTTTGAGAAAAAAAGTGGCATAAGCAAATGGAAGATTGTACCAAATGTAACTAAAACGTGAATTTAAAAAAAAATCGTTAGAGCCGTTTTCGAGAAGAAATCAAAAAACAAAAAATCGTAAGAGTAAACTCATCTCATCTTAGACCCTTTTAACCAAAATCTTGCTGTCCGTCCTCTAAAGATACCCACCTAAGAGACATTTTGAGGTGGCTGTAACTCCTGTATATGATATTTTGCGGAAAAAAACAAAAATAGATAAAATTTCTTTTTTAATGCAGTTTATGAATTAGAAGAGAAATATATGAATTTCACATTTACGTGGCCGAGGCGAGGGGTTTTTATTTTAGCCCTTACAACCTCCATCATGCACCACTTATCCTTATTAACAACCAAAACATCCGAATGATCAAGAGGAACATTTTCCTTTTTGGTTCAGTTCGATATCTCTTCTAGTTCCAAAGATATCGTTAAAAACGTTTTAGAAGTGTAACTTTAGAGGTGCTGATATTTACATGTAGGGGATAAGTAAATATCAGCAGCTAAAAAAATACGTGTCGATCACTTTCTGTCACTTTACTTGTGACATCCATTATCAGTGCAATTTTTCAGAACCTTCTTAGTGAAAACAATAATTTATTGTAATGTCGAAGTCATAGCCCAACTACCTAAAATATTATTCGACGTTTTGAAAGCATTAAAAAATAAAACGAGCATTTTCAAGAAAACTATTCAAGATAGGTATAGGGAATGTTACTGCAAATCGGTGTAGAATTTAATTTCGCACCAAATAATGTTGAAACATACCGGGGGTTCTATTTAAAAAAATTAAGTTTTCAACTTTAAAAGTTCTTTGACATATCACTAGTTTTTAGACAGCCTGTATAAGATTGATTAAGAAATTGGTCTAGTGTCATAAACACAAAAGTTGTTTACAAAATTTTATTAACTAGAGAAAAAATATCTTATGTTTGGTGAACAGCCAAAATAAAAGATTCTATACATACATATGTACATATATTATGTTTTAGTATACGCTAAGAATTCAAAAAACTACGTTATTCATTTAACACCAAATGTAGTATTGTCGATATTATTCGTTCTCCTTTAGCATGGTGCATTAAATTTAATAAGGGGTCTTTAATTTTTTCTTCTAGCAACATAATCAGTTCTAAACGTAGCATTCTAACCATTTCTGCAATCTATAAAAAACAATTGTATGTAAAGAAATTTTCCAAAACATGATTTACTATCACAGTACCTTATGTTCGTCTACTTTAAATACGATCCACCCGTCTTCCAAAACGATAAAGGTTACGCCATTATGTACGCTTATATGTACATCAAATCCAGAAAATAATATCATGGATATCACTGGTATCATCGAACAATCTCTTACATATATTTTACTAGTTTTAACTTTTTCCTGATACACAAGATAGGGACTAGCAAAATTATTAACAGTATATAACACCGAACTAGGATGCAGGAAAACTTGTTCGGATTTAGTTCTAAATCTCAATTCTTTAGCTTCATGTTGTTTAGGCACTGCTCCAGCGGCACTATGTAAAAATGATTTTGCTGGAATAGATATCGTGACAATATTTGGATACAAAGCTGCAGACAAAATTGCGGAAAGCAATCGTGAATTTTCACCATTTCTATTAAACTAAAAAACAAACAAATTTTAGATAATATAGAGATTCAGTATCTATTTAAGGCTTACATCGGCACCAGTTAAGCCAAGCACTTGATCATCACCGGATTTTCGTTTTCCTTTCAAATTTATGGGCACGAAATCTATACTAACCAACAGCTCTAAAAATTGATGTTTAATGTCGGCTAGTGTTAAAAGGGTTTTATGAGAAAGATAATTTTCATTCGCAAAGTTTTGACCAGCCGAGTAGCTCTTTTTATGTGCAGCCAACCATTTCTACAATAAAATATTAAAATAAGTGTATTAACTACAATGACTAATACAAACTTCGTTTCAATAATTTTGGTTCGGACAAATACATGCCATTCAAATCTGCGATAAAAGTAACCACTTCTAGCTCCACACGAGGCAGCTATGCAATGGCTGTCAAGAAGGAGTGTCATCTTGCCAAAAGCGTTCCCTGAGACTACCCTCAGTGCGAACGAACAAATGGCAGTGAAAGAGGCAATTGTAGAGATGTTCGATGAATGAGAGCATAAGATCTAAGTTACAGACATCCACTTTAGACCGGGATTAATCCTGGTTGAATCTGAATCACCACATTCGGCAGAATAGCTTCGCCTAAAAGTACCAACGTTAAAGAATGGGAAGGGTGTGCAGCTCACGACGTGCAAAGGAGACGACATCCCAAAATCGCACACCGCTACCCTGTTTCTCCCTAGATGTTAGTGACAAACCCCAAAGAAGCTTCTAGCGTTTATAAAAGCACAGAATGAAGCGCTAAGGACTAACATATGGAATGTCCTTAGCCTGAAGGATGAAGATAACGGCCACCTCTTGAGGATGTGAATTGATCAAACTTCTTACCAGACCATCAAGAACAAACGGCACACCATCCGCTGTTGGTTTGGGAAAATACCCGCTCATAGACTCAGGAAGCAGCACAGCATGAGGACTCCTAGCAACTCTAAGGAGGACAAACCAGAAAGTGATGTGGAGAGGACTGGTCGTCTGGTCGAATTCAATGAGAAAAGGCAGGAAATCGTAATAGCTTCCTGTTATTTCGATGGAGATGTACCATCACGGAGACTCCGGAAAGGTCAGTCAAGACGAATCCAAGGGAAAACAGAGTGTGGAACAAGTATAAAACCAACCTAAGCAATAATTTGTCGCACATCGAAACCAGAAGGGTTACACCTCATTTGGATTTGGAACATCATCTCAAAGAAGCTAGTAAGTACATACTCGATGCATACGAATCAAGTTATCCTATTCAACAGAATAAACGTTGTAGGGGCGCACCTTCGTGGAATGGTAATCTGTCAATGTTAAGATCCGATACAGGGAAGCACTTTAGCAATCTCAAGTGCACCGGAGATTGGCAGAGCTACACCTAGAAATTTACCTCCTACAATAAAGCCATCGGAACGAGATAGCTCCAGAAAGTTTTGTGAGGATATCGACATCTACTGCTACAAGATAACACAAGGTATTGGGAAATGGCAGAGTCAATACAGGAATGAGAAAACCTATACTGAGGAAACTTCATTGAACGCGAGGAGAAAAGATCTCTCCTCCTTCCAGAAACTAGCTAGGCACACACGTAGTAGCAAACGGCTGAAATGGGCCATAAACACCTTTCAGACTTTCAAAACACCAGGAGTAGATGGGATTCCTCGAGTTCTACTTCACAAAGGGCAGGACGTAATTTTACCATATATAATTCGAATAAGCCGGAGTAGTTTAGAACTGGGATACATACCAGAAGTTTAAAGAAGGGCCAAAGTCACTTTCATACCAAATGTAGGGAAGAAGGATAGTACATATCCGAAATCTCAGACTTATCAGTCTGAGATCATTCCTTCTAAAAACGGATCAGAACAGATCTGATATCCTTAAGCGGGTGCCTGCACCCTTGTCAGCACGCCTACCAAATAGGCAAATCCACTGAGACTGCACTAGTGGAGCGGACATATCAAATCCGGAATACACTGACGAACAAAGAAACTGTAGTGTGTGCCTTTCTAGATATAGAGGACGCTTTTGACAACACTCCGCACGAGGCTATCAAGAAAGCATTAAGTGAAAGAGGAGTAAACGGCGCGACGTCTAGATGGTTGTCGCAGCTGCTTTCTACTAGGTTAGTGGAAACGGATGTCGGAAATAGAACCATCTCGATTGGTACGACCAGAGGATGTCCAGAAGAGGGCGTTACTTCTCCCATTTATGTGAAGTTTGACAGATGAACTCCTATACAATTTAACTGATCTTGGCATATCTTGCCAAGGGTATGCTGATGATATAGTCATATATGCAAGAGTAAAGTTTGAGAATACCCTCTGTGACATAGTTCAAGGAGGACTCAATATTACGAAAAGTTGGTGTGAATCAGTAGGACTTAACATCAATCCCACTAAGATTACTTTAGTAGCATTCACAAGAAAAATAGAACCCAGTCTCAGGCGCTGAAAAATAGATAACTCTATTCTATCTTTTTCCTTGGCTTCCCCACCTGCAGTCTTTAGTCCAGCCTACTTACACCGTCTGCTGACTAACGATGGTTCGCAAGAGTACCGTCAGCGTACGGCAATGTACAATAAGCGACAATATCATCTCATATTATTAACCGATAATTTAAATTTGACAGATTTTCTTGCTTGATTTATGATGTGCTGTGCACGAAATCGATAGCATTTTATCCAATACAGAATTAGTCACATCCAGAGCATATATGGTTTTTGTTTTCGTTTCATACTACTTATTTCACGCAGTCATAATGACCTATATACATGCAGAACTTACCTTGTACGCGTTTAATGCTGTAATTTGGTCGCTGTTACCATTTGAAAATTCCTTCTTTTTCGCATCCACCTTTTCTTTTTTACCAAATGGTGACGTAAAGGGGCTTCTATGACTTAAGCATGCGGCAATAGTTAATGCAGAGTCAACACAACCAAATATAGCTCCAAGCAGCATTAATTTTCCTACTTTAACATCAACTGGTAAAGTGGCTAAGTGATGACCCAGGGCGGTAAGATTTCTGTCTTCATCTAAAGCACCCACATATTGCAGTCTCATCAGAGCAGACTCAATACTTTCAAAGGTAGGGCACTCCAGAACTGCACCTGGAAAGTAAAGAATAAGTGTAGATTACTCGTAAAAATGTTCATGTTACCTTAACAATAACGTTGCATATTTACCTAAAACATCTTGAGGATTTTTGTCCATTAAATTTGGTAAAATTTTGATGTGTAAAATTAGTTGCTCCAATGGCACTCTCTTTATCTCTGGTACTGGTTGACCCAGCATATGGTGTTCAAATCGATGGCTAGTAAACATATGAATAGATACACCTGACATCACCCTACCAGCACGACCTTTTCTCTGTAAAGCATTAGCCTTGGTTACCCACACAGTGTCTAAGCTTTCCATATTACGATTCGAATCATATCCTTTCTCTTTCATTTTACCAGAATCAATCACAAATACACAATCATCAATAGTTATGGAAGTTTCCGCAATATTTGTTGACATAACTATTTTACGTAGACCTTTTTGCTTCCTAAAAAAAATATGACATATAAAAGCTAAAAGTAATGAAAGCGTAGAATTTGTGTGTGTAAGAATGAAGAAGCGTAAAAGAAAACTGAGATCGTATAAAGCGTTTTTTTCGCAGATGAACAGTTGACCTCTTAAATGAAGCGAAATGGTACATACTAACGCCTTCTCTTTTTGAACTTGCAGTTATTTGCAGACATTTAACTTTTGTGTGAATTTTACGATTGCGTAAAATGGATGGTTTATTGGTCCATGAATTCATATTTGCTATATTTTTTTCCCATTTTTTGTTTAGTAAAATCCCATCTTCTTTCATTAGAAATGATGAAACGAAAGCGGTTCTTGATTCGACAACCGTTGAAATACACTCACTTTTAAAAACTTAGTACCACTCAGTTGTGACAACGCTGGCAGTGCGGTCTTGATAAAATACCTGCCGTTAAGTCAACGTTACTTCGCAGCAAAATGCCTTGTATCTAAAGGCCGAATATAGGCATTTTCTCGCTTTTGTCAACCTAACCGCGTAAATATTCAACATTATATTTTACACAGCTTAACATGTTGGATATTCCCACGATATTCATGCATAGATTTATTTCCACTTACTATAATTAAATATTAAAATTATAAATATAGTAACGGTGGGACCGCGACTTTTGTGTGGCAAAAGAAGATGGTCACACGGAGAGTTGACTGTCACGGTAACTTTTAAGATAATCTTGAGATTAGTCTGAAAATGGATGTCGAGTGTCGAAGAGGTTGCAGCTATTTGTACCCTTGTAATTAGAAATCGAAAAAAAAAAGTAGAAAAAGGAATCACTGGGTTCACCCAATTTTGTGTAAACGATTATTAAAGGATAAATTTTGCACTTTGCACGAGAAATTGAAGGAAATTTTTTAAATTTTTCACATACTTCTGTCCATAGCCGCTTCTTGATAAAAAGATCTAAATCTATTTCTTCAGTTACTATGTCATTTTGTATATCTTCCTTACGGAAGAAAGGTGATAGAAGCACTTATGGCAGAAGAATATCAGTGCCGAAACAAAAAGAGAAATATACAGTACTATATTACGACCACTGATTATGTATAGTTCCGAAGTTTCGCAATTGACACAGAAAAATAGAAGCGAATTACTTGCAGATGGATTTCTGGAGAAGAGCAGCGAAGAAATCTAGAATAGAACATATAAAAAAGGAAGAAATCAGAAGGAAGAACCCTATTAGAAGACATAGAAACACGACAACTGATTTTGTATGGACACGTAAAATGAATGATGGAAGAGAGACTTCCAAACCTAATTTTGGAATGGATGCCTACGGAAAAAAAACGAGGGAGACTAGATAGATAGACTCTAGATAGAACATGGTTATAGGCGAAAACCAAGGCAATGTCCGAAAGAAATTCAATAGACAACGAATGCCAAAATAGACAAGCCTGGTGAAAAAGAACCCAAAGGCGTCATGCGCGGGATTATATGTACGGATTACCCGATAAAATCATTTCTGATAACTGTCTTAAATTTATTTGAGAAGAGATCAAAACATTTCTTTCATTCTAAAAATGGTATGAAACACTAACTATTTGCGCCATATCGTGGGGAGGATCTAGTTAAATCTGCTAAATTAAGATTACAGAAAGAGACCAATAACGTAGATAATCTTTATAAAAATTGAACATTTATTGCTAGCTCGAAACATAGCTATTACAGGTCGAAGTTAAAAACTGGATCCTTCACCGTACCTCAATAATATTCGTTCAGTATTTATACCTGCGCATCGCAGAAAACGCTATTAAAAGCAAAGTGACGTTTACTTACTTGAAAACCAGGGCCTGATCTTCACTGCTCAAACTGGAATGCAGTGGTATCAACACATATTTTCCAGTCCGGTTGTTAAATGATGGGTGATCTTGTAGTTGTTGATATAGCGCAGTAATTTCTGAGATTCCAGGCAGAAAAATTAGAATAGTACCTTCTTTGGGATACGTATGGTTACCACTCACAATCCACATCAAAATAGCTTCTATTAAGTCTAAATTTACCTTTTCTGAATCCATCAAATACATGTTTTTACAAGTCTTAATACTGTAACCTAAAACAATGCAAATTAATAAGTTAATTTTGCTAACAGCACAGAACCACAGCTCACAATTCTTGAGCGTTAATGTTTGCTAATTGTAAGATACTATCTGTATCAAATATATAAATATTATATTTCTATTACTTTCTGCCTTGAAATTGGTATGTGTATTGTTCGGTAATAAATAAAATATCTATATTTAAATAATCTACTCATAAACGTGCCTTAATAATGTTAAAACGGTTTTTTCATATCGTTAAAGACAAGTGAGTTATTGGGCATTCTCGAAAACTCGAAAAACACAATTTTTTGCTATAACTCAAAAACAAAAGAATGTAACTAATTTTCGTTTTCGAGATATTTTCAATGATGTCGAAAAAAGAGATCGAGCCTTGGTCACTGGTTTTTTCCTGTCTCTTACGGTTACCGAGATGCCCTATTCTGACAAACAATTTAGACCAGCCCGTACAGTCTAGTCTGGATACCAGCGGCGGCTGGTGCTTACGGCATTGGGGGAGGTATGGTATTGATTAACTTCTTCGTATAATTTCGTAACATAAACAGAGAGATCTTACAAACGATTAGGTTAGCATAGCACTCATGTACTCAAAAGAATACGTCCGTTTACCAGCTTATACAGGCTATTCCACATAAGCGGGTCATTAAAAGTTTATGATCTTCTACAGTATTTACTTACATACTGCTTATATTATTTTACGAGCAAGTTAAAATGCGGTCACAGGGTATGCAATCTAAACATTATGCTCTTCATCGATGTAAGGTCGATGATAGACATTTTAAACAATTATTTGAAAATATGAAATCTATTCTGACGTTATATTTGTTTCATGGAATGAAACATGTTATTTAACAATCTTTAATACGCTATAACTTTAGAACAAAAGAAGATGGTGTATATTCATATAATACTTTTCTTATAATCGCAAGTGCTTTTATCTACCAAAGTTTCTAGAATTAGAAAGTGTGAGAAATATTTTGATGTAAGTAAATATTCACCACAAGAAATGCCGCTGATGATTTAAAAAGTTTATTCTCTTGTCTTTACGTAATCTTTACTTATTCCTTGTATGTAAGAAGGCAGCGGGCCTGTACTTTATTTGGTGTTGTTAAGTAAATATGAGAGATAAAGTGTTATGTCTGTCAATTGAACATCACCCCTTATGCCCGGTTGCACCGACGAATAATATTGGGTTGTAACAGGTAGTCGTTCCCGAGAGCGTTGCACCGACCGTCATCCCCTAACAATCTTAGTTTATGAGTGTCAAAATCCAACCCTAGGAAATCCATCGTTTATGTGAATAATCTTAGATTTTTTCATAACGACTATCTTCATAATATTTATCTAACGAACGTCGTGTATGTTAAGTTATTGCTGTGACAGCATGTGACATAATATATATAAATATATATATATATAACCAAATTGGAATCAATTTAACCCCATAGGAATGTATTTTTCGTACTTATATACATAAATGTATATTCCCATATTGTCTAAATTGCAAAATAAGTTCGAACCTTTCGCATAGGGATAGAAATCTATTTTCGTGATTATGCATAAATATATTTTTCCAGTGAGCAGAAAAACAAGTATAATCCAAGCATGCGGTCAATCCTTTTGCGATGTTAGGTGTGATTTTATGAGTCCAGTAAAACATCTGCTTTTAATTGAGCCCCTTCATTATTATGCATGGTATCTACAACTGTTTGTGAGATTTCCAATGCAGAGTATACATTTACTTCAGTTTCTAGTTGTGCTTTGTGTAATTCAGACATAAGAGAGAAAATGAATTTTGTTAAAAGTATTCGTTATATTGAAGCCGAAAAGGATGCCCTAATAAATATTTGCGTCAAGTACAAGAATATTATTGAAAATAAAAAACGGATGGCATTTCCAATAAACAAAAAATATCGCGTGGGATATTTAATTTTTTTTAATGAAATTATATATATCGTGATTTGAATGTGATGTAACTTCACTTTTACTCATGTGATAGCAAACGTTAAGATTAGGTTAAGATTAGTACGTTAGTATCTACTTTTGACAGATCTGGCGCCCAAAATGATTTCACCAATCAGCAAACAGATTTTATCGACTATAGTCGAACATTCCAAGGTTTGTCGATCCTCGGTTGTTTGGGTCGGTGCAACGGTTAGAGAAAAATCTTGGTTTCACGAAAAAATCTGAGATTGACGAACGGTGGATTCGAACCGCTGTCGGTGCAACCGGGCATTAATATCCCCTATTGATGCATTCATTTCTACAATGAAAAACCCCGCCATCCATTGGAAATGGGTTTCCGACCCTGTATTGGATTTTCTGGTTACTGGTGCCGCGTTTAATGCATATGACCTCGTACTTGCATCAACATCAATATGGTATCTGAATACCTAATACTTTATGAGATGTTTAATTTTATTGGGAAGAGTACAGATATCAAAATTTTCAAAAAAATTGCAAATATTCCAAAAACTATTTGGTTTACGGGTGGGGAGCATTAACTGATCACAAATGATTCAAAAAATACACTAGATTCATAGGCATCATTCCATTTAAAATAAGGAAGTTGATATGACCACCCTGTATACCGGGTGGGCTATAAAGTTGAATATATTTTCTTCAAATAGATCATAGTCGACCATGACTACTCTGCAAGTTTCAAAATCAAATTCCGGCTTTAATTTCGAAAGATCCTAATGAGCGGTATACACATATAGTGCCACACATAAAATTGGCATTGTATAGGAATATTTTATTAATTACAGGTGAATTTTGACTTTGCTATTCATTTATTTGTACTTACAAAATGGCGTTAAGTGGCATATACACAAGCGATATTATCAGCGAAAAAATAAGACAAGAAGAGTCACTTTCTGTCGGCGTCTTTGATGTTTGTCACCGAAAAATGGCCGACACCGGTAATACATTATTTTAGCACCAAATGCTATGTTTTTAGTTTTTGACGATGAATAACTTCGAACCACAAAACGCATCTTGTATAAACTGGAATTAAAAGTTCAGGGTAACTTAATTTATATTCAATTAAATAATTACTCTCAACGACTTTTAAGATCAACGTCGGAACTGCAGTCCCCAAATGAATTAACAGACTGCTGGAATTACACTGAAGTCGTGCATTTGGACCCGCAAAAATTACAAGTGACCCTTCATGTCTTATTTCTTCGCTGATATTATTTTGCTTAATTGTCAAATTTAGCTGTTCAAGAAATTGTAAAATATTGCTTTTCTTTTTCGAAAATGTCATAGAAAAAAAATAATCAAGTGCATAAAATGAAATATGAAAAACAAAATGCTTTTAATAAAACTTAGTCATCCTTTAAGCAAACGATATAAGATTAGAATTTGTACTGTCATAGCGACTAGCATCTATGAAGTCACTTTCGACTCTACATATGTATTTGATTTATACTGTGATAGTGGTTAGATTGTATAATTTCAATTTTCAAATTTTAATATTAGTATCAGGTTATTTTGTTCACTTATTACTTCATTACACACTTCATTTTTGATGACTATGCTTCAAATATGAAGTATTTTTAATCTTTCTAATTCATTTGTATACATTGTATTAATTGTTATTTATAGCTCCACGAAGCCGATATCTTTACTAAAGTTCACTATCGATGCCTTTTTCACCAGGAAACAAAAGCAACTAATTGTTCAAAATTAAAAAAATAATGTTATAATGCTTGCCATACCTTTGTATCTCGCCAACATTTGCGCAATTGTTAAATTCTCATCCCTTACTGTATCTTTAGGCAAACAATTGGGGCTGGAAATATCACATGAAGCTATCTCAGCATCGATGTCACAATCGTTGCCTTTCACTCGTCTTGTGTACTGAGTATTCTCTTCCAATAAATAATCCGTTAGATCTAATATATCTTCTAAGAAAAGTTGAGCCACTGGGAAAGTACGACCAGGAATTTCCAAAACGGGAATATGTCCAAAATAATCAGAAAAAAGATTGGCATTTAGCGTTGCACTCATCAAAATTACTCTCAGATCGGCTCTCTTGACTAGTAAATCCTTTAAAATGAATAAGAGGAAATCGCTAAAATGATAAAAGCATTTGAAATAAGATATCGCGAGAAACAATTATCTAAAATACACACATATAGAAAGTAAAATATAGTTAACATTGTCGTTAATTTACTTTTTTTTACAATCCTTAAACTGTTATAAACATTAAATATAATAAAAGATACCTAATATAAAAATGGAATTATTTTACCTATGTATAAAAACCAAAGATAAAAATATAATTATAATTTAAAACACCAAGTATAATATAATTTTGATATGTATAATTGTCATGTTTTAATATATCTAAATAATTTGCATATGATTCAAAAAACTTTCATGTAACAAGTATAAACCAAAATTTTGAAAAAGGGTTTAAGCGAACGTAAAACCGTGAATTTATTTCCTCTTTTTTATAAATATAACCTCCTCATGTAAGATGATGAATTTACTTATTATGCAAATTTGCCAACAAAGTATATATTTATGTACATAAATACCTTTATGATAATTCGTTTGATATGCATGTTGAACAAATGTGTGATGAGTGAATGGTGAGTTTACATTCAAATAATAAATTCAATTTAACACATTACCCATTATTTTCTTTGCACAAACATATTTCCTTAAAACTACAGAATACAATTCTATGTTCAAATAGATATTACACTGGTACAAACTATCTAGAAAGCACTATATCTTTAATATAATTACCTTTCAACACTTCTTTCATGAACTTCATCAACAATAATATGAGAAACATTGGATAATAGTGGATCTACTTCTAATCGCCTCAACAGAATTCCTGTTGTACAAAAAGTAAGTCTTGTAGCATTTGATATTTTATTCTCTAATCTAATCTGATATCCAACAGAGTATCCTAATCGTTCAATTCTTTCTTCTGCCACTCTTTCAGCTACTCCAATAGCTGATATTCTTCTTGGTTGTGTGCATATTATTTCAACATGCTTATTATCCTCTTTATTAAAATTAGCTAGCCAATTGTCCAATATAAATTGAGGAACTTGAGTACTCTTGCCACATCCAGTCTCTCCACTAATTACGACCACCTTCGACTTATCTATTGTTGTTAATATATCTTCTTTCTTTTGCCACGCAGGCAAAGTTTTACGATAACCAATCATTCCTTTATATTTGTCATCATTCAATTTAGCCTGAAACTGTTTTGCTATCTTCTGGTCATCTTGATTTAGCTGTTGCTGTGTAAAACTTTGTTTTTTTTTATCAATGTTGCCTCTCGTGTGATGTGTAGATCGTGTCAAGTTGCTATAATCATTTTGTTTTTCTTTGGGAAATAATTTCTCGTTTGGACTCAAAAATTTTACCGGATTATTAGTTATAAAATTTGTTATTTCTACATCATTTTTTAATAGTTCAGCTATGGAATAAATACTAGCCATCCCATCCTGCGCTAAAATTTCTGCTTCTTTATGTAATCGCTTACATACATGTAAGTTCATCTGCTCGGGCATTAATAAGTTTGTTTTTAGAAAAATCATTGGTGGCTCATATGGATATTTAGAAGTATTAGAAAATCTAATCTCCAAATCAAAGTTATAGTCAAAGAGATGTTTGTCTGTGGTATTTTCTTTAATGATATCTTCTTCATGTGAAAATCTACATCTGTTTCCATATTTACAGTTTCCTCTGATATAATTTTTGCACTTTTCCTTTTTTTTCTGATTTTCGTTGTAATTCCTATTTTTCTCATTCTTTTTACGCGAATAAAATAAATCTACCAAATAATTAAGCTTGAAAGACAATACCCACACCTGATTTTTTATTTTTTCCACAAATGCACCTTCATAAATAGATTCTAAAACGTTTTTTTCATCAATTCTTTGGTCCATTAGTTCTTGTTCACATAAATTTTCTAGTTTTTCTTTTTTCTTAACATTGAAATACTTAGAATATAATAATTCCAATGCATCATCAATTTCTAAACAATACTCAAGGGCTTCGTCACAATGTTCTTTATGAAATCCATAGCTATAAAAGAATGTATAAACATATTTTGTTATTTAATAATTAATATAGCTGACCTTTCAAGTCTCATTGTTGCAAACATTTTAAATCTGTCAATATCACATAAATTCTCATTTTCAACATTAGAGTGATGCATAATTCCCTTAATAACCAAATTTCCACGATCCAACCAATATTTCTTTGAGAATATGTCTCCTTTATCTTCATATGCTGATACATTGTTTAGAGAAAAGTCCTACAATAAGTCATTGATTATTCAAAAAAATATCTATTGGAGCAATGATAGGCGAACTATGAGACAGCATTATCCAAAGCCAATCACTGAGGTTGTTTTTTCTTGCCTCAGACCAAATAAACGGATAACTATAAATTACACTATAAGATCATGGGAACTGAGAAAATAACTTGAAAACTGTTACTTCTATTTCAGAGCTACCCAGACTAGAAAGAAAACGTTTATGAACCAATACAAATTACGATATGAACTAGCAACCCATAACAATATAGGTACACTAACTATTTTGTACTTTTGGGTTGGGTTTTTCAGCGCAAAGTTATTTTTAATCGACAAGACTACAAATTAAATATCACTTCGCGAGCTGTATGAAGCTGAGGCCTTGGACAGCCCTGTTCTATGTAGAAAAAAAAATTCCTTAGAAATTGTTAGTGCTGTTTGCTAATTTATATTATATTTACATATATTCATAAATAGAACCAAACTAGGAATAAAAAACTTGATAACTACTAGTTAAGGAATTTTTCCTATGTATCAAAGTAACAATTTCTGAGTTACTTGCTTTCTCAGTAGGGCTATTTTGAGCTGGCACAAGTTTAATATTTTTAATTCCACCTGCATTTGAAAAAAAATGGCAATTCCTGTATATGAGGGTGAAGCAACTAATGAAACTTACAGGCCCATGAATATACATGAGAGTGTCCATAATAAGTTCCTGTGAGTGATTTGATAGATTTAATGTTTTCAGTTCTTCCTTGACAGGTGGTTTCTTATCATTCTGCTTTGAAGAGCTAAAAAAGGGTTTTCTAAGTATATAATATAATAAAAAAATATATAAATGTATATTAATCATGGTAGTAAACATACCTAATTTTAATACTGGGTATTTCACGAAGAAAAAAGTCTGATTTTACTACTGCTTCTTCACTATTCATCTTTTAATTATTATTGCAACAGATTTCACAACTGAAATAGTTAAAACAAGGGTAGATATGAGGTGATAGTGGTTGATAGGATGGTGATAGGAAACCACCTGTCAAATTTTGGGTTAGAATCAGCTGGCGGCTGGCGCACGGTCGAATGGAAGTGGAAATGCATGTGTCATCTGTGTAATCTGCGTTTGCCCTCTATATTTAGGTGATGGGACTATACTTCTATATTGTGGTGGAATATGGTGGTTGAGAAGAAAGTTACTAATGCACAATTCCTAACGATAAGGAAAGAATATACTCAAGAACATAGCTAATATAGCCACAGCTGGACCACGGCGTTAGGCGTTAGGTAACGGCACGCTGTAGTAATTGGTGGCGTGGACCATCCGTGGACAGTGTATAGTCCATATAGTCACAGAATAGGTAATGTATAGTAGTGGTAGTGCTGTGATGGTATGTATAGTCACGGATATGAAAAGGTATACACGTTTAGCAACAAACGAATATAGCCGCAATCCGCAATGATGGCAATGAAAGACCTCTTCGAGTCACGGTCACCAACCATTAGTGATACGCAAGAAATACACTTCAGTTTATTGAATTAATGTTGGCAATTATTGCTGTCAAAAATGTAATGTTCAAAATACGGTTAACCTCAATCATTATAGTCATAGAATATTATAGTGCATTATAGACACTAAAATACCTTGTTTGGTAGGAATTTGAGAAAAATTTCCGATTGTTTTCAATAGATTTGTTATAATTTTCCACGCTCTCTCCACCATGATGACGATTTTGCAGTTTTTCCCACTAACACATCACAGTTGCCCGCCAATAGTGTTAAGAGGGGGTTTCATAGATAATAAATATTATATATACGTATAATAGATGTGTACCATGTATGTACCTCCCGTGCAATTTCATGCGGCAAGAGCAATTTATTTTTGTAAGGACTATTTAAGAGAGGGTTTTAAAGAGTATTTGCGAAAAAGGCTGATAGGAGCACTGCAATTTATAGCTGAACACACGGGTCGCAGAGACCTTCTGATGTCCAAAAATAATTTAATAGTCTGTCATTATTAATAATTTAAAATATGTAATTCAGCAGGACGAATCCTTACATCCTACATAGATCCAGATTTGTTTAAAAGTTACAAAAATTAAAAGCCCAAAAAAAAGACGTTCCGCAGAACAATATGTCTACAATTTTTCCAATAAATTAAAAATAAGTAATAAATTTTGATTTTTAAATAGTTACTTGATTTGATTAAAGTATTCGTTAAGTATTTATAGATATGCCTAATATACACGGATATTGCAAATTTCCGGGTGTCCAAGCGTTTCTAGAGCTAAGAAATCAATTCGCTCTCATAATTTCCCAAAAAATACACCAACGCTGAAAATTTAGGAAGAAATATGTCGTCTAGATGATTCTGCATAAGTACAAAACTTTCGAATATGCTCTAGGCATTTCCGTAGTTGGAATTACAATCGTCACTATTTAAAGATGTACCTTAATGGTAACACTGTCCCTTACGCAACCTTTTCAAATGTTAATGAATTATCATCTACTTTTGGGAACCAATCAGGTAATTTACATTCTTTAGAACAAGATAGTATAAATTCATCTTTGAATTCAAGTCTTCCATCAATAGATATGATTATTACACGTCGGTTACAGCTTCTTTGTGAAAATTTATTAAACATTCCTACTGCAGAGGCATCTGTGTATTTTGCTGGTTTCATACTTTCCCAAATTGATGTGTCCAGCTGTTCAGTTTGTATTGAAAATTGATGTTCTGAGATTCTCCCACATTTACATTTATTTGTAAGTTTTAGAGAAATTGACAATGCCAATAGGAGACTTAGATATGCAGCTGGTAGGTTTTTTGAGTTGGTTGATAGTATTCATCATAGTGTATTCAAATATCTTCATTGTAGGGGTCATGAATGACCTTTAGAAAATATATTTCTGGAAGAAAATCAGTTCCTCGTTAGTCAGTTCCAAGTGTGCTCAGAACATTCTCCTCACGTTAGCTTCATTAAATGTGTTCGGCTCTGTATTTATAAATACGCATGAGAAAAGGGAGTTTCCCTAAAAACTCACAATCTATTATTGAATCGGCAAACAGATGCAGTAGCAACATGGACATTGCATCATCAACTCGTCAGATTCAAAATAACATTTATTATGGGTCGATTGACGAGTACGCTTACATTAGGACAATTCCAACATAAGTCATTTGGCATGTAATTTGGTGTCTGTCAACCATAGAGATGCTGTCAACTTGTGTTTTGGTTATTGTTCTTGCTATTTTATTTTATCATCATTAACACGCAAAAGCTCTATAGCACATTATTTTTGTTAAACATTTAAGTAAGCTGACGAAGTCATATCAAATGTGTAAAATTTTCGGTGTTTTAGGTCATATTTAGAGAAATTGTTTCTTTTTACGTGGTATCTTCCATTTGTCAATATGGAAAATTCCCTTCCCAAGAAAAGGGTTGCATAACATTTTTCTGTTGAAGATAAGAAAGCGTTTCAAATATATTTAAGACCTCTCAGGAGCAACCAGGCAGTTCAAAAGTAACCAAATGATAACCAATGTTGAAATGACAGCAAAGGCAGCAGGTATACATATAAAATCTGTTCACCTGGTAACGAAATGTTATAGATTTTAACTGTACCTGCTGAACACCAGCATAGAACAGTTGTTCGTTTACCCAGGTCGACGAATTGCATATTCGAATACTAAAAATGCTTGCTAAAAATCAGTAAAAAAAATTAACTTTGATGGATTCATGGTGTCTTTCTTCACAGGTATTGGAAAACGGAGTGTCCACGATTGTTTGAAAAAATATGAAACGCATCACAAATTCCAGCCACGAAAAATATCATCTGCAGAATTGTGCATTCTTTCTTTTTCAAAAACAAACCGAAAACAAACATAAAAGTGAAGATCTTCCTAATTTTAAAATAACCTCTCAGATTGTTATTGAAAGAATTGAGCTTTCGGTAAATTAAAATAGGTAACGATATTTATTTCGCATATTTTTTTCACAAAAATTTTATACCTATCTGCAGTTATCAAAAAAGGAGTCGAAATAGTATTTTAAAGTTAAATAAGCCACCTACAGCAAGTAATCACAAAACTGAAATTCAAGAGTGGATAAAAAAAAAATAATATCACATACGAAGAGAACATGGTGAAAGCAGAATTATTGACCTTAATTAAACAAAGCATAAACACCCCCGCAAAGTATGCTGTTGAGGAAATAATGGAGAAAGCCAACACAAACGTATTGAGACTTCCTCCATATCCCTGCGAAATAAATCCAATTGAATTAATTTTGGCTCAAGTAAAAGGATATGTTGCCAAACGTAATACAACGTTTAAATTAACAGATGCAAAGGAATTATTAAAGGATAGTATCACTAAAATATCTAGTGAAAATTGGAGAATGCCATCCATGTTATTGGAACAGAAAAAATTGTGGGAATTGAATAATTTAATTGCACTTCATGTAGAACCATTGATAATTATCAGTGGTAGTGATTCTTCAACCTTATCTTCTGACATTATGATGATGACTAATAAATTGCAAGACTATCACCAATAAAAAATAATATGTTTTGGTTGATATATTTCTTTTATAACAAACTGTTTTGATATTTTTATAGCTTTTGTTGAAATTGTAACATATAATAATGTAATATACCGTAAATTATATGAATATGTCCTTGCTTTGTGGTTAATGTGATGCGTTATTAAGAATAAATTATTATATTTTTATTTATTTTTTTTTTTCTTTAACCGTAAAAATTTTACATTTGCCCATATGTGTTTCATTATGGTATCTTGTGACTCGTCAGATTTTTTAATAAGTATGCGCTTTATTCTACAATTTGTTAAATACAAATTTTGTGTAGTCCTGAAGAAAAAAATTTAAAAATAAAGTAGTCGAAAGCTTGGTTTAAATCAGTGGTTCTCAACCTTTTTTCGCCTAGCGCCCACTTACTGGATTTTGTATAGATCCCAGCGCCCACTGGTGGGCGCTACCGCCCACGTTGAGAACCACTGGTTTAAATTAAAAAAAAAAAAGAGTTTCAACAATACTCTTCCTATATGCTTTCCACAATTATCTTATAATGTGTCTTACTATGTAATGCAGTCACAAAATTTCTACTTTAATTTCTTTGGTCAATGAAGTACATATCAAAGTATCTTATTTAATTATTATGTATGGTAAAGTAGAAATAAATTGAGTTACAAGTCAAAATGGGCTTAATTCCGGCTAAATAATAACAATTCCACATAAACTATAAATATTCATTCATTGTATGAGATAATACTGGGAGATATAGTGTTTTTCGAAAGATTGTCACTTATTTTTGATTAAATTTGAAAATTTATTAATTTTTAAAAATTATTGGTACATTGCCATTTTAACAATGAAATAATCAGCTGCGAAATACTACATCACTTAGGTAGCGTCAATTCTTGACTTTGCATAATTGTAAACGGCTGATAAAATTGTCAGTCTTTTCCAGCATGGCAGTGAAACTCTGTATTTCTGATGTCATGGTGTCGGAAAGGCTGAAACTAAACTGTGTCTGGGTTAATGTGTCGTGTTCTTAACTCTGGTAGGCAATAATCACGCAACATGGCCAGAAGTGATCTGCGTTAACAGTCACTCTTCGACAATTATCATGAAAGAAATAAGGTGCAATAATGCAGGTTTGAGATATGCCATACCACACTGTTACTCTCTCAGAATGCACGGGCGCTGATGAAGTTCTTGTGCGTTATCAGAAGCTCAGTATTGAAAATTCTGTTTGTTTACCGTCCCCGATAAATGATTCGTCATTCATGATCAGAACATGATCGTTTCTCAGTAATTTTAACATCTTTCCTGTGAACTGCTGTGAACCTGAGTCATGTTGCCAAGACCATCTACTGCAGTTTTTGAATGATCTTAATCTTATATGGGTAGAAATGCAGACCCAAGTATAAGATTCTGCAAACTGACTTGTCAAATATTCGAAGAGACTCCATTGCATCTCCATTGTAACCATATTGTAACTTAACCAAACTTAACTTTTGATAAATAGAATTCTGAAAACATGAATCTGATAGCGTTTTCGACTTATTGCACTTTACGCGTGGAGTATATCTATCTCCCTTACTAATATTACGTATTAAAATAAGATGGAAATACAATCAGTGGATAAAAGTGCAATAAGTCGAAAACGCTATTAGATATTCACTACAAAAGTCAAAAACTAACAGGCTTGTAAAATTTATATATTGTGAATTGAATTTTTCAATCCTAACGTCATTGCTATTGCATGTTTGGCGATTCAAGAAGAGCCATTTCAACAAAATATAGATTTTTTCTAATGCCTAATTAAAATATTTGTTGTTTAAATATTTAGTATTCAAAACTGAGTACGCTAAATTTAATACTGGCACAGAGGACATTCTTTCTAGAAACTTCATTTATCACATGTTATTAGAATTTATTTTTATTTTTGAATGAGGAATTGCACAACTTTTTTTTTATGTCATAGAATGATAGAGAATGTTGTAATATATAGCCCATCATTAAACCTTCTTTTAAATTGTTTCTCATTAAGGCATAATTAATTTTCTTAAAGTGCTCTGACGTCACAAGTTCTTTCATTCATAAATTCTTAGTCGGCATGATTTGGCAATGGAGCGATAGTCATCGTAGTTCGCATCATCATCGCAGATAAATAATTTTAAGTTCGCTGTTCGCATGCTTTGCGCGTACAGATGGCGTAAATGTATTATTACGATATTCTGTGTTTATTTTACGCGGTTTGAAGGTTATAATCTTTGAGAATTCGTTCTTTTCCGATAAATTGGAGAACTTTAAGCGCAAACTAAAACAAGATGCAGAAATAATGCCGAATCCCAAATTCCTTTGTGACCATAACCTGCATAGCACCTTAATAATAATCGTATTTCGCAGCCGGTAAATGACTGCAATCTGTGATTATTACGGGGGAGTAATTTCTATGTTGCCATATATCCACGTTCATTCATAAAATTTTACTACGTACTTGTGACGTAAAAGATCTTAAAAAATTTATATTTCAAGAACTAATTTACAGAAAACCGTCAAAATTTCAGTGTAAATATATATTTAGGTCATGTACAAAATAACGTTATTTTAACAAGAATTTAAAAAAAGTGCAATTCCTCATTCTGCTTTCAGACCAGATTTTACATTGGCGTCGTGCGCCATCTAGCATCTAGAGACATCCTGTTCTTCCAAACGGTTCAAAACTATAAATACATATATATAAACAAGGGTATAATCTCATAATGCTAATAATCATATGCATAATCAGTATTACCCTTGTTTATATATCTTATAGCCTTGTTTATACATATATAGTTATTCAACCGGTTTGAAGTGCCTTTGGTTGGCGTTCAGATGGCGTGTCAGGTTTGGCGTGCCCATTAATTTTTTTTCTTAATGTTGCATTGTAATTTCTTAATTCTGATTGGTTTTACTTTGTTATTAACTGCCAAGTTTATTTCAGAATCTACGACCAACATAGCTCGCATTCCAATGAATATTTGACGGTATTTAATTTCATTCATCAGTACTTTTATACTATCGCCGCCAGATGTCAGCACCTTACGCAGCTCGGTTGAATAATTATAAGATATATAAACAAGGCTTATAGTTATTAAACTTGGCAGTTAATAACAAAGTAAAACCAATCAAAATTAAGAAATTACAATGCAACATTATTAAAAAAAATTAATGGCCACGCCACCCAAAGGTACTTCAAACCGGTTGAATAACTAGATATATATAAACGGGTATTACATATTACTATAATCCATGACCAAGGCTTTAACTTTTTATATGAAAGAGTTTGTATTTATAGTTGATGTTAAAATAAATAATTCGAAATTGTTGGGATATTTTTCTGAACTTTTACATGGTTTGAAATTAGTATGGTATACGGGTGAAGGCGTAAAATTGGTAGGCCTGATATATTCAAATACCGATTTTGCGCAGCACCAATCTTGTCATTTTCAACACTTTTAAAATCACGTTTGTTAACGGTTATAGTTGGTGGTTGGATGAGTATTGTGTGTATCGCTAGTTTTTATTTGAGATAGATAAATAGATAATTTGAATAGGCGTCCATTAGGTTGTAAATTAATAGTTTATTTGAACAAGTGTCAAATGGCGAAGCAGAACAGTAAAGACGAACAACACATTAATGTTTATGTACGAATCAGGTATATTTTTTTTACATTTTGTTTGTCAAAAACTTTTGTTATTACGCTTTGTAGGCCAAATTTCGAACATGAATTTAAAGGTTCATATTTAGAAGTTGTCTCCAAGAAGGAATTACTGAGTAAAACCAATTACAATCACAAAAAATATGTATTTGATCGAGTGTTTGATGGCTGTTCGACACAGCAAGAAGTTTATAGTGCGGTTGTTAGTCCACTTATACCTGAAGTTATCAATGGGTATAATTGTACAGTTTTTGCATATGGACAAACTGGAACAGGAAAAACATATACAATGGAAGGCACTCATGACAAAGATAATCAGGTAAAATACGCTTGGTTCAATTTTGCATTTTATAATTCCATTCATTTATTATCCACAATTGTTGAGATATTATTATTATAGACGAACAAGCAGTTGTATATTTGATTAATTCAGTAATGTATATATATATATATATATAGGGAACAAAACTACCCATTTTTCATAAGGACTTCAAAATTATAAAATCTGGTGACGAAACAATTTAAAAATTTACAATCAATTAATTACTTAGGAAGTTATAATTAACCGAAAGGCAAACAGGAATGTGTACAATAGTTACAAATTATGTATGTAGAAGAAAACGAAACTAACAAAAAATTGTTTACTGATATGTATTTTGAAAGTCGTTAACCCTTCGTTAGTCGCTATCGGTCTCTGAGACCGACGAGATACATATTCGGCATTTATAGTTCTTTTACGGTCGAGTTCGGCGCACCCCTTCCAGGTACCTTTCTACATTCCCTCGATAAAGGTTTAGTTCAAAAAGTCAGCCTTGTGCGCGCAGTCGATCCGAATTTCTGGGTGTGTTCGGAAACTGAGACCGTAGCGACTAATATTGCTTTATATTTTAAATTAATTGCGTTTTCTGTATATTTTTTTTTGTATTTTACGCCACCAGAAAAGAACAAAACAGGTAAGACTAAATTTATTGCAGTAATTTGTGTATATTTATCAGGATTTCGTTTACTGTAGATATGAATTATTCATATGAAGCCGAACAATACCGCCTACGGGAATTGTGGGATATGTATCCACTATCGGATACAGAAGAAGCTGTTGATGAAAGTAGTGACGAGGAGGACATTGTTGAGGAAAGATCAGGTGATAGTGAATCTGAGCAGGACATAAGTGATTATGAACATGAAGTTGAGTATAGCAGTCAGAATTCTTTCACTGGTAAAGATGGAATTACAAAATGGAACAAACAAATGAGACCTAAAACTATTAGAACTAGACAGGAAAATTACGTTGTTCGTCTTCCAATCTCAAGGCTACCCACTAGAGGTCTCAAAACTTCTCTAGAAATTTGGAAGTATTTTGTAACAGACGAAATGTTACAATCCATTGTAGACAACACTAATAAATTCATTACTTCTGTGAGAGAAAACTTTCCACGTGATAGGGATGCACGACCTACTGATTTTTTGGAAATGCAAGCTTTTATCGGATTACTTTATTATGCAGGTATTTATAAAGCCAATCATTTAAACGCAGATGATCTTTGGAAAAGTGACGGCACAGGAGTTGAAATTTTTCGCTTGACAATGTCGTTATCTCGTTTTCGATTTCTTTTGAGATGTCTCAGAATGGATGATAAAGAAACCCGTACAGAACGTGTAAAAATTGATAAACTTGCACCGGTGAGGGATTTATTTGACAAGTTCGTCGATCGTTGCAGGACCGGTTATAGTTTATCAGAATTTGTTACAGTGGACGAGAAGCTTGAGGGATTCCGAGGGCGGTGTGGCTTTCGACAATATATACCGTCAAAGCCCAATAAATACGGTATTAAAATTTTTGCACTCGCTGATGCAAAAATGATGTATGTTTCGAACATGGAAGTATATGTTGGGCAACAACCTGAAGGACCCTTTCGTGTTAACAACAGTCCTGATAGCGTCGTAAAAAGATTATGTCAGCATATTTATGGCTCAGGTCGGAATGTGACCGTAGATAATTGGTTTACGAGTATTAGCTTGGTTGATGCACTGCATAAAGAAAAAATCACAGTCATTGGTACAATAAGGAAAAACAAGCGTGAGTTACCAGTGGAATTTACAAATCCCATGCATCCAGTCAATTCAAGTATGTTTGGATATAGGCCCAATTACCGAAGACTGGGTCTTTGATTACAGCTCTATTTGCCATTTTAGAAAGAAAGCTTTTCTACAAGAATGTTATAGAATCCAACGCTGCATCACCTAAAAATATTTTTGACTATACAGAGTGTCCCAGAAGTAGGCAAACGGATACTTACTTCGTTATTTTAAATGGAACACCCTATATATTATTTCATTTTTCAATTCTACGTAGAAAAATAACATGACTTCATATAAACTACTATATGTCTATCTTTAATAACAACGTTGTTATTTACTCTTTTATCAAAAGTAGTCCCGATGCAAAGCATCGGTTAAGGCGGCGTGGTTTATATTTGCATTTGTTTTAGACATTCATATTTTAAATATCATACATACATACTTAGTCTGATTCAACATTGAAATTAAAATCGATGTAATTGTATACAGGTGTCCACTATAGCCCTGAACATTTGCTTAACTTTAATCCAAGGTAACTTGATTTTTTTAAATAGCACCCTATATTTTTGCTTGTGTTAAATTAATCCTTGCCCAAAACCCTATCAATCCATACTAAACATTTATGATGCCACATGCACGACTTCATAGTTAATTAATGATTTTAAATAAATCCAATAATTTTTCCGTTAATTTGCAGGTCGCCTTGGTATATAAGCGCTAAACAAAGGAATAAAGCTGTGAATTAGTAAGTATACGTCGGCATCGGGTCATAATTTAAAACTAATAACACTTTTTTTTGAAAAAATCAGAAATTTTATGTCATTTAACTCTGTGATTATGCAAAATTTCTTAAATATATATATATATATTAAAAAACCGTTAAAATTACAAAAAATAAACATTAAAAACAGTCAATACATCATTAAATTAATTATTTGAATGTAAAGGAAATGTTCAAGAATGTCCTCTTTCTCTCAAAGATATTTCTATCTCCTTTTACGTTACTTTTTGAAGCAACTCTGGTGAAACGGCTAAAAATGCCTCCCTTAGTGGTAAGTTCCCCAACATTTCAAAGAATTACGTTTGCAAAAAATAGTTGTATCGCTCTCCGTTTAAATTATTCTCGAAGAAAAAGGGTCCCACAATGTGACATCCAACAAAATTCTTCCTCATACATTTGTTTTCCATCTACCTTATACCGCACGTGTTGCTACAGATCTAGGATTGTCTTGTGCATAAACGTGAGCGTTCTTTCTGATCGGTACACCATTACTCTGGAAACTACCTTCTACACATCAGTCACAATGTCTTATTCGCCTTCCGTAATCATCATCTGTAGGCTGCTGATGTATGGATGCGTGGTAAGGGTGATATTTATGTATCCGTAAAATCCTTTGAACATGTAAAAAATAGCAATGCAGTCGTTGTCATCGAAACAAAAGTGTAGCAGAGAAGTGTCATAAAAAATAAGACATATAAAAAAGTTGTGCGTATTTTTGTAAATAAATTTAATCTTTTACTAAATAAATCCAAATTGTTATAAACCGACGGGTCTGTTAACTTAACGTTTAAACGAAATTATTACATTTGGTGCCGAAACCCGGGATATTTGGACAGTTTAGCTAAAAGTATTAAATAACGGAACGGGATCATGGATCTAGCTATGAGAAAAACGTATCGCGCACAGTTATCAAAAATAGTGAACAACGTGAACGAACAATTAAAGAACAATAAAATTGATAATCATGATATACCAGTGCTAATTAGTAGAATCAAATCGCTAAATACAAACTTAAATGAAGTGAATCAGCGGCTAGCTTCGACATTTGAAGACCACCAGTTGGAAAATGAATGTCAGAAGATCTTTGAATACGAGGACGTCGCTGTAGAGACCATCACAAGGCTTGAGCAACGAGCGAAGTCACAGACGGAAATAACGGAGGAAACGAGCCAACAACGTACTAATGATGGTAATAAAACAAAAGGACAAAGAACGGTAAGATTACCCAAGTTAGAATTAATAAAATTCAACGGAAACAAATGTGCATGGCCGGCATTTTGGGAGCAATATAGCGTAGCGGTTCATAAAAATGAGGAATTGGACGAGGCGTCAAAATACGCTTACTTAAAATCATTGTTGAGCGGGAAAGCTGCAACAACTATCGCAGGTTTGACTCAAAGCCAATTATCATATAATGACGCTATTGAGCTCTTAAAAGCGGAATATGCCAACACCGATAGCATAGTGAATAGCTATATACAACAGTTAATGACAATTCAGCCGATAAAAAGTGAGAGAGACGTCGGTTCCTTACGTATCTTATATACTAAAGCGTCGACTATTACAAGATCGTTAATATCACTAGGTATAACCGCAGAACAGTACGGTCTCATGGTAAAATCTATTATACTGAACGCACTTCCGTATAGTATGAAGCTAGAATATAGCAAGCAAAGAATAAGAAACGGTAATTCCATGGGCAACGATAACGTCTTTGAATCCAATACAGAGCATAATAATATAAGCTTGGATTATAATAAAGAAATAAAGGAATTATTGCAATTTCTAAAGTTGGAATTAGATTCTATAGAACAAGCACGTGCACTGACCGAACGTGATAAGGATGAAACCTCTTTCACAAGAGATAACGAAAATAAGAGGCGTAAAAGTTTTTGCACAGCAGCTGGTTTATTTACAAATTCGAAAGCATGTTGTTTATTTTGTGATAATAAATCACATTTAACAGTTGAATGTAAAAGCTCTATTGATATAACTAAGAAAAAGGCAATTTTAAAAGAAAACGGTTGCTGCTATAGATGCACAAAACCGAATCACAATTCAAAATTCTGTAAAACAAAAATTGCTTGTGCAAAATGTAAAAAGAGGCATGCTACTTCAATGTGTGACCCATACAGAAAAAAGGGTGAACATAGTGAATCACAAACTGATAAAGTGGCTCCAGTTGAAAGGAAGGTAGCAAGTATTCGGTCGGCATCATCCCAAGATAACACTACGAATTTATTCGCCAACGGCAGCTTAAATAGTATTTATTTGCAAACGGCGTATGCAATAGTGGACAATGCAAAAAACAACAATACTCTTGCTCGTATTGTAATGGATGGGGGAAGCCAACTTACGTTCGTAAAAGAAAACCTAGCAAGAGAAATAGGCTTACCAATTATTGGAACACACAAGATTTCAATAATGCCTTTCGGTAGTTCAAGTCGTACACCAGCTAGATTGTGTAATAAGGTAAGAATTAAGCTAAGAAGTCAATACGACAATGAGAAAATAGAAATTCATGCTATCGAGGTCCCTGAAATCTGTTTCGACGTGTTAACGCCACCCTCACAAGATGATCCGATAATTCGCGAATTTGCATCGAATTCTCAATTGGCGGATGTCAACATAAAGAATGTGTCCGCGTATAATGGAATTGCGATTTTAGTCGGAGCAGACAATTACTGGAAACTAATGACTGGTGAAACACAGCGACTTTCTGAGAATTTGACCGCAGTAAACAGCAAATTGGGTTGGACAATACACGGTGCGGCAGATAATGTGGAAACTTACAACTTTATAGTTAATGTCAAGTTAGCTACGGTGTTAAAAACAGAAGTACAAAGTGAGGATATTAATTTGCAACGGTTTTGGGATTTAGAATCTATCGGTATCAACGCAAATGAGAAAACTATCGACAACTATAGTCAGAAATTTATGACGGATAATATCGTATTTAAGAACGGAAGTTACGAGGTATCATTACCATGGAAGATAGAAAATTTAGATTCAAATTACCAAGGTGCTAGAATACGCTTAAAAATGTTAACATCGAGATTATTAAGTAACAGAAAATTAATTGAATACGATAAAGCCATACGTGAGTACATAGATAACGACTGTGCTGAACTTGTACCAATTAACGAAGCGGCAACAGAAAAAATGTATTATCTACCCCATCAACCTGTATACCGTCAAGATAGAGAAACGACCAAACTACGTGTGGTATTTGACGCTTCGGCACATTCACCTGGTTTACCGTCATTAAATGATTGTTTGTTTTCGGGCGAAAATTTAGTACCAGATTTAGTGAAAATATTACTGAATTTCAGAATTGGTTCTATAGCCATGGTAGCGGATATAGAGAAGGCTTTTTTACAGATACGGTTAAATAAAAGCGAACGAAATTCTCATCGTTTCTTATGGTACGAAAGACCAATTGAAAAAGACGATTTAACACTCAGCAAATTACCTCCTGTATGTGAATACAGAATGAAACGCGTCACATTTGGTGTCACAACTAGTCCCTTTATCTTGGCAGTAACACTAAAAAAGCATTTTTTGGAACAGCAATTTGTAAAAACTGCAAAGATTTTGTCAAAGCCATTCTATGTTGACGATTTGATTGTCTCGGTAAGTTCCCTAGAGGATGCTATAGAATTATATGAACAATCCAATCATATACTCGCATCAGCTGGTATGAATATACGAAAATGGTGTTCGAATGATCATGAAATGATGAAACGATTCCAGGATAGAGAGGCAGCAACTTTAAACACTAATCAGAAGAAGGTATTGGGTATTAATTGGTATCCGGTAACGGATGAGTTGTCACCCGATTTAAAATCGGTCTTAAACGCTAATGACAACGTGCCTACTAAACGTAACGTTTTGCAAACTATTGCTAGGATATTCGACCCGATAGGTGTGTTAGCTCCGTACACTGTTAGAGCTAAAATCTTACTACAAGCAATTTGGAAGAACAAGATTGAGTGGGATGAGATTATACCTGAGCAACTAAGGGCGGAATGGTTCAAATGGTGTCAAGAAATGCCAATCGTGACGAATATACGCCTTCAAAGAAAAGTCTTAGACAACCAAGATGACGAAGTTGAACTACATATTTTTGCTGACGCGAGCCCTCTGGCATATGGAGTTGTTGCTTATGTAAAATGTTTGAGAACACAAGAGTGCATATTTTTAATGGCAAAAAATCAAGTAGCACCTGTTACACAGAAAGGAGGACATAAACTTACTTTACCAAAGCTGGAATTAACCGCTGCTTTATGTGCCGCCAGGTTGCAAAATTACATCAAACGAAATTTAAATTTACGCATAAAAAGTGCCATATTATGGTCCGATTCAAAAATCACACTGTACTGGATAAAGGGTCGATCTTCAAAATGGAAACCGTACGTGCAAAACAGAGTGGATGAAATAAGACGTTTAGACTCCGAAAATTGGAAATACTGCCCTGGAAAGGATAACCCAGCAGATTTACTCACTAGAGGAATTTCTATGCAGAAATTGTCGGAAATAACGACATGGTATGAAGGACCGACGTGGCTAAAAGAAGAACCTGACTGTTGGCCTAATGACAAAATGAATAGTGAGCTTGGTGTAGATGGAAATGAATCAACCAACTTGCTAGTTAACACGGAAGAAGAGCGACCAGAACTGATTTTTTGCTTAGACAAGTATAGTCGCCTTGAAAAAATACTTAGGATAACGGCCTACGTACAGAGATTTGTTAACAACACAAGAAAATCAAATCACAAAGTTGCAGGGGATATAACAGTATCTGAGTTATACGCTGCAGAGCTATATTGGGTAAGAACTATCCAGCACAATCAATTTACCGAAGAAATAAAGGCGCTCGCGGCTAACAAAGCCTTAAGTTCAAAGTCCACAATATTAACTTTGAATCCCTTCTTGGATGAAAATAAAATTTTGAGACTAGGAGGTCGGTTAGCGGAGGCGGAATTGCCCTATGAAATCAAACACCCTATTATATTACCAAAGAAATCTTCTTTTACTGATAAAGTTATATGGCATGAGCATGAAAACGTTCTACATGGGGGAGTTAATATAACTTTAGCAGCTGGAAATACTGGATAATACAGGCACGACAGAGGATCAAGAGTATACTTATGAAGTGCTTGAAACTGTGCTATCAGAGGTAGAAGCAACAGTAAATTCACGTCCCTTGACATATATTGATAATGACAGCACACAACTGCTTACCTTAACACCCTCACACTTCCTAATAGGACATTCGAATACTGGGTTTAATATTGACACGAAATTAGCGCAATTAAATAAAAATGACATTCTGAAACAGTGGAAGCTTCGAGAAGAACTTGCAAACAAATTCTGGACGCGGTGGTGCGTGGCTTACGTTCAGCAATTACGTTCTTTTCATCACGTGACGCGAGTGCAATCGAGAGACATAAAAAAGGGAGATGTCGCTTTATTATACGAACAATTAGTTCCTAGATTATTATGGAAGTTAGTGCGAGTAGTGAAGCTGTTCCCTGGAAGAGATGGAAGAATCAGAGCTTGTGAAGTTGAAACCAGCCGTGGCCTCAAACTTCGAAGACCTGTCCAGCAGTTATATCCACTGGAAGTGGAACCTACTGGCCCGGGGGAGGATGTAAAAAATAGCAATGCAGTCGTTGTCATCGAAACAAAAGTGTAGCAGAGAAGTGTCATAAAAAATAAGACATATAAAAAAGTTGTGCGTATTTTTGTAAATAAATTTAATCTTTTACTAAATAAATCCAAATTGTTATAAACCGACGGGTCTGTTAAC
This sequence comes from Cetonia aurata, assembly GCA_949128085.1. Classification (NCBI taxonomy): domain Eukaryota; kingdom Metazoa; phylum Arthropoda; class Insecta; order Coleoptera; family Scarabaeidae; genus Cetonia; species Cetonia aurata. The sequence continues at coordinate 1,999,831 of OX421885.1, forward strand.
TTAACGTTTAAACGAAATTATTACAGAACAGTACTGTTATACACACTTCAGCGTTTCTGCTGATATGCCTCGTGCCCACATTTGGCTGTTCAACCTCAGAAGTAAAAACATTGAACTCATTATCTTCATTAATATGATGATAACGTTTATTAAACAGCACAGATGCTTTCAAACCTGTGCTTAACATTAAAACATTCCATTCTTGGACACCATGTTGTCTATATATTTTTCAAGACAATTTTGTCCACATTCACCTAAATCTAAAATTTGAAAAATTGTGTAAAACGGGAATATAAATAGGTATAAATATATGTAATTGGGAAAATGACATAAATGGTTACGTACCAATCAAATATATCATATCAACAAATTCTTCTTTTGAATATTGCATATTTTGAAGTATATAACAACATGTATAGGAAAATAAATAAGCAAGCAATGAGAGAGCAAGGAAAAGGTATTATATATACAAAATTATTTTTTGACAGTTTTGAGATTTAATTATTGCGAAACAATTACCATGGCCTACTAAAAATATGTTCTATAATTTCTGATCATACATAAATGACATAAAATTTTTCTTTTTTTAAAAAACTTGTTATTAGTTTTATATTATGACCCTATACTGACATGTATTTGCTAATTCGCAGCTTTATTCAATTGTTTAGCTTTTATATACCAAGGCGACCTGCAAATTAACGGAAAAATTATTGGATTTATTTAAAATCATTAATTAACTATGAAGTCGTGCATGTGGCATCATAAAGGTTTAGTATGGATTGATAGGGTTTTGGGCAAGGATTAATTTAACACAAGCAAAAATATAGGGTGCTATTTAAAAAAATCAAGTTACCTTGGATTAAAGTTAAGCAAATGTTCAGGGCTATAGTGGACACCTGTATACAATTACATCGATTTTAATTTCAATGTTGAATCAGACTAAGTACGTATGTATGATATTTAAAATATGAATGTCTAAAACAAATGCAAATAAAAACCACGCCGCCTTAACCGATGCTTTGCATCGGGACTACTTTTGTCAAAAGAGTAAATAACAACGTTGTTATTAAAGATAGACATATAGTAGTTTATATGAAGTCATGTTATTTTTCTACGTAGAATTGAAAAATGAAATAATATATAGGGTGTTCCGTTTAAAATAACGAAGTAAGTATCCGTTTGCCTACTTCTGGGACACTCTGTATAGTCAAAAATATTTTTAGGTGATGCAGCATTGGATTCTATAACATTCTTGTAGAAAAGCTTTCTTTCTAAAATGGCAAATAGAGCTGTAATCAAAGACCCAGTCTTCGGTGGGACACTCTGTACACTAGTCTCCTACGTTCCTAAAAAAAAGAAAAATGTTTTGCTGGTGTCTTCAATGCACTACGACGACAATATTGACGAAAGTACAGGTGAAAAGTGTAAACCCACAATTATAACTACATATAATAAAACTAAATGCGGAGTCGATGTAGTTGATCAACTTTGCGCTAATTACAATTGCGCAAGAAGTACCCGACGTTGGCCAATGGTGGTATTCTACTGTATACTAAATGTGGCCGGAATTAATTGTATGGTTGTCTACAACTGTAATAATGCTGATAGTGCTAAAAAGAGAAGACGCCCATTTTTGCAAGGCTTAGCATTTGAATTGATTAAACCCCATTTACAAGTTCGAGCAGATACGAAACCTTCCAATAACAATAAAAACACGCCTTTATGAAATTTGTGGTCTAAATCAAGAGCCAGTCCCAGAAAACGAAAGGAGGGATGGACGCTGTAATTTTTGCAGTACGAAGAAAAATAGACGTACCCGATACTTCTGTGTAAACTGCAATAAATTTATGTGCTTGGAGCATCTTCAGGGCATTTGCGAAAGTTGTAAAATAAATGCTATTTAGTGATCAATTTTTAGTTTGTGTTATACTGAATAATTAGTTGAGTTTTTACAATTTGTTTGTGTTTTTCTTTATACATTCATTTGTATTTTCTTAGAATTATATTGTTTTGTTACTGGATGTAATAAAATATGATATTAAAAATAAATAAACGTACTTATGAGTACATTAGAGCATATATTCTTCCATGTTGGTCTCACAGACCGTAGCGACTAAATTTGTCGAAAAAGTTCTAGCGACTAACGAAGGGTTAAACAGGGAGTGATCACAACAGTGCAAAAGTTACAAAATTATCATTGCAAAATGTTACAGTAGGTAAATACTACTTAACTATGTGTATCATTTTTAAAATTTATGGAGTTACTACAACTATTAATATGTACCATTTCCAAAAATAATCGTTTCTTGTAATTTGATTCCATTTCAACATAACTTTGATTATGATGCTATTACCATCGCATCATAATCAAAGTTATGTTTTTTTATCTCGGACCTGGAGAGATAAGGCACACAAGCATTTTCCGATGCGAGCATCACTCTTATGTTGAGTTACTCTACTCTTTAGCAATTGCGACATCTGACCAACATAACACCCTTATTGGCAATCATTGTAAGAAATGCATCCTTCTGATTGAGAATATAATTTTAGTGAAAATACTACCATTTATTCCTTGAGTAAGTCTGGTCAGTATTCCTTGTTACTGTTATTTATAGATATAGTAAAAACATGAATACTATGAAAATACAGAAATACATATGTGATTGGTTATTTATAATTAAAAGGATATTGGGAGCAAGATTAGTAATGGATATTCTAGTGGCACTGTTAAAATGGACATTATAGAATTTCTATAAACAGCAGCTTTGAAGATGTTTATATCTGTATTTTTATACTGGCCAAATTCTATAAGCAGTGATGATACTGCTGTTTGTACCTCCATTTCTAGCTGCTCGCAGCATCCAATTTTCTTGAGGATAAATGAACAGCATTTTGATTTCATTTAATATTTATGATCCTATATAATTAAATAAATTTGAATTTAGAACACGATATTTAAAAATGTCCTCAAGACATTTTTTGGACTATAGGAGTGGAGTATTGTCATCTACAGGAATAAGTAATTGCCAATGATAATTATTATTAAATTATATTCTTGAAGTAATAATGAATTTTGAAATGAAACCTGCATTTTTATAAAACCAGTAACCCAACCGATCATAGAAATTCTGACGCACATTTATTAACATATCCGACGCGACTGTGTGACTGACTTCAATCATTCTCGTGCGCAATTCCTCTGGATTTGATGGATGTTTGTCACCTTGTATGTACATCGAATTTGTAAAAAGTGCCACAAAAAGTCTAAATCCGGAGATCGCGCTGGCCATTTAATAGGACCAGAATTACCTATCAATCGGTATTCCAAAACCGTGTTCAAAAAAGTTTCTAATATTAGGCGTGTTATGCCGAGCAAGTGCCCTGCTGAAATCAAATTTCATTAAATCGCCTCCTTACAGCATATATAGTATATATATTTTCCAATCTCATATTTTTTCCATCTCTTAATTGCTTTATTTTGTTGTTCTTCTAAAAAATATAGTACAAATTGAACATATTTCCAATAATTCTCGATTTTTTTTTTTGTAATGGTCCCTTGATGTATTATTTTCTATTGATACTATTGGCTGCACTGTCAATCAAAATGATTATAATTTACTTACTGTTTATGTGATATATACCGAATGTATCAGGTACTGAATTTTTAAAATTGTATGTACATATGTCTTTGAGAAATTTAACAGTAAGATAAAGATATTATTATATGGGTGATTTTAATATTGCACATTTTAATAATCCCACTGTTAATGATACCAAATGCCGTTAAATAAATAACTTTATAGATTTCTTAAACCACAATATAACTCAATGTTAAATTCTTGTAGACGATTGTTAGATTTAGTATTCAGTGACAGAAATATTGTACAATTGTACAAAGAGAATGTATATCTATAGGACAGGAAGACTTTAATCATCTAAGAGTCTCTCTCAATCTCTTGTAACACTGTGCGCACTCACCGTATCTCTGATAATGCTGACGACTAGTTATATGATTTTATAAAAGCAAACTTTATTAATCTTTATAACACCTTTCTTGATATTGATTGGTCATTTCATTATTCTATAACGGATGTGAACAGCGCAGGTGTTACCTATTCCTGCAACATACTCCTTGCAGGAATAGGTAACACCTGCGCTCAGTGAGTTATGAGAGAGAGAGTGGGCACAAAATAAAAACTTACCTATCTTTTGTACATAAAAACCATTCTCCTATTTTTCTTGCTGGAAAAGACGTCTATGACTTTATTGTCAAAATCCGGGATAGTCTGGATTAACTACTTTTCTATTGATAGAACCGATAATGCGTTCAGCAGACCTTCTGACATTGCGCTTCTCAAAAAAGTTTTTAATGCGTTAGATGGTGAAAAAACATCGTTCACATTCTGCTGTCGGCATGAGCGTTGTACAAATAATATCCAACAATTTGTATGTTTCCGTCAAAACCTTTTTTAGGTTGTTGTCTGTTATGAACACTAAAAGTGGCAAAACACCACGTCACACGTCATCGCGCTCAAGAATTACCGTTCGTTTTGGCGACCGAAAAAAAAGCTGGAAAATGACTGCAAAGTTGCTAAGAAATTTTTTTAATAATAAATAAATATAATATGCATGTGAAAATGTTTTTTTGATAACAGCTTGAACACCATTTGTCTTACCACTCATCACGGACGCCCCATCGTAACTTTGAGCGATTAGTTTATTGTTATAAGATCCAGAAGAACAATTTAAAATAGTTCGCAATTCATTCAGCAATGTTTTTGCTAATACATCAGCATTATGTCCACCCGGCTTAAAAAAAGACCAAAAGCTTTCAAAAATTTGTCCATTAAACACGTATCGAATAATAACAATTTAATTTCTTTTAAAATTTCCTGCTTGTAAATTCGCAACATTGCACTTAGCAATTCGTTCTGAAAAGTTTTTGAGGCGCCTTTAAACACTTGTGAACCTTTCATATGTATTGCAAGCACAGCATCTACTTCAGCTGTAAAGTTGATAAGCCTACATAAATACCTGGATTTTTCGAAGTCAATGTCTCATCATGGCCTCGTAACGCCAATTCAAAAGCTCCACAAAATTTTATACACATAATTAAGCGGCGCAAAATATGACGATTTTTTCCCACATTTTCGTTGTATTTGATTTTATGTCGCAAATAAGCATTGTCTAACTGTTCACGTACATATGTCCACTTTGCCTAGAACACTCATATCTACGCATGCATTAATGTCAGAAACGAAATTTTCGAGTTTCAGAAAAATGCATTAATTTTAATATTTTTTTTTTGTTTTTGATAACACTAAAAAAATCTTCAAAAAATATAATTTTGTTAGTCGGGTCAACCTCAATGAGACGAAGCTCGTAAATACAATGTTTTGTATTTACTTATCTATGTTATTATTTTTATTTTTCACGTTAGTATTTTGTAGTAGTACCTGCTGCTATTCATTAATTTGTAAATTATATGTTGTCTTTTGTTTTCAGATAACCGCTGGTATCATCCCTAGATCTCTGGCTCAAATTTTCAAAGTTCTTAGCAATTCGAAAACTGAGAGTTCAATAAAAGTATCATATTTGGAGTTGTACAATGAGGAACTTTTTGATTTATTATCGCAATGTAATATTTCAAAGCCTATTAGGTGAGATTCATATAAATTACTAGAGGAAATAATACTTTAGCTCCTTGAGGATCTTTTATCGTTTATATTCGATTTTTTTTTCTATATATACGAATATACCGGCTGTCCTAAAGTGGATGCCCTATTGGAAGTATATTAAAAAACAATCATCCGAATTAATTCAAATTTTAAATGTGCAAGTTATTCATCTTGAATAATTTGCACTTTAGACACAACTTGTGTCTAAAATATTTTCATCCATGCATGGTAACAAACCTTTTGATTCAAGTAGAACATCCTGTATTTCTTATCATCGTAGGATTCCGTACTAAATTCCATAAAACTGTTTGACTTATTTCCCTTTGCCTACATCAAAGTGTTTTTGAGATATAAATTAATTTAAATTTTTGTTTTACAAAAGTTTGCACATCGTCGCTCTTTAAAATAACTAAAAGTCTTATTTTTGAACTTGGTTTAAGGGAACCTTGGACTAACTTGCTGTTATTTGAATTTAGTTACATTTTACATGGCGTTCCATATGTTGTTAGAAAAATTCCTTTAAGTACATATTTTTTATAGTGACCATCTTATATATTAATCATTCTTTACAAACCTGTTAAATTTACTTTTCAACAGGTATGATGTTCCTATATCTATATCGTTGCAATTGAGGTACAAGCATTTATTTAAAAGTAATCCCTTTCTCATTTATTTTGAAATTGAAGTTGAGCATGAACGTGTGAAATGACACGAGTGATTCAAAAGTTAGGTTTAGGAATTCGCATTTAATTCCTAACATTGTGTACATACATACACTACATAATTAGCAATCGATCGTTATTAGGAGACGCGTTTCGGCTTACCAAGGCTCATCAGTACTGCTGAGCGATTGATTGCATATCGACGTTGAAGTCAATTGAAGGTATATACAGGGTGTAGCACCTAAGACGCCTCCGACTATAGCTCCCCTATCTTACAAGATATCGAAGAAAGTCTACGAGCACAATTGTGCAGAATTACCGGTCAGAAGTGGCGTGGCGTATTCCAGCGACATATCAAAATTATGTTTTTTTTAAATGGGACAGCCTATATTTTATAGCAAATTTGGAAAACTCTCGCAGAGTACTTATTTTTTTATAAAACATGTTATACCCCTAACTTTAGCGGTTTCGTTGTTATGACTAGAGTAGCCCACTTTCCGTGCGCGTAATTCGTAATATACTAGAATATGCGATAGAATAGGGACGCAACATGAGCTTGTTACCGATATAAGTATAGAAGACATTTATTCTATCAGAAATAATTAAATATACATTTGGTTTTCTGCTATTAAAGTAATATGCAATACAGTCATCCCCACATCGGCGCTCATGGCGCGCACGGAAAGTGGTCTACTCTAGTTATGACCGTTTTTTTCTCATAGACGGACCATTGTGTAAATTTTTTTTGGCAGGAACTAAATTGCCCCGGCGCTTAGGTTTCGAATTTAATGATAGACTCAGACCTCTTGTACCTTCACTTAATTTTTTTTTAAGTGATTTATGAAAAGAAAATAATTTTTGATTGGTACTCGCAAATTGCCGTTTGTTTCTAAAATTTCAAATGGCATTCCCCAAAAAAAAATTACATGACTGGATAGCCGAAATTCCAAACTTTTCATTGGTACAAAAAAACAACACATTTCATAACGAAATTTTTAGGAAGAAGATGTTATGTCAATTTGTCGGAAAATGTCTTTTGCCGAAATTAAGTCTGTCATGATAAAACAAAAAAAAAATGTGATAAATATGGTGTTTATTCAGCAATGTCGCAAGAATTGTTAGTTAGCATCAGAAGTGCACCCTTAGACGTCTCATATTCAAATTAACAAGCGTTTCTAATACTTAAGTAAAAATATGCGAGTAAATAGTTTCGATAATCTAGCTACCTAAAATAATGTTCGAAATGACGACCTTCTCGTTGGAAACAATCGCAAACCGCGACTCACAGGCCCCAGACACCGTCCTTAGGACTTCCGCTGATAAACCACGGAGAACCGCGCGAATTCTCTCTCGCTTATCCTCGGCTGTAGTTGGTACCGTCCTATAGACCTCGTTCTTGATGTAGCCCCCAGAGGAAGAAGTCAATGGGAGTGAGGTCTGGTGATCTTGGCGACCACCTTGCTGGATCCCACGATCAATCCATAAATCTGGAGAGCTTTCATCAAGATATTCCCGAACGGCACGACTATTATGTGGAAAATCATCTGTCGTCTTGGAAAATGTGCCTTTAGTCGGCAAATTTTCCTAGAGTTCAACCAAGTCGTCACGAAGGAACCGTAAGTACTTGTTGCCGTTCAGGTTTCCGTTGAAGAAGTAAGGACCAAGTAGGTGTCCTCCCAGTATGCCACCCCAAACATTGAGTGACCATCTTTGCTGGTGGTTTCCAATTCTGATGAAGTGCGGGTTTGCATCGGCATAATAATGAAAGTTGTGGCGATTGACTACCCCATTTTTATAAAATGTCGATTCATCAGAACATAACACGCGGTAAGTTTCATCATGGTCGATTTTGTTGATACAACCTACATACAGGAATTTTGCCTTGCTTGAACATCTTGAGGTTGTAATTCCTGATGCAGTTGAATTTTGAAAGGATGAAACTTGCACTCCTGAAGAGTACGGTGCACAGAACGCAATTAAATGTCAGTATTCCCGCTAAGATCACGGATACTGATATGAGGACTTGCAACAGCCGGCTCCAGAACTTGCAATTCATTATCTTCGGACAAAACTGGGTTTGTTCTAACTCTCGCTGCTCGTTGAACAGTCCCAGTAGTTGAAAATCTATCCAACACTCTTTGAAATGCACGTGGATTTGGATGCGCTCTGACAGGATACTTCTCAGCGTATACTCGTGACGCCAACAAACAATTCTTGTAACATTCTCCAAGAATAAACCCCATGTCTAACATTTATTCTTGATTTTAAAGCATTTTCGCAATATTTATCAGAGAATTATGTTTCTACTGTCACTTTATTCTTATTTTTACTGTTTTTTTTTTACAATTGCACTTCTTTTGTTTTATCATGATTTAACATTTTCCGACAAATTAACATGACAACTTTTTCTTTCTTAAAAATTTCGTTATGATGTTTTTTTGGTACCAATGAAAAATTTGAAATGTCGGCTATCCAGCGATGTAGTTTATTTTGGGGGGTGCCATTTGAAATTTAAAAAAAATGACAATTTGGGAATGTCGATCAAAAATTATCTTCTTTTATAATAATTTAGTTCCTGCCAAAAAAATATTTCAAACAATGGTCCGACTGTGAGGAAGAAATGTTATAATATATAACAAAATAAGTACTCTTCCAGGGTTTTCCAAATCTGCAATAAAAAATTTGAGAAGATGGCGAAGGTAATTATGCACGATTTTGCTCTTAAACTTTCTTCGACATCTTGTATGATAGGGGGGCTATGGTCCGAAGTGTCTTAGGTGCTACACCCGATATAGCGAAGAATATATGCATGACAGTTAATCTGTAATAATCTCATTAACATTAGAACAGTATTGCTGTTTTATCGACTCTAAATATACAATTCGTGCTTGATCAAGCACTGAAACGTAGTTGGATGTTAACCACTAAATTTCACGAGGATGCGATAATATTCAATCGATATATATATGATTTGTTATATTAATATAGGTTTAAGAATAGCTAATCAGCTACTGATTTATTATTAGGATATTTGAAGATAAAACGCAGAAAGGATCTGTTATACTACAAGGCTTAGAAGAATTGTCAGTAACTGAACTACAACAGGTGTATAAAATTCTAGAACAAGGTGCAGAAAGAAGAAGAATTGCTTCAACCCTTATGAATAGTTCCTCCAGTCGTTCACATACAGTGTTTACAATAGTGGTTCACACAAGAGAAACGACAATTGATGGTGAAGAATTAGTGAAGACTGGGAAACTGAATTTGGTAGATTTAGCAGGTAGTGAAAATATATCAAAATCCGGAGCTGTAGATAAAAGAGCAAGGGAAGCTGGTAATATCAACCAATCATTACTTACATTAGGTCGTGTAATCAAAGCATTAACAGAAAGAAGTACCCACATACCATATAGGTGCGTATTATTACTTTTATTTTGCTTTGTTAATTTAAGTTATTAAAGACTTCTACAATATAATTACTCTTCTATTTCAGAGAATCAAAACTAACAAGGATATTACAAGACAGTCTTGGGGGTCGCACTAAAACGTCTCTTATAGCTACTGTTTCCGGAGTAACATATAATATGGAGGAAACTTTGAATACACTAGAATATGCCATGCGAGCAAGATGCATACAAAATCGTCCGGAAGTAAACCAAAAAATTTCTCGAACAGCTTTAATAAATGAATATTCTGATACTATTGAAAGATTACAAAGGGATTTAGTGGCAATGAGGACTGGTACTGGCGTTTATGTAGATGAAGAAAATTATTCAAAGTTAGTAGCAGATAATGAAATTCAAAAAGCCGAAATAACGGAGAAAATGACATACATTCAGAAAATGGAAACTGATATATTAGAATACACTGAAAAATTGCACACCCTACAAGCAAGTTGGGTTGAGGCAGCTAATAATATCGAAGCACTGTCAAGCGAAAAGAAAATTCTTGAAAAGGATTTAGTTCTCGTTAAAGAAACAAATGAAAAACAAATTAAAGAAATACATGAATTTAAGGAAAAACACAATAATCTAAAGCAAGAAACGGAAAAGTTATTGAATGATATGGAAACTCACTCAATAAATGAAGATACTCTTCATAGGAAAGTGTCTTATTTGTACCAAACGTCACAAATGAATAAACAGTTATCTAAGAGTTTTTATAATATGTACAATAAACTGTATATAGAACTGATATCGCGTATCGACAAATGTATGAATTTCACGTTAAGTTCAATGCGTACCACAGAAGATTTATTTAAAGAGGACTATCCAGAAGAAATTTATGATAATCTCGCACTACAAGTAAATGATCTATTAGAATTTTCTAATACAATGCGTCAGTATACATCAAAGCATTTTCAAAATAAGGAAGTGGTATCTACTACTTTCAATAACTATGTAAGCTTTTTGCAATCGCTTACTGATTCAGCACATAACAGATTGATTGAATGTGCTGATAATATTTGTGGACAGCTGGATTCTTTATGTGAGCTTACAAGTGGTCACCACAAAAACCTTACAATTATTTTCCCCGCTGTAAGTTTCTCTATGTGTGAAATATTTTTATTATTTACTAAATTGCTGTTTTTATTTCAGTTATGTACTATTAGGGAGGCTGCTGCGACAGAAGCTAAAGGAATGTCAGATATAATTGAAATATTTCAAAATAATGCATGTGATCCCATAGAAGATTTAATAGATGAAATTGAAAAACTGAATGAAGAGGTTATGCAGTGTCATGAACAAATTTTTAATTTAGAAAAGGTGAGGATTGTTTACGAAATGCTTTTTCCAATTCGCATAGGCACACTACCTGCATGTTTTTGATGATACATGATAATACACTGCGACTGAAGGATCTATTGTGTCCAAGGTTGAAATGATTTAAATGATTTGAATAAAATCAGAATTTAAGTTATGATTTAAATGAAGGTGATTTTTATTTGAAAAATCATGGTTTCCTTTATTGTAATACTCTGTTTATAGTTTTTATTATTTTTATATAATTGTTTTAAGCAGAAAAAATAACAAACTTCATTTTACATTTATTTGGTAACAGAATACATAAAATATTTTCAAATACAAAGACAAATAAATGAACATAAGAAAACTATGTTATCATATTGATAAAAAAAATACTATTTGTACTGTATCATAATGTTTAAAAGCAACCATAAGCTGTTACTTTGTGATAACCTATTTTATCGTATAACGGGTACAATTTTCTTAATACTATTGATTTGTTATTTCAAATGGCTTTGGTAGACTGGTATAAAAGTCGTTTGTTTTAGAACAAAGTTTTATATAAATATTCATATTTCTGTTATCGTAAATGTCATCTTTTGTTTTCCTTTTCCCAAGCAATATATCGAACAGTTTTCAAAACAATATTGTTTGATAATGAAGAATAAATAAATTACGACGTTTCATGTGATATGTGTTTATTCTGCATCAAATTGAATTCGGGCAATCACCAACCTTCAAAATGGCTTATTTACTATTAGAACGGCCGCGGACTCTCTCTTTCTATGGTAACAAGTTTCAAAATGTTTCAACACGTTTGCGGTAGAATTGCTAACTTGCAGAAGTAAAACCACAAAACGTGTCAGCTTTTTATCAATTTTAGATTCTTGGCAATACAGTGGTATCAGTATTGTTTTTATGAAAACAGCATAAGAGGCTTTTATAAAGTATCAGTATTTAAAATAATCAAAGAAATTATGGTTTTTGATTTTTTTTTTAATCGTGATTTTTATCAACCCTGATCCCTATTCTCTCTTTATTTACAGCTTGCCATCCAGTCCAATTTCTTTTAAAAATTGCAGAATGTCAGAAGGTCGCAGGTTAGGTTACTCTTCTTCTTCAATTTCACATGCTCCCTCGTGCAGGGCCCTTGAGTTGTACAGTGCAGCGCAATTTGAAAGTAGATGGAAGGGTTACTTGTTCCCTTTGCCGAGCCCTTTAGTTTTTCTAGATACTGCCAAACCACTTTGAACTGATTATATGTGAGCTCAGCGCTGCTTTTGATTGTTTTTGTCAATGTTGAACTGTCTTCAATGTCTTTCAATAGCGTATGTTTCCGCCTGGAAGATACTCGGGTATGTACCCAAGCTTTCGAAATATTTTGTTCCAGGTCAATGTATCTCTATTCCAGTTCCCTTTGCCACTCGTTAATGGCAATCAGGTTGGTGTTTTGATCCCATTCGTTTTTTCTGCTAAGCTTTGGAGTAAATTTTGTCACAAAGCTGAATTTTCGTTTCGTCACCGTCAGGAGACTGAGGCGTATGCCTAATCATCAGTGTGAGAACAATCTATAGAGCATTCCAACCTTAGTATGCAGAACTGTCTCTTATTGAATTATTGGATTATTAATTTTTAAAATCTAAATGATTAAGGTTTGATTATTAAACCGAAACGTTTTACTCACTACTAATAGTTGTTTAATTATACGACTTCAAAAACCAAGAAAATCTACGTATATACACTTTCTAATCATTCCTTTCCCCGATTATTCAGCGTGTAGTTCTTTTGGCTCTCGCGGCAGCCAGGTTAGTTCTTTTGTTCCAAACCACTGCTCCGTAAGTGATGGTTGGTCTCGCTATTGCTGTATACCTCTAGAGCAGTATTTTTGGGTTGCAGCCCTAGTTATTACCTGCAAACTTTCGACTTATTTTGCTTTGTCGGATACTTCAAGCTCATACTTATTCCACATAAATTTATTGTCTAGGATGAGACCTAGGTATTTCGATTCACATCCTCTGTTCTACTCATCCTGTAAATGATGCTTTCTTGACAGCCTCATGTGGAGTCTTCCCAGAAGCGTCCTCTCTATATCTAGAAAATGCGCACACCACAGTTTATTGTTGGTCAGTGCATCCTGGATTTGGCATGTCAGCTCCACTAATGTATTATCAGTGGATTTGTCCATTTGGTAAATATCCTAACAGACTGGTGCAAAGGCACCCGCTCCAGGATATCTGTCCTGATTTTTCACCGTTTTCAGAAAGAATGATGTTAGGCAGATAGGTCTTTGAGATTTTGGATGTATAATATCCTTCTTCCCTGCTTTTGATATGACTTTAGCTCTTCTCTAAACGTTTGGTATGTATCCCAGTTCTAAACTACTCTGGCTTATGTGGATTATGTGTGGTAGTATCTCGTCTTGCCTTTTCTGAAGTACTAGTGGAAGAATCCATCTGCCTCTAGTGTTTTGAAAAGCTGGAAGATGTGTATAGCCCATTTCAGCCGTTCTCTACTACATATGTGGCCTAGCCATTATTATAGCTTCCTTGGTAGATCTTCTATGTTCCTCATGTAAACTTTTCGAGGTGACTATTTTTTCTTCAGGCTGGTAAGTTTCTAGAAGGAGAATAGCTATATCCTCTTAACTTTCATTGAAGCTTCCATTTTGGCTCGAGGGACCCGCTTAGTAGGTACTCCCTACCCTCAGGAATATGCAGTACACGGATTAATATTGTAGAAAAACAGAATTTACATTGTAAAGCTAATACCTTTAATTCAACATATTATTTTATTATATATATTTGTTTTAGAAATTAAATGATGGTTGTGACAATGTATTGAAATCTATAACAGATATGATGCAAACACGCAAGTTAGATTTTGCTACATATGAAAGCAATCATAAGAAAGTGAGGAGAGGTTATTCAGATGTCCCTAATAAATTACGTAAGTTCAAAGACGATACAGAAAATTCTATAACTTCATTCAGAAGAGAAGCATATAACCAACAAGATATGCTACAGAAATCCGTGAATTATGCTGTAACAACCTTTGATGAAGTTAATGATCGGGTAAGTACCTTTTTACTTTCTTTAATTTCCACATACCCAAGTGCAAACTATTTATTTGCAAAAGGAAATAGAAACTTATACAGGAATATTTAGAATTGTTGCTTAATTTGTTGCGTAATTTTGTACTTTTTTGTGCCTCTGTCCAGAAACATTGATTTTTAATACTTTAAATCGGCCAGAAGCGTACCATTCTCCGGCGTAGGTCGGTAAAAAGACCACTAATAGTTATTTGTATCACTAGGTCAGAAACTATAGTTTTGCGAGTGTGAGTACGGTTTATGGGGCCGAGGCGAAGCCGAGGTCCCACAAGTGCGAATACTCGAAAAAGAGTTTCTGGCCGTGTGTTACACATTATTTTTTGCGTCGACAAATCTTAATTTTATTGAAAACAATAAAAAAAAATGACGCTAGGGTACAGGTTGGCAATACATGTTACGTATGAATTTTGAATTTGAGGGTTAAGATACCTTAGTATTTTGACGTTTTAATTTTCTTGGTAGTTTTGATACATATTCAACCATAATAGGGGCAATGGATACTTCAGCTCATATGTGTGCAACAAGTTATTAACAAGTTATTACCTGTAAAGTCTTACAAAAATTGAATTGCAAAGAATTTGAATTAATTAAGAGACGTAACGAAAATTCTGTCATCTGTCATCGAATCTACAATTAATCACAGAAATGTCAGAAATTCGAATATAGTGTTGCCAACCTTTAGTGATCTTTTACCGGGCTTGGCCGGAGAATGGTGTTCCCGGCCGATTTAAAGTAATGCAAAATCAATTTTTATGGGAGGCGCAAAATAGTTATTTGCGTTTATTTGTATCACTAAGCCACTGCACTAGGCCATAGCCCAGAAACTGTAGTTTTGCGACTGTAAGTTCGGTTTGTGGAGTGGAGCCGAGGTTCCACAAGTGCGAATACTCGCAAGAGTTTCTGGGCGTGTGTTACACACTATTTTTTGCGTCGACAAATCTTAATTTTATTGAAAACAATAATAAAAAAATGGCGCTAGGGAGTTAACAGTAGAGGTTGGCAATACATGT
Source organism: Cetonia aurata (assembly GCA_949128085.1). Taxonomy (NCBI): domain Eukaryota; kingdom Metazoa; phylum Arthropoda; class Insecta; order Coleoptera; family Scarabaeidae; genus Cetonia; species Cetonia aurata. The sequence goes on from OX421885.1 coordinate 2,015,035, forward strand.
TACCTATGAATTTTGAATTTGAAACGGGTTAAGATACCTTAATATTTTGACGTTTTAATTTTCTTCCTAGTTTTAATACATTGATGCATATTCATCATAATAAGAAGCTGTTTTTTTTTATTTGTTATTTATTACCTGTAAAATCTTCCAAAAATTGAAGTGTGAAGAATTTGAATTAATTAAGAGATTCTGTAACGAAAATTCTGTCATCTGTCACCGAATCTATAATTAATTGCAGAAATGTCAGTAATTCGAATACAGTGTTGCCAACTTTTAGTGATGATGAAGGCATGTTTCCGGCCGATTTAAAGTAAAGCAAAATCAGTGTTTCAGGCCGGAGGCGCAAAAAGGTATTCTTTCGAATACAATTTTCAGAAGATTTTACATGGTTGATGGTTAATAACTTCACACACAACCTCTGTAATATGAGCTGGGGTCTCCATTGCCTTTATTATTGATGAATATGAATCAAAACTAGCAAGAAAATTAAAGCGTCAAATATCAAGTTAATCTTAATCCTGATTTCAAATTCAAAACGCATACGTAATATGTATTGCCAATCTGTACTGTTAGCTCCTTGGCATAATTTATTTTTATTATTTCCAATAAAATTAAGATTTGTCGGCTCCAAAATACTGTGTAACACACGGCCAGAACAAACCGTACTTACACTCACAAAACTATAATTTCTGGTTTAGGGATACAAATAACTATTAATAAAAAAGGAATAATTCCATTATCGATTATAAATTAATATATATTATAATAAGATTACGGATATTTCTTTCCGGTTTGAATCACTTGTTAAATATTTGGGAAAGAATATATATGTACACCTCCCGACTAAAGTAATGTCGTCGTCTCAAGCGCAGTATTGATCGGTTGGCATCGGTTTCACCACGTAGGAGGTACCTACGTGTACCTACATGTGACATACCTGGCAATCATGCAAATCAGGTAGGAGAATTGATATTATTTAGTATTCATTAAAAAGATAAATCGCAAAATACATACATATGTTTTGAAAATAGCTTTTTCACAGCTAAAGCCGATTGGCAACTTATACTACTATTAGTAATTAAGTAACAGTATAGATGACAAATTAAGTAGCATTAATCATTTCAGTACTTTACATAATAAAATTATGGGAAAGAAATTATGTTGATACGCTTAGAATAGTATTGCAGTTCAAAATTTACATTACTTTTGTGTAATTAACTTATTTATAGTTATTTTAATAGGAGCACTGAACAATGGAGTAATACTTCATAAATTTATGGGTAATTGAAATAATGTTTTATCACTACCAGCAGAGTAAAGTAAAGGTAACGCATAGGTAAAATTTGTGTTTGTATGAACATAAAAACATTTTTGATATGGTTATATTTTATTTCAATATGCAGGCTTACTTTGAAACAAACTTATTTTAGGTGGATAATCTATATTTGTTAAATAGTTGTACGCAGAAATTACAATTTGTCGTTAGTTATGTAATTCCTATTGTATAAATAAAAGCCTAAACACACAATGCGGTAAAATGTAACAAGACAAAAGAATATTCTGTAAAAATAAAGAAATAGATAAAAATGTAGACTCAGGCTTTCGCAGGTAGAAGTTTACAGAAGAAAAGTTCAATCATTGTATTGAATCTGTTCTTAAGTTGTTGAAGGATTTAAAATTCAAAAGAAAATGTATATCAGAAGTTGAATAGATTTAAAAACTATCTGTTGCTTTGTTGTGCATGTATTACAGAATTTAATCGAATTTTAATATACATATAACGATTTTATCACCACAGAAATTGTCAATTTTCTGAATAGTATGAAATATTCTTGATTAATTAATAATTATTATATTGATTGATACCTAAATACATAGAATAACTAAGATACAATTCACTTGACAAACATTTTGCATATATAATAATAGCTTCACCAGGGTCAACTAATGGGCAGCATTAAATTAAATTGATTAAAAATTTTATAATAATTTATGTATTATGTATATTATTTTTTAAATCTTTGAATCTTGACCATGTATATATTTCATTTCTCTTTTTCTTGGTGTTTAGGTCTTTAATAATAAAAGCATGAATGACTATAACGACGTATTTATAATAAAGCGAAACGTCGTTATAGTCATTCATGCTTTTATTATTAAAGACCTAAAAACCAAGAAAAAGAGAAATGATGTATATTATTGTGTTATATATTACCTACAATTTACTTCTCTTTTTTGTTAACCTTCGAGAGCCTATATATTTATTTTTTATTTTGACAATCGTTCCTTAGAATTGTTATGTTTGCTAGAAATTATTTCTTTTTCGTTAACCTTTCAGATTTTACATATTTTTTTTATTTTTTACACTAAAATCTGCTTTTTTACTTATTAAGTTTTATATTATTGTTGTTTTGAAGTAAGGATGTTTCCTCAAATAAATAGTATAACCAGGTCAAAGATTGTTTTTATTTCCTTAGAGGAGCCCCAATTTCACGCGTTACTTGCCTGTAGGTAAGTAACGCAATGGTAAATCCTAATAATTAAGCATTACTCACACATTAGTTTAAAAGATAAATAATATTAATAAACCATTACAATAGTAAATGTTTGTTAAAGTTATAGTAGATTTATGAAGCATTACTTTTGCTGTGTCCTACTTCCTATATTTTTAAAATAAGTTGTAATATAAGTATGTAACAACTTAATTTCTTTTGGTATAGTTTACTATGAAAAGTAAGTAATTAATGTAACTCAATTTGTCATCTACCTATGCAATTACTTAATTATTGTTAACCGTAAATATTAAAAATTCAAGATTTAAGAGCAAATTGGGTAGAAACTGTGAAACAGGTTTTTCAATTTAAAGCATCTTCAAGCCGCAATATTAGATTAGATTCGATCTAATTAGACCGCGACCTGTTGATCTATTGTGCCCCCTTACATCAGCTGTAAGCTGCTAGGGTTTGCCCGCACTTATAGCTCCCCATTAAGTCTAAGAACTTCAATAAATTGTAATATCTGTGATGGTTTCAAAGAGGATACTTCTCCCTCATCTATGACATCTTTGCCAAGATAGTTGGCACGAGTTTCTGTGATAGCAGTGCGGTTGGATATTAGGTGTTCTGGTTTTTCACCTTTCGTCCCACAAAACCTGCAATCGCTATTCTGTTTCAGACCTATCCGTGTCATGTGTTTCCCCAGGTGACAATGCCCTGTAAGAAAATCTTTAAGGATGCGTAGTCTGTTTCTGCTTAATGGTAGCAGGGTCTTTGCTCCTTTCTTACTACTACTATTTCTTCTACTATTTCCAAGGGATATCTTGGAATGTCTCAGACCAGGGAGATTCTCCCAGAGGGAAGCTCTGAACTTCTCCTCCTTGTCTTTGAGTTCTTTTTTTATAGGTGCTCATCCCTATGCCGCAGAACGGATCTAGTCCCACAAACGAAGTTGTGGCGGCCCTCCTTGCTAATAGATTAGCTTCTTCGTTGCCGTTGATTCCAGTTTGTCCTGGTACCCAGCATAGTGCAACCTTGTTTTCTTTGGCTAGGTTATTTAGTCTGCCAAGACATTCCCAGACTAATTTCGAACTGATGGTATTAGAGCTCAGTGCCATTATGGCTGCTTGGCTATCGGAAAAAAATCGCAATGCTTTGCTTCCGATAGTTCCTATCAAGGTTCAATTGAGCACATCTTCCAATTGCATTAACTTCCGCTTGGAAAACACTGGGGTATGTTCCTATTGGCTCTGACTATTTGGTTCCTGGCCCGAATACCCCTGCACCTGTTCCTTTATCAGTTTTGGAACCATCCACATACCATTTAATGGTATTTGCCTTTAGGGAGTAGGCGGAGGATTCTCCTTTCCAATCTCTCTTTTGCTCAGCTTCGTAAGGAAATTCTTTTCGAAGCTAAATTTTTTAACCATTTCGTCATTCGGTAGACTTAGAAGTGGGAGAGTCCCGCTCGAGGTGACCAAGCCCTCCGGGACGGGGTCTCGTACCCTCCAGTCCCCGTTCTAACTAGTCTGTGCATTGCCGTATAGGCCGCTCCCTCCACCACTATGTGTAGGGGTGTGAGGTCTAGGATGATCTCCAGGGCCGTGGTTGGGTATGTTCTCAGCTCCGGTGATGCATACGCATGCTAACCCTTGCAACTTGTCAAGGGCATTCCTTGTTGTGACCTGTGTGACCTTCTGGAACCAGGTTATCGCGCCGTACGGTACCATAAGTCTTACTATGCCGATGTACAGCCATCGCAGTATGTTTGGGTTGCAGCCCCATGTTTTGCCTGCTAGGTTCCGGCATATCATTAAGGCTCTTGTTGCCTTATTCATTGTTAATTCAATGTGCTTGTTCCCCAGAGGTGCAATATACGTTTCCTTTTGATATTAAAGAACTTCCACTTAAGCGTCTTACAACTCTCTACCCCCCGGTGCCAGCCGAATGTCCGTCTGTCCAAATGGTGAGTAGTTTTGGCAATCACATCGCTTTAGACGATGACATTACTTTTGTCGGGGGCTATACATATATCCTAAGCGTAATATCAACATAAAATATTGTGTTGCATTAATTATGTCTCCAGTAATATTAAGTAAAACTTTCGAACAAAATCAAAACTGTTTATTAATGTTTTTTTTCTTGTATACTCTAGATACAGCTAAGCAATGAAACACTAACTAAATCGCTGAAGGAATGTTTGACTAATACATTGAAGGGGAAAACTGATATAAGTAATTACAAGGCTGACTATAAAATAACACTCTCAGATTGTGAAACTCAAGTTCGCAATTTGGAAGCTACCGACGATGAACAATACACGGGCTTAAATGTATGTATAATACAATTCAGCTTCTATATTTCTCTTAATTTTGCCTTCCTATTGTTTTAGAGAATGGTCGATAATTTATCTGATACAACAAAACACATTCACACTACTGTTCAGGGATTAATAGATAAACAGCTACAGATGAGAAATAAAGTTGAGCACACTGCTAAAGAAACGACAGCTGCTGTGAAAGATACCTTATCTTTCTGCAGCAATTGTTCACAAGAGCTAGTAAATCATCTCCAAGAATTTTGTGGTTGTAAATTGCAGTACCCAACACACGCAGGCGACACTCCACAGAAAGTACAGCCAAAGTCAAGTTTATATGTTAAAACGCTTACTAAAAATTGCTTAAATGCAGTGAATGAAGGGAAAAATACTCAGTTCGTTCAAGATGTAAGTGTACATGCGATGTAATAGTGAATTCCACTGGTTGTATTGAGGGCGCACTGAAGTTTTCACTTTTTGGCTGTCGCGCACGTCAACTGGGTACTATAAAGTTGCACTCCCAGTGGAATACATGCTCAATAGATAATTATTTAGCACTCAGTGCGTCTTTTTACGGTGCCAATGCGTTGTTAGAATGCAAAACAGTCGGTGAGTGCGCCAGTGGAATAAAGCAATGGTACTCAGTGCGCCCCAGTCCAACTAGTAGAATTCACTATAAGTCACAAAGATGTAACTAGTTTTCAGTATTTATATTTGTTTTTATAGGCAGAGAAGGAAAACTTAAGCAACGCCCTCAATGTAATTTGCACAGAAGGAAGTAAACCAAATATATAATATTTTGTGAACGGATATCCCTATTTTTTTGATTTCAAATATATTTTTTATTCACAGACATTTCATTAAAACGGCTTCGGCCTTTAAATTATTTTTATTTTGACTTTTACAAGTTCTCAAGATATTTTATTATAAATATATTTTAACAAATAAAAATATTGTAAGAGCAAATATATGTATATTAGATATAGATCTTGAATGTGGTTTTTGTAAATCCTCTTATTAGAACTCTGCTTTGGGTTTTCGCAATGTATTATCGGAAGCGAATTTTTGATGTGGTTAACACTGTGACTTTTATTCTGGGACAACAGTTTATTTATATCTAGGAGAATCATTGATAATTCATAAGTTGGACTGTTTTATACTTATTTCCAAGATACTGACAAATTTTACAAACAGGTGGCGTTGCTGTAGGCGTACCAGCTCCAGCGTAATACTTGAACTGATTATGGAAGATTCAGAGGCGAGTGTTATCCCAATAACATAAATTAAATTGAAAACTATAATGCAACATTTGAATGTAAGTTTTCAGGACCGTTATACGTATGTAATATAGACTTTTTTACGAATTGTCGTGTAAATTTTATTTTTAATTAACGTTTCGCTAATAATTCAATTAGCTTCTTGAAAATATTAATAATAAATATAATTATAAATAAATAAAATTGTTAATTTGATATATGTCAAATTGTCACGCATTACATAACTGTCTTCCTTCCTGTCTTTTATCCGTTACTATACCGGTTCGGCGACTCTACAATACCACTTTCCAAGAATTACTAATCCGATATGCATCTTCTCGATTAAAAGGGGCTTTCAAAGGCGACGATCAAGAGATGTCGGTGCCGTTCAAATATACAAACAACTCATTTTTAACTTATAGGAATATATCTAGATTTATACGAACGATTGTAGTCATATTGGTCTCGAGATGTAGATATCAGAGTCTGTTGTTTTGTCTGTGTTTCTAAATTTCTTTATAAATTTTCAGTTTCTACTATATTCTTTTTCGTTACCATCATATTTAACTCTGTAAGATCGAGGTCTGTGTTTTTCTATTCCTGTAATTCTACCTGGTTTCCATATATTCCCATCTGTCCTTATTGTAACTCTTTCTCCTCTCTTCAATGTAGGTAATTCTTTTGTGTTTCTGTTTAAATATTTCTTCTGTCGCATTTGGTTTTCCTTTAGGACTGTTCTGTAATTTCTATTATTATTTTGAACGTCCTGCTTTGGGCTTTTAATTTTACTAAAATAAGCTTGCAAAGGCGTAAGTTACGCCGTAAGTTTGAGAAAAAAAAGAAATTTTTGTAACTTTTACACAAATCCAGAGATAAGTAGCAATGTAAGGATTCATCCTGCTGAATTACGTATTTTAATTATTAATAGTAACGACGGAGTGTTAAATTATTTTTGAAAATCAGAATGGATCTGTAACCAGTGTGTCAGCTATAAGCTAACAGTGAGCATGGCAAATTGTCGTGACGATCATGACAGCAATATTACGGTTCCCTTTGCTGTTGAATCATTGAAATGAGTGTATAAGCAATGCTTATTGCCGTTGCTGCCGGAATCATTACTTAGTCGACTGGATAGTATTCACATCGGATATGTACAAGAAATAAATATTTTTTAAAGCGTTTTTTCCTTCTAGCGATCTCTATGTTTCTGTTACGTAAGCCGAACACTGACAGCTATTGCACAATATAAAAATTAAAAGCGACATCTTTGGGAATAACATTACATAAGAAGGAGGAAAAATGAATTACAAACGATTCGCAAACACTCTTTCAAGCCCCCTTTTAAACCGATATTTTACAATACAAGAGATCTAACAAAATTCAAAAGAAAAAGTGAAAAAATCCCTTACCACAAAAATTAAAAATACAAATCTAAATACGTATTTCGGCAACGTTGCCATCTTCAGTAGAAAAACAATTGTTTTTCTACTGAAAAAAAAAGAAAAACAATTGTTTTTCTACTGAAAAAAAAGAAAAACAATTGTTTTTCTCCTGAAGATGGCAACTTAGTTGTCGAAATACGTATTTAGATTTGTATCTTTAATTTTTGTGGTAAGGGATTTTTTCACTTTTTCTTTTGAATTTTGTTATAGTTTTCAAGCCACAGTCTCCACCCATCATAGAACACAAGAGTTCATATTCGCTATTATATAACTACCTACTTAAATATGTTTATGCTGGTAGATTTTCAGGTAGAGTAGTCTCAATATAAGAAATACATATTACGTGATATCCGTTTTGGGCGCTGGAGTCGGCGGATGAGTCCATTATGCCAGCTATAGGGGTGTTTGAATTCAGCGGCGTCGTCAGTCGACAATTTCGCATCTGTCAAAATTCAAATTAGTGTCTGTCTCTGAATTTGTGGGAGTTGATCGCTTTTTTTACCGTGTGTTATTTATTATTATCTAGTGTTACCTACTTCATATAAATAAGTGTCTTTTTCAAGACATCTCATACTTCGTTTATAGATAGTGGTAAGTTGACTGCATTGCATAAGATTAATTATTCAACATTATTATTACATATTAATTTGATTTGCTATTTTTCTGTAGTAACTTCTGTTACTGGCGTGCATTTTCTCTCAAGCACCTCTGTCAATTTAAATCACCTCCGGCACTGATAGCTTCAGTTCGCGTATTCTACGTTGACATTATGATGACGTAATATGTATTTCTTATATTGAGACTACTCTAATAATAAATCGTGCCTCCATCGGTCTTTTTCGTAAGGCGGCTAAAACATAAAAAATTTCGTTACTGTCAAAATAGTTTCAAATCCACAAACTTTTCAAATGTAGATGGCGTAGTCTGTTGTAAAATACCAGAAAATACAAAATAAAAATTAAAAAGTATATTCTTGTAAAATAGCGCGTCACGTAACTCGGTGAATCACGCAATGTTTTTAGTTCAAGTGAAAGAGTATTTTTGTTTGAGAAGAAGTGAGCTGTTATAGGATTGTATAAGTGGTTGTTCCTTTTTTTTATAGTTGTTATTAATTAGTTGTTGGTGTTATTTATTAGTGTAGTGCGTTCGAAATATAGAATTAGTGTTTATCTATTTATTTATTATTGGACAGTCTTTAGAACTTTTATTAGATTTACATTTATAGTAACTACTATTGTATAATATTTGTGTAACTGTGATAAGTATAATGTTATCTCCTTTTGTTTATTCGTAAATTAAAACACTAGTTTAATTACTATTTTTAAGGCGTTTTATTTATTTAAAACTTTACATAAAAAACACATAACACATAAAAGCAGCTCATAACTCTCTACCTAGAATAATCTCTCTCTAATATCACGGCATTTTTAGCGCGTCAAAATCATAAAATGATCCTCTAACAACAACTTCAAGTAGAATGGAATAGAACAATTCATTGTCATTACTACGTATTAGTTGCATTGTATCATAATTTCTGTTTCACTGTAAAATCAGATACCAAAGAAACATTTTGCTACGAGGCAAAGCAAGCTGACAAAAGAGCAACCGTCACAAGACGTGTGGGAGCGCAGACAAAGTTTGCAGTGAATATACTAGTAATTAAATTAATAATAGGGGTACGAAGACACACATTTACAGAGTACTTGCAACGTCCTCACAGATTAACTGAGTCTCTGTTAATCGCATACATAATTATTGGTACGTATGTATTTGTCTTATGAAATAACGCATTGCATGATCATTATGATTTATAAACCTTACAAAGCCTCCAAGTGCAAATAATTTTGATAACTTCATAAGTTTAACATATAACTCACCGAAACTTTTGCTTTTTGTGGAATCTTTTTTGGTAATGGATGGGGCTGCTGTATTTGCAGTATAATGGGCGCTCATTATGAAATGCATGTGCCTCAGTTATTATGTTTCTTGCAGTGTTATCCAAGAGAGTCCACCACAGAGTAGTAAGTAGTATGGAAGGACAGTAGAGTGCAGGGTATATAAATGTATTTATCTAACATCACATAACATATATCTCACACAAACTGCCTTTTTCATAGTGTAACAAAGGTATCAACGGAAACACAGACGGATTTAGTTATCGATGTTGAACCTACAAGAGAATCTGATGATCCATGGGACAATAAAAGTGAATATGAAAGGTAACAATATTAAAAGTATATCTTGATAAAGTATGGGTTAAGGTTGAAAAAATATTCAAAACAAAATTTTTTTCTTAACAATTGTGAATATTGTGTCAATTAAGTATTCGGAATATTCAATTGTTACTCATAATAATATTTTTAGGAGGATAACAATGAAGATCCAAAGCCTCTATTGAGTGTAAAACGTATTGCAGATATTCATCATATTCTTTCCACAACATTAAAAGTACAATATAATCACACGTACCTTTAGATTATTAAGACCAAGTGGAATCGTTCTTCCAGTGCAATGGAAGCTGATATCATAGTTCGAGTGATTTAAACAGAGCGTGAACATGCATGGAATAATGCAGCTAATTGCAGATGGAAATGCCAGCGTGTACAACAAAATACAGAAAGAAGTAGAATACGGGTTACAAGTACAGAAAGTTGAGTGTGTTAACCACCTAATTAAAAATTACTGAAAGGTTCTAAGGGAATATCGATGCTGAAATGCTGAAAATATATATTCTGTGTTATTGCATTGTCATAGGTCAGCAAAGTATCTGATTAAAAGAGGAATTAATGTCATCTGGTTTAGTTTACCATTTAGAGCGTACATTTAAGTTTTATGTACTTTAAAAGATTGCTTACATTATTAATTTATTTTTATTGTTATTAATTGAATATTATTTTTGTAGTAGTATCTTTTACGTTTATTGATTTTAATCTACTTTTTTTTTGTTTTCTTCTATTTTTATTTGTTGTATTGCATATTTCTGTATTCGAGAATAAATATTTGCTTTAATTGTTACCTCTTTGTTTTAACTTTACCCAACTTCCGAAAAAATAGTTGTGCAAACTGATTAAAAAAAAAAACCGGCAAGATCTGTGTTAATTACACCATATTTAATTTTATTCGCCTAAGCATACGTAATAAATTGTGCTATCTACATATACTTTTGTTTATTTTTAAATTAAAAGCTATTAAATTTCATATTTTTTGCCAGCGCCATCGTACGGATAATTGCCAAAGGTTTTTTAGGTGACTCATCTAGAAACTATCAACAAAAATAATTAATACGTTTTTCAAAGCTTTTCCTAAAACAAGTGCATATTTTCATTTCATCGTTGTACCATTACGAAGTTCATTGCAGAGCGGATTGCAATGGATTGTTATGTCCTTTTTTCTGGTTTTTCTCTTTTAAGGTTAATAATTATATCACGATAATAGGCCATTTCAATCAAGGACACACATTCATGCATTTTCATTTCGAGGATATTTAATTTCAATGTTCAATAAAACTAAAAGCTTTGAATTTCAATATGTTACCGACCGAGCGCTCTCTGTAATGTTTTAGCCGCCTCTTAATAATTTCTATGGATTCACGTATAATCCTAGAGTAATAGCGATTTTCTTTTGCCAATATTCTAATATGTTCAAAATATTTTTTTGTTCTCCATGTTGAGCTAGATGTTATAGTTATAACCACTGACTAACTACGCACTCATCATATGAATTCTTGGAGAAGCTGAAACTGAGCAACGATGGAACTTTCTTCATGACGCCCATCTCTCCACTAGAAATAGAGGAAATCATAAAAGGGTTCAAAACTAAACATACAAGAAACATATATGTCTCTGTATACTTACTAAAAAAAGTTGGTCCAATAATTAGTGGGCCCTTGGCCGAAATATTTAACATATGTATGTATTGCTCAGGAAATTTTTCCAAATCAATTAAAAATCGCCAGAGTTTTGCCGATTTTTAAGATAGGTGACATCAACTTGCCGGAAAATTATCGCCCCCGTCTTCATCAATCGCAAATATAAAACTGCACAAGAATATGATTCACATATCGTACTTAATTACAATTTACAAGATCGCTGAAAACCTCTATAAAACCAACTCGATTTATTTCACTAGCAATAAGTAAAAACATTCGAACGCTGCCCCCATACATTTATCACCGATGCTTTCTTTCCTAGGTTATGTTTTATGTGTGTGTTGTACTTAGAGCATGTATATCATATATTTTAGGGTTGTGACTCGAAACCTAGTACCCGAAGTTGCTGGCAACGGTTCCACCCGATTTCGGGTAAAACTCGATTGCGGGTAGTGCTCGATTTTAGGTAATACCCGATTTCAGGTAAAGCTCGATTTTGGGTAATACCCGGATTCGGGTAATACTCGATTTCGGGTACCCGATTCTAGGATCGGATACCCGGGTAGCTCGAAACCCGGTAATGCAGAGGACGGGTACCCGATTCCTGAAAAGACGGGTTTTGACAGCCCTAATAACAGGCCCGGCTCGTGCTTACGTCAGTCGGAGGCTATAACATTGATCGAACTTCTTCGTATAACTTCGTAACATACAAACATATAGAAACGTATTTGACGAGATCATACGAAGGACTACGATCATTGTCATAGCCTCCGGCTGAGTAAGCACGAGCCGCGCCTGGTGACAACACAAACACAAAGTTTGGTGCAGCTGGAAGAAGAGGGCTGTGCAATGTCTTTTACAAATTAAAGATGGAACTTCATAGAGAAATAGAGGTTGTTGGTTATCCTGTTCATATATTGCATAACTCTATCTCATCGGCTGCGGATACAGTAACGATTGATTGTGAAATGGTTGCCATTCAGATTTTTAAATATTTCTCAATCTATACCACCAGAACAAAGAGCCTTAGAAGTTTTTGCGAATATCCAGACAGTGTTATCCCATTCACGTACTAGGTGGCTAAACCCTTATGCCGGCTATTGACAATTTTAAAAATGTGAGAAGAACTGAAAGAGTTCTTTTATGAACCAAATGCATCGAATATATTGATTGAGTTTCTTAGAAATCCTTTGGCAAAGATATATGTTTATTTTATATATGCGCAGGCTTTTCTGTTTCAGAAGCACAGACTAAAAATGGAAAAATCTTAAATTACTGTTCTTGAAGTCAAGGAACTCATTAACAATATCAAAAAAAATGCTCCAAGAGAGTAAAGCCTCAAATTTTATGAGCATGATGGCTTAACAACTAATGATAGAAATGATCTAAAAAAGACAAAACCTCGAACTAGAGGACAATTTAAGAAACTTTCAAAAGGAAATTGAAAGACTGCCATTGACTACACTGAGAAATGGACAAAACAATTGCATCTTTTCAAGTAATTCTATTGGATGACTTTAACCAAGGCTCCAGAATGGATCGATATAGAAGAGAGCGTTTTATATTTGAGTGAGAAAGGGGCTTGTATCCCCAGGAATGACTGTATGGGACATATGGGAACTGAAGAACGGAAAACTAAAAGTGTGAGTGAGAGATGGGTGAAAATTTTTGAGGCTGAGACATCACATAAACTTACCTAATTGAAGAAGATAAGCCAATATATTTTAGTCCAATAAATATAAAAAAGAATAATTGTTAGATACCTATACGCTATAAATTTTAAATTTGTATGTACTTATGCTATTTTTCTGCTATACCAATTGCTTATTTTAGAAATATAATTTTCCGTATATCCGAGCCTCGGTTCCCCTTTATCTATAGAAAAACGACCCTTATTAAAATGTCCCCACAGAGTCTCAAGAAAATATGGTACCCATACTCTAACTCTAAGGTGTTGTATGCTTATTATGTGAATGTGTATTTGTTTTTACAACGTTGCCAATTCAGTGAGTAGGAATTCCTTGATAATTAGCTTTACCGCTTGGGGCAGCACCTCACGATTAAGTTTAATTTTATTTTGTTCATTCGATGGTGTGGGTTTATTAATGTGGCATTTTAAATTTTGTTTTTATAGGAATGATTTAAAGGCGACTACCAATTTTGCTACAATTTAATATGCAAAACGCTTTTTTCAAAAAGAAAAACCGAAAACAATTCGGCAAGACTCGTGTGTACCGATAAATTATAATTCATTTGCAAGGTACATACATTAAAAAGAGAAATGAGTGACTTGTCAATTCTTAGCGTAATGTTATGCCAGAGATTAGCGAAAAACAGGCAACCGGCCATACACAATAATTCACTCTTAATTTAATACATACTCCAATCAAATAATGCCGCCGACAGTGAATCTTACTTATTTCAAATTCTTCAGTCTCCCCCTTTTGAGTCTTAAAATGTCATTATTTGTATTAATTTTCGTAATTTGAGTTTTATTCCTAATTTATTTAATTAGGAATTTATTATATTATCAAAAGTTTATTTCTTTTAAGGGAGTCGAATGCTTGTTTAAAATCAACGAATAAAAGTTCCATTTCTATTTTGTATGTGTATGTGCTTTTTCTATGATTTATTTATCTATGGAATCTGTTGTTGATCGACCTTTTATAAAACCTCCTACTAGGTCTATTGTGTTATCTACTAACCTTTTTCGTATTAATGTAGATATAGTATTTTGTACGCTATATTTAATAACGATAAAATAATAATTATTACTTATTTGTTAACTTCAGTATAAATATAAATATTGGTAACTATACTATGTTTTGTTTCTATAACATTGTTTTGGATACCCGCATTTAAACGCACGCTCACATATTCATATTTGTCATTCATCTATGTATGTACTCTTGAAACCGCACTATCATTTCAAATACCTGTTTACTGTCATTTTTAATCGTAATCAATGTATTCTCAATGTTGTTATCTTTTATTTTAATTTATGTACTATTACTATGTATGGCATAGTTTATTTAAATTGTTCAATTGGTAATAATTTAGGCTTTTCATATTTTCACTTGCATTTATTTGTAATTTTCATCCGTAGCTGGAAAAGACGTTAGTTATATCCTTGTTATACGTTGAAATGTTGCAACAATGAACTAAGCTAAATAAAGTAACTATAAAGCAGCTCAATTTGGCCATTTATTTAATTTTATCAATCTACCAAGTAGAGCATCTAATGCAATTAGTACACTTCTTACAGTCATTAAATAAATACCTCCTACGCGAAGTGAACATTTTTAATATAAAAATTGTCTCATATCAATTACAGTGATTAGCAGAAATAAAGCATTTATTTACAGAGCCCCTAATTTTTTTTAGTGAAATTGGTTATACAGTTAACATATCTTTTGAAGAAAATTTGAAAATCTATTTTCCTTAAAATTTCTTCTATGTTATTCTAAATTGTACAATGATCCTAAATATTTGTGAACCCACTGCACATCCAAATATTTGTGTATAAAATTTATGTTTGTATTGAAAGTATGTAAGTGTTAGTTCTGTTGCGTTTATGAATTCTGGTTATCGATAAGTATATGTTTTAGAATAATTTTTTTAGTAATTGCTATTTTGTTTGCCTAATTTCTTTTGCCGTTCGAATGGTGTATTTTTGTGTAACGATATTGCATTATTATGAAATTTCGTTTTAAATCGAGTTTATGAATTCTTAGAATTGCCATCTTTTATATAGTATTCGTTTTTGAAACCAATGTTTTAATGCGATTTCCTAAAAATGTTGATAATTTGTAAAAAGGGCGTTGTACCATCATTGTCACCCAAAATGACCGGTCGCTCGTCGTATGTTTACGGCTCGGTCACAGTCATCGTTCCCACTTTATCGGGTAGGCGTGGCCTATATCCTATTTTTACCACTCATAAATACATTGTCGTTTGCAAACTAATATTCTCGGACAAGTGGCCTTGCGTATTACTCGGAAATGAATACTTGTGTCTAAAAAAGAGAAAACAATACCAAATTTCGCTTATTGAGTAAGAAGTTTAATTTGAAATGTGTTGATTTATTTTTTGCCAATTCATGTGATAAAATACTGCATTTAATATGATCATTACGCGCGGTGTTTTTAAATGAGAAATATACTGTATTTTGTAATATTCTAGTGGTTATTTTCCTTTTAATAATTCGTCCTTCTATACACATTTTTTTTTAAACACCAAATGTTGTATTCATAATAATAACAGGGTTTACCTAATAGCAATCAATGTCGGGAAAGCAAATGCATATATATGTAGTTTGAGGAACGGATATATTAACATTTTTATTCAAAATATATATAAATAGCTGTCGTCATATTGTGTAGTGGTTTGCAGTAAACAATTTTCTTTTCACACTACTTGCATTCAAATTTAGTGTTAACTTGTTACATTATTGAATTTCAGTTTGCTATGTGAATATGTATAATTGCTCCGACATTACCTACATATTTACAAATTTAAAACAGACAAATTCCTACGATAATTAGATACCTAATAATTTATTAGATACACTTATTATTTTTATGAAATTGATAGATAAATATTGATTCGTGTATCTAGTATTCGTCGATTTTGACTTAACGGTTACAGCAAGAGAGCCCGTTCTTTAAAAATCTCACATTAGAGACCACGATTGTATCTTGATAATAAATACACTACATAAACTGGTTATAGATAAGGAATTTCTGGTTACATCGAATACTAAATATGCATTTGACAATGAATTAATTTGTGATAGGCTGAGGTAGACATTTGATAACATTTAAATTACCGTTCTTTGCTGGTATGCACTGAAATTAGGCGACAAACATTGTAGGAAAATAATTTTCGCTTTAAGAAAGTACATACACTGTTTACTTGTGCGCCTTTACAAAATTAATATTCCTCTAAAGAATTTCCGAATTTAACTCCCCTGAAAATAATAATTTGCCCACTGAGGTCATGAGTGTTATCGGTTATAGGTCGTTGAAATCAGTTCATTAAGGAGAATTCAACCTCAATGAACTGATTTCAAACATGAAAAGTAATTTTATTCCATAAGTGGTTACCACGCTGTAGGTATAGATAGAGTATATACAATATATATATCGTCAAAGCTGTAACGCCTATATTATAACCTTACTTCGCACGTGACAATCTTGTAAAGATCTGCAATTAATTAGCTACTAAGTGTGAAATACGTTTGCTTAGAATGTCCAGACTCCAGACGCGTACAGCATAAGTTTGAGCGTTCACTTAGCATCTACCTTACACAGCAAAAGGGTCGAGTTTGTATATCCAATAATTAGAACAATTGCAAGAAACGTCAAAACGTTCTATGTTAGGTATATATAATTATTTAACTTGACTTCAAAGGAGTACTGCGATTTACAGAAAATTTATACATCAAAAATCATGTTGTTATTTACTAACCTATTCAATAAAAGATATACATACATAAATAAGCTTAATGAATTAAATCAATATGTATCGAAATTATTCCACGATTTTGAGGTTTTCTGCAAAATTTCCATAATTTACTGTTTGCAAAATTATTATCTCCACTGATAAAAAATACATGTGTGCACACACTTATACTTAACGAAAATACAAATGCATGCATTATGTACTTTCCCATAATTGATTATACAATAATATATGTAAATTGAATTTATGGATTAAAATATAAAAAATGTTTACTGAGCGAAAAACGTATTCCCACTGCCTATTGGCCAAACACCAAAAAATATATTTTTCTCAATATGTGAATGATTTTGCCGTCAAAGAGTCTATTTCAAAAAATAAGTAACCTGGGTGTCCACGGAACAACCGAAACGTATGTATGATGATGAATTTACAGTATGGTGATTTTGATGGAGATACATAAATTGGTGAAATTGGACAACATTTTCGTTGAATTAATCCAATCATCTCAGTGTCGAAAGGGTTATTTTCAGCGGATTACAGTGCACTATCTGGTTTAATGTTTAACCATTGAAATTAGTATGATGAAGGAAAACTAGACAAAAAATGCACCGGGAGACCCAAATATCAAAATAGTGGTAACCAATGTTGAGAAGAAAATTCCGTTTACGAAGCTTTTGTTTTATGTTTCATAGCAGAATTTTTCTGTGCACTGTGCAATCTCTATACGAAAACAACAAAATGGACAAACTTTTATAGGGACACAAAAGAGGCTTTCCTGAACCAGAATGTTGTTAGAGTTATACCAGTAGTATGAAAATAAGTTGAAGCTTCGGCAAAACTGTGTAATAGGTGAAAAACTACAATATTTTAGTTTTTTTGCTTTATAACTCATAAAACATGAATTGTACGGAAAAAGTATTTTCTTCTAAAGTATATTAAATTTAGCCCAACACGAGCTAAATTACAGTAAAGACACATTTACATATATGCTTCATGGGCAGGTTTACCCGTAAGGTAACTTGGTCATAAGACCTATTGTGCCCCATTATGTCTTGCCCTCTCGACCTGATTGTACTCGAACAAGGAGGTCCGCAAATTAGTCGAGAGCAAGTTTACATAGACTGACTAGACAGCTCCGTCTCTCCCTGTCCACTGCCGAGCAGTCGGCAAAAAGGTGCACAAGAGTTTCTTCCGCTCTCCCACAGTTTCCGCACGGAGAGAGTCCACTCGCCCCATGCGGTGCAACTACTTATTTAATGCGCAGTGGCCAGTTAAGACTCCCGTAAGCAGTCTCAGTCTGCTCCTGCTCATAAAGACTGCTTTGCGGAGTCTTTCGTCGCCCGGATGAAACCCGAGGACTTTGCAATGTCTCACGCCAGCTAGCCCATTACAATGGGAGCGGTGACTAGCAGCGAGTTGAGATCTGACAAAAGCTTTGATACCGCCATAAGAAGTCCCACACGACGGTTCTGGACCTGTGAATAGTCGTTCACTGGCGCCTCTAGCTAGTTTGTCAGCAACTGTGATTCGCCAATTCTTCGAGCTTCCTATGGCACCCCAGTACCACCAGC
Organism: Cetonia aurata; assembly: GCA_949128085.1. NCBI lineage: Eukaryota > Metazoa > Arthropoda > Insecta > Coleoptera > Scarabaeidae > Cetonia > Cetonia aurata. The sequence continues at coordinate 2,033,447 of OX421885.1, forward strand.
GAATTTGACAGCCTGCAGTGCGTTGGCTGTCAGAAAAAATTTCGACCGATCCATTCCCATGCGGGCAGTTTAAGATGCTCTCTGCGCAGGTCTGGATGGCTATAACTTCAGCATGGAAGATGGAAGTGGAGCCCCCTAAACTGATGGCTTCGCCATTCGGTTCTCCATCTCTCCAGATCCTAATGCCTGTGCCATTTGGCATCTTTGAGGCATCCACAAACCAGCGATGTGAACCTCGCCTCAGTTTGTGGACGTAAGCTTTGGAGGTCTCACTATTAGACATATCTACGAGATATTTCCTAGTGAAGCTGAAGGGCGGAATCTTGTCCGCCTTTGTGGACAGTGGTACTGTCTGTTCGATATAGTTGAAGATGCTGGTATGGTCTCCAGTTTTGCCAGAGAAACCTTTATACCCGCCCCACGTTTATCAAACATTTCTCTACAGGCCCAGAAGGTTCTCGTGACTTTGTTCATCACTTGTTCCAGGTGAGATTTGTACGTCAGTTTTGCGTCCAAAATAACACCTATGTATATAACCTCACTAGATACCACTACCTTCGAGCCGAAGATGGCTGGACACTGGAGTTTTGGAAGTTTCCTCCTCCAAGTGAACGAAACCATAGTCGTTCTCCGAGAGTTTACATTTAACCCTTTTGTTGACACCATCTCCCCACCAGTTTAAGAGCAACTTGCATCCTTTCGGATACCACGCCCTCAAACTTTCCGCAGACCATAATGGTGATATCATCTGCGTAGCCTTGCGCGTGGAAACCCGCCGTCCGTAGATCCGAAAGCAAACCATCCATCACGGGGCACCATAGCAAGGGCGACAGCATTCCACCCTGGGGACAGCCAGCTACCACGATTGCCTTTACATTGCAAAGGTTCTGCGATATATGAACCGTTCTGTTTCTTAGCATGGAGCCGATTCACCTCCTCACAGTTGGGTCGACTTTCCATTTTTGCAGCGCCCTTTCCATCGACCGAAAGGACGCCCTGTCGAAGGCGCCCTCGATATCCAGAAAGGTAGCTAGTGCAATTTCTTTGTTGCGAAAGGCAATTTCTGCTCGTCGAGCTAGCTCATGAATGGCCTGATCACACGATTTCCCCGTTTAGTAGGCATATTGGTTTTCGTGTAGAGGCAATCTGGCCAGAGCCGAATTCCTTAGGTGCCTATTAATTATCTTCTCCAGGGTTTTGAGAAGAAATGAGGTGAAACTGATGGGCGGTACGACTTTGCTTCCGTATAGGACAGTTTGTCCTGCTTGGGAATGAATACCACCCTAGCTTCTCTCCAGCTGCTTGGCGTGTATCCCATAGCTAAGGTTGCTCTTAGCGGGGTACATATAACTGGGGAAAGCGGTTCCAGGCCCAGGTGCAACAGGGCCGGGAAGATGCCGTCACTGCCAGCCGACTTAAAGGGTTTGAAGGATTCGATAGCCCATCGAATTTTAGATATTTGAATAATCTTCCTTCCGTGTTCTCAGGTTAGGTATCTGAACCCCCCCAATCTGGGTTTCTCCCACATTAAGGGTGTATTTTGAAAAATGTGACAAATTTTAAAATTTGTTAGATCGTTAAAAAATAATATATAGTAAATAATTATTTTTAATTGCAAGCCCTGAAATAATTGAGCGGAAAGCAAAAAAAAATAGCGGTCGACTTTTATGACTAGAATGTTTGATTTTCGACAAAAAAATTATACTCCAACTACTTATCTGGCGTAAACCAAATCGGAAAGACTGCTTTTACTGTTTTTAATTTCTTCTTTTCAGCGACAAGTGTTACTAACAATAGTTTTCAAATTTACAAACTCTACGCACGAAGCTTGCGGGCGTGTATTTATTCGATATTTTGGATTTAAGACATAGGTGCTTTATATGTATTATTATTTCATTTTTCTGTTCAAGGCAAATAGTCTTTATTCTCGGCTTTTTATTATATTTCTTTATTCGACATATCTATACCAATAAAATTAATTATAGTTATTCTACTTCTTAAAACATTATACATAACAATATTTATAAGCTAAAAACAATATTAATTAATACCATTGATTTGTATTATTATTTTAGAAAGCAAATATATTGCAACGTAATACATTTTTTCTCTTTTATTTTTTCTAATGTTAGCGAGAACAAGCAAACACAATAATCTTATTGATAGAAACTCTAGATATTTGATAAAGAATACGAATTTGAGATTGCGAATAACAGATCCGAATTCGGATAGCGGATCCGTATCCGAGGTTTCGGATAGCGGTCCGGATTTGGATTCGGATAGTGGATCCGGATAGCTGCTAGATCCGGGTATTTCCTAAGCCTGCGAAGGATCTACGCTTCCCTGAGAGTTATCGCCCGAGCAGCCTACTGACTATTGTTTCGAAAATAGCCATGTCAATCATCCTCGACCGCCTAACCTTCAGTTAATTCAGGACGAACAGTTCGGTTTCCGGACCGGGCTGTCTACTGAATTACAGATCCTCAGGTTCACTGAGGCGATAAGAAACGGTTTCGAGAGGAAAGAAACCGTAGCTGCAGTTTTCTTTGATTTTAGACGTGCCTTTGGCTCTGTCTGGCACAAAGGCCTGATCCACAAGTTGATCGTTTCTGGCATCAATCCCACTCTCATCAGATCTTACCTCGAATTCCGATCCGGTTCTCGCGACATCCTCGCCGGAGTACCGCAGGGATCGCTGTTGGGGCCACGCTTCTTCCTGTTGTTTCTGGCAGACCTCCCTCGAGAGCCTGGAATGCACCTCGCTATATACGCCTATGACACAGTCATATACGCGATTAGCAGGAGCGAAAGGTTGGCTGGTGATCGCCTTCAGGTGGTCACAAACCACCTCGTTCGGTGGTCCTCTCGGTGGAGGCTGCCTTTGAATTTGAAACCAAATGCGTTGCAGTTGGACTCACAAGGAGGATACGTGATCAAGACACGCGTGGGAAACGTCAGGTTACCGTGGAGCCATCAGGTTAAAAAGCTAGGAATTCACTTCGACAGGCGTCTCATCTGGTCGAAACCGAGCTTTATAAGTTGTTAAGTAGTCAATCAAAAATTTAATTTAAAATCTATCAAGTAATTATAAAAATACATCTAATTAACACAAATACTAAATATCAATCCTTTAGCGTTACCAGAATACTTAATTCATGGCATTACTTAATAGTTTATTCAAGAGACTATGGTCGTAATATTTTATTCATTGTTATTGACTTGTAAGCAAAACGCATATGAGGTTAAAGGCAATTATGACATTCAAATGTGGATGTTGATGCAGTAGTCGTTTCCAGTTATCGTTTAAACCAATAATTTGCAAAGTGAGTTAATAATGAATTATTTATAAGCAGAACAATTTTACGTCACGCCACGCCAAGAAATTTTGAAGAAGTTCAATAGTGTAGAGAATACTTATAAACCGTTAACACCTTCTGCTTTTAAAACTAATTTAGCATTATTATGTTTACTGTATTTTCAGTGATCTCCAGAGATTTTTAATGCACTTGATCTCGTCTTTATTAAAGAATTTTTTATTTGTAACCTACCACTTTTTTATTTTCTACTATGGATTTTATAGGATGACGTGTAGAACATACAGTCGGTCAGAAGTTGGGGCATCTCTATGAGGTTTTTTTTTGTAAAGACCATCGGAAGTGATGTGACATTTGTAAAATTAAATTTTGAATATTTATAGAATTTAGAGGTCCGTATATTGTATTACCCATTTGGTAAGATTTTCCAAAGCAAATCTTGCTTGGAATGTTCTGTCAGGTTTGTTCTAGGTGAGAATGGTATATATTTTTAAAATAAAGAAAGTGAACCCTCTCTTAAGCCTTTTTGTTCAATTAGCCCGATGTTATTTCTATTGAAAATATTAGAAAGGAGGTTAAAAAATCGTATTCGAGGAGCCATTCTCCCCCGGTAAGCTCACCTTGTCTCCAGGATGTCGAATTCACTGGCCTACAAAGAAGTGGTAATGGTTGCATTTGTGAATATGGCGGAAGCATTTAAGAATACAATTACTTTATTTCTCGGTTATAGCATGCGGCAGCTTAGAACTGACATTTTGTGTGGGTATTTGCCTATTGCTTGAACTTTGTTTAATTTGCAACAGGGTCTTTTACTTGTATTTAGTTATATTCGGATAGTGAAGTATACGTTTCATATTTTTTCAAAAAAACGTTAGATGATACAACTGAAATACCATGCGAGTCTTCTTGGTTTCGTTGCATGGTTTCTCACTTGTCGGAAATTATAGATTATCACACTGAGCAAAATAAATTGTATCCTTTAAGGGGTATGGGTAGTAACATTATCCTTATAATAAAACACATTGTAGATTTATCAAAGCAGAGGGAATTATCCTAAAACTAGTAAAAATAACACTTTTTTTAACTTTGGATTTTTTCCTCGGTAAGTATTTAATTTAATCAGAAACGGTCTGTTATATACTATATATTGCTGTGTACAGATGCGTCATCTAATCTAAATTATCACGTGGAAAGCATTTTCAATGCATTGTATTCATTTTTATTTACCATCCAATCTCTTTCTTTGACGACCCTATGCATGTGAACAACGAAATTTGCTTAGTTTTAACTAGCCAAAACACTACACTATACTACACAACATCACACTATGGGAAATCACGTCAGAAGCAGTTGTAGTACTTGCGTCACCAGCTGGATGGCAAACAGGAATGCGGGAACTTGTTGTACAGTACACAGGCACATATTCGAATAGCAACACATCAAAATTTAAAGTAAAAGTAAGCTGGGTATTTTGGTTGGGAGGGAGATGAAAAAATAAATAAACAGGGGGTGGATTTTGAAATTTGTGAGAGAAGGGAAGACAATTTTACGCGAATGAAAAGGAAACTAAAGTTAACATAAATATAAGATAGTAAAGAATAAGAAGAAAGGATTTTGAATAGGTAAGTGAGTGAAACACGAACATATAAGAAGGAACAGAACGGAGTTGTGACGTGAAGAAGAAACAAGTAGAATAAGAAGAAATGATTTTGAAGAAGTGAGTGGAACACGAACATATAAGAAGGAGCAGAACGGAGTTGTGACGTGAAGAAGAAACAAGTAGAATAAGAAGAAAGGATTTTGACGAAGCCGGTGGAACACGAACATATACATACACAAAAAGGGTAGTTAAGGTTTTTATGTTCTTTATATAGTTTAAACCAAATCCTTGTAATTGTTCAATGTAGTTGTTGATACATATTTTGATATTTTTTTATTGTATTTGACTTGACATAAAAAAGAAAAATTAATTAAAATTTGACAATTTGTCAACTGACATTTCCAAAGTTGCCCGGTTTAAGTCGACTGACTTATTAAAGAACCTAATTTTAATACATTTTGAAATAGTAACACTGCAATATATCTGAAAGATCATTAAAAAATAATAATTATCTCCAAGTGAGAAAGTTCCAACACTTTAGGAAACCAAGATATGAATTTTTAAAGCTATCCCTAGCCATTGTTTTACTACAGCTGATATTACAGCCGTTCGAGGTTTATTTATTAAATAGCAGCGCAATGCATAGCACGACGGCGAGCAAAAAGAATACCGGCCTGCTTTGATGATTCCTCCCACATCTGGCATTGAATTAAATTTTGACAAAAAAATTATACTCTGAGAACTGTTATCTGGTCATACATTAAGTCGGGAAGACAGCTTATCCTTTGTTGAGTTTGGAGTGTCGCGTTATGCTTTTCAGCAACGTTTTCTTTAGTATCCGAATCAATAGAATTCACACATTTAAAACGTATTAGTTATATACTGCTATAGCACAATTAACCCGAGCATTGCATTGAACAAAAATAGGGAAAGCACCAGGAATAGATGGAATAAGACCGGAGATGCTGAGATATATGGGCGAGGAAGGCACTGTACTGCATAAAATATTACAACTGGCTTGGAATACTCAAACGATACCAAAAGATTGGAGAACGGCTGTAATAACTCCAATACCAAAGAGAGGGCGTCCCACAGACAGTAAGAACTACCGCGAAGTATCTTTACTGTGTACGGCCTATAAACTTTATAAGCGGATCCTGGAAACTAGGTGAAGAACAAAAATTGAGCCAACGCTGAGTGATACGCAAACCGCTTTCCGAACAGGTAGGTCGACACATAACTGGATATTTGTAGATAGACAAATAGTAGAGAAAATTACCTCCACCAACGACAAAATATACATTAGCGCAATAGACCTTGAAAAAGCTTTTGACAGCATAATACGAGAAAAGATATGGAAGGTATTAGAAAAGAGGGGAATTAACAAAAAGATTATCTCCGTTGTCAAAAGCCTATATGTGAATACCAAAAATGTTTTGAGAAGTGATGGGAGGACTTCGGAAAGTTTCCCAACAAAGAGGGGAGTAAGACAGGGAGGAGTGCTCAGCCCACTGTTGTTTATTATAATAATGGATGAAATGGCAAGGGGAGTAAACAGAGGACAAAAGAGAACATACATAGGGCAAAGAAAGTTAAGACCGGTCTATATCGACGAACTGTTGTACCCGGACAGGATCGAAGCATGGTCACAATATATGAAAGAATATGGAGTCCAAATAAACGCCCAAAAGACTGTAACCATGGAAATAAAGAACAATAAATACGAAGATCAAGCACAAGATGGCGGAGAAGATAGTACAGAATTAAGAAAGTTAAAATATCGAGGAATATATTTATGGAGACACATTGGTAGGTACCTAGAAGAAGAAATTAGGAACAGAACAAGCAAGATGATGATGACGTATAAAGCTTTATACAATCCGTTTTTTAAGAAAAAAGAGATCAGCAAAGAGACAAAAATAAAAATATACAAGTCAGTACTAGTGCCGATGCTTATATACGGGAGTAAGTGGGTTCTGACAAATAAACTAAAACAAAAAATTAACGCGATCTCAGACGGATAGCGGGTGTAACGAAATTAGTTGAAGTGAAACAATCAGAAAATACTTAAATGTAAAAAGTGTAACCCAAAAAATTGAAACACAACAACTGCGGTGGTTCGGACATTTGGTCAAGATGGATGAGGACAGAGTGGTGAAAACTATATGGGAAACGCAAATAACAACAAAGAGAAGAAAAGGGAGACCAAGAAAGACGTGGAATGGTGAGATTGCGGAGATACTGAGCGGGAGGAGACTGAGCTGGACGGTGGCAAAACGAGAGGCAGAGAACAGAAAAAATTGGGGAAAAATCATTACCTCTACACCCATGGTAGAAGAGGTTGCGGATAAGTAAAGTAAGTAGCTATATACTGCTATGTTATTTCCGATGTATCATGCTAAACAAAGCCCACAGAATCATAATATCGACTATAAATTGTTTCTGTAAATGTATCTTTGCCTATTTATTTATTTTGTCGACGTATGTAATAATTTATACTAAAAACTTACTTATTTCATATCTAATTCAATTAATGCTGGTAACCATGGATTTTAGGGCATGTGTACGTCTTTCGATTAATGTTCGACGAGGGATTTTTAAGCTGTCGTATCGTTGGAAACGATTTCTATCATCGTTGCCGGGGTCCTTTTGTCTAGGAGATATTGAGTTTGTTGAAAACAAATGTGGGGGACTTCTTTTTCGGTTTTTCTGAGTGTGTTTGCTCTTGGTTTATTTATCTAGAATTTTGTAATATCTATCACAATTTAAGTCCATACAGTTTTCAAATTTACGTACAAAAATGAGACTATTACGTGTATAGTGCTAAGATGATGGGAATCCAGTGATTTCGAGATTTAGGGTGGCCGTTCGTCTAATCCTGGGGTGTTGAAGAATTACATTCTAGGCAGTTTGCTGTGAGATCGTTGGAACACCATTTGGAAGCTAAAATGATTGTTCTGAATTTGGAATTATTATTTGGATTATACTACAGCAGTTTTTGAACCTGAAGTAAGCGATTTTTTTCATCTTTTGAAATTATAACCGGCATATAAATGCATAAAGGAATTTGAGGTTATATTTATTTGAATGATCACTGTAAATCTAGTGAATTTGGTTATGTGAGGTTGTATTTGATTCTGTGGGTTACTCACGAGCAGTTTAAGTTGGCATTGATCTAGTTATACTTGATTTTATGACGGGAATTTAGCAGAAGATTTGAATTTTATTTATATATTTTTTTTTTGGAATGGGGAAATCCTTAATGGACACCGGGCGCACGGCTCTATCGGCCCGGTAGTGTGGGACTCTCCAGTGTGGCATACCCACTAAAACCCCCTTATTTTCTCTTCTGAGCCCCAGAACCGCCAGTAGCATATCGTCATAGGTCAGAAGTGTCATTCTTCCATACATCTTTTAGGCCACCTTCTTTCTGCTCCACTCCTCTGCCTCCTTCACCACCAGTACTGATTTTATATAGGCATGGATGATGTTCCAGTTGCTTTCCGATTCAACCATCAAGTTAAGAATGGTATCCTTATTCAGTGAGGTTCCTAGTTGTCGCTCTATAGTTTCACGCTCAGCGCTCCACCTGTCACAATGCATAAAGGTGTGTTCGGGAGTATCCTCCTGGCCACAGTGAAGACAAGCATCGTCGTTCGTCAGTTTGAACCTTTTCAGGTAGGCTCGGAAATGCCCATGACCCGTGAGGAACTGGTCAAGAAGTAATCCGTTTTCCTATGTTTACAGGACACCCAAGCAGCTATGTCCGGTGTGAGTGCCCTGGTCCACACTGCAGACGTCTCCATGGTATTCCAATGATTCTGCCATTTATCTTCAAGTGTCCGCACTCTTTCAGTCTTCCTCACTACGGTCGATCTTTCCTCCGATAGGAAAAACCTCTGTTGTTCCTCGACGATTAGGGAAATCGGCGGGATGCCGCCTAGGCTACATTCGTGGATACAGTTCTGCATCCACTAATCACTCGTAACAATACCCTTCTCTGTAGCTTGCTCAACATCTCCGCATACCTTCCGATCTGCAACACGGACTCATTCTCCTTGTTCATTTTTTCTATTTCCACCTCATCCCAATCTGTTTGGGTCCCGCAGGAGCTAATGTTGGTCTCTGTCTGTGTTTCCGTCCCACACTTCTCACGACTCTCTCTTCCATTGATATCTGAGCTTTGTTCGTAATACCGTTTAAATCGTTCGTCCAGAAAGTCCACTTATTGGTCTAGTTCCCGAACTGCTTGCTTGATCTCGACCTTCGTTTTGGTACTTTCGCCGACCAGTTTCTTTAATTCTTTTGTCCTTTTCATAACCTTAATAAGCATTCTATTAACTCCTCCTATACTGCTGTTGTGATGGCCAGGAATTTCAGCTTTTACGTGCGGTGTTTTTATCCTTTTTCGTTTTTTATTCGCTTGCCTCGCCTCAGTTTCAGCTTCCCTCTCCTCAGTGTTCACATCTCCGAGAAGTTTGAAAATAGGGCTTACCCTAATATCTTCATCTTGCCATATGTCGTCCTCAGCACTTGGTCCCACAGGGGTTTGCCATTTCTCTTCCGGTGACCTCATCAACTTATACTTGGGTGTAAAGACATCGTGCGCCTCAACTTCTCTGCCTACCATCTCTTCCTTCTCATGCTTCTCCATCGTTACAGCATTTCCGTACATTTCCTCTCCACACACACTTGAATTTAAAATAAAAGACTTCTCCATACTGTTCCCACGAGTTGGGTCGAAATACTAGGTCAAGCGCAACAGTGCGCCCATACTGAGCAAAGGCTCCTTACTCCGGAGGATCGCCTGCTACTCCGGAGGCTCCGTTCCAGACCAACTAACGTGTGGCCATCCACCCCTCGGCACGGGTCACATGACACCTTGAGTTCCGGATTTGTTCTCGGGTTTACTCCCGCAAGTAGGAAGGTAGAGATCCCTAGCCCTCGATACCTAATAGCATCGGGATCTGAAGAGAACAAGTGTTGGCCAAGAGAGACCGATAGTAGAAGACAAGTGAAAAGTACCTCACCCAAGGCAAGTTGAAAAAGAATGAGGTGAAACAGAAAAAAAGGTTGAGTCGTCCTTAGCTTCACTAACCCCCTCCTGGATTCGAAGAGGGACAGCTACTGAGCTCCACCACCGGCGACAAGGTCTCACGACTCCTCGGTGGATTATTTATGATATTAGAAACGAGAAATACGAGTTTTTAGTTTGGATTAAGATTCTAGAAATCTTATTATTGTGTATCTAACATAGTAAAGAACTTTCTTACCCTGAGGGAATCTTTAGAAGATTCATTTCTTTGTTTATCAAATTTATTTAACTCTAAATAAATAAATTACCTACACTATATTCTTGTTTCTTTTATTCAATATATTATAAGAACATCACTAAATAATAACTACTACAGTCACATTAAAGATACTTAAATGTTACAAGCTATATTAATATAATAATCAGTGGTTCAGTGGGAGACGTTATCCTCCCGCGTCCCGAGGGTGACTGAAAATTATAAGTATCCTAGTATCATCCTATTCGTTTGCGGTGTACTTAAAACCCTGCTGTGGGGACAAATTTATTTTTCATGCTCTCTATCATTTGAGATCTAGCATGTCTTTGGAGTTAATGAGAGTATAATAGATGACGCTGAGTGGTGTTTGGTAGAATAAACACAGTGTTTACTTTATTAAAAATTTAATTAAAATTTAAAAGAATTATCTACAAGTTTCGTAGCAATATATTAATTGATTAACATTGATTTGTATTATTATTTGACAAAGCAAATATTGGAGGGTGGAACAGTTTTCTCCATTATTATTTGGGGGATGCTATCCAGAATCCCAGACAAAATAATCTTATTAATAAAATTCGCGTATATCTTTGTCTATCACTGACCTTTAAACTTTTTTTTCTTTTTCTGATAACGTAAACTCTTTGTGAAGCGCACGTGTATTATTCGTTTCAAGATATAGTGCAGTTCCGCCTATCATGTTTACACAGTTCTTGGAGCTTAACGTCCGCACTATATCTTTAAACAGACAATACGTACATACATGAATGGCTTGTTTTTTCTTGGTATGCGTATCAGAAACTATGAAACTATGAGGTTTCAAAAATTAAATTATATTCTATTAGCCAGGTATAAAAAAATACTGCGGTTGAATTTAGATTAGTGATTTCTGTTACCCTAAAAAAATTGGTCTCGTGATTTAGAAAACATCCTCTATATATACAGTGTGTCCCGCATCTATTTTCCCACGCATTTACTTGGAAAGTATAAGAGATAAAAAGTAAAATCTAGTGGAAATGAGACGACATTGTACATCAAATTCTGCCATTATAACATACCTGTATAAATAGCCCTTATAAAGTGGGGGAGGGGGGTAAAAGGCTATTTATACGGGGTGTGTTATACTGCCAGAACTTGACAGACGACATTGTAGTCTCATTTCCACTGAATTTTACTGCAACTTTTTATCTCTATTACCTTCCGAGTAAATGCGTGGGAAAATAGATGCGGGACACACTGTATATGGAATATACCTATAAAAATTTTGTGTTAATTGGTTAATCTAATTTCGAAAAATAGAACGTCTAGTGGAAAAAACAAGATTTTTCACACATACATTTTTCAGAGTCATATTTTTTTCTGACGCTTTTGATGTAAGCGATGTGCCGCAGTAGATACATGATATCTTTAGAGAAAGAAAGGCGTATTTATAAAAAGAAAGCAGTAACAGCTGAAGGAGATACCTCATCATCGTCACAGGCAGCTTACCCTTCTTTCTTGGACTAAGCACTTAGGTTTTCTTTTTCGGCTCCGGGAGAGCGCAGCTCGGCTTTCTTGGTGCAAGTATTTAAAATCCAAAGAAGAAAGATATGACTAGTGCATGTTTACATATACATATGTAAGTCAATTTGGCGATGACAATGAGACCAGCCCACGTTTTTATTACTCCTACATTAGTCATTATTAATTACTACGGATTAGTTATTTATCTATCTACGTAAATCCATAATCTGCTGAAAATTAAAGATGGAGGATTATTCGTGCTACGAGCTAAATGTGCGGGAATACTAATTGTTGGTTAACATTTTTTTCTTGAATAGAAATTGGATGACAGCATCTCCTGCATATTGCAAAGTACGTTACGTAACTTCAATAATAATATTTCTTCAATAGAAGACTGATATCTTAAGATTAAGTATATAGGTACCTATTAGAAAATTCCTATTAATCTAGCAAAAAGCATCTGGTCTAAAATTCTACTAGGATATTATTGTGACATAATGTCACTTGCACTTTCACATTGTGACGACTACCTAAGCACAGGGGTACTTGGCGTTCAGAAACTTCAGAACTTAGTTAAGAAAGCAGAATACTTTAGACAGATAAACCAAACAAAATCTGAATAAATCTACAAATCTGTTTATTATTTGCATAAGGTGATTTCCCTAAATTTTATATTTAGGTGGATTGTGCCTTATCTTTAAATACTTATCATATGTTAATAACTTATCATTCTATAACAACATCGATTTTTCTATATTTTTTAAATACTTTTTATTTTCTCTATGGTCAGTTCTGTTATAATAAAAACACATTTCCGTCACTATAAAGCATCGATTTTGGTGTACGTTAATATTCCAAGTATGCTAAGATCATGAATAGCAAATTCATTTGATACCTACTGCAGGAAATGTGTTTTCGAATAGTTACTACATTTTTATATTTAGCGAAAATTGCAGAATCGTATTATCAATTCTGTTTTGGCGGTATCTATATTTTCTATATAGTCTACCAGAATCGTAATATTGGATATTTTTAAAACATTCACATATGCAAATAGTGTACTTTAGCACGGTAGTTTGATGAATTTGTGTAGAAATATATGTAAATAATTTGAAGAAAGTTTACAAAAGTGGCAACCATTTTTTCAGTGATATGAATTCATTCTTGTCGCCCAGAGAAATTCCTGGACTTGAAAGAAAAGAATTAATACATATCGTCGTCTCTTCACTAAATAAGTACAAAAGATAGAAGTGTTTACATTTACACTTATTCCGTGAAATGATATAACCAGTAAAGGACAAAAAATACGTAACCCTGATATATATAATAATACATATCTCTCCTCCATTGTACAATAATTTTAAAATCGATAACAAACCTCGCAGGTATGCGAATCAATCTACAAATAATAGCGCTAATATCTTGTTAACATACTACTTAAGCGATTTTGTTTATTCACACATTAACCACCTCAAACTTACCATGAGCCAATCCTATCAGTTCAGAATACGCACGATTAGGTACCTTACAATAGTTACAGCTGGTGGACGGACAGATCATTCCGTATATAGTTTAATACTTGGCGAATAATAGCAAAGCTCAAATTAGTTATTTACAAAAAAAGCCACTACATCTGTGATCAACGTTAATCAACGTGCTTTGTGATTTCTGTGCGCATTCCTCTCATTCATGTATCATGTACGAAAGGGCTTGTGATTTCAGTGCCGGTTACAATTTACACCACACCTTTGAAATTTGTTACAAAAGATCAGTATCAATTGTGTATAAAGTGCTACTAATGTTAATTTTATTAAAATACGACCTTCCATGCATGGTATTCTTGTAACGTTCGATATATTTTATTATATTGTTTTGCCCGAACTGTGATTTATAAGTTACTAAAGTATCTTTAATAAGGTAAGAAATACGCACATTATTACATTAGGCGACAGCAATATATTTGTTATTTTATAGGACAAACCAAAAATGATGTCAAAAAAACAATGGTTTGTTCTACTAGGTCTGCTAATTATTTATATTTTATTGGGTGCGTGTTTTTTCTATACAGTGGAAACTAAAGAAGAAGCTAGAGTGCGAGAAATTGCGCGAGAAGAAAGGAAAGTAATAGAAGGTACCGTTTTACAGTTTCATATATATATACAATAACTGTAATTTAGCTTAAAATAGGCAATATAACAACAAGTTAATATGTAATGTTGGTATCTATTTGCACATTACATCTATCAAATAATTCTCTTTAATTATGTAGGCAGATACGCCTTTTTTATACTTTTCATAAGCTAGTCAAACCGAAAAACTTTTAATCACTTTTTGTTACGAAGTAATTTGCAATAAAACTTCATACAACAAGCGCACACGTTTGTTATTTATTTTTGAAAGTGCATTACAATTTAACTTATTGTTAGTCTAGTATTTACCAAGTCTTCCTGATTTAATTATTTTTATTAATTATTGCTTATTTACTTAGATACCTTAACTATTGCGATTTATACATTTCTACAATAAATAATCTTATCTTTGCGTACCGATTACCTATATATGCGTATGCATAATCAAATGGCAAATACTCTACCTTACATACTACTTCTCAAAACATTTCACATTTTGCAGCTAAACATGTTTTACGTAAATTATAGTATACCTTAGTTTATTTGGAAATGCGTATATCATCGTCCGAGAGACAATTTTGTAAATTGATTTTACAGAAAATTCTTTAGTCTTTATTCCTTTGAGCATGCAACAGTAGTATTTGTCATTAAAAGACACAAACTATACCCGCGTTACAGTGTTGGGCATTAATTAATTAGAAGTTAATTGAACTACGTAACTAAATACAAAATAACTAATTACGACTGTAATTGATTACATTATAATTCAATTACTTTATAATCGCAAAGAAAAAATCTATTAAAATTTTCACCGCCAAATGTGTTGAAAGTTTTACTGTATCCTAATTAATATGCTATTTAGCACTTACTACGATTTAACATGCTAAAGAACCCAAAAAGCAAGGTCAATGATGTGAATAAATCAAAATCGGTAAAGCATGGACTTAATGCACTTCTACTGTGAGTTACGGATATGTAGCATGTAGCAGGTAAATATTAGTAGTAAGTATAGGACCGACACTGACCCAATAAGAAAGGATAAAGTTATAGAAACATTTATAGCAAATATTTAGCAAGAAATACATTTAAATTCATCCGCCAGGCACTTTCTTGTCTTAGTTCTTGTAAATAAATTGTACTATTTGGCTTATTATGATGTGATTTCCCGTGCAAGTGTAGACGAAACGTCGACTAGAGGATGAACTAGGACGCGGTTACAACCGGAAACTAAGAAGTGTATTATTGAAATGTTTGTCGTTTGCTCTCTTATCATCCAGGTATTTAAATACGCATTTCTAATGTGCCTTCGAAGCAACACTTTTTTAAATAGCATACTGGATTGTTTATTAGAACACGAACGAATCCGATGCAAAATTCTACATCTATTGATATTAGAGCTTGACGTACTATTGCTGATAGAGCTGATGGTTTTTGAAAAATTAACTTATAGGTGCCTACTTGTTACTGGTTTTAGTAAATTTCAGTTAATTCTTCACAACTCGTTAGTTATTAGCTGGCCTGGACTGGCTATGCTACGATGACAAACAAGTAATTTCGTTTATGCTAGGCTAACAACTTCTTTGCAATTCTTTCTAATGTGAGTATCACAAATTAGTGAAAACAAATGTAGAAAACTTTAGAAATTATGAAAACAAATTTTTTTATTTATTTTACAATTATATAGAATGCAAAAAAAAACGTGTGCTGTACTTTTAATTAACAGAAATATCCAAAAAGAAGGAAAATAGAAAATGTAGTCAAAGAAGCCAGCCTATACAAAGCTATAGTATTTCTATTTCCATCAATGATCGCTCACCAAATTAGTTATTAAGTAATATAAAACATAAAACGGAAATATAAATTATCAATAAACTGTTGAAATGCTCAAAAATGTGAGGATTAGTATTTTTTCCCAACGGTTTATTTTAATTGTTTATTATTAGTTTTTTCAAACTATGATTATTCCTTTATAGATAATTTATCAAAGGGATAATTGGTAGGTAGCTTTATTAACGTACACTACCGTTCAAATATTTCAAAATTGAAATATTAACAATTAATTGTGTTTTATGTGGAATAAATATATATATGAACATAATTTGCAATAGTATTATCTTCTATCTCATAAATTACAAATAATTGTTTGTTTTTATTTTAATTAGGAAAACACCTGTATTTCTTAATCGTCCCCAAATATATGAACGGTAGTTTATTTCAGCGCTCTTGCTAATATTAAATAAAATTTAGTGATATTTAGTAAACTGATATATCGACTAATGCAAATAGTTAACGCAAATAGATATTGCCCCATTCCTGTATTAGTTTTTTGTATAAAAAAAGCCACTTGAGGTTTGTTCAGTTATATATTGCCTGTAAGAATTCCATATAAACATGAATTATATGCATGTAAAAAGCGTTTTAAACGGAAAACGTAGTGGTTGCCTGCTTTGACTTCCTTCGATCTTCCGGACTAGGCTGCTTTTCGTATGTTGGGTATTCTTACACCGGATCTTCTCTGCCCTCTACCTCGCAGTCACCTTGGTTACGGCTGATGTGATTCCAGTTGCTGAGCTCCTGGGCAAGCCTCTTCTCCACCTCTTCTTTATCTCTCGTCCATTTTTTACAATTTGACAGAGCATGAGTCAAGTAGTCCGCAGTCTGAACAGGTATCTCTCTCGGTCAGCTGAAAGCACTTCCTATAAGTCCCGAAATGTCCGTGGCCGGACAAAAACTGCGATAGTTAATAATTCGCCTTTCTGTGTTTACATGCTATCCAAGCTCTGATGTTCGGTATTAAAGTCCGTGTCCATTCTGCCACAGCTCCACCTCTCCCCTATTGTATCTGCCAGGCTACCAGAGTGTCCTCTCTTGCCTGAGGGTTAGTTATCGGTTCTCCCACAGACAGAAGGGTCTTGCATTGCTCCCTCGCTAAAATTCGTCTCTGAAGTTTAGCTAATCGATTACTAATAGGGACTGCGTACAGGAGCTGGCTCTGAATCACACTACAGAGAAGTTCACGTTTTCCGCTACTGGGTCCTCCCAGATTTGGCATAAGCGTTAGCAAGGCCGTCAGGGTGTTCTCAGCTTTTCTAATGATGTATTCTATGTGGCGCCAAAAGTTTGTCGCTGGTCTAGAATGACACTCAGGTATTTAACTTGTGCTTTGGGTATAATTTGACATCCGAGAATGGTGAAATTTACTATTTGTCTCTGTTTTGGTCCAATAAATATTATTGCTTCGTTCTTTCTTGGTTCTGCAAAACGTTGACTGACATCCATTCAGTGATATTTTGCAGTGCGTTATCCGCTTTGAAGGCTAGATCCCTCGAGTTTTCCGCCTCTATCACCATGGCGAGATCGTCTGCACAGGCGAAAGTTCAGTTTAGTTTGATCGGCGGGAGACCTAGTACCCCATCACACAGGATGGGTCGGCACCAGCACCGAACCCTGTGGAACTCCAGCATCACCTCCATTCTAAGAGAGGGCCCCAACATGACGCTTCTGTCACTAAAGTATTCCAATATTATATTTATTAGATACGGGGGAATATTCTTCCTTTCTAATTCTTTCAGTATTTTACTCCAAAAGGCAGAGTTAAAGACATTTCTAATATCAAATGAGACGAAAGCCACCCACTTCTTTTCTGATATTTTAACTGCCTGTACTATGTGTTTGATTGCATGCACTGTAGATCTTCCCTTTCTAAACCCGAACTGTCTTTCTAACCTATTTCTCAACATTCGCTCATAGAGCTTTCCGATCGCACTCAATGGGCAAATCAGTCTATAATCTGACGGCAAGTTTGTCGATTTTCCTTTCAAAATCAGGACTACCTGCGATTCTTTTCACTTCACGGCGAATGTATCATCTTTATTTAGGAAAGGTGCTCTAATGATTTCCGTTCTTTGCTCCTTGGGTGGGTTATGTGGTGGAGGCATAATACCTCATTTATGCGTAACAATCTTATATACGCCTCCACATATATTATCTTCGAGATCAAGCAGTAGCTTCCCCCAATGCTTTCTTTTTGCATTTAAAATAAGATTTTTGAGTTCTTTTCGGGTTTGCTTGTATTCTAGGCGATGTATCGTATCAAGTTGGCCTTTATTTCTTCTCGTGATTTTTCGACGAAAGTGTAATAGGTTAACTTTTATAAAATACATCTTTTATAAAAGTTCTTTTATCATATTTGCCTTTTCGTTCAATATTTTCTAAAAGATATTTGACAGATGGGAATCCGATCTATGCTGTATAGTAGCTGTGCGAAGTGCGGTTAAATTATCGATGAATTGCGAACATAGACACGGAACATTTGATGACGGATGGGTGAGTGTTCATCCAAAATTTGTACATCATTTGAATGCGGCCATTTTGATGCACCCAGTGCCAAATATAATTTTCCGCGATTGTCAGTTGTAATATCGTATTATATTTATATAATTTAATCAAATATCAGGAAAGATTCGATAGTTATCTCCAATAGAAGAGCATACAGGAACGTCAGGAATTTAGAACATTGGGTTAAACGAATAGAACACAACTAACAAAAATGTTTAGAGGTGTTTCATTTAGGTAATTATAAATATAATCTCTATTCACTTAAAATAACAAAATTAATTTACATACTAAATATATGTAGTTCAGTACTTATCCTGCAATACATTTGTATCTAAAAAATCATTAATCATTATCACAGACAGTAACCGACATACATTTTTTTTTGTATGTCGGTTACATACAAAAAAAAAGTTCCACGCAGGACTCTGGGCATACATCAAAATGGCAGTACGGCTATCTAATGTTACATCCTTGCCTATGGTAATAATTATATTCGCCGACATCTTCGACATCCTTCAAAATTTACGTCATTTCTGAAGTCGAAAATCAAACCCTCATACTTATAAATATTACATTTATTTTTCCCACACAACTTCCAATTTCCATAAAAAATGGCGGATAATATTTACATAAAAATTTCCGCTAATATTACGAAGTGCATCGGTAGGAAGACATGACTAATATCCGTCGACATCTTCGACATCCCTAAAGATTTAAGTATTGTTACTTCTGAAGCCGATAAAAAGAAAAACCGTTAAAAAACTTATAAAAATCACATTTGTTTTTCTCCCATAACTACTAATGTTCTCCTTCAAAAATCTCGGGAAATAAATAAATACCTACCAATCGAGTAATTTTTATATAGCCCTGTCACACACATCAACATTGATATTTCATAAAACTTTTATAAAATATTTTACGTAGTGTAATATACATATATAGGCGGTTTTGATGGTAAAATATCTTTTATAAAAGATCTTTGTCAAAGAACTTTTATAGTGTAATATGGGCCTAATACCATAACAAATTTTGATAAAAAATAGACAAGACCGAGAGCAAAAGTGTCAAAATAACACAATCGCTTACAATAATTTCTTTGGTTAATTAATGATTGGCATTGAAATTAATTAGACAGCCAATTTGAAATTTAAACCAGGTAAAAGCGATAATGGCTGTTCATATATGTACATTAGATCAAATCACACTTGATATTCAGTTGCTTTAGGAAAAAATCATTATTTTAGTAAATGCTTGTAGGTAACGAAGTAGTAATAAAAAAATATTCAGTATTTCAAAATTATCTTTATAAAATTAAACCAGAAACAAATGTTTGTGTTGTATTATTTTATTATTTGTTATCTATGTATTATATTATCGATATAAATTTTTGTTTTGTAACTTATTGGTCGTTACTTTATTTTTTAATGATTTACTGCGATCTGAGTACGTATAAAAACTAGCAATATGAGAACTTTGGTTGGATTTTACATATACAGTGTGGCAACCATTCATAGCACGATGCATGTATTAGTAACTACTGGTCGACTATAAATGGGCGTGCCACCTTGAATTGTCACGCCTACTTAGCGGCACGCGGATGGCATTTACAAACGATAGCGGACGTATTATAAGTTACAGGTATAAATGTATTGGGGCATATAGGCAAATCAAAGTCTTTTAGAGTTCTATGTTATAGCATAAGTGATTAATAACATTACATGTGGTAGAAAATACTATTCCTGAAAAATAAAAAGCACTGTTAGAGGTAGTGTGTTCCCGATGTAAGTAAATAGTTTTAGTTGTTTGAAGCATCAGATAATCACTGATAACATGTCAGTGAAGTAATTCATCGCAGCCTCATAAACAACATAAAAAATCAAAAATAAATAATCAGAACTCCTAAACTTTCAAATAAAAACTAAAATAATATTGTTCAACAAGTATAAAATCTAAAAACGCAACTATAATAAAATAATGGAAAATAAAATATTTAATTCTTAAAACAGAAATGTATTCAACATTGCAATAAACCTGCAATTAGCTAAAAGAGAATATTATTCTTAAACAATAATAAAATTTGAAGTAAATTAATTTATTAAGTGTTCAAATAAACCTATCTGCTGTGACAGTATTCCTGATTTCAATAATTCTCGCGCGCAGTTCCTCTAGGTTTGATGGCCGTTGATCACCGTATCCGTATATTGTATTATGTAAAAAGGGCCATAAAAAGAAATCGATTGGAGCTAGATCAGGGGACCGCGCTGGCCATTTAATAGGGCCCGAATTACCGATCCATCTGTTTTCAAAAACCGCGTTTATAAAGTTTGTTACAATGCGCGTATTGTGTGCTGGGCAACCATCTTGCTGAAACCAAACTTCATTTATATTAAATCGCTCCCGTGTTGCCGGAATAATATAATTTTCATGTAACTGTAGGTATCTATTTCCGTTTAAATTACCGTCAATGAAAAAAGGCCCAATTATATGATTTCCAATGATACCTGCCCATACATTTAGCTTCTGTGGATACTGCGTTCGCGTTGGTATATTTAAATGTAGATTTTTACGCGACCAGTAACGACAAACTGCGCGGTTATGATGCCCGTGTAGGTAAAATGTTTTTTCATATGTGAACAATACGTTGTTAAAAAAAAATTGGTTATCGTGATATTTATTTATCATTCTTTCGCAAAATTCCATTCGGCACTTGTGAACTTGTAAATTTGTATGAACGATATTTATTAGTACGTAAAATCTTATGAACCGTTGTTTTAGAGATACCTAATACGCGAGCAATTTCGAGATGACATAGTGGGATTTACTTCAATTAAAGCACATACTCGAATTGCTATATCGCTTATATTCTTATCCGGAACAAATGTAGTTTCAAATCGATTAACGGTCCTACGAATGGTGCTTGTATTGGGAATTTGACTTTCGGGGAAATTAGCTGCAAATAAATCCCGAGTTACTTCCGCGGAATTACCACCGTAAAAGTGTTTAATCATGAAGAGTCTCCGGCGTATAGTACTCCATTTTTAAAATAACCGTTATCTACCTACCAACAATGCGTTTTATTAAATAGTACGAGCGAGTAGTTCTCCCGACGAAATATAGAATGCATCTGACACGCACGTGTGCGAGCGACGGCTCTTGCGCCTGTGCGGCGACAGCGTAGAAATGTGGATTTCTTGCAAATACGAGTGCATCATAGCAATATGCTAATGTAATCCAGTCGAATATTCCGTATATTTCTTTACCGTTCTAATGCACGGATACATCTGTGTATCTCGCTTACACTACAGGATCGCTATAATCGCAGGCGGACAATTGGTATAAGGCATTGAGAGTTGTCAAATTGTAAGCATATATGCGTATGTATTCTGGCCAGCTTGCTAGATGTGACAACTCTACCTATATACCTCATGACATGCATTGGATTTCCTTGACACTCAAATAAAAACCTTGCCAGCACGGTATACAGTGTATCAGAAATATAATGTTTATGGCAAACTTAATCAATAACGAAGTGCAGTAAAAACGCAGAAACAGAAACTGCAATCGAAAATAAATATAAATTACTTCATATTTTTTGAAAATTTGTTTGGGAACGGCTCGTGAAATTATTCCTAATACGCCCCTGTAATTTAAACAATTGCCTGATCGCGCGACTGAAACGAATGTGCATACAGGCCCGATACACTAACATTCACTATTGGAAGGTTTCACAATGTAATTATTCGAATAGTGTGGTAAATATAAATAATAACCGTCTTGTTTTAAATGGAACAACCTGTATTTATTATCTTATTTAAATTCTAATATTAACGCTCTTTAATATTGTATAAAGGTTTTTCATGCCTATCTCATAGTTTCTTAGTAATTTAGAATTTTCTATTTCAAATACTAATACCTAGCCATTTATTTTTCAAAAGTAGGCCTGGACGAAACTGCGGTTATTATTCATCCTAAAGAAAAGGTTTTTTACAGTGATACAACGTGTTAGTAATAGCATCATCGTTGTATCAGGCTGTTTAAAGCACATTGCATTTATTTACAATGAGCAATTACACTCAAGAAGAAAGGATACACATGATGTTAGTAATTGGAGAGTATGAAGAAAATTGTATGCTTGCTTCACGAATTTATTCTCAAAAATATCCTAACATACGTCATCCTGCTAAGCGTTCATTAGAAAATTTGCTGAACATTTTTGGAAGAACAGGAAGTATGTCATATAAAAAAAAAAACAGAGCGATAGAAACCAGTTACCGGAAATGAAGAATTTTTTAGTGATGGAATCTCTTGTAGAAATTTCGCATACAAGTCGGCGTAAAATAAATTAGACTACAAGACTAAGCAGAGGAAACATCGGAAGAATTATAAAGATAAACAAATTTTATCTGTGCCACATACAACTGCATCAAAAGCTTTTGGAAACAGATTACGACCAGCGAATTGACATTTTCTGGATTATGTATTATTTACGGATGAATCAACTTTCCATAACAACGAATCAGTTAACAGGCACAATTTTCATTATTACAGTGACGAAAATCTCAAGTTCTTTAAAACCCTCTATCGTCAACATCGATGGTCTATTGATGTGTGAGGCGGAAAAGTTGAGGAGTGCGTAATAGGCCTATACTTTCTGGATGGCCACTTGAACGGTGCCATATTCCTGGAATTTATAAGAGACAATTTACCAATACTTTTTGAAGATATACCTCTTAATATTCGACAAAGAATTTGGTTACAATTAGACGGTGCTTCTGCACACTTACAAATAATCGTTCCGAATGAATTAAATAGGCGGTACCCCAACATGTGAATAGGGCGCGGCGGTCCACAGAATTAGCCAGCAAGATCCCCAGACTTAACTAGTATTGATTTCTTTTTATGGGGATATATCAAAAATATTGTTTATGATATACCACCAACCACACCCGACAATATGAAGTCTAGTGCTTTGTCTAAAAATATCTCTAATTTAAAACATCTATCTTAAATATATAAGACAAGCACGCCGCTTAAATTTTGGTTTACATTTTGAAGAATAGTTAATTATCTCAGAAACGGATTGAGTTAGGTATGGGAAACGTAACAGTAACTTGCCTTTATTTAGTCCATACTATCAAAATATGACATAATATATAGGGTGTTCCATTTAAATTTTTATACCTGTAACTTTTTGTAACTTTTTAACAAGTTTAAAACGTGCTCCTTATGAATCTATATAACCCCT
Source organism: Cetonia aurata (assembly GCA_949128085.1). Taxonomy (NCBI): domain Eukaryota; kingdom Metazoa; phylum Arthropoda; class Insecta; order Coleoptera; family Scarabaeidae; genus Cetonia; species Cetonia aurata. Next base: position 2,056,867 of record OX421885.1, read on the forward strand.
AATAAAAATATGTTAAAAATATTATACCGTTTTTTGTATATAAACCGAGGCAATTGTGGTGAGCCACCTGTATACGCATATATTTTATGGCGGCCATACACTTAACAATGAAGTTTGCGTTCGATTCCATACATTGTTTTTTTTCTAATATCAGTACGTAAGAATATATGAGAATGTTTAATCTCAACCGCAGTTAACAAATTTAGTTTCATATCTGACAATATGATAATTGAAATGACAACATAGGTATACGTAGTATATGACGATAATGTATTGAGTAAACAACCTTGATATGTATGCAACTGTGATCCTATACACTCCATGCCTGCAGCGTTTCGTTACAACGCGGACGCAGGGCAAAGATTCCCATCAAAATTTTGCAAAATGTGAATTTAATTCAAACATTTTTAAACAGATAAACGTGAAAGAATCCTTATGCAGATTTCATGCTCTCACAGACGTATAGGTTCTGACTAGAGTCACGGTTTTGATACGTGATTTGAACTACCCGTGTACCAGGGTTGGGCATCATTCAATAATTTTTTATTCAAATAATTATTCGAATGAAATTTCCATCTGTTATTCTTTACTCCGTATTAAGTTATTGTTGAATAAAACTATTGGAAATCATTTGAATGAAGAATTATTTCAATAAAACGTTATTTGAATAAAGCATTATTGGAATGATTCTTTCACCAAATAAATCGTTATTCAAATAATTTATTACTGAATAATACCGAAATAAATTTAGATTAGGTATATGCCTACATGTTTGTGCAGGTAATCATATAAAAATTATCCCTAATGTTAGGAAGTGCATCGGTAGGACGACATGCGAGTAGTAATTATATCCGCCGACATCTTCGACATTCCTCTAGATTTCCGTGATGTCATCTCTGAAATCGATAAACAAACCTTCAAGCTTATAAAAATTCCACTTATTTTTTCCCACACAACTTTAATCTCTTTAAAAATTGGCGGACAATATTTAAATAAAATCCGCTGATGTTAGAAAGTGTACCAGTAACACGGCATGGCACTAATAATTATATCCGCCGATATCTTCGACATCCTTCAAGATTTACGTATGTCGTTCTAGAAACCGATAACCAAACTCTCAAACTTATGAAAATCACATTTATTTTTTTCCCACAACTTCCAATGTCCTTCAAAAATGGCGGCTAATATTAATATAAAAGTTCCCGCTAACGTTAGAAAATGCATCCGTAGGAAAATACCTCAAAGTTTGAGGATTTGTTTATGATTTATATAGGTTCTTCATAACTGTTTAGAGAACCGAAACTGTTATCATAACTGTTTTGAACCCCTGTGCTTAGGTGTTTTTTTAAATCAGTGTTTACTGCGTACAAACAATCAAACATACACACGTACATAAACAAACTCACACCATGTCTTTGTTGTTACTATAGATTATACACGAAGGAATTATTCCAATCAGAAAATCATCACAAATGGAGGTAGTTATTTGAATGAGAATGATCATTTGAATAATAAGAATTATTCGAATGATGAATAATTATTTTAATGAAGAATAATTATTCAAATAATTATTTGAATAATGAATGAAATAAATGTTACCGTTCGTTATTGAATAATTGAATAATGAATAAGAAGTTATCTATTATTTCTGAATAAGAATAACGACGTTATTCATTTATTTTTATTATGAATCTGAATAAATTTTGCCCAACCCTGCCGTGTACCCGAACGTTCGGACTCCTTATAATTTACGTGATAAAGCACGGACATCGAACTTTACGTGAATTAAAATACGGACTACACGTACTTTTGTAATTCACGTACGGTACGTTAATATACGTGCGACGATTTGTAGAAAAAAGAATGGAACTTTTGCGTACGGATTTCACGTGAATTAACAATACACGTACGGTACGTACTTTAGATATACGTGTAGTGCGGATACGTGACGTTCGAAACATGTCCGTACAGGTATGTACGCACGCACTGTACATATACCGAGAATAAGGTAGCTTTAGTTCTGACCTCATATATCTTATAAATTATGCATGATTTTGTCTAGATTGAATTAATTGTAATGTGTAGTAGCGGAATAAGTGCTAATAATCTTTACTCGATCAACTTTAATAGAAATTTAAATCGGCTTGTATGTTTCGGCCATCGACCAGCTTCAGAGCCTTCTATAATTCCTGTAATTCATTAAAGCTAATATTAAAAATAAAATAATTAAGAACTAATGGTCGTCTTACTTACGTTACGTTAGATGACAAAAAAACAGCTCAGATGTATATATATAATATTTGAACCTAGGCTATACCTATTTTTATTATTTTTTATTAAATTTAAAAACTTAAATGATTCTGGCTAAGTTCACAAGCGATTGTATACATGATCTCTTTCTGTTTCTTAAGATTAATATATACGGCTATCAAATCTTAATTGTTTTAATTTTAATATTAGTTTTAATGAATCATGAAAGGTTCTGAAGATGGGCCATGACCGAAACTTGTAAGGCAATTTAAATTTATAATAAACCTGATTTAGTAAAGACATACACACATAAAAAATTTTCGGAATAGATGTTATCCGTGCAAATTGGATAAAGTATTACATCAAAAACTATTACTTTTATTCAAATTTGGTGTTACTATTATTTTTTATCCAAATAGACTACATTTTAAAATAAGTGAAAAAGGAAATAAGGACAAAAAAGGAAAATTTGCCATGAAAAAGTATAAATTCAACACATTTCTAACACCACAAAGTAAAGAAATCATGCGAAATTAAACGAAAAGACGAAAAAGAGTGAAGTTACACGGCATAATAAAACACTTTATCTACAATAGAGAGAGCCATCACCGATGTTAAAAATGATAAAATTGTCCTAAAAGTGTCAATCTACACTTATTTATTTGTTGCAAACTGGCTATATTCAGTTTATCTCCCTTTCTGTGACATTTGTAACACCAAATCACTGAGCGTCAGTCTTATATACTCGTTAGTTTTCACATAAAAGGGATAAACATTTCATTTCTAAATTCAAAACCAACACTTTCCGACATTAGAAGCGCTAACTCCATTTATTTTAACACCAAAAACGGATGGACGCCAGGGAACACTTTTTAGGTGTTCCCTGGCGGATGTTAGAATTAACTCCAAATTTTTATGTGTGTATTCTCCTAGTTATAAATTACATCTGGAGCAATGGAAATACATCAATATCTAATGGAAAATGACACGAAGCATAGACAGAATCTGTTAATAGTGTATTTCCTGAAATGCTGTAGTGTTTATACTTCCGCAGATACAGTTTATTTAACATCATTCGTCCATTATACTTACCGTGGAATCTATTTCAGCTTGATTAATACGACTAAAACTTAGACAAGAAATCTCTCTGAAGAATCATTTAAAAATATAAATTATCCAGAATGGTTAAGTCATCATATTGATATAAAGAATAATAAAGACTCAGTCTCACAATCCCAAAAAATATAATAAACTCGTCGCCCTTATTAATTGAGATTGTGAGACTAGACCTTTATCTTTATTATCGTTTATTTCAATTTAAAAATATTGTTTATTTTAGGGTTTCTAATTTAACAATCAATTTTTAAATATTTTCTATAAAAATGTTTCTTTTGATAGAATTTGACACGTATATGTACTACTTTATTTGTACGAGGTGGTCCAAATTGCTTGTTGGAATAGTGCATCTCGATGACCGTAAGGGATAGGAAAAAATGAATGGCCAAGTCTCGATCTCTTTTTTCGAGTTATTGTTAATGGCGAAAACGAAAATTAGTTATATTCTTTTCTTTTTGAGTTATAGCTAGAAATTGAGTTTCTTTCTAAAGTGCCTAGTAACTCGCTTGTCTTTAACGATACGAAAAAACCGTCATAATATTATTAAGGCACTTTTATGAGTAGAATCGACTAGTTGGATCAGATTGTTATTTTATGCACTCGTGTTTAGTCTGCAGCATAGGGTTAATTTTTTTTTAAAGTTAATCGTAGTAGGCAATGGCATAGTTAGAGAGAGTGTTTTTTTCTCTTTTCAAAAATATATAAGTTTATGGGGTAAATTTCTACCAGTTATCTAATAAAATATAAAAGAACTAATTATTTGCTTTTTTTTATTTAAAAACAATCATCTAGTAGCCCATGACAAACATAAGCGTGTATTTCTGAAATAAATAAAACCTATATGATTACTGTTTATTAAACAACAATGCAACACAACTAGAAGTTTGTTACATCAAATGTTATTTCAAACTGCACCCGAAACACCTCCTTACACTTCTAATTGCATTATAAATATGAATGTTAGAAACAGCATTTAAACATTCTTCAAAATTTTGAATTAATTCCTGAACATTATTCTGCGATATTGTATATAAACTATCCTTTATGTACTCCCATAGAAAGAAATAAAGGGGCATCAAGTCGGGGGATCTTTGCGATCATCTGTCAGGTCAGTTTGTTCCAAACCAATTTTATCCAAAATTGTTGTTTAAAAAATGTGTTACAATTCGAGCATTGTGCGCTGGTGCGCCGCCGTCGTGTTGAAAAAATAGAGTCTTTCTTTGTTGTAATGATCTCTTCGATGAGTCCTTCAATATTTTCTTTGATTTGCAGATACGGTTCAGCGTTTAAATTTTCTCGGTTATATGATATGCGATGATACGATTGTACATAATAGCACACCATACATTAAAACCGTATCTCCCTTGTTCAATTTGATGGTTGACAACCTGCTGTCGGTAATATCAGATCACCAGTGCGCGTTATTTCTATTGAAAATGCCTACACTACTAATGTGGACTTCGTTCGTTCATATAATTTTTCTAGAAGAAAAATTCATCGTGCTGTTGCTTCTTAAATACCACCGACAAAATTCGAAACAACGGTTATCATTATCCAGGTGATTACCTGGATATACATGATACACCTTTCTGATTTTATATGGTTTATATTTATTTGTTCTTCGAATGCTAAGTGAACGAACCGAAGATAAACCATGCTCATGGTCTATCATCTTGTTCTTCTTTAAAATACTTTTTTTTGGTCGTGATTTGTCGAAGGATTCATCATTAAGTTTTCCTTCAGTCTATTATTCTATATTCTACCACTGGATTGCCTTCTGTCCGGGTAGCGATTAAAGTACAAATCAGCACCATCAGCGTCATTTTTATTTGATTCAACGTAGCACTCCAACATATCATACTTTTCAAATTTTATTTCAAAATGGACTTAATACGCACAGTTCCTAGATTTATACTTAGTACGCACTTCACACCTTTGACTCTGATAGAAGAAATCGGCCGTTTTTTACAGTCTTTTTCCCTGTCATGAGCTACTAGATGATAATATTTTTAAAGTAAAAATGCAAATAATTATTTCTGTTATATTTTAGATAACTGTTGAAACTGTCCCATAAACTATATATTTTTGAAAAGAGCAAAAAACATTCTCTCTAACTATGCCATTGCCTACTACGATTTACATTAAAAAAAAAAACCAATTTTATGCTGCCGACCAAAAACGAGTGCATAAAATAACAATCTCATAAAAGTGCCTTAATAATGTTAAAACAGTTTTTTCGTATCGTTAAAGACAAGCCAGTTATTGGGCATTCCCATTTTCGCTATTGACAGTATCTCGAAAAAAGAGGTCGAAACTTGGCCACTCGTTTTTTCCTATCGCGTACCTACAGTAACCGAGATGGCCTATTCTGACAAGCAATTTGAACTACTTTGAACAGTTTGGTTAATGTGATCCACTCACATTTAAATTCAATTTTATTTTCAATTGTCGACATTGTAAGATTGGATGATTTAAATAACAATCAATTGACCGTAATTTAACTCGTTAAACATGGTTAGAGGTCCAATATGAATAAGTATATCATTTTTCTCGGTTTATTTTCACATTAAGATATTGAGCTTGCTATGAGAAATGTAGTTAACGTTCTTACCACACAGAAACCTATACAGCTTGTTCAAAGATTTCGGGACACTATTGCTAAGTTTGTTATCATAAAAGCTACAAATTCGACATGACTGTGCCTGTCTATAAAGGGGTGGTATGGAGTGGGAAGAGGATTTGCATTTACAATGTATCTAGTTTTGGCCACGTTTTGCCATTGCGTTGTATTTTATATGTCGGTTTGCAATTCAGAATTTGAAAAAATGGAAAACGTTTCAGAGGTTTTATCTTGGAGTTGCACAGAAGACACAATAAATATTTTCCAAATTAAATATTGCTACTGCTATGTACAGGGTCCGCCAAGAGAACCTGACGAATTTTGGTACCTATTCAACTACAAATTTATGTAACAATATATTTATTTACAAGTAATCGATAGTATATTACATGCCATTTTATTTATGGAAAATAATTTCGCTTAAGTGATGTCCTTCACCGCGTACACACTGTTCGAAGCGGTTTTGCAAATTGCTCATTACTCGCTCTAGTAAATTCATAGGAATTGCACGAATTTCATTGCGAATGTTTTCTTTTAATTCCTGAATTGTTTGCGGTCTATTTAAATACACCTTGCTCTTCAGATAACCCCATAGCCAATAATCACAAACGGTCAGGTCGAGAGATCGTGCCGGCCAAGGAACATTCCCATTCCGCGAAATTACTGCTGCTGGAAACATTTCTTGTAGTCGAGCTATTGACGCTCGTGCTGTGTGAGCAGTTGCTCCATCCTGTTGGAACCATACAGTATTCATATCAATGTTTTGTCGACGAAGCTCGGGTTCCAAAAAGTTGTTCAACATTTCCACATATCGTTGCGAATTGACCGTGATTGCATTTCCAAGACCATCTTCAAAAAAATATGGACCAATTATACCGAATCGCGCCACTCCGCACCATACAGCTACCTTGCGGCTATGCAGAGGTCGTTGATGGAGCTGTCTGGGATTTTCTGAACTCCAATAACGAAAATTTTGTTTGTTTACAAATCCCGATAACTCAAAATGCGCTTCATCGGACATAATTAAGCCGTTCAAGACATTATCAGCAAAAAGTTCCAGAAGTCGATTGCAACAATTCACACGATTTAAAAAGTCTTCAGCAGTCAGTTCTTGAACAATTGCTAACTTATATGGGTGGAAATGTAAGTCCTTATGCAAAATACGCCGTATTGTTGTTTCGGAAAGTCTTAAAGCAATTGCTTGCCGCTTAACTGAACGACGTGGACTTCCTTGGATGGCTGTTCTCACCCTCTCCACGTTTTCTGGTGTTCGAACACTGCGACGCATCCCTGGTGGTTTCACCTTCATTGCAGACGCATGTCGACGAAAATTTTGAACCCATAATTTAATTGTGTACGGCATGGAACACTACCATGACGTTCAATGTTGAAATACGTGCGAAATAAACGTTGTGTCACAATCACCGATTCACTATTTTTAAAATACGTTTCGATAACGAACGCGCGATGTTCATTACGCCACGCTTCCATGATTACTGAAATGGCAACTACTAACGATGGTTTTCCCCCAATAACCGCTATTCTACGAAATACAATGGCTTCGTATTATACATGTTAAAAACATCAGGTTCCCTTGGCGGACCCTGTATTATGAAATACTTTATTTATTAACCCAGGCTTCTTTTAAATAAATAGCAAATTTATTTAGAAGATATATGTTTATCCACACAAATATTAAGCTATTTTTAAATATAACGTATTAGTCCAATGGGATAGATCCTCCCATTGGACTTTTTCCTTTGAGAATATCTAAGAAATTCTGTGTACAGCCAAAGAATATACAGAAACTTCAAAATACCATTCGGAAAACCTTGAAAAATGTGGACCACTGTCTAATTTTTCATTGTGAACGCCGTTGTCAAAAGGTGTGGGAAGTGTATTGAACAAAATGGCCACGTGTTCAAACACTTTTTATGATTTTTATTATTTTATTTAAATATAATTATTTCTCTTGTTTAATTGGGTGTCTTATTACGAGTTGTGCACTCCTTAATGAATATTTTTCCTATATTTTAAAATTAAAATTAAATGAAATTATAAACACCAATAATTACCTCAAAATCTATTGAAGAATTTTCTAGTAACCGTTTAGTTGTTGCAATGAAAAATATAACATACAAATGTGGTAATTGCTAGGAATACATACGCTACTTATGCTTTTAACATATTACTTTAAATGTAAAACAAAAAGATTTAATACTCAACAATTAAAGCTAATTAAAGGGATTTAAAAAAATAAATTGGTGAAAAAATTACAATAGGTGTGACTAAAGTAGTATTTAGGCTTTCACGGCCGGTAGGCCAATAGGTGTGACTTTTAATCGTATTTTAATCAGCACTAAAAATACTGAATCTTTGCTAATTTAACCGAATTTGTAGCTTTAATAGTAAAAAAGTTAGTAATAGTGCAGCTAAATCTTTGAACAGGCTGCATATGGAAAGATACATTAAAACAGATATTTCTGATACAATGTATGTATTTGGTTACAGAACTACTTCATAAACATTATGTTCCAACAGAAGAAGACACAGAAGAGGAAATATTTAACAAACTGGCTGAATACTGTGGAAAACCGATGAGGTCTAATGTAACAGACGCTGAAAATCCTGCGAAATGGGACTTTTATCATTCCGTATTTTTTGTTATCACAGTAGTTACTACTGTAGGTAAGTTAAAAATACTAAAATGTATGAATTTTGCAATCATTGCAGTTTTTTTTTTGACTAAATGTGTTTGATCATGTTTAAGTATCAGTGAGGATTTTTGTGAATTATTGACAATATAAGATACTATTTCCAAAAGAAATAATTGTTATTTATAAATTTTGCTAAAGCAGTCACACTATATAATGATTCCTTTATTTAATAATGTAACATCAAAAATATTTATATTTTAGGCTATGGTAATTTAGCACCCACGACCAGTATGGGAAGAATTTTTATGATATTCTACGCATTAATTGGAGTGCCGGTCAACGGCATTGTTATGGTATCGTTAGGTGATTTCTTTGGAAAATCAGTAAGTGTAATACCTCTGCAACTTTTCTTTCATTATGAGCCGATATTTAACGCTTATATGCAAATGTAATTAGAGGTTTTGCCAAAACTGTGATTACGTAACCCTACTAATTGTTACTTATCGAACTTTGCACCACATATCATATTGTGTCGTCGTGATTTAAATAATCACTACAGTATTATAAATACTGTTCTATTAATATTACAACACTGAATTAAACATATAGTACTGTTTACGCTGTGGGTAAGTACAAATGCATTAGAGGACACGTGCTTATGAATTACCTATGTATGTACGTAGAGATTAGAGTTTCTCAGTCCGAAAACTTGAAACTCGGCCTTGTTAAGCCGAATTAACAGTATTTGGATCAAAGTCCCGGGAGAATCCAGTTTTAAGCTTGGAGAAGATCGTTGAATCGGGGTGCGAGTATTTTTATTTTGTGTATAAGCTATTTGTTACAATAAGTAACACATACACATATATTATACTCTTTAAAGTATTAATGATGAAAAGAATAAACAAAAGTGAATTATTTATCTGCTGTTTATTTCTAAGAACAAAAGAAATGAAAGTACATATAATATAACAGCCGGCAGAGCAACCTTTCACATTTCAAGTTTTAAAAAAATTGCATTGAAACCCTGTATTAAAAATTTTTTTTTTGGTAACAAAAGTTGCAGTTCTTTTGCATTTGAGCTTACAACTTCTAACGTCCTAGGGGTGATCTTTTTTCGATGTTTGTACCCGGTTTCGAAAGCATAAGAACTTCATTGCGCGGGTGTCGCAAAATCGTTATTTCTGATAAACCTTTTGATGACAAATGCACGATATTCACTTATTCAATTCGCGATAACAACTAAAACGGCGAAACAAACCCCAAGACGTGTGGTTTGACAAATATAGTTCGTGGCTTAGGCTCGTTTGAAGCTTGCCAGCGCTCACCTCGCGACAAGGCTCAGCAAGTAGATAGATGATGTGTAATGATGAGCTGTGTGCGTTCGTAGTATTGGTTCGTGTTGGTTACAAAACACTACTGAAACTTAACTGCGTCAAACTCGCCAACAATCGTTAAATCGTCCCGCCCATTGCGGCCACTAGGACCTATTGTAGAGCGGATGTCATCGTCAAAGTTCATCTAACAAGCCCCTTAAGGTAGCTCAGAATCATTTTGAATGAGGTCTTTTCCAAGTCTTCCAGGATAAGATCGACCTTCCTAAAGATCGCATACCTGATCCTTGTTGGGGTAAGACAGTGATAGAAAATGCACTCAACTGTCTCTTCGCCCTCCAAACACAGCCAGTATTCAGTCTCATCATAGAGTCCGATTCTTTGTAGGTATTTTATGAGTTTGCAGTGACCTGTAAGGACAGAAACATTGCTTTCACATTTTTACGGCAAGTTCAAGTAGTTCATTGGTTTTGACGTGATTAGACGAAATATACTTTTTCGCATGTACCAAACCAACACAGTTCTTCCAATGCTGGAGTATTTCTAATATGCCGATTCATTGATTTGCTGTGTGCAATGGCAGGTTCAGATCCCTGCAAATACTCTGCAGCACCTTTTTTTGCAAGATTGTCGCATTGCCATAAATGAGTGGTCCCCACTATATTTAGAGTATTTTTACAGCTTCAGATCAGCTTCGAGTTGCATTTATGCGCCTCTAGTGCTTTCAACAGAGCCTGGCTGTTACTGAAAATTTTATTGATTTGTGTTTTATGAGTTTGCAGTGACCTGTAAGGACAGAAACATTGCTTTCACATTTTTACGGCAAGTTCAAGTAGTTCATTGGTTCTGACGTGATTAGACGAAATATACTTTTTCGCATGTACCAAACCAACACAGTTCTTCCAATGCTGGAGTATTTCTAATATGCCGATTCATTGATTTGCTGTGTGCAATGGCAGGTTCAGATCCCTGCAAATACTCTGCAGCACCTTTTTTGCAAGATTGTCTCATTGCCATAAATGAGTGGTCCCCACTATATTTAGAGTATTTTTACAGCTTCAGATCAGCTTCGAGTTGCATTTATGCGCCTCTAGTGCTTTCAACAGAGCCTGGCTGTTACTGAAAATTTTATTGATTTGTGTTTTATGAGTTTGCAGTGACCTGTAAGGATAGAAACATTGCTTTCACATTTTTACGGCAAGTTCAAGTAGTTCATTGGTTCTGACGTGATTAGACGAAATATACTTTTTCGCATGTACCAAACTAACACAGTTCTTCCAATGCTGGAGTATTTCTAATATGCCGATTCATTGATTTGCTGTGTGCAATGGCAGGTTCAGATCCCTGCAAATACTCTGCAGCACCTTTTTTTGCAAGATTGTCTCATTGCCATAAATGAGTGGTCCCCACTATATTTAGAGTATTTTTACAGCTTCAGATCAGCTTCGAGTTGCATTTATGCGCCTCTAGTGCTTTCAACAGAGCCTGGCTATTACTGAAAATTTTATTGATTTGTGTCTAATGTTTTTACCAAAAATCTCCTTAGCACACATCTTAATAGCATAGATTTTAGCCTGAGAAATCGTTGTGTGTTGTCTAAGGTTGTAGTATTTTCTAACTCTTGAATTACGATAGAATATTTCTGCGCCAACACCCTGCTTTGTTGTCGAACCATTCGTAAACCTCGTCTGCCTGCGTTAGCGTTTCTTCGTTGCATATTCATTCCTCTCTCTTTGGAAAGGAGGTAGTGAACTATGCGTCGACCATTCGTTGAATATACATCATGTCCGATGGCATACGATCGGAAGTAACCAGCTTATTAGCTACACAGATATGAGTATGTGGCGATTGATGCGCAATGTGCCATAGGCGGAATGTAGGTAGTATGGTCTCCCTTTCCACAACAATGTGCAAGGATGGTAGATCCAAAAGAACTTCCAATGCAAATAACGGGGAAGAAGACATTGCTCCCGTGATTGCTATACTTGCGATCCTTTGTATGGATGCAAGTGTCGCTGTGGCACTGGCTTGAAGCGCTTTCTGCCACCATGCTATCGCTTCATAGGTTATGGTTGGACGTACTGCCATCATATAAAGCCAATGGATTAGCTTCGGGGATATTCCCCAAGATTTCCCACATATTCTTCGGCTGGTCAATAAGGATAACCTTTCCACATGCGCATTCCAGGTTAGTGTCTTATCAAATAGGATGCCTAGATATTTTATATTATCTGCAAATTCTGGGTAGTGTGTGGTACTGGGTGTTCCACTCTTCTCTTCTTGCTGAACGGCACTATCGTGGTTGTTCGGGTTAATTCCCAGGGTTTTTCTGCTGCACCATAGCGTTAATCACCTACTAAAAGGCTCTCCCGATCCTCGTAAAAGTATTACAATATCATACGCATAGGCCTGTACCTCGGCTCTGAACGCTTCAACGATATCCAGCAGGTTGTCCACTAGTAGTGACCACAGTGGTGGGGATAAAATCCTACCCTGCGGACAGCCCCTGTCCGGCCTGAACCTAACTATCTCCCCCGCCTAGTGTCGTTATAGCAAGCCTATTCGTAAGTATAACAGCAATCTATCCTGCTATGATTCATTGTATGATTCGCGCTAAACCCGCCTTGCATACCCATAAAGGAATTTATTGTATTATTAAATGCTCCCTCTATGTCCACAACTGCTGCTGCTGCTATTTCAGTCTGAAATCCTGGAGACAAAATTGTTTAGTGCAAAATCCGTGGATTTGCCTGTTTAATACGTATTGCTGTGTACTGAAAGTACCAACAAAAATGTAAAAATGAAATTTTACAATGAAAAATTTATTTAGCTAGCTCAAATGATAACAATTTTATTAAGGCGCAAAAGAACAATTAAACTCAGGGTTTCAATTTTAAAAAGAAAATTGTGGGTTAAAAGAAAACTGACTTTCATTAATACTCCAAAAAAACAATTTAAAAGGTTTAATTAAAAATAAAAGAACAGTAATTTTGAAAGATATAAAATTCTATAATTTTATTTTATAAAAAAAAAGAAAAAAAAAGTTAAATACAAACTTTGCAGAAAAAAACCCTTGGACGTAAGATCCTGGTCGAAATAAAACTGCTGGCTTTAAATTACAAAAGGACAATTCAAAATCCTTTTACTAAGCAAAAGAAAACAAAAAGTTCAGGAAGATAATAAATTTCTGCAAATCAATCCACGTGGTCTCAAAATTAAAACAACTAAATTACACGTGGAAAATTCCAGTAATTTAAATAAATGAAAATAAAAAGCAAGCACAATGCTTTTATTCACCCAACCCGAGGTGATTAATAAATAATTACAAAATAGAAAAATTAACAACGAACTAAAAAAATTACTCTTTTAAACTTAAACTATCTTCCTGCACGTAAAAATAATAACAGATCTTATATCTAAATTGTGTACACAAAAATACAATATCAATTTTTCCATTTTAAATGAGTTCCATGATTAACGATATTAATTCAAAAATGTGAATTCAATGCTTGAAAGTAAAAATCTCAAAATGGCAGAAATGAAATACAAATTTTTATATATCTCTACTTACACGTGTTATCAGGGAACTGCCCTTACACGGTTCAAACAACCGTATATGTATAAAAGTCTCCGATGCGTGCGAAAACAACGCACCAAGAGCTGTCCGCAAACATCCGAACTCGCAAAAACAAAACAATATATACAATACCCGTGAAAGCAAAATGTACAAAAGAATGAAATTAAAATAAACAACTGAACAATAAAATAAACAAATTAAACAATCCAAAACATTAACTCTCTTATATAAAAATAAAACAATTAGAAATTTCTCGCAACATTGAAAAACTCTTAACGGAATTAACAAGAAAAAAAAACTGAATTTACGCAAACCGGGTTGCCAGACCACAGCAGTATATTGGTGTACGTGATGGGGCCTATCTGCAAGAATTAGCAATATTAATCTTATTTTTGAATTAACTAAATACATATTACATATTTTTTTACTCAAAATTATATAATTGCTCCTTAACAAATTACTGTTGGGTATACAGGTATACTATTTACCCTTTATAATCCTACTACAATTCCCTGGATGCATTTCTTAAAACTTTAGCGCAAAATGGATTTTTATAAGTATACTAGGTTCTGAGATATTCGGGTGTCTTGCAATAAGTTAGGCAGGCAGTACATAAAATAATTATTAAAGTTGCTATTAAAATATTGCTTCCTTCCATTCCTGTTGCACAACATGTGATGCTAATCATTAAATAGCCGATTCAGGCACTGCAGTTGACCGATCAAAAATTTACAGAATTCGAAATTATGATATTTATAAGCAGGGTAGGAAAACGGGGTATTTCAAAACAATTATATGCAAGATCTTAGTTTACAGTCTGTCAAGAAAGAAAATGCCCCTATTGTTAATATTTCATTGCGTCAAGCTGCGTTAAAACGATTTGTCGGGAATTGGCAGAGCTTTAGGAAATAATATACCGCAAATCTAACTCTGCCAGAAATACCTGCGCTTGCCGAAAAAATAAATTTCTATATCACTCTAAATCTCACCAATCTTTATATTACGCTAATAAGCTACGTTGTTGATTTCATTGTACTAGATTTAAGTTTTTTTAGTTTAATTTCATTGCTAGTATTTTTAGAGAATTACCTATCTGTTAAATAAATGCTTTCCTGCTAATGACTGTAATTAATAATAATAAATAATTAATAAATAAAAATTTTTAATATAAAAATTGCCCCTTATTAATTACAGTGATTAGCAGGAAAGCATTTATTTAATGATTGAATTATTTATCTAATTTAAAAGGCTATTTTCTTTGTAGTAAACTTGTGTTTTCATATTACATTCAAACATTGAGGGTTTAGAATTTATTTTAAATTAATTTTCCCGAATGTGCGCTATGCTCTAGAATTTTGAATGTGCTTCAATTCCAGAGTTTAAGCCATACCAACGCCACAGATCTGCCCTGATATTTTCTCGAATTGTTCGTTAATGTTAGTTTTGAGAAAATGTTTATTATTCTTTAATATTATAAGTATATTGTACATTTTAGATAAGGATTTTTGAGTATTTTGAAAAAAAGTATAAAAGTATATATAGTTATCTACCCTATTGTTCATTATAGAATGGTACTCTTGATTAGGATAATTATGGTGCTTCCCAAAACTCAATCACTGCCACTCACTAAAAAAGCAATATGCAAAATAGAGAGCGAAGAAGAAGTCAATTAGGTAACTACGATAACATAAGATTTGTTCGTGGAGTAAAGAAACTAATAGAGAAGGCGTTATTTCTGTGGAACAATCTCACTTATGTTAAGATTTATTAAGGCAAAAGGTAGGAGTGATTACCGAATGTGTCACGCCAGACATGGGCAGTATTGTTTCGAACTTATTAGTTCTCGACAGCATGCCACACGCGAGACAATCAACAAGACTCCACCAGGCAGCTAAATGCACTCCTGACTATAAGATTAATAAATGAAAAAGTGCAACGCCATCTACCCGTGAAGGTAAAGCTTTGATTAGAACTAATAATCCAGTAATTGGGTTTTGGAACCTTTGGTGTAACAATGCTGGGTTTTCCACTATCACCAAACATTGTTTGGTGATAGTGGAAAACCCAGCATTGACTTTTGTCAGTGTGATAGTTAGAACTAATAAGTTCGAAACAGTATTGTCCATGCCTGTGGTAGCACATTCGGCAATCACTCCTATCTTCGCTTTGTTTTCATTTATTTTACACATTACTTAATACGCGTGGTGCACTCTGGTGGGTGATGAAAGATATGCTCTTCAGTGGAATAACACTCCGTGTTATTCCACTAGTGGTTTGGTGAAGAGCATATCTTCCAAGGTTTACCTTAGCCGAAAACACTACGTTTAACACTGCTCTTCACTTGTTTTTCTACTGAAGATGGCAACTTAGTTGCCGAAATACGTATTTAGATTTGTATCTTTAATTTTTGTGGTAAGGGCTTTTTCACTTTTTCTTTTGGATTTTTGTTATAGTTTTCAAGCCACAGTCTCCACCCATCACAGGATTATCAGTCATATAATATCTGCATTTTTCTACGAAACGTTACTGAAATTGAAAAATTACATTGTGCGATTTATCTATTATATAAGTGACATTGTGAACACTTCATACTGTTAGTCACGTAGGTAGGTACACCAAAATAAATTTAATACCTATTATTATTAATTATTTATTATTACTTTTTTAAATGTATTATACAGAATCGTTTTCTACACAAATACGACGTATTTTTGGTGAATAAAAAACAAATAAGTCATAAAAAATAGGGGGATTAGGGAACTTGGTCCCCCGTGATTAGTTTTCGGCGAAGATAGATGGCATCATCCTTGGAATCATGTAATATGCGGAGAATTATGTTAAAAGAATCTTTTAATATTTGTTACAATTTCGGAGATATTCATAAAAATTGAAAAATTGCTCAAACTTTGGAGAGGATGGGGCCCAACACCGGGCGATTGGGCCGCTAAAGAAAATATGTATTTCTTATTTTAAGGTACGCTTTCAATCTGTGAAGTTTCATCGAAATCGGAATTTATCACTGGCCGGTGTTCCCTTGTTAGTAGCTTTGCTATTACTGATTTGAAGGCCACCAGATATCTTACCTTCAGGGGTAGATGGCGCTGCATTTTTTTCACTTACATTTCCAGCTCTATTGCACATTCGGAAAACAGGGTGTTGTTGATGGTGAATGGTACATCTTTACCAATTTAGTGAATTTATCGTACCATTTGTGCCCAATTTGTATTAGGATTTCCTACCGCTAAATTTAACAATTTTTGAATTTTTACGAAAAAAAAATATTTCATAGGTAATAATGCAATATACATTAGAAGTTTTTGCTGCATCCATACAGAGTGTAACAACCCTTATGCCTAAACAGGTTGGTTATTAAACACCAGAGACTCTAAAAAAGAAAAAAAAAAACAAATAAAATACAAACGGAAATTAAAGCAGGTAACCTAAATACAGTCATAATATTTCATGATTACTTACTAAAGCAGTTAAAAACATAGAGAGAAAATTTAATCAGAAACTATCAAAATCTGTTGAAAATGTCCAATATGGCTACCACTTTCAGGACAAATTAGTAATTTTATACTGTTTACTTCTATTTTGCGTTATTTTCAAGCAATTTATGAAAGCATTAAAGAATTAATGCTTCTCCTGTTAATCACTGTAATTAAATTACAAGGCAATTCTTTATATTAAAATTTTTTTCTCGTATAGGATTTGAACCAGGCACCTCTCTCGTTTAATGGTCGAGCCCTCTGACCAAACGAGGCTGATAGATTCCTACGATTTGAATTACATCAAATACAATTCTCAGAAAGCCGACAGTACGGCAATTATGCAGTTTTTTTTTGTTTCAAAGTGCAGAAAAGTTAAAAACTGAAAATTTATGAAAGAGTAAGTGTTAATAGGTAAAATCGTTATGGTATAATAATTATACCACCAACTTTATATCTTATAATTCAAAAAACATTAAATATTTTTTTTTAATAAATAGAAACCTGCTAAAAATAAATATGCTATGTATAAATAACATTTTGAAAATAATGTCCGGGGCGTTTTGTAAGAAAGAAAGTAATTTTACTTGCTTGTAACTTGGGAGTTTTGATATATTTTAGGCAATTTTATACAAAAAGAAATCATAAACTATTAAGAATAAGCACACCGAACTACGTCTACATCCTTGTACTTACACCGACATTAGTTTATAAAACACGTAAAAATCTAATATATTAAGAAATGAGTGAAAATCAATATAATTGCAAATATGCAAAAACAGTTGAGTTTAGGAATAGGGGGCCCTAATACCTAATGGCCACAAAAGATGCGATAAATTTACTAGTTCGATCAAAATTATGCCATTCCATTAAAAAAAAAGCTAAAGTTGATATCAAGCTTAAAATATTTTTCTAGAGTAGATCATAATGAATTGGCGATGACTTGTCTGCGAATTCCAAAATCAAATTGCTACTAAAAGTACGAAAAATGCTTATGAGGCAGTTCGGCAGGACACCTCTATACACACACATTAACTCTTCTGGGAGCTACTAAATAATACTTTGTAGTTCCATGGATTTGAATGAATCGCGTCTGTTGAATAACAATTTTGTTACGTCAGCTTAATGCGAAATATAATGGCTTGATTTTACATGACGCTAATTGTTGTTCATTTTGTCATTGACCCAATGATGTAAATAAGCAAGATTTCACCTGGACAGATTGTGTATTTTAGCAGTATAGTTTGCTGTCTTCAGAATATTAGCTCTCAAATTTTAACTATTTAATATTCTCTGTAACTTATGAACAAACAAATTCTGAAACACATCTATTGATAGTTTCAGTTTTCCGCTTCCTATTACATTTAATAACAATAGCAGTACTAGTACAAGTTCATAGCGGTGTCGTACACTTTTGTGTATATTAAGGTCATTGTTTTGATATTACTGCATACACGCAGTATTACGCGACATTGCAGTTTTCGTGCGTAAAATATGAATACCTTTATGTATAATGCTGTAATTCTTCATTTTCTCTTGTTTTTGTCACAAGTAAATGTATGTATAACATATACGTATGCTAATACGAGCACCTTGCACGAAAGATTTAAAGGTTAAGTTACAATTTCAAGTAGGGCCATTTAAAAGTATATCATTTTACAATGTACCATAAATTGTTTTTGACCAAATTAGATTTGAGAACAATAAACATAGAGCGCAATTATGTACAGTAAAGATCACAAGGTCTATGGAATGACATCAACAATAACAATGCTATAAGTAAATTATAACTACATGTAACTTAATACTGATATTGTGAAAAGTTGGATATTATTTACCTAATATTTTTCTTTTCTTAGTAACGGAGACCGGAGTAAGTTGGTCAAGCTTTTAATATTTGAATGCGTCGAATTCTTTTAACGATAATTTAGTACATGCAGAAGGAAAATACAACATTCAGAAAACTTAGACAACAGATAAGGCAAATTGACTCAAATATATGTTTGTCCTAAAAAGCCGGTTAATGTTTATTTATCGACATACTTACTGATGGTAAGTGCATATACGTTATGATTAGAAAATATGAAATAATAAGAACACAGATTTTAGATTGTAAATTAGGATTACGGCGCTCGAGTTGGCCTAGTCTCACCGTGATCCTTTCAAGTTTATTGTCTTTCCTAAATATTGTAAAAAGCGTCCTCTAATTTTTTCTTCTTCTCTTAGACTTATCATTTTTGAGAGTGGCTCCATTACGTAGCTATCTGCTCTTGGATTTTCTGGTCGAAGTAGTAGAAACCTGATCATTGCTAGTCCATCACAGTGGCACAGGGTGTGGACTGGGGCTTTTTCTTTGTTTCGGTGGTATTGGCAATCAACATTCCCTGCCAGGCCTATGATATACAAGCCTATTTAGTTAGTTAGGTTAATAGTCGTAATATCCTTTCAACAGTCTTCCTGTTTTTACTCACTAGGTCCTCTGTAAATTCATGCTTTTGTTCTCTCAAGAACCGTTTGCTTTGTCTTCGTACTGGTGTCTTAGTCCATCATTCTTTGGACTTAGTTTATATTCATTTTTATTGCACTTTATTATTTGAGATTTGGTGACACCAAAAGAAGGGTAAACCGCCATAAAAACCTTAATAATTCTCCCATCTAGCTAATTCATCTGCTACATTGTTCCCCTTTATGCCCTGGTGGCTGGGTACCTAAGCCAATGTTATTTTCTTTCGTGTTCCCACATCATTTAGTGCGTACACACAGTTCCAAATAAGTTTAGAGTCGACACTCACGGAGTTTGACTGTTGACTGGCTGTCAGAGAAAATGGGGACCGATTCGCCTGCGCCCGTCCAACGCTTTTCTTCTCTGGTACAATGATAAATAGCGGTAACTTTAGCTTTGAACACTGTTGTGTTTACA
Source organism: Cetonia aurata (assembly GCA_949128085.1). NCBI lineage: Eukaryota > Metazoa > Arthropoda > Insecta > Coleoptera > Scarabaeidae > Cetonia > Cetonia aurata. The sequence continues at coordinate 2,076,826 of OX421885.1, forward strand.
CTAAAACTAACAGAGATACTTATATTAGGCTTATTCCCACAAATACCGACTCCTACCATGACACTTGGAACCCTTGGCCACCTTTAGTCCCCTTTAGTTCGTCTAATAGCTTTTGATAGACCCCGTGCGATTAACTTATCAATATTTGACTATGCATTAATCTGTATATTACAGACCTAACCATTCCTTCCATGTAGATATGTAGCGATGGCAGACTTAGACTCATTTCCATTGCGCCAGTGGCTGTCTACCTCATAGTTCTTATGGCACATACGCATCCTAGTCTTTGGACGCCACTTAGCGTTGTTTTTAGTTTTAGCCGCTTCGGGCTGTCGCCCGTTTGGTCATCATACTATTGTCCAGTAGATTATCATGTAGCTTATCACCCTTGTGTATGGTCACAGAATCATCTTGCGAATCACACAACCTTTTGCACCTATCAAGAGCAATGGTGGCCTTGTTGATCATTTTGTGGATATATGAATTCCATGTAAATTTTTATTCGAACCATATTGCTACTAAGGTAGCTCGCCTCTTTGACGTATGCAATCTTTTCCTGCCAGCACTAGCGGTTGTACTATTCTTTTTGTGAATACGGTAATTTGTGTTTTACCGTGTATCTTGCGAATGAATACCAAAACCAAATGTGTGCATATTTGATCGTATGTGAACGATTTGCCTCAATCCCTATAAAACAATTTTGTAAATGGCATATGGCTTTTTTTCTAATTAAAGAGTATTGAATAAAAACTCATATGGCCTAAAACCAATATTGTACAAAATATTTGCTGAGGACTAGGAAATAAAGATATATATTTACATATATCTTGTTTTTCTCAAAATATCTCGTCCATTTGCCCGCATATGATGCATTATGTTTGTTACGATAATATTCAATGTGTCTTTTTGTGAATACGGTAATTTGTGTTTTACCGTGTATCTTGCGAATGAATACCAAAACCAAATGTGTGCATATTTGATCGTATGTGAACAATTTGCCCCAATCCCTATAAAACAACGATGACACTAGAACTATCAGTGTATAATATAATAACTTTGACACAGGGTTGGAGAACAAAGTGTCTGAAAGATGCGAGTCTGAGCGAGTAAGAGAGAAGATTTCGATCGAAAGGACCGATCACATCTATATTGCTCGTGCAAACCCCCGTCATTAGAATACATTCTTCTCCAGCTGTACTGGGCCATAATAAGAATCAATAACTGGAGATAGTAGATAGACAATTTAATCTATTATGGACATCACAATAGGAGAAAAATAATTGCAGTCTTTTATTTTTTTTAAGTATCTATTTCTCCTCTATTATTTGAACCCTTAACAGTTTTACTAGTTATAAGATTCTTTTTTCCTAATATTGAATAACACTATAATCCTGAATACCTAAATGAGATGTTGCACCGGAATTGTGTTGAATTTATTCGTTTGAATTTGATATATCAAAACCTGTTTGGAAATCAATTAGGTATTCTTTCAATTTATACAAATTCATCAAAATATTCATATTCTACATGAAACATCGTCAATATTTCATACAGATTCAAGAAGGAACAATTTGGCATAAACAAAAATATAGAGTGCTATTTAATGAAAAAGAAATAAAGAAAACAGCTCATGTTAAAGTTAAGCAAACAATCATGCTTATCATAGACAGCTGTATAGAATTATATTGATTAAAATACAATTATTACAATAGGTTAGAAGACGAAGGTTTTCATCGGGGTCAGTTTTTTAAGGAAGACTGAATAACAATGTTATTGTTAAAGCTAAACTTGTAGCGGCTTATATGAAGCTATATTATTTATTCGTGGAACTCAAAAATGGAATAATATACAGGACATTTCTTTCTCAATGAGTAAGAAGTTTTTATACATATTATTCTCTTAAACCTAACAAATACGGCTTGGAGCATAAATTAATTAAAATTAAATAAAAACAAAATAAAATAAAAATTTAGTTTTTGTTTTTTGAGCGTTCGGATTAGCGAACGTTCGGATTACTGAGCTTCGAATTTTCGAAAGTCTACTGTATGTCATTCGGTCTTCATGAAAGGGTGTCATTAAATTGCCATTGCTTTGCCACTTTTCCTAAGGTATATTAAATTTTTAACAAATTTGTGGTGTATACATTAAAAATGAAATATTTGTACATTGATTAGTACTAAAGATTATTGTATAAACTACAATTGAATAATGCTTTAGATCTAATTTACACCAATCAATATAATAAATATATACATGTATAAGACAGGTGTGTCTTTACATTGTAGATAAAAGACATTAATTATTTATGAGTAACATAATAATTCTTTTTGTTTATATCTCTTTACAAATCACTAACTTGGAGGCGTTCGTATATTAATATGTATTACACGTTTTGACCTTTTTATATTGTTGTCGAGTAATAAGGTCATTTTTCACTTAGAGAGACTTGTGTAGAGCTATTAATGAGAAACGGTACGAATATATTTTGCCATACATAAACGAACAACATATTATTTAAACCAAATGGAAAAATCAAATATCAAATATCTATATACAATGATTAATATGAAATGTTATATAGGTTAATTTGAATTAAATAATTAAATACATCTTTCATCTTCTACGTACATATGTAAGATTAGGGTGATAATACTAAGTTGTATTTTCGTAGCCTTTTTTTATTATAAATAATAACTCCAATGTTAGTGGAAATTTAGGCTCTTTATATATCTCTTATTCTTCTTTAAATAAACTTAGAAGTGTTTCAGAGCACTCGTCCACTATCTTTCTCTCGTGATCTATAGCAGCAAGACTTATGCGACAAAAAATTTAATAACAAAACCCTACATTATTTGAATTTTTACTCACTATCTCCAATTTAACCGTTTTTGAGATATCCATGATTTGTCAAAATTTGGACATTTGCATCTCCTTCTACAGTATTCTGTATTTTATAAATCATTAGAGATGATGGTCTCATTTTGTTACGGCATAAGAAAAATAATCGTACATACCAAATACTGCCACTATATTTTATACAGAGTGTTCATAAATCGATGATCAACTTCGACACTTTTAGCCTTAAAAAATGCAATTTTTTCAAATGCAACATTATATTTCTAATTATAAAATTCGATGCAAAAACGAATTCTGCGCCGATAAGTATAGATTTATATGCTTATTTGTAGTCGTTTTCGAGATATTAAACTTAATTTACTCATTATTAAAATTTCAGTACATTTCTTACAGTGGGCTATGAAAAAACCAATAGCTTTAACAATCATCAACACAAAAGCATCTCACTTCATCATTAAAATCTAATTTTTCCAATTCTGATCGAGTGTTATGTGGTTGATATGAGTATTGTAATAGATATCACAGGTCTGCGACTAAATTTTTTTCTTTGATACAAGGGATAATTCCTATTATTTTTGGTTCCTGAATTCGGAAAAATTATCAAAAAAATTCCATCACGTAAAATTTTTCCGCAAAACGCAAAATACTGTGGGATTGCCTACCTTAAAGCGCAAAACGGGGTTTATTGCCGAATTTTTTTTTTTTATTAATTCCAACTTATTATAAGATAATGTTATGTTGTATAGACTGAAACAAAACATTTAGTAACTCATAACAATAAAATTAGTCAGCCTTGAATCATATAGTATATCGGAATTTTCCATAGTCCTTCCATGCCCTTTCATTTATTGATTTCTGTTGTTACGTGTTTCAAAAATGACTTCAAGAGGTTGTGTAAAATCTTCCGACAGTTTTTGCTATATTTGTGGTGAATTTGTAGTAAAAAAAACAACAAAGAAATATTACTGATTTTGTTAAAAAAGTGTATTTTGCGTATTTTGGTGTGAAGATAGGGGACCAGGACAAATCTTGGGCCCCGCATGGAGTTTGTTCAGGGTGTGTTGAAGGACTTAGAATGTGGTCAAAAGGTAAAGTTAAATCTTTTCGTTTTGGTGTTCCCATGATCTGGAGAGAGCCTCGAAACCACAGCGATGACTGCACCTACACCACAAGCACCCCAAAGCCTAGACGATTTACCATCATCAGAAAGTGAATTAGAACAAAGTTCTAGTGACGAGTTTCAAGTAGGCGACTCCAGTGGATCTCAACAATTTTCTCAAGCCGGATTAAATGACCTGATCCGAGATTTGGGACTCCCAAAAGAATCTGCTGAGGTACTAGGATCCAGACTGCAAGAGAATAATTTATTGACACCTGCAACTTCCTTTGCTTGGTATAGAAATAGACAAAAACATTTTGAGCCTTATTTTTCTCAAGATGGCGCGTTAGTCTATTGTTCCGATATTAATGGTTTAATGTCCATGTTCAAAGTTCAACATGCAGCTGAGAATTGGAGACTGTTTATTGATTCCTCGAAAAGAAGTATAAAAGCTGTTTTAGTTCACAACGGGAATAAATACGCATCAATACCCGTTGGTCACTCCAGTGCATTTGAAGAAAACTTATGGTAACTTGGCATTGGATTTTGGATAAGTTAAAGTACAAGGAATTCGAGTGGACAGTTTGTGATGATCTTAAAGTAATTTCAATGATACTTGGACAGCAAGGTGGTTACACAAAATTTCCCTGTTTTCTTTGTGAATGGGATAGTTGTGCTAAAGCTCAACACTGGAACCAGAAAGTCTGGCCGAAAAGAACATTGAAGGTCTGAGAAAAAACGTACACTTTGAATCTTTGGTTGATCCTAAAAAGGTCCTTCTACCACCGCTCCACATCAAACTTGGCATGATGAAGCAGTTTGTAAAGCCATTGCCAAAAGATGGCGAGACATTTAAATACCTTTCAAGCAAGCTTCCTGGTCTGTCTGAAGCAAAGCTGAAGGAGGGAGTTTTTGTTGGGCCTGACATTCGTAAGCTGATGAAAGATAATAATTTTGAAAATGTGATGAAAGATGTTGAGAGGTCAGCATGGAATTCTTTTAAAGATGTAGTTACGATGTTTCTAGGGAATCAAAAGGACCCGAACTTTGAAAATATCGAAGAAAATATGTTGTGCAATTATAAAGATCTGGGATGCTCAATGAGTTTAAAACTCCATTTTTTAAACTCGCATTTGGATTACTTTCGGGAAAATCTTGGTGCAGTTAGTGAAGAGCAGGGTGAGAGGTTTCACCAAGATATAAAGGAAATGGAGAAAAGGTATCAAGGCCGATGGGATACAAATATGATGGGTGACTACTGCTGGATGCTGCATAGGGAAAATATAACGTCCCACAAAAGAAAAAGCACAAAACGAAGCTTCGCAACTAAAAAAAGCAGATTCTATAAAGATTTATAATTGTATATCTTATAAATAAAATATGTTATGACTTAAAATTAATTAAATTTGTAAAATTTTATAATTTTTTTTTTCTTTTGAACATTCCCTACATAGTAGTGTAAGGCGGGTTTTGCCTATATTTTAATTTCCACTTTGCGGAAAATCTTTACGTGATGGGTCGAAATGGATGGCATTCTCGAAATCAGCATACCGAAATACATATAATTCACCCATTACCGTTTAAAAAAAAATTAAAAATGTCAATTTGCAGACCTGTGTATTCTACATTAATTTGCAGACAAGAAAAAAATTATTTGTTTACTGCAAGGGATGATACTTAATAATTTAGAGCTGCCGGATATAACGATGGTACTACATTTCATTAGAAAACTTTCTTTAAATACAATAATTTTTAAATATGCATGAGTTACAATAATCATAAAAATAATATTGAATCAAATGTACTTATTAACTAACTACAAATATCTCGAATACGGATCAAGGTATCAAAATTAAACAAGTAAGTACTTTTCATGTAAAAAAGGTTGCTCTTTTAAATTTTCTATTAGGTGATTCTGCATACACAAAAAAGATAAGCTTCGATTTACCTATTCAGCAGGATGTAACTAGCGCCCTCTATGACCAGCGGTAAAAGTGATGACAAATTCCTATTCATCATGCTGAGAAACATAGTAATACCAATTTTCACGTTGATTCTATAAAACTTGCGGAATTATTGGGAAATTTAGAAATAAAATTATTAACTTGAACATCCTGTATGTATTAAACGAGCAACATTTATATAAAGCATGTTTTAGGCTCTACCATTCCCAGTTTCTAGATTTGTCATTCTTAACGACTCGTGCTGTATAATCTTGAGTAGAACATGTTCATGAAGAAATGGTAATATATTTTTTATAAAATCTTGTTTAAAGCCAACAGTAAAACATGGAATGGTCGAGTAAAAATTTTATTTGATCATGTATTTCTGGTTGAATTAATTTCGTCGGTTGGGGACTTGCACGATAGGAAAATATAAGAGAGTAGATCTTTGTTTCAAATAAGCGATATCAAATACACAAAATCGCATACAGTAATCTCCCTAAGAAATTGCTAGAACACCAACAAAAGGTAAGACTCGAACCTTTTGTTGAGATAAGTAGCAGTACAATAAAAAGAGACTAAAGTGTGAAGCGGAGCAGAGAAAAACCAAATACCTATTGAGTAAATCTTCAAACTGAAACTCTTCTAAGAACTTATACGCGAAATATACCTATAGAATGAAACAACTTAAGTGAAAAAATATCCGCCTACTAACTAGGGTCCTGTTAGGTCACTGAAAACTGATACGAAATCTGAGTGCGCTTAGAATAGCAGCGGAAGTCGACTGTAGATTTTGAGGGAAACAGGATCTATCGATTAGCCCATATGTAGAGGACCATGTTCCCGATTCAACCAATTGTTAGAGTCTTTCCTCATGTAGGTATATGAATACAATTTGTAAACGGATGTCCTTCCTTCTTAGATTCATCTTTAGTTCTTGGTGTTTTAGCAGGTCGCAAATCTTATAAATATAGATTTAGGACAGGGATAACGAGGCATGTTTAGATATTATGTTTTTTTCTTAATTCAATCGGTCTTCGGTTGAAGATGGAAGCCTAAGAATTTTCGAAACGTCGTGAGAGTAATGGGATATCCTGTGTGTTTATTACGCCGCTCCAGTCCTTGCATATCTTTGTAAAGTTAGCAATAGTGCGTCGAAATCTTTGAACAGGTTTATAACTGTTTTACCATTTTTTATTGTTACAGTTTATAAGCTTATACCGAAGATGGAAGACTGCTAAAATGGAATATGATACAACTAAACTGGGTCTAATAGCACAAATCATTTTGTATTTGGTCCCAGGCTTTACTTTCTTCATATTTTTACCAGCTGTAATTATTATGGTATTCGAGGGATGGGACTATGTCTTAGCAGTTTATTATGCATTTGTTACGCTCACGACCATCGGATTTGGAGACTACGTAGCTGGTACGTAAAACTACATCTATTTCTACGTATAAGTATAGAAATATAGAACACTATAAAGTTAGAAACATAGCCACACTATGAAGTGCATATTCCAATACAATACCTGGAACTCGTATCAGTTTAATATATAATATAATTTAAAATATAATAATATAAAAGGAGTGGTAGTACTGGCTGTACTATGTTAGGACCAAAGTTGAAAGGTTACTGGCAGCCAAACTGTTCAAATTAAAGCGATTCCTTCATATGTTAATCTAAGCTTTCGCTAATTCTCTATTAGCTTCTTCAGAGACACAATAATTGGAATAGAAAAAACGACGTACAATCCGAAATTTGGGGTCACATTGAGTAAAACAACGTAGTAAATTACATCGAAAAGGTTAAAAACAACATACTCATCCGAGAGCAAACAACGTGTTCCTAAGGTTAGGAACACCGAACCGAATAAAGAATTAGCGAAAGCTCAGATTAAGATAGCTTTCCCAGTAACCTTTTAATTTTGATCATAATAATATAAGGGTTAATAGTATAATGAATATTCATTTGCATAGTCAAATAATAATAGAAATGGAAAGGATGTGCATTCATCCAATCAAATAGCTAAAAATGCTAAAAAAAAACAGATTCATCATAAAATTAATTAATTAAACTCGTGCGAAAGCATTGCGTGTCGCATGAGTGCTTTCAGTCTTGAATTATTTTCTCGGCAGCTATCTGTTGTAAACCATTAAAAACGTGTCTTTTGGGGCGTTTAAGAAATAAGTTTTATATGTGCTATAATCCGGTAATTATTTGTTTAATAAATCAACCAATTTAATTAAGTGCCATGTATTATAATTGCAATTGTAGACTTTGATGCACTTCAAGTAATAATAATCGTTAAGTGAAAGTAACCAGTATATTCTCGTTATCTATAGATTTGTAGTGTGCAGATAGAAATCATTAGGCAAACAAATTAATCGATAGTGATTGAAATTTAATTATTTGCTTTGTGACTATTTAGATTAGAAAGATAGAAACATTTTTGACTATTAGCTTAAGATTTTAATTTTACATCACTTTTTTACTATTTTTATAAAAATTTGTTTAACTTGAATGTTAATTAATTACTAAAAGTTTCTGCAACGATAATAATTGATTGATACGAAATACATTTCATGAGATAGTTTAAATACAAAGCCATTTGACATATCCTTTGTTCAAGATATAATATGCGAGTGGACATTTTTTTGGTGTTAATGATATATTTTGATCTTAGATCATATGTACAGGCTGGCTCATTGGTGCGGGGAAGCTCAATATATCCGATATTATAAAAGTTTTTTTTTTTTTTTATATATTTGGCCAGCGGGATCTAAGCCCATATGCCACTTTATTTATTATTATCTTGAGAGCTATATTTAACAACACACGTATAGAGGATCACACAAGGAATACACACTTCACAGTCTGGGGCCTATCAGACTGACTTTGAGAAGACAAACATGAATTTGGCCATCGGTTTAAGGGTTAACCCACAGAGGAGACAGAATGGATGGAGTGTGCTGTAAATAAAACTATATCAGCAGTTTAGACTTTGTTAAAACATCCAGAAGTTTGTCACAAATTGTTTTGCTGTTTAAATTTAACAGTTACTACGCTGGTTGGTAAGGGAATGTAACTCAAAGTTAGGAATTCGTATAATTCATTTACCACAGTTAAATGATTAGTGCAAGCTAAGAAAAGATGATTTAAATCAGCCCGCTCATACCCACATGTACATTTTGGTGACTCTATGATATTTAGTTTATGCAGATGGGCAGGATACCTTCCATGTCCAAATTTCAATCTGGATAAGGTTGTATGATAGTATCTTGATATTGGACATTTTAGATACCATGAATTGTTAGTAGTGGTAGGTTGCAAATAAGCATATTGTGTGAAATGTGCGCCATATGTATCTTTCCAAAATTTATCCCAATCCGCTCTTAATATATTTTGTTTAGCATGTGCTACTAAGTCAGATATGGTTAGAACGGGCTTATACAATTCTCCCTCCTTCCTACTTAGTTTGGCCAATTCATCTACAAAGTCATGAGCTTGGATTCCACAATGACCTTTAATCCAATACAATTCGACGGTTACAGATTTTAATCTTAGTTCAGTCATAGTCTCTATTATGTCTAGCGTAAGTGGATGCAAACCAAAGATGTGTTTTCTTTCCTGGATAGATTTTAAAACACTCAATGAATCAGTCATAATCACTAGATGTTTGTAATCCGTTGATAATCCATATTTCAGCGCTTCCAGAATTGCAACCGCCTCAGCTACATACACACTCGCTTCCGGATCTATTTTAAATTTTACGGCAACCTGGTATCTGCCATCCGAGTAGGCACAGCCACAACCATCTATACTTTTAGAGCCATCTGAGTATAGGACTAACGCATTCGGGAGGTTGTTCAAAATGGAGGTATGTAACATCCTATCATGGTTAGGCTGTCCACTATAGTTGGGTAGAACTATATTAATGCAGTTTTGGAAATCAAAAAAAGAGATCTTTGTTGGATATTGACGATATATCCTATCGTGAAACGTGGAAGAATATCTATATGCGGAAGCGAGCAATGGGGAAGGTTTCTGTTTCCAATATTTAGTAGTAAGATCTTCAATTGAGATTCTGCACACTTTATTAAGTATTCTGCATTTATTATTGCATAAAAGTTTGTATACATATTTGACAGCTAGATATTTTCTTCTTAGAAATAAAGGAGGTTCTTGGCTTTCGATTTGTAACGCTGCAACCGGAGTAGATCTCATAGCCCCCACGCACAAACGTAAAGCTTTATTCTGAATGATGTCGAGCCTTCTTAAATTATTTTTGCTTGTGTTAGCATAAATACAACAGGCGTAATCTAAAACGGATCTTATGTAGGCCTTGTAAACATTAATGGCGGTAAAAAAATCTATGCCATAAGATACCTTTACCATTCCCCTCATTACATTAAGAGCTTTCTCGCACTTGCCACTAATCTCGTTTACATGTGTGGTCCATTTTAATTTATTGTCTATATGCAGCCCTAAGTATTTGACCTTACATTTGATATTAAAGTCAATATCATCGAGTGTTATTATTTCGTTGGGTAGATTCTTTGACCTTGAGAAGAACATGATGTTTGTTTTATTGGTTTCTAATTCTAGCCCATTGTGCGCTAACCACCTTTTCAACTTGCTAACTATAGTGGACAGTGACTGAGGTTATTAATATTTTTATTATTTGTATATACGCAGATGTCATCGGCGTATTGAATAACATTTTCAGAAGCTAAGGTATCATGCAGATCACGAGTGTAAATGTTGAACAGTAACGGGCTTAAGCTGGAGCCTTGTAACAAACCGTGCGGTAGAAAACGTGGGCCTATCCTTTCATTGTTACTTGTCCTAACATAAATTTTAATGTCCCGAAAGATATCTACAATACGATCAGCAGCATACGGAGGTACTCCCACATCTACTAATTTTGTTTGTAGTATATTCAAATCCACGCATCCGTAGGCATTCTTAAAATCTAAAAACATGACACCAGTTGTATCATTTTGCGATAAATTAATCTGCACATCAGTAACGAGGTCGGTGAGTGCATCAATGGTTCCTCTAGCTTTCCTGAAACCATATTGTCTTTCTGGCAACACATTTGTCAACTCTACCCACCACTCTAGCCTTTCTTTTATAATACGTTCATAGACTTTTGTAATGCAGGATAATAGCGCAATGGGACGGTAAGCTTCAGATATATCAGGATTTTTTAGAGGTTTAACTATAGGCACTATAAGCACATCTTTGAGAAGCTCCACCTGTTCTCCATTAAGCCATATGTCATTATAGATTTCTACAAGTAAATTTTTAAAGTTATCAGGAAGGTTTTTCAACATAGGATAGCTAATATCATCTAAACCAGGAGATGTGTCCTCTACCTTCTTTAGCACGCTGTTCATTTCAGTTAAAGTAATAGGTTTTAGTATAAAATGGTCAGTATTAAGTAAAACACCCCTGTTAGGCTTAGTTTGAACAGAATCCGGAGTTAGTCTATATAAAATTTGATTGACTGTTTCTTCCTTTAATAAATTAGGAGCTGACCAGGTCCTGTGAAACTTTTTGATATTTTTCCAAACATCTATAATGGGCATATCCTTATTTATGTTACTGCAGAATCTTTTCCAACTGTCTCTTTTTTTATACTTGAGAAAACGTTTAGAGTGTGCCATTATTCTTTGATATATAACATACTTTTCTAATGACTGGTTCTTTTTAAAATTATCTAGAGCAACTTTTCTTTTGTGGATAATTTGCGAGCATTCATCGTCCCACCATACTGGAACGTTTTTCCTTTTCGTGGTGAATGGGTGATTTATTTTAAACACTAAATCTGCAGTTTTTCTAAGTGTACGAATAAAGAAATGAATCTTATCCTTAGCGGATTGTAACTGCGGGATATGTATATTGTATGCGCTCAGGTGCTGTTGATACAATAGCAAATTGTTTTCATTTATTTTCCAACGACGTTTAGGATATATAGTATTTATATTTATTATAGAAGATTCCATTATTATTGATATAGGATAGTGATCGGATGTATGAGGATCCTCTAGTATTATAAAAGTTATCAAAAAAAGATTATTAAGAAAAGTTGTAGGTATTTTTAAGCTTCATATTCTAAAATTAGTTACAAATATACAAGCTGTTCCATAACGCCGTGTCCGATCTAACTTATATATTTTTTTAAATGTAATACTATACTTTTTTGCGTATTTGACATCTGCTAACTTTTGCGAGCCTCTTCATATAGAATTCCGAGTGTTTAAAAAGTTATGACCATTTTTACGTCTAGATTAAGGTGTTAAGAGGGTTAGTTCCGGTTGGAAAAAAAAATATACGACTTTTTTCGCCCCATTATTTAGTTTGTGTATACGTCTTCTATTTTCGTTGATGCAAGAATTTAACAAAAAGAAATTTCTTATATACAAGAAAAGAATTTTGTTACGAAGCTGAGCAATCAGAGAGATTGGAAAGGAGAATCCTCCGCCTACTCCCTAAAGGCAAATGCCATTAAATGGTATGTAGCCGGTTCCAAAACTGATAAATGAACAGGTGCAGGGGTATTCGGGCCAGGAACCAAATACTCAGAGCTAAAGGGGATATACCCCAGTGTCTTCCAAGCGCTTTCTTTCAAGGTGCTCAATTGAACCTTGATAGGAACTATCGGAAGCAGAACATTGTGATTTTCTCCGATAGCCAAGCAGCCATAATGGCACTGAGCTCTAATACCATCAGTTCGAAATTAGTCCGGGAATGTCTTGGCAGACTAAATAATCTAAGCAAAGAAAACAAAGTTGCACTGTGCTGGGTACCAGGACATACTGGAATCAGCGGCAACGAGGTAGCTAATCTACTAGCCGCCACAACTTCGTTTGTGGGACCAGAACCGTTCTGCGGCATAGGGATGAGCACCTACAAAAAAGTACTCAAAGACAGGGAGGAGACGCTCAGAGCTTCCCTCTAGGAAAATCTCCCTGGTCTGAGACATTCCAAGATATTCCTTGGAAATTACAGTAAGGAAAGAGCAAAGACCCAGCTAGAATTAAGCAGAAACAGACTACGCATCCTTGCAGGTTTTCTGACAGGGCATTGTCATCTGGGGGAACACATGACAAGGATAGGTCTGAAACAGAATAGTGATTGGAGGTTTTGTTGAGCTGAAGGTGAAAGTCCGGAACACCTAATATTCAACTGCACTGCCATCGCAGAAACTCTTGCCAACTATTTTGGCAAAGACGTCATAGACGAGGGAGAAATACCCTCCTTGAAACCATCATGGCTATTGCAATTTATTAAAGTTCTTAGACTGGATGGGGAGCTGTAAGTGCGGGCAAACCCTAGCAGCTTACGGCTAATGTAGGGGGGCACAATAGATCGACAGATCGCGGTGCAATGTTACCCTAATTAGATCTAATCTAATCTATATACAAGGTGACTCAAAACTCGGATCCTTAATTTTCTCATTAAACTTAAATGGAACAGCCTATATTTTTTATTATGCTTCGACATATATTCATCGGCTCTTTCATTTTTGTTAGCCCTTCCCTATACCTAGTTATTTGGCTTTAGTAGATATTTGAAATTAAAAATGAAAAAGGCATTCCAAACAGTTGAGGAATTAACAAATATGATTTGGATATTGGGAGAATCTTCCAAAAGTTGCAAAAAAAGTATGAACAGGGATATCACTCACGAAGCCAGCCAAAAAAACAAAAAAGTTAACCGACCGTTTCAAGTACGAAAAACGTGAAAGGAAAAAAAATTTCATTACTGCCGAAAATTAATTTAATGTGATAGCATGCGTTATAGAAAATTCACATAGTAGTAAACGTGAAATTTCACAGCAACAAAATATTACCAAACAAATATCGGCCATACCATATTCAGTTACACCAAGAGTTGCTGGACGAAGATTTTGCCCGTAGAGTTGCGCTTTGCGGATGGACTCAACAACAAATACATGATCGAGTAGTTTTCTTTGAATGTCGCCTTTTTGGAGATGAAACAATATTTTATAGAAATGAATATGAATAAACACAACTTTCATTACTATTCTACCGACAATTCCCATATCGCACAAGTACATAGCCAAACTCTGAATGTTTGGAGTGGCATAGTTGCAAATTTCGTTATTGGACCACATTTCTTTGGTGGACGAGTAAATGTTTACGAGTTTATTTGAACTTTCTTCAGAATATTTTACCAATAATTTGGAAAATGTACCTCTGAACATACGTCAAAGAATCTGGCTTTTCTACGATGGGATTCCGGTTCATAACATTGCATTAATCCATAACCACCTCCACACAACGTTTCTCAACGGGTGGGTTGGAGCAGGAGGACCAGTCGTATGGCCAGCTCGATTCCCGGACTTGACAGAAATGATTTTTTCTTGTGGGGCTACATAAAAGGTCGTGTGTATCAAGAATCGGTAATAACACGAGAAGATATGATGGAAAGAAGAGAAGCCTGTTGGAGTATTGATACAGAAATCTTAAGAAAATTTTGTTAATATACTTTTTCAAATTTCAAAACAAAAATAATTTTAATTTTTAATTTGAAATATCTACTAAAGCAAACGAATTAGGTATGGGGAATGGTTAACAAAAATGAAAGAGCCGATAAATATCTATCGAAACATCATAGAAAATATAGGGTGTTCCATTTAAGTTTAATAAGATAATTAAAGGTCCGAGTTTTGCCTCACCTTGTAAACAAGAAATTTTTCTTCTTGTTAAATTCCAGCACCACGTAACCAAATCAAGTAATGGTGCGAAAAAAGTTGTATAATTTTTTCCAACGGGTACTAAACCTTTTAATACACATTAATTTAGACGTAAAAATAATCATAACTTTTTAAACATTAGGAAGAGATGTGGTAAGCCCTATATGAGGAATCTCGCTAAAATAAACAGATTTCAAATACGCAAAAAAAAGTATAGTAATAAAAAAATGTATTAAAAAACATCCTGTATATGTGTAACTAACTTTAGAATATGAAGCATAAAAATACCTATACCTTTTCTTAATAACTTCTTTTTATAACTTTTATAATAACGGATATATTGAGCTTCCCCTCACTAATGCGCCACCCAGTATATTTTCTAAGATTTGGAGATTTTGTTAAACTTTACATTTGCATTACTTTTACATATTACTTTAATTAAACCTTAAGCAATAATCTATTTTATTTAAATCGCATGAGAAATACACTCCGCCAAAAAAGTATCGCATAATTTAGTTTTGAATCATAAAAGTATCGCATAATCTTTATTTGTAGCATAAAGTTGTAAATATACTTTAATGCGCTCTAAGATATAATTTCTATGATTGTTTAAATAAAATACAGGCCAAATAAAAACAAGAACTCATACTTGAGATTTTTATTAAAACAAGAAATTATAATTTTGGAAAGAAAAATGTCATAACAGTAGCTTTTAATACTGAGTATTGCCACCTCTGGCTCTTATGACCGCTCGCATACGGTTTGGCAGAGATTCGATTAACCTCCGTATATAAGCCTGATCCAAATTCTCCCACTCGTCACGGAGAGCATTTGCTAGTCCATGCAGGTCCGCTGGGGCAACATTTTGGGTTCGTATCCGTCTGTGAAGGAGGTCCCACACGTGCTCGATAGGGTTCATGTCCGGACTTACCGCAGGCCAATCTAAAACTGGAATACCAACATCGTTAAGGTATTCCTGGACGATTATTGCAACATGCGGTCGTGCATTAACATGAATTCGTTTCCTATAATTGGCGCATATGGTACTACATGTTCTTCTAAAATGTCCGTTATATACCTGTGGGCAGTCAGTGTACCTCTGTCTACTGGTACTAACTCTGTACGACCTGTTAAACAGATGCCTCCCCAAACCATAATAGAGCCACCAGCGAAATTAGGTCTAGGTCTGATATTACTCTGCGAATATTGCTCACCGTCTCGTCTGTACACTGAGATACGCCTATCTGAGGTGTAAAGACCAAATCTTGACTCATCTGTGAAGAGTATATTGGCCCAGTCATTAATGTTCCAATTTACATGTTCTCTGGCGAACCTTAAGCGAGCCACTCGGTGGTTCCTAGTGAGACGAGGGGCTGTTACAGCTACTCTAGCTCTTAATCCACTCTGTCGTAACCTATTCCGAATAGTTTGAGTACTCACACGAGTATTTCTGAATCTAGCCAAGTCGTTCTGCAATTGTCTCGCAGTTACATGTCTTCGACGTAATGCTTGTAGTAGTAAATAGCGGTCATCTTGGCGAGTAGAACATCTTGGACGACCTGGTACAGGTCCTCTACTGTAAATGCCTGTTTCCCTATATCTGGCTACGGCTCTAGAAACACTTGACTGATTGATGTTCATCAAATTAGCAACGTATGCTTGAGATCGTCCATCGTCGATTAAAGCAACTATAGCAGCCACTTGTTCTGAAGTTAAATTGCTCATTTTAGTTTTAAAAGCGTTGGTACAGAACTCTGACTTCGCACTTTAAAATTTGTCCGTATAGGAAGACTTTCAATAAACAACTGAGCAAACCTTACACATATGCATTTTTCTAAATGTGTTCTTTTAGGAAAAAAATAAAGTAAAAACGCTAAGTTCCATTATTTTGTTAGTGTTTTTATAGTTCACATACACGAGGCAAACTTTTTGTGAACGTATAAAAATATCTTGGTTCATAAATGCCCTTTTTTAGTTTATGCGATACTTTTTTGGCGGAGTGTAGGTGACATTTACACTGTCTCTAAAAGTAAGTCGAAATCATTTTGGCAGAAAACCAGCAAAATACATTTATGTCACTTAAACCCACTAATATAGGTTCTATCTTTATTTTGCATGCCTACCGTTCACTAGTCGAAGGCAATCGAAAACTTGTAGCGTGCAGTTTATTACATCGTGTTATCGTGATATTGACGAGAGTGATTCGTCGTATGCAATACGCCAAAAAATGCAACAATGAGCGTCAGATAAGAACAAATAATAACAAAAAAGAGTCTAAAGAACGGTTATCAGTTGCAATTTGAATTTACTATCTCATATATACACACTCATTTTTTTTTAAAATTGTATTGCTGTTATCTGCAAAGATATTCAGGATATGCATTGTTTCCTCTACATTATATGTCTTTACCAAGTCGCAGGCAAAAGCGTGATTGAAAACATATGACATTTTCTGCGAATTTGTTTAATCATTTGTTCTGATCATTGTTTCACTTGCTCCCATCGCTCGTACTTTTTGCATTGATTGTTAAAATTGAACCACGTACCTTAACATTTTCAGCAAACTAACATAGTTCTCCTTTTTGAAACTTACTCGGCTAACATATCTCTCTGGAACGTGCAGAAGCTAAATAAAAGCAAGTTGCATAATATTCTTAAAGTCCATTGGACTTTTATTAATTTACTAATGATGTGTAAAACTGCTTTGTGTTAGCAGCTACAACTTGCTTCTGCTACGTTTAGTTAGCAGGCTATTTGTAGCCGTTTCATGTATATGTGTAGCAGGTATACATGAAACAGTTTCTATGCGTCTACAGTTTTGTATAAGAGATTATAGCTTGGAATATATTACTCGTGCTAGTAATACACACTGAAATACCTACCTATACTGCGGGGTTCACAGGATACATACATATACCTATGGATATACTTTTTATAGATTTACATCGAATATTAAGAAATAATAATTAATATAGTAGCGCCATATTTGTCTAACAATTGAAGGTCTAATAATATAAACATTCCGAATAACTAACGAATAATTCAAATCTATTTCATAATAACGCCTTCCAGTAATTGGGTTTTGGAACCTTTGGTGTAACAATAACTATCACACTGACAAAAGTCAATGCTAGGTTTTCCACTATCACCAAACAACAACTAACTTGTTGTTTGGTGATAGTGGAAAACCTAGCATTGACTTTTGTCAGTGTGATAGTTATAATAACGCCTGTGAAGTTAGCCCCACATTTATAAAATTCGAAAAAAATGATGAGGGTTCCAGTTCCTACGGTCTTCATTTAACATTTGACACCAGTATTTTTACAGATTTTAACTATATTAAGACAGTAACTATACCGCAATCTAATTATACCTTAGACAAAATCGCGAAGTTGATCTCCATAGATGATTAGCATTACAGTTTAGCTGGCATTGTTTCCTACAAAAACTACGGCAAAGGATATAGCGACGGATGTTGCTTATACCTAAACAGATCTTAATTGGTACGGATATGACGACTTGGCCCCCAAACGATGTATTGCGACCAGAAATCAAGATATATGCCCTCATTGTCAGATCAATCTGTAGGTATGTAAGTACCCATCAAATTCATATATCAAGATGACCTGACAGTATTTGTACTACATACACTAGAACTTTTTAATCCTTTATTTTATCCGTTTGAATGTTACATGTTGTCGATAGAACTCTTAAGATACTACGTAAAATTCTTAGCAATAAAAAAAAAATTATATTTGTTATAAACAAATAATTTGTTTTTAACAAATCGCTCGTTTCGTTCCGATGACACCCCGAAGGGTTCTATAAATCATCCTTATGGTTCAAAGCGATTGGAGCGGAAATAAAAGTTCTGACTCATGGAAGCCGCAGGTTTTGTGAAGTTGGACCCCCATATTTTTAAATAGCGTCTTCAGTACTTAAAATAGTAGAACTATTTTTAAAACCGATTGAGAACTCTACAACTCCTTGGGGGGCAACTGGAACTCTCATCATTTTTTTTCGAATTTTGTAAATGTGGGGCAAACTTCACAGGCGTTTTATAATAACAGTGAAAATTCAATAATCACTTGATAATAATGGTTTTATTACATATCCATCCCAGTTCCAACAGTAAAATGCTCCGAATTAACAAATTATATACGTATACTTTCTCATAACTACCGAATAGGGACTAATACGTATACCTAAAGCAGCTGTTGTTTACTATTCGATGCTATGACTAATATCTAATGGAAAGAAACAGTTTTGGAAGCAGGATATTTGCCAACTGCTACTGACATAAAGTCACCGACAGAATTGAGTGGACATAGTATTATATTTTTTATGAATGTATTTGTTTTGTAATATTAGTATGTTTTTGGATATTATTTATGTTTAACTATTTGATCTGCTAGAATATCATATGATTTTGTATATCATTAAAAAGTATGAGTAAAATTTATAGTTTAATTAAGAATCGCTTAGTGTCCACTCAATTCTGTCGGTGACTGTACATCTAGCTTTATGTTTCGCAACCTGCTACAAAGCAATATTCTTTTCGGTACTCGACCACTGTTTGGTTGCTTAATAGCATATAGTATGCCCATGTCTATTAACATATAGAAGGTTATCCGGCACAACTAACGTCGTATACTTCTATAGGTTATATATCTTCCCAGATTTGAAATAATAAGTTTGCAAAATTTGTTATATTATGGTTTTTACTATCTTGACCTTCACGTCTAAATTTTACTGAACAATATAAAGGTAAATGTTTTACCAAAATGTCGCACAAAGTAATGCGAAAGAATTGTGAAAAATATATAGATATCTATGTGTTCAATTAGCCGAATTTTTGTTTATTTTAATATACCTAGTATTCCCTGTATTCCTCCCTTTTTTCAACAATTTTGTTTGCCCATACAAATTTCTAATCTTTAAGCAATAATACTTTTAATAAGGCACTTGTTTCTACTTCAGGCATTTGCAAGTAGACGACAATGAATCATTGTATGTGGCGAACAACTACACTATCATTAACGGATTGTTTTTAATCTTACCCTAACGAGGTTCTATTGTATATTAATTTTAGTGAAACATATTCTTTGAGCACTATAATACCTAACTGCCCATTGATTATATGCACTACTGCGACCTAGATTTTTACTGACGATTTGATTAGCTATAGTCAACTATCTTACAATATGAAACTTAAACACTTAAATCATTTTATCTGAGATATACAATAAAGCAATGACCTAAATTCAATTATCTTTATGTTTACACAATTATCTATTAAACCTATAAACTACTACAAGAAAGAAAATATTAACTTTATAAAAATATGTTTTAGGTGTTAATCTACCAGGTCATCAAACACCCATCTACACGGTTTACAGGCTCTTTCTCTTAGTATGGATCATAGTGGGATTAGGATACGTGCTCATGGTTTTGAGTTTCATTTCAACTGGGTTAAGAAGTAAAAAAATGCATGCAATAGAACATGCGCTGGCAGTCCACATAAAACAGACGCCGCGTAAAATCCGTACAGAACTCAGGGCGCTTGTTCACGAATTCTTGTTGCTTAAAGTTAAGAGGGTTTACAAAAATGATTTTGTTTACACCCCAACCATGTTGAAGCACAGTCAAAGTTGTCCGGATTTAACACTGTATAATCAGAGTGACTCACCTGCAACTCGAAGAAAAAGAGCTTTCTCGGAATGCATTCCCACGGGCGAACTGGTTAGAGTGCAGTCAGATACTGAGTTGCATTTAATAGATAAAGAAAGGACATTTAACAGAAAAGTGTCGGAACAGAGTAATTTATTATTGCGTGTGGCAAATGCACTAAGCGGAATGGACAGTGATGAAGAAGGTCCACAAGGAATTAATGGATACTTAGATGACGAAATACTGCCTTCAGAGACCTCGAATTCAACGTGGACATCAGCAACTCAAAAGACAAGCACCCTTGCGCCATTATTTAAAAGAAGGCGCGCCTTTAGTGAAGTTAAATTTCCGTTTGCTGGTAAATCAAATCATGATGATTATAATTCTACGTGGTATGGTCTACCATCGTCCGTAAAGTTGCAAGAAATAAAGGAAGAGGCACAACATGGAAAATCAAGAAGTAGAACATTACCCATACAGCAACCTTCCGCAAGTAATTTTATATCGAAAATTAAGCAAACGTTAATTGGGTCAAAAGAAAACAAGGAGAAAACTGTAGACGTCGAAAAACAGGAAATTGTACCGAAAAGAGATAGAATTTATAGCGTACCTACTGGCAGGTACATAAGGCAAACTAGAAGCGGAAGAAGTTCCTTATACCCCACCGACAGTGTATTGGAGGAAACTTCTGTTGCTGATTTCTTAAGAGTTTTGGCGGATATTACTTTACCTGAATCTAACGAGAACACTCTAACTACTCCACAGCGAAAATTCGGTACAGCTAGCTTAACTCCACCAAACCAATTAACGCCGGCAAGATCTAGAAAAGCTTCTATAAGACCCCCGACGGAAAGTAGAAGAGGGTCGTTATTTAATCCACCGCAATCGTTTCAAACCAATAGAAGATTTTCACTTAGACCAGTTGTTGAATCAGTACCGATACGCAAAACTTCACTCATACCAACACTACTGACGGTTCCCGGCAATAGGGAATTACCCACAGCACCTACATCTACTTCACTCAACAGTCCACCTCCACCATATACTCCTTTTCCGACTGAAGGACCAACAAGAAGGTCTGTACGAGTTCCTGGTAGCAACAGAAGATTTTCTTTAAGGCCCGTAGTGCTCTCGCCAAATATGAGTCCGGTGCAAAGACAATTAATGCGTTCAAAAGAAAATAAGGATGACTCCAAAGAAGTGTTTAACGAAAAATTATAATTCTTGTAACGTGAAATGTTTAGGCTGGAAAAACATTTTATAAATTATTCTTTCGCCTAATTTTGTTGGCGTGTCTCCATGATAATTATGATAATTCTATGTGCGGTATCTAAATACTACAGTAATTAGTAAACTTATCAACGACAGGTCCCTTAATCTTTCTAGCGAGTCGGAAGCTCAATGCCGTGAGTGGAAGAACGATGATATTGGGGTGTACAGAAGCGCGGTTAGGGCAGGCTGCGCTACTGCTTTGTGAGCCCAGCGTCGCTGTGTATGATAGCCATCAGCCGAGCCATCGTTCATAAGTCTGATCATTATATGCGATAACGATATTGTGAAATCAATAGAATAAGTAATTGTTACAACGACCTGAAATGCTGAAATAGATAAATTAAATAAAAGAAATATACACTGATTGGGACAGCCAAAATGTTTTTATTACTATCTATAGTTACGTTAGATAATTAAATAGGATAGTTATGTACTATCAGAAAATAATGTCTTGAATCACCCACTTTCTCCAATAGCTCTGTTCGTCATTTACTATTTTATTGAAAGTTGAAGTGGTCAAGTGTTGCAACTTCCCAGTTCTCTTTACGTGCCGCTGTTGGTATTTTTTTGCAGTGATGAAGGAAATTTGGTTGAGATAGATATAGCCATTTGTACGATATTGAACCTACACAATTATACTATGAATACATTTAGTAATTATCTGTTCCAGAAACATACCAGGAGGTGCATCCTAAAATGCATAAATATACCATGTTCATAATAATATGAACATGGTATATTTATGCATTTTAGGATATTGCTATAAAGCAATAATAGGAAAACTAAATCTTTCGTTACAATTTTTTTTTTTTTTTTATTCAGAGGTGGAAACCTTTATTGTCACCATATGCTTGGATCTATCGCAAAATGGTAGTGTGGGACTCCCGGTATGGGGTGTGCAAGCCCGGTTCACCCACCAAAACACCTCATTCTTCTCGTTCGTGCCCCCGGAATCCGCGGCGTGGCATATCTTCAGGCAGCACGACGAGTCTCTTAACAATCCCCTCAGTCACAGGTCTACTTATCGGCAGTCGGGTCCTCAGTTCAGGGTGTCAGTTGGTATACCTTGTTCTTCGTGGGTCCTCTTTAATTGTCGCTCGATATTCTCCCTGTCCGACAGAATACGTTTTATGTAGGTGATGGATACACTTCTTCAGTTCTTTTCAGAGGACAACATAATGTTCACGGCGTTCTCCCTACTGACCTCCATCCCCACCTCGACCACCAGCCGCGCTCTATCGGACTCCCAATTATTACAGCTCATAACTGCATGTTCCGGAGAGTCAGTGGTTCCGCAATACACGCACAGATCATCCTCAGTTAACTTGAATCTTTTTGTATAGCTCCGGAAATGTCCGTGGCCGGACAAAAACTGGGGGAGGTAGTAATCGGATGTCCTATGTTTACACTCAACCCACCGCACCAGGTCGGGTATGAGGGCCCTGGTCATGACGCCGCGCCGTGGCGGTCTCTGTTTCCCACCTATTTTGCCACATAGCTAATGTACGCTGTCTTACTTTCCTTCAGTACTACACTAGGATGATCACGGAAGGAACGGCTAGGCATAGGCCTCAGCCTCCTACAGATGACCAAATCTGGGACATGCCCCGAGATGACATGCCAAGGAAGTTCAACTTTGTGAAAGATTTTACCACAAAGCTTAGCACTAAGAGTGAATGGGATAGAGATACCATTTCGAAACTCAATAGAAACGCCATTAAATGGTACACAGATGGCTCCAAAACGGCAGAGGGAACTGGAATAGGGATATATGGGCCTAGAACCAAATATTTCGAAAGCTTGGGGATGTAACCAAGTATCTTCCAGGCGGAAATACACGCTATTGAAAGATGTGTCCAGGTCAACATTGACAGAGGCTATGAAAAGCAGGAGATTATCATAATATCTGATAGTCAAGCGGCCATTAGGGCGCTGAGGTCAAACATAATCAGCTACAAAATGGTTTGGGAGTGTCTACAAAAACTAAACGAGCTAGGCAAAAAGAACAAGGTAACCCTCTTGTGGGTTCCGGGACAGACGGGAGTGGAAGGAAACGAAATAACAGATAATCTCGCTAAGAGAGGGGCTAGAACACCTTTTGTAGGGCCAGAACCTTTTTGTGGGATAAGTAGCAGCATAACACTGGAGAAGCTGAAAAATGAAGTAGAGCAGAGAAAATCCAAATACTGGGAGAATCTCCAGGGAATGAGGCAAGCTAAAACTCTTCTGGGTACCTATAACCAGAAGAGATCTGCAGAATGCATCAACCTGAGTAAAAATAATATTCGGATATTGACAGGGATCCTTACAGGCCATTGTAAACTGAACGGACATCTAAGCAGGCTTGGAATAGCGAAGGAAGCCGAATGTAGATTTTGTGGGGAACAGGACGAAACGTCCATTCATCTACTCACAAACTGTGTTGCACTGTGCAACTCAAGGGCGCTGCACCTGGGAGCATGTGAAATCGAAGAGGGAGAGTTACCTAATCTGGGGCCTTCGGACATTCTGCACTTCTTAAAAGGAATCAGACTGGACGGCCAGCTGTAAATACAGCGAGAAGAGGGGACAGAATAGATCTTTTAGGTCGCAGTGTACTATCACCCTAATATCACACATACATACATACTTTCCTTCTGTCCGGGTTCTGTTGCTGCTCCTTGGACATAAAGAGTTCACGCTGCTGCTGGAGCAAGAGCGTAATTGGAGGTGTTCCTGCTATGGCTTGTATCCCAGCCGTAGAAATTGTTCTGTAGCCACTAGCTACCCTTAAGAGAGCCCTTCTTTGTAGGCGCTCCAGAAGATCTCTGTACTTTCTACTCACTAGGACATGCGACCAGACTGGACATGCGTACATTATCTGAGATTGCACAACCCCGTATAGGGCTTCCCTTTTACTTCGACTAGATCCACCCAGATTCGGCATGATTCTGGACAGCGAGGCTAGGCTAGTGTCTGCACGCTTCGACGTGCGTTCGAACGTTAACTTGTCATTGAGTGCTTCGTTTACATTTAGTTTTCCTATTATTGCTATAATATGGACATGCTCCAGATTGCAAAAAACCTTTGTTCAAAATATTATATAATTTTAATGCATTCATAATCAGCTGATTAATATAAATTGCAGGGAGTATAAGTATATAGTTTATTAAAAAGATATTTAAATAAAAGTATTGAAACTGGTCGAATACATTTATTAATTCCTCTGATACATAAAAAAATTCCAATGAATAAACAAAAATAAAAATTACATATCGTATAATAACCGCAGCCATTTCTCTACTCGCACTTGAAACACAAGTTATAAAATAATCGAAATGCGTATACGAAATATACAGTGTATCCCTCATCTATTAAATCCAATGGAAATGAGACAACATTGTACATAAAATTCTGCCATTATAACACACCCCGTATAAATAGCTTTTTACCCCGCTCCCCCACTTTTTTTTTTAATTGCACCCCTAATTTTTTTCGCAAGTTTTCGATTACTACCAGGCTTATAAATACAGTCAATGTATTTTTTTATTAATATTATAGGAAATGTTCTCAAAAAGTAGTTCCGAAAAATGTATGCAGTGAGAGCATAAATGCCGGACCGAAGTGTGCCGCGGATCTTTTTGCGGTATAATCTGGATCCTAATCCAAATAAAATTTGTTTTAATTAGATATTTGTGTAAGTGTATACTGTAAACGTATCGTTTCACTCCAATAAATAAGATAATCTGCTGCAATATTATAATTACATTTACTAAGGACCAATGAAACGAATTATATTTAATAATTTTGGGGGCATTGTCGAATAAATATTTATCATTATCTCTGTATATCTATGTATCTATAAAAAGAGAGAATATTGAATAATTTAGTGGTAACACATAAAATTATAAATTTACTTTAGAGTTAAGTTTTAAAGTTACTTTCCTTATCCCAATAGATTATAATACGTACGGTTGTTATGAATATTTAGAATATAGTTTCCAATGTTTCCATTTATTTAGAGGACTTAATGTCATTTAAGGATTAATATGATGCTTAATTTTAATTAAAAATTTTAATCTCTCCGTTATTATTAATTAAAATATTTTTCATAGAAAAAACCTGTTACCTAAGTAAGTATTTTATCTGTAAGGTAAAATATTTTAATTAATAGTAGATAGTTAATTGCACAAAAGAGGAAAATTACATATTTTCCAGTGGGAATAAGTTTTCATTTGTATGATTAAACAAAGTACTAAAACGAAAAAGGACAGATTGCGATTAAAATAATTGTACGAATCACCATGATTATAAACAAACGCGGAAAGGATAATAACGAAACCATTCAAATAGGGGGTAAACAACTGGAAAGGGTATCAACGTATGAATATTTAGGGAGCATAATAACAGAAGATGGAAGAATAGATATGGATATTAATCACAGAATAAAGAAAACGAATAAAATATATTACGCACTTAATAAAACAATTATAGGAAAAAAGGAAATAGATAAAAATATCAAATTAAATGTATACAATGCAATAGCGTTACCAACAATGACATATGCATGCGAGTCTTGGCCACTTCAAAAGAAGCAGGAAGGAAAGATAATAGCTACTGAAATGAAATTTTTAAGGAAAATAACTGGAAAAACAAAGTGGGATAGAATACGGAATGAACAAATAAGACATAAAGTAAACCAGGAAGTAATAATAGCCAAGATAGAGAAGAAACAGTTACAATGGTATGGACATATAGTAAGAATGGAAGAAGAGACACTCGTTAAAAAGGTAGTTGAAGCTGGAAACATGGATAGGAGAAAGAAAGGAAGACCGAGAAAGGGATGGAGCGAAAGAGTAGAGGAAATAGGACGGAGAAGGGGAAAGACGATATCAGAAATGAAAGAGATGGCCAGAGACCGGAAAAGATGGAGGGAATGGGTCAATAGTTGAAAAGAGACATATCCGACGCCTACAGCGGGCAAAAGGATCTGAGAAGAAGAAGAAGTACGAATCACTCTCTTATTGGAACCGCCCAAAATTCGCAGTTGTTTGGCTGGGATTTTCCCAGTGTTTTACGGGAAATAATAAACAAAAATTCTAACGAAATAAAACAGAAAACCGGAGAAAATATACAAATAAAAATTCTGTTAAAATAAATAAAAGTTCTGGCGAAGTAAACAAACGCTCTAAAAATTAATAAGAGGTCCATAGCCATTTCTGACTTGTAATCTACGGGATATCAAATCCCCCAGTTTGGCGCAAATCGGTAATCCTCTTAACCCCTCCCATATCTGGATTTTATTTTTATTTTCAATGGAGTTTTCAAAAACAAAATTAAATGTAGGTATGTAAAACCATTGGTAAAACTACAGAGTGCTGGTAAAGTGTAAATCCATAACTTCAATAAAGCAAATTGGATGATATTGTTAGCATTCACTAAACGAATAGATCACATATGTATATTTATACACCTTTTCCTTGTTTCATTTTCATGCAACACAAACAATTGATGATGGAAGTGTACTAGATAAGTATTTCATTTTAGTACTTATGTAATTGTACCATGTAAATTATAAAAAGATGTTAATAAATAATAACAATAACGTAATAAGTAGTAAGCGATACGCCTACACTTAATTTTATATTTAAAAACGTCATTGCAAATGAAAAAGATATCGAGTTTTAATATTTTCCTTAAGATCGGAATGAAATTTTAAGATTTGCAATGAACACCGGTTTAGAAACGGCACACTTCAGATGCAATGCAAAAATTTTAGCCGCCCAAAATGACAGGGGATTAATGCTAATAATTGTAAGCGGCGGTGTTAACTTTTGCAATGTAAGAATCAATAATACAATTAGGATAAAGAAAAAGACTCCTGCATTTACAAGAAAATGTTATTTTCCCCTTCATCGTGCAATTAACTATCTGCTATTCATTAAAATATTTTACCTTATAGGAAAAATAGTCACTTAATAGATTCTTTTTAAGGAAAAATATTTTAATTAATAATAACGTCTGGAAAGACTTAAATGTTGAATAGAAAGTAAATATCACATTAATCCATCAATGAGAGTAAATAAATCTACTTAAATAAATCTAGATATTGGAAACTATGTTCCAAATAGTATTCATAACAACAGGGGGTACAGCACTACATCTCTCGCACTCAAACTTGTTCTTTCTTTTATATGCTTCGGCATTTAAAGAAAATCCGATATAAACATGACGTGCATAGCTCCACTACTTGAACTTTGAAACTCTCGGCAAAAGGTTTGTTAAATTACTCTACCATAAAATTTCAAAAGGCATATGGGGAATTTTTAAAGAGCACAATTTGAACTCGTTTTATTTCGGGGAAATATGCTTCAAAAACTTCTAGGTAATCTAAAAGAAATTAGCGCAGAAGCAAATAGAAAATCACAACAAAGTACCACGGACCACCACTACAAAAAAAAATACACCACAAATCAAGTTTGAAGACACCACAGAAGAGAAAATTGTAAAAATAATAAAAACCCTAAAAATTAACAAAGCTCCAGTTTGATACAAAAAAAATTGCACCCATAATAAGCATACTAATTAATAAAACACCCCAGGAAGGTACTTACCCGGATTACTTAAAAACAACAATAATAATACCCATACATAAGAAAAATGATGTAAGTAAACCAGAAAATTACAGACCTATCTCTTTGCGATCGACAATAAATAAGATTCTCGAGAAAAGCATTCACCAACAAATAATGAAACATGTGCAAGAAAATAGCATCATAAATTACAGTCAATACGCATTTCAGCCAAAATCAAGTACAATGTCAGCGGCGTACGACCTAATAAACACTATCCAAAATGGACTAGATCACAGAAAAACAGTAATAGTGGTATATATTGATATGAAGAAGGCATTTGATACCATTTCCAAAGAGAAATTGAAAAACTCCAATATTACGGTTTTGAGGGAAAACAATTAAACTTAATAAAAACTTATATCACCAACAGAAAACAAAGGACAAAAGTAAATAACACTATGAGTGAACCTATGACTGCAGAATACGGAATACCGCAAGGGGGAAATCTTTCACCAATTCTCTACATATTATACGTAAATGACCTATTCGAGCAACCATTCTATGGAAAACTATACGCTTATGCAGACGACACCTGTATACTTTATTCCGGACACTGTACAAAAACCATGGAAACAAAAATTAAAGAAGATATCAAAATTTTGGAGGAATGGTGTTTTAATAATTTACTAACTATAAATGAAACAAAAACTGAATATATTATATATAGCAAAAAAAAAGGAAAAGCAAGAAATAAATATACAAATAAACAATCAGAAATGAAAGGAAGTGAATGAAACAACATATTTAGGATTACAATTACAAAATACCATGAAATGGGATAGACATATACAGAAATTAATTGAGCAAACTGCAAGAACAATTGCGGCTTTAAATAAAATTAAACATATAATACCGACTTAAAAAATCTCTATACCACGCCCTCTTCGCTGCAAAAATTAACTACCTAATAAACATTTGGGGAAACACAACAACAAAAAATCTATCAAAAATACAAAGACAACAAAATAAAGTTCTAAAAATAATATACAATTTACACTATAGAACTCCAACAATGCATATTTATAACAAAACTAAACAGACAAGGAATAATAAACCTAAATAACATATTATTTCTACACAAAATTAGAAACAAGGAAATTAAAACAAACATAAGATTACAAACGAATAGAGAAATACATGATTACAAAACTCGCAGAGTATCGCACTTGAGAACTGAAAAATATAAACACCACAACTACAGTCAAACACTAACTACAACAACATTAAAAATGTACAACAAAATACCGAAACACATAAAAGAACTACCGTACCCCAAATTTAAAAGTGAAATACAACAGATTTTGAGAAAGAAAAATTAATAGTAAAACCTAAACGACAACCGTATTAGAAGAAAGAAACTGCTAGGGGGCCCTCAACACCGTTAGCCCGAGATAGTAGCTCCCGAGGTGAGGATGAGGGATGGCGAGCAGCAACGCTACTAATATACATGTACTACATTATGTAGCTCTATGTATTCATTATATTGTTGCCTGTTTATTATAAATAAAATAAAATAAAAGATAAACCGAACGACCACAAAAAGTCGGGTATTTATAAGATAGGCTGCCAGAATTGGAATAAAGTTTATGTCAGACAAACAAAAAACGTGCAATCGGAACTACATTTAAGGAGCACAGCGCATTATCGCCATGGGAGACTCGATTCTTCCAGCATTGCACAACATATTAACGATACAGGCCTCAAAACTAACATTGATAACCTTGAACCATTGAAAAATGTTGCATCTGCGAGGGAATTAGACGCGTACGAAAGTATATATATGACGAAATACGCCAAAATCTTATTGAATTTCTTTGCTTTGTACCACACTTCTAGCCAGCTCGGGAAATGCAGCAGGTCATGTAGGCATAGGAAAAGCACTTGTAGATAGGTATAGGTTTTAGAGCAGGGATAACGCTGCATGTTTAGATATTTTATCGTTTCTTAGTGCATTCGGTCTTCGATTGAAAATGGAAATCCACGAATTTCCGAAACAATTGTTCCGAATTAATTAAACGGTGTAGCGCGAAGTGATCGGATATCGGACGCTACAGTCCTTGCATCTCTTTGAAGAAAATTATTGGGTAATTCGAAATTAAGCAGGCAATAATACTAGTTACTAAGCATACGAAGGAATGAAAGCTACCCGTATAGCTTCGTGAAAACAATACAAAAGAGTTACTTCATGCACAGCGCTTCATTTGTGAAGATACACGATCACTCTCGACGAATGTTCATCATTCGGATAACGAAAGAAATACACTGCATTAAGCCGCATTATGATAAGAACGATTTGTCGTGAATGATGATGAAGGCTTCGTTCTTAACACTACAGTTGGATATACAGGGCTAGTAAAAAGTCCCGGAACGGTCGAATAACTTTGTTATTTGAAAATTATGATTTCTGAAATTTGGTATGGGAGTATAGTTAATATAAATGCATTTTATGCAATACAGTTAATATTTTTTTTCACTTCCGGTTTAATCGGCAATACGTCCAATTTTTTTTTTTTAAATGGAACGCCCAGATTTTTTTAACACTTTTGAATGCAAAATAAAAAAACTACGTTCAGGAAGTATTAAGATGTTTATTTTTATTCACAAGAAAACAGTTAAAAAATTAAAAAAGTGTCCTAATATAGAAAAACCAAGATACCTGTCTATTCAGGTTGCGATTACAATAATTGTTCAAAATGCTCTCCATTTACAATTTGACAAAAATGTAAACTGTCAGTAAAATTTCTTATTGAATTTTGTATTTGTTCTGGAGTGATGCGATTGGCTTCTTGAACTATTCTCTCTTCCAATTGTTCAAGATTATGGGGACGATTTTTGTACACTTGACATTTCATGTGACCCCAAAAGAAAAAATCTAATGGCGAGAGATCTGGCGAACGTGCTGGCCATTCGATTGCTCCTCTACGTCCGATCCAACGTCCCGGAAAAATTGCATTCAAATAATCGCGGACATTATGGGCAAAATGGGGGGGAGCTCCATCTTGTTGAAACCAAAAATGTGCACTAGGGTGATCACCTATGTTTGCATTTGGAAAGAGGGCCGCAAGTGCTGGAACAACCTCATTTCGCAAAAAATTTAAGTAGACGTTGCCAGTTAAATTTCCTCTTATAAAAAATGGTCCTATGATGTTGTTTCCAACAAGACCAGCCCAGACATTCACCTTTTGAGGATGCTGTGTATGGACTTTTTCAATCCAATGCGGATTTTCAATTGACCAGTAGCGACAATTATGTCTGTTCACAGTGCCGTTGAGACAAAACGTTGCCTCATCTGAAAAAATGATGTGATCTAAAACATTAGGCTGCTGCTCGATCAATTCCGTCATTGTTTGGCAAAATTGTAGTCTACGATCTGGATCATCTTCAGTTAACTCATGGACGGGATACATTTTATAGGCTTTCATTCTTGCTGATTTAAGAATCGTATGAGCAGATTTTTGAGAGATCTCATGAATTTGACCTAATTCTGTTGTGGACACGTGATGATTTTCTTCCACTGTAAGTAACACATTCAAACTAGTTTCTTCATCTGTTGCTGTTAATGGACATCCCCTTCTAGGTAAATCCTTCAGCTGACGAAAGACTTCAAACTTTTGAATTGTTCGGCATACCGTACTTTTACTAATGTGACGATCCGGATAAACAGTATTAAACAAAATACGAACCTCTTCATAAGAACGTTGACGATCACCGTACCCACGCATAATTAATATCTCAATTCGTTCTGACTCAGTAAGTTTTTCTGCCATTTTCAAATGTGTCAATGTTTAAAATAAGTAAATTTATAGCGATGCAAAAGTTAAAACGCTTTTAAAATTGTCAAATGTGACGGCAAAAAGAATGCAAACACTAAACAACAACTTTTTTCAAAGGTACCTTGATTTTTCTGTATTAGGACACTTTTTTAATTTTTTAGCTGTTTTCTTGTGAATAAAAATAAACATCTTAATACTTCATGAACCTAGTTTTTTATTTTGCATTCAAAAGTGTTAAAAAAATCTGGGCGTTCCATTTAAAAAAAAAAAGTTGGACGTATTGCCGATTAAACCGGAAGTGAAAAAAATATTAACTGTATTGCATAAAATGCATTTATATTAACTATACCCCCATACCAAATTTCAGAAATCATAATTTTCAAATAACAAAGTTATTCGACCGTTCCGGGACTTTTTACTAACGCTGTATAAAACTCGCAAGAATAACGGTAAAATAGGAACCATTCAAGGCTGTCAATACTCCTTGTATACACTATGATGCTGAATATCACGATGTTATCCCAAACCTGAAAGCCCAAAAAATTTAGGAGTGGCAAAACAGATCTTTCAATCCTTTCAATGTTCCAAGTTGACGTCTTCCGACTTCTACTAGGCAACCATTGTCACAGGAGGATGGGATAGCAAAGATAAACATGCAGTGCATTACTCGCCAAAAAAACATTGTATTAGATAAACGGTACACTTTGTCGATGGCATGTTTTTTTTTTCTAAACCAGGAATGGTAGAGGCATGGAATCAAAATCCAAGCAATGGGAAATAATTAACAATGGATTACATTTGAATAGTAATGGTGGTTTTTATATTTACAAAAAATTTGGTATACAATAATAAGCGTTTTATTTTGCCCTATGCTTTAGTTCTATCCACGTTCCATTTTCTGTTACCAGTTGCATCATTTTTTTGTTTAAACGTATAGGAACGTCCGTTTTCTGGCAAATACAAAAATCAAATTTTGAAAGCAGATGGAACAAAATTATCTTGCTCTCCATCAACGCGAATCTTGATCCAATACAACTTCTGGGGCCCAAACCGAATGGTAAGTAGGTGTAAGGGTTGATTTGATCTTTATTTTCGTCGCTGAATCTTTCTGGATCGAATTTTTCGGGGTTCGGATAATATTTAGGATCGTAATGTATACCGACAATTGGTATCCAAATAATATCACCTAGTTCTAAATTAATCGGTTGTTCATTGGCTTGTATAGGTTTTATCGTATACTGTTTAGTGCATACCCGATCGCCCACTATAGTAGCTGGCCATTTACGTAACGTTTCTGTAAAAAGAGAAAACATTAACGTAAAATTATTTTATCGACTCTCACATTCGAAACTACAACTTCACTGCACTCATTCGAGTAGCGAAATAGTTATTTATGTATCAAGGCTGGAAACTGACGTTTTGTCGAACGAGTTTGGAGATTGCGAGCCGAGGCAAGCAACTCAACGAGTTCGATAAAAACACCTTCCAACCGTGGTGCGTACAATCATTTTCGACTACTACATGAATACCACTTTGGTAAAATCCATTTACTTACATTTATAGTGTTCAGAATGCAGATCACTCATATTTCAATGATAGATTGTTTGACAACTATTTTGACAATCGACCCCAGAAAAACTTCAGAACCTTCATAGAAGCGTACGCTAAAGTGGTACTTCAATTCGGTATGTACTTATTGTACTCTACCGTCCATGGGCGGGAATGTAACGGAAGTGGTACGTTGACAATTCTTACAATTAGCTTAATTCGGCAAAGCGGCGCTTTCGATCCTCGATAAAAATGCTATTTCATCGGCAATAGCCCGTCAAGTGAAAATGAAAGTAAATTTTATTTCCCTTAGGTCTGTAAAGTGCAAGGAAAAGTGGTCGTATGCACATGCATGAAAATCTTGGGTTTGATCATTGAAAAATTGGTCATTGATCTCCACAAATTCCGTATTTGTTTCTCCATATGTAGACGATAATAAATGATAAAAATGGGACTACTCTCTCGATAAAAACAGTAACAACGGCGATACTATCTCGTCCAATCACGGAATATTATAGCATCGACAACGGTTAGTGCAAATGAAAGTTAGGGCGAAAATAATGGGATTTGCGACTACAGTAGCTACAATACGAAAGAAAAGATTCATTAGTGGTGATACAGTGTTATTAGTAAGTGATACGAGAACGGGATATGTGCGTTAAAAGGACTACTAGCATGGTGATTAGTAAAGGGCGGAATATATGCAAAGTGCATATATTTGCATATTTTGCATATTTTAACAAATTTCACAAAAAATTGCATATTTCGGCAAAAATAAAATTTGTGTGCATACTTTTATGTTTTTCGTTTTATCAAAAGATTAAGTGCGACCCTTGCAGGTAATTGAGTAGGTTTTGTCGACTCACCCGTTTTATTATTATATGGTTTATTGCCGGCATTTATTGGGTGTTTAGGAATTTCCAAGTAATCAGTTTGCCTAATGGAGAACAGATGTGGTCTATTCTTTTGTATTTATATTGTATAGTTTAGTTTGTCGATAGACTCCAGTGTGAAAAGAGTGATTTCGAAAATATTTTATTTCAAACGCCTAAAATGCCGAAAGCCGCTTCGTGGATTAAAAATTTTCCTGAGTTGGAGTTTAGTGGGGATAAAGTGTTTTGCAAAGTTTGTGCCAAAATCATTGTTTGTGAAAAGAAGTTCCAAATTGATCAACACTTGAAAACAGCTATGCATAAAGCTAAGTTGCAAATATACCTTTGAAGAAACTTCAAAATACACAATTTAGAGATTTTTTGCAAAAATATTGTAATCAAAACATCCCTGACGAATCCACACTTAGAAAGAAGAATGTGCAAACAGTATACGAAACCGTAATGGGAGAAATTAAAGTTTCACTGGGCGATGAACATTTTTATATTATTGTTGATGAAAGCACAGACTCATGTGGTCGATATATCGCACATCTTATGATTGGAGGGCTTCAAGAAAATGAGCCATGGAAACCATATTTAATATCTTCTAAACAGTTAGACAAAACAAATAATGTGACCGTAACTCGATTTATTCAGCAGTCTCTATCAAATTTTTTTTTCCAAATCCAGTTCCAGTAGAGAAATTTTTAGTGTTTTTATCTGACGCAGCGCCGTATATGGTTAAAGTAGGCCAAAACTTAAAAATATTTTATCCCAATATGGTACATGTCACTTGTCTTTTACACGGGATAAACAGAGTTGCAGAAACTATTAGAACCCCTTATCCCTTGGTGAACAAATTAATTTCAAATGTAAAGAAAGTGTGTTTGAAAGCACCTCTAAGAGTGCAGATCTATAGAGAGAAATTGCCAGGAGTTTGTTTACCTCCAGAGCCCGTAATTACTCGATGGGGAACATGGATTAAGCCCGCGATATTCTACGCAGACCATTTTGAAGCCATTAAAAACATAGTTTTAGATTTAGAAGACAATTCGCAGTGTGTAGTGCAAAGTCAAGCATTATTCAAAAATGTAAATTTAGCTAAGGAACTTGTTTTTATTAAGGTTAATTTTAGTTTTGTACCAGATATAATAACTTCGTTAGAAAGTAGGAATATAAGTTTAAGAGACTCAATTAATATTGTTGAAACTTTTTCCGACAAATGCAAAGAAGTTCCCGGTGATGTAGGAAATCAGGTAAGAAGGAAACTCGAAGTTATTGTGGGAAAGAATGAAGGCTTTTGGTATTTAATGGAAGTCAAAAATATTTTTGATAGTAAACCATCCAACGAAGTAATACCTTGGCCTTATGACTTACTACCCAAATTAAAATATTGCCAGATCACATCGGTAGATGTTGAAAGAACTTTTTCTTTGTACAAACATATTTTTACAGACAGAAGGCAAACATTTTTATTGGAAAATTTTGAAAAATATATCGTTATAAATGCATTTACTATTTCAGGTTGAAAATTTTACCTATTATGTTTTTCTTTTAATTTTACTTAAAATAAATAATTTTTGTAAGAGTCGGCGTTTCTTTATTTCCATTTTTCCATGTTATATTCAAGGCATATAATTGCATATTTCGACAAATAAATGCATATTGTTGCATATTTCAGAGAAAAACGATGCATATATATGCGCATATTTTAACTGAATTGACGTGCATATATTCTGCCCTTTAGTGATTAGTGATATTTGAATGAGTTGGTGCTATGCAGACATCAGATATTATGGACCATTAGCGGTTTTGTGTTACGTAAGTAAATGTTAAGGGAATTATTGGGATTATTTGCGATACTGTATTTTGTAAATAAAATGATTGTGCGATGTGTAAGTGGTAGCCGAAGAAATTTTGTACAGACCACGGCTTGAAAATAACTCGTTCGGTTTCTGGCCTAGGCTCGCAATCTCCAAACTCATTCGATAAAGTTCTACTTTCAAGCCTTGGTACGTAAATAACTATGTATGAACACAGATTTATAAAAGTATTTTCAAATATCAAATTTTTATCTTTTAGATATGCGGTTATTCGACCTCATTTTAGAGCGAGGTGAAAGCAGTCGTTCAAGAAATTTCTTATGCGTGTATGAAGTCTATTATGAACAAAAAAAAACTCAATAACGTACCTGAAATAACCATGTCCATATATTTCATTTTCATTAATCCATCGTACGTTAGCTTTCCATCACAATCTGCTAATGTTTCATCCACTTCCCGCTGCAATTTCCTCTGAATTTCTGAATTCAAAGTGAGCTCGTATGCTGCAAAACTCATTAAAGTAGACACAGACTCGAACCCTCCGAAAAAGAAAACCAATGCTTGCGCCGCAATGTCTAAGTCGGTTATATCTTTTTTTGAGGACTTAGTTTCCTTATTAGTAGGCAGTTCTTCTGCTGTAGCAAACCCAGCCTCAGCAACTCTATTAGCTTCTGGATCCATTACGGTTCTGCCTTTTCTAGCTTCAAGCAATAAATTTATCATATCGGGTCGGACAATGCCTTGCGATTCGCGCAACTCAATGGTTTCTTTAACGATTTTCAAAAAAAAATCTGTAAATTCTTTTGGGAAAAGTCGTATGTTCAATGCCTACAAAAGTATACCTATATCACAACTAATTACATTAGGCATGCGATTACATCTCGTGCTTTAGCCGACTACCATTCCAACAATGTTTTTGTCATATGCACAGGCGACGCGAATATGTGCGTATCTCCGCAGATGCAAAGGCATCCCAATTTATAACACCATCATCATTCATACTAAACGGTAAAGAAGAACTGCTAGTACAGAGACTGTTACAGCCTAACTATAATAACTAGGGGATTGATCTAGCGGCATTTGTTGTGTAAAGAAACATTTAATAAACAAGCTTCCGCAGCCGTAGGGCGAGAAACACTATTTGTAAATGGATATAAGCCATACTGGAAGGAAGACTCATTGGTTGGTTGATCAGTTATGGTGAGACCTCTGAAAATGGCAGAAAGGTGGTATATAATAAAAAAAAAAACCACGAGGCTAGTCTTAGATAAATAGATTGCCTGAAACCACCTTCATGATGAACCAGAACAGTTCTGTCAAAAAGTTAAATTCTCAAGAAGGATCATTGACTCGAAACGAACTTGCACCTTGAAACGGTTACAAATAAATGCAAACGAGCTCTAATATACCACCGCCATCAAATGCAAATGACTGAAATACAAAAATAACCCCAAGAACGGATGATTTGGATCTTATGCAATAGTTATAAGCTCCTAAAGACACTAATATCTAATCAGATTATCAGGTTACCTGATATGTGTTATGTATCAACTAAATACAACAAAGTTATTTGGTGTGGGTGCTGGAGCATAAGGACATAGTAAGCAATAATGCAAACAAACTAGCAAGAACTCTTTCTTGACACTACTTTAAATCTGAACCAAGCAATAATCAAATCTGCGACACCTAGAGCAGTTGCCGAGCCAATGTTTTAGTGGAACGATGTTAATGGTGAGAAGACTATCTACAGAACACAGGTTAGAACGGTGACAAACTTATTAACAGGACTCGCCTCTTTAAAGACATATTTACTCTTTAAAGCTGTTTGTAGATTATTTAACGCCTTCTATGTAATTTTTGATTAGGCGGCATTAAACTACGAAGTATGGAATTACTGAAGCAATGAACTCACCACCAAATCTTCCCAAAAAAACAGGTTTACTTCACAGGTTTATCGTGTCTAGTTAAAGCCCGTTTATGTATTAAACTCTGATAGAATGCTGTAGGAGATCTGATTGAATAAAATCTAATCTGTAATTTTGTATACTTCAATATTTCAATTAAGTCAGGAAACTCAACTCATAATACTCTGTCGAGGTCGCCGTAGAATCCCGCAATGAACTGTGATTCAGTTAGACTACTTAGCTTGGTTGAACAGATAAGCATACACGCATCTCATATTAATGCTAACAATTTTGATATTGATGCGAAAGTGGTGACTTACTTTGCTTAATTTTGGAGCCAGGAGATAAAAGATAAATTTTAAATTTGTAACCGTGCCGAAGTTTATAGCCCTTGTTCCCATAACAAAGAAATCATTATCACGCTCCTTGAGAGAGTCGCACTTAATTCCAAAAGCTACGCTCGCAATAACATCATTTGTATATCTGGTAAATGTATCCTTCATTTCTAGTATTTGACTACAGTCCTCTTTTAGAAAATAATCGGTGAATTCTTCAGCACACTCACATATAAGCGTAAACATCATTTTCATTTTACTAGATGTGAAACTTGGACTCAAGGTGTGTCTCATTTCTTTCCATGCTGTATCTAGATACCAAATTATTTTATTAAACCTTGCCGTATAGATTATTTTATAGATAATTGAAGGAATGTATTCGATTGTACAACATAGGGAAAGAGTAGATAAACTATAAGGATTCTAGCTCAGTTTCTAGGCCATTCTACTCCAGGTGGTTCCGAGGTAAGCTGTGGGTGTGAGGGATAGACCACGATGATAAGACATCCGCAACTGCGTACCTTAAAAATCATACTGACCAGGTAGGTACACCCACGGACACCCAAAATGTCCGGTCTAATGCGTAGTCTAAACGCCGCGTGCAACCCGGGTGCATGGAACGTTGCGCTTACACTGTGACTTAGACCGGACATTTGGGGGTGTCCGTGGGTGTACATACATCGTGATAACGCTTAATAAGAAACAACCTCCACCGCGCGCGGCTTTCATCATAGGCCGCATCCGCACGCAGTCTTGTGTGGATGTTGTCCCCAAGATACTTAGTGTGGATATGTCGCTCTCACACTCCAGCTCAAAGCCAGCATAAGCTAACGGATGTCTTCCCAGTGGACCTGATTGCTGTGGCATATCCCTTCCACCCACAGCTTATCTCAGGGCCACCTGAAGGGAAATCGCTTTAAAACTGAGCTAGAATCCTTATAATTCACATATTGAAAAAAAAAAAAAATTGTCGGGGTTCCGGTTCGCATGAGGTGGGTTATTTTCCTCAGTATTTCGCAAATTTGTTCTTTGTTTCATTAGGAGAACTATAATGGCAAAATAAGTATAAGTACAGAAGAACACTGACAAAAATTAATTGAAAAGCTTATGTAAACTAGAATAGAAAGAAGCTAATTTGATATGATGATCACAGGTATCACGGTATATACTTCTTTTTTTTTTCGAGAGAAGAGAAAGATCTTCCAAAGACATATGCCACTTTGTTTGCAGAGTGCCGGATTTTTTACCGGCTAAAACTTCTCTCGGACGTCTTACAATTAGCTACTTGGCATTACTTCAAGTAGCTTGGTCAAAAAATACTGACAAAGCAATCATTCCGGGTTTCTGCAGCTCCTCTCCCTTTTACCTTCTCGTTCGTCCTTTTCCTTGGCCGTCAGAATGCTTCGAGTCC
The DNA here is from genome assembly GCA_949128085.1 of Cetonia aurata. Taxonomy (NCBI): domain Eukaryota; kingdom Metazoa; phylum Arthropoda; class Insecta; order Coleoptera; family Scarabaeidae; genus Cetonia; species Cetonia aurata. The sequence goes on from OX421885.1 coordinate 2,116,675, forward strand.
TTTGAGTATTCCACCTCTGGCATTTAAAGAAGGTATGTTCCACGTGGTTCACAGTCGGGATAGAGATACGTCTCCTTCACTCTGAAGCGATACAGGTGCGCATAGAAGCACCCATGTCGCACGAAAGTGACTTAGCAGTAAGCGGCAATAACCAATCCAATAAATGTTTGGTGGACATTTTTAAATTTCTTTCGAACGAGCATAATTAAATGGATATGATAGGAGCCTAATGTAGCCCCTCCTACATACAATCGATCAGCTATTACTGTTATATCTATAGATCCCTCGAAGGTACGCACTCTGTGTAGATCAGTATGTCGTCGCTTACTAGTTGTATTTGTTTGGCTGGTCCATTAGCATCAGTCTTACACTTTTCCATATATCCGGGAAGTCACCTGATCACAAGAGCCCGTTTACCGTTTGATCCTGCTGACAACTTGAGCCAATTCGGTTATTGTGAACAGCAGAATTGTGTCTTTTAGCACCTCGACCACCGAATATTCTGACGTACGGACTTTGTTTTAAATTTCCTTGTTATAATTTGTTATGCTTTGTCCCAGATAACTTCGTCAAGCCCATCTAGTAGCTCTTTCCAAGCATTTTCCTTGTCTTGTCCTATCTATGCTCGATGCTGTACACAAACGTTGTATCGATTTCTCTTCTCTGCCTCAGCGGTTCTTTGTTAGCTTTGATACTTTCGCGAAGTAAAGTTTTCTTTCTTGCTACTGCCATTTCGTCCGTCCACCAATACACTGGTCTTCTATAGGAGGACGATTTCTTTGGGAGTGTTCTTTCGCAAGTCTCCGTAATCGCTTTTGCTCCTCAATATTCATAGCTTTATTTGCTTCCGCCTTAGTATTCCGAATTCTCTTAGCAGTTCATCCATACATTTGTGTCCTCCAGCCCTTAAGGTGTATTATCCCTAGTTATTCTTTTGTTTATGCTTCCTTCTTCAAAAATGATAGGTTAGTGACAACTTAGGCTTTCCACTTTCCTTCTAGTTACAGATAATACTGACAACGTTTCTGGTACAGGTACTGAATGTTAAGTCAATGTATAATTTACTTTTTCTCATTCGGAAGGTAGGAACGGTGCTCTTGTTGTGTACTATCAAATCCTCCTTCATCAATCATTCTGTCAGCACTCCCTCCGCTTTTGTTCTTAAAATCAGATCCCCACAGACCACAGATAGCGTAAAAGTCACCCCCGACGATGGTCTCCGTTCTGCTGCTTTTCATGATTAACTTCTGCTGCTTCTGTGGTCACTATATCAGATTAGCCTCTTTCTACTCTAGTTTATGTAAGTTTTTTATTAATTTTTGTCAATGCGCTTCTCTTACTTATACTTACTTATTTTATCATTTTAGTACTGCTGATGAAGCTAATAAAAAATTGCGAAATATTGAGAATAAGCAAATGCCATACAGACCACCCGCGTGAACCTAGCAACGGTTTTTGCCAGCAACGTTTCTGACACCAGTGGCAACCAAACTGTTTCAGCAACGTTTTCGATAAAAATTCGCGCTGGCCAAACCAAGTGTGGTCCCACAAATTTGATTAGGCAGAAATGATGCCTATGTGATAGGCTTTCTAAAATATATAACAGATCCAATGTCACCCGGGGTCTAACGAAGGGAGAGGGTGGAAATCGCATAATTTGTTATATACTCGCGGGAAAAAAAATTCGCGCTGGCCAAACCAAGTGTTGTCCCACAAATTTGATTAAGCAGAAATGATGCCTATGTGATAGGCTTTCTAAAATGTATAACAGATCCAATGTCACCCGGGGTCTAACGAAGGGAGAGGGTGGAAATCGCATAATGTGTTATATACTCGCGAGAAAAAAAATTCGCGCTGGCTAAACTAAGTGTTGTCCCACAAATTTGATCAAGCAGAAATGGTGCCTATGTGATAGGCTTTCTAAAATATATAACAGATCCAATGTCACCCGGGGTCTAACGAAGGGAGAGGGTGGGAATCGGGTAATATAGTATATACTCGCGAGAAAAAAATTCGCGCTGGCCAACCTAAGTGTGTTCTATTATATGCGTTTTCTTGTTTTATTTTTTAATGGATATTTTAATTACATTTCATTCTCAAAAGCGGATTACCTGTTCATAAGAACGACCCTGCGTAAGAAGCTCGACAAAGAAAAATGGCATAGTCAGAAAAGATAATATGTACAAATATTTTTTTTAAGCTGTGATAATAATGTTAATTTCATAATAAATTGTTGTATAGTAATGCAAATATTTTTAGTAATAATGGACTTTCAGTTGTACAGGAAGTAGATACCAACTTTGTTATTTTAAAATGAAACATACTGTATATTATGGCGCTTTTGGATTCTCTTTCAAATTTAAATGGCACTTTGTTAGGCATACATTGGACCTAAGTTGCATGGCTTTTGAATTACATAACATTTTTGTTGTTTTAAAATGATATTTGCAGGGTGTCCGAAATTTGAAAATATCTCCAAAACTATAAAGTTAGAAAAATGCGGTTTTAAGTTTTCGCTTAATTATGAAAGAACACACGTGTCTCATTAAAAAGAAGTTGGGTTAAAAATACAGGCTGATTAATTAGGGTTAACTTGATTTTATAGAACCGTATAACGGTTTTTACATTACCGGATGTACATTTTTTTTTCGATTTTATACAGTTATCATTCTGTCTATCTCCAACAGTTTTGGAGGTATTCCTGATTTTTCAGTTTTTCATGATTTAAACATGTATTTCAAAGCACTGGCCGCACCTTCTCCTTGCATTTCACCAGGCTTCGAATTGGCAACAATATTACTGGCATCCTTAGAAAGTAGCCAATATGATCACTGCACACAAATAAAGAAATAAAAATTAAAAAAGCGGCATGTTTAAACTTAAAGTAGGCCTGGAAAACTACATTTGAAATTAAGATTATTACATAAATATCTTATTTTAACGGAAATTCGAAATGTCTTTCATATTATTCAAGGCATTTACCAATTATCACTTGAAAGACACTTTTTCAAATCGCATCTTTCTAACTTGTATATTTTCGAAGATATTTTAAAATTTCGAAAACCCGCAACGTCATTTAAAAAAAACAAACACGGTATGTATTTCAGACACCATGCTACTTCGATCCAATGTATTCCTAACAAAGTGCGATTTAAATTTAACAAGGACACCAAAAATGTAATAATCACTATTGCAGCACCCTGCATAACGTTTTAAGAAGTAAAGTAGGTAACTATAATGAATTTTATTGGTACGGATATGTGCAATAAATAAATAAAATAAAAAACCGAGAATAAAAACTATCTACCCTGGGGAAATGCAAAGATAAGGTTTCATTAACTAAAAAAGAAATATAAAATAATAATAAATATAGAAGCACATATGCCTTAAATTTAAATTAAACTGTATATTTGAAGTGGCGACCATCCTGCTCACACATGCACGTAATCTTCGTGTGTAGAGTTTGTAAATTTGGACACCAGCTAGTAGTCTTTGTCGCTGAGAAGAAGATTAAAATCAGCAAAAGCTGTCTTTACGATTTCACTTACTGCCAGATAATGGTAGTTCGAGTATAATTTTTTTTCGGAATTCAATACAATAACAAGCGTAAGAAATAGATGTAACTCATTTACTATATGCTAATATTTCTACACATTCTGGTCATCAAAGCTGACTGCTATTCCTTTTGCTCGTCATCCAGTCAAGCAGTCATGCATTGCCCTGCTATTAAGAAAAATTAGCGACGCCCGACTACAATATCAGAGATACGGAAACAATATTTCAGCGCTTACAATTAAAAAGTTTTAGTAGCTTTTATAATTTCATTTCTGATATCCATAGTGTGTGGTTGTTTGCTGATGGTAGCTTGTCTACTTTTTTGTTGCATTGTCCATTGTTTTAAACTGTTGTCTGTTGCTTTTTACATTTTCTTCCCCGCTTAATTACGGGATCATAAATTTTCAGATTAATTGTTTTTAGAACTTTCACCTTAAACACAGCTATAACTTGTTATTTTCAATAGCAGAAAAAAGGAGATATAAGAATTTCTTATATCCATAGTTTTTTATATTTATAGTTTTATTAAATATAAATGTATTTCTTATTAAGTAATGCCCTTATGTATTTTTATATTTTAAACTTTAAAACCTAGTGTTATGTTGTCGTATTCAATTCAATGGATTTTCGATATTGGCTTTTTCAATTTTACAATTTCGGTGTTGCCTCTAATTTCAAATTACAAAAAGGCAAATTTTTTTTTTGTAATATAAATTTGCTAAGTCATTTCATTGTTGTTGTATTTTCGTGACCATCAGCACAGCAATAGATATTTCTGAATGCCTGTCCCCGTTTCGCATTGAATATCCAGTTCAATCATTTGTAAAAAATTTCACTGTAGCAGGAGTTGATTTATACCTGTCCTATGTGTTCCCTACTTTGTACTCGTTAAGAATTTGCAAAAAAAATTGGAATTTTTCGTGACCATCAGTATAGCAATAGATGTTTTCCGAACCGATGTGAGTATTTTCAGGCGACAGGACCCTTTCCAAAAATTCGATAATTTTGAATACCATACGGTTAACTACTAGTGGCTTTTACAGATATCATGTCGTTTAATAGAATATGGTACTCAGTTTTGTTTTAAGTAGCAATTCGTTGTCAAGATTTGTATTGCTGAAATCTATTGCTAACTTCACACCCGTATTCGTAACAATGATCAAGTGGCTAGGGGGTATGATTTGGTTATCGTAGAGCTCATGAATTGCGTTAGAGCTGAAGGAGCACAATTTCAACAAATCTTGTAATAATGCATTTAAATAAGATGACCTTACATTAATGAATATAAAACTTTCACTTCTTGTAGATCCTTAACCACACGCATTAGACTCCACAAGTAGATGATTTACTGTATAACTTAAGAAATCAATTAGATAACTTGATTTTGCACCGGGATGGAGCATCACCGCATAATGTTTTAGCGGTTCGAAAACATTCAAATATTCATAATCATAATCCCCGTGTGGATTGGTAATGCGGGGACTATTCAATTACCTCCCAACAGCTCCTATTTAATGCTACTAGAATGTTTCTTATGAAGCTTCTTAAAAGAAACAGCGAATTTCGATTCAAATGCGTACATAAACACTATTAGAGAGAAAATTCAAGAGGAAATAGATTTTCTAAACGAAAGAAATGATGATTGCATGTGTAGTGCTATATAAAAATTAAGTAGACGATATAAATTATGCATCGACAACAAGCAGTTCCTTTAAATGTAAATTAAGTGTAGATACATTTTTCCCAAATATATCGGATATTTTTGCATGTATTTCCTACTAATTACATTTTTGTCTTTTTCTTTAATGAAATAGCTCGCCAACTATTTAAAATAGTCAGATACAATATTATATATACGGAATTAGGAGATGAAGAGCTATGCAAAAATGGAGAAGTCTACAGGACGTTCTATTAAAAAATTCAAATATATTTTTCATTGTGCGTGCCCTCTACACTCAACTCTGATCGTTTCTCACTATTTTCATCGGTAGAGGCAAAACACTGTAACTTCTATTTGAAATATTTTTTTTTTGCAGCTGCTATGGTAACGGAAATAAGTGGTTGTCAAAATAAAATGAAAAACCCGGTACATTTTTGGTCGTCTATTATGTTTCACCCTGTATATCCGCCATAAATAAATTCGTAGGGCCGAGTTCTGTTATTTGTCTTTTTTTTTAATGGGAATATTCTCTAGTTTGTCCATTTGTCCCACATCGTGGATACAATGTCATCGCTCGCTTCAGATAGGTAGCGAGAAGTTATTTCCGATTGAGATGAAGCCGACACTGTCACTTAATATAGTCTTAAACATATTTCACAGGGTCTTTCTGTTATTCGGCAACATCTATTATGCAGATATGATACAGCGGGTCGTTCTTATGAACAGGTAATGCGGTTTTGAGAATGAATTGTAATTAAAATATCTATTAGAAAAAAAAAAAAAAAACAAGAAAAAGCATATAATAGAACACACTTAGGTTGGCCAGCGCGAATTTTTTTTCTCGCGAGTATATAACATATTATGCGATTTCCACCCTCTCCCTTCGTTAGACCCCGGGTGACATTGGATCTGTTATATATTTTAGAAAGCCTATCACATAGGCATCATTTCTGCCTAATCAAATTTGTGGGACAACACTTGGTTTGGCTAGCGCGAATTCTTTTTCCCGCGAGTATATAACATATTATGCGATTTCCACCCTCTCCCTTCGTTAGACCCCGGGTGACATTGGATCTGTTATACATTTTAGAAAGCCTATCACATAGGCATCATTTCTGCTTAATCAAATTTGTGGGACAACACTTAGTTTAGCCAGCGCGAATTTTTTTTCTCGCGAGTATATAACATATTATGCGATTTCCACCCTCTCCCTTCGTTAGACCCCGGGTGACATTGGATCTGTTATATATTTTACAAAGCCTATCACATAGGTATCATTTCTGCCTAATCAAATTTGTGGGACAACACTTGGTTTGGCCAGCGCGAATTTTTATCGAAAACGTTGCTGAAACAGTTTGGTTGCCACTGGTGTCAGAAACGTTGCTGGCAAAAACCGTTGCTAGGTTCACGCGGGTATACAGACCGACCGCATGTCCAACAATTTTGATTCTTGCCTATGTTTTTAGATAACATAGATCACTCCAATTATTAAATAGATAATCAAAGGCTGTTGTTAACTTGTTACCTTTTAACGCAAATAAGTTTTTGTTAAACATAGGTTCAACACCATCGGGTATAAAAGTTCGATGATTAAGGAAGTGATCAAAATCTTTTACAGCAATTTCCTTTAATAGCTCGGGATCTCTTATCATTAAAGTTGGAGTTAACATTTCATAAGTTCCTATATACCTATTAACAAAAAAGCAAAACATTAGCACTTCTACTGTGATTGATCGTTAAAGTAAGTAACTCCAACTTACCTTTCGTCAGGAAATGCCATGTACATATTAACAACAGCATCCAAAATAGATTCTTTGCCCAAAAGTACTTGTAAATTATCTCCACACAGATAGACCTGTTTCCGTTGCTTCACTGACTTCTCGGACCAGTAGCTATAATGCTTAGATAATTTCCAATAAATTATAGTTAGCAGTAGAATTAGAAGAAGGATAGAAATCATCCCTAAAAATGTTTTGTTTAAAATCATATGTTGGTGTGTAAAAACTAGCGTGCAGCATACTTCCTATAGTTTAACAAATGGTACACAGTAAGTAATTATAGGTGTTAAGTTGAACGAGAAACAATTAGTCAATTCTGAAAAAAATATATATATATTTATACAGTGTACATCGGAATAGACTCGACAATAGAAAAAATCTTTACTTTTAATTTTATAAATGCAAGTTATTATTCAAAGGAACGAGATTAATAAGTTAAGAAGGCGTAAAAGAGCCTCAATTGAGAAGTGTCCTGATTTATTACTTTAGGCAAAATGTTTAAGAAAGAAAGTTGTTTGTAGTCCAAAATTAAACTTAAATATAACTTTTCAAGTCGGAATTTGAATCCGTTTATAAACATTCAAAACAAAAGCAGAGAGTGTGCGAGAGAGACTACAAAAGAGAGAGAGACTTAAAAAAGATGACAAGTCATGTATAGATAATTATAGACCCATATCTATTTTATCCAACTTTGCGAAAGTTTTTGAAAGCATTATTTACTCCTGCTTATATTATAACACAAAACCTTATATATCTCCGGATCAACACGGTTTTATTCGTGGTAGGTATACAGTAACAAATGTTTTGTCGATTACGCAATTCATCAGTGAGCAACTTGATGCTCAATGCCAAGTTGATCTAATATATACAGATTTTAGTAAAGCATTTGACGTCATTGACCATGGTTTCTTATTACAAGACAAACAGAATCAATTATATTTTTTGCAATGGATATAAGTCATCTGTCCTTCGTCAAGAGTACCTTAAGGGTCTCAAGTAGGGCCCCTTCTATTTGTCTTATTCATCAATGACCTGCTTGGTTGCTTATCCTGCCCACTGCTTGCGTACGCTGATGATTTGAAGATTTACCTATCCATCAGAACATGGAATGATATGCTGTACCTACAACAGAATTTAGATACCATAACCAAATGATGTTCCGAATTTAAATAGTTGAATTCATTTGATTGCTATACCAGGAAAGTAAATTTTCTTGACTGTGTATATGAAATTGACGGCAACACTTTAACACGTTCGCATATTGTCCACGATCTCGGTGTTTTATTTGACTCTCGGCTTTCTTTTATGCCACACATTACTAACTTATCCATTTCTGCGTCTAAAACACTGGGTTTTATATTACGAGCAACGACATTATTCAACAGTATCTCTTTAGTAAAAACTTTGTATTTCACTTTTGTTGTTAGCAAACTTGAGTGTGCTTCTGTTGTATGGTCACCACACTATACTTATCTACAGCTATCTATTGAAAAGGTTCAACGCCGCTTTTTAAAGCATCTTTCCTTTAAACTGGAGAGAAAGGAGTCGACTATACTTCGCTTTTGATAAGGCATGGCGTGATATCATTGGAAAACAAACGGAAAACACACGGAGCCAAGTCAGTGTGGAACTGATTGCCCTTCTCTTTTTCCAAAATAAATTCCTTTGTTCCTCGCATTTCCTCTAGTTCTTCTCCCACCTTCACGTTCCCATTTTCCCGTACCAACTTACAACATTCCCCTTTATTCACTATATGTCGATCTGCTGATATGTGTTATGAGGACATAGTTCATAATTCTATTAATAATTTACTATTAAATTGATTTAAATTAATTTTTTGCGCCTCCGTCCAGAAACACTGATTTTGCATTACTATAAATCGGCCGGAAACTTACCATTCTTCGACCTAGGCCGTCAAAAAAACCACTATTGGTTGGCAACACTATATTTGAATTACTGACATTTCTGCCATTAATTATAGATTCGATGACAGATGACAGAATTCTCGTTACACAATCTCTTAATTAATTCATATTCATTCCAATGCTATTTTCGGAAGATTTTACAGGTAATAAATAGTTAATAACTTCACACAACCTCAGTAATATGAGCTGGGGTCTCCATTGTCCTTATTATTGATGAATATGTATCAAAACTACCAAGAAAATTAAAACGTCAAAACACTAAGGTATCTTAACATCAAACATCTTAACCCTGATTTCCAATTCAAAATTCATACGTAATAAGTATTGCCAACCTGTACTATTAACTCCCTAGCGTTAATTTCTTTTATTATTTACAACAAAATTAGGATTTGTCGGCTCAAAAAATAGTGTGTAACACACGGCCAGAAACTCTTTTGCGAGTATTCGCACTTGTGGGACCTCGGCTTCGCCTCGGCCCCACAAACCGTACTCACACTCGCAAAACTATAGTTTCTGGCCTAATGATACAAATAACTATTTTTCACTCATATTTTGTTACAAATTCTGTGTTTTAGTTGTTTGGGAATCCTTATATTATTATTATATTAAGTAGTATTCATTATATGTATATTATGTATGTATGTACTGATCTTTTGTATTCTTACCATGTGGATGGTAAACCGTTGGGTAATAAAGAAGCTATTATTATTATTACTATTATTATTATTATTACATAGTGTGTTGACAATGGGTGCCCATTGTCAACATTGATGTTTGTCACTCAACATCCTATGTACTCTTAATTTACATTTATTCACAGTTTCGCTATTACTCTGTCGCTTTTTCTCAAATGTTAACCAAAGAAGAGAATTTATTGAAGGCCTTAATTGTTGTACATACTCTTTCATCTGTATTTGGTTTTTAGTCTCAATTTTTTCTAAAAGAAGTAGTAACTTTTCTTTTAAAACTGTTCAATAGGTTAAAATATGGAAAGAGTGCCATCGCTTAGCTCCTATATAACTTAAAGTGTCACACAGCACATTATTTTACTGGTTTTCGATCGGCCAGCCTTTATCTACTGATTGCGAGTTGTGCATTTGAAGATCGACTGGTAGCCCGTTTTTAGTACTGGATCTCTTCACATTCCACATAGCAGTTTTTATGTTCTTAATTGCTATCAAATTAATGTATGATTAGTCTATAGTATGTTTGGGTAGATGAAAAAGGTCAATGCGGCTACAAAAATATATTATTCATTTTCATAATCTCAGTGCGCTTATCAATAATGTTAACGTATTCCATTTTTAAAAGCTTCAATAAAACTGTATTCGTTATCAATCACTGTAGCTGCTATATTTTGTTTGCTGAAACAACATCTTATATATACAGGGTTTTCCACGGTAGTCGTTCGTTAGAAGTTTCCGAGGTTAGAAAAAACCTGGAACTCTGAATTTTTGGAATTCGGGGCTATTCAAGATTCTCTTTCATTTTAAAATATTTTCAGGGTTTTACCACTTCCGGTTATACCGGAAGTCGCCATAAACTTTCTTACTTTAAATGGAACATCCTGTATATTATTTAATTTTTAAATTTCTGAGAAAATTTTATGATGGGTTCTAATAGGCTTCCCCATACCTATTTTCAACTGCTACTTAGATATCTTGATTTTTTTGAAAATTTTTGAAAGATGTACGTAGCGTTATTTGCAACACAGTATCTTTTGCCCATTTTCGACTGGTAATAAACACTTCTAGGGTAGATGGAAGCACAAGAATGACACTTTTGAAATCCACATCGACAATTGATTTGTCGCATACAGGATGTCCAAAACAAAATTACAAAATCGTCAAAGTTGAAAAAGTTCTTTTTTTCAAATGGAACAGCCTGTATATTATTGGATGATCAGATGCAGAATTTAATTCTGCATCGATTCGCTATGACTTTCCCTATACCTATTTACAACGGTTTTCTTGTTATTCCATATTTTTTACTAAAATCTAATAAAACTACAAAATCGTATCCAGTAAGCATTGATTATAAGAGGAATTAGAACAAGTGACTTGACAGTTGTTGATTTTATGTCAAAGTAGTACAATTCTATTTTGCTAATTCTATGAAATACAGTTAATAATAGAGAATATTGAAGAATATTCGAATAATGATCTGCTAACTTTGTTTTATACGCACGGTGAATGTGAACGAATTGTCAGACGCACATGTACATTATTTAACGAGCGATATCCGGACTTACCAGCAATGACTCCTGGAAAATTTGCAAGAATTGAAGCTCGGTTTTTGGAAACTGGGAGTGTAAAGGCAACTCGTAATCACCGAAAGCCAGTAATAGATAATGAAGCTAACGAAGTGAATGTTTTGGCTTATTTTCAAGCTTATCCACGCAGTTCAATTCCAGCAGCAGCGCTGGAATTGGGCATATCAAGAACTTCAATTCATAGGATATTAAAAAAACACAAAATGCATCCTTTTTGTGAAATAACTGTACAAGGCTTACGCCTTGGTGATGAGGCAAGACGCGTCGCCTTTTGCGAGTTCATGTGCACAAAAATGACAGAAGATCCTTTATAAAATTATCTGGACTGACGAATCAAAATTCAGCAGGCAAGGAAATCGTCAAAATATTCAATACTGGGCACAAGATAATCCACACGTCTTAAGGGAGAATAATCACCAGGACCGGTTTAGCTTTAATGTTTTTTGTCTGGTTATGGACAATAGCGTAGCATATCAAGTCTACGATGAAAGTTTAAATGGGGCTTAAATACTCTACCTCCAGGAGAGAGAGTAAACAGTTGGTATCAACTAGATGGTGCTCCCGCGCACTCCACACTAGCTGTACATCAACAATTGTCGTTGATGTTCGAGGATCGGTGAATTGGTCCCCAGGGACCCTGGAACTGGCCACCCAGATCACCCGATTTGACGTCCTTGGACTTTTACCTGTGGGGTCGCATAAAAGAGCAAGTGTACTCTACACCTGTATTAACGAGAGAGGAACTATTGAACCGTGTTCACGATGCGTTCACCAATATAGCCCCAGACGAACTTCGGAGATCGGTTTCGCGAGGAGTACATGATAGAGTGATTCAGTGTTTGAACCAAAATGGTGGTCACATAGAACAATTATTGTAGTTATTTCGTTCAATTTATTTTATTTTTTCTTGTCATTATGTTCCTAATTTTTTTGTTTTCCATTTGTTACTACGTTTCAAATTTTCTTATGTTCATGTTTTGTTTCCATTTTCTAATTAAAATGAAACATATACGATGTTTCAGTTTCTGTCAAAAATCACATTAAAACAGAAAATATTGACATAACAAGAAAACCGTTGTAAATAGGTGTAGGGAAAGTCATAGCGAATCGATGGAGAATTAAATTCTGCATCTGATCATCCAATAATATACAGGGTGTTCCATTTGAAAAAAAGAACTTTTTCAACTTTGAAGATTTTGTAATTGGTCATGCAGTTTTGAACACCCTGTATGCGACAAATCAATTGTCAATGTGGATTTCGAAAGTGTCATTCTTGTGCTTTCATCTACCCTAGAAGTGTTTATTACCAGTCGAAAATGGGCAAAAGATACTGTGTTGCAAATAACGCTACCATCTTTCAAAATTTTCAAAAAAATCAAGATATCTAAGTAGCAGTTGAAAATAGGTATAGGGAAACCTATTAAAGCTCATCATAAAATTTTCTCAGGAATTTAAAAATGAAATAATATACAGGATGTTCCATTTAAAATAAGAAAGTTTATGGCGACTTCCGGTATAACCGAAAGTGGTAAGACCCTGAAAATATTTTAAAATGAAAGAGAATCTTGAATAGCCCCGGATTCCAAAAATTCAGAGTTCCAGGTTTTTTCTAACCTCGGCAACTTCTAACGAACGGCTACCGTGGAAAACCCTGTATATATATCTTCGGAAATGCAGGCATATAGGGTACAAGCAGTAAGCTAGGGTACATGCTTGCATTTCCCAAGAAATATCGAATGACTGTGTTTTTTTTTATATAAAATATGGAATATGTTACTGTTTTTTGTAAATAGACTTTTATTTGTTGATATTTTTTCTTAAATTAAGAAGAGTATTGTTGATTTATAAACGGTAAAACAGCTTTTTTTTGATAATTAAATGAAAGTGTCATTTGCGGACTAAGTTTGATTTAGATATTTTGTTCAAAATTATGCGAGGTATCTCTATCTTTGACCACTTCACTTTAGGACACTCTGTATAAATCGCACGCACAATTTTTTTATCTCTGTTCTATGTGATAATAATTCCATAAATGATTTACTTAACTTTCCCAACTTAACCGAATAGAGGAGTATATCACTATTATAATAGAAGAATTTCAATTTATAAAAATTAAACTACTATCAAGAAAAACAAAGTTACTTACCTACTGTTTACTATTATTGCAACTCTTGCTGTTAATACGCTCACTAAGAAATATTTGACATCTTTGCATGATTACAAGTATCATCTAATATATTCATTTACTAGTTAACAACTTTTATCAAAACACCGAAATTTGTTTTGTTGCGTCGGAAAATGACTTTATATATCGTGTCTAACAAACTCTGTTTCTGCTTAATTTACTCTCACAATTATTTTATCCTTGAGTAGCTGTTAGCCATGACGTAATATGAAGTCGGCGTACTCAACGTGTGTACTATAATAATAACTGCGCTAACACACGAAAATCCTGCCGGCAAATCTTCGTTAAACAAATGTGTCATTCAGTACTAATTTTTGCCCTTATGTTTTATATGTGGATGAGGTACTATGCAGGGGTAGGGCATATGTAGTATACCTATAGCTCCTATAGCCTCCTATAGAATTTTATTTATGTAATACTTTGATAACACTAGGCAACACATTTACATTTTTTATTTTTTCTTTAGTAACTATATACAGTTTTACTTCCTCTTACAGTCGTAATAATAACAATAAAAAGCAAATTTATTTTGGCACGCCAGGTTTTGGTACAAATGTTCTGTCTTAAAATGTGTTTCTTTTTACTTCTCTTTATACTGTCCTACGGTACTTTCTGATATCAAACTCCAACAATAATCAGCCAACATTTCACTGTTCCACTTGCCCTGATAACGTTTTTCAATAACAGAAATGTCTTGATGAAATCTCTCGCCGTGTTTATTGCTGACGTCGCCGAGGTTCGCGGGAAAGAAATCCAGGAGCGAGTGTAAAAAATGTATTTTAAGACACATGGTACAGCCCAGTTCATGGTAACTTCTAAGAAGTTCATTAACAAATGCTATATAATTATCAGATTTTGTTTCCTTGAAAATTTTGCGTCACACTCTTAAAAGCATTCCAAGCCATTTAAAGTCTCTTCAAATTGTGTATCTTGTTGTAGACGTTTAATTTGGGGTCCTACATAAATTCCCTCTTTAAGTTTTGCATTTGAAATATTGAGAAATTTTTGTTGAAGGTATTGGAATCCACGACCATCTTTATCCATTGCTTTGATGAAATTTTTCATCAAACCTAATTAAATGTGCAATGGCGGTAGAAATATTTTACCAAGTGCCACTAGTGCCTTATGTATGTATATTCTTTTGTCCACACTGAGAAAAATGGATTGTAGAAATTAGATCGTAAATCTCTTTATGTTAATTACTAAAATAATTATTGTCAAAACGACAATATGTGGCGTATTAAGAGTAAAATAACCAGATTTTATCATGCTTATAGTAAGAGGCAAAATCTGCATGTTACCATCTACATCTTATGGATGTAACAATTAATATACTCTATTGCTGAAAGCCTATATAATGACGTGGATTATATAGATTGTCGCTGCGATTGACTGCGATATTATCAGGTATTCGATGCATATTCAATTTCTAACATAAATGTATGTAACGCTCTTCCCACCCCTTGCTCTATTCATTGTCGATCTTTACCGAAGAAATCGACCAATAAGCTGTTTTGCCGCGACAAAATTACTGACACGTGTTATGTACGTGTGATACAGGTGTACGTATTCGTGTCGGTGCATGTTTGTGTCTGGTCGTTGGTTGATTTCTGTGCATCGTAAGCAGAAATGAATGCAAACGTGGAAAACATTTTAATCGAGTGGAGGTTTCCACAGTTAATTAATATATTCAAAGGTAAGTAATAGATATTATATGCATATACTTTGTAGTAGGTACTTTATGCTTTGATAGAACATTAACCTAAATGTAACCTACTAGTGATTGTTATGTTAATGAAATTAATACACGTTGGATTTTTGTAATATTATAGTTTTTATTGTGTAATATTCCACTTTCCTTATGCATGAACTGGGTAAAACCTTGTATAGTATATTTTAAATTACAGGTAAGTATCGCTGTATTGTGCCAGCATATGATCCATTATATTATTGTTTACTGTCTACTATTTTAAATGCTAAGAGACGTTAGATTATTATAGTAGAAAATAATATTGTAAGTACTACAAGGCTATATGGTAAGTATGAGCATCATGTATCGTACATAGTAAAATATTACATTATACTGGGTACAATAAAAAATTTAACAGTTATTATCAAATATAGTCAGTGCTACTAGACATTTTTTTCACATTTACTAACATGTATGCTCAAATTAATAATACAAATATAGTACACCAACTTTACCATACGAGTTAATAAAAACTATTCACAGAAATTTACTATACAGATATTGTCACCGGTAATATAAAATATGATTGTCCCTATAGGAGCTATAAAATATATTAAAGTATACTATATTTATGTTAAAGAGTACAATCTATTTCTCTCAGTGCAGGAATATACTGAATCCTGACTGGCCAATCTTTAACAACGTAGTGGGAATTTCTCGATCTACTGTCCCATTCACAAAAGAAACAGCAGTACTTTGTGTACCCCAGTTGTAAGCCGAGTAGAATTGCTGCGTTATCAGGGCAAGTGGAACAGTGAAATGTATTGTTTCTAACTTATTCGTTCTTATCAGCTAGACTGTTTCTTCTGAAGAATTCTTCGGAAGAATCCGAAGAATATCAACAGAGAAGACGGAGTACAATTACCAACTATTTGGAAATCGTTCTTCACATCCCAATGGGGAGCAACGGACACGCCTCAACAGAGCGGAACGGTTACGCACCAAAGGACACACGACGATATATTAACCCCGGATCAGGATAAACTATTCACTTCACTTCTGAAGAAGATCACCACAAGATTTTCGAAACGTGAAGCAATTCAAACTTTCTACACGGCAGCGAACACGAGAACCGAACAGCAGACAACAACGACGGCCGTGAAAGCCTAAAGATGACTTTATATACTATGTTAAGCCAGGTTATTTGGCGATAGTTGTTGGGCGCTTTTGGGTCTTCTTCTTTATACAGCAGAACCGTTCGTCCAGCTCTCCTTGGTTAAATAATATCTTATTAAATGCGTCGACTAGGTGGTCGTAGTGGCTGTTATTCCCTTCTACTAGTAATTATTAATGGCATCTGGACCAGGTGCAGAATAGTTCGGTTTATTGACCGACGCTTGAAGAATGTCTTGCAGGGTTATTTTCCACATGTCTTACTCCTGCCTGGCATGAAGCTTACAGAAGTTATCGAAGAATTTGAGGACCTCGATGTCTCGATTTAGGGGTACTTCCTGCTCAAGAGGTCTTTTCAGTATCATTCGACTTCTTTTATTTCCAGCTCATTGGTGGTTTTGTTTATAAAATTGACGACCGTTTATTATAGCAAAAGAGAACCAGTATACAGAAGGCCGGGAAGTTTACACAACGCTGCATTGCAGAAAAGGTGGTTTTTGGAGGAGGTTCCTGTATGGTGTGGGCTGGCATTTTTATGGGCGCAAAAACCGAGCTGGTTTTTATTGAAACTGACAGCCGAGCAGGAGGTTTGAGAGTGGTCGGATACATTGGAGAAGCTCTAGAGAACCATGTCGTATCTTACGCCGATTTTATTGGGGAAACCTTCATCCTGATGCAAGATAATGCCAGCACGTAGTGCGGACTGTAATCTTATGGAACACTTGTGGAATGAACTGAAAAGGAAAGTTCGGGCTAGAAATCCTTTCCCAGTTACGAGAGCTGACCTTCGAGAAGCACTTACCGCAGAATGGGACGCTATACCGCAAGACAGCGTGACTAAACTTATTCAATCCATGAAGGACCGTTTACAAACGGTAATTAAGGCTAGCGGGATAACACTCATTATTGATAAGGTTTTTCTCAAATTAAATTAAAAATGTCTCATTTAATTTTTCCTCGTCATTCTTGAGTTTTAGCACCCTAAAACTAAACGCTTTTTTTTTAATAACAAGTGTAATTTAAAAGAATGTGCACTCGTTTTAAAGCTAAGATCTTAACTTTACTGTGAGTGTGCGGTCTGAATCGATTTTGTTGGTCCTAAGTGTAATTTAATCCGTATGTTGTGCACATGTGTCTAGCCAACATTCTTATTAAAGAAATAAATGTCAGATCTTTGTTCGAAACTGTAACTTCTGCGATTAAAGTAAAGTTTTTACGGTTTAGTGGTGTGAAGCTTTAGTGAGCTCTGTAACTAATGCTTGTTCTTGGGCGAGGCAAATGGTGTGTATTTTACACGCCTTCACGCTTTCGTAAAATTTTACAGGCATTTTTAAAAATGTCAAATATACTATTAAATATATTACAAATATAGCCCAGAGCGGCAAAATCGTAGCGGCATTTCTGAGCAGTGCTCGATATTGTTTTGTATTTGGAGGACCTTTTTTAGTCAATGATAGTGAGAAGATATGTTTTAAATATTAAAACACCTTTTCTTTTTGTTTAGTTAC
Source organism: Cetonia aurata (assembly GCA_949128085.1). Classification (NCBI taxonomy): domain Eukaryota; kingdom Metazoa; phylum Arthropoda; class Insecta; order Coleoptera; family Scarabaeidae; genus Cetonia; species Cetonia aurata. Next base: position 2,134,421 of record OX421885.1, read on the forward strand.
GTTTTGCATTTTACTATCTAACGACGTTCGTTCGGTGTACTGATGTTCACTGCTTACTCCTTACCTACTTTACTTACATGCTTTCGATTACTTACTGTCTTCTTCTTATTACTTTTGCGCTGACCCCTGTATGTCTAGAATATCGTCTAGAGATTCGCCACGTGGCCACACGGAGGCACTTGCTGTCCAGTTTGTCACACGAAAAGTTATGATCTCGTAGCGGTTTAAACGCTGTTGCGTCTTATTTACCCCGTTATAATGTTTCAACCCCTGAGTGGTAGCTGTGAATGTGAGAACGGAGTATTCTAGGGTTCTGCCTGAGGTGCGCAACAATTTAACAGGAAAATGTATTATACATTAAACATTTATTTCCATAAAACAGGTCTGAAAGACATGGAATGTATACAGCCTAAGAAAAAAGGTGGGTTGCAAAACATATACATGTACAGTCGTAAACAGATATAATAATATTTACAATCAAGCATTCGCGGGCCTTCGGTAACGCTTGTAAAATTTATATGCGGCTAATGGCTCTAATTCTGGGAATAACGTGAAATGACAGTATATATATACTGGAATCGGTTAAAAGAGTACGCGAACGGTTTTCACGTGGCGCTAAACTTTGCGGAATTGGAATGACTATGAATAAATCTCTGCATGTATCAGAAAGCCATGCCAACGCGAAGAAAACCGGTAAAATACCTGCGTTACACCAGAAAAGCTGTGTCAGCGCTAACGGACAGCCAGGGAATAACTGCAATGAGAAACACAGCGTGTATCAGAAAACTATGCCAACACAACGGCCATATCGAGCTGGGAGCGGCCTAGGAACGCGACTCAACTGTGTTAAGCGCGCGGTTTATAAACACGGTCCCCACGCGGTCGTGATGGTGGAAGTTGAGCGTGCGTGAACGGACATCGAATAAAAATAAATAAATAAAAAACTTAATGAAACAAAATAACATGCGGTAATAACGCTCCCGCTAGTTATTATTACAAAGCAAAGAAAAATAATGGCTAAAATGTTAGAGGAAATAGTAAAAGAAGGAGGAAAAATTGGGCTAAAGATAAACCAAAATAAAACAAAAATAAAGAAGATTGGCAAAAATCAAAATGATGGAAGAATAAAGATAGGGGACTATGAATTTGAGCAGGGGGATAGATTCAAGTACCTAGGAGTGATGTTATCAAAAGACAGAAACAATAAAATAGAAACTGCAGAAAGAAAAATGATAGTAAATAAAGCTTACCATGCTAATAAAAAACTTTTAAGAAATAAGCTACTTACCAAGAAAACTAAATTAACAATTTACAAAACATTGATCAGACTGACGATGACGTATGCAGCAGAAACAACGACACTTACAAAAAAAGACGAAGAGGACTTAAGAATCGTAGAAAGAAAAATAATGAGAACAATTCTAGGACCTGTGAAGATAGGAGATAACGAGTATAGAATAAGAAGGAATGATGAAATAGCACAAGAATTGGGAGGCGAGGACATGGTGAGAAGAATTAAAAGGCAGAGAATAAAATGGCTAGGACATGTGTGGAGAGCAGGACCGGGAGCAGTAATATATACGATGTTGGAGTGGGAACCGGGAAGCAAAAGAGCAAGAGGAAGACCAAAAACACGATGGTTGAAAGAGGTGGAAGAAGATCTGAGAGAGGCCGGATTTGGCAATTGAGAGAGGAAGGTAGAGGAACAAAATGGGGATTGATCAACCCCAATTTGAAATGGATCTAGAAAGTTTATATAAGCGGCACAATCCCACCAGGGGTGTTAAGCCATCATATATATATATATATATATAATAACGCTCCCGCCTATGGGAAAATCAATTCAAAGAAAGAGAATAATGATTAATTCAGGGAAAACTCAAAATTGACACTAAAATGGATTTTCCCAAAAAATGGCACGTTACAACTAGGTATAACTTGCATTTACCGCTTTCTGTTGAAAAGACCTAGCAGCACTGGTAGTGGGAGAATCAGCCAGATTTAAGTAGCCTGGGCCGGCATTGACTGTAAATCCGCCACTGGCCTAGATTACAGCGACGAGCATTTTGATAAGAAAACACAATCGGAAGAATCATCTAAAGCATACCCACCTTCCAAAAACGTTTCACTGTATCGGTAGTCGACAACATAACTCCTCCCTGCTAAGCAAAACCGTACTCCTAATCGTCTTTGTGATCTCGGAAAAAAACTGGTTATGCCATAATTAACCCGGCGAAATTTAAACCCGCGACCCTTAGTAACCGTCCAAACCCTAAGTAAAGTTTTCAGTAACTCGGTTATTACTGGATTCAAAGATTAATATAAGATTATTGGTGAGTAAAGACATCTATTATAAAAATTTTGTTAAGGTAACGGGTTATGCAACAGAAAGTCAGTTAACCACTTCAATCATTACTAAACAAAGTTTGACTTACTGTTAGTACTATTAGGGTAAATAAGGTACCTCGGGTACCTCTGGTATCGAGCAAGAAAAGAAACATCATAATACGGTGGTGTAAATTGGTAGGAGGTTCCGAAGTTGTGATAGCTCAAAATATTTATTGGAGATTATCGGAATTATAGAAGAAATAACCGACAAAGAATTAGTAACAGTAAATGAAGAAAGTTATTGTAATAGCAAGGATATCGATCTCAAACTGTAGAGTAAATAATGCTAATTTTTGTTTACCATAGCTTCTAAATAAAACAACTGTGTTTCAACAAACACACGCTTTTGTATATTTTGGCTGTCAGAGATACAAACGTACATACATTAACATAGAATATGCGCATATTATCCAAGAGGATACAAGAGCCATAAAAATGTTACGTACAATATAATATACAAGTAATAAACGGTTTACTTTTCTCTGGGTTTCAATTCTATCCACGTTCCATTTTCTGTTATTAATTGCATCACCTTTTTATTTAATCTTATAGGAACGTCAGTTTTTTCGCAAATGCAAAAATCAAATTTTGAAAGCAGGTAAAATAGAATTATTTTAGTCTCCATCAAAGCAAATCGAGATGCAATACAATTCCTAGGGCCCAAACCGAACGGTAAATAGGTGTAGGGGTTGACTTTATCTCTGTTTTCGTCACTGAATCTTTCTGGATCAAATTTGTCCGGATTCGGGTAATACTTAGGATCGTAATGTATAGCCACAATCGGTATCCAAATGGTATCTCCCAGCTCTAAATTAATCGGTTGCTCATTGGGTTGCGTTGGTTTTATTGTATACTTTTTAGTGCACACACGATCGCCCACTATACCAGCTGGCCATTTACGTAAAGTTTCTGCAAATAAAAACTTAATGACAGATTCTATCGGTGTGTCATTGATTTTACATGTCTATAAGATGTATACAAAATGTTTCATATAGTTCTATTCAAACTAAAGGAATATAAAGTAGCCTTAATTTAATAACTGAAAGTGACAAAATGATGGTTAATTCTACTTCGTTAAGGAGGTACAGGATGTTCCAGACCAAAAGTAATCTACTTACCTTTTCCATGCGATCTACTAAACACAAAAAAAACCTCATCTGAAGAATCAGAAAACACTTTCATGTTCCAGAAACATGCTGAAAGTCGATAGGAGCTTTCTTGTATACCATTTATTTTAAGATGTAGGAAGAAAAAATAAACAGAAATGCTTCTTCTGGATGAGGATAGTGCAAGTCTGTGCATTTTTGGTACACCATACAGCAGATACAGATTCTTGGGACTTCCGTATGGTATTTAAAGGGCTTCAGATATATTTCAAGACCATCTCAGGAATATTTTCGGATGTATTTAAAGGTGCTGATATATACATAGATAATTGTTTGGAGTCGAAACAAACAAGAACGTTTGACGAACGTTTGAGAAATGTTTTAGAAGTACAATATTAAATTTAATATGAGCAAATGGAGGTTTGGTCAAAATCAAATTAAATATTGGGGAATGTAAGTTCTAATAGAAGGATTATGCCAGATGATTAAAAAGCCATTCAGGAACTACCACATTCAAAAAATAAACAGGATGTGCAAAAATTATTAAGAATGCTTACTTACGTGAGTAGATTCATTTAGTAAAAAACTTTTCTGACAAAACCAAGCCTTTAAGGAATCTTTTAAAAGATAATATATTCTTTGGTGTAAAAACGGTGGTAAAAATACGGTCATTTCAGCAGATTCTTCAGAATCAGAGGTGAGGGCCTTCCTATTGCAAGACCACCTGCCTCAATGTCTGTACGTTCCAAAAGCATTAAGCGAAACTCAGACTCGGTACGCGCAGATTGAAGAAGAATTCTATACAATTTATTTTGGTCTAACAAAATTCTATCAATATATATATATGGTCAAAAAGTAGCTGTCAAGACGGATCATCAACCTTTAATAGCAAGAGTAAAAAAAAAACCATTAAATAAATGTCCGGCAGGACTTCCGGGAATGACTGCAAAAATTTAACATGGTTATAGACCGAGGCAATAGCTACTTAGCAAACGCTCCTTCATTGATCAGTAACGGAGAGCCTCAGTTTACATCCCAAGAATTTTAAACGTTTAGTTACTACTGGGAATTTAAACATATTGTGACGTCACCCACCCGTGCTTAGTCCAATGGCATGGCCGAAAGCAATATTCATACCATGAAAAAAATGTTCAAAAAAATCATTGATGATAAGAAAGATATTCATATGAGTCTTCTTCACTATAGGTCAACTCCAGTTTAGAGTAACATGACACAAACAAAGGAAATGACTACTGAAAATGAGTCAAAACCTAAAATTGCTGGTATCTATTGCCGGCCCTAAGGAAATTTATTGAAAGATCTTGGAGTAAAAACACAAAAACCAATTTTTCTTTGAAAATTTTTATCTCGCGATTGGGTTGTCCGATCGGAAGGTAAAAAAAAAATATGCAGTTTTAAAAACACTGTCAGAGAAAAAAAAATAATAATTCAGTTTTCGTCGATCGTGCGCACAACTTTTCCAACGTTTTCATTTTTCAATATTTTTTTGACGAAGTAGCCTTCTTAGTACAGCCACCAAAATGTTTGTAAAACTTTTCTTACTATTATACCACGCCATAGTAAAAAAAAACATTCAGCTCTGAATGTTGTAACAACTTTAAAGTTTACAAAAATATGGGCTACTGCACAAAAAAAAACAAAAAAATTAAAAACAAAAAAATTTGAGAGGGTTATCCCTCTTCTGGTACCCTCCAAAAAACTGAATATAAGAATATAATATAAGAAAAGTTTATAAATAATACTTTCCGATGTTGCCAGATTTCTTAACTGGCCACTAAAACAGTATATTATTTTTAAATGGCACCACTGTATTAAATTTTGCCAATACGGTATATATAAATACGTGCAAGTATATAAATGTCCTCACACATAGAATATGTTACGAAAAAGACTTGAAAATATACCTGAAATGACCATATCCATATATTTCATTTTCATCAGTGCTTCATACGTTAATTTCCCATCACAGTCTGCTAATGTGTCATCAACCTCCAATTGCAATCTCTTCTGAATATCTGGATTCAAAGTAAGTTCGTATGTTGCAAAACTCATTAATGTAGAGACAGACTCGAATCCTCCGAAAAAGAATAAGAATGCTTGCGCGGCAATGTCTAAGTCGGTTAAATATTCCTTTGAGGCCTTAGTTTCCTTATTAATAACAGACTCCTTTACTGTAGCAAACCCAGCTTCAGCTACTCCATTAGCTTCCGAATCTATTATTGTTCTGCCTTTTCTAGCTTCAAGCAATAAATTTATCATATCAGGTCGAACAATGCCTTGCGATTCGCGCAATTCAATGGTTTCTTTAACAACTTTGATAAAAAAATCTGATACTTCTTTTGGAAAGAAACGTAATTCCAATGCCTAGAAAAGTATGCTAACATTAATTACATTACTTGAAATATTTGAAAATTAGTGATTATATCATTTAAAAACAAGATTAATTTATTATTGAATATGAAGCGAAAGCAATAAAGGAAGAGAAAATGTTAACAACGTAAGATATGTCTAGTGCCACACTAATTCTGCAGCACTCAATTATGTTACTTATTTTCCAATATAGAACTAAACTCGAAAAGGTTCAAATATGGTAAATGCGCGCAACGAGCACAACCATCATCAACTTTGTTATTTTCAATGGAACTTCTATATTTCGCTTCATATTGGGATTCTATGAAAATGTTAGAAAGAATTAATATATCGATTGATACTTTACGTTGCGCCCAGAATAGGTAATAAATGCGGGAAGTACTTATCAAAAAATGTTAACTTGCGTGGACGCATATTTGGCTCTAAACTTGACTATAACTGAAATTTTTCACTTTCACGACATTATCGCGAATATAGAGCTCTTGTCCCTAACGACATCGCCGATCCCATTCGTTAGAAACCTCCAAGATCTTTATTAAAGCCAAACCTTCAAAATCCGAAATACTTGCCCATAAGCACCCTGATAAGAGAAACACTACGGTGGTACTGGACAGTGATGAGTGTGAACAGGAAAACTTGTCCTTACTCCGAGTTGGCTCATACAGGCTTCTAAAACGTGATCTTACCGCACGCATTGAACGCCCCATCATCAAATCTATAAAATACTCATCCATTCCTCTTGAACTGTACAAATCCTCGTTACCTAGTGATTCTAACTTAAACTACACGATCAAGTGAGTACCATTAAAAGTCCTACCTACAAACTTTCCAAATAACTATCCTAAAACTCTACACTGGCAACAGTGATTCCTTTATCCGAAACTCCAAACACTTTGTACAAAGGCTAAGTGAACTGACAATAGATCTCCAGAATTTACTTGTTAGTTTCGATGTCGAACCCTTATTTACCAAATTTCCTATATCCGGATGGTATCCAGTTAATCCGTGAGATCCTATTTTCCAACCTCCAACCTGAAGACTTGGTGGAGCCCCACCTCTATCTATTTCCATTTCCACGGCTACTACTGTGAGCAAGTTTCAGGTACAGCTATGAGTTACCAAATTAGGTACCTCTCCCTCTTCAATTTGCCATGCTTCCAGGTGCAGCGCCCTCTAGTTGCACAGTGCAGCGCAGTTTGTGAGTAGATTGATGGATGTTTCATCCTGTTCCCCACAAAATCTGCATTCGGCTTCCTCCGCTATTCCAAGCCTGCTTAGATGACCGTTCAATTTACAATGGCCTGTAAGGATCCCTGTCAATATGCGAATATTATTTTTACTCAGGATGATGCATTCTGCAGATCTCTTCTGGTAATAGGTTCCTAGAAAAGTTTTAGCTTGCTTCATTCCCTGGATTTTCTCACAGTATTTGCATTTTCTCTGCTCTACTTCATTTCTGAGATTCTCCAGTAATATGCCGCTACTTATCCCGCAAGTCCTTACAAAAGGTGTTCTAGCCCCTCTCATAGCGAGATTATCTGTTATTTTGTTTCCTTCCACTCCTGTGTGTCCCGCAACCCACAATAAGGTTACCTTGTTCTTTTTTGCTCGTTTAGTTTTTGTAGACACTCCCAAACCATTTTGGAGCTGATTATATTTGACCTCAGCGCCCCAATGGCTGCTTGGCTATCAGATATTATGATAATCTCTTGTTTTCGTAGCTTCTGTCAATGTTGACCTGGACGCATCCTTCAGTAGCGTGTATTTCCGCGTGGAAGATAGTTGGGTACATCCCCAAGCTGTCGGAATATTTGTTTCTAGGCCCATATACCCCTATTCCAGTTCCCTCTGCCGTTTTGGAGCCATCCGTGTACCATTTGATGGCGTTTCTGTTGAGTTTCGAAATGGTGTCTTTATCTATCCCATTCGCTCTTAGTGCCAAGCTTTGTGGTAAATTCTTTCACAAAGCTGAACTTCCTTGGCATGTCGTCTCGGGGCGTCAGGTTTGATCACCTTCAGGAGGCTGAGGCCTATACCTAGTCATTCCTTCCCTGATCATCCTGCGTGTGGTCCTTTTGGCTATGCTCTCCACCAAAATATGAAGAGGAGTAAGATTTAGTGCCACTTCAATAGCTGCTGTTTGGCAGGTTGGCGATCGTCTATGTTCGAAAAATTGAAATTGAAATGAACCAAGGGGCTCTCAAGTTTGTCGGTGACATGGACGGCCACGCAAAAGCGACATACACCAGGACCCGCCTTAGTATTGATTTGAAAATCAATAACTTGTTGCCTAGGTGGAGGGGACTCCCCCCACCTAACATGGGATGCGACAACCATCTGGACGTCGCGCCGTCTACCCCTCTTTCAATTAATGCTTTCTTGACAGCCTCGGGCGGGATGTTGTCAAAAGCGCTCCCTATATCTAGAAAGGCGCACACAACAATATCTTTGTTCGACAGTGCATCCTGGATTTGATCTGTCAGCTCCACTAATGCAGTCTCAGTGGATTTGCCCATTCGAATGACGATGATTACTTTCTACAGCACACCTGGAAATCCCTCCTTTAAAAATAATCTTACAGGAACATAATAAACCCATCCCCAGTATCAGTTTCAGGTCAACAGCGACCAAAGAAGCAGCCCTGAGGATGTTCCGTGAAAGTGTGGACGAAACGTCGGCCAAAGAACGTACTGGGACGTGTTTTCAACCCGGAAACCAAAAAGTGTATTATCGTATTGTTTGTACAGCATATGGTGAATTTAATGTATATCCCGCATTTATTCTAATACCGGGTGATTGATAAAAATTTTCATCAACTTTTATATTTTTTATGATGCCATGTATAATAGAAGTGAAGTAAAATTTTCTGGCAACTCTTTAGATCTATAAAAGTATTATGCAATACAATCAGCTCTCCATCTTTTGTTCTTTTTGAAAAACAGAAAATTAAGAGTTAATTTTCAAGACACTGCACTATCGGGTGACAAGAGAAACGTTTGGTATTAAAAAAAAGTTATTTGAATTCTATGTAATCGTAGGGCAAGCAGAAAAAGGTGAAAAGAACATAAAATTGCAACAAAATTTGCAAATTTAATTAAAAAGAAATTGAAGGCAAAAATAAACGTTTATAGCCATTACAGTAGGTAGGTACTTTGCTACTTCCTTATCATCAAAAGAAGACAACGCCGCTGTCGAGACCGCACACTGTGGCGGGCATGTTACCAAGAAGACGAGACCCCGGAACACATTTTATGTGACTGCCCGGCGCTTGCCCCACTCAGAGGTTTCATCCTGAGGGAGGTAGCACAATGGGCCCGGTAAGGGTGGCCAGAATCCAGAATGCCACTGCTTACTAAGATAGTATAAAAAGAATTTGAAGTTATGTTGCTCGCCTTATAATGAAGTAGCACGAAAAGAAAAATGCTGCAGCGTTCTCATTTTTGCAGCATGCACAGTTTAACATAAAGTGTTGAGTAATTATAAAATAGTTAATTTCCTTACTTACGTGCTAAAGCTACACATAATCAAAACTCTCATTAATTCTACGCAATTTGTATGTTACATGTAAATTTAGTTCTCTATACATTCGAAATAAACCCGGCACAAACTTTTGTAGATTACTAAAGAATGTCACCTGCATATTCGCAGATATTTTCAAGTCACTCCACTTTTTCAAGTAACCCCGTTTTACGGTAATTTTCATATTACTGGCATAAAATCTTATCCGATAACACAGTGGCTTACCTTACATAATGTTGGAGCTAGAAGATAAAGCAAAAATTTTAAATTTGTAGCTGTACCGAACCTTGTGGCCTTTGTTCCCATAGTAAAGAAATCATTATCACGTTCCTTGAGAGAGTTGCATTTAATTCCATAAGCAACGCTCGCAATGACATCATTTGTATATCTACTAAATGTATCTTTCATTTCTAGTATTTGACTACCGCCTTTTTTTAGAAAATGATTCGTAAATTCGTCAGCACATTCAGATATGAGCATAAACATCATTTTCATCTTGCTAGATGTGAAGCTGGGACTCAAAGTTTGTCTCATATCCTTCCATGCTATGTCTAAACACAAAATAATTTTATTACACGTCATTATAGATGACGTAAATTCTAGATTATCAATTTGTTACCTTTTAATAAAAATAAGTTTTTGGTAAATATTGGCTCAACACCTTCTGGTATAAAGGCTCGATGATTAAGAAAATGATCAAAATCCTTTACAGCAATTTGCTTTAGAAGTTCAGGATCTCTGATCATTAAAGTTGGAACTAGCATTTGATATATTCCCACATACCTACATTAAAAAAAAAAAGCAGAATGTCAGTGCTTCTAACAAGGGAACCCCGGCAAGTGATAAATTCCGATTCCGATGAAACTTCACACAGTGAAAGGGAACCTTAAAATAAGAAGTACGTATTTTTTTAACGGTCCAATCGCCCGATTTTGGGCCCCAGCCCCTTCCAAAGTTTGAACAATTTTTGAATTTTTATTAATATCTCCCAAATTATGTTAAAAGAATCTTTTAATATTTGTTATAATTTCGGAGATATTAATAAAAACTGAAAGGTTGCTCAAACTTTGGATGGGATGGGGCCCAAAATCGGGCGATTGGGCTGCTAATAAACAAATTTGAATTTTATGAATTTATGACACCTTTCAAAATTTAATTAAAAACATTTAGAATTGGATCAAAATTTATTATCTAAATACACTCCGCCAAAAAAGTATCGCATAATTTAGTTTTGAATCATAAAAGTATCGCATAATCTTTGTTTGTAGCATAAAGTTGTAAATATACTTTAATGCGCTCTAAGATATAATTTCTATGATTGTTTAAATAAAATACAGGCCAAATAAAAACAAGAACTCATACTTGAGATTTTTATTAAAACAAGAAATTATAATTTTGGAAAGAAAAATGTCATAACAGTAGCTTTTAATACTGAGTATTGCCACCAGCGAAATTAGGTCTAGGTCTGATATTACACTGCGAATAGCGCTCACCGTCTCGTCCTGTACACTGAGATACGCCTATCTGAGTTGTAAAGACCAAATCTTGACTCATCTGTGAAGAGTATATTGGCCCAGTCATTAATGTTGCAATTTACATGTTCTCTGGCAAACCTTAAGCGAGCCACTCGGTGGTTCCTAGTGAGACGAGGGGCTGTTACAGCTACTCTAGCTCTTAATCCACTCTGTCGTAACCTATTCCGAATAGTTTGAGTACTCACACGAGTATTTCTGACTCTAGCCAAGTCGTTCTGCAATTGTCTCGCAGTTACATGTCTTCGACGTAATGCTTGTAGTAGTAAATAGCGGTCATCTTGGCGAGTAGAACATCTTGGACGACCTGGTACAGGTCTTCTACTGTAAATGCCTGTTTCCCTATATCTGGCTACGGCTCTAGAAACACTTGACTGATTGATGTTCATCAAATTAGCAACGTATGCTTGAGATCGTCCATCTTCGATTAAAGCAACTATAGCAGCCACTTGTTCTGAAGTTAAATTGCTCATTTTAGTTTTAAAAGCGTTGGTACAGAACTCTGACTTCGCACTTTAAAATTTGTACGTATAGGAAGACTTTCAATAAACAACTGAGCAAACCTTACACATATGCATTTTTCTAAATGTGTTCTTTTAGGAAAAAAATTAAGTAAAAACGCTAAGTTCCATTATTTTGTTAGTGTTTTTATAGTTCACATACACGAGGCAAACTTTTTGTGAACGTATAAAAATATCTTGGTTCATAAATGCCCTTTTTTAGTTTATGCGATACTTTTTTGGCGGAGTGTATTATTTTATATTGCAATTTTCCTCTTAAGTTTAACATGTAAGTATAACAATGTATTATATTATACTTATTGTAATTTAAATGTTCTTTCATAGTCAAACCCTGATGAAGCATACAATTTTGATGCGAAATATTGGATACATGAAATAAAAAACTTAAAAAACTACAATTTTGCTGTATTCCCCAACATAATACATTATTATATATATATATATATATTACAGGGTGATTGATCGAGACCGTCTATTAGAAAGATTGGGCCTCCTAGTAATAATTAATTTCTGTAAAGTTGCATACGTACATAGTGTAATAAAATCTTCCGGAAACATTGGAAATTGGCATAAACTTTCTTATATCAAATGGAATGGTATAGTTTTCTTTGCACTTTTGAAATCTAACCGTTATTCTAGAGGAACTTTTACTAGTATTCCCTATACCTAAGTGCAGCCGTTTTGGAGATTTTTCGACTTTTTGAAAATTTTTGGATTGACATCACGATGTTTAACATTATGTACTGTCGCGAAATTTTAATCGAGAACGCTAAAATTAAGAGTATCGATGAAAGAAACCCTGACGTTACTGTCGAAGTTTTTAAATTTGTTGCATTATCTACAGGCTGTCCAAAATTTAATTGTCCTTTAGTGCAACTGCAGACCATCAAAACTCGATTTTTTCAAATACCATGACCCATTTTTTTTTCAATATTCTGAAATCTTATTAAATTTTGCATCAAAATGTATTAACGTTCCCCATACATATCTGCAATAATTTTTAAGTTATAAAGGTTTTTGATACATTTTAGAGGAAATTACAAAATGTTCTTAATAAAAACCCGATTTTTTGAAATATAATGCCCAATTTTTTTTTCAATATTCTGAAACCTTATTAAATTTTGCATCAAAATGTATTAACGTTCCCCATACATATCTGCAATAATTTTCAAGTTATGAAGGTTTTTGATAGTATATAATATTAAAAGATTCTTTCAAATAATTTGTAGTATATTACATGATCCTAAGGATGACGCCATTTATCTTCGCAAAAAGTTAATCACGAGGAACCTAGCCTCCTATACCCCCCATTTTTTATGACTTATTTTTTCCTTCACCAAAAATAGGTCGTATTTGTGTAGAAAACACGATGGTGTATATAAATTTAAAAAAGTCATAATAAATAATTAATAATAATAATACCTACGTGACTAACAGCATGAAGTATTCACCCACTTGAGATTAGGTATATATTATATTCCAAATAAGATTATTAGAAGTTGTTTTTCGTGCGGTGTAGATTAGTATAGTTGGGGATGATGGCAGTTATAAATGTAACTAATGTGTTGAACATGCTACTTGCAACATTTCAAATCGCCAATATCGCAATAATTCCTTTGACACCGCGAGAAACGGAGTCGCATGATGCCCTGAAAAATATCATTGTATCTGCTCAACAAGACGCCATGTTCTCATCTGAAGATGGAACGGCATTGAAGTTTAAAGAAACCACAGCACCTCACAAAGCCCAATTTGTGGAGGAAACAGAAGAAAGTTATGAAGACAGTTATGACAACATAGCACGTTTTCCTGAAGAAGGCGGCAGTATAATCGACCTAGATTACAAAACAAGAGCTGTAGAGTTCTGGAAAAGTGGTAAATCGAAGCGACAGTTGTACAGATGGGAAGAAAGTATCAATAGGGGTGGCACCCACAGGGACAAATTATGGTTTATTACAGAATATGTTCTAAGAAAATTTGAAAATAATGTTATCGATGGAAAAATAACTCATGACATGGATCTTCGACGATAGGCTCTAGAAGCTAAAGAGGAAATTGGGTATGAAAAATGTAAAGCAGGACATTGGCGGATATGGCATTTTAAGAAAGTACATAATATTGTATGGCGCAAGATAACAAAATTTGTTGCTCGTTCTACGAGCACTGATACGGAACGCTGTATCACTTTGCATTAAGGAAATAATATTATTAAACTGCAGTCCCTAACCCACAATCAGTTTTTTTCTTCAAGATTTTTCGACGTGTTCAAATACTCATTGTATAAGAGTGGATACGTAGACGAAAACCCTTGCCCCCTTAAAAATCCTGTAGTTTTGTTTTGCCAAAGATGCACAGTCAAAACTCTTGTGCGCTGTTCGTGGTGTAAACAAAATCTGTGTTTTGAGCACTTTTAAACAGACTACCACTATTGTAATAATTACATAGCTTAATTACTGTATATAGATTAAGCCTGTTCGCTATTGTAATACACACGTATTTAATAATCACATTACCATATGTCAGGTATTTAAACATTTATAAGCATTATAATTTTTCTGTAATTCTGCTCTTTCGTTTCCGAAATGTTATTATTGTTCCAAAAATATTAGTTATACTTATGCTCCATTGAATACCGACCTGTACATCTACATTGCACGAAAAATACGACATATATAATGAAATACATAGAGGAATTGGTCCGAATATGGGCACCCCTTTTGTTTTTTCAATATAAGAAACGAATAAATAGTCTGACGGAAGTTGCAAGTGCAATAATAAATTGTTAGCACATCTCATAATCGACTGCCAAATTGATTTTTTTAAATACTGGTTCGAAAATTTTTTTATTTTTATTTAATACAAAATCGTGCATTTTTTCCAATCTGGACAGACAGCTTGGAATATGGGCCCCTATAAAATTTCATTAAAAAAAACTTAAATGAAACGCTTTATTACATAAAAAGAGAAAAATAAAGAAACTCCTATGTCAAATAAATGATTATAACAAAAAAATATTTCATTTACAAAAATCACAAACGTATTGGTCCTTTCCAGCATTAGAACATTGTTCATAGGCCCACATACAACACAATGAGCACTGAATCCAAAGCTCTCCTCTAACGACTTCTGAAAAATGTCCATCACAAAAGATACAAACCGCATCATCTGTATCAGGAGCCTCCTGACCAATCAATTCCATGTCGTTGTCATCATCTTCGGGAATGAAATTGTCTTCCTCTTCTTCTGACGAAGTTTCTTTTTCTACGACTGAAGTTCTTTTCCTTGCGCATTTGGTGTTTTGCTTTTCATCTGACTTTTCTAGAGATATATTTCTTTCCTCTAGCCTTTATTTGATTTGATTTTGTAACAGATGATTCTAGATCTTGTTTGTATGGGAATGATGTTATAACTTGGGATTTTGATGCTTTTCGCCCACGTGTGGAGATTTTTCTGTTAACAGGAGGAACGGGGCTGATTTCAAATGGACTGACCAACTTTTCTGAAGCCCTTGGTGTGGTTAATGATGAAATGTCGGAAATTTTAGAATCGTTGGCCTGCAGACCTGAAGAACTAACGTTGAGAGCAGAAACACTGGGATTTTCTTGAAAGGTGAGGTCGGGATCTTTTGAGCATCCTGGCTGTGGTTTGTGTTGAAGTCGGCGGTTGGAATGCTTCGAACAACCTGCTTCTGGTTCATCCAGATCTATGCGATTTTCCGATGTACTGCATTTTTTCTAAGCGTTAATTTCTTCAGTGATGTAATCAGCATCAGAAAAAATGGTTCTATTGCATGGCCAGATACCTGTAACTCTGAAACCATTCACTGCAATTTCTGCCGTCTGACATTTGAGAAAAGCTCTGCCTAACAACTCAGATAAGTCAAACTGCGTTAAAGCACGGTTATTATTTCGCACTCACAGCCTAATTTCTTCACTGTAGTGGGCCTTTAGAGCACCCATATAAGTCTTATCTAAAGGCTGTAATTTGTGAGTAAAATGGGGTGGGAGCGAGATAATTGAAACGTGATTTTCCCTTGCCAAGTTGATAATATCTAGATTACGCGTGTGGCTGTAATGCCCGTCTAAAATAAGAAGAACGGGAGAACCTTCACTTGGTTTAACAAATTTAATAAAATGTTGGAACCATTTCGTAAACAAGTTTTGCTGCACCCAGCCGCTGGGGTGTACCTCATAAACACTTCCAGGTGGTGCTCCACGCAAGAGCTGAGCATTTCTGTTTTTACGCGGAAAAATCAGCATAGGTGGAATGTGCTGACCTCCTGCACTCATAGCAGCTATCATCGTCACCGGAGATCCTCTTTCTGCAGAGGTTATGGAGGCTATTTGACGCTTTCCTTTTCGTCCTATCACTTTTGGTATCTTGCTAGGAACGACAGATAAGCCAGTTTCGTCCACGTTATATATTCTATGTGGCCCAAATTGATGTTTTTCATATTCGGCTTCCAAATTATCGAAAAATTGTGTTACATTCTCCCTGTTAAACTCTAAGGCTCTTGCAAACGAAGTGCCGATTGGGCGACGAATGGAGAGTAGGTTATGATGTCGCCTTAGAAAAGCATTCACCCAACTACGGCCTGCAATTTCATTTTTAAATGGATGTTCTATACCATTTCTGATTGCCAACAAATAAGCCATTCGACACAAATCTTTTTTTGTTAGCCCATAGAGCTGACCTTCCATTTTTAATACGTAATCCACTAATTGTTTTTCAATATTTTCCCCTAAAATACTGTGTCTTCCTAGTTTCGTATTCACTATATCATTGAATGGAAGCTCGGAGTTTTTCGCTTTCTTCGCAAACTTTTGTAGTGTAGATCTAGGTACTTCAAAGTGTTTAGCGGCACCTTTTATGCTCATTTTTGCTTGAGCTACAGCTTCGACTGCTTGTTCCATTATTTGTTTATCCCATTTTTTCCTTAAATTTTTACATACAAACTTTCTGTTTGCATTTGGTGAGCTAATGATCCTAAAAAAGAAATTAATAAAAATATGTGGTCCCAATATGGGCCCGGGTCCATATTCAACACGCGCATAGGGCCCATATTTCAAATGACAACCATAGATTTGATGGTTACGTAGATATTAAAGGAGAATTACTATTAATACAAGCTAACCGGAATTCAGTTTCTAAACAACCTAGTAACTACATGCTGGATGTAGCGAACCGGAAAATTAAAACATGTTGAAAAATCATGCTCGTAAACTTACCTTAAAAAAGTTTTTAGATACCTGCGAAAACAAACACCATGATCTTTCAGACAACACTGTAAATAAACACTGCCGGTAAAACAGGGATATGTTACTGATTAGGCTTGGGTTGTGATTAACCTATTACTGGGGAGATGGCGCTAGTCAGCTGTCAAATATACCTGGGGCCCATATTAAATTTGGACCAGTTCCTCTAAGTATTGTTTCAGTCCTTTCTACATATTATGAAACGCATTATCAATCATATAATATCTGCATTTCTACAAAACGTTATTGAAATTAAAAAATTACATTATTGTGCGATTTATCTATTATATAAGTGACTGATTGTGAACACTTCATGCTTTTAGTCACGTAGGTAGGTACTACTATTAATCATTTATTATTACTTTTTTAAATTTATTTATACACCATCTTTTTCTACACAAATACGACCTATTTTTGGTGAATAAGAAAAAAATAGACTATGAAATACAAAGGGTATAGGAGACTCGGTCCCTTGCGAAGATAGATGGCGTCATCCTTGAGATCATGTAATATGCTGCAAATTATGTTAAAAGAATCTTTTAATATTTGTTATAATTTCGAATATATTAATAAAAATTGAAAAATTGTTCAAACTTTGGAGGGTGGTGAGGCCCAAAATTGGGCGATTGGGCCGCTAAAAAAAAACCGACTTCTTATTTTAAGATACTCTTTCAGTCTGGGAAGCTTCATAGAAATCGGAATTTATCACTTGCCGGTGTTCTCTTGTAAGTAGATCCTATTTGTTTTTTAGCCAGTAAATTAAATGAACTTGGTAAAGGGATTGACGAGCTATTTGACATTGCATTTAAGAGGTCACTTAAAATAGATTATAGAACGAATTGGCTCCTACAATTTTTGAGACACATATTTAAGGTACCTATACAAGAAAACTGCACTGAGAAAAATGGATTGTAGAAATTAGATCGTAAATCTCTTTATGTTAATTACTAAAATAATTATTGTCAAAACGACAATATGTGGTGTATTAAGAGTAAAATAACCAGATTTTATCATGCTTATAGTAAGAGGCAAAATCTGGATGTTACCATCTACATCTTATGGATGTAACAATTAATATACTCTATTGTTGAAAGCCTATATAATGACGTGGATTATATAGATAGTCGCTGCGATTGACTGCGATATTATCAGGTATTCGATGCATATTCAATTTCTAACATAAATGTTTGTAACGCTCTTCCCACCCCTTGCTCTATTCATTGTCGATATTTACCGAAGAAATCGACCAATAAGCTGTTTTGCCGCGACAAAATTACTGACACGTGTTATGTACGTGTGATACAGGTGTACGTATTCGTGTCGGTGCATGTTTGTGTCTGGTCGTTCGTTGATTTGTGTGCATCGTAAGCAGAAATGAATGCAAACGTGGAAAACATTTTAATCGAGTGAGGGTTTCCACAGTTAATTAATATATTCAAAGGTAAGTAATAGAAATTATATGCATATACTTCTTAGTGGGTACTTTATGCTTTGATAGAACATTAACCTAAATCTAACCTACTAGTGATTGTTATGTTAATGAAAGTAATACACGTTGGATTTTGGTAATAATGGTTTTAAGGACAAATAAAAATATAAAATCAATATTATAGTTTTTATTGTGTAATATTCCACTTTCCTTATGCATGAACTGGGTAAAACCTTGCATAGTACTATATTTTAAATTACAGGTAAGTATCGCTGTATAGTGCCCGCATATGATCCATTATATTATTGTTTACTATCTACTATTTTAAATGCTAAGAGATGTTAGATTATTATAGTAGAAAATAATATTGTAAGTACTACAAGGCTATATGGTAAGTATGAGCATCATATATCGTACATAGTAAAATATTACATTATACTGGGTACAATAAAAAATTTAACAGTTATTATCAAATATAGTCAGTGCTACTAGACATTTTTTTCACATTTACTAACATGTATGCACAAATTAATAATACAAATATAGTACACCAACTTTACCATACGAGTTAATAAAAACTATTCACAGAAATTTACTATACAGATATTGTCACCGGTAATATAAAATATGATTGTCCCTATAGGAGCTATAAAATATATTAAAGTATACAATATTTATGTTAAAGAGTACAATCTATTTCTCTCAGTGTGACAATGCGCGATACCAAACATTACTCTACTAAAATAGTAATTCTACTACCCTAGTCCAGGATGTTCACTTACCTTTCTTCCGGATACGCCATATACATATTAATCACCGAATCAAAAATCGATTCTTTTCCTAAAAACATTCCTAGATTATCCCCCAATAAATAAACCTGTTTTCGTTGCTTCACAGATTTCTCCAACCAGTAACTATAATGCTTGGAAAACTTCCAATAAACGACAGTTAGCAGTAGAATTAGAAGTACAATGGAAATCATCCCTAAAATATATTTTGTTTAAAAAAACATGTGTAGGTATAAAAGGTGCACCACGTTACTGTTTTCGTTAATGGAACAAATGGAACGCCGGTAGTAGATATTATGCTGGAAAGAAAAATATTTTTTTAGATTTACATAATATTTAGAGATATTTAGAGGTCACACGTAGAGAAAGGAAGGGGTTGAATTAATCGAAATCAGTTTGTTTAGCTTAAACGCGTTGATGTAATAATATTTTCGCGTGACGTTACATAAATCAACTGTTACAGTAAACATTTCTTTTGGTTAACATAATTTTGTTCAATCAAACAAACATGTTAGTTCTTTGATGAACGAAACAAATTGTTTGTTCATATTAACCTAAATAATTCTCTTAAAATTACGGAAATGTATTGATCAAAACTATGCTGCTTAATAGTTGATTTAACAAATATTTGTGATTAATCAAACATATAAAATATATTGAGTTAACATTTCCTACAGTTTTAACTTACGCGCGTATTTGAAATTCGTATTAGGAATATGATAGGATACAAATGACATCAGCATCGTGGGTGATCGCATGACATCGTCGCGCATCGTTGACATTATTGGGCAAGAAGTAATTAATTACTTATAATTACAAAGTAATGCAATTACAAAGTAATGCAATTACAAAGTAATTATACACTTTCAATTACAAAGTAATTTGATTAAAAAGTAATTGAATATTTAACTAGGTAGTAATGTAATTACAAAGTAGTTCAACGGTTGTAATTACAAACTAATTGAGTACGTTCAATTAAAGAGTAATTGAATTAACATGTAATTAATTATTTTGTAATTATATAATACATATAGTAATAATAAAATCTCTCTGATAACCGCTTCAAGCATGCAACCTTTTATTTTATAATTATTTATTTGTATAAGTAATAATTGATGAGTATTAAACAAACCTGCATCACCTAAACACGTCACAATTGTTAGGTCAACTTAAAACATAAAACAAAAACATGTAATCGGCATGGGGAATTCTTAACTCAATCATAACGAATGTTTTGGTACAAACAAAACAATACTTATTCAAAACAAACTTTATTTATTTAACGCAAAACTGTTTCCAGTAAAATTACTCGTGTCAATAATTAAAAATCATATCACAATGAAAGAATAGGTAAATAACCTACAATTTCATTGCAATATAAAACGCTATTTTTACTTACAATACAACGACACCTATTTTGTTATAAGTAAACCGGGAAACAAATGCTGCTGGCTTTGAAAATTCGCTTTGTTGATTGCTTTTACAATTTGAAATGCTGAAATACTTTTATTGGTATAATTTTTTCTTTTCTTAATTTTACATGTGTGTTAATTACTTATACCTGTTAAATCGGGACGGGTGTGATGTTAACGCCCAACGCACACATTGTTTTACACGATTATTTTTCTTATTATTAATGGGGCGGATTGGAGAGGGATGGTATGTTTACATATGATCCTTTCATCCAGTATTGTAAAAAATAGTTTTGTAAATAAAGTTTCGTCCCCCTCCACTTCTCACCCCTCCTGATGCAAACAAAAATCATTTAATACATTTTGAACGCATCCCCTCATCCAATATTTCGAAAAAAAATACAATTTTATATAATACAATTTCTTCTCCTACCACCCTCACCCCTCCCGATGTGAAGAAAAGTATAATTTAAGATATTTTTAGGGTGTTATAAAGCAATAATTTTATCATAAGCAAAGTATCATTTAAAAGAATTCTCATTGTTGTCCATTAATATTAAAAAAAAATATATGAAATGAACTAAAAAAATCATGGCAGACACATAACTACTAATACATATACTATTTCGGGAATTTTTATCCCGAAAGTTAGTCCGCCTGTCGCCTGAATTAACATTAACAAAATTATAATAATAAACTTGATAACAGCAAATTAGAGAACAATAAGAAAAATGGGCATTAATAATATTCATTGCTGGAAACCCGAATTCCCTGATCAATTTTGATTTTATCAGAAGAAAAAGATTATTAATTATAATTTGTTAGGTGAAACGTGGACTTTGAATGATAGACTGAGAAGCAGAATACAAGCATGTGAAATGCGGTATTTGAGGGCGGTGGCGTGCGTGACGAGGAGAGACCGACTTAGGAACGATGCGTTGCGGGAACGGTTTGGGGTGGTATCAGTGATGGAAAAGGTGAAAGCGAGGCAATTACAGTGGTTTGGCCATGTTGTGCGGATGAACGACAACAGAACAGTGAAACGAATATGGATGGCGTGCGTTGACGGGAGACGGAGGAGGGGTAGACCGGCACAGACATGGAATGGACAGATTGCGATGATACTGAAGGAGAGAAATCTACAGTGGCCACAGGCGCATCGGCTGGCCAGGGACCGCAAAGCGTGGCGTGATATTTGTGATGGCACCTCTACACCTTAGAAAGGTAGAAGAGGACGGATTATGTATGTATGTATGTAATTTGTTAGGTTGTAATTGAATTACGAAATAATAAATTAAAATACAGGCTGTTTTGAAACATCGTTTAAAGATTTTAAGGGCATGTAAACATATGTCCAAAAATTAACTGTTTACGAGATAACAGCGATTTTATCGCAAATGCAGAATAAGTTTGCTTTAGCGGTTTTTATTACGATGTTATTGTATTTTAACATAAAATAGATTATAACTAAAGAAGATGTTCAAAATGACGTCCTTCCATTTCGACACAGGATCTACATCTGCCTTCAAAGGAAGCGCGCACTCTTTCAAAAAACAAGGGTTTTTCTCGTATTATCTGGCAACAGTGTTCTATTCGTTGGCGCAACTCCGGAAGATCGTTTACCGGTGTTACGTACACTAAACTTTTCAAATAACCCCAGATACTAAAGTCCAACGGGTTTAGATCGGGAGACCTTGGAGGCCAAGCAATAGGACCTGCTCGCCCTATCCATCTCCCAGGAAATTCATTGTTAAGATGTTCCCTAACAGCACGCGTAAAGTGCGGTGGAGCTCCATCTTGCATAAACCAGAGGTTCAGTCTTAGATTTATAAGTAAATCTTCCAAAACTTCAGGTAAAGTATTTTCCAAGAACTCGAGGTATGCAGGACCTGTTAAGCGTTGTGGCAAAACAATCGGTCCTAACAACCGTTCCCCTATCATGCCTAACCAGATGTTTAGAGAGAAACGTTGCTGGTGCCGAGCTTCAACGGTAGCATGAGGATTCTCGTCACACCAAACGTGATTGTTGTGGAAATTAAATATTCAATTTTTAGTAAAACCAGCTTCATCAGGGAAAAAGATGTTATCAGCGATGGCCGATCAGCAGCTGTTCGCAAAAACCACTCACAGAAAGCCCTTCTCGCTTGATAATCCGGAGCAGTAAGGGCTTGTACCCGTTGGATATGGTAGGGGTATAGGAGTTGCTCATGAAGAGTTCTCCAAACAAGATTGCTGCTTACACCCACTTCAGTCGAAATTCTTCTAACACTAGTTTCGGGATTTTCATCAAAATTCAATCTTCTCTCTGTGGAGTACATGCTAATCTCTGCCGTCCAGTATCAGAAGACCGCTTCTCAAACGAACCAGTTTCTCTTGGTCGTTGAAACACCGTCTGAAACATCACATGCGAAGGCAGTTGGCGATCAGGAAACGTTTCAGCATAGAAGCGACGTGCTTGTAAAGAATTCCCATCAGCACGACCGTACATGAACATTGAACATCATATCGCTCATTCCAGCGTTAGAATACGCAACCATTGTAATTGCTACAAATTGCACAAAACGTAAAATTAAACTGTCATAAAACAATAGCTGATAAGCACCTGTTTACTGGGATATGTTATATCCATATGTTATATCCACGCTGTTATCTCGTAAACGGTTGATTTGTGAACATATTGCTGTGATAATTATGAAAATGTGAATTATTTAAAATTAAATTAAAGCTTGTGACCAAAAGTCTGAAATTAATTATTAAGTTGAGCGCCAACTCTAAAATAGAGTAAAAATTGCTTGAAGAGCATGGGATTCAAAATCCCAGTGGTCACCTTCTGAAGGTAAACCTTAAGAAACTGAAAGTGGGTGTAAACTGACCACGATGTGGGGAAACAAATTAAAACAACAAAATTTGAATTTTAAAATTAATTAGAACTTTAATAAATAAAAAAAAACAAATAGGAAGAAATTTAAAACCTTAGATTAATTAAAATCCAGGCTTAAAAGAAAACTCCCTATATTTAACGTGAAAATAACAAGATTAAGAAAATTTAGAAATATAAAAATTTTATACACCACGTGTAAATCGCAAAATGGCGTTCTCAGGTGAACGTCTTTAACTTTAAATACTTAAAACTGCTCAAATGTAGCCAGCAATTACAAAGCAAGGTAAAAATACCTTCAAAACAGTGAACTACAATCAAATCTAATTGAAAAGGAAAAAGAATGAATCAAAAATTAATTAAATATCAAATAAAAAAAAAATGAACTCTCATAAAGTAAAATTAAATCAGCTATAACAAACTATTTGGAATTCCAAATATTATACAAAGAAAATTAACTGAATTGAGTGTAAGATGCCTCTACTAAGGTTAGATTTGTAAAAATCAAATGACACGCGGAAACAAAAATGTCTTCAAACGACATAAATTTACAGCGCTCAGAAAAATGATCTTACCTTCGCAGAGTCTAATTGTACACTACCTTCTCTCTCCCGCAAGCGAGCAAACGCCGGTACAAGAGAAGCGCACGCAACAGATGCGATCTTACACGGTGACATGACTTAACCCAGGCCAACAAACATTTAAAACAATAAACTGAGCTAAATGAAAATTACATGGCGGTAAAACAAAACTAAAAATGATATTAATAAGAATTTTTCAACATGTTTCAACGTAACTTAATACTAACTTAACTTTTACGAAAAATTTAGTGTCTTTTAAAAATCTTCTCGAAACAGCTGACTTGGACGAAGGGGTCAACGCACTCCCGCACAGTTTTTCATCCCCTTTTTCCACAGCACATCTCCCGATTATAAAAGAAAAAAATTGCACTTGAAAAGTGTCATTGTTTTGCTTTTGAAATCGCACGCACACAAAAGAAAAAACAAAAATTGACAGTCCGAACAACGGAAAATAAAAAAAAATTAAAATCCTGTCTCCGCACACAGGGGTGAAAACGTCAGTTCCGGGCGGCGAGCTACCCGGGGTCGTGGTGAAAGTTCTGTAGGGCAGAGATGTGGTACCGACCTTTGTTCTGGGTACCGTCCAAAGTGTGCAGTTCGTAGGTGACCCCATCAAACACACGGGCCACTCTGTACGGTCCAACAAACGGAAGTTCCAGCTTTTGGCAGGTTTGCTGGTCACGTCTTCCTAAACGATATCGACGCACCAGGACTTGGTCGCCGACATTGAACCGGGTACGCTTGGTGATCTTGGCATTTTCTTGGCGGACATAACGTTGTCCCCTGAGTTGAAGCTTCCTTCTGGCTTCCTCTGTACGTGCCTCCACGTATACATCCTCCTCGAGAAGGTTCCAAGGGCGACTAGGCAACCTTCCATACATTAAAGTGTATGGGCACTCCTCCGTGGTGGTGTTGGGAGTGTTGTTTATCCAATTTTCGATGTTTTGGACGTGGCGGACCCAATCAGGATGCCGTTGATGGGTTTGCATCCTGAGAAACTTGACGATTTCCTGGATGTATCTCTCGCAAGGATTCCCACAAGGATGACGTATAGAACAGAAAGAAACATTAATATCACGCTCATTCATGGCGTCAACAAAACGATGCGTGTTAAAATATGTGGCATTGTCAGCAAGAATGCGGCGCATTTTCCCTTGATTTCGTACAAAATTGTCAATACAACGGATTGCTGTATCAGTGTTGTAATATCTGGTGGGAAAGAGTCTTACGTATTTGGTGAAAACATCTACCATGACGAAAATGTTGCGGTAGCCAAAATGTCCAGGTATGAGATTTCCAAGAAAGTCGACGGCGACGAGGTCGAGTTTGTTCTCAACAACGATGCTCTTGATGACATTCTGGCAGGTGCGGTTCTTTGATTTTCCCAGTTGACATTGAAGACATGTGCGGACGATGGATTTTGCAATGGTCTTGTCTCTTGTTGCGAAGAAAGCTTCTCGGAAGGTGAGCCAAAGTTTGTGACCTCCAATGTGTCCAAGAGATTGATGTAGCTCCTGCATTGCTTGACGTGCGAATGACTCGGTGAGTACGACATTGAACTGGTCTCGTATCTTTTTCATTAGAATACCATCTCTGATGACAAAATCCTTGTACTCATCCTGGTGGACTAATGCCTCTCGTATTCGATCGAAACAATCATCTTGTTGCACCTCGTTGATCCTGACAAAGTCAAACAACCCCTCGGCTTCATACATGTTGTATGTGTTTACCTCAACATGGTTGAAATGGCTTTTCAGATTGTGCATACGAGACAAAGCATCAGCTGTTACATTCAAATCTCCTCTTATGTGTCTTATCTCAAAAACATATTCTGATAATAATAAAGACCAACGATAAATTCGGTTGTTTGAGAACCGAGTTGACATTAAAGATGTTAAAGCAGCATGATCTGACTCAATTATGAATTTCTTGCCTAGTAAATAAAATCTTAACTTGCTCACTGCATGGACTACAGCTAGCATTTCTTTTTCTGACACAGTGTATTTTAACTCATAGCTTTTCAAAATTCTGGAGACAAAACAAATTGGTTCTTCTCCATTCCTTCCAATTTGAATCAAGACACCACTGATGGCTGTGTCACTGGCATCGACACGTAACAAAAATTCTTTACTAAAATCTGGCAATAATAAACATAATGATTTGTGAAATTCAGACTTTACATTTTCAAATGCTTCTAATCTTTCATTTGTCCATTTAAATTTTTCATTCTTTCTCAACAATTCAAATAAAGGTGCACTGATGTGCGCTAATCTCGGAACAAACCTTTTGTAGTAGTTTACTACACCAAGAAAACCTCTTACTAACTTTATGTTGCTAGGTCTAGGGTACTTTTTGATGACGTCTAGCCTAGATTCATCTACTCTGACATAATTCTCTGTTAAATCATAGCCTAAAAACTTTACTTCATGCTTTACAAACTCACATTTTCCTAAATTCACTTTTAAACCATTCCTTGCTAAAACTTCAATAACTTTGCGCAAATGCACTAAATGTTCATCTAAACTCTGACTAAAAATTAAAATATCATCGATGTAATGAGCTACAAACGAATTGTAGGGTTCTAAAATCTGTTGCATTGCCCGTATCAACGCGGCAGCTGAACTACTTAAACCATAAGGTACAACCTTAAACTGATACACATTTCCATCAACCATGAATCCACAAAACTTTCTAGATTCTTTGTTCAACGGTACCAACCAAAAAGAGCTCTTTAAATCTAGCTTTGTAAAATAATTCGCATTTGTACACCTTGCCAACAATGTTTCAACCGTGACTGGAGTTTCGAACTGCGGTCGTGTGCGTTCATTCAGACGTCGGGCATCAAGACACAAACGGATGTCTCCATTCTTCTTTTGGACGACGACTAAAGGATTGACGTACCTTGTTCTTCCACGTTCAATTATCCCATCTTGAAGCATTTGGGATACCTCAACTCTGACTTTTTCTTGCATGTTTTTGGGAATTGGATAGTTCTTGATTTTGAAAGGTTTCGATTCATCTACTTCTAAAGAATGTTCATAACCAACTGCTAAACTTGGGAATTTGTCTACTAAGGATATGTACTGCTTTAAAATTTCTTTGACTTTAAATTCAAACTTTTCATCACAATCAATCTTAAATTCATTTAAATCATCTGGGAATTCAATCTGGGAATTGTTTGCTTCTAACTCTACTACTTCATCAACAACATCTACTTCTTTAACCTCCTCAACTAATTCACTACCCTGTATACTATCACATTCAACAACTTTTCCATAACTCTGTATATCATTCTTAAAACAATCATTTTCTTTCTCTTTTCTTAAACAATTAACAATTTTCTCCTCATTAGGAGTCTCATCACACCAATTAACTATCTCCTCTCCTATCTGAATTAGTCTCTTATCAACATCTACCACCGCTCTCATCTTGTCTAACAAATCAATCCCAATAATTCCATCTCTTTTTAAACCTTTTAATGAAATAAACTCTCCCAGAAAAGTTGAATTTTGTAATTTGAATTCTACGACAAAAACTCTGTTGATGGCAGCAATTATTTTTTTTGTAGCAGTAATAATTGTAATTTTTCGAGTTGGAATGAATTTCCCTACTTTTTCTTTCTCTAGCATTTTTACTTTCTCTTCGTCTAAAATTGAAACCTCACTTCCCGTATCTACTAAACATCTTAAAACATTCTTTCCAAACATTGCATGTACATGTGGCAAATCTGAATTGATCGATCTTAAATCATTTTGTAAAATGGTGTACAATTCTTTCTTTTTGGTTGGATTTTCTAAAAATCCTGCTCACGAGCTTCATCGAGTAGTTCTTTCGGCTTTGTTTGAACCTTTTGCTCATTTAAATTAGACCTAGTGTCTTTGTGAATTGCGCCAGTGCTGTTTGATATCTGATTTGTTTGAATTTGATTAACGTAGCGATTTGAATTCCACTGCACAGAATCTCTAGGCAAAACTTTGTCAGCTGACTTATTTGAATTCTGATTTTGTGGGGAAGCCACTTGATTGACGTTTGACCTTGTCTGGACATCGTGACGGTCATTTTGGTGCGTTGTGGATACCTGAGGCACATTCTGATTGTTTGAATTTGGACTCTGACGTCCACCATTTCTAGGAGTGAAAGACTGTCTCCTGTTGAAATAGGGAGCTGGTCTCGGATTTACATTAGCTCGCGAATACTGTTGACGGTTGAGACCATCATTACTCGAACTGCCAGTTGCCTGATTGTGGTTGACATGGCCTTCAGGACTTCGCGAATTGCTAGGATTTACCTTGCATTGTTCCGCTTGATCTAATCTCTTCATTAGTTCCAACAATTGACTAACAGAGGTTATATTTTGCATCGCAATGGCTTGAGTGACCTCAGGCTCAAAATGCCTGGATAATTGCGTGATCAAATCAGATTCCAAAACGGGTGGTGTTAAAAATTTGAGAATATTGATTTTCTTTATGACATAGGCTTCTCTACTATCTAATCCGCACTTATTATAAGAACCTAAGAATAAATTTGTTCTCACCCTTTGTTGAATCGCTTGACTCCAGTATTGTCGTTGAAATACATCTTGGAAGTGGTCCCAGGAATTGATCGTATCTGCGACGAAGTCAAACCAGGATCTCGCTTCATCCTTCATGGCGTTGCGGGCGATCCGCAGCTTGTTTCTTTCTCCCGGTACGGATTCTAAAAATTCGTTCAAATTTCTTAGAAACGCCATAGGATTGGGCGTTACCGAACCAAAAAATTTCGGTAACTGTTCCATTTGAACAGGCATTGACAAAATACTGTTACCAAACTGATTGACATTGGGAATTTCTTGAATTGATGAAATTTTTCTGTTTATTTGTTCTTCTGCTCTTTCCACACTCTCAGCAATCTTTTCCTTCACTTCGCATTCTATTTTTCTGACTCTTTCTTCAACCACATATTCTCTCTCATCCCATTTATTTTTCATTCCTTTTATCTCTATCTGACAATGTTTAATTGCTATTTCATTAGCTGTTGATCTAATTGTATTATCTAATACTTTACTCTCTACTTTCTTAACGTTTTCATCTACTCTTATGATTTCTGATCTAAAATCACTCCTTATCTCATCAATCTGTCTCTGTATCCCTTTTGTAACATTCATAATCTCATTATTAGAAACAACAATCTCATTATTAGAACCAACAAGCTGTCTAATCATCATCATCACATCTTTCATTCCTATACTTTCCTCAGAGTTTTCCGTCTCACCCCGTTCCAACGTCTCGATGTGGGACTCCCTCACATCCGTCAAAGGTGCTTGTGGAAGCTCCATCCGTTTGCTCTCCTTTTCCTCAGGAAATGAATCCTCCGAATACGTCTTGTCTAGCACGGTTGCCACAGATTCCTCGCTCGTGTACCTGGATTGCTCCCTCCAGGTTCCTTCTGGGACGAACAATTTGTCCTGTGCTTGGTTCTCTCCGGACATTTCGACGATTTTCAAAAAATTTTTTTAAACACAACAGGTATTAGTTTCCCCGAAACAGTTGAAAAATTCACGAAACCTCGTGCAGGGAAAATTACAAAGTAAATCGTGGCCAAAAATGAATCAAAACAACAATGAATCGTGAGCCCCACGTTGGCAAAGCCAAATAATTATGCTGTGATAATTATGAAAATGTGAATTATTTAAAATTAAATTAAAGCTTGTGACCAAAAGTCTGAAATTAATTATTAAGTTGAGCGCCAACTCTAAAATAGAGTAAAAATTGCTTGAAGAGCATGGGATTCAAAATCCCAGTGGTCACCTTCTGAAGGTAAACCTTAAGAAACTGAAAGTGGGTGTAAACTGACCACGATGTGGGGAAACAAATTAAAACAACAAAATTTGAATTTTAAAATTAATTAGAACTTTAATAAATAAAAAAAAACAAATAGGAAGAAATTTAAAACCTTAGATTAATTAAAATCCAGGCTTAAAAGAAAACTCCCTATATTTAACGTGAAAATAACAAGATTAAGAAAATTTAGAAATATAAAAATTTTATACACCACGTGTAAATCGCAAAATGGCGTTCTCAGGTGAACGTCTTTAACTTTAAATACTTAAAACTGCTCAAATGTAGCCAGCAATTACAAAGCAAGGTAAAAATACCTTCAAAACAGTGAACTACAATCAAATCTAATTGAAAAGGAAAAAGAATGAATCAAAAATTAATTAAATATCAAATAAAAAAAAAATGAACTCTCATAAAGTAAAATTAAATCAGCTATAACAAACTATTTGGAATTCCAAATATTATACAAAGAAAATTAACTGAATTGAGTGTAAGATGCCTCTACTAAGGTTAGATTTGTAAAAATCAAATGACACGCGGAAACAAAAATGTCTTCAAACGACATAAATTTACAGCGCTCAGAAAAATGATCTTACCTTCGCAGAGTCTAATTGTACACTACCTTCTCTCTCCCGCAAGCGAGCAAACGCCGGTACAAGAGAAGCGCACGCAACAGATGCGATCTTACACGGTGACATGACTTAACCCAGGCCAACAAACATTTAAAACAATAAACTGAGCTAAATGAAAATTACATGGCGGTAAAACAAAACTAAAAATGATATTAATAAGAATTTTTCAACATGTTTCAACGTAACTTAATACTAACTTAACTTTTACGAAAAATTTAGTGTCTTTTAAAAATCTTCTCGAAACAGCTGACTTGGACGAAGGGGTCAACGCACTCCCGCACAGTTTTTCATCCCCTTTTTCCACAGCAATATGTTTATTATGACTTTTAACCTTATTTTCGATCGTACTACATGCCCCGATATAAATTTTTGCAGGGAGGCCAAATTAGATGCGCCACTACAATACGTGCGTTTAATAAGCAGTTTCATTAATAGTTATAGTTGTTTTATTAGATAACATTAATACATCAAAGATATGCTTTTTTATGTAGGTAATAATAATACAAGTAATCAGATAAGAGCCGCATGACTTATTTACAGAAGGATTTGTTTGTACTTTTGTTGCCAGCATTTTATCAATTTAAAAAAAAATGTTTATTTGTCCTATTATTTTTTAACACGTATAAAAAAAGTACGAGAAATAAAAACAATCTCATACGAGCCCCATATTTTTGTGTTTCAAATGTATTCTGCTACATTTACCCGGTCTAATTATTTTTATTAATCTGCAAGTATGTACTTTGAAGTACAATATACAGGAAATTTCAATTGAAACGAGCCACCTCAAACAACTTTGTACGTGCTGTAATTTATTTAAAATTCCGAAACCTGTAAAATTTCATATCAAGGGGGACAACTCTTACTGACGTGCCTGACGATTTAAAACTATTCCTGAGGGTGCAGGGACCCCCGTCCGTAAAATTCGAATAGGAAAGATGAGCCTTTTGACCACTCACCCAAAGGGTCTTTTAATTCTCTTAGTCATTTTTTTTAATCAATAAGCAAAGAGTGCATAATTTGCAACCTGTGTAATAAAATACGATTAGAGTGAAATGGTTTGGATTTTCCTTTATTAAATGTTCAAAATGATCCCCATTAACCCCCATGCAATAGTACAATCTTGCTTCAAATGCTCTCCCGACATTTCGGAACATTTCTGGAGTTATTCGTTGGCATTCTTCAACAATTTTTTTGGCGTAACTCTTGTAAGGAAGTTGAACGCGTGGCATACACCTTATACTTAAGATGCCCTTAGAGAAGAAAATCAAGTGGCAATCTGCTAAGCCATTCTATAGACCCCTTAGAAAAAGCAAATAGAATGGTAGCTCTCGTGGTGGGGTAGACTCGTACTTCGGCGTCTCCAGCAGCTAAACTCGCAGCTAGTAGGCTAGCACGGCGGGTTGCATGCTATTTCAAATTTATTTGCATTTTATTTTTGATATACAGAAGATTGTCAAAGTGCAAAATTTAAAGATATCGTTTTCTTAAGAAAAACAAATTAAAATACATCTATGTAAAACAACGAAAATCAAAATCTTTAAATTTTGCACTTACAAGGAGTAGGCAAGAACTGCGAAACACAAAATTAAATGAGTCATATATTATTTGAAAGAGGAAATTAAGTGTATAAAAACTGTAAATGGGTTTGAGTGCATGGGTCTTAATTTTTGAAATCTGACGAATTTTATTTAAAAACATTAACACTTGCAGCTTAAGAAGAATTATATGTACACGACTGACTAGTGTATGTGTAGCCCAATTAGTTGAGGGCCCGAATTACGAATTTTACCAGGAAATGGAATAGGTTCAAGCCAATCTGAGGGACATTATTTTTCTATTATCAGTATTAATTTTTTTTTATTTTTATTCGTAATATTTGTGATTACTAATAATCACTAATAACATATACAATTTTCACACACAACATTGGAAAAAAAAATTATAATACAATGCAATAATTATTTATTAATAAATAAAAGAAAGAAAATGAGGTACGAAATCGTCGCACACGTGAACTTTGGAGATGCTTTGGCAGGTGGTACATATAGTGACAAAGTATTTCGGATTAAAAAGAATGTTTATAATCC
This sequence comes from Cetonia aurata, assembly GCA_949128085.1. Taxonomy (NCBI): domain Eukaryota; kingdom Metazoa; phylum Arthropoda; class Insecta; order Coleoptera; family Scarabaeidae; genus Cetonia; species Cetonia aurata. Next base: position 2,166,756 of record OX421885.1, read on the forward strand.
ATTTGTTGAAACACGCAGTACAAAACAGCTTGTTACAAGATGGCAATTGCAGATGTGGGTTATGGCTGCCGTTGCCGAATTTTATGAGGATACAGAATTAATTGCATTTTTCGATTTGTTGCATCTTCCAGGTGGGTGTCAGATTTCTGAAAGAATATAAAATTTCAAATCGTCGTGTAGTGCGCTATCTATCCGAAAAAGAAATCGCATCACTGATGAAATTATGAATTCCATAAACATTGCAGCCTCTTGGCTTTTTGTATCATATCATACTAACCGACAATCCTATTCTTATTCTAGTACCTATTTGTGATAAAGTAAGAGTTTTGCTTCACAATCATCAGTATTTCTTAACATATAGAAACAAAGAAGTAACTCTAATGCATTTTCTCTTATAGGTTCTTTATTATAATGTAACTCATACTACTATTCTACAATTTACAGTTACAAAATTGATTTCCTTCGAAAATTTGTAAAGAATATATAATGTAATAATGTAGCTATAAATATTTTGACATTAAAAAAAATATGGAACAGCATAGAAAAGTAAAACCTCTGGGAATGCAATAAAAAAAAATGAGTTGGTTAGAAAATAAATACCGAGCAATGCGATTAATCTTTAAAAAGTTTTAAGCACTTTTCTGTGCTGTTTTTTTTTTTGTTTAATTTTAGACAATGTTAAAAAACTATTAATGCTTGTAACTTAAGAAAGAAAGCGTGTATATAGCACGTTAATGGATTTATAACCTGATTAGTATTCGGTTTGTTAAAACCGAAAAGTTTTACATATATCTTTATTATAAAATTTGATAAGCAACAGTCATTATTAGCAGACGCGTTTCGTGCATACATATTACTTTCATTACTATTATTTACAAAAAAGAGCTAGAAAACCAAGGAACTATTAACATACAAAATATCTACAAAAGTTCGCGTGTGCGACGATTTCGTACCTCATTTTCTTTCTTTTATTTATTAATAAATAATTATTGCATTGTATTATAATTGTTTTTTTTTTCAATGTTGTGTGTGAAAGTTGTATATGTTATTAGTGATTATTAGTAATCACATATATTACGAATAAAAATAAAAAAAAATGAATACTGATAATAGAAAAATAATGTCCCTAAGATGGGCTCGAACCTATTCCACGTCCTGGTAAAATTCGTAATTCGTGCCCTCAACTAATTGGGCTACACATACACTAATCAGTTGTATGCATATAATTCGTCTTAAGCTACAAGCGTTAATGTTTTTAAATAAAATTCTTCATATCTCAAAAATTAAGGCCCATGCACTCAAACCGGTTACAGTTTTTCTACTCTTAACTCCCTCTTTCAAATGATATACGACTCATTTAATTTCGTGTTTCGCAGTTCTTGCCTACTCCTTGTTAGACAAAGAAAATGTATACCAACGATTTAAAAGTGAAAAATGTTGGTTCCGGTCTGGTGTCTAGCAGTAAGGGGGTTTTAGTGGGTAGGCTAGCGGCTGTATGAGCGTTTTTGTGAGTATACTAACCTACTTGTAATGGGGGTACATAATGTACCCCCTTCGTAAACCACGTCACTTTTACACTCTTCGGTATCGAAAGGTTAAAAAAAATTACTTTTTGATACATATTGCCGGAAAGAGAATTAAAAGATCTTTTGAATGAGTGGTCACGAAACCCATATTCCCTATTCAAATTTTAAGAGAAATGTTTTTGAATCGTCACGCCCGTCATTAAAACTTGTCCTCCTTGATATGACAATTGACAAGTTTCGGAATTTTGTGTAAATCATAGCAGATAAAGAGTTATTTGAGGTGGCTCGTTTCAATTAAAATGCCCTGTATAAACACGCTTCTCGTTGCTACATTTCATGTTATCTTTTCGATTTTTGCGAAACCAATTTATATTGACATATAAGTAAAGACACTCTTTACTCAACTACTACAATACGGGAAATTTGTATCGCATTTACCCAATATAGCAAGCAAAGATTCACTTACCGAAAGAAATTTACAATATGTGATTACGAGAATACACAAATATTTACTACCAAAGTGCAGAGCACAATGGAATGCTGCCTAGTTGCTATACAATGTTTTTTTTTGTTTATTTTTGTAATAGAAATCTTATGCTTTCCATTTTTTATTTTGGAATAATTAAAAATATTCTAAGATCGATCTAAGAATAATCCAATATCCTTTAAGAATAATATTTAAATATTCCGGGAATGTTATTTTGCTGGAAGTCTTGCGAAATATTGTTTGTGCTATTTTTGTAATTAGCATTTTCAATAATTATCGTTATAGATAATATTCTTTTTTTAATAAAAGGATAGAAATTTAAATTAAGGAATTATCAAACTGGCGTGTATACAAAAGAAAACCTCTAATTTTTTTATGGCTATAAATGTACTAGTGCTTTTATGGCTATAAATACATTAGTGCTTTTACTACTATAAGCGACTAAATACTACATTACCTTGTACTTATCTCAACAACAAAGTAACAAGATTGTCTAGATATCATTTTATATTATAACTCTTACTAGTTCCGTTTTAACAATCAATAACAAAAAAGTATATTTTTCGAATCACCAGATTGCAATTATACGGTGAATAAAACCAACAGCGAAATAGTATAATATATATATAACTTACATATTTATGACTCCCGAGTTAAATATATAAGCACTGAAAACAATGCTATATGATGAGATACTTTTTTGGCATTGTTTCCAATATTTTCTAAATTGCCTCATTGAAACACCAAAATACAAAAATACTTACCTACCGATTTCAATTCATAACATTTAACATTTTATCAAGAAAAGGAACAGAGACGCTTACCTTTATTATTATTGCGAACTTGTTGCCACAACCACTTGGTACATATGTATTATGTATATATCATCACAAGTAGCAAGTAAGACATTATTTATCAACTGCTGTTATGATATCAGTATTATTTGTTGTCACGTCAGAGGCTGACTCGTGTATTTGCAACAAAATAATTGCCTTAAAGAGACGTTTGTATATATTGGTTCATTATCTACCATCCAACCATAATTTCGTGTGAGACTCGATTCTTAGTGATATCCGCTTCTTTATTAATTTGACCCTGAATTTCTTTAACTACTGCGTACCTAAAGTCTACACGAGACCTGAAGAAGCCGCGAGCAAATTAAGCCAGGAATACATCTTAGTAACGTTTACATTCGGTCGCATTGCTGAGAATTTATTTCTCTCCGTGTGAGAAACGGATTATTAACAAACGTGTGGAAGGAAATTTTTTAAAATGCCAAAGGATAGAAACGTTGCCGAAGTGTATTCTCGGCATTAGGCAAAGACAGTGTTGGGTATTAATTAATTACAAATTCATTGAATTATAATGTAATTAGTTACCATGATAATTAGTTATTTTGTAATTGAACCTATTCAATTATTCTGTAAGTGAATTACTTTGTAATTATAACGGCGTAATTACATTGTAACTAACTGCTGTGTAATTAAATTACTTTTTAATTAATTTACTTTGTAATTGTTTGGAAATAAATTTACGCCTTGAACGACTTTTTTGTGTGTAATTACTTTATTAATTTAAAATGCATTACACATAACGTATTACGTCTTACTTCACTATCGACATCTTTTAAGAATATAAAATCTTAAACAGTCCCTAATTGTAATTATATTGTAGTTCAATTATATTTTAATTAAATATTTCCTAATTCACTTACAACCTGACAAATTTTTATTGGAGCAATTTATTTCTATTTGTAATAACTAATTTTCAAACATCTATGGATATCATCTTCGCAGAAAACATTACTCTATTACCTCTTGTAGGTTTAAGGGTATGTACATCCTTACACCAGACTTGCATAAAAACATTTTTTTAATATTCCTGTATTTTTTAGATAGTGATAGTGACATATACACTGGAATAGTTACATGTGTATATTATGTATATCAGAAAAATCTTTTTAAGAAAAGCAACGCTACCCACAAATATGTAAGACTGCTTTTGTTTTATGTCGCATGAGAAAACATGTTTTTTATGAAGCCTTAATATATATAGATGTTTTATGCTGACATTTATGAGTAGCAGTATCCTATTTATTATTAATAACTCGATCACAATTGCACCATTCCAGCTAAATAGCTAATACTTATAATCCAAGTAGGAAGTAAGGCCTATCTAAAGTACCAGAGACATCTAAGTAAGAAAAGTAAAATAGAGATCCACAAAGTCGCAACACAGCCGGTGATAACTTACGTGTCCAAAGCAATGTACCTCACGAAGCAAAATTGATGATCTTCGAAAGAAAGTATAAGCCGTTATTTTTACCTGTAAAAGAAAAGTAGCCTGAGCATTCCGGTCATCAATGTATTTAACAAAGGAACAGATTACATAATTAAGTATTATATAACTGCGCTAACGTTCTCCGTTCTCCCCAAATACAAATACTCTACGTCGTGTTCGGTTCACCCGAAATTCGCTATGTCCTTGTTGTTCAGGTGCTCGTGCGCGCGAATCCCCCGCGGTCCACAGAAGGTGCATGCGAAACCGCCCTGCGGTTCCCCCGTGCCCTTATTTTTACAACCCCCGGGTCGCCCAGCGCCTGCGGTCAACTGTGGCGTGCGGATTCCCCACGTCACGTCGCGTTCCCGCTAGGACGACTAGCAAATTCAAAACCTCCCTAACTTAAGCAAGTTTAACGTTAATCAGGCTTTTTCGTAAATCTCTTATATTTCATAATTTACTTAATCTAACTTACACGAGAATAACAGAAATGCTCTGTGATTAAACTCACCTATAAATGGACCACAAACTCACGATTACCTCTAATTCTTTTAAAAGCAACTGTATCAAAGACCTAGTCAAAGACAAGGTAATATCTGTCGAATACATTTGTACGAATGCACAAACCGCGGAGATCTTAACTAAAAACTTAGTCGGTGATCTTTTTATTAAGCATCGAAATAGCTTAGGTCTGACAAACATTAGGAATAAATAAACATTAGCAATAAGTAAACTATGTACAGAAACCATCTAATTGAGAAGAGGTGTTGAAGTACAATCAGTTAGGTTTTAATATTGTTAAGAAGTTGGCACCAATGATATTGAATTGTAGTATTCACGTGTATTCTAACTGTACTACTGTTTTTGTAACCTGTGTTTGTAACGTTCACATAAATCTACTTTTTAATACAAAATACAAGTGTGGTTTATTTAAAACAAGTGTATTTGTTCTTCCACAAAACCTTAACAGGTTATGGGCCCAGCCCAATAAACAATTACATATAGATAAATCAACTTGGAACTTAAAAAGGAACTTAAAAAAAAAAAAACATGGCTAACGGTAACCCGATCAATTATTCAGTGGAAAAATACGGAATCGCACAGTTTAGTGGTAAAAATTATGACCACTGGAAATTTAGAATGGAAATTATTTTAGACCAAAATGAAGTTAAAACTTGTATAGAAAATGAAATCACCAATCCCAGTGCAGAGCAAATAAAATTAGACAAAAAGTGTAAGTCTATAATTGTCCAGTGTGTGTCAAATTCACATCTAGAATACATAAAAGATAAAAGACTGCATACGAAATGTGGAAAGCACTCGCAAGTGTCTTTCAAAGAAAAGGCATAGCAAGCCAGCTATATTTACGTAGAAAACTTTTAACTATGAAATTAAATCAAGGAGAATCCCTGGAAAATCATTTTATCAAATTTGAAGAGACTATACGGGAAATTAAATCTGTGGGAGCGACACTGGAGGAAATAGACATTGTGTGTCATTTGCTATTAACACTGCCAAAAACTTATGACACAATAGTGACAGCCTTGGAGACTCTGGAATCTAGTAAACTAACCTTAGAATTTGTGAAAGGAAAACTGCTAGACCAAGAAATAAAAAGGAAAAATACAGATGTCGACAAAAGTGAATCACTCGGAACGGTCGCCTTTCATGGAATGTCCAGTCAACGAAATAGTAAACCTAGATACAACAAAAATACCAAAAGTGCACCTGAAGAAAAAAATGTGTCTAAGAGCGCACGTGAATTCAAGTGTCATAATTGTGGCAAGCCAGGTCACTTACGAAAACAGTGTTGGTATAAAAGAACTGTAACTCAAGCAACTTCGGAGGAAGAAAATAAAATTGCTTTCATAGCAAATGCCATGCACTCCAAAGTGCATCATAGTGATAGTGACAAAAATGTGATACGTTTCCTCGTAGACTCTGGAGCAACAGATCACATGGTGAACGACATATCCTATCTATCGGACGTGAGGAATCTCAAGAGTGAACTGCAAATCGCTGTTGCCAAGACTGATGAAGCACTGAAGGCCACACATATTGGAAAGCTGGAAGTGGAGCTGCACACCCAGGAAGAGAAACTCACTGGGGAAATTAAAGATATCCTTTTTATTAAAAATTTAAGACAAAATTTGTTATCTGTCCAGAAATTAGAAAAATCAGGTTTGTCAGTAGTTTTTAAGAATAGTAATGTACACGTATATAAAAATTCAAAATTAATAGCTAAAGGTAAAAAGGAAAATAATCTGTATGTACTTGAATTTAATATAGTCAAACATGAAGTTAATGTGTGTGCGCAAAATGCAAGCTTTAAACAATGGCATTGTAGGTTAGGTCATTTAAGTAATCAGAACTTGCAAAAATTATGCAAAAATAACATGGTTGAAGGTCTTAATATCAGTAATAATAAAAATGAAGATCATGAAATGTGCTCAATATGTAATCTTTCGAAAATTACTCGCCTGCCTTTCTTAAAAACATCAAGTAAAGTAGCAACAAGACCTCTTGAAATAATACACAGTGACATCTGTGGACCAATAACACCCTCGACATATAATGATGAAAAATATTTTCTTACTTTCCTAGATGACTATTCTCATTTTAGTGTAGTGTATTTACTTAAACATAAAAGTGAACTATTTCAATATTTTAAGGAATATGAAGCTTTTGTTACCAACCAAACGGGATACAGGATTGGCTCTTTATACTGTGACAATGGTAGTGAATACTGCTCAAATGAGTTCACAGGTTTTTGCAGAGCTAATGGCATTAGGATTCGTTATACAGTTCCGTATAATCCTGAGATGAATGGGTGTGCAGAAAGACTTAACAGAACATTACTTGAAAAGGGAAGAGCTATGTTGCTACAATCTAAATTGGCAAAAATAATGTGGGGTGAAGCGATACTTTGTGCTACGTACCTTCTAAATCGAAGCCCAACAGTATCATTGAAAGAAGTTACTCCTGCTGAAATGTTAAATAAAACAAAACCCAATTTGAAAAACCTTAAAATATTTGGTAGTGTAGCATACAGCCACATACCAAAAGAGAAACAAAAGGGTAAGTTTGATCGCAGAGGTGAAGTTAATATCATGATAGGTTACTCAAACAATGGGTATAGGCTCTGGGATCCTATCAAAGAAAGAGTAGTGATCGCTAGAAATGTTTTATTTGATGAGTCGAAAAATATAAGCAATATACAGATAAACGTCACTGAAATTGAATTGAATAATACACCTAATAATGTAGAAGTTGTAGATAAGTGTGATGAATTCGACAAAGAACTTAATATTGACGCAGAATGTATAGAAACAAATAAGTCAGAGACTAAGGATTCTGATGAAGAAATGAGTGAAGAAGAGTCAAATACACAAAACACTAAGAGAACAAAAAAGAAACCTGCTTATTTTAATGACTATCTTATGGAGGATGAGATGGAACACATGGCGTTAAACGCTGCCTTATTTGTTGATGGAAATCCTGGATCACTGGAAGAAGCTAAATCTAAACCAGATTACAAAATGTGGAAAATCGCGGCAGAAGAGGAAATTAATTCATTGAATAAGAACAATACCTGGACTCTAGTAGAGAAACCGCAAGACTGTAGAGTAATTGGTTGTAAGTGGGTTTTTCGCCTCAAAAGAAATGATGCTGGTGATGTGATAAAATATAAAGCTAGACTAGTAGCCAAAGGGTTCATGCAAAGAGAGGGTTTCGACTTTGAAGAAACATATGCACCTGTTGCAAGACTTACCACTATTAGAACCTTGCTGGCAGTAGCAAACTTTAAGAACCTAAAAATCCAACAAATGGATGTAAAATCTGCTATTCTGCATGGAACAATAAATGAAAACATTTACATGACACCACCTGAAGGCTTTGAAATAAGTGGAAAGGTTTGTAAGCTTAACAAAGCCTTGTATGGCTTAAAACAAGCTCCATATTACTGGAATAAGCGGTTTGATGAATTTGCTCGAAAAGAAAACTTGACCAAGTCTAAAAATGATCCGTGTTTATATATAAAATCTGACCAAGACAATGTAACATATTTATTATTATATGTGGATGATATTTTGATAGTTAGCAACAATGGAGCTGAGATCGATAAACTTAAGGACAAATTAAAAGGGGAATTTGAAATGCAAGACCTAGGTAATTTAAAAACATTTTTAGGAATACATGTAAAGCAATGTGAAGAGGGATTGTATCTAAATCAGAAGAATTATATTTACAACTTATTAGAACGATTCCAAATGAGTGACTGCAAGGAAGTACAGAGACCAATGGACCAGGGAAGTATTGTTGCAGAAAAGATGACTAAGAGTTCCACAACTCAACAAAAACCTATTCGTGAATTAGTAGGATGCATCATGTATCTTATGCTAGCAACGCGACCTGATTTAAGTATCTCAATAAATCTATGCAGCAGATACCAAAGTAATCCAAATGAAATACTGTGGAAAAGTTTAAAACGGATTCTGCGTTATCTAAAGGGTACGACGGATCTGGAATTATTCTACCCAAAAACTGAATCAGTGGTATTGCTTGGATTCGCCGACGCTGATTGGGCAGGTGATGAAGAAGATAGAAAGTCAACTACAGGCTACATATTTAAGGTGTTTGGAAGTACAGTTTGCTGGAGCACAAAGAAACAATCAACAGTAGCAATGTCCTCGACCGAAGCTGAATATATAGCGCTTTCTGAAGCAGCCAGGGAAGGGATATGGCTCTCTAATCTTTTGTGTGACCTTGGTATTAAAAAATCAACGTTTACTGTATTCGAGGACAACCAATCGTGTATTAAATTGACTAAACGATGGGACCACAAAAGGCTCAAACATGTCGACGTTAAATTTAATTTTATCAAAGACCTAGTCAAAGACAAGGTAATCTGTCGAATACATTTGTACGAATGCACAAACCGCGGATATCTTAACTAAAAACTTAGTCGGTGATCTTTTTATTAAGCATCGAAATAGCTTAGGTCTGACAAACATTAGGAATAAATAAACATTAGCAATAAGTAAACTATGTACAGAAACCATCTGATTGAGAAGAGGTGTTGAAGTACAATCAGTTAGGTTTTAATATTGTTAAGAAGTTGGCACCAATGATATTGAATTGTAGTATTCACGTGTATTCTAACTGTACTACTGTTTTTGTAACCTGTGTTTGTAACGTTCACATAAATCTACTTTTTAATACAAAATACAAGTGTGGTTTATTTAAAACAAGTGTATTTGTTCTTCCACAAAACCTTAACAGCAACCGTTACAAACTAGGACTAACCACTATATAAAGTGTTATGGAAATTTAGTCTGGCTTATTCGTTTAGACGCCGTAACATTCGGCGTTATCAAAATGTTTATATAACACATTCCTTATTCAACCACTTGAAATACGCTCGGAGTAATACCACTAGCGCGACCTATATCTATGGGACACATTCAAATATTTAGGGTTGTAGGTAAAAATCGAGAATAGATTACTACCCTTTTTACATAGATGGCAGACGATACAAATAAATGATACAAATGGAAAATATTTCTTACAAAAATAATAAAAAAATTACCAGGCTTAAAAAAGATAACAGAGTACGTTTATATAAGGCTTACAAAGTCAAAAATTAAGAATTCGTTAGGTGGAAAAGATACGGTAGGGTATACCAGAACACAAAGACTACGCTCGTTTGAACATGCCCAAAGCCGGCACACCAAGCCAATAAAGAAGGTAACCCCGAATACCAACGCAGAAGGGACCTAAGGGCAAGCCGAAGAAAAATGAGATGGTTGGACCGAGTATTTGAGATCATGAAGGTGGTAGGCATGAGAAACTGTAAACAAAAGAGAATAGAAGATAATGTAACAAACTGTCGCCGCAATTAAAATACATCACAACATTCAAGTATGAAAACGAAGACGAAGTCACGAAACGGAATAATTTACCGTAAAAGGAAAACCAAAAGAATTCTAAAGGAGCAGGTCTTATTTCCAATGCTGATCCATATAACAAAATAATTTTAAAATAACATATTTTGGTGTATTTTGTTTTATTTTTACTATACTAAATTACTAGAAAACCTCCAACAGTCATTTAATGTAATAAATTGAAGAATTATTATCTCACTTATGAGGCAATAAAACATTGTAAGTTTATCGACTACTTTTGATGAGTACTAAGGTACTAAGACAGAAGACCGTAAACACCCAATATGGTTAACCTGTTGCATTAGTACACTATTTTTTTTTCTCGGTTATAACAAATATTAATGCAAAATAAAGAAAGCAATATAAAAATAGCTGTCACAAGGACATAAATGTGTGAGGAAGCATATTTACTTAATACATAAATTTAGACATATAATAGAACTATTAACATATTACATAAATACTATTTGATGACACCAATTTCTTTCGGCCAAGGAATGGAATGTCTAGCAATGTGAGCGATCAGAACATACCCGCGTGCATTTTTATTGTAAACAAACTTGAGTCTCGTTAGTTGAAGAGTTCAAGTTAGTGGATAAAGATAAAGAACTACAGGTCGATTAGGATCATATATGTATTATTTTTTATTTATAGTGCCTAGTACAATATTAAAAATAAAGATTTTTATGTTTTGTGTTTAACAAATCAGAAGTAGTGTGTCCTTGAAAAAAATGATAAGAAACACTTCCCAGAACGTGATAGTTGTGTTCTCCGTGTTCCTTGTGTTACACAGAAAAATTTATAGTAGTTTGAAATATAATGCTACAATTAAATATAATTTATGGTACATATGGGACAACCACTATTTATTTTTTAAATAAACATAAAATATACTTAAGCCTTCAACAGAAATTATAGTAATATCAATATTAAATTAAGTGAACGGTATCATATATATCATATTTGTTTATTAGTTTAAAAACAACATATGATTAGATTATAAAATAATCATGTTAAATCCAAACAAAATGTATGCTGAGTATACAGGGTTTTCCACGGTAGCCGTTCGTTAGAAGTTTCCGAGGTTAGAAAAAACCTGGAACTCTGAATTTTTGGAATCCGGGGCTATTCAAGATTCTCTTTCATTTTAAAATATTTTCAGGGTCTTACCACTTCCGGTTATACCGGAAGTCGCCATAAACTTTCTTATTTTAAATGGAATACCCTGTATATTATTTCATTTTTAAATTCCCGAGAAAATTTTATGATGAGTTCTTATAGGTTTCGCTATACCTATTTTCAACTGCTACTTAGATATCTTGATTTTTTGAAAATTTTGAAAGATGTAGCGCTATTTGCAACACAGTATCTTTTGCCCATTTTCGACTGGTAATAAACACTTCTAGGGTAGATGGAAGCACAAGAATGACACTTTCGAAATCCACATTGACAATTGATTTGTCGCATACAGGGTGTCCAAAACTGCATGACCAATTACAAATACTCAAACCTAATTTGCCTATGAGCTGGCCGACAAAAATGGTCTGCCACAGCGCTTTAATAAAAGATGGCTGCTTGGGATTGGTTGGTTAGTGTCCGTAAGAGGCATCCAGACATTTCCTTGAGGAAACCTGAGCCCACGTCTAAAGCACGTGCTATGGTTTTCAATAAACCTCAAGTGGCAAAGTTTTTTGAAATGTATCAAGCAGCATTGGAGAAACAAAACATTCATCCGACCAAGATTTACGACGTGGACCAAAGCGATCTCACCACTGTACAAAAACCGCCCAAAGTATTTGCCCAAACTGGGAAAAACCAGGTTGGTGCTCTCACGAGTGCTGAGCGCGGAATACATGTTAATATGGTATGTTCATAAGCACTACGGGGCCCTTCGTACCTCCTGCATTAATTTTCACTTGAAAAAGGTGGAAAGCTGAATTATTAGTGCACCATCCGTTAGGTACTTTAGGAATGACTAAAGAACGTGGATGGATAACTGGGGAATTGTTCCTGAAGTGGCTAAAACATTTCAAAAACATCGTCGGTTTGAGTTGTCTGGGGAATTGGTGGGTTTCTGGATTATTAACTTGTTTTTTTTTCTTTTTTTTTAAGTGTATTTTCATAATTAAATGTAATTACATATTAAGCCTGTTGGTTATTAGCGCTTGTGGAATTAAAAATACAATTTCTAATAACGCAGTTTTATTAACACGATCTTACTACTAAGAACATCGACGAATAACTAACTCTGTTAGGTAAACCGTACGGGCAGGTATATTGGAGAGCGCGTGAGTCATAAGCTCGAACAAAGAAAATGCACTATCCTACGATGAGATCATCATCGATAGGGTTCTTACAAAGTAGTTGATTTGTTTTTTTTTTTGTGTTACTATTTCCAATACACCCCCTCAAAAAATACATCAACTTATCCCTATTTCAAAGAAGTCTTATTCCTACCTACTGCGTTTTACGGGGAATTTATATATGGTTCAGCATTTGCTGCAAGGACTAGGAAAAACCCCACTTCAAAAACCTAGCCAAACCCTGTAGTTACATTTCTTAATTCTACTTTAACAACATTATAGAACTTAATATTAACACAAACCACCAGAACTTTATTTAGCACTTTGCTTCTCACTTTTCATTCAGGAGTCCCAGCTTGCAACGCAATTCTTGGAAACGAGGAGCTGGTAGTGCCTTGGTAAAGATATCGGCCTCCTGGTTTGCTGTAACAATGTATTTTAATAGGATGAGTAGCTATTGCTATACAGCTTTGGTTATCTTCAAATAAAGTTATTGGATGTATAATTTGTATATTTATACTTTGTAGCAAAGCTTTCAACCATAAAGCTTCTTTGACTGCTTTAAAAAGCGCCATATACTCTGCTTCAGTTGATGATGCAGCAACTGAGCTCTGCCGTCTTGTATTCCAAGTAATCATACAATTATCAAACATTTTAAAGACATACCCTGTTGTACTTCGTCGGTCAGTTTCATTATTTGCCCAGTCCGCATCAACATAGCCAATTAATTTTTCGACATAATCACATCTTCTGTAAATTAGTTTTACTTCAATGGTACCTTTTATATATCGCAACACACGCTTCAAGGATTGCCACAATTCCTTGTTTGCTTTGTTTTGATATTTACTTAATATGTTCAAAGATACACATAAGTCTGGTAGTGTACCTAACATTAAGTACATTAAACTGCCAATTAAATTTCGACAGGGTGCAACTCAGGCTTCATCGGACTCTAAAGCTTCATAATTTTATTTTATCGATAAAGGTGTGCTTATTGCATTACACTCGCTCATATTGTATTTTGTTAAAACAGATTTTATATATGGACTTTGATCTAAAGAAATTTGGTCTTCTGTTCTCTGTATCCTAATTCCAAGAAAGAAATTTATTTCTTTTAAGTCAACCATTTGAAATTGTACATTAAAAATCTTTTGAAAGCGTTCATTGTATTTATTTCCTGTGTTACTATTATCACGTCATCTACATATAAAATAAGGTAGATTTTTTGATTAAACTTAGCATGATCTCGGAAGTATAACCAATGATCAACAGAAGAATTAATAAAACCATGCTGTTTTAAAATACTATCGAAACATTCATACCAACACCGAGCTGAATGTTTCAACCCGTATAATGATTTATTTAGTTTACATACTAAATTATCATTTTCAACTTTAATGCCCTCCGATACTTTCATAAATATGTCTTCTTTTAAATCACCGTTTAAGAAAGTTGTTTTGACGTCCATTTGATGTACTAATAGTTTATATTGATCAGCAAAAGCTAAAAGACATCGAAAGGTACTAATTCGAGCGACCGGTGCAAATGTTTCATCGTAATCTAATTTATACAATTGGTTAAAACCGCGAGCGACTAATCGTGCCTTATATTTCATCAGAGTTCCGTTTTTATCCTGTTTTATTACAAACACCCATTTACTATCAATCACATTCACATTCTTTGGCTTTTGTACCAATGTCCAAGTGTGATTTTCCTTTAACGCGTTCAACTCTTCTTCAATTGCTTTTTCCCACTTAATTCTATTTTGGCTTTTACTTATTTCTTGCTAACATGTGGGAATTTCTTCATCTAAAGTTTGAACATTTAAAACATTAGAATTGTTTATTTCTAAATCATGTTCTCTATACGAAAGTGACGATTTTGTTTTGAGCCTCACATCCTGTATTTTATCGCTCCGCCTCAACTTTGAGGAAGAAGGATAGCACAGATTTTTCACATCTGGTTCAGGGATATCTCTTACTGGAGAAGTTTGACCTTGACTACTTGACTCTAGAGTACTATTTTCAGATATAATGCATTTATCAGGGACACCTTGTCTTTGCAGGGTTTGATTGCATTTATTAATTATTGAATCTGTTTTACCTGGATGGAGTTTGGTTACGGATTTGTCACCAGCACCCCCTGTTGCTGAGCCTTCCTCAGTACTTATTATTAGTTCTGAGTTATCCGTATTTTCACCTAAATATTTGCCAATTTCGATCATTTCAGTTCTTTTCTTGATGTTTTAAAATTTGTTTCATCACAAATTACATCACGCGCTATTATAAATTTTTGCGTTTCTGCCATGTATATTTTGTACCCATTTGGGACATATCCCACAAGAATTCGCTTATTTGATTTAGCATCAAATTTATGTTTTCTTGTTTTATTATGTACATACGCTGTACAACCAAATACTCTTAAAAATTGTAGCTTCGGTTTTTTATTATGCCACAATTCATACGGTGTCTTATTTATTTTAATCGCTTTTGAGGGGACTATATTTACCAAATACGTAGCAGTTAACACTGCTTCACCCCAGAAGCGTTTATGCAACCCTGCACAGTGCACCATAGCCCGTGCCTTCTCAACTAACGTTCGATTCTTACGCTCCGCCACTGAATTTTGCTGAGGAGTGTACGGCACCGTCAAATGATATGTGATCCCTTTTGCTTTACAAAAATCTTTTATTTCGCCCGATAAATATTCTCTCCCATTATCACAGTACAAGTGGACCACTTTCACATTAACATGAGCCTCACTTTTGTTAACATAGTCTTTGAAACTTGTAACTACTTCTGATTTATTACTTATCAGGTAAATTACAGTGAGTAAATTCATCAATAAAAGTAACAAAATAATTTTTTTCATCAATTGTGGCTGGTGTTATCGGGCCACATACCTCCGAGTGTACAATATACAGTGGCCTTTGAATGTGAATTTTATCTTTGGCTTTCGAAAATGGAAGTCGCGTTTGTTTACCATTAATGCAAGATTCGCACAATGAGTCTAAGGGATTTATATTCTACAAACAGTTACTCAAACAGTTACGAGTTTGGCAATTACTTCACCATTGTGACTAAACAGCACGGAAAATCCTGCCTCTTGCATTTTTCTGACGGACAAATTATTGAAGGCAACCTCCGGCGCGTACAGGACGTTTTCTATAACTCCCATACGGCCGTGGTTGGTCACGACTTCAATGTCGCCCACATGTGTTGCCCAAATGCAGGCTTCCTTTTTCGCAACTGCAATCTTCATGGGTTGCTTCAATTCTTGATATTTCTTGTAGAAACTCAACGTTGATCAAATGTTCTGTTGCTCCAGAATCCAATACAAACTGTAAGTTTCCATCCACCTGTTCAGTTTCATAACTTCCGGCTTTTATCATAAAAGCAAAACTACTCTGCGTTTCTTGAGAGAATGGTACGGTTGCAGTCATAATTTCAGGTGAGTGTCTGGATGTGCTGGCTATTGTCTGCTTATCACTTCGCTTTACTCACACTGAATCCGCAACATAAACTGTCACTTTAACTGTCGCAAACTGGGCCCACAACCTGTTGGTTATTAGGGCTTGTGGAATTAAAAATACAATTTCTAATAACGCAGTTTTATTAACACGATCTTACTACTAAGAACATCGACGAATAACTAACTAAAAACTAACTCTGTTAGGTAAACCGTACGGGCAGGTATATTGGAGAGCGCGTGAGTCATAAGCTCGAACAAAGAAAATGCACTATCCTACGATGAGATCATCATCGATAGGGTTCTTACAAAGAAGTTGATTTGTTTTTTTTTTGTGTTACTATTTCCAATAAAGCCAGTGGAATGTATATTTTTAAGTACCGTAAGATGGGGTGGATAGGAACAGTTCTGACAATTTCGAGGGCTATACAGAAAAAAGAAAAAAAATTTTTTAATTGTTTTTTTCTGAAAAATTATGAACAGGGTTTCTGCTTTTAGCTTGCGAGATTAGAAAAAATGGGCGCATGCCAAAACCCTTATTTTTTAAAAAAAAATTGTTGTTCCTATTCACCTGGAAATGTGGTGAATAGAAACACTCATAAGAATACACGTTTATTTCGTTTAACAATGTTCCCAGATGTTTAGAAACACCATCAAAAAACAATTAAACCAAATAGTACTAGTTTGCACGTGTTAGATTTGAGGTTACGTACAAACTCAACTTTGACAGTTGACAGCATTTTAATAACATTGGATATTAATAATAACATTTTCTTGCAATCTCAGCGTCACCAAAATGTTTTAACGTTATTTTTAAATCTTTTATTGCTCTTTTAAAAACTTTTCCCATTTTTGTTCCTTTTCACCCACGAGTTCCGATTCACCCCATCTTACGGTAGTTAAACATTTCTCTGGATTGCGATTCTGGGTTCGTCCCGTTGCTATCCCTAAGAAAGTAAATAAATAAATAAATAAATAAATCAGTATGATTATTTAATAATTGTGTTTATATTTGACATGAACTGTCACATTGTAATATATCGTACAAGTATTAAGTATCAAATCATCTAAAAATGCCGAGATAAGTTTTATGAGACCATTGTCTATAGGTGTTATTCAAATATGTCATTTTACACAGACAACTTGTATTAGATCCTGACTTTTAAATGGGTACTGACCAAAATTTGCCATCCGAAACCAAAACATATGTCTTGCATAATCCAATGGCATTAAAAGGATCAGTTTCTCACTATTTTCGCTTGTATTGCTACAAGCTGGTGCAAAATATTTCTTCGACATTGCTTAGAACAATTTTACGCAGCAGCCAGACAGCAACAAAAGTAGAGTGAGATTGTAAGTGAGTAAGTGAGAGTTAATTACGTTTTTAGTTAAGTCCAATAATTGTCTCGTCAGTTTTCTGACATTGAAACACGGATTTTAAATAAAACAACTTTAACAATCTACAATTTAATAATAAAAGATCATCAAATATGTTCAAAATGACCACCATGTGCTTTCGAGCATAAATTTGCTCCTCTTTTTATATTCTCGAATACATGTTGTAATTGATTTTCATTAATATTTTGAATTTCTTGTTCGATGGCTGTTTGTAATTCCTCCATGTTGGAAAGTCGATTTTGGAATATCTTAGTTTTTAAGAATCCAAATAAATAAAAGTCTAATGGTGTTAGGTCAGGTGGCCGTGGAGGCCATCGTCCTCTACTAATTATTCTATCACCAAAAATTATTGTAGATATTCTAAGGTATCGTAGGCTACATGAGGTGGTGCTAAACTCGCTAGGAACAGTTATCGTTTCAAAAATATACGTTTTTAAACTTTTTTATGTGAAAATACTTTTCTCACAAACAGGAAACATATAAATTCATAGTTATTTGAAACTTATCTAATAAAAAAACAATGAAAATGGTTCCCGACCCTAGTGTGAGAAAGAAACTATTAGCGCTCTCGCTTAGTGCTACTAAAATAGTTAAACTAATATTATATAATGATGTGCTATGTATCCAATGAACGTTATATATGTAGGTTAGGATAGAGTAGTAAAAAACTAGTTCTTTCGTTCATCTAGTATTTAATATATGATTACTAGTTTCGGCTAAAAGCCATCTTCAGATCAACGTCAAAAGGTAAAATTGTCGATTGTTTTATAAAACATTAAACATGAAACTGAATTTTAAAAAATAAATTTAAATCATACGAACACCAACTTTTACAGAAAGACAATTGTCTTTCTGTAAAGTTATTGTAAACTAGTAATCATATATTAAATACTAGATGAACGAAAGAACTAGTTTTTTACTACTCTATCCTAACCTAATATTATATAAATACATATAAAATTAATAACTATAGCACACGCAGCAGAAAATGGTCCAACATTGGAACAATTATCCTGGTATGATACATGCGAAAAAGTGTATTTCGTTTAATCATGGCAGAACCTAGAAACTCCTAGAACTTGACAGCTTCTGTCTTTACAGGTTACTGCAAACTCAGAAATCACCTAAACAGAATCGGACTCTCTGAAGAGAATATATGCCGGCTGTGTTTGGAGGACAAAGAGGCAGTTGAGCATATTTTCTGCCACTGCTCCGCCACGACGAGAATCAGACATGATATCTTTACGAAGGTTCACCTTTCCCTAGAAGACCTGATTGAAAAAGATTCTGAGCTACCTTAAGGGCCGGAGCTTACCTCAATACCAATACCAACATAGCAAGTGTTTTATTTTGCTCTGGGTTATGGAAAAGCTCTATTCGGCTACAAATTTAAAAATTAGGTATTTCAAAAACACTTGCTTTTGTCTATTTTTGGTATTTATGCTGATGACAAATATTGGTCAAGTGGGATCTTTCTGGTCATTAAACATTTTGTTAAGGAAACAAACGTACATATATTTAATTAGGATATGCCCGTATTATCTAAGAGGATATAAGAGCTATAAAAATGTTACATAGAATATAATATAAAAGTAATAAGCGGTTCACTTTTCTCTGGGTTTCAGTTCTATCCACGTTCCATTTTCTGTTATCAATTTCATCAGTTTTTTATTTATTCTTATGGGATTATCTGTTTTCTCGCAAATGCAAAAATCAAATTTTGAAAGCAGATAAAATAAAACTGTTTTGCTCTCCATTAAAGCAAATCTAGATGCAATGCAATTCCTGGGACCCAAACCGAACGGTAAGTAAGTGTAGGGGTTGATTTTATCTATGTTTCCGTCGCTGAACCTTTCTGGATCAAATTTTTGGGGGTTCGGATAATACCTAGGATCGTAATGTATACCGACAATTGGTATCCAAACGAAATCTCCTAGCTCTAAATTAATCGATTGTTCATTGGGTTGCGTTGGTTTTATTGTGTATCGTTTAGTACACACCCGATCGCCCACTATAATAGATGGCCATTTACGTAACGTTTCTGTAAATAAGAAACGTAATAAGTAAAATCACTATACACAGGTTTTTCATTAATATTTATATAGTACCATTGACCTTATGTGTATAATGAATTGCTAAATGCTAAATATTATATGGTTTTTTCTGGCTTAACTATTTTTTTAAATTAAAGGTACGAATAATAATTTCTTTAGTATTCTCATATACCTTTATTCCCTTTCGTAAAATGGTTTTTTGTTAACGAAGTTTAGTAGAAAAGATTTGATTGTGTTTCCATATAATGATTAAAAACATAAAAATTAACAATGCAAAAACGTAGAAAAGTGTTACAATATAATGCTAATATAAATGAGTAGCTAATGGTGAGCAATGCTGCCGATACAAACCACATTTTAGTTCTTCTACATCCCTGGGAAATATATTTTCACGTTGTCAAACACTTAGTGCATGTTCTTGAATTGAAATTTTGAACATTGAATTTTTAGAAGTTCGAAATTTGGAGACATAATTTTTAGGTATAGGTACACAGCATTATGCTGTACATAAAGACATTCTGTGCAAATGTCACGGAAAACTCTTGTAAGTAAATATTTCTGTTATAACACAAATTTCTTCTTCACGAGGGTGAAAGCTGAAAACACGAGCCCGTAGGCGAATTTCTTAAAAAATATCTTAAAAACTATCAAAACAAAAATTATTTTATTTCAGTTGACGTATGACATTTTTTACAAAAATAACTTATGTACTTAGATACAGCAATCACCCGTACTCTTAAGCTCGTGAATGGCAAGATAAGTACAAGTGGCGTTCGTTTAGTTGCCTGGTTCAACTCACTTCACTTTTGCAAGTTAAACGAGATATTCACGAGGAATTCTGTCAGTCGACTAATCTCGCCATTCGTATAGCAGTGGCGGCTCCTGAGTTATGAAAGAGGGTGGGCACAAAATAAAAACCTTCCATTTTTATCGCACTGTGCCGCTCAATAATTAAATTAAATTGATGCGCGTAACAGTGAATATAATGTGCATGTATAAATGTTCTTTTGATAATAGCTTGGACACCATTTGTCTTACCACTCATCGCGGACGCCCCATTGTAACAGTTTGCAATTCATTCAGCAATGTTTTTGCTAATACATCAGCATTATGTCCACCCGGCATAGAAAAAAAAACCAAAAGCGTTCAAAAATTTGTCCATTAAACCCGTATCGAATAATAACATCCATTTGCTGATTATTATTGGTGTCTGTAGTTTCATCGGCCACCAAAGCAATGAAATTTCCAAATTTAATTTCTTTTAATATTTCCTGCTTGTAAATTTGCAACATTGCATCTAGAATTCGTTCTGAATAGTTTTTCAAGCGCCTTTAAACACTTGTGAACTTTTCATATGTATTGCAAGCGCAGCGTCTAATTCAGCTGCAAAGTTGATTAAGCCTACATAAATGCCTGGATTTTCCGACGTTAATGTCTCATCAAAAACTTCATGCGTGTTTTTCGTACGCGGTGCAGTGCTGCTTTTACGCTCTGTGTTCTTTTCATCAAATTCAAAGGTAAAATAAGCTTGTTTTTCTTGTAATTGTAACAATTTGTAATTCCCGATTTATTGCGTTATTTTAACAAAGTTATATATTGGCTTGTTTAATCGATTTTGCTATAATCAGCCTTAAACTTTGTCGCTTTCCGCATATCAATCTGCTTGTCGTGTGTTTTTTCCCTGCTTGTTTCTTTTTGTATGTTTACACGTTCTCGTCCTATATCCGTATACGGGGAGCTATTATACACGCTTCAGCCGATTTCAAATTAAACTATTATTTCCTTCCTCCTTCCGTGGCCTTCTTATTGTTGTCAGTCACCAGGACAGGCCCACTGGTGTGGAGCGTGTCTCCTTGTTTTTTCCAGTACTCCTTTGTTAGAACACATTTTCGCCTATCGCAGATTATAATGAGTGCCAAATGTCATATTTGTGCGGAAGTTTTAATTATTGAAAACGAAATTTCCTGTGACTCATGTAAAGAGCCAATGCATTCTACCTGCAGTGGTATATCCAGACTGGAGTTCCAATGCTTTGTTCCTCATGCCGAGATGTTAAACAACTACTTAGTAAAATGGATCAATTAACATCTTTAGTTAATAGCTTGCGGGATGAGATTGAAAATTTGAAGAGGACTCCCTTTGCTGGCGCCTCCCCACGTGCTAACGATGTAGATGCTGTTACTATGGAAAGCATAGTTGGCGAGGTAGCAGAGCGGCTTAAATGCAAGAATAACCTCATTATCTTTAACTTGCCGGAGCTGGAGACTGGAGGCAAGGTCGAACAGATTGCTTCTGACACAGAATCTATTCGAGAAATACTGGGACCTCTCAATGTGCCATCTGAAGGCCTTATACCCGTTAGACTAGGCAAATTCGATCCTTCTCATCATTCACGTAAACGACCATTGAAACTTTCTCTGCGTAGTCAAGAAGACGTTATTCACGCGTTACGCGGGAGTTTAAAACTGAAACAAACGGAGAAATATAAATCAATTTCGCTCTCCAAAGATAAAACTCTTCTGCAGAATTCTTTATATAAAACTGTTAAACTCCAACTACGCGAACGTACTGATGCTGGTGAATTGGGGTTACGCATTAAATATTTCAACGATATCCCAAAAATTATCAAGGACAAGGATTCGAAAAACTAATGCCGTCCAACAGTTATACTCCTATGCAACTCTACTATCAAAACGTGCGCAGCCTCCGATCTAAGCTGAATGATGTCTACTCTTGTGGTCACTGTATGGATTCTGATATTATATTGCTATCAGAAACTTGGTTGTCTACCGATATATCTGATTCTGAATTATTTGATGCATCGTACACCGTCTGTAGAAAAGAACGTGATTCTGAACCTGGGAAGCACGGGAGGTGGAGTACTTGTTGCAGCCCATAATAGTGTGAATATCGTTCCGGTGAACACGTGTATTTCTGAATTAGTCCCGCTTATTGATTTAGTTATCTGCAAATGTAACTTCATGCATATTACTGTGTTTATTGTAAATTTGTTTATACCTCCAGATACTACTTGTGATGACTATGAGTCTTTTTTTGATGCTCTAGCTTTAGAATTGCTAAATAGAAAACTAGTCATAGCTGGCGATTTTTATTGCCCTTTGTTTAATTCCGCGGATAATGTTGGTGACCGCAAATACTTAGCACTAAAACATTTTATGAATGTATTAAATCTACGTCAGCTTAGTAATGTAGTTAACAGTAGAAATAGGCAACTTGATTCAATCTTCACCAATCTGTCTTGTACTGCTTCCGTTACCCTAAGTGATATTTCTTTAGTTCCTGTTGACAGCTTTCATCCTCCCCTTGATATCTTCCTTGAACTTAGTGAAACTCCCTTTAGTGATACTTTCCTTAACTTTCTCTCCAACTGTAACTCTCGGTATAACTTTCGTAAAACGAACTTTCCTGTCCTCTACAATGACCTGCTCAACACTGATTGGTCACATTTGGAAGCATGCGCTGATGTCAACGTTGCAGTCTCTTCATTCTATTCAACATTGCACTCATTGATGCACATGTGCCGAAGTATATAACTACGTCTAGGAAATATCCCGTTTGGTTTAATCCATCAATAATTAAGCGAATTAAACTAAAGGAATATTATCACAGAAAATGGTTATCCACTGGCTCTTATTTCTACAAAGCTGAATTTTCAAGAGTGCGTAGACTTGTCAAGGTTGAGTCTAGGAGCTTGTATGCTGTTTATGCAACTAGCATGGAAACTCAAATTTCTAGCAATCCTAAGGTTTTTTGGCAGTTTATTCGGCAAAAATCTGGTACCTCAAGAATACCTGGTTCCCTAAAACACGATGATGTGGAACTGACCGAAGCTGGTATAATAGCTGAAGCTTTTGCCAAAGTATTCTCTGATGCGTATAAACCTCGCATGGTTTCTGTGACTGTTGACTTCAACTCTTTTTCTTCTGATAAAGTACTAGCAGCAATCAAATGTCTTAAGAATGACAACACGTCTGGTTACGATGGCCTACCTAAGTTTTTAGTCAGAGATTGTGTTGCTATTCTATGCGTACCGTTGTGTTATATTTTCAACTTGTCTTTGCGTACATCTGCATTCCCGGAGAGATGAAAGATTACGTTAATTAATCCTACACTTAAAAAAGGATCCAAATATGACATCGCAAACTACAGACCCATCGCTATTTTATGCAGCTGCTCTAAAGTATTTGAGCAATTACTTTATAACAAAATTCTTAACAGCATCCGATGCCACCTATCCAGCCAACAACATGGTTTCATGCCTGGCAGGTCCACATTAACCAACCTCGCCGAAATTACGCAGTACATAAGCATTAGCATAAACTCACAAGAACAAGTGGACGTCCTGTATACTGATTTCGCCAAGGCGTTCGACAGCATAGATCACAACATCCTCATAGCGAAATTAAGCGCCTTTGGTTTCTCGCCTATTGTTACGGACCTGACAGCTTCGTTCCTTGATAATCGCTCGTGTTACGTCACCTACAACGGCTTTCACTCTAGTGTGTTTACTGCCTCTTCTGAAGTCCCTCAAGGATCCAAGCTCGGGCCGCTGCTATTCAACGTCTATATTAACGATCTTCTGTCAACCCTCAAATGTCGAGTCCTGGCATACGCAGACGATCTCAAAATCTTTTCTAAGATCACATGTATTGATGACTGCGAATCTCTTCAACGTGACCTGCTTGTTATTTGTAAATGGTGCATGGAAAATAACATTCGGCTGAATGTGGGCAAATGTGCCGTTGTTTCTTACACAACAAACAGAAACCAAGTTACTTACTCTTATACTGTGGATAATACTAACATCTCTCGCCATACACACTTTGAAGATCTGGGTGTCTCTTTTGACAATCGGCTTCTGTTCTCCGAACATATATCAGCTATTTGTAAATCAGCATCTCAGACTTACGGTTTTTTTGTTAGATCTTGCAAAGCCTTTCGAAATGCTGACACTCTGAGAACACTATATTACACACTTGTGAGGCCTAAGCTGGAGTACGCTTCAATAATATGGTATCCAGTATATATATATATATATCAACAGCTATAACTGGAGAGAGTACAGAAAAGATTTTTGAAATATCTAACCTTTCAAATGCGTTGATACTACCCACCACGAGGATGGGATTATGATGCGTTGCTCTCCGAACACAATTTTCAAAGTTTATCTGAACGTAGAGAGATTTTTAATAAATCTACTTAATAATAAAATAGATGCACCAGAATTACTATCTGCTATAACAATAACCGTTCCTTCATACAGCACACGCTCGACGGACACATTTTTCATACCGACAGCGAGAACTAAAGTTTTAGCCAAAGCTCCGATTTCTCACATGTGCAGGAATGTCAATAAACTTTACTCCGACCCTTTCCACCTTACTTCTTCTACCTAAATTACTCTTCCATTCATCATTGCTTTCTTCTTTTTTGTCTTCCATTTCCTAGTCTTCTTTATAAATTTTAACTTTGGTATCACCTATCTGCGATAAATCTTGTTTTTGCTTAGTATTTATTTTCCTTTTTGTTATGCTTAAGCACTGTACAACTTTATGTTTATATTTGTCCTGTTAATGGATATTATTTCTGTTGGACAATAAAGATTATTATTATTATTATCATGGCCTCGTAACGCCAATTCAAAAGCTCCGCAAAATTTTACACACATAATTCACCGGCGCAAAATATGACGATTTTTTTACACATTTTCGTTGTACATAATTTTATGTCGCAAATAAGGACGATTTAACTGTTCATGTATGTCCACTTTGCCTAGAACACTAAAATCCATGCATGCATTCATGTGAGAAACGGAGTTTTCATGTTTCTTTGTCTTCTCTGCGATATGCTTTAAAAACTTTGTTTATTCCACGCACTAAATTCTTTCTTAAAAAGTAAGCAGATAAAACAAAATCGTTTATTTGTTAGTGAACATGTACACATCCACTCATATTTTTCATATAGATTTATACTCTATTGTTAGTTCCAGTTTTACTTATAGAAGTTTTTCCTCAAATGATACGGGGGTTTTTTACAAGATTTTGCACACAATCATAACTTCAATATCATTAATAATAAACGTCACTTTGAAACGCCTTTGAAATTACACATGCCGAAAACGATGCAGTCCCAATGAATGCACGACGTTAAGTGGGGATACGAAATCGTATGCCGGTCGATTCATACTCGAAATAGGGATATGGGAAATTGTGCCGGGAACATAGTTTCGAGGGTGGGCATATGCGCTAGTGCCTGTGCTGCGGAAAGAAACTTTGATACCATCGTTATAAAAATACGTAAAAATAATAAAACAAAATAATGCACTGAATTACATGGGAATTTCTTTCTGTGTTTATCTTGATGGTTGGGTGAGCACGTGCCATTGTGCGCTTTAGTACCAGCCGCCACTGATTTCGTCATTCGCATAGTGATTAGCTCTTGTCCTAAAAGTGTAATAAGCTGAACCAAACGATAAAAAGAACGCTACTTTTAAGTTAATTACCTATTAGAAATCAAGCACATCTTAGTTGTTCAAGATAATCCTCATGCATGTTTGAATATAGATATAATACGGGAAGAAAAAACACGAATGCATACCTGAAATAACCATATCCATGTATTTCATTTTCATCAATCCTTCGTACGTTAATTTTCCACCACAGCCTGCTAATGTTTCATCAACTTCCAACTGTAACCTTTTCTGAATTTCTAGATTCAACGTGACTTCGTACGCTGCAAAGCTCATTAAAGTAGAAACCGTCTCAAATCCTCCGAAAAAGAACATTAGAGCTTGCGCAGCAATATCTAAATCAGTTAAACATGGCTTAGGGGTCTTTGTTTCTTCACCACTAACAGCCTCTTCTACGGTAGCGAAACCAGCGTCGGTTGCTGCATCAGCTTGTGAATCTATTATGGTTTTCCCTTTTCTAGCTTCAAGCAATAAATTTATCATATCGGGCCGGACAATGCCTTGCGATTCGCGCAGTTCAACGGTTTCTCTAACGATCTTTAAAAAGAAATCCGTAACTTCTTTGGGAAAGAAACGTAATTTCAATGCCTACAACAGTGTACCGCAAGTATTCACTCTAATTCAAATTATTTCAAATTTAGTAATAAGTTAAATGTGGGATACGTGCTCCACCTAACCATTACTTTATAGAGGGTGTGGCATTTATCTGTGGACGAGCTATTGTGGCTAACCTGTCCACTTAAGTGAAATATGTTTTAGATAAAAGTGATTCAGGATTAAATACTGTACCCCGCGAAATTATTTTTATATATACAGGGTGGTCAGTTTAGCCGGCGCGGTATACAACTTTGTTATTTTAAATGGAACACCCTATATATCATTACATTTTTGGATTCCCCGATGCAAAATAAAGTAGATTTAATTCACATACCCTGCACCAAACCCGAACAGTTTCGGAGTTATTCGACTTTTTAGAAAAAAAAATGCATTTGCTTGGGTCACTTGGAAAATCAATACCACCGTTACTTATAAAAATTTTGCGATTATTTTGTAGTATAGTCGTGACAATATTTGAAAGTGAATAACCAATTAATAATTTCTTTGTTATGTTATACAGGGTGTTGTTAAAGTGACAATAAAGCTAGGCATCTTTAAATAGACGAATCTAATTTTTTTCAAATGGAACACCTTGTATATTTTTGTGCCATATAATACAGAATTAAGTCCTCTTTCAATCGCATGTAACATTTCCTATAGCTAAAGTTAATACTTTTTGAGTAATTTTGAATAATGTGCTATGTAGTGCGAGAAAAAGAGTAATTGATCGATATTCTAAGAAAAAAACATTTATGACAAAATCAAGTGCTGTAAAGATGATTTTGATACTTTTTATAATAATTTTTTGAGTAAACATCGGTATATTTTATCCATCGTTGGTTTATACTATGTACAATTTTATTTATGTACCTCCAGGATAAGCATTTATAATCATATGCCCAAATAGGTATCAAAATAAAATTATAGTAGGCCATGTTTTGTGATAATAAATGAACTAAGGGTATCTAGCTAACTGTCAAATTTTACGTACAAGTATTGTGGTAATTAGCCAGTTTTCAGCATTTTGACGACAGTGTGAATTTTCTAGTTTTATTATTGTTGCTTGTTACTTGTTTCTTGGTTTATGTTACACATTCTTTGTTATCTGTTCCTTGTTATTTTTTATTATTTCCTTTTTTCAAATTGAATATGAACTACTCGAAGGAAGAGCTTATAGATATGGCCTTTATCCTAGGTGAGAGTGGGCGCAATTGCTTACTGGCAAGTAGAATTTATGTACAGAGGTATCCAAACCGCAGACATCCTCGAACAGAAGTTTTTGAACGTTTGATGGCCAGGTTTGTAAATGATGGTTCTGTTAAGTACGGATCTCATAGACGTTCAAAAACTGTGATTACCGAAGAAAACGAATTAATGGTTTTGCAAACTATTGTAGAAGATCCTCATATTACTTTGCGAACAATGAGCAATAATTTAGTCATTAGTATGAGGTCATTAGGAAGAATGCTGAAGAAAAATAAGTATCACTCTTATAAAGTTCAACTCCACCAAGAACTGTTGCCAGCAGATTTGAATAGAAGGGTAGAGTTTTGTCGCAGAATTACAGTAATAATGAGCGAACATCCGGATTTTTTTGAGTAATGTGTTGTGGACAGATGAAGCCCAGTTTCATAATAATGGATGAGTAAATAGACATAATTTTCACTATTACTCACATTATTCGTGAAACTCGTCGCCAAAACAGATGGTCACTTAATGTTTGGGGCGGTATCATTGGTACCAGTGTTATCGGGCCGTACTTTTTTGAACAACATTTAAACGGTCAGAGATATAGGTACTTTCTTGTGAACGAATTAGGAGGCCTGCTAGAAGATGTGCCATTGCAAAATAGACTAAGTATGTGGTTCCAACACCACGTTGCGCTCAGCCACAACCACCATGAAGTAAGAGAAACTTTAAATGAAATGTATGGCATTAGATGGATAGGTAGGGGAGGACCTATTGCATGACCAACACGATCTCCTGATTTGACCCCCATGGATTTCTTTCTATGGGGGTACATCAAAAGTAAAGTAAATGAGGAGGTACCAACTACACCAGAAGATATGAGAGGCAGAATTTCTAGAGCTTTTAAAGATATTGGCCATAATATGCTTCTGAGCGTTAGAAATTCATTTACCCAACGTTTAACGACGTGCATAAATAATGAAGGCGGTCATTTTGAAGTTCTTTTATAATTTTCATTGTTATTTATCTTTATTTTTATAATTTGAGATTTCTATTGTTATTAAATTATCTTTATCGTTTTGTTTTTTGTTTTAATTTCTACAATTAGAGATTCCAATTCTTGAATTAATGAAAGAAAAAAAAAATTCTTTTACAGTAAACATTATAATAACCATTTTTTTACTAAATAGCACATTATTCAAAATTACTCAAAAAGTATTAACTTTAGCTATAGGAAATGTTACATGCGATTGAAAGAGGACTTAATTCTGTATTATATGGCACAAAAATATACAAGGTGTTCCATTTGAAAAAAATGAGATTCATCTATTTAAAGATGCCTAGCTTTATTGTCACTTTAACAACACCCTGTATAACATAACAAAGAAATTATTAATTGGTTATACACTTTCAAATATTGTCATGACTATACTACAAAATAATCGCAAAATTTTTATAAGTAACGGTGGTATTGATTTTCCAAGTGACCCAAGCAAATGCATTTCTTTTTCTAAAAAGTCGAATAACTCCGAAGCTGTTCGGTTTTGGTGTAGGGTATGTAAATTAAATCTACTTTATTTTGCATCGGGGATTCCAAAAATTTAATGATATATAGGCTGTTCCATTTAAAATAACAAAGTTGTATACCGCGCCGGCTAAACTGACCAGCCTGTATATATAAAAATAATTTTGCGAGGTAGAGTATTTAATCCTGAATCACTTTTATCTAAAACATATTTCAGTTAAGTGGACAGGTTAGCCACAATTGCTCGTCCACAGATAAATGCCACACCCTGTATATTTTAAAAAGTAATAACGTAAAGTTAAATTATATGAGTTATAAAAATATACCTAATTTATCTTATTGATTGGAAGATATCAAAGAACGAAGTTAATATTAAGTAACTATAAATTAAGTACGTCGTATTATAACACTTACTTATACCGGGTGTTTATTTGTGGAAATCTTGAAATTTATGAAAAATTTATCGAGGGGCACAAGTTTTGATGCGAAAATTGATCCGGCCACTTTAAGCCTCTGCCCCAGGGAGCCACCCCTTTAAAAATCTTAAATGAAAAGAGGTATCCAGTAATACATCATGTTGAAATACTACATTTTAATGTTCAGTTTTTTTTATGGTCTAAGTTTTTCTAAATTTCCAGCTTGAGGGGTAAATACAACAGACTTTAAATGACCCTATAGAAAAAAGTCTAGTGCCATTCTATAGGTCCTCTTGGTCCTATCCATTTATTTGAAATACATTGTGTGGTATGTATGAATAAAAACGACTACACTGCTTGTAGTATTTACTTTTAGTCCGTAGTATATGCTTCAACATGTGTAGCACCTATCCTAGTCCGTTTGCTCGGGAACACGTTATGACAAGTTTATTAGATTTTCTGTTTCATCGTTGTAGTTACACCAAATTGTCAAGACAGCCTGGAATATCATTTGGTATTTTTCTTGTTCGTCAGTTAAACTGTTACAAGTATTAAAGTGCTAGTGTATTCGCGGTTGTATAAACATGTCTTCAGATGAAGACATGCCCCATGAAGAGGAGTCCTAAACGGAAGACATACAATTAGCATTTGTTATAATGCTAGAAGATTACAAGATACTTCTTGATAAAAAAAAATGACACCTGCCATCAAGTATGCAAATGACAAAGCCCTTAAAGAATTACTCGATGGTTATAATAAGAATATATACAAAACTTAGATAGTAAACAAGTAGTAAGAAAATAATTATATAAAATGCAAAATAAAGAAAATTACGGATATGGAAAGAACAGGAAATAAGAAAATTAAATGAGTGGCAACAAATATCTTATGACCTGTGGAATGGAAATAAGAATCCAGTCAGTTTCATTTTAAGTCTTTTATTTATATTTTTGCTATACTTTGCTTTATTTTTCCTATTTAATTTAATTTCTATTTAAACATACCTAAGTTTCTTAAAAACACTTTTATTTGCTGAATAAGCGCACAGCCTCTAGTTTCGTTTATTTCTGTCAGCTATGTATTAGCTATTAGGTACGATACCTTTTCCCTATTGAATCTAAGAGAAAAACGGAATTAAACATGATCGACAAATTATACCTTATATTCAGTTACCGGAATATTTGATGATACAAATTATCATCATTGACGTATCGTCTTGCACTGTATATTCTTCTTCTGCGTATTCCATCTATTTTCAAACAAAAATAACCGTAGAATGCTCAGTGAAGCTGCTATTAGACCAACTTCGCTAACGTCAAGCAAATACTACAATTTATTGTGGAAATCGAAATATCTGCTGTAAGAAGTCGGTTCTTCAACGTGTAGTTAATACTTTAATCATATCCACTAGAGTGCTACTTGGTATAGTAGCTTCCGGAAAAATTACGAGTATCTACTTTGAAATGTTGTTTCTTCTTAGTGTTGAAGTATTTACTATGTAGAAAATGTTAATACATCTAGGATTAGCACGTACTTTGTTTTTATTCATACCACCAATTTTCTAACCACAGTAACCACTGCCTTATATCTTGTTGAAAATATAATTTATTCTCATCAAGTAGGATATTGCCATCGCTGTCCAGTTGATTTTATTTATTTCTTTAGTATTCCAACATATCCAAATATGCTTCGCTATTTCGGTGTCCATTGAAAAACAATGATCAAATCTCTTGGTCCCCCAATATGGCCGTCCATGCACTAATTTTTTCAGGATACTGGGTGTGACCTTCTACATATAGGTGAGGGTTTTCGTTACTCCAATATCTGCAGGTATATTTATTTACAAATCTATGTACTTAAATAAAAAGTACATTCTTCACTGAAGCAGATATTTCTTACAAATGCATTGTTATTATTCATCATGGCAGTAATTCGTTCACAAAACTTTGTTTTGTCAAAATCGTCCTCAGTTAGCTTTTGAATATTTTCAATTTATAAGGATGAAATTTCTGAAGTTTTGTGATTTTATGGAAAGAATCCAAAGAAATTCCAGTTGCCGCCCAACACTTTCACTTGAGCGGCTTCATTTAAAACTGCCGGCTGCTTATGTTTTACATTCGCAACAGACCTAGCCTGAGTAAATTTGTCAATAAAATTTAAGACATACCTACGAGACGTGATCTTATCCGGATGCCTTTCGTTAAATGGTGCGGCAGTTCATCGAGCACACTGATTTTCGGTTGCATAAATTAATACAATTTCAACACTTTCTTGTAAACTGTAAATCATTATTGTTATTTCATTTAAATAGGTTTGAATTGATAACACTAAATAATTTATACTAACGCAACAGACGATGTACTTCCGAAGGAGGAACACCGGAACAGAAATTGATATATCCGCTGTTTTATTATACCGTTGGCTGTTTTTTGTTTATAGCATTACTTTTGTGTACAAATGTAAAATCAGCACCAAAATTTAATAATGCCATCGTTTTTGTGCTCGTTTTGTGCTGATTTGTGCTGTAAAGAAAAAAAATTGTGCTCTTTCCGTTATCAAGATATTAACGATTAAAGATGGGCAAGCCAACTTGACGCTACGGGCACACTTTCGAATTTTCAAAATTTGACTATGCTATCGTTTTGTGCTGATTTGTGCTGTAAAGAAAAAAAATTGTGCTCTTCCCGTTCTCGAGTTGATGACACCGCAGCAAAATAATACGTACCTGTATTAATAAATATCCTTGTACCCAACTACATTTTGCGTTAAGATATTTTGAACTTTCATAGAGTAATTTATATATATTTTTGTTTTATTTACATATTTTTACCTTTTGTACAATTCCTCCATGCACCGGGACCAGAACTGTACAACAAATATTTAATAAATCTCATGTTTTTATCGAAATATGCTTAGTTATTGGTAACATTCCACACTTAAAATCAATTCCAAAATCAATAGAAATATAGAGCGTGCGGTACCTTTTACGAGGGCTTGTCAGTTTTATTGGAACAAGTCAACCTACTCATAGATCTGTAGGTCACTACACTGGATACAGTTTAAGACCAAATAATTTGTGGGAAGTATATGATGATTTACAAACAAAGAAGAAAGAGATTCCTTATAGTACCGTAGTGCTGCCACACATCATATTATATACCATTTAAGCTGGTCATATAGATGATTAGCTTAGTCGAATTACAATTTAATATCTAATTTCTGTATATCCTTTTACTGTACTATTGGAATCATATATGTAGTGTAGCAATGTGATTAGACATGTGTTTAAATTAGCTCATAATCTGGGAATTCTATGGATAATATCAAAGTTAAAGACAAAGTTATTTTATTACATTTACTACGAAATCTGGTAGGAAAAAAATATTTGACGATAGTATACAGTCACCGAGAGGTGTCGAGTCTCCGAGGAGTAGATACGGGCAAAACACTTGCCGCGGGGGTGGGGTTTTTTGCACGAAGAGAAGATTCCTCAACTACTTAAAAACAAACTCTGACGCACCTTATGAACACTACATACATTGAATTTGAGGATGACCACAACTCTAGTAAATCCACTAATAGAAATATCGCTCGCTTTGACTGCTTCGGCACAACTAAGACCAACACAATATTAATGGTTGTTCTGATTGGAGGGTTAGAAATAATAGAGAATATAGCTACTGAAAACGTTTTAGAAAGGAGTGTCAAAACTAATCATAGGATGCAAAAAATTATAAAGGTTATTATACGCTTTAAAAATGAAATGAAGGAAGAGCTGACAGACATGAATACAGAATTTAAAAAATATAAACAAGGGACTGCGAGTAATGAACGTAAACGAACGTAATGTTCAATTAAGACGAGCTAAGATGAGTAAAAGGAAACAGTTTTTATAACTAATATAGTATATCGAAGGAATTCAAACATTTTATTTCTTAATAAATAGAATTGTTCTGGAGAAACCGCACCTAATATGGTCTGGGGACAAGGTATAATAGGAATATGGAAATGGAAATGGAATATATTAACAGGATTAACCGGTTTTGACTAACTGCAAATTTCAAAGATTCCTATTATGTATGTCCAAATAAAGTCGTACAGTTTTATGTGTTTTATTACGCTACATGTGTTTGTCTTTTACATAGGTACCACACATTTTATATTTTCTTTATCTGATATACTCTTACTTATCTGCTCTTACGTCCTCTAATATGATTTACTCTTTCATAGGAGATTGTAATTGCTTACCCCTTACACTATCACATATTATATTGACAATGTCTGTGATGGTGATTACAACTAAATATGTAATAAGCAATAAGAAAATATTTTTATCAGGGCAAGGAGTGCCACCACAAAATTTTCATTAAAGTACATTAGATCGTCAGAAAAAAAACCTTTACCTACTGGCCTTAACGTAATAGCAACCACAACTGTATATGTAAACTGTATCTAATACTCTGGGCATTAAAAGCCTAAAATGTAATTGTTATGGCAAAAATCACAGCAAAATGAGCATAGTCAAATTTCGAAAATTCTAAAGTGGCTCGCAGCGTCTAGGTGGTTGCCCATTTTTAATCGCTAATAACTCAAGAACCAAAAGAGCACAGTTTTTTATCTTTGCAACACAAATCAGCACAAAACGATGGCACAGTCAAATTTTGAAAATTCAAAAGTGAATCCGCAGCATCAAGTTGGCTTGCCCATCTTCAGTCGTCAATAACTCGAGAACGGAAAGAGCACAAAATTTTTTCTTTACAGCACAAATCAGCATAATTAATGGCATAATTAAATTTTATAAATTGATCAGCTAGAGATTTTCTTACAAATTTCAAAAACGAATCGATCAATTGCTATAAACTAAACGCCAAAATGTAGTGTTCCTTTGTTGTTGTTTAAGATTTTTAAGGCTGAGCCAATTTTTGCATCAAAAGTTGTCATCCTCGACAATACTTCTTTTATGTTTCAGGAAATTTTTCATAAATTTCTAGATTTCCAGCCGGTATGTTTTTAGATTTGAAATCTAGTCTGCTGCATATGTAATCTTTATGCTGGACGAGCGTCTACCAATCACATAAAGGATTGCGGAGTGTCCTCCTCTAAGAATATGGGTTGGTGTTGTTTGAACTTTTCATCGTCTGTTGGATGATGGAAGCCCGACGTTTCGGCAATGGTTCTACTGCCACCATCAGCTGATAAGGACTATGAGTTTGTAATTCCATTGTCGTATATAACACGTCCTGCAGAGTGGACTGCTAACCAATTCCGTCCAGTGCATGTGGCCTATAAATAGCCCTACAGCTTGACGTAGGTTGCTGCGAGAAAGTTGCAGACGATATCTTACCGTCCCTGATGTAGCCTACAGATGACTTTACGTACTTCACAGTAGGTAATTGTCAATTCCAATCTATTCTCGTGTAGAGTGACTGTCTATTGATTTAGACTGAGTGTAGCCAACGAAATTGGAATAACAGTCTCCGTCACGATGTAAGGAGAACGCAAACCGGCGGTTAATTTGCATCGGCGGCCTCAGTACTCGAACTTTCTTTACGACCTTTAACTGGTTTGAGTGTCAATAGCGATCTTTCTTGTTGATAAAGAGTGCCATCTACATCACGTTACAAAGCACAGTCTCGAACTCTCCATCAACGGTGGTATCTTTCACTTGTGCAATTATGTAGAAATCACCACCTGCTTGAAGCTCTCCGTTCTAACAAAGGCAGCCTACAAGACTCAACTTAAGACCGTGTCAAACTAACATTACTATTAAAAGATGGTTCTACATACTGCTAATAGAGTCACGTATGTTTTCGCGCGTTATGTGGAGTTAAACGCTCACTATATCTCACTGTTTGCGCCATACGTACCTAATTGTGAACCTGTTTGTTTTCATTTCAAATTTTCCGTTTACGATAATCCCTGACGGCCTTCCAAAAGGTAATGCGAATCCAGGCCTTTAGTTGTAATCCTCGCCGGTGCATTCATTTAGTATCAAAAAGTTCAGAAAGACAACAGCATCATTTTCCAGTAAGACCCACCAGGAGCGACAATTAGCAAATATTGTACCCAGCGCTTCCACTAACGTCCAATAAAAATGAGGATTACATCCGAAACTGCCTACCACAGCAATAGACAATGTGTCAATTACTACTAATGACAACAATTCAAGGTTGTGAAGGTTTAAAATTATAAGTTTTTGATTTATAAAGTAATAAGATTAAAAAAATTAACACTCAGCCGACGGTGTTCCTACAGCTCCTCTTTCTTTCTTAAATAACAGAAACAGTATTGACCTAATCGGCTTAAGATTGGTATAATTTTGTTCAAAAGGAATTCAGAAAAATGGGGATGCAGCTGAGCAATGTACACAACGAAAAACAAGAGGGCACAATATGTTTAAAATTAACTACAAAAATTTGAAGAACATTATGTCAAGAATATTGGCAAAAGCTTAAATATTTGATAAAGAAGTTGTATTGAGTACATTCATCAGCTACATCCCCATTTACCTGAATTCCAGCTGGTACTCCTACACTTTGTGTAATACTTAATATAGAGGAAGGGCGGGCAAGACGGGATACTCGGGCAAGATGGCATATTGGCTCTATCGTCTAATTTAACCCAACAAAAATATCTATACCTATTAAATAATATTGCATAAGGTGGCAACAATGCGTATATGTACCGGACAGTTCAGGTTACACCACTGACGCCCGAAGTTAGTTGTGTTTGTGTCGTTTTCATGTGGGCGGTCCAATGTAAGTATCTAATCAAAACCATTTTTCTCCTTATATACTTCATTGTTCATTTATTTCTTATATACCATAACTATTGTAAAATAACTGCCATTATATTGATGCATCGTTCTTTTCAGTTTATCTTTTTAAAACCTCTATATTCTTTAAAAATGTTTTACGAACGAAACGGGCAAGTCGGCATACTTATTTGCCGGGCAAGATGGCATGATATGCCGTCTTGCCCGCACCATGCCATTTTATTCGCTGCATAATTTACTCACACTAATCTTTTTTGCAGATGGTTTACACATATATAAGGAAAACAGATAGGGGAACCTGGGATGAGACAAACATGGCGCGAGCTATCAACGCTGTTAAAAAGAAAGAAATGGGGCGGGCTCGCGCTAGCAAAACTTTTAATGTTCCTGCAACAAAGTTGCGGCGCCGAGTTGAAAATAAAAAGAAAATAGCAATTAACACCACAAAACATCTTGGTCGGCATGAAAATGTACTAAACGAAGAGGCTGAAAAAGCCATAGTGACTAATATACTGGAATTAGAGTCTCGTTTTTTTGGTTTAACATGCCATGATGTTTGCGTCCTTGCATATAAAATTGCAGAGAAGATGAAATTGCGCCATCCATTTAGTCGTCAAAGGAAAATGGCGGGAAAATCTTGGCTGCGGATATTCAGACAAAGAAATCCAGAAATTTCATTGAGGCTTCCCGAGGCTACCTCACTTGCACGTGCAACAGCGTTTAATAAAGCCCAAATAGAGAAATATTTCACTAGTTTGGAAAATGTACTGGAGCAATATTTAATAGATAAGATTATGATATTCAACATGGATGAATCAGCACTTACTACGGTACAAGAAACGACCAAAGTATTTGCCAAGAAACAAGTGGGTGTGGTAACTAGTGCAGAAAGAGGTATTCATACTACTGTGGTAGCTTGCGTAAGTTCTGGCGGGACTTATGTTCCTCCAGCAATTATATTTCCGCGCAAAAAATATAATGCGCTTATGTACGATGCTGCCCCTATAGGCACCTTAAGACTCTACAATGAATCTGGTTACATGACAGGGGAACTGTTTTTTAAATGGATGCAGCATTTTATCTCCTTTGTAAGGCCAACGCCAGAGAAAAAAAAAAAAAAAAAATTCTCGATGGACATATGAGCCACAGAAACTTAGAAGCATTGCAGTTAGCGAAGGAAAAGTCGGTTGTACTCTTCTGCTTACCAGCTCATTGTACACACCGGCTTCAACCATTAGATGTGGCCTTTCTCGGACCACTGCACAAGTACTACAATCAGGCTATGACAGAATGGATGAAACTAAATCCGGGTCGTCCGGTTACAATTTATCAAATCGCTCAGCTTTTTAATATAGCATATGAAAAGGCAGCTACGCTCACAATCGCTTTGAGTGGCTTTCGTGCTACTGGAATTGCCCCTTTCAATAGAAGTATATTCCCGGAACATATGTTCTTACCCAGTTTAACTACGGACAACGAAAATTTTCAAACGGAAAATGATCAAAATCCACAGAACGTACCATGTTATGAAAACAAGGTAGAAGCTGGGGTTCAAGTTCCTTCAACCTCTAATCTAACTCGACATCTTACAGCTGGATCAAATGATATTCCATTATCGATATTGAATTCTGTGAATACGTTAGTAGATGAATTATCACCAAAACCTCACAGCAATTGTAGGAAAAACCCTAAGCGTAACTAAGACCACTTATCAAGACGTATTGACAGAGAGCCCATTCATAAAGGAACTTTGTGAAAAAGAAGCTGAGAAAAAGTTAAAGGAGCAAAGAAAAAGTAAAAGAGCGATAGTGAAAAAAACGCTGTTTGAAGATGATAGCTCCGATGATGGTGATGACAAAAATTACGGTGGAAGTCAGAGTGATGAAGAGGATTGTGCGTGTTTATGTTGTAATGACTTGTACAGCCGATCCAAAAGTCGCGAGGCTTGGTTAAAGTGTCAGTCGTGTGGGTTATGGTCCCATGCGGAATGTGCAGGACTATCAAAAAGGGCAAAAAAATTTATTTGCGAATTATGTAAAAACTGAACTTGTTTCTTTATTTTTAAAGTAAATGAATATCCAGTAATGGTTATTTATTTTGTTTATTGTCAAAAACTTTTCATTTTTAATTACGTTACCAAGCAATAACTGAATCATTGTGTTTTTGGCGTATTTCACAATATTTTTACGTTTTATCATTAATTTATTATATCAATAAGAGTTAATGCACTATCTTTATACATGTTAGCATAAACGAATGTAAATTTTCGAAAATTTTTTAATGCTACAATTTCTTAAATATTTTTTTACTTGTATGCAATCTTGCCCAGTATGGTCGGGCAAGACGGATATTGTAATGTTTTTCTAATTAATTTTTTTTCAAAATAAATGTTTCTTGAAAATGTATCATTCTTTATTGTAAAACAAACTACAATCTTCTGATCATCTCTACAAATAAAACGTATTGTCTTGGATTAAAAAATACGGCATTTATAGGAAAATTTAAGATGCTATGCCAACTTACCCGACCTTCCCCTATATGTTATGTTTCAGAAAGGCGGGTTGGAGGAGTAAAGGGCTATACTATCTCTTACGCTCAACTTATGAAATCAAGACATTTTTATCTCCGTTTTGCTAGCAATTAATAAATAGTTTTAACCAAGTGCTGTTGTGTTTTATTCTAAGGAGTTAAATGTTCCAGGAGGCCTTTTCAAAATTTTGGCTTGATATTTTATGATAAATTTGTAATTTTGTTTTCGCGCGTTATTTTCCACGTATGGGCATTAACCATAGAATTTCTTCCTTCATTTCTAAATTTTCTTCTTTAGGAAACCTTCCTGGAAAGTTAACTCCATTTATCAGGTGGTTTCGAAAAAAATTATCTGCAATCTATATTCAACTCTCTAAGAAACAATCTAAAATGCAACGTCAACATATGAATATTAGTTAATGGAGATTTCGTTGAAAGTCAGATCTGAGCCATTCAAACGGAAATTAATAAAAAGATAAACAAAAATGCATTTTCTAATCTCAAAGTGTGCGAATCACCTTGAATGACTCAACTAAAAATTTATTCTGACTTATGCACTATTTATTTACGTAGATTATTAATTTGACTTAATTATTTCTTTGGAACTTCCAATACAACTTCAATTAATCAAATACGGACTGCATCTGCATACATAGTTGCACATATCCCACATTTACATACATAAATTTTTTTTCCGGAAACACAATGACTTACCTTACTTAATGCTGGAGCTAAAAGATATAGGAAAAATTTTAAATTTGTAATTGTCCCAAGGTTTGTAGCCTTTGTTCCCATAACAAAGAAATCATTACCCGGTTCTTTGAGACTGTCGCATTTAATTCCAAAAGCAATGCTCGCAATAACATCATTTGTATATTTGCTAAATGTGTCCTTCATTTCTAGTATTTGACTGCGATTCTGTTTTAAAAAATGATCCGTGAATTCATCAGCACACTCGGATATAAGCATAAACATCATTTTCATCTTGCTAGATGTAAAACTGGGGCTTAAAGTTTGTCTCATCTCTTTCCATTCTGTATCTAAATAAGAAATCGATTTATTAAACGTTGCATTGGACTATAGGCTGTCTAGGTCTCCGAAGAAATAGTACAGACTTCATGGAAAGTTGTATAGGTAAACTTCCTTCTCAAACCCGAACGATTTTTACAGATTATTTAAACCAATTACGATTAATAAGTAGGCAAACAAAAGTTGCATGCATTTGTTTGTTACCTTTTAACGAAAATAGGTTTTTGGAAAATATGGGGTCAACGCCTTCTGGCACAAACGCTCGATGATTAAGGAAGTGATCAAAATCCTTTACTGCAATTTGCTTTATAAGTTCAGGATCTCTGATCATTAAAGTTGGAGCTAGCATTTGATATATTCCGATATACCTAGAAAAAAAAACTAATATTAATGCGTACAATTTCTTGTGGGAGCTAGACCATGTTAAAACAAGTTTTAACCCGTAAATTAAGTAAAGGCACTAAAAAAATTATTGTATAACAACTCCACTTAAAAAATCATTGTCATTTTTGTGTCTTACGATTTAGTTCGTTAGTTTGAATTTACTGCTACATATTCTTAAAATAGTTGACAATACGTAAAAATTATGAATAAAATAAAAACGTTATTATCATGACACAATTAATTCAACCTACCTTTCATTAGGAAATGCTGTATACATATTAACTATAGCATCCAAAACCGATTCCTTTCCCAAAAATATTCTAAAATTATCTCCGAATAAGTAAATTTGTTTTCGTTGTTTCACTGATCTCTCGGACCAATAACTATAGTGCTTAGATAACTTTCTATAAATCACTGTTAGCACTACAATTAGAAGTAACGTGAAGATCATCTCTAAAAATATTTTCTTGTAAATATGTGTATGTAAAAACTAGTACGCTACATACTTTCTATCAACAGTTTAACAAATGGAACTAGAAATGGAAACAATTGCAGGTGTTACGATCAACTGTAAAAAAATATCATCATTGCATACTGGTAAAAAATATTTAGTAGACCTAAATAGTACAAATATTTTAAAAAAGGAATTTTCTTTATCAAAATCAATGATTTGGAACATTGTAAATTAGCTTGTGTGGTTTTAATTTAACGCTAAATAAAGCTATTCCAAAAAAAATTCAAATTTGGCTTCAATATAAACTTATATTTTTTTGGAATAGCAATAGGAAAAATATAAGTTTATATTGAAGAATTTTTATTTTTATTTTTTTTTTTTAATGTAAACTGTAGGACAGAAATTGAAAGGTATGAAGCACGCCACATTATACAAGCAAAAGTAAGATAACTGCACTTGAGACAGGGCATATAGAAATTCATGGTCATAAGTTATGCAGTAAATAATCTTAAATAAATAACGCAAAGAATCAAATTAATACGGGAATCAGCTTTTTTTTACGAAATTCAAAATAAAAACTTCTCCATTACCTACTTAAAACTAACTACTGAATATAAATTATTAGTTTAGCTTCACAACTGATTTTGTTCAACCAAAAGCTGTAGTTGTCAACGAAAATGTTGCTAGATGCAGTAACAACTAGCTAATTCAGTATAGTATAGTATAGTACAGCATATATTGTCATTAAACATATTCTTGTCTGACGTTATTAATAAAAATTACAATACTTAATAGACAACAGTGTTACAAAATACTTGTCAGGATTAGATAAAAATTTGCTTATGTATACTAAATTAAACGAACAAGCAAATACACAACAAAAATACACACGACCAACTCAAAATTTATGATTAATAAATTCATAAAATAAGTAGAAAGCTTGCGTGAGTAAACAGTCTTTAATTTATGACGAAATGTGTTTAAGTTAGGAGAGCCTAAGATGAAAGAAGGTAGTTTATTAAAGCAAGAGTAACCCATGTAATACAGAGAATTTTTACAGAGAGATGTGTCTGCTTTGGAAGATTAATATTATTGCAGATACGGGCATTATAAGAATGAATATCTAAACGATAAGTATGCCCATTTTTTTTGTTTATACACAATACTCAATGATTCATATATGATTCAAGAGTACAAAGTGAGAATCTTATGAGAAACAAATAAGGGTCGACAGTGGGTTCTACTGTCTACTCCACCGACCATGCACATCGCTTTTGTAATTTGAAAATGTCTAATAAGTTCGTTGCAGTGGTGAAACCCCAACAAGGAAGGCAATATCGCATACGTGAATCAAAGAGTGTAAAGTAAGTTGTTCTTGCAACATGCTCACCAAGGTTCTACCTTATGACTCTGAGGGCATAATAAGAAGATGATAAGCTTCTAGAAAGCTGATGCACGTGCTCGGCCCACCCCAAGCTGGCACCCACAACAACCCCCAAAAGATTAACCTCGGAAGAAGGCAAAAGAAGACTGTTATTGATAAAAATATTAATGTTAATTTGATGCTTGTAAAGTAATAATTTGATTTTACTAGTATTAAGGATGATCTTATTAGCACCAAATTCCTGTATTTATTAAACTTTCCAAATCCTTGTGATTAGAGGCATGCCACGTAAGAGAAGTATCGTCAGCGAAGAGAACCGTGTGTGATTGGCGGACAACATGCGCCGGGTCATTAATAAATACTAAAAATAACGTTGGCCCCAGCACCGAGCCCTGCGGCACACCACACACGACTCGGCTAACTTTTGAACTTACGAAGTTATTATCAACCTTCAACCTCACATATTGACAGCATTCAGATAAGTACGAGCGAAACCAGCCGTTAACTCTACCTCTGAAGCCGTTACCTGTAGAAAGAAGAATTGACTGGGAAACACAATCAAATGCTCTAGATAAGTCGCAGAAAAAGATCACAGTTATTTGTTTATTATTAATGTTTTAAAAAATATGATATAAGAAATCATAAACAGCATCGGCCGTGGACACCCCAGGCCTAAACAGTATAAAGTTGTAATAGTACAGATACAGGCCTGTAATCCGATAGCGCGAAATTATTCCCATCTTTACGTATAGGAGTTGTTCTTGCGAGCTTTAGACATGACGGAAATATATAATTTTTTTAATGAAAGGTTAATTAAATCTACCTACTAAGTAACTTAGGAGCTGAGGTGGTAATAAAGGTAAAATTTGTGCAGAGATATTTGGAATTCTTATTTTTAATATTACATATTATCGTCATGATTTTATGAATGTCTGTTGGTACAAAAAAAATGACTTATTATGATTAAATTCTAGAAATTACATAGGATCCGTATATGAAGTATTGGAAATAGTAACACAAAAAAAAACAAATCAACTTCTTTGTAAGAACCCTATCGATGATGCATTTTCTTTGTTCGAGCTTATGACTCACGCGCTCTCCAATATACCTGCCCGTACGGTTTACGTAACAGTGTTAGTTTTTAGTTAGTTATTCGTCGATGTTCTTAGTAGTAAGATCGTGTTAATAAAACTGCGTTATTGGAAATTGTATTTTTAATTCCACAAGCCCTAATAACCAACTTGAAGAAATACAACTAGTTAAATTTATAGCTATGGTTGAAAAGTAATTATTTAAATGTTCAACAACAACATGATGTAGTTGTTAGTTTTTAATTGGAATTGATTTTTATCCAACACTGTTTGGTAGTGCACACAATGCTGAGAGAATAAAATAAAAGCTGTAGGCGTATCAAGTCGGCCACCCTGCTTTTTAAGCTCAGCGTTGCATTCGTTCGATATATGGTAAGCGAAAATTCGAAAAATGTGAGATGCATCTGCAATCGGTTTAACCCGTCTACTCGCTTTTACCCAACCAATAGACAAGATAAAAAGGCGCACTCGAGCTTCACAGTTATTATTACGACATTAATTTTGCGGGTCATTGAAGATAATCGATAATAAAACATTTTGGGATTATAACGTAGAGCCAGAAGCAAAGGAGGAATACGAATCTGTCAATATAGATTACCTATTATAAATTGTTTATACCTACATATTATTAGAGGTAATATCCAAGATTAAATTTCTGCACTACTTTTAAGGTGTTTCTCATAATCTTATGATTATTAGAGTATAATAACGGAACTACAGTAGAAT
Source organism: Cetonia aurata (assembly GCA_949128085.1). Taxonomy (NCBI): domain Eukaryota; kingdom Metazoa; phylum Arthropoda; class Insecta; order Coleoptera; family Scarabaeidae; genus Cetonia; species Cetonia aurata. Next base: position 2,210,805 of record OX421885.1, read on the forward strand.
TAACTTAGAGCTGGCGGTTACTCCGCCTCCACGTGCAGTATACGTCAGGAGCTCGAAGAGGCAGGCAGAGTCTAGTCGGACGGTGCGACGTACTGCAGTACATACTGAATTGCGATTTTTGAACGGGCCGCGTAGACAGTGGGAGTACCTATACGTAGCATGCGAATTATAACGATCTCTTTTGGCTATCAGTCACAGGGTCCGGGGTTCGAATCCCAGGGCCTGCTCTCAGAGTGAGGTTTTCGTGGTTTTTCTCACTCCTTGGCAAATGCTGAGAGACAAACACCTTAAGTCGCTCCACGGGCGCAGGCGTAATAATAACTCATGGCCGGCCGATGCCCCCTGTAATTGGCGAAAGCTGTTGGGGGATGTAAAGGCATGAATTATTATTATCTCTTTATTCCTTTGGGTGTGCCTCACTTTATTGAGCACGCCCTCTTGCTGTCGCGCATCCGCTACCTCAAAATACCTATACTGTATATGCATATATCTATTACTTTATAACTTACAAAAGTAAATTATTAAAAAACAGAAAGTAGTGCAGAAATTATAAACATATTTATATAATATCGCTTACTTTGGCGCATATCATGAGAGCTAAATGGTGGGTGCTCCTACAGCAGAATTATTTTCAGTTAGCGGATGCGCGAGAGCAGGAGGAAGTGCTCAATTGAGTGAGATACACCCGAAGGAGGTAAGTACTCCCACCATCTTCACACGAAATCCGTAATTCGATTTTTATTGTAATATGTCTCTGCAGTACTGTACGCCATCTATCGACTAGGCTCCGCTCGCCTCTTCTAGCTCGTGACGTGCGCTGTGCATATGGGCGGAGTTTCCGTCAACTACAAATAATTTTGCTGTACTAATCTTGTCTTGTTTCATACATTTCATTCTCGCATGAGAGAACTACAAATCTCACGCAGTTCTCTCAGTATGTGTTGTGTACCTACACCAGTAAATCACTCTCGAAAGATAATCTCAGGCAATTTATTCTTTTCTATCTGTCTCATTTTGTCTTATTGGTAAAAGCGAAAAATAACACGGATGGATATAGAATAATAATAATCAATCGATAGATGATATACCTATAACTTTAGAACACTTGTGCCACTACTTCACAAGCAATTCCATAGACTTGCTCCTTTTAAGACGATTGTTGTAAAAAGGTAAAAGAAAATAGTTTGCGCTAGCTTCAGCGAAGGTTAAATGTATTTAACCTTCATTTTACTGAATTAATAATAAATAAATGAGTGAAAATTAAAAATTAAGAGTATTTTGATTTATAAAAAGTACAAATAATTAAGATACTTACCAATCGTTTACTAATACTTGACATTTACTGTTGACACACTTGCTGGTAGCTACAGACACAATGAATGTATTGTCACAACAGCCCAATAACGGTTAATGTATCTGATATAATAAAACCTGTTAATAGAAGCTTTTATTATATCAATCTAATTTGATGATGCAACTTGTACATTTGTAACAAAAATAACTGCGATAAAGAAGCATTTTTATATATCCATAATACATTGCAAGTATAAAACCATCCAATTTAAATTTTGTACAAAATAGAATTCTTACTAGGTAACACTCGTTTCATTTTGATTTTAACCTGGAGTACCAATTGCCTCTCTATATAAACTAAATAAACATATTCAAGTCGCTCTTATATGAGGGCTTGGTGCAGATATTCAAATCTAGTTGATATCACAAAACTTACACCAACACGACATTTGATAGTGTATACAGTGTTGAGAATACTGCCAGAAATTTTTTTCAGAAGGTGCCCTCGACACTGCAAATGCGACTCACGTTCAGGGAGTCAATCTACCCTTGAAATTTTGTTGGCTTTTGATTGTTTGCGATTAAAACCGCTGTTATGTAGACAAGAAAGTATACTATATTTCCCCTCAACTGTAATATCTGTACCTACTTATATTTTTTTAAACTTCGTTAAGTACGCCATGTTATTTTACTTCACATATACGTAAACACTTTAATATTATTTTAATTCAATTAAATATCTTCTAGGGCTTTTTCCGTTTCTGTAGTTCGAGTTAATGTATCCCTGTGCAAGAATGTTACCAACTGTCTTGTCTACTATTCGATACCTCTCCTGATAGGAAGGAAAGGTTGTCCACACCTAGGACGCCCTCGCCACAGACGTTAGGCTGGTTAGTCTGAAAGGTCGCCCAGTTTCCCAGAGGCTTCGTTGGTGATCACTTTCACCCCCGGTGTCATCCATCCCTCGGCACGGTTCGCATAACATAACTGAATTGGGAGTAGGTACCTGAACTCTAAGTAGAGGCCCCTTAACTGGTTGTTTTTTCACCCGGGCCAGATGGAACCTGGTTTTGGTAGTTCTTCCCCTCCTATCTCATTCTGACTTGGAATAGACAATGGTGAAGTTATATGCACCTATTACATGGATACTACTACACTTTCCAACTACGATCTTAATATTTAACAGATGTAAAAACACATTACATACCTAATCGACTATGGACGCATTTAGCAGAAACAAGCAGTTGCTAACAGTTCCCAGCTGACATTTTCTGGACACGTATGCTACCAAGCGCTACATTTAAAACTATTGGGTCATGTTTTGTAGAGAACTTTTGTTACGCTACTTATGTTACCGCTCTAAACTACATATGATATATGATGAAGGTAAACTTAAGTACAGTTATGCGTTGGGATAATTCTGGATTCTGGATTTCTTGGAGGATGGCTACTACCACTGCATTTAGGCCTCATTAAGCCCATTATGCTTCTTCCGTTTACATTGCGCCACCTAGGTTGTCAACCAGACTATTGTCTTCACAAACGCTAGAACATTACCCAGGGGAGCTTGCCTGACGCTGGTGATGTCAAGCCGAACGTCCACAAGTATGGTTTTCCTAATGGATGATAGGGTAGGGCAGTCACAGAGTACATGCTCAGCCGTCTCATCCTCTAATTGGTAGCCCCTACAGATTGGACTGGTCTCTAATCGCAGCTTAAAAAGGTGCGCTTTTAACTGACAGTATCCGAATGGAATTCCTATCACTAAGCGGAGGTTCTCCCTGGACATCCTCCGATAGTTTGATGCCGTTTGCCTATCAGGGTCAGATAAAGAGCCCCTGGAAAAACGGCACACGTAGTTGTCATCCCAGGCTTTAATGAATTGCTCATGGGTGATAATGTTAATCTGGTCGCACAAGGTAGATATGGCAGGCCTTATAAACGGTCCAGCACCATACGTGCGGTAACAGTTCCGGACCCGCGTCTGGCCAGTCTATCAACCTCGTCATTGCCTAGATTGCCGTGCGTCGTTTCATTGTAATCCACCTAATCATGACTTTATTCCTTACAGAGATCTGTGCGAGAACTCTGTGACAGTCCAGCATCGTTCTAGAGGTTATTTTCGGTTGCCTCAGAGTTGACACTAGTTATTTGTAATCCTGAGTTCAGATATGTTGTTGACCGCTAGAGTAAGTTTTGGAAAACAGACAGCCGATCCCCGAGCGGCCAAAATTTCTTACTGTGGAGTTCCTTGGTGTACATACCAGTCCCCGTCCTTTTTTGTGTCCTGGATCCGTCTACGTAGACGGGCATGGAGTCCACAGCGTGAGTACTTCTCGTTCAATTTGGAGAAACATCGTAGGGTCTGTTATAGACATCCGTTTGGATAAATATAGCATGTAACATTTTGTGAAAATAAAAATAGTACGTAATATTTCTTGTAGTTTAGCATTTGCAAACAATTTATTTATCGCTTACATATATAATAATATTTATTTCTTGATTTCTTTGACTTTTGATTGAAACTATTTTGGTCTGTCACGGAGCTAATCAGTAACGTATGACGCCCAACAAAATCAGCAAGCGATAGCTTTAATTAAAAAGCGGCTGATGATCTAGCGGCTTGCACGCTTAGCTATCAGTCACGGGGTCCGTGGTTCGAATCCCAGAGTCTGCTCTAAGAGTAAGATTTTCGTGATTTTCCTCATTCCTTGGCAAATGCTGAGAGACACTCACACACACTTTAAGTCGCTCCACGAGCGCAGGCGTATGATCGATGCCCCTGTAATTGGCTGCTAAAAAGCTGTTGGGGGATGTGAAGGCATGCAATATTTCTTTTGCCTGCTCTCATACTCCAGTCCCATCCTGGAGTGCCCGGTCCCTCACGCATGAGGACACGGCCATTTATTGTTGTTAGATTGATTATACATAGATTTAAGTGTTATTACAAAGACGTACTACAATATGTGTAAATATGTACTTTGGACAAGTCCTGTTTGTAGGAACCGCACAGCTCGCGAATACGCGGTGCCCTTTCTGGCTCAGTTGCTTCTCCATAATGGTAATGAGCGACTGTGAGCATCCCTAGTCACCCACCACCATAGGGCTATGGTGGTGGGTGACTAGTTTCGTAATGGCGCATGTGGAGTGACCCTGAAATGCCAAACTTCTGAGCCTAATAAGTAAGCATCTCAGGTTATGGAATGTGGATAAAAATGAGTACTACTGAAGAAAGTAGAAAACGATGATTGAGCATTACTGAGCACAAAAATCAAAAAAATATTATACTTCCAATGTACGTGACACTACAAAACACTCCTTTTTGCATTTAACTGGCAATTACAATAGTAACCTTTCTCTAATACTTCAGTAGCTTATATATAGTTTATGGCATCCTTTTTTGCTGGTTCAGTTGCCCTAATTTAACCCAAATTCTATCAAACAATCACAAATTTACAAAGAACGAGTAATTTATCATCAAAATCTGACCAACATAAAATGTGAGAATATAGAATTATGAACTACGTAACACGTAAAGCACATGTTCAAGATTTCCAGATAACAGCACATAAAACAAAGACGAAGTTATAGATGCTTCCACAAACAAGAAAGAGAGGCTAGCAGAACGACGATTGACATGTTTGCATCAGCAACGTATGTGTACTGATATCTATATCAGTATAATAGCGATATTCATGTAATATAAATGATCGAAGTCGCGGATACAACCAACATTATTTATTTTGTAAGATGTAATACGCAGTTTTCTCATAAGAGTCATAAAATAACCTAAATATAGCTACGCATTTTATATTAAGAGTTCGTTATAAATATTTATGTAATAAACAGCGGAAGGTCAATAATAGGCAATTGAAAATTACGTAGACAGGACGTGTCAATTTAGGCAAGTGAATAAAATGATATGACTTCTCCCAATTGCATGAAGTATCTTGACATTACTAAGCATCATACTCGATAGAATTCATGGATTGGCGGACTCAAATTATATGGATTGAATGTAAAATTATTTTATTAATGTATCGAAATATTTTAAAACTTCTTCGTAAAATAATAAAGCTTTTGTATAATCTAATGCCAAAAAATGTAATTACAATTTAAAAAATGTATTAACATGTAGTTGACATGTATCTTCAATTTTGATAGATATAAATAAATTATTATTAATACATTATTAATTAATATATATGCAGTAACGGAAAGACAAATTGCTGGCGAATGTAATATTAGCGCAACAATTGTTTTAAACCTTTTACATAAGAATAAATATCGGTCGTATAAAATTAGCACATCTCAAGAACTTTTACCCGATGATTGTTACCGTCGAATGGAATTTTGCGAAATAATGATGAATAAATAACACGATAACGAATTATTTTTTAATAACACTTTATTTACTGATGAAAAAACATTTTACGTTCATGAGCATCATAATCCCGCAAATGTTCGTTATTTTTTTTTTTTTTTTTTTGGTGGGGGGAAAATTCTTTTACGAACACCACGGTCATACGTGTCTTGCGTGGTAGTGTGGGACTCTCCGAACTCTTGTCCGTCCTACACACTAAAAACCCCCCAGGTTCCTCTTTCCTGTTTCTGGAACTGCCGTGCGGCGTAGCATTATCTGAGGGACAGGTGGTCTGCTATCCATTATTGTGATTCTCCCGGTCAAACCACCTTATGTTCTCTCATGTGGTGCGGTTTTGTTCATTTGTTTTGCTTTGTTCTGTTTCTCTTGCTGTCATCACTTTGCTTATGTAGTTGCAGATTAGGTGCCAGGTGTTATTGGTTGACAGCATCAGACCTACTATGTTGGAGGATGTGAGTTCCACTCCAATTCGCTTCTCCAGCTCCTCTTTTTCCACCATCCATTTTTTGCACTTAAGTAGTGTGTGCTCGGGAGAGTCGAGTACGCTGCAGTGCGGGCATGTGTCAGTTTCAGCTAAATTAAAGCGTCTCCTATAGGTTCCAAAATGTCCATGTCCCGACAGGAATTGTGTTAGGTGGTAGTTAGATGTTCGATGTTGACAGGCTATCCAGACTCTGATATCTGGTATCAGTACCTTTGTCCATTCGGCTACTAGACCGTCTCGTCCCCACCTTCTTTGCCACGTTTCCACTGTGCTTTCCCTAGCCTGAGTTCTGAAGGTCTGACGCCCAGCTGAAGACAGGAAGATTCTACGCTGCTCCTCCGCCAGCAAGGATATCGGCGGTACGTCCGCAATGACCTGTGCCGCGGGGGCGGAGATGGTCCTATATCCGCTAATAACTCTCAGCAGAATTCTTCTCTGGAGCTTTTCTAGCAATTCGACATTCTTTTTCTTTTCCAGGACCCTCGACCAGGCGGGGACCGCGTAGAGGATTTGGCTCTGGATGACATAGTACAGCAGTTCGCGTTTCCTGCCACTGGGCCCTCCTACGTTAGGTATTAATCTCAGTAAGGTCGCTAGTGTGGTCTCGGCCTTCTTTACAATATACTTAACATGGTCGTTATATGTTAAATTCCTGTTTAGAATAACTCCAAGATATTTGACCTGTTCCTTGGGTTTTATTGGGCTGCCAAGGATGGAAAAAGTAACCGCCTCTCTTCGCTTTTTTCCCTTGAGTATTATGGCTTCTGTCTTATTGGGTTCTATTTGCAGGTCTTGGGACGCCATCCATTCGCATATTCCGTCCAAGGAATTTTCTGTTCTGAAGAGCAGGTCCCTCGGATTTTCTGCTTCACTACTAAGGCAATATCGTCGGCGTAAGCAACAGATTTGGTGCCGTCTATCAGGTCAAGTTGTAAGACTTCGTCGTAAAGGACGTTCCAGAGGGTCGGTCCCAGTACCGAGCCCTGTGGGACTCCGGCACTTACTTCCAATCTGTTGTGGCCACTCGTTATGATGTTTCTATCACTGAAATAGTCCTCTATAATATTTATAAAGTATTGGGAGATGTTTTTCCTCTTTAGCTTTTCTAATATTTTTCCCCACGGGGCAGAGTTGAATGCATTTTTGATATCTAATGCCACGAGGGCCACCCACTCTTTCCTCGATGCTTCGACTATTTCGACTATTTTTTTAATGGCGTGCACGGTTGATTTACAAAACCATATTGCCTTCCAGAAAGACCCCCATTCTGTTCTAGTTCCTCTTCTAATCGGGACTTAAGCATACGTTCGTAAAGCTTCCTCATAGTGCTTAACAGACATATCGGTCTATAGTCTGAAGGTAAGTTTGTGGATTTTCCCTTCCATATTAAAGTTATTGTAGCTTCTTACCACTTCTGGAGGAATAACTGCTGATCCAGAAGACGATTGAACACGCCCAGGAGCATTTCAGGAGCAACATCTGTTATTATTTTGACTGCATCCGCAGTGAAGTGGTCCGGGCCAGGGGCCTTACCTATTTTCATTTTTTGAATAGCTACGAGTAGTTCCTGCTCTGTGTACGGTTTTACTCCTTTCTCTTTAACGATGTGTTTCTTAAAATTATTATCTCTGACAGGGAAAAGTACTCTAATGATCTTAACTTTTTCATCCTTGGGTGGGTTATATGGCGGCGGCTGGGTACCTAATCTCCGCGTTGCTATCCTATACCCATCTCCCCATATGTTGTTTTTAAGGTCATTCAATAGTCTCTTCCAGTGCTCTCTCTCTTCGCATTTAGAATAAGATATTTTAGTTCCCTTCTCTTTCTCTTATACTCTAAACACTGAGTCGAGGGAGTCGAACTTATGTCAGTTTGACCTTTGTTTTGTCTGGTCATTATTCGACGGAGGCGAAAACATTCCCTTCTAGCATCCTCAATGTCCATATCCCACCAGCACGGCATAGATCTAATCCCTTTAGGTACTGCTCTCGAGCACTTCTTATTTATTTTCTCCACTGCATGTAGGAAGCTCTCAGGTGACACGGTATTTGTATCAACGGGATAGAGTTCTCTTATCATTTGAGCAAATTTCCATTTATCTAATAGGTATCGCAATCCCCCTCGCGTGCCTGTTGGTTTAGCATTTGTGATTTCAAAATAAATGTAATTATGATCTGTGTGTGTTTCCTCACGAAGAACCGTCCAGCTCTTTAAACACTTTGTCATATTTCCCGACGCCATGGTTACGTCAATGAATGACTTACTTTTGCCTCTTTCAAACGTAGGTATATCTCCCTCGTTGATTACATTGAGGTTTAATTCGGCAGCCCATTCCATAAGAATTTCTCCCCGAGCGTCAGTAGATGGGGACCCCCACATCGGGGACTTTGAATTGAAATGTTCGTTATTAGTCGCGTAAAAATCTACACTAACGCAGTTTTCACAAAAATTAAACGTGTGGACTGGTATTGTTGGGGATGAAATAATCGGACCTTTTTTTAATAAAGGAAATTTAAATGTCAATAAGTATTTAGAATTATTGCAAACTAATATTATTCCTACTGTACGGGAGCGACTTGTTATTAATGAAATTTTGTTCCAACAGGATGGTTGCCCGGCGCACAATACCCGTAATGTCAGTAATTTCTTAAACACCATTTTGAATATAGATGGATCGGTAATTCGGGTCTTATTAAATGGCCACCACGCTTCCGGGATATTTATTATATATTATTTAGCCCCAAACATCTTCTTTTTATGGCCCTTTTTAAATAATTCAATATACGGTGAACAAAGTCCATCGAATCGCCAACAATTACGCGTGAAAATCATTGACGTCAGCAACAATATCCGACTAGATTACTGCTCCTACGAAGAGGGAGGGTTATTCGAACATTTAATTTGTTGTTATATTTATAATTTTAAATTTGTTTGCAATTATTGCTATTAAGTTTGAATTGTCATATTCACTAAAGTTTTATTTCTTTTATGCTATTTACGGACAATTAGGTACTTCATTCACTATTGTTAGGATTGTTAGAATCTAATCTATTATTAGAATTGAATAATCACATAGGGGACTAATTTGACTCGAAATTATACTCTTTGTAACCCTTTTACGTTTCGGGAACTACTTTTGGGAGAGCCTGTATAAATATCCAATATCATGATTAAACAAACTACATATTATATGTAGAAATTAGTCATCACACCAATATCGGTGCGATATTCCACGCTGACTAAAACTTTATCGGCGGAGCATAGACAACTTTGGGTAAGTATCAATCATGTATCGGTCTACTGATGGTACTGTATCTAATGTTGATATCGGATAGGTATTGGAGTTCCGATATCGAACCAATATTGCAAAATGTTCACATCCCGTATCGGAATGATATTAGTGGCCCCTATAATTATGACATCGGCCAGCAATATCGGCGAAGCTTAGCCGACATCATGCCGATTCTTGTGCTGCTAGGGAGAGTATATATTTAAATATTCAAATGAACAGGTATTCCTTGAAGAGAAATAAGCAACTTGTTCCCTTTTCTGTAATTAATATAGTTTTTACTACTTATAATATCTTGTTAAGATTTGGATTATAGGTACTTGGAATTTATTGTATATTCCAAAACCATTTAAAATTTACTTAACGGGAATCAAAATGTACTTATACGCTTAATTCAAATATAATATGTACTTTGATTGATCGCCATTTCATCTGCGGAATCATATGTCGTTTTTAGCGGCATGATCGCCTGCCAAAAGGGTACTTTTTCCGCGGATTCGGCGAATTATCCCTAGTCATTGTTAATATTAGTGATATTAGGTGTATAGAAATATCGATAGTTTCGCAGTAGCCTACAGCCATAATAATATAGTCCTTATTTACTTTGAGGTGCAAAAAGTGGACCTACTAGTGTACTACTTATTTCATTCCATTTCGGTAAAAATAAAAAACAAAGAGCTGATATTAACGAATTTTAAAAAAGACCGAAAAGTGTCAAAACATTTATTGGTATACAGATATTCGTAACTCCACAGTTAGAGAATATTTTTATATGTAATTGTAAAAACTAGATATACTCCAATACATTACACATACTTCAACAGCGCTAGCTCAACAAAAATCTGCTTAATGTGGCATCGACCTCTGCCCAAACCAAAAGTTGCGAACTAAGGGCCAAATTCATAGACGCGACTTAAGGCTTTCTCATCCTCCCCTCACACTCATAGCGCCGATTTCTCATATTTCGAAATTCATAAACAGTTAGTAACTCATCTATTCCTCAAATTCGACTCATGATTGAGTTAAGAGTGAGTAAAAGTGAAGGCCTGCTAGTAGCTTCCTTATCTATTCCTCAGAACCTATTTTTTATTTTTGTATATATACATATATATTATAAATTGTGTATGGGGAATATTGATGATTTCTGGGAATTTGTGGAATATGTAGAAGATGAACCATATATTCGTAACCAAGGTAAAAAAACAGTTGATATGAATATTTTAGAGTTTTGACACGCGATTTGGTTATAGAAATATTGTGAGAAATATGGAAAACCCTCTTGAAAAATATAGTAACACGGTACCGTTTTTCAAAGCAAACCATCCAACATCTTTTATTAGATTTGGCATATCCAAATGAACAGCCAATAAATCAGCGTGGTTTACCCATACCTCCAATTACAAAATTATGCATGGCATTGCGTTTCTATGCACCAAGTTCGCTTCTTTTCCCCAACGCTTATACAATCTGTTTTTTTTTTGCATTCAATTATGCCCCGATGTTTATTAATGAGATCTTTTAAAAAAAACTTTCTCATCGCTATAGTAAAGAACATTCTTTTCGAAGCCATTTCGTTAAAAACTTCTAAATATTGAACACGACTAGCACAAAGTTACACAGAAAGTGACCATTTCCCTCTAAGAAATTACTTAGGTAAAATTAGGGATAATTAGCGCAATAAAATTCAGAGCCCAGTTCAAATCAAATATTTCGTATTTCACATCTGCCATACAATTGGTTCAACGGAACAAAACGTCATGCATATGTCATTCAAACGATGAAGTAATAGCGCGTCGGTATCTCGGCATCTCAACTTAGGAAGATGCTTACTCATGTTTCTGAATACCAAAATTGATGTCACGATAAGGTTTCCTTGAGTGAGCAAGAGATGAGCATTAGATGAGGTGAGGATGAGTTTTACTTAAGTGATGACAATGAATTTGGCTCTAAGCGTCTAACCGTGGTGTAACCACAGTATAGGGAGTATTACAGTAAGGACAGTTCGGAATTTTCTGTCGGTCGGTTCAAGAAACGTAGTAAAATGCGCCGGGCGCCCATAGTTAAAATCTACAGCGCAGCACGTGCTTCGGTTAGTTTACGTTGAGGCGTCAGGTGGTGTTCGTAGCCTCATTGTTCTAGAACTAGTGTATAAATATCAGCATAGCAGCTTACTCTTTGTCACACTTTTTGTCTTCGTTCCACTCCTGGTTCCACTTTTGTGAGTTTCATAAGTTGGTTACGTCACAGTATTATACAGTAATCTCAAGAACCGGCATTTTGGTATCACTTTTTGAAAGCGCACGTGCTGCGCGCGGCCTTCGATAATGGACTGCGCCGTAAATCGTGTTGATAAAATGGCGTCATTTGTATTTGTTATATGCACAGAGTAGGCATATTTTTTTGTTGTAGCGTAAATTTTATTGTTAAGTTATCCTTGATGTTTTCTTTATGCCGTTTAAATTAATATTTTTATTATATGAATAAAATGATATTTACTGAAAGTTATATACGTATTAAGGTAGTATATAATATACCTAAGTATATATGCAAACATGTTTTTTTTTCTTTCTGCATTACGTTAATATAAATAAGCTCACAGTCTCGTTGAACAGAAAAATAATTCTACTTTCCGAATTATCCAATAATTTCGAATTGTAATTATTTCAAAAGTAGTATTTATATGTACATAAAGCGCTTACTGTATTTTTTTTAATACGATATTTTCTATCCTGGTTCTTTACGCACAATTACTATAAAAAATAAAAATTCAGTTGATAAAATCAACAATTCAATTCAATGATAAAACAGAGACAATATTTCACCAAGTTATATTATTAAAAAGACAACATCTTTTAGAAATCTACTTACCTATAAAATTGAAAAACGTTTTTCATATTTGACCAAAAAGTCAAACCAACACATTTTACAACGGAATCTTTATATAAAACAAATTGAAATTTTCGTATTAAAACAAAACAATAATGATTTTATCATTTATCAAAGAACAAAATTTATTTACAATAATTTAATGTAAATTTATACAATATTTTATATTCTACTTACATATAACTCGAAAAAAAGTTTGTAAATTAACGGAAATGCCGTTAAGTTTTATCTCTATTATTATTGTGACCAAAAAAAAATGCGAGGCTCCCGGGGGAGATCTGTCAGAAACAGCAGGAAAAGACGGGGCCCCAATAACGATCCCTGCGGTACTCCGGCGAGGATATCGCGAGAGCCGGATCGGACTCCGGCAGTCCTAACGCAGAAAGATCTGCGCTCAAGGTAGGATCTGATCAACCTGATCAAAGTGGGATTCAAGCCAGAAACAATCAACTTATGGATCAGCCCTTGGTGCCAGACAGAGTCAAAGGCACGTTGAAAGTCAAAGAAAACTGACGCTACGGTTTCTCTCCTCTCGAGACCGTTTCTGAGTGCCTCAGTGAACCTGAGGAGCTGCAATTCAGTAGAAAGCCCGGCTCGAAAACCGAACTGTTCGTCCTGAATCACGTGAAAAATCACGGCTATTTTCGAGACGTTTGACAGAAGGCTGATCGGGCTATAACTCTCGGGGAAGCGGAGGTTCTTCCCAGGTTTGGGGATGGTGACGACGTCGGCGTGCTTCCAGACTGACGAAAAATGCTGTAGCAGGAGTGTTGCGTTCACGATGGAGCGCAATTTCTCCCGTGCCTCAGGAGGTAATCTCTTCAGAGCCATGTTGGAAATTCCATCAGGCCCTGGGGACTTTTTATTTCTCTTGCTTTAGATGAAAGCGTCGAGTTCCGCTGGCGTAGCCGGGTCGATCGGGGTTCCGGGCATATTAGAAAGCCAGGTCCACGAATCGTCCACATCGCTACGAAAGTCCTCCTCCGCATCACCTCGATGGCCTCCGTCGTCAGAGTCAGACTCTGAGACGTCGACGGGTTCGACTCCACGACAGACTTGTTGAAGAAAGTCTGCGTGCACCTCAACTTTCTGTTCGATCGAAAAGACTGAACCGTTTGCGCCGAGAAGAGGCTGATTCTGAACTGGCTCTACCGCCAGGTTTTCGAAGCGCTCTCGCCAACCTCCATACGGAGCCGTCCTCTGTGGCAAGCGAGGTAAGCTTGTCCTGCCAGAGAACATTTGAATGTTCCCGAAGGGCATCGCGTACCCGTCGTGCCAAAAGGTTGTGCCGCTGGATGTCAGCGGGATATAGAGTGCGTTGGGCCAGTTTCCTGGGCTTTCTGCGCTCCCTGATGAGCTCCCTCAGTTCAATAGGCAGTTGAGCAGACGACTGGCGGGAAATCGTCTGAGACGATTCCTCAATGGCTCAAGTAGGGCCGACGTGAAAGATTCCGCAGCCTCTTCAAGAGAAACTAAGTCAGAAATCGCGTCGGGGATGCCAGGTGCCGACAGTTGTTGCGACTACTGTATAATACTATACTGTGGTTACGTGTTTATTTGTGTCACAGTATCTTGTGTATTAGTCAATCACATTGTAATTTACTGTGGTTTTTCTTGTTGTTACAGATTACAGATTTTTGTTATTACAAGAAGTTATGTTATAATGCGAGAATGCGACTATTTTACACTTGAAAATTTGTAAACCGTAATTTTTATTTTAAAGATGTTAGTGTTACGCAAACAAATTATATGGAAGCATGTATAAGAACAAATGAGTGTTTAATCAAATTTTGCGAAAAAGCCTGGTCATTTGATGTTGTATATGTATGTCACCTTGACCAGTGATAACCTATCCACCTTGACACTTCTAAGCACTGGCATATATTTTACATATTGTACCAACCCCACTGAAATTTTGCCGAACCCGAAGGAATTCCAACCTTCGGTGGAGATTTCTTACGTACCAAACGTCGCATTGACATGGGACCTACGGCCTTACTTCCTGTAATAATTTCGTTGATACGTTAAGTTATAACACACCCGGTTTATAACAATTTGGTTTTATTAGCAAAAAGATATTAAAATATAATTACAAAAATACGCACAACTTTTCTGTCTAATTTTTATGACACTTCTTGACTCCTGTTTCGATGACAACGATCGACTGCATTGCTACTTTTTTACACTTCCTATCCAAGAAGAAGGCGTTTTCTGATATGTATCCACAATTAAAAATCACTGTCTCTACATTCGCAAGTGTCCTATAAGAATACAATAATTAAATTGCTTAAACAATTCAAATGCTTCTAAACTCTGGAAGATGACTGCTCAGCGTCGTCCAAACGTCGGCACAGCCTCATACTTGATGGTACCGGCGTGCCTCCTACATGTCCTTCTACGCTTGTGGACTGCTGGGCTGCCTCAACTTTTCCAATCAGAACTCACGATCCTTGATCAACTGCTCATCGCTAGTACGGGTCCCGTCTTTGAAAAATTACGGCAGCAGGATACAATCTGAGCGTGTTTACACAAAACACTCGGTGAAATAAAGATTATGATACTCAACCAATAATAATAAGTAATAGTTAATGTACCCAGAATTTTGAGTAATAAGTAACACAACCAATAGTTACTACTTCCAGTATATTATATAATATGGATCCCAACCAATATGTATTAACTTATACTTTTAATATATTGAATAATTTGGAACACAAGCAATATGGAACACAACCATTATGTAATAATTAATTCTGTTAATATATGGAACAATATGGTACACAGCCAATATGGAACACAACCATTATGTAGTAATTAATTCTTTTAATACATGGAACAATATGGTACACAGCCAATATGGAACACAACCATTATGTAATAATTAATTCTTTTAATACATGGGACAATATGGTACACAGCCAATATGGAACACAACCATTATGTTGCGCAACTCCGACTAAAACCCCTCAATGGCCCTCTCTGGCATTTCGGAACCGTCTGTTCAGACATAACTTCGGAATGCCAGCGGCAGTCTCATCCATCGATGCTGGGTCTCACGCTTGCCACCTTGCTCGGACATCGGTCCCGGCCTGTCGCTCCCTTTCTTCGAGTTCCTTATTCCTCATGATGTCGATGATCATCCGGTGGATTATTCCCCATCTACCTTCCGTCCGAGTCATTTCTGCTACCATGGTGTCTGGTCTTAGGTCGTGTCCCAGTGCATTAAAGGCCTGCGTCCGCATTGTGGTCCACCGTTGACATTCAAAGATGGTATGTTGGACATTGTCTTCGGCCCCACAATATGCGCATTTGTCTTCCTGGTCCTTGCGAAACCTCTTGGCATATGCCCTGTAGACGCCGTGCCCTGTTAGCGCTTGGGTGAGATAGTAGTCCAAGCTCCTGAAGCTACACTGTAACCATACCGTGATATTAGGGATTAACTTCTTTGTCCACTGGGCCACTTGGTCGGTGTTGTCCCACCTTTTCTGCCAGGTTTCGATGGTAATTTCTCGTGCTTTACCCCGTGCGACTATGCCCCCATTCTCGTGCATGAATTTTCTTTCATATGCCAATAAATCCATCGGTATTATGCCCGTTATTACTTGTAGGGCCGCCGTCGAAGCGGTGCGGAAGGACGAGGCCACCCTTAGCAAACTCTTCCTTTGCAGTCTTTCTAGCATGCCACGGTAGACCTTCTTCTCAAGCGCTTTACACCAGACTGGCGCTCCATATAGGACAATAGAGTTCACTACTCCACACAGCATCGTTCTTTTAGAACTTTTAGGACCTCCTATGTTCGGCATTAGCCGGGCTATCGTGCACGCTTTCTCATCTGCTTTCCTAAGAGCGTACTTGATATGTTCACCAAAGTATAGTCTTTGGTCTATGACTATACCCAGGTATTTTACATATCTTGCAGGTCTCACTCGAGTATTACCGATGGTAAAAGATATGTGTTCCCGTCGTCTTTTGCCTTTGAGTATGAGCACCTCTGTTTTATCTGGTGCCAACTGTAGTCGATTTTCGTTCAGCCACTTACTTATTCTTCTGGAGTACTCGTTCACTTTGCCTACCAAGATGTGCTCCTCATCTGCCGCCACCATTAACGCTAGATCATCTGCGTACCCAATAATTTTAGAGTCTGTGGTTAACTTAACTCCAAAAATGCCATCGAAGAGGACGTTCCACAGGACCGGTCCTAAAACAGATCTCTGTGGGACTCCAGCTCTGATTTCTACGGTTTCCCGGTTCGCAATTTGCAGTTCTCTGTCGCTGAGGTACTGGGCTATAATATTAACTAGGTACCTAGATATTCCCATGCTGATAAGTTTTTCCACAATTAGGTCCCAGTCGGCAGTATTGAAGGCATTTTGAACATCTAACGTAATCAATACAAACCATTTATTTCGGAATTTTTTTACAGTGTCCTTCACTTCCTCCATTGCGTGTATGGTTGACATTCCCTTGCGGAATCCGTACTGCCTATTAGACAGCCCTCCGTTTGCCTCAATCTCGTTATTCAGCCGTATTCTCAGCAGCGCTTCATATAACTTGCTAATTGTGTTCAGCAGGCATAGTGGTCTATAGGCCGAGGGGTCTGTTGGATTTTTGCCCTTTTTCGGTATCAAAACCACCCTTGCGGTCTTCCATTCGCGGGGATACTTCTGGCTTTTCAGCAGCGAATTCATGATTCCTAGTAACCATTGCGGCCTTATGGCTACTGCGTGCTTGAGTGCTTCTGCCGGGACTCCATCGATCCCCGGTGCCTTGCCGTCCTTCATACTACCCACCGCCTGATCCAATTCTTCCTCAGTAAAAGGCTCTGGCTCCCTGCAGTTTTTCAGGCTTGGTGCATCCTTTCGCCCTTCTAGAAATAGTCTCTGGATAATAGCTTTCTTAAAAGCAGTTGGGATGCTATATGGCGCTATATTCCGCAGCTCCCGGGTGACTATCTTATATCCTCCCCCCCAGATATCCTCATCGAGTTCTTTGCACAGGGTATCCCAGTGTGTTTTCTTTGATCTTCGTATAAGATTTCGCAGTTCCTTCCTCTGCATTCGGAGTAGTTCCTTGATTGTTGTCACTTCCTCCTCATTTCTATTTACAACCTTCATCATTCGTGTTAGCCGTCTCCTTATAGTCGTGCACTCATCGCGCTTTTCCTTTATGGTATTATTCCACCAGTACGGAGTTTTATTCTCCCTGCTTTTATGTATATTGTGTGTGTGAGCACTCTTCAGAACTTCTACGCACTTTTTATGGGAACGCATTTCTTCCACCGTCATCAGTGCCAAACTCTCTTCGACTTTTACACGAAATTGATTCCAGTCACTAAATACTTTAACTTTGTCTTCGGGAGATCTTGGAGAGCTATTCCCTCTAATTCCAAAATATATGTATCGGTGGTCCGACAGGGTCTCCACCGTTAGCACCCTCCATTCCTCTATTTTCTTCGCGATTTTCTGTGTAGAGCACGTTACGTCTATATAGGATTGGCTGCTGCCTCTCACAAAGGTCGAAACTCCGTCAGAATTCTGGGCAAGTAAATCCAGCGCCGATATCCATTCGGCAAAGTACTCTCCTCGCTTATCGTTCTTTGGTGATCCCCACTGTGTAGATTTGGAGTTTATGTCACCCAGTATGATTGCTTGCTCCCCCTTTTGCCGAACATCCCCCATCACGGCATCGACCCTCGCTTTAAAATCCTCAATTGCTATGTTGGGTGATATATAGCAACAGTACATGGCTAAATTTTTGAAGCGTATATATATTTGCCCCTCACCTGGCTCTGCGCGGAGTACTTCAATTCTTTTATTAACGAAAAGTACAGCAACGTCACCCCTACTAACTGTGACCCATTCTCTTCCTCTCAGCAGTCTCCGGTTTGGTTCAGAGACAATTAGCACGTCCACGTTCATATCCTTTGCCGTGGCAGTAATTTACACCTTTAATATATAGAATAATTTGGAACACAACCAACATGTAACCAATTACACTCCCAATATGAGCCATGTATATGGTGCACACCCAAGATGTTCGTAAATATTTAAGTAGGTATATTCATGTAAAACAATTGTATAGTAATTCATGACTTGTCAAACAAGAGTGTCAAAAAGCCATCTCGTCAACATATTTATTAAAATCTACTAATACATGCCAGATCGTCAAATGTGTAATGTTTGATACACACCGCCCTAGATAATAAATAAATACACCAACATTTGATGAAACATACATCTCACACTTTCAACCAAAAGATGCGCTTGTACTATCCTCCCAAGAAACTCACACTCCGGTGGCGACACTAAATATTCACTCTCCTCAGGAACTGCACGCGTCTCGACCTCGTGACAGCACTCACTTACTTGCCCTCTTTTTTTTTTCGTTGTCACTGTCACCTATATGTATATATCATAGGCCTACTTCAAACTTTTATTAAAAAGTAAAGCAAACCCTCGCCATTTTAAGACATCTATTTATTATTAAAAAACAACAAACTTAACAAAATAAAACAATAAAAGAATCCCTAACACAATAAAATTTTTTGAGAGTAATACATTTTTATTATATACCTACTCATTAACAAATTGCATGTGTGTATGTTAGCATTTTGGTGTCTCCATTAGTCCTGGAGTTGATTGCACCCTTGATAGTCCTGGTGATTACTGGATAACAATTGAATATTAATATCATTGTGTAATGTCGTATTATAAAAGTGCATTAATAAATACGTTGTATTCCATTGCCAGTTTTGAAGCCGCTGAGTTTTATTTAACCAAAAACGCGTAACATTTACATAAGAAGTGGGATATTCTGACCCTGCAGTGCTAAAATGAAATTTGAAGTAACTTTTTCCTTTTTCGTGTGCTTTGTTAAATGATGCGTTATTAACACTTTGACATCTCGGATAGTGAAAATAGTGCGCCCAACGCTGGTATCGGTCAAAGCAAGGTGCCTGATATGCAACAAATGATGGAAAACTTTTTCAAACAATTATTCAAGATAAACCAAGCTGCAGTGCCTACAGCGGAGACATCTAATAGTGAGGTAGAAAGGATTAACTTTAAATTAACAAGATATGATCCCAATAATAGCAACTATTCCATGGGTGAGTGATTTAAAGATGTTAATGATATTAGACTTAGACAAAAAATAAATGAGCAAGTAATGATCTTGAAAGCTGGTAAAGCATTGCAAGGAAAAGCTCGAAATTCTATGACGGATGGAGACCTTTAGTTAGAAGTTGGAACAATTTTGAAGAGGATTTATTGACCGCATTTCCAGATCATGAAACTTATCACACCAAATTATTGCGAGCTGCAAATATGAAAAGTTCGGATTTTAGCAGCATTAGCGAATACGGGCTAGAGAAAGTACGCAGTCTATATCGCTATTGCCCTGAACTATCCTGGGATCGTATTTTGTTCCCTGTAATTGGTGGCATCACATCGAATGCTGTGCGGAGCGCACTTAAGTTGCATCAGCCGAAAGATCAGAAGGAATTAATGCTTTTATTGAGACAGTATGAGGCAGAGAGTGATAGCCGTGAACCACCCGTCAAGAGATATACCAGCCGATCCCTTGGGAAATGTTTTAACTGTGGGAAAATTGGACATAAGAAAAACCAATATCGAAGTGCTGTCCCAAACATCGATAAGGCCCAAACTTCTAGGCAAATGACCAACAACGATTCACGGCCTAAATGCAACTTTTGCAAGCGTATTGGTCATACTGAAGCAACTTGTTTCAAGAAAATAGACCAGTTCCCAATACGATGCATGACTGTCAACCGGTGTGAAATTATGCCAACTGCGAGTGCACCGTTGGGAGATCATAACAGTAAATTTATCTATATGGTGGATGCTGGAGCAGATTGGTCTGTTATCCACCATGTAGTGAGATCTATTGGTGCAGTTATTACACCCTCACAGCAGAATCTTGCTGGATTTGGACATGAGTTGTAAGCTGTAGGAAGGTGCGTGCTATACGTAGTTTTACAAGAAATTACCTTAGAAATCGACTTTTTGGTGCTACCTGATGGTACAATTCCTGGAGTTGAGGCGCTGATTGGTTGGGAAACCATTTCACGGCCTGGAATAAAGATTGTTACCCGTAAGCATGGCTTAGACTTACAACATAGCGAAATGATACCGCAAATTCAAATTGTAAAAACACAGAATGATGTGTCAGGATTGGACGAGCGGCAAAATAAAAGATTGGCAACTTTGTTGGAGAACACGCAGGCCCAATCTATTGGCGTTGTGACAACAGGAGTACTACGAATACAATTGAAGGATGACATTCCTGTGGCATTTCGACCAAGACGACTGGCGCATGCTGAAAGGATGCACTTGAAAATAATGATCAAAGATTTATTGGAGCAAGGGATTATACGAGAGAGTAGTTCACAATACGCTAGCCCTATAGTTCTGGTAAAAAAAAAAAGGACGGATCTTTACGGTTGTGTGTAGATTATCGTGAAATTAACAAGAAGACTGTTAGAGACAGGTACCCACTGCCCAATTTACGTGATCAACTGGACGCTTTAGGTGACGCTGTATATTTTACTACACTTGATATGAAAGCCGGTTTCCACCAAATTAAAATTCCAAGAAATACACAGCATTTGTAACGCCGGATGGCTTGTATGAATATAATCGCATGCCCTTTGGTTTTGCCATTGCGCCGACAAATGTACGTTCTTTGCCAAAGAAGTGGAATATTTAGGGTCCATAGTAGGATATGGAGCAATTAAGTCCACGCAAGATACAAGCTCTAACAGAACAGCGCCCCCCTCAAACATTAAAGGAGTGAGACAGTTTATGGGTCTTGCAGGATATTTTAGAAGATTTATAGAAAAGTTCTCGATACAGACAGCCCCTATAAACAAACTATTGCAGAAAGGTCATTTATTCCAATTGGCAACACAGCATGAACAAATTCGGCAAAACATTAATAATATCTTAACAACGCAACCCGTTCCAAGGATATTTAAGCCAGAATTGCAGTCTGAGGTTCATACGGATGCAAGCTCCGTCGGTATAGCTGCAGCCCTAATGCAGAAAGAAGATGGTTTTACGAGGCCTGTTGCTTATTTTGATCGTAGAACCAACAGCAGTGAATCTAACTACCACTCTTATGATTTACAAACCTTAGCTATAGTTGATGGAATTGAACATTTCCAAGTGTTCTTGTATGGTTTACCTTTCACCGTATTTACTGACTGTAATTCGGTACGAGCTACTGCACTGAAGAAGGATCTACACCCTATAGTCGCCAGGTGGTGGATGAAGCTCCAGGACTTTAATTTTACTATAGAATACCGACCCGGATATCGTATGGGCCACGTCGATTATTTAAGTAGAAACCCGTCGGTAAGGATACTTAAACGTGTAGAAAAAGATCAAACTTTAGCTGAATCTCAGGCGCAGCCATTGCCTGAGTTTGCAATTAGGGATGGAATTGTTTATCAAGTACAGACCTACAAAGGTAAGAAAATTATCAGATGTTTCGTGCCGGTAGCAGCCAGACTACAGACAATGAGGGTAATCATGACGAAGCTGCACACATTGGTTGGGACAAAGCAATTATTCGTATGCGGGAAGAGCTGTATTGGCCAAAAATTGGTAAAATGCGAAATTGCCGATCGTGCGCTGTTGGAAAATCACATACTGGTCCAAAGCATGGCTTTTATCAAAATGGAGAGAAAGCAAATCAACCATTGCAAGTATGGCATATCGACCATGCCGGGCCTCTTGTTTAATCAAACAACTGTACAGAAATTTTAGTGGCTTGTGACGCATTTTCAAAGTTTTGCATGTTTGTGCCAATAAAGAATAAAACAACAGAATTCTCAATGGCTGCTTTAGAGGGGCTCTTTATAAAAATAGGGACGCCAACGAAAATAGTTGCTGACAGAGCAAGGGCGTTCACGTCTTCAAAATTTAGTAAATTCCTGGAAAAACACAGTACTCAATTACATATCATTGCTACACGAGTTCCACGTGGTAACGGACAGGTCGAACGCGTAATGAGAACTTTATTTAACCTAATGAGGAGTGTCTTAACAAACGAAAAAGAAAGCAAGTGGATAAGTGTTATCCCACAAATTGAAGCGGTACTTAATGAAACTGTAAGTTCTGCAACGGGATTTACACCGAATGCTTTGATGTTTGGTAAAAGGAGTCGCTTGCCCGCGGATGACACTTTGTTAAAGGGAATTCCAGCTAGAAAGGATCTTGAAACTGATGCTTTTAATGCTGTAGCAAATCAAAAAATGGTAAAATGCAGAGAAAGACAAGAAAAATGTTTTAATAAAAAGCGGAAGCAGGCTGTACGTTTCAATGTTGGCGCTGAGGTTGTTGTACAGGACACTCAAAAAGCTGGCTCTGGAAACAGGGAAATAAATTTTTGGGACCTTACAAAATTATTAAAGTAATAAGTAATGATCGCTATGTATTAAAGCGATTGAATAAAAACACGAATGTTACGAAGGTAGTGGCTCATGACCAGATGAGACACTGGCCGAGGGAAGAGCAGCAATAGCTGGCACAGAAAATTTAATGTAACCTGTTGGACCTTAAATGGTCAATCGTGGACCTTAAATGGTCAGTTGTGGACGTTAAATGGTCAGTTGTTGCACCTTAAATGGTCAGTTGTTGTACCTTAAATGGTCAGTATTGTACCTTAAATGGGCAGTTGTTGCGCCTTAAATTGTCAGTTGTTGCGCCTCAAATGGTCAGTTGATGCACCTTAAATGGTGAGTTGTTGCACCTTAAATGGTCAGTTATTGCGCCTTAAATGGTTAGTTGTTGCGCCTTAAATGATCAGTTATTGCGCCTTAAATGGTTAGTTGTTGCACCTTAAATGGTCAATTGTTGTACCTTAAATGGTCAGTTGTTGGACCTTCAATGGTCAGTCGTGGACCTTAAATGGTCAGTTGTTGTACCTTAAATGGTCAGTTGTTGCACCTTAAATAGTCAGTTGTTGCACCTTAAATGGCGAGTTGTTGCGCCTTAAATGGTCAGTTGTTGTGCCTTAAATGGTCAGTTGTTGTACCTTAAATGGTGAGTTGTTGCACCTTAAATAGTCAGTTGTTGCACCTTAAATGGTGAGTTGTTGCGCCTTAAATGGTCAGTTGTTGTGCCTTAAATGGTCGGTTGTTGTGCCTTAAATGGTCAGTTGTTGCACCTTAAATGGTGAGTTGTTGCACCTTAGATGGTCAGTTGTTGCAGCTTAGATGGTCAGTTGTTGCGCCTTAAATGGTCAGTTGTTGCGCCTTAAATGGTCAGTTGTTGTACCTTAAATGGTCAGTTGTTGTACCTTAAATGGTCAGTTGTTGCACCTTAAATAGTCAGTTGTTGCACCTTAAATGGTGAGTTGCTGCACCTTAAATGGTCAGTTGTTGTGCCTTAAATGGTCAGTTGTTGTACCTTATATGGTCAGTTGTTGTACCTTATATGGTGAGTTGTTGCACCTTAAATAGTCAGTTGTTGCACCTTAAATGGTCAGTTGTTGCACCTTAAATGGTCAGTTGTTGTACCTTAAATGGTCAATTGTTGTACCTTAAATGGTCAGTTGTTGCACCTTAAATGGTCAGTTGTTGCACCTTAAATGGTCAGTTGTTGCACCTTAAATGGTCAGTTGTTGCACCTTAAATGGTCAGTTGTTGCAGTTTAAATCGTCAATTGTTGGATCTTAAATGATCAACTGTTGGATCTTAAATGGGCAATTGTTAGATCAACGTAAATGAATAAAGAAAAGGACGCGAGGCCGCCCTACATGCAGAAAGGCCGTGTTAGCATTTTGGTGTCACCATTAGTCCTGGAGTTGATTGCACCCTTGATAGTCCTGGGCATTACTAGATAACAATTGAATATTAATGTCAAATTGTAATGTCGTATTAATTAAAGTGCATGAATAAATACGTTGTATTCAAGTGCTAGTTTTGAAGCCGCTGAGTTTTATTTAACCAAAAACGTAACGTTTACATGTATATGTAGACAAATAAAGCAGTACCTTGTTTTTGTATATTGTAATTGACTACAATTTCTAATTTTGAAAATAAAGAAATTATTGCCTATTAGTGACGTAAAATTCTGGATTATAAAATAATTGAGTATATTCTCCGCACTGTGAATTATCTGAGAACGAACTTCACGACTTATGGGTGATAAACACCTACATATGTAAATGCAATATGATAGATAGAGGTAAAGTGAATTTTTTTTATTACATGGAATGAGAAAATTTGTTTAAGCATACATGCATGAATAAAGAAAAATATTTTTTTGTTCAGAACTGGAGGAGTAACTTAAAGATACATCTGTATGACTCTCGTTGTACTCATCAGAATCGGACACATTTTCATCGCGATCACTTACTTATCATATCCAGAAAATTCTCGTGTTGTGAATATTCTTGTTTTTTCTTATGAGAATTTTCTTCCCTTACAACACTAATTATGTCCACGAAAAGATATTTTCAGAAAAAACAAAAACTTTCGTTGTATGCACCTTACCTTAGGATTTATATTTGAACTACCTGTTTTGTGCATTGTAACAAATTTGTTACCCTACAAAGGTGGAGAAGACACCAATAAGGTATTTTACTCTTAAAATAAATTTACGAAAAAGGTGAACATTTACGCTTTCTGCAATAACTGATTTAATTATTGCATAGTATAGTCTTCGCTCATTTTAAATTTCGCCGCTTTATCTCTACCTGCGCAGTTGCCCACTCTCGAACTGTTGACATTTTCAAGGTCACTGAAACCCGGCGACGATTTTCATTCATAAATACGTGTGTCCTTACTGCATGTTACCTATACCGTGGTCTAACGCTTCGATATAACGTAACTGACGTAGAATTTATGAAATATAATGTTATTTGAGTTCTATGTAATTATTTAACGTTATTTTTCATTATACATAATAAGTTTCTAGAAATAATAAGATTGCGAACAATTTCTGACCCCCGAAAATCTGGTTGACACCATGCTGCAGTCGAAGGAAGCCTGGAAATACATCAATAACACGGCCCAAAAGATCCTTACCCTTAAGGAGAGAGAGATGCGCGTAGAGAAACCCTGAGACCCCTAACGCTATGGGCCCGAACAACTGCGCGGATGCCCCCCCTGAAGTAATGTCCCAACAGTCCCGGGGGGGGGGGGGGGGTGCTAGAACCACACCGCCGAACGAGGGGGGTTTTTTAGTCGGTAGGAATCCGACATACCCCGGCGACACGGGCCGCCGGAAGTCTTTTGAAGATTTTTCCCCTCTCGCAAAAAAATAAAAAAAATTAAAAAAAATTTCTAAGCCTCAGATAATATTTTAAAATATATAATCTATTTTGTTATGGCGAATGAATTGTATAAGATAGTTAATGAATAAAGTAATTACATCTGCTGCAGCTTTCTAAAGATCTTTATTAACTAATGAAATTGATATACATTAATTATGCAGTTGCTTATATGAAATTTATGAGAAAATATAAGTTGTTACTTGACTATATCTATGAATTATTAAAAAAAAAAGCGTAATACTTTCTCTAACACCAGATATTACTTGTATGGTTAATGATATAATTAATAATCACTTCTACTTCAACTGCAAATAAAGCAATGGTCCCTGTATGGTGCATATGCATGTTCTCGAAACTTTAATTATATTACCCTTGTGTCTAGTTATGAGATTAAAGGGAATTATACATACGTATCATCTCATCCAATGAGATATAGCCTACATCAATCATTTTGAGATTGTTCAATTCTAGATATATGAGATACTCTCTTTCCATTTTTTTCATATGGAACACCAGCTTCGATTTCCATAATTTCATAAAAGTTTCCTTGTTTGAAAGCTATACCTTTTTCTGTTATAATTTTCTCAGGCATATTTGCAGTATCTGCTATATCATCTACTTCAGTCTCATTAAAACCTAATCTTTTTATTAATTGTTCTTTCTGAATTCTATAATTCTCTAATATACCATTTTGCTCTGAAATTTGCTCTTGAAGAAATTCTATTGTTTGATCTCTGGTAAGTGTACACTGATATTCGGAATTTACTTCAACATTGTATTCACCCGTATGTTTAATTATGGCTGGAATGTAAGCACGCGGACAAATTTTAATATAAGCATTGGCTTGTGCATGTTGAGATATTGTGTTAATATTATCTATTGTTTCTTCTATTTCTTGCTTCTTATTCTGCACCCGATCAATACTCTTATCAATTTCATGTAGACTATTTAAGGTAACTGACGAAAACTCTCGCCACTGATCAGAACTCCTTTTATAAGCATCTAATAATTTATCCATTGCCAAAACCTACAAAAGAGAATTATTTAATCATAACGCATCAAATGCTCATCACTACAGGTATATAATTAGGGACGTGAATGATACTTCGATACTAGTACAGTAGAGATACTTTAGTGACAATACCAAGTACTTTTGGCATCAACACTTTTTTATCGATATCTTACTAAAATAATATCGAATGGATACTGATATTTCTTACTTTCTACAGTCACTTTATCTCCTAACATGCCTATCGTCTATTGGTAAGAAACTAAACGGATGACTATTAACCCGTAATCTTTGAGAACTCTTTTATTATTAAAAAGAGGTTTAAATATGTTTTTTATTTTAATATAATAAAATTTTAAAATCACATATCTTCGTTTTATTAAAATATACTTTTTCTATTATATTTACGATTTACATGACAAAACTCTGTACTAAAATAGTAAGTACGTAGTCAACAATAGAGAACGTTACATTTTTAAAACCACTCGTCCAAATTTAAAGTATCAAGTATTTAAGTATCGATCCTTTTGTCTTTAAGTACTCATATGTACTGAAATTTGCCATTGATACTTTTCCCATGTCGAGTATAGATACTTTTCTTTCGATACCGCGTCCCTATACATAATTCATCTTTAAATATTTTTTATACATCAAATATAACCTGTGGCCACTGTAAGAATCGAGTTGCTAGTGAACAACTGACATAGAAACTTATTATGCATTCAATTTTTCTAGACATATAAAGCATATTCACTGTGCCGCTGTAAACTGTAGTCATTCATAAAATTCTTGTGCACGCTCTAAAATTTTCCAAATATATATATATATACATTATTTATAAATAATTGCATGCACATGACATTTATTATGCTATAAATCTGCTTAACCTAATAAACTGTTATCAACACTCCTACTATCCTGATTATTTAGTATTCTAGAAATTCTTGCTTGAAACTTATCAATTGCTCTAGGCTTGTGTTGCTTTATATGGTATGATCATGTATTATGATCTCTAATGAGTTGTCTATGATTTGTTATTTTGCTAAGAAACAAGTATAGCAGCCTGTGTAATGAAATTATTGAACGTAACCAGTGCCCTCCATGTGCCCTCAAAAACTAAAAGAAAACATCTGAGGACATTAGTTCTATTCTAAGTAAATATTGTTAACGACTCTCTCACTGTCTTTTAAAATACTTTTATTCACTGTTAAAATTTCGGTACAATACAACGTAATTCGCTAGTTAGTAAAACTAACTTGAATATTAAATACTACAAGTCGAAAACAATAAACGATGATTACACGCAGACTCTCGACTACTACTAACCTCAATAATACTAAACGTTAACAATATATAATCTAACCACCATTAAATATTAAGCCTCGGCTATTACCTAATATCGTTATTAGCGGCAACGATTTAGGTACGTTATCGAATAAAGTACCAAAAACTGTTTGAAATGTGTTATTTCCAGGTTATCTTCGACGTGATTTTGACGTTTGTTAGGTGTGGTACGGCGAAAGTAACTAATAGCAGAGCCAAAAGTTCCCAACGTAGATGAAATTGGCTGTTGCATTCAGTATTGAATAGGTAAACCGTGTATTTCTGGCTGCTCGCCCTTATAATTTTTTAAATATTTGTAACTGAGAAATGAAATTTGGAAATTAAGTATGAACTTCTGCAACTTGGACATCACTAATTCTTGGTCTTCCCGATCTTGATAGATCAGTTACAGACCCTGTTCTTTCAAATTTGTTAATCAGATTACGGTACGCTTTCATACAACAGGGCCCTAATCTTAATTTAAGTTTCGTACGAAATCTTCGTAATCCGGCAATGTAATTTCTACCGCATCCGTAACATTGAACTAAACCAATTCTTGTTTGTAGATCCATGTTCTGAAAATTTGAATCGTTTCAATAGACGTTTACACGAGTTTTATTTTAAGAACAATTCTTTAAATCGCGATGATTTATTTGACAATTCTATGATCTGACACTTGGGTGGAGTATTACATATATGCTTGGATCAGCAATTGACACCACTCTTTTGTTTTCCAGAGATACAGTTAAATCCAAAGCCAAAAGCAACTAGATTCCATTTATTTTTTGCTACTAGTTTGATTTCGTAAAATTATATGACTAAAGTATACCCCTTACTTTATGATGACCCCATATTTTTAAACGTCGAGTATATGTCAATGTTAATACATACATCATATCGCTCCAGGCACCTCCAGGCGTCCGAAAAATTCACTCAAAATGATCGCTCCAGTCAGCGACACTCTTGTTCGAGCGTCGTTATCGGACGCACCCCTGTAATTACCGCCAAAGTCGTGCAATCGGACCAGTGATAATAAACCTCTACTCTTTTAATGCTATAGCTACTTATTTCTATTATTGTTGCCTCTATTTATTTATTTTTACGCGTCTTTCCCAGACAACACACAAACGGTCCAAGAATATGAAATAAATATCTATAAAAGTGCGTAGAATATTCATACAACGGTCAGATATTTTCTATGAACATTCGGTGAATGACATAATCGAACTGTTTTAGATATTCTATGAATGTAACATTCCCAAGCATTATGAGTAAAATATTCTAGGTATTTTTCTTAGCGTATTCTCGGCACATTCATACTAAAAGTGTTCTGTATTAGTGTTGGGCAAGGTAGGAAAAATACTTAACTAGTGACTAACAAGAGCTAGACAGATTCGTGTTCTGCAGGTTCTCGGAAAAGCCGGTACACAAACTCCTTTCCCTGAGACGAACAAACACGAGGCACTCTAGTCCTCCTTCTTAATTACTATTTCTACTACCTACTTTGTCCAACAGCAATGTATGTAGACCCTTAAACCAACATGCAGTACAGAATATTATTTCATACATATTTATGTTCAAGATTTCTGTAGAATATTAGAAATTCGAACATTCAGAATCTTACAATATTATTGCGAACTGCAAGATTTTCTACCAATATTCAATAGACATCCTCCGAGAATATTCTAAAAACGGAACAGTTCAGATTTTATAATCATTGAACGATGTCCACCAAATATTCTACAGACATCCTCCCAGAATATTCTAAAAACGGAACATTTGGTATATTGGAATCTATTTTGAACATGGGGCTGTTTCTCAAATATTAGGTAGTGGCTCATATTATCACCGGGTGCGAAGATGCCTGACAAGAACATAAATATGCAAGCTTTATCAAAACTCTTTATTTTACTCTTTATTTTTATTGTAAATTGACAAAGATTTCATTTTCCACATACTTAAATGGACACATTTATAAGTAGTGACCATTAATTAACATGTACACTTGTAATATGTTCATTATGATAATCTATACAATGACAAAGTTTTTCATTTCTCCATATCTGTCTCAAGTGTTTTTGTTGTTAAAAACATTTTCAAAAGCAGTGAAGCTCCTTGACAAAAGTTTGGCTACATTTATGAACCTTTACGATTTACCTTGAAGTTTTCAAAGATTATGGGAAACATTGGAATTTTGCATAATGTATAATACAGAATTAATTAATGTTTAATTATAACAAGTCTTAATTTTGTATTTGAGAAAAAGATTTAATTGCAAATTAAGCATTTTGTACTTAAAATAAGTAAACAAAAATTATGACTTACTCCAAAGGAGATATGCATAAAACATCTTAGTAGCTATTAAATCAAATATAATTACGTGTTGCTACTGCATTCAATCTGAAATTAAATCGGAATTATCATCATCAGTATGCGAATGTTCATCACTTGAAGATCCTTTCTCAGGCGAAGAATTATCCTTTGTATCCATTAATTCTTTGTATTGACGGACAGTTATCTTTTTCGGAATAACAATTTCCAAAAATTCGTACCTCGAGGTATTATGAATTACATTAACGAGGTTATTATAATTCAATTTTTTTGCACTATTAGTATTTTGGTAACCTTCTTTTACTAAAAGCTTGATAAACATTTCCTAAAACAAAGTTTTAAAATTTTTAATATAAAATATTCTGCTTCTTACTGTTGCTCGGGTACTTAACAACACTGCATCTTTACTTATGTTATCTGCCCCATCAGCGGTTTTCATTATTGTCCTTATACGACTTTGCGGTAAATGAGTCATGGTACTCCTAAATTTAAATATCGTTGATTATCTCGTTTAATTGACCACTATAAAAAAATAATGCACATCTTAACCTCTCCCGTGATACCATTACCACAGATAATATATATCCACACGAATAAGGTCACGGGAGGTTCACTATTATCTTCAAGGTGAAACTATAAGCCTTGTTTATATTATATATATATAGTTATTCAACCGGTTTGAAGTACCTTTGGTTGGCGTTCAGATGGCGTGTCAGGTTTGGCGTGCCCATTAATTTTTTTTAATAATGTTGCATTGTAATTTCTTAATTTTGATTGGTTTTACTTTGTTATTAACTGCCAAGTTTATTTCAGAATCTACAACCAACATAGCTCGCATTCCAATGAATATTTGGCGGTATTTAATTTCATTCATCAGTACTTTTATACTATCGCCGCCAGATGTCAGCACCTTACGCAGCTCGGTTGAATAACTATAAGATATACAGGTCGTCTCTGAAATAAGAGTACAAAATATTAAAAATGGGAAACCCAAATTATACTGAATAAGTATCCAAAAATTCGTACGCCAATTGCAATATCGAATATACAATTAAAAACTCATTGAAACGTCACGAATGTGCCGCCCATGGATCCACTATCTGTGTTTATACTATATCTTAAGGTCATTTGTAAATACAGCTGTGATATACAGATAATCATTGTATGCAGCTGATACCTACGAGTCAACGACTCCAATATTATTACGTACGCGAAATTTAAAGCAAATTTCAAAGAAGATTTTGAAAGTAAAATGTGGAATCTATTAATGAATAACTCTATTCACTTGTGCGTAATCTGATCAATGACAGCTGTCTGAAATAAACATCATTGTTAAAAGTTGATATTTGATGTGACGAAGGTAATGTGCGTAATTATTTCTTTTTTTCTCTTTCATAATTAATTGGAGGTTCATAATACCATTTCTGGTAAAATAGCATTCATCTGTGAACAAAACGTTTGCAGAAAAGTTAACATTTTCTGCTAGACGTTCACGACACCAGGTGCAAAATCGAATTCGCGGAGGACCATCATTTTCAGTAAGTTCCTGCACACGTTGAATGTGATACGGGTGTAACAAGTTTCTTCGAAAAATGCGGTGTGCCGTACTGCGTGACACCCCCACTTGCCCTGCAGCATCACGTGTACTTACACCTGCATTTCTGTTCACAATATCCAGCAATTCTTCTTCGGCTCGTAAAATTCGACGTGGTCTTTCACGTCCGCGACCTTCGTAATTTGGTAGCAATCGACCAGTTTCTCTTAATCTAAACACGGTATCCTTTATACACGTGTAAGACAGGGTTCTACGATTGGGGTATCGCTGCCGGTAGATACGTAGAGTTCTTCGACAACTTCCTCCTGCTTCGCCGTAGACATAAATCATATCGAACAACTCGCGTGTGGTAAAAGCCATATCTGATGTGTTCATGCGTAAGGATCCAGACAGACTGAGACTCAGAGCGTAGTTATACGTCGCGTGTTGCCTGCCCTACCTTCGTTGGTTAGAAGTGTAGTGTCTCAAATACCAGTGGCGTGACGGATATTTAATAAATATCTTTGCCATTTTTTTCCTCACGTATGCGTGGGAATTTTGGAAAAATTAATTTAGATAAAAGGTGTAATAAAATTAGGGCTTCCCATTTTTAATACGTTGTACTCTTATTTCAGGGACACCTGTATAAACAAGGCTATAAATAAGTGTAATTCCAAACTACACCTGAATTGGCGCCACTTGTCATGTACCTAACTTCAAACTTGTCGCCACCATCTTTAGCATTTTATTTTTGGTAGTTGTTTACGTAGCGGTTATATTTTATTCTATTTATTATTTTTGTTTCGCTGTATTATTATAGTTTGTTTGTTTATTCGTTTACGTTTTTCTTTGAGTTTTCTTTTTGTACACAATTCAATTCAAGACTTATAAGTTATAAGTGTATAATAGTGACAATAATGGTATTTAAGTGTGATATACGTCTATTAATTTAAATATTTTTTAATAAAATATTGAGGTAACAAATGGTTTTTGATTATATTGAAATTTCATAACTGTCATAAAAAGCTTTGCTCTTGTATGTTCACTTTTATTAGTGGAAATTTTAATCCTTGACTAGTATATTAAAATAATTTTGAGCCTGATAAAGGCATTATTATTGCTATAAACCATCATACTACACAGAGATTCAAAAAGATTGTCAAATCCGCTCCTATAGATAGTAGCAGGGTGTAGGTATATGCCGCGTGTTTGTAATGAAGCTTTGAACTAAGTCAGTGTTGGAACATAAGAAAGTAAACGGATCTGTCATAAATAAGGAAAACGTAACCTATATTTGAACTCGCATTATATAAACGACTATGGATTGGTGTTTCTGCTTGTAAAAATGAAATGTAATTAATTTAACTCCTTAGGATGATTACAATTCAGTACTAACTGGTGTTCAACTAAATTTATTTATTACTTCAAATTATAACATACAATTAGTATAATTATTAAGTGACAAAACTTAAAAATTGTTTAAAGAGCGTGTTCAAAATGTCCACCATGAGCATTAATGCAAGTGTCAACTCTTCGTTTCATGCTTTCGAAGACATTGATTAGTTGTTGTGCAGTTATACTCTGTACTGCATTGATAATGGCATCTCTCAGTTCTTCTATGGTATGCATGCGGTTGGTATAGATCCTATTTTTTAGATAGCCAAACATGAAGTAATCTAATGGGGTTAGATCGGGCGATCTTGGTGGCCATCTTTGTGCTCCAACGACCCTGTCAGCACAAAACTGTTGAAAATATTGGCAGGTTTGTCCAGCAGTATGCGCTGGAGCATTATCGTGCTGAAAATAACCTGCTTCCAGCTCATTTACTTGCAACTCTGCAATAAACAATTTCAAAATCTGTTGGTAACGTTGGGCTGTTACAGTTTCCTCGAAGAAAATTGGCACTATTATTCGTTGCCTGGACATAGCTAACCAAACTCCAACTTTTACGGGATGCAATTGCATTTCTCGAAATTCGTGTGGATTTTCTGCAGACCAGATACGATAGTTTTGTGAATAAATATAGCCCGTTAGATGAAACTGGGCTTCATCTGAGAAAAATGATTTGTTTAGCAAGTCATCGTCCCTTAAATTGTTATTAAACCAATGACAATATTCCAATCGCCTATCGTGGTCTAATGGTAATAATTTCTGTACCGTAGAAACTTTATAGGGATGAAAATGTAACTTTCTTTTGACAGCTCATTGTGCTGAAGTATATGATAAGCCTGTAAAATTATAAAATGTAATAAACTATTTCACTTAATGTTAATATTGATTTTTTACCTGTTTGTTGAGCTAATTGACGCAATGGTTTAGTGGGACTCTGATCTAGACGAGTTCGTACATCCTCAATTTTGTTTTCTGTAAAAACTGTCTGACGACCAGATGACTTGCCTTTACGAACGCTTCCTGTTTCTCGGTGCACAAGTCTATAAATATGTCTGCTTAAAATCAAATCATCGAAATTCTTCATCCGGAAACTGTACACGGAATTCTTGAATACATAAATCTACAGAGTATATCCATGTCCCTTCATGATTCCGCTGTCCATTTCGGAAATAAGCTTCCAAAATGAATGTTTCGTGCTCTGGTGTGTAGGGCATTGTACACTTAAACAGATAAATGTTCTATAGGTTAGGTCTATGTTATGAAATAATTTGCTGCCTTACCACAGATAAAATCCCTTATTTTCTTACAGTATTCAAAAATACTATTGTTGGTGATATTAGATGTAAATATAAACGGTTTGAGAAAATTATAAGATAAATAAACGAAGGATAGTACAACACGTACACCAATGTCGCTAAATGTCAAGAAAATTAATTTAATGTATGAAATTCGTATGTAGCTTACTTCACTCATTAAATTGGTAATAAGTATAGATACATTTTTCCGGAAAACAGTTTTTTTCTTACGACAATCATTTTGAATCACAAACTACTTATGACTTGATTTATACATTTTCAATATCTAAGCAATAAATCTCATTTTTATCCAAACATAAATTTTCTTTCTTTGCCTTGTAAGCTAAAATAATAATCATAAAGTTTATGGATACGAATTTAAATGCTTATTTTCGTATTTGCTGGCTCATTGTGCGCCATCTACTTATATCCCAAGGATGTTTCAGTAATTTTATAACAAGATATGAGTTAACATAACATGGAGTTAACCCATCCGATGCGACGCGGTTAAACATTCAAAATATTGAAATTGTATCAACTTTCTTACGTTCAAATTATTATATATTGATGACTAGTTTCGGCTATGATGCCATCTTCAGATCAAACGTCGAACAAATAGCCGAAACTAGTCATCAATATATAATAATTTGAACGTAAGAACGTAGTTTTTACTACTTAAGAGGCGGCTAAAACATAAAAAATTTCGTTACTGTCAAAATAGTTTCAAATCCACAAACTTTTCAAATCTAGATGGCGTAGTCTGTTGTAAAATACCAGAAAATACAAAATAAAAATTAAAAAGTAAATTCTTGTAAAATAGCGCGTCACGTAACTCGGTGAATCACGCAATGTTTTTAGTTCAAGTGAAAGAGTATTTTTGTTTGAGAAGAAGTGAGCTGTTACAGGATTGTATAAGTGGTCGTTCCTTTTTTTTTATAGTTGTTGGTGTTATTTGTTAGTGTAGTGCGTTCGACATATAGAATTAGTGTTTATCTATTTATTTATTATTGGACAGTCTTTAGAACTTTTATTAGATTTATAAGTGCCGTGAACAGCGGAAAAATTTACATTTATAGTAACTACCTACTATTGTATAATATTTGTGTAACTGTGATAAGTATAATGTTATCTCCTTCTGTTTATTCGTAAATTAAAACACTAGTTTAATTACTATTTTTAAGGCGTTTTATTTATTTAAAACTTTACATAAAAAACACATAACACATAAAAGCAGCTCATAACTCTCTACCTAGAATAATCTCTAATATCACGGCATTTTTAGCGCGTCAAAATCATAAAATGATCCTCTAATAATAACAACTTCAAGTAGAATGGAATAGAACAATTCATTCTCATTACTACGTATTAGTTGCATTGTATCATAATTTCTGTTTCACTGTAAAATCAGATGCCAAAGAAACGTTTTCCTTCGAGGCAAAGCAAGCTGACAAAAAAGCAACTGTCACAAGACGTGTGGGAGTGCAGACAAAGTTTGCAGTGAATATACTAGTAATTAAATTAATAATAGGGGTACCAAGACACACTTACAGAGTACTTGCAACGTCCTCACAGATTAACTGAGTCTCTGTTAATCGCATACATAATTATTGGTACATATGTGTATGCCTTATGAAATAATGCATTGCATGATGATGATTATGATTCATAAACCATACAAAGCCTCCAAGTGCAAGTAATTTTGATAACTTCATAAGTTTAACATATAACTCACCAAAACTTTTGCTTTTCGTGGAATCTTTTTTGGTAATTGATGGGGTTGCTGTATTTGCAGTATAATGGGCGCTCATTATGAAATGCATGTACCTTAATTATTGTGTTTCTTGTAGTGTTATCAAAGAGAGTCCACCACAGAGTAGTAGTATGGAAGGACAGTTGAGTGCAGGGTATATAAATGTATTTATCTAACATCACATAACTTATATCTCACACAAACTGCCTTTTTCATAGTGTAACAAAAGTATCAACGGAAACACAGACTGATTTAGTTATCGATGTTGAGCCTACAAAAGAATCTGATGATACGTGGGACAATAAAAATGAATATGAAAGGTAACAATATTTAAAATATATGTTGATAAAGAATGGGTAAAGGTTGAAAAAATATTCAAAACAAAATTTTTTTTTCTTAACATTGTGAATAGTTTGTCAATTCAGTATTCGGAATATTCAATTGTTACCCATAATAATATTTTTAGGAGGATAACAATGAAGATCCAAAGCCTCTATTGAGTGGAAAACGTATTGCAGATATTCATCATATTCTTTCCGCAACATTAAAAGTACAATATAATCACACACGGCACTGTACCTTTAGATTATTAATACCAAGTGGAATCATTCTTCCAGTGCAATGGAAGCTGATATCAGTCGAGGGATTTAAACAGAGTGGAGATGCCAGCGTGTACAGCAAAATACAGAACAAAATAGAATACGGGTCACAAGTACAGAAAGTTGAGTGAGTGGTCTAAAAGTCTAAGGTTCTAAGGGAATATCGATGCTGAAATGCTGAAAATATATATTCTGCGTTATTGCATTGTCATAGGTCAGCAAAGTATGAGATTAAAAGAGGAATTAATGTCACCTGGTTTAGTTTACCATTTAGAGCGTACGTTTAAGTTTTATGGAAAAATGTCAGTGAATTAATAAACAAAATTTACCATTTTTTTTCCAAAGATTTCAGTCGTCTGTATGAGAATTATTTCTTGTTTAATGTACTATAAAAGATTGCTTACATTATTAATTTATTTTTATTGTTATTAATTGAATATTATTTTTGTAGTAGTATCTTTTACGTTTATTGATTTTAATCTACTTTTTTTATGTTTTCTTCTATTTTTATTTGTTGTATTGCATATTTCTGTATTCGGGAATAAATATTTGCTTTAATTGTTACGTCTTTGTTTTAACTTTACCCAACTTCCGAAAAAATAGTTGTGCAAACTGATTAAAAAAAAAACCGGCAAGATCTGTGTTCATTACACCATATTTAATTTTATTCGCCTAAGCATACGTAATAAATTGTGCTATCTACATATACTTTTGTTTATTTTTAAATTAAAAGCTATTAAATTTCATATTTTTTGCCAGCGCCATCGTACGGATAATTGCCAAAGGTTTTTTAGGTGACTCATCTAGAAACTATCAACAAAAATAATGAATACGTTTTTCAAAGCTTTTCCTAAAACAGGTGCATATTTTCATTTCATCGTTGTACCATTACGAAGTTCATTGCAGAGCGGATTGCAATGGATTGTTATGTCCTTTTTTCTAGTTTTTCTCTTTTAAGATTAATAATTATATCACGATAATAGGCCATTTCAATCAAGGACACACATTCATCCATTTTCATTTCGAGGATATTTAATTTCAATGTTCAATAAAGCTAAAAGCTTTGAATTTCAATATGTTACCGACCGAGCGCTCTCTGTAATGTTTTAGCCGCCTCTTAAACCTTACCTACCATATACGTTCATTCGGATATACATTACATCATGTATCAACTTTGTTGTGATATTTAGTTTATTTGTGGGAATATGACGATGTCGCTCCTTAGCTAATCTATTATGATAAGAAAATCTGTGTATGCCTGTAGTAATTCCTAGTTTCCTAAAAGGGAAAACACAGTTGAAACACATTTTTCCGTTAAACACAACATTCCCTAGCTGCAGTAATGAAATGACATACGACCACCATACGACTTACTTACATGTAAAACTATTTTAAGCTGTGCCTGACGTCGTTTATAACTTGAACTTTTAAATCAAGGTTGCTCAAGGTCTGGGCGGAATTTTGATAAGTAAAGAGAGCAAATGGCACATTTCCAATCTCCTATGCCAAGTAGAGAGTTTCTGTGGGGTGTGTTTCTTAGGTGAATAATAATGCCATAGTATAAAAACGACGTGAATTAATCAAGTGTAATTCATATTTTAGAGTAGATAGAGATAGAAGTGGGTACATAAATGTAGATGAGTTGCAATCCGCTTTATCCAATGGAACCTGGAGTCCTTTCAATCCAGAGACAGTTAGGTTAATGATAGGGATGTTTGATAGACAGAATAAGGGCCAGGTAAATTTCGAGGATTTTGGAGCACTTTGGAAGTATGTGACTGACTGGCAAAATTGCTTCCGCTCCTTTGATAGAGACCATTCTGGAAATATCGACAAGGACGAGTTAAGAACAGCTTTACAAACTTTTGGGTACAGATTGTCTGAAACTCTAATCGAAATGTTGATAAGGAAGTTCGATCGTCATGGACAAGGAACAATCCTATTTGATGATTTCATACAGTGCTGCATCATTTTATATGTAAGTTATTCTTGAGGTGTTGTACAACTTGTTATAAAATATTCTTCTACTCGGCTTTAGACGTTGACCTCAGCCTTTCGTCGTTACGACACTGACCAAGATGGCATTATTACTATTCATTATGAGCAGTTTTTAAGCATGGTTTTTAACTTGAAAGTTTAAGGTGTCAATCCCAATAATCTTTAGGATTAGTGTTTAAAGTCTTATTACATAATAAACTACACATAAACACATATTTTATATATATTGAAATTTATCTACATGTTATTTCTAATAAAAATTTTTATTAATAAAATTTATTTCTATTTAAGTCAAAACAAAGTTGAGTAGTCGTCAATCATTTTTAGTGAGTGTGGTTAGTATCTTCTCTATTGTATTGCCATCTATAAGTCCCATAGATTTATCAACTACATGCCCATTCGTAATGGCCAAGATGGCAGGAATAGCTTTCACTTATACCCCCCACAATATGTGGGCAAGTTCGGCGTGGGCCTCGACATCTATTGTCAGTAAATCTATATCTTCCTCACTGCAAAGCAATTCTGTAAGCTTTGGTGTTAGTATATGGCAGGGTTCGCACCAGTTGGCATGAAAGTTCACAATGACAGCAGGACTAGTAGTTTGCATAACTTTTACAAAGAAATCATCGTTATTTTGTATTTCAATTACCTTATCTAAGCAACTACTCATAGAAAAATGCTTTAAATGAGATGTCGGATAGAGTAGATATTTACTTACTGATTGTCGGCTGATACCAATTTTTACACCTACCGCTATTATATAGATAGTAACCTAGGCTCTACTGGTTTAATACAATGTAAAATGAAGAAAAATACAAAACTTATTAATGTACAAATGATTAAAAAGTGTTTTCTTGCTGGAAATAATTTAGTCAGCTAATTAAGATAATGTTTATCAACAACTTTTTGTTATTCTACCCCTAGGCTTAAACTTATGGCTTAACTGTTCTTGATGCTCTTTATTATGCCTTTCAGTTGGAATAACAACTAAGGTTATAGTTATACTTGTACTTATACCAACTGCTAACCAACCAATGTTATTTGATGATCGAATAGCATGCACAAGTAGGAACAATGTTATGGTCCAAAGAATTATTAGTATGAAAATACCAATACCGATATTTCCAACAGTTGTCATTTCTGAAACAAAATTACAATAGATGGTTTACAATTACAATGCAAACAGCAACAAGTAGTTACATGCTCTTCATACACTGTTCAGACAAATCCCAAGATCACAGCCAAATTCTTTGCCAACAAACATACTCAATCTCGGTATCTCGGATCAGCATAAAAGCAAATATTAGGCAAACACGGGCTCTACGATCAATTCCATACCGTGGTATATATAAATGTAAATCACATTTCAGTTTAAAAGATCTGAGGAACTAAATCACAAATAATAATATCCATATAAGAAAAGCTTTGCGCTAACTGTTCTTTTAGCGTGGTAAAACTATCCTGATTTAATTTTTGGCGCTATAACTTCAGGTGGTCTGGGGTGCTATTCTGCACCCTTCGCAAAGTATGAAATCGGTCTCGATCGTTCGCAAACAGTCTTCACGTTGGCGAATGCGTATGGGGTGGGACTCTGTACCGTTGATATCGCTATGCTTTGCTTTGATATTACAGTTTGGTACTCTGTAACTCTTCTCGGGCGTCACCGTGACCCGAACGTATTTCCGATGTTTAAAATCATAGCGACACATGTAAACCTGTCGCTATCGAATATCAACATACTTGTCCTTGTCTTATGTACGAGATAGTTGTATTTACTTCTCTTTGTTGTTGGACGTGCGAAAACACAATGTTTCGAATTGTCGAGTTGCGTTTAAAATAATTTTACAACCTTCTACCCTTATTTTTAACGTTTGCTGAACAGATGTGGAAATGGTCAATAGTTACCTTAAATATTCCTTTTCTTTATTTCGCGTGAGAGTGTAAAGACGGCGACACCTTTTTGTAAAATATTTATATTTCAATATATTACTACCACGACATTTTATTATGAACGTAAGTTATTTATATTTTGTACTTGTTAATTTTTCACAGCATTTAACACCTCAACATTTATTCATATTTTATTTAGAAACGTCTGAAAATTAATTCCAGCCAATGGAGTGTGATGCTGGATTTTTTGGAGGAGCACCCCAGACTCATCACACAAAAGTTTGAGGGAATAAATGGCAGGCAAGATTATAATCAACTTTGGGCAGAACTGGCAAACAAATTAAATTCGATGGGCCTGGGATGTAAAACAGTAGAGAAATGGCAAAGAGTAAGTAATATTATAATATCCTTAATATGAAGATCCACAAGCAAGAAATATTTTTTAGAGTTTAACTGACTGGAAACAAAAAGTTAAGAGTAAAGCTCAAGCTTTAAGGCAGGAATGCCAAGGGACAGGTGGTGGTGAGGCACAAGTACCTCCCTTAAATGATAAGGAGCTCCGCTTAATAAATTTAATGGGATGGAGTGCTATTAAAGGCAATGACAATGTTGAACTAGGAATGGTAAGCTATGGAAAATAAAAGAAAAAGGTATTTGTAATAAACAAATAAATTTATAGGTAGCTGGTACTTCGGGGGGCACTGTGGTGTCAACGACTTCCCCAAAATTTGTGAAACTCCCAAAAAATTTGATTTTAACACCCTTCTCCCCTGTAACGTCGTGATATGCGTACTCTTTATTGTTGTTCTCTCTATTGTAACTAACTTCACATTTATTACATCTATTCATACATTATATATATATATATAAACACTACATTTCCTCTGTTGCTTCATTTAAAGGATCGCATGCATATTCGTCCAGGTACTGCGGGCGTCTTCTAGTTCTTTGTGGTCGAACTTCTTCAATTGTTTCTCCGGGTGGATCTTCTTGGGAAACATCTACTTCGGGTATTTCTAAGCTCATACTGGGTGGTACTGGTAAGGGTGGATTCATGTACGTGGAGGGTTTTGAGATAAGTACAGTGGGATCTGAGTCAGGTTGTATGAAATGTTTGAAGAATGATGCATTTCGGATTATGATGTGATTGTCCCTGTTTGCAATGATTTGTGTACCTTTGACTTTGGTTACTGTATATGGTTTAGGATCGTATGCCGGTGTTAGCGTATTTGATTTTGGTATTTTACATAATACTTCGTCGCCTATTTGAAAGTTGTTTGGTCTTGTATTTCTCTTCTTGTCCGCATATGTTTTATGTTTCGAACGTTGTTCCTCATCCTTTCTGGATACTTCTCCTCTGTTTTCGCTTATACATAATGACGGGAGTAGATTGTTAATCTCTCGTTTAAAAACAAGTTCATATGGTGACTTCTTTGTGGTGGAGTGCGGTGTACTTCGGTAAGTCATTAGAAATTGTTGTAATTGAGAATCAAACTGGTTATTGTCTAATTGAGAGCAGATTAATGATTTCTTTAAAGTTTTAACAAATCTCTCTGTCATTCCATTTGCTTCAGGCCAGTACGGTGTTATCTTCTTATGTTCAATTCCATAACTATCTAGAAAGTGTTTTATAGCGTTGCCGTTAAATGGTGGGCCATTGTCAGATAATAGAACTTTCGGTACACCCATCAATGCAAATGTCTTTTCTAGAATAGGTTGTATTTGTTCAAAACTAGTGGTGTTCACAACTTCGGCCATCGGAAATCTGGAACATTCGTCAACTAATACGAAAATGTATTTCCCGTTTGGAAATGGACCAGCGAAATCTACATCCACATTCTGGAAAGGTATAGTTGGTAATTCTCTTACTATTATTGGATCTCTATGTTTGGTATTATCAACTGCTTGGCATGTGATACATGACTTTACTAACTTTTCAGTCATTTTATCTATATTTGGAAACCATACCTTTGACCGTATTAACTGCTTTGTGCGCACTATACCTTGGTGTCCTCTGTGAGCTAGTTCAATAGTTCTTAACTGAAGACTTTTATGGCATGATGATTCGTGTTCCTCGCAAAACTATTCCTTCATGGACTGTCAATTCAGCCTTTAAATGTTTGAAGGGCTTTAATGTTTCGGTCTTCCATAATTTTTCCTTTCCTCTGATTGCTTTCGTCAATGTTTGCAAAATTTGGTCGATACGTGTTTCTTTTCTTACTTCATCTTCGGTTATTTTCTTCGGTAAATTGTTACTTATTAAGAAATTCAGGTACCTTTTTGTATTGTCGTTCTCAATGTTATGTACCGGATGTCGACTCAGATAGTCTGCAGGGTTTAAAGATCCTTTTTGGTGTGTGATGTTGAAATTGTATCGTTGTGTTTTCAATATTAATCGTTCTATTCTGGCGCTTGGCATTTTTGTTGTGTTTTTGAAGATGTGTACTAATGGTTTATGATCCGTGTGTAGCTCAAAAGTGTTCCCGAGTAGATATAGTTTGAAATGCTCCATAGCCCATGCTGCAGCTAACATTTCTTTTTCTATTTGACTATATCTTTTTTCTGTTTCATTTAGCGCACGACTTCCATACGCAATTACATAGAATTTGTTCTCAGATTCTTGTAGCAACATTGCTCCTAGACCATGTGGGCCAGCGTCTACATATAAATGAGATCTTTTGTTTGGATCAAAATAAGTTATTTTATCGGCGTTTCTGATTAGCTGTTTAATTGTTTCAAATTCTTTTTTATGTTGTTCATTCCAGACCCACTCTGTGTTCTTGAATGTGAGTTCTCGAAGATTTTTTGTAAACGAAGCCAATCTGGGTAAGAATTTTCCAATGTAATTCACCATTCCTAGGAAACTTCTTACTTCTGTTGGTGTTTTGGTTTCTCTAAATTTAACATCGCCTTTATCTTATCAGGATCCGGAGAGATGCCATTTTTCGTAAATAAATATCCAAAAAATTTTATTTCCGGAGTATTAAAAACACACTTTGAAAGATTGATTGTTAAATGTTTTTCTTTAAGAATATTTAGTACTCGTCTCAAACTTATGTCATGCTCTTCTTGTGTCCTACCATAAATCAAAATGTCATCACTGATGTTTAATACTTGTGGAATACCTTGTAATGTCTGTCTCACAATATCTTGAAAAATTTCCGCAGCTGTATTTATGCCAAAACTCAATCTTTTGTATTTAAAAAGGCCTATGTGAGTTGCGAATGTTGTTATGCTTCGGGACTCTTCTGACAACACGATCTGGTGATAACCACTTCTTAAATCGATTTTGCTAAAAAC
Source organism: Cetonia aurata (assembly GCA_949128085.1). Lineage (NCBI taxonomy): Eukaryota > Metazoa > Arthropoda > Insecta > Coleoptera > Scarabaeidae > Cetonia > Cetonia aurata. Next base: position 2,254,864 of record OX421885.1, read on the forward strand.
TGTAGCAACGTTCAAATGTGCAATTATATCATCTGCTGTAGGAGCTATGCTTCGTGTTCTTTTTATTGCCTTGTTGGCCGCTCGCATATCTACGCAAATTCTTACTTCTTCTTTGTTTTGTGACTTTGGGACCACTACCACTGGAGATACCCAAGGAGTGGGACCGCTTGCTTTCTCAATGATGTCTTCTTTCAACAACCGTTCTATTTCGCGTTCTACTTTTGGTCTTAAATGAAATGGAATTCGTCGATGAGTTTGAGCAACTGGTGTAACACTATCATCTATGTGTAAATCTATCTGAACATCTTTTAATTTTCCTACACCCTTTATTAATTCAGGGTATTCTGTTTCAATAAAAGTTTGCTTAGCTGGTGCATTGTGATAGCTATTTTTATACACTAACTTAATTAGACCTAGCTGTTCAGCTGTTTTGTAATTCATAAGTGATTCTGCATCACCCTTGAGAACAATAATTTCTGTATCTAATTTTGGTTCTTTGTATGTCAAAGTTCCTTTAAATTTACCATGGGTTGTTAGACTTGATTTTGAATTATATGAGTAAATGGGTGTAACATTGCTATTTATTTTTATATTTGGTAATTTCTTAAATGTTTTGTAACTGATTATATTGACAGATGATCCAGTGTCTATAATGAAATCTAATGGTATTTGATTAACCTTGACCGTTACTACAGGCATGTTTCTAACTGAATTATTCATTAAGCAAAATGAACTGTCTGATATTTCATCACGTCGTGATATGCGTACTCTTTATTGTTGTTGTCTTTAGTGAAATTTACTGTAGCTTTCTTGTTCGATTTATTTTGATTACAGAATTTAGTTGATAGACATACCTTAGCAAAATGACCCATCTTGCTACATTTATGACATTTGATATTCTTCGCAGGGCAGCTGTCTTTTCCTTCGTTGTGCCAGTTATTACCACAATTTTTGCATGTTTTCTTGGTTTTTCCTGCATGTTTTGGTTTAAATTGCTTGGATACTTTGTAAGCAGCTTGTGATTGTTTGTTTTCAATTTGGTTGAGTTGATTCGCTGTTGTTTCTAAAGAGCGTGCCTTGTTGAGCAACTTCATGAGATCGGGTTGTTCCGTTAAACCATATTTCTTTAATTCTGTGTTGCATGTGTTTAAAATAATTTGACCTTTAATTTCGTTTTCTACATTTGCAAACTTGCACGATTTTGATAGTTTTAAAAGTCTCGTATAGTATTGATCAATGGTTTCCTCACTCATTTGTTTTGCATCCCTAAATTTAAATGTCTCAAAGTCTACATTTATCTTAGGTTCAAAATATAGGTTAAGTTTTTGTTTTGCAATTTGAAAAGGTGATGTTACAGGAGGGGTTGTTTGGGAGGGTTCAGGTAGTGACATGAATGTTTCATAAGCATCCTCACCTATGAGATGTAAAAGTATGGCTGCCTTACGGTTTTCATCCGTGATGTTTGTTGCCACGAGGTAATTTTCTAATCGTTGTAACCATTTTGACCATCTTTCCCCGATGTTTCCAATATCAGACTTCATGTCTAATGGTGGTATGCCCGGTAACACGTTCATCTTGAAAATTCGTTTCTTTCCCACGTTTGTTTGTTATCGGTTCGAAAAACTCGTCGCCAAATGTAACGTCGTGATATGCGTACTCTTTATTGTTGTTCTCTCTATTGTAACTAACTTCACATTTATTACATCTATTCATACATTATATATATATATATAAACACTACATCCCCATCTGCATTAAATGCTCCTGTTCATCCTCCAATACTTCCACCACTTACTCCAATGCAGAACCCTGCGCCATCGACACCAGCCGCCATAATCAACACGCCCTCCAGAAAAAACACCAAAAGGAAGATAATGGCAGATACAGAAACAAATCGAACAGAGCAAATGCGTAGTGAACTGTTGACCGTACTCACTAGTATTAATAATAATATAAGCAGGTTAGCTGATAGTGCAGATAATCTTGTTAATTTGTTAAGTAAAAAATTATTTTGTAAAATATAAGATAAACTGTTTAATTTATTTATTGTTATACATCACAAATGAATGAATATTTAAAAAAATATATTAAAATTAAACATAAGTGCTTACTTTATTCCCTTTGATTTAGATATAAGTAATAATGATAAATATATTATTAAATAATAACACTTTTATAAGAAACTTGAAATTTTCAAAAAAATACCGTCAAGTCAAACTACTAAAACGATAATAAAAAAGACAGAATGACAGATAATTATGATCCTTTAGGGCACTTGACGGAATCTATTAGGAATCTCGACAAGATTTAGACCAAACGTAAGCACGAGGTTGATATTTTCCGATCATTACCGAGACCGATATCGGTTTCCTTACAGAGTACCAAAACCGATAGCGAGACGATACGCTATTGCTTTGACAATTGATATTGATATACAAGTTACAGACTTTTGCCGGAATGTAATATGGGCGATTAATGTGCAAATTAGAAAAAATACTGTAAAAAAAACTAGTGTCACAATGGCTTTGTAATGCTTCTACATTGAATCACTTGCCGCTACGCGGCTCGAATCATAAAAGTTTATGGATACGAATTTAAATGCTTATTTTCGTATTTGCTCGCTCATTGTGCGCCATCTACTTATATCCAAGGATATTTAAGTAAGTTTATAACAAGTTGGAGGTACGTGAGTTAACCCATCCGATGCGACGCGGTTAAACATTCAAAATATTGAAATTGTATCAACTTTGTTGTGATATTTAGTTTATTGGTGGGAATATGACGATGTCGCTCCTTGGCTAATCTATTATGATATAATCTGTGTGTATGCCTGTAGTAATTCCTAGTTTCCTAGAAAGGGAAAACAGTTGCAATACATTTTTCCGTTAAACACAACATTCCCTAGCTGCAGTAATGACATATGACCATAACCCATATGACTTTCACCCCTTTCACATCTAAAGACTTACATATAAAACTATTTTAAACTGTGCTGACGTCGTTTATAACTTGAACATTTAAATCAAGGTTGCTGAAGGTTTGGGGTGAATTTTGGTGAGTAAAGAGACAGCAAATGGCACATTTCCAATCTCCTATGCCAAATAGAGAGTTTCTGTGGGGTGTGTTCCATAGGTAAATAATAGTAATAGTATAAAAACGACGTGAATTTATCAAGTAAAATTCATATTTTAGTGTTGATAGAGATAGAAGTGGTTACATAAATGTAGATGAGTTGCAATCCGCTTTATCCAATGGAACCTGGAGTCCTTTCAACCCCGAGACAGTTAGGTTAATGATTGGGATGTTTGATAGACAGAATAAGGGCCAGGTAAATTTCGAGGATTTTGGAGCACTTTGGAAGTATGTGACTGACTGGCAAAATTGCTTCCGCTCCTTTGATAGAGACAATTCTGGAAATATCGAGAGGAACGAGTTAAAAACAGCTTTAGAAACTTTTGGGTACAAATTGTCTGAAACTCTAATCGATATGTTGATAAGGAAGTTCGATCGTTATGGAAAAGGAGCAATCCTATTTGATGATTTCATACAGTGCTGCATCATTTTATATGTAAGTTATTCTTGAGCTGTTGTACAACTTGTTATAAAATATTCTTCTACTCGGCTTTAGACGTTGACCTCAGCCTTTCGTCACTACGACACTGATCAAGATGGCGTTATTACTATTCATTATGATCAGTTTTTAAGCATGGTTTTTAACTTGAAAATTTAAGGTGTCATTCCCAATAATCTTTAGGATTAGTGTTTAAATCTTATTACATAATAAACTACATATAAATACATATTTTATATATATTGAAATTTATCTACATGTTATTTCTAATAAAAACTGTGAAATCTGTACTTTTTTATGAATAAAATTTATTTCTATTTAAGTCAAAACAAAGTTGAGTAGTCGTCAATCATTTTTAGTGAGTGTGGTTAGTATCTTCTCTATTGTATTGCCATCTGTGAGTCCTATAGTTTTATCAACTACAAGCCCATTCTTAATGGCCAAGATGGCAGGAATAGCTTTCACTTCTATCTTTTTGCCGATTTAAAAATTGTTATTTTTACTTTTTATCGTTCTCCTTCCGGTGATTTCTATATTTTTGTAAAAAATTTAGAATCCATACTGAATGAAATTGATACATTTAGTTGACATGCAATGCTGCTTGGTGATTTTAATGTTGATTTTATGAATTTTGATTTGCAATGTGCTATGTTATCTGATCTTTTATCTACCTTTAATGTGCGCGAATTACATTTGTTTCGTCTACTTGCATTGATAATTTCTTTACTTCTATATATTCTAATATACACGTGAGGGTAGCCGATCCATTATTATCTGATCATCAAACTATTTTTGTTGAGTTAGAATTGAAAATCAGAAGTGATAAGAAAACCTTTTACAAGCATAATATCAGCGACAGCAATTTGAACAAGCTTTTCCAAACACTTGCAAGCATTGACTGGAGTGATATAGCACGACTGCCTGCTTCTGATGCTTTCGATGTTTTCTTCCGAACTTTTATAACTGCTTTTAATATTAATTGTCCAGGAAAGATGTTTTCATCTAGCAACAGGACTAACAGATCTGCGTGGTACACAGCCGAGATAAAAGAAATTTGAACAAGCTTTTCCAAACACTTGCAAGCATTGACTGGAGTGATATAGCACGACTGCCTGCTTCTGATGCTTTCGATGTTTTCTTCCGAACTTTTATAACTGCTTTTAATATTAATTGTCCAGGAAAGATGTTTTCATCTAGCAACAGGACTAACAGATCTCCGTGGTACACAGCCGAGATAAAAGAAATGAAAAATCAACTCGAGGCTTTGGATATCATACGTAAAGTAACTAATATAGCTGAATGCAGAAGTTTGTTTATCTCTTTAGAATTTATTTTTAGGTCAAATTAGATATGTCTGTGATTTCTGCAAATAATCATATTGATCAATATTTACACCTAATATTTAATTTAACGTTGCCGTAACTAAATTTATTCTAATTCTCAATCTTTTATTGTAATTATTCATAGGTAATTGATAAATGATGAGGAAAGACATTATGATTATTAGGTAGTGAAAAATTTTACAATCTCAAAAATTATTAAAAGCCGCATTAAAAATGTAATCCCGACATTGTTAAATTAAATGTAAGCTGTAAATATGACCCATTATTAGCAGACGTATCACACTGATGAGATTAAGCAAAATCGAAACATATCTAATATTTCAAATCTCGCTTTATATTTCGTAAGCACGGTCAATTCGTAATTCTATGTTTACCCGTTTTCCCCGGAGGGCGTTGTGATTATGCAATCGCGACCTCTAATGTTTCCAACGAAATGTACAGGATTCGCGGTTCTCTTTATTGTTCTGTGGACGCTGTCAAATCAAAATCAATTACTAATGCCACCGGGTGGGCACTTGGTCCCAAAAGTTGTCCTCATGACGTCACAAGACCCGTAGTTGATCGCCGAAAACACGAAGGGCGGCACTAGTAGAAATTAATTACTCTCCACCTTACCGATGAAGGGGAAGGGATTCAGCGAAGACAGTTCACGTAGTGTCATATGCAAATTGCAAATTAATGGCGTTATAATTGTGTGAAATTCTACATTCATCAATTCTAATATTTTTACATAGTATCAGTGGTGTGAGTATACATATTATTTTAATTGTTGTCGGCAGTAAAAATGCTGGAAAATATGTATTTTTTAACAGCTGATGGGAAGAGAGTTCGACCACCTTCACTAAAAAATTGGGTAGTTACATTAAGAGGCTTTAGGAGTTTATATGACACAATTATTAGAGAATTGGGCTTCAAGTACTTCTCATCGTGATCTTTCAATCAGGACCCTATTGAAAATTTGTTTGGACAAATGCGTCAGCACACTGGTCGCAACATAAACCCTACCTGTTCTGCATGTTTTAAATCTTTGCTGGTTAACAGTATGGCCTCCAGACATTCAATTAATGCGAATTGTGAGAAGGATGACACCACAAAATACCTGGTTACCCTTACGAAGCTTTTTAAAACAAGACAACCACAAGTTGTGGAAGATGTGGAAAACATTACTCCTATAGTAAATATAAGTGCGGGTACAGTACTAGTGAGCAAGGAAGCACTGTCTTTTGTTTCGGAATGTATTATTAAGAAAGTATTATCTGTGGGCAATTGTGTTGAATGTCGGAACAGTATTACTCAAGCTCCAGCATCTAGTCGCTAGTTATTCACCGAATCGTTGGAATTTTCACTGGAGCACAGGTTGCAATATTGTAACAGCGACTTTTTTGAAAACATGAAATTAATTTATGCGTTTTCTATGAATATACTACCACATATTTGCCGTAAACAAAAATTATCCAAATTAATGTACATATCTATTTGTAATAAGATTGATTTGAGATATTTAATTAAATGTGATGTGCATAAAGGTAGCCTTAGCAAAACAATTGTATTACAGATCATAAAATTTATTATTTTTAATTATTGCAAGGGAGCTTCCCGATATTTAAGTGGTAAGGATTCGCGAAATACGTCAGACACATTTTTGCAAAAATGTAGAAGTAAATATTTGAAATCTAAAAAGAAGTAAGTTTTTTTATTGTTGTTTATTATTGTAGTTATTATATATATGTATATATGGAGCTCTTAGATTGCGGTTAATTCTTCTATTCGTTGTTTTTATTGTTGTATTCATTGTTTTTCCATATACTATACTGCTGAAATAATAAACAAATTTGGCGTCTTATAGTCTTTTTATAAAACATTTGCTTCTGATATGTAATAATTGTTGTTCGGACTAGGAAGCGCGTCACTTGAAAACTGTTACTTTACGGAGACGAGACGAACTTAAAAATTATTAATGCCGTTTTGTATTCGTATTATTGTTCTATTTATTAACACACTATGATGTGCAAATACTATAAGGTGCGTATACAAAACAGCATTAACAAATAAAATTGAGTTCTCTCGTCTCTGCAAAAGTAGCAGTTTTCAAGTTACGCGCTTCTCAGCCCAAACAATCATTATGTAATACCTAGACCCTATATATTTCATTTTAAATTTCGCGCCAAATACCAAACGTAGCGCAATCTACTTTTTCGGTGCGAACTACGTGGTCTAAAGTTGGGACACATTTCTATCATTAAGTTACCCATCTTATTTAGTTATGATCTGTGACTAATGCTACCTGTAGGCACACAGCTGCATTGTTTTCATTTTTAAATCCGGTTTAATGCTTAGCAGGGTGGTAGTTATTCCAAAAATTGGTACCCATTTATTCTTTAGTCAAAAAGAAGTGTATACGTTAACGTTATTTTGTCAGTTATTATTATTTTTGTGAAAATATTGTTTTATATAAAGAAAAAATATGCCTACAACCTGTTGTGTTGTTAATTGTGGCAATCGTGGTGACCGCGACATAGTTAAGTTTTATAAATTACCCAGTGAACTACACTATGCTCACAAAATTGAATTAAACGAGCTTTCAAGAAGACGAAGGGAGAGATGGATCCAAGCTATTAAAAAAGCAGATCTTACAGCTACAAAATTGAAGTATATCCGAGTCTGCAGTAAACATTTTCATTCAGGTAAGAAAGAATATGTTGTAGTGGAATTGTTAAATAAAGCCTTTGTTACTATTATAGGTAAACCTTCTGCCTTGACCACAGAGAATAGTCCTGATTGGACCCCATCTGTGGCAATGGGTTATGGTAATGATGAGAATGCTAAAAAGCGATTGAAAATTGGTACTGATAGAAAAGAAAGAGCAGAAAGAAGATATGTACATGCTGTGAAGGTAAGAGAAATATGTAGGATTTTCTTAAATGTGGGTTTAATATTAATTTATATACAGGCTTTTCCACAGTAGCCGTTCGTTAGAAGTTTCCGAGGTTAGAAAAAACCTGGAACTCTGAATTTGTGGAATCCGGGGCTATTCAAGATTCTCTTTCATTTTAAAATATTTTCAGGGTCTTACCACTTCCGGTTATACCGAAAGTCGCCATAAACTTTCTTATTTTAAATGGAACAACCTGTATATTATTTTATTTTTAAATTCCTGAGTAAATTTTATGATGAGTTCTAATAGGTTTCCCTATACCTATTTTCAACTGCTACTTAGATATCTTGATTTTTTTGAAAATTTTGAAAGATGTAGCGTTATTTGCAACACAGTATCTTTTGCCCATTTTCGACTGGTAATAAACACTTCTAGGGTAGATGGAAGCACAAGAATGACACTTTCGAAATCGACATTGACAATTGGTTTGTCGCATACAGGATGTCCAAAACTGCATGACCAATTACAAAATCTTCAAAGTTGAAAAAGTTCTTTTTTTCAAATGGAACACCTGTATATTATTGGATGATCAGATGCAGAATTTAATTCTGCATCGATTCGCTATGACTTTCCCTATACCTATTTACAACGGTTTTCTTGTTATTCCATATTTTTTTACTAAAATCTAATAAAACTACAAAATCGTATCCAGTAAGCATTGATTATAAGAGGAATTAGAACAAGTGACTTGACAGTTGTTGATTTTATGTCAAAGTAGTACAATTCTATTTTGCTAATTCTATGAAATACAGTTAATAATGGAGAATATTGAAGAATATTCGAATAATGATCTGCTAAATTTGTTTTATATGCACGGTGAATGTGAACGAATTGTCAGACGCACATGTAGATTATTTAACGAGCGATATCCGAACTTACCAGGAATGACTCCTGGAAAATTTGCAAGAATTGAAGCTCGGTTTTTGGAAACTGGGAGTGTAAAGGTAACTCGTAATCACCGAAAGCCAAGTAATAGATAATGAAGCTAACGAGGTGAATGTTTTGGCTTATTTTCAAGCTTATCCACGGAGTTCAATTCCAGCAGCTGCGCTGGAATTGGGCATATCAAGAACTTCAATTCATAGGATATTAAAAAAACACAAAATGCATCCTTTTTGTGAAATAACTGTACAAGGCTTACGCCTTGGTGATGAGGCAAGACTTGCCTTTTGTGAGTTCATGTGCACAAAAATGACAGAAGATCCAAGATTCCTTTATAAAATTATCGGGACTGATGAATCAAAATTCAGCAGGCAAGGAATTATAAATCGTCAAAATATTCACTACTGGGCACAAGATAATCCACACGTCTTAAGGGAGAATAATCACCAGGACCGGTTTAGCTTTAATGTTTTTTGTCTGGTTATGGACAATAGCGTAGCATACCAAGTCTACGATGAAAGTTTAAATGGGGCTAGATATCTAGAGATACTTAGAGTATTTGTTAGTGATTTTTTAAATACTCTACCTCCAGGAGAGAGAGCAAACAGCTGGTATCAACTAGATGGTGCTCCCGCGCACTCCACACTAGCTGTACATCAACAATTGACGTTGATGTTCGAGGATCGGTGGTTTGGTCCCCAGGGACCCTGGAACTGGCCACCCAGATCACCCGATATGACGCCCTTGGACTTTTACCTCTGGGGTCGCATAAAAGAGCAAGTGTACTCTACACCTGTATTAACGAGAGAGGAACTATTGAACCGTGTTCACGATGCATTCACCAATATAACCCCAGACGAACTTCGGAGATCGGTTTCGCGAGGAGTACATTATTGTAGTTATTTCGTTCAATTTATTTTATTTTTTCTTGTCATTATGTTCCTAATTTTATTGTTTTTCATTTGTTACTACGTTTCTTATGTTCCTGTTTTGTTTCCATTTTCTAATAAAAATGAAACACATACGATGTTTCAGTTTCTGTCAAAAATCACATTAAAACAGAAAATATTGACATAACAAGAAAACCGTTGTAAATAGGTATAGGGAAAGTTATAGCGAATCGATGCAGAATTAAATTCTGCATCTGATCATCCAATAATATACAGGGTGTTCCATTTGAAAAAAAGAACTTTTTCAACTTTGAAGATTTTGTAATTGGTCATGCAGTTTTGGACAGCCTGTATGCGACAAATCAATTGTCAATGTGGATTTCGAAAGTGTCATTCTTGTGCTTCCATCTACCCTAGAAGTGTTTATTACCAGTCGAAAATGGGCAAAATACTGTGTTGCAAATAACGCTACATCTTTCAAAATTTTCAAAAAAATCAAGATATATAAGTAGCAGTTGAAAATAGGTATAGGGAAACCTATTAGAACTCATCATAACATTTTCTCAGGAATTTAAAAATTAAACAATATACAGGGTTGTTCCATTTAAAATAAGAAAGTTTATGGCGACTTCCGGTATAACCGGAAGTGGTAAGACCCTGAAAATATTTTAAAATGAAAGAGAATCTTGAATAGCCCCGGATTCCACAAATTCTGAGTTCCAGGTTTTTTCTAACCTCGGAAACTTCTAACGAACGGCTACCGTGGAAAACCCTGTATATATATGTACAGAAGGTAGCAATAGAGGTTGCAGACATTGGTGAAGTAGTGGAGAATACCACTAATGAAAATGATAAGCAAACTCAAACAGATGTAACAGCAGAAGATTTTTCACAAATGATGCTCTCATTAGAATCAACCAAGAAACTTGAAGCTAGATTACTTAAGCTTGAGATGGGCTACAATTTTTTAAAAGACAAGATACTATACTGGCCTTAACAGTTTCAAAAAATTGGAAGCTATTGTTAATTTAGTAAAAGGTCATGCCAATGTCTGGAAACCATCGGATAATTTTCGGATCCAATAATTTTTCGTGCGGTAAACCAAAAATGGTTTCTGTGACCCATATTATAACCTGACGTGAACCCTCTAACCACACGATACAAGTCTTATTTTGCCTTTGGTAGCTATTTTATTTGTTGTAATAATAGAATGCGTTCGAAATTTCGTATATAGGGTAAGTCAGTGATGGTATAAGGTGTAATCAGCTGATCATCGGTTTATGCCATTGTCACATTGTATATACCGGAAGACTTGTACCTAATTTTCGAACAGAAGAACACCTCTCCAGAAGATTTAGGTTATGTTGGTAATGTAACAATAATAATACAGAGAAACGATGAACTTGCTAGCTATAGACACTGCGGGCAGTTTTCTGTGCTTTTCACAAATTTTTATAATATAATCGGGGATGATGATGATGAAGAGGAACATCGGACAAAAAGAATTTAAAAGCAATTGAAACGGTGGGCATCTGTTCTATTCTCAGATGAGATCAGATTGTGCGAAAGATATATAAATTATAGAGCGAAGAGGAAAAGTGTACCAGAGACCAGGAGAGCGATTTTCGGAATGCTGCATTGGAGAGAGGAATGCTTATGGAGGTGGTTCTTGCACGGTCTGGGGTGCAATTTCTATGGGACCACGGACCGACCCAGTTCTCATTCGTAGGGATGACCGTGGTCACAGGAGAAGAGCTTTAACAGCTGCTAGGTACATCGCGGCGATTTTAGCAGTTCATGTAGTACCTTATGTCGATTACATTGGAGACGAATTTATTTTTATGCACAACAATGCCACAGTGCACACCGCAAGAATTGTGCAAGATTACATTACAGAAGTTCGGATTGCAGCATGCAGTCCCGACCTTAATCCGATCGAACATGTATGAGATGAGCTAAACCGAAGAATTCGTGCTCCAACCTGGATCACAGAGCTTGTTGTTGCAGTAGAAGAAGAGTGGGTTGACATCCCACAAGAAACAAAATCGAACTTGATTAGATCTATGCCTAATCGCATTAGAGATGTTATTAGCGCAAGCGCGGGTTATACCCATTATTTAACATTAAAGCCCGTTTGCACCAAGCACCCCCGTTAAGCTTGGTTTAACTTTAACTAACGCTTTGAATGTGATATTTCCTATTTAAAACATAGAGGGAGTGTCACATTCTAAGTATGACTTAAAGTTAAATCCAGATTAACGTGTCGGTGCAAACGCCCATAATTGTTAATTTAGGTAATTGTCAATAAACCATGCTTTCCTATGTAATAAAAAAAGGTAATTTGTTTCATGTATTAATTGCTCAATTTTAAGTTTAAGAAGCCGAAATAAATTTAAATAAATTCAAACTCATATCATAATATATTTTTTCTTGATCTGATTATAGTCACGTATTTTAAATTTGGCGCCCAAGAGAGTGTTGGTACCTCTGAACTGAAGTTGGGTAGAGAAGAGAGTAGGAACGCGGTATCGAAAGAAAAGTATCGATACTCGGTATCGGAAAGGTATCGATGGCGAATATCGATACATATAGTACTTAAAGGAAAAAGTATCGATACTTTAAATTTTGATGGGTAGTTATAAATATAACGTTAGGTACTTACTATCTTACTGAAAAGAATTTTGTCACGTAAATCGTGAATATAATAGAAATAAGTATATATTGCTACGAAACTCGTAGACAATATTTCTTAATTTTAATTATATATTTCAGAATTTAAATACTTGTTCAATTCAATTAACTACTTGCCAGAGTCATCTGTGATACTCTTTAACAAATTCACAAGAATTGTCACTAACACATTAAACACAATTATAGAAGTTTCTAAATTTCACTAAATAAATTTAATATACAGCATACAGCAAACAAAATTTAACCTTCAAATACCTTACAGGTATTTTAATTTAAACATTTAAAAAAAAATGAAACGTTTCGCTTACAATAGGTTTATACAACACCTCCAAAACATACGTTCCAAATATCAGGATTTCTATCAGCTGTCATGAACGACTCTAGCCCTCAGATGAATATCAGCTAACAGCTTCGAGCGTTGGATACAGCAACCAAAACACCGGTACAAACGCACAGGAGACTCGGGATCATCCAAATAAACATAAAAGTTCTACCATTCAATATGGTACATATACAAACTATATTTGTGATTCCAAACGATAATAAACAAATTTCTATTAAATTTACTAGATAATGTTTCGAAAAAATACTTTTCTTCTCAAAGATAAAAAAAGAAGATAGTTCCCTTTTATTTTCAACAACCGCCCATTATCAAGGAAGCCCATCTGGCAACCCCGAATAGAAAAAAGGCACAACAGTAACCGTAGTTACGGACGAATTAAAAAATGCTTAACATACAATCACCAGTTTGAAAAATACAAATATAGGTACCTCCGTATTCCTGGTTACCTTACTAATTAAAACTGTACCCCAACGTAAATACTAGTCTAGTCAGGTCTACAAACATACGTTACATCAATACAGTAAACTAAAACATTCTAAAATAGATTTTTAATATCTTTTTTTTTCTTGGTTTTTATATGTATATACATTTATTTATACTTGAAAAAGCTTTTAAATAAAGCGAAACGTCGTTAGTCATTCATACTTTTATTATTTGGGACCTAAAAACCAAGAAAAAAAAAGATATTAAACATATACATGGTCAAGATCCAAAGATTTAAAAAATAGATTTTATGGTATTCAATTCTTGGCATTAGCATTCAAAGAGAGATATCATAGCAGTATATTTAATAAAACAAGGAAAAACATATTTAAAGCTCAGAGTTTTTAATAATAGAAGAGTTCTTAAAGATTACGGGTATCTACTAACTATTCATAAACATTAGTTTCTTACCAATAAGGATAGGCGCATTAGAAAATAACTGTAGAAAAGACAGCACAAATTACTGAAATTGCTGTCAGCGATGAAAAGGGTGAATTCGTTGCAACAGAGGTGAGCGTGAAGGAGCTCATAGCCGCTACAGTGGTTCCTCAACAAAGTAGGAGGTACCTTACTGAAGTAGCACCTACGATTCCCGAGTTCAGTGGAGGTGTCCATGAAGATATAAACATGTGGATTAAGCGAGTAAATACTGTAAAACAACTTTACGATCTCTCTGAAAGAGCAAAATTATGGTACGAGTCGAAGCTGGAATATGCGGCATTTGACTTTAGAAATGTAAAGGAGAACTTGTGAAGATGTTCAGAAGTCGAGAACATAAGTTAACAAACATGAAGAAGTTTGAAGCTAGAAAGTGGAGCAGAAGTGAAGAAGTTAGCATTTATTTTCAAGATAAAGTTACTCTCGAAAATAAAATAAACCTGTCCGAAGAAAAGCTGTATTATATATGTAATTGAAGGATTCAACAATTATGGATTGCAGACACAGGCAAGGATGAAAGAATTTAACACTGGCTCACATGTTAGAAGTAATGGGAGATAAGGTTCAACATGAACGACAGCAATCACAGCGCAAAACTTTACCAGATGTTACAAAACCAGCCAGATGTTACAATTGTAACGAGGTAGGGCATACTGCTTCATCGTGTCCCAAGGTCAAGAAAGAAAGAGGTTCGTGTTCCCAAAGAAATACCAGAACAACACCACAGGCAGCACCACCATGATTGTTGAAGAGAAAAATACTAGCATTTACAAAGTACCAATAGAACTAATATATGATTCTGATTATGTAAAAGATGAGATAGATATTAATGCTTTATTAGATACTGGAAGTCCCATTACTTTCATTAAACAAAGTGTATTGCCTATTAACTTTTATGATAAAGCAAAGTCAAGGTGGAAAATGTTTTGGAATCAATGGAACACCATTAAATGTGTTAGGTGTTTATAATAAAACAGTCAAGACAATAATTTTGTTATACCAATATCTTTGTTTGTTGATCGGGATAATACCATGCATTTTCCTGCAGTATATCTGTTTCTATTTTTAATAATAAGCTTATTCACCATACTGTTGATAATAATTTTGTAAATGAATGTGATAAGGAGATTAGGGAACTTATGTTTATAGATACAGTTGAAAACCATGTTCATGTAAAACCTTACCTAAAAATCAATCCTAACTTAGACTATCCAACTAAATCTCAAGTACGTAGCCTAATAGAAAATTATCAGATGAGACCAAAACCAGAGGAGTCAAAAATTGAATTTGAGTGTAAGCTTACTGTAAAGCCTTCACAGCCATTTGCATTTAGACCTAGGCGATTGTCTTATGAAGAAAGAAATAGATTACATACAACAGATATACATACAGAAATACTAGATGATTTATTAAAAAGAAATATTATCAGAGAAAGTTGTTCTGAATACTGTGTTGCTAAAAAAGAAAAATGGAATTGATTATAAACTATGTATTGATTATCGCGAGTTAAACAAAATTACAGAAAAGGATCGTTATCCTCTCCCACTTGATTTATTGAAAGATAAGAAGTATTTCACACGCTTAGACTTAAAAAAAGGGTTCCATCATATTAAAATGGCCAAAGATTCTATTAAATACACGTCGTTTATTACTCAATTTGGGCAGTATGAATACACAAAAATGCCATTTGGAATTTGTAACGGTCCATCCGTCTTTAGTCGCTATATAAACGCAATCTTTAAAGACTTGGTACAAAAGAAAAATATATTAATCCATTTAGACGACCTTCTAATTGCGACCAATACGATCGCAGAGTATCTGAGCATTTTAAGAACTGTCCTTAGTCTACTTAGGCTATTTAATTGACAATCAAGGGATAAGACCAAATAGGGCAAGAAAAGTCCAACAGTTTTTAGAGCTTGCTTCTTACTTCGGAAGATTTATTCCATCTTTTACTACGTTTGCAAAACCGTTATATGATTTAATTAGAAAAAAATCTGTGTTTAAATTTGGTGAATTGGAATTAAAAGCTTTTGAAACTATTAAAGAAAAATTAACGAATACTCCGATATTGTCAGTATATTCTCCAGAATTGGAGACAGAAGTTCATTGTGGTGCTTGTTCGACTGGCTATGGCGCGATTTTGTAGCAAAAGCAGAAAGACAATCATTTTCGACCAGTTTCTTATTACAGTAAAAGGACTACAGATTTTGAAAGTAAACTCCATAGTTATGAACTCGAATTGTTGGCAATAGTAATTGCAGTAAATCGGTTCCACGTATATTTGCACGGAATTAAATTTAAAATTGTCACAGATTGTAACGCGATTAAACTTGCTTTGAGCAAGAAAGAGATAAATTAAAAAATCAACCGTTGGGCGTTAATACTCCAAAATTACACGTGATTTAGAACACAAAAACGGCAATAGAATGCGTCATGTTGATGCTCTCAGTTGAGTAAATTCTATACTAATTCTGAAAGACAATACATTCGAACAGAATTGGTCAATTGAACAAAATTTGGTTTCGTGTATTAACTTATAAAAATCGCATTTATTTTTTCTCCCAACCCCCAATGTTCTTTAAAACTGGCGGGTACTATTTATGTATATAACATTTTCGCTAATCTTAGGATATGTACCAGTAAGACGACATGGCAGTAATAATTATATCCGCCGATATCTTGGACATCCTTCAAGATTTACGTATTGTCGTTATAGAAACCGATAACTAAACTCTCAAACTTATGAAAATCACATTTATTTTTTCCCCACAACTTCCAATGTCCTTCAAAAATGACGAGTAGTATTTATATCAAAATTTCTGCTAATGTTAGGAAGTGTACCAGTAAGACGACATGGCAGTAATAATTATATCCGTCAACATCTTCGACATGCCTCAAGATTTACGAGTTGTCATTTCTGAAGTCGATGCACAAACCCTTAAACTTATAAAAATCGCATTTATTTTTTCTCCCACAACCCCCAATGTTCTTCAAAACTGGCGGGTTACATTTATGTATATAAAAATTTCCGCGAATGTCAGGATGTGTACCAGTAATAATTATATCCGCCGATATCTTGGACATCCTTCAAGATTTACGTATTGTCGTTCTAGAAACCGATAACCAAACTCGCAAACTTATGAAAATCACATTCATTTTTTTTTCCACAACTTCCAATGTCCTTCAAAAATGGCGGCTAATATTAATATAAAACTTCCCGCTAACGTTAGAAAATGCATCGGTAGGAAAAAACCTCAAATTTATAAGAATTTCCTATAAGTTTGAGGATTTGTTTATGATTTATATAGGTTCTTCATAACTGTTTAGAGAACCGAAACCGTTATCATAACTGTTTTGAACGCCTGTACTTAGGTATTTTTTTAAATCCAGTGTTTACTTCGTACAAACAATCAAACATACACACGTACATAAACAAACTCACAGTACAGTAATTATTTGAATGAAAATTATTATTTTAATAAGAATATTTATTTGAATAACAGTAGTTATTTGAATGAGAATGATCATTTGAATAATAAGAATTATTCGAATGATGAATAATTATTTGAATGAAGAATAATTATCCAAATAATTATTTGAATAATGAATGAAATGAATGTTACCGTTCGTTATTGAATAATGAATAAGAAGTTATCTATTATTTCTGAATAAGAATAACGACGTTATTCATTTATTTTTATTATAAATCTGAATAAATTTTACCCAACCCTGGTGCATGAGTCATATTAATTCGTTTTCAACCTAATGTGTTACAGTTGACGTTAACTTAATGTGTCAGTTGACGTTCGTGTTTTCATGGCTAAATTTATAATCCAATTCATATTAAATATGTCTTGGTTACGTCAATTTAAAATTTGCGCTAAAGTCATTCACGCCTTTTCTTGCTCAACAAAAAGTAAGATAGATCGGGATACCTACAACTTAGTATGAAAAAGAAGAGTACAGTACGTCGTGAGCATGTTGGTAACATAGTTTAGGTGTAGCGGTATCCATGTAATATACAGTCACCGACAGAATTGAGTGGACACTAAGCGATTATTTAATTAAACTATAAATTTTACTCATACTTAGTTAATGATATACAAAATCATATGATATTCTAGCAGATCAAATCGTTAAACATAAATAATCTTCAAAAACATACTAATATTACAAAACAAATAAATTAATATAAAATATAATACTATTTCCACTCAATTTTGTCGGTGACTGTATATGATCTAAGTATGTAACATATTCATTATACAAACTTCATATACTGATGTAGTAGTCATAGAAAGACAAAATAGTAAATAAATATCTATATTTCGTAAAAGGTTGAGTTATTTGGCGTTACATTTGAAAAGAGTTTAGCAGAATCATTCTTATTTTTTTTAAAATTGAGTTACAATCCTGATAATAAATTTCCGTTATTGCGGACCTGGAGGTTACCCTATGAAGATGGCGTCTAAGGTCACAAAATAAAGCATTAGATCAAAGGGACTGCTAGAGAGTGAAACTTCTGTGCTTATGCATTTAAATAGTTTGCCGTTTCCTCAGTCAGACCAGTTACCAATTGTCAGGTAAGTGTCAAATAGCATTGCATCGTAACCACAGATCGTATCCAACTAAATACGTTATGATGTCGCGCAACTGTTGCATACATTGAATTTGACTCAGAAGTACCGATTTTTTTTTTCGTACGGACACATAAAATAGACAGACACTAGTAATTTAGATAATCTAGAGATTTAGCTTTAATTAGTTTCTTATCCTTATAATTGCTTAGCTTTCTCTAGAAATTATTTGTAAAATGAACGCAAATATCAAATACCAAATGTACCTTTATTAATATAAAATATAAAAATATGTTTAAAATCAATTATAATCATAGAAAAATAATAAAAAATTTATAATAGAAGCATATTGCATCTGCATTTCATTTAACGATTATTAACTGTTAAGTATTATGGTTCTATAAGTTGATTATGGACAATTGACAGACTCTGCAACAAAAATAAGGTTATTAATTCCTACAGAACAAAATTATCAAGAAAACGAATGTGAGGTAAGTAATAAACATTAATGAAGTTGTACCGTTAATGAATTGTCCTATACTGTTCAAGTGGAATATCTTCTTGGATCAGTTTATGATGCACAGCACTTAGAGCCTGCATTTGAAATTAAATAATTAACACAGACATATATTTATGTATTATTAAAACCACCACCACCTAATAATAGTACCCACAGCAAGCAAATGCAGAATACTCATAATCTCATAATACTTTGTAAGCGCATGTTAGTAAACAAATCAAACGCTAAATTTTATTTAAACACAGCCTGGACATTATATATCATTTCTGTTAAGATAGATCTTGTTAAAATTGTTACTGTATATATGTTTTAAATCCCAGCGCCTAAAACAAATAAATAAATATACAAAAGATATTTAATAGAACTACTGCAATTGAATTCAAGTTTTCTTTCAGTTTCTTTTGTTTATATATAACCTGAACCAATATCTTAATACTACAGCAACCCAAGTATATACTCAAATAGGGTGTATTAGAGATACAGTCAAGCGAGAAACAAGTTATATATAAATGGCATTTAAAAATATTTTGAAGAGTCTTACAAATTTAGGGAAAATATCACATTAAAAAAATGTAAAATATTGAATATCAAAAAACTAAGTACATAAAGGGTAAAAGTAATGTTCCACTTATTATTGAAAGTTTCATTTGCGTCGAAGCGCCGAACACGGTGAAAGGTGTGAATAAATATATTTATTTAAAACTAACTAATTTGAAGGGATTCTTCATTTTATTTTTGGCTGCATTCCCAAATTACTATACAAATACAGCCGATACTTCCACTCAAATTCACAAATATTTTCAACTTCGTAGCACTTCTACTGTTATTATTATTAATGGCCTCGGCTCTCACCATTAGCCAAGCACTTCTACTATCCTGGTTGTTAATACATACAGGTGAGTTTTTTAAATGGCAAAGTTCATTTACTAGATAGGTGTTAACTGAGTAAAATTTTGACAGTTGAAATATATAATGCTGTAAACATTTTACAATTTAAAAATATTTTTACGTACACCGAGTGATGGGTAAGCTTGTCAGGAATAATAAGTTTTTTTTTTAATGGAACACCCTGTAAATAAGTGGTTTATTATGCACGGTGGCCAGAAAAATGCGGACAAACACCACGCAGGCCAAATCTTTGTTTAATTCTGAGTTGACAATCCTAATTGAGAAAAGTAGTAGAGTGTTTTCTTAAGTCACACGAGCAGCTTAAAAGAATTGTAAATTTGGCAACACCTAATCAGACAAGTACTGTGGCAGTAATCATTTTATTATTTACTATAAATCAGGTAAATACGCAAACTAGCAAGAATTTTATGTTAACATGGATAAAAATTTTATTGAAATTTAAAAATTAAATGAAAAAATTATAACAACTGTTCAAATTGGTAGCCATCAGTTTCCAGACATAAATCCAATCTTCGAGGAAGCGAATTAAAAACGCGCTCCAACATATCGGGGGTGATTAATCGAACTGCCGCCGTAATTTTATTAATTACATCCTCTTCGTTAGCTGGAGGCGTTACATAGACCTTTTCCTTTAAAAACCCCCAAACGAAAAAGTCCAGAGGATTAATATCGGGAGATCTTGCTGGCCATGCTTTGGACCGTTACGCCCTATCCACCGATTCGGAAAGTGTTCGTTTAACCAATCCCTCGAAATTCTGGCATTGTGAGCGGGTACCCCGTCATGCATGTAGAATATGTTGGGTCTCAAATTCAATGGAATATTATCCAGTACTTCTTCTAAAACGTTAACGTACTGAATTCCATTTAGACGATTTGGAAGAAATATTGGTCCAACAACTCGGAGATTTAAAATCTCCAGCCAAACATTTACCGAAAATCTTCTCTGATTTCCAATTTCCCTTACTGCCTTGGGATTTTCGTCCGCCCAAAAATGAAAATTGTGGCTATTAAAGACGCAATCTCTCGTAAACAAGCATTGGTCGCTCCAGAGAATATGCAATAAAAAGTTCGGCTCTTCTTGAATCCTTTATAAAACATTGTTACAAAACATTCTTCTGTCACATTATCGTTTACATACAAAGGCTGCACTTTCCTTGCATGAAACGGACGCAAAAGATTTTGAGATAGTGCTGAGTGCACTGTTGTTCTGCTAGGAATATTCAGTTCCCGAGCTATTTGTTTTGTGCTGGACGTCGGATCTTCGTAAACAGCATCCAATATTTGCTCTTCTAATTGAACTGTTCGACGCTCTCTAGGTCTACCGCTGTTACGATAATTCGGTATAAAGGTGCCAGTTTCTCTAAGTCGCTGATCCAATCTACGGAACGTGTTGGTGGATGGATGTCGCCGTTGTGGATACCGTATTTGATATTCCTCTTTTGCCAAGTTTGCATTTCCATTGCAAAATCCGAATACCATATATATGTCGGCGTATTCTCCAAAGGTAAACATTGTTCAGTATTAAGAACAGCACAAAATGTTTATCTTATTTCAACAGCCAAATGCACATGAGAAACGTCAAAAATTGACAACTACTTATTACTTTTAAACAAGCAGCCTTACAGTACCACGTTGCCATATGTACTTTAATTTCAAAAACGCCAATGAAGAAATGTTAAAAATGTAAACCATTGGTATTAATCGATTAGTTACATCAATGCATTTGAGATAATTCCATTTCTAAATTTCACCGCAATGATTTTACATAGCTAAATTTGACGAATTTTGCTAAATTTTAGCCGTACATCTTAAGTATGTATCTCGTATGCCTTAAGGAAGGACCGTATAACTTTTTTGGATTAAGATTATCGCCTCAGAATTGAACAAAGAATCGTTCTACCTGGCGATTATCCGCCTTTTTCTGGCCACCGTGTATTCCACATTCAATTCCGAATATCCTTTGTTGGAAATATTTTTCCACAAACGGCTTATTGTTAGTTTTCCAGTGTATTTTGTTTCATTCTTTTTCAAACAGTTTAAGTTTGAGCAATCAGCTTCTGTACTGTTACAGTATAAGTATTTATAATTTTCATACTGTGTGATCGATTGACCTTAACCAAAACAAAGCCGGACAATGTGAATCAAAGGACGAAAGAATGTATATACCACGGACCGTGTGAATGTGGAAGACACACGCAGACCTCGGTCGGCAAATGCAGACCGAAACGTCGGATCATCAAAATCCAACAAACGATGGAAATAGCCCAAACAACAATTCCAAGCTTACCGATCCCTCGGTGTATCCAAAAATATTTTTAGATTGTGAAGCGTTTACAACAATATATATTTTAATTATCCAAATTTTTGCTCAGCTAACAGTTATCTGGTAAATGAACTTTGCCAATGAAAAAACTCATCCTGTATATATTTTTTTATTTTAAACGGATTTTCATAGTATTTGTCAGCGTAGAAAATTTCTCGATCGTTTGCGTTATAAGGATTCGTTATCCCTAAAATCCCTAATTCTTTTGCATCGTTTGCACCCTTTCTAATAGCGTTTTCGACTAGTCGCACTGAGACTACCTCTATCTTATGTCAATATATAAGATTGAAGTAACGCTATAAAACAATTAAATATTGCAGGAAATATTTGTTGTTAAGATGCCCAATAAATAGATCAATTGTGTTCAAAACTGATACGGATACCTTTACTTAGCTAAACACTTTGACAAATGGAATATGAAATTTTTATTATCGCATTAACTCAACGCAAAATTTGGAATATTAACAGTGATTTCAAAAAAAATTCCTAGAAGCACCCAATTTTCAACGAATAACGAAATTATAACTTTCACAAAAAGATATTGAAATAATTAGTAATATAATCCAAATGAGAACTAACCTCACGATTCAATGATATTTATTAAGTTCCTTGTAAATTCTTCCTCAATAAATCAAATGGAAAGAAATGTGTAAATAACTGAAGATCACACAAATAACATGTTTACTTTATTTAGAATAACGATGCGTTTCCGAAAAATCACATTCATGATTCTTTAGATGGAATATTCTTGATAAAATGTTTGCTGCTACTAACAAGGAGTAACATAATTAACATTAGATAATATTATTTATATCTCAAAAATTAAGGCCCATGCACTCAAACGCGTTTACAGTTTCTCTACTCTTGCCTCCCTCTTTCAAATGATATACGACTCATTTAATTTTGTGTTTCGCAGTTCTTGCCTACTCCTTGTAAGTAAAATAAACAGTGAATAAGTAGTGGATATAAATAAGTATTAATATTATTAATTATTAGTTTATCGATGCTTATTTGTTGTTACCCCATTTTTAAAGTCTGAAAATAATCTATTTCGTATTATATATCGATTGTGGTAACATCTTTAAACCTTGAAAACATTACAATATTCTATATAGACATTATTGCAGTAACAATACAAGATAGTATTTACCTTTTACCTTTAAGACATCCCAGACAGAACCAATTATAAACCATTTTACCATGGCAACATAAACCTGTGCAATTATTCAAAAGTTATTTGTATACCTACACTTTTTACCATGTAAAGCAGTTTTTCAAAAAAAAAATCCATTGTCATAATTCAATCTGCCATTTAGAGTCTGGTACTTAACAGCAGTAGTAGCAGTAGCCAAAGAGAAAACCGGTGGGTAAATTTGTTCCGTTTCTTTTACTTCTTTTTCTGGTATAAACATATTTACGTAAAAATAATCTTTAGGCGCCTTTATATCATTTATTAGTAAAACGTGTCTGACTAACAATCTCACAAAAGTTTGATATAAATCAACTATATTAGTATAGCGGCAGCAAAGACGGACATATATAGATTTCATTCCAGTCTAAAAAGTACACTTCAAAGCACAAGGTTATACCTACACACCAACGGTTACAATAAAGCTAAAACAAACGACAACGCAGTGCTGAGATGGTTATTACCGCACACTTTGCTGTAATGAGATATTAACGCACTGCTGAGATGCTTACCGGAATGTAATACGGACCATTAATGTGCAAATTAGAAAAAATACTGTAAAAAAACTCGTGTCACAATGACTTTGTAATGCTCCTACATTGAATCACTGGGCTCGTTATTCAAACTTGTACTCGCATTACATAAACGTCATTATGACACTTGTGTTTTAAAATACTATTAAATCACGAATGTTACAATGACGTTTATGTAATGCGAGTACAAGTTAGAATCATGAGCCGTGAGTGATTATTGTGTCATGAGTTTTTTACAGTATTTTTTCTAATTTGCACATTAATCGCCTATATTACATTCCGGCAAGCGTCCCCCTAGTGCCTTAATATCTTATTACCGCACAGTGTGCGATGATAATCATTTCAGCACTGCGTCCTCGTTTGTTTTAGCTTTATTCAATTAGAAAAAAATAATTAATTAACGTCACTTGGAAGGAATGTATTATTGTGGTCCACAATAATACATTCCTTGCAATCAAATGCAAGTAATAAGGTCGTGACGAACTACAAATACATGGATGTGATAGCTAGTAGCGGGCTGTCGATGGGCATTGAATTCTCATGCATGCATGCTACTGTTTTTGCAGCGATTGTGAAAACCATTTGTATCTATAATAAATGTGCGTAGAAATCCGCCCACTGTAAACTTTCGTCTTTCATTATATTTTCTTTCGAGTCTATATGTCAGATCAATAAAAAATATATGCTGTCTGAAAGACAAATTAATATGCTTTGATATGAGTTTAAATTGACTAACATTTATTTTCGCTTCTCAAACAAAGTTGTGAAATTAATGCATGAAACAAATTATCTTTTTTTATTACATAAGAAAGTATGGTTTATTGACAATTACCTAAATTAACACTTAATTTTTAATAATGGGTATGACCCCGTCTTGCCCTAATAACATCTCTCATACGATTAGGCATAGATCAAGTTCGATATAGTTTCTTGTGGGATGTCAATCCACTCTTCTGGTACTGCAACAACAAGCTCTGGGATCTAGGTTGGGACACGAGGTCTAGCACGAATCCTTCGTTTTAGTTCATCCCATACATTTTCCATCGGATTAAGATCGAGCCAATCCATAATCCGAAAACCGACATCTATAATTTAATCTTGCGGTCCGTGCTTCCGTAGAAACTGCACCCCAGATCATGCAAGAACCGCCACCATAAGCATTCCTCTATCTAATGCAGCATTCTGAAAATTGGTCTCCTGGTTTCCTCTTCGGTCGCTGCCATAGAGGCATATCCTGGTCTCATCTGAGGATAGCACAGATCCCCACTGTTTCAATGTCCAATTCAGATGCTTACATGCAAAACGCAAGCGTGCTTGACGATGAGCTGCAGTATGTTTTGGACAAAGTGCAGCTGTCTTACAAGTCAGGTTAAATTCCTTTAGTCTTTGTCTTACTGCCCACTGACCAATTGCCACATCTCATACTTCACGGAGCTGTTGCTGTACTTGAACCGCATTAAGGTAACGATTTCTTAATGTTGTTGAAACAATATAACGATCACTACGATCCGTTGTATATCGCTTTCTGCCAGTTCCAGGTCGCCTATGAAAGGATCCAGCCTCTATATGACGTTAGCATATTGTTCGAACACCTGCCAGTGTATTATGCAGTTCTCGAGCAACAGCTCGCTGACTAAAATCATTTTCGATTAAAGCAATTACTTGCGCGGCTTTTTGCGGTGTAGAATGCATTACACTAACACACTTGAAAACTAATCAAATTATGAAAAACGAATAATGTGCAAATTTCAATTGCTAAGGCAAAAATTTCAATCTCTAACAAGTTTGTTATTCTCGTTGTAACCACAAGATAAGTATGTTTCATTTGTTGACTAGGTCACTAGGCATACAGACGATAAGCACACTTAAGTTTAAACTCATATCAAAGCATATTTAATTGTCTATCAAGCAGCATATGTTTTTCTTAATCTGATAAATAGACTCGAAACAAAATATAGTTAACGTCGAAAGTTTATATTGGGCCGATTTCTATACACAGTTTGATACTTGTAATAATTATGTTTTGAGCTTTGGTTATCATGAAACAAATATCCATAATTCGCTTCAACGGTATCATCGGCGACCAAAGTGATCCATAAATTGTATAGTGGCCATGCATATAGTGCACTTCTTTTATTAAATGTATGATTGCCACTTTATAAGTATGTATGTATACAATAGTTTAACAATATCATTACATCACTATTTCAATCTCAAAAAAGTATAAGAATTTACTTGCACCAGGTTTACATTGCCCTAATAAGCGTATGTAAAACTAATTATGTAAAAAATAATGTTAAATAAATGTTTAAAAAGAGTACACACCTTGAAATATTTCACAGTTTTTACTCTAAGTTCCAGTGTTGCATCTTCATCACAAATCATAAGCGTATGAGGGTGCTGCTGAAAAGCAGATACAGTCCACATGTGATTTACACCTTCTTCAATAGCTTTATACAATGCAAATGATTTATGAGTTCCTGTTATCAAAATCATTACCTGTAATAATTAAAGAACAACATGAGATCAAATGATGTGTTTGATGATACAACTACAATTATTATTTATTATTGTATGTGTGTGTAATATGACCCTGTTATTATTAGCGTTAGACAGAATCTAGAACTTTTAAGAGTCTAATACTCCGAGAGCTTCTCCATTTCACGTTTTGCAACACGTATCTTGATATAACACAGTTACAAATAAACTCTAGAGTTGGATTTTCAAAATATATTAGTCGACAAAAACAACCGTTCAACAAGCCAAATGTATGTTCGATTCAAATTCTAACTGGAGAAAGCCTATATAATTGAATATCTGCTGGTCAATAAGGTGTCCATCGTCACTAAACGGTGTAATTAACCAAGGTAATATTAGATTGGCAAAATCCCCTATTAACAAAGTTTTCAAAACTATTTTCAGATGTAACTTTTGCATGTGTATGTGTTGCCAATGATTTGCAGCTCCAATTTCATCAAAAATAATATCACATGCACATTTTTCATCTGTATTCTAAATATTTTTCATCTGCATCTAACGAATGTTGTTATTATAGAATCCTCCACAAGCACTTGCTGCAGCAAAGATACAGCACCAAATAATAATTGTTCTCTATCCATTTCGATAAATATGGTTTCAGTGTAGGGAGCAAATCAAGAATATACAAATAAATAATCAAATAACACAAATTTGAACTGTGAACGTCAACAGAAATTAATGCTTATTACGTTAAGATTACGCGCATGCGCACGTTACGTCAAGAACGAATAGGAGTTTCCGATACATATCCATCTCCTTTTCATTACGGAATATTTTAGTATATATCAGCAGCTTAGTAGTAATTCCATATATGTGAAAAAATAAGAAAATACTTGTCGTAATGTAGATACGCTTCTACAAACACGGTTGTGTTTGACAAGCAACCTTCAAAACCGTTGCAACCAAAGCGCGTTCTCCCCACTCTATTTCTATGGCCAAACATCGCATTGACACAGAACCTACGACTTTACTTCTTATTCCAGAAGTATGCATGCTCTGATTTTTATCCACTTTTAAAAATCAGAATAGCGCCTTGGGGATGAACGAACATGCAAACTGTTCAACCTGGTTCAACCCGACACGGCAATTACAGCCAAATAAATTAAAATCAAAGTACCTTGAAGATTATAAAAATTTCTAGCTCCATGTTGCATGGAAAATAGTCCTTCAAATATTATAGAGAATGATTTTTTAGCATACTTTGAACTAATAAGCGAAACGCTAATCAGGTGATTGCAGAAAGTGAAACTTTGTGACGCTGTTTTTCGATAAAACAGTAGCGCACAACACGTCCATTGTATCTGCGAAATGGAAAAATTAATTTTCACTGGCATTTATCTGCTACCTTAGAGTCAGAAGTTTTACGTCACCTATTTGATATGCCAAACTGTTCTCTGTACTATAACATGAAATTTGTTAATTTATTTTCCAAAGTAAAACATTAAGTTTATTATTCTAGAATTATGAGAGTGATAGATGTTCCATTGAACTGGGTGTCTGATTATTATGTTATCATTCAAATAATTTGTAATATTACATACTTTAGAAACATTTTTTTCTTGATATAGGCAAACCAATAGTTATTTATGTTAGACGAGATAGCCTATATTATGCCCGTCTTATTTATTTTTCAATTTTATATCAAAAATTATCAAGGATTCTAAATAATACTTTTTTTTATTTTAATTTACTTACTTCTTTGGCATCCATAACAGTGCCAACTCCTACAGTTAAAGCTTGGTTAGGCACCTTTGAAATATCATTTCCAAAAAATCTAGCATTTGCTTCCAAAGTATCTTGTGCTAATGTTTTTACCCTTGTTCTAGATACCAATGAAGAACCCGGTTCATTGAATGCAATGTGACCATCCGGTCCAATACCTACAAATGTTAGCATACATAATCACAATATACAGATAGATGTATATAGATAATACACTATACCTCCAACAAACAATTCGATGCCACCTACTTCTGCTATCTTCTCTTCAAAGCCATTGCATTCTTTTACTAAGTCCGAAGCATTTCCATCCAATATATGAACATTTTGTGGATCAATGTCAATATGTTTAAAAAAATTATTCCACATATAATAATGATAGCTTTCTGGATGATCCCGTGGTAAATTTACATATTCATCCATGTTAAAAGTCTTCACATATTTGAAAGACACTTTACCACCTTTATAAAATTCAATTAATTTTTGATACATGCCATATGGTGTACTTCCTAAAAAAATTAACGTGAGTTTTAGTTCTATTCAAAATTTAATAAACTATACCTGTAGGAAGGCCTAGAACAAAATATCTATCTGCAGAAGGTTTAAAATCATTTATTCTTTTCATTACATATTTTGCAGACCATTCTGCTACTTGAGCACTTGTTTCCAAAATTACTAGCCTCATTTTTTCTTTTAAACAATAGTACTCTTTACAAAGCACCTAAACTTTATAATTGTGCACTTAAACAATGAGCAATATTAAACCTGTTCGATCGTATTTGTAAGTGCATTGACCTCATCAGACGACGAAGTGACGATGCTGCCCGCCACTGAATTTCAAAACCAAAGTTAAGACCTTATCTCACTTTTATAGAGCACTGACTGACACATACATAACAACATTGTCGTAACGACTGCTAGAAATGCATGTGTTCAAATTTGTAAGTTTTGATCATAGGTATATATCAATATACAGTCGTGGATTTAGAAATTACTGCCAAGTTGCAATGAGGGAAATAGCGCTACGCTCGCTGCATGCGTTAGACACACCTCGCTGCAATTTAGGCGGTCATTCACTCGTAAATCCATGACTGTAGTAGTAGTACTTATCCGTAATATTATTAAACGATTTTGCCATAAATCATGAATCACATGTATAGCATAAGTACATACATATATTAAACTATGTAAATAGCATAGATAAATATATATAAAACTCTCGGAAAACAACGAATTTGAAAATTATCTGATTTTGTATCTACGTGGTGGTGGTGGTGGTATACATCTAGATAACCTATGGTAAGGTATGGTAACGGTTTCAAACTCACTGTCACTCACTGTTTTAGCGAAGATATTTGCTAATTTGTCAATTTTGATGTATAATATATATTATATAAGCAACAACTTCAGTATATCTTCAAATTATTCAACATATATGTTGATCTATACATATATCATATCAAAGCCATAATAGCCAGGGAGAGGGTCGAATCCAATGATAGTGATCCATTTATTGCTAACTTTGTTTTTAAATCGGTTTTAGAGCAAGAGAAGCCATAAATTTTATTTGAGAACTTATATGTGACTGTACTGGATGTTTTCTAGGAATTTTAGTAACATGCTGGATGTGTAATACGCTCTATTGCAGCAATGGCAGGCTGATTATTTATTGCAAATCTTCGATTAAATTGTAAATTGGAATTCGGAAATAGTTGTTCAAGTATACGCTTGATACACCACATCTGCCACATCTCTAGCAGCTACCTATACAGTGTGCTCGGCATACTATTACTACAGAATAACAATAGATGACACTACAGTACACTCCACCGTAGGTAGTGCCATCTGTTGTTATTCGGTCGTACTATATTTGTTTATCTTAATGTAAATAAGAGAAATTGTTGACTACTTGTATTTGTTGCAAGCTTGCACTGAAAATTACATGCCGTTATTGTGTTTACTGAAAGAATCTTGTTGTGATGCCACTCTGTGGACCTTCAGCCACCGACCCTGTAGTTAACGTGGGTTGGACGAGTATGCCCACTGCATCATTCTGCCCAATTCTGCCACTGAAGCTGTGCACTGAAGAAAGTACTGTAGTGTAGCCGATTTCATGCCTGTAGCTAAATTTTACATAAATTTTTATTCAAGCCCAGCTAGACCCATGGATGAATACTTAAGAGTACAAGTTTTAAAAGAGCGTTTAATCCTACTTTTACTAAACGAAATTTGCGCTTTCAAATGAAATAGCTAGAGAGATTCCCGTGGTTATCATATTGTGAATATAAAAACGATGCATTCTGCCGAATATACGTTATAATGGGCCATTCACTTGAAGGCAAAAGCAGCCATCAACGGCCTGGCCAGCTACTCTCGCAACCTTTCTCTAAGTGGAAAAATGCATTAGAGATATTTCAATCACACGCGCAATTTGGAACTGGCAGATAACGTTCTAAAAGCGATGGTTTTGCAAACTACTTCAGTCATTGACCAGTTGTCCACAGAAGGAAAGCGACAACAAGAAGAAAACAGAATGAAACTAATGTCTATTGTAAGCGGAATTATTTTCTGTGGCAAGCAAGGCATTCCCTTGCGAGGTAAAGTCGCCGCAGGGCGCGTACAAAGTACTTCATTACCTGAGGAACCGCTTGTGGCGCTGAATGCGGTGACAAATTTTTTTTAGAGCATTTGGCTACTGCCCAAAAGAACCCTCTCTACACCAGCCTCACAGAGCCAAAATGAAATTATTGGCATTTGTGGTAAAACAATTCAACAAAAAATAATTAAGACCTCTTTAATTATTTTTTGTTGAACACGATTATTTGCCATTGTCGCTGACGAAACAACAGATATTGCACGAGTAGAGCAAGTCTCGTTGTGCTTACGATATGTTAATTCAGATGTTAAACACCATCAATTTAAGGAGATGTTGTTTGAGTATATTTCAACTGTTGACGTCACAGAGTTCGGCCTTGCAACTCTTATTATTCCCAGATGTATGTTCGTCAAGAGTATCTCCTTGCTGTACACTGCAGTGCACACTGTCTTAACCTTACCATTGACTCGTGTTTGCAAGTAGATGTTAGAAATTGCGTAGGAATCGTGCAGTCTATGAGTACCTTCTTTAGACACTCTGCTCCACGCAATACCATTTTAAAAAATAAGATTCAAGAACTATTATCCAGTCACCACCAAAAAAATCTGCTTGCTATGTGTGAAACATGATGCGTTTTAAGGAAATTCACTCGGCTATTGTGACTGTCCTTGAAGAACTTCAATCGAGCTTTAGTAAGGAAACAAAAAAAGGAAACTTCACAACATGTATGTGAACATATATGCATCACATCACTCCGAGCGTCCGACCAGAACAAAGTATTTATTATTAAATCATATTACAGTAATGGATATCGTGGTGAAAATGGTAATGGTTTATTCGCCTCGTTTATGTTTAAATGAGTTCCATCAGAGATCTTCAAATTTCGCCATAATGGAACGAGATTTTCAAGACAGAAATTGAAGGTTTGTCACCTACAACGATATCCATTTCTTTGTAAAACAAGAATCAGCTGGGACTTCTTCCTGTCTTATTATAAGTGCAGACCAAGTTTTTCCTGTTTTACATGGCATTGTACTACATGCTTTTAGGCTTGCCACATTTTCAAACAAAATTTTTTTTTAATGGTTCAAATTGAGATGATACGGACTGCATGAGTTTTGGTTTTATTGTATTGCCAAATGGGTTTCATTATGTTTTTTTTGATGAATTTAAAACTAGTTCATTGTTTAATTCATTCTAAAAATTATTAAAAAATAACGATAAAATTAAGGATGAAGACCCTCCCTCACATCAGATACTGATTCATGAGTTTTATCACATAAATAATTTCCATAAGATTGTATGTCATTAGTAATAGCATAATTATGTGATAAGGTTGTTTCTGACTTGCTTAAAAGTATCCGAGTAAGGAATTTTAAAATATTCTATATATTTTAAAATATTATATGGAAAGTCATAACATTATTGCAAACCATGATAAATTTGTCTATTTTTAAGAAATAGGGTTTTTTTTTTCAAGTGAGTAGAATTCTTTACGAAATAATTTGTAGGTAATTATAAAACAGGAAATATTTTTGTAATAATTTCACATAATAGGTGGGAAAATATGTGTGTGGGTAGTAATTAATAAATACAAAATATAATGAATTAGTTACAATTGATATAAAAAAAATAGTCTAAATTACTATTACAAACAAAAGCAACAGAAAAAACGAACAAAAACCATTGTTCAAAATGGTATCTCTCAATCTTCTCCCCATTGAACCTACAAGATTGTCGCAGATCGATATGGTTCTGTAATGCTCCCAAATTCTATTGGCATGTAGATATAGCTGATCTGCATTACGAAGTTGATTGTTACCATGAAAATCATCCCATAGATTAATAATGTTACCCCACAAATTTTCAATAAGGTTCAAATCTAGGGACTTTGCCGGTCAGTTTAGAAGAGTAAATTGAGGATTGGCTTGGAACCAAGCCCTAACTCTATGTGACAAATTCACCGCACTGTTGTCCTGAACGGAAACTAATAGCTCATCTCCATACATCGCTCGTACCCTTGGCACGATACTAGTTTCCAAAATGTTTATATATTCATCTGCATTCATCCTTGGCCCAGCCCTCACTAGCTCACCTGGGCCTACTGCTGCAACCAACCCCATAGACCTAAGAAAATCCGCCCACTCCATCGTGTTTTCACAATACTCTTTTCTTCGTACCTTGTATTTAAAAGTCGCATATATAATGGTTTATGCTATCCAATATCTGTCAAGACCTTTTCATCGCTGAAAATGGCATATTGCCAATTGCGATCTATGCGATAATAATTTTATGTACATAAAATTATTATGATATCACTATCATAGTTCTCATTTTATTTTGTTCATGATGCAATAGTAAAGCAGCATAAAAGTTATCTGAAAATAAACAATCAGTTAATATCTTACCAATCTATAGAGGGGTTTATTTACCTTGTAAAGCTCGATAATGCTCCACTTTACCAAGTAATAATGTATGCCTTACATTTGCTTCTGAATCATGCAATTGTAATTGATCAGCATTAGTTTCACTTTCAGTCATTTTAAAGTTAAATTTATTTAAAATAATAAAGATAAAGAGAAGTATTACATATATGACGGAATAACAGGGCCTAGTCACGAACATAACCTAATTTTCTTATAAAAAAGACATATTCCCACATGTAACTGTATTTTAGGGAATTGTTCCCATTCCCATGACTAGATTGGAGCAAATTGGAGAACAGTGTAGGAGTACAATTTACAAAAGAGTTTAAGCAAATATATTTAGGGTACGCTAAATGCACCGTGAACAAAAACGAAGAAATATATCTATAACAGGGCAAATATAGGTTTTTTTTAAAAGGCAATTTTTTTTTTTGATTCTAGGTTTTTTTGATGTAGCATCTGAATATATAGGCTGATTCAAGGAAGAGTGATGATGTAATTGCTCATTTTTTAAATGAGAACCTATGTATTTTATTTGATATTTTGATGTGTCATTCCCATTTATTTGGCGAATTGGTAAAATTTTTTTACGACATCGTGTTGAGAAGAGGGATTAAGTGACGAGGATTTTTTTTTAGATTATCAAATTATTTTTTTTCTTAATACTGATAAAAGAACAATTCAACATCTTGGAAATTATATGCTCCGTGTCAATACGATTTTTGGCGCGTAAAAAAATGCAACCGGAGGTTGTAACTCCTTCGGTTTAGACGAAAAGTTTTATGTAGGATGGAAGACAATCATAGATAACAAATATATATACTTATAATAGATGTGTACCTCCCATGTAATTTCACGCGGCACGAGCAAAGTTTCAAATCTTTTAAGACTGGTGGCGCGTAGCGTTAGTCAGCAAGAACTATTTCCAATACGCGGGAGATTTGATATTATTTACAATTAAGAAATTTATTGTTTAAATTTTTTTTGCACTGAAATGAATGGGCATAGAAAATAAAATAAAAATTAGAACGAAATCGTTTATTGTGCGCACATAAATACATAACTATCCAGTACAAATATTTGCAATACATAAATAACCACAAATTAAAATAAATCGCTTACTTAATACTACTTAACTAAATATATAAGTAATAATAAGGAATAAGTATCATAATAATAAATAGTAATCATTGTAATTTAATTAAATTAAGATCATGTGATGAAATTTGTAAATCACCTGTCACATTTTGTATGGTGTATTGGTGTACATTCCGTAATTGACAAGGGATTCAATTTCATACGGATTTGCTCATGTTTTCTAACGCTTCATACGGCTTGGTCTTCATAAAATCCTCTATACAGAGAACCTTGTCTTCTACAATTTTTTTTCAGGCACGCTTCTCGTGTTTTGAAAGATCTTGCTACTTTATATAAGCTGATAGCTTCTGGTGCAAACTCCGTCTTTCTTCGCACCTGTTTTATTTGTAATTATTATCAACAATTCTCATCGCTTCATCGTAAATTGGGAATCTCCTTCCAACACTTTTTGTACCAAAACGTCCTTACGCGCAGCAATTTTTTAAGTCACCCATTAGTGCAAATACGGATATTCACAATTATTACAGTCTTTTCACTCACAAATCACAAAGAGATAAAAACAATTGAAACGATTGAAAACGCACAAATTTCAAAATGACGGATGTGTATAAAATTTTCAAAAAACGTTTTTTTGTTGTCGTTGACGAGGCGTCATCATACTTCAATCTTATTGGTAAAGAAATCGATACTAGCGCCGAAGCGTTAGTCAGCAAGTACTAAACCGTGCCAAGATACAATACAAGGTAAACAGGCGTGAAGACAATGTTTTGCTTAATTTAGACGCTATATATCTCCAAATAAGTCATTTGCGGACAATGATTTATTAAGATATTTTGTTTAGAACTACTAGATACTTCCACAGTAAAATTGGTCAATTTATACTGACAGCCTGTATAGAGTATATAGATATGTAATCGAAAAAATTTTCCAGGGATACTTCGTGAAACAAAGACTTGCGAGCAGTCGAGAGCCAAGAACAGCATTAATAATCAGCAGTACGTTATATATGGCGATCAAGAGTATCCAAATTTTGACGTACTGTTTAGGCCATTCTCAAACAGAAATTTGTCAATAGAGCAACAACACTTTAACTGTAGAATGGCCCTTTGTAGACAAAGTGTTGAGAGTTTGAGATTATTAATAAATTCGCATTTCTGGATTTAAAAAAAAATCAAAAGCTTTTACTACAGCATGTGGAGACCATGTATAAAATTGCTGTAATCTTGAACAACTGTCACACTTGTTTATACGGTAGTCAAACAAGTGACTATTTTAATATAAATCCCCCCACCCTGCAACATTATTTATAGTGATACTACCTTTCTTAAAAAAAATATAAATTTCCTTTCGTTTATTAAATAGGGACATATTTTATTTTATTCACTCTCTTCTAAATAATTTAATGTTCTACACTCTGCATATTTGTTTTTTTTTTTTTTTGCGCGCGGTATTACAAGTACAATATTATCGGCAAATTATATAAATTACTTAATAATGCCTATTAACATAGGATAATCCTTACTATGATTAGATGATTCCTGGGTCTGGGTATTTCTTGAAAGTGATGTTTATGGTCAAGGAATAATATTTACAGAATTTTGGGGTTCGTCTAAATACAGAAATGTTTTGTTTATGTGGATATCTGTGTATTTATAAGTTAAGTACTGTTATATCTTATACCTGTATTAGATTATTTAGAAAGCGGTATATTGCATGGTGTAACTGGTTGCCTGTATGACTTCAATGTTCATATTTCGTTATTCGCCTACTAGATGGCAGCAGTTCATTCATATTAAAAAAATCATTTTTTAATTACCCCTGATACCACTTGAAAATTAGGTTATTAAAATATCTGGTTGCAATCGTTTACTGATTTAATTTAAAAGAAATAATTAATAAAACATTGGTATATATATGTAAAGTGTAAAAAAAATCCGTATTCATGATTGGCAATTCCATTATTAGAATTATAGTCTTTAACATAATAATCGTATTTTTCTGCTTTTTAAGATGATAGAAACAGAAAAATGATTTTCCTCCCGACAGATTGCGCAAGTTACAGTTACAAGTTTCTGAACAATACCGTTGAGTGAAGGAATTGGATTGTAATTCTTTCATTCAACGACAACACTTTTTGTTGTGCGCTTGTATAGTCAAACCATTACACAATTAATATTTTTGGTTAAACTACCGGTGTTAGAAATTTCTGTTTCACTTGCAAAAAGAATTACTAAAATACAGTTTTAAATGAAATGGAGAATTTTACGTGCTACATTTTAATTACAATGGTTCCTTGTTTCATTAGTTTTTATTTTTAATCTGTTTTCTCTGAATTCTCTACATAAATCGCTTATTTCCTGTAAAAGCTTTTCTTTTGCCTCATACTTCTCTTCCGTTCCTGATCTATAACTGTAATCATAATAAATATTTTTATAATAGCCATATTAATAATAATACGTCTTTATTACCATTTCGAACATAATTAGAGCATAAGGGCTCTAATGACTAAAAAGTGTACAGGATAATAACTATCGATCTTATGCAACTAAATAAAGTATATATATATATATGTATGCGAAGGTAACCCCAAGGTGAGATTCAGTTTTGCCAGGATCACATCCCAGCAATCTGCTCTACCATCTAACCTTGCTTACACTTGAAAAACTACAATGAAAAAAGTACAAACAACTAAAGAGCTGACAGAGCTTGGTTATATCCGAACCTCCTATTTCAATATATTTTTTAACATTTAATACATTGTAATAATATACGAAGAAAATAAAAACAATCAGTTCACGTCTTCTTCTTAAACATGTATCTTTCAGTTATCACAATAGAATATATTCCACCAAGTGGAAATATTTAGAAGTCTAGCAACGTTATATCCAATCCGTAACACAAAAGATTGTTTAAGTAGATATTTCAACATTATGCATCATTCAACAAGAGTTTATACAAGCGACTGAAATTTACGGTAAGTATATACATATACATATATGTAGTTAGTAAAATTTGAAGCTGTTCTAATATTGGAAAATATATACAAATTAGTCTGGATCTAATAGTTCGGACACTACAAGCAACTTATCGATTTAACTATCATTGTTATAAGTGTTTTATACTGTACTTTCTTAAATTTACTCGATCTTCATTTCTCTATAATTTAATTAAATGATCTATATGCTCCTTCACTGAACGTTCTGAAAAAAATTTGTTGCTTTTTTGAAAGAGTACTTTTACTAATTTCCTTCCACTCATTTGTCGGTACAGAAAGGGTTCCAAGCAACAACTTCCTTTAGCAGAGTAATATCGTCCTGAATATCGAATCTTAGTCGACCTTTTTTGGGGGCATTCAATGTAACTTGGGTCTCCATTTACAGAGGAAGAGTGGTAGAAACAAATAAGATATACCTGGATACACCCGCAAACGAATTCAGGATTATGTTAATGTTATGTTCTTCATGTGTCAGAAGTACACAAACGTTTCTATTGGTTACCGTAGTTTGGCGTGCGTCGGTTAAACTTTAGTGTACGTTAAATTTCGCGCATGGGCAATGACGTCAAATTTAGCGTTAGCGTTTACCGTAAAGTTTGTTTAAACTCTCTAATATCTTAATTTTTTAAGCGTTTCATTCTGGTACTAGTTTTAAATTCATATTTAAAATTTAAGAACAGAACTTTCTTAAAAATTCTGGTATGTATTTATTAAAAGTTTATTATAAATATAACATATAAATGTTATACCAAAACATTTTATACACTTTATGGTCGTACATTAAATTATAGGGACTTGAAATGCAATGACTATTATACCCATAGACAAGCATCATACTTCTAGAAGGCGTTTAGACCACTGAGCATCCGCCAACGTTCGGATCGTTTGATAGTCGTTAAGAGTCGCCAATTTGATGTCTGCCGTGTCTAGGCCAGCTGCTTTTTTTTTTATTTAATTTTTTTTTTTTTCAGGCCAACTGTTATGGTAGTATTTGGTTTCGAGTGATTGAAGATTGTATTGTTTTTAAGGTTATTCTGTTCAAACATTTGCATTTATAGTGCTATTTGAACTAAACTCTTTTATTAAGCGATATTTTCTTAATCTGAAATGGAATTTTCTGTGCGCTTTTAGACGCACAGAATTGCCCTAAATTCGTACTGGAATTTTACCAATATTCTTTAGTGTGTAAGTTTAAATAATAGCTACGTTATAGTTAGCTCTGTATGCCCTTGTTTTACATAGAAATTGTTTTATTACGGTCCTCATCAAAACGGCGGCCTTTATACGATCCGAGCGCTGGGCATCTTTATGCTCTATCTATATATCATCCTTGTCTATGATTATACCGCAATAAATATTACTAACAATAGACACAATGCATTCAAGAAGCAATTCTTACTGAATATACATTAAATGTTATAATGCTATTAGTATTGGTAGTATCACATATATTTGCATATTAATAAATTATTTTACCTTATTATAATAATCTAAAAACGATCACATTTTCCATGAGATACAAACTTATGATTTTAGAAGACAAGCAAACGTGATTATACTTGAGGGCATTTCAATTATGTAACCAGAGAAATAAAAAAAAAACATATGCGTTTGCTGTTTTAATGAACTTTATACAGTGTAACTAAGAAATGAGTGTCTGAATTAATCCAATATATCAGTTTAGACTTACTGTAAATTGGTAAATTAGTTCTTTAAACTTGGACTCTAGTATAAAAAGTTCGCTGTCTATTCTTTGATCATCCATATCCATCCATTAAATCAAAAAATTAGAGTTGATAACTGTAAACGATAATCATAAAACTCAGTAAGTAATTAAATCATTAGGAATATATTTAATATTTAAGCTGCTTTAGAGAGTGCTCCTTCTACAATATCAAAATAGTAAATGCAAAATACGGTACTATTGTGGGCAACTATTCGCAAAAATTGACCAGCTATTGCAGTCAGCTCTCGTTGTAGAGATGTCAAACCTGAAGGCACTTTCTGCGGATCCGCTGTTGAAGATTCAATGATTTGCAAAAAGAATTCTTTCACCCTCTGCTGCACAAGCTGCTTAACTCTATTGTCTGATTTAAGTATTTGTAGTAGTTGTTCCTTTAGAGATTGCAGTGCATCTTCACTCATTTGTGGGAGATCATATGATTTACGAGCTTCTTTAATATCACTTATAACTTGTTCTGCAATATTTGGTATCGATGCTTCCACGTCCCTGTAAAGGCGAATACCGGCTGTATAGAGTTAGGCGTTCAGGCATTGCTAACTTTGTATCACTGAAGCTGCAAAATCGATTAAATTTGTGCTAATGCAATTTTGTTCGTGGTTCGTTTTGTAGATATATAAATTATAGCTATTATTCAGACATTCACAAAAGTAAATTTTTTTTGAAATAGAACATTGTGCATGTTTTTAATATAGGTAGTTCGAGAAAAAATTTGGAGAATACAACTGCAAATTACAAAGTTTGAAACAGAACCATAATTTTAGTCAATGCCTTCCACAATACATACATATCTAACAAATAGCGGAAAATGACATCATACTGAGATTTCTAGTGTAAAACGAGATCTATACTTTTCTGAAGCACGTAAAATATACAATGTGTGGAAAAAATCAGAATCAATTAACACGAAAATACTATTTACTTTCAAATCTAACTTTGTAGCTACAATTATAACAACGTTAGCAAACACATATTTTTACATGTCATATAAAAACATATAGGAGTAATGGCTGCTCTTCGGTTCTCGGGTTTAAATTAAATTGAAACTTTCTACACGGCAGAGAACCCGAGAACCGAAGAGCAGCCAGAAACAACGGCCGTGAAAGCCTAAAGACTAATATAGGAGTAATAAATAAATGTCTATGTCATTTATTTATGACCCCGTCTAAAATATATCTGGAATTTGAATTCAAATTATTATTAGTTTCGATAATTAGCACTAGAATAAAACGAGATTTAATAAATGATTTGTAAAATAAAAGAAAAGTAATTGTTTGTCTGATATTGGTTTCGTTCCAAATACAAACAGTAGATACACTTGTTCACGGTCCATATTTAATTATAAATACTTATTTAAATGTTTCACATAATTATTTTGGAAATATATTTATCTTTATGTTTGTGGTAGGGGGATTTTTATCCGGAGTTTTTTTTCCTTGTTTCCTCGCTCTCTGCATCGTTTGTGCGACGGACAGTGTGGTAAATGTATCGAGGCGAGACACGTGTGGTATTTCTGTTGTTTTATTTTGTTTCAAAATAGTAATAATTTACGCTTTCAATTTTAGGTGCTCGCGTTGTCTCGATGTCTTAACCCACTCATGTAAGATTAGATTACTTGTAACACAGCATATTTACGTTGTAGTAATTTGTATATGAGTTGTTTTGATAGAGAAGAATGTTTTCGCATTCATAATTTGTTTACTTTAAATTTTTGAGAGCGTATTTTTCTGACCTTTTTGATTTCATAATTTTATGAAAATAGATTTGATGTAAATTTTTGGATACGATTAAAAATTTTTATGAGCGAGGTTGAGATTAATTCGAAAAATTTTAAAAAATGTTCATAATGCCACAACAATGTCAATGCCTTGGAGGTAAACAAGCTAAAGATACAAACACACCGGAAACAACAAGAAGGAAAAAAAACGAAATAAATATAACAGCAAAACAGCAAGTAGAAAGGTAACAAATGGCAAAGATGTGAAACACTACATAATTACAGAAAATGTCCAACTTGGGGTCAGACCTGTAACAAATGCTAGTGACCCTAGCAGCACAAATCATCGGCTAATGATCGACTTTATATGGCGCCGATATCCTGATGTCGGGTCGATATCAAAGATATTGTGCCGATATCGGCTTTCTACCAGTATACGATATCACTGCGATACAAAAGATCCATTATCGGTAAAATATCGGTTGAACGTTTGATGTATCGGCTGATCATCGGCTGGAAACTCAAGACATATATCAGGGCGATATCATTAATAAACGCCGCTGCGATATTGATAGAAATGAGGTATATGGATTTGACTATTGTCATTTTTTTGACGATAGGAAGTCGGCTAATATCATAAATCTATACGGACTGGTTGATTGAAATATAACCGCATTACAAGAGCGTTCAGATATAAAATTTCAACGTTTGAGACATCAATTGTGAAATTAAAATTAATATCGACTATAAAACAGTTTTAGAAGGTGAAGCGATTTATAACTTAAGAATATGCAAATGCAATTTTCTAACTCAGCCGTGATTATAAAAATTGGCATCTAAACGCAATGCTTATGGGAGTTAAATCTACGCGCAATATCTTACCACCACCACCTACCACAATCCATCATAGCGTTCCTTATTGCAGTGTGAGCATGACGATCAGGTGAAGTGGTTGCCATTATTTATTTTGTCGCTGCATTATAGTAAGCGTTGTGCACATTACAAAATGAATGAATGAAGCTTATAAAGGTGAGGAAATTTTTATGAATAAT
Source organism: Cetonia aurata (assembly GCA_949128085.1). Classification (NCBI taxonomy): domain Eukaryota; kingdom Metazoa; phylum Arthropoda; class Insecta; order Coleoptera; family Scarabaeidae; genus Cetonia; species Cetonia aurata. The sequence goes on from OX421885.1 coordinate 2,296,376, forward strand.
GTTTTATGTATGTATCAAGTATATAATTTAATTTAATGATTAGTAGTCATTTACTGTGTAAATATGCAGCGTTAACAAAATGGAAGACGCTTGTAAATTTCTTATTTTACGTGAAAGCATTGTTTCTACAATATGTGTAGCGTAAAGAACGTTTCGCATTAATAGAATAAAATAAATGACAAGCGCACTTCAGACAAATTAAAGCTTTTATACGATGCTGAATATATACACTAAAGAAAAACACTTTTTTTTAGATACGTATGTGGTGCTTAATTGGGGGAAGTACGTTAAAGGAAGCATATATCTAATATTAAAACAAATCCTCTAGAAAAGTATGAATGTAAATTATTCATGAAAATAGAGACAATCTAAAGAAGCTTTTGATAAATTGGAAACATACATAGTATTTCTAGGTAATGTTACATGCATTATTATTTTATTTGTAAGTCTATATCAAAACTGTTATTTTTATTTACAGAAGCAGTTGGAGTCAAACAGCCGGATGGGACAGAGACGAATATCAATAGATGAGATGGGGGCAGAAAAGAAAGGAAGAAGAATATAACGTCTTTAGCGAACGAATAATTTAGACGACTGGATTTTTTTAGGTATTACTTAGAATTTTTGTTGTTATTGATTTGTAAGAAATTAAACTGTAACAAATGTTAAATTACTTTTCGTTATTGAGTTTGTTTTCGGTTTCATGTTTTCCTAGTTATTTTCAGTTTTTGTTTTTATTAATTATGTCTTTAAATATTTGTGTCAATTACTCATAAATAAACATATTAAGTATTTTTATATTAGTACTTTTTTCTTGAAATTTATTGCTTTATTTACTTTCTATTACATAAAGTCTTTCCTTCATTATGTATATTATTTTATGCGCATAATATTCTATTTTGTCATGAATTATTATACACAGAAAATGGTGGCAAACAATTTGAAAAACATTACATGTGCAATGTGATTATGAATCTGATGTATTTTTTCCGCATTGTTCAATATAAATATGACTATAGAGACTGCCCCGAAATTAAATGTTCAAACACAAAGGTCTTATAGTGGGTGTCATTTCCAGTCGAACTAATCCTAGGTGTGATTATTATTCGATGCATAGTTTACGAATCATTTATTTTTTCTAAAAATCTCCCTTCATATAAACGTTCATTAAATTATCAACAAACAAAAGAGTACGACAATAAGAATGAAGTTATTTTTTAATGAAGTTAAATTGAAATTAAACACTGTGATATTATCAAAGGTACATCCCTTTGTTTAACGGCTTTAACGTTAATGGTTTCTAATTTCTTTCTAAATTCTAACATTACAAAAAAATACTGTTTTTGCCTATAATTTTATGAACGTTTTTTGTGGAAGATCTTTATAAAACTCGCAAAAACCTTATTAGAATTGAATAATCACATATGGGGCTAATTTGACTCGAAATTATACTCTTTATAACCCTTTTCCGTTTCGGGAACTACTTTTGGGACAGCCTGTATAAATATCCACTATCGTGGATAGACAAACTACATACTTATATGTAGAAATTGGTCATCACACCAATATCGGTGCGATATCCCAGGACGACTAAAACTTTATCGGCGGAGCATAGAAAACGTTGGGTAAGTATCAATCATGTATCGGTCTACTGATGATATTGTATCTAATTTTAATTGTATTGATATCGGATAGGTATTGGAGTTTCGATATCGGATAGATGTTGGAATTTCGATATCGGATAAGTATTGGAATTTCGATATCGAACCAATATTGCAAAATGTTCACATTTTGTATCGGCATGATATCAGCGGCCGCTATAATTACGACATCGGTCAGCAATATCGGCGAAGCTTAGCCAATATCATGCCGATTCTTGTGCTGCTAGGGGACCTAAGCATTTTCTTTACAGCATCAGTGTAAGTCGAAGTATATACATATATGAACAGCGTGGTAAAAACGATATTCTTGTAAATACAGAATACGGAATTACAAATTATAAAACATTACATACGGAATGGTTGGCCTAGTAACACATCGCAGTAGCGGGAGGTGAAGGGTTATTACCCGTATAAGCATTTGAATTAGATTAATTTTTATTTAACCGACCCGGAAACCGACTTTTAATTCCTAAGGATCACAAGTTAGATATACTCACTAAACTTTACTCTACTTATCAAGGTATCACAACATGTTAGAGGAAGCACAGGAAACAGTATTTTGGCCAGGCATGAACGAGCAATTAACCAATTTAATATCATCTTGCATAATATGTTCAAAATATTCTAGATGAAACTCTAAACAACCTATAACTCAACCACCATCGCCTGTTTGGAATAAAAGAATTTAGATGTGCGCTCTCTAGGGCACGCAAGCCTAACCCTTTGTCAAATCGCAAATGTAATAGGCTATTTACATGTGGAATGTTATAATGGCAGAATCTTATGTACAGGGTGTCCCACCGAAGACTGGATCTTTGATTACAGCTCTATTTGCCATTTTAGAAAGAAAGCTTTTCTACAAGAATGTTATAGAATCCAATGCTGCGTCACCTAAAAATATTGTTGACTATACAGAGTGTCCCAGAAGTAGGCAAACGGATACTTACTTCGTTATTTTAAATGGAACACCCTATATATTATTTAATTTTTCAATTCTACGTAGAAAAATAACATGACTTCATATAAACTACTATATGTCTATCTTTAATAACAACGTTGTTATTTACTCTTTTGTCAAAAGTAGTCCCGATGCAAAGCATCGGTTAAGGCGGCGTGGTTTATATTTGCATTTGTTTTAGACATTCATATTTTAAATACCATACATACATACTTAGTCTGATTCAACATTGAAATTAAAATCGATGTAATTGTATACAGGTGTCCACTATAGCCCTGAACATTTGCTTAACTTTAATCCAAGGTAACTTGATTTTTTTAAATAGCACCCTATATTTTTGCTTGTGTTAAATTAATCCTTGCCCAAAACCCTATCAATCCATACTAAACATTTATGATGCCACATGCACGACTTCATAGTTAATTAATGATTTTAAATAAATCCAATAATTTTTCCGTTAATTTGCAGGTCGCCTTGGTATATAAAAGCTAAACAATTGAATAAAGCTGCGAATTAGCAAATACATGTCAGTATAGGGTCATAATATAAAACTAATAACAAGTTTTTTAAAAAAAGAAAAATTTTATGTCATTTATGTATGATCAGAAATTATAGAACATATTTTTAGTAGGCCATGGTAATTGTTTCGCAATAATTAAATCTCAAAACTGTCAAAAAATAATTTTGTATATATAATACCTTTTCCTTGCTCTCTCATTGCTTGCTTATTTATTTTCCTATACATGTTGTTATATAGTACTTCAAAATATGCAATATTCAAAAGAAGAATTTGTTGATATGATGTATTTGACTGGTACGTAACCATTTATGTCATTTTCCCAATTACATATATTTATATCTATTTATATTCTCGTTTTACACAATTTTTCAAATTTTACATTTAGGTGAATGTGGACAAAATTGTCTTGAAAAATATATAGACAACATGGTGTCCAAGAATTGAATGTTTTAATGTTAAGCACAGGTTTGAAAGCATCTGTGCTGTTTAATAAACGTTATCATCATATTAATGAAGATAATGAGTTCAATGTTTTTACTTCTGAGGTTGAACAGCCAAATGTGGGCACGAGGCATATCAGCAGAAACGCTGAAGTGTGTATAACAGTACTGTTCAAAGGATTTTACGGATACATAAATATCACCCTTACTACGCATCCATACATCAGCAGCCTACAGATGATGATTACGGAAGGCGAATAAGACATTGTGACTGATGGGTAGAAGGTAGTTTCCAGAGTAATGGTGTACCGATCAGAAAGAACGCTCACGTTTATGCATAAGACAATCCTAGATCTGTAGCAACACGTGCGGTATAAGGTAGATGGAAAACAAATGTATGAGGAAGAATTTTGTTGGATGTCACATTGTGGGACCCTTTTTCTTCGAGAATAATTTAAACGGAGAGCGATACAACTATTTTTTGCAAACGTAATTCTATGAAATGTTGGGGAACTTACCACTAAGGGAGGCATTTTTAGCCGTTTCACCAGAGTTGCTTCAAAAAGTAACGTAAAAGGAGATAGAAATATCTTTGAGAGAAAGAGGACATTCTTGAACATTTCCTTTACATTCAAATAATTAATTTAATGATGTATTGACTGTTTTTAATGTTTATTTTTTGTAATTTTAACGGTTTTTTAATATATATATATATTTAAGAAATTTTGCATAATCACAGAGTTAAATGACATAAAATTTCTGATTTTTTCAAAAAAAAGTATTATTAGTTTTAAATTATGACCCGATGCCGACGTATACTTACTAATTCACAGCTTTATTCCTTTGTTTAGCGCTTATATACCAAGGCGACCTGCAAATTAACGGAAAAATTATTGGATTTATTTAAAATCATTAATTAACTATGAAGTCGTGCATGTGGGATCATAAATGTTTAGTATGGATTGATAGGGTTTTGGGCAAGGATTAATTTAACACAAGCAAAAATATAGGGTGCTATTTAAAAAAATCAAGTTACCTTGGATTAAAGTTAAGCAAATGTTCAGGGCTATAGTGGACACCTGTATACAATTACATCGATTTTAATTTCAATGTTGAATCAGACTAAGTATGTATGTATGATATTTAAAATATGAATGTCTAAAACAAATGCAAATATAAACCACGCCGCCTTAACCGATGCTTTGCATCGGGACTACTTTTGACAAAAGAGTAAATAACAACGTTGTTATTAAAGATAGACATATAGTAGTTTATATGAAGTCATGTTATTTTTCTACGTAGAATTGAGAAATGAAATAATATATAGGCTGTTCCATTTAAAATAACGAAGTAAGTATCCGTTTTCCTACTTCTGGGACACTCTGTATAGTCAAAAATATTTTCAGGTGATGCAGCATTGAATTCTATAACATTCTTGTAGAAAAAGTTTCTTTCTAAAATGACAAATAGAGCTGTAATCCAAGACCCAGTCTTCGGTGGGACACCCTGTACAATGTCGTGCCAATTACACTGGAGTTTACTACAACTTTTTATTTCGAGTAGTTTCCGAATAAATACGTGGGAAAATATATGTGAGACGAGAAAATAATGTTGATAATAGTTATGTCAAATTCCAACTTAGTTAATGATAAGTACGAAATAAAAATGCTCAAATAGAAAATATTAATCATATTTTTCTATAAGGTGACTATTCTAACAGGAACACTTGTTTATCCTCATACACAGAAATAATTAATAAAAAGGATATCTTTTACTTCCGCAATATTACTAGTATTTTGTAGGTCCTCCATTACATCAAATTACATCAAACATTATATTTCCTAAAGAATTATATAAAATCTTCTGTGCGCTATCAGTTTCTTCTTTTTTTTTTTAATCATTGAGTAAGATGCCTCAAGAATTTGTGAATGGTAGGTATATATGAATACCTGTTTGTGTTTTTAAGAGCTAAAAATAATGATCTAATGGCATAAAGGCCACATTTGTATGTGTAAATCAAGTAACATAAAATAAACGCCATTAAAACAACGTCCATCCTTTCTTAAATTGAAAAGGATATATCAAGTCGGCATTTTACAGATATAGTATAGTGTGTTCGAAACAACTTTTTTGTTAAGAACACGTATGATACTTACTTTTCCGTTTTTTGCGCCTGCAATATTACTGAAGTGTGTTCTTGTATTGATTGTTTAAAGGCCGCAACCGATTGTAGACTCAACCCAACATTGCTAACAGTAATTAGTAGAACTGCACCAGTTAGGATCAATTTGCTAGTACGCTGTTGTAGATCTTGTAATCGAAGCTGATCCAACATAAATGTCTAAAAATAAAAATTAATTAAATAATAATTAAAACAAATGACAAACGTTTGAATATGCTACGAATATAATAATATTCTATTTCTAAAGAAGCAATATAGTAAAAATAAAGTAATCTATATAGAGTAAATAAAAATGCACTCCGCCAAAGCCAAGGACAGATTTCATATTTATTTCTTATTAAAATTTAGTGAAACAATACTTATATTATAGTCAAATGTTGTAATCAAAAGTAATATACCTTTACTGTCATTTAGCTTTCGTAAGAGCTCAAGTAAAAGTTGTGCCTCTAAGTCCTTTGATAATCAAAAAACGTCAAATGCAATACTTAAAATGGCAAATGTTTTCTGCATTGCACGTGACCTTCCATCTGACTGTCAACGCTCTTGAAAACTAGATCAAAAATTAACATACCTCTGGGTATGGAAGATTCTCATCCCATTCTAACAAGTCAATGCAAGCCGCCGCAAACGCTTTTTTAGTAATATTTTTGATATACGCAATGGAATCCGCACCAGATGGTATAGGTATAGAGGTATCAACGTATTTTAATAGCCATCGTCTTGTATGCTCCAAACCATCTTATTATGAGAACAAAATACATTTGACATTAAAAACATAATAATACATGTCAATATTTACCAGTTTGAACAGATAAAAAGTCTGCAAATTTCTTTCGTTCCAGTTCAACACTGTGAGCAATAATTTCTGGTTTTGCCATCTCTATTGTAAAATTAGCCATGTCCAGTACCATTAAATCCAATGTCTAGATAGATAATAAACATGTACAATAACAAACTTTATTTTACCCAGCAATATACAATACATGTAATGTGTATGATTGTGCGGGAGCGTGCATGTTTGTGTGTGAGCGTAAAAGTATGTAACTACGTGAAAGGTGCGTTCACAGCCCTCAGTTTTCCTTACCCGAAGTAATGGGTTTGTCATATTAGATGGTACTGCATGTACTATTGCTGAGAAAATCCGTCAGGGTAATATTAATGCATTGTTATGAAAAGTATACCACCTGTTGACCTTGGTTGCATTGCCGAACGTATTCTTAATAATAATAATATATATATTTGCCCAACAGAAACCCATTAACAGGACAAAATACAATAAATAAATAGTACAGTGCTCAACTTAAACAAACAATTCACAAATTCCAAGTTGAAAGAGATAACTTATACAATATAAGCTACACCAATTGAACTTACATATAGCAATACCCTACACCAATCTCTAACACTAAAAATTAGATCGACAAATATAAATGTAAAACTGAAAAGAGGCTAAATCATAATCTTACATATTAAAATTAAAAATATCATTGCACATGTTATTAGCATTAATCGACATATGAGTAAGAGGAGTACGCTTTAGCAAGTTGGTTCGTGCAGCAGGCACACGCAAACTAACAAAATACCTAGTATCATGAACCGGGACGGTGAGGTGAATTTGCGACAGTAAACAGAATCCACTCTATTTTGTCCAATATTAACAAGAAATCTGCATCTCTTCGACTTTGTAAAGAATCAAAGCGGTGACGATTTAGCCAACTCTCATAATTAGTACCACGTGGTGGATAGATCCCGTCAATCCTATACGACAAGAACTTCAAAAACCGTTTTTGGATTCTTTCTATCGCGATCTGTTGCTAGTGATGATAAGAGTACCAAATAATAGAAACGTACTCCAGCTTAGTACGAACAAAAGTAAAAAATAAAGTTTTCATTACGTTAAGATCTGGAAATGATTTGCAAGTGCGTATTAAAAAACCTAAACACCTAGAGGAGGCATTAATAATTTCAGTAATATGTTCGCTAAAAGACAATTGTGAGTTAAAAGGCGCTTCCAGATCTCGGACAAGAGACTGCCTTGGTATCGGTGCTTGATTAACAGAGTAAGGAAAAGATACGACAGTGTTACACATATGTTAGTATAAGACAACACAACACATTTATTTATATTTAGATTGTTCCTATTTTGATTACACCAGTGACTAATAATCTTCAGGTTCTTCTGAAGTGCGACACAGTCAGGTATTGTATATATTTTTGAATACATTTTTAGGTCATCAGCATAAGCGTCGATGGCAGAGGCCAGGTGGATGTGATTTACACCGATTACGCCAAAGCATTTGACCGCCTTGGCCACTGCATACTGCTTCAGAAACTGGCAGCGTGTGGTTTTCATGGCTTGTTGTTGAAGCTCCTGCAATCGTATTTGTCCAGCAGATTTTTCTATGTAGCATTTAATGGACATACATCCAAAAACTTTGCGGCAACTTCTGGAGTACCTCAAGGGTCCCATCTGGGGCCTCTGATGTTCTTAGTGTTTATCAATGACCTTGTGCAGAGTGTCGACTGTAAAATATTGTTGTTTGCCGATGATGTAAAATTATTTGCCTCCATTTCTTCTGTCGGGGATTGCAGGCGCTTGCAATCGTGTTTGGATGGTGTTTGTAGGTGTTGTTGTGTCAACAGATTAGATCTGAATGTGAGTAAATGTAATACCGTGTCGTCTATGATGGGGTTCTGGACTTGGACCTCACGAGAGATGCAATGACTATTGGATTTGCGGATGACCTGGCGTTGTTGGTTGGGGCTGAGGACAGCAATATACTCATGGCAAACACCGAGTGCATAGCAAGTATAAGCACTTGGATGAAGGACCACAAGTTAATGCTGGCGCCGGATAAAACGGAAGCCGTGATTATGAGAGAAAGACGTAACAGGGGCATGATCACGTTTAACCTGGACAACCAGGAGGTAAAGCCTAAAAGAAGCCTGAAGTACTTGGGGATCACGGTGGACGACAGAGGAACGTTCAGAAGGCACATAGAAACCGTAGTTGCCAATGCTGGAAAAAAGGTTTCAAATATCAGCAGAATACTGCCTAACATTGGTGGACCGGCAAGCGGCAGGAGGGCAGTCCTGTGTAGTGCAATACACAACATCCTCCTATATGGGGCGCCAATTTGGTACGATGACCTTAAGCACCAAAGATACAGGAACATGATGGGACGTGCGCAGAGATCTGTCCTCCTTCGCATAGCGTCGGCGTACAGAACCGTCTCCGGCGAAGCTCTGCAGATTATCACGGGCATAATACCCATAGATCTGATTGCAATGGAAAGACACTACATGTATAAGAACAGAACGGAAAGTAGAGAAGCCACTCAATCAAGAATTAGAGAAAAAGTATTAGACACCTGGCAGGACAGATGGGATAGCGAAACGAAAAAAGCCCAGTGGACTAAAAAGCTTATACCACAGATAAGACCATGGCTACAGTGTAAATACCGCAAGCTGGACTATTACCTTACACAAGTCCTGACAGCGCATGGCTCCTACAGGACGTTTGCGCAACGAATCGGCAAAGACAACAGTGATGAATGTATGTACTGCGCCAGCGCTGACACTGCCGAGCATACAATATTCGCCTGCAAAAAATGGGCCACTGTAAGAGATACAGCTATGAATAAACTGGGCTGCAGGATAACAGCTGACAGTTTGGTCCCGAAGATGCTGGAAAGCGAGGAGAACTGGAACATAATCCATCAGCTGGTTAAAGACATGAACAGCAAAGAGAGCGATGAATTCAAGCGACAGAAAGGACTGAGACATGCGTGAGCACCTAGAAGCCGCTGGCGTTCCGATGCTATGTTATAACGACGGTTCCGGAGCGCCAGAGAAGGCCGCCATCAACACTTGCTTCAGCAAATTAAGGTCAGTCATATCCAATTACTTAAGCATATGCTACTTGCTTTTTCGTAAACCAAATGCTCTTCTTATAATTGATCTAATTTTACTTAAACGATTATTACAACCGTTGCATTGATTAATTAGTAAGTTAATTAATAAGTATTTTGATAAATAGTTTATTTGCAAGTAACAGATGTTTAATTTTGCAAAAGCAACTCACAGTTAAAAGTTGCAATTTAAAAGCTTGCTAAAACCTATCTACATAATAATCCAATACCCTATGTAAAGGCCGGTTTGACACGATACATTTTTCTGTACAGAATTTCATACTTTTTTATGTGCATGAAAAAAATGTATCGTGACATACAAAAAATGTACATAAAAATGTACACATTTTTTCATGTACATAAAAAATAGGACCTGCTCTGTTTCCATACATTTTTCTGTACAGAAAATGCATTACGCTTGCGCTGTTTATTTGCCCGACACTTCACTTCGCTTTTGAACGACAAAAGGCGGGTTATGTTTAATGTATGCAGGCCTATCATAAAATAATAAGGTACGAGGACCGTAAATTTGCACCATACTAAAAATGAGAAATGGAATAATAAAAAAAGAAAGTATTTTGAAGCCGTTTCGGTTCATTTTATAATTTGCTTTTGCTTAGTACTGTTCAGGCCCATACAAAATATTTCATTTTATTTACATTAATTTCTTTTTAACTATTTGTGTTGATATATTTAAATTCTAATGTCTTGGACTAGAGAAGAGGTCAGCGAATTAATTAAATTGACCAAAGAAACACCATATCTTTACGCAGCTAGGGACAAGTACTCTTGCAATAGACAGCAGGCATTGGTTGAGATTGAGAGATTACTGCAAGAAATAAGACCGAAAACAACTATTAGTGAGATAAAATTAAAAAGGAACAGTATAAGGACCAAGAATGGACGAATACAACTCACAACTGTCACAACCTTTTAAATTGAAAATGAAAAAAGCGGGAAGAACCTAAAGAAGTTACGCATGCGTAATACTATGTCCTTTTAAAAATATAGCATACAACACATACACAACCACACTAATTCAGCGAGAGATGGCAGCACAAGTGGTAGCTAGATATGTATTAGCCTGCCCGCGACACATCTTTTTTTGGTTTGCGCGTTCTTTTACGTATTTGTATTGTTATTAACGTGTATTACTGACGCCCTTTTCTCACACAAATATAACGATTTTTCACACAAACAGTGTCTCGTTCCCTATATACATTTCATTATATCGTAACACGTTGCATATACCTAAATTTATTTCTGTATAGAAAAGTGACCTTGAAAATTTGTACATGAAAATGTAAACGATTCTGTACAGAAAAATGTATCGTGTCAAACCGGGCTAAACGATGAGATGGTAACAGAAACCGGTCGTGCAATTTTTAGGTTGCCACCATATCATTGCAATTTACATCCAATAGAGCTAGTATGCGCTCAAGCGAAGGAATATGTAGCTGCAAATAACAAATCTTTAAATTACCAGAGGTAAAAGAATTATGAATTAAAGATCTCCAACAGATAAGTGCTGTAGAATGGAAACATTGGATTCAGCAAACATTGTTGAAGAAAGTAAGATGTACGAACTGGGTAACATTGTGAAAGATATTATGGAAGAATTTATTATTACTGCTAATGATGCTTCCGAATTATCAACATAAAAAACAAAATTATATTTGAAGTCATTTGTACACCGTTTTATAATCGTGATTATTGTAGCTAATTTTAAATATCGAATTATTAAGGTGTCCCAGAGAAGTTTATTTTATTTAGAAGTATGTTTGAGTACCTCATTTTTATGTATCACAACTGTGTTATGTAAGAATTCTTGAATTCATGTAATTTTTCTCTATTGGGTATTATTTGATAATATTGAACTTTATTCCTTTATGGTCAGATATACCTACTGCGAACACACTAGCCGTATATTGGTGTACTTCGCTGAAAACATTATCAATTGTACTTACAGATTAACTTTGGATTCTCTACTGAGTGATTTTACACTTGAAGTCAAAACTAAGTAAAATGTTTAATAAGTTATGATATGAGGGTGTTTGTTAATAGTGGTCACAATTATGTTAAATCGCCAGCAAGTACACTATAACAGGGCAAATCTAGAAAATTAAACCTACCTCTAAAATACCTCTGAATACTTCTATCACATCGGTTTTTTCTGACAATTCCTTAATTCGTTCATCTCGAATAGGGGCACAGAGTTTTGACATCACCGACAAAACATACTGAGCATAGTGCTGAAATACATTATTTTTAACAATGGTATGTACATACATGGTCATAAACATGCACAAATTTATAACAGATTGACCAAAGTGAAATAAAATAAACAAGTAAATGAAAGAGGCAACTGTTTAAGAGAAAATGCCTGGCATAATAAAAAAAAGGAGAAACGCAGTGCTATCAACAGTAGGTAATCTTTATTGGAGAAACTGAAACTGTCATGGCGATCCAGTTCTCCCGGGCCAGTAGATGTCGTTAGGTGTATGCGCGTGACATTCGCAGGAAGCTATGTTCATGTCAAGGAAAATATGTGATTCACCTGCACAGTCATACGGTGTTGATCGTGTTTTGTGCTACTTTGTTTCTATTTGTTTTTTGTATTTTAGACTTTTCTTTTATGATTATTGTTTTTTTCTTTATTTTTTCGTAAGTAACAAAGAATAAAATATAACTTCGATTAGATTACTTCGTCTCCCAAAAAGTGCGATGTGTGTCGTTACAACGGATTTTATTAAATTGAAAGATTATAGCGGAGCAATAAGGCAGAAGTGACAGTGTTATAATAAATCATTTGTCAAGACGATGATTCAAATATACATACTTCATAAAGATTTTTATTTTTAAAAAACAAGTAGATTTTAATTTTAAAATTTGTTGTGACTCCTCAACAATGTAAAAAATTGTCTAGTAAATATAACCAATAAATAAGCATTTTCGTTCTTTTTTTTTTCCTTTTTTATAATAATTAAATTAAATATAAAACTATTTTTGAATTCTACCGCCTTCATAAAGTTAGAGCGACATCTATTGGCCCGGGAGAACTAGGTCGCCATGACAGTTTCACTTTCTCCAATGAATGATTACATACTGTGGTGCTATCTTCCTAACTACAGTTCATCCATTGCAAGAAGACAGGCGTTAGATTACGTAAGTGAAAAAGTCCCAGCTTGGGATTGGCCAATTGAGAAAGCAAATTTTTGAAAAAAAAAAAACCGATGGGGACACTGGAATCGCTTATAATAAAATTTTGAGTCCTTCTTATTCAATGTTATTCTTAAAGGTTACGCTTTTAATTTTTAAACCGTACAATTACTGTTAGTATTACTGTATCCTAGAGAATAGGAAAGGCGCCTGACATATATAAGGGACTCAAATTTTCACTAAAAATAGTATTGCAATAGGTGTATTCTTTCGTGGTGAATAAACTGAAACAACTGAAAGAGATTTAATTGAATGTGAATAGTTTATTCATTTTCAGTTTGCCACATCAAAAGAACATATTTCTCTCACTACAATTTTTACTATGGAAACGTTAAGGTTAAGTTGTGGTTGGTGTGACTGGAATAAACTCGATTTATTCGATTTTTTTAACTCGATTTTAAATGCTCATATTCTTTACTTATAGTACAGAATATGTAACCATATTCGTGAGATCATATAAGTTAACTTCAACATCTACATTAGCAATATTATTAGTATTAATAATATTATCGTGATTAATGTTATGTTGTTATGTGAAGTTGAGTTATGGCTAGATTTTGTTGAATTGAGCCAACTAACCGCGAAATTTTATTGTGCTCGAGGGGCAAGGGGATTTCTGAATCACTTTATTAGTCGAAATGGGGAGACTGAATATGCATGAAAGAACATTGGACTAAGTGAACGAAGTGATTGCTGTTCACTTTGATCAGTTTGTTCACCACGAAAGAATACGCCTAATATTACCTTTATAATTTGTGTAAAAATCATGCCAACACGTGTTATGCATAACCTCATTGAGCTTGAATACATGATATTTTAAGTACTAAATGTCATTTAAAATGTGTATTTGCCGGTTCTGACCTTTGCTTTACCAGTCTTTTTAAGACTTACTAACTAAATAAATTTCAAAATAACGCAGTGCTTTATAAATGACAGGAAAACTTTGTTTCGGACCAATTTATGACGTTTGTGACGTAAAAGCAGTAGGGCATATTGCTATACTGAATATTATGTTGTTCGCTAAGATGCAAAGAAAGACAAAAATCTCGGAGCTTGTATACGTGACGCGCAATCTATCGGTCGGACCTTTTTTCGGTTTCCCTATTGCGTGTACGGTTGCGTCTCTTTACAACTTCTTCACTAAACGTTGTTACTGAAAATAATATGTGTACAATCGTTCGTATAATAAATCTAGATATATTCCAATGTTATATTGTATGTAATTTTGAACAGCAGCGCCATCTCGCGATCCTCGCCTGTCAAAGTCCCTTCTTAAGTTATTTTTATTTATGGATAAAACGAAAAACTGACACCCAATGATATTTGTCAACTACATCTGTCACTCTCTTAATCCGGGTGTTGTTAGCAGCAGGTTTTATGCGTCGCGTACAACGCGCAGTACGCCGTCCACTCAATTCAAACAAAAGAGTTGGCGTCGTTTTCTCATAAAGCGCAACACGTGCTGCAAAGTGTTTTGTTTGATCTGAGTGGCGAACGTTTTACGTTGTACGCGACGCATAAAAATTGCTTCTAGAAAAAACCCGGCTGAAGAGGGGGCTTAAAACGCGAGGATTAAGAGATGGCGCTGCCGTTCAAATTTACAAACAATATAACTTATTTTGAACTTATTGGAATATAAGTAAGTTTGGAAAAAAAAGTATTTTTTGAAACTTTTAAACAAATCGAGACCTAAGTAGCAGTGTAAGGATTCGTCTTGCTGAATTACGAATTTTAATTATTAATAATAACCACGAAGTGTTAAATCATTTTTGGAAATCAGAAGGGCTCTGTAACCAGCTAACAGTGAGCGTGCAAATTGTCGTGACGACGAGATTACAGTTTCCTTTGTTGTTGAATCATTGAAATGAATGGTTATTGCAACTGCTGCCAGATTTGTAACTTACGCTTTCCGTTGCTGCGGAACTTCACCTTTAGGGGTGCCATTCGCCCTTGCAATTTGGCCGAAATTTGTTTCTTTTTCTGAATAACTTTTAAACGGTACAACAGGTGTTCCAATAAACGCGGAATGACGTATCTTGTGCTTATTTTATCGAATTTCAGAAATCGGTTATAATAGCTGATCATGATCAAATAATCTATGGAAAGGTAATTTAAAAAGTTATACAGGATGTCCTCAAAAAAGTGTTGAAAACAAATATTGGCTTCAACGTGCACACCTAATAAAAGCGGGCTGTCCACATATTGAGCATATGGGTAAAATGCCTTCAATATTCGAACGAAAACGCATATGTCACTGGATGAATAAATTTGTCTGGTCTGGATTCTACGTAACCGCTTTTGTACCAGGAACATAGAAATAGGTTTCGATATCTTAGAGAGGGCAGTTGGTTGTGGACTAATGATTGTAATTTGATTATTATATATTAAGGTCAATGTTTGCAAGCAAAACTTGATCGGAAACCGTTTGACAAATCCCTTCCACACACGAAAGCCGTACACGTCGAGCGGTTGGGCCAGTCCAGTTGTTTTCTTGGGAATGTTGGTTTATCTGCTGGTATAGAACTTTGTACATTCGTAAACCATTTTTTAAATAGTTCACTAGTTAGTTTGCCTGATGATGCTGCTTCAGGTCTAATATTTGAAGCCTTTTAGAAACAAAACATAACTTTCTTTATGCACGGTTTTGATCACTATATTAGTGTTACTATACTAACCTGGAATAAGTTGTCGCGAACTTTAGGACCCCAATGTACCGCCTGCTTCTTTCAAGACTATAAGTAATGGTGATACAAGTTTTCCTGCAGCCAACGTAACTTAAGGTACGACCAGAATGCAATTCCGAATTAAATCCACTTTCGTCTGCATTATAGATATTTTCTGCTCCACATGCTTCGATGTACGTTTACAGAATTGACAAAGTTTGTAGCCATCGCTTCTAGATCCTCTTTCTCCTGTCCATAAGTTCGGCCTACATATTTAGTTATCTTTCTAGAGGTAATTTTATTGTTTCTCTTAAATTGCAAAATCCAGGTTTTAGATGCTCTGAAATTTTCCAACCCAATGATTGGGTTTGCTTCTAGCGCCCACTGCCGCAGGTCTATATCGCGTACTACGGCGTTTTTATCCATAGCTGATAAAAATGTTCATAATAAATGTTTTGCAATTTCCAGCCATTTATTTATCCCTATTCCTTCCACCCCTTTCTATGTATGTATCCCATCTGTACAGCTGCTGAACCGATGTTACTTTCCTAAATTTGCTTTTTACAGAACTTAACGATCGTCGCTTTGATTTCGAATCAATCCAAAACTCACTCCTTTTGTTATCTGGAGTAATATTATCATCTTCCAAAGCGCATGTCTCCTCATACTCTTCTTCAGCATCTTCTAAATAGTAGGACGATGCAGGCTCGCCTTCAACTGCTATTTCAATAACTCGAAGACGATCCATATCTTCAAGTTCTAATGCTTCTATTTTCTCTACAGCGAACGCTGTTTCGCGAACACTTGTATCGATCAAATCTCACCGCATCATGCGATTCTATTTCACTGGGATTATTTTGTGTTATTTGGTTTTCATTATAATTATATGAAAGTATTAGCAGATGAATAATATTTGCTGGATTGATATGACCCATGTTAGCTACTGTCCCTGCAAAACTATATGAACTGAATTCAAATAAAAATTGGGTTCTTATATACATTGCACCGAGGGATATGTGTGCCAAGTTCTTCTGGCCAATTGTCCCGGATAAAATAAAAATATCTGCAAGTGAGACGTTCGCTACTCACATCTCTCCAAAAATAGTAGACGCAAGCAATTAGTGTACTATGTGACCTATTATTTTCATCTACCTGCAGTCGGGGATAATATAGTCTTACATACATCCAAACGCGTATAACTTGAAAACTACCACATATAACCATTTAGCGCCTGGTTACGTTTACACTGATTTTCGACATACAATGCAGCCACATAACAGTATACAGAGTATCTCCTTAGAATAACGAAATATGCTAAAATTTATATTTTTGTAAACAGCCTGTATAACTTTTTAAATTGCCTTTCTATAGATTCTATAGATTCCTGTATATAAATATCTATATCAATCGAAAGGGCTGACTAAACGGTACAAGTCCGCCATTGAAACTTTTTTTCTATCTCTTACCGTTTAAAAGTTATTCAGAAAAAAACCAAATTTGGGCCAAATTGCAACCCCTAAACTTGAAGTTCCACAGCAGCAGAAAGCGTCCTTGAGTAACACTCCATGGAGTCTACAAACTGACAAAGTTTCAAAATCTACGATTTACAGGTTGCGAGGTTCCCTTGTTAGTCAACTAGACAGTGTTTCCATCGTATATGGAATCGGATATGTGCAAAAAATAAATATTATTCAACACCGTGAGCTATTGTACAATTTAAAAATTATAAACGACATATTTAGGAATAACATTTCATAAGAACGACGAGAAATTAATTATAAACGATTGCAGTGCCCCCATCGGTCATTTTCGCAAACACACTTTAAAGCCCCCTCTTTTCCAAAAATGCATTCACTGTTGCTTTACTTGCATTATTTTATCACGTTGTAATATAACCTTAGATCATAACGTACATGACCTAAGAATATAACCATAACATTGCAAATAAAATACTTAAAACGAATGTTATAAATTTATTCCGTTTGATATTTTATTTTGCTATTGCTAGAAAATTTTGATAACAAAATTTTTGCGCGTATGCCATTGTCAATTTACAATTTGAATTTAGCGCTATTTATACATTAATCACTTTAATATGGGTGCCGATCACAGCGCTGCCTATTGTATTCTTAACGTGCCTGGATTATAGTTTTGTTTATGTAATATGTTTAATATAAGTTAGGTACTACTTACAGGAAAATCTAGAACGCCCTTTTGAGCTTGTTGCTTTATTAACTCGGAATCTAAAATTTCAGATATTTGTTGTTTTATTTTGGTATGTTGTGGAAGTAATACTGAAAATAATCTTGTTTTTATGTCTTCCAATAAGACAAATGCCTGTAAATATAAATTATATCTGTTACCTTCTTAACAGTTTATATTTGTTAACAATAAATTACCTGAGCAAAATTTGGGGGATCTTCTGCCAATTCTTGACTTAGAATTTCCCAAAATGCCTTGTGCATATTATCTTTAACAAATCGATGCCATGTATCAGGCTCAGGTTCATATCGCTCCAACTTAAAATCTTTATCTACAACAATTTGATGTACCAATGCCATATCTTTCATTCCATTGGCTGCCTGAATGATCTCCTCTAGAGAAACAAATTTTGGTGGTGAAGCAGCAGTCATACTACCACCAACCAAAAATGTTTGTGAAGTGGTACGTTGGCTACAAAGCATTGTTAATTTCATTTTAACATAGTATCATTATTGCTTACCCATTCCCAATCCCTGTGTTATTTTCATCATCGCTAGCAGAACATTCACTTTCAATCCTTATTCTAGGTACAGCACCTTTTACATCTGTCGGATTACTCTTTTCATTAGCATTACCATCAGAACTCATTATATATAAAAAAAAATGCTCTTACACTACTACAGCTAAGAGTATTGAATTACTGCTCAAGTGGTTGTAAATAACACAAAATGAGGTCAACTACTATTAAAAGATGCAAGTTGAGTAATCTGCAAACAAAGAAGCGATTCGCGAAGGTTATGACGCAAAAACTTTCATCTAATAGGAATGTGCAATTTAAGTAATTTTTGTACTTTCATTAAGGGTGAAAAATTAATTCTGATTACTTACTCAATTTGAAGCAGTTAACGAAAAATTTTTTCTTGAAAAATAAAAATATCCAAATGTCAAATATATCAGCTGATTTTTTTTTTGTTTACCAACATCAACGAAATTTCTTTCAAAAATATTTTAGGCGGTATGTGTTATTGTCGTCTGGAAACTCCAGAAACATTCCCAAATATAGTGAAAGTGTAGCTCACTTTCTTTGTTTACGTTTTGGTCATTATTCACTACTAAACCGAACTACCACGAACTACGCACCAGCACCATCAGGGTGATGTCACTACGGCTGAATCACAGGTCACAAATTCAATGAAAGGCTGCGGCAAGGCTGCGGTTGCGCGATACGCAAATAAAATGAGTTGTGCTGTGCGATTTTTTTCTTTTCTTTCCATTATTTGGAATTTATTTATAAAAAAGCACATTATTTTTTGCATCGGTAGTATTATCACGTATTACCCACGTCCAAGTAATATACTTATATAAATAGATAATTTGATTCTATAAAACTTATTTGAAATTTTAATAATTAAAAAAAAACACATTATTGTTTGAAATAGGATAAATGTAATTCTGTTTTAAATAATGTCCAGCAATATATTTTAAATATTTTTACATAATAATGTATAAGTGTCATTCTTTTACAAACCGCACGCATTTTGGGAAAAAAACTGCACTTCCTCAAATGTGATAAAAAATTGTTTTCTGCATCTTCGAACAAATTTAGTTGACACGTATGTACCTATGGTATGTACCTACTTCAGGATTTTGCCCAAAAAATATATATTTTTTTAAATATCCACATTTTACTTGTGAACCGATGCGGTTTTTTTTTAATTTACACTTTGTTGTGTAGCTTACAGATTATATTTCGAAACAAATTTCTTATTGTAAACTAATGAAAAATAATAAGAATTAAATTTTGTTTTATTAGTTTTTACATACTTTCCCTCAAACTTCAATTAATTTCAAGAAATACAATTTTTATTGTTGTTCTGTAATCTAGAAAACCCACCTAACGTAAAAGCGGTGGGTGTCTGTACTAGATGGGAAAATAATAAATATGTATTTCGGAGTGCAAGTCAAGCACGCGCGAGCAGTCGAAGCGCACTGCGTGCAACTAATATGCAACTTATTCTCTACCAATCTAGGATACTATGCAGGATACTATGTAAAAATATTAGAATTGGTGAATGTAGAATTTCAATTCGCATACGACACTACTTGACACTACGTCAACATAACCAAGTGCCCACCCGGTGCCTGTAGAGTTGTCCTGCTCTGTGGTCCACCAAGTGTGGTGTGAATTATTCTGTGATGTGTGGTGATACTTTTTAATGTTTTGTTTTTGATTTAAACAATACAAGATAGTTTTTTTTTAAAATGACTTATCAATGTGGCAAAGTACTTTCTCAAATTGTAATAGAACGTTTTGGTGAAATAGTTGAAAGTATAGCAAGTTATTTGTTTAAATATGGTCCTTGTTCATTACTACATATTAAGAAACAAATGAATATACCATTTGCAAAAGTATGCATTAATGAATTTAAAATAAATCGATTTAAGCAGAATTATTGCAGGTAAAAGAAGGTTTATCCGTATTGTTAAAACATAGTTTAGTATCAGTTAAGCGCCCTGGTAATATTTGCTTATATTCAATAGAGTGCAATCGAATATTATGGTTACTAAGATATCCCGTATACATAAAGCTCATCAAAAGAAAATTTGGTGATGAAGCAGAATTACTGTTAGAGGAGATTTTGCAAAAAGGATATATCAAAGAAGACGACTTATTATCAACAACGTTAGAACGCTTAAGAAAGACGAAGGAAATAGCTACGTTATCATCTCTAAAAGAAAAATTGAATTCTTTAGTAATTGCTAAATATTTAATTGAATTTTTGGATAACAATATAGATGGTAAAACAGATGAAATTAAGAAAGAAAATGATATAGAAACCAACACAAGACCCTCATTTTGGACCATCAGCCCGGATAGATTTCATCAAGATTTAAGAGATGATTTTATCGTATCTGCTTTTATGAACAAATTTGATGCAAATGCAGCTGAACTAGTACGTGTTTTGATTCAACAAATGTATGTTAGGACTGAACCTTGGGCGGAAGTATCAAATCCTGTACCTATAATTGAAGTCAAAGATTTAATAAAAAAAATAAATAATTTTCCTCAATTAATTGCACATTTTGATCAGTATGTCACAGTGTTAGGTAAGGAACTATTTCATTATACAACTATTTTAATATGTAAGAAAGTCAGAGTACAAAAAAGAAACAGATTTGGATTATATTAATATATATATCACATTGTTTTTGTTAGAGCATCTTTTACCTCTATAACTGCGGAATATTTATTTAGAGATATTCATTGAAGAACAAGAGATTTGAACAGAATATTTTTGTATTTTTCTAATCATGTTCAAAATCACATTAGACACCTACTGCAATGCAAATGTAATCATCTAGACTTGACCGTTTCGGTGATTGGAACGGTTCGCTTGTTTGTCTCTCGCCCCGTAGGCGCAAGTTCGATTCCAGGTCGAGACAGTGATTATTAATTGTGGATAAAAATCAGAATATATCTTCTTCTCGGATAGGAAAAGACCTATTGGAGGTTGGTTGGAACCCCTTTAGGTTCTGCAAAAATTTTAGTGCATCTAGACTATGCATGTCAAACTGCATAAATGTATGATCACTTTGAATTAGAAGGGTTTTTTTTTGTTCGTTTGTTGCTAGGCTAAGTTTTGGGTTGTGGAATACACCTTGTATACTATTCCCTGTGTGTGGCTGATGGTCCGGTGACTTGCGCGCTTGGCTATCAGTCACGGGGTCCGGGGTTCGAATCCCAGGGCCTGCTCTCAGAGTGAGGTTTTCGTGGTTTTCCCCACTCCTTGGCAAGTGCTGAGAGACAAACACCTTAAGTCGCTCCACGGGCGCAGGCGTAATAATAACTCATGGCCGGCCGATGCCCCCTGTAATTGGCGAAAGCTGTTGGGGGATGTAAAGGCGTGAATTATTATTATTATTCCCACTGACATTTTGCTGAACCTGAAGGAGTTTCAAACTCTGGTTGAGATTTTATATGTGTCAACCATTGCTTGGACACAGGACCTATGGTTTTACCTTGTATCGGACCGGAAAACGTGTTCTGATTTTTATTTACAAATTGAAAATCACCGGCTCAGCCTGGAATCGGACCAGCGCCAGTGCCTCTGCGAATATGCCAACCGTTGTTTCAATCATTCTCCAATACTGCAGTCAAAACCATTACATTCCTATTAAGGAAAATTGTCTATGGTGAAGTGTGCAAAGATCCATGATCGGCTACTAAAACTCGCTTCTCCACTTTTTCCGAAGTTATTAAAAAAAATTTCCCGAATTTAAATGAATGCTTATTAAGTATTTTAACCGGTTTTTAATAGTATATTAAAGAATTTTCCTATGAGGTTTGTTTATACTATTTTTTCGCATTTTGTTAGTAAATAAATAATCGTAGAAAGAGTATTTTGAAGTTTGAAATTTAAAAAGTCACAGTAGATTAAATATTGCTGTAGGATTTCCGTAACCTAGTAATCTGAAACGGCTTTGTTTATTTACATAGCTATTTTCTGTCAAACTGTGTTTTATTAACAGTGACATTAGTATATAGTACAGTGACATTTATATATGGTAAAGTACCACTTTAATAAACGACTTTGAATTTAATAAAGTAGCACATTATCAGTCAAAATGCGAAAAACACTATTTGATAAAATGATTATTTGATCTGCTAAAGTAAACAGACAATTCACTCAAAAAAATAATCATCGGCTGCCTTTAAATAATTTTATTTTGATATTAAATTAATCATGAAATGACAATACTATATGAACATTTGAACAACGAATATTTTATTTTAGATAGTTGTAATTATATACAAATTTTTTAATTTTTCTTATTTCTCATAAAATTTCACTCTTGATGATTTACTCTGCTTGTTTTCAACCCCCCAAAACACAAATTACTTTTTATTTAACTCGAACGGTTCTCGAGATAATATCATTTTATTGCTAGAAAATATACAAATTGGCCTCAAGTTTTATTTAATAAATTTAACAAATAATGGTAAAATAAAATAAAATTCTCAAAAAGCTAAACTATTAATTTCCTATTCAAATAACGCTCCTCCTTTTTCTGCACAGATTTCAATGCGAGGTCTAAATTCATTGAAACTGCGTCTTATTTCTAAGATTGATAAGCACTGAACTGCATTTTGTATCTTATTTTTTAATTGCTCTTCATCATTGTCTAGTGGCTCACTGTACACAATTTGTTTTAAACGACCCCACATAAAAGTCCAATATTGTAAGATCAGGACTTCTCGGTGGCCATAAAATGGGACCATCTCTTCTCCTATCCAGTTATCATGGAACTCTGTATTGAGCCATTGGCGAACAATACCGGCATAATGAGCAGGGCGCCCATCATGTTGGTAGAACATTTCCATTCGGTAGTTTAACGGCAATTCATCAGTTAAAAATTTTTCCAAGTATGAGTTACGGTTTAAATTTTTATCAAAAAGATATGGGCCAATAATGCCATGGTACGAAACTGCACACCACACATTAACTTTTTTAAAATATTGTCTGCGACAAGAAATTCTGAAGTTTGAATTCGTCTCACTTCAGTACCGGCAATGTTGAGACGAAACGACTTCGTTAGTTTGATTCATCGGAGAACATAATTCGTGTATGAAAATTTGAATCTTCCAAAACTCTGTAGCCCATTTCTAAACAAAAATCCACATGCGTTTGGCTTCATCACCATTTTCTAAAGTTTGCCTAAATTGTAGTATAAATGGTAAAATTTTGTTCTTAAATATTCCTTGTAAATGAGATTTACTTATCCCAGTTAGTATTGCCCTCCTTCTTAAAGACTACTTTGGAGCTTCTATTGCGGATTGAACGGCGAGAACTAAACCAGCATCGGCTTCATCGAACAACTTCTTTGACTTGCTCCGGAATTTGAAATGTAGCACTCTTCCCCAGTTCCGTAACATTGAATTAGATAAATTCTTTGTTGTAAACTCAACATTATAGCATAAATACTGTTCAAATTAGCGAAGACTTAATTTACAGTTCTACTAACTTATTAGATTTGTCAACTGCTGTCAGTTGAATTTTTCAATGAAATCCGCCGACTAGAGTTACTTCTAGAAATTATGATACAAAACTTTATCCAAATTTTGAAGAAAAATGATATTATCTCGAGAACCGTTCGAGTTAAATAAAAAGTAATTTGTGTTTTGGGGTTTTGAAAACAAGCAGAGTAAATCATCGAGAGTGAAATTTTCTGAGAAATCAAAAATAAAAAAAATTTTGCTCTTTTAAAGTCGATCCGGGGACATACTGTATTAATGATTGATGTTATCTTTAGATGTAGGTACGCAGTAAAACAAACTACAGTATTCACAAATTTACTTTTTATCTTATATAATATAACATATTTTCATATGTAGATTAACAGTGTCAATTAGATAGTATAAGTAATATAAGCCCGACAGATAGTCTAGTGACTTGCACACTTGGCTATCAGTCGTGAGGTCCAGGGTTCAAATCTCACTCTAGTCAATTACTATAACCGGTATTTTTCCGGGGTCGTAATGATGATTAGGAGGGAGATTTGGTCTTGCGGGGGTTCCTGATAAGCACTTGCTGCTTAGGCTTTATCAACCCCCTTAAGATAAAAATAAAAAATCCTGTTGATAAATTGAATTGACAATAGCTTAGTCTAAATCATATATTTCTTTTTTTTTCAGAACAAGATAGTAGTTGTTTTATAAGTAAAATTGGTGAAGCAAGTGGTGGCTCCTTTCAATTATGCATGAAACAGATATTTACAATTTTTGCATGGGAAATATGTGAGCACATTGTTTTAGAGAAGTTTGACTCTAAAGCTGCTAGAATATTTCGTCTAGTAAAAAATAAATCTTATATAGAACCAGATCAAATTCAAAAGCTAGCAATGATACCTGCCAAAGAAGCCAAACGCCTTTCGTATCAATTAGTGGAAGAAAATTTTTTCCAGATACAGGAACTTAAAAAGGTTTCATCGACCACTACCACAGGACCAAACAAATCATTTGTGTTGTTTCATATTCAGTTAAATTCCTTGGTGCGAACTATTATGCAAATTTGTTATAAGTCGTTGTTTAATATAATGACCAGAAGAAGTTACTTTAAATATCAAAATAAACGGATCATTGATAAAAAGCAGCGCATTGATACAATACTCCTCAGCATGAGAAGTCAAGGCGCGTCCGAAGAACAGCTGCAAGATGTATGTTATACAGCTATAATAACAATAGTATATTAATAAATACGATATTTTACAGATTGAAGAAATGTTAACTCCCCCCGAGCGAGAATTACTAGAAAAAATTGAAGCTTCTTTAAAAAAGATCAACTTACTTGAAATAGAAATTGACCAAACAATACTGTTTTTAGAATTATATCTAACATACCAATAAATTACGTTATCCAATTTCATATACTTTTATATTTGAATTTTAGAGAGGAAGAGTCAAATGATTATTTCTACAGTTTCTATCATATACCGATTTGTTGCACTAGTGCGCACTGAATGTATCTTCATCCTACTTCTGCCTTATTTATTGACATATGAAGATACTCTCAGTGCGCACTAGTGCAACAAATCGAAAACGCTAATAGCCTCTTTAGAACTCCTTGGGTAAAATGATTTTGGTGGACGTGGAATTATTAAATACAAATATGCCGATATTGTTAATGATAAGCACTTGCTGCTTGGGATCTAGAATCCAGAACATTTTATATTATCTAGCAATCGTTTGATGAAGATTGTAACTCGCGTTTTAATAATACTACAGGAAGTGCCCACTCCAATGGGAAGTTTTGACGATTGCCGTCTGACCATTTCATTTGCAGATACGCATGCAAATGCAAACATTTAAAGGTGAGTAACAAAAAGTCGCCCCACGCAGGGGTTAATCTTGTTAAATAGTTATGGAAGTACAGTAGAAGCCGTTTAATAGAATCACATCGGGACTTGTCAAAAGTGATAACAATAACCGACTGATAACAATATCCTATATATTGTCTAAGCGGTTGTATATATACAGTGTTAAAAAAAGGTTGTCGGATATTTTACCCAATTGTAGTACTGATGGAAATAAACAAAAAAGTCTTAGTCAACATGGGTCCGCAATTCAACTGTTTTTGACATATAGTCGATTGCATATTGTTTTAGTAGGATAAAAATGTTCAAAGAAATTCTGATCGCAATGTAAATTAAACAAATGTTTATTTAAAGTAAAACTAAAGAAATTGTTCTACATGTCCACCGTTCATTTCTAAGCACGCTTCACACCTTATGAAAGATCGACGCAATCTTTCGAAAATTCCTGGAGTCCTCCGAATTTCCTCGCAACAATTTACGATTCGTTGCCTGAGTTCTTCCAAATTGTTTACAGATCGTGCGTACACTAATTGTTTTAGATGCCCCCAAACATAGAAATCTAGAGGTGTCAGGTCAGGGGACCTAGGAGGCCATGCCGTTGGTCCACCCCGTCCTATCCATCTCTCGTTGTAATCTTGATTTAAGAAATTTCTAACTACGATGGAAAAATGCGCAGGAGCTCCATCGTGCATAAACCACATATTTAATCTGTTAAAAAGTGTCACGTCTTCCAACAAAACGGGTAATTCATTTCTTAAAAAATCCAAGTGTACTTGTCCCGTTAAACGATTAGGGAGAAATACTGGACCAATTAAACAGTCTCCAAAAATAGCAAGCCAAACATTTAGCGAAAAACGGTTTTGGTGATGCAGTTCAACAACAGCATGGGGATTTTCATCTGCCCAGACGTGATTGTTATGAAAATTGAATATTCCGTCTCTTGTAAACCCAGCCTCGTCACTAAATAAAATCTGAGTCGCAAAATTAGGAGTTTCTGCCAGCTTTCGTAAAACCCAATGACAAAAAACCCTACGTGCATCATAATCGAGAGGAGCAAGAACTTGCACGCGTTGAATGTGGTAGGGATAGAGCTGCTGTTCCCGCAGAATTCTCCAAATGAGAGGATGACTGACGTTCAGTTCTGCGGCAAGTCTTCGGGTGCTAATATTTGGGTTGTCTTCTACCCGTCTCAAAATATCTAATTCTACTGCGGGAGAAGAAACTGATCTAGCTCTACGAGAACCACCATTAATTTTAAATGAACCAGTTTCGGACAGCCGGATATGAAGTCTTGAGAAAATATTATCACTTGGTAACAACCGATTTGGAAATTCTTCGGCATACATACGCCGTGCTTCAGTGGCATTACCATTCGCACGACCGTACATAAAATGCATATCGGCCATTTCTGCATTTGTGTACTTATGCATAATTTGAGAACAAAAGAAAATGACGCAAATGATAAATAATCTGATGACAGATGTCTGACGCAGAACCGACAGAACTAATTTTAAGTCACAATCAGTTGTTTGACAAAGGGAACTATTGCGGACCCATGTTGACTAAGACTTTTTTATTTCCAGCAGTACTATAATTGGGTAAAATATCCGACAACCTTTTTTTAACAGGCTGTATATAGTATGTAGCAACTTTGCTATTTTTTTAATTTTGCATCAACCTTAAATTTTTAATAGCAATAATTAACCTAACATATAAAATAACAGTATAATTTTTATTTAAACTAAAAAATAACTTACAATAAAAATAAAATACATACATACAACAAACTAATTTTTAATAAATTCATCCATTGTCGATTGTCTTTGTCTCGATTTGAGTATATCATTAACAAAGGTTTCATGCTTATAATGCAGAGAAAAATCAGCGCTCAGTGCTTGTACACAATGTCGCAGTACTTCTAATGCTTGTCACATTTCTCATTTCTAGGTTTGTTGGAATTTGTGAAGTATCCCATTCAACATCGTGTTCATCAGTAGCATCAGCTCCTTTTTGGAAATTCATTACTGATTTACATATATCCGCAAAAGTGGGTGGTTCAGCAACACTAACATTAGTATCCAACAGCCATCCAGTTTTCAAAATCTTCTTGGTGAATGTTAGTCGACCATAAATTTTCAGGTGCTAATTCAGGTTCGCTTTCGATGAATTTGCCAGGTTTAAAACAATTTATTATAGTGCTTGGCAATATCTGATGCCATGTTATCGATAAAATATGCAAAGCATCAAAGCGCAGGATAATCTATTAGTAAGAGAACATTACGATCTAGTCTGCTATCTCACTTTACTAGCCATTCATTAAATATGGATGCAGTCATCTAAGCGTTTCTGTTAGCTTAATATTGCACCGGTAATTTCTCTACACCTTTGAAACATCGTGAATTTGCGTTTTTTCCAATGACCAGTAACTCCTTTTTCTCGCCTCACATATTAACGCAACACAGTACTGTCACACGTTCTTTAACAATCTTGCAGCCTTTAGCACCTTCGTGTTTAAATAAGAGTCTATGCTTAGGTAATGCTCGATAGTACAAACCCGTTTCATCGGCGTTAAATATGTTTTCTGGGGAATATTGAACAGATTCCATTCATTCTGCAACCAATTTTCAGCGCCCACAAAATCGGCATCTTTTTACTCCCCATGTGTTCGTTTGTATACGATACCTTCACGTTTCCTCCATCATTGTAACCAACCATCCGTTGCTCTAAAATTTGTTTTTGCCATTGTTCTTGCTAAATTTTCAGTTTGTTGTTGCATTAGGGGAACGTTTATGCGAGCACCTCGATCTCGAACATCTGTGAACCAACGTTTTAATGCTATTTCCACTTGTTGATCTTTACCACTATGTCTTCTCCTACACTTTATATCCTTGTTTCTACTTGCAGCTTGCTTAATAGCATCTCTGTCTTTTGAAATCTTGCATAAAAGGGGCTGTGATATCTTTCATGGTATTGCTGCTTTTTGTTGGCTCACATTCACCAATTTATCATATTTTTTTATTAAACTTAGCTGTTCTTTAAGTGTTAAATCTCTTCGCTTTCCAGATTTAGACATTTTTGTATAAAAATGGGATATCTTATTCTCACTAGTTTCTAAACTGACTCAATTGTCGGAAATAAAAAAAAAATAAACTATATGTTACAGACTTTCTTTATACATGTTATATAAAACATTTTGCACAGCCATTTTGCGTGGTTCATCTAAATCCTTTGTTAAAGGCATTTCTCGAGGACTTGAAGTCCCGGTGTGTGTAGTGAAGGATCACTAACTCACTTTTATTCTGGCAACAGTCTTAGTAGATATTTTTAGGGCACACGCTAAAATAATAAAAATTAAATTATAATTAAAGACAGTCAGGATATAAATTTTACCTCTTGCACAGCTGCCAGTGGTAATAACACTCCTACGTTTTCTTTCTGAGCCTGAAAATATTCCAGTAAATTCATCACGAACTGCTGGCATTGGGAATCCAAGCGTTTACCCAGCATCTACACAAAACATTGTTATTAACTGCAATAATCACTAATTACATACAAACTAATTACTCACGTTTGTTAGGGATTCTTTTATTGTTTTATTTTGTTAAGTTTGTTGCTTGTTAATAATAAATAGATGTTTTAAAATGGCGAGGGTTTGCTTTACTTTTTAATAAAAGTTTGAAGTAGGCCTATGATTTATACATATAGGTGACAGTGACAACAAAAAAAAAAAAAATAGTGCAAGTAAGTTAGTGCTGTCGCGACGTCTGCACGTGTGCAATTAAAAAGGAAAAATAATTAGTGTCGCCACCAAGAGTGTGCGCTGGTGTGCGCTTTTTGGAGGAGAGTACAAGTAAGTACGTTAGAGTTACTGACAATTACATCTGGGTATCTAATTATTCAATATTGTATATATATGAATTGTTGCATGTTGTAGGCGCATCTTTTAGTTGAAAGTGTGAGATGTGTGTTTCATCAAATATTGGTGTATTTATTTATTATCTAAGGCGGTGTGTATCAAACATTACACATTTGACGATCTGGCATGTATTAGTATATTTTAATAATTATGTTGTCGAAATGGCTTTTTGACACTCTTGTTTGACAAGTCATAAATTAATATACAATTGTTTTACATGAATATACCTACTTAAATATTTACGAACATCTTAGGTGTGCACCATATACATAACTCATATTGGGAGTATAATTAATTACATATTGGTTGTGTTCCAAATTATTCTATATATTACTGGTGTAAATTATTACATAATGGTTGTGTTCCATACTGGCTGTGTACCATATCGTTCCATGTATTAAAAGAATTAATTATTACATAATGGTTGTGTTCCATATTGGCTGTGTACCATATTGTTCCATGTATTAAAAGAATTAATTATTACATAATGGTTGTGTTCCATATTGGCTGTGTACCATATCGTTCCATGTATTAAAAGAATTAATTATTACATAATGGTTGTGTTCCATATTGGCTGTGTACCATATAGTTCCATGTATTAAAAGAATTAATTATTACATAATGGTTGTGTTCCATATTGGCTGTGTACCATAATGTTCCATATATTAACAGAATTAATTATTACATAATGGTTGTGTTCCATATTGCTTGTGTTTCAAATTATTCAATATATTAAAAGAATAAGTTAATACATATTGGTTGGGATCCATATTATATAATATACTGGAAGTAATAACTATTGGTTGTGTTACTTATTACTCAAAAATTCTAGGTACATTAACTATTACTTATTATTATTGGTTGAGTATCATAATTTTTATTTCACCGAGTGTTCTGTGTAAACACGCTCAGATTGTATCCTGCTGCCGTAATTTTTCAAAGACGGGACCCGTACTAGCGATGAGCAGTCGATCAAGGATCGTGAGTTCTGATTGAAAAGGTTGAGGCAGCCCACAAGCGTAGAAGGTCATGTTGGTGGCAAGCGGATACCATCAAGTATGAGGCTGTGCCGACGTTTGGACGACGCTGAGCAGTCATCTTCCAGAGTTTAGAAGCATTTGAATTGTTTGAGCAATTTAAATATTGTATTCTTATAGGACACTTGCGAATGTAGTTTCATTACTTCAAAAAAAAAAAAAAAAGGTAAAAACTATTTACTAACTTGTTTTATTACACGTTCAATAATAATTTACTAGTAAATCTTCAAAGAACGGGTCGAGATATAAACCAATAACAGTTGACATTTCTTTACCGACATTTGACCGTCCCACTTTGACATATCAGTGCAAATTATATATGTACTACCCTTATAAACAATGGTACTACTTACTTTTTACTATTCTATCCTTGTCACACTTAGTATAACAGAAATGAACATACCCATACGTTTGTCTGCTTGAAGCCAGACTTAAGTGTCTATTGGTATCTCTCTAATGCAATTTAAATTTCAGTTGGGGACATTTTACACACATCTTTGTTCGACTATGTACTTAATGGTGCAACGGACAAGGTCTATAAATCCATTAGTATGTTGCCAAATAAGTGGAAAGAACTAAATATCGGAATAAATATTTAAAATATATATAAAATTATATTTAAAAACTCATCCTTACTACGATATTCGGGAGTTTGCTGAAGACATAAAAATATTGAATTCACAAGATATCTTCCTGGTTTTGTGCCCTCCCAGCCTCTAGTGATATTGCTTGTTTTTAATTTTTATATGTGAAGTAAGTGAATGTTGTATAGTGTATTTATTCATATGTTTATGTATTTTATTCATATGTACATCATATAAGTAAAATATTCTATGCTATTACTTCTAGAATGCATTAAGGTCTTTATCTCATGTTACTTGAAAAATATTTAAGAATTCTATGTACACAATTCCAACGATGATTTATTTCTATTACATTATATTTGTTATATATATTCCATATTAATTTTAACTACAACATTATATATTCTATCGAATGGGCACCCAAGACTCGAGTACTTCTTGAAATTTTTTACGTTCTGCAACAACAATAGATTTTGATTACTTTAAAAGTATCTGTTAAAATACATGGGTATGATAAATTACCTTCAATAGGAAAATCTTCAGGATGTAATTGTATATAGTGCCTTAAAACTGCATCCCTTTCAGAAAGATAACTTTGACGATAGTTTTCTATAACTTGCCCTATGTATGCTCCAGCAAGAGTACCCAAAGTATGTTTCTGTAAACCTGATAAATATATTATATAATATCATTCAGTGGGAGTAAAATTAAAGTAATTTACCGCTGAATACAGGCCTTTTGGTTGAGTAATTTCCAAAACAAACACTTAAAAAGGTTAATGTACCGCATACACCAGCAGCCCAATATTTATTAATAAATGGTTCTCCTCTTGTAGGATCATATGTTAATAATTCGATAGGATCATTAGAAATAGCCGGACCTGTCGCCATTGTGCAAAAGTTGATATTGACACTTGCACTTGACAGTAGTGACAGTATATAGCCACAGTATATACCTATTAGTCACAGTATAGCATTAGTCGCAACAACTGTCGGCACCTTTGCAGTTTATGTTCGCCAGTTTTGTTCGCGCAGTGGAGATAAATGCTTTTCTGGGATTAGTTATGGCGGTATCTAAGTTCACATTTGAATGAGAGAATAAGCACATTTCAAAATAATTCATTTTAATAGATGTTTTTCTTAGGTTTTTTGGTCACAGCAATAATGGAGATAAAACTTAACGGCATTTCGGTTAATTTACAAACCTTTTTTCGAGTTACCCGTAAGTAGAATATAACATATTGTATACATTTACATTAAATTATTGTAAATAAATTTTGTTGTTTAATAAATGATAAAGTCATTATTGTTTTGTTTTAATACGAACATTTTATTTTGATTTATATCAAGATTCCGTTGTAACATGTAATGTGTTCCAGTAATTGGGTTTTGGAACCTTTGGTGTAACAATAACTATCACACTGACAAAAGTCAATGCTAGGTTTTTCCACTATCACCAAACAACAATGTTGTTGTTTGGTGATAGTGGAAAAACCTAGCCTTGACTTTTGTCAGTGTGATAGTTATGTAATGTGTTGGTTTGACTTTTTGGTCAAAAATATGAAAAACGTTTTTCAATTTTATAGGTAAGTAGATTTCTAAAAAATGTTGTCTTTTTAATAATATAATTTGGTGAAATATTGTCTCTATTTGATCATTAACTGAATTTTTATTTTTTAAAGTAATTGTGCCTAAATAACCAGGACAGCAAATATCGTA
Organism: Cetonia aurata; assembly: GCA_949128085.1. Taxonomy (NCBI): domain Eukaryota; kingdom Metazoa; phylum Arthropoda; class Insecta; order Coleoptera; family Scarabaeidae; genus Cetonia; species Cetonia aurata. The sequence goes on from OX421885.1 coordinate 2,329,259, forward strand.
TTAAAAAAAATGCAGTAAGCGATTTATGTATGTACATATAAACATAACTTTTGTGTAATAATTACAATTCGAAATTATTGGATAATGAGGAATTGCACATAATAATATATGGCACTTCATTAAACCTTCTTTTAAATTGTTTCTCTGCCTTAATGAGAATTTAATTAATTTTTGAAAGTGCTCTGACGTCACAAGTTCTTTCATTTATAAATTCTTAGTCCGCATGATTTGGCAACGGAGCGCGGTTTGGAAGTTAAAATCTTTTAGAATTCGTTCTTTTGCGATAAATTAGAGAACTTTCGACACAAACAAAAACAAGATGCAGAAATAATGCTGAATCCCAAATTCCTTTGTGACCATCACCTAATAATAAATACTACCTTTGTCACTGTCACAACTGTTCCCTGCAAATGACTAATCTGTGATTACCACGGGGGAGTAATTTTTATTTGCCATGTATTCTCGTTCATTCATGGTTCATTCATAAAATTTTACTACGTACCTGTGACGTAAATAGATCTTAAAAAATTTATATTTCAAAAACTACTTTACATGAAACCGTCAAAATTTCAGTGTAAATATATATTTAGGTTATGTACAAAATAACATAATTTTAACAAGAATTAAAAAAAGTGCAATTCGTCATTCAGAAACTAAGGAGTACGTCAAGTGAAAGACTCGACCGCCGTTGTTAGAATTAAATTTTCTATCGTTGACTTGACGTCATAACATAACATATACATAACCTAAAAGTGTTTGCTGCATTCTTATGAAATTTTGTAATTTGTTTAAACAAAACGTACAATGTGTTCTAAAGATATTGTAGGCCTTGTGACTCAAACACTTGTCGAGATTGAGTCAGATGAAAGTACTCTGTTTTTAGAAAAAAAGATGTCACTTCAACCGATTCGGTTCGACTTTTCTCTTGACGGTTTGACCCACCGTGGGCACGATTTGAAACCACCGATTTTAGCGATCAGCTGACACAGTTCGACCATTCGTCAGCCCACACACTTGACGATTCCGACCGGTCTACCCGTTCACTTGACGTACTCGACGTACTCTAGAATAACGTTAGTCATACGTCATAGTGGGAGGGGCTAGCGAGGCTCCAAACCATAGACATGATAGACTGCTGATATTGAACTCAAAACTGCCATCAATTGAAATGCGCCATATTGGAATACAGGCGTCATCAATGACGTCGGTACCATGGCGGATATTCAAATAAATAAAGTTAAGGATATCAATAAATTTTAATAGCACTTGGAATTTGTAATAATTAGTAGCATATGTTAGATTTTATCCTATGTATTTTAAAAGGCATTGTTTTTTTTATTAAAGTTGTGGACAACTTAGACCTATAAACAGTTTCTAAACTTACGATTAACTGGTAACATATACTTCATTTGTTGTCAGGTTTAATAAGAGAAAAGAAAAAATTTCTTTCAACGCCATATAAAAATACGTAGGAAAAATCTAATACAAGTTTCATAAGATCTTCACGACTTGTCATAACAATCCAACATTGTATGTTGTCTTTAAGAGTAAATAATATACTGCGGTAGTTGTTGTATAATTTATTGATGATTAAATAATATTAGTTTACTTAATTCCTTCCTTATTGATTTACCTTGTATTTTTTCTGTAAACTTCTTGGCTAAATTATGAAATCTAATTTTGCTATAAGACGATATTATGGTTTTACTTAAAATTGAAACACGAGTTTCTTCCAGAGGTGACATATCTAACAAATGATGGGATAAACTAGAAAAAATGTTTTGGGGAATATAAGTTGATAGTAAATAAACAAAAGTCGTTAGGAAATTTTCTTCTTGTGGAATCTTGTTTCCTGTCAAGACCATTACTTTCCGAATTGGTTTTTCGGTGAACTGGCAAATATATCGTACCTCCTTTGATGGGCAGATTAGATTTACCTAAGAAATAGTGCAGAAAATTTAAAGAAATATATATGTTATACATCATTTATTTACCTCTATCCTTTGTTTTCAGGAATATCAAGTGATTCTAAATAAAAATATACTTTTTTAGATTTTCTTTGTCTGAATTCAATGTTGGAATAACTCCCTCTTTAATTTGCACAATCTGTCCCGCTCTATAAGAATCCTTTTCGAGGAAATGTAATGAACAAACATATGCACGCTTACTTTTGCTGGGATTTATGGTAGTCCCTGTAACAGTAATCCACACAACAATGCTTGGGCATTCTATAAAAAATTATTTCACATAGAAACACCAAGTATTATCATAATTTCAGAATATATTTAAGCTATGGCATTATTCTGCAACTTACATATGAAAAGTTAGTTCTCCGTCATCTTTGTAACTATTGCTTTTGCAGGATTTTACACGACACGATGGCATCACTTTTTTCAGGAAAAACTACCTGGATTAATTATCACATAAGCCCAATTATTAATGCTATAATATGCATACTTACAAATAAATCAAAAATATTCGGTGAATAATTTATAATATTAAGAAATAGTCCGGGAAATAATAACACAAAGAGAGTAAATAAAACAATCGATCTACAAGGTTAGGTAAGACTTGTCAACTTGCGAAAAACTTAACGTGGCTTAACACAAAAACTTCCTATAGAAAACTAACGTAAGCATGACGCTACATGAATCGTGACGCAAGTAATGACGCCTGTATTCCAAGATGTCCTGTCGATTTTTGATGGTGCGCCGTAGCGATGCGCATACGGTTCATTGGCAGTCTATCAGGTCTGTGCTCCAAACCCAAACCATCCCAAACCATCCAAACAAACGAAAATTTCAATTGAAAAAGCACGTGTGGAAAGTTGTTTCTTCTAAAAAATATCGGATATTAAGTTTCAAACCGTTTGAAAAGGTGTGTTTGTGTAGTGACTGTACTGTAGAACTAATAGAAATTATTTGAAAAAATATTAGAGCCTTTATATTTAAATAGCGAAGGTATTAAGTAATAAACATAACCTAATTTAATTATCTGTAGTACTCTTCCTTAAAAATATTTGAAAAAAATGGGCAAGTGTTGGGCTCCCGGCTGTAAACATTATTTCACCAGAGACTCATGTAAATTTTTTCGATTTCCCAAAGACGTGAAGCTACGTAAAAAGTGGATACAACTGACAAGGTAGGTATCAAGAACAATGGATTGTGCTGGCAAAGATACTGAATACTTTTTTATATTATAGACGAGTCGATGTACCTGGAGAAACAGCACGTTTATGCAGCTGTCATTTTATAGAAGGAAAAAAAGAAAACCTTCCTTCGATCTACGAACATAATGCAGACAAAGTTTTTCGCCCCCATCATTTGACCCCAGAAATGAAAAAGAAACATTAAATAAATGCTTTTCTGCTTTAATACACGGTAAACAGGCGTGGAGCCACCACCAATCAAAATGGAGGTTGTGATGTAGCCACTAATGGAGCGTATTAGTTTTCTGTTCAAGAAGACTGTGACCTTATTTATATTAACGTAATGAAGAAAGAAAAGGAAACATGTAGATATTGCATATATACTACCTTAATACGTTATATTACTTTCAGTAAATATCAGTTAATTCATGTAATAAAATGTAGGCGTTAAAATTTGGGGAATCTTAATACAAAAGTAAAACTCAAAGTTAATAACCTCTTTACTCTTAGCTTTCTAAATACATTCTGCCTCTCTTTCAGAGTTGGCCCCCGTAAGGGACCCCTCGATTTAACAATAACAATAATACAATAACAATAACACTTAGAACGGTTCTCGCGAGTCACCATAACCTCGTAACATATCGGATTTCAAGAGCGCCGCCTCGACGGATTTATAGCCCTACGTCAGCTTTCACAATTCCCTACAAAAAATATTAATTTAAACGGCACAAAGAAAACATCAAGGAAACAATAAAATTCACGCTACAACAAAAAATTATGATGCCTACTCTATGCATATAACAAATACAAATGACGTCATATTATCAACACGATTTACGCCGCAAGGCCGCGTTGTGGCGCGTGCAGCACATGTGCTTTCAAAAAGCGATACAAAAATTCCGGTCCTTCTTTTGATATTTTAATTAGCTGCTACTACGAACTGTTAACGGCCGTTATCTGCTCCACTTCAAAGTCGCAGATAGCTTCCTAGCAACCCATCACTACTTGACAGTTATATGGTAGACATGGTACAAAATACTTGTAACAGTTATTTGGTAACAGGTATGAATATGAATATAGAACGCACCACGCCATCACTAGGATACGCTATTTCTCACACAAGCTTGCAGCGTCACCAACTTAAAACGAAGTTATCAATCAACTCAAATGTTTGTGGTTTGTTTAGTGAGGTTAAATTTTAGTATTGGCAAAGTATAGGTAGACCAAGTAGCGTCACTAACGTTTTTATACATGGGTTTTTACGGAGAGTTTTCGGTGACCTTCTACCATTTTGTTTTATCCATTGCGCGAAATTTAAAAATGTATATGTAAGTAATATCCTTGTAATATGTCTAAAAAACAAATTAAAACGTGTTTTTTTAGCATTAGAACAAATTCGTTATTTAAATGTTAAACATGTCGATCAAGTAAATTAAACAACTATTTACAAATGTAAAAGATTTATTAATTTTCTATTTTGTCGTGGCTTTGTTTTCAACAATCTATTGTAAAATTTTAACAAATAAAAAATGTTCGTTCTAACAAATAATTTTATTAAATATTTCACTGGGAAAAGGCCAATTGATGTTTTTCATGAGCCTAACTAATTCATGTTTAACATTTTTTTTTTTGCAAATACGTGTTGGAAAATACGAATCCATTTCATTAATAAAGCGATAAAAGCCGCTGTCAGGCAACTTTAAATTACCAAATAAATTATCATCATCCTCGTAGGCTATTCTCGAAACCATGAGAATAATTGTGAGAGAAAACTGTTCTCCTACGAAAAGTTTCTCATAGGAGTACATCTCCGCTATTCTTGAACGGCAGGAGAAGGGAACGCGCATGCGAGTGAGAAATTCCCTCGGTCGTAGATTAGTTCGGAAACAATTTGCTCATTGACCAATCACGTATTAGCTACGAAGGCGGGATAATGTTAAAATATATAAATGCCTACGAGCGCGAAATACATATGTACCGCACACATGCAACACAGATGTTTTGTTCCTATAATTGTAAATGGTCACTTCTACCTGCTTTTTTTGACTTTTGCCTCTCAAATTAAAAAAAAAAACTTGAGAACACGGTTGCTGCATCAAATGCATTGGTCACAGCAACAACTGACAGAAATAATATATTCAGGGAATATTATACAAGAGAGAGCTTGTCGCGGCAGTAAAAGATCTTTCCCAAAAAGTTGGAAATTTGATTGATGTGTGTTCAGAATTGATACGAAATTTTTTTCTTTGTTGACCTAATTAATTTAATTTTTTTGTTGTGGATTTTAGGTAATTACGAAAATCACAAAAGTTTCCTAATTTTATTTTATTAATATTACTTGTATTACTGCAAAATATATATTCCTACTTCATAAATTTTTAATAAGTAAGCTTATAACAATATATTTTATTTATGAATTGTAATTAATTGTTTCATTTCTACCATCACCTAATAAAATACACTATATAATTTTCAGTTAAAACAATAAATGATATATTATACAATTTCTTGTTGGTCTGGAGGAAACATTCATTATGCACCTTCGGACGGCAAACCCGGTGTGTGAGACTCACACCCACTAAAAAACCTCCTCTTCAACATTACTCCATCTGGGTACTGTGGTGGTGCCGCTTATTTATGGCCTGTTCATTGGTTTTTTTTTACGAAGGTGCGGACTCTGTGCCACGAGTCTTGGCTTCGTAAGATTATTTCCAAGTCATCTCTATCCAATATCCACTGTGAGCCCTGTAAGAAGCCGTAAATAATTTCAAAACACATGATTTCATAACTAGTGATCACATAATTTTAAAGTTAATGTAAACATAAAAATCTTACTAGATTTCCATATTAAATTAAGTAAAATGACTGCGTATCAATTGCTGCTGAATCCTTCTTCCAGCAACAAGATTTGGGTTAACTCTGTCAGGAGGTCCCCCAGCTCTCTGTCCAATATCGCATTCCTCTAACTGTTCTATATTATTTTCTTCATGGGGATCTTTTATTCCATTTTCGATGCACATGTTATGTAATATAGCACATGCTGTGGTAATTTTCGAAGCCACGGTTCAACTGCGACAATTAATTGCCGCACCAGTTCCTTATTAAGTCTAAAATGCACTAATAAATTGTGCATCACTTAAAGTAAAGGGATCTCTATGATCAAATATTCGGCAGGGTACCCGAACATTTCCCTCTACTTCCTCTATTGCTTCAATAGCTTGTAAGCAAGCAATTTCATCATCCATTATTTAATAATATAATGAATTAATAATGTTGCTGAATGCGGACTAAAATTGACTATTACTGTCACGTTAAGCTGCAGTTACCGTTACTATAACCTCAAATCTGAATTTGAAAGCGTGAAAATACTCACTGACATGTGACTAACATACGTTTCTCTTACAAGAAACCATGAGAATCTCTTGAGAGAATTTGTCTACACTTTCCTATAGGAAAAAATTTCAAGACCAACATCGTATTCTCATGAGTTTCAAATTATTAGGGACTTCCACTTTAGTTACCTTATTTTATGTTGGTAACATTACATGCTTGTGCGGCTTCGCATCATAGACATGATAGACTGCTGATATTGAACTCAAAACTGCCATCAATTGAAATGCGCCATATTGGAATACAGGCGTCATCAATGACGTCGGTACCATGGCGGATATTCAAATAAATAAAGTTAAGGATATCAATAAATTTTAATAGCACTTGGAATTTGTAATAATTAGTAGCATATGTTAGATTTTATCCTATGTATTTTATATGGCATTGTTTTTTTTATTAAAGTTGTGGACAACTTAGACCTATAAACATTTTCTAAACTTACGATTAACTGGTAACATATACTTCATTCGTTGTCAGGTTTAATAAGAGAGAAAAGAAAAAATTTCTTTCAACGCCATATAAAAATACATAGGAAAAATCTAATACAAGTTTCATAAGATCTTCACGACTTGTCATAACTGTCATAATTGTATGTTGTCTTTAAGAGTAAATAATATACTGCGGTAGTTGTTGTATAATTTATTGATGATTAAATAATATTAGTTTACTTAATTCCTTCCTTATTGATTTACCTTGTATTTTTTCTGTAAACTTCTTGGCTAAATTATGAAATCTAATTTTGCTATAAGACGATATTATGGTTTTACTTAAAATTGAAACACGAGTTTCTTCCAGAGGTGACATATGTAACAAATGATGGGATAAACTAGAAAAAATGTTTTGGGGAATGTGAGTTGATAGTAAATAAACAAAAGTCGTTAGGAAATTTTCTTCTTGTGGAATCTTGTTTCCTGTCAAGACCATTACTTTCCGAATTGGTTTTTCGGTGAACTGGCAAATATATCGTACCTCCTTTGATGGGCAGATTAGATTTACCTAAGAAATAATGCAGAAAATTTAAAGAAATATATATGTTATACATCATTTATTTACCTCTACCCTTTGTTTTCAGGAATATCAAGTGATTCTAAATAAAAATATACTTTTTTAGATTTTCTTTGTCTGAATTCAATGTTGGAATAACTTCCTCTTTAATTCGCACAATCTGTCCCGCTCTATAAGAATCCTTTTCGAGGAAATGTAATGAACAAACATATGCACGCTTACTTTTGCTGGGATTTATGTTAGTCCCTGTAACAGTAATCCACACAACAATGTTTGGGCATTCTATAAAAAATTATTTCACATAGAAACACCAAGTATTATCATAATTTCAGAATATATTTAAGCTGTGGCATTATTCTGCAACTTACATATGAAAAGTTAGTTCTCCGTCATCTTTGTAACTATTGCTTTTGCAGGATTTTACACGACACGATGGCATCACTTTTTTCAGGAAAAACTACCTGGATTAATTATCACATAAGCCCAATTATTAATGCTATAATATGCATACTTACAAATAAATCAAAAATATTCGGTGAATAATTTATAATATTAAGAAATAGTCCGGGAAATAATAACACAAAGAGAGTAAATAAAACAATGGATCTACAAGGTTAGGTAATACCAGTAAGACTTGTCAACTTGCATAAAACTTAACGTGGCTTAACACAAAAACTTCCTATAGAAAACTAACGTAAGCATGATGCTACATGAATCGTGACGCAAGTAATGACGCCTGTATTCCAAGATGTCCTGTCGATTTTTGATGGTGCGCCGTAGCGATGCGCATACGGTTCATTGGCAGTCTATCAGGTCTGTGCTTCGCATACATAACCTATCAGCTGTGCCATCAACCGACGAGACATACATCAGTCTTGATCAGTCTGCGACCCTGCATAACCAAGAGGTGCCAAAAGCACCACTAAACCACCAACAAAAATCAAAAGTAGAAGCACATGTTAAGTTAAAGGGGTTAAAGTAACAAAGAAGTACAGGGATTACATACTAACAATGAAGTTTGAATTCCTTATATACATTTTTTTGATAAAATGTTTTAAAAGTGAAGAAACAACAGAAAATTCGGATGTTGCTGAAGAATTATGTATCCTTTTTTGTGATAATAAAATTGAATATTTTGTCTATCGCGTTTTCCTAAACTGAAAATAGATAAGCAGTTATTTAGACACAAACGTATTGAACAAATTGAAGCAATAAAATCTTTAAGATCTTCGTTGCATTATGAAAAACAATATTCAATGATAATGTTGATGACTGAGAAAATATTTGGGATGATTCAAGAAGGAAGAGCAGCTGTTGAATCTTCTTCATTTATACCGGGTATTTCCAACTTCCCAAATAATGAAAAAGTACGAGATTCTCTATCTAATATACTAGAAAATACCGCTCTATTTGGAGAAATTGTGTTACGATTCCCTGATATTGCTCAATTAGTTCTTAAAACTAATAATAATTGGGATGTTTTGTTGCAATGGAGTATAGCTTTTTCAAATCAAGTCAAATATTTGTTAGATAAAAGCACAATAAAATTACTACATTTAGTAAGCCAAGAACTAAATCATATAGAAAGAGCTCCAAACTATATTAACCCTTATAGAAAAACAGATCATAACAAAGTTATTGATGACATTTCACCAGTAAAAAAAAAGAAGAGAAAGGATATCCAGAAAGGGCCCCGATTACGAAGTATTGAATTGTAAAGTTGGATGTTATGTGTAATGTAGTAGTTAATATTATTGGTAATTTGCAATTAAGTACTCGTCATAATTCTAGTCATCCTTAAGATATTTTTTGTATATCTCCATTTTATTTTTTGTGTAATCTGTTTGGATCCCCAGTGCTGAATGGTGCTCCAAATTACTCATTTCCTGAGCATTATGCTCAGAGAATGATTTCGAACTGAGAATCCAAACAGGCCTTACTCAACAGGACAGTAATTCTTCAACACGCGAATATTAAAATCGCAAATATCGATTATTTCCTTCTGTGTTTTACACGAGGTTGCTTTCTACAAAGCATAAACAGAAGTGTTCAAATACCTAAAGCAACTATAACTTTTTACATAAAGTTAGTGTGTTTAATTGTAAAATGCATCTTTGCTGGTTCACGATTAAAAATAATTTATTTGAGTTTGTTTAGCTGAATATAATGCTTCTTTTACAATTTCAACGCTATCGGTTTTTGAATCAATTACTTTTTAGGGTTAAAATTGCTCAAATTTATTACCTGTGCACATAAACAAAAATAAGAAATTTTAAATTCCAGAAGAAACATATTTTATTATTTATTTATTTCCCTATTTTTGGTCCCCTCTATCTCTTATATTCAAAGAATGTGCGGATTACAGATAGATAAAACTTTATCGTGTATGCCAGTATGCGATACTGTAAATACATTCCCAATTTTCATTGCAGCATTGCACAATAGGTATTTATAAAACTTAGACTACTACAGTTGACATTGAAGCAATAAATTCCTCAATCTAGTGGATGCAGTTTTCAAGAAGCAATACCCTTAGTCGGCGGTTAAACAGGCGCACACCACTAAGGGATTTTTTAAATTAAATAATTTGATTCACATTGAAGTAGAGGATCGTCTGGTCATTTCTAGTCTATTTAATGGCGTTCTTTATATTTATCTTCTGTTCTTGTATTTATGCACGTCAAAATATTTAAAAAAAGTAGATTGATGATTTATGAGTACTCACGTTGAATTATACCTTTTAAAAATCCAGGGAGCAGCAATCAACTCATTCAAATATATATAAATCACCAGGATCGAATGACATTTATCCAATTGTTCCAAAAGGATCGGGAACTTTTTTGTAAAAGGGGGGAAAGTAACTCGGGGAAGTCCCGCCCTGGGTTACATTCCAACTGCTTGGAGGGTGATCAGAGTTACTTTTTTTCGAAAACCTGGCAAAACGGAACAGAATGGAGCAGTCTCTGAGACCAATTAGTTTGATATCATTATGCTGAAGATTAGAAAACTACTACATAGGCACATATTACCATATAGGTCACTACATCAAGACTAGTATGTGTATCAAGCAGAAAAATCCACATAGACCGTCTTACACCAGCTTGTACAGAGGGCTGAGCATGCTCTGCAAACCAAAGAAGTGCTTCTGCACTCTTTCCTGGATATACAGGGGGCATTTGAAAATACTTCCGCGACATCAATCTCTAATTGATTGATGCAACAAGGTGCAGGAGGTGGATAGACTGTATGCTTAGCGACACCGTGTGATCCTGCGCCAGTGAGTTGAGGGATTGTTTGCAGTCTCTAACTAGTTTTGACCCAGTTACAGGGCTCGAGACTGCCCTGATAGCAGCCTGACTATCAGTCAATATACTTATTTTCCTCCTCATGCAGCCCCCCTTTGCAATCATTTCTGCGCAGGCTGCAAGGGCGAATACCTCTGCCTGGAAGACCGTCGCATGCTTCCCCAGACTTATGGGTACCCTTTAATGAGGGCTCGGTCCGCAAATACCGGCTCCTGTGCCCTGGCTGGATTTGGATCCGTCCGTAAACCAGTCGTTGAGAACATTAGTAATCCTACGTGCCTGGTCTCTGCTCGGAATAGAGATTTTCACCTTTTCAGTGAAGATAATTTCGGGTGCGATACTGTCCGTTGGCATTTGGCAATAGTCCGTCCAGTATCGTGCCCGTAGTATCAGTGTGCCCTCCAACCTTAATGTTGGGATGCCACAAATTGTTGGTTTTCAGTCTAAGGATCGCATTCATTGCCTCCGCCTTCACATAGAGCTCCAGTGGGGGGAGGCCCACGATGGCCTCCAAAGAAGCGGTCCCTGTGCTGTTGTTTGCACCAGTGATTCCCAGCAAATTACTTTTTTAGGTTCCTCACAAATACTTCTGTGGATCGATGTTTTATTATCTGATTTAAAGACTATTCTTTATGTTTAAAATGGGTTTTAAAATATACATGGTTTTAAATCATTGTGCTAGTTCAGGGGGCGCAACTGTTTACAGGGCCGTATTTGGATAAAAATTTCGACCAGGCGACGGCAATTCATGGTGCGCAGAAAAATGTGGGTTTGTTCGCGTCTTCTGTTCAAATTTGCAATGTTTAGATCACATGCTTCTTGTTCTTAAAGTGCACATTTACTTTTTGAACCATGCAACTACAGAACGTTTATTAAAAATGTTCAAGTAGTTCAAGCCGTGCATTATTTGTGTATCATTTTGTTATTTGGTTGTGGTTGGTTAAGGTAAAGACGTTAGGTGTTATATGGATGATTATTTAATGGAGGGCGAAAAATAGGTTATTTGTATTATAAACGCCAAAAAGAATGCATTCAGGTGTTTTATCAGCCGTAATTAACAAGTATTCATGTAAGTTTTCTCTTGGGTGCAATTACTGCTCTTAGAGGTAATTTATTTAATCTAAAGGAGTCCCATTGATATGGTCTATTAAATGTCTTTGAGAGCCCACTATTTGTTTTTGAAACACTTGTCGGTTGTTGATATTACTTTTCGTATTTTGAATAAAATGTTAGTTTTAATGTATCAAGTTAATTTTTTCAATTATTTATGAGCAATTTCCGTTCTACAGGGTGTAACAGTCTCTGGTAGTAAGATACTAAAAGCTTTTGAAAAGTTATATATTATGATGCGTGTAAGCTGATTAGATTTACAATTTAAAAATAATATGCAATATACAAGATGATCAAATTAAAGTTATTATGGAAATGAATAAAATGTTTCAAACAATGAAAATATTTGATAGAACATCTGGAGAAGTGACAAATAGAACCGATTAAGCTATTTACTTCCGGTACCGGGGCGTTAGCCTATACCCGGGGAAAGCGGCTGTGTTGCCGTCCGGGCTCAACAGTATGCGACCAGAACGCCGGCTCACCGTGGAGTGCAAGCACCCCCCAGCTAAGTTCAAGGGGTAAAATAGCAAGCTATAGCAACGGCCATTGCTCCCCCCGCACACCACTCACCCGTAAGAGGCCGACACCTATCGGAGGGGACCGGCTGGTCGCCGCCGGTGGGCTCTCCCTCCCCCTTACTTCCCATGTTGAGCAAGTTCCCTTGCTCCCGTTTGATGGGTAACCGTCGGGATCAATCACTCGATTCCCTACCAGATAGCACGCACAAGGCTAAAGAGCCTTAGCGTAGAGGGAGCCGTCTGGTGGCAACTCCCCCGACCGTATTAGGATCACTCCAACCTGTTAGACGGTCAGCGGCCGAGCCGAGGCTCTACCCAATTAAATGCCAACTACAGTGTCTGTTACCCAGATGACTGGGATAGGATCCCCTGTGGCGGCTAGAGTTATGATTAAACCATCTCCTGATGTAATCAGTATATGCAAAACATGTGAATGCAAAGTATGTGAAAATATTTGTACGCTGCAAAAGAAAAATATAAAAAATCTGTTATTAAATAAAACCGTTACAGCGGTAAATGAGGATACTTTTGATAATTCTACTATGAATAATCATATAATGAATCAAGACATCTTCAATAATCATAAAGTGGGACTCATAAAATCCGTTATACGAACTTATATTGATATGATTGCATCACGAGGCAAAACTTGCTAGTGCAAAAGAGCAAAATTAACCCACTTCAAAAATCTTTAATTTTATAAATACAATAATGTTTACTTATCTAGTGTTTGATTTACCCTTCTACTAATAATACAAATACATAGGTACAGTTGTGAAATATTTTGCACGTCATTAGGGCTTGTATGATTATTTAAATAGTAGATCATCTGTAAGAACTACATCTTAGTTTTTAGAATAAAGTTCTACTATCAAATAAGATATTTCGCGTGCAAACCGTACATTATATAGAAATCAATTGTGTTAATAAGGTCCTATCAATATATTAACTGGTATTATATACAATTTTTTCTACCTCGTCATAGAAATGTAAATGCTTTAAATTAACGATTTTATAGGTAGTCCTCTCATATTAATACCTCCAAAATTATTAATGTAAGTTGTGGTCTTCTTAATAAAGTACGTATACTGCAAGCACAGATAATAACCTAACGTCGTTATGTGTTGTGTGTGTCATTATTTCTGTTTCGGATAACACTATTTTTGAAATGCCGCGCTGGCACATGCGCAGTATGATAAATACGACTAGTACGCGACAGACGTATACGTTTGTACTGTTCTAAGTCGGCTTCACTGCTCCATCATTAGAAACCCGAACGCGAACAATGCGCCATATAGTAGTATGTATTATATATATATGGCTTTCGCCATACAAGAAATGCACAGGCATAGGTCTGCTGGGCCTATGCACGACTAATGAAGGGTTAACCATAAGTCGACTCAATGAATATATTATATTTAAATAAACATTTATTTATTATTATCATAACATTTTAGATATATAAACTTACAAATATTTAAGTGTATATTGTATAAATCAATAAACAAAATATATTTTAGATATACAATAAAACAAGGTAATAAGATTTACCACACAATTATAAAATATTCAACACTAAGGCAACTGTTAATCTGCAAGCAGTACAAATTACAACCTATGTTATCTAAAAAGAAGTAAAATCTATCCATTCACTCTGGACATTTATATACAGGCAAGATGTTAATTAAACGTAATATGTCTATTTGAAAGGCAAAAGTGGAAGATATCGTTAGATTATACACATAACATAAAATATTTTTATTTTAACAAGTATATATATATAGATATATGAAATGTCCAGTTGTAATTGATTAACATGTTCAAACTATTGTAGTAAAATCCCTAAGGTGCCTGCATTGAGCTAACTTCAATTCAAACCAAAGTGGTATTGTTGCTTATTTTGTAATATCTAAAACGCGTGTCAAATATACATAAGTATAATAACAAAGTCATTTATATAGTCTTAATGTGAAGAGAAAGCAAAATCCAATAAAACGTTTGCGGTTTGTTGCTATCACTTACAAGTATGAATTAGATATTGCTCTTTCGTAAGAAACCTCGTTGGTGTCGATATTTACAGATGTGTGCTCCGTAGAAGAGTCTAAATATGTAAATGAAGTTGTATTGGGGCTGCCCACGCTACTATTTTCTAATTTTGGTAGTCCTAGTATATCCCTAACACTATCACTAGCATGTGTTGATTCTTCAATTTGTCTATAAATTCCTTCGGCTTTATTTAATAAGAAATCCACATCTAACTTCAATGATAATTCGTTTATATGCTAAAACCAAACGCTTGTTTTAATGGTAATAGACATTCTGCAAATAGACGGATAGGGCACACGTTCAAACTGATCCATAAAAATGCACCCGTAGAAAAAACTATTTAAGCATGATGCATTTACCTATGCTTCAGGATAAACATTAACAAACATACCTTCAGAATTTCAGTGAAACCATAACTATTTTCTGTTAAAGCTCGCTTTTCAGTTTCTAAAATGGCTATACAGATTAACAAATGAAAATTTTGACAAGGTAATCCTGTCCATAGCACTTCCCACAACCTCATCACATCTTCTTGATTTAGTTCTCTCTTGAACCATACAAGAAGCCATCGGAAACAGAAGAACATGTTCCCTGAATCATGGTTGTCTAGGTAATTGGCCAGTTCTGGGTCGAAGAACGCAAGTAAAGTATGCAAATATTGAAGCTGTTCCTTCATGCCAGCTTGGTCAATATCGAAATTTGAAATCTGCAATTTAAAGCAATCGTTTTTTTTTTATATAATTTATAAGTAAAAATCTAACTAAAAATTCTGTTAAATAACCAATGCTCTAGCAATTGACAGGGAATTATACTCCAATAAGATCATGAAATGCTGATCTGATACAAGAATGTAAGATATGCTCTTGCACATCTAGCTGTGACGCATTTAAGGGACAAACAGTACTACTAATCGCATAATTTTGTAGGCATCACCAATGTAAAAAAGAATAGATTATAACTACTATTACAATAAATAAATAAATGAGTGCGTTTATTACTATTCCCTTCGGTCAAATTTGTATCGAAACATAAAATTTAGATTTAATTTACATCTTTAAATTTGTAATTTGCAATTAAATGTATCGAAAGTTGATTTGAAAGAGAAGAAAAAAATCATAATTAGGGCATTTATTAAGAAATGCAGCTATTTTTATGTCCTTGCAGCGGAGTGTCTGATAATGTTATCGATCGAGTACAATTTTTGTATTGTAGCATATTGTAACGTTTTTCGAATATTAGGGAGTTATCGCAAGCATTCCGATAAGTTTCCGAAAACGATAATCCATTTAATACCATCAATGCGCATGCTCAGACTTATCGGAACAGAGTTATCGGTATCGGAGCCCGATATATTTGTCAAAATTACGGGGCTGCTTTCGAGAAGAGTTTAATGCAAAAAATGTTAAATCCAAATCTTGGGCTGCCGATCGGATTGACTGCTGTGGATTGGCATTACAGTATGCCAGGACATTAATTTCATTTATTTCTGCATTTGTAATTGGTTTACGTCGAACACCAGCGTATTTCACTTTTCCATTTTTTAAAAAATTCAATTCTATCCGCCTAAATTTTCCTCTTGTCATTGCAGCCAAATGAGGGTATCTTTCATTGAACACACGGCAAGTTCTTTCAATAATCCTGTGACATTCTCCATGAATATAAAATAAGTTTAAGATATCTGTGTTTGAATACTCTTCAAAATCCATTTCAGTGGCCGCGACAGCAAATCGTGACTTGACAGACTATGGCGACAGTTATTTGGTTATTAATAAGAACGTTTGTCATTTGCATAGCTTACTATTAAGAAAATTTTAAAGTTTCGTCTAAAATGTATCAAAAACCTTCATAACTTGAAAGTTATTGCAGATATGTATGGGGAACGTTAATACATTTTGATGCAAAATTTAATAGGATTTCAGAATATCGAAAAAAAAAAAATGGGGCATTGTATTTGAAAAAATCGAGTTTTGATGGTCTGCAGTTGCACTAAAGGACAATTAAATTTTGGACACCCTGTAGATAATGCAACAAATTTAAAAACTTCGACAGAAACGTCAGGGTTTCTTCCATCGATAGTCTTAATTTTAGCGTTCTCGATTAAAATTTCGCGACAGTACATAATGTTAAACATCGTGATGTAAATCCAAAAATTTTCAAAAAGTCGAAAAATCTCCAAAACGGCGGCACTTAGGTATAGGGAATACCAGTAAAAGTTCCTCTAGAATAACGGTTAGATTTCAAAAGTGCAAAGAAAACTATACCATTCCATTTGAATTAAGAAAGTTGATGTCAATTTCCGGTGTTTCCGGAAGTGCCGCCATCTTGAAAATATTTTCAGGGCATAGATTTTATTACACTATGTATGCAACTTTACAGAAATTAATTATTACTAGGAGGCCCAATCTTTCTAATGGACGGTCTCGATCAATCACCCTGTATATAGTTATATATCTGAAAGTGATTGTGATGATAGTCCAAATATATGTTCCAAATCTGACAATCTGTTTGGGTATGTTAACGCATAATTTCAGCTAAAATTGGTATATCAGCCTTACGGAAACGAAAATTTAATAAGACATCGTCATCGTTCATCTCTTGTAAGTTTAGGTTTCCATATTCTTCGGCCCGTAGCCGTGGTTGGCGTCGTTGGTGTTGTAATTCGTCTATCAATACTGCATCTCTTATTAATTCATCCTCTTCTAGTAGTAACACATCAATCATTCTTTGTAGAGTCCTTTTTACTTAGGGCAGTGTAAGTGATATCCACAGTATGTAATCATTCATTGGAGAAAGTGAAACTGTCATGGCGACCTAGTTCTCCCGGGCCAATAGATGTCGCTCTAACGTTATGAAGGCGGTAGAATTCAAAAATAGTTTTATATTTAATTTAATTATTATAAAAAAAGAAAAAAAAAAAACGAAAATGCTTATTTATTTTACTAGACAATTTTTTACATTGTTGATATATTCCTAAGGAGTGACAACAAATTTTAAAATTAAAATCTACTTGTTTTTTAAAAATATAAACCTTTATGAAGTATGTTTCCACTTGCACAATTTCGTTTAATATGTAGATAACGATGTTATATATTTGAATCATCGTCTTGGCAAATGATTTATTATAACACTGTCACTTCTGCCTTATTGCTCCGCTATACTCTTTCAATTTAATAAAATCCGTTGTTGTAACGACACACATCGCACTTTTTGAGAGACGAAGTAATCTAATCGAAGTTATATCTTATTCTTTGTTACTTACGAAAAAATAAAGAAAAAAACACAATAATGATAAAAGAAAAGTCTAAAATACAAAAAACAAAGTAGCACAAAACACGATCAACACCGTGTATGACTGTGCAGGTGAATAACATATTTTCTTGACATGAACATAGCTTCCAGCGAATGTCACGCGCATACACCTAACGACATCTACTGGCCCGGGAGAACTGGGTCCCCATGACAGTTTCAGTTTCTCCAATAAAGATTACATATTGTGGTGATATCCTCATTGCAAAAATGTTTGGATAATGTGGTTATGTTTATGGTGTTATAAATTGACACCGAGCTAACCGCCAAATTCAAATATTTTTAATTCATCCAAAACGATATGCGATAACTCTTTACATGTTCTCCGGTAAACATAAATTTATCGGTCGGAACCACTTGACGTTAACGTTATCGGTCTCTTATAGGAATGCTTGCGACAACTCCCTATTAAAACGTTATTCGGGTTTAAAGAAATAACACAAGCGATATATTAAATTAAATGGATTTATTGAAACATTTAAAGTCTATTTAAAAATTAAATCAAGTTAAAGAAAACACTACATTCAATAATCAAATGAATTACTAATTACTAATAAAACACTTAATAATTAAATAACTATTCACTTATTTACATTCACTGATTATTTTCGCAGTTTATTTTCACTGGTGTTTTACCATATACGCCTCTTCGATTTGACCAGCTTTGCTATCACGAATCAACTGACTCCTGTCCAATCGCAGCGCCGTATTTAAATGTCGTTTGATATATACATTGAACTATATTCTAGGGAGCTGGAACGGTATCTTACTCACGAAAATGTGAAGCAGAGCTCCAGATAGGAAACCATAATTACGGATGTATATATACTTCTCTTTAACATATTACCATATACCTTATGAAAATAAATGTCAAAAAACTCTTCAAATTCACGTAAATCTACAGTTGCTATTCAAACACATATACAAGCATGAGCTGAAGTGAAACAGATATACGTCGCGTTTACTATCTTTGTTCGCTTACTGTGATACACTTTTCCGCCCTCTGATGTTTCGTATGTAAACTTCGTTGTTCAGTTCATTATCCGTTGAAGCCATCTATTCAGTGCCCATTAGAAATACAATTTAAACTGGCGCGCGTAACACTATTATCTCTAATATCACCAGTGGTGCATGTGGTGGAGATGGTCTTCCCATTTTCCTTTACCGAAAAATTAAACATCCAACTGAATTTACCGATTTACAACCTAGAAGTATAGTTACCTGTATTGCGAAAAAATTATTGATCACTAAATAAGAGAACATCTCGCTTTCAATCACATTTTACCGGAATATTAGTCGGGCTTCTGTTCTGGTCACAGTACTAGGGACTGCAGTATTCGATGTAATTGATCAAATTTATTAGTCGAAACGCACCTTGCTCGTCTTGCTTGACTTTAGCAAAACCTTGGACAATTTAAATCAGCAGGTCTTGTTGTCTCTTCTGCACTATGTGAGGTTTCACTGTAGTTCCACATGTGATTGGTAGCCACTTGATAGGTAAAATGCAGCAGGTCAAATTGGATGGTAGGGGAACGGATAGTGATTCATTAAAGACGGGGGTATGCGCAGGGGTATGTCCTCGGCTTTCTCTTTTATGCGATTTATACATGTGAGTTGTTCAGATCAATAACAGATCAATGTACTTAGCATTCGTTACAACTTAACGCACCTAAGGCAGCAGTGATGCTGTTTGGTAAGGAAAGGGATCAAGCGAGATGTGCCAAAAGTTTTGATTAACTTAAAAATGCTACTATACCAATTCTTAATACTGCGAGAAATCTGGGACTAATAATGAATAATAACTTTAGGTACAAATCAATAAGTACATCCAATGAGCGTATGCTTCCTTAAAAGTCTTGTACCCATTCATATTTAACTCGTAATGTTAAACTCTTAGTAAGAGCCTTTGTGTTTTTTAATATATTTAAATAACAACACAATCGTTTGTGGGAATATACGCTTCATTTAATAACTTGAAAATATTACAAATATATTATTACCCAAGTTATTAAATGAAGCTTATATTTCCACATACCACTGCGTTGTTATTTAAATACACTTTAGAGCAAAAACATCGACTCAGACTGCACACTCGCAGTAAAATGTGTTTAACACAAAAGCCAAATCTTAATTTCCTTTCCTGCTTTTAAAATCTTTAAGATCAAGATCATAGCTTCAAAATGACTGCACACTGTTTTAGCTTTACTTCTTCTACAGTTTAGACTACCCTACAATATGTTGTGATCGATAAACAAAAACTTTGCATTAGTTGACATTAAATAGTAAAGTCCCTCTATCAGGCCCTTTATCAGTTGGCTGTCAAATGTCAACCAGTAAAAATTTCCGTCATCAATATTCCAAAGTATTACCAGAAAATGGACACAACATCCGAGAAAGCGGCTCAAGCGTTATTGCAACAAGGCCAGAGTCAACGTGAAGTTCCTCGTGTTCTGCATATGAGTCAATCTGCCGTATCAAGAGTTCATCGCAGATACCAAGAGTATGGCAACTTTCAACGGAGAAGAGGTTCAGGCAGAAAGCAGTGCACATTAGAGAGAGATGGCCGATTCATTGTCCACACCTCTCTAAGAAATCGGGCTCTCACCGGCGATCAAATTCAACGCGTGCTCAGAGAAACGCGAGGAGTTAGTTGCTGGACAGTCTGAAGACGACTCCATGCAGCTAATCTTACTTCACCTCATGATCGAGTCAAATTTGATTTTGTTCGCTCGATGTTATGAGTTTATTAATATCGCATTTTAAATTTTGTTTTTACAGGAATGATTGAAAACGACTGCTTAATTTTCCTACACAACATTTTTTGAATTTATTGTGCAAAATGCTTGTTTTCAAAAAAGAAAACCGGAAAAGATTCGACAAGACTTCTGTAGCGTTAAACTATAATTCATTTATAATAGAAAAATAAGTTATTTGTCAATTCTTTGCCTAATCTTATGCGAAGGAAGAGTGAAAAATAGACAACCGGCCATACACTAATTATGTGCATATGGTTAACTGGTTATAAAATCTGACCAGGATATCTATAAGGGCATAAATATAATACAATTTTATTTTCTTATATTTCTATTAGATACAAGAGGCAATCCTATCTAGAGAGAACTACAGGGTGCCCCATTACGTGACTGCCAGAGTTTAAGGATGTGTTGCTGAAGCAGTTTGAAGACAAAAATGTCAAATGGACATATGCCCAAAACTTTTTCGTAACTGAGGTACAAGCACTTCAAGTTTTAGATAACCCTATAGACAAAAAAAAAATTAAAATGAATTGTTCGAAATGTCCGCCCAATTTCCGCATTCGACCTCTTCTTAGAATTGATGGCATAGCTCTGCTAATAGTCTCAGGTTCAGCACGAATAATTACTGCGGCATCCATAATCTTCGCAACAAATTGTGCTGTAGTTTCAGGTATTTCTGCATGAACAATACTTTTCAGCCTATCACATAAAAAATAATCCAGAGGATTTAAGCCTTGTGATCTGGCAGGCCAAGCAACTGCTGCACATCTTCCAATCCTGCGATTCGTATAATTATGATTAAGAAAGTCTGTTACTTGTCTACCAAAATGGGAAGGTGCGTCGTCGTGTTGTATCAACATTTGATGTCTTACATTAAGAGGAACGTCATCCAGTAATGTTGGAAGGTCATTTTCGCGGCCGTGAGACGTTCTTCGATTATAAATGGACCAATGTGACAATCATCAATAATTCAACACCAAACATTCACCGAAAATCTATCTTGAAAATGGGGTTCTTTAGTTTTCCGTGGATTTTCACGTGCCCAACAATGTGAATTTCTGCTGTTATTGATGCCGTTTCGGCTGATGGAAGCTTCATCGCTAAACAGTATTTTCCGACAAAGCCTGCGATTCCTCACTAACCAGCGAATAAATTCAAGTCTTGCTACGTAGCCGGCAGGTTTTAAAGCTTATACAGGTAAGATATGGTACGGGTACAAACCGAAATTGTGTAAAGTTCTTCATACTCTCATGCGGGCTACATTAAGGCTGTTGGCTATTCTTCGGACACTAGTAGAAGGATCACCGTCTATCATATTAAGCATTGCTTCTTCTTGAGCAATTCGTTGTTGCACGGTACATTCCAAAGTAGCAGCAGGAAACTTGCCTGTTTCTCTTATACAGTGATGGACATTGCTAAAAACGGTTGTACAAGGCACTCCGCGAGTGCATAATCGTTTAAAAATAAATAATGAATCACAGCCACCCTGATGTTTTAATAACAACGAAATCAAGAGCGGAAGGTACCTAATGCTTGCTTGTTAATAGGGTCATATAAAACTTCTTGTGCTTGTACCTCAGTTACGAGAGTTTTGTTCATTTGACATTTTTGTCTCGAAATAGCTTCAGCAACACATCCTTAAACTCTGCAGTCAAGTCATGGGAGACAATGTAGTTCACTCTTAAGAAACACCTAGATAGGATTACCTCTTGTAACTAATTAAGGAAATAAAATTGTGTTAACTTTATGCCCTTATAGATATCCTGAAGAGATTTTATAACCAGTTAACCATATGCACATAATTACTGATTAACCTTTGTGGCCGATCATTGTTTGCCTGAAACTTTATAACCGATTAGAATGGATAGCATTAGTGTCTATCCTTATCTCTGACTTGTACAATTGAATGGTTAAAAAAAAATAGATTAAATGCAAAAAGTTTGTAGTGTTTCTAGAGACTGTTAGACAGTTTCCATGAGAAAATATTATAACGGTCATAAAAAATGTATGTAAACACCATTAGTATTGTAGAGTAAGGCTTGATTAAGAATATCTATTCAATAGGTTTGAATTAAAATTTAGGCAATCTTAAATCGTAACATAAAAAACAACTTTTACATTGTGGAAGCTGTTTATAACGAAAATGAATTAAAAATTGAAGTCGCCTTCAATTTTTGGTTCGTCTATCTTCTTCAAGAACAAACCAACTAGCGTAGTTATTATATGAACTGATAATGTTAAGTAATAGACTAGACTAGAGCATTCAGGTTAAAACAAGTGATCTCGTTTTTTGTTTTGTTGATTTATATTTGTAGAATTAATCTAATAATAAAACATCTTAAATATAACTTACCACTTTTTTCATGAATCCAACAAAGCACCAAAAAGCATCAACTTCATCTTGTAATAGATATAAAATTGGTGACAACAAATCACTCATACCTTGCACATAGCCCAGATCAAAGTTGTACATTACATAAGTCATAAGTATATCATGAAGAAGCTGTATTTGGGGATTATTATCGCCAGCATAAAATGGATAAGTTCTATCAGTTCGATTAACATCTTTTTCGATTAAACTCTTTCTCTCTCTGTAATCGGAAAAATTATCTTCTTGCACCTTAGTCATAGTTTTCCATTGTGTTTTCATTTTATAATACTCTTCCATTTTATCTCTTGTTGCCTGTTCCCTTTCTCTCTGTGTACTTTCCCAGGTATAATAATCTAGTAAGTATTTCCATACAGTTTTTCGCAGTGTTGGTGTAATACCCTAAAATTATATACTCAGGAATCTAAACTTGTTACATTAGGTTTATTATTTTATCAGGGCAGGGATTGATAAATGACTTGTTGGTTTCAGTAACAAAATCGTAAATCTAGTCACAGATGTTATTGTAGATATATAAATTGCTCTTAACAATAGTGCAAAATTTAGTTGAATTGAGCAATTGCAATATTGATATTTAAGATGTATTTTGGAATTTACGTATGGGGTGAATGGGCTTATAGTCCAGGGTGACAAATATCTCTTTATTTTAAAGTAAAAACAGTGGTGGGTAGTAAGGGGAGGGGGGAGGGTGGAAGTGCAGCCAGCAACATTTAAGTAGGCTGCGGTGGCATTGACTGTACGAGGTGCTCCAAATTGCTAGGGCATCTTGGTAACAGTAACAGATAGGAAAAAAAGAGTGGCAAGTCTCGATCTCATTTTTCGAGATATTCTGAATGGCGAACACGAAAATTAGTTATATTCTTTTTATCTTGAGTATAGTAACAAATTGAGTTTTTCGAGTTTTCCAGAATGCCCAATAAGTCGCTTGTCTTTAACGATACGAAAAAACCGTTTTAATATTTTTAAAGCACTTTTATGAGTAGAATCGACTAGTTAAATCAGATTGTTATTTTATGCACTCGTTTTTGGTCTGCAGCATAAATTTGATTTTTTTTAAACGTAAATCGTAGTAGACAATGACATAGTTAGACAGTGTTTGTTTCTATTTTCAAAAATATGTAGTTTATGGGGCCGATTTTCACCAGTTATCTAATGAAATATAAAAGAACTAACTATTTACATTTTCAATTAAAAAACTATCATCTAGTAGCCTATTACAAACACAAGCGTGTATTTCTGAAATAAATAATATTTCATTATACTATTTAACTTATATACATATATTAATTCACATTCCGTATATACAAGTTATAATGCAACACAACTAGAAATTTATTACATCAAATGTTCAAACTGCATTCCATTATTGTCCAATCACAACTGACATCTTCTCCTCTCACTTGCAATTGCATTAGCAATATGAATGTTAGAAACAGCATTTTGACATTCTCCAAAATTCTGAATTAGTTCTTGAACATTATTGTGCGGTATTTTATATAAATGATCCTTTATATGTACCCTCACAGAAAGAAATCAGTAATTCTTGTAAGATTTGCAGACACCGTTCAGCGTTTAAATTTTCCCGGTAGAAATGATATACGATTGTTCATAATAACACCAAACATTAAAACCATATCTTCCCTGTTCAATTTGATTGTAGACAACTTGGTGTGGATTGATATCAGACCACAAATGCGCGTGATTTCTGATGCCTGCACTAATAACGTAAACGGCCTCGGTCCATAATTGTATGGACCGAAAGAAAAATTCATCCTGCTATTGTTTTTCCAAATACCACCGACAAAATTCCAAACGGCGGTTGTAATCACCTGGATGTAAATGATGCACCTTTCTGATTTTATATGGTTTATATTTATTTCTTTTTAGAATTCTAAGTGAACGAACCTGTGATGCACCAACTTCATGGTCTATTTAACGACTTGACATTTTTGGATGTTCCACAACAGCTCCTAAAACGTTAATAGCATCATCTTCTTCTCCTTCTTTAGAATACTTTTTTGGTCGTGGTTTGTCGAAGGATCCATAATTAATTAGGTTTTCCTTCAGTCTACTTTATATTCTACCATTGGGTTGCCTTCTGTCCAGATAGCGATTAAACTACAAATCAGCAGCATAAGTGTCATTTTTATTTGATTCAACGTAGCACTCCAACATAACATACTTTTCAAATTTCATTTCAAAATGTACTTAACACTCACAGTTCTTAGACTTATACTTAACACGTATGCCAAACCTTTGATTTTAACAGAAGAAATCGACTTGTCGTAGGCTACTAGATGATAATTTTTTACTTAAAAATGTAAATAGTTAGTCCTTATGTTTCATTAGATAACTGGTGGAAATCGATCCCATAAACTACATATTTTTGAAAAGAGAAAAAACACTCTGTCCAACTATGTCATTGCCCACTACGATTTACATTTAAAAAAAAATCAATTATGCTGTAGACCAAAAACGAGTGCATAAAATCACAATCTGATTTAAATAGTCGATTTGCACATTAATCGCCCGTATTACATTCTGGCAAGACTTCCTCCAGTGCCATAATATCTAATTATAACACACTGTAGGGTAATAATCATTTCAGTACTGCATCGTCGTTTGTTTTAGCATTAATGTAACATCCAATTAGAAAAACATGTTTACCCACTCTAGATCTTTCAACAATGCACTATGGTACTAATCACTGTATCAGAAGGATTAAAAGAAATTCAAATTCGATTTGATATTTCTACATGAAACATCAATGGGAGAATTTATGCAAGCACGATTTATTATCTCTTGCTTAAACATAATAGAAATTCGCCGCGACTAATATTTTCTTTACGCTGAAAAACAAAATTCACCTTTGATTGGAATATATAAAATTTCATGGTACTTTTGGTTATCCCTAATAATTTGCTTAGCACTGATAAAAATATGATTCTTTCATGTTTTTACCACCTTTATTTTTGGTAACCTGGTTCATTAGATCCATAACAAACATCCACATTAGACAACAACTGATGTGATTCTAAGATAAAATGTTACATAAATATTACATTCTCAATATATAAAAAATCATAGTTCCAATTTTCTTTTGTTTCAATTATAGTATTTTAATCTTGAAATAACCATCTTATTCAAATCTTAAGATGTTACAAGTTTGAAACAAAATATCAGATATGTACACCATTTTTTTTTTTAAATGCACCTGCTTTTAGATGTTTGTTTGCAAATGTAGTTTATTAAAGAAATTCACCGAAATACCTGAAACACCAATCTGATTTTCTTATATCTACCAAATACTTACTCCTCTAAATATAAGAAGTTTTATTCCTTCAATATCTTCAATTTTTCCTTCACAATTTTGCAAATTTAGCCATTGTTCTTTTGTTAATGGTTTTGATCTTGGACAATCTTTTCTTTCTGGTAAAGATGGTACATTCGCCACAACTTCATAGTCACCTTGGGTATGTGTTGTAGTTGCATTCTCGATCGCTATTATACTCTTATTAAGGACCTCCTTTGTTTCATCATCAAGTAGTCTTTGATCATTATATACTGAAAGATAATAAGTTGGTGTATACGGGGCATTTTAATGCCCTATGTTTACCTATTAAATATTCCAGAAAATAATAGTTCCAAAAATAATTACCAATATTCGTAACTTTAGCAAAGGCTTCCATTGTTGTTTCATATGGTCTGTGATGTAAATTTTTAACAAAGTTCCACATATAATGTTGATCATCAGGAAACAAATGCAATGTCTTGAATGATTTCTCTATTTGTTTGTCGTCGTCTCCAATTTCACCCATCACTATATATAGATTTTTGTCTCTTCGGGAAGGAGCAGTTTTAATATATTGCTTCAGGGCGGCAATAAAACATGTAGAGTTTCCATTTTGAAATGAAAATGTGCATATAGTATCGCCGCGGCCATCATTAAAATTTATCTTGCGTCCATTATTGGCCACTTTAAAACTTTTTATACTTTCTAAACTTATTCGTAAATATTTTGATCTATTTGCCTCTTCTGGAATTAGACTACCACTCAATGTCCTAGTTCTTTTTTCTACAGTGTTTACAACAGCCCATTCTTGGTCTTGAATATCAGAATCAATAGTTAAATTTTCGTTCGGTTTCCATTCGATGAAGATTCCAGAGTATATATTTTCAGATTTCTCATATCGTGTAATGTACAAAGTTCCTGTTAATTTCATGTATTCCATATGAGAAGCAGGTCCATGTAACAATAAAACCCCTTCTTGAACAAAAAACTCTTCAACCTTCTCTTCAGTTTGCTCCATTTTTAAATACGAAATGTGTACTATGTAGTATTATCTCAATATTCTATTTCATTATTTTAATGTATTTTTATGTTTTTTATACCATGATTGTTTTTTGGAACAAATCTTGTTGAACCGAAATATATATTTGCATTAAGATGCACAGATAACAACAACAATAAAAGCAAAGCTATAAACAGCTATAAAGAACAAACGTTTACTAAATCGGTAATCAGAATCATAATAAACAAATGTAAGATTATTTCACTATCTCGTGACAAGCATGACACATCTCATTTTATCATCGACTGATTATTTTTAAAAGGAATTTCCTAGATACTAGCCTCATCTAATATATTCAGTGGTTATATTGTTATTGGTGGTTATTGGTTATTCCTTGAGCATTAAACTTTATCCTCCCGAGATAATCAACGGCTTGAATTTGGGTACTTTTGGTTATTTCTTAGATGGCGCACGGGGCGGCGTGAATGGAAATTTATATTGGTCACGTATGCCATTTAATGTAAGAGACACTATTCAAAGATTTGCTCGGTGAAATTATCAAATGGTTGATAAATCATTGAATCCTTGTTTAAATAACTATTAATAGCCTAGCCTCGTTTATATATATTTATAGTTATTCAACCGACTAGAAGTACAATAGGCTGTCTCCTTGATGGCGCACCGAGTAAATAGGATTTTACATTGGCGTCGTGCGCCTGCTAGGAGATATCTTATTGTACTTCCAAACGGTTGAATAAGTGTAAATATATATAAACAAGGTTAATAGTCAGGCAGAGAGTTACGGGTACTTTGGGTCATCGATAGATAGCGCGCGACAACAACGTAAAATCTCATTTACGCCGTGCGCCATCTAAGAAATACCCAAAGGTACTTCAATTGAACAAGTAATAACTAACTTTTCTTTATAAATAAAAGGTCATAGCGACACCTATAAATATAAAGATACCTACATTATGATCTAGGTCAGCAGAAAACTGCTAGCAAACTAATCGAAGTCACGGAAACTTTTACTAATATGAATAAGATGGCAACACAAACTCTATTGCACTGACGACGCGATGAGTGTTGTAATTTTCAAAAAAGGTAGATAGGAGTACTTATTTGTGATTTATAGAATTGATATTGTAAAAAATATGAATATTTCATTATTTATTTATCAAATTTTGTTTTATTTTGACTGTATGTGTTTGTTGGTTGCCTGGAGGTTGAGGTATGTATCAGGCGTGTTCCCAAGTGGCGGATAAGGGAGGACCACTGACTCAGTAACTTGGAGGGGCTAAATGTAAACCTGAGTGACTGATAATCGCAATATGGGAGGATTGAAAGTCGACCCATGGACCACCTTGCCCTGCCCGAGCCGTAGTGTCATGGCGGGGGCCTGCAATGGGTTCAACGACGCCGGTTGTGGCTCAACTGATAAACCATGCCCTCTCTACTTGAGGGGTGTTTGCTTAATTGCACAGACTGAAAGGAGACGACCCCATCAAAAACCTAAATCCAACTATGGGGCACCGGGCGCACCCCATTGTATCTAGCCTTACCTCTGCATTCGGGGCTCTGTGGGGGGGTGAACCTTTATTTCCCTAGCAACTCGTGGGATCAACCATGGAGAGAGGAAAGAAAAACATCACCTAAGCGGGATAACACCGCTAACAAACAAAAAATGTAGCAGCCTATAACTTCCGATCTGAGACAACCTCACAAGGAAGGAACAAAGCACAGACTACTACATACCGGCAACTACATGAAGAAAAAGTATCCGAAAGTAAAGACGAAGACAGCTATATCCTTGTCGCTTGTCGCACATACCTAAGGCAGATTGTAAGTAGCAGCACATTTGATAATCGGGCGGGAAATGTAAAGAGCCCACTTTGAAATGGTTTCATTTACACGTGATTAACTTGGCACAGTTTTACGCAAATTGTAAAAATATAAAATAAATATCGCTATTATAATAACAAAATTTATTAGCATAAATTTAGTTTTGCATAAAACTTATACCAAATTAATCACTGTGTAAGAAGACAAGTCAATCATTGTTCCTAGAGCTTGTTCTAATTCTGTTCACCTCAAATAGTGGTGCTTTGAATGTTACAAAAAAAATAAATAAAAATGTATAAGCAAAATAAATCATTTTCGAATCTTAACATACGTAACTATTTAATTATTACAACTTAAATACCTTCGAATACAAGCTTAAAGAAACAATAAATGATTTTTTTCTACTGATTGACTTTAAATCAGGTATAAACATGGGAGATTGAAATCTTAAGCAGCTTGTATTTAGATATTTGGTTATGGAGTGGAAAATAAAAACGTTTTCATAATTTGTGTTACCTTATTTTAGTATTCGTTTTAAGGAAGACAAAACACCTTTTAGGGCGCAAGCAAAGGGTAATATATAATTTATTGATATAAACAAAAACAGAACTATTGTTAATATGTAAAAAAATAAAAACTTAAATCATTCATTCTAACAATAAAATAACGCTTAAAACATTGCAATGCCTTACAAATGTTGCAGTTTTCGACTGTGTTGCGACTTTGTTCTTTTATAATTTTGATTTTTTCTTTTGCAATACCACGGTATGGCAATACGACAAACGCCTCTCACAGTAGCTTCTTCCAAAAATTTTCGGTAGGAATTACAAGTAATCCAAGAGAAATCTACTTTATTCCGTAATTCATTAACCGCCTTGTCTTCGCCAGCATTACTAGCTGACAATGTGTCCAACACTGTTTCCAGCAACGTAATGCAATACCCTACCGAAACAACTAACTGTTCCGTAGGATATGTTAACTTCTTATTCTCTTCTGAATATTCCTTATATTGAATAAACTGTTGGCGAAGCAGCTCATCATCAGCAATAATAGTGGCCGAGCAAGTAGCACACTGCATACATTCTTTTATAATGCGATGGGCAATATAGCACTTACATATGCTGTTGATAATATCTGCACGTCTCCTATAGACACAGCAGTAGATGTGTCATTTACTACATCATTAATTGTATTTCTAACTGTGTATCACAGTGTACAAAAGCTGCAGAAGCTCTAAATTTAAAAATGCTTTTAAATCGCTTAGCAGGGAACAACCATCTTCCTCACAATTTGTGCCTTCTTGGTTTCTGTTTAATAAACCATTTATTATCTGGGTCTTGAGGGAACTAATGAATTGCGAGGCAGCTGGGTTGTCATTTACACCACAGCTAGATCTAATAGCGCCCAACAGGTTCTCCAAGCAATCTTGATTCAAGGATCGTGGCCGAAAGTATGTAAAATTATTAGCGCTTACGTAGTTCCACACTCCTTGAATTGTTCGTATTGATAGTAGCCATCCTATTTGCGATAGGGGTTTTTCTTTGAACAATTGCCCTGTTTTCGAAATTCTTCGGAAATTCCAGTTCTTCACGTTATTGAACGCGCTGTTCCAATAATCCATGTGTGGAGTATCAGCAGTAGGCCAACACCGAAGTTCTTTACCATCTGGCGCAGTTTTAGAATTACCGTTAAAACTGTCAAATAACTTATCTACCTTCTGCACAAAAGTAGCTGTAGTAATAGCATGCTGTGGTAGAACACCTGTAAGAAATAAAGAATGAATGGATGCTGTATTGACAAAAAAATGTAAATGTTTGGTTTATAATAGCATACCTCTGCTAATAAGCGACAATATATATGTGGCGACAGTTCTACTCATGAGTTGGACCGCTATCTTAACTTTCATTGCACTTCGCATTTTGGGGCCTAAATGGACGTCCTTCAATTTGTGCATGCTCCGGAAAACGTAAGGTGATTCTTGATCGATTTTGTATGCATCTACAATATCTGAAAACTTCGCTTCCATAATATTTGTGTCTGATCCAATTGCAATTGGTAGGTGGAGGATATGATGTTTTCGGAAGAGAGAAGTGGTACATTTCATTAAATGTGGCGGATCAAATATTGTGTATACCTTTTGCTCATCCAATTCTATATATGGTTTCGAAATGGATGAATGCATGCATTTTAATGCCTTTACATGGGAGCGATAACATTTAAATTTGCGATACTTTTCGCAGCGTCCAATACGTTGCAAAGACATTTCTGTAACATATCCGGTGCACAGCTATCATTTACAAAATAAAAAGCAAGCGGTTGCTTCTATTTGCGGCGTAAACCTTGGGCCATAAATACAAATACTTTGGTAGCATTATCGGTTTTCTGTTGTTCAAAGTCCTCAAATCCCTTTATACGATCTGCAGCTGAGTCATAAGTAAGGTGGGCTTTAATATCAATTACATCAAAGGATATCTGGCAAATTCTGTTTTCTTCCCTTTTATTCTTTAAGCAATTGTTAATCTGCTTGAATATATGGGTATTGGTACCTGCTTCAAAGGGAATTCCTTCCAACATCTTAGTTAGAGTTCTTCGGGAAGGGAGCGCTACAAATTTCCTTAGTAAGCTGTAGCACGTTGGACTGCGCTTATGCAATGCTAGAGTCATGACTTTCTCGTCGAGTGTCCATCTTCTGCCCTTAGGGGTGCGTCTTGAGCGACGAAGTTGAGCGACTAAAAAATTTGCTGTATGAACAGGCATATCTTTCAAACGATTCTTCATTCTATTGGAGTCATCAATATTACACAATCTTTTAATGTTTTTCGCCCGCTTCTTACATTCTTTCTTTAACTTTTTTAATTGATCCTCTTTTTTCTTTAAAACGGTGAATAGTATCTCTTGGTGTTGTTATCTGACCACCAGTCCTTTCAATGGATTTAAAAAGGGAGTGCTGTTTCCTTGAATATGTAGATATTCTGGAACAATTTAAAATGTTTTAGGCTACTATATATTACAGTCTACAGCTTATTATGTTAAATATGGTGCAAGTGATATTACAAATGAGTAGCATTTATGTATGTGTATGTGTGATATTAGGGTGATAGTACACTGCGACCTGCAAGATCTATTGTGTCCCCTCTTCTCGCTGTATTTACAGCTGGCCGTCCAGTCTGATTCCTTTTAAAAAGTGCAGAATGTCCGAAGGCCCCAGATTAGGTAACTCTCCCTCTTCGATTTCACATGCTCCCAGGTGCAGCGCTCTTGAATTGCACAGTGCAGCGCAGTTTGTGAGTAGATGGATGGACGTTTCATCCTATTCCCCACAAAATCTACATTCGGCTTCCTTCGCTATTCCAAGCCTGCTTAGATGTCCGTTCAGTTTACAATGGCATGTAAGGGGATCCCTGTCAATATGCGAATATTATTTTTGCTCAGGTCGAAGCATTTTGCAGATCTTTTCTGGTTATAGGTTCCCAAAAGAGTATTAGCTTGCCTCATTCCCTGAAGATTCTCCCAGCATTTGGATTTTTTCTGCTCTACTTCATTTTTCAGTTTCTCCAGTGTTATGCTGCTACTTATCCCGCAAAAAGGTTCTGGCCCTACAAAAGGTGTTCTAGCCCCTCTCTTAGCGAGATTATCTGTTATTTCGTTTCCTTCAACTCCCGTGTGTCCCGGAACCTACAATAGGGTTACCTTGTTCTTTTTGCCTAGCTCCTTTAGTTTTTGTAGACACTCCCAAACGGTTTGGGCCAAACCATTTTGGAGCTGATTATGTTTAATCTCAGCGCCCTAATAGCTGCTTGCCTATCAGATATTATGACAATCTCCTGCTTTTCATAGCTTCTGTCAATGTTGACCTGGACACATCTTTCAATAGCGTGTATTTCCGCCTGGAAGATACTTGGGTACAACCCCAAGCTTTCGAAATATTTGGTTCTAGGCTCTATTAAAGAGCCTCCGTGTATCGGATCTCAACATTGACAGATGACCATTCCACCAAGGTGCGTCCCTACAGCGTTTATTCTGTTGAATAGGACAACTCGATTCGTATGCATCCAGTATTGCCTTATTCACTTCTTTGAGATCGTTCTCAAAATCCAGATGGTGTCTAGCTCTTCAGGTTTCGATCCGCGATAGGTTGCTACTTAGGTTGGTTTTATACTTGTCCCAATCTGTTTTCCTGGGATTCCTCTTGAGTGGTCGCTCTGAAGTATTCGCCTCTAGTCTGGACCGAATTATTCTGTGGTCAGAAAGAGAGGGTTCACTTTTAGCACATCTTTCAGGTTCAATGTACTTAGTGTGATGGCTAACACTTCTTCTCTTACTCCCGTTACAAAAGTGGCGGTATTCCCTACATTGTGTACGAGAAGATCGTTACTAATAATATATGTGTGCGTCAGCGTCGCATCCTATGAGTGGTGGCGTCCTCTTTTTCCGGCAGTGTTCTACTAGCCTCTGCAGTTCGGGAGGTGGTATAAGCCCATCTCCATCGAATTAGCAAGAAGTTATTACGATTTCCTGACGCTTCCCCCTAAATTCGAGGTATGCTCGAATTGAAGCAATATCTCTCGTGATGAATTCTGGAGAACAAACATAGTCAATATTGTCTGTAACTAGAATACATACCCTAGGTATACTACTATTACTATATTACTTTACTGCCTTTGCAGGCGAGTCCTCTTACCTGGTTCCTGAATATCCATGGTTCTTGGATTAACCCCATACTGAGATGTTGTTTGGTGAACGTCCTGGAGATTATAGCAGATGCTCCTTTGGCGTGGTGGACGTTCACTTGGGCGATATTGATGCCCGCCATCTCGCTGCTCCCTAGTTATCGGTAAAGGAGTCGTCCTTACCGGTAAGGGTCTCGTCCCCTTCTTCTGCGTCCGTAAGGGTTTTGTCCCCTTCTGTGTTCTCGTCTAGCTCCTCGACTTCCATCGTATTAGATGCAGATTCTCCGCGATACAGGTCTGAAATGTGGAGACTGCCAGTGCTCGCCACATCACTTTCTGGTTTATCTACCTTGAAAGTGCTAGGGATGGGTTCTCCCCCATGCTCCTACTGCTGCTTCCTGAGCCCATGAACGGGTATTTTCCCAAACCTGTAGTGGATGGTGTACCCTTTGCTCTTGATGGTCTAGTAGGAAATTTGGTCAATTCCCACCCTCAAGAGCTGGCCCTTACCTTCATCTTTCAGGCTAAGAACATTCCATAGGTTAGTTCTTAGCTCAACATTCTGAGCTTCAATGAGTCCTAGAAGCTTCTCAGGGGTTTGTCCCTGACTTCTAGGGAGAAACAGGGTTGCGGTGTGCAATGATGGGATGTCTCCCTTGCACGTCGTGAGCTGTACTCCCTTCCAGTTCTTTAGATTTGGCACTTTTAGGCGAAGCCACTCTGCCGAATGTGGTGATTCACATTCAACCAGTATTAACCTCCGCCTAAAGTGGATGTCTGCGAATTGGATCTTATGCTCCCATCCAGCAAACATCTCTTCCACAATTGCCTCTTCTACTGCCGTTTGTTCGTCCGCATTGAGGGTAGTCTCAGGGAACGCTTTTGGCAGGATGGCAACTCTCCCCTTCTTGACAGCCATTGCATAGCTGCCTCCTGTAGAGTTAGAAGTGGTGATTTTCCCTACTTCCCTTTTTTTCTTAGGGCGGTTTTTGGGTTGGAGTGGTGTCCTTCCTCTTCCGCTTCGGCATTGCAGGTGAGGTTCGTTGCTCACCCTGACCCTTATGCTCTTCGGCTTTCTTTCTCGCTTCCTCTGGTGCAAGCCCTTGACTGAACATAAATAATTTCCAGATTTGTTGAATAAAACATTAAAAAAAGAAAAACTAAGTGATCGGGGTAGTTACTTACTAATGAAAGTTTTAAACGCGGACAAAATTTACAAATAAAAAGAAAACGTGCAACTTAGCTTTTGTTCTCAATCAGCTGTTACGGGGCATGGAGATCCTCTCCTATCCGAACAGATCGTAGTCTGTGGGCTGACTCGGTAATACCCGAAGCAGACGGTCAACCGAGTTTCCAAAAGCGGTAGGCTCTCCGAAGGACTCAACAAGTCGCAGAAGTCCTCAGCCGCACGTGAGTGTTTAAATTCTCACATAAAACGAAGGTAAAATTCCAGGGTTCCAAAAATGATGAGATTATAAAGACCTCGTTAAGTAACGAGCTTTTACAACGAAGAGAAGAAAGAAACATGCAGACGCGTGGGTACTCAAATTATATCTCGAATTATCGAATTCATCTGCCGTGGTAATCACAAAAATTCCACATCAAACACAAGCGAAGATACGGCCAATGATCATTTCAAGCAATCTTCCAATAAAGTCCACAGATGTGTGAAAATATCAAAAATTTCCAAAGATAGGATGATGTACTCGTGAGAATGCGTCTCCAACTACCACCAAGATGAAACAGGAATAGGAAGCCGGAAGGGAGAATACGTCACACAACCAATCAGAAAACAGAAAAATAAAATAAGAAAACGGACATAGAGGTGCCCTCTAACGTCGAAAAGATGTAAACACAGAATAGGGCAGATCGGAATGGAACACGATCGATCGACAAATCGATGCGTGGGAATCGATAATACCGGTAAGTGCAGATCAAACAGACCTAGCCTTGAAAAGAAAACGTCAACTGTCAAAACATAGGAATTGAAGGGAATTTACTAAAATTGAAAGAAATTAAACGAAAATCTAAGACCGTTTAAAGTATAAGAAAATATCTGTAAGTAAATGAGACTAAAAGATACAAATTCTAGCTAAGCCGCACTAACATGGGAAAGAAAACACAATTTGAAAGAAAAAAAAAAAAAAATTAAACGATAATGTCAACGTTGTGAAAAAAAAAAGACGTAGGAGCATCTCTGAAGGTAGAGGACGGAAAGAGAAGAAAAAAATAAGGTTGCAAAAGCTTGTCGAAAAGACTAGCGGAGAACTAATTCGAGGTAGGCGAAGCAAAAAAACCGTAACAAGGTACTTACAAATATATACATAGGTATGTATATTCTTCAACACTATTATAGTTAATTAGTAAACTAATGTATTAATACTGTATTAAAAACACATTTTAAATCACGAATTCCAGTTTTTAGTCTTCTATCTCGATTATTAACAGTAGTCAAAAATAAAACTATATTTTAACTTTAGCATGATATACCATCGCTACCAAAAGACCCGAAATTAAACAGAAATACTGAAATACGACGATATCGTGTAGCATCGTGCTCGAATTATAACTATGCAATACATATCTGTCTGTATGTACCTATACTAACGTTTTCGGTAGCAGCACCGAATCTAATTAAAGTAACGAAAACAACGAAAGTATCAAATGTATCTAAAATAACGAAAGTCCGAAAGTAACAAAATACCGACTAGTGTTGAGGTCCGATTGTAACTGTTATCGATACAGTAATTTTTTTGACAGCACTATGAAAGTAACGATTAGGTACAAGTAATGATAAATAATGAAATCTTACATCGCTACCCTGGGTCAACAAGAAAATAAAACTAAGCCAATAACTAGCACTGTGTAGGCTTTCACGTCCGCGTTAATTGCAACTGATAACTTCTTCCGGGTTATATGTTGTATGTTAAAACTCTCGCTCGACGTTTTGCTGTTCATGTTGACAGCTTCTTCAGGGTAACTGAACTGATTCTCCGTTGTCCGACATTCTTCTTATAGGTATACGACCTAGGTGCTTCCAACCGTGAAGTTTCCGCTCCACTGAGTGTGACGGTCTTGCGTAGTAGACTCTTCCACGTTTTATTCTTCTTCTCTGTTGATGGTCTTAGTCTTATTCTTTTCTATTTCTACGGTGTCCCGGAAGAGTGTTTTCACGTAGTTCTTGGTGGTAGTTATTACTTTTATGTTTTCGTAGTCCATTTCATGTCCAGTCTCGTGCATATGTTCTGCCCCTATGATTGCTCGATTCTTTTAAGTCTCGCATCCCTTTCGTGTTCCTTCACTCTCACTCCGATAGCTCTTTCTGTTTGTCCGACGGAGTACTGTGAACATTTACGTATTATGTTGTAGATATCTTCGGAGCGATTTTTGGCTATCCTGTTACTTGCGATCGGTACATGTTGCTGGATTCCCTTGAAGTATATGTATGTATTTCGATGACTCCCGCTATGTAGGGTAAATATGTCATCCCTCTCTGTGGTGCTGTAGACATCTTTAAAGTCGGCTTCTTCCAAGTGGCTCTTCTTATGTCGATGTTAGTGTAACCAGTTTTCTTCCGTGCTTTCTCCAGATGTGTCTTTTCACCGGCTAGATGTAACTCGTCACTGAGGTTTTGGCTCTAGATAGTAAGGTTTAAATTACCGTCGCTTTCTGCATCAGATGATGGTGAGATCTCGCATGTAGATATATCTGCCGGTGAGCGTCTTTTTCTTATAAATACTGCGTGTCGCAGCATTCCCTATGTCGTTCTTTTCACCATTACATCCAGGAAAGGCAAACTTCCATTTTCTTCCGTCTCCATGGTGAATTTAATGGCTTGGTGCTGTGAGTTTGTGTTTCAAGAATTGTTGACGACGGTACTTTTGTAATATGGCAACACGGAGAAGAAAAAGACTTCATATATATGGAGAAACAAATATGGAACCTGTCGTGACCAATCCTAGATTTTCACGACCACTTCTCCTCGTACCTTACAGACCTAAGACAAATAAAATTTACTCTTTTTTTACTCGACGGGCCATTGCCGGTAAATTAGCCCTATCGCTACTCAAATGAGTTTAGTGAAGTTGTACTTTCGAAAGTGGGAGCCGAAAAAGAAATTAACTTAAAAAATTGATTTCTTGGTTCAAAAAAGTGTTTCAATCCACTGGTTCAATATCCTTTTTTTTAAATGTGTTTCAGTTAGATTAATGTCAAGAAACAAATTTTAGAGAAATTCTTAGAAAATATGGATTTATTTAGCGTAATGAATGCTATGCATTATTTAAAGACAATTTTCAAGCTACTCCTAGATTCAACTGGTTCTGAGTTATTCACAATTACATTACAACTTTGAAATCCTTTCATAATATTCATTATTTTACAAAAAAAAGAGTTTTTGAAAACAGACGGATAAATCGACAGATTGCAGTTAAACTAAATAATAAATTCTATTTACATTACCTCTGTTTTTCAGCCATACTTCATCTTGGCAAACTTAAAACGTACCAATATAATATGCTACATACATATGAGCAAAATATGCGACAAGCGGAGAAGGGAGGCCGATAAAAACGGAAGGGAGGAACTGACAAATCTCATATGCAGAGTCACCGTTTGGAACGCATTATATCGATTACGGTTGGGAAACTTTCGCGCCTTATCACAGTCCAGCAGACCGTTTTATTTTCATTCGAGTCAATATGCGAAATATAAGATACATACGCGCAGTGGCTTATTATCGTATATCCTCACGGTTAATCTGCTCGATGTTGCTAAGAATGTACACATGAAGATTTGAATTTTCAACCCCAAACTTTCATATTATTTACTTAAAAATGGCTAAATACTTCTTTTCAGATGTGTTATTGTTATACTTGGGTATGTTAATGACGAGATGAACTGATTTCTTGTTAATTGAATGATGTCAACAGAAATTTTGTTTTTGAACATTTATTTATGAACAGAATTAAGAATAACTGTAGCCGTTTTCGACCAAAAGGAAGTGGAACTGAGGCTACATGACAGCAATTAAACAAGACAATCTACAGAGGAAGAATGGGCATCAATTCAAAAGGGAGTGAACGATGTAATGAACGCCTGGATACGATAACAAACATATACAAGGAAGGAAGAGTGGATCGATGAAGAATGTAGAAGAGCTTTCAAAGAAAGCGCAAATAGAAAATGAGAGAAAGGAAACAGAAGAGACAATAGTTATTTACGAACCAAGTGCGTGAAATCATATTTCGCGAATGAGTGACCGTAGGCGAGCGCTTTATGGACACGAATTCGCGAAATGTTTCACGCATGAAGTTTGTACAATATTTTTTGTACGAGAACTATAATAATAATACATATTGTTAAATACGTTATTGTTTATGACACACTTGATATTAATTAAAAAAATTGAGTTGGCAGTATTGATTATTTGAAGTGACATTTAATTTAAAATTGTCAAATTCAAAAAATTTCATACAAAATAAAAGCCTCACCAACAACATGAATTCTGATAATGAAATGCAATGTACACCGCCTGAAATTCGCGAAGCTGCCAATATTGCTGTGGATAATTTATTACCCATAAAATCAAAAAACGTATACAAAAACTACTAAACTAAATTCGTACCTTGGGCTAGATCTAAAAATATACAAAAATACTCCGAAAATTGTTTATTAGTTTATTTTCAAAATTTACAATCAAATAAATCATTATGGTCCACTTATTCTATGTTAAAATCATGCTTAATAATATATGATAATACGGATATATCTAAATATGCAAAACTCATAGCGTACCTATTTAAAACAGATAACGAAGCAACATCAGCCTAAAAAATCAGCAGTATTAACCGAAGAACAAATTACTAAATTTATTGCTGAAGCACCAAATTCTTTGTTCCTACTAATGAAGGTAAAGTCATTTCCGTATATTTAAATTCCATACAACACTATATGTATTTATAGGCTGTATTAATATTGGGTATTTCTGGAGCGTGTCGACGTGAAGAACTTTGCAAAATGTCATTGCGAGACATAGAATTTAAATCGAATTTAATTATCGTAACAATTCCAGAAACTAAAACAGGTAACAGCCGTACATTTGCAATCATTAAGCCCGAATGGATTGCATTAATTCGGCAATATGCAAATTTAAGACCAGACAGCCAGCAGCGATTTTTTTTAACATATCGCAATGGCAAGTGTGTTTGTTCACCTGTTGGTCTTAACACAATTGGCAAAATTCCAATGCGAATAGCTGAGTACCTTCAGCTTGATAGCGCAAGTAACTTCACAGGTCAGTGTTTCCGAAGGAGTTCAGCGTCATTGTTGGCAAACCAAGGAGGTGACTTGCTTTCAATTAAAAGGCATGGTGGATGGAAATCATCTACGGTTGCAGAAGGATATATCGAAAATTCTCTGCATAGTAGAATTCAATTGGCTAAAACAATGAACCCGTTAGATATCGACTCCGCCTGCAACTTGTTCGACATCTGAAATACAAGATATATGTAATAATACAATCAACGTTACTCTACCTTCGCAATCAAGATCAATTCAAACAAACCAGTTAATCCCTGGGGTATCGATCTCTGGTTGTCAAAATTGCTCAATCAAAATTTTTAATAATTGTTCCGTTTCAATTTCTGAAAAGAACGAATAATGGTAATTTATATAATATTTGTTGCTGTTCTGACATTGAATTACACACCTTCCAAATATAATAATTTCTATTTCATTTCCTTTTATTTTCATAGAAAAACAGCGAACTGGGTAGCATATTTTTAAGATTAGTGATTTATGATTTTAATATGTCACTAAATTAATCAAGTTCCAGGAAGTACCAACTTTACTTTTACGCACTCGTGTTTAAAGTTACTTTTTACGCAGGCAAATTGAATCGTGAAATGACAGGTTTTGATAAGCGAGTACAAAAAGGAAAATTACATACAGAAGAGGAGAATAGCAAAGACAATTTCAAGAACAAGAAAGGAAAAAGCAATTAGAGAATCAATTGAAAAGAATAGAAAACTATTATGCCAACAAAGAAACGATTATTTTTTATCAAGAAGTGAAACGCTCCTGACAAAATACGAACACCAGAACTATTTACTGTAGAAATGAGGCAGGCCTACTAGTAGGAGATACGGAAGAGAACCCGAACGTATGAGGGCAAGACACTTCAACATCTTGTTAAACGAAGCAGAAGAACAGCAACGAGTACAAAAAACTGCACACGCCGTGATCGGCAATGAAGAAGAAGTAGAAGTGCCTCCAGAACAAAAAGAATATGAATTTATAAAAGACTTAAAGAACAATAATTTTGCTGGAAAATTCCTGCAGAAGCATTAAAACAAGAACGATGGAGACTGCAACAGAAAATAGGTTATTTGATACAAAGAGTGTGGAAAGAAGAACAGACGCCTATGTTATTGGAATAGCGCTCTTATATGTCCAATTTACAAGAAAGGTGATAACACGCGATGAAAAAATTCCAGGGGAATTGTACTTTTAGACATAATATGCGAAAAATTTAAGACTAAGACTAATACGGAAAAGATTAGAAAAATACGCGAACAAGGTGGTAGTGGAATATCAAGGAGGTTACAGACGTGGGAGATCGACTATGGATCAAGTTATAACATTAAAACATATCCAAAACAACAACTACGAAGAAAACTTAGGCCTGCACATACTCTTTATATGCTTCAAACAGGCATAAAACTTAATTTCCAGAGAAAGCACGATTAGAAGTTAAAAAAAAAATAATAAACTTTGTGAAAATGACTCTAAGAAAATCAAGAAAAAAATGTTTGATGGACTGTAGTTATTCAAAGCAATTTAGACTTGAAAAAAGCTTAAGACAAAATGACCCTCCCACGAAGAACCTTTTAAATCTACTGTTAGAGGTAATAATAATAGATAGTAAGATGCAAATAACAGGGTTGATTTATTATCATAAAGTACAGTGCATTGCAGTCAACGCGGTGCTCTTAACAAGGTCCAAAAAAGAACTTGAGAAAGCGTTCAAGAAATTTGAAGAAGAAGCAAACAGAGTTGGTCTTCAGATAAACAATGAAAAAACAAAATACATGAAAATTAAAGGTGTGTTTTCGTTCAGCGTGGCTGCGACTGGATTGGTCGATTGTTGAACGCGATTATACGTTACGACTAGTACTCGACTGGGAATTGTAATAGCAAAACATAAGAAGTAGTAGTGTAAATATGAGTGTTTTATTACATAGAAAGCGAATATTGGCAGCTGCACTGTTCTTGGAAAATGAGAAATAAGTTGATATATAATTAATCATTCAAAATGCGAGAAGATGTAAACCATCTTTAATTATATGTGAAGACTTTTTTTCTACTAAAAATAAGTAAAAGTAAGGCCGCATTTTCCACGAATACTTTGGCGGGAGTTTTATTGGCTTGATAAAAAAAGAAACATCAAAGGGAACTTTTTGATTGGCAAAACAGTGACTTCTCAAAAAAAAAATAGTGCGAAAATATCTAGTGTAAAACGTATAAACGGAAACATATATTCTGCTAATTAAAAAATTAAATAGAAATTATATTGCTGTAGATAAATAAAATAATACTCTTTGATTGGGAAAACAGTAACTTGTCCAAAAAACGTGCGGAAGTATCTAGCGTACGTAAACGGAAGCATATATTTCTTCTACAACATATGCATTTTCTGTTGGCGAAACCCCTGCCCTCACGCGCTGTTTACGTCACGAGCTGGAAGAGGCGGGCGGAGCTCGCTGAATGAATAGCGTACAGTACCGCAAATACGAATCGCGAAGATAGTGGGGGGATAGCCCTTGATGGGCAAGACAATAACTTATCCAAGGTGGCATGCGACCCGTGCCGAGGGATGGATGGCCACGCGTTAGCTGGTCTCGAACGGAGCCTCCGGAGTACCTGGTGACCCTCCGGAGTAAGAAGCCTTACCGATGTAACGCGGGGCCCTGCATCGGCGGACATATTTTTCCTTCGCTACTCGTGGGAACTATATGGATACTTATAAAACTAAACTTAATGTGTGTGATCGTCAAAGTAAAATGGAGGAGGAGCAACAGAGAGAGAAATTTTTCGGAAGGAGAGACTCATTGAAAAGAACTCCACCAGGACACAATGCTGCGCAAAGCGGCAGGGAAATAAGCGCGGATGAGAGACCTAACCCTACCCCAAATCCGCCATCAGAAACGGAATCTACCCCAGGAGGGAAGCTTATGAATATTTCGGAGTTTTTTAAACCGCGAAATAGTCTGTCGAGGAGTCCACCACAAGAGAAAAGAGAGTGTCAGAAGGCGGAAGAGTATGATCCATGGCAGGACGAGGACATTGAAACCAGCCCAAGTTACAACTTGAATGAAGATAAGCGCAAGGATGGAAATATCGCTATTCCAAGGGAAAAAAATTGGGAAGACGAAGAACCTATACGGAGCAAAGGAAAAAGAAAAAGGATCGAATCGCCCCGTACAAGCGGGAAAGAAACCGAAGGTAACATACCCACTAAGGATTTGAACAAAGTCAATGCTGCGATGGATAAATTAGCAAAGAAGACGAAGGAACTTAGCAAATTAGTTAGGGATAGTACGAAGACCAAACTCGAAATTAAAGGTATGACCAGGGAAGTCGACTATTTAGTCGATATGTTAGATAAGCAAATTAAGAAATATCAAGAAGGACTTATCCCGGCCTGCCACGAAAGCTGCAAGACCACAAATAAAATAAGTGTGGGGACGCAAACAACTCCTGAAAAAAATATAACCATAGGTGTTCAAACGAATCCAAGCGACATAGAATCTGAAAGGCAAAAGAAACTAGACAGATCCAGAGCGGAAATAATAAATGCACTGGATACTGACAAGAAATTCGAAGATATCGCTGGGGTACTGGACGAAGTCTGGCCCGATGACATATATAAGAATACACATATAAATGTCCTAAAAGCCGCAAATCTTAATTTTGATGGGGACTACGCCGTTATGGTTGACCCTACGGCGGCAGCTAGCGAAACTCTGGACTACCTCACCCTAAAATATCCAGAGGTGCGTGAACTGACACAGAGTAATGATGGACAAATAGATTATCTAATTAATACAGTGGCCACTAAAACAAGAAATCAAGAGAAAACAGAAAAAACTACAGCGGTATACGTCCTCCCACTCAAGCCGCAGCGAGAAGGTATTGACAAGATAGAGGATTTATATAAGACAATAGAGGCTTTTAAGGATGGAATGAGGGTGCATCCTACATCCAGAATAAATATACTCTTACACGAACGATTAAATGTTAACTATATGAGGAAAATTTTTGAATGCCTGTTCTACAATGCGGGAGTGAATATAACGCTAATTATCGCGGGAAGTAAAGTAAAGGAACATAAAACCAAACCACCGAAGTCGCAAGTAGGGAAAGTAGTGGTAAAGAAAGGTGACTCCACATACGCAGAACTGCTCAAAACTGTAAAGAA
The DNA here is from genome assembly GCA_949128085.1 of Cetonia aurata. NCBI lineage: Eukaryota > Metazoa > Arthropoda > Insecta > Coleoptera > Scarabaeidae > Cetonia > Cetonia aurata. Next base: position 2,373,519 of record OX421885.1, read on the forward strand.
CAGCATTGACATTGAGGAAGTTGGAGTCCATGTGAGGTCTATTAAAAAGACCGGGAATGGAGACATGCTACTGCAAGTGGAAGGGGGCAACCAAAAGGCTACCATACTAAAAGAGGCCATCAAGAAAAAGGTTGGAGAAGCGGTCAACGTTACGAATAGCGAAGCGACACTGCACATACTGGATGTGGACGCAACTACTACCCAAGAGGAAGTGCAGGAGGCAGTCAAGAGGACACTAGGAGACCTGGGCTCTGATGCGATGAAATTTAGATCCATGAGGCCCACTCGAGACGGTAACCAGATTGCAACAATACACGTTAATAAAGCAGCTGCTAGACGCTTAGTACAGGCCAAAGTGATAAAAATTGGCTGGGTCGGGTGCAGAGTAAGGGAAAGAGTCACGGTGGTCAGATGTTTCAGGTGCTTGGAATTTGGACATAAGACTGCTGAGTGCAAAGGACAGGACCGATCTAACACCAGTATAAACTGTAATGGAACTGGACATAAAGCAAGGGAATGTGAGGGCAAACAAACTGTCCGACCTGTGACACAGACGAACATCGAGCCGATACCACTAGGTGTCCGAGGTTCCGGCAGCATCTCAGGGCACAAACCAAGTATAAGTAATGCTCAAAATCCTACAAACCAACCTAGGGAGGTCACGACCAGCGCATGATCTAGTTATTGCCACGGCAAAGGATATGAACGTGGACGTGCTAATTGTCTCTGAACCAAACCGGAGACTGCTGAGAGGAAGAGAATGGGTCACAGATAGTAGGGGTGACGTTGCTGTACTTTTCGTTAATAAAAGAATTGAAGTACTCCGCGCAGAGCCAGGTGAGGGGCAAATATATATACGCTTCAAAAATTTCGCCATGTACTGTTGCTATATATCACCCAACATAGCAATTGAGGATTTTAAAGCGAGGGTCGATGCCGTGATGGGGGATGTTCGGCAAAAGGGGGAGCAAGCAATCATACTGGGTGACATAAACTCCAAATCTACACAGTGGGGATCACCAAAGAACGATAAGCGAGGAGAGTACTTTGCCGAATGGATATCGGCGCTGGATTTACTTGCCCAGAATTCTGACGGAGTTCCGACCTTTGTGAGAGGCAGCAGCCAATCCTATATAGACGTAACGTGCTCTACACAGAAAATCGCGAAGAAAATAGAGGAATGGAGGGTGCTAACGGTGGAGACCCTGTCGGACCACCGATACATATATTTTGGAATTAGAGGGAATAGCTCTCTAAGATCTCCCGAAGACAAGGTTAAAGTATTTAGTGACTGGAATCAATTTCGTGTAAAAGTCGAAGAGAGTTTGGCACTGATGACGGTGGAAGAAATGCGTTCCCATAAAAAGTGCGTACAAGTTCTGAAGAGTGCTCACACACACAATATACATAAAAGCAGGGAGAATAAAACTCCGTACTGGTGGAATAATACCATAAAGGAAAAGCGCGATGAGTACACGACTATAAGGAGACGGCTAACACGAATGATGAAGGTTGTAAATGGAAATGAGGAGGAAGTGACAACAATCAAGGAACTACTCCGAATGCAGAGGAAGGAACTGCGAAATCTTATACGAACATCAAAGAAAACACACTGGGATACTCTGTGCAAAGAACTCGATGAGGATATCTGGGGGGGAGGATATAAGATAGTCACCCGGGAGCTGCGGAATATAGCGCCATCTAGCATCCCAACTGCTTTTAAGAAAGCTATTATCCAGAGACTATTTCTAGAAGGGCGAAAGGATGCACCAAGCCTGAAAAACTGCAGGGAGCCAGAGCCTTTTACCGAGGAAGAATTGGATCAGGCGGTGGGTAGTATGAAGGACGGCAAGGCACCGGGGATCGATGGAGTCCCGGCAGAAGCACTCAAGCACGCAGTAGCCATAAGGCCGCAATGGTTACTAGGAATCATGAATTCGCTGCTGAAAAGCCAGAAGTATCCCCGCGAACGGAAGACCGCAAGGGTGGTTTTGATACCGAAAAAGGGCAAAAATCCAACAGACCCCTCGGCCTATAGACCACTATGCCTGCTGAACACAATTAGCAAGTTATATGAAGCGCTGCTGAGAATACGGCTGAATAACGAGATTGAGGCAAACGGAGGGCTGTCTAATAGGCAGTACGGATTCCGCAAGGGAAGGTCAACCATACACGCAATGGAGAAAGTGAAGGACACTGTAAAAAAATGCCGAAATAAATGGCTTGTATTGATTACGTTAGATGTGCAAAATGCCTTCAATACTGCCGACTGGGACCTAATTGTGGAAAAACTTATCAGCATGGGAATATCTAGGTACCTAGTTAATATTATAGCCCAGTACCTCAGCGACAGAGAACTGCAAATTGCGAACCGGGAAACCGTAGAAATCAGAGCTGGAGTCCCACAGGGATCTGTTTTAGGACCGGTTCTGTGGAACGTCCTCTTCGATGGCATTTTTGGAGTTAAGTTAACCACAGACTCTAAAATTATTGGGTACGCAGACGATCTAGCGTTAATGGTGGCGGCAGATGAGGAGCACATCTTGGTAGGCAAAGTGAACGAGGACTCCAGAAGAATAAGTAAGTGGCTGAACGAAAATCGACTACAGTTGGCACCAGATAAAACAGAGGTGCTCATACTCAAAGGCAAAAAACGGCGGGAACACATATCTTTTACCATCGGTAATACTCGAGTGAGACCTGCAAGATATGTAAAATACCTGGGTATAGTCATAGACCAAAGACTATACTTCGGTGAACATATCAAGTACGCTCTTAGGAAAGCAGATGAGAAAGCGTGCACGATAGCCCGGCTAATGCCGAACATAGGAGGTCCTAAAAGTTCTAAAAGAAGGATGCTGTGTGGAGTAGTGAACTCTATTGTCCTATATGGAGCGCCAGTCTGGTGTAAAGCGCTTGAGAAGAAGGTCTACCGTGGCATGCTAGAAAGACTGCAAAGGAAGAGTTTGCTAAGGGTGGCCTCGTCCTTCCGCACCGCTTCGACGGCGGCCCTACAAGTAATAACGGGCATAATACCGATGGATTTATTGGCATATGAAAGAAAATTCATGCACGAGAATGGGGGCATAGTCGCACGGGGCAAAGCACGAGAAATTACCATCGAAACCTGGCAGAAAAGGTGGGACAACACCGACCAAGTGGCCCAGTGGACAAAGAAGTTAATCCCTAATATCACGGTATGGTTACAGTGTAGCTTCAGGAGCTTGGACTACTATCTCACCCAAGCGCTAACAGGGCACGGCGTCTACAGGGCATATGCCAAGAGGTTTGGCAAGGACCAGGAAGACAAATGCGCATATTGTGGGGCCGAAGACAATGTCCAACATACCATCTTTGAATGTCAACGGTGGACCACAATGTGGACGCAGGCCTTTAATGCCCTGGGACACGACCTAAGACCAGACACCATGGTAGCAGAAATGACTCGGACGGAAGGTAGATGGGGAATAATCCACCGGATGATCATCGACATCATGAGGAATAAGGAACTCGAAGAAAGGGAGCGACAGGCCGGGACCGATGTCCGAATATATATTTCATATTTATTAGCTTCACTATCTATTCAATACTCTCCGCAACAAGAACTTATAAAATGCAGACATTTTCGCTAGAACAAAAACCTGATCCGTCGGGATTGCGACTACACTGCTCTTGGAGCAGGAATGTAGCAATCACTACGCGACTCATTTGAAATCGAAATCGCTAGTCTCGCCACCGGAAACGCATCTACGACTAGCAGACTAGTCGCAGTCGCTGAGCGACTCACTTGCGAGTCAAGAACGGAAAGAAATGATTGCATAAAACCACTACTGCGCGACCAGTCGCCGCGACTCATCGCAGTCGCAATCGCACTGAACCGAAACAAGGTGCGTTTCCGTTCAATAGAAATACCAGAGCAAAATAAATATGCCAAGTTCAACACAGCAGAAAGAATGTACGAGTTCGAATATCTAGGAGTAACAATAACATCAAAAAATCAAGAAGAGTGAAAAATGGACAAGAGAATCCCGAAGCGAAGCAAAGCACTTAGGGATATTATCAAGAATTTTAAGGGCGAAAAACCTATCGAGAGCAGTTCAAATTAGAGCTTACGAGAGAATTATAAGACCAGTTGTACTGTACGCAGGCCAATTATGGGCACTGACAAAGAACGACGAACAAAATGGAAATTTGGGAAGGCAAAATTTTGAGGAAAATATTAGGTGTCAGAGCAACAGAAGGTGAATGGAGAAAATGCACAACCAAAAAGAGGAAATGGATTTGTGCAAGAAAATAAAAATAACGCGAAAGGTGCGAGCACAAAAGGCAAGGTGGTTAGCTCATATTACTCGAATGCTGAACAAATGGGAAGATATATCAAAGACTGAAAAAAGTGGAAACAAATAGTGAAGAAAATAGAAGCCAAGGGCCTGCCTTCAACGCTTCTACCGCTCAAATATATAATAATAATATAATAATAATATAATAAGCTCTAATATTTTCATGTGGAAATGCAAAAAATATAAGTAATAAACATTTCAAAATAAATGATTAAAGGTAATTATGTCCAAATACAAATCTTCCGAAGGTTATCTAAGGACAACGTATTCTGAAAATAATCAATATAATCAGTTCTCGAGTTTTGGTGGAATGCTTAGTACAAAAACATAGAAATTTGAAATATAGGTATATTACTATATTAACTATGCTTCCTTTATGCTACCAATTGCAATAACTTACGTCAATTAAATCTGATCCAGAATAAAGCATATATATAGAAAACTATGCCAATGCAGCTTTACAGATTGAGGTGCAAGAACCACCACTTTATCTAAGGTTATATCTTGGAACCAAATTCATTTGGAAGCTAAAAGTACATAATGAGGAGCACCTTCTGAGGAAAATTAATCACAGCCGTCCTAGAATTAACCGCCAGATACTGGGAAAAAAAGGTCCTTACTCCTATCTGAATGTTTTCGGTTTACATCAGAATATGATAATCGACGTTATTTCTATCCATAATGCATAAACTATCAAATGCATTAGTCATTTTTACAGACGGTTCAAAGAATGGGGCTGAATGTGCTTTTTATGCTCCACATCATAAAAACAGTAGAACATACTTATTAGATCGTAATGCCTCAGTGTTTTCCGCAGAAGCAATTGCTATATTCGCAGCTTTAAGATATGTTATGGATATGAAACATACACATATAGTCATTGTTGTGTATGAGTGAAGTGTGACATCTATTGTAAACTGTGCACAATGCTTAGTAAAAAAAACAGAATCGCATTATCATTATGTAGTACGCATGTTCAGATGGACACATTCATTTATAGTATGCATGTAACATGTATGTAAGACTAATGGAAGTAAGAACGTAGTGCACTGATCCCTGATACCTGTCTGTAAAAGTTAATTAAAGAAGTTAGAGAAATAGTGTAGTAATTTACTTAAAAGAAACGTGAGACACATCAGTCATCATGACAGATTTTGCCAGTATCTTGCTGGCGCTTCGAAAAAGGGAAAATCCTGCTAAAATGCATCCTATTGTACTAGATATTATCACTCTTTTAATGGAATTAAGATCAAAAGCAGTGCAAACAGAAACATACTGGGTGAAAAGTCATCTAGCCCAATGAAGAAGTGGACAGATTAGCTAAATTGGGTAGAACAAAGGGAGAGCTATATAATCCATCCAAACAATTGTCAATTGTAAATCTTGGTACACTAATTCCAACGTTTCAAGGTTCTATCGTTCTAATATTTCCAGACTTAAATTCGGGCACAGCCAATTTCCTTTTCACTTGGCTAGAATGAAAATGAGGGAATCCTCAACATGTAGTTGTGGTAATGACCCTGCGGACTTAAATTGTATATTCTTCGGATGCCAGCAACACGTAAATGCAATTAATAACTTTATTGAGAATTTAATACTACAGAATATTCCTTTAGCGACAAGTATCATTAAGCTACTGGTTACTAATAACAGAAAGATACATGATCTTGTAATAGACGCCCTATATAACATGAAAATTAAAATATAGCAAAGATGTAGTGTATCCTTTCCCTTTTACCTGTGTAGGTCATTCTATTTACCGTGGCCGAATTAATGTGTGTCTTAGTGTTAGTCATCTCGATAGGCCCCGAGATGTGAAATGAGTGTCCCAGTTTTATCCTAGATATACTCTCATCAAATTTTTATAATTAATATACTTATGTAACTATTTGGTACCTATATAAAATGAAATATAAGAAAGTTATAACTAATGCATACTTTTTCATAATAACGCATAGAATGGAATATAATATGCATTGTAGAGGTGGTCTTTAAGCCTCCACTAACTGCACGAAATACCATCAGATTTATATATTATGTGTAAGTAATAGCAGTAATTTATTATTCTGATATGGAAATAAAGGAGTAGATGTGAATCAAAAAACGACAATAACGGTAAATCTAGCCGTCCGCTCGCTAGAGAACGAAAAAGGTAAATTTATGAAAATGGCTTCACATATGGACGAGTGTCTTTTCGACACATAAACCTGAGGAATAAATTCCCTTTTTATAGTGAAAAGTGATTCTATATCAACCTTTTTTCGTCGGGAGTATAATATTTTTATGGCGGATTTCTGCTCATAGAATGTGATGATCTATAGATGTATAATAATATAAAGAGGGCACTTTATCGGGGTAGCCACTGTATACATATAACGTTGATATAATTTTATATGACACATTATGTATTAAAATCGGTTTTGCGGTGTGGAAAATTGCCTATAAGTGTCGACGGATCCTATTTCAGCTTTTTCGGTTATTTATCGGGGAGCATATTTTTCACTATGTTGTGGAAATAAAAAAATCCATATTATGGAAATATATTTGTAGACGCCCGGAGGTGTTGCGCTCTTGGTTAAACTAAAGATGGCTCATTAAAGATATTGGAATTAGAGAGAAATATGGATTAAGATGTATGTTTATGTCATATTTAGATAGGTGGAAGAAAACGTTATTGCATTTAGGGCACAATATTTTCAGGCAATATTTAAAAATCCTAGAGAAAAAGAAATCTGAAGGAATGAGCAATAAAAATAGCATGCGATAAAAGATTAAATAACAGAAGTCGTTTTATCTGGTCTTCAGGTCAACCATAAATTTGAAAAAGTTATTCCCCACTGACACACTAACATGACAATAAGGTATTTATTTACTTACCAACGTTGTTATGTAGAAAGTACAATTTTGCTGTTGATATTTGGAAAATTTTATTGAAATAAAAAATATTGAGAATAATGAATAGTGAAGACACCATTCAATCAAAAATTGAAAGTGAAAAATGTGAAGTACTTATGGTTTTATTAGATGTTTTCTGGATATCTGTAAATTTAGAAAAGAGTGGTTCTCACATCAAGCCCAAATAAGGCTTTTATATAACACTAAATATTATTGTGTAAATGATACATTTTCTTCTGCTATCTCTCTAAAAGATATCGAAATAAATAAATAAAAAGACTGGATGTTCTCAGGAAATCCGCAAATATAAGAAAGGGTATTTCTCACATGAAGCTTAAAACAAAGTTTTAATCTAACCACACACGTATCTAATTGTATCATGAACACAGTTGCGACTATTAGCAAAATCTTAATGTTTTCCTTTGATTATAATTATGTGTTGTATATGACTTATTTTTGCCAATTCTTATAAAGTATGAACAGATAAAACACTAACAATAATTAAAGGAATACCCTCCTCAGATAATACCTTGCAAACAAGAAACATGGAACTACTAACAAGATGCGTGGAAACAACGTATGGCGATGGGTTCACCTCTCTAACCAATTCTGAGCAACATGTACCCAGAACAATTTGAGTAAACAGCAATATAAACACACCATCTCAAGCCAAGGCTGTAGGTCAGACACGTCGACACCTTTGTGGTTATGGCAATATTGGATAAACACCAACATATACCTTCAATCAAATCCCATATCAGATGCCCTAGTCCAGAATGTGAGAGACTGAAACATTAAAACCAGTGTGTACAGAAAACCAACAGGGCAGTATCTACATTATCAATCAAAGCACACCCAACACTGGGGTTGCAAGGTGCTTGTCTGAGCTGGTAAAAATTCTATGCCTTGATTAAACTGACGCAAATAAAGACATTCAAACTAACACCGACATGCTCAGACTGAATAAATACCCGGAAAATATTTTGTTCAAATCAAGAAATCCGAGAACAAACGCGACCAGACCAGAACTGAAGCCGAGATCACCGCCACAATTCCATACTTAAAGCGCCTATCAGAATAAAAATCAGAAGAATAGGCAACTAATACGACATAAGAATAGCGATAAATATTTCCAACACAAGAAGGTAATATATAACTAGGATGAAAGTGGACAACATAAACCAACGAACCAAAAGCTGTCTGTACCTACAGCTCTTCATGTGAATGTGGACGCTCATACATTAGTGATACAAATAGTAGTAGTAGATCATAGAATATAGAAAAATAGATTTGGCAAATTCTTCCATCCTATCCAAACAAAATAACCAGGACACCCGAGGCCATAAGTGCCCAAAGCCAGGAATTACATAGCGTATGATGCCGTTAGTGCATAACTGTATACAACAGTGATCTCACATCGGCAATCAGCCGGGCTAATACGGTATAATCGGAATTCTAGAACCACCATAACAACATCACATAAGTAATGAAAAGTACATCCTTCAACAAAAAAATAATAAAGCTTTCTGTTGAAAAACATTTCAAGAATAGCTTCGATCAACTTTAAAAAAAAGTTAAACCCCCCAGTAAGAAAACTCTCATGCCTAGAGTCCTCTAGGTTACTATATATTACATATAAACATATTAGGTTCCAATCGAAACAATATATACATATCTATCCGTAGCCGTCGGAAGAGCCAATATATAGTCGAACCTTAGCCCCGCATTACTTCTCACCCTCACTTTGTACGTTTGACAACTTAGCACAGTCTCGTTCTACGTTCTGGTGACTTTTACCTTCCGAATTAGCTATTTTGATTTGTTCTTACTACTGTGTGTTCATAAATGGTTAAGATGAGAATCATAGGCAACCAGATATACAGATTGGTACTTGTAATCAAATAATTCCATGATTTGCTAAGCAGACGTTAATCCTTCTCTTCATATTGTCGAAGACTCTCTGTAGTTTTTCTACCGCAATTTGTTGAATTTCGTGCCTGATTTCATCTTGAAGCTCTTCCAGACTATGAAGTCTGTTCTGAAAAATATTATTTTTAATTCGACCAAATAAATAAAAATCAGCAGGTGTTAGATTGGGACCTGGGTGGCCAAAGCCCTTGACTAATGATCCTGTTATCGTAAAATTCTTCAAGGTAAGTAATTGTTTGTCTTGCAGAGTGTGTGCTGGTGCATTGTCCTCCTGCAAGTAACCATTACTTAATTCATCATCATGAAGTTGCGTAAGGAATTCTTGTAAAATGTTTTTTATACGTCAGCTGTAACAGTTTCTTGAAAAAATATAGGTCCTATTATTCCCTCCAATTTTTGAGGATGTAAATTAGTTTCAATAAATTTTTATTTATTTATTATAAATTCAAATTCATGGGGATTTTGAGCTGCCCAAATTCGAAAGTTTTGTGAGTTGACATAACCGGACAAGCATAGATAATAAATATATATTAAATATTAAGAGAATTACCTTTATTTGTTCTTTTAAATTGAAGAAGCCAACCAACATTATGCCTTTCAAATAGACACTATACTCTAGCATTTTAGTTATAAATAATAAAAGCTAAAATTTAAGATAGGTGTATAAATGTATGTAACTGATGAGCTGTAGGTGACAGCGAAACATGCATGTCTGTCAATAACGACATTTTGTATACATTTTTCTGAATTTCATAAATGTATGTGTTGTTATAAAGAGAATAAAATACCAACCTTTCCTTTCTTTTGGTCCTTTCCCACTCCTGGTATCAGAAAATTTAGCTTATCATTTGCAGATTAAACAATTGGTGATTCTAAATTTCAGTTTATTTGCGTTACAAATCATGTTTTAATTATTTGATTTCACATTTAAAAAATTGACTTGCCATGCCAGAGTCAACTAGCGGCGGAACAACAAAAACAGAAAAATTAATGAGATCTGTAATCTTAAAATGACAAATTAAATTGTTATAAAATAAGAGTTTTATTATGATTTTAATGTGTTTCCAAAGTTAGTTACCATATGTTAGTGACTAAAAAATTAATTAAGCGGACAAACTTAATCAAAAAATGTTTGTTTAGAAAAATTGAATAACAGAGAAAAATAGCGTGGGTACAAAGAGACAGGCAAAAATTTAAGAAATAGAAAAAGTTACACAAAATTGTAACATTTAAGGAAATTAGAAAAATAAACTACTGAAATTTAATCCAGAACTTAATTAGCCAACGCACAGTTTAATAAAGAGGGAAAAATAAAAACTATAAAATAATATTAGCGGTAAACACAAAAAACAAAGCAGAGTTAACTTACTTGGAGGAAATATTCGAATTTTTAATACCAGACGAAAACAGGAGTTCGGACAAGATACCCACAAGTACGGTATCGTAAAAATATATATTTTTGATAAGCTTGTGACGTTTCTTACGAGAACTAAAACCAAAGAACAGTTAAAATTCAAAAACATAAAACAGTGAACGAAGACACTATAAAAAAAAAATTACTTACCCAAATAGTTTTAAATGTAAACAGATCGTTGTAATTGTAGACGCGGTTTAAGCCAGTTTTTTTGTTATAAGTTCGAAGTAGTGTTAATCCATTTAAGATCTGTTGTTTTTCAATCCTAGAATGGGTAACCGAGTTATATGTGTTAGGTAATTTTTAAGAACGTTAAAACAAGTTTAATTTATCTACTTACCTGTTGAATTTGCCATTCTCACCGTTCATATGATAAAAATGTACTAATTTTTTTAATAGATTATTTAATTTACCTATTATTTTGTGTTTCCTTTGCGTTGTTACACTGCGTATTAAGCATCACAACTTGCACACTGCATCAAAAATCTGGCGGTAAACTATTTGGTCAGTACCAACCCACTTTTCGTTCAATTAAACGCTGATTCTCAGGTGACTAACGCAAGCAGAAAGCAACCGAACTAAGGTGGCAAATTTGAAAGCGAACTCGAAATCCGTGTTTAATCATTGCGCGCCGGTGTATGGCCCATGCCTGGACTCTGTTGATGTTCAACGGGTACAAAAGGTTCAAAATACTTGCTTGCGTTATATATTTGGTCTTAGAAAATACGACCATATCTCACAAAAACTTCGAGACCTGCATTGGTTGAACATGAAGCACCGCAGATTACTTCAATGTCTGTGCTTGTATTATAATATAATATCCCATAAATCGCCACCGTATCTGTACGACAGAATCACCTTTAGGACGGATGTACATAATATCAATGTCAGAAACAAAAATTTAATTACACCACCCGAGTAATATGAAACGGTAGATAGTGACCATGAACTATGTATGTATATGTATCATCTTGGTATTATCTATGTATGTGACGAGTCAGTCGTAATCAGATGCTCGTGTAATAAAGTACTTAGTTTGTTCGTTAAAACAGTATTTTTATTTATTTTCACAAATAAAAATCCCGTTAAATATAATTGGCGCAGTCAATTAGGATCCTTCACAAAGTTCTATTGAAGAAAGTTTTGGTGTATTTCGATACTTTAGAAGGGAAGAACCCAAAGAACAAGGAAGAATCAACGAACGACACAGGTTCCGGGAAGACGCAGATCCAAGCTGTCCGTTTGCTGACCAGCGAGATTCTTGTGCTCTACAGTCCTGTACCAAAACGTGAGTACCTTATTTCTAAAGCAATTACGGCTCAAATCTGACTATTGAAGTCATTTTCATAAATTGAAACACATTTCATTATTTGAAATACTGTAAACTATCGAAGTTTATTGATCCTTCATCAAATCCCAAACAAAACAAATCACAAAAAAAAAAATCAAAACTGGAAGAATTAATAGTTAGGTTAAAAGAATTAGATATAGAAATGGCGGTAAATTATCAACTACTTAAAATTGAATTAGACTCAATACCAACATTCAGTGGGGAAGCTAGCAGCATAAACTTATTTGTTAATGCATGTGATCAAATATGTGCCAAATATGCAACTAACGCCGAAGTAAAAAATGCAATATTTCACACCATATTAGGCAAACTTAGGGACAGGGCAAAACTACTAATTTGCTCTAGAAACGAATTAAACACTTGGGATAGTGTCAAGGGTGCAATTTATAGCTATTTCTCCGATAAAAGAGACTTTGGTCAATTAATCCAGGAATTCAACAACACAAAGATGTATGCCAAGGAAGATGCTATGTCTTTTGGATATCGGTTGCAAGACCTTCTTTCTAAAATCATGACAAAATTAGCACAAACACCAGAAATTCAACATAAACTAGCGAGAGCTGACATTTACGCTGGAAATGCACTTGAAGTTTATATGTTAAATTTACCCGAAGACATTCAGATACATGTAAAACCTTTACGTCCGAAAAGCCTGGAAGAAGCAATGGGCTATGTTCAATATGCCATGAATTTTCAACTAAGGTCAAATGCAATTAAAGGAAATAAAGCCTCGCAACAACAACACCAACCGCAACGAAGACCACCTTTACCTGCACAATACATTCCTATACAAAATTTCCCAGCTTACTCGCAACCCTTACCTCAAACATCAAATACTTTCGTACAAAATCCAACCCGAAATATCAATGTATTTCCTAGAGGACCAATACCGAATTATCCAAGACCATATCATATTCAACAACCTCAGTTTCCGACTAATAAACAAGTGTTTGGACAACCACGAAATGTATGGGCACCAGGACAGAACAGAATGCCAATGTCAAGACCGACACCTATGTCCGGTGTATCGATAGCAATAGCAAGATCATCTAATTACCGGCAAGATAATTTTTTCAAGAAAACTGGACAACAGAACACAGCAGTGGAAGAATTACACAATCAAGAAGAGCTATATGAACCACTATACAATCAAGAAAATGGTTTATGGTATCTTCCCATGACATCACCATTTGAAGAACCAACTGTGGAATTTCCTGCAGAAGAAGCCGCAAAGGAGGAACAACAAGAAGAAATTCTAGACGACGGAAATTTTTGTATGAGTGCCTCACCAACGACCTCAACCGACCAACCCTTAGTGGATTACCTTATATCCAAATTCAGAACCCTCCGATGCGATTGTTAATTGATACGGGAAGCACGATTTCTTTAATCGATCCAGAAATCGCTATGAAATATTTTTCAAACGACATTTTTCAAGAAGAAATTGAAATACGAACAGCAGGAGGAAAAATAAGAACATGTGAATCTGTAATGGTACCTTGTTTCGCGGAACTACGATCAAATGGGTATATAAAGATGGTAATGGTAAAATTTCACAAATTTTATGATGGGCTAATTGGTTTAGAAGATTTAAAATGTATGCAATTCAATATAGATTTATCAAATAGTAGGCTGTTGAGAGAGAATTATGAAATTCCTTTACTATTCAAGAAACCAGAATCGATTAGAATACCAGGAAGATCGCGAATATTAAAGAAGATAGAGGTAAACTACGTAGAAGGAGCAGTTTTAGTTGAAAGTTACAACAAAGATGACATTCACATACCTCAAAGTTTAACTAATGTTCGAAAAGGGGAAGCATGGATTGAAATCCAAAATTGGAATAATGATGAAAAAGTAATGGAAATAGGACCCATACCAGTACAGTCATTGGAAAATTATCACTTATATAAATACGAAGTACACGAAGACAGTAATAACTTACTACAATTGGATGGATTAATAAGGACCAATCACATGAACGACGAAGAGAAATATAAAATTTTAAAACTAGGTAAAAGTTATTTGGATCTTTTTAAAAAGTCTGATGACAGATTATCATTTAGTAATAATGTCAAACATGAAATTAAAACCACAAATGATATACCAATATTTAAGAAAGCAAGAAGATTCCCTTATTCACAAAAGGAAGAAATTAGAAGACATATCCAACAACTTTTGAGTGACCATATTATTAGACCTAGTCAAAGTCCATGGGGATCTCCAGTGAATTTAGTGGAAAAGAAAATGGACGCAAGTGGTCAACGAAAAACCAGACTTGTAATTGACTATAGGCTATTAAACGACAAAACTATAGAAGATCGTTATCCAATACCCAATATAGAGGACATCCTTGATAAACTGGGGCGATGTCAATACTTTTCAACATTGGACCTTGCTTCAGGTTACCATCAAATCCAGATGCACCCGCAATCAATTTTGAAAACCGCTTTTAATACCGAAGATGGCCATTTTGAATACTTACGAATGCCATTTGGACTTAAAAATGCGCCGGCGACCTTCCAACGGATCATGGATGACATTTTAAGAGGTGTTCTAAACAATTTTTGTCTCGTTTATTTAGACGACATTATTGTGTTTTCACCATCTCTAGAAGAACATATTAAACATCTGAAGGCTGTATTTGAACGACTAAGGAATGCCAATCTTAAACTACAAATCGACAAGTGCGAATTCCTTCGAAAGGAGACTGAATACTTGGGACATGTAATAACACCTGAAGGCATTAAACCTAATCCAAAAAAAATTTAAGCTATCAGAAGATTTCCAATACCAACTAGCCAACGAGAAATCAAATCTTTTGTAGGCCTTTTGGGTTATTATCGCAAATTTATCAACAACTTTGCAAAGATCACAAAACCACTAACCAAATGTTTACGGAAGGGCGAGTCTGTTAAACATACATCTGAGTTCATTGATGCATTTGAACATTGTAAAATATTACTCTGTAATGATCCTATATTAAAGTACCCAGATTTCGATAAGACTTTCGAATTAACCACGGATGCGTCAAATTTTGCTGTTGGTGCGATTCTATCGCAAGAAGGTCATCCAGTGGGTTATGCGTCAAGAACTTTAAACCCAGCTGAAACCAACTATTCCGTCATTGAAAAGGAAATGCTTGCCATCATATGGGCTTGCAAACATTTCCGCCCTTATCTGTATGGACGGAAATTTTTGATTAAGACAGATCACAAACCACTTCAGTGGTTATTTTCTTTAAAGGAACCTAATTCACGACTTATGAGGTGGAAGTTAAAACTTGGAGAGTATGACTATGAGATACAATATAAAAAGGGCAAATTAAACCAAGCAGACCCTTTGTCCAGAATCAAGATAGCGGAAAATTATATTAATTCTTTGAAAGATTGGGAATCTATAGCAGTCAATCCTGATGAAGAACCACCACAGCTAACTGCTGAAGAAATAGAAGAAACTTTCGGATCAACAGTCAATAATCAAGAGAATGAAGATTCCAGTAGTAGAACGCTAACAGGAAATTCGGATACATTAACAGCTCATTCAGATAACGGGGATGTTGAAATAGTAATACCTTATACAGAAAAAGTATTAAATATAGCTGAAAGACAAATAATAATTGATGCGACTAGAAATTTAAATAAACCTATAATCCGGAATATTAAAGTATTTAATAAAGATCGTATCTTTGTAACCTTTCCTATTTACGTTGAAAACGAAGATATACTAGAAACGCTCAAAACGTGCCTGATTTCAGAGAAGAAGAATACCATCTATTTTAAGCAAAAGAACATTGAACGAGATATTATAAGACTAATCCAGAAAAATTTTATTAGAATGAAAATTGAAATAGCAAATAAAATAGTGGAGGACATAGAGAATGAGGAAGAACAAGTAGAGAAGATAAAATATTACCATGAAGGGAAGACATCTCACCGAGGTATTAATGAAGTCTATGAATCCCTTAAACGAAAATATTATTGGATAAATATGGAAAAAACTATTAGCAAGTATATAAACAACTGTGAAATATGGCAGCTTGCTAAATATGATAGGAATCCACAAAAACAACCATTATCCAAAACTTATACACCAAGAAGACCATTTCAGCAACTTCATATAGATTTGTTATTCATGGATGGAAGAATTCTATTGACCATTGTGGATCATTTTTCGAAATATGCCCAAGCGTATACTATCACAGATAAAAATGCTGAAACCGTATTAAATGGGATACTACATTTTACGAGTCATCATGGGTTACCAGAGAGAATCGTGATGGACGCTGGTGCTGAATTTAACAATGTGCTAGTAAAAGAATGGTGCGCATTACATAAAATAGGACTACACATTACCTCCATTCGCCACTCACAATCAAATGGAATAGTGGAAAGGTTCCACAGCACGCTAACCGAAGCCATGAGGTGTAAACGAATTAATCAACGAGGACATTTCGAAAACCAACGATTGGAAGCAGTATTAACTTATAATAATAGCCTGCACAGTAGCACTAAATACACACCTTTTGAAATTGTAAATGGTCATAATGAATGCAAATTACCGTTTGATCTAAATGAAGACAGAATAACTCAACAGTTTATTCAAGATAGAGCAGACCAGGTTAAGGAAATTAGACAAAAAGTATTTAACCAATTGGAGCAGACAAAAGAGAAGATGTGTGGAACACATAACCAGAATTTGAAACCCATTGAAGATATCCAAGAAAATACCGAAGTGTTCATTAAAACAGGCAAGAGAAACAAGTTACATCCTAAATTTGTGAAAAAGAAGATAGTAGAAGTAAAGGAGAAAACGGTTAAAATTGATAAGAATAAGAAATATTCTAAAGATGCCATAAAAAAGAAACGTAAATTTACACAAAAATCATTGTTACAGAATGAAGATCCTGGTCCTAGTGGTAACGTCACTGCTGATGCTGGTAACCAATGCGAAAATAGAAACCAAACCAATTGAAACTTACTTGCTTCCTTATCGACTAGGCGAAACCAAAATTATTCAAGGAAAACATGAATTTGTCTATCGAATAGATCCAAAACCATTATTTGGCTACATTTCCACATTAATTGCACAAACAAGATTTTTAAATGTAACGTATTACGAGAAAACTTGGAGTTCACCTCCAACGGGTAACACTTATTTGGACGGATTACGCAACTCAGTCAAGGGACCAACTAAATTAAATCAAGATCTTACAATGTATGGTTTAATAGAACAAACCGCACATAACGTAAAACAGACAGAAACTAAATTGAGGAATTTGTTTCCAAAGTATAGGAAAGAAAGATCTCCTTTAAACATTATCGGCAATGTGGGGAATATGCTATTCGGTATTATGGACAATGAAGATAAGGAGAGGATTGATAATGCTCTGGAGGTGCTAAAGAAAAACCAGGACCATCTTGACGAACAACAGAAGTGGAGCATCTCTATGTTGAAATCCATGTCAAAGAAAATAGCGGAAACTTTCCAGAAAATTGAAAAGTTCCAAGAATCAGTAACTGAGAAGATTAATAAGTTATCAGCCTATATTGATAAAGTAGAATTCTATCAAAAACTACAGAATATAAATTTGCAGATTGGTAACAATAATCTTATGTTATTTAACATGTTGGAAGAAATAGAAAATGCAATAGTGTTCTCCAACTTAGGGAAAGTGCACCCAGCAGTTATAACAATATATGAAATAGAGGAAATAAATCAAATTCTAACCAAATTATATTATCCTAATCAACTGCTATCCTTTAAAACTATACAAAATTATTATTCCTATCTCCAAATCCAGCATTATATTGATGCCAAAGAGATTCTATTCACAGTTTCTGTACCAATAATGTTTCCACAGCAATATATTCTATATCAATTATATTCTATACCACATAGTAGTTACTTAATATCATTTGCTAAGCCGTATTTGTTATTAGGAGAAGGTACATATGCCATGAGTGAAAGATTGTGTGAAAAGATAGAAGACTTTTATATTTGTAAAGAAACTCCTTCACCAAATGATGAAAATTGTATACTAAATCTACTTAAGAATAGCGATAAAAATTGTAATAAAATTAAAATTAATTTCACTAAGCCAATTGTGTATCAGATAGGTTCAGGTGATTTACTCGTAATTGTATCAAGACCTATAACTTTTACATATGATTGTAAAGAACAAGGTTTAATTAAAATAGAAGTTCCCAGTTTAATTAGGCTTGATCAAAATTGTTCGATAAATGTTAATAATCAAGAATTTTATTATAAGAGAAATTTATTGAAGGGAATGCCCTTTAATTTACCTAGAATAAGTATTTCAAATGCAAATAATGATGATATCCCAATTAAATTAGATAACCTGAATATTCAAAGTTTTGCTGAAATTGAAAAAGAATTAAATGAACATAAAAATATAAAGTTAAATGATTTCAAAACTGTACATCCTTTTACAAATTCTGTTCTCATAATTATTGTATTATCAATTGCGATTTGTGTTGTATTGTTTAAATATAAAAAAATATGTATCAAAAAATGTACTAAGAAGAGGGCCCCGCAAAGAGAAGAAATGCATCTTGACGCTTCGCCCCAAGATCCATTCTAGCGGTGGAGGAGTAATATGAAACGGTAGATAGTGACCATGAACTATGTATGTATATGTATCATCTTGGTATTATCTATGTATGTGACGAGTCAGTCGTAATCAGATGCTCGTGTAATAAAGTACTTAGTTTGTTCGTTAAAACAGTATTTTTATTTATTTTCACAAATAAAAATCCCGTTAAATATAATTCCCGTTCACAACTCTGCTCTCTATAAAAGATCATTCACTTTCTGTATTTACAAACTATTTAATCCCTTACCTTCATACCTGAAGCAGAGTCCTATTGGTGTGTTCAGGCGCGCGATCCACGAATTACTTTTTGATGGCCAGTGATTGAGAATTCAAAATTTATTTATATATATATTTTTGAGATGTTGATATACTGCGTGCATTAGCGCGGTTCATTGCAGAATTAGGTTAAGTTAGATGTAGGATTTAGACATTAAGCATTTCTTTATTTTTCTCTATTTCTGTGATTCAAAGGTTAGGTGGTGGAACAGGAAGCAGCGCTATTTGCTGCCTATCTGAATTCCTCGCTTTGTGATTTCTTTTTATTTATATTTTTCTTTTTATTCGCTGCATTTATTTCTCTTTACAATCTGTATTATTTTCTTATTGTAAATGTAATTAAGATAAAAAGAAATAAAGACTATTATTATTAACTACAATACGGTAAGTCGCGGAATCTAATATTGATCAATACGAATCCATTAACGACTGAGATACATTTCTACATATTTTAATTTTTTGAATAATTAATGATTTCATTCTTATATTACAGTAGTTACGCCTGTGATTATTGTTAGTGACATTGAGTGAAGTTATCTCACCTCGAACCAATACCATAGAGAAAAACAATGTGATCAATAGAAAAATGCTTCGAATGAAAAGAAGCAGCAGAAAAAGGAAATCTCAACAAAAGTATCAAGAAAATAAGAAACAATAAATCTGGCAAAAAAGAAACTTTACTAGGCAACTCATCGTGTAAAGGAAACTAAATTAATTGGGTACGATGTTAACAAAAATAAATAAGCTTTGTATACATGGTTTTAAATAATTTACAAAAAGATATATTAAATTTATTTAATTAAATTTAACTGGGGTTTAAAAGATACCTATTAAATAAATTATGTGTTTCTTTTTTGGAGTTATGGAAATATAGACAATCAAACAATATATTTTGAACTTTGACACCTGAAATTTCATCTTTTAAGGTGATAAGCTGCAATGAACAAAAGTTTGATGAAATTTCATAATAAAAACGATTAGACACCAACCACACAATTACAAAAAAATTAATTGATATCACTCTATAATGAGAAATTTAGAGCCAAATTCTATGCCTTAGAGTCAGTATGTTCCATTTTTACATCAAGTTAATTTCTTTTTCGTACAATAACTACAATATCAATGAGCACTTTGCCGCATGCAGATTGTATTTATTCGACTCCTTAAATGAAATAAATTGTAACTGCATTATCACCTAAACAAATAAAAAGCTATTTGAGGTCCATTCGGCATAGCATAAATTCTTTATTATTCCCTGCCGTTGTTTGTACCAGTTCAATGAGAAAATGCAATAGAGACACATGAAAGCGTTATCGAATTATGCCAAATGTGGGAAATGAATAAACGTGAAAGCCCTATCGTCATTATTATCGTCGAGTTGATTGTCAGCATTCACTCCGACGGCGTAACAATGTTTATAGTGTGACTGATGCGGTGGTCATGGTATAACTGAAAACGGAGTTACAATGAACGGAACTGAATCGAAGCCAACGACGTCCCAGAGACGCCAGAGAATGAGGATTGTGCCAGTGAAAGGAGGAAGGGGAACCTCATATGGCATTACTGCAGTAACCGGGAGTATATAGCTGGGGCACATGCATTCAGAATGTGCTCACTGCAGCAGGTGAAATCATATTTGATATAATCCGGTTTATCTAACATGGGCATCACACATTGTTTTAACATCATTGTTGCAGTGACGCGGGATTCATTGTGCGGTCACTGCACGTTAGGAAACAATGCTTTCTATTAACGACGATGTGATTATCGGATAAACTGCAAAAGATAACTATGGCGATTCGTAGATAATTTCAGAGTTTAATTTTTTTCCCAAGATTCACAATTACTTATTTAATTAGCTATAAATATATCTGCAGCACACCCACTATCTTAAATTAAAATCAATAAATTTCAAAACCGTTTACCTAGAGAAAATGATTCTTTCATTTCAAGTGAAATACTAAATTTTGAAAGTTAAAGTGTGGCCATCCGGATTTCTGGTCTTAAGCTCGTCGAAGTAACTTTTAAAAACAGCAGTGTAATAATTTCAATAAGAAAAAATCGGAAGGTATTAGTTCTATTTTAATTTTCTATTTGGGTTAAACTATAGTAACCATGTAAATCTAAGGATATATGAACGATTGTTGTATGCAAATGATATATCTTTGCATGCAACAACGAAAAACGATTAAAATAACATTTGATTTTAATCATGGTTCGACCGTATAATTTGTTGGCACAACAGTTGTTAGAATTAAATGACTACTAGGGATCAAACTGCAATTCAACAGAAAACACCCTGTAGTTTACCTATTTCAAATTAAATGCTAGAAGGATAATTTTTCTAGAAAAAACCCATGAAATGCTCCATCGAACGAGCCCAAAAATTTTCAGATTGGTTGAACGGCTCAGGAGATATTAAAATTTACATATTGAACAATTGATTGGCTTCCCCGTTCCTTATTACAGCAGATACGGAAAAGTCATTACACAAAATAATGGGACATCAACTCAGCTTTCGAACGGTCCATTCAAAACTATAGCTCAACCTGCAATTTTCTGGGATAATACTGATTTTATGATTGAACATAGCAGATACGCCCCCTAGCGGTAAAATTTCGACCATTAAAATTTTCGGATATTTCTAGTAGCCACATTGATTAAGTATTTTTTGTCTCGAAGCTCTAGGCATAGCAGTTTCCGAGATACAGCCGGTCGCCACCCTTGCTAAATCACCCGGTACAATTAGGAGGAATAGTTGGTATAGCAGCAAAATAGACGACATATCGAACACTTGCGTTAACCACTGTTGGAAATAATGTATCACATTATTCATGCAATCAAATTTCTCTCACATACTATTGTTAACTTGATTTGTTAAAAATACATAATAAGCTTAAGTATATCCTTACCATATGATAACTTTGTATTTCCTTTTAAGATTTTTTCAATTAGCAGGGTATGAATTGATTTATTTTCCTTCATATGTCCTGCTTTCTGATATTGCACATATGTTTCGAATGGCCCAGCAGCTATAATTTCGTAACTACAGGTGACGACAGGGCAGTCCTATGCTGCACCCTTCATAATCTCTTTTACTGTGTTGGATGATGTTCGAATCACTACTTCATGACTTATACCGGAAGAAAGTTTCCCCGGTAAAATTACAGACATTTAGCAAACAATAAAATCGAATATATTATAAAGAGGAGAATACAGCTAAAGAAGGAATATACAAGAAGATTAGCAACTTCATATCAGACAGAGAGCAATAATTAAGCGGTAGCAAGCAAAAGTAATAACGAATATAGCTTACCGTATACGCAGAACTATATAACACGTCGCTCAACCGGAAGTCTTCTTAAGAATCGGAACTTTATTAAATAATAGGGTTGACTATTTTCGTCACCTCGCACGCATTCTTATTTTTCGGTGTTTCAAGTGTGTGTTTCACATTCCTAATAGTGATAGAAATATCTTCGTCTGGTATATTCCTACACCTTCAAAGAATGGTGTTTTTGCAATAGGTGCATTGTTGTTTTCTCTAATTTCGAAATATTTATTAACCGAGAAATGCATTTGAAATAATTTAGGCAACAAACAAAATGCGATAGTACCTACAGTGTACAAATTTTTGCTATTTAGATAGTTTATTAAATTTTGAATATAATGTCTCTTTTAGTTTTTATCTTTAGACAATAAATAACCATTGCCCCGCCTCCATGACTGATAGCCAAGCTTGCGTGCCCCTAGGCTCTCAGTCATGGAGGCGCTGGTTAAAATCTCACTGTCAATTGCGATAACCGTTTTTTCCGGGGTCGTAATGATGATTAAGAGGGAAATTTGGTTCAGCGCGGGGCTGCCTGACAAGCATCAGTTGCTTAGGGTTCATCTATCTCATCATATAAAAGAAAAATTATAACGAAAACGCAAATTACTTAAGTAGGCTTCTGGAATGTGGCTGATGAGAAAAAAATAATATCATAATAACCAATGCTCGGTAGACGGTGCGGGAACGCCTCATTGCTAGTATAGCCAACCGTTTGTACTTATAAGTAGGGGTTGCAAGTGCGTTATTTAATATCGCACTGATAGTAGGTGTACAGTCTGATATCCGAGATACATCTCTACGCATATGAATTTATTTTATATATTGTCACCAACGATTTATCATAGTTTATAAAACCAATCTACTTGCTTTAGCGTCTTTACTTAAAGAAGCTCTCTCTTAACTCTCTGACAGGGCATCGCCCTTTATGTGGCCTCCTACCTCCCCTTCTAGCCACCCCTGTCCTCTCAATATGAACCTCTAGTATCTAAAGTTGCCTCGCTCTTATCATTCTCAGTACTCTAGTTCGAATGTATCCAAATGTACACATTCCTCCATTCAATACTCTAAATAATCACTTCCTGGTGGTTGCATCTCATAGTGGAGCTATTGACCATGTTCACAGAGATGCTTAACACTACTCATAATAACTCTATTTCCACCCCCGGAGATACTTAGCACTAATGAAAATATGTGTTCTCTAATTCGTCTTATTGTATGTAAATTAATATATTTAACTTCACCTAATTTCTGATTAGGTAGCTATAAAAGTGTATAATAAGTGTTACCTTGTATATCTATTTGTATTTTCCAGCACAACTACTGGAATACTATGCCACGCATACATATATAAAAATAACACCAACACGTTATATATATTACAAACGTCACACACCTCTTCTTCTTCTTCCCCCTCCTACTGCTCTCTCTCGTGTCTCTCTGTACTCCGAACTGCTACCTGGGTTGCCTAATTTTAGGTTCGTGAATCGCATTTCACAACATATATTGTCTCTTTAACACAGGCATTTCCAGCTATTCTCGGTCTGTCCGTTGGCGTCGGCACAGCTATTCTGATGTAGCACATGCGCTTCCAGTTTTTCCCGGTCTGTCCGTTGGCGCCGGCACAGCTTCTAGTGGAACACCGTTATGGCAATCGCGTCGGCACAACTTTCTGATTCACGCAAAGATTTATTCATAGCCATTCTCGTTCCGCAAAGTTTAGCGCCGGCACGACTTTTCGACCCGATATAGCACGTGAAAATCGTCCGTGTACTTTTGAACCGACCACGCTTTCAACAACCTATTATACACGGTGGCCAGAAAAATGCGGACAAACACCACGCAGGCCAAATCTTTGTTTAATTCTGAGTTGACAATCTTAATTGAGAAAAGTAGTACAGTGTTTTCTTAAGTCACACGAGCAGCTTAAAATAATAGTAAATTTGGCAACACCTAATCAGACAAGTACTGTGGCAGTAATCATTTTATTATTTACTATAAATCAGGTAAATACGCAAATTAGCAAGAATTTTATGTTAACATGGATAAAAATTTTATTGAACTTTAAAGATAATATGAAAAAATTATAACAACTGCTCAAATTGGTAGCCATCAGTTTCCAGAAATAATTCCAATCTTCGAGGAAGCGAATTCAAAACGCGCTCCAACATATCGGGGGTGATTAATCGAACTGCCGCAGTAATTTTATTAATTATCCTCTTCGTTAGCTGGAGGCGTTGCATAGACCTTTTCCTTTAAAAACCCCCAAACGAAAAAGTCCAGAGGATTAATATCGGGAGATCTAGCTGGCCATGCTATTGGACCGTTACGCCCTATCCACCGATTCGGAAAGTGTTCGTTTAACCAATCCCTCGAAATTCTGGCATTGTGAGCGGGTGCACCGTCATGCATGGACAACATGTTGGGTCTCAAATTCAATGGAATATTATCCAGTACTTCTTCTAAAACGTTAACGTACTGAATTCCATTTAGATGATTTGGAAGAAATATTGGTCCAACAACTCGGAGATTTAAAATCCCCAGCCAAACATTTGCCGAAAATCTTCTCTGATGTCCAATTTCCCTTACTGCCTTGAGATTTTCGTCCGCCCAAAAATGAAAATTATGGCTACTAAAGACGCCATCTCTCGTAAACAAGCATTCGTCGCTCCAGAGAATATGCAATAAAAAGTTCGGCTCTTCTTGAATCCTTTGTAAAACATTGTTACAAAACATTTTTCTGTGCACATTATCATTTACATACAAAGGCCGCACTTTCCTTGCATGAAACGGACGCAAAAGATTTTGAGATAGTGCTGAGTGCATTGTTGTTTTGCTAGGAATATTCAGTTCCCGAGCTATTTGTCTTGTGCTGGACGTCGGATCTTCGTAAACAGCATCCAATATTTGCTCTTCTAATTGAACTGTTCGACGCTCTGTAGGTCTACCGCTGTTACGATAATTCGGTATAAAGGTGCCAGTTTCTCTAAGTCGCTGATCCAATCTACGGAACGTGTTGGTGGATGGATGTCGCCGTTGTGGATATCGTATTTGATATTCCTCTTTTGCCAAGTTTGCATTTCCATTGCAAAATCCGGATACCATATACATGTCGGCGTATTCTCCAAAGGTAAACATTGTTCAGTATTAAGAGCAGCACAAAATGTTTATCTTATTTGAACAGCCAAATGGCACATGAAAAACGTCAAAAATTGACAACTACTTATTACTTTTAAACAAGCAGCCTTACAGTACCACATTGCCGTATGTACTTTAATTTCAAAAACGCCAATGAAGAAATGTTAAAAATGTAAACCATTGGTATTAATCGATTAGTTACATCAATGCATTTGAGATAATTCCATTTCTAAATTTCACCACAATGATTTTACATAGATAAATTTGACGAATTTTGCTAAATTTTGGCCGTGCATCTTAAGGTTTGATGGTCTCGTATGCTTTAAGGAAGGACCGTATAACTTTTTTGGATTAACATTATCGCCTCAGAATTGAACAAAGAATCGTTCTACCTGGCGATTATCCGCCCTTTTCTGGCCACTGTGTATAGTAACTTGTTTATTTTGTTTGCGTGCGTTTTTTATATTTAATAAATATCTTTTAAAAAAATTATCTTTTCTGTTATTATTTTCTGAGGAACATTTCAAGTAGTACATATGTATATAGGTACAAGTTTCTGTAAATTTTAAAGTTGCCTACCTCTCAATTCTAATAAATAAATGTTAAATTTATAAAAAAAATAAGAATAATAAGAAATAAAACGATTCATTCTATTTATTTAACTAGAAGACGCATTCAAATAAAATTTATACACCTATTGGATCTCGAGAAGCGAGACCTGACATCCGAGAACATCTATTCGAATACTTTCATTCGAATTCAAGACTCGGCGCATCTGAATACGAAAACTGAGAACGAGTACTCGAATACTTTCATGAGTTCTCGAGTGGTCTTGAGAACAGTCTGGAATTGATAACTTTGCCGTTTTGCATTCGAATACTCCCATCACCACTTACAACACACGTGATAAAAAGCACGGACATCGAACTTCACGTGAATTAAAACACCGACCACACGTACTTTTGTAATTCATGTACGGTACGGGAATATACGTTGGACGATTTGTAGAAAGAAGAAAGGAACTCGCGTACCGATTCATGTGAATTAACAATACACATACGGTACGTACTTTAGATACACGTGTAGTTCGGATACGTGACGTTCGAAACATGTCCGTACAGGTACATACGTACGTACTGTGCGTGTATACGGAATAAGGTACCTAGTAATATGAAACGGTAGATAGTGACCATGAACTATGTATGTATATGTATCATCTTGGTATTATCTATGTATGTGACGAGTGAGTCGTAATCAGATGCTCGTGTAATAAAGTACTTAGTTTGTTCGTTAAAACAGTATTTTTATTTATTTTCACAAATAAAAATCCCGTTAAATATAATTGGCGCAGTCAATTAGGATCCTTCACAAAGTTCTATTGAAGAAAGTTTTGGTGTATTTCGATACTTTAGAAGGGAAGAACCCAAAGAACAAGGAAGAAGCGACGAACGACACAGGTTCCGGGCAGACGCAGATCCAAGCTGTCCATTTGCTGACCAGCGAAATTCTTGTGCTCTACAGTCCTGTATCAAAACGTGAGTACCTTATTTCTAAAGCAATTACGGCTCAAATCTGACTATTGAAGTCATTTTCATAAATTGAAACACATTTCATTATTTGAAATACAGTAAACTATCGAAGTTTATTGATCCTTCATCAAATCCCAAACAAAACAAATCACAAAAAAAAAAAATCAAAACTGGAAGAATTAATAGTTAGGTTAAAAGAATTAGATATAGAAATGGCGGTAAATTATCAACTACTTAAAATTGAATTAGACTCAATACCAACATTCAGTGGGGAAGCTAGCAGCATAAACTTATTTGTTAATGCATGTGATCAAATATGTGCCAAATATGCAACTAACGCCGAAGTAAAAAATGCAATATTTCACACCATATTAGGCAAACTTAGGGACAGGGCAAAACTACTAATTTGCTCTAGGAACGAATTAAACACTTGGGATAGTGTCAAGGGTGCAATTTATAGCTATTTTTCCGATAAAAGAGACTTTGGTCAATTAATCCAGGAATTCAACAACACAAAGATGTATGCCAAGGAAGATGCTATGTCTTTTGGATATCGGTTGCAAGACCTTCTTTCTAAAATCATGACAAAATTAGCACAAACACCAGAAATTCAACATAAACTAGCGAGAGCTGACATTTACGCTGGAAATGCACTTGAAGTTTATATGTTAAATTTATCCGAAGACATTCAGATACATGTAAAACCTTTACGTCCGAAAAGCCTGGAAGAAGCAATGGGCTATGTTCAAGATGCCATGAATTTTCAACTAAGGTCAAATGCAATTAAAGGAAATAAAGCCTCGCAACAACACCAACCGCAACGAAGACCACCTTTACCTGCACAATACATTCCTATACAAAATTTCCCAGTTTACTCGCAACCCTTACCTCAAACATCAAATACTTTCGTACAAAATCCACCCCGAAATATCAATGTATTTCCTAGAGGACCAATACCGAATTATCCAAGACCATACCATATTCAACAACCTCAGTTTCCGACTAATAAACAAGTGTTTGGACAACCACGAAATGTATGGGCACCAGGACAGAACAGAATGCCAATGCCAAGACCGACACCTATGTCCGGTGTATCGACAGCAATAGCAAGATCATCTAATTACCGGCAAGATAATTTTTTCAAGAAAACTGGACAACAGAACACAGCAGTGGAAGAATTACACAATCAAGAAGAGCTATATGAACCACTATACAATCAAGAAAATGGTTTATGGTATCTTCCCATGACATCACCATTTGAAGAACCAACTGTGGAATTTCCTGCAGAAGAAGCCGCAAAAGAGGAACAACAAGAAGAAATTCTAGACGACGGAAATTTTTGTATGAGTGCCTCACCAACGACCTCAACCGACTAACCCTTAGTGGATTACCTTATATCCAAATTCAGAACCCTCCGATGCGATTGTTAATTGATACGGGAAGCACGATTTCTTTAATCGATCCAGAAATCGCTATGAAATATTTTTCAAGCGACATTTTTCAAGAAGAAATTGAAATACGAACAGCAGGAGGAAAAATAAGAACATGTGAATCTGTAATGGTACCTTGTTTCGCGGAACTACGATCAAATGGGTATATAAAGATGGTAATGGTAAAATTTCACAAATTTTATGATGGGCTAATTGGTTTAGAAGATTTAAAATGTATGCAATTCAATATAGATTTATCAAATAGTAGGCTGTTGAGAGAGGATTATGAAATTCCTTTACTATTCAAGAAACCAGAATCGATTAGAATACCAGGAAGATCGCGAATATTAAAGAAGATAGAGGTAAACTACGTAGAAGGAGCAGTTTTAGTTGAAAGTTACAACAAAGATGACATTCACATACCTCAAAGTTTAACTAATGTTCGAAAAGGGGAAGCATGGATTGAAATCCAAAATTGGAATAATGATGAAAAAGTAATGGAAATAGGACCCATACCAGTACAGTCACTGGAAAATTATCACTTATATAAATACGAAGTACACGAAGACAGTAATAACTTACTACAATTGGATGGATTAATAAGGACCAATCACATGAACGACGAAGAGAAATATAAAATTTTAAAACTATGTAAAAGTTATTTGGATCTTTTTAAAAAGTCTGATGACAGATTATCATTTAGTAATAATGTCAAACATGAAATTAAAACCACAAATGATATACCAATATTTAAGAAAGCAAGAAGATTCCCTTATTCACAAAAGGAAGAAATTAGAAGACATATCCAACAACTTTTGAGTGACTATATTATTAGACCTAGTCAAAGTCCATGGGGATCTCCAGTGAATTTAGTGGAAAAGAAAATGGACGCAAGTGGTCAACGAAAAACCAGACTTGTAATTGACTATAGGCTATTAAACGACAAAACTATAGAAGATCGTTATCCAATACCCAATATAGAGGACATCCTTGATAAGCTGGGGCGATGTCAATACTTTTCAACATTGGACCTAGCTTCAGGTTACCATCAAATCCAGATGCACCCACAATCAATTTCGAAAACCGCTTTTAATACAGAAGATGGCCATTTTGAATACTTACGAATGCCATTTGGACTTAAAAATGCGCCGGCGACCTTCCAACGGATCATGGATGACATTTTAAGAGGTGTTCTAAACAATTTTTGTCTCGTTTATTTAGACGACATTATTGTGTTTTCACCATCTCTAGAAGAACATATTAAACATCTGAAGGCTGTATTTGAACGACTAAGGAATGCCAATCTTAAACTACAAATCGACAAGTGCGAATTCCTTCGAAAGGAGACTGAATACTTGGGACATGTAATAACACCTGAAGGCATTAAACCTAATCCAAAAAAAATTGAAGCTATCAGAAGATTTCCAATACCAACTAGCCAACGAGAAATCAAATCTTTTCTAGGCCTTTTGGGTTATTATCGCAAATTTATCAACAACTTTGCAAAGATCACAAAACCACTAACCAAATGTTTACGGAAGGGCAAGTCTGTTAAACATACATCTGAGTTCATTGATGCATTTGAACATTGTAAAATATTACTCTGTAATGATCCTATATTAAAGTACCCAGATTTCGATAAGACTTTCGAATTAACCACGGATGCGTCAAATTTTGCTGTTGGTGCGATTCTATCGCAAGAAGGTCATCCAGTGGGTTATGCGTCAAGAACTTTAAACCCAGCTGAAACCAACTATTCCGTCATTGAAAAGGAAATGCTTGCCATCATATGGGCTTGCAAAAATTTCCGCCCCTATCTGTATGGACGGAAATTTTTTATTAAGACAGATCACAAACCACTTCAGTGGTTATTTTGTTTAAAGGAACCTAATTCACGACTTATGAGGTGGAAGTTAAAACTTGGAGAGTATGACTATGAGATACAATATAAAAAGGGCAAATTGAACCAAGCAGACCCTTTGTCCAGAATCAAGATAGCGGAAAATTATATTAATTCTTTGAAAGATTGGGAATCTATAGCAGTCAATCCTGATGAAGAACCACCACAGCTAACTGCTGAAGAAATAGAAGAAACTTTCGGATCAACAGTCAATAATCAAGAGAATGAAGATTCCAGTAGTAGAACGCTAACAGGAAATTCGGATACATTAACAGCTCATTCAGATAACGGGGATGTTGAAATAGTAATACCTTATACAGAAAAAGTATTAAATATAGCTGAAAGACAAATAATAATTGATGCGACTAGAAATTTAAATAAACCTGTAATTCGGAATATTAAAGTATTTAATAAAGATCGTATCTTTGTAACCTTTCCTATTTACGTTGAAAACGAAGATATACTAGAAACGCTCAAAACGTGCCTGATTTCAGAGAAGAAGAATACCATCTATTTTAAGCAAAAGAACATTGAACGAGATATTATAAGACTAATCCAGAAAAATTTTATTAGAATGAAAATTGAAATAGCAAATAAAATAGTGGAGGACATAGAGAATGAGGAAGAACAAGTAGAGAAGATAAAATATTACCATGAAGGGAAGACATCTCACCGAGGTATTAATGAAGTCTATGAATCCCTTAAACGAAAATATTATTGGATAAATATGGAAGAAACTATTAGCAAGTATATAAACAACTGTGAAATATGCCAGCTTGCTAAATATGATAGGAATCCACAAAAACAACCATTATCCAAAACTTATACACCAAGAAGACCATTTCAGCAACTTCATATAGATTTGTTATTCATGGATGGAAGAATTTTATTGACCATTGTGGATCATTTTTCGAAATATGCCCAAGCGTATACTATCACAGATAAAAATGCTGAAACCGTATTAAATGGGATACTACATTTTACGAGTCATCATGGGTTACCAGAGAGAATCGTGATGGACGCTGGTGCTGAATTTAACAATGTGCTAGTAAAAGAATGGTGCGCATTCCATAAAATAGAACTACACATTACCTCCATTCGCCACTCACAATCAAATGGAATAGTGGAAAGGTTCCACAGCACGCTAACCGAAGCCATGAGGTGTAAACGAATTAATCAACGAGGACATTTCGAAAACCAACGATTGGAAGCAGTATTAACTTATAATAATAGCCTGCACAGTAGCACTAAATACACACCTTTTGAAATTGTAAATGGTCATAATGAATGCAAATTACCGTTTGATCTAAATGAAGACAGAATAACTCAACAGTTTATTCAAGATAGAGCAGACCAGGTTAAGGAAATTAGACAAAAAGTATTTAACCAATTGGAGCAGACAAAAGAGAAGATGTGTGGAACACATAACCAGAATTTGAAACCCATTGAAGATATCCAAGAAAATACCGAAGTGTTCATTAAAACAGGCAAGAGAAACAAGTTACATCCTAAATTTGTGAAAAAGAAGATAGTAGAAGTAAAGGAGAAAACGGTTAAAATTGATAAGAATAAGAAATATTCTAAAGATGCCATAAAAAAGAAACGTAAATTTACACAAAAATCATTGTTACAGAATGAAGATCCTGGTCCTAGTGGTAACGTCACTGCTGATGCTGGTAACCAATGCGAAAATAGAAACCAAACCAATTGAAACTTACTTGCTTCCTTATCGACTAGGCGAAACCAAAATTATTCAAGGAAAACATGAATTTGTCTATCGAATAGATCCAAAACCATTATTTGGCTACATTTCCACATTAATTGCACAAACAAGATTTTTAAATGTAACGTATTACGAGAAAACTTGGAGTTCACCTCCAACGGGTAACACTTATTTGGACGGATTACGCAACTCAGTCAAGGGACCAACTAAATTAAATCAAGATCTTACAATGTATGGTTTAATAGAACAAACCGCACATAACGTAAAACAGACCGAAACTAAATTGAGGAATTTGTTTCCAAAGTATAGGAAAGAAAGATCTCCTTTAAACATTATCGGCAATGTGGGGAATATGCTATTCGGTATTATGGACAATGAAGATAAGGAGAGGATTGATAATGCTCTGGAGGTGCTAAAGAAAAACCAGGACCATCTTGACGAACAACAGAAGTGGAGCATCTCTATGTTGAAATCCATGTCAAAGAAAATAGCGGAAACTTTCCAGAAAATTGAAAAGTTCCAAGAATCAGTAACTGAGAAGATTAATAAGTTATCAGCCTATATTGATAAAGTAGAATTCTATCAAAAACTACAGAATATAAATTTGCAGATTGGTAACAATAATCTTATGTTATTTAACATGTTGGAAGAAATAGAAAATGCAATAGTGTTCTCCAACTTAGGGAAAGTGCACCCAGCAGTTATAACAATATATGAAATAGAGGAAATAAATCAAATTCTAACCAAATTATATTATCCTAATCAACTGCTATCCTTTAAAACTATACAAAATTATTATTCCTATCTCCAAATCCAGCATTATATTGATGCCAAAGAGATTCTATTCACAGTTTCTGTACCAATAATGTTTCCACAGCAATATATTCTATATCAATTATATTCTATACCACATAGTAGTTACTTAATATCATTTGCTAAGCCGTATTTGTTATTAGGAGAAGGTACATATGCCATGAGTGAAAGATTGTGTGAAAAGATAGAAGACTTTTATATTTGTAAAGAAACTCCTTCACCAAATGATGAAAATTGTATACTAAATCTACTTAAGAATAGCGATAAAAATTGTAATAAAGTTAAAATTAATTTCACTAAGCCAATTGTGTATCAGATAGGTTCAGGTGATTTACTCGTAATTGTATCAAGACCTATAACTTTTACATATATAATATAAATAATATAAATGATTTCAAAACTGTACATCCTTTTACAAATTCTGTTCTCATAATTATTGTATTATCAATTGCGATTTGTGTTGTATTGTTTAAATATAAAAAAATATGTATCAAAAAATGTACTAAGAAGAGGGCCCCGCAAAGAGAAGAAATGCATCTTGACGCTTCGCCCCAAGATCTATTCTAGCGGTGGAGGAGTAATATGAAACGGTAGATAGTGACCATGAACTATGTATGTACCTATATGTATCATCTTGGTATTATCTATGTATGTGACGAGTGAGTCGTAATCAGATGCTCCTGTAATAAAGTACTTAGTTTGTTCGTTAAAACAGTATTTTTATTTATTTTCACAAATAAAAATCCCGTTAAATATAATTAGGTACCTACCATTATAAAAGTAAATAAAAATAATAAATAATCGCCTATTATGAATATCCATACACTTGCAGGAAAACGTATCTGATATCGAGTTACTTGCATTCCATGAGGATTGACATCAACTTATAAATGATAATTGTTTATTAAGACATCATTTCGATGGAAATTTGATTGATCTGTCCATAAAATAAATGACAAATATTTGTTTACAATTTGTTAATAACAAATCGCAAAAAATGTAAAGAGAAGAAATAAAAGGGACATTGTATTCAGAATTTAATAAACTATTTAAATAAGCAAAAAGATACAGGTTGTTCAATTAAAAAAAGGAGCAAAACTGTCACTTGCGCCGCTTTTGTTTTTCAATGTACAAGATTCTGTCTCATCTAATTGGAAAAAACACAAAATATTATAACAGATTTGCTTTTAATTTTTTTAAATACATTGATAATTTCGGAAATAATGAGTGCGGAATGAAAAATCAACAACCACGTACAACTGCCTAATGTTATATTTAGAAAATCAAACTCAATATGAAACCACCAAAGTTGTATTAGACTTGTAGAGGTGTACGTTAAGAAATAGGTATAAAATTTTTTTTATCGCTGTTTCTCTAACTGTTTTTCAGAGTCGACGCTTTTGTATGCAGCATATAAATAAAAGTATTAATATATGGAGCCTGTCTGCACTTCCTGAGTCACAACCGACGTTTATCGTCTTCGTATGCAATGTATGTACTGGCTGAACCGTATTGTACGAGTCCAGGGATCCCCTCTTTTTCGTATTGAAGACAGCGCCATATTGTCTAGTGATCCATCATCCGACTGTCAGTTGTTATTGTTACGGAAATATATACAGCGAGCCGCGGCGCGCGAAAACCAAGCCAGCCAGCGATTGTTGTGTCACACCGCCCGGGCCGACTGCGATGTGAGCACGCATAATTGCCAAAGTTTAAAATCGAATAGGGATGAAATTGGCTTTGTGCGCGAATGAATATTTTATATTTCGGACGGGGCTCATTAATGGAATCCGAGGGTTATTAAATTCTCGTTGAAGACGCGGATTTGACGACCGAATTGAAGGTACTTAGCCGCTAAGACTGATGGATTGGGACGATTGTTAAATAATTATATTTGCGGAAGTTTCTTCTATAGCAGAAATGGCAGGAACGGGGGTATACTAAAAATGCATGTGCAACCCTAATTTGCATTACACTACCTAAGTCTGATGTAGTGGAGATTAAGGGATTTTCCTTAAAGAAACGGATATAAAGATTGCTCAAATGAACTCAGCACATCTTGTATGTGTACACTCGTGGTCAGATAAATGTTTCCAACCTACACGCATTTTCTACAGATTTTTTACAGTGTACGAATGTGTTTATCCTAGTCGAGGTTGGATAGCGCGACGTGCCAGTGGTGTTTAGTGAATAGAGTATGCCACAAATCAAGATAAGGTGTTAGAGAAAAGAGTGTTTATATTTTGGATGCGGGCTAGCTGCCGGAATTCGTTTAGTACGTTTTTCTGTGCGGCGGCTTTTATTCTCTCTCGGTATTTATATCGAAGTCCGTCAATCGAAAAGAGGAACCGCACCGATAGATATATTTTATTATTGTTTTTATTATATATATTTTAAAATTTGTAATAACAAACTTTTAGCTCATTTCTTATTATTTTCTGCTCCCTCTCCTTTTCTGTATAAATAATTAATTTACATTTATAGTTATTCAATACTGCAGCCTTTTGGTAAATGTGTATACCGTAGTCGACAAAATTTAACTTTAGTGGATCTTGAAATACGCATGTTTCTTTTTATTTATAGCGGCGCGGTCTTTCCTACACTCCGCTTTCCTACATCTAATTCAATTTTGTTGACTACGGTATATGTTTAATGTAATATAAGCTTTTGTTTTACAAAATTAAAATCAAAAACCTTTTATAAAAAAATCGCATTTAAATTAATTTTACATTGTTCTAAATATAAATGTTCTTACGCCCTTATAGCGTGATGCCCTCTACATATGGCAGGGACAAAAAAAAATACAACAAATAATAATAAGAAAAGAAAAATCGTTATTACAAATCTTATAATACTGTTACAGAAAATAAAAAAAAACATGAATAAAATATCAAAATGTTTTGTAAAATAATTATTTCAAGTTTCAATTCTATGCTATATTGTCCAAAAAATATTACAACAAGAAAAAATATACGAAACATGATGATAATCTACATAGTAAGGTATTGATCCGCACTATAAAATGCATGTAAAAATATAAATAAATAACATTTATAACTGTTTGATCTACAAAGAAGCCGATCCTTTAAAAATGCCACATTATTTATTACACATTGCGTTTATTGAGACGAACGTTAAGATATCCTACTCAAGAACTGAAATGTTTGTTTTTTTATGGTAAAAAATATTTTATTTATTTGGGAGCGCCCGAAGCTTCTTACGTAAGACATTTGTTAAACTTTGTTGGCTAGAAGGTGTATCCAAACAGAAAATGGGTGGAGCAAATCACGGTACAAAAGTTTTGTATTAAGTGAACTATCAAATGCCCGGGATAACAACCTCCGTAAGCGTGGCTTCTAATCGCTAGAACGCATATGAGTACCGAAGTTTGGGTGGTTTCCCAACTAAACAAAAATACGCACAGAAATATATTTGCGCGTGAATTTCAAACTACCAAACTGATCAGAAAATACTTTTGGATAACCAATAATATTACTATTGTGTTTGTATACATTATTTCTCATTTTTTATTCCGTATATTCATTTATCATGTTCATATAAATATTTAATAATAGGTATCTATATTAACTAATGTTATCAACTTCTTCTTTAGTGTATTTTTTATATTATTTAGTTACTTTTGGATCTACAGTGAATTCCGTAATAAAAACGAAGTTCTATGAGCAACGGTCGAAGCAGCGTCACAAATCATTATTTAAAATGTTCTAGGGCACTTCTTTATGTTTCGCTTACTCGTACGGTTATACTCCCATATTATCTATAAGTTGGATCTGACGACCTACAGCTGTAACATAATCGCTCACTTGAAAACCCCACTTAATATTATGTCATGTTTCTTACAAAGATGTGTTTTTCTTACTGTAAGGTGTTTTATAAACTTACACACACAACTTCGTTTATTTTCCTATTCATTTTACTCGTTTCATATCTACTACTAATAAATTCTAATAGGAAAAAAAAAGCTTGCGGTCGAACATCTGGCAGCTACACTGTTAAGGTTGAAAACATACGAATTTACGGTTTCAGGTCGGAAACATTTATGTGGCCACGAGTGTACCTACGTGAAATTTCTACCAAATAGATAGTTTTAATTAGAAAACCTCATATGAGGTGCCACCGAAAAAGTCAGCAGCCTTTGTTTCGAAAGTCGAATAAGTAGATGAGTATGTGTTGAATTGAAAGAACATGGAAATGTATCCTCAAACTAAACATTCGTCAAAATTAGTTTACGAAATATATATCTCTACTTCATAACTAGCTGTTTACACTTAAAACTAATTTTACATTGTCAACTTTATGGCTTTGTTCAAGCATATGTAGGACTACACTAGATTCGGCGAATCTTCTAAATTTCAAATGCTCTTTGAAATGAGTTTTAATTGATTTTTTAGTTTGCCCAACAACTGATTACAGTCTTCAGCATACGTACTTAATGTTTTTAATTTTCTCAATAGACTGAGGACCGCGCGAACCGATATTTTATAAAATTTTTATAACATTTGACGTAGTGTAATATAGAAACCTTTGATGGTAAAATATATTATATTATAAAAGAAGTTTTAGTAGAGTTTTAAAAAAGATTTCTGTCAAAGAACTTTAATAGTGCAATATGCGCCTAACGTATACATAAGTTTAACCTCTTGATCTAATCTTTTTTTTTAAAGGGTGATTTGACATCACTGATCGAGTAATAAACATCGGATTAGACAGACGCTACCAAAACAACACGGCCGCCACAGAAAAACCCTTTATTTCTTATCTGGCTACAGTAATTGACATTCAAAGTGAACATATCAGTAATACTTATTATGTTAATACATTTAACAAAACAAGTAGAATTTAACAATGACAAAAAAAAATGTAAGTAATGAAAAAACATTCAAGATGACGAAAAAAATACAGCAAGAGAAAAGAATGATTATTAAATGAATGTGTAAAGTTTAAATGTTACGTTAAAATTGAAAAGATCGCCTAGATAACTTTGCCTTTAATTTAAATATTTACAATAGAAAAAAAAAATATTTGTAAAATCAGTATCTGATTGTCATTATGTGTTAAAAAAAATACAGTTTTAAAAGGCTTCATATAAAAAAATAATAATAATTCTTTTTTTTTATGTAAGAAATGCTTATTAATCCCTACTTGCAAAGTTTACAAGGAAAACAAAAAAAAAACTAGTTGGCTTTGAATGTTGCTTGCTACCAGATCAGCGTTTCTCAACCTTTTTGCATTTCTGACCCAATTTTCAATCACAATTCTCATCGCGCCTCCCTCCTCTCATTTCACTAAATTCGTATAAAAAGCAAAAATTACTTTTAAAAACAACTTTGTCTGTAAATGAAAAAGCTTTACTTGTCTCTTACAAAGTTTCATGTCAGATAGTCAGAAGCAAAAAACCACACACTATTGGTGTAGAGAATATCCTACCAGCTGCAATTGAGATTGTAGAAATTATGTTTTGGAGATAGTTTTGCCAAACAGTTGCAGTCCATACCTCTATCAAATGATACTGTTGCCCGTCAAATTGATAATATAGCTGAAGATGTGCAACACCAGCTTTTTGGGAAATTGCGTGACAAACTTTTTTCAATTCAGCTTGATGAGGCCACAGATAGCAATAAAGACGCTCATTTAATTGCCTATGTTCGATTTTGTGATGGTATGTCAGTAGCGGAAGAAGTATTATTCTGCAAACCAATAGAACTCAAAGCAACAGCACTTGCATTATTTTCTATCTCAAATGATTTCCTAAATGAGGCAAACATAGACTGGAAAAATTGCGTCGGAATATGCACTGATGGTGCTCGTACAATGTCTGAAAGATTCCAAAGTGTACAAGCACTTGTGAAACAAAAATCTCCTGAGTGTATCTGGACACATTGCATGATCCACAGAGAAGCTCTGGCTTCCAAAGAAATGAGTCCTGGTCTGAATTTTGGGCTAACAACAGTGGTAACCGTAGTAAATTATATAAAAATGAGACCACTAAAATCAAGAATCTTTTCTGCACTTTGTAAAGACATGGGTGCAGAACATTCAGCGTTACTGTTTTATTGCGAGGCAAGATGGTTATCACGTGGGGCATTTTTGCAACGAGTTTATGAATTAAGAGATGAAATCGCCATTTTTCTAGAAGAGGAAAACCGACCGGAAGCCGAGAACTTTCGGGGTGATTTATTTGTGATGAAATTGAGCTATTTGGTCGACATATTCGAGAAATTAAATACCTTGAATCTTCAACTCCAAGGAGCAAACACACATGTGTTGGATACGAGTGACAAAGTTAATTCTTTTTGTAGAAAACTAGAATTGTGGAGAGAAATGTAAAGCAAAAAACCTAGAAATGTTTGCAAATTTGGATGAATGTGTCAAAACTAACAAGGCTGGAGAGCAACATATAGCAGTTATTTTGGTAACCATTGAAAATCATGTAACCATGCTGGCAAAGAATTTTAAAAAGTATTTTCTTGCTGACCTCAACTTGATAGCAAGTTACGAGTGGGTTAGGGACCAATTTCAAAATACTCTATATTTTCAAAATACTGCCGAAGAAGAAATCTTTATACACTTCACGACAAGTGGCGAAATAAAAAGACAGTTTTGTAATAAATCACTCTTTGAATTTTCGGCGGGGTTGGATGATGAGCTTTCTGCACTAATATCAAGAGCACTGCGTATACTATTACCATTTTCCACATCCTACCTTTGCGAAACCGGATTTTCTGCGGTGGCCGCTTTGAAGACAAAATATAGATCACAGCTAAATATAGGAAAAGAGCTTAGAGTGTCAATTTCTAATATTAAACCTTCTTTCGAAAAACTTTGCTCTAAAAGACAGGCCCAAGGAAGTCACTAATAATTATTAATCCTGTTTTAAATTTAATATTTTTAAGTTAATTAATAAATACGTTGTATTCTATTTATAAGTGCATTATATATCACTGTAAACGTGCAATTTGTTTTTTATTATATCAGAATGTATTTTCCTTTTCTTTGAGTAAATTGAGTGATCGTTTCACTAATGTTTTTTTCTTATTTTTCTCGTCTTGCTCGCGCCCCACTTTAATTTTATCACGCCCCCCAGGTTGAGAAACACTGTACTAGAAACTATCACGTATGTTTAACTGTATTTTTAGATTACATTTGTTTTCGATACCAGTAGCTAAAGTAACAGAGTAACGAAAGTACCGAAATTATTGAAAGTATTGCAAGTAACTAACGTACCGAATGTATCGAATTCAAAGTAACGAATACAAATAACGAAAGTAACGATTAGATACAAGTAATGAAAACTAACGAAATCTTACATCACTACTTCTTAGTTGTAAAAGAAATCGTTGTTACGACATAGTTCGCCAAAAGCTTTCTACGCTACAACCGTTTCTAGTTCAGAGTTCTACATTTAGACAATTGCATTTTAGAAGGCTATTCAAACACAATACATATAGATTTATTGTAAGGCTCTTATCTCTACAACTGTCGGCGTTGGCATCTCTTTCTCTTCAATAATTTCCACTAATCTGATGAATCAACTTATTTTCCACCGCTATAATCAATATTTTCTTGGGACAAAATAACTCCCAGATGTCTAAAACAGACTTTGCTTACTTTGCAAATTTCGCAACATTAAGTATGTATGTGCATAAGGTGCACAATATTTGCTTTTGGAATTCGAATTCTTTTACTTAGAAGTTGTTGTGCCATTAAGATGATTTATCTCTACCAATTAAATGGCTGGATTGTGAAATCACACTTGTCCGTACCTTGTCTGCTCCCTGGTTAGTACTCTTTTTGATGTTAACACGGCTGGTTCGTTGAAAAAATTTCAGTAATTTCAAAAATCCGGTGTTAGCAATGATAGCACTTGCATTAGAGGAAGAAGATTGGAGAAAGCAATAACAGGGTAAGAAAAGAAAGTGGATTCACATTGCTTGGAAGAAAAGATCGGTTGAAAGGGAGTTTCGCACGCTGCCACATCTAATCGAAGATGATACGGAATTTTATGAATATTCGAATGACAATATCCACATTTCACCAACTCTTGACGAAATTGCAAGAAAAATTTAAAAAAGAAGATATCTTTTGGAGGCCGTCAATAACACCAAAAGAGCGTTTGGCTGTGTGTTTGAGCTAAGTGAAAAATCTGAGGACAAATTCTGAAATAACGTTATTTGTTATTTTTTTCATACAACTTAAACCTAATCTACTCTGACAATAAAAAAAAAAAATTAAAGCAAAAATTACAAAAAGAAAACGAATCCAGACTATGCTGTGGAGGTAATTTTTTTCTTTTCTGACTCCTTCTCCGCTAATATAAATGCCATAAGCTGACGCGCTGGGGTATCTTCGGGTGCTCCTTCAGGGCGCGGGACCTTCCGTTTGGGTGTTTTCAATCTGGCAAAGTCTGTATTGCCAGAGGCTATAGTTATAGATGGTGTAGCTGATCGAAAAGTAGTCGTACTAGTACTTGGGATACTTTCGTCTTCAGGCATCGGCTCTTCATTTACAGACCGCTCTAGAGTGGGCTTATGAGTGGAATCCTCTCGATCGAGTAATACAGCACCGGAAACTTTCGAATTTCTTCAATAAGCTTTGCAACATCTACATGATTATGCTTAAATTACAAAAATAAAAAAATAAAGTAAGAAATTTTCTTCGGACACCATAGCGTGCCCGACTAAAATTAAACTAAACTAATCGGACTCGTTCCGCCCTCGGTGCGGAGCAGTCTGGCAGATAGCTTAACATTCTGCAATTACTTCAACGTATGACACCCAACACTCGGCCGAGCTACAACTCGGTCCCGGTGTGGTGATGTGTGTCTAGACCTTAACTCGTTGGTTGATTACTAACCGCAATTGCAGTTAATACTGATTTATGAAGCTACTGTAAAAGGGGTTGTCTAAGAGCCTTGTAATTACTTTCAAGTTTATTGTAAATTATATTTTAGCCAGGTCTCTCAGATTAGGTGCGACAACTGCAGGGTTAAAGGGCATCTGTATGATTTGTTTATATGTGCAGATTTGTCGGATGGGCGCCTCTAAATTTGGCCAGCACATGCGACTGCCTGCTTTGCTTTGCTGTAACGCCGGCACTGCTCACGACAAAATATACTGGCAGGCTTTAAACTATGAAATTGTAGTCTCAGAAACAGCGTGCGGCCCATTTCAGTGATACAGAAAACAATTGGGAGACTGAAGATCGTGGATTGTAGGCGAAGAGAAAAGGACGTGCTACAAGACAACTTATTACTAGTTCAGCAGATTAAAACGAGCTGTAGCCTTCAACTTCATTCAATAAAAGCAATATCAGTATCACAACAAATATTATAGACGATGAAGATCTGAAATAAAGAGAAGAAACTGAAGAAGAAGGGAACAGCAGGCCTCAACTTGAGAATCAGGAAAGGGAAACGATTTGGACTTATCGAACCGAAGCTATATTGTTGTTAAATTAGTGTCTGTTAAGATATGTAAATATAAACGAGATCAAAATTTTGGATAGCTATGTTGCAAAATCAACTTGCTCTGTAAGTTGTTTGCGGCAGAAAGATAGCAAGGAGGTATCTTATCTTCCTTATATCGTAGATGAGAGTATTATTTCCACAACGGTTATAATCAAAGTATTTTCGCGAATGCCAGTTTACTTTGAGCACTCGGAGATGGCGCTAACGGCCAATGCATCGAGAAACAAAGTTCACGTACGTAACGTCAGATGGTGGAGCGGTTTGTTGTTTACAACGCGTAAATGGAGAAATCGCGATTCTGCCAGATTGGATTCTAGTAGCCCCGAGAGGTAGCTCGAACTGTGCTCGAACGTTCTGGAAATGGGCACATGGCGCTGCGATTGGGTAGGGGTTAGTTGAATTCAGGGAGTACACACGATTAAATCGGAGGGACGAATACAAAGAAAGGCGAGTGCAAATAAATATACGGTGAAATATAAATTGTTAGTAGAGATAAATTAGTGAACGTAAATAAGTGAATAGTTATTTATGTGTTTAATTAGCTATTAGTGATTAATTAGTTTGTGTTTTCTTTGACTGTATTTAATATTTAAGACTTGAAGTGACTAAATAAATCAATTTCATTGAATATATCGCCGGTGTTATTTCTTTGAACTTGGTTTTTATTAGCGAAAAACATTACAGTATTGAGAAACATAAAAGTGCAGAAGAAGGAGCAGATTAATTTTTTATGATATGCCCACTGACTTGATGATCGGGTAAGCTTTATTACATTTGAGTTTTTTCAACGAATTGCAAATATTGATCAGCGTGTTTAGATCTGAAATTTGTAAATATAGGATCCTTAAGACGAGCCTATAAAAAAATAATTGTAAAAGTAGTTCGCTATATCTTGGTGGTAACATTCTCTATGAATTTTTTTTTTATATGCGGGCGTAGCCGGTCTGCCGACCGGACAAGTGGCCCGCCTGAACCGTTCCTTCTCACATCCTCGGAACCGTCTTCTTAGACATAACATCAAGCGTGGTGGGGGTGGCACGTCTTTTTCCTACATCTCCCTTCCCTAGTTAAGGATTAGGAGTTCGGGTTATGGCTACTGGTGTCCTGTTGACTTTGAATATTTCTTTCCTCCAACTCTTTTTTCGCCAACACTCGGGAAATAAAGGCCCCAACCCACCTACCGGGGTCCTCCTACAAAACCTTCACGATGGTGTGCACGGTCAACTCTCCATCCCATAGTGTTGACATGTGCCCTCCTCAGATAGATGGAACCTCTTTAAATAGGATCGGAAATGTCCGTGCCCGGAGAGAAACTGGGTCAGATAATAGTCAGTTCTTCCGAAATTGCATTTTACCCAAGGGATTATGTTGAGGATTAGTTTCTTCGTTCAGTTCGTTGTTACCTCGCACCTGGTCCATAATCGTTGCCACCTTCTTAGAGTCTGCTCCCTCACCGATAACTTCCTCCGGGGTCTGTCATCCCTCCTCACCTTGAAAAGCATAGCTTGCTCTTCGACCACGAGATGGATAGGTGGGATCCCGGCTATAACACCCACAGACATACCAGCCACCGTCCTATACGTTACTCTCAGTAGTATCCTTCTCTGGAGTTGCTGTAATAATGTATTTGTCTTAGCCTCCAGAGTAATTTCCCACGCAGGTGCTGCGTACGCAAATAAGCTAAAAAATAACAAAGAAAAAACTCAGAAGCTGCTACTCACAACAAAATTCGCAGACAATAAGCATGTAAATTTCCTGGGGCT
This sequence comes from Cetonia aurata, assembly GCA_949128085.1. Taxonomy (NCBI): domain Eukaryota; kingdom Metazoa; phylum Arthropoda; class Insecta; order Coleoptera; family Scarabaeidae; genus Cetonia; species Cetonia aurata. Next base: position 2,417,451 of record OX421885.1, read on the forward strand.
AGAAATGGACTCTAAACTAAAATGGACAAACCACATAGACATGCTCGCGACCAGATTGACTTCGGCCCTATACGCCGTGAGAAGGATTGGCAGGGTCGCAACGCATGCTGCCGCGAGGACTGTGTACTTTGCTGCTTTCCACTCTCTACTTCGTTTTGGTGTGCTTCTCTGGGGATCTTCGAGCGCGGCATCTAGAATTTTTATTTTACAAAAGCAGGCTGTAAGATCGTTGCGTAACCTGAGCTATAGTGAGTCGTGCAGAGGCCACTTTAGGGGGGAGGGAGTGCTTTCCTTAGCATCGATCTTCATCCTGAATGTACTCCTTTACGTGCACCACAACAGAGGTTCTTTCTCGGTCAACGGAGATCACCATAATTATTCAACGAGAAACCAACATCAACTCAGAGCGCCACATCACAGACTCGCAAGCACACAAGGTTCTATCGATTACTGGGGACCAAAACTCTATAATGTGCTGCCATCTGCTATTGTTGAGCTCCCTGAAAAACGCTTTAAAAATAAAACGAAATGTTTACTAGTGGCGATGGAGTGCTATACCATCCAGGAGTACATCGACCATATGCGGCACACGACATCATAGTTCCGTCTCTCTTTGTCATTTTTTTCTTGTTCATTCTTGTCTGTGTTCTAGTCATTTACATATATTTACAGATATCTGTTCGACAATTGTAATACTTTCATTTTGACAATTGACAATTTTTGTAATTTTTTTATTGCAAATATACATTATATTATTATTATTATTACAGTACCTGGGGATTGAAAAACCCTGTACAGCATTTCTCTCTTTTTATGTTTGGCATAAGTTTTAGTAAAGCTCTCTATGTATTAATGTTTGGGCAGTCTTCTAGGAGCGACTGATGCAAGTAATTAATTCTTTTGTTAATTAGACCTGACATGTTCGGTACAATAACAATGGTCATAAAAGTTATTTTGACAGAATTCAGAGTTACATGCAAATTATCTATTAAAGAAGTTTATAATGATTAGAATTATAATTCCGAAATTCACATTACTTAATATCTTAAACAATTATGGCGTTTGAGCTGTAAACTTAGCTATACAAGAGTGTTGTGAAGCACTAAGATATAGAGCTTTCCTCGCTACTTACTTCAACCGCGTATGTGTACAATCTGATGCAAACTTTAGTATGAGCTAAATCAACTGTAGTTGATATGGATTGAAACGGTTGATACTTGATTTCATAAAGAAAAGTGGAATTGTGCATATCAGTTTTTGGTTTGGATTTAGAAAATACAATTAAAGATATTGTAATCTTATACTGTGTAAAAAAATGTAATCTAATTTGACTTTTATGCTTATTCATTAGTATAACAGACCAAGAGAATTGCAACATTCTATGGACTTTCTTCTATTAATCTAAACTCTATCATCGCTTAGTTTTCAGGCTGCTGCAATTTCTTAAATTTTTAAGAAAAAAGTTTAGACATAAATATACCTACATAGAATTATTTGATTGTGCTCTATAATCCTGTCATTGAAAGACACTAATAAAGATTGATTATACCTGTATATGATCGGATACAAACGAAGGTAATCTCTTTTCAGTTAGTATTAATGTATATATTTGACTTAATCCGTTTTCCTGTTAAATAGTTGACAATACGAGTTTCCGGGTGTGAAGTGTACGTACTGACGTATGGAACATATGATGCGATGGGCGAATTTAGGGGGGGACCAAAATATAATCGTGCTGTATCATTAATCATTCCGTTCAGATGACAGTTCCGGTCGGCGTGCGAATTTCAGATAACCCTTAAGTTGTTCTGAGTTTATATGCTCTGTTACTACTAATATTACAAATATCGCCGCGACTGACATAACAGAGGCTAGACGTTCATGATATATACAAGTGTAGTGCATACTTTACAATATTATAAAATCTAGTCGCTTACTTTTTTCTTATTTGCATGATTATTCTGTACAAGAAAACTTGCAAAAGATGACTGATTAAGTTGCAAAAAAAAACAAAATTAGATAGATACATGTATTTCAGTATCTTAAAGAAGTTATTACTTACGCAATGGCTCAGCTATACCGTTCAATTTTTTACGGTGCGGGGTCTTGATTTTTGATTATGGGCAAACTAATTTGATTGCTATGATTTGCTGATATTTCTACATTCGAAGTAATTAATTGGGATTCTAATAAAATAAATTAATAAACGCTAAGTTAAAAAAAAACATATTAAAAATTTGATTGTTACAGAACACCTGTTCACTACAGAATAAATTTTATACCTGGATTAGATACTGATCAGCATTATTCTGTAAACTATGTTGTAAAGTATTTGGAGCAAAAACACAACAATCTTAATAGTTGTAGTGTTACATATCTACGTGATATTTTTTTGTAGAATTACTGAAAACTTGAATGTTCCATTATTAACCATGACACGATGAGTAAGTAACTGATAATAAACAAACTGCACAGATGTCAACTAGAAAAAACAGACATAATGAAACAGAAATTGTAAATAAAATTATCATATTATTATCTATTATCTACAAGTTATTATTATTTTTTTCTTGGTTGGAGGCAAAATTATACACTTTCAGGTGACCAAACCGGTGCGTGAGATCATCACCCACTATGTATGTGTGATATTAGCGTGATAGTACACTGCGACTTAAAAGATCTATTGTGTCCCCTCTTCTCGCTGTATCTACAGCTGGCCGTCCAGTCCGATTCCTTTCAAGAAGTGCAGAATGTCCGTAGGCCCCAGATTAGGTAACTCTCCCTCTTCGATTTCACATGCTCCCAGGTGCAGCGCCCTTGAGTTGCACAGTGCAACACAGTTTGTGAGTAGATGGATGGACGTTTCGTCCTGTTCCCCACAAAATCTACATTCGGCTTCCTTCGCTATTCCAAGCCTGCTTAGATGTCCGTTCAGTTTACAATGGCCTGTAAGGATCCCTGTCAATATCCGAATATTATTTTTACTCAGGTCGATGCATTTTGCAGATCTCTTCTGGTTATAGGTTCCCAAAAGAGTTTTAGCTTGCCTCATTCCCTGGAGATTCCCCCAGTATTTGGATTTTTTCTGCTCTACTTCATTTTTCAGTTTCTCCAGTGTTATGCTGCTACTTATCCCGTAAAAAGGTGCTGGCCCTACAAAAGGTGTTCTAGCCCCTCTCTTAGCGAGATTATCTGTTATTTCGTTTTCTTCTACTCCCGTGTGTCCAGGAACCCACAATAGGGTTACCTTGTTCGTTTTGCCTAGCTCGTTTAGTTATTGTAGACACTCCCAAACCATTTTGGAGCTGATTATGTTTGACCTCAGCGCCCTAATGGCTGCTTGACTATAAGATATTATGATAATCTCCTGCTTTTCATAGCTTCTGTCAATGTTGACCTGGACACATCTTTCAATAGCGTGTATTTCCGCCTGGAAATATTTGGTTTTAGGCCCATATATCCCTATTCCAGTTCCCTCTGCCGTTTTGGAGCGATCTGTGTACCATTTAATGGCGTTTCTATTGAGTTTCGAAATGGTATCTCTATCCCATTCACTTTTAGTGCTAAGCTTTGTGGTAAAATCTTTCACAACGTTGAACTTCCTTGGCATGTCATCTCGGGGCATGTCCCAGATTTGGTCACCTGTAGGAGGCTGAGGCCTGTGCCTAGCCGTTCCTTCCCTGATGATCCTACGTGTGGTCCTTTTAGCTATGCTCTCCACAAAAATGTGAAGAGGAGTAAGATTTAGTATCACTTCAATAGCTGCTGTTGGGCAGGTTCTCATTGCGCCAGTTATGCATACACATGCTAATCTTTGCACTTTAGAGAGATTAGCTCTCGCAATGGCCAGATTAGTTCTCTTGCTCCAAGCCACTGCCCCATAAGTGATCATTGGTCTCACGATTGCTGTGTACATCCAGAGCAGTATTGTTGGGTTGCAACCCCAGTTGTTTCCTGCAAAGTTTCTACAAACCATTAGAGCCTTCTTTGCCTTGTTAGTTACTTCAAGCTCATGCTTATTCCACAGAAGCTTGTTATCCAGGATGAGTCCTAGATATTTCACCTCCTTCTTCCAGTCTATATCTTGCCCATCTATATTTATGGTCTTGAGGCTAGGTTCTCTTTTCCTTGTGAATGCTATTAAGGTAGTCTTAGTGGCGTTGATGTTAAGGCGCACTGATTGGCACCACCTTTACGTAGTGTTGAGTCCTCTTTGAACTATGTCGCAGAGGGTATTCTCAAACTTCCCTCTTGCAAATACGACTATATCATCAGCATACCCTTGACATGGTATGCCTAGATTAGTCAGCCTCCATAGAAGTTCATCTACTGTCAGGCTCCACATGAGTGGGGAAGTAACTCCCCCTTGTGGACATCCTCTGATCGTGCTGATCGAGATGGTTTTGCTTCCCACTTCCATTTCCACAGATCTAGTAGAAAGCAGCTGCGACAGCCATCTGGACGTCGCGCCGTCTACTCGTCTTTCAATTAATGCTTTCTTGACGGCCTCGTGCGGAGTATTGTCAAAAGCGCCCTCTATATCTAGAAAGGCGCACACTACAGTTTTTTTATTCGTCAGTGCATCCTGGATTTGATCTGTCAACTCCACTAATGCAGTCTCAGTGGATTTGCCCATTTGATAGGCGTGCTGACAGGGGTGCAAAGGCACCCGCTCCAGGGTATCTGTCGTGATATAATTATCTACCGCCTTTTCCACTGTTTTCAGAACAAATGATGTTAGGCTGATAGGTCTTTGAGATTTCGGATGTGTAGTATCCTTCTTCCCTACTTTTGGTATAAAAGTAACTTTGGCCCTTCTCCAGACTTCAGGTATGTATCCCATTTCTAAGCTATTCCGGCTAATCCGAATTACGTGTGGTAGGATTACGTCCTGTCCTTTCTGAAGTAGCGCTGGAAAGATCCCATCTACTCCTGGTGTCTTGAAGGGCTGAAAGGTGTTTATGGCCCATTTCAGACGTTCGCTACTACATATGTGCTTGGCCATTATTGTAGCTTCCTTGGTTGGTCTTCTGTGCTCCTCGTGTAGGTTTTCCGAGGTGACTGTTTTTCCTTCAGGAAAGTGAGTTTCTAGAAGGAGGAGAGCTCTTTCTTCCTCACTGTCAGTAAAGCTTTCCTTAGTGCCACTCCTGTATCGACCCTGCCCTTTGCCAATACCTTGTGTAGTCTTGCGGCAGCAGGTGTTGAGTCGATATCCTCACAAGACTTTCTGAAACTATCGCGTTTTGCTTTTCTAATGGCTTTATTGTAGGAGGTAAGCTTCTCGGCGTAACTCTGCCAATCTCCGGTGCACTTGGCCCTATTAAAGAGCTTCCGTGTATCGGATCTCAACATTGACAGATGGCCATTCCACCAAGGCGCGTCCCTACAGCGTTTATTCTGTTGAATAGGACAACTTGATTCGTATGCATCCAGTATTGCTTTATTCACTTCTTTGAGATCATTCTCCAAGTCCAGATGGTGTCTGGCCCTTCTGGTTTCGATCCGCGATAGGTTGCTACTTAGGTTGGTATTGTACTTGTCCCAATCTATTTTCCTGGGATTCCTTCTGAGTGGTCGCTCTGAAGTATCCGCCTCTAGTCTGAACAGAATCATCCTGTGGTCAGAAAGAGAGGGTTCACTTGATACCTTCCAGTCTTTTAACAGATCTTTCAGGTTCAATGTACTTAATGTGATGTCTAACACTTCCTCCCTTACTCTCGTTACAAAAGTGGGGGTATTCCCTACATTGTGTACGAGAAGATCGTTACTAATAATATATTCTAACAGTTTCTCACCTCTCTGATTGGTGTCCTTGCTTCCCCAAGCAGTGTTGTGTGCGTTAGCGTCGCATCCTGTGAGTAGTGGCGTCCTCTTCTTCCGGCGGAGTTCTACAAGCCTCTGCAGTTCGGGAGGTGGTACAAGCCCATCTCCATCGAAGTAGCAAGAAGCTATTACGATTTTCTGACGCTTCCCCCTAAATTCGAGGTATGCTCGAATTGAGGCAAGGTCTCCCGTCACGAATTCTGGAGAACAAACATAGTCAATATTGTCTCTAACTAGAATACATGCTCTAGGTATACTACTATTACTATCATAGATTACCTTACCGTCTATGCAGGCAAGTCCTCTTACTTGGTTCCTGAATATCCAGGGTTCTTGGATTAACGCAATACTGAGATGTTGTTTGGTGAACGTCCTGGAGATTACAGCAGATGCTCTCTTGGCGTGGTGGACGTTCACTTGGGCGATATTGATGCCCGCCATCTCGCTGCTCCCTAGTTATCGGTAAGGGAGTGGTCCTTACCGGTAAGGGTCTTGTCCCCTTCTTCTGCGTCTGTAAGGGTTTTGTCCCCTTCTGTGTTCTCATCTAGCTCCTCGACCTCCATCGTATCGGATGCAGATTCTCCGCGATATAGGTCTGAAATGTGGAGACTGCCAGTGCTCTCCACATCACTTTCTGGTTTTTCCTCCTTGGAAGTGCTAGGGATGGGTTCTCCCTTATGCTCCTCCTGCTGCTTCCTGAGCCCATGAACGGGTATTTTCCCAAACCTATAGTGGATGGTGTACCCTTTGCTCTTGGTGGTCTGGTAGGAAATTTGGTCAATTCCCACCCTCAAGAGTTGGCCCTTACCTTCATCTTTCAGGCTAAGGACGTTCCATAGGTTAGTCCTTAGCTCATCGTTCTGTGCGTCTATGAGTCCTAGAAGCTTCTCAGGGGTCTGTCCCTGACTTCTAAGGAGAAACAGGGTTGCGGTGTGCAAAGATGGGATGTCGCCTCCCTTGCACGTCGTGAGCTGTACTCCCTTCCAGTGCTTTAAGTTTGGCACTTTTAGGCGAAGCCACTCTGCCGAATGTGGTGATTCACATTCAACCAGGATTAGCCCCGGCCTAAAGTGGATGCCTGCGACTTGGATCTTATGCTCCCATTCAGCAAACATCTCCTCCACAATTGCCTCTTCAACTGCCGGTTGTTCGTCCGCACTGAGGGTAGTCTCAGGAAACGCTTTTGGCAGGATGGCAACTCTCTCCTTCTTGACAGCCATTCCATAGCTGCCTCCTGTAGAGCTAGAAGCGGTGATTTTCCCTACTTCTTCCCTCTTTTTCTTAGGCGGTTTTTGGGTTGGACTGGTCTCCTTCCTTTTCCGCTTCAGCATCGCAGGTGAGGTTCGTTGCTCACCCTGACCCTTATGCCCTTCGGCTTTCTTTCTCGTTTCCTCTGGTGCAAGCCCTTGACGGAGGTAGCGCACATACCATTTACACCCTGCTCCACTGAGGCCACGTCTCAGTGGATCGTCTCTGCCTCCAGGTTGTCCTGGTTCAGGCAGAGGGGCTGGCTTCTTTTGATACTTCGCCTTTGTTCCTTCCTTGTGAGGTAGTCTCACATTTAAAGTTGACGGCTGCTCCATTTTTTGTTCATGAGCGGTGTTGTCCCGCTTTGGTAGTTTTTTACTTTCTTTCTCCATAGTTGATCCCACGAGAAGCTAGGGAAATAGAGGTCCACCCCCACAGAGCCCCGCGTGCAGGGGTAAGGCTAGATACAATGGGGTGCGCCCGGTGCCCCAAGGTTGGACTAGTAGAGACTGGTCTTCTATCCAGCCACGCATCCCATCGGCCTAGTCCGCCGCCTTAGGATTTAGGTTATTTGATGAGGTTGTCTCCTCTCGGTCCGTGCGGTTAAGCAAAGACCCCCCCGACCCCTCAACTAGAGAGGGCGTGGTTTATCAGTTGAGTCCCCTGGTATACAGGGGAACTACAACCGGCATCGTTGAACCCTGTGCAGGCCCTCGCCACGACACTACAGCTTGGGCAGGGTGAATCACCCACTAAAAAAATCCTTCCTCGCGAATAAGATTTGACCTCAGTATCGTTTTTCACACTTCGTCGAGGTGGTGCCCCATGTTTAGCGTCCATCCGTCACCTGTTTCTTGGTGACTAGAATTCTTTTTCCGAGTTGGAGATCTTGAGTCATGTGCCTCGGCCTCGCAACATAGTCTCAATCAAATTTGCCAGCGTTAGTTCACCGACGTCCTGCTCCAGCTGATTTCTGTGCGGCTTCACCTTGAACATTCAAAGAAAGCATGGCGAGTATCGTCACAGTCGCTGTCTTGATACGAACAGGAGGTACTGTCATCTACCTTCCCCATTTTACATAGATGCTCGTGAAAGTACCCGTGCCCTGTGAGCATCCGAGTGAGGTAATAGTCTACCTCTTCATGACTTCTGTCCATGCAGATTGGGAGATCTTTAATCAGTTCTGCTGCCTACTTGTCTTTGGTGACCGACTCTCATCGCTCCTGCCAGAGCCGCATCTCGCGTCTTCTCATATCACGTTTGGTGATTGTTCCGCCTTTCAGCTTGTCCATATAGATTTGCCGTCACTCTTTGGCCAGGAGGTCTATAGGAACCACTCCTACTGTAACCAGGTCCGCTGCCTCTGATACTATTCTATAGGAGCATTGTATTTCAATGTTCTAATAAAGTTCATAACAAAAGTTATTAGCCGAATAACTGAAATATCTGTCTAGCCTCCAACTATGTACTTCACATATTATAACTTTAATACGCTTATCGAAGGTCTCTAAATGTCGCCAACACAATAAAAAAAAAGTGAAATTGATTGAAATTATTATTATAAACGAGACACACGGATATTTCCGAAGATTTCGGGGAGTTTGACGGACAGTATAAGTATCACAGAGCCTCATATAAATTGTTTCAACAAATGGAATGCTGAAGAATTTGTTAAGAGTTAGATTGTGTAAGAATTTGTATAGCGCTGTCATTTATTGCTTGCAGTAAACCTTATGGAATGTTATCAACATAAACTAGCATTATGAATATACCACCGAATAACTATTAACCTAATAAACATTCCTTGAAAGACGTCTGTTATTTACCTAATATATCATCCCTATAAATAACTTATTAGCTAAATTGCTATTAGATAATGCCGGGCCGACAGCCATTATTTATAGCGTTTATTGTGTCAAGATTGTTGTCAATATTATTCCATAGTCAATATAGTTTATTGTTAATATTGTTCGTTGTTAATATTGTTAATTGTCAATATTATTTATTGTCAATATTGTTTTTTTTTTGGCAATATGGTTTATTATCAATATTGTTTATTGTCAATGTGGTTTATTGTCAACATGGTTTATTGACAATACTGTTGATAACATGGTTCATTAAACCCGCCGTAGCCTGTCCCAAGCCAGGTTGAGAAAGGGTGAGGGGGAGGAGTAACAACCTCGCTAAAAAACCAGGGTTCACCTGGCCCGGGTGATAGTACCCTGTGAGGGCCCCTGTCAGGGAACGACCGGAACCCAAGGTGTCACGCGACCCGTGCCGAGGGGTGGATGGCCACACGTTAGATGGTCGTGAACGGAGCCTCCGGAGTACCAGGCGTCCCTCCGGAGTAACTAGCCTTGCCGGCGTAATGCGGGGCTCTGCGTCGGTGGACATATATTTCCTCAGCTATTCGTGGGAACAAAATGGAAAATGACACAAAAATTAAATACAAAGCAACGCCGTCAGATGAGACCCAGACTGGGGCGCCGAGTTATGATGCTGGGCCGAGAAAGGAGGAAAACCCATTCAGGAGAAGAGATTCTCTCCAAAGGACACCACCAAGGGGGAGATCCTTCTCTTGGACAGGAAGTAGTCTTGAAGTAAATACCTTAAAGAGACCTCGAGAGGAGGAAGATGTGGAGAAAGGCAGCGAGAAGTTTAACAAGAAACTGGAAAGACTAACCAGGACAATTACAGAGCTAATAGAAATTACAGAAGCTAGTACTAAGACAAAAACAGAAATTAAGAATATTGTGAAGAGATTAAAGGGACAGATAATAGACGCAAATAGAGAATGGAAATTGTTCGAAAAACGTGAAGAAGAAATCAAGCAGGAAACTAAGAAAAAGAACGCTGAAATAACCACAAAGACAGTTGGGACTCAGGTAGATGAAAAAACTCTACAAGCAGAAATACGGGACAAGAAGAAAGAACAGATTGAAGAAATAAACAGAACTAAATACAGGGGGCGAGTTTGAAAATTTAGCAACGATTATAGATGAGAGATGGCCAGAGGAAAGTTACATAGCGACAAATCTTACTAGAAACGACATAGGAAATACTAGGAAAGGGGACAATATATCTGTGATGATGGACCCAAAGGGACCACTGGATGATAAAGAGTTAAGCCATATAATACATAGGTTCCCAACGCTCCAAAATATGATAGAAGAAGAGGAATTAAAGGAGGGACAATTGGAATTCCTAACAATACAAACGGAGGTTGTGAGAAGCCAGAAAGAATCGACGAGGGCACAATACAGCAATACCATCTATATAATGCCTGTCAAAATAGAAGAAGGTGGTTTCGTGGACGCAGAAGAACTTTTCAAAATGTGTACTGAACTGAGGAATACAGCTGGAAGTCAGAGTGTGAAAGAAATTAAACTTATCACGGCGAGACAATGTAATATGGACTACACAAGAAAATGCTTGGAGTATGTATTCCGGAATAGCGGATGCACAGTAACCATAAAGGACAATCCCAATGTAAGAGATCCAAAAAGTAAACAGGTAGGGGATACGAATAAGAAACAGGTCAGTGTCAAATCAGAAAAGATCATCGTTAAAGCTAAAGGCGATACGTATGCAGATCTTTTAAAAACGGTCAAAGCTGGCGTGGATATACATAAAGTGGGAGTAAAAGTATGTAAAGTTAAAAAAACAACAAAAGGCGATCTATTATTAGAAGTGGTTGGCAAGAATAATGCAAACAGACTAAAGGACGCAATTAAGAGCAATACTAAACTCTCGGACGTGATAGTGAAAGCAAATGACACGGTATTACATATAAGTGACATAGAGGTTGACATAACCCCTGAGGTCCTGAAAGAGGAGATTAGCAGGCACAAGGGAGATCAAAGCGAGGAGCCAATCGAAATATTATCGATGCGACCTATGTGGAATGGAAATCAAGCGGCTACTGTGAGAGTCGGAAGACAAACGGCTGAAGCCCTGGTAAAGAGAGGCAAGGTCGAGATAGGGTGGTCTGTCTGTAACGTCAGAAAGAGAGTGCGAGTAGAGAGGTGCTTCAAATGCCTCCTTTTTGGACATAGGGCAACGCAATGCACGGGAGACGATAGATCTGACATTTGTATTAGATGCGGTAAACCGGGTCACAGGGCAAAAGACTGTATGAGCGACCCCTACTGTACGACCTGTCATATTGAGGGGCACAGAGCAGACCAGACACGATGCCCACAGTTTAGAAAAATAATCAGTCAAAAGACCAGAAGACGGCCCAGCGGGCGTGGGGAAATGAACGGAAAAAATTAAGTGTTTACAAACTAATTTAGGAAGGACAAGGGTGGCTCACAGTTTGGCTTACGCCACAGCGGTGGACAAGGGCGTGGACATATTGGTAGTGGGAGAACCAAATAAGAATATAGTCAAAGATAAGCCATGGATTAAGGACAAAAGACTTGACGTAGCCGTCCTGATAATTAATAAAAATATTGAGGTCTTTAAAGTCGAAATGTGGGAAGGGTATATCTGCCTAAGCATGAGGGGGTACGATATGTACTGTTGTTATATTTCTCCTAATATCCCCCTGGATAAGTATGTTGAAAAGACTAACGAGATCATGAATAAAATCTTAATAAAGAAAATAGAGGCCATAGTAATGGGCGATATAAACGCCAAATCAGTACAGTGGGGCTCCCCTAATACTGATAGGCGTGGACAGTATTGGACGGACTGGTTATCCACATTAAACATGGTTACGCACAACACTGGAGAGCGACCCACATTTGTGAGGGGAGATACAAAATCGTTTATTGATGTGACGTGCACTACGCAAAAAATTGCAAGAAAGATGGTCGAATGGAGAGTAATGGATGAGGATAGTCTAACTGAACATACGTACATATATTTTGATATAAGAGACACTAACCCCACTGCGCTTAACCAAGGAAAACAAAAAATTGGAATTGACTGGAAAGGGTTCACTGCTGAACTTGGACTGAGAATTCCTGGACTGACCCCAAAAGAAAGAACCTCGCTCAAGGAATACACCAAAATAATAAAGGAAGCGTATAATAATAACATATGCAAAGCGGGAGATGGACGAAAGAGAAGGCCGTACTGGTGGAATGAGACCATAGAAGAGATGTGGAAAGAGTGCACGGCTGCCAGGAGGAAGATAACGCGGTTAACTAGAAGACCACAGATTAGTGCTAGTGAAAAAATGGCGGCAAAAAATTCATACAAAACTAAGAAGAAGGGACTAGCGAAGATGATTAGAGATTCCAAGAAAAAACACTGGGAAGATCTATGCAAGAGTGTAGACGAGGATATCTGGGGTAGTGGATATAAGATGGCAATAAGAAGTTTAAAAAACACAGTACCTTATCGCATACCTGTGGAAGTAAAAAGGGAAGTGATTGGTAAGCTATTTGTGGAGGGACAAGGTGAAGATCGCAGACTTTTGATGGCAACACAGATAGAGCCGTTCACGGCGAATGAGTTGAGACAGGCAGCAGATAGCATGAAGAATGGAAAAGCACCCGGAATCGATGGTATACCTCCTGAGGCTATAAAATTAGCAATTAAGGAAGAACCGGAATGGGTATTAGGGGTGATGAACTCCTTATTGAGGGTGCAAAAATTCCCCCGAGAGTGGAAAATTGCAAGGGTGGTGTTACTTCCAAAAACCAAGAATGAAGCTAATATGTCATATAGACCCCTATGCTTGCTCAACACCATAAGCAAATTGTATGAAGCCCTGATTAGATCAAGACTACTGCAAGAAATAGAGTTGAACGGTGGACTGTCCAAAAGGCAATATGGCTTTACCAAAGGAAGATCGACACTGCATGCAGTGGAGGCCGTGGTGGGTATAGTGGAGAAATGCGAAGCCAAATGGTGTGTACTGGTTACCCTAGACGTGCAGAACGCATTTAACAATGCTAGCTGGGACCATATATTAGAAAGCCTTGCGAATAGAAACATATCAAGGTACTTAGTCAACTTAATAAGTAATTACTTTGAAGCGAGACGGCTTCAAATCGAAAGGGAGACAGAAGTCGAGGTCAAAGCGGGGGTACCGCAGGGTTCCGTCCTTGGTCCTGTACTATGGAATTTGCTTTTCGACGATATCTTTAAGATCCGGCTGACAGAAAAGTCTGAGCTGATAGGATATGCGGACGACCTGGCGTTGTTGGTGGCAGCTGAGGACGAGTATACTTTAACGGCCAAAGTAAATAAAAACCTCAGCAAAATTAGTCAATGGCTGATAGAAAACAAACTACAACTGGCACCACAGAAATCAGAAGCGCTGATACTGAAAGGCAAGCGAAAGAAAGATCACATTTCCTTTAATGTCGACGGAACTAGGATAAGACCAGTAAGGACCCTTAAGTACCTGGGAATAGTGTTGGACCAGAGACTGTACTTTGGGGACCACGTCAAATATGTGTGTGGGAAAGCGGGGGAACGGACAACACTACTCACCCGTATAATGCCTAACATGGGAGGCCCGTCTAGTGCAAAGAGGGAGTTGCTCGCTGGAGTTATGCACTCGATAGTGTTGTATGGCGCACCGATATGGTCTAAAGTCCTAGAGAAAAAGGTATACAGGAACCTTGTGGGAAGACAGCAGAGGGGGATGCTGTTGAGGGTAGCGTCAGCGTTTCGGACGACATCACTTGAGGCGCTACAAGTTATCACATCCACGGCCCCAATAGACCTTTTGGCGCACAAAAGAAAGATCATGTTCGAGAATGGTGGTACGCTGGCCCGAGGAATGGCAGAGAAGGAGATGATAGATATGTGGCAGAAGAGGTGGGATGATAACTTGGAGAAGGCACAGTGGACCAAAAAACTCATCCCAAGAATAAGAACATGGATCGCCTGTACTCACCGGACCACGGATTATTACCTCACGCAGGCACTGACCGGCCATGGATTCTTCGGAACCTATGCCAAGAGGTTCGGCAAGGCAACAGCAGATAACTGTGCATACTGTGGAGAGGTAGACACACCACACCATACCCTCTTTGAGTGTGAACATTGGGATGGCCAGAGAATTGTTGTTATGAGGGAAATTCGAACACAACTGTCCGTGGAAAACATGGTTACGGTCATGATGGCGAGCAGCCGAAATTGGAATGCTGTAAAGAAAATGGTGCGTCATATTATGAGCCACAAGGAAAGAGACATCAGAACGTAGTAACTAGTAGTAGGAGCAAGTGATAGCTGGGTGTGTTCGACGTTGATGCCTGGAAAGGCGGTACCGAGCCCACCGCGTGGCGAAGAAGGGGAGGTTTAGTGGGTAGGCTGGTCTTGCACCCTCCGACCAGAATCCCACACATCGGCACATACGGGTGTGACGGTGTCTTCGTGAAGATTCCTCCTCTCAAAAAAAAAAAAAAAAAAAAAAACATGGTTCATTGTTAATATTGTTCATTGTTGAAATTGTATATTGTCAATATTGTTTATTGTTAACATTGTACATTGCTAATATTGTTCACTGTTAATATTATTTTCTGGCAATATGGTGTATTGTCAATAATGTTTAGTGTCAACATTGCTTAATGTTAACATTGCTCATTGTTAATATTGATTATTGTCAATAATATTATTCACTGTCAATATTGTTCTTTCGCAATATTGATTATTGTTAACATTGTTCATTGCTAATATTGTTCTCTGGAAATATTATTTTTGGCAATATGATTTATTGTCAATATTGTTAATTATTAACATTGTTTATTGTTAATATTGTTCATTGACAATATTACTTTTTGGCAATAATAATTATTGTCAATTTGGTGTATTGTCAATATGCTTTATTGTCAATATTATATATTGACAATATTGTTTTTGGCAATATTGATTGTTGTCAATATTGTTCTTTGCTAATATTGTTCACTGTTAATATTATTTATTGGTAATATTATTTTTTGGCAATATGGTGGATTGTCAATACTGTTTACTGGCAACATTGCTTATTGTTAACATTGGTCATTGTCACTATTGTTCATTGTCAATATTACTTATAGTTGATATTGATATTAGGCAATATGGTTTATTGCCAATATTCTTTATTGTCAATATCGTTTATTGTTAACATTGTTCGTTGTTACTATTGTTCATTGTTAATATTATATATTGTCAATATTGGTTTTTGGCAATATTGTTTTTTGTCAATATGGTTTATTGTCAATTTGGTTTATTGTCAATTTGGTTTAATGTCAATTTGGTTTATTTTCAATATTGTTTATTGTTAACCATTGTACATTGCTAATATTGTTCATTGTCAATAATATTTAGTGCTTATTGTTAACATTGCTCATTTTTAATATTGTTTTTTGGCAATATTGTTTATTGTCAATATTGTTAATATTGCTCATTGTCAATAATGCTTTTTGGCAATATTAATCAGTGTTAATATGATTTATCGTCAATATGGTTTATTTTCAGTATAGTTTATTGTCAATATGGTTTTTGGACAATATTGTTTATTGCCAATATTGCTTATTGATAACATGGTTCATTGTTAATATTGTTCATTGTTGAAATTGTATACTGTCAATATCGTTTATTGTCAATACCGTTTATTGTCAATATTGTTTATTGTCAATATTGTTTATTGTTAACATTGGTCATTGTTAATTTTGATCATTGTCAATACTAATCACTGTCAATACTGCTCCTTGGCAATATTGTTTGTTATTAATACTGTTCATTGCTAATATTGTTCACTGTCAATATTGTTTTTTTGGCAATATTGTTTATTGTTAATATTATTAATATTGCTCATTGTAAGAAGACAGCCAAGGGGGACTTACTCCTGGAGGTGAAAGGGGGAGGCCGAAAGGCAAACATCCTCAAAGAAGCAATAAAAACAAATGTGGAAAAGGAAGTCAGCATTGCAAACAATGATAGGATACTACACATATTGGACATTGACGTTACCACTACCCAGAACGATATAGAAAGATCTGTACAGAATATGATAAGGCACAAAAACACAGGGGCTATTAAAATTACGTCCATAAGACCGACGAGAGACGGAAATCAGATAGCGACAGTACAGGCAAACAGAAACACAGCTAATATGCTGATAGCGGCTAAAACAATAAGAATAGGCTGGGTGGAGTGTAGAGTAAGGGAGAGAGTGACGATCCCAAGATGTTTCAAATGCCTGGAATTTGGGCACAAAACACGTGAGTGTAAAGGACCGGATAAGACGAATGTATGCCTGAATTGCAGTCAACAGGGACACAAGGCAAAAGACTGTACTAGTGTACACTACTGTCCGACATGTAAGAGCAGCGACCATCGAGCTGACACAACGAAATGTCCTATTTTCCGTAAAATGATAAAAGAACAAACTAAGAAGACGCAGGCGAAAGGACGCGAAGAGACAAGGGAATCACATAAGAGCAATGACCAGATTCCTTCAAACAAATCTTAGGAAAGGAAGAGCTGCACATAGTCTAGCTTATGCAACAGCTAAGGAAATGAAAATAGATGTTCTGGTGGTGGGCGAGCCAAATAAAATGACGACAGTAGGGGGAGAATGGATAAAGGATCAGGATTATAATGTCGCTGTTCTTTTTGTTAACAAACAGATGGAGATCAAAAAGGTGAAGATTAGTGAGGGCTGTGTGTATTTTCGAACGAAGGACTATGCTGCATACTGTTGCTACATATCGCCAAATATGACAAAAGTTGAGTATGAGAAAAGGGTAGATAGAATCATGAAGGAAGTGTCACAAAATAAAGAAGAAGCCATAATCCTGGGGAATATAAATGCAAAATCGGTACTTTGGGGATCTCCGTACACGGACAAGAGAGGCGAATACTGGGCAGCATGGACAGAATCACTAGATCTTGTTATCCATAATACGAAAGACCATCCAACGTTTATTAGAGGAGACTGCAAATCATATATTGACGTGACGTGTTCGACCCAGAAAGTAGCCAAAAAGCTAAAGGATTGGCAAGTGTTAACGATGGAAAATTTATCAGACTATGGTTACATCTATTTTGAAATAAAAGGCAAAACAACACCAACACAAAACCAAGGGAAGCGGGGCATCGAAAATGACTGGAATGTCTTTTCCTCAATCATCGAAATAAGACTATCTGGAATGTCAGTCACAGAAAGATCCTCCCATAAAGTCCTTATGGAGATAATGAATGAAGCCTACAGATGCAGCATACGGAGAAAACATAGTGGTAAATCAACTGTCCCGTACTGGTGGAATGACGACATCAAGAAAAAGCGCGAAGAATACACCGCTGCCAGAAGAACCATGACCCGTTTGGCGAAAAATAAACATATTCCAGAAAGCGAAAAGTCAAATGCCCGGGTACAATACAAACTACAAAGAAAAGAGCTGAGTAGGCTAATAGGAATGAGCATTGGAGGAACCTATGCGAGAAACTGAATGATGACATCTGGGGAAGTGGATATAAGATCGCAGTAAAAGATATAACAAGAAACATACCCTATGCTATCCCACTTGAAATAAAGAAAAGAACCATAGAGAGCCTATTCCATGAAAAACAGAACATAGTCCATCCGCGCCTGGAAAACGAAGAGGTTACTCCTTTCACTGAGGAGGAGTTAAAGCAAGCGACCGCAAATATGAAAAACGGAAAAGCCCCCGGCATTGATGGAATCCCACCGGAAGCGATAAAAATGGTGGCAATGATAAAACCAGAATGGCTCGTGGAAGTGCTAAACGGTTTACTTAAAGTACAAGCTTTCCCGCGAGAGTGGAAGATAGAAATCCGAAAATCCGCAGAACGTGACTTATAGACCGCTATGCCTACTCAATACCATTAGTAAGTTGTATGAAGCTCTGGTTAGGACAAGGCTCGCAGACGAAATAGACGCCAAAGGTGGCCTATCTGACAGACAGTACGGGTTTAGAAAAGGAAGGTCCACAATCCATGCAATTGAGGTAGTTAAGAAGACCGTCCATAACTGTAACTATAAATGGTGCGTCCTGTTCACCCTCGATGTACGAAATGCGTTTAACACTGCCGACTGGAACCTCATCATGAATAAACTCTGTAGGATGGAAATATCTAAGTATTTAAGGAGTACCTCAAAGATAGACAGCTACAAATTGCTGTAGGAGAGAGAATACGCGTAACGAAGGGCGTGCCCCAGGGATCCATTTTGGGCCCCATATTATGGAACATACTTTTTGACGACGTTTTCAGAATTGATTTAAGTGCGTCCTCAAAGATCATAGGGTACGCAGATGATATCGCTTTACTGGTGGCTGCGGAGGATGAATACAACCTGATAGCAAAAGCAAACAGGGATCTTCAAAAAATCAATTCGTGGATGAGGGAGAACAACCTAAACCTAGCCCCAGAAAAGACCGAGTCTATAATACTCAAAGGCAAGAGATGGAGGGAACATGTATGTTTCGACAACAATGGAGTCCGTGTACTACCGAAGAACAGCCTCAAGTACCTGGGCATAGTGCTGGACCGCAGACTATACTTTGGGGAACATGCCAAATACGCATGTAAGAGGGCAGAAGAAAAGACCACCAAACTTGCACGCATAATGCCCAACAAAGGAGGGCCAAGCAGCAGGAAGCGGGAGCTGCTCAGTGGAGTCACCCATTCCATTTTATTGTATGGGGCACCGATCTGGCATGAGGTCCTTAACAAGAAGGTGTACCGACACATGTTTGAGAAACAGCAGAGAAGGATACTTCTGAGACTCTCATTGGCTTTTCAAACTGTGTCCTTAGAGGCGCTGCAAGTGATAACAGCAACGGTTCCAATTGATTTAATGGCAAAGGCAAGAACATATGCTCACCAAAACGGCGGTCTAGAGGCCCGTGGAAATGCAGATCAAATTGCTGCGCAGCAATGGCAACAACGTTGGAACGACAACAATACAAAGGCGCAGTGGACGAAAAGACTCATCCTTGATATATCAGTGTGGCAAGCCTGCAAACACCGTAGACTCAGCTACCACATGACGCAGTTTCTAACTGGGCACGGGGTCTATAGAGAATATGCCAAAAGGTTTGGGAAGGATGAATCGAGTGCCTGTATATACTGCGGGATATAAGACACCGTACAACATACGATGTTCGAGTGTACTAAATGGAACGAGAGTAGAAGTAAGACCAGCTCGCGTCTAGGCATAGAGATCACCAAAGACAACATCGTATCAGAAATGCTCACATCGGAGAAAAACTGGCGACTTATGCACGAAATGATAAGGGAGATTATGGCTGGGAAAGAGCTAGATGAACGAGCGAGACAAAACCGACAGAGCTGAGATCCCTATTTCTTTTTTCGGGAGAATTGACGGTCGAGTTGTGCCTGATGAATATCTATTAAGATGGTTCCGGGCCCAGCTAGCGTAGCGAAGAAGGGGAGGTTTAGTGGGTAGGCTGGTATTGCACACCCGAACCAGAATCCCACACACCGGCGCACGCGGGTGTGCCGGCGTCTTGTGAAGATTCCTCCTCTAAAAAAAAAAAATATTGCTCATTGTCAATAATACTTTTTGGCAATATTAATCAGTGTTAATATGATTTATCGTCAATATGGTTTATTTTCAGTATAGTTTATTGTCAATATGGTTTTTTGACAATATTGTTTATTGCCAATATTGCTTATTGATAACATTGTTCATTGTTAATATTGTTCATTGTTCAAATTGTATATGGTCAATAGCGGTTATTGTCAATATTGTTTATTGGAAACATTCCTTATTGTTAACATTGTTCGTTCTTAATATTGTTCATTGTCAATATTACTTATAGTTGATATTGTTATTAGGCAATACTGTTTATTGTCAATAATGTTTATTGTCAATATCGTTTATTGTTAACATTGTACGTTGCTAATATTGTTCACTATCAATATTATTTTTTAACAATATGCTGTATTGTCAATAATGTTTATTGATAACATGGTTCATTGCTAATATTAATTAGTGTCAATATGGTTTATTGTCAAAATCGTTTGTCAATTATGCTTTATTGTCAATATTATTTATTGACTATATTGTTTTTGGCAATATTGATTATTGCCAATATGATATATTATCAATATTTATTATTGACAGTATTGTTTATTGTTAACACTGTGCATTGCTAATATTGTTCACTTTCAATATTTGTCAATATTATTTTTTGGCAATATGGTGTATTGTCAATATTGTTTATTATCAACATTGCCTATTGTTAACATTGTTTGTTTTGAATATTGTTCATTGTCAATATTACTTATAGTTCATGTTGTTATTAGGAAATAATAATAATAATAATAATAATATGTATATTTGTCCAACAGATACAAATACCCAATTACAGGACAAAGTGGAAGCAGTTGTTACTATGACAAACAGTAAACAATATATGGAAGTTTAACATAAAAATAATCCTACTTAGCTTATAACACAATTATTAATTAATTGTAACATAAAAAAAAAACTGAAAATACAACTGAACTAGTAAAAAAAAGAAAAGAGTTATCATAAATCACTTCGGGCTATATTAAGTATATTGGAAAGAGGCATGAAGTTGATGTCGCAGTCATGTGATATTAAGTTGTAATTATTACACATTCTAAAAATAGGAGCCAGGTATGCAATATTTGTTCGTGGCACTGATAAATAAAAGGTCATGTTATACCTAGATGCAAGCCGTGGTGAGAAAAAAGGTAAATTAGAGACTAAAAAGCTACAGTCAATGACATTGTGCACAGTATTATATAAGAATTTAATGGTGTTCATGCGATAACGTTTCTCCACCGAAAGCATGTCGAATTCTTGTAATAGCAAATTGTAATCGTAGCCACGGGGTGGATAAGTACCTTCAACTCTGAAATGCAGGTACTTGAGGAACTTGCGCTGAACTCGCTCAAGTGTCGTCTTATGTGTCTCATACACAGGATACCAAATTAAGGATGCGTATTCCAATTTAGAAAGCACATAAGAGCAATACAACATCCTGATGGCAGACACGTTAGTAAACGGTAATGTATTACGTATCACAAATCCTAGCATCTTCAATGCAGATGAGACAGTTCGATTTATATGCTCTACAAAAGTAAATCCACTATCGAAATACACCCCAAGATCTTTTATTGTTGTGCAGCGCTGCAATGCCGTGTCATCAAAAACATAGGTATGTACAACTGGAGTGGTCTTTCTAGTATAGGTAATGACTCTGCACTTATTTACGTTCACCGCAAGTTTGTTGGTATCGGACCATTGTTCAATGGACTTTATTTCAGCCTGGAGTGCATAACAGTCTTCAACAGTTGTTATTGAAGAAAAAATTTTCAGGTCATCTGCAAAGGCACATTTCCTACATTTCAGGAGTCCAAGTAGGTCGTTGAAGAAAACCAAAAACAACATAGGCCCAAGATTTGATCCTTGAGGGACGCCAGAAATTGCAGAGTAGAATGCAGATTGGAAACCGTTATACGTGACATACTGCGGTCTCTTCAAAAGGTAAGAGCCGAAAAAAAGTATCCACGGGTCACAAAAGCCGAATTTCTTTAATTTAGTTAGAAGTATCCCGTGATTAATTCTATCGAAGGCTTTAGCGATGTCAGTGTATATCACATCGACTTGTCCGGAGTTGTCTATTGTATCGATCACAAATTGTGGGAAACAAGCTAAGTTAGATGTTGTAGAGCGCTTTTCCACGAAACCATGTTGGTCAATTGATATTTGATGTTTAATTTGCGGATATATCTTGGCATAGAGAGCGATTTCGAAAACCTTAGCAAAATTAGATAGTAAGGCAATTGGCCGGTAATTAACGACATCATCAGCAGGACCGCTCTTCAATATAGGAGATACTTTGGAAATCTTCCATACTTCCGGGAAAACGGACGCCTTCAACGAAAGATTGAAAATCATAGTCAGCGGATAAACGAACAGTATGCGACAGTCCCTCACTAAGAAGCTAGGCAAGTTGTCATAACCAGAGGTAAATTTATTTTTTAGTTTCTTAATTGCTTCATTAACTTCATTCTCTGTCAAACAAAAATTCGGAATTGATGTAGTGTGTTCAAATGTAGCGTTGTAGCTGCTGTCCGTCTCGATGTAAACACTGCTGAAGTACTGAGCGAAGCCATCAACAATGGCTTGTGGATCATTCAAGGAGGCATCATCATACCTCAACGACGCCGGAATTCTAGAACAACCGCGCTTGTTCTGGATGAACTCCCAAAAAGCGTTTCTGTCATAGGATATTTTTAATTCAATAGAATTAAGGTATTCATTGTAAGCTTTTCTTATCTGCATCTTCGTAAGCGATCTGTATTGTTTGTATCTTAAAGCATCATCGGTATTTCCAGATAATCTAAACTTGTTTCTATATTTATTCTTAAGTTGAGTGTTTTGAATAATTTCTCTGCTAAACCAAGGTGGGTAATGTTTACTTCTATGCTTAAATTTTGGCACATGTATATCTATAATCTCATATAATCGTTTATAGAATTCAGCGCAAGCGACATTCACATCGTAAACAGACAGCAAGAAAGACCAATCAACTTCAGCAAGTGCAGAGTAAAGCCTAGGAAAATCCGCTTTTTTGAAGTTGTACAACTTGTTAAATGGATGATACGGAAAACTGTCGTTATGTAGAATTTGCGTATACACATTTATAGTAAGTGCTGGGTGGTAAAGATCTTCAGTAACTAAAGGTATATCATCTTTGCATACTAATATTTGTAAGTCAGATAATACTAGGTCTAGTAGTCTATGATTAGCATTAAAAACATTATTCAGTTGTTTTAGATTGTTAAATTCAAGAAAGTGAGTAATAGATTGACATTTAAAATCATTTAAATTGAGATCACTAAAGTATGGAGCATTAAAGTCACCCATCACAACAACATTCGAAAACGAGGTTATATATATTTCAAATGCCTCTGTAAATGATTCATAATCAGGTTTAGTTACAGTAGGTGGAATATACACAGAAAATACATAAACAAATTGACTATTAAACATACACTTACACCCCACTAAGTCAATATTAGGATGCAGTGTGTGAATATTACTTAAATCTAAACTGTGGGATAGAATAGAATTGTTCACAGCAAGCAAAACACCGCCACCTCGCGATTGATTGGTTGTTAGAAATCTGCGGTCACATCTGAAAACTGTGTACGATGTCGGAAAATATTCCAAGCTGGAAATGTCTTCTGAAAACCAAGTTTCCGATAAAGCAATGACATCGTAATCTTCTGAACAAACCGACACATAGAATTCCTGCTGTTTCGTTCGTAACCCACGTACGTTCTGGTAATAGCAGGCAAGATGTACTCTGGTGGACAAATCACTTAGTTTCCCTGAACGATCCTTGGTATTCCCTTGATATACTTAATCCTAAGATTTTCTTCCCCCTTCGCCAACCGCGAATTCATGTCTTCTTTGACCTTCTTGTAGTACGCATTTTGTCGAGGTGTTTTGTCTAAAGATATGCTATAGGTTTTGTACAAGCTGTTATCCTTCAGTTTTTTAGCGTTTCCAACAATTTTATGGACCATGCTTTCATGCGGCAAAGAGATTTTTATTGGTCTGCCCTTTTCCCTGTTTGGGTCAAATTTCCCTAAACGAACCGGGGTAATGTCGCTTACATTCGCATCGGCCGATAAATATTTGATTATTTCAGCGGCAGTTTGTTTCTCCTGCTGCATTCGATCCCCCCTCGTAGAGGCATCACTTTCGGGAACGCCATACAGTATAACATTGTTTCGCCTTCTTTGACGTTCACTAACTTCATTGACAATTTCTTCGAAACTAGAATCATTAGGTACCTCTGTTGGACCGGCAGCTAACTGAGCCTTTAAAAGTGCTATTTCATTTTTTAAATCAAGAATGATCGTTTTTAAGTCATTGAAATTAGTCTCAACATCCCCACAGTTTCCGCATGTCCAATTGAGATTCGATTTGGTATTAATTAGGCGCACCTCACTAGCAGTAAGATTAACGCAATTATGATTATATTTCTGATTACATTTAGCACATGTAACAGCTTTATGAGGCTCAATAGGTAAATTACAGCATTGGCAATTGATCCCAGTCATTATGAGGAAGGGAAGAAACAGTTAATCATACAATAATTCAACATAAAACAGGGATACTCGCTTCACGCTAACGGTGCCCGTCGTAGCGTCTTAAACATATACGTACACAATGGATAAATACGGGCAACGGTAAGGTTCTCGAACGGGATGACAAAGGTAAAGCAAAAACAACATACAATCTCTAAATCGTAAAAACCGAACGATCACAAAAAAGAATAAAGAGGAAAAATATCAATGTGGAAGCGACTAAACTCAAACTTACCGCTTTGTTTATAAGCGATGAACTACACGTGAACAATCAGTTTTCTTACTACTGAAATATGTAAAATTTGCTCTTTATAACAATATCAAATATGTCTATAATTTTCAAAACGAAATTGGCAAAAATGAAGAATAAAGCGGGAGCAACTTAAACGTGTTTGTCACAGAAACTATACACATAAATACAGATATGGTTTATTGTCAATAATGTTTATTGTCAATATCGTTTATTGTTAACATTGTACGTTGCTAATATAGTTCACTGTCAATATTACTTTTTGGCAATATGGTGTATTGTCAATAATGTTTAGTGTCAACATTGCTTATTGTTAACGCTGTTCGTTTTTAATATTGTTCATTGTCAATATTATCTACTGTCAATAGGTTTTTTTTGCAATATGGTTTATTATCAATATTGTTTATTGGCAATATGGTTTATTATCAATATTGTTTATTGGCAATATGGTTTATTTTCAATATTGTTCAATGTCAATATTATCTTTAGGCAATATGGTGTATTGTCAATAATGTATAGTGTCAACATTGCTTATTGTTAACATTGTGCATTTTTAATATTGTTCACTGTCAATATTATTTATTGTCAATATGGTTTTTTTGGTAATATGGTTTATTATCGATATTGTTTATTGTCTCATGCGGTTTATTGTCAATATGGTTTATTGACAATATTGTTTATTGATAACATGGTTCATTGTTAATATTGTTCAATGTTGAAATTGTATACTGTCAATATTGTTTATTGTTAACATTGATCATTGTTAATTTTGATCATTATCAATATTATTCGCTGTCAATACTGTTCCTTGGCAATATTGATTATTATTAACATTTTTCATTGCGAATATTGTTCACTGTCAATATTGTTTTTTTGGCAATATTGTTTATTGTCAAAATATGCTTTATTGTCAATATGGTTATTATTGTCAATATTGTTAACTGTTAACATTGTTCATTGTTAATATTATTCATTGACAATATTACTTTTAAGTAATATTAATTATCGTCAATTTGGTTTATTGTCGAAATTGTTTATAGTCAATATGCTTTATTGTCAATATTATTTATTGACATTATTGTTTTTGGCAATATTGATTATTGTCAATATTGTTTACCGTCAACATTGTGCATTACTAACATGTTCATTGTCAGTCAATATTATCTATTGCCAATAGTTTTTTGTTGGCAATATGGTTTATTATCAATATTGTTTATTGTCAATGTGGTTTATTATCAATATGGTTTATTGTCAACATTGCTTATTGTTAACATTGTTCACTGTCAATATAGTTTTTTTGGCAATATGATTTATTGTCAACATGGTTTATTGACAATATTGTTTATTGCCGACATTGTTTATTGATAACATTGTTCATTGTTAATATTGCTCATTGACAATAATACTTTTTGGCAATATTAATAGCTGTTAATATGATTTATTGTCAATATGGTTTATTTTCAGTATAGGTTATTGCCAATATGGTTTATTGACAATATTGTTTATTGACAATATTGTTTATTGCCAATATTGTTTATTGATAACATTGTTCATTGTTAATATTGTTCACTGTCAATATTATTTTTTTTCAATATGGTTTATTGTCAATAAAGTTCATTGTTAACGTTGTTGATCGTTGATTGTCAATGTTATTTATTGTTAATATTGATTTGTTGGCAATATTGTGTATTCAATACGGTTTATTGTCAATATTGTTTATTGTCAATTTGCTTTATTGTCAATATGGTTTATTGTCAATATGGTTTATTTTTAATATTGTTAATTGTCAATATCGTTTGTTGTTAACATTGTTCAGTTATATTGTTCAGTCAATATTATTTATGGGCAATATTGGGTTTTGGCAATATTGTTTATTGTTAATATTGATAATATTGCTCATTGTCAATATTACTTTTTGGAAATATTAATTAGTGTCAATATGGTTTATTGTCAAAATCGTTTATTGTCAATTATGCTTTATTGTCAATATTGTTTATTTTCAATATGCTTTATCGTCAATATGGCTTATTGTCAATATTGTTAATTGTTAACATTGTTCATTGTTAATATTGTTCATTGACAATATTACTTATTTTCGATATTGTTTTTTGGCAATATTGATTATTGTCAATACTGTGTATTGTCAATATGCTTTACTGTCAATGCTGTTTATTGTTAACATGCTTTATTGTCAATATGGCTTATTTTCAATATTGTTTATTGTCAATATGGTTTATTGTCAATATCGGTTATTGTTAACATTGTTCGCTGTTAATATTGCTCATTGTCAATATTACTTTTTGGCAATATTAATTAGTGTCAATATGGTTTATTGTCAATTTGGTCTGTTTTCAATATTGTTTATTGTCAATATGGCTTATTTTCAATATTGTTTATTGTTAAAATTGTACATTGCTAATATTGTTCACTGTCAATATTATTTTTTGACAATATGGTGTATTGTCAATATTGTTTATTGTTAACATTGTTCATTGCTGATATTGTTCACAGTCAATATTATTTTTTGACAATATGGTGTATTGTCAATATTATTTATTGTCAACATTGCTTATTGTTGACATTGTTCATTGTTAATATTGTTCATTGTCAATATTGGTTTTTTTTGCAATATGGTTTATTATCAATTGTTTATTGTCAATGTGGTTTATTGTCAATCTGGTTTATTATCAATATTGGTTTTCGGCAATGTGGTTTTATTGTAAATAGTGTTTATTATCATTATGGTTTATTGTCTATATAGTTTAATGTCAATATTGTTTATCGTTAACATTGTTGATTGTTAATATTGTTTGCTATTAGTATTGTTTATTGATAATATTGTTTATTGTCGATATTATTTATTGTCCATTGGTTATACATTGCGTTTTAATAATCTAAACCTCTTGATAAATCCTTTAGCATCTCGATTGTTTAAACGGTTTATATGTCTGTCAAGATGAACTATGCAAACTAGATTGACCAAACCCCTTCCAAAAACCATTCTCAAAATCTTCAAAAATGTCTAGTTCATAAATAATTTCAAACTTGAAAACATAACCTTCTTTGTTATTTGAATAAATTTCTGAAATTTTTGGATACGCTATTAAGCGTCTAATAATTCTTATTGGCTACTTCAAGCACTCAATAACATTTTAGGAGAATAAATCAATTTATTACCTACATAATTATTATTAGTAGATGGAAAGAGTTCTTTCGGTTTCAGCTAATAACTTTAATTAGGAACTCTATTAGGAGTTTGAAATACATGTCTTTCCGTGTGGGGCGAACCACAAATGTATTTAAGCTGCGCGTTTGACACAAGCATGCAGTCCAGTCCCCGAGTCCCTCCCAGTCCGCTCAGACGGTCGTGTCGGTATTGCTTCTGATACAAGTCGAGCTTCTTATTCCCGGTTTGATTGTAGCGCTGGCAAAGCCCACTGGCGTAACGCAGGCATTTTACCGACTTTTGTCCGCTCTGGCCGTTGCGCCGGCACAGCTTCTGGCGCTCCCAGACTTTTATTCACAGTCATTACCGTACCGCCGAATTTAGTACAGTCACCGATATCAAACCGTCGTAGCCCGTGAAAACCGTCCGTGTGCTTATCGACCGAGCCCGGTCGTTTTATGCTATTAACCGAAACAAGGTCATAAGAACCGCGATTAGATTTCAAAAAACGTTACCGAAGCGAATACCCCACGAAGATTTTAATTTTGTCATTATACTTATTTACGTATGTTTCGGATTGTACATCCAGATATTTAGTTAATGTTTTACTGTATATATTTCATGTTTTTTGCACTTGTTATGTAGAAATAAATAAATCTGATTTATGACGCACTTTCACTGTTTCGTTGCGTAGTCCGAACCCTGAACTTTCTACGACTCATTGCTACCACTTCGGGGTTAACAATTTATTGTAACGGCTTAAATAAATCACAACACTATTCAAACCGTCACGAAGTTGTAATTTACCGTTTGGCAACTGACGACCAGCGTTATCAAACGAATTTAGTGCGAATCTCCTCTTTTAACTTACGAAGAGCAACGCATAAGTAATAAGCACTTTAAAAGCAAGTAAGCAATCGAAAGCCCATAAGCAAGGGGATGAAAGAGTAAACGGTAAATACCATCGAACCAGAGAAACCCGGAATGCAACAAACGTCCTTAAAATGCAAAGCAGATTTTCAGGTTGTGGTCCCTATGTTTTTCCTGCAAAGTTTTTGCACATAAATAGTATTTTTTTGGTTGGTTGGTTTCTTCAAGCTCGTTTTTATTCCACAGAAGTGTATTATCTAAAATAGAACTTGGGTATTTGACTTCCGCCTTCCAATCTATGTTCTGAACATCTACTTTTACGGTATGAGTTTGAGGTTCCTGTTTTTGTAAAGCCCCGCTCACACAATCGTTTCTCTTTTTGAACTATGCCACGGAGGATATTTTCAAAATTTCCTTTTGCAAATATAACTATATCATTAGCAACCCTAGGTTAGCAAGCCCCATAGGCGTTCACGTACTATCAGCTTCCATACAAATTTATAAATAAAATATATTTACCACACTCGAAATAAATTCCTTCCTTATTTCTTTTGTATTGAAAACATCGTAAATCTATCAAATATGTAATATGAAATTGTTAGTATACTTTATACACACAGTAACCTTAACTAAGGGTTCCTCTTCTGGTGTAGTTATAGTCATACGATGTCATTTAGTTAAGCGTGTATTGTTCCCGCAGCAATTGTGTAGTACAGATTTGATTGAACATGCACGCACACAAACATACATCCCATTATGAACTCTGATTTGATCAAAATTATTAAGTGCATTTGAGAGTGCAGTTGTTGTGCTGTTATATGCGTGTACTGTTATGCACAAAGCGCATCGTCGGCATTATATCTGTGCCGTGAGAACAATGGATGGCCGATGGTCAGATAGACGCACGCAATTATCTCCTACAATATTCGTAAAAATATTAATTCGGTGTGATACCGGTGCGGCCGTCGGCGTCGCCATGATTATGACATACCGAACAAACAAACCTAACCTCACACCATCCCCATCGGACGGTGTTATCGGCCCACAGTGTTTCGAATTAATGACATCCAATCGACACATCGCGATGACACGAAAATTGCAATTATAAAATTTGTAAAACTGTAGGATGCAATTAATATCCCGCTGACACGTTTTGCGTGTGTCCGAAAGATTATGAGCGTTTGGGATTTTTGCACTCATGATACATTCATTTAACTACAGCTGAATGATTCTCGTAGATTTCCGCTTACTGTTGGGTTTTATTGCCTCGTTGTCATACATTTACTGTATTTGTAGAATAGAAATATAAATTTATTTGTCAATAAATAAAACTATTTGTAAACACTTACACTTAGTAGGTATTCGCGATAGATAGATACAGTCCATGCATTTTCAGCTGTACGCTATTCGTTCAGCGATTAGAACTGCTGACGTAAGATACGCGTGAGGGCGGGGCTTTCGCCAACAAAAATTGCATGGACTGTAATAGTATATCAAAAGCACACGGAAAAAAGGAAATTGTTAAATCTATGAAACATTTATTGACATAAGCAGCTGGCTTGTTTATATAGGGGCAAACAAATATTTATTTCTTTGAAATAACTGAATCAGCATCAGATAGTCGAATCAAACGCGTACAGTATTTTTTTCGAAAAAAGTAAATTGGATTAGTTTAAATATTGCAGAAAATTGGATAAATGTGTCTACATTTTTGAATTAATTACCATTGATTGAACATTATAAGTTACAATGAACAAATGCTATCCGTTATTTCAACTAGTAGTTGTGTTGTATTAAATACCAAATTGTGTTGAATCAAACGCAGTATAATGTTTAATGTGAGTAAATATTTGGATCAGATCAATCAAACTATAACTTCAAACCAAATAAAGTAGTTCAAGTATTTTTAACTACTGGATTATGTTTATCACCTCATTTTATGTCAATAATATGAAGTGTGGAATATCTTCATTATAGATTAACAGGGTCAAAAGCCACCCGCCAGTGGTGTGGCAGAAGTCGCAGTTTTAATGAGCACACCTCCTATAAGATGTGTATCTAGTAAATACATGAAATAAATAATTTATAACGTTAATTTACGCAGGATATGGATTATTGTCAGTGTTAAATAAGAAAAGCGCCATCTTTACGACAATTTACGTATTTCCTATGTTACATATAAGTAGAAAATTTGTAAATGGGTAATTTCAACAACAATTTTAGTTAGTCTAACCTTATTTCTTAATATAGCTCACTGTAGGTCCGATGCCCGTAAAAACAAAAACACGAGTTCACAGAAAAGAGCTAACAGACCTCAGCATGCTGAAGAATTGACAAGTTCCCCATTTAAAGACCAGCTTATTGCCAAAGCAGCGAAAAAACAACAAAATACCGAAAGTGTGAAAAGAAAACTTGCTGGAAATTCCGATGGAAAGCTGATTATAAGAAAAAAGAGAGCCGTGGTAAAGAAAATCGTAGAAGTTTCAAGTGGTGATAGTGAAGAACAAGACACTAACACCATATGCATTTATTGTCCGAGCAGGTATAGCGAATCAAGGGCAGGAGAGGGCTGGATTCAATGCCAGAATTGCCAAGACTGGGCACATGATGCTTGCGCTGGAGTATCGGAGAACGATGAAGAATTTATTTGTTTAAAGTGTACCTCAGATTTAATTTAAAAGCAAAACATTCAAAATAAATACTTGTTTTCTAAGTATAAAGTTCTTAAAATATACAATTTCTACAAACGCTATTTTCTTTTTGTCAAAACTCTATTTAAAAATTAATTATTAAACGCATGGTCCTATGTGCCCCAGCACTCAGGGGCACATAGGACCAATGCAAAGCATCGAAAAAATAGCTATAGTTGTTTGTGGTTATTCTTTATATTAAATTTACGGTTGGAATTCAATAAAGTAATGTACATACAAAGATAATTAGATTTACTCATCTTGAGCGATCCTTTTTTTTTTAGAAAATATAGGTAAAAATTCCTTAAGATGTCCCCTGTGCCCCTTCTTCCCCTACTCTTACTAATTTAGTATTATTACTAATTACATTACTAATATATGCATATTATATAATACATAATCATGAAAAACATATTGAATACGTAATTTTATCAAATGTCTACCTCAGTTTATCACAAATTAATTCATTAACAAATGCATATTTAGTATTTGATGTAACCAGAAATTCCTTATTTATGATCAGTTTATGTATTGTCTTTATTATTAAGATACAATCGTGCTTTAATGTGAGATTTCTAAAGAACGGGCTCTCTTACTGTAACCGTTAGGTCAAAATCAACGAATACTACTGGAATCAATACTTATATATCAATTTCATGAAAATAATAAGTGTATCTAATAAACTATTAGGTATCTAATTACCGTAGGAATTTGTCTATGTTTGTAAATCTTTAGGTAATGTCGGAGCATTTAAAAGCAATTACACATATTCACATAGCAAACTGAAATTCAATAATGTAACAAGGTTAACTCTACATTTGGATGCAAGTAGTGTGAAAACTTTTGTGAACTTTTGCGTCCTTTCGTAATGCTTTGCAGAAGTTTCTCATGTTGCCCAGTTTCTATAATTTAGACGAGTTCTTTGCCTTGCGCAATAATTCAGTTTTTTCTCTTTTTTGTTTTATTGTAGTCTAGATTTGAGTTCTTTTTCTCACTTTAGTTGTGTTGAATCACCATTACTTTGTTTTAATTTTTCTTCTTGTTTAGTCTTGCAAGTTGTTTGAGTCTTAGTTATTTATGTTAGAATATGCATAGATATTTTTGTCTTGATACCTTCAAGAATGATTATCCTTTCGTATGTTTTATTATTACTTCATTTTGTTTATTTTGACGTCTGTTATACACTAGTGTGTCTTACAACAAAATAAATATTATTACTATTTTTAAAAGATATCTTTTTACCGCAAACCACAACACAATGTGACGACAGCTATTTATATTTATTTTGAATAAAAATTTTAATATATCCGTTCCTCAAACTACATATATACCTACATTTCTTTTCCCGACATTAATTGCTATTATGTAAACCCTGTTATTAATATGTAATTAATAATAAATGTCCAGAAAAACAAATTATTAAAACGAAATATATTTCTCATTTAAAAACACCGCGTCTAGGCGTGTGCCTCTTCTACTATAGGAATGATTTTCAGGAATACGGGATATCTGAAGGTCTCTGGATTAGGGAAATGACTCGTAGAGCATCTGAGTTTGCGTTTAAGAGGGCCGGAATACTCCTCTTCGTAGTTTCGTTTGGGTGTCGGTCAAGGCGGGAATTCGTCGGGAAATGGTTCAATTCGTCAGGGAAATTGTTCGATTTGTCGGCCATAGACGTATGTGGACTCTGAACTAATAAGAGGCCGGCCGCAAGTTGAACGTAGCACCGCACAGTGAAGCCCAGGATTTTACGGTATACATAATTACATTGACTCTGTGACAGACAACTGCGCGTTCAATTTGCGCTTTAACATGAAATCCTGTACAACGCATAATCCTCGGCTGCGCTGGGCTGTGCTGTGCTGCGTTCAACTTGCGGCCGGCCTAAGGTCGGTATATTTTTATTATGTAGTTAATTTATATTTGCTTTCAGAGCGTCTAAAATTTTGTAGCATGTTTTACGATATTCAAAATGGAGACTCCTATTTATGCGTTGCTAACGACTAACGTTTGATATTTTTACAAAAGCTATCTGGGATTCTAAAATACCAATCCAGGTGAAAATTATTGTTAGGTATTTCAATTTCTGCAGTTCATCATTTGAATATGTATGCATTACGTATGTCCAGATAAGTTTAGGTGTCGTAGTCTATCGTTCGTCATCAGATATTTTAAATATCCTTTCGTCAGTTTTAGCAAATGTACTACATTATAGAAATCTACTACAATATCAACGAATTACTGACGAGACTAGCATCCACTACACATATATGTATACAGAATTTGGAGGATGAAAACTATGGCACTACTATGTTAATTTTCATAGTAGGCTGCTCTATGGAATTATGCTTAGGGGAACATCGCCGCAAGCAGAAAGAATATTTAATCTTCAGAAGAATGCTGTCAGAGCTCTCTGTCAACTGAAAGTAAAATAAAGCTGCAAAACGTATTTCTAGTAAGAAAAAATACTTACGTTACCATCGTTGTATATACTTACTGTCCTTCAGTATATGAAAGACTGATAGAGAGCATAGACAATCCACAAAAGTTCCATACCAACGGTGCTAAATTTACAATAAATTCAGACTTCCTCATTCTTGCGATACAAATAAGATATCAATTGGAGCAAAAAAAATATTTGGCAGCTATTATGCCCTTGCAGAATTTTTGAATTCAAATATTAGTCAATATGTATAATTTTAATGTGTTATTTGTTTTAACTTGTTATAGATATACTTATTTATCATTGTTTGACGTTTTTTGTGATGTTTTTATTACAGTGACTATATCCATCTATTTAAAGAAAAAAATACCAGGAGTGTTTGCCGTTAGGGGTGAGTTGAAAATTTTTGTTTGGGCAATCCAGAAACCAGCTAATCAATTTATTTAAAGTTCTTAATTTTTTAAAACGAATATTTCCCATAATTTCATGCTTCTTCAGGGTAAAAAATTTGAGCTTCTTAAAATTGAAAATTTTATAAAACTGGCCATCAAAATACTTAATAATAAAATTTTTAAATTCAAAATAGTAACATGTTGAACAAAATTTCTTTAAAATTAGAGATTTAAAAATAAAAATAAAAAAAAGACGGGAACAATTAGTTTTACAAAGTGTTCAACTTTAAGAAGCTCAAATTTTTTACCCTGAAGAAGCATGAAATATGATGCGAATTATAGGTGTAAAAAATAAAGAACTTCCAATAAATTGATTAGTTAGTTGCTGGATTGTCTATCTATCTATATATCTATAATTTTTTAAGTAATATTAGATTTTATTGATTTAAATGCATAACACATAAAATTAAAATTATGGGCCGGATTCTATTAGGGCGCGCGATGTTATATAAAACTAAAATAATAGTTCGCTTTATTAAAACTTTGAGACAGTAACGTAGGCTTCATTGAATGCCAATTTTTTATTTAATGCAAATATACCAAATACAAACACATTTCTCATATATAGACAAATATAATAGGATAAATAGATGTATTGGTGAAATGTAATGATTAATTCAACTACTTACCTAATGTAAATAGAGCGATTGGAGTTTCTTGCCCTTAGTGGACAGGGTAAAAAATAAATTTCGATTTAAAACTAAAAGTCTTTAAAATTGTCACTGTAACATTTATAAATTTTGTTAATACATTATTTCTTGTTTAAATTTTTATTTGGTCATATTGAATGTTAAAATAAATAGATATTTAGATTATGGAGACTGGATCTATTTATACCTAAAAATTGAAAATTATCGTTACACCACGTCATCTAAATCGTTAAATATCCAAAACTTAAGTTTCACATTAGTAAAAGCAATTTTTGCTTCGCGAAGTAAATACGATTTACAAATGTATTATTCACACGAATGATTGGTTACATTTATTTACTTTATTATTGTTTATATACACTATAAACAATGGCCCCAAGTTATTACTGCAATGTTGCTGAAGTAATATCTACTTGCGTTTTGTGTTTACTTTTACAACAATACGTTCACCATAAAAATCTTGCAAATTTTAGGGCATACAGTTGTTGTCATAACAATTAATACAAGGCTATATTAAATAAAATACAATATTGTATTAAATCCGACAATAATAGTTTCTCAGTGCAGATGGATGCTATAGTTCGATCTAAGAATATATAACCAAAATAGCGATTCAGATTGTTAACCTTTTTTTTTGGGAGAAATTGTACGTAGGTAGTGTAATTTACCAATCGTTGCCAAAGCAGCATAAGAGTGGCGCACTTCGGGAATATTCGGCTGTTCGTTTTTGGAGCGGCGGCTATGCTACATTTATTTCACATAATAATTACACAAATGTATCCACCAACATTAATCTAATTTTAAGCGCTTTAACAAAAAATTACTCTCTAATTTATCATTAAATTCGCCTAATAGGTAAATGGTTATATCAAAATATTAGAACTTATAAAGATTGTTGAAATAATATTTACAGACTGAAATAAATGCTTTTTAGAAGGAAGAAATATGCCTAATAAATTGTTTCTTTGGTTTAAAGAATTCCTTTTAGCAGTGGCGGCTGGTACTAAAGGGCATAAAAGCACGTGCCCACCCAACTGCCAAGATAAACACAAAAATAAATTCGCATGTAATTCAGTGTATTATTTTGTTTTATTATTTTTATATTATAATATATTTACATATTTTTATAACGATGGTATCAAAGTTTCTATCCGCACCACAGACACTAGCGCATATGCCAGCACTCGAAACTATATTCCGCGGCACAATTTCCGATGTCCCTATTTCAAGTTTGAATTGGCCGTTTCGCTATATGCGTCCATACGTCTCATTAGGGCACACAATTTCGTGTCTCCAGTTAACGCCGTGCATTCATTAGGACTGCATTATTTTCGGCGCGTACCGCGCATGTGTGATTTCAAATGCGTTTCAAAGTGACGTTTATTATTATGATGGAAGTTAATTGTGTGGAAAAGCTTTTAAGAAACCCGTTATCATTTGAGGAAAAAAATTTAAATTAAGAAGAAAGGACGGGCGATTTCAGGTCTTCAAATAAACTACACTTCCACAAGTAAAATTCGGAATTTCCAATAGAGTATTCAATAAAAATATACATGAAAAATATGAGTGCATGTGTGGATGTTCATTAACAGATAAACTATTTTGTTTTATCTGCTTACTTTTTAAGAAAGAGATTAGTGTGTGGAATAAACAATCTAGGAATCCCAATATATCCCAAGAGGTCTATAAACGCAAGTTTTTCTTATAACGTGGCAAAGGTGTTGAATAAACATGTGTTTCTCAGCACCGATAAACCTGCAGCTTTAAGTTTATTGAAGAGTAGACTCAGAAATTATTTGTTTACTATACAATAGTTGCTTCGGATATGGTGCTTAGGCATTACTTCAGGACATACTTCTACTTTATGATATAATTTAGATTTTGCTTGATTTGTAAGTTTGTGGATCTGTTCGCGGAGTTCACCGCCATAATGATTTATGTTATTACCTGTTGTGTTTTCATTTTTTTTTTTCTTTCTTCTTTATAGACTATAGGTAGAACGCCAAACTTATTGTGTCACAATAAGGAAGGCGATAT
Source organism: Cetonia aurata (assembly GCA_949128085.1). Classification (NCBI taxonomy): domain Eukaryota; kingdom Metazoa; phylum Arthropoda; class Insecta; order Coleoptera; family Scarabaeidae; genus Cetonia; species Cetonia aurata. The sequence continues at coordinate 2,454,150 of OX421885.1, forward strand.
AGTTCTATTTGGCATAACTATTTAATAATGAATATGTATTATGTTTTGTGTTATAGTTAATGTAGATGCCAATAAACCGTATTATTATTATTATTATTATTATTATTATTATATAGACGCGATGTTGCAAATTTCAAGACTTTGGTGGCCGATGAAACTACAAACACATCTAATAATCAGGAAATGGTTGTTATTATTCGATACGTGTTTAATGGACACATTTTTGAATGCTTTTGGTCCTTTTTTAAGCCGGGTGGACATAATGCTGATGTATTGGCCGAAACATTGCTGAATGAATTGCAAACTATTTTAAAATCTCCTTTTGGATCTTATAACAATAAACTAATCGCTCAAAGTTACGATAGAGCGTCCGTGATGAATGGTAAGACAAATTATCAAAAGAACATTTCCACATGCACATTATATTCCATATTACTGATGGTCCAGTGACTTGCGCGCTTGGCTATCAGTCACGGGGTCCGGGGTTCGAATCCCAGGGCCTGATCTCAGAGTGAGGTTTTCGTGGTTTTCCTCACTCTTTGGCAAATGCTGAGAGACAAACACCTTAAGTCGCTCCACGGGCGCAGGCGTAATAATAACTCATGGCCGGCCGATGCCCCCTGTACACTGTAAAAAAATTTCTAGTAAAATTACATGTAAAATCGTTGGTAACAAAGTTGCCTACGATATTACAGGTAAATTTACTTCATACAGTAAAATTTCTATCCACTAGTAAATTTCATACGCTGATGTATTTTTCCAATAAATTCAATGTAAAATTCATATGTAATATTTATATAAATTGTATATTTACTGAACAGTCAAGTAATTTTGCCATGTAATTTTATAAGCAAGGCAGGTAAAAATACTAAGACGGTGAATATTACAGGTGTAATACAGTGCACAGAAAATTCCCTTGCATGTGTGATTCTGATTATAACCTTTTACAGCATACTGTAACTCGAATTAAATTCCTGTTTAGAGTGCTGATGATTCCAATATAAATTTGGTAACATTGAGGAATATAAGTTGTATAATTTTACTTAGACATCACCATTAATATTCCGCAATGTTATCAAATACACATATGGATATCACAGGCTACTATAAATAGTAATTTAATTAAAGGCAAAGTATCCTTACTATAGGATTATAAAAGATAATAAGTACTAAAACAATAAAATTCTTAGTTATTAGACAATTTTGTTGCAGCTTCAGAACTTGCAAAACGTCAATGTTGTTGAGTTATAGGAATAAAACTAAGAATAAGCAAATACATATTTTATTATCTTCAGTAGAATAAAAAGTATAAATTTCCTTTATCTGACATTTAATGGCTATTTCCGAACCAAATGCTATCAAATTCATTGAATTTTGCTCTGAAACAAAAAAAAGAGAAAGAGATGTTACTTCCATTATATTATTATATAGATCAAATGAAATTAATGTAAATAGGTACCTACAGCTTGTGCACGAATAAATATTCCACTACAAGAAGGAAAAGATAAATATAATTTTTACTTATCGCAACACCCAATTGATGAATAATCATTAAAAACGACTACTGAATTATTACAGCCAAGTTATCTTTAAAAAGTCTCTTATACATTATACAAAAACGAATACAAATTGCATCATAGGTTCTCACAGTTCAAGGGGGGGCAAGATTCTGAGATGCAATTACTGTAAATATAAATGCATTATTTCTTTATAAAAGTAATGTATTTGGTTTTGTTTTAAGTAAATAAGCTGTAACAGTTTAGCATTCGTTTTAATTTTAACAGTGAATCGTGAAATTTTTAATCAATTTGTGTTTATATCCATGGAGCAATAAATAATTTATGAAAACATTAGGTTATGTTTAATATTGGCGTGTGTTCTATCATGAATCAGAATAACCTCCAAAGTATTAACAATAAGTAAAATCGGTGAAATATTTAAAGCACAAAGAATTGCTGTATTAACCACATGTGAAAATATATTAAAATGAGTATTTTTATAAAAGCATCTTACCTAATTCTTTTGCAATGCTTGAGGCAACACACAAACAGGAATAATCACCCCAACTTGCCATTGTTTATGCGTCACCATAACTGACTAGAATTACCTACGCGCACAGGCAAATAACCCAATAACCAATCACATTGCGGCGTATGAATTTTGTGCATTTGAAGGTAATTTTACCCAAATATTCCAGTAAATTTTAGTAGCAATCGCAAAATATTACATGTTTTTTACAGTATTTTTTCTTTTCATTTTTATTACATCTTAAAAGTACATGAAATAACTGTAAATTTTACCGAAACTTCTCTTTCCATCTCAAATATCCTGGAAAAAACAGGTAAAACAAGGTTTACATGATTTATCGTAGTAAATTCACAACGTTATTTCATGTAATATTTCCGATTTACTATAGTAAAATTACTGTAATTTTTTGCAGTGTAATTGGCGAAAGCTGTTGGGGGATGTAAAGGCATGAATCATTATTATTATTATATTCACAAATTAAATTGATGCGCGGAACCATCAATTTAATTTAATTATTGAACGAGCGGCACAGGGCGATTAAAATGTAAGAATTTTCTTTGCAAATTTGCAGTCATTTTCAAGTATTTTTTCCAGGTAGCCAACACAAACGGTAATTCTTGATGAATTAGTCAAACGTAGATTACCACGCGCAGATCCTACACGCTTGATTTTTAAAAGTCGAACTGTGAACACATTATTTGCATACCAGGATTCTTTCAAAGAATGTTTAGACAAAATTATTTACGAAGATGGGATGGATTTTGTTACTATTAGTGAAGCAAGTGGTTTATTAAAACATTTTAATTGCCCGGAATTTCTGTACTGGTTGAAAATATTTCATTTCATCATAGCACATGTTGAAATATATTTAATCAGACTCAAATGCGCGCGATTGACAGTGCTCAACTGCAAAAGGCAATTGGACAATTCCAACAGCAAATTATTCACTTTAGAAATTTAAGAAATTCTGCTGACAATGACAATCAATGACGCAATAATGAAGAAACTGCAAGGAAAAGACAAAAAACGGCAGCTGGAGACAACAGAGCTGTTATGACAAAGGAAGTATGTGACGTTATTTTTAAGCCAAATTAGTGCCCGAATTGATTTTGGGGACCATTTAAGTGCGGCAAAATTATTTGATGCTCAACATTTTTTAAAAACTTATTCATTTCCACAAAAACATTTTGATGAAATTTGAAATCTTATCCTATGTTGGGACAGTGTAAAATTGAGAACTAAACTTTCAGTAATTTATGAGCGCGATGGCATGTGCGACGTAGTTGGTGTTTTCCCACTTTTAGTGTTCATAACAGGCAACAACCTAAAAAAGGTTTTGGCGGAAACATACAAACTGTTGTTTGTATAACGCCCTTGTCGCTAGCAGAATGTGGACGATGTTTTTCCACCCTCAAATGCAGTAAAACTTTTCTGAGAAGCACATTGTCAGAAGATCGACTGGACGCATTATCGGTTCTATCAATAGAAAAGTAGTTAATCCAGGCTATCCCGGATTTTGACAATAAAGTCATAGACGTCTTTTCCAGCAAGAAAAATAGGAGAATGGTTTTTATGTACAGAAGATAGGTAAGTTTTTATTTTGTACCCAGTCTCTCTCATAACTCACGAGCCGCCACTGCCTTCTAGAAGTGCAGAAACTCAGATCCGAAATAAACGGCTTCATTAGTTGTAAAACAACACACATATTGATTAGAAATAGTATATATCTTATTTCATAAACGGCCGGAAGGATAAAGTAAATTGATGGTCACTAGGTCAGTAGAGTAAAGCAACCCTCCAAGAGTATCGTAAATATGAAAGTGCCACACCACCCTCGCACAATTTTTGCTGGTCTACCGATCTGCGACTAAGGGATGTTCACCCCAAACACACGCACTCCGTCTCTCTCTATCTCTCCCGGCAATATCTCCAGATAAAAGTGGCTCTGAGAACAGAATGTTTTTTTCGATCTCCTACTTGTAGTATACGAACTAGTTTTGAGGATTTAAGGTTGAATGATATTTATTTTGTTGCATAATAATGATATCAAGACTTTAAATGTTAATTAAAAATAATTAAATTAATACCTTAGTATCAAAATGTTAACTTCTCTAACGATTCTCTATACGGAGGTATTTAGCTGATATATGTAGGTAAAAGATTAAATAATTAACAATAAAAACGAGGATATCCTTTTTATAAGAGGCATAAGCGTATAAGGGAATAAGCTTGCCTTATCTTTGCAAAGTGTCTCGTACACTGATAAACATGCATGTGAAATTATATATAAAATGGGGTATTGTATTGCAATTATAAACAGATAATTGTTTGGATAATTAAAAAAGTTCACTTACAAATTAGACGTGGAAAAATTATACCGGGTTACATTGTACCATCACGCCCATAAACCCAATTATAAGTTTCATTACATTGTAACTGCAAGAAATACATAACACATATCACATCGCATATTTCTTAAATGCAAGCGGTTCATCATAGAATAAATTGGCATGGGAAAACAAATTAGTAATTTAATTATGAACGCATTTAAAGGTTTTATTATCTTTAGGCGTATAAGATGCTTTAACTCAACTGTAATTATGCAGTAGTTTTTATAGCAAAATTTATGGTTATGTTATGTTTCAAACGAAATCGAGACTAATGTTCATTTCCTTACTTTAGAGTTAGAGAATTAGATAAGATTAACAAACAAGTGCAGACTTCTTCCGCTGACTATGAGTATGAATTAATGACAAATAAATGTTACATAACCTAATTACGTACTTAACTTTGAAAGTAATGTAATGTGTACATTTAACTGAAATTTGAAAAATAATACGCCAATGTCGTTAATACGACTAATAAGTAAACTTTCATATGAGTTATATATATATATATATATATAATCACAAAAAATTTTTTTAACGACCGTACTCTATTAATATTAAGGAAATTATTGGGTAAGCGGTCTGTCATAAAAAAACGATCTATTTGTTAAGGTTCCTCTATATTTCGTAATTTATTTATTACTTCTTCGGGAGGATTGCTTTAACTAAGATCAGGTTACATTTAGAATTGAATATATAACAAACATATTACACTGAATTTACAAACGACATGTTAAAAGTAACAGCTGAACAATTCTTGTTCAGCTGTTATCGAAAAATGACCTTACAATGTCTGCCTATGACTATTCTAATTTAATTCGTTCAAAAAAAAAAAAAAATTAAAGTGGATCCAAATTTTGATCTGTCAAATTTTAATGTTAAAAATATAATGTTCAAATTCTAATATTCATTTTCGATGTGTAGGTGTTTGACTGCTGATCATGTTGCTTCCTGAAGGGAAAATTCTAAAGGAAAATGCCTTAAAGGACTTGCCAAATGCAGAGATTTCCTACATCACCTGGACATCGTCTAGCTGTCTGCTGCTACATAAATATCCTTTTCTTTTATATCTAATTAGTTTTAAAAATATAACTAAGTAAAACAGTAACATTCCCTTTTTAATCATATCAACTACTCTCCATAACAATATATATATTTGCGAGTGACACTACACCATACGACGTCCCTCGCATCCAAGCTTCCACCTCTTTCTATCTTGCTAATCTCCATCTCGCATATACCTGCCTTACATTGTTCACAGCACTGCCTCATTCCATGTGAGTTTAGGTCTTTCCCTTTTCTTACGTTTTGGGGGTTTCCAATGGAACACTTTCGATTGCCAACGTTTTTCCGGCATTCCTCTCAAATGTCTATACCATCTCAACCTCCTGCCTTCTATTGTATCTAAAATATTCACTGATTCAACCAGCATATCTTCCCGAATGTATTCATTTCTTATCCCCTCCGTTCTTGTCACCCCACAGCTGCGTCTCCAGAAGTCCATCTCCATCGCTTTTAATTTTCCTTTATTTATCTTTGTTATTTCTCAGACCTCTGAACCCTGTAGTGCAATACTCTATAAACTATTGTTTTATAAATCCTTCGTGTCACATTCTTTGTTATAGTTCCATATAATCGAGTGTAACTGTCTGATGCAACTCCGCTCTTTGCTATTCTCTGCTGAATTTACTCCTCACTTCCTCCTTTACTAGAAATATTTGTTCCTAAGTATTTATATGTGCATTTCTAGATCTCTTCCTATGCCTCCGACTACCATATACTCGGTGACATCAAAATTTATATGTAAACCCCATTTTCCAAATTCCTCATTCAATTTTCTTAGCATGTAGTATGCGTTGTCTTCATCTTCAGCAAATGTGACTTGGTTATAAGCAAAATTCAAAGTATACAAAGTGTCGTCATTTATGGGTATTCCCATTGTGTGGCACTTTATTCTCAAATTCTTTAGGGCCTCATTCAAATATATTTTAAAAAGGGTAGGTGCTATACAGCATCCTTGTTTCAGTCCTTTATTTACCTGGAATTGTGATGACACTAGGCTTCCAACTTTGACCCTATTTTAATTTCCTGTATACACATTTTTTATGGCGTTAATGTAAGTTCTCTTAATTTGCTGGTTTTCTAATGCCGACCACAATTTTGATAGAAGAACGCTGTCATACTCTAGGTAGATCTATGTAGGGAGCCTCCTAATCATTGCGACCCCGGAAAAAAAACCGGTAATCGTAATTGACCAGAGAGAGATTTGAACCCTGGACCTCACGACTATTAACCAAGTGATGGGTTTCCAGCTTATGTGCCAATCTCTTGTCGGTGACCTGCCTAATACTGAAGATACTGTCTGTGCATGACCTCCGCGCCATAAAACCGGTTTGGTCTTCATACATTTCATGCTCTACTCTATTTTGCAGAATTTTACCATATATGAGGCCAATGGAGCTTAGGACAGTGACCTTTTTTAAAGATATTGCTAATAATACCTTCTTTAAAATGCGCTGGGATTTGTTGATCAAAAAGATACAAGTTAAACAATTTAGAGAGAAGTTGACAAAGAATTGTTGATGCGGCTTTCATTAGCTGGATAGGCACTGCTCCAGGCCCTGGGGTTTTTCCGTTTTTACACTACTTTTTGAACCTCCTCGGATGTTATATGTTTAATTTCTTGGTTGTCGGAAACATCTATTATACGCCTATTTTCGTCTTTAAATTGCACTCTATCTTCTTGTAACAATTTTTGACAGTAATCTTTCCATTCACTTAGCGGTATTTAACCTTTATTCATCTCAATTTGTATATAACGTATGATAAACATCATTATTTTATTTTAATCGCTAATTATTAACATTCAACACCAAACATTTGTTTTATAAATCATGGTCAATATCGCAACACGTAATGATAAGAGTACGTTGAATTATGTATGTACGTATATCTACATAGGTATATAAAAGTCATTTGTGAAAATCTAGGTCTTCTGTTTACCTAGTGGTTTTAGTTTTAACATGACGGCATCAAGGACTAATCTACTATTTGGGGCAGAGATAAATCACATGGCAAAAGATGTTCATTACATCTGTATTTAAATATAATTATATTGCAAATGATTTTCTTTGCTGATATTTTTTCCAGGAATGTTAAGCGATACTTATATATTAATCCTGATACTCATTAAATATACTATATTCACTACTATTTTATTTCGATCAATAGAATGAAAAAGTGAACAAATAAAAATATAGTGGCTTTAAACTTAAATTAAGTTACTAATGGCGTAGTATGTTTAAAGTAGGTCCTATAAGTATGGTTATATTTTAATCTATTCTGCAGACTGTAGACAAATAATAGCGGGGACGGGCGATAATTCGGAAACTATACAATAGCTGCAGTGATGAAAAAAAGGTTTATATTGGGATTGAGGAGCTTTGATGGACGAAAGTATTAGCGAAAATCGCGTAGTAATATCGTCTTCCGTTTTCTAGCTAATAACAAAAATAGCCGATCTCAGTAATCATTTCCTTATCAATTACAAATATCTCCTTAATAATATTGAAACCTATCTTAAACTATGGAACAAAGCACTACCTTAACTGTTCAACGCAGAAAATTGTATCGGTTGTTAGTTTAGTATGACTATTTATTTTTTATCACTTCAAATAAAGATTACAAAATCTAATACGATTTGCATACAGTAGCCAGGATTTAGCATGCCATGGAAAGAATTATTTATTTGACAATTGTCAAATTGCGACTTAAGTAGATACAATTTTACTACACACTGACGTTTGAAGATTGCCGCTAATCCGCTGAATCATAAATGTCGTTTTCTAGTTTAGAGACATATTTTATTCTGCAGTACTAACAAAAAATTTCCCGATTTCAAGAAAATTTGTAACGACGTCCCTAGGTCCTGGTTAAGAGTTTGAAAATGACATTTTCCTATCGAAATTGCGTATCACTAAAGGTAATAAAGAGGTAAAATAGCAAAGTAGACGTGTGGTTTGATTATTTATTTACTTTAATTAACAAATAAAACAAGAATTTTAGGTTAAATCGTCGTCATTGACAGTTACAACTAAAAGTTGAATATAAGAAAAAGAATAATAAAATTTATCAACTATTTTATTTATCTATAACAGATGCTCGAAATGTGGTCCACCAGTCTCCAAGCAAATATTCACTCTTCGCTTTAAATTTCCAAACACGTTGAAGCTGCACAGTGATATTTGCAATTTCTTGTTGTATTGTTAAGTATCTTTAGCTGGATGTGCTGGTGCATTGTCATGTTGAAAAAATGCATGTTGTAATTCATCGTCGTGTAGTTGTGGAATAAATTCGTGTAATATAGCACGGTATCGTTCACCTGTAATTGTGTAATTGAAAAATATTGGTCCTATAGTTCTTTGTCTGGACATTGCTACCCAAATCCAATTTTTATCGCACGCAAAGTTGTCTCCATAAATTCATGAGGATTTTCAGTACCCAATGTTCTGTAATTCTGTGAATTCACGTATACCGACTAATGAAACCAAGCTTAATCGCTAAAGAATGTCAAGTCGAAAATATTATTGCAAATGCAATGTCTATTGTCAAATCTAGGAATAATTGAATGTCTACGGGTTTTAAATGCTTCGTAATCCATATTTAAATCAGGGAAATTCTGAGTAAACCGATCGATGCAGCTTTGGAAGGAATATTTTCCTTTATTTTAAAGGCATCATGCTCTGGTTGACACACCATCGTGACAACGTAAAATTTCATAAGGATAAAGATTATAATTAAGGTATCAAATAACTCACCAAGTGAAGATATTATTCTGTCAGTAGCTTTAACAAAAACTGATACAATACAATAAAGCTTAAGAAAAGAAATAACAATGACGAAAATGCGGTAAAAGAGTACATGTTACTAGTCAGAATGAAAAGTAGAGTTCGTACCATACATACATACCGGACCTAGATATATTTAATTCGTTGCCAACGTAATATTTATGCAACCAAAGTTGCATCTCATAAAAATGGTCACGTGGGTTGAATCTATTTCTGAAAGCCCCGTATTTCCAATGTTTAGCAAACGCGTGCATTCTGAACATGAATATGCCGTCAAGTATCCCGAAGAAAAATATTTCTCAAGAATCTCCTCAGGCTTCTCTTTCGACAAATAAGTAATGGAATATTTTACAAATTTACCTGCCCATCGTTAACAAAAGTACCTTCATCAGTTTATAATACGAGACAAGCTCTATACGTGTTCTGGTAGGATTTCTACAAGATCGAGCATACGTATACCTTGTTTCACGTAATTATGTCGCTAAACGTTTAAATATTTCTCGGCTGAAATGTTCTTTTGGGATTTTGACGGCATATTCATGTTTCACATTGAAAATATGCTGCCACAAATCATTTTCATTTCTTTATTATTCAAAGGCTACTTGTAAGTAGAAATTTTCCTAACTGATAAGGAAGTTATTACTGACTGTAGTCTGTTTTCGTTACTATCTGGGAAATAGAAAAAGATATCACTACGCGGTTTTCGCCTTTACTTTGGTCCGTCAAAACTCCTTAATCACAGCTGCTGTTTAACAAACATGTAGACTACATTATTAATAAAGCTCTCAAGAAGTTTGGATACATAATTCGGTTGACGAAATGGGTTACCAGACTAACTGCATTTACTACGTTATACTATGCCCATGTGCACAGCGTTGTTTCCTTCGCTAGTGTGGTATGGAATCCGCAATACCATATCTACATCGATCGAATCGAATCGGTTCAAAGAAGATTTGTGCGTTTTCTGTCAAATAGATTTAATATGCCTGTTTATAACTACGAACATTCTTTGTTAGAATTTAATATGTTATCCCTCAAGTCTACCCGTATTCGCAGTGATCTCATATTTCTTTATAAAATATGTAACAATTATATAGACTGTAGTGATCTTCTCATGTTAGTTAATTTCAACATTCCATCATACATCACTCGTTCGGTTTTACCATTTCGACCGCCGCATTCGAACAATAATGCACACATGAATTCCCCTATGGTCAGGGGCATGACTTCGTTTAATAGACTATGTCCATCTGTTGATATTTTTAACGTTTCCCTAGCACTTTTTAAACAATATTTAAAATCTTGTATGATGGGAGGTATGCATGGAGTCTAATTGTCTCTTCTCGCAGTATGTTATTAGGTTAGGCATTTGGTTTAGTTGTGTAATTTCATTTTATTTTTTTCAACTCATATTGTTTTTTTGCATACGTTATAACTAAACATGTAATATTGAAATGTATTCATTATTTTTTACTTGTGGATAGCATTTTTGGGTTCGTCCTGTAGCTATCCCAAAGAACTAAATAAATAAATAAAAATAAACATAAGAAAGGTATATTGTTACATTCAAACTTTTAGAGATAATACAGAAAAACTCGTACAGTTTGGGATAACGCCATCTTTTACATTTCTTGAGAACTATCCGTTGGTACAAATTATGAGGTATACAAGAGCTCTCTTTCAAACAAGTTCAAGTTTTTTAAATTCGGCTAAAAAGTACAGAAGTTGTAGCAGATTTTCTTATCCAAAATTTAGCAACGGTCACTACATTTATAACTCAAAATATGATAAACGTCTTTTACCAAAGTGGTGCTTAGTTGACTAAGGTTTTTAATAAAGCATTTAAAATTATCGCTTATTCTGGAATCTTTTCTAGCTAATTTAAAATTTACAGTTGACCCCGGCAACTATGCCTCCTAGCGGTCATGTTTGGAATTTAGAAATTTTCTAATTAAATTTCCCTTTGCCACTTTAGTTATAATTTTTTTTTACCTATCTATTACCTACCTATCAATAAAGAGTTTTTAATACGTTTGACTTGTTTAATCTAATATTTTCCTGGATTGACGTTTTACTCTTGAAGATCGGCATAATGGGGCGAACATTTATAATATATATACATAGGGTGGTATACAAGAAATTAATTAATTAATTTACTTCTATATATTTACACTGTTATAAAAAGAATTTTGTTCATTATTGATTCAAAGTAATACTATAGGTTGACTCAACTGTACACACTAAAAAACATACGCAATTCCTACGGAAAATTCCAGTAACGTATAAGGCAAAATTGCCAAAAATTGGGAAATTTACTAGAAAACTTTAGGTATATTTTCCAATTTTTGGTAAATTTACCCTTTACATTACTGGAATTTTCCGTAGGAATTGCAAATATTTTTTAGTGTGTAAGGTATACACACCTACGTATTTCAACACCTATTTCTATTGGGCCAACCACAACAGTTTAAATTTTTTTATGCGTTCAGTATACTACTAACTATCTGGCTCGCATTCGAAACTAAAACAGTGATCATATTGCGGTTTATAGTTTATTTAACACTTTTTTTTTCTGCATGTGTAAAAAGGTAATAATATTTTAGATAATTTTAATCTGTAAATGTTAATTCTAAGCAACCAAAACTTTCTGCCGGGCACGCCCGGTATACTGGTATATAAAGTTTTTTTTTATATATTTGATTAGGTATTACGTGTCCATTTTTCGTTTGCCAAGAGATTTTGAAAAAAATTAAGTTCACTGGTTCGTCAAGCATTGGAATCCCATCACTGCAGACCTATACTATTCCAGCATAGGATGTAATTCTAATGGCGCAAGTAACTTATTGGTGTAATGAAAGTGAAGCCAATATACCTAATTTTGTCTGAAACATATAAACTGTGTAGATTCATTATTAGCTATATTTGTGTGCTTATTTTTATTCAGGTTCAGCTAATTGTAAGTATATATATAATTTTCTTTGTATTTTCTTGAAGAAATTTAATAGACATGTTATATATAAACTAGCGCAGTTATCTGTGTTAAAGAACTTTTTTAATGGTCAATTATTAAAGGCTCATATATACGAGAGCTGTTTGACACTTTTCCCAGTGGTGCTGCAGCTTTTTTAACCCCTCGGTATAGTGCGACTTATGTTGGCCTGCAAAATACTCCTCCGCGGCGACGATGACTTCCTCGTTCGACCAGTACTTCTTCCCGGCGAGCGATCTTAAAGGTTTAGGATCAAAAAGAAGTCGCAGGGAGCCAAATCCCAAATTCGAAGTGCAATTCGGCCAATTTAGCTGTAGCGACTGCGGAGGCGTGAGCCGGTGCGCGCTTATCGTGGTGGAAGAGCCCATTTTTCTTCGCTAAATGTGGTAGTTCTTTCATCAAATCGGCGTGGAATCGGCCCAATAAATCGACGTAGTATGCTCCTGCGATTGTTTTTCCCTTTTCTAAATAGTCAACGTGGATTACACCTCACGCGTCCCAAAAAACGATGGTCATCACCTTTTCGGTCGAAGACACCGTCTCCGCCTTCATTAGAGCACGTTCACCAAGTAAAACCGATTGCTTCCATTGTTCTTTGATCTCTGGTGTGTACCAATGAATCCATGTTTCATCGACGGTCACGAAACGACACAGAAACTCCTCCGGATTTCGATTAAATAGGGCCAAGCATGTCGTTGAGGTGGTCCCACGAAATCTCGATATGGCTAACGCGTTCAGTGGAGATGCCTGCTATCACAGCTAACTCGCAAACCTTCACTCGACGGCCGTTTTTAGGCTACTTGGACGCGGTTCATAAAAAATCGACGTGCGGCCACAGCGAAACTCTGCGAACCAATGGTAGACGGTTGTACGGGAAGGTGAATGGGTGCCATAAACACCATCGAGAATGGGCTTGATTTCCTCGCAGGTTTCGCCTCTCAAAAACAAAAATCAGATCACGGAGCGATACTGCTCTTTTTCCACGGTCGCAAAAAACATTAACACGATGTTTAGAAATGGCTGTCAATATAAAACTAAGCGTCGGATTGTCACTAAGTTTTGACAGGGGGGCTAAAAAAGGTTATATTGAATGATGCTACACTTATTTTGGCTCAGTAATGCCATGTATCTTCCAATCAGGGATCAGGGTATTCATCAAACCCTCGGAGAAGTGGTGTTATACCAATTTAATACAAAGTGAAACATTTGTTGCTCTGAAAGAAGGCGTTTATCCAAATTCGTTTAATCATTAAGTTTACATGACTGTCCATTCCTACTTAATCCAAAGAGATTACATAATATTGTGGATTTAAGCTAATAGATTTCATTAGTTTAGTAAAAAAAAAAAACTACAGAAACTTGATTGCCATTGATGTTTTAGAAAACGTCACATAGAGTATAACTGTTGAAGATTCAGGAATGGAGTAAGAACTGCTACAGATCTTCTGTATGTTAGATGCATCTTACACTTACTTGCGTTTATATTAATAGACTGAGCTTTTTGTGTGCAGTGTGTATTCTTTTACACTTTCCTAAAACGAGTATGAAAAATCGGCGAGGACACAATACATAGTTTTTTTTTTCAAAACTTTTCAGTAACCTCTTCTGTAAGCTATTTTAAATTAAAAAAATAAATATGGCAAAAAGCCTGGAAGAAGTTTCATGCGACTTCCTAAAAAACTTTTTGCTGTTATCCACTATTCTCAGGTCGTTTGTGAGATTTTGGTACTTATTTACCACCTTTCTGTCAAAGCTCCTCAACTGATTCTAGTGCACCGAGAGAAAAATATGGTTTACTTAACCATTTATCAGTTAACTAAACGCATATTTCTTTTTAAATACGAGCAATGCGTTTTAATGTTAAATTTACACCTAAAACGTTATTTTAAACTTAATAGTATTTGGTTTAACACATCTTTTCATTCATTTGATCGTTAAACGGTTGAATGCATGCTTAACATTTAACACTAAAAAAAACGTTGAAATAACCTGTTCATTTCTCCCAGTGTGTAATTTATTGGCCAAGCACCCAACCTTTTATAATTATAAAAGTTTTAAGCTAGAAATAGAATAATTGGAGCTGAGCTTATACAAATGGGAAAAACTGTTATTATTAATTTTACAGAAAATTATGTACAATAAAAGTTGGCGTTTCTTTAGAAACATATTATTCTAAGTTTAAAGTTACTTTGAGATGTTTAGTTTAAATGTAAATTATGAAGAAAAGAAGTTGCGTTAAATATAAACTACCTTTATTTCTAAAGATATTAAATATGTTCATGAAACAAAAAATTGTAGTTTCAAGCTGAGTTTCTGTGTTGAATTCAAATCTATACCAAGCAATTATGCGCAGTAGTAAAGTGACTATTTAGATATTTAATGGTCTACCAATATTTATTCATAATAACGGCAACAAATGAGGGACACACCAATAGCAATAACGAGAAAAAACTAATAATGTAAGTACACATGTAAAAACATTTTGGAAAAGGTGCGATTGGTGTCACTAATTGGATAAAGTATTATATTAAAAACTGTTAATTTTAATCAAATTTTAGTGATACTATTAGATACTATTTAGAATAAATTACATTTTACAAAATAAATGTAAAAGGAAAAAAAGAAAAATAATTTGTCAGGAAAAAAAGATAAATTTAAACAAATAAACACTTTTCTAACACCACAAGGTTAAAAATCATCCGAAATTGAACAAAAGGGCAAAAAATAGTTAAGTTACACAGCATGCCTAATAAAATACTTTATCTACAATAGAGAAAGCTATCACCGATCTTAATCGATAAAAATGAAACAAATTGTTCTGGAAGTCTATACTTATTTATTTATTGCAAACTGGCGATAGCCAGTTAATCTCACTCTCTGAATTTTATTGTAGAATATGTAACATCAAAATACTGAAGCTTGAGTTTTATATATTCTTTAGCTTTCACATAAAGGGGATAAACATTTCATTTTTAAATTCAAACCTAACACTTTCTGACATTAGGAGCACTAACTCCATTTAATTTAACACAAAAAAAAAAAACGGATAGACGCCAGCGAATATCGGAAATGGGTTAAATAAGTGTTAGAAATAACTTAAATTCTTATATGTGTAGAAAATATTACAATAAACCAAATAATAATCTTGAAAAATATTAAACATACATATATGTAGGTAGGCACTTTACTTTGAAAACGGAGCGTGACATCATAATAGTGAATTATGTAAAATCTATATGTGATATACATAAAAATTAATAATATTTTTTATATCAGGGCATCCTAATTCACTGAATTTCACCCAAACTCTTTCGTGCTGTAAAACTTTCGCCGGCTTCTGTTATCTATGTATTTTACAATTTTTTTTTGGTTTGAGTCTTTTTCCTGAGTACTCGGATTCCAGAAATCCTATAATCATAACTAGATGTCAACATATCATACGTTCTACCTATACAGTCAATCAAAGCGCAATTATCAAACAATACTTTTAATAATTAATATATTTGCCTTTTAAGAAATTGGTTGTCTAAAGTAGCGAATCGAAGAGCGAATGTTTAGTAATGTTGTCAGCTCTAAATCATCAGTGAAACATAATATATATAGGTACATACACAAAAAAATTTCGGAAAATATGTTATCCGTGCGAATTGGATAAAGTATTACATTAAAACTATTACTTTTAATCAAATTTGGTGTTACTATTATCTTTTTCGGCATAAATTACATTTGAAAATAAGTGAAGAAGGAAAGAAGAAAAATAATTCGTCAGGGAAAATAACTTCAACACATTTCCAACAACAAAAGGTAAAGAAATCATCCAAAAAGACAAAAAAAGAGTGAAGTTACACAGAATAATAAAAATACTTTATTATTCTTTACTATCACCGATCTTAAACCGTAAAAATGAAAAAATTGTCCTAAAAGTGTAAATCTACACATTTATTTGTTGCAAACTGGTTATATTCAGTTTATCTTACTTTCTGTGACATTTGTAACACCGAATCATTGAAGCTCGAGTCTTATATATTCGTTAGTTTACACATTAAATTCAAACCCAACGCTTTCCGACATTAGAAGCGTTAACTCTATTTATTTTAATACAAAAAAGAACGGATGGACGCCAGGGATCACTTTTTCGGTGTTCCCTGGCGTCCATGCGGTGTTAGAATTAACTCCAAATTTTGATGTGTGTAGACAGATATATATATATATTATATAATCAGTTGGTCAATAAACGATGCTATTACTTATTATTATTAATTACCCCTAAAGAGAAAAGTCAGTTAACTGAATGAATCGTTTTAATGTTAAATTTACACTTAAAATATTGTTCTAATCTTAAGGTATTTATGTATTTACTTATAGTTTAACACTTATTTGTATTCACTTGACCATTGATCTAATGGTTGCATTAATATATATCTAAAATTTATTTCTCTGAGTATGTGCTGATGAACGCAGACTATATTTTCTTGCTGAATAGAAATAATGCAAATTAGTTTTTTTTAATCGGCCCAGAATATATTAAATTAAATGAAAAACTATCAATTATCTCATTTCTATATTTTCTACTTTTTCCTTTACCAATCGTGGCTAATAATTTTGATTATTACTTGAAATTTCAATTGTTATGCGTTTTTAATATCAGGTTCGTGTATAAATTAGATAGGTATACCTATAAGAAAATTATGATGTGATCTAGCAAAGTTACTTATCTTGTGGCGTTGAAAACAATAAAAAAGCAGTAATTGTAAGTTACCATATTTATTTTACAGTATTGGAAATATCCATTTCTAAATATACTTACATACAAGCAGCTCCTAGCGGTAAGGATCTTTATTATGTTAAAATAAACTTAATTCTGAGATCTTTTGTTATTTTTACACGTAATTTTATCAATAGAAAAAATTATTGAGAAAAGAAAATCAAACAATTGTTTCCAGTAATAAGGAAAATTTTACCGAGGTTCCCATAATATCAAGGACTGTAATGTAGTAAAACAGACACATAGGTAGGTAAGATATAGGATAAGTAATAGAATAAAAATGTTCCAATCTCTTGCTATCTTTTAATAATTCATTGTAAACGTTAGAAAATAAAACGGGGTTTGTTGGTTATTTTGAGCCTGTTATTTTACTGACAACAGAATAAAATTAGGTAGGTATTGATTTCATTGCTAGGTAACAAGTACAAATTTAACATTAAAGCTGATAAAAATGCTTATACTTTTTATTATACTAAATTTCTTACCTAATCTAAGGGGCGGTAGTAGAAATATGAAAAACATTAAATATGAAAAACTGAAAAAATATTAAACGATACGCATTTATTTCTAAAAGCAAGTATGAAATAAAAGTTGGGCAGTACACCTCTCTCGTATTGATTCCAGTACGACAGGACGGTGACATTCTTTATCAATACGTCACAGCTCATATTTCAAGTTCTCTGCATCCGCCCTCGATTCTACAAAGAAACAAACTTCTTTCGGTAGCTCGAGGCGGGCACTGGTTCGCTCCTTTGTAGTGGGGAGCCAATGGCGCCCTCTGTCATTCCGACGGCTGCGAATCCGGTGAGTCCGGTGCGTGACGAAACAGAGCCCGCCCCCGGGCACTTCCAAGAGTTTTTCCAAATGTTTTTATTTATTACATTTGTAACCAGCGAGTATATCGGTCGTGTTCGTAGGTTGGTTGGTGAGTGCGCACTGCCCCGCCCGCGTTCAGACAAACATACAATCGGCACACACATACACTCACAACAGAATCGACGACGTTTTGCGTTCGTCGTATTGCTGACTCTGAATTTGACTGTTTTACAGGTTATGTGCTAACAGTGTCTGAATATCCGTATGGTATTATAGAGTGTTCGGAAACTAAACAACATACACCCGTCATTCATTCATCGTGTTTCGCGCGATATGATGGACACTACGGGAATGGACAGTGATCACAGTAGTCACGCGTCATCAGGTTCACCAGCTGTGGCAATAAAGCCACCTCCGTCTCCGGTCAACAATAACAACAATCCGACTTCAAATAATCACAATCAAGTGCACAGTCCTAGACAGGCGAGTCCTCTCGGCCCTCCGATGTCGATGGGTCATCCGCTAAGTCCACCACCAGTGTCAAATGCCGGTTTGGTGAGGAGCATGGGCCTGGGACATCTGCATCCGCCAGGTTTGGGGCTCCTCAACAGTTTGGGTGTTCTCCATAGTCCATTGGACTTGATGGCCCATCATGTGCCGCCCAGATCGTACAACAGTCCACCGCCGATTTCTACATCGGATCCGACAGCTAATGAATGCAAATTAGTCGACTATCGTGGACAGAAGGTCGCTGCTTTTATTATAGCCGGTGATACGATGTTGTGTCTGCCCCAGGCCTTCGAGCTCTTCCTCAAGCACCTGGTCGGTGGCTTACACACAGTTTACACAAAATTGAAACGCTTGGACATAGTACCTTTGGTGTGCAACGTTGAACAAGTTAGAATCCTGAGAGGACTTGGCGCCATACAACCAGGCGTCAACCGATGCAAACTACTCTCATGCAAAGACTTTGATACGCTCTACAAAGATTGTACTACGGCCAGGTACGTGTTTGATTTGAATCTAAGTTTTAATATTATTTTTATTATTGCATACGAAGAATGTTGCAGTGAAATTATACACTGCAAAATATCAATCTGAACAGTTTTAATTTGTTCAAAATTTGGAAGTGGAATTATTTCATCCTATCGAATATTTGCGTAAAAGTAAAATATTATATTGCTTTTCATGTATTCCGAACACTTCGTTGGCAACACATCAAGTAGTATGTGTGCTTACTATTCGTCCTGAGTTACCATTTATAGTGGTTGATTTTTATAACTTCATCTTTACCGATAATAAATATTTTTCTGTAGACCTATATTAATAATATTACAATTTTCTTGCTTATGTCCTGTTGGATTGTTTGTTATGGATTAATTTATTGCTATAGACACATAAATAGGTGTAGATATTATATTTCTATTTATTGGGTTTTTAAATTCCCTTTCTGTTGTTTTGATTGCAATGCAGTTAAAAATATTTATTTGTATGAACAATTATATAAGATAGATTTCTTCAAAAAATGAGCAACCATAACATATATATCGGGTACTGTCCTAGTATTATTTCTTGTTGTGCCTTTTCATCTTTTATTTTCCAATCATGTCATATACCAAAGCTGATTAGTTTTTTAACAAATCGTAGATACGTTGATTACTATATAGACTACATTACATTAATAAAAGTCGATAGGAGATTATTTAAAGCGGATGCCCCTTAAGTATATAACAAAGTATTAAATCCTCTGCGGCAATACGTTGGCCCCGTTGAAAGGTTCAGACGCGGTCAGGTAGTTTTCGACTTATACCTATCGGTCCCAGGAAGAAACGTTGCTTAAAGTCCAGACCACGTTATTACGTTATTACACACATCCACGCAACCTCATCCTCGATTAAAAGGTTGCATCTGTAAAAGAGCCCTAAATATTGAAGTGATTCTTGATAACCAGTGTTGCCGACGTACATATACAGTTCGAGCTGTAGCCGTATGCATACGTGCAGAACGCGATATCAAATTGTACGTTACGCGGTATCGTTCGGACGTTCGTGAGGGTTGCTCAAACTGCAGTACCACTTCAATTTCCCCTTGTTTTATTACGTTTATAATTATTTGAATTGTAAGTGCCCGTGGGGTAAGTTGTCCCAGTTAGTATTTATGTAATGCATCTATCATATGCAACTGCCTGTTTTATTGCATGCCGAGGCACGCACTGTATTAACGAAGGGGGAATCTCTCGAATGAAATGTGTTTCTACATATCAAGAGAATACTCAGAATACCACGCTACAAAGTTTCACTTTACATCTATATATAGTTTGTATTGTAAGATAATAATTACTGAAATGAATCTGTATTCGTTTTTTGTTCATTGACTTTTTCGTTACGAAATTACGATCAATACTTTTTCTCTATGTAAAAGAAAACCTTAAAGCGGTTTGTCTAGTAAGTTCTATCCATATTTAATAAATTGCTTACGTACACCAATGCTGTCCCTCATTTGCCTACAAAGGACTACAAGTGCAAAAGAATATTTAGTTCTGAAAATAAAGATGAAAACATTGACTGCAACATAACTATACAAGCAATTTTATTTGGCATAAAATCAATTTACTGTTGCCGTTTGGAGCAAAAGTATACATGCCTGGAAATATTCAGTGAGGAAATGTAAGTTCTTAAGTTACCTAATTATTTTTATTTGTGGCTTAGCGTTGCTAATATGAATATTGTTGATGATAGCCAGATAGCAGTATATATAAGGGTAATACTATTTGAGATTTTAACATTTTTCTTGTTTATTTTTGACTGGTCTTTACATTAAGATTAAATAGTTACTAAAACATAAATTGTTTTCTTACTCCATCACAAAGAAATTAATAGAAATATAATTGTAATAGCTATTGTTAATTAGCTTATTTTTAATTTCCTTTATAATTAATTTTATACATTGGCTTATTTTTTTTTACTTGCTTCTCAGTTGTTTTTAGAGAATGTATTTGAAATAAATCATTTATTTAGACCATTTATCTACCTATTTATTTAAGAGGATAGCAATGTAAAATTAATGAAGACATTTTTGTCGACAAATGCGAATCATTTAATATTTTCTGATACTTCTTGCATGATAAAAAGTTGCGATATTACTTTTATGTGCATATCTTTACATTTTAGTACTCTCACACAAACTAAATTACTTATACATCAATAATTGGGAAATAAAACAAAATGATTTATAGCTTAGTACATGATTGAAAAGTACGGAATATAGGGTACCTATATATGAAAAATATTTCTTGGATGAGTTTAAACCACGTTTCTCGCAAATAATACTCGACAGGAAGATTATTTAAAGCATATTGGTGTAATATGACTGAAACGAAGAACATAGATAGATACAAGGATCTATTTTATTGCTTCAAGTAAAGTACTCGGATCAAGTAAACGTTATACGTAAGAAAATATTTAGGTAATGATTTGAAATCCACTAAATTCTGGATAATTACATTAAAATAAATGCTCTAGAAAAAATGCAAATGGTGATAATTATTTTTAAAAATCTTTGGAGAATATGGGCGTATGATATCTAAGAATTATTTTTTTTGTTGAATCAGTAAGATATAAGTTTCTAAGTTGAGTTTGTAGCAACTGATAAGTTTTAAGATAATTCCCAAACTCTTGTATTGTTAAAACTACTATCTTTCATTTTATAAGTAATGAGCATGCAATATAGAAATGCTGGAGAGCAAGCTGCAAACAAGAATTTAAGTAAATTTCACATTACACAAATCATTCCAAGAATAAAACTTTCAAAATGATTTCGGTTTATTTAATAGGTACTGCAATAATATTATAAGCAGTAATTTAGCAGTGTAATCTAAGGATTATTATTGTAAAAGGTTAGTTCTTGTTATTAATACAACGTAATGATACGAACTTAAAAAATTCTTGATAACGTCTAAAAGGGATGGGAAAATTATTTCCTGAAAACCTAAAAGTTGTATCTGAACTGTTAAATTTACTGCTTAATGATGCAGTTAACTCGATGTCGGCATGAACACATGGCAGGCATGACACAAAAGTTTTCTTCAACAAAAGTTTATATTTATTTCAAATATTTGTACTTTCTGATTAGATCTAATGGTACGATTGCTAAAAAAATGATATATAGGTATTTTTTTAGTAGAGGTATACATTTATTGGTCTTAACGAAATATTCTCTTAATTTCAATTAATATTTTCGTCAATTACGTACTTTTGGTATAAAAAAGCATCTTTCCGTGTGTATTGGAATATTTACTCACATTTTTTTGGATAGAAATTAATATTGTAAATAACCCAAACAAAATCCAGCATTTGTCCGCTCTGTATACATATATAGATATTTCTCATCTATTACATTTCTGTCGTAGCTTTGCATGTGTTTAATTGTTATTAAAAATTAAAATTGTATACGTTTAATTCCTGTATTGCTGGTATACCTACCTAATTTTAGTAGATTATAAGAACAGGAAATGGTTGAGCATAATTGGCATAAAAGTAAGTTCTGTCTTCCAGAAAATACATTCATATTTTAAAGCGTTTTCAATTTTTCATTTACCAAATTTGCAGAATGAATCCTTTTTTAATATTTTTATATTTTTGTATATTACAAATAATTTAATAACTATTTTTTTTAAAGACTTTGGAATTAAATATAGAAAGAGAGTTTGATATTATTTAGGAATACATATTCCCATTTTCTTTGTGTCAATTTTATTGTTAAAATAGTAGATATATAGCAAAAGGTTTAAATGTGATTTTCTGCCATAATTTTGATTAAATATTATTTTCTAGAATAGGTAAGCAGGAAAATAATTAAACATTAGGTACCTACACATATGCAATTTCTTTTTAGCTAGCACTGTATTGAACATCATGGGTTAAAATTGGAAAAAAAGTTTCGTAGTAATTTGCTTTTTATAAACAAGCAATGCACAGCAGGAATGTATAGATAGGTATGCGCATTCTCTATTCTATATATAAGTGGAGCTGAATAAATAAAAAGCAACTAACGTTTGCAAAATGTGGTATCCTTATTAACTGATAATGTAATTATTACAATATATATAACGAACAAATGTTTATTTTGCTTAAGTTCACTAACTAGAATATCGATCAATACCTTCTATGGTTGGTTATATACTAACGTTAGTTCTCCCCTGATAAATATTATTTATGTTATATAATTATGAGTTTTTTCGGTCACTTTATGGCAAGTTAAACTTTTAAATTATGTAATAATGCTGCCGTTAAATCTTACATGCGCGAGACGAAATGAGTTCGCTGAAAATGCACGTCCGGGGAAAACGATCCTGTTTTCCGGTAATCAAAAAAGGCGCCAATGTTTTCTGAAAGAGTCGGCCGGCCGTTGTGCTAGCGAGCCAGTCGTCCTGTATGTGTACAGTGTACAGCTCGTCCTGCGAGCGTCGCCGCATTATCTTGGACGACTGTACAAGCGCATGAGTATATTTTTAATAATTCATTTATTTGCGCAAAGGCAATCAGAGTTCGAGCAAGTTTATATTAGGTATATTTTTGTTAGGAGAGTTTTGAATGGGGGCTTTTTTTTGTTGGACGACGTCGCATTGTGCGACAAAATTACTTTATGGCGTAATGTCAGCCTTGGCTATTCGGTGTACTAACTAAGGCATCACCGTGTGTTCTCATTTTTCCGTTGCTGCTGCGTGCATCAGTATCCAATGCAGGAAGCTTCTATAGCCACCATCATTTCCTTAGCCGGCACTATATTGTTCGTGGATATACGTTATTGTTTCTTTTCAATATCAATTTGATGTTGCGCTGGGATTGAAAGAAAATCTCGTCTGGAGACAACATTACCTGCGTATCTTCAATATCTGAGAGAGTCTTCAATGTGCACGGCATAGAGAGGCCTTTGTATTTACTTTAAGCTTTGCACAACTTTTATGCAGCGGTATTATATTTTTCTAACGAATACTAGAGTAAAGTGTGTATATACAGACATCTATCTATATGGTTTGGTTTACTAGGTACATTCCAGAATATTTCGATTACAGCAAGCTCCGCCTCAATGTGCATATGCGTGGTTATGATGTGGTAGACCGTTGTTATGCACGTCCATTTTCAAATATGCATAATGATTGTTACGTTACATGTTCCGACGGTACAAAATTAAGAATGTAATTCTGAATTTCTCAATTTCTTTTTAAACGGTTTCCATAAGTGAGAAAAGCAATAGTATTTAGGTTGTTTTCATTTGCCGTCTTCGAGGTTCCCATTTAAATATCTTGAGTTCTAAAAGCCATTTTTAAATTTTCCCTCTTCTCCTTGTATTGAATGATTAAGAATGTATATAGTTTTTATAGAAAAAATTGATTTTCATTTTGAATAAGAAGTAGAATCAAATTTAAGAGGCCCATCACTGTTAATTCATAATTCTTCTTCTTCTAGATATATTTCACTACAAACGTTTGACGATAGAAAAATTGCTTTTAGAATTTTCAAATTTAAAAAGAGCTTTACTTTAGAATGGGGAGTTCCTGAATATCGGAATTATTACGTCATAGATTAAGTATGATAGTGCAGGGCATATGCCGCCTATTTGAGGCGCAGAGAGCTTCTGCGCCGGCGTTCCAGCGCCCTAAAGTACACTGATAGAAGTATCCTTTTAATTTAAGAGGAATTGCATTACACCAAAAGTTTCTACGTTTTCTATATGACCAACATGATTTGATGTTACCTGGAAAAGGAATATATTTTTAAACCTACGCATTTCTTCGGAAATAATATATTTTTTGTTAAAACACTTTATTCTTTTAAGTAAAACAAATTGATAGTCAATTCAAATCGTCTTTATTTTGGACTTGAAAATTATGCAGATTGACAGAAAACCGTGAGCATTTTGAATCAAGAGCTTTTAATTCTTGTAAGATTTAT
This sequence comes from Cetonia aurata, assembly GCA_949128085.1. Classification (NCBI taxonomy): domain Eukaryota; kingdom Metazoa; phylum Arthropoda; class Insecta; order Coleoptera; family Scarabaeidae; genus Cetonia; species Cetonia aurata. Next base: position 2,478,935 of record OX421885.1, read on the forward strand.
TAACTTTAGACTTAACATTTATGCGAATTAACAGAAAACGTTGTAAACGTTTTGAATCGATCAACAACAATTAAATACATACTTTATAAATAAACTGTAGATATACTGTTTATGTAATACATTATGAAACACGAGTATAATATCACGTTGATCACGCAACAACGCAAAAACTTTTGGTTTAATGTAATTCCTTTTAAATAAAAAGATACTTCTCCCAGTGTACTTTTTTCTTATTTTAACAATAAAACCGTCGCGTTTGCAATACTTTGCAATACTTACCGATCACTGCATACAAAATATATTTGTTTTGTGGATTCTTTTAATATATTATCTCCAAACTTGTAATGTTTTCACAATTCATTAAAACACTTTTATAAAACGTGCATTGTTAATCATTTGTCTATAATTTCTTAGTTTTTACTTTTTTTCTTCATAAATGAAAAAAAGTGCCATGGAGATCATGCTCATTTCTTCAATTCTTTCAGCATAATTTTGTAATACCGCTTAATTTATGTAAAAGAAAACTTGATTAATAAGCAACACTTTCTTTGAATTTTTTTCGCAAAGATTCCCAAAGGTAACATGAAACCTTGATGTGCCTTAAAAATCTCTAAGACTGGAAGCTTCTGGAGAATTAGTAGGTGCTACTAACCGAATTCAACCTTCAACAAAAATTAAGTATTAAGGCGTATTGTCGTGGCACTCGGGACTGGAAATGAATTCTTGTTTCCAAATAAGTTTTTCTTCCTTTTTTTTTAATTAAAATGCAAATGTGCGCAAATGGTTTGCATCTATGAACTACATTTGTTATTCGACATTTCGAGTTGATGGTTTGGCTCAATTCTTTCATGTTGAGGAAGAATTGAGCCCTACCCTATAACTCGAAAACAAGAATAAACCATGTTTTCGGGTTAGAGTATGTGTAATTGATAAGAAATCTAAGACCACCTTTCGAAATGAACTTGGCCAAACCTAGCGGTGTCCTTCTCATATCATTTCAAATTAAAATTGTCTAATGACATAGGTACTTATTTCCAAACGAGCCTGACAATTTTATTTGTTTGAGTTATTGAAGTTATACGATAATGATAAGATATGTTTAAATTAAATAATATTTGTATACATATACGTACATATATAGCTAGAACTGTCGTCTAATAAAGTAGACACACTAGATGTTAAGTAGTTCACTTCCTCGCTACATTATTTTCAGAAATTCTTGGAATTGCTCCGAACAAATTAATCTTTCGTATGACACGGAGTTAATTGATACTTTTGTGTGCCTGTTTTACACTGTATCTTGTAAAACGATCCTTGATCCGTGAAAATCGCATACTTTATTTAGATATAACAATTCTATATGCCTGTGTTTCCACTGCAACTCATTAAAAAAAATAAATAAATATTTGTAGGAATGAATAAAGTGCATAATATGTTTATATTTACATTTTTACACGTGTGTACATGGGTTGCAAACTAAAGCAATATGAAAGATAATACAGGATGCATAAATTAAATAGTATTAAATAGTCAGGAGTACGATTAAATAATTCCATTATGCAAATATAATGTGCATTATTAACGCTAATCCAATTGCACATTTAGTGTTTTATCTCGCTATAAGAACAATAAACGAGCTTTAAATAAATATTGAGGTAAAGGTATGCTTACCTACACTCCGCAAAGTTAGGAATTGCGGTGTAGTTCTATGTATAATTATAGTTTTAGTTGTGAACATTTCTGTGTTATCGTTTTTGTATAGCGGAAAGTAAATATCTTCGCAACGTATACCTGACTGTTAATAAATACAAAATCATATAAGTAGCTTTATCACATTGTTAAAGAATTAGTAAAAAACAATTTTTCTTATAAAGAAGATACAAGGTACCTATTCTCTAAAATTACGTTCATATACATATCCATTCACCAATGTCGCGTGTTGACTACTTTGTATCGGAACAATGGTTCAAAATGATCAATAACGCGCAACATCACGCGGAGAAAGACGAACAACGTCGGAGGCTCTGGTAGCTAAATCATCTAAAATAAATATTGTTGACAGTTACACCTCGCCATTAAAGGGACGATCGGTTTTAGAGAGGAGGCAACAGAAAAATCACATTGTTATTTATATGCGACCTGCGCTGGGGTCAGAATTGACAGCTACATAATATTTTTTAACTATACGTCGGAGCGCCGTACGCGAAAAACGGCGGTTTTTACGACTGTGCTCAGGCAAAAATGTTTGTTCGAGAAGCGGCCGTAAATCATGCGAAAAACAAAGTTATTAAATCTCGCATGGAGGAGTTTCGGTCCTGTATACATACGTCCTCTATTCTAGCCGCAATATGTGAAAATATTCGTGGCTGTTTACTGCCAGAGAAGATTTTAAATTGAGAAATAATTGTAAATTTATGAAACTTAACGTTGTATTTCATAGACAGCATGCCATAAGATTTCAAATATACAAGTTTAATACAATATGAAATTTGTCAGCTAGATTTCATTTCAGACTGTGGATGACTAACGGCTATATGGTTACATCGAATGCACAATGGTATGTATTTATATTAGGTATCCACTCTTGTTATTGTTACTGTATGAGGCCCGATGCTAGATGTGTTTAAGCATTGGGTATCATATACTAAGGAAGCATTAACTGATCATCTGATTATTGGGTATTTGGCTTATTTAATATATTATCCCATTTATAATTTAAAATGCAAACGCAGACATCTCATCACAAACTGAGTCACACACAACTGTCGCGCTGTAAATGATATCTGCCGCAGTATAATGTAAATAATTATCCTATGATTTTCAAGTAAATTGTGAAAAATAAAGCTACTCTGAACAAAAAAATTTTCTATTCATCAATGTAAAGATGTACTGGGTGCTTCAATTAAAATAATAAATTTAATCCGCTCACATCGTCAACACGTCAACTAAACGGAAATAACTTAAAAACTAGTGGAGTTAGACATAGGGGGGAGTCCTAATACTGGTTTAAATACAATAAAATTTTCTATCTGTCAACATAAAGACATACAGGCTGTTCCATTCAAAATAATAAAGTTACCCAAGAGTAAAGTTTACAAAACTTTAGGTACTCGGTACTAGAATACTGTAGCTACAACATTGAATGTTGCATTCAATCAGCCAAAAGATCAAGTATTTACGGGTTTCGTTTCACTTTTCTAAATTAATTCATTTTTTAGATACTGAACTTTTCTTGCAACATTGCATTTTCAAAAAAATTGAAATATCTCGTAAACTATAAAAATTAGGCATAGAGAGCCTCGAATAAAATTGATCTAATTTTTAGTGTATAATTTAAAAATACCGTAAAATATATGTGTTCCATTAATAAAAACATAACTTTGATACATTGCGACCCTGTAAGTACTTAAATTGCAAGATGCGGTTACCATTTAAGTTTACCTGGTAGAAGAATAGTCCAATCAGTTTGTTTACTACTTGACTTGTATCAAACATTGATGGAGAATATGAATATGAAATTAAATATAGGGGTTTCTCTTTAAAATAACGAACTGAGTGGCATTTGAATACTTCTGTGCGCCACTTTCTTATACGTTAATGGCAAATTTGGAATCTACATATGTATGTTATATTCACGGGTATCTTATTATATATAAGTTTTATCATGTTTGCTGTTTTGTCAGTGCAGGTGTTTCAGGTCAGGAATGATTAGTTTTTATGTTTTCTCTGTTAAAATTTTTGGTTTTTAGTCTATGCTGCTGTGACTGCGTATTAAAAACATTCCTAAAAAAGCAACGGAGAGCTGAAAATAATCCAAACTTCCTATATTTCAAAATGTACATCGTGGCGTGATGTTACTTGCGTGTGAACGTTTATCAAACAAACGAAAATCGTGTAAAGAGGAGAGCCGTGCGCACAATGAACAACGGAAAAAACAATACTGTTTAACACCTCGTCATTCGCGTTCCCATTTTGTTCTAATTTGGTTCTCAAATTGAAGGTAATTTAGTTGCCCGTTGATATTTTACTTTGTCCGACCGTACTCAGCCTTCCTTAACGAGACTCGGAACCCGCTATTTACACTCAGCTGACGACTGGAATTTTGTGTTATGTATAATACTTTCGTAATAACAATCATAGTATCCGAGGAATAACTGAGCGGAACGAGGAAAACACGAGTATACGTGTTTGAATGTTTCTTTTCTCATACACTCATATGAATAGGCTGCTACTATATATGTATATAATAGGAATTATACACTAATAGAATACACTATTATAGTAATCTTTAATATCTAATTTTCTCAGAATAAATTGTAGTTATACAAACGTTATTCAACTAGTTCATTTAAATATGATTTTCTTGTTTAAGAGTTAAAATGAACGCTGCTTTATTCATCATGTTTTTATTTAAGTCATGCTTAGTCTGTTCTATGCGATTTTATAATTGAATTAAGACCTTTAGGAAAACTAATCCTTGTACTCACTAATTACTTATAGTTGACAATTCACTTAAACGTGCAAGCTCATATTAAAGTAAGCTTTGATAGTCTACTATAAAAATATAAATTAAAAAAGAATGTGTGAATTATCTACTTATGTTAATTTACAGGCCAATTGCAGATGAGATTGATCTTCTGTATTGTATGTCCTATTGGGGTATTTCACTTAGAGCGGCGGAAATCACGGAAAACAGAATGGTTGTCAGACTTCCGCTTTCTTCGGATGCGGAATAACGAGCAGCACTAGATTTATTTGGAATCCACAGGTTGCGCTGAGTCAATTCCAGCCAAATCGTCTGGCAATGATCATATCCCAGGGGACCACCGCGACGCCGTCTATCCGAATTGCTACGTTTCTCTGTCTGTTGAATGAATCGGTCTCGCTCGCAAATAGCATGCGTACTCCATTCAGTTTCTATTTCCTGATGCCGTCTGTGTTTCTGTTCCGTCTGTGCCGGCGGCTGGTATTTGGTTACGAATCCATTCCGCGTTCGGGCGCCGCGATTAGCGCACGGATGCAGCATGATGCGGCCATCTTTTGCTCGCGATGTCGGCCTACGACCTCCATCGAACCGTTATGCGAATTGTTGAGAAACCCTTAAAATGTTCGTAGCGCGTATACATCTTTACATAGCTTATTTTTGGGAATTTAAAAAGAAAAAATAATTCTGAAGCATGTGAAAGTTGTCATCAATCATCATTTACAGAATTCAAATGTTTATACATATGTTAATCCCTGCTATGTATTATATTGTCTAAAGTGGGGTCCAACTAAATCCCATTTTTGACATTACAACGTAGGAGGAACCTAAAGAAATGCAGTGGTTCAATCATGTACCAACAGGAAACAGTAGCAGTGGTTTTCAATCAGTCTTGAACATTAGTGTGAGGTCATGTAGAAGTGCGCTTGTGCATAATTAGGTTTTGATGTAGTGTAGGTATTCCTGTTTGGCTTAGAGGTGTGTGATCGATATTTTTCTATTCGATATGATACCGACATTTCCCGAAACGTATCCATATTTCGCAATAACCATTCTATCCTCAGTGTTTTTGTATCCTATCATACAAAAACACAGAGGATTAGGGCTTAAAGCGTTTAGTATATTAAAAAAATTCTCAGTAAAATAAATAAATACAAATCCTGGGTAATAAAAACAAATATGAGAATTCTTAGAAATACAAACTAAAATACTATTGCTCAGTAACAAAAGTAAATGTGCAAATTCTCGAAAAAAAAAAGAACGAAAATAACATTATTACATATTCTTATTTAAAAATATTATTTTATCCACTACCTTTGGAGATAGGCACGTCCGACGATCCAATTTCGCTAAAAATGCGTTCACTTGGGACTGACGCAGCAGGCACGTACTCAAATATTTCGGTATCAACTTAAAAATATTGGGAAACATCTTATATCCTTGCACACCCAAGGAACCCAAAATGTCCGGTCTAAGTCACAAGTGTGAGCGCAACGTGCCATGCACCCGAGTTGCACGCGGCGTTTAGACTACGCATTAGACCGGACATTTTGGGTGTCCGTGAGTGTACACACCACCACTGTAATGGATCTTAATTTCTAGATATCACATTCTCCTTAAAATACAATTGCAGCTCAGTTTCCAAACAGCTGTTTGTCACTTGACCTCTGTTGTGACAATTTTAATGACTGTTTTGCCGTATCTTCAAAATAGTTACATAACGTCACGCCGTTACTTTCAATATCACCAGTTCTATCTTGATCTTCTACAGCATCCACATCTACACTCTCTAATTCAGTTGATGGTACAGACTCTTGCAACTCCTACATTTTATCCCAAATTTTTTTTCCTGTATTTCGCAAAAGATTCTGCTGATATCATTATATTTCATAGCCTACTGTGGTTTAAAGTAAGACAGTTTAAATAAATCGCCTAGGAAACCAATATCATTCATGGTGTGTTAAATTTTTAAAAAGAGAATTTAAAATGCTATCCTTTTAGATTAAAATATAGAATGTTGCATTAGAAACAATAGGTCAAAAGTTATCGGACCAACTTTTTTACTTGACCCCGTATACTTATTCTGAAAACGGCAGATTATTCAACAATCATAATAAAGAAATTTTTGTATCAAATATTTTTCTGTATCTCTTTTAACTAAGAATATATAGGGTAATTTTGAAATTGCCAATTTTCCCCCGTATCTCTTAAGCCACCGAAAATTTCAAAATTTTGATTTTAACAATTTAAGTTTGATCCAAAAAGAGCACATGACTCTTTTGATACACTAACAATTACGGAGATACCCTATAAAAGTGTTGAAAATGGAACACCTTGTACAATTTAACTTCATTTACTAATTCTTTTTTAGTTTATAATATCGCAGATTTATTAAGTTTTGGAGAAGAATAGTTTTGTGGATAAAAGTATTAAGATAAGGAAATTAAAATTTTGGGTTACTTAATAATAAAAAAAAAGGAGTTTCAACTTTAAGGAATAAACCACAACAAGTATAATACACCTTCTTCATTCACTCAGAAAGCAATTGTGTGGAAAACAGAATATAGAATATTCATTAATTCGGAAATCTTTTAGGTTTAAAGTCTATAATGAAATAAATTAGGGCTCAATTTTATGAAAGGTGGAAGTACGTGAACGCTTGGCACGCGTATCGTAACATTTTTGTACTCATAGTGAGGTAATAAATTCATTACGAAAGCTTGAGAAACAAAGAATATTGTAATATTCCTTGTTTGCCATCCCGGAATTATTTTTTATTTTTGGACTCAAATTTTATATACTTATTTAAAATAATTTTTTACGTTTTCAGTGAATGTTTCTATAGGCTGTTCAAGTAGATACAAGTGTTTCTTTCTAAAATAACTTTGAGTAGAATGTAGATACTTACGTAATGGCTTATATAAATAACGTTACGTTTTTATAAATAGATAATTTAAATACCTATAGTTAGAAAGTAAATAATCGATAATATAAATATTCTTTTGGAAAATTATGACACTAGTTTTAAAATACTAAAAACTAAACGTAGGTATATTATTTCGGAACTAATAGGAAAATAAGTGTGCATAAATCTCTGTACATATGTAAGAACGAGATGCCCAAACTACTATGTTCATTCACAGTGATGTACTTACCTATTGCACAATACGTTCGAGTGCCTGACAATGGTCAAACATAATGAGCACGCCATTTTGGTTAAACCCTAGTGTCGAAACTACCCCACGTAACGCATGGTACACACATATATTACAGTATCTTTAAAAACGCTAATCAATTGTAGTTAAAATATTGCTATGCAAATGGTGACCATGTTCTATTTTTGGAACACCCATTAGATTAGATGACACGTTGTACCTAAGTTACAATAATGGTTACTACATAGGTGTATAAACAGTCGAGAAATGGCTGACAGCTTAATTTTTAATTTCCTATTGCCGGGTATCATTGCACATTTTTTAAAAGAGAGTTCATAGTTATTTAATATTTTTCGGTTCACAATACAGTCAAATTTGTCGTATTATAAATAAAATTATAGTTTTACATAACAAATAAACATTTTAAAATACTAATTCGCCAAATATTTTTTTTTATAAGTTCCGAACGTTCGAATATTGAACCACGGCTACTTCTAGCTAAGATTCTTATTTTGCAAAATGTGAATCTTAAAATATTTGTTGGGCCAACAGTTTAATATCAGTTCATTGTTAAACGGAGCACGTAAAGATGACAAGAATGAAATGTTGAAAGAATACGAATCAGCGCTAGCACTAACCAACATTGAAAATATGTAGAAAGGAGTGAACACGAGGTTGGTTCATCTACAGATTAGGAATCAGAGGCAAATGTAAAAGTAGATATATGTTGAGTACCATTTTGTTGAAAGTCGTATTTATTAGTTGTATATTGTCATGCATTTACTGTAGAATGGTGGTGTAGAGCTAGTATATTTTTGGATGTTTGCATTTCAATAACAAAGTACAAGTAGTCTTGTATATTTGAAAATATATCTATTCTTATTTAAAACATATAACAATAGTCTTATCGAAGTATACAAAAGTATGTACCTATATGACTTCGAAGTTCTGTTATAAATCTTAAAAATATCAATCTGGTTGGTATGAAATAAAGAACGGTTACTAAATGTGAAAATAAAATGCAAAACGAATAAAGAAAATACAGAAATAAAACTAAAGTAAAAAAGCAAAATAATCGATAACGAATACAATGAAAGGGTCACGTAAGGCGATGAGTATTCATTGAAGTAGGAATGATCGAATCACATCATCACGCATACAAAGTCGGCATATGTATGCGTTGTTACATCTGATAGTCCGCTGACTGAGTGAAGTAATAATTACAGAGCGCGCCAGTTTCACCCATTGCCCGATACGCTACTAAATGTTAAACGCTATGGCATTAGATAATGGAGTTTCATTTTAGGGGAGGAGATGTGTTACTTTGACTGCGTGCTGTGTCATGTTCGTAGAAGAAACAGCTAACCCATACGATTGTATATTGTGTGTTTCTTTTGGGATCACTCACTTAGCTTTTTTTTGATAAGAGTTACCACTTCTATACAATATGGTCGGAGATATAAAAGTGTTTATATTAAAACGAATTTACGTAGACAAAAGGTATATTGGTTTCTTTACAATTTGAAAGGAATTATGGCTTTGAATTGTGCTCCCACATTGGTTACTTATTTAATCATGAACACTATGTGATTCATGACTGATTTTGATATAGCGTTATATTAGACTTTAATTAGTATTATTTTCCGTTTGAATTACTGTATCCTTCATTAAGCAATTTTTACTATAGCTATCTCCTAGTCCAGTGCGCATGTACTCGAGGTTTTATTAAATTTCACATATTTATTCATAAAACTCTTAGTTACTTGTGTTTTTACTCTTATCATTATACTACTGGATATTAGAAATTTTAATGAACCCAGGAAAACAAAGTATAATAATTGCTTGTTCTTAACGTCAGAGTGTGTGAGGATTTAATTGTAGGTTTAATTAAATAATGCCATTTACATTCATTAATAACTTCTTAATTACTGGAGATATATAAAGCCTACCGTAATTATACAACAAAAGAGCCAACGTAAATTGTATCATTCACATGGGCGCTAGCTTTAATTACAATTGTTTATGGTTAGCGGCACAGAGGAAGCTTGCTATTAGAAAATTGCACATTAAATTAGATATGTAATTCATAAGAACAGCGTGGAAAATCTCGATGTAATCGGCATTCAGATGATCAACACATGCATATACGCGCATAGCAGCAATGCTACTTCTCATCAGAAGCAATGTTCTTCTGTTTAGCTTTTTACTTGATTTTGTCTACCTTTTCAAAATATGTTATAAAAGCGCAATCGTTTGTAATTAATTGTATTTCTTCACAAGTTATAAGGCGAATGCAAGGAGTACAAAAACAAATAAACATGTTCATGGTTCAATTTACAATAGCTCAGGTTTGCTTCATTACTGCAAGTGAACAATCAAAAATGTTACCAGAAAGCTTTAGAATAATAAAAATTTATCTGTCAAAAGAAAAAGGTAATCTCTTCGCATTACGCAATAATAAAATAAAATTATTCATGCAAATAGTTTAACTAATTATCTTTTCTTCAGGCGATTCCTTGTTTTTCTTTAAATGATATACCTATTGTAACATCCTGATTATAGATATGTATACATAATAGGGCTACTTATCAAACTAACTAATTCCGTATTTTTTGTTTTGTTTTGATAATCATACAAAATTTTATTTCTAAATTCTATTGTTACTTAACTTATTTTAATATTCTTAATTTCAGTTTTCAATGAGTAAAAAAATGGCAGGGAATAGAAAACTTATACATGTACCAGCACAAGATTTTCTTGTTTCGTTTAGCAGGTGCTGTCATACTGTTAAACGATTGTTTTAAAGTGGTTGTAGATTTACTACATAATTCTGATTACTAAGGACAAAATATAGATGACAGCACAAGATACGCATAAAAATAACTACCATATTTTGCATATACTTGACGTGAAAGGACTACCATTTCAGCAACGTGGCTCCGTTAAGATGAAACATCCACTAGCAACACATAATATTTTTTTGATAGAAAATCACGTTTCTTTCATCGCAAAAATTCTTTTAATTTCTTTCAAACTCGATATTTTACTTGAAGTAAAACATTATTCTTCTTTTAAAGAAGTACAATTTTCTATACTCTAACACACCTCTCCTTTTTAAAATACAAACAAATTGTTATTGATTATATAGAAGAATCAAATGCACAGAAAACGCTGTTCACATCAATCTCTATTCCTTATACACACAGAAAAACGATTATTTGATACAAGTAATCACTCAAGTCAAGCAAGTAGTTCATATATACGCAAAGAAGTATTAACTTCGACGAAGAAAAAAATAAATTCTTTAATTTTTAAGTAATTATGCACTTGATTTAAATATTTGCATACTTGGTACAAGAGAAAAAGTTCCTCAAATCAAGAAAAACATCATATATATTTTTTTAAATCCATATATTTCTTCTTACCCTTTGCTTTTGGTATATCACCCATTTCCAAAGAGTCTGAACTATCATTATCCGTAATATCATCTAGCCTCTGTTACATAGCAAATTATCAGCAGACATAAGAGATGATTTGCCACTTAAATGTTTATCAAAAAGTTCAAACAACTCCCATGTAATTTTTCCTTCACCAGTTGATTTTTGTTTTTCTTTATTTCATTTGTAAGTTTGTATGCGATTCCGATGTGTCTGTTGGGATTCATCAACAGTAACTATGCAATTATGTTTTTCTAAGTATTGTTTGATACTGTCCCATAATTTAATTTTCTTATATTTGGGATGTTGGAACCCCGCTTCTCTCTGAAGACGTAGGGTAGCTAACAATTTAGCTTCCTTAGGTCCCCAGTTCTTCTTTAGATTTTCTATGACGGAATGTGAGGTATTTGCTAGTTCCACCTCTGCAGCAGTTGACGATTTGGCCATTTTAATCTTATTAAATATTACAATGTATTTAGTATGATCTGTAATGTAAACAAATTATTTATTGAAAACATTCTTATATAATATACACCATTTGAGATCTCTTCAATTTCATCTGTGTTATGGCTGCATAATATAAATCAAATATTTTATGCAAAGATGTTTAATTACTTAAACCTATTTTCTTGAACGAAGTAAATATTTACTCGTGTTAAGTGAATATAGTCAAGAAAATATTTTTGCGCCTCCGGTCAAAAACACTGTTTTTGCATTACTTTAAATCGGCCGGAAACATACCTACACCTCACTAAAAGTTGGCAACACTATATTCGAATTACTGACATTTCTGTGATTAATTGTAGATTCGATGACAGATGACAGAATTTTCGATACACAATCTCTTAATTAATTCAAATTCTTTCCAATTCAATTTGTTGGAAGATTTAACAAGTAATAAATTGTTAATAACTTGTTGCACAACCTGTGTAATACAAGCTGGGGTCTCTATTGCCCTCATTAATGAATATCAATATGTAGCAAAACTAACCAAGAAAATTAAAACGTCAAAATACTAAGGTATCTTAATCCTAATTTCAAACTCAAATGTCAGACGTAACCTGTACTGTCAACGCCCTATCGTCAATTTTTTTATAATTATTTTCAATAAAATTAAGATTGGTCGACGCAAAAATAGTGTGTAACACACAGCCAGAAACTCTTTTGCAAGTATTCGCACTTGTGGGACCTCGGCTTCGCCTCGGCCCTACAAACCGTATTCACACTCGCAAAACCATAGTTTCTGGGCTAGTGATACAAATAACTATTATTCACTCAAGAAATCGTTTTTCTGTGTGTATTAGTAACAATTTCGGCCTAGGCCATCATCAGGCTTCTGCAAGAAAAATGTGTTGCAGAAACTTTAAAATTGCCGGTTTCATTAAATATAAAAATAAAAAGCTTTTTAAAAAAACTCACATTCCCGCATACCTATTTATTTTTCTAAAAAGTTTGATAAATTTTCAAAAATTTTTTGACTTAAAAAATCTTTTAAATTTTTCTTTTAAACTAATTACATTTTGATTCAAACAAATTCTTAATACAGTAATAACTGAAATATTTCTTTATTTGAAAAAAATGGAATAATCTTTGACTCTATTGAATTCTTTCATGTAAAGCATATTACTTTGGATGAAAGAGACCTTGTGGTTCTGTGTAAGCTTCTTATAAATCGTAACAAATGCAGTACAAGCTTATAAACGTGACAAGGTCTCGAAATGTACTCAATTAGGCTTCTTTCCGCAAATGCTATAAATAATTTCCCTGATTTGGTGTAAAGTATTATCCGAAAATTGAAACAGTTTAATGTGATATAAATCCGTATTTTAAAGAAAAGGAAATGTACAAAATGCATTGCATCACTCACACCGTTAATTCGTACGATCAAAATTTGAACTAAGTAGCTTTATTTCAATCCAAACTCTGCTCTGCCGACAACATTGTCGGCAGAGTTTGTTTTCCTTTAAAAGTGTAAAGGTTAGGTTGAAATTACTGTTATTAAAGTAAATTCTATCAGGGTTTTTAAATACATATTTTTTTAATTTCTATCAGATTGCATATTATTTTGAGAAGTTTGCAAAACAAGTTGTATATAAAACAACCGTTTGATACGCTACCATAGTATATAACAGATATCATAGAATTTCAGCGAAGCGTTCATGATCATGCACTTCGCACGTAAATACCTACTTCAGCATCGTATATAAAATCATGAATGGCCCCCTGTTGGGTTAAGTTTTGCATGTTGACTGTTGATATATTTTTGGATAAAAACAATTTTTACTATATAATAGTACCATATTAAACCAAAGATCAGCCATACTTCTAGTATATTAGTTTTTTTAGTGAGACTATTTTTGATATTTTTCTAGTTTAAAAGATCTAAACTATGTGTATGTTATCTCATAGATATTTATTTTATAAATAGAAAGTAGAGATATGAAAAGGTAAGAAAAAGAAAACAGATTATCTTAGAACTAATGAAACAATGTTAAACTTTCCAATTTAATTTTATTGCATTTCATATAAGAAATTCTGGTGTAGAATTTCCTTCGTATTCTATCAGAAAGGAAGAGTTAATAACGCATTTTATCACATTTAAATGGAACGGCAATTCGAGTGCAGTCGGCCGATGGCGCACCGTCGGTCCGCAAAAAAGGACCAGTAGGTAGAGAGAGGTAGAGTATAGGTAGGTATAATGTAGAATTGACTGAATCCACTTATATTCTGTACATTTGTAAACTTATGCACAACGGCAAAGTTGCGTGCGTTGCGTTCGCGTGTTTAGCGCCGAAATAATGGATTCTGGTCCTTACGTTAAGAGGACGAAAGGATTCAAATGGATACACGCGATCCTTATCAACTTATCCGAATACCGGTTTGATTGACATTCGGTAAATGTGCACCCTGAAACGTTTTGATGTTTTGCATATATGTATATATACACACTCATACATGTGCATTCTTAAATACACTTATACTGGTTTGGTGGATATTTTATGCGATTTGTATCCAAAGATGTATAATGCTATGTTTGGTCTATAAAATCTAAAGCTAGAAAACTCAAGAAATACTTCTTTTTACCATTCTCCGATAGCGCTGGTGAGAATGAGGAAGAAAGATCCTAAATTATCATATATATACCTGCAAATGGCAAATGAATGGATACGTACATCATCTTCAGTGAGCAATTGCGTATTTGTTAAAAACTTTTATCCTACAATCATTGTTATCTTTGATCAAAATAAACTATGTTTAGATTGGTGTATAAGTTCATCTGTGTAAAAGTTCACGGACAATCAATAAACCAACGGTTATTTATGTAGTGCAAGAAATTGCACAAACCCATTTTGTTCAGGCCGTGTAAAAGCATCCATTTTGTGCTTCAATTTAGCTGCTTTCTTCTGTATGACCAACGAAAAAATTGACTCTATGGAAACTCACTTACAAAAAAATTTTATGTTCTTAAAATGAATAGATCAAAACGTATGGATTTATATTTTTGTCAATTTTTTTGGGACATGATATACAAATAGATTGGTTTTGAGAGAAAGAGACAAATTAGAGATTTGGATGGACAGAATATGAACTGCGGCTTCTCTTTGGTCTTGGCGGGATCTGTGTTTAGCCTCATCTGCCAAATTCATGTTGTACATAATTGGTTAGTATCAGTCGATCTGCTATCATCTTACACTGAGAGAAATGAAAAGGTTATTGCAACAGTTTTTGTTGTCTTAAATATTAAGCATTCATCTAACCCTTAAATGGTCAAATGAATGCAAAGATGTATTAAACCAAATACTTTTCAGAGTAAAATAACATTTTAGGTATACATTTGACATTAAACGCAATTTTTTTTTTTATTTCTCTTTTTCTTGGTTTTTAGGTCCCAAATAATAAAAGTATGAATGACTAACGACGTTTCGCTTTATTAAAAGCTTTTTCAAGTTATAAATAAATGTATAAAGTTTGATAAATAAAATGTTTTTAATAAATGACAATTTGTTTGTTTTTTATGATTTTGAAAATATTATTATGTTTTAATTAAAGATGTTTTGATTATTTATTTTTGGATTTTGTAATTAAATAGTTCTTTAAAATATTGTATTTAGTTATAAAAGTAAATTATATAATTTTGTGAAATATTGTATATCGGTTTTATCATTGACTGCATTTTTATGTTTATAAATTTGAATTATTTCTAGTATGTTACGTGTTTTTAAATTTTGTTCTTTGTTTAAAATTGTTACGTTGTTGAAATCAAAGGTATGATTTTCAGTTATTTCATGTTTTTTTAAGGCTGTAAAACAAAACATTTTATTTATCAAACTTTATACATTTATTTATAACTTGAAAAAGCTTTTAATAAAGCGAAACGTCGTTAGTCATTCATACTTTTATTATTTGGGACCTAAAAACCAAAAAAAAGAGAAATAAAAAAATATATACATGGTCAAGATCCAAAGATTTAAAAAAAACGCAATTTTGAAGCTATAGATAAATACTTTTCCTTGCTGACAAATAACTTAAGTGTCAATAACAATTTCAAACTTATGAGTTTGGCAATCTCACAATGACCCTGAAATTAACCCTGAAAACGGAGTGGTCGCCAGGGAATGACCAAAGTGGTGCTTGTAACTCCGATTTTCTTTTGCCCATCTTTCACTACTCAACATTACCGTATTAAGGTAATTTATTTTTCTTAAGCATAGTTTTTTGTTTGTGGTATGGAAGTACCTTAAAAAAAGATTAGATTGACGTATTAGACGCAAGCCTGTAAGTTATTTTACAGATTAGTGATTTAATACAAAGAGGATTTGGCATTTTGAATTTATATTTTGGTGTTTGATCCCTTGTCGGAAGTAGTATATTGCATTGAGTCCATCATAATCAAAATCGTATTTCTAATATTTTGTAATTATTAAAGCAACCACTTTTATGTGTACATAAATTCTTTCAATTAAAAATGAATAACACTAAATAAGTGATTGCTTCGAAACAGTACTTCAAAAATTGTTAATGGAGCATTAAATTCCTCCACTGTATCTGGTCAGACTTTAGGGTATATCGAAACTGTTTTGTTATTTGCTAAAATTAGCACGAACCCTATATCATTTTTTGGGTGCATAATAATTATTGTAGCAGTTATATTATGGAGATACGTCCTCATAAACATGTTGGAACTTCGTATTAAGTAATGTAAATTAAAATTAATAGCTGAAGTTTTCTTAAAAAAAGTGTTAAAAAGATGAAGTTATAATTTATATAATCGGTATCTAAGTGATCATAGTAACCGCAATTCTTTTGATCAATATCAAAGGTTCGATAGAAATTCTGCGAGAGAAACAGCAATCCGCTTTAATAAATTTTTGGTGACTGACTTTTACGATTTTATCAACCACTGTCAATTAATATAACCATTAAATGCAGATAACAATCTATGTGTCTATGCGCGAACACATATGAATAAATAACCTTGGCTTGAGAGTTTGATATTTGGCACGTAAATACGGAATTGACTACTCTAATAATAAATGTACCTATTGTATTGTATAATAATGTACATAAGTAATAAAATCCTTGTCTACATCTTGCATACCTATATGCATGCATATAACCTCATTATATAAAATCTGTCGTCAAATCTGCTTTGTCACATTTGGCATTTGTATATGTAAATGTAAGAAAATACTTAATGTAGTTACGTAATATATATTCTGTTAAATAATTATTATATCTAACTTTGTAATAAAAAAGGTTTTTGTTACTGCGTGTATAAGTGGTCATAAATTATTAATTTATGGTGAAAATAATGACGGAATACACTGTAGGTATATTTTGTATAAGTATGTAAATTTAAGTAGTATTTAACCTGGAAAATGTCTTTGGTATACCGGCCATACATTCTTTCAGTAAAAATAAATTAAAATGTATAGGTGATAAGTACTTTACAGCCTGTTCCATCGAATTGGCTCAGTAGAATTTGTCGAACTTCTAGCAGGAACTTGAATATGAAACTATTTATAGACAACTAATTAAGAAATATTTTGAGAGTCATAGCATATTTTGTATACGCAGTGTTGATGTCAATCCTCTTAAGAAGGTTTACGGTAATCTGCAATTTACACACTTTTTGGTGTAATTTTACATTCTTAAGCAAAGTAAAATTACACTCATTTTTTAAAGTGTTACTTTAAATAGAATGGTACATTTTTTATGTATATTGAATTTTTCGCATTTGTAACTATTATTTGTATAAGGATTCTCTTATTTTAAACTCAACAGTTTCTGAGATATGAAGATGTTCTACTAATTTGAATGCAAGTATAAGCATGGACATATAAATATGAAGTAAGGTGAAATATTACACTCAATTCATATAAACTTTTCTATATTTCCTGTGTTGAAATTATCTTACCAAAATGGGTGTTAAATTTGCCTCCATAGAGCGACTGAACTTTAACTAGTTAGATTTATATGACTTTAAAGTGAAAATATGGGGATGATGCAACCCCAGAATATGTTAGTCGAAACAAGTAACACTTAAAGTAAAAAAAAAGTGAAATATGAATCTCTTGAAGCGTAAGATCCTGTATCAAAGATTTAAAGGTGTAAGTTGTCTTCTTAAATGACTTGATATTAAAGCTATTTTGGTATAAAATCTGCCGTATAAAACTTTCTCCGTATTTTTTTCTTTCTGTGTGGGTTCGTTGTTGAATAATAATAATTGTATGTAATAATTAATGCAATGCAAAAATGGATAATGCGTGATTCTAAAAAATAAGCGGTCGATTGGAATATATTAGTTTTATTAGCCTATAAAATTAGAAGCTTTGATGAATGTAAGTAAGCAAACCCTAACACCAATCTATGTAGGATTTTAGAAAAATATTATGTATCTACCATTTGAAAAAAAAAAATTTGGTTAGTTTGGGATTAGCGTTTCCGAATATAATATATTAAACGTTGAAAATTCAAGAAATTACAAATATGTCAAAGAGGGTTGAGCGTAGGGATGGGTAACCCTTTCCGCTATTCCATTTAAGCTCTAGAAATTGGGATTAACGCCACACAGAAAAAATGTGTAAAATTCAAAACAATTGTAAAGTTTGGTACAACAGATTGTAGGACATATATGGAGGAGTACTTTTATTAAAATTTTCTACAAAATTGTTGACGGAAGTGACAACATTTTTGGCAACAAAATGCGCAGTTTTATGATATAAATTTTGTTTACATAAGCTAGATATTTAATAGAGATCACGTGTTGTTATTATTAAATAGTACATTTATCCCAGTAGTTTCGTTAAAAAATCTTTAACAAGATTTCCATTTCATGATGTGCAAATTATAGTTTCTAGTTGCAAAATATTGTAAAGATTTTCATCATATTTTGTAAAAGATTGTCCTAGAACTTTTCAAACTATTCTATTGCTCTTTTAACTTAACTGTGGTATGGAATACTGGAGGGAAATCATTTTAAAATTACCTACATTAATAGAAATTTTTTTTCGCTATATACAATTTCCGCCAAACAAGTTCAAATTTTACTATGTGAATTTTTCTCTGTGCATATATCCGCAAACGCCTTGATGCGGAAAGTAGTTTTTTTTACTTTAATATATAATAGTTGACCTGATTAGCTTGCAAGTTTCAAAATCAAGTTTCTACTCAAAGTTCGCAAATTTCCGATGGCTGTATATGATAAGTTTTCAGATAGAGGATTTTCTTGCTTACATTATGAGAAGAAGTGTACATACATATATATAGTTCACAATAAATCAGCGTAACGTTAAAATATAATATTAGGTTCTTAAACTTAAACTATATATTTACATTTACACTAAAAAGACAACTACAAAAGTTTCCTATAATCACTTAATAAATTAATCGTTTGGAACGAATAAGGAATAGATTTGTAACATAAACACAACGGCTATTAAGTCGATTTGCTCGGTTGACTATTGCTATCGAGGTAAGACTACTTATATATAACAGCAGTATTATTGCATATACTTCCAACTTTGTGTGAGCACGTTCATTATATTACCTATACAACATATATAAACACACTAGATATTTTTGTATCAAAATGTAAGTGGGCTATATTCATCTTATGCTTTTTTTAATTGGTGCAATAAACTTGGTATAATAATTAACTATGGTGTGAAAATACGACTCAATATAATGGGTTCAGTTTTTTATGATACAATTTTTTCGCCTTCTTTAAATTAAATAGAAATAGCTAACACATGTTGTGTGTAAGATAATAAACTTGTTACTGAGCAATTAATGCAATGGAATAATTAAATGTTTTGTCTTTTATACAGGCGGATTAAGAATTTGATCTTTTCTATGGGAGAAAATAATTTCCATACTGTATTCTGGTGTGATTTTTATTTTTTTTATCATGAATAAAAGTTTACATTTCTTTGTTTAAATTAACTGTTGAAAAGTTTGTTTTAACAAAACACTATTCATGTTCAAAATATTATTAATATTATAACAAATGTGCTACTTACAAATAAAGTATTTTCTACTCCAACTTTTAATTTTTGAATGAAATGTATGATAACAAATAAATACATATGTTTAATTTAAGAATTGATTTTTATGTGTGCAGCCCCGCACTATTTTATAAGTTTAATTTTGATAGTAATTTCTCTTTATTGAAAAGTATAAAACTGATTAATAGTGACTATAGCTATATCATAAGAGATTTTTTTTAAAACAATAGAATGCTCATACAATCATTTGAACTATTTTCAAGCAATATAGTTTGTTCTACAATAAATGGTCGAATGTGCGTGCTATAAACGTTGAGTAACTGTTTATAACGCCAGAATAGTTGAATAAATGTTTAATCTTGGTTCATATCTAATATAATATACCATAAAACTGTGTTTCAACGGGTAATTTTTATTTGCAGAAATGTTTTAAGGTGTGTTAATGTAGATAGCTAAATAAAATCCTCTGAAACTAGTTTCGACGTAATGCCATCTTCAGCCAGAATTTAACGCTGTACATGATTATATAAAAGATAAAATTATGACAAAAATATAGGTGTACTTACGGTCAATTGATAAAAATATTACATATTAAAGTTAAGACAATGATTGAAGATTATTTGTTGAAAGTATTACAGAGTTTTTATTAAGGGTGAATATGAAAGTATTAATTAATAGGTTATAAGGTTTAAAGAACTACATTTCATATTTGAATGTAAGGAAAATTAATTTAAATTTAATGCTATTTTAAATTGAAATGGGAAAGAGAGAGGAATTGAAATTTGGGTTCTAAGTTAAAAATATAATGGGGATTAGGGGAAAGGAATGAAGGAGTCAAAAATGTTTATTAAAACATATGTATGTGTTAAATTTGCCGCTCGAGAACAAATAGGACGATGGTGTGATGAAATTTGACAAATTTGTAAGTTTGAAGTGGTAACTTATGAAAATTGTAAACTGTTAAAGCTAAAAATAACTAAAAATAATATGTGGAAGATGTATAAAACTGCAGGCAGCAACCATAATTGCTTATAAGATATAAGGGTGAACTAAATATTTAAATATGAGGAAAGAGGATTGTGGAAAGTATCTAATTCAATAAATTATGAAGAGTTTTATGTTTCTCAATTTCTAGCATTTCTAAAAGATTTAATTTTTGATTTTAATATATTTATCAAGGAGTTTTACATTTTGAAAATTAATTTGATGCCCTGTTTCTAATGTATACGTTTATAGATATTGAAAGAAATTTAGGTTTTGTGTTCTTTTTGTAATTCTCTGCCCGTCTGGCCTATGTATATAGAATCGCAATCAAAGGAACTAATGAGATAGACACCACTTTCCTCTATCATATTAGTATTATTTTTGGAGTTACTTAAAAGTTGTAAAACGTTTATATTGGACTTGTAGGAAGGGGTGATTTTATATTTAGAAAGATTATTTGTTGCTTTTGAAGTGATATTATTGAAAGGTAGTGCTTTATAAATGGTTTCAGGTTTCTTTTTTTCTCTTGTATAAAGTGGATCAGATTTTTGTAGAATAAAAATAAGCATGTTGTCTAAAGAATGTGGTGGAAATTTATTGGAAGAAGCTAGTTCGTATATGTAATTAAGTTCGTTAATCAACGAATCATAACCAATGGGAATGGGGTACGCCAAAGCTCTCCGAAGATAATAGCATTAAAGATGAAGCGCAATGTGTCTATGTGTGAAAAGAATCATGTGTAATAACGGTAGGAATTGAAGCGGGTTTTCTAAAAATATTGTATTGTATATTGTTATTGTTAGTTTAGGTGATGTCTAAAAAGTTTAAATTATGGTTATTTTCTATTTCTAAAGTGAATTGCAAATTGTTATGAATTTGATTAAGATATTCGTGAAAGTTTATGAGATCGTGGTTGTTTCAACCTTCCACACTCAAAGTATATCGTTGACGCATCTGATCCAAACATCAGTAAGTCATTTTTATAGGAATGTCCTTTATTCATAATGTATTTAGGTGGTTTAAATGTGATTTAAAAATATTTCTGACAAAATACCCGAGAGTGGCATCCCATTAGCAGACCACCATTGATTTTATAAAATTTGTTATTGACAGTGCAATAGTTTTGATTTATTATATGTCGTAAAATGAGATTGAATTGGTTTATATACTTTGTTTTGATTTTGGTAAAAATTGTTAAATAGTGAATTGGTGATTTTTAAAGTTAAGTCTCAGGGAACATTGGAATATAAATTAGATTTATCAAATGAAACTAGAGTGTACGGTTTATTGGAAGGAAGGTCGTTTAATTTTTGAAAGAGTTGGATTGAATTTTTTATGGCATATGTTGAATTGAAATTGATTTATTGAAATACATTGAGCATTACTTTTGAGAAGAATAAAAAGCAGTGATAGGGCGAATAAGGATATCTGGTTTATGTAACTTAGCAAATGAATAAAGTTCTGGAATTTTTGGATTCATAGGTAAAAAAAAAAAATTGGGGAAATGATTCTAAGATTCTAAGATTAGTGTTTCTGTTTGAAAGTGATATATACCTACTTTTTTTTAACTTTTATGTTTAAAATGTATGCAAATAATGCGCTCCGCATATTGGAATGATCATCATTATCATTTTACTAACCACAACTACCTATAATTGTGCCTACATTTTTTCCCGTTATCGTAATGCTTGCAAAATTTATGTGTATTTAATGGCTCCCCTTGTTATTATTAAAAAAGAACGCAACATATATAAATATGAAGAGGGGATCTGATTATGAAATACGCCATCGTCAGAGAGACAGATACAGTAGCCTCTCATTGTTCGGCCGCATATATCCGATTATGCGGCCCTCTTTCGGGTACAATGGCTCTCAAAATTTCCTTTTTGCCCGATCACAGAACCGTACAATATGATTTGGTTCATTACACTGGGAAAATGAAATGTATTTCTTTTTTATCTGTAAAATGAGGTTTACCGATATTGAGGTAATACATTAATGCAACCGCACTTTTTTACTGTTATTATTGTTGTGATTGTTACTATTATTGAAATGGCAGATGTTCGATGTCTTCTTCTTTTCTGGTTTATTTTACGTGGCAGATGATTTGACTCAGTATATTTGCTGCTTTATATATAATAATTACTGCACTTTTGCTTAAAGGATCAAGTCCAAGTATAAATAAAAACTAATTTGTTTATATAATTCTTTTAGTGTCACTTTTATCAAGGCATATTTAAAGGATTTTATAATTTATTTAGAAGCTACATAGAAAAAAAAAACTATTACTATCGCACTGCCAATCGAATTCCATTCCAGTACATTTTAAATTATATTTTGCTATCACTTTTTTAAAAGGAACGCTGATTCATACTGACTAGTTCTGTCTTTCTCTTTGGGTTATTTGTTCAACAACAAAAAAAAGTCACCTGTGGCGCTATAATCCCAGGCGCTGTTTAATAATAGATTAGACTGCTATATTATTCTTTTCTTGTAATACATCTCGAGAAACTGTGCGCCGGTTTTTCGGGTCCAGTGTTTACACCATGCTGAGAAACGGGTGTCTTATACAATCAAAGACTCCACACTTGTTCAGATCTTTCAATCCTGTAAATATTTATTCTGGTTTTGTCTTTGCTACCTACTTGATTCTGTTACAACCTCATTTATATATAGGCTAGGTGCATACATATATGGGTTAACTGTATTTACAAATCAGATTAGTTTCTTATCCGTCCACAGTAAATGTGTGAATTTTTTATTTTTAAGGAATATTGAAATTAAAGTTTCATGGGCGGTAAAACAAAAATTAGGCATCTACTAATTTAGAACGATGTAGATTATAGTTTTGAACATTCATTACAATATGTACGGGGTGGTCCAAATTGCGTATCAGAATAGGGCATCTCGGTAACCGTAAGAGATAGGAAAAAAAGAGTGGCCAAGTCTCGATCTCTTTTTTCGAGATATTCTCAATGGCGAAAACGAAAATTAGTTATATTCTTTTGTTTTTGAGTCATAGCCAAAAATTGATTTTTTCGACTTTTCGAGAATGCCCAATAACTCGCTTGTCTTTAATGATACGAAAAAACCGTTTTAACATTTTAAAGGCACTTTTAGAAGTAGAATCGACTAGTTAAATCAGATTGGTATGTTATGCACTCGTTTCTGGTCTGCAGCATAAAGTTGAATTTGTTTTTAATGTTAACCCTAGTAGGCGATGACATAGTTAGACAGAGTATTTTTTTTCTTTTCAAAAATATATAGTTTATGGCGTCGATTTCCACCAGTTATCTAATGAAACATAAAAAAACTAACTATATATATTTTTAGTTAAAAAACTATCATCTACTAGCCTAAATTTACGCGAATGATTTGTAACTCAAACAAAATTATTGCACATTAGCATAGTACGCGGACGATACAATTCCTATTTTTTATTAACAAATATCGTGAGAAAATGCTGATGATTTATTATCATCCTTATTGGAATGGTATGATATACTCACTACTTAATTCTTAATTCTGATAAGACTGGTCTAGTCTATTAAGGGTTATGTTGATGGTGGTAGCAGTTTGTGCATATCCTGGAACAGAGAATTTATTCTGCAAAGCGGCAGTCTTTGCTTAGTATGATTAGTGATGGATTGTGGTTTAAAGTTTGATCTTTACTAGTAGGCCCTTTCCTTTATTGGGGTAGGCAAATAAAGTTGCAATAATGTATGAGAGTTATACGATTTTAAACTCTTTATTTTAGCGAAGATATTTGCTAATTTGTCAATTTAGATTTACAAATATATGTTCAGATCCGAACACAAATTTGAAATCATATTGACTGAAGCCGCGAAATTAGTGTTAAACGCCATATTAATTGATAAAATTCAGAAAAATGTATACAAAATGTCGTTATTGACAGACATGCATGTTTCGCTGTACCTACAGCTCGTCAGTGTCACTCGACGACATTTGTAATTTACGCTCAAAGCGTATATATGCTAATGCACTATTAATAGTAATGTATGAGAGTTATACGATTTTAAACTCTTTATTTTAGCGAAGATATTTGCTAATTTGTCAATTTAGATTTACAAATATGTGCAGATCCGAACACAAATTTGAAATCATATTGACTGAAGCCGTGAAATTAGCGTTAAACGCCATATTAATTGATAAAATTCAGAAAAATGTATACATATATCGGATCTGAACATATTTGTAAATCTAAATGGACAAATTAGCAAATATCTTCGCTAAAATAAAGAGTTTAAAATCGTATAACTCTCATACATTACTATTAATAGTGCATTAGCATATATACGCTTTGAGCGTAAATTACAAATGTCGTCGAGTGACACTGAAGAGCTGTAGGTACAGCGAAACATGGATGTCTGTCAATAACGACATTTTGTATACATTTTTCTGAATTTTATAGTTGCAATTACAGATAGGATCATGTACTGCTGAGGTGCTACGCCTACACAGAAAGAGAAATGGTCGCCAGGGAACAATTTCGGTTGTTCCCCGGCGACCAATCCGTTTTCAGAGTCAATTCGTCAGCTACTAAAAGTGTGGAAAAGTAGTTGACTCGCTCTAACATTATAAAATATTTCTTCTCGTTCAGAGTTAACTATATAAATTTAATGAAATAGATATCTATAAAAATGCGACTGTGCACTTTGCTTTAGATAGTTAGATTTACGAAATAAGATGAAATACTACTAAATTAAGACAAATTTATCTGTATTTCCAGTGCTGCAATCACTACTACTGACCAAAATTAGTGTCAATTTTTACCTTCACAGGTTTAGCAAAGAAGAATAAATTATCTTCTAAAACTATGCTATAAACAGCATTCAATTATACTTTAACCATAATTTTTTTTCAGTGTAGCTTTAAAAAAATTTGCTTTCTAGAAGAAAATTGTTTGTTGCAGATTGTGTAATTTTTTTGTCCAATGCCGTCTCTCATTTAATAACAACTGTGTATTCTACCTTCATAGCGTGTTTATATACCTATACGAATGATATTTTAGTGTTCTTTTTTTAAATAATGAGTACACTCACGGACATCCAAAATGTCGGGTCTAATGCGTAGTTAAACGCCATGTGCAACTCGGGTGTACGGAACGTTGACCTCACACTGTGACTTAGACCGGACATTTTGAGTCTCCGTGGGTATACATGTTTTTTTAAAAAAACTGATCTATACCGTGTTGACAGACTTCAGTTTTGGGCCGGGTTATACGTGTATGCATAAAGAGTTGCGAAATCGTATGCACATACGTCTTTGTTGGATAGATGTGGCAATTACACTTTATAAAATACTATATAATAGATTTTCACAGCAGCCAAACGCAAAATTTCATTTTATTCTGTTATAGTAAAAAGTTTTACCATAATAAGGGCTAAGACCTAAGAGCCCTTATTATGGTAATGATAGTATGATCTTATCACTTTAAACAATTAGGTGTGATACTGAAGCATAATGATCGCAATAATTATAAACTAAACATTTCAAAACCTCATTATACTGGTGTATGTTTGTTAACCTTTCAATTTTACTACTGAGGATAGCGTAGCTATATAGGAACGTATACTGCATGAGGTGCTTATTATCAGGCCCAAAATTTTGAGCATTTTGTTTAATAATTTTGTATTTTCATAGAAAGAATAATTAATCTGGTACAAACCAAAATATAAGGTACTATTTAAGAAACATACTTTAAAGTTAATGTTTATCACAGTGGTGGTTCCAAGCTATGGGGTAGCATGATGATATGATATTGACATCCAAGTACTCGATATTAGATAGCAATTAGAAAAGTAGAAGAAAGGGAGAGAGAAGAAGTACAGCATAATAACTACCTATTTTCATTTGTTCTTTTTTTGTATATATATTTTCGATTATATAAACTACATACTTATAGTGTATTTACAAAGGTTGCATATATACATCACAACCTGTCTTTGCTGCTTAGAATTAATTGTAAGTAAATGTTGTTTAGATTTATAATCACCCTCCAGTCAAAATTATAATTGCCACGTTCTGGTATACCTAATAAAATTCAGGCCTGTCAATTACAAGCTAAACATGCAAGTACAGAAAAATATAAGGTATTATAATAACTTAAGGCGCTGCTGTATTATTAGAAAAGAAATATAAATAACGTCTTCATTAGAGGTAGAAGCTACATGTATCTGGCAGGTAATGTATTTTGGCAGTGCTACTTATTAAACTATTTGAGTTAATTAGATACGAAAATTACACTCGCTAATTGCTTACTAAAAGGGGAACTTATAATTAAATTATTTCAGTATAAACAGGCTGTTAATTGAAAGGCTCGGTCCATGTTGATGGGGTCACTACAATGCACCAATACTTACAATTTGTAAACCGAAGGTATATTTACTATGCCATATACTCGTGGCGTTTTGCAATTAACTGCAACGTGTCCCACATACACCAAAGCAGGCAGAACTGCAATGGCAGTGGTTTCCGTATCGTGTGCAAATGCACATGCATACTGTATGGTGGGTTCGAGGGTAAATACGTCTAGTGTGTGTATATGTGTGCCTTGTTTGTATCTGTGTATCCCTCTGGATACAGATTGTTTTGGAGCCGTTTGGGCCGTTTACAGGGAAACCCCCCTTTAATGTTAATTTACTAACAGCGCTAGTGGTTGACAGCGTAGTGTAGCCACAAAACCGCGTCCAGTTGACATTCAAACTGCTGGACTACCGCACGCTTATTATTCATATTCAATTTAATATGGATACCGGTATTTAGTTTCAACGCTTTCGATTATAACGCGTACAGTAGAGAAAACAACGATTATGAGAATTTATATCATACATTATTTATAAACTTATACTTGAATGCATGTATGCACACTGAATAAAATAAGAGCTGGTTTTATTGTTACACCACAACTACGCCCTATTAAATTGTCTTAGTGAAAATGTAAGGAAATGAAAACTGATTCTACTGTACCTATTAGTGTACTAGAAATCGCAGGAAATAGTCTTACATGATGTTTTTGTTAGTTTTTAGTTAGTTAAATGAAATTAAAATCCTCAATAATAATAAATACTGCACAATCCTATACACAAGCTATACAGAGTGCACAGAGAAAATGGTACAGTAAAAGCTATAGTTGTGGTATGCGATACTATTCATTGTAGAAAACAATGATTCACACAAATATATAGAACAAAAAAAAAAGAACTGCGCTTTTTAAAAATGGAAATTGGTTTCTGTCCACTATATTCCAGAAATGTTGATCAGATGCATTGAATTTTAGGACAATATTGTTCTGAAGATCCAAAATTTCTAGCTGTAGTTTTTCTGCTCTTTCGTGACTAAGCTCTGCAATACGTATAGTTATTTCAGTTACTTTTACTTGGCAAGTAAAAGAATTTATAAAAAGGGTGATTATTGGCTCGATGATATTAAATAGATGAAGATGTGATATCCATAAAACCAGTTTAGCTTTAAACGAATTTATAGATCCTATCATTGTAGTTATAGGTTTGTCTTTTCCCTACAGCTCCAAATTTAAATAATTCAATTTTTCCATTATATCTGTGATAAAACCCAAATCGACCAGCCAGAAAGGGTCCGTTACTTCAACTAAATTTTGATTTTTGGTAATAAGGTAATCTTTTTTTTCGTCAATTAAAATTACTAATCTTGCAAGAACTTTGCCTTCACTGAGCCAACGTACTTCAGTATGCCGAATGAGCTTAGGCTTTTCAGGACTTGCTAGTAGAGCCTTGAAAAGGCGATGTTGCAAATGCGCTGTTCTAATAATGTTTACTAATTTCATGACGTGTCCAAAGGGCAGTACTTTACCACACATAACTTCTTGATGGATGATACAGCGATAAGAGAGAAAGTTTGGAAATGTATTATCTTACTTGCAGTGAGCAATTAATCGATTGATATTACCAACCATTGCTGGTGCCCCATCAGTGGTTATTGCAGACAGCTTGTGCAGAGGCATGTCTATCGATTTTGCATATGTTCTAAATATATCATAGATATTCTCACCTGTTATTCGTCCTTTCATGGGCAATACTTTCAACCGTTCTTCTTTTTCAGCAAAGTTACTAAATATCATTCTGACCATAATTGCTAACTGTGCTGTGTCTGATATATTGTTACGGTGTTGTTTGACAACTGTAAGTCTTATACTGCTGACATAATGTCACTTTTGTTAGAAAATCCCTCAAATAAGCAATCAGCGCCAGTCAGTAACGCTTCCTTTAACAATTTACCATCCTGGAACGCCCTTTTCTTCTTTACAAGCAGTTGATTTATTTTCTTTTTTCTCACTTCAGATTTAAGTGGATAGCTTGCATTAAAAGCAGAATGCATTGTCTGGAAGTAACGTTCAACGTTATGTTTTATCGGTATTGCAACACTACTGCCGCACAACAAACACATTTGCCTTTGAAATTGATGAAACAGTAAGATTCCTCCCAGTGAGTGTTAAAATTGTAGGTTCGTTGTGTTTTACTGAAATTATTCATTTTGGAGTGAAAATAACAAAGTATGTAAACACAAAATTGTAGACACCGTTTTCTAAAAATATAAACATATATCTCGAGTAAATAATCAACAAAATGCAGCGATTGCAAGTTTATTATACACAGCACAAACTACACTACATCCTTACTCCATGATATAAGAAAAAAGGTATGCTCTTGCGCATCTACGTGTGACGTATTTGAGGCTAAAAACTCATAACTACTCTTAAAAACAATTTATAAAACTGTTTTTGTTGCTACTTCTTTTTGATCAAATGCGTACTCAACCTCAAATTTAAATTTAGTTTGCATATTCAAATGTAATTTTAAATTAAAAGTAAAATTGTTTTGAAAAAATTAATTCATTACATTTGTTAATGATGAACAAATGTGTGCGCAATAAGTTGAATACCAATTAAGCGCGAAAAATCAAACCAACTTTGAAATTTAAGAAAAACTGAAATATTTTTTTTTCGTTGTCGCATGCTATATTCAAGCGTGCTTTTAGTTATAATGCTGCAGTCATTTACAATGAGTTTGTTTCTGAATTTGAAAAGCAGATGTGTCACCTGCGCTGTTTAAAAGACGCGTAAGATCTTTTCTGGGTTCCTCGCACTAATAGGGTTGGGACCCCTGCTATAAACGATAGCTACTACAATAACACCTATCGAAGTCCAACATTATTATATTTTTCCAAAATAGTCACTTGCACAATATACCTATTTGTGGTACATATGGTGGATGTTAGTTTAACCAAATTCTGATCAGTTTAACAAGATTACGAGGTTGGTTTCTCAATAAAAATGTTTTTGTTAGTATTTTATGGTGGCATTAATCATGTATTTTAAATGACGGAGTGCTATCGACATTACTGCTACTGCGCACCAGTTGCCCCCAAAATATGTTCCACGATTTGACTCTCAGGGCACTCTTAAGATAACTCATTGTTCACCAATAACAATCATAATATGATATCAGATGCGCAAGTATACAATGACAAATAGCAGTTTAACAAAAATAACGAAAGAACAAAGCAATCTTCCACTTGGAAAAAATGAATATCGGACATTCAAGTAAGAGATGGAATGATAAAGGCATAAAGAGATGAGTCATAAATAACCAACAGAGGATTAAGAAAATACAGGTGAAGAAATATTCAAGTTTAATAAATTTCAATTTCAACCACAGATTGTAGCTTTCTTAATTATTAGTTTACCCAGTCTTGTAAAGCAATTTTAACATTTGAACGTTAGTAAAATTGCTAATCTTATAAATTCGTAAGTTATAAGTGTTTTGCAATGGTCTTTTTAATTTCGCAACAATGCAATAATTTTCTTATCATCATCATCATTTGTTATAACCACTAAAGTAATTATTCTTCCCTCGGACAACGAAAATAAGGCGTACGATTCCCCATCTTCATTGTTGGTGTTTCGTTTGCACGCCCGCAGTTAGCAAACACAACACTCGACGAGCAGTTTCCTTCTTTGTACGATGATCAAAAGTTAGTTCATTAGTGGAAATGTATACAATAATTCATCTGTAGGCGCACGCGGTTCTCAGTCACTAATGGCGGCTTGAAATAAGATATCAAGACATGCAATGATACCGGAGTATGCCGACGCCACCATAAATTTATCCGCGAGAGGCGAATAAGAAACGGACTTCGTATCCCGTGTGCTGCGGGAGGTGCGGTGCTCGGTATTTAATTAGGATTTTGCTCGTTTTCAGCACAACAGGACCTATTGTATTACTGGACGTCTGTTGTCAAAACATTAGCACCAACGCGTCTATATTTAGTTGGGAATATTATCTTTTTAGGGGAATTATGCAACATATTAGTAAATGATATCATTCGAGTTATATAATTTTAGTCTACAAAGTGTTTTTCTAAAAGATTGGAACACTTGGATTACACTTTCTACAATCCCTTTTAAAATTCCGGTAGAAAGTTGCAAGTGCTAACATCTGCTGCATATAGCAGATGAGGATGGTATTATTGGTAATAATATAGTATTGTGTGCATTGGTACGAACTCTGTTTATAATTTTGTTGGTTAGTGAGTTAGAAATAAGTAGGTACTCTCTTCCGATAAAGCTTACAGGAGACTTCAGAAAAAGTAGGAAAATGATGAGATCGAAGAACAGGGATGACAGATTAAAAGAACAAAGACAAAGAAATTTCGTTGAATCTGAATATAATAATCAGTGTGCTGGAGATTCGGATTAGTTTTACGACTTGGACTCTTACATGGAAACATTGTTAGCCAGGCTAGAAGATTTAAGTTTTAAAATAGTGTATGAATCGACTGTGCGAGTGTACCAAGTATTGCAAATAAGCATGTCTTCTGCATTGTTTTGTATTTACTATATTCTATGACATCTGTTCTTAGTATACATAGGACCATCGTTTTCGTTCAAAACGTGAGAAATAATAATCAGGTGTGCACTCACTTTTTATTCTGTTTATTTACAAAAATTTAATGTGCACATATTTTAGCCAATTTACTGTGGTATAGCGCCTTGAAAAAAAAATTATGGCACTATATTGTATTTTATTTCTTCAATTTCCTCGATCGACTTCAGATTTTTCCGGAAGGATGTTATCTCTGGATTAGTGTAGGAATTAGAGAAGCAATTGCACCAAAAACTGTTACATAGAAAAAAAAATACGGTAAAAGTTTTATACCGGGCCAATATTATAGCAGAACAACACTAATTTCAACTGGTTTTAGAAGATAACTTTCGCCTTTAATTTTTTTGATAAACTTTTTTATACGCTTAGAGCCGGCATTTCAATCTCCTAATAAGAGTATCTAATAACAATTCAGCTAATAAGTATAGGAAGAATGTAAGGTTAGTTCAGTCATTCAGCTATTAACTTTTGTTAGGAAATTATTAGGAGATTGAAATATCGGGTCTTAAAAAGATTAATATTTCACGTTTTTCACTTTAAGTGTTAGCTGTGGTGACTAACATATTATGGAGTTATATTAACTTGTTTTGAACAGCACGGCTTCCGAAAAGGCCATTCTACTAATACTGCTATGCTCCAGTTTATTGATCAACTTTACCAAAATTTAGATGCAGATAATAAGACAATTGGTATATTTATGGACCTTAGTAGGGCATTTGAGTTAGTGTATCATTCACTTCTGCTTGAAAAAATGCTTGGCTACGGCTTGAGAGGCGTAATTCACAAACGGTTTTCATCGTATCTCGATGACCGACAGCAGATAGTGGATATAGCCGGCGCAATGTCGTCTACTTTGCGGGTTCGTGTGGGTGTGCCCCAAGGGTCGATTCTTGGTCCTTTGCTTTTTTTAATGTTCATCAATGACCTGCCGAGTATATATGATAGTGGTAGTTTGGTGCTGTTTGTTGATGATGTTTCTTACTTGTGCGCAAAGAACAACATAGCGGAAGTGTTTGACTTGGCCAGCACTATGTTGGCTAAGTTCAGCGCTTGGTTCTCAACAAACGGACTGTGTCTGAATCGTGACAAAACTGTCTTCATTAACTTTACACCTAAAAGTAAATGCACCGATACTAGTTATCTGTTAAGGGTTAACTCACAGTCAATTAAACAGGAATCATCGGTCAAATTTCTGGGACTTCATATCGATTGTGATCTGGGCTGGGATACACATATACGGTCTTTGTGTTCCTCGTTATCGTCTGTTTGTTACGCTCTATATCGTTTGTGGTTTTTGGTAGATAGAGACGGCTTAATGTCTTGCTACTATGCTTGCTTCCAATCTAGAGTGGTGTATGCGATTTCTTACTGGGGAGCTGATTCGAAGCAGCAACTAATTTTTCGTCTACAGAAGCGTGCTCTACGCAACATCGCGGTGTTCCCTCTGTAACCTCTTGTCGCCCCTTGTTTAGGGAATACAAAATGCTAACAGTGCTATGCTTATATATCTTACACACACTATGTATTGTCAAAGAAAATATTAATAAACTTCCTCGCAATAACTTTAATCATTCCTATCCCACCAGGCATCGCACCGACTTGCGAATACCCAGTCACAAAAAATCCTTGTTTCAAAATCCAAACCAGTAGCGTTTCGACCAACTCTGTTCTTCACTGGACTATAAATTTTAAGAACAATTGAAAATTACAATACTAATAGTGTAAAAAAATCGAATATCTTTGGATGACCTAACAGAGGTTGCCTTCTGGGCAAACCTACCTAATCGATTCATATTTCAGTGTATTCGCTTTAGCGAAGGAAGTTAGAAAAAATGCTGCTGGAGTATGTGTATTTCGACATAAAACTAAATAGATTTTATTTCGCGCATACTCTTTATTACATAAAATGGCTACCGGTTTCTAGTCTAGCAGCTCATCTTCACACCGTGAAACCGTAGATATCAATATAAGGCAAATATAAAAAATAAGAAAATATAAAAATATATGTGTATTTGGAGTGTGCCGTATATCATGTTTATATCTGTGACAAAAATACTGTGGCACTGATAAATATTAGACACATAATATACCTAATAACAGTAAAATTGCTGATGGTGATAGCTTTGCTATTGAAACGTGCGTTTAGTGTAGTGGAGTTTCTGGTACAGTGTGTGATGTTAAATGTGTATCACCGATACATTATGCAGGATTAAAGAACTTACCTATGTGGTTGATTATTATTTTGTAAATAACCAGGTTGCTGATTAGGTACTTACAAAATAATATTTCTATGTCAAATATTTCTTATAATTTATCCTGAGTTTTTATTCTTACCTAAAGTTAGAATTTAATGTACGATAGTTAAAAAGAAATTTCAAGTTTCCTTAAAAACGATCAAGTAGATACCGAATATTTCGTGAACCGATATGTGAATTATGGTAAATAATATTCGTGTGATCAATGAAAATAACAGGGAAGAGATTGCTAAAGTTCAGACAGCACTTAACGGCCAGGCTATAATTACGGATGCAAAAAACTGGGGTAAAATCTGCCAGTCACAATTATAATGTATCATTTTAGTTTTAGGAAACGCCAGCTGTGGTAATAAAATAAGCGAATTCCGCCCTTGCGTTTACCCAATGTAAAGGCCAGAGCGTTAGCGGCGTTTAGCGTACGCGTACACTTTTTATAATTTTAGGGTATAGGCGCAGCATCCCCGCGAAAATAGACTAAAAAGTTTTCGTTCGTAACTACTTATTATTGCCGAAAGAATATATCACCGTTTGACAGATGCTTATGACGTTTGTAGTTTCCTCTCGTGCGCTTTTTTTTTGTCGTTGTAGTGGCAGCAGATTCGTAATTGATTGCCTGTAACGGAACACTCGGGAGTCGAGGTTTGTCATCTTTCAATACACACTATATATAGGTGGTGTTATAAAAGAGAGTAAAAAAAATCTGTCATTCGATTTTGATTAATCGTTTTTTATTGACGCTTCATATTAAACATACGCATTTCTCGTTTAGGCTCTGTAATATGTAGTTATTCGTGATATATCTGTAATAAAAATAGTTTCAATCAGTAACTAGAGATTCAATCAATAATATTTCATACTCTGTTTCAGTTACGGCAGCTCTTATTAAAAGCTTTGGGTAAATATAAGCAAGAAAATCCTTAAAATTATTAATGGAATTGTTAAGGTTGTCACCAATATATAGAGATATACTTTACGTGCTGGAACATTCGTCATATTAGCAGAAAAGAGCAATGTTTTTTTTTTCCAAAAACATAAAAAGGATTGAAGAAGAAAACAAGCTAAACTCTCAAAGTATACTAACATACGAAATTTTTTTATTGAAATATTAGGTACGCCCTTGTAGTTTAATATAAAAACGTTTCAAGTATTGATTTCTCCATATCAAAGCCAACAACCTTTTACATTTCCCATGAATTAATTCTCTAATTTTTAAGCATTGCAATAAGGCATTTTATTAAATATTTAATTCATTTTTATTACTTTTTGAACACTTTTCTGACAAAATCAGCAATAGAATGAAAAGGACAAATAGGAAAATATAGTTTGCAGGAAGATTTTATAATCGCAAAACTTTCAAGAAAATGTTGCTAAAGAGTAATAATGATTGCTTCCGTTTTGGAACAAATTTTTAAAATGAATGCTCTTCTTGAAACAGATACCTACATATTCAAACTGTTTCTGCAAAAAAATGCATCAATTCTTGCATCACAATGTTTATTTATTAAATTGAGTCAGTAACAAAAAGTTTATAGTCAACTTATGATTGAAAGCGAATTCTTTTTTTCTTGCTGCACCCTCCTTGTATTAATATAGTGGATGTGGTATCAGTAAATTACGCTGCATTCAAATTATCATAAACCTATTTGATTTTCCTTGCACGATCTAACTAGACTTGTTTGTATTGTGTATAAGTGTTAGGTAATGATAAGCAAGTAATGGGTGATTTATAATACTTGCTATTAGGTATTTAGAAGTAAAATTTATTCTTAATGAGTTAATTACAACAATTTAGTGTTTATTAATGCTATCTTCGTTGAGTTGCATTCATGTTAAAATAAGAAGGTGCGAATTTTAGTTTTTATGTGTGTTATTTTTAATTAAGCCTAATTCGTTAAGTGTTTCTTAGTACATCTATCTATTGATATTTTGATGTGTTAAAATAATTCCGACTAGAAAGATATGAGTGAACGTAATAAACTGGATTTTGATAAAAAAAAAGTTGCTTATACAAATTAGCGATGGGCAGAATCGAATGAAAGTCTATTCAAATGAGTACTTTAATATACTCGAGAACCCTACATTGAATCGAAACCAATTTTAATGTTTTGGAATTTCATAGGAATTGAGTTAAAGTTTCGATTCAAGTAGTATGAATTAGAATTGAGTAAAAGTTTTGATTCAAACGTGAACTTTTATACCGGTAGGATTGGGTGCTTTTATACTCAGAAACTTATATGGGCAATAAAATGTTTTGCTTTACATGCAGAACGTTTTGTTTTCTTCTTATTTTAATATGTTTGTGTTTTGACAATATGCGCGAGATGATATTTCTTATATTATGTATATATATTTGCAAAGACACATTATTTACCTAAAAAAGAATAAGTAAGGTTTTATGTGTTTGTAAGTTTGTTGTTCTAAAAGTTTTTTTTTATAATATACGTATATGTATCAAATTAATGTACAATTTAATACGTTGTAAACAGAGTAGGAAACAAAACGAAAAATGTAGGTATATGTTTGTATAAATGCGTATAGTTCGTTAAATATATGAGGTACTGTAGATATATTTAAATCTTTTTTCTTAACCTTTAATTATTTTCGTGTGTTTTCTTGGTTTTTTAGGTCATTGATAAAAATTTTCATATTAAAAATAAAAAAAGAAAGATTTTATCATTTATAAAACAAAAAAATGATTTACAATTTAACATTGTCATTTTATATTATAATTTTTAACATGTAGTACTTGATGAAGGTTAAATAATAACCGAAACGTCGTAGGTATAAAGTGTTATCAATCAGTGACCTAAAAACTAAGAAAAAACACGAAAATATGCATATATTGTTTATACTTATACCACCTGCTTACTTAATCCTTTTTTGATTCCTCTTGCCTAAAGTACAGAATAGAAAATATCCAGAAGTGTTACTCCGGTGTTGTTTGTGCTCAGAATCGCGAAGTCTTATAAACAAAGTGAAAATATAGACAAAAAAGAAAATCGTGACCATAGGGAATAAAATTGAAGTGAATTTTCTGTATATTCTTTATTCTGTGGCTACAGTTCTGCCATGGACAGTAAAGTGCAATAAGGCGATATTGAATCGAACTACCAACGCGTCACTTCCGTTTCTTTACCCGTTTGTCTATATCATATTACTTTTTTCAAATTCATTTAGTTCAAATACAATGGGGCATTAAATTATATTCTAAGAATCTGATAACTATCACACTGACAAAAGTCAATGCTAGGTTTTTCCACTATCACCAAACAACAATGCACAATCTCTCGACGCGCGTTTCGCTAACCAAGTTAGCATCATCAGGAGATGATTAATAGTTTTCCCACTATCTCTCGACGCGCGTTTCGCTAACCAAGTTAGCATCATCAGGAGATGATTAATAGTTTTCCCACTATTAATCATCTCCTGATGATGCTAACTTGGTTAGCGAAACGCGCGTCGAGAGATTGTGCATTGTTGTTTGGTGATAGTGGAAAAACCTAGCATTGACTTTTGTCAGTGTGATAGTTATTGTTACACCAAAGGTTCCAAAACCCAATTACTGGAATAAGAATCTGATGAAACATAGTCTACGGTGGACATATATAAGAATGACAACATCTCCCCTAAAACGGGCATTCAGAATAAAATCCAAAAACATTATCTTTAATTTTCTCATGTAGTTTAAAGATAAAGAGAAAAACTAAATTCATAATATACAAGGGCAGTAGGAAGAATAAAATTATATTTTTTGAATCGCCCAACAATCCCGCGGGTGCGCCACTGTTCTTTTTTTATCAACCTAAAATGTAGGTTTACTAACAAGGAACAATCTCGTCTTTACCCCATCTCAATATCTCTTCTCGTTTCCGAAATATGGCGAAAAATGTATTTTTGGCGCTAACTTTGAGTCTCAATTACACTCCCTAAAACCAAAAAACGGGACGCTAAAAAAATACGTGTCAAATATTTTTCAATATTCCGTGTTCCTATCGAATTTTATCAAGGTGGACACTTGGGTGGCTTTGCTTGTTAGTGGTGATCTGTGGTAGTCGAAAAAATAATGTACGCAACACGGCTGAAAGTGCCTTTATCGAACTCGTTTGGTTGCTCGCCTCGGCTTGCAATCCCCAAACTCATTCGTTAAAACATCACTTTGCAGCCCTGAAACGCAAATAACTAATACCGATTTGTTATCTATTAATATCGCTTTCAAAACGGAATTTTAGATTTTTCTTTCGTATTTGGTTACCTATATTCTATTCATGTTTTCGATGACTATAAATCTTATCGATTGCTACGGTGATGTAGGTACTATATAGTCCGGTATAAAAGTCTGAATCAAAACTTTTACTCGATTACTATTACCTTACGTATGCAATTGGGAAAACCCATTGAAATGGTTCAACGCTTATGCTCCTTTTTCTCAGCACCAATTCATATTTTTGAACGTAGTTTGTTTTGTTAATTTCTTAAAATAGCGGAATTACTGCACACGTAATATCAACAAGTGAAATTACCAAGAAATGCTTTATTTCGTTGTGATAAAAAAAATCATATTATAAGTTAACTCCAGATCATTTTTTTATACTTATAACCAGTTGGTGATTCTTATTAAATCTAGTCACGAAGAAAATAAGACATGAATGAGTAGTTAACTGAGCAGTTACTGAGAAAAAGGTACATAAAGTAAAAGAAGGCGGAAGGGGTTCCATAAGAGGCCGGAGAGTATTGACTATAATGCACGTCGGTGACTTCTCATCTTTAAAATTTTTTTTGATCGCTGGTAGAGGTCATACCAAACGAAAAATTGTTTTTTAATATTTTAAATTACTCACGCCCCCTTAATTCCTGAAATATGATAACTGGTTTAGATTCTATGCAGCGTACTGCAGTATATACTCGATTTCACCGTACCCGTTAGAATCGAGATTTGCTGGATTCTACCCATCACTAGGACAAATGGCTTCAATTGTTGAATTGAGTCGGATATGTTATAGTACCAATACACTGTCTTTTATATGTTTTTAAATGTTCAGAGTAGCTGTGTTTAACATATGTCATACAAATTATACTTAACTGATGCATTAAATATTTTGAAGGGGAAAGTAATAAACGACTACATGCTTTGAATAGTGGATAATTGCATCAACATTTTCACACCTTCGTAAATGTACTATAGTCACACGAATTAAAATTGCTTTTCTTGTGGTAGGAGTTTGAAAGGCGTTGAACTGTGAATGATACATATAGATCTCGCTACTCGTCTTTCTTTTATGAATATAGGTAGGCGCAAATTGTATTTACACATTACGTACTTGCATAGTGCACGATCAAACGAACCGAAACGCAGCGGAGTTATACACTTATGAGCGATTCCGTTTTATCATTGATGGGACTCGCTATTGGGTTTATATTTGAACATTGGCGGAAATGCTTTTGTTGTAATGGCGCGTGATTTGGTCGATTTGAAATGTTTGGTGAATCGTGAATGTGTACTCGTACATATCGCGTATATACAGTCTATACATACAAAAGGGGTGTGCGAAGCCGGAGCCCCGGTCGCCGATAGTGGAAACGTTTTTATCCGTCACTTCGAAGTCGAGAACGCGTATAACGCGATTATAAGACATGGGGCAGATGCTTTCAACGGAGATAACAATCACTTTGCCACCGCATTATGATCAAACAGGCCACTGGACAATTTGTGTATTGAACACTATAGGCGTTCGTTCTCGCGCGCATTGCTAGATCCATTGCAATTACGTGTGGACATATTAGAATGCATATATGTAGTTGAAGAAAAATTGAAAGTTATCGACCGTTCTGTGTTAATATTTCTAACAGTTATTAACGCTGTCGTTGATAAGTAGTTGATTGGAGGCAGGATAGCTATAATTTGCGTCACATACATTCAGTAAATCTGGAGCTGCCATATTAATGCAACAAGAACTAAAAGCTTCAATGGTTTTTTAGAGATCATCAAGAACTTTTGTTAATAATGGTTATCCTAAAATCTTAATATATTAATCGTTTCCCTAGTAGCACTTAAACATACTTATTATTAAATCTCTTGACTATATTTCAGAAATGTTCAAAAAAATGACTAACTGTATTTTAGTTTGTTTGAAAATCATCCAGTCATTACCACCTTTTAAAGGATTCATCTGGGACATTGCACATATCTACCTGCATATATACACATTTATTTATTTTTTTATTATTAACCTTATTTTGTGCCTGGGGTCATATACAGATACACAGTAATAAATTTTTTTTTAAATTAACAAATTCTGTTCTACAAGAAAAAATTATTGTTGATGTAACAACTAACTAAGTTTTTACCGAAACACTAAAGGTAACAATTTTATGAGCTAACACAGCAATATTACATTCAGCCCAAGTATGTAACCCCTCTGTTAAAAAATAACGTTGATGTTACCATGACAAATAATGTTAATTTGAGTACGTATCTTTTGGTTATTGTTATTTCTAACATATAACAGTAGTTATTGTTAACATATAACCCTGGAAATTAGCAAAAAATGTTGCCACGAATATAAATTCTAAGTATGCATCAGATTATTTGCTGTTAAACATAACGGAAATGTTATAATTTTGATGTTAGTTTGAAAATAAGAGCTAATTCATAACAAGACGTACTTACATTATGTTAAGCAAAACAAATTCTGTTTTTGCGGGGAAGTGCTAATTAAGATTGATTTTAATATGGATGGCCTGTTGAACATCTTTCTCTTGGACGAACTAGAAAGGGCAGAAGCACGGTAAATTGGTTATTTAACGTGAAATACAAAAGTTAACCTGAAATAATAAAAAAAAATGGTGTTTGATCGTTTTTAAAAGTTAACCTTAGGGCTATCAGATGTCCTGATTTATCAGCACGTATGTAGATGTATGTACAGATTTTGAACCGGAACGACGATGTTTGCATTTTTTTATCTCTGCTTTTTTACTATCGTTTAAAAAAAATGAACTACACTTGATGAAAAGAGAAAAAAAAATGGTTTTTGTTACAAAATAAATCATTTATTTAACGCACTCGAACACCCCTATACTCTATGTGAAGTACTTTATCCTAATTTTCAGCAGATAGGTTCAGCCCAAATATGCAAACGGACATGTACTAATTTTTTGGTGGACCTGTCTGGTAACCCTATAATATGATCTAGTTGTTTGGTTCATATTGTTCTTTAGTAGTTTTTAGCAGTCGTGTTGCATCTTTTTTTAACGAACAACTAATAGTTTGAAGGCTTTCAGCGCTCTGACGGTTATAGTTAACAGGGTGTATAATAATATAAGTTGTTTACTACGTGGATATATAGGTATATACTACAGAAAAAGTTATATTCTGTTATTCATGCTGTTATAAAATAACATACGTTACCATTTCTTAACAGAGAGTAGTACATTACTAATTTTCAGAATAATTTTGTTAAATTGACAAGGATATTGCGCATCTTAACAACATTCCTCATAACAAACCTCCTTTATGGTACAGTTTGTTAAATCAACGATTATTGTATGACACTTCAATATAAAAATTTGTAACCCTAACAAATTTTCAGTTAACAACGAAATTTTTCTTATTGTGTAGGAAGACCCCGGCAATCAAAGTACATATACTTATAAAAAAGTTGATTGTCTATAATTGCAGTGATTGTGCTACCATAAACACATCGTTCCATCTTAATAGTTTTCAATTGAAATATCGTCTTGCGCTTAAAATTATTGTTTTCATTTTTCTTTATCCTATAGGGTATACCTAAGAATTTATTTAATGCGAATATTAACATTTTTTCATACATAAATTGGCTGCTATTATCTATTTATTTTATTTTACTCTTTGTGATCTATAGATACCGTGCATAAATACCTATTTTTCATTTTTCATGCTTGTTTATTTTATTATTTCCTTATATGGAACTACACACACCCGACCAGCCTTTCAGAGAGGCCTGACATGAATAAGATGTGTATGAACGAATCTGGTTGCACTGCTGGGTTTGCTATTATCCGACCGTATATAAGCAATCTCTCTTGAATCAAGGGAGAGCATCATCATTCGTGCAAACGGCAGGTTTAATTCATCATCAGGACATCGTCTTGCTATCAAGTGTTGTAGTACACTACATTTAATTTAATAATAAATTAAATATAGTGCAGTTCCTATAATTATTAATTTTTCTTCACTTTTTGTGTGTATTTATTCTCTTGAAAGCGCATGATTCTGAACGCAGTAGGAAAAAATGTATTTATTGTTAGTGGTCAAAATTCGACCAGTGAAAAGTGAACTTATGCTTGAGGGTGATCCGATTTAATCTTTTGTTTTACCCTACTTTGATTATATTTGTATTTGTACACAAACTATTATAATTTCTGTAGGTGCTGCATTTTTTTTCATTATTCATTACTAATTGTAGGAATTAATTCTTGCATTTAATTACTGTTATATTATATTACATGACGAGTACGGAAACTAACAACGTACGAATGCGTAAGACACTTTTCGACGAGTTAGGTATGCTATATATTTTCCTGCGACTACAAATCCGTAAAATTTCTTTCAATTAATTTGTTTCGTATAAGGCCTATTCATGGAGGAATCACAAACTAGTTAGATACGATTCGATTGGCTAAAAGAAATCCCAAAACAGTTTTCTCACTGATTTCGCAATATATGGATCAGTTCTGACTAGTTTTTGATTCTTCTAGGAACAGGCCTATAATATTTATTTGCAGCATTATTTTGACAGTTATTAAAAGTGACAGTAAAATGACAGCCATTGCTGTAATATTTGACGGTGTGCATTTGAAAAGTAAAGACGACTAAAAATTGTAGTAAATATTAAGTTATTTCTTGTCATTTACAATATTGATGCCAAAGTTTTTTTTAATATTCACAACTAATTGTAGAAACTTTTAATTTGTTAATTTAATTACTGTTATAGTTATTTTAGATGACGAGTACGGAAAGTATCAAATAACGCGTAAGTGCAGTAAACACTTTTCAACCAGTTATTATATTTTTCCTACCATTATAAACTCCTAACAAATTTTTATGAGGTATTTTGATAGTTACTAAAAATGATAGTAAAATAACTGCTGCTTCCCTAATATTTGACGACATGGATTTTAAAAGTAGAAACTATTAAAAATTGTAGTGAAAATGAATTGTTTTTTTTTTGCCATTTACAATACCTGTACTATTAGTACCTATTATTTTCATAATTCTTAAATACTACTAGATGTTTAACCGTTCGTTGTTTGTCAATCATTTTTATTTTTAAAATAATTTGAACTTTTATATATCTGCGTTGTAGTTAACGTTATTCG
This sequence comes from Cetonia aurata, assembly GCA_949128085.1. Taxonomy (NCBI): domain Eukaryota; kingdom Metazoa; phylum Arthropoda; class Insecta; order Coleoptera; family Scarabaeidae; genus Cetonia; species Cetonia aurata. The sequence goes on from OX421885.1 coordinate 2,522,053, forward strand.
CAAATGTCAATACGAATCTATTTAAGTATTTTAACGGAATTCCATTGGTCATTGCCAGGTTTTTTATGCTTATATAAATACGTTATTCTCTTTTCATCAGTTTTTCGCTCTACATGATAATCATTGATTTTCTTTAAATCCAATTACTTGGATTTATTTTTAAATATACATTCAATACAATAAATGTGCTAAAACGTAAAAACGTCTTTGGTTCGTTTACTTCGCATATATGTCCGTTTATAGTCAGACAGATATAAAAAGGATATATGTATATTTTTTTTTATATAACTGTACTCTTTCGGACGAAAATTTGCCTGAATATTAGGCTAGAGCGTCGAACACGCTTCACTGATTACACACAGGGTGTACACAAAGTAATTGAAGCGGAGACTTGATTACCAACGAAATTCGTTACGTCCACTTTGACAGCTTTTGATGTTTTTCCTTCGTTTTCTTTTACTTTTTCCTTTCGGTCTCCGTTCAGAAACGTGATGAGCATTTTCTAATTTCGTGAAGGGATAAATTTAACAAAGACAATATTAGATGGGAATTAATGAACTGTAATTTTATCTTCAGAGAAATTAATTATAGACATCCTGATGAGCAGAGTGTGGAACACCAGAAGAAAACAAGCGATTGCGTCTTTACATGTGAACTGGGCGAATTAAAAACTTGGCGCTTATATTAGCGGAATCTCATGTCCACCTAATGCTATTTACTGTAATTACACATATGCGTAAATCCTACAAAAGCATTTAGCATTAACATCTAAACACGAAACATGCCAGACTCCTTATTTCTCCACGTTGCGTAGCAGTATAGCAATCTAAGAGGAGGACACATTAATAATGTACCGTCAGAAATCTCTCATTTTCACGGAAGCGAATTAACGGAGTAAAACCACATAGGTTAGGAGGTTTGCGAGGGGAGGTAAGTGAAAGCGCGCCCATCTAACAACGTTTAATAGTTAATATTTTGGGGAATTAATTTTGAACTTAAGGCCGAGACACGCAAGAAATCTTGATGGAATCCCATCCATTTCGTTCTTAATATGCTACTACCGCACGCCGAGTCTCCCAACTTCGACATTTCGCACATCTCCCCTGGATTACTTATTAACAGTTCAATTTGCAGTCTTACTTATATAAGAAGCGACCGCGTACTCGAAAACTTCTTTCGGAAGAGTTTACCAGCCGTCGAAAGCAGACGTTTAATGCCATTTATGTTTGGAGAAGGAGAATTGAAGGGGTTGTAATAATTGAGTTGCTTGGTGATATTTCTGTAGATATTATTCAACCAAATAAAATTTAATATAATTTTTTTTTAATTACGTGGCATGCAATCAACAGCGCCCATACATTACTTTTTATAATTTCACAAAAAAAATGGAATTGGTACTGTTGACTAGTTGTGTGCTAATTACGATGTATCTTGCACCAGTAGACGATGGTCCTTAACGGTTTTTTTGCATTACTAAACGTTTCTGGTACAGATGCGCAAGTAGTCTATAGGTTTGTTCGCTGTGCGAATCACAACTTAATTGGAAACTATTTCGGTTTTTCCAGTGCGCATGATTCAAAAAAAGATTGTAGTTTGAAATTAGTTTGATAATTTACTCTGCGAACACATCCAAAACCGACAATACTGCCATCTGAGTCCAACAATTGGAATTTATGCGCGCAGCGTGAACTTCGGTATAACTGGGTATAACCTAAAGTTTGTGTTTGTTATCTTGCCTTTGATACATAATAATTTGAATACTGGCTTGTATTTTTGTGAAAATAGCAGGATTAATATGGATGGTAAATCTTTAATATGAAAGTATTGATTGATTGCTTTGCCACTCAAGAAATATAATTTACAGGTTTCGGTATGGTCGATCTTTCGATTATCCCCTCACAAACACAAGAAAACATACTGCAACACGCTTTGTTTTATCTCGCTCGTTTAAGGCGCACGTGCGAATTTGAAATCCGCCTGAAATCCGTGAACTTTTTGGATTAACCACCAACTGTTACTGACTACAATTTGACACTGTGCGATCACCAAATTCTAAATTGCGAACGATCCAAATACGAAAATGTAGCACTGCGAACGCTTAATTGTTATTACGCATGCGTCGTTCAGTTGTGGATAGTTGCTGACTGCACAGCGAACAAAGCTTATATAAACATAATACGCAAGATCATAACTTAGAGCGTAGAATATTTTTGAAGCAACTAGGTTTGGCGTTAGTGTCAGAACAAACAACAACGCCAGCAAAATACCCGGTTATCTCGAGATCTAAAAGAACTACACCATCGAGAATCTAGAAATGAGGAAGAACCATTACCGAAACGGCAAAAAACAAAAGGCAGGTATGCCCACGATCGCGAGATAGATAAATGTTTCTACACTTGCTTTGCTTGCAAAAGACGCGTTTGGATAGAACACATTGGCTTAGAGTGTGACTTTTGTGCAACGTTGGAGACTGAATAGTATATTTGGTAGGGTAAAATGAAATTATGTCTGTTATTGTTCAATATTTTAGTTACTTAAAAGAAATATAAAAAGTGTCTTATTATTTAAAAATTCATATGTTTAATAATATTTGTTGAAAAGCTATATTTATTTCTCCAAAATTTTGGATATTTAAACTTTCTTATTTGTCTTTCGAATAAAGTTAATTAAAATATATGTTTCGTGTTCATCTTTTCCTATTACACACATAAAAATCAATGCTTTTAAAAATATACTGTCCATAACAAACATATTGTAAGTTCCTATATGTGCGAACAATTAGTTATTTTGAAATAAAAATAAGTTTAATCTTGACCTAAAACGATCTTAGTCTCCAGAGAAACAATTCGTATGTTTAAAGTTAAACATTTACTAATCATTAAGAGGAATAGTTGTTTGAAAAACGCAACAATAGTTGTTTCAATTTACTATATGAAATATTTAAATTAAAAACGGAATCTTTGAATTAAGAAAGTCATAATTTTAATTACTAGATGTGATATGATCTGCATCACTCAACGTTATATTTAAAAACAGCTTAATGTTTGTGTGGATAAACATATTTCCTACATAAATGTGTTATTTATTTAAAAGAAGCCTGTGTTAATAAATACAGTATTTCATAATAAATAGCAGTAGCAATATTTAATTTGGAAAATATTTATTGTCTTCTGTACAGTTTCAAGAAGATAAAACCTCTGAAACGTTTTCCATTTTTTCAAATTCTGAATTGCAAACACACTTAACCAAACCGACATATAAAATATTACGCAATGCCAAAACGTGGTCTAAACTAGATACATTGTAAATGCAAATCCTCTTCCCACTCCATACCACCCCTTTATAGACAGGCACAGTCCCGTCCGCCAGTATAACCTTGAATCCACCAATCACAGCTCACCTATTTTTGTATTGCAAAAATAACATTTACAGCTTCTTAATTTAAAATTACCCTTAAATACAAATGTTTGAAATGAATATAGGCTTAAACTTATGATATATTCCTCTTAAAATCAAGGAGATTGTCTATTATTGCAATGAGATTATGGGTATCTTTACTTTAAGCATTGAAAAATGTTCTTTTTGATACAACTCCTTTGTTTAAATTAACTGCGGTAAAGTTCGTTTAAAAAAAATATTCATCTTTAAAATATTATATAAACATATCTTAAATTCTATATAAATGAACAAATATGTTACTTACAAATAATGTTTTTTCTACTCAAACTTTTAATTTTTGTCGCGCTACTTCTTTTCCCCACACCGACGCAGGGTTAAGAAACTTTTGAATAGGGTGGCTTACTAAGTTAATGATTTTATGGTTTGATTATTTAGTGGCATTTTAAAAATTAGCGAAATTAAAAACGGGCAAAAACACTACACTTTATAAATATAGAGATTATTTAAATATGCCTTCTTTAATATTGTTTATTATTGCACATACTAAATTCAGTTATATGCTACTACTAAAATTTTGTAGATTATGCCACCTCAGTAGTAGGCAGTGTAAATACGAAATTAATATAACTAATAAATTCCCTACCAAACAACTATATGTTGAAAACAAAAAAGGAACGTAAAATAAATGGGATCATTGTATATTCACCATGGTGTGGTATTTGTATAAGTGTGTGGTTATAATGCGGCTTGGTTGTGGGATCGGGGCGGTCCGAGGTCAGTAGTAACAAATGAATAACGGACTGCGAAGTTATTAACTCAGAAAGGTATAATTGCCAAAAAGAAATAATTCAAAACGATGACGATGACTCCGGATCGACGAAGGAGGAAAGGAAGAAACAACAGAAACGATATTTCACAAAGTTATTTTTCATTCGGTATAATTTTTCATCTAGAACGAGATGTCTTTTTCATTGTCCCTCTTCGTTTTTCTCATTTATTTCTGGACGTACCCGCGCCGTGTATGCATTCGGTCAGTTGGTCCATCGCGTTTCGTCCGTATTTCATAATTTACACTTTTTAATTGTTTCCCTTTTGTTTTCGGACTCTGTTCATTTGTATTTTGAGCTTCAGGTAGGTGAAACGAGATCCGGCTATTGCTAGTATAAGTGGTATTTTAATGGTTTCACGCTCGTAACGTTGCTATAATACCGCGCTGGGATATGGCAAAAATTTACACTTATTTACACGCATCCCATTTGCACATCCTTTGCGGTAGAGATGTTCCTTTAATTGCTCTCACATTAAAAAGAAAAATTAAACCAATTATACAAAATACAACAAATGTAAGTCATTAAAGCATAGTAAAATTGGCAGCAATTATTTCTGTTGTACTGTATAACTATACTGAGGAGTAGGAAATCATTGTATGTTACTACATAACCATAACAATAAAAATGTAATATTATGTCTCCAATGGTATATAAATTCGGAATACTTTAAGAATAAACGGTTACGTGCAAGATACCTCAATAGAAAAGGATTGTGACTAAAGAAAATTGAATTTTTTGTAGAAAAACACACTTACTCTTTTTCATAGTAAAATATAAAACGGCTTTGTTGTTTTAGTGTGAAAATGTAAATAAAAAATTTGTTTAGGAAATTAGGGAAATTCACAGAAAAAAAAAATGTAAATTTTAAAACAATTGTAAACTTTAGTGCAACAAATTGTGTAACATACAGGGACGAGCACAACTTTTATTAAAATTTCCTACAAAATTGTTGACGAAAATTATTGCATTTTTTGCAAGAAAATGTGCAACTTTGTTATACAATTCATGTTGACATGACCTATACCCACATTAAAGTACAAGATACTTGTTGCAAATAGTACGTTTACCCCAGTGGTAAAAATTGCAAACAATCTACTAAAATATTATAAACTGCTGTAATAAATTTTGTCAACAAGATTTTACATACCAATCAACTACACTATTGCAATAATTAATATAGTTGCGTATAATTTGATTAGCCGGTGACACCGCGGGAATTGCCGTCGCATTAAGCGTGATTGCGGAGATCAGACCGACCCGTACTGCACTACTAACTAACTACTAACCATGTGTAAGCTTAATATAGATATTACATAGTCACATTCACCGATCACAATTTACATTGAGTAAGAATTTCAAAGATTATGAAACAAGCGTACCGCCATCTTTACGGCCAAATCTGTACTATCATATATTTATGTAGCTAAACTAATTATTCCTACTATATAGATATAAAAGTATACAGCATTCATTTCGTTTCATCTCATTATTAATGCGGTTATGTATGTACCTAACCAAATAAACACAACACATACTAAATTTGCTACACCTGTTGTTATAACTTTCTTCACTACGTTGCATATAATCAATTTAGTATATTCACTTGTAAAATATTTCACTATATTTTGTAGAAGATTGTCACACAATATTTTTTAACAATTTTATAGCTTTTTTTGTAATCGTGATATAGAAAAATGCAGCGACGTTGTTGTAAAGTTTTGCACAATAGTAAGAATTCTTACTACAATTCCAGTCAAACAGCAAAATGTAAATATTACAATATGGATTTTTTTCTATGTTGAAATACTTATTACTGGGATTATTGCCTGTAACTAATATTTTAATTTTTTTTGTTTAAAAGTTTTTTTATTTTTTCTCTTGCCCCAACACCTCCATCACACCGAAGCGTTCGAAGTTCCAAGACGCCCGACGACCCCGTCATACGACGGAGACGTCGCAACGAGCCAGAAACTACCCCGCCACACTATAAAAACGTCTTTAGATATAATACTAAAATTTAGTGTGCATTATAAGTGAGTATAGTAAAATGTAAGCCAAAGAAGCAAAAAAGAAAATCCATCCCAAGCATTAAGCGAACATTGTCGCTTATAAGCGCTAATAACATAAAACTAACCTGCAGTCGCAAAAAGTCCTAGAGTTAACAGGAGCTAGTAGGTAATTCAAATCCAAATAGAAATCAGAATATAGATCTCTAAATAATGAAATTGAAGTCTGACCTCAAACAAGGGCAGAAGTAAACAAAACAGATAAGTCACTGATCTATCTGCAGATTGTAGATATCCTAGAGAGAGAGAGAGATGGATACAACGCAAATGTAAGAAAACACTAAATACTATGGAAAACATAATAATGCAGAGAGAAACCAAATTAAGTAATTAATCAAGTGTAACTTATAAAACTTAAATTATATTTTTTTCGTAGATAAACAATAAGGATATCTTGCAACCAAAACATGTATGTATATAAGAGCGTTAAGCTAAAATTTAATTTAGACTAAGAGTGAATATACTAAAATTTAAGCAAACACGCAAAAACAAAATCATTAAACTAAAAAAGTATATACCACTCCAATGCAAGAAACAGTAGTACTAAGCGAACACAGTTGCTTATCAGCACTAATCATGAAATTAACCTACAATCGTAGAAGGCCTAAAGTTGGAAGTATATAGCTCTAAATAAAAAAATAAAATTAAAATCTAACCGGAAACAAGTAAACCAAACAGATAATTCGTGAACCTAGGGATATATTCTAATAACATATGAAAGGGTGCCATAATAGTTATTTACGAACCAAGTGCCTCAAAACACATTTCGCGAATAAGTGGCAGTTTGATTCATGGACACGAATTCGCGAAATGTGTCACGTACGAGGTTTGGACAATATCTTGTACGAATAAAAAGTATTTTTAATAATAATATCAAATAATACGTTATGATGTATTACGATTAATTCAGCCTCCATAATTAAAGATTTAAAGTTGGCAGCGTTTGGCAATTTACATTTTACTTAATTTAAAATTTTGAAAATTATATATTAATAAGTACCTAATTGTTTTCCTATAACAATGAATTCTGATGAGAAAACACAATGTACACCTGAAATTAATAATTTACTACCTACGAAATCCAGGAAAATATATGATTAATAAATAAATAAATTTTTAGATTGGGCGAAATGTAAAAATATTAAAAATTAAACTCATAAGTGTTTATTAGTTTATTTCCAAACTTTAAATACAAAAAAGTCTTTTTAGTCAATATATTCCATGTTAGAATAATGTTTATTAAACCACAACAATATTGATATATCAAAATATACAAAAATAACTACATTATTAAAGCAGGAAACAAAACACCTTCACCCTAAAAAATCAGCAGTTTTAAGCGAAGAGAACATAATGAAGTTTATTACTGGTGCATCGGATTCTATATTTCTATTAATGAAGGTAGAGGTATTTTTATATATTTCAATTTATCAGAACATCATATAGTGTTCCAATAAAGAAAAACATTTTGCTAATGGTTCGTAAAACTTTGTTTATATATGTTTGCAGGCTGCGTTATTAATGGACATCTCTGGGGCATGTCGACGTGAAGAATTGTGTAAAATGTCGATGAAAGATATTGAGTTTAATGCCGATTTAATTATAGTTAATATCCCTCAAACAAAAACTGATAACAGTCCCACCTTCACTATAATTAATCCGGAATGGAATAACATTAATTCAGCAGTACGCAAATTTAAGGCCGAGCAATAGCAAGTGTATAAATTCACCAGTGGTGTCAATACTATGTGTAAAATTACAATGAAAATAGCTGATTATCTTCAGCTTAATAGACCAAGTGACTATACAGGTCACTGTTTTCGACGATGTTCAGCAACATTATAAGCCGATCAAGGATGCGACTTGCTTTCCATTAAAAGGCATGGAGGATGAAAATCATCGTCAGTGGCAGAAAGATATGTGGAGAATTCCTTATATAGCATTATTGAGTTGGCAAAGAAATTGACTCAGACTCAACAACTTCTGAAAATATAACTATGAAAGATATAGGTATCTCATAATAATATAAATATAAATTTACCTTCACTACCAAAAACAACTGAAACAAACTACATACTCACTGGCGTCTCAATATCTGGTTCCGAAAATTATAATAACATTTTTTTAATAACTGTACAGTTTCACTACCCGAAAAAGATTAAGACAATTGTAATTTAAATGTTTGTTATGTCCTCACTTTTAATATATAACTTCTCTTCATGTATTATTTTTATTTTTCACAGTAAAAGTACTGGATAACTCTATAATATTGTGTATTTAGCTACAAATATTTTTAATTATGTTGTCAAATATGTATATTATAACTTCTGTTGTGATAACGTTTGAGAGTTTAGTTGGTTTACTTTTTTAAATGTTACCGGAAATCTCAATGCATTTGTATACTGCGTGAAATGCTACTTCACGCACGCTTTCAGGTGTGGAAAGTGAATAATTTTGCAATAGGAGTACAAAAACCATTTTTACAATAGCTACTCTTACTATCATACTTACAACACCCAAGTAAGAAAAAAAAATATTATCATGGAAAACTTAATAAGGCAAACCAAATAATCAATCAAAAGTATTCATATGGCCTATTCAAGTTAAACTTATAAAACCTAAAATCTCTATATTTTTATGTAACGACGTAGATAGACAATAAGTAAGTCATACAACCACACACATGTATATAAGAGGATTAAATATTAATATAAACAAAATCGGAATATATAAAGTGCCCAGGAACGAAAAGCTAAAGACATCAGTCTGCAAACAATATATATCCAGTAATTGGGTTTTGGAACCTTTGGTGTAACACTAACTATCACACTGACAAAAGTCAATGCTAGGTTTTTCCACTATCACCAAACAACAATGCACAATCTCTCGACGCGCGTTTCGCTAACCAAGTTAGCATCATCAGGAGATGATTAATAGTCCAATATTAATCATCTCCTGATGATGCTAACTTGGTTAGCGAAACGCGCGTCGAGAGATTGTGCATTGTTGTTTGGTGATAGTGGAAAAACCTAGCATTGACTTTTGTCAGTGTGATAGTTAAACAATATATAGGCAGAGTATAAGAAAATATCGAAATCTTTAGGTATTTATGAATGCAGTTAAATTCCAACATCTAAAGACAATCTGGAAATATACTATACTCCCACATTTAAATCCATATACAAAAAAGGTCTATAAATTTGAGATTTCAAAATATCTAATACTTCTAAAGTGAAATTAAGCCGGAAACAAAAGGCATTTTAAATAATTAAATAAGGTTTTAATTTATTAGATATTACTTCATATAATATAGCATAATAATAAGAATTTGTAACAATTAAAAATAATTACCCTACTGTACAACATTGTGCTCTGTAACACACGAAGAAACTTTTTCTATACCGGCTTTCCAGAGGCATATTAATATTTTTTTATATTAAAATGGTCTTTTTTTTTTTTATGGTTTAAAGAATTATTTCTACCAGTGTAGGTTTAACAATTGTGCAAGAATCTTCCGCGAAGAATTTGGTATTTCAATAATAAATATCAAGAATTAAATATATGAAAGTAGCCTGGGACAAAAAAGTACGATAAGAACCATTAGGAGGCAAAAATTTCTGCTTCTATAAATATTACAAATAACCGCTTAAAAATCGTATATAAAAATTCATAAACAGATAACTGTGTTAACACTCAACTTTACGTTTGTTACACTAAATAATTAAGTTAAAGTTGCAATAGACTAAAATAAAATATGGAATATTCAAGCCCTGAATTTCTAGTATTTTCTGCAACTCAATAAAAAGCACGAAGATAAGGAGATTGATAAACCGCAGTTTAGTTTTTTTTCATAGGAAGGAATGCTGATGATTGTCTCGCAAAGTGATAAAACACATGCCAGTAAAAAATTACGAATCGATATAATATACCTGTACGTTGCCTGCTAACATCTTGGAATCTGTGGTTATAATACGTAAATAAGTAAATTAATCTGCTACTCAATTGTTTTAAACAAATAAACCTTTACACAAAATATACAGAAGAGTGCTTATACAATATTTCTCAGTATAAAATATAAAAAAAGTGGCGATATATGTGTATTCTGTTATTTAAAAATAGATGTGACGGTAAGGATATATGTTATATATTTAGTGTTTCAGGTTTATCAGTATTGAATTATTTGAACAAGTTTCCTTCAAGTCATAAAAAATGTAATTAACTAACTCCTAAGTCATGTAAATTTTCCATTTTAGAGTTTCTATTTGCGACATGATATATATGTTACGTAGTACTTTTACTATTCATCCATATAACTAATTTTATACGCATTTTTGTATACAGAAAATGTTGCAATTACAAAATTATTACCACCCATTTTGTGGAGGGAAAGCGTTTCATCTTAGATAAACAAAATTTAATTGGTTTAAATTTTACACTTTATTACGAAATCAAATCAGCTTACCTGCCGTAATATTGAAACTGTTTATTGCTTATGTTAATCTTTAAAACATTATTTATTAAATAAAACCATCGGACGTACACAAACATAAGCGCGTATGTTTATTGATTTAACTTGGCAAACGCGCACTCCGGTAGCGTATGACCGATGGGGAAAATAAGGAAATTCCTTCATTCTCGATCAAAGTGAGTTTGTTGCTGGAAAATGACCGGCGTTCGGATCAAAGAGATCTCAAAGGAGTATCATATCAACGTGCCGTAAAGTCGTGACGTAATGGACACTAAACCGCCATTGTTAAACAAATGAAGTTTGAATATTTTAGGGGATGCGTGATAAGTTTTGCTATCGCAGTCAAATCTTCTTCATTTCTTTTTGAATGAAATACGAATGGTTTCGGAGAGGAAAGTTTCACTCACATAGATGGCACTTGTTTGTTGGGAATTTCCCTGAATAGATATATCTACGTATGTATGTACCTAGGTAACATACAGCGAAAGGAGTTTTATTGTACGAAAGAAAATATTTGGTACTTTGTTCTTTTTATCTGTTTAATATTTGACTAGAGATTTTTTGAAACGTTGCTGTAATCGTCTGGGTATATAAGAAACAAACAAAAAAAAAAAGAACTTAAAGATATGGCTTAAAAAACACGAAAATTAATCGATTTAAAATCAATTTGGTATCACGCAGTTATACGGAATCGTGAAGGAACAATCGCTGTTCAAATCGTATAAATCACATCCGTTTAAATTTAATTAATTGCCGCTCGCCGGCATCTGAAATGGAGTAAGTACGTGCGTTATCTCCGCTTAGATTCTATTTGGCGTACGGTTCGTACGCGAAATGTCTGCTATTAAGAAATTTCGAATTCGACTCGCCATTTTGCATATACACGCCGCGCACAAATGGAACAAATAAGTGCCTTGGATTGGTTCGATTCGGGCCTGTGTAATTTTTGTAATTTGTATAATTTGCCGGATCGTCTTGCCTTTTTTTTTTTTAGCTTCAGGTCTTTCATTCCGAGTGAGATCCTGGAGAATGTAAATTGATTGTTTTAGATCGGTATTGTTTTCTTGTTTTTTTTTTCCCGTGTTCTTAGTTCAAGCATTGGGCGCAGTACAATTTTGTGTAATGGGTTTAGGTTTTAGTCTATTTCGGAAGTTATTGGTTGCAACGTCATCGTATGAAAATTTCTAATGTATACCTGTTCTCACATTTTAAGATATTATTATTTTAAGAAATGAACTCTCTAAATGACCAACATACCAAATATTCAATAGATGTATATTTAGCATAAAGCTATATAGTAGTGATTAGCAAAGGTATCGATGTATCGATACTAGTACTAGTACTGGTTCTAGTACTGGTACTAGTACTGGTTCTAGTGCTGGTACTAGTACTGGTTCTAGTACTAGTATAGGGTATCGATTCCGTGGTATCAGATCGAGGTATCCAGCTGGACGATACCTACAATTTTGGTGTCGTATATAATACTTGTCTTATTGTTAGTATCGCTACTTGCTGAAGTATCAATTCTACACTTCGTATCGATTCCCAGTACTAGTACAACTAAATTTAAAGAATAAACTGAACATAGAATAAAGAAAGCTATTGAATTTGTTTTACGGAATTTTTTGTTGAGAACCATTATGATTTTCACTCATTAGCAGTCTTTCACTCCTCTCTTCCACTGAATCTATTTTTCAAAAAGTAATCCCAATTGAATGGGGGTATAAATGCTGGAGTAAAGTTTGACGCTCCTATGAAATAAAACTTCCCGCCTTAATCCTAAAACAAATTTACTTTTGAACATATGTATTTTTCTGATACGTACAATAACGTAATTAATTATTTAAAAAGTGACACCTCCGATACTGCTACACCTAGCAAAACGCCTACAGAACAAGAAACGAAAATTAAAGGACCTTCTCTATTAATTAAAAAACGCAAAATAAAAGGAAAATAATGCGATGTCAAACATCGAGAGTGAAATACGGAAGTATGAAGCCATGGAAACAAGACATTTCGATTAACCCCTTAGAATAGTGGAAGGCTAATGAAAATTATTTAAAAAGATTAGCATCGGTATGTAAGAAATATATTTGCATTCCAGCTACCAGTGTGCCATCCGAAAGTGTTTAGCTGTGGTGGTAATATAATAACTGATTTAAGGGCTTCTTTAACTGCAGAACATGCCGAACAATTAGTCTTCTTATCGATGCATAAAGCTTATGTTCCTAACCCGAATTAGTTTTATTTAACTATTACATATGTCTTTTATTTTTATTATATGTTCCTATTCTTGTAAGTTTTTTGTATACAATAAATGTTTACATATTCTCGATAACTAACTTTATTGCAGAAAACAAAACAATGTATTAAATTAAAATAAGAAAGGGTCAATGTCAATTACCAATAACTTATTGGTATTATTATATTTTTGAAAAACTAATCTCTTGTTCTTGATTGAAAATGTATAGAAAAAAGAAGTGGTTAATTTGAGCAATAAGTTATTTTATAATATCCAATATTTTCAGCGATGTTTTTTTTTTGACTGCTTCCCCAACGCTTCTCAAATAGTTATACAAAATTGTCAAATGAAACAACAGTCATACATTTTAAGGGAAGGTAAAATTTTTAACTTTTAAATTAGAAACATTATGAAATGTTGAAAATTTAAATTGAAATTTTAAAACTCCACTACCAATACCTCGAAATCAATACCCTAGTACTGGTACCTTTGAATCGCTACCCAAGTATTGATACTTCGGAATCAATTTTATGGTATCGATAGTCTAGTACTAGTACTGTTAGTACTACCAGTACTAGTACTACCGGTACTAGGACTATTAGTACTAGTAGTACTAGTACTGGGTAACGATACCTAGCGTAGAATCGATACATCGGCAAGTATCGATACATCGGCAAGTATCGATACCAAAACAAGTATCGAATACCGATACCAAAATCATAGGTATCGCCCAGCCCTACTATATAGTTAAAACAAAAGAGAACACACATATTCGTACATACATATATGAATATAGGTGCACAAATACCTACTTTTTATTAATGTTATTGATATCTTTATTCTCATATCAGTATTAATATATGACATAACTTGAGACCATTCACACATGGATGTTTGCGTTCCATTGAAGGAAAATATACCTAAAATTAATTGCAGTTTCTAACCTGTATGATGAGTTTCTTGCACATTTCTTAATCTTTAACAGAGATAGTTTGGTAGTTGATTTATTTTTCATTTTTAGATATTACGAGAAAAAAAAATATTTAGGAGTATATATTTAGTGTCAGTTTTTATCTTGGTGCTAGATATATCTATAGTTCAGCTTATGTATGTTATCTATTACCATTTACGATTTATTGATATCGAAACTCAGATTATTTGCACACAGCCACTGAAACAGTATAGGTAGTTGAAGTTGCACATGTTCATGCAATTCTTTCTCGTAAGTGTCACTTTATATAGTGGCCTGAATTCGTCAAATAGGTTGGTCTCGTTAAATTTAGGGATTGGAAGAATGTACGATGCAATTCTCTGTAACTTTTTTATTGTTTCAGGTAAAAATTTAAATTTTTCGGGGCTTATAATAGATGACCTTGTGAGTTTTGTAATAATTCTGAATGTCCAAGTTGCCTCCGGTTTGACCAGAAGTGTTCTCAACTTTCAATTTCTAAATAGAACACCTTATATTTTTTCCGTTTTTTGAATCGGCGTGTTATCCTACGCATAATCAAGCAACTGCGGATTTCTTGTTAAAGTAGATATGTTCATGTAATTTCTTTTTGCTTTTGGCTTGCATTGCTATCATGAGAAATAATTCAATTCTGATGTATTTTCTATCTGTCCTTAGATACTTTTATCATTTTGACTGTTCTTTTTGCATTCGCCATGATTCAAAAGCATGTAATTTTGTTCTTCATGTGTATACGAAGCGATGTTATTATTCATGATAATTTATTTTTGGTTCGTTTAGACCAGAGGCTCCCAAACTTTTTTTCTCATAGACCACTTTGAAAGTTTTGCTGGTTCCGGTGGACCCCCTGCAGCTACATTTCTACCATATTCCTAAAACTCGACAAAAAATGTGAAGATTAGATCTAACTATGGAAATTTGCGTTGAGGCTGAGTTATTGGTTAATTAATTAATTGATTGTGCTGAGAGTGGATGTCAAAAAAGTAAAGTTACAAATCAAAAAAGTGATTCCATCCAACTTTACTCCTTTGACATCTACTCACAGCACAAAAAACCAATCAATTCTCACATATTTTATTTAGAAAACTCCCCATTCGGAGTGGTAAAAATAAAAAGAAAATAGTATATTTCCTTGTGTTGTATTTATTCATATATGTAATCATTACACTATTAATTATTATTGTTATCATATTGCATTGTAATATGATAACAGTCGTAATATAATTAAAATTAAATATTAATAACGTAACGTAACTTCTACAATAACAATCACAAAATAGTCATAATTTTCGTGGTATGGATGTACTTGATGGATTGACAGCAAATTATCAATATTTGGCTTCAGTTTTGTTAGGAATAACCGCAAATCTCCTCGTTCTGTATATTCAATCTGGTCCTTATTTTTGTTAAAAGGTTTGTAACGACACTAAAACTTTTCTCGACAAGATATGACGAGGGAAACGCTATCAAAAGCTTTCTCGCAATTCCCCACAGTCCTGGATGTTTTTCGGGTAATTCTGCCTGCAGCCAAAATGTTTAATACTCTCTTTTAAATTTCACCTTCAGTTCCTCATTAGTAAGCTCGAGTAGCTCCTTTTGTTGTTTCATCAACTGGATTTATGATCCATGGTGGTATTTCCATCGTCAGAATATCTTCAAATCTGATTTTAAAGTCATCATGCAGGGCAATTAAATGTTGAACGTATGTGTGAATATCCCCATCAAGGCATTCTACCTGTGACAAGTTTGGAAACTGGGAAAATTTACTGAATGTGGAATATGCAAGTTTTTACAAGTAACAGTCGCTGAGCTTCTTAAAATATTATCCGCCTACATTGATAGGTGAACTCAAGCCAACATTTTAGTTCTTCACTATCGGAACCAGATAAATTTTCGTGGACCCCCGCTTACGAATTGTGAACCCCCATTTTTTTGTCACGCCAACGTAGACCGCCGTCGAGTCTCCCGTGGACCCCTAGGGGTCCACCTGGACCACTTTGGGAATCACTGGTTTAGACTGACATAAAGACACAACAATGTAGGTACCTGCGTATAAACGTCAAATCCGTAAAAGCAGAATGGCGGACATTTTGGAAAAGCTCAGGAATAATTAGATACGATAAGTGTCAATTACTTCAAAAATTATAGTTTTTATATACATAAACACTGCGTCTTTATTTCTTAATGGATTTAAAAAGTTCTGGCACCAAAAATTTAAGAAAGAAGTCCTTTAAAGACCCCTAGTTACATTTGAAAAAAGTTAGTTTTAAGAGAAGAAATATGTTTTTAAATTTTGACGGAAAATATCTAAGGACAGATAGAAAAAACATCAGATTTGAATTACTCCTCCTGATAACAATTTATGAGAATGACAGCCACCTAGTTACGGTTTTAAAGTTTACATGATACATACCTACTTTAAAAAAAATTCCGCAGATGGCTTCATCATGCGTAGAGCAGCACACCGGTCAAAGAATGTAAAAAAACACAGGGTGTTCCATTCATTTCAAAAGCTGGGAACGATTCCGGTCAAACCGGAGGTAACTTGCACATTCAAAGTTATTGGGAAAATTGACAACGCGATCTACTATAACCTCTCCAAAATTTAAATTTTTATCTGAAATAATAAAAAAGTTACAGAGTGTATCCACTTCTCATTGTCACCTGGTATATGCATCATACATTTGATATGTGTAAATTTGATACTGTAATGCTTAATAGTTGCTGACACTGAAGACAACAATATTGTTGAAGCGTCTTTCTAATTACAATTCGATAAATATTTTCCCTGTGTGACATTTGTGAGTATAAATTGGGCTACATGGTACATGTCTTCTTAAGATGAAAATACTTTGGTCTTATTATTCCTTTGAGAAGATATTCTGCGCGCGTATTTTAGAGTGCAAGTATATTTAATTCAAGCGAATTTTATTTGCTTTTCAAAATCAGAAATAATACAACCTACATAATTAAATAAATATTGATTTTACCGTAGCTTTAGTATAACTTTTACTTTAAAGTAATTATTTTTATCGTTAAAAATATTTCCGAACATGAATGGCATAATACTAATGATCTGCAAATGACACAGTGAAATTAAATACAAGACAAATGCACTATGAGACTAATAAACATCTTCTTTAGAAAATCGAGCGTCAGCTAAAGTAATAAATTACTAGGAATTCCCATTGTGCGGTTCAGTATTGCGAAGACCGAACGGAAAAGCAAGGGGATACAGGTCTCGTCTGGTCTCATTTTATTTTTTAATTAATTAAACAGGTTTAAAAACAAACGAATCTCGGAGAATTCTTCCTCCGCTTCTTCCTCTTCATCTTTCGCAGTTGTGTGCGCGCACGTTATTCATAATTAATAACATTTTCACCCTATAGAGGGTTGAACGATACCCCACCCCTCTCTTTTCGCATTTTTAATACTCAATCCTTTCTCGTGGTGGTCCATTGTGAGCTACGGACGTCGCGTTCAGTCTGTCGAGCGTAAAAGCGAAGTGGCCGACAGTAAGCGGTGATTATAGTACGATACAGACCTCTCATTAATAATCTCTGGGATTGGGGATTGCTAGGAGTACAATTAAAACAAAGTATAAATCCTTAATGCTTGTTTCTCTTGTGAGATTATTATTGTACGTTTGAATGTTTGGTTTCCTTTTAAAATAACCGCGGAAAAAAAGGACTACTGAAAATTGTAATTAATTCTTAGTCATTATATTTTGTACTTATGTGTTAAATAAATATACAATTTAGGTTAAAGTCTATTTTAGAAATAAGCAAATATCTCAAAAGTCACACAAAATTGTGTCTAATGTGTATAAGAATGTGTATTACAATTTGTAAAAAACATTGCGACAACAATATAGTCAGTACGGTCATTTTATTTTTAAGAAAGCTTACTACAATATTACTTTCAAACTCTTTACAAATGGCAAAATACAACGAGCAAGCATTGGAAAATATTGACGAAAGCCAAAATTCGAGTTATCGATATTATTCTTAGAATTTTTAATTATAGGTACATAAGTAAAAATCAAAATTAATTAACATTAACAAATTTACTTGAAGTACGCAAAATGATACTGTTTATGATAAGATGTATACAGAGAATAATAGGCATGCATAAAGAGAAGGAAAGAGAAAAAAATGAAATTGAACAGAGTGAAAACCAAAAGTAGGTAACTATTTTTAGGAGATTTTGTACCTACTTAAATTTTAAAATTTAAACCAAATATCAACAAATAAACACATTGTAATACAAATAAGACTGAATCCACAGAGTTGTTGTAATTTTTACGCTAAACTATGCAACACTTTGTAATATGCACTCGTAAGTTCTGCTACAAATTATAACACTAACATAAGTAAATGAAAATATTTTAGAAACACTGCCACAGAAAACGGCGATTCGTACTATATTGATTGCGAACGTTTCTACTTGTGTAATGCTAGAATTGGAGGTAAAAAGCTGTTGCGCAGTAAACAATGAAAACTATAAGTTACTAGAAATTGTAGTACTGATTATCACTATAGCATCTAACGCTTTTCACGAAATAAATTACTATTTAGTAAGGAACTGTTGTAAAAATTACTACAATTTCATATAGGGATATACTTATATATACTATATTTGAACAACCAAATAGTTATTCTATTAGTTGTAAGAACATTATACATATGTCCACAATTCCGCACATAATAATATTAATAATCAATATAGTAAAAACGCGTTGGGATATCAAATTTAATAAGATTCAAATGAAACAGATATTAATAAACAAGTTAATCCTACGCCTATAGGTATAGTAGATACCTACAATAATTAATATAATTGAAAGTGTTATTATTTTAAATTTTCAAACCTAATTGTACTAAATTCGACTACATTATATTCGACTCTTTAATACAAGAAGGTTTGGCATACTATTGTGAACAAAGTGTTTATACATTGTAATAGATTTTTTAATAATTTGTAGTATTTCATGCTACAGTACTTTAAAACTAAAATATATTAGAAATTCATATCGTTGTACTGTTAAAATATACTACACAATGTTAGACACAATAATGTAGTAAGCTGTACGAGAACGGATTAGGACTAGCTTTTACAATTGTAGTAACCATAACTACATTTTTTCAACTACAATATTATAGTAATAATTCCCTATGTACTTTTTTGAGTGAACCGAAGTTCAACCAAATACTTGAATTTTTATATAGCATAGTATTTTCATTTCCGATTAAATATTATAGAGTGGTTCACCGCAATCGCCTAGGTTTATAATAAGCCTACGTTTGAAAAATAAATGGTTAGGCATTAGTATTTGAAATAGAAAATCCAAAATTACTAAGATCTAAATAAGATAATAAATACACGTTGTTACATTTAAAATAAGAAAATTATTTGCCTTTAATGATATATATATATGAAAATTAAAAGTAGGTTTTCAATCACCCTGTATAATATTTAAACATCATTTTAATTTTATTATCAAGACAAGCGCTTTGTCTAAAAAATAACTCAAATTTAAAGCATCT
Organism: Cetonia aurata; assembly: GCA_949128085.1. Classification (NCBI taxonomy): domain Eukaryota; kingdom Metazoa; phylum Arthropoda; class Insecta; order Coleoptera; family Scarabaeidae; genus Cetonia; species Cetonia aurata. The sequence continues at coordinate 2,541,574 of OX421885.1, forward strand.
ATCCTAAATATGTAAGACATGCTTATATACTAAATTCTGGTTTACATTTTGAAGTATAGTTAATTATCTCAGAAACGGATTGAGGTGAGTATAGGAAACGTAACAGTAACTTGCCTTTATTTAGTCCATACTATTAAAATATGACATAATAACCCTATATTGTGTCATATTTGTATAGTAGTTCCATTTAAATTTTTGGAACAATGGTGTGTAACTTTTTTTTGAGTCACTCTGTATATTTCGAAATAATTTTAAAACGTGCTCCTTATGAATCTATATAACCTCTAATTCAAATATTTTAAAAATATTATACCGCTTTGAGTATATAAACCGAGGCGGTCGTGGTGAGCCACTCTGTATAAATGTCAAAGTTAAAACGGCAGCATACATTTTTGGTTATAAAATACTGCTATATAATTTCTTTTGTTTTTCTTTCCTCTGATTAAACCAAGAAATAAAATCCTCTTGCAGTAGGTTCTTACTTATTGCTATAGTTAGTATTTTGAGTTGAAATATATTATGCACATGTTTATGGTATTTAATCTGGCTAAATTTATATGTAGTATGGAAACATGGGAGAAATACAGGTGTATTTTCCCACAATGAAAACAAAATATGAGTGATATGATATCTGTTCAACTGAATAAGTAATATGTTTATAGCTTTGCCGTAGGTACCTTATTTATCAATATTTTTTTGGACATTAATGAAGTAAATGTGTAATACGTTTTCCATTGTTCAGGTGTTGATTATGAAGTTGGGGATTGGAATATTACTTTTGATATATACATATCTATTCCGCTGATAAAAAGAGTGATATTGGTGGGATTATGAATATACGTTTTGATGAAATTGCCAATATTGAATTTCTTGTATTTGATGTGAATAATCACCTGTGCAGCAATATTTATCGAAACTAGTAAATGGATGATTCGAAAATGGATGAAATATACTACAGCTTTACTTAAAATTTTATTTAAATTGATAAATTTGGAACAGATCAACTTTTTGCATCAACTTTTACTCAGAATACATATGAATGTAGATAATGATTTTTTAAATATTTCAGTGGCTATGCCCAAATAATCAGCAACAATGTGAGCATCGGATAACCAAAAATAAAGATAGATAATAAAGGTGGAAGCATATAGAATGTCTATTAAAATCCGGGAGTGAAGTAGTGTTTCATTCGAGTGACAAACAAGAGTACGGTAGTTACCGGCAGGGGTCGCGTCAGTCCACCGTGAAATCAGCAACACATTCAGGCGACATTAGGTCCCATTACTCAACGAAGCGATACCTTTTCACGAAGGATTATGTAATGTCGGAGGCACTTTTGTCATCCTAGGTGGAAAGGTGTTGTTAGTTACACCTTTAAACGTGTTCATCCTCGCTATACTCCGTTAGAAGTAGTAAATGGGTAGTGCGATCGTGACAGCAGATAAGCAGCTTGGCAATTTTTACCGGCCATTATAAAACTACCGTGGTGTAAACTTTTCTGTTTGTATGTAGTGCGTATGAATGTTGTCCGTACGGCGCTTTGAAATCTACTGGATTTGAAATGGATCTTGTGTGTACGAACAATCAGATGTTTATGAATATTCTTTGGGATTTGCGAACCTCTTGTTTGAAAGAAAAACAGATGCGAAGTGAATGGGTCTCTTCAGTTTTCTTAAGTTATCACATCAGGATCTTTCGATTTAATGGGATGTGTTGAATGTTCACAAAGAACCCACATTCCGAATTTACGAATTTTTGATTGGATGGTAGATTCCTCTTCAACACTTATCAAAAACTATTAATCTCAGCACTATTATTTTGGGTTATTTGCATTGAAGTTTTGTGATACGTTGGTGTCACTCCCATACAATTTTTGAAGAGATCTGCATCCGCTAGTTCCAGAAGTACCTAATGTTTATTCTTTTGTCAATTAGTTGAAATGTGTATTACAATTATTGAGTAATTTTTAACGAAATGTTTTACAAATTCCTAAGTAATTGATCCACATGTGGATTTGATATATAATGGCGTAAACCAGAATTTAGTGTTTCTGTCAATCAATACCTAGTTTGTCTAATCGTGTAACTGTTCATAAGTTTAGCAATTTTAAAATATTTAAAAAGCTTACCGAAGATGTTCTATAGCAGTTCTAAATATCATTGAGGAAATTTAAATTCCAATTAAAAAAGTTTATTCTTGAAAAAAGCTATTACACTATAGAGGAATTTGTGGATGTTAATTGAGGTAGCTGTCTAAGAATCATCATCTTCATTCACTTGTTCTATTTTGTGTAATTTTTTATCATTGATCTTTAGAATTTTAAATTGTAATACTTCTAGTAATTATTATTTTTTCTGACTACGGCCATATTCTTGTGAACCATGACATAAATAAATTGTTATTATTATTATCTAAGTCTGACAACTATAGGTACAGTTGCATCAAACAATATCTTCATTATTGAAACATATTGTTGCAGTAAACGGCTGTCCAATAAAAGCTCCAGCAGTGGAGAAATAATCACGCTGGCAGATTGAAGGGGGAGGAGCATTTCGTTAAAGACAATAGAGTATTTGAATTAAAGAAAACGTACATCGCTGATGAGTGATAAATTCGCTTATGTGTTAGTTATAAGATTTGCCTTTCTATATTCTGAGAAAAAAATGTGGTGGTCACTATTCTGATTCAAGCACTCTTATAGTTTGAACCTAAAAAAAAAACAGTTTAATTTAGTACCTACTTAATCATTTAGTTATGCCAAAAAAATTCTATTTACACATTTAAATATAAAATAATATATATAGGTATTAAAATTATTATTGTTTAAACTGTTGCAGTTATAGTAAGCTTCCATATTTCAATTTTAAGGACACTTTAAGCTTTCAGGAATACTTTTCTTAAATTATTAATTTCTTATTAAGTTAAAACTTTTCTTTGATGAATGGTTTAAGATTGCCATTGGCTGGGCAATGAAAAATGCCTGAAAATATTTTTGGAAAATGTCTGACCAATTGAGAAAAGCAAATAAAAAGAAATTAAGAATTTCAAATGTGAGTGTTTTATAGTAAAACACAGAAAAAGAATCTTCATATGATTGTTTTGGATTTGAAGTCGTTGTTGAGTGAGTTGTATAAAAAGAAACTCCAGGAAAGGAATCGTCAGTCGGAAGGGGACATGGAATACTTTAATAGAAGACCAAAATTTCATAAGGCCTTTAATATTTGTATGTCTCGTCGCTTACAGTCTGTCATCAACAAAAACGGGGGAATGATTAAATATTAGTTTTATTATTATATTACATAACCTCATATTAGTTTGGGTGAAAGAAGTGTCAAAAGCCTATAATTAGCGCAATAAACAAAATAGGTAGGTACATGGCTATTAGATATAATTTCTGTTCTAGTTTTTTGTGTTAGCGATGGTACACACAAACACGCTCGCTCGATACAACCGGCAACTACGCATCATGAAATGCATTAGGTTTCGGCACTTATATAAAAAAATCAAGTTGATTAGTCTATTATTTGGCGTAAGGTTAATGAAACAAAGCGAGCATGCTTCGCAATAGATTTTCATTCTTTATGTTAAGTGTCAGTTTGTTGTATTGTCCCGTGTACAACAATTTTTAATGTGTAATATTTTATATTTGGGCTTTTATTTCTGTGACAATTACTGTTGTTATTAATTGTTTATTAACACAGTTTACTTCTGTTTTAAAATATGTAAGTACTTATTTTATAAAGTTTGTGTCTCTATATTCTAAGTAAAAATATAAATGTTGTTACAGATATTAATTGAAACGGACTATTAAACTAATCGGAAACGTTTTATTAAAAAAAAAAATTTAATTGCAATGTTTCAATAGCCTTACACCAAATACTTGATACTTAAATACAGGCTAAATATTTTTAAACTTAACCGTCTTATATGAAAAATTTCTGGCACGGTATTATTATGGTTATTGCCCCTGTTTACCTATCTTTAAGGCCCATTAGAATAAATTTTGTTGTTTACTTATTTATGATTAAATTTTATTTTTTTAATGAAATCTTCAAAATTTTGACATGTTTACATTTCGCTTTAGCAGAGTTAGCAAATATCAACTACAAACGTGTAGAAGTCTAGATAATTTTAGATTTTATAAAAAAAACTATAAAGTGTTTATATATTTTTGCTAGCAATTTGAGTTTTTGCTTAATTCATTGTATTGTATTTAAACGTTAGGAGGTTACGTATTTATTGCGTGTTTGAAATGAAAAAAGAAAAAACGGTTAGTCTCATGGGATACAGCCAACCCTCCTAGCCCTGTTATTTGATTTCACTTCGAATAACTGCGCAATATCTTCAATCTATATTCATAAAACGTATTTTCGTTTTGTTCTCCGTGCTTCGACAAATTGGAAACAAAGTGCGACGGAGGTAATTCAATAAAATTCCATCATTTCGTAACGAATTGGCAGGAAATGTAAATGCGCAATCATTTGCTGTTTTCGGTGGATTCAACGCTCTCCGCCCTGTTTGTTTCCATTTAGTACGGCGCGGCGGGCAAATATCTACGTATGGCGTTGGAAAAAAATATCGCGTTTATGTAAATTGCCCGTTTTTAATTTATTCACGGCAGTCTCATTTTCATATATCGTTAATTTTCATTACAATTTCACATGACAGACGCCGTTATAACTTCATGTTTTACTGTTAAGTAGTAAGTTTTTATTGTACAGAATGAGTTTGTTTAATGCATACGAATGTACATTTTGTGTTATGAATTCCTACTGCGTTTACCAGAAGGTTGGTATAATCATTTTTATTTAAAATAAAGTTTTGCCATTCTCCATAAATTTCATGCATGTGTTGCATACGTATATTTTTGATGTATCTTTTACTTGCAACATGAATAGAGCCAAATTGCGCGTAGCAAACGGCCGCCGCTACTTAAAATCCACGAATTTGTGCGTTGGTTTTCTTCCTTACATGTTATAGTAAAAAATAGCAGTTTGTTAATACTTATTCAAACACAAATATAAACTTATAATTAACCACAAATCTAAGGCTTCTTTTGATACGAACTTCAGACGCTTTTAGTTGATCACGGTGTATGTGCATAAAGATACATTCAAGTATATTTATTTCAATTAACATTATTTCCTTTTTCCTCAACAATTAAAAAATCCCGAACATGACGCCTCTAGTGCCCTTGAGAAAGTTGCAGCTCCAGCAGCGATGAGAAAACGAGAGCGCTAATCGGTCGCCGAAAATATCCTAAATGTTTTTTATTACAATCAGAGCGCAAGTTGATCGATTTTATTTGGAAGCGCAAATTGGCCGATACCTCTAGCATATACAGGGTCTGATAGGAAGTAAGTCAGAACTTTAAACTGCAACGCAATGGAAATAATATCTAACGGTCCATATTTCTTTACTGCATATTAAGAATTAATCTTTGACATTTATGTTCTAACTAACATCGTACACTTATCTTCGTTTTCCGTTGATTGAGTTAATTTTCAAGATCTGCTATCTGGCCGCTTTTTCACACATATTGGGTGATATATTAGCAATAGTGCGTTTGAAGTTTTCTTTAAGATGATGAATTGTTCGTGACTTTTCGTGAAAATTGCGATTTCTCATAACTCTACATAAAGAGGTCCAAAAGGGGTGAGATTACACGACTTGAGTGGCCAGTTTACATCGGTCTACCATAACTACATAACAATTGCATATAATTTACCTTACGTAAACTTCTGAATTTCATGAATTACATTGTTTTGCTTGAAGCTATTGGGATGGGCATTTGATGTTGAATAATCACATACGCATTTATCCACTATATTTATTTTGTATTTTATGATTCATAATCTGTATTGATTTTACTTAATACAGGCTGATTTTCAACCTATACGCATAATAAACTTAGGGATTTATTCCATAGGACAAACAATAACTAATAGGTGAAAAAAATTGTAGTAAAAGTTTTTTAGTTTTCTAGATTTCCGTGAAATTTATTTTCAAATGAAAAATACATACAAATTACGTGAAATTACGATAGCCATAAACTGTTGCAATTTTGACAACTGTTGTTTAATTCATGTGTCATCACATTTAAAGTATACAACAATTATGGCCCACAATTTCTCTAACGAAGAAGTTAAGGACACGATACTGAGATACGGGGAATCACGGCAAAACACGTCTCTATGCAGAAAAGGTTTCCATCCGGCACTCGAATCCTTTTTGCGTGTGGTGCAACGTATAGTAGGGAAAATGGCAATATTCGATCGAGGCCTGAGCAAGATGGATTCGCACTTAGATCTGTACAGATTGTGAATTTCGAGGAGCAGGTGTCGCCGAAGAACAGCCTGGCATAAGCACTAAGATACTTGCACAGCAACGTGGGGTGTATCACAGTCCACCATCGTGGATTTTAACGAATATTGAGGCACAACCAACTCCATCCATATCACGCGTCACTTGTACCAGTGGATCATCTCCGTCAATTTTGCGAGTGGTTGCTCCATCAGCGTCAGTTAAACAGGTACTCACAATGTTCACAACACGCATTATTGGGCCATGGAGAATCCTCATGTTACTCGCCGAACACATTTTCAACAAAGATTTTCCGTGAATGTGTGGGCTTGGATTGTGAACGAACTACTTATTGGCCCTTTGATTAACTGGGGTTATTTACAATTTTTACGTGATAATTTACCGGGACTGCTCGGAGATGTTGCACCTGATGTTAGACAAGCTATGTGTTTTCTCCAAGATGGTTCTAGATAATGTGTTTCCCGGGAGATGGATAGGTCGAGGTGATCCAATAATAATAATAATCTTTATTTGAAGTATGGCACAAAAGCATATAAGAAAATAACGTGGCTAAAAGAAATTGAAAAATAATAAAGTAACTAATAAGGATGATAACTAATGGTACGCTCATATCTATTCGTGTTACAGTAATCTTCTAACGAATAACAACTTAATTGACATAAATATATTTTTACATTGGAACGAAAAGATTTGTAATTAATTATTGACCTCAGGTTATTTGGTAAGGTGTGGCCAAAAAAATTAGGTCTTTCTGAAAAAGGGTAGTTTTATGTCGTGGTGGTAAGAGGTCATTATTATTTCTCAAACAGTAATCACAATCCCACGGACAATCAGCAGAAAATTCTCGCCTATATTTATGTACAAAAAAGATTACTTCGAGGATGTAAGCATCATAAAAGGTTAACATTTTTGAAGATTGAAATATCTCCTTACAAGTTTCACGCCATGGAAGACTAAATATAATTCTCAAGGCTCTTTTCTGCAATAAAAATATTCGATAATTACCAACACCACAACCGCAATGAATGATACCAAAGGTCATTTTGGAGTAAAAATTGGAATACCAATAAACTTTAAGCACTTCTAAGCCACAAGATCTTTTGATATTATTGAGAACAAAACAAACACGAGCTAATTCCCCACAGAGATTATCAATGTGAGAACCCCAATGGAGATTCTCTTCAATGGTTATTCCAAGTAGTTTAGAGTTCTGAGCTAGAAGGACTACTTATTGTGTAAGCTAATACTGTGTATTTTATATTTGCTTTTATTCTGGAACAGAATACATCTAGTTTTATCAGTATTTTTAATAAAATTATTTTGAGATAGCCATTGACACAAGGTGATAAATGTTGTTTGACTGCAGAGTAAAGGTAATGCCATCGGCATACAATATCACGTGATCGTTATTAATATAAGAAGGAAATACCTTTCGTAACAACACCTACGTTAGATTCAAATTCGCCAATTACTACCCTCTGTCTGCGATCAGGCAAGTAACTTCGGAACCATTGAAGAGACATCCCATTAATACAATTCCTTTCTAGTTTGTGAAGCAGTAGACCTGATCTCAATCTTCTTGATTTTTACTTTTGGTGTCACTTAAAAAGCATAGTGTACACGACCGAAATTAATACTGAGTAAGCATTGCGAAATCGAATACATGCTGCTGCTGAGACAATCGGCCAATTCGTTTAGGCCGCGCTAGTGGGAGATCGTTGATTCAGCGAGCCCAATTTGTATAGAAAATATGGGAAATAACTTCGAACACTTGCTGTGATGTTACTTTAAAATGCTCTATGTATTCTTGGCTTGAAAGTAAATTTCATGGATATCTACAAAACTAAAAAACTTTTACTTCAATTATTTTCACCTATTAGTCATTATTTATCATGAAGAATAAATCCCAAAGTTTATGCGTATAGGTTGAGAATCACCATGTATAGGTACCTACTGCATAGTGTCTATTGCACCGATGCACAGACCGCGGCCCGCCGGTCGAATACTGGTGGCCCGCCGACAGCAAAAATAATACTCTCGTACATTCGAAAAATATTGAATTCTATTCCAGAATAAAACCAAAAAAAATATGTTCGAAAAGTAATTTACAAAATAATAAATATTAAAGTACTTTGTTTCTTTTGATATTGTGAGCGACGTCCATAAAACTTATGAAAATCATTCAAATACCGCGGCAGTTCATGAATGAAACGCCTTGCAAATGAAAGTTTGGAAGCAGTTTTACGTGTTGCTACAAGTAAATTTCAGCCAAATATAAAAAAGCTTGTAAGCACTATGCAGTGCCACGCTTCAAGTTAATAAATTCTTTTTCAATTTTAATACATTATTATCAATTCTTTATTGTCTTTAATTACCTATACTTCTGGCGGCCCGCCATCAGTTCATGATTTGCCCGAGTGGCCCCTAGTCTTAATAAGTCTGTGCATCCATGGTCTATTGGATGAATAATCATTATAATAATTTGTTGTTATTTGCCTACTAGGGTTGCATAAAGTATTCGATGTAAAGGGGAATCTATACAGCGATCATTTAGGTTTATTTTCGTCCCATAAGTATACGCCTAATAACTGTTCATAGTATTTTTAAGGTGGTAACCGTTTACGCATTCTAATAATAGATTTAATTCATTAAACAACGAATTTTTAACTGGCATTGTGGATGGTGGTGCATGAAATTAAATGACAGGCAATTGGCAGATATATACCAATATTATATATTTCAATATAACGCAAAATGTATGTCATAGATCGTAATATGTCCCATAATTGTACACAAATTGAGTTAAAGAGTAAGCCATGCTGTAGTATATAAAAATAGTCTATAACTAGGGTTATTTTCTCGCCAATGTAAAATTAAAATATTCATAAGTAACCGGTTCATAAACCGTGAGACATGGTCTAAGAGCGTCAAACAGAGACAAACAACATCGAAGGGAGCGAGCTAGTGTATATATTTCTCAATTGTAAACTGTAACAATGTACGTTAATGGTAATACTAGTGTAATTCCCAACCCTTCCGTTAGGGTGTGTTACTGTGCCAATTAAAGCCGCTAATTGAGGTTATTAATTCAAGAAGTGTACGCGCGTGTGTTAGAAAATTACAAGTATTGAATGTTATAGAAGGAGTTTCTTGTCTCACCATTACAGAAAGCACAAGCCAAGTAATAATTACAGCGCTATATTACGCCCGTTATTTTTGTTTATTTCCATGGAAAATTAGTGCTTCCGAAGTAAATACGTATGTGAGTTGTTATTTCTGCAACGTTAGAAGAAGACTTTCACGATACCAGTCTTAATTTCACGTTGGGAACGATATCGATTTCTCATGCAAACGTAATGTAGAGCCCAATGAGAATTTTGTGTATCGCTGCAATGGATTAAGGACATAATCTATTTAGAAAAAAATAAATAGCTTTTTATTAACACAACATAGAAGTATGTTGTTGTCTATAGCAGTTTGATTATGTATCTGTATCAGTGCTGACCTAGTTTTTATAAAATTTCAATAATATTTATTATTAACCATTTTAATATGTTGTATCTTTTTGATTGGTGTAAAATATTTTTATTGCAGACATATCAAAATTGCTATTTTCTGAAGCAGAGTTTATAGAGCGACTTATGGAAAACAATATGGTTTACACAAGTCAAAACAGACAATGTAAATTACACTCTTATTATTATTTGGGAATTCATTGACAGAATAATCAAATGCTTTAGGTACAAGATATTTCGTAATAACATTTTTAGGCGTAAGTGTTAGATAAGGGTGGTGGGTCTAGAAGAGTTTGCAATGCCAATGACGAGAAAGAAGACGTTGCTCTCTAGATTGCCACACATGCAATCCTTAGTAAGGATGTAGGGTTTGCTGTAACTCTGGTTTGGTGTGCTTTCTGCCACAATGCTATAGGTTATGGTTGGACGTACTATCATCACTTAAAGCCAATGGATTAGCTTTGGGGATATCCCTGAAGATTTCCCACATACTCTTCGGCAGGTCCATAAGAATAATCTCGCCTACCGAGTAATATTTTTCATATGTGGATTCCAGGTTAGTGTTATTAAATAGGACGCCTGGATATTTTACATTATCTGCAAATTTAAGTTTCACACTTTGGATAGTGAGTGGTCCCAAATGTTTCACTCTACGCTTTCTGGAGAGCGCTACTATCGTGGTTTTGCTCGGATTGATAATCAGGTACCTGCTACCTCAGCTACAAATGGTGTTAATTACCTGCTGAAGGGCTGAGCAAGTGACGTGAACGTCGCCAGACCAAAATAACATTTATAAATGAAGTATCCCAATAAACTTTCTTTAGGCGATCAATAGATATCTTATTACTCACTGATCTGTAAATAGTAGAGGATACATTCATCAAATAATCGACATGGTATATTTTAATACAACAGAACATGAGTCCTTATCTTTCAACTCTCGCCACAGAACTGTGATGTATTGGTTAGCACCCACAGAATTTATAATTCCAGCTGGTTTAGAGCGATGTAATATACCCCTCAACTTATATTAATACTTGATTTAAACTAAAATAGTTTCGGTCAGTTTAGGAACAGTGAATGTTAACTACAACTGCAAGAGTCGTATTCTTCATAAGTTTCGGAATTTAAGTATCTCATTTGAGTAATTAACCTTTTGGCTAATATTTTACTTCTTTGTTGAACGTTATCAGTATGTGAAAGTTATAATGCCATCGAACAGTTGGGTTTGTTGGTTCTTACTTTTATATTTTCTTTATTACACCTTGATATTTAAGTAAAAAATATCGCTTGCAGCATATTATATGCTTTCTTCGTCAAAAATCGATAGGTGTTTGTATTGTTGTTCGTATCTACATTTTTATTTCGTTGTTACAATGTTTATAAAGCCGTGTTTTCGAGTCCTAACTGTAAAATAAAGCCATTAAAATACATTTTTACAACGCAATTAGCGTTCCTACGTCAGTTTTTACGGCGCACTTCTAACGCCTCCATCTAGAAAGCGCTTCCCATTCAATTTTTCAAGGGAACCGTCGTCGCATTGACTCCCTTAATATTTAATAGAACAATACTCGGGCACCGGAAAAAATTCATTTTTACTTTTAATTACGATCTTACCCCTTTTTCTTGTTCCCGCCGCGCGCTTCGCGTCTACGCGAGTGGGGGTGTATATCCGCGCCCTGAAGAAATTATGAAATTTGTGTAATTACCTCGGCGCCGCGGTAAAGTCGTGTCCGTAATACCTGGTGTCGGCCGCAGGTGGCGCTGCACTTCTTTAATTAATGGCATTACGTATTCATCGGTCGGCGCGGAAAAAAGGGTTCTCTGAAAATACACTCGAGGTTTGTGTTTTTCACGCCGAGCCTTCCACTCCGTTTTGTGTAACAGGGATAGAAACGGCACGGTTAAATGGATTTGTACACGGGCCGTGATTCATTGTTGGGCTGCAAGTTTTTCTCGGGGATGGATTCGTGTGACGTGAAAAATCCAAGCAGAATTTATGCTTTTAGAAATTTTCGCTTTCCTATTCAATTTAAAGAAACGCTTGAAGAGGTTTTGTTGGTATTAATCGGATTAAAATGTTCAAGGATAAGCTTTTCTAAGAGGATCTTCCACATCAAAAATAAAAGAACTACAATGAGCTCTGACATTTCAATATTATTTTAGAAAAAAAAAAAAAAATAGTCCCTTGCTAATTAACATTAAAATTAAAACAGTGTCATCCTTTTCTTTGAACGAATTAACCGATCATATTTACTTGCATTTAACTTATCATTTCTATATCGTATTTTTACACATACATCTATTTTGCGGGCTATACAAGATATTTTCGACCTATGTATTAGTATATATTTGAATTCAGCATAAAATTTTATAAGGGAGGGGGGTGCACGTTATTTAACCTTTGCCTTAAGGGGCTACTTCAAGCAACCGAAATTATATCGTCGACTGCGAAACGAAAGTTGTAACAGGGATGGTAAATGTGTTCCGCTTCAGCCGACGTAGTAAACAAAACTTTAGCCGTTGACGATTAGAACTCCCAGTTTGGGATAGATACCTTACTGTTTTTATGCGTTCTACACTATTATAAGTTATCAGGGCTATACGTCGGAGGTCTAGTTAGCTATGGCTTTCAGCAGCGGGATTCTGTAACTCGGTTCGACTAGAACATGTGTCAATTTTGGTCTAAATATCTTTTCGGTCGTGTCTCGGCGAAAAAAAAAACACTATTTGATATTTAAAAATTTATTTAAATTATAAATCGGATCTTGCGAGTGGATAATTGTGTCAGGGCACGTTATGTTAAGGGGGGCACGTTATTTAACCTTTGCGACCCCTGGATTCCGAATAAAAAAACTCTAAACATTTTTGCGATCATTTCTCGGCGAGAAAAGCAGAATTTGATATTTAAAAATTGTTTTAAATTATAAATCGGTTCTTGCGCGTGGTTTTAATTTTCTCTTGATCTAAGTGTAAGAGAGAAGACCGTATTATTTTATTGAAAAACGCGTTATTTATTGACCCTATGTCCAATGCAAGTGTAGCCATTCAATTTATGGCATAGTTGAATCTATATTTTTTGATGCTTTAATTATTTAATTACCATCAGCTTATTCCACTACGTTGCTTACCTCTGTTTGACCAGAAGACTATATAAATAATCTAATATAATCTATTTACCTTCAGCCAGTTACATAAACTACCCCAAACACGTTCATACAAAATCGCATAAATGGAATGAGGTGAAGGATTTATTACACCGAGAATTGTGCGTGTCGCATTAAGGCCTTTTTACACGGTCACAATTTCGTTAATAAAGTGTAATACAAAATGCTTGCAACAAATTTGATAAGATTTATTTATTAACAAATAATAGGCATTTCGAACTGATATTACACGTTAACAAAAATTGTATCGGCGCTTCTGCGCAGAACTGGTTTCCCATTGACATTTCACACACATTTCGTCACAATTTTTCTTAACAAGTGTCATTTTGCAAAAAATCGTTGTATTATATGATACCGAAAGTTTAGTTTACCATTTATTAACAAATTTTATAACAAAATTGTGACCGTCTAAAATGGCCTTTAGAATTCCTAGGAGTTTCATTTATTTTCGAAATTTAAAATTTGTAACATATTCCTAAATATGCAAAAACTATATGTGTACTAATGTATAAATATACAGTTTACATGAAGTCCTTTTGGACTTTACATAGTAATTAATAATTGACCTTATGACTCTTGACTTAATTTTTTAAATAAACTAAAAGTGCACTGAAGGAAATCAAAAGGCTGTGCCAATATGTTTTGCATAGTAAGTATTGAAGTAGCCGTTAAATGATAAAGTGAATCTAAATAAACTAGAAATACCTAAGATCAAAATAATAGATTTTAACATTATTGCTGGCTAATTAATGAAAGTTGTGGCATAAGCAGCCAACCTATGAAGGGTGATAAAGCATTTTTTCTTTTAGTGAAAGATTCTAGAGTTGCAGCATAGTTTCCTACAGAATTAGTATTTTTTTATTCTAAATAAGTTTTATCACGTTTTGAGAGAAAACTGTCAAGTATAAAAGACAGAATAAAATTAGAGTATCTACATTGAAAACAATTTTATTGTTATACTATTCCACAAAGACTAACAACTGTGCACCGATTTTATAAATGTCTTATAATATAGTGAGATTTCTCTTATTTGAATATTTACTATATATTTACTATATTACTTTGGTAAAATTTTTCGTAAAATGTGAAAAAGCTCCAAGTTACAAGCGATATAATCGCCGAAATAGCAAGCAAGAGAAAGAGTGAGAGACAGCCCGATATACCGAGAAGGAGCAATCATATATCTCACAAAGGGAACAGCGTAGCTCACAGTTCATAAAGGGAAAGTACGATTCGGAATCCATTTAGCGTCCTCGACCCATCCATTTGAAATAACCTAGTAAGACTTCATTAGTCGCCATAAATTAATTATTATTTCTGATTGAGTCTGCCGCAATAAATGTAACGTAATGACAACGCCGCCTTCGTAATGGAACTGGAAATTCAGCAGTGGGGTCGCTGGCAGCGGACACATGACATATTACTTCAAATTGATTTAGTGTCCAATTTCATACTGAAACACGTTCGAATGTCCGTTTTAATGCTACTTCTACGCGTTTCTATGCATTGCGCCAGATAACTCGGACGATATACGATTACCACTGCGGTGATATTGTTTTTGAAGATAAATTGAGCTTCCATGACCACTCAACATGATTTTGCGTAAAGTATAATGTTATAAAAAATATACTTAACGACGTGACAAAGTTAAAGTTATCTCGCGAATAATAAATATTGTATATTTTCAAAAGCATAGGCGACCAAATTGTTGCATTATTCAATATCAGATTACTGAGTATCCTAATCCGTTTAGGCAGTTTATACGATCTAAAAATAACGCTGCTCAAATTCCTGGGAAATATCATGGTGGGCAATTGGAATTCAATCATGTTTGCGGATACCTACTGACCACCTGATAGCGCATCTACCGTTCCTGATTGTGACACCAGTTATCCCCCAATTTAACTTCCTAAAATTGAGGCTTGTGAGGTTCGGAACTGTATAAAACACTTCAAAAACAAATCCACTGCCGGGAGTGATAATATTCCTTGACATCTGGTTAAGAACTGTGCTATAATATTTTCTGAACCATTATCCAAAATCTTTAATCTTTCTTTAAGAACTTCTGTATTCCCGACTGCTTGGAAGATCGCCAGTATTTGCCCGGTATTCAAGAAGAGTGACAAGACCAATATAAAAAACTACAGACCTATCGCTATTATTTCGACGTTTACCAAAGTGTTTGAATCCGTTATTCATGCATCGTTATCATACTCCTGTCGGTCATTTATCTCACCTCAATAGGCATGGATTTATTGCTAATCGTTCTACGACGAGCAGCCTAAGTATTATACCTCAACAACTAGCTGAAGCGCTTGATGCAGGTGGTCAGTTGGATGTGGTATACACAGATTTTAAACGTGCTTTTGACACAATAGATTATTTTTTTATTACTACAGAAGTTACCACGTTTCAGTTTTAGTTGCTCTTCACTTACATTTATCAGATCTTAATTGTAGAGCAGAACGCACTACGTGTACTATAACGGATATGAATCAAGATTGTTTTTGGCAAGTTCTGGTGTTCCGCAGGGCTCGAACCTCGGTCCATTATTATTTAACTTGATTATTAATGATTTAATTACTTCAATAGATTGCCCTGTATACGCTTATGCTGACGATTTAAAGATTTATCTTAGAATTAATGATATCGGCAACTGTCGCATTATATAATACTTGGACACCACAACTGGTGTAGGAATAATAAGCTTAAGTTAACCAATGAGAAATGTTGCATCGTAAGCTATAGTAGAAAAACCACTCCTGTAGACTCCTGCTATTATATGAATAGGATCATGTTGAATAAAAACGACACTGTTAAAGATCTTGGCATTACGTTTGATTCTAAATTATCCTTCGCCCAGCACCTGTCAATATTGTGGATCTAACTATCTTCTTTCATATTTCTATTTTAACGTTCTTTTAGGTTTCACGTTTTCCAAAAATGTATTTTGCCTTGTATTATAAATTCTACCAGCGTTATTTAATCTTTCATTAATCTCCGAGTCTAATTTTCCATGTTTAGTTTAGTGAGCATAATGTCTGTTGGCATTTCTAGTGGACTCACCTCTCATTTGAAGTTGTGGTGGACTGCGAGGTGTTCTATCTTTAAAGTTGTGTGTTAACTTTGGTCTAAATGGACTGAGGAGCGCCACCCTCCCAAGTTGCAGATGAAGAGGTGTGATGTGTGGTGTATAACAGACATACTAAGATCACAAAGATTGCGCAGACAGAGAGAATATTATAAGTTCACTAATCGAAATGAAAAGAAAAGGTAGACACTAAGGGGGCAAGGTGGAAGCATGAGAGAAGAAAGATTTGAAAATTTTGAAGATATCTTGCTGAAGAATAAAAGCACGGGATAGAATGTAATGGGAAAGGATAATAAACCAAGCCACGAGCCAGCAAGGCTTTGTAGGGCTAACTTATATACAGGGTGTTTCTAAATATCATGTACATAAGGAAGGGGGTAATTATTTGGTTTATTTTTGTTAATCGAAATGAAAAGAAAAGGTAGACACTAAGGGCAAGGTGGAAGCATGAGAGAAGAAAGATTTGAAAATTTTGAAGATATCTTGCTGAAGAATAAAAGCACGGGATAGAATGTAATGGGAAAGGATAATAAACCAAGCCATGAGCCAGCAAGGCTTTGTAGGGCTAACTTATATACAGGGTGTTTCTAAATATCATGTACATAAGGAAGGGGGTAATTATTTGGTTTATTTTTGTTAATCGAAATGAAAAGAAAAGGTAGACACTAAGGGCAAGGTGGAAGCATGAGAGAAGAAAGATTTGAAAATTTTGAAGATATCTTGCTGAAGAATAAAAGCACGGGATAGAATGTAATGGGAAAGGATAATAAACCAAGCCATGAGCCAGCAAGGCTTTGTAGGGCTAACTTATATACAGTGTGTTCCTAAATATCATGTACATAAGGAAGGGGGTAATTATTTGGTTTATTTTGTGCCTTAAATTTCATATAAACATAGGTCTGGAAAGGCTTCGTTACCAATCCGCAGGGTGTTGAAATTTCAAGATTTTTTCACTTTTTACTGTATAGCTCCTACAGTTTTTGAGATATCTTGCTCAAATTTGGAAAGTAGGTTACGCTATAAGGCCTGCATCATTAGCCATGCCAAATGATGACGTAAATTTACAGGGTAATAATTTTTTCGGGGTCATGCCCTCTTTTCCAACCCTGAACTTTTTTGCGATGCGCTACTGCTAGATTCTAAAATCCGCAATAAATTTTCTGTCTTGTTTAGAAACTTTTTGATCTCTTGTATTTTTTTCTTATCTCTGACCGTTATCGAGAAAAAAAATAGAAAACAATTTTCTGTAATTCGCCAGAGAAAATTAAATCTTTTAAAATGGCAGGCTCTGGCTTTATTCAGATAATCACTTGAGTTTATTAATTTTAAGAGTTAAGGTGTTACTACCTGTTGAAAAATAGGATGACCCGGTTTTCGTAGCATTGTTTTATTACAATACAAAGTAACATAACTAATAATAATAAAAACCGTACTGTGTAGGAATATATTTTTTTCATTTGTTTAATTCTTTTATTTTATAATGATTTCATCTACCAACACTAAAAACAGGCGTCGGCTTTTCTTTTAATGTTAACATAATTGTAGTTTTTCAGAAATCCGTGATCTATACACAAACAGTTAATTTAATTTAAATATAGAAATATAGCGTTTTATATTCATGCCGTTTGTCTCTCAGTATCGTCTCCCTATTTTTTAAATATTAGCAACAGAACTGAGTTTTTTACGGTACATTACCCGAAGCAAAAAAGCTTGCCTTCTGTTCGTACGCAATCATATTGCAAGTATTCAGTGCATTCGCAACAGCTGTTTGCTTCGATATTAAAATCGAAGAGCTGTGTGCCGCGGGCATGTATTTTAGGGTCAATGCTTTCTATAATTAATGTAAATAACGTTTTATACACAAACAAAAAAATATATTTGCATAATCATTAAATTTGTTCCATGATGATTGTTATGTGGTTTCTTCTCTGTCGAAAGCGAGAGAGAAAACACAGAGAAAATAACAGCTTTAGTTATTTTAAATCGAGTAAAACTTTGGGATTACTACGAAGTATCCTTTACAATAATTGTAATTTTACATGAATTCCTTTGTAGGTAGTTTCAAATGCGATATGCCCCGTACTTAATTTTACCGTAATAGTTGAAGCTTTCGGCATCAATTAAGAACTTCCAGAATCAAAATGTTGACTGATTACCATTGAGATGAAGTAGGCGAGACGTTTCATTTGCAAGCTTAGTAAAGAAAAGAGGAAAAAATCCGAGCCCAAGGAAAAAAGGAAAATCAAAGTTTTCATGGCAGTTTAATAGGAGAGAGATCGGAATGTTCCTGGGGTGCAAATTCTTTTCAAATTAGCCCTGGGAGGTTTAATGAACGGAGAAATGTTTCTTTTTGTGCTAATTTAAGGGCGCGCCAGCGAGCGTATAGTGGGCATAAGGAAAAAAAAGGGGAGGCGGTGAACGGCTTTATTTTTCAGTTTTATGTTTCGGGACTTAATTAATTCGTCACCAGGGAAGAGGGACGATTTTTAAAGATGGAGAGGAGGAAAATATTTAAATAAAATTAATCTGGCCGATGAATTTTAAAAATTTTCACTGGCTACCAGTAATAAAACTTGCTTTTATGATGAAATGAGAAAATCATTTCACAAAATTTCTGCTTTTACCATTCTTCAGTAGGAAGGAATATGATACAGTATAATCAAACAATAATAGAACAGTTTTACATTAATAATGTTATTAATCGGTTTGGAAGTAGCCACAAAACGAATTTAATTATTAATGAGGATTTCGCCCTTTTTTTCTATCACGACGTTCAATCAAAACGTGAATGTGGTCGTATTATCTCTTCCCGCTGGACGCGTATGTGTTTATCTATATTTGCACAAGATACTGGTAATGTTTTATTAATAATATTTAATTGTTTTTTCTGTCTTTCTCTCACTGTTAATGCTTACCCAAATTCACCTCTAATGTCTTTCGCTATATGAAAATGTTGCTCGTCAATTTATATTAAGTGTAATTATTTACATTGGGTTTTTTTATTGCATGACGTTGGTACTATCTGTTTGTCATTCCTATCTGTACATTTTAATAAACGTACATTTTAACACTGTAATTTGGGTATAGTCGAAAAAACGTTCGTATGGAATCAATAAAGGATTACATTAATGCTAAAATCTGTTAATCTGTTGTGTATTCTGTGCGTCACAGATATTTAGATATTGCCCGAAATTAACGCATTTACGATACATCTGTTCAAAATTCTGAGAATCACACATATAGAAATGTTTTCATATTTTAGTGATTTTTAAATTAATTCAAGAAGAATGGTTATCCGTAGGTCAAATGAAAGATATTTGGATATAAGAATTCTCTATGAACTACTATGTAGTTATTGCAAAGAAGCTTTTATGATTATTATTTACCTGTGGATGTTTTTCTTTCACATCATAAAATGAAGTACCTATACAGGGTTAGTAAAAAGTCCCGGAACGGTCGAATAACTTTGTTATTTGAAAATTATAATTTCTGAAATTTGGTATGGGGGTATAGTTAATATAAATGCATTTTATGCAATACAGTTAATATTTTTTTCACTTCCGGTTTAATCGGCAATACGTCCAACTTTTTTTTTTTAAATGGAACGCCCAGATTTTTTTAACACTTTTGAATGCAAAATAAAAAACTACGTTCAGGAAGTATTAAGATGTTTATTTTTATTCACAAGAAAACAGTTAAAAAATTAAAAAAGTGTCCTAATACAGAAAAATCAAGGTACCTGTGAAAAAAGTTGTTGTTTAGTGTTTGCATTCTTTTTGCCGTCACAGTTGACAATTTTAAAAGCGTTTTAACTTTTGCATCGCTATAAATTTACTTATTTTAAACATCGACACATTTGAAAATGGCAGAAAAACTTACTGAATCAGAACGAATTGAGATATTAATGATGCGTGGGTAAGGTGATCGTCAACGTTCTTTTGAAGAAGTTCGTATTTTGTTTAATACTGTTTATCCGGATCGTCACATTAGTAAGAGTACGGTATGCCGAACAATTCAAAAGTTTGAAGTCTTTCGTCAGGTGATGGATTTACCTAGAAGGGGACGTCCATTAACAGCAACAGATGAAGAAACTAGTTTGAATGTGTTACTCACAGTGGAAGAAAATCATCACGTGTCCACAACAGAATTAGATCAAATTCATGAGATCTCTCAAAAATCTGCTCATACGATTCTTAAATCAGCAAGAATGAAAGCTTATAAAATGTATCCCGTCCATGAGTTAACTGAAGATGATCCAGATCGTAGACTACAATTTTGCGAAACAATGACGAAATTGATCGAACAGCAGCCTAATGTTTTAGATCACATCATGTTTTCAGATGAGGCAACGTTTTGTCTCAACGGCACTGTGAACAGACATAATTGTCGCTACTGATCAATTGAAAATCCGCATTGGATTGAAAAAGTCCATACACAGCGTCCTCAAAATGTGAATGTCTGGGCTGGTCTTGTTGGAAACAACATCATAGGACCATTTTTTATAAGAGGAAATTTAACTGGCAACGTCTACTTAAATTTATTGCGAAATGAGGTTGTTCCAGCACTAGCGGCCCTCTTTCCAAATGCAAACATAGGTGATCATCCTAATGCACATTTTTGGTTGCAACAAGATGGAGCTCCCCCCCATTTTGCCCATAATGTCCGCGATTATTTGAATGAAATTTTTCCGGGACGTTAGATCGGACGTAGAGGAGCAATCGAATGGCCAGCACGTTCGCCAGATCTCTCGCCATTAGATTTTTTCTTTTGGGGTCACATGAAATGTCAAGTGTACAAAAATCGTCCCCATAATCTTGAACAATTGGAAGAGAGAATAGTTCAAGAAGCCAATCGCATCACTCCAGAACAAATACAAAATTCAATAAGAAATTTTACTGACCGTTTACATTTTTGTCAAATTGTAAATGGAGAGCATTTTGAACAATTATTGTAATCGCAACCTGAATAGGCAGGTATCTTGATTTTTCTGTATTAGGACACTTTTTTAATTTTTTAACTGTTTTCTTGTGAATAAAAATAAACATCTTAATACTTCCTGAACGTAGTTTTTTATTTCGCATTCAAAAGTGTTAAAAAAATCTGGGCGTTCCATTTAAAAAAAAAAAAGTTGGACGTATTGCCGATTAAACCGGAAGTGAAAAAAATATTAACTGTATTGCATAAAATGCATTTATATGAACTATACCCCCATACCAAATTTCAGAAATCATAATTTTCAAATAACAAAGTTATTCGACCGTTCCGGGACTTTTTACTAACCCTGTATAAATGATTTTAATACAGTTATAGGCTGTTTTTAAGTTATTTGTTAGATGAAACCTTAAAGTAAATGGTATCAATTATCATATTGTTTGAAATTAATAATACATACAGATTTGAAGTTATCCATTTCCTCAATGGATATGAATACTCAACAGTATAAATGAAGTAAGCGTATTACTCCGTTCGGCTACTATCCTTGTATGGTTACCTGTTTTCTCATATTATGGAATTTTCTACGTACTTTCTGTATTATGAAATAAACCAGTATCTATCTATTTATCCGGAAAAAGCCAGAACGAGATATGAATTTGCGAAAATGTCCGCTCTATATAAATGATAAATAATAGAATCAGAAATAAGTAGCTTAAACTGATGTACTATAGGTTCACTCATAATCGGCACGATATTTCAATAAAGTAAACCGTATTAAATGGGTGGTACAAACAAAATTCGACCTTAATGCAATAAATGCCATGACTGTGTGTGTAAGAGAGAACATATTATGTTTTTAAATATATCTTGTGGTTTCGTTGAAAAAGAGCCTTTGATGTATAATTTTGTTTTACTGTATACTATTCTTCTTTAAAATTGCTTATAAACCCAAATGTTGGGAGTGCGTAAATGCATTTATTCAGACATTTGCTATTGCGAAGGTAGTGAGAATAGATACATTTGCAATTTCATTTTTATTTATCATTAAAAACTATGGAACCAAGACGACATTGTAATGCGACACAAACAGGTGAAATAATTGGCATGTGGAAAAGTGGTATGTCACGGGTATTAAAATTAATTTCATTAGAAATTTATATATATATATATATATATATATATCTTAAGCGAGTTTCTTTGCCGATGTGTACTGTATTGAGATATTTTCTGTTTCTTGGTGTTTGCGGCATGAAATGGAGATTGGTGATGAAATGATTAAACAACGAAATAAAACGACATTTACGTTTCGGCAATATATATATTGCCTTCTTCAGAACTACAAGAAAGGTTAACTATAACTATAATGTGAAAATATTTTCACATTATAGTTATAGTTAACCTTTCTTGTAGTTCTGAAGAAGGCAATATATATATTGCCGAAACGTAAATGGCGTTTTATTTCGTTGTTTAATCATTTCATCACCAATCTCCATTTCATGCCGCAAACACCAAGAAACAGAAAATATCTCAATATATATATATATATATATATTGTAATAAATCTAAATGGTTTGATCACAATAATGTAGATTTTTTTACGTTGTTTTATGTTTTTTAATAAATATGTTTAAACTAATAAATGATATTATTATTACCATTTTTAGTAAATAATATGAAACACTATAAAATTCTGTTTAGCAAATTAATTAACCCAGTATTAAAAAATCAGTACTTTAGTAGTGCAACTATATTCATAGATAAGTTAAACAAATTCCAAGACTTACGCTTCAATATATTTTATTCCGAGTTCATTGAAAGACTTATTAATATTTCTGTAATATAAGTATTTCCAGTAACCAATTTATTAAGATATTTATGGAATAAATGTAGAAACCAAAGATCAAAGAATTCTTTTTATGCAAAAAGAAGTTGACGGTAATTCAACTGAATTGATAGATAAGCCGGCAATGTAAACAATATGCATACATAAAACACTCACAATATATTCGGTGTCTTAAGGTCGAATTTGTTTGAGCGGAAGTTGTTTATACGTTTCATAATAAGCGAGGATCGTGCCAATTATAAGTGAACAGAGTGTACGTACCTATTGCCCATTATTATCAATCATATGTTTGCATTCTACATATTTGAGTTTATATTATATTAAATTATTAAATATTATATTAATAATATGTCACTACAAGAATCTAAGAACCAATGCAAAAATTCAGGCGTTCCATTAGTAGAACAATTAAAATTAAACCATAAAAAATGATTTTGACTTCTTCTTCCTTTTCTTTAGGCATAACTTACTTAAGCATTCAAAATAAGTGTCGTTTCAATCTTTAAAAGCGCAATAAACAAAGTAAGAACATTCCTAACCTCCCACTATAATCCCATGAACCAAAAATCTCGTTCTGCGTATTGTAAGTTTGTTAATACAATTGGTAGTGACAAGGTCGTGTTTGAATGGTATTTTTTTGTAAGAAACGAGGTATTCTAATTTAAGGTATATTTAATCTGTAAGTGATAACTTTGTGAAAAATGAAGTGTAGACACACTTACCAAGGTTCTTAGGGTATTTTAAAACACTGAATACTGTTTAATTTTATTCTGAATTTGACTGGCCACATATGGATCAACAAATATCGTGTTTTCACCATTAGCAGCCACGTGGTGGCCACAATTTGGACTCGTTAGGATTCTATTTTGGCCACCTGTAAGAATTTTTTAGCCACCAATGGAACATATAGGTACCATTTATGACCAATTAATCTAAATTTATCTTTTAAATAGCAGTTTTATTGTAAATTATGATTACGCCTGTTGTTGTATCGGTCCTCGATGAAATATCAAATTTTATTAGTAGTAAAAATATTTAGGTCTGGTACAGCACAATGTTGCCTTTGAAAATATATATTTACAGATTATGGCAGCGAGTAAGCAGAATGCGGACAATTCTAAAGCCCAGAGTAAAACCAAAAATGTCTTAAAAGAGGGTCGAAAAGAATTGTTTTCCAGTTTGAACCAGAGCAAATAAAGAATGCTCTAGATTCTATTCGTGGCGGAATGAAAATTGGCATAGCGTTCAACCTATATGGTGTCTCTCGTACCAAAATTCGAAATAAATTAAGTGGAAGAGCTCCAGAAACTACAGGCAAAATTGGAAGAAGTTCAGTTTTAAGTAAGGCAATGGAAAGCCAGTTAGTGAATTGGATTAAAAGTACGGCGAAAATTGGGCTACCAATATGCCAAGAAGGTTTTTACTTTCCAATCAAAAAGTTAGTAAAAGAATGTCAATTGCAAACACTATTCAAAGGAAATACGTCGGCGTCGGGTAGAAAATGGTTTATGTTATACCAAAGTAGATGTTCAGTAATATCATTAAAACATTCCGAATACATCAACAGAGCTAGATCATTAATTACTGAAGAGAAACTTAGACATAGGTTTCACGAAACACTTGATGTACTAGGAAATGATAAAGGTGTTCTATAGAACACCCGACAAGAATATGGAACATGGATGGCACATCATTCTATATGTGCCCCAAAGGTAGGCGAGTCGAAAAAAAAATAAAACCGAGAGACAAAAAAATCAGTACGGAAAAAAATGAAACTAAACGTAAAAATACAAAAAAAGGAACATGGAAATGAAAAATGGGATCAATAAATATCGGGCTCGGAAATGAAAATTAACGTTATATTTAAAGTAATTGAAATATATTTATAAATTGTAACTTAACCTTTGTTTTGGCTTGTTTTATATTTTGAATTAATCTTGGCCAAAAATGGGTATTTAAAAGACAACATTACGACCAATGTGACCACAAATGGTACAAGATGAATATTTTCGGGTGTTCACTTTTATAGGGAAATAAAAAAGATTTCATGGTTAAGTTAAAAAAATCTAAACTATTTCAAATAAAATACTACAACCCTTAATTAGGAACGACTTATAGAAATATCACTATTTCAAGTGTTTGTATGATTTTCTAGTTTTTAAGAATACGTTAAACTGGCCACAAATGTTGCTTCCACCCTAGTTTCCTTCCACATTTCAATATCTAACAGATTAATATTGCTTTGAGTTCACTTTTTTTCCTCTCCAGTTTTATGCAGTTTGGGTCTCTTGTTATTTTCCGATGCCGGTGGCATGTCAGTTTTATTCTTTTTTTTGGTTCTCTTACATTTATTTTGTATGTTATATTGTCCTCTTAGCATTGTTATGACTAACTGTTTTGTTTTATTGGTTTCGTCTCTAGTTTCATACGTGTACGTTATAACCAAATTTTAATTTAAATTGAAAATTATTTGTTATATCGTCAATCAGGTTCTGGATTATTGCTGATGATGCTAGTTGATAACTCCGAAATTTACACTTGTATTTTTGCGTCTGTAAATTTATTGGGCTGTTTTAAAATTAGGTAGTAAAAATACAAGCACTGCGACATTTAGCAAAATCGACAGTATTTTTTAGTTGTAAAATTACGCAAATAATTTTTTTTGCGTGTCAGAAAATGCAGGCATTTCATATATATGGTCCATCGAATGCTTTTGTTTTACTGTGAATTGTGACAAAGGACGTGTTAATCTATTTTTTTAAAAAAACCTAGAAAGAAACCTCGATGCCGAAGATTTCGGAATCGGGCATTGGAAACACAAACGGCAAATAAGTATACATATTTTAATTTTACTGAGGTTAAGCACTAATATTGGGTGAGCTGGTCCGAAATGCCAATCAAAAAC
Source organism: Cetonia aurata (assembly GCA_949128085.1). Classification (NCBI taxonomy): domain Eukaryota; kingdom Metazoa; phylum Arthropoda; class Insecta; order Coleoptera; family Scarabaeidae; genus Cetonia; species Cetonia aurata. Next base: position 2,567,354 of record OX421885.1, read on the forward strand.
TCTAATTACAAACCACAAATCTTCCGAAGTACATGGAAGATTTGTGGAACCTTACTATTGTTTTGGATTGTCAACGATCAACTTTTGAGTTACATTTTTTGTATTTTTGAGTTTTGATTGTCTCATCGATTTGTAAAACTTGCAGTGGCATCCTGATGAAGTAGTAATAAAAACTACGAAAGCTTGATTTAACAGTGATTTGAGTTTTTCATTGGCATTTCTGACCGGCTTACTCAATATTAGTGCTTAACCTCAATGCTGTACGGTCACGTACTCCTCCTAAAATTTCATTTTACTGTTGTAATATTTCATCACTCAGTATTTTAATACTATATTAAATTATTTCGCGGTGATATTACCTGACGCGCTTGTAATTCTACTCCAAAGCTCAAAGAAATTTCCGTGCAAGTCCTAAAGTTCAAGTTTTCATGGAAAATTCCTTAACATTTTGAGTGATTTTACATCGACATTTTGGGTAAAATTACACCAATTGGTTAAAAAGTTTGGTTTTCTGTTTTCTATTTCACTTGAACCGTATAACAATGAGAATGAGAATTTATTTGAATTTGCCCTCCCCTGTAGTTAAGATTCTATTATATTTTCATCTTAGAAAATATTGCATTCTTAAGTGTTGTATCGTTTGATGGATGCATGAAAGTGTAATCAACTATAAAAGCAACTATAAAAATAATATTGCTCAAAATTAGACATATTTGTCATTCATATTTCAATAGCTATGTATATTCCAGTTGAGAGAAAAAAATATTCAATATTTTGTTTCTTTTTCGGGCATAATAGAATTGTAGGTATACTTACACAGTTTAATAAACCGCGTAAGGGCGCAATAATTAATCCGAGGCGTACCAGTTGGGGTGGAAAATGAAGTAAAATCTTCTTTGCGAACAGTGGAGTGGGAACGAAGACCGCTGACGGTAATAATTCTATTTAATTAAATTAATAAAGGTGCTGTCGACAATTTTTGCGTATAACTTTGGGAGCGTTGCACATCGGAGGTAACAAATAATTCACTCTCGCATAGATCTTGCGTTACACCTCACCCGCCCAGCGTACAACGGAGGCGTCTGTGTGTGGGTGTGAATGTAATGAAATAGAGCGCCCAAAAACAAGACGCTTAGAGAGATACAAAACACATAGCTACCCGCTAGGAAGGGGCCGCATCATAATCCTCGAGTAAACGTTACCAGAACAACACCGGCTCGGGGGTGCCCGCAATAAATACAGAAATAAGAAAATTTCATTAACGTCATCTTAAGGTGAATTTATACATTGCAATTTCCTTGGTTCGCGAGCTTACGCGGCGACATCTCGCGGCGTTTTAATAACGCCGCGCCGTCTCGTCGACAAACCGAAATAAGGTACAGGTACTACATACATAGGAACCGTTAGCGGTGGCGCAACATCGTATTTTGGTAAGGATTATGTTATTTAAATGAGTTTTAATTCGACTTGCGATGCCCTTGTAACGAAAGAACAATTATTATGGGGTATTTTCAGCGGATTAAAGAATTATAAATAAGGCGACGACATTGGGCATACAGCAATCTAGAAACATAATAAAAGAATAGTCTTCAATCATAAAATTATAGAATAACAGTTGTTGGGTTTTCTTACTCATATGTATCTACTATAATATATATCGCGTCACCAATTTTTTGGTTTTGGTTTTTTGGGAAATGTCTTGCATAAAGTCCATGCCCAGTTTTCGGATCGTAGAGGCGCCATTTTGATGTATAAAATAGAGGAGAACGAGATGAGTTGAGAGTATTTTCTGTAAATCTGATTTGAAGCAGTAAAATTACACAACAATATACATAAAAGTAGTTTTTAGCTAACTATATCCTTTTTAGGCCACTTTCTACTTACTGAACTTAAAAACATCATTACCCAACTTCAAATGTAATTGTTTTAAAATTGTTCTGCAATACTGGCAATTCACCTCACACTTGGGGTGAGTTGCTTTATAGCGTTAGGGTTAGTAGACTGGAATATAGTTACTCTCATTTGATATGAAATAAAAATCTCAGGATTTTTATTTCATATCGTTCATACGGTTGGCCAAGATACAAAAAAAAAATCATACACTATTGATCTCATTTAATATACATATATATTCGCTAGGTTTATTTTATTAAAAATACAACTTAGTTTACATTGTGACTCAATTATAACATAGCAATCGTTACGTTAGAAATTATTATATTCTAAACGCCAAATTAAGCTTGAAACTTCAAATTTAGTATACAGTGAATCATCTGAATCACAATTTAGACAAACACAAAATTTGCTTCCACTGTTGCACGATTATGAGCCCGATCTTTACATTGTGGGCACTGTATCCAAATCTCATTAGAGTTAGAATAGACATAGCCGCTAGCACATACCAGACAATATGTTTCTTCATCCTCTTCATCTGCTGAAAAAGACTCACGTTTAGAGTTCATCTTATTGAACTTAACATCTGTAAATCTAGCGCTCTTTGTCTTTCCAAAACTTGATTTTAGCATTTTCCTTTCCTTTTTCGGGCTTCCACCTATTCCGTTTTAAATCCTCTTCTAATCGTAACCGATTTTTTTGCTGGTGTATCTGTTAGCACAGCACTTTTCCTTCTTTTTTTGCCAGCTTTATTAATCTTACGATGTCCAGCTTTAGGCAAGGGCCTAACATCTTCTGATGTAAGAATCACTTGTTTAGATGTGCTAGCCATTGGTGATAAACAAACCATGTGTTGAGAATGTGAGGTGCTAGCAACTTCCATACGACAAATTGAACTACAGCTCGTTTGTTCTTTAGATCTCATATCAGCACTGCAGGAAATATTCGGTAGATTTGGACCTATATTATTTTCTTGAGCATTTGCATCCTCTCTGTTGGAGGTGCAAAATCAGAGTCGTTGAAAATATTGTCATTAAAAGATGAAATTCCATACTTGAAACACTGCCATGATATTACCTGGAGTTAGTGTACGTGGTAAAACACTCTTTGCTATAATAGGCAAGTCGTAAATCGAAACCGTTACATCGTGATGATTTACCATCAAGTGTCCATCTCTTCATTAAAATAATTTTTGAATGGACCGTAGATCGATCAAACGGTTATAATTTATGGGAACTGTAAGGTGGAAATCAGAGGACTGTTACCCCCTTTTCTCAGCAGTATTGTAAATACTTGACTGTCAAATGTCATGATTGTCCAGTAAAAAGAATCACTGGATGTTCTTTGGAGCAATCTGTGTTTTGGACAAAATGTTTTTCGAAGTGGAAGAAGTGGGACTCGTTCATTCACCCACTAGGATTAGTGGGCACCCTCGTACGGCACCAATGGATGCATTGTTCAAAAAGTGGTCCTTGTAATGGACTCTTGGGAAAATAAAGTAAGGTGGACCTGCATTACCTTGTGCAGAAACAACTAATGGCATAGTCACAAGTGATCCTCTTTTCGCAAAAGTAAGCTTCTCTACTTGCTTAAAACCTCGTCCAGGAATAATCTTATTTGGGCTATTTGGGGACTGAACAGTTGTAATTCCAGTCTCGTACTTATTCCAAATATCATTACTACTTGAACCTCGACAAAGCTAACAGGTTTTCAAAAAAATTTGTCACTGTCACTCTATTAAAAGCACAGGCTCGAGCGAGACTGGTTCCTGCAGGAGAGCTAAATGACAAAACTCTGTGTCTATTCATGAATCTGGCGTGAGTTGACTGTATCGTCAACTGAAACCATACTGCTTAATGTCCACTCACCACACAGATGCTTCTGTTATTCGACGTTGTCTTTATAAATACTACACTAGAATTTCATACGATAGACATATTATAGTTACACTCTATTAAACATAGCATATACTTAATTTATTTCATTAAGTAATGTTGTTTAAAATTAGATTAAATAATTATGATAAAATTTACTTACCGACAAAGAAAATAATTTTACGCGGTTCACAAAACACTCTGTTTTTCAATGTCACACGGCAGACGGTGCCGGTAACCTTGTAAGTGCTCACTTTCAGAGCTGCCAACCTATTAATAGGAATAAAGTCAGCACCCTTGTCAACTGGCCCCTATGGTTAACTCATCCCGGTCTCCCCTACCAATCGAACCGAATAGTCTTATAGTAGATTACCTAAGCGGTAAACTACCAGAATATCTTTAAAAAATCCAATACAAAAATAGTAAGCACACCTCAAACCTGAACAAAACTAGTATTTTTTTTTGTCCGGGCTACAAAACATCGCTAACGATGTTTGCCAGAACATCCATCAGGATCTAAATAATTTTAGCAAAATTGAAACAGATATTCTCAAGATTTATGTTCTCAAAAGTCATGAGTTTATAGGTAGGAGAAATTGATGGAGAATAGGAATGGTTTGAAGCAATAATGCGATCCATATGGTTCCAACTAAGTTTTTCGTGAAACAAGACGGAATAGCTATAGATTTCTTTTATTATAAGAATATCTCTTTGTCTTAGGTATTGTTTTCTTTCAGTGAAACGTATGCAAAAATCATGCGGATCATATGATACATGTCATATATACGAATACTGTAATTCTGTCAGATATAATATTGTGATTAAAGGTCCCGCACATTAAATAAATTTCCAATTACATATTTTCAATAACCCAATCCTATTTAAGCAACCAGATATCGGCCTTTGATAAAACAAAAAAGCGATAGCTGCAGAAACAATAGACACATACGTACTTTAGAATCGAAACGCGATCAGCCAGCAGCTCGAGTGGTTGGAAGATGGGGGTGCCAGTCTCATTCGCCGTTGGTTAATAGGGACAGAGAGTACCCACAGTGGCGCGCTCTGAAGTGATCTACACCACTTTCCATTGTTTTAACATGTTCTTGTCGCATTTGATATCTTTTATGATAACATCTCTAGTGCGATTGAAATTCGATATCTGGATGGGGGATCCTTGCTTTTTTCCGCTTACAATGCACGAAAACACTTTTGTTTTACCGGAACAGACGCTGGTATATCGTATTTTAATTGGTCAGGAAGAATATGACAATATTGGCGTGGGGATTTTATAGGAACGAATAATATATACACAATATAGCATATTTTAAGTTCATTTTAGTTTCATATTAATTTCTCTTTCAAGATATTTTGCTACAAGTAGAAATAAGTTGAAGCGAAAGGGAATTTAATTTTTTGATTATACTGATGATATTTTATGTTGACTACTACACACACATTAATTTAGAAAAGAATATTTCAAGGCATATATATGTAGCTGTTATTCAAAGAATTCAATATATGGCATGCTAGGCATCTACACACACGCGTCTTTAAAATTTTTGCAACGTAATAATTTAGGCAAGGGTTGTGTTGACTGAAGAAGATTTTACCCGGAGGATAGACTACTCGGTGACTTCCGGGGTAAAAAGCGCCACAAAGCGGAAGAGATCAGACACACTCAAATTGCGGTTAACAAGTTTTCTCGCAGGAATTAAGAAGCTATTTCGCCGAGAACGGGAATAATTCGAAAAATGGGTACGACATCAAAGAGCGCGAAGAAAGCCGCGTAATTTGTTTCAATTATGAAAATGGAGTTACGTATCGTCTCGGTTTCTGTCTCTCGCTCTGGCATTCGGCCGGAAAGATCGAGGCAGGAGCGTGCTCGGAATTGAAACAAATTTTTGGGGCAAACGGCAAAATACCAATCTTAGAAAGGGGGGAAAGTTGAACGCGCAAAACGACGCGCTGTCATCATTATCATCGTCCTTGATTGAGTTTATTCACAACCCTCGGTATTTTTGTTATTAATTAGCAAATAAATTACTTCATTACAGTGCATCAAAAGAGCGCCAATTGAATAATCTCTTTGTGGCAATATTGGTGCTTCTTAGTGTCCTAAAGGGAATTAACATTTGATATTTCGCTTAAACTTAAAATGACGCTGGAAGGTACTTTTAACTTTGCTGCATTTAAGCTATTGTTCAATAAGCCCTTAACCCTTCGCATTAAATAAATTTACTTGAGGTGAAACCTTAGGACAAGTATTCACGGGATACATCTTTATATCAATAGGTGGCTACTAAATGTTTAATAACTTTTTATCAGTTGCCCTTTAAAAGAAAGCGGATGAAAAAGAAACTGCACCAATAAATCTATTTCTTATATATATTACCTTTCTTTTCATACTTTTATTCTTTATATTACCTCCTGTATTATTTACTGTTTATTCCAAGAATTAAAATTACACAATAAATCATCCTTAATAACTACCCAAATTATTATGTATTTGGTATGTAAATTAGCACTTAATCATTATGCTAATTGAAAATTAAAACATACATATAATAATTGCATATGTCTATATTTTGCCCATTATGTTCCAGTATTTGAAACATTTACCTGCTAGTGCTAATTTCCCTCATCCTTTCCTTGCTTATCTTTTTAGTATATATTTAAACGCTGCTATGAAGGTGAGTAGAGCTAGTATGCAATTCTGTAACTTATATATACTAAAATCTATTAATTGTATAACCTTTTATTCAATATAATTTGGACTTAACAATAAATTATTGAAAAAATGACAAATTGTCTTATATTACTTACAATACTTAATGCTCATGTGTGTATCTTTTACATGTGTATTTATTTGTACATATAAATGCATGCATGCATATCTCGTACCATGAGTGTGCTTATGTTTCATGCTCTGATAATCACGATTCCAATAGGGATAAAGCAAGGTAACACATTTGCGGGTTTAATTTAAGGAACCAACACTTTCCATTTCCTCAATGAGCTAAGAATTATAAATACGTAGGGCAAAGCAATATATGCCATAATACTTTTTTCAAAATAGTCTCTTATGCAGCAGTTTACATATATATTTAAAAAAAACAAAATCCTGAGATTTATGTTAAAATCTTGGAACACGTAAATACATATATGTATCTCAGAGGTAAATGAAATAACATAGATTTGCATCAAAATGTATACAGGCTGTTTTTTTTTACAATTGCACCTCTTTTGTTTTATCATGATAGACTTAATTTCGAAAAAAGGTATTTTCCGACAACTTGACGTAACAACTTCTACTTTCTTAAAAAATTTTGTTATTAAATGGGTTGTTTTTTTGGAACCAATTAAAAATTTGGAATTTCGGCAATACAGCGATGTATTTTTTTTGTGGGTGCCATTTGAAATGTTAGAAATAAATGACAATTTGCGAATACCAACCAAAAATTATCTTTTCATAAATCACTTGAAAAAAAAAATATGTGAGGGTAAAAGAGGTCTTAGTCTATTCCTAAATTCGGAACCTAAGCGGCGGTGGAATTTAGTTCCTGCAAAAAAAAAAAATTTAACGATGGTCCGAATGTGAGGAAAAATGGTAAAATGACAGTGAAACCGCTAAAGTTAGTATACTATGTTACATAAAAAAATAAGTACTCATCCAGAGTTTTCCAAATTTGCTATAAAATATAGGTCTCCCATTTAAAAAAACATGTTTGATACGCTACTGGAATACGGCGCGCCATTGTTGACTAGAAGTATTTTAGAAAGATAGCGAAAGTAATTATGCATCATTTTGCTCTGAGACTTCCTTCGATATCTTATATGATAGGGGGTTATGGTCCGAAGCCTCTTAGGTGCTACACCCAGTTTAAACATAATAGATTAAAGATAATAATAACTTAGGCTTTAGCATCGCTAACAACTTTTGCCATTTCAAAGAGTACTAGAAAGTTCGTACAGCGACCTGCGATGTGCATCCCTCAGCATGTGCTAAGAAATCCGATTCTTGAAAACAAACAAATTCACCGTGCACGTACAAAATCGTTCATTCAGTGTGTATAATTAATGTAATTTAATATGGTTAAAGAAAGTTTTCGAAAAAATGTACCTTTGCTCATGGGGATGAACCCTTCATAGGATTCAAATTATATATTGAGCCCCTTACGTCCTCAAACCAATGATTTTCGATAAGAAAGTGTCTAAAGGCTTTCTTAAAAACACAGAGAAAGGTTCCTTTAAATCGAAAAATATGCATTCAGTTAAACAAGTAATTTTTTTCGATAGTGGCAAAACGTTCTGTTGTTCAATCAAGAACATAATTTCTCTTCTAATAAAACTGATTGAAAAATAGTTTATTAAAACACAAGTGTCACAATGACGTTTGTGATAATGTGAGTACAAGTTTGATTTAATGTACAAGCATTACAAGTCATTGTGACACGTGTTTTCTATAGTATTCTTTCTAATTTATACATTAGTCCCTTATATTACATTCCGGCAGAGGACCCACCAGTGCATTAATGGGTTTATTAACGCACTAGTGTGTAAACTCATCACCACACTGCTGGCACTGCGTCGTCGTTTGTTTTAGCTATATTGTAACATTAAATTGGAAAAGAAAATGTTTTCAGTTAAAATTAACTTTGAAATTACACTAGGCATTATGATATATATATGAACAACACTAACTGCATTAACTTAAGGATCGGGGAGCTTTATCTCAATAAGAAAGAAATTTGTGATACTGACTGAAAGCAATATGTTTGTTTGTATCAACTAACAAATGTTATTATCAATAATACTGATCGCAGTTGAATTCAAATATATTTTATTCCTAATTTTCTAAAGAAAAAATCACCAAGGCGGAATAACCATACCAGCAAAGGCAATGAAAAGGCAACAGCACTAAAAACGGACTCGACTTTAGTTTATCAGGGGTCATTAGCATTACTCCTATGCTAGCCCTTTAACTCACTGTCATCGTAATCGAATCTCAAGCTATCTCGATCGCCTACTAGAGAGTTTAGATCTGCGCTCTCTAAGCGACACAAGCCAAACTCTTTACCCACGAGATGAGTAAGTCGGTTAATTGTGTTTAAGCATTTTTTTCTTTGATATTTATATGGCATTTTCATGGCAAACCGTTTCTGGAATCACTATATCCAGTCGTTTGTACTCGTTTTCCATGATCTATCTAACGATACTGACGCTCCATGAATAGCAAGATCTCTGACTGCATTACCGGACTACGCTAAATATTTACATCATTTTTTGACACACATATGAAAGCATTGTGGGCGAATTAAATTTATGAAATTGGGTGTGTTCGATTAGCTAAGGATTAGAGAAAGAACGAAACGAAATACAAGTATTTTATAAGCATTCTGTATTTAATTTATTTGCTGGGCTTTTCTTCATTTCTAATTCAGAAGTAAAACCCCGTCAATGGTAATTCTCCGTTTCTATATTACAGTAAACTTTAAATTCAATAGTATCACAATTCACAAATAATGAAACATGCATGCGCGCTTGTATTTATCAATAGAAATCTTTAAAAAAATATGTAAGTCATTATTATTATATTATTTATATAGTCAAAAATACGACTTGTTTGATTCTAGTCAAGCAAATACGGGCAACAAAATATATTTCGTTGACTTAAGAAATCCCTTTTTGTTTGTAAGGAAATATATTTTTAATATTTGTTGATTTAAAAGCAATTAAGATTACAGCAAAGAAAGATTTATTTGAAATGAATAATTTTTTCTGCTCAGTCATTTATTTGCCTCTATTCCTTTGAATGAAAGGATTTGTCGTATTTGCTTTGCTATTGATGAAGTGTTTCAGTTACTTAAGTATTGAATAGGCTTGGGTTTAAACTAGTGCTGTAGGTATTCGAAAGAATTGAGATTTGGATGTCCGGATCCAAGATTTCTTTTCTTTAGTTTAAACAACATGTTTGGCGTATTGCATTACCTACAGAAAGTTTTTCAGAAGGTGTATTTTGTATTTGAACTATTAACTTGATATGTTTCAAAGGTTCTAAATATCCTATATTAACGTGTGGCTAATGTTAATTCGTTATAGTGCTCCCCACAGCTTTGATAATAATACGTACGAAATTAAATAATCTAAAAAAACTATCTATAATTAATTAAATTGTAGAAGTTCGCTAGTTGAGGAAGCAAATCGCTCTGCTCTAGCTATACTTGATTTAAAATTTTATGCAAATTAAAAGAAATAAGTTCGTTCTTGCATAGCCAAGGTAGCATTTATTAATATATCGCTGCTTGCGTGCAACCAGATCAGATATCTTCTGTACGTCTAATCTTATTTGTTCTACATCCTAAATTGAAGTAATACATCGTGAAGATGTCGGTGAACTTGAAGGGTATCAACAGTATACACGCATCATGCACGCACGTTTGCATAAAATCATTCCGCTATGTTAGTTTATAGCAATTTGTTCATGCGATTTCCTTTTACTCTTCCCTGATGCTTATCGAACCGTCTTTTCACTAATTCACAACAAATTGTTGTCAGATGATTAGACATATGTATGCGTGTGCACCCGTTGCTTACCAACATACGTATTTCTTGCATATTTTAAAAATAATTGCCCACATAAAGTATCCGGTAGTGTGTACACGTATTATCATTCTATCAAAAATCTCACGGGCAAATTCCGTAAGATAAGTTCTCTGCGCAAAGATCACTAGAAAAAGTCACGGAAGTATCAGTTCTAATAAATTCTACTCAACTCCTTAACGCTACATTTATTTGAACGCTGGCTATAGGTGTCGGATCACATACCACTTACAATTACGTCTGTAAGATACACGTAGATAATTCCTTAGCGGGAAGATACTCACCGACCACTTCCCCAACAATATATAAATCATGCTACATTAATTACGTTAAATATTTAAATAAGCGTAATTTTTACCGGAAACAGAACTAAGACTCTTAATAGCAGCACAAATAGATACTTCTACTACCTAGTAGTCGCCTGTACGTTTGTTGAAATACGTGCAGCAGTAGTTCGTGTAACCTAATTTGTTAAAGAGAAACAGTGAACAACAATAATATCTTGATGTAATATTTTATGGAGTGTTTCCTTTAAGATAACGAACTTAAAGCACCGCATGGTAGGCTAGAGCCGGACGGCAAGTAGAATAATGACATTTTAGAAAAGCTAGTGTTGAACTGTTCTGCCGTTTCCTGTTTTGATAGTAGTACCTGAAACATGTGAGAATTATGATGATTCGTGTTCTCTCACATTGTATTTTGTTGTATAGTTTTAAAGAAGCATATTCCCGTAGTATCTCTATCTGCTGATGCAGCTTTTCAATTGTTTTTTTAAATATTTTTATGAATGCTTTCAAAGTTAACTGACATCTAAAACAATTTTCTCATCAACACAATTATTGCAAACCTAAATGGTATACGAATGACCCCAGAGTTATGAAAGTTCAACTAGAAATTATACGTAAAACTACCAAAAGCATTGAGTCTTTATTCAACAAACTGAATAAAAAATATAAAGCTGAAATAAAAAATGCAAGAAAACGTGCCAATATTAATTACATTTTGAATTCAGATAACAAGAAAAAGCATCATGGCAGATTATTAATTCAAACATTAATTTAAAAAATTAACCTTCTGTTCAACATAATTTGTCATCACCCGACTTTAACGATTCTTCACTTCAATTCCTTTCTCAATTATTGAAACTATACCACAAAGTCAGAACTCTCTTGATATGTATTTGAATAATGCCCCATATAAGAGAAATAAATCTTTTTTTCTGTTCCCCATTAATGAATTTGAAGTGCATCAGACAATTATGTCATTAAGTAATGGTACTTGCTCTGATATTTATGGACTTAGTTCATATGTAGTAAAGAAAGTTAGGCTTTCTATTTGTTCCCCTTTGGAAATAATTATTAATAAATGCTTTATAGAAGGAATATTTCCCTCATAACTTAAAATTGCAAAAACTATACTTCTTTTTAAGGAAAGGCGTAGAGATTTAGTAAATAACTACATGCCAATAGCTATTTTACCTGTATTGGCAAAAATTTTTAAAGATTTAATTAAAACTAGGTTAGTAACTATTTTGAAAAACACATCTACTTTTGCCCGAATTAATATGGTTAACGTAAAAAGAAATCTACTATGCCAGCTTTAATGAAGATAACCGAAGATATAATAAATGCATTTGATGAATCACAAAAACGCTCAGCAATCTCCTTAGATCTGAGTAAAGCTTCTGACTGTATCAATCATGAATTTCTTTTAAAAAAATTAGAATATTATGGTAGTAAAAGCATAACCATTAAAATTATTCCAATCTTATTTATGTGATCGCAAACAAGCGCTGGATATAAATCATAATTTTTCTAATATTTTAGATATTTCTTTAGGTGTTTCTCAAGGTTTAAAACTTAGTCCGATTTTTATTCATTATTTTTGTTAATGACATTTTATCTAATTCAAACACCGCTCATTCTATAATATTTGCTGATGATGCTACTCTTGTTAAGAAAAGTGAAACAATACCCTTTTGACTTAGTTACGAAAGCAAATCGTTTGAGGCTGTTAATAAATGGTTTGCAGCTAATAAATTGAAATTAAATTCTGATAAAACTCAGAAACTTACTTTTTCGTTGAAAAGGGGCAATATTCAAACTATCGATCTTTTAGGTGTCGCTATCGATTCTCAGTTAAATTGGAGCCATCATGTAAATGAATTATGTTCTAGGCTTAATACTTGTTGTTATCAAATAAGAAGAATAATAGACTTCACAGATGTTAGTGTTGCTCTATTATTGTACTATGCAATTATTTTCGAAAAAAGATTATTAGAATTATTAGTAGAGTATCACCTCTGAAGATTGTAAACCGCTTTTTAAGTATATGGGAATCTTGATCGTACCTTGCCTGTATATTTACAATTGTTTAATATATGTTAAGGAAAACTTCGTTTTTTTTAAAAAACGTTCAGATTTGAGAGAAAGAACTAATCTAAATTTAAAAATACCTCGTCATCGTGTCAAGGCAAATCGACTTTCTGTGCGCTATCAAGCCATAAAATTTTACAATAATTTACCGGTTAGATATCGGGAGATGCCAATCAATATCTTTAAGCGCCAGGTAAAACCATTATTATTAAGTGGGGCATACCATAATATATCTGAATTTACTTCTTTAGTGTAACATTTATACAAGTACTATTAAATACTAAGTTCATTATTATCATCATTATTATTAACAATATCATTATTATTATTTTTTTTAAACCTCCTCCCCTACTCCAGTCCCATCCTGGGGTGTCCGCCCCCTCACGTATGAAGACACGGCCACCCCTCGGACGACCATTTATTGTTGTTAAGTTTAATAAATGTTCAATTTGACTTAAGATGTTATAACAAAACCACATTACATTATTATTATTATTTAATTATTATTTATATCCTGCCTTTTTTAGCATATTTTTATTTAGTAGTTTTTCTGTATTTTTCTTTTCTTTTTCCCGAGTTTCTGTTTGTAATATTTGTTGTTAGTCGGAAATAAAATGTATCTTATTTTCTCTTATCTCATTCAAATGAAGAAAGTTGAATAAAACGAATATTACCAATCTAGATTTCCACCGTTGAATCAATATGTCACTAATTGAGTACCTAATTAAGTTCGTATTAGTTTCTTATACTTAACTGACAACTGAACGTTCTATAAATAAAACCAACGTCATGCTATTCATAAAAATACTATAATATTGGTTCAAAATAACCAACCTAAAGAATATCGCATCCTAACAATAGGTATAGATTAATACGAAACATCCTCCAATAAATATAATAGCAACCATTATAGCTGTATTTTGGCAGCCTTTTTATTATAAATAATAACTCCAGTGTCAGTGGAAATATAGGCGTTTATGATACTTCTAAGTTTATTTTTAGAAATCAGAAGTTTTCACAGACATTTTCCGTCTTTATCAGTGGAAATTCTGATTGTCAACTATTAAAATTGTCAATAAAAAAACAACTACAATAGCAACTACATTCTGTGTGTAAAATAAACGATGTAATATTTTCGTATGTTGAAACCAAATAATTATAATTAAAGTATTTTCTTGTTAATATTTCTGTCGATTGCGTTTGTGTAATTCGCTCTTGCTGTTGGAAAGGAGATACCTTAAATACACAAAATGTGTATGATATTTACCACATAATGTAAGGAGCGTTTCAGCTAGATAAATGCGATAAAAATTAAGTAACAAAACTCTATATCTGAAAAAATAAAACATCTAAAACTATTTTTTTTCCTCCAGAAACATTTGCTTGTACCAGATATCGATAATAGTTTTCTTATTTTAATTGGAATGATGTTTTTTTCCCTTCAAGAATTTAACAAATTATTAAATTTTCACAATTTTCTAAGGTTAAAACTGTACCAACAATTAAGGATCGATTCAAGAACACTCTGTATCAAATTTAAAATTAGTTAACTCTTTTGACATAGTTTAGTACGTACCTACGTATTTTTCTTAATGTGCCGTACAAAAACGACATCATACATTTTATAGAAATCTATGGAAGGAGATGCAAATGGCAAAATTTCGACAAAATTGTATATATATATACCTATATATTTTTAATGTATACTTTCATATTCATTGTTTATAATATTTTTAGCTGTACCTCCTGATGAAGTCAAGAATAAATTGATGAAATATTGGGGCTCATATGAACAATTAAGTCTTTCATTCACACACCGAATTCCCCGATATTAATAACTGTTATATTGGTAGTCTTTAGGCTTTCACGGCCGTCGTTGCTGGCTGCTCCTCAGTTCTCGGGTTCTCTGCCGTGTAGAAAGTTTGAATTGCTTGACGTTTCGATCATCGTGTTGTGATCTTCTTCAGAAGTGAAGTGACTAGTAAATCGTTGTTCACTAATATTCCCATAGATGAACGCTCCCAGGAAATCAACATGGAAGATGACATCATAGATTTAATAGATCTTCGCATCTTCAACATATTTTACCTTCGACGGAGAATTGTACGAACATGCAGAAGGAGCCGCCATGGGATCACCTTAGTATCCATCCAGTATTAGCTAACATTTTTATGGAAGCATTCGAGGACACCGCTATTGCATCAAGTGAACTAAAACCGAAATGCTGGTATCGGTACATCGACGACACTTTTGCCATATGGCCGCATGGAACTAACACATTACCTAAAATTCTGAAACACCTTAACAAACAACACAACCAAATACAATTTACCATGGAACTCGAAGAAGATGGCTCCTTATCTTATCTGGACGTGCTACTCAAGAGGAAAGAGAACCTAACACTGGGACACCAGGTTTACCGAAAACCAAATAACACGGATCGCTAACTTAATGCAAATTCTCACCAACACCCAGCACAAAACCGAGGAATCTTAAACACATTGGTGCATAGAGCTAAGACGATATTAGATAAAGAACACCTTAAAGCCGAACTCCAGCATCTCAAGAACACACTACGAGAAAACGACTACAGACTCAAAGACATAACAGCTACCATCAACAAACAACAAGAAGAAACAACAACAACTACTGGAACAACTTGCCTGCCATACATCAAAGGATGCACTGACAAATGCAGAAAACTAGCAACGGAATCACAGTACTGGAGAAGATTGTACAGAGAAGCTATTGAAATACAGAAGAATCCGAACAATTTCAACAGAGAAGACGGACTACAATTACCAAGTATCTGGAAATCATTCTTCACATCCCAACGGAGAGCAACGGACACATCACAACAGAGCGGAACGGTTACGTACCAAAGGACACACGACGATATACTAACCCCGGATCAGGATAAACTAGTCCCTTCACTTCTGAAGAAGATCACGACAAGATGATCGAAACGTCAAGAATTTCAAGCTTCTACATGGCAAAGAACCGAAGAACAGCCATGTATATAAATAATCTTTAACCTTTCTCCCCGAAGGTGTAAGGTATTCAAATTTAGTTTCTAGTTAAAGTTCACTTGAGTGCACAAACTTTGTCCATTGTTTTCTACTTCGTGCCATTCTTTTGGCTTCCACGTCTTTTTTGGTCTTCCCATTCCTCGTTTATTCTGTACCTTGGTTTCTCATATCAGTCTAGCTGGGCGCTTCTCGCTCATACGATGAAGATCTCCAAACCATCTGAGCTGAGTCTTCTCGATATTGTTGACGATTGATTCAATGCCGAGTTCCTTTCTGAGCTCCTTATTTCTTATTTTATCCATGCGGGTGACTCCTTGCATGGCTCTTACGTACTTTATGTGTGTAGCTTGTATTCGGATTCTTTGTTTTGGGTTAGTTACCCAGTTTTCACTTCCGTTTGTTAAAATTGGTCTAAAGACTGTCTCATATACTGCTAGCTTGGTTCTATCACTTATATCCGTTATTCTTATGAGTAAGTACTCTATTTAAGCGTGATTCCCTGTTGCATTTCGTTTCCTTCATTACAAAATTGTAAATATTTTAAAAGCAATTGGTAAACAGAGTTAAAGAACTTTAGCCCAAACTGTAATCTGCAGAATCTATGGAGGTAAGAGTTTCATTTAAAATGAGAAAATTGCTATAGACTTCTGATATAATAAAACGTTTCCGAAAGATTGATTAAAATATCTTTGATGGGTTTGTTGTTCAGTTTTGATAACTACTATAGACAACACGAAAAAGATGGACGAATTGTCTGAAACATTTGGTATAATTTTGTTATAATGATTTAGATATTTCGGTATATAGGCACATTCCTGTTACTTTTCTAGCAAATTTAACCTATTTTTTATCATTATCTACTTATATGTTAACCTGATTAAATATTTATTCGTAGAATTTCAAACAGTATGCAACGATGCATAACTGGTGGTTTACTTCACTTGTCAAAATGTAAAGGATCTAAATAAAGATGAAAATTTTACACAAGCCAAAATTACATGAAATTTAATTAAATGTGTAAAATCTTTACGTTTGCAAAAATGTTTGAAATTCCCGAATTAATATTATATCCATATTCAGGGCATAATTGTAAAAGTTTAGTTTTTATTCAATTTCCTAATATGTTGTGTCCGACATTCATAATATTCCCGTTAATTTAGTTCCTATAGTTGTCATATTCGTCGCTAATTGATATCAATCCGTTGGATATACACCATAGGGCTGCGAATCGAAACCACTTTTTGTTGTTTTTATATGTGGCTATTAATCGCCTTCAAAACAAAAACCGTAATCGGCTTTAAAATCGGTTTTACAAACGGGCAACAAGTCCGTTGTAAAACTGCTTTTAAAAATGACTTTTGAAATTGGTTTCGTTAACAGATTTTAATATCGGTTAGAGTAAAATTACTTTCGGATGAGACTGACGCAGAGACACATTTTAGTAATTATAAAGAGATCCACCTCGTAAATGAGGTTTAATATAAATAAATATTATTTAAATTTAAAACTGCGGCCTATGTTGCCAAGACTGCTCAATGTTTTTAAAGGTGTTCAGTATTTTTGGGACGTCATCGCTCGCGCTTCTGTCTCATCCGAAAGTAATTTTACTCTATAAATATGGATGTTTAACCAAACTTTAAAACAAGGTTACCAGGATTACCACTGCAGAGAAAATATTGCTCGCGAGTGGTAAAAATACTCAAGAGTCGTATTCTTACTATTCGTGGGTGAATTATTACTGACAACCAAACATGTCATTAAGGAAACAAACACCATCGGGTTTTATATAATTCGACTGAATCGTATTTCATAATATTACTTTTCGTGACTTAATTTTAGACAAAGGATTAAAAACCAACTTCTTATATGGCTCCTGACAGAAGTTTATTTTAATATATAAGCGATACAGTGGACTGAGACATTCTTAATTCAAATAATTGTCCACTGATCTCCACCAATATTAAGAAATGCAGTAAATAGTGTATTGGCTCATATCTTTAATATTTCTCAAAATTTACCTATTGTTGCTACTGAAAGCAAAAAATAAAACCTTAAACATATAAAAATCATGTTTTCTTGTTTTCTCTGTCGTAATCGTAGTTTAGAAACAAATTTGAAAACCGGTTTTAAAAACCGATTTCAAAACTGTTTTTTTACACCGATTTGAGAACGAGTCTTAAAAACCAGTTTGAAAATCCGATATGCTTTTTTCTCTATTTAAAGCAATTAAGCCGGTTTTGACTGATCGATTAACCGCTTTAAGTAAACCCATTTGAGAAAAAATGGGTTAATCAGTTCCCAATATTTGGCGATTTCCGTAGCATTAATAAACAGTTGACCGTTTACAGCGTTCCTTGATGATAACTGTTGGTGATCGCTCCGACAAAATAGCGCCCTATGCTCTATAATTTCCATTTTTGGGTTCTAAATATACTAGCTAAATTCACCTACGACATTTTATAATTCCTTTTTATTTTAATTTTGTAATTACTTGTACCTACAATCGAACGTTGTTTATGGCTGGATATACTGAGATTGGTACAAAACACCTCCCAAGGACATCCAGGGCAGCCCTCATATATACTTTTGAATAGGGCACTGTGGTTCATCCTGTTCAGGGATTTTCCTTAAACAGGTGTTTCTTAGATTTTGGTTTAAAGACTAATATAAGCAGAATGCACGTTAGTAAATGATATTTTATTGTCACGTCTGTTTATCTATCAGACATATTTAATAATCGTTAGAGGTTTTTTATATTTCTAAAGTATAAGTTGGTGTAACATAAGAATTTTTAACGATTTTCATTGTTAAAATGTTGGTCTAATGATCTCTCGAAACAAAGGGAAATTGGTTATCAATTTGCGGGAAGTGGGTAGTTAAAGAATATGATGAGTTGGTGTTGTTTGGACTGTTTAAA
Source organism: Cetonia aurata (assembly GCA_949128085.1). Taxonomy (NCBI): domain Eukaryota; kingdom Metazoa; phylum Arthropoda; class Insecta; order Coleoptera; family Scarabaeidae; genus Cetonia; species Cetonia aurata. The sequence goes on from OX421885.1 coordinate 2,586,042, forward strand.
TCGTCTCTTGGATTTTATAAATCCGAATTCAGCTTATACCTTATTAACCCGTCTGATTGTCGATGGAAGTTCCCTGTTGTATCCAGTTATGCACTAAGATACCCTATGCAATTCCAGGATTGGTGCACTAATGGCTTCTGTTGTCGTGGCTATGTACGCCGCTTCTTTTAATTTCCTTTTGGTTTGTCTATCTTCTCTAGATAGGATGGAGGTAATGTCCCAATCTAATCTATGATCTATTTCCCAAGCATGCTGCTGTGCCAAATTTGATTTCTGTGTTTCTCCTTTCCTGCAAATCTTTGTGTTATTCTACTCTTATTTTGAGCGGCCTGCTTGTTTCACCAATGTATGAGTGCTCACATTCACATGGAATGGTGTACACACAGTTTTCGGTTCGTTGGTTTATGTTGTCCGATTTCATTCTAGTTAAGTATGATCTTGTTGTATTGGAGGTTCCTATCGCCGTCCTGATGTCATATTGATGGCCTATCAGTCTGATTTTTTTTTTTGATATGCCCTTTATGAAATTGTGGCAGTGATCTTCCTCTCCTCGGTTTTTTTTTTGCCTGGTCGCGTTTGTTCTCGGATTTCTTGCTTTAGACAATATATCCTCCAAGTATCCGTTCATTCTGAGTAGGTCTGTGATAGTTCAAAATTTCTTTATTTGCGTCAGTTGAATCAGAGCAAATACGTTTTCCTCTGTCATACAAGCACTTTGCAACTACAATATTTATGTAGTGGGGGTGATTTGATTGATTGTAGGTACTGCCCTGTGTAAGTTGGTTTTCTATGTATACACTGATTTCTTCTATGTTCCCATCTCTCATTTTCTGGACTAGGACATCTAAGAATGGGGTGGCATTCTCTTTCTCCAATTCCATGGTCAACTTGACTGAAGGTTCTATGTTGTTCAATAGACGATCCAAACAGACGATGGAAACAGTCCAATCAATACCAACTCATATTCTTCTTCTAACCCATCGTGAAGAATTACATGTTATGAGTTAAGTGGCTAGTTAGAATGTACATTTTTATACAGTATAAGATGAAGGGAAAGGTTTATTACGTTTTGGTGAAACAATGTTAATATGTGGTAGTTAAGATGTGGCACATAAATCAGGTGAAAATAGTCAATTACGTACCATGGTGCAAAAGTCAAAATTTTCACAAAAATCGTAATATCTTAGAAACCGTTGAAGATATATATAGGGGGGAATCTTGGTCGTAATTGTCACAGAATTTTATGCTGAGTTAAAAAATGTAATAAAATACAGGTTTTTTCATTTAAAATGACAACGTTCATGGCGGTTAAGCAGAAGTGTAGGAAACTTGGAAATATTTTAGAAGGAAAGTAAGTATCAAATTATTGCAAACCCCAAAAACTGTAGTTTCGCTAACCCCGAAAACTTCTAACTAGCCACTTTCGTATGAGAAACGCTGCACTTATGTATATGTCCATATTAATTAATATTAAAGATAATTTGCCGCTGAAAAGTAAAACTATATATATATGTTACAAATTACCACAACATATGGTACATTATATTCAAGAAAATTAAAAGCTATATAAATGTGCAGGCATATTACGGAATATCCTTGCTCGTTCATTAATATAAGGGTTAACACGGATGGTTAAAAATAATTATTATGGACGATCATAGAATAATATCTCTCGATAAACATTCAATTTGTCAGTTCCATTATCTTAGCGATATTATTTCTATTATAACAGCAGTGCGTGATTTAAATTACTAGGTGTTATAATAATTATGATTTGCACATTTGTAAAAGCAACATCACCAACGATAATTATAGATTGCAGGTTCTGCTGCCTAACCTCTATAACTTTAGACCAAAATTACTATAATTTTTTTCTTGGAATACAATAAAGGAACGCATTCGAATATAGCCGGAAATACATTTCAGCATATGCATATGAAAAGTCGTTGTTAGCAGGTAGCTATAGATAACCGTTAAAGGAATTTAAAATTAGATGTGAATTAATTTTATCATTGTCTTTCTTTTACCTATTACATTGTACGTGTGTTTATGTAGATGTGTGCGCGCTCGTATTGTTTCACGTATGTATATACTGGTGTAATTAATACGGCATGAATAAAAAGGTTTCACGAGTACCTACGTGCTTATTAACTTCTAATTTTAGCAGTCTGCAATTAGTATGATTTACATTTATACGTTTCCTTATGCCGTGCGTACAGAATTTCTAGTTTAATTACATGCAAATAATTAAAACGTTCACATTGGGCTGGTTTTGCTTATATCTGCGAGCACAGGTATGTATGCATGTTGTTGTACTTGCACATCTGCAGACGTCTTCCACGTCTGTGAATCCCTTAGCTCATGTTCGTTATGGTAATACTTGATAATTTCAGACATTGAGAAACGTTAACTTGGAAACTTGTAATGGATATGTAAATGCTTTATAAAAAATTAAGATGTAATGAAACTTTATCCGATATTTGAGATATGAGTGCATAGGTAAAAAAATAAGTGCTTTATCCGAAAATGTACTATAAAGAATAAGGATTTATTTTGTCTCTTTGTTGATTTTCTCGATGGATTTCTCTGTCAGAATTATCTAACAGTTTTCGCTCACTGTGAAGTAAAGCTCGTAAGATTTTCTTTGAGAAAAGAAGTTTTCTTAATTCAGTTCCCTATTTGATAACCTTTGACTTATCCTGGGTTTCTAGGATATCTACTTCTAGATATGAGCACATGTTAAATCTACAAATTTGTAGTTCATATTGTATTTGACCAAACGAAAAAAAAAAACTACATTGATTCTACACCACTTTTTGCGACGATGTGTACGTCAGTGTTTACTTTTAATCACCATTATGAAGCTAGGTGTGAAGCTAAGAGTGCATGGTTTTCTGCAATTATACTGTTAAAACTGACATGTTAATGATGTTGATATTGATTTTGATTAATATTGATATAGACTTCCTGGAAAGTGGAATAAAATTAGGAGAGTCTATTTTGATCGGTCGATGGTTTATTTACATTCTGTCTCTACTAAATTATCTAAATTTTGGTATGTAGATTAAGGAATTCACCACTGTAACAATTCCTAAGCAATAATAATGTTATTCAAAACCACTTTTCAAACAAACAGTCCGGAGTTATTAAGATTCATTTATTTAAAGAAATTGGTCTAATTTTACTGTGGGCATCCGTTTACTGCATAGGTGCCAGAACTTCTATTTGAACAGCTGCAATTATATAACTATTAAATTTGCTAATTACCGCCGAATTCATGTTTTAATAGCATCAAATTTGCATATAATGTTAAAATAATAATATGTACAAGCTCGTTATAGAAATTAATTCTTAATTTTCTTATATTCTCGGTATGATTTTGTGGAACAAGTATTAAAATTTATGACTACAATATGCTACACTTATGTATATCCTGTCCAGACGAATTCTTTTATGGGTATTAAATCGATTCGTTAGTACTAAAAGATTTTTTTGCCATTAATTACCTAGTTAGAACAAATTGCAGCATGCATGTTTTTATAGGCTCGCTAATTTTATACATCACATTATTTGTAGTTCTTCGCAACATAATTTCATTTTATTTTTGGGATATTAATTCAACGTGTACGATTGAAGATGCTTTACGCCAGGTTGTTATGGCAAATAAAATTCGAAATTTTTGTTCTGATCTATTATCTACTTTTAATTTATGTCGAAATGGTATACTGAGTATAAAATAATATAGGTTTAAAGTACGTTTCATAAGTTATCTGAAATATTTGATATATACACTTTTAATGCAACTATATAGATAACGTATGGCACATACGTTTTGGGAAAAATAATTTAATTCTTTAAAGTAAGTGTAACGTAATTTATTCAAATGACCACTTTACCAACATTTTACCTTATATTTAAATTAATTAAAACTACAATTAAAATAATGACAAAGGGCCATGGTCCTCAATTGCACGCAGTTTTTGTCTAACTTGTCCCACATGTTTTGGACGATGATTATATCAACTTCTCTTATCTTTTGATATATTCTTCGCCTTAGTTGAGCTTCATTTTGAGCTTCCCACCCATTATCATATACTTTTATGGTCAATATTCCCCAAAAATCTTCGATGGGTCTAGCTTGTGGCACATTTGGCGGATTGTCTGCTCTTGGCACAAAGGGTATGTTGTGAGCTTCTAACCATGTTCTAGTCGTTCTTGCATAATGGCAACTTGCTAAGTCCGGCCAAAACATTATTTCTTCACGTGGATGAGTCGTAGTAATAAACTGTAGCAACTTCGGTAGGCATCTTTCGGTATAAATGTTGGCATTAACTGCCTCGCCCCTCACATGCCCAACATAAGGTCGCGAAACTCCTCTCTCCGATATGGCACACCAAACTAGAATTTTATCTTCAAATTTTTTTTTGGTTTTGTACTTAACATTATCTGCACAATTTTCTATATTATCGGTATAAAAACCATCATTGCCTTTCATTTCTGAGTGAGAGAACGTAAAATATTTTTCATCGTCCATGATGATCACTTTATTGTTTGCAAAATGAGTTCGGCGTAATCTACGACAACACATTGGAATTCTTCGTAACTGGTCCTCTATATAACGTGGACATTTACGCCTTTTACGAAACTTTAGGCCTTTTTTCTCAATACCCTTCTTACAGTTTCATGAGAAACATTAAATCTTCTGGATAACTTTCGGCATGACGTTCCAACGCGGTCTTTTGCACTTTCACAGATTAGGTTGGCGCGATTTTCGGTCAACCGGGACATCCGCTTTTTGGTAAATTGAGGCATGGTATACCTTGTTCACATTCTGCAATTGTTCTATAAATGGTTGTCTTTGAAATATTTTGATTCCAAAATATGTTTACAATTTCTTGCTTGGGTACATGTCCAACCAGGCTGTAATGCTTTTCCATATTTCAAGTTTGTACGACATAATTGGACAAATTATTTGACATCTATGAAATGTCATAACAAGTTTGAGTATTAATGAACATATGTATGTTTACCATGGTTACTAGATTGCAGGTTATTTACAGTTATTATTACGCCGACGAAAATTTTCCCAAAACTTATGTGACATACGTTATATAACTTATTTTAGATGTCTTTGAAAGCGGTTCATTATTACTGGAATTAAAATCACCGGTATTCAGTCTAAATCTATCAAATGCACTACCGTAAGTACAAGCAATATTCGCCTATTAACACGGATGCTGTTAGGCCGCTGTAAACTGAAATGACATCTGAGTCAAACAAATTGGGTAGCGCTGTGCAATTCAACGGCGTTACATCTGGGAACAAAGAAAATCAAAGAAGAAGATTTACTTAACCGAGAGCTTTCACACATTTAGTACTTTCAGAAGGAATAGAATTGGGCGCCTAGCTAGCTGTAAGTGCAGCAAAAATAGGGATAACAATAGATCTTTTAAGTCGCAGCAGATTATCACCCTATTTATGTATGAGAACATACATAATTTTCTATGAGCCTTAACTTCTCCAATCATTCCCTCTTTGATTGTGTCAGCTATAGCCATTCCGATTAATTTTATCATTTTCACTGATATTTATTTATCTATTATCTTCTTTATGTTATCTTCTATTCATGCTAACAAAAACTTGTTTACAATCTCTGCCTTCTGTATATTTTCTTACAACATATTTCAATAATTGAATTCACCATTTGCATCGCACCAACTGTTTATCGTTCCTAAGTAATGCCATAATCTCTTTCTTTGTATTTTAACAAACATTAAACATTGCTGATAGAAAATAAGAAGGGATAATGCTATTCGAAATGAGGGTTTTCCGTTTTAATTTTGTAATGATTTCATTGTTGGTAGTTTCACTACAACAGGAATTCGTTAAGAACTGAAGAGAAAGTAAAAATTTAGGACCAAATTTGGATTTGAAACTATGCTAATGGCCAAAAACTATTAAATGTTTGGACGCATTCAAAATTTAAGAAGTAGTTAGAACTAATACAGAATATTTTTCTGAATCTGTTAATTATGGTTGAAATTGCTTTTTAATAGCATCAAATTTGCATATAATGTAAAGGTAATACTAGGTCAATGCAACAGCTTGTTAAGCAGATTAATTCTAGCTTCTGTATATATCCTTTATATGATTTTATTCCGTAAATGTTAAAATCTATTGATAGAATGTGTTATATATTCTGTCTACCCGAATTCCAGTAGATATTAAATCAATTCATATAAGATGACTAACTTCATTAATTCTGTAAACCAAAGAAACATGTTTTTAAAGACATTTCTTTCTTTTAATAAGAAAATATTGATTTAACTCTATACTCTTTGATCTAAATTACATTCTTTTAATAAAAAAAAACTTTTCAATCAATGCATTTCTCTCTAATTTATTAACCAACTAAAACAAATTACATAGTGCAGGTATGAAAATCTATTTCTTTAAGCGTTTCTTTAATCTTATAGGCCATATTATTTCTAGTTTCTTTTTATCTAATAAGTATTTTTTTTATGTTTTTGTTCAAGTATCCAAATACCGTTAAAGCGTTTAAGGTAGTTGCCATACATAAGTAGCTAACTATTAGATGTATATAGGTACCTATGTCGTTTTTTTCTTGATCCACTTCTGCTAGTCAGAAGTGCTTCAGATTTGTTTTAAAAGTTACCCCTAAATTCTCTCTAAAAATAAGCAAGTAATAAAACTGAATGAATGAATATGCAGGCACAAGGACGGGAAAGTGCAGTAGGATTAGTGCCGAAAAGGCTCATATCTGTAAACACGTGTGCTGCTATATTATTGGAACATTATTTCCAACCATTTTAAGAGTTGTTTTAAAAATCCCTTATCATTATCGGGGTGCCATGTGATGAATATAATAAACAGACGTCGCCTGTGCATGACAGATTCTATATTTCTTTGGAGCCGGCTAGACTGCGAATTTTTATTGTAGATGTATGGATGCACGTTTTTTTCCTCAGGAGTTTATACAACTCCTAACAAATAAAGAATTTATGCAGCTACATTTTTAGATAATGAACTTACGAGCAGCTTTATTTGATTTTTTTAGAAGCGTTGGATTGTATTAATTTAAGCTAATTATGATTCTAAGGTATATTTTAGAAAGCATAGGTAAAAAATATTGTTATTTAATTTATGATATATATGTGATAGTTATAACATGGTCATAAAATTACGCACATGTAAATATTGTAAGTTGCTACGTCTAACTATATTTACTAATAGAACATATTAAGCAAATTGCCTAAGTTACATACATACATACATACATACATAATACATATATACATACATACCTACATATAATGTATTACAGTATGTAGCTACTAGCATACCTATACGCATAGCATTAAATATTTGTAAGCAAGAATTTTATTTAATCAAGAATTGCCTCTGTATATAATATAGAGTGACCGGCATAACTGCCGGTCTGCAACATCTGCGTTTTTTTTTTGTTATTAAAATATGGTAAAATCTTTTTTGATGCATAGGTTTGGCATGTCTAGAAAGCCCAAAATTTATTTTTACACTCGTCACGTGACCACCGGTATGGCGGGAAATTTAAAAAATTAAAATAATAACGTTTATTTCCGAATTGTCAACAACATACATCATTAGGAAAGTCAACACAAAATGAAAAATACTCTACAATATAGAAATATGAAATAAAAAAGTAAAAAATAGCATGAAGATAATTATGATAAAAGAAATTCTTCTATCTTGTAACAAGCCTTGTTAATTAATATTTGTTTTGTTTCTTATTTCAACTGTTGTAAAGGTAATATTTTAATTTTATTTTGCAAACTATTATAAAGTTCGATTGCTTGATATTTAACAGACTGTTGTGTTAAACATATTCTATGTTAAAGAATAGTCAAAGATGAATTAATTCCTGTTGAATAATTATGTATATCCGACTGAGTTTTAAAGCTTTCTAAATTAGTCTTTGCAAAAACTAAACAGTTGTAAATGTATAATGGTGGTATAGTTGATATTTTTAAATACTTAAAATAAGTGTTCGCTGCTACTAACTTTCACTATAGCCCTTACACATTTTTTTTGTATTTTAAAAATTCTCTCACTATATTCCGTGCTGCCCCATAATAAAATACTAGTATTGACCAGTGAATGTGAATAAAAATCTGAGTGCATTGAATTGATAAAAAGTAAGGTTAGATGACATGATCCAAAAAAGTTATTTGAAAAAGTTGCGTTGAATTCAATTCTGAGGCAGTACGTAAATTTTCGTAAACGTAATAAACAAACATTAAAAATCACAATTTCTACAAATATTTTTGAAATGAATTTTTTTCGGTTTTAGTAGCTCAACTATAGTAAAATCTCTAAATATGGTTGATCTGCAGATACTGCACCTACTCCTATAGGAACTACTTCAAAACGCTTAACAAAAAAAAAGAAATTGACAGACATCGATCCAACAACAATTTTTGTGCAAATTTCGGAAAATAATATGAATTAAAGTAGTTAATTTATTTTTTTCGTTTGCGATTTCTGATAAATTACTTCCTCGTTTAAAGCGGAGCTGTTTTCTGAAATTGCACCATAGATGGCGCCATAACTATGTGTCTGAGTAAGGAACTTCTACATACTAAAAAATATTTGCAATTTCTACGGAAAATTCCAGTGATGTGTAGGGTAAATTTACCAACAATTAGAAAATATACCTAAAGTTTTCTAGCAAATATCCCAATTTTTGGCAATTTTACCTTATACGTTACTGGAATTGTCCATAGGAATTGCATATATTTTTTAGTGTGTAGCTTAGCAACCATTTCGGTAAACGAGCTATTGGTTGGAAAACATGTTTGTTCTAAGAAAGACCGTCTACAAATAAATAAAAATCTATTTTTCATAAAACGGGCCGCGATTCGATCAACGGAGTTGAATTTTGAATCAGTTTGTAAAGCACTATTCCGAATTTTTTTTTAAATTTATTTGCGGAATAAATATTCTTAAGAAAAATAAACAATATTATATCATAATAGCAAGGTTAATCTAATTTGCTAAAAGGTTACATCAGTTCTATTTTTATAATTATATGACATAGATATGTATAATACAATATGTTTGAATAGTATAAACACTGGGTAAAAAGCAAATATACAGAAAATAGAATTTTTATCATTCATATGATGACTTGCAATTAGAGGAACTGCAGTGGGTTTTTTCCTATAAAAGGCATTATTATAAACTTTAATTAAACGACGACCTAAATTTTTTAATCATAGTTTAAAACAAGTAAACGGTTCAGATATTAATGTTCTCGAGCATTCTTTGAAAATTTGAAATTTTTGGGGGCTTGTTTATATTAATGAATGTTAAAAAAATATATAAATAAATTGAGCTACCTTTAAAGAAAGGTTATTGATTTATGTATATAAAATACGCTTCTAACCAAAGCTGTACGTAAGATAACGACTTATAATTTGGTAGGATGGAAATTGAAATTTAAAATCGACTCCCTCCGATTCGATTTAAGAGATCCGTACATAGAGCGGCGTAGCTAGAAGCTTCTTCCAACTGTTAATCATTTCCCCCAGTATGGAATTCCAATTACATGCAGCTCATTTAGAGCTAATTACATATCAAAGCGGGTTCGCATTCTTTGTGTTAATTACAATATTTGTTTTCAAAGATTTCAACGAGCAACTTTCAACTGAGTTCGTTTCTTTTTAACCGGTCTTTGTTCACGGCAAGGGGTTAACTTGGATAACTTTCAGATTAAATTGTATTACAAGAAGAAGAAGCAGCAAGAATAAGATAAATTTGGTACGTCCTGAAATTAACCATCGGAAAAATAATTTAGTAATTGATTTTCTTTGCTACGACAAATTGAAATATTTAAGGGACAATCATTATTTGCACCACGTATGCATATACCGAAATAGCTGATTTTATCTGAAATTTTTGTATTATTCTTATAACACAAGTAAAGTTTTTATATCTTAATAATTTTTAGACACACATTTTTGTAATAGCTATATATGAAATCCGTCACGGTCCGTAATAGATTTCATCGTATTGTTAAAAATATAATACTTTTTTTGGATGGTGATATATTCTATATATATTTGAACAGTTTTATTATGGACCAGATTATGCTTTGTTGTAGAACTTTTTGAAATGTGTAAAGATTGGCTTTCTAATGCATAATGTTTCACCTTGAATTTTGTGTAAAAATACATATGTCGCGAATTGTACAAATTTACTTTATTAACGCCATTCGTACGACCAGAAAAGATGCAACGCTTGCTTAAATAATGAGTGTTTACAGTGTTCGCCCCTGAGCGGTGCATGCATGCATGATTTCGTTTTTGTCTCATTTCGCGACGGTATAATATACTGCGGGTTATTTGTTACGTTTTCATCGCGCATTCGTTTCGGAACTGTACGTTTGTAACGTGAGGAATCTCGATCGACGACGATCCGAAGTGAAGAAGACGTAAGACGCTGTCGACTCTTTGACTGTCGTGAGGGGGGCGCACTTTAATTGTTTGAAATTTACAACAAAGCGAATCTGCGTAATCGCGTGCACCCAAACAGAAATAAATAATTGTTCGGATTTATTGGTTTGTGAAATTGCGCATTTAAGACGCTTTGATAACATGCCGATGTCGGAGAATTGGAAGTCTTAAAACAATCTTGCTACTGATGTATACACAGAGGGGCTGCTGATAGTTTATTTAGAATAGATTTAAAGGCGAAAGAGATCTTGAAATTTCCAAATATTTTTTTTTGTTAATGGTATAGAATTTCAATTTAGATCGTTTGTTTAATCTTGGAAGAATGGAATAAAAGAACACATTTAGAAAAATGCATATGTGTAAGGTTTGTTCAGTTGTTTATTGAAAGTCTTCCTATACGGACAAATTTTAAAGTGCGAAGTCAGAGTTCTGTACCAACGCTTTTAAAACTAAAATGAGCAATTTAACTTCAGAACAAGTGGCTGCTATAGTTGCTTTAATCGAAGATGGACGATCTCAAGCATACGTTGCTAATTTGATGAACATCAATCAGTCAAGTGTTTCTAGAGCCGTAGCCAGATATAGGGAAACAGGCATTTACAGTAGAAGACCTGTACCAGGTCGTCCAAGATGTTCTACTCGCCAAGATGACCGCTATTTACTACTACAAGCATTACGTCGAAGACATGTAACTGCGAGACAATTGCAGAACGACTTGGCTAGAGTCAGAAATACTCGTGTGAGTACTCAAACTATTCGGAATAGGTTACGACAGAGTGGATTAAGAGCTAGAGTAGCTGTAACAGCCCCTCGTCTCACTAGGAACCACCGAGTGGCTCGCTTAAGGTTTGCCAGAGAACATGTAAATTGGAACATTAATGACTGGGCCAATATACTCTTCACAGATGAGTCAAGATTTGGTCTTTACACCTCAGATAGGCGTATCTTAGTGTACAGACGAGACGGTGAGCGCTATTCGCAGTGTAATATCAGACCTAGACCTAATTTCGCTGGTGGCTCTATTATGGTTTGGGGAGGCATCTGTTTAACAGGTCGTACAGAGTTAGTACCAGTAGACAGAGGTACACTGACTGCCCACAGGTATATAACGGACATTTTAGAAGAACATGTAGTACCATATGCGCCAATTATAGGAAACGAATTCATGTTAATGCACGATAATGCACGACCGCATGTTGCAATAATCATCCAGGAATACCTTAACGATGTTGGTATTCCAGTTTTAGATTGGCCTGCGGTAAGTCCGGACATGAACCCTATCGAGCACGTGTGGGACCTCCTTCACAGACGGATACGAACCCAAAATGTTGCCCCAGCGGACCTGCATGGACTAGCAAATGCTCTCCGTGACGAGTGGGAGAATTTGGATCAGGCTTATATACGGAGGTTAATCGAATCTCTGCCAAACCGTATGCGAGCGGTCATAAGAGCCAGAGGTGGCAATACTCAGTATTAAAAGCTACTGTTATGACATTTTTCTTTCCAAAATTATAATTTCTTGTTTTAATAAAAATCTCAAGTATGAGTTCTTGTTTTTATTTGGCCTGTATTTTATTTAAACAATCATAGAAATTATATCTTAGAGCGCATTAAAGTATATTTACAACTTTATGCTACAAACAAAGATTATGCGATACTTTTATGATTCAAAACTAAATTATGCGATACTTTTTTGGCGGAGTGTATATTATAATAATTTAATAGTGTTGAGTGAGTAGAATTTCTGATTAAAAAGCCCAAAGCTTTCATAGCTGAAGATATCATTTCATTTCTTTGTGTTGAAAATGTTAACATGGGATCAAAGTAAATACCAAATCTTTCACCACTGTAGCTCGTGGAACTGGTGTCCCATTAATGCAGTAATTAAGATATATTGGTCAATGAATGCGATGACTTTAAAAGGACAAGGTTTCTACTGATAGCTACATAAAGTAGCTGGTCTCAGAAATAATATAGATCTAATTAAAGACAAAATTATAATGAACCAAAAATGGGTCTGAAACAATGAAAAAATTAATTGTTCACATGAAAAAGTGCATTAAAATTGGTCAAATTAATTAAGCCATTGAAAATTAAATGATGGCTTGATTGACTCAATAAAATATGTTATAGCTGTAAAGAATACGAGTTTTATAATTAACGTTTTCATTTAATCTATGCATATAGATTATTATAGAAATGTAGGTTTGTATAGGTATTTAGTAGATACATTAGCTATCATAACGTATACTTGTCATCAGGGTGTTATCAGCTCCAGACTGCTTCTACGTTTCTATACCCTATAAAAAGTTTAGATGTTTGTTTCTTTTATGATGTCATCCATCACTAAATTGAATAGGGCTCAACACATCCGCTTGACGCACACCTTCATTAACAGGGAAGTCTTCTGATTGCATATTGTCAGTTCTTATGTAGTTTTTGTACATACTCATGAGGGCTCTTGTAAGTTGTAAATCTGTTCTTCTCTTCAAGCTGTTCTCTACTTCCTGTCTTGGTAACTTATGGAATGTCTTTTCGAGGCCCAGGAAGGCTAAATAGACTTCTAGGCTTGTATTTCTTAATTTTCTTGCCACCTGTTTTATTGTAAATATGTGGTCATGAATCCTTTTTTCCTTCTTAAACCCACTTTGAGGAGATTGCTCTAGTTGTGGCTCTAATATTGCTGGTAGTCTGTTTTCGATGATTCTCTCGTAGATTTTCGATGGAAACTAAGTAAAGTAATACCAAGGTAGTTGTTACAATCACGTTTATCACCTTTTTTGAAAATTGGCACTATATTGGGTTCATACGGTGAAAAATTTTACGAAAATGGCACGTAAAAAATAACAATGCGTATTTATTTTATCAATAAACTTATTTATTGAATGTATGAAAAAAAAAGTTACTGGAACAAATATTATCGTTAGACGAATGTAAATTTGATTCAATTGTGTTTTGAAAATTTTCTTATGCGACCGGTATTCCACCCTTTTGCCGCTCTGTATTTAATTATTTATTATATGAATTAATAGTGATTTTACGATCAGCTCCCAGAATCTTTATGACCTACATTTCTAAAACATGTTCATCGTTTGCTGGTAAGTACAGCAGTTGCGCCCTAAATAGAGTTTAATCTGTTCTAGGTAATATTACACAAATTTATTTACACAACGGAAATGTGAGTTTTGAAGTAGGTGCTCAGTTCATTGCGATAATATATTGAACCAATCTCAAAGTTCAACGTATCATTTGTTATAGTGAAGAAGACTTGTAAAAAAGTGACTTCCCTATAAACATAATTAAAGTAATGGAATGTGCGTGCCTGCAAAGCACTGAGAGTATGCGGTCGCTCTTGGCCACACGATGCATATAACACGAAATCGGAAAGAAACGGGGTTATACACGTTCGTACGTATGGATGTAGATTGTATGTGTTTAAAATTAACAACACATGCGATGTGTATTCTTAATAAATTAATATCAACAAAGGAAACGTGGTTTATATAATATGATGTATACATAATTGGCAGAAACGTTTAACTGCCCGCCTCTTTCTATTCTAATCTTTACCGTGCATTTGTGAGAAGGACCGGTGACGTTCCGAACTGTTTACGGTTCCGGAGCACTTGAAACAAGAAACAGAAACCGATTCTTCATATTATTTAATAATCGCTGGAAACGATTCACCAGATATGAATACTTCGGATGCATATATTGGATCATGGGCGGCTCGTGTTACGTGCATGCGTATAGCATACAGGGTCGCTGATATGTATGAAAACAGTCAACTATTTCTTAAAGTAGGATAGCTAGAGAAAAATGTTAAATGCAAAAATTTTAAAGTTTTTTTAAGATCGAAATAAATCTTAAATAAATAAAAATTACATACATAGAGTTAGGCAGAACGAAGTCGGCCTTTTTTTTAGGGAAACGTCTTGTATATTATTCACGTTTTAGAGATATCGAGTTTCAAAGATTTCTGTTTATGCTATTCTCTACGCAAAAAAAGCTCGAAATGATGATTTATTATGAAATTAAACAAGGTAGAAAATTACATTTGTAGTGCTTTTATAGAAAGTAAAAATTATACATTGTTAATCAAAAAGCATTAATGAATATCATTTATTATCACTAGATATCTTAAACTGAAGAATAGTTGTTATGTCAAGAGAAGAAGCGAGTTTTAATAAACAGTAACCATTTTTTTTAGGAGCTCTATTTTATAAGGTGCTCACAGTGTCCTCTGCTCCCTTCCTGACACTAATGAATTCGCTGAACAAACCTTTCTACTAGTGTATTTAAAAGTACACTGCGAAGAATATAGGAAATGGCTTGTTTTATTCTTCCATACAATTTTTCGATATTTTGTGGCCGACTTTTGTGGATAAGGTTTTTAAGCGGTGTCATATCGGGACTTCTAACTGGCCATTCAATTGTCTCCCTGCACCCAATCCATTTACCGGGAAAAGTTTCCTCTAGATATTCCCGCACCACACGTGCAAAATGTGGATGAGCCCCTTGTTGAAACCATACTTGTTCTGCTGGTAAATTAGAATTGTTAGTGTTTGAGGATAATCGTGTAAGCTCTGGAACAATTTCTCTATTGCAAAAGTAATAAATATCGTGTAGAGGTCAAGTTTCCATGCATAAAATTGGGCCCTATGACGTGTCCATCAATAATGCCACACCAAACATTCACTTCTTGTGGTCATTGAGTATGAATTTGTTCCATCCTTTGTGGATTTTGGTCTGACCAGTACCTACCTACAGTTATGTGAATTTACTTGCCCATTTAAACAAAAAGTTGATTCGTCACTAAAGAAAATTTGGTCGTTAAAGTTAATTTATCCATAATGTTTTCCCAGAACTCGATTCTCCGGTCAAAATCATCTTCACTCAGTTCATGTAGTAAGTGAATTTTTGTATGGATGGAATTTTTCCCGTTTGATAATCTTTTGAATGGTACATCGACTCATGTTATGATTTAAAGCCATCTGTTGTGTCGAATTTATTGGATTTCCAACCACATCTAACATGATGTTTAAAGAATTCTCTTCATTTGTAACGCTTACCGGTCTTTCACTTTTCGATCGTTCTTTGACACCTCCTGTTTCGCGAAACCGCTGCAATTTCTTGAAACGGTTGATTTGCAGATAGTTCTCTGATGCAATTCGTTAAAAACATTAACTACTTGGGCAAAACTTCGTATTCTATCATCATACCCCATTATCATTAAAATTTCAATACGCTCCGTTGCACTTAAATGTGCAATTTTTACACTGAAATTAATGACAATGGTTACTGTAATTTCTGACATGTGCTGTTAAGATCACTTGAAGTCAAATGAATGGCACTGTGTTGAGTTAGGATATTTTTAAGGTAACTTGATGGACAAGATGGACAGTTTTTTTGTTTGTTGATGAACAGCAATGTATGAAACTACACTGAGAGAACAAAATGTGTTAAGTTAACAAAAAAATTGTCTATCCAACAAAAACATTTGGTTAAATATAGTCAAACAAAATTTTTTGTCAAGGTAACAAAATGTGATTGTTACTATAATTGTGTAGATTAGACAATATTTTTAGCATTGTCTTAACAATCAAGGTAATTTTGATCTGAATCTTTGAAATTGTTCGGGCAACAAGTGCCTTGGGTTAAACAAACAGTTATTTTATGTTAAGTTTACCAAAAGAATTGATTAACATTAAAATTAGAAGTTGTTAGGTTAACTATTTACTTTTGTTTGTAGTAAATATGTACAGTTGTTAAATCAACGAAATAGGAATGTTGTTCCTATAAAAACAAATACTCTCTTCAACCAAAAAAATGTATTCATTTAAATATGATTTTTTGGTTAAATTAATGATAGTCGTTTGGTATGGAATAATCCTCCGTATATTGCGTTATACTGTACCTATACATTTAGTTACACTTATACAGATGCATATTGTGGTTGTTCAAGCGAAAATTATTAAGTTCAAATTGATAATTTCCTAATACCTTAGCTTAAAAATTCAAATGATCAGCCGAATCATTTTTATGTCGGTGATATTAGCTATTAATTTTAACTCTATCATCGAAAATGTAATTCAGCAGATTACTTGAATTTTTAATCTCAAGTATTACAAAACCATAAATTTGAACTTAATGAACTTCGACTTGTACAACGATCTACCGATACAATTGCAATATATACATATACACTAAATATAAATGGAGAAGGATACACTCTAACTGCCTTAAAGGTAATGCTGACTAACATAATTATTATCGCGAACAACCCCGAAACACAGAACATCTAATTCTTATTGCGCAGCTACACTTGCATATATAGCCATAGGTAAAAACATTATGATTTTCCGCAACTATTTTATTAGATAAAACATGAATTAAGTTTGGATTAAATGATAAGAACAAATTATAAATTGCAAGATTTTAATTCAAAAAATATTTCCATTAAAAGATGCCCGACAACAGAAGTACATATATTCGTGGATATTTCATTTTAACCTCCATTAGAATCAAGTTTTATAGGTTGTTTAGTGTTTTAGGCGCAGGAATGAGTATTATATAGATTTTTTTTTGAACTGTTACATTAATAATTTCTTTTACCTCTTCAAACTGCCAATTTAAAAGAAACGGATGCATAAAGGCATATGTATGTTTGTAACCTAAGGTTACTACCGTAGAAATAAGAGATAAGTACATAGTGTTGTCTTGGATACTTTTCTGTCATGTTAATGCACATTTTGTTTCGTTTAACAATACATAACAGATCATGCTATGCATTTACATTAACATAGTGAATTTGTTAAAGTAAATATTTATGTTTGTCAATATATGCTAGTGTAAAGTTTTCCTTCAACAATTATGACTTGGTCAATATAACCAAATATTTTTAATTCAATGAAACGAAATATTTTGTTGCTCTTCGTGTTAACAAATGGTATGTTGTTGGGCTAACAAAATATTATCAATCATTTTTTGCAGTTGTTGTAACCTTTTATTTTGCTCGATTTGATTAAAAAAGTTGTTGATATAACAATATTTTTTCAACAAAATGGTTTTTGTTAATTTAATGCATTTTGTTCTCTCAGTGTAGATATCTCCAAAACTGTTAAGTTTTGATATGTGATATGCCGTATAATTTTTGTTTAGAATTACTAAGAGACTCATAAATCGAATAATATACAGGCTCTTCAATTAAAAAAAAATATATATAATTTTTATTTATTGTAGTACATTTTAAAAACCTTAAAATTTTTGCTTTTAACATTTTTCGCTAGCTATCGTATTTTAGAAAATAATTGACCGTTTCCATATGTATCAGCGACCCTGTACAAAACACAAACTATCTGCAATGTAGAGAGATACACATGCTGTTTAACACTGGTTGGGTTTTAAAATCGTTAGGAATTATTTCTATTTCAGAGAAATAAAAAAATGAGGTATAAAGTGGTAGTTTCTATGTTTTAGATAAGTATCATTGTTGATATAACAGTAATTATAATGCGATAAAATGTCTAGCTTTGTTTCCGCACACTGTGATGTAATGAGATATTGACGCATTAGTGGGACTCTTGCCGGAACATAATATGAGCGATTAATGTGCAAATTAGAAAAAATATTGTAAAAAGACGTGTGCCACAATGACTTGTAATGCGAGTACAAGTTTGAATCGCGAGCCGCGCAGCGGCGAGTGATTCAAAGTAGGATAAAGTACGAATAAACGTCATTGTGACACTTGTGTTTTAAAATACTATTTTCACCTTGAATAATATCGGTTTCGTTTATATTAGTGTGTGTAGTAACTTAATTAGTGAAGGATTAAACAGCAAATTTTAATGTTATTTTGTGTAATTTTTGTTTAATGATTACATTTTCTAATTAACAAATTTAAAAGAAAATTTCTATATAGGAAATCGTAGCTCCTTCGTACGCCACTGCATGGGAATATTATTTGCCGGCGCGTTTGCTTGAGACGTTCTTGTTATTGACGGCAAAGGAAAAAGCGATAACACATAGATCATAGGGATAACATAAATAAAGTTTCCACATAAAAATATTAATTCAAAATAAACTTGCTCTAACCATATGACACCGAACTTCTACACGCACACACACACACACAACACACAGAAAGACACGTACACGCGTTTGTATGTATGCATATATTTTAAGTTACAATACTTCGCTTGCTTATTTCATAAGCGAGATATTAACTGAAGTGATGAGTGATATTGCACATGTACGTATGTATAAATATCGTATAAGAAACATTGGAAATATAAAATTCAACATCGTTACATCATTGGTGGTCGTGTGAATTCTAGTTTGCTATACGTTGTTCCTGCATTAAATCAACTATTAATTACCGGGAGGGTTTTTGTGTAATTTTTCTAAAAGAAATGAACGTCATTTACATAAATTAACAGACAAATTATACAGGGATTAATATTACGAAAACTAAACACCAAGCATTTTTTCGGGTAACGTGAATACTAAACAGATGTGAGATAAATGAATGTAAAGGATTTATAACAAATAATCTTTAACTTTTGATGTTATGATTTTATTATGATCACGGGCACCGAAATTTTATTTTCCTTATTTCTTTTCTTGGGAAGGAATACATTCATAGAGTTTATACAATTTTATACAATGTGAAAGAAAAGTCTGGAAACGCCTAATTTTCACTTAAACAAGTAGTCAGAAATACTTATACAAAACTTGGGGGATATACCTATTTTAGATTACGGTGATTCCAGATTTGATATACGCAATGTTGCCAGATTTACAGTTTTTTTGATACTATCATTCACTTTGGTTTTTCTAAATGCAACACCCTGCATGTTTCATTTTTGGAATCTACTATTTAATACGAGTTCAACCAGATGTAACGCTGAGGTTTGATGTAAACGTCATAAATAAATAAAAACTCCATTGCAAAATATTATTCAACGAAATCACAATGTACTAATTGAAAGGTTAAACTAATGTCTATTTAATAAGGTGTACAAATCGTGCTGCGTTAGTGATTCGACAGTACCCTAAAGGATGGTAAAAAGCGTTTACCACATTTTTCCATGATTCTCTGGAAAGTAATCGAGATTCAGCGATAATTCATTGCCGTAACTGTGCGAGACTTGAGGATTTAGTTCTATAAATTTTACTTTTGAAATCTCTTTAAGATTAAATCGGGCGAATGAGGAGACTTTCAATACTAGCTCGTTTACCACTCCAACGCCTGGGAAATAATGAGTAGAGCTCCGTCTTGCTGCAACCATAGCTGAAAACTGGTTTCTCAGTGCAGGTACAATTTCAATTCTAAGTACGATTTCATATTTATCAGCGCAATTTCCATCGATAAAGAAAGGCCCCAGTAACTGTGTACCTACTCACTATACACCACCATACCTTCAACTTTTGTAGTCTTTGAGTATGGATTCACGCATCGAGTGTGGATTTACGTCACTCCAATATCTTAAATTATGGCGATTCACATTCTAACATAGGGTGAAGGTTGCTTCGTTGGAAAAACATATCGTGTTAACGAAATTCCTATTACTTGCACGTTTTTTCATCATTACTAAACTGTAACGAAACTCTAATCTAACATCAAAGACATCTTCACTTATTTCTTGCAATAACTTAATTTTGTATGCTTTAAATTTATTCTTATACAGTACACGTAAGATTGAAAAATGATTTATATCATGTACTTGTGCATCTCTGCGTGAAGATGTATGTGGATCCTCTACGAAACTCTGCATTATATCTAAAATTTTGTTGTCATTCATAACCCTTTTTTGGTCGACTTGTTGGTCGACTTGCTTTAACGTTTTTTGTTCCGTTACCTTATGAATAGGAAAAAGGTTCAGAAAAGTATCATTAACTAAGTTTGCTGCTTCACTATAGGATCTTGTTCTATCTCCGTAGCCTCTCATCATTAAAATAGTAATTCGCTCTCTTTCATTAAGTACCAGCATATAGAGAATAATAATTTAACCTTGCGGAACTCTTAAAAACACGTCAAACTACTGTCAGTTTCAGTTAATAATATAAGTGGTGAATTAATATCAAAATCATAGCACTCTAGAAATTAATTACTTCAAATATATTTTATTTATTTAAGACCTTTCTGAGTACATCAAACCTCAAGTGTTAAATATCGTTGAACTCGTACTGAAGGGTAGATTGGTAAAATCAAACAGTATACAGGCTGTTCCATTAAAAAAACCAAAGTGAATGATGAGATAATAAATATATTCGATGGTTTGTATGTTTCTAAATACCCGTTTAAGAGGAATTTAGGCGTTTCCAAACTTTTCTTCCACATTGTATATTAGTTAATACAAATATTTATGCGATTCACAATAACTTGTTGTGAGCTGAAAAAAATAGGACAATGGTGAAGTTGTCTGAGCACAAGCTGGGACATTCGGATGATTCCGATTCTAAGAATCCGATTCGGAAGCGGATGATTCCGATTATATATACGATTCTGAATCGGATGATTCCAAAATTCGTAAAATTTGAACAACAATTTTATTCCGAATAAGAAGCATCGGAACTTTTGATAGGTATCCGTATTCGTATAAATTGTCGAGCGGTGTTTGTTGTTCATAGACATTGTGTACAGTTAAATCATTCAATGATATATTATCTGCAGAAGTTGTTATTAAGAAAAATTCTAAAATTTTGTCTTAAATAAGTTTAATAGAGATGTACCCATAAAAATTTCTGTCAATCATAAAATTCATTAAAAATAATATAAAATAAACAAAGCCTTAAAAATAACTCTGGGAATAATATATGGAGTTTAGTCCAAAATAAATAAAGAGTAAATATTAAAAAGAACTATTTAAGAAAATAATTTTGGGCGTAGACAATATTAACCGACTTCGTTAGATGGCATACGGAAATTACGGAATACGGAAATTACAGAATACGGATTCGGAATATGATTCCGTATTTCACCGTGCTCCGTACGAATAATTCCTAATATTGAAATCATCTGAATATACAAGCATGTCTGGTGGAATATGGAATCGGAATATTATTGCGAATATCATGGCCTTCCGATTCGGGTATTCCGATTTATTGATATCATCCGAATACTTACAACACTAGTGTCATGTACATATATCATTTTAGGTGTCGACTTAATTAAATCAAATCCAAATAGTATCGAAAGATAAACTAGAATAAAATACGTAAAATCTATAATTTGATTTGTTTTTTTACATATTCATTTTGAAATAAAAATCCATTATTTTTCATGAAAATCAAAACCAAAAACTCTAAATTTAGAAACGCTTTTTTTTTTAATGCGAAGACCACAGCGAGGAAAACGTAATTAAATTAATTGGAATTTGCGGTTCTTCTGGGAAAAAACCAATTTTCGTTCGAAACGAAAACAAACAATCAGCAACAGTTTATAACCATTAATATTATTATTATTATAAAAGTATACGTTCCTGAAAGAAAACATTTTAACGAATTGTGTGTGACGCTTGTTATTTTACACAAAATACGTTTCAGACCAAATGAAAGACTAATATTTTTTGTAGCAATATTTTCCCTGTACACTTAGAAACGTGTGTGCACGCGGTCGGTGTATAGTTGAGATTGTGCGCGTGTGAGGCCTGCCTTTCCATCCATTTGTTTTTTTGATATGACAGGTAGCGCTTGCAAAAAGTAATGGATAATACGAAAAGCTTTCCCTTTCTGTATGGAGTACGTATATTATTTTCTTCAGCTAATTGAAGAAACGTCACCATACATTATATACTATAATTGAAAACAAGGACCGATTGTTTGTACAAAGTTGTATTGACTTATTCATAGACAAAATTATATTAATAATTTTTGAAAGTATTAAGTCACGTTTCTATGTGTGGATAAACATAATAGGTATGTTGTTAATGAATAACACTAAAGAAGTGCTTCCAGAGTAGATGGTTAATTATATATTTACATCAAAAATTAATAAATGAAGCATTTCATTTCTCTCAGTACATGATGTATGATAGTAACTATAGAAACTTTCTGAATAGTTTTAGTGTAAGCCACTTTTTACTGAAAGGATATTATTCTAAATGCATGCTTTTGCACAATTTCGCGACTTGCTACTTTTGCAGTTGTTAGTAATTATTACACTTAAAGAAATTTAAAGGTTATTTCAACAGTTTTTGTAGTCTTAAATATTAAGCATTCGTCCAACAGTTAGATGGTTAAATGAATGCAAAGATGTGTTAAACCAAATACTTTTATGACTAAAATAACGTTGTAGGTGTAAATTTAACAGTAAAACGCATCGCTCGTATTTAAATAGAAATATGCATTTAGTTAACTGATAAATGGTTAAGTAAACCATATTTTTCTCTCGGTGTACGTAATAATAATAGATTTCCTAATAAAGTAAAAGACATCAAAATTAAACAACAAAGTTTTATTTTTAATAGCAAGGTTTCTTTTGTGTTACTATAGTGGCAAACCATTAACGGCATACACGAGCATTCGAGACAGCATTACCGCTACAGTGATACGTAAATGGGGGTGAGTGCTTAAGCTACTGAGTGGTAGGTTAAATTATCTAACATTGGCAGGGTTGAGAGACCACTTGAGAGAAAAAACAAACCAGAAGCCCCACTAATATTTTGTTTCTTCAGAAACGATAGCCGTCACAAGTGCGGCAATGCTACTCCGTTAAGAAAAAAATAATGTGCAGTTAGTTTTATGATATGAATGATAGGTAGTTGAAATAATCTAAAAACCGGTGTTCTTTTCCTCCCGTGGTTTCTTAAAATAGCTAAATAATTAATTTTAGATCGTTACAAATTAACTTCTATTATCGGATAGAAGTAAATTTGTTATAAAATTAAAAAAGAAATACATCCGTTGTATACAGTCGGGAGCATTTAGTTTATTTAATCTCATTCAGAGATAAAATACACAAAAAATTCTACGCTAAAATTACTCGGTATTCAGGCAACAGACGGCCATCAGCGCCCTCATAAAATATTAAACCGAATAAAAATTGTTATCGGAGAAACAGAGAAGAGTGTGTTTCAGGTATAAAGTAGGTGGGATTTGCGCGTCCCGCGCCAAAACGTTTTTAATATCTAAAGCCTGCTACCTAAAACTTTTAATTTATATTGTTCGGTATGAGGAAGTTTAACTTTTAATTTAGTTTTTCCCGATCTACTCTTCCCCCGCTCAGCAGTCGAAAAACGTAATCCGAACGTATCTGTTGTATCTTTCCTTTTTACACCTATACAATTTGTATTACACGCGGCCACCTGGAAAGAAAGAAGGGAAGCGTACATATAAATTCGGTAACATCTGCTTTGAATATACGTTTGCTGAAGTATATATCTATACCTATAGAACTTTTAACTTGTCTTCCGTTCGTTCAGAAGATATCTACTGCAAATAAAGGTTGATGGAATGGTAATAATATTTTGTTCTTGAATTAGACCGGCTTTACTTAATAGACATTTAAAAGTGGGCAACATAAGCTTGTCATATACTTAGTGGATTGCAATTTGGTAATGTAATTGAAGTTCGTCTGTATGACATATACAACATGTTTAAAAAAAAGGTCGGGTATTTAACCCAAATATAGCACCCATTTAAACAAACAAAAAAGTCTTTTTAAATAAATTCTTTTCTGCTGTAACTGTATTTTTTAATATGAGGAAATTTTCTAAAAATTTTTAACTTAGAAAAAAAAAATTTCCTCATTAAAAATTACAGTTTAAAGCAGAAAAGCATTTATTAAATGATTTCACACTGTAAGAAAAATTGCACATTGCAAAAAAGTCTTAATAAGCGTAGGTCCGAGGAATGGGACAGCGTGATATAACTAATGAAAATGTTGAAATTCTAAGAATTATACAATAAATTCCCGCTGGGAGCCCACATTTGGTGGTAGTTATTTGTTAAGATTATTTGCATCTTACTTAATTTTGTTAACTGAAATAACATACCTCTTATTCGAATTTTCTAATCTGCGATGCATTTGTGACAATTTTTTATATTATGTCCGCTACCAACCTATCTGTTGTACTTGTTGTTCGAGATAATAATTTTTACAAGGCTAACACTAACGTAGATACTTCACATCCAAGCACTGAATCCTTATTAAATTCGGCTGGACGTGGATAAATTAATATATTGTATGAAATAAACCATAAGAAATGATATTCAGTAGCAGTAACATAACAGTATGTATTTGCAAAAGAATTTCCAGAAACTTTTAAAATTTAAGATATCCCTGGAAACAAATTACATCAAAGTATGTTGCAGTTTGAATATAACTGACATTTCCCTGACAGATACACAATTAAATACACTAAATTTAAATCATGTTTACGTTTTCAAATGAAGAATATTACTATGTGATAATAATTTATGGAGAAGGACACAGACATTGTATGCCAATAGATTTCCTTATCGACGGCATCCTGATAAAAACACATTTTTTATAATCGGATGTTACAATAAAACTAAAACAAACGACGACGCAGTGCTGAAATAGTTATTACCGCACACTGTGCTCTAATGAAATATTAACGCACTGGTGAGACGTTTGCCGGAATGTAATATGGGCGATTAATGTACAAATTACAAACAATACTGTAAAAAACTCGTGTCTTAATGACATTGTAATGCGCCTACATTGAATCACTCGCCGCAATGCGGCTCGTAATTCAAACTTGCACTCGCATTACATAAACGTCATTGTGACACTTGTGTTTTAAAATACTACTGTCAATTAAAACAATACTGGTGAAGGTCGAAAGAAAACAGCAACAGAGAAAACAAGAGGTGTACTAGCAAGTATTACCTATAATCCGCACATATGTGTGAATTCTCCTGCTCAAGACTGGGCTATATCGATTGGTTCCGTACATAAAATATTAAAAACAAATAAATGCAAACTATCTAAAGTTCATATGGCACACGGGCTTTATGATGGTGATAAGATTCACATGTGAATCTTATTATTGCAGACTACATTTTATAATTGAAGAATTTATAGACTTTATTATTCTTGATTTTTGCGCCAAAGTTTTAATTGTTTTCGTTGTTATCGATCACATCTCTTGATTAGATTTAATGAGTGGACGGAACATCCTATATATTATATAATTTTCTGTAAGAAACCTGTGCATTTTAGGATAGAAAGTGAATTGAAGGAATTACGTTACTAAGAAATAATATTTTAATTTTTATTTCCAAATAAAACAATTAGTTTTACAAATTTGTCCAAATAAACTTGGTCGATTTTTAGTTAGTCGAAGAACGTAACGCGAAGTGCGCTTTATTTATTTGAGTATTCAACTTCGGTGAAATACCACATACTTTTCCCACGTGTTGAAATTTAACATCAATGATTTATGTAGCCGTACAAGTTCTAAGAAGCGATAATCTTTCCTTAACTACGTATTATGTCTTCTACCTTTGCTCTAAGCACATGTTAAACATCTTATTGTTTAATGCTGGTTTAATAATTGCTATCATATTAGGCAGCTGTCACTGCTTCTTTTTAGTATCAATTGGATCACTTTGATTAAATTACTATGCTGAGTTTATACATAGGTATATCCGTTGGCAATCACATATTCAATACGTATTGAACATATTACACAAATTACAACAAAAAAGATACACCGAACTATATTTAATTACCTAAAAATGCTACATTCTATTAATTCGTTATTTGCTTCCTCAAACGTTCTTTTTTTTTTATAAATCCAACAGCCCAGGTGTATACCATATTATATCAATGTATAAACCTTAAACCGTACCTAACGCTGAAATTCTTTGTGGTGTGAGCTGACATGTTATGATGGATATGCAGTGGTGAATGCGCTGTACGGAGTACTTAGAATGGTAATGCCAGTGCGTTGTTTAAACACCGCCTAATTGTTCTTTCGGCACCCTTCTGAATCTTATATTGAAAACATTTATGTGTGAAGATTTTATATATTTTTTCCATGGGATTCGGCGGTTGGGTATGATTGATCGCCTTTACTATTGTAATGTAAGGTTATTAATCTTTCTTGCATGGTTGCTGCGATTAATCTCGCGATTTTTAAATTTAATAATAATAATAATAATAATAATATATATTTTTGCAATAAAACCATTACAGAAAAGGTCATGTTGTTATGTATGTAGATATGTACAATTGTCAAAAAAAAAAAAAAAAAGTATAATAAATATTTGTAAAGATAAAAACATTGAGGAAATATACATAAAAGGTTAATGAAAAGTAAAAGAACAAATGACAGTAATGTGACAAACAAAACAACACAAACATATTAAAAGCAAAATTATTATAAGTTGCATAAGAAGTCATTAATTTCGTAGTACTCCTTCTCTATGAGCATTTGCTTCACTTTTTTCTTGAAGACAACCAAAGGCAATTTCTTGAAATTTTCGGGAAGGTGGTTGTATAGTTTCGCACCCCAGTGGTTAATTGCTTTTTGGGAACAGGTCAGTCTGTGATACGGTACTCGCACATGTCCACGCGTTCTGGTGTTATATAGGTGCGTGTCCCCATTTAAGGTAAATTCCTCCGCATGCTGATGAACATACGAGACGCAGGATAGAATAAATATAGATGGAACGGTAAGTATATTTTCTTTTTTAAAATACGTTCTACAGCTTGATCTATATTCAAGGTTGCATAAATACCGTATTGCTCTTTTCTGTAGAACGAAGATTCTATGCGCCTCGGTCGACACCCCCCAGAAGAGGATCCCATAGCACAGCAGTGAGTGAAAGTGTGCAAAGTACGCCGCTTTCGCTGCTTGGTGGTTTGCGACATGTATAATTCTTCTAATGACGAACAGTGCAGTGGAAAGCTTATTCGCCAATACATCGATATGCTGGTGCCATCTTAACGAAGAATCCATAGTAACGCCCAAAAGTTTCACTACTGACGACTGACCTGAGCCTTTGGTAGATAGGAGAAGATTTTGGGTCTTTCCGACGTTAACTTTAAGTTTGTTGGCAGCAAACCAGTTCACAACCTCCTTCATCGCAGTTTTTGATTGCTCTTCTACAGTTTCTGCATCGGGTGCCTGTATAACTAAAGATGTGTCGTCAGCGTAAAGGCACATCGTAACATCACTAATATTGTAAGGGAGGTCATTAATATAAATTAAAAAAAGCAGCGGACCAAGAATGGAACCCTGTGGTACACCAAAGCCTATTTTCCCCAACTGAGACCTTGAGTTCTTCCATTCTGTAAGTTGTTGTCTATGGGACAGATATGATTTTATTAAATTCAGGGGAAGTCCTCTGACACCATAGTACTCCAGTTTAGTTAGCAGAATGTCGTGGGCCACGGAATCGAATGCTTTCGTCAGGTCTAACAAGGTAAGTTCGGCACACATACCATCGTCGAAAGCTTTGTAAATGGTATTTACAATTTCCATTATTCCACTAACTGTGGAGCGTCCTCTTCTGTACCCATGCTGCTCATGTGCTAAGTATCCACTGCGTTCGAAATATTTCACTAATCGTGTCATGATGATCTGTTCAAAAACTTTGGACATAGCGGGCAGGATACTGATGGGGCGGTAGTTGGCACATTCATTTTTGTCTCCCTTTTTATATATAGGCACTACTCTTCCCAGTTTGAGCACGGTTGGAAATACTCCTTGTTCCATACATTTATTAAATGCTATAGCCAAGGGCATTGATATTTCCTTATGTACCTCCCTCAACAAAGCGATCGAAATGCCATATACATCTTTAGTTTGCTTATCTTTCAGTTGTGTTAACAATATCTGATCTACTTCCGCTGCGGTTGTTAAAGTTAGGTAAAACGACCTCGAATTTTCTATTTCATGGGTACGTAACATTTCACAGAACGAGTGTGTCGTTGTTATGTTGCTTGAAATTTCCTCCCCAACTGTACAGAAGTAGTCGTTAAGTTCATCTGACGTAGGTGTACTGTCATCCTGAATGCAAACATTTGCGGCCTTCAATTCGTCATTTATCACATTCCAAGTGGCTTTCATCCTGTTGCTGGAGTTGATAATTCTTGTTGAATTGCAATGCTGCTTGAACTGGGTTACCATTTGTAAGTATTCTTTCTTGAGGCTGCGATACGCTTCATAATATTTTGGGTTTTTTGTCGCTTTGGCAATAGTTGCCCATGCATCTAAAGCGTTTCTTATTTTACTGATATCCTCATTCATAATAGCACTGTTTCCTATTTTGTCTTTTATACGTACTTCTGTTTCAGGAAAGCAGTCAATAAATATCGCCATAAAAGAATGGTGAAAGCAGTTGAAGAACTGATCTGCTTCTGTAATATCATACGGTAAGTTAAGTTCTATACGTATTTGTTCTTTGAAGTTTGTTATGCCTGTCATGTTTATTTTTCTTAATAATTTTGTTTTTACAGGTTTCGTTGATTTTCCTGGCAAGAGGTACCCCAAAATCTGAGCCATGTGATCAGACAAATGGATATTAACGGTATAACGTTCTAAGCCAGAAAGTTCTGTATTCGTAAAGATATTATCAATTAATGTTTTGCTACTTTCTGTTATTCTAGAGAATTCGGTAAACACTTGCTTTAGGTTATGTTCATTTAATATGTCCATTATTTTTTCTGATGTTTTTGTAACCAGCTTAAAGTTTACATTAAAATCTCCACATATAAATATTTTTTTATGTATTCTTTCTGTTCCCAATATAAATATTAATTCAGTAAGTGTATCTAAAAATACCTCTAAATTGCCAGAAGGGGGTCTATATATTGACACTATGATGGTGTTAGTCAGTTCAATCGAGGATATTTCAATTTCTTTTTCGACTGATAACGAAATTATGTCTTTTCTCTCAACAACTCTCTCTCCTATTTTTGTCATGATTAAAGAACCCCCACGAGTGCTATTTGTTCTGCAGTAGCAGCTGACTATTTCGTAATTTTTTATGTTGATGTACTTCAACTTGTCCTGCGTGAGAAAATGTTCGGTTAGACAGGCTATATTTATGTCTCTTAACTTTAATTCGGTTTGCAGGGCGTCGATCTTATTCGTCAGGCCTTGTATATTATAATTCAAAATATTTATTTTTATTTGTTTTTTATTTGACCTACTGATCTGCAACTTTTCTTCTGAATTGTTGGTATTTGAAATGTTTACCATTTTTATAATATGTTTTTCTATTTTCCCATCGAAAAAACCGCACATTTATTTTGGTCGGCCAGTTAGTAGGGTCAAATAATATATCATCTTTGGTAGAAGCTGGAAATCCTACTTTAAAGGCGACATAGTTTTCATTAGAGTAGTAATCTTTTTTCGAGAATATCTCAATTATTAAGTCTTCTATATTAAATTTCTTTTGTATAAATTGTAAAAGTTCACGATCTGTGTAATTGGACCTAAAGCGATCAATGTAAATCCATTTTCTGTGCGTTCGATTAAAAGCAACGTTCTCATTACTATTTCCGATGATCCTTTTACGTGTCTGTTGTTTTTGTTCAGTTTCTTCTTTTTCCGAATCCACTTCGTCATCCGATTGTATTATTTCTGTAATGGTCTCTACTCTAGTTTCTGTTTTATTGTCGGAATATATTTCCTGAACTATGGCGTTTTGATTGTTAGTTTTCTTACGATTATTTGCATTGCCTTTCTGCTTTTCAATTTTCTGCTTTGGTTTTCCATTTATAGATGTCTCTATAGGTGTATCGTTTTTAGTATTTTCTAAATTACATGCGTTAATACTATTTTCAGCAACTTTAAGCCCAGTAGCAAATAGAAAAACCAACGAAAAAGAAAAACGACAATAGTCTAGGTCAGATATTTAATACGTAATATTTTGCTATACAGAGTGATTTATTAAGGCTGGCCATCGGCTATACCTCGATAACGGTTGGTCCTAGATCTCAAGGAAAGAAATTATACTAAAGTAAAAATACATATATGCCTGGCACCATATTATCATATGTAATACTAAAGTATAGGAAAACCAAGTAGCGTCACTGACGTTTTTGTAAGTATGTTTTTGGTGATCTTCTACTATTTTGTTTTGTACATTGTGCGGGAAATTTAAAAATGTATATATAAATAGGATAGTGAAATATTTAAAAACAAATTAAAACGTTTTTTTTTTTTTGCATTTTAACAAATTTATAATTAAAATGTTAAATATGTCGGTCAGATAAATTAAACAACTATTTAAAAGTACAAAAGATGTATTAATTCTCTGTTTTGTCGTGGATATGTATAGTATTTACCATGTACAGATTGTATGTTACAACACTAACCTGGTAGTATCTTTTGAAAATCCGAAGAGATGAAGCTCTAGGGAATCAATATAATTGGTCTTACAATTTCTCACTGCACAATAATGTGCCATTTTTGTTTAAACTTGAATAACAGTTCAATAACTAAAATCAGAAAATACACTCCAACAGTCTTAAAATAAGAAAATACTTCAAAAACGAAACTATATAAAACCGCTATTCCAAAAAATTTTCTTAAAATCTATGCAATTCCAAATCATACAATAAATATAAAGCACAAATGTTTGTTTAGAATGATGTTTACCATTAACACGTGATGTATGTCGCCAACTCCTATATTATTTGACGATTTATTTTAGTTGTTTGTAAGACCAAGTGCCGTTACATATGTCTCGAATGCTATCTACTTACTCTTTAGCTCCTTTACTTAAACAAGCTATTAACTCTCTCACAGGGCAGCGCCCCTTATGTGGCCTCCTACCTCCCCTTCTAGCCACCCCTATCCTCTCAACATGAACCTCTAGTATCTAAAGTTACCTCGCTCTTATCATTCTCAGCACTCTAGTTCGAATGTGTACCAATTGTGCATATTCCTCCATTCAATACTCTAGATAAACACGCTCTAGCTTCACTCCGTGGTAGTTGCATCTCACATTGGACCTATCCTCCACGTTCACGGAGATGCCTCGTACTACGCATAAACCTCTTTGGTTCTCCACCCTTGGTCTCGTGTTTCTCAGTATTCCGTACTACTAACTGGGTTGCCTAATTTGAGGTTCGTGAATTGCACTTCACGACAAAGTAAATCATACGGTACAAAACAAAATGGCGGCGCAATTTTCCTTAGGCAAGAGAGTGACGCTACTTGGTATTCCTACATTTAGGTATAAGGTTAACAAATGACATTTCAATAAAACGAAACAGAACTTTGTTTTCTACCTAACTGCACCATCTATCGTAACTTCGTCTACTTAAAATCACGTTACAGCATATCCCATTTAATTCGACTTTTTATTTGCAATTATGAGTATCCCGAAAAATAATTTTAAGTTACTGAAGTGCCCGTAAGATGCCGTAATTTGTTTTCTTTTTACATTTCTCTTTAAAAATTTTCCGTTATTAAGGTTGGTGAAAAATAAATGTAAAACAAGTTGCCCATAATTATCTATGAATTTGGTTCAGGACACTTTGAGATTGTACCAGTTATAAAGTGGTGGGGGAAGTATGCCTTTTGTCACACATAAGTATAGGTATAATTGTAACTTTAGTGAATATCAATCGATTTTTAAAAACTTGAATTTATTGAGAAGAGAACATCAAAAAGTCGAAGAGCGTAAATAATACGGTTTGCTTTATTCCTTTAAATGGTTAAAACTAGGTAATTTGTCTCATTTATGCGATTTTCTCGAAAAATTCAAACAGAATGGCAAGACTATGTTTATTTACTAAACCTATTGCTCACCCTATAAGCTGTAATTCAGAAATGCTTTCAAAAAAGAACTTCAATAAGAAGACACCGCAAAAAAGTTAACTATCAATAAAAGTACAAATAATAATAATATCTATTTATTATCAGATGCAGAAACTATACTATACTATACTATTTATTGACAATATTACAAGCCAGTAATAATATCTACATTTTCAAAAGGACTGCATCACCTATGGGTGTTCTTCCTGTAGCCCTGGTGTTTCGACTGGTCTTCACTCTTCGTGGTCATTATAAGGTGTTAGAGGCTTGAGTCGTTATCATTTTACAATTTTGATTTCAGACCAAATTACATAATATTTATTACTAAGAATTTTGATGACACATGAGTGACAGTTCAACTAATAATGACAATTAAGTGCTGGGAACATTTCAAAGGTCTTAATAATTAAAGTATCGGAATGTTGACGTAGAATTTATAAGCCACCGCCAGAGAAGTTGCAAATTTAGGATTCATTCGTCATTCTTTTTGGTCGAGCTAACAGAGTGAGCCAAAAGTTTAGAAAATGTAGATACAAAAATCCAACTATCTTTCGAACGACAACATATCTCAATTCGCAGTTTTAAAATGTTAAACTGTCATTGCGTTTCTTTTTTTTTTCTTTTGGATTGATTTAATAGATTCTATATTATTCCATTTAAACTTTTCAAGAAAATTGCATACGTAAATATGGATGTGTGTATGTTGTTGCTAGGCGAAGCTTCGGATTGTAGAATACACCATGACACTGACATCTATTTGACGTATTGTATCAACCCCACTGAAATTTTGCCGAACCCGAAGGAATTCCAACCTCTAGTAGGGATTTTTAACGTGCCAAACATCGCATCGACACGGGACCTACGGCTTTACTTCCTATCCGAGAAGAAGGCATGTTGTTCTGATTCTTATCCACAATTAAAAATCACCGCCTCAGGCTGGGATCGAACCAGCACCTGCGGGGTAGTTACGCTATTCACCTACTTGATATTCTCTTTACAATGAATCTAAATATTTGAAAATCGGTTGACATTCACTAAAGTTATAATAGTATTTTAAAGTGTCACAATGGCGTTTATGTAATGCGAATACAAGTTTGAATAACGAGCTGCATAGCGACGAGTGATTCAATGTAGGAGCATTCAGCAGTCATTGTGACACGAGTTTTTTACAGTATTTTTTCTAATTTGCACATTCATCGCCCATATTACATTCCGGCAAGAGTCCCACCTGTGCGTTAATATCTCATTACAGCACAGTGTGCGGTAATAACCATTTCAGCACTGCGTCGTCGTTTGTTTTAGCGATTAGAAAAAGATTTTTGTGGTACGAAAAGTATGCTTTCGCCAACACTTTGTAACCCATGCAATTTTTAAGTAGTATGGTCTAACCTTGTATAGACAATTATAAGCCCAGTCTTTTACATTTACCTGTCACCAGCTATCTTGCGGGGACTTGAGAAACTTAAAAGTATTTTTAAGGATGTTTTCATGAACACATTTTCTAGTAAATCCGCTGAGAGGTGGCCGGTCGCCACCAAATGTATCACCCTGTACATATTCTTAATATTTACATCTGCTCTACGTTACTTTGATATATTTAATCGAGCTATATCACGTCTCTATATACATAAATAAATTCTGTTGAATATTTTATATGTACGTTAGATTGTATGAATTTTATTTATTGCAAGCATCGTTCTCAATACTTCAAAGAAAAGTATTTATGGTAAAAGTAAATTAGCAGTAATGAACGGATTAAACAATATTTAATGGCTTGATATAAGGACTGACACTTTTATGTATCTAAGAGTTATCTTTTAATTTCTTACGGATCAAAAAGAAGATATAAGTATGGACGAATAAGTATGTTAGTTAAGTGTAGTTAAATACAATTTTGAATTATTTGCTAATCCATTTTATGATCAACTTCTAGTTTTAATTAAGCTGTTGCTTTCACAATTTAAAAAATATATATGCATATGCTTAGATTTTTTTTCTACTTGTTTGTACTAATCGCAATATAATGTATCTCAATACATTTTTTTTGTAATTCATTTAAATAGAATACGTTTTCATTGAAATCATTAAATTTGCTTACTTTAAGGCTTCTGACATTTGTATAAAGAGGAGTTCTTGTACAAAACCAGATAAAGATTATAAGTTTGTTTTTGGTCGGTTTTTACTTATGGCGCGTAATTCATGTCGATGGGTTAGAAGACTATGAGTTGGTCTGTTGCATTTTAAATCCAATGATGGAAACAGTCCAACCAACACCAACTCATATAAATCTGTGCTTATTATGAATTGCGAAAGTCTTTCATTATTTCAACCATGACAACAATATAGATATACTGATTAAAGGAATAAAACGATTTTTTCAAACTTACTTTTTGTTTCAATTATCAAAGCACTAATGAAGCAAATCTTTGAAATGAATATTTCTTTGTTTTAAATAATGTTAACTATATTAATTTGTTTGACGTGGAGAATATGTCTCTCAATGAAAGAAACCTCTCTATCAGTATATTATTTGCATACATACCTATTTATAGTTTAAAAACCTTAATGACATTCATTAATTCTCCATTTTGTCACATATTTGACTCTCATAACAAGGTTCTATAGAACATATGTATTAAAATTGACATGGAATAACAGGAAATAAGCTTATATAGTATCTTCGAGTTCGTGTGCATCCACCTTGAGTCTCAGCGGAGCAATCGTAATTTCGAAACGAGTAAGGTACATTTCACTTAAAGGGCATGGGGCTTCTTTTCTGCGAAATCTTTCTTTGCTCGCGCTTTTAATCCAAGATTATGAATCTTTTAGGCTGAACCCGCGGGGAATACACCAGGAAGACGACGAGGGGACGCATGGCCGCCTTTATGCGCAACCAAATTGTATTATCTCGATTACTTTTACCGTTTTACGTAATCAACCTTAATATGAAATTTATTGTTTGAAAGTCACATGCCTTACAACGCGGCGTTCTTATATCGGTAGACGAATTACGCGTGTGTGGACCCTACACGCTTGCACCGTACGTGTAGTACTACGTCGCTGTGCTGTATTTATTGATTATTCAATAAATTTTCGGATTACGTCACATGTAATAAGGATGAAATTGCTCTTCTCTTGCTTTTTCTAGCGAAGGGTGACGAAAGATCTCAACCGTTTAGGGTTGCAGTAGGGCAAGCGGTCAATAGACTATTCGTATTGATTTTAACTGACATGCTGACATCGGAAAGTATGAACAGTAAAAAATGTGTACGTATGAAGATAAATTGTTTACGTGGAATATATTTGTGTGTATATGTAATTAAAATAGTGAATTATATTTGTTTCCTTCATTATTCAAATACAGACGTTGCCGTTCTTTTAATTATTTTATTAAAATCAATAACATTTAAAGAATATTAGGTGTTAGTGTAATGAAAGTACACGCTAGATTAGATGTTTAAAATGTACACTTTTAGTCAAAATGTAAGCTTCCAATCGACAGATGATACATTGCCGAATTTAGTTGGAAATGTCAGCGGTGTATCTGTAATAACATCACAACATTCCACAATGTGATTTTGAAGATCTAAGTTTTCAGAGGATTGAGATCAGGTGATCGTGCTTCCAGACTGTCCAATAGTTAGAAGTGATAAATATCTTTTATATGCTGAACGTTTCGGGATGCCTGAAGGTACATATATATATCTTGCAGAAGGACTGAAATATCATTTTTAACCCTCCGTAGACACACTATAATATGCGCACCTACCTACGCACACATGGGTCTGTGGTGTCCAGCCTTCTTTTATCGTACTTAGATTTGTTTGAAAAATCTGAAAAAATTCAGGAGAGTAGCTTGAGATCTATAGAAAGAGACCATGCATGGGTACAAAATAATTTTTATTATTGTTATCTCAATGGAAAGTGATAGGAAACACGAGAAATGCATGAATTCATTAAAAAATCATAACTCTTCATTAAATAAATTTAAAAAAGTAGTACTACACAATATGTTTCTGGACATATAGTAGATTAAGTAAAAAATATTACATTATGAAAATTTTAAAAAAGTATAATTATTTCAACAATTGAAAAGGTGCAATTTTGGAGTAAAAATTGTTAGATTTTGATTGGTAACCAAAATTTAAGACGTGTTCTTATGTTCCTGGAAGTGGAGCATGTTCATTTTCCAATTCGCTCCCAGAAAGGATGTAGTTCTCCTCATCTTCTGAGCAAGCAACCATATAAATTTTCTTCAGGTATTTCTTCCAACAAAAGCTCTCACGAAACTTGCTCTAATTCTACAATTTGAAAAAAAAAGTTATAACAATTCTTGTGGTTTTTGAATGAAAAATTTTGTTTTACCAATTTTCTTATATATCTGATTTATATATAAAACGTGTACTTACTTTTAGAGTTCAAAATAATGCACTTTACAAAAAAAAATACTTTTATACTTCCCTAGACACACATGGGTCTGTAGTGTGCGCTAGCGATGTTAACTGCTTGGTGACTCACCATGAACTGAAGGCCGAGGTCGCCCTTTATTACGTTAGTGCTCCCTCCAAGCACAATTTTTTAGGTGAAGGTTCGAACCCGAAATATTGAATAACCGTTGAGATCTATCGATTTCTAAAAATGGCCGGACACCACAGACCCATACTGGAGGGTTAACAAAGTGTAGGTATGTTCCACCGTCCAATCGCCTTGCAAGAAAAAAAAAAAAATGATCCCATTAAATAATGTTCGTCACTAACACCAAACCAAATATGGACATTAAAGGTTTGTCGGAACGATAATACAAATGTGGGCGGTGGTCTATGTACGTACAGCAGGGCAAATTAAGAGGCGATCAAGTAGGCCAACAGTGGAGGGGTACAAGTATTAGGTATTAAAAAAATATAAATAAGCTAAGGAGAATAAGTCGCACTCCCAAAAATGCATAAAATTAGCGTTATGATCTTCTCACACAATTGCATAAGAAGATATCTGTGAAATAGCGTTCATATCAGGTGAGTTGGTGTTGTTTGGACTGTGCCCATCGTCTAGACAACTACACAGTCGCTCAGAGGAAAGCAAGTAGAAGCCCGTTTTAATTTAGGGAACAACAAAAAGTAAATGGGAGCGCATATTGTTTTACTTTAATTATGGTTTGACAGGTTTGTTTCTACGTTGGAATTTCATTCTCATTTTTATGAATATTCTTCCGCTAGATTTGCAATATCCTAGATTGTGCATCCATTGGATTGTGGATATCCGACGTTCCGGCCAACGTAATCATCAGAGTAGCGTTGACAAGGACTGCCACTTGCTAATTCCATAGTTGACTATGGAATTGTATGGATCTTTAGGGCAAATTGTCTGATGCTTTTCCTTCTGTAATATACAGTGTACACACTACTGTATATTACAGTAGAACCACTGCCAAAACGTTGGCTTTTCACAATCCAACAGACGATGGAAACAGTCTAAATAACACCAACTGATATTCGTCTGACCCATCGGTAAGAATTTCACGTCATAAGATTCATTTTTATCCCCAACCTTCAATGTAACACAGTTATTCAAATTGCTACCACCCTCCTTAACTAACTTCTGGTTTCTCAACTGTTAAAAGAAATAACTGAGTTTTCCTTAGGAAAATTTATAACTAATGAAGAAAAAAAAAAAAAAAACTCTTGACAAGGCTTGGGTTACTGAATTTTATTTTTTCTTCAAAATATTAGTCAAATACAGTGTGGAGTTGCCTTTTACGCGATTTTATTTATTCGGATTTCAAGTTATGCGAGTAAATTATCATAAAAATCAGCATATATTGTCTCAGATACTGAAAATACACAAAACTTTTTTAGAATTCTTTGAACTAAGAGATCATTCCGCTACAGGAAAAGGCTAAAAATTTTTAATTGAAATCCTTGGCCATGTCAATTTGCCTTCAACAAACGAAAAGTTTTCGACTCTAGTGCTAATACAAGAAAACCTAAGCATACTATGAGGTCATGCGGAATGAAGTAACGTTTTGAAGTTGAATTTGTGAATCTGACTAATTAAACACTAATTTTAAACAAAATGGTACTTGCGTTTAAGTAGTACTTATTTAAAGAGGAACGTGTATATTTATAGTTTATGCAGAGGTTCATAGAGAAGTATATATATAAATATAGTTTTTGTTTTGTTATTGGTTACTTGTGCAAAATTACAATAAAACATGATACTAATATTGTCGGTAAATAATACAGTAGAAGCTAAATTTGGATTATTTGCAATAATTCCCATAAACCATAAACTATTAGCAATAATTCGTATGGGGAATATCACTGAGTAGAAACAAAGCCAACGTATATAACAACCAAATTTTGTTTTCAGAATATTTAAAAAAAAATATGTTCCGTAACAAAAGATTTACTTGTTGAGCAACTTTTTTCCACTATACCTTTTGAATGATTTTCAGTTATTTGAAGAATCTGATTTTCAAGTTGTGCACTCTAACAGTTGTCGTTACTCCAATAGTTTGTTAACGCAAACACATTTAAGAAGTTAAAACAAGAACAAAATAGAAAAAATTATTCAACATATTGATAAACAATAATTGAGAGACCCCCAAAGACACATGCATAAAATTCTGAAACACATAATTAAAAGATTAATAATATCCTTTACATCAATAATTGTCACCTTGTCACTCATATTTTAGACATTCTGTATATTATAAAAGTTTGGGTAGTTTGAAAAGCACAATGATATTCTCTATTTGAACTGATTTTTTTTTTAAACAGTACTCGGCCTTTTTGTTTTCCCTAATAATTTACTGAATTATCGACATCTTTAATTTGGAAATCTTCGCCAACCCTGTTGAAACCGATGGTGTAATTTAATATACAATTTGCAATCTTGTATAACACCAACAGCTGCGAAACGGTATTTCACAGATGCGAAAACGATCCTCTAGTATATATGTATATAGAGTTAGAGTGCAAGGTGTTATGCATTTATGTACTTACAGGTTTCCTTTTACATTTGCTGTATGTTGTTAGTTAAGCAATAAGTTACATTTACGCGAATGGCTCTTCGTATTTTTTTTTGGTAACTGGAATCACCTTCAAAGGTTTTTTTTTTATTATTTTGATTTAAAATACTTTGGTATTGGAATTAATTAATTCTTCAGAGTTTCAGTTTCAAATTTTGCAATTTTCATGTTCAAAATTAGGAAGTAAAAACTACTTTTTCATTTAAAAATATGACATTTGACGAAAAAGAATTTATCACAAATTCTTATAAAATCTGATGTACCTTGCTATAATATTCTTACCTTCAGCTAGGCTTTGTCAAAGATTTATCAGGATATGTTTTCTGACCGGCAAAAAAACCGCCCACTTGAAATTTTGGACGTTTATAATTTCACATACATTAATTTAGGTTCCCATTGAAATTGTATTCGAGAACTATTCATTTCCAGTGTAAAAATGCGATTCTCTTGAGAAAATGAGGCAGATTAGGGCAAAAATAAATTTAATATTACGAAATAACAAAATGGGCTGAACCATTTTTCTCGTTAAATAAAATTGGACATAATTTAAAATTGATTTGTTCGATATCGCATATGTCCTCCACGAGCTTCAGCTACATAGCGTAGCCGTTGTAGCATTGATTTATTTAGGTTTCTTAGTAAATCTTCTGGAATTGCTTCGAATTCTTCTTGGAGCACAAATCGCAACATGTGGAAGAACTTCTTCCACATACCAATGGGCGTTCAATGCACAATTCTCAATAAATTCGAGGTCGGTTCTTACATCGGTTGAAATACCAGCCCATACCAAATGGAACTCGTTGTGAGATGGTATACCGTTCATTCCGTCATCTCCACATTCTTTCTCTACCATTTGGGGATCGTAAACAAAACTGCGAATCGTCTGTAAACAAAACTACACTCCAATGCTGGATCGTCCAATTTATGTGCAAACGCGCAAATTGACGACGTGCTTACGATGCCTGGGCAGCAATTCCGTTCATGTAGCTGGTCTCCGCGACGTCTGCACACTCTCTAGTAGCCTTCGTCTTACTGTTCTTTCACTTATCTCAACCCCTCGTACAGCTAGTAAACGATGTTGAAGCTGAACCGCATTTAACTTGCGGTCCCTTAACGTGTTGAGCACCATAAACCTATCGTCAACCCTAGATGTTGCTCTTTTTCTTTCACAACCTGCTCGTCTAATCTATTGTAGGAATATCAAGTAGTAGTGAACTAAGCCTACTTGCAATTTACTGTAAATAAACAATAATACATGGTACACCCTTAAGTACTCTACATCGTAAATCGCTGTTAATATTAACTAGCAGCGAATTTTACCACATGAAAAAAAAAACTAACATATTTCATTTCAGTAAACAATCTCTGAAATCATCATTCTGTATTGATAAAAAAACCCCAGCTTTTATTGCCCATCCCTTAGCTTAGAGAATATCGCCAATACAATGATGCTGAAGGGCGTGTTTCCAGACTCTTTAAAACATTCTAAAATTAAACCCGTATATAAAAAAGGAGATGTGAACAATATCAGTAATTACGAACCTGTCTCTATTTTATCGTCTAGGTATATCTAAAATACTGGAAACATTAGCTTACAAACGCGTATGGGATTTTATCCGATGTAATCTATTAAAAATCTGTATTTAGAACAAAATTAAATGAATTATCTGACATTTCTAAATGCCATAGGCGACTAGATACATTATAACTTTTAAAAAACGATTATTTGGCGTATTCTGTAAAAAAACACGAAGACTGAGAGCTTAAGTTATAAATACCAATTGATAGGTAATTAAAAAGCATATTTGCTGGTAAATTAAAAATATATGGCCTTCTATTTAAATTAATCAAATTAGAGTCACTTATAGTTCTTATTTGATTAGTTTTAATTTTTGTACACCCTATATAAGATGGCAAGTTTATTTTAATTGGGTTATAAAATATGGTCTATTGTAAGACTTCACGGTGAATTTCGCTTACATAACCTAAATACTTCTTAAATTTGAAACATGAAAAGTAGGTTAGATTTTCACAAATATAGCGGTTTCATTAAAAAAAAAACAACTTTGATAGTTTAGGGCTTTTGGAACATCCTGTATAATATGGAAATAATTTTAAAAAGTAACCATAATAAACCCCCATATATCCCGTATACGTCACGTGTTTTGGTCACGATATTATCAAGTTTATGCATTTTCTTACCTAGATTTCAGTTTATAAGATTTTGGAACATGTACGTTTGGAACAGTTACGTTTTATTTGTATTTCCTTTCTTCTTATCATCCCTTTTTCCAATTAATTTGTATATACAAAGATATGCAAGGACTGTAGCGTAGTAATTGACACACAAGGTACACTGAGAAAAATTGAAATGCATATTTTAGTTGAATTATATATGTTAATTCAAACAATTATTTGCGTATGTGCCGATTTGAAAGAACCCTGGGTACCCTTAAATTTTCGTTGACTAGTCAAAACGTGTTATTGTCATTGTTTAAATATATACTTTCAATTTTGAATCAAAATGGTTCAGGCAAAGTTCAGGTTATTGGACGGATCACCATTGTATGCTGTTTAGTGCAACTAATTCTGCGTAAATCATTTAAACATTCCGATGGTTTGAACATATTTAAATACAAAAATTTGACGAGTGAACCAATTATTGGTTGAATCAACAAATCTCTTTTTCTCGGTGTATCTGATCACTCCGGACTTTACCGATTTAATTAATTCGGTACAACTATTTGGGAAATTCGTGCGTTTCCATTTTCCATTTCGGTCTTAGGTTAAAAACGGAAATCCACGAGTATCCGATACAATTCTTGCGAATTAACTAAATCGGGTAACGGGAAATGGTAGGATATCTTGTGTGTCTAATCTGTATGTGTTGAAAATACTTATTGAATTTTAAAATTCGTTTTTTAAAATTAAAAGATACAGCTTAATGCAGACATTAATGCTTGTAACTCTCTTCAGAATGTAAGCTAGTTACTAGTTATAAATAATTCTTTGTTTCATTTGCACTTGCTTTCTTACTCTAAAGACCATATATTTTGCTTGGATACCTACTGATAGCAGTTAGATGTATGTGCGGACTATTGTTTCATAATTGAACACAAAGAGTACAGTAAATTTAGTAGGAAAACAGGGATATGTTCACATATATTTTATAGCGGTGACATAAACAGAGCTCCGCTGCTTGGGCTCCTCCTAATCTAAACGCTGTGTGGTTTTCTATTATGTTGTCAGAATAATACAAACGGCTCCAATAACAGCGATCTCGGGTCCAGTTTGCTACCGGACAGCTGATAAACAATACTGGCCCCAGGGGCTCCCAAGCCTCCTTGATTCATTGCCGCGCTTCGGCCACGGTCAAGTCTCAGCGAGTGCACCGCAATCTCACTTGCGATAAGACGCTCTCGAGAAAATACCACGGAACGGATTTATTTGTTCGAGTTTCAGTGTTGAATAATTTTCTCCGGTGCTTAACGATATCTGTACACGATCAAACGTCAAGTTTCTGCGGCTTATTCGCGAGATTAATATGGTATAGGTGGTTAAATGGCTAAACGTGATGAGGAATTTTTAATCGTGCGCCTAGTTCTGTATTTCGTTTTATACGCTTCCACTATTGCATATATACTACCAACATTGTTTAAGGAACGGATGATATTATTTTCTGTATTATTAAAGAACATTTTGTATTTTCTTGTTTTAAACATTGATTCAATCATTCGTTATGGTTACGGTCGATTGCCCAATAGAATTTCTGAGATAACGGAAACGTTTAAATTAATAACGTTTGATGGTAAATTGCTGTATGAAATATTTTACATTTAATGTGCATTGAGGATGTGATTCTAGGGAGAAAACAGTTGGTAACCATAGACGACAATTGTCTCATAGGTCTGGGTATTTATACATATTTATTACTCTGCTCTAATCAACTATAAATGATTTGAATTTTTGAGATGACCATAAAAAATAACACAATGAAACAAGCAAGAGACGAAAATTGAAAAACAAGGATTTTGATGCTTATATGTACTAATAAAGTGTGTGTCGTCCATTAGCTTGAATTATTTTGTTGGACACTCCTGAGATATGTTTCCGATGCGCCTGCGAATGTCTTAATGCGAAATTCTTTCATTCTTCGATTGTGGGCTCTAGTTGCATCTGAATACATCTCGCAAAGAAACCCTAATGGGCAGTTCAGTCGATATCAGTTAAACCGAATCCACGGTTTGACTTCAGTGATATTATGCATGATGGAAGCGTTTGGTGATAGGTTCCGTCATCAATAACCTTATATCGTATTAACATAAAACTTGGGCCCATGCCATAAGAGATGATATAACATAATTCTCCAGAATAAAATTAGTGCAGCAATGAGCAATTAGTTTATCTGGACCTGCAACGAGATGTTCTTTTATTAAGATTAGTTACGTACCAAATCATCACAATTTATGATAGGTATATAATGTACAAATTTCTGTTTGAAATGATTTGAAATTTGTGGAATGTGAGAAAAATCTATATTTATATACATCTGAAAAAATAGATGCGTTATCTAACTGGGTTTACGATAAAGCACGTTTGACATCTAACAAGCATTGACATTTTTAGGTTAAAGATTTAAAAGAAGTTCTAAACTGAAATAAATAAATAATCTAAAACATTTAATAAATTCAGATTACATGTTTTGACTCAATGTCATCTTCAGATCTACGCCAGATCTACGATATTCTGCTGAAAGATGTAATTTGCATTGAAATAAATAGTGGAACGGCTCAGAACTTCCTTTTAAATCATTAACCTAATACTTTATTATCGTTTATTGAATCTAAAATGCAATATTTGCGTTTTTTATTCTTTCTACTAAATCCTTTACAACACGCTGATTTAATGCGAATCGCGACTACACTATAACACTATCACAAACTTAGGTATTTCAATATTTCGGCGTTTTATTGCGATTTTTGTTATTTTCAACCCAAAATTTTGGATAATTAGCGAAGATTCAATGTAATTAGGGCTAATTAAAAAGAAAGAAATGGGATCAGCTCTTGAAATAATTAGAAGTTTAGCATATTTTCACTTAAGCAGAATAGTATTTTTTAACCTAATGTAATTTAGTATGGATTAAGTAGAGGAGAGTGTGGTTTAGGCTTTTGGGCAAAGAATATTCATGGCGACTTCATAGGCTCTTCGTGCGGGAAGGCGCGCGGGTTACTATTGAGTACGATGTAAAATAGTCATTGTATCGCTACGTCTATGTATTTCAGCTACACGTGTTCATCGGTCGAGTAAGTCTGTTTACCTGATTCTTATCGCCCCAGATGGCCAAATCCATTTCTGATCGGCACTTCGCTATGAGATATCGGTTATTTCAATGGGTTACGAAATAGATACAATGTACAAACAAAAATTATTGCATTGTCGAACTAGTATGGGTTTATA
This sequence comes from Cetonia aurata, assembly GCA_949128085.1. NCBI lineage: Eukaryota > Metazoa > Arthropoda > Insecta > Coleoptera > Scarabaeidae > Cetonia > Cetonia aurata. The sequence goes on from OX421885.1 coordinate 2,630,795, forward strand.
CACATTTTATAAACGCTCCTCGTTTCCCGGCCATCGCCTTGGGCCTAAAACACGCTTCAGCTTAATGATAAGGTACTCCTAAGGTAATATTATCTTAAAATTTGTAAAATATAGTAGAGATGCATATATTGTTTTTATTTTTTAATCTCTTTATTTTTATAACAACTTTATTTTGAATTTATTTAAGGAATCTAATGCAAATAAAAAACAATTATTGAAAACCTCGAATATAACATTGATTGCAAAAATTGTTATCTCCGTTTTGAAATCGTTTCCGTTTAATAATAGCTATAAAGGTTAAAACCTTTCACAACAGAGGTTATATTGTTTATTTTTTAATATTGAAAAGTATGCAGGACCGGTGGCAAATTTCAAAAAATTATAAATTGTATTAACAAATAAAATTATGTTTTAGTATTCATAATAACATATTTGGCAATAGTGATTATGTGATCTCCATCTGTAAATATACGCTAGAAAATATTTTTTTTTGTTTTACTTAAGAATAACCTAACCTGAAATTATAACTTTGCATTTTCTTAATTGGATGAAATTCTAGTGTTAAAAAGACCTGTAAAAGTCCTCAAAAGAATACAACACTCTCATAGATTGTAAGTTTATATTACTTTAAGCGTACTTAGATATATTTTGTGTATTCATAATTCGCTTCTAGTAATGGTACAGATGAGTAACATTTATCAAGTTTGTTGTAATTCAATTTTACCTATATTATATCACATTATTTACAAGCAGTTTTCCTCATTATTTTTTAAAATAATTAATAGAACGGTTTCTTAGTTTCGTTTTGAATTTATTTCTCATTCCACGATTTCACTATTTGATATTTCAAATTGGTTAAATATTTCCCTCAAACTGTAAGTTAAAGAAAAGAGAATCACGATGCCCTTGCGGCGATGCACCGGCAGCATCTGTAAAGCATCCTCCTTTCATTCTCCTTTACGTTAGTAACACCCGACTTGACTCACCAGAAAGGCAAATGTGTTCTCTTGGGCGTAAAATTAAATAATTCTTGGTAACAACCATTCGAATGAGCGTTCGGTTTCAAAGACGTTTCATATTCTTCTTTTTCATCCACCTCCCGTCTGTTCGTTTTTCTGTACCGGCAATCTAAATTGATAATGAAATAAATTCTAGAACAAACGGGAATCGTAATTGCGTTTTTCCCTTTTTTGTTTTGATCCGTGCCCCCGTTTAAATGCGCTAGACGAAGAATAACGTAATTTATCTTCGGAAATAGATGTCAAATATTTTAATCAACTCGCGAGATAAAAATATAAATCCATGTGGCTATATTTTTGTGTTTACTAAAGTACGCATGCGTTAAAGTTATATCCCCGTTCGGAGGCATTAATTTTCTGCGAAGGGAAATAGCGGGAATTTCTGTTTTATTTTAATTAAAGAAGTTTTTTCAGGCTACCCTAGAAAAATAGCGAAGGTTCCGAAATGCTCGCTTCGTTAAATATGTACACAGGGAAAATTGAGTGTAATACTGCTCAAAAGTGATACGGATTAGATACTTTTAACGCAGTTCTTTATAGATAATCTTCGCCCATTTCCGTTTTATATTTACAATCCATTAAATGGCATAAGTTTTTTTTGCACAATTTCATATTAAATGAGAAACGGCAAAACCTCCTCATATATATTGAACTCCTGTTCACGTGTATTATATGATTCATGTATCTTTTTTCTATTTCAAAAAGACACACAAAACATTATCTAAATTGCCACATTTTCGAAAATAACGTAATAACGCGATTATGTGGAGTAAATCATTTTTTATATAACGTGGGGTGTATTGCAGCACACACATTCCTTTTATCTTATCTAGCCACAGCATCTGGTAAGTTTCTGTGAGCGTCTGGCTTCCTTTTTTCTCTCCGGGACCGATAATTCTGTGCGCTGATTTCATCTATACACACACGAGTTCTATATGTATAGTGGCACTGCATTTATATATCTATATACATTCAAAAAACCATGTTAAATGGTTCATGGAAAAGCAACAGCGGCGAGATTCATAACGCGGAATTGATATATCTGCGTTATAGGAGAGACCAACTGAAATCGGCGGGATTCTTTGTGCGATACACCCCAAAAAATTGGCGAAATTGAAAGGGTCACGTGCTTCGGATTTTGGCTCATTGTATTTCATGACTTTCCACTTTTATCCCCAAGTGACATCTTGTAACGGGACACGCTTTTATACGGTGTGTTTTATTGCCGAACGTAAGGGTTGTATTATTGAGGTTTCTTTTTTTAAATTTTCTGGTGAATGCGAATTTAAAATTGAAAAATTGATCCTTGACGTGTGTGCGAATGTGACGCTCGACTTAATTATCTTCTATAGGTACCCTATTATATTACATTTTTTTTAATTACTTTATAAAACATCTGCATAAGGAAAGTAGAAAATGATTTATGCATAGGTAAATAGTATCGGTGATATTTATGATGTAATTTATTCCTACACAATTTTATGTCCTGTAATAAAACAAATAAAATAAACCGTGTATACCTTTTTTTGAGCATAACTTTTTCAAAATTTTTAATGGCACGTTGTTTAATGGAAATTATGTTTGCTTAGCAGTTAATTATAGTGACAATCATATATAATTTTCGTAAATGTTAAAATTTTATTGATCATATGGTTGGTATGGTAAGAGAACCTTAGTAAATACTTGTCTACATTAACTTAAGTATCATTTCAGCGCATATAATAATATACCTAATATAATATTTATTGGCATTCTCTCAGTATAACAAGTAAGACATAATAGTAGAAAACACATACAAACAAAAGTGATGACAAAAAGACATTAAGTATTTAGTGACTACTTTGCATATATAAAACTCGGCAATTACACACGATGCGGTGACTAAACCGTCAATTAACGAAACATTGGGAATTATTACTAGTTGAATACAGGGGCGTTTTTGGTATTGGTCTTCCAAATTGAAATATTGGCAACATTGATCTACTTCCGGTTATACCGGATTGCATACTTGCTTATTTTAAATAGAACATATTAATTTTAATAATAATAATAATATTTTTGATCCTGTATACAATACATAAAATGTGTAGGATAAGTGGAAAATAAAATAACAAAATTTAAGACATTGGGTTTATATACGCGAAGTACATAAGTCAAAGTACTCGTCGATGGAATATATACTTGTTGACAATAAAAAGTTCTTAATGTTCCGTTTAAAGGTGTTGACCGATGTTATATTTTGATACTTCAGAGGTTGATTTTTTTGCTTGTCCAGAAATAAGTGTCCGATTTCTTTTAAAGTTGTATTTTATTTAAACTTAACTACAAATATTGTTACTAACAAACTTTTAGGAATAATTTGAGTTATTTAAGCTTCATTAGTAATATCTTGTACATGTTGATAAAGCTCAAAATCGAAATTTATAGAAACAAGCCTACCAAGTCTTTGTAAATGGTCTTTTCTCATATGAGGCACTTTATAGTTGTTACCACCACTTATTTTCATAATTTCTACCATGTACTGCTGGTGAGTAAGAAAAATCTTATTTAAAGTCTCAGGAGTTAATGCAGGAAAAGCGTTTTCAATAGCACGGATAAATTCGTCTACAGTTTTGCAAGCCGATTGTTGCTGCAATTACTGGATTGCACTGAAAAAGCCTAAATCCCAGACGTTGGTGTCGGGACTATTAGATGGCTGGCATATTATTTTGATTTCAAATTAGTTCTATTCGCAGCTTCATTAAACTCAATGTCATCAGGAAGAATGTGTGGTTTAGCGTTATTTTGTTGAATGCAAATTCTTTTGCGTGAAGCGCTTCTTGGCCATTTTTGTTGAATGGCGGGTAATAATTTTTCAATAATCATACTCCTGTACTCTTTTCTAGTAACATTAGTAATCACTTTCGTTTCAATCGTTCCAGCTGCGCGATTTTTACTGCTCCGTTTAGCAGGTTCTGAAAAAACAAATGGCCAAATACCAAGTTTTCCATCGAAATTCTTATTTTCGGTATGATTCCAACGTGGATGAGCAACAGCGACTAAAAGAATCACCTTTTTGAGGAAACACTTACTTTTACAGGTCCTGAACGGTTCTTCTTCGTCTTCTACAAGGTAGTATGTGTTAGTTGTTTTGCTAATGTAAAACCATTTTTCGTCTACATTAATCCGATCATACATGTCGATGAATTCGGGTGATTGAACATGTAAACTTTTAGGTTTCAGCATTGACAAACAGTAGTTGAGTCTTTCAATTTTGTTGGCGTCTGTGAGATAAGGGTTAACTGCATTTGAGTGTCGCCGTAATTTTCCTGACTTGAGTCTATTATGAACTGTAAATTTTGATAAGTTAATAGAGGTAGCCAACGAACGAATTGTACGACGATTATTGAGTGGTAGTGACTTTATTAGCTCTGGGTCGAAACCTTTTGGTTTTCGACCAACGCGTCCTTTCTTACGTGCCCCGACATCTGCTACTTCAGCACCATCGGCTAATGATGTTCGTCCTTATAGTTTTCACAGAAATTTTGAATTTATTGGCTGTCGCCTTGATTGAACCTTGCTTGTAAACCGCTTGCCTTGTGTTTAGAGTCAAATGAGGTCTCTTACCATGGTTTCTCGCCAAAATGTTTACATCTGCCATATTTTTTTTAAGCCGGAGATTTATATCAAGTCTTGAGAAAATCTTGTTTTTTTATTGAAAACATAAATTCTTGAAAAACTACAAAACTTTCAAACTGCTGTCAAAAACTTGACATATAAAAATTGTTTTCAAAATGGCAGTTAATTTTTGAAAGCAGCGCCACCTTTCTTTAATTTTTAAAAACAATGAAATCGGACCCTTATTTCTGGACAGAGGGAGTATCTAAATACCTGTAAAGTACTATTTTGGAATTTTCCGTGCGCAAACTAGGGGAGGTCTTGTAGGTCAATATTTATAAGCTTTATCTAATCATTAAACATTAAATACTATTATTTTGTAAAGGTTTCTTGTTAAATTTGCATATCACCAATCGAGTTAAAATTATTTCTCTTTTATTAACCTGGGCATTTAATGAAATAAAAGCGGATCATAAAGGGAAACTAAAGATAACATAATATTTACTGGAGTCGGAAATTGGAAACGATTGCTGGGAAAAGGCCACAATTCGTAGATCCAACAACACTGGATGGAAGTGATAAAACTATAAACACTTTTTACAACTGTGACCGCCTCTATGCCGGTACCGACGTATTGCCCTTAATTCTTTTTTACTGCCCGCTTTTATTGCCAGCGATACGATGTTGCGACTCTTATATATGCGAGTGCAACACCGGCATAAAACTATTTGCACGGTCGTTCGGTCAGACCCGGCATACCTTATTACATTTTTTCACTCTTAATTGGTATAAAAATCGAATCAATTAAGCTTAATTGCGGTTTTAACTTTCATGCATGAATGTCCAATGTGTGTATTGGTTCTCTGAACGTACGAATTTTAAAACCAAAACTTTAATTTGATTAATGTTGGATGGGACTCGTATGTTTCGAATATATACCATATTAAAATGAAGAAGAAGATCCTTTGATTTCAGTTATATATTTATTCATTCACGTTGAAAGTGCCATATTATGAAATCAGATTCCTACCTAATTTTAAACTAAGTTACACATTTATAAGAATATAGCCACACTATAATGTTATAAGTCTTTTTGCTATTAATTAATACGAATATTTCTTCGTTTAGAATCCATTTAAAACTAGCAAAAATAAAATAGCATGTGAAGGATTCGAAATCAAATCAAAAAAGGGTTATACGATTCTGCAACCCTTATGAAAATACTTACGCAATATCGTATAGAGGGAATACAACAGATGTATTGAACTAGCGTAATCAACCCCTTGCTTGATGGTGATAAGCGAAAATAACCCTACTACTGTATCGGTTATTACGCTGTTAGTCGGTTACCTTTGGCAATGTAGCGCCCGTTCATAAAAAAGTGTAATCCTACACCATACACATGTATTATGGCAAAAATCAAAATAGGATAAAAGAAATACAATACTATTCCTATTGTGAAATATCTGTAACCGAAGATAGAGTAAATAAAGGGATCACTCCGTCATTGGTGGTATTCGATACACGCTCAGTTCCTAATGCTTGCACGGCTCATATTTTTTTTTCAGTATTACATTATGGGAAAATCGAAACAACACGTTAACGGGTAACAATAATGGCAAAGTTAATCGAATTGGATACGGAATATAAAACTGCAACTGCAAACGAACAGAGAACATAAATAATGAGCTTATTTCAGAGGAACATTTGACTCATGTGCAATACCCTACGTTACAAAAAAACAAACATTTCTTAGACTTTTTAGTTATTAGAAATCAAATTCATATTAGATAAAGGATTATAAATATCATCAATGGTGTTAAGGCAGGGATAATCATACAGTATCAAATATTCAGTATTCATCCATATTAGAAAAAATATCGTTCTAAAATAATTATAACACAACTATTGTAGTTGTAAAGTTTGCTATGACTATTTTTATTACTTACTTTTCTAAATGTAGAAAACAGTTTTTTTTGGATTGTCAAAGTCGAATATTGCCGAAATTGTTTTCTTCAAAAAATGTGTCGGTTTTTTTTTTAATAATTAGTGGATTTTGATTAAACTAATGTCCTCAGTGTTAAAGAAATAACATTTCAAAATCTGGATAAAATATCTTCAGATTTTCCAGCTTTTCTATAATAAGAAATATGTAGGTATAGGAAAAAATTGTCGATTATGATAGACTAAACAAGGATTTTTTGCCAAGTTATAAATTGTTAATCGAAAATAAATATCCTTGCAAAATTTTTACATGCTTGATGCAAGATACTCAGAAGTGGTGGACCATTACATTTTATTTAGCTTCTATTTCGACTCTTAAAACTTATATGGAATACTACAAAGGTTGCCGCTGTTTTTCATATTTCAGGAGTTCCTCAAGTGTGCTCCGTGGGGTCCCGAGCCCTGATCTAAACTATACAACCCAAATTATATATTTCTTTACTCTTGGCTGGTAGTTTTATATTCTGATATCATTTGCTCGATTTTAATATTTAAAGACGAAAAATTTTTTTTCTGATGTCAGGTTAAGATTATTTGTAAAACAGTTAGGTGATGAGACCGCACCATCGTTAAGTACATGTATATATTTAAAAGAATAGGAAATTAGTGTTTTGAGAACTGCTATTACTATATTTAGGATTTTAATATCAAAACTTATTTTTATCGAACGCTGCTGTCCTTCTCATGTTTGTTTATTGGAGGAAAAGTAAATATATTTCAGGAACGAAATAAAGATATTAAATGTCAGCAATAGGTTTGGCGTGTCTGTATGAAGGTGATTCGTCATATTTACTACAGGAGTTTTATATATCTCTTTGTTTGTCTATTTATTGACGAGTCCATCCATTAGTTTGGCGTCCTGTTGCAAATATCAGATATCAGGCGGTCACTAGACAAATCGTGAACGTCTACGTCCCCCTTTTCCCCTTTTGATTTATTACCTTCATTTCCTCTTGTATTCCTTACGATAACTTTTGGATTATGTTTCTGCGGTATTTTTCTATACTCTTGTATTGGAAGCGGCATTGCCGACTGCGGTTATCGGATATATCTGTGTATGCAGCGGAGATATTGCCGTGGCGCAAGTGAATGGATGACTGCACGTCGGTCGTGCAATGCAACATAAACTGGTAATAGTGGATGTACCATTTCATTCAATCTCATTCCACGATGATGATCAGGTGTTAATGCTGGGGACGCCGTTCATTTTACGAATCAACGTTCACGTTAATTACTCGCCTAAGGTTACAGTTCCGATTAAATTCGTATCGATTTACGGTGATTCGATTAAAAGCTTCTCGCCAATATTCACACATGTATCGTCGGTTGAGTTTCAGCGCGAATGTGACAGCATTTCATTCAATGCTTGTTGAGAGACTGAGACAATAAATTGATATATTTCACTTTTTTATTGCATAAATGTAAATATTATAAATTTTCACGCACTAAAAGGTGTAACAATATGAGACCTGTAGAATTTAAAATATTTCAGTATAATCAATTCTGTTTTAAAATTATTGGTAAATGAGTCCTATTATCATGTACGTACCTACATATTAGGAAAATTAGAAACTGCATTTTTCTCTTTGCCCTGGCTATTACTTAAGAAATAATAACCATATAATTGATCATAAAATCTGTTTACAAAAAGCAATAAAATGAAACGTTCGTTATATAAACTGCAAAGAATAATAATAATTAGCAACAGTATGGTTGCCATTAATGTGTTTTCAATTATTTAAAATTGTGATAATAAAATAAATATTAGAGTCAAAAATACATGGCCAATTCCAATACTTATGGAAAAAGAAAAGTTCATCGTTTTTATTGAGCTACCAAATGCTGGTATAATTTGAATGTTTTTGCACGTTGCAATGTATTACAAAGACATGAATTTAATGAAAGAAGAAAATAATTTTTGGGAAAATTACGGGTAAAGTCAATGATAACAATTTTTTGTATAGATTGTGCAAGTACATTTATATCGAAAAAGTAAAGCTTTCTCACAGCTAGTAAATTACAATGAGGTTGCATATTTCCAATACTGTATGGTAATTATACGTAATATTTAAATGTAAATTTACTAATTGGCGTCGTAATTGGATAGGCAATTAATTTGATAAGTTTGGAAAGAGGAAACCATTCAAACGTATTGGAATGATTATAAACAATGATAGGTAAAATTACAATAGGTTTATATATTTTAAAATTATACTATATACGGGCGTCCTAAATTTGGCGTATCAACATAATGAATACTTTTTGTAGTGAAAATATTAAAGATACCTACCCAAGATAACAATGAATCTAATACTAAAATAGTTTAAGAAGTAAATAAATATATTCCGTGCATTCCTTACATCCGTGATGCATTAGAAATAGATCGAAAGTCGAATACCTGCATTAATATTTTAAAATAAATCTAGAGTGTAGTTTTGAGAAAATCTAACTGGATAATATAGTTATAAGCTTAGGAAGCAGGTTGTGTAGGCTTTGAGTTTAGTGAGTTTATTCACAAAGTTACGTTTTTTTTCATGCTATTTGCTACTGCCATGGTTCACTATGCTGCTTGTTTGTTTTAGTTGCCTATAGTCAGGCATTTGTTCTATATGTCATGTCAAAGACCTTGTAATCTTTTTGCTTTAACTACTATATCACATTTTGTTCATTACACATATTGTATACCTCCTTGTTGGATTTTCTTCCTGTATATTCCCCATTAACATTTATTCTTTCAAATACTAGCTCGATATTTTTCTTTTTCACATTAACATTGCTTTTGTGACTTTTTATTCATTTCCCAGGTCTTTGATCGGTGTTAGTCATAAGTCTGTGTTGTAAATTCTTAGTTTGCTCTTCCTGGATAAGTTTTCAGTTCTAATTAAGAACATTTTCCTGACAATTTTGTACAGAAATTGCAACAGATACTACCAAAAATACGTTATTCGTAATGAACTGTATAAGAACTGCCGAAAGTATGGATATACACAGAAGAAGTTATATAAACGGATGTTACATAAACAAATATTAGATACTATAGTGACAGTACGCAGTAAGAAAAATTCCGTTATTAAGTGAAAATTTGTTACGAGTTACAATTTTTTTATATTGAAGTAAGATATAATGGTTGATTTAGTAAACTGTGCCATAAACGGCGTTTGTTAAGTGGAATTTTGTTAAAATACGCAACACTCTTGCCAATTTAGCAAAATTATTCAGAAAATTAGTAATGTCACAATGTAATGTTACTGTTTTCGCTAAAAAAAAATTTTAACCTTTAACAAAGTATAAAGTGTTTCTGTAACAACTTTCGGTAGTTGTTACATTAACAAAGTGGACCTGCTGGAATAACAGAGTTTGTTAATTTTAACAAAATTCTTTTTACTTTCTCAAATAAGAAATATCACGGTATTGAAGAAATAGATCTGCAGTGTAGTACAACTTAGCAATTACATCTGTATTTTAACTGTTAAGTGTAATGCATTGTTTACAAGAGGTACACTAACTGCAAATATATACTAGTTTATTTTACAATTGTGTGTTGTTATGCTAACTAGCAATTTATCACTATATATATATATATATATATACTGACTTCCAGAAAAATTGCAACACCTAGAAGCTGTTTAACGATTTTATTGAAATTTTCAGAAAACGTCTATTTCTATGAAACAAAGTTATGATTAAGTTTTAAAAACAAAAGAACAAAAGCTTTAAAAGTTTTTTCAATAATGAGTTGCTCCGCCACGATTTGTAATGCACTCATCTAGACGCCTTGGCATGCTATTATTCAAGTGATCTATAGCTGCTTGTGGTATATCGTCCCAAGCTTCTTGAATCCGTTGTTGAAGATCGTGTAAATTATCTGGAGGGTGCGGTAAATTACCTATTCGCCTACCAATCATATCCCATACATGTTCAATGGGCGACAAATCAGGCGACAGAGAGGAGGACGACAATGTTAGATTCTTCCAAAAACCGTGTTGTAGCCCTTGCCGTATGAGGGCGCGCATTATCCTGCTGGAAAATGGGATTTTGCAGCCCCTGAAGATATGGAAGGCCAACTGGTTGTAGCACATTAGCAATGTAACCAACTGCGTTAAGGTTGCCGTCAATAAAGACCAAGGGTGATCTGCTACCATAACATATTGCACCCCATATCATAACTCCTTGAGTGAGGGCTGTGGTGCGTTCCACAAAAAATGTTGGATTTTTACGTTCTCCACGCATCCGTCTGACTCTCCTACGACCATCGTGGGCCCACAAGCAAAATCGGGACTCGTCACTAAACACAATTTGATGCCATTCCTGCGCCCAATTAACCCTTAAGTTGCTCCACTCTAGTCTGCGTAGACGGTGAAGTGGTGTAAGAAGAAGACGATAAAAATGGACGATATGAACGCAATCCATAAGATCTTATCCGGCGATAAACAGTTGACATTGACATTCTGAGTCCTGTACCTCTCATCCAATCATTTGCAATTGATCGAGTTGTTGAAAATCTATCTCTTGTGGCCAAAAGTTTTAAGCGACGTTCTTCGCGATCTGTAGTCCTTCGAGGACGTCCAGATCCACGGCGACGATGTTGAACCCCTTCCTCGGACCATTTGGACCAACACCTCAATACCGTTGAAACATTTCGGTTTACACGACGAGCAATTTCTCTTAGCGAAAGTCCGGCCTCTCTCATACCAATAATACGGCCACGTTCAAAATCACTTAATTGGACAAAATGTTGATGCTGACGTACTCTCGGCATTGTTATCAAGTGCAGAATGAAATTGTGACGTAACAACAACAATTTGCAAACTTGACAGTTACTAAATGGTCTAATACTTCAAATTTATAGTTACTATGTGCTATGGAAACAACCTGCAAAAAAAAACCACTGGCTAGATTTTATTCAAATTTTAATCATCAATTTGTTTAATGAAAATAAACGTTTCCTGAAAATTTCAATAAAATCATTCGACAACTTCTAGGTGTTGCAATTTTTCTGGAAGTTATATATATCTCAGCACCGTAAGCCTAGTGGCTCTTGGTTCCGAGGTTTTTCAGTCGTTCTTTCCACTTTGCCCTAACTTTCGACTCATTCTGCCAGTCTCTCGCTCCCACTGTGTCTTTTGTGATCTCATCCAGCCATTTCCTCCGCGGTGTTTCTCTTCTCCTTCGTCCTCTATCACCACTCTTTAGCACTCGTTTGATTCATCTATCTTCTGCCATCCTACCTATATACCCCAGCCATCTCGCTCTCTGCATCCTAACTACTTGAGTAATACTTCACATCTTGTACAATGCTGTTATTTCTCTGTTCGTTCTTCTTATGAAAACTTCGCACTCTTTGACTCCCCCATATATCCTTCTGAGAATTCTACGCTCCCATGCCTCTAATTTGTCCTGTTCTTTCCTGTTCATTGTCCAAGTTTCGCGGGCGTATGTGACTGCAGGTATTATTATTGTTTGATATACCCTTACTTTTGCTGTTCTCCATATATCTTTCGATTTTGCCACTTTTGTTAAAGTTCCTGCTGCCTTGCTTCCCCTTTGCTGTTCTTTTATCCATTTCTTTTTCTACACCTCCTTTATTAGTTAATGTAACTCGTAAGTATTCAATTTGCTCCATCTTTTCTATTTTATATGTTCTATTATCACTGCATTTAACAATCATATTTCGTCTTTTGCTCGTTGATTACCAGGCCATATTCCCTTGCTTTTCCTTCCAGCAACTTCAACACACGTTGTAGCTCTTCTGTAGATCTTGCCATAAGTACTATATAGTTAGCATACGCCAGACACTGCTGTCTATAGCCATATATTAAACCCTTGGTTTTTACCCCGCTTTCTCTCAGGATGATTTCTTGAACTAGGTTGAAGAGCATTGTGGATAATGGATCTCCATGTCGTAATCCCTGTTTCTACCGTGAATTCTGGCGATATTCCATCCTTCAGTGCTACCTTTTTCCTATTCCGCATCGTCATTTTTACCTCTTCAGCTTTTTTGGTATGATGTAATGTATATCCGAATGAACGTATATGGTAGGTAAGGTTTAAGTAGTAAAAACTACGTTCTTACGTTCAAATTATTATATATTGATGACTAGTTTCGGCTATGATGCCATCTTCAGATCAAACGTCGATAGGTTAACATGGTATTCATAGTTTTCATAGTTTTTCCATTGCATTGAATAACTTGCTTCTCTTGATGATATCGTATACTTGCTTATAGTCTATGAACAGCATGTGCAGGCTAAGATTTTGTTCGTAAACAGTTGTTTCATAATAAAAATTTGGTCCACTGTCGACTTTCCTGCTTTAAATTCTCCCTGGTATTCTCCTACATTTTCATTAAGATACTTGTCCAGCCGATTTTTTGATTATTTTTGCCAAAACTTTATATGTTACGTCCAAGAGTGCTATACCGCGATAATTCATACATTCTTCTTTGTTACCTTTTTTTATCACTATATTAAACTATAAAACAATAGTACCGGACGCATTTTTTTTAGTATAATTTAAATATGATATTAGAGAACTGATTTAAAATAACTATTATTCCAAAATGTTGTTCTTTGTATAAAAATATTTGTCTCTGTGTATATACACGGGATTATGTTACAGCTTGACACAGTCTTTAACCACAGTAATTCTCTACTATTTTCCAGTTCCAGGCCTGGAAGACCACCGAAACGGGCACCTGTGGGACTCAGCCTGGCAGCTTCACACCTTCAACATCAACAGCTCAAGAAGCAGCGACTGGACAATGGCGACTACCCGTACGAAAACGGTCACATGGGTGGTGAGTATCTCTTCTTATTAGTTTTTGTTGGAAATTATGTTATCGAACCAGAGATATAGATATTCTTATTAATAAAAATCTACTATTGCCACCTGTAAATACATATATTTTTTTTCACGAGTTTTAAAGGACATCTAACAGTCAAAATTAAAATGCTTGAAGTGCCGGTAATTTTCGAAATTGTAAAAACAAGAAGTACATTTTTAATGGTATTTAGTAACAGCAATAATAACTGTGAAATAAAGAATATGATTAATATTGATTGTACAGTGAATTATAATGAAATATTTGTGTTCAGGAAAATAACCTCTCATAAAATTTATGAAAATATGCGGAAATGTATATTATTGTAGAAAAAGATATGCTTCTGAATTAAAATCTTTACGAAGTTTGTTTTTTCAGTTTAGATAAATTGGTGTTGTCAAACATTGTGTTGATGGTTTGAAGTTATCAATGTAATATAATTGTAGATTAGGTATTTGCTATATGCAAACAGTAAAGTTTCTTATGAACACATCCGTTTTGTACAATTAAAATCAGATTTCATCTTTGTTTATTCAACTTATTCGTATTTTACTAATGTCAAAATTAAGTTTTGAGAAGATTGCAATTTAATATCAATAAAAAAAACTCTCATAATTAGCAGTCTAAAGTCGATAACATAAGCAATGCTTACGAGGCTCGAAATTGTTGTTAAAACGAGCCATGATTTGAGTATTCCTACATAAAGTATATCTATATTTAGCTAGAGAAGCAAAACCATTCAATGTCACGAAATGTTTGAAATAGTGTCCTATTATTCTGTTCCCTTTGTCAACATTTATAACGTTGTCGTATTGTTTGCATCTTTAATAGTAAATTCAATTTTGAACTAGTTTTCACAATAGGAGCGCCCATTTTTATTACCGTTGCTTTATTGTAACCGGTGTTCACACTTAAAAAACGGAAGTCATGCATTAATTTCAAGGTTACATATGTTCGAGGGTGAAGAACGTAATTACTGATAACAAATTAAATTAATATCATAACGATGTCAAATACAAGTAAAACTGTAAATAGATTTGTAATAATAATTAGAAAGTATTCGTATTTCTTTTATCTGTGACTGCTAAAATGCTTATTAAAATTTCTGCTGCTAATATCGGAAGCTTTCAACACGAAATGTAAGTATTCTTATTTAGTTACATATTAATTATCCATTCCATAATGCAATGAATTTAAAATTAGAAGTCGCTGCTGCCGCTTTTTAAGGTGTGTTAACCTGTAGCTGCTACTGTTACGAAATTTCCTCTTTAAAACAAAACGCACCGGCATCGGTAGCTCGATAAAAAGTCGGAAGTTATGCATTAATTTTGAGGTCATTCGGCAAACCGATGGCTGATTCACGAAGCTCTCCGTTAAATATGATGAACAGAGACAGTAAGAATGCGCCAGCCGTTTCTTTGAGTTAGAAGGAGAAAAGTGACGTATTCATATTGTATAGTTTTCACTGTGTGTTTGTGTTTTATTCCGCTGGACTACGAGACTATGAGCATGCCGGTCAGCGAAATGGGAATGCGTTATTAGCTGAAGGACGATGTTATGAATGAATGCGTCCAGAAAGTGTGTTTATGCTTCTGTGACCCCATAAATCATCGCTATGCAGTATCTGTGGGAGGATATTTAAATTTCTAACAAATTACATGCAATTACAGTATATAGTTACATATATGTAGGTATATTAAGCATTTCCATTCAAAACTAATTAATTTTCACAAGAAACTTTAAAGCTTTTACCTAACCGAATGTACGTATATTATAAACACCAAGATTTCTGTGCAAACTAATTTGTTAAAATTTCAAATCTGTTATTCTCTGCATTTGAAGAGTTGAAAAGTTTTGTTATCTAATTATTATTTTACTTCTGATTGTCATTGATAAGATGAGAAGAATTAGCGTATTTCATTTAAAAGTTGTATTAAACTCGTATTTATTAGAGACGATTTTCAGTAGAACAGACTCACAAGTGCATGAATATGTTAAAAACGCTATTCAGAAGAACTACAATTACAGACAGCAATATTTCATCCAGGGATTCACAGCCATATAAATGATTAACACAAATAGCAGTATGAAGGGAAAATGATGAATCTCGTAAATTAACAGAAGAAAACAAAAGAAAATTATTTTCAATGAGGAAATAGAAATCTGTAAAATTCTAGATATCATGCTAGGGACTACATGAGATACATCATATGGTAAGTGATGGTAAACC
This sequence comes from Cetonia aurata, assembly GCA_949128085.1. Lineage (NCBI taxonomy): Eukaryota > Metazoa > Arthropoda > Insecta > Coleoptera > Scarabaeidae > Cetonia > Cetonia aurata. The sequence continues at coordinate 2,646,465 of OX421885.1, forward strand.
CACCCTACTATGTGTCTATCTTTTACGGCGTAAATCGGCACCCTGAGCAGATACAAGTTCAAACAACAGAATCCAAATCCAACAGCTACCTGAGGGACTGAGTTTATTAATAGTACAGCAAACTCAAAAAAATGCAAACAAAATATACTGCACAAGTCATGAATTTCGCAATATGATGCAAGATGCTGGTGATTTTACTTACAGCAACAATTACCATCCTTACTAAGTATACGTTTGCGAACACTTTATCCATTTAAAAATGCTAAAAAGTCAAATTGGATACACACAGTGATTATCACTCATGTCAAGTAAACGGCACGTTATACAGTGGTGGACATAAAAATAGGTACAAGGCAGATCACTTTAGTGTTAGCCGTATAACTCTGTTGCTTATCATTAATATCCACAAACACCTGTGATAGGTGGAGACTGAGGCTAGAAAACTATAACAAAAATCCAAGAGAAAAAGTGAAAAAATCCCTTACCACAAAAATTAAAGATAACAAATCTAAATACGTATTTCGGCAACTAAGTTGCCATCTTCAGTAGAAAAGCAGTGTTAAACTTAGTGTTTTCGGCTAAGGTAAACCTTGGAAGATATGCTCTTCACCAAATCACTAGTGGAATAACACAGAGTGTTATTCCACTAGTCCAAGGTTTACCTTACCCTATACGAAATACGTATTTAGATTTGTTATCTTTAATTTTTGTGGTAAGGGATTTTTTCACTTTTTCTCTTGGATTTTTGTTATCCACAAACACATTAGAAGGTACATACTAAAGGTAATGTAAATATCGCTGGAAAACAATGCCGGTTATTCCCCGATAACAAAAATTTCATATAGCTGGAAGTGGCAAAAAAAAGTACATTGGTAAAAACAATAGAAAAGTGCGTTTTAGTTGAAATTTACTATCAGATCTTGCAAGTAAATCCTCCTTGTAGTTATCACATGTACATACACATATTGCCTTTAATACTTGTTAAATCTAGATAAAATGGGTCGCAGTACTCTTTGTTCAGAGAGTGAGAGGGAAGTTATTAAAACTATGCGCGGACAGGGCAAAACGATCAGAGAAATAGCAAGCATATGAAATCGTTCCCCAAATATGATTTCAAATGCTCTAAAACCAAAAAAAGGTTCCACAGACAAGACTATGACCGAAAAAAGCAACACCGCATACTGACTGCTGTATTGCGAGATTAGCAAAACGTGATCTATCCGCAACGACCACTACAATATTAAAAGAAATAAATAGTGTCAGCACTCGTACCTTACGACGACGATTAGCCGAAAATATTTTTTACGGTAGAGCTGCAAGAAAAGTTCTCTTGTTGACCCGAAAAAATATTAAAGCAAGAACGGCAATTGTGAACACTCACGTAGAATGAAAAACAGAAAAGTAGTGTAACATATTTTGGAGTGATGAAAGCAAGTTTAATTTAGTAGAATATGATGGCAGGGTTGTTTACGTTCATCGTCCAATAAATAAAGTATTCTGTTCGAAATACACAACACGGACAGTAAAGCACGGTGGCGAAAACATAATGGTTTCGGCATGTTTTTTCATGATATAGGCAGGTCCGATTCACTGGATTAAAGACGTGATGACTAAAGAAATTCTAATCCTGAACAACACTATGCTTCTATACGCAGATGATAACATGCCGATTATTTGGATTCATCAACAAGATATTAACCCTAAACACACTTCCAAGTGTTATCAAAATTGGTTGCGTGACCATAACGTACGACTTTTAGATTGGCCGGCATAATCGCCAGACATTAATCCATTTGAAAACTTATGGAGGTGTGTGAATTAAAACGATTGTGTGAAGCGGTCCAGCAGAGTTGGTACCTACGCCATACCTGTGGAAACATATCAACGTATGGTGAACTCACTGCCTAACAGATGTAGGGCAATAATTAGCGATAAAGGCCACGTTACCAAGTGTTAAACTCGTACATATCACTGAATAAATTTCGGTTACCCGTTTTTTTATTATTACCCCATGAAAAAGACTTTATAGCATGCGTCCCTCTTATTTTGTCCACACAGTTTTTTAATATTGTCTTAGTTGTCGGTTAAGTTTTGTGATATCAGCCTTTTTATTATGGATTATTCTATGTTTAATAGTAGAAAAATTAAAACTATTATGAAAATACAATAACTTGGTTTATTTATTGCATATGTAACTTGTTGAACCACCACTGTATATACGCAAGGAGGTATTTACTTTGACGAAGAAAAATAAATTCTTAAAAAAATTTCTGAAATTTTTAAGTAAATATGCACTTCATTTAAATATTCGCATACTTGGCACAAGAGAATGAGGAGTTCCTCAAATCAAGGAAAATATATCAACTCTATAGCATTAAACATTTTTGAGAAAACGGGAAAGTTTTCGACATTTCAATATATAGATTTAAGACAACCATCGCTGAAAGTTAATATGCTATGCTTATATTGAAGAAAGCTTTATTTTTTTTAACGTAACTTTTATTAGTTTTAAAAATACAAAATGTATTTATGAAAATTGTTAATGTGTCAATATTCCATGACATAAAAGACCCGCTATTGCCATTGCCGTTTATATTGGAGGTGTGTAACTGACAACCTAAAATGTCCAAATTAAAATACCATCGGACATACCACACAAACTCTAACGAGTTTTTTTTTTTTCTGTACGCATATTATACCGGCGTGCGTTTGATTTTCGGGAATGAAATGAATTGGTTGGTCGGTTATGCTGCACACGCCTACCGTTATATCGGAACAACATATTTTGCCAAACATATTTTCGCGGGTCCCCGAATTCCTCACTTACAATATTGTCACCTTAATTACGCGATTGTGCCAGACAAAAGGTTTAATAACCGACATATTTTCCGATAGAAACGAATGTACCTACACGAGAATACCAACTCGCGCTTTACTGTATTGCATATTCCTACACATAGATGAATCAGTAACAAAACAACAGACGCACAAAGCAGAGAGACAAACAATGTGAACATGCACGTGTGTGCATTGAACATGTCTGTGTGTGTTTGTACGGACCGCTAATGCTTCCACGTTTATTAATCTCACACAGTAGCTATAAACGGTTTGATAATTTGCATTCCTTATTCGGATTCAGGGTGGATGATTAAAATATTTTTGTTTTCCTTTGTCACCGACGGGAATTCCCCAGTATTTTGTCCATTAATGTAGTCGGTATTATTATATAATGAAATGTTTAAAATTCCACTTAATGTGTTTGTGGTATAAAATATAAATACCTGGTTGAAAGATGTGGACACTATTACTAATTTCAATGATGATTTCACATGCAATTAAGAAAAAAAATGGATGAAGCATTTATGAGACAATTCTAAATTAAGCATTATTATAAATAGAACATCTTGTATACTTTTCACTATTTTTGCCGTTTTCTTTTTAATTTCATGAAAATAATCTTTATTATTATACATTATGCATGCGTAACTTGTAATATACAACATATACCAATTGTCCGCCTGCGTCCGCATTATAGCGATCCTGTAGTGTAAGCGAGATACACAGAGGTATCCGTGCATTAGAACGGTAAAGAAGTATACGGAATATTCGACTGGATTACATTAGCATATTGCAATGATGCACTCGTATTTGCCAAGAAATCCACATTTCTACGCTGTCGCCGCACAGGCGCAAGAGCCGTCGCTCGCACACGTGCGTGTCAGATGTATTTTATATTTCGTCGGGAGAACTACTCGCTCGTACTATTTAATAAAACGCGTTGTCGGTAGGTAGATAACGGTTATTTTAAAAATGGAGTACTATACGCCGGAGCAAAAACTCTTCATGATTAAACACTTTTACGGTGGTAGTTTCGCGGAAGTAACTCGGGATTTATTTGCAGCTAATTTCCCCGAAAGTCAAATTCCCAATGCAAGCAGCATTCGTAGGACCGTTAATCGATTTGAAACTACATTTTCTTTAGTAAATAATAAAAATAAAGTTGTTCCGGATAAGAATGTGAGCGATATAGAAATTCGAGTATGTGCTTTAGTTGAAGTCAATCCCACTATGTCATCTCGACAAATTGCTCGCGAATTAGGTATCTCTAAAACAACGGTTCATAAGATTTTAGGTACTAATAAATACCGTTCATACAAATTTACAAGTTCACCAGTACTTCTTCCCGATGATTATTATCGCCGAATGGAATATTGCGAAAGAATGATAAATAAATATCACGATAACCAATTTTTTTTAACAACGTATTGTTCACAGATGAAAAAACATTTTACCTACACGGGCATCATAACCGCGCAGTTTGTCGTTACTGGTCGCGTAAAAATCTACATTTAAATATACCAACGCGAACGCAGTATCCACAGAAGCTAAATGTATGGGCAGGTAACATTGGAAATCATATAATTGGGCCTTTTTTCATTTACGGTAATTTGAACGGAAATAGATACCTACAGTTACTTGAAAATAATATTATTCCGGCAATACGGGAGCGATTTAATATAAATGAAGTTTGGTTTCAGCAAGATGGTTGCCCACCACACAATACACGCATTGTAACAAACTTTATAAACGCGGTTTTTGAAAACAGATGGATCGGTAACTCGGGCCCTATTAAATGGCCAGCGCGGTCCCCTGATCTAGCTCCAATCGATTTCTTTTTATGGCCCTTTTTATATAATACAATATACGGATACGGTGATCAACGGCCATCAAACCTAGAGGAACTGAGCGCGAGAATATGTTGTAAATGCTGTGTAAAGTGTTGACAATAAGGTTGCTACTCTCAACTGAAATTCTGTTATAGTTTTTTTATTTTTGACAAAACTGATGTCAATTTTATTGTGATCGATGGTAAATAAATAAACATTACATTACATTACATTACATTACATTACAGAATTATTGAAATCAGTAATACTGTCACAGCAGATATGTTAACAAATGTTCGTCGGAATTTTTATGATCGGTTGGGTTACTGTTCTTATCAAGAGGGAGGTTTATTTGAACACTTAATAAATTAATTTACTTCAAATTTTATTATTGTTTAAGAATAATATTCTCTTTTAGCTAATTACAGGTTTATTGCAACGTTGAATACAATTCTGTTTTAAGAATTAAATATTTTATTTTCCATTATTTTATTATAGTTGCGTTTTTAGATTTTATACTTGTTTAACAATATTATTTTAGTTTTTATTTTAAAGTTTAGGAGTTCTGATTATTTATTTTTGATTTTTTATGTTGTTTATGAGGCTGTGATGAATTAATTCACTGACATGTTATCAGTGATTATCTGATGCTTCAAACAACTAAAAATATTTACTTATATCGGGAACACACTACCTCTAACAGTGCTTTTTATTTTTCAGGAATAGTATTTTCTGCCACATGTACCTAATGTTATTAATCACTTATGCTATAACATAGAACTCTAAAAGACTTTGATTTGTCTATATGCCCCAATACATTTATACGTGTAACTTATAATACGTCCGCTATCGTTTGTAAATGCCATCCGCGTGCCGCTAAGTAGGCGTGGTAATTCTAGGTGGGACGCCCATTTATAGTCGACCAGTAGTTACTAATACATGCATCGTGCTATGAACGGTTGCCACACTGTATAATGAAATGGATTCGGTTCTCGATCTTCCCCTCGGGTGGTGTAGGACAGCTGCAATCCCAGCCCGGAGTACTGGTTTTGAGGACTCCTAATTTGTTTCTTGTTCTTTTTTTTTTTGGTGTGTTCCTTCAGATGTATCCTTTCAGTATTTTCTGTTTTATCTTCTTTCGGTATTGTATATAATTTAGGTTTTTTATTGTATTAGGTAAGTTGTTATAACTATATGTTGGGCCTGCTTTTTTTGTTTTACTGTATTTATGTGTGATATTCTTCTTGTTCAGTATCGGCGCACGTCTCTGGTAGTTCTTAACTTTGTATTTGTTGTTATGAGTTTCTCTTTAATTTTGTATATCAGTAGTATGTTGTTGAATTTTATAATTTGTTGTATGTTCATTTCATCCGTCTTATTTTATTCGCTTTAGTCCTGTTCTGATTCGAGCGAAAATAAATATTGTTCTATATCGTCCCTAGCCTAACTTAGATTCGCTTATCTATAGTTGTCGCGTATACGTAAGATTACACTAAGGCTTCAAGAAAATTAGTTTGGCTCAGCAAAGTTTCTCTTCCCATGCAGTGACCGGTTGCCCTTATATAACAACTCAGCTAGCTGAATGGTTTTGTTGTTCGTAAAGAGTTGGGCTTCTTTTGCTAATGCTGACAGGTGCCACGACAAAATGTCATAAACACTTCTTTATTTTTTATATCTTCGTAGTGTTGTATTAAAAATGTTTTGTTCACAATTAAATTTTCAATCAAACTATAGTGAAATGCCCAGTCTGTTTCATTTAAAGAAAGATAGTTTTAATGAATATCTTGAAAACACGATGCTCAATTGGTTATCTGTTTTCACCACTATAATCGCTACATAAAATTCCAGAAATATGCCTATTTAATCGACTACGTAGCTCCAATAATAACGACGTTAGGAATGGTGCGCATTTAACTTAGGGCAACCTGTATATATACATGGTTGAACTTATAAATTAGAAATTCAATTCTGGTTTTCCAATTAAAATGATATGTTACTAAATAAAGTGAGCATTTTAACGAAAACGTTTATTTAATTAAGTCGATTCGGACCGTGAATCGATTAAAAACAAACAAATTCTCATAATTACCTAATTTGTTCCGATGTATCTAACGTTCCATCGTATTGCAGATGCGTATTCTCAAGTCTGGTAGTGTAATCCGTAGCGGACGCACACTTAATTCCTACGTTCTAATTCTACAAATGTGGAAACATAGTAATTGCTCATATTTACATTTATTATACAACGGTTCTCTTCAGATTCAAATCAGTAATTTGGTTATATTTAATGCGATGTAGTACTACGTGTATTCATAGCTAATTGAATGTATAAATATTTATTAATTCTAGTTGTTACTTAGTGCAATACGAAGATGATTTTATATAATAAATTGGGGAGATGTTACACATATGCTGTCCCATAAAATATGAAATTAATTCCCATAACTCAGTAATTGGAAGAAAGAAATCTTGATTATAAACAAAATTTTGTTTTTTCCAAGACTATGACGGATGACGGAGACTTTCAAATGCTGTTTGTATTTCCTTTAAGAAATAGATAAAAAGAACATGATAGGGATTTGCAATGCAGTCAACATAGCTGTCAAACAAACTGTCGTTCAAATATTAGTGATCTGTATTCTGTACACAACAAATGCAAAAAAAAATATTTTTGTAAGTGGTAATCATGTGGTAAGCGAAACAATTTCGTTTGGTTGCTAGGTTCGGTACGCAATCTCCAAACTAGTTCGACAAAACGTGACTTTCCAGCCTCGATACTATTATATAATGTTTTGATATTAAACTATGATAGAATTCAGAATATAATTTGAGGAACAGACTTTCTTTCATTTTAAACTATTAAGTATGTATAGCTCGCCTTCATTCTCAATTTTTCAAAAAATTATTTCACATATTTCACACAACATTGCACAAAGAAATGTAGACTTTAATACTTAATTTTAATATTACAGTTGGCTTTAAAAATGTTAATTGGCGAAACACCAGAATTTAAACTTAAAATCTAGTTGAGGCTTGACTTGCCGCAATACCAAAAATACTGAAAATTGTTTACTGCATTACTGTTTGTTATGTTCAATTTCGTTTCTTCTAATATATTCGCTGCCCTATTCGTCATCGAAATCCACAGATCCTACTTCTTTCATTCTCATTAAATAACAAAATCAATTGTTAGTTCTCTACTAGCTTTATTAAAATTTCTATAGTCAGGTTTTCTTTGATTCTTCATGCCCTCTTACACGTCTTTCCTTGTTACCCTGTTGGTGTATGTCGTTTTGAATTGTTACCCCTAGATATTTAAAACAATCTACTTGTTCCAGATTCTTGTCTGCTAGCTTACTGAATAATAAATAGTAGCAAATATTAATGGTATTTCTTGGCATCTATTATAAGCAGATCATGTTATCGATACGAGACGAGTCTGATCTGTACTCGTTACTTCGGATTGTTCAGTCCACACAGGAAAACGATTTCTTGATTGAAATAAAAATATTTTCTTGACTACATTCCCTTAACATAAGTAAATATTTACTTCGTTCAAGAAAATGTTGTAGCTTCAAGTAATTAAACCTCTTTGCATAAAATATTTTATTTTCCGGAAATATTGCTGAAACCAATGAAGAAAATTACTTCATCCAAGTATTTGAAATACTATAATGTAACGTGCGTTTTTATTTCTAACGCAGTAATAAGGTGGAAATTCCTAAATTGACATCATCAATCCAAAATCCACCCTGTTTAAAAAGAAATTGTAAAAACGGTTTGGTGGATTTATAGTTAGCAAGCTTGACAGATTATCTAACATAACCTCCATTTAATTTAAATCGTTTCGTGTCCGTTACTTGCTGGTTTCTTTTTTTTTTTTTTGATATTTGGATTACAGAAAAATTATTTATAGACCAGATATACGAAAGCATTGGAGAAAAGTATTATTGGAACTCGACAGCGAAACTGTATTGTACAGGCTTAACACAGATGAAATTAAAGAGATCTCAAATGGTGTATATTTAGTAAGAATGTTTTCAATCATACTAAATACATTGCAAAATTTAATCAGATTAAAATCGCCAACTCCTCAACTGTTGCAGAGGTGGAACTAGCAAATACCTCACTCATTTCGCAATAGAAAATTCATAGATGAACATCTGCAGAGAGAAGCAGAATTCCAGCATCCCAAATGTAAGAAATTAAATTATGGGACAGTATCAAACAAGACCTAGAAAAACATAATTGCATACTTACTGTTGACGAATCCCAACAGATATATCAGAATCTCCTACAAACTTACAAATTAAATAAAGGAAAACAAAAATCAACTGGTGAAGCAAAAATAAGATGGGAGTTGTTTGACCTTTTTGATAAACATTGAAGTGGAAAATCATATGTTGTGCTTGCTGATAATTTGCTATGTAACAGTCTAGATGATATTACTGATAATGATAGTTCAGACTCTTTGGAAATGGGTGATATACCAAAAGCAAAGGGTAAGAAGAAATATATGGATTTAAAAAAATATTTATGATGTTTTTCTTGATTTGAGGAACTTTTTCTCTTGTACCAAGTATGCAAATATTTAAATCAAGTGCATAATTACTTAAAAATTCAAGAAATTAGTTTTCTTCGTCGAAGTAAATACTTCTTTGCGTATACAGGGTGAATCACAATATATGCGACAAACTTTAGGATCTTATTCCTGAGGTTAATTTGATCATAAAAGTTCATAAGAACATATGTCCCAAACTGCTTATTTCTAAAGTTATATATAATTAACGTTTTTATTATAATTTAACAAAATAATCAGTAAAACAAAATTAACCTATAGTAACTGTTGAAAATGACCGCCCCCAACTGCAATACAAGCTTCTATCCTCCGTTGTATTGACTAGCGAGTCCGTTCGAAAATACCAGGGATATTTCGAATTGTTTGAAAAGCTGCGATCAGTTCATCGACATTTTCAATGGGAGTCGTATAAACTAAAGATTTAATGTGACCCCAGAGAAGAAAGTCCAAACTATTTAAGTCTGGAGATCGAAGAGGCCACGGTTGTGGACCACCCCGTCCTATCCACTGATTTGGATACGTATTGATCAACAACTCGCGAGCAACTAAACTAAAATGCGCTGGAGCACCGTCATGCATAAAATACATTTGTAATCTTAATTGTAAGGGAACTTTTTGCAGCAGTAGTCGTAGCTCTTCTTCAAGAAAATTTCGGTATACCTCGCCATTTAACCGCATCGGTAAAAAATGTGCACCTATCAAGTGATCTCCAACAATTCCGGCCCACACATTGACAGAGAACTGATGTTGATAACGGGCATTCACTATTTCGTGCGGATTTTCTTCGGCCCATATGTGATTATTATGAAAATTAATAATCGCGTTTCTAGAGAAAGTAGCCTCGTCGGTGAAGAATATTTGTGCCAAATAGTCAGGAATTTGTGCGATTTTGTGTTGCAGCCATTGACAAAAAGCCACTCTTTGCGGAAAATCTGCTAGCAAAAGTTCCTGCACCCGTTGAGTGTGATATGGATACAACAGCTGATCTTTCAATATTCTCCAAACTGTGGCTTGACTAATGTTTAAATCAAACGCAATTTTTCTGGTGCTTGTAGTAGGATGTTCCTCAATTTCATTTAGTACCATTTCTTCAACTTGTGGAGTTCTCACTGTAAATGTGTGCCCCTTATCAGTCGTCTGGTTTTGAAAGAATATGGAACACAATATCAAACAAGTATTGTGTTCCATATTCTTGTCGGGTGTTCTAGAACACCTTTATCATTTCCCTAGTAGACCTGGTTAGAATCTGGTCTAACATGATGTGGAAGTTTCTAATAGAAATTTTGTAAGGTTACTGCAAACTGAAATCACATCAGAGTAGGCAAAGATTACAAATTCAAATAAATAAATGTTTTGACAAAGAAAACATACCAACATTGATTGCAGCAAATGCTTTAGGGCAGCTGTCTTCACCACTAACTCTTTTTAAATACGATCGTCTCGCTAAAAGGGTTTTTAAAAATGTACCAGCTGAATGGGGAATCGCAAAATCACCAAAAGGATGGATGACATCCAAATGCTTCTATGTACATTTTTCTAATGTATTTATACCGTTTATCAAAAAAAGTAAATTGAATTGGCTATTATTGTCGCTCTTCACATCTAAGCTTACTTTTAAGCCGATTATGTATAGAAAACAAGACCGACTTGTAGACCGTTAGATGTGAGTTTCTTTTTTGCATTGAAAAGCAAATGACAGTCAAAATGTTCAGGTTTTATAATAAAAGATATTTTAAAAAATTTGGCATTCCTGTAATGCTAAAAAAAATATGGGCGAAACTGATTTTAGCAAATATCCTCAAAACGGATTTAGACCATGCTGTTTATATCCATTTTCTGCAGACAATGTAGATTATTTTAAAATTACCTTGAAAGAATTGCCTAAGGTCATATCAAATAAATTTTACATTACATTTACAATACTTGAGAGTTCACAATTGCAGCTGACATTCTGAAACAATTTAAAAAGTTTATGTACAGAACTGAAAATAAATGTTTGTATGACATGTGGATGCAATTTAAAAAGGAGGATGCTTTATTACAAGATTATTTCGACAACAGCAATGAAAACCAGGTGGAACTTAACCGTCAGAATAAACCAAAACTTCAAGTACAATCCAATGTCTATGCCACGGAGAATATTACTAAAAGAAATACAAATTGATAACGAAATTATAGAATTTGATTTTCCGGAATATGATCAGTCTGTTTATAAGGAAAACAGCAGCTTCATAAGCCAGTCTACAGATTTCCTAATTGATCAAGAAGTAGCGAAGCGGTCAGAAACTTTAACTGAGAATAACACACCCAATATACTGGATAATTAGTAGTTTAGTCAGCAGGCTTCTTTACTTTTCTTCAGTTTCAAATTCTTCATCAACGGTCTCATCTAAGGAAAATAGTATTCTTTATACACCCAAAAGCAAACCTGTAGAAATTTTGAGCAACATACTGGTTTATCCAAATGACGAAAATGTTCAACGAAAAAATAAACGAAAACGGAAAATAATGCCCTCCGTATTAACATCTGAAATGTAGTTGCAACTTCCGAAAGTCAAAGAAAAGCAAAAGGAACTAGAAAAAGCGGGTAAGAATCGAAGAAAAAAAAACAAGACCGAGATATAAAGAAATCAGTCCGCAAAAATTAAACTAAATGTATAAATACAAAAAAAAAAAACAAACGAAAAATGAGGTCCATAAATATCGAGGTCTTAAATAAAAATTAATTTTTTTTTTTATTTAAAGTAATTGATTTTTTTTTATAAATCTTAACTTTTGTTTTGACTTGGTCTAAAACGGCTATTTACAAGACAACGTTTGCACCAATGTGACGGCAATATAATCAGTGGTACAATATGAATAATTTTGTAGGTTCACTCCTATATGGAAATAACAAAAAAAAAATCAATAGTTAAGGTGAAAAACTCGAAACTATTTAAAATACTACAACCCTTAATTAGGAACGATTTTTACAGCAATATCACTATTTTAAGTGTTTCTATGATTTTCTAATTTTTAAGAATACATTAAACTGGCCACAAATCGTGCTTCTACCCTAGCCCTATTTGCTGTTTTGAAACCATCCGTATACCATTTGCAGGCATTTTTATATATTGGACGAATTAAAGTTGATTCATATACAGATCGGTCAGCGAAATGGTGTGATTAAACGAATATAATTAAGTGGAGTGAAATGCTCTATTCTTTAAAAAGGAAACCTTGGTATATGATAAAAAATCTTACTTATAAACTAACTTAAGAGTAAGAGTTGCGTTAAAAGATAGAATTTTCATTGAAATTATATGAAATTTCTTTATGTGTTCACGATTACTGATCAATTGTTAATAAATTGTCGCTCATAGATAAAAAGGCTTCTCTAATCAACGAAACATTCTTAAAAGATATTTTTCTAATTGAATGTTACAATAAAGCTAAAACAAACGACGACGCAGTGTTGAAATGATTACTACCGCACACTGTGCTGTAATGAGATATTAACGCACGGGTGGGAAAATGAGAAAAAAAATACTGCAAAAACTCGTGTCACAATGACTCGTAATGCTGTTATCGAATCACTCATCGCTACGCGGCTCGTTATTCAAACTTGGACTCGCATTACATAAATGTCATTGTGACACTTGTATTACAAAGTACAGTTTACACTTATCCTGGCTTGATTTTCTTTTAACAAAGAAATGTTCTTTGCATAAAAGAATTCAATTTGTGAATGTAGGATGATGTAAAATTGCCCTATTCGGAAGGATTCTTTCACATTTATAAGTAATTATTTATGCCTGATATTTCCTCTCTCCACTCCAAAGTCAGCATAAGTAATTTCACAGCAATTTTGCTGGACTTAATAATAATTTTTAAATCAAAACTTATTTCATCTAGGTACTTCTAAAGATATGGGTATACCCGGAATCGAAAGTATTGTGACAGAGTTGAATATTTCCTCTAATAGTCTCGGTGCAAAACATAGTGAAACACGATGACAAAAATACTTAAAACTGTAACACTGAAGTTTGGAAGGGTGAAGTATCAACACCCTTCAAAACGCCTTACAAGCAGCTTCATTACAGGGAGTTCGTTTCAATAGCATATTGGAACATAATTTATGACTGCTGGATAGGATAAGTTGCTGCAATGTTGGTATGATTTTCGCATAGACAAACAGATGTATAGTCTGACTACGTCAGGTTTACAGAAATAGTTTCGTTTTTGCAACTGTTCCGTCCGTAATAGTGCGGGTTAAAATTAAATATTGTATATTATGCTTGATTTATTACATCCTCTGTGAATGTACGAATATATAAAGAAAGTTTCCTTTCACCATAGATGATTAATTAACTGAATGTCACAAATTGTGATATATTTGATAAAAGTATCGCCGAATGTCGGTTGCACGAAAATAAACAAGATACATGAATATTATAAAATAGAAGATGAACTGCCCAATTTCAGGATCATTAGCTAACATATATTTAGACCAAATAGAAAAACAATACATATAAATAATAATGGATGACGTGTTCTGTATATGGCAAGGTATAGATAATTTATTAAAATATATAAATAACATTCACACAAAATTACAATTCCCTTATGAAATAGAACATGATAACACTTTAATCTTCCTAGATCTACAAAAAAAAAACACAACTTTGAATACGCCATATACAGCATACCAACCACCACGAACAACATCATACCATACAGTCATACCACCACACATCGCATTTGCCGCTCTGAACTTTTATATAAACCGTCTATATAACATACCAATACAACCAAAAGAATTTGAAAATGAATTAAACATTATCAAACTAGTTGCTGGTGAAAAAGGTTTTCCTACCACAACAATAAATAAAATTATATACAAACAAAAATTAAAAACCGCCCCCCTAATTAATAATAAATATATATCCAATAAAAAACCAAATATGTACCACATATAAACCTTTCACATACCTACTACAGTATCTCATAATCAATCACAAATTTCCTACACTATAAAAATAATTCTGTGAATTCACTATATGCCGCATGGGTTATATGTGGCAATTGAGAATTTAGTAAAATTAAATTCAAGTAATATACAGAGAATTATGTAAAGTTACAGATCTCTTTTTCCTTTACATATTTAGTAAGTCTACTAGAAAGCCGGAGCCGTTCACCCAGCCTTAATTGGTTAAAAAAAAATGTTATTCTGTACACTTCAAGTCGATTTAATAAAAAAATATTTATTTCTATTGTTTCGAAATAAATCAAGTATACCAGTAAAAATTAACCTTACATTACCTTAAATACAACAAAATAGCTTTAAAACAACATTCACAATGCATTTAAATATAAAATTAATGTTTTTAATATTTTATCTTTTTCAAAACTCCAAATAGTTGTTCAGAAAATTGAAACTGCAGGTTTTTTAATAACAATTATTAAATATTTCGTTTAAGTTTTTGCAAAAAGATGAAAACTGTTTAAACAAATAATGCCAGTTTTAGTAACGATAAATTAGTATTTTATACAACATTTAGATAAGCTATATTTCCATATATTTATTTATTAGAGTTATTTTTATTTGAAGTTCCTGTATAATTATATAATGTATAGTATTATAATAAAAATATATAATTAAAAGTGCATAAATGAACTTTTTTAGCAAATGTAGATCGGGAGATGTTCAGGTGTTCCAGGACTTATGCTAAATAGTAACAATGATAAGAATCTCTACTTGTAATTTTTCCTTAAAGAAAAAGTTACGTACTCTCTTAGATTAAATAAAATAATAACATGTGAAATACATTTCAACAATTTATTATATTTAAACAAAACGTTTTAAATAAAACAAAAACTTAGCAATACAAATAAAATAAAAAACATTCTTATGTGTAGTTGGTGCAACTAACTTCATGCATCGACTTTAATCAAATTATTTATTAGAGTAAGTATCTTTCTTCTAGTACATACTCGGCTTCCTCCCTTTGTCCTAGTCCCATCAGGGTGGTGCATTTTAAAATGATAGCGTTGGATGAATTCTAATGTGGAGGATATTGCTGGTGGATATTTCAGATTAAAATTATAATATAAACAGAAACATGCTACCAATGCATTCATAAAATTTGGAAATTGTAACTCAGTCAGTATTTCTCCTTTCATTCGTAAATAATACGTTTTTTTCTGACGCATCAGCAATAGAAAGTTATATCTGAATATTCTGGATAACAATTTCGCATTAACATCAAAAGTCAAAGTCACTTATTGATGAACCGACTTCTACAATAGTTGGTTCAAATATACCTATAGTGAAATATAAATATTTACCTTGAAAGAACGGAAAATCAGTGAAAAGTCCTGTTTAAAATAGGTACTTACAACAAAGACAGACCATTCTACAATCCATCTAAACATACTCTTACCAACTTACTTAAAACCGGTTATAATGAAAGAGATATGAAGACAGAAATACTCTAGACCGTAAGATTGAGTATTGGGTGCTATAAAAAAGTATTATTTTTAAACGGGTTCCCCTTGTATATAGCTTATGAATTCAGTTGTTTTAATAAAAAAAAACACATCCCACTTGCGGATATAAATATATAATATATAATAAAAATACGTATATCTATATATATATATATTCATATTTTCATCATATAAAATAGATCAATTATATTTAAACCATATAGATAAATGTACAGTCTATTAAAGTTTCTGATCTTCCAATATTAAATCCTTACATTTAAATTGGCAATTTAAATTTACAATCAATACGTTTTCTATAATCTCACCCTATTTGATTCTATTTTAATATTGCATGTATTTCCTTTAATTTAGAAACCTTTTATTTTTTTGTGTTTGAATTCATTCATTTCGCTCTTCCTTTTATAATTAATTGGGTTATTTTATCCAAGTTCAAAAATAAGCATACAGTTTATTTGAAGTAACTTCCATAGTTCTCCTTAATACTACTTAATATAAGAATACGCAATAAGCAGCATTATTTTCGTTTAATTGCTGTCGTGTAAAATGAAAAGAGCGCCAAATATGGTGGTTAATTGGAACCCGTACAAATTTATTCAAATTAGTTCTAATTATATTGTACTGGTGTATGTTACAATGATTTCTGTGTGTCAGTGCAGGCAGTGGTAGTAGTATTTTCTTTTATTATACACTTATGTGGTGTATTTCACCAGAATTCCGCTGAGTATATTTTAACACTGAATAGCATGTAACTAATGTATAAATGCTAATTGTACTACAAGTTAATAAAATTTAATTAATTTTTCGATGTGGCAACGTTTGTTTGTATAAGGAGGAATGTAGGTGTATTCTGTTTATGGGCAGGAATAACATAATGCAATTTAATTCTCAGTGAATCATTTATACAAATAATAATAAAATGTAAGCAATTAATGTTTACTTTCTATTGTGTTATAAAGTTTTAAATGGAATGTTTCAGCGAAACGACAAGAATTTAATTAAGTTGCGCTTGACTAAATATAGTGTCTTTTCTATTACTGTATACAGTACTGCCCACGCTACTACGTAAAAACATGGATGAATTCAGGAAACATTAGGTGGCGTATGGCACATGAATGATTTCATTTATATATAGACGTGAACACTCAATATTATCCTTAATTAAAGAAACGTAAGATGATGTTAAAAGTCTTTCTAATTGCGTGTGGAATTGTGTTTTCTTGTGACTATATCTTTTTTTAATATAAAAATTTAGTATAATTAAATACACCTATATTCTGTTGCTTGTTTATCTGCTATCCACTTATATGAACAAACATTAACCAAATAAAAACTTATGACATGTACAACGCGTCCCCGGATGGACTGAATATGAGGGAAAAAAAAATTATTTGTAGCTTAACGAAAAAATGTAGCATAATGTAGCATATGGGTGAAATAAATGTAGCATAAACTTCTACCTGTTTACTGTCAATAAGAATCCAACTATATAAATTAAATAAAGGTAAATATAAAAATATTAAAAGCAGAGTTCTATATTTCATTACAAGATGCAATCCTCAGGTTGCATCCTCAGACCTAGAACTGTGTGACGGAGTTAGATAGATCTAAACAGAGAAAAACCGCTCTGTGATAGTCACGTGTCTCTCAAATGGTTTTTTAAGATGGCAAGCTTTTTATTATTTGATTCTTAAAAAAAATGCATAAACAGCACTTTGAAAATACGAAAAACTATTTCGACAAAAATTAATGAGAATGTGTCAAAATTTGAAATTTCTATGACTGTGGGTATAAAATAAAGAAAAGACATCAAATCTAGCATAGACGACTAGTATTCGATACTTGGATTATAGACTTAATTGCAAACAATAGTTTTTAATAATGTTTCTTGATATGACTACAAATTAGCATAATTTTCTCTTAAGTGAAAATGTTCTACTTCGACTTTTTCCATATACAGCTAGCTATACTTTTAAAATGCTATTTGTGCATTTGGGTTCTAGATGATAATTATAGAGAATACTTTTTTTTAGAAAAATCAATACCTAATAAGAAATTTACCATTTGTAGTTACAAGCATTTATGCACATATGCATGTTGCTGTCCAAGAATAAAAAAATACTTGTTAATGAATATTGTATGTGTCGTTTTAATGATTAATTCGCGATTATTAACACTTCACCGCTCAGTTAAGTAAAGGATTCGAATCTGTGTTTCGTCTTTCAAAAAGCGCCATTCGATTTGTTATTTTAACGCCTCAATTAGGTTCTAATTCCTGTGTTTGTATACATGTATGCATTGGAGATGTTTTAATGTGTGAATGTATATAAAATACTCCAGCGCGAGTGTGGGCTTTCGGGACGGGAAGCTAGATTAAGACAACCAAGTGGACAGATAGATGAAGAAGAAATGAAAGCCGCGGATAAGTGTTATAACAGAAATAAAATAAACACTATTTTAGGCCGGTTTTATGAGCCCATACGTGTGGGGATCATTTATCGCGGGCAATTACACTTAATGATTCTGTGATTCACAACTTTTTTTATTGGATATCTCACACACGTCCGTGTGTCCGACTCGCACACACGGATGGCGCTCTCCTGCGATAATTAAAAGTGTTATATTAGATCATTTCGTGGATGGGCTGCGGAACTCTCTTCATATAGATATTGTGGATGCGAGCTGGTGTTTTATTGGTGGAGCCTCATAAAAGATGATAAACATAATTAAATTATCTGCGTTTTTTCCTACTCCATAGTCTGACCGATTTTATTTCTTTATTGGACCTCTGCTGGTTTAATGGACCTGGGAGTGATGTAGTATTTTTATGAAGCGAATGAAATAGTCTATCTAGTATAGCGCTTGCCACTCATAAATACACTCAATTTTAATTTTTGCAATTTTGCGTAAACCTTTTATACTAACAGCATGAACTAATATGCATCTTTATTATATTCAATTACATAACTGTGATGACGAATATATACCTAAATGTTTATAATCGAATTATACTTTTTTTAGCCCAACATTTTACTCATTTCGATTTGTAATTGAATAAGAAGAATTTATATATAGAGATAGATAACCATATAGACAAAGAAAAATTTCATTTAAAAAGAAGTTGCTTTATTGAATGAATTGTTCGAAATGTCCACCCAATTACCATATACATATTCGAACTTTTCTTAGAATTGATGACGTAGCTCTGCTAATAGTCTCAGGCTCAGTACGAATAATTTCTGCAGCATACATAATCTTCGCAACAAGTTGTTCTCTAGTTTCAAGTATTTCTGCATAAACACTACTTTTCAGCCTAACCCATAAAAAATAATCCAGAGGATTTAAATCTGGTGATCTGGCAGGCCAAGCAACTGCTGCATCTCTTCCAATCCAGCGGTTCGTATAATTATAATTAAGAAAATCTATTACTTGTCTATCAAACTGGGGAGGTGCGCCGGCGCAGTCCTGTTGTATCCATATTTCTCGTCTTACATTAAGACGAACATCATCTTGTAAAGTTGGAAGGTCATTTTCCAAAAAAAGGTAAATAATGGGCGGCCGTGAGACGTTCTTCCATTATAAATGGATCAATGAGACAGTAATCTATAATTCCACACCAAAGATTCACCGAAAATCTATCTGGAAAATGGGATTCTTTAGTTTTCCGTGGATTTTCAAGTGCTCAATATTGTGAATTCCTGCTGTTGTTGATGTCGTTTCAGGGGAAGGAGGCTTCATCGCTAAACAACATTTTCCGACAAAACTTTCGGATTCCTCACTAACCCGCGACTAAATTCAAGTCTTGCTACGTAGTCGGCAGGTTTAAAGCTTGTACAGGTAAGATATGGTACGGGTACGAACCGAAATTGCGCAAAGTTCTCCATACTCTCATGCGGCCTACATTAAGTCTGTTGGCTATTCTTCGGACACTAGTAGAAGGTTCACCGTCAATCATATTAAGTATCGCTTCTTCTTGAGCAATTTGTCGTTGCACGGGACGTTCCAAAGTAGCAGCAGGAAAACATGCCTGTTTCTCACAGCGATGGACATTGCTAGAAACGGTTCTAAAAGTGTGGGAAATCGCCGACGATATTCATCAACAGCCATCCGTCCGTTTCCATAACCAAAATGAATGTCTGCGTATTCTTCATTCGCAAAAATTAACATCGTTATAGTTTTCTTTAACAAACGTAACATCACCGAACGCTCAATTAACTTAATTGACGTTTGCCGTCACAATGAATATTAAATAATGAATCTCAGTCACCCTGACGTTTTAATAACAACGAAATCAAGAGCGGCAGGTACCTAATACTTGCATTAGTGTCTATAAGGTTATCGAAAACTTCAAGTGCTTGTACCTCAGTTACGAAAGAGTTTTGGGTACATATTCATTTGACCTTTTTGTCTCGAAATTGCTTCAGCAACACATCTTTGAACTCTGGCAGTCACGTCATGGGACAGCCTGTATATATATAATCTTTAACCTTTCTACCCGTAGGTGTAAAGGTATTCAAATTTAGCTTCTAGTTAAAGTTCACTTGAGTGCACAAACTTTTTCCATTCCTTTCTATTTAATTTATATATAAAGGACATATAGTGTCATATAACTGAGGGTCATGAAACCTACTGAAAATTCAATTAAGAAATTGATTTGAAATAAGTGCATAAGCTTTGATAATAGCAAAGTTTACTCTAACTAGTTTACAAGTTGGAAATAACTGACTGCCTGTAATTTGGTCGGCATTTCATTAGCGAGCTGATGCACTAGCCTAGATGCATTAACTGGTAAACCTTCTTTACATCATCGCTGGTGCTTCTTTTATTTGGTGAGCATGTAACGCCTGATTTAATGCAAAAGTCTGAAATACGTGGTGTAGTGACTGATACCACATACTGGTGCGAAGGCTGTTCTGAAGAAAATATTGCTCGGGTATGAGGAAAAAACCACGTCTATTTTACCCGTGCACAGCAAAAAAGAACCAGCCTGTATATGATAGGTACTAATATAAGGGTTGGTTCATTGTTTGCTGTGCACAGGACGAATAGACTTGGTGGTTCTTCATACACCCCTGAGTTCAGTACCTCTCAAGAAATTTTAAGAAAACAAACAAAATTCAAAAGACCCAAAATTTAAAGAAAGAGACCACCAGTACATCTGTTTAAATTCAAAGAATCAAATATTATTTGCAAATCAATAATTAAGATAACTGCTAGAAATAAGCATACCTGAAATGCTTTCAATAGGCTATATCCTACGATATCTAACGAACCAATAAACTTTATATTTTATATGAAATCAGGTCAGTTGCTAATATTCAAATAGTAGCTGTGTAAACTGTTATAGAAAATAGAAATACGTTAAATGTAAACTTATGATGTGAGGGGGCTGTGGTCGTATACGGAAAAGCATTCTTGAACGTTCTTACGCTACGTGTTTCTTTGAGTATAAAGAATCCTGCTTTGGGACAAAGAAGTATACTAAAAGAATTGTTTCTTTTACTCAATCCTTAGTTTACTTGTACTTTGCTGTATAAACGAATTAATAGTTGTGGATTATTATTACATTGCTATTATAAATACAAATATTACTTGAATATTTGAACTACATATATACTTTCACATCAACATAAACGTGTTAATTCTATTGCCACCAACTTTGACGAATGTGTTGTAATATTGTTATAATAGTGACAAGGTATAAATTATAATCATTAATTTTATTCAATGTAACTAAAATAAATGTAACTAACATAATTTATTGTATGTATGTTGGATGGTTTTCGTTTTACCGAAATGACGTTGAATCAAATACGTCAATAATAAACGAATTTTTAGTCAAAATAAGATCAATATAATACCGCTCACTAGTAATTTATTCGGAACAAACGGAATGTATGTGCCAGATGTGTATATTTTTGCGTATATATTACCGAGAACATTTATCCCGCGCTTAAGGAATCAAAATATACACATTATATACTAATATAGTTCCAACTAAAATTGTAGTTTAGCTCAGCACATGACATCCGCATAGGAACAACAATGGCGTAGGTTTCTATTTAATTTCGTTAGCAAACAATGTCTGGAAATTTAATAAACCTGATATTATTTACTAAGAGTATATTATGCGAATGCTTTACGAAATCTCTGCTTAGTTTTCGGTTTTAGCTTTTGTTTTCTGTAATCACCCGTTCATATGTATTACCCACGCCTTTCCATTGACGACTGTTGCACGAAAAAAATAAAAAGAATCGAAACGCACTATCTGGCGTTAAATGATATATTTATAAACAATAATTTGCCCGATTCGAAATAATAGCTCGAATTATTCCAAATTGCTATAATCGAACGTTTAAGGCGATGGACATAACAACGGTTAAGTAGAAAACAAATTCTAAATGGATCAGTTGGGAAAATTATACGGCCGCGGGCTACAGGTCCGAATCGGTCCCAAGATTATGATAGGATATTGTTCTTGCATTCACACAGCACAAAGGAAAAAGGAACGAACGCAGATACGATAAAGAAATGAATAAGGAAAGATGCATGTCATTCGAGAACAATTTGTGAGCATCTGCATGTGTGTGTGTGCGTGTGACTATTCATTAATAATTAAGCCAATTGCTATGATTTCGATTTTAGTATATGATGGCTATGAACATCGATAAACACAGGTTGGGCACTAAATTGCGGTTTGGAGCCGGTTAGCATTTGTCCTAATTTATTTAATGAGCGGAACGCCAATATCTCTTTATGTTGCGTTCGTTACATTATCATTACCGAATGCGATTTTTAACCGCTTTTACGTTTAAAAATGCGGAATTCCAGGTTTTGCGGGTGACGAAGTTTTTTTTTTGGTTTTTTTTATTCTTTAATGCAGAATATTACGTTGAAGAAAAAGGAATTTTTACGCAGTAGATACGCTTAGGCGCATATATTACACTATAAAAGTTCTTTGACAAAGAACTTTTGTAAAACCTTTACTAAAAATTTTTTATAAGATATTTTACCATCAAGAGTTTCCATGTATATTACACTACCTAAAATATTTTATAAAATAGCAGTGGCTATATAACAAATGATCCAGAGGTAGGTATTTATTTATTACCTACCATTTTTGAAGGACATCGGTAGTTGTGGGAGAAAAAATAAATGTGATTTATATAAGTTTGAAGGTTTTCATTTATCGGCTTCAGAAACGACAATGCCTCAATCTTCAGGGATGTCGAAGATGTCGGCAGATTTAATTATTACTGTTAAACTAAGATATGCAAAGACTGTAGGGTAGTAATAGACACACTAGATATCCGATCACTCCGCGCTACAACAATTTTAAATTAATTCCGCCACGCTGGCCGAATCCACCCTCCAGTACCAATAGTGTGCAATGTGTTCATTAGTTCTAGTTCCTATTGCTCGCTTTGTTTGTCCAATATAAACTTATGGCAGTCTCCACACCTAATTTTAAAAACCTTTCGCTGATGGCTGGTTTATCGTTAGCAGCACTTAACAATTTTTGTAATGTATTTTGTGCAGTGAAACATGTGTTCACATTATGCTCTTTAAAAATGAAATTTTTATATAGATATTATCCGCCATTTTTGAAGGAGATTGGAAGTTGTGTGGGAAAAAATAAATGTGATTTTTATAAGATTGAGGGTTTGTTTATCGACTACAGAAATGACAATACGTAAATCTCGAAGGATGTCGGCGGATATAATTCTTACCATAAACAAGGATGTAACAATAGATAGCGGTTAGGTGTGTGTGAACGTACATCAACTTGGGTGCCATTTTGATGCATGCCCAAAGTCGTAGGTGGAACAAATTGACATTTTTGTATGTTGATATATTGTCTCTGATAATAATTAATGATTTTTTATGTATGTATTAATGTGTTGTAAGATAAGTACTGAACTACATAAATGGAATATTTTCGTTAGATGCGTTCATCTAAAATTTCTGACGTTGCTATATTTTCTGCTGTGTTCTATTTGAAATAACTTTCGAATCTTTCCTGATATTTTATTAAATTATATAATATTACGACTGACTGCGCTGGCACTGCATGCATCAAAATGGCTGCATTGAAATGATGTATGAATTTTGATAGTGTACTCGCCCATCCGACTTCTAATTTTATATCGTTGTCTATGTTCACAAACCTCATTTCACAAATCTCATTTCACGACATAGATCGCATTCCCATCTGTCAAATATCTTTTATAAAATATTGAATGGAAAGGCAAGTATGATAAAAGAACTTTTATAAAAGATATATTTTATAAAAGTTAACCTATTACACTATAAAAGTTGTTTGTCAAATATGTTCTATAGTGTGATATGCGCCTAAAAGTTAGAAAAATGAATATTACCACGTATTGCAAATATAATAAATACTACAGGCAGCAATGCATTTCTAATTCTAATATAAGTATCCATTCATATACCTATAATAATCCATTATTAGAACAGTTATATGGCTTACTACAATTATAAAATAACTAATCATAAAGTTTGCTGTTATACTTTATATTATATAGCTTTTCCAGTAAATTTCTTCATAATTTAAATTTTAGACTACGTTTTGTTGGTAAAAATAAGTGAACGATAAACGATTTTCCCTTGGTAGAAAAGCACACATATCAGCAAACTTTATTGGCAATTTAAATATAGCATAAGCATCAACAGCGAAACTTGTACTTAAAACAAAGTGAATTAACAAGAAGCAAATATATTCATTGCTTTGGAATGAGCTAAACATTATAATAAAAGTAGTATACGTAACACTAATCGATAACAATGTGGTTAAGAAAAAAACATCAGGCTTACAACATGGTATGTTGCAAGTTAATGAAATGTACCTCAAACTACAAATCAGATCTAAAGGTTTTATATTTACAAAGTTCCTCAATAAAAAAATAAGATCATAAATTATAGATTGTATTATTAGAAGAAAATTTAAACCTAAACATTAACTTTTAAAACGAGAACCATTTCCTTATTTACTTCCATTTAGATCGAAATTGTGTTTCTTGTAATCTTAATCCCCAAATTTGAATGAAAATGAACAGTATCAATGAGGAGCAATACCCTTCGTTTCTAAAACAACTGATGCGATATTGCTTATTCTTGCTAATATTTGTTAGTTAGTGCACCTAACACGGGAATTGTGGAAGAAAAAATCTTGCCCCTCCTGCTATGTGCAGTGAAAGGGACCACATGCGTAATGATCAGAGATGGAACTTAACAACTAACTTAACACAAGACCGAAAAAACAAAGAATTGAAGTAGAGCGTGGAAGATCCAAATTTGGAGATCTTCTCGATATTGAAGTAAGACAAAAATTTTCTGAAATGTGTAATCGAAAGAGATCTATAAAATGCATACCACCAACCTAAGTAAAAATAATATCCAATTTGTAGGTCACTGTAAACAGAGGGGTTCCTTATGTTGAATTAGAAAATTTAATGATTTCTATGTCGTTTCCGTGGCTGAAATATTAAAAACATTGTTTAACATTTGAAGCGTTAACAGTGTCTAAGTTACAAACCGCAATAATTACTTTCCTTCTTTTTAGAAGCCAGCACAAGGGATAGATTTTGAACTTTCTATCCATAACAGCTTAGGGCTAAACTCTAAGCTTTATCGGTTCGTACAATACTTAAGATAAGTGGCCTATTATACCAGTGAAATTCGGAGCACCTCTCAAATAAAGCCTACTGTAATTTTAATGCATACGAAAAAACAACCAGCTGCTATAAATTACGGCCAGATGATAATTTTATACGCCTAGGTAGAAATTATAGACGGCCACAATTTACTACAAATAGATACACACCAATCCGTAAAACAGAAACAAACTTCTTTTCGAAAAAAATAAAAGCATTAGATTCATTTTTTCGAAAAGAAGTTTTGTATGTATGTATGTATGTATGTACTAAATAATATGTTATTTATATAATATTAATTAAAATATGGTTCGAGCTAAATAAACATGAATAATCATGAAATGTCGTATCTACTTGTTCTTAACAGTTAATACTTAATAATAGAGATTCCAAAGGAAGCGTGTTCTAAGAGAATTTTGCTACGTGGTATTGTCTTAGTAAAAAAAGAAATACATAATAATGAGAGCAATATTCGAAGTGATTAATCAACTTCCTATTACATTCCTTTGTTAGATGCATAGTAATTCTACACGTTGCACAAGTATTTATTTCATTATTTATTATTACGCGCATACACACATACGTGTATGTGATATATTACAATGAATGTATTAATTAAAAAACTTATTTCGCTAATAAGCCAAGAAGCTAGTGGCAACACACTCCAGATTCTATGTAGGCTTCCTCATACTTCCACTGCAGTTATTGTTATGCCTTTTATATATTTTTTTTTGTGTCCGTTTCTATACCACTGTGATTTATTCGTTAAAGTTTAAAGTATTCTTAATGAGTTGTGGGAACAATGTATTTTGTATCCTGGTAACATTGCTGTTGGAAGTTGTTCGTAGAGCGCTTTTGAATTTATTCTGCAGTTATATTATTATATAGCATATATTATTTTTTTACGGTTTGTATTTACGTAATTACACAATTAAGACGACGCCGACGTAGGGATACTTGAGGACGATGAATGAGATCTTAATGTGAATATAAGCATAATTTTAGTACTATCTTCTTTGCTCAATGTTTTTTTGTAAGTGCACTAATTTAAATAATTAAATAAAAAAATATAGGTTCGTTCGGACCTACAATTTAGAACCGTTGTCTGATTGATTCGCTTGTGCGATGAAATTTTCACCGTCCCAATGGTGAAAATTTCATCGCACAAGCGCATCAAGCGTAGTTCTCGAAGTTGGAATTCATAGAATTCAAAATTCACCGTTCGAACTGTCAGAACTACAAATTCAGAATGATTCTAGAACCGTTCACTTAGTTCATGCTAGGGAGCAAATATTTCAAATTCAAAAGTAGTTCGGAACATGGGGATCGAAATTTCTGATATTATTTGAATTTACTGCGAACAAAATTGTCAGATAATAGATTAAAGTGAGGTTAAAAGTATCTTTGATTCATTCTTTATTGTGCGTAAGTGTAAATAGAAATCATCTTATAATGATTCCTATTTAGGGATTATTTCCACAACAAGTTGATTAATTTCTGATTACCATAATAATTTATTTTTCATCTGAAAAGCCAAGTGTTTGTAGTATATTGCTGTGGTGGTACTGTAACCAGTACTTGCTCGAAAAAGAGGTGTTTATATATACCTGTCTTTCAAGTGTGCTGGACAAATCAAGTTTAAGATTTTGATAGCTCTTGAAATTTTTATTTTTGACTATTACATAGTTTCTTTTTACCTAATGTAGAATATTTTGAAATAAAAGAATGGGATAGTACCTACCTAATGCAATTCTTATATCAGAATAAATAAATTTTATTTATATCAAGTGCCAAAAAGTCTATATATAAATGAAAGAAATATTTATTACGTTTCATTGTTTAGTAAAAATGTCTTTTACCATACTTTAGATGTCACTAGCATATTTCAAAAATTTTACATCTCTTACTCTACTTGTAGTACTCTGTTCTGGCTTTATAGAATTCCATTTTTTCATTGTGGTAGGTTGTTAAATCCTGAGTGTATTGTGATTGGAGACTTGAATTGATCGTTTTCTTTTTCTATTAACTGCTCGCTCAATATTACGGTTTTTAACGATTGGTGCCGATGAAGTGCTTGGTGCTGGTATATCAGTAGGGGTTGGAGAAACCTCTGAGCGTATTTCTGCATTTGCAGTTAACAGCAATTGGGGATACACATTTCCATTTCGTTTATTCCCATAAACCTGAGATAGCTCTTCATAAAACTCAAATGTTTTTCGATCTTTTCCGGCGTTGTTTCGATCATCTATAATTTTTTTAAAATTTCGCTCCAAATCTTTCCATTTGTTTTCAGTTTTGTGTAGTAAATTTGTAGTAACGATATGCTTGCATATCGAATGCAATTTTCTCCCAGAATTTCTTCATGTTTCGGATGTCCTTTCCTCCAACTTTATCTCTATTTTTAACTTTATAAAGTTCTATTAAGACACTAATGCTTCTTACGTCCCATTCCAAATATCTTTCGTTTGTACTACCATAAATATTATATCTGTGAGCACACAATTAATAGAATTTAGTTTATTTCGTTTCTATTGTTGCTTCTTAGGACTTACCTTCTGTATTATCATTTGCATTCGCTTCCATTGTGATAAAAATAATAAAATAATAATAAGAACCAACACAGAACGACACAGATTACACCTAGGTACTAGGTTATGTTATAGTAAGGGTTAGTTATGTTCGGTAAGATAGCATATGATTAGGGAGCGCGCATTTCAAATTTTAAGCGGGGATAATTCTGTTCGGACCTCAAACTTTAGAACTATTTTAGAACTTGAACTGTCATGCGCACTAGAGCCAAAATTTCAAATTCGAACTGTAGGTCCGAACGAACCTTACATTATATCTTTTTTATATTTTGAACATTATAACTTTATAAACAATGCTTCTAAATGTTGGCTTTATTTCTTCTTAAATACCACAAACAAAATGCTAGTCTGCAATATTATTTAGTAATGGTCACACACTTGTTCCAACGTTTCTCTAATAAATCTATAAACATAACAAGGTGACTGATGCTCCTAATGAAAAAAAAAAAAAATCTCGGAAGATATTAAAAAAACCTTCGACAACAATAGACAAGTGATCAACTTGAAGCGGCCAGAAATGTTAAAATTGGTGCTTTAACCATTAGATGAAGATTAAAAGAAGCTGGATTTGCTATTTCTGCCCACTGCACTACTACTTCCTGCAGATCAGATACGCTAGCAATAGTGCACAGTGGACTGTCGATGACTAAAAGAGAATTCCGTTAACAGATAAAAAAACACCAGAGTGAGTTGAAGATTCCAAATGGTCGTGGTATAGTATGATGCAGACCTGGAAAAAGAATTTATGATTGCGTTAGATCCTCAACGGTTTTTTTTTTGTGAATTAAAAATGTGATGAGGAGGCTTTTCTGGTGCACGCACAGCGTTACTCCTCCTTCATGTATGGTCCACGAATGCAGAATTCCATTTGGAAAATTTCACTCAGAATTGTATTAAACCGTTTGGGCCATTTATAAGAGATGCCTTTATTTTCATGCAAGGTAATGTAAAATAATACGACTTAGATGAAGTTAGTTTACAGACGGATAATGGAGTGGTCATCTTGCAGTCTAGACTTACATCGCATTGAATAGGTACCTTAGAAAGATTGCTTCGGTGTCATCTAGAGTGCAGACAAATAGTATACGCTTATTTTTCGCCATGTTAAGTCGGCCTAGACTGATTTTGACATTTGATTTGACAGTGTCGAAATGCGGAACTTAATAGAAAATGTAAAAGTTTTAATACTTTCGAGTGGGTGGTCTGTAAGAAAGATAGCAAATAATTATGGCATTAATAAAACTGCAGTCATAAGAATGAAGAAACAATGGGAAGTGGAAGGAAGTATGAAAAGAAAAGAAGGTTCAGGACGTAGAAAATTTCGAACCTTATTAATCAAGACGAACTGTTTTAAATTATTTAAGGCAAAATCCATTTGAAACGACGATGGACGTAATAATTGCAATGAATTTTCTGGCTTCTAGATGATACCGTTCATCTAGTGTGTACCGCTCACTCAATTCACGACGTAATGAAAGATATGTGTCTGCAAGAAACAGGACTGACCGATTTTCAGCCAATGTTTGAGCATGGATATGTGATGGCATGTCGGTGGGCGTTTGAACGGGAAACTTTATCTTGGTATACTCGACAATGTTATGCTTCCTTCAGTGGGCCAAAAATTCTCCCACAATAATTCCATATTTCAATAAGATAACTGCCCCCCTTCGACTAGGATGGCAATGCAGTGCTTATATTGAGTTATTACCTTCAGGTAGTCCTGATCTAAACCCGATAACGAAAGTTTGCAGCTTATTAGTTAAAAAGATTTAGCAACGAAACTTCCCACTTTAAAACGACGATAAATTGTAGATGGCTACAGAAAATGCTCGACAGGAGTTGAGTCTGGATGAGAGTTATTATACACAAACCTTCTATCATCAAAGTCTGTTGGGTTAAATCAGGTTTCACCAGCAATGACTACATACAGTCACCGACAGAATTGAGGACATAGTACTTATTATATTTTATTATTAATATATTTGTTTTGAAATATTAGTATGGTTTTGGATATTATTTATGTTTAACTATATGACCTGCTACAATATCATATGATTTTGTATATTATTAAATAAGTATGAGTAAAATTTATAGTTTAATTAAAAATCGCTTAATGTTCACTCAATTCTGTCGGTGACTGTATATTGAATAAAAACTGTCCGTTCTTTTTCGTTTTCCTGATAACGATTTTATAACTTAGTTACAACATATTGCTGTAACAGATAAAATAATGACAGTTTCACTGACAGTTTATAAGCTAATTACAAAAATAATGTCAAATGATGCATTTACAAATACAAAATACTCGAAAACCGGTTTGCTTGATTTTCTCGAGAGTTATGCATTATGAGAGTAGTTCGGAATTGTTTTTTAAATATGAGTAGTCTTATTCCGTAAAGTCACAAAAAGGATTTTTTTGTACCCAATTTTGTTTAATCCATCTAACTTTGATTGAAAATAAATGTTCTTCAATGCAGTAACTATTTTGTGAAGTTCCTGCTTTTATATTATCCTATTGCTAAACTGAATTTTTGCAAAAACGAAAATGTAATAATTGGAGTACCACATTTATTAATTTTGATCACGAGTTAATTCTTGAGCTCACTTCCCTTCTCTGTTAAGAACTTGATAAAACTACTGTGTTCGAACTTAATGTCAGTCATTTTGTATTAATTATTTTTATTCTAATATGAAGGAAACTTACTATTAGTCAATTTGTATCAAAATATTACAGCTATTTGACAGAAAAAAGTTGTCAATGTTATCTGTTTTTTTTTTCATGGGTAGTTAGATAATACTAAAATTTTCAGTTTCCGGAAATAAAATATAATCCAGGCAAATCTTGCAATTCAATTTGGTAATATATTCAATTAAACATTATTAAATATCTTACAAATAGTAATCAATATTTTTTAATTTAGTCATGTCAGAAACTAATACGCAATACATGGGAGCGTGCAGAGCACCAATATTGATTCAAATTTATATGGGGCAGCTAAAAAAATGAAGGGTAGTACAACAAATGTATTTCTCTGCGATCATAATGCGACGAGCTCTCTTTTGTTGAATCTCCAGAGTATTAGAGTCGCCCAAACGAATTGTACCTCTTCAAAGAATAATTAAAATGAGAGATATACATATCCACTGCTCATTCCTCTCTATAAGACGTTTCTAGTCGCAGTGGCTACAATTCTGAAGAAATGCGGCACTCACGCAATGAATGCAGTACGAGCGAAGTTGTAATTTTACGTTTTATTTCGTGACAGATGGATTCTTTCTCTGGACGATTGTGTGCATTGTGCAGTAGAATATGAAATGTAAACATGGTTGTGTGCAGTTGAATGATGATATCATGTTACAATTACGTAGGGGGGTTTGTTAAGTATGATGGGTGGTCAAACCGTACATTTCGCTACCTGAAAGCTACACAATACTTAAACGAAGTGAGGATTTTAATAAATGTGTTACGCATGTGTGCGTGCTTTACTATGCGTACATGTACGGTTTCATAACGTTGGAAGATGATCTAAGCAGTTGTAATTGTCGTATTTTACAAGAGAAATTGCTTTTGAGGTAAATGTAAAATGTCAAGTCTTGAATTAGGCAAACATTGTAGCATATCTTATTTCCACAGCTATTTAGAAAAGATAAGTGGTTTTAATTTTGTGTGGATGTGTTTGTAAATCATATTGAACGAACTAGCAATATTTCAATATAAATTTTAATTAAGTACTATTAGCCAAAATGTCATTTATTAATTTTGTGGATTTAATTTTACTTTTGTTTACTTTGTTGTGATTCCTGCCAATGAGTATTTGTAAACTACGATCAAAATGGAAAATACCTACGGGTATAAGATCTTTAAAACAAACTAAAGTGCTACATTTGTTTTGTATTTTTACAGTTAAAAATAATACATCAAAAGGCTAGTAATTACTTAAGAACGTGTTCAATCCAATTGTTTGCCACTAATCGAAATTTTTAACTTTATACCTTTCATTTAACCTTTATCCCACACATTTTTTGTGCATGTAGGAAGTTTATAGCGGATTCTATTTTATTCGTCAAAATCATTTGTTTTTATTAATCTATCGTTTTGGTTCAAAGTACTTTTGATTGTAGTAATATTACAACAAATTACAGAAATCGAAAGCATTGACCCAGTAAAGCTACTGACGTTGTATAGCTTCACTAAAACATTAAAAAAAAAAAAAACAGTTTTCTTTTCGTTTAAAAGATCCACAATTTTTTTTGGCATGATTAATAGCAGTGGCAAAGTTTATTCATTAGGTAACTGTTACCGGAATTAAAATTTTGATAATTAGAATATACAGTATGTCCAAGATAAGAATGGGATAGCATTGGAATCTTGGCAACAGTAGGAGTTACAATGTTGGTTAGATTAGGAAAAAGTTGCACAATTTAAATACCATTTATATGGTGTTTCAAAAAGTGAACTATTTTTTACCGATTTTGAATTTAATTTAAATTGAACAAGAAAGCGTTTACACTTGTAATAGTTAAGCACGTTTCCTGCTTTTCTACACTGAGAAAAATGGATTGTAGAAATTAGATAGTAAATCTCTTTATGTTAATTAGTAACATAATTATTGTCAAAACGACAATATGTGGGGTATTAAGAGTAAAATAACCAGATGTTACCATGCTTATAGTAAGAGGTAAAATCTGGCTGTTACCAGGTATTCGATGCATATTCAATTTCTAACATAAATGTTCGTAACGCTCTTCCCACCCCTTGCTCTATTCATTGTCGATCTTTACCGAACAAATCGACCAATAGGCTGTATTGCCACTCACACGTGTTATGTACGTGTGATACAGGTGTACGTATTCGTGTCGGTGCATGTTTGTGTCTGCACAGAGAAAAATCCATGTTGTAATATTTACACTTCACTGTTTGACGGAAATTGTAGTAAGAATTCCTACTATTGTGCAAAATTTTAGAACAACGGCGTTGCATTTTCCTATATCACGGTTACAAAAAAAGCAATAAAATGCTGTATAGTTTTATATCTATATAGTAGGAATATCATAATACTCATAATTGGTTTAGCTACATAAATATGTGATACTACAGCTTTTGTCGTAAAGATGGCGCTACGCTTGTTTCATAATCTTTGAAATTCGTACTCAATGTAAATTGTGATCGGTAAATGTGGCTGCGTAATATCTATATGATGCTTATACATGGTTAACGTCGTGTAAAAAGTACTGTGGGCAATCGCCCACAGACGAGAATTACGAGGCGCTTCAATACCGGTAGTACTCTACAGTACACGGGCCGGTCTGATTCCCGCAATCCTGCCCGATACGACGGCAATTCGCCCGGCTGTCACCGGCTAATCAAATTATATTAATTAATTATAATTAAAAATTATTAAACTATATTTATTATAGTTTTCATTGTTAACAGTTATTATCAAATATAGTCAGCGCTACTAGACATTTTTTTCACATTTACTAACATGTATGCTCAAATTAATAATACAAATATAGTACATTTTACCATACGAGTTAATAAAAAGTATTCACAGATATTTACTATACAGATATTGTCACCGGTAATATAAAATATGATTGTCCCTATAGGAGCTATAAAATATATTAAAGTATACTATATTTATGTTAAAGAGTACTATCTATTTCTCTCAGTGTAGGTATCATTTAAAGTTAATCCAGAAAAACTAAATCTATAATAAATAATTTTAGTTTACGGATTAATAATTGAATAGTGGTATTTACATAATAATTCTTATTACAAAAAGTGTTCAAACAAATGACCGTTATTTGGTGTAATGGTTTGAAGTGTTACCAAGTAGACGTAATTCTTCATCTGTTTAAAAATTACCTTAGTGCACATAGGTTTTGATGTACCTCCAAATATGAAAGTGCAGAGGAGTAAAATCCCGCGGTCATGCAGGCCAGAAAACAGTTGAATGCGTACCTAATCCATCTGTCAGGAAATTTATTTAGTTATTGATTTCTGTTAGCGGTAAGTGATTATATAACCATTCTTCCAAATTATGCTGCAGTAAAGTTCGAAAGTTCCGAAGTTAGTGATCCATGGTAAAAAAAAAAATGGCCCAATTATCCTTGCTTCCAAAATTCTCACCCAAATGTTAAAACCAAAACGATGTTGGTGATCAGACGTTTTGTACAACCGCCGATTTTCTATCTATCAATAATGGGTATTTCTTCTGTTAAAGATTTCGTTGTTGGTTATCATACTTTCATCAGAAAATAAAATTTTATTGACAAAATTTTCATCGTTTTGACACTGTCTAGTAAACCAATCATAAAATGCCCTTTGCTTTACGTTGTCTCCCAGTTTTAGTCCTTGGTAGATTGGATATTTGTACGGACCATATTTGTTCTTACGCAAAATAAAATACGCTGTAGATTTTGGCGTTTCACTTGCTTGTTCAATGGTTCTAACTGATGTTGTAGGATCTTCCATAACAAATAACACCACATTATTCTGAATTTCCTCATTACATGGTTTCTTTCTAGTAACAACAATTTTATTAAATGACCCATACTGCAATAAATTGGCAACCATTCTTCCAAACATCTTTTTATTCGGCTTAATACTCATTAATTAAATATCTCTCAATGTGCACTTGCTTTATGTGTTTTTGCAATCAAGCATGTAATCTCGATTAAATTCTTAGTATGATATATATATTCGAATGCATTACTGCATTATCACGTAGTATTTGAATGGTGCGTCGTCTGTCCCTGTTTTGCCTTAATGATGACTGATGCTTGCATTTGGATTCTGGATTTCCGGGTATAAACTTCTTTAAAAAATTAATCGAATGGGAGGATACGTGTTTAAACTCCATCTTCAAAACGTAAATAAAACAACAATAACGTTAAGGAGTAAAAAATATATTGAAATAGTCCACAACAATATTGTTTCACCACACAGTGGCTTCATCAGGTGGATGAAATTAACTAAACAGAATATAAAATTACACACTATTTATACTTTTAAACCTAGGAGTGGGGAATAATTAAAACACATAGAAAGTTTAATTCTGGGGTCTATAGATTGACTTGTGAGTGTGGTAAGGTGTACATAGGACAGACAGGTAGATCTTTCATTACGCGTATTTCCGAACATACAAAAGTTACAGAGATAAGAAGACAGATTCTACTTTTGCTAATCATTGTTTAGAACTTAATCATAATTTTAATAATGATTTTGATATTTTGCATGTTCATAAGAAAAGTAAGAAAGTAGACTTATTTGAATGTTTAGAAATTAATAGATATAGTAAGTTAGGTTTAGCGCTCAATGAACAAAAGGATTTTAATTATTCCCCACTCCTAGGTTTAAAAGTATAAATGGTGTGTAATTTTATATTCTGTTTAGTTAATTTCATCCACCTAATGAGGCCACTGTGTGGTGAAACAATATTGTTGTGGACTATTTCAATATATTTTTTACTCCTTAACGTTTTTGTGTTTTATTTACGTTTTATAAACTTCTTTAGTAGAAGGTTGCGTTTAGAAAGGTATATTTTCTGATCAAGCCTTTTTATACATCATCATCAGTTATTGATACAGTTGCTCACTGGTATAGAACAAAGTAAAATCAACAATTACCCGATATTTGTAAACTACAAAATAATCAAGAAAAATCTATAACGTAATTGAAACCTCAAAACAGACGTTTTTGCTTGAGGAACACTGATCTCAATAAAAAATCATCTAAAATAATCTAGTTCTGATCTGATTTGATTTCGAAAATTCCTAGTGGAAATAGATAAAGGATGACAAATAAGGGAAAAATTAACAACTGTTTTGGATGGTGGAAGGAATTGGCAAATGTAACAAAAACAAGAGTTATTCAAGTAACAAATTAATTAAATCTTTTACGCTTGAAATTTTTGTTCTTAAAAACCATGAATTTTGCAGACATAAGGAAAGTGTGAGAATATCACTATCGCATCACATTTAAGAAAACCTGAAGTTTAGAATTTAAAATGAAAAGAATTACAGATTACACATTTGATAGCATCACTTACAAATGACATTCATCACGGATCATAGATACGTGCAACCTAAAACTATTTTAATCCGACAAACGTTCAATTTAAGAATAAATTATGCCCCCTATCAATCGATGTCCGGTTTTTCACAACTTTACAGTGAGATCTAGATTCTAGTGGGACGCGGCCAGTTCGGAGATTTACTATTCGTGACAAGGAGCTCTTAGGATCGAAAGATCCGCTAAACGTAGGTATAGTTAATGTTATTTACAAATGGTTTCCGACCGCATTATAAGCCTTTTTTTTTGAATACACAGTCCGTAAAGAACTGACAGATATATACGAATAATAAAAAGAAATCTGTGAGCGAGCGTCACGGATCTCTCTCTCTTAACAGTGACAACTGGTAATTAGACAGCGCGCATTAGCTATAATCTTATGATCTAGTTGGTATCATTATTTATGTGAAGCGGCTGGTTTACCCTTCTTATAATTTCGTAAGTGTTATGTAGCCTACACGTAATTCAATTCAAATTATAGTGTAAAACTTTTATACATGGTTTTGTTTAAAGCAATAGATGCCGCAAAACCTTAAAATAAGAAATGCAACAATAACAATGTTTTTAATAATAAAACGTGATCATTCATTAAACAAAAACATTACAATGATTCACTTTATAATTATTACAATAAATATAACTAATTTTTAAGGTAACACTGTTATTTGATATACTTATATTTTTTTGTCAATTCAGTACCCTTTGTTTAAACATGTTCAACTAATTGTTTGATAGAAATAATTACACATGGACTTCCGCGATCGTTGTCCATGCATAGTTTCCGAGCTGAAGCTGCCATCTGGATCTTCTTCTGGCTGACGTTACGTCCATAGTTGTATATGGAACATCTTCAGGGTTTTTTCAGATCAACAGCGACGGAAGAAACAGCGCTGATGATGTCCTATACAACTGTAGACGAAACCTCTTATTAGTTTCACTAAAACTTAAGAAAATTAGTTTTACCAAAGTAAATACAATAAAAACAATGAATGTAAAAAACAAAATATATGTGTGTGTTTAACATGTTTATAGAATGGTAATTAATGTGAAATTGTAATTATTTAACTGAGAAGCAATTAACTCAAGATGTTTTCTGTAACAATTTAGTTAGATGGAAGTCGTATTGTATTATATTGTAAAAGGATGGAGGTATACAGAAGCCTCTGCCCAACGCGACCGAAGTGATCTATTATGAAAGACTCTGATCTAGATTTACACCCTGTTTACCGCAAATCTGAGGTTTTATTTTTGGAGCTGTCATTTTTATCACTTCCAGAGATATGGTGTCCTGTTTGGAATGTAACAACGGTGCCAGACCCTTGCAGTAGCGTAGTATTGCTCCGCAGTCTTAATTTCGCATTCGCAAAACCGACACATGTCAATCCCATGGTATCATAGAGGGAAATGTCCGGTGAACAGGTCATTACGGAGAGTGGAAATGGCCGATAAGCAGAAAGTCGCCCTGGCACTTATAAATTCTTTTACTCACTTCTTAAAACTTGGTGGTTTATTAAAACACTGTTTTTTAATACATCACGTGTCGAAACACGTTTTGTAACACGTTTGTCCCTTTTACTGAGATATCACAGAGGCAAACAAAACCAAACTTTTGGTGGTCACTACACAATACTGGTGGTACAGCAAATAGACGAGCGGATATTTAATTTAACTGATTCGTTAAAAAAAAGAATAGCCCTGGAGCAAAAACGTAATTTCTTTTTCAAACTCGGGTTGACGCATAAAAAATATGTGGGCTAGTGTGAAACAGCTGATTGTAAACTCCTCTGTAATGTGTGAAAATGAAATCGTCCATAGCGTTTTTGAAACCATTTATACTCTTTAGTTTTATGTGAATGTTTGGAAACGTGTGCTTCTTCTTTACTTGTTGTCTTTTCCTTTTTTAATTGTCATTCTCTCAGTTTTCTTCCTCACGAAAATGACCACAAATCCAAAAGCATTTTCAAAAACGAGGAAGATTGGGAAACCAATAAGAAAGTAGTCAGTGTCTCAGATCAGAGAGCAACAGAGACGACTTTTTTTTATATAAGGACGTTGGGAGGCGCAACAGCTAACCTCCTCAAGTGGCCCTTCTGAAATCGCTTCTATTTGCAGCTGGAACCATCTTGAACAGATATAACATCAGATGACTGAGGCTGTATTTCATTCACATGCGGGTATCCCTCCATCTCTCGTCCGCCAAAGGGTTCGGGTCAGATCATCATCACAGCAGGCAATATCAGGTTTCTCCGCTGCCACCTCGTTCCAACATCACGCCGGCCTGTGTCTCCCTTTCTTCGGCCTCCTTCTCTTTCATAATGTGAAGTATCATCATATGTACTGTCTTCCATCTCCCCTCAGGGCGTAACACCATCGTCGCCGGTCTTAGTTCAGCACCCAGGTTGCTGTAAGTTCTCATACGCATTACGATCCACCGTGGGTATTCAAAAATTGTATGCTGGGCAGTGGGCAGTATCCTCGACTCCATAATACATGCACCGGTCATCAAGATTTTTACCAAACCTCTTGGCATATGCTCTATAGACACCGTGTCATGTTAGCGCTTAGGTAAGATGTTAATCCAAGCTTATGAAACGACATTGAAACCATATTCCGATGTTGCGGATTAATTTCTTCGTCCATTCGGCCACATTGTTAGAATTATTCCACCTTCTCTGCCAGGTCTCCATGGTGATAGCACGCGCCTTGCCCTGAGCGTCTGCGCCATCATTCGCATGGGTGAAGAATTCCTTCTCATATGCCAGTAGATCTATTGGTATGATACCAGTTATTACTTGCAGGGCAGTCGTCGCAGCAGTGCGGAAGGATGCAGAATAGAGACGATTTGATCGCATCAGATTCTTATTACTTCCTGCTGGTCTCAGAGTTCCAAAAAGCTTTAACCTTCATTGAGTGGATACACACATTATGAAAGCACAAAAAAGTATAACATAATAGATTTGGATGACTTCTTCAAATCGGTACTGTAAAAAGTAAAACAGAACACTTGCACTTATGAGAATTACAAAATTTTTGAATCAAATTGTCCAGGAACGCTTACAGTAATTTTTAGTAGAAAAACAGAAATTTTTTTTTACTTTTCCAACTGGGTTTTTGCCCTTAAGTAGTCTTAGTTCCGGTTTGCTGGGTATGAATAGGTTTTTGTTAGCTTTTAGCCTAGGGTTGATGCACCTTTTAACTACGAATTGTCCAGATGTTTTTCTCGAGAGGGATATCGCTTTCTCATGCTTCCATTGTTGGATCTAGGTTTTCGGAACATCCAGAGCTGCTTCTGGTCCATAGAAGAGACTACTGGCCCCTAGTTGGACCAGTTAGTCAGCCATCTCGTTACATTTAATCCGAGAATGCTCTAGTACCCATATTAGTGTGACTCTGTTAGTCATAGCCAGTAGCACTATATTATTTAAGCACTTTCATACCAGCCTAGACTCCAAGCTATTTGCTTGTGGAGCGCTCAGCATGACTTGGTTAACAGTGGATGTATAGATGTAGAGATATAGCTACTTTTATCCCTTGTTTGAGGTTTTCTCGGATACAAACATCGATGACAAATATATCTGCCTGAAAGATGGTTGGGGTTTATTGAAAGACCGCAGTTCGGCCCAACAACTCCGACCCTCATCCCTTGTTCCATCTTGGATCCGTCTATATACACCAGGAATTTTCTCAACTGGAAGTCGTAAAAGCACTTAATAAATCCAACCGACATTTCACCCAGTGTTAGCCTTAACGGACTGTCAGCAAACTGGTACTTTTAACCGTGTGCATTGATAAGTCTTATTATCATTTTTTACAATTTTCTTCATTATAAATGTGCAGTAGTAGAAAAATGGTGTTGAAATGGAATTGCGAGAAAATCTTTATAGCAACAGTACAAAATTTAACAAACAATGATATTGAGTAAGTTGTTTAGAACTTGTAGAAGTTCACTAGGTGAACATATATTGAAGAATAATTTTGCATTGAACCTGTAATATTAATTAAGGATATTTAATTCTTAAGTGTAGCTCATTAAGGTAGACATAATCCGAAGCGATAATTTTTTTACGTGCATGAATATATACATATGTGTATTATAATAGTCAATCTCGAGTGTCTGGATTTTTATGTCCATCGTCGATAATACCAGATAACGTCCGATCGATTGTAGTTAATGACCGTGCGACAAGAAGACAACAAGACGGAGATTTTAGATGCGGCGAAGAGGACATCTACGCAACGTATACACATATAGGCATTCCACATAATATACAAACACTGAGATAGGAGATACTCCGCTCGACGGACAAACAGAAAAAGGACTTTTGATGATGAATCTGTGTGAAACCGCTTCATTTGTCGGAGGGTTCGTGTTTAAGATATACACGGACTTGTATCTGTCAGTGAAGAAGTTCGAGATACGTTAAGCGGATTCGAAGCGCCGAGACTATAAGAAAATCTTTGCCGCCACTAATGCCTTTTTATTTACTTTTTTTTTAATTTGTTTTATTTAAGTTTTGATCGACTTTAATTATCAATATTAATGACGTGTCTATTTAATTTACTGATTCTTTTGTTTATATTATTGCTTCGAATTCGAAAATAGAAATCAGGAATAAACATCAAATTAATATAAAGGTCGAAATGGCGGAAACGACAACGTCGATTTTCAAATCAATTATATTTAACTATTTAATGTTTAATTTGTAGATCTGTATGTTCTTAGCATATCACACAAGATAATAAATCAACAATAATATGGTTCAAATGTAATTATATATTATAAATAGTGGTTAAAAGTAAGCATGTTAACCTACAACTAGAAAGTATGCGCAAATTATAATCGCTAATATACAAATTATAAACTGTAACTATATACGTAGACAAAAATGTATAATACTCTATTTTTTTATAAGGACGTTGGGAGGCGCAATAGCTAACCTCCTCAAGTGGCCCTTCTGATCTCGCCTCTATTTGCAGCTGGAACCATCTTGAACAGATGACTGAGGCTGTACTTCATTCACATGCGGGTATCCCTACAGCCCCCGTCCACCAAAGGTGATTAGGGGTTCAGGTCAGTTCATCATCATAGCAGGCAATATCAGGTCTATCCGCTGCCACCTCGTTCCAACGTCACGCCGGCCTGCCTCTCCTTTTCTTTGGTCTCCTTCTCTTTCATGATGTGAAGGATCGTCATATGTATTGTCTTTCATTCCTCCTCAGAGCGTAACATTTCCGTCATTATCGTCTCCGGCCTTAGTTCAGTACCCATGTTGTTGTATGTTCTGATACGCATTACGGTCCATCGTTGGCATTCAAAAATTGTATGCTGGCCAGTATCCTCGACTCTACAATACATGTATCGGCCATTAAGATCTTTACCAAACCTATTGGCATATGCCCTATGGGCACCGTGTTCTGTTAGCGCTTAGGTAAGGTGATAATACAAGCGATCCATAAACGATATTGGATTCATGATCCTATGTTAGGGGTTAATTCTTCGTCCATTGGGGAATTATCCCACCTTCTCTGGCAGGTCACCATAGTGATTTCACGCGCCTTGCCCCGATCGTCTGCGCCACAATTCGCATTGGTGAATTCCCTCTCATATGTCAGATCTATTGGTATTATACCAATATAACCTTTATTGTTGCCACCTAAATTTGACTACACTAACCTTTAGGTCTGTACGTTTGTAATTATAAAAATATGCTCAATTTGTCCCCTGTAAGAATGTATTATTTAGCTAGAATTATATTTTACTATTCACTTACCTACATAAATATCTACACAAAAACAAAAATCACACCAAAGCAATCCCGTCACTTTCACTTTCTGAAGCCTGATTGTCATTTCATCATGCCCCCTCCCCCTCCCCCCCCATGCATGCGCATTGTACTAAATAATTTTGTAATCGTCCTTAGGAATGAATATAAATTTTGGTAATATTAGATTTTCACCTGGTAATTTTACTTAAAAATAATAAATAAAATTAGTTGTCATATTGAAAATTTTCGGTAATACGGTAATTTTACAAAATAAATATAAACTTTCCCATATTCTCGTAATTTTTTCCCAAATACTAGTGAAATTTTAAGCAGGAATTCTATAAAATTTACTGGAATTTTTAGTGTGCACTTTGCGCCACGCAACAACAGCTGTGAATAAGATTGTTATTAATAGAATATAAAATATAACTTAGGCAAGTGATCTAAAGAACGCATGCATCACAAGGTCGCCCGCTTGTTTGTACACTCGCCTTGTTTCGATCCTGGTCCACGAAAAAAAAAAAAAACATCTGAATTGAAGTTATGAATGTAAAATCCCAGCTACGTTGACTACCAAAAAGCATACGATTCAATAAAAACAGCACTGGTTGTTATAGGCAATGCGTGGATTCCAACTATATACTGCAAAAGCTGACAAACCTAACGGAATGACAACAAAAAACTATCTGAAGAATTGAATTGTCCGAAATAATAATAAAGCAAGAATACTTATATCTTTTCCGTAAAAAAAAATATAATAAAATAAGGTAATAACATGCCTTTGGCTTTTCCCAAAATATTTTTTCTCTACTTAAATAATGGATTTTATAAAGAAAATTTCTTCAAGTATTCCAACCGTTTTTCAAAAAATAGTTAGCGTGCTATTATCATGGTAAAGCATGTAGTTGTTCATACAGCTGCAACTACTATCTATGCCCAAAACTGGTGTATGAAGATAGATTAATTTTGATAAAATTTCCATTAGTCAACCCATAGTTTTGAGCAGGGTTTAATACTGTAAAACTACGGCAAAATAAAGGTAAGCTAATTTAGAGTAATAGAATGAATTTAATGTTATTGAAGATGTTTCTTGACTATAAGTTTAATTATCGTATATACCATAGTAAGGTATTCTTCATTGAAAAAGCTATAAAATGAATTTGTTTTAGTTAAGAATTTGCAGATTAGTAGGTATACAACTTTATTTTAAAATTAAAGAAACGTTTTTGTACGTTAACTTAGTAAAACAGAGAAGTCCCATTACGCCAATATTTAATAATCAATCTTATCTAGACACATTTAATTTTTGTATCACCAGCGAAATAATGCAAACTTAAAGGCTTGTTACTATTTAAACAGGATCTAGCCGACACTTGTTGCACAAAATAAGTTAAACTTATATACAGAAGAATTTTTTATAGGCTGTTTAACGTTAATAAACCTACAAAGTTATATCTACAATAATTTGCAGTTGTCCTAGCTTTGATACTTGTTTGTACTATGCGTAATCAATTTGTTACTATTTAAAAAAAAATCTATTTAAAAAAAAATTTATTTTGGTGCTGCTAAAAGTTAAGCACTCAATTAAAAGTTTTTAGTCCATACTTTTGGCAACTTACTGAGAAGACAGCTATTTAAAATAATTCCCGCTGTTCCAAGTATTATTAATGCGATACATACGCGGAGTAAATTGCGGTTCCTTTCAATAGTGGGCGTCGAGGGGGTGACAACATATAAAGAGAAACGAAAATAGAGAGAAACAGAGAGGCCAGATAATGATT
Organism: Cetonia aurata; assembly: GCA_949128085.1. Taxonomy (NCBI): domain Eukaryota; kingdom Metazoa; phylum Arthropoda; class Insecta; order Coleoptera; family Scarabaeidae; genus Cetonia; species Cetonia aurata. Next base: position 2,690,082 of record OX421885.1, read on the forward strand.
GATGAGCATCATCGTTCTAATCACTTCTCCTTTGGTGTCTTGTGTGGGCTCGACAGCTCTTTGGACAAATGCACTAATTAAATGTCTTGTACAGCGTATTTCTCATCGGCTCACTAAACGTTTCTAAATCAAAAAGGAAAAAAAGAAAATAGAAAGAAATAGGAATATTATAGTCCCAGAAAATTAAATTATTAAAAATGAAAATAAAGAAAAGTTTAATTAAATTAATTCACCCATGGAACATGAAGCTTACTGGGACTAAAATTGTTTTCTAGTATATTTGAATAATAGTTTTTTCATTTTTTTCGTTCACACAAAATAAAAAAATGCTTGCAAATACGGCAAACTGTAAATGAGTTTTGAGAATAACGTGTCTATATCATTTGTATATACTAATTGTAAGATTTTTTCATTAGCTCACTTAAGGTGTTTTGGACACTAGGGCATCAAAAACTTGCCGGAGGACCAGAATTCTTTACAAATTGAATGGTTTATATAGGGTATCTTATTAAGGCGAAGTGTGATTCTCTTGTCATTTCAATTTCTCCTGAAAAATGTTCATTTCCTACAAAACATTTAAATGAATGGACTTTTCACCTTCAATGTTTCCCAAAAAGAAATATTTAGAGTCAGAATGAAAAAATGGATATAAAAAATGTCCTGCAAAAACGTTCCGATTTCCGATTTGTCATGAAATTAAGAGGAAGTCTAAATTTTAAACAAGCCTTCTGTGAGATCTTTAACTATTTAGAATGAACGCAACAAGAACTGTTGAAAATTATTTGTGGGTTCCTGAGAAGGAGGCATAGAAAGATGTGTCTATTCCAGAGGTGGATCACAATAGATGAATTAAAGTGTTAATAAAACTGTTTCTTTTTTTCAATTTTAGTAGCTTAACCTTTCCTGCTTAAAATAGTGCTAGTTCAACACCAGAAGTGACTTAAATAATTGTTGAATTACACGACGAATTCGAAGTGTAAATTTAGAGTAAAAAAATAAGCTGTAGGGTGGGAGGTAAGCACAATAGTTTAAGACTAAGGGCCACTATTTCAATCTCCTAAAGTTCCTAATAAAAGTTATTAGCTGAATAACTGAAATAACTGTCTTTCCACGAACTAATAAAAATTTTGTAGCAATAAGGCGGTAAATTCTCCTAAAATGTTATTGCGTGGTTGAAGTAGCCGATAAGTACTATTCGAACCTTAATCAGCTTATCAGACGTCACTAAATGTCGCCAACACAATCAAAAAAATCGTGACAGACAGTAGGTATAAGTATTGGAAAGCCTCATATAAATTGTTTAAACAATTCGAGGGATGAAGAATTTGTTAAGAGATGTAGATTGTCTAAATATTTGTATAGCGCTCTCGTTTATAGCTTGCTGTAAACCTTATGGGATATTACCAGCATAAGCTGGGGTTATGAATATACCGAATAACTCTTAACCTAATAAATATTCGTTAAAGGACGGTCTATTGTTATTTACCCAACAAATCTACCTTAAAACTTATTAGCTAAATTGTTATTAGATACATTTATTAGCAGATTGAAATACCCGGCCGACAGCTGTTATTCTTTATTGTCAATATTGTTTATTGCCAATATTGTTTAATGTCAATTTAGTTTATTGTAAATTTAGTTTATTGGCAATATGCGTTGGAATGAATACGGTTTATTGTCAATATTGTTTATTACCAATATTGTTTTTGGCAATATTGTTTATTGTCAATATGGTTGATTGCCAATATTGTATTCGGCAATCTTGTTTATTGTCAATATGGTTTATTGCCAAAATAGTCTATTGCCAATATAGTTTATTGACAAATTAGTTTATTGATAATATGCTTAATAATCAATACGGTTTATTGTCAATATTGTTTATTATCAATATGGTTTATTGCCAATATTGTTTGGCAATATTGTTTATTGCCAATATGGTTTATAGTCAATATGGTTTATTTTGAGTATAGTTTATTGTCAATATGGTTTTTGGACAACATTGTTTATTGCCAATATGGTTGATTGCCAATATTGTATTCGGCAATCTTGTTTATTGTCAATATGGTTTATTGCCAATATAGTCTATTGCCAATATAGTTTATTGACAAATTAGTTTATTGATAATATGCTTAATAATCAATACGGTTTATTGTCAATATTGTTTATTATCAATATGGTTTATTGCCAATATTGTTTGGCAATATTGTTTATTGCCAATATGGTTTATAGTCAATATGGTTTATTTTGAGTATAGTTTATTGTCAATATGGTTTTTGGACAACATTGTTTATTGCCAATATGGTTTATTGTCAATTTACTTTATTGTAAATTTAGTTTATTGATAATATGCTTAATAATCAATACGGTTTATTGTCAATATTGTTTATTATCAATATGGTTTATTGCCAATATTGTTTGGCAATATTGTTTATTGCCAATATGGTTTATAGTCAATATGGTTTATTTTGAGTATAGTTTATTGTCAATATGGTTTTTGGACAACATTGTTTATTGCCAATATGGTTTATTGTCAATTTACTTTATTGTAAATTTAGTTTATTGGCAATATGCGTTGTAATGAATACGGTTTATTGTCAATATTGTTTATTACCAATATTGTTTTTGGCAATATTGTTTATTGTCAATATGGTTGATTGCCAATATTGTATTCGGCAATCTTGTTTATTGTCAATATGGTTTATTGCCAAAATAGTCTATTGCCAATATAGTTTATTGACAAATTAGTTTATTGATAATATGCTTAATAATCAATACGGTTTATTGTCAATATTGTTTATTATCAATATGGTTTATTGCCAATATTGTTTGGCAATATTGTTTATTGCCAATATGGTTTATAGTCAATATGGTTTATTTTGAGTATAGTTTATTGTCAATATGGTTTTTGGACAACATTGTTTATTGCCAATATGGTTTATTGTCAATTTACTTTATTGTAAATTTAGTTTATTGATAATATGCTTAATAATCAATACGGTTTATTGTCAATATTGTTTATTATCAATATGGTTTATTGCCAATATTGTTTGGCAATATTGTTTATTGCCAATATGGTTTAGTCAGTATGGTTTATTTTCAGTATAGTTTATTGTCAATATGGTTTTTGGACAACATTGTTTATTGCCAATATGGTTTATTGTCAATTTACTTTATTGTAAATTTAGTTTATTGGCAATATGCGTTGTAATGAATACGGTTTATTGTCAATATTGTTTATTATCAATATGGTTTATTGCCAATATTGTGTGGCAATATTGTTTATGGCCAATATGGTTTATCGCCAATATGGTTTATTTTGAGTATAGTTTATTGTCAATATGGTTTCTGGACAACATTGTTTATTGCCAATATGGTTTATTGTCAATTTACTTTATTGTAAATTTAGTTTATTGGCAATATGCGTTGTAATGAATACGGTTTATTGTCAATATTGTTTATTATCAATATGGTTTATTGCCAATATTCTGTGGCAATATTGTTTATCGCCAATATGGTTTATCGCCAATATGGTTTATTTTGAGTATAGTTTATTGTCAATATGGTTTTTGGACAACATTGTTTATTGCCGATATGGTTTATTGTCAATTTACTTTATTGGCAATATGCGTTGTAATGAATACGGTTTATTGTCAATATTGTTTATTACCAATATGGTTTATTGCCAATATTGTGTAGCAATATTGTTTATTGCCAATATGGTTTATAGTCAATATGGTTTATTTTCAGTATAGTTTATTGTCAATATGGTTTTTGGACAACATTGTTTATTGCCGATATGGTTTATTGTCAATTTACTTCATTGTAAATTTAGTTTATTGGCAATATGCGTTGTAATGAATACGGTTTATTGTCAATATTGTTTATTATCAATATGGTTTATTGCCAATATTGGTTTTGGCAATATTGTTAATTGTCAATATGGTTGATTGCCAATATTGTATTTGGCAATCTTGTTTATTGTCAATATGGTTTATTGCCAATATAGTTTATTGACAAATTAGTTTATTGACAATATGTTTAATAATCAATACGGTTTAGTGGTTTAGTGTCAATATTGTTTTTGGCAATATTGTTCGTCAATATGGTTTATTATCAATTGAGTTTATTGACAATATGCGTTGTAATGAATACAGTTTATTGTCAATATTGTTTATTGCCAATATGGTACATAGTCATATGGTTTATTGTCAATTTACTTTATTGTAAATTTAGTTTATTGACAATATGCGTTGTAATTAATACGGGTTATTGTCAATATGGTTTATTGCCAATATTGTTTATAGTCAATATGGTTTATAGTCAATATGGTTTATTGCCAATATAGTTTATTGACAATATGCGTTGTAATTAATACGGGTTATTGTCAATATGGTTTATTGCCAATATTGTTTATAGTCAATATGGTTTATAGTCAATATGGTTTATTATCAATTGAGTTTATTGACAATATGCGTTGTAATGAATACAGTTTATTGTCAATATTGTTTATTGCCAATATGGTACATAGTCATATGGTTTATTGTCAATTTACTTTATTGTAAATTTAGTTTATTGACAATATGCGTTGTAATTAATACGGGTTATTGTCAATATGGTTTATTGCCAATATTGTTTATAGTCAATATGGTTTATAGTCAATATGGTTTATTGCCAATATAGTTTATTGACAATATGCGTTGTAATTAATACGGGTTATTGTCAATATTGTTTATTGCCAATATGGTTTATTGTCAATTTAGCTTATTGTCAATTTAGTTTATTGTAAATTTAGTTTATTGACAATATGCGTTGTAATGAATACGATTTATTGTCAATATTGTTTATTGTCAAGACGGTTTATTGTCAATATTGTTAGTTATCAATATGGTTTATTGCCAATATTGTTTGGCAATATTGTTTATTGTCAATATGGTTTATTGTCAATTGAATTTAGTGACAATATGGTTTATTATAAATACGGTTTACTGTCAATATTGATCATTGTCGATATGGTTAATCGCCAATACGGTTAATTATCAATATTGTTTATTGTCAATATGGTTTATTGTCAATTTAGTTTATTGTCAATATGCTTTATAATCAATACGGTTTATTGTCAATATTGTTAATTATCAATATGGTTTATTGCCAATATTGTTTATTGTCAATATGGTTTATTGCCAATATAGCTTATTGTCAAATTAGTTTATTGACAATATGCTTAGTAATCAATACGGTTTAGTGTCAATATTGTTTTTGGCAATATTGTTTGTCAATATGGTTTATTGTCAGTTGAGTTTATTGACAATATGCTGTATTATAAATACGGTATACTGTCAATATTGATCATTGTCAATATGGTTTATCGCCAATACAGTTTATTATCAATATTGTTTATAGACTGTGTTTTGATGATTGTTTAAACGGTTTACATGAGGCCTCCTAATACCATAGTGTCTGTCACGATAAACTAGTTCAACTAGATTGACCAAACCCTTTCCAAAAAAAATTCTCGAAATCTTAAAAAATGTCGGGTCATAAATAATTTCAAACTTCAAAACTTAACCTTCTTAGTTGCTTTAACAGCTTTCTGAGAGTTTCGATATGCTATTACCTAAGCTTCTAATAATAATTCGTATTGGGTACTACTTCACGCACTCAATAACATTTTAGGAGAATAAACCAATTTATTATCTACATAATTTATATTAGTTAATGGAAAGACGTTGTTATTTACCAAATAACTTATTAGCTAAATTGTTATTAGATGCATTTAATAAGAGAATGAAATACCGGCCCATGCAGTGCTATTGTTGTTAGTTAATTTGTAATAGTCGGAGAAATATGAACTTCTTGGTAAATTCTGTTCTTCCAAAGTTTTCTTTTTTTATATTGGGAAACGCTTTCCTGAAAAACTGTCAGTGATATATATCAGCACTGCTTTTCTTCTGTATTATGGAGCAATAATATAGGATCGGTTGCAGCCTGTGGTTTTTGAAAATAGCAGCAAATTTAGGTAAAGAGTAAAAAAGAAGTTAATAAAGATAAGAGGAATTTTGGAGATTCATAAAAAAATAACTAAATAAGTAATAAATATCTCAAAAACCTCACAAGTTTCAAATACAGAACTAGTTTAGATGAAGAGAATAGAGAAGAACCAGTGAAAATAGCCTAGTTTAAGAAAAAAATGATAATAAAAGATGGTGGGGTGTATACTGGATGACTTGAATGGACTTGCTAATTATTTCTTGCGCTACTGCGCTCTATTTAAATTAGATGATTCTCAAATTTTACCTCACGCTGTAGCTTCTACATCAACTTAAAACAAAGTCTTGTTAGCAGAGTTTAGTTCATGTTTCTTCGATTGATATTATTTATAAATGCCTGTTGTCAGATAACTGACAGATAAAATATGACCACGTACCAATACCTACATTTATCACTGAAGGAACATACCAGGTATATATAAAAATTATTTATATTTATATATACTATATTAAAAAAAATATAGATAAATGTTAAAACTGGGACGTGGTAAGCTAAGGATCTAAAACGTAAAAAGGAAGAACCGGATTTTACTAAATAATATACATAAATGTGTACATATGAATACAATACACATGAATCCTATAGGTTATAAAAAAAAAACACAGAAAAGAATACGGATATCACCTTAATAATGCCAAGAAAAATGCAAAGGTAAATTATATTAAAGATTCTGATGATAAATCGAAATGCCGTTTTCGACAGTCATTAAAGCAGAACTTAACAAATGTTATAAAAGACGAGAGTGTCAACCCTAAAGCAATTGAATTAATTTTTTGTTTCAATTTCGGAAGTCATTGTCAGTAGTATATTCCCTGGTAAGATTGATGCAAATAATTACTTAAACTTATATAATAGGCAGCCAGTCATATATTTTTATCTAGAACCCACATCTCATACAGAAATATTTGAAATAAAAATGATGTTAAAAGATACGGCTGCTGAATATATTTATGGCATGACGCCAAAAATCTTAAAACACGTTGCCACGCTTATGGCTAAACCATAATTCAGATTGGTGAATAGATGTTTTAGTGAGTCTTTTATATGTGCAGTTAAAAACAGCAAAAGTGGTGCCGCTCTATAAGGCCAGAGACCGAGCTGATCCGAGCAATTATAGACCTATCTCAATTTTACCGGTTTTTAGATAAAGTTTTTGAAGAAATATTAAAACGTAAGCTACTCAGCTATTCCGATAAATTTTCTTTATGCTATCAACAGCAATATGGATGTCTTAAAAATAAGTCAACAAAGTCTAAAGCAAAAAGCATTTTTTTTTGGATTTGTTAAAAGCTTTTGACTGTGTTTCTCACGACATTTTATTTCAAAAGCTTGTTCACTATGGCATAAGAGAGGAATCATTAAAAATACTTGAATTCTATTTGATGGAAAGAAAGAAGAGTGTGGTCATAAATAACGCAAAATAAGATGAGATCTCAGTCTCTCGAGGAGTACAACAAGGTTCAAAATTAGGACAGATATTATTTCTTATTATTATTATGAATGTTAATGATCTTTGTATAAATCTAGAAATGTGCCAATCAATAATGTATGTAGAGGATACAACTCTTTTTTATTAAACCCCATAGTGAAAATCTTTTGAATCAAAGCGAAACTGATGGACTAACAAAAGCTGAGCTCTGACTTCATTTGTAGAAAATAAAATATTACAGTGTATCAAATAAGAACGATTATTCAATGATTGACGTAGGGACAGCAAAATTGTCATATTGTAGTAACTTCCACTCTATCAGAAATAATAGTATACTACTATGGGGTAGTACAAAACAAAATCTATAGGTATAAGCAGATAGGAATGCGCATACGCAACACACATCCTAATAACAGTTTTTATTTTTCCCCAAAGCTTAAGTGCTGTAAATACTTACTTATATCAAAAGACGAAGTACCGCTTAATATATAAAATTTTTATTTGATTATATATGCGTTTAATATCGCCGAACATAATAAACATATCAGTATGAGGGGTATATCATCAATATTGAAATCCATTAAATTTATTTCTGCCAAATGCCATAACCCATTTTGTGCACATCGTCCAATTCACCGCCTGCAGATAGATCTTTCCGTTAATGGCACTAATAACGTTTTGCCGGCTCTTCATAACCGTCAAGCTGCTGAATGTGCAATTAAGAGATACGTCCACAATTCCAATTTTAGAGCCATTTATAGACCGATAAATATGTACGTAAATATATATAAAAGATGACATCGGAATATGCTGCCATCGCCGTCGTAAACTCCTCGGATCTTTCGACTGTAAAATTCCTCTCCCGAGAACGGAAAAAAGGAGGATCGCCGACGAAGACGGGCAGAAATAATTAAATGGACATCGTTAAGGACAAACGTCTGCAAATAATCTACGGGGAAAATGCAGTAAATAAAACGGAACATCAAATCGAAATGAATATAAAGCCGAGATTTTTGCGATGAGGCGTACATTAACTCTTCGACGGCAAGAATTATCCACATTATCGGTTAATTTCATCATATATGGAGTGAATTAAAGATAAATCTATATTTTACTGCGAGCTCAAAATTGCTACAAAATTACGTGTAGTACGAGGTTGGTTCAATAATAACCCAATGGTCTATAATCTTAGGTATAAACGTAATTTTTGTGTGCATTTATATGTTTATATCATTTGCCATTTTAAAAACGTAATTAATGTATAAGAAGTATGTAAAAATGGCCTTTCGATATATAAAATAAATATGTTAATTTGCCCGTTGCATTTATATGTTGGTAATACTATTATAATCTGAAAATGAATATCATAAAATTACGTTTTTTACGCCTGAAAATTAAGTCTTATAAGTAATCTAAACGTTTGCGATATAGATCGCCCGTATCTATACTACTTTTCAACAAATATCGATTTCAATATGAGCTTACTGCAGTCATTAAGTGAACACCGATTCGACCTTCGCAATGGTTTGAGGTGCACACACACAAGGCAAGTTAAACGCACACACCGCTGTTAATATTTATGTATAACTGTGAGAGGCGATTTGGAGCACAGTGGGGCGCCACGACCCCCCTCGGGTACACCCGTGACCCCGGTTCCCACACCACCCTCATTAACAGAAATAATTACCGGCACCTTAATTAGTCCGCAAATTATTGCACAATATTCCGTTTTTTATGGCTCGCCGACAATTGTAAATATTTTTAAACGGTCAATAAAGTAGACTGTTTCCGAAATATTTGTTGTTTTCTTTTTCTTATCTTTAAGACAATAAGTTCGTAACAATTAATTGCTCCGGTTCTTGGTATTGTTGTAAAAATTTTGTTTGTGTTTAATTAATAAATCCTATGGGTATAAGCGTATCATAGTATTGCATTTGATTATTCAAATAAATATATAAATCTATTAAATTAGTTACTAAGAGATAGTTATCTTATATTGTATACTAATTAGTTAGAATAACACCACTTTATTTACTCCTAACATTTAACTTTATTTTCAGATATATCGAGAATGGAAAAATCTCCATTGTTAGCGAACGGCTACAATCATCCGCCGCATTTGGGCCATATGCAATTTATGCAGCTGCCACATCCAGCCGCCGCCCATTCAGCACTTCTATCACCCGCCATGCCACACAACCTCGCCAGACCTGATGGTTCGGTCATCAAGAATCAGGGGATGCCTTCGATGGAAGCGATCGCAAGGTAATACACGAAACAGATAATAATAGGTGTAGGCTAATTGCTTTGAAATAGATTCGACGTGTTCCCTCTTTTGATTTTACGCATTTAAAAGGTGCAAATTTAAAATATGCAAAAGACAGATCAATGAAAGCTTCGCTATATTTTGTTTGTAATTAACTTGTGCTTGCATACATATACAATAAATCTTATTCAAGAGTTTTACACCCGATCGGTGTCCGTAAATGAAATGCACATGTGTCACTTTTATGTAAAATCGAACTCGGGCATAAACACTAGTTAAACTTTCTAAATAGCTCAAAAAGAATGCAATTAAAAATATTATAATTACGATCTTCATTTAAAGTTATGTATGAGAAAACGCTTGAAAGATAGTGGAAATTATAGTATTGTAAAAATTAGCAAACCTTTACCTATTGGACAATAGGTAGAAGGTGGTACCACTATGGGCTAATATTGCCTTCCACTTATATTATTATAAAGCACCAATCACGTGTGGTTGTGTTTGAGAATATAAACGTATTCACTTTTGACAGAAGCAAATAACCTATAACTGTGACAATTTAAGGTGGGTGTTCTCACACTTCAGACTTCACTTTCTTCTGATATCCTAACTACCTGTAACCTTCACTATCTTACTCTTAATCATTGTAAAAGTTTTAAATTGTTAACGCAGTCACAGAATAGGTAATATACAGAAGTTTCAGTCAGACAAGGAATTCGTACCGTATCTCTATGCCGTTTTAATGAAATCGCAGCCAGTACAAATTTGTCGTTCGCGCAGGTAGAATTTCTTGGTGTCATTATATATACGCTTACGGATCTTTTATACATTAAAATACATAAACATAGATATGGCAGACACAAAAACAACAAACTAAATATTCTGAAGCATTTATCAATAATTTTAATATGCCAATTAGATGCTATGACAAATTTTTAATTGCATTATGTTCATAATCGAAAAAATTTATTTATCTATAAGTCTATTGTTTTATCTACGCGAGTAAAGTCTGCACACATTTGAGGTGATATTTCTTTATATTTCAGTGCTTTCTACTAACACATAAATTTTGCTAATACTAATCTTTAAACGAAGTTCGCAAAAAATATATTTTTACAGAGTGGAGTATGTATATTTTAAAATTTGAATTTGGCGTAAGAATGTAGAGAGAGAGAGAGATGTATGTAAGATGGAGTATGGAAAATAATAGACGTTCAACTATTCGTGTTGTTTTATTTAATTATCAAGGATATCATACGAGGAATAGTACTACTATTTGCTTTCTTTGATTTCAAAAAAATAAAACTAATCCAGTTCTGTACAGCTACTAATTCTTCTGAACAAAAACTTTTGTTATATTTTTCAAGATTAGTAAGTAAATTGGAAGAAGAAATTTTGAAATAATACGAGGGAGTATGGCATTGAGGACAACATAATATGTCGACACGAATGAAGAAGTTATTACATACACATGAGGTTAAGCAGTTATTTACTAATTAATTGCCTTAAAAACATGTTGCCTATTCAAAAAAATTATTAGAAAACGTATTTGGCAATTGTATTTTTGAAAATTTTGCCTCGCATATTCATAATTTAACAAGTTAATCCGGGTCTGCTGACAAAATGGGCCAAAGGGCTCGTGCACCAAGCTTGTGCGCAGAATCGTGACGTCGTAGATAATTACCACAAAAAATAAAATCGCGGCCATAGAGAAATGCGTTGAGTGACACTTCTGTATATTAGCTATTCTGTGACGCAGTTATGAACATTATGTTGCTCTTGCTGACAATGTAGCTTCGCTTACCAAACAACCAACGAAAAACAAAACAAAAAATTGGTTCTAGATATTCTTAACCACCGAAATACTCTATCGAATAAAGAGAACAGCCTGAGCAATGAGAATGATATAACAATATAATCATTTTCCAGATTGAAGCTAGTCTGAAATGACACGTAATACATCTTTTCGATTAGTACATTACATACGGTTTACACGGCAAGCAAAATGCGATTACAAATCCGACATCAGAAATCTGATGCATGGAGGACCCATCATCAGTACGATATGATCAATTAAATTTACTCTGTAGCAAGCTATGAAATTATTTACTGAAAATATCATGTTGGTAGACCTGGTAGTGATAAAATAATAAAATACATCTGTCATGTGTACTGTATTAGTTTATTGACACACAAAAATGTTAAACAAATCATAAAGTCTTTATTATGGATTCATACTTTAGAAATGGTGTAAAATTAGAAAATGGAGAATGGTTGTATCCTTTGGAGGAACCATTTCTGGCAGAATTTCCAAATTGTGCAGTAACATATGACAGTTTGGGGTAATTGAACATTCCATAAAATCCTTAAAAAGGGTCTACAAAAATGTCCATATAAATTTCATTGCGTGCAACAGCTCTTACCCATTAATCACGACTTAATTACTGTCAATGGTTTTTAGGCACAATTAATAACAACGACGTTCTTGATAAATCCGTTTTCTGAGATGAAGCATGGTTTTATTTATCAGGATATTTAGATAAATAAACAATGCGCATCTAGTCTAGTGAAAATCCACATGAGATACCTGAAACACCCTTACATTCTCAAAAAAATAGGCGTTCGCCTTGCTGTCTCTCGCAGACGAATTATTGGCCCAATATTCTTTAATAATACCATAAATACGCAACGATATCGTATTAATTTATTACAACCATTCTTAAATCAATTACATGACGATGCATTCCGCGAGGGATATTTCCAGCAAACACCCAATAAGACAATGGAAACGATAGAATTTTTGCACGAATTCTTTGGTAATTGGATGGTAGACTTTCCACCACGATCTCCAGATTTGACAATTATGGATTATTTCATTTGTCCACACCTAAAAAATAGAGTATTTACAAATCGTCCTCATAAAGAATTGAAGAACTTACTGAAGCTATCCGGAATGTCGGTGAGGAAATTACACCACATAATTTAAGGAATGCCTTCAATAACATGAAACGAAGAATGCGCGTTATGTATAGAAAAAGAATGAGTTCACTTTGAACTTGTTATTTTTTTAACTGAAACATTTGTATGTAGTGTCACAGTCTTTCTCCGTTTATGACTTGCTAAGGCTACTATCTCCTCTCTATCGCAAATCTTCGAATGCGCGCTAAAGTGGTTGCGTACACCACGGTTGATGACGTTGAACGGCGAAAATCCGAAGTAATAGCGCTGATAGTAGCGTCCTTAATCAGCTAGTCAGTCCTGCGCGTCGCGGTTTCAATATTCCTCGTTGCGTATATGTTTTGCCGTGATAAATAATTATTTAAAATTAACCCTAACGAAGTAGCAACAATGTCGGAGTGAAATCAGGGTTCTTACTTACTTTATACGCAACTTTCGATGATACAGTGGAATAATAAGTGCTTTAAATACAAGAATGTTTATTTCGCAAAACAAGTGGTTGGACAAAAAAAAATATACAGATGTAAACAGGTGAGTTCTATATTACATATAAATATACAAATAAACTGCATGTACACTCGTGTAAATATTAAAATGAACAATAATAATAATGTGCCATAAAAGAAAATAACAGTATGTAATTAGCTATTCGTCGCTGATGAATTTAAACGCTTACGGAATAAACGACAGTAGTAACCGATCTAACAAGTTCGCGTTTTCAAAAATAATTAAAACGGTCTACAACTATCGGAGAATAACTAGCGTGACTTGTGTAGTGACTTTTAATTCGGGAAAAGCGGTAATTAAAAGTGACAATTCGCGTTACAAATTAACACAGGAATTGTATCCACAAGAAGGGAAATTACATGAGATCAGCAATTTGCCGACACTCTAATGTAACATACGGAAACGGACGAATATTACGTGAGGCACACTCCGAAGAACGGCACTCGAACGTAATTTACGGAAACGGACGGTGATTACGTGAGGCACACTCCGAAGAACGGCGCTCGAACGTAATTTACGGAAACGGACGGTGATTACGTGAGGCACACTCCGAAGAACGGCGCTCGAACGTAATTTACGGAAACGGACGGTGATTACGTGAGGTACACTCCAAAGAACGACACTCGCAACGTAATACCTGGAAACGGACGGATACTATGCGAGATCAGCTGTCAGCCCACACTGAGCCTAGTGGAGGGAACGGACTTTTCTCTCCCCGAGTTCGTGTTTCGCGGCGGCTTTTATAGCCCTCGGACTATCCCTGCTGCGCGGTCGCGAGTGGGAGTTGGATTCTGCGTAAACCGACCCTGTAGCGTGTGAGGACGATGCTTCGCGGACGGCGCGCGATGATGGGAATCTCAAACTAATCATGTCACAAAAACGGAAATTACAATTACACTATGTACAATTACTGAGACAATTAATTGAAAATGCCAAATTAATAATTTATAATTCATAAATTTAACTTAAAAATAACGCAAATTAATTGACTCTTAAAACGGCACGTGACAGTAGTTATTTGTCAAAACGACAAAACCTAATCTCACAACAGTATAACATAACCTGCACCACACACACTCCACAGACTAAGTCAACTTACACGTTTTTAAACTTATACTGCCAACATAAGTTCAAACAACAAAAATTCCATGACCTTCTAGAGGGTAAATTTAATTGACCATATTGTACTAGTTTTTAATAACTTTTCATCCATAAAAGTAAAATACCTACGCGAGTTTTCAGTGCATTCTTTTGTCTTGACATAAGCCTAACGACTGCATTATTTTTTTCTCTTAAAAAAAAAAGATGTGAATGAAAGTGTGATTTGCTGAGAGAGAAAGCTGTAGTATCATGCTCTCTATACCGTATTCCCAAAATATATTTAAAGAAATGTGTTATTGTTAGTCCTATAAACTACACCGCATAATTATGCACGTTTTCCGGATGGTTGAGAAGCTAGCGTTCTCATGTCTACGAATGGCAATACATAGCGATTCTGTATTAAGTAATGTTGTTATGTTTTTAATCTATCATTGATATATGAATGCTATTTGGATGATACCGATAATCATGTTTTATATTCTAGAAAGTATATACAGTCAACCCTCCTATAACGCGGCACTCTCAGAACGCGGAGCTGAAATTGCGACAGCCCTCCCATAATGCGGTACTCTTACAGCGCGGTTTAGGTTCAACAGAATTATATTGGAAAAAGCTACCATCTAGGACCTTCATTCTGAAAAATTTTAGGGGGTTTAAACTTTCAAAAGAACGTATCACCCTTTATGTGTGCAGCAATCTACCAGGGAGCCTGATGATAAAACCAATGATAATAAATCGTTCTTCAACTCCCCGTGTAATGAAAAACATTAATAAGACCTAATTGCCTGTATTTTGACGATCTAATAAGAAAGCTTGCATGACTCAAGATTTATTTAAGGATTGGTTTTATAATTGTTTATCCCGGCAGTGGAAACCTATACGATGGAAAAAAAATTGTATTTCAAAGTTTTATTGGTTCTTGATAATGCTGGTTGCCACAACATAGAACTGGATCATCCAAATGTGAAAATTGCCCTCCTTCCTCCTAACTGCACGTCATTAATACATCCTTTGGACCAAAGAGCCATTCAAACTTTAAAAATGTACTACACACTCCAACTTTTCCAAACCATTTTCGACAGATTAGAAAATAGTGAAAATAAAACTCTTACTCAAGTGTGGATGGAATTTTCTATTTTAGATTGTATTAGAACCGTGTCATCGGCTTGCGCGGATATTCAACCATTAACGCTTAATGCGTGTTGGAAACCTCTTTTAACTCAAATGGTTCAAGCAATACAAGATGATTCTACAATTTTACTCCCAGTTACAGAAATAGTAAACATTGCTTCTCGTTTAGGCGATGAAGAATTTGCAGTAAACCATCAGGATGTAAGAGAACTAGTACTCGGGGAAGAAACTTTAGATGAGGAACAACTGATGGAATTAATTGATGCACCCACCTCAAATGCATTAGTAAACGAAAATAAGGAAAACGAATGGGTGCCAAATCTCGATTTACAAGATGTGAAAAAAAGGGCTAAATTTGGCTAAAGAATTAGAACTTCATTTCATTCAAACTGATCGTTCAACGGTGCGCAGCGCAAAGTTTAAAAGAGAGTTAAGAAATTGCTTAGCTCCCTATAGAGAGGTTTTAGTGGAGTTAGAAAAAAAAGCTACAATCGAAAACCAATGTGAAGAAGAACCAAGTGAGGAAGACATTTTGCCCATTAAAAGAAGACGAGTTAGGCGACTCATATGTGACAGCGAGAATGAGTGTTGAAAAATAAATAATTTTACAAAAGTCCTTCTTGTTTTTGTTGGAAAACAGTCTTTTAGTTTAGTTTTTGTTTCATTTTTTTATTAATCCTTATATGAACTCTTCAATTCCATAAAAATAATTTATAATTTATCTTGTCTTTTGTATTTATTGGTCTCCATATAACGCGGTACGAATGATGTGATTTGTACTAATTCCGAGTTTCTTATAGCGCGGTTTCCATACAACGCGGTAGACGGTTTCCATAGAACGCTACGAATTAGCCTGGTTTATACGGTTAAATCCGAGTTTCTTATATCGCGGTTTCCATATCGCGGTACGCACTCACCGCGTTTTAGGAGGGTTGACTGTATTATGTTTTCATGAACTAGAAAGAATTCAATCAAAGAACAAAATCAAGATCGAAATTCTAATACTATATATGCTATAACTGTAATTTTAGTATGAGGAAATTTTCATAGCAATAATTATAGCAGAAAAGCATTTATTTAATGATTTCACACTGTAAGAGAAATTGCACTATGGCAACCAGAAAAGATATATACCCCAATTCTATATAAATAATCAAGTAAAAGTTACTGTAAGAAAAATTATGCTTGAAATTGTGAATTATATCAACAACAATCAACTCCAGTACAATGTAAATATATATCAAACGATAATAGAAGGAATTTTAAGAAAAATTAAATTTAAAAATAAGGTAAATAGAGAATGTTCAGTAGAAATATAAAGGAAATGAAATGTTTAATAACAGATTCAAAAATCTCACCATGGTGCAGTTCATCGGTCCTAAAATTTTCGGCGTGCATTAGCTAGAGTTTGCCGCTTGAATGCACAATGTTTATCCGAAGTTTGGCGGCTTTTGTGCTTATGTTTGTGAGTTTTTGTTTTAAATAATCCAAAAAGAAAAAGCAGTTGGGCGTTAAGTCAATCTAGGTGGTAAGAGTGAATAACACCCACTATGCACCATAGATGGAGTAACCAGCAAGAATCAAAAGCAGCTAGCGTTTTGGGCGCCAAAATTGGAGAGATTCAACATAGGTGCAGCTTTGTTTGAATATCTTAGTTTTAAATGATATTTGTCAACACAGGACACGTAAAGTCGCGTGTCAAGCCTCGTTTCAATTTGTTTGATTATTTAAATTTTGAGTTGCGTTTTTTCGAGTAATGGAATATGCAATAAAAATCTATTTGAAATTTTATTTTCCGTCTGTTTTGTTTGCACATTCCATGTTTATGTGAGAAAAGGACAATTAAAGTTAGGAGACTGCAGGAGGAGAGAGGCAAATATTTAGTTCCTAATATTTATACATTCCTGTTATGTGTACATAAATGTTGTATGTATATTAATAAAGAAAATATCACCACGAAGACGTAGGAGAAAACAAGGCACAATTAAAAACGAAGTTCAAACAGATTGGACACAGATTCACTTCTATTTCTTGTTGTCCTGTATTTCCTATCGGAACTCCTAGGTATTCAATCTGGTGTACTTGTGCAATTTGTTCACCACTTATGTGTATATTGATGTATTCCTTTTCTTCACTTACTACCATCACATTTCTTTTAGCTATATTTAATTTCACTCCTTTCTCTTCCAACACATCTTCCCATATTTGTAAATTATGCTGTAAGTCGCTACTACTTCCGCCATAATGACTACATCATCTGCAAAAGCACATTATGAAATTTAAAAATTCTGAAGATTCTTATATCCCACATATAATCGCTTAGTCTTTTGGTTGCATTTCATAATGATGTCGTCCATAAATATCGTGAATAGTACCGGGCTTATTCCTCCTCCCTGTCTGAACCCCTCTGTTGTAACAAATTCTTTGGACCGCGTACTCTTCATGCTAACATAATTGACCGTATTTCCATACAAGCATTGTATATCCCTTCTAAGTTTAACTGAGATGTTTCGTTCTTTCAAGATGTTCCATACTTTTTGTGGTGACACCAGATCAAATGCTTTTTCCAGGTCGATAAAGGCTCTTCAGAGTTGAGTTTTGGTTATAATCTCGTTGATGCTGAATATGTGATCTTGCATATTGCGCCCTTTCCTCAAACCATTTTGTGATTCATTTAGAGTGACATCCAATACTGTCGTCAATTTTTGTGTTAGTATTTTTTCAAAAAATTTAGTGCGGTGGTTAGTAACATTACTTCTCTGTAGTTATGGCAGCTTTTCGTGTCACCTCTTCTAAAAATAGGTAGAATTATTCCATTCTCCCAGTCCTTTCGTGTAGCCTCCTTTCCATGATTTGATTATTACTTCTAGAAGTAGTCTGGTTCCATTTGTGCCCATTCTTTTAATCATTTCCGTTGTTGCTTATTAATAATATGTGTTTTTACTCTAGGACTAGTTTCGGTTGAACAGAGCTTACAATTACATGGATGGCTATCAGCCGAAACTAGTCTAAGAGTAAATTTAAATATCATTAATAAGATAAAATGAGGAATTTTAATACGTTATTTGAACTTATTAATTAACAGGTAAAAAGAGGATATAAATGTAATAAGCAAAACAATGTGAATGGAAAACTATATAAAACAATTGACGACATAAAAATTGGTTCTCTACATAGAAGAAATTTTATTCATCGTCAACACAAACACGAAAACCAAGAAAGTAGAACCTATATAGGATAAGCAAGAAGTTCTAAACTTAACGAGGAGCAAACACTCTCTAAAATGCCAAATAATCCAAATAATAAAGGTGATTACAGTAACCGCTTCAACAATATGAAATTGAGATGGCTTCTAGATGTCACTAAAAGTCTATAATAGATTGGCAAGTTAATTTTTTTATATAAGGTTTATGTATTTGTCTACTCCATCCGTTCGAATTGTAAGGGCGTTTCATTGTCCCAAATTTGTGTTCTCGTTTTATTTGTAGAGGAGTAGTATTCTGAGAGGAACATTAAATCTGCTCTACTTTACAATTAGAGCAGATGGAGTACGCTGAAGTAGACGAATAAATATCCCTCTACATACAACATGCACATGATTAATGGTTGTTATTCCATTTTAGAATAAATTTACATTTTTTGTTAAAATTAATCAAACGTTGTGTTCATTAAAACAACAATACTTATAAATTGCTATTGTACAGCATATACGTTCTATAACAAATTTATTTGGTGTTATATCAACCATACGCTTTCATTAATAAATTATTCCGCTGTTTTCGTTACACATTCTCTAACTCGTCTCCTATTCACTCGTCAAACGCGGTTTAGTTTAGAATCCAATCCCCTTCATCAAAATTATCACACAGCCCGTTATATCCAGCGTAGAAAATTCCTGACGATTCCAGAGAGGGTGCCGTATGCATACTTCATTGGCATTGAGATAATGTTTTCGATTAAATCCGGGCGCCCGAGACTCCGGAGCCAAACCATCTTGGTATATGTCTTGTAAGATTTCCGAGGCATTATAAGTAATCCTCATGTTTGTGGCATTAAATATTGCATCGGGAAACTACTTTCAAGTTCTCCGGCGTGTCGGGTGAATCTTTGAACTTCTCCGGGGTTTCTCGCGTCCGGGGTGGAATCCGGCCTTCCGGATTACGTGCCGGAATGAGCCATGCCATGCATCATTCAACTGATTATATCGGAGAGAATTTTCTGCGAAAAGTTTAATTCGACACGGTTGTTTTAAAAATAGATATGCTTTGATTAGACGTAACCAACGATCAAATCGGTAATCTCAAATCTATATTAATACATTCGTAAAATAAATTTGCTCATTTCGGATATTTCTGTGAAGTAGATTCGCGAATTGAAGTAATGGTGGGTTTCCCGTAATGCGATGTGGGCCTCCGATACGCGACTAACTAATACTACTACTGCTAACTAATGAAAATTATAAACCAATTTCTATTCTGCCAACTTTCTCCAAACTGTTTGAACTAATTATCGCAAATAGACTGATCAACTTTTTCGATAAAAACAATATTATTACCAAAGGCAAAACAATTATCACAACGTTAAACGATGTAATAAATCCGATATCAGAAGCACTAGACAGCGAAGAATATCTCCGCTTAATTTTCTGTGACTTGAGCCACGCATGTGACACCATTGACCACCAATTATTGCTGAAAAACTACATTATTATGGTATTAGAGGTAATACATACATGTCTGTATGCAGATGATACATCGTTGCTAATCAAAGCCAAACGTACCGCTAACAGAACAAAAACGGTAAAAATATTATGATAGAATCCCAAAAATGGTTTGCAGTTATTAAGCTGGAGCTCAATTCAAATAATACAGAACATCTTGATCATACTTTAAATAGAAATACAGCAAACAAATGTATTAAAATATTGCGCATATATGCAAACTCCCTTGGTCCACCTATATAAATAAGTGGGCTGCAAAGCTGTCCGGTGCAGTCTGCAGTGTGCGAAGAATGAGATGCGTGTCCACACAACTTGCTGCAAAAATTACCTATTTTGCTAACAGCTTCAATGTACCTACCTATGGCATACAGTTCTGGGGGATGGCTTCTGAGGCTGAGCGCATATTTTTCCTTCAAATGCGCGCGGTGAAGGCTCTTTGCAACCTACGTTGGAATGAATGCTGCAAAGAAACGTTTATACAAGAACAAATACTTACCTTATCATGCCCATATATACTTACTGTTGCCAAGTATTCACACATAAATCAAACAAACTTTAATAAAAAAGGTGACACGAAAGTACGAGCATTACAAGTCATTGTAACACACGTTTTTACAGTATTTTTTCTAATTTGCACATTAATCGCCTATATTACGTTGCGGTAAGAGTACCCCCCCTCCCCCCACGTTAATATCTCATTACAGCACAGTGTGCGGTAATACTCATACCAGCATATCATGTTTTAGTTTTATTGCAGCATCCAGTTAGAAAAGACTTTTTAAAAGTACCGTACCACAGAGTAAGGCGCTACTCAAAAATATGCGGATTTTTGGGGAGGTAAAATTTACAATCATCTACCGAATATGATTTGTCATAGTTCTAAGAACATGTTTATAAGGCCATATCGTATTAATCTGAAATTTATGAAAAACGGGATATATTAATATGAGCTAATGGCGGCTGTTATTACTGTGACTGTCCTCCACATTGGGTATGATGCGGATGTCAATCACATCACCTGTTATACGATACTTAACGGTTTCTGCCGAACACCATTTATATTGAATATGCACCATAAAGGTAGTGAAATATGGGGCAGCGCCATCTTAAGGATAATTTCTCCAGTACAACATATTTTTGTAGCTATAGCATAGTATTTTCCACTATATACATGAAAAAGTTTGTTATATGGTTAAAAAATAAAAATATTTTAAAAATGCGCATTTGTACTGACTGACATCTTACAGATAAAGAATGAATTTAATATATTATTAAATTACAAAGGTGTTGTAACTTAATAAACTCAATAAAATCGTATAAGCTTATAAAAATACAATTTGTATTTTGAATTTGCCATTTTTGACCTACACTATAATGTATTATGACTTTCGATTTAAGCAAAAATGTAATCGACTCTTATTTTAAATGAAACGGCCTGTATATTGCAATGGTTATCTTAAAAGATTAAGTAGGCCTTACTGTAACCCCCATATGCCTCTACCACCTTCATATACAGGTTTATTGTGAATGAAGATCTTCAGCAGCCTGACAATAATCTAATCTATTAACGAATTACTTTAATGGGTTCTGAATCGCGTCTTGTGCTATCTCATGAAAGGCCATCCTAATTCGATCATTCGACTCTTCGAGCGACTGAGGTTTAGTCTTGTAGACATTAGGTTTCAAATGCCCCCAAAGAGAAAGTCTAATGTACTTAAATCAAGATATCCTCTTCGACCTATCCAACGCTGTGGAAATACTTCATTTAGGTATTCGCGCACGTCAGCTCCATCATTCGGTGGAGCTCCATCATGCTGATCCCAGATGGCATCTGAGAATAGTGCAGGATTTGCGGGGTTTGGGAATAAGGGAATTAATGCTGGAACAATTTCCTTCCGCAAAAGTGCAATCAAATTTTCCGCAAAAAAGAACGGTCCGATTATGTCTCCTCTGATTATACGTGCCCATACATTCAATTTTTGAGTATATTGTGTAACAATGCTTCCATCAAATGAGAATTCTGATCACTCCAGTAGCGACAGTTATGTCAAAATACATGTCCATTTAAGCCAAATATTGCGTCGTTGGAGAATAAAATATTAATTGCAAAGCTACTATTATGATAAATCTTATTCCTGACAAAACTGCATCCTTCTATCGGGATGATTTTCATTTAATTCTGAATGTACTTTGTTCGCATGAAACTTATTTTTGCACAATATCTTCTTTACCAATTTCTCGGTAATATTGTGATATATGGACCGTTGAGTTAGTGACATTTTAAATTTTTGCGGAAGATTAATAAGAACATCAAATAAATTATTTTCATTTGTAGCAGTTTTAGGTCGACCGGATTTTTGCTGACTTTTAACAACCTTTTGGAATACTTTTATCAGTGAATGTGGTATTAAAAATATTGCATGCATCTTGTAAAGATCTCTGCCTGTCGTTATTAGTTGTTATAACTGAATAACTGAAATAACATTTTTCCTATATATATTAGCCGAATTGTTATTGGATATTGTTATTAGGAGATTGAAATGCCGGACCTAAGTACAAGAAATTATATAAATTATGTGTACTTTAACGCTGTGTAGTAGAGAATTGCAATGCTACTGCCAATGAGAATTTAACTTACAACAATTAGTTCCTTTATCATTCCTATATTAGCACGTTACTATACATGTTCAGAAAGCAGTTTGTAAATTTTAAAATGTTGATAAGTATGCTGTAATTGGAAGTAACTGATCTTCATTAGTAGGTGGTTGTAATCTATACACCTTACCAAAGATCGGGCTGCTTGACCTTTAAGAATTTACGTTTTTTTATTCTAGATCAAAAATAAAAATATACGTAAAAGATGGAATAATCATTAAAGGAGTAATGACTGATATGGTTTAGACATGTGACGAGAAGTAACTAGCAGTTGAAGAAAAAGGTATGCTCAGGAGATTATGGCGAGAAAGAGTGGAAGGAAAACTGAAACATTGTGAAAGAACAAAAAAGCGTTACACAAAATCTATGTGTAGACGAAGATTTATGGCAAGACAGGAAAGAGATGTAAGATGCGATACGGTCTCCCCACCTATATTGATATAGATGGGAGGAAGTGTGTAAGTTGTGAACGAGCGTAAGAGCAGTTTTTAAGAAATTGAGCAGAGACAGCAAACGGACAGATGGAAACGTGGCCCCTTCATCGCGGTGCGCCGGACTTTTCTCTGTATGCGAGAGCGAGAGTATACCTGGAGAATTAATCACAGAGCCCCGATGACGTGTACACGCATCTAGTCGGTCGGATTTGCATTTTAATTACGGCTGAGCACTGAAAATGATAATGACGACTTGAACGGCCCGTGTAAACAACTAGATAGAAGTGCAGTCTCTTTGTTTAGGCCAAACGAGATTAGGTAACCTTGCCTCTCTTAACTTCTTAGTGTATTTGTGTATGTATGCATGTATGTGTACAGTTAGCAAGTCTTCCGACTAGATACACGAAACATATGAAGTGTGTAAATGTATGTATATAGAGTAGCGGTGTACAATGAGAAAATATATAGGTGACGGTAGGTATACCGAAGACAAGCTAAAGTAAATCTCATTTCGTCAGTGGTCTACGAACGTGTGTATTCTTCTCTTTTAATTAAAGTCAGTTTTTGTGGACTAAAGAATATATTTCATTTTAAATTATCGGTTCACTATGTTACTGTTATTGAAAATGCAATTTCCGGTCGACTGATTCTATATTTGTCCTTAATTTGATTTTCAGCTCAAGTCACTGAAATTTTCTCTCATTGCTTAGGATAAGGAATACCAAGATTCTAATAAAAGTTTGTTAGTTTGTAGAATACTCAAGGACGTACACTCAGCTGGGTCGGTACTTTAGGGGATGCAGTTTGACTTGCAATATGTATGTTGAAAATTCGTGTAAATATTTACCAGCTGTTAAATCTCCATATGTGATAGTTTTCAGGTATTGCGGGTTTGGATGTAGGAAGGTATAAAGTCCTGGCAAAAGAAAATGTATAATTCCACCGATTGTTCTTGATATTTTAGACATTACGCACTGTATAAACAAAGCGACAGATTACTACAATTTTCAATCCTAAAAAAAAAATAAAGTACTATCATTACTAATGTTCGTGCTTTTCGTGTTTATACAAAAGAAAATTATATTACCGCTGAACTAATGTTACCCTTTTAAATTTGCTTCTTACAGAACTTCGCCGCCCTAATTTCGAACCGGTCCCAAACTTAACAGCTGTCTCTTAGTAATCTGCAGTAATATTATCGTTTGCCGACGTATCATCCATCCTCGTACCCTTCTTCAGCATATTCTAAATCGTAGGACGATGACAGAGCTCGTCTTCAATTGCTATTTCAACAACACTAGGACGATTCATATCTTCAAATGCTAATCCTTCTATAGTTTCTACTGCGAAAGTTGTTTTGCCAACACCTGTGTCGATCAGACTTCTTATCGCATCATGGGATAATTTTGCGTTATTTGATTTTCATTATAATTGTATGAAAGTATTAACAGATAAATAGTGTTTGCTGGATTGATGTGAACCAGCTACTGTCACTGCAAAACGCTACGAACTAAATTTACATAAAAATTTACTTATATAATAAGTAAATTGTTATGATTGCACCGAGATATTTGCAAGTGAGACGTTTTGAATGCTAGCCACATCTAACCATAATTTTATAAGAAGTAAATAAGCATTTAGTGTGTTGTATAACCTTGCACTGATTTTCAGCATACAATGCAGCCACATAATAATATAGAGATATCTCATTACAACAAGGAAGTGTACAGGGAATAAATAGATACGAACTCCATTATCATCAATAAGGTGATATTATTGCCAATATACAACGTGTCCCAAAATGTTGGAGACAAATGGAAGCTTTTGCTGCCATTAAACTAGGGCAGATAGTTTTTTTTGTAGAAAAACTCTGCATCTTCCCGGTCTACATTGACACTACCAAACTTAAAAAAAAAAAATCCATAGACGGTGAAAATGCAAAAAATTAGTTTGCACCCAAATGCACATTTTTTGGCCTTCTACACTGTAGAGCTTTGACATATTGTATACGTCTATGGAAACTTGACGTTTTCGTACAATGCTGTATCTAGTAAGCAGTAAAGTGATCACTGAACCTTAACTTTTAGTAAATTTTAAAAACAAAAATCTGGTGTACAACAATGAAATCTTACTAATAAAACGCTATTTTACCCCGCATTTGTAATAAAAATGTAGAATAACAAACATTTTATTATGCCAAGAAACAGCGCCATCTGTAAGGAAACAGAAAAAAAATCAAATTTATGCTAGCATGATTGAGTTAACTCAATATGTAATGCCACAACAAATATAACTTTTCTCAAATTAAAAAAAAAGGAACAGTCAGATATGAAAAATAATTTATATCAAAAGGCTCCATCGTTATTAATTTATAAGTACGTGCACTTCTACGTAACCTTCTTCTCTTTCCATTCAACAAACAGTTGTTTTTGAAAATTCAATAATCACATTTTTAATAGTTCTTGCCCTGATTGTTTGAACCGTTTTTCTTAAAACCCTTTCTAAATGTTCAATATTATTAAATGGTCTATGCAAATACACTTGTACCTTCAAGTATCCCCACAGAAAATAGTCTAACGGAGTAATATGCGGTGATCCTGCAGGCCAAAAGAATTCTGAATCCCTTTCTACTACCCTCCCGTCAAAAACATTGTTGAGATATGCTTTCACAACTTTCACAACTCCTGGACTGTGACAAGGGGCTTCATCATGTTGGAACACAACATTTGTTCTCTTACATTCAAAGGGAGATCTAGTCTAAGTACTGTAAAGGATCGGTACGTAACAACTGAAGATACCTGTTCGAGTTAATATTATCACGAAAGAAAAACGGCCCCACAATTCGATCATCAAGCATTCCACACCATACGTTGGTTTTAAAGCGATACTGGTCACGAGTTTGAACTGTATGGTGAGGATTTACATCACTCCACCAACAGCAGTTTTTGTGAACCAACAACGCCATTGGATGTAAAACAAATTTAATCGGAAAACAGAATCTTCGTGCGAAAGGAAGGATCGTCATCAATGTCTGCTTGAACACAGGCACAAAATTCAAAGCGTCGTCTAAGTCACCAGGTTTTAAAGTAAGAGTATGGTATTAGTATTTACGCAAAATTCGAGACACTGAAGATCCGCTTATATTAGGTAATCCATCTGATATTCTACGCAATCACGTTTAGGGTGTTCAAATAATAGTCTGCAACACTTCTATGTCGTTATCTTCGGTTGTAACCCATTTTCGATGTTGCCTCTTAAAAGTATTTTCAATGCTCCCAGAATACTTAAATTTCTCATAGTAGAGGCATGCAGTGCTCTATCTGGGTGCCTTTCATTAAAAATAGTCGCAGCCTCTCTGTAGGTTTTATAATAATAATAATAATAATAATGGAAATATATTTGGCCAAACAGATAAAATCCAAACAGGCATATAAACAAAATGATAATACATTATAGTAAAATAGCAAATTTCTGCAATTGAATTATATATACATATAAAAACAGAAAATAGAAAGTAGTGAATGAAAGACGTTAATCTTTAAATTGATAAGTGAAAATATTCTCGTAGATGTTGTTGGCATCCCTTGACGAGTGGATAATGGGTGCTCTCATCAAAATGTTTCTACGGACAGTAGAAAGGTCTAATGTCAGTGGAGTTCTCGAAGTGGCCCGTGGCACAAGGAAGCATACTTTATCAAGAAGATATGCGCAATCAATGTTGTTGTGTATTAAATTGGAAACAAGAAGTGCACTTGTTCTTCTTGCAAATAAGGCTTTAAACCCTTGTCAGTTCAAAAGGTTATTGTAGCTCGCGTTGTGCTCAGGGTAAACTCCATCGGTTTAGAAGGACAAATACTTCAAAAACCTTCGCTGAACGCGCTCAATGATATTGCTATGTAGATCATAAATCGGATACCATATCAATGACCCATATTCCAGTTTGCTAACAGCATAGCAAAAGTAAAGCCCACCACCCACTATCAAGACACTTTCTATTTTATCTTGCAAACTTAACGTTGCAGGCATTTTTACTAAAATCCACTTACTTTTATTTACAATTTTGAACATGTACTTAAAAAACTGGCATTTGTTTGATTATTCTTTCACAGACTGCTAAATTTGACAGTTTGTATAATTAGTAACATTGTTGGGGACAAGAGTTCGAATCCCAGTATAGGCAATTTCTTTTTTGGGGGTGGGAAAAATGTTATAAGCAATTCTACCAATCTACATTTGGTAAAAATTGTCAATTTATAAAAACTTTTCTTTGTATCTTGTAAATAATTGATTCTTTATTCTTGAGCGTAAATTAACTTTTGCATCTTCTCCGTCCAGGAAAACATTCTTTTTTTTTTTCAATTTATGAGAGTTAATAAGGCCCGGGAACATGCAGAACATTTTTACGAAAAATGCATTTGCTGAAGTCTAATGTCAGAAAACACTTCCATTTGTCTCCAACTTGTTGAGACACGTGGTATAATTAGTTTTTTTTTTCGCACACCCACGAACAGCACGATTACTAATAAATGGAGGTATTTTGGTTTTGACGAATGAAAATTGTCGTAACCTGTCGCTACTGTGATTATATAGTGCGTAATATCTAAAGAATCAAGAACAATCAATAGAAGTATACATTTTCTTTTGCCTGTTCACGCGTCTAACGTGAAAATTGAAATTCGATCAAGTAAGCACAAACTGTATCGTTCTGTGCTTATTCAAACATCCTGTATATAAATAGCTATACCAGTCAGAAGGGCTGCGTAAACGGTGCAAGTCCTCTATTGAAACTTTTGTTCTATCTTTCACCGTATAAAAGTTATTTTGGATAAACGAAATTTGGAACAAATTTCAATGTCAAATTGCATCCCTTAAAGTTCCACCGCGACAGAGAGTAACACTCCATGGCGTCTACAAACTAACAAAGTTACATTAAAATCTGCGATTTATAATTTGCGATGTCCTCTTGTACAGACAATTAGGTGTGCATACTACATCTTCTACTTCAATGATTTGAACAATCTTTAGATTAAGTAGAGGGGGAAATCTAAGTTAAACTTCGTGTATGGATAGTTAATGAAGACTACCTTACTATTAACGACGTTAACCAAATCAGGTTATAGTAATACGACTTAATTTAAACAGAATAAATATTAAACAGGCAAATCAGATTTACATTGTAATTCGAAAAACAACAGCGTAATAATATCTGCATGAAAAATAATATGCAAATAGCCAGTACATAAATCTTTACGACGTTGTAAAGATAAATCATTTGTATGCATTAATTAGCAGAGAGTAGCAGTTACTCATTAAATTTTATGAAATCTGATTTTAATATCAGTGAAGTTAACAACCGAATTATTTTTATTACCAAGAGATGCGTTCGTACAACTGTCTTGTAGTTGGATCGAAACATTATATTATAATAGAATTTGAAATATAACGGGTGAAAATAAATTGGATTTATTTAGTATATGGCGAACGAGTAGAGGACATAATATATAGGAAACAATTACGTAAAAGTTATCATTAATCTTGAATTCGTACGACTTCTAATCGATTGCCTTTAAACTGCGATTAAAGTAAGGTTTCCATTTAAATGAGGTTCATTCTTCTTTCTATGCGGGTGCTCTAATACCAGCTAAACCTTTCAGTATTAGATTATTAAATATTATATTATAGGTCAGCGATTCTTAGGTTATTTATTTCCTTTCTTAAAATTTAATCAATCTGCAAGGCTTAGGTTTTGAATATTTTATGTTTCCGAGAATTCCCTGAAGAATTAAATGAGCTTCCAAGCACATGTTTGAAACGTGTTTAACTTGGCATTTAATTCATAATTATATATTGCCTTTTTGTCTATTAAAGTGTAACATTCAATTTACGCAGTACAAGGAGTGATTAAATGCAATTCATATCTTGGCTTTTTATCTTTGTAGTTTCTAGTATAGCTTTCTCTGTGAAGAAATGATTTGCTTATAGGATCAATTGATGGTTAACGTTTCTTTGATGAAGGTTAAGATTCAATTACGAAGAAGCAATTTGATGAAATATTTGTTAGATAATTGGATATTTATTCTTTCTTTGAATGAAATGTGTAAGTAAAGTTAACTTGATTACTAAATAAATGGGTTTCTTTATACTTTGCCTCGAATAAATGGTGGCGTTAAATAGAGGCAAATAAATTTTTTTTTTCAAGCAGAGAAATATTTACTACATAAACATTTTTAACAACCAAAGAATAACCCTAATAAAATGGATTACTTTTTAAAGCAAGGGTGCCAAACTTAATGGCTGACGTTGGCCAAAGGCAGAAGGTTTATGTTTATGTGAGCCACAAAACAACAAAATCTGCAAAATCATTTTTCTTTGAAATGCAAATTTACTTAGTATAGAAGATATCAAAAAAAAAAAATAAGAACAAAATAATACTAATGTTGTTTACCCGATACTTGATACCTCCTTTCTGTTACTAATTTTCCAATTTCCGGAGAAATCTTGTTCGCGATGATTACTTTCAGAATTTAGTCAGGTTGAACGTCAGTAACAGGAGACTTATTAGCTTTCATAATTGAAAATAACTGCTCACATCGATAAGTACTTGCAAAGATGGAAACAATTTCATACGCGAATTTTCGTGTATTTTAAAATGCAGCAGTTAAATATTTGTAAAATACAGGTACGAATTTTGCCTTCAAATCTGAGTCATACTATATCTCAATTACTTCCATTTGCATTTAAATATACATTGATTCTGAATAAATCGAAGATAATAAAGAAAACTTTTTTTCCAATAACTTAAAATCAGCAAATCTTGTTTCAAATTCGTTTCCAAGGCTTAAAATTTTTGTGTGATTTTTGGTGTTTTGATTCCATATGTATTTCACGAGATATATTTATCGTAATTTCATTTACATTCTAATAATTTTATTACTTCAATAAATTTAAAATATTTTTACAACAAACAGTAACGGCAAAAATAATGACACTGTTAACAAAACAAAATACGGTGCTCAAATAAAGATTGTGGATAATTACACAATAGCAATCAGAATAAATTTTAACTGCAAAATAAACTTTTTCTAAAGTTTTGAAGTTATTATAAGATAGCTGTAATAAATGATGCTTTATCTCGAGAATCAACGATATCAACTTTAGGTATAGGGAACGTTAGATATGATCGAAAGATGCCTTTAACATGCATCCGATAAAAATACACAATTTGTAGAAAAAAAAAACGAACATCCTCTGGAATTATA
The DNA here is from genome assembly GCA_949128085.1 of Cetonia aurata. NCBI lineage: Eukaryota > Metazoa > Arthropoda > Insecta > Coleoptera > Scarabaeidae > Cetonia > Cetonia aurata. Next base: position 2,720,590 of record OX421885.1, read on the forward strand.
TATCTATTTTAGTTCAAAAGGTGTATTAAATTGTTGCTAATAAAGATGTATAAATATTAAAGAATAGTAGAATGGAGATATTAAATTTTAAGAGGATCGTGCGAATAACTGCCACAATTTCCTTGTTGGGGGGTATACCAAAATGAATTGTGTTGAGTCGGAAAATTCAAAAATGTAATAACGTAGGGTATGTTCAATTTGGAAAAAAAGAAGTTGCTTAACGTTATGAGAAATTCGAACAGCCTGTATATACTAAATAATTTTGTGTTATAAGGACCTTGATCTTAAATAACTTCTAATTAAAACATTTTGCGAATAGTAATTGAGTAACCATGATTTACCGTTGTCAAATAAACAGCGGAACCGGTAATAAAATAAGCTTCTGTATACATTAAAAGTAACATTAAAATCATTAGTAATGAATATTTAATATCGCCAAAAATGTAAATTTTACTAACCATGATGATGACCCAGAAGGGTAAAAATTAAGGACAACCTATTGACGATGGTTGTTTTTTTGACAATGTATGTAACCTGTAATTGTCAATAAAAATATTACTATTATGTAAAATATTAAGAGTTTTGCGAAGGTTTTCTGATATAATGGTATCTTCATTTAGCTAAAAGATAGGTTACTTATAGAAATGAGCTTTTTTTGTAGACAATATTATAACAAAAATCCAAAAGAAAAATGAAAAAAATCCCTTACCACAAAAATTAAAAAGATATAAATCTAAATACGTATTTCGGCAACTAAGTTGCCATCTTCAGTAGAAAACAAGTGAAGAGCAGTGTTAAACGTAGTGTTTTCGGCTAGGGTAAACCTTGGAAGATATGCTCTTCACCAAATCACTAGTGGAATAACACTCACTTTTTTTTTATTTTTCTTTTGGATGTTTGTTATAGTTTTCAAGCCACAGTCTCCACCCATCACAGGATAGACAATATTGTTTTGGAACATGCTTAAAAATTTGGAATAACGAAACCTTTGTTATCAGTTTAATGATATATGATAATATATTAAATGTTAATAAACTATTTCCAAAAACCAAAGATAAAATACAAATTAGAGATCAATCAGAAATAGTTTATCAAATTCCTTGTAGTAACTGTAATTTAGTTTACATAGGTCAAACTTCTCGTACATTGCATTCTCGAATAATTTCACATCGCAATGATTGTTGTAATAAAAACAAAACCCTTTCTTCGCCTTTGACGAAACATTGTGGTTCTACCAAGCACATTCCAGATTATGATAACTCATTAGTTTTAGATATTGAACCAAATTGGAATAAGCGCCTTGTTTTAGAAATGTTCCATATTAAAAAAACCAGTAACAGCATGAATAAAAAAAACTAATACAAATAATCTTAACAAAATTTACAATAATTTAATCAATTTTTTCTAAGCGAAGGAAAATGTATTGGACAAATAGATCTTCTTTCCATTATTCTCAAAAACCAACCATTTTTCCCTTAATTATAACAGTGTTTGCATTTTGTAAAAATTTTTAACGTAATTTTGTTGAACCCTAAATTCTCCTTTCTGAACTTCAATTTTTAACTACCTTGAATATTTTATACAACTAGCGACCTCTTGTTAAATTTCTCAACTGAGTTCACCGCATATTTGCATTTTGTTTGTTTCTTGTGAATCAACCGGTAATGTTCTTCAAACTTCTCATGACTTTTCATAAATATAAATACGTATATTTTCTTGGTTTTTTATAGATCAAGATTTTATTTTTTACATTATTAATTTTTAAAATGTAAATGATTAAGGTTTGATTATTAAACCGAAACGTTTTACTCACTACGAATAGTTGTTTAATTATACGACTTCAAAAACCAAGAAAATATACGTATATAAACCGGTAATGTGAGACTTGATAACAGCTAAGCATCTTTTTCAAATATTAATAAGAAATGTAATGTAATTTTTAGTTTTTAATCCGTATTATTGTTCCTTTTCCCTTCCCGTCCTCTTTTTTTTTGCTAAAGTAATCTTGTCCAAAATTTAATTCCTTTCCTTATTAAACATTACCTTACTTAAAACACGTGCTTCACACCTTTACCTTTTTCAAATTCTCTTATTGTATGTATATCACAACCTAGCCTTTTTTTATTTAATATAATTTTCACTTCACTACATTTTAATGGAACTTTTAGCGAAAATCCCAAAAGAAAGGTGAAAAAATCCCTTACCACAAAATTATTTTATTTATAATTTTGTGGTAAGGGATTTTTTCACCTTTCTTTTGGGATTTTTGTTATAGTTTTCAAGCCACAGTCTCCACCCATCACAGAACTTTTAGCGGTTTATTTTCCTTCGTTTCCGCTTGCCCTTTGATTAATTTCAAACTTAAAATTTCTTTTTCAACGACTGTACACTTTAAAACTTTATAAAAAAAATTTCTGTATGTATTTCTAGTGCAAATTTATATTTTTCTCTCAATAAATGCTATTTTGTATAAGATAACATGTAGCCCTAAAGAAGATATTAATATAAATATTGAAAGCTTGGATTAAATTACAAGTTTTATTTACTTTTGTTTTTGACTGCGATCCAGATACAGTTATCAGCAATTTCGATGGGAATGAAAAAGTGTCTGCAACAATGTTAGACTTATCTAAAGCATTTGACTTTGTCTCACAAAATCTTAATTAAAAAGCTTGAATTTTACAGCATAAGAGGTGATTCTTTAACAATGTTCCAATCTTACCTTACCAACCGAAAGCAAATAGTGATGATTGACAATAAACGTTCAAAAGAACAATGCATGGACTGTGGAGTACCACAAGGATCTAAATTAGAACCGATATTTTTCCTTATCTATGGCAATGATTTGTGCGCTAGTCTTCAGGTTTGCCAGGCGATTCTGTTTGCCGATGATACGACCTTGATATTTAAAGCAAAAACAGCGGGGGATTTGGCGGAGTTGGAGTCGGTGGGCATGTTGGAGGCGGAAAAATGGTGTAGTGCTAATAAATTAAAATTAAATGAAAATAAAATCCAAAACACAATGTTTGAAACGCGACCGGTCCAGATAAGTTCGGCAAAAATGTTGGGCGTACATATCGACTCCAACTTAAGTTGGACCACTCATATAAATTACTTATGTAATAAATTAAACACAACCGTATACCAGATCCGGAGAACAGTGGACCTGACAGACAGAGACACTGCTGCATTGATATATTACTCAGATTTTTATTCACTGGGCAATAATAGTATTTTATTATGGGGACGGAATATAGTGAGAGAATTTATAAAATACAAAAAAAATGTGTAAGGGCTATAATGAAAGTTAGTAGCAGAGAACACTGCAAACCTTATTTAAAGTATTTAAAAATATTAACTATCCCATCATTATACACTTACAACTGTTTAGTTTTTGCAAAGACTAATTTAGAAAGCTTTAAAACTCAATCGGATATACATGATTATACAACAAGAATTAATTCCTTATCATAGAATATCTTTAACACAACAGTTTGTTAAATATCAAGCAATAAAACTTTATAATAGTTTGCAAAATAAAATTAAAATATTACCTTTACAACAAAAAAGAAACAACACAAATGTTAATTAACAAGGCTTGTTATAAGATAGAAGAATTTCTTTAATCATAATTATCTTCATGTCATTTTTTTACCTTTTTATTTCATTTTCCTATAGTGTAGAGTATTTTTCATTTTGTGTTGACTCTCCTAATGATGTATGTTGTTGTCAATTTGGAAATAAACGTTATTATTATTATTATTATCCCACTAAACTTCCACCGGACTATAATAATTTATACATTGTTTATCAAAAGAATGGAAGGCAAACGATATCAGTAATAACACTAGTTACTTAAGCGTACCTATGTAAAAATCCATTTACACGTGCTTCTGTATTTTCATACAGTCTGTAATGAATGATTTTACAAAATGGAATTTAATTTTCTTAAAATAACTGCAAATTTCCTAAAGTTATTGCATATTTAAAGGTCACCTTAGCATTGGTTGTATACTAATATTTTTATGTGTAAAATGCAACATTAGAAAAGGGAGTTTTATTTTTCTTTTCATGAATGCGTTAATTTAAAATGACGAAAAGCATTATGCTGCCGCCGTATTTATGATTAATATAGTAATATTTATTTTCAGATCTGGTATTTGGGAGAATTGCAGAGCTGCCTATGAAGACATCGTGAAACATTTAGAGAGGTATGTGCTTTTAATTCATTAACTGTATAGTAAACACTGCATTAGCAATTTTTAGCTTTATTATTACTTAAATGTTAGCGGGTAATATAAACGGCGTTCAGTTTCTAAAGCGTGAACTGTAATTTCTAAACCCGAGAGCATACTTTGGCCTAATCGCGCATCAACACAGGTGCTACACATCCGATAGTTTATCAAAATTAACCGCTTAAACTTCGGAATCCCATCAAAGCGGATTGCTCCGCATATTCGGGCAACTTTCCCGGTCGTGCCGCCGCCGTTCCGATTAATTGTCGTATAAAACGTCGAAATCCGTGCGACAAATCAAAATTAGCGAATCAAGTGACGCGCGCGCTTAACGCGGCTCACTTGACGCGAACAGACACACACACATCGCGGTTCGTGTCTGTATTTGTCAAATGTCATGCGTTTCGGACGGGTTTAGTGCCGCTGCCGATGCCGTGCGGTACTCCCTTGATCCCGCTTTATCTGCAATGATTTGTGAGTCGCGGGGAGACCAGAAGACCGCGTGTCTCACTTGATACCCTGACTAATGTTTGTCATGCGGATTTTTGAAGCGATACTGAATGGGATGGTCTATCTTTTCGCGCACATTACTATAAAGTTACTATAAGTTTTAATGTAATTTTAACATTGTATATAACTTAGATTTTTATCCGCTGTCAATTACCGGGTGTCACAAAAGTTCCGGGACGGTCAAATATCTGCAGAAACACACATCGAATCGAAAAACAGAAAAACATGCCTTAAATCATTTTAAAAAATCTATTCACTGATAGTAAACACGACCCTCCACCTCCACCCACAGGGAGTGGGAAGGGTGACAACTTTTAAATCTTAAATAGAAATCCCCATTATTACAGATTCGGATTCTACATGTCAAAATAGGAAAGTTTTGTCTGAAACATTTTACCCGATTCTTGTTAGATGGCGCTGAAATTCATAAGAAATAATTTTTGTGAAGTTCTGAAGAGAAGTCTAGAATAGAGAAGTTGAAATATCGACAAGAAAAACGAACCAAACCCAGGTGTTCATCACGTTCTCAATGTTACCTGAAGCGGTTCCGAAGGTACCCGATCGTATACAAACCGATTCCGAAGATACCTAATGGTATCCGAAGGTATAACTATACCTTAAGTGATTCCGAACCTGCCCGACAACTCCCCGAGTAGTTTTGATGCCGAAGATAAACTCATAATACCAAAGATGATATTTTAAGAATCTGGTGATGAGGTTTTAACGTAGGTAATTACATTTAAGGTACGGTCACTTCGGATACGATCGGGTCCTTTCGGAAATTCAAAAAATTATTTCTTGCGAATTTCAACGCCATTATCAAGAAATGAAAAAAAAATTTTCAGGTAATTTTTATCGTATCTTGGTACATAGAATCCGAATCTGCAATCTCCATTTTAGATTGCAACGTTGCGTTTTCCTCGAGTTTGGTGTGCTTGGATAGATTTTTTCACGAGATATTTCACCGCCCCGGAACTTTTGGAACACCTGGTATATTGTTGTAGCTTATACATATTTGAGACAAAAACAGTGTTGGTGTTTTCTCTCCTACGATTGCTTTATAATATGTGCTTTTCTTAATAAATAACATTTGTTACAAGAAATTATTATAAAGATTTTAAATTGCATTTCTTAAAGGTAAAAATTATATAAACACTGGGTATAAGTATGAATAGTGGCATATCTGAAATTAAATTAAACCAACATTTTTAAATTCAATGTACCTGACGTTATCGTGCACGGAAAGTTCTATTTTTTTTTTTGTATCTATAAAAGTAATAGATTTTAAGGTGTTTAAACAAAATCACAGACGTATTTTAACAAAACGAATGAGAAGGAAGTTTTTGAAATAATATAAAAACTAAAAAAAATAATAAACCTGTAGGTTTTGGTAACATAACCACGAATACAATTAAATATAACAAGCACAGATTAGTCCCAATAATATGTATGCACGTTAATAAATACGAGAAGAATGGTACAGGATAGCTGTTAACACTGCCTAATCAACATGAACACATTTATTAACATAATATAAATAAAATTTAGGATTACATAAACAGTTATTTACCAACCAAGTGCGTGAAAACACACTCGTGCCCATGAAGCGCGAGTCGATAGGCGAGTCTGTACCATTCTTCACGTATTTATTAACATATTATTGGGGCTAATCTGCAAACTGCCACACATTCGCGAAATGTCACGCACGTGGTCTGTACAATATTTTTTGTACGAATAAAAAGTATTTTTAATAATCATATCAAATAATATTCAGGAAAATATATGAAACCAGGTTGCTAAATTTTTAGATCGGGCGAAATCTAAAAATATTCAAAATTATACTGAAAATTGTTTATTACTTTATTTCCAAACTTTATACACAAAAAATGCCTTTTGATCAATATATTTCATGTTAAAATCATGTTTATTAATGCACAATATTAATATATCAAAATATATAAAATTAACAACATATTTAAAGCAAGAAACAATACACCTTCACCCTAAAGAATCAGCAGTTTTAAGCGAAGGGAATATAATTAAGTTTATTACTGGTGCACCTTCTGTTAAGGTAGAGGTATTTTTATATATTTCAATTATTCAGAATACCATAATATGTTCCAATAAAAAAAAACATTTTGTTACTGCTGCCTAAAATTTTGTCTAAATATGTTTGAAGGCTGCGTTAATAATGAGCATCTCTGCAGCATGTCGACGTGAATAATTGTGTAAAATGTCGATGAAAGATAATGAGTTTAAAGCCGATTATATTATTGTTAGTATCCCTCAAACACTGATAACACACTACAAAAACTGATAACAGTCCCACCTTCACTATAATTAAACCGGAATGGAATTACATTAATTTAGCAGTACGCACATTTAAAGCCGAGCAATTCACAACGGTTCTTTTTAACGTATCGTAATAGCAAGTGTATAAATTCACGGGTTGGTCTCAATATTATGGGTAAAATTCCAATGAAAATAGCTGAATATCTTCAGCTTAATAGACCAAGTGCCTATACAGGTCACTGTTTTCGACGAAGTTCAGCAACATTATTAGCCGATCAAGGAGGCGACCTGCTTTCCATTAAAAGGCGGAGGATAGAAAATCATCGGCAGTTGCAGAAGGATATGTGGAGAATTTCTTTTATAAAGCAGAATTGAGCTGGCAAAGAAATTGACTCAGCCAGGAATCTCGACTCTACCACCATATCCTGGTCAACTTCTGAAAATATAATTATCAAAGATATATCTCATAATAATATAAATATAAATTTACCCTCACAACCAAAAATAACTGAAACAAACCACATACTCAATGGCTTGTCAATATCTGGTTCCGAAAATTGTAATATTAGAATTTTTAATAAATATACAGTTTTAATATCCGAAGAAGATTAAGACAATTGTAATTTAAATATTTGTTACATCCTCACTTTTAATATATAACTTCTCCTCCGCCGTTATTTTTATCTTCATAGTAAAACTACTGGATAACTATAATATTGTGTATTTAGCAACAAATATTTTTAATTATGCTGTCAAATATGTATAGTATAACCTCTTTTGTGATAACGTTTGACAGTTTAGTTGCTTTACTTTTTAAATGTTACCGATACAACTGGTTCCTTGAGAAGGTAGGAATTTCACTTTACGCACTAGTGCGTGAAATGCTACTTCAGGCACGCTTTTGGTTGCGTGAAGTGAACTATTATGCAATATGAGTAGAAAAAATAGATTTAGAACTTTTGGAGCAATGGTGTTTCAATAACCTACTTACTACAAATGAAACAAAAACAAATAACTAAAGAATATGCAATTCCGGTACGTTACATTGCAGTATATATCACACCATCCAACCAGGATTAAAATTGGAAGATTAATTGCAGTAGACATCGTAACATACAATTAGGATTGGAATTGGATGATTATTTGCAGTATTCACCACACAATACAACCAGGATTACAATTGGAAGAGTGTTTGCCGTATACGGCAGATCAAACAACTATAGGTTTAAAATTAGATTAGAACATTTTTGACAGTGGAAAGATATAGCGTGTGGATGATCATTTAGCAGTACGCAGGTTCAAAACTTATTGTTACTATTTTGGCAAATACGCAAACAAATTTAAATTAAACAATAAAACTTAGAAAAATAAACAATTAAAAATATTAAATCAGAGATTATTTACAATGTTCGAGGCAAAAAAAGATTACATTGCTATCTGCAGGGTTTGTAATAATAGGTCATTTGCATCAAATGAAATATAATTAATTTTTGAACAGGAAATATAATTCCCGTAAATCAAAAATAAAACATTCATGTAACTTGTATACTACTTAAAATTTAGTATAAAAATTTTATATCTTCTATATCATTTAAGAGTTTGGACATTATAACATTCTATTTATAATTTAACATCCGGCTATCACAATAGTATAAATCAATTATACGGTAATAGACATACTTACAAAATACAAAGTAATAAATAAAATTTGGATAATTGTGGCCGTCAAAAAAAAAGACTACTTTAAAGATTTGATGTAAATTCTTCATCTCCAAGAAGTTTTATTTAAAAACTTCCGTCCCTCTCAATTAGTATGTTTATCTTAAATTTTCCGCACCGCATGTCATGTCGTGCAGTTCAGCCAATTTGCTCCTACATAATTATTGTCCCATAATAAACCAAACATTGTCAACTTTGTAATTTCTTACGTGCTCCACAAAACCACGAAGTTAAAGAGGCAAGTAAAAAGAAAAAAATGAAATCAGAAAACAACGAAAGAGCGCGTTGAAGTTTCCCTAATTCCCTGGAGGCAAATTACCCTGAAGGAGGAGGAATGGAAATGTATTCGAAACCCAATTTTAAAACCTTTTTTTCCGTTTTACCGTCACCGTCCTCGGTGAAAAACTAATCGCACACCTTTAAATATAGAGCTTTAGTGCTGGGGGTCGCCTATCGTGTTGCGGTCCAAAGGATGGTAGGTTTTTTTTTCTTTAAATTCGCATTTCCGTTCACGTTTCCGTTATTAACTTTCCGGAGTGGTGTTTTTTATTCAAATGAAGAAGAGAATTATAAAGAAGGGGAGTGACTATTCCGTGTCTGTACCGACACCCTTTTTATTTGACAATTTATGATGGAGCGGGAAGTTAAGAAACCATTTGTCATCTCTAAAGATTACGGGTTTCTTTATGCCTTTAGTTTGCTCTCTAGTATATAACATTTGTAATGCAGCTTATATTGGTACTAACAATAAGATGATGATAAATACATCATTTATATTTATCGCATTTGTACTTTCTTTTCATAATCTATTATTGGAGCTATAGATGGATAGTTGGTGATGCTATATATGTTTAATATTTACTAGTATACTAATTGCTAATTTACATTATTTACTTTTGTGTTACTCTTTTTAGGTTTCACAAAATTGTTACCCGTTCTATACGACAGTTTCTTACCTTTTAGTTTGACGGCAATTTGTGCAACAGCAGCTCTGTCTCCTGTCAAACGTTTGTTATGGTAACATTCTAGGTATTTCAAATTCAAAGCCTTCGCTAAATAAAAAAAGGTCCAATATACAGCTATATACACATATACAAGATGTTCCTTAAGTAACGTTTTAAATTTTTAAAACTAAAATATGTAGGTTGTTAAACTAACAAGCAAAGGCACCCAAGTGCCCACCTCCTATTTTGCTAAAATTTGGTAGGTACACAGAATACTGAAAAATATTATAAACGTTTTTTTTTTTTTTGTTAGCGTCTCGTTTTTGGTTTTAGGGGATGGAATGGGGGTTCAAAGTTACCGCCAAAATACATTTTTTGCAATATTTCGGAAACGAGATATCGAGATCGGGAACGACGAGATTGTTTCTTGTTAGGAACCCTACATTTTAGGTTGAAAAATGAACGCTGGCGCTCCCGCGGGGAAGTTGAGGGATTAAAAAATATAATTTTTTTTCTCCCATAAAAATCGACCCACTATAAACTTTGGACTTTAACTATATTTTCCTTCGAATCAGACCAAGAAAAAATATGCTGTTTGAAAGACAATTTAATATGGTTCGATATGACTTTAAACTTCGTAAAATTTATTTCGCCTACTCAACATGTACTGCATGCTGGCAAATCCATAACCTGAAAACCGATTTCGGTAATGTAGTCTCGCACGATTCTTGCGATGTGTGCCCTGGCATTGTCTTGCATAAAAATAAATTAGTCTCCAATGTAATCGACATAAGGTACCACATGAACTGCTAAAATAACCTCAATGTACCTAGCCGCCGTTAAACCTCTTTACCGTGACCACGGTCATCCCTACGGATGAGAATCGAGTCGGTTCGTGCTTCCATAGAAATTGCACCCCTGATCATGCAAGAACCACCTCCAGAAGCATGCATCCCTACAAAGCAGCATTCTGAAAATCTTACTCTTGGTCTCCGGACAACACTTTTCCACTTCGGTTGCTGCCATAAAGGCATGGTCTCATCTGAGAATAAAACAGATCGTCACTGTGCCAATGTCCAATTCATATACTCCCCTGCAAAACACAGGCGTGCTTGACGATGAGCTGTGGTAAATTTTGAACGAAGTGTAGGTATTTTACAAGTCAGGTTGCGTTCCTTTAGTCTTCATCTTCTCACTGCCCACTGACTAATTGTTACTCCTCGTACTACTTCACGGAGCTGTTGCTCCACTTGTATCGCATTAAGGCGACGATTGCTTAGTGTTGTTGATACATTATAGCGGTCATCACGATTCGTTGCATATCGCTTTCTGCCAGTTCCAGGTCGCCTATGAAAGGATCCAGTCTCCAGATAACGTTGGTACATTCTTTGAACAGCTGCGCTTGTCATATGCAGTTCTCGAGCAACAACTCGCTGATGGATTCCATTTTCGGCCGACCGGTTACGATAAGGCCCCACAGGGGATCCGGGCTTCCTGCCCTCCCCGCCAGGCTAGGGTCGGAAGGGGGCGCCTTGTCAGTTTTCCCCATTTCAGCATAGATATGCTGCCCCTACCGAGGCTATCTACAGGATGCATCCTGCCGATGGGGTCGCCACATCCCAACGAGTAAAGCAATTACTTGGGCGGCTCTTTGCGGTGTATAATGCATCACACTAACACACTTGAAAACTAATCAAGTTATGGGAAACGAATAATGTGCAAATTTCAATTGCTAAGGCGAAAATTTTAATCTGTCACAAGTTGTTTTTATTTACAAGAAAAAAAGAAATGTCATGTCAAAATGACAGGAACAATATATTTGGTTTCAGAATTCTTGAGTTTTTGGAAAATGAAATGAAACTAAATTGGAGAAATTGAACGTGAACGAAGCAAATAAATTCTACTTTTGGCAATCCTATGGAAATTTGGCCGTGGTGGAAGGCTAAAGGAAGAACACCATTAGGTGATTTAGTCTTTTTGACATTTGTGTGATGTGTTATGTATGTACATTATATATTCGTATAGCAAATGTCAATAAATTGATATTATTATTATTCTCAATGTAACCACAACATAAGTACGTTTCACCTGTTTACCGATCACTACGCATATTGACAATAAGCACACTTGATACGTTTAAACTCATATCAAAGCATATTACATTGTCTTTTGAACGCCATATATTTTTTCTTGATCTGAAAAATAGATTCAAAACAAAATATAGTTGAAGTGGAAAGTTTACAATGGGAACGATTTCTATGCATGCAAAGTGTATTTACCAAGAAAGGAGTAATATTATATTTATTCAGCTCCATTTTGTAACGGTTATTTATTAAACTTGTTAATAATGTCAAGACGTTCAGTATACTTAATATTTTACGTTTGTTCGTTCTCCTTAATGTTTTGTAATTTTATTGTCTTTTACAACGCTTTTAACATGTAAATTGTTTGTTATTATTTGTATTTAAATTGTGACGACAATCAGTTTTCTGATGAAGACTTACATAAATAAAGAAGCCGAAACGTTAAAAATGTAAATCTTTTATTTAATCACCAGCCACATTTCCAACAAAAAAATATTTTCGTCTACTATACACTACTTCCTGGCTAAATAAAATTTCCTACAGTATACTTAACGCAAAATAGACCATTCTAGAAACGTCCACAATTATCTTTAGCAATAAATATTCGATAACTAATTGTAACCGTAACTAATCGAACAAGACACTTTATGATGACACACTGTACAATTAGCAAGCCGATCACACTCTTATATATATAAAGAAATGTATATTGAAATCACATGCCTATATTGCCCAAAATTGCACATTCTCTTGCCAAAGACGTCATCAAGACATAAAACGGTAATAAATAAATCGACATTTTAGGGCAAACGGTTTATATGTATCATATTACTTTTTACTATTCTAAAATAACAAACAATTTTTAGTTATAATGCAGCATTAAATTTTATTCTACGAATCTAAAGAAAAATAGTCTACGGTAGGTGTATATAAAAATGACCAAATCTTCCCTAAAACGCATATTTAGAAAAAAATCCAAAAACAACTTTTATTTTTTTTTGTAGTTTAAAGATAAAAAGAGAAAAAATAAATTCATAATAAACAAGGGCAGGGGGGAGAAAAAAATTATATTTTTTGAAGCCCCTAACGACCCCGCGGTTGCACCACTGCTCTTTTTCAACTTAAAAAAATGCCATCTCTTTTTGTAGCTTTTTAACTGTTCAACAGTTTGGTGGTTAGTGATATACGCATTCCGACATAAAACACCGTTGTTTGTACATATGCGTTTTACAAAGAATATGTTATCGGAGAAACGATCGTAGAAAAGTTGAAGGCTAATAATAGAAAGCTACTATTCAGAAATTTTATCAATTAGATCGTGAACGTTTAAAAAAACCATAATATAGGGAAAACTTCGTCTTCCGATATTTGTTTTGCAAAATAATATTACAAATCAAGGCTAGTCAAGTAATAGCAATTGTAGCTAACAAATGGTATGTATAAAGTAATAACACGCAAAATCATTAATTCTATCGTTATGGATTTTGTGAAAGAAAAAATTAGATCAAAAATATACAAAGAACGTTTTAGAGAACAAAATCAAATTGTAAGATATTCTGTTAAAATTGTGAATAAGCAAGTCAAGTGCTAATTGCAATTAGCACTTTTTGTGTTTTGGTCTATTCCCAATGTTATAAAGATTATTCGAGGATGTATACTATATGAGGACCAGCATCTAGAAAATTAAATTGTGCATTCACTTAAACGGTTTCTATACCTACATCTATGCGATACGATGTAATGGTAATTAATAATTAATAATGCTATAAATTTTATAAGAATTAACTTTCGAATCTGCTTCGGCTGCTAATTGCTCTTGAATAGAGTGGCATTTTGATTTATTATCTTACGGCATTGCCCGAGATTATATTTCTTTCGCTTTCCGTGCTCATTACGAGTACATTTATTTCTCTGTCACTTCGGCATTGCGACAGAGTCATCAAATGTCGGGGAAGTGGAAGCGTGAGCGCTTTCCGGCTTCCCCTAAATCACATGACAGTTCGTTTTTCCGACGCGCTAAACAAAACCGTGTTAGTCATTTGTGCCGTTTCGAGGGACCCCAGCTGTTCTCTCTCTCCAAGATGCGGCATTTTAATTCAGTTATTGAACATATTTTTTGGTCGTCGGAAGACATTTTAAAAATCATCAGCATGTCTACAACGGCGCCCGATGTTTTGTGATTGTAGCGCTCTTTCTCTCTACACTACCCATTTCTGTTCCTCTAGTTGCGAGCCGCGACCTTTTCCACTCGGAACGAAATGCAATAAAGTGAACCGGCGACAAAAATTTAGGGCCCAAATTACTGCTGTTGCATTACACAGTCAACGCGCGCAATAAAATTAAGGTAATTTTATTTCTTTTTGAGAGTGTTCTATCTGTCGCGCGCTAGTGCCAGAGAATTACACTGGTGAACATTTGTGCGTTGATCTAATATGTTCTTAACGGTCTTCCCGAGTAGAACGCGTAAAATTGAATTTTGATTTGATATTTATAATGACTTTTGTGTTAAATCCGTTTTCATCTTATATACGTTATATAAACTATACTAGTCTGTATAATACTCTTACTCTATAATGGATTACGCATGACACTTTTTGCACACATTTTATAAGGGACTACATATTGGCACATCAGAATTGGTCTTTTGCACGACAAGAAATCATACATAGTCATTTGTAAAGACTAGATATGAATTGTGTGAATGTGAATGTAGAACAGAATCACGTGTCTAGGTATGGAGCTTGCAGGCTCCAAACTGATTTTTCCAACAAATATATTTTATTGCAATCAATATTTTTCTTCTTGTTTTGGGACTAAAACAAAAACATTGCTTCGTTCAATGCTTTCGAATGTTGTTTTGAATTTTGTTGTTCAAACGACAAAAAATATCGAATCAACAAATATATGTTTTAAACTTGTTGCGTACAATAATTGTTTGACTAAAAATTCAAATAAAATGACATTTTTATTCCAACGTCGAACGTTATTTGCTGTAACACATAACGTACTTGCTTTAATTAAAAATAGTTTAAATCAAATAAAAAATACTCAAACCTTCGGTGTTTTTTGACATAACCAATCCCTTTTTCTCAGTGTGCCGAAAGCGCATGTTTCCATTCAGTGAATTTGAACGAAACTGGTCCAGGTAGTCTCCCTGAATCCATAATATCCTACTATATTCAATCAGTTTTCAAATTTAAGAGATGATTATGTTGGTTAGTTTAACAACATTTCGTTCTCTGATATATTTTGAAGGCCGCTTTTCTTCGAAGATGTAGGTATAATGGTAGGGAGTTTATTGATGAAAACAATCTTCTATTAGTTAATTTTACATTTAAAGCTCCTAATCTACACAAACTATTGTACATGACTAGCTCCTTTCCCAATGACATCTGTAGTCTTTCAAAAACACCAGGGGGGGTCGTTTCTTAATGCATTACATCATTAATATCCCGGTTGTACATTTTCACTAGTAAGTACACCTACAGTGCATCACTTAAATATTCGTACATACTATATTCAAACGAATTACAAAAAGGAACTACAGAAATAAAAAAAAACTAAGCGGAAAGCATTATACCTAATAACGACAAAGAAAGATGATACAAATTTTAATACAAATCAGAATTTTGAACTCACAAAAGTATTTGCACACGAGAAAGAAAATGAAATAAATGTTTGTTGATTCAATTCTAATATTTAGTATGTATTCCATTTGCATCTATAACAGCTTGCAAGCCCTTGGGCATGGACATTACCAATTTTGCTGTTACGTCCTGCGTAATTTTCGACCATTCCTCTACCAAATGTTTTCTAAGGTCATTTGCATTTTGAACATAATATTTCCTGATGTGTATATTTAAAATATGCCGCAAATTCTCTATCGGGTTAATGTCTAGACTTTGGGGTGGGTGAGGGACATGTTTTAATACTTCTATACAAGAACCATTCCTTAACAATCCTAGCAGTATGCTTAGGATCGTTATCTTGTTGAAATTTGAAGTTTTTTTCTATACTTAATATTCGAGCACTTTCCATTAAATCGGCTTGTAAAATTTTGATATAAGCTTTGGCATAATATGGTCAATAAAATACAAATATCCCACCCCGTTGTAATACATACAACCCCATACAAGTACACTCGTGGCCACATAAATGTTTCCGACTTGAAACCGTAAATTCGTATGTTTTCAACCTTAACAGTGTAGCTGCCAGATGTTCGACCGCAAGCGTTTTTTTCCTATTAGAATTTATTAGTAGTAGATATGAAGCGAGTAAAATGAATAGGAAAATAAACGAAGTTGTGTGTGTAAGTTTATAAAACACCTCACAGTAAGAGAAAAACAAGGCAATTGGACCGGTTATTAATCTTTTACCAATGAGTTATAAATGTTATTTATTTATATTTTTACATGCATTTTATAGTGTGGATCAATACCTTAGTATGTAGATTATCATCATGTTTCGTATATTTTTGCTTGTTGTAATATTTTTTGGACAATATAGCATAGAATTGAAATTTGAAATAATTATTTTACAAAACATTTTGATATTTTATTCATGTTTTTTTTTTATTTTCTGTAACAGTATTATAAGATTTGTAATAACGATTTTTCTTTTCTTATTATTATTTGTTGTATTTTTTTTTGTCCCTGCCATATATAGAGGGCATCACGCTATAAGGGCGTAAGAACATTTATATTTAGAACAATGTAAAATTAATTTAAATGCGATTTTTTTATAAAAGGTGTTTTTGATTTTAATTTTGTAAAACAAAAGCTTATATTACATTAAACATATACCGTAGTCAACAAAATTGAATTAGATATAGGAAAGACCGCGCCGCTATAAATAAAAAGAAACATGCGTATTTCAAGATCCACTAAAGTTAAATTTTGTCGACTACGGTATACACATTTACCAAAAGGCTGCAGTATTGAATAACTATAAATGTAAATTAATTATTTATACAGGAAAGGAGAGGGAGCAGAAAATAATAAGAAAGGAGCTAAAAGTTTGTTATTACAAATTTTAAAATATATATAATAAAAACAATAATAAAATATATCTATCGGTGCGGTTCCTCTTTTCGATTGACGGACTTCGATATAAATACCGAGAGAGAATAAAAGCCGCCGCACAGAAAAACGTACTAAACGAATTCCTGCAGCTAACCCGCATCCAAAATATAAACACTCTTTTCTCTAACACCTTATCTTGATTTGTGGCATACTCTATTCACTAAACACCACTGGCACGTCGCGCTATCCAACCTCGACTAGGATAAACACATTCGTACACTGTAAAAAATCTGTAGAAAATGCGTATAGGTTGGAAACATTTATCTGACCACGAGTGTACATGTCCTCCTCCATGTTTTATGGTAGGAATAAAATTTTGTGTTTGGAGTTCAGTCTTTGATTTCCGCCATATCATATGGCGCCCATCGGATGCAAAAATATTATAATTTTTTCTAAAATTCAAAAGATTTTTTGATATATTCTTTTGCAAAATTCAAACGTTTTATTCTATTATTTTCACTGATGAAAGGTTGTTTGCGCGCTACTCTTCCGCTATAGCCAGCTCCTCTAAGTACTCTTCTTATAGTTTCAGGATGAATTGACTTGCCTGTTCTCTCTGCGACGTGAACAGCCGACGTTGAAGCGCTAGTTCTATGACATTTTTGAATTTCTTTTACTATAACGTTCTTCGCGTACGGTTAGTACCTTTGGACGCTCTGGGCGATGAGCATTCTCGATGTTTTCTTGAAGTTTAAATTTTTTAATAATACACTGAACAGTACTATGTAGTCTTTTGATAAGCTCACTAATTTCCCGTAAACATTTTTATTCTTCAAACAAGGCTATAATTTAGACTTTTTCATTAATTGTCAACTCTTTTGTTTTCGGCATTCTTTGTACCGCAGTTATGAATTACTTTCTATGAATATGTTATCGCGAGTATCTAATAATGAACACTAGATCGCTGGATTTAGCAGACTAGGGTGCATGAGCATCTATACGTGTCTCTCTACCTATCGCGATAAGGAGGGTAGGAATACTTCTATGTTGTCGCTTACTGGGTTTTAATTATTATTGTAGTCAGAGAGCATCTTTTAACTATTTGAAATATTTACTTTGTTATTGTATATCTAATTAATAATATAAAATTAAAAAAAAATTACTCAGATACACGATTCGTAATCGCACATTGGCCTTATTCCGCATTATAGTCGCACCGCTTTTAGTTAAATCGCAGTTGTCCCGCGTCGCGAGTTCATTAACACACATCCTAGACCATCCTTAGTCTTTCCCTATCCCTCCACCCTCTGCAAAGTGTACCAGGACCGGGACAATTGGGTAAGTTACCGCTTATTATCTTTTTGTTTCCATTCGCTAAATTCACATACAGTAATGTAAAGGTGATTCCATAAAAAAAGAATCAATTTACTCCACATTAAGAAAATTGTAATCAGTGCATTTAAATTATTTAGCTTTGAAATTTATTAAATTGTTCATAAGTTTTAATCAGCGTCATTTTGGAAGAAAAGGTACTTTAGCTTGTAGAATTTAAAAAAACTACGAATGGTTTGCAAAATACGGTTTGTTGTTTCTGCGAACGGTTTTATGGGGTGAAACTAGTCTTTGAATATTCGAGGTTTCTTGTTAATTTGATAGTTACTTCCTCCTGTGATGGGTGGAGACTGTGGCTTGAAAACTATAACAAAAATCCCAAAAGAAAGGTGAAAAAATCCCTTACCACAAAATTAGATAACAAATCTAAATACGTATTTCGTAGTGTTTTCGGCTAGGGTAAACCTTGGAAGATATGCTCTTCACCAAATCACTAGTGGAATAACACTGATGAGCATATCTTCCAAGGTTTACATTAGCCGAAAACACTATGTTTAACACTGCTCTTCACTTGTTTCTACTGAAGATGGCAACTTAGTTGCCGAAATACGTATTTAGATTTGTTATCTAATTTTGTGGTAAGGGATTTTTTCACCTTTCTTTTGGGATTTTTGTTATAGTTACTTCCTGTTAGATATTCGTAAGCATTACTAAAAAAATATGGTGCCATCAAAATACATTACACTACATGCAATGGAAGCTTTTGACATTTACATAGTATCATTAAAATAATCAATATCGCCACAAATGTAAAGTTTAAGATCAAATAATTGGGGAATCTTATGTCGAAGATCAGGTAAATTTAAAAATTCATTTTGGAAATTTGACTAATCCTTGCAGATCTTTTTAAATGCTTGATTCTTAAATTTCTACAGTATAGTGGGTATCATCTATTTGATTTCAATTTGGAATTTAATATGTGAGATACGCATTAGGTTGTAACGTTTTATTGCATGTTCTCATACCTTAGGATTTACTTTGTTTGGGTGTGCGACTCTCTCTATATTATTAGACTTTCAACTATAATAGTGTGTGCAAGTGAAATTACAGTTCTATGGCTGACAGGCATAAAATATATAATCCAATCAACTCGGCCACAATGGAGACAATGGAGAATCAGAACCTGCGACAGATTTATATACCGCCGTTTCTATTAACCGGGACAGCAGGTTGCTGTGGAATTAATAACGTCAGGATATATACACTTTTATAGACATAGAGCACGCATTTTCACAACTTATATACAATATGTGCATGTGGATACGTAAGATTTTGAAGAATACAATTTTAGTAATTATGAACTATTAGTACTTATAGGTCAAACTGAAATGTTTTATGCTGATTTATTACATAAGATTTAAACATATACTTAATATATTATTTATACCATAAATCAAAATTGAAAGATGTTTAATGTAAAGGTTTGAATATCGATTAGGTCCTTAAACTTTGGTTAAATGCTTGAATAAATCTTAGTGATAATATTGAAGCGCAATCCAACTATTTCGTTACCACGTAGTGTGTGATGTGTGATTTACCAGCTATTATTCATTATTAATAATCGATTTAATAACTTAATAGTAACACCATAAAAATTGAAATAACCTGAACGTAAATATTTTATAGAATTTATCGAAAGCCTGACACTCTAATTGTGTTAAAAGGTCAACAGTATTGTATCGACTAAATTGCTTTGAATGCATTTACCGTTCTATTTATGTGGATTTAATTGTTTTAATGACGATGGCGCATTGCTCATTGTAACAATGAAGTATAAGGACATTACGTTTTATGAGGGCAATTAGCGATATGGAAGTAGTAGTAGGTACTGCTTGCCGATATTTTCTTCCTCTTAATCTCTACCTTGTTTTGAATTTATGAATATGCGTGTTCGTATCATATCTGTCGTGCAGCACCCTGTTTAGCCAAATGAAATTACAAAATCTACTGAAAAACATGTTTCTTTATGCAAATCGAATCGTATCTCTTATCTGAACACGGCCATTACAAAAGAGTCATGTAATTGTATATTTCTAGTTTATTAAAATGTGTATGGGAGGTAATGAACATGTGTATTGCAGTTGTAACATGTCATCTAAGTAGAAGAATGTGATGTATTCGTTCAAAAGTTATTAGAGCTAATACAGCTGTTTGTAATGCTGAAGCTAACATCAGCTTTACATCCTTATATTGTATTTTTCAACATATTTAATTTTATCTTTGGTAGTGACCTAAATAACTACTACAGCATATTTTGTTTTCACCTTACCAATAACTTTCCTATATAAGATATTTCATTACTTGCTACTTTTTATAGTTACTGGAGCGCTTTGTTGATTTTTTTTTTGATAAATATAGAATTGGGCATCTATTTTTAACTACACACTAGAAAATATATGTAATTCCTACGGAAAATTCCTGTAACGTATAAGGTAAAATTACCAAAAATTGAGAAATTTACCTAAAGTTTTATAGTAAATTTCCCAATTTTTGGTAAATTTACCCTATACATTATTGGAATTTTCCGTAGGAAAAGTGTAATATTTTTTAGTGTGTACAGATTAAGCGTTAATTACCTACAGATTTTGTTTTTTTTGAGAATCCAATAATCTCGAACACTCGATAGACAAAACAATCGCGTTCACAGGCTCGAGCTTAATACTTGAGTGAGAAGACTAGAGTAATACTTTCCTAAAATACATGTTTATTATCTTTTTTTATCCTCCTCGGATAATCTACGTCTTCTTGACTTAATATAATGTGTAAGCAGCCTAGACCCGTTTACTCGAAACTAAAACTGCTTATCAAGGACTCCGGCATCTAGCAATCGCTACTGACAATGAAACATAATGAGTGCTTTAAAGAATCTAGTATATAGACTTCGCAACTCGGACTCGTCGTATCTCTACTTTGAATACATATACAGCCGCAATATCATTAGTATTCTGTGACACTTTATGACAACGATTGTTGAAAGGTTATAAACGAGTTTTGAGTTCATAGTTTTTTAATAGGCTTGATGGGTATATATACAAAACGCAACAAATCTATGTCATTTTAGAACAATCAATTTAAACAGCAGAGTCAATTTTTCAATTTAATTTCGATATATAGCCGCCTTTTATTATACGCTCGTGCGAGTTAAAAGAAATTCAACCTCTTACTTTTCTTACTAATAAAAGAGTTTTGTCTTAAGCAATTACAATAACTGAGTTCTCACCTTTGAAGATTTATTGTATATACATAGAGCTATCACCTTCCAGGGCTTTCGATAGTGTAGATGGTCTATGGAATTATAATAATTCAAGGCGCAAAAATATTTTGATTTGCTAGAATCAAGTGGAGACTGTAAACTTCATGTTTGTTTCTTTTCCTTAATTTAAAACAAAAATAAAGAGCTCTCTTTTCTAACTGTTTAGGAAAAAAAAACTATTACTGTAATTACCTTAACAATTAAAAGAACATTTCCAATGAATAACTGCTCGGAAAAAGGATATCGTTGCAAGAAGCCCAGAACTTTCAGGGCTGAAAAAGTAAGTCGAATTTAAAACCTATGTATTGAGCGAGCGATTATATACTTCAATGAAACCACATCCTCCGAAAAGTTGAAATTAATACTTGAACGAATTAGTTAATTATTAAGTTTTGAAGGTCATGGAATGTCATTGTTTTTCCAATCAATTCTGACCAAGCCTTTCCCTTGAAATAATAACTAAACATAATATATCTGTAGTAAAACACATTCATAATGTTTCTTGTTGTGAACGCGATTAACAATCAATCAATGGATAATAAATATTCCTTCTAGGCAAATATGGATGTAAGGTAAAAGATATATTCCCGTACAGATTCTTTACAGAATTAGGCGACCTGTTTCCTCATCACTCTGATCTGTATTAGTTCTGGGGTACGTTGTAGTTAAATGGCCATGCTCCCCTGGCATGTGATGAAGGACTGATACCACATTCTGCAACTTTTTGTTATTTATGGGAACTTTTCCTTCGTAGATTTGGTATGCAGGCGCAAAGCAATATATCCTTGCTTAATCTGAAGATATCAAAGGTGAGTACATTTATTAACTCCCTGGCTTTCACACATCTCTTAAGTCCAGTTTGATGTATCAAATGCCGGTATTTACTAACGGTGAAGTTCCTGTTCTTTGTGCTGTCCTTGCAGAATTTTTTGGGATTCTGAAACCACCAGTCTTTGAAATTTTTAATTTGTTCATTTTGTAGCGGCTTCATTTGGAGTCGAAGTTCACGTCCTTGGAGTCTCGCATTATGTCATGTTCCTCTGGCGAATAATTTCGGGCCAGACTGCGAACATGACGTTTAACAGAAGCGAAATTTCGATCGCACGATAAAAAAAAACTATGACGAAGTTTTGATCTGAATAATGTCGGCTATTATAGACTTATCCTGCACTGGCATAAAGGCAAGCCAAATTATGCATATAATCAAACATTGTAGCAATCACATCAATCCCCTGGTTTGTTCTAAATCGCAAGTAATAACCATTTTTGCAATTATTTAAAACGTTGCCCGTCAAGAATTTAGTACTAGTTGGCACTGTGGATGGATGCTTAGCTAATTTCGGACTTACTTAAAAAAAAAAATTATTTTGCCCTTTACAAAAATAAAATCGATGTGCTTCAGCATTTTTAAAAGAATATTGGTGATTACTTTAACGACAGCCTGTATATTATAAAACACAAGCCAAGTGCAAGCCACCTAAGCATTATGCTGCTTTCTTTAACAAGTGGCCACTTTGTAGTTTTGGAAGGTTTTTAAATAAATTAGACTCGATATATGTATATATTATTGAATATACTCGATCGTGTATAGGCCTAGAGTCCAGAGATATCTTGATGCACAAGTTTAGCTTAGGATTTTAAGCTTGTATCCATTGTGACAATAGTCTATTATTTGTATATATGACTTTTCTAACAAATAAAATACTGTTAGTATAATCTAGCTTATTGAAATGTATTTGAAAGGACATAACACTAATTAATACTTCACCACTGAAAATATTTAGTTCAAATATTTTCCCTACCAGCCGAATATGTTTAGATGATTTATACAGTTAGGAATGCCTTCTCGTTTTTTCAACTAAAGGGTCATATATTAGTCTGTTTACATGGAACGTAACGTATGACTGCAAATATGTATAGCATCCCTGCACGACACGTAATAATACATATAATCGGATTATTTATGCATACATGCAAATAAAGCAATTAGTTAATTATTGTTATTGACATTTCGCGTGCAATCATCCTTTGATCGCCGGACGTTCAGCAATAAATTCCACATTCGCGATGATGTTATGCGGCCTAGCAACGGTGGCACACCGCGGGTGTCTGTCTGAGATGTTAGCGTGTGTTTAGCGTTCCGCAAAACGAAGAAGAGCAAAGACCGCGTTGTCATGGGAAACGAACAGTTTTTGATTTAAAAATTGGGAACCGTGCGCTCGCACGATTTTACTACTACCTCTTTGTATCTCTTCAGGTGAATTTATAAGCAAACGAAAAATATGACATTAGCAATCATGAAAATTTATGCAAAGTTTGCAATAAAACTGTTAAAGGTTAGGAGTAAGTACCAATGAAAATGAAGTGAAAATATGAGAGCAATAAGACGTTTTAGTAAGATACTTCTTGATAAATTTCTGGTCCTAACAAATTCGACATTAATTCCGGTGGAGAAAATTTATCGTTCAGTGCTAGTGCGTAAAAAGGGATTTGATTAAATGTAGACAGTAAGAGGATAGAATGAGAGAGTCGGTAATCTCCAGTCGTCGCAGAAAGAGTTATTAATATTCATAAACGGGATGGCGCATGGTTCTCGCCCATTCGCGTCGTCGTTCCCTTGTTTCTGACGGGGTACACCAGCACGTAGAAGAAGAAGAATAAGAACAATCCGAGAGGCGAACGGCGCTGATGCGAATAAACATCGGCAAATGCTGGAGGAGCGAGCGAGAGAGGCGGAGAGCGGCCAAAGGGTTTTACAGATCGACTGTGTCAGACTAATTGCTCTAGTCCGTGTTCTGACGAGGATTAATTAATAAACGCCGGGGACCTTAATTCGAATTTAAATCCGCCAGTGTTTTGTTTAATTCCGGAGTGTTAATTGTGCATTTCGGACGGTTGCGGTGCTTGCCCTGTCGTTTGGTGTATTGCTATTCTTCGGGATAAATGATACTGGGGAATTTTAATAAAGTGAACCACCCTTTATTTTTGCACGTTAGAATTATTATCATAATGACAATTTCATGATCTTCTAGAAACCGTTTGTTATTCTTTGATGGAAGTAGCTAAACCTTTTAACAATGAAGTCCTGAAGATTAAATTAACATATTGTTTCCAAGCACGGTTTCTGTTAGTTGTGCGATATTTGTAGGAGTTCCTTGTATTTTAGAATTTTAATGTTTTGTTATTGAAATTATTGCTTTTATTAGTATCTATTTGCAAAGCTAGTGCTGATAGTCTTGTTTCCAAATTTGTATAACAATCCTTATCACTTGCTTAGTAACCTTTTAATACGGTTTGCCACCTTAATACATGAGTATACCAAGTTTCTTTAACACAGCTGTATAAATAGTTGCATAGAAAAACTGCTAAAATTGAATAATGCTAAAAATATACAGAACAATTCAATTGAAACTCGCCACTTCAAGTAACTTTACCTGTTGTGATTTATATAAAATTCCGAAACGTGTCAATTGTCATATCAAGGGGCACAACTTTTAAAGACGTGACCGACGATTTAAAATCATTACTGGAGCGCAGCAGCCGCCTTTCTTAAAATTTGAATAGGGAAGATGGATCATGTGACCATTCATTAAATTTTTTAATCAGTAAGCAAAAGGTGCATAATTCGCAACCTGTGTAATAAAACACGATTATAATGAAATGGCTTCAATTGCTCTCCCTATTTGCTCTCCTGACATTCCGCAATTTTCTGTGATAACAGAAGTAACTCCAACTAGTTTTACATTCTAGTTTACATTCACTTATCATTTTTAATGGAGTTTACTTTTAGTTTAAACGTGAATTCACAATAAATTAATATCGTATATCTTATCTAAGAACGTGCGGAATTAGTGACTTTGTATTATGAGATTGGGAACACCTTCCAAGATCCACAGCGCATTTATTCAACGATAATCATGCAGGCGAAAATGTGGGACACAAGCACGTACTGGAGTTAATTTCAAAATTTAAGGAAAAGGGCTCTGTACATAAAAAATTTCACATTTTCATCGGGTCAATAATGCAGATATTAATGTCGAAAAAAATTTTGTATCAGGGCGTTGCCGGTAGCACGCTGCCGGAACAAGTGGCCCTTGCGAACCGCCCTTTCACTTAACTAGATACCATCCAAGAAGATATATCTTCGAATTGATAGGGCTGTCTTTTAAATCCTTCCTAACATGCGCTGTCCCTACATCTTCCGTCTCTCATATATGTAATTAGAGGATTAGGAGTTCGGATATCTCTCGGGTGGCTCGTTTTCCCTCCTCGTCGTTTTCATGATGTTCTTCACCACAGCATGTATGGAATGCCAGCTCTCACTGGTCCTAAGCAGTTCCAAAACGAAGTTGTCTATGTCGAGGTCTTTGCTCAGCGTTTTCTGAATCTCGGTGCGCATACTCTGCCACCTCGGGCACTCAAACACAGTGTGTTGTAAAGTATCTTCCTCTCCGTAGTAAATGCATTTGGCAGAGGTATCTTTACCAAATCTCAGGGCATACGTTCGGAAAACCCCATGCCCAGTCAGCACCTGAGACATATAATAGTCCACACTCCTAAATCTGCATTTCACCCAGGGCTTTATGTTTGGAATCAGTCTCTTGTTCCACCGTGCTTTGTCGTGGTTCTCCCTCCATCGGCTTTGCCGTAACTCTAACGTCATATCCGCCAGCAACCTCCTCTTCGCACTATTTGGCCCTCGTATGTTTGGCATAATTCTGGAGAGTTCAACTGTTCTGGCCACACTTCTTACATGATCCGTATGTCGAAGTATTACGCCAGGTCGCTCGTTCATCAGTTTGAAGTATACATAAGATGTTGAAAGTTCATACCTTCAAAATTACACTTTTACAGGAATTGACTGAGGATGTTTTCCACAGGAGGTTGGAATTTTGTGAATTAATGACCGAGCGCTCCAACAATAATCGAAACTTATTGTATAATAACTGTTTTTTCGGATGAATCATATTTCTCATTGGATGGTGAAGTAAATCGTCACAACTGCAGATAGTGGAGTGATACCAACACCCATTTGACGCGGGTACTATATACACAACGGCCACAGAAACTTAAGGTAACGATATAATCAATCCTTTGACCACAGAAAAATTGGAGCAAGGTCCAGATCTGTTGGAGAATGAGGTAGTATTCCAGCAAGATAGAGCGCCTCCACAATACGCTACCGGAGTACGATAATTTCGTTGGTCAAATGGGGGCTATAGAAGGTATATGCCACGCCTTCAGCTTGCTTAGAAGAGTTACACCAGAAAATTGTTGAAGAATGCCAACGGATAACTCCAAAAATATATTTAGAACATTTAATAAAATAAAATCCAAACCATTCTGATCTAATTATAAGAAATAAAAGAATAAGTGGTCACAAGACCCATAATTTTAAATCGTCAGGCCATCATTAAAACTTACCGCCCCCCGCACATTGTGGGGAAAAAGAAAGCTAGTAACTGTACTTACAATTTGTCTTTGATACATAGCAAATCAATTGCTGCATACTCATGCCTGCTTGGTAAACGGTTGAAAATGATTGCTTCTGATTGTACTATACGCCTTCAGTTGCTTGTATTACTTGTTCTTGCCTTCTAGTCAGTATTTAAATTTTTACCCTCCGTGCAACAATACTGGCAGATTGCTTAGGGGATTACTAATATTGTTCTCCCTGAAGTTATCTTGTGCGCTAGTAAGTCAATCCGTATTTCGCAGTTATGGTATTTACCGATAGTATGCTGATGTTAAGTTTTTCATCTCAATTACCTTTCCTTTTCGTGATTATTCTCTCAGATATGGCGACTTGTTTTTCAAATTTCTTCTGCCCCTATTGACATTGATTTCTGTGTTTCCATTGCTCATTAAAACACGTTGTGTTTTTGTTTTGTTATAGGTTTAAATAAAATAGGAATCTTTGGTATATGTAATTAAATACTGGATGTATAACCAAAATTAAAATGAAGAACGGAAATACTGAATTAAGAACTTGTTATAGTTTAGCAACGTTCAGCTTTGTGCATTCCATTGCTGCCAAATAATAAATACAACCCGTGAAATCACAGCTGTATTATCATGCAACAATAACTCTGTGGCGTGTTAATGTTTACCCTATTCAGATAATCTAGTATTCAAAGTAGCTGGTTCCTGAATGGCTTCCAGTCTGTAAATTGTGATGAGTGTAATGCATCTTTCAAGAAACGATTAACTTTCTAATGTAATTATTATGACACATTTAAATATGTAATTTACTGAATGTTGTAAATTATATTTTCGTTTTAGACAGCAGATAAGTTTTTACAAAACAGAATATAATATAAAATAATTTGGCTCTGTGATATGTTATTACAACATATCTCTTGTGTACCTTTCTTATGCGTATAGTAATTTCTTATTGTTAGTTTACAAATATAATATTCTGATGTTAATAATATTATTGTAACCAAATTTCACTTATCTTGCACTACACTAAGGCCTCATATGAAGTAAAAACAATTATAAAAACACAGAATGGTGTTACAAACACGGGATCAGAACCGAAAAAATAATCGTTTCTTGCTTTAGTTTTTTTTTTCCCTATGTCAGTTTCTCAATGTGCGGTTAGTAGGGTTGATATAGAATTCCAAGCTATGCAGATTTATACGCGCATAGAAAGAGAAAATAATTACTGTACACGTTTGACCATAATTGCAAACCTATAAATAATGTAAACGCGCCATGCTCGTTAGATTTTTACAAAAAAGTAATTACCAATGTGCCGCCCACTCATAAATATACCGGGTATAAATACAGCAAAAATAAACAATTAATAAAATTTCGTGTCAATTAAACGAGGATTTATACACGTGCCAGCTAGTAGTTATCTTAATTGAAAGCGTTTTACATGGACTGTTAAAAGTGTTAGATGTGAATTCGGGGAACAGACATACACTCCTGGATTTTATAATAAAACGTTGAGTAAATAAAATAATTCCAGTTTAATTAATAAACTTTTAACTCGGTATTAACATAAATTCCCAGGTCTAAATGTTAATAACAAACTATTTTTAATTCATGTAAGGTATTACTATGTAATTTGTTCAGAAAGTATGAAGCGATATAATATAACGTTAAGGTTGGTTTCATTGTTAACGTCTGTGCAGAATATCGGATGTAAAAGTTGGATTTGCTAATAGAATTAAAATTATTTCACCTCTCACTTAAAAGCATCTAATATGTATTAGGAACAATTTTGTTTATTAATTTATTAATTTTGAAATTTACTAGAATAATCCATGTGACTTAATTATAAAAGTAAAACTATTTCAACGTAGTTATATTAGCGACGTCCACGTGTCTGTCAACAGCAAACATTAGGTACTGGATGATGATCATCAGAACGATGATGGCTGCCTGACGGCGGCGCACATTTCTTTAATAAAGGTGATATTGTAGCTTCTGTATAGCGTACAAGTTATTATTAAAATGAGATCATTAATCATGTGGTGACATCTTTGACAAAATTCCCCTCTCGTTGTCTTTGGCCGACGGGGTGTCGTCACTTTAGACTCATTTGTAACCGAAACGCTCGTCTCATTTCTTTCTTTTTTTCACTGTTGCTCCTTTTCCGTCACCCCTGCGTGAAAACAGCGAAAGTAAATATAAAACGTGTTCGTTCTGATGGGAACAACAGCGATGCGGCAAAATATCCGAGAAAGAGGGATTTTTCCCTTTTGTAAGTGATTTTTCACAGTTAATTAAGTAATTTCTTTCATTATTACTTGCGGTATTCATTTAAAAATAACTTTAAAATTATTTGGTTAGTACAGAAATTCCCTACAACACACTTTAAAACTAATAAGTGATCTGTTTATTTCTTGATTTTGTAAAAAGCAAAACAAAAAGATTCATTTTCACCGATATGAAGCCGTAAACAAAAACCGTAAATCCTTTTGTCTACTTTTATTTAAAACGACTGACCTTAGCAAATTGTCTGCCAGCATGACAGTATAGTTGTCAGTGTTATAGTCTTTTGAATTTCGTTAACTGCATATCAGAAAAATGGTTCATTTAACAGAAATGCACAAAATAACAATTCTACAGATGATTGGTTATGGAGATAACACACTAAAATGGAAGTTGCTCTCTTATTTCATGAAAAATTTCCAAATTTGCCGCCAATATCCCAAATGAACAATTAGTAAAAAAGGAAAAGCAGTTTCGCGAGCTTGGACATGTAAGGCAGATTAAAAAGCAGCTGCTGAGTTTAATGAAAACCAACATACTTCTAGTCGACAAGCAGACACAATCTTCAATGTTAGCCATTCATCGATTAATCGCACATTAAAAGAAAATAAAATGCATTCCTATAAAATGATACCAACTTAGGAACTCATGGAAGGCGATTTTGATAGAACATATTTTTGTGATGACAATGTTAGATAGCAATGTGATCCAATTAGAGAACATGTTTTGTTTTCTGATGAGTCCACCTTTACATTTACACGGTCATGCTAATCGTCAAGATTGCCGCTATTGATCGAGGAAAAATCCACACTGGATGAGAGGAGAACCTACGCAATACCATGTAAAGGTTAATCTTTGGGCAGGAATTGTTGGAGATCATATCATAGGTTTCTTTTTCGTTGATGACAATTTGAATAACGATAATTAGGGCAAACGCCCAATAAGTGACCGTTTAAGCATACAGCTATGTAATAATTCCTATAGTAAATTATACATAAAGCTGTTACAATTTGTAGTAGCTTAATCATAAAGCTTAATGTGTGTAATTTTAAATTAATTAAATCACTGTTATGGGTATTTTTTTAAAAATATTTTTTCGCACTAAAATGATTTTTCATGTAAAAAAAAAAACCAATAAATGACTAGATGGTTCCAGTTAATTACTGTAAAAATGTCCAGTTAATGACCACGAACTTCCATTTTATTAAAATAAACAATTATCAACATTTTTATTCTTGAAATGAATAAGAGGAACATACAGATAACATATATTTCAAAAATACTGGTAATGATAATATATGATAATATAATAGACTTAGAATGGACTCCAATGGCCCTCTAGAAACGGCCATTGTATCGGGGTGCTCATTACAAGCTCATGATTCTGTATTTCTCAATTTCAGGAACAGTGTATGTGTTACCACGTCTACTGTGTAATTGCGGAGGCTCAATGTTTTCTATTATGTTTCTTTATATACCATATTTGGCTTCCACTTCTTGCCCCTACTCTTACTTCATATTCTTGTTCGTTTGGTGTTATTACAATTCCAGGAAAATATAGATTTACATATCTGCTATTAAAGTAACTTTTCCTAGATTTGGAGCTGGTTCAGATTCATCAATTTCTTCCCTTATAGCATCGTTTTCCACTACGTCTTGGTTTGGTTTGGTTAAAACTTCTATTTTATTAATATTCTTATTTGTGCCAATTTTTTGCTTCTTTGCATTTTGGAATATCTGTTTTGTTTCTCCAAAGCTTCTCATTTTCTTTTAGTTCATAATATTCTCTCTATAATTTAGAGGACACAACTAAGGGAACTTTCTCAGCTTTTGCCATCTGTAATGAAACACTTACTATTTTTATTTCATATTTAGCTCCATTATTAGTGCATTAGTTAATATTACGTTTCAATTGACTTTAAATGTTTATTGCATAATTTAATTTCAGTTGTGCCATTTACGATTCTAATACGCCAAAAATAATTGTGTGCTCATTTATTAGTTGGTGAACCTAGTAAATGACCCTCTTTCTGGACTTTATTGAATTAACCGGTCAAATACTAGAAATGCGAATATTAATTATTTTTATGTAGAAATACTACTATCAGATGACAATAATATTACAAATTGTGCATTGATGTTGCATTTTCACACTTCTTGTCCATCCCATTGAATGACGACATCGGTCATTCAATAGCAAAATAAATTATTATGAAACCAGTAATTGTCCAGCTCTCAAATATAATTGAGAAATGTATCTAACCCTTCAATTCAAATTTGTTAATTTTATAGAAATCTATGTGAAACATATTTATATTACTATAAATAATAATTTGTCACATTTTATAAACTGATTCAACTTTACTTACCTTAGTAGTTTTAGAGTCACAGAACACAGGTACCGATACAGTATAACTTTGCACAATTCATTTGTTTAAGTTAACAGTTCGTACATTCGCAATGTATCACAGAGAAAACAATATTTGCAATAAATCAAGTAACATAACAGTTTATTTCAAAGGTTTGGTATAAATCTTTAGTGTGGAGTCTAGTGGTCATTCATTGGGTACCGGTCATTTATTAGACTGTTTACCCTATTTAGCACTACTCCAAAATAATGGTCGTGCCAACTTTGACAAAATTATATCCTGATCCAGCAAACCTACTAGTGCCAGCGAATATGAAATAGTTTCAGCAAGATGGAGCACCCCCCCCTCACAACGATCTCCGGCAGTACTTCAACCGAATATCTCCAGGTCAGTGGTCAGGGTGTCGAGGATAGATTGAATGGCCAGCACGATCCCCTGATCTGACGATATTAGACTTCTTCTTATGGGGATATGTCAAAAGCATTGTATACAAAACTAAACCACTCGATAGCTGACTTAAGATGACGATCGCTTGCGAGTAGATCGGTCACGCCTGAGATGAGTAACATTAGAAGAAATTGCCATTTAAGATTAGGATGTTAGCAAGACGTACGCGGCAAACATTTTGAACATCTCCTACATTGACATTAAAGCAAAGAAACAAAAAAAAAAAACCATTAATGTAATTTTTTGCAAAAAAAAAACTGAACACATTAAATATTTCCGAAACACTTAAACATAGGTATAAGAAAATGTACATGAAAGATGTCTAGAATTTTATGAAGAATCCAAAAATTTAATTATATACAGGCTGTAGCATGTAAAATAAAAAAGGTTGGTATTTGTCACTGTTACATGACACACCATGTATGAAAGGTTTCTGTTGAAAAAAAATGCACAACTATAAAGATCAATCTATGTGTCCGAACGTTTCTTCGAACCCGCACCCATTTATTTATTATCGAATTTATACCATTTGGCAGATACACTATGTATATGCAAGCAGCCTATATTGTGAGACTATACCGATTAAGGTAATCGTTACCTAGTGCTATTCTCTATCCCATCTAGTAACGTTCATATATCTACTCATTCGACCTTTTAATTTTATTCATGGAAGAACGCATACTTAGGTGTCAGAATGGAGATAAATTGATTTTAACATTGATCTATCGGCACCAGGAAAGGCTTCTTCGACATCATTTAACCAATAGTTGCATCTAATGAACTTGATAATGAACGGATTTTCATTTAGAAGGATAATAATGTTTACGGATCGGATTGTCTGTTTTATTTATTTTGTTCCCTTTGGAACCTGTTTGGGTGTATTTTGTATTTATTCTCAATGTAGCAAGTGTATCATAAATGTAATATTAAGTTGGGGTTGCTGCCAAAATGTTATTAGAAAAGTGTGAAAACCAGTAAAACTAAAATGAAGTTCATAAACTTATGTGAAAAGGAACTATTATTTTTATCTTTCCGAAAATATGTTTATTTTGGTAAGTGCACGAGTTACAAAGCTTCAAAACAGAAAGAGTTAAATAGTTTTTTCCGAAACCTTCATACATACTTTATACCTTCTGATGCTATTTTAATCCAGAACAAACAAAAAATGGTGTTAAAGTTGCGGTTTTCGTCGGCGTACCAGAAGCTTGGAAGCTTTGTAATTGTTGACAGAAAAGCCATAATTTAGTTAATATAAGAAGCACTAACGTATACGTTATAGCTACTTTATCTACTGATCATTAAGTGTTGATGTTTCTACGCGCATCCGCGGTAATCAGTTAGCTCCTGCTGGTCAAAAGTTCTGTGGTATCAAAATGCGCAAATTATCATTAACCCTTCAAGAATTACTGCGATCAAAATTCTATCTATCAAAGGCGAATCATCATCCTCATTTGCTTCGACAAACTTGGCGATACTATACTCTCGATAAAAAGTGAGGCTACAACCGTAAGCAAATACCAATACACAGAGAAAATCCAATTCATTTGAATCAAGTAAAATTTGTTTAGCTCAATTAAATTATTTCTTTCGATAACGGTTTTATATGGGTTAAATTTTATTCCATTGAAACAAATAATTTTGTTGTCGATATTTTGGAGTTTTAAGTAAACTTTTGGTTGAGTTAATTATATTATTATTTGTTGCAAGTATATGACAGATAGTTGCATGAACAAAAATTGTTCAAACTAACTATATCATTTATTTGTTTAAAGTATATACATTATATAATGTAATAATTATTATAATGATAATAGTACATGCAAATCTTCGAAGATTGGTATTAAATCCTTGAAACCCCAACCTTCTAATAATTTCTTCGTATCCATTTAACAGTTTTCACCAACGCCACAGCCACAAGTAGTAACAAATACTACAAAACTCCGTTGCAAGAATAGCCACGATTCGTATGAATTCTTTTACTGCATAAAAATGCAGTAAAAATTAAAGAAACACTGCAGGTGGCTATGAAGCCTCTGATTGGTTCTTTTAGGAGGGAATAGCGTTTGGTAACTTTAAACATAATCCCTTATTTGATTGAAACAAGTAGATTTAATGCCGATAACCAAATTCTTTCTTTACCTAATAATTTGGTTATGCTAATGAAAATATTTTAACAAAATTATTTGTTTATCCCAAACAACGTTTTATTTTGTATTTGATATGTGTATAAGAATTTATACATTTGAATCAAGAAAATATAGAATTACAAAATTAATTTGTTTGCGGCAATTTAACGAGCTTTTCCGTGTAGTTATAGTTATTTCTACACAATAAAAAATTTCTGTAATAATGCAGTAATAATCCTGTTTTATTTTACAGGATTATTACTGTAAGGAAGTTTTAAGATTGATGAAAATTACTGCACCTTTACAGATTCTCAGTAAATAATCAAACAATAAATGTAAAAGTCTAAAATCTTGATATAAATTTCTGACAATTTTTAAATAAACAGGAAATGGGCATGCAATTGACAGCGATCATACTGGACTATTGTTAAAATTGAACTATAAATGCACAGTTATACTATTTTCTCTCATCTGTAAAATTACAGTAGTATTCCTGACGTACAACTACCAGGAATGTTACTATAATCTTTTTTTTACTGTGTGTAATATACTCCCCCTATATTTTCGACGTTGCATTTCAAATTTTGTCCTATCTGGATAAGAAGTCCTTGCAAAGCATTACTACAGATTCCTATATCATATGTGTTTCTAATGAATCCATGTATTCTGTGAAGAAACCACCATATCCTACTTGTATGGTCTTTCTTTCAAAATTTGTTGAAACAGCAGTTATCATTTCAGATAACTTGGTGGACTCTTAAGG
Organism: Cetonia aurata; assembly: GCA_949128085.1. NCBI lineage: Eukaryota > Metazoa > Arthropoda > Insecta > Coleoptera > Scarabaeidae > Cetonia > Cetonia aurata. The sequence goes on from OX421885.1 coordinate 2,755,470, forward strand.
TATCTGCGAATTTTGATAATCTAATAACATTTTTCTGTACAAACCATACAAACTAAATGCCATATTGAAACTTTTTTATTTTCGTTTTGTTATACCTGTTTTTCGTATTTAGAAGCAATCTTGCTAGAGGTAAAAATAAGTCGGGTGGATTTTAATTTGTAAATTCAATACATCACCTGGGAAAAGCTTCTTTATGTTTACTTTAAATATATAGAGACAGATTTGAATACATTTTCTCATTTTACCACCAGGTTTTAAATAAATTATGTAAGTACGCCTGACTTCTTTTAACAAGCTTACCTCAAAGAATACTTCTTGTTTTTGTATTTAATACTAGTAAGGTCGATTTTCTTAGCAATAGTAAATCGCATTCTTGAAGTCTTAACTAAAGCAAATACGGAATTATTTAGAATAAATAAAAACTTTTCTCCATCTATGGCATGCGACACAAATATTTACATTATAGTGCCATAAATGCCGCTGCTAAATTACTAACAATACGTGTTAATACTGCTAAATACTGATTACAATATCACCGACCGATTAGTTTATTCTTTAAAAGGCTGCTAGTGGAAGATAAGAAATTAGTTGTGAATAAGTACAATTTTGAAACGATTTTTATATCTAACAAACTCTAGTTACGTGGTGGTAGCTTACCTTATTGCTTCAAAGAAAGAAAATCATTAATTACAGAGATATTAAATAATTATCACAAGAATCTTAAGTATCGCATGAGGTGTTGCAATTCGTGTAATAAATCAAATAATTACGAAAAGTTATTCATTACCAGCCTTATTCATAGTCGGATTTAGTAGCTACTAACATCCTACTAAGAAAATCCACATTCATAGTGGTATTTAGTAGCGTACTAAGCTTAGTTGCCAACTAAATCCTTAGTAGCGATTGGGGGTATGTTTAAGACGCTATTAAATGTAACCTAAAAATTGTATGCATGTTGTATGTAAATATATGTCACCGTAGTATTATCTTCAAAATTTAATAATGTTGGTAGTTTCAATTTTAAGAAATGTTGCTTCATACAGTGATAAGTTCAACAATTTAGCTCATTTCCTTCTTGTCTTACAACAAATTGTGAAGTAATATAATTCCATCCTTAATTATTTTTTGAAATTGCGACTATTTCAACTTAAATTAAAAAAAAAATAGAATATAGAACAAATATTGGCTCTTCTATTGAAAGGATATTGAATCATTTCATGGGTCATAGAACACAATAATAATATTATTTTTCATCGAGGCTACCTTTTCTGTTGCAATAGTCAATGATTTAAACAAGAAAACTAAACAAAATATACAAATAATATTGGTTTTATTTAAATATTTTAAAAATATATAATAATCAAGAAAAACTGAAAAGTACCATGATTGCTTTTGTCAACGAACACATTTGGAATGCTTTCCTTGTTTTGAAAGAATTGGCATCTTTGTGACTTTTAAAGTAATGGCAAATACGATGCTTGCTTACATTCAATGTTTTTGAAAAGAATTGCCGCCAGGCCGGACGTACCTATAAGAGACTGTACCTTATAATATATATATATATATAATGTGTCAAAATCGTATTCTAAAATGACAATATTAAATACTTACTACCACAATAATATCGACATGAAATTTCGTTCTATTTCTGGTTGGTTTTCTAAAATAACAGTATGCAAAATGGCAACAGCAACTATTGCTGCTTTTGTTGTATCAATATTTTTGTACCTGTGTCATCACCATATGCACCTTTAGCCAAGTACAGTCGCCAAAACTTGTGTTTCAGGTGAAATAGACAAACCACAATTGCTTACTGTCCTTAAATTATCACGAATTAAATTTATAAAAATATTCGCTACATTTTTGGACATTCGATATTTTGTTTTAGATGATTATTCATTATACATTTCCAAAGGATTATGCCTTTCTAAATACAACTTTGGTTTACGAACGAGCCGGAGATGAATTTCTGCTTCTTAAAATTCAACTAATTCATCTTGAATATCAATTAACTCATCAGCCATTTACTTTGTACTTAAATATAAGAGATGTTTACAAATGCTTGTCAGATTCTGTCAAAATCTTACAGACATTCATTGCGCATGAACTTGTTAATATTTTACCCTGTTGCCACACACTTTTCTCTACTACCATTCTATTACTTAGTAGCCACCATAAACGCGACTATGAATGGCAATGGTTAGTAGGATTCTAATATGATCTTAGTGGCTACTAGCTAGTAGCGTACTAAGACCCTATTAGGGACTCGACTATGAATAAGGCTGTACTTGAGTAAATGTATTTCTTTGAATTTTCAAAGCTTATATTGGTTTTAAATAAATTAATATTTTCCTGCACAGGTATGTAAAGTAAATATCAGAAACCGTTCGAAAGTGTCAATAATCCCCTGCGCTATATAGTTAGTTAAAGGAAAAACTAAAATAGGAATATTTTAACTTTTTTTATACTATGCATGCTCATTGTGAATGGTTATAGATTTTTTTCACCGAAATTGTCAATTGGCTAATATTTTTGATGCTTTATATATAATCTATTTATTTCTGTAGATGTTTTACGATTATAGAAATGGTACTAGATATGAACTTGGTGTTAATAAAGATATGTTATGAAGTGCTACAAATCTGTAAAAAAAAGTATTATTGTTGTTTATTATTTAACGGGGTAGAAGAAACCTAAACAGTTGATACTTGTCATGTACCTTTAGAGCGCTAAATCTTTCTCCCAATCATCATTACGATCCCGAAAAAAAAAAAACCGGTTATCTTAATTGACCAGAGTGAGATTTGAACCCGCGACCCCATGACTGATAGCCAAGCGTGCAAGCCACTAAACTCTTGGCTACGTAATAATAAAAAGAAATGCAAGTTTGCCAAAGAAATAACTCTCCGTACTTCCAAAATCGTCCATCTACAAACTCGTGTTCATTCAAACTTTTTCTAGATATACGCCTCTTCAAGGTGCGGCTCTGTATAAAAGTGGGTATTTGTCCTATATTAAAAATATGGTTGGATAGTCCGCTCGCTTATAAAGTGGTAATTACCACACGTACTAATGATCCTGTAAGAGCTAGATCATTTATTTCATTGCTCATATCAGTGGTGCAGTTTTAAAATAAAGTTTTGGGTCGACTTAATGGTAAAAATACTTAATTTTGCCTGACGTCCGCAGAAACTCTATTATAATTAATGATAACGGGCAATGTAAGATTATTCTTCGCCCCCTTTGCCCCATGTTGTATGTACAGGAGGAGATGCGAACGTGTCGACGCACGGAAGAGGGTGGCGACGTAATCGGAGTTGATGGCATTGGAAAGTCAGAAGAGATTCAGATGACTCGCAATGTTTGAATAGGATGGACTGACTGCCGCTTGCATCTCTTCGTGCTGTAAGAGAGATAACTTTCGCGCATATAATTAATCTTAATATCGCATTCCTGGGTACTGCTCGTCCGGCGCACAGCCACTCCGTTCTTGTCTCGCTCGTTTCTGTGCCGGTTACGTTCGTCCTTTTTTCTCCGATTCGCTCGCATCTCGGCTGAACAGACACGGATTCTCCGCTCTTATCGCCGGTAATATATCTGTTAATTAACGATTGAGAAAAACGACCAGACCAATATGTCAATATTGAATTACAATCCCACAATGCATCCAATTTATTCCCGCTATTGATTTATTAATGCCATATCCAGTGCCACAATCACCTTAATCAATAATCTGTTTGTTTATTAAATATTAATTTGAGAGATTTTATTTTTCACCATATAACTGTTTCCTCTCCTTTTTAATGATATTTTGGACTAAAAATTCCTCGTGCTTATATTGTTTGCATTAATTAATTGTGGTGGTGAGTATATTGTGTCGTTGAAAGGAATATACAGGCTGTTAATACTAAGTCGCTACTATTAAAAACGGCAGTTAGAACTCATTAAAACAAACAACTTTTCTTATGCCCAATTTTTGATTTGGTGGTTCTTTTGTTTTTCAAAAAATCGTCATAACTCTCTTAATTTTTAAAGACTATTAAAACAAAAATTCGCAAAATTAGTTATCGGCTCTTTAAAATATGCATTTATGATTGTGTTTTTATTTTCTCAAACAACAAAACGATTATTGACGAAAGAAAAACACTCCACCGATTTTTTAAAGTAAAATAAATTTTGTAAAGTTTTTTAACTATTAGTACTACAATATTTTCCCTGAACATTTTTCTTTTTAATCTATTCAAGAAAGTTTTTTATTCAGTTACTTGTAAGTTTGTAGCTTGTGTTGTTAACATTGTAAGTAATAGCTACATACCAGTATTAACAAATTAAAACAGCACTGTACAACGAAGTAGCTTTGTGTCACTGAACAATAAAACAAAAAAAGACTACTAGGTTTTGCCACTATTTCTAATACAGCTTAGAAATGCTTATCGCAGCAACACTAAACGCGGATCCTGTTTTGATGTTGGTTTCGATCTTTTAAATCGTCTGTTGCAGCCACGGTTCTGGCCACTAGTTCTAAGTTTGTGCTCACCCGTGTCTCGTATATAGAGTTCTTTATTTGAAAAAAAAGGGTCTTTTGTTTTCAAATCTAGTTGATTTACTAGTGCGGCAATATCTTAAATGGGAAGCCAATGTCAGCAAAGGTTCCGTATATACCATGTGGAATGAAAGTCTAGAAACATCTAACTTTAAGTTATGGAGATTCCAGAATCGATGTGTGCAATGTCGCCAAATTTACCGTTTTTCATTCATTTTGTTTTTTTTTTTAAATGCAACACCGTGTATACTGTTTCATTATTGGAATTTCCTCTTCAATAAATTCATGTTCAACAATAAGTAACACTTGAGATTTGATATAGTGAGCAGTCTTAAATACATAAAAACTGAATTGCAAACTAATTATCATTATTTTATTATTTATTATTAACGAAATTACAACGTACTAATTGAAAGATTATTACACTGTAAAAGTAATGTCAGCTTAATCAGGTGTTCAAAATGTGCTCCGTTAGTGATTTGGCAGTAGCCTACTAATCGATGGTAGAATCCGTCTACTATATACATTTCTCCGTGATTCTATGCAAATTTATCGACATTCATCGATAATTCGTTGCCTAAACTCTGTGAGACTTACGGGATTAGTTTTATAAACTTTACTGTTTAAATATCCCCAATAAAAATAGTCTTTAGGATTGAAATCGGGTGAATGTGGAGGTAGACGAAGTAGTACTACGGTAAAACGACTCCCAGTCAAGATTGTTGTTTTACCCAAAATTTGCACTTTTTGTCCAGAGTATGGGTAATGTTACAGCAACAAATTCAGCTTCTTCTAATGAAGGTGTTCTACGTAATCTGGTGGAGAGAAGTGGTACTGGCTGTACTCCTTAGGACCAAAAGTTGAAAGGTTACTGGGAAGGCAGCCAAATTGATCAAATTAAAACGATTCCTACAAATCATTCTACAAATTATTCGTCGTAAGGTTAGGAACACCGAACTGAACAGTTGTTCAGTTCGATGTTCCTAACCTTACGACAACGTTGTCTCTTGCATTGAGTGGTTTTTTTAAATTAAATTTGTAATTATTACATTGTTACTCATGTGTCTTCAAATTTCGGATTGTACCTCGTATTCTCCATTCCGTAGGAAGCCTTATATTTTAACTTTACTTGTAAATTATGTGATTGTTTAATAATTTGTAGAATAATTGAATCTCTGAAAGAAGCTAATAAAATTTAGCGAAAGCTCAGATTAATATATGAAGGAATCGTGTTAACTTGATCAATTTGGCTGCCTTCCCAGTAACCTTTCCACTTTTGGTCGTAATCAGGTGGTATTAACGCCAATTGTTGTGCAAAAACAACCAGTCTTTGACAAACGCCTAATTTATTTGACAAGTTGGCTACTTACTAGTTGACGATTTGGGTATTTTTCCAATAAATCCTTCGAGTTTCCTGCACATTACGTTCACGGCCGTATCTCCCAAAAAATCAGGCATATTAAGAACTTCATCATTTTGTTCATAATCCTTTTTTACGTTACAAACTACGCAAAATACCCACGCAAGTAACAACCAGAAAATATCCAGCATATGCGTTAAGTTTGAAGAATGAGCGTCTCGTTCGAATTGTTGAATCTAAACTTGTTTTGTCCCATTGTGCAATGGATGGAAGCTACTCCGTTTTAAATTGGTATAATATGTAATTCATGTAAACGAATACAGACGTTTTGAATAGATCGAAAGCGAGTTTAAGGATATACCTTTTCCATTGTAAAATCAAAAAAATCTTATAACTTAGTATTTTGAATTTTTTGTATAATTAGGTTTTCTAGTATTTGTTGTCATTTCTAACTGCCGTTTTTTAGTGCAGCGGCTTATAAATCCCCTTAATTTATACAAATATTTGTTTTACGGCTATACGTACATGTTTGGCAGTGGCTAAACTGAATAAATTTGAATAAATATGTTCACAAAACGAAATGAATAGTCTTATACATGTAGAAGCAGCTAATTAGCACATGCATTAGTTATTTAGTTAATTGCGGTCTTGAATGAGAGATTATCTTTTACATAGTTGTAGTCAGTAAAGTTTTGAATAATAAGCCGTTCTATTACTAAAATCTATTAATTATGCTGTTCATATACCTTGTTGGTAATCCTTTATCTTGGATCGGATTTTACGTGTATAACATATGAAGAGTTGCCAAATCATACATCCATACGCGTATGCAAATATTCGCAGATGTGAACGCGGTAACTATACATCATAAAATGCACTAGAATTCTCGGCACCAAAAAGAAAATTTCCCACCACGGTATACAGCAAGTGACCAAAAGAATTAGAAAATTTACTGATTTAAACTTTTCAATTCTAATTCAAGAATAAGACTAATACCGAAATATGAGTATAAAACTGACTTAAGAATGCCTACATATGTTTATTCGATGCTATACCATATTATCTAGTTTAAAAACTGAAAATTATGTTATTGCATTGCCAAATAATTTGTGGAATAGACATCTTGGAACATTTCGTGCTTCTGCCGTATGGTACCTACTATTATGTTGTAGGAAACAGAACAAAACTTCAACAACAAACTAATGAGATATTTTTATTACGGTTCGTTGATAAAGTAATTACACAGTCAGATTTATTAAATGAATATACGTGTTTTTATAAAGAAATATATCTGAACAAACATAAATCATGTGTTTAAATTTGAATAAACGCAGTAGAATGATTAAAGTGAAATATAGTTAGGTGGATGTTTCGCCATAATAAAAATGTTGGAAAAAAAATAGAGTTGACGTGTGAAATCGTCATTAAAAACGTTTCCAAGGGTTAACGGAGTCGACGTAATTATAAGGGCTACATTCTGACATAAGCAAACAAAGTTTCGGGGTTCGTTCCCGAGTAAGCATATATGTTGATATCCGTGTAACTGCTAAATTGTCATAACATGCGCTCTAGTAATAACAGCGATGACAATAATAATAGAGAATGTCGGAAACAGCCACAGCACAACAACAATGCCTTCCGCATTACTTCTAAAACAATCTAATAACCGTATGTTATACATACAATATACATACATCCATATATAACACATAGTTTACATATCCATACATGCACCCCGGTATATAACTCGTATACGTCGTCCTGACGATGTGTTTGTATGCGTTGGTATATAATTAATGTTACGTGTTCTTGGTTTAATTAAATGCAAATATAATATCCATATTTGATCAGGACAAGGCGGGCCTTAATTTCTTGAATGTTCCGTTCGACAATGCTAACACGTTATTTCTTAGACATTTATTCCAGCGCTTGGGACAAAATACCACTTGTCCATTAATCTGATTCGGTTTAACGCATTACTTTGTAATACTAAATTTTCGATCTACTCACGCCAAACAATTTTAATTATTATGGTCTTGCTTGGAAGAATTAATACCTACATACCTATCTAATAGTGTGCGATCGTCTTAGCAAATATCCTATGTAAGGGAGAAACAACATCGACAGGGCATTTCAATTTAAATGAGGCACTTCAAATAACTGTTTACCTACTGTGGTTTATATGAAATTACGAAACCTATTCATTGTGAAATCAAGGGGAATAACTTTTAATAATAATAATAGTGTTTATTGTATAATTCCGAGGTAACAATAAATATATAAGTAAAAACAAGTTTAAAACATAGTTTTATTGACATGAATATCTTAAATAAATATAAATAGTGAACTCAAATGCAATTTCAATTCATATTTGAACCTGAATTCTAAATTAAACTTAAACCAGCGAGCCATTTAACCACAAGGCGAGGTTCAGATTAAGTCTGCTTTAAAATGCTCTGCTTTTAATGACGCGCCTTAAATTTGAATAGAGAAGATGAGTCCTATGACGATTCATTCAAAAGGTCTTTTAACTCTCTTTACGGCAACATATATCAAAAAGTTATTTCATTAAACCATTTAAAGGCCATCGTTCCCTTTTTGGGAACATAACTTCTATATTTCTTTTAATGAAAACGGAGATAGAAAAATCATTTTCGGTTATTTATTTACATATAAGACGAACCGTAGTTGATTTTTATCAATTTACATCTTTCATATTTCTATTAATATTTTATGAAAATAATTATCAAATGTAGATATTTCGAGACAATTTGTCAATTTTCAGAAAATAGCATGCAAATTATTTAATACATTTAATATAAATTCGAAAATCCAGTTTACAGCTTTACAGTAGCACAATAATCACTATGCGTATTTCATTTCTACGATAATTGCTTGAACATAGCTATAATAATGATAAATGTTTGTATGTCCCAAATTGGAAACGTTGGCCGTCGTGAGGTAATAAAATTGCCTTGCCGTTTATTTTATTGTTGTACATGTTGTGTCTCTTCCACTATTCCTAAACATATCTGTTTATTCTCCGTCTTCTGTTATCTACATATGTACGAACTGCCAACCGCTTAAAATACTCCGCTTTTTGACCGGGGTAGGTGGGTAAAAATTATTTTATTTGTACCCGGTTCGTTCGTAGTGCGGTCGTAAATTTACTAGTTCCCTTATATACATCTTTGCAATAATGGATCCTAAAAAATTCTATGAGTATATACAAATAATTTATGCTGTTACAAAATCAATTATTGTAAGTGTTTATTGCATGTTAGATCGTCTGTTAGAAACTACAGATTCCTAAGTAATGCTGTTGAAGATATAGAGGCTTCGTCCTCTCAACACTTAGTTGATATAGTAATTTTACCACCGATCTCCGGAGATCAAAACATTCCAAGTGATGAAGAAATAGATGACGATGAAGTTATGGATATGCACAACCTGCCGCAGGATGTTCCAGGAGAAATAGAAGTGCATGCAAGTGAGTTTTCTGAAGAAGAAGAAGAAGAAATAGCGGCACCAAGAATAGGTGTATGGGAGAAAACGGAAAGAATTGGAATTACAAAAGAGGTTGGTGAACCTCCTAAAGTAGGGGAAGAACATAGCGGCAAATCGTATTACGAAATATTTTCCTTATTATTTACTTCGGAGATTATTGCTTTTATACGAGAGCAAACGGAACTTTATGCCCGGCGAGATAAAAACCACCAATTATTCAGCTTATCTGAAGAAAAACTCCGGCAATTTCTTGACTTACTTCTAATTAGTGGCTATCACAATTTGCCTTCCGAAAATGATTACTGGTCAACGGCAGAAGATATGGAAGCACCAATATTTGCTAAAACCATGAGCAGGGAAAGATTTAGAATAATAAAGCGGTATCTCCATGTTGCTGATAATAACAATCTCAGCAATTCCAAGGTAGCAAAAGTATCGGTGCTTTATGATAAGCTCAAGGCAAATCTTCAGCAATTCGGGGTTTTCCACAAACAACTAAGTATTGATGAAGCCATGGTACCGTATCACGGACATCACTCGGCTAAAATGTTTATAAAAAATAAACCGATTAGATATGGCTTGAAGATATGGATGCTTTGTTGCAATGATGGCTACCCCTATAATTTCGAAATTTATTGTGGAAAGACCGGTAATACTTCAACTCCGCTAGGGACACGAGTAGTAATAATAATAATAATAATAATAATAATTCATGCCTTTACATCCCCCAACAGCTTTCGCCAATTACAGGGGGCATCGGCCGGCCATGAGTTATTATTACGCCTGCGCCCGTGGAGCGACTTAAGGTGTTTGTCTCTCAGCATTTGCCAAGGAGTGAAGAAAACCACGAAAACCTCACTCTGAGAGCAGGCCCTGGGATTCGAACCCCGGACCCTGTGACTGATAGCCAAGCGCGCAAGTCACTCGACCATCAGCCATAAATAATATATCAGTGATTGATGATATTCCTGACAACCATCTCATATATTTTGACAACTTTTTTACTAGCTACGCCCTTCTCAAAAGTTTATCAGAAAGAAACATTCGTGCTTGTGGGACCATCAGAGAAAATCGTACAAATGAATGCCCTCTCATTGCGTCAAACATTTTGAAAAAAGAAAGTAGAGGTGCGTATGATTACAGATCAGATGGTACTGTTTTATGCGTGAAGTGGAATGATAATTCGGTTGTCACTATAGCAAGCAATTATATTACAGTTTCACCGCTACAGAAAACGACCAGGCGAGTAAAACAAGAAAATAAGAAGGAGATTGTACAACCTAATCTTCTCAAGCAATATAACTCAGGAATGGGGAGTGTAGACCTTATTGATCGCCTATGTGCCAGCTATAGACCTAGATTGAGATCAAAGAAATGGTGGTGGAATCTTTTCTCCAACGCATTGAATTTAGGTGTTGTAGCAGCATTCAGATTTCACAAACATATAAATCCTCAAGAAAATATTTCACACTTGAAATTTCGACGAGATGTTGCAATGGCTTTGTTGAAAGTTGGTTCAATTCAGCGGAAGAGGAAAGGTGGACCACCTGCTTCTGTATCTGGGGATATAAGGTACGATTGTATAAATCACATACCTGTTGGTACTAGTCAAGGCCGATGTGTCGTTTGCCACAGAAATACCAGACTTCATTGCACTAAGTGCGGAAAGCGCTTGCATAAAGTTACTTGAACAGTACCATACAAATAAATAATTTTTCTTGTTTTTGATAATGTAATATAGTTGTTAATTTTGTATTGGTAAAGTATTTAAATAAAAACACTATCACACTTGTATATTGTTATCGTTGTTTTGTATAAACGTACCTCACTCCAATAGTACAGGAAGATACCAAAGTTCCAATTTTGGGAACATGCTATATTTTTGTATCAACTGATGATACATAAAATTTAATTATGTATTTAAATTCTAATGATCATAAAACATTATTTTTGTAAATATGAAAGAGATATATGAAGTATTATACCATGCGGCCATTAAAAGGTTTAATCAGTACGCAAAAAGTGCGTAATTTGCAACCTGGGAACAAGATCTACAGCGCGTTTATTCAAAGAAAATTATGCAGGGGGAAATATGGGACACAAGCACGTATTGGAGTTAATCTAAAAATTTACGCCACGGGTCATATATAACAAAAAACATTTTCATCGGGTCATCAATACTGAAGATATTAATGTCGAAGTATTTTTCTTTAACCAGGGCGTTGCCGGTAGCACGCTACCGGAACAAGTGGCCCTTGCGAACCGCCCTTTCACTCAACTCGGTACCATCCAAGTAGATATATCTTCGAATTGATAGGGCTGTCTTTTAAATCCTTCCTAACATGCGCTGTCCCTACATCTCCCGTCTCTCATATATGTAATTAAAGGATTAGGAGTTCCGGTATCTCTCGGGTGTCTAGTTCTTCATTCTCCTTGATACCACGTTACGCTTCCGGAGTACAACAATTTCTGAATCTAATCACTTTCTCGATCATTGGATTGGTCGATGGGGGGCGTATAGAATATCCTGCCAGATCGCCGGATCTTCCACCACCTTTGTTGAAGAATGCTAACCAATAACTCCAGAAATGTTGCGAAATGTCAGGAGAGCATTTGAAGCAAGGTTGTACTATTGTATGGAGATAAATGGTCATCATTTTGAACATTTTATAAAGTAAAATCCAAACTACTTCCTTCATATCGTCTTTTATTGCACAGGTTGCAAATTAGCACTTTTTGCACACTGATTAACAAGAATTAAAAGATCTTTTGAATGAGTTGTCACAAGACCCATTTTCCCTATTCAAATTTTAAGGGTGGGGACTACTGCGCCCCCAGGAATGATTTTAAAGTATCAGGCCCGTCATTAAAAGTCCCCCTTGAAATGACAAATTTACAGGTTTCAGAATTTTATATAAATCACAGCAAGTAAACAGTTATTTGAGGTGTCTCGTCTCAATTGAAATGCGCTGTATAAATACAACATACACAGCTTAGACGCGTTAGTGAATTAGTTTACCTATTTAGTTTAGACAACAACACTTAATCTGCTTGCATTTGCAAAAATTAAACCAAGTATTCCATTTGACATCAGAGAGATGATATTAATACTCTATATATGGAAGGCACTATAAAAACAGTTTCTTTAAAGATCATTGTTGACTGTGCCTACCGTGCGTGGAATTTAAAAAACAGAATTTCTGCTAAAAGTTCGAGTAAATTTAACCAGGTTGGTGGGATTGCCTGTATAATATATGCAAGAAACAATAATGCAAGTATTCTTAAAATCATTCTATGATGATTAATGAATGGCATCGAAGTGGAGGGATCTGACACGTTAACACGTGGAGGGCATTTGCACGTTTTTCATTAGTTGAAGTGAAGAAATTAGATCCACTCGGGTGCATTTGGATGCAATCCAATACGTATGAAAAATTTTTGAACGGAACGACAGAGCGGATTGAATCGCAGTGATCAATGGGACGGAATAAAGCTCTCTGACCCGGGTTAGATAGTAGGCAAGTTAATTTGACTCGTAACCTAATCAAATGAAACGGGAGATTTCCGGTGACATGATTGGGCCACTTGGGGTTTAGAAATATGAAGAACTCTGATGGCAATTTTACGGTAATAAATCGTTAAAACGCGAAATTGCGACAAAAGCTTGTTTGTTGGCATAAGCAACGTCGCTACTAACAGCATACTTAATATTGTGTCCATTTTTTGTTTGTTTTGATTAATTTGTCTCTTGATTGTTGAAAACAACAATTAGTAATTTAATGATTCCTAAAAACCGTTTTCGTTATTTTTATATTGCGATGAACATAAAATGGTTTTTTTAGTTTAGGATGCAATTCTAATTGGGACTAACCTTTTATAAAAATGAACTACATATATGCAGGCGCATACAATTCTATATGGTTTTAGCTTAAAACGTAATACGCGACCAATTGCTCTACCTCTTTAGTGTTTAAGCTAATCCAGTAGAAGTGCACATACATGAAAAATAGATATTAAAAATAGGGACAACAAAACTTAATAATTAAAGGGATTGTTATCTGAAAATTGTTACATTGTAAACACTTCAATGAGGTAAATTATTTGAAACTCAAAAATGTGATGGTAACACTTAAAGAACTTAGTTCTTTATGCTTTTTTTAAATTAGAGTATAATAAGATCAAGTATGTTTCAGTACTAATATTTATCAACGGGTTATTATGCCGGTATATATACAAAAAGTATAAAGGACATTTTCTGCTAAAATATACGAATCCATTATGTTTGAACTCCTCCATAAATACTAATAAGAAATGAATTTAAAAATAAACAAAATAAGGAATGTAATTCCCAACACATTATGAACCAAAAATTAATCAAATATTTGCTTTTATTTAATTGCCTTTCATCTAATCAGAATGGTTTTTGTCCTAATAAATCTAGACACAGCTCTCTTTAATTTTTTAAAAAATATTTATAGTAGTTTAGATAATAGCCAATTTAGCTTGCGTATGTTTATAGACCTATCCAAGGCATTTGATATAAGTAGTGAATCATTACATTCTCCTTCATAAGTTTGAAAAATATGGAATAAAGGCAATTGCACTAAACTAGTTTCAATCATATCTCACTTGTAGAAAAATGTTTGGATAGATCATCTTCAATCGACTTATCGTGATGTTAATATCGGAGTACCTCAAGGCTCTGTCGTTGGTCCCACTTTATTTTAACTATATATTAATGATTTATCGCATAATTTAAGCCAGATTAAGGAAGTTATTATATATGCTGATAATATTAATATCATTATAAACTGCCATGCTCTATGTTAAATAGGGCCTAGATTACATATAATGTAGAAATACTTTTAACAATAATTCACTTTTCACTTTTTATGATTTATATATTTACGAAACTTAATGTTACGTTTTTAAGTACAAAGATGAATTTTCAATGTATAATTACGCAGCCATGATTATTCAACTCGTAATAACAATTACTTTCATCCACCTTCCCACAAAAAAGCAATTTTTCAAAAAAGCTCTCTTTACTTGGGTTGTAAACTTTATAACAACCTCTCAAATGACAAAAAATGTTCCTAATTTGCATTGCTTTAAAAAATATTTAAAGCAGTATTTATTAGGAATTAGGTGTTATAATATAAATGATTTTTTAAATTTTAGGTCTTGGTTACCGATTTTTTTTTTTCATGTTTTGACCTGTTTCTGGCTTGTACTTTTTGTCTTTCTTTTGTACTTGTATTTGCTTTAGAAATAAATGTTATTATTATTATATAATTGTATCTAATTTAGAATTGATAATTGCAGTTGCAATTCTCGTGGGAGCACCAGAGGCGTGACGCTTTTTAATAATTGGAAGAAAAGGAAATAATGCTAATTCAGAGAAAAATATAAAAAGTACTTGCATATATACATTATGACTTATGTACTCACTTGAGTAGCAAGTGGTATTTTCCAATTCCATGCATACGTTCGACATAACCCGACCTAGTATCAAAATGCCCAGTAGGCCACTAACACTTCAAGAACTACTGGGATTGAAATCAGAATTATCTGAACAATCTGCGATATTTAAACATATTGTTAAAAAGTGTGATCCCTTTTGCAGTGTTCTGATCTATGCTCAAGTGTACTTTGCGCAGGTAATTCCATATAGAATGTCAAAATGACAGGAACGGTATATTTGGTTTTAAAATTCTTGGGTTTTTGCAAAATGAAATGAAACCAAATTGGAGAAATTGAACGTCTAGTGTATTTCTTGGAGCATTTATGATCAGTTTTGTATTAATGCTCCTTATCCGTACACCTAACAGTTTCTTAGATATTAGCAATTTTGTTAAAATTTTGATTTTTTGGTCAGTAGTGTGATAGTTATTGTTACACCAAAGGTTCCAAAACCCAATTACTGAACAGCTATTTATATTTATTTTGAATAAAAATTTTTATATATTTAATATGACATTAATTGCTATTCGGTAAAGGCTGTTATTATTATTAAGAATACATTTGGTGTTTCAAAAAAAAATGTCCAGAAAGACCACTAGCGCATTAAAAAGTTAATTTCCAATTAAAAAACACGGCATGTAATGATCATATTGAATGCAGTTGCTTATCACATAAATTCCCAAAAAATAAATCAACACATTTCAAATTAAACTTCTTACTCAATAAGGGAAATTTTGTTAAATTTTTTTCTTTAGATACAAATAATCATTTCCGACAAGGCCACTTTTCGCAGAATATTAGTTTGCAAACGACAATTTACTTATAAGTGGTAAAAATAGGATATATGCCACGCCTACCCGATAAAGCGGGAACGACGACTGTGACCGAGCCGTGAACATACAGCGAGCGACCGGTCATTTTGGGTGATGATGATGATGGTACATCGTATATATTGGCGTATTGTGTTAAGAGAAACCAAAGTAATAACCGCCCTCAAGGAAAGCCTTCCAATTTGTTTAGTTGGGCTAAATAAGACTGTTAAAACTTGATTGATCGAACTGTGAATCACCGCCAACTCTACTTGTTCCCACAAACTCGGCGACACTGTATCCCCGATGTAAAGTCGCAGCTGTATTAATAATTAGAACAGAAAAACAAAGAATTGATTAAAAAAAAAACAGTGTTCTAGTATCGAATATAAAACAAGTACATAGTCAAAAAAGATAAGGAATAAGTTGTGCATCAATAAAAAAATATGTTTGAAGCCAGTTTTAGCTGAGGCTCATTAAACTTTTCATTTTCATCTCCTTAGATTTGTTCTCAGACAAATTAATGTGTTCAAATGACCAGATTTTATTCAATTTAATTTTTAATTTAAAAATATATTTATTACTGATACAATTAAGCAAGTGTCAGGATATCGTAGATGTTTGCAATATCTACGTAAATTAAATGTTAAAATCTAGCAAGAAACACTGCGTTTGAGTGATACCGTTGCACAATTTGTTTATAAAATTATGCCCGGATAGATCGTTAGTCCAAGTGACAGCACAGAGCTTATAAGAAATAGAGAGCTTATGCTCTAAAATTTATTTTATATCAGTTATGAGGAATTAAAGTTATTAAAAGTAGCGAGTTATATGTTTGTAATTAGTTACCTTTGTTAAACAATTACTTTTGTCTTCTATGGCATTTTGTTGTGTTACTAAATTAAGATATTCTTAAAAGAAATATATTTCCATGATTTGATGTTGATTAACCAGAGGAAGAATTGGGCTATTTATTAAGCTACCCAAATATACAAGGAAACCCAAGCACGCGCCAATCAATTATTAAATATTAAATAAGCATGGGCTAATTAAATCATTATCTCTTCATCGTCTTGTTTTCTCTCTCTTTCTCTCTTCTCGTTCTCCGTCTTCCGAAATCGGCAATAATTTAAGATTTCTTAGTAACAATAATAAGTTTTCTGACGCTACTTTTTCGCATATCTTCCTCGGGTTGCTCTTGCACCTTATACCGGCATTAACAGTAACAGATATCTTTTGCGTCGTTTACCGGTTTCCAACGTCTTACTGCCAGCGGTACTGTTTGGATTATTAATATCAATTCTCGTACCCTCCAGTCCTCCTTTTACTCTCACTTCGTGCTAATACCATCGTCTCTTTCGCCTGCTCTCTCCATCCTAATATAACTACTACAGTGGGTAGGTAGTTCTACTAATTATTCGTTTTAATAACTCGACTCAAATTCTGCACTGATTGACTGTTAATTGCCTCCAGACGTAATTAAAATTTAATTAGTTACTTACGATTGAGTTGTCTGCGGAAATATTCCGTAGTGGTGTGCGTGCTGCTCGAATATGCCCTGAGAAAGCAATCACCTCCGTTGAATCAATGCTACTGTAGCTGCATATATCCATACTTCGGGAAAGAGCTATTCGGGGTATGAATATTCGCTCTATCTGGTGTACTTAAAATAACTGTTCATGTACGCGGGCTATTGTTCCTATAGAAATGATAGTAGCGATTGCGGGAGGAAACCTGTATTGTACCGTGTATTTAACGTTTAATATTTCACCTTTAATTGTTATTTATGATCACACAACGGCATACACGAACGAACATTCAAGTATGAGGGTTAATATCAGCTTTTAAATGAATTCGGAAATAGCTCAATAAAATAAATTCCATTGTGAATTTCTATTTAAGAATAGAGACCACACAAAAAGTCATTGTTACACAGTCATATACAGCGCATCCAATACGTAATTTAGCAAAACATTATTAATTCCTAGAAAGTTTATAGCCATTAATAATGTATTGTCTAAATCAATACTCGGTGTGAATTTCTTACCCAATTATGATAAACTAAAATTAATGTATTGGAATGAATTATAACGTTATAAAATCTGCAACATAGTACCAGACTTCGAACGCATTGATAGATTACATTTCCACACGAAAGGTATCGAAGTTGTTTTATAATGCCGGTGTGGTGTTCGTGTAGTCGTTTCGGTGTAGTCCCCCTATGGTTACAAATTATAGTAAACACAAAATAATTACTTTATGCACCTTAGTGATAGAATTTCTCAGTTTTAATTTATTAATGTTGCGATCAATCTAGATCCTTATTTTAGATCAATTGGTGCTAAACATATTTCCTAATTTTTCTCTATGATTTTCTTTTTTAATTACCTATATTTTATTTATAATTTGATTTATAATTTATAATTTTTTGGATATTGTTTCTATACGTCGAATGTTGGATTATTTTTTCCATTGTTTTTCTTTTGTAGACATAGTACGGAATGGATTCTTAAATCTGATTGTCAGTTTTAAGACAAATTTGTCCAAATATCCTACATCAGAATTTAACAGATTTTAAGATATTTTTGCTCGGTTTTCTTAAGTAATTAATAAATACCCTGCTTGTTAATTAATATTTTTTAGTTTCATTAATCAAGCTTTGGTAAAATCTTGGGCAAAATCGGGAGAATATTTAGTGGTTTTGTTTAATTTCTAAAAAGTTTTCGTAGCGTCTTTAACACCTAATTCCACAAAGGTCTTCGATATATGCGCGTGATGAAATAGAAGGCTTAGTTGGGATCTTAAATATTCTTTCATAAAAAACATAATTTCTATATTCTCCAACGCAGAGAAATGCTGAGAGAATAGCAATTATGTTGAAGGTCAGTGCCTTTGCGTTTATTTTATTTTCAAGTCTTCCCCTCTATTTTATACAAAACCTTTTGTTTCTATCTTGTTATACAAACATATTTACCGCTGCCCTGTTTAGTTTATTTTTACTTCTTAGAGTTTATGATTTTCATATAAATTTTGAAAAATAAATCTTCTTGGAACAATACAATTTTTATATTAATCAGCATAAAGATATTTCATTTAAAATAATTTAATTTTAAAATAAGTTTCGCATGAATAAAAGTTTGCCCTAGGCATTTGAACGACCTGTAGAGTACTGGACAACAATGAAGGTCGCATTCAATGAAGGATCTACTACTTATGGTTTTTGTTTTACTTCTCTGAATTTTCGATATATTAGACTTTTCTTGCATTTTCAAAGCAATTGATCTAGTTCTCGGTGTAGAAAATGTCATAAAATGTAGGGTGTTTCATTAGAAAAACATATATATAATACATTGTTAAGTTGTAGAACATTCTGAGTATTGCGTATAATTTTTAAATGTAGGTCTCTTTCACCTACATACATATATCCCAAAATTGTTACCATTTGACCATTAGCAGAGCCCACTAACATCATTTACAAATGGAAATGAATGTGGCCATTTAATTAAAGAACTTGAAATATTGATTGCAAATAACAACTGAATTTTTAAATTTTTATTTAAACATTTGTAACATTTTTTTCAGAACGCATACCATATAAGCATCGTGGATTTTTCGAAGAATGTAGGGACTTATAAAATCACGTAGAAAAAAATGTCAGCTTAACAAAAAAAGTGAAGTGACTCTTAATTTAATTTCTGAATAATACACACAAACTGTATCTATTACTGTAAATAATGGAAAAGTATTTTTATACATTCATTTATCAGCCAGATAGTTACGTTTTATTGTTACAAATGAATACATTTTGCGGCTGGCTATATCTTAACATTATATAATAATGCACAACTAATAAAATAAAAGTGGGATATACATAACAGGAAACAAAATTTCAAGATCTTAAGTATGAAAAATGTTTTGTTTCTGGTGTTAATCTACTTCTCTTATACTAGTCTATTTGCAATAAATAAAATGCATTTGAAATTTTTGTTTGTCTAATTCCCGCAAACGGACACTTCCCTTGAGTGGACAAAAATTTTGTCACCGTCGCTGTCTGCCCAAGGGAGATTTCACTGTCCACAGAATTATTTCTGCGGTCTTTTCGAACTTCTAAAATCTCCTACAGAAAGTTGTGTCATGGTATGCTGATGTTAAAAATGTACTCTACGTTATTTTCTGTGGCATTGTGGTTGCTGTGGATGGTGATGTCCATATTGTATGCAATGACGTATCAACGACATCCGTATTCTGTGCCATTACAGCTTGGTGTATTGGCTTCTGTTATAGTAGCTTCTTCGAATTTTCTTTTTATTTGTCAATCTTCTTTAGATAAGATGAAAGCCCTTTTCCCAATCTATTCTATGGCCTGCTCCCAAAGCGTACTGTGTCAATCTTAACTTTTCAATTTCTCCTTTCCCGCAAATCGTTTCTATTCTTACTTTTAGGGGTCTCTTCGTTTCACGAATGTAGAATTGTTCATATTCACCTCCAATGTTTTAAGCACAATTTTTTAATGTGCTTGACAGTCTTATCGCCGTTTTGATTTTTTTATTTTCTGATGACGGCAGTAGACTACCAGACAAAATCTCGAATTCAGACAATTAATCGATGGAAATAGTTCCCAAATACCAAAACTCATACTCTAACCCGTTGTCAACAATTCCACGTTAAAAAATATTGAAACCATGAAAGTTCAGTTCACGATTAAAAGTTGATACGTCTTATACTGTATCAATGTATGCATATCTTAATTAATTAAAAAAACTTATTAATATGAACAGTGTGAATTTCATTATTTTCCTTATAAATTCAGGTGGCTGTGTGGGGAGCAAAATCAATGTGAAAATTCACGGTATATCGCAACTTGTGCACAGTTCATTCGTACGTGTTGACCCAACATTAAGAATGTATAGGCAAGTTTGGGTCAGCTAAGCAAATAACTGCAAATAACCGACCACCTCTTCTGTGTAAATAATAATTTCGGTTAACAAACACATTTATACGAGCAACGGCAGCGGCAGTGCGTTCAGTACGATGCCGACGAACCCCTTATGAATATCGCCCATCATAATACACACTTCTTTCTGCACAGTCATTGTACAAACTCGATTCGGCCTAGGCGCCGCCGTTTTAGGTTTTTGAAAGGAAGAGAAGGGAGTAGCAGTATGACGAAAACGCTTCCTACGAACTGTCAGAAACACAATTTATTTATGAATATTGTATTAAATGGGTTGTATTTTTTCTCTAAGTTAATAGTTAATGATTGTAAGCGTGACTTGGTTTATTTTCTTCAGTAGTGGGGACCGAAATGGATTGGTAATATGAGAATATTATAATTACTTTGATTAATATTTCGAACAGCTCGACATTTTCGTAAAAACATAGCATCCGATTTTTTTCATGTAAATAATGATGTAGATATGTATTTTGATTAGAATATAATGTTTCTCGTACTAAAATTAGGTGGGTTTCATATGTGGTAATAAATTAGACATATTAGTGGCTAGTTAGAAAGGGGACTGCATAAAAATGTTTGTAAAAATTAGTGATATATTAAAGAATTTTTGAAGTTGTGAAACATATGTTTAGATCGTTTGGTGTAGAATTAAATTCTCCTCGCAATAAAGACGGCCTAAGCACATACAGTGTCGGACATAAGTTAAGCAACTGCACCCTCGTATAGAACTTATTCATAATTATCAAAGACTGTTAAAAACAGTAGATGATTTAATGTAGGGATTTGAAAATAAAGATATCAAAATATGTAAAAACAACTCAAAATTTATTTATATAAGAATATTGGGAATAACAATAATAAATAATGGTTCGTTCATTAAGAATAGCGCGACAAAAGTTAAGCAACCATACAAAAATTAATATTTAGTAGCATAGGTACCGTTGTTTTTTATTACTTCTGCGCACCGTCGTGGCATTGATTCGATAAGGTTCTGTATTGTACCTTGAGGAATTTCTGTCCATGCTTGCACAAGGGCTGAAAATAATTCGTTTTTATTTGAATACTTATTATTGTTTCTAATTCGTCGATTAAGGATTTCCCAAAGGTTCTCAATTGGGTTCAAGTCCGGTGACTGTGAAGGTCAATTGAGAACGGAAACGTTATGTTCTTGCAACCACGATTTTACAACTTTTGCCGTATGCTTCGGGTCGTTATCATGCTGATATCTCCATCTTATAGGCATCCCTTCGTCCGCGTATGGATACATGACGTTTTGCAATATGTCTCGGTATCCAAACCGATCCATTATACCATTTATTTCGTGTAACGGTCCTACACCATTGCCGGAAAAACACCCCCACACCATCACACTTTCACCCCCATGTTTTACACTTGTGTTATAATATTTGGGATCAAGTCTTTTGTTAACAGGGCGTCTTACGCGGCACATACCGTCAGAATCTACCAGATTAAATTTAGATTCGTCACTGAATAGCACCGTATTCCATTTTTGAACCGTCCAGTTCAAATGCTCTCTTGCAAAATTAAGTCGTTTATTCGTTGCTTCTTAGTTAATAAAGGTTTTTTTGCTGGACGTCTACTGTATAAGCCTTTTTCTACTAAACGGCGCTGAATTGTTCGGGAACTAATTTGCAGCCCTAGTTCAGCTTTTATTTTAGTTGCTGGCAGAAATGGATTACTTTGGCATTGTCGTGTAATTAAAATATCTTCTCTTCTGGTAGTGCTTCGTGGGCGTCCTGAACGTACTGGCCCAACTGGTGTACCCCTTTCGGTATATCGTTTGATGATACGTGATACAACTGATTTACTGATGTCAAACAGAGTACTAATAACGATTTGAGCTTCTCCTTTCTGATGCATTTTCACAATTTGTAATTTTAAATCGTTACTATACACTTTTCGTGACATATTGAACAAATGCGTTGTGTGACTTCACTGTACAGCACAACAGCCAATAAAACACTAAATTCTATAAGATTAAATCCCACTACCAACAAATGTGTAAAGTTCTCTGAACTAGGAACTTGCCGGGCGTTGCATAGTAAAAGTTGCTTAACTTTTGTTGCGCTATTGATAATGAACGAACCGTTATTTATTATTGATATTCCCAATATTCTTATATAAATAAATTTTGAGTTGTTTTTACACATTTTGATATCTTTATTTTCAAATCCTTACATTAAATCATCTACTGTTTTTAACAGTCTTTGATAATTATGAATAAGTTCTATACGAGGGTGCAGTTGCTTAACTTATGCCCGACACTGGATGTAAACTCGGCCGGTCTGAAAAAATGAAAACTCAGCCGTATTGTAGCGACACTTGTCGGTGGCTTCTGAAATCAGTAACAACAACGCATTTGTTCATACGCACAGCGCATATAGCAAACATTAATTTGTGTATAATTTACAATACAATTATGTGTAATGCAGGATGAGCAATAAAGCAATTAGAAAAAGAGAAGTCGTTCAATGCGTGAAATTTATTTACAAACACTATTAATAATACGGAACACTACATACTGGGCCCAGTTTACATATTGAAACTGCAATATAAAATATTCAGCCGGCCAAGTTTATACTGTGAAACACTTTTTTTTTAAACAAAACTGGTTGTGTTAAGAAAACTGTAATGAACTTGTTTCAGAGAATAAGGAAAATGTGATTGATATTTTTGCGTATTTCAAAGCACTCTATAATTAAATACCTGTTGTTTCTGAAGATTAGGGCATTTCAGAAACGTATGTCCATAGAATTTGGAAATGTAATAAGATACAACCAGTTTCAGTGCAACTTGTCGCCAGTTTTTATTATTCAAAACACTAATTTATTATAATGTTACAAGTCAGGCTACGTAAAATGCATATCGCTCGACGATTTAAAAGCATCTATAATAGAACCGAGTATTTTAAAGAAAACTTTTGAAGCAGGTATAGTGAATTTTACAGCAAATCGGTGTAGAATTTAATGCTGCATCAAACAACATACCAGGTGCTCTACTTGAAAAAATCGAGTTAACTTTAAACATTCCTTGATATATCACTAATGTTTATACAGTATAAGATGAAGGGAAAGTTTTACCATGTTTCGGTGAAACAATGTTAGTTACTATGTAGTAGTTCTAAAACGCGGCACATAAATCAGGTCCAAATAGTCAATTACGTACCATGGTGCAAACATAAAAATTTTTATAAAAATCGTAATATCATACAAACAGTTGAAGATAGGAATAGGTATAATCTTGGTTGTAATGGTCACAGAATTTTATGCTGAATTCCAATATGTAATAAAATACAAGGATTTCTATTTAAAATAACAAAGTTCATGGCCACTTCCTTCCTGCGTACAAAGACGAAAAGAAAACCACAGCAATAAAAAATAGGAATTATTTCCTTATTCTTCAGAATCCTGGAGTGTCCCTGTTATTGATTGAAAAAAAAAAGGAATACAAGGTCACACATCTATTCATGAATCTATTTGTTTTTGATTGTTTAATTAAAATTATTCGCTAAAATTGTTCCAGAAGGGAGCACAACTTAGGTGTATGATTGCCGCGTTGGGAGCCTTTGCGATACAACTTTCTTCGCGGGTATACACGCTAGTACAGGTACTAGCTACTACTGTATCAAGGTAGTTTGGCAAGTAGGCAGGAATTCGCGAAATGTGTCACGCACCAGGTTTGTACAGTGTTTTCTGTACGAATAAAAAGTATTTTTAATAATAATCAATCAAATAATGTTATAATTTATTACGATTAATTCAGCCTCCATATGTGAGCTTAAAGATTTCAAGTTGGCAGCATTTGTCAATAGACATTTTACTCAATTTAAAAGTTTGAAAATTATATATTAATAAGTAATTCTTGTCCTATAACATGAATTCTGATGAGGAAACACAATGTACACCTCCTGAAATTCGTGAGACTGCTAATACTGTAAATAGTAATTTATTACCTACAAAATTCAAGAAAATATATGATAATTTTTAGATTGGGCGAAATCTAAAAATATTAAAAATTACAGTGATAATTGTTTATTAGTTTATTTCCAAACTTTACATACAAAAAGATCCTTTTAGTCAATATATTCCATATTAAAATCATGTTTATTAATCCACAACAATATTGATGTATGTATCAAGATATACAAAACTAACTACATATTTAACATAATTAAGTTTATTACTGGTCCACCGATTCTATATTTCTATTAATGGAGGTATTTTTATAAATTTCAACTTTGTCAGAATGCCATATTATGTTCCAATGAAGAAAAACATTTTGCTACTGCTACGTAAATTTATTTTAATATACAGTGTGTTAAAAAAAAGGTTCTCGGATATTTTACCCAATTGTAGTACTGGTGGAAATAAACAAAAAAGTCTTAGTCAACATGGGTCCGCAATTCAACTGTTTTTGACATATAGTCGATTGCATATTGTTTTAGTAGGATAAAAATGTTCAAAGAAATTCTGATCGCAATGTAAATTAAACAAATGTTTATTTAAAGTAAAACTAAAGAAATTGCTCTACATGTCCACCGTTCATTTCTAAGCACGCTTCACACCTTCTTATGAAAGATCGACGCAATCTTTAGAAAATTCCTGGAGTCCTCCGAATTTCCTCGCAACAGTTTACGATTCGTTGCCTGAGTTCTTCCAAATTGTTTACAGATCGTGTGTACACTAATTGTTTTAGATGCCCCCAAACATAGAAGTCTAGAGGTGTCAGGTCAGGGGACCTAGGAGGCCATGCCGTTGGTCCACCCCGTCCTATCCATCTCTCTTGATTTAAGAAATTTCTAACTACGATGAAAAAATGCGCAGGAGCTCCATTGTGCATAAACCACATATTTAATCTGTTAAAAAGTGGCACGTCTTCCAACAAAACGGGTAATTCATTTCTTAAAAATTCCAAGTATACTTGTCCCGTTAAACGATTAGGGAGAAATACTGGACCAATTAAACAGTCTCCAAAAATAGCAAGCCAAACATTTAGCGAAAAACGGTTTTGGTGATGCAGTTCAACAACAGCATGGGGATTTTCATCTGCCCAGACGTGATTGTTATGAAAATTGAATATTCCGTCTCTTGTAAACCCAGCCTCGTCACTAAATAAAATTTGAGTCGCAAAATTAGGAGTTTCTGCCAGCTTTCGTAAAACCCAATGACAAAAAACCCTACGTGCATCATAATCGAGAGGAGCAAGAACTTGCACGCGTTGAATGTGGTAGGGATAGAGCTGCTGTTCCCGCAGAATTCTCCAAATGAGAGGATGACTGACGTTCAGTTCTGCGGCAAGTCTTCGGGTGCTAATATTTGGGTTGTCTTCTACCCGTCTCAAAATATCTAATTCTACTGCGGGAGAAGAAACTGATCTAGGTCTACCAGAACCACCATTAATTTTAAATGAACCAGTTTCGGACAGCCGGATATGAAGTCTTGAGAAAATCTTATCACTCGGTAACAACCGATTTGGAAATTCTTCGGCATACATACGCCGTGCTTCAGTGGCATTACCATTCGCACGACCGTACATAAAATGCATATCGGCCATATCTGCATTTGTGTACTTATGCATAATTTGAGAACAAAACAAAATGACGCAAATGATAAATAATCTGATGACAGATGTCTGACAGAACTAATTTTAAGTCACAATCCGTTGTTTGACAAAGGGAACTATTCTCAAAACCGAAAAATGTTTTTTTTTATTTTAAAATATGCAATCGACTATATGTCAAAAACAGTTGAATTGCGGACCCATGTTGACTATGACTTTTTTGTTTATTTCCACCAGTACTATAATTGGGTAAAATATCCGACAACCTTTTTTTAACAGGCTGTATGTTTGTAGGCTGTGTTAATAATGGGCATATCTGGGGCATGTCGACGTGAAGAATTGTGTAAAATATCAATGAAAGATATTGAGTTTAAAGCCGATTTAATTATTGTTAATATCCCTCAAACAAGAACTGATAACAGTCGCACGTTCCCTATAATTAAACCGGAATGGATTACATTAATTCAGCAGTACCAACATTTAAGGCGAAGCAATTCACAACATCTAGTTTCGAAAATTGTAATATTAAAATTTTGAATAACTGTACGGTTTCAATATCTGAAGAAGACAATTGTAATTTAAATATTTGTTATGTCCTCACTTTTAATATATTACTTCTGTTCTTCCATTATTTTAATTTTTCATAGTAAAACTACTGGATAACTATAATATTGTGTATTTAGCAACAAACATTTTTAATTATACTGTCAAATATCTATATTATAACGTTTGCCAGTTTAGTTGCTTTACTTTTTAAAATGTTACCGGAAATCTCAATCAATGCATTTGTATACAACTGGTTCCTTCAGTAGGTACCAATTCCACTTTAGGCACTAGTGCATGAAATGTTACTTCAACCTCGGTTTTGGGTAGGTAAATGCAATATGAGTACAAAAAATTATTAACGTGCGTGAATAAAAAAAAATCTTAAATCTATAAGAGTAACTGCAAAAACTTGTTGTATGCAGTATAAGTACAACGATTCTTTACCGTGCAGCTATAATATCATTACGAGTAGTTTAACAACGAAATATTATAAATCGTTGCGAAAAGAAATTTATTTCTATTCAATTTACATAACATTCTTTTAATATAAGGCCGCTCAATGTCTATGTATCTGGCGTTGGAATATCGTTATGTTTCCTCCGTCAAATGGATTCCAGTTCACGTATAAAATTTCTCCAACATATGAAAGAAGTTTGATTGATAGAAAGGGAAGAACATCAGAGGCGAACGGTAACCCCTCGCCTATTTTCGCCGAGATACGTGTTTTCCTTTCAAAGTTTATACAAGTGATGACTTGAGAGGTGGATTCACGTCAACTCACACCTACCTCGACTTGATAAATGTACCAAATAGATGTAGGTGACTCTGATTTGACGCCCAACAAACGCTCCAGCCACGTACGTTGTGTTTTCATATATTTGGTTTGAGAACAACGACAAATTTTACACGTAGCGACGTTACCTATCTATATTTAATCCATCATTTTCATATCGCTTTGAATAAGGCTTTAATAAATTCAATACCTTTGGCATTTTGAAAGATTAATCAATTAATTAGCTTTACGGCGAATTGTACAACTGAAATAATATTGGTATCTGCTTATTTAAATGTCAGTAATTGTGATTGTTTATTCGATTGTATAATTAAGCATAAACATCAATATTGTATCTTTCATTATGTTGCCAAAACAGTGATTTAAACTCTTGGCTGCATTGTTCATCCGTTCTATTTTAGTTATCTATATTTTTCAGTGTGGATTTATAGGGTAAGGTTGCCTAAATCGCACTGTGAGCTACTAAAATTATAGGTACGTAGTATAAAAGAAGCTTTATTGACAAACTATAGAGTAGTCGTACATCTAAAACATAAAAACAAGTAAACAGAACATACAATTTATTTAAAAACTACCGAGTTATTCTAAAACAATATATTTTAAGCTGAACAACGATCGCAAATAAAATTTTCTCTAGATGTCACGTCACATCTTGCACACAATTCATGTGCCCATCGATTGCACACTAAACAATGTACCATATCTTCAACATGTGCTTCATTACAAAGGAAACAATATCATTCTTTTTCATCACATACAATTTCCACTTCTTTTGTTCTTGGTGAAATTTTGGATTTCTTCCTTTTGTCGCCTGTTCCACTTTGCCCTGCCTTTTCTAATTTTTCATGTTTGATATGTTTTACAGTTTTCCTCGAGAATATATTCGCTACAATCACATCACAAGCTTTTGTATCCTGTAATGTGGATACCAATGTGCTTTGATCGGCATTAATTACATCCATAGAGTTATTATTTCCTTTGTCAGCTGCAAACAAAATGCTTAAGTTTGCATTTGCTATAAAATCAGCCTCAGAAAATACAGATCTGGCCAAATTACTGTAGTTCTAAAACCACTTGCAGCATTGCTCAAAGTTGCAGCTTTTTCGTAAGCCTCGGAAATAAGTCCAAGCAACTTCAAGTTGTGTAACTTGTGTCCCTGGATTACTCCGCATCCACTTCGTAATTACATTATCAATATAAGTCTGGAGAGGTTTGAATATCGCAATAACTAAAGACTGGAGCCTATGGCGTGACCAACGGACTTCTTCCGGCAGAAACAATTTGTATTTGCACCTCACCTCTAAGGTGTCTTAAGAATGTCTTTTTAGGAATATCCTATTTCTCGCAACATTTATTTATACCAATATTCCCCTTCTTGTACTCTCCAATCGCATTCTTCATTTCTTGCAAGCTGCACTTACCATATTCGTAACTCTACAAGTAAAATAATATATCGATATTATCAAATGTTTGCCTAGATAGCATCAGTGCGATTTGGATAACTCATAAGTGGTGCGATATAGGAAACTTTACATCTGCTACAATAAAGCGTTTTTAAACTAATAATATAAAAGTTGTGTTTGCCACATTGATATGAGTGTACTCATTATAAACACTTACCTCACAGTTAATTTCTTACGTGAAGTGACAAAATATTACACCAAAACACACCACCATCGTTTACACCATAGATAATAAATATATATAGGTATAATAGATGTGTACCTTCCGTGTAATTCCACGCGGCAAGAGCAAAGTTTCAAATCTTTTGAGACTGGGGGCGCGTAGCGTTAGTCAGCAAGAACTATTTCCTATATGCCGTAGATTTGATATTATTTGCAATTAAGAAATTTATTGTTTAAAATTTTTATGCATTTAAATAAATATGATTAGAAAATAAAATGAAAATAAGAACGAAATCGTTTATTGTGCGCACATAAATACATAAAAAAGCAAATTAAAATAAATCGCTTACATTATCGATTACTTGAATAAATATATAAGTAATAATAAGGAATAATTATAATAATAATAAATAATAATTCAATGAAATTAAGAAACAGGTGATGAAATTGGTAAATCACCTGCCACTTTTTGGATGGTGTACATTCCGTAATTGACAATCGATAAAATTTGATATTGATTTGCCTATGTTTTTTTTTTTTTATAATAATAATGGTTTATTTGTCCAACAGTGCTAACACCAAAATAAGGACAAAGTAAATACAAAGTAAATACAAAAAAACAAAGTAAATACAAATTAGAGAAAAGAGAAAAAATAAGTACAATCATATACTAACAATTTAAATGTATATATAACAAAGGAATAACTCTAAGCATGGCGACAGGAGAGCTTTAATTCCGTCCCAAATTACAGAAAAAAAAAAAAAAAACACAAGAGAAAGAGACATAGCACTTCATTTAATAGATAAAAATATTCTAACGCTTCATACTGTTTAGTCTTCATGAAATCCTCTATGCGGAAAACCTTGTCTTTTACAAAACTTTCTCGAGTACGCTTCACGTTTTTGCAAAGATCTTGCTACTTTATATAAGGTGATAGCTTCTGCTGCCATGTCCGTCATTCCTCGCACTCCCACTGACTGACTGACTGACTGACTGACTGTGAGTGCAAAAAGTAACCATAAGCAAAGATGCATGAAGTGATCCGATACCTTTTATGTTAAAACAATGCGAATAAATAATAAATAGCTGTTTCGCTGACTTAGAAGGTAAACTTTGATAATTTAATCGCGGAGATGTTTCCAATCTACAGTGCAAGGCGAAATGGCTATCGCAGATGACCATCACTGTCTTGTATAACGTCAACGGGTCCATTGACAACAACACCACTCTGCCAATTTGTTCCAAACATACATTCATCATCTGAAATTGAAATAACAACAGTTTAATTGTGCGAACTAAAAACAAATAAACACAGAAGAAAGCAGGTGATTGCAGTTATTTGAACTGTCTTTTTTTTTTTTAGCGGAAACCACGTCTTGCACGATATCTTTCTCGAAAAGAAATGCGATTTTTAGGTAATGTTAGTTCCCAAAAAAATAGTTAATGTAAAAAATAAATTTTACATTAACATACCTATAATTTGTTACACATAAATAAAATAAGGTGTTCAATAACTGCTTTCGCACCTGTTTTATTTGTGATTACTATGAACAATTCTCACCGCTTCATCGTAAATTGGATATTTCTTTCGAACACTTTTTGTATCAAAACATCCTGGCGCCCAGCATTCTCTTAAGCCACCCATTATTGCAAATACGGATATTCACAATTATTACAGCCTTTTCACTCACAAATCACGTGGCTAATGGCTAACGCCAAGGCCAATAACAACAACAACAACAACAACAACTCACAAATCACAAAGAGATAAAAGAAGTTTCAAACGGTTGCAAACGGCACAAATTCAAAAATGGCGGATGTGTATAAAATTTTCAAAAAATGTTTATTTGTTGTCGTTGATGAAGGGTCATCATACTTCAATCTGATTAGTCAAAAAATTGAAACTAGCGCCGAAGCGTTAGTCAGCAAGTACTAAACCATGCCTACAAAATACAATACAAGATAAACAGGCGTGCTGTGGTGCAGTCAAAAAATTTGCCGTAGATTTTTACAGAACTGTTTAGTTTTCAAACCAGACATCAGATGGTATGCCTGCGCAGTAGTTTTGTATAAATTAATAGGGGTGCGATTTAAGGACGATATTGGCAACCTTACCCTAGGTACGTATTTATTTTTTCCATGATACTCTTAAAAACTTGGTTATTTGGAGATAAAATTTGACCTAAGTAAAATCTAACCGACTCAGTTTCAGATTTAATCGATTTTTCACTTGGAACAATGGTCGCTAATATATTCACAGCATGTTTATAATGATTTTTCGTAATGCTATAATAAAATGCAAAATGTACTGCATTTCAAAGAAATTAACACATTCCGATTTATACCTATTAATCTGCAAAGGGAAATTGATTGCGTGAAAATAGAAATTTTAATTACGGGAAGATTCCAGGTACTTATAAATCAAACCCCACCGACTCGGATCGCTTCTGTCCATTTTGTGCGGGATCACAGACGGCCTAGATGGAACACGCGTATTGTTTGCGACTGGGCTTAACAAAAGCACAGCGTTTTAATTGCGCCTCCGGTATGCCAACTGGAACCTTAGTTGTAACGGTGCATAAGGATCACGGTGAATATTTTACAAGGGGATGCATGAACTCACACACAGATACAACTACATGTACGCATTCACATCTATCTCTACGCAAATTAAATCTTAAATGAAATTTGAAACTATTCCCGTCTTTTTCTTGTATGATGTACTGCCTTCTGAATTAACTTACATCTGACCAGTGGGATTTTCAATGTGAGCATTTTGTTCGATTGTCGAACCCGTTTCTGGATGACTTTAGGAATGCTACAGCTTTTGTAGGGGTTATTACGTCTACTTTGCAGTCATGTTTCAAAGTTTGTATATAGAGCGAGCTTTTGGTACTGATTCTCGAATGATTTGTACTTTGTTTGAAAGAACTAAATTAAAGTATTTTGTCTTTAATATTATTAGTATATTTTTTATTAGTATAAACTGTCCAAGAAGTTTCTTTTTGCTATGGTTAGAACTTTAAAACTGTAGTACGTCAATCTAGAATAATCTCCAATAATTGATATAAGTCGTTCTTTTCTGGAACTTATGATAAAAAAAATGCACCCTTATATAATGTGCAGATCGAACTCTACGATATTGCACTCGCAAAAATAATTAAATATCATTATGTATTATAAATCGTAATAAATACAATGCGTGGTATATACAGCACGGCAAAATATTGTCCAATACCAAGTAGGAGTAATATTACTGTTTATTATAAGAGTTATATGGCTCACTGTAATTTAATACCCGGAGAAAAAAAAAGTATGTTTACATTTTTATATGAAACTTTGCATACCACAGATGAGAATAATTATTGTGACTGCGACTGCAAGCTGTGCTATGAAATTATAGTATACCTTTAATGTTACGGCAACTCTGTTTTTTTTATTCAAATAGGATAACCTGACAGTATTAAAGAATGTAGCTACAACTCAAAAAAATTTACCAAGTTGATAACCAATCTATAGCGTATTAATTTAATTAATATTAATACGTAATTTATTATTACGCATCGCTTACTTAAAAATGTGTTTTATGTAAGATCTGATAAGCTAATTTAATAAGTTAGCTTGTAAAATAAAATGACGTAATAGCCAACAAAATAGAACAACTTAATCATTCTAGCGTGCCACTGACATGACAAGCAAAAGTAACAGTTTTATTGTAAACACTGGGCAACCGAATGTTGTACGTCATTATAGAGGAAGTATGCGGCGGATTCAATTTATGTGTAGTTAGCAACAATTCCAGTGGTACAGGCCAAGCAATTGCTATTGGCGGAAGCCTCGCTCTCACGCGCATCTTACGTCACCAGCTCGAACAGGCGGACAGAGCTAGCTGAACGAACAACGTACCGTACTGCAGATACGTGTTACAAGAAAATTGAAAGAATTTTGTATTTTGTACGAATCGCGAAGTAGTGGGGTGGCTAAACAGTAAAAAATTATTGTGATATTATGGTAAAATGACGGTATTAATTAATTTAGGGTATTTTTACGGTAACTTCGTTTTTAAAGTAAACTTGCTGTATTTATTCGGTGCAAATTGTAAATTCATAAAATATCAATGTAATCTGATAAGATTCTTGTGTATATTTACTTTACAATGTCAATATTTAATAGTAAAACTGTTATTCTACACCCAGGACACTATAATATTGTAGTTATGGAATTGTAAATTTACAGTTTGATGTAAATTTCCTTAACCACTTGTAAACTTGCAGCAATATTCCAGGCGTAAAAAATACCTTTGAATTCTTATAACGTTTCTTCATATTTCTTCGGGTGTGTCTCACTCCATTGAGCATGCCCTCGTGCTATCGCGCATGCGTCAGCTGAGAATGCATGGGCTGTAGTTAGATCAACATTTTTGTAAGTAGTGTATTTTGCATACAATGTTAGGGAACTGCACACTGGCCGTTTTTAATTATTCCACCCGCAATTTAAAAAAAGTAGAAAATTCTGAAATAGAATTTAAATTAAAAAACGAAAATGTCCTCCCGAATGTTTCTACGCCAAGTATCCCATCTTCTTTGAAGCTATTTGTCTGTATTAACGATACAAAAAGCATTTGCCGAATTTTCGCATCAAATCATAAATATCATTAAGGGCAGATATTTTGGTTGTTGGTGATAGGATCAATTTTCCTCTTTAGAACCACATTGGAGATGATGCTAAATGAATGGATGTGAATAAAATACTATTTTAGAAAAGAGGAGGCGATTACAAATATTAATGTTAAAACTAAAAACGTTATGACTAATTTCAGCAAAAAATGAATCATATATATGAAATAGAGTACATCCTAATATTCGAAACAAAAGCACATACGTACTACATAGAATGTACTACAAGATGATAGATTCTTTTCTACTCCTACTTTATAATTCAATCCCACAGTGGATTCTATCCAGCTCGGCTTATATCTTTCCGTTGACTATAAGTACTACTTAATAGAAGTAGATCACCAGCTCATAGCAAAGTAAATACTTCTTGTCAAAGAGAATGCAAATAGTAATTTATTATTATGTTAGTTATACATTAGGTGGTCACATTTGAAATTTTAAATGAATGCGTCTATATTCGTATTTTTTTGAAACACAATTTTCTGAAGGTAAAAACATGTAATTTTAATTTCTGTTTACTGGATTACCAAAATTTTGTGGATAATTTTTATTTTTCAATACATCAGCATAACACAAATAAATTATAAATGTTACACACTTTTGTTTATTAGAATTTGCTTATGTTAATAGCACGCAGCAAAGTACACTTTGATAAGTTGTTCATTAAGCAATCTATTTTTTTTTTTTTTTTTTTTTTCAAAATAAGGTTTCATGAATCCTGCGCCGCAACTTGAAAAATACATTCCTATCTATGTATTTCAACTTTTCGCCTTCGAGTTAAAAGATACATAGTTTGTGGCTAAAAAAAATTCTGTATAATATTTAAAATGTGCCTAAGTAACTTCTTAATGGCGTGCTAACAGTTAGGAGGAAGATGGTCTCATGGTAGTCTGGATTGAATTATAAAAAGAAATTCAAAATTTTGATTACCGAGAAAGTAAAAAATCATATTTTAGGATTTTATTTTTATTTCCATCTAAAATTTCAACTTTGACTTAATTTCTGATAAAACTGAAAATGATCAAAATGATTACAAATCTACTGCATTGTAAATTTAGCAAATAACTGTAAGTAAAATGTTCCGAGTGGCTGCCTATAGGACATTGCGGGTGTATTGGCACTTCGGATTATGTTAAATTTGAAATGGCACTTTGTGAAAGATCACAAATGATTTCAAGTAGCGGGATTATATATTATAAAATATTAATCAAATGAAAAAGAAATGAAGGAAGTTTAAAAAAATATATAAAAATATGATAAAAACTATAACATAAATCTTAGCCATAAATTAAAAAAAAAAATAACATTCCGTGGTAAAAAGAAATTAGAATTTACAACCTATCGAGTTATTATCTAATATTATCTTATTATTTTCCACTGCTAAAAGCAGCACTTGCAAAGCTGTGATTGCAATTGCAGTGCATGGTGTAAATTTATCTTTTGATCATTCATCAAAACAATCACCAAAGTATTTTTCAAATTATAACGTTTTCCGTGTACTCACAACTAACTAATTAAAAAGCCTCCTGTTACTATTTCTATCTATTTTCCTTATTGCCTGATTTCTGCACTGTTTAGTTTAGATACATAATTTTTCTTAAATGATTTTACTTAAAGATAAACTTTGCGATTTGATGTGCATATGCTTACATATTATAATCAGAATGAAATGTTGAAAACGTTTAGCGTTTTCACAAAAAAAGTGCCAGAATGAAAAATAAGTGTAATAATTGAGAGGCAACTTTTGTACAATTGACACTCACATGTGTTATTTGGATTTTAGCAGAGGTGCTTGTGTACATCTGCATTTTCGAACTTCCATTCCATACATATTTTTCATTCATGCGTGGCTTGCCTTGTGGACACTGGATTTATTGTGGATTAATTTATCTTTTCTTCCTTTTTAACAATTGCTTTAACATTTACGTTAAGTACAAAAAAAGCAAAGTGCTTTTTAAATAAAAGTCTAAAGTAAAAATAATAACATTTTTTGTAACTCCTATATTTTGTGATGTAAAAACAATGTAGGGATCGCTATCAGCTCACGTAAACGGAAAAAAAAAACATTTCGATGTTCGATTTTATCTTTCAAGAATCTTGAAAGTGTGCAGAGTACAATACATCCACCTCTGCATTTTGCGCCTAGATGAATAAGGAGAGATCCCATTCGAGAAACACTCTGTTCTAGACGTAAACACAACGGTAAAGGGTTTGTTAGATGCAATCAAAGTCCAAAAGCAGTAATGCACATCAACCTACATTGCACTAAACAATATTAAGATATCTTGATCAAGTTTGAATTCACTTAGCGGAGAGGAAGAGCAAGCTCACGTTCTGCAGCGAAACGCGAACTAAAAGCGTTCGAGTCGGAGACGGAGATACTCGGATCTTATCTCTACCGAGAGTTCCTAATCTAATATTCTAATTGTATTCGAGGAAATGTTACATTCAGTTAATAGATTTCGTATTAACTGTTGCTGGGTCCACGGCGGTGTTGCAGGAAGATGAACCTTGTGTGCGTCGACTTTAGGGGAGGCCATTATTACGAGCCTTTCGCCGGAAAGCTCCTTCGGGAAACATTGAAATCTCATTTCCGGATGTAAGTATCTGGAGACCAAGGAGGTACTGCTCTTGTACGATAATTAGTGAAAGAACAGTAGGAGGGCGTCAGTATATCCATGATTAAATTATTTTTGCATAGGTATACATTATTAATATATAGAAAAAGCGATCTACTTACAATTAGTAGCAACATTTCAAGTATTTATTAATAATAATTGCTAGGGATGTTTATTTGAATGGAATGTAGTTCGAAATTACTTAGAGGTTATTTATTGTAGACCTAAATTTGACATTGACTTTTATGAAAAATTATATTAATGTCCCCAAATTGCAAATTCTGGTACAGTCAACCCTCCTATAACGCGGTACTCTCAGAACGCGGTTTCCACAGAACGCGGAGGTGAAATTGCGACAGCCCTCCCATAACGCGGTACACTTACAGCGCGGTTTAGGTTCAACAGAATTATATTGGAAAAAGCTACCATCTAGGGCCTTCATTCTGAAAAATTTTAGGGGGTGTAAACTTTCAAAAGAACGTATCACCCTTTATGTGTGCAGCAATCTATCAGGGAGCCTGATGATAAAACCAATGATAATAAATCGTTCTTCAACTCCCCGTGTAATGAAAAACATTAATAAGACCTAATTGCCTGTATTCTGACGATCTAATAAGAAAGCTTGCATGACTCAAGATTTATTTAAGGATTGGTTTTATAATTGTTTATCCCGGCAGTGGAAACCTATACGATGGAAAAAAAAAATATTTTAAAGTTTTATTGGTTCTCGATAATGCTGGTTGCCACAACATAGAACTGGATCATCCAAATATGAAAATTGTCTTCCTTCCTCCTAACTGCACGTCATTAATACAATCTTTGGCCCAAGGAGTCATTCAAACTTTAAAAATGTACTACACACGCCAACTTTTCCAAACCATTTTCGACAAATTAGAAAATAGTGAAAATAAAACTCTTACTCAAGTGTGGATGGAATTTTCTATTTTAGATTGTATTAGAACTGTGTCATCGGCTTGCGCGGATATTAAACCATCAACGCTTAGTGCGTGTTGGACACCTCTTTTACCTCAAATGGTTCAAGCAATACAAGATGATTCTACAATTTCACTCCCAGTTACAGAAATAGTAACCATTGCTTCTCGTTTAAGCGATGAAGAATTTGCAGTAAACCATCAGGATGTAAGAGAAAACTAGTACTCGGGGAAGAAACTTTAGATGAGGAAGAACTGATGGAATTAATTGATGCACCCACCTCAAATGCATTAGTAAACGAAAATAAGGAAAACGAATGGGTGCCAAATCTCGATTTACAAGATGTGAAAAAAGGGCTAAATTTGGCTAAAGAATTAGAACTTCATTTCATTCAAACTGCTCGTTCAACGGTGCGCAGCGCAAAGTTTAAAAGAGAGTTAAGAAATTGCTTAGCTCCCCCTATAGAGAGGTTTTAGTGGAGTTAGAAAAAAAGCTACAATCGAAAACCAATGTGAAGAAGAACCAAATGAGGAAGACATTTTGCCCATTAAAAGAAGAAGAGTTAGGCGACTCATATGTGACAGCGAGAATGAGTGTTGAAAAACAAATAATTTTACAAAAGTCTTTCTTGTTTTTGTTGGAAAACAGTCTTTTAGTTTAGTTTTTGTTTCATTTTTTTATTAATCCTTATATGAACTCTTCAATTCCATAAAAATAATTTATAATTTATCTTGTCTTTTGTATTTATTGGTCTCCATATAACGCGGTACGAATGATGTGATTTGTACTAATTCCGAGTTTCTTATAGCGCGGTTTCTAATACAACGCGGTAGACGGTTTCCATAGAACACGCTACGAATTAGCCTGGTTTATACGGTTAAATCCGAGTTTCTTATATCGCGGTTTCCATATAACGCGGTACGCACTCACCGCGTTATAGGAGGGTTGACTGTATATGGTATCTTTAAAAAGTGTCACAAATCACGATAGGAATAGCCTGGGTTAAAATATGTACGAAAGTCTTGAATGTGAAACCGCAAATAGAGTGTTTCTGGGGATACGAAAACTTTGTAAATAAACACCCGCAAATATTGGCTAATACATATATTATGAACTAAAGGCTGATTAAAGAAAGTAATTCTATTTTATTTTTGGTAAAATAGTATCACATTGTACCTAGGTGCTAAAAAATAAAGTACCAATGTTAAAATTACGCTTTTTATTACTTGTTATGCGGACAATTTTGGAAATAAATATTTCTTCAATGGTCCAAAACATGTGGATTAAAAATCAAGCATCAACTGACTGGATATTTTCACTCTTAAGCGGTATAAATGTCACTAGTGAAAGTATATTCTCTCTGTCAAGGCAAAAATTTGCACTAATTTTGGTTAGCAGATAACTACAACACCAAAATTGAGAAATTTATTCTAATTTAGCAGTATCTCACATTATTTCATAAATCTAACGTCAAGCGAAGTGTAAAGTTACACACTGAGAGAACGGTCATAGTAAAACTATATACTAATTTATACTTATATCTAATATAAATTCTATTAAATTTACGAACTCCATTTTCTATATTCAGAAACAATTTTATTCGTAAAACCTAAAAACAAAATATTCTCAATTTTAACATAAAAATTTATTACTTTTAAATATAGGATTCAACACAAAAATTATAGTTGGTGCAAATATCTATAAAACTGCAGTTTTATAGATATCTAAGTATTTCTTAAAATTTATATCTATAGTTACGTAACTATAAGGAAGAAGAAATTATATTTCATTATTTTAGGGCCAGTTATATACTTTTTCATACTTTTAAGAATTGACAAATTTACTCTGAAAACGGAGTGGTCGCCAAGGAACAACCGATGTAGTCCCCTGGCGAACGTTTCTCCTTCTGTGCAGAAAGGAAATGGTTACTCCTACTATGTGTCATTTTAATCATAATCGTAATAGTGATATTCACTGTATAAATAAAAATTATAATCATAAAATATCAAACTGATACATACGCATAATAAGTTCTAAATACCTAAATAAATGAATAAACTTGACTTCCTAGAAATTAATATATTAAATATAAAAATATAAGTAATTGTTTAATATGATATTTGAATTAGATATAAGTTATTAGCTCCTTAGATATTTCTCCATCCATATAGGGTAACTACCACATCCGAAAGTACAACCAGCGAACAGATAAGAACAAGAAGGGCCACTTGTCATTTTTAGCTGGTCCGAATGCACGACTTTGGTGGAAATTATAGCAGTCTGTTAATTTGCATAGAGGGCGCCACTGCGGTGAATGATCTGGCGTTGATCATGAAAGTCGTTGAGCGTAATTATTTAATTTAATATAAATTTAGTTACACTTAAGTTTAATTACAGTTCATACAATATTCTAGGGTCGAATTGTTTTGTGATTGGAAGTAATTCGTCGTGACAGAGAAAAAAGTAGGAAGCATATATCATAGCTATGTAGTTTAGGTTATTCTTTGCGCGCACGTATATGTGTCACTGCCATTTTGAGTTTAGCTTTTTATCAGACAACCGTTCTTTACGATTGATGTAAATTAAAAAAGAAAATACGTATCTCGTGCTAAAATAATGCACTGTCGTTAATTTCTCGGCGACACGAACATCAAACGCGCCGACAGAGAGTGACCCGTCTTGTTCTTATCTTTTCGCTGGTAAGTATAACACTCATTCGAGGATAGAAAGCGCCACTTTGCCGAATTGAACTATGAATTCAACCGTCAACGCGTCACCTCCGTCACATAGCGAATTGAAGTACCAACGCGACACTTCCGTTACTTTGCCGGATTCTTTTGTAAAGATTCTAGTTTTTCAGGGTTCGATTGTCAAAATTGTCATTGAAATAGGAGTGATCTGTATTTAAATAAAAAGGTATATCAAAAATGTTCAAAGAATTTTTTGAAATTTTAAATAAACGCATAATAGAAATTCAACAAAAAAAGCGATTCGAATCTTTTTAGTGATTCGAATCCCAAAGTCCTAAAATTAAAGATTCGTATAATATGATTCGTACCGAAAGACCGTAAAGGATTCGTACCAGCGCTGGGCGATTCGAATCTTGTGAGTGATTCGAATCCTAATGACTCCTAAAATTAAAGATTCCTATAATATGATTCGTACTAGCGGTGGGCGATTCGAATCTTTTTAGTGATTCGAATCCTAATGCCTAAAATTAAAGATTCGTGTAATACGATTCATACCGAAATATTGTACAGAATTCATATAGATTTGTGATGATTCATGACTCTTTGTGATTAGAATTCTAATCACTCTTTGCACTTTATTCTAAGGATCTTGCAAAAAAAACGGTAAATTGAAATTTTCGTAAAATAAAACAAAGTGAAACAATAATGGATTATTTTGTTTTATTATTTGTTAATAACAAAAGGAAAACTTCAAAATTTCATCAAAGGTTAAACATAAAATTGTCTTCATGAATACAGGCACATACATAGATAATATACATAGGTTATAAGATATTAGCAGACATTCAATCTTTTATATTAAAATTAAAAAAAAGCAGATACGATACCGTCTTTGAATTTATTCTTGACCGTTTATCTGTCACTATTTGTCCACTTTTTGAAAAAATACGCTCGCATGGTACGGATGTAGCGGGTATAGATAATCTCTTTCACATTAACTCAAATAATGTTGGATATATTGTTGGAGTCGAAGTCTGACTCCGACTCCGACTCCTTGGCTATACTAGTATACAAGAGTCGTACTGATACGGATTCGTACCGTACGAATCATATATGGGAATCGAATATACTGATGAATCATACGAATCCGACCCACCTCTAATACACATGCAATTTGGTCCAGCCTGTACACGTAGGTTATTATTGGAATTCCAAACCAAAGTGAAAACAACTTTAAAACAGTTCTTACATTCTGCTTTCTAAATTTTTTATGACGTTAATTTCTTGATGTAAAGAATGAAGTGATTTAAAACTTAAAATACGATTAGAGCTTGTCAGTTTTACATACGCTGCAACTATGGCCACGTTGGCAGTGCATCTAGAAATAGTAATCTTTCGTCTTTTCAGATTTCAGGAGTTTTGTTCTTTCATAAAACGAATTCACTCGTGTACTATGATTGTACCCCAAGAATTATCAATGTAGTACTTCGATTATCCGTGCATAACACAGGAATAATCAAAAGCACGGATAACTGCACTGCACTTTTCTTAGGCGCATGCACATCTGAATCGTATCGTTCCAGCAATTTTAATATGCTAGTATTTTACTATTTGATAGGCATACTATTAGGTTGAAACGTAAAATTAGAATGAATTTTAATACCTTTCAATTACATATCCACTCACAATCAGTTGGTCCATTTTACTTTCATATCAGCATAATGTCTTTCTAAACAAGAGAGAAGCGTATTGTAGCCATAGATAATTATTTCTACACAATTTGGATTTGGAATTTATATTCCTACATTTTACACTTTATATAAAATACGTCTTTTTCCCTTCGAATGTGTTTAAATGCGGTCATATAGGTTATCCTTCAGCCTGACGATAAGATTTGATTTTATAATAACTATAAAATCTCAGAAAAATGACATAGCAAAAAAGACAACGTTCCGCCGTTCGGGCATGAAAAATGTTTTATTTATAGAACGAGTAGCATGCAAATTGCTCCCGGAATAATTGCGTCTGATCCGAGTCATATATCAAGTGTGCCATACCGCGTTCGATTGTAGTATGATCCAAAAGGACGGAGGACGTAGGGACGCTTTTATCGCCATCTGTTAGCCGCGGGCCCGCTTAAAGTAAACGAAGAGAGCACTCGAATAGAAGTTGCTGACTTCGCCTTCCTTTCCCATTGTGTAGTGCGCGCGGACGATTTTTGTTGAAATATGTAAATTTTTACAAAGTGATCGTCTATCATGCACAGATGAATCAATTCCATTCCGAGTGCTTCGGACCGGATGGTTTCAATTTTTCAAGACGATTAGCATATTTACACCGCTCTCGTGTTAGATACGTAGTACTTGTGGGATATTTACGAACAAAGCGCATTTAAATTAGGTATAGGTATATCTCGAATTCCTTCCTATCAGAGGTGTACAAATTAAACGGGTGTTGCCGTACAACTAATACCGTAATCTCAATTCCTGATACAAAATAAAATTAATTTAGGTATCTCTATTTATAAATATTGAAATCAAGTTTTTGTTTTAAAAATGTACTTAGGATTTCATTGTTATTTTGTCATATTGGATACACCCGCGACACAATGAAAGTTACCGTTCTGAAGCGAAAACTGGCGACTGCTTTTGCTTACGTTTCTACGAAACACAGCTGCGAACAAATCGGAATGCTTAAGATTGTAAACAGAAAATTAAAAAAAAATATGTAGGTATTACATAAACTTGTTGTTTTGTCGAAATATATAACAATTTACAAACAGTTTAAAATCAGAGTAAAATTGAGAGAACAAACATTTAAATGGAATGAAGCAAAATTTTAAAAACTTTTTTTTGATATCAAGCATATTATAAGACACAATTTTTTATTTAATTTAATATTTGTAAAATCCAAAATAAA
The DNA here is from genome assembly GCA_949128085.1 of Cetonia aurata. Classification (NCBI taxonomy): domain Eukaryota; kingdom Metazoa; phylum Arthropoda; class Insecta; order Coleoptera; family Scarabaeidae; genus Cetonia; species Cetonia aurata. Next base: position 2,798,487 of record OX421885.1, read on the forward strand.
ATTGAAATGCAAGAAATATATTTAAAAAAATCTATAACAATGGAGCATAAATATTGGAGCATTTTAGCGATGTTTGTATGGTCATTTACGCTCGTTTTGTATTTTTTTATGTAAATAATAAATCTTTTCTAAAATGCTTTAGTGTAGAAGCTCTTATCTTTAGTTATGGTTTTTGTACTGGATATTGATTTGATATTTGGAGGACCTTTTTTACTCAATAAAATATGGCTGAAGCATTGAAACACCTTTGTTTTTTTTAGCTAGATTTTGCTATAACTTCTCTTAACACCTAGTTGGGCCGTCAGATTTAAGTAGCCCGGGGCCGCATTAACTATAAATATATCACTGCAGGGGATTGAACATTTTTGGATTTTAAATTAGTCAACATGGTTTTAAATTATTTCGGCTTTCTATAAGCTACTTTAACTCGAAATGGTTTTAGAATGCAGTTGATTTAGTTTTATTATAGCTATTTTTATGGCTAAATAAACTAATTCAAGAAAAACACCACCACACTTTTTTGTTTAGTTAGTATGCCTACAGCATGAGAATGAAGAAGTCATCTTCTAAAAAATCCTTTGGATTTTTTTCAGCCTTAACCGCAATATAAATTATACTTTGTTTCCTTTCAAGACATAAGTGATATATAATAAAAATACAAAAAAGACGCTGATTGTTATAGAAACATTGGCATTTCTTGTATTTCCATGGTGGTTTTGAATGCCTTCAAATTACATATACATGTTCTTTTTCAAAATATGTACATTTTTACACATCTGCAATATCCACTTGCTTCAGCATTTTTTTAGTTGTTTTCCTTATAAAAAGTACATTTGAAAATTATACTTGACAGTTTGGTAAATGTACGATTCAAATCAATTTTAGGTATACACACATCAATTTTACAGAACGCAATATTTAAAAAATGCATCACAGCATCTGAAATTACTAAATGGTAGAAATTTTACCGCACGAAGTAAGTTTGCTTGTAAAATCGTACCAACGATTTTACACGAAATTTTACTAAAAACAATTTATGGTGTAGAGACAGTTACATTGATTTTGTCCCAGTTGATCCAAGAGAGCACCTTCTTAAGAAATTGATGTAAAAGTGCTGTTTAAATTTCATTGATTAAGTGCATAATTATACACATTTTGAAATAATAAACTCTACGTTTTTTTAAAAACTTTCTTTTGTGATTTATTATACCTTCTAACTGCCTTTTACAGCATTTTAAGTCCTTATTAAACATCTCATTCAAGATTTCTTTTTAATTAATTGACATAATTAACCTCAAGAACTGTAATTACGTTCTTATTTGGGTGTTTTTAGAATTTTTACAACCACTGTAGATTAGATACATCAAAACTAAGAAGTAGAAATATTTTACACATTCTATATAACTATAATTATCTAATTATTAATTAGTGGAGTTGTTTTATGAATGGGATTTGAATCAGTGCCGGGAATAAATAAAGTTAAGTATCATTGTGTCATGTGTTTCGGTATAAATCATTCCAAATTCCAAAAGTAATGGGTTTAGGAGAAACAAATGATGAATAGCAGAAATACTATTGCAATATTTATTACGGTTCTATGTAGGGAAGAAGTACTTCGATACGACCCTTTTAGAAAGCGTCCCCAACCCTTCTCTTACATAGATACCGAGAAGAAAACCTTTGGAACGTCTATGGTGATCGAGCTGTAAAGAGCGTTGAGAGAAATATATTTTCACTCTATGCCCGATTTTCTCTCCATTTACCGCGCAGTAAAATATGCATAAAATAATAATATAATACTGGAAAGCCAACGCTTAATTTTTTAATGGCCAAATGCTTTTAGAAGACGTCCTGACGTACACTGAATATTTAAAAGTAATGTGAAATGGTGAGAGTAAAAGAGGAGAAGAGGAGCATTAAGAGGTTCGGTACGGTAATCGGGGAGGCCGCCTCCGTGTACGTTTAGGGGGAATAGAAGAAGGACCACGGGTAGGTGAGAGGAGGGAAACGGCATAATCATCGTTTACACTTAAATAGGAAATTACAAGTCCCCGGGACTCAGGTGCGTTCCGAACTCGTGTTACGGAAACGTACACCTGAAAAATACACATCTCAGTATAAATAATATAAACGTGTCGGCGAGATGCGTTTAGGAACGATTCTCTTCGCCGAAAGAGAGACAGGGAGAAGATCTTTATTACTCACTTAGTGGGGATTTCTTGCAGCTGCGGACTATACTGTCAGTGGTGGTGAAATTGAGACACATGAATATGCCGCCTCGTGTATACGTGTAAGTATATGAAAAGTCATAACCGCAGTGGCAGTGAAGGAAACAGCTCAGAAAAAGGAGCAAGTTATAACCGACTATATTATATCGTATGCATACATTTTTCAACGCCGATGTTAAGGCTTGAAAATTCCCTGTTTTATTATCTGATAATTTATATCTGACGTTTATGTACCTGTGTCAGTGGTGAAATTTGTTTTGTTTTTAGATCTTAGGCTTCCTTGTCTTTAGGGGTTGTTGGGAAAAGTGAATATAAATTTATTAATGCATAAAACAGCTACCGCATGTCAAACCATTATAGAGAGCAGAGCTTGAAAACTTGGGCCTTATTTCGTCAAATTATTGTGCACTATTGATGATCGAAAACTACAATGCTTTGAATTATGGTTGTATCGTATTTCACATTAGATGGCTGGCATTTAACAGTAATTGATTGTTCGAATTCTCAGAAAAATGTCAGAACGTGTATTGCTTCGACTATAAAGAAAGCAGATCAATAATTATTTCCTTATTTTAAATGAAACAGTTTGTATGCTATTCCATTTTCCAATTTGACCCTAATAGTAACGAAACTTAAGAAGCGCGTTTGTTCCACATACCTACTTCAAGCCCATAAGCGGTTGTGAGCTGCTGCCACGTGAAGCTTAAAACTTTAAAATGCTCGCAAACTCTGAATAAATTTTGGAATTTATATTCTAAGGAATAAAAGCAAATGTGTCGTTTTATTCATATCACCCGATATAAATCCGTTTAACTGAAATAAACACAAAAATTAGACAGTGCCCGCATTATAGATATATGAACTTGTTCAAGCATGTTAGTTTAGCCGGTAAACTTAATGAAAATCACAATGAAGCAGCTTTATTCGTGGATGTTGGTGTAATTCTTTGATGCTTTGATGTTGGGTTGATACATAAAAAATCACGATTTTTTTGAAAAAAACAAATATAGATTTTCTTTACTAAAAATGATTTTAATCATTAGTTTAAATACTGATACTTTATAACAGGGCCTTATGCTATTTTCATAAAAAAGTACTGATACAATATTGCCAAGAATTTGTAATTGATAAACAGCCGACACGCTTTGTGTTTTTGTTTCTTGCAGTTAGCAATCCAACCCCGAACGTGTTGAAACATATTGAAACTTGTGTCTTGTAACCATAGAAACAGAGTGGGGAGACTCTGTTTCTATAGTTACAAGCCATAAGTTTCATTATTTCTTCAAAATTCTCTTTACTTTTCATAAATATATATACGTAGATTTTCTTGGTTTTTGAAGACATATATTTTATTTTCTATTAATTTTTAAAATGTAAATGATTAAGGTTTTATTATTAAACCGAAACGTTTTACTCACTACCACTAGTTGTTTAATTATATGACTTCAAAAACCAAGAAAATCTACGTATATAAGTTTCATTATGTTTCAACACGTTCGCTTGTAACTATAGAAACACAGTCTCCCCACTCTGTTTCTATAGTTAAAACTAGTTAAATGACATAAGTTTGAAGCATTTTAAGCATGCGCGATCGTTCGCGAAGGCAGCATTTTGAAGGTTGGTGATTATCTAAATTCAATTTGATGTAGAAACAGCTAACATAAATCACAAGAAACATCGTCTTAGTTTATTTATTATTCTTTACCAAACAAAATTGTTACGAAAACGACATATACCTGAGAAACGGAAAAAAAATGACATTTACGATAATAGAAATATGAATATTTATATAAAATTTTGTTTGATCTAAAACACAAGATACTTTCGTACCAGTTAACCGAAGTCATTTGAAATAACATTGATACCAAATTGTACCGGTTATATGATGAAATATATAATTATTATAATTGGCAATAGTTTATCGCAAAATAACAATGTAGGTTACTTAATTGAACACCTATTAAAGTTAACTTCTAATTTTACACTGAATTAATATTATTCACATTCTCAATAAACGGAAGCTCAGATTATATTCCATAAATGATAATTTTTTATATTCTCTATGTAACTCTGAATTGATGATTGAAAAGGACTGACTTTAGGTCCTGAATTGCACTAAACATCTTCAAAATATACTAAGGTGTATGAGAAAACTAGAAAATGCTCAATCTGTACATAAAAATCATACTATTTTATATTTCTGTTGGTGTTAAGATTACTCCTATAGTTTAAACTGAGAGATGTACTCCTTACAAAATGCAAATTCACTAACTGTAAGGCTGTTATTAAAATACGCAAAATATTTCCGATTTACAAAAGTACAGTGAATAAATGATTAAAATAGTATAACTCATAACGGAATAAAAATATGCAAAATAGAGTTTTTTAAATAATTAGGTGATAGTCTGTCGTTTAAAGATATAATTTGAAAGATTTTCTTTGTGGGTCTTTGAGTAGAAGTCATCAAACTGATCATTTATGTACTCAGCGGTTGATTAGTTTCGATAGATAATGTTAACAAGATCAGCTGCTCTCTTCTTACTAGAACAGTATTAATTTATAGACATAACAAACTGAAATGGAAGAACTTCAAATAATATTTTGCAAATCATTAACGCATTACATTAAAGCGTATACCTGTAAAATGATCAATCTCCACCCTGCAACGGCGCTCCCCCGTTAATATACAACATGTCTAACGCAGAAATGAAAATAATTAAATAATAATGAAACAAGAATAAGAGCCGGGGTAATGATTATATCAAAGAAGGGTTAAACTAGTAAAAGAACAGCCAGCCAGGCGGCGCGATGTAGCGGGGCGCGTCAGACGATACGAGATACGAACATCGATGTGTATGGCTGACTGTGGAAGCTTTCAACAGATTTTGATTAGTCATAGAGACAATTTAACTCAAGTAATAAAGATACAAATCTAAATGTAAAACAGTAGCGGTCGGTTAGCGTAGGGATTCGATTGAATTTTCGATTGGAATAAATTGATACGAGACGGCGGATTCATTATGACTAGGCGTTAAATTAGGAGTTACTTGGATAATTTATAGAGTCTTAAACAAATACCTAGCTGTTCGTACAAATCCATTGTGTTTTATCTACTCACCATTTGAAGGAACTTAAAAAAAACCTTTATACAAAGGAATTCCATATTATACTCCACACCGTATACAGTATATTAACAAAAAAGATAAACGTAACGGACACAGAAATATTAGATGGTTAAATTATGTGTCTACAGTAAAACCTCTGTTAACCAAATAAAGGGAGGAGGTAGTTTCCGATAACCAAAACGTCGTATAATAATCAAAATGTTATTGTTGGTGGCTTTTTTCAAGTTTTGAGTGAAAGTAAATGAAGACGATACATATACAAAATTAACAAAGCATTTTAATAAGTCCAAACTGTACTTAAAAGAAAAAAAAACATTTTACATTGTGCCTTTACTCTAACTATGGATGTGTATACATACATAGTACCCTTCTTTTTTGAAAACCTTTTGTTTTTTATTTTCAAATCGTTTTCTAGCCGCTATATTGCACCACTATTTTATTAACAGAATATCAGAAGGTTTTGATTCGTCACATTTTTCGAAGAATCGCGAAGCTATCTGAAAGTATAATGTCCTCAGCTGTATTGTTGTTGTCCTGTGATTCGGGACGGACCATATCAACAATATCCAGGACATTGAAATCTATTTCCGGGTCATCACCATATTTATTCATTCACTCATTCGATCTTCGTTGATCCCTTCAGATCCTGGTATTTTTCAATTAAATCTCTAAGGTACTCGCCGTTTTCAGTATGTCGTCAATTAAAATCCCGTCAAAAAGTTTAGTCCAACACTTTTCCAGGGTTGATGATTTTATTCTGTCCCAGGATTGAGCACAGCAATGAACAACATGTTTCATATTACTCATTTTCAAGATTTCAGGAACCCTTTTTGACTCATTTGTTTCTTGCAACATATATCTAAGAAAGAACGTCCGATGGTGCCTTTTGAAGCATTCTATTGCACCTTGATCTAGGGGCTGGATCAGATTTGTGACATTAGCGGGTAAAAATTGGACAACAATGTCATCATTCTGCAGACTCTTTGGGAGTATAGGGGCGTTATCGATTAACAAAACTGCTTTTCTTGGAAGATTTATAGACCTTAAAAAAGACTCAACACTGGGGACAAACTCATCATTAAACCACTCTGTGAACAAGGCAGTGGACTTTCAGAAACTTTTTTGGTTACGAACCCTGGAGTTTTTAGATTTTCCTAAACACATGGGCCAAAGTCGGCATGTTTCTGAAGCATTGCTGCAAAACAAAACTGTCACTCTTTGTTTGCTCATTTTGTGCTCAGGAGCCGTCTTCTTGTTTCTTGCAACAAATGATTTTTACGGTAATATTTTAAAATTTAAACCTGTTTCATCTGCATTAAAAATCTGGTCTTTACTGTATCCTTGCATCAACTCATCCATTGTTGCTTTGAAAATGTCTATAGCATCAACATCGGCAAATAACTTTTCCCCACAAATATTCACTAGACGTACGCCGCACCTAGTTCTCCACTTTTCTAGCCATCCTGCACTGGCTTTAAAACCTTCACCCATCAGTTCGGATAACATTTTAGCTTTTTCTTGAATGAACTGGTAGTGCCCATCCCTTCTCTCGCTGCTGTGCGTAAACCATAAAAACACAGCCTCATTTACTCTCTCATTTTGACAGGACTCCATAGTTTTCTTGTTAGGCATTTTTGAAGCATTCTCTTGAAATTTATTTTTCATTTTGACCCAATCAGAAACAGTGGAAACACCAACACCAAAATCGGCTGCCACAGTACGCAAAATCTTACCATTTTTAATTCTTTTAATTGCTTTTTTTCTATCGTTATCACGATCCGTTTTCGCTTTATGAACATGACGTACAATTAAAACACTTCACAAACAAAAAATACGATCACAACTGCACGACTGACGTGTACAAGTGAAAGACCCAAAACAAACTCAGTTGACACGTCCCTTTCTGATAGACACTGCACACAACAAGCGTGGAGCTGTTAAAAACTCTTTTGGACTCATAATAAACCAGAACGCTGAATAGAGCATCATCTATTGAGATTGATTAAAAAATTAAAATTTGTATGCAATTTTGATCTAGTTATATATATATATGAGTTTAGAATTACTAATATCGATGGTACTTTTATTATTATATATTACCTAACAAGAATATTAATTTATAATATGGCACAATGTCTGATGGCTTAAAGGTTGAATATTTATTTAAAATTATTGTCTAATATAATTTACCAAAAATTTCTTTAGGTTGCTTCGGTTAAGTTTTTCGGATAATAGAGGTTTTACTGTACTTCATACGTCTGAATCATGTAATGAAATAGTTTTTTAAAATTTAATATAATAAAATATATTATACCATATAATATATATGGTCAGAAATCGTAGTCCCAAGAGCACTCGGCCCAATTTTATCTGAAATCATTATGGACAAAATCTTTACTCCAAATTTATCAAATTGTGAAACACTACCCTTATTGGGTGATACTACTGTTCACCATTCCTTTCTTGTTATACAATCTCAATGTGTGAACTCATTACTCCCGAAGTTAAACTCATTTCATGATAGAATTAACTGCACCATTGAAATCTAAGTAGATAATAAATTGCCTTTTTTGTATGTCATCGGTACTTACGTGTCAACTTCGACAGTGCAGCTATAATTGATGTATACATCAAAGCAACAAGTTCCAATCGTTTTTTAAATTTTAATTCGCTTCAGCCGCTGTATCAAAATATTAATATGATTAGAAATCTTAAAGATAGAATTTTAAAATTATCAAATCAACGTTTTCGTGAAACTAATTTTCAAAAATTTAAAACATAATAAAATCATTTATTGTACTAGTAATAAAAATAAAGAGATTAGTGCTAGAATTGGAACTAATCGGGTGAATGTGAAAATTGTCAGAAAAGCTAAAGAAAGTTCTAAAAACTAATAATCATAAAATAGTTCTTTTTTTCAATATATATTAAAAATAAGAACCTACAAAAATTAAAAATATTTAGTAAGTTAAAGGAAAGAAACCGTAATTCGACTAAGAAACGCAGTATATAAAATTGACTGCAATCAGTGAGATCTCTCCTGCAAACTTCTCAACAATTAAAGAAACGTATTCAGCAGAATAAGTATGATGTGACCACTAAAAATTGTTGCACGGGGTTATCTAGGCATGCGGTTGACATAGTCCATAATTTTGATTTCAATAATCCTAGAGTATTGAATGTGGAAGATAATTTCAGAAAAAGAATCATTTCCCAAGTTACACATTAAAAGTAATAAACATTGTAATTGATTTGGTAGTTGATTATTTACAAACAATAAACCGTAAAATAGAATTCTTTGATGGACATTCTTTAAACTGGCTATAATTAACAAAACATATCTGATACTGGCGTATATCTATTACATTTCAAAATTATTCTCATAGGTGAATTTAGTATTTTTTGTTCTTGAATCTCATTATCGTGGAAGTTGTTCAGAGTGAAAAGTTATGCAAAATTTCAGAGATTTCGGCCTACTTTGGTTTGTTAATTCCGTTACCAGTACGCCAATGCATCACTAAAAAAAGTTATTAAGAACGAAGAATTATGAGGTCAGGCAAATTTTCCAAAAAAAAAATGAAGCAGGTTTTATTAAATCCGCGTCCTGTTATTGACAAAATCAAAGTAGGTCGTTTGTTCTGAAATTTTGCATACTTGCAACTCCATAATTTTTTATTTTGAAAAATAAAAATCTCTTAGTAATACTTTAACCTACTGCTAACAGAAAAGGTACTTTACCTAAACCAGAAATAGTTTTTGTTCAACTGTAAGAGTCTGCTCGATATTAGAAAATCGAAAGTAAACTAAAAATGAGTTTCAGATCAAGCAAGTCTTAGCAAAAATTAAATACAAACTAACAAAAATTTGGTAAAATTCCTGTAAAATTTCTTTAACATTTCTTTGATATGGAAAGTACACTAAGAAAATGTACTTATAGTGTAGGAAAAATACTAAATAAAATGAAATTCACAGAGTAAATTTCTAACGATAAAGAACAATCCTAGGTAAAAATACTTTGTTAGGTAAATTTATGTTGGAGCTTTACATATTCTTTTTTTTTTATGCGGGCGTAGCAGGTCTGCCGACCGGACAAGTGGCCCGCCTGAACCGTTCTTTCTCACGCCCTCGGAACTGTCTTCTTAGACATAACGACAAGGATGGTGGGGGTGTCATAAATTCACGTCTTCTCCCTACATATCCCTTGCCTAGTTAAGGATTAGGAGTTCGGGTTATGACTACTGGTGTCCTGTTGCCTTTGGATGTTTCTCTCCTCCAACTCTCTTTCCACCAAATACTAGGGAAATAAAGGCCCCATCCAGGTTCCACTTACCGGGGTCCTCCAACATAACCTTGACAATGGTGTGCACGGTCAACTCAAAGCGCACTCCAACGGACAATTCACGTCTCACGCCCGGGAGTGTCCTCCATCCCAGAGTGTCGACATGTGCCCTCCTCAGATAGACGGAACCTCTTAAAATAAGATCGGAAATGTCAGATAAAAGTCAGTTCTTCTGAAATTGCATTTTTTCGTCCAGTTCGATGTTACCTATGTTCGAGGTTGCCACCAAATATGAAGATTGTGATCATTAACTACTCCGGATCTCGTAAATGAAGCTTCGCCAGTCCAAAGAATTTTATGCAAAAACTCGTGATTATTTTCTACCTGATTTAACATCCACTCACAAAAGATCAACCTTCTCTCCGTACCACCAGGATGTAAATTTTGCACAAGTTCAAAATGGTAGGCTTTTCTGTGGTCTGCATGTAATGTTCTTAATACTTTTGATTTCGTTACATCAAGTCGTTGAGCCGCTCTGCGAGAACTGAGTCGTGTTGTTAGTATATGAATTTCATTTCGGTTTTGTTCATTATTAGCGCGTAAACCAAGTACACGAAAATGCCGATGAGTATCTATGAATACTTGAGAATCTGGACGTCTCCTTTGGGGAAAACGTTGGCCGTGTTCATGCACCGACGCCGACGCATCGGCATTGCCGTTGCAGAATCCATAAATAAAATGAATTATCTGCGTATTCTTCATTACTAAATTTTCTTGGCATAGTACTATGACACAAACTTTTTAGTAAACGCAATAGTAGATTGTATATTTTTGACACATTAGTTTGCAGCATACTACGATTGTCAATATCAATGTAAATGGAACACTTTACAATGCGATATCTCGGTTGGGAAGCATTGAATGACAGAAGCAAGTACTAGCAAATATCTCGAAAAAAAAAATCTAGACCGGCCTGTATACAAAATGTAATGTATGTCAAATAAAAGTTTAAGAAATACTAACAAAAGACCTTGTTTGGTTATAATAAAAACAAATGTAATATAGGCATTAAACCAAGATAAATAAAGATAAAACTTGAAATACGAATTGTATAATGCATTTATAGCCTCAATTGTTCCCACCTAAATTTGACTAGTTCACTACACTAACCCATACGTCTGTATGTTTGTAATTATAAAAAATATACTGAATTTACCCTCAGTAAAAACATATTATTTAACTATACTTACTTAAATATATCCACAATTATGTAAAATAGTAAAATGACTACGTAATTTTGTAATCGTCCTTAGGAATGAATATAAATTTTGGTAAGATTAGATTTTTACTTAAAACTGAAAAATACTAGTAAATATAAACTCTCCCAATTTTTGGTAATTTTTACCAAGAATGCTAGTTAAATTTTAAGCAGGAATTCTAGTAAATTTGCCGAAATTTTTTAGTTTGCAGTTTTCCGTTATGGATAATAGGTCATCAATATACAAGTTATATAATAAGAAACCTAACACACACTTCTGGAAAACCATTATCGCATGCCTCATTATTATATTTCAGTTTTTGCATCCTACTATTTAAATATTCTCCAATCCTTAATCTTACCATAAATACCATATACATGTCTAATTTTTTTGGTAATAATTTTCTGCCTATTGTTCGAAATACCTTATGAAAATATAAAAACACAACTATAGCAACATCTTTTATATCCATTTCTTGCAACACTTGTCACGTAATATCCAAAATCTTAATTGGCTCACTAAAATAATATATTTCGTCTTTAGACGCAGTTCCGACTCTTTTTCATAGCTTTGGCATTGCATTCATACTATATTTATTACTACTCAGTTGACTTTACTTATTGTTAAATATAGAGGTGTAAATATAATACTATATATTGAAACCTAAGAAAAGAGTTAAATGTTTGAGACGTACAAATAATTTTGAAATTTTGAAATCGGTTTTAAAATATATGTTATGCATTATTGTATTCTTTCTTTATTAGTTTACAATTACTTTATTAATTTAAATTGTTTAACTTTGAATCAACTCTGTATAATATAATATACCATGATGTAATCGTAAAGCAACTTTATCTGTGTTCCCACTTCACGTATTAAGCTGATGCATGCTTTGTCACATGCAGTTCCCGGGAAGGTAATATAATATCCGCGTAACTAAGATACCTCTGGATAAGGTTGGTTTATGAAAAAGACGCAAATATGTAAAGGAGAACGATTTTGTACTTCATGTGAGATTGATGTAATTCTTCTACAACGGTTACGGCAAAGGAATAAATAGTAAATTCTCCTCAACAACACGTTTTTTCTTTTCCACCAAACCTACGTGCAAAAGTTATATACGCATCTGCACAAGTTTTATATGCCCATGAATAACTATTTTCTTTCACGTCGATCACTTAACTCACGCAAGCTTTTGTCCCGATATACACAGAAGCGGCACGCACAATAGTGTCTGTGTATATCCGCACGGGATTCAATTAACCGCTTTGAAAACGGGTACAGCGAAATTATGTGCCATTTCTAAGCTAATTCCCTTCAGTGGAAATTAAATGTCATGTCTTCTTATCCCACTGTTTCAGCAGCGCACCCCCTTTTGTCTTATTGTTTCATTAAAATCTTGACGAAGTCAGTACCGGACTATAAAGTTGTTTTAACCTTTAGGGATTATGCTAATTATATAATTCAAGACGTGTTTATTTACATTGTTTAGCAAAACATTGATCCATTCCATGAGAACCTCCCTCTTTGCGTAAGAAAATAGTATCTATAATTTTGAATAAAATTGATGTGTAGAGGGTATGAATGTGTATTTAATGATCTAAGACATTTACATTTACTCAAGGTGGGACAATTTGGATGGCATTACGTGGAAAGCTTCTTTAGATATAAGATGCCGCTTGCTCTTTTTCGAAAATAAATTTAGTGGTGAATACAAAACATATGCGAGTTGTCAGATAGTAATTCGTGAAGTAGATTGTTATTTAATCATTCTGCATAGAATTAAAGCGACTAAATTGCTTTTTTATTTTATTATAGTTAAAATATACAATTAAATACAATTTAAATGTGAAATAAATAGCAAACAGAAACGAAATAAAACAACCTTATAACATAACATGAGATAATATTTACTGGAGCAATAATAATTTATTCGAAATGGCCTCCATTGGCATCAACACGTTTTCGAGATCTTCTTAGTGAAGACCTAATGGATTTCGAATATATATTTGATATTTATTGCCCATTAGCCTTACAAAAATATTTTGTAATTGCCCGAGACTGATATTTTCTTGTTGATTTAATTGTTCCTTAACATTCCCCCAAAGAATAAAATCTAGGGGTGTTAGATCAGGTGACTCCTAGGTGGCCACATCTTGTTGAATCTGTAGGATTAGCTTCAAAGTGCGCCAATATAGCAATCTCACTCAATTCTGCATCATTTTATATGTATTTACGCGATTTTCGCTTTTTGAAGCTGCCAGCAGTAGTTAAATTTCGTGTGAGTTCTCCCAATATACCAATATCAGGTTGATGTTCTGGATATAACATATGAAAATGTCTAGTAGCGGCTGTTGCCTGTTCCTCTGCACAAGGTAAAAGATTTCAGCATTTCATATTTTCCTGCGTTTGTAAAAGCCATTTAAATTTTTTTCTTTTTTTAAATATGACCCTTTAAATGCGTTATGATGGACCCTTATACAATCATAAAAATCAATTCTTAAATTAAGGGCCGGTATTTCAATCCCCTAATAAAGTTCCTAATAAAAGTTATTAGCCAAATAACTGAAATAACTGTCTTTTCATCAACTAATAAAAATTGTGTAGGTAATAAGCCGCTTTATTCTCCTAAAATGTTATTACGTGGTTGAGGTAGCCAATAAGAAGTATAATAACCTTAATAAGCTTAACGAAGGTCTCTAAATGTCGCCAACACCATAAAAAAAACATGTTTGACAAAATTGACTGAAATTATCATAAACGAGAAACATAGATATTTTTGAAGATTTCGAGTTTGTGGAAGATGATTTGGCCAAGCTTGTTTAAATAGTTAATCGTGACAGACAGTTTAAGTATTGGAAAGCCTCATATAAATTGTTTAAACAATTGGAATGATGAAGAACTTGTTACGAGATTAAGTTTGTGTAAGTATTTGTATATAAACCTTTTGGGACAGTTTTTGTTTATTCCTTTAAAACCTTTCTAGCGTTAGGTGTAAGGTCCTTTGAGATATTACTAACATAAACTAGCGTTATGAATGTACCGAATAACTATTAACCTAATAAATATTCGTTGAAAAACGTTGTCATTTACCGAATGTATCTTCCTTATTACTGATTAGCTAAATTGTTATTAGATACATTTATTAGCATATTGAAATACCGGGCCGACAGCTATTATATATAGTTTATTGTTTATTTATTGACAAGATTGTTTTTTGTCAATATGGTTTGTTGTCAATATGCTTTATGGTCAATATGGTTTATTGTCAATATTGTTTATTGTAAACATTGTTCATTGCTAATATTGTTTATTATCAATATAGTTTATTGTCAATATGGTTTATTGTCAATATGCTTTAAGATCAAAACAGTTTATTGTTAACATTGTTCATTGCTAATATTGTTTATGATCAATATAGTTTATTGTCAATATGCTTTATGGTCAATATGGTTTATTGTCAATATTGTTTATTGTTAACATAGTTCATTGCTAATATTGTTTATTATCAATATAGTTTATTGTCAATATAGTTTATTGTCAATATAGTGTATTGTCAATATGCTTTAAGATCAAAACAGTTTATTGTTAACATTGTTCATTGCTAATATTGTTTATTATCAATATAGTTTATTGTCAATATGGTTGGTTGTCAATATGCTTTATGGTCAATATAGTTTATTGTTAACATTTTTCATTGCTAATATTGTTTATTATCAATATAGTTTACTGTCACTATAGTTTATTATCAATATAGTTTATTGTCAATATGGTTTGTTGTCAATATGCTTTATGGTCAATATTGTTTATTGTTAACATTGTTCATTGCTAATATTGTTTATGATCAATATAGTTTATTGTCAATATGCTTTATGGTCAATATGGTTTATTGTCAATATTGTTTATTGTTAACATTGTTCATTGCTAATATTGTTTATTATCAATATAGTTTATTGTCAATATAGTGTATTGTCAATATGCTTTAAGATCAAAACAGTTTATTGTTAACATTGTTCATTGCTAATATTGTTTATGATCAATATAGTTTATTGTCAATATGCTTTATGGTCAATATGGTTTATTGTCAATATTGTTTATTGTTAACATAGTTCATTGCTAATATTGTTTATTATCAATATAGTTTATTGTCAATATAGTTTATTGTCAATATAGTGTATTGTCAATATGCTTTAAGATCAAAACAGTTTATTGTTAACATTGTTCAATGCTAATATTGTTTATTATCAATATAGTTTATTGTCAATATGGTTGGTAGTCAATATGCTTTATGGTCAATATAGTTTATTGTTAACATTTTTCATTGCTAATATTGTTTATTATCAATATAGTTTACTGTCACTATAGTTTATTATCAATATAGTTTATTGTCAATATGGTTTGTTGTATATATGCTTTATGGTCAATATGGTTTATTGTCAATATTGTTTATTGTAAACATTTTTCATTGCTAATATTGTTTATTATCAATATAGTTTATTGTCAATATGGTTTATTGTCAATATGGTTTATTGTCAATATGCTTTAAGATCAAAACAGTTTATTGTTAACATTGTTCATTGCTAATATTGTTTATGATCAATATAGTTTATTGTCAATATGCTTTATGGTCAATATGGTTTATTGTCAATATTGTTTATTGTTAACATAGTTCATTGCTAATATTGTTTATTATCAATATAGTTTATTGTCAATATAGTTTATTGTCAATATAGTGTATTGTCAATATGCTTTAAGATCAAAACAGTTTATTGTTAACATTGTTCATTGCTAATATTGTTTATTATCAATATAGTTTATTGTCAATATGGTTGGTTGTCAATATGCTTTATGGTCAATATAGTTTATTGTTAACATTTTTCATTGCTAATATTGTTTATTATCAATATAGTTTACTGTCACTATAGTTTATTATCAATATAGTTTATTGTCAATATGGTTTGTTGTCAATATGCTTTATGGTCAATATTGTTTATTGTTAACATTGTTCATTGCTAATATTGTTTATGATCAATATAGTTTATTGTCAATATGCTTTATGGTCAATATGGTTTATTGTCAATATTGTTTATTGTTAACATTGTTCATTGCTAATATTGTTTATTATCAATATAGTTTATTGTCAATATAGTGTATTGTCAATATGCTTTAAGATCAAAACAGTTTATTGTTAACATTGTTCATTGCTAATATTGTTTATGATCAATATAGTTTATTGTCAATATGCTTTATGGTCAATATGGTTTATTGTCAATATTGTTTATTGTTAACATAGTTCATTGCTAATATTGTTTATTATCAATATAGTTTATTGTCAATATAGTTTATTGTCAATATAGTGTATTGTCAATATGCTTTAAGATCAAAACAGTTTATTGTTAACATTGTTCAATGCTAATATTGTTTATTATCAATATAGTTTATTGTCAATGTGGTTGGTAGTCAATATGCTTTATGGTCAATATAGTTTATTGTTAACATTTTTCATTGCTAATATTGTTTATTATCAATATAGTTTACTGTCACTATAGTTTATTATCAATATAGTTTATTGTCAATATGGTTTGTTGTCAATATGCTTTAAGGTCAATATGGTTTATTGTCAATATAGTTTATTGTTAACATTGATCATTGCTAATATTGTTTATTATCAATATAGTTTATTGTCAATATAGTGTATTGTCAATATGCTTTAAGATCAAAACAGTTTATTGTTAACATTGTTCATTGCTAATATTGTTTATTATCAATATAGTTTATTGTCAATATAGTGTATTGTCAATATGCTTTAAGATCAAAACAGTTTATTGTTAACATTGTTCATTGCTAATATTGTTTATGATCAATATAGTTTATTGTCAATATGCTTTATGGTCAATATGGTTTATTGTCAATATTGTTTATTGTTAACATAGTTCATTGCTAATATTGTTTATTATCAATATAGTTTATTATCAACATAGTTTATTGTCAATATAGTTTATTGTCAATATAGTGTATTGTCAATATGCTTTAAGATCAAAACAGTTTATTGTTAACATTGTTCATTGCTAATATTGTTTATTATGAATATAGTTTACTGTCACTATAGTTTATTATCAATATAGTTTATTGTCAATATGGTTTGTTGTCAATATGCTTTATGGTCAATATGGCTTATTGTCAATATAGTTTATTATCAATATGGTTTGTTGTCAATATGCTTTATGGTCAATATTGTTTATTGTTAACATTGTTCATTGCTAATATTGTTTATGATCAATATAGTTTATTGTCAATATGCTTTATGGTCAATATAGTTTATTGTCAATATTGTTTATTGTTAACATAGTTCATTGCTAATATTGTTTATTATCAATATAGTTTATTGTCAATATGCTTTATGGTCAATATGGTTTATTGTCAATATTGTTTATTGTTAACATTTTTCATTGCTAATATTGTTTATTATCAATATAGTTTACTGTCACTATAGTTTATTATCAATATAGTTTATTGTCAATATGGTTTGTTGTCAATATGCTTTAAGGTCAATATGGTTTATTGTCAATATAGTTTATTGTTAACATTGATCATTCATCATATTGTTAATACTGTTTATTGTCAATATTATTTATTCCATTTCCAAAAAAAAATCTCGAAATCTTAAAAAATGTCTAGTTCATATACAATTTCAAACTTGAAAAATTAACCTTCTTAGTAGTTTTAACTACTAACAGAGATTTTCGATAAGTTATTAAGCGTCTAATAATTCTTATTGGCTACTTCAAGGACTCAATAATATTTTAGGAGAATAACCCAATTTATTATTAGTTGATGGAAAGACAGTTATTTCAGTTTCAGCTAATAACTTTTATTAGGAACTTTATTAGGAGATTGAAATACCGGCCCTAAATATGTATTTATTTGTCATCATATATTTCATTCAAAAATTAAAAGTTTGAGTAGAAAATATATTATTTGTAAGTAGCATATTTGTTCATTTATATAGAATTTAAGATATGTTTAAATAATATTTTAAAGCCTAGGTTAATAACCTAGGCTTCTTTTAAATAAATAGCAAAATTTATTTAGAAGATATTATATTATCCACACAAATATTGAGCTATTTTTAAATATAAGATTGAGTGATGCAGATCATATCACATCCTGTAATTAAAATTAGGAATTTCTTAATCAAAAGATTCCGTTTTTTTATAATTTAAATATTTCATATAGTAAATTCAAACAATAGCCTTCACATTTTTCAAACAAATCTTATATTCCTCTCAATGATAAGTAAATGTTTAACTTTAAACATACTAATTGTTTCTCTGGAGACTAAGATCGTTTTAGGTCAAGATTAAATTTATTTTTATTTTTAAATTAAGCATTGATTTGTATGTGTGTACTATCTGACCATTCGCATATGTTTTGTTTGCTATGCACATGCATCTATTCGTGGTCCGCTTATAAATTTTGTAATTATCTAGAACGGCTACAAAGAAATACATAAAAGTGTATATATTTGGAGTCTACTTAAAAAATTCTGTCTATATATGTCATGGCCAATTACACTGAGAGAACAAAATGCATTAAATTAACAAAAACCATTTTGTTGAAAAAATATTGTTATATCAACAACTTTTTTAATCAAATCGAGCAAAATAAAAGGTTACAACAACTGCAAAAAATGATTGATAATATTTTGTTAGCCCAACAACATACCATTTGTTAACACGAAGAGCAACAAAATATTTCGTTTCATTGAATTAAAAATATTTGGTTATATTGACCAAGTCATAATTGTTGAAGGAAAACTTTACACTAGCATATATTGACAAACATAAATATTTACTTTAACAAATTCACTTTGTTAATGTAAATGCATAGCATGATCTGTTATGTATTGTTAAACGAAACAAAATGTGCATTAACATGACAGAAAAGTATCCAAGACAACACTATGTACTTATCTCTTATTTCTACGGTAGTAACCTTAGGTTACAAACATACATATGCCTTTATGCATCCGTTTCTTTTAAATTGGCAGTTTGAAGAGGTAAAAGAAATTATTAATGTAACAGTTCAAAAAAAAAAATCTATATAATAATCATTCCTGCGCCTAAAACACTAAACAACCTATAAAACTTGATCCTAATGGAGGTTAAAATGAAATATCCACGAATATATGTACTTCCGTTGTCGGGCATCTTTTAATGGAAATATTTTTTGAATTAAAATCTTGTAATTTATAATTTGTTCTTATCATTTAATCCAAACTTAATTCATGTTTTATCTAATAAAATAGTTGCGGAAAATCATAATGTTTTTACCTATGGCTATATATGCAAGTGTAGCTGCACAATAAGAATTAGATGTTCTGTGTTTCGGGGTTGTTCGCGATAATAATTATGTTAGTCAGCATTACCTTTAAGGCAGTTAGAGTGTATCCTTCTCCATTTATATTTAGTGTATATGTATATATTGCAATTGTATCGGTAGATCGTTGTACAAGTCGAAGTTCATTAAGTTCAAATTTATGGTTTTGTAATACTTGAGATTAAAAATTCAAGTAATCTGCTGAATTACATTTTCGATGATAGAGTTAAAATTAATAGCTAATATCACCGACATAAAAATGATTCGGCTGATTATTTGAATTTTTAAGCTAAGGTATTAGGAAATTATCAATTTGAACTTAATAATTTTCGCTTGAACAACCACAATATGCATCTGTATAAGTGTAACTAAATGTATAGGTACAGTATAACGCACTATACGGAGGATTCCATACCAAACGACTATCATTAATTTAACCAAAAAATCATATTTAAATGAATACATTTTTTTGGTTGAAGAGAGTATTTGTTTTTATAGGAACAACATTCCTATTTCGTTGATTTAACAACTGTACATATTTACTACAAACAAAAGTAAATAGTTAACCTAACAACTTCTAATTTTAATGTTAATCAATTCTTTTGGTAAACTTAACATAAAATAACTGTTTGTTTAACCCAAGGCACTTGTTGCCCGAACAATTTCAAAGATTCAGATCAAAATTACCTTGATTGTTAAGACAATGCTAAAAATATTGTCTAATCTACACAATTATAGTAACAATCACATTTTGTTACATTGACAAAAAAATTTGTTTGACTATATTTAACCAAATGTTTTTGTTGGATAGACAATTTTTTTGTTAACTTAACACATTTTGTTCTCTCAGTGTACAGTTTCTATTTATGAAAGAAAAGTTTGTCTCACAACTTGAGAACAAATGAAGATAGTGACATTATAGAATATTTTTAGAAATCTACTTCAAAAAACTAATAGTAAAGAACCTATTATTTCGCATCATTAAAAATAAAGAGATTCTAAGGAAAAAAAGAAAACTCGGAATCTTGAGTTTCCGGTCATATTCCGGAAATGATTTTACTCATCACAATTTACTTTCGAAAAAGAGCACGGAACATCTTTTATAGTTTTCGTGTATCTACTCGAATAGAAATTGTCCCACCCTGTACATGATTTTTAAAGTAAGGTAGCCCAATAGTAATGGTTAATATTTTAGCATTTGGACGTTGTGTGTTTTAATCCTTAATTCATAACTCGGTATTATTAAAAAAAGCAATTAGCTCAAATTTAAGAAAAATGTTTCTATTTTTTTAGTCCAATAGATGTGCAATATTATTTAAAAACCTCGTTACCAAAGAAACTAGAAGATGAAGATAATTCACTTTAGTGCAGTGTTGTATAATATCGTGATCGTACTACCTCAGTATTACTTTAAAAGTTCTAGAATCGCACGTCGCCGGGCCCTTCTTAATGAAGGTAGAAGTTGCGCGCTCCCTGCTGGGTTTGCCATTAACAAGGGGTTCTTAAAATATCTTCCAGCGCCGTAAAGCGCCTTTTTCTCCCAGCGACTTATTGCCAATGCCGTAATTAAAACAGATGTTTTTCTCTTCCGTCTCGCTTTCGACTTCCTTCGTTTTTTTTTTTCTTTCTTCTAATTGCGGTTCTAATTCCCGTTTCAACATCAGCTGCCCTGATTTAAATTCCGTACGCGGAAGATTTTCTTCTCGGGAGGGCCGAGTCATACCGCCTCGGAGCCACGGTCTTTACTGTAGTCAGCGTCCGGTATAACCGTATAGTGATGATTTTTCGACGAGATCCCGTAGAACGCACACGCCAGCGTAGCTCCGCCACTGGCCTGGTTCTGTACGGCACTATACAAAGATCAAATAGCCATATCGCATGTTACGAAACACCGCCGAATGTAATGCATTTATAATGAAGCTAAAATTGCAGCTCGCTTTACGAGTATAATTGGTTGATTCATTGCGCATAATTTTCGAATTTGTGTGTGTTTTGGTTTCGTTCATTTACATTTTTATTTGTATCCCACAGGTTAAGGGAGGAGAGGGGTGACCCTGACAGACCGATACCGCTCGACCAGAAAGTCAGAGACCTCAGTCCGAGAAACGGTGAGTTATCCCTACATCAAATGATTAACGAAGTCTAATAAAAAATTGTGTTGTATAATGCTATTTACTTAGAACAGTCGTTTTTCAAAAAATAAAAGCTTTAAACTTGTAACGCGAACTGTAATACTGACAGAATAATACAAAGTATCCATTTAATAGAAGATTTTCAAGGCAAAATTGTGCAAACGCGTTTGCCTCTATCATTCTGGCTTAGAACGACAGCTTACTAAATCAAAAATATACAGTACGTTTGATCGTCCAAAGGTCAGGCAAACGACACCCCTGTAATACTACTATACAATACGATTATGGGTAACTGCTATTTTTATGGAAATAAAAACAATTCTGAAGAAAATGAATTTCTTATGTAAATCAGAGAAATATCACTAAATAAATTCTTTTCAAAAATGAAAATACTAGGAGTAATAATAATAAAAACCACCTTAAAAAATAAGGCATGCAATCTGTAATCTTTACACGTAACTCTTCGATAAAATGAGATGTGTTATTGTGAATGTCATAAATATAGGACTTCACCAAATAAGAAATAAAATGTTTTTATTCCCAATCATAATAGTAATAATTCTTAACCCGCATGAAGTTGGAAAATATGTCATTACCGTATGAAAAGTGTTTCTCTTGGGTTGAAAGTGACAGTTGATGAACTGTCACAATCAAACACATCAAATGTAAATTCAACATTTAAGTAACTAGTTATTAAAACGTCAAAGAAAAAATGCCAAACACAATAATTAGAATCGAAAATAAAATAGTTTTTTGCGCCTCCGTCCAGAAACACTGATTTTGCATTACTATAAATCGGCCGGAAACTTACCATTCACACCGGCCTAGGCCGGCAAAAAGACCACTAAAGGTTGCCAGCGCTATTTGAGTTACCGAATTCTAAATTGTGTAAATTCGATGACAGATGACAGGATTTTTGTTACACGATACCAGGTTTGCGGGTAATAAACTATAAATAAGTTGAAATTTCTGTAATTGACTGCGATGGCGTGTAAATTTGATACCACATTTGATACGATTGTTTTGCTGATTTCCCAATAAAAGTTATAAGAATAAGAATAATTTATTTGGATAAGCGACACAAAATGTGTATGTAACCAGTCAAAATAAACAAAAGTATATATTAGTAAATTAAATTAAATTAAATCAAATTAAATTAAATTAAATTAGACTAAGTTCTACTTATTAACTAACACTAACGAAAATTAGAGTTCTTATAATGAGGGAAGGCCAAAAATGAGAAGAATAAAAGAAAAAGAAAAAACTAAAACTCTACTAGTAAAAATAAAAATAACATAAACCAACCAAATCAAAATTACTGATAGAAAACAAGACAGGGTTGAAACTTAAAAAGATCGAAAGGCTATCAAGTTAGTAGGTATAATACAGTATAATATCAATTATGTTCAGTGATTCTTTTAGGTTATGTTTATTTCTGAAATTTCAAAGGAAAAGTGTGTCTAATATCACAAAATTTATTAACATAAAAAGGAGTCAAATCATATAAAAATAGTACAAATATCGCAACAAAAATAAAGAACAATTCCAACCGCTACTTATGAAAAATTCCTAGTGAAAATTAACATTAACAGTACAATGTTGCAAGTTAGATATATTTACGTTGGCTGATCTGCCATCACTTAGTTTTAGTTGAACATTTTGATTAGATGATGCATTTTTTGTAATTGTATTTTCCGCTACATCATCTGTGAAAGCGCTTGTTGATGGCTGTGAGGACAGGGGTAAGTCGAGGTCAGTTTGGCCAACAAGTCGATTTGCTACAGCAATTTTAGTTTTTAGGGAATCTTCAATATAACCCTCAGCAACTGAGGTACTTTTCCAGCCCCCATGTCGCTTTAAGGTTGTAATATCAGCTCCATGACCGGCCAATACTGTCGCACTACTGCGTCGAAAACAGTGTCCTGTGTATTGCAACTTTATATGGCATATTGCCGAAAGTTTGAATAACTACGGGCTGCATTGTACATTTATGTTTTGAATAAAATAAGAAAAATCTTTTAATATCTGTTTCTGGCCGTATTAATGTATATTGTTTTACTATATCAATCCAAAGAGGCTTCGTAATGCATGCAGTTCGCGGTTTCTTAGTTTTTGTGTAGTCTATATGGACTATAATCACATCGCCCCTGTTTTTAACATCGCCTACTTCTAAATTTGCTAATTCACGTCTGCGGCAAGCAGTACTGATTCCTATTATCAGTACTACCTAAATTTTGAAAAATTTTGAAATCAGAATGATATATGTGTAAATATGAAATACAAACTTGTATCATTAAATCGTTTTGTGCCTCGCAAATAAATTTTTCGATTTCTTCTATTTCAAGAACTTTTGACTTTTTTGGCAAATATCCATCTTTTTTCCTTTTTAAGAAAACAATTAACTTTGAATAACTGCTGATATTTATATTGTCTTTAATATTTAATGTTGACTTTAACAGAGTGTAGAAGATTTTAAATTTCTTGCTTTAAGTTCAAAATATGCCAATAATACATGTTCACTGTATCAGTCACTGAATTTTCAATACACCATTTTTTAAATAAGTTGTATTCTTTCCAATATCTGTCGGATAATTTTGCAGGTAATAAACCCTCAATAACTTGCTGTGCAGCTTTTGTAATATGAGCGGGTGTGTCCATTGCCCTTATTAATGATAAATTGATAAATACGTATGTACCTATGTATCAAAACTATGAAATAAATTAAAATGTCAAAATAGTACGGTATCTTAATCCTGATTTCAAATTCAAAATTCACGCGTAACGTGTGATGCCAACCTGTACTGTTAACTCCCCAGCGTCAACTTTTTTTTTTTTCTTTTTATCAAAATTAAGATTCGTCGGCGCAAAAAATAGTGTGCAACACACGGCCAGAAACTCTTTTGCGAGTATTCGCACTTGTGGGACCTCGGCTTCGCCTCGGCCCCACAAACCGTACTCATACTCGCAAAACTATAGTTTCTGGCCTAGTGATACAAATAACTATTGTTGTAAGTAAATTATTTACCACTAAGAAAATTCAATTTCTTAACTAGAGAATATATTTGCTTAGTGCAAGTAGATAGAAATGAATTGTCGGACCTTAGATCTGTGAGTGCATTACCGACTTATATTTCGGCCTTCTCCTGAATTGAGAGTTTGCTTGTGTCCCATAGATGGAGACTGTCTAAACCATTATTTCCATAGTAGAGAAACACGTGTCCGTCTCTAGTGCTATTTCCCCTTTCATTGCTTTTGCTGGAATGGTGATTCCAACAATAGACAATGAGCCCACCTGGTGGCATTTTTCGGCTCTAATTTATTGTGTTTCGCATTTTTTCTTTGACTTGTATAGAGTTATGATTTTGAGGTAAGTATTACTATTCTTAAAAAGATACGAAAAATTTGCTCTGGATCCGAATTCACCATCTAGAATTCAGATTTCAGGTTTCGGATAATAAATAAAAAATAAAATAAAAAAAAAGTGTACAACTACCATTAGTAAATTTCACAATATTTTGACATTGCATAACCAACTTTTAACACAACTTTGTAACAAGAATTGAGTTACATGTTACATGAACCAGGGTGTTATTGCTCTTGTGATGACGCTATTGGCAATTACAATTGGTTTAAATAACAAACTTTTTTACTAAATATTTATGCATTTTTTTATGCACTCCTTTTTACTTTATCTGTTCGTGGTTCCCAAGCAGGCTTCCCAATAGATTTTCATTCTTTATTTTAAGTGTATTTGTAGTTGTTGTATTCGTCCCTTTCACAAAATTTTTAGTGTGTAAAACTTTTAATGCGACAATGACTGTGGTTAGGATTTATTATCACAGTTTACTTTAAAATTTGTAAGTACTTAAATTTAAACAAGTTATATCTAAATTTCATACAAAAAAAAATTGCAGATTGTTTAATTGAAGAAAACTTAATAAAGTCGAAACGTTTAAAAAAATATATATTTGATTTATCCAGCCTTATTGCAAAAAAATGACTTCATTTCTCTCAGCTTATCGTTAGTTTTTCTTTATTATAAGTCAAGAAATTGGTGAATTAAATCCAAATAGTTTAAACACTTTTAGGAAGAAGTCGGTATTATATAACTTTACAATCACATGAAAAATTAGCACATTCGTTGCGTTTTCTGTTTTCTTGTTCTATTTGAAACCGCACTAATTAACTTTCATAGGAGTTTTCTTGTCTGTATAAAATTTCTAAGTCTAATTGCCTGTTTTAATACATATTCAGAAACATTATTTTCTTAGTCAATAAGAAAGTAGTAAGAGCTAGTTTCAGATAAATTAAGTGGTGATCATTATTTATTTACATTTGCACTTACAGTCGGCGACAGAACTAAGTGGACACTAAGCGATTTTTAAATGTCTGACATGTTACGATCTGTGATAAATAAAATGCTACTATACTACTACTAAACTATAAATTTTACTCAGAGTTATTTTATGATATACAACATCATATGATATTCTAGCAGATCAAATAGTTAAACATAAATAATATCCAAAAACATACTAACATTACAAAACAATCAATTAATAATGAAATATAGTACTATGTCAACTCAATTCTGTCGCTGACTGTATATAGGAAGGAATTATTTCTACATTACAACTGAGCGAAATTATTCAGAGGGGTCAGTCATGTACCCTTGCCAAGCTTGAAAGCTCATATGTACATATGTTAAAGCAAAGAAAAATATAAATTCTTATGAAACAATTGAGTCAAAAAGTAAGGAATAGTATAAATTCCTTATTCCGATATACTCAAAACTAAAACCGACGTTGTGGTAATTTCATAAATACTTCACAGTTCTAAAAGAAGCATCATATTCCGTGAAACAAAGGCCAATAACAAATTATTTTCAATCTCCAACTAGTATAGAGTTACAAACATAAATTTAATTAAAATTGCGTAAAAAAAATATTTAAGTGCCAACGAATTGATGAGCGCACATTCATCTCGGTGACAACTGAATAAACGCAACACGAAATAAACGAAGGATTTAAGCCCCAGACAATTCGTTTCAATTTCTGCGTATGCGTATTTAATTGTGATCCCGGTTACGGGGTAATTTATTACCGACCGGAACGCGTTGTTACACCGGACCGCTCCGGAACCGTCTAAATCCTAGTCCGCACGGTTTTACTGTCATTAATTAAAATCACGAGTGATAGTAGTTAACTTTTTATTTCCTTCGCCGGCCGTGCCTCCGGACTATATTGTTTAATTTTTCCGCAGTGTCCACTTTATTGGATTATTGTTTATTGGGCATTTAAATTGTAGCCTCCCGACACCGTATATCCAGCCTATATAGGTATATAGGAGAAAAAGTCCTGCCCAGGTGCGCGTTATATTTTTTCTCTCTGGGAGTAAACAGTTAAAACAGTCGTAAAAGTTGAAATAAAACGTCTGTAAAACTTTTAATTAAGAGGATTTGTTTAAAATATCTGTAAAAGATGCAAATAAATAGTAAATCAGTAAAGGATGTCAACCCGAACAGTTAGTTAGTTGGATTTTCAGTTCTTTTATTTGAACATTTGAGACTACCTACGCGATATTAACGGTTTATAATCGGTCAAACATTTCGAAAGAATTTCTGTCTTAAAAGGATAGCACATACACTTCATTATTCTATTTTCGGAAACATTTTTGAATAAATAAGCATCTGTTATGTCAATCATATCTGAGGGGAGATAGCATAGCCCAAAAGATGTTAAAAAGTTTTAATTAAGACTACAAATGAACGATTTCGGAGATACGAGATAGTTGGAATCTTAAATAAGAGAGAATTGAGGCATAGAAAAGTATTTATTTTAAGGCAATATATGTACTTTATTTGAATAGTCGTATAAACATTTTTCTATAAGAAAAAAAAAAAATTTCTTAAATAATTGTGTTTAAATAAAAATTTTACTTCACTCAAAAAGAAGTGATATTTTACTTGAAGCTCATCATTCTCGAAAAAAATTCAAATATATTTTATTAAAGCAAACCTATTCTTGGTATTTTATTAGGCAATACAATAATTTTGGTTTCTCTAACATCCAATATATCGCCCAGTAATATTGAGTCAGATGCTAATGTGGGTGTTTCAAATTAATTTGTTTAACTCGAATGGTTGGAATTTGGTTCCTGTTTGCACTGGGTAGGGAAATTTGGTTGCAAACGATGTCTGCGTCTTCGGTTCGTAACGCGTTCAGAGTTTTTGAAGATACTTTACGCTTTTACATAGACACTTCGTTCAGTAAGCAGAAAACAGCAACCCATACGCGGGGTGTATTGATATCCTCAAAATATCAAAATTATTTACAAAAATGCTATGACAACTCAAGGTGTTCAAAATTTCCAATTCTACAAACAATACAAAAGAATCTATAAGGTGATTTGTGTGGCAAAAAGAATGTTCAATGATGGCTTATTAAATAAATCAAGCAATAAGTCTCGTACTGGGTGGCAAATTATTGGTGGAATTACGATCAATAAAAACAAATTTTCTCCAGGTTCAATTTCAATTTCTAATAGTGATGCACTGGTTGAAGATCCGGCGCTTATAGCTAACATCTTTAACGACTACTTCACTAGTAATTGCAATAGCTACACCTCCGACACATGCGTCAACAGTGTAAATTCAGTATCTGTAACTATGTTCGTCGACACGGTTAGTCCTGAGCTGGTATATACTGTGATTATGATGAATTTGAAGTCATCAAGCGCCACTGGCATTGATGGTCTTAATACCAATATACTAAAAAATAATAAAATACTCGCTTGCAAGATTAATTAATTGGTCGCTTAATCACGGAATTTTTCCTGATATATTTAAAACAGCAAAGGTAGCTCCGATTTTTAAAAAATGCGACTCTGGCATTAACACCAACAATCGACCTATTTCCATATTGTCGAGTATATCTAAAATCTTAGAAAAAATTGTTTTTGATAAAATATTTGCTTTTCTGGAAAAACAAACAAATTAAAGGTACAATTAAAGGTAAATCTAACCATTCGGCCCTCATGGCTACTCTGTCGAATATCTATCACCATTTAGACAGTGGGAAGAAATGCCGTGGCTTATATATGGACCTCTAAGGCTTTCGGTCTTGTCAACCATGAACTACTGTTAAGAAAGTTGAATTACTACGGACGGAGGGGCATCATACATCGTTGGTTGACTTCATACTTGACAAATAGAAAGCAAATAGTGGTGATAAGGGGTATTAAGTCACAAGAACCAGCGATACTTTCAGGTATACCACAGGGTTCGGTATTGGGGCCTTTTACTTCTTCTGTTTACTAATGATTTACGAAGTATAAACAACGCGGGTACTTTTACTATGTACGCCGACGACAACTGCTTTCTGGAAACTGGCTCAAAAGCTGTTGAACTTCAAGCAAGAACATGCGGAACAATACTAAAATATTTGTAAATTGGTTTTTCATCAATCGCTTAAAATTAAATGTCGATAAAACAGTGTTTATGAATTTCATAACAAAATGGTTAGATATAAACAGTAAGCAATAGCTAAGGGTCAGCGGAAAGTCTATTCCGAAAGTTCAATCCGTGAATTTACTGGGATTACATACATAAGCACATCTTGGTTGGCAACAGCACATATATGAGGTATGCAAGAAACTTTCACAAGTTTTCTTTATATTATACATGTATACATTCATACTTATAAGTTGCATTTAGCTTTTCATGAATCAGGTGATTGACTTATCCTGTAGCACCATGTACTTTTTTGTACCACTTTGGTCTAAAGGATAAATATATTATTATATTAAACCTCCTCCCCAACTCCATTCCCATCCTGGGGTGCCCGCCCCCTCACGTATGAGGACACGGCCATCCCTAGGACGACCATTTATTATTATTTTATTATTATTATAAAAAGAGTACTTAAATTATCTATCAGGTTAACTGAGGACACACTGAGAGAAATAAAAGTTATTTCGACAGATTTCGTAGTCTTAAATCTTAAGCATTAGTCCAACCATTAAATGGTGAAATGAATGCAAGCAAATGTTGTCCCAAGGGCCTTTGTAAAATACGCTAAAACCAAAATAATTGCGTTTGGTAAAAAAGAAGATCGCTTATAACATCATCAGTTTGCGTTCTGCTAAAAATACCCAGTAATCTATCGCTCAAGAAACGCATCTGTCAAATATTCACTCAGAGACATACTACGACGGCCAAAAAAATGGAAACACCGGCGTTAATGAAGTTAAGTTTTTTTATATAATTTTACACAGTATAACTTGGAGTTTAGCGCTATAAATTTATAAATGCCATTGAAACTTCTAATGCCACAATGACGTGCCATAGTATTAGGTTAGATTCATTTTTGATGAGATAAAAACTGAAAAGGTGTGTTTATTGTATACTAGTATCATATTTAGAACATTGTAGTTTGGTTATTAAAAGGGTTTCGCCTATTAGTTTACTAAGAAAAAAATGTTCAGATTACGGTGCTCTATTAGCACTTTCGGTTAACTGCAAAAGTTCACTGTTTCTGTAAATTTTCACCAAAATAGTTCCTGTGATGGGTGGAGACTGTGGCTTGAAAACTATAACAAAATAGTTGTTTAATTATAGTGTTCAATATTTTGTAGCCACCCCGTGTCGATCTAACACATTTTGTAGCCTTCTGTACAACAGTTTCCCATAGTTCGGCTCTGTTTCACGGCCTAAATTCTCGACTGTGTATTTTTGGTAACATTAAAGCCCACACATTTTCCAGTGGGTTGGAATCTGAGCTTCTTGCATGCCAATCTAACGTATTAATATTATTTTCCACTAGCCAGTCATTCACATATTTGCACGTATGAACAGGACAGTTATCTTGCTGGAAAATAAAATTTTGATTTTGTAAACGCTTGTTAACTGTTGGTAACATGACTGCTTCTAATATATTTCTGTATGTATCGCCTTTTAAACGACCATCAATTCTAAAACAAGCACCAACACCTTCCGCGCTTATCCAGGCCCACATATATACAGAAAATCATCCACTATTCTGCAAGTTTTTGGTGTATCTTTCCTCAAACCGTTGATTCTGAGGGCTATAAACACGGATGCGGGGTAGTTGGAACTGGACTGAAAAACTTTTTCATCGGAAAACACAGCTTAACTCCAGAACTCGTCATCTTCATTACGATACTGCAAAGTATATCTACACCTGAGTTCTGTCCTTATATGCTTGCGTAAGAAATGGTTTCTTTGCGGTTGACCTATCTCTTAGCCCAATATCTTTTATACGTCGACGTGCAGTTCTTATTGATTCTGCGAAATTTAAAACTTCTCGGGCTTTAACTGCGGTAGAAAAAGGCTCTTGTACAACACGATTTACCAAAAAAAATAATCTTCTTCGGTCGATATTTTCGGACGGCCTGATCCTCTTACCCGTTCAAGACTATGAGATTGGTACCACTTTTTCTACAATTTTTGAAATGCAGCTGCGGCTTACTCAGAGAAATCTATTGCAACACGCCGTAATGATCATTCCACTTCCAAATTAGAAATACCTACTTTTTGATTTTTCTATTTCAGTGAAATGTCTAGGCATTTTCACTCTTTTGACGACTATACTTACTGACAATTAAACTAACTTAAACAATATGAATCAGTAAATGTTTAGTTTACTTACTATTCCCGTTGACAATAGGATAAAAATGTGGTTTCCATTTTTTTGGCCGCGGTGGTACTTCTTGCCTGAATTCCATAACAACATTTCCGTTTGGTCACATATATGTATTGTGAAATTTAATAGTTTATTTTATGTGAAGGCATAATGCGTAGAAAAAAGAATATTAGCAGTAAAATTGGGAGCCCCAGCATTATTGCATAGAAACCAGAGGCAAGAAGCAAAATGTACCCAAAGATCAGTTACATTTAGGTATAGGACCAGCTCAATGCATATGCTAGGCATTAAAATTCGTTTGAGGAATCTTTTGTCTGTGTGGTGAAGTACCTTATTCTGTCTAAGACAAGAACACTGAATCTGATCTGTGAAAGTTACGGGGTTGTTTTCCAATTAAGTCAGTATCCCGCAGTATTTAGTGCAGTGTTATAAGAAAGAACACATATTGAATAGATCAACAGGATCAGTATTACCATAAAAACCTTACAATTGTTTAGTATTTAGATATTGGATCAATGTTACATTAAATACACATAGCAGTATAATTTGTAAAATACATGGTCAACAAAACTTTCATCATGTAAGATTAAAGAATGCGTTTCTTCTGAATGAAAGTGCAGAGCTGCTACAAAAAGAAATACCCCTTTCTTTTTTCTAAAACCTTCCATTTGCGAAACTATGTTCATTAAGATTTTAAGTATATTTTATATAATTCGTCAGAAAGGACGAATTATATTCATTAAATTAGCACATTTTTTTGTATACAATTTAGACCGGTTGTACCTAATTGTCGCAACCCGATGCGATGCCAAAAAGTTGTAATTTGAAGTTAGATTATTCTTTGCGAAGGTATAATCCATCTTATATAATATTTATTACTTATATCTTATTTTACTTTATTATAGACTGTTTGTTCAAAGCGCCCACCAATATTGTTAACTGTATTATTATGAATCCTAAACATAATCATATTTGCTTTTATGATTTATTTAATTTACATTGACATTGAATACTCTGCACGTTTTACAATAATTTGAAGGAGAATGAAATTTGCGATATAAAAGTCTTTGTACATTATTTTATTGAAACCAATAATAAAAGGGTTTTAGTTTAGAATAAAGGTAGTTTTATTTATTTTCTTGTTATAACTTTCATAACGCAATATCGCTGGTACTTTTATGTAAGAAAATTTAATCCTTCCATTGCTTTGTATTTCAAAATATTCATATTAAATGAAAACAAAGTTGTATTGAAATGTTGTGTAGTGTCATATAGAAATTTTGTATTGTTTGCGTAGCTTTTGTTGTGTAATCTGTATCAGCTTTATTTTGAACATATGTAGGAAGGAATATTTACATTTCTGTCCAGTAAATATTCTTTTCAATGGTTATTTTAGTTAACTAGCTAGTTCATACCGGTAGATCTCTTGAAATCGCTTTATGTATGCCAAACAGTTTTTGCTAATGTTGAAATTAAATAAAGATATCAATCAGGTTCTCTTCTTTTCAATTTTAATAATAGTTTTATTTTTTGTAATTACCTCAGCCTGTAATGTTCAAATTTCCAAACAACAAACGCATTTAAATCCTATTGCAGGATTTGACCGAAACTGCAGACATGTCTTACTTCATAGTATTGAGCAAGCTATAGATTGATATGGGCAAAAGTTGCTGATGGCAGATGTCGGAACAGAAAAAATTATGCAGTTGAGTCAATTTCAGCTGGCAGACGCGCGATGGTTAGAAGGTGTGCTTGATAGAGTGAGAAATATGGTGAAATGTTATAACTCGGATGTGAGAATATAAGAACTATATTCGAAATTCGTATAAAAATTGTTAATTGTTCAGTTTTTATTGTAATGTATATCTGCAGTGCTGTACGTTCTTCATTCAGAGAGCTTCACCCGCATCTTCGAGCTAGTGACGCCAGATGCTTGTGGGAGCGGGGTTACCGCCGATAAAAAAATATTTCTACTATACATATTTGTAATTTTAGTATCACGAGAAAAAAGATAATGCAAAATGGAAAAAAAAATAAAAAAGAAACATGCCATACTTTTTACAATGTCTATACCATAGTTCTATTGAAAATATTATTCATATGACCCAAAAAAGAAAAACATTTATGTTATTTAATGGTAAGGTCAAAAAGAAAAAAAAAATAGAATGTCTACTTTATAGTTCGCAGATATAAATAATAACAAGTATCTGTTTTAGAAAATGTAATCTGTTTGTAAAATGTATTCGTCCAACAAAATTATCACTAGATTTATTTATTAATTTGGTTTTTAATTTTTATTAGTAATAATAGTGATTCAACTTGCAGATAATCCTAAAATATTTGTTGAACTACCCGCCGTTATTTACATATTATATGTTTGCACTGTTTCTGCCAAAATGATTAAGGATTTAACAATGTGCCCGTGTCCTCTTCAACTTCCGAGTAGGATACGCACGGAAGTGACAACCGATGTAAGTGCGAATCATCATACGTCGACTACACGTTGGAATTTGAGCACTATATATTTAAACAGCATTAAAATAACGTCCGAGCCCGTACAAGTCATCCCACTGTCAATACAGACAAACGGTAGGAAATGGTGTGAATGATACGAATCACTCGATACGAATCTTGGTCCGAGAAAGAGTTGTAACGTGCGAATCTTTGAAAAGAGTCATACTGGCACATCTCGAGCGTGTGCATCTAATTGTACAAGAAACTATAAATGCCTGTTAGATTTCAACGAGCTTAATTATCGATAGTCAACAATTATAATAATAGTATAAGCAGCCTCAACACCCATTACAAAAATCTCATTAAAGTTTATTGTATCAAATTTTCACAAACGAGCATTTTAGCTGTCAGTTACTAATTTTAGCATTAATTGTTAATAAAATAGCAGAATTTTAAGTACCCAAATACGCAAATAAAATAAGATATCGACTGTTCGAGTTTATTTTGAGTTCCCGTTCTTTTTTTAACTACATCTGACGTTCTATTTCAACAGGTTCGCCCACCGACGACCACAGTCCGGTTCTCAATTTATCAAAAAGCGGAGGAGGTAGTGCTGGATCATTGGGCGACGGCGAACATTCTGGCAGCGAAGCTGACGGTCCTGATGTACCTCCCTCCCCTCGTTCTCCCAGATCCGCGGCGGAAGATGAGGAAGATGATAACATGTCGGAGGCGGATGACGAAGACGAAAAAGATCAAGGTATATATGTCTTTTGCAATATAATAAATGAATATTGGGATCCGAGTGTTTTGATAACAATAGCCTTTAAAAATTAGAAGAAGTAGTACAAAAATTAGTTTTCATACATTTTCTCAATTTTAATAAATTGCAAAATAACTTTTAATTATAAATACATTTTTTTTTTTATCATACGATTGTAAAGTTATACGTTTGTTTGTTTCTATAATGTTTGTAATTTATCGTCTTTTACACTTCTTTTAACGTGTAAAAAAATTGTTATTGTTAATATTATGTGTTTGACCTTTGGCGATAACGTATACAATCAGTTTCTGATGAAGGCTTAAAAAGTAAATAAAGAAGCCGAAACGTAAAATGTAAATCTTTTTATTCGATTACTAGCCACATTCCAAAAAAATAAATTTTCGCCTACATTATAAATACACACATAGATACATACATATTATGGTGGTCCATTTTTTTTTTTTGGATTATGGTAACTAGGATCCGTTTAAACTGTTCCTTTGCGAACACATCTTATGCACGAAACAAAATTAGGTTAGCTGATAATTATTAACGTGCGGAGGCCAAAGTTAGAATAAATTAAACTGGATTTTTTTATCTAATGATTAAAATAACTGTCATGATTATCTAACACGAGAAATGTATTTATGAATTAATGAAAAAATTATAAAGCAGGATACCTGTTTGCAGTATCCAACATGGTTGCCCGTATTTCAATCAAAAGAATAAACTATCCTTTTATGAAATTTATGTGCACACAATCACAATATCTTCTACTATTTCTTTGAATTAAATGCTAGAATGCACATAAAAACAAAAGGTGGTCTAAGAGATACACACTACTCAGATATCTATTCGTTATGTGCTCTATGCTTAAAATCAAGCGCTATGTGATTATTTTGTTCAATTTAGTTGAAATTTTGTGTACTTTATGTTGAAGTTATTCCCTGTGTTTATTAATTCGATTTATAGAAGGCAGCGATTCATATTTTTATTTTTTTGGTTGTTGTTATGGACATGTTGATTATTATTGATTGATAAAAATAAATGATATTATGTGTCAAATTCAGTAAACGTATTTTTTATTTCAAACTGAGTATTTTCACTAAGTTTTACCGGGTTTCCAACTGCAAAACTCAACACTTTACTTATTAGCAGGGATGTGAATTGAGCCCACATGGAATACGGCGTTTAAAATTTTATTGCTCTGAGTGTCCCTTCATACAGTCCCTAGCGTCTCCACCAGCCTAGTCGCATGGACAAATTGGTGGAGACGCGACAGACTGTATGAAGGAACACTCCGAAGAATAAAATTTCAAACGCCGAGTGTTCCATGTGGGCGCGATTCACATCCCTGCTCGTTAGTATTAATGAACAAATATTGTAGATTTATATGTTCGAACTTCAGAAAATAAAGACCACCCCAATACTTATGCATATACGTATAAACGCTATGGTTGTTTGGCTTTGATTTAGTCTTATCAGTTTATTAATAAAATCTTCATGTACATAATCCTTTCCAAATTCTACTGATATGCACTCCCCTTCCCAAAAAGTCCAATACTCGCCTCATTTCTTCATTTGATGGTGGTTTTTCCACATCCATACTATTTTTATTTCATCTGGTTCTTCTATTAGTAATTTCACAAACGTCATATTATTTAGTTGCAACGAAGTATGGAATGTTTCTCCGTTTTCTATAGGTTCATTTAGGAATATTTTACGTCTAAAACAATTCTGGACACTACTTTTCGATACATGATGCCAGGACATTGTAAAAAGGTGCAGAACGTCCAAAAGACTGATATTTTCCGCTAAATCATTCACACTTACTTTCGGGATCTCTTTTCGATGGATGTCCTCCACGTTTTCTAAAATGTTGCTACGCATTTCTCAGAGGTCTAGTGTTCGAATTATTCCCTGGTCACATGGTTGTAAAATTGCGATAGTATTAGCAGGCAAAAGAAGAACTTGAATGTGCTTTAGTGATGTTTACGTTGCAGTAGTCAACGGGTAATGTATTGACGTTTCTAAGACATCGAGGATTTTTATTTTTGCCAATTACAAAAAGTTTTTTATTTGTAACCAGCCATACTGGCACAATATAAAACTGCCATGCGCTTTTCCGAAAATTGACATTCTTGTGCACTTTGGTGTTTAAAAATGTAAGTCCGTTGCTCTCCGTTGGGATGTGAAGAATGATTTCCAGATACTTGGTAATGATGAAGAAATGACAGGCACCAAAACACCAAGATTATATGGACTCCAAAAAAAAAACATAAAGACGGATCCTTTAGCCAAGTACCTTGCCAGAATCTCCAACCACTCTTAGGAAAAATGGAGAGGGACATCAAGGATTCGGCATTTCATAGAAAAAGTCAAGAATGTCAAAATGGAGAAGAATGACGTTTTAGTGAGTTTCAACGTCAAATCGTTGTTCACTAATATCCCGATAGATGAAGCTTAATAGAACGCAGCGCATCTTCAACATATTTTACCTGCGACGGAGAATTGTACGAACAAGCAGAAGCAGCCGCCATGGGATCACCTTTGTCTCCAGTATTAGCTAACATTTTTAAGGAAGCATTCGAGGACAGCACCATTGCATCAAGTGAACTAAAACCGAAATCCTGGTATCGGTATGTCGACGACACTTTTGCCATACGGCCGCATAGAACTAACACATTACCTAAAATTCTGGAACACCTCAACAAACAACACAACCAAATACAATTTACCATGGAATTCGAAGAAGATGGCTCCTTATCTTATCTGGACGTGCTACTCAAGAGGAAAGAGAACCTAACACTGGGACACCAGGTTTACCAAAAGCCAACCAACACGGATCGCTAACTTAATGCAAATTCTCACCAACACCCAGCACAAAACCGAGGAATCTTAAACACATTGGTGCATAGAGCTAAGACGATATTAGATGAAGAATACCTTAAAGCCGAACTCCAGCATCTCAAGAACACACTACGACAAAACGACTAGAAGCTTAAAGACATTACAGCTACCATCAACAAACAACCAAAACAACAGGAAGGAGCAACAACCACTACTGAAACGACTTGCCAGCCATACATCAAAGGATACACTGACAAAATCGGAAGAAAGCTGCACAAATACAACATCAAAGTAATCTTCAATGCTCTAGAAAAACTATCCACAAAATTATCTTCACCGAAAGATCGTACCTCGCCGCTCCAAAATCCAGGAGTCTACGCGATACCCTGCACTTGTGGAAAGGTATATATTGGACAAACAGGCAGAAACATCAATATCAGGTTAAAAGAACATATACGAGATACAAAGTATGAATACACAGACAAATCAGCAGTAGCAGAACACTCAACAAACACGAAACACGGAACCAACTTTGACAAATGCAGAAAACTAGCAACGGAACCACATTACTGGAGAGGATTGTACAGGCAAGCTATTGAAATACAGAAGACTCCGAACAATATCAACAGAGAAGACGGACTACAATAACCAAGTAACTGGAAACCATTCTTCACATCCCAACGGAGAACAACGGACACGCCTCAACAGAGCGGACCAAAGGACACACGACGATAAATTAACCCCGGATCAGGATAAACTAGTCACTTCACTTCTGAAGAAGATCACGACAAGATGATCCAAAAGTCAAAGAATTCAAACTTTTCATGGCCTTCTAATATGTCCAAAACTTAGCGCTATGTCAAATAAAAGAATACACCGATTTTGTGTTTTTTTATTTTCGCATATCCTCGAAGCCATTTGAAATTTGTGTGTTTTGAAAACCGTTTTACTAGCGTTTAAAGTATGCAACCTGTTCCCCACTCCTTATCTGTTATACTTCTCGAAATAGCAATACAGTTCCTATTAAAGTCAGCCTGTTTCTCTAAAGTAAACCATTTGCAGGCCGAGATTGAAGGGTTTTGATCAGAATTATAGCAAGCAAATATATCCTGAGTATGGAATTTCAAGTTCTCTAAGTTAGTAAGTGCAGATATTATATGACATCGCTCCTTTTTAACCCTAGAATTCTAGATCTTCGTAATATTTTAGGATCATGAATACCTACTGTTCTCTGCTATAATGTTTAGAATTGCTTGCTGTGTACTTATGTAGAGAATCAAACAATCATCATTAATTTTTTTTTTTAAACAATCCAGTATTCTTCTGCCCGTGAGGTTAGATGTCGTTTTGTATAAATAAAATAACGATTTCCATACAAAGAGCAAAGAGTTTAGCTGCAGTGGTTCTCGAGATAAAAAATTTAATTCATTGATCTGGGTCAAATAGGGACCAAGTGTGCACGGGTGTTATATATGAAGTCGCTGCAAAACATTGTAAAGTCACACTCTAAAAAAGGCGTAAAGCAGTCTCGATGTAAAATTAAACAAAATGTAAAGGAATATTCCATGAAAATCTAAATTTTAGGATATGGACGGAAATTTCCGTTTTGGAGTAGAATTACAAGCGCCTCAGGTATTATCACCGCCAAATAATTTGTTACAATTTTAAAAAACCGTGTGAAGAAATATTACAACAGTAAAATTAAAATATTTACACTTATTTGTCGTTTGTGTTTCCAATGCCGAAGATATCGAGGTTTCTTTCTAGGTTTTTTAAAAAAATAGATTAACGCGCAAAGATATTTAGGTACAAGTGTAAATTCTGGGGTTGTTACGAAATTTACAAGTGTTGTTTAATTTTACCGATGCCCAAGTAAATTTAGCCGTAAAATCGATGGTATATAACAAAGTTGCCATCGATTTTACGAGTAATTTTACACAAATCTTTTTTTGAGTGAATGGAATGTAGTCTTTGGGCAATTATTAATTGCATTCCAGATCACCATTAATATCCATCAGCAGATTTTAGATTCACCTTATTTCAGAATAATTACTATGATCGCTAAGCAAACTAGGGTCAGGGCAAAAAGCGGTGCACCTGATCGTCTGTTACTAACCAGTCAAGCTCCTTTTAACCTTTGACTGTGAAATTATTTCTTAACTCAGCTAGTTACTGGTCTGATTCTTAAAGCAGATTGTCTAAGGAAAATGAGTTGCAATGATGTGTTGTTTTCACTCTCATGTTAAGCTTCGACAATAAGTTTCCATTTCAATCATACGACTTATTTATTCCTTTACCTTGAATGATTTCTATTCAGATATTAAATTATCCTAATTAAATATCTAAATTATAAAAATGAGTGAAGATCTTAAATTGAAAAAAGGTTATAGTTGATTTATTCCAAATTTTATCACAATTGACGTACAAAGTATAACGTTGATTTAAAATTTATAAAGAAATATCTACTGTTTTATATGTTTCTCAGAATGGTTTAAAATATTAAATAGTTGTCTTGAAAACCAAGCCGTTGAAAGAAGCCAGTCTATTTGTCTATTTTTGCTTTCTGATGTTGATAAAATATATAATTATTATAATCCATTGACGGTTGAAATTACACTTATCCTTGCTGTTAGTATAAAACAGTTTCGAATAGGTAAAGATTATACACTAATTATTTATGCCGACGCGTTTCAGAAGCGATCTGGTATTACACTCATACTGCAATTAGCAATTCCGCGCGACGACGTGATGGCCTTTAGTCTAGCCACAGTCTAGTTCTTTTAGCCCCGGGGCAAAAATGAAACACTTAACTCGCGTGATATCCATTCCATAACCAAAACGAGTTGAAATATGGCAATGAGGCAAACCGGTCCCAGACGAGATCTCCCGGTCATCAAAAAGGAAATAGACATAGGCGTATACAGTGCACTAATGTTCATAAAAATTACTGAACGCGCGCAGTGTAATTAATGTAGTACTCTACCTAAAAATGAAAGCGCTATGGATTATGCAAATAAAAATATTGCTGATAATAGAGTAAGCGAAATCTTGCATAAGTTAAAAATTGAATGTTACTATTGTTAATTATTACTACTTTGGCAGGGATAGGTAATTGTCTTAATCAACATTGAGATATAATAACAGAAGATCTGAAATGTCACAAAAAAATTGAGTTTAAAATATACCTAGAGAATTGGCAAAATGCAATCAATAATAAAATATAATCATAAATTGAAAAAATTGTGGGCTAATGTTACTACAAGGAAAAAAAAATTACGTATTTAATGTACAAATTAAAACATCTTACATTGTATGTTTGAAAATTACATTATTTACCTAAATATTTCTCTTTCTGCATACATTTTAAAAATAATAACATGGAAATTTTTCGTTTCAATCGTAATGCCGTTCTATAAATTGTTTTCATCTTTTATAATTTTTTTGTTAAGTAAAAACTATCGGAATTGAATAACTTCTTTGATGTACCGAAATGAATTTTTGAAAATAGCGAGTCAATTGTGTCACGCAAGTAGAAGTAGAAATTAGGGAATTGTAAGGTTGAATGAAAAGCTAAAATCTCAAAGAAACTTCAAATCACTAACGGCCATAAGATCGCTTCACCTTTATTAGGGTTGTTTCTAAAGGAATTAATAAATTGTAGATATCTAGAAATTTAGATACGAACATATTACCATTGCTTTTGAACAGTCTGCATTCATGTGCCCCCTTTTCCAAAAACAACTGACCGAATAATAAATAAATGTTTTTCCGGGAGCAAAATCTTAGGGTATAAGAAGGGTTCTGAAAAATTGTTTTAAATTTCGGTTTGTCAATTGCCATACAAAATGCCGAATAGTCTTTCACTTTACTATTTGGAATAAACGCAAAAGAAACATCAAAAACTATTTATCGGTTGGTTCCTGAGAGAAAGAAACGTATATGATAACCATTTACTAGAGATCCACCATCAGTTGTTTACACAAATAAACTATTTGAAGTATAAAACGTAAGCTAAACTTCTAATACATACTTCCTTTTATTATAAATTCTAATACAGGGCATTCCAATTGAAAAGAACCACATCAAATAACTTTACCTGCTGTGATTTATACAAAATTCGGAAACCTGTCAACTGTTATATCAAGGGGGACACGCTTTAATGATGGGCCTAACTTATTCAAAAGGTCTTTAAAATCTCTTTCCGGTAACATGTATCGAAGTCATTTTTTTGATCAGTCAGCAAAAATTGCCTAATTTGCAACCTGTGTAATAAAAGACGATCAGAATGAAATGGTTTGGATTTTACTTTATAAAATGTTGAAACTGATGGCCATTAGCCTCCATACATTAGTACAATCTTGCTTCAAATGTTCTCCTGATATTTCGCAACATATCTGTTATTCGTTGACATTCTTGAACAATTTTCTGGTGTAACTCTTGTAAGGAAGCTGAACGCATGGCATACTCCTTAGACTTAAGAGGACCCTAAAGAAAAAAATCAAGTAGTGGAAGATCTGGCGATCTGGTAGGCGCTATTTTATAGAACCTCGTCCACCAATCCAACGACCGCGGAAGTCCTGATCCAGAAATTGTCGTACTCCGACAGCGTAATGTAGAGGCGCTGCGTCTTGCTGAAATACCATCTCGTTCTCTAACAAATCAGGATCTTGTTCCATTTATTCTGTTATCAAAGGATTGATTGTATCGTCCAGCATGTTTAAATCCATTTGACCATTTAAAGACCCGTCAAGGAATAGGCGTGCTATGAGGTGATCGCCAAAGATACCAACCCATACATTAAGTCCCTGTAGCGGTTGTGTATGTGTTGCTCGCGTCAAATGGGAGTTGGTGTCCCTCCAGTATCTGCAGTTATGACGATTTACTTTACCATTCAATGAGAAAGATGATTTGGCCGAAAAACAGATATTATGCAGTAAGTTTCAATTATTGTTGAGGCGTTCGGTCATTAATTCACAAAATTCCAGTCAAAATCATCCTCATCCAATTCGTGTAAATGGAATTTGAACTTCTTAAGTATTTCACAAAGTGAAGAACGGCTTACTCCTGATGCGTGAGATACCTGTGGTATCGCATTTTCAAGCACTGCGACCTGACTTAAGATTTCGACGTTAATATCTTCGTTATTGGCAACCCGATGAAAATGTTGTTTTTGGTTATGTGCAGAGCTCGTTTCTCTAAATTTTTGGATTAATTCCAGAACGTACTGGTGTTGCAGATGTTGGTCTGCATGATTTCCGTTGAATAACCGAGCTGTAGATGTTGAATACCTCCCATTCTCATAATACTAAGTCACTAATTCCACACGTTCTTGGAAGAGATTATATTATAATATATTGTGAATTCACGATTAATCTACAAATAAACTCCACTAAAGAACATTCCACTAAACAATACAAACGTAAACTAATACCGTACAAAATAGGTGTCTACAGCTGAAAACACAAGCAAAAAAGTAGAGATAAATGTCATTAAAAATGGTAAGTGAATGTGACAAAAACAAGTAGGAGTCATCTTGGTTACCACAAGAAAATTACGAAATGTCAGGAGACTACATAGGAAGAGCATTTGAAGCCATTTCATTCTAATCGTGTTTTATTACACACGTTGCAAATTGTGCAAGTTCGCTTTCAGATTAAAAACTCCGAATGAGTGGTCACAAGACCCATCTTCCCTATTCAAATTTTAAGGGTGGGGCTGCTACCCCCCAAGAATAATTTTAAATCGTCAAGCCTGTCATTAAAAGTTGTTCCCTTTGACGTGACAATTGACACGTTTCGGAATTTTATATAAATATTACAGCAAGTAAAAAGTTATTTGAGGTAGCTCATTTCAATTGAAATTCCCTGTATATATAATATATAGGTAATATATAAACGCCTAAAATTATGTTCCAGTTTTTTATTTATTTAATTCTCAATTAGTTTAATAAATAAAAATAATTTTGTATTTTCAATTATTCTCCACATTTTCAAGAAAAACGCTCAGGTACCACAAGTATCTTGAGTTTTACAAGATTACAACCTATCATATTTAAAAATTATAGCGCCCCTGAGATAGTGGCGTTCAATAGATGATAGATGGCGATTTTATGGTTGTCTCTGACAGAAGAATTGTAACTTAGGTTATCAATAAATGTTAAATATTAAGCAACGAGGAATACATTTTTTTTCACCAACACTTAATGTAAATTTCATTAACTAAGCTCAGCAGTAGTGCAATAGATAGATAGATAGGTATTTATCAAAAAAAATACAAAAAGTGTAGTGGATAAGTCAGACATACATACATATTATGGCGTTTAATATGGCT
The DNA here is from genome assembly GCA_949128085.1 of Cetonia aurata. Lineage (NCBI taxonomy): Eukaryota > Metazoa > Arthropoda > Insecta > Coleoptera > Scarabaeidae > Cetonia > Cetonia aurata. Next base: position 2,841,948 of record OX421885.1, read on the forward strand.
AAATATAGATATATAAATTAACACAAAAGACATTAAACATTATTGTACCCGTGGGGAATAACCACATACTCGTCAAGTGAGGAAAGTCAATGAAGTCTACTATGTCATTAATAAAAAGTAAAAACAGTATTGGGCCCAGAACCGAACCCTGAGGTACTCCCAACCACGTCGGTAAAACAGAAGAATAAAAGTACTTGTTGACACTTCCTGATCTAAACGAAACTAACATACTGCGCGCGGTCAGACAGAAATGATCGAAACCAATCAACAACAAACCCTGTCACGCCATAACTCTCGAGCTTTCCCAACAATATCCCATGGTCAACGCAATCAAAAGCCCGTGTTAAGTCACAGAACACCCCCGCTGGACACTCACCAGGGTCTAAACAATTCACAACTTCGTTCAGAAATTAATGAACCGCAGTAATGGTTGAGTACGCCCGCCAAAGCCATGTTGACTATCCGACACTATATTGTTACAACTTAAATGACTTAACAACCTGTCAAGTATGGCGTATTCAAATATTTTTGAAAAACTTGAACTTTGGGCGATAATTTGCGATATCGTGTCTATAAGTCTTTTTATGAATTGGATTAATAGCTTAACTAACAAAATGTAGGTACAGAAAGAAAGAAAAAAGTAAATTAAAGTCAATGCTAATTCTTCAAAAAAAAAAAACTGAAAATATATGTATATAATTGCTTTCGATGTACCGATTTAAAGAAAAATCTGCAGGTAAAACCTTGAAACTTTCATAGCTTTGATTTAAGTTGCTTAATTGTATTACACTGTATTAATTTGCAATAAGAAAATAGTGACAATAAATAAATAAATAAATAAGTAAATAATTGTATTGTAATTATCTTACAAAGTATAATTTTTCTAATAAACAGTAATATATAGATGAATGATATAAATTTTTATTTATTAATATTTCATTATATTTGTAACACGTAATAAGGGAACATCTACTTTTATCCCTGTATTATATAATACAACAAAATATAACTGTAATTTAGAGTATTAAAACCAACAAGAATAAATTACATTTCCATTGTTATCAAAAAGACTTTATAATACAAATTATAAATTCAACATTAATCGTGTGAATGACAACAATTATCAAAATTTTTGTATATCAAGGATCAGCAGCCAAAGAATGCTATAGGTACCTTATTAGACAACGCGTTTTTGATTATATGTAATTGTCATAAATCATACATGGGAACGGGCATTAAGAGAATAAAAAATGTCTTCCGGGCATGCAGATGTAATGGTCCAAAACCAGTTATTTCTTTAATATACCCTTAATGCTGTTAATCTTTTCTGTATTTAGTCATCATTAACTATAGCGTTCCATATAAATTCTTCACTTTTCCGATTGTCAACAGGAGAGAGTAATTACCAGAAGGTCAGGTATCTTTTCAGGTCATCATTAATATATATATGGTGATATATACTCCATCATATAGGCAGGCACCTACAAAATACATTTATGTATGTAGAGATATTTCCATCTAATCACCTAAGAAAATGCACTCCTCACTAATGATCGATTTCTTTGTTGGACGATGCTAATTTTAAGTTTAGGTACTAATTACATATTTGTAATATCGTCTATAGGTTCTCATTTTCTATTTCCATTTTTTTTTTCATTTTGTTTTTAGCCTGAATGTGACATTATTATCTTTGTAAAATTAGTGCAGAAGCAATAATATTATTCATCCATATTAAGAATAGCCTTAGCCCTAGTCTTTAGTGTGATTTATTGTTTTTCAACAGAACCAATAGAAGTTTGTAAATAAAATTTTTATGTTATTTTCTTATTTCTTTATTATGGACTTGGTTTTGGTATTGATAAGAGATATCATCCGCATGGTTTGATTAATTGTTTCGCGGTCATTGGGTGCGCGAATGTTATTTTAAAGTCTATAAAGTTCGGGCCCTTATGGCAGGTTAAAATCTTGTTGAATAATAATAACATAAGTTTATTCATAAAGCCAATACAGATTGGATGATGCGTTAATCCAAAATTAAAACAATGTTTGTACGTGTCAATATACTGATAAAATAATAATACAAAATAAGACAAAACCATCATTAGATCTACATACCAATTTACCAAAACAATCATTTACAGTATAAAGAGCATGCAATTGCAAATAATCCCTTATACGTTCCTTTCTTTAAACTCGTTAAATTTATCTATATTTCGTCTAACAAAAGTCAAGCACTTATACGCCAAAGAAATATGAATTTTGAACATATCTCCGTCGACGATGTATGACAATATATATGCTGGCATCTACATGTTGAGTCGTTAATGATTAGGATGAACTAATAATTTTCTATTCAACTTTACAACACTTTTTTATAAAATCGCTTGAACACAGAAGAGTGGATATGAAGAACATACTGCTAAATTTAAATTTGTTGATTATTTTCATTATTTATCTTTAAGATCAAAAAAATCTCTTTCTGCAACAAAAAAATTAAAACAATAAAAGGAATTATTCTATCCAAAGATTCGTGTTTGTAATACAGTAATTCTTTTAAGTGTAAAAAAATAATCTTACGACTAAAAAAATTATGGGCTTCATCTGAAACCCAATCGTTTTTTGATATATCCTTCGAGCGACCGTGCTGTTTAAAATAACTTAAGTGGTTAAATCGTTTCTATGGACGTTTACGCGAGTTTTATTTTAAGAAAAATTCTCTAAATCGCGCTGAAATTTATTTGACATTTGTATCAGCAGTGGACACGACAACTCTTTTGCTTTCCAAAGATACAGTAAACTCCGAATCCAAAAGCAACAAATATTGGATTTTTAGATTTTGTGCGTTACGTTATTAATAAGATCCATATGAATCAAATCGTTAAGATGTGCCGCCATCTACATCAAGAAAAATGAACAGATTATTTGAAGATGTGTCGCCATCTATCTTCAACGATTAAAACTAACACCTACAAATAAATTCAGAAAAGTGTTTGGTATTAAGGTGGATGCATACTTTACGAAATTCGCTTGACTTGTCCTAAAAAACGTGACAGCTGCGGATTTCGGATAATTTAAGGTTGTGTATAACAACTACGCCTTAATCATGACGACAGGCAAGTGTTTTATGAATTTTATATTTTACACACTCAATACAAACTAACAACATTTGTAACAAGAAATAAAACACCAACAAAGCAGCAGTCACTGTCGCTGTCGGTAGCCTCATCTAGGTTCACCGATATTATTAGAGGTTGAACATCATCTCCAGAAATCGTTCTCGCTGATACCATTCTTGGATAAGCGTATTTGTGTAACGGATACGGTTTTTCCACTTATCCTTGCCAGTGCTTCTGGCCATAAACTTAATGCTGCCGAATCTCCGTCACCATTGCGTCTAACATGTTTATTATAATAGGATTTTACATCAGCCCATATAAGTGCAATAGGATTGAACTAGAAATGGTATGGTGGTAAACGTAAAACCTATTATTATTGTTATTATTATTATTATTAAAACCTCATGCCCATTCTGCCGTACTAGTCGGTAATAAACCGTTTTCCATCATACCCTTTTATATTTCGGACACTTCGGACATCTTCAATCTGCCAAGACTTCATTATAGTTTCTCTTGAATATATCCATGTTTCATCCAGGAATAAAACACCGTGAAACATTGTGAAACACTTTTCGTTAGAATCCATTTAAATCTGCAATTCACTACCTGGTAAAAGGAACTGTTAAGCTATATGTTACGTACTTTCTTTATGCATGTTATATAAAACATTTCGCACAGTCCTTTTGCGTGGTTCATCTAAATCCATTGTTAAAGGCATTTTTCAAGACCTTGAAGTCCCAGGTGAGGGCAGATATTAGTAGATATCTTTAGGACATCAGCCACACGCTAAAATAATAAAAATTAAATTATAATTAAAGACATGTCACGAGATAAAGCTGCCAGTAGTAATAACACTCCGCCGTTTTCTTACTCAGTCTGAAAATATTCCAGTAAATTCACCACGAACTTCTGGCATTGGGAATCCAAGCATTTACTCGGCATCTGCACAAAACGTTGTTATTAAGTACAATAATCATTAATTACATATAAAGTAATTACTCACATTCAATAATGCTCCAAATCTACTAGTAAATCTTCGAAGAACAGGTCGGTGAATGATACAAACCAAAAAATAGTTGATATTTCTTTACTGACATTCGACGGACCGATGTCGACATATCAGTGTGAATTATATACTACTTACTGTTATTCTATCCTTGTCGCACTATAGTATAACAGAAACGAACATACATATGCGTTTGTCTGCTTGAAGCCAGACTTAGGTGTCTATTGGCATATTTCTCTAATACAATTTAAATTTCAGTTGCGGACATTTAGCGTATATCTTTGCTTGACTGCGTACTTAATGACGCAACGGACAAGATCCATAAATCCAATTATACATTCCATTTACTTTTTGTTACTAGCTTGATTTCTTAAAATTATATAAGACTTTAAAGTATACCCCGTACTTTATGATGAGCTCATTCTTCAAACAATTATTTGGTTTAGAGACTTCCTTTTATCAAAGAGCACTTGAATATTTGTAATAGGTTACACCAGCTAATCAGCAGATATAAAGTTATAGGTTAGGTGTAATATTAATATATAAACCAAGATTTTACTGTAAAAATTAAAACGAGATCATGTTTCTAGCAAACCCAAATTGAATTGGTATGGGGAATGCATTACATATTACTTTATCACTCAGTATATAAGAAATCGAAATTATGTTATAAAACAAAAATATAATTAATTCTTAACTCCATAATTAAATTCAGACCGAAACAGGTACTATGCAGCATATAGAACGAGAAAACGATGTGGGTACATATGCACAACGTTGGCATAGTTAAAAAGAAAAGGTGGATTGAGAAACGACCGGTATAAACATATGTATGCGGTATATCTTTCCGGTCAAAACAGCCGGCATACCTTCGTGCAACAGTGATATAAGTTTTCGAATAATGGGAAATAAATCATATTTGATTGTTCGTGCGCGTGTATGGTCATCGTTTTAGGAACAGTAAAAATATCCGCGGCTAATTTGTTTGTTTTAAGATATTCCTTCGTGTGCCGGTCTACCTATGGGTATATGTATATATCTGTGTGTGAATACGTTTATGCTTTCAATTCCCAAAGATAAATGAGCTCGATACATGCTCTCCGCACCGCTTCTTTTGACATCTTATTAGGTAGACCGCAGCCTGGTCAATTCAACGGTTAACTTTCTTGTTATACGGTGCCGTAAATATATAATTTATAAAAACGTATTCGAATAATTTGCCTGATTCATGTGATACTATTTTTATAAAACAAATGAGGGAGACTGGCGGAATTCCGCTCACCTAAGGAATCGTGGAATAGTAAATCCAATAATATAATAGTAAATACAATATTCATTAAGTGCATCTATTAAGTATTTAGTTGGAGCAATTCTCTTTTGTCAAATCCATTTATTATTTTTTTAATAAGTTATTCTAAAATGTGCACTTGAGGGGTATTCCCCTATACGATGGGTAAATACTAATAGGTACGCATACGGGTTGGTAATGAAATTTTGCGAATAAGGAGTGGAAATTCAATAGTGTCTTAAGAAGCTCGTATTATAAACAATAAGGATATTATTTCATACAATATTATTTTTATTCGATTTTAAAGTTCACATATGTATATATAACAAAGGGCATTATTAAAATAATAACAAAAAGGAACCATTAAGCAAAAATATAATACCTATAGCGCTTTTTTTGAGACTCGCAGACAGTGATCACAAATATACATAATTGCAAGCAAATTGTGCAGCTAAGTTCATCGCCATCCGTGCAGTTCTCGAGGCACACCAGACAATGGTTGAATAATTGGTCCAAATCTACATCATCATCGTCGCATAGAAGTTTTTCGTCTAGATCTGTAAAATGACTTTCATCAAAATCATAATTCCTTGTTTTTTTTTTGTTTGATTTTTCTGATGTTTTATCTTTTTCCTTTTCTATTTTTGAAAACTTTCTACGGAAATATGACTGATAAGGTTGTCGAGAACCAGAAGAATTGGTTTTTCACATGTAGGTTTAGAGAATTCTTGAAAATGTTTCAGTCATTCGGCAAATAAGTTAACATTTATCCGTTAAATAGCTTCCCTTTTTTTTGTCGACTTGGGTCGACATTCTCTTCCTTGGGGATATAAACATAGGTGGGACATAGGTTCCTGCTGCGTTGAAAGCGCAAACCACGGTGACGTTTTTCCCTCATTCCCATGATACTAAGGCACACTTTGTTCTTCTTGGTCCCAATGCTTCCACAGGCTTTTGCACCATCGCGTCGTTATTCCGGTTTCGTTTACATTATAAAATTGGTTTTCGGTGAATTTGTACTTTTCAAAAACTGCATGCAAATTCTTAAAGTAATGTTCGAGATCCTCCTTGTTAAACGCAGCAAAACACGGTTTATACTCGTCTGTTCGGGTTTTCTTAATGATATGGATGGATTGCGTTGAAGAGATAATGCCAATCAATATTTACCGGCTATTCTTGTTGATTTATTAAAACCATTTTTGATATGGTTGGCTTCAGCAAAATTATACGCCAACTTTCGGGTGTCAAACGCGGTAATTGCATAAAATAGTCCAGTGTGCTCAGCGGGTTTTTTTTTTTCTTTGGAATCCGAGAAAACTGGCTTCCGTCCTAAGCGAAGTTCCAAAACGTTGGGTTGTTTAAGTTTATCTCGCAAGGTAGATCCGGGGATTCCAAAAGATCTAGCTGCTTCCCTAATTTTTCGGCTTCCCTGTGACACCGCTTCTATACCTGCTTCTGACTGAGGCTGACTCCAACAACCCTTAGTTGTGCGGCGAGAATAATATCCAGGCATCTACAAAATACGCCTAGTACCTATTAAGTAAAAGAATTTAGTAAGGGGTAATGCCGCGCACCAGTTGCTATGTTGCCCCAAACAGATGTTCAATTAGCATGTCTTGTTTCGAGTAGAAATGGCTGAATTAATGCCAAAAAAAAAGCGTCTATTCTAAAGTAAAACATCCTCTGTCTGACAATATTTGCAGATAGTAATTTTAAGTTTTGCTAGTAAAAGGAAACTTACCTTAAGAATCTGAGACTTGAAATTCTAAACAACACACAATATTTTAACCGTACCTAGAAACGAAAAGGCGTGGTCGCATAACTAACACATACTCCTTCTACGCTATAGACACGTGGTTTAAAGATATCTCCCGCGCTTTTAACTGTCGAAAACAGATATGCGCGGATTTACCCACTGCCCGGTATTCCCCCATGCTCCTCTACACATTTAGCTTCACTCAAAGAAATGAAAGAGTAACTTAAAGTATAATTGTTAAAAGATGTTGGATTTTTTTAAGAAAGTTACGATATGGAATAAGGAAGTATAGAATGGCATAAAAGTTGGGCAAATTATAAATAGGTGGCCTAAAAGAAACAAGGACTTTGAAATGATATACAGTTCATAAAAAGTATATGCAATGCCTAGCTACTGCGTATTTTTTTATTAATGAACTACAACTGGCAATAATTAGGTTTATTTTTTAGCTTCTTGAAATTTTACTTTCACAATTTCCAAAATTCACAGAAAAATATTCCAGTAAAACGTATACCTATGGTACCAGTCATATACTGGTAAAAATTAGTGTTAGGACAACCGGTTTATTTCAAAAACCGAATAATAATCATTCGAATGGTCATAAAAAAACCGAATGATCGCTCAGATGATTTTTCATTCGGACGTTTACAACGTAAATGCAATACCACATTATACGCGGTGTTTACGGTCTTGTGATTTTATTTTCAAGTGGTGATCATCTTAAAATAAAGTCATCAACGTAAAAATATCTTAACAAAAGTTGCATAAAAAGAGCGATTTTAACGTTAAAAAAGAAATTTTGGAGTTTTTATTTGTGGTGATTAAGCATACTAGATTTATGTTGTCCATTGAAACCCCTTTACATTAGTTGTTCAAACTTATCGGATGTGTTGCTGAACGCAATCGCGCTCGACGTATCCATGAATTGGCATAACTTACTAGGCCTTGGGCTTGCCGTCGAATTTTCGCCACAGACCAAATATGAGTATTACGACAGCTATTTATGCAGTTACTGTAAACGTTGCTTCATCAGTCGCCAATACAATCAAAGAAAAGTTTGGAATTTCTGCATATATAAAATTGTAAACATGAAGGATGATCTTCAGGTTGTCAAGCCTGTACTTTTTGTACATAAAAAGGATACAATTGATTCTCGCGCAGTGGTTGCCAGACATTACGATGTGATACATTTACATGGCGAGATATTTTTCAAGTACTACTAAAAAACTAGAAGGAACTTCTTCGACATGGTATGAGACTTCTTCGGCATCCAAAATTCGTTGGCAAGGACCACCTTCTTGATCTTGACGTGTTTGCAGTGGACCAGTTTCTCGTGCACGGATGACTAGAGCGGTGAATTTTTGTGGAATAAGTGTTGGCCTGCTAGGAAACAACAATAGACGCTAGCGCAGAATTCTGGCGTACTTCATTATAAATTAAGAACATGTCAACGTATTCACTGTTGATGCGATGGACCATTTTTACTTTCCTTATTAGGATTTATTCAGAAAAATTTACGTGAAACCAGCAATGCAGTGACAACTGAAGAAACAGCTTCACAGATGGGAAAAGTTATGGACATCAACCCGCTTAATAAAAAATTCACTAGTAACCTATCGTTTACATTTACTTTGCACAAGATGTTGATCAATCGTTTTAGTGTTAAAAACCTTTTCTATGGGGTTTAATTACCACTTAAAAATAAAAACTACAAAAATTTTATAAACATTCAAATTCTCATAGGAAAATAATTACTGATCGTCCTATTCCGAATAACATACCAGATATAATATTAACACTTAAAGAAAATAAGGTTACTTGTATCATTGATATAGCAGTTCCGTTGGCAGCAAATACTGAAAAAACGTATGCAGAAAAGATTAATAAATATTTACAGCTGGCAGAGGAGATCAAAGTAATGTGATCAATGGAAAGAGCGGTTGTGGCACCGATCGTAATTGGAAGAACTGGAAATATACCTATGAAATTGGTCTCTGACAACGTTAGGAATTGAAAAGAAAATCTATCTTTACGATTCCGAAGTCGGTTTTCCTAAGTACGTCCGCGCGCAGAATAATTGTTAGTACCACCTACGTATCTTGTTTCTGCATCGATGTGTCACGGACCAAGTAGGAAAAACTTGTTAAAATGTAAACAATAGCGCAATAATAGAGAAGATATTCCAATAATAGGACAAAATAACAAGAAATACAGAACAAAAACAAAATAAAAAAATACAAAAGAATCCAATAACTGAATACAAAATACCTACATATATAACCGATATAATAAACTGTAAACAAATCGTAAATAAATTGTAACACGTCAAAAACTGATTAAAGCGTATACGAAATAAAATTGTAGAGAAAAGTCATAACTAATTACAGTTCAATACGCAAACGGAAAGGATCACTAAATAATAAATTGGCGTTTCTATCCATATGGCTGAGCGGAGTCTTGTAATGATATTTGACTATGAACCGAAAGCGAGTCAATACTACTATGAATTATTTTTGTGTATTCATATTGCATAACAGTTCACTTCACGCATCCAAAAGCGTACATGTCACGCACTAGTGCGTAAAGAGAAATGGGTACCATTGACGTATACAAATGCATTGCCATTTCTGGTGACATTTAGCAAAGTAAAGTGACTAAACTGTCAAACGTTAACATAATACATATTGGACAGTACATAAGTAGGCAGAATTAATCGTAATAAACGGTATTATTAAAAGTACGTATTATTCCTACAAAAAATATTGTACAAACCTCGTGCGTGACACATTTCGCGAATTCGTGCCCATGAAGCGCTCGACCAACGGCTCGTGCTTCAAACTGGCCACTCATTCGCAAAATGTGCTTTCACGCACTTGGTTCGTAAATAACTATTAAATGAACTTTTGCAGTTGCCTCATCTCTTCTCTGAGAGAAAAAAAAGAGATATGTCTATAACCTGCCCCACGAGCGAGATAAAAGCCATCTATGTATTTTAAAGGAGACATATTTGAGAAAGCTTTTCCAAACTCGCTCAATGAGCAGCTGTTGGTAAAGATAGTGCGGATACCAAACAACCATATCTCATTGTTATACAATACAAAAGCAGAAAATAACACTTTGAGTGTTAAAATATTAGTAAAATCCCTACAAGAGCGCATAAGAAAACATAGAGACGCAAATGCAAACGAATAGAAAGGAGTGATATGAGGGGAAACAGTTGTTGATAAAAAAATAACACAAAGATCTTTAAATTGTGTAACCCTAGGTAACTCCAACTGGTGCGCGCTGTATATAAAAATATAGGGGTTAGCACTCCTGGTGAAGGACAGTATCCCACACTTGCTGATGTTTAAGCATATGCTATTAGTATTACACCAGTCCTCAATGACGTCCAAATTTCTTTGGAGAGCCAAGCAATCAGCTATAGATGATACACGACTATAAATTTTAAGGTCATCCGCATAAGCCAACACTTTACAATTCAATAAGTCATAAATACGGTCATTATTGTAAATATCAAAATTAATTAATATTCGTTTGTGTATTTATTTCCGCCAATTTTATTACTAGGTTATAGTTTTATTGGATATTAAGTCAAGTGCCCCTTCCAAATCTACAACCATCAAATAGGTTTCTCTTTCCAAATAATCGCTTCTATTTGCCGTGATTTGCTGATCGATAAGTAAATTATTATAGAATACATATGATTGGTCAGGTGTGAGTCAAAATATTACGATAGTGGTGGGCACTATCGATAGCGACTATCGATAACTATCGATAGTTTCGACTATCGATAGTTGGCCATCGATAACTATCGATAGTTGACTATCGATAATTATCGATAGTTGACTATCGGTAACTATCGATAGTCCACTATCGATATGAAATCGAACCTATAATAATTAATTGCGTTACAATCATAACAGTAATATATTGTATAATTTATGAGAAAATTTGCGCAATTGGTTTTGCAGTCTTCTGACAAGTACTTACAGTGAGCGGCGTCTGAATCCCTGATATATTAGTCAACAAAAATTTGATTTTAAAAATTAAAAAAAAATTATTTAACTTACTGATTATATATGTAAATGCTCAATGCTGCCGTTCACATTCTCACAAAGCAAATATGGGTATGACAATTGAAATAAATAAAATAAAATTGAAAATAAATATAATTTAAAAATAAAAAGTAAATAACATTCTAATATATAAAATAAATACAATTCTGTTTATATTTAAAATGCCTCAAAAAACGGTCATAGTCTAAACAATATCTAAATTTTTGTTTATAAATATTAAAATGTTCAATTTTTTTTCTTTAATTCTGTTTCTTTTGCTGAGGGTGAGAAGCCCAGCCTTAGAAAATATCCTTTCCGACGGAACCGACGTTGCCGGAATTGTTAAATATTTTAGTGAAGTATCTGCTAAATTGTTAAACATTAGTTTGTTATTGCACCAAAACAAAATTGGATTATTTTTTCTAGGTTCAAAAGGAAACTCAATATACTTATTTAATAATACCGACACTTTGCTTTCTGATGTCGACTGTTGTTTAAAAGTCTTAATTTTTGAATCAAAGGTTTCCCATAAATTTACTTTTATTGGTTTTTGAGATATGGCTGTTGAAGTTGACGCGGTTTCGTACACTATTATTTATTTATTTTTATTAAATTATCGATAGTTATCGATAACTATCGCTAGTTGGTCCGACTATCGATAGTACTATCGATAGTTGAAAATATCGATAGTGCCCACCACTAATTACGATATCTAATATCTATTACGCAAACAAAACTGATTAGAATAAGAAAATTGGTATAAATCAATGCTGTATACTGTGCCTTTCCCTGTTTTATTATTTTTAAACTGATGGAGAACTTGTGTTGTTACAGATTTGGACGAAGGCGATCTTCCGCTGCCTGCCGCGCCCGGTAGCGATTCCCAACAAGCCGCCATAAACTATTCGACGTTAGCCAACGTAGTCGCCTCAGCCAATGGTCCCAGTCAAGATCCCAGCGTCTCATCGACGGAGACGCTCCTGCGTAACATACAGGGTCTCCTGAAAGTGGCCGCGGACAACGCCCGGCAGCAAGAGAGACAAATCAACTACGAAAAAGGTACAAACAGCAACATGGTGTATCTGTTATCGTTGGCCCAATATTACATGTATTTAGCGGCCACTCAGAAATGCTAAAAACAATCGTCTCGAAATTGTTCGACAGATAACTGTTCGTATTATTATGCAATGTTAAGATGGTAGCAACTTTTGTATCGACAAAATACAGAAAGGTATTGTTATTTGGTCGCGCACAAGTTCACTGAATAATCCCTCGAATATCACTTTATTCACTATATTTTCGTATCGTACTGTTTGTAAATATTTTCTCGGTTGCACTATGTATAAATTTTTTTTTAAAGCTGTAGCAAATATCAATATATATAATATAATGAATATTCAAAAAGTTTTTCAATCATGCAGAGACGAAGTGCATTTTTTCGTATAAGCGTGAGTATTACTTAGGTCAATTGATAATCACCCAACGTAAAACTCATTAATTTTATATTGGCAGTCTAGGACTGGAAGACTTTTTGAACTTGTGTATGTATTTAGATTGCATACCGGCGAAAAATGAACTACAAAGTTGGTATTATTTTAGTTGATTCGATAGTTGTTTAATAATTTATCGTAGCAATTCTAAAAGATCGTGTTATATTTATTTGTAACGTAATAACTAATTAATACCTATAAATTCCTACAAGTTTGTTAGGCGTTCTACACATACACACACAAAACGGCAACATTGAAATTACATTAAAATATTCGAATCTATGTAGAAACGCGAAACTGAAACTGTGTTTAATATTGGTATCAGACACACTCAAGATGTGGATTATCGATTTAAACGTTAAAAAATCCTAAAGAAGTCACTGTGTATATATTTCTTACAGTAGCGTCCTTGATTCACGTGTACATACTAATTTTGTCTACCAGGTAATATTAAAATTAAATCTTGTACAAAATATTCTGAAAACAACTTTTACGAAGTTTATTCCTTTCAGAATCGATTAGATTAGTAAATGGTAGGTGTGTGTACATATGCATATTACGCTAATTACTTTTGTCTCGCTATATATGCATATAAGAAAATCAAACATTTTATAGTTAATGTCAAATTATAAATTATACATAATACAACTTACATGATAAAAAAAAAGTAATTTTTACAAGCATTATACCTCCCGCCATAGTAACTGGGAAGTGATAAGATTTGCAAGTAGAGAAGTAATTGTATATTCTCTCCATTGACGTGTGAGAATTCAGTGATGGGATTTAGAAATTCTGTCCGCTGGAGACTTTGTATATTCATGGTGCCATTGCACGAAAAAGTGTTATTTAGAATGTAGATGTTTATTATTTTTAAGTTAATTTAAAGTGAAGATATGAATGCGTTTTATCTATTTATCGTAAATGGAAACTTTGATATATTCTTTTCCATTCAGAGGTTTTTCTTCCATAGATATGTGTTCGGTAAGATTCCCGATTAAAATAATACAAAAACCAAATGAATATATCAAAATTTTCTATATACCAAAAAAGTAAATTAACAAATGAATTGATTAATTCATAATGAGAAATTTTCTTATTGAAAAATTTTCATTGTTTAGTATTAGGTTTAATTATGTGTGATGTACATGTTATTCAAAATTGAAAATAAATGAAATTGAAAACTAATTAAATTGAGTTTCAATCACTTTTAGACTCTTATAGAGGGGGGAAGTGCAGGTATATACTTATTTTGTTTTAATAATTATAAAGAATTGGCACAAATTCAATATTCGAGGGAATTCGACCGAAATAGGTAGGTGCATTTTCTTTATTTTATTTATAATATTTTCCACTTTATTTGATTATTTACTTTTTGGTTTCTCCGACTAACAGAATGACTAAATTCCAGCACTGATTGCATTCACGTTCGTCAAGAAAGTATTCCTTTATTTGCAAAACATTTGAAGATTGATATGTGGATGTGTATATCCTTCTGAATACATATAAATTTAACAAATAATTCGTTTCGCCAAATAAATACGTATACCCTAGAACGTCCCCCCTTTATACAATTCCCCAACATTATTATTTCTGCAAATGTTGTAAAGGAGTAAATAACCGAGGGTTTATAGCCACACCTACACATATGCGGTTTAGTGATAATAATTTAAAAAAAATTATCACTTGCTTGCCACTTGTTTCACGTAGAAAAGTTTACCTGATTAAGCGTCTATTATAAAGTTCCAACCAACGATATTTATTGCAAGTATTTACTTGATGATTGTGTTGGAGTTCAATAAATTGACTTTACACTAAATTGCTAGTTATGGGAGTATTTGAATGCAAAACGGCAAAGTTCACGATCACGGACCACTCGAGAACTTATAAAAGTATTAGAATACTCGTTCTTGGTTCTCGTACTCGGATGCGCCGAGTCTTGAATTCCAATAAAAGCACTTTTTTAATATAAGGGCGTTGGGAGGCGCAACAGCTAACCTCCTCAAGTGGCCCTTCTGATATCGTCTCTATTTGCAGCTAAAACCATCTTGAACAGACATAACATCAGATGACTGAGGCTTTACTTCGTTCGCATGCGGGTATCCCTACAACCCCCGTCCACCAAAGGGTGATTAGCGGTTCGGGTCAGTTCATTTTCACAGCAGGCAATATCAGGTCTCTCCGCTGCCACCTCGTTCCAACATCACGCCGACCTGCCTCTCCTTTTCTTTGGCCTCCTTCTCTTTCATAATGTGAAGAATCGTCATATGTATTGTCTTCCATTTCCGCTCAGAGCGTAACATGTCCGTCACCATCGTCTCCGGTCTTAGTTCAGTACCCATTTTGTTATATGTTCTGATACGCATTACGGTCCACCTTGGGCATTCAAAAATTGTATGCTCGGCAGTATCCTCGACTCCATAATACATGCATCGGTCATCAAGATCTTTACCAAACCTCTTGGCATGTGCCCTATAGACACCGTGTCCTGTTAGCGCTTGGGTAAGATAATGGAAGCTTCTGAAGCGATATTGACGCCATGTTCAGATGTTAGGAATTAATTTCTTCGTCCATTGGGTCGCACTGTAAGAATTATCCCACCTTCTCTACCAGGTATATAAATAAATAGAATAAATGTATTTGAATACATGTTCTCGGATGTCAGTTCTCGGTTCTCGTATTCATCTGCACCAATCTTTGAATTCGAATGAAAGTATACGAATATCTGTTCTCGTATGTTAATTCTCGGTTCTCGAGATCCAATAGG
Source organism: Cetonia aurata (assembly GCA_949128085.1). NCBI lineage: Eukaryota > Metazoa > Arthropoda > Insecta > Coleoptera > Scarabaeidae > Cetonia > Cetonia aurata. The sequence goes on from OX421885.1 coordinate 2,857,426, forward strand.
TGTATTAATTTTATTTGAATGGACCATCTAATTAAATAAGTGAGTGAACCGTTTTATATCTTATTATTCTCATTTTTTATAATTTTGTATTATCACTACTACAAATACTATTGGAATTTAGAGGTCCTAAATTTTAAAGTTTAGAGAAATTTGATTTGAGATCATTCTTTTTAAAAATATGTATTAAATATAAAAAAATGCATGCAAACAAAATAAACAAATTCCTATATAATAAGTTGTTAAAACACTTTTGCTTTAAATAATTCATACATTTGCATAAGTTGTAAAATTGTGTAATATATAATGCTGCTAATCTGCTAATACACATTCATAAAACATAAGAATTAATAAAATGGTTTACTCTAATCTACATATTTATTTGGACGAAGTTTTATAGTTATAAAGAAAGTTTATAATGGAAAAATATAAAACTAATTTAAAATTATTTGATGATTGAATTAAAAAAATTAAAACAGTGTTTAAAAATTACAAAAAGTACCACTCTAATTTATTCAATGAGTTAAAAAATAGCAAAAAATTTTAATCCGATAAAAAAGAAGCTAATGGTGGCCCAGTCAAATGAAAATAATAAATAACACACCAATTAGAACTTAGAAGCACGATTTCGAAACTGTTCTCGAGAATGCATCGCAGGCAGAACTATATGTGCAGCCGAACACGATTCGAGACCAGGCATGCGAGAACAATTATTCGAATACTTACTAAAGTCCTCGAGAACAATGTAAATCGCGAACTTTGCCGTCGGTATTCGAGTACTCAAGTATTCGAATGAATGTATCGATTCTTAAAATTTCTCAATTCTAAAATATTGGATTCTTAAAAGTATTCGATACTGCCCATCACTAGAAATTGCAGCGTAATCATCTCAGTAGGTTGTACCCGACTACTCCAAAAATTTAACCTAAAGATTAGGTAAGTTATGACCGGCTTCTAGAAAGTTTGTTTATGAGATCGATAACTATTGGGTCGATAAATTGATCGAACCGCTAAAATCACGGACTGCTTCTGAAAGCAAGCTAATCATAAGTTAACAGTTCCATAGTTATTAGGGAGTTTGCGGTAATGCATTTTCCGTTACGTTACATGGCCATCTTTTGGATCATACGTAAAATAACATTGTAGTTAAAAATACGTTTGTGGAGCACGGAAACTAAAACTTTATATTTGACATAATTACAGGTGTTATGTCAAACATGACGAAGAATTTGTACAATCTGGTTGTATTTGACCAAGAGAGTATTAAAGATTTTATTGTGTATATTTCTTTAGAAAACGCAGTATAGAAAAGAAAAACACCGTATTCCGTATCAAAATTTCATTTACAGTTGATACCGTCAGAGAATTCTCAAATTATGTTTCGATTCGAAAAGCATGATATTATTAAACTTCATCAAGTTTTGAGGGTACCTCACGAGGTTGAAACAAGTGATCAACATGTCATAGATGTTATGTTTTGTAATTTTTAAATTTACATAAATAAATGTACCTTTTTAAGCTTTTAGCATCGTCGTCGTTGACGATAATATTTATACGACTTCTGCGACTCGGGATCAAATAATGTTACGTTCGTAAAGTTTGGCAAGATCTTGTCCATGGTTTGCAATGTTTTACATGTACACAACATCATATAACGAATGCAATCAGCTATACAGTTAATAGTTGTGCGCATGCGGAGTTATAAGAACTAAATTCTGATTGGCTCCGTTATTTCTGGAAATAACGTAATTTTATTCAATTATACGGTATAAATTTACCAAGATTTATGTCATAGATCATAACGGCAATTTTTATAAGAAAAAATTGACTACCGCAAACTCCCTATTAGATGATAAAACAGTTATGCCAGTTGCCGATAGATATTGTTTTATTGCAAAATTCTCTCTTAATATTATAGTCGGAAATTTGAAACTTGTGCACGTGAATCCCACAGTTCGTTGAAATTGGGCTTCGTAACGGACAAAAATAATAAAATTTTATAACTATTTGTTTTGAAGATAGTCACTTTCGCATCATGTGCAATGCAATATCATTGGAAAACAAAAAACCGAAATGCAGGTCGCGTAACTTTACGGAGGTTCAAAACAAAAATTATTTGATATTATAATAATAATAATAATAATAGCGGTTTATTGGCATCAAACATAGTAAAAAAATAAGTAAATGCTAAAATGCAACCAACATACCAAAAGGTACAGGATCAGCTGCTTAAAGCATAAGCCGCTGTTGTTCCTCCAGCACCATTAATAACGTTAACCAATAAATAAAAAATCGTAAGTAAAGAGTAATAATAATTCAAATCTAAGCGCAAAAAGCATAAAGAGAAAAATAATAGAAAGTTAAAAAGGAAAATGAAAATATATATATACTTGTTAGACAGCACTCCTTCGAAATTGACGGAACAGAGAAAGCGGACTCAAACGACGCATACCTAGTGGAATTTTGTTCCAAAGTCTAACAATATTATAACTAAACGATCTTTTAAAAAATTCAAGGTGGTGAACTGGAGGAGTTAGTAAGCCCTTGTATCTCACATTGATATTATGTACATCACTTCTAAACGAAATTTTACGGAACAAGTAACTTGGTTTCTTAAAATAAATAATTTTATAGAAAAAGATGGTAGCAGAAAATTCAGCTCTGGCAAAGATATTTAACTAACCAGCCCGATCGAGTGTATGAGACATTCGGTTAAATTTACGTATCCCATAAATAAATCTAAGACACGTATTTTGCAAACGCTGAAGTCTAGTTCTGTCAATGGTGCCCAAGCAGTAATAATAAACGGTTATGCAAAAGATAAATCTGGAAAGGACCAAAGATTCGCATAAGGCTTTACGCAAACCGACATCCAAACAGTCTTTACTACCATACAAAACCTTCAAACTATTATTAGCTAACTACAATCTAATTAAATGTGAAACGTATTCTTCAAAACGAAGTTCGGTGTCAAGGAAAAGGCTCAAGTTACGCACACAATCAGATACAATGAAAACTTCATCTTTGATTTTAATTTCAATATCCTTCAAAATCACAGCTCGGGATTTTTCAAGGCCAACAACCAAAACAGAGGTTTTTTCATTATTTATTCTAAGAATGCAAATGTTTTTCAGACATATTTATAAGTGACTGAAGGTCACTATTTATGTATGAGATGGCTTGACATATGTCACCAGGATCGAAGGTATAATATAGTTGTGTGTCATCAGCATAAAGGTGATAATTGCAATATTGCAAGCGCTTAATGATATTTGAGGTATAAATTATATAAAGTAAAGGTACACCGTCCAGTCCCGTTGCTCGTGATTGAATGGACTTGAGCAAAGATTCTACTTCATTTGCTGTTAATAATTTGAAAGAAAAAGAATTAGTATTAAAATTATTATTATTATAAAAATTTAGTATACTAGAATCAGCAGCAGCATTCGACATGAACGTAAAGAAGTGATTATTAACTTCATTCACATCCAACAGATGATACGGCAACTCCATCTTCTTACATTTATTATAAATATTTAATGATTTTAGATTACTCCACAGCATCCTACTGTCCTTCAATCTAATTACGTAATTAAGATAGGCTCGTTTTTCAAGACGTATAGTAGAGGTGATAAAATTGCGTAACTGTTTGTAATAGTTAAAAGAAGTACTAGTTTTATTACTCTTAGCATCTCTCAGAGCTTTATCCCTGAGTCTCATTAATAGTTTAACATTATCCGTAAGCCAGGGTGCAGGCTGTTTCTTAAATAATAATGTTTTCAATTGGGCATGACTATCGAACAAATCTATGATGAATTCAGTAAATGTTATAACTTTATCGTCAATATTATTGATGTTGTAAATATAGTGCGAAAGAATAGATTCCAAATGAATAACAAAAGTATCATAGTTAAAAAAACGAAAAATCTCGAAAAATATGTGCGCGTGGTACACATGGTAAATAATCATGTCGAAGTTTGTTGATGTGGTAGAAAATAAGAAAAAAAACAGACGGTGTAACGTCGTTACGGTATTAACCTAAGATTTGATGATATGGTACATTATTATGGTTATTTCGTTGAAGTAATTAGCACATCAATTTTGTATTATCTACTACATAATACATTAATGATACTTAGTTCATGTGTTATAATAATAATAGCAATATTGAAACCAATATTTATCTTTAACAAATTTAACAAAAACAGTTTGACAACTTATGCGTTTCTACGCATGCGTCACTTATTTTAACGCACCGTTGTAGCTCGGATAAGTTATAGAGTCGGTATGGAATCGATAAGTACGCTTTAAAAACACCTTTTCGGTGCTCCCTGGCGTCCATCCGGTGTTAAAACTAACTTCAAATTTCTATGTGTGTAAAGTTAAAATGCTAAATTCTTTAAAAAAAAATGTCTACAAGTAGGAGTAGAGGTCACATTTACCAAAAGTCTTAAAATACGTTTTTGAGCGATAAACACATCTCGCGCAGCAAGTGAGCCTCCCCAGAAGTATATTCCATAGCGCATAGATACAGAGAAACTAGTTGTTCTTTGGTTAATATATGTTTTAGATTACGGAAAAGATATGTAATAGAATTTAATTGATTAATGTTCAGATTCAAAGTTGGTGTCTATCGTAGATGACAATGAAAAACTAGATATTGTGTTTATTCCGTGTTTAATTGAAGGCTGTGCTCGCTTAGCCAATTATTAATCCTGTCAAGAAAATTGTTACATTTAATCCGTAAACTATCGTTTTCCTTATCAGTTATTATAATAGAGGTATCATCAGCATGTAATGTAGGTATGTATATTATCATCTAGCGGTATACTTTCCATGTCGTTAATATATAGCAAAAATAAGACGGGACCCAATACCGATCCTTGTGGCACGCCGTATCATATAGAATTTATAGAATTAATGTATCCATCCAAATTTAAATTTATTGAAACATATTGACTTCGATCATACAGGTAAGAAGGGCAGTTTGTCCAACAAAGTTTGATGACTGACGCAGTCAAATGCCCTGCTAAGATCATACATGATCGCAGCGGGACACCCACCTGCCTCAAGGTACTTCACAATACTTTGATAAAAACAATTAAGTGCTGCAAAAGTTGATTTTCCTGGTACAAATCCAAGCTGATTTTTACTAATGACACTGTATCTATCTAAGAAATTTAATAACTTTTACAAAAAGGCATATTCAAACTTATCTCTTATAATACTTAAATCTTTTCCAATTATCACGGACTTGTCTCTTTTAGTCAATATGCAATTCCTTTATTTAATTAACTATTATTAAGAATAGTATACTATTTCAGTTGAAAGATATATGTATTGACTGAAAAAAATAATTCTTTTAAATAGTGGCAAAGAAATATTACTTTGATTTATAGAATCCTTACTGTCTGTGTATTTTACGAAGGAAATAAACATGCAAATATATGCAAGTACAATCTGTAATGCTGCGAAAATCAGAAATCGTGATAATTTTTTTAAATTCTGGTGAAACAAATTCAAAAAGGTCATACAAATTAAAGATTTCAGAAATTTGAGTTTGCCAGGGTGATTTATCAATTTATGTAACTATGCAACTACATAGTTAAGAAGTTTAGCTTTCAAATTCTAAATATTCAATATAACATGGGGCTTAGGCCTATTATCAGTGTTTCTTTCTTTTCTGATTTTGAGAAAGCGCATTTAACATGACTTACACACTACCAGCAATTTAGTTTTAACCATTTCTTAATGGGGGGAACTGTTGTATTTTGGTTGAAGTTTTAGCTTTCCCTCATTCTAATTTCTTAGGTTATATATTCATAAAATTTAATGGAAGTAATGGATATTAGAAATACTACGATACTCGTTTAATGCTTAGTGTACAATATAAATCAAGAATTTGTTACACTTGCAAACCTGTATACTATGTACCTCGGGCCATAAGTAATGAAAACAAAACACCAGCAATTTTTAAAATTCTTTTCTTATAAGCATGAGCACTAACAACTACAAAAATGTTACTAAAATCAGTTTGAAGAAACAAAATTGACAAATTTTAGTTCTCGATGTTTGAGGTTTCCATGAAACAATAAACTCAAAGCTTGGTCCGGCCCAAATTTTGTTAGTGACCCAATGTACAAAAGTGTACTGCCTTAAGATTTTACTGATTATGCTCTCTAGATGACATATTCAAAATAAACATAGGCACATAATTGAATACCACTAAAATTGTGTTTAAGTAGGTATTGGTAACTGGATCTTAACGTATTTTAAATCACTAATGGATGGTAGGCTATTGTTAAAGAATAAACAAAACAGGGTTGAAATCGATCCACGTTTGTTATAGAAAAGTTTTGATTATTTACCATTTTTCTTTGCTATACAGGAGCTGTATGTATCTAGAAATCTGTGTGTAGTTAACGTTAGAAATTAAGTGACTTAAGGTAAAGATCGGTAACAGGTAGGTACAACACTTTACCCTGCCCTATACCCTTAACCATACCTTTTTATAGTAAAATAAAATAAAATAAAAAATAAGGAAGACAGTTTGAAGAAATGCTGTAATTTCAATATTATAGTTTCAACTGATAGGCTTGACATAACGCAAGTAAAATAGCATAATGTTAATTTATGAATAAACATACTTGTGATTTTCTGATTTGCAATTGGTAATATCCTGTTTTATGCTTCACGAAATCTCAATTTAGTTTGTGTACACAATTACACCTTTAGCAGTATAATTTTTAAGAAACAAAATACTAGATAGTTAATATTAGTTCTATCTATCTATATTACGAGTTATATTTCTATACACATGCGTGCATAGAAATCGGCCCACTGTAAACTTTCGACTTTAGCTATATTTTCTTTCGAATCTATTTATCAGATCAAGAAAAAATATATGTTCCTTTGACAGACAATTTAATATGCTTCTATATGATGATGCTGTTTGAAACACAATTTTATATAGAAAGTATGGTTTATTGATGATTACGTAAATTAACACCTAATTTTAAATAATAGGTTTGACTCCCTCTTGCTCTAATAACATCACTCATACGATGGGGCGTAGATCTAATCAATTTCGATATTGTATCGTGTGGGATGTCATCCCACTCTTCTCCTACTGTAACAACAAGCTCTGGAATCGAGATTGGCGCACGAGGTGTAGCGCGAATTCTTCGTTTTAGCTCATCCCATACATGTTCGATCGGATTAAGGTCCGGACTGCATGCTGACCAATCCAAAACCCGAAGACTTCTGGAATGTAATCTTGCACGATTCTTGTGGTGTGTGCCCTAGCATAGTCTTGCATAAAAATAAATACATCTCCAATGTAATCGCCATAAGTTACCACATGAACTGCTAAAATCTCCTCGGTATACCTAGCAGCCGTTAAACCTCTTCTCCCGTGACCACGGGCATCCGTACGGATGAGAACTGGGTCGGTTCGTGCTTGCATAGAATTTGCATACCAGATCATGCAAGAACCACCTCTATAGGCATTCCCCTCTACAATGCAGCATTCTGAAAATCGCTCTCCTGGTCTCCGGTACACTTTTCCTCTTCGGTCGTTACCATAAAGGCATATCCTGATCTCATCATGAGAACAGAACAGATCCCCACTGTGCCAATGTCCAATTCAGATGCTCTCTTGCAAAACACAGGCGTGCTTGATGATGAACCGCGGTAAGTTTAGGATGAAGTGCAGGTGTTGAAGTGAGGTTGCGTTCCTTTAGTCTTCGTTTTACTGCCCACTGACAAATTGCCACTCCTCATATCTAGTTCATGGAGCTGTTGCTGCATTTGAACCGCATTAAGGTAACGATTTCTTAGTGTTGTTGGCACAATATAGCGGCTATCACGACTCGTTGTATATCGGTTTGTGCCAGTTCCAGGTCGCCTATGAAAGGATCCAGTCTCTACATAACGTTGGTACATTCTTCGAACAGCTGTGCGTGCCATATGCAGTTCTCGAGCAACAGCTTGCTGACTAAGTCCATTTTCGATTAAAGCAACTACTTGGGCGGCTTTTTGCGGTGTAGAATGCATTACACTAACACACTTGAAAACTAATCAAATTATGAGAAACGCATAACTAATGCAAATTTCAATTGCTAAGGCAAAAATTTAAATCTCTCACTAGTTTGTTATTCTCGACGTAACCATAACATAAACGCGTTTTATTTGTTTACCGATCACTACACATATAGACACTAAGCGCACTTGATAAGTTTAAACTCATATCATATATGATATGCTTCTAATATTAAATTGTCTTTCAAAGGAACATATATTTTTTCTTGATCTGATAAATAGAAACAGAATATACCTAGTTAAATTCGAAAGTTTACAGTGGGGCTGATTTCTATGCACGCAAGAGTAAATTATATATTTAATTGTTGGTTTGAGTCAGGTCGTTTTGGAGGTACATATTGTTGATTTTTCTCAGTTTAGCGAACTGCTATAGAGAACTGCAATTGTTAACCGTGCGTACATATTTAACAAATACATAAAACGGTGATTCTGGCGTCTAAAGATACTACAACATTGGATTCTAAACATACCAAACTTGATCTTATTCGTGTCTCATAGTTTTATATTGTTGGAAAAGGATAAAATTCCTTTCGGAAGGGTTAGCGCACAAAGTTACGGAGAAAGAAACTCTTTCGAAAGAACGGAGAAGAATGTAGAATTAACTCGAAAGATTCAGATATATGTAGGTAAGTAAAGGGAGTATTCTAACATATCTACTTTAACGAAATAAACAACCCATATGTGCAAAACAGGCACACGTGCAGTTCACAAGGCCTGATGTTTACCTGACGATGAATTTATAAAAGTTCAGATATTCTTATATTATGTTTCCCATATATTAATAACGTCCTATTATTATTTGGGTAATTTGATAAACCCTAAAATAGTTAGAAGGTAAATTCGTTCAGTTTTCAAGATATTAATTTTTTTAATAGAAGAGTCAGTGATTTATTTTTTGTAAGTAGTTTTAATTTCTATGGCTTTTAGTTTAGTTACATATATTAGGGTGTATCCATACATATAACTTATTATTACACTAATAAATAAATAGCAACAATCCTTACATTTATTTTTAACTTTGTAAATATCTATTCCAGTTTACTGGCTTAGTTATTTACGATATATGTAAGTGTTAAGAATGAGAATACTGCAAAATGAATGGTTTACCTCCTTATTTCTCATTCAATTGAAAGGGCAAGTCTAGGAGAATAAAATAATTAAAACTATATTTTTTATAATAATAGGTTTATAAAACCGGTTTTACGTGTAATGGGTTTCTTCCTGTTCATGTTTTTGTTATTTACTATTTAGTCCAAGCAACATTAAAGCCATCAAAACATCTAATCAAAGTTTTGTAAATATGTACCTACTGGCTTAAAAATATGAATTAAATCTGTACTCTCAAATATTCTGAAGCTAGCAACAGAAATAGATATGAATAAAAATAGGTACTTAGTAAAATTCTATGTTAATAAAAACACGAACTATATTAAACAAAATAAATAAACATTAATTATAAAAAACAGTGCTAATTTTATTACCTATGTATGAAATCAAATCAAATAGCTTTTAACTCGCAGAGAATTGAAGCAAATTTTATAAAAATAAACTACTCAAGACGAGCAGTAGTGTTTGGAATCGATTGAAAAGAAACGTAGAAAAAGCTAAATAACAAGAAAATTAAGAAAAAGGTTTCTCAGCAATTTTGTGAATTATTTACATTTAAAACAGTTAAACCGTGAATTTATAAAATATCTTTCTAATTTTCTCGTTATTCACTATTTATTTATATGCCGCTTTTTAATTGTGCTCTGCACTAGTTCTGTAAAGGTATTTTATTCTCCATTAATATGAAATTACCACAAAATATAAATTATTTGACTTTTTGTCACAGAACGGTAAACACATGGGTGGTATTTAGTTTGGGAAATTCTTTTTTAAGCCACTTGTCATCCATATCTAAAGAAAATAATTACATTTATAGACACATGATAAAATTATTATAAATTAGGTTTTCCGAAAAATTTGTTCACCGTACAAAAATTGCAGTGTTTTCGGTATAAAAATAAATTAAATATATAAATATAAATTTGTAGCTGAACAAAAATAGCAATATTAATTATATATCTAGGGAACATGTGATCTGTTCTAATAAAAGTAGAACTTATATAAAAAAAAATATGTAAATAAGAAAATAATACATTTAAAATTTTTATACCAAAAATTTGAGCATTGTACATTTTTAAGATGTATCATAGATATTTATGTGTAAGTAATTAAATAAAAATACCAGGGGACATCGAATAAAAACGAAAACGCCTGTTTTTATGGTAATGGCATGTACTATCGCTTAGGGCTCCAGAGAGGGTAAGATTTCCACTAAAATTTTCGTTGGTCTGACCCTCATACTAGAATATATTTAATTTTTTACAATTACATATCATTTCCGTTGAATTTGTTTTATTAGTTTCCAAGCGATTAATTAATTATACATGCATTTCACGTCCAAAAAAAAACATAAGCAAACTCGATTAAAAACTACATAATTTATTTGTGCCAACAAATATTTTTAAAATTTAAAACTAAATATAATATATATGGTGTTCAGATACTTCTCCAGATATGTTATTTAAAACTTTGAAACTATCAAGTGGTGTACAAACGAACGTATATCGACGTATTGCTTTTCCTATTGTCAACAAGTCAGTGTGTAAAAATAAGCCCATGTCTGACCAACATTTTGTGAGTTAATCACCAACTTAAATTTCTTATTACTGAGTGATTTAAAGTACGCAGTATTAAAACAGCTGTTGGAATGAGAAAATTTAATTGATCAAAACAAAACTGGAAAAACTTGAAAATACATTAAAAAAAATTGTTATTTGCTCGCGCGATCAAATACCTCAAACAAAGGTGCAAACGTTTGCTTTGTTGTTTATTTTGTATAACGGAACAATACTGCTTTGCAATATCAAGAAGAAATAACTTAGGCAACACTGGAACTCTGGAAGGACTCCACTTTGGTATACAAGTGGTCCTCGTTTAACACAGGATATGTTACAAACATGGTTTTGATATTACAGGCTATAAAACTGTAGAGATTAATACGTGGTTTTGATATAACAGGATTTCAAAATATGGAATATGTATTGGGCTGAATTTTATTTTTAATTACGTTCAATAAGGGGAATCCCCAATTTTATCGCTACAAAAATTTCATATTTTCTTTTTGAGAAGTGACAGTATGCGTTTAGTTCTTGGTAAATGAAGTTAATAAAGTTTTTGCTTGCTTTCTTTATAACATTTTAGGGAGTAAATAGCAAAAAGTGAAAAAGGTACATGGTGAATAATAACCTTCTTTTGAAACTACATAGTAATAATAATAATTGCAAAGTTCTTTCGCTCCTTATAGAGAAATTCTCGATACAGGTAGGTAATTGCAACTACGTTAAATAACGTTTCTAATAATGGAGACATAACTAGTGAAGAGGACTTTCAACCAACTTTGAGAAAAAAAGTAGATTGGCTGTAATTTTTTATGAGAGTGATGATGAAAATTAATTTTATGATAAGATGTTTCTATTTATTTTATAATAATCATAATTTTTTTAATATATTCTTTGTATTTTTAATTTTTTGTATATCATATATTTTTTTAATAAGAACTTGAAAACTTGTTTTTTTTTTTAATATTTATATTTGCAAGGAAATTTAAGATTCTTATCATAAAATTTTACACCTTAAGATTTGGTTTCGATGTACACATTGCCTTATTTATACTATTTGAAAGTCTCGTATTAACACGGTTTCGATATAACACAAAACAAGGTTTCGATACAATACGGTTACATATTGCGTTGATTTATATTATATCCAACTTTAAATTATATTATTCTATCTTATATGTTAAGGCCTGTTCATAGAAGAATCACTAAAAGAAATCCTAAACAGTTTTCTGACTTATTTCACAGTATATGATTGGCTCTGAATAGCTTGTGCTTTTTCTATGAACAGGCTTTTAGTTTCAATAAATAAACAAAAAAGTTTCATCCAACACGATTTCGATATAGCACAGCTGCCAGGTTCTATTACGACTGGCAAATTTTTTATGCGAATGCTAAAAGCACTGTAGCATCCCCGACACCTTATATACTCGTATATTCCAAAAAATGCACGCGTATAACTGATATTATACAATAAACAAAATAAAAGAACAACCAGTCCGATTTTGTCTATAATAAATATATAACGGACATTCCACGACAGAGAATCACTGGGACCTCCATCGATAACTTTACGACTCGTAAAATTCCCCAAAAACCTTCTGCGTATGGAGAATGCAATAAATTTATTAATTTAATCGTTCCGGCGGGGAGTTTGAGAGGAAAATATTTCCGACTGTCTCTCTCCGACCTTTTTCCTTTCGACCGTAATCTGAATAAATACTAATGCGCCGATATATCCCGAAGTAAGGCCGACAAAAGATTAAGAAGAAAAATATAGCCTAAAGGAAGAATTACAAGCGCAGACATAATAACTGCATTGGCAGTAAACTTTTTAATAGGGGTCCCGGATCGTTGCTGTTATACATTGTATTTATGTGGGGTGGATGACTTTCTTTTTTAATGTTCTCCATTTTAAGAGTTTTCGCTCGGCGGAGGTGAAGGAGCAAAAAAAAAGAAAAAGATGATACCGTCTAAGTAAGAGAAACATTAGCGATAAGTAATTAAATGAGAAACAGTGAATTCCTTTTAAAGTTCATTAGATATTTTGATGGGGAATTGGATTACCGATGAGATGAGGAATTAGTGGGGACCAGTTTTTTTTTGCTTTCTTCCAATATTTTCTGTTTTAATGGAAATAAATTACGATTTTTTAAGCAGATTATTAAATCTTATTAATTTTACGCGTATTTGTTTTATTAATCTGTATTTGTTTTCAATCAAATAATCAAAACTTTTTGCTTTAAAAAAAATCCATAATTCACAGAGGTGGTTAAACCGAAAAAATATGAGCAATCTCAGTCAAATTATGTTTATTCTAACTGACGTTTCGACCATCACAAGTCGGCTTTAGTAATACAAAGTATAATACTTAGCAGGTTTTTGGAAGAGCATGTCAGATAAAAGACGTAGTGGAATTCATATAATTCAATACAAGAGAGCATCTTGTTTCTTACAAAAAAATGTGCGTGAAAGAATGCTTTTCAAAATTAAAGGAAGTCTTCAAAACGAGTACTTTACAGCTAAAAACTTTATACATATTACGTATATTTAAAAAAATATGTCTTGGGTAAGACTGCTCCAATAACAAATTAATAAAATGAATTAAAATTTTGACACAATAGAAGTTCTCCTAAGCGTTAAGGCAATAGAGCATGTATATTATTGTTTTAGTTTACACTTAAAAGCTGTTAAAGTACTAATATGCTTTAGGGGGTTCGGAAAATTCTAATAAATTTAAACACACGAAAAGTCAAGTGATTTTATGAAATTTTTCATTATCTGCTTGATTATTTCAAAGGTATTTACACTTCTGTATTGTGAAACATTAAAATTAAAAAGTCCGGAAACAAAAAGATATGGTTTACTGCTCCTTGCAGGCATCTCTAAGGATTAGAGCAAATATTAAATGTACAGGGAAGGCAATTATAGAGTACTCAGTTTGAGGTGGCCGCCATTTATAATATAATGTAAGAAAAAACAAAGAAATGAGTTTGAACATTTATTTGTATAATGAAAGCTAATGTTGGTAAATAGCCACCCGTAGCTGCGAAGCAGAATTATGCTCTTTTGATTGGCATTTTCCATTTTTCGAGATAAAGTATCTGGCGTTAGAGCCGCTACTTCTTGAAGAATATCTTTAAGCTGCCATATGGTTTGAGGGAAACTACCATATACTCTTTTTTTGAGGTGGCCCCATAAGAAAAAGTCAGGAACTGTCAGATCTGGCAAATTGATCGGATATCACTAAAGCGAGAAAGAAATTAAGCGTGTAGGGAACATGTTCCTCAAAATTACCATTATCTATTTGCATGTGTAGGCTGTTGCTCCTCTTGTTAGAGCCACATATTCTCCTGTCCTCCCTCATCTGATTTGGGTGCCAAATACTTCTCCAGCATCATTCTATAGCCCTCTCCGTTGCTTGTAACAGCAACACCGTCATCATTCTCAAAGATATACGGACGTACCATACCTTGCGCAAAAATTCCGCACCATACTCGTTCAGGATATAACGGTCTTTCCTGAAGAATATGAGCGTGCTCTGTGCCCCATAAGCGGTAGTTCTGTTTATTCACAAGTCCATTTAAACAGAAATGTGCTTCGTCGGTCATCATTAGTTTGTGTGGAAAATCATCCATCGTGTTGTTTAAGATTAGTAAATCCTAACTGTATTGCAGGCGTTCTTGTCTGTTCATGAGTTGTATCACGTGTATCATCTGGATCTTGTATGGAAAAGCATGGAAATCTAATCTCAAAATTCGCCTCAAGGAAGTTCGAGAAATATGTAGTTGCGTCCTTTTGTTGACGTTCTTGGGTCATCTGCGATGCTCACTCTAACACACCACGTATTGTCTTTGCAGTTGGAGTCGGGTGGCGTGAATAATTTCTGTGAAAATTTAGCTACGTCGAAATAACTGATTCGTTATTCTTAATGAATAAAATTACAATTTCTGCACGTTGTGGTGGTGAGTTTCATTATATATCGATATACATAATGAAATTTGAACATATAAACTGCACGACTGTCAAAATTAAACTGACGTAAATAGTATGATATCAAAATGGTGGCAAATTCAAATGAGGTACTTTATTACAGCCTTCCCTGTATAATGTTTAATTTCTGGGTAATGAAAACTCTGCGCTTTTTGATCGCCTCAGCTTAGACCATGATGATAAGCATAAAAACACTCATTACTACAATTTTATCAATCATAATGCCCATCACACCTCGAATGACTCAGAAACATAATGCTGCTCAAACCTGTAAATATCTTTTGTATGTTTTTTTTTGGCACGTTTGCAATATTTTTTCATATTTGGCATTGCCGACTTTAGTTGCTGTTTAAGACATTTTTAGGTTTTCGCAGTGACTGCATCTGCAAACTTAATTGTAGTATTCTTGATGAAAAATATGTACCAATGCATTAATATAATGTGTGTATAATAATTAACTGTGCCAAAATTCCTGAAAATGCTATTATTGATTCCTATAATTTTAAGTAGGTATTATAATAAAGAGATTGCTGTGTTCAAATTTACTGCATTTGTTTGAACTTACAGCTGATAGTAGTTTTATATACTTTCCTATTACCAGAAAACTACCAATCTATTCCTGCAAAGATATCTATTGCATTGGAACAATATTTTAAAGTATTTAATACGATATACACTGTCGATTGAATAGAATACTGCTGGTATTTTACCCAAACGAAATAATTGTTTTATTAAAATTATGGATGCATTTGTTGAAAAGAACTAATTTCATTCAACGCATGCGCTGCAAAAATTTCAAACCGTAGTAGATATTCGATAGAAGAAACGCATATTTTTCTGCCAAACAATAAGTTTAAACATTTTCGGGTATTTGGATTAAAACTACAGAGTGTTGAGAATATACAGACAGAGGAGTTGTTTGACACAAAAAATTGTATTTTTGGTTGAAACAATGCTTTTTCTCGGTGTATAACTGACTCACTAAGTGAGTGGATCTGCTAAGGTGAATTATAACATTTTCTTCTAAGCGATATTAATTTTAAAAATTACGAGTTTAAAAAGTAACAAGTAAACAAAATTTGTACCTTTCAACGACATAAGACCACAGTCGATCTCATCCGCTGAAGAGTCTAATATAGCCCGAGTTTTTAACTCTGGACATATAATGTTAACATTGTCCAATCTAATAATCACTATGACATCGAATAAAGGGTTTTCATTTCAAACTAATTTAATAGTTGTTTAAATATAGATAGTAACCATTGATTGTTGATATACGTACGGAAAACAAAACAGAAAAAAACATTCTGTAATTTAACTTAATTCATAATAAGATTTGTAGAGAGAAACTTTAATAGAAAAGTATTTTAATTTAAATACTGTATCATCATACTAGGGTCAACGCAGCAATAGTATTTCAACCTAAAGTTATTGTCGATTTGATTAGCATACTAAAAGCTGTAATTTAGCAGCTTTTGTTCAGCCCCTAATTTAGTTTATTTCACTGCAAAAAAGAGACAAACTAGCACGATATAGAGTTACGAAAAGCGCGTATAGTTCGAACCGACCACCTGACCAAAAAGGTCGAAAAATCAAACGAGAAAAACCATATAATTTGATACACGCGTCTCGCTCTTTTTGGAACTGTTGCATGCATAAACAATCACGGACAGTCGCTCGATTTGCAATAGGAGGTTAGCGCAGCCGGCGAAACGTTTCAAAATTCACCTGGCCGACCTAGTGGATCGTTCGCCACATCAAACTAATTGTTCCTAGAGGCCAGCATCTCCAGATATTAATCTCACTCTATACGATTGATCGAATTATGTGTCTACGTATTATTAAACGGCTTGACCATAGAAAAAGGAATTTTAAATTTTCTGACGATTAGATCGCAAGGAAAAAAATAAAATAAAAAACAGGAGACGCAATTACCGGCGAACAGTATTGGACCTACATATAATTATTACATCAGTTCACGATTGAAATTTTTCTACCTGCGCACAAAACATTTGTTTTACTTCTATTCACACATCTGTAACCAATTACCTGTGCGTCCTATATCTTTCTTATTATTAGATGTTACCAGTAAACCAGCATTTTCAAGTTACAGCTCTAGTTTACATACATAATATAATTTTTATAACAAATATGTTACTCCGTTAATATGACAGGCAAACAAACAGATCGGCATCACAAATATAATATTTTATATCACAAGAATATCTTCAAAGCAAGTCAATCCGTCATAGGCGCAGAAGGCGTTGCAAACAAAGTTTCCATACAGAAAGGGGAGGGGTCGCAAAATTCCATATGCATATGTTTTTTGCTCAGAAACAGCTGTTTACGTATCAGTAGCTTACTTGCACTGTCAAGGTCAATTGATGTAGCGACGGAATAGTGAGCTTTATTCTGTAGCTTTACTGAAAATGGAGCTTCCGCAACCTATTCGCAAGTTAGTTATTAACTTAAGACAGGAAAATTATTAAGAAAAACCATTAACCCTCGGTCTACTAGCAAATTGGCAAATCACTACTAAACGTGGGAGTCCATTGGACCCATATAGCTTCTTCATGGGCTTGTACTAAAATTGGGTAATCATTTTCAAATAGGAATGGATTCAACTCAATTTTATTTCACATTATTGCACTTGAGATAAGAAAATACACTATAATTGAATCGGTATATATTGCAAAATTGCATATAACCACAGAGTGTTCACCACACATTCTATTTTTGCGACGTGCACAAATTGTTCTCGTTTTTCTGTCTTTTGAAGATGGGCACCTACTACACCCCATCTTCTTTCTTGGAGGCTCTGGACTAGTAGATACTTCGGATTATTCTTGTCTCTGGGGATTCTTATATACTGCTACTTCCTTTCCTAGCTCGATTAGAAAGTTTTTTTCTCTTTTTCAGTACGCTGCATGCAGTAGATTCCAATAACTTCCACAATATGTAAGCAATCATAGCGCTGATCATGTTGTAAAAAACTACAAAAGGCCATCTTCGTGTGATCCTTTTCACAGTATACGATCGTGCCATTTTTTCCATGTTATTCACACCTCCTTTCGTTTCCCCTGACGAGATAAGATGGGATCCTCATATCAGACAACTTGCTTATTTTTTGAGATAAAGGAGTAACCTTTAACACAATTTCATCACTGTTATCTTCGTATTCTTCACTATCAAAGTCCTCTAGAACACTTTCATCGTTGGGAAAACCTTCGGTAGCGTCTATCTCTTCATTATCATTAGAAGATGCGTACCCACTATTGCATTCAATATCGCTCGTTTCTTCTACTATCCACTCTACCTGCTGTGAAAGAATTGCACTTTTTCTATGCGCCATTTTCTGTGAAGAGCAAAACTAAATGTAAACGAAATCAAATATATCTTATCTATAACCACCGGATATATTCCAGAAAAATGAAGTTGAAATAGTAAATTAAACCGCAGAACCAAATAAAAATATACACCACGAGAAAACTTATCACCACCTCGGAAAACAGTTAACACTTATTCAAGCCTATAGTTCTAAATTACAACAAAATCTTCTACTCTACATAATAACGAGATTCCCTCATTATACGCACTTCGGAGATTTGCAAAATAGACGGTTCAACCACATATTATGTAAGCTGTAAATGTATGACTTATTATATGCACTTCCGTGTCAAATAATAAAAATAAAAAAAAAATAAAACCCAATCTATACGACATACGTTTATACAGTAATAGCTATATGGGTGCATTGGACCCCTTCGGTTAATAACGGAAGTATTCTTGTACTGCAAAAGCTATTTATCAAAAAAATTGGTTTCTGCAAAAATTATAAAGGTATACCTTCGATTTGAAAAGTCCGTGAATACGAATACATTAGCTCTACCATACGTTAAAAAAAAAACTTTTAAAAATCATTTTGGGCCCAATGGACCCACCGGTAGTTGTAGGGTTAAGAAAGACGGCTCAAATTATGAAGAAATCCAGGAAAACAAGTCACGTTTGGGCAGACGTAAGAAATTAAGCGCTATTCGCAAGATAATGAAAATCTGCGAACTAGTGTACTTACACTTACTAAATTGATAGAAGATGACTACGTGATACATGTTGTACCTGAAACTTAGAAATGTATACGAGAACCAGATTTACAAGGACGAGCTCCGGGAAAAAAGCCGTATATCAGCGATAAGAACAAAGCACTATGTTTCGAATCTACCAGAATAAACCAATATCATTTTGAATGTCCTCAATTTTTAGTGACTAGGCTAAATTTAATGCGTTAGGGTCAAATAGGAGAACTATGCTTTGGCGGAAGAAGAATGAGCTCTTGAAAAAAAAAAAGCATTTGTGCGCAAGTTCCCAAAAACTAAAGGTCTAGGCGGGACATCCAACGAGATAATGATTTAAAACTAATATTTAAAGTGGGAAAGCAGCTTCCTACACCTCCACAATCGTCCCATATGAACCCTATCGAGCATACGTGGGATAAGATTGGAAGGAGGGTTTGCAAACACGCAATTAAAATCAAAGGACAGCTTAAGATGGCAATGTTAAAAGAATGGAATGTAATTCGTGAGGAAGTGACCAGAAAATTAGTACACGGGGTGCCAAAACCGTTACTGGGAGTTTCACGTACTAAACGCGATAGCACAAGTTATTACAAGCTTAAACATAGCCGAACATTTATGATATATTTTGTTATAAATCCTCTGTATCCTGTATGGAAACTCTTTTGACTACATTTTGTACCTGTATAACATACTGTTCGTTTATTACTTCTAACAGAATAAAATTTTATTTTTGTGATATTCATTCCCTACTTATTACAATATTTGCTGCAATAGTATTTTTTGTGATAAGCGTCATATTAAGAAAATTAGATATGTTACATGAAAATGCTGTTGCCTGTACTGAGACTTTTTCGACCCAGTGTATATTTTAAACATAAAAGCTATTCCAAATAAAATAAATACGTATACTTAACTAAACTTACACCATTTAAACAACCAACACCTATAAAGTATTTTCACCTAGCGAGATTAATTCGTATGCCTATGTGTTTAAATACGAAGTGTGTGCTTCATAGCAATTATGTATTTCTATTTAGCCAGAGATTTTATTTCAAGAGTAACTACTAGATACACTATTATATTATTTGGTTCATACATCATAACTACCTATATTTATTTGTATTTTTTCCATTGTTGTGTTTGTGTTTTATTTTAAGATACATTGTTGCAACGAAATAAAGACAAAAAGTACAATAGAGGGAATATTTGTTTGTTATTCACTACATTGATATTGCCGTGCGGATTTTTCTTCAATGGTGACATACTTCTAAAATGCTAGTCGTTGAATTGAAAGTAATAGGTCGGCGACCATCCAACGGGAAAGTATAGCTTCTTAGCCAGTGATTACTTCGAAGCGATCAAAATCTGATCAAGCTACGCCAGATTTATTTAGATTAACTAAAGTGTCAATTATGTATTAGGGGTTTTCTGATATCTTAAGTATGCTTTGTTTTTTCATACAAATTTATAACAATTACAGAAAGCACACGCGAGAGAGAAAGTGCCTTTAGGAAAAGAATCAACGATTTTTTAAATTTACAGCTAAGGGCTAAAAGAATGCCTTTTTTTATTAATTCAGGCAAATACAGGAATAAAAAAATAATTTGATTAAAATGCACTTTTGACATTATAGTTTTATCTTGTAGTAATTTGTTATCCGTTAGATACTATAGGATGTATTACACTATTTCCTTGGTAGTTGCGGATCCATAATAAAATAAAAACGTATAGAAATGCAAGATAAATGTTAATGCATATATGTTATAATATTTTCAATTTTGATATGTAAAAAGTTGTTATTTTAAATCCATTTGGGAAGCTTAAAAATAAAATTTGAAAGTATACAATGTTTACTAATAAGGAAATTTTGCCATGATTATTATAAAACTAATATTACACAATTAATAACGGATCTACTAGTACCAAAAAAATGGTGTAATACGTCCTACAGTATTCTGGTTCTAATTATACTAAATTCCTAACAATGAATTTTGTCTTCTAAATTGCAATTTTTCGATCCCAAATAACTGTAGAGCCTTTTTTAAAATATAATGCAGTGAGTGACCATTTTTATGTTCAATAAGAATGTTATTTGTTCAAATTCTGGTTCCATTATAAAGATTATGATGATCCGTGCCACAGATATTTTTCTAACCTAATACATATACACTTATTATATAACACGTGCATAGAAGTTGGCCACTGTAAACTTTCGACTTTAACTATATCTTCTTTGGAATCTATTAATTACATCAAGATAAAATATATGCTGTTTGAAAGACAATATAATATGGTTTGATATGAGTTTAAATTTAGTAAAATTTAATTCGGCTTAAACTTGAAATTATGTAATGAATACATAAAATAAATTATCTTTTTTATTACATAAGAAAGTATGGTGTATTAATTAATACCTAACTTTTAATAATGGGTATGACCCCCTCTAGCCCTAATAACATATACATTACGATTAGGCATAGATCTAATCAAGTTCGATATTGCTTCTTGTTTTGTCTTGGGAATGTCAACCCACTCTTTTTCCACTGCAACAAGCTCTGTGATCGAGGTTGAGACACGAAGTCTAGCGCGAATTCTTCGTTTTACCTCATCCCATACATGTCCGATCGGATTCAGGTCGGGACTGCATGTTGGCCAATCCATAACCCGAAAACCGACTTCTGTAATGTAATCTTACATGATTCTTGCGGTGTTCGTCCTTGCATTGTCTTGCATAAAAATAAATTCGACTCCAACGTAATACACACAAGGTACCACATAAATCTCCTCGATATACCTAGCAGCTGTTAAACCTTTTCTACCATGACCATGGTTATCCCTACGAATGAGAACTGAGTGGTTCCGGGCTCCCATAGAAATTGCACCCCAGGATCATAGAAGAACCGCCTCCATCAGCAGTATGCTGAAAATCGCTCTCCAGGGCTCCGGTACACTTTTCCTCTTCGGTTGTTGCCATAAAGGCATATTCTGGTCTCCTCTAAGAATAGAACAGATCCTCACTGCGCCTATCTCCAATTCAGATGCTCCCTTGCAAAACGCAGGCGTGTATGACGATGCGCTGCGGAAGTTTAAGACGAAGTGCAGGTGTTGAAGTGAGGTTCCGTTCCTTTAGTCTTCGTCTTCCTGTCTACTGACTGTTACTCCTCGTACGTCACGGAGCTGCTGCTGTACTTGAACCGCATCAAGGTGCCGATTTCTTAGTGTTGTTGACACAATATAGCGGTCATCACGATTCGTTATATATCGCTTTCTGCCAGAGTTCTAGGTAGCCTGTGAAAGGATCCAGTCTCCACATAAAGTTGGTACATTCTTCGAACAGCTGCGCGTATCATATGCAGTTCTCGAGCAACAGCTCCCAGACTAAGTTCATTTTCGATTAAAGCAATTACTTCGGCAGCTTTTTGCGGCGTAGAATGTATTACACTAACACACTTGAAAACTAATAAACTTATGGAAAACGAATGATGTGTGAATTTCAATTGCTAAGGCCAAAATTTAAACATATTTTCACAAGTTTGTAATTCACGATGTAACCACAACATAAGTACGTTTGATTTGTTTACCGATCACTATGGATATAGACCATCGCCACAGTTGATAAGTTTAAACTCATATCAAAGCTTATTAAATTGTCTTTCAAACAGCATATATTTTTTCTTGATCTGATAAATAGATTCGAAAGAAGACATAGTTAAAGTCGAAAGTTTATAGTGGGCCGATATCTATGCACACAAGTGTATAAATATCAACAAAATTTGCATTAAATCTTTCTAGGCTTGTTCATGGACATTCCTTAAATGGAAACAAATTACTGGTTTTCAACCAAGTATTTTCTAAATACAAAATTAATTGAGCTTTGAGCTTCAGTTAGAACTGAAATAAACATGTTCTTTACGACTCAAAAAACAAAACCTTAGCATTGCCTTATCGGTACCACACAATTTTATTACATGTTTTAAGAGATTTTCATATAAATTGTTTTTTTGGTTCCTTACGTTGCAATTGAAAATAACAAGCTTCTGTTCCTTGTATTTATATTTACATTTCAAGCATTATCTATAAAAACAATTGTACAGTAACATCATAGCGCATTCGTTTAACTCAAATTTTATATACTTATTTCTTTTTATATATTCTTTTTTTTTTGTTTAGTAATGCTGACCTTAATATAAAATTAAATTAAAAATGATTTATATAATACAATTTGGTTAATGAATCTAATGTTAATGAAAAACTGTTTTTATAGATGACGCCTGAAGATGTTGCTATCATAAGCAACCAGACGTAGCAACATACATAAAATTACAACGAAAGTTGTTATTTCCAATTGCGGTCTAAAACCAAAACAAAACAAAAAAACATTAATTAATAGCAATGTCAAAAAGAAACAAAAAATATTAGAGACTTGGTAAAACTGGTTAGTATGTTAATCTAGCATATGATAATTTTGTAAAATTTTGTCAAATATTCCGCATGTTTACAATAAAAAAAAAGTTGATAAAAGCGAATAGTTCCACAGACAATGTACCCGAAATTAATTTGGACTAAAAAAGAACTAAAATTGAATAATCTAATTATGGCAATTGAATGTATAATAAATTACATTATTGTTGCGTAATGTGTAAATTACTTAGAGGTCATTTATTTAATACTATTACTAATTAATTAACAATTTTTAAAAACTCCCAAAATAAATATTGTATTTTAACTGCTCTAAATTACATCTTTTCTGTCTTAAATAATATGGATGTACAGCTATGCGCAAAAAAAATGTTAATCATCTGAATGGCGATTTTGGTTATATATTCTTAGGTGGAACTATACCACTCAATCCATCCAGTATGTGCACTATTAATTTGGTAAATTGTTAATCAAAGTCGTACTGACGAATATAAATAGCTTCCTTGATTTAATAAAGCCAGAAAAAAAAAGCATTTGTGTTTATCTAGTATTGGTATTTTAGCTTATGTGTTAGGCATATGTATGCATAAACATATCTTTTGGGAGACCTCCCACGGCGAAAATATATGCCTAATATATCATATTCACCACATTGATACTGGGGTGCGGATTTTTCTACAATGGTGACCTATACTTTTAAAATGCTAGTCGTTGAATTGCAAGTAATAGGTTGACGACCATCTAACGGGAAATTAAAGCTTCTGAATGAGTGAACATTTGAAAGCGATCAAAATCTGTTGAAGTTACGCCAAATTTATTTAGATTAACTAAAGTGTCAATTATGAATTACCGGTTTTCTGATATGTTAAGTATTCTATGTTTTTTTCATACCAATTTATAACAATTGCAGAAAGCACACGCGGGAAACAAAGCCGCTTTTTGGAAAAGAATCAACCATTCCTTAAATTTACAATTAAGGGCTAAGACATCGCCTTTTTAATTAATTCAGGTAAATACTTGGAACAAAAAAATAAATCCGTTTTGATCAAAATGAATCTCTTGACATAGTTTTATCGTGGGGTAGTTTCGTATCCGTTAGATACTGTAGGACGTATTACACTATCTTCTTGGTAGTGGCAGCTCCATAATAAAAAAAGAAGGTAGAGTTATTTAATTATTTATATGACGTTTCGCTAATCAAAAGTTAACAAATATTTTCATTAGTGAAGATAATTTTATATTTCTTAAAATGAAAATGGATTTATTCAAGAGGAAAAAAATTAAAGCTCATCTGAATAAACTGAAAAAAACATTCAATTTTAAAACAGCATTGTTTAAGAAAACAAAAACTATATCTGAAAATTTAAAACTTTTCAAATTCATGTTCAATTAAATGCAATTGAGCTGGTATAACATCTCTCTCTAAATTTATGGGACATTTTCGAGGATTGTATAGATATGCAAGATAACGTTAATGCATATAAGTTAAAATGTATTTAGCCTTGATATGTAAAAAGTTGTTATTTTAAATCTATTTGGTTTAAAAATAAAATTTGAAGGTATATAAAGTTTATTATTGTGGATCCGCTACTACCACGAAAATAGTGTAATACGTCCTACAGTATTATACTTTTTCTTAAACTAAATTCCTAACAATGAGTTTTCTCTTCTAAATTGCCATTTTTCGATCCCAAATAACTGTAGGGCCATTTTTTAAATGTAATGCAATAAATGACCACTCTCACCTTCAATAAGAATGTTTTTATAATTCAAATTCAGGTTCCCTTATGACGATTATGATAGTCCGTTCTAACCTAACATAAATATCAACGAAATTTGCATTAAATCTTTCTAGGCTTGTTTATTGACATGCCTTAAATGGAAACAAATTACTGCTTTTCTACTTACACAATTACATCAGCTTTGAGCTCATATTAGAACTGGAATAAACACGTTCTTTACAACTCCTAAATCAAAACCTTTCGCGTTAGTTTATCGTTACCACACAATATTAATACATTGTTTAAGAGATTTTCATTTAAAATTTTTTCTTTGGTTTCTTGCGTCATAATTGGAAGTAATAATCAACCCTTCCTTGCTATTAATTTACATTTCAAGCATTACCTATAAAAACAACTTTTCAGTAACAGCACATTCGTTTCACCCAAATTTTATAAATTTCTTTTTTTTGTGCTTAGTAATGGTGCCATTAATATAAAATTAAATTAAAAATGGTTTATATAATTAATTTTGGGTAATGAATCCAATGTTAATGAAAAACTGTCTTTATAGATGATGTTGCTATCATAAGCAACGAAACGTAGCAATATAAATAAAATTATAACAAGAAGAAGTTTATTTCCAATTGCGGTCAAAAAAAAAACACATGCTAATTTATAGCAACGTCAAAAAGAAACAAAAAATATTAGAAACATGGTAAAACTGATTAGTATCTTAATCTAGCGCATATGAGAATTTTGTAAAAGTTTTAATCAAAAATTCCGCATGTTTACAATAAAAAAAAAAGTTGATAAAAGCAAATAGTTTCACAGACAATGTACCTACCCGAAATTAATTTAGCCTAAAAAGGAACTAAAATTGAATAGTCTAACTATGGCAAATAAATGTATAATTAATTAGATTATTGTTGGGTAATGTGTAAATTACAAACTGGTTATTTATTTATTTAATACTATTACTAATTAATTAACAAGTTTTCAAAAGCTCCCAAAATAAATATTGTATTTTAACTCATCACAATTAGATCTTGTCTGCCTTAAATAATATGATGTACAGCTATGCGCAAAAATGTTAACCATCCGAATGGCGATTTTGGTTATATATTCATAGGTCGAACTATACCACTATACATCCAGTATGTACTATTACTTTTGTAAGTTGTCCATCATAGTCCTACTGACTAGTATAAATAGCATCCTTGATTTATTATTTATGAAGTAGAAAATTCATTCATTCAATTGAAGGCCATAAAACCACAAAGAAAGCATTTGTGTTTATCTAATATTCCTAGTTTACCTTATACCTTAGGCATATTATGTACGTATGGGTACATATATATATCTACGGTATAAATAAAATTTATTATTATTATGTATAAATATAAACATATCTTTTCAGACTTCTCAGGCCGAAAATATATCGGTAATATATCATATTCCCCACATTGATACTGCGGTGAGGATTTTTCTACAATGGTGCCCTATAATTTTAAAATGCTAGTCCTTGAATTGCGAGCAATAGGTTGGCGGCTATCTGACGGGATATTAAAGCTCCTGAACGAGTGATCATTTGACAGCGATCAAAAACTGTTGAAGTTACGCTAGATTTATTTAGATTAACTAAACTGTCAATTATGAATTAAGGGTTTTCTGATATTTTCAGTATTCTTTGTTTTTTCATAAAAATTTATAACAATTGCAGAAAGCACACGCGGGAAAGAAAGCGCCTTTTGGAAAAGAATCAACCATTCCTTAGTTACAGTTAAGTGCTAAAAGAATGCCTTTTTTTATTAATTCAAGCAAGTACTTGGAACAAAAAAATAAATCCGTTTTGATTAAAATGCATCTCTTGACATTATAATTTTATCTTGTGGTAGTTTCTTATCCGTTAGATACTGGACGTATTACAGTATTTTCTTGGTAGTAGGGGATCCATAATTGAAAAAAAAACCTAGTTACTTAATTATTTATTTGACGTCTGGCTAATCAAAAGTTTACAATTATAAAGAAAAATGCTGTCATTAGTGGAGTTAATTTTACATTCATTAAAATGAAAATGAATTTATTCAAAAGGAAACAATTTAAAGCTCACCTGAATATAAAACATAAGAAAACATTTAATTTTAAAACAGCTTTGTTTTAGAAAATAAAAACTGTATACTGCAAAATTTTAAACTTTTCAAATTCATATACTTAGAAGATTTACTAACAAGGAAATTTTGGGATGATTATTATAAAACTGAAAAAAATATATATTTTTTTAATTATGGATCCGCTACTATCAAAAAGATAGCGTAATACGTCCTACAGTATTAGTTTTATTTACACTAATTTCCTAACAACCAGTTTTCTCTTCTAAGTTGCCATTTTTCGATCCCAAATAACTGTAGGGCCTCTTTTTTTAAATATAATGCAATAAGTGACTACTCTCACTTTCAATAAGAATGTGACGATTATGATAATCCGTGCGACAGGTATTTTTCTAGACTAACATAAACATCAACGAAATTTGCACAAAATCTTTCTAGGCTTGTTTGACATTCCTTAAATGGAAACAAATTACTGCTTTTCAAACAAGTATTTTCTAAATACAAAATTAAATCAACTTTGAGCTCATGTTAGAACTGATATAAACACGTTCTTTACGGCTCAAAAAGCAAAACCTTTTGCATTAGCTTATGGTTACCCTACAATATTATTACATTTTATAAGAGATTTTCATTTAAAAATTTTTTCTTTGGTTTCTTACGTCATAATTGGAAATAACAATCTTCTCTTTCTTGTAATTATATTTACATTTCAAGCATTACCTATAAAAATAATTTTTCAGTAATAGCACATTCGTTATACTCAAATTTTATATATTTCCTTTTGAATATTCTTTTTTTTGCTTAGTAATGGTGCCCACAATATAAAATTATAATAAAAATGGTTTATACAATTAATTTTGGGTAATGAATCTAATGCTAATGAAAAACGGTTTTATAGATGATATTACTGCAATCCATTCCTATTAGCAGGCAACTGTTTCGCCTTTCAAAAGCTCAGCAGTGGCTACTGTGCGAATTTGATTGCAATTTAACGTCATAAGAAATCTATTAGACATATAGCGCAGGTAGATGTAACAATGAGTATTGTTATCGTCAGAATTAAATTATATTAAGGAAAAACAATCTTTCCTGTGTAAATGTTAGGTTCTAAACAAAGTATGCCCTTAACTTTAATTTTCTCTTGAAAATTAAATATTTATTTATATTAAAATTTACTATGAAAAGGATAGACACGTTTTCATAAAAAAACCTTGATAGAAGTGATATTATTATTAGATATATTCTACTAAGATTTAGGCTGATAAATATGAAGCAAGGAAATAATACTGATTAAGCGATTAGACAATAATTAACCGCCAAATACCCGTTTCAAAATGTATCAGTATAATAAGAAAAAGTATAAATACTGCAATAGGCACATCTTGAAAATATATACACAGCTGAATCATGTATATCTAATAATTTTGCATTGTTTGACATACGCTAATTGTTTAAAAGTTAACTTTGTAAAAAAAAATGTCAAAAATGTAAAAGCCCCTTCAAGAGAATATAATGTTACGTTAGCTCTTTACATAAAATGGGGAAAATTTTTTTTACTTTCATTTAAATCAAATAAAAAGTATTCATTAACTTTTGAAAGGCTCGGTAGAGAAACAATCATTCGCTCTCTCCTTTCTTGTACTGTTCGTACTCAAATTTACTTCCTTTAATAACTATTTAAAGGTGAAACATGAAATATAAAATCATGTATGTACATATACTGGGTCATAAAAGTCGCTGTACAAGCAACAGGATTTTCAAATTACGGCTCTAGTTTACATTCAAAATATAATTTTTATAAAAAATATATTATTCTATTATTGTGTCCGGCAAACAAACAGTTTCGCATCACAAATATAATATTTTATATCTCAAGAATATCTTCAAAGCAAGTCAATCCGTCATACGCGCAGAAGACGTTGCAAAAAAAGGTTCCATACAGAACGGAGGGATCGCAAAATTTCATATGCATATGTTTTTCGCTCAGAAACAGCTGTTTACGTACTAGTAGCTTCCTTGCACTGGCAAGGTCAGTTGATGTAGCGACGGAGCAGTGAGCTTCATTATGTTGCTTTACTGAAAATTGAGGTTCCGCAACCTATTCGCAAGTTAATTATTAACTGAAGATAGGAAGGAAGATCATTAAGAAAAACAGCTCAAATTATGAAGAAATTTCATGCCGCGATGCACTACATACCAGATAGATATCAGGAGCTACAAATCTAAGAAATCAGGCCACGTTAAGACAAAACTAAAAAAACTAAGCGCTATTCTCAATCACGCTATTCGCAAGATAAATAATGAAAATCCGCGAACTAGTGTACCTACACTAATATTTAAAGTAGTGATGGGAGTATTTGAATGCAAAACGGAAAAGTTCTCCATTCCAGACTGTACTCGAGACCACTCGAGAACTCATGA
This sequence comes from Cetonia aurata, assembly GCA_949128085.1. Taxonomy (NCBI): domain Eukaryota; kingdom Metazoa; phylum Arthropoda; class Insecta; order Coleoptera; family Scarabaeidae; genus Cetonia; species Cetonia aurata. The sequence continues at coordinate 2,886,921 of OX421885.1, forward strand.
AAGTATTCGAATACTCGTTCTCGGTTCTCGTATTCATATGCACCGATCTTTGAATTCGAAAGAATGTATACGAATATTTGTTCTCGTATGTTAATTGTCGGATCTCGAAATTCAATAGGTATATTAATTTTATTTGAATGCGTCATCTAGTTAAATAAATAGCGTGAATCGTTTAGTTTCTTATTAATCTATTTTTTTAAAAATTGTAATAACAGATTATCACTACTACCAACAAAATATTTATTATTAAATATTAAAAAATGCATGCAAAGAAAATAAACAAGTTACTGTATAATAAGTTGTTGAAACACTTCTGATTCAAGTAATTGAATAGATTGGCATAGATTGTAAAATGTTATAATATAGTTCCTAATACACATTCATAAAATATAAGAAGTAAATCGGTTCACTCTAATCTACATATTTATTTAGACAAACCTCTATAGTTATAAGGAAAATTTATAATGGAAATATATAAAACTAATTAGAATTATATTATTGAATTAACAAAAATAAGACAGTGCTTAAAAAATTAAAAAAGGTATACCTATCTAATTTATTTAATGGGTTAAAAAATAATAAAAACATTTAATCTGATAACAAAGAAGCTAAAGGTGGCCCAGTCAAATGAAAATAATAAATAATAGGTACACCTATTAGAACTTAGAAGAGCGATTTCGAAATCTGTTCTCAAGAATACATCGCCGGATTCGCCGGCAGAACTATATGTACAACTGAACACGATTCCAGACCAGGCATCCAAGAACAAGTATTCGAATATTTACTAGTGTTCTGGAGAAAACAATCGCCAACTTTGTTAAACGAATGGAATGTAATTTGTGAGGCAATGACCAGAAAATTAGTACAAGGGATGCCAAAACGGTTAGTGGGAGTTTTACGTCCCAAATGCGGTAGCACAAGTTATTACAAGATTAAACAATATTAATGATATATTTTGTTATAAATGTTCAGTACCTATCCGGTATGGAAACTATTTTGACTACATTTTCGCACTTGTATAACATACTGTTCGTTTATTACATCTTGTGGAATAAAATTTAATTTTTGTGATACTCATCCATTTCTTTACTTATTACAATATTTGCTGCAATAGTCTTACTTGTGATATACGACATATTAAGAAAATTATTAGTGTTACTTTTTTGACCCAGTGTACGTTAATTATTGAAAAGTGATGTATTAACAACTATCACGTTTGGTAAGATAGTTTACTAATTTAGTAATGCAACACATTATTGTACACCATAATATCACTATTTCACTACGCGTTTACGTGTTGTCTCTTGTTTCTGACATATCATAACCTGTATACGCGTATTCAGTAATTATTAGCCATATATTCATATTGTCTGTTATATATGAAAGAGGCAAATTACCTAAGCGTACCTTCTGTATAGAATGAAGTGCAAGCTTATAAAAATATAATTTATAATAATAATCGGAAACAAATCCTAGAAAAGTACCGTATGGTGGTGTATATAAAAAAAATAGTGCATGCATTGTTTATCAAAACTAATTATCTTATCTCTAGCACTTACCCAGCAATTGTGGTACTTCACCATCCATCCTACGATCAAAAAGAAATAAAAATTAAAACCATATTATATAAACATGAAAAAATCTATGTTACCAAAGAATATATTAAAATACTATTTTATAAGTGTGTGCAATAAATTATAAATACCAGAAATCTTTTTCTGTAATAAATAAATACAGTGATATGAACAGGGGATATTGGTAACTACATAGATAAAGCGATATACCATCAACTGAGGGTTAACATGTATCAAATAATCCTAGACTGATTGCAAGTCGGTTCACTTTGTTTGGCATTAGTATGTCCTGACAACAATGTATATCTTTCTTTGTCTAGATGCTGAAAATGATCGTACCATCAAATACCAGTTTAAAAACGTATCAGTATAATAAGAAGAAGTATGAAATAGTGCAACAGGCATATTTAGAAAATAAATACACAGCTGAATAATGTATATAAAATAATAATTTTACATTGTTGATATACGATAATTTTTTAAAAGTGATATATTAACATCCATGATGTTTGGTAGGATAGTTTACTACTACTCAACACTCTTTGATTTATCTCTCTCGTTCAAGGCGCATGTGCGAATTTGAAACCCACAAGAAATCCGTGAAATTTTTGGATTAATCGTCAACTGTTTGACACTGTGCGAATACCAAATTCTGAATTGCAAACGGTTCAAACACGATAATGTAGCACTGCGAACGCTTAATAGTTATTACGCATGCGTCGTTCAGTTGTGGATAGTTGCAGACTCCATAGCGAACAAAGCTATAAATGTATTTTTAAGATGTTTTTTTTCCCAACGTATTAATAATCTCTAAATTTATATACAATCCGTTTATTTAGTTATAAATATCTGATTCTGAGGAAATGAATGAATTCTGTTTATACCGCTAAGCCGGTAACGAAATCAAAGCGCCCTACCTAATAATGTTCCGATACTCCTTTCGATACGGTATCGAATCAGTATCGAAAGTCCGTTATCGATACTCCGATATTATCGAAAGAAAATATCGATACTCAGAATATCATTCGCTTATTTAAATTAACTAGAATTTTTCATTGTATTACTTTTTTCCTTAATTTCTCGTGGTTTGCGTTTTTGCTTTTCCAACCTTTAGTAATTCATTCTTAAATAAATTTATCTTAAATTTTTTTTTTTTTTAATACGTACTTTGAAAGTTTTTTAAAATTTATTAGTAAAGAAAAATACTAAAATTAATTTTTAATTTTATAATGAAAATTTTATGTGAAAAATAAATATACATTATTATAAATTATCATAAACCCCACTCTTCAGCGGAAAAATTTCCTAAAATACCAGTGCAAAAAGAAACTGAACAATGAATTATATTATAAAACAAGCAAACGTTAGCAATCGCGAAACGCTATTCTAGAGTTAGTATTATTTATACAAATTTTCATTCATACTTTTCAGCATTTATGTATTTTCTGTGTAGTTTATTCATGGCATTTATTGCATTAAGGTCGAATTTTGTTTGTACCACCCATTTAATACGGTTTATTTTATTGAAATATGGTGCCGATTATAAGTGAACCTATAGTACATATTATTACTGGCTTGTAATATTGTCAATAAATAGTATAGTATAGTATTAAATGTTTTTCAAAATTGTGTAAAAAAAAGTTTTGTCTTCAATGAGAATACATATGTTTAGAAATAGAAAGGCTTCTTTCAACATCTACAGACGCAATTCGTGCATTTTTAAACTTTGCAACGCATTCTAAACTAAAATTGATGTTAAAATCTTTGAAAAATCTTTGTTAATTTTGTTAAATTTTAAATACCCCTCATTATTATTTAATACTATTTTAAATTTTTCCCATATAAAATCACCTATTGCACCATCAACCTTCTTACATAGAATATCAAATTCTTGCAAATAACTTACTAATTTACTGCAGGCTCGGCAAATTATTTTCTGGCTATCCATTACTAGTTCAGGTTATAGTTTAATGCACCAAGAAACTTTGTTCACTACACTCATTGTATTTATGCACAATATTTAAAATAAAACACGATTAGATGTTGTTCCCCGCTCATAGATACCAAGCGAATGAGAATATTTTATTTGAAAACTAATAAAATCTATTTTACCTCGTTTCCCACGCTAGAAGTAAATATGCAGGTGCAATTCTTGGTAAACAAAAAATATTTCGTTCAGGGAATTGTTGGCTGTATGTAAAATAAACACCCAATTTTTTCCACGTATGTGCAGTCCCATATACTATATACTTTTAGTTTCATTTTCGCAAACAAGTAGTGAAGGTACAATATTTTTTTACTCGATATAATATACAACCTACCTATCCATAAAATTCTCTTTGGTTGATCAACATTAATTTTTAAGCAAGTTATTATTTCAGTCAATGTCCGCTTTCTACCGCCTTTCGATCCTGTGCGTCGTACGAATGTGGATAGTTATAGTCAACAAAATTTATAGTTCTTTGTAAAAAAAAAAAAAATGTCAAAAATGTAAATCACCTTCAACAAAATACAATGTTAGGCTCCTTTTAGATCATCCATATTGAATTGTTTCGATTTACTGTATGAAATAATTAAATTTAAAAAAAAAAACCGAATCTGCATTAAGAAATTCATAATTTTAATTACAGGATGTGATATGATCTGCATCACCCAAGGCTATATTTAAAAATAGCTTAATATTTATATATATAATATCTTCCAAATAAATTTGCTATTTATTTAAAAGATGCCTGGGTTAATAAAATTATTTACTATTTTTGTATTGCAAAATAACATTAACAACTTCTTAATTTAAAATTACCCTTAAATATAAATCTTTGAAATGAATATATGCCTAAATTTAAACTTATGATATATTCCTCCTGGGATTGTCAATTATTACAAGGAGATTATTGGTATCTTTACTTTGAACTTTGAAAAATCTTCTTTTTGTACAATTCCTTTGTTTAAATTAACTATTGTAAAGTTCGTTTTAACAAAAAAAAATTCAGGCTTAAAATATTATTTAAACATATTTTAAATTGTATATAAATGAACAAATATGCTACTTACAAATAATGTATTCTCTACTGAAACTGAATTATATGATAAAAAATAAATACTTATGTTTGAACATTCTTAAATTGATTTAAGAATTGATTTTTATGTGTGTAGGCTATCATAACATTCAGAGATAATAGGTACAACAGCAATATGTCTTCTTGGTCAGCTATTTTGCGACAATATTAATCTGATTGTCGTACTACATATTTAGTTCAATGTAAAACAGGCATTTTCACCAGCTTGGAAATATTTTATATTAATTTTTTTTAATAAATAACTTACTAATTTACCGCAGGCTCGGCAAAATATTTTCTCGCCATCCATTACTAGTTCAGGATATGGTTTAATGCATGAAGAAATGTTGTTCACTACACTCATTGTATGTATGCACAATATTTAAAACAGTAACACGATTAGATATTGTTCCGTTCATAGACACTCACTGAATGAGAATATTTTATTTGAAAACTAATAAAATCTATTTTACCTCGTTTCCCACGCTAGGAGTAAAAATGCACGTGCAATTCTTGGAAAACAAAAAATATTTCGTTCTGGGAATTGAGGGCTGTATATAAAATAAATAGGCAATTTTTTCGATTTATGCGCAGTCCCATATACTATATACTTTTAGCTTCATTTGCACAAACAAGTAGTGACGGTAGAACAATATTTTTTTTTACTCGATATAATATACAACCTTACCTATTGGATAAATTTCTCTTTGGTTGATCAATATTAATTTTTAAGCAAGTTATTACCATTTCAGTCAATGTCCGCTTTCTACCGCCTTGCGATCCACTGTGCGTCGTACGAACGTGAATATTTATAGTCGACAAAATTTACATTTCTTTGTAAAAAAAATGTCAAAAATGTGAAAACACTTTCAACAAAATACATTTTTTTTTTGTAAATTTCGAACCAAATTTTCTACTAAATATTTAGAACATTTTTTCAACACTATTTTCTCCCTAAAATTTTCAAACTAAATGAGCGCAGGCAATATGTGCGCAAAAGTATAAAATTCAGTAGGTGTAGTCGATGCTTGTGCAGTTAGTGTTTCAGTTTCGTTCTAATTTCCGAAATCTACATACATTAACATTTTTTCTTAGGTTTCTTACGTCATAATTGGAAATAACAATCTTCTCTTCCTTGTAATTATATTTACGTTTCATCTAGAAAAACAATTTTTCAGTACCAGCACATTCGTTTTACTCAAATTTTATATATTTCTTAAGATATATTCTTTTTTGTTAGCTTAGTAATGGTGCCCTTAATATAAAATTAAATTAAAAATGGTTTATATAATTAATTTTGGGTAATGAATCTAATGTTAATGAAAAACTGTTTTTATGGATGATGTTGCTATTATAAGCAACGAAACGTAGCAATATAAATAAAATTACAACGAAAGGAAGTTTGTTATCCCCAATTGCGCTCTAAAACAAAAAAAAAACTTTTACGCTAATAGCAACGTCAAAAAGAAACAAAAAATATTAGAAGCATGGTAAAACTGATTAGCATCATAACCTAGCATATGAGGATTTTTTAAAAGTTTTACACAAAAATCCAGCATGTTTACAAAAATATAAAAAAAAAACTTAATAAAAGCGGATAATTCAGCAGAAAATGTACCCGAAATTAATTTGGATTAAATAGGAACTAAAATTGAAGAGTTTAATTATGGCAATTAAATGTATAACTAATTACATTATTCTTGGGGAATATGTAAATTACTAACAGGTTCTTTATTTATTTATTTAATACTATTACTAATTAATTAACAAGTTTCCAAAAGCTCCCAAAGTAAATATTGTATTTTAACTGTTCTAAATTAGATCTTGTCGGTCTTAAATAATATGATGTACAGCTATGCGCAAAAATGTTAACAATCTGAATGGGGTTTTAGGTTATATATTCTTAGGTCGAACTATACTCTATACATCCAGTATATACACTATTAATTTAGTAAATTGTCTATGAAAGTTGAACCGACGAGTATAAATGCTCTTCCTGTATTATTTTTCAAATAAAAAAGGGCATTCATTCAATTGAAGGCTATAAAACCACGAAGAATGTATAAACACAAATATATCTTTTCAGAAACCTCTCACACCGAAAATATATTCCCTACAAAAGTTATTGTCAAATAAACCAGTGAAAAATGCATTACTGCAATCCATCCCTATGCAACTTTTATTTTCTATTGAAAATTAAATACTTATTTATATTAAAATTTACTATCAAAAGTAAAAATTACGAAACTCAGACCCCTTTTAAGAAAGACACGTTTTCATAATAAAACCTTGATAGAAATGATCCCTATATCTTCCCTATATTTAAGATTTAGGCTGATGAATATGAAGCAAAGAAATAATAGCAGTTAAGCGATTAGAAAGTATTTAACCGCCAAATACCAGTTTAAAAATGTATCAGTATAATAAGAAGTATAAATAGTGCAACAGGCATATCTTGAAAATATATACACAGCTGAATAATGCATATATAATAATTTTGCATTGTTGACATACGTTAATTGTTTAACAGTGATATATTAACATCTATCACGTTTGGTAAGATAATTTACTAATTTAGTAATGAAGCAAATAACTGTACATTATAATATCACTATTTCACTTTACGTTGACTCTTGTGGATTAGAAGTTAGGGGGACGAGCACTGGGAGCAACTCAAGCAAGAAACATCAAATGACAAAGACATACGTTTGAGTTATGTTATTTTAGTAATATTCGCATGCGCTGCATTTTAGAGAAGGATAACATATATACTTCCAATGTTATGTTTGACTAACTAAAAGAAGTGGAATCATAAACGTATATCTAAGATGTTTTTTTTACCGAGCGTATGTATGTGCAAATTTACATAAAATCCGTTTAATTAGTTATAAATATCAGAATATGAAGGAGTTCTGTTTATGCCGCTAAGCAGGTACCGAAATTAAAGCGTCGGCGTCGTACGAACGTGGATAGTTGTTTAAAAAAAAATGTCAAAAATGTACAAGCACCTTCAACAAAATATGTCGCGTTAGCTCTTTATCGGGAAAAATGTTTTACTTTCATTTATATCAAATACACGATTGAACACACCAGCTAAGCAAGTGGTAAGAATTTTAAATTTTGCATGGCTTTTATCATGTATGGTGCAGCATCGCACAACATTAGTAACATTTTTTCGCAAGGTACACTTTCAAGTAAAACAAAAATTAATAACCGTTCCTGAACGAATTGGGCAATTGGTACATTATTTGTTTTTTCAAGTTACTTACAAAAAAAATAAATATGATTTGCCTAAAATATTGTCATGAAGAATTCCTATTAATAGTTGAGCAATCTAACGGCCACACCTATCCGTATCATCTACGATTAAATATTTAAAGTTATTCCCTACCAATTCAATTTCTGACTTTGTTTGCTGGTAACAAAACGTGACATAATTTTTTCAAACGTACTTTCGTCAGGTATATTATATTTGCAATATTTTTGTAGAAACGATTTCAAATTAACATTACTGAATTCTGCTAATCCTATGTTACACGAAATTAATGCCTCACATAGATCCGTGTTAAATTCCTCTTGTTCTAATTTGCGTGAATTTACGTATAGATTGCTGGAAACATGGGGATCGTTCTAGTTTTACACATTTTCCAATATGTGAAGGACTTTTAGTGTGTTGGTCAATCCTATAGCAACAATTGCCGTTTTATTTCAAAAGTTAATAAATTTAAAAAATCGTAAAGCTTTTAGTTTATACATTTTAATGAATAAATAACTTACTAATTTACTGCAGGCTCGGCATAATATTTTCTCGCCATCCATTGCTACTTCAGGATATGGTTTAATGCAGGAAAAAATGTTGGTCACTACACTCATTGTATGTATGCACACTATTTAAAACAGTAACACGATTAGATGTTGTTCCGTTCATAGACACTCACTGAATGAGAATATTTTATTTGAAAACTAATAAAAACTATTTTACCTCCTTTCCCACGCTAGGAGTAAAAGTGCACGTGCAATTCTTGGAAAACAAAAAATTTTTCGTTCTGGGAAATGTCTGCTGTATATAAAATAAATGCCCTATTTATTCGATTTATGCGCAGTCTCAAATACTATATACTTTTAGCTTGATTTTCACAAACAAGTAGGGACCGTACAAGGATATTTTTTTACTGAATATAATATACAACCTTACCTATTCAATAAATTTCGCTTCCGTTGATCAACATTAATATTTAAGCAAATTATTACTATATCAGTCAATGTCCGCTTTTTACCGCCTTTCGATCTACCGTGTGTCGTACGAACGTGGATAGTCGACAAAATTTACATTTCTTTGTAAAAAAAAAAAAAATCTCAAAAATGTAAAAACACCTTCAACAAAATACAATGTTAGACTCCTTTTACATTATCCATAATTTAGTACAAAATTTTGTTGTAAATTTAGCATTAAATATTTTGACCAGCATCATAATCATCTTTTTTGTAAATTTCGAAGGAAATTTTGTACTAAATATTTAGAACATGTTCCATTTTCTCCCTAAATTTACAAACCAAATGTGCGCAGGCAATATGTGTGCAAAAGTATAAAATTCATTAGGTTTAGTCGATGCTTGCGCAGTTGGTGTTCGTGTTTCGTTTTGATTTCCAAAATCTATGTACCTATTTAGTGGGCATAAACGTGTGATTTCAATTATTGAATGAAATCAAACGAATTTCTAAGCTGTTTTTTTTCCGAACGTATTAATGTCCAAATTAATATACAATACCTTCATCTAGTTATAAATATCTCTGGATATGAATGAATTCTGTTTATGTCACTAAACCGGTACCGTAATCAAAGCGTTGCACAGTGGTCCAGAAACGCGCTTTTGCGGGAATAAATCTGTAGCTTTTAACAGAATTGGAATTTTTTAATAATTTTTTCAGGATAATGAGATTAAATACAGGGCATTTGAATTCCGTAAGAGAAAAAAAGATTAAGCATGAAATCACGACGTAATTATTGGCGGAAGTACATAAATTATTCAAATAATGTGAGGTATTGCAGTTTCTATTCATTAATATTTTTTTTAATTATTTTAGTTAAATATACATATGTATAATAATATTAACAATAATGATAATAGTATAAAACGGGAAAATATTCAGAAAATGAGAAAATATTCAGAAGAATTATTATAACCGCTTGCCATGCTTAAAAATGTTTTAACATTTATATACAAACAGAAATGGTTTGATATTTTTTTAATACACAGGTCGTCATCACTTGGTAGGTAGATTTCGGTACTATTTTCATAACTTTCATTATATTATAATATTAACACCTAACAGACGGGGTCGTTTTTACGTCCCAAAACGAAAATTCAAATGTTCTGAATTGTATGGGTACATCATCAGCTGACGAGACTGGTAGATATTACCCGATCCGTCGGTGAAGTGTTATTTACTCAAAATTTATAATTATTAATATAAACTTTCATACTACTTCAAGAAAATTCATTTTATTTACAGAAACAGCCTGAAAACGGTATATATTCAGCCCCCTTTCTATCTTGAATTCCAAGAATGAAGTAAATGTAATTTTAATTTTCTTTTATTTTCGTAGCTACTTGCTTGATTCTGGCGGGTAGATATCCTGAAAAATTTGTCTTGCTTTTTTTTTTCGTTTTCTATTAAGTCAAGTAAATAATCAACATGTCTTTTATATATTCTCAAGAAATTTGGGTAGGATAAAGGATCTTCTCAGCTCTTAATTCGAAATTCAATAAATTTAGAATACCTTATGCTTTTAGTTAAAAAATGTAAGAAATTGTAAAGCTTTTAATTTATTCATTTTATTGAATAAATAACTTACTAATTAACTGCAGGCTCGGTAAAATATTTTCTGGCCATCAGGATATAGTTTAATGCACGAAGAAATTGTTCACTACACTCATTGTATGTATGCACAATATTTAAAACAGTAACACGATTAGATGTTCCCCTCATAGATACAAAGTGAATGAGAATATTTTATTTGGAAACTAATAAAATCTATATTACCTACTTTCCCAGCACGCTAGGAGTGAAAATGCACGTGCAATTCTTAGAAACCAAAAAATATTTCATTCTGGGAATCGTCCGCTGTCCATGTGCAATAGGAATTTTTTGTGAGAGAGAGGATAAGAAGAAGCTTAAATATGCAAAATATGCATAGCAATGCCTAAATATGCAATTTACGCAATCACTAATTAACATACAGATATACTAAAGATATACAAAAAATAATATATATGCACTTCGCATATAATCCGGGAAACTTCGAACAAAATTTTGTACTAAATATTTAGAACATGTTCTATTGTCTCCCTAAACTTACAAACTAAATGTGCGCGGGCAATATGTGTGCAAAAGTATAAAATTCAATAGTATGTAGTCGATGCTTGTGTTTGTGTTTCCTTTAGATTTCCGAAGTCTACGTACAATTATGGTAAGAAATCTTAGGACACGCATCGAGCACCGAATCTTTTCGTAGCTATAGTTGTCTCTCTCATTCCCCCTCGTCTAAGTTCTGATACATTGGTCGACCTTGATAAAGCGCTCTCAGTCGGCAGTCGGTAAGTAGCCGTCAATGCTAGGGTTTATGGTTTTGTGTTTACCTCTTTATAATTGGTTGTAGGTGTAATGTGAATAAAATACAAAATATACCGCACAAACTACAAAAAGTTATGCAGAGAGTTATATGTATGAAGCGCGCGCTTCCGTTTGGAGTCGACGTAGTTTGTGCAGCATATACATTTATAGTAGGAATATGACTATTTTGAGAAAAGTAATTTATAAAATGACTGCAATATATATATGTATATATATATATTTGATGGGGATTTGTTCGTAGCCGTTAATGCAATTTTATGTTTTTTTTCTTTTTTCATGAGTTAGCGGCTTATTTTTATATACTGATTTAAATTTTTTAATCAATTAAACACTTCATTTATGTTTCGACAATTGTTGTCTTCTTCAGAAAATTGTTTTTTATAATTCACATTTTTATACATTTAAGGACAATCACAAGGACATTTTAAAAATTATTTTATAAAATTTTCTTAAAAATTACAAAAACATGTTGTTAGTCAATTACACTAAACAATGTGTATGGAGAAATTTTGAATTCAAACTGCCGAAGATTACCAGGTAGGATTAAGGTAATCTTCTTTTGTAGTTTTTAGAATTTTTTTAATTTTATTGTTGTTATAAGTTTTATAGTTATTATTTTTTAGAATTATTTTTTCTTTTACTGTTCATGCATGTTTTCTTGCTTGATCGTTTTGAAAAACGTTTTTTTTTTTGTAATTTCAGACATGTATTTTTACTGGTGACAACTCTCAGAGTGTAGGTTTTACCGTGCTTTTCCTCACTCCTAGGCGAATGCTGAGAGCGAACATATTAAAGACGCTGCGCGGGCGCAATTATTAAACTCTGTTTTAAATTTAATTATTTTTTTTTACCTTGTTTTCAACCTATAACTATATAAGAAATACACTAATGAAACGATATTGGAGCCTTCAATGACTATTGTCCCATCGCTTTTTAGCGCAAGTACAAAAAAGATCCAGTATCTGTAGGATAATAGATATTTTGCCTATTTATAATTTCTTTAACTTATGCGAGAGATGTTCTTCTTCATCAATATTTTTCTTCTACCGTTTATCCTTTAATAGTAATATTTCAAAGTGTTATTTTTCCTTTTTTGGGTATACGGTAGATATAATTCAATAAAATTTTACATATGTTTAACTGTAATTTATTATTCTACGTTCAAGACAAATCCGAAACGTAGAATAATTAATTACAGTTTAAATATGTAGCAACACTACGCCATGATTTATTTAATATCATATAGAACAAAATGTTCCAGTTCGATGGGCCTTTACAAGAATTGCAAGACCTGCCGCAATTTTTTCTTTAATATCTAAAGTTACATTCCATTAATTTCGGGAAACTATTTTTTTCAATTAAAATTTATAGTCCGTTGTTTATTAAATGTTGAATAAGTACCGCAAGACATTATAACTAAAACAAGATTAATTGTCATCATTAGTTTATATCACCTCTTCATATTATGCAATTATACCTTACTTATACAATAAGAAATTAAGGACACGGTTAATACTTTTAAATAGATATATCGTTTTTAAAAAATACTAAAATTGTTTTCAAACGGTGATTTTAATAATAGCTACAGAATTAATTACATATTTTTAAATTTTATTTATACATACAAAATTTATCTCTTTAAGCTACCGAACGTTGTTACATTAATTGCATTATGTTATGAATAGTTATGATTATAAATATTGTATTTCAATGCTAACTTTGGAACGGGTAAGCTTCCTAACGCACAATCAGTACTGCATTATGCCCTCATAAATCCTATCGCTACTGTTTCCCGTTTTCTATAAATGGTTCAAGTTCAACATATAATAAATTTGTGATTATGAGAAGGAGCAAGTAGTAGTATAGCGCCTGCGGCAAAATTTGCGGGGTAAGACGGGAGGAAGAGATAGCAATAGCTACGAGAAGGTTTGCCTCGATGCGTGTCCTAAGATTTCATACCGTAGCTGTACCTACTTGCTGGGCATAAACGAATATCTAAGATGTTTTTTTCCGAACGTATTAATGTCCAAATTTATAGACAATCCGTTTATCTAGTTATAAATAACTCTGGATATGAATGAATTCAGTACAGTCAACCCTCCTATAACGCGGTACTCTCAGAACGCGGTTTCCATATAACGCGGAGCTGAAATTGCGACAGCCCTCCCATAACGCGGTACTCTTACAGCGCGGTTTAGGTTCAACAGAATCCCGTAAGTTTCTTCCGCACAGCCTATAGATGACTCTAGTAACTAGATATTGTAAGTGGTTTTAATGTAAGTTTTATTTTTCACGCAAAAGCACAGCCGAGATACATAAACAATATGTTTATATAAACATGCCAGCTTATCTCATAGCCGTCTACGACACCGGTTTCAGTCATCTCAGAACTCTTTCACAGTACATACAGTCATGTGCACGAAAATAGCAGTGGTCTTAATATTACTCAATTATCAATTTATGCGTTAAATAAAAGAAAATCAAGTTTATTGAACTCTTTATTCCTACATGTTACATAGTTGTAATAATAAATAAATAGGTTTCTTAATACCAAAGAGAAAATAAAACTTTTTAATGCATAGGCAAATAACAGAGCATGACTAGAAAATTCAGTAATTCCCCCTCACAATCGGTATTTTACCGGGATATATATATATTCATTTTTCATTCAGATTTTAAATAATTTCAATATAGCTGCGTCAGAATTGTCTGTTGTAGATGTGATTTATAAGTATTAAGCTAAGACTGCTATTTTAGTGCACATGACTGTACATTTTGTTGGTGACCAAGTCTTTCTAAGAATTTTTCTGCACCGTCCGTTCGTTCAGCTTTTTGTTGCTTAATTTGTGGTTTATAATTGGACAACATTACACAATACTGTAACTAATATTCTTAAGTTGTACTAATATAATAATAAACTAATTAATTTTATTAAAATAATTAATTACCCTAGATTTGCATCATGTCAAACACAAAAGAAACAAGGAAAGGATTAAATAGAAAGTTTATATCGTTTGAAGATAAAATCCAGATTTTAAATCGTTTAGAAGTTTCAAGGAGAACAGGCCTTAGCAGATGCTGAGGTGGCCGAAAATTATAAGCTGAAACTGGCTAGAATTATTAATGAAGGAGGTTATTCACCTGATCAGATTTTTAACGCTGATGAGAATAGTCTTTTTGACAATGCATAGTAATATATAGGCTTGTATTGCTATTGTCAATAAATGAAATGAAATTATTATTAATGAAATTATTAATGAGACGGCATTATATTAGAAAAAGCTACCAGCTAGGACCTTCATTCTGAAAAATCACAGGCGTGCTCAGGGGTTTAAACTTTCAAAAGAACGTATCACCCTTCATGTGTGTCAAAGTTTTATTGGTTCTTGATAATGCTGGTTGCCACAACATAGAACTGGATCATCCAAATGTGAAAATTGTCTTCCTTCCTCCTAACTGCACGTCATTAATACAGCCTTTGGACCAAGGAATCATTCAAACTTTAAAAATGTACTACACACGCCAACTTTTCCAAACCATTTTCGACAGATTAGAAAATAGTGAAAATAAAACTCTTACTCAAGTGTGGATGGAATTTTCTATTTTAGATTGTATTAGAACCGTGTCATCGGCTTGCGCGGATATTAAACCATCAACGCTTAATGCGTGTTGGAAACCTCTTTTACTTCAAATGGTTCAAGCAATACAAGATGATACTACAATCTCACTCCCAGTTACAGATATAGTAAACATTGCTTCTCGTTTAAGCGATGAAGAATTTGCAGTAAACCATCAGGATGTAAGAGAACTAGTACTCGGGGAAGAAACTTTAGATGAGGAAGAACTGATGGAATTAATTGATGCACCCACCGCAAATGCATTAGTAAACGAAAATAAGGAAAACGAATGGGTGCCAAATCTCGATTTACAAGATGTGAAAAAAGAGCTAAATTTGGCTAAAGAATTAGAACTTCATTTCATTCAAACTGATCGTTCAACGGTGCGCAGCGCAAAGTTTAAAAGAGAGTTAAGAAATTGCTTAGCTAGGGAGCTAACTAAACTAAAACCTCTCTATAGGGAGAGAGGTTTTAGTGGAGTTAGAAAAAAAAAGCTACAATCGAAAACCAATGTGAAGAAGAACCAAGTGAGGAAGACATTTTGCCCATTAAAAGAAGACGAGTTAGGCGACTCATATCCGACAGCGAGAATGAGTGTTGAAAAATAAATAATTTTACAAAAGTCTTTCTTGTTTTTGTTGGAAAACCGTCTTTTAGTTTAGTTTTTGTTTAATTTTTTTATTAATCCTTATATGTACTCTTCAATTCAATAAAAATAATTTATAATTTATCTTGTCTTTTGTATTTATTGGTCTCCATATAACGCGGTACGAAATTTGTACTAATTCCGAGTTTCTTATAGCGCGGTTTCCATACAACGCGGTAGACGGTTTCCGTAGAACACGCTACGAATTAGCCTGGTTTGTACGGTTAAATCCGAGTTTCTTATATCGCGGTTTCCATATAACGCGGTACGCACTCACCGCGTTATAGGAGGGTTGACTGTATATGCCACTAAACCGGTACCGTAATCAAAGCGTCGTACGACGTGAATAGTTATAGTTGACGAAATTTACATTTCTTTGTAAGGAAAAGGCAAGAATGTAGAAGCATCTTAAAAAAATGAAATGTTAGGTCCGTTTTACATTATCCATAATTTAGTACAAAATTTTGTTGTAAATTTAGCATTAAATATTTCACACAAATTTTTGTAAATTTCGAACCAAATTTTGTACTAAATATTTAGAGCATGCTCTATTTACTGCCTAAAATTTTCAAACTAAATGAGAGCGCGCTCAATATGTCTGCAAAAGTATAAAATTTAAGAGGTGTAGTCGATGCTTGTGCAGTTAGTGTTTCTGTTTCGGTCTGATATCCGAAATCTACGTGGTGGACATAATCGAGTGATTTCAATAATTGAATGATATCATATCGATTATTCTAATTTATTTGCTTTTAGCAAAATACTTCAAAGAAAGGTCCTTGTTTTGTACTACCTTTTTTCACTAGTGGTAATTACCATAATCGATACACTCATATTCTATTTTCATAACTTTCATTATATTATTATATTAACACCTAACAGACGGGGACCTTTTTTTTTTCGTCCCAAAACGAAAATTTATTAAATGTTCTGAATTGTACGGGTACAAATGTTAAAATATATAATAGGTTATTATAAAACTGAAAAATATATATTTTTTTTTATTATGGATCCGCTACTAGCAAGAATATAGTGTAATACGTCCTACAGTATTATAGTTTTATTTATACCAAATTCTTAACAATGAGTTTTCTCTTCTAAATTGCCATTTTTCCATCGCAAATAACTGCAGAACCTTTTTTTAAATGTAATGCAATGACTCTTACCTTCCATAAGATTGTTTTTATAGTTAAAATTCTGGTTCCATTATGATTATGATAGTCCGTGCGACAGATATTTTTCTAACCTAACATAAACATCAACGAAATTTGCATTACTTCTTTCTAGGCTTGTTTATTGACATTCCTTAAATGGAAACAAATTACTGCTTTGCAACCAAGGATTTTCTAATTACAAAATTAAATCAGCTTGGAGCTCATGTTAGAACTGAAATAAGCACGTTCTTCACGACTCAAAAAACAAAACCTTTCCCATTGGTTTATCGTTACCATACAAAATTATTACATTTTATAAGAAATTTTCATTTAAAAATTTTTTTTTTTTGGTTTCTTTCGTCATAATTGGAAATAACAATTTTCCCTTCCTTGTAATTATCTTTACATTTCAAGCATTACCTATAAAAACAATTTTACAGTAACATCATAGCACATTCGTTTTACTCAAATTTTATATATTTCTTTTTATATATTCTTTTCTTTTGCTTAGTGGTGCTCTTAATATAAAATTAAATTAAAAATGGTTTATATAATTAATTTAGGGTAATCAAACTAATGTTAATGAAAAACTGTTTTTATAGATGATGTTGCCATCATAAGTAAATTACAACGAAAGGAAGTTTGTTATTTCCAATTGCAAACAAAAAAAAACTTTTATGCTAACGTCAAAAAGAAACAAAAAATATTAGAAACTTGGCAAAACTGGTTAGTATCTTAATCTAGCATATGAGAATTTTGTAAAAGTTTTACACAATAATCCAGCATGTTTACAATAACAAAAAAAAAACTTAATGAAAGCGGATAATTCGGCAGACAATGTACCCGAAATTAATTTGGACTAAAAATATATTCTTAGGTCGAACTATACCACTCTATACATCCAGTATGTGCACTATTAATTTGGTAAATTGTATTGTTATCAAAGCTGTACCGAGTATAAATGACTTCCTTTTTTTATTATTTTTCGAATAGAAAAGGGCATTCATTCAATTGAAGGCCATAAAACTACAAAGATTGTATAAACACAAACATTTCTTTACAGAGGCCTCTCACGCCGAAAATATATTCCTTATAGCCACAAAGGTTATTGTCAAATAAACCAGTGAAAAGTACATTACCGCAATCCATCTCTATTAGCAGGCAACTGTTTCGCCTTCCAAAGGCTCGTCAGTGGCTACTGTGCGAATTTGATTGCAATTTAACGTCATAAGAAATCTATTAGACATACAGCGCAGGTGGATGTAACAATGAGTATTGTTATTGTCAGAGTTAAATTATATTAAGGAAAAACAATCTTTCCTGTGTAAAAGTTAGGTTCTAAACAAAGTATGCCCTTAACTTTTATATTCTATTGAAAATTAAATATTTATTTATATTAAAACTTACTATCAAAAGTAAAAATTACGAAACTCAAAACCCTTTTAGGAAAGACACGTTTTCATAATAAAACCTTGATAGAAATGATCCCTATATTTTCTCTATATATAAGATTTAGTCTGATGAATATGAAGCAAGGAAATAAAAGTGGTTCAGTGATTAGAGAATATTTAACCGCCAAATACCAGTTTAAAAATGTATCAGTATAATTTCATAAAGGTTACTTGATGTCCATCATTTCCTCCTTCTCCCTAAAATGTAGCGTAGTGTATGTGAATAAAAAAAAAAAAAAAAAAAAAAATTTTAAATAGTGCAACAGGCATATCTTGAAAATATATACACAGCTGAATAATGTATATATAATAATTTTGCATTGTTGACATTTGACATACGTTAATTGTTTAAAAGTGATATATTGACATCTATCACGTTTGGTAGGATAGTTTACTAATTTAATAATGAATCAAATAATTGTACTATTTCGCTACGCGTTTACGTTGTCTCTTGCGGGTTAGAAGTTAGGGCACAGAATAGGTAATATACAGAAGTATCAATGCATTTCCCTATGGTCGCGATTTTATTTTTTGTGGTAATTATCTACGACTACACCATTCTGTGCACAGGTTTGATGCAGGACCCCATTGGCCCATTTTGTCAGCAGAGCCGGATTAACTAGATAAATAATGAGTATGCAAAGCAAAATTTTCAAAAATACATTTGCAAAATACGTTTTCTAATAGAAAACATGTTTTTAAGGCAATTAGTTGGTAAATAACTGCTTAACCTCATGTATATGTAATAAATTCTTCATTCATGTCGACATATATTATCAATGTCTTCGTATTATTTTAAAATTTAAAGTAAATAGTAATACTAGTAAAAGTTCCTCTAGAATAACGTTTAGATTTCAAAAGTTCAAAGAAAACTAACCATTCCATTTGAAATAAGAAAGTTGATGTCAATTTCCGGTGTTCCCGGAAGTGCTGCCATCTTGAAAATATTTTCACGGCATAGATTTTATTACACTATGTACGTATGCAACTTTACAGAAATTAATGATTACTAGAAGGGCCAATCTTTCTAATGGACGGTCTCGATCAATCACCCTGTATAATGACACCAAGAAATTCTACCTGCGCGAACGACAAATTTGTACTGACTGCGATATCATTAAAACGGCATAGAGATATGGTACGAATTCCTTGTCTGACTGACACTTCTGTATATTACCTATTCTGTGGTTAGGGTTAGGAGCACTGGGAGCAACTCGAGCAAGAAACATCCGATGGCAAAGACATACGTCTGTGTTGTTATTTTAGTAATATTCCCATGCGTCAGATTTTAGAGAAGCAAAACATATACTTTCAGTGTTATGTGTAACTCCATATGCATATATACAATGCGTTTAATTAGTTATAAATATCTGGATATGAATGAATTCTGTTATGCCACCGGTACCGAAATCAAGGCGTCGGCGTCATACGAACGTGGATAGTTATAGTCCACAAAATTTACATATCTTTGTAAAAAAAAATGTCAAAAGTGTCAGGCTCCTTTTACATTAACCATAATTTAGTACGAAATTTTGTTGAAAAAATTTAGCATTAAATATTTAGATGAGTATCACACAAATTTTTTTTTTGTTTTGTAAATTTCGAACCAAATTTTCTACTAAATATTTAGAACATGTTCTATTATCTCCCTAAAATTTTCAAACTAAATGAGCGCGTGCAATATGTGTGCAAAAGTATAAAATTCAATAGGTGTAGTCGATGCTTGTGCAGTTAGTGTTTGTGTTTCGCACTGATTTCCGAAATCTACGTACCCACATGGTGGGCATAATCGAGTGATTTCAATAATTGAATGATTTCATATGGATAATTCTAATTTATTTGCTTTTAGCAAAATACTTCAAAGAAATGTAGGACCTCTCTTCACTAGTGGTAATTACCATAATTGATACATTCATATTCTATTTTCATTATATTATTATATTACCACCCTAACCGACGGGGTTTTTTTTTCGTTCCAAAACGAAAATTTATCAAATGTTCTGAATTGTATCGATAGATATGTTAAAATGATCTAATCAGTGGTAACCATCAGCTGACGAGTCCGGTAGATACTACCCGACCCGTCAGTGAAGTGTTAATTACTCAAAATTTATAATTATTAAAATAAAAACTCATACTAATTCAAAAAAATTCATTTTATTTACAGATACAGCCTAAAAACGGTATATATTCAGCCCCCTTGCTACACTGAATTCCAAGAATAAAACATATGTAATTTTTATTTTTTTTTATTTTCATATCCCCTTACTTAATTCTGGCGGGTAGATATTCTGAAAAATCTGTCTTCCTTTTTTTTATATCGTTTTCTATTAAGTCAAGTAAATAATCAACATGTCTTTTATATAATCTCAGGAAATTTCGGTAGGACAAAGGATCCTCTCAGCTCATAATTCGAAATTCATGCCGCATGTTTAACCAATTATTACACCGTATTTTACGGGAACGTCGATTCTAATTAATAATTTGTTGTTCCCTTTTTATTTTAAGCAGACTACGCACATAAAAATCAATGCTTAATTTAGAAATAATAACATAAACATACGGTAAATTCCTATGTGGGAGAACAATTACCTATTTTGAAATAAAAATAAATTTAATCTTCACCTAAAACGATTTTAGTCTCCAGAGAAACAATTCGTATGTTTAAAGTTAAACATTTACTAATCATTAATCGGAATAAAAAAATTTTTTGAAAAATGCAACAGTCGTTGTTTCGATTTACTATATGAAATAACTAAATTAAAAAAAAACCGAATCTTTGGATTAAGAAGTTCATAATTTTAATTAGAGAATGTGATATGATCTGCATCACCCAACGTTATATTTAAAAATAGCTTCATATTAATATATATAATATCTTCTAAATAAATTTGCCATTTATTTAAAAGAAGCCAGGGTTAATAAAATAAATAAAGTATTTAATAATAAAAAGCAGTAGCAATACCTAATTTGCAAAATATTTATTGTGTCTTTTGAGCAGCCCCAAGAAGATAAAATCTCTGAAACGTTTTCCATTTTTTCAAATTCTGAATTGCGAACACACTTAACCAAACCGACATATAAAATACAACCCAATGGCAAAACGTGGTCTAAACTAGATTAATTGTAAATGCAAATCCCCTTCCCACTCCATACCACCCCTTCATAAACAGGCGTAGCACGTCCGCCAGTATAACCAAAGAATATTTACATGATATGAACAAGAAGCGACACTTACGGAATAAAAACTTACTACTAAATTTAATAACCTTGGTAATGACACTTCTGGCGAACCTGCGCTTTGCAGTAATGTAAAAATACATACACTGCAAATAACATCCTCCACACTGTAATAAATACAGTTTCCTGATTTATATACATATATATGTACATCATCAATGTAGACGCAACGATTATCTTCCAAGTTCCAAAATCACTAACGATTTTTTTTTATTTGAAATAGAATAACTTTTATAAGAACACTGTTTTTAATGTGTATCACATCGTCAATGGTAATCTACGAGTAATAATTAATGTGGACGAAATGTATAATTATCTTTCTTTGTTAAAATATCATTTTTGGTATTATTATTAATATCGTGATATGATTCACATCTGGAAATCGTTTAATATTAATCAATTCTAGCGGTGGCAGCTACGTCTTAATCGCAATAATGTTTATTTCTTATTAAATTTTATGGTGATTTTTTTTTTTTCTTAGCCGTAATATTAAATTTGGTTTTTTGTTTTCTTAATGTAGCGGCTGGGTTTTTTTATAAATTAATGATTTATGCAATAAAAATATCCATTTACGTTTCGACAATTCTTAATTTGCTTTATTGTTGTCTTCTTCAGTTTTTTAAAATTTATAATGAATCACAAAAACATTTTTTTCCCTAGAAATTTGAACAATGTTATTATGAATTTAACAATTTTTTTATAGGTTTTGTACTTATAAAGTTACGGACGTTCACACACATGTTAAAAAATTATAAAAACATTTTTTAAAAAATTAGACATTTTTAAATTATCTTAAATACGAACTACATTTTAATTGTCGATAAGAATGTGTAGGAGATACATTTTTATGTGAAAACGGCGAAATACAATTTAAAATAACCCGAAAGGCATGCTCAGCTGTGGACTTTTTTTCAAATTGTTGCACTAAAAATTGTTTATTGAAAGAATATTTATATATATTACTGGCCGAAATTATTTAAATGATTGGAGAATAAATTTTTGATAAGCTTTCTATACCTGTTTTGTCGTTTACTGCAGTATTTTGTTTTTTTATTTGTATCATTTCTAATATGCAACGTGCTTTATAATTTTTTTCTTTATTTAAAATACTTGTATTATCGAAATTGAATGTATGACCAAAATTTATTGCATGTTTTTTTAGAGCAGTGAGGTTATTTTGATATTTGTGACCTTTTATTCTATTTTGAAGTTGTTGTGAAGTTTGTCCTATGTACACACCATTACAATTTTTGCAGGGGATTTTGTATACTACATGACTTTGGTTTTGTAATGGAATATTATCTTTTAGTTTTGAAAAATTGAAATTTAAATTATTGTGGTTTTTGTGTGCAATTTTTATTTGATGTGGGTCAAGAATTTTATTAAGTTTTTCGGATAATTGTGGAACATATCGGACGCTAATATATTTGAATGTACTTGGGTTTGTGGTCTTTGTGTTATTGATCTGTCTGGTGTTATAATATTGATGTATTTTGTTCTTAATGGTTTTTTGAATTAATGGTAGCGGATAATTATTTTTTTGTAGGTTAATTTTTACTGTGTGTAATATGTCTTTTCTATATTTTGGATTGGTTAAAATAATGGCTCTATTAATTAAGTTGGCCATAACATTTTTTTTTAAATTAAAGGGTTGGGCAGAATGAAAATTTAAATAACGACCAGAAAAGGTTGGTTTGTGATATAATTTTGTCATAATTTTATTACAAACCAAATGCAGAATGAAAATTTAAATAACGACCAGAGAAGGTTGGTTTGTGATATAATTTTGTCATAATTTTATTACAAACCAAAATTATATCACAAACCAACCTTCTCTGGTCGTTATTTAAATTTTCATTCTGCCCAACCCTTTAATTTTAAAAAAAATGTTATGGCCAACTTAATTAATAGAGCCATTATTTTAACCAATCCAAAATATAGAAAAGACATATTACACACAGTAAAAATTAACCTACAAAAAAATAATTATCCGCTACCATTAATTCAAAAAACCATTAAGAACAAAATACATCAATATTATAACACCAGACAGATCAATAACACAAAGACCACAAACCCAAGTACATTCAAATATATTAGCGTCCCATATGTTCCACAATTATCCGAAAAACTTAATAAAATTCTTGACCCACATCAAATAAAAATTGCACACAAAAACCACAATAATTTAAATTTCAATTTTTCAAAACTAAAAGATAATATTCCATTACAAAACCAAAGTCATGTAGTATACAAAATCCCCTGCAAAAATTGTAATGGTGTGTACATAGGACAAACTTCACAACTTCAAAATAGAATAAAAGGTCACAAATATCAAAATAACCTCACTGCTCTAAAAAAACATGCAATAAATTTTGGTCATACATTCAATTTCGATAATACAAGTATTTTAAATAAAGAAAAAAATTATAAAGCACGTTGCATATTAGAAATGATACAAATAAAAAAACAAAATACTGCAGTAAACGACAAAACAGATATAAAAAGCTTATCAAAAATTTATTCACCAATCATTTAAATAATTTCGGCCAGTAATATATATAAATATTCTTTCAATAAACAATTTTTAGTGCAACAATTTGAAAAAAAGTCCACAGCTGAGCATGCCTTTCGGGTTATTTTAAATTGTATTTCGCCGTTTTCACATAAAAATGTATCTCCTACACATTCTTATCGACAATTAAAATGTAGTTCGTATTTAAGATAATTTAAAAATGTCTAATTTTTTAAAAAATGTTTTTATAATTTTTTAACATGTGTGTGAACGTCCGTAACTTTGTAAGTACAAAACCTATAAAAAAATTGTTAAATTCATAATAACATTGCTCAAATTTCTAGGGAAAAAAATGTTTTTGTGATTCATTATAAATTTTAAAAAACTGAAGAAGACAACAATAAAGCAAATTAAGAATTGTCGAAACGTAAATGGATATTTTTATTGCATAAATCATTAATTTATAAAAAAAACCTAGCCGCTACATTAAGAAAAACAAAAAACCAAATTTCCTATTAAATGTTCATGTTTAGATAAAATGGAAAATATGCAAACGTTTTAATACATCTGGTATTGCAAATTGCAATGAATTTCAAACTGTTACAACATATGTATGATTACTGATAATTGTATTAATGTATGATATAGGTTGGTCAATTAATAGAATGGCGAAAGGCAACAATTAGAGCTTTCTACTGTAAACGTATTTTTATTAATGCAATACTTATAATAACTCCTACGTAATATTTTAAAAATTAAAACTACAGACGTAAAATATTAACAGCTTTTCGATTTTTTCTCGAAACAGTTTTAAATTTAGCATTAGCATATTTTAGAGTATGATAAATCTTCATTCTTATAAATAATTTAATTAAATGTACTCTTGGGAATTCTGGCCCTTCTAAACAAATGTACAAAGTAAACTGAGCTGAGGTTAGGCATGTACTGTGATGTACTGCAAGATGACGGTTCTGGCGAACCTGCGCAATAGAAAATATAATTATTCCATGTACCCTAACTGTCGCTTCTTGTTCATATCATGTAAATATTCTTTGGTATAACCTTGAGTCCACTAATCACAGCTCGCCTATTTTTATATTGCAAAAATAACATTTACAACTTCTTAATTTAAAATTACCCTTAAATATATATCTTGAAATGAATATATCCTTAAATTTAAACTTATGATATATTCCTCTTAAAATCAATGAGATTGTTCTATTATTACAATGAGATTATGGGTATCTTTACTTGGAAAATTGAAAAATGTTCTTTTTGATACAATTCCTTTGTATTTCCTTTTAATTAACTATTGTAAAGTTTGTTTTAACAAAATAATATTATTTAAACATAAATTATATTCTATATAAATGAACAAATATGCTACTTACAAATAATGTATTTCCTGCTGAAACTTTTAATGTTTGAATAAAATACATATGATAACAAATAAATACATATGTTTAATTTAAGAATAGATTTTTATGTGTGTAGCTATCATAATATTTAGAGATAATTGGAACAACAGCGATACATCCTCTTTTCCAGCTAATTTGCGACAATATTAATCTGATTTTCATACCAAATGTTTAGTTTAAGGTAAAACAGGCATTTTCATTAGCTTCGAAATATTTTATATTAATTTTCGAATGTAAATTTTTTTATATACGACACTTCACAAAATTTTCTTTTCAATTTAAAATCAAATTTAATACGAAATTTAGTACTAAATTATGGATAATGTAAAACGGGCCTTACGTTAGCTCTCAGCATCAAATCAGGAAAAGTGTTTTACTTTCATTTAAATCATATATGGGTAACCCCCGGCCCCCTGGCCGGATCTGACTCTCCACCAGTTTCAATTCGAACCTAACTTGATGCTTCATCAGGGCTTAAAATTTGAACAAAAATGTGTAGAAATCTCCACTCTAAGAATCCTGTATAATGTTGAATTTTGTATTGCAATTGATTTAAATAACTTAATAGGAATGTAGTTTAAATTTACGAAATACAAAATTTAAATTTAAAACGTGGGACACGGAAAACAAAACCAAAGTTAAGTTTGTTCCGTGCAGATGTAAAAAAATAATACAAAAGAGAAATAAATCGACATTTTACGTTTCGGCAATATATACATATATTGCCATCTTCAGAAACTAAAATTAACATTTTACATTTTAATCCACTTTATTAAAATTATTAACTACATTATTGAAAATTATAGAAAAACTAAAATACCATTCTGATTTACTTAATTTTATTTTTTGTTAATTAATATTACATGATTCTAATTTATTTTAACAAAGTTTTGAACTTTATACATGCAAAATTATATTGTTGTTTTGAAGTTCAAAACTCCAAAAATGTTAAAATAATTAGAATCATGTAATTTTAATTAACAAAAAAACAAAATTAAGTAAATCAGAATATTTTAGTTTTTCCATAATTTTCAATATGTACTTAATAATTTTAATTAAGTGGATTAAAATGTAAGATGGCAATTTTAGTTTCTGAAGAATGATTGATACCGCAAATACCAAGAAACAAAATCATCCCTATGTATATATACCTATATAATTTAATTAATTATCCGACTCCACTAAAATATATTGAACTCCGAAGCTTCGATTTCTCCACTGTTAAGAATTAAAATTGAAACGGTCAGATATAATCAAAATGGCTTCCTAGGAGTCGTATCCGACTCAACCTAGGCCTTGTAGGGTTAAAATGGAATACTCCTTACAACAGAGAACAATGATGAACGACACATATTCATATTCTCTTGTTTTTAAAATATCATAAACTGTATACGCGTATTCAGTAATTATTAACCATATATTCGTATCTTGTATTATATATGAAAGACGCTAATTACCTACGCGTACCTTCTGTGTAGAACGAAGTGCGAGCTTATAAAAATATAATTTGTAATAATAATCGGCAGCTGATCGTAGAAAAGTTCCATATGATGTACAGAAAAATAAATAAAACATTCTTTATTAAAATTAATTTTCTCACCTCTAATTTTGTAACCGCCATTCACTCAGCAAGCCTAGGACGCCATCATCGATCCTATGAACAAAAAGAAATAAAATGCATATTTTAGGTGTTTCAAAAGTAATATAGCATAGCTACATAACATTTTACAGATTTAATAAATTACCTGTTCCTAATTTGCACCTGAAAACCCGACACAACACTAGTCATGGCACAAATGCAATACGATTAATGTTCACAGATCGACACATCGAGCCCGATTGAACAAGAAGATTACACATTAACAATTACAATTGCATATGTATTTGCTTGGGCACCCTGCACGCAAAAGTTTACTTCCCACCCTTCCCCCCATGCCCATATTCTTTCCGATTTCGTCCAGAGTTGACCCGGCGGATCCAATTGCTTACGGGTAGTTAATGTTAAATTGTACAAGAACATGCGCATAGGATACTGAAATTTACCACTATAACTCTTTTCATTGGCTGTGATTTAATATGGCTACCTGAATATGAATTAATATTGTTTAAACACTTTCTGCGTATTAAACCTTATAAGTTGGAGATGATGTTGTACTTTATTAAAAAAAAAAAACATAAAGTGATCACGTATGAATTAACACTAAGTATTGTTAATCCATAATTGCTATTGAAATTTAAATGGATTTAACATTGCCATTGTATATATTATATTTTACACATCTACTTGATAAAGGTTAGAATTATAGTCGAAACGCTGTATATTTGAAGTGCTTTTATCATTGAATGACCTAAAAACCAAGACAAAATACCAAAATAATCAGGAAGAGAAGATTTTAAACAAAATTGTAGGTATGTTAGATTAAACCAACCATTTCTCTCAGTGCTTTGTTGTGCATAAACATGGAAATACATTTAAAATAAGTTGTTCAGGTGTAGGTGGACAAGTAAACTAGTCTACTGTTCTAGATGCCATCGGCTACCTGTGTCGTTATTTTCGCTACCAATTCTGCATCCATATTTATTGCTCGCTTTAATTTATCTAAACAACAAAAATAAAGGTATTTGTAGACAAGTTAGTTTTCGTATCTGTAATTAAAATGTATGTGCACGCACGAATGCATGTATCGCTGAAACTGCTTGTTCGCTAGTAAGCAAAGAGCTATGAATATGAATACTATAAATATCTCAATTATAAAACAAGGTAGGCTTTAAAAAAAATTATGTGTTTATATAATAGTTCCAAGGTATTACAAATATAATTTCTCATTCATCTATAACAAATGTGTCTTAAATATTTTCTACTTAATAAATAATGCTGTAATGCGGATACTATAATTTACTGTTTAGAAGACGTAAATTAACTTTCGTCATTAAGTACATAATGCAATTAGTATTTCGCGTGTTTAATGAAGGAAAAATAGAAACTGCTCACCATGACATAATTCAATTATAATCTCTGCAAAGGTATTTTCAATTTAATAATGTAATCCATAATTTTATAATAGATATTAATTTAACACTACTGCTTGGAATTAAGGTGCTGTGTATACTTACGTTGCAGGTTGCTTTTGAATTTGAAGTTGGAATTTTAACAGCATTTACACATATGTATTTTACATTAAGGACTCACTTAACAACATTTTTAGAAGAAAAGCAAACATCTGACTGAACTAAACACAGGGTTAGTTATAAAGACGCAGTTGCAAAATAGTTCTATTTTTTATTAAATAACGAACCCATTCAACTCCAGTAATGAAATTATAAAGAATTTGATCAAACGACTCGAGGTATACTTCGCCGAGCGAGAACCCTACAATTAATTACAATATACAGTATGTCCCACATCTTATTTATTTATTGCAAACTGGTAATATCCAGTTTATCTTTCTCTCTGAATTACTTGTAACATTTCTAATACCATGTACCTATGTATTCGCTAGCTTTCACATAAAGGAAATAAACATTTTATATTTAAATTCAAACCCAATACTTTCTGACATTAAGAGTGCTAACTCCATTTATTTTAACATAAAAAACGGATGGACGCCAAAAAACACCGGAAAGGTGTTCGATATTTTTTCCTGTGTTCTATATCAAATAAGATTTAAGAACTAAAGTGCGCTCTTCAGTGACATTTAAGCCAACAACAGAAATGTAATAAAAATCAAAAGTTGTTCTCTTGTCAGACCAGCCTGTTCGGGCTTTAGCGTCAAAGTGAATACACTGATTTGTATATAAAGATGTAAAATAGAAATGCAAACCATAAAAATGTCACCCAGCCCAAATCTTGTTGTCATCCGCGATTTATCTATGAAAGTACTTAATGGAATATACTCGTACATATAGGTAAAAGGTCTTGGGAAAATGTTAAACGGGTATTGTGACGATGTTTCGGTCAGTGCATTCACATAAATATTTCCACCGGTGGAATAATTGCGTGTTTGAAAACATAAAATTTCGTTCATTAAAAAGCCCATGTACACGTGTAAATCGAGTTATAGATAAGGATTTCACGATCTCCGCCTTAAGTAAGTTGTTGTAAGATAAGTTTCGATGAAGCGATAGCGTTCGCCTCTTACCATCTTCAGCGTTTTCGTCCTCTAGTGTTTTTTTTCCCTCTAGATCGTAAGTGCTCTCACTCTGTTCCTTACAATGTTCAATGAGGAACGGTAGCTATGTAATGGTTCCAACATCGCGACTGCGGCGAAGAGAAGGAAAGATTATCTCGATGACCAGATTAAAACGGTCACCGGCTACTGGGATCTGTATCTTACTGTTTGCAACCTCATTAGGGGGTGTCACATTTGCATATAATAGGTTTGGCATCCATATATGTGCAGTCACAGACACTATAGTCACAATGTAGTCCACATATACACAATACGAATACAAATATACGTGCTGGATATTTACATAATATAATTAAACATTATCGTTCTTTCCTTGTGTCCTCTTTAGCACATCTTCATGTGAACTGATTTACTCGTTACGCTGAGAGGTTCTAAAGATGGTACTAGCGACTTTTCTGTGATTTTTAAGAATAATAGTTTAGCTTCACAATCAATAAAAACAATTAAAGGCAGTTTATTTTGTCTCATCTCTTTATTTCAAATAATTGTTACAGCATATATATAAATACAATTCCCTTTTACTATCTAATATTACTATTTTTCTCTTCGGTTAGGGCTACCAAGTCCTAGTGCGTGCTAGAGTATTTATTAGCAAAAAGGACAAAAAAATATCTTATATTTCCATTGAATTGTAATATTGTAAATCTGTAATTCTATTTAACTCTACAAAAGTATTTTAAGAAATAACGGTATTCACAATTTAGCTAAAACTTTTATTTGACTCCTAACGAGGCTCTGTTGTGTTTCTATTATTATAGTTGGGCTGTGTCGAGGTATTTTATACAACTCCATATGATACTGACACAGTCACTAATTGCCACAGAACAAATTTACATCAACAACTGCAAAATATGTAAACCTTGATAAATTTTTAAATTCTACCAGATTCATTGGAAAACCGTGTAGCTGATAAATATTAAGCCAGTAAAAGGATGAGCTTCCTAGGGAACAGTCGGATTTTCATAGCTTTTAGGTTTGTAAAAATTTTGAAAAAATTCAAGGTGCTGGCCCGGGGAAGTTAATAAAGTAAAAAATCTTTATCAATAAAAAATGAAGTATATGCGAGAATGTGAAAAAACGGCATTTTCATAAAATAAATCGTCACTTTTCAATAAACAAATATTTAAAGAAACGCTTGTAAGGTTTTAGATATAGCTCGCATTATGAGCTTTCTAGAAAATATAGTGTTATTAGTGTGAGCCCCAAAAAGTTGAATTATTTCAACATTTTAATATTACAGGTCATCAGTACAAAAAAAAGATAACTATTGGCAAAAAACAACTTCTAGATTCTTTTTAGATGAGGTAGTTGCAGTTGCTCTTATACCGGTTGGAGGGAAATTTGGGTTTGAATTTTTGACTGTTCCTGTTAAGACCCAGTGTACACTCACGGATACCCAAAATTACCGGTGTAATTATAAGTACAAGTGTGAGCACAACGTTCCACGCGCCCGAGTTGCACAGGCAGAGAAATACATACTTCTGTTAGACAAATCTGCATTGGATCAAGAAAATCTTAGCTTTGTATATCCGCAAGACAATTTATTCTTGTTGTAAAAAATTATTTTCTGCAATATTTTCTTAAATTAAGAAAATAGCAAACCTCGATCAAGAATGCTATACTCCCGATTTTGCAAAAATTATATTTGAATTAAGAAAATGTCCCGTAAGATTTAAATAAATTATTTACTTTCTTGAATATTAAGCAAAGCACGTAAATTTTTCGATTAAGCAGGTCCTTTCCTCTCATAAAATGAATAGTTATCTTCGGTTTGAAGGTATAAATTGGTTAAATTAGTGTTATATTTTCTTTATTATATACAATAAGTTTGCTTTGATATTATTACTGAAAGTATAACTGTATAGGCAGTTTGATTTGTCAATATTTAAGTTGTTCAGTGAACAGAAAATAAAAATTTACCTTTGCACAAAATATTCTAAAGACTAATAATACAAGTACAAATCCAAAATTACATACAATGAAGGCACAAAAATATAATATAACACTAATTTAGTGCAATTATCAATTAAAAAAAATTAAAAACAACCGATTATATTTTTTAAAGTAATTTATTGTTAAAACTTAGTACCTATTACAATAAATTGTTACATAACTGCAAAATAAGACTCATCAAGGAAGGTACGCATAATTATAAACTGTATAGAGTATATATCATTTAAACAAATAAAACCTATTTCCGACGTAGGCATAACTGGATATGCTCTGTAATGTGAATTGTAATTTAACGTTTCCATCTTGTGAAATAGCAAACAACGAATCCTAATGTCTTCACTGTTAACCACAATTTTAACAATTGATTGGAATTGAGGTATATTATCGACATAATGCAATAAAATTACAGGGAATAAATCAAAACGAAAACCTTAATTTCATACTATATGGTAGTTACTGCATTACCAAATATATTTTTTAAATTGATATATAAAAGGTCATCTACAATATTTTCAACAAACCTGTCAAACCTAGGGATTACTTTTGTCATTCTAGAAAGAAACTTTTTCTACAGAAATATTATAGAATCCAATGCTGCACAATCTAAAAATATTTCTGAATATATAGACTGTTCCAGAAGTAGGCAAAAGCATACCTACTGTGTTGTTTTAAATGGAACACCTATGTATTATTTCATTTTTCAATTCTACGTAAAAAAATGACATGACTTCGTATAAACTACTATATGTGTATCTTTAATACCACCTTGTTTTTTACCCTTTTGTAAAAAAATGGCCCCTCAGCAAGCCTTCGGTTAAGGCGGCGTAATTTGTATTTCCACTTGTTTTAGATATTCATATTTTAAACGCTAGACATATACACTTGTTTTGATACAACAGTGAAACTAAAATCGATGTAAACTTTAACCCAAAGTAACTTGATTTCTTTAAATAGCACCCTATATTTTTGCTTGTGCTAGATTAACCCTTATGCAAAACCCTTTCAATTCATATTAAACATTTATGATGGATAGTGCAGAATTTTATAGATAAGTAATGACTTTGATTAAATCCAATGAATTTTCCATTAATTTTTAAGTCAGCTTGGTACATAAACGTTATACAATTGAATAAAGCCACGAATTAGTAAATATAGGTCACTATTAAATTCAAATTTCTTTATTGGTCTTAGCATCATGAAACATGAAATTGACCTCGTTATGAAAAAACTGCAAAAATAAATATAAGAAAGAAATATGTGTTAATAATATTATAAAAATAAATACATAAAACAACAACAGTAGAGTAGACAAGTCTACTCCTGAACACACCCAAGGAAGTGCTTCTGCGGATATCTCCAGGAAGCTTGTTAAAAAGGTGACTTCAGAAAAAAGAATAATGTGGCTTGATATTATAGGATAAATTAAAGCAATTTCTTGTATGATGATGATTAGTACCGGTACGTGTTAAAAAACGATCTTTATTTTGAAAAATATAAGCGAAGAGTTTATAGAAGAAAATCGACGTAAAAGTTAATATGCTATTAGTTCTAAATGATTCTCTACAGAACGCCCCGACAAAGTAAGCCGAACATCAATCTGATGATGCATTTATTAGATCATAATACATAAAAAAAAGAAGAAATTTAATGTCATTCGTCTATCATTATCAGAAATTATAGTACGAATATTTAATAGGATAAAGCAGTTGTTTCACCATGATAATTAAACTTGAAAACTGTCAAAAAATAATTTTGTATATGTAATACTTTTCCGTTTTTAAATCATATCAATAAATTCTTCTTTTGAATGTTGCATATTTTCAAGTAAGTATATAACAAAATGGACAAGAAAATAAATAAAAAAACATGAGATAAAGAAGGAAAAAGTATTACATACACAAAATTATTTTTTGAGGGTTTGTTTAATCATTATGGTGAAACAACCTGCTAAAAATAGATACTATAATTTTTGATAATCAAAGACGAATGACATTAAATTTCTTTTTTTTTTTAATGTATAATTACTTTTATGATCTGACACTGAGGTATAGCATTTATACACAAAGCTGACTTGAAAATTAATGGAAAATTCATTAGATTTATTTAATTCTTCCATCACTTTGTTTTTGTTCTCGTGGATTAACTCCTATAATAAATTGAACCGGCTTTATAAGTTTGACATTTGGTAAAGTGTTTGAATCTGCGTTACTCTATGTGCAAATTACAAAATATAAATAAATTTGAAAGCAATTTTATTTTAGTGCACGCAAAGCATAAACAAAACATTTCTGATAAAATTGCGATTGCGTTTGAAGATAATAACTTAGAGATACTATCGATAATACTTTGAATACATGATCGTGTTAAAATAGTGGGTACTATCGATAGTTGGTGCGACTATTGCCCAATACTATGTTAAAGATATGTCAGAATAAAATTTAGAAACGAACTCTTCTGCTGATTGTATTAAGCAGGATTTAAAACTATAAAATTTTTGTTTATATAGCTCTCAGAATAGTGGGGGTATTCTTGAAAGATGTGTGCTAAATCTGCGACACATTCTTTTTTCGCTTTATGTTTATTGTTATCGGTACTGGCAGATACTCTAAACTAGTAAACTTATTCGAAGCAGTAAACTCGTTTGAATGGTTTTTAAGTAAGTGGTTTTTAAACATCCGTACGTTGATAGGATCTATTACAATTCACTACAGGACATATAAAGTTATTCACAACTTTGTGAGCATATTGTAAGTGTAAAGTAAATTTTTTTGTTGTTTCAAAGTCTTAGTGTCCATATATGTTCACTTTGCACTAGATATTTTGCATTAAATATGTGATAAATTTTGAACAAAGTATCTAAACCTTTTAAAACAGATTTAAACTGATATTTTATGTTGTCCAGAACTACAAATACCGATTAAACACGTTTACCAACAACTATCAAAAATGGTTGGAGAGTGGCTTCGCTGGCTAGTTGTATCCTTTGTTGTTCGATTATATTTTCTACATCACCAGCAGTCTGGAATATAAAAAGAAATTAGAACTTTATTTCATGGAAAATTAGATTCTTACATTTACAAATACAATTATGCTCTCTTGGCATTCAGGAATAGAAAATTTCCAGTTATTACTGCGAGATACGATTGTTCCCTTAGGTGGTAAAACATGAAACAACAGTCGTGTTTGATATAGCTTTCTATTATCTAAAACATTAAAACTATTCAAGTTTTGCTAGTGTTGAAATCTCTCAGAATAAAAAATAAAATCAATTGCGTCCCTAAAACATTGAATGATAAGCAATAACATATATAGTTGATGAAAGTTTTGATTGGTTGGAATTGGTATTAATAATTAAATGTTCTGTCCAATCATTTATTTTTAAAAAATCCTGTGTCTACCGGTTTCGGCTAATTGCCATCTTCTGGACACACAGTACGTCTAAAAGGAACTAGGTGCTACGTCAAATAAATTTGTATAGGTATACATTAATATTAAGAATTTTAAAATTACTATAACATATAGACGACGCACAAGAAAATTACAAAACACTACAAAACAGGTTAAAATTATTTAAAACTTAAAGGTTATCGTGATGTGTTCGCAAATGGACTAGGTGAATTTATTATTCGGTATTGTACAATGTCTAACGTGATTAAAAAAAAAAAAAAAAAAAAAAGGAAAAAGAAAATATTCACGTTAGACATTGTACAATAACGAATAATAAATTCACCTAGTCCATTTGCGAACACATCACGATAACCTTTAAGTTTTAAATAATTTTAACCTGTTTTGTAGTGTTTTGTAATTTTCTTGTGCGTCGTCTATATGTTATAGTAATTTTAAAGTTCTTAATATTAATGTATACCTATACAAATTTATTTGACGTAGCACCTAGTTCCTTTTAGACGTACTGTGTGTCCAGAAGATGGCAATTAGCCGAAACCGGTAGACACAGGATTTTTTAAAAATAAATGATTGGACAGAACATTTAATTATTAATACCAATAACATATACATATATTACAATAACTATACAAAGTGAACATAAGTGCATTAATGTATATTTATACAGGTCTATTCCATTTACTGTTTAAAGACGCAGTAGATCAAGTACATATATGTACAGCTTCCGACTAAAGTAATGTCGTCGTCTAAGGCGCAGTAATGATCAAAACTGCTCACCATTTGGACAGGTGCGCCTTCGGTTGGCATCGCTGTCTGCAGGTAGGAGTTTTATTAGGGTACCTATAATTTGAACTAGAAATCGAAGATTGCACGTAAGGTTAAACAACAAACATTATTCGTCATATCCAAGCAAATAGTCGTTTTAATTTTACATAAAAAAAAATTGTTTTTCTTTTTGAAGAGCAGAAAGATTATTATTAAACAATTATAAACAATTACAACAACATTATTAATTAATAATAATAGTGAATTCCACTGGTTGCACTGAGGTTTCCAGTTTTTAGCTGTCGTACACGTCAACACTCACTGGGTGCTACAAAGTTGCATTCCCAGTGGAATATACCTATACTAAATAGATAACTGTTTAGCACTCATTGTCAGTTTTTCTTTTTTTTTTGTAGTCAGTACGCCAGTGTAATGTAAAACAGTCGGCGAGTGGGCACTGATTCCGCCAGTGTATTACAACAACAGAACTCGGTGCAACCAGTTGAATTCGCTATAAAATTCAAGTTAAATTACAATATTAATAATAGGTAAGTATTATTAAAATGTATTGGAAAAAGACTAATCTTTTTGTGTACAACCGATATTATTTGTATCTATAGTTTTGTATACATTCAAGAAGATTGATTAGTAAAAAGTTTTTTAAAAGTTTATTGAACAAAGGGGTGTGTAGGGCACATAGCATTACCATGTGAGTATGTGAGTTCATTATTCCGCACAACAACTTGGGCCGTTATATTACATGAAACATTAAGACTGTTTTTTTTTGCTTATTAAGTTTTATATTATGGTTGTTTTAAAATCAGCACGTTTTGGGCACAAGTTGTGAAACAGATTTTTAAATTTAAAGTGCGTTCAAACCGCAATATACAACGTTACCTTTTGATATTAAAGAATTTGCATTTTTCTATCTGATTTGCATAATTGTGAAGCGTTTTACAACTCTCTACCCCAATAAACTTTTACCTGGAGTTGTCGATGTCAGCCGAACGCGGGCCTGTCCAAATGGTGAATAGTTTTGATAGTCACAGCGCGTTAGACACCGCTATTACTTTAGTCGGGAGGTCTACATTTACAATAAATTTATTTTATTTAATAATTAGACGTTTGGCTGTTCTAATAATATAATATCAGTTAAACATAACGTTTCGGTTGTTTAAATTCCTTTGTAAATGCGTGTTGCTGTTTGTCATTCGTGTTTCGTCTTCTGTTGTTTAATAATTTTCTAAAATGTTGTATTTCTGTTCCGTTTATGATACAACTTTTGTTGTTGACTTTAACTTTAAATAGTGTAACTTGACAGCATTAAGGATTTGAAAAAGGTTGCTGAGCCAACCGAAACGTTATGTTTAACTGATATTATATTATTAGAACAGCCATACGTCCAATTATTAAATAAAATATATTATACACATACGGCTAAACAATTAAACAAACATATTATTTACAATAAAAACATGTGATATAGTTCGCACTAAACACTTACGTACCAGGAGGTAAATCACTGCTATTGGAGAGTTCTGAAAATTCTAGTAATAATTCTTTATCTGTGACATTACTGGTGACCGTTACATCAACAATTTTGTTAAAAAAAGCCTCCCAACTGCTAAATATGTGCACTGCGTTCAAATAATAATCCAAAATCCAAATTAATCTAGAAAGTGAATACAAATTAGTAGGAAGTATATACTTTTGAGACATATTCTACGCGAAAACGTGAATCTCTCCTCTTAAAAATTCTCTTCACTTTGTTATGTATAGACATACAGTGAGGACGCGTGGATTGGAACAAATTCATTTAAAATTCAGGGGTTTGTTTTTTAGAAAAACGCTCGGACATGTCAATTTTTATTTTTGGTTGCAAGTTTTTTATGGTAAATTCATGTATACAGTGTGGCTCAAAAAAAAGTTACAACCACGAACTATATTTTCGCAAACGAAAACACCTATTTTTTATTTCACTTTTGAATTTTAAGAATGTTTCATGTACCATGCCCTATACCTAAACCCAACAGGTCTCAAGAAATTTGCAATTGATTTTTTAAAATTTGTGAGGACGCGTGAGTTGAAAAAAATTGATATAAAATTCGTTCGGACACGTTGATTTTTACTTCTGGCTGAGATTTTCTTTCATGGTACATTCATGTGTACAGTGCCGGCCAAAAATAAGTTATGACTACTAACTAATTTTTTTTAAATGAAAATACCTGTTCTTTTATTTCTTTTTCGAACTCTGCATCCAATTCCAAGTATCTTTCTTGTGCTATACCTAAATTCATTATCGAGGAATTTACGATGGATTTCTTTCAAAATTAGGGAGGACGCGGCAATTTATAAAAAATCATTTAAAGCTCAAAGGTTGGTTTTTTTGTAAATTTATTTAAAACAAAAACAGAACAAATCAAATTAAATGTTCAAATTGTTGACCATTAACTTCCTGACAATAGGCAAGTCGATATTCAATTTCTTGTAACACTTCAGTTAAAGTTTGTGGCTGAATTTGTTGTATTTCGACTCTAATTCTATTCTTCAGTTCTTCGATATTTTCTGGTTTATGGAGGTATACTTTGGATTTTAGATAACCCCATAGATAAAAATCTAATGGGGTTAGGTCTGGAGACCTAGCCGGCCATTCGATATAACCTCTCCTTCCGATCCATCTGTTTGGGAAAATATTATGTAGATAATCTCGTACTGTTCGCGAATAGTGTGGGGGCGCTCAATGCTGTTGGAACCATATCGAATCTACCGGTATATTTGGGTTCTCACAATTCGGGTAAAGTGCATTTAAACTTGGTATTATGGAATTTTGCAGTAGATTTAAATAATTTTCAGAATTAAGTGTTCCCTCAATAAAAAACGGTCCAATAATTGAGGTACCCGCAATTCCGGCCAACACATTTACTTTATGAGGGAATTGTGTGTGACTTTC
This sequence comes from Cetonia aurata, assembly GCA_949128085.1. Taxonomy (NCBI): domain Eukaryota; kingdom Metazoa; phylum Arthropoda; class Insecta; order Coleoptera; family Scarabaeidae; genus Cetonia; species Cetonia aurata. The sequence goes on from OX421885.1 coordinate 2,925,491, forward strand.
CATACTCCAGTGTGGATTTTCTGGTGCCCAATAGCGACAATTTTGCGTGTTTATCGAACCATTCAAACAAAATGTTGCTTCGTCGGTAAAAACTATCTTACTTAAAAATTGCGGGTTGGCATTGCACCTACCCATCATTATTTCGCAAAATTCTAATCTGCGGTTGAGATCATCTTCAATAAGTTCCTGAACTAAATGTATTTTGTAAGGGTGCCATTTGTGCTTGTGTAAGTATTTTAGAACAGAAGATTTACAGACTGACTGGTCTACAGCTACTTGTCAAGTTGCCTTTTGCGGATTTTCTTTTAAATCGAGCAAAATATTCAATTGTGTGTCCTGTGGAACTAGAAGATGGTTGGTTTTATAATTATCTCTTACGTGACCCAGGTCTCTAAACTTTTTTTCTATCTTACTAACCACCGATCGTGTAATAGGCCTCTTGGGGTATTTATTATTAAATAATTTGCAAACTTGAGCTTGTGTTCGGGTTCTGTCGCCATATCCTACCATCATCAAAATTTCTATTCGTTGCTTCTCAGTTAAACGCGCCATTCTTTCAAACTTTATAACTGCACTTGACAATTACTTACATGAACTGTCAAACGTTGACAAGTGACAAGTCAATTATCGAAAATACCAGAATTAAAAAAACAAAATAAATACAAAATCGAATATTTTGCTTGATACAAAAAAAAATCCCCAGAAATATGGTCTTAATTAATTCAATCATGAATTTCTCGATAACTGTTGAGTTTAGGTATAGGAAATGGTACACGAAACATACTTAGAATTCGATGCAGAATTCAAAAAGGATATGAAAAATAAGTGTTTCCATTTGAAAAAATTGTTTTTGGGCCACACTGTATATATACATTTTCCGTAAAAAAATACCCAGCTAAATACAAAAATCGATGTATCCCAGCGTTTTTCTAAAAAACAAACCCCTGAATTTTAAATGAATTTGTTCCAACCCACGCGTCCTCACAGTATATCTTGGTTTTTAGGTCGTATAATAAAACACCTCTATTCCCCAGTAAGACGTTTCGGTTTATTACTTAAATCTTACTAAAATCTACTACTTAAAGCTTTAAAAGACACGAAATAACACAAAATCATACATTCGATTGTAACAATGTATCAATTTTAAATTTTGTAAAACTATAAAGCGCGAACTATACTTGAAATAATTCAGATTTATAAACACAAAAATTAAATAAATGATAAAACAGACACACAGTTTTCACTGAACTTCATAACTTAATTCTTTAAATGAAATTTTAGTAAAAATTAATAACGCTTTTCATATTTAACCATAGGTAATAAATAAAATTGAAACAATTTACAAAACAATCTCTATACAAAACATTTTAAAAATTTCTCAAATTAAACCAAAACAGATACTGATTTTATCAATAAAACAAAAATGTTGTCAAATATTTTTTAAAAGTTTTGCAAATCAATGTTTTAATTTTTATATTATCAATTTTACAATGTAAATGAATAAGGTTTAGGTAATAAACCGAAACGTCTTACTGGGGAATAGAGGTGTTTTATTATACGACCTAAAAACCAAGAAGATATATATCTACTTAGTGAGTATATACCTACATTACAAGATGAAATACAATAACTGTAATTATGCCTTTATATAAATCGCAGGAATCACCACATGTGAAGCAAAAGCAATGAAGGGAGTTAATAAACATTAGTAACAGACTCGGGTTTCTGCCGAAATAAAAATATTTTTACAGTCACTGTTTTTGACCACCTTTTTTGTTTATTAGGTGAAATACAATTACTGTCATAAAATATGCATACACAACAACTACCTGCATAATTTATATTTACTATATAGACAATCTACTATTAATTTATGGCAACATATTTATCTTAAATACAAGGAAAATCGGAAAGCATTTAAGCAATAGTTGAGTGTTATGTTAAAGTATGTGAATTTTAAATAAATTAATGCTTTATGCATACCAGTTGCTCTGCTGTTTGCAAATTTAGAATGGCCCAACGCAATAAAAATGTGTGTATAGCCTTTTTACTCTGTCGCCGATAAGATGCCGTAACTGTCCAATTCTTCATTACTGCATCCGTTGGTCCAGTAAAATGTTTCAAGAACAAAATAGCTCTATAAATAAAATGCAAAATATGATTCTAAAAGGGACAGGATAGTAACTTACCAGAAGGTGCCTGTTCATTTTTCGTTGTCAAATTTAGTTCATGATTATTGTCTTCAGCTTCTAGTTTTCGTTTTCTGTATATAGCTGCATCTCCGCTTAAATATAAAACATTTCGCAATTTATCTTCCAGTCTGCCTTTTGTGAGAATTCCCTTACCGGTAGAACTAAATCGGTTAGGTGTGTAGGGCGTATAGCATGTTGCTGATGTCTCATTAGGGAACAACTCCGTTATCTTATTGGTAAGCAAAATATATTGGTCATGCTATTAGATTCCGCTTTAGATCGAATCAGTAAACATCTAACCACTGTTCGGCGATTTAATTGTATATATGTTTGAATTATTATGTCTACTAGTAAGGATCTGTGGCTGTTGTTCAAAAAATTATTTTCTCTATAACAAGCTAAAATGCTTTTGCCATATGCATTGTTTTTAAGTTCTGTCTTCAATTCAAACTGCGGAAAATTGTTGCCTGAACCTTCTTCTATATTCTCCCAACCAAAAAACGCAGTTGCTCGATTCTTATTGGGTATTTTAAATAATGTTTCTGGAAATAAATTTGGTTCCTCGGTCTCTTTCACTGTTATGTCGCCTAGGTTCAATTTCTATATTTTCTAATACTTTGACTATCAGTAGCATCCTACAACGATACAGAAAATTGTTTTTATAAAACGGAATGAATGGCGCCAACAATTATAATATTCATAATTATTCTTTAGAATTTGAACATAAATGCCTTTAGCAGAATCTATTTCTACATCAATATCTTTGCATATTACTGTGTTATAAATCACATATTAGATACATAGAAGTGGATGAATTAACACACAAGTTCAAATGGCGAGTGTATAATTCTACAAGTACGTAAATGATATAAGTACAGCTTTTTCCATGAGTACATTAACAAAATTAAGAGTTTTAATTCAAGACAAACAAATTTCATACTAACTAAAATGTATGATATTTGCCATATTAAATAACACATTCAGGCGGTATTGCATTATTTATACATATAGAATTTTGACTGATAATTCTCAGTTTTCTTCAGTGAATGTTCAAGCATAATGAGGTACCTATTGAACTATGCAGCATCAATGCTCTCAAACATGAAAGACTATAAGATGGATTTTGAAATTGAAGAAGTAATGACATTAAAATAGTTTACACACCGAGAAGGTACTGCCAATATAATGTATTAATATCATCCTTAAGAGGACTAGAAAAACTTACTTCACATAGCTTCATACTTTGTTTCATCTAAACTCTTAAATATTGCTTGGCCAATTGGTACCTTCAGAACAATTAATGAAATCAGTTTTGGGTAAACCTGCATTTCAGAGCCATAAGTACGCCACATGGAACGTATTATGGAGCCTCGAAGTGTTCACAATGCCCAGATTATTTGACAGGACTAAATCAAAAAGTAAACAGATCATAACACACACCATAGATTTATTGATAAACAAAAAAATCCTTTCATATGTGCATATAATATTCTTTGGAATAAATGCAATTAAAACATCAAAAATGCTAATAAAAATATACTACATATTCCTAAATTTTTAAAATTAGTGACAACTGAAAAATATAAATTTACTTACAGAACATTTTATTCTTTTTTAAATTCAGAATATTGTGTTTTTTCCAAATATTTGATATGTACGGTATACATCCAAAAATATGCACAAATATGTTTTTTTTTCCCCTCTAAAACTTGCAGATATATGGAAACATAGTTCCTCTAATTACTTCCAATCGGCCTAAAATATATTTTGCAATACACTCAACTGAAAAAATAATGACATAGAAAAAATCAGTCATAAGCAAAGATATATCTCCTTTAAAACTTACATACGGATTAGTGTGGGAAAGCTCAATATATCCATTATAAAAGTTATAAAAAGAATTATTAAGAAAAGGTGTCGGTAATCTTAAGCGTCATATTCTAAAATTAGTTACATATACACGCCGTGCCGCTCAACTTATGTTTTTTTAAATGGAATGCTACACTTTTTTGCATATTTGAAATCTGCTTACTTTTGCGAGCTTCCTCATATAGCGTTTGCCACATCTTTTCCGAGTGTTTAAAAAGTTATGACCATTTTTTCGTCTAAATTAAGGTGTATTAAGAGGGTTGGTTCCGGTTGAAAAAAAAATATATAACTTTTTTCGTACCAATTCTTGGTTTGGGTCTTCTATCTTCGCGTGATATGGGGATTGTCGGTAGAATAGTAATGAAAGTTGTGTTTATTCACGCTTCTATTTTTATGAAATGTTGTTTCATCTCCAAAAAGGAAACATTCAACGTAATCTACCCGATCATGGAAAACGCAACTCTAAAGGCAAAATCTACGTCCAGCAGCTCTTGGTGTAACTAAATCTAGTACGGGCGCTATTTACTATACTATACTATACTATTTATTGACAATATTACAAGCCAGCAATAATATGTTTATTGTCAAAAGGACTGCATCACCTATGGGTGGTCTTCCTGTAGCCCTGGTGTTTCGACTGGTCTTCACTTTTCGTGGTAATTATAAGGTCTTAGAGGCTTGAGTCGTTTCCATTTTACAATTTAGATTTCAAAGGAAATTCTTTTATGCTTTTGTAGTATTTTTTGAACGAACCTTCGGCTAATATTCTATTGCTACGAAATTTTACGTTGGGAAACTACTTTGTGGATTTTCTATAACGCATGCTAACACATTAAATTAATTTTTCTCGGTAGTGGAAATTTTTCCCTTTCATGTTTATCGTACTTTACTGAACCAGTACGGTTGAAACGGTCGATTAACTTTTCTGTTTATTTTTTGGGCTGTCTTCGTGCGGGATGATATCTCGCTTCATAAACTCTATTTGCAAGAACGCAATTTTTCGAACATTATCCCAATACCCGTATTATATCTGTTAATTCCTCAACTGAATAGTTCATTTTTGGGATGTATTTGAATTGAAACTGGCGTTGCACCAGTGACCTGGGGGAAATACAAAAACAGAAGGCTTAGTTGACGTTACATCTGTATTCAGAGATTCGCGCAGAACGCGTCATCAGCTCTCACCAGATATTGGTCGGCTTCTACCTGCTACTACTACCTGATCAAATTAAAGTTTAAATATAGCAATGTAATAATTTAACTCCGATTTATCCGGCAATAACGCAATTTTTCATTTTTAATTTCAAATATCTACTAAAGCCAAAGAGTTAGGTATCGGAAACGGTTAAGAAAAATTAAGGAGCCGATAAATATCTACCGAAACATCATAAAGAATATAGGGTGTTCCATTCAAGTTTAATTAGAAAATTAAGGATCCGAGTTTTGACTCACCTTGTATACAAGAAATTTTTTTTTTTCAATTCTCGCACCAGTGAAAATAGAAGACGTACCCGAACCAATGTATGTACCTGCGACGACCGGGAGCAATTTTCTTAATACATCAAATAATTTATGCGATAAATGGCAAATGGAAATAGGATATGATAGGATGGGAATTATTTTTTCTTTATTTAAAAAAAGTTTTAGTTATTTTTTTTTAATGTTTTTTTTCTATTGCTTTTAATGACTGCACAATTAAATTACCTTTTTTGGAATTGCTGAATGTGTGTATGATTGTAGATCGCATATAAATAAATATGCATGTGCATAAAAATCAGAGCGCTAACATTTATAATTAAAAAGTTCTGCGCTTCGGTATTAGTATCAGACAGTGAGAAGAAAAGAAACATGTACATCAGAACTATGAAGTGTGTTTTGATCTGTTTACTTTTTGATTTGGCCCTATAGAATAGACGGTGTATTGCGGGTAATCACGTATCTGTCTCATGTGCCATATTCCTAGCCCTAAAATGTAGGGTTAGTAGAAAAGTTTTGTAAATAAATCTCCTCTATTCTGTTTTGACAATATATTAATTACGTATTAACATACCCAATAAAATGCCCAAACATTTTGGTTCTTTTTCACAATTTTTATTTCAATACTTATTCTTACTTATTATTTAGTACAGAAAATGTATTCTATCATTGCACATGCAGCTGCTTTCCTTGCTGTCTAATAATTTGTCTTACGTTACTGCTATCTATTTTGTTACAAAAACAATCTTGGCCTCCCAGACAGAGTTTACTTTTTTTACTTACAAGATCATTTCCCGATTCCAGAAATTAAAACAGTTTTTAAGTAAGTCGACAAATACCCAGAAATATAACTAAATTATTATAATTAATTATTTACACAATTGATTTTATTAACTTGGATATACTTAAAGATGCTAAAATATTTAGAAATCTGCTACAGGTGCATAGATAAATACGTACTTAAATGTTTATTGAAAATAAGTGCCGGAAATTAGAATTTTGTGAAGTGGGTATGCTGCTAATCGGTGGTTTGGGCATTTATATAATAATGTTTTATATAATAAAACATTAAACAAATTTTAAAAATAATGTGGTCAATAGCATTTGAACAAACATTTATTGATTACCAAAAGTGCTATAAATTTCATATGTTATTTTAGCGAAAGGAACTCTATTGCGTCTTTATATTTCAGTTCTAAAATATGTATGCGAAGCAATTTTGACATTTATTATCATCAATTACAATACCTCATTGTAGTAGTTATGAACGTAGCAAAATTTAAATAATTTATATTGAATACATTAACGAAAAATCAAATTACTTACGGTTAAAACTAACCAATGCTTCTCTATAACTGCCACTTTGCCAACAGGCGTCGTACATATTCACCCACAGTGTATCTAACAAATCATTTCATAACAATCATATTAATATTTAATGAAACCACTATATGCTGTACATTTACACAAATTTTGCATTGTTTATATTTGCTTTATAACAATTTGTTGCTCCAAGCACGCTGCACGAACGACGAATATCTGTTGAATGCTATTGAGTATGCGCTAGAATTTACAACGCTTCCCTACTGGTCCTACCTGACATCAGTTCTAAAAATAGAACTGAGGCATACCAATTTTATTCAAACTAATAGCATTTTCGACTTACTGTACTTTTGTCCACTGATTGTATTTCCATCTTATTTTAATACATCATATTAGTAAGGGAGATAGATATACTCCACGTGTAAAGTGAAAGTCGAAAACGCTATAATTTTTCTTGATCTGAAACGATTCTACCATGACAATTTTTTTCTTGATGTGTTTATGTTAATTTTCTTGATGCCAATAGAAATTCTTACGTCGAACGGTTGATATCAATGTTCTAAGAAAATCGAGTTAAAACAATATTTTTACTCGATTTGAAAATGTGTTTTTCTGCCTGTACGCGGCGTTTAGACTATGCAGTAGACTAGGCATTTTGGGTGTTCGTGAGTGTACACACCCAAGGCTAAGAATACAGGGCTGGAACTCTGTGTACAATAGAATGAGGAATTGCACTTTTTTTAAATTCTTGTTAAAATAACGTTATTTTGTACATGACCTAAATATATATTTACACTGAAATTTTGACGGTTTTCTGTAAATTAGTTCTTGAAATATAAATTTTTTAAGATCTTTATACGTCACAGGTACGTAGTAAAATTTTATGAATGAACGTGGATATATGGCAACATAGAAATTACTCCCCCGTAATAATCACAGATTGCAGTCATTTACCGGCTGCGAAATACGATTATTATTAAGGTGCTATGCAGGTTATGGTCACAAAGGAATTTGGGATTCGGCATTATTTCTGCATCTTGTTTTAGTTTGCGCTTAAAGTTCTCCAATTTATCGGAAAAGAACGAATTCTCAAAGATTATAACCTTCAAACCGCGTAAAATAAACACAGAATATCGTAATAATACATTTACGCCATCTGTACGCGCAAAGCATGCGAACAGCGAACTTAAAATTATTTATCTGCGATGATGATGCGAACTACGATGACTATCGCTCCATTGCCAAATCATGCCGACTAAGAATTTATGAATGAAAGAACTTGTGACGTCAGAGCACTTTAAGAAAATTAATTATGCCTTAATGAGAAACAATTTAAAAGAAGGTTTAATGATGGGCTATATATTACAACATTCTCTATCATTCTATGACATAAAAAAAAAGTTGTGCAATTCCTCATTCTATTATCGTTTTCTATAGTAGTATTCTACATTTGAAGTCGGCAATATGGTGATTTGGTACTCTGTGTGCCTATAGTACTGTAGTGAATGTAGGAATAGAAATTTAATCGCCTCATTGGGTGAACACCAACCGTTCAGAATAATTTGCATGGGGTTCTTACTAATTTTTATGAAAAAGACAACACAGGTGGACTGCGAAAAATATTTGCATATTTTATTGGCTAATCTTTATTTATTGGTTTAGATGTTTCCAATTAACTTAGCTCAAATTATGGGTGCGGATGAAGAAGGGTTAGAAGAAATGCGTATCTGCTGACGATTATTCTCAGCTTCATCTAAAAACAAGGTCCAGTGTGCTGTTGTGACCCTCATGTTTATGTTTAATAACTACAATGTTAGATAGGTAGAGATTATTAAATTTATATTCTTTAAATATAACTACACTAACATTTCAATTGCACCACAATTTAAACTAATTCCTACCATATTCCTACTAAAAGTGTATTGTATACACTGAAGTAGATAGCAGGTAAGATTAAAACATGTGATATTTGTAATATAACGAACTTACAAGTGTATTTTTATTATATTTTAAAAATATAAAACTCAAACATTATACACCTCTTTCACTGGATCAATGTGAAATCAAACAAGTATGTGAAGTAAGCTATCAACTGGTAAATTACTATCCTTTTCTAAACGATCTATCTATCCTTTAAAGCGAGGTGTGTGGACGTATCGAATCTTAGGCGACAATATGGCGGCATATAGAAAGCGACTATTGCCACACAGAGTACAAATGATGTAGAAACGAAGCGATAAATAGAATTCTATAGTACACAGAGTCCCACCCCTGATCAGCCAAATGCCATTTGATTTTTCACTGACATTTCACTGAATGTAAAAGTATTATAAATTGTCTAACGGATCATATTATGAAAAAGAAAGTTAGGAGATAGTAACAAGGGCGTAATACAGTCGGGCTGTAAGGAGTCTATGAGTTATTTATTTTTCAAAGAAAAAATTCTGCATGGATTTAAACGATAATGCAAAGCAGTGCTGAATTATTCAAACCGAAAAATAATTTATTGCGTGCTGAAGGCTCAAAAATGCTGGTAAATATCGTGTTGGGATATGTTTGTCATGAATACATTATTACAACAGTAAAAACTCACGACAATATTGCTCTTGCAATCCACATACATATATCAGACGCGGCTCGTGCTTACGCCAGTCGGAGTCTATGACATTGATCGAACTTTTTCGTATAAATTCGTAACATATAAACATATAGAAACGTATTTGACGAGAGGATACGCAGAACTACGATCATTGATATTGTAAATTATCATTAATCGTTAGAAAAAGTTAAAACATCATAAAAAAATATAGGTATAATTGCAGACTTTAGTTGTAAAAAATTTGTAACAAATTCAATTATTAAATTTACGCCACTCTTCAGAGACCTACCAAACATCATGTTATAGTATATAGGCTGTTTTAAATTTGCGGTTTATTATAGATTATAGGGATTTCGTTTATAATATATAAAAAAAAAGATACAATGTAGGTTTAAATTTGACATAGCTGCTACATCTGAAAAATAATGTAACAAAAACAAATAGGAGTAGATCATTTGCAAAGCTTTCCACAGTAAGTTAACAGACAGACATGTTTTTGATTTCTGCTTATATGGTTTATGAATTTGAAATTGTCGAAACTAAATTTTTAAACAAAAATCTGTAATCGATCTTTTATAAGCGAAAACTCCGCGGTAGTCCGTAAATTTAAAACACCAGCAAATTATACGCTTCTGCTTAGTGGTACGGCAGTTAGGGAATTTTCTGTGCATATCTAAGTTTAGACTATATTTTTTTTTCTGTAGTAGCCGAGATGACCCTGGCTGCACCAAATATTTCTAACATATGGGTTAAATATTAAAATATGTATTGTATATTTTGAAAATATACAGGGTTATTTACGTTATACGGCACGGAATATTATGGTCAAAATACGTGACGTTCAAAAAGTTTAACTTTTGGGATGTATGGTGTTATTATGGTTTTTAAAATTATTTTCATGTCATACAGGATGTTCAAAACGCCCTAAAAGTATCAAAGTTGTATTTTTTTTGGAACCCCCTGTATATTATTGCATTTCTGAATTGTCTGATCAAAATAAATATCTAGTTTATAATACTTACCCTTAACGTTTTTTAAATAATTTCAATTTTGTGAAAATCTAACCTAATTTTCATGTTTCATATACTTAAGAAGTATTTAAGTTATATATGTAAACTTTACAACTTATGGTGAAGTGTAACAATATACCATATTATATAACTCAATTATAATAAACCTGCTATCTTATACAGTGTGTACACAAATTAAAAGTAATCAAACAAGAATTTTAAATTGCTATAACTAGATTAATTTAAATAGAACGGCATATTTTTTCATTTACCAGCCAATGTACTTTTTAATTACTTATCTAACGGTATTTATAGGTTCAGCTTTAAGTCTTCGCGTTTGAATATGCCAAATAATCATTTTTTGCACCATTTGGTGTTTTTAATCTATCTAGTTGCCTATATACTAGTACTGAGAACTAGAAATATAAGTTACAATTATAACAATAATAATTAATATCTCTACAAGTGCTCAGAAACTTAACGTAATTTATATTCCAATAACATACCACCGATAACATAAAACACAAGCAAAATATGTATTTAGAACAAAATTAAATGAATTTTCTGACATTTCTAAACAATATACAGAAACGTAAAATGGTGCAAAAAAGGATTATTTTGCGTAATCTATAAAAACGTGAAGACTTAAAGCTTAAGCTATAAATACCAATCGATAGGTAATTAAAAAGTACACAGGTAATTTAAAAGTATTGTGTTCTATTTAAATTAATCAAGTTATTGCCACTTAAAGTTTGTATTTGATTAATTTTAATTTCTGCACACCCTGTATAAGGCAAGTTTATGCTAATGGGATTATAAAATATGGTCTATTGTTACATTTCATTGTAAAGTTCGCTTATATAACTTAAATATTTCTTAGATATTTGAAACATGACATTTAGATAAATTTTTACAAATTTCAAATTATTTAAATATATATAAACCTTAAGGTTTAGTTATTATACACCTTATTAAAACAGATACTTAGTTTGATTAGACAATCCAAAAATGCAATAATATACAGGCTGTCTCCTCGTTGAGTTGCATAACTTCATAGGGTTATTCCTTGTATGAAAATTAGCAAAACACTTCCAGTCAGCATAGGTCCAATTCTCAACCGTTTTCGAGATATAGGTGGTCAAAAGCGTTGAAAATCACTAGTTACGGTAACTAATTTAGATGAATCATGGACGCAGTTGGCTCGACTGGTAACTTAGATCTAATGCACTTGACGTAGGCTTTTGGACAGTTGTCATGTAAGCAGTTTTGTTGTATTTTTGACAGTTTTGGATTTCGCTCGCAGTACATTTAAAAATGCCTCTTTTTACGAGGGAAGAGTACGCCGACATGATATTTTTGTATGGCTATTGTGGAGAAAACGCTTCAGCAGTGGCAATAGAGTACGCAGAACGCTACCCGAACCGAAGACATCCTTGTCGGACAACCATCACGAACTGTTTCATATCGCTCCGGCAAACAGGATCCTTCCCGAAAAATACTAATGAGCGAGAGCCCGCGCGAAGAAACCACACCGAAGCTGTTCTTCATGAAGTTTCTGAGAATCGGAGAACCAGCATAAGAAGAATTGCTGCCACCACAGGACAGAAAAGAGCGTCCTAGAAGAAGAGCTTCCCATTCTTCTTGAAGATATCCCCTTGAACGTCCGTAATAGGATGTGGTTTGTCCATGACGGGTGTCCAACACACTATGGAAGAGTGGTAACCGACTTTTTGAACACTGCGTTTCCAAACCGCTGGATAGGGCAGAATGGAGCTGTCGCATGGCCCCCGCGCTCGCCGGACCTGACGCCTCTCGACTTTTTCCTCTGGGGCCATGTTAAGACCATCGTTTATGGACAAGAGAAGCCGGCTACTAAAGAAGAATTGGTAGGTAAAATCCAACGAGCATTTCAGGAAGTTCGTGGAAATATGGAAAATGTCAACTGGATAGGAGGACTGAGTCAAAGAGCAGAGTTGTGTTTGGCAGTCCAGGAGCGCCATTTTGAGCAGCTTTAAATGTGTACAGCATTGCTTGTTTATTAAAATCATTAAAACAATTTCTGCTCATTATTGTATAATTTAAGTTAATCGTTCCTTAGCAACCATTTCATGCCGAAATTCGAGCCAAATGCGTCTATGATTCGTCTAAATTAGTTACCGTAACTAGTGACTTTCAGCGCTTTTGACTACCCATATCTCGAAAACGGTTGAGAATTGGACCTATGCTGACTAGAAGTGTCTTGTTAATTTTGATACAAGGAATGACCCTATGAAGTTATGCAACCCAACGAGGGGATACCCTGTATAAGCTATTCCATTTAAAAAACACAACTTTGATACTTTTAGGGCTTTTGTAACACCCTGTGTAACATGCAAAAAATTTAAAAAGTAACGATAAAACACCCCTATATATCCCAAAAGTGAAACTTCATTAACGTCCCGTATTTTGGCCACAATATTCCGTGCCGCACAGCCTGAAAGACCCTGTATATATGATACATGTTTAAAAAGAAATTAGTGTTACTTGGCGATAATTAAAAATGATAATTAGACTTTATACTATTAAGAAAAACTTCAACCATAAAATATTTTCTTATGAGACACATACGAATACGTTATGCGCACTGCAAGTTAATCTGAACAATCTATAGAGAATATTTATATTCTAAATAGGAGCATCAGCAATCCATATTCAAGGAGGTATAAACTTCCAACTTTCTATTCTATATAAATATCAGCTGTGCGGCCAAAAAGCATGTTTTTTTTTTAAATAAAAACAATTAGCGACTCTATACCGCTTCCACACTGAGACGTTCGATCTCCGACCGTTCGAAACTGACGTGATGTCCGTACACCACAATGAAAATAACGGAATGTTTATGCAATTGCAATAACTTATCATCCAGTAACGGACACCTATCATGCCGACTGTGAAATATCACACGCCGTGGTCCGTGACTATTTTGCGCGTCAGTATAACCTCACAAATCGATCTGCATCAATTAAACAATTATCCTGTCCTTACAAATCGTCTTTAATCATATATTCGTGGCCCGTAAGTCATTCTAAAATATATATTTGCCGCATACTCGGCACCGATGATGGTACCGCTGAATATCGGCAACGACGATTTAAGTGTGGTAATTTCAACCGGTATGTTCAATGATTTTAGGACAATACTCCATTCAATTTCATTTTTGATAAATTTATGGGCTGCGCGGCTTGTTAGGTCCACGACTGTTCCTTTTCGCTCAGTACGTTTCTTCGTGTGTTGGCATTTATCTTAGGTTTCCAGTTTTTATTTTACCTGCATTAAAGGTGCATAACTACGTGTTCTATCTACGTATGTTTCTAACCATTAATCAATTTGATTGAATAACAGAAAACGAAACTTAAAGAACTTTCCATGGTAAAGTAGAATTTCTGATATTACTATGTATTTGTTTATTTGAACTCCATTTCGTTCACTAATATGGGGTGGTAGAAATCTACTACCCATATTGGTGAACGAAACTTATCTCATATCCATTCAGATAAGTTTGTTCCCTGCATACTAAAACTGAAAGAATATTTTTACTAATTGCAAAATATATGAAAACGTCCCTCAATTTTAAAATAGTCATGGTATTAAAGAACTCACAGATACGAGGGGCGTCGGAAAAGTAGTATGCATTTATAATCAAAAAGCTTACAAGTCTTAGCAACAATTTTGTGATAATCTTATATTACTTTTCGGCATACTTAACATATAAATTCAAACATTTGTAATATTCTGTAATGAGTAATATTGTTGCCCCTGCCCTAAGTTCTCAGAAATATATCTTGACCACTTTTTTCAAATATTTATCGTTGTGCAAATGTGTTGTTTCCTAAACGACCTAACGCTTAACAGTAAATAAATTTTAATAAAATATTTAACATTTATAAATAAAACGAAACTTGTTGTTTCTTCTGTGAGTTTACGCTTAAATTGCTTACTTTATTAGAAATAGCATTATGTGAAATTATTAGCATTGCGTAACTTCATTATTTTTTAACTCTTAAAAGTAACCAAGAAAAAAATATTCAGGACCTATTTCCTAATTTTGGAGAATGTCTAAATGCTGTTTCTAACATTCATATTTATAATGCAATTATAAGTGTAAGAAGAAGATATCAGTTATGTTTGGACAATAATGGGGTGCAGTTTGAACATTTGATGTAATAAACTTCTAGTTGTGTTGCATTATAACTTATCGGTACTGATAGGTCTGCCAAGTCACGAATCAACTGGGTTCGGTACTCTAGATACCTAGGGCAACCCAAAATTAAGTGATGCAAATCGGCAACTTCATACCCACATTCACAGACCGGTGATTATACAAGACCCAATTTATACAGATGTGCAGTAAATATCCCATGCCCAAATTTTGAACGAGCATCGGTTGAATAAAAATGAAATATTGATGGATGAACTAACGCATAATGGGTCATTCTATTTCAATAGAAAAGTTGCCATTCTCTCTCCAGCAAGTCTTTTAGAAAATGCTTTCTTGCTGAAACAAGGATATCCTATACATACAGATCTTTGTACGTAACTTTGTCCATTAGCTAAAATATCTACCCCGTCGTTTGGCAGGATAACACTATGAGTTTTGACCCAAAAGAACTTATATATATAGATATGGACCTGCGCACAAGCTCATCATGTTTTCTTAGGATCTTCCATATCAAGGGATGATATTTTAAAAATCGATTCATATTATTCAGGGCCTCTAAAGCACTTTTCGAGCCTGACAAGATTGTAGCATTTTGGATATTATGACGTTCTATATAAATTAATACTTCTAACATGGACCTGGCCTCTGCCGAGAATATAGTTAGTCCACCGTTTAGCTTAAACTACCGATGAACATTGGGGGTCACATCCAAAGAAGCACATCCACAGCCCTCTTCCGACTTAGATGCGTCAGTATATATCAGGGAAGTAGGCGCTAAACATTCAATTAATTGCTGGTGAATAATCTTATTCTTCGATGGTATATTGCCATAACTCGGAAGACTACACGGTGTGGATGGCTTGAAGGGCAAGATATACATATATATACATATATATATACCATGTAGTTGTGACACCTTGTATATAGGCCAGACGAAACAAAGACTTAAAGACAGGATCACACAACACAAGAGCGACGTAAGAATTAAACCACATGCATGTGCCCTAGCGAGCCATCTAGCCAGCAATAGCCATAACGTAGAATTCAATGCCGCAAAAATAATATATAAGGAATCTAACTATAGTAATCGTATTTTCTATGAAGCTCTAGCCATCAACAGCACACTTCCAAATTTAAATGCAAAAAAAGATAACCCAATATTCAGCAACATATATTCAGGACTTTTGCCAAAACTTATCCCCAAAATAAAACAAAAACTAGGTTTCTAATATCAAATTTAATAAATTAGTTTACAATAATAATACAATTAATACAATCAAACCATTTTTACAATTTTAATCCTTTTAAATATTAAACTTCATACACATGCATTCGTACATTCATACACACACACACATTGACATACAAAAATTTTATAATAAAAACTTCATCCTAACATCTACGTTACACACACATGGACCATACAAACAGAAAAACGTTACACACATATATGTTTACACCGTTTTACTATTATAGTCACGTTTGAGACCTCAAACAATGATATACATTTTTTAAACATGTTATAATATTTTAATTGTGATTGTCCAAATTTTAAATACTTTTAAAATGTGTTTTACATCTTGTCAACATATACAATAATGCAGATAAAAGTGTCATACATTGTTCAACATCTAGTTAGTAAGGATTTCATTGTATATTGATACATAATTAGTGGGTGCCATGTTTAATGTGATATCTTCTTAACCAATACTATTATTAAATTACAGATAACGTCTGAAGAAGGCTAAAAAAACATAGCCGAAACGTTACGTTACTAAAATACGAGTTTTACTTACATTTAATCCCATAATTCTGCTTATACAGCAGTAATACATCTACATATCATAGTGGAATACATCCTCAGTCCTCACTGAATTTCCTTTATTTATACACATATATATAGATTTAGTGGCTCTACCAACAACGGGGTTCATGTTGTTTTCTTTAAGAAGCGTACACGGTTGACTTAACAAACTTAAATGAGGTTTGTTAACTAAAATTTTGTTTTTATATGCAACACTCTTGTCAATTTAACAAAATTATTCAGACAATCAGTAATGGTACATAATGTAATGCTGTTGCTAAGAGATTCGTTAACCTCCACAAAGTATAGTGTTTTTGGTAACAATTTTGGGTAATATTGTAGGTTAAGATAATAAAAATGAAATTAATTCTGAAGAAGACAAGTACAAATTGTCTAAACGTAAATGTTTTCTACTTAACATCCCATCCTTATTAAATAGCCGAAATTTATCAAGAAAATAGTCCATATCATAAGACAGGTAAGGTAATCGAACCTTTTTAAATAAGGTTTCGCCATTTATTGACGACGATGCCAACGGGACGTTGGCATAACAATCCGTACACCCAAAGTACTGAAGTATTTAGTGTGTTTATGTTGCGAACGCGTTCGACAAGCTTACGGCCTAAGTAAGCGCCGCGAGCTTCCGTTCGTAGAGTGAGAGCAACCTAAGAGCAACAACTGATTTGGTACGGGTCGAGATGCCGTAATCTAAACAACCAAAGGCGATGTGATTCCAATGCAATACGCTTTAGAACAATCACCCAGTCAAATCTTGGACCGCCGAAGATAATATTTTAATCGATTCTTAATCTAGAAAGGGCATTTTAATAAATAAAAGCCTTAATGTTTGTTTGATTTTCAAAAATTCATGTGAAGTATGCACGTAAGGTTTCTTTGTTTTTACTTCTATTGGAAATAATAAAAGCGTTAAGCTTCTCAAGTT
This sequence comes from Cetonia aurata, assembly GCA_949128085.1. Classification (NCBI taxonomy): domain Eukaryota; kingdom Metazoa; phylum Arthropoda; class Insecta; order Coleoptera; family Scarabaeidae; genus Cetonia; species Cetonia aurata. Next base: position 2,942,905 of record OX421885.1, read on the forward strand.
GTGGTGAGATCAGGTCCGCTGTAGAATTATTGCAGAATCCCCCTACACACATTACAAGATTAATTTCTTTTCGGTCCAATAATTCAATTAATTCAAAGCTGTGCAGGGAATGTTATGTTAAGTAAACTCCTCGCGTAAGGCTTAGAGTAACTAGTTTTGGAATTAGCACCGCGTTTCCTTCCCTTTATTATTAAATGCTACCTATATGTATTTATGTTAGATTGAATATATGTACATGCATAAATAAATTATATACTACCACTACATTAAACGTAGTTCTATGTATTCTTATTTAAATTATTCTTGATTTACTTCTATGTTATTAAGCAGCTGAAAGCACCTCCAACTAGAAATTCGATGTAAAAGTAATTAGAAAAAGCTGTTTATTAGAGTATCTCCTATATATATGGTAGTGAACTAAATCACCCGATTCTAAAAATTGCTGTATGTAACCAACATTAAATAAACGTGTGTACGCTTTTATAGCCGGTAGTAAATGAAGAAACAGAGTTCGAGCTGTAAGGCCGTGGTCATGGACTAAGTATATATAATGAAACTAACCAAGTAGGTATAAAAGCAGAATAATTCAAAAAGATGTCGACAATTGTCACTTGCATGTTCAAATAAAGATATGTCTAATTTTAATAATTCTGGGCATCAACCATGTATGACAGCATCATCTATCTAATAATAGGCTGCAAGATCGGGAAAATAGAATTAAACTTTTTGTTTCTAGGCAGTAATTTTTTCTGGATATATTTGAAATAAATGGGTCTTTGTACATGTCTATATTATGTGTATATGGAGTAAATATAAAAAAGGAAAATAAGTATATAGAATATTCTTTTATTACATATATAAAAATAAATAAAAAAAATAAAAATAGTACTATAAGTTGGTATATTGAAAAACGAAATATAAATATGAAACGTTAAACATATATATAGAAACAAATCTAAAACCGATTCGAAATGTTGAACTGATGAAAGCATTGAAGGAATTAGTCAAAAATAAACAACTACTTTTAATTTCTTTGCTTTACTTTGTTGACTATATTCCGAGATAATTTGATTTTATTTTGATTTAAAAATTAAACATGTTATGCCATGATGTAGTAATATTAGTCTATGACATTTACAGTCTGCTGTTAAAAAAGGTGAATTCTCAAGTTTTTTTTAACGATTTTATTTACAATTCCTACTCTTGTTAAAAATAATTCAAAATAGGGCTTTGCGTATGTGTGTTGGTGCCACACCGGTGGAAGCGTTATATATAGAGGCACAGGAGCCACCATTAAAGTTGAGGTATCATTTCCTGACAGCTAAGTATGTCCTAAATTTGCAGTCTGATGCTTTCCGACACATTGTACAGAACATACGAAGTTTGGCTTTATATTGCTCAGCATCCTCGTATTGGACCAGAAAGAAAACCCCTTTGCTGGTTACTGCACATAATTTTATAACGCCGTTGAAGGTTGCTACCGCCAGAATTCAAGTGTCAGTGAGTAACTTCTTCGACAGCCTTCAGCCCCTCCCAATTTACTTCCCAAAGTATGGCGGAGTGCCGACAGTGAACTGTCTTATTCACAAAGCTCTAATTGAAAGTTTATCTCCGGCAGATTTTATTTATACAGATGCTTCGAAGTTAAATGATGGGTGTGGGTGTGCCTTTTTTGACGTAACTAACAACTTCAGCCAAACATTTAAACTAAATAATGTTGTATCTATTTTCACGGCGGAGGCGATGGCTATTTTGGAAGCGCTAAAGTATATAGAACGGCAAAAACTGAAGAGTACTGTAATTATGAGTGACTCTAGGAGTGTTTTGGAAGCTTTGAAAGGCAGTCAGCCACATAGATGTCATCCTGTGATACGCTGTTTAACAAGTTAGCTTCAAACGTTATCGCAGTCAAGTTTTTTTGGATAAAAGGTCACTCCGGAATACAGCCCAATGAACGGATAGACCTTCTGGCAAAATCAGCCAGTTGCTGCATCGAATAAAGTGTACGCGCAGGATGTTCTTTGTGTGGCGCGCAAGCATTTTCTTGTGGACAAATGGGAAGAGTGATGGCAAACATACTATCGTACAAGAATGACACAGTATGCCGTTATTCATCCTTCCATTTCCTTCCGTTGGCCGATTCTTGCTTGTCTTTATGAAGTCGTTTCGATAGGCCGCGAAACGTGAAAAGTGTGGGAAAAAAAAATGCTACTCTTACTTTCTGCTTATGTTTAACACGTTCAAATTAATCGTGATCGCTAACATCTCATGCACAGTCGGGTAGCTCCGTAAAATTAGTTCGAAAATGAAATTTGTAAAGAATGTATATGTGCGCTCTTATTGCGTCTTCGAAGGAAAAGGTTTGTTTATTCCGATTTTTAAGGCTGCTTAGCCATCCCTAACTTTTCGTAATATGAACACTAATCACTAATACACTCTAATGCACTACCCCCTGAAAATGTACTGAATATGAGATGGCGCTAACAGTACCACTGTCTTACAATTATTGAAACAATCGGTAAATTTAAAATTTACAAAGATATGTGTTGTTCTAAAAAGAGATAGCACCTGTTACGACATTGGTTATTCTCCAAGACATATTTTTCGGAGATTCGTTTAATTTTACTTTCGGGGCGCATCGCTAATACAACGATGCACAATGGTTTAGAGTTTATCTTTTAAAGTACATTGATTAATAGTACTATAGAAACAACTTGTCGTTACTAGACGCAGCAATTTGTGACGCAGGGCTCATCTCCTATAATTCGGAATTTATAATACAAAATCGTAGGTAACTTTTAACATATTTAACAACTTTTATTTTACACGTGCATTTATATAAAAAGGCCAAAATATGCATTTAGGCACTTACCATGCATTTTGCATATTTCCCGAGCACTAGTGATGACACTAAATTTCTTAGATTGACGGTATATTTTGTAAATGAAAACGCGGAACTTGGTGGATGATTACCATGTGATACGTGTCAAACGCATTCGATGGATCCTACAAGGCCAATTTGGCCACTACGGGGCGATTAAACAAATTCCGGTGAAAAACAAAAAAAAAATTATTTTCAGTGAAAATTACAAGAAATGTGAATATGATTGTATTCGTATTCATATTCATATTCCGGCTTGTGATTATATTCAAAATCATATTTACGGAAACGAATACGCCCATTTCTGCATAGGGGACACCCTACTGTACATATGTGCGTTTTTGTTCTCATCATTTTGTATTGTAAATCTTAAATAATATGCACTCTTTAAAGCACTCATTACAGAAAAACTTTTAAGGTGTTCATGCTACGTATACCGGTTTTTCTTTCCTCTACCGCAAAGTAATTGTGAATGGAGCGAATACCATTTTAAAAAATTATAACGTCGGTACGCCTGTATGAATTATTTATTAGACATAAACTGTTCATTATCGTCCCTGTACGTGAAGAAAATTCACCATTTATATATTTAACCAATAATACAATGGCCGGCTATCGTTGCTAAAATGTAAACTTTGTAAATACAAGTTTAAGGAAAGAGCCGAACGTAGTTCTCTCGGAGTTTATGACTTTGATAGTGGCCGTATAGTGTAATTTGCTGTTTCTTCGAACATCGTACTTCGTCGATCGTGGCCACTACTTTAAAGGATTCTACCCGTGCACGGGTTAAATAATAGACTTAGCTCGTGCAGTAAAAAGGTAATAAATAAAATAACAATGGCAACTAAAGTACCACAATTAAAATTGAAAAACTAACAATGAATTGCTTGTTGCGTTGTACTGTTGTACGGAAATACAGATTCTAGCCGTTTAATGTTACACATTAATTTACATCGAGTTACAATGTTAGTTCGATTTAAATTTAAAATGTACCTAACTTGTGAAAATTTTGAATTTTATCAATATACCTAATCAAATACAATGAGTTGAATTTTCCATTAATGTAGTGAAATTCCTAAAAAATTTAAAACAAAATATAAATGCATCAGAGTTTTAAAGCAGCAAATTACTGTTTTTATTCTTTTTTATCGTTTAGATAAGTTTGCAGTTCTTCCACGCTTAGTTTTCTTCTTTCCTTCTTTTGAATGTAATTGATATATTCGTACCATTATAGCCTGTGTGCGAGATGCAAGTATGGTCACTCGATGCTAGACAATAAACTGCTATACATGTGATATTTAAAATTTATTATAATTTCGTAGTTAATGTTATGTCGTTTCTTTTGTAACTCCATTTGTATCTTGCACGCCGTATACATCAGGAAGCATTTCAGGACTCTTAAAATTAATGCCAATACATAAATAGTTTTGACATACCATTATAAAAAAAAACTGCTCAGTATTTTGGGTCCAGTTTTATATTATCTACCGCGTGCGGAGATACAAGCATGGTTAATTGATGATACATAAATCTAATGCAACAAGCGCGATATACAGGTACACTGAGAAAAAGGAAAGTTTTAAATATTGTTTATTTGATTTAAACTATTTTTAATTAAAACAACTACGTTATGTGTTAAAACAAATAACTCTCGCTGTTGAAACAAAAATTTCATTTTATTTGAATTATTTAGTTTTTGGTTCAAACGAATATTTTAGGCAACAACAACTTTAAACCATACCTATATTTGTTGATTCAATATTTTTTGTCGTTTGAACAACAACATTCGAAAACATTGAACCGAACAATGTGATTGTATTAGTGCCAAACCAAAAAAAAAAATATTGATTGAAATCGATTTGTTTTTATTCAAATATTTTAGGTGTTAGATTTAATGGCAAGAATTTTCGAAATATGTGCATCGTATTTAGAATTTGTTCGGTAATTAGTGGCGATTAGTTTATGTCGATTCCTGTTTGATTGTGTCGTTGGGTCAGGCCTACCAAATACATGGTATTTGTACCATACAATAAAAACAGTAAGGATTATCACTATTATAGGTTCATTTCAGAAATTACATATGTATTACTATAATATGTGTATAATAATTGAATATGCCAAGATGTTACAATGAATGAATATGTAAATGTAATAAATAGTAAGGATCATATATACAAATATAGGTCCACTAAAACCTAAGCATCACTTCTTAGTGCATTATCCCAGGGTTATTCAACTAACGGGACCTATAACTAATTGCATTTCATTCAGATCTGAAGGAAAACGTAAACATTTTAAAATGGCTGCAAATGATATTAGGTCGAGAAGAAATATTCTATACACTTTAGCTATTAAAAATCAATTAGCATTTTGTCACAGAGTACTAGTTCAGATATATTTATTTAGTATTCCAGAAATTGGTCCAATTGTCAAAAATTTTCAAGACCTCTACCCTAATGCTTATTATATATTTTCAATATCAGTTGGAAAAAAAATGTACGTGATTATAACGTTGTAATGTTAAATAACATTTATTATCGTAAAAACTTTTTAAATATAATGGACAATGTTGATGTTGTGCCTCAGGTAGGCAAAATCGTAATAATCGCATCTCGGCTGAGTGTTCCATTTTATTTCGAAGAAATACAGAACGTTATATTTCCAGTCACATTACGAAGCTTACGAAATAGAAACGATAGATGATTTTATATGTGTCCCAATATAACATAACTGATCTTGAAACTTATGATACACATGGATGGCAAACAATTTATGAGTTTTTAGAAGATAGATAGAGTTTTTAGATAATAAGAAATATGTGCCTACCTGTTTGTTTACAATATCACAATAAATTTATATAAGCTTTTTGATCTTGAACTGTTATATTTATTTGCGCTTTTAATTTTCTATCCAAGAAGCTAACATTTTATCGGGTCGGCCAAATTCGCAATTCGTAAATTAAGCAGTTCTACAGAAAATGTTTTGATTGCGCTTATATATCTACCTGGTTAGTGCAATGTTTTTAATTCTTGAATATGCTATAATTGCTACAATTTTAAGTACTTATTTTTATAAAGAGATTGCTGTGTTCAAATTTTCTGTATTTGTTTGAATTTACAGCTGATAGTAATTTTATACTTTCCTATTACCAGAAAACTACCAATCTATTTCTGGAAATATATCTATTGCATTGGAAGAATATTTTATAGTATGTATTTAATACGATATACACTGTCGATTGAATAGAAAACTGCTAGTTTTTTACCCAAACGCAATTATGGTTTTATTAAAACTGTCGATGTATTTGTTGGAAAGAACTAATTTCATTCAACGCATGCGCTGCAAAAATTTTAAACAATAGTAGATATTTGATAGAAGAAACACATATTTTTGTGCCAAACAATAAGTTTAAACATTTGAGTGTTGAGAATATACAAATAGGGTTTGACACAAAAATTTTTATTTTTTGTTGGAACAATCCTTTTTCTGAGTATAGAGCAATGGAGCAAACGAAACAACAACAGTTACGAAATTAAGTTGGTATTAAAGAAGGTTATTTGTAAAATACACTGATTTTTATTTAATATAAAGTAAACTGCAACACAAAGAAAAAATCATTTTCAACAAAATCAAATAAATACTTAAAAAAACATTATTTTTATCACTACACTAAGATTTGTTTTAATGACCGAATAATGATTTTTGTTTAAAAAAAATACTTTCCAATCAAAACTTAAATTTATTTGATTTAAAAAAACAAAAAGGAGCTTTACTCCAAAAAAGTCATGTTTTACTTGAGACTAATTTTGAAAGGAATTAAAAGAGTTTTTCAATGAAAGGACAGACATCTCAAGGATGTATGAAAATCTTTTAGTTATTAGTATTCAAAAAAAGGATTTTGCAACGGCAACAAAGATTTTCTTGGGTCTGTTTCTTTAATAGAAGTATATGTCTTGTTTGTAAAATGTTTATATGGTTTCTTACAGTTTTTCTTTGTGAAAAGAATTTCTTCTAGTATGGTTCACCTTGAGTCTAATATCTAGATCTTCCAAATAGTGCGATTGGTTGACGATACCTATAATGGTGTCACTACAATGCATTATTTTTATCTTTATCGATTGCGTAATAGATGGTTTGTCATATATTACATATGTACATGTCAAAACATACATGTTGAAACAAGCTATACGTTCGGCCAAATCTTTGGTCCACTGTAAGGTGCTCTTTTTTTAGCCTTTAGTTTGAATCAGGTCCAAATTTCCATAGATTTTGCCGAAAGTATAATTTGTTTCAATAGACATGTTCAATTTATCGAATTTACTTCCATTTCATTTTCCAAAAGATCCAGAAGCAAGATAAAACCAAAAATACGGTTTTTTTAGAGTGGGTGATGCAGAAACAGCATTGAATTTTCAAGAGCATTACTCAGGAAGTAATATTTCCTTTGAAAATGAAAATTGCTTTGATTTAGTGAATTTTACTTGCTTGTAGAAAATATTGTAACTTGTGTCATCATCTATAATTTTGCTCGTTAATGATTAGAATTAAGGTTAGTAATCTTCCTTACAATCATTTTTAGATGGCCTATTGCATTTGAACTAGATAAATAACTAGAATAAACATGCTTGCATGCAATTACCTTATAAAATTAAAGAGATAGTGATATAGAAGAAGAACAAACTGCTAAGTTCAAATTTCCTTAATAATTTCAACTTATAAATCCTTAAGATAAAGAAAGCCTTTCTTTGCAATAAAATAATAATATGACAACAGAAATTATCCTATAAAAAGTTGGATTTCTCGGTAGTAGTCAGCCGTGGCTGGTGCATACGTCACTGGGGGCCTGACGATGATCCAATTTCTTCGGATAACTTCGTAACATAGAAACATATTTGACGAGCGCATACGAAGAACTTCGATCATTATTAGAGTTGTTGTCTGGGAATGAGTTATGATTCGTTATTCTTTCTGTTTATGTTTAATGCACATCCTTTAGAATTATAATTGTTTATAATTAATTAAGTCTAATATTTCGGAATTTAAATGGAAAAATAGAAGTAAAACGGCCAAATTGGAGCTACTGCGGTCTGTCTTTTCAATTCCTGTTTTGTAATGTTTCGATACCTTCCGTAAATTTATCAAGCTACAAACAATTTTAACAACAGTAATATAAATAGAAATAAAAAGACTCAAATTGTTACCAATCAAAAACTGTTAATAATTTTGTCTGTTGCAAAGTAAAGAGTTTTATAATTTGATATTAAAGAGGGTTTCCATTTCGTACGCGATTCAATCCATAGAAATTACTAAGATTGTACAGTACCTTGCAGTTACAATTCATGATATTTAAGTAAAGCTATCAGAGGATATTTATGAATTGTTGCATTGCCATTTCATAAATCGTGTAAAATTATACGATATTAAGTTAAATTGCTCTCATGTGGATACCATCATTTTCACATTACATTCTAAGTGTGCGGAGGTATACGAAAAAGGGCATTTTATTATGAAGAGAGGGAATCGGTCTGTGGTATAATCGTTGAAATTAATTCTCGATTCTACTCGCTGCACATTTTAATGTTTTGTTGCCGTTATTATTTTCTTTATCCCTTTTAATTCTCTGCTATTACGTATTTGATTTTATACGGTTTGGTAAAAGGCAATTTTGGGAGGCCACATATATAATAATACGGTACGATTGATTGGTCGTCCCAGGTTTTAAAGAATAATAATAATCCCGATCGAAATTGATCTTGTCCCTTCATCTACTTCGTTTATTGTGTTTTAAATTAGGTTGAGCTATTAGTCAGGAGTAACCTTTTTTATCTTCTTTATTACTTTCTTTCTTTCTACCTATTGGTATTCCGCTTTGACGGGTTGGTTAACTAACACACCTGTTTGCACAGGATTATATGAAAGAACGATTAGTAAATGTAGATGATTTTAGAACGATATAGAAGCATTTAAATATCGTCTCTCCGGTTTTTAATTTCTGAACTGCATATGTCTTAATGTAATGTATGTCATTAATAAGAAAATGTAAAAGCACTGAGTAAGTTTTTATTTTATCCACTTTAAATTGGGAATATCAAAAAAAGTGTTGCCAAAGAAACGTTTTTTGTTTTGAAAGTATTTACTTGAGTTAAGTAGGGAGTAAATAGGAAGTAAAGTCGTAGGTTTCGGGTCAATGCGGTCTTTGGCACGTAAAACATTCTTACCGGAGGTTGAAATTCTTTCGGGTTCGGCAAAATTTCAGTGGGGTTGGTACAATACGTCAAACAGATGTCAGTGCTTAGAAGTGTCAACGTGTATTCGACAATCCCAAGCTTCGCCCAGCAACAACATACATACAGGGTCCTGCATTAGTGTGTCAGGCTTCTATAGCTCTTTCACGAATTAATGTAGGAATTTCATTCATACGCCAAATTATACTCTATTATAGGGTGTATCTCAGGAAAATATTTTTAGTAACGGCGGACTTTCGGATGTACCGGAAGTAGATACCAACTTTGTTATTTTAAATAGAACATACCGCATATCATTGCATTTTTGGATTCTCGGCATGTTTTTTTTGCACGGTTTTTGAATTACATAACGTTTTTTTTATATAATTACATTTGCAGGGTCTTCGAAATTTTAAAATATCTTGAAAAACTATAAAAGTTAGAAAATCAGCCTAAGCGGGAAACAGCACAGTCTTTCATTAAGAAAATCTTGGGTTTAAAATACAGGGTGATTAAATAGCGATCTGTAATTTTCGAGCTCTAAAATCAAAGATAACTTGATTGTTTTTAAATAGAATGGTACAGCAATTTTTACACAACTGAATGTAAAATTTAATTTTCTTTCGATTTTATACAGGGATCATTGTGTCTATCTCCAAGGGTTTTGAAAATATTCCCGATTTTTCAGCTTTTCACGACAGAATCGAATTGTAAAGAAAAAAACGCAGCGCAGAATACAAAGCATGTCATTGACGCAATTTATTGACACAAATTTTGACATTTGTTATCCGAAACAAAGGTGCTTTCAAACGGAGTATATTTTTTTAAAAAGAAATGTTCTTGCTAGTAGAATTTGTGCGTTGCACAACTGAGCGCAACTGAGTTGTCAGTTTTCCGAAAGGCGAACATTCAGAAGTGATCACTTTTGCTAGACTTTTTCAGCGGTTTGTTAAAACAAACGCAAAGAAAGAACAATGACGGCAAGAAATAAGGAGATGTCAATAAAACTGCCAACTTATTGGCAGTTAATAACAGTAAGGAATTATGTTAAATATCAGATAATCGAAATTTTAGTTTTCACCTGGTTTTCTTGTCATTGTACATATAAGTATTTTCAATTTCAACGTTATCTAAATCTAATTAAGATTAGCAATGATAAGCGAGCTTTTACAGTGATCGCGTGGAAGTTATGGAAATAATTTGAAGCATCCGAAAATATCTGTTGGAACTGAAATCTCTTCAGCAGATATTACTACTTTTGAACATTTGTTAATTAAACGCGTTTAGATGAGGAATTATATTATAAAAAGAAAATGAATTATATAATATTGTAACTACCAATATAATTACTTACAAAAAAAAAACGCTTTAGAACTCTAGATAATATAAAATACGTTCAAGTATTATAAAAAACAACCAAACAAAAAAAATAATTGGCCACAAGATTAGCCACCAAAGTCATATTAAAGAAAGCCAGACGCATGAACGATGTTCTCACAACGGTAGACAATGCAGTAACGCAATACTGAATGTCACTGCAGAATCGCGTGGAGTACTCCAACACGATGCCTACTCCCACTCCATGTCAGAGGCCTGTATATCTAGTCGGCTTTGGTTTGGGTCAAGAATATCTATTTGACTTTATAGAATTCATTTGGTTTCCAATAGAGATTGCTTATCTAGTAAGTAGAAAGTACTTTCTTCCATGCTTAGTCACCTTTTCACTTCATTTCATTGTCAATTCTATGCAAAAGCAGGTATTTTATTAAATTAGATTTTTAGAAAATCAATTGATACTTACTAATGACGAGCAAGAATACATTTGGATGTATGTATTTTTTTAAATAAGAGGAATAGAGGTAGGATAAGTTACACATAGATATAACTAGGTAGTGAAGAGAAAATATTATACAACTTCTTCATAAGAACTCCGCTTGTAATTCACGATAACAAAATTTCTACTTACAGATCTCACAAATTAACTGCTTTTCCAGTACTTAACCAAACGGTTGAAAACACTGCCCGAAACAGAGACAAAAGAGACATGTTAAAGAAGGTGTATTATTCCGATGATATTAGATAATTCACTGCTGAACTTGGACCTTATAAATCATCTGGAATTCCTACAAGCTTTTAGATTTTCGATACTGATATTACAACACAAACATCACCAAAATTTAGTGTTCAAGGAAGATAAAAACAATCAAATTTGTTTAAATTCTGAGCACTTGTAAAGTAAATAATAATAATAATAATAGTAATACCAATTTATTGACTATAATAGGTACAAAATATTGCTGTGCACAATAAAAAAAACTATATAAAATTATAAAAAGTTTAATTTAATTGTAAAAGATTGATCAATCAAAAATTTAAAAGAGTAATATGCCAGGCGCCAATCTCTAAAGTAGAGATGAATTGTTGAAAGAACATGAAACAATTGAAACTCCAAGGTCATCTATTGATGGCAAAAGGCCTCAATAGGTGATTGTGAGTGAACAAAAAAAAAAAAAAATTTGTTATTGCCACGCAGTAAGAGGTATGAAAAATAAAAACAAGGAAAATGTATTGAAATATTTAATATTCTGTGCAAAACTAATTTCCAGAAATGTAAAACCTTATCAAGCTTAATTGACAGGCTAAAAAAAAAACTGGAAATATTTAAAGTTAAAAATACAAATAAAAATGAAAATTCTGAACTCTGCAGGAGTGAAAATTTACATGAAATGCTCTCGTTTAAAAATCAAAAGACATATAAAACTACTAATCTAAACAAGATACCCATAAACTAATGAGCTATCAGTGGTAATTGCTAGAAGTAAGTTCTGCAAACTTTAATACGCGTGAATTTACGCAAACGTGACAACGACTTTTTAAATACCTCTACGCAACCAAAAATGAATCGAACTTACCCCTTTCGAACGCCAATGATCACTGACCTCAAACCGGACAAGCAAAGCCGTGTGCGCCGGTCATACGCAAAAATGAAAATACTATTACAGTGAGACGTTCAACAAACGACCTCAACTCAACAAACAAAACAATTTAACAAATGTGTACTAAAAGTCAACAATTAAATACATGAATTAATTATCAATTTTCTTCAAAACTTAAACTAACCAACTTATATCTTAAAAATATAAAAAAAAACTTAAACGTTCAAAAAACTACTGGCTTTTTCTGTTTTTTTCCACAGCAATATGTATACATACATATCATGTCACATATGTCAAAAGGACTAAATCACCGATAGGTGTTCTTCCTTTAACCCTTTACTACGTCAAAATTTTCATAACTTTGGCCAACAGTATAATTTATTTGCATCCATATACGTTCAATTTTTCCAATTTATTTCCATAATACCTATTTTCCAAAAACCCAAGAACTTTAAAACGAAATATAGTGTCGTCGCAGTGTATGTTGATGACTTGTTAATTTTCTCAAACAATACCAAAGCGAAATTATGATTGCAAAACGAACTTCATAAGAACTGTGAAATGACAAATCTTGGCGAAGCTCACTCCATACTAGGCATCCGAATTTTGCGAGATCGTGAGAAAGGTACCATCACCTTGGACCAGTCTACGTACATTGACTTATTGCGAGAATTCAACATGCACGATAGCAAGCCGGTCGTAACACCTGTAGATAGAAGCTGTATCTTATCAAGATTAATGGCTCCTGTAACCGAAATGGAAAAGCGAGAAAAGAGGGAAATACCGTATCGCTCAGCCATTGGGAAAATGCTGTACGCGGCCTTGGCAACCCGACCTGACATAGCTTTCGCGGTGAGTATGCTCAGTCAATATTGTGCTAATCCCGGAAAGCCGCATTGGACAGCAGTTAAACGCGTCATGAGATATCTGCGGGGAACAACGAATTTCAAACTCGTTTTTTGCAAAACTGGAAATTCGATTCTCATTGGGCACGCAGATGCTGATTACGCGAACTGTATTAACGATAGGCGTTCGTTTACCGGCTATGCATTTTGTTTGGCCGGAGGAGCAATCTCTTGGAATTCCAAGAAGCAGCCGACTCCAGCACTGTCTACAACCGAAGCGGAGTATATGGCATTAGCGAGCGTAAGCACAGACGCGATTTGGTTGCGTCGAGGTCTTATCGAACTGAATCTACAGTCAGCTGAAGAGCCAATCACTATCTTGTGCGACAATAAGGGCGCGGTAGACTTCTCAAAAAATAGTGTCTATCATACGCGAACAAAGCATATCGACGTGAAACATCATTTCACTCGAGACGGTGTCAACCGAAAATTGTTAAAAGTGATTTGGACCAGTACGGAAGAAATGATTGCAGATTCGCTGACCAAGCCAGTTGATCCAAGCAAGATGGACTTGTGCAACAAAAAAATGGGTATCTGCGACTAGTTCCAAACACGGGAAGAAGAGGGAGTGTTGAAGTTATTCCCTGTGTTTATTAATTCATTTATGTATAGAAGGCAGCGATTCGTACTTTTATTTATGGTTGTTGTTATGGACATGTTGATTATTAGTGATTGACAATTGTAAGAGTCATTATGTGTCAAATTTAGTAAACGTATTTTTCTATTTTAAACTGAGTATTTTTCACTGAGTTTTACCGGGTTTCCAACTGCACAACTGCTTGTGAATCATATTTAATTATTGATACACATGTACAATAAATCGGCACATACATAGGTGTGATCGCATATAACTTTCTAGTCGGGAAAAACCAATAAGAAAATACATGCAAAAGAAAACAATTAACACAGATATATCACCCTCCATGGTAATTTAAAAATAAACTTTACGGGGGAAAGCCATAGAATTAGCAGTGAAATAAAACCTAATACCATTTCTTCCGCCGCATCACCATCATGGCATTGTAAACTTTAAAATCCCGCCGCTTTGTAGTAATTCCGGGAGCGCTATAATTGTGGTTCAGATATTAGCAATAAGCTGATTTTTTATTCACCCTGTCTCTCTTATCACCCCCCCTGGAAAAAGAAACGCGAAAAGGAACCTGGGAGAACAATAGCTAATCTCAGAGCGACGACCCTCGAATATGCCTCTTCCGTTCGAGGTGCATAAGGGCGCTTATTGGCCTCCTTAAGCGGGAAAAGATACAATATGCCGACCATAACACTAAAACAAAATGAGGAGCCTTGCCGCAAGAAATTCCTGAATATTTTATAATTCGTAACAGAAGTCGCCAACTTTTTGATGAGTGTATCCAATTAAATATGAATAATTTAGTTAATGGTGACATTACTTGTAATTGATATCCTGACTGCGAATCCTAATTAGATTTTTCTTCGCGCCCCCGAAAATGAATTAGAGAAGTTTTTAGTTGCAAATTTAATTATATCTCGTCTCTCTAAAGTAAGTATAGGCAGTCAGACTATAATTATAAAGGTAACAATAAACGCAACTGGGGATGTAACGTTATAACACCTTGGTGCTCCTATCGTAAAACGTAAAATGTTATTGTGACGTAACAAAAAATCTCTCTTATGCGGGTTTAGAAGTAGGTAGTTGTTTTAGATGGGAATTGGCAGATTTAGTGTTATACTATTGCAACCAAATAAATTGTTATGGATCTTTTTTTTAAGAAAGCGATGTAGACAAGACTTCACAAATTATGCATTTCTTCCGGCGCGGCGTGTAAACGTGTTAGCTGCTTGCTTAGTGGATTAAATTATTCAAAAGCAAGTGAAATGATACGATTTTAATCAATTAATTGATCTAATTTCAGTAATCCTTAATAATTCATCAATGCAATCAGCCGATGATTATAAAACAGCTGCTCCTATTTACACGGAAAAAATATTACCTATAGTATAATACATCTGCACCTATACCTCTGTAATTATCACTAATGATTGATACATATTTGTGAATCGTTATTCTTTTCCAGATAAAATTTATATGTGTTTCGTATGTGAAAAATGAATCTACCACAATGTATTTGTTTGGCATGAACTGTTCAGTCTAATAGACTATAATAGAAACGAAATTTTTAAATACATTTTTTTTTTATAAACTTACGTGCCGTAAGCATGGAAGTAATATGTTCTGTGTCAAGGATAGCAGTAAATAATAGTAGCCAATTAGAGTTAACATTGGCATAAATACTGTTGTAGATTAATATCATATTTTAAACAAGTGGCTGTTGGTATCTTTACTAATTAACGTCAAAAAAAAACGTTAATTACTATGTGTATATCGTACGTAGACGAGATAATGAAATCAACAGTGTAAAGTGTAAACAATTGTGGAGTTGAATCAGTTATTCGTCAGTTAATTATATACTTTGTTTTCCCTTAATAGGGCCAAAAATTATTAACCAAATATATTAGTATCAAACAGTATTGAAACCGCATTGCGTTTTTCTGTGTACAGGGTGGTTCAAACTGCTTGTCAGAATAGGCCATCTCGGTAACTCTAAGCGATAGGAAAAAGCGAGTGGCCAAGTCTCGATCTCTTTTTTCGAGATATTATCTATCAATAGCGAAAAGGAAAATTAGTTATAGTCGTTTGTTTTTGAGTTATAGCCAACAATTGAGTTTTTCATGTTTTCAAGAATGCTCAATAATTCGCTTGTCTTACGTCGTTTTAACATTATTAGGGCACTTTTATGAGTAGAATCGTCTAGTTAAATCAGATTGTTATTTTATGTACGTCCTGGCTATATTGAAGGAATTTTAGGCATATCTATAACAACTCCAAGGTTACCTTTAAGTATCCTTTATAGATGCTCACAGACTTACAAATAATATTGAGCCGTCATAGTTAAATTGCATGTATGTATCAGGGTTGGGCATCATTCAATAATTTTTTATTCAAATAATTATTTGAATGAAATTTTCATCTGTTATTCTTTATTCCATATTAAGTTATTGTTGAATAAAACTATGGGACATCATTTGAATGAAGAATTATTTCAATAAAACGTTATTTGAATAAAGCATTATTGGAATGACTCTTTCACCAAATATATCGTTATTCAAATAATTTATATATACTGAATAACACCGAAATAAATTTAGATTAGGTATATGCCTACATGTTTGTGCAGGTAATCATATAAAAATTATCGCTAATGTTAGGAAGTGCATCGGTAGGACGACATGCCAGTAATAATTATATCCGTCAACAACTTCGACATCTAAGATTTGCGAGTTGTCATTTCTGAAGTCGATACACAAACCCTTAAACTTATAAAAATGGCATTTAGTTTTTCTCCCACAACCCCCAATGTTCTTCAAAACTGGCGGGTTATATGTATGTATATAAAAATTTCCGCTAATGTCAGGATGTTTACCAGTAATAATTATATCCGCCGATATCTTGGACATCCTTCAAGATTTACGTATTGTCGTTCTAGAAACCGATAACCAAACTCGCAAACTTATGAAAATCAGCACATTTATTTTTTTCCACAACTTCCAATGTCCTTCAAAAATTGCGGCTAATATTAATATAAAAGTTCCCGCTAACGTTAGAAAATGCATCGGTAGGAAAAAACCTCAAACTTATAAGAATTTCCTATAAGTTTGAGGATTTGTTTATGATTTATGTAAGTTCTTCATAACTGTTTAGAGAACCGAAACCGTAATCATAACTGTTTTGAACCCCTCTACTTAGGTATTTTTTTAAATCCAGTGTTTACTTCGTACAAACAATCAAACATACACACGTCCATAAACAAACTCACACCATCACAAATAAAGGTAGTTATTTGAATAACAGTAATTACTTTAATAAAAATGAAAATTATTATTTGAATAAGAATATTTATTTGAATGAAGAATAATTATCCAAATAATTATTTGAATATTGAATGAAATGAATGTTACCGTTCCTTATTGAATAATTGAATAATGAATAAGAAGTTATCTATTATTTCTGAATAAGAATAACGACGTTATTCATTTATTTTTATTATGAATCTGAATAAATTCTGCCCAACCCGGGTATGTATGTAATGTTAGGGTGATAATACACTGCGACCTGAAAGATCTATTGTGGCGCCGATTCTCGGTGTATTTACAGCTGGCCGTCCAGTCTGATTCCTTTCAGAAAGTGTCAGAAGACCCCAGGTTAGGTAACTCTCCCTTTTCAATTTCACGTGATCCCAGGTGCAGGCCCCTTGAGTTGCACAGTGCAACGCAGTTTAAAACTAGATGGATAGATGTTCCCATCCTGTTCCCCACAAAATCTACATTCGGCTTCCTCCGCTATCCCAACCCTGCTTAGATGTCCGTTCAGTTTACGATGGCCTGAAAGGATCCCTATCAATATATGAATGTTATTTTTACTCAGGTTGATGCATTTTTTTTAGGTTAGTTTTTGTTTTATTGCCAATCTCTTCCACATATATCAGTTTGTTTGGTGAACATCTCACAAGAAACCAATCTGATGTCTAATTTGAAAAAAGAAGAAATGAGGTTTAAGAATAGCTTCATTGAACGTTTACACTTGTTAATCATAGACAGCGCTTCTAGATTACTTACTGGTTATATCACAGCTTGTTAGATAAACGAAATTTGCAACCCCGAATAAAACGGTGTAATTCTTTGAATGTCTGATAGTGGAATTTGAATTCAAATGAGCAGCACCGAAACATCGCTTTGCATTGCAATGCCGTGATGCCAGTGCAATTAAAACTTTTCTGATACTATAAACTCAAAGACAGGAAAAAAAAATAATTAAAAATTATGTTATACCAACCATAGCAGTAAATATTTTCTTATATAGATACTTCTGAACGAAGCGTTTATGTAGTTCAGGCAAAAATTACTAGGATCCAGAGTACTTACGTCTCTCTGTGCATTTGTAGCTTGAACGCATCCAAAAAGATATTTCTTGTTAATAAAGAAAGAGACCTGAGAAAGCATGGCTATTAGCGCAGTAACTTACCCTCACGGAAAGCGGGATTAAAATCCCAGAGCCTGCTTACGTGATTTTCGTCATTCCTTCGTAAAATCTGAGAGATCAACAACTTAAGTTGCTTTACAGACGTAGGCGTAGTAATTAGGTTATGGCCATTTGATGCTCAATGTAATTGGCGAAAGCTATTGAACGGTGCGAAAGAATGAATTATTTTTATTAATATTACCGTAACTAACAAAGTATAATAAGCTAATTTCTTTAATGCAATGATTAATTCCTCGAAACTTTAAGTGCACAACATATATTCATATACGTACGCATACTAAGTATGAATATAACACCACGTATCTGAATCCCTCTACGATTTTGATCTTGGAATACGTACCAAAAGCAATTCTCGCATCCTCCGTCCTTTAAAATATTCATACCTTACGATTTAATTCGACGTAATCAAAGTGTGTAAGTCTCAAGTGCGAAATAACCAAACATTATACCAGACAAGATAACAAGACGGGCGCGTCAGGTTATATAAAATCACATTACTACGCGGCTTTTCCTTACTGCGGCTTATCTACAATAAGTTACAATTCCAATTTGCATATGTAACTATGGCTGTATCCCGTATGTATGTCGGCGCGTGTATGCGTGCGTACTGTCGGTGTATATATGTATGTTCCATCATCATATTGTCGAGACAATCTCTTCTTTTATATTGTGCGACGTTCTATCCAGATGATCTACGTACCCCTCTAGTTTATCGTAGTCTGTGCTGTGCACCCTTTTCATATTTTTAATGTGGCAACTTTTACTTTACTTCCACTCTTTAAGAATGTCGTAAAATACTGATATTTTGCATTTTAACAACTTCGACACTGCTATTATTTTATCGGATGCAATAAAATTACCATTCCATTTAGATAAGATAGGTGGCTGCAGTGTTCAAGCCAAATATCGACTTTAATATTAGGATATTTATAATGTTGAAAATATTTCGATTTTTCTATAACAATAAGAATATGCTGCTGGTATACAGTATTAGCGTATGTCGGTCATTTTTCACATATTCCTTTTCGTCGAAAACTAGACTTTCCGAACAATTTCCACCAGCAGTATGTGCAACTAAACATACCAGGGCGGTCCCAAAATTACCCGACCTAACAAAGAAAACACAACAAATTTGGGATATATTTTCTTTATTCAAATCTCAACATAATCCCCTTTTAGCCCGATACACTTTTCCCAGCGATATTCAGTAGCTTCAATACCCTGTTTATAGTAAGAACTGTATAGCTCTTTAAAATAGCCATCAACGGCAGACTCCACCTCTTCATTGTTGGCAAATCTTTTACTACCGAGCCATTTTTTCAAGTTTGGAAATAGAAAATGATCCGAGGAAGCGTATAATAAGGTGTGTGATGAAGCAATTCGAACTTTAATTCATTGATTTTGACCATCGCAATAGTGGCTGTGTGAACTGGTGCATTGTCTTGATGAAACAACACTTTCTTTTTCGCCAAATGCGGCCTTTTTTCCCTAATTTCATCACTTAAACGTTACAATAAGTTAGCATAATACTCGCCGTTGATTGTTTTTGCTTTTTGAAGATAATCAGTAAAAATTATCCCATGTGCATCCCAAAAAACAGACACCATGACCTTGCCTGCAGATGCAACTGTCTTCGCCTTCTTTGGACACGATTCTCCCATTCCAGTCCACTGCTTTGACTGTTCCTTTGTCTCAGGTGTGAAGTAGTGCACCCAAGCGGTGAAACATCGCTAAACACTCTATTGAAATATCTTCACGGCACTGTTTTTGTTCAATTGTGAGCAAACGCGGCATCCATCTTGCGCACACCTTTCTCATGTTCAAATTTTCGATCAATATGCGATGTATAGCATTTTTTGAAATGCCTATTATTTCAGCTAGCTCACGCACCTTCAGCCGACGATCATCCAATACCATTTTGTGGATTTTCTTAACCGTTTCTGTCCTGAACACCTCAATTGGTCGACCACTGCGATGTTCGCTTTGGCAGCTTGTACGGCCTCGTTTAAACTCAGCCACCCAATATTTTATAGTCGTCAACGAAGGAGCGCGAGTCTGCCCCAGAGTAGAATCGAGCTCGGCTTTAATATTTGTTGGACTGAGATCTTTCAAATGAAAGTATTGAATTACATAACGGTGATCAATTTTTTCCATGTTTACAAATTCACTGAGATCGTTTATTTTTGATGGCTCCAAAAAAACACTAGACAAGGTGGCGCTTTGACACTTAAAACATATTTTATAAGATTGCCCCTTTTCACCAAAGTATTTTTTTTTTTTAAACTACCGCCGCCATCTATACGTCAGGTCGGCTAATTTTGGGACTGTCCTCGTTTTTTTTTTTTTGTTGATTGAAAGTTCTTTATTTGACATGTATAAACAAAATTAAAAGATGAAAAGGTAAAATATATACAGCACTTGTATACAGTCATGTCTTCATGTTCGCTGTTGGTTTCCCGCTCTCTGTCCTCATCCAAGGTGGTGAGGCTGGCCTGCCTCGCCTCGGACTAGCGGTATCGAGAGCGATGTTGTAGGTAAAGCAATCCGTCAACTTTTCGGTTTTATATCTTGTGTTGCATTATCATGGTTTTTATTTTTTTTTTTAATTTGATGTGTGACAAGTCTTTAATTTCCTTTGGTAGTTTGTTGTATTGTTTAATGGTTTCATTATTTGGAGTTTTTATGAGTTTGTTGCTAATAGTTTTTTCAATTCTTAAATGAGAGCGTCTTCTTATATTGTGTGTATTTCTGTATTTTTTACTAGTCTAGAGTCAGTTTTTACCATTTTCTTTTTTATTTTATGTATTAACGCCATATTATTTAATTGTATGATTTGTTGTATATTTAGTTCTTGTGTTTTTGTATATATTTCTGCAGTTGGTGTTCTTCTCTCCATGCTATAAAGTATTTTCAGTATTTTATTTTGTTGTCTTTGTAATTTATTTAAATTTTTGTTGCTTGTGTGGCTCCATATATTTATTAGGTAGTTTATGTTGGATGTGAATATAGAATGGTATATTGGTTTCCTCATATGTAACGGTAATATGTTTCTTATTTTACTTATTCCTGCTATTATTGTTGTGTTTCTTTTTATTAGGCTGCGTATGTGGGTATCCCATTTTAAGTTGTGTTCTATTATAATTCCCAAGTATTTTGTTTGATGTGTTTGCCGTATGGTTTGATTTTTTACTGTAATATTGAATTTGGGTGTTTGTCGTTTCCGTGTAATGAGCATGTATTCCGTTTTGTTTTCGTTTATGGTTATTAGGTTATTGTAGCACCAACTTTCAATTTTCTTTATATCGTTGTTAATGTTGTGCTGCATTTGCTGCAAATTCTTATCTGAATAAACTATGCATAGCCCGTCTGCGTATGCGTAGATCTCGCCTTGAGTTTGCACGTGATATAACAGTGGCGGTAGATTACCACCCTGAGGTATTCCATACTCCGCTTTTAATCGTGAACTCTCTGTTTTGTTCATTATAGTTATGTTCATATAAATTAAAGAAATATTCTTTTTCGGTTCCCATTCTCATTCGACCAGCGAAAATGTAATTTCAGTAGCAATGACTCGTAAAGTGAAAGTTAAAGTAAATTTTATTTGCCTTGGGCAGTGACTATATATATATATATAGTCACTGGCCTTGGGTCTGTAAAGTGAGAGTGAAAGTGGTCGTATACGCATGCGTGAAAATCTATACGCTAGAATTGATTTTTTTTTTCTTTAGAACAATTATTTATTTAAACAAACTATACAGTTTACAAAATGTATGTATATGTTTTTCACTGTTGTAACTGTTTTTCCGCCTTCATTCTTCATCCGACCATACGAGATGGTGCACTCTTCTCAAACTAACGGTATCGAAGGCGTCGTTGGTTTAGTCGTTTGGTGCTTCCCACATGTTGTACTGCCGGTATACCTCCATCCTTATCTTGCTTTTAAATTTAACGTGTTTTTAGGGTCTTTGTGTGTTTTGGTGGTTTATTGTATGTTTTGATCGCATCAGGTGTTGGAAATTTTTCATATTTGTAACTTGTGTTTTTTTCTGTTCTTAGGTGTGAATTTGCAATCAGTTTTCATTAATTTGTTGTCGATTTTGTGTACTGTAAGGAGATTTCTGAATGTTATTAATTGTTGTAAATTTAGTTCTTGCATCTTCTCGTAAACGTCCTTTGATGGTGTCCATTTGTCCATGTTATACAGCGTCTTTAGTATCTTGTTCTGCTGTCTTTTATTTAAATTTTGTTTAGTTGTATGGCTCCATATGTTTATTAGATAACTAATATGGGACGCAAATGTACTGTGATATCCAGACTTCTTCAGATATTCTGGTACTATGTCTTTAATTTTCTGCATTCCTGCTATAATCATGGTGTTTCTTTTTATCAAATTTTTTACGTGGGTATCCCATTTTAGGTTATTTTGTATGGTTAATCCTAGATATTTTATTTGGCAGGTTTGAGTGATGGTATGTGTTTTAATCTTGATGTTAAAAGTGGGTTTATATGTTTTTTTTTGTAAATACCATGTACTCTGTTTTGTTCTCATTGATCGTTATTAGATTATTATAGCACCAATCTTCTATTTTTTCCACATCTTCGATAATGTGCTGCTGCAACTGTTCGTCGTTCTTGCTTGAGCAAACGATGCATACATCATCTGCGTATGCATATATTTCTTCTTTTGTATATGCTATGTACAATATCGGTGGTATATTTCCTTCTTGGGAGATTCCATATTCTGCTTGTAGATGTAGACTTTCTATTTTATTGACTATAGTTGTTTGTTCTCTATTTGATAAATATGTTTTTATTAAGTTTCTATTTGCGTTCTTTATTCCCAGAGCATCAATTTTTTCGACTAATTTCGTTTTGGAGATAGTGTGAAACGCTTTTTTCATATCTAGAAAAACTACTACTACCGTCTTGTTTTTCTCTGTTTCCTTTTTTATTTTATTTATTAAGTCAATTGTAGCAGATATGGTTCCCGAGTTTTTTTGAAAAGCATTGATTTTTATGTATGATGTTATTACATGATAGATATTCACTTAGTTGTATTTGTATGCTGTTTTTCTAATATTTTGTTTAATGTGGAAAGTAGACATATTGGGCGATAATTTTCTATCTTTGTCTTGTTGCCTTCTTTATGAATAGGAATGATTATTGTTCTTTTTAAGGAATCAGGGTAATGGCCACTTTTTATAATGTTGTTGGTTAATTTTACCAATATTGGTGCTAATTTATTTCTGTTTTGTTTTAATATCTTTGTAGTTATTTTGTCATATCCTGGTGCAGTATTGTTTTTTAATTGTAGGATTATTTTGTGAACGGTTTCCTCTGATACTTCCTCGAATTGCAATTGCGTTTTTACATTGTCGGTTTTGGTTGTGACGGGTAATTTATTTGAGTTTGCAATTTGTTTTTCTGTTAGAATCTTGCCTATGTTTGCGAAATATTTGTTGATTTCGTCTGCTATTTCTTTTGGGTCCGCCGTTATATTTTCATCATCCCTTTCTATTTCATATATTTGTCGATCTTCTTTCTTTCTGCTTTTCAGTTCTGTAGTAATTACGTTCCATGTTTTAGTTGTGTCTGTTTTGTATTTCTGGAACTTTCTGATATAATAGTCCTTCTTCGCTTTTCTCATCATGTATAGGGTGTTTTTCTTTTCCTCCTGATAAGTGTGTCTATATTTCTCATTTTGGGGGTATTTTACGTGTGGTTTATAATATTGATTTCGTTTTTTAATTTGTTTCAACAACCTGTCGTCTATCCATGGGCATTCCTCCCTTCTTTTGATCTTTATTGTAATTTGATTTTTTTCTATCATTTGCTGCAATAAAATAGATAGTTTTTCAAACGTTGTAATTTCGTGTTCTTTCATTTGTGAAATTTGCTTTGCTAAGTTTCTGTGGTCGGTTATTGTTTTTTCAAAATGTTTGTACTTTCTAACAAGTTTGTATATTTTTATGTTTGTTTTTACCGCATAGTGGTCTGACAGGTCTGTTGGAATTATTTTTATGGTGATGCCTTTTTTGATATTTGTAATGACATGGTCAAGAGTATTATGATTTCGACAGGTTCCATATTTATTGCATCATATACTTATATATATTTCTGTGGGTTGTTTACAAGCGAATATACGGTAATAAATGATAAAAAACGGGACAACTGCAAGACTACGACGATAAAAAGAACAACAGAGATATGCAGCTTCTGCGAACGAACGAAGTTATAGGGCGAAAACAATGGAATTTGCGATTACAGTAGCACAATACGAAAGATTTATTAGCGGTCATATGTACAGGCTGTCCCACCGAAGACTGGGTCTTTGATTACAGCTCTATTTGCCATTTTAGAAAGAAAGCTTTTCTACAAGAATGTTATAGAATCCAATGCTGCATCACCTAAAAATACTTTTGACTATACAGAGTGTCCCAGAAGTAGGCAAACGGATACTTACTTCGTTATTTTAAATGGAACACCCTATATATTATTTCATTTTTCAATTCTACGTAGAAAAATAACATGACTTCATATAAACTACTATATGTCTATCTTTAATAACAACGTTGTTATTTACTCTTTTGTCAAAAGTAGTCCCGATGCAAAGCATCGGTTAAGGCGGCGCACAGTGGATCGAAGTTGGTTAAAAATCGGACATAGCGTAAAAAAGCCAATCTTCCAGAATCATAATAAAATGTCTATAAGTGTATAGTAAAATAAGCATTAGATATGAAAATCACAATACAAACAAGTAGATTGACGGAATATCGAACAGAAGCAAGCCTGAAAGTACATGTTCACAGATGTTACGCTAAGAGTGTATTTCGACCGTCCTCTTCAACTACTCAAATCTTTGGAATTAGAAACGATACGAAACTGCAATTTGCTCAGAATATACACTAACTATGTGTAATTCAACCGGCAAAATATTAGCAAATCATATTTGTAACTAACTATACAATTACCATTTCTTGAAGATGGTGTTCTATGACTCTAAATTTTAACTTCTATTAGCTTTTTAAAAAAATGCCCAAATTTGCCCAGAAAAAGGAAAACTGTTTTGTCATCTAGCATCCTTCTAGTACTTGCCCCAGCGATTTCAACTGCTACTTCGCGCAACTTTTTGAAAAAAGTCGTTTTGTTTATCGCATTACCGCTTCTAGCATTTTCATAAATGCATGTTATTTAATATTTCTACGAAAAATTTGTTAAGTTATGCCATTTCAGTGACTGACATTCGATGTATGTTTCATAATCTCTTAGTTCTCGGATTAAACCAATTAGCATAATTATGAATGGCGGTCATATACCTACATTATGAGATCAAATATGCTATAGCGCTATTCTATGCGCTGCATTTATTGTATCGTTGACATTGTGTTATAATATTAAGTTAGAATTGTGAAATGTGCTGTGTTAGTTTATAATAATCGATTAATAGAAGATAAACAAAATGGCGTATCTTTCTTTATATACTTGGCATGTTTGACTTCTTCGGTTCGCGTACACATTCTAAAGAGCTATTCTCCATCTAGTTGGATTGTAGCTAATGTGAATACAATTTATGTTTTACTATAGGTGCACATAAATAGGGAGAATATTTATATCATTGTCATAAATGTATCAATGTATCTACTGGTTAAAGGTAATAAAACTATGACAGAAAATTAACACATCTACTCGCATAGTAAAAATATGTGGGGGAACAATACAAAATATTCTAAGTGAATTGACATTTGTCTCAAACTGGTGATTCGACGGTAGTTCTGGGCTAAATCCATATAAACCAACATTTAAAAATACGTTCTGTGACAAACGATACAAGCATGTTTATATACAGCTATAACAGCTTAAATAACCATCCTAGATGCAAATGTAATCAGAAGATTCGCGATAATCTGACAAGTGATTACTACAGGGAAAGAAATTGATTGCGAGAAGGAACAGCTGAAAAATTTATAAATGTATATGGTTTGTACTATATGCTAGCCCACATACATAATATTCTATTGCATGGCGCAGATATCATTCAATATGTTACTTCCTATAGGCAAACTTTTACAAGAAACTGCTGAACTCGAAATAAAAATCTTAGAAGCTTCAGGGAAAAAATAGCAGAAAATGCAGCCGTTCAGCTACTAACGAAGATATTTTGAAACGACTACTTATCACATTGAATATCCATATATTTCCTATTCAAGACGAACATTAAACGAACATTCAAGAAATGAGTTATTACCAGAAACTGTAGAATTATTAATTCTTCACCAGCAAAATTGAGAATAGTGTTAAGTGTAAAGTAGGTACTGCCATAGTTTATCAACGACCTGTTATCAAGAGAGGTAAGCGAATTGTTTTACTATATACAAAAACGTTTACAACACTGTTTAGAAGAAATTTCTATTAAAAACAGAGATACATAATTTTACATTATATATGCTCTTTATCTCTGCAGTAATAGTGTCGACATATTTAATCTATTAAGATACCAAAGCACATGTTTCTATCTTAAATGTACCTAGTGATCACAATATTTTCCTGTTGCATAATATTGTAGTCTACATTATAAGTTCCATCACACAGAAACAGCTACCAAACTTATATCTATATCAACAAATACGCTATTTCTTCGATTATGCAGTCTGAAATACTATATACTTTTAGCTTCATTTTCATAAACAAGTAGTGACGGTACAACAATATTTTTTTTACTCGATGTAATATACAACCTTACCTATTCGACAAAATTTTCTTTCGTTGATCAACATTAATTTTTAAGGAAGTTATTACCATTTCAGTGAATGTCCGCTTTTTACCGCCTTTCGATCCACTGTGCGGCGTGGTTTATATTTGCATTTGTTTTAGACATTCATATTTTAAATATCATACATACATACTTAGTCTGATTCAACATTGAAATTAAAATCGATGTAATTGTATACAGGTGTCCACTATAGCCCTGAACATTTGCTTAATTTTAATCCAAGGTAACTTGATTTTTTTAAATAGCACCCTATATTTTTGCTTGTGTTAAATTAATCCTTGCCCAAAACCCTATCAATCCATACTAAACATTTATGATGCCACATGCACGACTTCATAGTTAATTAATGATTTTAAATAAATCCAATAATTTTTCCGTTAATTTACAGGTCGCCTTGGTATATAAAAGCTAAACAATTGAATAAAGCTGCGAATTAGGAAATACATGTCAGTATAGGGTCATAATATAAAACTAATAACAATTTTTTTAAAAAAAGAAAAATTTTATGTCATTTATGTATGATCAGAAATTATAGAACATTTTTTTAGTAGGCCATGGTAATTGTTTCGCAATAATTAAATCTCAAAACTGTAAAAAAATAATTTTGTATATATAATACCTTTTCCTTGCTCTCTCATTGCTTGCTTATTTATTTTCCTATACATGTTGTTATATACTTCAAAATATGCAATATTCAAAAGAAGAATTTGTTGATATGATGTATTTGATTGGTACGTAACCATTTATGTCATTTTCCCAATTACATATATTTATATCTATTTATATTCCCGTTTTACACAATTTTTCAAATTTTACATTTAGGTGAATGTGGACAAAATTGTCTTGAAAAATATATAGACAACATGATGTCCAAGAATGAAATGTTTTAATGTTAAGCACAGGTTTGAAAGCATCTGTGCTGTTTAATAAACGTTATCATCATATTAATGAAGATAATGAGTTCAATGTTTTTACTTCTGAGGTTGAACAGCCAAATGTGGGCACGAGGCATATCAGCAGAAACGCTGAAGTGTGTATAACAGTACTGTTCAAAGGATTTTACGGATACATAAATATCACCCTTACCACGCATCCATACATCAGCAGCCTACAGATGATGATTACGGAAGGCGAATAAGACATTGTGACTGATGGGTAGAAGGTAGTTTCCAGAGTAATGGTGTACCGATCAGAAAGAACGCTCACGTTTATGCACAAGACAATCCTAGATCTGTAGCAAAACGTGCGGTATAAGGTAGATGGAAAACAAATGTATGAGGAAGAATTTTGTTGGATGTCACATTGTGGGACCCTTTTTCTTCGAGAATAATTTAAACGGAGAGCGATACAACTATTTTTTGCAAACGCAATTCTATGAAATGTTGGGGAAGTTACCACTAAGGGAGGCATTTTTAGCCGTTTCACCAGAGTTGCTTCAAAAAGTAACGTAAAAGGAGAGAGAAAGAGGACATTCTTGAACATTTCCTTTACATTCAAATAATTAATTTAATGATGTATTGACTGTTTTTAATGTTTATTTTTTGTAATTTTAACGGTTTTTTAATATATATACCTATATATTTAAGGAATTTTGCATAATCACAGAGTTAAATGACATAAAATTTCTGATTTTTTAAAAAAAAAGTGTTATTAGTTTTAAATTATGACCCGATGCCGACGTATACTTACTAATTCACAGCTTTATTCCTTTGTTTAGCGCTTATATACCAAGGCGACCTGCAAATTAACGGAAAAATTATTGGATTTATTTAAAATCATTAATTAACTATGAAGTCGTGCATGTGGCATCATAAATGTTTAGTATGGATTGATAGGGTTTTGGGCAAGGATTAATTTAACACAAGCAAAAATATAGGGTGCTATTTAAAAAAATCAAGTTACCTTGGATTAAAGTTAAGCAAATGTTCAGGGCTATAGTGGACACCTGTATACAATTACATCGATTTTAATTTCAATGTTGAATCAGACTAAGTATGTATGTATGATATTTAAAATATGAATGTCTAAAACAAATGCAAATATAAACCACGCCGCCTTAACCGATGCTTTGCATCGGGACTACTTTTGACAAAAGAGTAAATAACAACGTTGTTATTAAAGATAGACATATAGTAGTTTATATGAAGTCATGTTATTTTTCTACGTAGAATTGAAAAATGAAATAATATATAGGCTGTTCCATTTAAAATAACGAAGTAAGTATCCGTTTTCCTACTTCTGGGACACTCTGTATAGTCAAAAATATTTTTAGGTGATGCAGCATTGAATTCTATAACATTCTTGTAGAAAAAGTTTCTTTCTAAAATGACAAATAGAGCTGTAATCCAAGACCCAGTCTTCGGTGGGACACCCTGTACAGTGTTATCAATAAGTGACACGAGAACGATTTCTGTACGTTACAAGGACTATAAGCACGGTGATAAGTAATACGGATTGGTGCTATACAGACATTATGGACTATTAGCGATTCTGTGTTATGTAAATGATAAGATTATGTGCGATGTGTGGAATGATTAGTGAAACTGAGTTGGTTTTATAGGGACTATTAGCGATACCATATTTTGTAAATAAGATTGTGGGAAATGGAATATGATATTGTGTGAAAGTTAACTCACAAAATTATAACATTGTTGAGATAGTTAACTATTTTTGGCCATGTCAACTGTAAACTTAGCAGTACTTGTCAGTCAATGCAATAGTACGTTCATTTTATCGG
This sequence comes from Cetonia aurata, assembly GCA_949128085.1. Lineage (NCBI taxonomy): Eukaryota > Metazoa > Arthropoda > Insecta > Coleoptera > Scarabaeidae > Cetonia > Cetonia aurata. Next base: position 2,972,435 of record OX421885.1, read on the forward strand.
ACTAGGGTGGTAAATTTTCGGTTGCATTTTTTCTCATTTCACGGTTACTTCCAATGTAAAGTATGGATAATTTGCTTTAATTTGGTTAAAGAAAACACACTTGCCAGTACTTTTATTGCTATTTTAATAGTTATTATCGAAAAATCATTATAAACAGATTCGCTTCCGCATAGACAGTCGAATTGTCAAAATGCAGTGGTATCAATCTGCGTCTACCATTACAGCACAAATTTTTTTAAATAAAATTTTCTAAATATTTTCTCGGCAAAAAAACACTAATACAGATATCGTGCGTTAGGTCATTTACAGCACAGTCTCACGCATGAGCCGAAGGCGAGTGCCTTGAAGAGTTGAAAAAATGCGCGCTGTAAATGACACCCACCACACCATAATGTAGTAGTTATTTACGTATCAAGGCTGAAAAGTGATGTTCTAACGAATGAGTTTGGAGATTGTGAGCCGAGGCGAGCCGAGACGAGCAACCAAACGAGTTCGACAAATACACTTTTCAGCCGTTGTACATACAATATTTCTTCGACTACCACATGTCTACCACTTACTAAAATCAATATACTTGCATTTGTAGTGTTCAGAATACACATGACTCATAATCGAATGATATAATGTTTGACAGCTATTTTAACAACCGAACACAGAGAAACTGCAGAATCTTCACAGAAGAGTACGGTAAAGTGACGGAACTGACGCGTTAGTAGTTCAATTCGCTATGTACTTATTGTACTGTACCGTCCATGGACGGTAAATTAACGAGTAATGCGTTGAGAGTTCAATTCGGTAGAATGGCGCTTTCTATCCTCGAGTGAGTGTAGCAAGGTTGTACTTCCGGATGTGGTAGCTGAAAAAATATATTACTAACAAATTTCTCTAATACTTATTAATTACAATTAGGTAATTAAAACCCGTCTGATAGTCTAGTGGCTTGCAGAATTGACTATCAGGCATGAGAGCACAGGTTCAAGTCTCACACCGGTTAATTGCTATAACCGCTTTTTTCCGGGCTCATAATGCTAATTAGGAGGGAGATTTGACTAAACCTTCTAAATAATTCGAAACACAGTAGATAAAGGAAAAGAACATTTTATAAAGACTAATTGTACGACATGGTTCTTGGTATCAAAAAATAACGAAAAATATTCTATTTGAAAATCAAAACTAAAACTTGTTAAATATATACCTATCAGTAATATGTTTTGTTTTCAGTTACAAATGCTTCAAAAGTTAGTGAGACGTGGAGAGTTCAATTCATAGAAATTCATAGTTTAATTCAGTAAAGTGGCGCTTTCTATTCTCGAATGAAACTAGTTTGTTAAATTTAAAAAAAAAGCATTGCCATTCTATATAGCACTGCAAGCTGCTCCAATAATTGCTGTCAGATCGGCTAACTCTAAATTATTCTCTTACAAACTAATCTTATATATACATATTTTACATGTTTATAATGTGACCGTTTTTATATTTTTCCTGTAATCATAAATAATAATAATAATAATAATAATAATAATATATATTTATCTTTTAGACCAAAGTGGTACAAAAAAGTACATGGTGGTATAGGATAAGTCAATCAACTGAATTAATGAAAAACTAAAAGCAACTTATAAGTATAAATGTATACAAAGTGTAGTAAGAAACCTTACACATAACTGTCTGGAAAGCCACAATCGACATTTAACCCAACTTAGAGTAAAACTCCGTTAAGGAGTAGAAACAGTTATTAACAAGAAATTTTCTTAATTCCTATTTGAAGGGTTTAGTATTTAAATCTTTAATAAAAGGGGAAAGCATATTAAATAATTTGATGCCAGTATACATTGGATTATTTTCAAAGAGAGTTAATCGATGTGTTGGAATGGCGAAACTGTCTGCACTCCTAATAAAATATTCGTGAAAATCCTTGTTGCGTGGAATGCTATAGTTAGCACTTTTAATAAAAGTAAGTAATTCGAATATAAATAAACATGGAAGTGGCAGTAGATCAAGATTTTTAAACAGTAACCGACAGGAGTGACGCTTTGGCATTCCCGTTATAATACGTACAGCTTTTTTCTGAAGTCGAAAAGCTCTCATGGCATGAGACGCTCCTCCCCAAAACATAAGACCATATCTGATGCGTGACTCAAAACAAGCATAGTAATAATTTTTTATTATCTCGACACTAGCGACCTCGGACAGTCTGTATAATACAAAGCAGGCTTGTGAAAGTTTCTTGCATAACTCATTTATGTGCTGTTGCCAACCAAGATGTGCTTCAATGTGTAGTCCCAGAAAATTCACAGATTGAACTTGTTGGATAGAATTTCCACTGACCCTTAGCAATTGACTGCTGTTTATATCCGACAATTTTGCGGTGAAATTCATAAATACTGTTTTGTCGACATTTAGTTTCAAGTTGTTGGTAGAAAACCAGTTTACAAAAATATCTATATTGTTCTGCATACTTGCTTGGAGTTCAACAGCGTTTGAGCCAGCTTGCAGAAAGCAGTTGTCGTCGGCATACATAGTAAAAGTACCCGCATTACTTATACTTGGTAGATCATTAATAAACAGGAGAAATAATAAAGGCCCCAATATCGAACCCTGTGGTACACCTGACAGTATCGGTAGTTCTTCTGATTTAATACCCCTTATCACCACTATTTGCTTTCTATTTGTCAAATATGAAGTCAACCAACGATGTATGACGCCTCTCAGTCCGTAGTAATTCAACTTTCTTAACAGTAGTTCATGGTTGACAAGGTCGAAAGCCTTGGAGAGGTCCATATATAAACCGCAGCATTTTTTTCCACTGTCTAAATGGTGATAAATATCTAGCAGAGTAGCCATGAGGGCCGAATGGGTAGATTTACCTTTAATAAAGCCGTGCTGAACAGGATTCAATACTTTGTTTTTTTCCAGAAAGGCAAACACTTTATCAAAGACAATTTTCTCCAAGATTTTCGATACACACGACAATATGGAAATAGGTCTATAGTTGATGATAAGGCTGGGGTCACCCTTTTTAAAAATCGGAGCTACCTTTGCTGTTTTAAATGAATCGGGAAAAATTCCGTCATTAAGCGACCAATTAATTAAACTTGCAAGCGGGTATTTTAATATGCTGGCACTATTTTTTAGTATGTAGGTATTAAGACCATCAATGCCAGTTGCGCTTGATGATTTCAAGCTCATGATGACAGTATATACCAGTTCAGGAGTAACCGCGTCGACAAACATAGATACAGGTACTGGGTTTACGATGTTGACGCATGTGTCAGAGGTATAGCTACTGCAATTACCAGTGAAGTACTCGTTAAAGATGTTAGCTATAAGCGCCGGATCTTCAACCACAGTATCACTATTGGAAATTGAAATTGACCCTGGAGAAAATTTATTTTTAGTGTTTGCAATTCCACCAATAATTTGCCACGCAGTACGAGATTTATTGCTTGATTTATTTAATAAGGCATCATTGTACATTCTTTTCGCCGCGCAAATCACCTTCTTATAGATTCTTTTATATTCTTTGTAGAGTTGGAAATTCTGAACATCTTGAGTTGCCATAGCATTTTTGTAAATAACTTTGATATTTTTTGAAGATATCAATATACCCCGCGTAAGCCATGGTTTTCGATTAGTGCGGGTTGCTGTTTTTTGCTGACGGAACGAAGTGTCAATATAGAAGCGTAAAGTATCTTGAAAGACTCTGAATTCATCATAAGTCAATCCAAATTAACAACTTATAATTAACATTAACAACGAAGCTACATTAAGTATTAAGTGAACAATATATTACTCTAGACATCATTGTTATCTCAACTGTTAATAAACTCCATGTGCTACAAATAAGTTTACTGTTTGAAATTCCAAGAATTAACTCTCATGATATAACTGAAAGTATTAAAGATGAGTCTTCAAGTACTTATTGTTTTAATCAAGCAGAGAGTTATCAACTGACGTTGATAAGAACCCACATTGATGCTGAAAATGATGTAACTCTAAAATTAGCCCCTCAAGAACATTCAATTCCAATAAGGCTGCACGTCGTCGACACGGATATTATTTGCTTTCGAGGAAGCTCAGGTGTTTATTTAAAATTTTCGCAAATCGAACACGGGAGAACAGCGGAAACATTTTTCTCGGAATAATATTTTTCTTTCATCGACTTTAGAGGAGTGAAAAGCAGCGAGTAGGAAATGGATCCTAACATGCGAACACTGTTAAATATTCATCACAGCTGAGGAACAGGAAGAGAAATGGAGAGGAGGTGAGAGAAGGAAATGAATTCGAATAATACCAAGCAAAGCCCCCAGTTGTGTACCTGTGTAAATTTCATTTTAATGGAATAATCATTTGAGCAAATATTTGAATGTTTTTTTGATATTGAAATGCACCGTCGGTAGGGAAACTGTGTTTCTTATTTCTGTTTTACGAGAGCGGAAAAGAACGAGAAGTCTTTGTATGCACAGCATTCGTTTCGAAATTTAATCAAAAAATTATATAAAACACCGTCGGGCATTATCCTACCCCACGCCACACCGTCCCTTATTCCTGCAGCTGATGATGATGAGTGCTCAAGTCGAAGAAGATCGATTGGCAAGGGAGGATGAAGCGATATGAAAGAAGGAAATTTTCCTACCGCCATTGCGATTCGGGCATAACTTTTATGTAAATCGAAAGCTGATTTGCATTTTCGTCTGGAGAACGTTCTAAGACGTCTAGTCGGCTGATTACAAATTAAACATCTATTAGAGGAAGCTTGTGTACCAGCAACTAGTTTACACAAATAATAGATACTTTTAGATTGAATGAAATAAACAATGTTCTAGATATGATCACTCCTCTAATTAATTTTACTGTTTTCAATATTATTTTATAATATATGATGAACCTTTTCTTCAGAATGCAACATTTCTATTTTAGTAATGAACCTGAGCTACGGTGTATTAAATAAACAAACACCAGCATGCCTAACTGAGAAAACCAGTTCATTAGAAGAAAGGATTTTACATCTCTAAATATCTTTATGCACCTTTATGTTTCTCTCATATTTAAGTGAACTCATGCATATACAGTTATGGTATAAATGTTGCAACATCTGTAAAATAAAATCTCTAAACGTGGTTGAAGTGAGTACTCATTCAAATAATTATTTATTTATTATTTTTTATTCAGTATTAGATTATTATCAAATAAAGTGATTTAAAATTGTTTGAATAAAGTATTTTCGGAATGATTATTTCAGATGTTCGTTCGGTTCACGTTGGTGTAGTGTCGGTGATTGCCTACACGCAAGGGTGCACGATTGTAACAATTCAAACAATTTCAAATTTAGTAGACCCTCCTTTCCTCCGCGCCCTTGTGTAGCAAAACATTCAATAAGGAGATAGCCCATCTGGTAAAGTTGCCTCTGTGCTGTAAAAAAAAATTAATTGCTAAAGAAAGTATAAGCTCTAAATTATTTAAATATTACTTTTGTTGATTATGACTGATGATGATTTTTTATATATATTAGCTTATACAGGGTTAGTAAAAAGTCCCGGAACGGTCGAATAACTTTGTTATTTGAAAATTATGATTTCTGAAATTTGATATGGGGGTATAGTTAATATAAATGCATTTTATGCAATACAGTTAATATTTTTTTCACTTCCGGTTTAATCGGCAATACGTCCAATTTTTTTTTTTTAAATGGAACGCCCAGATTTTTTTAACACTTTTGAATGCAAAATAAAAAACTTCGTTCAGGAAGTATTAAGATGTTTATTTTTATTCACAAGAAAACACATAAAAAATTAAAAAAAGTGTCCTAATACAGAAAAATCAAGATACCTGTCTATTCAGGTTGCGATTACAATAATTGTTCAAAATGCTCTCCATTTACAATTTGACAAAAATGTAAACGGTCAGTAAAATTTCTTATTGAATTTTGTATTTGTTCTGGAGTGATGCGATTGGCTTCTTGAACTATTCTTTCTTCCAATTGTTCGAGATTATTGGGACGATTTTTGTACACTTGGCATTTCATGTGACCCCAAAAGAAAAAATCTAATGGCGAGAGATCTGGCGAACGTGCTGGCCATTCGATTGCTCCTCTACGTCTGATCCAACGTCCCGGAAAAAATTTCATTCGAATAATCGCGGACATTATGGGCAAAATGGGGGGGAGCTCCATCTTGTTGAAACCAAAAAATGTGCATTAGGGTGATCACCTATGTTTGCATTTGGAAAGAGGGCCGCAAGTGCTGGAACAACCTCATTTCGCAATAAATTTAAGTAGACGTTGCCAGTTAAATTTCCTCTTATAAAAAATGGTCCTATGATGTTGTTTCCAACAAGACCAGCCCAGACATTCACCTTTTGAGGACGCTGTGTATGGACTTTTTCAATCCAATGCGGATTTTCAATTTACCAGTAGCGACCATTATGTCTGTTCACAGTGCCGTTGAGACAAAACGTTGCCTCATCTGAAAAAATGATGTGATCTAAAACATTAGGCTGCTGCTCGATCAATTCCGTCATTGTTTTGCAAAATTGTAGTCTACGATCTGGATCATCTTCAGTTAACTCATGGACGGGATACATTTTATAGGCTTTCATTCTTGCTGATTTAAGAATCGTATGAGCAGATTTTTGAGAGATCTCATGAATTTGACCTAATTCTGTTGTGGACACGTGATGATTTTCTTCCACTGTAAGTAACACATTCAAACTAGTTTCTTCATCTGTTGCTGTTAATGGACGTCCCCTTCTAGGTAAATCCTTCACCTGACGAAAGACTTCAAACTTTTGAATTGTTCGGCATACCGTACTTTTACTAATGTGACGATCCGGATAAACAGTATTAAACAAAATACGAACCTCTTCAAAAGAACGTTGACGATCACCGTACCCACGCATCATTAATATCTCAATTCGTTGTGATTCAGTAAGTTTTTCTGCCATTTTCAAATGTGTCAATGTTTAAAATAAGTAAATTTATAGCGATGCAAAAGTTAAAACGCTTTTAAAATTGTCAAATGTGACGGCAAAAAGAATGCAAACACTAAACAACAACTTTTTTCAAAGGTACCTTGATTTTTCTGTATTAGGACACTTTTTTAATTTTTTAACTGTTTTCTTGTGAATAAAAATAAACATCTTAATACTTCGTGAACGTAGTTTTTTATTTTGCATCCAAAAGTGCTAAAAAAATCTGGGCGTTCCATTTAAAAAAAAAAAGTTGGACGTATTGCCGATTAAACCGGAAGTGAAAAAAATATAACTGTATTGCATAAAATGCATTTATATTAACTATACCCCCATACCGAATTTCAGAAATCATATTTTTCAAATAACAAAGTTATTCGACCGTTCCGGGACTTTTTACTAACCCTGTATTTATTTAACTAAAGACTAAATAAAGTACCTGCACTGTATTACATTACGAAACAAAAATAAGTGAGTTTTGAAATCAAAGAACAATAATATAACTTATTGTTAATGTGGATTCTGGATTGCTTGGAGGGTAGCTACTGCCACTGCATTTAGGCCTCATTAGGCCCATTATGCTTTCTCCGTTTAGGTTGCCCCGCCTAGGTTGTCAACCAGACTATTGTCTTCACAAACGCTAGGACATTCCCCAGGGGAGCTTTCCTGACGCTGGCGATGTCAAGCCGAACGTCCACAAGTATGGTTTCCCTAATGGATGATAGGGCAGGGCAGTCACAGAGAACATGCTCAGCCGTCTAATCCTCTAATTGGCAGCCCCTACAGATTGGACTGGTCTCTAATCGCAGCCTAAAAAGGTGCTCTTTCAACTGACAGTGTCCGGTTAGAATTCCCATCACTAATCGGAGGTTCTCCCTGGTCATCCTCAGATAGTTTGATGCCGTTTGTCTATCAGGGTAAGATAAAGTGCCTCTGGCAAAACGGCAGGCGCAATTCTCATCCCAGGCTTTAATGAATTGCTTATGGGTGATAATTTTAATCTGGTCACACATGATAGATATGGTAGGCCTTATAAACGGTCCGGGACCGTACAGAACTGTCCCGGACCCGCGTCTGGACAACCTATCACAAGAATCATCTTCCCTATTCAAATGTTAAGGGTGCAAGCTGATGCGCCCCCAGCAATCAGTTTATATCGTCAGGCCCGTCATTAAAAGTTGTCTCCTTTGATATGACAATTGATGGGTTTCGGAATTTTATATAAATCACAGCAGGTAACGAAATATTTAAGATGGCTGGTTTCAATTGAAATAGCCTATATATGGTTAAGTTCAGCTTTGAAAAGGAGTGTTGTTCTTATGGCATTAAAAAAGGCTTCGTTTTAGGAGCTGAATACAATTTGCAATGTAAAACGAAATACTGTTGATACCCACGATGAACTTTGTGCGAAAGCATATAAAGATTGTTTTTTTTTTTCTATTGCCTAATTTACCTACTCATCTGTCATAGTTTTTGACAATGCATCCTATCATAGTCGCAAATTATAAAAAATATAGTGTAGTTGACACAGAAAAATATTTTCGTTGAGGAAGAGTTATTAAAATGTCCTTTGCTTGAGAATGTATCACAACAAAAAAAACGAAGTAAATATGTATTTGATGAAGGTACTGCTCAAATGGGGCACACTGTATCATCTTAAATCCCATTGAAATGGTATGGGCGAAGATTTACGGTTACATTAGCCTCTAGTTATGCAGCAAGGATACGATCATGGCTTTGCAAAGAATTTGCAAAACTAGATTACGTATTGCTGTGTACTGAATGTACCAACAAAAATGTCAAATGAAATTTAACATGAAAATTTAAATTAGCTAGCTCAAATGATCAAAATTTTATAAGGCGCAAAAGAACAATTAAACTCAGGGTTTCTAAAAAAAAGAAAATTGTGGGTGAAAAGAAAACTGACTTCCATTAATTTTCCAGAAATTTAAAAGGATTGATCAAAAAATAAAAGAACAGAATTTTGAATGACGTAAATACAATAATTTTATTATATAAAAAAAAAGAAAAAAGAAATATTAATTACAAACTTTGCAGAAAAAAAAAATCCTTGGACATAAGATCCTGGTCGAAATAAAACTGCTGGCTTTAAATTACAAAAGGATAATTCAAAATCCTTTAACAAGGCAAAAGACAAAAAATATCGTTCAGGAAGATAATAATTTTTCTTCAATTTAATCCACGTGGTCTCAATATTTAAAACAACTAAATTAAACGTGAAAAATTCAAGTAATTTAAATAAATGAAAAATAAAAGCAAGCACAATGCTTTAGTTCACCCAACCCGAGGTGATTAGCAAATAATTACAAAACAGAAAATTTACAACGAACAAAAAATTAACTCTTTAAACTTAAAAATATCTTCCTGCACGTAAAAATAATAACAGATCTTATATCTAAATTGTGCACACAAAAATACAATATCAATTATTATCAAATGAGTTCCTTGATGACCGATATAAATTCAACAACGTGAATTCAATGCTTGAAAGCAAAAATCTCAAAATGGCAGAAATGAAATACAATTTTTATATATCTACTTACACGTGTTATCAGGGAACTGACCTTAAAAGGTTAAAACAATCGTATATGTATATAATTCTACGGCTACGTGCGAAGCAACGCACCAAAATCTGTCCGCAAACAGGCGAACTCGCAAATCAAAACAATATATACAATACCAGTGAAAGCAAAATGTACAACTGAATGAAATTAATATAAACAACTGAACAATAAAATAAACAAATTAAACAAACCAAAACATTAACTCTCTTATTTAAAAATAAAACAATTTGAAATTTCTCGCTACATTGACAAACACTTAACGGAATAAACAAGAAAAAAAAACTGAATTTACGCAAACCGGGTTGCCAGACCACAGCAGTATGTTATCAAAGATATAACAATTGTATTGTAATATTTGGCATAGTGGCCTTAGTTTTATTCATTTTAATTGGGGAAGTTGATGGAGGAAATGCAAGATGAACCCAAATAAGTTATTATTAATTTAACATCAACCGCGTCAATAAAGTATTCGCTCACCTCAATATTTTCCGAAATAACTATTGTACTGGAAATAATTAAAATATTTAAATACAGAATTTTATTCTAGTTATAATGGGGTGTATTTTGGGCGCTAAGGGATATTTAAAGATATTGCAAGGCAATTTACGCGAAATTGTGGAAAAGCTGAACTTAGAAGGAAGTTTTATATTCCAATAGGATAATGATCCGAAACAGTGTTCTCGGATTGTCAAGCAATGGATGCGGTATGTCGTTCCTAAACGCTTTCTCACCCACCCCAAAGTCCAGATTTGAACCCAATAGAAAACCTGTGGCACATATTAGATTTACATCTGCGTAAATATGAAATAAGGAATAAACAGGATTCAAAGAAATATTTGCGACAAGCTTGGGACAGTATATCAGTAGAAACTGCTCAAAAAACTGGTAGCTTCAATGCCTAAACGTTTACAAGGCGTGATTGATGCCCATGGTATGCCAACAAAATATTAATTGTAAATACATTTTGTGTCTGTTATAATATGCGTAATGCTATGAGCTAATACTTGTTGACTTGCAAATTCTATTTTTATCGAATGAATACTTTAGTTTCAGAATTTTTGTGTCACACAGTTATTTCTAGTTTAATAGTTACACTAGTAAATGTTTAGGTGAGCCAATATTTTATTGACCCACTGTAGGTTAATTATACGCTTATGATTATAGAAGTGATGTTCCATTTAAATGAATGCTTTTCTGCTGTACCTAACTGTAATTTTTAATATGAGGAAATTTTCTATGTTAAAAAATGTCCTCATATTAAAAATTACAGTTATAGCAGAAAAGCATTCATTGAATGATTTCATACTGGAATAAAATTCTACTATTGCTGATGTTCCGATGTTCCATTTGTTGCAAGCATACTTCTGTAATTATTTGTAAAAACCAGCAAATAAAGTAATTTTAAAAACAATTTATTTGCGTGGTGCATTTTGATGATTGATTGAATACATATTATTACAATCAATATTATTCAACCTTGATATTGATAGATATAACCCATAAATACAAACAAAATTCATGATTGAAATTTATGAAATGGCAGCGTAAAATTTGTGAAGTGTTCAGAGCAACAATATACGAAAAATTAGTACTTAAATAGATTTGGCATTGTTGGGTACGATCTCCAGAAGTATAATACTTCCTTAAAAAGCTGAACTAAATTATAGTAAAATTATTCCCTCTTTTTTTTATTACTTTGTCATTGCTAACTAAACTTGCATTATGGTTAATACGGAAAATAGTTAATTTTTTACAAATAAGAATTGTTCATAGCTATCTAAAACTAACTTATCGCAATTATTGTTTAGGTGGTTTAGTATTAAATCAATCTAAAAACAAAATTTCGTTTAATTTGCTTGTAATTTAAGGTTGAGCGACTGACAACATAATTTTCTTTTGCCTGAAACTAACTTAAAATAAGATAACTTTTTTAATATTAAAAAAAGTTAACACCTTTATCAATTATTAATTCTTTGTAGCAATTACAGGCAAACACTGAGATTAGATGATTTTAAGGAAGCACACCAATTATTTTCTTTTTGCAAATATGTTCAGTGAGAATAATTAAATGAAACAAACAGGAAAAGAAAAAAAAATTAAAGCTTTTAATACATATTTTGGATTATATTGCTAGGTAGGGATAAGGAAGTTTCAATGAACTGATAATATCAAAATGAAAATTAATGAAAGGATCCCCTAAAGAAAATCAACAGAACTCGAATTAAATAGCGGACTAAAGAGTAGGTAGGGAGAAATCAAGTTAGTGACGTTGATGACGTTACTACAGATGCGGCACATCGCCGTTCGGATCTCCAACCCGTCTGAGTGTATTTCGTTTTCAATTCGTGTTTACTTTGGTGTACTAAACACAAAATGGAATGACGCGCCCAAATTGATGATCTTTTTTGGTGAAGAGAGCGAGTTCATTTAATAGGAAGAAAAAACGCCGCACAGAAGAAAATAAATACTAAAAGAATGATAATCTAAAATTTCCCTACTGCGGGTTTTATCGAATTAGGCGGATGAAAGAGGAGAAAGCGGCCGCTAAATCTTTATCAACCGCAAAACGCGCGAAATGATTTATGATTCCCATTCCTCTTATTCTATTTAAACCTTACAATAAGAGAAGAAAGCGTGATAGCAGCAGTCAGTCTGAGTGAATGCGCAAAAGGAAATAGCGCGGGGTTTCGGAAATGCAGCACCACAAAGAATCAATTTCTTTACTCTTTTCCCTCTAACATCACAATTTTGAATGGTTGTTTGAAATGTAATTTACAATTATGTCATTCTTTAGAACTACACTTCTCATAAGAAGCATTCAATAAAAATGCAATGCAAAATTCTATTCTTAATGGTAAATAAAGTTCTTTACTAAACAAGAGGTATAACGTATACCTATCACTGGGGGATATTAGGGAGTTTTCGCATACCGTTAACTGCAATACGTTAAACGTTAAACCCTACCTTACAAATGCGCTAAAATAGAAATAACGTTCTCAGTAATTTAGAGTTTTCGCAATTTGATTTATACTTAGCGTTAACGTATGAGCAATCGCGTGAGTTTTTCTGTTTGTTAAAACTGTCGGTGATTTTGTTTTTATTTAATAAAATAACTATCTTGCGTTTACTTTAACTAAAAGTTTTTGATAAAAATGGAAAGTCTTCTACAGTTATGTGCGGAAGGCGTGATAACATATCATACATTAAAAGATGCTTTTATCTTTGATGTATTAAACGAAAGATCTGATATTCATATTAGATCAGTAGAAAATCACGGACGATTAAATATAGAAAAATTAAGTGATCGAGAGTGTAAATTAAATTTTCGTTTCTTTAAGGATGATATCATGCGTTTAACAAAGGCGCTTAGTATGTTTTTAATAAAAGTTCCAAATGTTCCTTTATACATCGCAATGAAAATTCTTTTCCTGTGGTTCTACTGACATTTTCATGCACTAGTTTCCAATCTTCAACATTCTGATATGGATTCACAGCTAAAACTTCTTTTAATAAACATATGTCAAAATGTCAGACATTTTTCATCAATTGAAAAGCACTAAAGTAGCAGTAAATGCAGCAAAAATCTAAAACTGCGAACGTACGTGGAACACAAAACATAAACAAAATTCTAACCCTACTTTTTCAATATGTGCGCATTAACGTTTAACCTTTATACGCTCGCTATTCGTCTGGAAATAAAGTAACCCGCTATTCGAATAGCGTTACGTTAAGTTCTGCGCATGCGTATTTCTTGCAAATATTGCGTTTAGCGTTTAACGTATTCTCAAAACGGTATGCGAAAACTCCCTATTATCATCGGGATAACACAATATCCACGAATTAAATAAAGCTTTGAATAATCAGCAAAATCTAAATGCTATATTTAGTAAGAAATGAGTAGAAAAATGCATTTTATGCTGTGAATATAAGTTTCAGTTCTAAAAAATATATAAAATTACACAAATAATCTAGGTAGAGTTTATCTGAAGCAGTCACGTCAAATTATGTATATTATTGAAATACATATTACAATGAAGATGCATTAGCGATGGTGACCAGCAGTTAAAAGACCTAACGTAGTCGTTATAATATAGGAGGTACTTATAAGAAAATATTTATGAATGAATGTACACTGAACCAAAAAGATGCGTAAATATAATAAAAAAGTACCTGAATCTACTAAATTTTTCATTAAAATTCGTCCAACGTACCCATTTATCATTATAATAAACCACCGTTTATTGTATTAACGAATAAGTACGTTCATGTATGTAATAAAGTATGTTATTGATATAATGAACTAATTTGATTAATATGTGATAGTTCTATTCATTGTATTAACAATGTGAAGATTATCAAAATAATAACTTTAGTTTATTGAGTTAATGCTTACTGTACATTGAGTTGACTAAAGAAATTCCTTTTTTGGTGTAGCTTAATTATTATATTAAGGAACCCCGTTCGTCAGTAATAAATAAATGCGTGGTGGATTATATATACTACCGATCATAAGTTTGATCGCATCTAATATATTGCGTTAAACTTAGTAGGTACTATTTAAAAAAATTGCCTAAATATTTTGAAATAGTACTACGTTTAATGCAATTTATTAGATGCGATGAAACTTATGATTGGTAGTGTAGATCAACTACTTTTTTCTTAATAAAGTAGGCAAAAGCTAAATAAATCGGATTATAATTTTAATACTTCATTTTATATACTGCATGTGATGTTTTCATTTTTTCAATTTCTGATTTAATTTTGTGTAGATTTGGTTTTTATTATATTGTTAAAGAAACAAACTTCTTAAAACGTTAATTACTAAACACTTCTAAACTAAATTAAATTCTAATTTTCTTAAGTTTTAGTATTATACGTTTTTTCAGGTAAAAAGAAATAACAACACAATGAAATAATTAAACATAATGTATTTTAAACATTATAACAGATACAAGACAAATATTATTAAATGAAGTGCAGTGGTAGGTACTTCCTAAGTGACTTATTTATGATGTATTCTACAAAATTATTGTGCCACCGGTTTCGGCGTTATTCAGCCTTCTTCAGATGATTTACAAAAACTGTGCAGCGGGCATACCTTTTGGGTATATATATTTGTTTAGTTAGGTGTTTTATATTCTGGCCATTTATGTAAGGTAGTTATCAAGGAGTTAGCATTCTTTGTGGTATTCAGCCTGTAATTACCACATGCTTGTCATAAACTATCAAACTATTCAGCAGTAAGAATATCGAATTTGAGGAATCTTATAATAATTTCTGTATCTTTTTTGGGCACTAAAAAATGATACTGCAAACTATAGTTTAAAATTATTAAAAAGGTTATATATACCTGCTTCATGTTTGACTAATACATTCAAATTAGCCTACTGATTTTTACATAAAAATACATTATTTAGGTAATTTTGAAGTATCTATCTAATAAAAAGTAAGGTTAGTAATTTCAACTTAGGGGATCTTGTAATACCATCTTACGACACGTAATTCAATTATACGACACTGAAAAGATATACGTTGATTGTATATGACTATATTAGATATGTACATTAATATTATTATTACCGTAAACCACTTTATTAACGAAACACCGAACTACATACACACGTATTGCACGGTAGCGCGTAAAATGCTGTAGGCTATAGGAAGCAAGTCCGTGTATATTTATTGTTTAGCGGTTAGCCCCAATTTTAATAAAATCATACATTGATTTAAGGAAGACATTCATAAATACAACACAGAAATCTTAATAAACGGCAGTTTATTGTATTTATAACCGGGTTGACTAAAATTTTATGAATGATAAATCAGTTCATTAGTATAACAAATTTATTTGTTAATATAATTATTTTGTTCATGATATTGATAAAAGAAGAGCAATAAACAGAGTTTATTAATTTTATATTTTCAGTGTACGGGCTGGTCCAAATTGTTTGTCAGAAGCATCTTGGTAACCTATTCTTTTGTTTTTGAGTTATAGCAAAAAATTGAGTTTTTCGAGTTTTCGAGAATGCCCAATAACTCGCTTGTCTTTAACGATACGAAAAAACGGTTTTAACATTATTAAGGCACTTTTATGAGTAGAATCGACTATTTAAGTCAGATTGTATGCAGATTTTATGCACGTTTTTGGTCTGGAGCATAAAGTTGATTTTTTTTTAAATATAAATCGTTGTAGGCAATGACATAGTTAGACAGAGTGTTTTTTTTCTCTTTTCAAAAATATATAGTTTATGGGGTCGATTCCACAAATCTAATGAAATATAAAAGAACTAATTATTCACATTTTTAATTAAAAAACTATCATCTAGTAGCCTATGACAGAGAAAGGATTGTAAAAAACAGTCGATTTCATCTGTCAAAGTCAAGGGTGTGACATAGATGTTAAGTATAAGTCTGAGAAATGCGCGTGTTAAGTGCGTTTTTAAATGAAATTTGAAAATTTTGAAAAGTATGATATGTTTGAATCAAATAAAAATGACGCTTATGCTGCTGATTTGTATTTTAATTGCAATCCGGATAGAAGGTAACCAAATGGTAGAATATATAGTAGATTGACGGGAAACTTAATTAATTATGGATCCTTCCACAAACCATGACTAAAAAAGTATTCTAAAGAAGGAGAAGAAAATTACTTTATTAACGTTTTAGGAGGTATTGTGGAAAATCCAAAAACGTCATGCCGTCAAATAGACCATAAAGTTGTGTATCTCTAACTTAGAATTCTGAAAAGAAATAAATATAAACCATATAAAATCAGAGAGGTGCACCATTTACATCCTAGTGATTATAATTGTGGTTTGGAATTTTGTTGGTTGTATTTAGAAAAAGAGCAGCAGGATGAATTTTTCTTTAGGAAAATTATATGGACCGACGAAATCCACATTAGTAGTGCAGGCATTTTTAACAGAAATAACGCGCATTGGTGGTCTGATATCAACCCACACCAAGTTGTCAACAATCAAATTGAACAAGATCGCTCGACTTGACGCCCCTTGATTTTTAATAATAATAATAATAATATACCTTTATTGAACAAACAAGTTTAAATACTTACAAAGTTAATTAAAGTTATTACATTACAGGCAGAGGGTGTACAAAAACAAAAGAAAAACCTAAATTAAGCTGCAATGCCTACGAATCAAATTTTGTCCAACCTCAGTTACATAAAAAAAATATGCATGCTGCTTTAGCTTAACCATGTCTGATATGGAAAAAAAAAACATTATATATTGTAAGCCTACATCTAAACTAACCTAAGAGTCTGCGCAAGTACCAGCCACTCAAGCCATAGCGAAGAAAAAAAAATATATGGCAAAGCCAAATAAAATTAATGAATGGTTAAATCCAGTTATGTAGCTACCAACCATGTATTAAAAGGGTTATCTGCCTTGCTTTACGAACAGTATAGAACGCAATTTTGCTTTAAACAGTGGCGCCGACTGCAGTTTAAGGTGTGACGTTATATCATTATACTTTTTATATATCTGATATGTGAAAGATTTCTTTCTGTGGAGGTGCGTAGAGGGTCGTTTATATAAAATACTGCAACATAATGTTCGGGAACTAATTCGTACTTTTGAAGAATGTCTAAATGCTGTTTCTAACATTCATATTTATAATGCAATTGGAAGTGTAGGGAGAAGATGTCAGTTGTGTTTAGACAATAATGGGATGTAGTTTGAACATTTGATGTAATAAATTTCTAGTTGTGTTGCATTATAACTTATACATACGCAATTTTATTTAGTATATGTATATAAGTTAGATAGTAATCAAATAGGTTTTATTTATTTCAGAGATACCCGCTTGTGTTTATCATAGACTATTAGATGATAACTTTTAAGTTAAAAATGCGAATAATTAGTTCTTTCATATTTTATATAGAAAAAATACTCTCTCTAACTATGTCATTGCCTACTATACGATAATAAGGTCTATTAAGATAAACATAACTTTGATACATTCCTACATTGTTTTGAAATAGCCTGTATATTGCGTATTATTTTTAAATTGTAGATTTAATCTGGCTACATATATCCCAATATATATCTTGTTACCACTTGACTACGAAAGACTACGGGGCCCTCACTGTTACACCCTGTATATATACATATACCTTGGTTAACTATTATTTCTTTTTACTTGACGAATTAAAAGGCCTTTTTGAATTGTACTCCTAACTTTTTCAAAAATTTACTTCAAGTTTTATTAATTAAGTCCATACGTGTTTTAGCTCTTTTATGTTGCCCTTTTCAATCGATCGAAAGTTTTGCATTTGTTTATAAGCTAATTACCTAACAGAAAAAGCAAAAAACAAATATTATTTTATAATAAATCTTTAGTCAAAATTTAAAATCTTACATTTTAAATATTAATATTAAATTTAGAGTTACTTGCTAAATCCTTAAATGTTCAAATACAAGTGAATTGAGCTTTCTGTCTAGCGTTTTTAAATTTGTATAGTGATGTAAAAATGTTAAAATACACTTTTTCTGCAATAAATAGGGTATACGATTTGACAAAGGCAACTATATTTTATATAATCTATAAATTTCTAGACTGCGGCTGTAAGTGTAGGGTTTCAATTTACTGGACTTTACTAGACAAGACTAAGTCATACGTACTTCTCATCTTGTAGATAATAGATATTAATACCAACTTCAAACAGATTAATTGTTAATTCGTTTTCTCGAATTGCAAATAAGAAATAAAAATATTAGAAATTGAGCTAATTTTTAAAATTCACTTGTGAGCTTTCTTCTCAAATGCCAATTGTCAGTGGAATTTCGAGTGATTACTATCGGCGCGAGAATTGAAAACACATTTAAACCATCAAAACACATGAATGTCGACCGCAGATTGACCACACATAATCAATTGTATATAAAGTGAAACCCGCGCGCACAATTCCTGCCAAGCATCATACGCCTGGCTGCGGGGCAAACTCGATCACTTGTTGCTCGTCATGCCATGCCTATCCTCTGTCACTATCAGGAATACAC
The DNA here is from genome assembly GCA_949128085.1 of Cetonia aurata. Taxonomy (NCBI): domain Eukaryota; kingdom Metazoa; phylum Arthropoda; class Insecta; order Coleoptera; family Scarabaeidae; genus Cetonia; species Cetonia aurata. The sequence continues at coordinate 2,991,006 of OX421885.1, forward strand.
ATCCTCTACACTTCGCTCCTTTTCCAACATTTAGTATATTTTTAAAGTATCTGTCTCAAATCTCGTTGTGGATTCTCGAAATTCGATTGCTTGCGTCGATGGTTGGAACATATGGGAGCGATAGTACTTTACCGAAAAAAAATAAACTATTCATGTAACACATAATTGTGGCGGTTTGTTAAGTGCCTCATATGTAGGTACACATATGTATACGTTACTTTATCGTATGGCTTTTACGTAAATGTCTGTTTTGTCAATTAATACGTATCTGCTTTGATTGATTATGTTATGTTAGTGATCTAATGATAGAATAACACAGTTGAAAGTGGAAATCCACGAATTTCCGAAACAAATTTCTCGAATTAATAGACTAGTGTAGCGCGAAGGGTTCCATTATCTTTTATATCTATTCCTACGCTGCAATTCTTGCATATATATAAAATGTAAGTAATAGCTTGATGCTTTTCATCTTTGTAGAAGATAAAGAAATTTATCTTGTTACTTTCAAAATTAGTGGAGCTTATTTCGGCAACACAATGCCTCTCTTTTCGTTGGGAACTTTACTTTAAACTATGTGGTGAAACAATACTCTAAAGTAGTGATGGGTAAAATTTAGCAAACGTCTCGATCCACATGAATACTTTTATGCACTCAAGAACTCTACATTGAATCGAAACCGGCTATTATTGTCACATTATATACCATTGAGTAAGATTCCACAGAAACCACTAAGGAGGAATTCCAGGAAAACAAATTGGGGCAAGTATAAAACTAATCTAAGTAGCAATTTAAGCACATCGAAACCAGAAGGGACATCATTTGGATTTGGAAAATGAGCTCAAAGAAATTAATAAGTATACTTGATGCATACGAAACGAGTTGTCCTATTCAACAGAATATACGTTGTAGGGACGTATACCCTACGTGAAATGGTCACCTGTCCATGTTAAGATCCGATACACAGAAGCCCTTTAACAATGCCAAGTGTACCAGAGATTGGCAGAGCTACGCTGAGAAGCTTACCTCCTACAATAAAGCCACCAGAAACGCAAAACGAGAATAGTTTCAGAAGGTTTTGTGAGGATATCGACTCAACATATATGCTGCTGCAAGATCACACAAGGTATTGGCAAAGCGCAAGGTCGATACAGCGATGGCACTAAGGAAACCAGTTGGAAGCTTCGCCGAAAGTGAAGAGGAAAGAGCTCTGCTCCTTCTAGAAACTCACTTTCCTGAAGGAAAAATAGTAACTTCGAAATATCTACGCGAGGAACACAGAAGACCTACCAAGAAAACCATAACAATGGCTCGGCACATATGTAGTAGCGAACGGCTGCAATGTGCTATAATCACCTTTCAGCCTTTCAAGACACCAGTAGATGGGATTCTTCCAGTTCCACTTCAGAAAGGACAGGACGTAATTTTAGCAAATATAATCCGGATAAGCCGGAGTAGTTTAGAATTGGGATACATATCAGAAGTTTGGAGAAGAGCGGAAGTCACTTTCATAGCAAAAGTAGGGAAGAAGGATACTACACATCCGAAATCTCAAAGACCTATCAACCTAACATCATTCTTTCTGAAAACGGTGGAAAAGGCGGTACATAATTAGGTACATCATGACAGATTTCCTGAAGCGGGTTCCAATGCACCCCTGTGCCACCCAAATGGGCAAATCCATTGAGACTGCGTTAGTGGAACTGACAGATCAAATCTACGATGCACTGACGAACAAAGAAACTGTAGTGTGCGTCTTTCTAGATATAGGGGGCGCTTTTGACAACACTCCGCACGAGGCTGTCAAGAAAGCATTAAATGAAAGAGAAGTAGACGGCGCGACGTCTAGATGGTTGTCGCAGCTGTTTTCCACTAGGTCAGTGGACACGGAAATGCGAAATAAGACCATCTCGATTAGTACGATTAGTGGATGTCCACAAGGGAGAGTTACTTCCCCACTTATGTGGAGTTTGACAATAGACGAACTCCTATGCTGTTTGACTGATCTAGGCATATCTTGTCAAGGGTATGCTGATGATATAGTCATATATGCAAGAGGAAAGTTTGAGAATATTCTCTGTGACATAGTTCAAAGAGTACTCAATATTACGAGAAAGTGGTAACAATCAGTGGGACTTAACATCAACCCCGTTAGGACTACCTTAGTAGCTTCACTGGAAACAGAGAACCGCCACAGAATTGCTGAAAATTAAAACCGATGCGGGGCATGATACGAAATCCGAAAAATTTTATTAGTTGGGATTCATCCCATCTGACTCCCGGTAAGATTCGTATCAGAGATACGAATCATACAGATACTACCCGCTTGTAACGTAGATGACCTTTTTGAAAAGTTCTTACCTACACAATTATTTCGCTCATTTTAAAATGGGATTTTTTAAATGCAACAATTACCTATTATTATCGCCTTGCCTGTGTTTGGGCGCATTGTTTTACACCTTAAATGTTTTGATCTACATTTTTAATAAATATAGGCGTCCATAAATCTTCTTCTGACACATCGACAAATGGTTGCTGAATAATTTCTTTGCTAAGGTTGCTTACTCAACCATAAAACTTATAGCCAATGCTCTAAGAAACATAACCTCCATTTAAATTTTCAATCCAAAAATGAATTTGGTATAGTTATTTGTAACGTTAAAGCTTAGCCACATTGCGTGAAGCCATTAATTGATATCAACATCTCTAAAAGCATAGTAAAACACAAGCGATTACGTTTGTATTTAAACGCAAAAAGTACGAAATATATTCACGTAAAAGCACATATACATATAGTGTAATATATCAATAAACAAACTCAAATCAATACGTAGACAAACGTTCGGATAGATAATAAATGATTGGTCAACAGATAGCGCTCGAGAGAGGCATCTGTCGGCGCGTCCGTTCTTCCATTAGCATCAAACTGCTTTTAATGTTAAATATATATCCCGTACATATAAAATTGAGTATTGACAGTGTTGTTTTTCCTTATCTCATTCGTATGTTACTACGTCGTCGAGTCGGCGTTGTAAGTGTGCACATATGCAACAAACGGCGCTGATTTAATGACTTGTAAATATATATGGATACCTTACCGCACGTATGGACAGCATCACCACTACTACTAATGCGACATATAAATAAATGAGAATGCGGGAATTGTGTTATAGGCTTTTAAAGAGATAGATAGGTACAGACATACCTCACACGAAAGCTTTCACAAGTGGACGTACAAATGCAAAAGGACATACCGTACATATTTTCCACACATGCACATCTTTGCCTTTTCTTATGTTGTATATTTGCATGTATACGACGAGTGAACCTAAATACACACATCGCATGTGTTTTCGAAGCAAGTTTAACGAATTAAAGTAATAGCACTCAAGGAATATCTTGATTATGTGCATACATAAGTATGCCGTACTTAGAATAACAATTGCAAAAAAAAAAAACTGATATAAGTACTACTAATGCAATACTTGCTTCAATTTAATTTTTGAAAACGATCAGGGAAAGAAAATGTTAACAGTAAATATGAAGCCTAATTTAATTTATGGGTATAAAAAATTAAAGTCAAATGAAACAAATTGAAAAAAATTAGTCAGTAACAACGCTAGCGGATAAGCTTTGCGTCGCCATATTGAATACAATTTTTTGAAAAATCTAGCGTTTTTACAGAAACTATACTTCCACTGATTAAAGCTCATGTAGTGGAGTTTGTACGGGAAGCTATGACAATCAATTGTTAAAACTTTACTAATAATTCGGAAAATTATATACCCCATGTTCCAGCTCATATTTTCCAGCCCATAACATTTTTATTTATAAATATTTCTTATAAAATCCGGAATGTACTATTTACTATAAATTTCCAATTATTTAACCTATTTATATATATTTTTTTCACTTCCGGAAATAAGAACAAATTTAAAATTTTAAGTGGGCCAACCTGTATATTTTTGCATATTCCGATTCTGCGTCATTTTCTGAGTCTGAAAATGTATGATCTGTTAATTTACGTTTTCTTGATTATTAAACTTTGAAAATCTCCCTAACTTGCCTTATTGGTATGTTCTAACTTACCTTGCACAATTACATGTAAATATTATATTGGTTAAGAAATATTTTTGGTATCTCATATATCGGAATTAATTCCTCATTTTCGTCCAAGCTTTTGAACTTGGTTTCATCAATTAAATTACCGTAAAAGAAAGTAGCTTCTTATTATTATTGTATAATCATATTCCCTTATACTCGGAGGGTGCCGGGACTACATTCTTCTTAACAATATACAAATTTACACCACTGTTTTTTGTCTTTTGCTATTCGCTTAGCTTCATTCCATGTTTTGCCTTTTTGTCCAACAACTTTCCTATTGTGCACTCCCAAGTTTCTTTCGGTCTTCCTCGTTTCCTTCTTACCGGTGTCATCGCTTCCCATATTCTTTTGTCTTTCGTTGGTCATTCTTTGGAGATGTCCCCACCAACTCAGTTGCCGTTGTTCTATATATTCTAATACTGACTGCGTTCCAAGGTCTTCTCTAATTTGTTCATTTCTGATTTTATCCTTTCTTGTTACTCTTCTTACTCTTCTCAAATACTTCATTTCTATTGCCTGCATCTTACTTTTCATTTTTCTTGTTATTGCCCAAGTTTCACATCCATATGTTAGGATAGGTTTGTAAATAACTTTGTAGATATTCATCTTTGTTTTAGTTGATACTTCTTTTTTCGTAATGAAGGTTTTATTTATACTGTGGTAAATTTTAATTGCTTTTTCTATTCTTTTGTTTATTTTTTTTTCTTGGCTTCCTGATTCTTCTATTATCACTCCTAAGTATTCAAAGTGTTGTACTTGTTCTATTCGTACTCCGTCTAAGTTTATGTTTATGTTTTCTGATTCTTCTGTTATTGCCATTACTTTGGTTTTTAGCGTATTGATTTTCATGCTGTTATTTTCCAGTACCTCTTTCCAAATTTCTAGATTCTTCTCTAATTGTTCTTCAGTTGATGTAATGATTACTACATCATCAGCGTAGGCACACTCTTTTATGTCTACTGATTGTAAATTTTTGTATCCCGCAATTAGGTCCTTAGTTCTTTTATTACATTCGCTTATGATAAAATCCATAAATACTGTGAACAGCACTGGGCTTATCCCTCGTCCTTGCCTCAGCCCTTCTTGAGTTGTGAACACTTCTGATTTCATATTTTTAAAGATTACCAAATTTTTTGTGTTAGCGTACAGATTGTGTATTACTTTGTTCATTTTGTTGCCTACTCCTTTTTTTCTAGAATGTCCCATACTATCCTCCTCGGTACTTTATCGAATGCCTTTTGTAAGTCTATGAACGCCATATAACCTTTTCCTCCTTTTTGAATAAAGGAAAAAGTTTCTTATTATTAATAAAACATAGGTTGAATGCGATGAAAAATACACGCCATTAGAGGTTCTGCTACCTGAATATCTTTTCGGTTCTATAATTATACTATTATACATATGCATACCAGCACGCCGATAATACTGTAATCTAATAAAAAATACTACTTGCGTTGAAATATCTTTCTGAGATTCTCCAACAAATACAATTTGAGCGGCAGCTTACTTACCTACTTCATCATTAATATCATTAGGTAGATTTATCGCTATATATGTTTACCAAACTTTTTCTCATGTGATTAGATATAAGTACATTGATACAGGTAAAAGTAATAAGATTCCATTACACAACTTCCCTAAAAGAAATCCACACAACGAATCACTCTGTAAGGTAAAACAACGATCACACAATTGACCGAGAACGCAGATATATACAGCGTTTTGCTGCTACACTCTAACCCATTCTAACATTTATTTATTATATTAAATAAATCCCAGGTATTGGTGCGTATGTACAATAAGCTGCATTTTCTATTTACTTGCACTAAGCAAATATATTTGAAGAGAAGTGGTAGTACTGGCTATACTAGGTAGGAGCAAAAATTTAAAGGATACCGGGAAGGCAGCCAAAATGATCAAATTAAAACCATTCCTTCATATTATAAATTTTTAAAAGATGATTTTTGTTATGATATTGTTAGACTTTGGAACAAAATTCCACTAGGTATGCGTTGTTTGAGTCCGCTTTCTCTGTCCCATCAATTGAGAAGGAGTGCTTTCTTTAACAAGTAAATATATTTTAATTTTCCTTTATAACTTTCTATTACTTTTCTCTTTGTGCTTTTTGTGCTTAGACTTGCATTATTATTACTTTTTGCTTACGATTTTTTATTTATTGGGTTAACGTTATTAATTGTGCTGGAGGTAGAATACCCGTTTATGCTTTAAGTAGCTAATCCTGCACCTTTTAGGTTTGTTCGCTGTGCGAATCACAACTTAATTGGAAACTATTTCTGTTTTTTCAGTGCGCATGTTTCAAAAAAGGATTGTAGTTTGAAATTAGTTTGATAATTTACTCTGCGAACACATCCAAAACCGACAATACTGCCACCTGTGCCCAACAAATGGAATTTATGCGCGCAGCGTGAACTTCGGTATAACCTAAAGTTTGTGTTTGTTATCTTGACTTTGATACATAATAATTTAAATACTGGTTTGTATTTTTGCGAAAATAACAGGATTAATATGGATCGTAAATCTTTAATATGAAAGTATTTATTGATTGCTTTGCCACTCAAGAAATATAATTTACAGGTTTCGGTATGGTCGATCTTTTGATTATCCCCCTTATCCCCTCACAAACACAAGAACACATATTTCAACACGCTTTGTTTTATCTCTCTCGTTTAATGCGCATGTGCGGATTTGAAATCCACAACAAATCCGTGAACTTTTTGGATTAATCACGAACTGTTACTGACTATAAGTTGACACTGTGCGAACACCAAATTCTAATTTGCAAACGGTCTAAATACGAAATTGTAGCACTGCGAACGCTTAATAGATATTACGCATGCGTCGTTCAGTTGTGAATAGTTGCTGACTGCACAGCGAACAAAGCTTTTGGCATGTTGGTTGTATTTTAGCATTTACTTATTTTTATACTATGTTTGATGCCAATAAATCGCCATTATTATTACAATTATTATATATTAATCTGAGCTTTGGCTAATTCTTTATTAGCTTCTTCAGAGATACAATATTTGGAATGGAGAACCTACAATACCGAACTTGGAGACACATGAGTAACAGTGTAGTAGTTACATCGAAAAGTAAAAAACAACAAACTCATCCACGAGTAGTCCAGGTGCTCGTTAGGTTAGGAAACCCCGAACTGAAAGTTTCGGATCGTACGTCGTTTTCTCCATTCCAAATATTGTATCTCTGAAGAAGCTAATCAAACATTAGCGGAAGCTCAGATTAATATATGAAGGAATCGTTTTAATTTGATCATTTTAGCTGCTTTCCCTACCTTTCAACTTTTGGTTCTTATATTCTCTATAGTTACGAGAATTCATCGAAACAAAAGTTTTTTTGAATTAAAGGTTTAAATTTTCTTAGTGGTAAAAGATTTACTTACAACAAAATCATTTCATTTTCTCTATAGGAAAATTGTGTTAAAATAATATTTTGTTTTGAACTCAGAATGCATTTTTCTGTGTGTACCAGGGATTAAAAGGTTCAAAAAATAATTGTTTCAAACTGTTATATATCGGTTCTGACTAAAACAGTTATGAGAACCGAATTAATCCCAAAACAGTTATTATACTAATATCAGTTTCGGTTACGGTTCTATATCGGTTTTTGTATCGGTGCTTTTCGGTTTTATATCGGTTTCATTTTAGGTATATATTGATTATTTTCGGATCTATATCGGTTTTAGGTTAGGTATGACTTGTAGTGGTGTGTTATTGTGTGATCTAGATTTATAGAGGTCTTAGGATATAACTTTCAATTTGTTCTTGATGTTTTTCCCAAAACTAAAGAAACAGTAATAATTCTGTCGGATTGTCGCAAATAAGGGTGCATATATAGGTTAGAGAATCGCTCTGAAGAAAATCTCTCTGCATTCATAATATGAATCAGTGTGCTCCATGTTCTCGCCGAGAAACCTGTGTCTATCCTTTACCTGAATTTAATCAAGGAAGTTTTTATCCGCTCTTTACATTTCAAGTGATCTTTCTTACTGTTGGTGTTTTTTATAATTTAAATTTTATAATGTAAAACTACCACTTTACTAATCGTTATTTGGATTTTACAGATTTTCATTCATTGATTTTGAAGTTAAAATAAAGAAAGAAACGCTCATTACAATTATAATTACAAGTACGATTACTAGAATGTTCGTATTACCGTCTTCAAATTCCTGTAATCATATTCGCAATATAGTATACTTGCCATAGTTCCCAAGTACTGCAGTTGATTAGATCTTAATTCTGCTCGAAATTTGCTTATTTCCGCTGATATGAAGATATGCGTCGGTTTGAGAGCAGTAATTGCTATATCCGCCGAGATCTTCGACATCTCTCAACGTGTTGCCGCTACTATAACCAATAAACAAAAAAAAGATAAGAATCATATTTATTTTTTCTCTCACAGTTCCCAATATCCTTCAAAAATGACGGGTAATCATATAAAAATTATCGCTAATGTTAGGAAGTGCATCGGTAGGACGACCTGCCAGTAATAATTATATCCGTCGATATCTTCGACATCTCTCAAGATTTACTTGTTGTCATTTTTGAAGTCGATGAATAAACCATCAAACTTACAAAAATCACATTTATTTTTTCTCTCACAACTCCCAATGTTCTTACAAAACAGCGGATAATATTTATATAAAATTTCCGCTAATGCTAGGAAGTATACCAGGAAGGCGACATGGCAGTAATAATTATATTCGCCGATATCTTCAACATCCCACAAAATTTACGTATTACCGCTTTTGAAACCGATAACCAAACTCTCAAACTTCAAAAAATCACATTTATTTATTTTTGGCACAAGCTCCAATGTCCTTCAAAAATGGCCGGTAGTACTTATATAAAAATGTCTGCTAATGTTAGGAAGTGTACCAGTAAGACGACATGGCAGTAATAACTATACCCGTCAACATCGTCGACATCCCTCAAGATTTACGTGTTGTCATTTCTGAATTCAATGAACAAACCCTTAAACTTATAAAAATCGCATTTACTTTTTCTTCCACAACTGCCAATGTTTTTCAAAACTAGCGGGTAATATTTATATAAAAATTTCCGCTAACGTTAGGAAGTGCATCGGTGGGAAAAAACCATCAAACTTATAAGAATTTCCTATAAGTTTGAGGATTTGTTTATGGGCTTCAGAAACGACAATATACAACATATAATTGTAACTATTACAAAACAAAAATATGAAATTATCGAAAATCCCGATACAGAACTGAAAATAACCGATGTACAACCGAAAAGAACCGATATTATCACCGTAATCGAAATCGATATTTTCATGAATTTCCGTTCTAAATAACTGTTATGGACAATAACAGTTCTTCATAACTGTTTTGACAACCGAAACCGTTATCATAACTGTTTTGAACCCCTGGTGTTTACCAAATACTTGATATTCAAATTAAAAGTATTTCTACGCAAAATAGAAATGTTAAATATATATAAAAAACCGAAGAAATATGCGTTAAAATTGTATAAAATAACTGTATATAGGATGTATTGATATGTACACTCACGGACACCCAAAATGTCCGGTCTAATGCGTAGTCTAAATGCCGCGTGCAACTCGGATGCGTGGAACGTTGCGCTCACACTGTTACTTAGGCCGGATACATTTTGGGTATCCGTGAGTGTACATATACACCCAAATTATTAAACATATGGAACATCTACTTCAATTAAATCAGCCAATGTTACAGTAAATATTCAATCATTTAACCGAATTGTTAATCAATATTTTGTTATCTGGCACGTATTATCTTTCCATTGTTGTGTTAACACGCGGACCACTTGATTGGTTTTGTTTTCGCATTACCAGCAATATTATTCAATAATCAGATTAAGAGATAACCCAGTTGTACGAACACATCCCCGTAAACGAATATCATTAAATAAATTTGGCGAAGAACAATATGCCATGCCTGTAACCGTTACATTAATATAATTATGACATCAACGTGTCAATTCGATAGCAAGATAATAATTGTATGGCATTCTGAACCTTAAATGTCGATGAGCCATATATATTTTTGTAACCATGTGTTATTAGGTTATATACATTAATTTCATGCTGATAATTTCTGAAAATGGTTGTAATTCTTTATAGTAATACGTGTCCTTAATTGATGGCAATACAGCTTAACAATAGACAACGTACATATAAATATAGATATGAGTGATCTTTTAACTTAATTCAATTATGTAAGTAAGTAAGTAAGTAAGTAAGTAAGTAAGTAAGTAAGTAAGTAAGTAAGTAAGTAACTAAGTAATTGTTTATTGTCAAAAGTTCTTTCGAACGTAGATTGTCATACATATATATATGTGTAAAAGTAAAAATTAATAAGAAAACAGCAAAAACATATAAACAAAATACAAATAAAAGCAAATAATGTCAAAAATGAAATAAAAGGTGTAGATAACCGATTAATACAACTTTACTTTACAAACACACAAAGAAGAAAAAAAATAAATAAAAAAACAAACAAGGCAATAGAAAGCTCGGCAGTCATGAATTCACCCAAAGTGTAAAAGGGGCCACGCATCAAAAGCATCCTCACTTCTTTTTTGAAATTTTTAAGATGGAGAGTGGCTTTTAATTTTATTGGGCAGTTTGTTAAAGCAAATAATAGCCCTATAATGCGGACTTCTCTCATAGAAACTTGTTCGGTGGAGCGGTATATTTAAATTATTACATGCTCTAGTAGTCATATTAGTAAAAATGTCTCAATTTTTTAAAAAAAATATGTTCATTTTTTTTTGTAGAATATTAAAAGTTCATATATATAGATCGACGCCAACGGTAGAATTTCCAATTCTATAAAAATTTCACGGCAAGAGCTCGTCGCACTAACTCCAACCTTGCACCTAATTATTCGCTTTTGTAAAATGAACAAATTCTGCACACAACTCGCGGAACCCCAGAATATAATCCCATATCTCAGACGAGATTCCACGTATGAAAAGTAAAATAACTTAAGTGAATTACGGCTGACAGCGCTTCCCAAATTCCTAATTCCGTACAAAGCTGAACACAGTTTGCCACACAAATTTTTACAATGTTCCTCCCATCCAGCGACAACCCGAGGTAATTCACACTTTGCTTTTCAGGAAGAGATTTTCCATTATATTTAACATATAAACTACTACCGCAACTACTAGATGAGCATGCAAAGTGTATTAGGCCGGTCTTCGAACCATTCAGAATTGAATCATTAACCTCACACCAATTATTCATTTGTTCTATAACGGCTGAAGTTAGTAGTGAAACCGTATCACGATCGCTGTGTGCCACAATACAAGCAGTATCATCAGCGTACTGAGACAAATGGCATGTATCAGTGGAGGATTGTAGATCATTTACATAAATCATAAACACAGTAGGACCCAAAATTGATCCTTGTGGAACCCCGGCCACACTATCTAACCTTGTAGAAAAGTGTTTACTGGTTATATTATTCTTGGCTGCCTCAATACACACAAATGAACATCTATCAGAAAGGTAAGACTTAAACAATTGATACGCTAGACCCCTTATTCCATAAGAATATAATTTTTCTAATAAAATGTCGTGACTTAAAATATCAAACGCCTTCGCCAAGTCAAAGAATACGCCCGAAAACACATTTTTTTTGTCTACTTCAGAGTAGACCTGACTTAAGGCATGGTAAATTGCATCAGAGGTGGACATACCGCTAACAAAACCAAACTGAGAGCCAGATATCAAATTATATTTATTTAGATAATCTAATACCCGTTTACTTAAAATTTTCTCGAAAATTTTTGCAAATACTGACGGTATAGCAACAGGTCTATAATTGTTGATATCAAAACGGCTGCCCTTTTTATGAACAGGTATCACCTTTGAAATCTTCAACCTATGGGGATAGCAACCGTCAGATAAACACTGATTTATTATCTTAGATACGAGGTCAGCAATAGCATCTGATACATATTTAAATAGGAAACACGGTACATCATCCATTCCAGCTGAATGCTTGTGTGATACCTCATTCATAACGTCTAGAACCTCGCCTACATCTGTAGGTATTATGATTTATGATGATTAATTATAAATTATAATTTCCATATTATGATCTTCTTTTGCTAAATCAAGCATTTGCCTGCTTCTTAGTTAAATTACGCAATCACAATGTCTTAGAATTTTTCGAATTTCTAGTAGGATGTTGATTTTGAGACATGCAGGATAGTTTTGCTCAGTGGCGTATTTACAGTCTATGCCGTCCTACCAGTGCTGGGTGTAAATGGAAGTTAACTAAAAAATGTGTTTCCAGTATACTTAAAACATATTTTCTACTTGAGTAAAAACAAGTCCTTACAAAACAACTGCAACACTGCACACCACTGCCTTCACATTTAATTAAAAAAATATTTTACAAAAAAAAAGGACCTTCATCTACAATATCCACCACTGAAATATTTGGCACCTCTAAAATTTTGCCGCTCTGGGCCATGGCCCATTCACCCTATACGAAAATATTTGATCAAATATAATAAGTGGAAAATTGTTTCATCTTACTAGGTACTTTTTTACACAGTGTTACTATCAACTTTCTTATTTTAAATGAAATAGTACAATTTCTATCGATCTAGTAAATTTTTCGCATCATTTGTATTCAATTTGTATCAGAATCGGTATCCCTAAACTTAACCCGTTTTGAGTTATTGACAATTTTCTCATTACAAAGTCTCTGAGATTGAAAGTAAAACGCTGGGTTGCTTTTAATGCTGGTGTCCCCGAATCTTTTCTTGAGAAGTGTACGTATGTCCCTGCCTGATCACTAAAATATGCATATGGATATGAATTGGTATCTTCTAACTTACCTTGCACAATTGCATGTAAATGTTATTCTTGCTAAGAAATGTTTTTATTATCTCATATATAGGAATTAATTCTTTTATATCATTCTTGTCCAAGCTTATTAACTTGGCTTCGCTAATCAAATTACCGTACAAGAAAGTAGTTTCTTATTATTAATACCTTGAATTAATAAAACATAGGTTGAATTTGATGAAAAATACACACCATTAGAGGTTGTGCTACCTGAATATCTTTTCGCTTCTGTAAGTATACTATTATACAAATGGAAACCAGCATACCGATAATACTGTAATCTAATAAAAAAAATCACTTGCATTGAAATATCTTTCTGAGATCCTCCAACAAATCCAATTCGAGCAGCAGCTTACTTACCTACTTCATCATTAATCTTATTAGGTAGATTTATCGCTACATATGTCCTTTTTGTCATCTAATTAGATATAAGTAGGTACATTGATACGTGTAAAATTAAGAAGTTTCCATTAAACAACTCCCCTAAAAAATTTCACACAACAAACTACTCTGTCAATTGTGTGATTGTTTTAATCACACAATTGACCGACAACGCGTATACAGCGTTTTGCTGCTGCACTCTAACCGATTCTAACATTTATTTATTACATTAAATAAATGACACGTATTGCAGTGCATGTACAATAAGCTGCATTCACTATTTACTTGCACTAAGCAAATATATTCTCTAGTTAAGAAAATTTATCGAAACAAAAAAGTTTTCTTGAATTAACGCTTTTAATTTTCTTAGTGGTAAAAGATTTACTTACAACAAAATTATTTGATTTTCTCCATAAGAAAATTGTGTTAAAATGCATTTTTCTGTGTGTATAATAATGAACCTACAAAATGTTGGAACGTGTAATTTAACAGTAAAACTTTAAATCGTAAACAAATTACTTTTCATACAGCATACCTGGTATTTATATTTCAGTTACGTATTGCTTACATACATTCGGTCTCCTAGTACCAATTAACTAAATTTACTGTAGAAGTATTTTACATGATTACGAACAAAATATTTTAATGATCCATTAGCTCATTTCAGAGACGGATCGTTCGTAAATTAACAAAAAAACACTATCCTCCGTAATTAAAAAAACAATATAAATAAAATGGAATTTATAAAAAAGCCTGTTTCACAGCCTTGTCAATAAATCTCAGACCAGAAACGTTACGTACACACCCTTTGTAATAATTGAAAGAAAAATAATACCTTCCAGCGCTATATTTATAAATTCGTTCTATTAAGTTGCTCAGTGTACTCCATGTACAGTGCTGTGCAATAAAATCTTGGACAACTCTATCTGCCAATGTCTAGTTGAGTTGTGCAAAAGAAACTGGGACATGTTATATCGTGAACCTGGTTTTATACTTATTAAACAATCCGAACATTCAATATTTAATCATATCTCCATTAGCTGCAATCACTTGGTTTAATCTGTTCGGTATAGAGCGGACTAAATTTCGTGTTAGTTGTTCGTTATTACTTAGTGCCTCCCATTCTTCTTCTGCCACAGTTCTTCCGCGTTACGAAGATGAACATTTCTTTTGTAAATACTTTTCACCATAAGTCCCCATACATTTTCGATACGGTTCAGATCTGGACTCTTTGGTGACGATGGCATAACTTAATGTTGTGATCCTGAAGCCACTCTCTTGTCGTGGTGGAATATATAGTTATTATTGGGAAAGATTTGTGCTACAGATGGAAGCATAACATGTTCCAAGATGTCTAGGTATGTATCAGCAACAAAACGTCTGTCAATGTTCCAATACACATCCATTTCCCGATTTCTGTGAATGACAAATATAATTCTCCTGAAGACGAGAGTGCAGTGGTCTATATACTCTAACTTTCCCGTTATGGAACGATTGGAAGCACTTTTCATCCGTAAATACTACTCTGTTCCAGTAGCTCTCGCCGTTTTTGATATTGTTCAACGCAAATAGGAATCGTGACTCCTTATTTCCGTCGGTTAATAAATTTTTAATATCTGAGGCACCTATTCTTGGGCAAGCTGTTGACCTGGAAGCTGGAAAATGTGTTTCCACAACAGGTTTCCTGGCTGTAGCAAAAGGGTTCCCCTTATGTAATTAGCAAGACCACATCTTCAGCAATAACCATTTTTTCTTGCTAAAGATCCGTCTTGCGTCCACCGTTTTTTTACACTAAAGACAGCATTCTTATTTAAATTAAAATATATTTGTCCCAGATTTTATTGCACAGCTCTGTACATTTACATTTTTTTTTAATTTGTAATATCTTGAGAATAGTGAGTAAAAACCAAAAGAGTTAGTGATCGATAACGATTGCGATAGTTAATAATTGGGAAATGAAACAAATAATTTAGTTGTTAATATGTAGTATAAAATCATTGTCATTTGTAATGTTATTAAAAAGAAAAAAGTTGTTTTTAAAAAGGAATAGCCTTTGGTTTTGAGCGATGGAAATAAATATATAGACAAAAAGATTCAACATTAATAAGAAAATTGTTTACGAAGTTTGTTAGCAAAATTTAAAACTTGTATGCAGTTATGTTTGTAATGTTTAAGTAAATGTTAACGTTTTAGACAATTATCTGTTAAGTGTCAAATAAATAATATGTAATTAAGCGTTGACAAGTACCTATGGTAGAAATGTGGTCCAAATTAAAAAGGCATAGGTAATATTTTCAACGCTAAAACTAAAGGTGAATCACATTACTATTAGATAAAACGAGATCAGAAAACAAATTGTAAACTATCTATGGGGTCATCATAAAGTAAGGGATATACTTTAAAGTGTCACATAAATCATCGCGATTTAGAGGATTGTTCTTAAAATAAAACTCCCTTAAACATCCATTGAAACAATTCAAACTTTCACAACATGGATCTACAAACAAGATTTGGTTTAGTTTAATGTTATTACGAATGTGGTAGAAATCAGATTGCTGGATTAGAAAGATTTCGTAAAAAAATGAGCTTAGAAAAGCACAGGGTCTGCAATTGATCTATCAAGATCAGGAAGACCACGAATTGCTGATGTCCAAATTGCAAATTCTTCAGGAAAATCAAAACATAGGCAACACCAACCCTTGACAAGAAGGTATCTGTAACTGTTATTGGTGAACGATACTGCAAATGTTACGAAATCATACCACGGATACAAAACGAGCTCGAAGAAAACATTATTTTTAAGTAGGATTGAACATCCCGCACATTTATCGACCAGTTAAAGAATTGTTAACTGCTGCTTTTCAAGATCGTATTATAAGCAGACATTTTGTAAATTCATGGTCTCCAAGATCTTATCCGCTGGGATTACTGGCTGGGGTTATTTAAAATGTTTGGTGTTTAGAACACGACCAGAGATGCTGGAAGAATTAAAGGACTCTATTAGGGATTAAATTGCTGCAATTCAACCCGAAATGCTGAATAACCCTATGTACAATGTGTGCAGCAAAAAGGACAACATATCGAACGTTTGCGTTAACCATTGTTGGAAATCCCATTATTCAGGCAACCGAATTTCTTTCACATGCTATTGTGAAACTTGCAGCATGATATTCAAGATATTCATTATGCCGACCATAGGCTCTTATTATTATTTATGAATCAAACTCAATCTCCTAGAAAGTGTTATGAGCGTTGCAGAAGATATAATACTAACAATAAAAGCTTGTTTATAGAAAACCTGAAAAATGAAGATTGGAATGAAATGTACTCTACTTATGACCTCATTTCAAAATGTATAGCATTTTTCAATACTTTCTATTTTTATTTTGACAAATCATTTCCATATAAAAAGAAAAATATTATAGATAACTCACACGATTGGGTAAATAAACAAGTATGTCAATCAAGTGAAAATCTCAAAGATTTATTCATATTACAAAAAAAATATCCTGAATTACAAAATTTAAATAAGATTAACAAAAACATCCACACTGAGCTAATTAATACTACCAAATTAAACTTTATAAATAGTAAGATCATGAATTCACAAAATAAAAGCAAAGTAACATGGAACATTGTAAATCAAATCCAAAATAAACATAATAATATTAAATTTAAAAATTTTGTCATTAAACATAGCGATCGGATCATACGAACTCCTACCGCAGTTGCCAATACATTTAACGAATATTTTCGAGCTATCACACTTCCATACACACTTCTCAAATCATTCCTTACCAGAGAATATCTAATAGTCACATTCAATCCAATTTGAGCACTATGTACTTACACCCGTATACAGACGTTGAAATGTTAATCATATTTAGTAAAATTAAAAATAAATTTACTGCAGGTCCAGATGGAATACCAGCCAATATATTAAAATATTGCAAACAAGAAATAATAACGCCTATTACACATTTGATAAATAGCTCTTTTGAACAAGGAATCTTTCCAGATTTGCTCAAAACCTCTTCAATTAAGCCCATTTATAAAAAGGGCGATCCAATGAATGTAGGCAATTACCGCCCAATTGCTTTAACTTCGTGTTTTTCTAAGCTGTTTGAGTATGCCCTACTTAATCGTATGGAAAGCTTCATAAAAAAACATAACCTTATGTCTCACTCTCAACATGGGTTTAGAGCTAGTAAGTCTACTGTTACTGCGTTGTTGGATGTATACAACTGTATATTGAGTGGTATGGAACCCAAACTTTACCCCGTGGCGGTTTTATGCGATTTAACAAAGGCATTCGACTGTGTGGATCACCGTCTTTTGTATGATAAACTATACACTATGGGTTTTCGTGGTAAGGTACTCGATTGGATTATTTCATACTTGACTGATAGAGTGCAATTTGTGGAGGTAACGGTTAGAAGCGCTGACACAAAATATAGAGTGACGTCTTCTTCGCTACCTATTAATATGGGCGTACCGCAGGGCTCTGTGGTAGGTCCCCTTTTGTTCTCGTTGTTTCTGAACGATATAATTGAATTCTTGTGTGATTTTGTCGTTGTATGCTATGCTGATGATATTACGATAATTATTTCTGAAGATGAAAATAGTATCGAGACCGTCACAAATGTCATGTAGGATAAACTGTTTGCGTGGTTCTGCGCCAACAAATTATCTCTGAATTTTAAAAAAACCAAATATATTTTCTTTCACACCCTGCAGAAGAAAGTCAACTCCTTTATAAATCTTCATGCTGCTAACAGAGAGATAGAGTCGGCTGAGTCTGCAGTTCTTTTGGGCTTAACCTTCACTCCTTCCTTAAATTGGAATAATCACTGCCAATCACTAATATCCACTTTAAATAAATCTATCTTTAAGCTTAGATCCCTAAGAAATATAATTGATCCAGGTGTTCTAAAACAAGTGTATTATGCAGAGTTACACTCACACTTATTATATGGGCTGTTGTTATGGGGGTCTTCTCTCGCAGCTAAAGATGTATTTCTCAAACAAAAAGCTGCCATAAGATGCATTGCAGGTATCACACAGTTAACTTCTTGTAGACAATACTTTATTACATATAAAATATTAACATTAGCTGAACTGTATATGCTAGAATGTAGCTGTTATATACACAAACATAGAAATAACTTTATAATTAAAAACAACAACGATCATGCCTACAACCTTAGAAATCCACAAATTCACCTTATGAGACATCGTTTAAAGTCAACTACTCAGAGTCCAGATATTTTAGGTATCAAAATTTATAACCATTTGCCTAACAGTTGGAAAATATTTAGTTTACTGAAATTCAAAAAAACTGTTAAATCGTGGCTACAGTCACAATGTTTCTATAGTCTTAATGAGTTTTTTGCGCTTGCCTGCGAGCAATAGTATGTGTGTTTTTGTGTACCTTTATACATAAGTATGTATCACTTCATTGTATTTCTTCTATTGTATTTTTTTTATGACGCTCTTTATACTTTGGTCCTTGAATAAAGTTTCTATTATTATTATTATTATTATTGTTAACTTAATTTGTTAAAAATACATAATAAGCTGAAATATGTCCTTACTTTATGATAACCTTGCGTATTATAGGCTATTTGAAAATATTCTTGAAAATTGAATAAACAAGGTTCCATAACAGGATGTATTATTAGAAGAAATTTGTAATTGACATTATCCAATTAAACACACAAGAAAAGAAAATTACAATCAACCGGTTAAATAAAAGAAAGAATTAAAATTAGTTAAAAATAGACATAACTTTCCAGTCACATCCCTCGCATTTATCAATCTGTCATAACTTAGTCTTTAGAAGTAGACACGACACTTACACAGTAATTGCTCACCTGGTAATTTAGTATTTAGATACTTTCGCAGTACCTTATTCATTTGGCCATAATTATCAAATAGCGTGTGAAGTTTACAAGCGCTAAGCAAGAAAAACGAAGGCTTTCTTGATACATACTAAAAGTACTTATTAGGAACTGATTTGAAGTATGCATTTCTTTTATATTTGAAAAACACATAGCTACCACGTAACAATAAACCTTCAATGGCCCTTATTATTTTACCGTACGATTCAATGAATCCTTTGTTTCAGCTGAGCTCAAGATGGACGTACTTCGAGAACGGGAAGTTAAAGATAACCTGGAAAGACAACTGATAGACGAACAAAAATTAAGAGGTAAGCGATCTCGTGCTTATATTGTGTTTAATAAAGCCCAGATTGATTTTATTATGAAATAACTGCCTGTAGCCAGACAGTATTGTTTCATGTCTCAAGTAGGTATATACAAGTGTTGATACTAATTGCACATAATTGCTCAGAGAGTGCGACTATCAAATGAAAGCGGTTATATTGTGAAGTGAACATTTATTACGTACATAGGATGTCTACGTGTACATATGTTCTTGTAAGCATATAGTTACATATCAACATCAACCCATGCACGGACTGTGATTCAACAATAATGAATTGTTTTCTTAATAAGTATTGTATTGTCTAATAATATACCGCACGTTCTTTAATACACGATGAGAGCGAATTAAATTTTCAATTATTTCACTTATTTCTTTGCATTTTCTTTAATTACTAAAATAGTTGATTGTATCGAAATCTAAAGACAATGGCTGAATGTAGGAGTTGCGGATATGGCGTATTGTATTAATCTTAAGACGAAGAACCGTAATGGAGACGTGACATTTAACATGAAAGGTCATTTTAGCAATACAAAGGTAATAAAATAACTAACCCCTACACTTGAATAGCTTCATAGTTCAAATGGGGTGAAGACCTCAATAAGAGTATCTGCCTGAAACTTAATAGGTATGTTTGTACGCATTTGTTTCATTCAAGTGAATAAATCGATAGTTCTTTGGCATTTAGGTGTAACGTTCATCGGCAAGCAGAACAGTATATTATATTGGAGATGTAGATTTTCAATTCTCATATAGGTAATTTACTTTCACCTCGCAGAGGCTGCAGTTTACATGAGATACGCGATATTTAAAATAGTGGAATAAATTTGTGTTTAAGGTCTCTATAGATAGAAAGATTAAGAAATAAAAGTAAGTAAATAAATCTGTACTTCGCAAAATATTTGTATATATAAGTTGTTACAGATTTACCAAAAGAATCTCTATATACAGGTTTCTATTCTATACAAACCTGCGTATATTTACTAATTCGTCGCTTTATTCAATTGTATAGCATTTATAGGTGACTTGAAAATTAATGGAAAATTCATTAGATTTATTTAAAATCATTAATTATCTATAAAATTCTGCATTGCCCATCATAAATGTTTAATATGAATTGAAAGGGTTTTGCATAAGGGTTAATTTAGCATAAGCAAAAATGTGGGGTGCTATTTAAAAAAATCAAGTCAGCTTGGTTTAAAGTTAAGCAAATGTTCAAGGCTATAGTGGACACCTGTATATAATTACATCGATCTTAGTTTCACTGCTGTATCAAAACAAGTGTGTATGTCAATCGTTTAAAATATGAATATCTAAAACAAATGCAAATACAAACTACGCCGCCTTAAGCAAAGGCTTGCATAGGGGCAATTTTTTACAAAAGGGTAAATAACAACATTGTCATTAAAAATGGACATATAGTAGTTTATATGAAGTCATGTTATTTTTCTGCGTAGAATTGAAAAATGAAAAATATATAGGATGTTCCATTTAAAATAGCGAGTAGGTATGCGTTTGCCTACTTCTGGAGCACTCTACCGGGTGCGCCATTTGTGTGTCGGCGGAATTTAGCACGAAAACTACTAAAGATAGCAAAGTGAGATTTTCTGTACCTAGGTATAAAGTTGATCAATGCGCATATGGTAAAAAGGGTGTAACAAATTCCTAGAGCCACTTTTAACTTTTTTATTTTAAATGGATTGCTATATTTTTAGTTATTATTTCGATAGCCACCTAAAACACCTTTGCAGTGGTATGGTTATATGCACTCCCAACAGTTAGTTTAGGCTATATTGCAAATTTTGTCAAAATTTTGACAGTTGCGACTTTTGAGATTTAACTTTTATCTTAAAAACGGTTTTAGTGTCGCGCGTGATTCTTTTATTATGGATTTGGGGGCTAACAGATCGTATGTTCCAAGGTGGTATAACTTATATACAGGGTGTTAAATATGCCGCGGAACATTTTTCGAATTTCAAACGCTTTTCTTTCGATTTTTTTAAATGGAACCAATATAAAAAATTTCTTGTAAAATTGCCTTCAAAATGGTACCAATAACGTAATACTTATTTTCAGTATTTTCAAAGATATGGAAAATATGTTTAATAATAGCAATTTACCTCTATTCATTTGTTCTTTTTTATGTAAATTCTTTGGATTATTTATAGCGTAACAAAAACAAACCGTTAGACTTTTCCATAAAAAAAAAATAATTCAAAAAATGCTCAAACGTGTCTCTATTCTGCTTTGTGTGTATGCTCTGCCTTACATTTTCAAATATATATATATATATAATATTACCCACATTTAACTTAAGAGAAGCATTCTTATGCGTTTGTGCATGTTATCTGCCCCTCCTCCCGGGATTAGTGTATTATAGTAGTGTGAATTTTTTCTGTTCATTATCTCAGAATTGACAATTGTTGATTCATCTGTGAAAAGCACAATAATCTAATCAATTTTCACTCATACACAGGTCTCTTTTTAAAATCCGTGTGCAGTAAGCCATGGTAAATATTAATTTTATAAGGGTGAAACTTATGTTTCTTT
This sequence comes from Cetonia aurata, assembly GCA_949128085.1. NCBI lineage: Eukaryota > Metazoa > Arthropoda > Insecta > Coleoptera > Scarabaeidae > Cetonia > Cetonia aurata. Next base: position 3,013,167 of record OX421885.1, read on the forward strand.
ACAATTCTCCTCGTGGTAGTGGTTGCAATTCCATGTTGTTTCGAAATTGTCCTTGTAGAGATGTGCGAATTTTCCACAAGGGATTTTCTAAAACCATAGTTTTTGTCCTTTCATCTTTATCATAATTCGCATAAGCGAAGCAAAGCGAGCAAAGAAACCTTACCAACAAATTCTCAAAGCTCTTACTACCTGACGCTGATACATTCTTGATGCTGATAGTAGATTTCTGTTGCAAGCACCAAGAACAAGTATCACGTCTATGAGATCCTCCTTGGAGAAATGTATTTTTAATAAATGAAAGCAGGCAAAGAACAGCAACAAAACGATATAATTAACAATCAGATTAAAGTAATGCGTAATAACTAATAATCCACAAATAAATAATTCAAATTGCAAAAAACCATGCGTTAATAAAACCATAGAACATTATAAAACGCTATGACACCAAAAATAAATGTGGAAATTTAAGCAGAGATTTCACGTTTCGTTAGATTCTTAGCTTTTGTTTGAAAATCATAGCCATCTAACCATATTGGCTGTCCCATATATTGAATATTGTAAACATATTTTCCATAAAATTGTAATATCTTCAAGAATCCTAAAAAGAAGTATTACGTTATTGGTACCATTTTAAAGGTAATTTTACGTTTTAAGTTCCATTTAAAAAAGTCAAAAGGAAGGCGTTTGAATTTCAATAAATGTGGCACGACATATTTAACATCCTGTATATATTTTGACGTTACGTCACTTTGAAACATCTAAATCGTTAGTCCTCAAATTGATAACCAAAGAATAACGCGCGGCACTACAAACGTTTTAAAGAAAAAATTTAAAATCTCGGAAGTCGCAACTGTCAAAATTATGACAAAATTTGCAATATAGCCTAAACCAATTGTCAGAAGTGCACATAACCATATATTACTGTAAAAGTGTTTTAGGTGGCTACCGAAATAATTACTAAAAAGTAGAGCAATCCATTTAAAATAAAAAAGTTGAAAGTAGCTCTGGAAATTTGTAACACTTTGTATATTTGAAAATGTTTTTACGCCGACACACTGATGGCGCACCCTATATAGTCAGACATATTTTTATGTTGTGCAGCATTAGATTCTATAACATTTTTGTAGAAAACGTTTCTTTCTAAAATGACAAATAGAGCTATAATCAAAGACCCAGTCTTCGGTGGGCCAGCTGTACAAAATAGTTACATCAGTTACTGATGCTCACAGGCTCTATCGATACAGATTCCACAGATATGCATAAAATCTCACCATTCATTCATATATTATTAGATCGCACATGCTAACTAATTGTAAGCTATTTTCCTTTTTATTTCCCTGCGTGTGTAAATTATATAGGTGCAAAACAACAACCCACAAAGTATCCATAATATATAGTAATTGTGACACTTTTATCTCTACAAATTCACAAATCTGCATCGCTGGTGTGTTAGTCGTCGAAGACAATTTATCAAATCATTCACAAAAAGAATCCTTATCTAGAGTTTTCCTGTACGAGAAAAAGGCGATGTGTCTTCGGCATTCGACCACCGAGTACGTGTGTATACCCATTGTGGATCCTCGGCTGACGCTCCCTTATTTCTTGTCAGGACAAGCCGGCACATCAATTGACACAAAAAGTCGTCCGTCACTAGATGTCATTGGTACGCGGAATATCTACGCCGGAAAGTCGCAGTTAGATTGATGGCGCTAGGTGTCCCATTCACGCCTCAAATATAAATCATTTTGGTTTCTTTGGTCGATTCTTGTTCCGGCATTAACACTAGAAAAAAGGTGTAGATAGTTTAAAAGGATAACAATTTAGTAAAACACAAACAACTCTTAAATCTTGTGTTATCTACATTCTATCGTATTCTAATATGTAGAGTGTGTCTATTTAAATTGGAACAAATTTCTTGTTCCTAAAGAGGTCCTAGTTCATTTTCCTAAGAGGTTCTCATTAATCTAAAATTTAAATTGCAACTATCAGATATCAAGTTTATTTAGTGATCCCTACACGAGATTTATTCAAACATATGAGTTCTGCTATAAGGCGTACTAGTTTGAGTTTATTAAATTGCATTCATGCATTAGAAATGGCAACGTATTTAAGCAAACATTTAAACTGCGTGGATTACGAGAGAAAACTATAAAACATCTCGAGAAGCTGCAAATATTTTTAATAAGGCATCCTATTTAGTTGATGTCTTGAAGCATACGTTGCATGGTCGCCAAAAAACAATCCGTCCAAAGATGATGTGACCACACTATCTTTTGCCAGAACGAAGTTTCTTTCTTTATTTTCTACAGAGAGACAAATCTATATAGTAAAATTTACCCTTCCCTGTTTGACGGAAAGTGTAGTAAACAATTTGTAGTGCTGTACGAAATTAACCCACTGCAGCTTCTTATATTACAGTTACAAAAAAAGCAATAAAATTGTTAGATAGAATTGTAGGACAATCTTTACAAAATATGGCGAAATGCTTTACAATATTTTGCAACTAGTAAATATAATAAATTGCCCATGATGAAGTGGAAATCCTGTAAAAGATTTTTTTACGATTATTTGCAATTATTACCGCCGCACAGAGAAAACTGTCTAATAGAAGGACCACCAAACAAGAAAGTGTACGTATAGCGAAATCTATGCTGCACAAAATGTATAATTGGTGTTGTGCTAATGAACTTTCGTTCAATTTAGATAAAACAAAGTATGTTTTTTTATACTTTCCAAAAGAACAAATAAGTGCTTATCATAATCTTCGTTTGAACAATAATATTGTCCTTCATACAAAGACCGCAAAAATATTAGTAGTCACTTTTAATTCAAATTTAACGTAGGAACATCATTGTAATAACTTTATTTCTAAATTAAATGGTATTATTTTTAAACTTAGACAGCTTAAACATACTGTAAGTGTACTGTCATTAAGAACAGTTTACTACGCTGAGTTTCAATCCCAATTACTATATGGAATACTATTGTGGGGATCTAGTACTTTTGCTAATGGGATATTAATTAAGCAAAAAGCTTCGGATTAATGGTTTCATCAACTTACTTCCTGTGGTACTTATTTTGTTTCTAACAGAATTTTAACTGTGTTTAACTTGTTTATATTGGAATCCAGTTGTTACATACACAGGAATAGAGAAATAATTACTGAGCATCATAATAATCAACATCAATATAATATTAGAGATCAAAAGATTCACTTTATGAAACATAATAATGATGTTGAAGTATTAGGAGTTAAAATTTATAATAGCCTTCCTAATACTTGGAAATCTTTGACTACTAAACAATTCAAGAAAACTTGTTATATTCCACATGTTTTTATTCTTTTTCTGAATTTTTTAAAGCTACTGTTATCAATCGTCAGTAGATTCAATTGCATTGTCTGCCACCCCTTTCTAGACAGTGTATAATTTTCTGCTCTTTGTTTCTCTTTATTTCTTTTTTGTAGTTTTCATCCATGCACTGAAAATATGTTAGTTGAATAAACTAGTTAAGTTATTTATGTTTGACCATATGTACGTATTACTTTACTTTATTTCTCTTGTTTCATTACATATACTGTATTGACTTACTTCATCTGTTACAACTATGAAATAAACCTCTATTATTATTATTATTATTAACTGTATTAGAGCAAAGTTTTATACCTATATAGTAGTAGTAGTTAGTACTTCTAATTGGTTTAGCTACACATTTTGTTGTAAAGATGACGCTGCGCTTGTTTCATAAACGTTGGAATTCTTACTTATTGTAAGTTGTGTTCAGTAAACGCGGCCATGCAATATTAATTTGATACTTACACATAAAAGGTATTGTGGTTGACAATCGCTCACAGTACGAGAATTACGAGATGCTTCCATACCGGTACCGCGCAGTTAACGACTGGTTTGATCTCAGCAAACACGCCCAGTGCGACGGCAATTCGCGCGCAGTCACCGGCTAGTATACTTATACGCAACTATATTAATTATTGTGATAGCGTAGTTTATTTGTATGCAAAACCTTGTTGACAAAATTTGCTACGGGGGTTTATAATAAATATATTAGTAGATTCGTCGCGATTTTCACCACTGAGGTAAAGGTACTATTTGCAGCAAGTGACCTGTAGATTATGATACTTTAATACCTGTATTAATTATGTCAACATAAAATGTACAACGGAATTGCGCACTTTTTTGCAATAAAGGCAATAATTCTCGTCAACAAGTTTGTAGGAAATTTTAATATATGTTCTACCATTTATTGTACTAAACTTTGCAACTGTTAAAATTTACAACATTCTTTTTCCTGTGTAAAAGAGGTTGGAACAATTGAATCATATGTATCATTTAACTGCTCTCCTTTTTCATTCTTACTATCTGAATTGTCATCACAATCTTCTCCAAACCCACCTTGCTGTTGTGTTTGCCACTCTAACTCCTTCAAAAGTGCATGAACAATTGTATGGAAAAAAAAACCTAAATATTGAAATAAAAGACAAAATAAGAAAATAGTTTGCTAAGGGCAATTAAAGTAAATTCAAAGTAACACCAAATTTTGTACATATATTTCAACGTGGGGTCCACTAGCATCTCTATTAGGAATTAGATTAGATTAGATCTAATTAGAGTAACCTTACACCGCGACCTATTAATCTATTGTGCTCCCTTACATCAGCTATAAGCTGCTAGGGTTTGCCCGCATTTATAGCTCCCCATCCAGTGTGAGAGCTTTAATAAATTGCAATAGATGTCAGAGAAGGTTTTTCTCCCTAGTCTATGACATCTTTGCCAAGATGGTTGGCACGAGTTTCTGTGATAGCAGAGCAGTTGGATATCAGGTGTTCCGAACTTTCATCTTCCGCCTTGCAAAATTTGCAGTCGCTATTCTGTTTCAAACCTATCCTTGTTATTTGTTCCCCAAGGTGACAATACCCTGTAAGGATACGTAGTCTGTTATTGCTTAGTTCTAGCATGGTCTTTGCTCTTTTCTTATTGTAATTTTCAAGGAATATCTTGGAATGTCTCAGACCAGGGAAATTCTTCCAGAGGGAAGCTCTGAACTTCTCCTCCCTGCCTATAAGTTATTTTTTGTAGGTGCTCATTCCTGTGCCGCAGATCGGCTCTGGTGCCACAAATGAAGTTGTGGCGACCCTCTTTGCTAATAGATTAGCTTCCTCGTTGCAGCTGATTCCAGTATGTCCTGGTACTCAGCATAGTGCAATTTTGTTTTCTTTGCCTAGGTTATTTAGTCTGCCAAGACATTCCCAGACTAATTTCGAACTGATGGTATCAGAGATGGAAAAAAAATTATTGTATTCTTACTTTCAAAAAACGTGCGGAATATGACATAGTTAAAAGACAATTGAGAGAATAGATGCTTACGGTTATACTGCTGAAGGACGAGAGAATGCATGAGCAATTGAAAATAAGTGGGCCCACGTTGTGTCCAGAGGGTTAATGATGTGAAATTACGACAAAGTAAATGGATAATTAGGGAATTTAATTTTATTATAAATTATTTCTTAATACTATACTATTATTTTTTATTAAGTTAATTAATTCTTAAAAAGAAGTTCGATCTGTATAAAATTAAAAAAAAATCATGTGGATACCAAGCCTGTTTAGGGATGCCTACTATAGGTATATTTGTCGAATAAGGTTTTATTATCACTTTTTCCAGGTCCCAAGTATAGTAAGTGTATAAAGTAGTTTCTACTGTAGTTTTAACTATTTTTATTGAAACGAAATGCTCAATATTTTTGACAGCTAAATCTAGAACGCCTTCAATTTCATGTATTTTCTATACACTGCAGGTATGCGCCGGGGCATGCGGAGATATAAAATATACACCGGGAGAGAATTCGCCTAATATGAAAATATTAAAAATCCGAATAAAATCCTTTTAAATGCCATATTAAGCTGAATTAGCATGAAAATGGTCTGACAGCTGAATGCCGCGTTGCTTCGGGTTCTTTTCAGTTTAAAGCCTGGAGCTTTGAAATGATAGAGAGAGAAAACTCCTGAATGTATTTTAAATTTACTCCGACTGTATCCGCGCGGCGCGTCGTGCACACACACACACACATTCATATGCAACCTGTGTGCCGCCAATTATTAGCGGGTCTGTTTGCTCTCTCCTCGCTGTATTTGTATGCATGGAATAAATGATTCGCCTCTATGTTATCATATCTGCTGTATCGGTTTTTGCACTAATTGACGCATTCGTCATAGATGATCGAGGTTCCGCTGTCGTGGATATTTATAAGGTTCCCCATTAGCGAGCGGCCATTTGTTCGACGGCATGTGTATCAAATAATCCCGTTTGTTTTCAGAGAAATAAGAACGTGCAATTGTTAACTATAGCAGCCACATAAAAATCTGTAACGGTTTGCTACGTGACACCTGCTAATATTTAGGGTTCGAAACGAATGGTTGCATAAATTTATGCAGAAATTTGGTGTAGACCTTTGCATATTCCGTCTATAAGCAACACTGTAACATCACACATTGAAAGATAATAGATTATGACTAAACAGAAAATGAAATTTAGAATTCTACGGATGAAGCTTTAAAAGATTTTACCACAGCTCCCCCGTCTGATTTTTCTTGCAAACAAAATTATTTAATTGTATTTATGCTACCAAATATTTTAAATGTATTTTTATTACGCTCTCTATTGACTTGAAACAGGCATATGACTCATTTTCCAGAGAAAGATTGTATGAAGCACTGGCGGGAGTACAAATTCCAAACAAAATAATAAACCTTGCGAAAATGACACTAAGGGAAACAAAAAATAACATTTTCATAGACGGTAGTTATTCAATTTAGAGTTGAGAAAGGTGACTCTCTCCCCTCCCAACCCCTTTCGATAAACCTATTTAATCTAGTATTAGAACTAATAATAAAATCGAAGCAACAGGTTCGACTTACATCATAAAGTGCACTGCATTGCAGGTGACGTGGTTCTGATAATAAGATCCAAAAAAGAATTCCAAAAAGCTTTTAAGAAATTTATAGAAAAAGCAAACAAATTTGAATTTCAGATAAACAACGAAAACTAAAATACTTACATAGAAATGTAAAAGCATTACAGCAAAATAAATATGCCGAATTCAACATAGCAGAAAGAGTGTACAAATTCGAAAGAGTTACCCAGTTCGAATACTTAGGAATAACATCGAAAACCAAGAAGAGTGGGAAATAGACAAGAGAATCATCAAGGGAAACAAAGCGGTAAGGACATTATCAGGAATTTTAAAGGCGAAAAACCTATCGAGAGCAGTTAAAATTGGAGCTTATTGTATTGCCAGTGCTGTTTGCCAGCGAATCATAGATAGTGACAAAGAAAAACGAACAAAAATTGGGAACTTGGGCAAGAAAAAATTTCAGGAAAATATTAAGAAGAACCAAATGTGAATGGGAAAGACGCACAAACACGCTTGTACAGGAAAGCAAACATAAAGCAAAAGCTGCAACCGATATTACTCGAATGTCGGAGCAAAAGTGGCTTGAGGAGGTGATGGGCATAAGAAAGCGAGAAGATACAGCAAAGAACCGGGAAAAGGGAAAAGAAATAGTGAAGAAAATGAATTCTTTAACTAATTTTATATATGCGTGTTCAGTTTATCACCAGATGAAAATAAGAAAAAAGCTGTAGTAAATCCAGATCCAGTAATCAATTGTTTTTGATATAATATTAAAATTTTGATTTACAACATTACACACTAAAAAATATTTGCAATTCCTACGAAAAATTCCAGTAATGTATAGGGTAAATTTACCAAAAATTAGAAAATATACCTAAAGTTTTCTATTAAATTTCCCAATGTTTGGCAATTTTACCGTATACGTTACTGAAATTTTCCATAGGAATTGCAAATATTTTTTAGTGTGTAGCGTTTACATTTGTTTCCATCTACTAACATCAAAGCATCATGTAACAAAAGTTTGCTTTAAAGTAGATTTAATTTTGCACTCAACAGGATGCTTGAAACCACAGGAATCAGATAGTGGCACACATCGTACAGTTTGTTCGCAAAAGTCCTAGATCTGAAGTTTCGCTAAAAATCGCATGTTTTTTTTTTAATTCGCTGTAAAACGCATAAATTTTTATTTAAAATCGCTAAAATAATGCTTGTTTACTACTGATATCGTCTAAATTATCATAATTTTTGCTTAAAATATGTTCTAGATACCGTTCCTTACGTTTCCGTTCCGTTAAAATTTATTTATCAGAGTTACATATATTTCAACAATGTTATAATTTTGTAGGTTACCTAAGTTTCACATCATATAATTACCTACATATCGCAGAATTTTTATTATCGTCTATTTCCTAGTAAACACACGTGACCAGCAGAAAATCGAAAATGGATAACTATATATTTGAGAAACAAAAATATGAAACATCTCGAGACCAATCCCAGCATATAGATTTTCATGCATGCTCATAGGACCACCTTCACTTGTACTTTACAAACCCAAGGCAAATAAAATTTACTTTCACTTTATGGGCCATCGCCGATAAAAGAGCATTTTCGTTGCTCGAATGGCATGAGTATGGTAAAGTTGTACTTTCGAATGTGGAAGCCGAAAAAAGCACTTCACTTATATTAATAGTATGTTTAAAAAAAAATTGGTTATGGTAGCTTGTGGTAAAGAGTGGTAGTTGAAAAGATATGGTAATTTTTGAAACGGCATGGTTTTATCACAGTAATGTGTGATGTGACAGGTTGACAGGTCACAGTGATTAATATTATTTTCTCAATCTTATTTAAATATATATTAAAGTTGTTGACAATTAAACTCACGTTTATTTTGACCTTCGATTCTCATTTGTCTTTCGAATAGTGCATTTCAATAATGCCCGTCCTCATTTTCAAAATCAATTTAAAATACTTATATTTTCGTATTTGGATTCACTCGAAAAGTTTCTTTAAATATTGCTTCTGAGTAATTACTAATTACACTACCTACATATCCTTTGATTTTCGGTCGTTTTGCTAAAACAATTTTAGTTAGCCATGATTATGAAAATACAGCAGAATTATTTTCTACTGGCGATAGTCCCGTCTCTACGCGCGTCGTACTTAACGAGTTCAAAGAATCAGGCGTGGGCCGGCTGTTCATCGCTGGCGTACGTCATTGCAGATTACAATAAAAACAGAATTTCGTATTTTGAACGAATAGCGAAGATAGTGGCGGCTATGTTCTCACTTGCGGGTTATAACATTTCGCGATATTTCTTTGTGTCTCAGTTCATTGAGTACGCCCTCTTGCTATGTCGCATTCGTCAGTAGAAAAACATTTAACTGTAGGTAATTTGCTGTTTGTGTTTATGTACCTAATTGGATCTCTTTATCGCTACTTTCTTCGCCACTAGTAAATAGTAGGGAATCTATTACCACCTGCATAAATTCCATTAGATTTTGACTATTTTTAAAACCTGTGCAATATCAATGTACAAAAGGAATACAACCCAATTTCCAGTCAACGTAAATATAACCTAACTTTTCGCTTTACCGTTTAAAACCAAGAACAGATCTTGGTTAGTTTGGTAACACTGTAAGTAACAAATTTCAGGACACCGCATTTAATAAACATACATTTTTCAGGATTGGGCGATTTATAAAAGGCAAACCAGATTTAAGCTTAGAGTTGGTTGGTTTTTTAAACATACTATTAATGTGCTACGGTTCAAAAATGAAAGGATGATTAAGTTACGTTATCTTTAAAAATATCACTAGGGCTTACAGCAACTGAATAGACGATCAGCTGATCGCCTATTCAGTTGTAGTAATCAGGGCCTGGTTACTGCAGCTAGCCCAGCTATACATATCCGACCAAGTTACCCTAACTGACAACCAACTTTAATATGACGTAATGAAAAGTATGAACGAAAGGCTAGCTAGGTTGAGCAAGCAGTTAGAGTGAGTACTAAGTTATAGCCAGCAGTTCAAAACAGTTATGATAACGGTTTCGGTTCTCAAAGCAATTATGAAGAACCGTTATTTTCCATAACAGTTACTTAGAACCGAAATTAATCAAAATATCGGTTTCTATTACGATGATAATATCGGTTCTGTATCGGTATTTTGGATAATTTGTTATTCAGTTGCAGTAATCAGGGCCTGGTTACTGCAGCTAGCCCAGCTATACATATCCGACCAAGTTACCCTAACTGACAACCAACTTTAATATGACGTAATGAAAAGTATGAACGAAAGGCTAGCTAGGTTGAGCAAGCAGTTAGAGTGAGTACTAAGTTATAGCCAGCAGTTCAAAACAGTTATGATAACGGTTTCGGTTCTCAAAGCAATTATGAAGAACCGTTATTTTCCATAACAGTTACTTAGAACCGAAATTAATCAAAATATCGGTTTCTATTACGATGATAATATCGGTTCTGTATCGGTATTTTGGATAATTTGTTATTCAGTTGCAGTAATCAGGGCCTGGTTACTGCAGCTAGCCCAGCTATACATATCCGACCAAGTTACCCTAACTGACAACCAACTTTAATATGACGTAATGAAAAGTATGAACGAAAGGCTAGCTAGGTTGAGCAAGCAGTTAGAGTGAGCACTAAGTTATAGCCAGCAGTTCAAAACAGTTATGATAACGGTTTCGGTTCTCAAAGCAATTATGAAGAACCGTTATTTTCCATAACAGTTACTTAGAACCGAAATTAATCAAAATATCGGTTTCGATTACGATGATAATATCGGTACTGTATCGGTATTTTGGATAATTTGTTATTTCTGTTTTGTAGCAGTTACAATTATATGTTGTATATTGTCGTTTCTGAAGCTCATAAACAAATCCTCAAACTTATAGGAAATTCTTATAAGTTTGAGGTTTTTTTCCTACCGCTGCACTTCCTAACGTTAGCGAGAATTTTTATATTAATATTAGCCGCTATTTTTGAAGAACATTGGAAGTTGTGGGAGAAAAATAAATATGATTTTTATAAGTTTGAGAGTTTGGTTATCGGTTTGAAGAACGACAATACATAAACCTTGAAAGATATCCAAGATATCGGCGGATATAATTATTACTGCCATGTCGTCTTACTGGTACACTTCCTGACATTAGCGGACATTTTTATGTAAATATTACCCGCCAGTTTTGAAGAACATTGGGAATTGTGGGCGAAAAAATAAATGTGATTTTTCTAAGTTTGACGGTTTGTTCATCGACTGATCTCGGCGCATATAGCAATTACTGCTCTCAAACCAATGTATCTTTTCATCTCAGCAGAAATAAGCAAATTTTGGGCAGAATTAAGATTTAATCAACTGCAGTACTTGCAAACTATAGCAATTATACTACATTGCCAATATGATTATGAGAATATGAGTACGCAAATATGATTGCACGAATTTGAATACGATAATACGAATATTCTAGTAATCGTACTTGTAATTATAATTGAGCATTTTGTCTTTATTTTAACTTCAAAATCTTCAATGGATGAACCTGTGTCAAATTCAAATGACGATTAGTATAGTGGTAGTTTTACATTATAAAATTTAAATTATAAAAACACCAGCAGTAAGAAAGATCACTTGAAATGTAGAAAGTGGATAAAAAGTTCTTTGATTAAATTCAGGTAAAGGATATACATAGTGCTCGGCAAAGTGGTACATCGTACGGGCATTCTCGCGCCTAACTAAACCTAACGCCACGGAAAAACGATTGGAGCGTTTTTATAAGTTTCTCGGCGAGAACATGCTTGCGATACGGAGCATACTGAGTCATATTACGAGTGCAGAGCGATTTTCTTCAAAGCGATTCTCTAACCTATATATGCACCCTAATCTGCAATAATCCGACAGAATTATTACTGTTTCTTTAGTTTTGGGAAAAACACCAAAACAAATTGAAAGTTATATCCTAAAACCTCTATAAATCTAGATTACACAATAACACACTATACCTAAATATACCTAACCTAAAACCGATATATACCTAAAATGGAACCGATATAGAACCGAAAAGAACCGATATAAGAACCGATATAGAACCGTAACCGAAACTGATATTAGGTCAGCACCGTTATAATAATAACTGTTTTGGGATTATTTCGGTTCTCATAACTGTTTTAGTCAGAACCGATATATAACAGTTTGAAGCAGTTATTTTTGGAACCCTTCCAATCCTTGGTTATAGCTAATAGCTGAAATAGCTGATTATAGTGGCTATTCAACCACTAGTATCTGACTAGAAAGATTATTGCCATTTCGACTATTTACAAAAGAATACGCAATAAGAACATCAAATGATTATCTTATCTCCTCAACCAACATTTTTGAATCACCCTGTGCCTGTGCATGCATAAAAGTTTTCGAAATAAAACTAAATCATTTTGAAAGAATTTGTGTTACAGGAACAGATAATATTTGAATAGAAAATAAAAGAATAACATCTGCTAACAGTAAATTAATTAGTCCTTTTCCTAATTAACATCCCGCGCAGAGGCCTGTGTTAATTATTACATACAAGGAAGACTGTTAGGTAAATTAAAAGTACTAAGGCGTACTACTTTTTCACAAGAAATGAGCGCTGCGAAAATAATTACAATTGTAGCACCTATGGCTAGCTTTTATAATTGTTGGGAGAACGTAGAAATTGAATGAGAAAACCTTAATATGAAAAGAATACATTACACCTAATAAAACCCCAGTGCTATTCATACCAAAACGTGTATTCAATTGACACTTCAAACCGGATGTTCATAATACTATAATAAATACGAATTTGTATTATCTCATATAGTTTAATTAATCATACATTCACATCATATTTATGATTGAAATGTTGTATGCAAATTCTTAAACGTATCTGTTTTATTTCAAATTAAGCTGGTGGCGGAAATTACTTACAGTAATCAAATGCATTAGGTCGTATCTGGTAGCGATATTCCCTGAAATATCGTGCACTAATATTATACCATTTAATACCATTAGTTGACAAAACGTTCGCATATTGCCTTGAAATTATATAAACGAACACATAAATGTAAAAGCAGGGAATTAATTGAAATGTACAGGCGTGTCTGCAGTTATCTGGGTGCTATACGTGCTCATGCACAATATATCTATTATTACCACAGGGCGCACCAACGACAGACTCCATCGGATTCTCATTGAGTCGGCGCATTGCACATGCCGAGTACTATTATGTATACTTACATCATGGTGTACGTGTGAAAATTTAGGGTTTTCCGCGACAGGTAAAGTATCTATCCGATTTTTCTGTTCGCCTGTAGTGTCGAACCGTTCCATCGCAACCGATAATGTGTGGACTAGGCGTGTTACTGTTCAAGAGTGTTAGAGTTGATTACTATCATTTAATAATTTGTTACTCTTTTTAGTTGATTTATTCATCAATAATATCACACATTCGCTTAATTGTTATGTTTCTGGTATTATATTAAACAATTTGTGTTTGTTTAGTGCGGTATTCACTTAGTACATTTTAAAAATTTAATTAAGCTCTTGTTGCTTGTAATTTATTATTATTACTAAAATTTATTTATCTGAGTTACAAATATCGCTCAATATTATAATTTACAAAATACGGTATCGCTAAGAGTCCCCATAATTTCTTTAAGCACTTCACAATTTCCACACAATCTTATCATTTACTTACATAACACAAAATCGCTAATAGTCCATAATGTCTATATAGCATCAACTTATTCAAATCTCACTAATTACTATGACAATAGTGCTAACGCACAGATCTCGTTCTCATATCATTTATTAATGACACTGTATCACCGCTAATAATTTTTTTCTTTCGGATTGTAGCTACTGTAAGCGCAAATTTCATTATTTTCGCGCTTACTTGGATCCGCGTGCAAGAGCCGCTGCGCCGGGCGTTTTCATTTCCCATTCACACTAACCGTTGTCGATGCTATAAAATTTCCGTGATCGGACGCGATAGTTTCGCTGTTGTTGCTATTTTTATTGTCGGAACAGGCCCAATTTTATCATTTATTATCGTCTATATTTACTTGTAAACAAACATAACCCGCAGAAATTTTAAAATGGATATCTATACCGGGTGTCCAGCCTAAGATACAACGGTCCCTAGCCGATTTATTATTGTCTTTTCGAAAAAATGTTTAAAATAAATGTTGTCTGGAATCATATTCTACACATGCTAAAATTAGTTGCAGAAATGGCGGACTTCCGGTTGTACCGGAAGTAGATACTAACTTTATTATTTTAAATAGAACACCCTGTATATTATTGCACTTTTGGATTCCTTGTTAAATTTAAATAACAATACGTTAGGGATACATTGGGGCTAAGTTGTACCGTTTCCGAATTACATGACGTTTTTCGAAAAAAAATACATTTGCAGTGTCTTCGGTGTTTCGGAATACCTCAGGAAATACGAAAGGTACAAAGATGCGGTTTTCGGATTTCGCTTAACCATAAAACAGCACGCGTCTTTTATTTTAAAATTGTTGCGTTTAAATTACAGCGTTATTAAATAGGGATCTGTAATTTTCGAACTCGAAAATCATGGCTAACTTGATTTTTTTAAATTGAACGGTATAGCAATTTTTACATAAATGGACGTAAAATTTAATTTTCTTTCGATTTTATATGGGTATCATTGTGTCTATCTCCAACGGTTTTGGAGATATTCGCAATTTTTCAGTTTCTCGCGATAGATACGTATTGCGAAGCGCCGCCGCCGCCGGTCACCTTCTCGCATTTCCCAGGCTTGGTGGCGTCTCATAAACCTTATTTTTAATGAAACCCCATGAGAAGAAATCGCAGCTTGCAACTGATTTTCATCCCTAAGTACGTAGTTATTGAGGTTCCGTTTTGTACGTGCTACGGCTCCAGTACTTACAAAACTACCCAGGAGCGACTGAAATGCCCTCCTATCTGGATGCTTTCTACATGGGTATAATACTTTGTGTAAACTCTTGACGCTAACAAAGCGTTTCTGTAACATTCACAGAGAACGAAAACCATATCTACTAATTCTTCTCGAGTAAGCGACATCATTAATTATTATGTTACCAAACAGTACTCTGAATGTCAGTTCTGACACTTGGAACACTAATAACGGCAAGATAGTATCTAGTGCGTCTTCAAGCTTGCGTTGACTTTAAAGATGCCGCTTTAAACATCTCAAGTATCTTTTAGACCATTTTGTTTGTTTCTAGTGGTCCTATTGTGTTCTGTTGGCCACTTTCTAAGCATCCCAGTATTATTGCTGCCAGTTCCAAGCCTGGTGAAATGCGAGGGGAAGGTGGCCGACGGCGGCGGCGCTTCGCAATACGTATCTATCGTGAGAAACTGAAAAATTGCGAATATCTCCAAAACCGTTGGAGATAGACACAATGATACTCATATAAAATCGAAAGAAAATTAAATTTTACATCCATTTATGTAAAAATTGCTACACCATTCAATTTAAAAAAATCAAGTCATCCATGATTTTAGAGTTCGAAAATTACAGATCCCTATTTAATAACGCTGTAATTTAAACGCAACAATTTTAAAATAAAAGACGTGTGCTGTTTCATAGTTGAGCGAAAACCGAAAACCGCATCTTTCTAACTTTTGTATTTCCCGAGATATTTCCAAACACCGAAGACACTGCAAATGTAATTTTTTTCGAAAAACGTCATGTAATTCGAAAACGGTACAACTTAGCCCCAATGTATCCCTAACGTATTGTTATTTAAATTTAACAAGGAATCCAAAAGTGCAATAATATACAGGGTGTTCCATTTAAAATAATAAAGTTAGTAGTTACTTCCGGCACAACCGGAAGTCCGCCATTACTGAAACTACTTTTAGCATATGTAGTAATAAAATATGCTAATAAAAATAAAAAAAAGGCAGTAATAAATTGACTAGGAACCGTTGCATCTTAGGGGACACCCGGTATAAACCTATGGAGAAACAAATATAGAACCTGTCGAGACCAATGGCCAATCCCAGCATATATTTATATGTATAGATATTCACGCATGCGTATATGGCCTCCTTCCCTCGCACTTTACAGACCTAACGCAAATAAAATTCACTTTAATTTTCACTTGACGGGCTATTGCCGATTAAGTTGCATTTTCATTACGCGAATGACTAGTGAAGTTGTGTTTTCGAATTCGGGAGCCGAAAAATTTGATTTTAAGCAAACATCATTGTGTCAGTCAAGAAATAGTTGCAGACCTATTTCATTTATCGGCAACTAAATTTTAAGAGACTGCATGGCTAATTCACTGGAGATAAAATTAGGTATAGGAAAAAATACTATAAGAAAAAAAAGTTTATTTTAAATAAAATAGCGGTGTTGATTTGAATTGATTGGTCAATATTTAGCATATACGTTAGTTAGTTGGTGTACGTGTACTTATCTAGCTGCTAACAACCCATAAAATGAAATTTCCTTTATTATGCAACGCCAACAATGAGAATGAAAGAGAAATGATATAGTGTGTGAGTTTATCATTTGTGTCCTTCGCATTTTGTTGTCATTACGTACTGATCATAATTGCACTAACTTACACTTCCTTCATACTAAATGTAATTTGTTACGTTCTGTTCTTGCTTGATATAAGTTGAAAAGTTGAGGAACACAATACAACTTTCACTTTTCTTAAAGTTTGGTAAACAAACACCGGACCTCACATCGAATATGTTTAGCACAGTAAACAAACACACCTAATGATTGCAGCATTTAATAAAGGATTATAATGCGGAGTCCTCCGACATGGAAACTTTATCCTTGGATTACTCTTATTCGGAGTACATAAACGATAAAATTCGCGAAGACTATATGCGTTGCAGCAAACTTCTGCAACCACTTCTGCCTATCGATTTATGACACCTATTGAAGATTCATTTCTCTAACAATAAGTAAAAACACTGAAACTCTACACTTTTACATTCAGTGTAATTGTTTTGAAATCATTGTTATTTATTATTTTTATTTTAAATTACAACTTGGGGTGATATCTATGTTGGCTCCAGTAAAACTACGAAGCTAGCATAGTTACATTACCGACAGGTGTCGTATGGCCATATACGCTTGCGCTGTGCGCACTTTTTCCTTATGTATTTTTTAAGAAGAAGAAAGTAGAAATTACATAGAGAGAGAAAAAACATGGTGTCTACCTTTTTGTACCTATTTTATGTTAGTTAAATGTGTTGAAATTAAAATGAGTTTAAGGGTGTTATTTTGTTTCTTTTTTTGTGTGAATATGTCCGCAAAGTAGTAGACAATTTTTTACTACCAGTAATACAACTAGTTTTTGTTTTAGATTATGTTTTATGTTTGTGTTGTGCGCTGTATTAGTAATGTCACATTTGAGTAATACACCTCACGGCAGAATTGGCAGCGGCTTTCGCTAAAATGGCAACTCTAGATCAAATACTTGGGGGAACACTACGTGAGTTCATTCGGAGCGCTGTACTTCAGTCGTTAGTCAACGCTCGCGTAGGCACGTACTGCTAGCATTGAAATGGCAACACTCTGTGCTGGCAATAAATGCGTATATATACGCTGCGGAATGTCTCGGAGGAATTTTAGAGGTTTGAAATTATTGGATATAATATGGATAATATTGGAAATATATGGATCAAAAATGCGAGTAAATACTGTGTTGGGAGATCTTTGTTACATTAACAAAACAGTAAAAACTCACGACACTATTGCTCTTGTATTTCATATATATGTACATATATTGTAAATTATCATTCATCGTTAGTAGAAACAGTTAAAACAATGCAAACTTCAGTAATTCAATCATTAAATTTACGCCCCCCTTGAGAGACCTACCAAACATCATGATGTATATATAGGCTGTTTTAAATTTGCGGATTATAAATTATAGGGATTTCGTTTATAAAAAAAGATACAATGTAGGTTTTGACATAGTTGCTAAATTTGACAAACAAAATAATACTAGGAGTAGATCTTTTCCACCGTAACTTATAAGACAGACATGTTTTTGATTTTTACTTACATCGTCTATCAATATGAAATTGTCAAAACTAAATTTTTAAACAACAACCAGTACTCTATCAATCTTTTATAAGCGAAAACTTCGCGGTAGTCCGTAAACTGGAAACACCTGCAAATTATAGACTTCTGCTTTGTGGTACGGATATATAATTATAATAAGTTACGGAATTTTCTGCTCATACCTAAGTTTAGACTACACTTTTTTTTTGTAGTAGCCGAGATGACATCACCAAATATTTCTAACATATGGGTTAAATATTAAAATATGTATTGTATATTTTTAAAATATACCGGGTTATTTGCGATATACGGCACGGAATATTATGGCCAAAATACGCGACGTTCAAAAATTTCACTTTTGTTTTGGCCACAATATTCCGCGCCGTATAGCGTGGATAACCCTGTATATATGATACATATTTGAAAAAGATTTGGTGTTACTTGGGGATAATAAAAAATGATAACGTTTCGACTACATGCATGTAGTTTTATCGTTCTTCATTATATCCGATACTATCAAGAAAAAAGGAATTTCAACCACAAAATATTTTCTTATGGGACACATACGAATACATTATACGCGTTGCAAGTTAATCTGAACAATCTATAGAGAATATTTACATTCTAAATAAGAGCGTCAGCAATGTATATTCAAGGAGGTACAAACTTCAAATTTCCTATTCTAGGTAAATAACAGCTGTGCGGCCAAAAAGCATATTTTTTAAATAAAAACAACTGGCGACTCGGTACCCCTTCCACACTCAGACGTATGAGCACCGACCGTACACCTTGCCTCCGCAAGTATCTACCTATTCATAAAATGATTTTGCAGCCCGCGTGATTTGGCCAATTATGCTACAGTGAGCTATCTGTTTACATATATGTGGTAATGTGTAAATTTGCCGATCGAACAGTCTCTCGGAATTCTTTGATAATACTACTAAGGGGCACTACTTAATCTGTAATACAGGTTTATTTCTTGTCGTATTTTGACATATAAATGTTTGAAAATGCAGTCAATTTCACGAAGGAACGTTCTTTTTATCATTATTCTTGTCAAAATTGCTGTTGTTTTTTCTTTAAGACAACAAAAGCCGAAAAAGAATCAGTGGCTCCAAACTGTGTTTATTTAAAAGCACTGCATTATAAATATCTTTTTACCAATTGTTTGCTTAATTTGATGTATTGAATGAGATATACACGGTGGCCAGAAAAGGGCGGATAATCGCCATGTAAAACGATTCCTTGTTGAATTCTGAGGCGATAATCTTAATCGAAAAAAGTTATACGGTCCTTCCTTAAGGCATACGAGACCATCAAACCTTAAGATGTACGGCTAAAATTTAGCAAAATTCGTCAAATTTATCTATATCATTGTGGTGAAATTTAGAAATGGGATTATCTCAAATGCATTGATGTAACTAATCGATTAATACCAATGGTTTACATTTTTAACATTTCTTCATTGGCGTTTTTGAAATTAAAGTACATATGGCAACATGGTACTGTAAGGCTGCTTGTTTAAAAGTAATAAGTAGTTGTCAATTTTTGACGTTTCTCATGTGACATTTGGCTGTTGAAATAAGATAAACATTTTGTGCTTAATACTGAACAATGTTTACCTTTGGAGAATACGCCGACATGTATATGGTATTCGGATTTTGCAATGCAAACGTAAACTTGGCAAAACAGGAATATCAAATACAGTATCCACAACGGCGACATCCATCCACCAACACGTTCCGTAGATTGGATCAGCGACTTAGAGAAACTGGCACCTTTATACCGAATTATCGTAACAGCGATTAGTTCAATTAGAAGAGCAAATATTGGATGCTGTTTACGAAGATCCGACGTCCAACACAAGACAAATAGCTCGGGAACTGAATATTCCTAGCAAAACAACAGTGCACTCAGCACTATCTCAAAATCTTTTGCGTCCGTTTCATGCAAGGAAAGTGCAGCCTTTGTATGTAAACGATAATGTGCACAGAAGAATGTTTTGTAACAATGTTTTACAAAGGATTCAAGAAGAGCCGAACTTTTTATTGCATATTCTCTGGAGCGACGAATGTTTGTTTACGAGAGATGGCGTCTTTAATAGCCATAATTTTCATTTTTGGGCGGACAGAAATCCCAAGGCAGTCAGGGAAATTGGACATCAGAGAAGATTTTCGGTAAATGTTTGGCTGGGGATTTTAAATCTCCAAGTTGTTGGACCAATATTTCTTCCAAATCGTCTAAATGGAATTCAGTACGTTAACGTTTTAGAAGAAGTACTGGATAATATTCCATTGAATTTGAGACCCAACATGTTGTACATGCATGACGGGGCACCCGGCCACAATGCCAGAATTTCGAGGGATTGGTTAAACGAACACTTTCCGAATCGGTGGACAGGGCGTAACGGTCCAATAGCATGGCCAGCAAGATCTCCCGATATTAATCCTCTGGACTTTTTCGTTTGGGGGTTTTTAAAGGAAAAGGTCTATGCAACGCCTCCAGCTAACGAAGAGGATGTAATTAATAAAATTACGGCTGCAGTTCGATTAATCACCCCCGATATGTTGGAGCGCGTTTTGAATTCGGTTCCTCGAAGATTGGAATTATGTCTGGAAACTGATGGCTGCCAATTTGAACAGTTGTTATAATTTTTTCATATTATCTTTAAATTTCAATAAAATTTTTATTCATGTTAACATAAAATTCTTGCTAATTTGCGTATTTACCTGATTTATAGTAAATAATAAAATGATTACTGCCACAGTATTTGTCTGATTAGGTGTTGCCAAATTTACAATTCTTTTAAGCTGTTCGTGTGACTTATGAAATCACTGTACTACTTTTCTCAATTAAGATTGTCAACTCAGAATTAAACAAAGATTTGGCCTGGGTGGTGTTTGTCCGCATTCTTCTGGCCACCGTGTATAACAGAGAAAATCACGCAACCAATCACACACTACAGTTCACTCTTACAGTATTTTTTAAAGTTACAATAAATTCCACTTGTTTTCGTTTCGATTCAGGCATTTTATTATACTATGCATCCGGATAACAGTTACAAAGATTCTTTTGCAGATATCACAAATTATGCATTAAACAATTTGATTTTCCATCTTTCTCATAGAGGAAATTAAGTTAAAATTATACAATAAAACATAAATAAATGGACGTAAAGTGACAAATATTTTCTGGAACGCTCAATTGCAAACTATCAATTTATGTATATCCAACTAGGGAATCGTATTATCAACGATAAAGCCCCCAAGTGATAATTGCTATTGTTTCTAATTACACTAATACCTTCCTATTTGTCGGACCATTAAATTGTATTAGTTTTTAAATGTGACAAAGATTAATTATCGTAATAAAATAAATACGTATTGAAATGTTACTGGTTAATTGGCTGGATGTTCCTGTGGCCTTATAGTTATACGTATTTCTTTCTTGGCTGCTTTTAATTAACGTCATTAGCTCGTCTCAATGAATAACACTGCAATTAGGTTCAGCTTTTTTCCTCATTTTTACAGGTGACCTATTTACAATGAAATTATTCATAAAATAAAGATGAACAATGAAGAAAACTGCAAAAACAAAATATGAACGAGTAACGCTCTGAGACTTTTATCATCTGTAATTAATAACACTGTAATTTGTAATGTGAATAATGAGCAAATATTGTTATATACCTTTCATAAAAGAAAACATCTTAACAACTTGAAGTTTTTTCAGTTGTTAAAGCTGCTATGTAAACATTACCCTGCTATTAATTAAGTAACTGTAAAACAAGAAAAAAAAATACATCATTTAGTGCTTTCACGATCGTTATCATATTATAGATATCTTACGGTTTGTTATTATAATATTTTTATATATGACGTTTCGCCAATTATTTCGTTAGTTTCTTCATAATTACAAATAAAATATTATGAAATAGGAAGTTCCTGTCCAATTGTCATAATATTACTATACATTACAATTCCATTTTCATTAACCTAAAAATAACTGTGAGCAAAGTTTTTGGTAACACTCATATGTTTACTTCTTGGGAATGTAATTCTAATATGCGACTGGAATCGTAAAGGCATTGTTGTTATTGCTACGTGAGCTTATTAAATTTAATTAACCCTCCTCAGTTCATTATTACGTAGACGGTCAAGTGGGGTGCAAATGTACCCCATGAGAAAAACCACGCCTAATTTGTGTATAAATTGTCAAATACATAATTGTTAAAGGCAAAATTAAAAAACAGAATTTTATTATTTGCGAAAACATTGAAAATAACTATTACAAGTTTTATTCTACACTTTTGCATCTTTGGCAAATAAAAGATCGAGTAGAATGCTCTGCACAGGCAACATTATTGCACATATAGCACTGATTTCTTGATGTTCGGTCCTTTTTGCGAATACAAAGGTAACAACGTCCTTGATGTTGCTCTGCAGGAACTTCTGCTACATTTCTTGCTGGTCGTAGTTCGGGTACCACGGCATGCATATATTCCCTAATTTGACTGTGTAAATATTTATTTTGATAGCGTACGGTAATGTGTTCTTTTATTAGTTCCTTTCCTAGTTCCAAAATAAACTTTCTCCCTTCATCATGATCGTATTTGTTTCTATCCGATTCAGGATGCTTTGATTTCCACAATTGATCCGTAGTTATTCCAGCGATGTCGACCAAATGGTAAAATATTACCATAGGCCATCTATTATTTATCCGCTCTACTGTATATTGTTGTACCATTTTATCTCCCACGTCAACGGCACCTTTGGTTTTGTTATAATGCAGGATAATATCTGGCTTGTAATCCTCGTTCTCTCCATTGACCTTGTCGTCTAGGTGTTCGCTTGACAGTAGAATTACTGCTTTATTTTTTTTTTTTTTTGAGCATACGACACTAGAGTACGATTTCTTCTGAAAGCAAACATTGAAGAGTATTCAGGTCTTTGTCGTGTTGGAAGTAGTGCATTCGGTATAAATGTCTTGTTTTTTCTAAGTGTACCACACAGAGAAATATTCCTTTCCCACAATTTGTCTGACAACTAAAGACTTGTAAAAAAGTTGTCGGTTGTAAGACCATAGCCTCCAGACAAATAGTCCACTAAGTCCAAAATTACTCGTTCTCCTTGATTTCTTTCGGGTTATTCTGTTTACCTAGAAAACAAATTATTTATAGAAAATAATTTTGTGCAAGATAATTTACTTTACCTAAGTACACTTACATGTTCATTACATATGCAGAATCACAATCTGCCAACGCCCAAATTTCTAGTGCACGTAAAATGGGGTGAATAGGAACAGTTTTTAACTTTGGCCTTCAATAAATGGTGGTAAATATTTTTTTAAAGAAAGTAGCGCTACTTTACAACTTGGGTCTTACATTTTTCTTTTGATACATTCTCCCTATAAACTAAATATATACTCTGTATACCCTACAAAAAATATATATGTAGTGTTCCTTATCACTCCACATATAGGGGTGAATAGGAACAGCAGTTAAAAATTCACATCGGTTCCTATTTAGATATATAGTAGGTCAATAGGAACGGATAAAATATATGGGCGGTGATTAGGCATACAACTATTCAATGAAAACAAATTTAGATTTTACAAAAAACTTTATTAAACTTAATACAACATCAAATTACTTAAATCGGTGTCAAAACAGACCATGCCCTTAAAACGAGTTGATTTGTTTTGATTGAGTGAGAGTTTTAATTGCTTGAAAATGTCTTTAGCAGGAATAAATGCCTCTTCTTCTGTTTGAAAAAAATACCAAGCGAGTGGGGCCTTTTTATAAAAAACTCCAACATAGCCGTCACCTTGAAGATACAGAACTTTACTAATGTATAGCCTGTGTGTGTTCTTGGTTTTGCCATGCACTTTAACGACTAGAAAGTCTCCTGGACCATATGAACTATCTGGGTTTTCAGACCTCTCTTCAAATTCAGGTTCTTCCTCAGATAACGTGCACTCATTAAGACTATCGTGAACGGAATAGTCTGAATCGTTAGACGAGGACGAATCTTGTATCAACTTTGTCCTCTTTTGTTTAGAGCGCCCATGAGCCTGTTTAAATGCTAGATCTCCAATATTTACACTACACGTAGCAACTCCTGAAAATGCTGGTTTCTCGCTAACTACTACAGATTCCACTAAATCTTTTACTTCGACACTTTTTCCTGGCGTAACACTTATCTTTGTTCGTTTTTTCTTTGGCTTCACACTGTCATATTGTCGTAAGGTTGCTAACAACTCTTTGAAAGTGTCGTCGATTGCTTCTACCCGTACAGGTGTTACACGTTCATTCCTGCTGTTATTCGTACCAGCGTTAGAATCAGTTTTCGGCAACATATTAAGAACCTTGTAGCGATCTAACGGCACAATTCCACACTTTCTGAAGCGAGATACTACGTTGTCTTCTTTAAGAGAATCGCACAATTGTTTCAGTAGACCAGGAAACTTATCTTTGGGTACAGAAGCCTCACCTCTTCCTGGTCCCTTCTTCCACTCTTCCAATATATTACGCCAAGCCATTTTCATGGGCCTGAAAAATGCCACGTCAAGTGGCTGGGTAAGGTGGGTCGAGTTACTAGGGAGAAATATGAATTTTATATCTTTTTCATTACACATTTTGATCAAATGCAGTGACAGGTGAGATGCAAGGTTGTCCCCAATAAGGTATTTTGTCCCTTCGAGGCCTTTAAAAAAGGGTATGGCTACCGACTCTACCCAATCCGAAAAACAGAACGCGTCGAACCACCCAGACTTGGTTCTATTATACCTAGAGTTTTTTGGACCCCTTTCCCTCCAGCTATCATACAAATGTTGGGCTTTGAAAACCACGTAAGGTGGCAATATTTTGCCTTCTCCGGTAGCGGCAAACATGACCGATGTGGACGCCTTCGAGGAGTTCAGGATCCTTTCTGGATATTTACAGCCACGTCTGAAAATTAGTTTCTTTTTTCCTGGATCATCACAAAGATTAGTTTCATCATAGTTTATTATATGACTTGCAGGAACGTCCTTCAGTTGTAGTTCGAGTTCGTCGAAATATGCATTTATTATATCGGGAGAGACTGCGGCCCGCGATGTTTTGATGTTCTGGCACATTCTCGATGATAACGATTCTTTGTGGCGTCCTAAGAAGGAATACACCCAATCACGGCCAGGTGTGTTGTCCTTGAACTTCGGTACACGTCTTCCTTGTCGTTCAAGAAAATCTTTTACTACTAACCTTTAAGTTAAAGAATCAACTGGGTAGCCCCAATCACTGCAAATTTTGAGCCGATCAACTAAAACTGCTTCTTCGTCTTCAGTACGTGATGTTTGACCGCCCTTCTTCTTGACTTGATGATTTTTGGAATGCCTATGTAGAACAGTAGTTGGTATACCGTACTTTTCCGAACATTTTCGGAAGCTAAGGCCGTTTCGAAGATTCTCTATAGCCTTCTTCAAAATATCTGACGAGTATTTACACTTGGTACCAACAGTCACACATTTATATGTTCGAGGCATGTTTATGGAACCTGCAATAATCGTATGTATGTACTCTGGATTACAACCAAAATTAATACACTATTATGGTTGGGAACAATAAAAACCATTAACACGATCTGCGGGGTGAATAGGCACACAAAACGTGCGTGTTCCTATTCACCCCACATATTGTAATTTTGAGACGTGATAATACAAAAAAAATATTTACGTGAGCAGATTCATAAAACTCGTAACACTAAATTAAGAAATCATTTTATGGGTGTATATGTGTTGTAAAAGTAACTGTGTTTAACCTAAGATAAGAATAATTTTATACTTACAGGATAAGTTATAGAGAGACCACAATTAAGGTTATCGAACACCTGTAACTTACACTTCTGGGATACATGAAAGCAGTGTTGCCAACAATGTAGAACTTCATTTCTCATCTTGCTATCATGTTAGACAACTTACTAAATGTACAGATGTGACAAATGAGGAGTATTACAATTTAGAATGCAGTTTTTGTTCTCTAGTGAACTTTCGTTCCTATTCATCCTATAGTTCCTATTCACCCCATTGGTACACGGAGAAAAATGACATTGCAAATCCAACAAAAAAAGTATTGTCCTTACGTTGCAATCGGTTCAAAAATAAATTGGTATTGCAGTAAAGTTTTGTAAGTATATTCCAAAACTTTTGTTTTGTTCCACCAACAACACTTTTGTTGGTGATAAAATATTTTACGGTACAAATAATCGCTTTGGCCATAACATTATAGTTGTAGTTATTTCAGATCTAAAATACAGAACAACGTGTGCGATGAAGTGAAGTAGATGTAAACACAATTTTTCAAACCAGTACAGTCAAGAAATATTTACATTACACACAATTGTAGTTGACGCAACAGGGCGCCTACGTTGTCGATATTACAACTTGTGATTCGGGAAGTCCCGGCATGGACAGTAGTATCACGTGATTCTAACCGCGTGTTTCATTGGTCTTACATAGCCTTGAAGAAGCAGACTCGGGGTAGACGACGCCATTTATTTTCGGTTGTGACGTTGTGTTAGCTTATTAGTTTTGTGTAAAAGAACGACAGTGTATTAAAATTGAAGAAAACTGGCTCACTTCTGACGTCTACTGACTCTTAGATATGGGTAATTTTGTTACAGAGAAGCTAGCTGAATGGAATATTATGCGTACGAAGTACAGATTGCTAATGATGAGTACATTAAACCTCTCGATAAATTACCTAGTGTTTTCCCCTGTTTAAAAGTTGCAAGACGATCTAGAATATACGTTGCCTTGAGACATTTGTAAAATAAGACTTAGATACATTTGAAATTTTAATCTTCATTTTTAGTGTTTCCCAGTTTTAGAATTTATCTTGTTTATTATTTTTTTAATTATTAATAAAAAAATGTGTTATCCTATACTGATATTTTATTTAAACCCTCCACAGCTTACATTTAAGACAGCACCGAATTTGTGTGTGAATCTACTAAAATATTGTTCGCTTTGAACAGAAATTGCGATTACAAAAATCAAAATCAAGTGACAATATAAACGTAGAAAATGATGACGGAAAATCAATTGTTTGTTAAATATCCACAATTTGGTGTTGAAGTTTTAAATTGCTTTGGTAGTGATAAACAATTTTTAATACTGTATTTCACACAATTTTGTTGAAAACACCATATTTTTGTGATTCGTTAAACAACAAGCAACTGGTTGATGTAACATGTTTTGGGAATATATCCTTCTAAATTTTGTGGCAGTTCTAACAAAGTTTTTCGACAACAAGTTTTAAGTTGTATTGAATAATGGTTGTTGTTGTCATATATTTACCCACAAATTGTTGTTCAGTGTGCGTCAATTGGTGCCACCTTAACAATAAATTTTTCTCCGTGTACTTAGCAGGTTTACTTTTCATATAAACCTGAAACGAAGCTCTTCCTCGAAATGGAACAAGTTGTTCATCGCCGCACAAATGAGAGCCTGAATTGTACGCCAATTTGCTGTTATTGACAAAAATATCAAAAATTTCTCTGATTGCCGGTAATTTATCGTTAGCTCGTCTATCATCCCTGGTTTCAAAATTATCGAATCTCAAAAGCCGTGTAAGTATTTTGTATCTGTGTTTAGAAATAGTAGCGGGAATAATAGGTCCACAATAAGCAGGATCATTGCTGCACAACATGTCAGTAGGTTCTTTATTACTTTTCAAAGCCCCTAGTGTGAGTAAAAGTCCTATATAAGCTAATATTTCTGTAGAGTTTGTGTGAATAATTTTTTTTTGTTTATTAGGATCAGCCAAGTTCCATCTTTCATAAAAATCAACCGCTTTGCGATTTGTCTCTCTCACAATAATATCTATTATTTCCGGAGTCATCAGCAATAAAAATACATCTTTCACTGACAAATTTTGAACTGCAAGGCGTAAGACCAGGGGCAGTCCTAAGAATATTCGGTTGAGATCTTCTAATTCTGGCATTTATTGGAACTTTAGAGCACTCTAAACCATCTCTTGATACATACGTAGGTCCACTCACAACTTCTTCCTCACCAGAAATTCCAGGGTTCTTCAATATCTTCTAGGTCAATTTCATCGTCAGCTTGGTCAGCAATTGATAGGTGATCTTCATCATCTTCGTTGCTATCAGTTTGTAGTGGTGTCTCAAATTCCGCGTCGTCAGTGTCCAGTAATATTCCCACTTCTTCTTCGGTGAGATTACGAGGGTCCCGTATATTTAGCAAATCCCTCATTTTTTTTTTTATAGATATCACACGCACAAAAATGTCTTCTCGCTAAGCAAGAAACAACCACACTAACTAAAAACTAATTCCTCTAAGGTAAAACTGTAAATATTCGGAAACGTTCGTAGTTGCAAAGTAAATGAGTAATTCCCCTAAGATAAAGCTATAATTTTTGTATGTCTGTAAACCCCCTACTCATGTAAACATAACGTGCATATCAATTCTTACAAAACCTATTACATTACGAAATCAGTACTGCCAACACTAATTATTGAATAAATATAACATAAGATAACAGGTCAATTCGGGTGCGAATGCACCCCACCTGCAAAAAAAATATTTTCTCTGATATGAAAAAAGTCTAAACAACGCTTTTGCTGAAAAATAATTTAAAAAAGAATTTCAGGAAGCTACTGAAAAGTTCAAGCTGCAAAAAAAAATTTTTCAATCATTTCTGTACAAAAAAACACAGTCTGGGGTGCAAATGCAGCCCGCTTGACCTGAGGAAGGTTAAAGAAAATATTATATCCGAATATTAATATGTAAGCACGGTGAACCAATTAGATTTATTGCAAGAATATATACCGTATCCCTAGAGATCTAGAACAACAAGAACACGCATCAATTTCATTTCCGCTGAGAATTTGACCGGAAATTACAGTAAGCTTATTCAATTTAATATGACCGCAATTGTTTATTAATTAATAAGACATAGTTACTGGCTGCATGTGGGGAAACGAAAGTAGAAAAACAATATACCGTATATTTGAATGGTTACTGTGTTATCTCTGCATATGTACTTAAAATTGATATAGACATTAAAATTACATTTACAGTACAGTGACTGACGCTATCGATCGTTGTATAAAAGGTGCAATTATAATTAAGCCATAACTATAACGTGCAAAATGTGAATATCGTGTAGAGCAACATTTTCCCAAATTGGTTCGCAATTTTGGTATGGTTAAATTGTTATGATTTGTAAGTTTTTTTTGGATTCTTATTCAATATATTAGTAAATTTTAAATTTACATAAAAAATAGCACCTATTATAAACAAAGTTGTTTATATTATGCTTTTTATTTGAAATTTTTAATTATTAATATATACAGGGTGAATCTCAATATATGCGACAAAATTTAAGAGCTGATTCCTGAGGTTATTTTGATCATTAAAGTTCATATGAGTATATGTCCAAAACGGTCCTAAAAGTTATTGAATGTTTAATAATAAATTATGAAGTATGACAAACACGATATAATATCACAGTTGGTTCTTCAAAATCAATTGTGTTGAGAGGGAATTGTTTGTCATTTCAATATTTGGCAGTAGTTGTCAGAGTATTCATTCAGTTTATTGTCAGTTTCTGTTTTATAAAATGAATTACACGAATGCTGAGATGGGTGCTATGCATTTTGTTTACGGTCTTGCCAATGGATATTCGCGTGCTGCTAGACGTCTTTATCAAGAACGATACCCGAACCGTATCATACCGCATCATTCAATATTTGCCCGTCTTCACCAACGTCTTAGTGAAATGTGAAGTTTTAAAAAACATACGACTGATAACGGGCACCCATTTACAGTGAGAACTCCACAAGTTGAAGAAATGCTACTAAATGAAATTGAGGAACATCCTACTACAAGCACCAGAAAAATTGCGTTTGCTTTAAACATTAGTCAGGCCACAGTTTGGAGAATATTGAAAGGTCAGCTGTTGTATCCATATCACACTCAACCGGTGCAGGCACTTTTGCTAGCAGATTTTCCGCAAAGAGTGGCTTTTTGTCAATGGGTGCAACACAAAATCGCACAAATTCCTTACTATAATATTTGAGCCAAATATTCTTCACCGACGAGGCTACTTTCTCTAGAAACGCGATTAATAATTTTCATACTAATTACATATGGGCCGAAGAAAATCCGCACGAAATAGTGAATGCCCGTTATCAACATCAATTCTCTGTCAATGTGTGGGCCGGAATTGTTGGAGATCACTTGATGGGTGCACATTTTTTACCGATGCGGTTAAATGGCGAGGTATACCGCAATTTTCTTGAAGTGGAGCTACCACTACTGCTGCAAGAAGTTCCCTTACAATTAAGATTACAAATGTATTTTATGCATAACGGTGCTCCAACGCATTTTGGTTTAGTTGCTCGCAAGTTTTTGAACAATAAGTATCCAAACCGGTGGATAGGACGGGGAGGTCTACAACCGTGGCCTCCTCGGTCTCCAGACTTAAATAGTTTGGACTTTTTTCTCTGGGGTCACCTTAAATCTTTAGTTTATACGACTCCCATTGAAAATGTCGATGAACTGAGAAATCAGCTTTACAGCAATACAACGGAGGATAGAAGCTTGTATTGCAGTTGGGGGCGGTCATTTTCAACAGTTACTATAAGTTAATTTTGTTTTACTAATTATTTTGTTAATTTATAATAAAAACATTAATTATGTTAACTTACTATTAAACATTGTATAACTTTAGAAATAAGCAGTTTGGGACATGTGTTCTTATGAACTTTTATGATCAAAGTAACCTCAGGAATCAGCTCCTAAAGTTTGTCGCATATATTGCGATTCAGCCTGCATAAGGAATTTATTCTAATAAATAAATAAATCCATTTTTATATTATACTATATATAATTAAACTTTTATAATTTTTACCTATATAGATTATGGTTTAACATTATTTCCGAAAAAGATATCGAGAATATTAAAACGTCATGTTATTAAAATTTTTATCAAATAATTCATCGAATTTTGTTAAAATCCGCTAACCAAGAAGAAAGCATAATAGTACTATTAAAAAAAAACAAAGAATAATGAGAAATACCTACTAAAAATCAGGCAGTATAAACAGATTAGTTCTTTTAAGTACACACTAAAAAATATATGCAATCCCTACGGAAAATTCCAGTAACGTATAAGGTACAATTGCCAAAAATTGGGAAATTTATTAGAAAACTTTAGGTATATTTTCTAATTTTTTGGTAAATTTACCCTATACATTACTGGAATTTTCCGTAGGAATTGCAAATATTTTTTAGTGTGTACAGGCTGGACCAGGGGTGGTCGGCAACCTATGGCACGCGGTGCAATTCTCACTGGTACTATGCACCAGTGCTGTCAGACGTTATATTATAAAAGTTATAACATAGCGCTATTAACCGGTATGTTTAAAGCTACAGATAAAAAAATAAAAGGTCCTCCCACATTCAAAACTCATATGGGCAAACTTTTACATGGTACTGAATCATGTTGATAGATTGATTTGGCACACCACAGAAGTTACATACTTTAAAAAATGATAATCGTCTGCATAACATTTACATCAGCACGTAAAGGGCTTGTTATAACCGAGTTCCTTAAAGTATTGCTTGATGTTTCTAATTACTGTGTTATGCATTAAACTTTACGTTTAGGTACCTTAGTTTACGGTACCTGAACTCAAACTAGTATTCTGTTTAACTATGTTGGACATACTACTAAATGGGTTTAACCATTTATAAAACATAGAACGCGCATTCTTATTTAGAGCTAATGTAAAGTTATCTCCATTACTAGTTTTATAGTCATAAATATAATTATTATATAAAACAAACTTATTTAAATATTTTTGTGACTTTGTATTCACTAGTTTATAAATCAATATAAGTGTTTTGAAATAAATTTTCGTTGTCTATCACCTAGGACCGATAATATGACTCTCTAGAGTGCCAACCCAAACATTAAACTTTTGGGAGTACCGCGTATGATGCTCCAAAAACTAGGAGGTGTTTTTCAATTACCGCTATCTGCAGTTATATCTGTTTACTGCACCAGTCCTGCAAAAAGTAGCGTCGTCTGAGAAAATAATATTGTTGACAAAATTATCATTATTATTGTAAATATTTGACATTTCTTTACAAAATTGTAATCTCCTGTCAAGACCATCGTCTAATAACTCGCAGAGGTACAAGTTGACTGTTACAAACCTCGTAAGATACTTTTGACATTTTAAAATTGCCAACAATGGATTTAGAAATTGGATTTCTATTTGGATGTGTATTATTAAATAAATTACAAACGTCTTGTAAACTTCTGCGTCTATCTCCATAATCTAGCACCATCTCGATTCTTTCACGTCCACTTGAACTAACCATTGCTAATACTAACAGCAACAAATGATTGCATAGTTGAAATATTTGTGTGTGCTTTTGTCGATCTGCTTTGAATCTAACATGTATTAGTTACCTGAACCGACGTTTTCTTGTAAAGTTATTCAAATAATTAAAAAAAAAACCAAAAATACTGTTGCAAATGGTAAAGTAAAATGCAGTCAAATGTAGTCAGTGGAAAGGCATAACTTAAAAACAAATGAAAAAAAAAAGGTCAAGTGTTCTGAAATGTAGATTAAAGTTTCTTAACAAACATTTATATATATATAATTGAAAACCTTAATTACCCTAAGGTGTTAAGGTGTTAAACTAACTGTGTACAAATTCCGCCCATTCTCGTCTATTTCTTGCCTTGTTCTTTGCTTCTCTCCAGTGTAGTCCTCGTTCTTCTAGAATCGCCGCCACTGCCTCATCCCATATCTTCCTCGGTCTGCCTCTCTGTCGTTTCGGCACTGCTTTTGTTTGCCATATGATTTTGACTTGTTGTTCATCCTTCATACGGATTAAATGATCAAACCATCTTAATGGTTGTCTTTCAATACTTTTTATTAAAGGTTCCACTTGTAGCTCTCTTCGGATATCCTCGTTTCTAATTCTATCTTTCCTAGTAACTCCCATCACTGCTCTTAAGTACTTCATTTCTACTGTCTGTAGTCTTCTTTTGGTTTCCTGTGTCAAAACCCATCCCTCACTTCCATATATCAAGATTGGTTTAAAGATCGTTTTATATACCACCTTTTTCGTCTTTTTTGTACGTAGGAAGGGACCACTTAGAGAGTAATACAGTTTTAAAGCATTCGCTATTCTTTCGTTTATTTCTGCATCATTTTTACCATCTCTATGTATCTTCACCCCCAGATATTTAAATGCCTCTACCTGCTCTATCATATTATCGTTGACCTGTATTTATATATGTTTATCTTCCCTTCCTATTACCATAACTTTGGTTTTTTCTACATTAATGTTTAAGTTTCTGGCTTGCAGCGACTCTTTCCATGTATCTATATTTCTTTGTAGCTCCTCTTCATTTCTCGCGAACACCACTACATCATCAGCAAATACACATTCCGAAATCTTGACTACCTCCATATTTCTATATCCTACTATAAATTTATTGGTCTCTTCCTTCACTTCCTTAATTATGTTATCCATAACTAATGTGTACAGCACAGGACTTAATACGCCTCCTTGTCTTAATCCTTTTTTTGTGGTAAACTCATCTGACTGTAAATTCCCAGTTCTTACATAGTTTCTCGTATTTCTATATAGGCTTTTTATGGCGTTAAGCAGATTTTTGTTCTTTTCTCTCTTCCTTAAACTATTCCATATTAGTTTTCTTGGCACACTATCGAATGCTTTTTGGATATCTAAGAACGCTATAAATATGTTGCTATGTCTGTTTTTCTCAATTAGCTGTCTCACGGTGAATATATGGTCCTGTGTGCCTCTTCCCTTTCTAAAGACGCTCTGCGATTCCTCCAACTGTGGCTCTATTATAGCTTTCAATCTTTTTTCAAGAATTCTTTCATAAACTTTTGATACTACACTCAGCATGGTAATCCCGCGGTAGTTAGAACACTCTCTGTTGTCACCTTTTTTATACAGTGGTATCAGTACACCTGCTTCCCATTCTTTCGGTATTATTCCCTCGATAAAAACCCTATTAAACAATACGGTCATTGCCTCCCTTTCTTTAATTCCCAGATTTGTTAGCATTTCTGCTGTTATGCTATCGTGCCCTGCTGCTTTCCCTCTTTTTAGTGCGTTAACTGCCTCTACTACTTCTTCAATTTTTATTTCATTTGACTCTTCATCTTGATTATGTGTCCCTTCAATTGTATCTTCTTTATCTTCTTCGTCAGATAGGTTCACTACTTCTGTATTTAGAATTTCTTCAAAGTATTCTTTCCATCTATGCATTATATCTCTTTCATCGCCTATCATTTTGCCATCCTTTGCTTTTATGTGTTTAATACTGCATTGTTTTCCTTTCCTCAATGTTTTGAGCACTTTGTAGAACAGTTTTTGATTACCATGATTGTCTTTTTCCATTTTTTCACCAAACTCTATCCACGATTTTGTTTTGCTTCTTTTACTATTTCCTATACTTTTATCCGTTGTTGTTTATATACCTCGTATTTCTCGTTTGTTTTATTCGCAAGGTAATGTTTCCATTTCTGTTTCTTGATTTTCACTTCATTTTTTATTTCTTCGTTCCACCAACTGGTTTATTTCTGGTTTATTCTTGTTTTTGTAGTTCCAAACATTTATATTGAACATAATTTCCTAAAATTAATATTCACGATCATAAATTGCCGTCTCCATACTTTTAACTAACTCTGCATATATACATTTATTCTACCAAAGTATTCTATCTTTGCAACTTTTTTAATTATGTAAAATATTAATAATAATAATGTCTTTTACTTATAGCATTTGCTAGTCAAGCAAAGCAATTGCTAAATTTTTGTTCATTAGACTGCGTTTCTTTCTGTCTGTTAAGTAATCTTTTAATTATCCCAACGCCATTCCTCTTATCCCAATGTTATTAATCTTCTTTAGTACCTTGTGCCGCTGAAATGTCCCAAAGCCCGTTTACGGTCGCGAATAGCCGCCACAATTTGTAGGCGCGGTGTATACCCTCCTTCCAGTTACCTGATACCAATTTTAATGCTGATTCACATGATTTTTCGTGAAGTGGGACTGTAGCGAAATAACATACGACGTAGAAAATATTGGATCATTCGCGCTGCACAAGTTTAATTTATTTTTTCGGCTACCACATCCGAAAGTACAGACTTACTACACTCATTCGCATTCGAAGATAGAAAGCGCCGTTTTATCGAATTGAACGGTTAACGCATCACTTCCGTTACTTTACCGTCCATGGACGGTAGAATACAATAAGTACATACCGTCTTCAAGACGGTTCTGTGAAGATACAGAAGTTTTCCTGGGTTCGGTTGTCAAAATAGCTGTCAAATAATTTGTTATTCAAATGTGAGTCATCTGTATACTGCGAACACTATAAATGCAAGTAAACTGATTTTAGTAAGTGGTAATCGTGTGGTAGCAGAAAAAATGTAAGCGACACGGCTGGAAAGTGTCTTATCGAACTCGTTTGGTTGTTCGCCTAGACTCGCAATCTCCAAACTCGTTCGACAAAACGTCATTTTTCAGCTTTGATACGTAAACAACTATGTTTCAATAGTTTCAGAAATATTATCGGGTAAATTAAACTCCTTAACGCTGAATTATGTACGCGACTACTGTCCTTAGTTTTAGCGATCGATAATTGTTACTAGCAATAACTATCTATACATTGCCAGTTTACCACACGACCTCAGTTCAAAGTTACTGCCTGTTAAATTTCATTTCAAAAATATTGTTTTTTTAGATATAATCTGCAATGTAAAAAATTATAACAGAGAAGCATAAGAAAGTGCTCTTATAAATTCTATTATATAATTTTGTAATTACTTCCCATAGTAATGATCTCCGATGTAATACGAGTAGATAGATACCTGTAACACTGGTACTACGTAGTAATATAAATTTCGAAGCGCCGGATGTCACGTGCCCGGAAACCCGACCTGAGTCAAACAGTGGCCCATTAGTTGTCGTTTCCATTTGCTTTCTTATGTTACTGTAGATGTCACTTTCCCTTCGACAAATGTATATTTACATAACTGCATTACGTTATTAACGCAATATTCCCACATTTTCTTTTAAACGAATTGTATTTCATCTTTATTATCATATTTATTCATGCTTGAGTAATTATCGAGTGCAAAAATAAATAGGTTTATAATATATAAGCACTTCATATATATAAAATAAAACCATGATACATTATTTACGAAAAACTAAATGAAGATAAAGAGAGAAAAAAGAAAATTTGAATATCCATGTATGTATCCATATAAATGGCCCATAGAAATTATCGTGTCAGATAATAGAGAGGCTACTACCTAAATTAATGTACGAAATGAATAATGAATAACGTCAGAAATCACATAGACAGACGTACACAGACATACGAACCTCACATGAACTCCAAACCGCCGATTCCTCGTGTTTAACTATGTAAATTAAATAAGCCGTTTAATGGGCGTGAGCGTTTGAATTCAAACAGAATTGAAATGCCGAAATACAAACGTTAAAAGAGGCGTGTGGATTGGTTCCCTTTGTGTCCGTGATGCTGGTGGCTCTTTCATCTGGGCGCGGTTGCTTCGAATTCACTCTCCACTTTCGACTCATTTATTTCAAACAAATGACCATTGGCCGGCCGAAATTGCTTGTCAATTGCTTTTATTTCGCTCTCCTCGTCGTCGTCTCTTTGAAGGGTTCGAATATGCGGCGACGGCACGAAAGCGCTTTACCATCTCCTAACGCGCGACGCGCAAAAAATTAATCTGTCCTTTACAGAAGGCTAAAAGGTTTCGGCATTGGAATAAGTAAATTTGTCGCAACAAAAGGACCTGCACTTAATATAAAATACACATATACATATCGTCATCCTTTTAATGTATTTCATATTATCTTCTTAAAAAAGATTTTTAGTAATGTCAGAGCCCAATAACAATATACAGTATCGCCTATAGTTCGATATATCCTTTAAGAAATCCAGCGTATGCGAATAAACCTAATATGCCTCACTAATCTAACCAAAGCACCTTTGAAATACAATTTATGGGTGCTCGTTGGGATAAGTGGTTGCAATGTTTGTATATTTTTCACATAGGCACGCATACTGTACGTCCGAAAAGTCTGGAAGCATCCGAATAAAATATTTAATAACAGTGCATCGTTTTTGCAATGACCTTGAAAAAGTTATGACGTCATGTATTTTTATTTATTTTTTTTTTTCAAATGGCAATACATCATTGTTACTTCATTTTTAGATAGACGCTGTCATTCTCTAAATGACACTTAAGAAATACTTACACCTTACATACCCCGAAAATTTAAAAAAAAAATTATTCGGGAAAAATTAGTCCTAGACGATAGTAAAATTCAGTCTGAATGGTACGTATTAATTCTGGAGTGATACCTCGTATTTCAGTTCGTATTTGTTGTTGCAATTCGTTCATATGGATCATATCGTTCATATATATACTATATTCTCCTAGACAAACTAGCGTATTACGGTTTCAGAGGGTTAGCTCTCTGTATACAGAACTGGGAAACGTTAGTTGTTCTGGGTACAACCATCATTTTACTTCTGGTCTGCTTGATGTAGTTTCGGGAGTTCCGCAGGGCTCTATTTTTAGTGAGATGTAAATAAATTTCAATAAATTTCTTTTTTTGTATTTCTAGAAATATTTTTTTGATTTAATAATAAAATTGTCACTTTATTCGTAGTGAAAACAAACAAAAATGAAAAAATTAAAGAGAAGATAATATATTGAACAAAACTTAATCTCTAATATAAAATAGCAATATGTTCATTACAACAATACTGAAAACAAGGTCAATAAAATAAAAAAATTCACACAAAAATAAACTTAAATTTAGAATATTCTCAAATTTCCTCGTTTTATTTATTTATCACGTTCACAATTTTACTTAATAACTGCTTTTTGATGTTGAGTCTTTCTTTCCTAATATTCAACCTTTC
The DNA here is from genome assembly GCA_949128085.1 of Cetonia aurata. Taxonomy (NCBI): domain Eukaryota; kingdom Metazoa; phylum Arthropoda; class Insecta; order Coleoptera; family Scarabaeidae; genus Cetonia; species Cetonia aurata. The sequence goes on from OX421885.1 coordinate 3,051,198, forward strand.
CATAGTATCTCCTAATATCTGCATGAGAAAGAAGAAAACTTGCAAAGTTATAATCTAAAAGAACCGTTAGTTGTGTATTTATAAGTTATACGTAATAACTAATTTTACTAACCGTTTTCTGCTCTTATTGCATAATCTTTACATACTACTAATTCATAACTTTCACTAGATTCAGCATCATACAATGTAATAGTTTGGTTGTTTTCGTTTTCCTTAATGCAATAATACGTATGTTTACAACGCTAAACATAAGCAGACCAAAACTTCTTCCAACTTTTGATGTCACTTGTTCCAAAGAATTCAAATTATTATTATTCTGCATCATGTTAAAATATATTCAATAATATACTTTAAAATAATCTTTATTGTTTACATACATATACGATTTGTGTATTCTCACCACAGATAACCTATATTCTGACCTTTGACTAAACAAAATCTGTCAAAATAAGAACTGTCAGCGAACATAGTTAGACAAATAAGTAGTGATCTTTGAAGGTAATTTTGCAAGGAATTTCCTGGTAATATCGAGAAATATAGGTTCCATTTAAAAAAATCGGAAGAAAGACGTTCGAATATCGATAAATGGGCCACGACATATTTAACCCCCTGTATATATTTTTACGTTACACCACCTTGAAACATATAAAATGTTAGCCCCCAAAATTGATAAAAAAAGAATAGCGCGCTACACCACAACGGTTTTTGGTTAAAACTTAAAATCTCAGAAGTCACAACTGTCAAAATTATGATAAAATTTGCAATATCGCCTAAACTGATTATCGGAAGTGCATATAACCATATCTCGTTGCAAATGTGTTTTAGGTGGCCATCGAAATAATTACTAAAAAATATAGCAATCTATTTAAAATAAAAAAGTTGAAAGTAGCTGAGAATTTGTAACACCCAGTATATTTGTATCCCATACAGAAAATCTCACTTTCCTATCTTTAGTAGTTTTCGTGCTAAATTCCACCGACACACAAATGGAGCACCCGGTATTATTTAAGCTAAACAGAATTAACATTTTAATTACGATTGTTAAATAGATTAATTTCCTGTGAAATGTTATTAATGCTAAAAATGTTCACTGTTCGTATATTGTCGAATTAAACTACTGAACGCGGAAGTAAAGACTAAATTGTCTAATTGGTGTGCACGTCAACGACAGGGACAAATATGCCATCAACACATTCCGAGAGCACATGTAGGTAGGAATGCCGTCGCCAGGAGCAGAGTTTGGAAAGACGTTTTCCAAGTTCGCGGCTTGATGAGCAACATTCCCCAAGTTCCATACATCAAAACCATTCCAACCCTATACCTGCCAAAACTATTCTTAATCGACCACACACTTGTCGAAACCACAATCGATAGCGTGAAATATTAATAATATGTTTTTATCGTTTATGAACGAGATACCGAGTGTTTCTTTTCGTAAGCAATTGGACGGTATCCTGATGATTCCACCCTTTCTTTCTTATTGTTCCCCTATACGTTTTAGAACACCCCACGTATCGCCGGAAGTATTATGCATATATTTGTACTGAGGATGCCGGGTCTCGCGAATTTAATTTGAAAGTAAAATTCACCTCCGTAATCTGTTTGAGTGCTCAATTGTGGAAAAAAATATCGCGCAGGAATACAGGGGCGTACGTACCGTACCGTACAGACTCTACTCAGTTCGCTGAAGCATACTCATTCCATCATCGGTCTCCTTTTTTCTAAAATCAAATTTTATGTATGTGGTACGACTTTTAAATTGTTTTTCCGCTTTACCAATTCGAATTTTCCACATACGCAAGCATGTATCCGTATTAAAAAAAATTAGTATACAGGAGAGAAAATTATCTATCGATGTGTAAAACTTATATACGGGTAGCGGCGCGATTTCGTCTACTCTACACCGATATTTTCGATTATCTCAATAGAGCGGGGTCCCGACGGGCGGACGCAGTCAGTGAATGTGAACGAATGTTCTCGGTTTCGGTTTTTGCCACCTTGTTAAAATTACGTGTGTACATACTACAACAACGTGCATGTGTATATACGGTATATTGTGTTAGTGCGCTTCATTGATAGCAAATTGCCCTGCGGGTTATCCTGAAAATTTCTGCCGCATTATCTTTGCGCGTACATGTTTATGTGTAACACGGAACGTGGTCATAAAGCCGTACTGTCCACTAACCGTCCCGTTTATGGTAATTATAATATTTATTCAGCGTTCTCGTGCTAAAATTAACTCCTGTATCCACCTAAAAATTATTATCCAACGACCTTGCATACTGCGCAATATACATGTTATCTTTTATAGTACCTGTGTAAACTCTCGTTAATTCATTCAGAAGAAGATTGTTTCTGTTTGTTTCTTTGCAAGTGCAATGAATGCATTGCTGAAAATAGCCAGGAAAACTAATAAATTTGCGTCGTTTTGAATCATTTGTAAACGGGTAACAATTTGTTTTTCTTATTGTTTAATCGTTGTGTCTAGCGTAACCCAATTAAGTTAAGAAAATGACTTGAATCTAATAGCTTTCTGCAGTTTACAAAGTTCGATATTTTGAAGGTTCTTACAAATTGTTGCCATTCAATCCATCTTTTTTTTTTAGTCTATATTTTCACAGAAAATTTAACTTTAATATCACCTGCTGTTTAAAATACAATAGATCAAAACTATACATATACTATTCAAAAAATACCATGTAGTAGTTGCTTTTAAGATTACCAAAATCTAAAATTGAAATAGAAAAATAATCTTGAATTTTGTGTTCTACATCATAAAAATTAGTAATCGCTTATAAAAACGATAGCAATAACTATCGTCCAAATACTGCCAGCTGTGTCGAAAGTATTCGACTAGTATTAATGGCATATTTTGAGAAAAACGACTATTTCACTGAGAAACAGCATGGCTACAGACAACGAAGGTCGACAGTTACAGGGGTATACGAGGTGATTGAGGCAGTAGTCGAGGCGAATGACGAACAACAACATGTAAGCTTAGCGTGTTGTCACTTGAGTAAAGCTTTCAATTCTGTGCGACATGATATACCTTTCGATAAATTATATTTTTATGGCATTAGGGGGAGCCAACATCAGCTCTTGGCGTCATATCTGTCTGGGTGGTATCAGATGGTGGAGCTCGGGAACACTGCGTCGAAAATGCAACTTTTGACAAAAGGAGTACCACAAGGGTCTATCCGGCGCCCTTTACTATTCCTCATATATACAAACGACTTACCTTTTAATATCTGTACAACACAAACTATACTGTACGCCGATGTCACTTCCTTCCTTGTAACTTCTAACACTAGTGACGACCTGAAAGATAAAACAGAAGCTGTGTTGAATGATACCCCAAAGTGGTTCCAACTACGCAAATTCCCAAAGTAGGCTAATGTATGGTATGTTTTCTGGGCTACAAACCCTACCGCCAAGAGAGCATTCATTCTTCAGAGTCCTCTGCCAACTAAAAGGGGATGAAAGTTGTCGAGAGTATTTCAAAACTGAAAAAAAATACTGCCTTACCGTCGCTAGACATACTTACCTCTCTAAAGTATGTTCTTAACCATCGTCGCCACTTTTCTACGAATGGGGAAAACCATGTATATGAGACACGACATAAAAACAATTTAAAAATTCCATACCATCGGCTGCAAGCCTCACAAAGGTAAATATGTGGATTATGGGAGACCAATCTCTCCAGAGTCTAAATAAAGCTGCCGCGACCAAATAAACAAAACAAGTTCTGATAAATCGTGGCTTCTACAGCATCGAAGGATTTTGAAATTCCGATATTAATTAAAGTTTTTAAATTAAAATAGAAAGGTTATATATTGGTAATATTCTTCAATATTTTATTATGTTCATCTTGGTTGGATGTTTGTTAGTCATGTTTCTGTTCTTTTGTATTAGTATTTGTATTTTATTATTATTATATTCTATTTGTCTATTTCACTACGCTTCCTGTAATGTTTTAATTACATTGAATAAAGAATTATTCTATTCTATTCCATAAAAGCATTTGAGTGACACTTTATAATTTTTAGAGAATATTAAATAAAACAATTCTTGACGTTTGTGGCCGTTTATTAATTTAATAAAACATTAATTGTTTATTCGACGTTTCGATGGGTTTTGAGCCATGAAAAATATGGGAAACGTTTGTAAAAACCCATTGAAACGTCGGATAAACAATTAATGTTTTATTAAATTAATAAACGGCCACAAACATCAAAAATTGATTTATTTATTAAAATTATTTGCCAAGAACGAAAATTAAACATTAGGTATAATTTTGCAAATAAATACATAAAGTACATTTTTTAACGTATGTTAGCGTTATATTTAATTCGTTTGTTTACTCCGTCTTGAGATTGAAAATATTATTATTACAATCTTTTTGTCATGCTGGATTTCAGCAAGGCTTTTGACACTTTGGATTATAATAATAATAATGAAAGCAGAAAAATGTGCAACGCCAGCTACCCGTGAAGGTAGATCATCCTTTTCTCAGCAGTGCATTTAGCTGCATGATGGAGTGTTCTTGATTGTGTCTCGCCTATGTCATGCTGATGAGAGCTAATAATCTCGAAACATCATATTATTTATTTATACATAAGCAAAAGATGGACTGAAACCTACGGCCTGAATCTCCTGATATTTAAAATTGTATAACTAATAAAGCAATCTACAAATCAGAAATACCAAAACGTCATTTTGTTGCAATTTTTTAAACTATTCTTAAATACTTAAGCACTACATAGCTTCCTTTCTAATACTTACAATTAGTTGAATAAAACCAAAACTAATAAATTTGATAATAATATGCACAAAGAGATTTTAAAGTAAACAAATAAAGTTGAGAAATTTGATTATTTAAAAAATATTTTAAAACACTGTAAATTTTATTTTTATAAACGTGTTCACAGAAGTTTGCATATAAATTCAAAATTAAATTGTAGGGATTTTCCTCAAATATTTTGTTGGATATCATTTCATCTAACATCATAATTTTTAAATCTGTCGCCAAACTGGTAGTTATATGATATATTTCCAAACGAATTTTAAAAATATTGAACCAATCCACCAAAAAGCGATATTTCAATAACAAAACGATTTTTTTACTACTCTCTAGTAATTTCTACGTAATAATAAGAATTTACAAACTATGAAAGGCACAGTAAGGCATACTCTAGACTCACATATCACCGACCGCCCCATTATCGTTCAACAGGCAATCGCGTTCCTTGTTGTTTGGTATGTGTGGTGGCCGCATCCATGTGGCCATCTAGGGCAGAAAGTAGAGCTATCGAATTCCCCCGAGAAAGGTTCCGACTCCTTCATCCACAAAGAACATTCGCCCGTAAATACCCTACTCTAGTTGTTCTTGTTATGTGTGTCTATTGTTATGTACTTTCTGCGTGTATGTGGCGTCTTTGGCTTTCTAGAGAATTTAAATCAGGATGAAGTTTTGCTGGTTGTCCAGATTACTTTTCCTTCCCTCTAAATTCTACAAGAAATATGTTTAACTTAATAAAGATTGAAATTTTCTCATAAAACTAGTTAACAAATAAAAACTGCAAGTATAATCTTGCATGCCATAATAATTTATACATATACTTATAATATTCTAAAATTATATAAATATATAAATGAATCCATTATGGTTTACCCATATAGGTATACAACAACGGAGCTCTTTAGGTGGACTAACTAACATACTGTATTCCTGTCACTGAGCTACGGATTCTATTGATTTAAAAATTCAACCTTAAGAAACCAGATATATATCGGCAAGTCGGCCAGAACCTACACAATATAAAAGATTATATATATATATATATACACACACACAGAAAAACGATTTCTTGATTGAAATAAAAATATTATCTTGACCATATCCACTCAACATAAGTAAATATTTACTTCGTTCAAGAAAATGTAGGATTAAGTAATTAAACCTCTTTGCATAAAATATTTTATTTTATTGAAATATTGCTGATACCAAATAATAATTTTCTTCATTCAAATATTTGAACTACTGTAGTGCAACGTGCGTTTTTATTTCCAACGCAGTAATAAGGCGGATATTCCTAAATTGACGTCATCAACCCAAAATCCACCTAGTTTCAAAAAATTTTGCAAAAACGGTTTGGTGGATTTATAGTTAGCAAGCTTGACAGATTACCCAACATTACCTACATTTAATTTAAATTGTTTCGTGTCCGTTTCTTGCTGGTTTGCGGATTTTTGATATTTGGATTACAGATAAATTATTTATAGATATAACTAACTAGATATACGAAAGCATGGAAGAAGTATTATTGGATCTCGACGGAGAAACTGTATTATGCAGCCTTGACACAGATGAAATTGAAGAGATCTCAAATGATGTAAGAATGTTTTCAATAAATAATTTGTCTACATTACAGATCATACTAAATACATTCCAAATTTTATAAGATTAAAATGGCCAAATGTTCAGCTGCAGCGGTGGAACTAGCAAATACCTCACATTCCGCAATAGAAAATCAAAGATGAAACGGGGACCAAAGGAAGCTAAATTTGTTATCTACGTCACGTCTTCAGAGAGAAGCGGAATTCCAACATCCCAAATGTAAGAAAATTAAATTATGGGACAGTATCAAACCAGACTTACAAAAACATAATTGCATAGTTACTGTTGATGAATCCCAACAGAAATATTGGAATCTCCTACAAACTTACAAACTAAATAAAGAAAAACAAAAATCAACTGGTGAAGGACAAATAACATGTAGTTGTTTGAACTCTTTGGTAAACATTTAAGTGGAAAATTATCGGTTATGCCTGCTGATAATTTGCTATGTAACAGTATAGATGATATTGCAGATAATGATAGTTCAGACTCTTTGGAAATGGGTGATATGCCAAAAGCAAAGGGTAAGAAGAAATATATGGATTTACAAAAACAAAATAATAGTGTTAAGGTCGATTAAAAACAGGTCTAAGAAAAGTTAATAACATGATGGTTGGAAAAGCGTTTTATTCACGATTCTGTTTATTTACAACATTTGTAACATTTTTTTAAATTGAAATAAATAAGTTTTTAAAATCAAGCGCCAGATCAACATAAATCATTACAAAGCTAAATAGTGGGCATAGTAGTTTTTCTTGTTATTAATTTTCTCTGTGCTTCCTTTCAATCGTCCTTTGATGTCCTTCGTGAGTATTTTATTTATTTCCCCTTTACAACAATGTTTCTCGGACAGTATCGTATAAGAAAGTATGAGTCCTTTATATTCTCGCCACAGAACAGTGAACGCCGTTTTACGCATCAATAATATATATTTTATCCTTTTGAATTACAACCATCGATTGCAATTCCATCATGACAGTCTTCAAGCAGTGTATTCAACTGATCCATTTTCCCAGTTAAAAAATTAACATGCTTTCCAAATCATTTCGATTTATATGTTCTGGTAAGAATAATACATTCTCCCTGGGATAGCGTTCAATACTTATTAATGGCGATAATGTTGAGATTCAGCAAATGATTGCAGGTAGGTGCAATGACTCTATACAAAATCAAAAAACAAAAAAAAATAGTACAATACCTAAATTCGGGACTTTCATTGGAACACTCGTTTGTGAAGAGAATAAGAATCCAGCTGTGTAATTATGTTGCATCTTTATATGCTAGTATAAAGAACAAAAAAAGCTAGCTATTACATTATCTTATTAAATGCTTAACAGTTACTTCCACTTATTTTGAATGTGAATTATGTTTATCTTACCTAACTTTGGTCCTGCAGTATGTAATCCTTTCTTTTATTATATGTTCATGTCATAAATTGTGCGATGATTTAAATGTAGGTACCATAAGCATCAATGTATTGATTTTTTTTTTCTTATGAAAAATGCCCCACAATAAAATTCTTTTAGTGGCAGGAAGAAGTGGACGGGAGGTAGCCTACACATCAACTTTTATAAAAAAATAAATTGCACCGCAAAAACCGTGATATCCGTATGATAAAAATCAATATAGCCTCAGGATATTTACCTTATTATTAGATGCCAAAACAGAATATATGCCCTCTAGCAGATGCATACATAATACATAAGCAGATGCAACAAATAGTTTTTAGAACAGCTGTAATTACCAGAAAGTATAATTTCATAGACAAATGTCGAGTATGTAATAAGATCTGAAAATGTTTGTTAACAAACACAAATACTTATTATTAGAAAAACATAATTTTACAATGTTTAGTATTCATTCACAAAGAAATATTGATTAATCAAAACTGAAACATGTATGTTTTTTCCAATAATTTGCCATTCATTTAACAATAAATTTATTAGTGTTGTTTTATACATATACTTTCATAACGCTTGCATAAAATTTGATAACATAAAGAAGATTTCTATAAAGTACGTAGAGATTGTAGCTGTTTCATAAAGAAGACTTACTTGGGTAGATAAATAGGTAACTATTTACATTTTCTTTGTATAGTTGTAACCACAGAACAAGAATAAAGAGAACCGCAAATCCTGTACATTTCGTTGGAAACAAGTGACGTCACGATTGCATTAACATAGCGGCCTACGGGTCAAACGGCTAAACATAGAATTACAAATGGACCGTGCTTACGAAATATAGCGCGAGATTTGAAAAATTAGATATGTTTCGATTTTCCTTAATCTCATCAGTGTGATACGTCTGCTAATAATGGGTCGTATTTACAGCTTACATTTAATTTAACAATGTCGGGATTACATTTTTAATGCGGCTTTTAATAATTTTTGAGATTGTTAAATTTTTCACTACCTAATAATCGTAATGTCTTTCTTCCTTATCATTTATCAATTACGAATAATTACAATAAAAGATTGAAAATTAGAATAAATTTAGTTACGGCAACGTTAAATTAAATATTAGGTCTAAATATTGATCAATATGATTAATTTGCAGAAATCACAGACATATCTAATTTAACCTAAAAATAAACTCTAAAGAGATAAAAATTAAAATAAACTCTAGTAAGTCAAATCATGAATGAGCTTTAAAAACGAAACACGTAATCATGAAAATATAATGAAAATTTAAACAACAAATGAACACAAACTCTGAAAGCAGAAAAACTTAACAATAAACTCTGAAAATTCAAAAATAAAAATAAATTCTAATAACACGGGATAAATAAAGTATGTATCTTAAAAGAATGTCCTCTGTGCCTGCATTAGATTTAGCTTACTCAATTTCGAAGTATTTAAACGGTAAATATTTGAATTAGGCATTATAAAAAATCGATAATTTATTAAAATGGCCCTTGGATTGTGATTTTTTTAGGGAAACTTTAAAGAATGTAAATCACCTGAATGGTTCCCAAAAGCAGATGATAATGAAGATAATTCAGTATTATTATTAACATCAGAAGAAGATAAAGACGCTGTAACCGACATGCAATAATCATGATCTATTGGCGGAAGATATGATTTCGAAGATGAATTGCTACTATCTCGTTCTAATTGGTTCCCACAAGTAGGTGATAATGGAGATAATTCATTACTAACATTTGAAAAGGTTGCATAAGGGACAGCATCACGATTGAGATACATCTTTAAATGGTGATGATTGTAATCCGAACTATTGAAGTGCCTAGAACATATTCTAAACTTTTGTACCTTTGCAGAATCATCTAGATGACATATTTCCTTCCAAATTTTCAGCGTTGGTCGATGTTTTGGGAATCTATGAAAGCGAATTGATTCCCTATAAACCCTTGGACACCCAGGAAATTTGCAATGTCTATATATCTTAGGCATATCTATAAATACCTAACGAATACTTTAATCAAAATTTCTTACTGACGTTTCGAAGAGCACAGAGGACGATGTCTGAACACTATTGGCGGGCAAACTGCAACTGTGGAATCTTAGCGGGAAAAGTTGCAAAATCGTCATCATGGTGGGAAGAGCGTGGGAAATTATTGTTATATTATATATAACAAATCTATTGAAAACAAACGGTAATTTTTCTCAAATTCCCACTAAACAAGGTTCCAACCTGGTGCTATCTCAATAATTGAGGTTAACCGTACTTTGAACATTACCTTTTTGGCAGCAATACTTGCCAACATTAATTCAACAAACTGAAGTTGTATTGCTTGCATATCACTGAGAGTTGGTGTCCATTACTCCAGTCAATTTAATTGCGGCTATGTTCGTTTGTTGCCAATAACGCGTATTACCTTTTCATACCCGTGGTTGTAACTAACCTTTATTACTACAGCAGAGTTGCTCTCAGTTGGCGGAAACTCCGCCCCCACGCGCAGCACACGTCACGAGCTCCCTCAATGGACAGCGTAAAGTACTGCAGATACATATTACAATAAAAACTGAATTACGGGTTTTGGACGATTCGCGAAGATAGTGGAGTGGCTGCGTTCTCACGTGCGAATTATAACGATTCTCCATATCCCTTCCTCGGGTGTGCCTCACTCCATTGAGCAGACGCATCCGCCAACGGAAAATAATTCTGCTGTGAACTTAAACAGACCACAAATGTGGTTTCGAAAATTGTAATATTAGAAGTTTTAATAACTATGCAATTTCAATATCTGAAAAAGATAAGACAATTGTAATTTAAATATTTGTTCTTTCCATTATTTTTATTTTTCATAGTAAAACTACTGGATAACTATAATATTATGTATTTAGCAATAAATATTTTTAATTATACTGTCAAATATGTATATTATAACCTCTGTTGTGATAACGTTTGATAGTTTAGTTGCTTTACTTTTTTAAATGTTGCCGGAAATCTGCCGTTTGTGTACAACTGGTTCCTTCAGTAGGTACCAATTTCACTTAACGCACTAGTGCATGAAATGCACTATTATGCAATATGAGTACAAAAAATATTTTTAAATATGACTGTTTCCATTAGGATTGTCTGCTACTTCCTCTTTTCAAACCACTTTGCATAAAACTACACTAAAGTGAAAGGAAAACGTATAATTTCCTATATGAAGATATTAGCAAGCACTTACACGGAGAAAAATGACATTGCAAATCCAACAAAAAAAGTATTGTCCTTACATTGCAATCGGTTCAAAAATAAATTGGTATTGCAGTAAAGTTTTGTAAGTATATTCCAAAACTTTTGTTTTGTTCCACCAACAACACTTTTGTTGGTGTTAAAATATTTTACGGTACAAATAATCGCTTTGGCGATAACATTATAGTTGTAGTTATTTCAGATCTAAAATACAGAACAACCTGTGCGATGAAGTGAAGTAGATGTAAACACAATTTTTCAAACCAGTACAGTTAAGAAATATTTACATTACACACAATTGTAGTTGACGCAACAGGGCGTCTACGTTGTCGATATTACAACTTGTGATTCGGGAAGTCCCGGCATGGACAGTAGTATCACGTGATTCTAACCGCGTGTTTCATTGGTCTTACATAGCCTTGAAGAAACATACTAGTCTGCTAGTTACCAGGCGGAGTAGACCACGCCATATATTTTCGGTTGTGATGTTGTGTTAGCTTATTAGTTTTGTGTAAAAGAACGACAGTGTATTAAAATTGAAGAAAACTGGCTCACTTCTGACGTCTACTGACTCTTAGATATGGATAATTTTGTTACAGAGAAGCTAGGTGAATGGAATATTATGCGTACGAAGTACAGATTGCTAATGATGAGTACATTAAACCTTTCGATAAATTACCTAGTGTTTTCCCCTGTTTAAAAGTTGCAAAACGATGTAGAATATACATTGCCTTGAGACATTTGTAAAATAAGACTTAGATACATTTGAAATTTTAATCTTGATTTTTAGTGTTTCCCAGTTTTAGAATTTATCTTGTTTATTTTTTTTTGTTAATTATTAATAAAAAAATGTGTTATCCTATAGGTACTGATATTTTATTTAAACCCTCCACAGCTTACATTTAAGACAGCACCGAATTTGTGTGTGAATCTACTAAAATATTGTTCGCTTTGAACGGAAATTGCGATTACAAAAATCAAAATCAAGTGACACTATAAACGTAGAAAATGATGACGGAAAATCAATTGTTTGTTAAATATCCACAACTTGCTGTTGAAGTTTCAAATTGCTTTGGTAGTGATAAACAATTTTTAATACTGTATTTCACACAATTTTGTTGAAAACACCATATTTTTGTGATTCGTTAAACAACAAGCAACTGGTTGATTGTAACATGTTTTGGGATTATATCCTTCCAAATTTTGTGGCAGTTCTAACAAAGTTTTTCGACAACAAGTTTTAGGTTGTATTGAATAATGGTTGTTGTTGTCATATATTTACCCACAAATTGTTGTTCAATGTGCGTCAATTGGTGCCACCTGAACAATAAATTTTTCTCCGTGTACTATTATTGTTTATTATATAATACAAAAACTTGATTGATATTTGGTGTTTCAATGATAATGCATATGATACTTCATATTTATCAATGTAGATTACGTGCTAATGTAGACACAGTTCATTAATTAATATTCTATTTTGCCTGGAGATAAAAATTAACTAATGCTTATAGACGCATATAATTATACATACATTTAAATAGACAAGCCGTATGTGAACATATCATCAGATAAATAGAATTGCACTAATTAGTTGCGTGTACGTACAAGTATATACACGTACTAATTTTGCGCGGTAACTTTAATGAGTGCGCCATCATAATAATAAACAAAGCATTCTTTCTGCGACCGGCACAAATCACCCGTCGCCGTTGCGGAAAACAAAACAATACCATGCCGCCGCTAGGTCGAAATCTGTATCGGATTACAGCTTTGGACAGTCAGAATGCATTTCCATACAGGTAAAACGACAAGCGTGACACACAAGCCGGCAATTACTGATATACGGGTATATCTACGTATCGGCAAGATCGGCGGCACACACGTGCAGAAATACTCTGGAACAACTCATCTATAAAAATCAATTGAAATCGTTGATGACAAACGTCAACATATCACAAAGAGAGAACGATAAAGCAGTCAGAGCGGCCGCAACCTTTGATCTTATCTATAATTTCTTCGTTTATGTTTCCGAAATTATTTGCACTGAAATTTTTTAGTTTAGTCTGATATCGCAAAGAGATACTACTCACTTCATCCGCTTCCATTGACGTTTGAAAACGAAAAATTGTCCCGTCTATTTTGAATTTTGCCACAAGTGATTATCAAATTGAAAAATTTAGTACCTATAAGAAGTTTATTATAATCCATACTGTAGCGATTTCTAGGCAAAAAATATTCATTTAACCCAGACAATATGTTAATGTCCTGAAACTAAAATGAAAACTAATATGTAATAGCTACATACGCTTTCTGGTGGAACCAATATTTTCTATAGTCCATTCACGTTAAGAAGATAGTAGATAGCGCTGCAATCGGCGTCCGTATTACACTGCCAAAGTTTGACTTGTTTAAATTATGGCGGGTTATTTGAAAATAAAATGTTATTTGTGTAACCTTTGTTAATTTCGTTAAAAACAACACCGAATACTAATCTCAAATATCTTAGTAAAATGTTTAAGAAAAATATACAAGAAACGTTTTCGTCTATTTTAATTTATTTAATCCAACCAAAAAAATTGAACAATCTACATTTTATTTACATATACAGTACAATCTCGATTATCCGAAATAATGTGGACCAAAGTGATTTCGGATAATCGAAATTTTGGTTAATCCGAATTTTTTTTGGAAAATAGGAGTTTAGGATGCGTATATCATTAGATCGACTTAAAAACATTTATGAAATATTTTACTTGAACTTATGTATTAATTTAAAAATAACATCAACAAATAATTTGTTTAATTTTTATTACTTAATTTTTTTTAACATAGTATGTACATAAATGCCTAAATATGTACATATGTACATTCATAAAAGACATGTTAAATGCAACGTAAAATATAAAATATATATCCCATTCTACACTTTACTGTTTAAAAATGAGGTAATTTTTAACTGCACTCGTTCAACACTACCACTATTTTTGGCCGCAATGTCTCTCCAACGTTTTATTAAAAGAACATCCGCGGCAGTTGCATTTTCTTGTTGTTCTACATAAGTTAACGCTTTCTCCAAGGCTTCTAGTCCTTCTGAATGTGACATTTTTACTGGAATATTGTCAGTGCATTCTACTTCGTCATCGTCATAACTGCTTATTTCATTAGCATTTTTGCAAACACTTTCAATTAATTCTTGGTCAGTCATTTCATCTTCTACATTATCACTGTTTAACCATTCATTAACTTCTGTTTCCGTAACATTTTCACATCCTGGCATTTTCGTGAAAATTTGCTGTAAACTTTCTTCATGATCGGACTCTGCTTCTGTGATACGTCCCTCCTCGTGTTGAATCAATTTTGACCAAGATTTTTCCAGGGTTCTACCTTTTACTTGATTCCAAGCTGAAGCTATCCAATATACAACATTTTTCAAGTTTAACTTCTTTAGACATTCAGTGAGATTGGCACCCTCATCTACTTCTTCCAAAATATGCTCCAATAACAAACGCCTGTAATTTCGTTTTAAATTTTCCAGCGCACCCTGGTCCATGGGCTGAATGAGAGAAGTTACAGCAGGAGGCAAAAACATTGCTTTTATTTCCCCACTTTGAAGTTGCTCCGCACTTGGGTGAGTGGGAGCATTGTCTAGTAACAAAACACATTTTCTGGGGTATCCGTGCTCTTTTAAAGAAGACTCTACTTTTGGTACGAAATCTTCAAAAAACCAATTTTTGAATAGATTTGCATTCATCCAGCCTCTTTTTTGATTTTTATACAAAACAGGTAAAGCATTGGGACGAATATTCTTGAAGGCTCGTGGTTTTGCTGACTTACCGATACATATTAATGGAAGTTTGTGTCTCCCAGAAGCATTAGCGCATGCAAGAACAGTGATACGTTCTTTGCTACGTTTGTAATCAGGTGCTCCAGCTTCCGTTTTTGAAGCTAAGGTAAATCATTTTCTTGCATAAGCTCCATAAAATTCTCTGCAAATTTTTTTGCGGCAGATACATCGGCAGACAACTTTTCTCCACAAACTTTCAGTTCACGTACACCATGTCTTTTTTTCCATCGGTCATCCATCCATCACTTGCAGAAAAACTTTCAGGCGCTTCAATTACCGGCAACTCTTTGCTTAAACTCACTGCTTTTTGTTTTAAAATGGTCCCCGAAATTGGTATTCCACGTTCTCGATTCTGTGTAAACCATAAAAATAAAGAATCATCCACTTTCGTATTCACCTCTTTTCATACTTTTTCGTGCCGGGGTAGGCGATGACAAAACACTACACCATTTCTCAAGTTTTTCGCGATTTTTTCTCCATTCTGCAACCGTACTCGCGCCTACGCCTAAATCCTGTGCTATATTTTTAAGCAATTCACCATTATCTAATCGTCGAACCGCTTTAAGTTTTTCCTGCAAACTGATAACAACGCGTTTACGTTTATTGCTCTGACACTGCATTTTGTAAAATATTTGAGAATAAAACTACTCTTTTTGCGATAATAACAGACGTTAATACATATGTACTTGTAACACTCTGTCGGCTAACCAAAACTATTCACATTTTAGACCGTAGTATTGCCGTGAAACCCCGAGGGGAACCACCTAGCAGTATATGTGAATCCCAGACGCGTTTCGTATAATGCGAATTTTTTCGGTTAATCGGGATTTTTGTTTTTAAATAGTTTGTTTCGGATAAACCGGATTTCAGATAATCGCGATTCGGTTAATCGGGATTGTACTGTATATGTACATTTATTGCGAATATAAGGAAAAACATAAGAAACTACTAAACAGATAACTACAAACAACGAAGAAATTTGAAAAATGAAATTACGAAAACGTAGCGGGTAGTATGGTGACCTATACTTATAATAATTGGATAATATTTCATTTTATCCAACATGGATATACGATTCGATATACCATCTCCACTCCGCAATATGTTATCGCCGTTTAATGGCAAGCAGACACCGGTATTTTCTACCCTTGTCGAACTACTACAAAATACTAACAACAGCTTCAACTTTTCGCTGATTTCTTAATAAAGCGTCGCGGGATATTGAGGGCGCGGTCCTAGTCTTATAGCGATTCGTAAGTTTTGATCGCGGTCAGAAATTTTATAAGAAAGTGGAATACCTATTATACGCCCGCGGAAAAACTATTTGTAGTAAAACAATTTTACAGTGACAATTCAGCGGAAGTTACACGTGATTTATTTGCAGTAAATTATCCCGAAGAATTCCTAGTGCGACTACTATTCGTGATAAGATTCGACGTTTTGAAACAATGTTTACATTAATAAATGACAAAATTAAAAATATGCCAGCGAAAGTGATATCAAATTCAAGATTGTGCATTAGGAATTAAATCCTACTATGACCTCTAGACAAATTACTGGCGAATGTAATATTAGTGCAATAATTGCTTTAAATCTTTTACATAAAAATAAATGTAGGTTGTACAAAATGAAATCTGTTATCAGTTACATTATCTGAGTTTTTATATCACATTCAAGGCAATTGTAGTATGTTGAATTGCAGTAAAATCACTTTCTTATCAACGTATTGCTGTTAGACACGACAATATATTTCAGTAAAACGATAGGTATATGGCAGAAGAAAAAGGAATTATGTCAAAACTAAAAAGCACACACGTCTATTGCGATTAGTCACGTAATCGAGGACCGCCTCTACGTAATCTAGTAAATTCGAGCTGTCGAAATGAAGAAGCCATTAAACTTTTACATGTTCACGCAATGTCTCATCCTTCTGCTTTGTTACGGCAGCGACGTAATAAATTTGTAGGTAAATACACATAAAGCTGGAAAGAGAAAGATATATAATAGGGCGGCGATGGCCCATATGGCAGCACGACCCGTAATTACCGCAATAGCCATAATCTATTTTAAACACGTAATATGACAGCATTAAGACTTCTTTCTACCGGAAAACTAAGAGCAGAAGCAACCGTTTAAGCGGGTCTCTGCGTATCTGCATAAACTAGATCCTATTTCTCCTTCAGTCCAGCTGTTGTTCTAGGATTGTTGTAGAGGAAAAAGGACCCTAACTGCCCCACGGATAAGGTTTCGCACAACCTCATATACATACAAACTATCTAATCGACCCCTTTTGTCTTCTCTTAAGGCCTCTTAGTTTCATCTTCCTTCAACGACCGGGTTGACCGTGTGTTCTCTCTGCAAAGTTACTGGCGCGCGCGTGTGTGTTAGTTTATTTATACGCTTTTAGCTCACGGAAAACGGCCAGGGAAACCCATTTAGCGCAATGTGTGCGAGTAAGGCTTATAACTGTCTTAATGGTATACGAAGAGGAAACTTACACACGGTAACCGAATAGTTTTAGATTGCGCAAAATTAGTTATTTAATTATGAATAAAGATTAGTTCATACAAATATTAATGTATTTTTTTATAGGCTACTTTGAAGTTAACGTATTAGTATTAGTTAGAAAATGCGTTAGATAAGTAATTAAAAGTCTATCGTAAGATTTAATATATTGTCGCGTATTCTATGCGTTCCCGAAACATCAATTCTTGGATCAATGCTATTTCTTATATTTGAATAATTTCGCAAAATATCTTAAAATATATACTAAAATCAAATCTCTAAATGATTGTAATCGCTTTAAAGGGACTTGTTAATAATCGGGTAAGGCTTCGTGCTATAGAAATTACGTTTTATTAAGGACAAATAGCAGGTATAGTTTTCTAAAAAATCTAAAAATAAAATAAATGAATTCGATTACTACATGGATGCACAATACACAATTAACCGTTATCATACAATAAGAACCTGGCA
The DNA here is from genome assembly GCA_949128085.1 of Cetonia aurata. NCBI lineage: Eukaryota > Metazoa > Arthropoda > Insecta > Coleoptera > Scarabaeidae > Cetonia > Cetonia aurata. The sequence continues at coordinate 3,069,062 of OX421885.1, forward strand.
GTTATATTCAACCAAATTAATGTCTGCAAACCACATAAATTTAAATTGATAAACTAAATTCTTACTTTTTTCCTTCACTGCATTCTTGTACGTTTGTCAAAACATATTTGTCTACACTCTAACGAAGATCTGGTGAAATTCCTGTACCGTTTCGGGGCAATTATATTACCCCGAAAATTACTGGGTAAATTTACTGGGCAAATTTCCTTTTACTTATTATTTTTCATACACTAGTAGTGAATTTTCAAATCAAACTAATTTTACTTGCACAAGTAAAATACCTGTACGGTTTCGGGGTAATATAATTGCCCCGAAACGGTACAGGAATTTTACCAAATCTTCGTTAGAGTGTACGGGTAGGTATTTTATTATTATAAATATATATTACAGGTAATTTAATAAATATAAAAAACAACGCTTATAATAATAATAATAACAATAATACATTTCGATGGTACTCAACTGTTTCATTAAACTTATAACTTTCTTTTTCGAGTGTGAAAAAAGGCTGCTTTTGGTATCGGCATCAGGATGCGTCTTCATGATGTAGCGTTAGAGAAACTGCAACAAACAACTGATCTTTCATTTTTGATATACTTACAAGATCGTAAGCTTTGATGAAAAATGAATGCCTAGATATCAATTAGTATCTTAGTATGCAATATGTAACGGGTGTAAAATATAGATTTTAAATTACCTATTTGAAGAGAATAAAAAATAAAGTATGAAGAAGGCTAACTGTATTATATATATTGCGCATTCGAAATTTGGTAGAAGAAATCATTAATGTTACTAAGCGTATAATAGTTGTGTGCTTGTTTAGTTGTTATACCTAAACGCTTTCTTAACCATAAAAACAAATGCATGTGTAGGTGTAAGATAATATTCTAAGTATAAGTAGACAAGTTGAATAATACATTCATAACCTCTACTTCAGCGTAGCAATATGACTGCAATAAACAATATCTATAACCATTTACTTTAACATTACGGGAATACACAAACTACAAATATATTTTATATACCCTGTCGAGGCATATTAATGTGTTTTTTTGGAACACAATTAGGTGTATTGTGTGTTTGTATATGCACAAACCTACATGTTTCAACGTTTGTAAATTATGAAAATGCAGCTGCAGGTCACCCCCAGTAGTAAGAATGTATTATTTAACTACTAGATTTATCTTAAATTAGTCGCTCACCTAAATATGCCTATAGATAAAACAAAAAGAACGACCACTGCCACTTCCGTGCGTGCTATGTGCTATGTATCTACAAATTTAACATGCGCGAATTGTAAGTATGTATTTGGTTTCCTAAGTAAATTTCCTAAATGTGGATAAAGTCACTAAGTAATTTAGTAAGAATCCCTGGGAGAGCATAAAAATTTTAGTAATATTACGTTTTTACGTAGGAATTTTACCTACAAATGAAAAATACTGGTCGATATGTGTGTAATTTTGCTAAAAAAAACGGAAAATTACTCAGTTCTTGGTGATTTTCCCCCAAATGGTACTGGAATTTTTTGGAGGAATCCTGATCAATTTACTAAAATTTTTTAGTGTGTAGTATTTACATTTAAAGATAAAAATTGTTTGTCTCTTTGTGTATCTGACATTAATTAATATACTTTAGAATATTATAGACGACTTCCGAAAAGAAAATAAATTATATCTCGTACACAAAATTAGATGAAAAATTGGATAATGAACTTAAACAAAATGTAATTATAAAAAAAAAACATGCTTGAAAAAGTCATTACCAACATGACAAAACGACCGTAGCGCAATAAACAATGAAAAACACCTAGAAGCTCTTTATTTACTACAAGAAACCGATTTCAAGAAAACCATATTCCAAATTGAAGCAATGGCTTATAGGTTACTTTTTCCGGTACTTGGCCTTCCTTTAAATTATCGGAAAATATACGTACTGTTATCACTATTATTATTACTACTATTAAAACGAGCTTTCCGTCAAATGAAAGGCCTATTTTCACGTAAATACTTTTTGCATAGATATAGATACATATATACTTGAATGAAAACATTTTTGTAATAAAAATTAAAACTAAAGAAATTACTTGTACAATCCGAACGCTTCTTGCGGATTAAGCCCAAAATATGTGACGTGTCTGACATTTTTTTTTCAACCTTGTTGATTTCACCATTTAAGGCATTCAGTCCCTTTTATACATTTGTTCAGAACCTAGAATTTTAAAACGATTAACTAACTTAAATTTAGATAGTGTTACAGTTAAACAAAGTTCGAATTCAATAATTATAGGTTAAGTCGACTATTTCCTTGTTAAAAGAGTTGATTTTACTATCTTTTTGAACCACGATTTACAATTGTGTTTATGTATTATTGCTGAATAATTCATATTTTAATATAAACTGTTTAATTTCCACGATTAAATTTGTGGCTTCCTTGAAAAAAATCCATCACTTTAATATACATCTCACTTATTTTCCGGCAATCACAAGATTTGACGGCAACAAATTATCAATATACCTTATTGCTACATACTTCTAACTACATTATATCTATTGGAAAACCTTTAATTTAATTTGTTAAATTATATATATCAAAATATAAGTATTGTAATTAATTATCCATTAAATACGTGATTCCTTTTCTCTTAAGTATATAATATGAAAAATTCGAAGATTATGTACGTATGCATAAACATATGTAATAAACATATGAATATGTACGTATCTAGTTTATGGGTATTTGATTCCCCTTACAAAAATTAATTAGTAAACTGTATTGTTAAGACAAGACGCCGCCTACAATAATAATAGGTTTACGAAAGCAATGAAATTCTGAAGTAGATGTTTTACTTTCGGAAACTTCGCGAAAGAGTGGAAGGGTATCATGTATCCCACTGGCTGACTGTTTATATGTTTTATTGCAACACAAAACGGAGAGTCGGAGATACTCCTCCGGAATATTCCTCCCCGGAGCGAAGTAATTATTAAATTTATGCTGATTCTACGTCTTAGTTCGAATTACAGCAAGATTTACAATATTACCTTGATACGCCTTGCCTAATTCTAATTTATCTCGGGGGGAAATAATATGAGATATTACTACTGCGGAGGCATTAACGTATTTCTATTGATTCTATTACTGCTCTACGCTCGGCACAAGCCATTATTATGTAGGGTGATGATGATTCAGAAATACATCCCCGACAGATATAGAGCACATTAGAATTCAAAGTTTTGAACCATTCTTTTAGAAGCAGATACCCTACCTCGCTAAAAGAAAACCAAAGCAAAAACGGAAAACAGAAAGATGTAATTAACAACTAACTAATCGTGCTTCAAAACCTGCACAGATACTAATGCCTGGATAATAATAAAAGAATTCAATATTGCATACCTTATTTTACTATTTCAATTATGTGCAATTTATTTGCGTATCTTTGATTCAAATAATAATTGAAAACAAACATCAACTTGTTTGTAGGATGTATGTAAGTAGAAGGTATGAAAATTAAGGAACACAGAAAGAAAAAACGGAGGTAACCAAATAAATTCGTGAAGTTTTTGTATAAAATAGAATGCCATGAATTTAAGTTGTTAAACGATAGCACTTGTTATCTGTTATCTATTTTAGTATGAACCCGTCTCTTATTGGATACATACAGATTTTTTTCTTAGTTTCAATTGAAAATGGTAACGGAGAAGACTTTAATTCGAGGTTGTGTATTGCATGACTACAAATTTAGTACCAATCAAAGCCACAGTGGCGGCGCGAAAAATATGTATTGCTTTTGGAGATGATGCTGTAGGTGATCGAACAGCACAGAAGTGGTTCAAAAGAATTTCTTCGGGAAATCTCAGCTTGGCTCTGGGAGACCGAGGAGAATATTCAACAGGTTGCGACAGCTTTTTGGATGTTGCCCAGTGATTCGGAACTATACACTCCCAAAGCTTCCTTGCACCCAAACAAGATTTTATTGTGAATTTGATGCAGAATAAAAAGTATCGTCAATTATGAGTTTTTGGAAAAAGGGCAAACCATCAGCTTCAGCAGAGCATGAGCAGCACTCATCCAAAAACAGCTTCTTTTGATGACAGCCTCCTAAGAATATGGTATTCTTACAGGATAACGCCAGGCCGCAGACCGCAGAGTGACTCGGGAAAAGATGTCTGACTGGCCAGAACAAAATATATTTCTTTGACTTTAAGAAATCATTTTTATATGTGTTTAGTTTCTGAATAAACTTTTATATTTTACCACTAAAAACGGCACGAATTTATTTGGCTAAATATCAGTATTAACTTGCTGAATTTTCGGAAATAGAAATCTACAAAAATTTAACTTTATACCATTAAACCGACAATAAATGTGCATTTATTGTATTTAAAATATGAATAAAGCAAATACAAACCCGAACCGCATCCATAATCATATAGAATGCAAATATAAATACACATAAATACATATTTCCTAAAATCACCGAAAAATTCCTATGCTTAATGAATTGGAACTTGTAATTTATATATGAAAAATGTGCTTTGATAAAAAAAATAAGATGCAAAAAACGTTGTAGCAATGAGCTACTATAAAATATATTCGTAGCTGTTAATAAGTAATGCAATAATAAAAGTCCATTATTCCCAACAAAATGACCACAGATTAAAGTGCGGGCGGCAAAGAAGAATACTCCGGGATTACACAATAAAGTCTTTAGTCGGTGGAGTATTTAAGTACGAATATCGGACTTTGGTCCTGCGTTCTCCCTAGGGATTTGTAATTAAGAAGGGTAGAAATTCATCAAAACGGATTTTAAAATAAAGTGGGTTTTGATTTTCATATCTCGGCTCTTCTTTTCCCTCTCCCTCTGTCTTTGTATCGAATACCGCGAAAAAAAAAAAACAAAAAGCAGGTAGGAAAAAAGCAAACATAATAGTATTAGTACCTTGTTTTAAATTTTTTAGGTATTCATATAAAATTCAATTTTATTTAGGACGCAAAATGGATCCTTCTCCCTTAGTAATCCCTTATTGTTTCGGTTACGTTTTTAAAATGTCTTATATATTTACAATCCGTGTGTATTTTACGTGGGTATCGTTATTAATCATTTATACTACCGGTTTTTAAGCGCTTTTGCTTTCAACGAACATTTACACTACAAGCGTGTTACAAAAAATTGGATAGGAATTTTCCATACAATGCCATTAAATTATTATATTATTTTTCGATATACTACACAAAGCTAAAAAAATGGAGTAAAATTTAAACGTATTACATATATAGTTTGTTTAATAGTTTGTTGTTAACTATTAAATGAACAGAGGAAAATACATGTATGGTCAATACAGTTTCGTAAATATGCTTTCTAGGGTTGCCACCCGTCCTTGTTTTGACAGTTTGTCCTCTTGTCCTCTTTGACGATAAAAATCCTCGCAAGACAATCTCTTTTACTGATAAATTGTGTCAAAAAGACAAGACGGGTACATTTATTTTAGGTGTAATAAAGAATTTATATATTATACCTCACTTGCTTTTCTTTGAATGTATACGGCATGGTCCAAATTGCTTGTCAGAATAGGGCATCTCAGTAACCGTAAGAGATAGGAAAAGAGTGGCCAAGTTATAGCCAAAAGATGCGTTTTCCGATTTTCGAGAATGCCCAATAACTCGCTTGTCTTTAACTAAGTATACGAAAAAAACCGTTTTAACATTATTAAGGCACTTTTATGAGTGGAATCGACTAGTTAAATCAGATTGTTATTTGATGCACTCGTTTTTGGTCTGCAGCATAAAGTTTTTTTTTTTAAACGTAAATCGTAATAGGCAATGACATAGTTAGACAGTGTTTTTTCCTCTTTTCAAAAATATATAGGTTCTGAGGTCGATTTCCACAAGTTATTTAATGAAACATAAAAGAACTTTATGTTTCATTAAATTACATTTTTAATTAAAAAACTATCATCTAGTAGTCCATGACAGGGAAAAGACTGTAAAAACAGTCGATTTCTTCTGTCAAAGTCAAAGGTTTGACATACGTGTTAAGTATAAGTCTAAGAACTGTGCGGGTTAAGTACGTTTTGAAATGAAATTTATCATCATGTGCTTGGGTCAATCGCAATATGATAGTGTAAGACTCCCACGGCAGGTGCAGGCCTGATATAGCCACAGAAAAACACCTTATAACGTCTTCAGAAACATTTCATGGTACCACGTTATTCGCGCGCTCGTCGAGCTCTTTGAGTGTCATTACAGTCCTAATCATATTATGCAGCACGTCTATTGCTTGGATTTTAACATTACGGCCACGACATTTTCAGGTGATGCATTGGAACCAAGAGCCAGTCTGGACGGCTCCCTCGCGTCGCTAGCCCGCGTACACTGGAACATTGTGTGTTCAACTGTATCTACCTCTCCACAATGGACGCATTTGCTCTTTATAGCCTTTCCGGTTTTATGTAGGAATGGCTTAAATGGCCCATGTCCCGTAAACGCTTGGATGAGATAGAAATCCAGTCTCCTGTGGTTGCAGTTCACCCATCCCCCTAGGTCCGTGATAAATTTCCTTGTCCATTAGCCCTTATTAGCATTTCCATCGCATCGTTCTTTCCAGGAGTTTAGAGTTCATTTCTTGGCCACTCCATGCGATACCATGCCTCTTTTCCGCTACACTAGACTTCTTTCTTCTAGCAGAAGGTCCACGGCCGGAACCCCGGTGAGAACCTGCAGATGAGACTCTGACAAGGACTTTACGTGGACTACCCCAGCTAGGATCTCTCTTTTTGTACTCGATGGTCCTCCGATATTTGGTATTAACCTTGTTAACCTGCGCATATATTCTCTGCCTTCCCTATGGCTTTTATCAGAAGATAAGCACCTTACCGTTTACAGAATCAAGATCAATAGAAAAATATTAAATGAACAGTTCTAAATTTTTCCATTATATTTTCTATATTATTTTGGGAAATATAACCAGTGGCGAGTCGTGCGGTTAAAATAGGTGAAGTGTAGCAAACAGTTACACTTAGAATTACGTAAAATATCGTTAATTCTTGTCTTAACATAATCCAATTACTTAGCTTATTTTGAATTGATTTAGAATACACACTAAATACGTTTTTAAAGATTCCATATTGATTGCTTGTTTCTAGTGAACTTCGTGTTAATAACAAACTTAATAATTCTTTAAAAATATCCTGGAAATGCATGCTGGCATCAATAACTATGTGTATGAGGAACCTGTTTAATCTAACATTGTCTATAAATTGCAATTTAACAAGTCTTGCATTTGCTTCCCGACCGAACACTGTTTCCAACAAATTCCGAACAACATCATTAGCAGGATTCGATTTATTTGTGCTCACCACAAATACGAACAACTAATGTATGTACACGTGTAAACAGCAATGCAGGTGCAACAGACCGTCCGATCCGCTTCAGGTATTTTGGGCAAAGTGTAGGGTATATAGCATTAACAAATGCAATAACAAAAACAATCTTACTAAGTGCAAAATAGGAAAGATAGTTCTGATATAACGAAGCGTTTCCGAAGCATAAAAATATTTCTAGACAATTCTTCAAATAGGGTTTTGCTATCAGATTTTTATTCGCATTAGTGAAGCTGCAGCAAATGGCCAGAAAAAGATAATGGACGCATGATCTGAAAGACCCTGTATTTTGTTTTGTTTTGTAACTCGGTTTAGCTACATGCAAACATTTCTCCTAGCTTTGTACAAAAATCCCTAGCAAAGTTGCTAACATATATAGCTTGAAAATTGCAATACTTGTTAATCAAATATAAATCACATCTTACTATCAAATATGACTTTCTCAAAATAAACCTCCGCCCTTCCAAACGCCCTTTATGCCCTTAATGTCTACCTGTGAAATGATTTCTAGGTCTAATTTCCAATTCCATTCATTCAATTCAGAGAACGGGCGAAGTTATTATTCCATTTATTATAGTCAAAGAGACCAAAACACGTGTACAATATAGATGGTGTAAATTGAGCACGCGATTTTAATGGATGTTGTTTGCGAGTGTGTGTGCATTCAACATCTTTAATAATTGTTAATCCTTTGTGGCGCGAGTAGTATTCACTTGAGCGGATTATTCGTTTTAGGGGGAGATCTCGTCCTTCGTACCGTTGCCTTTGACACATCCGCAGGTCACCATAATTACGACAGTTGGTTCGCCGCCCTCCAGCGGCTACACTCTGAGACAATTCCAGACAATCACCTGTTTTACTGACCATAACCCGTGGTGATTTACAACCCCCATTGCTACATATTAGGTTCGGCGCGTAATATCCATCCCCTTTTCACTTCGAATTACCTGCAATAGAAACACATCTAACGCAGGGCAAATATTGAGTTCGATAGATGCGAAATTGTGAGAATTTACGACAACGCTGTTCTATTTAATACCCAATACAAATTCTTTATTTTCTTTACTGAGAGTTTTGGAGATTCTGTCTGAATTCTTTTTATAATTTATGTAATAAAATCCAATTGCAGAAGTTTAATGGGATACTATGAAAATTTTCTAATAAAAGACTAATGTCGTTTTTCATAAATTTAGATTGTTATGTAATAATATAATTAACGATAAGGCGAAGCAAGTCGTGTCACTTTATTTGTGTGTAGTAATATAAAGAAAATAATCACATTTCCTTTTCGAGTATTGGAGACGAATGGGTAGGTAATATAGCAAAACTTCTTCACAATGGCAAATCACGGGACTAACGGATTTGTGCGTTGCAGAGAGCGTAGAAAAATATTTGAGGAGGTACATGGCAAAACGCAGTTATTACATTTTGTATTATTTTCTACAAATAACCCGTTTTTATAACGTTAGTGTATAGTATAATATAGAAGCGGTATATCGCTTCTCACAAATATTGCACGTGCTTGGAGGTTGCCAGGAGTAAACGAAAAATTAAGAACTACAGTCCCTGGCCATATTATTAGACACACTTAAATTTTTTCAGTTATTTCGACTTTATAACAATCATTATTTTGTTATAAAAATGTTTCATTCTTTAATTTGCAATCTTAGTAGCTAAACAAACAGAATAAAACTGATTTAAACAGTAAAATATACATATTTTAAGGAAACACTTCATTCGTATAAATTTTAGAAGAAAATCAATACATGCCTGGAATCGTCGCCCACGTATGCAGGAGACCGTTCAGAACTGCATTAGTAGCATGCCACAGCGAATTGATGCGTTAATCGCCGCTAAAGGTGGCTCAACACCAAATATTAATTGTTATAAAGCCAACAGTCGAAATAACTGAAAAAATTCAAGTGCGTCTAATAGTATGGCCAGGGACTGTACATTTTGCACCAAACTTCATATAATACTGCGTTATGCAAGGGATCCAAATGAAATACTACATTTTACTGCTATACTTAAAACGTTGATTCGTTCCAAACAGTGAAACTATATTATATAACATAAAGGAATAACTAAATTTCGAATTAAAGTTTTAACCAATCGTCGTCTTCTATGCAGTCGCATATCACCTCTTCTTCTTCTTCGCCTTCTTTTTCTTCTTGTGTGTTGTTTGTTTCTTGATTTTCTATAAGATCCTTGTACCATTCTTAACTATTCAGTTCCCTCCAGTCTATCTTTTCATCTTTCTCATTTACACCATAACATTTATGCAACAACTTATGATCAACATCTTTCAGTTTTTTTTTGCCTTATTAGCTTTCGCATATTTAGTTGTTATAACTTAACGTTCCGCAAATTAAAGCCAGGTTTAACGCGGGCCTTGAATTCATTCAGATCGTTTCTATAAAAGTTTTCGAATCGTTGACCAATCTTTCCTTTGGATATTATTTTTATGTATATTCTTTTAGGTTCACGATCAATTTTTTTAAAACAGTATTAAGTGGTTTGAAGTCATATAATTTCCAGCCTTTGTCTAATATACCTACTTCAGAGAAAATTTCATAGTAGTCTTCTGTTTTCATAATTTCTTCTTTCTGTCGCATAATTTTCTCAACCCTGCCAAATACGCAAAAAACAAGTAGAACTTCCTTCAATATTTTTGGTGCGTCATTGTATAGCCAATCTGCATATTCAATCAAATATTACAATTTTTAATTGCTCAGCGCAGCCTTCGCAAAAGAGTCTTAATAATTTACAGTCATCAGGTAAATCAAGGTTTAACAAAAAATCGTATAACGTAGAACAACACAAAAATTATATGCTGCAAACTGACTTGCATAAAATGCATCTTGTATTGAAATAAACTGAAAAACTATCGTCACCATTTTCCTTCATCGTCACATAAAATTGTATAGCAGATAATTTATGTGCTCTAGACTTTATTATAATTTGATTTTTTTTATCTGCGTAAGTCGCTGCTTTTCATTGCTTTTTTAACTGAAAACAATAGCTGCATACATCAGTTGCTGGAGAAGCGAATCCTAAATTAAATTTTTGCCGAATATATTATAAAAGAAGGTTCTTGTCACCTTTAGATTATCATTTACAGAAGCATTATATATTTTACGTAATTTGGAAATGCTATAAGCTGCTGAAAGATAAATCTAGGGATTCGGGCCGTTTTAAATTACCAAGAAAGCGGATCACTTCATCTCTTTTATGCGCCAATTTATTTAACCAGCGATCGCCTCCTCTGCGTTCGGTCTTACCGTGGCCTACTAAGATTTGTTTGAATACTGTTAGCACGCGCCTTTGCGACTCATGTCGCAAAGTAAAAAAAATTGGACGAACGAACTGCATGTTACCATTACAATCATGTAGCCCGGTATTTAACACGTGCGTTCGGTATACCTTTACACGTTTTTTTTTTTTTTTCATTTTTTGAATTGTAAACGTGTAAAAGATGTGAAATTTTTATATCTTGCGAAATTTTGTTAGGTATGGTATATAATTTCTTTCTTGCAAGTTTAATCGCCTCTTGACTAATTGAATTGCATTTGTATCGTCTGTGTGCTTTCTGGGCGTGCATGTATCCTTGTATCTAGGCTCAATCAAATATATATATATCATCATAAATCCAAATTACCGACAGATGTCAGTGTCAGGGTGCCGGACACACCGAGCCGCCTAGGCAGAAGTTTTTATTGAAATGGTCACCCATCCAACAACTTGTTATGCATATTGCTGTTTGACGCACAAAACTGACAATGATGCAACGTACCATTAAGCCGACATTAAGCCGTACTGCCGGCTCATCTAGGCTCAATCAAATATGTTTTTAAATTAGAAATTTAAAATACATTCTGCGTATCAAACATGTCTTGTCTTTCTATTACGCCGAAGCTTATTCCAGACTTTCTTATGGTATCATATTCTGGGGCTCCTCGAGTTTCGCGTCCAGAGTATTTATCAGCCAAAAACGCATCATTCGCTGTATTGCTAATATAAATTCTACCGAGTCTTTTCGGCCGTTCTTTGCCAAATTTAAGATTTTACCTTTACCAAGTATTTACATTCTGGAGCTTCTCTCGTACATTCACTCAATCCAGTATAACATCCCAAAAAATTCAGACTACCATACATACAATACTAGGTATAACGACCTGCTTAGGACTTCTTGCAATAAACTGTCTTTGATTCAGCGTGGCCATCTGGCAATGGGTACCTAGTTGTTCAACTTGCTTTCGAGCGATTTAAAGGCTATTCAAAATCCTAAACTTTTAAAAAAAAAAGAGTGTGTGGGCTTCTTTTGGACCACTGCGTGTATTCCATTGATGAATTTCTTGTAATCTTTGACAAATAATCTAGACTTTGTGCTCACTAATCGATTTGTTAAATATTGTCATTTTTACTACTACCATTGCTTTCATTATTATTATCTGCGTATACTCGATTATTGAATTTCTTGTAATTTTTAACAAATAATTTAAACTAACGCTCACCAGTACATACTGCATTTCCCTCAGTCACTGAGTCTATTATTATGTGGTATTGTTTCATTATTTCCATAGCTTTTTTTGTATTATTCCTATCAATGTTATCACAAAAATTACTACTTTTTTGTAACCTATCATTATTATCACTATCACCAAAAAATTACTACTTTTGTATAACCTTTGTTGTAACCTTGACAATGTCAATATCGGAAATCTCTGACAATAAAATTATCTATCTATCTATCTATCTATCTATCGTTTTATGATGTGAGTAGAAGGTCTTTGGAAATCTTCTAAACTTGGAAAATGATTACTATACCTACAAATAGTTAAAATATCTTGATAATTCCGCTTTATCTAACCTCACTTTTAAGTACCTATTACCTTATTTCCTTTTCCCTTTCTCTTTTGGTTGGTTTTCCCATTCTTTTTCGTGGCCCACTGGTTCCATCCTTCACTGCAATTAAATGCTCGCCATTTTCGCTCATTATATAGACACAATATATTCCAAAATTTCCACGAAAATATCAGCGCACACCGTTTGTAGATAGAAACATTAAAATGATAATAATTATAATAATCATAATAATAATAATTAGTAATTAAAGCATGGAATATTTGTTTGTAATTATTTTTTTTATTAAACATTGATATACGTCGTGTTTAGCTTTTAAAAATTCGACTTTAACATATGCGATTCATCTTCCGATCTTAATTTGTTTTTTGGTTATAGCGTCATCACAAAATGCCAATCTACATTTTTAGTAGTAGAATCCGATAGTGCTTTTTTCCTCCCTTTTTTTATCATGTAAATAAATCATCCAGTTGCATAGCAAAAATTCTGAGAAGAAACGAGCTGAATATTTAATTGATGTTTTATTATTGTTTAAATGTTGATATTACGGTACTTATAAAACACGATAAACAAAAAACGCGAAAAACGGAAAACCCAAACTAGAAAATAAAAATAAAATTAACATTAATAATATTAAATTCAATTTTTAAAATGCCACCCATTGCCTTGTTACCAGTAAAGTAATCTGTTAACAAATTAGTTATTGATAACAGTTCGTTCTATTTTGCGAATTTCTTCTTTGATACCCTGCTTCAATATCTCTGAATTGTCTGGTTTTGTTTGGTAAATTTTTGATTTTAAGTAACCCCACAGGAAATGGTCGAGTGGTCTCAGATCAGAAGATCTTACGGGCCAGTCTATCGGCCCTCGTCTTTCGATCCATCTTTCCGCAAAAAAACTTTTTGGGGTTGGAAATTAGATCATTTTGGAGACTCCGTTAAGATTTTTCTCAAAGAAAAAGGGCCCAGATTTCTACCATGAATTATTCCTGCTTAGATCTTTACTTTTTGTGGATGTTGAATACCTGTTTCTGTCATTTAATGAGGATTTTTCCCACTCCAACACCTGGAAGTCTGCCGATTAACTGTCTCGTTTATATAAAGATATTGTTTTATTAAAAACAACAATTTGGTGATGAAAGCTTTCGTTGGCATGGCGCAAATCCGTCATCGTCTCGCAGAACTGTAAATGTCAGTCAGAATCATCTTTATTAAGTTCTTGCACTAATTTGAATCTTGAATGCATTTTTCACTTTTCATCTACTTGAGAACTGCAGACTTACTGACATCATTATCTGCTGCAAATCTAAAACGCGATATCTTTCCTCATTAAGTGCTGTATTTTACAAAGTACCTATTACCTGTTATTAACTTTCTATTAATGTTGAATTTTCTATCTACACTTATTTCTGGAGGAATTATCCTCAACATCTCCCGTCCCGCTAAATTTATTTTGAATTTGTTAACCGTTGATTGCGTAACAGGACAATCTGCTTAAAACAACTCTGCATCTTACTGTTTCTATAGTTTAGGTTTTTTTTTTATTTTATATCTTTAACTTTTAATGGTTTAACAGGTTACCTTGCATTGATTTATCACCGGTTGGAAACAAAAATAGTAAGTATTTATTCACACAGTGAATGCAGCTAGACTGTAAAAGGATTCTAAATACATTGATTTTCTATACTTCTGAACTGGGACGTTTTAAAATTATCCGTGAAGAGGGGTGTCTGTAGACGAAGGGCATCCATAAGGAAAGGTTTCTCATTGCCAGTACAACCAAAAATTACCATTAGTATTAAATATTATTTAATTAAGACTAAGATGATTTTAATTCAAATAGCAACGGAATTTATGATTTTATATGTTTACATCTGCTGTTATATACAGTGGTAGACATAAAAATAGGTACAATGGTTCAACAAGTTATATATGCAATAAATAAACCTATTGTACTTTCATAATAGTTTTAATTTTTCTACTATTAAACATAGAATAATCCATAATAAAAAAACTTCATTAAAGGCTATCACAAAACTGAACCGGCAACTAAAACAATATTAAAAAACTGTGTGGACGCATGCTATAAAGTTTTTTCCTGCGGTAATAATAAAAAAACGGGTAACCGAAATTTATTCAGTAATTTGTACGAGTTTAATATAATATACAGTACTTAAAATGCTCAAGTTCTTACTGTAAAAACATGATAATCTATTTCTATTTTCGTATACTTCCTATATAGTTTTAAATTCTATTTCACTTTTTTTTTTCAAAAACCGGTGGCCGCTGTGTCATCATGAAAGAGCACTGAATTACCCTTATTTTAATATTTTACATTCTACATTGAAGTGCCCACTAAATATCATTTTACGTTTTGACAAAGAATACTAAATAAAAATTCGGTGGGCATATCAGAGACAAGAAAATTTAATATTTTTATGATAACACAACTAGTTTTTATTTCAAGAAATATAAATAAAAGCTGTTTTTTACGTTGAAAGCGCACGAAAGTATCAGTACACAATAAAAAATAAAAGAAATATTATGTCTCTAGAGTAATAACTGTATTTTAAATACTTCGAAATGCCCGAGAATCTCTGGATGAAGAAAAAAAATGTCAAATTGGGTATAGATGTAGTTAGAATGTAAATAAATAAAAATATCAAAGAATATGCGAGAGTTCCAACTAATTGCAAGATTCATAAAATCAAGCTCAAAGAGGGAATGACAAAAAACACTCAATTTTTGTTTTTAATGGTAGTATAGTATATCAGGTAGATGAGCTTAATATCGAGCATCTTCATTAATTACATAATGATTTGTTAATTTTTCCGCTGGCATATTAATACGGCGCAAAGATGAGTAGTGCTTTCTTTGGGCGTACTATGTTTTAATTGATTTCATGACTGAGTTTTTAAGTCCGTCTGTCTTTGGACGGATCAAAAGGCGGTGAAGACGAAAGGGGGGCGGAGGTAGAAATCGATTAGTTGTACTACGTTCTGTACTGGTAATTACTTAGTTATTATAGACGTAGCAGATGAGAATCTTAACTTTGGTAATCACTCTGGCCAAGATTTATATTACTGTTCTATACATAGGGATTGGCTTTGTTTTTTATTTTGCTTTAATTAGTTTGCTAATGTTGCTTTATTATAAACGCGTTCAGATAAATAAATATACTTACATACCGGGTGTTTCTGGGAGGTGGCTCGCCCCTATAATTTCTACAGTATTTGAGATAGAGAAACGAAATTTGGGAATCAAGTATGGGGCAATAATTTACATTTTTTGGCATTGTCAATAAATTTTTGTCACTCTCGGTTTTACCGGAAATGACTTTGATTTTCGATTTTTAAATGGGAATACCTGCATATTTTTCGATATTTTGATTCGGAATAACATTTTGTACTCAAAATGCTGCACCAAATTTGATACTTCATAAACATAGGTAAAAAGAATTCTTTTTTCAATATTTTTTTTTTCATCGAGAGTGCTTTGGAGTTCTGAAAATGCTCAGATGTTACTGCTAAAATATGATAACAACAAAGTTTTTCGTTTTTACGCGCATATGTACGTCCAAAATTTAGTTTTTAAGTTTTAATTTAATTTTTTGGAATGGGAACAGGGTGGCTCACTACATCATTACGAAAGATCATTGGAGTACCTTCATTTTGATACCCTACATTAATATACCATGATATCATATGTGGCTATATCGACTTAAGTCGATATTTTTCTTGACACTATAGAAATAGTGACAGCTGACAAGTAGCAAACATTTTATAAGTACTGATTAGTAGGTATAAGCTGTTTTTCGCATCTAAAAAAAATGGCAATACAATACTAGTAATAATAAATAATAACATCAATATTTCTTTATTACAAAACGTTGAATTAAAATAAAAAAAAAATTACTATACCGAGAAATAAACACATATTAGCATGTTTACCAACATGATCGCATAAAAAGACTTTACTGCTAAGGCTATTGAAGTTGTTCAAAATGGCCGCCACCTTGATTTTGACAAAGTTGTACTTTCTCAACTGCGGGTCTTATCACTTTTCTAAGCTGGTCTCGAGTAATTCTCTTCTCGAGCCATTTTCACTTTGTTTTCTAAATCTTGGCAATTAGCTGACGGGGTTGCGTATACTCCGTCTGTGGTGGTACCCCAGGCAAAATAAGTTTAAGGGAGTTCGATCCGGGGACCTGTGATATGTTTTAATTGGGCTTAAAGAAAATAGGTGGTATTCTGATTTGCTTACCTAGCAGGCCATCTAACAGGTCCATTTTTACCCAATCCATCTTTCATAAAACCTATCGTCTAAATATTGCCTCGCTATTAGAGAGTTGTGAGCTGGCGCACCATCCTGTTGGAAATATAGGCCAGCACGTTCAACTAATGGCATTTCATCCAAAAAGTTGTCAATTTCGTAATTTAAGAAATTTATGTATCTCTCCGGTAAGGGGACCGTCAAAAATTATTGAACCCAGAATTCTTTCGCCAATTACACCTAACCTGTAATTAAATCCAAAACGTTCTTGAAAATTACCTACTTCCATTAAATGTAAATTTTCTAGGCCCAGTACCTGCTGTTTTTCCTATTAAACATGCCTGCATTCGTAAATCGACTTTCGTCTGTATAAAGAATTGAAATCTGGTATTCTCAAAATACTTTTGCAAAAACCAATTGCTGTATTCAAGTATTCTTGCATGATCGTCTTGGTAAAGATGCTGATGTATCTGATATTTGTATGAATGATATCTATGTTTATGCGAAATTCTCCATACCGATAAATTACCAGTTTGGGATTGTAGAGCAATTTCTCTAACTGATACTGTTACATTCGCTTCTACATATGCTAAAACATCAACTTCCTTATCTTCATTTATAAAATGTTCATTTTCATTATCATCGTTCTCGTTCCGCATTTTTGTTACTAATTTCAGAAAATAATGACGGGAAGGATGACGGAGATCGGGAAACATCTCGGCATAAAGTTGAGCTGCATCTGTAGAATTTTGTCTACATTCGCCAAAAATAAGTAGCTTGTCTATTTTCTCAGATACAGTAAAATTTTCCATTTTTTAGACTGCTAAAATAGCTTATACTAATCAGGACTTGTCACCTGTCACTATTTGTATAGTGTCAACAAAATTTGTTTTTCGTGGCTATATCGACTTAAGTACATACCTACATACAGGGTGTTTTGAAACATCGTTTAAAGATTTTAAGGGCATGTAGTACGATCGAAAATAAGGTTAAAAGTCACAATAAACGTATGTGCACAAATTACAAACTGTTTACGAGATAACAGCAATTTTATCGCAAATGCAGAATAAGTTTGCTTTAGCGGTTTTTATTAAAATGTTATTGTATTTTAACATAAAATAGATTATGACTAAAGAAGATGTTCAAAATGACGTCCTTCCATTTCGATACAGGATCTACATCTGCTTTCAAAGGAAGCGCGCACTCTTTCAAAAATTTCTCGTATTATCTGGCAACAGTGTTCTATTCGTTGGCACAACTCTGGAAGATCGTTTACCGGTGTTGCGTACAATAAACTTTTCAAATAACCCCAGATACTAAAGTCCAACGAGTTTAGATCGGGAGACCTTGGAGGCCAAGCTAGGGGACCTGCCCGCCCTATCCATCTCCCAGGAAATTCATTGTTAAGATGTTCCCTAACAGCACGCGTAAAGTGCGGTGGAGCTCCATCTTGCATAAAGGTTCAGTCTTAGATTTATAGGTAAATCTTCCAAAAGTTCAGGTAAAGTATTTTCCAAGAACTCGAGGTATGCAGGACCTGTTAAGGGTTGTGGCAAAACAATCGGTACTAACAATCGTTCCCCTATCATGCCTAACCAGATGTTTAGAGAGAAACGTTGCTGGAGCTTCAACGGTAGCATGAGGATTCTCGTCACATCAAACGTGATTGTTGTGGAAATTAAATATTCCATTTTTAGTAACACCAGCTTGATCAGTGAAAAGGATGTTATCAGCGAAATCCGGCCGATCAGCAGCTGTTCGCAAAAACCACTTACAGAAAGCCCTTCTCGCTTGATAATCCAGAGCAGTAAGGGCTTGTACCCGTTGGATATGGTAGGGGTATAGGAGTTGCTCATGAAGAGTTCTCCAAACAAGATTGCTGCTTACACCCACTTGAGTCGAAATTCTTCTAATACTAGTTTCGGGATTTTCATCAATGATATTCAAAATTCGATCTTCTATCTGTGGAGTACATGCTAATCTCTGCCGTCCAGTATCAGAAGACCGCTTCTCAAACGAACCAGTTTCTCTTAGTCGTTGAAACACCGTCTGAAACATCACATGCGAAGGCAGTTGGCGATCAGGAAACGTTTCAGCATAGAAGCGACGTGCTTGTAAAGAATTCCCATGAGCACGACCGTACATGAACACCATATCGCTCATTTCAGCATTAGAATACGCAACCATTGTAATTGCTACAAATTGCACAAAACGTCAAATTAAACTGTCATAAAACAATAGCTGATAAGCACCTGTTTACTGGGATATGTTATATCCATGTACTACTAGGAACACTCGCTGTTATCTCGTAAACGGTTGATTTGTGAACATATGTTTATTATGACTTTTAATCTTATTTTCGATCGTACTACATGCCCTTAAAACCTTTAAACGATGTTTCAAAACACCCTGTATATCATTACGTATTGCATTATTTTGCGTTTTCACAAAAAATATTTAATAAATATTTGATCGTAGGGTATCAAAATGAATGTACTAAAAAAAAAAGAATTCTTTTTATGTCAAGAAATATCAAATTTGGTACAGTTGTATTCAAAATGTTATCCCGAATCAAAATATCGAAAAATGTACAGATAGTCGTATTTAAAAATCGATAATCAAAGTCATTACAATCTTTCGTAGGTTTATAATCCTAATACATATATATTTAAAAAAAGAATTAAAACATTATTACTATAAAAATAAAAAAAGGAAAGTTTGATGGTATTCAATTAGACATTAGTAGTAGATATGTAAATACCAAAAGTATGTAGGTATTACTAATCTTCATTTTAAATCTGCTTAGTTTAAAAAAGTATTTGGACTAAATTTTAGAAGCTCTCTCCTGCGTAAAATATTTGTTTATTAAAAAGAGATTAAAATATTTATTTTTTTTTTTCCTAAAATATACACATAATATATCAGAGATTAGTAGAGTATTTAATATCATCTTTTAATTATCCTTCAGTCAACACCGTTTTTTGCACTATAAAACAACAGACACAACTATCTTCGACTTTTTAAATAGTGTATATAACAATCTATATTTAGATTTAGTTAATCAAAACACTCTTCTACATAAATTACAGCATTATGGCGTATCTTTCAATTGGTTTCGATTTTATCTTGCGAAGAGAAAAGAATGCATCATAACAATAACCTTACGTAACATACTGAAATTTTTATAAGATTCAAACGCAGGCTGTAGATCGCAAGGAACTCATTTGCAAGTCCAATGTTATTCAATATGGCCTTGCGAAATACGATCGGAGAAAAATCTAAAAGAAACACCAGTTTGCTGTCAAAACGTGTACAGATGTCATTGTGCGAGTGTGCGTGAAGCCGTCAGTCGCTAAAATTCTTTGTTTAATCACTGCCACATCAGTGGACCTGTTTATAAAGATCATATTTGCCGTTCCTATTATTTCTTTTACTCCACCATGTGCAGGTACTACGTACCTTTGTTCAAGCTGGGTGGCATATTGCAAATCGTATTAATATTGAGTTCCTTTTACTTGGGTATTCTAATTGTTCACTGGATTTTATTTTGTTTGTCACATTGCATTTCTCCTATCAACTTAAGAAATGTAATAAACCTATGAATAGATAACAATAACTGAAGCAAGTGTCGACATTTAAAGAACGCTTAAAGAACAAATAATATTACGTAGTATTAATAATCCCTTAGCAAAATTAACCTCCTTATATGCAGACATTGTAAGTCTTCCGATATTAATTTCAATTTAAAAATGGCACCAAGTTGATTGTAAAATATGCGCACTTCCTACTTGATTTCAATATCGACCAGATGTGACCTATTCATTAATGAAATATTAAATTATTTGATGTCAACATCTGCGCACCGTAAAACGCAAACGTATTGGATAATTTCGAAGGCGGTTTACCTATTTCGCTCCAGCACAAATGCTTTATAAAGCAAAATGATTGTGTATTTACTTTGCCTTAATATTTCCGACATTCTGTTCCTTTCAATTCAATATACACTCCGCCAAAAAAGTATCGCATAATTTAGTTTTGAATCATAAAAGTATCGCATAATCTTTGTTTGTAGCATAAAGTTGTAAATATACTTTAATGCGCTCTAAGATATAATTTCTATGATTGTTTAAATAAAATACAGGCCAAATAAAAACAAGAACTTATAGGGTAACTGGGGGGAATACGCCATCGTTAAGGGAAATTCCATTTCCTTGTCAAATTTGGATATATATGAATTAGTTTTACACATTGATCTTTTACATCGTTTCGTTTGTACACTTTCGCCCACATTTAGTATAGGAAGAATACACATTTAAGAATATAATTTATAAAAATGTTGAGCCTGCAAAGTGGCATATTGCCCAGTGGCGTGGGTAATATGCCATCCCAATCGGGGTAATATGCAATATGGAACAAAACATGGATAAACAACATAAATGAATAATTTATTCGCGAACATTAAAACAAAAATTGTTGACCTACAAGTAGTCTCTAATTTCCTAAATACATGTCATGCATATAGAAAAAAAAGTATAAACAAACTTAAAGTAGGTATTTATTTTTTCTTCTTAGAAATTTTGGATTTCTTGAAAGATTTCCCTTGCTTATATTTGTTTGGGATGAGTTTATCTTTAGTGGTCTGTTTTGTTCGCACCTTTTCCCTATTTTCACATGATGTTAATTCTTGGGCATGTTGTTTCCTTTTCGTAACTCTAGGCCTTTTCATAGTTGGCACAGGCGAAATTTGATGAAATGGAGTGAAAGTATTATCTGTTGAGCGCGATGGTTGGATAACTACTTCATGGCTTTTGCAATTGTTTGATGATGAGGGCAAGTCGTTTGAATTTATGTCAACCGGAGATATCGTGGTTTCAGTTCTTTGACTAGCATAATCGTTTCTGTTCACGGTAGCATTTGTCATTTCCTCAATATTTTCAGCCTGAACAATGGTATTTTGGGATACTTCGGAAGCGTTAGATATTTTAAAAGCATGCTCTGGAATCCTTTGAGGATCATATGGAAATACTCCGCAAGCTCTAAAGCCGGATGTACCATTCCCTACTGTAGCTGCAAGATTCCAAGCGCTACACAGTAAATTTCCAAATTGATATCTTGTTAGTTTTCGTCCAGGATGACTGCTGATCCAACTTGTAATTGCGTTCTGCCAATGAGTTTTTAGCGGTTTGAAAAATGACCTATCTAATGGTTGGAGGTAATGTGTTGTATGGCTTGGAAGACATAGCAATATTATTCCATTTTCAGCTGCAAAATCAAGAACGTTAATATCTGAACAATGAGAACTGTGGCCATCCAATATTAATAGAACTTTCCCATTTTCCTTACGTGGAAGAAAATGATCCCTCAACCAATTAAGAAATATGTGCGAATTTACGTAAGCACTCTTTTCACCCATTTCGACATGGGAGCCAGGTGGAAGGCCATCTTCAAATTCAAGTTTCTTTCTTTTACCTTTGAAAATACAATAGGGAGGCAAGAATTTTCCCTCTGCATTACAACAAGCTACTACAGTTATAGTTTCTCCCTTTTCTGCTGAGGTCACATGATATACATCTCGCGCACCTTTGGTTGCAATAACTTTCCCAGGATCATTATTTAGCTGTAATCCGCTCTCGTCCACGTTATATATTTTACATGGTTGAGTAAAGAAATCGTTATCCTCACATATTTTCAATAGAAGTTCAAAGTACTGGTTTACTTCTTCACGGCACATGCCTAAGCAACGAGCAATTGATACACCTTCAGCCTTCCGAATAGATAGTGTTGGATGACGACGCATAAAATTTTGAAACCAGTCGTAACCAGCTATCTGGTTATCTTGATTGAAAGCAGTAGGAAGATTGTTTTTCAAAGCAAAAGTAAAAGCTAATCTGCGAATAGCAACTGAAGTCGGAGGAAATCCCATACTTTCTAATTTCTTTATGTAATTTACCAGATCAACCTCGTAGTTAGAAAGAGATACAGGTCGACCTAACACCCCTTTACTTAACTTATTTTGATCTATTCTCCTTTTCAGTGTGCGATAGGGTATATTATATTCTTTTGCGGCTTTCCAAATATTAAACTGTCCTTCATTTATTTTAGTCACAGCTTCTGCTAATGATTCCTGACTCCACGAGGCGCGATTCGTTTTTCTAGTGTAAGATCGAGGCATGGTCTACTCTGAAAAGTGCATGTTTTTTATATTATATATGTCTTTTCTTTTGTTGTGTTTGCGTACATATATATAATAATAATAATAATAATAATTCATCATCATTTTGAAAAAAATTCTACAATGAGTAAATATATATATATTTTATTTCTTGTCATTTGATTAGTAAGAAACGGTGAACACAACATAAAAAATTCTTAAAAAATAAACAAGGAAATTGAAATTTAATTACATACACTGTAAGTCTTAATTTTGTATTTTTTTAAAAAAAGCATTTAGTTAAATTTAATATTGAGTATTTCCGCCTCTGTTTCGAATAACAGCCTGACAGCGACGATTCATGCTCAAAATAAGCGACCTTATATCGTTTTGATCCAATCCGTCCCATATTTCCACAAGCCGCCTTCCTACTTCCTCCAGGTTATTGGCTGGGTGTGGAAAGTTTCGCAGCCGTCTAGAAAGCATGTCCCAGATATGCTCGATAGGGTTAAGATCCGCACTTCTTGCTGGCCATTCGATTATATTGATTCCGACCTCTTGAAGGTAATTTCTGACTATCCGCGCAGTATGTACTCGAGCATTATCATGCATTAGCATGAAATTTGGGCCGATGTAAGGTGCAAATGGCACAACATGATCTTCCAGAATGTCTGTTATGTAGCGATCAGCGTTTAAAGTTATGTTATTTAATACCATCAACTCCGTGCGACCTGTCAAAGATATACCCCCCCAAACCATTAGAGATCCGCCACCAAATAACGTGGTATTTGTAATATTGCATTGCGCATAGCGTTCATTTGGACGTCGGTATACACGAATACGTCTGTCGCAGTCGTGCAGACAAAACCTGGATTCGTCTGTAAACAAAATTTGGGTCCAATTGTCCTCCAACCAGTTGACGTGATTTCTGGCAAAATTTAGACGATCTCTACGGTGATGTACAGTCAACATCGGACAACGCGCCGGAATACGACATAATAAATCATCTTCCCGAAGACGTTGGCGAACTGTTTCCGTGCAAATTTCCAAACCATGTACCTCCCGGAGCTGAGCCTGCAGACTTCTACATGTCACAAACCGTTGCCTTAATGCGCAAAGTCTTACAAAACGGTCATGTACACGCGTTGTTGCACGATGTCTTCCCTGGCCACGTCTTCGAGAATGATTACCAGTCTCCCTATATCGTCCAATTATCCGTGATATCGTTGTATGCGACACACCATACCTTTCTCAGATTCTGCGGTAACTGTAACCTTCTTCCTGTAAAATCACTGCTTGAGCGCATTCCTCCCTTGTTAAGTTTCGTGTTTCACGTTGCATAATATCACACAAGTAAAAGAAATAAACGAATAAATTGTTTCACAAAGGGAAACACTTTTAATACAATAGTTAAATCAAAATTTAAATGTCCCAAAATACCTTACTTAAGTTAAGTGTGCACTTTTAACTTAAGCCCTGAAAATATGACAACAAATGTCCAATAAGTTAAGGTTAGAAATGATGTTGCTTACAAATAATACCAACTATTAAAAATCGGAAATAAAATAATCCCTATTTTTTTATTTATAATAAGTGGTGCGTTAATTTATTGGAGCAGTGTATGTGTAGATCTTTTTGGTTTTTAAAGTCAAATAGTTAAACAACTATTAAATTGAGTAAGACGTTTCGGTTTATTTACAAAACCTTAATCATTTACATTTTTAAAAATTAATAATATAAAACTTTCACGGGATTCGGCTGTAGACGGTTTCCAATGTTGACCCTCTTCCCTAGCTATTGTTGACGTATTAATGACGTTATAGAGAATATATGTAGAACTGGAGCAAAATCCGTGAATCTGAAAAATCATTTAGACATCGACTTTACATGTCTCACAAACATAATAAAGAGTAAAAATAAATACACTACATGTACTTATGTGCCTATAAAACATAACTGATCAATGTTGCGTATTGTTTTAAGATTTTAAATATTTTTCAAATTAATATCAAACAAAAAATTGCTCGTATTTTCGTAGGCGAAGAATAGACACAGCACCGGTGTAACATTAATTTAATAGATACTAAATTGATTGTGTATTTACACAGTTAAATATTGTGATAAAAATAAACTTTCAATACATTTGCAACTTTATAAAAAAAATATCGTAGCGATTAAATATTCGAAGTCAACGCTATAGCTACCAAGTATTAATTAATGGGGTGCGATTGGGTTTAATAAAGGGTGTGCCATTTCCATAATACAACTAAATATAACACTTCAAAACAAGTTTAAAATCACAAAAGGAGCACTCAGTTGTTTTTACTGTTTTTGTTGTTTGTGTTACCAGTTCCAGTAACTCCATATTTGTGTAGTTAAAAAAAAAAGTGCATGGCTTGTTATTGTTTAATTTCATTTTATAACTTGTTTCTTGCTATAATATAAACAAATGGTTACTTACCTTTAAACACAGGAATAATATCATCCAACTGCCACTCTTTTAACAGGTTCGCGATAGTTTTATCTGCCATAATTGAGATGTACTATTTAATTTGCTAACAACTCACTACACGATGCACGCTGAGACATCTAATCTAATGAGAAACGTATTTTTGTATTTTTAGATGCATTTGCACGGGTTGCATAGCAGGTGTTCAGCACGTGGGTAGTATAGCCAATAGAATTCGAGCAATTCAAGGATATGTTAATGGTAGATATATTAAGTTCACCGAGTTAATGTAAACATAAGTACTTTGTAAAATAGACTATTCTTCTTGTTTATATTGAATTTTTGAACAATTTGTTAACAGGACGCATCTCATTTGTTTAATTTATTGTTTAACGTTTTCAACAAAAAAAATGTTAACAAAAATGTTGGTATAACAAAATTTTCGGTAAATTCAACAAGCGTGATCGTAACAAAGCGATTTTGGTTAATTCAACGTATCTTCTTCTCTCAGTGTATATCTTTATAGAACAATCATATTGGTTATTTACTTCCCGCATCCAGTGTGGAATCTCAATAGTATTTTAATCCATAATTTCGTTGATTAGCTCTACTAACCATTGCGTCTAAATGTTGCCTTGTCGGAAAACAAAATGACAGATGTAAACTCTGGATTAACACTCTTAACATTTATTACATCATGACAAAATGAGGTTCTCCTATCAAAATTATGTTCTTTAAGTTCTTGATGCAACTCAATATGATATTGATAAACTTCATATTTTCTCGTTACTTCATTTACAGTTGTTTTACATGCTTCAATAATAACACTTAACGCTCTCTTGCTAATGTACGTGTGCAGTATTTCTAGTTCCTTTTCATCCGTAGCAACAGTCTTCTTTCTTTTCCTTTTCGTATAATCTAATGGTTAACGTGGCCCTGGATATCGTATTTGATAATAAATCCGAGGATGTGTACCATATCAGAAAAACTCATTTTCAATAATAAATAAACCAACAAGTAAATAACCAGCAAATTAAACTGAGTGACAGATAAAACCATATAACAAAATCAAATAGTGAAGGAAATAGCGAAAGAGAGCAAATAATGTAAGAATAATTACAGGAAGCACATTTACTAATCGTTTTACATTTTCAAATGGCGTTTTTCACAGCTACTATGAAGTCGTTTGTGGAAAAATATTTCGAACAAAAGATATTCGGAATTTAATGTGGTATGTACTAAGCTACTTGTATACAGACCGTTCCATTTAAGAAAAATATCTTATTATTCCTGACAAGCTTACCGATCACTCGGTGTACGTAAAAATATTTTCAAATTTTGAAGCGTTTACAACTATGTATATATATTTCAATTACAAAATTTTTGCTCAGCTAACAGTTATCTAGTAAATGAATTTTGCCATTTAAAAAACTCACTCTGTATATATCATTATATTGGAAAAATTTAAATTCAATAGCCCTTTTTACACACCTAATGTCTTTACTTCTTTACTCCGTAAGGTGAACAACCCAGTTTCACCTCTGGCAATAGAATAAAGATTTGCTAGAGAGTCAATTGCAAAACTCTGGCACTACTTCAATTGAAAGTTCTTTGTGTAACTTTCATTGAGTTATTTTGCCGGGAAACCGTCGTTAGCGCAGACTTTAAACAAGCGGCTACATTGAATCGTTTTAACGTTTTCTGTCACTTAATATTTACGGAGGTGTTATGACTTGAAAGTGTAAATATTTTCAGAAATCTTCAGAAGTTCCCGCTGGACGCCGGCCATCAAAGCGTTCTTAGAATCAGGACTATGCAGGACGACAAGGCGTTAATTAAACTGCTTCAGTCCTGTGCGTCCTGTGTGTATATGTATATGTGTCGGGTGTCAAAGGATCTCTTTGACAGTAGAGCGACTGACCGCTACAGACTTCCTACCTTTGATGTCTACTGTCTTAGTATTACTGGACTATTTGATGCTGTTGTGGCGTTCACCTTGCTTTAAAAGCTTTGTTTGTACACTTACTATTTACGTGTGCTGCCACCTATCGGAGCACCTGACTTACCCCTTCGGTATATACTCCTTCTTACACAGTTCCCGTTTGTACTCGAAACTTTAGATCTGACTTTAAATATGTAATGGTGACAATTAGACTATCATTATTTATATTTCCTAGTCAAATTTTTAAAAAATATATATACTACAACTAATTGAACAAAATCGTAGATATAATAAATTTTTCAAAACGCTAAAACGGAAAACCTGCTATACATGTAAATGGTAAAATATTACTCGAGGATTTGAAACCATTAGTAAATTAAGCCAGTATTTTAAAGAAAACTATTGAAGATAGATATAGGGAATGCTACAGCAAATGGGTGTAGCATTTAATTCTATTCCAAACAATGTAAAAACAATGTATGTTCTATTTGAGAAAAAAATTAGTTTCACAATTTTAAAAATACTTTGATATATTACTAATTTCTAGGCAGCCTGCACACAGAAAAATACATGCTTACCTTAAATCACATTTAAGTCATACAGATAGCTCACCTTACGGGAGAATTGGCAGTGACTTTCGCTAAAATGGGATCAAATAGTTGGGAACCGTACGTGAGTTCATTCGGAGCGCTGCACTTCAGTTGCCGGTGGACAGTCGGGTAGGCACAAATGTCGACACGCGGTGCTCGCAATAAATGCGCATACATATATACGCTGCGGAAAGTCCCGGAGAAATTTTAAAGATTTGAAGTTATTTAAATTCCCGGAAAATAACTTATTTGGTGCTGAATGGATAAGAAATGCGGGTAAATACTGTGTTAGGATATCTTTGTAACATTAATACAACACTAAAAACTCACGACAATATTGCTCTTGCAGTCCATATACAATATATTGATGTTGTAAATTATCATTAAGCATTAAATCATTATTAAAATAAAATAAAATTGCAGTTGTAAAAAATTTGTAACAATTTCAATTATTAAATTTACGCCATTCTTGAGAGACTACCGAACGTCATGATGTATAGATATATAGGCTGTTTTAAATTTGCCGGTAATCATTGATTATAGGGATTTCGTTTGTTAAAAGAAAGATACAATGTAGGTTTAAATTTGACGTAGCTAAATTTTACAAATAATGTAACAAAATAAATGGGAGTAGATCATTTCCAAAGGTTCCACAGGTTTTTGATTTGTGCTTATATCGTCTTAAAATTTGAAATTGTCAAAAGTAAAGCTTCAAAGAAAAATCTGTATTCTATCACTTGTAAGTGAAAATTCCACGGTAGCCTGTGAATTTCAAACACCTACAAATTATACGCTTTTGCTTTGTAGAGTGGATATATAATTATATAAAGTAGGGAATTTTCTGCTTATACCTAAGTTTAGACTATATATTTTATTGTAGTAGCCGAGATGACCCTAGCACTACAAATATTAAAATATGCCACTATACGGCACGGAATATTATGGCGAAAACACGTGACGTTCAAAAAGTTTTTCACTTTTGGGATGTATCGGGATTTATTATGGTTACCTTTAAAATTACTCTCATATTAAATAGAATGTTCCAAAAGCTCTAAAAGTATCAAAGTTGTGTTTAAATAAGGTTTATAATAATTAAACCTTAACGTTCTTTAAATAATTTGAATTTTGGAAAAATCTAATCTAATATTCATGTTTAAAATACTTAAAAAGTGTAAGCGAAATTTATGGTAAAATGTAATAATAGACCATGTTATATAACTCAATTATAATAAACCTGCTATCGTATACAGGCTGTACAAAAATTAAAACTAATCGAATAAGAATTGTAAGTGGCTATAACTTGATTAATTGAAATAGAACGCCATAGTTTTGAACCTACCAACAAATGTACTTTTCTATTACCTATCGAATGGTATTTATATATGTTAAGAATATTCTAAATAATGGCTTTTTGCGCCATTTGGTATTTCTAACCTATCTAGTTGCCTATATAGTACTGAGAAATGTCAGATAATTTACAATTATAAGAATAATAATGAAAAATATACAATCGGCTGTAACAACAATAATGGTAATAAGTAATAACATATCAACGCTAACATAAAACAGAAGCAAAATATGTATTTAGAACAAAAATAAATGAATTATCTGACATTTCTAAAAACTATTGTATCTAGTTGCTATACAGTACCTCTTATTTAAAAAACGTCAAATGGTGCAAAAAACGACTATTTTACGTTTTTACAGATTTATTATTATCGTAATATTGCAGCCTTTAATTCATGCAACCCGCTAGAATCGGGCAACTTTGCTACGGTGAGCTATCTGTATACTTATCTGTGCTTAAATAAATTTGTCTTGGACCAAATAAATCTATGTTTTGAATATGCACAAAAAAAGACAAAAACTTCCTAATGCAAGAAAAAATTGTCTTAACAGCATAATCTTGACGTAAGCGGTTAGCAGTCTTGGATGAAACAACTTTTAGTCTCCACTTTAGAATATCGTTTATTTGCATTAAAAGCATTAGACTTGGAGCAAAATGTTAGAACTCTTGAATTAAATCACTTTTCATATCTTCTTAAGAATAGTAAGACCACGTAATACTTGCCTAAATAGCATAACGATTTACACAAGGATAAAGATTTATTTCTATCAAATAAAAAGTACGTATTATAATATAATTGGTTTGAAAAAGTTTTTTTGGGAACAACAAGTAGTATTAACGGTGCCTTATTTGCAAATAAGTAGGAATTTTTAAAAATGATAAAGTATGGGGTATAATATTTTCATAAGTTTGGCCTTATTTGCAAATACACAGCGCACCATTTATGAAATGAATGCAGCCACCTTAGGTTTTATCCTTCTAAAAGTTTAAATCGAACTTACAAACCCACCTTTATTGTTCAGATGCATAACAGTAGAGTACTTGTACATGTAAAGCTTACTCCAAAATTCAGGAGTCTTTTCAACGTAACTAACTAGTCAACAATGCGTTAAATGAATGACTTAGAAATCGTTCATTACAAAGTCTTCTAATCTAAGATGTAAAGTAAAACGCTGGCTTGCTTTTAATGCTGGTGCCCCCGAATCTTTTCTTGAGAGGTGAGCAATATAAGCTATCTGTTTGCCTTATTGGTATGTTCTAACTTACACAATTGCATGTAAATATGAGACTTGCTAAGATATCTCTTTATTATCCCATGTATAGGAATTAATTCCTTCATTTCCGTCGAAGCTTATGAACTTGGCTTCATCAATCAGAATACCGTAAAAGAAAGTAGTTTTTTGTTGTTAATACCTTGAAGTAGATTTATGTTTACTTATGTTTACCAACCTTTTTGTCATGTAATTAGACGTAAGTACATTGATACGTGTAAAACTAATAAGATTCCATTAAATAACTTCACTAAAACAAATTCAGACAACGAACTAAGGTAAGGTAAAAAACGATCACACAATTGACCGACAACGCAGATACAGCGTTTTGCTGTTGCACTCTAACCGATTCTAACATTTATTTATTATACTAAATAAATGACGCGTATTGCTGTGCATGTACAATAAGCTGCATTCACTATTTACTTGCACTAAGCAAATATACTCTCTAAGAAAATTCATGGAATCAAATGTTTTCTTGAATTCAAACTTTCAAATTTCTTAGTGGTAAAAGGTTTACTTACAATAAAATTATTTCATTTTTTCTTTATCAGAAGTTATGTTCTATAACAGTGGTTCTCAACGTGGGCGGTAGTGCCCACCAGTGGGCGCTGGGATCTATAGAAAATCCAGTAAGTGGGCGCTAGGCGAAAAAAGGTTGAGAACCACTTCTCTATAATATGCCAAAGTAAGTTGCACTCAATGCATCTTTGCTGGATGTTTACGATGCACGACTCTTCAGTCATACTGCTTACGAGTATGCCGTTCACTGGTAATTACATTTTTAAAATATTCTTTATACAAATCGAAAATAATAATATATGCTTGAAAACGAACATTTTAACAACTTTACTACATTCATTTTAAGCTAGATCAAACCTTAATGATATTGGAAAACGATTTATTATAGAGAAATTATTCGTCTAAGAAAGCCACGTAGCACAGATATACGCGATCCATCTATGTTATTGTAAATTCTAAATCGTTTTTTGCACTCAGCGTTTGGTTGTCGGCGTGGATGGTGGTGACGGCTTCGCGGTCATCTAAATCGAATTTACGGCCCCACTATAAAACGCCCGTGAAGAGCTTTGTGCCTTCAAACGTGGGGAACCAGATATGTATGCCATATATTATTTTTAAATTTGTCACAAACGTATGCCCGGAAAATGTTTTTCTTTCAGAATACGAATAAAAAGAATCTCCCCGGAAAGGTACCTAATACAGATAGGGTCTTCAAGAATTTATGCGTTTATGCATTCTGACTTTTCTTGCTGCGGGATTTCCGTATTTCGGAATATAAATCGGTTTTGTGTTACGATTTATGAAATAAGATAGGTGTAAGTATACCTAGCCAAGCTATTGTATAGCTTAAAAACTTGTGTATTTATATTCACGGGTGATTGGAAACAATTACCTTTATTCTCAACCAACAGCCCGATTTTAAAATATAACTTTCATAATTTAGAAACAAAAAAAAATAAAAAATACAGACCGTTGTTATTACTGGATCTCATGACAGTAAAATGTCATCAACGTTAATTAGCTTTAACATTCATTACACGCAAAGATAAGCGATATGGATCTATCGTACAATATAGTTCAAACTTAACATAGGTATGCATTTAGCTACATGCATTTCTAGTGTTTCAGAAATACATGTACAGGCTGTTTACTAAACACACGGTAAAAACCCAAGAAATAATTATGTTGGTTAAGAATACTATGTCTCCTGGCAATTTTCGATACCTGCACTGAAAGAGAAACGGAGTTAAAATAATAGTTCTTTATGTACCAAGGCAAAGAAAAGTGACGTTTTGTCGAATGAGTTTGGAAACTGCGAGCCGAGGCGAGCAACCAAAAGAATTTGATAAGAAACTTTCCAGCCGTTGTGCGTACAAAATTTTTTCTTCTCCTACATGACCACCACTTACTAAAATCAATTTATTTGTATTCGTAGTGTTCAGAATACAGATGACTCATATTTGAATGACAGATTGTTTGACAGCTATTTTGACAACCGAACTCAGAAAAACTTCAGAATCTTCACAGAAGGGTACGATAAAGTAACGGAAGTGACAGTTTGGAACTTCAATTCGGTATGTACTTATTGTACTCTACCGTCCATGGACGGTAAACTAACGGAAGTGATACGTTAACCGTTCAATTCATGGTTTTATTATCCTGTGATGGGTGGAGACTGTGGCTTGAAAACTATAACAAAAATCCAAAAGAAACCGTGAAAAAATCCCTTACCACAAAAATTAAAGATACAAATCTAAATACGTATTTCGGCAACTAAGTTGCCATCTTCAGTAGAAAACAAGTGAAGAGCAGTGTTAAACTTAGTGTTTTCGGCTAAGGTAAACCTTGGAAGATATGCTAGTGATTTGGTGAAGAGCATATCTTCCAAGGTTTACCTTAGCCGAAAACACTACGTTTAACACTGCTCTTCACTTGTTTTCTACTGAAGATGGCAACTTAGTTGCCGAAATACGTATTTAGATTTGTATCTTTAATTTTTGTGGTAAGGGATTTTTTCACTTTTTCTTTTGGATTTTTGTTATGGTTTTATTAGATAAAGTGGCGCTTTCTATCTTCAAAGGATTGTGGTAAGGTTGTACTTTCGCATGTGGTAGCCGAAAAACACTCTAAAGACAGTGTTTTTCGGCTGAGACACTTTCGATCGTTTCCTAGCAATCATTCTGATTTCGGAGTGAATTTATGTAAAAGTTAATTCGTCAACTACTGAAGGTACTACTGCTATTTAACTTATTTCTGTAGGGTAAACTCCATAGAATGTAAATATAATTATTGAAATAACAGATGTGATTGGAAAGTAATCTTTATTTATCTGCTTATCAAAAATTAATAGAAACTAAATCTCTAAACAACATAACACTTTCTAATTTCTTAATTAAAAAAAAATTGGCCATCTCTCCCGGTATATCTGCCGACTTGTAGAGGACAATTTCTATATTTTCCTCCTTGCGTTTTTTCACTCTTGCATTATTATCATTCTTGTGTTTATGTATATTTTATTTTGATTTTTTATTTGGCTTCTTTATTTATTTATTTATTTATAATAAACAGGCAACAATATAATAAATACATAACTACATAATATAGTACATGTATATTATTAGCGTTGCTGCTCGCCATCCCTCATCCTCACCTCGGGAGCTACTATCTCGGGCTAACGGTGTTGAGGGCCTCCTAGCAGTTTTTTTCTTCTAATACGGTTGTCGTTTTATATAAAAAACGACACCTCTACACCTTTGAAGGTAGAAGAGGACGGATTATGTATGTATGCACGGTTGTCGTTTAGGTTTTACTATTAATTTTTCTTCCTCAAAATCTGTTGTATTTCACTTTTAAATTTGGGGTACGGTAGTTCTGTTATGTGTTTCGGTATTTTGTTGTACATTTTTAATGTTGTTGTAGTTAGTGGTTGATTGTAGTTGTGATGTTTATATTTTTCAGTTCTCAAGTGCGATACTCTGCGAGTTTTGTAATCATATATTTCTCTATTCGTTTGTAATCTTATGTTTGTTTTAATTTCCTTATTTCTAATTTTTTGTAGAAGTAATATATTATTTAGGTTTATTATTCCTTGTATGTTTAGTTCTTTTGTTTTGTCATAAATATGTATTGTAGGAGTTCTATAGTGTAAATTGTATATTATTTTTAGAACTTTATTTTGTTGTCTTTGTATTTTGGATAGATTATTCGTTGTTGTGTTTCCCCAAATGTTTATTAGGTAGCTAATTTTTGCAGCGAACAGGGCGTGGTATAGTGGTTTTTTAACGGAAGTCGGTATTATATGTTTAATTTTATTTAAAGCCGCAATTGTTCTTGCATTTTGTTCAATTAGTTTCTGTATATGTCTATCCCATTTCATGGTATTTTGTAATTGTAATCCTAAATATGGTGTTTCACTCACTTCCTTTAATTTCTGATTTTTTAGTTGTATATTTATTTCTTGCTTTTCCTTTTTTTTACTATATATCATATATTCAGTTTTTGTTTCATTTATAGTTAGTAAGTTATTAAAACACCATTCCTCCAAAATTTTGATAGCTTCTTTAATTTTTGTTTCCATGGTTTTTGTACAGTGTCCGGAATAAAGTATACAGGTGTCGTCTGCGTAAGCGTATAGTTTTCCGTGGAATGGTTGTTCGAATAGGTCATTTACGTATAATATGTAGAGAATTGGTGGAAGATTTCCCCCTTGTGGTATTCTGTATTCTGCAGCCATAGGTTCACTCATAGTATTATTTACTTTTGTCCTTTGTTCTCTGTTGGTGATATAAGTTTTTATTAAGTTTAATTGTTTTCCTTCAAAACCGTAATATTGGAGTTTTTCAATTAATTTCTCTTTCGAGACGGTATCAAATGCCTTCTTCATATCAATATATACCACTATTAGTGTTTTTCTGTGATCTAGTTCATTTTGAAGAGTGTTTGTTAGGTCGTACGCCGCTGACATTGTACTTGATTTTGGCTGAAACGAGTATTGACTGTAATTTATGATGCTATTTTCTTGTACAATCATGGTAAGAAATTTTTGGACACGCATCGAGCACCGAATCTTTTCGTAGCTATAGTTGTCTCTCTCATTCCCCCTCGCCTAAGTTCTGATACAATGGTCGACCTTGATAAAGCGCTCTCAGTCGGCAGGTAGCCGTCAATGCTAGGGTTTATGGTTTTGTGTTTACCTCTTTATAATTGCTTGTAGGTGTAATGTGAATAAAATACAAAATATACCGCACAAACTACAAAAACTTATGCACAGAGTTATGTATGAAGCGCGCGCTTCCGTTTGGAGTCGAGGTAGTTTCTGCAGCATATACATTTATAGTAGGAATATGACTATTTTGAGAAAAGTAATTTATAAAATGACTGCAATATATTATTGGATTGTAAGGGGTCTCGGGATGGCAATAATAAACACTTGCACTAATCTGCTGTAGGACCGTATTAAAGTTTGATGTAGCATTTTAACGATGATGGATCAAACCTCTTTAAACAAAATAAAAAAAAAAGAACCGAAGAACAATAAGGGGCAAGCTATGTATTGGATTATTAATGAACTGGTATGACGATAGGAAATTTCTCCTACTTTAAAAAATATGTATATAAAAAAGAAACTAGTCCCACAGCTGATTTCCACAACAAATATAACTATATTGTAAATTTTATAAATAAACAAAGTACATTTAATGAAATTAATTTTATTTAAAATTGCAAAGTGTGGATTCATAGGCATTAAAAAAAATACGTTGGCAAAAATATGTAATATATTTAAAAAAATGTAAGTGGTCATTATTTCCTTGCCGGTTACAAACTTTGCACCGACTTTAATTATTGGTACTATTTCCTGTAGGGTAATTGTTCTTAATTATAATATAAAATTCCTTTCTCTTTTATTTTAACTTTTATAGTAGGATTAGTGGAGCAATTGTTGTTTGCCAATAGGAAGTGTGAATTATACCTCCAGAATTAAAGGGGCTAATAATACCTAATACCAAAGTGTGTAAATTACCCATGCCCTTACATTGATTACTTTTTTAATTAATGTGTGTATTTATGTATTATTTAGGTATTCTAAATTAACCCCGGACTGCAATAAATATATCCAAGAGCAATTATTCAGTAATTACATTGTAATGCAATTAAAATAATATTAGGATTAAATTTCTTTGTATGCATAAATACTTTAGAATTGTGACTGGGGAATTATAGAGATTATTGTATATTTAAGAATTGCTAAATTCTTTTTTTTCTGAAAATCTTACAAAATATAAGCCTTTCAGCTAAGGTTTCCAAGTTAGTTAGAGGTCAGTGGTACTGTAGTTAACATGCGCGGTCCGGAGACAAGCATAGAAATAAGGGCAAAGGTGGTTACCCTTTGGGAGCGTGGTTTGTCTTATAGGCAAATTGCTGCGGAAGTAGGTTCATCAGTAAGTATTCTCTTTACATATCCTTAATTTACAAACATCGTTTCGGTTTAAATGAAACGAAAAAAAGTTGTTTTTTTTCTGATTATACACCACGTGAACGTTATTTAATATACTGCTGGTTTATTACAGAAGTCACTCGTTCATTATTGGGTGCATCGATGGCGAACTGAAAACGAAAATGTAGCGCTGAGAACTAGGCCAAGGCCTGGGCATCCACGGAAAATTACCCCTGACGTCGGAAATACAATCCTGGAGTACGTAGGACAACATCCAATCTGTACATCTGTGGGGATAGTTGAAGCACTGCATTTAAATTGCAGTGCCCGTCTTGTGAGAAACTTTCTTCACAAAAGTGGGATTCACTGTCGGCGTCCGGCGAAGAAGGTAGATTTCTTGGAGCGCCATATTGTGAGTCGACTAAACTTTGCGCAAGCAAATTTAAACCGCAACTGGGATGTGGTTATATTTTCCGATGAGAAAGTATTTTCAACCTCTCAGGATGCGAGAAAACTGGTATGGCGCCCTAACAACACTAGATTCGAAGAAAGCAATGTTGTCAGAATTCGGCAAAGTAGCCGAATTAACTTGGCGTATTGGGGTTGGATGTCCAGTGCCGGACCTGGAGAATTGACCCGGATTGAAGCACGCATGGACGCCATCCAATACATTCGTGTCCTGGAAGAAGTGTTGCTTCCCAGTGTCCGAATTATATACCCTGCACCTCATCGGATTACACTGGTGCAAGATAATTCTGCAGTCCATTCAGCTCGGATCGTGAGGGATTGGTTTGCGGAACATCGCAATGAAATAGAAGTCCTTCCCTGGCCAGCAAAGTCCCCTGATCTAAACCCCATTGAAAACTTGTGGGCGGCTATGGGAAGAATGTGGGATCTACGCGATGCACCAGTTCCGCGAAATCAAGTAGAACTTCACCAACACGTTACCGAGGTGTGGGAACGCTTTAGAGGAAGGGAAACTTGTTCGAATCTCGTGGCGTCCATGCGTGGACGATTGGAGGAGGTTATAGATCGGAACGGGTACTGGACGCGTTATTAATAATTTTTTTATTTGTTTTTTTTTTAAATTTTTTATATTTAATTGTTTTTTTAGAAGAGGATTTTTTTTTTTTATATTTTTGTTTTTTTTTTGAGGAAGTTTGACAAAAGTGATATTCTCACTGTTTACCCATCTTAGTTATGATTTAAGTTGTGTTTTTGTAGTTTTTAGAATTTTTTTAATTTTATTGTTGTTATAAGTTTTATAGTTATTATTTTTTTCTTTTACTGTTCATGCATGTTTTCTTGCTTGATCGTTTTGAAAAACGTTTTTTTTTTTTTTTTGTAATTTCAGACATGTATTTTTAGTGGTGACAACTCTCAGAGTGTAGGTTTTACCGTGCTTTTCCTCACTCCTAGGCGAATGCTGAGAGCGAACATATTAAAGACGCTGCGCGGGCGCAATTATTAAACTCTGTTTTAAATTTAATTATTTTTTTTTACCTTGTTTTCAACCTATAACTATATAAGAAATACACTAATGAAACGATATTGGAGCTATTCGCCTTCAATGACTATTGTCCCATCGCTTTTTAGCGCAAGTACAAAAAAGATCCAGTATCTGTAGGATAATAGATATTTTGCCTATTTATAATTTCTTTAACTTATGCGAGAGATGTTCTTCTTCATCGATATTTTTCTTCTACCGTTTATCCTTTAATAGTAATATTTTAAAGTGTTATTTTTCCTTTTTTGGGTATACGGTAGATATAATTCAATAAAATTTTACATATGTTTAACTGTAATTTATTATTCTACGTTCAAAGACAAATCCGAAACGTAGAATAATTAATTACAGTTTAAATATGTAGCAACACTACGCCATCATTTATTTAATTGATGGGGATCTTTTCTTAGCCGT
Organism: Cetonia aurata; assembly: GCA_949128085.1. Classification (NCBI taxonomy): domain Eukaryota; kingdom Metazoa; phylum Arthropoda; class Insecta; order Coleoptera; family Scarabaeidae; genus Cetonia; species Cetonia aurata. The sequence continues at coordinate 3,107,200 of OX421885.1, forward strand.
GCTTGTAAATGAGTGTATATCGGGCAAATTGAGCAGTGCTTGTTATGCGCTCAAAGTTATTGCACAAAATGTGAGCATTGAATCAGCTCTTTCAGTATATTATGCCAATGTCTACTCTCGATTGAGATATGGGATTGTCTTCTGGGGAAATTCCATCGACGTGGGGCGAGTCTTCATCCTGCAGAAAACGTGTCTACGATCAATTTTTGGCATACGAAGGCGTGACACGTGTAAAGACATTTTTAGAGACTTTAGTGTACTTACCGTTCCGGCTATTTATATACTTGAGTGCGCCTTGTTTGTCAAAAGTAATTATAATGATTTTTTTAAAAAATTTGAACTTGCACATAGTCATGGCACCAGAAATACATTAAATGGTTTCTTGGTGCCACCTTATACGCACTTGACTAAATTACAGAAAACTGCATTGTTCCAATGCATACGTATTTATAATCATTTGCCAAATACTTTAAAAATCCTGCCTTTCATAACTTTCAAAAACAAATTAAAGAAAATTCTTAAATCAAATATTTTATATAAAATTGAAGATTTTTTTGCAATAGAAATACGTTAGCAAACACTCAAGTTTTACATTATTTGTTATCGTAATGTGATGTATATTGTGTATGTGTGTATATGTGTATTTCTTTTAAGTCCAATTGACATTGACTTGTTCCACACACTTTTGTATCTATGGAATGAAATATATTATTATTATTATTATTATTATTATTATTAAATTTTTTGGTTTTTGTTTTTTTCTCTTGATTTAGCGGCTTGGTTTTTAAATTTAATGAATTATTCAATAAAACTCTTCATGACGTTTCGACAATCTTATTTTTCATTGTTGTCTTCCTCAGATTATTTTATATAATTCCCGAAATTTTGTCTAGAAATTATGAATGGATTATGTTATTAACATTTTTACAACTTTTTTATGCGTTTTATACTTACAAAATTAAAGACATTCACACAACATTTTAAAATAGTATTAAACATTTTTTTTATCTTTTCATTTTTCTTAAACATATACTAACTGTTAATTGTCATTTAAAATTATTATGCATGGCGAAACATTTTGTGTGAACACTGGAGAACTACATTTAAAATAAACCGAAAGGCACTCTCAGCTATGGGCGTTTTTCTCCTAAATTGTTGTACTAAAAATTGTTTATTTGTAAATTTACCTATATATATATTACTGACGAAAAGTATGTTGAAATGATTGGTGCATAAATTTTTGATAAGTTTTCTATTTCTGTTTTGTCGTTTATTGCGTTATTTTGTTTTTTTATTTGGATCATTTCTAATATACATCGCGCTTTATAATTTCTTTCTTTATTTAAAATACTTGTATTATTAAAATTGAATGTGTGTTAAAATTTTAAATGTAGTTCTCCAGTGTTCACACAAAATGTTTCGCCATGCATAATAATTTTAAATGACAATTAACAGTTAGTATATGTTTAAGAAAAATGAAAAGATAAAAAAATGTTGAATACTATTTTAAAATGTTGTGTGAATGTCTTTAATTTTGTAAGTATAAAACGCATAAAAAAGTTGTAAAAATGTTAATAACATAATCCATTCATAATTTCTAGACAAAATTTTGTGAATTATATAAAATAATCTGAGGAAGACAACAATAAAAAATAAGATTGTCGAAACGTCATGAAGAGTTTTATTGAATAATTCATTAAATTTAAAAACCAAGCCGCTAAATCAAGAGAAAAAAACAAAAACCAAAAAATTATTTATTTAATATCAGATAGAACAAAATGTTCCAGTTCGATGGGCCCTTACAAGAATTGCAAGACCTGCCGCAATTTTTTCTTGAATATCTAAAGTTACATTCCATTAATTTTGGGAAACTTTTTTTTTCAATTAAAATTTATAGTCCGTTGTTTATTAAATGTTGAATAAGTACCGCAAGACATTATAACTAAAACAAGATTAATTGTCATCATTAGTTTATATCACCTCTTCATATTATGCAATTATACCTTACTTTTACAATAAGAAATTAAGGACACGGTTAATACTTTTAAATAGATATATCGTTTTTAAAAAATACTAAAATTGTTTTCAAACGGTGATTTTAATAATAGCTACAGAATTAATTACATATTTTTAAATGTTACTTTATACATACAAAACTTATCTCTTTAAGCTACCGAACGTTGTTATATTAATTGCATTATGTTATGAATAGTTATGATTATAAATATTGTATTTCAATGCTAACTTTGGAACGGGTAAGCTTCCGAACGCACAATCTGTACTGCATTATGCCTTCATAAATCCTATCGCTACTGTTTCCCGTTTTCTATAAATGGTTCAAGTTCAACATATAATAAATTTGTGATTATGAGAACGAGCAGGTAGTAGTATAGCGCCTGCGGCAAAATTTGCGGGGTAAAACGGGAGGAAGAGATAGCAATAGCTACGAGAAAGTTTGCCTCGATGCGTGTCCTAATATTTCATACCGTAGCTGTACATGTTTCATTATTTATTGGTGAATGCTTTTCTCGAGAATCTTATTTATTGTCGATAGCAAAGAGATAGGTCTGTAATTTTCTGGTTTACTTACATCATTTTTGTTATGTATGGGTATTATTATTGTTGTTTTTAAGTAATCCGGGTAAGTACCTTCCTGGAGTGTTTTATTAATTAGTATGCTTATTATTATTATTATTCTTTGGTTGCTTTAATTACTTCCTTCGTTTTCCGTATTTCTACATGTTCTTGGAATGTTAAAATTGTATCAATTTGTTTTGTGTCATTTCGTCGTTGTCACTAATTGCTTGCGTAGCTTTTGATGTACTCTGAACTGCAACCTGATTTATAAAGCTTCTTGATGCAGTATTTGTTGCTTTGTGTTGTCTGGGTAGCTGATTGCTGTTGAATGAAATCAGTTCGTTTATCACGAAAGACATATTCTAGTACTTATTGCTCCTTGATCCAATGGATCGACTTCTGCAGCTCAAAACCCAGAAATTGTATTTTCAACTGAAGCTGCTGAAGCTTGATTTAGTAGTGCACCAAACTGCAAGAGGGAAATACGACTACCTATGTATATGTTGTCTGATCCAAAGTCTGCATGCTTCATAACAATAACTTTTGAGCGACTTAAAAACGTTTCTGTCCAACGGTTGCAGGTAGTGGGAACTGTGACTTGGCAAAGACCAATGTCATTTTGATTGCGTAATCTAGCATTTCAACAGAATTATAATGTGTGGAATAGCCGTCAAGTAGCAGTAACACTGGCTTTCTGGGTATGAAATCTGTTTTCATCCCTTCTAAAAATATGGCTGAGATTATATAGAGAGGACTTTTCAGACATGAAAACTCGAGAACCATCTTCAAACTCTTTTTCTTTCATGATACACGCTGGTGGCAAGAACTTTACCTCGACATTGCAACACACGATTACTGTAACTGTTTGGCCTGTTTCGAAGAAGGTAGCTAGCCTTTTGAACCTTTTGCAGCTAATACGTATCCAGGTCGATTGTTTAGCTACATGCCTGGTTCGTCTATATTAAAGACACAACCTGGTCTATCAAGCAATTCATTATTATCCAGAACTTTTTCTAAAAGTTCGAAGTAAGCTTCAACTTCTGGGTTGCTCAGTGCGTGACTTCCAGCAAAAGAGACTCCTTCTGAGTAATTTTCTTAAAGTAACACCTGACAAACTGAATTTTGTGAATTATTCCTCAAAAAGTCAATTTTTTTTCCCTAAAAACATGTAAATTAGTTTGTCTTCAAAAATTCTGTTTAGGTATGTATTTTGTGACCACAAGTTAGCTCTAATAGAAATGTCTTTGGCACGGATGAAAATTACTCGTTTTACTGAAAAACCCATTACAAATCCAAACACTACGATAGGTACAAAAACCAAATATTGAAAATAAATAAACCAATCTCCATATCACGTAAAATCCAATGTCCAACACAGAAACATCGAAAGAACGAGACTGGTGAAACAGAACTCTTCAATAACTGGAGACAGAAAAAAATATTTATCTGATTTGGGAATACATTTATCTATTTCAACAAGATCGACATAACCGGAAAGGCTATTTTCTGTAATTAAATTACTGGCTAGATCGGTAAAATGTTTAATAAATGATTCACACATATCTTCAGTTGAAGAGAAATGTTTAGGTAGTGTTTCCTTATTTGATAATTGGGATCTTGTTCGACATCTAAATTATACACAAACAACATATAAACTGTAAATACATTTATAGTTGTTTATGTATAATATAATACATTTGAATGTATAAGAAACACATAATCATGAATGAAAAAGTTTGAACAAGAAAACCGAAACGTATTAATAAATAAAAATGAACAAAATAATCTAGGAGTTATTGGATCAAGACCGACAATACCAAAAACAACTAAAACAGGTTTTTAAAATTGGTCTTAAAACGTAAATTCTGCATTAATTAGTGATGATAATGGGTACTACTACCGATAACTATCGTAGTTGTTGTTTGTAAGGTTCTTTTTTTTAATATCTGGCGTTTTTATTACTAGCATTTAGTTTTAGTTATACATGTACAATGATTATTGTATTGTAATGCAAAAAATATTTTTAATATAATTGAAAAAAAAATACAATGAATTTAAGGTTGAGAATCGAGGTGACCATAAATGAAGTACATCATATATTATTAAACAAACAAACACCGCTTTGAGCCTTTAAAATTGGTTGTGGGCAAAATATTTCTTAAATAACTGACATAATCATCCCCTGATCTTTTGCTTATATAGTAAACTCTTCAGGTGCGTTTCGAAAATGTTCCATCACTCAGCTCACAACACGAAACTAGGAATTTCTAAAAGGAAAAACGAGCATAATAATCTGAAGATCTTGAAACATTTGCATTGAAGCATACTTATTTTCTGGTGAACATGCTGTGCAAAAGAAAGAGACATGCATATTTATCATCATCCAAAATCGATTGAATGGTTTTGAAAGCATACATGAATGCTTTTTTGCTCATTGAGCAATTTTCACATATGATCCTAATACTTATACATATTCATACATACATGGCAATATTTATTTGTATTTGGAATACCGCGGAGTATAAATACCTACACATTTGCATGTATATATATACTTATGTAAGCATGATAGAAATGTAGTAATTATATAGAAGTTTGCTTATAATCTATTAATGTGATCAACAGTAAAATATGAAACGAGTACGGAAATAATACATTTACATACTCGGATAAATTAATTGGATTGGCTATTGTTGAAATATGAATGGAAACGCTGAATACTGCAAGCTGTTCAGGCATGCATTTGGAAACACCATTCATGAGCCTTTTATTTGATTTACTAACAATTATATGTATAATAACGTTTGGCCGAATATTTATTCAGAGCAAACATGAAATTCCACCGACGTACACATAGACATATGTGTTTGTATGCTTATTGGTCCATTCTCTCTATCGAAAACTGTAATTAAATGTAACGAAATTTAAATGCGACTTTGACATCAGAGAATTGATCGTGCGGCTATGGCATAGAATTGGTAATGGTTGTATAATATGAAATGCTAAAACGCTTAAATTGATGTATTTTATTCCGAACCTGCAAGTTCAAATAAATGAAAATATAATCAGAAATGTAATTATCAAACAATAAGCTATTGTTAACGTGCAATGGCGTTATAACAAAATTTCTATGGAGGGGATGGAGGGATTGAGTTATGTCCAGTACAATAAATCAAATGTATTTTCTGTTTTACTTGACAAGATTTATTGTCACGGTTTATTTGGAAGTGAATATTTTTTTATTTCGATATGTGATGATTGGAATTAACTTCCAAGCCACTAAAGAAAATATTTCAAAATTTTGTCCTTACATGAGGGGTACCAAACCTTTGATGTGTAGTATATTCGCGAGCCAACTACTTCTTCTACATGGTTTGATTGTCCTCTCATAGTACAATTTTTTAAATTCGTGGTTACTAAACCAATTATATAAATCAATACCGTATTTAATTTATTTTGTAATGATCATAAAATACAATACAGCAATATAATATTGTTAAATGGTAATTTTCTTACTTCTAATATAGGTTTTTCCACGACAGTGGATAGTCAGAAGTTTTCGGGCTTAGCTTAGTTTTAAAAATTTCTGGTTTGCTTTGGTGCTTACTTTTCTTCTAAAATATTTCTAAGTTTTTCACACATCAGGTTAACTGGGAGCTGCCATTAACTTTGTTATTTTAAATGGAACAGCCTATATATTTTCACATTTTTTAATTCTGTACAACTCGAGTTTCGTATACCTATCTTCAAGTGTTTTTAAGATATTACGATTTTTGTGAAAATTTTTACATTTTTGACGTTTCATCAAAACATAGTAAAACTTTCCCTGTTTCTTATACAGGCTGCCTAAAATTAGTGATATATCAAAGAATTTTTAAAGTTATAACACTTAGTCTTTTTTTCAAATAGAACTTTGTTTTACATTGTTTGGTGTAGGATTAAATTTTGCAGCGATTTGCTGTGACATTCCCTATTCCCACCTTCAATATTTATATTTAAAATACTCGTTTTATGTATTAATGCTTTCAAATCGTCGAATAATATTTTACCTACGAGGCCATGGCTTTGATATTATACTAAATTATTGTTGTCACGTCTGGTATACCCACTAAAAACCACTCAATGCCTTCCTATCTTTGAACATTCACGGAACCATCCGTTGGATATCCCCTTCATTGACGCCCTAGTACCTAATTTTCTTGACCTCTATGTCTTTATTATGACTCCTTAGCATCCCTTATTGTTCGGATCATTTGATGTACCGCCTCCCATTTTTCTCGCGACGCCCGCATAACCTCAATCAAATTTATGGTTGTAAGTTCCGTTTCAACTTTTTTCTGCACCTCTTGTTTGATTTCTTCTCAACGGTTACAGAGCAGAATGGCATGTTCCGTGGTACTTACATGTCCGCAATATGGGCATTCATCATCAATTGCTTTTCCTATTTTCTTGATAAATACTTTGGAATAACCGTGGCCAGTGAGAAATTGTGTCAGATAGAACTCAATATTTCTGTGGTTACATGTCATCCATTTGCTCAGGTCTGGTATAAGTTTCCTAGTCCATTCTCCTTTTGAGGTATTTTTCCACCTCTTCTGCCACGTTTTCAGCGTCCGGTCTTCTGCCGCTGCTACCGTTCCTTGGTTCCTGCTTTGTGGATTTCTTTTCTTTCCTGTGCCATCAAGTCTATGGGTGGAGTTCCTATTGTTACCTGGAGTGCCACCGTGGAGACCGTATTATAGGCTGAAGCCACTCTAATTAAAATTTTCCACTAAGCCTTTTCCATGAGTAGACAATTCCTTTTAGTCCCCATTGCATGTTCCTATATTGGAGCACCATGAAGGAATGTTGAATATACAACGCCGGCAAAAATTTCCCTCTTGCTACTATCTAGTCCCCCGATGTTCGGCATTAGACGCATTGGTCTTCCTGCTCTCTCTTCAGCTTTGCCCGTAACCCTTTCAAAATGATCCTTGAAGCTGCCTCTCATGTCAAACCAAACTCCTAGATATTTAAATGTTTTTTTAGGTACTATTTCCACCTCATTTATTTTAAATCTCAAACTTTCTATTTTCCTCTTTCCTGTGATAAGCAGCGCTTCAGTTTTTTCTGGTGCCAGCAGAGCTTTGTTTTCCTTCATTCATACGTCCATTATTTTTAAATTCTCATTTGTATTATGTACTAGTATGTATTTGTCGTTTGCTGTTCCTATTAAGGTCAAGTTATCAGCAAAGCCAATAATCTTAGCTCGCTTTTCTATTGACACGGATCCCTCTTTGAAGTATTCAGCAACGATATTTATAATATACTTGGATGTATTTCTATTTTCTAACCTTTGGAGAATTATATCCTAACTTGCCGTATTAAATGCGTTTTTAACGTCTAGAGTTACCAAGGCGTTTTAGTCCTTTTCTTGTTTGCTGTATACATCAGCAACAATTTCCATTGCTTGGAAGACCTCCCTCTTCGGAATCCATACTGATGCTTGGCGAGGCCCGCTTTAATTTCTATTTCCTCCTCAAGTCTTTCCCTTATAAGTGCTTCATAAAGCTTGCTGAGTGTGTTGAACAGACAGATTGGTCTGTATGTGCTTTTCATGCCAGGTTTAGAATGAGGAAAATGAGATTAATGTTTTAGCGTATTTCGAAGCACCCTATAGTTCAATACCTACTGCTTCTTAAGATTTGAGTATTCTACAAACATTTGTCGATAGTATTTTGAAATGCAATAAGATGCATCCATTTTCAGAAACCTCAGTGCAAAGTTTTCGACACTTGTTTGCTGAAACAATAATTTATTGCAATGTTAAAGTCTTAGCTCTACTAGGTAGACGATTTGAAAGCATTAATAACTAAAACGAGTATTTTAAAGACAAATATTGAAGATGAGTAGCGGACATGTTACAACAAATAGATGTAAATTTAATTCTACATCAAACGATGTGAAAACATACTGGGTATTCTATTTAAAAAATTGAAGTTCATAATTTTAAAAATTATTTATATACCATTAATTTTTAGACAGCCCATATAATATGAATGTTTTGGTGAGACAATTCCAGTATGTGTTAGTTTTAAAATGCGAGACCTCTAGCACATAAAACAAGTATAAAAAATAACCAATTACGGTCTACATGAAAAAAAAAAACCTGCCAAAAATCGAAATACCGTAGAAACAGTTGATGATAAGTATAGGAAACCCTAGTTGTAATAGACCAAGAATTTTATGCTGAATTCCAAAATATAATAATATACAGAATGTTCTATTTAAAATAACAAAGTTCATGGCAACTCCGGGTTAACCGGAAATGTAAGAGGCTTGGAAATATTTGAGAAAGAAAGCAAGCACGCTAACTGCTATAAACCCCGAAGTTTTAAAGCTAAAGAGTTTCGTTAAACCTCAAAAACTTATAACGAGCCACTTACGTCGTAAATCCGGCATAGTATTGCTTGATTCCTGAATTGTGACAATATATGTAAAATATTTATTTGAATGAACTTTAAAATCTGCATATACACTTTGTTTGCTTACAAGGGAACACAGGCGGGTGTCCCCCTCCGATTTCGATGAAACTTAACAGATCGAAAGAGTACCTTAAAATAAGAGACACGTATTTTTTTTTATCGGCGGAACCGCACGATTTTGGGGTACAGCCCCCTCCAAAGTTTGGACGATTTTTCAATTTTTCCGCTAACATCCGTTAGCCAGGTTTTGAAATGATTTGAAGTGAGCGATCTTTTTTTGATGAATAATGAATAAACTTATTATTAAAAAAATGCGGGGGTATGGGGTACTCCGTCCCCCGTTATTAGCTTTTTATGAATATATCTACCTTGAGACCATGTATTATGCTGGAAATTATGTTAAGGATAAAAACTTATTTCTGTTATAGTTCATTTGATTTATAACAATAGACGAGTTTATTAATTTTGAAGCATTATTATTATTTTTCTATTCTTACAATTATTAATTTTCTAAACTTGTTATACATCATCGTATTCTATGTAAAATCGGCCTTCTTTTGATGAATAAGAAAAAGAAAAAATATAAAAAAAATGGGGGGTACGGGGTACCCCGTCCCCCGTTATTAACTTTTTGTGAATACGGACGACGCCACCCTTAGGGCCATGCAATATGCTGCAAATTATGTTAAGAAGAAAATTTAATATCTGTTATAATTTTGGAAATATTTGCAAAAATTGAAAAATCGTCCAAACTTTGGAGGGGGCTGTACCCCAAAATCGTGCGGTTCCGCCGATAAAAAAAAATACGTGTCTCTTATTTTAAGGTACTCTTTCGATCTGTTAAGTTTCATCGAAATCGGAGGGGGACACCCGCCGGTGTTCCCTTGTTAGTTGTGTGCCGATATTCTCGGAATGCATTTAAAAATATAACGCAGTTTAATCACATTTTAAGCCACCTAGGGCTATTGTCTTGGATGCACTGTCAATATACACTTTGAGTGTTGATATAAAGGAAAGCTGCGTCGTCCTTCATTGAGCTATTGCGTACCTAACATTCATCGATACAATAATATTTGGCGATGAACAACAATCTTACGTCGATCTCAATCATCTAAGTACACTTACTCATTTGAATAAGTTATTCGTTTAGATTCAACTAGATACTTTTATCCGAGAGCGTAAAGGTTGCAATTCATAATTCACAAAAGTTTTGAGTTTAAATTACATAAATCCATCTTTTAAATACTTTTCTTGACTTGGGTGGTACAAATATACTTGTGCAGCGTACAAATCCCAATAGCAAAGAAAGCTTCAACGTATTGGAATTGATTTTCATCTGCCTTTCCTTTGAAGTGAATGCTTACTACAAGGTAAGATACGTTTTCGCACGTAAAAATTGTTATTTCGTCGTGCATTTTCCAAGGCGAAAGAAGAAAATCTATTTTCAAATGTATATCAGTGTCCAGGCAATAAGAAAATATATCTCTCGGCACAGAAACGCACAATACATATACAAGCGCACATATCCGCAAGATATCCCAAGATTTGTCGGCAAATCTACCCCGATATTCGAGGGAGTCTTTATATTTTTTACGAGATATATATCATAATACCGGCGGAGCCTTATTCACAATGCGAATGCAATATTGTTTTTATGGGCGCGCGTCTGAATGCCGAAGCCCGCGCCGCGCCGCGATTACATTTCCTGCAACGCAACTGTAAGAAACAGAAACCGTTTGCGTACTCTGCCGACAGAGGGAGCCGTAATCGCGTATAGCGGAGCGGCACGGAGGAAAGCGAAAGCCATTTATTTTTATGTGAGTGTTATCTTTGATAGCGAGTGACTATGTTCGATGATTTTTTACTGTTTCACTAAAAGATACACGTTAATGTGTTTGATTTTGGGGGAAGACGTGAGGAATTTATTGACAACGCGTCGGGAATATGAGTTCACGCGGGGTGCGTTAAAAATATTGCTGATTAGTTTTTTTGTTCTTTTTTTTTTTCATTTTCAAAACTATAAAATGGAAAATCATTTATTAACTCCTAAAAATATGAAATAATTGGCAGCTAGAATAAAATTAACGGGGAAGTAGTATAAGCCATCACAAAAACTAACTACCTTGTAATTCTTTTTACTACTTAAATCTTAAAAAAGCATTCTAGAATTATCTAACTCAATAGTAATTTTGTAACATAACCATATAGGTACAGACAATCTAAGACAGTGGCGTAAATAGGGGCCGCAAAACCCCGCAATGCGGGGGGGCCCCGGTGGCAGAGGGGCCCCACAAACAGGGTAGCCAAGTCGAAGAAAGTGTCCCAGTATGACATTATTAAATTGACATTTTCAAAAGTCCAGACCACACAGCACAAGGAATGGCCAATCAAGTGTGTTCATTGTTCATCCCTAGAAGAGAAATCTATAGACATCAGAAAATGTCGAGGCCAAGGCTATGATGGCGCAAGCGTAATGAGTGGTACTTATAATGGGCTTCAAGCTAAAATAAAAAGTATTCAGCCAAATGCGCAATATGTTCATTGTGCTAGTCATAATTTGAACTTGGTTGTAAATGATGCGGTATCAGGTTGTAGAGAAGTTAGCAGATTTTTTGCCATATTACAAGACATTTACAATTTCTTTGGTCACAGCATTAATAGGTGGGAACTGCTATCCAAAATAACACTGAAAAGCCTAAATCCAACAAGGTGGTCTTCTAGAATCACATCATTAAGGGCTGTGAAACTGTGATACTTAGACATCATTAAGGCACTTACTGAAATATCTTTAAAGAGCTCGAAAACAAGTGAACGAGCTGACGCCGTCAACATAAAAAATAAAATATCTACATTTGAATTCGTGCTTATATCTGTTTTCTTGTATCATTTATTAAATGAAGTAAATTATGCTTCAAAACTTCTTCAAAAGAAAAATATAAATCTTGATGAAGCAACAAATGTGCTAGGTGATATCAGCTTACGTCTACAAGAATGCAGATCAAAGTACGAATTCTTTAAGATGGACGCCATTTCTATTTGTAAATATGGAAAATACCTCCCATTTTCAGTGCTAAACGTCAACCAAAAATCAAACATCACTTCGATGAAATATGTGAAAATTATTACTTCGATAATGCCGAACAAATATTTAAAATAAACGTTTTCTATACAACCGTAGATATTGTTAACACGTAAATTAGAAGTAGGTTTACAGGTATGTCCGAAATTTCAAAATTATTTCAATTTCTGCAGCCAAGAAACCTTTTAACACTATCAGACAGTGAATTAATTAAAGCAGCCACTACATTACAAGAGCATTATTGTAATGATCTAACAAATAAATTTCCTGCGCAACTTTTAAATGGGGTTTCATTTTTAAAACATGACATTACCGTAGATACAACTACAAAACAATTAGCCGAATTACTTTTAATAAAATTTGGGTTCATGGAAAGTGATTTCTCGGAAGTAAATACAGCTTTGCTACTTTTTCTAACAATACCTGTAACTGTAGCTACAGCAGAGAGATCTTTTAGTAAACTGAAATTAATAAAAACATACTTGCGTAACACAATGACACAAGAAAGATTAAAAAATCTCTCTGTTGTAGCTATTGAAAACGCAGCTGCAGAAAAGTTGGATCTTCGACAACTAATTCGTTGGTTTGCTGATAGAAAGGCACGGAGAACTGCTATATAAACACAATTATTTATAAAATGATTATGTTTATAAAAATAGGTTTTGTATTCGGTAGTAAACATTCTAAAATTCTTAATAAAAGCGAAATTTTAAATTTTGATTACTATATAATTAAATACAATTAGGTTAAGTTTTTTTTTAATTATGTATATGATAAATGTGGTTATCTGTACTTATTGTTAGTATCGTATAATGTATTGTAACATGTTAATAATGAGTTTATGAAGATATGCTTATGTATGTACCTACATTATTCCACATAAATGAGACTGATAAATAGCAGACGAATAGTTTTATTGAATACCGAATAGAGCCTGAAAAACGCGATTTTATGTTCAGGGGCCCCATATAACATTTTTGCGGGGGGCCCCAAAATTTCTAGTTACGCCACTGATCTAAGATCATTTCATCTAAAGGAAAATAGGTTAAAATTAAAAGAACTGGCAAGTAACGCATCATAAACATATATGTAGTCCTATAATACTTCGTAATCAATCAATACATTCAAAACTAGTACTTGACTGCTTCAAGTTTCCATTATTATACTCGAAATAAATTGCAAAGCATTTTTCCAATACGGTAAAAATTTACATATCCCAATCATGATTTTACCTATACGCAATGTGTCCATATGTGATTAACATCATTAAATAAAATTATATTTCTTTGCAGAGCTTCAATTATAGTCCACCTTCCTATTTTACAATTCTATGCATTTTAATGTTAAATTAAAAATAAACTATAAAATTTAGAAGCTAGAATTAGATTCAATAAGTAAATGATAATATAATGAGTTCCTACTAATTCCAAGATTTTTATTTATTAAAATATGTCATTCCCTATGAATAGTTAATATTTACTTTTCAATGTGTATGGAGAAAAAGAAAGATCGATAAAAGAACCGTAGCAGGATGTAGTCATGGCCAGTCTAACTCTTTTCAAAGATTCGTACGATACGACTCTTTAACGGAGCAAAATTCGTATGGAGGGATTCGTATCATTCATACCATTTCGTACCGGACCGATACGAATACGAATTGTATGCGTATTAGACATGGACAGTCTGACATTTCAAACATTCGTACGAGATTACTCTTTCACGGAGCAAGATTGTATCGAGGGATGCGTATCATTTCGTACCGTTTGCCGTCTGTGGTGATAGCGGTAGGAATACGCGCATGACGTTATTTTGATGCTGTTAAGTGTATGCAGTCTTCAAATTAGTACGTACTCGACGTATGATTAATCGTACTTACGGCGGACAGTGGTTCAAAATTGCAAATTAGCTTGACAAGACTAATAAATACTGTATTAGTTATCGAAAAATAATCAAATTTGTCACGTCTTTGAAGTCGTAGATGAAGCAAATGAACTAAAATATTTGGTTTTTGGATGGGACGATATACAGGCTGTCCCACATAACTGGCTCATTAGAATTTGTTGAAGCTCAAGTTGGAGTTTAATTTTGAAACTTGCAGAATAGTCATGGCCAACTATGATCTATGTAAAAAAAATTAAATCAACTTGCTGATTTTAAATGAAATGGTGTAATGAATTCAGTGTATTTCCTGGATCATTGTAATCAGTTTATATGGATTTTCCCTATCCCCAAACTTAATAGTTTTTGAAATTTTTCAATTGTGCCAAAATTTTGACGTTTGCCGTCTTTTCAATAAAAATAAATATTTCATAAGGTATTAGACATTAAACTACCATACTCATGTGGACGCAAACACATGGCCATAAGCACTAATCGGGGCACCAGTAACCACAATATCCTATATAGGCTGTTCAGAAACTTATGTCTAATATGGATATCTTTAAACTAAAAAAACTTTTTTTTTCAAATGGAATTATTCCTGGTAGCTTTTGAAATATTTACACTTATTACATAAAATCAGCAGAAATATGCAAAAGCTGATAGTTTTAAACAAGTAAAACTGATTTTTTTTCTTTCGGAATACTCTGCATGCCATGTTTTAAAATAATGCTGCTATGAATGTATTTCAAAATCTAACACTTAAATTGATAAATACAAAGTTACGAATAAATGAATCAAACATGAGCAGAGACTTAATATGAAAAATAGAAAGTCACACAAAGAATATTAAAATAAAGAAAAAACTACGTTCATGTCTCTTCTTCAGAGTCATACACGCTATTGTCTAATACAGGTGGTTTTAACAAAGAAATCACGTCGCTGTTCATAATTTTGCTTTTTTTGATTGGCAATGGTCTAATGCTGGAGATTAATGGGTCAGAAGAGTGACATAACAGCTGAAGAACTATTAGTTATCGAAACCAAACAGCAAATGGACAGACTTTATTTTTATTTAAGTGAGGCTTTAAAATTAAGATTATTTATTATCTCTGAATAATATTTTGTATAGTGGTAACTTTTAGTATTGAAGTAAAGTCATTTACTTAATTTCATTGTTATATAATTATCATAAATAGACATATATAATTATTATAAGCATATATTTCTATATACATAGTCATAGATACATGACATGATTTCTTTGTTAAAGATAAATGTATATCTATAAAACAAATAAACCAGTAGTAGTAGTAGTAGTAGTAGTAGTAGGGTCAGAAGAAGCCAGAAGAATGTTCAACAAATCCTCGTTTGCCGCTTTCCTTGATATTTTCGCGAGAATTATGTTCTCGGTAATAACGGAAATCTTTATGACGAGATTCCTGCACATCTTCCGCTAACTGACCTATGGGAATCAAGAAATGTTCTACAACTTCATTTTCGTGCCAGAGTATTTTGTGAACTGTTGGGGACATGGGCTACCAATTATACAATTGAATATGAAGTAGCACAACTTATTTCTAAAATGAACAATACTCATGCTACTGGAGTTGATGATATACCAGTTCCAATTATCAAATGTATTTCCCATTTAACAAGTTCACCAATTCAAAATATTATTAATAGTTTTATTGAAACCGGCATCTTTCCAGATATTTTCAAAATTTCAAAAATCCTACCATTATATAAAAAGGGTGAAAGAGATCAAATTGGAAATTATAGGCCAATTGCTATTTTGCCAGCCTTTTCAAAAATATTTGAAAATGCATTATAATCCCGGTTAATGAGTCATCTAATTAAAAACAATTTAATTTCAAAAGATCAACATGGTTTTATAAAAAAAAAAGATCTACTAGTACGGGATTGGCTGATTTAATGGATTTCACTCTAAATAAGTTGAACGCTAACAGGGAGGTATCTTGTATTGCATGTGATCTTTCGCGAGCTTTTGACTTAGTTAACCATAATATATTATTAGAGAAATCATCTGCTTATGGTGTACGAAGTACTGCACTTAGTATTTTTGAATCTTACTTGTATCAGCGAAAACAATTTACTGAAATTAAACATAGAAATAATAATGGTAATGTGGAACGATATAGATTTGAAACAATAGACAATTCTATTGGAGTCCCACAAGGATCAATCTTGGGTCCCCTACTATTTGTTGTTGTATAAATTACTTGCCACAATACTTGTCGTAGTGTTATGATGATACTGTAATTTCAATTTCTGCGGAAACCCGGGAGGAATTGTTAGAAAAGGCCCGTCTCGTATTGGATGAAATGATGGTGTGGTGTCGAGAAAATAAACTAATTCTAAACATTGAAAAAACTAAATTAATTCTTTTTGGGAAAAACAGTTCCCAGCTAGAGTTAAAAATTCAAAATAATGTATTCACTTCGGTATTGGAGTTAAAATTGTTAGGGCTAATTATAGATAAAGACTTGAAATGGGATATTATTATTTCTAAATTAAACAAGTCTTTATATGTTTTAAGAAAAATGAAATCAAATAATTGCGATATTAGTACATTAAAAACAATATATTTTGCATATTTTAACTCACACTTGACATATGGTCTATTATTTTGGAGGGTCAATTCACATACAAAATTAATACTTAAGATACAGAAAAAAGCTCTTCGTATTATTTACAATCTGCAAAGAAGAGATTCCTGCAGAGATTATTTCATTGAGCTGGGTGTCCCTACAGTTTATAATCTTTATATACATGCAGCTGCCTGCTACGTTCGGAATAACATAAATAAATTTCAGCTGGATTCGACAACACACTCCTACAACACGCGACGGTCAGATTTTGTTCGTTATGATATTTCTTGGTCAAATAAATTCTACGCATCTTATATCCGACACAGTATTCGAATTTACAATGCTCTACCTGAGGCTGCGAAACTCTGCTCTCATGCAAAGTTTAGTAAACAATTGAGATTATACCTAAAAACCAAGAATTACTACTCATTCGAAGAATATTTCACAGAGGATGATGGATTTGGCTCTGGATGTTGATTTATGTAGGTATTCTATTCATAAATTTATTTAAATTATTTTATGTGTATTTATTATTATTATTATCTTAACTTACATTTTAATTACATCATCAACATTATTTTTTTTTTTTCTGATACCTCCGCAGACCACCAATAAACCGGTCTTCTACCTCCACCCATCTGTTTCTTTGGAAAGACCTTGTCCATCAGATTTCTAATCGTTCGGGTCAACTCTTCTGCAGTCATAATATCTTCTGCCTCACTTCTTAAGCGTTCACGGAACTCTTGATTTAGGTGTCTCAGGCTTTTTTCGGTCATTCTCCACCGGGTATTCCTCCCTCGAACGGCGTTGTTATTATCCGTAGGTGGTTCGGCGTGTATATCAAACAGGATATGCTGGTGGCAGCTCAGCGTTTCTCCCTCGATAACCTTCCACCCAGTAATACGGCGGGCTATACATCTACTGCTAAAACTTATATCGATAAAGGATGAGCTCTGTCTTCTGATAAACGTTGGTACGTTACCCCGATTATGTACCACCAGGTCTCGCTCTTCAAGACACTCAGCCATTGCCACACCTCTCCTATCCTCAATATTTGATCCCCACAAGAAGGACTTAGCATTAAAATCCCCCCCAACGACGATTTCTTTCCTCTGAGAATCCATATCTTCTCTTAGGTTGTGGAGAAAATCTTCAAAGCTTTTTTGGTCTACGTTTGGTGATATATAGCAGCCATATACTATGAAGGAATCAAGTTCCAGCCACACGAAGCCATCGCCCTTTCCACTATTAATACCTTTGATGTTACTGTGCGTTGTTCTAATGGCAACATCCATTTTGTTGTCCACAATCCAGCTTGTACCCATTATTATCTTTCTAGTTGGCTCATTATTATTATTATTAACCATACTTTTATTATTATATATCTGTTATGCTACACCACAGGTAAAGCAATATATGTATCTATCTATCTATACAACTTGGCAGTGTCTTTACAAAACATTTAAAATTTTTCTGGGGCAATTTGGAAGCCTGAGCTTATAGTACTTAGTACCACGCTAAAGGAATAAATTAAAGTTTAATTAACCCCCGTGATGATACTTGACAGCGCAGGGTTTTGGAAAAATCGTCTGTCTGTATTGCCATCATTGGCAGTGTCACTTTTTTAACTTTTTGTCATTAAAATAAAAAAATATATACATGTATATAAATTTCAAATTCAAAAACAAATTCGTAAATGTTTAATTAAATTTATTGTGATTTGGATACTTGTTTTTTTATTCAAAATAATCCGCAAAACCAAGAAAAGAAGAAATGTATAAAATACAAAGCAAATATTGCTTTTGTAGGTCTTGTGAATAATATCTTCAATCGATTCATTCGTATAGACATTGTAAAAGGTGTAGCGTTTCTCTTTTTTAATTTTTTTCCGTTTCGCATTATCTTTCCCTTTTTTCTCTTTAGTAGTAAGATTACAAATATGTAGGTAGTAAATATTCTTTTCAATCGTTATTTTTGTTAAATGCTTTTACCGCGGTAGATCTCTTGAAATGCATGCGAAAAAGTTTCTGTTAGTGATGAAATTAAATAAAGAAATCAATTGTTGTCTTCTCTTCAATTTTATTGATAGTTTAATTTTTTATTATTACCTCACCCTGCAAGTTCAAATTTCCAAAGAACAAACGCAATTAGTTTCTACTGGAGGCTTTCACCGAAACTGCGGAACTATGTGTGTCTTGCTTCATAATATCACGCAAATTAATAGACTGAATATTAATACAATATGAACAAAAGTTGCCGATACAGTTTACAAAACCTCTATTTGATATACAAAATGTTTCATGACTCACAATCATATGCAGAGAATTGACGGAAATGTCGACAAAAACTTGTTATTATAATAAAAAGCCGATACCAGAAATCGAAACCTTTTTATCAGTTGAGATTCGTACCATCTGACTCCCAAGTAAGATTCGTACCAAAGATACGAATCATACGGATACGACCCATCTCTAGCAGGAAGAAATGAATGAGAGCTTGCCCACACATTGGTTTGTGTCGTAGAAAAAGACAAGTAGAAAAAATTTGCACGGGAAAAACCGTGATGTTCGTATTGTAAAAATGAATGTGTGTACAACGTGGGCTTAGATTTCATTTTTGACAGCATTGATTCGATTTTTCAACCTTTGAAATTTTATTGATTATTAATTATCCTTACATAGGAGGCTGTGATATTTGATGGACAATGTTGCGTTTGAATAATGACTCGATATCATTTGAAAATATACTCAAAATATAGATGTGAATTATTATACAAATCTTCAAATGTCAAATTGCTGACGTAAAATTTTCGCTTGAATAGCTATTGTACCTTATTTTTTTCCTTTTTAACGAAACCGAAAAGGCGAATAAACATATCTCTCTATATTACATTTAAATAATCAAACGAATATTAAGAGGTTTCGATTATACTTGAGTATATTATCTAGTATTTGCTTGTCCATAAGATATTCGTAAATAAAGTAGAGCTTTTTGAGTATTGGATCTAGGATCATTTAGTAAATAAAATTTCGATATTAAACTAAACATCTTTAATTTCTTGTTGTTACGTTTCGGCTATATGTACATTTGTACATACATGTATATAACCTTCTGACAATTTTTTTTATAACTGAAACCATTTCGTCCAAAACATTGACTCTATAAAATATTGCATTTGCAGAAACAAACAGATTTTTAACTTACATTTATGTTCTAATATCGGCTAAATGTTGCTAAGTAAAATTATTTTTCTTTAAAATGACACACATAATTAAAGTTTAAAGAAATAGTGATAAAAAGAATATATTTATAAAGATAAAAGTTTTTCTAAGTTGCTCGCGTGAGCCATTATTAACAGTTGAAATACACATACCTGCAGCCCGTACACGTATCATACGAAAGAACTCATTGTACCACCTATTCGTTGTAAATATTCACTATCCGTTCATTGAATATCGTCACACTATTAAAGTAAATATCCTATACACTCATTGGATACTTGAATAGTCCTACTATATTCTACTCTACTCGTTATAACCAATCACTGAGTTACTATACTCGTTGCTTTGAGTATTAAGAAGTATCAGATATTTTGTAACGAATAAGTACCATGTGCTCATCACTAATCTCTGTGTCTATATATGTATAGTTTTGTCTAACATAGTTGCTTACTTTCTGGTAGCACAGAAACTCATAATAAGAATAAACTTTTTTAACCTACATCAATTCCGGGCCTTTTTTGTGATTCCATTCTTTATTACAATCATCCCTTTATGCATATATAACATATATTAGAAATGTAAATCAATTTCGGTACCGCATTTTATTCAAAAGGAGGCTGTTCTTTTCTTCTATTATTGTGTTTCGAGAACAATGCACATTTCTTCGGGGCTTTTTATTCCCCCGTATAACTTTCCTTACTGAATAGGAAACGTAGTACCTATATTGTGAAAATAAGTCGCCTGATTTTCATATCGCAAGTGGAAATATCAGTAAATTTATGCAAATAAATATAACAGAAAATAGAGACTATTGTTAGTTCAAATATAAGGTAACTTTAAGGAAAATGTTACTATCTGTAATCGACTGATCCCCGTATTTATTCCGGATTTTTTATTACTGAATGCCCCTCCGCCTTTCAAAGCATATTTCTGTACACATAAAAAGTGCGACACTGAATCGAAATATCACCGTGATATGTATGACTTTTAGGGTTCGACGCCGACGTCCGGCCCCCCTTTAAGTACATAAACATTCAATCAGCCGACAAAATCTATAATACCTATAAATACGATATCAATAAGCGAAGTCTCGTGGGATGACGCCAGCCTTTCTCCTCCCTCTTTGCTTTTATGGGCAAATGTACTGAAAAAGCTCACTTTCCTGTTAGTTTTGATAAGTACATACCATATTATATATGATGTAGGAAAACAAAATTTATGTACGCTCTTTCTAAATATATAACCTATTTTGACACTAACTAAATTCAACATATCTACATTATTTAAGACGACGTGAGAAAGTATAGGTACTTAAAGTAAAAATTTATGTTCATTCAACCGGTAATTTACTAATGAAGACGTTTATTTTTTAGCTGTTGCAGCTTGTTTTATGTAATAATTATGTAAACAATCATTATCTGTCCATAAATCACATTTATAGGCCGTCGCAGCTGATTAATTGGTTCCAATTAACGAATAAATTTAATAATGAATCAACTTTCTTAGTTGCTTTGAAACCATTCACTCAGAGGTGTATCAAATGTTTTTTTTTTCCTATTTAAAAATATTAAAAAAAATATTTCTAAAAATTTGTTTGGTACATTTGCAGAGGAGGAGATTCTGAAGGTGGCCATGCGACGAAACATCTACACTAAATTACACAAATATAGATGGATTGGAAAAGGTGTGGTTTTATCGCAATACTATTCCAATTGAATATGCAATTTGAGTAAATCTTGCCCCCAATCATCATCATGACCCCGGAAAGAATTACGATTGATCGGAACGAGATTTGAACCCCTGACACCAAGTAACATTTGAATCCCTAAGCAATGCCTTAAAGAATTCAGCTAATCTGTAGCTAGTGAAAGTGTTAACACTGTCAATATTGTACTCAGTTGTAGTTTTATTTTTATTACCTTTATTGCACGTCTAATGGAATAATACTTACTAGGTGGGGTGAAAAGTAACCTCCTTGACCGCCGGAATGCGCTGCTACTGCAAAAAAGGTTATGGTGCCTTGAAGTCCGTTCATATTTAGGCAGACATGCCAAATTTCAGTGCGATACTGTATTTAGTTGTGTTTTGACAGCTGATTGTTGTTGACGTATTTGGCATCATGTTGAGTATGGACAAAAACGATTTTCGTTCTCTCATAAAACATTATTTTTTGAGAGGCAAAACGGCGAAGGAAACAAAAGAAAAGTTGGATAAATATTATGGGGCTAATGCTCCGTCAGATTACACCGTCAAATATTGGTTTCGAGAGTTTCGTGGTGGCCGCAACTCCACTACCGATCAAGTCCGCAGCGGCAGGCCCTCCGATGCGGTTACAGAGGACAATGTCAAAAAAATACATGAAATGGTATTGGCGGACCGGAAAGTGAAGGTGGGCGAGCTAGCAGATACCACAAAGATTAGTACTAAGCGCACACGCCAAATTTTGGGCAATATTCTGCATATGAAAAAGTTATCCTGCCGTTGGGTGCCGCGCATGCTCACTCCTGACCAAAAACACGAACGCGAGAGCACTTCGAAAGAGTGTTTGGGCTTGCTGATGCGGAATCGGGCGGACTTTTGGCGTCGATTGGTAACTGTTGATGAAACCTGGATCCACTATTACACACCAGAGAACAGAATGAGTGCCCGGCAATGGACTGAAACCGGCACGAGTGCTCCGAAGCGTGCTCTTCGTGGACTACCTCGAAAAAGGAAAAACCATCAACAGCGAGTATTACTGTGCATTATTGGAGCGATTGAAGGCCGAAATCGCTGCAAAACGGCCTCACATGAAGCGAAAAAAAATTTGTTTTTGCAAGACAATGCACCGGCGCACAAGAGCATCCCAACCACGGCTAAAATCAATGACTTACGGCTCCAATTGCTGTCGCATCCACCGTATTCGCCCGATTTGGCTCCCTCGGACTATTATCTCTTCCCAAACCTCAAAAGATGGCTCATCAATAAAAAATTCAGCTCACGCGAGGAAATCGTCTACGTCACGGAGGAGTATTTTGCAGACCTTCCGGAAAATTACTTTTCGGACGGGATCAAGAAGTTGGAAAATCGCTGGAATAAGTGTATCGAGCTAAAAGGGGACTATATTGAATAAAATAAAAAAACATTTAAAAAAAATTTTGTTCATTCACAAGGAGGTTACTTTTCACCCCACCTAGTAGTAACCTATAGTGTATGACTGGTTGTGTGATTTTCGCTATTTTACTTCATCAAATTCAGGCAACAATTGGCAAAAGAAAACCTTTCTTAATGTAGTGCTTTCAAAAAAATTATAGAAAATCCGGAATCACTACATGCGCAGTCGTCTACTCTCGTTTTACACGTGCTATGTGGCGGAACTAACAATCCATATATGATTTACACTAGATGGTGCCTGCATCACCGGCTTACGCTGATTATTTACAAACATCAACATATTTTTCGACACACATATGAATGTATCATGTGTGAATTAAACCTATGAAATTGTGTTTGTTTAATTATCTAAAGATTAGAGAAAGAACAAAACTGAATAATAATAATAATAATATATTTGCCAAACATAAACCCATTAACAGGACGAAATACAATAAATAAGTAGTACAGTGCTCAACTTAAACTGATAATTCACAAATTCAAATTCAAATTCATAGCAATACCCTACACCAAACTCTAATACGAAAAAGTAGATCCACAAGTATAAATGTAAATAATAATAATGGCAGATGAATAAAGTGTTCATCGTACCAGTTGTAGTTGGCGCAACTGGTGAAATACCAACTAAATTGCATAAGTCCATCGCTACTCTGGGGTTGGAAACAAATTTATATCTACAGCTACAAAAGAGTGTACTACTTCATGCAGCTGCTATAGTCCGTCGCATCCTTACATGAGCATCCGCAGAGCATCTTGTTCCTGGAACCGATGTCCATTTGCGAATACCAAGAAGAAGAAATCTCGTGAAAAAGAGAAAATAATAATAATAAACTTTATTACCCAACAGATTTAAAATCTATTCACAGGATAATATACAAACATAATTGAGATAGTGCATATTTAAATGCAAGTAGTGCAAACAAAACAAGAGAACAAAAAAAAATACATAACGCGTCCAGTAAAACTGAAAAGAGGCTTAATCGTAATCTTACACATTAAAAATTAAAAATATCATTGCACATGTTATTACCATTAACCGACATATAAGTAAGAGGAGCACGCTTCAGCAAGTTGGTTCGTGGAGCAGGCACACGCAAACTAACAAAATATCATGAACTGGGACCGTGAAGTAAATTTGCGACAGTAAACTTGGAGAATCCACTCTATTTTGTACAATATTAACAAGAAATCTGCCACTTGCAGCATCTCTTCGACTTTGTAAAGAATCAAAGCGGTGACGATTTAGCCAACTCTCATAATTAGTAATTAGTACCGCGTGGCGAATAGATCGCGTCAATCCTATACGACAAGAACTTCAAAAACCGTTTTTGGATTCTTTCTATCGCGATCTATTGGTAATGATAATAAGGGTACCAAATAATAGAAGCGTATTCCAGCTTAGTACGAACAAAAGTAAAAAATAAAGCTTTCATTACCCTAAGATCAGAAAATGATTTGCAACTGCGTATTAACAAACCTAAACACCTAGAGGAGGCATTAATAATTTCAGTAATATGTTCGTTAAAAGAAAATTGCGAGTTAAAGAGCATTCCCAGATGTCGGACAAGAGATTTGCTAGGTATTGGTACTTGATTAACAGAGAAAAGAAAAGATACGACACGACAGTGTTACACTTAGTAGAAGACAATGCAACACATTTATTCATATTTAGATTGATCCTATTTTGATTACACCAGTGGCTAACAATGTTCAGGTTTTTCTGAAGAGTATATTTTTGAGTAGATTTTTAGGTCATCAGCATATACTGTAACCCTACAATCACGCTTACATAATAAATCGTTCAAATAAATAATAGGAGACCCAAATGAGATCCTTGCGGAACACCTGTATAGGCTATGATAGATTCCCAGAGTTATACCCATTATAGGAGACGTAAGAGATGCGCTTGTGTAAGTAAGACGTAATTAAGTCGGTAACCCGAGGGGTAAAACCAATGCTCGACAGGCTTTGGAGTGGTAATGTTGTATATGTATGGTCTATAGTGTCAAAAACTTTTGCAAAATCAGTACATCCACTTGCTGGAGATTTTCAAGCGACACACTAATAAATTGGGTAACCTCGGCTAAATTAGTTAGGGTAGAACGTCCAGATAAAAAACCCATGTTGATGAACAGACAGAAAGGATTTCACGATAAATGACAGTTGATTATGCAAGTCTCAAATACCTTACCAACGTTGCATAAAATATTTAAACTATTTGACTATGACTTCGTTAATTCTAAAGAAAAGTACTTTGTATTAAAATGCTCCTTTACCTATTAAGTCAAGGAAATACCGACAACAAAGTATGTTTCTTTGAGTTCAGAAATCCTTTTTATGTGTGCATTCTCTATGAAAAATAAATCCTCCGAGTTTGACGCGGCCCGTGTTTGCCAAATCTTTAACTATCTGTATAGGTCTGCATTGCTGAATATCGGTAGCGACTATACCGATTGATACCGTACTAGAAACTAAAATGTCTCTTACGATATAAACTTATTAGAATGCGTGTCACTTATTCTATCGGTATTTCACAAAAAGTCCACGTTGTCTTTTATAAAGGAAATAAAACGAGAGCTGCCGAACAAAGGGAAAAAAAAAGAGGAATGGATTTGTTATCTTCTGAAGTCAGCAACACCATAAATACGACGATTTGGCGAAGATCTCCGAATCGAGTTTTATTGGCCGAAAAGCACTAGATACGTGTATGTGTTTCCGGACGTGCCGCTTTCTCTGCCGTTTGACTGATAGTTATTATATTGCCCTACATCGACCCAATTCGGCGTTCTATGTGTTTCTGATCACGAAGCATTGCGATGAAAGATTCGGTCCAGCGCTGATCCAGAAAATAAAACATTTGATGTTCGACATCCAATCAGCATTTGGAGAACGAACGATGAACAACTCTTTACGATATCATCACTTGTATATCGTTGCTGCTCTCTCCATGTAGAAAGAAGTGTGTAAATATTGGCGCTTTTGGGATTAGATGTTTAGGGCATCAGTGCGGCTCACTACAGCAATATTTCATTTAACGTGTATAACATGCAGTATAGTTGTCCTTTTTCACTACGGAAATATATTTGTGCACAATAAGCCTTTGTGTTGTGTTTCAGTTTTTAGTGAATTTGTATTATACAGTAAGAAGAAAAAGTATTAATAAAAAAGAACTAAAAATATGTTTTTTAATATACCTATTTCTTTAAGTATATCAATGAAAACAGATTATTTTCAACGTTTTGCAAGTATCGCCCTCTCTTGGTTCTTTCAATTCTTTCCTTAAATATTTTTTCTTATCAAAAAAAAAATACCCTGTGCGTTGATGACTGTTTGCGTAACTCGCGCCGTAATTTTCTTAATATGTCGCCTGGGATATTTTTACATTCTTGTAGAACATTCCAGAGTTGTGCCTTTGAAGTAAACGCACTCTTCTTGCACGTTCAACCCACAATAGCTGAATGATGTTGAAATACTGTTTGCATAAAGATAAAATTCTATTACCAGCTGCCATGCGACTGTGTAAATTCCACTAGCCGGCATTTGACTGTGGTAACTGAAATTGGTTACTTTTGTGATTTCGTTTGCTTATTAATTGTAGAAGACAATCATCTGCTGGGGCGATTATTTACGATGGACCAGGACGGTCACAGACTTCCAAAGTGTCTCTTTCTTGATATTGGCGCATTTGACTCTCGAAGCCGCTATGTTTAATCTTTCACCGATTTGCCTACTGGCATAACCTTCTTCGTACAAAGTTATTATACTGGATCGTTTAGCAACACCTATGTATTTAGCACTACGTACCTATTTGCAGCACTGTTATTCACTTATTGTTAAATGTTGTACGACTTGTCGCAATAATATTCAAACAGAAACTAAAATCGCAATAGAACTTTCTAAATGAGCAAGTGCAGTACGGATGAGACCCTAAGAGGGAGAGAGAGAAAGGATATGGTTTGAAATCTCTTGGTACCTGCTGATCAGATAATCCGATGCAAAAGAAGTTTTGTTTTCCAGCACATAAAATATTTAATTAAATTATTTGTACCCAACACTTTGTCTATTTAAAATGCAGGTGTGTTTTAGAAGAATACATATTAAGATTATCATTGTTGAATGCAATAACATTTATTAGTTTAAGGTAATTGTACCTGTTCCCTTGACCAAACTTCCGTGGACAGTAGGGTACATTGATTCCCTATATACCTTCAGTGGGAACATTTTGAAATTATCTATTAGAGAAGGTGTTCCCATCGAGAGAGGTGTCTGATATGACACGTTTCACTGTACTTATCTGCTTTTATCACTGTTTACATAATAAAAGGTAGACAATTTTATAAAGTATGTACTTGAAATTATATCTATTGTGTATACTTCTACAACATAAAGTTCTTACCTACAGATTAATTACTACATAGATTTATAATACAAGTAATCCGCTTGCTCCACTTTTCTGCTTAAAGTAACTCCCATCAAGTTTTTTTTTTGCGTTCTTCTGTTTTTTTTTTAGTTGTGCTAGAATGAAATTTTAGAGATAAGTTTAAAAATCCCCTTTATTTCTTTACGGTTTTGTGATATACTCTAGAACTAGTTTCGGCTTACCTTCTGCTAGAATAGCCTATCAGTTTATGTTAAATTGATGAAAAAATCATTCTTTGACTATGTAATAAAATTAAAAGGTTTTCAATTAAGTTCATAATTAAATAATTTTTAGCCACAAGAAAGCAGATCGCTTATTTGGCCGTTTTCATAATTTTTACATTTTTCATAATACCATATTTAACCTTTTAATCTTTCCAGTCGTTGTCAATACACTACATGAACATAACTGTTAAAATATTCTACTGCCAAAATCTTGTATCAAATGGATATAAAACCGTTAGTAGTGATGAATGGAATCGCGTAAAATTTGTTTTAAGTTTTATTGTTTATCGAATTTTATTTTGCACTTTTTAATATATGCAAAATTATAATGGCCTCATACAGAATTTATAAGCAGAATTTAAAGAAAAAATCTAGGCAAGAGGAAAAGAAATTGTTTTTTTAAAAAAGCACGTGCCATAAACAATATACCTATGCAGTATACTTGTTTTCACTCAATTATTTAACAAATTGTATATGCATTTATATACATCTGTTTTTCTTGCAAGTGATACCAATTCTTTGTTTAGGACAGCGAATTGAATCGTATATGGATTTGATATATCACTACAAAAGTTAAAATCAAAATAACAAACTTACCAGCAAATGAAAGCTAACGTATTCTTTTTTACAAGATTTTTCGGGGTCTTTTTCGTAAATAATATGCATCTATACAGAAGTACATGGAATATCGTACCGCATATGGTAAAAATATGTTACACAAACATATGAAAACAAAAAGAAAAATTCAATGTTCCGCACTTACAGCAAAAAATTTCAACTGCACTGCACGCGATGTTTAGACTACGCTTTAGACCGGACATTGTGGGTATGTGTGTGTGTACATGCGAAATTCCCTGAGCTGTATCTCCATATATGTAGATACAGCTCAGGGAATTTCAGCAAGAGTCAGCAATCGAGTGAGACACACCCGAAGATAAATAGAGAAATGTTATAACTTGCACTTGAGAACGTAGTCACCCCCTTCGCGATTCGTAGAAAACACGAAATTCAGTTTTTATTGTAATACGTGTCTGTATTACTGTACGCCAGTATAACTCGGCTCCGCCCGATTCTTCGAGCTGATGACGTTCCATGCGCGTGAGGGTCGACCTTCCGCCAACAGTCAGTGCATCAGATGTATGTACTATAAGTTTCCGAGTATAGGGCCTGGGCCGTAGCTTTACAAGGGTACGACGCACGCAATGACGGACGTTATAACGAACGTATATTATACGTTCGTGTGACGCAGGGTTAGAGGTATTCGATTCTACCCACTACTGCCTAAATCAAAACTTCTACTCAATTACGACCTAGTTCCGAAACATCATAATCGGTTTTGATTCAATGTAGCGTTCTCAAGTATAGGAAGGTACTTGGAAAGGGTGGTTAGAGTAAAATTTAAGTTCCTGTTTGGAACATTTGAAAGCTGAGTTAATAAAATTTTAACGACATTAACAGCGATTTAAACATTTAAAGTTGAAGGTTACCTATACACCGTGAGGAAAGTTGTGCGCTGTGGATCCCATTCTGGGCGACTATGGAATTGAGAGGGACTTCAGCTGTAGGTCGCAACACAAATTTTTTAACGTTCGGCGAATCATTATAGCTCAGTGGAAGTAAAATGAGCGAGATATTATTTTTCTCGTTAGAGCTCCCTCTTATATCGCTATTGATGGTATGAACAACAAATTAATAACTAATTATCTAAGCGAGCTATTGTAAACATGATTTGCGATTAGTGAAAAGGGAAATAAGACAATACTCATTTGATAATTAAAAAGCATAATAAACTGCCATGCGAAGCATTAATTTTATTTTATTCATACTGATTTTTATATCAAAGCATGAGATAATGTAAAGTATAAATTTCAGTGACAGAGCAATGACGATATCAAAAGGAAAAAAAAATTAAAAGGAGTTTTAAAAGTCAATAACCAAATAAAATAACAGACATAGATTCTAACAATCTTAACAATAGTAAATGAAATATCAGAATTAATAACTCCAATGATAGTGGAAATGTAAAATTCTCAATAAAAGTGACAATTTTCATAATTGACAATAAGCATGTCTTTTTATCATTAAACTATTTTAATATAATACATAATTTGTATTTCCACTATCATTGGAGCTATTAATTCTGATATGTATCTTAGACAAGTATCCTTTGATGTCCGTCTGACAGACTCTTGGAAGAGTCTTTATCGATTAATTCTCGTGATAGTCTGAGTTGTCTATCGTTCTAGCATATATTTATACAATTAGTGCATTCATAATGTATAACACGAGGACCTAGATTTACATCCGCATTTGGCAATAAATAAAATCGAAGGTATTATTTAAACATATTCACAATGAATGCCTTCTGATCTACCTACTGTAAATAATTTCATTCGGTTGGTAGTGTTGCTGAGAAAACTGCCTAAGAATGTTGCGAGGGACACTGTCCTCGTTATTTTTTCTGTGTAGGGTAGGAACTATAAATGAATGATTTAGTCAAGAAATATTAGTTCCTAACAGGCAATTTCAAATATAGTCAAAATATGATCGAACAAGATAAATTAATAGTAGCGCTGGTTTCAATAGTAAAGAGTACATGTCGTCACATGCGCAATAAGTAAATACTGGTAACCAGCGTTCACCTACAACCAGTGTTATTCCATGTACTTATTAATTTTCTGAAAATTCTATTACTCTATTACTTTTTGTCAGAATCTATTGCTTTCTGATGGCCTTAACTTAGACAATAAACCAAAATATGGCTGTAGCTGTCAAATAGCCTCTATTTTTAGTTTCATTTCACGATACGGTAAGGTGATTTCTATATTATTCTTTTTTTTTGTAGTCATATGATTGCGAATCTGGATGATGCCAGTAATCTATTTTTTTTTTTAAATCTATTACTTTTTTAAGCAAATTCTATTACAAATAAATTGAACCCATATATAATATAATAACACTGCTGATTGAGGATGATAAACGTCACATTTCGCACACATGCTGGTGACGTGCTGGCATCGTTTATTGTTGAAACGAATTCTACTTGTGTATAATGCGCAGCTGTGACATTTGTATTTAAACATAAATTATGAGTACGTTACTAGTTTGAATTGACATTAACAGCGGTTTTAAAGCGAACAAGTAATAGATTGTTGATCAGTATTACCACGATAAATAAAAGAGAATCGGCGAATATGACCTGAAACATGCAAGTGCCACAAATTTAAAATTTCACAGATAATTGTCTAAATTATAGAGTAGTTTTTGTGATAATAATATGTTATTTACACGTATTTTCATAGCAATTTTAGGAATGCTATTAAATAGGTTTCAATGTACCTTTTTTTCACTTTATTGCCATTTAAAATGAAAAGTGATCCGCATGTAAGGCAACTAACTATTAAGTAGCAGAGTTACGGGCAAAACATTAACATACTTACTGCATGCGCCCGGACTGACACAAGTATAGTGCATGTGTGCACAATGTGCGTGTATGTAGGCAGTAGGTATGTAAATACCGGCTTACAGTGGCACATTCGTAGAGTTGCGACTACTTTCCGGGTCCTCTACACCTGTTTTTTCGTCTGTCCGACTACGAAAAAAAAAAATGAGAAATGGGAGTGGTCTGGGTCTTGGTACAATGATTGTCGTGGCAGCCAATCACGTTTGAAAGGTAATACCAGGTTATAATGCATAATGTGCATACATAAGTCTGACTCTATCGAGAGCCGTCCGCCACCGATATGACCCTCTCGCTCGTTCGTTGTTCTCAAGATGGAAGGCGGCCAATATATGTATGTGATCGATACATTGGCACATTGTGTGATATGTGTACGTGTGCATGTGTTTGTCTGTTTCGATGAGAATAGCTGCGTGTGTACGCGTACCCCGAGCTTCTTTCGCGGCACGTTTTGACGGAACACTTTCTGAAGCGCGTTCAAGGTAACGTCAGCGAAATAAATATCCATCTATATAGGCGCACCACCTTCTTTTGTTCCACCAATTCTCGCCGACTATCTATTATTCATCCTGACAATTCTGAACTGCTATTAATATCGCGCCCGGAAAACTTTTTATATTTTCTTCAGCCTTGTTATGCATTGAATTGGCCGATTTGGATTTGTGTAGCTAAACAAAACTATGATGTGTGAAAACGCTATTAGCCCTAAATATTTAATGATAATTCAATACGAATACATATAAATATTTCAATTAACTGGATACAGATTTGTTTACAGAAATAGTTATTCTGTACAGGTTTATACCGTTTACACTAACCGTCTGAATTAAATAATTTATATACCTGTCTAATGTTTTAATTGGCTTCTTTCTCGGCAACAGATTAGCGGTCAATATTTCACTCACAGCTATTCAGTACTTCGAACAATGTGTACAAATTCTTGAAAGTTTATTCATGAACATTTTTATTTGAATAGGCTTACTTATGAACCTCCATTATATTCTCGATTGTACTAAGGATATGGATAAAGAAACATGAATTTTACAGCAATTTCGTAGATGCAGACGAAAAAGGTACGGGGTAACAAAATTTTGGGTGGTATGAATAAAAACGATGTACATGGTAATACTACAAATGCAGGGTTGTCTGCTCGGGGGCAGATTACGACAAATTTATTAGATTTGCTGTTCCATCGTTGTTGTTACACAAAACTGCCAAGACAGCCTGGCATATCATTTGGTATTTTTCTTGGTTCTCAGTTAAATTGTTATAAGTATTAAACTGGCAGTGTATTCATGGTTGTCTAAACATGTCTTCAGATAAAGAAACGTCCCATGAAGAGGACTCGCAAGCGGAAGACATACAATTAGCATTTGTTAAAATGCTAGAAAATTACAAGATACTTCTTGATAAAAAATGACATCTGCCAGCAGTCTGCAAAAGACACGGCCCTTAAAGGATTAACCGATAGTTATAACAAGGATATAAAAGAAAACTTGGACAGTATATAAGTATTCAAAAAAAATAGTGATATGAAAAGCAACATAAAGAAAATTACGGATAGGATAAGAACAGGAAATACGAAAATTAATTTAAATGAGTTGCAGCAAACATTTTATTACCTATGGAACGAAAATGAGAATCCAGTAATTCCAAGAGTGCTAGGTACGCTTTCTTTTTGTGTAAATGCATGGCAATAAATGTTATGTTGTAATAATGCACTATTGTAGTTTGTATTCAGGGTAGTCTAATATTGCACGTAATACAGTAATGTAATTATGTAATACGTTTTTACGGGGCGTGAGTGCAGGCACCAGTAGGGAATCCATTGAATAATTTTAAAAAGCCTTACTTATTAAACAAATAAATGCTGCTATAGCTCAAGAAAGGGCCGCTATAGCTCAGGAAAAACCTGTCATACCTCTAGGAAAAACTGCAGGAGCTACAGTGCATTTTGTAGAAGATTACTTTGCACAACACTTCGAGCCGTGAAGATAAGCGAAAAATCGGGGTATCTGTGTATTTTTACTATTTAGTTTATTTGGTAAAAGAGATTTGAGGTTTACCTTCTATTATTGTATAATTAAGTTTATTACGTTTTATTATTATTATACAGGTGTTCATCGAAATAAAAAATACAAATTAACAAAACATATTTATTGATTTAGTGTTTTAATGTTGTCTGTACATCAATTCTGCGATTTCACTACGAACCTGGATACCTCGGGCTATAATTTCAGTGTTATTTGGTTCAGCATATAATGCACGCATAACTGGTTGTTCTTCTAAATAAATTTCTTGAAACTGTTTATATGGATCATTCAAAAACTTGGCACAATTATGTAAAATAAATCCACACATAATATATCGACATGCCTATTCTATCTATCAGTTTTAAGTAGGACTGTATAGTTTAACATTGGAACGATCCTTTTCAGCCGCCCAAAGCATCTTTCTATAATAACACATTTTCTTATTTTCAAACAAAACTAACCGTAGAATGCTCAGTGTAGCTGCTATTAGATCAACTTCGCTAAAGTGTAGTTAATACTTTAGTCATACTTACAGAAGTGGTACATGGTATAGTAGCTTCCGGAAAAATTACAAGTATCTACTTTGAAATGTAGTTTCTTCTTAGTGTAGAAGTATCTACTGTAAGCTAATACTTCTAGTATTAGCATGTACTTCATTTTTATTCATACCACCTACTTTCCACATTTTATTGGAAAACAGTTACCAGGTAATATTAACACAGATGTTCTGCCCCAGTTATCGAAAGCAAAATTGACACAAAGTGAACTTTTTTGCTAAGCGAATCCAGAAATCGCAAATAAGTATGTGCTTTCCATTTTTTATGCATAAATTTTCAAAGGTTTATTAAAATTTATGCAAGTTAGCAAAAATGCCTTGCGAAACGACATTCGTCAAGGAATTTTATGGACGATTTTCTAAAACTGTTGTTGGTGTCTCACTAAGATTTATTTTCCCAATACTTAATAACAATATAAATTTGAATAGTTGGGTGCATTGCTGCAGCAAACTTGTGTTGATTTTATGTCTTTTTATATGAAACATTTGTTTCTAATGATTTGTGAGTTTGTTTTGTGCATACTTAGAATTTTTTAGTACATATACTTCGATATATCAAATTCAAAAGCAAAAAGAGGAGGGCCACAAATCATTAGAAGCAATTTCATATAAAAAAAATACCTTTGTCTATGATTTTTCTGACAATAAGAGATTGGTTTTTTAGTTCATCATAAGTGGTTCTTATCGCATTATCGCCTAACATCTGTGATCGTCCATAGAATATCCATTCATATGATATTTCTTAACAGGAAGAAATCCTAAACAGCAAATGTCAACCATCAACGATGAGTCTACGAATTTCTTCGGCATAAATCTCTCTCTGTTAATTTCTCCGTGGCATCCTAATGATTACACATCATCTCTACTCAATAGTAATCGATGAGGCCAAGTTCATAAACAAAATAGATTGTGGACAGGATAATCGAGATCTATTTTAGAACACTGAGGTTCGAAAGATGATGTTGCAGTTTTAAATAGTTAACCGATCGTAAACTTAATGAAAAGATGAAGCAGGTGGAGCATGATTGAATTTGCTAATTGGAAATAACATTTTGAGAAAGTCAATTAAAAATAACTTTTGTAAATATAAAAGTCAAATGTATTTACGTTCTTAGAGTATATTTCTATTGTGAAATATTTCCTATAAAGATTTTTATTTTTCAAATATCTAACTTTTGTTTTCAATACCACAAAATTAGTCATGATATTAAAATAGCTTATGTAAAATACAATATAATTAAATTGTGAGGTTATTTTATGAATTATAAGATTTTTAATGAATTCATCTACTGTTCTTCCACTAACCTAAAGGACAACCAAGATTAATCATTAATTCTTTCTAACTGTGTTTTCAAACATAGCTGCAAATCAATGTTAAATTCATTACGGTTTAACCGCATTGTCCGGTGCCGTTTTCCAAGATTCATATCAACGCAGAACTGAGACAAGCTTCAGCGAGCATCCTCGTGTTTAACAACTTATGTGTGAATGTATTAAATATTAGTTCTCTAGGGAGGTGTAGGATATCCATCTATCTCGCCGTACATCTACCAGTTTCGCCCGTGGCGGCGCGGTGAGGCGGTCCCACATATACATGTGCATATATATATAACACTGCCACACACAATACACGGGGCCAATGGCTATGATTGCTATTGAACATTGATTAATAAACTTCAGTAATGAGTGTTATAATTAGTTACAGCCGGGCGGCTCGGCACGGCCGGGGAAGTCGCGGGTCGCGAAACCCCGGAGCGCGGGGCGGCTTAATGCCGGTGCCTCTGCGGGGCGTCCGGCTCATACTGAAAACCATTATATCGCCCTTTGTGGGCGATGTATCATAGGAAACTGCATGTGCCAATGCGGAGACTACATTTCGTTACACCGCTTCTTTGCCCTATTTGAGTTATCTAATCTTAATAACCGCTTGCGTCGATATGCATCGTATTCCAAGTTGTGCATAAAATATAAACAAGGATCATTTGAAAGCAAGACAGATAGTGTACATTTTTTGGACCACCTAATAGATAAATCAACAATCAATATAAAAGTGTGACAAGTGAATATTTTGTGCGATTGTATGTAGACATACAAAAATACATTCTCAAATTGAGTACAAAAAGTTTTTATTCTTGGACGAAACATAAAATACTATCCAGGGGAGAATATATAGCTATTCCGAATAAAATAATTTTCTCCAGTCAAGTACATTTAGGTCTCAGAACTAATTCTTACATATCTATTGAGGAAACAGCAGAAGGGAGGAAGTATGAGAATCCGATTCGCTGACATTAGTCATTTATGGTACATGGACGATTTAAAATTATATGCTCATCCAAAAAATCATCTACATGACTTATTAGATTGTGTTGGTCGGTTTAGCCGAGACATAGGAAATAGGAATGAACTTTGGATTAAGAAAGTCCACGATAAATTGAACGTGCCCCTTCAATTTATCAGAGCACACTAGTTGTAATTTCGGAGCTGGTCAGAGAATTGTGACTGGGATGGAGGAAATGGAACGGTACAGATATCTACACACTAAAAAATATTTGCAATTCCTACAGAAAATTCCAGTCATGTATAGGGTAAATTTACCAAAAATTAGAAAATATACCTAAAGTTTTCTGTTAAATTTCCCAATTTTTGGCAATTTTACCTTATACGTTACTGGAATTTTCTGTAGGAATCGCAAATATTTTTTAGTGTGTAGGGTACTTACACGCAAGAGGGATCAATGACAAGATCGCAACAGAGGAAGTATTTAGTAAGCACCTCCAACGGCTGAAATCCATTTTAAAAATCATATGTAATACATATGCAACCTCAGTATTAACCTACAGCTTTGGAGTGCTGAGATGGACTAACACCGAGCTTAATAATATTGACATCATAGATAATAAATATATATACGTATAATAGATGTGTACCTCCCATATAATTCCACGCGGCACGAGCAAAGTTTCAAACCTTTTAAGACTGGTGGCGCGTGGCGTTAGTCAGCAAGAACTATTTCCAATACGCGGGAGATTTGATATTATTTACAATTAAGAAATGTATTGTTTAAATTTTTTTGCACTTAAATGAATGGGCATAGAAAATAAAATAAAAATTAGAACGAAATCGTTTATTGTGCGCACATAAATACATAACTATACAGTACAAATATTTGCAATACATAACCACAAATTAAAATAAATCGCTTACTTGATACTACTTAACTAAATATATAAGTAATAATAAGGAATAATTATCATAATAATAAATAGTAATCATTGTAATTTAATTAAATTAAGATCATGTGATGAAATTTGTAAATCACCTGTCACATTTTGTATGATGTACATTCCGTAATTGACAAGGGATCAAATTTGATACGGATTTGCTCATGTTTTCTAACGCTTGATACGGCTTGGTCTTCATAAAATCATCTATGCGGAGAACCTTGTCTTCTAGTCTTTTACAATTTTTTTTTCAGGCACGCTTCTCGTTTTTTGAAAGATCTTGCTACTTTATATAAGCTGATAGCTTCTGATGCAAACTCCGTCTTTCTTCGCACCTGTTTTATTTGTAATTATTATCAACAATTCTCACCGCTGCATCGTAAATTGGGAATTTCCTTCGAACACTTTTTGTACCAAAACATCCTTACGGGCAGCAATTTCTTAAGCCACCCATTATAGCAAATACGGATATTCACAATTATTTCCTTTTCACTCACAAATTACAAAGAGATAAAAGCAATTTCAAACGATTGAAAACGCACAAATTTCAAAATGACGGATGTGTATAAAATTTTCAAACAATGTTTTTTTTGTTGTCGTTGACGACGCGTCATCATACTTCAATCTTATTGGTCAAAACATCGATACTAGTGCCGTAGCGTTAGTCAGCAAGTACTAAACCGTGCCTACAAGATACAATACAAGGTAAACAGGCGTGATTGACATCAAGTAGAGGTTAGCCGACATAGAGCACATCATCCGCGTAGTGCTATAAAGCGATTTCATATTCCACGAAAGCAAGGGGGGAGAAGTATTCCGAGCGCCTATTCCAGTACCATACAAAATTTTCAAATTACAATAAGAAAGTCTTAATAAATGAGAAACATGTTGTTTAAATAGTATTTTAAAACACAAGTGTCACAATGACGTTTATGTAATGCGAGTACAAGTTTGAATCTCGAGCGGCGAGAGATTCAAAGTACGAGCATTACAAGTCATTGTGGAACACGTTTTTTACAGTATTTTTTCTAATTTGCACATTAATCGCCTATATTACGTTCCGGCAAGAGTCCTCCCCCCCTCTCCCACGTTAATATCTAATTACAGCACATTTGCATTAAAAGATGCAGCAAGTAAAGATGATACTTACAATAACGTAAGCACTTATAATATTAGAAGTATAAATAATATATAATAAAGGACCGAGAATACTACCTTGCGGAACCCAAGAAACAATTGAACGTAAAGAAGATGATGAACCCTTGTATAAAACTAGTTGGGTTCTATTTATTAAATACGACGAAAAATTTAAATTGAATTTATGCTGAAACCAATAAATTTCAATATGTCAAGTAGCAGAGAATGATTAATAGTATGGAAAGCTTTAAAGTAATCCAATAAAATCAGTGCAGAAACTTTATCGTTATATGTCATTAACAATGTGAGCTAGCGCTGTTTCATAACTATCACCTTGGCGAAAGCCTGATTGCTGATTGGGTAAAATATCATAAGTTTCTAAAAATATTCGAATTTGAAGATTAACAGCTTTTTCTAAAAGTTTCAACAGTACTGGGAGAATAGAAATCAGAGAAATTCATTTGATTTCGAGATATTTTGATTCATTCTAGAAATGAGACTTATGCGCTCTGCTTACCTATATGTTAATATCCCATAGTCCCATAGACGTTTCCAATTTGTTTGAATCTATCTTTAAGATTGAATGTACAGGTTTCAAGATGGTACATAAAAAATATTATATTGTTTATGAAAACTGAAAAAAAAAGATTAGTTTCGAAAAACACGAAGGTCGAAAATTTCAAATGGAGACCTCATTTTTGCTGCCTAGTTTTATTTAAAAATAATAAGAATTTACTTTTACTTAGTAGTCGTTATAGTTCTCTATATTCATCTCTGCCTATATACGTTATCCAATTATTTTGAAGAAAAATATTTTGTAGCATTTTAAAGAATGTGTTAGCACAGATGAAATAAATTTATGTACTATCTATGGAGAATGTAATAAGTATCAAGAGAATGTGACACCACCTCTACGATATCAACTGAAACGAAAACTGTCGGCAAGTACTAAATAATAAAGCGTAGGTATAAAATTCTAAAGTAAATCTTTAAATAATTGAAATTTACATTGGTATATTTTCATATTTATATGTATTTATACATATTTATTCATTTATAATTTGAAATAATTTTATAGTTCAAGATATCTATTTAGTACTAACATTATTTGTAATATTTTGATAAGAAACCGAAATATATCCTCGTAAATAAAGAAGCTATATACCAATGCAACCGATTTTAATCCTGAAATGTGAGAGCTAATCTATAAAGAGTTAACATGCAAAGTGCACTAAAGCTGATACAAACATAATATTACAGAAAGCATTATAATAATATTAATGTATTATGTAATCTTTTTTCAATACCAATGAACAATAAAGATAAAATGATTCTCTGTGTAACACTGTCTGTGTAGCTTGCTGGAGAAAATGTAATTCTAAAACTAAGATATAAACTTTTTTTAATTATTTTCTAATTAACTTATTTATTTTCTTTTTTATGAAATATATATTTTTTTATATAACATTTTATTTTTATTTATTTATTTATAATATAACTTCATGACTCTTGATAAGCAGTTTGATTACTCTGCATGGTTTCCCCGTTGTCTCTGAAACAATCAATAAAAGAATGTTAATACGTAATATTATTAAATATAGAAATATAATAAACACAAAAAAGAAAAGGGTTTCTATAATATATATATATATAGTTACAAGAAATATCTTATACTACTCTCTACTTATTTTTCTATCCATTATATAGAAAATTATTTATTATATAACCTAGAAAAATAACAAACATAATCAAAGACACACTAAATATTGTACTGTTTGGAAAATAAGAACATCATCATAAAAAATAGAAATATCTTTGACAAATTATTTTTCACATACACGATATAATCAACACTTTTATAATATTTTAATACCTAATCACCGCGAGTACGATTACGGAAACGTGTCCAACTTTACATAAGGTTCTTTTAGGTTAATGATAATCATGCGCTCATCTACGATACAACACATATCTTATGTTATATATATTATTCGTGTTTGATATATAAATATTTATATAATATTCGCAGTATACGTGCTATGTATTACATATGTATTTCCACTACGATATTTCAACCATATTGCATAAATTACGTATTTAACACGTTATATTTCATGTACAATAAACTGTAATGTAAATGTGAAATTATTATAGAGAAGTGGTAGTACTGGTTGTACTAAGTTAGGACCAAAAATTGAAAGGTTACTGGGAAGACAGCCAAACTATTCAAATTAAAATGATTCCTTGATAAATTAATCTGAGCTTTCGCTAATGTATTTTATAAATGGTTGACTATTATTTATAGTTTTTGTTGATTTATTATAAAAACGGAATATTCTTTGTTTAAATATTTTATTGATAAGATTATTTGGATAATTATTTTGTTTTAGAATAGTTTTTGCTTTATTAATGGTATCATTTCGAAAAATTGGACTGGTTAAAGTTATAGCTCTATCAGCTAAAGTAATAATAACACTATCTTTTTGCGAGATTGGTTGTGATGATTTAAAATTTAGAAAATAGAATAAAAGGACACAAATATAACAAAAATCTTACAGCTTTAAAAAAACATGAAATAACACAAAATCATGCATTTGATTCTAACAATGTATCAATCCTAAACCAAGAACAAAACTATAAAGCACGAACTATACTTGAAATAATCAAAATTTATAAATATAATAATTCCATAAATGATCAAACTGACACACAATTTTTCACTAAACTTTATAACTTAATTCTATAAGTAAATGAAATTTTAATAAAAATTTAGTAACGTTTTTCATATTTAACCATAACCTACCATAACTAATACAACTGACACAATTTACAAAACAATCTTTATATAAAACATTTCAAAACTCTTTCAAATTAAAACAAAAAACAAACTGATTTTATCAATAAAACAAAAAACGTTATATATTTTTATACATCAAAATTTTATTTTCTACATTATTAATTTTTAAAAATGTAAATGATTAAGGTTTTATAAATAAACCGAAACGTCTTACTCAATCTAATAGTTGTTTAACTATATGACTTTAAAAACCAAGAAGATACATACATATATATTAAAAAGTCAAAAAAAGTCCACAAATTATTGAACAATTAATTCACAAGTACGATAAAATATAAAGGTACATACGGAATGGAGAAAACGACGTGAAAGATGCTGTTTGGGTACACACCCCGGTTTCACGAAGAAGTTGCGTACCCTATGTGCGAAACAGTTCATATATCTTGCTTCAAATTATTTTTATGTTATAAAATCGTCTATTCCTATAATTCTCAGCAATTCAATAAACGCCTCGTAAGAGTAACTAACATTATTTCGATACATAATCAAAGTTAATTTCTAAAAACATTTTTTTTTGTTAATTCAAAAACATTCCGCTATTGTACCTACCCTTCGACTATGTGGAAAAAAAAATATTTAATTAGTTCCGGAGGAAAAGTGTTTCGAAATAATATTAATCAACTAAAAAATGATGCCCAGAGATGACAGTTACACAAAAGAGAAGATAATAAGGTGGCCGCGGTTGCGGTTCTTCATAAAGGACTCGACTATGGCGCCATCCGCCGGTGGTCCGTTGAACACGCTTCGGTTGAGCCTATTTGTAAATGCGTAGCGATACGAGAATTCCTCAATTTGCTACCTCACTTGTTTTCCATTTGTATTTCTATAATTGTCATTGTCAGTTGACTACCTTGAACTTTCCTTACAATATTTTTCGCGTACGGTTGTAAATAACGGCCTATTTCTTTTTAAAAATATTTTTAAATTTAAAAAATAAATAGAACTAACTGCATATGATCGATCATTATTAGATATTAACAAATACAATAAAGTAATAAAGTTCATTTTGTAATACTTTGTAAATGCAAATCTGTGAACCTACATACTTCAAGTAAATCAACATTTCCGTCCTACATAGATAAAGATTGCGAACAATATTTCAATTTGTAGGTGTATTATATAAGCGGATCGTAAATGTGTAATCAATATTCTTAGGTGTATGATTATAACATATTGCATATAATTTTACTTTCAGCACTCATACAGAAAAGGCTGAGACGTGAAAGGCGTGCACGGCGGCGTTTACAAGAACAGTTAGAACTCGAAGTGAAAAGGAGAGTGCAACTCGAAGATGCGCTAAAGTCTGCTGGTGGAGCAGAGCAAATTAGGATTATAAACGGTAAGTAATCGAATATTATACTTTATATTAGCTTTAGTTAAGACACTAATTTCATTTTAAACAACCGACATTTTCTGCTCAACAAAAGTTATTGAGTACACACACAAAAATCTGGAACACCGGATGGACACCACGGAACACCGAAAAAGTGTTCCCTGGTGTCCATCCATTTTTTTGTGTTAAAATAAATGGAATAAATGTCGGAAAGTTTTTGGTTTGAAATTAAAAATGAAATGTTTATCTTGCTTCAGTGATTGATATAATGAGTTTGCAACAAATAAATAAGTGTAGATTTACACTTTTAGGACAATTTTTTAAT
The DNA here is from genome assembly GCA_949128085.1 of Cetonia aurata. NCBI lineage: Eukaryota > Metazoa > Arthropoda > Insecta > Coleoptera > Scarabaeidae > Cetonia > Cetonia aurata. The sequence goes on from OX421885.1 coordinate 3,149,753, forward strand.
TTTTATGGATTAAGATCAGTGATAGCTCTCTCTATTGTAGATAAAGTATTTGATTATTCTGTGTAACTTCACTCTTTTTTGTCTTTTTGTTTAATTTCGGATGATTTCTTTAAATGCTCTATTTAGTGAAACTAAACAGTTCACGTCATGCAATTTTTATACATTATTTTTTCACACCATAATATTTTTATTATATGTTTATCAACACTACAGGCTATAACCACCTATAACCTTGGTTTCTATTTCCTTCAGTATTATTTGTTTTCACCTTTTTTTGGTCTTTTACTATTTCTCTCCACTTGTTTATTATTCCTCTTCAAGCACCTTTCCTTCAACCATTCTTTACTACAGTATTCGTATTGTGTCCTAACTACCTCGTAATTTGTGCTCACTTTTTTATATTATGGTTTTCCAGTCCATTACCTCTCTGTTCGTCGCAATATTCTCCTAAATTTTTTTCTGCCAAATTTCCAATTTTTGTTCATATTTTCATGTGATTATCCGTGTTTTGCTTTCGTATAGCTGAACTAACAATCTTTCTCTGGAAATGGCATCATAAGTATGTTTAAAATGAATAGAGAGCATACGCAGACTCAAATTTTGTTAGTAGCTATTACTTTGGATTTGTTTTGACGTAAAAGCTTGATACACTGTGGGTCTTCCACGTCTAAAACCTCGTTCATATTTACCCAGCAGGCATCTACATCAAAAGACCGCGGCCAAAATAGTGCACGACAAAACAGCTCGGTCAAACTTCACACTTTATTCAGCCTTATGGCTGGCAGCAAATACAATATGCTAACGTATTTAAAAGCTATGATGAATTTAGTGAGCATTTGTTTTGTCAATTTTCTTTTGTTGTTTGCTTTTTATTTTTTTTTACCTTGTCAATGGTTTATTACTATGCTCAGATATTATTGTTTGCAACCTTTTGGAATGGTTTCCCTTCTGCGGTTTTAGATGTACTGCAATATACTGTCTTCACTTTATTTAAGTAGTTCTCCTTTTTTAACGCTTGAATAACTCTCCAAATATTTGGACGCATAGTTATCGAGTGTTTACCATATTATACAATCCGAGAAAAAATATGTCGCGTTATTTTGTCGTTGCACTGGTTTGTGCAAGCGCTGTTTTGAGCACACCTTGTTTTCTCGCAGGCTATTTTGGCCGCGCTCTTTCACGTGACAGGATCCACCAATTTGTCCTCATATTTCCCTAGTCTCTTCTTTATTTCAGCAATAATTTTGTATCTTATGTTTATAAGTACAATTTATATTTAATCGTATTATCTTCCTTATAAATTGTGCAAATAAGAGCATTACTCCTTTTTTTTTAGGTTTTATTTCTTCTCTCCAAACCTTTCGCATAAAGTGGCTTATTTTCAATTCAATTGGAATTTATGTTCTTGTTTTAATACTTCTACCGAAATTCTATTTTGCCCTGCACTTCTATCGTTTTTAACACTTTAATAACACATTCCTTTTTCTGTGCCAATTAACTATTTTTGCAGTTTCGTGCTTTAGTTGTTGCCCTTCTGCTTTATTCAACGTTCATTTTAAGCAGAGATGGGGGCGTATTAGTATTCATAATTTTAAAGTAGCATTCATCATTTTAAATAAAATCATAAATTATGATTACGAATACGAATACTGTTGTAAATATGAATATGAATACGAATACGAATATTCACATTTCTTGGTAATAAATAAAGCGTCAGGAAGTTGCCGAAATTCGCAGAAACCCCCGAATTTGACCGTATTGACATTTTGATTATATTTCCCTTACTTTTGAACATGTCTATAATCCTACAGGATATTATTCAGTATTCAGCATGGAAAAACCATGAGACGATAGAGAGAGGCGATTTTGACCTCTGTGGGACGATAACATGTACTAAATTCCTATAATAAATAACATGTGAAAATTTTTTATTTTCCATGTTGGTGTAGTGGTTTGTTGTTTTCAGTTGCTTATCTAGCAAAGCTTTCTTTTTTTTGCCATACAAATTCTCTGCATTTTTTCTCTTTCCTTCGTAATTTTTCTTTGCCCCTTCTAGTTCATTTTGGTCCATTTGTATTTTCGCTTTATTTTTTCTTTTAAAGCTCATTTGCGCTCTTCATTGAATCACTCTTCCTTCCTTTTATGCATTCGTTTTCCTGTACTCATAACGATTGCGTCTTCAACTATACAGCACGAGTTTTCGTTCTATGGTCACCGGAATGTTATACCAATTGCGTATCTAAACGTGCCCTCATAATAGTAATAATAATAATATACGTATATTTGTAATAATACCATTGAAGAAAGTGTCAGAAAAATTGTATATGGAAGTTTCTACAAATGTCAATAAAATATTAAGCCAAGCGTCCGCTAGGCTCGCCAAATCGAATCGAATAGAATCGAATAAATTCGTTTCCTATATAATGATATGAGACTGCGTCGATTAACGAAAAGCAGAGGGGCGCCGAATCAAAATACTGATCTATGATAAAAAAAAATTTGACTCATTTTACTTTTTCCTTGATCTGCTGTAGTGGACGTTTAGTTTTATAGTAACAGGCGCAATAGATATATTAGCGTTGCAGGATTATGCCAAGACATTCGCCCTTACAGTATAATAATGGTTTAAACTTGATCCTGAAATTGGCTTTGGTTCCATTGCTAGTTAAGAAAAATTGAAATCAAGAAGAAAAAAGCATAAAAAATTAACAAAAGATTTGTTGTCTTGAATATATTAATTTACATCAGTCTGTGGTGGCCGAGTGCCTTAAGGCATCGCCTAGGGTTTCGACTACTACTACTACTTCAAGGGCCGCGAGTTCGCGGAATCAGCTGTGAGAGCCAAATTTTTTCGCGGAGATGTGACTCTGCAGGGATGCCTGACAAGTATATAAATGAGCTCTATCGAATACCGACTTTTGAGAAAAAAACTCGATAAATCCATTATTCAACAACCATTTTCAAGGGAGGAAATTTTAGAAAGGACTAAATTATATTTAATTACATATAAACTCCTTGTACGCATATAGTATTTGGTATCTCTCCTGAACTGTAAATTAGTACACAATAGTAAGTTTCATCAATCTATCGGTAAAGGGGCAAGTGGAGAATGCCCGACTTCTATCTAAATAATCAAAACCGTCAATCGCTACCGTCGAAATGCTGAAAACTTTCTTAATGGGTGTTCTAACAGAAGGCAAATGTCTTGTAATCTACAGAGATCAATCCGAAGTTAGTTAGCAGCGGGGTGCCAGAGGCAGGGGTTCGCGAAAGACCTGGCACCATACACCTTTGATTGACAGTTGCGTTTCCCTACCCGTCCGAAACACACTTCGATCACTTACACAATTATTACTAGGGCAAAGATTAACATAACTTAGCTCCGCATTCGAGATTAAAATCGATCGTGTATGCAAATATTAAAATCCTTTCTTTTAATTTCAGATAATTTATCTTTAAACGAACGTCAAAACAATCAGAAAAGCATTAGTTCACCTCCGATGGTGCAGAATATGCCGGTGGATCGCATAGAGAGGCCAGATCGTCCAGAAAGAGAGAGGGTTGAAAGTCCTCCGGGAAGTTATGGCCAGAGCGTCCGAGACCAGCCACCACCTGATACTAAACCGTGGAGTTACTCAGGCATCGACCTCATAAATAGTGGGGCCGCCTTTTGGCAAAATTATTCAGGTTAGTGCTTCGTGCAAGGCCTATAATTACTTATTTTAAATCTTAATAGCGAACCCATCTTTAAACGAACACTAGAGAACATAGTATTTTAATAGTAGGTATACGAAATATATGCTACGGTTCCATACCGATACGCAAGGAATTTTGATAGGCAGCTAAAGGTATTGGAATAGTTCTTTAAGCCTAAGTCTACCTTTTTTGATGCAATAAAATTTGCATCTTACACACAAACTTATAAATCTTGTGAATATACCGTGCGTACGAATACAGGTAAAGTCAACCGATGAAACATGTAGTCCGACACCTTGAGATGATACAGCAGAAGTTACAAAATCAATTGGTTATAAAAAAAAAAAAAAAACTATAATGTCAGTGGAACATATAACATTTTGTCTAAATGAAAATGTTAATTTAAAAAATGACAAGAAACATAGTTATGCAGAATTGAATAAATTAAGAAAATGCTTTTCACGAATGGATACAAAATAAGAAGCCTTCCTAAGGGAAAATCCCATAAAATATTATCTAATTTCCTTTAAAAAACCACGAACTATTATCTCTAAGAAAATAATAAAATTTGATACAATTTCGGCGTCCAAAATCATTTCCGGTTAAAAAAAAAAATGTGCTAATACATTATTACCAACTTTTCTGAAACGACAGTTTCTAATATCGAAACTACTAATAATAAAATTCGTGTGAAACAATTCTCTTTATTATTTTATCAGTTACAAAGTTTTACTTTGTTGTACTTTTTCAAGAATTAAGTACTTTTTTCTTTTATTGGTCTGTTAAAAGGTATTTTATACCCCAAAATAATTTTATTTTGCACCTACTCCTAAAAAAAAATTTCTTGCTTTATTACAATCATAAATTTCTGGTTAAATTAACATTTTCAAAAGTGTTAACAATTTAATAATTTATGGACCTAATTGGAACAAGCATTAACATGGAGTGAATTTAATAAAAACTAAATGTCCTTCCAAATTTTAACTTTGTAATATTTATTGGAATTAAATACATACACATGTACATTTTGCAAACGCATCATCAGTGTATATGATAAAGTTATTATCCACATTGATTCTGTGTTTGCTAAAGCAACGCGAAATTTGAATAATATTTAATTCAAATAAATTTTTACAACGTTAACATTTGGAAGAACGTTTAGTTTTTATCATTACCTCTTCTTCGTAGGTTTGCCAAGACCAATCATGAAGTAAATGTGTCTTGGAATACTTTGCATGAGGAAGATATAAGAAAAACTGTTATGGTGATTTTAATGGAGCACTACCCAGAATCGTCGTAAAGACGTATCAGCAGAGTGGTGATTTTTTCCAATTGAAATCTAAATGACAAAGCATATTTGGATGTGTTGGAAAATACTATCAATCCACTAAATAATGACGCTCTTGAAAATCAACTGGATAGAGATGGCAATATCCTACATGATGAGGATGAAGTATCTTACACCAAAAAAAAACAAATTTTGTTACAATTGTATTCCATATCGCTACAAATTACAGTAATATATGCACCAGGCGCAATTTGTAATGAAAAGTTACACAAAATTGTGTCTAACGTGTATAAGAATGTGTATTACAATCTGTAAAAAAAATTGCGGCAACAGTATAGTCAATACGGTCATTTTATTTTTCAGAGAGGTTACTACAATATTGTAATACTTTATACAATTTCTCTACCAGACAGTTTCTCAAACCAAATAAGACTGAATCCACAAAGTTGTTGTAATTTTTACGCTAAACTATGCAACACTTTGTAATATGCACTCGCAAGTTGTGCTACAAATTATAACACTAAGTAAAAGAATATTTGAGAAACTCTGCCACAGAAAATAGCGATTCGTTCTATATTTATTGAGAACGTCTCTACTTGTGTAATGCTAGAATTGGAAGTAAAAAGCTGTTGCGCAGTAAACAATAAAAACTATAAGTTACTAGAAATTGTAGTAATGCTTATCACTATAGCATCTAACGCTTTTCACGAAATATATTACTATTTAGTAAGGAAGTGTTGTAAATATTACTACAATTTTATATAGGTATATACTTACGCTGGTAAATACATATGTATGTACTTAGCAAAGCAATAAGGAAATAGAAATTAATAAAAACAAGAATTTTATTCAACGTAACACATTCTTATTGTAAAAGATACTAACTTGGAACACAAACATTTTTTACTGATTTCTTCAATGAAACTGAAATGTCGCCTGATCGCATTCTATTGGATACTCAGCACCTAACGCAAACATTATTTTAAAACATGCATCCACAGCTTTTAATGGTGTATCTACTTTATATTTTATATAAAGTGCATACGTATGAGTCCGTTACGTTAAGAAGTTCTCCAACTATTATTGGTATCTCTTGTACTGGAAGCTGAAATGGCGTTATTCTCTGCCCGCCACTGTAGCTCTACATCCAAGTCAGTAATATTCTGGAAATAAATACAAATTAAGTTTTGTAGATTGCGATTGTGTATTGCGATTTCAACTATATGTAACAGAAAGTTAGAAAGTTGTACATTATTACACATCAGTAAAAGGGGTAAAAGCCACCGATATATGGACAATAGAAAGAACTTGTACAGTTATGATAACAATAAACGTGCATTAATAATATTATAATTATTTGTTATTATGACATAATAGATTCCCGACAACCCAAGAATTATCTATTACATTTACCATCTATAGGTAATTGTATGTATATAAACACATAGCAGCACCATTAATAGGTAATTACACAGGTAAAGAGAAACAATTTAATGCTAAACACATATGTACACGCCTATACTTTGGTATTCAAGATATATTTCAATGTCTTACCTTCAAAAGTGCTTACCAACGGTTCTAACCCCCAACTCGGTAAATAACTTTTCGCATCCATCGTCATTAATGTATATGTTATCTAATGGACGGAGCACCATAGGACATAACATAAGAACACACAAATCACACGACCACCACCATGTACGCCTTATTAACGACTAATATAAAATTGCGTATTAGCGGGACGATTGCTGGCACTGCGAAGACCAAAACACATTTTTGTTTGCTTTTAATCACTATTCACCTTTGTTTCCGCAATTCCGCACATAATTTATATTTGTATCAATATAGTAAAAACGCGTTGGGATATCTAATTTAATAAGGTTGAAATGAAACAGACATCAATAAACAAGCACCTGCAATAATTAATATAATGTATATATGAAAGTGTTTGAATTTTCAAACCTAATTGTACTAAATTCGACTACATTAAATTCGACTCTTTAATACAAGAAAGTTTGGCATACTATTGTGAACAAAGTGTTTATACATTGTAATAGATTTTTTAATAATTTGTAGTATTTCATGCTACAGTACTTTAAAACAAAAATATATTACAAATTCATACCGTACACAATAATGTAGTAAGCTGTACGAGAACGAATTAGGACTGGTTTTTACAATTGTATTAACTATAACTACATTTTTTCAACTGCAGTATTATAGTAATAATTCCCTATGTACTTTTTTGAGTATATGAATCTTCAATAAGAAGGAACTCCTTTTAACTATTTCCAAATAAATGGATAGGACAAAGAGGAATTATAGAATGGCCAACCAGATCACCTGTTTTGACGCCACCAAACTTCTATAGGGTTATTTAAAATCCGTTGTTTTTATTACTCCTTAACTTGAAAATTTAGAAGAACCATTAGAGGATTACTGCAACCTGCAGTTGAATTCAAAGAGATGTTTTTTTTAAAAAAGTAGGCCGTAGTTTTGAACAACACTGTTTAGCGAACAACGGATATTTGGAACATTTATTGCAAAATATTTGAATTCTTAAATAATCTTGAAAAAAGAAAATTAAACACTTGAAGCAGTTGAAGTGTGTTTTTAATATTGGATTTTCTTAAGATGCTCCAAAATAGATTGGGCAGTTGGAAACAGAAAAGAAAACAAACCAAAAGATTTTCTTAAAGATTTCGAAAACGAATCGATCAATTTCAAAAAACTAACGTCAAAATATAGAGTTTTAAAAGACCATTCAAATGAGGTATTACTCGATACCCCGTTCTACTTACGATTTTTAAGAGGGTAGCTCTCAGGGGCAGAGGGTTTTAAGTGTCTGAGTCAATTTTTGTATCAAAAGTTGTCCCCCTCGATAATATTTCTTGCGTTAATAGGAAATCGCCTACATGCATGTATCGCTGCTGGGGACCATCATCTTTCTGATGTCATCTTCAGCACTTGTACCGAATAAAATAAAATAAACCCAATTTGTTTAACTTGCGCGCCGTTTTCTTTTAATAGCCCTTCAAAACTGCACCGTCTGTTTTGCCGCACCCTGTACCACCAACCATTTGGAATGCTACTTAATTGTTCTAAATATTTTGTGAATTCAATGTGTTATCAGTTTTCTCAATAATATATCTGGTATAGGTATTAAAATATTTACACAAAAATAAATGAATGGCATTGAAGAAGGTATCACAGCAGGAAACGGCACTAACTGTTACCTACAATAACAAGACCGGGAGCCGAAAAGCTGGACAACAACTAAATGCTATGCCACATTATATCACCCGAGAGTATTCTGAAAATACCGCGCAGCAGAGGTTAGGTATACATTCATCGTCCATTCGTTCCGTTTATGTGTTTCTATCTGTGGTTCCTTTTTTTTTGAGCTGGATTGCCGTGGCACAATACGGGCAATCACTGAATAATAAAAGGAGAAATATAATAATTGATATTTGAGAAATTTTAATTGAAAGCGGAGGGTATATATTTGAAGTGCTCGCGTCCGTAATAGGTTCGCTATGACTCTGCGATATCTTCCTATAATAAGTTCCATTCGACCTGTGACGACTCACGTAGCTAATTAAACGGGCCTCTTGTATGTACCTTCTATGTATGTGTGTATTAATGACGTTATTAGACACGCGCTGCATTATTATTATTATTGCCACTATTACCGATGGTTTAGAATGATGGTGAACCGAGCAAAACCGCTTTACTATATACACTACCATAGTCGTACAGAACATACCCAACATAGTACATACACAACACGAAATCGGAAGATACGCATCTTTACCCGATGTGAGTACCCATGTACTAGAGACCATAGATACTGCTGGATGATATTTAATTTCGCTCTGTTGTAAATCAAGAGACTTATCAGTGACAAGGTAGATCATAATCATGGTAATTAAACAAACTTTTCGAGCCGATTATAAACAATGGAACACGTTGTTCGTGATCGTTACGTATTAAGTTTTATTAACTACTAGCGGCACAACTGCAGTCAGTATTTGGTCACAGTTTATTGATGATCGGTAATGGGTTAGCCTGTAACATTGATGGTTTATCGTGATCCTTTTTGATATCTTAATTAAATTGTCTCATTTTGCAGTCTATATACGGAAACTGGCTATTATAAGATAAAAGGTGCAGATAACTGGATTATATTCACTCAAAATAATGTTCTTACTTTTAAATAATAATTTTACATAATCTTCTCTTATCAAAACAAGAAAAAGCACCTGTCAGAATAGGTTTTGCAATTTTAAACTCCACAAACAACAATAGTGGTGGTAATAATAAACTATACAGGTAAACTAAAGATAAATTGAATAATCGAATGATGGATACTAGAAAGAATTAGTGCTGTATAAATCGAATAAATAATACTTCAAAGAAAAGCAAAAAAAACAAAACATAAAACTAACTAACTTTTTGTTTTCTTTCCTCCCGTTACTGAAATAAGTAGTATTGTCAATAGCCTAAAATCTAAAGGTTACAATAGTATATTGAAACACAAGTGTCACAATGACGTTTGTTGTAATGCGAGTGATTCATTGTACGAGCATTAAAAGTCATTGTGACACGTGTTTTTTTTATGCTGGGGTCACACACACAGAAAACTGCATGCTCACCTTAAATAAATTTGTCTTGGACCAAATAAATCTACGTTTTGAATATCCGCAAGACAAAAACTTCTTAAGGCAAGAAAAAATTATCTTAACAGCATAATTTTGACGTAAGAGATTAGCAGTGTTGGATGAAACTACTTTTAGTCTCCACTTAAGAATATCGTTTATTACTTGCATTAAAAGCATTAGTCTTGGAGCAAAATGTTAGAATTCTTGAATTAAATTAATTTTCATATCTTTTTAAGAATAATAATACTTACCTTAAAATCATAGCGCTTTATACAAGTCTTAGTAAAAATGCCAAACACAATTAGAACCGAAAAATGCCACCAATATTTTGATAAACTTGTGACGTTGTCTTACGAGAACTAAAAACCAGAAACAGTTAAAAATCATTATAAGATTGTTGTAAGTTCTAAGTACTCATAAGCCACTTAAGGACTGTTGTCTTCAAAGCTATTCAAGTTTCAGTCCAATCCTAGAACGGTTAACCGATCTTTTTTTAATATATTATTCTTCATCAAGATAAGAAATGGACATCCATTTTGCTTAAGTAAAGGTTAGGCAATTTTAAGAACGTTGAAACAAGATTAATTTATCTGTTTACCTGTTAATTTGCCATTCTCACCGTTTGAACGATAAAATTTTACTTATTTTTAATAGATTATTTAATTTACCTATTTATTTTGTGTTTTCCGTTTCTTTGTAATTCGATACACCACTTATTAAAAATCACAGACTTGCACACTTCATCAAAAATCTGGCGGTAAACTATTTGGTCAGTACCAACCCGCTTTTAGTTCAATTTAAAGCTGATTCTCAAGTGACCAACGTAAGTAAAAGCTACCGAATTAAGGCGGCAAATTTGAAAGTTAATTACAACAAGGCAAGCAGAAAGTATCTAGTATTGTTCAATACGAATCCATTAACGACTCGTATGAGATAATTTTTATATTTATTTGAAGAAAGTCATTACTATCGACGGTATATATAATTTTTTTTTATATTACAATAGATATGTATATTCCTCAACACTGTTATAGTAAATTAGTAAACTAATGTACTAATAGTATATTAAAAACACATTTTAAACCACGAATTTAAGTTTTTAGTTAATTTTAGTCTTTTATCTTGATTATTAACGGCAGTCAAAAATAAAAGTATATCTTAACTTTGGTATGATATACCATCGCCACCAAAAGACTCAAAATTAAACAGAGAAATACTGAAATACGACGATATCGTGTAGCATCGCGCGAAAGTAACGAAATACCGGGTAGTGTCGAGGTCCGATTGTAACTATTACCGATAGAGTAACTTATTTGAACGTTACGAACGAAAGTAACGATTAGGTACAAGTAATGAAAAATAACGAAATCTTACATCGCCACATTGCACACTCTAAGCAAAAAGCCATTATTTTTCCTAAAGAGGCACTTTTAAGTAAAAAAAAACGCTTGCATATTGTAAATAATTCAATAAACGTAGGCAACAAACATTTTCCCAAATATCCGGACTCCAGTCATGATTAAGAAGTAAAAAGTATCTAATTGTAAGTATATTTTCCAATAAAATAGGTATAAGCAGTACTGTGAAATATCGTAGGACAGTTAATAATAGTGCAGCTGTAGTTTCTAGAAAACGTTTTGCTAGTTTAAACTTTTGAAATTCTATGTAAATATCGGGATTTCTAAGTTAAATATTCTACTAATTAATTTTAGCAGCTAATAAGTGTAATTTTCATTTGAGAAATAGATTCTAAGGCGAATATTTAGCAATTGCAGATTACTGACTCCATCACTATTCCATGGCATGATAATATTTATTATAAATTTATAATGCGTCACCTACGCTACAGTAACGGCACTTTCTTTCAAATAATAAAGCTATACTAAAGCCATCTAGCACAATTTATTATATACATACATTATTTGAGAATACATTTCTATTGCCTAGTTGCATTTTAGTATTTGTAAACCCAGCAAAGCTTAAGTCTGTCGAGTCGTCACTGTTCCTGCAATGCAGATGCACTAGTCATTTACGAAGCGCCGAAACAATGTTTCATTAATAATGTAAGGCTATGCATCAACACCTATACCGAATTTCACGTAACGGGGCCAACATAAGTTGCGGTAATAATACAATACAGATGACCTTTACAGCATGTCATTTGTAACTGGGTGGTACGTTACAGGATTTCAGAGCAGCCTAAACAACCCCATGAATTCTAATGGTGGTTCAGACTATGATCCCAGATTGTGTATATAAAGTTGATGGGGCCCGGAGAAATATTCTTGCAACACTCCTGAGATACTGTATTCGCGACGTTAAGTTACCGTCCGTTGTTTCGTTCGCTGTTGTTACTGCGGCTGCCGTATAATTTCCCTCGAGTTCTACGCTGCTTACGTAATATGTTTATGGCCCCCGTATTGTTTACTCGTACCCATGCGATGTGTTTTCTTAGATATTCAGAACCTCTCGCCGCTGTAGTTTTACCCGTTGCCCCGACATCCATGCAAAGATCTCAGATACACTATAGTAGGCTAGATAATCCTATTATGTGATACTTCTAGATTATTTATATTCTAAAACATGAATAAGGGTAAATAGGATGGGAGCTAAGTAAGCACAACAACATGAAGGTAATCCAAACAAGACAGCAATAAATTAATATCATAAGCACTTAGCAGTAAACTGTTCACGTCAAAAGAATATTTTGGTTAGTGGTTTTTCAGAAAAATAATAAACTTATGGAACAAAGAGCATAGGTTCAACTTACACTTTTACACAACAAAACCTGTATGTGGATGAAGTTATATTAAATGTTTTTTTTCTTTTATCATAGATTACTGAATATTTTTCAACCCGAACCGAATAGCAAACACTTTTCATTTAAAATAAAATATTGATAAGGTTATAATTGGCAAAATGCACCAATAATTTTTTTACTAAACGTGTTTTACTGAGACCCCTTAAAATGTTTCAAACGTAAGTAAACTTCTTCTTCGTCAGATATATTGTTCCACTTTGGACTACCAAGCTGACTACTGCAAATTGTACTTATAACATATGTTTACATATAGGTATTATGTTTACCTTTAACACTAATGCTTTTATGTACCTTTGCCTAACAATAATTATTAGTTTCTTTCTTGCGGGGAAAATGCTTTATGCACACCAGACCTGGATCAATGGCCTGATATCAACCGCCACTTTTCCCTGGACGAAATCATGCACGGGACTAAGTTATCAGGGGTCAGTGTGCCAATTCTTGCTGCACCATTCGTCTCAGATCACCCCATCGAGGGCACTCGAAGATGGTGTGCTCGGCGGTATCGATTTTTTTGCAGTATATGCATGCATCAGTAGTGTACTTTCCAAAGCGCTTCGTGTAGGATCTGAATGCGCCGTACGCCGTGAGGGCTTACGTCAGGTAACCCGCCTTCTCGATGTCTGCATTCGGTCCAGTTTTTAATATCACTAATCAACCGTTTAGTCTATTTCGTCTTAACTTTTTCTTTAACCCAGCGTTCTTGCAAGATCTTGTAGGACAACTCCCTGGTCTTAATGCGCCAAGGTTTCGCATCACCTATAACAGATGACATGGCATCCCTTTCATGTGCTAACAAATCTATGGTCTACAGTCCTATATGCCAATGCCACCTGCAGTAGCATGTTTCTCTGTGCTCTCGCTAGTAAATTTTTATAGCATCAATCCAAATAGGTGTCCCGTGGAGAACTATATTGTAAAGCGCTCCACATAGGACCGCTTTCTTTCTACTTCTTAGTCCACCAACATCTGGTAGAATCCTGCTGATTGCAGTCAAACGCTGATCGGCCCTGACCGTCACCTCTCGGATGTGCTGTGCAAAGTTACCCTTCTCATCGATCGTAATGCCCAGATACTTAATGGCCCTTCTGGGAATAATTGACGCACCATCCAGCTTGAATATAAGATGATTCCCGTACCTCCCCTAACAATCACCGCCTCAGTTTTTCTAGTAGCCAGGATCAATTCGTTCTCCTCCATTCATTCGCTGATCTGCTCGAGGCATCTATTACCATTTTTCATTTCGTCCTCGAACTATGACTGCGAGATCGTCGGCAAAAGCCATGGTCGTTACGTCGACCGTCAACTCCAAACTCAGCACCCCATCATAAAGAACATTCAAAAGCGTCGGCACGCCAGAATCACACTCCAGCACCATGCCCTTATCAAATTCTATTTTTCGCTCCCTCGGGTAACTCGATATGAAATTAACGAGATAACCAGAAATGTTTTTGTACATAGCTGTTCAATTATAAATCTGTGACTAGCTGAATTGAATGCATTCTTGACATCGATCGTTATGCATCTGGTATCACATGCCCGTATCGCCTCTACAGCCACTTTCGAGACCTGAATAGTTCACCTCCGCTTTTGAAAGCCGTACTGATGATGGTGAATATTCTTATCTTCATCCAGTTCTTTGTTCAGTCTATTTCTGATTAAAATTTCCAACAGCTTGCTTATACTAGTCAACATGCAGAAAGGCCTGAAAGAGCTAGGCAGTTCAGGAGATTTTCCACTTTTTAGGATTAAAAGAGCCCTTGTAATTTTTCAGGTGTTTGGGAATTTTTGAAATTCTAGAAGTTTATTCATGACATCCAATAGGCCGATCTTTTGCCATTAGTCTAATTGCCTCAGACAGTATCCGATCAATTCGCAGCGTTCTGCCACTCCTAAAACTACTGGTCGTGAATTTCTGAACATCAGTGACAACTTTTCCTTCTGCCCACTGCCCGCGTGCAGTTGGAAAGAGCTCCCTGAAGACCAGGTTTTTCTTTTATGTATCTATCTCATACGCTGCCAGTTGGTTCAGTTTCTTCGCAACAATTTTATATGTATATTGTTGTCTAGTTCGAAACGGCATTCTTATCCGTTTCAGAATATAACACCAAATATTTTAATTAAAGTGAAAGATTCATTTCAAAAAGAGTTCGGCTATACATTGAAAATGATGGTCACCATTGTGAACAGTTGTGAAAAACACTAGCACTTTTATTAGGTACCTATTTTAGGTTATCCCTATTTAGTATTTAGTATTTATATTTGTGGTTTACCTAATTATGACCTCTTAATTAGCATTTGGGAAGATACAGTCGAAGAGTTATGCTGATAAATAACGTCTACCCGCCATGAAAGATAACGGTAGTTTCGCACAAGTCTACTTTTGAAAAATAAAATTCTAAATTACAGAAAAAACTATGAGAGATAGGCATAGAAAACCTTAATACAATCTCAAAGACCGTTAAAATTACGATCTCAATAAGATAATAAACACAGGGTGTTCCATTTAAATTAAGAAAGTTATTTGTCTTTAATAATAGTGAAAATGGAAAGTAGGTTTTTATTCACTGTGTATAATTTTTCAGCATCATTTTAATTGTTTTTGTCAAGTCTAGTGCTTTGTTTAGAAAATAAATGCAATTTAAAATATCTAGCTTAAATATGCAAGACAGGCACAACTCTTCAATTTTGGTTAACATTTTGAAGAATAGTTAATTATCTCAGATACGGATTGAGTTAGGTATAGGAAACCTAACAGTAACTTGCCTTTATTTAGTCCATACTATCAACACATGACTCCATTTAAATTTTCATAACATTACCGCGTAACTTTTCTTTGTGGTGACTCTGTATATTTGGAAATATTTTTAAAATGTGCTCATTACGAATCTATATAACCGTTAATAAAAATATTTTGAAAATGTTATACCACTTTTCGTATATAAACTGACGTCAATTAAATCATTTTGTAATGTTTCGACTTTATTGAGCTTTTTCAATTATATTTTTTTTTACAAATTTATGTAAACATTATTTTTAATAAATTATAAAGACGAACATTTTGATGAAGTAAACTGTGATTTGAAAGCCTTTATAACAGCCTATAATTTGAGCTGTCAAATCTAGTATACAGACTATGACAATATTCACAAATTTCAAATTTTTGTATATTGAAACTAGAAAATATTTTAAAGAATCCATAAGGGCGACAGTTCTCGGATTTTATAAAACTATACTATGGGACATTTGCTATATTTTTATATTTGGCAAGTTTACCTAACAATATACATTGTTATTTTGATTTATTTTTTAAATTTAAAAAGAAAATGATAGCTAGTTCACACACAATAGATATATTGCATATTTATGATGAATTAATTTACTGCTTCCTAAGCGTTAGTTTAATGGCATTGTTCCGAATGATGGCACAGCATCGTACATGAGGTATTTCATGTAGGTATGCAACTGAAAATACGAGTGCGATCCCTTGAGGTATCGAATTCTCCGGAAATTACGCAGCTTACCATTTCGTAAAGTCAAGCATTTACAATAAATTCACCGGCAACCGCCCAACGATTCTAAAAATATATTGCCTACGCAATCAAAAGAACTTGTTTAAATCTTATTGTCCGCCTTATTGTAAACTATTCTTATATAGCGACCTAATGTGAGAATCAATTCATGACTCTTTACACCTAAATAGTTTTTAGATGATACTAACAATATCACAAAAGAGAACTAGAAAAAATCGGTAATCATTTCTTCTTCGACAGCTGCGTTGCTTTTTTTGTATTCTTCTCCTAATTTCCACACACAAAACACTATTTCCGTCGCGCCACTGTTACCAACACCGGTAATCGAAATCTCCACACACGATATCAACATTCGGCATGCCATTCATCTTCGAAGGCCTCATTTTCTGGGAACTTAGCTGCGATTGTTGGGGGGCGACTTTGTAGATTGAATCCTTTCAACTTTATTTAAAGTCATTTCGACATGTACATGTGCGCCATTCTGATCTTTTCTTTCACTTCTTTGTAAGCACTCGTGTTTGAGCCACCACTTCCAATCAACGCCGTTTTATTATAATTTGAAATGGCGTTCAATTTTAGTGATTGCGATTTCAGCTCAGATAAATTGCGCACAAATCTGGTTCGCTGTAATAATGATACATAATTAGGAAACTGAAGCACACGTCGCGAAAATCTTCCATTCTAGTATATCTACGGTGCATTAGCTATTTAACCATGCTTAATTAAATTTGATTGCTATTTTTTATTTATCCATGATGTAATCACGGAATGATGAAGAAACAAAACATTTTCTTCCTTGGGGTTACAGAGAAATTGGATTATCAAAATACTCGGGAACAAAAATATAAAATTGCGGTTACAATTATTGCTTTTATCAGATATGAATACTAGTTTTCAAAAGTAGACAGAGATAAATAATGAATTAAAGAATAAATAACAGAAAATATTTTTTACTGTTCATAAATACAAAGTATGCAGATGATTTAACATAAAGCAAACGGTTTTTGATTCTAATTAAAGTATCTAACATTGAAATCACAGATCAAAAGGAATAATTTAAAATATTTCTTGTTCAAAATTTGGGATTAACTAGCCGCTGCGTCAACACCTTGGATTAAACGTTCTACACGAAAAAATCGATTTAATGAATCAAGCCAAATTTGTTTAGCTGAATTAAATTATTTCTTTCTATATCAGCAAACAAAGTATTATTTCATTGAAACAAATAATTTTGTTGTCCATAATTTGTAGTTTTAAGTAAATTTTTGGTTGAGCTAATTATATTTTTATTTGTTGCAAGTATATGATAGATAGTTGCACTAACAAAAAATTGTCAAAGAAACTATATCATTTATTTGTTTTAAGTAAACAAACTATTTGTTCCTTAATATTTAGCAGTAATTGTAGCAACATTCTTTTTTCATTCACACCAAATAATTTTTTCTTAGTAATTATATAAACTATAAGGATAACCACCAAATATAATTGTAATGACAAAATCATTATATACATATTTAGAATTCAAAAAGCATTTAATAAAGATAATATATGATTTAACAAATTATTTAATTCATTCGAAATTATGTTTTAGTTAAAACACTGACAAAACTCGTTGAATCATACAAATTGTATACGATAAATAAATATGCAGTACTAATAAAACTATGGTTACTTGCAGAAGCAAAGCATTTAGTATCGCCAAAAGCAAAGAATTATTTTAATGCTTTTAATAATTACAGTTAATCGGCGGAAATTCGAATACCCCGTATTTTGTTGTATGATACATCTTGCGCAAACTTGATAATAAATAGCAAAATATTCATGAAGAATAGTGTAGCAGTCGATTGAAAAGAAGCGTAGAAAAATGGGTAGGTAAATATATTTTACCAGCATTTAACTGTGTAGTGATTTCTTTTGATGAACTCTTAATTTTAGTTACGTAAATTGGTTTTTCATTTAAGATAATATTATCAACTTGAAGAAACTAAGAGTAATTAAAAATGATGGCTACCCTTTTTTAATTTTCTTGTTATTAACGTTTTCTACATCTTTTTTTATCTATTATTATACATTTACAATAAGTTTAAACAAAATGTATCATGGTACAAAATATGGGTCTTTTGAATTCGTGAATTGTGAACGTTCGTTTGATATTCCTCGCCATTTCCAAAGTGTATTTTGAGTTTTGTTCCAATACTACCCCCAACCGCTCAGCAACGATCTATAGTCCATCT
The DNA here is from genome assembly GCA_949128085.1 of Cetonia aurata. Classification (NCBI taxonomy): domain Eukaryota; kingdom Metazoa; phylum Arthropoda; class Insecta; order Coleoptera; family Scarabaeidae; genus Cetonia; species Cetonia aurata. Next base: position 3,167,986 of record OX421885.1, read on the forward strand.
AATTCTGCGCAAGTAGCAATATTATATTAAAACCGCTTTGTGCAAAATCAGAGGATTGCTGATAGTCAGTCACCGTAGCTAAAACAAAGATTTTATTAATTAAGAAAGCATTTCACCTTTAATTATATGAAAAAAATATAAGTAGGTAGGTAAAAAATAACGTTTTATTTTTTAGGAACATAAGCTATACTTTCATACTATAATAACATTTCGTTCTTTATACATGTATTTTACTTACGTACTAACTAACTAACGTTATTAAATAGGTATTACCTACATTAATTCAACGATTATTGTGTGTTTACGTGTATCTACGTTGATACATACGTATTCATATAACGCACGGAATTTAATTAAAGAAAGCTATATTTTGGTATATATATATAAACAATGTATACAAATATATAGTGCATGCAAACCTTTGAAGATTTGAATTAAATCCTTGAAGCCCGAATCTTCTAATAATTTCTTTCTAATCGGATAATGTTAAAACAAACGACGACGCAGTGCTGAAATGGTTATTACCGCACACTGTGCTGTAATGCGATATTAACGCACTGGTGAGACGCTTACCGGACTGTAATATGGGCGATTAATGTGCAAATTAGAAAAAATACTGTAAAAAACTCGTGTCACAATGACTTTGTAATGCTCCTACGTTGAATCACTTAAAATACTATTAAAACACAAGTGTCACAATGACGTTTATGTAATGCGAGTACAAGTTTAAATCTCGAGCCGCGTAGCGTCTCACTAGTGCGTTAATATCTCATTACAGCACAGTGTGCGGTAATATTCATTTCAGCACTGCGTCGTCGTTTGTTTTAGCTTTATTGCAACATCCAATTAGAAAAAAATACTGTTTCGTATCCATTTCACAGTTTTCACAAATGCAACAGCCATAAGTATTAACAAATATGAATATGATGGTACTCCGTTACAAGAATAGACACGATTCATATCAATACTTCTACTGCGTAAAAATGTAGTAAAAACTAAATAAACACTGCAAGTGGTTGTAAAGCGTCTGATTGGTTCTTTTAGGGGGGAATTGCGTTTGGTAACTTTGAATATAATCCCTTATTTGATTTAAACAAATAGATTTAATCGCGGCAACCAAATTCTTTCTTTACCTAATAATTTAGTTATGCTAAAGAAAGTATTTCAACAAAATAATTTGTTTATTCCAAACAATGTTTTATTTTGTATTTGATTGAGGTAAGAATTTATACATTAAAATCAAGAAAATAGGATACCAAAATTAATTTGTTTATGGCAATTAAATCGGTTTTCCGGTGTAGAGTTTCTGGGTTGATATATTTTTATTTGACCGAATAATTAATTATTATATTAAACTTAATCTATTTTTTTCCATTATTCTGTATCGATCAAATAAGTAAACGTTAAAATTAGAAAAATGCATTAATATATTAACATACTCCACAAACTAAATTGATATATCTACAGAACATAGTCATGAAGCAATGCCGCAATTTGCGCTAGAGAATATTAATTAGGCATCATACTGTGAAACTTCCTAGATAAATTACCGGCTAAATGAAAACTGGCCCTATGGTACTGTTTTTACTACTATAGTTAAAGACGAAAGCCAAATTTAATTGCAAAAGAGAACTAATTGTGGTACTAATTATCTTTAAATTTATTAATGATAACGTATAAGAACCTTATGGAGAATTTTTAATTTCTATAGTGTACATATTTAATTGAAATATGATTTGATTATTATTTTCAATAGGGTGGATCCTTGTATTTAATAACTAGTTTAAGAATTAATACTTATAGGAACAATTTATTGAAGTGATTTTTTCCAATTATCCCACTTTATTTTACTTTAATTCACCAATGAACCTCCTTAAATTGATTTTTGTTTGTAGGCATTTTCATAATCCATTGTTATTTGTCCAAGAAAAATAGACAGGAGCAATAGTGATAAATAAAATGAATACCGTTAACGATATTGTTCTGAGTTTGTTGGAGACCTCATTCAGTCGGACAAACTTGCTTTTATGAGTTTTAGTGGTTCTACAGTAGTGTCGTTCTGGAGAATAGTTATTTGTATCACTAGCACGCATTCATAGTTGTACTCGATTCGTCTACGGTTTATGCGGCAGAAGAGGTATCACGGGAAAGTTAAAGGAAACTTTATAATTAACTTTAGAATATTAAACAATGCCATATTTTTCTCAAACATTATTAAATATAAAAGACCTGTATACCTATTTAATAAAATAAAATTCCTAAACACCGAACTGAGATATTTGAGCGTAGTTTTTCTTATAATATTGTTAAAATATTAAACACGCATGTACCATCATCGTCACCCAAAATGACCGGTCGCGCGCCGTATGTTCACGGCTCGGTCACAGTCGTCGTTCCCGCTTTATCGAGTAGGCGCCGCCTATATCATATTTTTACCACTCATAAATACATTATCGTTCGCAAACTAATATTCTCCCAATTTATTCGATTGGCGGAATGAATTCCTTGATCGCGTTTCAAAAGTAAATGTTTCTTCAACGGTTAATATTTTCTTCCCGCTTGTTATTATTATTATTATTATTTTTTCTCTCAGCGCTAGTACTGATGTGTATATCGAATTGCATTGCAATTACTTATGGGCACTTGTTGATGTTGATGTTTTATTTCCACATGTATTTATACCGCCGCAATCTCTGCAAAATAAACGGCGGGGAAGTACATATACTCCTACCGTCTCCCACTCCACCTAAGAGCGACGTCTGGCGCTGTAGTACGATAATAGCACGTATAAACTGATGAGTGATCAGTATTATTAGTCAGTTCAAGTAAGGTAGTTGTCTAAGTTTTAAATACATATTTTTGCGCAAAATGCCGCGTTATACTGTGGAGGAGAGAGCTGAAATGATGCGGTGGTATCACGTTGGATATTCTTTTCAAAGGGTATGCGACATGTTTGCAGTTAAATACCTCAATAGGCCTATTCCAAGTAAAGCCACAATTTTTAAATTAAAAAATAAAACCGACAATACCGGTTCGGTCGAAAATTTAAAAACATCATTTTCAACTCGCAGAATTTCTAATAATACGTCCGTTTTAGTATGTGCTGCAGTTGAAATAAATTCGAATATGTCCTCTGGCACTATTTCCAATGATTTAGACATATCCCGTTCAGCGAATACTCAAAGCAAATGGATATAACAATTTTAAATATTCTAAACACCAACAATTATTTCACGGCCACGCATTCAAGCGTATGGTATTTTATGAAAAGTTAAGCGATTTAATTAACCGAGATGCTAATTTGATACACAATATTATCTTTACCGATGAATCTTCTTTTCCTTTGGTTAGAAGTCACAATTCATCTGTGACAACATACTGGGCCAAGCAAAACGAGCACAGATATTTAAGTTCACCTAGTCAGCAACAGCAAAAAGTAAATGTTTGGGTAGGTTTGTTAAACAACCATATTATTGGGCCCTTTCTATCAATGGCAATTTGAACGCAAATGCATATTTAGAATTACTGAACACCCACATTCTACCTACTGTACAGCAACTTCCAGACATAAATATGCAAAGCAGCTACTTTCAGCAAGATGGTTGCCCTGCACATAATGCAGTGGCTGTCCGAAACTATTTAAGTGAACAGTTTCCTAATCGGTGGATCGGAACTCATTCTGAAAATATGAAATGGCCGCCACGCTCACCAGATATATCTCCCCTCGATTTCCTTTACTGGCGTTATTTAAAAGAAATAATTTATGTCAATGAAGACGTTAGACCAGTTAATGTAAAGTAGTTGCGCAATAAAATTGCTCAAACGTCAAACAACATTAGCTCAGAAATGTTGGAGAATGTTAGAAGGAATTTCTACAACACATTAGGATATTTTTTAGTCAAGGATGGAGGCATATTTGAACCTTTCGTTTGAAGATTCAATGATTTTTAAAAAAATTAACGTTTATTTCATCTTATTATTAAGGCTTATTTTAGTTTTCTATTTTTCAAATTTACTCAGAATTAATTTTTATTCGTCCTTCATTAAATTTACTATTTCTTTTTGAGGGTTTTGCCCTAAATTCATTAGAATGACTTTGATTTCCTTGTCATGAACAAACCCTAATATTATATTTCTTTATTTATTACTATTACGGATAGGGTATAGTAACCGAGGTGGTGTTAAAGTTTTTTTAATTTATTATTAAGAGTTACTTTTAAGTTTTCATTTTTTAAAATTATTTACTAAAAATTAACACATTTCTGCGTGTAGATTAAATAGCAAAGCAACCGCTGCGCTCGCGCCAGTATTCGTTGTGAGCTATGAGTGGCTATGACGAATGACTGAATGTAGGGGAATACCTACTGCAGTAAGAAGAATGAGCGGAAGACCCACATGCGTGGTATCCGTTGACTTTGCAGGGATTATGTCTGTATATTGTCTTGTATATTCTATAAATTTTATTTGTTATTATTCATTATCTTTTTTTTTACTTTTGTTTGATTTATATTTACAGAGGCTAAAGGAAGAACGCCGTATTCCATTACTAATGGTAGTCGATTTAGTCTTTTTGGCATTTTGTCAATTTTTTTGTGTATTACTTGCAGCGAATAAATAATTTGCATACATACATACAATTAGTTATCAAATTTTCTACTTTTCTGTTGCTTTTTCTACCTTGCAACTCTAGAAAATAACTTTTGATTGCTTCAACTGCCTTTCCTCAACTCGTTTTGAAATCCGTTTCATTGTATGACGTTTGCTTAGTACGCGAACCATTTCACTTTTTCTACATAGAAATATTATGTATATATTTTCTTATTTACATGATTTGCACATGGTGTAGCATCAATAAACAGAAAATTGCCAGCACAATTCCAACAAAAATCTAAACTACGAAATATTTTGCGCCGACCGTTTTGGTCAAATACTTATTATGTATTTACCTTCTTAGTAACGTCTACCTAGCTGGTTATGCACACAAAGCGCTTAAATCCGAATTTATTATGACTTGGAAAGTTATCTTAACAATAGATTACCAGAGCTACCGTACAAACTTAATTAATCGTTTGCACAATGCACATTTAATCAACAATGGATGAAGTTTTGAATACGCTAAACATACAGCAAGTTTCAGAAGCTAATCAATCCTAATACAACCCCAGACCATAAATACAGACATACACCACCCATCACCCACCTTCATCGCAATCCACCGCGAGCGCCAGCTCCTGGACCATGTAAGTTGGTTGTCCATTAGTACGGTGCTTCCGGCGTTCCGCGTCTTACCTCACTTCCGGAACTTGGCCTCCGGAGCCTGGGAATAATTCAGTACCAACTTGCCACTTTAAGCCGTAATGAATAGGTAATTAGTTAATATTGCGCCCGGCTTCCTGTTGTCCACGCGCTTTTGGGACCCCGGACTTCGAACTCCTTACCTCCCGGTCTTCCTTTTCCGAAAACTTAAACTACAAACGTGTATACGTATCTAGCGTATATTAGTGTATGTGTGGGTGGGTATGCTGGTCTCCGGAGACCCATTATACCGTACCATGCGAAACGTACTGTCGTGTGTTTCTCCGGACTTGTCCGGGATGGCATTGTTCGAGGGATCTGATTGAATTAACTGTAATTACTCGGGATTAATCCGGACTATCTGAACTACTACGGATACAATGTTTCATCTTATAGGTATACCTAGCTCTGCTCGTATCCTATATGTACCGCGTAAAGTTTAACTCCTTCAACGTCTCCGTCCTCCTCGAAGTTATTATAATGGCGTGGGGGAGGGGAAACGATGCGGATGAGGTCCTGTTAGACGGTGGCCCGAACGCATTATCTAATCTCAGTGTAATTTAATCGATCGGCTTTGAGAAATGCTTCCAAATTTCTAATGGGAATATAATATCTAAGGGCACGCGGTAGCGGCGTCTATTTTGTAGCTTGTGACACACACATGTGACAATATTCCGTGATTCTAATTGATAATTTTTGAAAAAAGTACATTATTCAACAGCCATTCTCATATTTTCATTTTCTTTAAATCTATACTAACATCTGATGTCCTACACGTTGCTTCCGTCCCTAAAGAATTCAAATTCTGCCTACCGTTTATTCGCGCGTTTCTTCCACCCATTTCAGTACCATCTGTATTTGGAAATATAATTGAAAAAGTGATCGACGCACGATTAATTAACTATTTATTTAAAAATAACTTAATATCCAATTCTCAGTTCGGGAAAATCGACATCCTCTGCCATCCATAACGTTTTGGATAAAATTTACAACGAGTTAGATAATAAACATATTGTAATTGGAATATTTTTCGATTTATGTACAGCGTTCCATGTAATTGTTCGTTTACTGTTATTACATAAATTACAATCTCTTGGTATTCCCGGGGTTGCCTATGATTTACTAAAGTCTTGTATGTCAGAAAGGACGGCTCGAATATCATTGAAACTTGAGAAGAGCAACGTTAAACTCGTCGGATGTCAGTATAACATGCAGGGTTCCACAAGGCTCTGTTCTTGGGCCCACGCTGTCTTTGATTTATGTGAATGACTAACTTTCCCATTTGTCATCGTGCACATTGTCGCAGTACGCCGATGATACAAGCTGTATCGGGTCTCACAATACCCGCGACGACATTTCTGTTTTGGTTGATTTAATTACCGCTGAGATATCTAGTTGGTGCAGGGATAACGGTCTTGTCTTAAATAGTGAGAAAATTAGTTTTGATAAAGGGGAGTCAATGGATTTACATTTTGGTATAGAATTGAAACCGGAATGTAGTCCTGTTAAACTCTTGAGATTAACAATGGATCCTACTTTGCGATTTGACTCGCGCTGCTGTGAATTAGAAAGTAGAATATCGTCGGCAATATATGCTTTAAAAAAAATATCCTTTAAGGACGGACATGGTTCAATTATGGATGTTGTGTCTACTCAGTTACTTATTGCAATGGGAGTGCCCCAAGGCTCAATCTTGGGTCCAATTCTCTTCATCCTGTTTATCAACGATGTTAACTTTGTGCATTATACTTTGATCATTTACGCAGATGACACCTCTGCTGTGGTAACCGGTGCGGATACTAAGGACGTATGTAAAAGGGCAGAGAGACTTCTGGATGACCTGGGTCGGTAGTTTAACATCAATAAACTATGCATGAATCTATCTAAAACCAATTATATGCGTTTCCGTCCTTCTAACTCTAAAAATAAGTCAGTTTCTAATAATAATGTACAGGTTAATGATTTTGATTTGGAACGAAAAACTTCCGTAAAATTTTTGGGCTTAAATATTGATGAAAATTTGAGTTGGAAAAATCATTGTCTCGCTTTAGTTAAGAAAATCAATTCGGCATGTTTCCAAATTATAAATTTAAAACATATAATAGACTTTAATTACTTACTTAGGTTTTATTATGGTCGGGTGCACAGTGTTATCCAGTACGGGATTGTATTCTGGGGCGCGGCAGTTTCATCAAACGAAGTCTTTCTGGCTCAGAAGCGTGTTATTCGGTGCATGGCAAATATTAAAAGTACAGACTCTTGTCGGCCATATTTCATCAAATTTAATATCTTGCCCTTGCCTAGTGTGTATATACTAGAACTTTTGATGCACATTTTCACAAATAAGGAGGCCTTTGTCAGGAATGGTGACCTACATTCATATGATACAAGACAAAAAAGCAAATATAGTATACCCTTCAATAGGCTCAACGTAACAAAAAGATCTCCAACCTCAGCTGGGTTGACACTTTTCAATTTACTACCACCCGAAATAGTTTCCTTGAATAATGAAAAACTCTTTAAGAGACGGGTGCGCTCCTTGTTGTTTCGGCGCTGCGTCTACTCCGTGGAAGAGTTTGTCGCACTTTTTAAATAATTGTTTTTGTAACTATTGTATTTTAGATATATATATATTTTTATTTTTTTTTGTAGAAGTAAAAAAACAAAAAGTAAAAATGATAAAATATGAGGTATAATATTTTCAGAAGTTCCGCCTTAATTGCAAACACACCGCACCATTTATGCAGATGCATAAAAGTAGTACTAGATACACATGTAAGGCTTACTCCCTTGTGCATGTACAAATTCTCGAGTTCCAAGTCTAACAATTTTTTTCGTTACCTTTAGTTGTTCTATTCACTAATATTTATAAAAATAAAAAGGCCTCAGTAAAAAAACCAACATAGTTTATTGCACAGCAATGTAAGGGTTTCCGTCACAACATGTATGTACTTACAATGATTTAGAATAATTTCTTTAAAGAATACACTTACCAAAATACTTATATACCATCGATCTAAATTCAGGAGTTTTTTCAATGTAATTAACTAGCCCACAATGCGGTAAATGAATGAAAAAATCCCTTACCACAAAAATTAAAGATACAAATCTAAATACAAGAAGAAGAAGAAGAAGATGGCAACTTAGTTGCCGAAATACGTATTTAGATTTGTATCTTTAATTTTTGTGGTAAGGGATTTTTTCACTTTTTCTTTCGGATTTTTGTTATCTCGATATCATGTTCTAGTTGTTCAATAAATGGTTCTGAAGTTTCTATTCGTTATCGCTCAGCATTTGGTCTACCTAAAATACGCAATTAAAATTAAAGAGTATGATTAGGAGCATATTTTTTTGTTACTCTGAAAAAAACATTGGCCGAATTATTCGTCTGTCACCAAAAGCTGCCCACATACCTGTTTTTTCAGTATATGTAGCGGTTGCTGAATTATTTCGTGTGAGTTTACATGTCCCTAAATTCTCATGTTTTGGGAATTTATAAATCCTAATAGGTAAAACTAAACTTTATCAGTCGAAACCATGCTTTGTAATAATTTCACAATATTGACATGTTATTAACTAACTAGTTACAAAACCCAAGATCTTGTGCATAATCTGCTAGTTTCAATTCTTGTACCGCAGTGATACAGTAACGATAAACATCCAAGTCTTTGTGTAAAAATTTACATGTGGTTCTGATGGAGTAACTATAAGATAAGATATTTAATATACAGTAATACCACAGTAATACTATACAGTTTTAACGAAGTCTCATTTTTTATAAAATAATTATAACCAACTTTTGTGGTGATTGTAAACAGTTGCAGTTGTTGCGGTTTCTCCCAAACACAAACACTTCACATAGCATGAAAATATGACTTAAACTCTCTGTTTTAACTAATTTAATCAAATTAAGGACTTGCGTACCTCGACCGCTCTTTCCTTTGTAACATAATGCGTCGCTTCTCTGTGCTACCTTTTATTATATAAACGTGTTTAACGTAAACTACCTAAGCAACCTATCATCAAGAAATTGCCACCTTTACTATTCTGTCAAAGCATTTTCCGCTTTAACACAAGGAGTGGAAATCTCGCCTCTAATCTATTAAGCAAATAGTGCCGTGAGTGTATCAATTGTAAGAGGAGAATGACAACCGACGAGAGCGTATAACGAGGCGAGAAATAACTGCTGCAATGATAACATCGGCGTTAAACGGCCTCAGGTTAGAATCCTTGCAGAAGATAATAGTATTTTGCCAGTTAGATTAAACTCCCTTCTAATCTGCCGCGGAGATGTGAGGATTGTGTGGCGCAGTGGCTGTCAGCTCATCTGGCTGTGTGTTTACACTCTCCTGCGTTTCATTTCCATTCGGACGATGTAACTAATGTCATTTTAATCTCAGCGCATGCGATATAACGTATAATAGAATTCGCATATACAGTTCGCCGTAAACGAATTAACATATTTTAACTGCGAATTGCAATACGTAAAATATTTATCGTTCTTATATAAAACTACAGGGTAATACGTATTTGTGACAATGTCTAGTAGGAGACTTGCAGAAAGGAAGGATAAGATCGGAAAGGTCTATGAACAAATGTTCATGTAAATAAGTATAGTACATAGAAAATTAAAATTTTACAATTTACTTACAAGAAAATAGGGGACAAGATAGACAAAAAGTAATGAACGAAAACGATTACATAATTATAATAGGAAGCATATCTTGATAACAACCACTGAAGGTAAAATATACATTGACAACAGAAGAAATAAGTAGGAGAGATCACCAATTAAATAGTATACACCAGAGATATAATAAAGAGTTGAAAAGCTAAACGTTGTAGGAGAAATTTGAACTTACAACCATGCATAAATTAGTAAAAGTAATTGAAGACGCAATCTAAGATGTACAAAAGAAGAAAGGAGGAAATACCATTATACACTGAGAAAAAAATGTGTACACCTCATAAACAATTTCTTCTCAGTGTGCGAATTTTTAGATAATTCTTTATGCAAGTAAATTATCATAAATAAATGGTTTGGATTGGACCCTAAAGTAGTAAATTAACACATCCAGTGGACTAATAATTTACCATTAGGTAGAAATGATGGTGGCCCCATATATCGGGTGTCCAGCCTAAGATGCAACGGTCCCTAGCCGATTTATTATTGTCTTTTTGAAAAAATGTTTCAAGTAAATGTTGCCTCGAATCATATTCTACACACGTTAAAATTAGTTTCAGAAATAGCGGACTTCCGGTTGTATCGGAAGTAACTACTAATTTATTATTTTAAATGGAACACCCTGTATATTATTGCACTTTTCGATTCCTTGTTAAATTTAAATAACAATACGCTAGAAATACATTGGGGCTAAGTTGTACCGTTTGCGAATTACGTGACGTTTTTCGAAAAAAATGACATTTGCAGTGTCTTCGGTATTTGGAAATACCTCAGAAAATACGGAAGCTAGAAATATGCGGTTTTCGGTTTTCACTTAACTATGAAACAGCACACGTCTTTAATTTGATAATTGTTGCGTTTAAATTACAGCGTTATTAAATGGCGATCTGTAATTTTCGAACTATAAAATCATGAATAACTTGATTTTTTTAAATTGAACGGTATAGCAATTTTTACATGAATGGACATAAAATTTAATTTTCTTTCGATTTTATATGGGTGTCATTGTGTATATCTCCAACGGTTTTGGAGATATTCGCGATTTTTTAGTTTCTCAGTACATATTGTGAAGCGCCGCCGGCGGCCACCTTCCCCTCGCATTTCACCAGGCTTGGGACTGGCTGCAATAATACTGGCAAGCTTGGAAAGTGGCCAACAGAACACAATAGGACCACTAGAAACAAGCAAACATAGCAAAGATAAAACAAAACATAACATTACTGGAATATCAATAAATCAGCACATTTTTCAAACTACATTACTCTATCCAATTTATGGCGTACGTACACTTCGAGCGTCTTGCTCGCAACAGGCTACACTTTAAATGCTAGTGTTGTCATTGTACAGAGCATTTGTACAACACTATTATATTAAATGTTCAAAATGCTGTCCGTTTTGGGTACTACATAATCTAAATCGCGTTTGCAAACACTTTTGAGCATTTCTGAGTATTTTTGGTGTGACTTCTTGAAACGTTCTTAAAATACTATGGCGCATATTATCAGGGGTTGGTGGCCTCTCATAAACCTTATTTTTAATGAAACCCCATGAGAAGAAATCGCAGCTGCAACTGATTTTCATCCGTAAGTACGGAGTTATTGCGGTTCCGTTTTGTATGTGCTACGGATCCAGTACTTACAAATCTACCCAGTAGCGACTGAAATGCCCTCCTATCTGGATGCTTTCTACATGGGTAATACTGTGCGTAAACTCTTGACGCTAACAAAGCGTTTCTGTAACATTCACCGAGAACGAAAACCGTATCTACTAATTCTTCTCGAGTAAGCGACATCTTTAATTATTATGTTACCAAACAGTACTCTGAATGTCAGTTCTGACACTTGGAACACTAATAACGGTTAGATACCTAGTTTGTTTTTCAAGCTTACGCTGACGTTAAAGATGCCGCTTTAAACATCTCAAGTATCTTTTACACCATTTCTTTGTTTCAAATGGCCCTATTGTGTTCTGTTGGCCACTTTCTAAGCATGGCAGTACTACTGCTGCCAGTCCCAAGCCTGGTGAAATGCGAGGTGAAGGTGACCGACGGCGGCGCTTCGCAATACGTATCTATCATGAGAAACTGAAAAATCGCGAATATCTCCAAAACCGTTGGAGATAGACACAATGATACCCGTATAAAATCGAAAGAAAATTAAATTTTACATCCATTTATGTAAAAATTGCTATACCGTTCAATTTAAAAAAATCAAGTTATCCAGTTTAAAAATTACAGATCCCTATTTAATAACGGTGTAATTTAAACGCAACAATTTTAAAATAAAAGACGTGTGCTGTTTCATGGTTAAGCGAAAACCGAAAACCGCATCTTTCTAACTTTCGTATTTCCTGAGGTATTTCCAAACACCGAGGACACTGCAAATGTAATTTTTTTTTTCGAAAAACGTCATGTAATTCGGAAACGGTACAACTTAGCCCAAATGTATCGCTAACGTATTTTTATTTAAATTTAACAAGGAATCCAAAAGTGTAATAATATACAGGATGTTCGATTTAAAATAATAAAGTTAGTATCTACTTCCGGTACAACCGGAAGTCCGCCATTACGGAAACTAAGTTTAGCATATGTAGAATATGATTCGTGGCAACATTTATTTGAAAATTTTTTGCAAAAAGGCAATAATAAATTGGCTAAGAACCGTTGCATCTTAGGTTGGACACCCGGTATATAAATAAACTAGTAAGAGCTAGTAAGCTTCATGTTGGTCCACCTGCAGCAAGACTAGGGAAACTACCTATTTACGACTTTTTTAATATGTTTATAATAGTTCGGTATTCATTTAAAAAAACACGATATCAAGGAAGTTAGGACCCAGCCATGGCGCGTGACTACTGCTGGTTTTTGGAAAGAGACGATTCAACGCCACACTAAAAAAAAATTAACGGTTTATTATTTTATATTTTTTGAGTGTGCCTATTACAATATATATTATATTTTGACTTAAAGCAAAGAAAGGCTTCGTTTGCTTTTATCAATAAATTTCATATATTGCTATAATAAGCTATCTGTACGACTTCAGACTTCTATAACAAAAAAAAAAAAAAAAAAAAAAAACGGTACGTGTTAAAGATTTCTGACTAACGTTTTTAAACTTAGCGCTATTAATGAATAGGTACGTATTGAACTATTGCACTTATTACTGAAACAAGCTCAATTTTGTCGACCAATGTTATTTTTACGAAGCAATTATGCATTCTTTAATATTCTTTCTTTAGTGTTTCCCAATAATTATCTCTCTATCGTAACACTCAGATATGTAATTGTTCACACTCAAAAATATATGAAATTCCTACGGAGAATTCCAGTAACGTATAAGGCAAAATTGCCAAAAATTGGGAAATTTACTAGAAAACTTTAGGTATATTTTCTCATTTTTGGTAAATTTACCCGATACATTACTGGAATTTTTCGTAGGAATTGCAAATATTTTTTAGTGTGTGTCTACCTGTTCCAGTTCAACCCCATCCACATGCATATGTAATCTCTGTTTTTTTTAGTTACCATCATTACTTTTGTTTTCGTCTGATTTACTTTCATACCTTTTTCTTTCATTATATTGTTCCATACTCTGAGATTCTCCTGTAAAGTTTTCTCTTATTTGCCATTATCACCAAATCCTCGGCAAAGGCATAGTTAGTAACTTCCACTGGTTGAAGATTTTTATATCTCATGTACACAGGCTTTGATTTACTACTACTCTCCCTTATGATATCGTCCATGTATACACAACAAACAGCAAAGGGCTAAGTCCACCTCCTTGTCTTACTCCTTCGGTAGTTTGGAATACTCCAGACTTGCCGTTGTTTTTTATTATATAGTTGTTCGTTTTCTTGTACAACACTTAATTACTGTTAACATTTTATTGTCCACGTTTCTTTTTTTTTAAGTTTTCCAGATCTCTGTTCTCGGAACTCTGTCAAAAGCCTTTTCCATGTCCATGAAAGCGAAGTATGCCTTCGTGTTGTGTATCTGGGTCTTGTTTCTAATATCTTTAATTGTAAAGATATGGTCTTGTATCATCCATATCTGGCGACATTGAACATGACATGCATACTGAAAGACACGACAAAATACTTTTGTGTTTTTTATGTGGGTATTCATATTTACACGCTAAATATGTTGCGAGGCAAGCATTCGCAAACACATAGTATATGAATACTCTCATGGACAACACAAATAAGGTATTTAGTCATGTCTGCCACGATGCATGTCTACCACATTCAATGTCTACACATGTGAATGAACCTATTTCGTGGTAATTTGGAATAATCAAATACATACATACATGTATCTGAAGGTAAAGACTACACAAAGCAAAATCGCAAACACTTTTCTTAAAAATTTGCAGGTAGGTATATTACGACGTAACCATGAATCTAGTCGGATAATATTTTTCAAAAAGACAGAGGTACTCATAAATAAACAGCAATGCGATTTTGAGCAACTCAGAAGTAGTGTGAAGTATTACACCTGTTGCAAATTACCAAAGAAGATACGTGCATAATACAAAAAGTTGGTGTGGGTAATATCATACAATGCTTTTCGTTTTCGATCTCACACTTTTCAATTATTTAATTTTAACCGAAACCTAATCACACCATATCAATTAGGATCCGATATAAAAGTTCACTTTATGCAACACAAAATAGAGATCATAATGTAATTCAAACAAAATGGTTAAATAAACATCAATTTGGCTTTAGTATGTTGCAAACAAATGTGTCGTGCAATTGGCCAGAAACTTACATCTTATCTTTGTACTTAATACTATCATAATCCACAAATAAATTAAAGCGCGGCCATTGTAGTTTACGAAAGTAAGCCAGTAGACAACAGAATATATTTGCTATGGAAAAAGAGATAAAAAATATGTAAACTTATATTTATTTATATAACATTATTTAATCGCATGGTTCGTTCCAGCTTCACCAATGGCGTACTTAAGCAATAGTTATTACATGGTAATTCTTGGTATTCTTGGCATAATTAATTAAAATTATAGGTGCTTATCAGTAGTTGATAACCTTTAATCACAGCTTTTTATGTATATAAGGACATTTCATTGTTAAAATTTTAAAGTTATGAAGTTACTTTAACTGTATAGCGCGAGAAAATAAAGTAAGGATAACTGTATTGTATGTTGAGATTGTTTATTGTTGTAATATATGAGAGAAAGAAACTACACACACTCTTAGTAATGTTGCTTTATTGACAGATGCACAAGGAAGGAGAGTGAGGGAAGTGTCCACTCGTTTAAATAATTCTGGTGGCGCAAGCGCACAACATAACAACTATCTCCCCCTTTTAAGTCTTCCAATTACAACAAATAAATACATAATACATATATCTGAATTTTACAATTATAGGTACATATAGGAAACATATAAATATACATACTATAAATCATAATCTTAAACAAATACTGTACTTATACATCTAAATTTACTAATATTGCAAACGTTCAGGTGGTTTAATTACTCTTTTGGGTCGTTCAGATGGTTTAGTTTCTGACCTCGGTGAACTATTTGGTATGACATCGTTATCCACCCTTGGTAGTATGTCTAAATTACTTGTACTAGCTAAAGTTGTATCCCTATCTAAATTATCAGTATTATTATTACTGCTTGAAGAGGACGCATGTGGAATATGGCCCTGGGTTGTTTTTTTCATTTGATTGGCATGCCTCTTCCAGGTGCGTTCCACTTCAGGTACCTTAACTATATATACACATTTACCTATTCTACGTACTATCTTCGCCCTACTATATGTAGTTTCATTAACCTTTCTATAATCCTTTACTAAGACCAATTCACCTATTTCAAAAGTTTTAAATTTTTTACCTTTATAATGTTTAATTTGATGTTTTTGATTTCGTTCCACTCTTTCCCTAACATTTTTGTAGTGAGGATTAAGAGGTGGTAGTAGCATCGAAAATTTAGTTCTTAATTCTCTATTAAACATTAACATAGCAGGTGTAATACCAGTAGTGATGTGTGGTGTGCTTCGGTAATCAAACAAAAATCTGCATAAAGTTAAATTTAATGTCTCATTGCTGCCGGATAAGAGAGCTTTCTTTAATGCTGCTTTAACTGTTTTAACGGAATTTTCCGCTGCACCATTAGACGAAGGATTGTATGGAGGACTAGTAATATGTTTAATGTTATTATCGGATAAAAACTTCTCAAATTCTTCAGACACAAACTGTCTGCCATTATCGGATACTAATGTTATAGGAAGACCAAATCTTGCAAATAGATTTCGTAACGCATTAATAGTTAAGTTGGTGGATATATTTTTCATTTCTATCACTTCTAGCCATTTAGAAAAAGCATCAATAACTATTAAAAAATTTGTGCTTTTAAAATAACAAAAATCAATATTTATTCGTTCCCATGGCTGGTTAGGCCAAGACCAGGGATTCAGCTCTACTTTTGGCGGATTGTGGCCATGTAAACTACATGCTTCACATTCTGCTACTATATTTTCTATATCTTTATCTAGTTTAGGCCACCAAAAATAACCCCTTGCCAAACTCTTCATTTTCACCATACCCATGTGTGAAGAATGTAATTCTTTAAGAACACTTAATCTTAATTTTGACGGTATAACAATTTTATGATTCCACATTAAACATCCTTCATTCACATAGAAATCATACCTTTTTGAAAAATATTCTTTTAATTCCGGGTCTATGTTTTTCTCTGGCCATCCTATATCTACTAAATCAATTACTTTTGAAATTATAGTATCTTTCAGAGATGCTTCCTTAATTAATTGCAAACTTAATTTAATATCACTATTACTCATAAAATTACAATAATCTATATTAGCATCTACATCCACTAACCATTCATCACCTTTCATTGGCAATCTCGATAGCCAATCCGCGTTATTTTTTTCCGAAGGAATATATTGCAATTCATAATCGTAATTTGACAATATAACTGCCCATCTACGCAAACGATTAGCAGCGAATTCAGGAATGCCCTTTTTCTTTCCAAAAATAGCTAATAGAGGTCGATGGTCCGTAATTAATTCAAACTTTTTACCATATAAATATTGATTAAATTTTAAAACTGCATATATGATACCCAATGCTTCCTTTTCGATTTGACTGTATCTTTTCTCTCGCGGTGACAATGTTCTCGAACTAAATGATAATGGTCTTTCAATACCTGAAGGATAAACATGACTCAACACTGCACCGATTCCTACTGATGAAGCATCAACCGTTAACCTTAACGGTAGTTTTGTATCAAAATGCGCTAATACTTCTGAAGATTGTAAAATGTCTTTGACTTGATTAAATGCCCTGTCGCATTCATCGGACCATCTCCATTCAACATCTTTCTTTAATAAACTATACAGTGGATGTAAAATTGTTGCTAAATTTCTAACAAATTTGCTATAATAATTTACAGATCCTAAAAATGACTTCAACTCTTTTACATTCACTGGTGCGGGAGCATTCTGAATTGCTGCAATTTTACCTTTATCTATGATATACCCTACATATTCCATACTCTTTTGAAAAAAAGAACATTTATTTCGATTTACTTTAAACCCAGCCGATTGCAAAATATTTAAAACTTGTTTTAAATTTCTTATATGTTCGTTATGATTTCTACCGGTGATCAAAATATCATCCAAAAATACTATTACCCCTGATACCTTGCTTACTAGAGATTCCATTATTTTTTGAAATTTGGCGGGTGCACATGCCACCCCAAACGGTAATCTGTTGTATCTAAACAAACCTTTATGTGTAGCTACTGTTAACAATTCTTTGGATTTTTCGTCTAAACCAACTTGTTGATAAGCTTGGGAAAGATCTAGTTTCGAAAATTCAATACCTCCTTGTAAATTAGCAAAAAGCTCTTCTATCCTTGGCAATGGATGTTGATCCACCTCAATATGCGGATTAATAGTGACTTTGAAATCTCCACATAACCTCACTTCTCCGTTCTTTTTGAATACAGGAACCACTGGAGTTGCCCAAGCACTGTAGTCCACTGGTGACAATATACCTACAGACACAAGTCTATTTATTTCTAATTCAACCTTGTCCCTAATAGCAAAAGGTATTGGTCTCGCTTTACAAAATTTTGGAGTAATATCCGGTTGCTTTAATTTAATATTTACTAAACCTTTATTAAAATGTCCCAATCCGGGAGCAAACAAATTAGCAAATTGTTTAAATAATTTATTTAATTCTCCATCACTTTCTTTTAAGTAATTCACATTACCAATGTTCACGTTATATAAATTTAAAAAATCTCTACCTACAATTGGTGGGCCACCATTTTTCATGACATATAACGGCAATAAATGCTCTACATTCTTATAAACCACTTTAACTTTGATCAAACCGACCGGCAATACACTTTTTCCGTCATAAAAAAATAAACGTTTATCAGTTGTTTCTAAAATTAAATTTGCGAATTTACTTTGGTATAAATTATAAGAAATAACAGATACACCACTACCTGTATCTATTTGAAATGTAAACGGTTCGCCTTCTACTACAATCTCAACTAAAAATTGTTTATTTTCATTGACATGTTGTTGTTTATTAAAATAAATACAAAGTTCATCCGCTTGCTCAGTTTCTTCACGCATAAAATGTTGACTAGTTTTATTTATTCTTTTGTTCGTACATACCTTAGCTAAATGACCCTTTCTCTTACAAATATTACAAACAAAATTCTTATAATAACACTTATCTTTAGTATGATTTTCCCGTCCACAGACTCCACAGCGGGCTGATCCTTTCTTAACGCCGATGTGCTTGCCGTGATGTTTACCGAACGTCCGCTGAGTATCAGCTGTCTCCACTCCTTGGCTCCCCACTCCGTGGCTGCGCATGTGGTGTATGTCTTCCTCCTTAATCCTTTGGAATTCCTGGGCTTCTTTTGCCGCCATTTTGTTCACCGCTAAATTTACAACTTCTTCAAATGTTACCGAGGTTTTTTCCTCCATTAAACGATCCATTATAGGCCCCTTTCCGTATCCAAAAATGTACTTATCTCTCAGTAATACCGATAGCTCCTGTCCGAAGTCACAATTCACCGCTAATCCTCGAACACGTGCCGCCCAATCCTTGGCGGTCTCATCGCCGTGCTTCCTCGCGGAGTAAAATTTGTAACGGGCCGCAAATGCACTTTGTTGTGGACAAAAATGCTTATCAAATTCCGCTACCAAATTATTGTAAGTTTTCGTTTCAGGTCGCTCCGGGCTTACTAAATCAAACATTAACTTATACGCTTCTTCATCCAAAACGTTTAACAAAATGGCTTTTCGCCTCTCAGCTGCCTCATCACCGTTGATGCCATTCGCAATAAAATAATTCTCTAATCTTGCTTTGAAAATTGACCAGTCTGAATTATTTAGAGAAAATTCTCTTAGGTGCCCGATTACCTCCATTTCTCGTCGCCAATATGTAATATATGAGAGAAAGAAACTACACACACTCTTAGTAATGTTGCTTTATTGACAGATGCACAAGGAAGGAGAGTGAGGGAAGTGTCCACTCGTTTAAATAATTCTGGTGGCGCAAGCGCACAACATAACAATTGTTATTAGGTTCCTTTTATATTATGCTAATTATGATTTAATATTGCTTTCATTATATTCTTAAAACAAAATAAGCTATACCCTCTCTTTATGTTTCTATCTACATTCCCTTGGAATAAGAGTGTTTATTAATAAGATATTTTTTTTGTACGTAGGTGCGCACATTCAACTGCTCTTTGTATTTATACCGCTTCATTTACTGAAAACAATTCAAACTTTCAAGTTCAGAAAACTTGGAAATAACATATTCAAACGGATAGAAGGCGTATTTAAATATTAAATTTACGTGAACGCGGGGAAATTAATTCCCTGTCCTCCCTTCGCTTATACTGCTTTCCTCCTCCTGAATATATGAGAGAATAGAGGTAACATCGAAATTGCTTTCGTAATACCTCCGACTCCGGAGAGAAACTTTTGAATTGTCTTTGATGCTGTATAATCAAAATTCTGCGAGTAGACGTGCCGCGTCGCACCGTAGTGCTATGCACATCGCCGCGGATGCTGCGAGAGTCAGAGATGTTTTTAAATATAAAATGGCAATACGGAAGAGACGGTGCATGAAATTGAATAAAGCTTAAAGCAAAGACACGGCGAAGACAGAGATTAGGTAAAACAGATTAAAACGACGATAAATCGTCTTTGCAACCACTTTACATATTACACTTGAATACGAACATAATTCTAGAAATTGTTTCAGAACAATATGAAGATCGCTCAAATTCAAGTGTTAATTCAATATTCTGAATATAACTTTGCAGAATGTTCCTATAAATAAATAGATATAATAATTATTTGCAATTGATCTATCTACATAATGGAATGACAGTAGTAGAACAATATAAACAAATCAAACAAATAAAGAAATGCAACAACAATAACAAAAAAATAGGGAGAATACCTGATTTATAGCTTAATTATGAACTATACTACAAATTGACTTTAATAAAAGTTTTTGTACATATTTTGGATTATCTAATGGCGCGAACAGATATTCCATTAATGTCATATTTTTAAATATATGACGTCATCGGTTAATATTTTATTTTTCTTCGGGTAGATATGATTATTAGGAATCTATTAATACACATTTGGGAACTTGTTTCATTATTAAAATATGGTAAAATCTTTTCAGGGGATAGGTTCAGCATGCCTAAGTATCCCAAAATTTATTGACACCCGTCACGTGACCACTAATTTAAAAAAATGTGCAATGAATTGGCAAGAAGATGATATCCAAAAAAGTTATTTGAAAAAATTGCTTAGAATTTAAATCTGAGGCACTATGAAAATTTTTGTAAACATATTAAAAAGAAATTAAAGATCGAACAACTAAATGCGGTGCTAAGTGTATCTCCATGAAGAACCTAAAACTTCAATACCAAAACTTAAATAAATAAAAACTTAACCCAATAAACAAACGCTGCCGCAACCGCCTAAGCATCTACGTCTGTCAGCGTCAGTCGGTGTCTAACCGTAGTAACATCATATGGATCCAGTCCTCTGTCTATCGAACTGCTCAAATTCTTTTCTGCTCATGATGTTATCCATATAAACTTTCGCGACTTTTCCCTGGATGAAGTCATGCACGGGACTAAGTTATCAGGAGTCATTGTGCCAATTTTGTCGCAGTACATGCATAGAAGCGTCCTTTCCAAAGCGCTTGTCGTAGGATCTGAATGAACCGTGCGCAGTGACGGCTTTCGTCAAGTAATATCCGCCTACCCCATGCCTGCATTCAGTCCAGCTTTTAATATCTCTAATCAGCGTTTAGTCCATTTGGTCTTAACTTCCTCTTTGTCCCAGCGTTCCTTCCAGATCTTGTGAGACAACTCCCTGGTCTAGATACGGCCCGCTTTCGCATCATCTATAACGGATGACACGGCATCCCTTTCATGTGCTAACAGATCTATAGGGACTATACCAGTGACAACCTGCAATGCAATCGACGACACAGTCCTATAAGCCGACGCCACCCGTAGAAGCTAGTTTCTCTGTGCTCTCACTAGTAAATTTCTATGCCTCTGAATCTTAATAGTATCTATCCAAACAGGTGTCCCATAAAGAAGTATATTGTGAAACGCTCCACAGAGGAGTTCTCTTTCTACTTCTTGGTCTACGTACATTTGGTAGAAACCTGTTGAGTGCAGCCAAAAGCTGCTAGGCCCTGGCCGTCACCTTCCGGGTGTGCTGTTCAAAGTTACCCTTTTCATCAATGGTAATGCCAAGATACATAATGGCCTTTCCAGAGATAATTGTCTTGCCGTCCAGCTTCAAGATTAGATGATCTCTACTTCTTACACCCTTGACAATCACTGCCTCAGTTTTTTCCCAAAAGCCAGAGTCAGTTCGTTATCCGTCATCCACCTGCTCGAGGCATCTATTACCATTCCTCATGAGAACATCTTCATTTCGCTCTCCAACTATGAGCGCGAAATCGTCGGCAAAAGCGTTGCGTGGACCGGAAACTCCAAACTCAACATCCCATCGTACAGCACGTTCTAACGCTTCGGACCAAGGATCGACCCTTCCGGCACGCCAGAACCACACTCTAGCACCATGCCTTTATCGACCCTCAACTAACTCGATATAAAATTAACGACATAACCAGAAATGTTTCTCTTACGTAGCTGTTCAATTATAAGTCCGTGACTGACCGAATTGAAGACATTCTTGACTACGATCGATATGATATGCCTACCATCTGGTATCGCATTTCCGTATCTCCTCTACAGCCACTTTCGATGCCTAAATAGTTGACCTGCGCTTCCAAAATCCGTACTGATGATCGTGAATGTTCTCACCTTCTTCCACCTCGTTATCCAGTTTATTCTTTATTAGAACTCCCAACAGCTTCCTTATAGTGTTCAACATGCAGAGAGGCCTGAAAGAGCTAGGCAGTTAAGGGAAGTTTCCACTTTTAAGGATTAAGAGAGCTCTTGCTTTCTCAGCTGTTTAGGAATTTTTGGGATTCTGGAAGTTCATTCACGGCATCCTATAGAAAGTCTGGACGACCTTCAACAATGATCCGATCAATTCCAGGAGCTCTGCCACTCCTCAAACTATTGGCCACGCATAACAGCTCATCTATCGTGAATTTATGGACATCAGTAACAACCACCCGTTCTGCCCATTGCCCGCCTGCAGGTGGAAAGAATTCCCTGAAGATCTGTTTTTTTCTTTCCGTATCTATCTCATGCGGTACCAGTTTCTTCGCAATAAGTTTGTAGGCATCACCTCATATATTGTTGGCTAGTTCACCACATAAGTCATTCCAGTACGTATCCCTCATTTCCACCAATATTTCCACATCGATGTTTGTTACCGTGGCTGTCCTAGTTATATTATTTCTGTACTTATTGCATAACTTCCTCAATTCAGCGATGTCATTGTTCTACTAATAGGCGAGGCTGTCTCCATCAATGCCACTGGTACTGGTGCTGTTTCTGAGAACTTGCTTAATGACCTTGCTACAGTATTTATATGTGATTCCAACGTCACTTTTCCCTATTGTTTGGATGCAATTTCTATATGTTTCCCAATCCACTATTCTACGTTTCTTCATCACTTTCTTTCTAGCTCTTAATTCATAGCAGCCAAAGAAGATATATCTGTACTCAGTTAAGGATGATTCGGCTTCAAGTGTTTGGCAACATTATTAAAAAACGATATTAGTGAGGGATCTGTACGAAGGATATTGAAAGAATTTAATCCGTATAAACTGCAATTACGCCAAGAACTAAACGAAGATGATTCTGTTAAACCATTACAATTTTGCCAAGAAATTATGGATGTAATTCATGGTAGTAATATATTAATGAACAACATTATATTTTCTAATGAAGCAACATTTTGCCAAGGTACGGATTTGTAAATCGGCACAATTGTCGCTATTGGTCGGATCACACTCCACAATGGATGAAAGAAGCGCAATATCCACAGCTAAAAGTTTGGCCAGGTATAAGTAGAGAAAGAATTATTTGTCATTTTTTTATAAAAGAAACGTTAAATGGCTATAGTTATTTACAGCTTTTGCAAAATCACATAGTTCCAGAATTAATTCGTCTGTGTTCCAATCCCGCAAATCAGTTACAACTGCCAGAGGAAATTTAGTATCAGCCAAATTATTAATTCGGCATGCGCCGATCTTGGGCATAGATCTTAAAAAAAATATTATTGCGAAAACCGTAAATGTTGATATTTCAAATAAACAAGTTTTACGTGAAGATGGTTTAAATTGAGTATTTCTCTTTTTGCTTTGAATAATACGTAAACTAATATTTTCTGTCGGTTTAGTCCAATCTATCCTTACTTTGCCAACATATTCACGAACACGCTTTTTGCACACGTTTAATTTCATTGTTGATGGTATGCGTAAATAATATCGGTTCTTGTCATGCCCCTCGCCCCTAGCGGTAAATAGTTTATAAGCAAAACGAAAGGGCGACGCTCTAAAACCGTTCTGCTGGCCCCTTCTCGAAGCTCTCCCACTCCCATAGCGGCACATGACTTGCGGCAAAACGATTTAAATTCAGATATTATTGTCGTTGTGTGAAATCAGAGATTGAGTTCTGCGACTGCAGACAAAGTGAAGTCATTTCAGCGTGACTAAATAGACGGAAAATCGATCTAGTTCGTCTTCTTTCCTTCTCAACCTTTTCTCTGCCATTCACGCTACAGAACGAGCGAAACGACCTGCTTAATCTCATACTTTAACGTGCGCTAATGGAAAGTGTAGTGCGTTGATATTATAGATGGTGCCGCGTACTGTGTTTATGCATAGGTAGACGTGCATATACAGGCTGAATTTCTTCAGATGTTTAGTAGGGGGATCCCGCAAACTAGCGGAGATGGAAAGATGAGGGAAATGGGGGAAAAATTCTAGTTTCTCAAGCTTAATTAAATGAGCCTGTTATTTTTTGAAAAAAAGTGCACCCATTTACTTAAAGAAAACTGTTTTTGTTTGTTATTTCGTTTGATAGCTTTAGCTGTTATTTAATTTAATAAGTTACAGCCATTTTCATTTTTAATTTCCAAACTATTCACATAGTTAAGCTATCGAAACAATTTAAAGGTGCAAACGACAATTATTGACAGATATAACAACAAATAACCATAGTTTCCATTTAATGTTGTTCCCTAAATTAGCAACATAAGTTTTTCTAATCAAGAAAAACGTGATATGATTGAGTGCTACATTTTGTGCCATAAAAATATAGTACAAACTCCACAACAGTATTTCAGGCGGTATTTTGGCTTTCTTTAACTTACTTTAAGAAATTATATGATAATTTGGGAGAGTACGGTTCCTTCTTAAATAAGCCTGCAAGGAGAATTAATGAACAGACTGAGGTAAGTAGACGTATTGGTACTTGTAACCTACTATTGTTCGAGGATACTAAAGAAGCATAGGTTTTATTTCAATAAATTACCAGTTGCACAAACAGTACAGTCTGATGATTACAATAAGCGTATTGAATTTTATAGGTGCTTTGTTTACTAATATGTGTGCAGCTGACTCACAGTTTAAATTTAAAGTTTTGTGGTCGGATGAAACACGATTTACAAACTGTGGCATATTTAATAGGCATAACGAACAATTATGGATACAAGAAAAACAGCATCATGTTGAGCAAAGAAGGCCCCAAGCTAAGGTTCGATTTAACGTTTGGTTCAGCGGCATTGGTTCCTTGGCTCAATTCCTGGCTCATACATTTTTGATGATACATTAACTGTTGGTCATTATATTCACTATCTGCAAAACGAGTTTGATAACATGTTAGATGAATTACCCTTACTGACACCTGAGCATCAAATTCAGTTTTAAAAAGATGTAACGTGTGCATTAAGCAATATGGTGAAGTTTTTGAAAATATTTAGTTTTAAAAACTTCTCTAACTTACTTTAATTACGGTGGTTAGGTACTACTTTCCTTATCCTAATTTCCTAGCCGTGCGATGGAAATCCTTTCCATGACAGCAGAGTTGTTGGCATTAAACGAAATGTGCATTTTTCGCAAAAGTAAAAAGCTCCTTCAATTAAGCTCCTGAAACTGCAATTCTTTCCTATTTGACCATCTATCTAATTTATAGATACCCATACTAAACATCGGAAAAAACTCTCCCTATATATGGAGGAGATTCAGTTTCTATGAAAGAAAGCATGAGATTGATATGTACATACTAAATTCAGATGAAATTTAACATTTAGTGATTGGCTCAGATTGCACAAAGCACTACTGATCGTTGTATTTATATTATAACTGAAAACTTGCCGGAAAATTGGATTAATTTATGTATTGTTGCGTCTAATGATAAGTAGTATTTATGCTTGCCGATAAAGGCATCTAGTTGATTTGTAAAGCGCGCAACTCTACTCGAATGAGTTAATCACAGGCAAGTGTACTTAGGCGCGTTGAATCCAAGCATTTATACAGTACTATTGTGCGGTTAGATGCGCATTGCTCTTGATGGTGGAACCTTGGTACAGTGAAGTGATAAATTTTACGAAATAACGTGCATAAATGATGGTTGAGATTAAAGAAATCCTTTAAAAAAATGATTCCAACAATTAAAAGGCCATTTGTAGAATAAAACAATGAAACTTATTAAATTGGTAAATGAAAAGCTTATTGCTGTTATATTTTAGTATCATTATAAACTGAAATAAATAGTAATTAAAAATAAATTAAGTAAAGCATTGTACATTAAAGGATGTTTCAACAAAATAAATTACAGATAATTATATACAGCGTGTCCCATTTTCGACCCTTTTATAGAGTATCTCCACAATTGTTAGTGCTATCAAAAGAGTAATATAAGTGTTATGTGCTCTTTTTGGATCATACTTAAAATTGGTAAAATCAAAATTTGAAAATTTTCGCTGGCTTAAGGGGGAAAATAAAAAAAATTGTCAATTTCAAAATTACCCTAAATATTCTTAGTTAAAACATACAGAAAAATAGCTTATATAAAAGTTTCTTTATAATGATTGTTGAATAAAAGTTATCAGGTCTGACCTATTTTTCTATAATGCAACATACTGTCTATTTTAATCTAAAAAGATAACATTTTGAATTCTCTTTTAAAAAATATAACACATCATGGATGATACTAGTTTCCTAGGCGATTTATTTAAACTTTATTACTTTAAACCACCAGTTGGCTATGACACAAAAGCTAATATCCTTTATATAACTGTTTTACTTGACCCCGTACACTTATTCTGGCAGATTATTCAACAATCAGTATAAAGAAACCCAAAGGTTTATAAAACATTTTTCTATATCTAACTACTAAGAATATATAGGGTAATTTTGAAATTCACAATTTTTCTATTTTGACCCGTATCTCCCGAAAATTTTGATTTTACCATTTTAAGTTTGATCCAAAAAGAGCACATGACACCTATATTACTCTTGATAGCATTAACAATTACGGAGATACCGTATAAAAGTGTCAAAAATGGGACAGCGTGTACATCATTTATTTAAATAAAAAATTCATGAATTGGTATTTGGTTATTTTAATAATACCGAATTTAAGTAATGTTAAATATTTAATAAAGAAGATAATGAAAAATACAATGTATCTTGAAATAAAAAATATGTATTGTATACACTTTTAAACTACACACTAAACAATATATGCAATTCCTATGGAAAATTCCAGTAACGTATAAGGTAAAATTGCAAAAAATTGGGAAATTTACTAGAAAACTTTAGGTATATTTCCTAATTTTAGGGTAAATCTATACATTGCTGGAATTTTCCGTAGGAATTGCAAATATTTTTCAGTGTGTATGTTATTATAACATTTATAAAGAATATTTTTGCGTGTTTACGATTTCGAGCTATGAAATATTTATTGAAACATATTACTAAATAAGAAGCTGAAAAATAACAAGAAAACAAAAAAATTGCATCATATCTGCTATACACGTGTGTTTCTTTGAATTAGCGATGTATCCCTTATGATACAAGTATGCATTTCATCTAATAGAGTCCAACTATAATGGAATGATTGAAATCTTCCAACTCCACTTGTTTGCTTCTAAATGCACTCGGTTTCAAATAATTCAGCTGAAGTACATTCTCAATTATGAGTGTATGCACTCCTTCGCGCAATTTATTTAAAATACTGACTATAACGATTGGCATGACACATCGGGATAACTCGTAACTCTAGTTATGAGTTGAAATCTTACAATAGGATAATTATAAATTTTGCTTCATATTTAATTATTATCATTATGTGTTATAATCCTTTAATATATCTTAGTTTTGCGAATATTTGTATTAATAAATTGTAAATGTAGAAATTAAATCTTTATTTTACGTTTCGCCAATGTCGACATTGGTTTCTTCAGAAATTATCCAATAATTATTATAAAGAAATCTTATATTTAAAATGATTTTAAATATAACTGTTTTAAAATGACACACAAATTTAAGAAAAAATCAAACAATATTTAAAATTAAAATGTTATTTTCCAAGTTATAAATTAATTAGTTTATTATATAAAAATAAGGAATTTTAAGTTGGAAATAAAATGTTATATAAAAATTCAAGTTAATTATGTATATGAATATATTTTATTTGTTTTTTTACAAATTTTCGAATTAATTAAGATTTGTTTATAATAATTATTGGATAATTTCTGAAGAAGCCAATGTCGACATTGGCGAAACGTAAAATAAAGATTTAGTTTCTACATTTAGAATTTATTAATACAAATTTCCGCAACACCAAGATATATTAAAGGATTGTAAACGAATCAGAAAAGAAAATAATACCCAAATATTCTGTGTTATTTATTAATTTGTTACACGAACCTCAGGCTAGTAATTAACTTTTCCAATACATTATTCTATATTATTGTTACAGAATCCTTGGCTCAAGAACTAGAAATGGAACGGAAGTCTCGACAACAGCAAGTAGAAACAGACGTTAAATCGCCACTACAAGATCGTCAAAATTACTACAAGAACTCAGTGTTGTTTACGAGCAGTGCTACATAAATAATGTGTACAAACTAATATATTATACCGGAAAGGATTATAAACCGTAGTTCAAGTATACAGTGGTGACTTTACTGTTTAGCATAAAGAACATTTCTTACCTAACAGCTTAGTTCATATACCTTAATCGCTTCACGTGTTTTATTTTCTTTTAACTGGCAAAATGTGGGAAGCAGTGTTTGTGACATTAAAGGAAACAGACATGCACATATAGCAGCATATCATCATCCCACTTAGGTTAACCTAACTGCATTGTATGTACATACTATTATATACATATATATTTTAGTAAGACTGACTCGGGCATATATACATATAATATTAAAAAATACATCCATTCATATTTACACGTACTTAATATAAGATATCAAACGTTTTAAGTGTAATGATACATTACTGCTTACGGTATATGTCGCATTTAATGCCATCTAACTTATCATAAGCGCCAAAATGCAGCGAAACATACCTACTAGTACTTTTAAATACCTTGAACACAGTAACGTATCGAAAAAACTTAAGACGGGCTGAATATATACATTCTATATTTTTAGAATATATGTTTAATAGTTTATTTAAAATTTAGATTTATGTTTTATCTAGATGCAAATCAAGTGATCAACTAAAATGTATCAACAAACTCCAAGACAATATACATTATTTTGTCTGCATTTTAGGGTATAGATTATCAGTTTCAAGCTGTCAAAGTGTGGAGAAACTATATCTATATTCACACTCGTTAGCAAATAACATTGCTACTATCTCTTCGATATATTTTTTTTCCTTTTTAATTCGCTTCTCTAATTTCCATTCAATTTGGGTTATTGCACTATTTTGATACTATCTACCGATTTGGTTATCAGAGAATACAACCTATTTTTAACATGGAAGGTACCATAAAATCAAAAGCACAGCAAGGAGCCAGATAACTCTGTAAAGAAGATTTAAAATGTAATGAAATGAAGTCGTTCTTAGTTAATTCATTTATTAACAAGTATAATATGAATTTTATTTGTATTAATTAATTATTATAAGTTTGTTTATATTATACATAGGTAAGTTAGGATTGAAGATACTAAGCATTTATATTTAGTCAAAGCTTTTAAACTGATGATGGAAAATAAGGTAGTTATAAAATGAAAAATCAGTACTATGTATGAAATTATATACATATATTATATGTGGGTGGCGGAACCCACATAGGGAAATGTGTTTAACATTTCAGCGTAGTGTATGTTAAAATTGTATAGGTAATAAAAATAAATGAATCTCTTTTATATTATACATGCATATACATACATAACGTATTTATTATATAACGTACGACATGAGTTGAGTATAAAGGTTTTATACATCTTTAGAAATCGAAATTGATAATAACGTTGTATTCTGACTAACGTATACGCCTTTTTGACAATCAATGTCAGAATCAAAATTATTTTAACATGCCGATGTCAGCAAATATTTAGAGACAATCTGATTCTTACCTAGCACTATATTGCCCTGCTGCTTAAGAAATTTAGCTTATGAATTAGCTTATTTAAAAAAAAATTGTTAATATGAAATTTCAAGATAATTATTTTTATGAAATATACTCTTCTGTCAAGTGTAAGGGTATATAAAATATATATTAATCTTTAATCTTATACAAAATCATTCACTAATAAGTAATAAGAAAACAAGTACTGTAGCTATTACAATTCATGTAAAAAAAAGTAGCAACACCAACGGTCAATGTTAATTTCTTCAAATCTTGAATAGACCTCGAGAAACAGCCAGTTTTTAAATATATAGTGTATCCCCGGATGGACCTAACTATACCTATAAATTATTTAGTTTTCATTTTCACAGAAAAAATCCTTCTTTATAAAAAGTTTTGCTTACTTTGGAAAGGCTTTCCCGATAATCGAAATATTGATTAAACTTACAGGGTGGAGATTAAGATAGGCAACATAAAGAACGTAGATATGTACTTATTCACCAAAAGTATACGTACATCAGCCTCAATCTCTGCAAAGTAAACGGCGGGGAAGTACATATACTCCCACCATCTCCCACTCCACCTAACAGCGAGGTGTAGCGCTGTAGCACAGTATATACCTTATGCAGTAGTTTCACTCCGGCAAATTGGTTGTTCCAAGTTGCAACTCGCGCACGGAACGGCGCATGTAGGGACTCAGGACAACTTTGAACAGGCCCGGATTGGCCTAATATTGGGGAACGGATTAACGGCTTATTTACAAACAAAGATACAACCTATAAAATCACCTGGATGGGACACATGCGCCACATTTTGTATTCTGTCGTTAGCATAGCTTTGTGTCTCTAGCAGAGTATTTGCAAGTGTTCCATAATTAAAATTAACCGCCGTACTAAGTTTAGTTATACGTGAGTTTAATATTTTCGTAGTAGAATTTTTTCTAGCATGTGGTATATAGATACTATCTTTAATCTTAATTTAATAATAATTGTTGTAGGTTAATTCTGCCTTTCATATTTACAGGTGTGTTTTGTGTATGTTTATTCATAGATTAAAGTTTACTTGATAGTTTTAATTTAGTGTGCATAGATAACTTATACAAATCAACATGAAGTGCTGGGTTATCAACTGTAATAGGAGGTCTGCAGTAAGCAATGTCATACACGTTTTTGATTTAACTTTTTGCTTTTTATGACGCTTATTTACTATATGATTTGTTTCCTTTCCATAACATGCATTAACAATCAATAATAATTTAATGATCGTTGGTTACTAACTGTTTCACAGAAGTATCAAAATATTGACATGGATACCTTTTGAAATTGCAATGGTATTATATATTGTAAATCATATCAGTACCAATTCTTTGTACTGAAATTAAGATGCTAGTAAAATCTTTGTTAGTTCATTCTTACTTCATTTACCCAAGATTTAACAGTACTAATTTCCGTTAGAATGTACAATTAAAAGCAAACACTAATTAGATAAGATCTTGTATAATTAAGAATTACAAACATAGTCTGCCTGAAGCACTATAACTATTTCTTGTTCATTATAAAAACACTTGTTAATTATTTAATTCTTTAGTTACCATATTTATTTACTTAATGATTTTATTTTAAATTAATGAAGCGATTACCAGCATTATATGTAGGTAAATATTAATAAACACATTTACAAATCGCATATAATATTTATTAACTGATGAATACAATAATAATCTTGTATTTTCCTCAGTAAATTTTTCTAATTTGCCAATGTAAACTATTATACCACTGTTTGCATTTTAATTCAATTTAATAATTTCCTTTTTATTTTTTCCAATATTGGGTTAATCCGGTTCTGTCGGGGCCGGGCGATATGCCCTGAACCTACTATGCGCCGTTCAGTGCGCGAGGTAAAATTTAGAACATCGAGATCAAAGGTGCCGACACGAAGTGAAACTACTGCTTAGGTATATACTGTGGCTGTAGTACGATATAGCACGTGTAGACTGATCAGTGATCAGTATTATTAGTCAGTTCAAGTAAGTTGGTTGTCTCAGTTTTAAATACATATTTTTGCGCAAAATGCCGCGTTATAGTGTGGAGGAGAGAGCTGAAATGATGCGGTAGTATCACGCTTGCAATTCTTTTCAAAGGGTATGCGACGTGTTTGCAGCTAAATACCCCAACGAGCCTATTTCAAATAAAGCCACAATTTTTAAATTAAAAAATAAAACCGACAATACCGGTTCGGACGAAACTTTAAAAACATCATTTCCAACTCGCAGAACCGCGAGTTTCTAATAATTTCTAATAATACGTCCGTTTTAGTATGTGTTGCAGTTGAAATAAATTCGAATATGTCATCTGGCACTATTTCCAACATATCCCGTTCTTCCGTTAAGCGAATACTCAAAGCAAATGTGTATCACAATTTTAAATATTCTAAACACCAACAATTATTTCACGGCGACGTATTTAAGCGTATGGTATTTTGTGAAAAGTTAAGTGATTTAATTAACCGAGATGCTAATTTAGTAAACAATATTATCTTTACCGATGAATCTTGTTTTCCTTTGGTTAGAAGTCACAATTTATCTGTGACAACTTACTGGGCCAAGCAAAACGAACACAGATATTTAAGTTCATCTAGTCAGCAACAGCAAAAAGTAAATGTTTGGGCAGGTAACAACCATATTATTGGGCCTTTTTTAATTAATGGCAATTTGAACGCAAATGCATATTTAGAATTACTGAACACCCACATTCTACCTACTGTACAGTAACTTCCCGACATAAATATGCAAAACATCTACTTTCAGCAAGATGGTTGCCCTCTACATAATGCAGTGGCTGTCCGAAACTATTTAAGTAAACAGTTTCCTAACCGGTGGATCGGAACTCATTCTGAAAATATCAAATAGCCGCCACGTTCACCAGATTTATCTCCCCTCGATTTCTTTTACTGGGGTTATTTAAAAGAAATAATTTATGTCAATGAAGACGTTAGACCAGTTAATGTAAAGTAGTTGCGCAATAAAATTGTTCAAACGTCAAACAACATTAGCTCAGAAATGTTGGAGAATGTTAGAATGAATTTCTACAACACATTCGGATATTGTTTAGTCAAGGATGGGGGCATATTTGAACCTTTTGTTTGAAGATTCAATGATTTTTAAAAAAATTAACGTTTATTTCATCTTATTATTAAGGCTTACTTTAGTTTTCTATTTTTTAAATTTATTTACCCAGAATTAATTTTTATTTGTTGTAAATTTACTATTTCTTTTTGAGGGTTTTACCCTAAATTCATTAGAATGTCTTTGATTTCCCTGTCATGAACAAACCCTAATTTTATATTTCTTTATTTTATAATAAAAATACAATACGTTTCACGGTCACTAAAAATTAACACATTTCTGCGTGTAGATTAAATAGCAAAGCAACCGCTGCGCTCGCACCAGTATTCGTTGTGAGCTATCAGTGGCTATGGCGAATGACTGAATGTAGGGGAATACCTACTGCAGTAAGATGAATGAACGGGAGACGCACATGCGTGTTGACTTTGCAAGGATTATGGCTGTAATATAATGACTCCTAACTTCTACACATTTTTCTATTCTCCTTCTGAATTCGTCGTAAACTGCACTAAATGAATTTTCATTAATATTTTCTATTTATTCCGTAATTTTTTGTTTAAGTAAGTTCAGGTTATCATGGAAATCAGTAACTTTCTACTTTAAATATCCTCACAAATAAAAATCAAGGGAAGTAACGTTTAGCGGTCTTGGAGGCCACCTTATGGGACCATGTGGGTCAACCTTTTTATTATGAAAATGTGTATTTAATCAATCTACAATTGCACTATGCGCGGGACAACCATCATGTTGAAAATAAAGGTCACGTCTAATCTCTAAATTTAGTTCATCCGGAACAGGTTTCAAGAAGTTTTCCAACATTTCTTTATGAGAATTTTGATTTAGCGTTGTGTCGAAAAAATAGACACCAATAATCTATTTGTACATAATTTCGCACCAAACATTCACTTTTTTATAACGCTGACTATTTGTGGCAATCCTAAAATGTGGATTATATGCAGCCCTAAAAATCTATTATTTGTAATTAATTCGCCCCTTAGTAGAGCAAATTCTAAGCGAATTGCGAAATCTCCTTCAAGGCTGTGTATTTTTATCGGCCTGTAAGAATGAATAAATGAGTTTAGTTGATTCTCGACCTTTGCCTTATTGATTTTCTTGAATGGCTTCTTACGCAGTCAATAGTTGTCAATGTAGCAGAATCATTTTCATCATAAACACATTTTCTTTTTTTAATATCTTTTACGTCACCTGTTTTGTCCAGCTTCTTTGCTAATTCTCGAACACACTTAATAGAAACGTATAGTCCTGGATATTTTTCATTAAAAAGTTAAGCTATAGCACTTAACTAAATAAATTCATTGCTCTAAAGTCAGCATTATTACATTTTTATGATAAGTACTGACAATAAGTGCTAAATAAATACTGTCAAATATTCACTATAACAATCTACGAGATATTCCTGAAATACGGGCTGCCTGTCTTAAAGGTGTTACTAAGGAGGCTAAAATCAAATTCAACAAAACGGAAAAATATCAACAATAAAGAACAACCTACAAATTTCATATCTGAAGATCCGCTGATATTAGAAACAACACTTACTTATGAGATTTTTAATTTACTTTTCAATAATTGGTAGCTTACTCTTGATACAATTTCACGTTTTCTATTTTTTTGACCACCCTGTAAGTTTAACCAACATTTCGATTATTGGAAAAGCCCTTTCAAAGTAAGCTAAACTTTTTATAAAGAATGATTTTTTCTGTGAAAACAAAAACAAGATAATTTATAAATGTAGTTAGGTCCATCCGGAGACACTCTGTAAATTATTTTAAAAAGAAAAATTCCGGTTAGAAATTTTTGGTTGCTTTTGGGGCCGAAAATATTAAACGCATATATCAGTATTAGTATCTCCAAATATTTACTGACGTAACATTTAATTTAATTCCTATTTAAATAATAAATCAATGTAAAAAATGTGTATTTATGCGAGTTAGGATTCAAAAATATCAATCGTACTGAATTATATGCAGGTATGAGTGCAATATATGATCATCAATCATTCACAACATCCATAAATTGTGATTAGCATCTAAGAACATAGGAAATTGTGAAAGAGAGCATCAGATCATTGCGGATCGGCTTTAAAGAAAGAAATATGATACACTTTTATTATAGTATTATTTAAAACAAAAAAATATTAGACAAATGTATTGTTTGCAGTGAATGTATTTATTGTACATATTTATGTATGTGTGTGTGCCTTTTAGTGAACAATAAAAAAATATAAAATAACACGTTTTTCACT
The DNA here is from genome assembly GCA_949128085.1 of Cetonia aurata. Lineage (NCBI taxonomy): Eukaryota > Metazoa > Arthropoda > Insecta > Coleoptera > Scarabaeidae > Cetonia > Cetonia aurata. Next base: position 3,203,440 of record OX421885.1, read on the forward strand.
TCTGTCAAATATCACGTTCCCATCAATCCTTTATTATTTATTAAGGAATTTTGGACAATTTAATTTAATTTAATTTCTTTATTATCAAACTAGAACAGCATTTTTTATACAAGGGTAAGTGTCTAAAATTAATTTCATTTTTATGGATGTCAAAACAATTGCAACCAGCAAATAAAATTGAAATTAGGAATTTGAAAGGTGGTAGATTGTAGGTGTCCTGCAAATTCAAACTGAAAGCAGACTGAAAACTGCTTCTCCTGAAATGTGTCTTCGCACATTCATATTCCTTTTAATCGAAAACAACTAAACGAATCCAGGTATTTTTTTTTTGCTGTAATACGAGCGATAGTAAATGAACGCTTTTATGGAGACACCAAAGAAAAAAAATTGGTGTACACAAAAAGGTGCGGAAATGTTATTCACGATCTTGGATACGTCATAAACATGATCGTGGTTAAACTTTGAAAAACATTTCCGGAATATTTTTAAGTTGCTTTTCATAATGAAAAAAAACTGCTTCACTTAAAAAGTATATTTATTGATTCCAGAGATAAAGGAACATAATATTACTTTATTTTTAGAGTCGACGGTAGAAGCGGTTTAGTTTTCCAAATAAGTTCCTATGAAGCCATAATCCATATACCAAATTACAAAAGAAAGCCTTCTGAGCAAAATGATACCAATTTTAAGGGTATTATATCAGTACTTTACAAGTCCACACAGAAGATAAAGCTGCTGGAATGGCGTCGCACAGTGGCCTTATCTTTCTATTTACTGCAAAAAATTTAATATAAATTTGTTTATTTATTTTTACAATCAATAGTATTCGCGTTGAATAGAGTCGCTCCCCCCTTCATTATAATTAACAAATGAAAATTTTAGAAGAAGATACAAAATTAGCTTTTAAAATTTCAATAGGGCACAAGTTTTGAGCGCCATCAAGCGCCGTGTCGGGAATGGTTTTGAAATATCCTCTAGAAACCTGCGGAATGCCTTTTTGGTTTACATTTTTTGGTAGAAATACTTATTTAGAATTACAGACTTTGTTTTTAATCCATTGCGCCTTAAACTTTTTATAATAAAAAATATGTTTTTGCATAAAATTTAACTATAGTTATAATAATTTCCTTTAGTTTTCCTTTACTTTGCAATCGGGAAACATGTGCTATTTTTAATAAATTCACAATGAGTGTTTTTAATGTTTCTTACCAGGAACTAGTAAACGTTTTATTAGAATGTGACCGTAATGTAGATAAATGTTTAGAATTCATTTTTGCGAATAATCTTTACTTAACACCAGCCAACTTGGATTGCATTCGAAAGGACCTGACCAAAACATTGATACCACATTGTAAAAAAGGTGACTGGCTTAAAAAATCATACTTTATATCTCGTTTGGATGCCGAAGAACCATGTTAATCGACAACACATTCCAAAATAGATGGTCGTCCTGAAAAGTAGTTTGAAGATTCCTGCGAGAGGGCTAAACGTTATAAAGTCAAACAACTAAATAAACAATATTCAGAACAGCTAATTAATTCAGATGCAAAAAAATTACATGGACCTGACATAAAACCACCCTGTTTTAGTCCGACAACAGCTTTGGCTTTGATATTGGATGCTTCACTAAGACATCACTAGGCATCGGATTTATGTTTAGTTATCTTTTAAAAAAATATATGTTGTAATATTATAGGAATGCTGACTGAAGAAGCGCAAGAAGCACGTAACAAGGATTTTCGTTTCCACTAACTTTCTCATTCTAGCAGAGTGGATACCAATACGGATTTTATGCATATGTTACTGCTAACTCCTGATCCGTATATTGACAAATTTCGTGTGAAACAAAAATCAAAAGCGCTCAATTTACACGAAGATGTTAAAAATTATTGTTTTAAGTTATTTGTCGATTTAAGTAGTAAATGTATTAATTTTAATTATTTATTTTTCTTAAGGAAGTGCCCTTTTACATTTAATTAATGACCAATTGTAGTTTTTTCCGCATTTGCCGAGTTCCGGACCAGTGTTCGCCGTATTTTATATTTAATCTCATTACATTGAAAATATCATTTAAAAATTCCAATTCTATAAAAAGTTACAGATTTTTTTCCGCAAAAGTGCGTTTTTGGACCACTCTGCGTCGTGGAAACAAATTGAAAGATTTATTTTTGGAAAATAAAACAAAAGGAAATTTAAATTAAATTAAGAAGGTAAATACAGGTTATAGATTTCAATTTTGCTAAACTTACTTTTAGAACAAGTATGTCTATTTTATCTATAAACGAAATAATGACTATTTGCTTTTGTGAAAATTTGGGGCATCATAAATTGTTACAATTTGAGAAGGAGATTCACTTTTCTACGGTACACGTCGCAGCTTTCAAAAATAACAGACGACAAAAAGCAAAAAAGGTGAATCCATAAGAGTAAGATGTAAACCATTTAAAACAGTAAAATTCATCGACTAGGTTCACAAAACGCGGTACTTAAAAGATATAACGTTTTGATATTGTTAATTACTTTTCCAAAAAAAAATTATTTTTTACAAGAAAATATATAATAACCATTTCTCAATAAAAAGATCCTAAGGTAAAGATGATTCATCATTGAATAGTAGCAAAAACATTGAAATTACAAAGAAACGTTCAGTTATCTGTCAAAAAATGGTAATCCAAATTTATAAACATAATAATTCCATAAATGATAAAATTGACACACAATTTTTCACTAAACTTTATAACTTAATTCTATAAATGAAATTTTAATAAAAATTTAGTAACGCTTTTCATATTTAACCATAACCTACCATAACTAATACAACTGACACAATTCACAAAACAATCTTTATATAAAACATTTCAAAATCCTTTCAAATTAAAACAAAAAACAAACTTATTTTATCAATAAAACAAAAAATGTTATATATTTTTATACATCAAAATTTTATTTTCTACATTATTAATTTTTAAAAATGTAAATGATTAAGGTTTTATTAATAAACCGAAACGTCTTACTCACTCTAATAGTTGTTTAACTATATGACTTTAAAAACCAAGAAGATCTACACATATATATATTAAAAAGTCAAGAAAATTTGGAAGAAGCAATTGTATGTATATAAACACATAGCAGCACCAGTACTAGGTAGTTACACAGATAAGGAACATAATTTAATGCTTAATACATACATACACACCTATACTTTTGTATTCAAGATATATTTCAATGTCTTACCTAAAAAACGTTTACCAACGGTTTTAACCCCCAACTCAGCAAATAACTTTTCGCATCCATCGTCATTAATGTATATATTATCTTACGGAGTACCATTGGACACGACATAAGAACACACAAATCCCACGACCAGCACCATTTACGCCTTATTAACGGCTAATATAAAATGCCGTATTGGAAGGATGATTGCTGATACTTATTGACTGCGATTATCAAAACACATTTTTGTTTGCTTTTATTCAGTATTCACCTTTATTTCCGCAGTTCGGCACATAATTTATATCGGTATCAATAATCAATATACTAAAAACGCGTGCATAGGTTGGGATATCTAATTTAATAATATTCAAATGAAACAGATGTTAATAAACAAGCTAATCCTACTCATATAGGTATATTAGATACCTCCTACAATAATTAATATAATGTATATCTGAAAGTGTTACATTATTTTGAATTTTCAAACCTAATTGCACTAAATTCGACTACATTATATTCGACTCTTTAATATAAGAAAGTCTGGTATACTATTGTGAACAAAATGTTTGTCCATTGTAATAGATTTTTTAATAATTTGTAGTATTTCATGCTACAATATTTTGAAACAATAATATATTACAAATTCATATCGTTGTACTGTTAAAATATGTTACACATTGTCAGACACAATAATGTAAATGTTAAGCTCTACGACAATGGATTACGACTGGCTTTTACAATTGTAGTAACTATAACTACATTTTTTCAACTACAATATTATAGTAATAATTCCCTATGTGCTTTTTTGAGTGTAGGGATCGTAAAGTTGATTATGACCATTCTGAACCTATTCAAAACCAAACTTCAATTAGGAGTTCGAAAAAACCTAGTAAGTTCAGTGGGACACCTGAATATTGTATCATGTATTATTACATATATGTATTTTCACAATTTTATATTCAGTTTGTTCAATGGTATTTGCAGCAGAAATTGGTATAAAGTAGATGTGATATCGTTCACTTATAGGATGCAAGAGCAGTATCGTTTATATTCAAGCTTTATTTGGACCTGGAAGAGAGCTTTTTCCTTCGCGCCTCATTTTTTTTCTCAAAGAATAAGACAAAATTATTCTAGATGAGAAAATACGGTAACTTGCATAGGTAAGTTGGAGTTTTGAAGTCGAAAACAATGTTCCTTTATTATTATTATTAATATTTTTAATTTTAGTAGAGCGAGTAAATATCTTCTATACCGGATCTAAAAACTAGAGATTCATTATGGATACAATAAAAAAATTAATAATTTAAGTTGTAGGTACTCACATCTCATCCAAATTATTACAGTCAATGATCGTTTGCATTTTTAGGAAAGAATGTGCTCCTATTTAATATCACTTTAATTCCGCCTTTACTTTAGCCCCTTTATTACAACGTTACGAGCGTTACAGTCGAAGGGTTTCCGAACAAAATAAAATAAAAAAATATCGTGCAACTCTCCCTTTGGAATTCGCAATCTCGAGTATCGAATTCCATTACAGAGAAATTTTCCGACTGGACATCACGTTATTTCATATTCCAATTCGTTAAATTTCAATCATAAACCGTAGATATAAACGTACAGTTGCGCAATTTTTTCTCGATCGCAGCCCTAAGGCGTAGTCATGTAGGCCTACATTTCTACTGCAATATTCATTATCGATCAGATATATAATCGATGCACACAATGTAGACGCATTAAGATTCAAATTTAAAATTTCGTGATATTATTTAATATAGAAGCATACGTAATGTTATATATTATTGTTGAGCTCGTAGTGGTACGACTGTTTACTACCAACACCGATTTTAGATAGCTACTAAAATTGGGTCGTTTTATTATATTGGAAAAAAGACCTTACATTTATGTCAATCTCAAGGTAGAGTAAATAAATATTTGAATGCAACCGATTTCTGTGGTAGAATTGTTCACTGGTTTTTTGTTCTTAGAAATGATATATTTGTGAAAAATAGAGACAACAATTAACACTACTCGTACTTTCTTTAAACATAATTATCCACGAAGCTGTTACATTTTCGAAACTAACACAAACAATAAAATTTGCTTTAATTTAAATACTCTTTCAAATAAAAGACAATTGAAGATTCCAACGTTCTAAAAAAATTTTTTATCGTCACTCTAATTTTACTTTCCCGTAATAAAGCACAATTGTGATAGGAAACTGTAGTCAATCACATTGTTTAGCAACTGCTTTTTACAAATTTCAAATATCTTTATCCGTTTCCGAGATATTTAATCTGGAAGTTTTGAGTGGCACACCTGTATAGTACAGGGTGTTTTGAAACATCGTTTAAAGATTTTAAAGGCATGTAGTACGATCGAAAATAAGGTTAAAAGTCATAATAAACATATGTCCACAAATTAACTGTTTACGAAATAACAGCGATTTTATCGCAAATGCAGAATAAGTTTGCTTTAGCGGCTTTTATTAAGATGTTATTGTATTTTAACATAAAATAGACTATAACTAAAGAAGATGTTCAAAATAACTGCTTTCAAAGGAAGCGCGCACTCTTTCAAAAAACAAGGGTTTTTCTCGTATTATCTGGCAACAGTGTTCTATTCGTTGGCGCAACTCTGGAAGATCGTTTACCGGTGTTGCGTACACTAAACTTTTCAAATAACCCCAGATACTAAAGTCCAACGGGTTTAGATCGGGAGACCTTGGAGGCCAAGCAATGGGACCTGCTCGCCCTATCCATCTCCCAGGAAATTCATTGTTAAGATGTTCCCTAACAGCACGCGTAAAGTGCGGTGGAGCTCCATCTTGCATAAACCAGAGGTTCAGTCTTAGATTTATAGGTAAATCTTCCAAAAGTTCAGGTAAAGTATTTTCCAAGAACTCGAGGTATGCAGGACCCACAGGCGTTGTGGCAAAACAATCGGTCCTAACAACCGTTCCCCTATCATGCCTAACCAGATGTTTAGAGAGAAACGTTGCTGGTGCCGAGCTTCAACGGTAGCATGAGGATTCTCGTCACACCAAACGTGATTGTTGTGGAAATTAAATATTCCATTTTTAGTAAAACCAGCTTCATCAGTGAAAAGGATGTTATCAACGAAATCTGGACGATCAGCAGCTGTTCGCAAAAACCACTCACAGAAAGCCCTTCTCGCTTGATAATCCGGAGCAGTAAGGGCTTGTACCCGTTGGATATGGTAGGGGTATAGGAGTTGCTCATGAAGAGTTCTCCAAACAAGATTGCTGCTTACACCCACTTGGGTCGAAATTCTTCTAACACTAGTTTCGGGATTTACATGCTAATCTCTGCCGTCCAGTATCAGAAGACCGCTTCTCAAACGAACCAGTTTCTCTTAGTCGTTGAAACACCGTCTGAAACATCACATGCGAAGGCAGTTGGTGATCAGGAAACGTTTCAGCATAGAAGCGACGTGCTTGTAAAGAATTCCCATTAGCACGACCGTACATGAACACCATATCGCTCATTTCAGCATTAGAATACGCAACCATTGTAATTGCTACAAATTGCACAAAACGTCAAATTAAACTGTCATAAAACAATAGCTGATAAGCACCTGTTATATCCATGTACTACTAGGAACACTCGCTGTTATCTCGTAAACGGTTGATTTGTGAACATATGTTTATTATGACTTTTAACCTTATTTTCGATCGTACTACATGCCCTTAAAATCTTTAAACGATGTTTCAAAACAGCCTGTATAAACACCACCATGTGGGTCTAACTAAGAAAGTAAAATTAGAGATCGGCTTCTAGTATAAAGAACATGGTGAAGATAGACCCATATGGCCATTACAACCTAATATCGTATAATGAAATGGATACACGCTTAGGCCGTCACAAAAGAAAGAATTATATTTATTTCTAGAATATTAAAAAAAATATATTTGTAAATAAGAACACTATTGTAACTGCACTACCATTCAAGATGATTATTTAAGAAGCAGTGTAGTCAAACCGCACATTTCTGAAATATTAATATGGCGGAGGCGCAGGTGTTGGAAGAAATAAGCACTTACCCTCACATTCCACACACCTGCAAATTTAATAACCAGCTATAACCAGCGTTGAACCAGTGAATAATCATTGCTGCAGCGTTCTTATTTAAAAAATGGTCAAAATTACGTAAGTGTAACAATTTCGCCTCCATGTTCGTCTCCTAACTAGCGACGCCGGTACAAGTAGTTCTAAAGCAAAGATTAGGGAACTATAAGATACGACACTAGAAAGAGAAATGTCATTTTGAAAGTGAGATACAAAACATTCAAAATTAAAGGACTAGTTAAGCAATTTAAGCCAGGAATACATCTTACAAATGTTACATTTGCTAATTCACTTACAACCTAACAAATTTTTATTGCAGCAATTTATTTCTATTTGTAATAACTAATTTTCGAACATCTATGGATATCTTCTGCGCAGAAAACATTACTCTATTACCTCTTATAAGTGTAAGAGTATATACATGCTTACACTAGGGTTGCATAAAAACATTTTTTTAATATTTGTGTATTTAGATAGTAATAGTTACATATACAAAAACTGGAATAGTTACATGTGTATATTATGTATATCAGAAAAATCTCTACGGAAAGCAATGCTTTCTACAAATGTGTAAGTTGCTTTTGTTTTATGTTGCATGAGAAAACATGTTGCTTAAACAACCTTAATATATACAGATGTTTGATGCTGACATTTATCAGTAGCAGTATCCCATTTATTATTAGTAAATCGATCAGAATTACACCATTCTAGTTAAACAGCTAATACTTATAATCTAAGTGGGAAGTAAGGCCTATCTGAAGTAACAGAAACCTCTAAGTAAGAAAACATCTAACAAGGGAACACTGGCAAGTGATAAATTCCGATTTCTATGAAACTTCACAGACTGAAAAAGTATACGAAGTACGTATTTTTTTTAGCGGCCTAATCGGAGGATTTTGGGCCCCGCCCCCTCCAATGTTTCAGCAATTTTTCAATTTTTATTAATATTTCCGAAATTATAACAAATATTAAATGATTCTTTCAACGTAATTTGCAGCATATTACATGATCCCAAGCTTGACGCCATCTATCTTCGCAAAAAGTTCATTACGGAGGGCCGAGACCCATATCCCCCCATTTTCTTATGACTTATTTTTTTCTTATTCACCAAAAATAGGTCGTATTTAAATAGAAAACGATGGTCTATAATAAATTTGAAAAAGTAGTAATAAATAATTAATAATAATAGATATTCAATTTATTTTTGTGTTCCTACCCACGTGACTAACAGCATGAAGTGTTCACAATCAGTGACTTATATAATAAATCAATCGCACAATAATATAATTTTTCAGTTTCAATAACGCTTCGTAGAAATATTATATGGTTGATAATGAGTTTGATAATATGTAGATAGTAATCAACATGCAAAAGACTAAAACAATACTTATATATTTCATTATATATTTCGTATTTTTCATGCAATCTAGATGTACAGGTCGGTATTCAATGGAGCATAAATATAACTAATATGTTTGTAACAATAATATGCTTATAAATATTTAAATAGCTGATATATAGTAATGTGATTACTAAATACGTATGTATTACAATAGCGAACATGATTAATCTACATACAGTAATTAAGCTATGTAATTATTACAATAGTGGTAGTCTGTGTAAAAGTGCTCAAAACACAGGTTTTGTTTACACCACGAACAGCGCACAATAACAGGTTTATTACATAGAATACATGAAGTGCGGGCATTCATCGGCGTAATAATTAAAGCTGGGGCGATTCACTATTCCATTTTTATAAAATGTTGATTCATCGAAAAATAACACGCGCATAAGGTAGGTTTCATCATGGGCGATTTTGTTGATAACCCACATACCGAAATTATGCCTGGTTTGAAAATCTTGAGATTGTAATTCCGGATGCAGTTGAATCTTGCAAGGATGGAAGTGGTACTTTTGAAGAGTACGACGTACAGAACGCATAGAAATATCAGTATTTCTTCTATATCACGGATATTGATATGAGGATTTTTAACAGCCGCCTCCAGAACTTGAAATTCATTATCTCCGGTCAAAATTGGATTCGTTCTAACTCTCTTTGCTTGTCGAAGAGTCCCAGTAGTTGTAAATCTATCCGACACACTTTTTTTTTAAACGCATGTGGATTTGGATGCGCTCGTGATGCCAACAAACAAATCTTGTAACATTCTCCAAGAGTCAACACTATGTCAACCATTCCTTTTTGAGTGTGAAGTATTTTCACAACATGTTTATACTATCAGTTTATTCTAATTTTTACTTTTTTTGATAATTGCACTTTTTTTTGTTTTACCATGGCAAATTTAATTTCGGAAAAGGACGACAAATTGACATAACAACTTTTTCTTTCTAAAAAATTTCGTTATGAAATGTGTTGTTTTTTGGTACCAATGAAAAATTTGGAATTTCCGCTATCCAACGATTATAGTAATTTTTTTTTGGGGTGCCACTTGAAATTTTAGAAAAAAATTACAGTTTGCGAATATCAATCGAAAATCTTCTTTTGATAAATCACTTGAAAAAAAAATATGTAAAGCTATAAGAGATCTTAGTCTATCCCTAAATGCAAAACTTAAGCGCCGCTGCAATTTAGTTCCTGCCAAAAAAAAATTCAAACAATGGTCCAACTGTGACGAAAAAAATGTTATAACAGCGAAACCGCTAAAGTTAGGGGTATATTATATAAAAAAATAAGTACTCTTCGAGAGTTTTCAAAATCTGCAGTAAATACAAAGTGTTCCATTAAAAAAAAAAAAAAACATAAGTTTGATACGCCACTGGAAAACGGTACGCACAATTTTGCTCTTAGACTTTCTTCGATATCTTGTATAATAGAGGAGCTATGGTTCGAGGCGTCTTCGGTGCTACACCCTCTATATAATTCTGAATTTATATTTTCGCCAAAACCCCATAAACCTCTAATGAACGGTCTCGCTAAGACACCCTTGTATGACTATATCTTCGTATCCTCAAAAGTATTTTTAAATTATGCAATATTTCATTCCATTTTATTAGTGTGTAACATGAAAAATAACGTAATAATTAAAGATTCTATTATCGGTGGGACACATTGTACATGTATAAAATTGTCTAAGATTTGAAAGAAAAACAAATATGTTGCTGCACTTTTCGGGAATTACACCCCAAAGCATCTAAAATAAAAATACTACTTCTCCTCGTACCTACATTCCTATCGATCCACAAAATAGCGTCAACTTCGTAGAAAATACCCAGTAGCAACCGACTATTTTCTTTTTTATATCTCCGTTTAAAGATTGTGCCGCCCGAACGATTCTCTTCCCTTTGATGCGAGAAAACAATGTTATTGTTATTTGTATTCATAATTCTAAACGAGGGGGACCGATCTTTCTATACGTACATATCGTTCGGTTCGCGAAGCGAGCATCGCGTTACACGAAATAGACTTTGCCATTTAATAAATAAATGATGCGTATCTATTTGCTGTCCCCCGTTTCAGTTTTATATGCGGACGAAAAATATGAAAAGTATTTTAATTTTCCGAAAACTTCCCTCTCACGGCCTTACATGGAAGTTAAAATCCAATATACTTTGAAATGGAACATCGCTCTCTCGGGATGCTTACGTACTAACGCACCTCCTAAAAGTATGCCTTTAGTATCTTTCACTGCAAGCAATAATATAATGGGAAGACGGGTAATTGTGACCTCTGGAATAATCTTTCAATTTTTTGAAAATGAATGATATACCTGTCGTCTACCTATACATAATTAAATTGCTATATGAATTTCAGGTATTGCCTGCGTTTGCAACTACAAAGTGACTGCCACCGTTTGCTTTAATGCTTCTGAAAATTTGTATAAATAATGAGTGTTTTCGGGGTAATAGTAACTAGTGGATATAGGGTAATTATGGCTGGTCACCATGGCCCCACGGCCGGATCCATCCATGTACCACACCCAGTCTTACTTTTTGATTTCAAGTGCGTACCTAGCAGCTTCCTCCCGGCTGGCTGATACAGCACCGTGAAGGGACTCCCATACCTATGCCTTACCGGCATGTGATCGGTTCGCATTTCAAACACCCCCTTTCCCAGATGCTCGGTTATCGACAAGTGTTTTGTTTTGACCGCTTTTGGACTCGTTGAGTGTTGCAGCCTGTATGTCCCCATCCTTGCCTTCCCCTCTATAACCAGGCGCAAGTCGAAGAGTGCCTCCATTGCTGCTGTCGACATAGTCCGCATTGCTACCGTTATTCCTAAGCAAACAAGCCTTTGCACTTCTCTTGACAGGTTTTTGTCCACCATACCAAAGCCGCAAACGTCATTGTTGGCTTTACCACCATGCTATAATCCAATTCCACATGTCTGGTCTCAGCCCACCCGTGCTTATTACAAAACCCACTACAGTATTGTTGCTCTGTAAAATAAAAAGACTGTACAGGTCCGTAACATGGAGTAGTCTGTATCTCTTTGGTTCAATTTTGTCTTGCCGAAATAGTTAATGCGTCTTGTGATCTAAGGCTTCCCAATTGCATAATATGTGTTGAGTTGTCTCTCGTTCGTTTTTCACATACTGCAGTCAAGGTCTCCATTAAACATTCCTATCTTGCGTAGGTGTTCATTTGGCGGTGGATTTCTCAACATGAACCCCACAATTATCCGTAGCTGATTCCTACTCAAAAGCAGTAGTCCAGCTCTTCTTGCTTGCTTGCCTATAAATTGCTTGCCATGCTCATGCCTGGGTATGTTTAGTCAGCGCTTCATATGCTCTTCTGCTACCCAGTCTCCTATATGGCTTCGGACCATGCAATTACTTATTCCCAAGGCCAGTTCTAGCCGTTAGAGTAGTATTTCTGCTCATCAACGAGCGAGTTTATTCGCTTCCTTATTGCCCTCGATCCCTCGGAGCGCTGGCACCAAAATCAGCTTACCCTATTCCGTTCTGCCAGTTCCCATAGTTCCTCGAAGCACTGTCATACTAGGCCCCGACGTCATTTCCGGACTAGATTCGTTTATTTGTAGCAGCCCTTCTATTATTAAATAAATGCTTTTCTGTTTTAACTGTAATTTTTATTTTTATTGTAGCCCTTCTATTATTTTCCCTTGCACATAGTAAGATAACGAATACTTCTGCCTCGAAAACAGTGCCATACTTACCAAGCGGATAGCTATAAGTGGCGCTTGGTGAGGTAGGTGGTGGTGATCTGTATACCAGGCATACATCTGCTGCCTGAGATTGTGCAGCCCGTTACTCCATTCCAGACATGAGTGAATCGAGCAACGGGGTGCACAATAGTTAGTTGGAATGAATTGGATGCGATCCGTTTCCATTTCTAGTATGCTAGCCCACTCACGTTCCGTAATGACCATATGGCCTAACCTATAGGTAGTCCTGGTCAGTACATGTTTTAGCGTTACGCACCCATTCTGCCATCAGCCTAGAACCCTAAGTGCAGCGGTAGCGCCAGAAGGGCTTCCATGGCTCCAGTAGATATAGTCCACATAGCCCCTTTTATCCCTATGCATGCAAATCTTTGCCTGTAGTGTCTTAGGCCACCACACCAAAGCCGAATATTTAAAGATACTATATAAACACAACTATAAATCCTTGGTGAGTTGTTTTTATCTGGTAATATTTTCTGGATGATGATTCCATATGCGTCTCGAATCAAGCATCACCCCAAGGTACTACACCTCATCTGTGATCTATACATTATTTCCATTTATATTTAGAGGTATGAGCGCGTGCAAATTCTTACGACGTGTAAACACCGTAATGCTTGCTTTGCTTGTCCTAACACCTCCTGCTCCACCTAGTTTGATGCCAGATTCAAACCCTCCTGCATACGATCTCTGACTGTAGTATTAAATTTGCCTTTTGTGATCATAAAGAGATCATCAGTACGTGGGGGTACCCAAAAGAAACCAAATTGATTGTACGGTGGACCCAGTGTTTGTCGTACCTCGTTCTGTCGCTAGGGGCGTTTAAAGCGACCATCCACGACTCATTATGTCAAACGTCATCGTTATAGACGATTCGGTGAGACTGAATTGTTGCGTGACACATGTTTTATGTGCGCGTCGTTTTTGTAATGGCTAAATTTCGTGAACAGCATGCGACCGTAAAGTTTTGCTTCTTGTTGAAAAGAAGGAGCACGCAAACGCTTAAAATGTTAAAAACGGCCTACAAAGATGATGCCTTGGGAAAACCGCAAGTGGTTTTCCCGTTTCAAACGAGGTGAAATGTTAATTGATGACGAAGCACAGTATGATCGTCCTTCCACGGCCCGCACACATAAAAATGTTGACAAATTTCGGCAAATCATCTTTGAAGATCGACGACGGACCGCGACTGCTGACTGTTGAACAAAAGGAAGCGCGCGTACTGTACTTAGAAAGAGCAGTTCCGAAATTATCCAAACTTTTTTTCCAAGATCATCACAGGTGACAAATCATGGTGTTATGGTTATGTCCCGGAAACAAAGCAACAATCAAGCCAATGGAAGACTCCCAGTTCGCCTCGTCTGAAAAAAGCTTGTCAAGTAAAATCAAACATCAAAACAATGCTGATTTCTTTTTTCGATGTGGACGGACTCGTCCATTCATAGTTTGTTCTCCAAGGTCAGACAGTTAACCAAGCTTTCTACCTGAAAGGTTTGAAAAGATTGGGCAACAGTGTGCGGCGGAAGAGGTCTGATTTGTGACAATCGGGCGACTGGTCTTTCCACCACGATAGCATTCCCGCGCACACAGCCCTATTTGTGCGCAAGTTTTTACAAAAAATGACATGACTGTTCTGCCCTATGCCCCCTATTTACCCGACTTTGACCCCTGTGAGTTTTTTTTTGTTTCCTCGAATGAAACGATCTATGAAAAGAAAGCGTTTTGCCGACGTTGTTAAGGTGAAGAGAGAAACGACGGAGGCGCTGTCGGTCATCACAGACAGAGAATTTACAAAATGTTTTGAACGATGGGATAGAAAATTAGACCAGTGTTTAGTGCCGGTGGCGAGTACTTTGAAGGGGATTGACGGATTTTTGTTTCCAAATTTAATTAATTAAAACTTAAAAAAACTGGTTCGGTTTCTTTTGGGTACCCCCTGGTATATCCCAGCACACTGTGCCCATTGTTTTTTAGTGTTCCAAACAGCCGCGGGGAGAAGACATAAGACCTCCCCTGGGGGCATCCCCTCAATACCTAGAACATCATCGTCTCATTCATATTGGTTGCCTCCACCATTCTTTTCTTGAGCATGGAATTGATCTATCTAAAACACATTTCCTCTGTTCCTCTGCTCCTGAGAGATCAGATTGTCGAATGAAAGCAGGTTTTGCCGAAGAGCTCTCTCAGTGGAGCTTGAATCTGGTTGTAGAGTAGAGTTCACTAGCGCCCCATCTATAATATGTCTATCAATTTTTTTTTTCTAATGTCTTAACAGAAAAGACGCTGGTTTTTATCAGGGATTTGGCCGACTTTCCTAGGCTTTGTTATAAAGGCCACCCTAAATCCAATAACCACGTAAATATTATCTACCTATATATATGTACTATCGGATCCCTGCGATTTATAAGTGTCAAAAGAGCGAACAACCCATTTGACAATTTCACCTTCATAAAGATCTACCCTCTCTAGCCTGATTTTATTTTAACTATTTCGGATTCAGGAAAGTGGATCCTAAGCAGTTCCCTTATTATATCCTTTCCTGTTATAATGTATTCTCCTTGATAGTTTTTAAGAGAATTGATTGTAGTTGGAGTACCTTTGAAGAGAACCTGAAGCCTGGTACATTCCTAATCTGTTTTACCGAGTTGGCCTTGCAAGGGCTAAGTCATCCACTGTCAGCTCTAGATCTTCCGCATTGCTTATCGCCTTTCTTAATCTCGGGAGTCCGTATTGTAGGTCTTGCTTGTAATTTCAAGGCGTCACACCAATGACTTCTTTCTTACTTTTCGTAATAAACGCAGATTTATTTGCCGCATTTGGTAAGTCTAATTGCCAAAATGACTTCTGACTTTCTATATTAAACCACCTAGTTCAAGGAAATGGGATACTTTTTGTTATTAGAAATAAGCGTGCAATTTTCCGTAAATAAACATTTCAAAATTCTATTCTGCGTATACTTTAATTTACATAACCTTTTCATTACGTAGGTACGTGTCGTCAGTTACATGCATATGTAAATATCTTAATGGCTCAGAAATATTTTAGGTAAGCTGTCGATCCATTAACGCGGTATATAAATAAACGTTCGATTTTAATTTTCTTTAATCAAAAAATGTAAATTTTCATAACGGTGAATTCTAATCCAATTAAATTCAGTGAAGCTCGAAAAAAGAGGAACGAAAGGATAAATGTGACGACCGAACGGCAAAAAATTACGCCCTACGCCTTAGAGATGTCGGCGACGCCAACGAGGACGGCGACGGCGCTGTTCTGTTTATTTTACGCAAAAATTAGATTCATTAATGTATCTAACTTCTGACGTGCCACCAATTAAAATATTGATGTAAAATGGCGATGAAGCACAACGGTAGGGGAAATTTACAAAACACGTAAACATCTACTTAGCCCAGTCCACAAAAATATTCATTTCATTTACCCTCGAAATGCTGTTCCTTTTTTTTTGTTAATTAAATGCTATTTTTGCATGTTTTAATCCGCATCTATTTTCGGACGAACTACAATATGACTTACACAGACAAAAATCCATATAGTAAAATTTATACTTTTATTTACACCTGTTTGACGGAAAATGTAGTAACAATTTCTAGTATTTATCGAAATTTTACAATAACTCACTGCAGTTTCTTATACCACCGCACAGTGGTTCCAAATCGACATTTTCTTGCCAAAAATCTGTAACTTTGTCATCTTTGGACCGATTTTCATAAAATTTGGTATGAGTACTGCTAAATAGTTTAAGTTACTTTATTATGAAAAAAATATCTACATATGAAGATGTGTAATTAATTGCATATATTTCACCTTAAAAGATTAAATTATAAAAACTAATATAATAAACATTACTTATTAATATAACAATTACAATAATGATGTATACAGAGTGTTTCAAAAAGAATTATATGTAGCTGTTTATAAATTTTCCATATAAAAATATGATATTCGGCATTTTTTAAATGCGGACAAAGTGACATAAATTTTATCCACGTGTTAAAAGTAATAGATGAAATGTTATAGAGTCACCACTTTCGAAATAATAATGAAAGTTAAATCAATTATAAAATAAGCGGTACATAACGTTATACAAAATACCTGTTTTTACGTTATTCATCACTTTCTAGTAAATTTAATGCTTCTTCATCGAGTTCTATATGCTTCGGTGTATGTTGTCTTCTAAGACCACTTATAAATGGATCCTATGAGCATAGTAAAGAAGTATGAATATAGTATGAAAAACATCTTCATTCGTAGCTGTTCTCGAACATTTTCTAGAATGATGCATTCGGAATTTTTTGTAGTCCTTGTTTCTAGATTCTTGAGCATCTTCAGATAGTTGTCCAAGAGGTAATATTGAATTGTATGTAATGAAGCTCTCTCCATGAATAAGTACTTTATGAACTGAAGATGGCATATAGTAGCAATTGTATTTGTTTACATAGAGTTCAGCTGTGGATCGTGCGTATTCACCGAACTTTCTCGGATTTATTTTCCTACCGCACGACATAGTTTGAAGTATAATATAAAATCTTCTTAGTAGTGTTTCATCAACTCCTGTTATTTGGGATGTACAAGAGGAATTGGCAAAAAATCTTCTTGCAGTATTTCCGTCATTGGTATTGCCGCTAACTTGACGGGGTTTGTCAATTATTAAACCAAATTCATTACGGAAACGATCCTGCACAAGTTGCTTTTTAGTCGCTTTTAGTTTTTTATTTTCTTCGGTGGTAGCAGACCATTTTTGGAACGGTAGATTATAGGATACATGAAGTACTAATTCCATAAACCTAATCCAGGCATGCAAAGTTGAAAGACCGAACCTGAAAGTTTCTTCTCTTTCTGACTTCTTTGACTTACTCGTGCAAGATCATTCATTTCACTTGGTTTGGCAAGACATACATTACAGTTAGCACTCGATGGAGTATTCGTCAAAACTTGAACAACTTTACCATCGACCATAGTAAAATATAATGTGTGCTTTATAGAAAATGTTGCTGTATTTATTAGCACGGAGGATGGTGCTAATGCAAGTATTTGAGATTCGATATCCGTAACTATACTCCTAGTTTTCTCAGGAGTTTCTTTTGCAGACTCTATAAGGATAGGACGACAAAAACGTACTGACGAAGGCGATGGATTCTGCCAAAAGACACTTTCATCCACTTCACTAACAAGCTTAAGTGGTACGAGCGATGCTATCAGTAGATTTGCATCTGATATTAATTTGCTTTCACCTGATAAAATTTGTTTGTACTCACTTTGTCCAGAAGAACCATCACATCCCCACTTACAGTATAAAATCAATCTTGCGTCACCACCAGGGAGATTAATGGAATGCAGCATCAATAATCTAGTAACTGTGTGATCTAAAAGAGACTGCAATTTTATTTTAGCACCTATATCACATGTTATCTGGATAACACTGGGTTTTCGCTTCGAGCACGTACTTGTACGCTGGAAACAAATTGAGGTTTTCATCTGTAATACATTTTCTAAAGTACTCATACTGTTGTTTAGTTAAATCTAGATCTAGTAAAAATGCAAGTGCTTCGTCATTCGAATAAGGCACCAGAAATATCTTTTCTTCCATTAAATTCTTATGAAGCCCATCCAAGGTTTCTGTCGGCATAGAGCGTAACTGTTCAATAATGGCAGCATGTTTACTTTTTCCAATTGATTTTAGGCCTTGTATATAGAAATGGTGAATATGATCCAACCCAGATTCCTGAAATAGTCTAATGGCTTGTCTGTGCTTGCTTCTGGCCGATGATAATTCATAACCTTTGCACGGTCTTCCTCGTTTACTTGCATGTAATGTAGATGGGGCCTCCTCTTCATCGAATTGTATACGAAAATCGCCATTGAGCCACTCAGCATATCTTGTCAAAAATATGTCTTTAGATCTGCCAGCTTTATTCCATCGCTGTTTGAATTCTGGCAACAAATATTTTTGAATTCTTGCAACAGTACAGGTGTTATTTGCTTCAGTTAAACCAGGACACCTTTCTTTGATGTACATATGCACTGTACTTATGTGCTTTCCATGTTCTATTAAACGAACACATAACTCGCGTTTATTAATATTTATATAGCTCATGTTTTCTATTTAAGTTGTTTTAATATGAAGAAAGATGTTGAAAACAATGTAATACAGGTTTCTACAAAATTAAAAATTGTATCTTTTGTGCTAGCTTTTATACTTAGTACTTACCACAAGAATATCACAAAATGTATTTTGGTGCAAATAGAAAAATAATGATGATTCTAGAAATTTGCGGTCGTTTTTATTATGCCAGCAACAAACACGGATTTGGTCAATAAGGATATTTTCTACATTATCAACTACTAATATATTTTGATACTATAAATATGCGGCATATGCCACAAATTTAAATATCAGATAGGTACCTATTATCTATCTTTACGTGCACGTCACATACAATAACAACATTTAAGCAGGAATGTTTATACCTAATATATTTTTAGAATTTTATAATCTTTATAATGTATGTACCTTAGAGGGCACATATAGAATTTTATTTTATTAATGTAATTAAAAACATATATTGTAAGCATTTACGCTATGCATTAGAAAATAATAATATGCAAGCGCGCTCCTGTTCCCAATTTTTTAATTTTCACATAGAAATGCAGCGAAACGCAGTTTGAGTTTTAGTACATTTTATAGACAAATATATTAGCTTCCAAATGCAGTAAATAGCTTGACCCGGGCAAACCCGGCGAGTAGTTAAAAGTTTAGTTAAAGTACTTATTATCTAATTTTCAGCACAGGTATGAAAAAACGATTCTACAAAAGAAAGTAATGTATTTTTTAATTAGGAAGTTATAGGTCTGGAAAGTAGATGAAACACTCGTTCTACTCATATATAACACATTGGTAAATATTGATAAAGTATTAGCTTATTTCACTACACATTCAATGCACGCGCGTATGCCTTTCTCGGGAATAATCGGGAATAACGAAACAATAGCGGAAGCTTCAAACAAAAAGAAAATTTGGTAAATCATACTTTAGTATGTGCTTTATTATAGTAACAATTTCGAACATCAAGGATGACATCGCCAAAATGCATTTTTGGCAAATCTCTATATGGACTGAAACCACTGTGCACCAGCACAAACAGAGCAATAAAATTGTTAGAAACAATCTTCCACAAAATATGGTGAAATGCTTTACAATATTTTACAACTAGTAAATATAGAAGTGAAAATGCTGTGAAAGATTTTTTTACGATTATTTACAATTTTTACCGCTCCACAGAGAAAACTGTCTAATAGCTAGAAAGAAAAATATTTGTACATACTAATGCAGTTAATTATCTCTACAATACAATTATATAACGATCGGTTTAATATCAGCAATTAGAAAAGTTTGTTGATTATCTGAAACTATATTATAGCAAATACCTATAAGAGTACCATGAGACTTATAAATGGTTCAGCTGCATAAGTAAGTGATACTACAGAAATTTGCGTAAATATGGCACCACGCTGGTTTCATAACTGTTGGAATTCTTATTCAATGTAAATTGTGTTCGGTAAACGCGGCTATGTAATATTTATTTGATGTAATCACATGGTAAATATCGTATAAAGGTAGTCTGACTGATCACTCATAGTACGAGTACGAGATGCTTCCACACCGGTAACTCCGCAGTTACTGGCCGGTCTGATCTCTGCAATCACGCCCAATATGACGGCAATTTGCGCGCGATCACGGGCTAATAAAATTATACGCAACTACATTAATTATTGCAATAGCGTAGTGAATTTGTATACAAAATCTTGTTGGCAAAATTTACCACAGGAGTTTATAATATTTCACTAGATCGGTTTAAATGTTTAACACTGGGGTAAACGCACTATTTGCAACAAGTAACCTATATGTAATGCTACTTTAGTTTATAAGTAATGTCAACATAAATTGTATCACGAAATTGCGCATTTTAGTGCAATTAATGCAATAATTTTCGTCAACAATTTTGTAGGAAATTTACATTTTTTTTTCTATGTACTATGCATGTAAGTGTCGAGGAGAACTAAAATAAGGCGATATAGACATACGGGACGTACAAAAAGAATGGCCCAAAGAATAGTCAAACAAATTTCGAATAGGAAACCGGAGGGTAGAAGGAAGAGAGGCAGCTGTTCTAGAAGATCTGAAGGAAGGGAAAGTGAATTTATGGCAGAAAAAGGCTAAGGATAGGAAGATATGGAAGAGGATTACAAAGCTCTGGGCCTAAAAGGCCTGTTAAAAGCTATATATATTGCTACGAAACTTGTAGATAATTCTTTATAATTTTTATTAAATTTTTAAACTAAGTCAATACTGTTTTTATTCTCTTTTCATACAGTCAGCGTCATCTATTATATTCTCTATATTCTCGCTAATTCTATAGATATGCCACAACTCATATGGTAGATGGCATTAACAGTAAAGTGCCACTAAATTTACCCGACCACAGAGTTTTGGGTACACCGCAAACCAATCGGATGATTCTCAGTCGACCTCGGTACGTTGTGGGGTCATGTCACACCACTGAGCCACCGATTATTATTTTAATATAGCTTATTACACTTAAATATCTTTATTGTGACTGTACTAGTTATTCGTTAGTGATGTTCTTATACTACATTGAATAAAAGAGACGTTATTTCAGTGAGATTTATTTATTTCGAGTTAAATAAATCTGATGAACAAAGAAATTACCCTTCTAAAGATTCCCTCAGGGTAAGTAAGTTCTTCACTACCTTAGATACACAATAATAAGATTTCTAGAATCTTAATCCAAACTAAAAACTCATATTTCTCGTTTTAATATCATAAATAAAATTCAAATCTCCCGCTAAATTCCCGTCATAAAACGAAGTATTATCAAATCAATGCCAACTTAAACCGCTCGTGAAATTAACCAACAGAATCAAATAACAACCTCACAATACCAAATTACTAGATTCACTGTTATCATACGATAATATAACGTAACATTCCCTTTACACTTTTGACGCCAGTTATAGATTCAAAAAATGATAAAATAGCTTACTTCAAGCACGAAAACTGCTCTATTATAATCCAAATAGTAATTCCAACTCCGAAACATCATTTTAGCTTCCAAATGGTGTTCCAACGATCTCATACCAAACAGGCTCGAACAAAACTCTTCAATAGGCCCCAGATTAGATGAACGCCACTCCAAATCTCGAAATCACTGGATTTCCATCATCTTGGCACTATACACACAATACTCTCATTCTTGTAAGTAAATTTGAAAAGTTATGGACTTATATTGTGATAGAAATTTAAAAATTCTAGATAATTATACGAAAAGCAACCACACTACCCTATCGCATTTGTTTTCAACAACTGAATATTTCCTAGACAAAAAGCACCCCAGCAACGATGATAGATATCGTTTCCAGTTTTCAACGATACGCGAGCATAAGAAACCCTCGCTGAACATTTATCGAAGGAACAGAAATGCCCTAAAATACATGGTTACATGCCTTTTTTGAACTAGATACGAAATAAGTAAGTTTTTAGTTTAAATTTTAACATTTTTGACAAAATAAATAAATAGATTAAAATACATTTACATAAATAATTTATAGTTGATATGATTCTGTGGGTTCTGTTTAGCATGATATAACATAGCAATATACAGGGTGTTTTGAAACATCGTTTAAAGATTTTAAGGGCATGTAGTACGATCGAAAATAAGGTTAAAAGTCATAATAAACATATGTTCACAAATCAACCGTTTACGAGATAACAGCGAGTGTTTTTAGTAGTACATGGATATAACATATCCCAGTAAACAGGTGCTTATCAGCTATTGTTTTATGACAGTTTAATTTGACGTTTTGTGCAATTTGTAGCAATTACAATGGTTGCGTATTCTAATGCTGAAATGAGCGATATGGTGTTCATGTACGGTCGTGCTAATGGGAATTCTTTACAAGCACGTCGCTTCTATGCTGAAACGTTTCCTGATCGCCAACTGCCTTCGCATGTGATGTTTCAGACGGTGTTTCAACGACTAAGAGAAACTGGTTCGTTTGAGAAGCGGTCTTCTGATACTGGACGGCAGAGATTAGCATGTACTCCACAGATAGAAGATCGAATTTTGAATATTATTGATGAAAATTCTAAACTAGTGTTAGAAGAATTTCGACTCAGTGGGTGTAAGCAGCAATATTGTTTGGAGAACTCTTCATGAGCAACTCCTATACCCCTACCATATCCAACGGGTACAAGCCCTTACTGCTCCGGATTATCAAACGAGAAGGGCTTTCTGTGAGTGGTTTTTGCGAACAGCTGCTGATCGGCCAGATTTCGCTGATAACATCCTTTTCACTGATGAAGCTGGTTTTACTAAAAATGGAATATTTAATTTCCACAACAATCACGTTTGGTGTCTGGTGTGACGAGAATCCTCATGCTACCGTTGAAGCTCGGCACCAGCAACGTTTCTCTCTAAACATCTGGTTAGGCATGTTAGGGGAATGGTTGTTAGGACCGATTGTTTTGCCACAAAGCTTAACAGGTCCTGCATACCTCGAGTTCTTGGAAAATACTTTACCTGATCTTTTGGAAGATTTACCTAGAAATCTAAGACTGAACCTCTGGTTTATGCAAGATGGAGCTCCACCGCACTTTACGCGTGCTGTTAGGAAACATCTTAACAATGAATGTCCTGGGAGATGGATAGGGCGAGCAGGTCTCATTGCTTGGCCTCCAAGGTCTCCCGATCTAAACGCGTTGGACTTTAGTATCTGGGGTTATTTGAAAAGTTTAGTGTACGCAACACCGGTAAACGATCTTCCAGAGTTGCGCCAACGAATAGAACACTGTTGCCAGATAATACGAAAAAAACCCTTGTTTTTTGAAAAAGTGCGCGCTTCCTTTGAAATCAGATGTAGATCTTGTGTCGAAATGGAAGGACGTCATTTTGAACATCTTCTTTAGTTATAATCTATTTTATATATATACAATAACATCTTAATAAAAACCGCTAAAGCAAACTTATTCTGCATTTGCGATAAAATCGCTGTTATCTCGTAAACAGTTAATTTGTGGACATATGTTTATTATGACTTTTAACCTTATTTTCGATCGTACTACATGCCCTTAAAATCTTTAAACCATGTTTAAAAACACCCTGTATATTCATGTAAAAATGATGATTTTCATTAAATCAGCTTGCGTTGAACAGTTGTAAAAGTAACTCTAAATAGGTAATATATGCAACAGTAAATATGTATAGTATTTGGCTAGAACACTGAACAAAATTAAAAAATACATGCACAGATCTAGGAAAGCGACACCTGTTGGTCGTTGTGGATAGCTTACCTAAATTTCTAAACTTAAGCCGCGTCCACATTATGCCGAAAAAAGGCGGACGGCTTCCAGCGGCCTAAGCCGCCTGGCAATGCCAAACAACAAAAATCAAGCAGCTTCAAAACGTCCACACCTGCGTCGGTAATTTTTGGCATTCAGGGGTTATTTATGGCATTTAGCGGCACAATGTTCTCCGAGGAGGGTTTACTTCTGGCTTCCACTGCTTTTTTTTTCCCGCTAATAATTAGTGAAGAAGAACATCACTTCCGACGCAGACGGCACTTTTGGGTACGTTCAAGTCTTTTAAGTAGAACACGATATGGAACCACGGATCTAATGAACGATATGTTAATGGAGGGCTTGGACGAGCTGAATCTGGAACACAGATCTGGATGCAGGTTTAAAAACTTTTTTCGGATGAAAAGTTGTGATTTTGAAGTTCTTTTGAATCTGGTTGGGCAAAAAATCACGAAGGAAGATACGTCATTCAGAAGAGCTACCAGTTACTTTAGGATTCCTACACAGAGAAAAATCCATATTGTAGAATTTACTATTCACTGTTTGACAGAAATTGTAGTAAAAATTGTTACTATTGTGCAAAATTTTACAACAACGCCGTTGCATTTTCCTATATCACGGTTACAAAAAAAGCAATAAAATTGTTTAAAAATATTGTGTGACAATCTTCTACAAAATATAGTGAAATGTTTTACAATATTTTACAAGAAGTGAATATAATAAATTGCATATAATGTAGTGAAGAAAGTTATAACAACAGGTGTAGCAAATTTACTATGTGTTGTGTTTATTTGCTTAGGTGCTAGCAACAGTCACCTTACTTTGATTATTATACAAAACTGGAAACCGCATTAATAATGAGATGAAATGAAATGAATGCTGTATAGTTTTATATCTATATACTAGAATTATCATAATACTGATAATTAGTTTAGCTACATAAATATGTGATATTACAGATTTTGTCGTAAAGATGGCGCTACACTTGTTTCATAATCTTTGAAATTCTTACTCAATGTAAATTGTGATCGGTAAATGTGGCAATGTAATACCTATATGATGCTTACACATGGTTAATATCGTATAAAAGGGACCGTGATTAACCATTTTCATACGGGCACTCTCTGCAGTAACGCGCCGGTCTGATCTCCGCAATCACGCCCAATAAGACGGCAATTCGCGCGCTGTATATGTCGCTGTAAAATCTAGTTGACAAAATTTACTACAGGAGTTTATAATATTTTAGTACATTGTTTGCAATTTTTACCACTGCGGTAAACGTACTATTTGCAACAAGTGACTTGTACTTTATGCTACTTTAATGTATAGGTTATGTCAACATGAATTGTATAACAAAATTGAACATTTTGTTGCAAAAAATGCAATAATTTTCGTCAACAATTTTGTAGAAAATTTTAATACAAGTTGTGCTCGTCCCGATATGTTACACAATTTGTTGCACCAAACTTTACAATTGTTTTAAAATTTACAACAAATTTTTTTCTGTGTAGCGTCCTCTTTCTCTTTCCAGCTCGCGGGCAACATGTGAAACTAAGTTTTTTTATTTTTCACTCTATTTCTTCCTTCCATATATCAAAATTTTCCGCAATTTCAATAAATGCATCCGATTTTTTATTGCAGTAACCGACAAAGTCCCACAACAACGCGCGTTTGTACGACAACCAAAAAAATTACAGCAATAAATTTCCATACATTACCTGTCTATGGCTTCTATTTCAAATTCATTTCCACAGGGAAAGAATCAAAACACGATTAGGTATAAAACGGTTCCTTCCTGATTTACTCTTTTTATTTTCCTTTTCTCGCTAATATTAGAACTGTGTTTACAAAAGATTCATCAATTTGGGCGCCCTGAATCGTATCAAAACATATTTCGAAGTATAAGAATAAATCACGAGTAGAATCCATTACCCGAACTTGAATTAACGTCATCTTCAAAAGAATTAAACGAATGGAATTAATTATAAGATTGATGGATTTCCGTGGAATATCTCCGCCGCCGCGATGCTTCTTAAGCGAGGGTGCTTGATTTTCTTATTCGCGGTTTAAAATTTCAATCTTCCTTCTTTATATCTCTACTTTTAAATACAGCCAAGTATTTTCAAGACGTATCTTGTATCGTTTATACTTCAGGTAGTCCGAAATATAATTCTCTAATGTTTAAAACATACATAATATATATACACGTATTTAAGCTTTTGTGCAGCAATACATGTTTTTCTATTTAATATTTTATTTAAGGACGGCATCGACGTGTCCATAATTATATAGACAATATACTAACGATGATGATCGATATTAGCACGTCAAAAACTTCAAATTAGACTAATAGAAATTAAATAACATGGTTTTAGACAGACAAGAAACTATTTTAGAACAAAAAGTGACAAATTAATTATCTTAACACAAGATATCAATTTTGGGAGCTTTGTATAATTCTTTATTTAATTATATTGCGTAAAGTAAATACCTGAATTTTGATATTATGAAACGTTGAAGTTTTTATTAAAGTGTGTCTAAATTACAAAAAAATATTATAAATGCTAATTTTTAATTTAGGAAGTATGAGTAAAAAAATACTTAAAACCCTTTTTAATTTATAAAATTTGTCATGTTTCGGATTGTGACACGAATAGAGCATGTTTATCAGGGATTTCTCATTTCTCATTTAGGCTCAAGTAATTCCCATGCTGCTTCTAGTGTAATATTTTATTGCATATAAACTAAAAACTTTATTTTAGCTTAACAATCATCCTACTAAATAAATAAGGAAAGGAAACAGCAAACTTTCTGATTTACCACATACTTCACAAAATAATCTTTCATTTTTGTCAACAGCAATTGATATAACATATACAATAAACAATATTTTTTTTCTTCTTCTAAACACAGGTTAACATACCACTCTATATTTGTATTTGTTACTAAGCAACGTGGTTTAAAAATATGTAAAAAATCTCTAAACCAAATAGTAATAATAGTAATAGTAATAGTAAAATAGCATTTATTGTCATCAATTCTATGAGTATTGACATTGTCATAAAAATATATATAAAAAATACAAAAAAGTAAAAAAACATAAAAAAGAGTACGACAAAACACTTTCAAAAACACAAACAAAGTAAAACAAAAGGAATTATTGTAAAAATTCGTCAATGGTCTCTCGAGCAACAGCTTCCTAAGTTCACATTTAATGTTGATGTTTCTCGAATCTTGCAAGTACAATGGCAGTTTATTAAATATCTGTAGACCCATATGCCTTTGAGGTTTAACGCCTACTTTATACTTTACTATAGGTAGATGAAGTTTGTGTTTATTTCTAGTGTTAACGTTATGCATATCAGGATTCAGAGGAAATTCATTTATATGTTTATAAGTATAGACACATAGTTCAAGAATACATAGACAGATAAGAGATAGAATTTTGTATTCCATAAACAATGATCTACAAGAATGTGCATCGCTAACTCCAGTCATTCGTCTAAGTATTCGTTTCTGAGAGATGAAAACATTTTTAGCAAGTGTATAATTACCCCATATGCATATACTAGAACTCAAAATGTGACTCAACATGCACATAGTAGACAGAAAGTAATTGATGTTTTTCTAAGGCATGTCTCGATTTCATAATCAAATAAATTACAGAGTTAAGTTTCGAGATTAGTTTGTTACAGTGAAGTTTCCAATTTAAATTTTCATCAAAATAAACACCTAACAATTTACAGTTGTCATTACTGATAGCCCAGTGGCTTGCGCACTTGGTTATCAGTCGTGAGGTGCAGGGTTCAAATCTCGCTCTGGTGAATTACGATAACCGGCATTTTCCGGGGTCGTAATGATGATTAGGAGGGAGATTTGGTTCTGCAGAGGTGCCTAATAAGCACTCGATGCTTAGACCTTGTCAACCCCCTTAAAAAAAAAACATGAGCACTGACAGTCAATGCCAAAGGTTCAACATCATTGTCAAGTCATGACAAATAAAATAATTAACAGTATCAATTATTCCGTCTCCACAGACCTTCACCCTATCCTTATTACTACCATTGATTAAAGGAAAGTCATCAGCATATGCAACATGTTGTACGCCAGCAGAACTCAAATCAAAATCTATAACATATAGTAAAAAAAGCACAGAGCCCAATATGGAGCCCTGAGGTACTCCAACATCAACCTTTAGAGGTGCTGAATTAATGTTCGCATGTACATTACTAAGAAGATAAGGCAAAGAAACAAATTGATTACGGTCTAGGAGATAAGATTTTAACTAAAGCCAAATCTCTAACCCCGAAGTCATGCAACTTCGCAAAGCAAGACAGAATGGTTAACGCAGTCAAATGCCCCGCCCAAGTCACAGAAGATAGCAACAGGATACTCTCCCGCCTCAAGGTACACCACTATCAAGTCAAAAAAGATAAGCATAGCGGTTGATGCCGACTTGTTCTGACAAAAACCATCTTGATTGGGATCCAAAATTTTGAAAGCAGTAATAAAATTTAACAAACTGTTTAAGAAACCATATTCTAAAACTGTTTAAAAATGAATTTGAAACTGTAATGGGTCTATAATTTTTCAATAAATTACGGTCACCCTTTTTAAACATTGGCGTCGCTCTACCAAATTTTAATTGATCAGGGAAAATTGGTGTAGTAAAAGATAGATTAATTAAGAAAGTTAACGGTTTAATAATACATGTAACACTTTTTTGATAATAAATAATACACTTAAACGTACGTATATACAGGATGAGTTTTTTATACGGCAAAGTGCATTTAGTCAGTTGAATTAAAACATTAATAGTTGGAATATATATCGTTGTAATACCTTCACAACTGAAAATATAATTAGGTATACCGAGTAATCCGTAACCTTGTCAAGAATAATAAGATATTTTTTTAAATGGAACAACCTGTATATAAGTAGCTTATTGTATTTCACATTCACTTCCGAATATTCTTTGTTAGAAAGTTTTAGTTTAGTCTTCCGAGTACTCTCAATTTTCTTTCTAAACGGTTCAAGTTTGAGTAATCAGCTTCTGTACTGTTACTAAGAATCTCTGCATCTTAACCCTTTGTTGACCGTCGGTACTTATAAGTACTTTACGTATTGCTGTGGTCTGGCAACCCGGTTTGCGTAAAACCATTAAGTTTTTTCTTGTTTATTCCGTTAAGCGTTTGTCAATGTTGCGAGAAATTTCAAATTGTTTTATTTTTATATAAGATTTAGTTAATGTTTTGGATTGTTTAATTTATTTATTTTATTGTTCAGTTGTTTGTATTAATTTCATTTTGTTGTACATTTTGCTTTCACTGGTATTGTATATATTGTTTTGTTTTCGCGAGTTCGCCTGTTTGCGGACAGATCTTGGTGCGTTGTTTCGCACGCAGCCGGAGAATTTTATACATATACGGTTGTATTACCCGTGTAAGGTCAGTTCCCTGATAACACGTGTAAGTAGATATATAAAAATTTGTATTTCACTTCTGCCATTTTGAGATTTTTGCTTTCAAGCATTGAATTCACGTTTTTGAATTTATATCGTTAATCACGGAACTCATTTGATAATAATTGATATTGTATTTTTGTGTACACAATTTAGATATAAGCTCTGTTATTATTTTTACGTGCAGGAAGATATTTTAAGTTTACAGAGTTAATTTTTTTTGTTCGTTGTTAATTTTTCTGATTTGTATGTATTTATTAATCACCTCGGGTTGGGTGAATAACAGCATTGTGCTTGCATTTATTTTTCATTTATATAAATTACTTGAATTTTTTTTTACGTTTAATTTAGTTGTTTTAAATATTGAGACCACGTGGATTAAATTGAAGAAAAATTATTATCTTCCTGAACGATTTTTTTTTGTCTTTTGCCTTGTTAAAGGATTTTGAATTGTCCTTTTGTAATTTAAAGCCAGCAGTTTTATTTCGACCAGGATCTTATGTCCAAGGTTCTTTTTTCTGCAAAGTTTGTAATTAATATTTTTTTTTCTTTTTTTTTTAATATAATAAAATTATTGGATTTACGTCATCCAAAATTCTGTTCTTTTATTTTTTGATCAATCCTTTTAAATTTATGAGTCAGATTTTTTATCACCCACATTTTTCTTTTCAAAATTGAAACCCTGAGATTAATTGTTCTTTTGCGCCTTAAAACAAAAATTTTGATCTTTTGAGGTAGCTAATTTAATTTTCATTTTAAATTTCATTTTGCAATTTTTGTTGGTACATTCAGTATGTATGTCAGTGTTGCCACCGCTATTACTTTTGTAACAGATCTATTGCAATAAGGAATTGCACAACTTTTTTTTTATATCATAGAATGATAGAGAATATAATAATATATGGGCCCTTCATGAAACTTTCTTTTAAATTGATTTGGCAACGGAGCGATAGACATGGTAGTTCGCATCATCATCATAGATAAGTAATATGAAGTGTACATGCTTTGCGCGTACAGATAGCGCTGGCGTAAACGTATTATTACGATATTCTGTGTTTATTTTACGCGGTTTGGAGGTTATAATCTTTCAGAATTCGTTCTTTTACGATAAATTGGAGAACTTTAAACACAAACAAAAACAAGATGCAGAACTAATGCCGAAGACCAAATTCCTTTGTGACCATCACATGCATAGTACCCTTGTTTATATATATCTAGTTATTCAACCGGTTTGAAGTACCTTTGGATGGCGTTCAGATGGCGTGTCAGGTTTAGCGTGCCCATTAATTTTTTTTAATAATGTTGCATTGTAATTTCTTAATTTTGATTGGTTTTACTTTGTTATTAACTGCCAAGTTTATTTCAGAATCTGTAACCAACATAGCTCGCATTCCAATGAATATTTGGCGGTATTTAATTTCATTCATCAGTACTTTTATACTATCGCCGCCAGATATCAGCACCTTACGCAGCTCGGTTGAATAACTATAAGATATATAAACAAGGATAGTACCTTAATAAAACATATTTCGCAGCCGGTAAGTTCGGTTACTACCTTTGTCATTGTTCCCCATAAATGACTGTAATCTGTGATTACTACGGGGGAGTAACTTCTATGTTGCCATATATTCTCGTTCATTCATAAAATTTTACTACGTACCTGTGACGTATAAGCATTTTAAAAAATGTATATTTCAAAAACTACTTTACATGAAACTGTCAAAATTTCAGTGTAAATATATATTTAGGTCATGTACAAAATAACATTACTTTAACAAGAATTAAAAAAAAGTGCAATTCCTCATTAGCTCCACGCTATTACCATGTTACATTAAGCGAAGAACCTATTACGTTTTTCATATCGAAGTAGCACTTTTACCGAAGTAAAAAAAAATTAATTATCGTATCCGATCATGATCATTATCCACTGCCCTTATTTATATATCTATATGTAGTTATGAAGCATGTATTATAATAAGCCACTAAGCCTGCAGTGTACCACATAATATGGACTCAAAAAATAGTTCCTCGGTCAAATTATAGATGACACCACCAGCATTTCTTTTATTGTGTATTTCACCGTGGGTGGGGTGTATGTATATATTTAAATTAAAAGAAGGGAACTGTGCTTTGACTATACGATAGTTCAATGTTTGTAGTTATTCAACCGTTTGGAAGTACTTTTGAGTGTCACTTAAATGGCGTACGATGTAAATGAGATTTTACATTGCCACCGCACGCCACCTAAGAGATACCCAAAGGTACTTCTAAACGGTTGATTGAATAACTGTGAAGTAACACATAAAATAAAGAAAGCCACAAAGTTTGTGTTACGTTTGAATGTTCTTTTATTTTGACCTAAAAAGATTATGGTTACGCTGCGAGGAAAATCTATTACGGTTCGGACGCAAGTTCTAGTACGTAAAATTTCTTAGCGGTAGCAACACTGATGTATGTTATATTTGATAGCCAGATGCTACTTAGAAGTACCGGACCTATTTTCAAAAATCAAAATAATAAAAATTCCATAAAACCCTGAATTTGTCTCTTTTGAACTAATTTTATGAAGAAAAACACACAAAAATTATGAAAATTAAAATTTTTCATATCTTGGGCAACAAAGGGTTAAAACGACAAAAATGTAATTTTTATACTGTGTGATCGCAAACTTTGGTTTGCAGGAGAACTTTAAGCGGAATAGCCTGTATTTTTGTGCGGAATCTTGTAGTGCTAAAGAACTCTAAAAATTTTGCTAAGAATGTGTTACTTATCATTTATATTTTACGAGATAACTAGCATTTTGGGAATACATAGAAAGCATAGCCCTTTCCTCTATATTTCTTTGGGTTTGCCTTACTTTATTGAGCATGCCCTCTTGCCATCGCGGATTCGCTAGGTTAAAATGCATGATCTGTACTGAGAATCCACACTAGATGCGGGAAGTAAACAGCTCTATATAATATTTATTGCGTGGTTGTTTGTATACAGAAATCAAATTAGCTGGTTACAAGTACACTTAAGATTTTACAGCGTATAAATCGGCATTGCCAAAAGACAATGGGAAAGCACTATTCTAAAAAGAATATGCAACGATCAATTAAATTAGATCTAAGATTCTACCTAGATTTTGTTGTTTTCAATAGGTTGACATTAATATAAACCAATACTATATTTATAAGTTTGCAACAAAGTTGAAATAATAAAGATAAAGTTTCATTCTTGAGTGTCCCCAAGCGGTGGAGGGAGTGTTTTAAAATTTTCCTTAAGCACGGAGACCTGAGAAGGGCAGATTCAACTCAAACCGTAAGAAGAGAAACTAAAAACTCCTCTTTGTAATTTTAATTTATCGGCCCCTTTTGCGCAGTGTTAATGAGTTTTCTACCTAAGAAGAGATTCTTATTACATTTTAATTGAGGTGATGTGTACAGTATTGATGCTTACAATAGCTGAGGCCCTTTGTGCCAGCCATTGTGCTCCAAGTTTTAATAGATACCCACTTCTTTTTAGGATTCATTATCAGTCAGCCGCAGAGCAACGACAGCGGCTGCGGGGCCGCGCACGTTAATCAACCAAATTTAGATATTATATTTTCCGTTCGTATTTTCAAAACTCTGCCGGCAGTACGGGCGCAGAGAAGAACTGTTCTATTCCTGAAACAAATAATCTTTAATCTCAATTTAATTATCTTTCGGCGACACTCTCAAGTTATCCACGAAAATAATGGTCTTTAATTATATCTGGGAGATATTCAAGTTAGAAATTTATATTTATTAGAATTATACTTTATTTTCATTTTGCACTAGAAGAAATCTTGAGCGAATTTCAAACTTAACAACTCAAATTGCTTTTCTAATTTGATGTTTCTTTCAAATTGTTTGTAAAAGTGTTGAAAATATTAACAGAAGCACTTGTTATCATACAATAACTAAGCTTTAGTCACATCTAATAATTTTAACATAAATTCTGAAAACTAAATTAAATTTATTTTTAATTGTGAAATCGCTAATAACAAATCTTTCCAGAATAAATACCGAACGTCGGGAAAAAAGAATAAACCGTCATATTGAATAAACAGTATTTTGCAAGGAAAAACTGTTTTACTTGCTTGAAGAGTTTATATTTTCGGTAATTTTATTCAAAAAGGTCTACTATTTCAATCGATGTGGAATTTTTCGCTTTTAGTTAGTTTAAAGACACATTGGAAATTAATTTTTTTGTACAAGCTATTTGTAACTAACTGATTATTGCTATAATTTCGAATACCTAAGTCCTCGTACTTAGCCAGATATTAGAAAAATATTTAAATTTTAATGTAAACACTTAAACTACTAACATAAGTAACATTTAGATTTTAAACAAACTCATTCTAATTTCGACTACATTTAAATAATCTTTGTTTTCTTAGTGACCTTGTTTTTTAACTAGATTGAATTATTCATTTAATTTACTTAAATGATTGTTGAAATGAATGCTAGCTAGCGCTTGATCTTGCTCCACCTTCCTGTGCCACTAAGGAACTAACTATCTTCTCCGTGTTTTGGTAATCACTCCTCCAATCTATTTCTTTTATCTTCATTTAATAAACTATATACAGGGTGTTTTGAAACATCGTTTAAAGATTTTAAGGGCATGTAGTACGATCGAAAATAAGGTTAAAAGTCATAATAAACATATGTTCATAAATCAACCGTTTACGAGATAACAGCGACTGTTCCTAGTAGTACATGGATATAACATATCCCAGTAAACAGGTGCTTATCAGCTATTGTTTTATGACAGTTTAATTTGACGTTTTGTGCAATTTGTAGCAATTACAATGGTTGAGTATTCTAATGCTGAAATGAGCGGTATGGTGTTCATGTACGGTCGTGCTAATGGGAATTCTTTACAAGCACGTCGCTTCTATGCGGAACGTTTCCTGATCGCCAACTGCCTTCGCATGTGATGTTTCAGACGGTATTTCAACGACTAAGAGAAACTGGTTCGTTTGAGAAGCGGTCTTCTGATCCTGGACGGCAGAGATTAGCATGTACTCCACAGATAGAAGATCGAATTTTGAATATTATTGATGAAAATCCCGAAACTAGTGTTAGAAGAATTTCGACTCAAGTGGGTGTAAGCAGCAATCTTGTTTGGAGAACTCTTCATGAGCAACTCCTATACCCCTACCATATCCAACGGGTACAAGCCCTTACTGCTCCGGATTATCAAGCGAGAAGGGCTTTCTGTGAGTGGTTTTTGCGAACAGCTGCTGATCGGCCAGATTTCGCTGATAACATCCTTTTCACTGATGAAGCTGGTTTTACTAAAAATGGAATATTTAA
Organism: Cetonia aurata; assembly: GCA_949128085.1. Taxonomy (NCBI): domain Eukaryota; kingdom Metazoa; phylum Arthropoda; class Insecta; order Coleoptera; family Scarabaeidae; genus Cetonia; species Cetonia aurata. The sequence goes on from OX421885.1 coordinate 3,238,055, forward strand.
TTTCCACAATAATCACGTTTGGTGTGACGATAATCCTCATGCTACCGTTGAAGCTCGGCACCAGCAACGTTTCTCTCTAAACATCTGGTTAGGCATGATAGGGGAACGGTTGTTAGGACCGATTGTTTTGCCACAACGCTTAACAGGTCCTGCATACCTCGAGTTCTTGAAAAATACTTTACCTGAACTTTTGGAAGATTTACCTATAAATCTAAGACTGAACCTCTGGTTTATGCAAGATGGAGCTCCACTGCACTTTACGCGTGCTGTTAGGGAACATCTTAACAATGAATTTCCTGGGAGATGGATAGGGCGAGCAGGTTCCATTGCTTGGCCTCCAAGGTCTCCCGATCTAAACCCTTTGGACTTTAGTATCTGGGGTTATTTGAAAAGTTTAGTGTACGCAACACCGGTAAACGATCTTCCAGAGTTGCGCCAACGAATAGAACACTGTTGCCAGATAATACGAGAAAAACCCTTGTTTTTTGAAAGAGTGCGCGCCTCATTTGAAAGCAGATGTAGATCTATTTTATAATCTATTTTATGTTAAAATATAATAACATCTTAATAAAAACCGCTAAAGCAAACTTATTCTGCATTTGCGATAAAATCGCTGTTATCTCGTAAACAGTTAATTTGTGGACATATGTTTATTATGACTTTTAACCTTATTTTCGATCGTACTACATGCCCTTAAAATCTTTAAACGATGTTTCAAAACACCCTATATATGTATATGATCAACACTTTATCTATCGTTAGGTGTTGAGGTATAAATACTAACTACATTTCGTTATATTGCATTACATTAGTATTGTCGTGTGCTACATATATAAATTTAGCCTATTTCTTTTTCTGTCTTGCTAGATCTATTCCCTCGGTCCAGGTCAATCCTCTCTTTCCCAAAGTTTCCCGTTTTATATCATCCCATTTTCTCATCGATCTTTCCATATTCTTTTAGTTGTCTTCCGTCTTCCATTCTTGCTATATGCGTAAACTATCTCAGTTGTTGTCTCTCTATGCTTTTTAAAATAGATTCTACTCCCGATTCGTCTCTTATCACTGCATTCCTAATTCTATCCTTCTTAGCAATTCCTTTAATGCCCCGTAGAAATTTCATTTCGACCCTGCACTCTATTTTCTAACTGTTTTGATAATTTCCAGCTTTCATTTCTGTACAAGAGGATAGGTTTAAAGATGGTTTTATATACGGTTATTTTCGTTTTCTTTGATATTCCTTTTTTTCTTATAAGGGCGTTATTTAGGGAATAATAATATACTTTCGTTGCTGCCTCTATTCTATCATTTATCTCTGCCTCATATTTCCCATTATGCTGAATTTTTACTCCTAGATATTTGAAGGATTCCACTTGTTCTAGCTCCTTATCGTTTATTTCATCTGTGATAGTCTCGTCCCGTCTCCCCATCACCATCATCATAGATTTTGCCATGTTTATCTTTAGATTCCTGGCTAGCAGGGCATTTCTCCATTGTTCTATGTTGTGGCGTAGGTCTCTTTCGTTTTTTGCAGAAATTACTGGGTCGTCGGCAAAAGCGCACTCTGATATTTCTTCTATTACCAACTTTCGGTATCCCACTTTTAGATTCCTTAATTTATTCTTCATTTCCTTCATTATATCATCCATATGATAAAGAGAGTCGGGCTGAGAACTTCTTGTCTTAATCCTTCCTTGGTTGTAAATTCTTCTGATTGTGTAATAAATTATAAAGACTATAAGTTAAGGGTAATAAATCTGAATTGATTAAAATATGTTTGTTTTTATATATTTCGATACCTTCATAACAACTCCAACATCGATAGTCCAACTTACTGATTATCCAAATGGCTGTCTGACAAATTTAATTACTACCTGTGCAACCTCCGGATTTAACAATTAAAAATTCATACGCGTTTATTGAGAAGATTAAAACATTGAGCTTACTGATAATGAAGTTTAGTCTCGTTTGATTTGGGTTCACTGTTTCCCAGTATAGTGTATGGTTTACTGAAAAGAATTTGTTGAGGTTCATGGTTTGATTTCCTTGGCAAAACTTTCTATTTTCTCCCCGGACCTTGAACTCAATTTAGAACTGGCGCTGGGCAGGTTTGCCAAGGTTTTTCAAGCCGAGGTGCTGGCATAGAAATTTTAGCAAGGGGCATTAGGGGACGGCGTATTATCCTCTATAGTGACAATCAGGCTGCTCTTGATACTCTTAATAATCATAGGATCACTGCGGGTTTAGTTTTTCACAATGCCCTAGAAGTATTCGCTATCGATAATGCCTTGACACTCAAGGTCCTAAAGAAAATCTAGGTAACGAGGCTGTCGATAAGCTGGCTGGACGGGGCTAGTGTTTCCACTTTGTGGGTCCAGAACCCGCTTTTCCTATTTAATCGGCAACATTCAACACCATAATAAGGAGCCATCTTGAGGAGAATAGACGGAAATCCATTACCACTTGCCGTCAAGCATGTGAAGCCGTGCCCAGGCCATCACCGAAGACAACAAAATATTGCATGCAACTTTCTCGCAGTAACTTACGTCAAGTTGTGGGGCTTTTGACTAGCCACCGCAAGCTAAATAAACACAACCACTGCATGTATGTCGGGCATGTTACCAAGAAGACGAGACGTCGGAACACATTTTATGTGACTGCCCGGCGCTTGTAAAACTCAGAGGTTCCATCCTTGGGAAGTATTGGCCCAGTATGGCCGATTTTGGCGGCGCGTTGCCTGCTGCACTGCTCGAGCTTATCTCCGTTTGGGCTGGCTCAAATAGGCTGTGGGCAAGCGATGCCGTCTAGGGGAGGCAGCACAATGGGCCCGATAACAATGGATATTTCCTTTTATAGTTCACCTCCTTTCGGATAAATTTGAAACTTATCTTAAGCGTACTTTGGCATATTTTCTACGTATTTGGGTTAGATGCATGACGACATTTTTTGTGCGTTTGATAAGTACTAGTAAATGATCAATGAGATATTTTCTTGGACAGCTGAATTCAAAATTTCCATCCATTAAGTTTACCTTTGAAGAGGAAACAAAGAATGGATTGCTCTTCTTGATATATTAGTGATAAGAAATAAAAAATAAATTGGAGATATTATCTAAGAAGATAGATATACGGAACGCTTAACTTACCCAAAATAGCACTTCACTAATAGTGGAAACGTAGGATATCTTAGGGCACAGAAACATTTGACTTGAAACCCTCAGTGCTGAAGATACTCTCTTCAGGCAGTACTCCTAGCATTGTGTGCTTTAGTATATACCACTCTCACGTGCTATAATACACTCCGCCAAAAAAGTATCGCATAATTTAGTTTTGAATCATAAAAGTATCGCATAATCTTTGTTTGTAGCATAAAGTTGTAAATATACTTTAATGCGCTCTAAGATATAATTTCTATGATTGTTTAAATAAAATACAGGCCAAATAAAAACAAGAACTCATACTTGAAATTTTTATTAAAACAAGAAATTATAATTTTGGAAAGAAAAATGTCATAACAGTAGCTTTTAATACTGAGTATTGCCACCTCTGGCTCTTATGACCGCTCGCATACGGTTTGGCAGAGATTCGATTAACCTCCGTATATAAGCCTGATCCAAATTCTCCCACTCGTCACGGAGAGCATTTGCTAGTCCATGCAGGTTCGTATCCGTCTGTGAAGGAGGTCCCACACGTGCTCGATAGGGTTCATGTCCGGACTTACCGCAGGCCAATCTAAAACTGGAATACCAACATCGTTAAGGTATTCCTGGACGATTATTGCAACATGCGGTCGTGCATTATCGTGCATTAACATGAATTCGTTTCCTATAATTGGCGCATATGGTACTACATGTTCTTCTAAAATGTCCGTTATATACCTGTGGGCAGTCAGTGTACCTCTGTCTACTGGTACTAACTCTGTACGAGCTGTTAAACAGATGCCTCCCCAAACCATAATAGAGCCACCAGCGAAATTAGGTCTAGGTCTGATATTACACTGCGAATAGCGCTCACCGTATCGTCTGTACACTGAGATACGCCTATCTGAGGTGTAAAGACCAAATCTTGACTCATCTGTGAGAGTATATTGGCCCAGTCATTAATGTTCCAATTTACATGTTCTCTGGCAAACCTTAAGCGAGCCACTCGGTGGTTCCTAGTGAGACGAGGGGCTGTTACAGCTACTCTAGCTCTTAATCCACTCTGTCGTAACCTATTCCGAATAGTTTGAGTACTCACACGAGTATTTCTGACTCTAGCCAAGTCGTTCTGCAATTGTCTCGCAGTTACATGTCTTCGACGTAATGCTTGTAGTAGTAAATAGCGGTCATCTTGGCGAGTAGAACATCTTGGACGACCTGGTACAGGTCTTCTACTGTAAATGCCTGTTTCCCTATATCTGGCTACGGCTCTAGAAACACTTGACTGATTGATGTTCATCAAATTAGCAACGTATGCTTGAGATCGTCCATCTTCGATTAAAGCAACTATAGCAGCCACTTGTTCTGAAGTTAAATTGCTCATTTTAGTTTTAAAAGCGTTGGTACAGAACTCTGACTTCGCACTTTAAAATTTGTCCGTATAGGAAGACTTTCAATAAACAACTGAACAAACCTTACACATATGCATTTTTCTAAATGTGTTCTTTTAAAAAAAAAAAAAAGTAAAAACGCTAAGTTCCATTATTTTGTTAGTGTTTTTATAGTTCACATACACGAGGCAAACTTTTTGTGAACGTATAAAAATATCTTGGTTCATAAATGCCCTTTTTTAGTTTATGCGATACTTTTTTGGCGGAGTGTATATAGAGAGCTTTACGTATGACAGATAACGGCATTTGTAAGTCGATTTTGCGCACTTTTCGATGCTATCATGTCATTACATTCGATATATATGTAGGTATACCATTCTTGTCAGTTTTATAGAAGTACTCGCTACAAAAGCCTAACATCAGTTGCTTGATAAATGCATTTTATATTCTCGAACGTTGATCATTCAAATATAAGCACTAGGGTTAATTTTAGTTTATTGTTGATGGACGCATTGCGGAAAAACATCGTTACGTTATCGGCAATAAAACAATAAATTTGAGGCCTCAATTTCGGATCGATTCGGTTTTATTGGCCTTCATTTGTTTAATTCCATAACTAATAGGTATAAATTGTCACGGGCGCGGCACCCCCTTTCGCTTAATCCGGCCAACCACGTCACGCGTCGTATCAATCAAAGTAACCAATAATTAATATTGATCAGCGATGCGATGAACTAAATATTAACAGGTTAGCAAAAAGTTGCGGCAGATGGTGCTGATAATGTAAAAATAGGTGTTTTTCATCTTCAAATTAAGTTAGAAGTTAAAGAAAATAGCAAACTTCGTTACACTGATTGTGAGAGAAAGATTCCTTAAAACAAAGAAATATTTCTTTACTGCTATTTAACAGAACCATTTCTTTTAGTTAATACATATTATTTCCACTGAAGATAATATTACATATTTCAATCAAAGTATATATTCATTGAAAGAAATGGTTCTTTTAAATAGTGGCAGAAAATACTCCTTTCCGTGTCTAGTGCTATTCCCCTTTCATTGCTTTTGCTGGTATGGTGATTCCAGCAATAGAGCATGAGCCCGCCTGATGGCATTTTTCGGTTCTAATTGTGTTTGGCATTTTATCTTTGACTTGTATAAAGCGTTATTGATGTTAAGATAAGTATTACTATTCTTAAAAGGATATGTAAAGTAATTTAATTCAAGAATTCTAGCATTTTGCTAATATTGATATTCTTAAGTGGAGACTGAAAATAGTTTCATCCAAGATTATTACCTCTTACATCAAGATTATGCTGTTAAGACAATTTTTTTCATGCCTTAAGAAGTTTTAGTCTTGCGGATATTCAAAACGTAGCGCAAGACAAATTTATTTAAGGTAAGCATACACTTTTCTGTGTGTTGATTTAAAAAATCTTTCTTCTCAATATTCTAGAAGATTTTTTTGAAATTTAAAATTGTTCTAAAAACATGGTAGGTAACTAAAACAAAGTTTTCTATTAGTCTTCGCGGTTTAGCAAAGACACATTATAGCTATCTTTCTCTTTTCAAATTCTTTTCCTTTGCAATAAGGACGTACAGTAAATTGCTTTTGTTTGCCTCTACTTTCTCAAATGTGAGTAATTATTATTCTTGAAATTATTAATTTTTGTCATTTGTAATTTTATAGTTATTGTAAACTAATTACTCATGTAGACTTGTCTGTGATGAAGTGGCAAATAAAAGCTCGAAAGCTAAGACACATGAAAAACAAATTCTTTGGGTGTATTCCCAATCATAAATTTCCGATTTTAAATTCTAACAAGTAAGATGTCAAAGTGACAGGAACCTTATATTTGGTTTAAAAATTCTTGGGATTTGGCAAATAAAATAGAAATAAATTGAGAAATTGAATGTACATCGATGTAAATAAATTATACTTTTGGCGAAACTTATAAAAATTTGGACGTGGTGGAAGGCTAGAGGAAGAACACCCACACGGTGATTTAGTCTGTTTGACATATGTATAAGTGATATGATACTTATGTACCTATATATTCGTATGTCAATAAATTGATATTATTAATATTATTAATGTTATTATTAAGTACAATCGATACTTCTACTCAACTCACAAAAATAACAATTTTGTATCAAGTATTGCATAAATACCGCCAGAGTACATAGTACGTTAATCACTAACTATAAGTAATGGACCACCTAGTTGTTATACATACATTCTTACATTAACAATACCTGCTTGCTTCATCATTCAAATACCCGATGATCTCGACAAATTTTTCCCACGACTTATTACAGCTACGTTAATGCATTAAAGATTTGATAACAATACTCCATCTAAAAATGTTTGCCTGGATAGTAACTTCTTTATTTTAAGTGGCCCGATATTGTTTTGTTACCTTAATGAATGCAATACATTATTTAAAGATTGTGTGTGTAGAATTTTCTATCCCTAAATTCAACTTTTATTTTTAGGATATTTACAATCTCATCAACTTTTTTGCATTTACATCTGCTTTGATAATATTGCGTATTTTACAAATCATTGAAACTAATGGTATCATTTTTCGTCTACCATGGCGCATGACCCAAAGAGATAAAGATAGATCATGGTCTATCTTTAGAACCAAACCAGCAAAAGCAATGAAAACGGAATGACACTTTTATCATTATCACATCTCATATTTTTTTCCCAATCACTCACCAAGGAATTAGCAGTTTGAATGTGCGCCTCCTTAACACAACTCAAATTTCCTAACTACAACTCATAGCCAGCAGAAGAACAATTCAAACGCTTTAAATTGGATAAGGGCATAGAATTTCTGATTATTATATTTGTTAGAGCATGTCTCCTAACTCGAGTTGACCCTACCTAGGCCACCGAAGATAGTTTAATCTTTCCATAGTTGAAATTTTACCTCTCTGGTACGAGAGACTCGTGGTCTTCATCCTGAAGTGAAATCATTCGAATGCAAAGTAAAAACGGAATTCTAAATCCTTTGAGGCTTCCAACGACGCTTCGTCGATAGCAAAGGTTTATGTCTGATCCGACCCGAACTCTTCTCTATGTAGTACCACCCATTCTCCAGTAAAGAGTGTGTGCTTTATGGTTCTTATTCATACTAAGATCAACTCCGAAATAAGTTTTCTATTCCTATCATCAGAAATATACGCAAAGCATGGATGTTCTTTTACGTTGCATTGATTTCAGCGCCTTCCCAATGTTCGATAAAGTTGTCAAGAGCACTTAATAACCATTTGATGCTTTTTTTATCGCCATAGGCGCCAAGATGCCATCCTGGCCAAAGAAGCAATTTTCAAAACTTGCAAAGATTTTGCTCCTGACCCACTGTCTTAATAATTAAACCTTGAAACAACTCCAGCTCTTCGCGATTAAACTAGTTCTTTGGAATGTTAAGGTGAATTGTTCCCGCCCCTATATCAGAAGCAGCAGCTCTGTATGAAACTGGTCCTGCTGGATTTCAGCCAATTGGTCGTCTGCTCCGGGGTCGACTCAGATTTGAGCTTTTGCTTCCATCGGTTTCTATGTTACTACATTCAGCTCAACGGTGCTCTATTGCCTCTAAGATTGAGAAAGCATGTCAACCGCTTTTGAGATACCTCTGGTAAACACCTACACTTACTAGAATCCTCGACCTGTGCCTGATTGGAATGTTTCTCTTTAGTAACCAACTCTTCCCCCGAGAGTAACCATCAAAGGCCAGTTTCATTTTCGGTAGACAGCGAATTGGTCGGAGAATGATACCTCTTCATATGTTTCCTCATTACCTCTATTGCCAGAGGATTGGGGTATGCACTGCCTTCTCCTCCTTTTTCCATAGATTTCACATATAACAGATTCTACAAGAAGTAAAGGTAAGCCTTTTTGAAAATGGAAGTTGGTCGATATCCACAGTTTGCCTGTTAACGATCAAACTTCGGGTAGGACACTCGTATAGGAAGTTCCACCTTCGTATAGGAAGTTCCACCATAGACTTGAAAGTTTATTTAATTTCTTTTACAGAGGTATGGCATCCTCTTAGTCCGGGCGGTTAAATCAGGAACTCCCAGAGTTTCAGAAAGGGATGGCTCGGTCAAGAGGTTTCTGGTCGACTTTTGCTGGTCTAGGAGGCAGTGTTCTGCTTACAAAGTGATACCTCGAGTAGGATAAAGTATTATACCCCGCGCTATAATCGGAAATAGAAAGAGGTTTGCCCAAAAAGCTGAGTTGCGCAAAACCAGTTGGTGGGGTTACCTATATTGTGCCTATGGACCGGTCCCCACTCACCGTTTTAATAGTAAAGAATAACTTACCAAAACCTGCGCGAAGTGTGACGTTCATAGACTCCAAAACCATTTGATCTTGCTTAGTAGCGAATGCCGGTTACAAGTATTCGTTCATTGCGCATGTGGCGACATATATTCTTTACTATTCAAACAAGCACTTTAATTATAAAAATTAACATCGTGAATAAACAAAAGTATTCTAACATAGTTGTGTTCCGAAAATTTTCAGCTTAACAGTGCAGTGTTAATTATTTTCTACTTATACAACCAGTGATGAAAACAAGTTAGTATACTACGTCAACATCCTATTAAACAATAATTTATGGCCACCCAAGAATATTTTTTTTGAAAGATAACTCTGAAAGCACGCATATAGAAATTACATAAACTTCCGTATGTACATTTATGTGTATCTAGCTATGTTTGTATACAATATAGTGACATAGCATCATTAGTACACGTAACTAAATTCCCCATCTATGGACTTATAATTTCATTACATTTAATTCGAGCGGATGGGTAGAACATGGTAGACGTACACCACCTACCTCGTCATCCTCGTAGTCTATCTGAATCCAATCGCAGCTGTGATAAAACACATTAACAAATTGTGTCCTAATTAGATTGGGCAGCAATCTGACGTGTTGTAGTTTAACTAACAGCGCCCTAATTAGCGCGCATCCTGGCCTCCTCCTATCACCATCTTCCGCCCCCAACTACACGTCTCCCATAATGAATTTCGTCTCTCAACAGAAAGAAAATCGAATCTTATATTCACTGGGGTATTTACTCAATAAAAACAATAATTGCGACAAAATTATTATTGAAATAGGAAAAATACTTAAGAATTTCAACATAATGTGAAGAATATATAGATTTACTATTATCAATTACTTATAAGGTTCTAAAGTACCCACCAATTGAATGAAACTTAAGAAGAAACAGAGCTTCTAAATTGCAGGTTCTCCTTTTTTTTACGAAGCCCCGACGCACAGTGGTTTCAGTCCATATAGAGATTTGCCAAAAATGCATTTTGGCGATGTCATCCTTAATGTTCGAAATTGTTACTATAGTAAAGTGTACATACTAAAGTATTATTTACCAAATTTTCTTTTTGTTTGAAGCTTCGGCTATTGTTTTACAGTGCCCTAAAGTTGAGCGTTCCGATTATTCCCGAGAAAGGCATACGCGCGTGCATTGAATGTGTAGTGAAATAAGCTAATACTTTATCAATATTTACTAATGTGTTATATATCAGTAGAACGAGTGTTTCATCTACTTTCCAGACCTATAACTTCCTAATTAAAAAATACATTAGTTTCTTTTGTAGAATCGTTTTTTCATACCTGTGCTGAAAATTAGATAATAACTACTTTAACTAAACTTTTAACTACTCGCCGGGTTTTCCCGGGTCAAGCTATTTACTGCATTTGGAAGCTACTATATTTGTCTATAAAATGTACTAAAACTCAAACTGCATTTCGCTGCATTTCGCTGCATTTCTATGTGAAAATTAAAAAATTGGGAACAGGAGCGCGCTTGCATATTATTATTTTCTAATGCATATGCTTACAATATATGTTTTTAATTACATGAATAAAATAAAATTCTATATGTGCCCTCTAAGGTACATACATTATAAAGATTATAAAATTCTAAAAATATATTAGGTATAAACATTCCTGCTTAAATGTTGTTATTGTATGTGACGGCCACGTAAAGATAGATAATAGGTACCTATCTGATATTTTTATTTGTGGCATATGCCGCATATTTATAGTATCAAAATATATTAGTACCTAGTTGATAAAGTAGAAAATATCGTTATTAACCAAATCCGTGTTTGTTGCTGGCATAATAAAAACAACCGCAAATTTCTAGAATCATCATTATTTTTCTATTTGCACCAAAATACATTTTGTGATATTCTTGTGGTAAGTACTAAGTATAAAAGCTAGCACAAAAGATACAATTGTTAGTTTTGTAGAAACCTGTATTACATTGTTTTCAACATCTTTCTTCATATTAAAACAACTTAAATAGAAAACATAAGCTATATAAATATTAATAAACGTGAGTTATGTGTTCGTTTAATAGAACATGGAAAGCACATAAGTACAGTGCATATGTACATCAAAGAAAGGTTTCCTGGTTTAACTGAAGCAAATAACACCTGTACTGTTGCAAGAATTCAAAAATATTTGTTGCCAGAATTCAAACAGCGATGGAATAAAGCTGGCAGATCTAAAGACATATTTTTGACAAGATATGCTGAGTGGCTCAATGGCGATTTTCGTATACAATTCGATGAAGAGGAGGCTCCATCTACATTACATGCAAGTAAACGAGGAAGACCGTGCAAAGATTATGAATTATCATCGGCCAGAAGCAAGCACAGACAAGCCATTAGACTATTTCAGGAATCTGGGTTGGATCATATTCACCATTCCTATATACAAGGCCTAAAATCAATTGGAAAAAGTAAACATGCTGCCATTATTGAACAGTTACGCTCTATGCCGACAGAAACCTTGGATGGGCTTCATAAGAATGTAATGGAAGAAAAGATATCTCTGGTGCCTTATTCGAATGACGAAGCACTTGCATTGTTACTAGATCTAGATTTAACTAAACAACAGTATGAGTACTTTAGAAAATGTATTACAGATAAAAACCTCAATTTGTTTCCAGCGTACAAGTACATGCTCGAAGCGACAACCCAGTGTTATCCAGATAACATGTGATATAGGTGCTAAAATAAAATTGTAGTCTCTTTTAGATCACACAGTTACTAGATTATTGATGCTTGATTCCATTAATCTCCCTGGTGGTGACGCAAGATTGATTTTATACTGTAAGTGGGGATGTGATGGTTCTTCTGGACAAAGCGAGTACAAACAAATTTTATCAGGTGAAAGCAAATTAATATCAGATGGAAATCTACTGATAGCATCGCTCGTACCACTTAAGCTTGTTAGTGAAGTGGATGAAAGTGTCTTTTGGCAGAATCCATCGCCTTCGTCAGTACGTTTTTGTCGTCCTATCCTTATAGAGTTTGCAAACGAAACTCCTGAGAAAACTAGGAGTATAGTTACAGATATCGAATCTCAAATACTTGCATTAGCACCATCATCCGTGCTAATAAATACAGCAATATTTTCTATAAAACACACATTATATTTTACTATGGTCGATGGTAAAGTTGTTCAAGTTTTGACGAATACTCCATCGAGTGCTAACTGTAATGTATGTCTTGTCAAACCAAGTGAAATGAATGATCTTGCACGAGTAAGTCAAAAACCAGAAAGAGAAGAAACTTTCAGGTTTGGTCTTTCAACTTTGCATGCCTGGATTAGGTTTATGGAATTAGTACTTCATGTATCCTATAATCTACCGTTCCAAAAATGGTCTGCTACTACCGAAGAAAATAAAAAACTAAAAGCGGCTAAAAAGCAACTTGTGCAGGATCGTTTCCGTAATGAATTTGGTTTAATAATTGACAAACCCCGTCAAGTTAGCGGCAATACCAATCACGGAAATACTGCAAGAAGATTTTTTGCCAATTCCTCTTGTACATCCCAAATAACAGGAGTTGATGAAACACTACTAAGAAGATTTTATATTATACTTCAAACTATGTCGTGCGGTAGGAAAATAAATCCGAGAAAGTTCGGTGAATACGCACGATCCACAGCTGAACTCTATGTAAACAAATACAATTGGTACTATATGCCATCTTCAGTTCATAAAGTACTTATTCATGGAGAGAGCATCATTATATACAATTCAATATTACCTCTTGGACAACTATCTGAAGATGCTCAAGAATCTAGAAACAAGGACTACAAAAAATTCCGACTGCATCATTCTAGAAAATGTTCGAGAACAGCTACGAATGAAGATGTTTTTCATACTTTACTATGCTCATCGGAACCATTTATAAGTGGTCTTAGAAGACAACATACACCGAAGCATATAGAACTCGATGAAGAAGCATTAAATTAGCATTAAATATTAATAAGTAGTGTTTATTATATTAGTTTTTATAATTTAATCTTTTAAGGTGAAATATATGCAATTAATTACACATCTTCATATTGCTGTGGAAAAAGGGGATGAAAAACTGTGCGTGAGTGCGTTGACCCCTTCGTCCAAGTCAGCTGTTTCAAGAAGATTTTTAAAAGACACTAAATTTTTCGTAAAAGTTAAGTTAGTATTAAGTTACTTTGAAACATGTTGAAAAATTCTTATTAATATCATTTTTAGTTTTGTTTTACAGCAATGTAATTTTCATTTAGCTCAGTTTCTTGTTTTATATGTTGGTTTCCTTGGTTTAAGTCATGTTACCGTGTAAGATCGCCGCTGTTGCGTGCGCTTCTCTTGGGCCGGCGATTGCTCGGTTGCGGGAGAGAGAAAGCAGTGTACAATTAGACTCTGCGAAGGTAAGATCATTTTCCTGAGCGCTGTAAATGTATGTCGTTTGAAGACATTTTGTTTCCGCGTGTCATTTGATTTTTGCAAATCTAACCTTAGTGGAGGCATCTTACACTCAATTCACTTAATTTTCTTTGTATAATATTTGGAATTCCAAATAGTTAGTTATGGCTGATTTAATTTTACTTTTTGAGAGTTCATTTTTTTTTTTATTTGATATTTATTTAATTTTTGATTCATTCTTTTTCCTTTTCAATTAGATTTGATAGTAGTTCACTGTTTTGAAGGTATTTTTACCTTGCTTTTTAATAGCTGATGACATTTGAGCAGTTTTAAGTATTTAAGGTTAAAGACGTTCACCTGAGAACGCCATTTTGCGATTTACACGTGGTGTATAAAATTTTATATTTCTAAATTTTCTTAATCTTGTTATTTTCACGTTAAATATAGGGAGTTTTCTTTTAATCCTGGATTTTAATTAATCTAAGGTTTTAAATTTCTTCCTATTTGTTTTTTTATTTATTAAAGTTCTAATTAATTTTAAAATTCAAATTTTGTTGTTTTAATTTGTTTCCCCACATCGTGGTCAATTTACACCCACTTTCAGTTTCTTAAGGTTTACCTTCAGAAGGTGACCACTGGGATTTTGAATCCCATGCTCTTCAAGAAATTTTTACTCTATTTTAGAGTTGGCGCTCAACTTAATAATTAATTTCAGACATTTGGTCACAAGCATTAATTTAATTTTAAATAATTCACATTTTCATAATTATCACAGCATAATTATTTGGCGCCCAACGTGGGGCATCATGATTCATTGTTGTTTTGATTCATTTTTGGCCACGATTTACTTTGTAATTTTCCCTGCACGAGGTTTCGGGAATTTTTCAACTGTTTCGGGGAAACTAATACCTGTTGTGTTTAAAAATTTTTGAAAATCGTCGAAATGTCCGGAGAGAACCAAGCACAGGACAAATTGTTCGTCCCAGAAGGAACCTGGAGGGAGCAATCCAGGTACAGGAGCGAGGAATCTGTGGCAACCGTGCTAAACAAGACGTATTCGGAGGATTCATTTCCTGAGGAAAAGGAGAGCAAACAGATGGAGCTTCCACAAGCACCTTTGACGGATGTGAGGGAGTCCCACATTGGGACGTTGGAACGGGGTGAGACGGAAAACTCTGAGGAAAGTATAGGAATGAAAGATGTGATGATGATGTTTAATGAGATTATGAATGTAACAAAAGGGATACAGAGACAGATTGATGAGATAAGGAGTGATTTTAGATCAGAAATCATAAGAGTAGATGAAAACGTTAAGAAAGTAGAGAATAAAGTATTAGATAATACAATAAGATCAACAGCTAATGAAATATCAATTAAACATTGTCAGAAAGAGATAAAAGGAATGAAAAATAAATGGGATGAGAGAGAATATGTGGTTGAAGAAAGAGTCAGAAAAATAGAATGCGAAGTGAAGGAAAAGATTGCTGAGAGTGTGGAAAGAGCAGAAGAACAAATAAACAGAAAAATTTCATCAATTCAAGAAATTCCCAATGTCAATCAGTTTGGCAACAGTATTTTGTCAATGCCTGTTCAAATGGAACAGTTACCGAAATTTTTTGGTTCGGTAACGCCCAATCCAATGGCGTTTCTAAGAAATTTGAACGAATTTTTAGAATCCGTACCGGGAGAAAGAAACAAGCTGCGGATCGCCCGCAACGCCATGAAGGATGAAGCGAGATCCTGGTTTGACTTCGTCGCAGATACGATCAATTCCTGGGACCACTTCCAAGATGTATTTCAACGACAATACTGGAGTCAAGCGATTCAACAAAGGGTGAGAACAAATTTATTCTTAGGTTCTTATAATAAGTGCGGATTAGATAGTAGAGAAGTCTATGTCATAAAGAAAATCAATATTCTCAAATTTTTAACACCACCCGTTTTGGAATCTGATTTGATCACGCAATTATCCAGGCATTTTGAGCCTGAGGTCACTCAAGCCATTGCGATGCAAAATATAACCTCTGTTAGTCAATTGTTGGAACTAATGAAGAGATTAGATCAAGCGGAACAATGCAAGGTAAATCCTAGCAATTCGCGAAGTCCTGAAGGCCATGTCAACCACAATCAGGCAACTGGCAGTTCGAGTAATGATGGTTTCAACCGTCAACAGTATTCGCGAGCTAATGTAAATCCGAGACCAGCTCCCTATTTCAACAGGAGACAGTCTTTCACTCCTAGAAATGGTGGACGTCAGAGTCCAAATTCAAACAATCAGAATGTGCCTCAGGTATCCACAACGCACCAAAATGACCGTCACGATGTCCAGACAAGGTCAAACGTCAATCAAGTGGCTTCCCCACAAAATCAGAATTCAATCAAGTCAGCTGACAAAGTTTTGCCTAGAGATTCTGTGCAGTGGAATTCAAATCGCTACGTTAATCAAATTCAAACAAATCAGATATCAAACAGCACTGGCGCAATTCACAAAGACACTAGGTCTAATTTAAATGAGCAAAAGGTTCAAACAAAGCCGAAAGAACTACTCGATGAAGCTCGTGGGCAGGATTTTTAGAAAATCCAACCAAAAAGAAAGAATTGTACACCATTTTACAAAATGATTTAAGATCGATCAATTCAGATTTGCCACATGTAAATGCAATGTTTGGAAAGAATGTTTTAAGATGTTTAGTAGATACGGGAAGTGAGGTTTCAATTTTAGACGAAGAGAAAGTAAAAATGCTAGAGAAAGAAAAAGTAGGGAAATTCATTCCAACTCGAAAAATTACAATTATTACTGCTACAAAAAAGATAATTGCTGCCATCAACAGAGTTTTTGTCGTAGAATTCAAATTACAAAATTCAACTTTTCTGGGAGAGTTTATTTCATTAAAAGGTTTAAAAAGAGATGGAATTATTGGGATTGATTTGTTAGACAAGATGAGAGCGGTGGTAGATGTTGATAAGAGACTAATTCAGATAGGAGAGGAGATAGTTAATTGGTGTGATGAGACTCCTAATGAGGAGAAAATTGTTAATTGTTTAAGAAAAGAGAAAGAAAATGTGAATTTAGAGTTATTGAAAAGTGATTGTTTGGAAAACGATATACAGGGTAGTGAATTAGTTGATGAGGTTAAAGAAGAAGAAGTTGTTGATGAAGTAGTAGAGTTAGAAGCAAACAATTCCCAGATGATTTAAATGAATTTAAGATTGATTGTGATGAAAAGTTTGAATTTAAAGTCAAAGAAATTTTAAAGCAGTACATATCCTTAGTAGACAAATTCCCGAGTTTAGCAGTTGGTTATGAACATTCTTTAGAAGTAGATGAATCGAAACCTTTCAAAATCAAGAACTATCCAATTCCCAAAAACATGCAAGAAAAAGTCAGAGTTGAGGTATCCCAAATGCTTCAAGATGGGATAATTGAACGTGGAAGAACAAGGTACGTCAATCCTTTAGTCGTCGTCCAAAAGAAGAATGGAGACATCCGTTTGTGTCTTGATGCCCGACGTCTAAATGAACGAACACGACCGCAGTTCGAAACTCCTGTCACGGTCGAAACATTATTGGCAAGGTGTACAA
The DNA here is from genome assembly GCA_949128085.1 of Cetonia aurata. NCBI lineage: Eukaryota > Metazoa > Arthropoda > Insecta > Coleoptera > Scarabaeidae > Cetonia > Cetonia aurata. Next base: position 3,254,906 of record OX421885.1, read on the forward strand.
ATGCGAATTATTTTACAAAGCTAGATTTAAAGAGCTCTTTTTGGTTGGTACCGTTTAACAAAGAATCTAGAAAGTTTTGTGGATTTATGGTTGATGGAAATGTGTATCAGTTTAAGGTTGTACCTTATGGTTTAAGTAGTTCGGCTGCCGCGTTGATACGGGCAATGCAACAGATTTTAGAACCATACAATTCGTTTGTAGCTCATTACATCGATGATATTTTAATTTTTAGTCAGAGTTTAGATGAACATTTAGTGCATTTGCGCAAAGTTGTTGAAGTTTTAGCAAGAAATGGTTTAAAAGTGAATTTAGGAAAATGTGAGTTTGTAACATGAAGTAAAGTTTTTAGGATATGATTTAACAGAGAATTATGTCAGAGTAGATGAATCTAGGCTAGACGTCATCAAAAAGTACCCTAGACCTAGCAACATAAAGTTAGTAAGAGGTTTTCTTGGTGTAGTAAACTACTACAAAAGGTTTGTTCCGAGATTAGCGCACATCAGTGCACCTTTATTTGAATTGTTAAGAAAGAATGAAAAGTTCAAATGGACAAATGAAAGATTAGAAGCATTTGAAAATGTAAAGTCTGAATTTCACAAATCATTATGTTTATTATTGCCAGATTTTAGTAAAGAGTTTTTGTTACGTGTCGATGCCAGTGACACAGCCATCAGTGGTGTCTTGATTCAAATTGGCAGGAATGGAGAAGAACCAATTTGTTTTGTCTCCAGGATTTTGAAAAATTATGAGTTAAAATACACTGTGTCAGAAAAAGAAATGCTAGCTGTAGTCCATGCAGTAAACAAGTTAAGATTTTATTTACTAGGCAAGAAATTCATAATTGAGTCAGATCATGCTGCATTAACATCTTTAATGTCAACTCGGTTCTCAAACAACCGAATTTATCGTTGGTCTTTATTATTATCAGAATATGTTTTTGAGATAAGACACATAAGAGGAGATTTGAATGTAACAGCTGATGCTTTGTCTCGTATGCACAATCTGAAAAGCCATTTCAACCATGTTGAGGTAAACACATACAACATGTATGAAGCCGAGGGGTTGTTTGACTTTGTCAGGATCAACGAGGTGCAACAAGATGATTGTTTCGATCGAATACGAGAGGCATTAGTCCACCAGGATGAGTACAAGGATTTTGTCATCAGAGATGGTATTCTAATGAAAAGGATACGAGACCAGTTCAATGTCGTACTCACCGAGTCATTCGCACGTCAAGCAATGCAGGAGCTACATCAATCTCTTGGACACATTGGAGGTCACAAACTTTGGCTCACCTTCCGAGAAGCTTTCTTCGCAACAAGAGACAAGACCATTGCCAAATCCATCGTCCGCACATGTCTTCAATGTCAACTGGGAAAATCAAAAAACCGCACCTGCCAGAATGTCATCAAGAGCATCGTTGTTGAGAACAAACTCGACCTCGTCGCCGTCGACTTTCTTGGAAATCTCATACCTGGACATTTTGGCTACCGCAACATTTTCGTCATGGTCGATGTTTTCACCAAATACGTAAGACTCTTTCCCACCAGATATTACAACACTGATACAGCAATCCGTTGCATTGACAATTTTATACGAAATCAAGGGAAAATGCGCCGCATTCTTGCTGACAATGCCATTTATTTCAACACGCATCGATCGTTTTGTTGACGCCATGAATGAGCGTGATATTAATGTTTCTTTCTGTTCTATACGTCATCCTTGTGGGAATCCTTGCGAGAGATACATCCAGGAAATCGTCAAGTTTCTCAGGATGCAAACCCATCAACGCCATCCTGATTGGGTCCGCCACGTCCAAAACATCGAAAATTGGATAAACAACACTCCCAACACCACCACGGAGGAGTGCCCATACACTTTAATGTATGGAAGGTTGCCTAGTCGCCCGTGGAACCTTCTCGAGGAGGATGTATACGTGGAGGCACGTACAGAGGAAGCCAGAAGGAAGATTCAACAAAGGGGACAACGTTATGTCCGCCAAGAAAATGCCAAGATCACCAAGCGTACCCGGTTCTATGTCGGCGACCAAGTCCTGGTGCGTCGATATCGTTTGGGAAGACGTGACCAGCAAACCTGCCAAAAGCTGGAACTTCCGTTTGTTGGACCGTACAGAGTGGCCCGTGTGTTTGATGGGGTCACCTACGAACTGCACACTTTGGACGGTACCCAGAACAAAGGTCGGTACCACATCTCTGCCCTCCAGAACTTTCACCACGACCCCGGGTAGTTCGCCGCCCGGAAGTGACGTTTTCACCCCTGTGTGCGGAGACAGGATTTTTATTTTTTTTATTTTTCGTTGTTCGGACTGTCAATTTTTGTTTTTTCTTTTGTGTGCGTGCGATTTTAAAAGCAAAACAATGACACTTTTCAAGTGCAATTTTTTTCTTTTATAATCGGGAGATGTGCTGTGGAAAAAGGGGATGAAAAACTGTGCGTGAGTGCGTTGACCCCTTCGTCCAAGTCAGCTGTTTCAAGAAGATTTTTAAAAGACACTAAATTTTTCGTAAAAGTTAAGTTAGTATTAAGTTACTTTGAAACATGTTGAAAAATTCTTATTAATATCATTTTTAGTTTTGTTTTACAGCAATGTAATTTTCATTTAGCTCAGTTTCTTGTTTTATATGTTGGTTTCCTTGGTTTAAGTCATGTTACCGTGTAAGATCGCCGCTGTTGCGTGCGCTTCTCTTGGGCCGGCGATTGCTCGGTTGCGGGAGAGAGAAAGCAGTGTACAATTAGACTCTGCGAAGGTAAGATCATTTTCCTGAGCGCTGTAAATGTATGTCGTTTGAAGACATTTTGTTTCCGCGTGTCATTTGATTTTTGCAAATCTAACCTTAGTGGAGGCATCTTACACTCAATTCACTTAATTTTCTTTGTATAATATTTGGAATTCCAAATAGTTAGTTATGGCTGATTTAATTTTACTTTTTGAGAGTTCATTTTTTTTTTTATTTGATATTTATTTAATTTTTGATTCATTCTTTTTCCTTTTCAATTAGATTTGATAGTAGTTCACTGTTTTGAAGGTATTTTTACCTTGCTTTTTAATAGCTGATGACATTTGAGCAGTTAGTATTTAAGGTTAAAGACGTTCACCTGAGAACGCCATTTTGCGATTTACACGTGGTGTATAAAATTTTATATTTCTAAATTTTCTTAATTTTGTTATTTTCACGTTAAATATAGGGAGTTTTCTTTTAAGCCTGGATTTTAATTAATCTAAGGTTTTAAATTTCTTCCTATTTGTTTTTTTATTTATTAAAGTTCTAATTAATTTTAAAATTCAAATTTTGTTGTTTTAATTTGTTTCCCCACATCGTGGTCAATTTACACCCACTTTCAGTTTCTTAAGGTTTACCTTCAGAAGGTGACCACTGGGATTTTGAATCCCATGCTCTTCAAGAAATTTTTACTCTATTTTAGAGTTGGCGCTCAACTTAATAATTAATTTCAGACATTTGGTCACAAGCATTAATTTAATTTTAAATAATTCACATTTTCATAATTATCACAGCAATATGTAGATATTTTTTTCTTAATAAAGTAATAATATTTTCATAGTTTTTAATTGTTCACATTAAACTTAAACTATTTAGCAGTATCATACCAAATTTTATGAAAATCGGTCCAAAGATGACAAAGTTACAGATTTTTGGCAAAAAAATGTCGATTTGGAACCACTGTGCGACGTCTAAAAAATGCAAATTGCCGAGAAAATTTTGCAGCTTGTGCCCACGCCCCGAATCCCGTGCGTGAAATAAAGAGCAAGACAAGAGCACCCGGCAACAAAAACATTAAAACATGTGTAGCAAGTCCGGCGCCCGCAATATATGGCGACTGTGACATGTGTTTATGTTTTTATTCCGTGCCGATTATTGATTGAATCGTTCGGAATACAGACATAAAGCGAATGAAATATGATGGAGTTGTATGGGAGAGACGTTTATTTACTTAAGTATCCGCGGGGTCCGGGGTAATCTTGGAATTATGTCGGGACTCCCCGTCGATCCGGGACCATGTCTAGCGTGAGCGCACGCCATCTCGATTTATAAAATGTGAATTTATGGGGCAATTTCGAAAAAACAATGTGTTCTACTTACGTGTGCATGTGTAGATCTATGTACACGTACGGTTATTGATGATAATGTTGTTTCAGATCGCATAATTCTGTGACCATATGTGAAAGAGCAGTGCAATGATAGACGACGGAGAACATAATTAGTCGTAGTACCTTTTGGTAGGTAATACGAATGCTGCTCTTATAAAGCGTATTCCATTAATTTATTTTATTTAAAAATCAATTCACGTTATTATTAATTAGGGGAGACCAGGGTGAGTTGACAGTATTTATGATTTTCAGCAATAAAATTACACAACAATATACATGAAAGTAGTTTTTATCTAAATATATCCTTTTTAGGCCACTTTCTACGTACTGAACTTAAAGAAATCGTTATCCAACTTGAAATATAATTCTTTTAAAGTTGTTCTACAATACTGTCAATTCACCCCACACTTGGGGAGAGTTGTTTATAGGGTTGGAGTTAGACTCTGTCCTTGGTTCCAATTACCCAGATTGAGCAAGTTATTTTATATGCTGATAATATTAAAATCATTATAAACTCTACTGACATGCCTACTATGTTAAATAGGGCCGAGATTACATATAATGAAGTTATGAGCTAGATGACATACAATCATTTAGTTATAAATAATGAAAAAACCAAATTTCTTCATTTTTACAACAAGATAGAACCAATTACTGAAATTGAACTCAATCGTAGCTTGCAGAGAACAGTTTCTTCCACCAAAATTCTAGGTCTAGTATTATTAACGAATAATTTAAATTGGTATCTCCATATTGAAAGTGTATGTATTACACAATCGAAAAGTTGTTACATCTTGAAGGGACAATTGAAGGGAATATGCAATTCAGAAACTCTTAAAAGGTTTTATCAAAACTTCATGCCGTGTGTACGCTATGGAATAATGCATTGGGGAATGTCACCTAACGCAAGTAAAGTCTTTATGATGCAAAAACGAGCTATCAGAATTATTTTTAATATTAATTACCGAGATTCATGTAGAAATACTTTTAAAAATATTTCACTTTTACATTTTATGATTTATATATTTACGAAAGTTTATGTTACGTCTTTAAGCACAAAGATGAATTTTCAATTTGTAACTACAGCCATGATTATTCAACTCGTATTAACAATTATCTTCGTCCTCCTTCCCACCAAAACGCAATTTTTCAAAAAAGTCCTCTTAGCTTAGGTTGTAAACTTTATAACAACCTCCCTAATGACATAAAAAATGTTTTTAATTTGCATTCCTTTAAAAAATATTTAATGCAACATTTTTTAGGAATTAGTTGTTACAATATAAATGAATTTTTAAATTTTAGGTCTTAGTTACCGATTTCTTTTTTTCTTGTTTTGACCTGTTTCTGGCTTGTGTACTTTACATTTTGTCTTTCTTTTGTATTTGTATTTGCTTTTGAAATAAATGTTATTATCATTACTATTCTTTATTTTTCTCTCTAAGAGGTTTACAATTATTATACACGGCCTTTGAGGCAAGTAATATAATAAATTCAAACATACATATGTGTAATAAAAAGAGAGTTAAATTCTATTCACGTTAATCAGACATTACCCCATCCTCTCAGTCTCCCCAAGCACCCTGCGTACAATTCTATATGTGCTCAACAGCACGCCAGTTTGGATCTGTACATAAAGCTTCCGTTGCAGATGCAACATATTCAGGCTCTCATATAACTTCTTCGGAATCTCCCCAGTCGCTCCAACAATTATGGGAACTACAGTTATACTCTGCTGATGCCACATTACCTTAATTTCATTCGCAAGAGGTACGTATTTGGTTATCTTTTCTGCGTATTCTTTGCCAGATTTTGCGCCAAAGGCACAGCCACATCTGTAACATATGTTGTGTTCTTCATCTTATCAACAATAATAATGTCTGGGATGTTGGCTTCTACGGCTATATCTGTCGGAACTTGCCAATCCCAAGCAATCTTGCACCTGTATGTTTCAATAGTTTTTCGCGGTGAGTACTTGTAGGATAACGATTCCTCAACCTGTACGCCATATTTTTCACATATTTTCAGGTGCAAGATTTTAGCTACATTGTTATGCCTTTCCATATAATCCTTCGGTGCCAGGCTGGTGCATCCTCCCACTATATGGTCGATAGTTTCTTCCTTATTACCACACATTCTGCATCTATCATCTTGCATACTCCGGCCTTTTATTATATGCTTCCGGTATAATTTTGTGGCAATCAGTTGATGTTGTATTGCAAAGACAAAACCTTCTGTTTCCGCGTACAGATCCCCTCTAACTAGCCAGGTGAATGCAGCCTGCCTATCCACTTGCGAATCTCCCAGGATCGTGGGGTATCTTCTATGCAGCGCCTTTTGTTTCCATCGCCTTATCACTGCTTCCATGTTGTTGACATCCACTGGATATTCATATGCCTCACCTTCCGTAAGTCTAAGCGGCGTAATTTTGTTGTCACTCTGTACCACCGCTGCGTGCAGTCTGCTGGCTTCGCTCTTACGTAGGAAGTTCATTCTCAGATTTTCTACTTGCCGTGCAAGCTGATCAATTGCTCTAGGCACTTCTCTTCCACCGTCAGCTCTTCGAAGGTGAAATCTCTCTATCGCGCTCTTTGGGTGGTGCGCTCGATATTTCGCCTTTCTAGTTATTATATCTAAATTTTGCAACTCAGTAATAGTCCATGTAAGAATACCGTAACTGTACGTAAGTAGCGGCATGGCATAAGTAGTTACTGCATGCACCTTGTTTCTGCCTCCTAATTCGGTTTTTAGCACAAGGTGCAATCTCTTTATATATTTGTTCATCAGCATTTTCTTACAAAGTTTATGGTCTATCGCCCCAGCCTGCATACATCCTAGATATTTATATCGCTCTTATTGCCCCATGCTCTCCATCCTCTGTTCCTCATTTATTTTATAGTCCTCGCTATATTACCATCTTCCCTCGACCATTGTATATATTCTACATTTATCTACTCCAAAATTCATGCCTATATCTTCGCTAAACTTCGCTGTGATGCTTAACAAGTCATTCAGGTGTTTCCTGCTGGTAGCATATATCTTTAGATCATCCATATATAAGAGGTGGTTTATACACGTATTGGTGCAATTGAAAGTGTAATCTTTGCGGCAATTTCTTAATAGTATCGTCAAAGGTCGAAGGGCAAGACAAAACCACAACGGGCTAAGGGAATCGCCTTGGAGTATTCCTCGTCGAATATCTATCATATTATATGTTATCGTCTCGCTGGTCGTTCTAAGGGTAAGAATGCTGCTCCATTGCATGGTCATCACCCTTAAAAATCGACTCATTCGTAGATCCACCTGATATATTTGCAAGATTTGGAGTAGCCAGGCATGTGGTACACTATCAAAAGCCTTTTGATAATCTATAAAAGGCGTATGCTATGATTTCTTCAATTTCTTCACTTCTCCTTATAATCACATCAATCACTGGTTGCTCTTTGCAGCCCCGGGAGTTTCTGCTACATCCTTTTTGCTCCTCATATAGTAAGCCATTCGTGTCAAGATGCTTATATAATTTGTCTGCTAATATCGAAGTTATTAGCTTATATATTGGCGAACATGTTATTGGCCTATATTTGGATGGTATAACGTGCGTTACCCCCGTTGTCATTAAATACGGTGTATTCTTTTCAGGATTATCCAATAATTCATCCAAACATTTCGGCTAAGTCTGATGGCTGCTTTGAAATTTCTTGTACCAGTAATTGTGTATGTGATCGGCTCCAGGTGTTTTTCAATTTATGGTCTTCTTCACGTCTCCATCAGTATTGGCCACATGTTCCATAGTTTTTATATTTTTCACCGATTTGTTTTCTTCTCTTTTCCATTGGCCCTCCTTATATTTCGCCAAATATCTGCCCAGAATCTGGTAATAGCTTCTGCGTTTGGATGTATGCCCCTCTGTTCCTTGTTTTGATCAGAGCCTAATTTCTCATAGAAAAGATGCTGGTTCAGATCGGACATTCTGTTTTGTTCCTTTTTAGCTTTTCTTTTAGATTTCTCTTTAGCCTGTTATGCAAATACTTATACCGATAAAAATCGTGCATAAAATAAATGAATGAAAATAATGAATTAATTAACACTGTTTCATTAGCTTAATAAACGTATTCATTTGACAAATTTTAACTATACTAACCATTGTATAAACGTAATTTTTCATTTGTATTACGTAGCTTTTCGGTAATTTGTATTATATGTAATATATAGTACTCATGCGAGAATTTTAAAATGACCACAAATTGTATTATAGTGCCATGTAACTACTCAAAAATATATATAATAGAACGAATCTGTTTATATTTAAACACAGAGAAGAATCTACTGCAGGAATATATCTTTAGATGCTGCCGGACAAAATTCTTGTTTCCAGTATTATCAAGAGACAATTATACTACTAAAATTACCTAGGCATTAAGAAAGTTTTAGCGTGAAGGCACTTTACGTCATACCCATGACGAAAGTCGTTTGTTGTGTCGTGTAAACCATTTTATTTCCAATTCGAGAGTTTCGAAACTTCGTATATTCGAAAAGCATGCTTACACGCATAACGGATTCGTAGATAATTAATTACGTAAATGGTCCTCAAAGAAATCGAGATTTTTTTCATAAAGAGAACACCCAATTCAATGGTTTCTCTATTAAAGTGTAGTAATTTCAATGGAATTGTTTCCGCCTTCTGGGTTCTTGGTTAATTGTTGTCACTAGCGCCTAATGCAAAAAAGAGCAGCGGAAATTACGTGGAAGATGACAATGGAATAAGAAAGGTTCGTTAAGTAACAGTTTATAAAAATTAAAACAATTTACTTTTTATGCAATCGCTATACGTTAATGTTACATTGAAAAAAAAAATAGAAAGGCGAACATCAATACAGCTAATATTCAATTGCAATTAATTGTAATAATTAATTAATTAAAACCCTATTGGTTATTTCTCAAATATAATATAAAAAACGGATAATACATATTCTTCCGTAAGCTCTATTACTATTATTGGGAAAAGTTTGTTTAAGTCTTGCTATAATGGAAAAAAAAAAATGTGATAAAGTTGGATTAATCATAAGAGCTAAACATGCACGTCGTAAGGTAACATAGAACTGGTTTCTTCCAAAACTATATAGTAAAAGCAATCCGACCGCCAGATCAAATATAGCAACAACGTTTTGGGGATTTAGACATATCATTTCCGCAAAATAAGTTCGTTTAGCGCTATCGTAACTGTCAGATGAGATTTTACTCCTGGCCTATTAACCGAAGAAATCGCATTAAGAGTAGATCCAAATCCAGCGGCATCAGTAAACCGGGAAAGTAGCCGAGATATCCAGCACATTCACGAGAATTAAAAGAAGTAGGGGAGGGATAAGTAACCGTAAACGCGACGAGGGAGATCTGTTACCGACTTCTCTACACGGCAAATCAAAGCATATCGCGCCGGATAATTGCCACTTAACTCCACGAAAATATGGGGATATTTTTCTCGCTGATGATGATGATTCTATTTAAGGGTAACCCACATTCCTAGTGTCGCATAAGCGCTAGTATAATGTGCTAAGAGTTTAGTTTTATATAAACAATTTTGACAAAACATGAACGTAAAATTATACTATCTCCTTACATATTCACTTTATGTAATCTGATAAATTTGATATACGAGATGAGTTTTTTTATTGTGTGCCAATGCTACAAAAAAAACTAACGTTGGTAATGAATCAGATACTGTTTGAGTATCCTATTCATTAAAAATCAAGGAAACTATCTTTTAAAACTGTTTAAAACATTAATTATCGGAAACACAGAATTCACACCGTAGTTTCAAAAACAATATCTTTCATTAATTCTCAATACCGTTGAAATATCCGTTTAGAGCTAATGGTCCTTCTCTAATTACTTTTTTTTTGTAGGAGGCGCTTGACATAAAATGTCGTAAACACTACAGCCTCTTGGCTTTATGTATTATATCTTCCATTTCCTTTACCCCTTAAATAAATTATACTAGCCATTTCCATATCCTAGTGCTCTGTACCAATCAGTATAAGTCTCTGGCTGATTGATGAAAATAATCCTCTGAGTTCATTTCTGACTTGCCAAAACTTGACTGTCCTCTTGCGTCCAGAGTTTCACATTCCCACAGGATGTGGTACGCAGTTTCTGTTATTCTATTACACAGTCTGAACGGGGTATGTGGGATGCTGGTTCTCCTTTTTCTGTAGGTACATAATGTCCTGTTAGGACACTTGCTAGTATGCGAAAATGATTCCTACTATACCCTTGATACTTCTTCATTCTTTCCCTTTGATGGTTTCTTAATAAAAATCTTTCCACGAGTTTGCCTGGTTGTGTTGTTCTAGTGTTCTTTGTGTTTTTATTGGCCTAGCTCCTTACCTGATCCCATGTCTTTTTGACACTCCTAGAATAGGTTCTGGGTTTATGAGTGAAGCCGATTGTCCTTTTTTTTACCAACTCATCGTCTTTTTCGTCTCCTTCGATTCCCGAATGTCCGACTACCCAGAGTAAAGTAATTTTCAGTTCTCGAATGCATTCCCGACCCAGTCTTGATTGTATCCTGGGTTTCGCTAATACCTTCTGTATCACCTGGCTGGCTACTGCAATTCAGAACCGTTTATTTTTCTAAGCCCTCAATGCCCACATAGCAATACTGGCTATGCCTCTGCTTGAAATACACTGGTATATATTCCTAAAAAAACTGTGTTCATTGTATTTCTGATCCCCACTGTAAATTCTAGCTACAGTCCCATTCTCGGCTTTAGATCCATCTGTAAACAAGATCAGTTAAATGAGCCTGTCTCTGTAATTGAATTGATTCCAGCTTATCCGATTCGTGGTTTCTACCTAGAAATTTCTGTTAAATAGACATGTCGAATTCATGCTGTGATCTGATAATGAGGACAGATTAAAATCTTGTCTTTTACATGATGGACAATATTGTTGTGTGCCAATCCTGCATATATCTGCCACTTCATATTTCTTGCAATCTGAGGTACCCTATTCTCCCCCATTATCACCAAATGGGAAGAAGGGAAGTTAATGAGGCATTCAATTGCCGCTGTAGGAATCTTCGTTATTATTATTCCTAAACATGCAAGCCTCTATATCTTGCTGAGTTTAGTTATAGCAGTTTGATACTGCACCTTTGTCTACCATATCAAAGATGTATAAGTGAACATTGGTCACCAACATGATGTATGTCCCAAATTTGGTCTTAACCGCCATGTTTTTCAGGACCTTGAAATTAATTCTCCCGAACTTGAAGAGAACCAAGTACCGGTTCTGGCCAAACATCCCACACGATGCCTCGTTAATGAGGGATGCCATGTACATGGCAACCTTCTCCATTGTTTTAGTGAATAGTAGCCGGCATCTCACGAGTAGCTCTAGATTTAGCTTCTCTTGACGTGTCTTGGCCACCTCTAATGATTCTCCCTTTCCCGGAATCATGGTTCACACTCGTGGCCAATTTGAGAGGTCCTTGGATTCAACTACAGATGAATCCGCGCTTTCCCAAAGAATCGTCATGGATGTTATGGCCTCCATGAGCCAGATCTTAGTTGCTTCGTTATGCAAGGTTGTCCATAGGACTCCCCCACTGAAGAAGGTTTTCGTAGAATGCAAGGGATTACAATTCACGAGCTTTTCCTGAATCAGATCCGCTTGCTCTTAATTCAGGGTTTCTTCCGGATGACAATTGCTGATATTCGTAATCCTGACGCTGTTTCGCTATAACTACCCGAGGTGTTTCCCTATTCTCGGCCTTCTTCTTACTGCCCTCAGTAGTCTGACTTCCGCCTTCAACCTTGGGTCTGCTTTGTTTCTTTGAACGTTTTGAAGTCTCGGTAACGTGATCTCTCCTCGGCCCGCGTACCTTTCTCCACCTATCTTATCAATTTTTTGTCCTGGGTGCAAAATAGTTTTTTTTTTGTTTGCTACTGCAGACCAAGTTGTTGTGTCTCTGCAACGATGTCATCTTGTCTGGTCTTCATCTCCAAAACAGTTCCGTCTCCTTCTGGAGCAGAAGAAGTTCTAATTACATTACTGAATTTTCTTATTCAAATCCTTAAATTACTTTAGCAGGAAATTTTAAAATTATATGAATGTGGTTATAAGTTTGAGAAATATAGTTCACTTAAGTTATTATATTCATAATAAATATGATAAAAAGTATATTCGCTCAGAAATCTTAAAGACACTATCCTGATTTCTTCTTAAAACTATATTACTTATTGTATTGTTATAATATTACACTGCCAAAAACATAGTAAATTACTACAATCGATAAATTTCAATTTACAAGTAAAACTCAATGATTCCTTCTCTTTGCAATAATAATTGCAATGTGTAGCGGATAGAAATACTTATACAGGCGCATGTATTTAATGGTTTAATTTGTGCAAAGAACAAAAATTAAATTGTTACTTTATTCGAGCAACCGGTGAAGGTATTTAAAAGAAAACAAACGAATACACTCTAGATTATATTGAGATTCTCCAAACTAAAAACCATTCAGACGCCATCGGTGAATTCAGCAACACGGCGAAAGAACAAGTGCTAAGAAAAAGAAAAAAACGTAACCATCAACACGATTATATCGCGTGTTGGAACGCACGAGCGAGCAAATAGATTAAGAAACACAGAAAAAACCTAGAAACCGTATACCAGAGCAAAGGAAACGTTTTGACGACCGAAACCAAATATAATTTTACAGTTGAATGTGTCGCAAGTATGGCGCAAACGGACCCACGACGAAGACTATGGAGAAAGGATGCGATAAAGATCGGCAAGGCATCGGTCTGGGCCGCGTAATGCGACGCGTGAATTCAAACACGGGAAGCCAATTATTTTGGTTGCTCGTACCGCTTGGATTGCAATAATTCCGAGTGGATTTACGGCTCATAAAGTTCATTTCCTATCACGCCCATTCTATTCATTACGATATCCTTCAATCAGTTTACTAATTTATTGCACATAGAACAATCTGCGATATGCACACTTTAAAATTTTCATTTGATTGTCTTTAAAATACCAAAAACCAGATAAACCGAAATGTTAGTGAAATAAATGTTTGTTATCACATGCGCCAATCATCCTACAGGAAGTAGATACTTTTGCAAGAGTACAACACCTATGAATGCTGAACAGATCAATTTTTGGGAAAACAGAAAGCAATCCAACACTCAAGCAACCGCCCTTATTTGGCTCAACAATTTTTTTGGTATTTTGTTAAAACATATTAAGAAACTACCCGAACGAACCATGAAAGTGTCAAAAAAACTTTTTTTGTTTGTAGAGGACATTTCAAATTTAGAAACACCTACATAAAACCGGAGTATCTGATGAAACGGTTGCATTTAGAAAACGAGTCAAAACAACACATAATCTATCACTATTCAATCGCCACCAGAATCTGGTATACGATCTTTAAAAAGAAGATATCTAAAAGCAAGATTCTGAGCTATCTTAAAATCTGGACGTGGGTTTAATATCATCTAGTTTACATTTGAGCAATAAAGTAACAGTTATTTACGGGCCCAGTGCAGAAAAACACATTTCCCGAATGAGTTACCAGTTTGAAGCGCGAGCCGTTAGCTGAGCGCTTCATGGGCACAAATTTGCGAAATGGTAATACACAAAGTACAAATATATTTTATATACCCTGTCGAGGCATATTAATGTGTTTTTTTGGAACACAATTAGGTGTATTGTGTGTTTGTATATGCACAAATCTATATGTTTCAACGTTTATAAATTATGAAAATGCCGCTGCATGTCGCCCTCAGTAGTATGAATGTATTATTTAACTACTAGCTTTATTTTAAATTAGTCACTTACCTAAATATGCCTATAAATAAAACAAAAAGAACGACCACTGCCACTTCCGTGCGTGCTGTGTGCTATCTATCTATAAATTGAACCCATAAAATTGAGCATGCGCGCATTGTTCCTTAATTAATAATCCTTAATTTGGTATCCTGTGTATGAGACACATAAGACGACATTTGAGCGAGTTCAGCGCAAGTTCCTCAAGTACCTGCATTTCCGAGTTGAAGGCACTTTTCCACCCCGTAGCTACGATTACAATTTGCTTTTACAAGGATTCGATATGCTTTCGGTGGAGAAACGTTATCGCATGAACACCATTAAATTCTTATGTAATACTGTGCACAATGTCATTGACTGTAGCTTTTTAGTCTCTAATTTACCTTTTTTCTCACCACCGCTTGCATCTAGGTATAACATGACCTTTTATTTATCAGTGCCACGAACAAATATTGCATACCTGGCTCTTATTTTTAGAATGTGTAATAACTATAACTTAATATCACATGACTGCGACATCAACTTCATGCCTCTTTCCAATATACCTAATATAGCCCGAAGTGATTTATGTAACTCTTTTCTTTTTTGCTAGTTCAGTTGTATATTCAGTTTTTTTTTTCCTTTTTTTTTTATGTTCGAATTAATTAATAATTGTGTTATAAGCTAAGTAGGATTATTTTATGTTAAACTTCCATATATTGTTTATTGTTTATTGTTTGTCATAGTAACAACTGTTTCTATTTTGTCCTGTAATTGGGTATTTGTATCTGTTGGACAAATATACATATTATTATTATTATTTGGTTATTACGTTTTGTTATCTTGGACTGACTATCGACTCGGCGTTCTTATGGACTAAACACATTTCCAACTTGTGTGCGAGAGTGAGACTTTTTGGTCACCGTTTCTACCATCTGTCGAACTTCCTGCCGCTTCGCACGATGTATACCATTTACTACTGCCTCGTTGAGTCCATTATTGCATACGGAATAACTATTTACGGCAGTGCTTCCGAATACCTGCTTCAAAGACTGTGCTCGGTACAGCGACTTGTTATTCGGAATATGTCGGCTGTGAGGATTCCTAGCGAAGACCTGTGCAGGGAAAGGCGGATTCTCTCGGTAAAGGGGTAAGACTTCCTGGTTGATGTCCGCGATTTGGCGATTTATAGGTGTGCTATCGGATAAAGCATCTCTCCCAGAGTACAAAATGGGCATTCATTATGTGAGGAAATGAAAAGAACGTACTACAAACGGTATTTGAAAAGTACTATTTCCAGGTTATGTTCGACGCGATTTTGATGTTTATTATGTGTGGTACTTGTGAAAGTTACTAAAAGCAGAGCCAAAAGTTACCAACGCAGATGAAATAGGCACGAAATACAAACTAGATTTAAAAATTACATATTCTATAAATAAAAGAATAATAAAAAAAATGTAATAAATTGTTGGAATAAATAAATTTGTCAATGTTATAAGTTTTGAACGTTTTTGCTTTGTTAGTGGTTGTAACAGTAAATGCTATTCAGAATCGTAAAAATTAGCGCGTTTTTCATGTAGGTAATCTTTAAATTTGTTTTAGCGGTTTTTCTTGACTTGTATCGTCACTGTGATAACAGACTCCATCCGAACGAGATCGTTTTGACGAGACTTGCTATCGTTTACTAATCTCTGTTCAACAATAGTTATTTTTTGTATAATTTATTTAGTCGTATTTAATGTAGTTATTTTATTATTATATTTCATTTTCATATTTTTAATCAAGTATTTCAATTGTTTGTGTGAAGATACTGTGAAGCTAATTATTTTGTTACACTTTCTTAACTGAAAGATTGTTGGTGTTTTTGTTTATTTGATATGTTGTTGTTATTGCTATTGCTGTCATTGATGAAAGATAGCAATGATAATGAAGTGAAACATAGAATTCCTTTCTTAATTTCTTAGAAGTAGTATTTATTTTTTGTCAAATTTTCTAAAATTGGAATATTATTTGTTTATTTCTTTGATATATGTTACTACTATTGTTATTACTGTATTGATGATGAATAAATTATTATTATTAAAAAAAAATTATTATTATTATTATTGTAAGTATGTATTTGGTTTCCTAAGTAAATTTCCCAAGTGTAGATAAAATCACGAAGTAATTTAGTAAGAATCCCTGGAAAAGGGAGGCATAAAAATTTTAGTAATATGTAATATTACGTTTTTACGTAGCACTTTTACCTACAAATGAAAAATACTGGTCGATATGTGGGAAATTTCCAAAAGTATAGATAATTTTATTAAATAACGGAAAATTACCCAGTTTTGGTGAATTTCCCCTAAATGTTAGTGGAATTTTTAGGAGAAATCCTGATAAATTTACTAAAATTTTTTAGTGTGTACAGTTCAGATTTGTTTTTTTTTTAAATCCTTTTTAACTAACATCAACTTCTGTATTCTGCTTCATTGTCCTTAGATACATTATATTAAATCTATGTCTTGCACCTTGTTGGGGTGTGTTGTAGTTACATTTGAAATATTTTGATTATTGTTATTTGTTAAATATTGGGAGTTTTATATTATGAATATATAAAAATTTCATCAGAAATTTAAAAATAAATTTTAAAATGTAACACACACCAACACGATGCAAGACGTGAAGTAATAATAAATTACAGTTATCCATACGTAAAAGTTGTTTGATTCACGCCTACCGTATACCCAAAATAAAACTCTAAAATATTACTATTAAATGTAAACGGTAAAAGAATAATAAATGAGGAAGAAGATTCCTCACACAAAACTAAACAAATATTTTAAGGATGTTCTCATGATCATATTTACTAATATAATTTTTAGTTATCCATACGTAAAAGTTGTTTGATTCACACCTACCGTATACCCAAAATAAAACTCTAAAATATTACTATTAAATGTAAACGGTAAAAGAATAATAAATGAGGAAGAAGATTCCTTCCACAAATCTAAACAAATATTTTAAGGATGTTTTCATGATCATATTTACTAATATAGTTTTTTCCCAAAGCTTTAGGACAAACCACTACTGAAATATGACCAGTGACCACCCTTACTGAATCATCCTATATTAGGAATTTGTAGTACCTTGAAGTAATGCCATCTAAATATATTTTGTTTTTTAAAAATAACATAGTAGGTATTTGCTTAAAAGCTTCAGTTATAAAAAAAAACATATCTTTCTATGGTACATACCGATAAGTGCATTATTTCATATAATCTTTTCCTTTTTTATACCTTTAATACCTTTAAGACGTGCAGCTAGTGTATAATACTCAATTATGACGAGGTTTTAAAACGAAATGGTTACTTAATTAATTATATCGTACCTGGGAAGCTAAGACTAACTAAACTCCATGGAATTCATTCTATAAGAACCTTTAATAAAATATATATATGATATTAAGAGAAATTATAGGTATGTCATTTTGTGATTATTTTATTATAGATGACAATTATAATAAAAAAAACAGTTTTTGTACAGAATTAGGAATATTCATAATTGTATTTCATTAAACACTTGAAATACAATTGGCGAAATATAGCGGTATGGATTAAACAGCATTAGAATGCAAATTTAGTTTCAGTCAATACGAAGACGTATATCCCAAAATAATAATAACTACTGTCAAAAGTATTCCTCCTTTATTTAGATTATGCATTTTACTTGCGTAAAATAGGTGTTGCTACATTTTTGGTGCCTACCACATATTGAGATAAGTTATTTTCTTAAATTAAGGACTTGCCTTAGATTTTTCCTTTTTTTTCGGGCGTAAATTCTTTCAGAAACGTTGGTAACGTCGACGTGGCGAAACGATCTGTTTTCGACACTTTCCCTCTATCGCCATCAATATAAAAAATCCATCCATCTAAGGGATAAATCCCGATGGATAGTCCGAGAGTTAGAAGCGGCGAACTCCGTATCGATAACTGAATTGCAGACAATAAAGAAACAATGGAGATAAGCATTGCTGACAGCTGACAGCCATGAGAGATTGCCCACGAGATGTATCGCTTGAGATGACCACTCGTACGCCGAGCACATCTTCTATTCTATATTCTGATATCAATAGGTATAATTAAATTTTCACGTAACTGACAGTATCCATTATACTTAGTGCGTGTAATATTATAATCATATAATGTAAAATAAACGTAATATTACCTCTACATTATTTTGCTAGAATTTACATAAGAAACATAAAGGTTTGTAATAGGCTTGGATTAAAAGTATTTGTATAAAATGTCATAGGAAATGAACTCAAGTAGCAGAAGATAGTTGAATTTTCAACTATTCAACTATTTTGGTGTATTTTATGTTGTTTGGGTGGTCGAATAGTTGATTTATTGTGCATTCCAAATATTATTTCTGTACAGATTTTAGAGAGTCTATATCGGTTTTACGAAGACAGTCAGCTACAGTGGCGACAATTAACTTAGAAACACCGGCCGTATCTAGTTTGCTGGACATTTCTAATATTTGATAGTGCGTAAGCGTTATGTCATGAACCATTATCACTAAGCTATAGTGACATAAACACTAATTGTCAAAATTGATATGTCATGGTCAATGTGACATACCGGGTGATACAGTAAGGGTGGCGACCGGCTGTATCTCCGAAACTGCTATGCCTAGAGCTTCGGGACAAAAAAATACATAACCAATGTGGCCACCAGAGTATCTGCAAATTATTTTAATGTTCGAAATTTCACCGCTAGAATTCGTACCTGCTATATTCAATCATAAAATGAGTATTATCTCAGAAAATTGCAGGTTGAGCTATAGTTTTGAATGGATCGATCGAAAGCTGAATTGATGTCCCATTACTTTGTTTAATGACTTTTTTTCGTATCTGCCATAATAAGGAACGGGCAAGCCAATCAATTGTTCAATATGTAAATTTTAATATCTTCTGAACCGTTCAACCAATCTGAAAATTTTTGGGCTCGTTCGATAGAGCATTTCATGGGTTTTTTCTAGAAAAATTGTCGTTCTAGCATTTAGTTTCAAATAGGTAAACTAGAGGGGGTTTTCTGTAGTGATTACATATTTTAGTGAATTTCAAAAAAAAATTAAATGTAACCGTGCTATATAATTACCAGTGTCGCAAGCTAAATTAAATTGTTGAAATTTCAGTGAAAACCGCATCTTAATATCTCTATCCGTTCTCGATTTATCTCCAAAAGAATGAAATTTGTAACAAAAATTCACTGCGGCCTTGCAAGGCGACGCGACGGATGGTTCCCATAGAAACTACGAAACTATCAGATTGTTTATTGCTTATATCGGCAAAAAATAGTCAAAACTGAATGAAATAAATTATTAACGAGAATAATAACAGCAGAAAGAAAATATCCAACTACAATTTTAAATATAAATGTTCGAAATGTTTACCATCACTGGTCACACACAAATTGACTCTGATTCCCGAACACCACTGTTCAATAACCCAGAAGAATCTCTGTCATATGTTGGCTGTGAAAACTTACGTTCTATGATTACGCACACAATTGTCGAAAAAAACACTTCTTTTTTCTAATGTAGTGCTTTCAGATAAATTATAGTTTGGCGCGGCGAATACCTTTTCAGATTTTAAAGTTTCCTTTCAAAAAAAAAAAGAACAGCACATTTGGCAATCAAACGAAAAAAAAAAGCACTCTGTTGTGAAATTGACTGGGTTTTTTAAATATTTATATAAAATATAGTAAAGCAGTATCGCTTAATACAACACAAGCATAAAACATAACCTAGAAAAAACTAACAGCACTAAATGCAGGGGTGTAGGGCTGTAAATATAATATCAGATTAGATTAAAACATTATTTCAAGTCATCATTGTAAATATTTAATCTTCGTTGCATAGATATCATTGAAATACTTACTTTGAAACGTTTGTAATAATCCTAATAAATATTGAAATACCCGTATGTTACTTGTAGTATTTTTTCCTATATCTAATTTTACCTTCAGTGAATTAGCTATGCAGTGTGTTAAAATCCATTATAAAAAAAATAAGAAAATAGCAAACTTTCATATAAATTTGAGAATATTTTCGCGTCTTCTACAATTATTTCCTGACCATCGCAGTGACGTTTACTTAAAATCAAATTTACCTCTGCCTATTTCTCTTGAAGAATAAATTGGTCGATGTTGACAGGACCCAAGCACGATTGCCAAATCTTTAACTACATGTGTAGGTACGATGAGTAGGTATTGCTAAATACCGGTAGCTATTATACCGATTGACGTACTTCTTTGTTCATTAATTAAATCTTTCATATAGCACGAACATGTACGATGCTCGTACGTCATGACTATTAGAACTCATTTTTGTAGATACTTCAGAATATATAACCTATAATTTCTGAAGTATTTGAGATCGAGAAACGAAATTTGGGAATTAACTACGGCGCATAAATTCACATTTTTTGATATATATATATATAACAGCACTACATGCCTTGGAGGCCCTTGGCTAGTATTTTCTTCACCGATTCTCTCCATTTTTCTCTGTCCCTGGCTCTTTCCTGCCAATTGGTTACACCTATCTCCCTCAGATCTGATTTCACCATATCTAACCATCTTTGCCTTGGCCGCCCTCGTCTTCTTTTCCCGATTTCTCCTCTCAGTACCGCTCTCTTCGTCCATCGGCCCTCTGGCATTCTCTCAATATGGCCTAACCACCTCACCCTCCTTGCTCTGACCTCTTGAACGATACTTGGATTACCATAGAGCTCGTATACTTCTCTATTTGTTTTTCTCCTCCATAAATTCTCCACCCAATATTTTTCTTAATATCCGACGTTCCCATACTGCTAGATTATTCTGCTCGTTTTTGTTCATTATCCAAGTCTCACAGCCATACAGTACTGTTGGTCTAATTACTGTTCTATATAGTCTTAGCTTAGATGATCGTGAAACCTTTTTGGATACGAACACTTCTCTCAGGCTTGCGTAAGCTCTACTGCCTTTCATGAGACGTTTTCGGAGTTCACTGTTCTCTTCCCCCTTGTTCGTAAGTATAACACCTAAGTATTCGAACTGTTGGACTTTCTCAAAACGGTATTCTTGGTTGTCTGGTGTTTTTATACTTAAATACGTCTCCTGTGTTACGTTTGCGTTCATCTCCATGTACTTAGTTTTTATTTCATTTACTATTAATCCACTTTTTTTTGCTCGTTGTTCCAGTAAACCAAATACTTTTGTCAGCTCCTTTTTTGTTCTGGCTAGCAGGACTATGTCATCGGCATAGGCCAGGCATTGGTGTCTGCAGTGGTAAATTGTTCCATGTATGTTTATGCCGCTTTCCCTAAGAATAACTTCCAACACCAAGTTGAAGAGTGAGGTAGACAATGGATCTCCTTGTCTTAGGCCTCTTGTAGTCCGAAAATTCGTTGTGAGACTCCCCTCCACCATAACTTTATTTCTCGTTTCCGTTAAAGTCATTTTGACGAGATTGATGATCTTTTTTGGAAACTTTAGTTTCTCCATTGCCGCATATATGTGTGATCTTCTTATTGAGTCGTAAGCCTGTTTAAAATCAATAAACAGTATGTATAGAGGTAAGTTCTGGTCGTAAGTATCATTCTGTATCATCTTCATTGTGAATATTTGATCCACTGTTGACCTCCCTCCTCTGAAACCACCTTGATACTCTCCTACTGCCTCTGTTTGATGTTCGTCAATTCGATTTCTTAGAATTCGTGCGAATATCTTATACGCAACATCGAGCAACGCAATCCCTCTGTAGTTATTACAATCAGACTTCTCACCTTTTTTATGTAACGGATGTATTACAGCCCCACACCATACTTTTGGCATTTCTTCCTGCTCCCAAATTCTATGCATCAATTGGTATATCCGTGCATTTAGCAGATCTCCTCCTTGTTTTATAATTTCGCCCGGAATTCCGTTTTCCCCGGGGCTCTTATTATTTTTTAGGCTGTCTATTGCTTTTCTAATTTCGTTGTCCGTTGACGGCTCCACAATCAAATCTTCTTCTGCAGGTACCACTGTTTGTTCCCACTCTGGTTCTGTTTCTAATACTTCATTGTCGTCGTTCAGTAGTTCCGAGAAAAACTCCTTCCATCTCGTCAGTTTTGCTGTTTTGTCTCCCATTAAACTTCCATCTTTATCTCTAATATAGTGTGGCACTGAAACACACGTTTTTCTGCTCCTCACGTTTTTCAACTCACATTTTTTGATATAGTTAATAAATTTTTGTCACTTTCGGTTTTACCGGAAATGTCTTTGATTTTCGATTTTTAAATGGGGCTACCTGTATATATTTCGATATTTTGATTCTGGGTAACATTTTGAGTACAACTGTACCAAATTTGATATTTCTTGACACAAAAAGAATTCTTTTTTTAAATTTTTTCTTTTCATCGAGAGTGCTTTGGAGTTCTTAAAATACTCAGGTGTTACTGCATAAACATCATAAGAACAAAGTTTTTCGTTTTTACTGTATACACAGTTTTTACGCGGATTTGTACGTTCAAAATTTAGTTTTCATGAATTGATTTAATTTTTTCAAATGGGAACAGGGTGGCTCATTAGATCATCACGTAAGAGCATTGAGGTACCTTCATTTTAATACCATACATTAATATGCCGATCAAATGTTTATTAAGTATTTTTTGTGAAAACGCAAAATGATGCAAAACGTAATATGTAGGTTATGTACTTAAGTCGATATAGCCACGAAAAACAATTTTTCTTGACACTATACAAATAGTGACAGGTGACAAGTCCTGATTAGTATAAGCTATCTTACCAGTCTAAAAATGGCAAATTTTACTGTATCTGAGAAAATAGACATGCTACTTATTTTTGGCGATTGTAGACAAAATTCTAAATCTTTATGTCGAGAGGTTTCCCGATCGTCGTCATCCTTCCCGTTATTATTTTCCAAAATTAGTAACAAAAATGCGGAACGAGAACGATGATAATGAAAATGAACATTTTATAGTAAATGAAGATAAGGAAATTGTTTTAACATATGTAGAAGCGAATGTAACAGCAGTTAGAGAAATTGCTCTACAACGCCAAATTAGTAATTCATCGGTATGGAAAATTTTGCATAAACATATCATTCATACAAATATCAGATACATCAGCATCTTTACCGACGATCATACAAAAAGACTTGAATACTGCAATTGGTTTTTGCAAAAGTATTTTGAGAATAACAGATTTCCATTCACAATTCTTTCTACAGACGAAAGTCGATTTACGAATGCAGACATGATTAATAGGAAAAAACAGAAGGTACTGGGCCAAAGAAAATTTACATTTAATGGAGGTAGGTAATTTTCAAGAACGTTTTGGATTTAATTGCTGGTTAAGTATAATTGGCGAAAGAGATACTGAAATTTCTTCAATTACGAAATTGGCAACTTTTTGGATGAAATGCCATTAGTTGAGCGTGCTGACCTATATTTCCAACAGGATGGTGCGCCAGCTCACAATTCTCTAATAAGGAGGCAATATTTAGACGATAAGTTTTTTGAAAGATGGATTGGGACAAAAGGACCTGTAAGATGGCCTGCCAGGTAAGCAAATCGGAATACCACCTATTTTCTTTAAACCCCAATATATCACAGGTCACCGGATCTAACTCCCTTAGACTTTTTTGCCTGGGGCACCATCAAACACGAAGTATACGCAACCCCGTCAGCTAATCGCCAACATTATTAGAAAACAAAGTGAGAACGGCCATTAACAGAATTACTCGAGACCACCTTAGAAAAGTGATAAGAGCCACAGTTGAGAAAGTACAACTTTGTCAAAATCAAGGTGGCGGCCATTTTGAACTACTTCAATAGCCTTAGCATAAAGTCTTCTTATGCGATCATGTTGGTGTGATATCATTACGTATTGCATTATTTTGCGTTTTCACGAAAAATACTTAATAACATTCGATCGGCATATTAATGTAGGGTATAAAAATGAA
Source organism: Cetonia aurata (assembly GCA_949128085.1). Taxonomy (NCBI): domain Eukaryota; kingdom Metazoa; phylum Arthropoda; class Insecta; order Coleoptera; family Scarabaeidae; genus Cetonia; species Cetonia aurata. The sequence goes on from OX421885.1 coordinate 3,278,841, forward strand.
GGTACCTCAATGCTCTTTCGTGATGACCTAATGAACCACCGTGTTCTCATTTGAAAAAATTAAATTAAATTAAATCATAGAAACTAAATTTTGGACGTACAAATGCGCGTAAAAAACTGTGTTTACAGTAAAATCGAAAAACTTTGTTCTTATGATGTTTATGCAGTAAGTCCTGAGTATTTTAAGAACTCCAAAGCACTCTCAATGAAATGAAAAAAATTTAAAAAAGAGAATTCTCTTTATGTCAAGAAATATCAAATTTGGTGCAGTTGTACTCGAAATATTCGAATATCCGAATCAAAATATTGAAAAATATACAGGTGGTTCCATTTAAAAATCGAAAATCAAAGTCATTTCCGGTAAAACCGAAAGTGACAAAAGTTTATTGACTATGTCAAAAAATGTGAATTTATGCCCAGTACTTAATTCCCAAATTTCGTTTCTCTATCTCAAATACTTTAGAAATTATAGGGGCTAGCCACCTTCCAGAAACACCCGGTATGTTGAAATGGAGGCGTAACATGTCCATTTGGCATGCTTGCAACATTACATACTAGTTAACTTACAATTTCAAAATTTATGTTTATTAAGAACTTTTAGTAAATTCATTTTATTCTATAAATATGTTTTATGTATATAACTTTCTGTGTTTTTCTAAGACACTGTAGATGGTTATTTTTATTTATAAATTTTACTTTTAAAGAGGCCCAAAACTTAATACGGTTTTAATATCAACCGTTTACTGCGTCATCTATTAAGCAAAATAAATAGAAACCTTTCCAACAAACACTTATGTTCATACATCCATACCTGAAGCAGAATCCGCATTGATCAATCCATAAACCAGTTCATGAATGCACCATAAGGAATGTGATGGAACATAGGTTACATATACGGCAATCAATCACTGATACTTGGTCTTATAAGTAAAAAAAGGCAGGATTTCCCTTTGCCCCATTAAAAATAAATATACACTCTTTACACATTTATTTCTCATTACTTTATTTTAATCGTGAGTTTGTTTATTGGCCATCAATAAAATATTTTTAGGATACGCAATGCATCCTGCAAACAGTAATCTGTCAATTTTTTCACACCATTTTATAAATTTAGGTACGCGTAATCATTTATATATATATAAATTGCCTCATGTCTTAAAATTGTTGATATGGCTATAAATTTTAAAATCGTTCTCTGTATTTTTTGTTTATGCAATATTTCTGTATGGAACTTAGTCCCAAACAAAAAGAAATCAATTGCCAATGAATAAATTTGCGAACGGCCTGCGAAATTATTTGGCATATGCATTTATGTTCTGTTGTCCATCAGTATCAAAGAGATACATTGGTGTTATAGCCGGCGTTTCCTCGCGAGCAATAAAAAATGTTTTAAAATGCATTAAAACAAAAGTACATTTCATATTCGGAGCGAACAAGATCCGAGATGGCATCACAGCATGATGATGCCCAGCACCGGTAATAATAGGGTACGAGTATATATTATGGCCTACCCCAAATGGTCCGGGCCCCCATTTTATGAAATTTAATTTGTTTTTATAGCTTTGATTACTACTTGCTATAATTTGAAAACGTTTTAATAAAAATAAGGTAATGTTTCTTGGTATTTTTTTGCGCGATTCGAGAGTTACCCGTCTGGGGATCGGAGCCCCATTCCAACCAACACAGTGAAATAAAGATTGATGTGCCTAGTAATTTCTGATTTAGAATTATTAAAATACATCGAAAACGTTTATCTGATATGATGTGGGCCGGGCGTGTCCCAAACTGTTTCTTTCACTAGTTTGCGTTGCCTTTCAGTCTTGTTCATCAATATAAGACATTAGTGTGATTTATAATGCTAAAAAGTAGGTAATCGGCCGGCGTTTAAATCTATTTAGAAGGATTGGGAAATTTTTATAAATTCACAGTCTGTCCTTTACTCCCGTCCTGTACTCACTATTATATTGATATAATGAACAACTTTAAAAAATAGATTTATATAAATTCTCACAATTAATAATAACTTTAGTGAAATACATATAAGCAATAGGTACCTAAACATTTACCACTTTACTTTAAAGCATACGTTTCTACAAATGTTAAATTGTCTTCTTCAGGACCAACAACACCTTCAGCTTAGGTATCTGCTCTTTTAAAAATACCGCAAACTCTTCCAGTTACATTCCGCTATTTAACAAACTGACAGAAAGTTTTAATTGTATATCAAACATATTTTCCAATTATATTAAAACAAAAAAGAAGTGTCTTATATTAATTGCTTAGACACCTAACACGACTTGTATATTTAATTATCTTTTTAGAAGTGTGCTCTAGTTAATGCTAAATTGTAGCAGATGCGACATAATCTGTGTGTGTTGTATACAAGGTATAAATTTTAAGCTCGTTTTATATACAACGTGGAAGACGTATTAAAAACCAATTTAATAAACGTTTCTCGAAGATAATAACGGGTTACCTAGTTATTGTCGGCTAGTAAAATTGCATAGAAAAAAACAGTATTTCCATTAACAAGTGCCTAATTACTTTGCGTGTGAATTTTATAATGCAGAATGTGTTTTAATAACAGACACGTAAACACGCTTTTGTAGATAAATAGTAGCAAGTTTTGTTTACGAAAGATAAAATATTTTTAGATGAGTATTCTTCGTCTATTTCTAAATCTCATTTTTTTAATTTGCTTTCCTATCTTGTTTGGCATTGTATACCTATGTTACTTCAAATATCTCATCAATCATAATGAAGTATTTTCATGCATCCTTAGTTTATTCAAAACACAATTGACATTTCCTGTGACCCAGTGGCGGTTTGTGCTTACGTGCGTCACCTATGTTACGAAGTTACATACATACATACATACATAATCCGTCCTCTTCTACCATCAAAGGTGTAGAGGTGCATTGCAGAAAATCCGCCATGCAGCACGATCTTGAGCCATCCGCTTTCCTTCACACCGACTTGTACTTCTCTCCTTTAAGATTTTAGCAACCTGCGCGTTCCATGTTTGAGCCGGTCTTCGTCTTGCCCGCTTCTTATCAATTCCAGCTGTCCATATGTGTTTTACTTTCCTACTATTGTCCATTCGTGAAATATGTGCAAACCACTGTAACTGTCTCCTCTCAATTTTTTGTATCACTGGCACTATCTCATACCGCTCCTGCAACAAGCTGTTTCTAATTATGTCTCTACGAGACACTCCCGCGACCGCTCTTAGATATAGCATTTCACTCGCTTGTAATTTACTTTTTTGTGACTCACTTAATGACCACGTTTCACATCCATATGTCAAGATAGGAACAAACACGGAGTTATAAATTTTTATTTTTGTCTTGTCCGATACCTCTTTTTTTTCTGATAAAACTGTGTTTGAGTGCACAAAAGCATTTATTCACATTCACTATTCTGTTATTAATTTCATGTTCTATTTCACCCCTTGTGTTTATGATAGTTTCCAAGTATTTAAAGTTATCACTTTGTGTTAAGGTCACATCGTCCACTTCTATGTTTATTATTTCTGGATTTCTTGAAATTACCATTACCTCTGTTTTTCCCTCATTAATTCTCAATCCGAAGTTTTTAATTTCTCGATTCCATATTTTTATACTTTCCTGTAGGTCTGCTTTTGTGTTAGCCAGGATTACGAGATCATCTGCATACATTAGTTCACTAATAACAATTTGAGATAGATTTTTTACTCCCACTCTGTATCCCTTAGTTTCTCTTCGACATTTTTTCCCGATTTCATCCATTAGTGAGATGAACAGAACTGGACTTAGAATACCACCCTGTTTAACACCCCTGGTTGTTATAAATTCTTGGGAGGATGTATTATTTGTTCTTGCAATGTTTCGTGTACAATCATTAATACTTTTGATTGCTTTCAGTAGTTTCTTGCCTATTCCTCTGTCTTCGAGTATCATATACACTTTGCTATTGTATGCTATAGCTTTTTCCACAATTTGCCTTAAAGTAAAGATTAAATCGGTAGTTCCCCTGTCGGGTCTAAAACCACTTTGATTGTCATCAAATGTTTCTTCTAATTTTCTCCTAACTCGTTTTTCCAAAATTAACTCATAAACTTTACTGGCAGTATTGATTAAGGAAATCAGTCTATAATTTGTACACTTGGTTCTATCACCTTTCTTATATATAGGCAGGATTGTGGCCACCGACCAGTCCCTGGGTATTTTGTTCGTCTGCCATGCAACTGTTATTATTTTGTGTAATATTCTGTTACCTGTATTACCCATATATTTTAATAATTCGGACTTGATTTGGTCTTGACCGGCTGCTTTCCCGTTTTTGAGTTTCTTTATTGCGTCTTCCACTTCTTCTATTGTTATTTCCCTCTCTTCTTCGTTTTCATCATTGTAATAGCCCCCTTACAATGATCGAACTTCTTCGTATAACTTCGTAACATAGGTACATAGAAATATATATGACATTAGGGTTGGAGGGCACACTGATACTTTTATACTCACTGAAAAGGTGAAAATCCTCATACCGAACAGAGAACAGGCACGTAGTGATATCACTGCTCTTGATGGCTGGTTCAAGAACGGATCCAAATCCAGCCAGCGTGGAGGAGCCGATATTTCCGGACCGAACCCTAATCAAAGGATATCCATAACCCTCGGAAAGCAAGCGACGGTCTTCAAGGCAGAGGTATTCGCCCTTGCAGCTTGCGCAGAAATGATTGCAAAGGGGGGCTGCTCGAGGAGGAAAATAAGTATAAGGCAACCTTGAACCCTCTAACTAGGTCAAAACTAATTAGGGACTGCAAACAATCCCTCAATACAGGAGATCACACGGTGTCTCTGATTTGATTGCCGGGACATGGGGATATAAAAGGCAATATAATAGCCGACGACATACCCAAAGAGAATTCTAAAATAAACTTCATAGGTCCAGAGCCCGTATGTGGGATTACCAAGTATTCTGCTAGAAGAGAGATTTTGACCTGGTTAGACAAAGAAAGTACAAAGAAATGGAGGACGACTGAAAGTCAACTCCATACCAAAGCGCTAATAGGGGATGGGGATGCTAAATTCTCTGATAACCTACTTAGACGCAGCAAGAAAAAAGCTAAAACCATTACTGGGCTGGTAACTGGACCCTGTCCCCTGAAAAAGCATCTATACAACACAGGCCGAGTAAGCGAACCGTGGTGCAGAAGATGTGAGCTATATGAGGGAACGAGTTTACATGTAATCTGCACATGTGAGGAGTTGAAAGTACTCCGGCAGAAACATTTCGGGAAGGATCTATTGGAGCCCTCGAAACTTGTCAAGTTTCCACTGGGCAAGATACTGGGCTTTATAGAGAACCCCAAGCTGCTCAAGTGGAAGTCAGAGATTTAATAGGGACGGTAGAATGACCACCTAGTTCAAGTACCTGGACTAAAGGTGTCCACCCTAACCTTATGAATGAATTAATGTATTCATATTCAGATTTGCAAAATTCATAGACATAAATTGAGGGAAAGCTCGCCGTCTTCATCAATCCCAAATATAATATTGAGGGCTCCTCCCAATGATTCGAGCACTTAAAGAAAATATGATTCACATATAGTACTTACGTTAGTAACAATTTACAAGATCACTAAACACCTCTGTAAAACCAAAGCGATTTATTTCACTAACAATAAGTAGTAAAAACGTACATTTATTACGATTACCGATAAGGTCTACATTAAAAACAAAGATGAGTTATTTGTCAATTCTTTGCGTAATTCTATACCAGAGAACAACAATAATGCTACTGCATGTATTACAATTTTATTACACAAAGTTAAACTTAGCGATCGATACAGAAGACCGAAAATATAAGGCGTAAAAGTTACAAACAAATACCCTACACTTTCAATTTACAATGTAAAAAAAAGGTACCTATCCCAAAAGTTTCATATCATAAATTTGGAATTGTTGAACGTTTAGGGAGACTTACAATTAAAGCGTTTCTTTGTCGTGTAGTGATGTATGTATCCAGTACGAACGAGTACAAAACAGTAAAGTTTTAAACAACGCCATGAAATTTCAATTATAATTTAATTAATTATGCGTAGTGAATGAGAATACGCGGCGTTCTCATTCGCGGCTCGTTTCCCTGTTCAACATTTGTTACAGTCAGGGTGTTTTATATAGGAGCAAAGAGAGGGTGCTAAGGTGGTCGCCTCTTTAGAACGTAAATGTAAATCATATCCGGTCTTAAGGGCAACCAAAAGACACCAGTTCAAGGGATTCTCTTTAAGTGTTTGGGGACGGATGAAGATATATTTAACTGCAAGGACATGTAGTGAAGGATAATGCAAATGGGGTACTTTTCATTTCGGCCGGCAATCTCTTTCCTAATTCTTCTGTTTGTAGTAATCAATATAGTTAAAATCACATGTTTGTGATTAGATAAGTATTAGGCTTTTACTATTGAAGCTATTTTAAGTAAGAGATGTATTGTATTTATAGTTCTAAGCACTACTACTTCAAGGCAGTCTCTACCAAAAGAAAGTTAACGACCCCCATGTGAATATCTAAGAAGAGCGTATTTCGGACCAACTATAGGTATTACCACGGTCCAGTGTTGTAGAAAGAATTCTTTAATATTATTCTGTTTACTACCAACAGGATTGCTCGTGTACAAGTGCACACACTTACAACAGTTTTTTAAATATTATTTTTTGGTAAAGTCAAATGTTTTTATTCGTTTATTAAGATATTCTCCGGCATGCGTCACTAATACGATGTAGATTGCAGAGAAGTTTCTTTCTAAAACTGCATAGGAATTTTATGAAAGTGATATTTTTTTTAATCGCAAAATATATACATACGTATATAAAAATACATTTACTATCGTTAGTACTGACTCTTTTCAAATAAATATAAAACTGTATCTCATACGGGTAGCTTTTACTTACGTTGGTCACTTGAGAATCAGCTTTAAATTGAACTAAAAGCGGGTTGGTATACTGACCAAAGAATTTACCGCCAGATTTTTTATGAAGTGTGCAAGTTTGTGATTCTTACGAAGCGGTGTATCGGATTACAGAGCAAAGGAAACACAAAATAAATAGGTAAATTAAATAATCTATTAAAAATAAGTAATTTTTTTAACATTCAAGCGGTGAGAATGGCAAATCAAGAAGTGAACAGATAAATTAATCTTGTTTCAACGTTCTTAAAATTACCTAATCTATACTTAAGCAAAGTGGATGTCCATTTCTTATCTTGACGAAGAATAATGTATTAAAAAAAATTAATCGGTTAACTGTTCTTGGATTGAACTAAAACTTAAATAGATTCGAAGACAACAGTCCTTAAATGGATTATGACTACTTAGAACTTACAACAATCTTATAATTGTCTTAAATAACGTCTACAATTACAACGATCTCTCTGCAATTAAATATATTTGGATAAGTAATGTTTTTGTAGAGTCTTTTCGTACACTGTTTTATATTTATAATTGTTAACTGTTTTTTTTTGTTTTAGTTCTCGTAAGAATACGTCACAAGTTTATCAACAAATTTCTTTTTTACGATACCGTAGTTGGTATCTTGTCCAATGGTCGATTCCGGTTGCTTCTTTCTTGGTCTTTTCGGCAAATCGCTGCTCCTGGTTTCCTCCAAGTAAGTTACCTCTTCTTTATTTTCTGTGTTTACCACTAATTTTATTTTATAGTTTTAATTTGGCACCCTTTATTAAACTGTGCGTTGGCTATTAAGCTTTAGGTTAAATTTCAGTATTTATTTTTTATTTTTCCCTTAAATTTTACAATTTTGTGCAACTTTTGGTTCTATTTCTTAAATTTGCGTTCGTTCTGTACCCACGCTACTTTTTTTTCTCTACTGTTCAATTTTTCTAAACAACTTTTTTTTTATTTTTTGCATAGGCCTTCTTGAAGATGCAAATCGCGTCGATTGCATTGTTCCGAAACAGCTTCCAAGAAAACGAAAATCGTCCATGAATTCATATTAAAAGATCGGTCATTTTCGAACCGTAACGTAACACATCTTAATTGTTTTTTTTTTTGTAATTAAGATCTTAGATTAAATCACTCTTCTTTGAACAATATAAAACTGACATTTGAAAATTACAAATCTCATTAATTTTCTGTTTTTTTGTTGTTCCGCCGCTAGATGACTCTGGCTTGACAAATCATTTTTTTTTTTTATTTTAAATCAAAGAATTAAATATGGTTTGTAACGCAAATAAACTCAAATTCACTCTTAAAATAAAATTAATATCTAAATATTTTGTATTTTCCTTGTTCGTTCTGTGTTCTAAGTTTGTAATTTTAAATTTCATGGGTGTGATATGTTTTTACTTGTAAAATTTCTAAATACGTTTCCATATCTCAATTTAAGGGTATACGCATAAATTAAAATAAAGAACTCACGGTTTACGAGAGGCATTTGAAAAGTAGTACAAGTTTACTATTATAGGAGCTGAAGTTTTTTGTAATCTACAAGGGCTTCGAGACTTTACACGGCGTTTCTAAATTCTTAAGATATAAATTCAGACATTATCCGCCTCATGTTCACTGAGTGACCACTGGTTTCATCTCTGCGAAAACAAGCACCCAAAAAGCTTTCGATTTCGTAACTTTTTAATTCTACTGTTTATCAGTAAACAAATATAGTATAAACTAGTAGAATAAATAATTTATTAAATAAATTATTATATTAAATTTATATTACCGCTCCATCTGTCGTGCGAGTGCGCAAGTACTAACCGGGTATGGAAGTGAGTAGCCTACTAACCATGGCTGGTTACTTCGTCCATCACATCGGACAGTGGTCAGTTTGCAATGGGCTCGCGTCTACCGGACATTTACGAAATCCTAGAGCGTGTTCGAACGTCTCCCAATAAACCACCATAGCCTACAGTATTCGCCAGGCCGCAAAAAATTAAGCAATAAAATAAAATGAAACTCTGCACCTAATCAACTTAAGTAAAGTTAATTTTCGCTTACATATTTTGTAATCCTCAGAGCCTTTTATAATTATTAAAATAATATTATTTTCATAGTAATAAAATTTTAATAATTAAAAAAAAGTTATCTAAAATTAATAATTTATTTGTTTATAAATATCATTAGAAATTGATTGATTTAAACTGTTAATCCAATCACAGCACATTTTATACGATACTTAACAGGCATATACATCAGATAAATGTCCTTTTCGGCTACCACATCCGAAAGTACAACCTTAGTACACTCATTTGAAGATAGAAAGCGCCACTTTATCTAATTGAACGGTCAACGCATCACTTCCGTTACTTTACCATCCATGAACGATATCTATTACCGAATACAATTTACATGGAATAAGAATAACAACGAGTTTGGGCTGAAATTGCTTACAATAAATTTAAACAACACTATGTCAAATTAATAGTACTATATAGTGATAAAACAACACAATGAGTGCAACCCGCTTTTTCTGTTTTTTAGTAAAACTGTTCCTTGCAAACTTCACACTGGCGGAAATATAGCGTCGTAATTTCACTGTTTCTTAGTTCACTTATTAATTCGACAGCTTTAAATTTGGCTTTGAGAATATATGTCACGCTGCATGCAGCGTATCTCAAACACCTCTACCTATACAGATTAGTACCCAAAATCTGGTATATGATTTCTGCATCCCAAATATTGATTCCAATTTTCTGTAGGTGTCTATTAATTGCGCGATATCCTGTTAGCAAACCTGCTACTGTGAGAAGATAATTCCTACTAAACTTCAGAAGCTTTTCAGGCTTTTTATTTAATGGGTCCTCAAATAAAGGTTTTTCTATAAGTTTGCCTACCTGTATTGTTCCATTGCCTTTGTGTTTCTCTTGGACCCAACTCCTTACCAGTATGCGTGCTGTGTTTCCCCACACTCTAATGACAGGTTCTAGACCCATATATGCATGAGGCCAATGAATTTCATTTCATCGGCTCCCCAATGTGAGAGTAGCCATAGTAATGTGGCTTTAATCAGTAATAAAATACCTGAAGTTCGCAGGTTATCAATAAGATCACTTTCTTATTCCCTTTTTAACCATTTTTTATAAGATGTTTTACATATATTATGGAATTGATTTTCTTTCGCAAAGGTAACAGCACTGTTAAACTATAATATAATTTGTATACATATTCTATTAACTTGTGAACTACGGAAACTAGATGGTGATCGAATGTTTACATAAACCTTTCTTATTTTATTTAATTTTGATCAATAACTTGTATGCAGGGGTAATTAGTAATTTCCGAAGGACTACAAATTTCCTGTAATTTTCAATTATTATAAAAAACGTAATACATCATATTATAGCGTACACGTTAGTCATTGTGTTTTACTGCGTGTTGGTTGTGTAGCTTTGTAGGTACATATGTATGTAAGTGGTGAAGCGTGTGGCATCCTGTCATTTATATTTATTACCCGATGCATTTGGTGATGGCAAAAGCAAATGTTACAAATCGCTTGTCAAAACTGTTCTTTCAATAATAAGTTCGTGTCGGAAAGATATAATTCATTTTTCGATACAGTTACGGAAATTACTACACGATCTTTCATGTGAATTAAAAAGAAAGCCATTTATAACCACAAACGTCCCAAACTATTCTTTACTTATACCTACAGCATATAGAGAAATTCTACTGTTTGAGATCTTTGAACATTTATTAATCTTCTAGCGCATAATAATCTCTCCTTTCAATTATAAAATTGCAAATAGTTGGGCGACCACAAGCAATCGACGATATTTAAGTAGGTTTTATAATTAGAAGTATTTTCATAATTAACTAAAATTAGATTATTTATCATTAATTATTTTTGTATTGTTTAGTACTCGTATATTCGTTCATTCCAAAGCTACTTAAATACCTTCCATTCGTGCATTCCCAATGTTATAAGTTTTGGACTAACTGTTTCCACTTCACTTTTTCCATTCACTTTTTGATTTAAATTAAAAATATTTGTAAAATTTATTTATTTCTTTTGAATACAATCCCATGTAAAAGCAACTGTCATACTGGAAACCTACACCTTTGAGTATCAATTTAATTTAGAGGCTTTGCTTCAGTTGAGCTACAAATACCGAAAAAAACAATGGGAATATTTAATTTATTTAAGTTTTAATATGTACACGACCCCTCAAAATTGATTCTAAGCAACTTTTTCAAATAACTTTTTTTTTGATATAATGTCATCTAACCTCACCTTTCGCCGATTCATTGCCCTTTTTAAAATTTATCCTACCTAACTCCCCATATTTTAATAATAAGAAAAATTTCCATGTTTCAAAATTTATGCCGGTTACAGTATATCATCTGAAAAGAATGAATTCTGTTTAAGATTATATTTTTTTCGACTACCACATGCGAAAGTAAAACCATACTACCCTTATTTGAGAATAGAAAGCGCCACTTTACCGAATTGAACTATGAATTGCTATGAATTGAACTGTCAACACGTCACATCTGTTACTCTATTTTAACATATTTAGAAACATTTATACCTTAGGAATGCTGTACTTTTTTTATAAAGGGCTTTCCAATAAGGGCGGCTCGATGTTGAAACGGAATAAAACAAGCTGTCTGTAAAATATGGCATTGAAATATGCCATGGAATATATCCGGCTGAATTTAAGTGATTGCCGGGTTATGTTCACTTTAAGGGCATCCGACGATTGCGGCTTATTGGCATAGGACTTTAGGAACCCAAACAAGAAAACGTCTAGCGGGATCAAATCGTACGATCTTGGTGGCCCAGTCAGCGAACAAACGGCCTTGTCTATGCTCATTAACTTTGAGCTCTTGGGTCAGTTGGATCTTGTACGGGTGTAAGTCCAAGCCCCGACGCAAAATTAACCAAGTTGAAGTTTACGAAAAGCCGAGTTCTTGTGCACGGCGAGGAATTAAATGCCTAGGTTCTCCTGCACACTTTCATGGACCACGGCGATGTTCTCGGCCGATCTAGCGTTCCTTTGACGTACGGATCTTGGGTGCTTGTTTACTGAACCGGTCGTCTCGAATTTGTGAACCAAACGTTGGAGAGTCGACTTTGAAGCGCCACCGCGCCTGCCGCAAAATGAACGCAACGTTTGCACTAATGAACACTCATTTCGATAATAAAGATTTATCATTTGGACGTGCTGCTCAATCGTGCAATCAGTATCACTGACTGAATAATAAACAACGGATTAGACATACGCCGCAAAAGCAACATGGCCGCCACAAGCTGCTAACCCAGTTGAAAAACCCATTACAAAGATATAGCAAACTCATGATTGAGCGTTAGTCAGTAGAGATTACGATTTTGTTAACAAATAAGGGATTGCTATACCTGATCAATTTTTAAAAAGAGAGAACTACAACTCATGCACTGGCTGATGGCGGAAATCCCGCCCTCGCGCACTTGTAACGTCAAAAGCTCGAAGAAGCGGGCGGAGCCGAGTTAATAGCTGACGTACAGTAGTGCAGATATATATTACAAAATTTAGTTTATTGTAATATATATCTGCACTACTGTACACTAGCTATTAATTCGGCTCCGCCCGCTTCTTCGAGCTGGTGACGTTACAAGTTTCTCTAATATCTTCGAGTGTGTCTTACTCCATTGAGCACTCTTGCTATCGCGCATCCGCCACCTAAAATTGCTTCAGCTGTAATTTATATCGCTTGCCCCGCAAATGAACCCGCATCTTATTATTATTATCATTATAATCAGTCAAATTGTATATATCTACCATACTATATTATTCATTTTGACCAACCTATCAAATTAACACAACCTGTCCAATATTTTAGGGGTGGGGACATTAATTTCTAATAATATTTATACCACTTCTACAACTTCCGGACTTTTCTAAAATGATAAGTACTGAAGAATGAAAGTACTTTTTTATTTTGATAGAAGAACACTAGAACGTACATTTTCGATGCTGTAGACATTTCAGCTCGAGAAATAGGTGCCCTTGTATAAAAGTTCTTCCTCCTTTGTAACTCCTTTAGAGACATTTTTTCTTAGTGCACACCTATGTCACAAAACATACATACATATATTGCTGCGTTATCTGTATAAGTGTTGTTGTTCAGAATTTAGCATGAAAGCATCAAAAGGTAGGGTTCACTAGAACATTCTAATGGAAACGAGGCTCATTCACACCAATACTCGTTCATTTCATATAATCGAAAAAAAAAATTAGATTTTTTAAATTAATTTCAATCTCGCTCATCAAAAATCACAACTAAAATTTACAACAAATCTATATTTTTATAAACTTAGGAAATCAAAAAGGTCAGAATAATACGCTCTTAAAAATTTAAAGAAACAAATTATGAATGCAAAAACATTCTTTTTTATCAAAACAACTCATATACAAATTACTACAATATAAATATGGTGTCTTACAATTAACATAAATCGTACATGAGTGGGTTAAAACATCGAGACCACACGAGCACCAGAAATTAAAACAGTAACTTATTACAATTTTGAAACACAATAAAACAACAGAAACAGCAGACACGTGGTATTTCTCGATATCGTCACCACACTGTCCATCGCCCGTCGCACATACGATGCAGAGAGTGAGAAAAACAAAGAAAAAACACCTATAGAAATCCTATACATACGGTAAGAATAGAGATAAATTTATTTACAAAATAATTATGTGAACAATTTAAAAAAGTTTCTTATTCTTAAATTTTAATTTAGGTAAACAAAACTACAGTAATTGTACTTCCAAACTTCATATTCCTAAGTTAAATGGTTTTGAGCTGACTTTTTTTTTATATCAGCTTGCTTTTTTTTCGGTTTTTTTTTAAATAATGCTGTTAAAACCTTACAAAACACAATCTCATACATTATAGAGGAATAAGTAACGAATTCTCTCATACTCATACAATCATAGAGACAACAGAGAAATCATCCCCACGCTAAAGGAGTGCATAATAAAAGACCGCCGTTTTAGATATCAGATAGCCTCATGACTTTCGAATCAATTGTAAAGACTATACGGGGTCCATTTTTTATTTACAAGAGCGAACAATTATATCATTGAATTAGACCGTTTGGGCATGTAAAAAGAGCAAATTTTGCCTAGTCACGTTGGTGCAATGAAAAGAGGGTATTGTGAACGCACGGGGCGCCCCAAATCCCGTCACAATACGTAACACCCGTGGGCTAATGAAACTCGATTTTAGCATGAACAATCTCTAACGCGAGTTTGAAATTCATGAGACACCTAATTTCAATTTAAACTGTCAACCGCCGAATGTTAAACGTCGGCTCATATAATGTCGTCATTTGATGATTGTTCGTTCGCACGTTGTATGAAGAGATGTCAAGGATGACTGAACTATGGGTGAACCAAAATATGTGTCTGATGTACGAAATAGATTTTATATCTATTCCTCTTGTATTTTCTTTGTTCTGCTCACTTTTCTTATCGAGCTTGTAGACTAATGCCTGATTTCGCAGACGTGAGAGATATCCTGCAGGAGGTGTCTTCTGTGTATCTATCAAATATGGAATAAGTAACCTCTTACACAAAGCAAAGTTTCTGTAATAAAAATATAAATACCTAATAGTTATTGTCTTAAATAAATTGCATTGTCGGTGTCTTGTTTTGATATATATATATACATAGATTGATCATGAGGAAGAGCATTCATTACTTTCCGTGCATCCTAATTCAAAAATTACATAATGAAGTTAACTAAAAGTTTGCATACTTTTGAGATGCCATAGTCGAAAATATTTTTAAACTATATAGCGATCTATTCTGTAAAACTTTTATTGGAATTATTTTTGTTTAAAATAGAAAAGAAGTGATAATAAAAAAAAATCTATTTGATAGTGTTGAAACAAAAGTTTCATAATTTTTTTAAAGATGTTGTAGATGATGTAAATCCAAGATAAATAACGTTGTAAAGAGGACAATAGTAACGGTACAGTAATACAATCCAGTTTTCTTCACAACAACAACAAAACTTGTTGATTGCGCATTTTGCAGCAACTCACTAGACCCATAGCAACACACTGGTGTTTTAACAACTTTTTTCTAATTGGATGTTGTAATAAAGCTTAAACAAAAGACGACGCAGTGCTGATATGGCTATGCGATATTAACGTGGGGGGAGGGGGGACTCTTGCCGGAACGTAATATAGGCGATTAATGTGTAAATTAGAAAAAATACTGTAAAAAACGTGTGCCACAATGACATGTAATGCTCGAGATTCAAACTTGTACTCGCATTACATAAACGTCATTGTGACACTTGTATTTTAAAATACTATTGCAAGGTATTTTAAAATGTATAAAACCGCACACAGCTACAATATTCGACGTGCAAGTGACTTTTATTTGTCAAAATCAGAATTGTATGTCATTAGTAAATAACTAGCAAAAATAGGTAGAAAACTTTGTAATAGACTATCGAATGAGTACAAACATCAAAAGCAATTTAAAAGACATGCATATAATAGAAATATTTTAATCAATCCAGAGCAGGGTATGTATTATAATTTAATGAGAAAGGAGATAAGTTCTTGAACCGTTTAAAACATATGGTAACCGATGGGTTGCTTGAAACGTATTGTTCGATGGGCACCACGATCTTCCGATCTAACGCCGTTAAGTTATTTTTTATGCATTCGCAGGCAAAGGAAGTATTTCGCTTTCTCAACATAGTCCGCGAAATTAAATTTCGCGGCCGTTACCCATAGCAACGGCCGCCAAACCAAACGTCTCTTTTAAATTGGACATTTCATAGTTATTTGTATCACTAGGCCAGAAACTGTGCTATAGTTTTGCGAGTGTGAGTACGGTTTGTGGGGCTGAGGCGAAGCCGAGGTCTCACAAGTGCGAATACTCGCAAAAGAGTTTCTGGCCGTGTGTTACACACTATTTTTTGAGCCGACAAACTTTAATTTTGTTGTAAATAATAAAAGAAATTAACGCTAGGGAGTTAACAGTACAGGTTGGCAATACATATTACGTATGAATTTTGAATTGGAAATCAGGGTTAAAATACCTTAGTGTTTTGACGTTTTAATTTTCTTGGTAGTTTTGATACATATTCATCAATAATAAGGACAATGGAGACCCCAGCTCACATTACAGAGGTTGTGTGTGAAGTTATTAACTATTTATTACCTGTAAAATCTTCCGAAAATAGCATTGGAATGAATATGAATTAATTAAGAGATTGTGTAACGAGAATTCTGTCATCTGTCATCGAGTCTATAATTAATGGCAGAAATGTCAGTAATTCAAAAATATAGTGTTGCCAACCAATAGTGGTTTTTTTGACGGCCTAGGCCTGAGAATGGTAAGTTTCCGGCCGATTTATAGTAATGCAAAATCAGTGTTTCTGGACGGAGGCGCAAAAAAATATAACAATAACTAGGTGATTATTTTTTATTGAACACAGCATTCATTTTTAAATGAACAACAAATACATCCTAATATTATTTAGGGTAAATATTAACATTAATTGTACAGTTTGTATTATTACTTATACTTACTCCAGAAGTTGACGCACCTACATCTAGTGTTTCTTAGATATGGCTATTGACATTCGACATCAAATTATTTTCTTTGGGATGTAACATTTTGCAATTACCTACATTCAAATTAGATACTACAGCGCCAGAAATTGCCAGAAATTGAGTTGGAAATATCCTTCCGCTACTGTCCTGGACTTCCATCCACCGTGACGTTTAAGAATTGACATATCACCTCGGTATTGGTAAGCAGCGTAGCAGAACTTCTCCGAAAACAGTCACCAGTATATGTGTTAAGGTTTGGTAATCTAAGATACCTAGCAATCATACTGGGCACATACATGGACTCCAACAAATTCCCGTTTATGTATCTCAAAAACATATGACGATTATTAGCAATATGTTTTGGTCGAAGAGCTGTATATTTACGATAAATTCTTATGAAATTAATACTAGTCACAGTGAAAACACGCTTCTTATCCGTCTTGGTATCACGAACGTTTACTGTTAATACAGCATTTCCTTCCTGAATATATTCAATGGACATTTTTAC
Source organism: Cetonia aurata (assembly GCA_949128085.1). NCBI lineage: Eukaryota > Metazoa > Arthropoda > Insecta > Coleoptera > Scarabaeidae > Cetonia > Cetonia aurata. The sequence continues at coordinate 3,295,903 of OX421885.1, forward strand.
TAATTCATCGCGTCGTAAAGGCACCTGAAATTCCCATTATTAAAACTATCTACAACAATCAGTATAATAAATAAAACAACTATGGCATTTTTTAACATTTACCTTCAACAATAAATATGTTTCATTATTAGGTTCTTTTAGGAATGAATCAATTTATTTACATGTAAAAACTTTTGATTCTTTTGGTCTGAATAGTACTAATTTTGAAAAGTTTCTGACGTCTATCCCTTCTCGTACGTTCAGCGTCCACTTCAAATAGAATAAATGCTCCATAAATTTGAACTTTTTACAACTTTTGATTTCTGCATCAGATAAACCAATAAAATGTTTTCAGATATCGTCTTAACATTCTGTTTGTCACAGCAATCTTTAAACTCGCTGGGATATTTTCCGTACTGCCGTTTAGATTTTGCAGGTATTAAATCGCCGAGTTTATAATGCGGCATATTTCCATATTTTAAAGCAGCCTGTAGTTTAATACCTGCTGCTTCTGAAGATTTGGGCATTTCAAAAACGTCTATCCATAATCCATATGAAATGTAATAAGATGTATTTATTTTCAGTACAACTTTTCGGCACCTTTTTACTGAAAACAATAATTTATTGTAATGTCGAAGTCATAGCCTACTACCTAAAATATTATTCGACAATTTGAAAGCATTGATAAATAAATGGACTATTTTAAAGAAAACTATTAAAAATAAGCATATGCGGAATTCAATTCCGCATCAAACAATGTAAAAACATACCGGGTGTTTTATTTGAAAAAGAGAGTTTTAGAACTTTAAAATTTCTTTTAAGTATATATAAAAAGTGGACATTACCCTGACTCCTTCAAGCGTACAATAATCATATCTATCCATAAAAAAGATAACAAGAAAAAGATAGAAAATTATCGGCCAACTTACCACATTAAACAAAATATTAGAAAAAAACATACAGATACAACTAAGTGAATATCTATCATGTAATAACATCATACATAAAAATCAATATGCTTTTCAAAAAAAACCCGGGAACCATATCTGCTACAATTGACTTAATAAATAAAATAAAGAACGAAACAGAGAAAACCAAGATAGATATGAAAAAAGCGTTTGACACTATCTCCAAACCGAAATTAATTGAAAAAGTTCATGCTCTAGGAATAAAGAACGCAAATAGAACCTTAATAAAAACATATTTATCAAATAGAGAACAAACAACAACAGTCGACAAAATAGAAAGTCTACATCTACAAGCAGAATATGGAATCCTCCAAGGAGGTATTATACCACCGATACTGTACATAGCCTATACAAATGACGTTTTTTATTTGAAGATCCACGGAGAAATATATGCATACGCCGGTGATGTATGCATCGTTTGTTCAAGCAAGAACGACGATCAGCTGCAGTAACACATTATCGAAGATGTAGAAAAAATCGAAGATTGGTGCTATAATAATCTCATAGTGATAAATGAGAACAAAGCAGAGTACATGGTACTTACAAGAAAAACACACAAACCCACTTTTAACATCAAGATTAAAACACAAACCATAACTCAAACCTGCCAAATAAAATATCTAGGATTAACCATACAAAATGACCTAAAATGGGGTACCCACGTAAAAAATTTGATAAATAAAAACACCATGATTATAGCAGGAATGTAGAAAATTAAAGGCATAGTACCAGAATATCTGAAAAAGTCTGCGTATCACAGCACGTTTACGTCCCATATTAGCTATCTACTAAACATATGCAGCCATACAACTAAGCAAAACTTAAACAAACTACAAAGACATCAGAACAAGATACTAAAGACACTGTATAACATGAACAAATGGACACCATCAAAGGATGTTTACCAGAAGACGCAAGGACTAAATTTACAACAATTAAAACATTCAGAAATCTCCTTACAAAACACAAAATCCACAACAATTTAATGAAAACTGATTGCAAATTTACACCTAATACAGAAATACACACACACAAAACACGTAGTCATTCACACCTAAGAACAGAAAAAAACCCAAGTTACAAATATGAACAGTTTCCAACACCTGATGCGATCAAAACATACAATAAGCTACCAAAACAAACAAAAACACTAAAACATGTTAAATTTAAACGCAAGATAAAGATGGAGGTATACCCACAGTACATGTAGGAAGGACCAAATGACCAGACCAACGACGCCTTCTATACCGTTAGTCCGAGAAGAAAACACCATCTCGTACGCTCGGATGAAGAACGAAGGCGGAAAAAATAGCACATGGCAACGCTTGCTATACGTGTTGCAATTTCTTGTGTATGTACATACGTTTTATAAACTGTATAGTTTGTGTTTGTTTAAATAAATAATTGTTCAAATAAAATATCTTTAATTTTTAGACAGCCTGTATAATATTAAAGGAAAATTCTACTATGTTTTGGTGAAACAACGTTAGTGTGTAGTGGCTTTAAAATGCGGAGCCTCTAGCACATAAAACAAATGCAAAAAAAATAAACTCCGTATCACGGTGTAAATGTCAAAATTTTCACAAAAATCGTAATATCTCAGAAACAGTTGAAGATTTAGGGAACCCTAGTTGTAATTGTCATAGAATTTTATGCTGAATTCAAAAATGTAATAGTATATAGGCTGTTCCATTTAAAACAAGAAAATGTATGACGACTTCCGATTAACTGGAAGTGTAAGAAACTTGGACTAATTTTAGAAAGAAAGTAAATACCCAACTATGACAAATCCCAAATTTTTAAGTCTCAAGAGTTTCGTTAAGCCCGAAAACTTCTAACTAACCACTTCCGTGGAAAGCCCTTTATAAGCAAATTTCCGCAATGCATGTTTCTCAATGTATGTATAATTTGTTTGATATACATAGAAAACCGTTCAAAGTCCCTAATGTGTGTCCCACCTGTAATCACACTTAAATATTTGACCTAGGAAATCTTTGCCCTTCTTACTATCATCCGAATGTCGCAACAAATATAATTATTATATCAGATTCGGTTAGCGCAACATTAACATTAGGAGCGACTATAACGGCACCGACAACGACAGCCAGATCGCGACACAAACAACAATGCAATATTGTGCGCTATAGATTTATGGTTGGTGTAAATCTCGTATATACGGGTGAGACTTTAGCTTTAGTGACAATATCTTGGTCTCGGTGACTTGCGTTTTGCGGGTACATGACCAATTCCCGGAGCCGACAACCGGTGATAGATGGAGCCCGCCGCCGTCAGTGTTTTATGCGCCCCAGTATTAAATCCGGGCCCGGAATGCCAATGCCACCGCCATGATACGCATTTCAATTGTTGTACGTCGCAATCCATTTTGCGACATTTAAAAAAAAAAAAGAAACGCTCTCTCTTCTGCCCGACAAATTCCGTTTTAAACACTCGACGATGACAAGCAATTTCGTTTGTATTCAGATTTCTTTATCCATTATTTTCTTTGCACTTTCATCGTTTGAATATTTTCGTACAGCACATGCTTACGAATTCCATTGATACGTTTGAATTTCTTATACCTAAAGAAAAGCTTAGCAAATTTAATTAGAAGTGTACATCATTACAAATTGATACTCAGAATGTGTATACTTCAGCTAAATATTACATAGCCCGCGTTGACCGAACACAATTTACGTCGAATAAGAATTACAACGGTTACGAAATAATCAGTAGCGCCATCTTTACGACAATTTCTGTAGTATAACATAATAATGTAGCTACACCAATTATGTAAGTACCATGATACTTCCACTATGTAGGTACTTATAAAACTTTGCTATAACACAGTTTGAGAATATCAATAATCAATTTTAAGTGCTAGTATTAAACAAATCGTATTCTATTTGTATTAAAGAGGTAATTAACTACACTACTATGTACAAATACCTGTTTTATAGCCAGTATTATATTTTTTCTATAATCTACATAGATACCTACAATTTTCTCTATGTATATTAACTATACCTACTGTATTTGACTTCGTAGACTGTTTCCATGCTCTCTCCTGCCATGTCTTGTACAACTTCAACATAGTGTTTGAATGTCTTTTTGGTTGCGAATTGCACAAGTATCGAATCACCTTTTCTCACGTTATTGCATGATAAATATTGTAGTTCTTCATTCTTATCTTCGAAATTAAGATCAATATCGGAATCAAGTAACTTATGCTTTTATGTTACAGTGGTCGAAATCAAATTTTGATAAATCATTCGAAGATTTAATTAAGTGTTTAGGATTGGGTTTATTGGGAGCTGGAAGCCGGGGAAATACTTGCCTTTTTTGGCTTTCCGACCATATCTTTTTCCTTTTTGTTTAACAGTATCTCCTCTCTTTTCTTCCGAGTTTCTATAAATCTTTCAACATGTTTTGGTTATACTTTTCTTTTTAGATTTTTTCGGTGCCCTGCTTTTGAAAAATTCCATGCAAAATAGAATTCACAATAAATTTAGCGGCATTCAATCTGTCCCGATCAGTACAAACATCTTCCGGATTCAAGCCAATTTGGGACGCTCTCAGTTGCAGGATACGGACCGTCTGTTATACTTGCTACGAGAAAGTAATCTTCACCAAATATCTTACTCTTCATCTGCAAATTTCAGACTTGTTAAATCCTTTAATGATATTGGCTGGAGAAAAAATTCAAAATTGTTTTAAATGATCCGTAAATGCATACATTAAAAGATTGCATCTTGTGCTTTAAATGGGATTATCATGACAAAAGATTGATTCCTTTCTTCCTGGAATAGTTAATGGCCTCTAAAAATATGTGACTCCCGTGGTTATCCATCACTAATAGAATTGGATTTTGTTTGGAACTCTTTGCATACTTCTGGACATACTTCAGAGCAGTCGGAAATAATTCACCAGTCATCCATCCAGTATTTCACCCAAATGCTACAGCACCGGGAACTGAACCATAAAGGTATTCATGTAGTCACTGTTTCGAAAACAGGAGGAAGAATGAGGCAGAAATTATGCCACAAAATGTGACCAAAGTGCCACGTTCTCCGGATACAACATGAATCACTTACTTTTGGCCTACAGGAGCAATAACTTTAGGTGCTTGTAATACAGTTGAGATACCACTCTCATCTACATTACAAAGGGGGTTTCATTTTAATCGCTCAGGCAAATATGTCAGAAAACATGAAGAATATGAAAAAATATTTCAAACAAAAGTTGTATGGTTTCGAGGGGCACATAAAGTGGTATCATTGATTTGACCTTGAACTGTCATTTGAAGGTCATATAAAGGTCCCTCAAATTTCTTAAATAGAACATCCTGTATACTATTCCATACTGTTGTAGCTTATCGCAAGGCCATTTTAAAACACTAATGATACAGTATATTTTCGAGTTATCAGACTTAAACTCAGAATAAATTTTCACTCATATCAAGATTAATTCTTTTATAAGAAAAATAAAGTACATTCTTAAGATTTATATATATTACATATATGAAGAAAATTTATAAAGACTTTCTCCCGACTGTTTTAATCCTAGGTGTTATGGTTTATTAAAACTACATAGATAAGCGAAATTTCAAAAAATATTTTCATATTAATCGTGCAAGTGGTTGAATTTACAATTTTGTCAATAATCTTAACACTGTTTTATGTAATAGATAAAAGGTGTTAAAAACACAGTTACAGAACATTATATTGTAACGGTCATTTTTATTTGAGCAGCGGTGTATACAGTATTATCATGTGCTTGCAATTTTATTTTTAAATATGATTTCATATTTTTAAGTCAAGTAATTTCACTTAACGTTTATAAGTTTAAAATAATTTAATTTGTTGTTTGCGATTTTGTTTAATATTTCTTTGGATTATTGTCAATAATAATTTTTTCCGCGAAGATTCAAGGCGGACGTATCCGCATAGAAATACGTTCTTTTCGGTCCTGCTAATTGTAAAGTGCGGACAGTTTAGTGCAAAGCTTAAAAGATCTAGGTAACGAATTAAATTTAATTATATATTTTTCTAGTAAATTCACATTTTTAAATCACATAATAATAAGCTTTTTTATTTTTGCATATTCTATTATTTTAAACCATATTTTACAATTGTTAATATTAATGTCACATTTTTTACGAAGAGCACATGGTAATTACTTATTACGATTTTAGGCTTTTTTTTTACTTTTTCCTTTATCTTTGGGATTTGGTTGCTGGTTTTTGCTTCTTGCGATTTAATGAGACCTGGAAATAGTCCTGTATTAAGTATATGAGGAATTTATTGTAATACCTGGAGATTGGTTGGAAACTTTCATTTAAGTCCATGTGGAGCTGAACTTCATATTTTCAAAATTTACTGGACCCCGTACAAATTATAAGGTGAAGAATATCCACCAGGAGTACTTGGGTGAGCCACCACTTTTTTATGGACTGTTCCTAAATATATCCATCAATCCATCAAATCGTCAAATCGAGGAACGTGGACGTTTGCCGATATACGGGAAAGTATAGCTTGCAGCTTGCACACATCTACCGAGGTAGGACTGCTCCACATTATTTTATTTCGTCGCACCATACCATCGCAGGCCATTTCCATTAGTTTGTCTCATTTGTTTATATTTGCCTTGTTATATATTTATTAATCGTTTGTTTGTTTATATTGTAATTATTAAGACTTTGTTTGTTATTTTGTCACACGGTGCTGTGCATATTTATTACTTTAGCATTTGTAATACTCATCAGTAATTATTAGTTACCTAAAAGAAATTTAACAGTGTTAATTATTTTCAACCTTAATTCAGTCATTTACACATTTTTGTTAGTTCTTCAAATGACACGATTTATGTACTTTTATAGTACATCTTTATTATTATTTAATTTATCTCATAACTACCTGAAGTGCCAATTGGTACCTATATTATTTGTGCATTCTTGTACCTTAAACACCTTAGGTGAATATATATTTTGGTGGGGGGATGACAGCTTTTATCGCGTCGCCGAGTGAAATCTGAAAGGATAACAAACGTTAGTACCTTTATTAATTAAACAATAATATAGAGCCAATTCATTCAAATACTTACCTTTGTATTTTAAGTTTAATATCACTCATCATCTTTATGTTTATTAATGCACGTCAACTCATTGCATTTGATTGTTAAGTACTAACTTATATTTTTAATTGTTTTTACTTTTATAATTATTTGTAAGCTAAATATCATTTGCTTTGCGTTTCACGCTGTTTATTAAACTATTTTCAATATTTACACATTTACATAATTCATATATTTATTATAAAAGCAACTTTAACATTATTTTCATTAAAATTTATTTTGAACGAAGTTCTTGTGTTACAATATATAGTCATATAAAATTTAAGAATATAGGTAATAATAATAATAAATGTACTTAAGTAAAATTCTAGAACCGTTAATAAATATAACATCAGTAATAATATAATTAATAAATATTAGTGATGGGTATGTCCGGCCTTGTTTTCAATAGTTTCCGCTAAACGAGTTGGCATTGACCACACTAGTTAACGAATGTAGTCCTGTTCCAGGTTTTTTCAAGGACGCTCTATTACGTTTGTCAATTCTGCTGAAAGAATTGGCCATCATCTTACCAATAATATATTTTCTTTGCCATATGTGTTTCAATAACATTTTCCATAACAAACCATAGCGGTATGAATGATAGAATTGTCCTAATTAATACAGAAAAAAGAAACTTATTAAAAAATGATAATAATAATTATTGAATAATTTTTATTTATACTACATTAAATAGAACAATAAGAAAACATATGAACACATATATAACTGAAACGAATTTAACTAGACGAACTATACGTACAGCTAAAACTTAAATCGAAGTAATACTTAGGAACAGAAATTGAAGTAAGTATAGCTCAAGCAATTTCCGGTGGCACATGCGCGATAGCAAGAGGACGTGGTCAATGGGGTGAGAGCCACTCGAAGATATACAGGGTGTTTTGAAACATCGTTTAAAGATTTTAAGGGCATGTAGTACGATCGAAAATAAGGTTAAAAGTCATAATAAACATATGTGCACAAATTAACTGTTTACGAGATAACAGCGATTTTATCGCAAATGCAGAATAAGTTTGCTTTAGCGGTTTTTATTAAGATGTTATTGTATTTTAACATAAAATAGATTATAACTAAAGAAGATGTTCAAAATGACGTCCATCCATTTCGACACAGGATCTACATCTGCTTCCAAAGGAAGCGCGCATTCTTTCAAAAAACAAGGGTTTTTCTCGTATTATCTGGCAACAGTGTTCTATTCGTTGGCGCAACTCTGGAAGATCGTTTACCGGTGTTGCGTACACTAAACTTTTCAAATAACCCCAGATACTAAAGTCCAAGGGGTTTAGATCGGGAGACCTTGAAGGCCAAGCAATGGGACCTGCTCGCCCTATCCATCTCCCAGGAAATTCATTGTTAAGATGTTCCCTAACAGCACGCGTAAAGTGCGGTGGAGCTCCATCTTGCATAAACCAGAGGTTCAGTCTTAGATTTATAGGTAAATCTTCCAAAAGTTCAGGTAAAGTATTTTCCAAGAACTCGAGGTATGCAGGACCTGTTAAGTGTTGTGGCAAAACAATCGGTCCTAACAACCGTTCCCCTATCATGCCAAACCAGATGTTTAGAGAGAAACGTTGCTGGTGCCGAGCTTCAACGGTAGCATGAGGATTCTCGTCACACCAAACGTGATTGTTGTGGAAATTAAATATTCCATTTTTAGTAAAACCAGCTTCATCAGTGAAAAGGATGTTATCAGCGAAATTTGGCCGATCAGCAGCTGTTCGCAAAAACCACTCACAGAAAGCCCTTCTCGCTTGATAATCCGGAGCAGTAAGGGCTTATACCCGTTGGATATGGTAGGGGTATAGGAGTTGCTCATGAAGAGTTCTCCAAACAAGATTGCGGCTTACACTCACTTGAGTCGAAATTCTTCTAACACTAGTTTCGGGATTTTCATCAATAATATTCAAAATTCGATCTTCTATCTGTGGAGTACATGCTAATCTCTGCCGTCCAGTATCAGAAGACCGCTTCCCAAACGAACCAGTCTCTCTTAGTCGTTGAAACACCATCTGAAACATCACATGCGAAGGCAGTTGGCGATCAGGATACGTTTCAGCATGGAAGCAACGTGCTTGTAAAGAATTCCCATTAGCACGACCGTACATGAACACCATATCGCTCATTTCAGCATTAGAATACGCAACCATTGTAATTGCTACAAATTGCACAAAACGTCAAATTAAACTGTCATAAAACAATAGCTGATAAGCACCTGTTTACTGGGATATGTTATATCCATGTACTACTAAAAACACTCGCTGTTATCTCGTAAACGGTTGATTTGTGAACATATGTTTATTATGACTTTTAACCTTATTTTCGGTCGTACTTTCAAAACATCCTGTATAAAGAACTGTTGTAATTCGCAGATGAGAACATAGCCAAGATACGAAATTCAGTTTTTATAGGAATATGTATCTGCATTATTGTACGCCAGCTATTAACACGGCTCCACCCACTTCTTCGAACTGATGACGTCACATGCGCGTGATTACGAGGTTTCCGCCATCAATCAGTGCTCGAGTTATAACTAATATCGAAGCGTCACCAAATAAATATTAAATTTTGTCCTAACTTTTTACGATTCAAGAAAGTAGCAGGTACATAAGTATATAAACATGCGACACTATCTTTGCTACATCATATCAATTGCAATTCGATTTAGAAGCGCGTTACAAAATGCATAAAAGGAAGAGACTATATAGGAGTAGGGAGCCTAGCATATTCTTCTTTCCTCCGCATTATTATGCCGACGATCAGTGATAGAAGTTTTCCATACCGATTTGGGCTTAGCGTGTGACAGATTTGCATGCAAATTTCTTTCCAACTATATATTAGAGATTTAGCATGTGGGGTGAAACATTTCGTGACGGTCTATTGCACTCTAGAATTTAAATATATATTCGCTACAATTACATTCCTCGCACATACATACATAACTAGTAGTAACCGGCGTCAACCGTAAAAGAAAACAAAAACGCCATAATACGAAATCTATTCTACTATAACATTCCGTGACGTATATTTACAACTTTAAACACTGTAATTGCATTGAACTTCTTTTTTTCGGAATGTGTATTTTCGAAATCAAAATTATACAGTTATGGAAAAATCTCACAAATTGGCACCGAAATATCATTAAGAAAGGATGTTTTATAAAACAGCTTACATTATTTAAGTACACTCCGCCAAAAAAGTATCGCATAATTTAGTTTTGAATCATAAAAGTATCGCATAATCTTTGTTTGTAGCATAAAGTTGTAAATATACTTTAATGCGCTCTAAGATATAATTTCTATGATTGTTTAAATAAAATACAGGCCAAATAAAAACAAGAACTCATACTTGAGATTTTTATTAAAACAAGAAATTATAATTTTGGAAAGAAAAATGTCATAACAGTAGCTTTTAATACTAGTATTGCCACCTCTGGCTCTTATGACCGCTCGCATACGGTTTGGCAGAGATTCGATTAACCTCCGTATATAAGCCTGATCCAAATTCTCCCACTCGTCACGGAGAGCATTTGCTAGTCCATGCAGGTTCGTATCCGTCTGTGAAGGAGGTCCCACACGTGCTCGATAGGGTTCATGTCCGGACTTACCGCAGGCCAATCTAAAACTGGAATACCAACATCGTTAAGGTATTCCTGGACGATTATTGCAACATGCGGTCGTGCATTATCGTGCATTAACATGAATTCGTTTCCTATAATTGGCGCATATGGTACTACATGTTCTTCTAAAATGTCCGTTATATACCTGTGGGCAGTCAGTGTACCTCTGTCTACTGGTACTAACTCTGTACGAGCTGTTAAACAGATGCCTCCCCAAACCATAATAGAGCCACCAGCGAAATTAGGTCTAGGTCTGATATTACACTGCGAATAGCGCTCACCGTCTCGTCTGTACACTGAGATACGCCTATCTGAGGTGTAAAGACCAAATCTTGACTCATCTGTGAAGAGTATATTGGCCCAGTCATTAATGTTCCAATTTACATGTTCTCTGGCAAACCTTAAGCGAGCCACTCGGTGGTTCCTAGTGAGACGAGGGGCTGTTACAGCTACTCTAGCTCTTAATCTACTCCGTCGTAACCTATTCCGAATAGTTTGAGTACTCACACGAGTATTTCTGACTCTAGCCAAGTCGTTCTGCAATTGTCTCGCAGTTACATGTCTTCGACGTAATGCTTGTAGTAGTAAATAGCGGTCATCTTGGCGAGTAGAACATCTTGGACGACCTGGTACAGGTCTTCTACTGTAAATGCCTGTTTGATTGATGTTCATCAAATTAGCAACGTATGCTTGAGATCGTCCATCTTCGATTAAAGCAACTATAGCAGCCACTTGTTCTGAAGTTAAATTGCTCATTTTAGTTTTAAAAGCGTTGGTACAGAACTCTGACTTCGCACTTTAAATTTTGTCCGTATAGGAAGACTTTCAATAAACAACTGAACAAACCTTACACATATGCATTTTTCTAAATGTGTCCTTTTAGAAAAAAAAAAAAGTAAAAACGCTAAGTTCCATTATTTTGTTAGTGTTTTTATAGTTCACATACACGAGGCAAACTTTTTGTGAACGTATAAAAATATCTTGGTTCATAAATGCCCTTTTTTAGTTTATGCGATACTTTTTTGGCGGAGTGTATTATATTTCCCTCTAAGGTAACCTTGTTCGTTATACTGATCTTATTTCACACCAGGCTAATTAATTTATATTTTTTAATGATTAGTTTATAAGTAATAGCATTCCATTTTAGAAGTGATTTAATACGTTCACCAAAATATTAACGGGACAGACAATATAATAATTACAAACTATATCTAAACTGTGGCTCCCAAAAGAAACAACGTCTGTTTAAGAGAGGTGGAAGGCCTGTAATTTGTGTGCACAGCAACCGACAAGCGGTAGCTGTTATTTCCCGGAGTTCGCAGACTTAAGATCCGGGTCTGCGGTCAATGCTAAGATGTTTCACGGAACCGGGATTAAAGACCGGATCAAATCTCTTCCTAAACCGACCCTAAACAGAACTAATACGGGCGATTATTAAGGCTTTGTATCATTAATCAATACATGTATCGGTATACAAGATAAAGTACTATTTTGCCAACAAAACGCAAATAGTGTTTCGTAATATTGTTGCAATATAGCCACGTTTGGAACGTAAAAGTAGATATTTTAATGAAATATCTCAACCGAAAGTATATTTTGTAACATACAATTGGCAGTAATAGTAATAGAAGTTTACTTTTCCAATATAATACTATTTCCAGAACCAAAATACCAAAAAAGAGTGTATATGTTAGTCAAAATCAAAATCAGAACGCCGCCTGCCAAAAAAAGAAGAGAAAACGAAAACAAGAATTAATTTAATACAATGTAAAAATAAAATTAACATTCATCAAATTGAAAATGAGTATTGAATTTTTGAACATTCAATACACTCAGAAAATGACAGGGGTTAAATGAATCAAACTTTGGTCGCGTTAACAATATTGCGAGGTTAAATACAAATTTAGAGAGAAATGGGTCTCATCTGTCCATAAAATACGGGATAACCATTCGGGTTCAATTTCTATCTGAGCCAATATTCGCAAGCAAAATCATATCTGATAGGAAAATCTACATCCTTTAATTCAAAAAGCAGTTTCAGTTTATTGAGATACATTTTCAGGATTTTACGTAAAACTTTCCAAACCGTGACATATCGCAGTAATCCAGCAGTGTAATTTCTACCACATTCGTAATAACATTGAATTAAACCAATTCTTGTTTGTAGATGCATGTTCTGAAAGTTTGAATCGTTTCAATGGACGTTTACATGGGTTTTATTTTCAGAACAATTCTTTAAATCGCGATGATTTATTTGACACTTGTATCAGCAATTGACACGACAACTCTTTTGTTTTCCATAGATACAGTCAAATCCAAAGCCAAAAGCAACTAGATTCCATTTATTTTTTGCTACTAGCTTGATTTATTCTATATATTCCGCTAACATCATCAAATGCTTAAATTACTGTAAATGTCACATGTATGCTGATGATACGCAATTGTATTACTCGTTTTCTTCTAATGCCGTTGCGGCTGCTGTCCAGAATATAAACGATGACCTGACGCGAATTGCTGTGGAGTCTTTACGACACTCGCTGCGTCTTAATCCCCAAAAGTCTAGTGCCCTGGTGTTTGGCAGGGCTAAAACTAAATCTAAAGTTATTGACTAAATAAAAATTTTCGTTAACAGCGAGGCACTAACTATTTCAGAGCGCGCCAGGAATTTGAGGTTGCTTCTGGATACTACGCTTCGGTTTAAAGAGCACGTTTCTTGTCTTGTAAGACGTGCATTTTATAGTTTGAAGGTTCTGTATGGCAGTAGGGACTGCTTGGATGTGAATTTAAGGAAGTTGTTGTGTGAGACACTGGTGTTGTCGCATTTTAACTTTTGTATTAATGTATATTTTCCTTGTCTTGACAGTTCTGATAGATTAAGGGTACAGAGAGTGCAGAACGCGTGCTTGCGTTTTATATATGGCCTTCGTCGTTATGACCATATTTCGCATACTTTTGAATTAACTAAGTGGTTAAACATGTCTCGCAGGGCTGATCTTCTTGCAACTGTATTTTATTTTAGAATCATTGTTTACAAAAAAAACCCAGCTATCTCTATCAAAGGATTACTTTCAGAGCGGATGTCCATGCAGTCAACATTAGATTTAGGGGACGGCTTACACCGGCCCGGCACCACCTGGAGATATTCAAAAGGTCATTCTCTTACAATATCGCGCGATTGTATAATGGTACTCTGTCTGATCTGCGTTCATTGCATCCGATGTCCTTCGCCTGTCGGTTACGTCAATATTATTGTGAATCATATGGTTATAATTAATTCTGGCTTGCATATAAATACCCTCATATTCGTTATTACTGTATAATTGATTGGTACTGCGGTTAGTTCTGGTTCTGATAGCGTTTTTTTTTTCTTTTCTTTTTTCGGGAAGGTTTGAGAGGTAGACCAGTTGCTTCGAATAAGTCGCTGATCTCGAACCGTTTGGCGTCGGGGAGTGAACAATTGAGACTTTGTCTCCTGTGTATGGCTTGCACATGTCATTAGGAGTTACTTGTATGTGTGTGTATGTATGTATGTATGTATGTATGTGTGTACTTAGCATAGTTTTGTTATGCTCTGTAAAAGAACTGTTTGTAAACTCTCTGGTGCCAATAAACACCAGATATTAGTATTCACAAAATTTGTAACCCCCACTTTTTTTAAGCACGAGCCGCCACTGCTATTAACGTATATTGTGTTTACTTGTGTGTTATTCTCATTGCGACAACCACTTACAACAATATCAGATAGAAGGATATCCTTATTCAGATGAAACCGTCAAGAGCTATCAAGATGTTAGAGACGTAGTCTCCGCGGCAACAGCGGAAAATTATGTCGATACTCCTGATGTGTTATCCGAGCAACAGCAGAAGCAGAAGCCCCATCAGTCAGTTATGATAATCGCTTTTCGTTTTCCCCAATCGGCAACGGGCGCGACAACTCAATTTTAATTAGATTTTCTTTAATTAATATGCTAATAATTTTGCATAGTAATTATTGCGAGCAATCTACCGAATGACGGCGGTGTCGCTTTGATGTGTCTAAGTCTCAGTTGACGAGGGAATGCCAAATAACCAATCGAATAGTTTGCCGTAGGTTGCGGTTCTTGCCTCTATGAATGCGTTTAGGATTTGTATTCAACACATTGGGACATTGTTTAATATGTTTGCATAGGTTAACTACTTATACTGGATCCTTTATTAAAGGAAAAATAATGTTGTTAATACTATTATCGATCTAAGCAAGTAATTTTACAGAAATTAATTAGACATTTGGAAATATATCAAACAATTTGAAAGTTACATTTCACTTTATTTGAGTTTTGAGCGAATAAACTTAAAAGGGCTTATAATACAAAATCAATAAAGATATTACTTCTAATGAAGTAGCTTTCCTCGTATGTGAACACAAGTAACTCCCACGATAGATACTGCACAACTGCGCTTTATCAGCGTTATTTTAGTTCGCGAATCATCCACCTTTCTTAAGCCGTAGTGCCGTAACGAGAGCCTGCATAGGATTAAAGGATACCGGAAGCCTTACTGTTAAACATTATCAGTTCAACTGCACAGCAGAGAGAAGAAAACCTTATCAAACACCAAATCATAAGATGGCGAACTATGACAATAAAATGCGTGGCTGTCTAGAAGACCAGTCTCAATTAGTCCAATCTTGGGATACCGGACGGACCCCATTGTGCGTCCACAACATTGCCGTACTTCAGTATTACAAGACTCAGCTGGAGCGGACGACCACTTCCCTAGCTACTCGTGGGAACTACTACGGATGTTAAAAGTGAAAAACCCAAATCCACCAAAGTTGTAGACCGAGGAAAGAGCATTGCACAGGATGTACCAGAATCGGCACCTCAGACCCAAAAGAGGTGGATTTAATGTCCGACGACGAAATCCGATCGGCAAAGCTGTCGGGACTGTCTAGTACCAAAGTGCAAAGCTAGTGAAGCAAGCTCAAGATAACATTGAAGTTAAAAGAGCCGTAAACAAAACAAACTATTCAGTACGCACAGAACAGCCGGGAAGGCCCCACTAAGGCACAAACAGTAGCCAAGAAGACGACCGAATCTTGAGAGTCCAAGAAAGCTATACAGGCATCATCCCGGAACACAACTACGATGCAGATATCGGCCCGACCATATAGTCATGATCTGCGTCGATAATCTAGTGCTCAACGGCTAAAGGAAATTGTTCCCACTCTCAGGTCATGGAAGGGAGCAACTCTGATAGCTCTGAATGGCAATTAATCCAATAATTTAAATGGAATATTAGTAAGAGGCAACATCACCTTTTGCGGCTATGGCTTGTATGCGTTTTGGCTTAGAATCTACTAAAGTCCTACAATACGGAGGTGATGGAGTGCCAAATTTGCGTAATTTTTGCCTTTAATGCTAGTACTGTACGGTGACGATAGTTATGCAAAAACCTCTTCATCTAATGCGGTAAAGTTTCAATGACATTCAAGTCATGTCAAGTCTACTTCACGGCCAAGATAAAACTTCTAAACTATGGTCCCAAACCACTTTTTTTGTTGTTTTCGCATTGTGGCAGGGTGCACTGTCTTGCTGAAATATAAAACTTTCGTTCCCAAAACTGCTCTGCCGTTGGAATAGTTTCCTAATAAAATATGTTGGTACTTTTCTGCATTTGCAGTACCATCAATGAACTCAACCCCTCTACTTCTCATGCATCCCCATATCATAACCGCTGGGGAAATTTTACCGTATGTTTAAGGCAGTCTTTATGAAAGCTTCAGATTTTGTAGGAATTGCCCTTTTTCGAAAATCACCTACGCAGGCATAAAATTTTGATTCGTCGCTGAAAATAACATTACTCCACAGTTTCGTTGTCCAGAATATTTTAGATTTTGCCCAATCTAAACTTCTTTGCTTTTGAATAGCTGTTAATAATGACTTTTCCTTTGCCTTTACGGAATGTGAATAAAAGAACATTATTAATTTTTATGTTGTAACACGAACAATAATAAACTTACCTTATGAAAACTGTAACCAGACTTATGCAACCATAGTCCACAGCATTGTCGTAAGGTACCTCTTTTATTAGTTCGGCAAATCTTCACCAGAACACGATGTTCTCTTTCAGTAATGAGTGCTGCGACGCCGGCCTGAACTTCTACCACAAACATCAACATTAGCTGTCTCCCTATATTTTTTTTATAATATCTCCGACTGTTAATTTCGCCATATTTAACACATTTGAAATTTTTTACATTGATTTACCTTTGCCGGGGTGTTTATTTGTTACAACATCACGCGTCATCCTCTTATGAATTTACTTCATAAAATGACAGAGAGAATCAAAACTAGCAGTTATTGATTCAAACACACTAGATTTATTACTAAGTGCATGTATAAAATACTGATTTTAACGTGAATAAAGATCAGCGTCCGAATATTTATTTGTCAGCAAATTTATTATGTTTTTGTTACTCCGTCATGTAGTTTATGTAAAATAAAAATATAACTCAATGCGATCCGACTTCATGCTACATAAAATATTTCGTACATCGTCCGAATATATAGTTGTCAGGGCTCGTAGAATAACTTTCACATAGGTATCAGAAATTTTGTTGTTTGCCGTAAACCCCAGATTTATGATTACTAAGAGTATATAAATATATTGTTTGTTCTCTACAAATATAATTTTATTTACCCTAGAAAGAACACGGTAATTATATAGATTTCCGCGCGCGCTTATCTTCTCGTAAATTAGGTTTATCACTGTATACCCAAGAAAGAGTAATCATTTCGAAAATTACCCCCAATTTTTTAGGAAGAATTAGAATACAACTGAGTTCTTACCTAATATTATTTTAATCAACTAGGCCATGCTGATTATCTCAGCAGATCATCAGCGCACACGGTGTTTCCGGTATAGCTTGCTAATGTTTACATCGTTCGAATACCGGAGTGTAGTGCCAGTAATCTTGACATTAGTAAATTTACATTTGATTAATAAGAAGCTAACACACAAAGTCACCATATTCTACGCACGTAATTATCCACTCCCAGTACTCACCCCTTTGACAAAAATTGCTTACAAAACACAAATAGAATAAGGTGGGTATTAGTATTTCAACATACAGGGATATAATATGAAAAAATCGCTTAAAGTGAATGTTTCGTAGGTATATCTTTATGTAGTACACACTGATAGAAAGAATTCTTGAAACTAAAGGAATCTATTTTTTAAGGATATTTCTTTCTTCCAAGTCAACATTGCATATTCTCAAAGAAACACGTATTTCTAATGAAAATTACACAATTGACAATTGTTCATTCGCGTTCCTCTCATTGTTATTGTAATCATATGTAATGACACACTTCAGTCATTTTTGCTCTTATACATCTTTCTGACACATTTTTTGAGAATATTTAAGTTTTGATTGAAACGAATGTCTTTTATATAACCAAACTAGTTACTGTTTGATTCAAACAAACCTTACTGTTAATGTAATAATAAAGATATATTTCTTTTGATAATCTTGCGTAGATTTACAAATATGTTCAATTCGAAACACCAATTTGAAATCAACTGCCGCAAGCATATAATATTGAACATATTTGTAAATCTAAATTGACAAATTAGCAAATATCTTCACTGAAATAATGAGTTTAAAATCTTATAACTCTCATACATTACTATTAATAGTGCGAAAGCATATATACGCTTTGAGCGTAATTTACAAATGTCGTCGAGTGACACTGAAGAGCTGTAAATACAGCGAAACATGCATGTCTGTCAATAACGACATTTGTATAAAATTTTTCTGAATTTATCAATTAATATGGCGTTTAACGCAAAATTTAGTGGCTTACGGAAATTGATTTCAAATTGGTGTTTCGAATTGAACATATTTGTAAATCTAAATTGACAAATTAGCAAATATCTTCACTGAAATAATGAGTTTAAAATCTTATAACTCTCATACATTACTTATTTATTATATTATTTTTTGGAGTTGGGAGGCTCTAGCCCATAAGCCATATAGCACGAGTTGCGACTGACTATAGCTATTTTTTGGGCGCAGTATCGCGAGCATACCCTTTCCGAGACTACAACATAACAGCATATGCAAAATAAATTGGCGGGTGCGCAATACCAAGAGGACGTGCTAAATGGAGTGAGACGCACCCGAAGAAATAGACATGTTATAACTAGCCTGTGGGAACATAGCCGTCCCCAGTCTCTTCGCTATTAGTTCAAAAATCGTAATTCAGTTTTTGTTATAATTCGTATCTGCAAAATCGTACGCCCGTTTCCCCGAGCTGATGATGTAGATGTTCGTGAGAGCGCGTCAGACAATTGACAGTGCATGAACTATAATACTTTATGGGAAAACTATTTTATCGATTAGTATCTATTGTTAGCAATACTAAAAGGCATCCAAAAGCAGTACGTTATTAGTAGCGTGGACGCCTCTAGCCGGTATGTTTTGGCACAAGGGATCCGATCGTAGAGCGCGAATAGCCGCCGGAGTATTTTTAGGGAGCGGGCATACCCCTAGTACCAGACTGTCTAGGTCGTCTGGTACTAGGGGTATCCCCGTCCGTCGTTAAAAGCGGAAAAACGCGTAAACTTTTTCCGAAATTTGGATTTTTCACGATTTTCGGGAACGGACTGACAATGCTCAAGGCCGATACCTGCGCGCCGGCGAGAAGGGTCGGATTATGTAATATAGCAGGTGATCGGCAGGTAGTCGTGCAGCGAACATCAAAACATCGAAACCGTTTACGGACGACGAATTTGGTCTGAAATAATCACAAAGGAGATCGAAGAAATGGTAAAACATTATTAATTAACATTATAATTAATGTAATAACCATTATTCGGAAGACGTCGGTTACCAAGTATGTAAATTATCGATAGTTGACGGGTATCTCAAGCAGATAAGAATTTTGTGTTTTCTTCGATTGTTTTAGTATTACAACGGAAAATAATGATGATACAGTATGTGTAATTTCTAATTAAGAAAAGTGAATCTACAGGATGACAATTTCACGTTTAATTATTACAATATATACAGTATGTGTAATTTTTAATTAAGAAAAATGAATATACAAGGTGTACCGACGATCCCAAACCAATCACAGGTGTAGACGGGAGGTAGCGGAGAGTGGTGCGGTATAGGGGGTCTGCTGGGGTGGGTCGGAACGGGGATCAAACCAACGACTGCGAGTCTTTTTACAAGTGGGAGGGGTTCAGCGGGTCTTCTGAGGTGGCTCGTAATCCGATATCAAATCAACGACTGCGAGACGAGTGGACTCTTTTTACAAGTGAGCGGCAGGAATTAAGAAAAATGAATATACAGGGTGTACCGACGATCCCAAACCACAGGTTTGTACGAAGATTAGTTGAGGGGATTCGGTTTAGCCGGTCCGCTGTCTGGGCCGTAATCCTTCATCAAACGACTATTTAATCGGCTGGGTGAACAGTCCGGAGTTTACTAGTATCCACAAATAATTAGTTAGATTTAGAGACCAAATAGATCTCCCTTTTTTAACCGAATTTGTTTGTGCAATTCAGGTGCAATACACTTTCAACATTGTATCTTCTGTAAATTTTTTATCAAGAGAAACCCAATTATTGGTCACAATAATTGTATATAGCGGAGCACTCTGTACATTTCATAATATATGCGATTTTGATGTATGTAAATGCTTCCAGTGCTTTGATATAAATGGTACGTTAACAATAAGTTAAAATTAATTTTTTTTATGTTTCGTTAGTTTAGTGAAAGTATTGGCTAAGTATTAAAAAACTTCTTAATAGATGTAAAAAACATTTTCACTTTTATTTGAGTCTTTTTCAATTACTTATTATATTTTTAATACAAGATTTCAGTTTCAACAACAGTTTGTCATGTCTGATAATCTAATTTGAGAGGAATTACATATATATTAAAATTTGATGAGAAAATCTTTCTAATTGCTCTTTCATTTAATGTTATTAGACATAACAACAAAATGTTGTTGAAACTTAAAAATTGTGTTAAAAATATAATAAGTAATTGAAAAAGACTTCATTAAAAGTCGAAACCTTTTACATGAATTAAGAAATTACCCAGCCGACACTTCCACTAAACTAATTAAACATAATCTGCAATGGCAACAAAAAAAAAGATGAACCATGACCAACCATTACTTTACTGCAAGTCAAAACAGTTCTTAACTACTTCGTAGAAAACTGGAAAATTCGATCAGCTTGCCTTGTACGTCTGGCAAAAACGCCTGAGATTTGATATGCAAAGTGTTATTCGGTTTGGGCGGACGTATTTAAATAAAAGAATCATTTTTCTGAGTGGCGGTGATGTGTTGGTGAGGCAACGAGACGGGAGTTGAAAGTTAAACCGTCGCAATCTCGTTAAGAGTTCTTGCCGAGCACGACATCAGAGAACAAATCGTTTGCCAATAGCGTTATACATTTGAATAGCAATTTAGCATGGGGTGAAATTCTAATCAGTTTTTATGACAGCATTTTTGTAATAACGTCATCGTACTCTTTCTATTCCCTCATTTTCTGTCACCCAAAAAACACGTACGTAATCTTATCGATCGGCTTAAAATGGTCGATATTCATCTCAATTTTCATTATATTGCGAAATAATTGCCACCATTAAGTATGTGTAGTGTCAATACTCGTGAAATGATAAAATATTGCGATTTGTTGCCATGCTAACAGAATCTCGTTATACAGGGTGTTTTGAAACATCGTTTAAAGATTTTAAGGGCATGTAGTACGATCGAAAATAAGGTTAAAAGTCATAATAAACATATGTTCGCAAATCAACCGTTTACGAGATAACAGCGAGTGTTCCTAGTAGTACATGGATATAACATATCCCAGTAAATAGGTGCTTATCAGCTATTGTTTTATGACAGTTTAATTTGACGTTTTGTGCAATTTGTAGCAATTATAATGGTTGCGTATTCTAATGCTGAAATGAGCGATATGGTGTTCATGTACGGTCGTGCTAATGGGAATTCTTTACAAGCACGTCGCTTCTATGCTGAAACGTTTCCTGATCGCCAACTGCCTTCGCATGTGATGTTTCAGACCGTGTCTCAACGACTAATAGAAACTGGTTCGTTTGAGAAGCGGTCGTCTGACACTGGACGGCAGAGATTAGCATGTACTCCACAGATATAAGATCGAATTTTGAATATTATTGATGAAAATCCCGAAACTAGTGTTAGAAGAATTTCGACTCAAGTGGGTGTAAGCAGCAATCTTGTTTGGAGAACTCTTCATGAGCAACTCCTATACCCCTACCATATCCAACGGGTACAAGCCCTTACTGCTCCGGATTATCAAGCGAGAAGGGCTTTCTGTGAGTGGTTTTTGCGAACAGCTGCTGATCGGCCAGTTTTCGCTGATAACATCCTCTTCACTGATGAAGCTGGTTTTACTAAAAATGGAGTATTTAATTTCCACAACAATCACATTGGTGTGACGAGAATCCTCATGCATCTGGTTAGGCATGATAGGGGAACGGTTGTTAGGACCGATAGTTTTGCCACAACGCTTAACAGGTTCTGCATACCTCGAGTTCTTGGAAAATACTTCACCTGAACTTTTGGAAGATTTACCTATAAATCTAAGACTGAACCTCTGGTTTATGCAAGATGGAGCTCCACCGCACTTTACGCATGCTGTTAGGGAACATCTTAACAATGAATTTCCTGGGAGATGGATAGGGCGAGCAGGTCCCATTGCTTGGCCTCCAAGGTCTCCCGATCTAAACCTGTTGGACTTTAGTATCTGGGGTTATTTGAAAAGTTTAGTATACGCAACACCGGTAAACGATCTTACAGAGTTGCGGCAACGAATAGAACACTGTTGCCAGATAATACGAGAAAAACCCTTGTTTTTTGAAAGAATGCGCGCTTCCTTTGAAAGCAGATGTAGATCCTGTGTCGAAATGGAAGGACGTCATTTTGAACATCTTCTTTAGTTATAATCTATTTTACGTTAAAATACAATAACATCTTAATAAAAACCGCTAAAGCAAACTTATTCTGCATTTGCGATAAAATCGCTGTTATCTCGTAAACAGTTAATTTGTGGACATATGTTTATTATGACTTTTAACCTTATTTTCGATCGTACTACATGCCCTTAAAATCTTTAAACGATGTTTCAAAACACCCTGTATAATAGGCAAAAACATCTCAAGCCTGAAGTTATTTTCTGAAATGTGCAACATGGGGGTGAGCACCGTTTATTAGTACATCTTAAATGTATCTAAAGTATGCAATCATACTACACATATTATTCGATTCCAGTCACAAAAAAGTGAGAATATCAAACGTGGTATTTTCAACAAAAATACTTATAATTCTTGTCGATTATTTTCGAGTTCGAGTTATTTTAAACATAGAACAGCTACTAACACACATGCATATAATGTATTATTACGATATCTTTATTTTGCAATTTTTTTACCTGTTTTTAATGTTTGTGACACTGTTGATTTCACCACATTAACTTCAGAATGTTTAGCGCAAATAATACCATTTAACATAACGTTTACTATAAATTTGTTATTTCGGAGTTTAACATTAAAATACAACAACTTTACAAAATATAAAGGAGAAGTTGATTCTAATTTACACAATAAATAACTACATCAAAAAATTAATATTCAGAATTAAATACGTTAAAACATTCAATTCAAACTCTAATACTTAAATTTCCTGACTAAATGGTAACTAACGCTCTCAGTCGGATTCGAACAAAAGCACTCAATTAAAATAAATATTACTTTCTCAAAACACAACTAGTTAAATTATATTAAATTAAACCAAATATGAACTTAGAGACCCAATGTCGCTACATATTGTCCGATTTTACTCTAAATTATCGTGTCCATAAAATTATAGTTGCATATTAAATAATAACTCCAATATCTTGTGGAAATTCTAGGCGTATTTAATGTTTCAAAATTTATTTATATAAAAAACATATGCCTAGAAAATAAAATAAATAAATTTTGAAACATTAAATACGCCTAGAATTTCCACGAGATATTGGAGTTATTATTTAAAATACAAAAGGCTACTAAAAATACAAGTACACTCTTACGAAGATTTGGTAAAATTCCTGTACCGTTTCGGGGCAATTATATTACCCCGAAACCGTACAGGTATTTTTCTTGTGGAAGTAAAATTACTTTGATGTGAAAATTCACCAAGGAAATTTACTACTAGTCTATGAAAAATACTAAGTAAAATGAAATTTACCCAGTAAATTTCATACACTAGTAGTAAATTTCCCTGGTGAATTTTTACATCAAAGTAATTTTACTTGCACAAGTAAAATACCTGTACGTTTTCAGGGTAATATAATTTCCTCGAAACCGTACAGGAATTTTACCAAATCTTCGTTAGAGTGTACGGGTAGGTTTTTATTATTATAAATATATATTACAGGTAATTTAATAAATATAAAAACAATGCTTATAATAATGATAACAATAATACACTTAGATGGTACTCAACTGTTTCATTAAACTTATAACTTTCTTTTTCGAGTGTGAAAAGAGGCTGTTGTCCCTGGGAAAGCATAAAAATTTTAGTAATATTACGTTTTTACGTAGGAATTTTACCTACAAATAAAAAATACTGGTCGATATGTGGGAAATTTCCTAAAGTATAGGTAATGTTACTAAAGAAACGGAAAAAAACTCAGTTTTTGGTGATTTTCTCCCAAATGGTACTGGAACTTTTCAGAGTAATCCTGGTAAATTTACTAAAATTGTTTAGTGTGTATATAATATTTGCATATTGTTTATGTCCATTGAAACATTTGGCATACGCCAAACCTGTCTTGTTCACATTTTCTAACTTTTAATTTTATATTATTATATCCCAGCTCATAGGTCTCGGCCCATAACTTTTTCATTTATAGATTTTTTTTTATAATATTCGGAATGTACCTTTTACTATAAATTTCCTAATATTTTTTACCGGAAGTAAAACAAATTTAAAAATTTAAATGGAACATCCAGTATATTCGAATTCCCCGTAATTTTCTCAGTCTAAAAATGTTTTCGTTTCCATTTCGTCACTAAAATTTGTATTTTTTATGTTTTAATCTAGAGTAAAACCGGAAGTGATAAAAAATTGTAATATAGGTTCAGTCATTGGAAATTTATAATAAATAGCACATTCTGAAATTTATAATAAAAATATCTATAAATAAAAAAAGTTATGTGCAAGGACCTATGAGCTGGGACGCCCGGTATATTAAGCCTTTTGTGATGCTTTTTTTTTTTTGTTATTATGCTGATTACATTGGTTTCCTATAATAAATTAGTTGCGAATGCTTAGAATATGACTGTTTCTTAGTTGGCTAGCCCATTTTTCCAATCTTCTATGTACCTAAACTATTTCCTGCAAATGTATACCATTTAATTAATCTCAAGTATCTTATATCATTGCCAAATACTCACAATGTACGCTTTTATCACGGATGCATATTTATTTACAAAAAGAAACTGAATTGTACACTTTTTATTACGTTATTGAAAAAAGCATAGACCGGCATAAAAGAGAACAATCATGATTGATACATAAAATGTCCAGTTTAGCTTGTAGTGTTGTCTGTCTTCGTTTGTTGGTCAATTTCATATCCCTTTCGTTTTTAGGATATTGAAAAATGAGCGACACAAGGGAACAATACATTCTGGCCGTAGATAGCAATACAAAATGACCAATCCCTCTTCTACGCGCGCTACGTGCTATATAAATATATCGCACGAGAGTCCATTTCTCTGTTCGATATAAAATATATTTTTCGCAAACGAGCGTATCTACTTTTTCTGTTCTAGCTATAATTCTGTACTTCAGGGATCTCTCGTGTCAGTAAACAGTGGAAGTTTTATGTTATAAAAATAAATAACTCCGATATTTCGCTAAAGGTATACGTTTACGTGCATTTACCTTAAAATATTATTAACGAAAATGTTGCTGAAGATAGAAAAAGAACAGCATTGGAAAGCAAAAAAAAAATCGAATGTTAACTATAGTAATAATTAACAGTGGTGCATAAAACAAATTCGGATCTGCAGAAATTTACAACACTTCTGACACTTAGAAATGGTTATGAAGGTATCAAACAATGTCTGTTATTTCAACCTAATTAAGATCAATATTTTAAATATCCCGTGTTTTATTTCCAAATTTCAAAAACTGATACGAAATCAAAATTAGAGAAGCAATTTGAAAACTTGATGTGACTGCTTATAAAATTTTCTTTTTATAGTACCTATTTTATATTTTGTAACGATGTACACACTGATACAAATTATTTGTCAGAATACGGCAACTCTAATGCAGGAGTGGGACAGATATTAGAAGAACGAATATTATGTCCACATGACTCACTATGTATACATTCATCCCGTGACGAACACCAGATCATGGTATATGGGCAGTCTACCACGCCATTGCCGAACAAATTGCAAGATTCAAATTTGGGCATGAATGGTATCCTTCCTATTTGCATAAAGTCAAACATCTTTAAGTCGCCTGAATGTCCATGTGGTTCTGCTGAGGGTAGCCTAAACCATATTAGTAGTGTGTTAAACGGTGAAATCTTGGCAACAGGTTTCTGGGAAGCGCTTCAGTAGTAGGGGAGAGGGGGCCCACTGTGGACAGGGGCCAGTGTGGACGGGAACAAAAATGCTTTAAAAATGAATTTGAATTTCGCGCTAACCACACGAATAAATATCAACAGACCCTCACAAATACGTGTTCAAAAGTTAGTCACCCTAACACAAACAACAACGAAGTAATGGCCGATCGTGCTGTGTTCGTGAAGAACACAGGTGAGTTGTTTTGGAAGTTCTCATAGAGTAAACTTTTAGTCTAATCTGTGTGCTTGATTATAATACATGTTTTGACGTTTCAACAATTCATCTAAAAAAACTGCAATTATTTTTTTGTTCAGAGGCATGTCGGGGCCAGTGTGGACAAACGTGATGGGGCCGGTATGGACGCTGTCCCAAGTGGCCCCCTTGCATGTGTTATGTTTTTACTTTCTCTTTGACAAGATACTTTTCTTGATGATTTTACTTTTGTTTACAGATGGTGCGAAATTACATTAGGAAGACCGACAGAGCAACGATAGACGAGGAAAATGTTTTAAAAGCTGTTAAGAAAGTGCTAAGACGACAATCTAGTCTGAGACATGTTGCTGCGGAATATAATTTATCCAAATCGATGCTACACAAGAGGGTTCAGATGGCAAAAGCAAACTTAGATAATCAGGCAGTTGACATGAGAGGAAGCAGTGATAGTGACTTGGGTGAATCTGATACAGAACCTTGTTTAAAGACCATTAAGTTAGAGGGTAAAGGAAAAAATCAGGCAAAGAAAGTATTCACTAACGAGCAAGAACTACTGATAGTAAATTACTTGCTGAAAGCTTCGAATCTGCATTATGGTTTCACTTACAAGAAAACGCAAGAACTTGGTTATGAATATGCAAAGTTATTGAAACTGCCCTATCCTAAGCAGTGGTATGAGAACAAAATGGCAGGAATTGATTGGGTGAAGAGAATGATGAGGGACCACAACAAATTATCATTGCGAAAACCAGAAAATACAAGCTATGACCGCAACATGTCATTCAACCAGGTCAATGTAGAAGTGTTTTTTCATAAGCTGCATATCGAAATGGAAAAGTACGGGTTAACACCTGATCGTATTATCAATCTTGACGAAACTGGTTTAAATACAGTAATGGAAAGCCCAAAGGTAATTGCGGAATGCGGAAAGAAATAGATTGGAGCAATTGCGTCTCAAGAAAGAGGAGTGACGGTTACAATGTGTGGTATTATTGCAGCCTGTGGAACATCAATCCCACCTGTTTTTAATTAGCCAATGGTTAACATGAAGGACAGATTCTTGGACGGAGCTACACCAGGATCGATTGGAATTGCGAATAAAACAGGCTGGATCACCAAAGAATCTTTCATTGAGGTGCTAATGCATATCCAAAAACACACACATTGCTCAATTAACAATCGCATTCTTTGTCTTCTTGACAACCACTCAAGCCATATTATTGTTGAAGCCATTAGATATGCTAAAGATCATGGACTTAGCTTAGTATCATTTCCTCCACACAGTACGCACAAACTACAACCACTGGACGTTGCTGTTCATGGTCCGTTTAAAAAGTACCAGAAGGTCGCCCTAGCTGACTGGTTGCGCGCACTCCCTGGTAGAAGTGTCACGATTTCTGATATTGCAGGCATAGCGAAGGAGTCATATCTTGCTTCTTTTACACCCAAAAATATTGTTTCTGGTTTCTTAACTACTGGCATTTGGCCCATCAATCGGCTGAGGTTCAGTGATGTGGATTTTTTGCCATCCTATGTGACAAACCGTCCAGAGCACGCTGATGTGCCAACCTTGGTTAATTCCAAAGCAAATGGCGTGCCTGAGAGGGCTGAAGAAAGAACTCCAGAAAAAGAATAGCACGTGGCAAAAATAAGTCAAGCACAAACCCCTGATGTGGCTAGCTTGATTGGAACAACGTCCATAGGTTTAACCCCTGAAGATTGCATTCTCCTGCCTAAAGCTGCTGAAAGGAATAAAAGTAAAACAAGAAAAAGGTTGCACATGAAGTCAACAATTTACACCTCTACACCGGAAAAACTGAAACTAGAAGAGAGAAAGAGAGAAAAAGTAAAACCCAAACCAAGAAAAGAGCTGATGACAAAACGGAAAACACAGATACAAAAGAAAGATATTATTGAAAATGACGAGACTTCGGATTCTGAAATAGACATGATTCTCGAATCAGAAGACGATGGGTTGAGGAAGACGAGGACAGTGACAAAAGTGAAGGACTAATAAACATCGATGAGGAAGTGCTGGTCGTAGGACAATTTGTTTTAGTACAATTTCCCACTAAAAAAACCCTTAAATACTCTGTGGGTGAAATCACGGCCGTGGAGAGTCAGATCGAGGTCACAGTCAAATTTTTACGACACAAGAATCGTCATTTTCTGTTTCCTGATGTTCTTGATGAGTCACTTGTGACACGGGCGGACATTATCGGACTCTTACCACCTCCCATTCAACAAAAAACGAAGAGGCAGGGAAGCCTTCTTGCTTTTAATGTAAATTTTGATAAATATAATATCTTTTAATTGCTGATACTAGATTTTTTTAAGTTGTCCAAAATAGCCCCTTGTAGTGTCCTCAATGGCCCCTGGTGGGGGTCACTTTGGACACTTGACATGACTCACTGAAACCGTCAAATTTTAATCCTACAATGTATTTGTAAATTCGATAATTTTTGCTGTTCATGGTAATGGTATGCTTTGTTTAGGATGTGCACAACCACTCCGATACGTTCCATTAGTGATGTTAAAAAAATATTTTAAATAAATATTTCCACAGTAGCCCCCTCTCCCTAGATGATTTCAGTAACTGGTGATCTGGTTTTACTTTAGTTGCAGTTTAAACTGCCCTCGTTCTATAATTGCAATCGCATCACTCTAGCGTGGACCCGTGATACATTTCGCAGCATGCAAAATATTTATATATAATTACCTATAAGCATTCATTTGAGGTTAAGAATATCTTTACTTTCTTTATTTTTAGTGTAAATTTTATTCCTATATCCAAGATTAAACGTATTACGATTAAATTGTTCAACTATTTTGTGTATTATAAACGGTTATTCAACAGCGCAAAAATTCTATAATTTGTTAGGTATTGGCGTAAATTGAAATGTTTATTCAACATTAAATTTATTGTGTTGCTTAGTCTTTATCCAAATTATTCTTTCCTGTTTGGCTCACACTGTATAAACTAAGGATTTTTCCATAATTCAATGTTGAGCGTATGAGGTAGATATTAAAAATATATTTTACTCTTTAGAGAGCAAACGAATAATCCTTATTGCTAAGGATTGAATGTTTCAGCATAATTCATCGCTTTCTTACTCTATCGATTATAACAGGCAAAAATTGCCATCAAAGAAATGATCATTAAGTCGAATAAATGCAGACGGAAGGAAAAGCATCGACATTCTCCTCATCAAATAACAATAAATACCGATTATAGGGTAGAACGATTGTAATTCGCTTGAAAAGACAAGAACGGGGAGCATACCGCATCCCGCAAGACACTTCTAGCCGACTTAATATTCTTTCCGGTCCGGAAAAATCATGAATATGTTTCATTTTTATTGGCCATTTATATCCAAATACGTACCAAGATGTGAATTCAGCGCTCTAGGGTTGCTGCAAGCAATTGTAGGTGTAAGCGGCACGTAATATTTAGTGTGGGGTCGAGACCTCCGACTCTAATGTTCCCTTGAATTGTGGCTTGGGATATTTGCATTTTAATAGTTCCGGGTTACTGTTCCCGAAGATTTTCACTTTGGTCGACATTTCACTGTTCCCTTATAATCGAAATACACTTTGAGTTTATAGCATGCTCGCCTACATCGTAATAAGTGCGTATCTGCACAGATGTATCTAAAAAAGCTGGAGTTTTTTTTTAATTGCGATACTTTTGAAAGAAAAAATTAAGAAAACATTAGAGCGAAAAAAAAATTGCAATTAATACTGACAATAAACTAGATTATGCGACATTTGCAAATATGTCCTGAAAAGAAATCTATTTATTCACTAATAGCGTTTTCAGCTTACTGCACTACACCCGTGGAGTATATCTAGCTCCCTTACTAATATTATGTATTAAATTAAGATGGATATACAATCAGTGCATAAAAGTGCAGTAAAGTGCAGTAAGCTGAAAACGCTATTAGAAACGTTGCCCAAATAACTTGTATATTTGGCATTTATATACAGGATCCTGCAATAGTGTGTCAGGCTTCCATAGCTCTTTCACGAATTAAGTTAGGAATTGAACTCATACGCCGACTTATACTGTATTAGAGGGTCTACCTCAGGAAAATATTCTTAGTAATGGCGGACTTCCGGTTCTACCGGAAGTAGATACCAACTTTGTTATTTTAAATGGAACATACTGTATATTATAGCATTTTTGGATTTCCTGTTAAATTTAAATGGTACTTTATTAGGCATACATTGGACCTAACTTGCGCGGTTTTTGAATTACATAAGGTTTAAAAAAAAATGACATTTACAGGATCTTCAATTTAAAAATATCTCGAAACTATAAAAGTTAGAAAAATGCAGTTTCCAATTTGTTGTTAAAAAAACGTTGGGTTTAAATACAGGCTGATTAAATAAGGATCTATAATTTTCGAGCTCTAAAATCAAGGATAACTTGAATTTTTTAAATAGAATAGTATAGTAATTTTTACGCAACTGGATCTGAAATTTAATTTCCTTGCGATTTTACACAGGCATCACTCTGTCTATCTCCAATGGTTTTGGAGATATTCCCGATTTTTCAGTTTTTCACGATAGCATCGTATTGCGAAGAAACAAACACTGCCATGAAAAAAAAGCAAGTTATTTATTTGTCAAATTTGGAAATTTCTTGTCCAAAATAAATAGGTGTATTTAAGCGGGTACTATTTTGTAAAAAAAAATTAATTAATCAATGGAGGACTCATTTTGCATTGGGTGACATCGAGACAAACTGTTTTCTTGCCAGTAGAATTTATGCGTTTCGGTTTCCCGAAAGGCGACAACCAGAACAGATCAGTTTTGCCAGACTTCTTGAGCGGTTTGTTGAAACAGGAAAAGGTAACTACAAAAAGATAGAAAGGACAAAGGCGGCAACAAATGAGAAGAATGAGTTGGCAGTTTTATTCACAGTCACAAAAAATCCAAATACTAGTCAAGCGTACCACATTCAGTTGCACCAGGCTCTGAGTGAAAATGACTTTCAGCCCAGGACAGAGTGCTGTAGCTGGGTACAATTGCGCCCTCAAGAAAGCCAATTTTTTTATGGACGTACTTTTTGTCTGACGAAACAACTTTTCATAACACTGGATGCGTCGACAGACATAATTATCATTATTATTCTGTCGAAAATCCAAGGATGGTTTGGCAAATGGATCGTCAACAGTGCTGTTCAATAAACGTTTAGGAAAGAATTGTTGGAGAACATGTGGTAGGCCCACATTTTTTGTGGTGCTATCCGGATCCGCTATCCGAAACCTCGGATCCGGATCCGCTTCTTGAATTCGGATATACTATTATTATTAATAATAACTTGTATGTTTTATGTATAGTTATCGGATCTAGATCCCAGCACCGAATAGTATATCCGAATTCAAGAAGCGGATCCGGATCCGAGGTTTCGGATAGCGGATCCGGATCTGAGGCTTCGGATAGCGGATCCGGATCTGAGGTATCGGATAGCGGATCCGGATCCGAGGTTTCGGATAGCGGATCCGGATATCCGGATAGTTTTGGATCCGGATTTTTGGATTTTAATTGTGTTTGTGTAGAACCAAAAACTGTAGGCACATTTTTTAAATACATGATGTTTTGTAAAGGTTGTTTGTGAAAATAGGAGATTGCACGTATGTTTAGTTTTAGTTTATGGTATATATTTTCTGACGAAGCCGTTGTACGGCGAAACAGCTGTCATTTTAACATCTTTAACAATAAAACATGTAAATTGTTTGTTATTATTTGTATTTAAACTTTGACGACAATCAGTTTTCTGATGAAGGCTTACATAAATAAAGAAGCCGAAACGTTAAAAATGTAAATCTTTTATTCAATCACCAGCCACATTTCCAACAAAAAAATATTTTCGTCTACAATACACTACTCCTGGCTAAATAAAATTTTCTACTGTTTAACAATAAAGTGCAAATCTCACAACTATTTGTTGTCTATTAATTAAAATGGATTTACATCAAGTAAATGCCGAATCTATTCAAATGATTTTATTTACGAAATCTAGAGAATTTACTACTTCAAAACTATCTACTTTGATGGGTCAATTTTTATATTCGTCTACTAGCCACTTGGACAATTTACATATGTTTTATAGCACAAAATACATTATAAAATTAGAACTACTAAAAAATGTAACATTCCCGAAGAAATTATTCGCTTTTGAGAGTATTTATATTAAAAGAAAATCTAAAAATAATAATTTATTAAATCGTGAACAGGCTCTACCATTCGGTATTGTTGGATTTATTGGAGTCAAAACACATTTCTTTCGCAGTTACATTTTGTATGAGTTCAGAATTCACAGAATTCTAGCAGGTCAAAGTAGACGGTAAGGGAAAAACCACTTGTAAATATAAATTTACGGTAGGCATAATGAAGCATTTTTAGATATTTTGTTTCTTAGCTCCTTCGGTCTTCGGTTGAAAACAATTGTCCCGATTTAATTTAAATCGTTGTAGCTCGGAGTGAACGGATATCTTGTATGTGCACTACGCTGCAGTCCTGGCATATCTCAGTATAAGTACTTTGTCTTTAAAACAGTTATTTATTGACTGTAATATGCTCATATACGATTTGTATAAGACTGCAAGTTTAAAAGAATTTTATATTGGCATGTGAAAAAATTTATACGGGGTTGGTTGGTTGTAGATAAAAAAAAATAAATAACATTTCTCAAAAATACCATAGATTCTTTTTAATTACCCGCACCGTATAGCGAAATCGAGTAGTACTGTACTAAGATCTTACTACCAACTTCCTATCGTTTCGAGACAACTTCATTTATGAATATTAAAATAAATTAGCGTTATAAATTGTTGATTGGTACTTGCGTTCTGTTTCTGATTGGAACCGTTATTTATGTGTGCAAATATACATATTTATTTTAATATTCAAAAAGAAATTGATTATTAAATTCATTATTCACGAATATGTAATAATATTTAACTTTAAATCGAGAATGCGGTCGTATACATTTACTAATTTCCATTTATTATTCATAAACGGACGACCCGCTGTTGATGATGATGATGTATGTTTGCTAGTGCACTCGCACACGTTCGCCTGTAGATAATATGCCATTTTACGTTTCGGACTTGTTCTCTTGTTCGCATCTTATACCATCTCTCTCGGGATACGAAGAGCATCGCATTGTAAAAACAATCTGCACTTAATTATACGTCGTATTTGCATAGTACTAATGAGGAACAACCGAAAATGCGAGTAAATCATTGGTGTGTTAATTGCTACGAAGTGTAGTCGTGGCGGAGCTGCCACAATACTTATTACACGCACATAAATATCCCAGAAATGAGACTGTTGACACATCGTATTTACAGAACTTGTTTTATAGTCTACGCACAGTATTAATATCGGGGTGAACGTAAATACAAGCGTATATTGTACACATAAGGGTCTGTATACCTATGCGGCCATCTACTTCGTTAAAAATTGCAGAAATAAGCGTTTGGGAATCGTAAAAGTAAGGAGCATAAATACCCGCTCTCGTATTGATTTAAATTTGTAGCACATAAATGTCATGCAACACTAAAGTATTTGAACACGTACGAACGACAAGTAAATTCTATTATGATGGAATGGAGGAATCGCCGGCTAACATATGATTACCTAATTACGATTGAAGTACTATGAAGATTTTATGCCCTATTAATCATAGTATTATGAGTTTTTGTGTCTCTTAGGTTAACTTTATTTCTTTTTGAGTGTTGCATTGTAATTTTATTTGCTTCCTATATATGTATATAACAACCCTAATAAAAAATACAGATGCTTAACTTACAAGGGAACACCGGCGGGTGTTCCCCTCCGATTTCGATGAAACTTAACAGATCGAAAGAGTAC
This sequence comes from Cetonia aurata, assembly GCA_949128085.1. Lineage (NCBI taxonomy): Eukaryota > Metazoa > Arthropoda > Insecta > Coleoptera > Scarabaeidae > Cetonia > Cetonia aurata. The sequence continues at coordinate 3,330,359 of OX421885.1, forward strand.
CTGAAAATAAGAAAATACGTGAAGAGACACGTATTTTTTTTTATCGGCGGAACCGCACGATTTCGGGATACAGCCCCCTCCAAAGTTTGGACGATTTTTCAATTTTTGCAAATATTTCCAAAATTATAACAGATATTAAATTTTCTTCTTAACATAATTTGCAGCATATTGCATGGCCCTAAGGGTGGCGTCGTCCGTATTCGCAAAAAGTTAATAACGGGGGACGGGGTACCCCGCAGCCCCCATCTTTTTTTACATTTTTTCTTTTTCTTATTCATCAAATACACATTACATAGAATACGATGATGTATAACAAGTTTAGAAAATTAATAATTGTAAAAATAGAAAAATAATAATAATGCTTCAAAATTAATAAACTTGTCTATTGATATAAATCAAATAAACTATAACAGAAATAAGTTTTTATCCTTAACATAATTTCCAGCATAATACATGGTCTCAAGGTAGATATCTTCATAAAAAGCTAATAACGGGGGACGGGGTACCCCATACCCCCGCATTTTTTTAATAATAAGTTTAGTCATTATTCATCAAAAAAAGATCGCTCACTTCAAAGCATTTCAAAACCTGGCTAACGGATGTTTTTCTCTCGAATACAGGGCCAAAGAGTGTCCTTTTGATTAATTCTTGGAGTGGGCATTATGTTGCCGAACTTCAGCAATTAGTGCCAAAAGACAAAACTTTGAACATTTTAAATATACCAAAAAAACGACAGCGATGGTACAACCTCTAGATGTATATGGTTTTAGACTGTGGAAAAATTTTGTTAGAACTTTTTCGGATATAGTGATTCTTATGAACTACGAGATAGATTTACATCAGAGAAATAATATTATTAAGTTGCAATCCCTAACCCATAATCAGGTTTCTTCCCCAAAATTTTTCGACGTATTCAAGTACTCGTGGTATAAAAGTGGATACGTTGAGGAAAGACCTGGGCCCTTTAAAAATCCTATAGAGTTTTGTTTTAACAAAGATGCGCAGTCTACACCCTTGTGTAGTATTTGCAATAAACCAGCTATTGTGCGGTGTTCATGGTGCAAACAAAATCTGTGTTTTAAACACTTTTACACAGACTATCACTACTGTAATACTTACATAGCTTAATTACTGTATGTATATTAATCTTGTTCGCTATTGCAATACATATATACCAATAATCGCATTACAGTATGTCATGTATTTAAACATTTGTAAGCATTATAATGTTTTTCTAATTCTGTTCTATTGTTTTCGAAATGTTATAATCGTTACAAACACATTAGTTATATTTATGCTCCATTGAATATTTACATTGTACACCTACATTGCACGAAATACTAGAAATAAATTAAAAAATATATATGTCTTTTTGGCATCTTGTTATTTTTTTTTCTTTTTCTTCTTGTATATTACTTCAGCCAATAAATACTTTACATACATACATATGTATGTATTATTTAATCCTTCGTCCTGTGTAGCAAATTTGTTCATATATACGCACTAAAAGATTATGGTATTCTAAGAATGAATAACATTTTATTAAGGAAATATATAAAACGCAGTCACTAACTGCAGTTGATAAAACGATTTATATTGCTACCTATATAGTACAAGTCAGTATAGGCATAGAAAGGTTTGACCATAGCTTGTCGAGTAGATACAATTCTAAATTAAGAAATATTTAAGTAAGGAGAACAGCGGAGTAACGATAACAAATAATTGTTGTTAATGTACTATATTATTATTATTACAATTATTTTTATTATTAATCCTCCTAATTTATTACCATTGTTTTCTATATAAAAGCGATCTTTTTTTGATGAATAATGAATAATCTTATTATTAAAAAATGCGGGGGTATGGGGTACCCCGTCCCCCGTTATTAGCTATTTATGAAGATTACCTTGAGACCATGTATTATGCTGGAAATTATGTTAAGGATAAAAACTTATTTCTGTTATAGTTCATTTGATGTATATCAATAGACAAGTTTATTAATTTTGAAGCATTATTATTATTTTTCTATTTTTACAATTATTAATTTTCTAAACTTCTTATACATCATCGTATTCTATGTAAAATCGGCCTTCTTTTGATGGATAAGAAAAAGAAAAAATGTAAAAAAAATGGGGGGTACGGGGTACCCCGTCCCCCGTTATTAACTTTTTACTCTTAGGGCAATGCAATATGCTGCAAATTATGTTAAGAAGAAAATGTAATATCTGTTATAATTTTGGAAATATTTGCAAAAATTGAAAAATCGTCCAAACTTTGGAGGGGGCTGTACCCCAAAATCGTGCGGTTCCGCCGATAAAAAAAAATACGTGTCTCTTATTTTAAGGTACTCTTTCGATCTGTTAAGTTTCATCGAAATCGGAGGGGGACACCCGCCGGTGTTCGCTTGTTAGCTAAAGAATTACCAATAACTTCAACAGGCGGCGAATCATTGCAAAATGGCTGCTCAAAGACTCAAATAAATTGTAAACACACTTTGATGAACACACAATGATCATCATGGGCAACTTTGTTAGCCACGACTATCACTGTAAAATTACAGCCCAATTTAATATTACTGGTAGAACAGTATATTTAATATACAGCATGTAATATTACAAACAGCATGTATTTCGTTACAGTTGACATCTGTAAAATTTGAAACCCATTGTAACTTTACTAATCTCACTTTGAAAAAAGCAAAACACAAATGTAATGTTCCCTTTTGCAGTTGTGATTTTCCAAATTGTATTACGTTTACAGATTGTAGCATTACAAGATCATATGTAAATCTTAAAGCAGCTTGTAACACTGCATTATAGTGTAAAGTTATAGTGATAATGATGGGCAACTTTGTTACCCACGTTTGTCACTGTAATTATACAGACAAACACTTAATATAGAGGTTAAAACTAGGTTGTGTAAAGTGTTTGTGCTCTCACATTTTACTTACAGTTCCACAGTTTACCATGCGGCATTGGATCGCGATACGGAGTACAGAATTCAAAAAGTGCAGAACTCCTGTCTAAGATTTATATATGGAATTAGAAAATTTGAGCATATGTCTTTCCAATTGGTGGAAGCGGGTAGGTTGAGTATGAAGTATCGGAGGGAGTTGCGAAGCTTGCGTTTTTATCATAAATTATTGATGACAAAAACACCCCCATATCTTTTTAAAAACTTAAGGTTTCGCTCGGATATGCATTCCATTACAACTAGATTTAGGCATTTACTTTCTCCTCCTCCTCATAGGATTGCACTATTTCAACGCTCATTTGCCTTCTCCATATATATATAGCAAATACAATAAGATACCCAATACTATGAGGCTACTGCCAGATGCTGCATTTAAGAGTAAGTTGAAAATTTTCTTGAGAGGGGAGCAGAACGGGATTTCACAAAGTATGTAATAACATATGGTACATATGAAAAGGAAACGCAAGGTTAGAATATCACGCTACTGGAATTAGGTTTAGAGTTTACATTAGGCAGTTACAATAATGTACGAAATCTAACTCAAATCCAGATCGGGTTGAAAAACAGAATTCTTTTCTGAACCTCGTCTTGTGATTTGATGTGTCTTTTTAAATATTAATAGAGGGCCCATCTACATTACATGCAAGTAAATGAGGAAGACCGTGCAAAGATTATGAATTATCATCGGCCAGAAGCAAGCCCAGACAAGCCATTAGACTATTTCAGGAATCTGGGTTGGATCATATTCACCATTCCTATATACAAGGCCTAAAATCAATTGGAAAAAGTAAACATGCTGCCATTATTGAACAGTTACGCTCTATGCCGACAGAAACCTTGGATGGGCTTCATAAGAATTTAATGGAAGAAAAGATATCTCTCGTGCCTTATTCGAATGACGAAGCACTTGCATTGTTACTAGATCTAGATTTAACTAAAAAACAGTATGAGTACTTTAGAAAATGTATTACAGATAGAAACCTCAATGTGTTTCCAGCGTACAAGTACGTGCTCGAAGCGAAAATCCAGTGTTATCCAGATAACATGTGATATAGGTGCTAAAATAAAATTGCAGTCTCTTTTAGATCACATAGTTACTAGATTATTGATGCTTGATTCCATTAATCTCCCTGGTGGTGACGCAAGATTGATTTTATACTGTAAGTGGGGATGTGATGGTTCTTCTGGTCAAAGCGAGTACAAACAAATTTTATCAGGTGAAAGCAAATTAATATCAGATGCAAATCTACTGATAGCATCGCTCGTACTACTTAAGCTTGTTAGTGAAGTGGATGAAAGTGTCTTTTGGCAGAATCCATCGCCTTCGTCAGTACGTTTTTGTCGTCCTATCCTTATAGAGTTTGCAAAAGAAACTCCTGAGAAAACTAAGAGTATAGTTACAGATATCGAATCTCAAATACTTGCATTAGCACCATCCTCCGTGCTAATAAATACAGCAACATTTTCTATAAAGCACACATTATATTTTACTATGGTCGATGGTAAAGTTGTTCAAGTTTTGACGAATACTCCATCGAGTGCTAACTGTAATGTATGTCTTGCCAAACCAAGTAAAGTGCACGAGTAAGTCAAAAACCAGAAAGAGAAGAAACTTTCAGGTTTGGTCTTTCAACTTTGCATGCCTGGATTAGGTTTATGGAATTAGTACTTCATGTATCCTATAATCTACCGTTCCAAAAATGGTCTGCTACTACCGAAGAAAATAAAAAACTAAAAGCGGCTAAAAAGCAACTTGTGCAGGATCGTTTCCGTAATGAATTTGGTTTAATAATTGACAAACCCCGTCAAGTTAGCGGCAATACCAATGACGGAAATACTGCAAGAAGATTTTTTGCCAATTCCTCTTGTACATCCCAAATAACAGGAGTTGATGAAACACTACTAAGAAGATTTTATATTATACTTCAAACTATGTCGTGCGGTAGGAAAATAAATCCGAGAAAGTTCGGTGAATACGCACGATCCACAGCTGAACTCTATGTAAACCAATACAATTGGTACTATATGCCATCTTATAGTACTTATTCATGGAGAGAGCATCATTACATACAATTCAATATTACCTCTTGGACAACTATCTGAAGATGCTCAAGAATCTAGAAACAAGGACTGCAAAAAATTCCGACTGCATCATGCTAGAAAATGTTCGAGAACAGCTACGAATGAAGATGTTTTTCATACTTATAAATGGATCCAATGAGTATAATCGGATCCATTTATAAGTGGTCTTAGAAGACAATATACACCGAAGCATATAGAACTCGAGGAAGAAGCATTAAATTTACTAAATAGTGATGAATAACGTAAAAACAGGTATTTTGTATAACGTTATGTACCGCTTACTTTATAATTGATTTAACTTTTATTATTATTTCGAAAGTTGTGACTCTGTATCATTTCACATATTACTTTTAACACGTGGATAAAATTTATGTCACTTTGTCCGCATTTAAAAAATGCCGAATATCATATTTTTATATGAAAAATTTATAAACAGCTACATACCGGGTGTCCAGCCTAAGATGCAACGGTCCCTAGCCGATTTATTATTGTCTTTTCGAAAAAATGTTTCAAATAAATGTTGTCTGGAATCATATTCTACACATGTTAAAATTAGTTGCAGAAATGGCGGACTTCCGGTTGTACCGGAAGTAGAGACTAACTTTATTATTTTAAATAGAACACCCTGTATATTATTGCACTTTTGGATTCCTTGTTAAATTTAAATAACAATACGTTAGGGATACATTGGGGCTAAGTTGTACCATTTTCGAATTACATGACGTTCTTCGAAAAAAATGACATTTGCAGTGTCTTCGGTGTTTGGAAATATCTCGGAAAATACGAAAGTTAGAAATATGTTGTCGTATTGTTATTTAAATTTAACAAAGAATCCAAAGGTGCAATAATATACAGGGTGTTCCATTTAAAATAATAAAGTTAGTAGTTACTTCCGGTACAACCGGAAGTCAGCCATTACTGAAACTAATTTTAGCATATGTAGAATGTGATTCGAGGCAACATTTCTTTGAAATTTTTTTTCAAAAAGGCAGTAATAAATTGGCTAGGAACCGTTGCATCTTAGGTTGGACACCCGGTATAATTCTTTTTGAAACACTGTGTATACATCATTATTATAATTGTTATATTAATAAGTAGTGTTTATTATTTAGTTTTTATAATTTAATCTTTTAAGGTGAAATATATGCAATTAATTACACATCTTCATATGTAGATATTTTTTTCTTAATAAAGTAATAATATTTTCATAGTTTTTAATTGTTAACATTAAACTTCAACTATTTAGCAGTCCTCATACCAAATTTTATGAAAATCGGTCCAAAGATGACAAAGTTACAGATCTTTGGCAAAAAGATGTCGATTTGGAACCACTGTGCGGTGGTGCAATAAAATTACTTCAAGAATTTCCTTGTTACTACTTTTTGTATGAACATCCCATTCAAGATCCCTGTCTACAATAAACAATAAATGATTCATCTAACTAATTAATTGAAATACAAAAGGTTACCACCTTTTCCCTATTTCTGATTGCCTACATTTAACAATAGAAAGGTTGTATATAACCCACCCTGTGATTTAACAAGGAACAGGCGCCATTAAAAGAAAACCTGTGTATATTAGAACCAAGCAGTATGTGTTATAGTACGTATGTGTAACAAGAAAAAAGCTGTGACTTTTAACTATTCTGTGTGTTATTTTTATATGATATAATTGTCGAAAATCGTTATAAAAACTTTCCCGAAAGGAAAAGGAAGATAATTTTCGTACAATTTGAGTTTTAGGTTAAAAATAAAGGTGACAAAAATTTCAAATTCACGTAAGTACAAGAGATGATCTCCAATCCGGAAATTCAAGAATATATAAACTTGGAGAATATATCTAGTACCTATATACTGTGTCGTATGTTATTCTGTTTGCTGCAGAGGTTGACTTTGAAGGGCTGAAATTAGGCATTAGACATCCATATGTGCTCCCCATATTCCGAAGTTTCATTATTTCAATAATATGATTTTAAAGATATTCTATATGTTGAAATAACCTATATAGTTCTAAACAGAATTAAAAGACACATAACTCGTATTTCTTATTGTTACAAAAAGGCCTGTGACGTAAGAGCCGCCAATTGACGAAGTAGTCCTCCGCAGAAAAAAAAATAAATTCGTAATTATTTTTACACATTAAACCTTCATAATTTTTAGAACTTCCGGGTTCAGGATCGTCCCTTGTTATAATATTATAATAGTAGGACTTTTCCTACAATCAGAGATCCTCATCGTAGGGAACGCAAAAACTTCCACTAGTGTTTAATTTAGACGAACCGTTAACCAATTTCTATGAAGGTTAAAAGATGTAGCTTTCTTATTCGTTTTTAAAATTATAAATCTAATTTTTGTTCGCATCTATGGCGAAAATGCAATATAAACAAAACATAGTTTTAATATAGCGTGTACTCGAGGATACATTACATATAACTTTCTAATATTGAACAACATACATATAGGTACATATATGCTATTATGTAAAATTTAATTAATCTCAACAATTAGGGAATTGTTGGGGTAACTCAGTTGAGAAGCGCTTTTTTTTTCGAAAAGTTTCCCTCAAATGAATGGAACCATCCTATACTTTACTTGACGTATGGTGTGATATAAATGGACGATTAGCATAACTAAAGCGGCTTCTTCGTAAGTTGAAGCAGGCATGCACAATCATTGGGCCCAGTCGAGCGAAACATTGTATCCCCCCATCGTCAACGAGAATTACTTGGGCCAGTTAGGCTAATCTACCGTTCTCTATATATAACGTCGAATTTATTGTTAATTGAACTGTTAGCATGGTGCAGTTAACGCCATAGAAAGAGGGCGGTAAGATTGGGACCTAAAAAGGAAGAAAAATGTGATTATTGATTTTAATAAGAATAAATCCTTTTAAACATTAAGTTTCACACTCATTGTCAGCGTTTAAAATTTAGAGCATAACAAAAAGTGTAGGTAGAGTAATTTACTATTCCTTTTTAATATATTCATTATTAAATTATGCAACAACAGTTTTTACAGGAATCTAATATACACTCCGCCAAAAAAGTATCGCATAAACTAAAAAAGGGCATTTATGAACCAAGATACTTTTATACGTTCACAAAAAGTTTGCCTCGTGTATGTGAACTATAAAAACACTAACAAAATAATGGAACTTAGCGTTTTTACTTTTTTTTTTTTCTAAAAGAACACATTTAGAAAAATGCATATGTGTAAGGTTTGTTCAGTTGTTTATTGAAAGTCTTCCTATACGGACAAATTTTAAAGTGCGAAGTCAGAGTTCTGTACCAACGCTTTTAAAACTAAAATGAGCAATTTAACTTTAGAACAAGTGGGTGCTATAGTTGCTTTAATCGAAGATGGACGATCTCAAGCATACGTTGCTAATTTGATGAACATCAATCAGTCAAGTGTTTCTAGAGCCGTAGCCAGATATAGGGAAACAGGCATTTACAGTAGAAGACCTATACCAGGTTGTCCAAGATGTTCTACTCGCCAAGATGACCGCTATTTACTACTACAAGCATTACGTCGAAGACATGTAACTGCGAGACAATTGCAGAACGACTTGGCTAGAGTCAGAAATACTCGTGTGAGTACTCAAACTATTCGGAATAGGTTACGATAGAGTGGATTAAGAGCTAGAGTAGCTGTAACAGCCCCTCGTCTCACTAGGAACCACCGAGTGGCTCGCTTAAGGTTTGCCAGAGAACATGTAAATTGGAACATTAATGACTGGGCCAATATACTCTTCACAGATGAGTCAAGATTTGGTCTTTACACCTCAGATAGGCGTATCTCAGTGTACAGACGAGACGGTGAGCGCTATTCGCAGTGTAATATCAGACCTAGACCTAATTTCGCTGGTGGCTCTATTATGGTTTGGGGAGGCATCTGTTTAACAGGTCGTACAGAGTTAGTACCAGTAGACAGAGGTACACTGACTGCCCACAGGTATATAACGGACATTTTAGAAGAACATGTAGTACCATATGCGCCAATTATAGGAAACGAATTCATGTTAATGCACGATAATGCACGACCGCATGTTGCAATAATCGTCCAGGAATACCTTAACGATGTTGGTATTCCAGTTTTAGATTGGCCTGCGGTAAGTCCGGACATGAACCCTATCGAGCACGTGTGGGACCTCCTTCACAGACGGATACTAACCCAAAATGTTGCCCCAGCGGACCTGCATGGACTAGCAAATGCTCTCCGTGACGAGTGGGAGAATTTGGATCAGGCTTATATACGGAGGTTAAACGAATCTCTGCCAAACCGTATGCGAGCGGTCATAAGACCCAGAGGTGGCAATACTCAGTATTAAAAGCTACTGTTATGACATTTTTCTTTCCAAAATTATAATTTCTTGTTTTAATAAAAATCTCAAGTATGAGTTCTTGTTTTTATTTGGCCTGTATTTTATTTAAACAAGCGAATCGATGCAGATTTAAATTCTGCATCTGATCATCCAATAATATACAGGGTGTTCCATTTGAAAAAAAGAACTTTTTCAACTTTGAAGATTTTGTAATTGCTGGTCATGCAGTTTTGGACACCTGTATGCGACAAATCAATTGTCAATGTGGATTTTGAAAGTGTCATTCTTGTGCTTCTATCTGCCCTAGAAGTGTTTATTACCAGTCGAAAATGAGCAAAAGATACTGTGTTGCAAATAACGCTACATCTTTCAAAATTTTCAAAAAAATCAAGATATCTAAGTAGCAGTTGAAAATAGGTATAGGGAAACCTATTAGAACTCATCATAAAATTTTCTCAGGAATTTCAAAATGAAATAATATACAGGCTGTTCCATTTAAAATAAGAAAGTTTATGACTATTTTCGGAATAACCGGAAGTGGTAAGACCCTGAAAATATTTTAAAATGAAAGAGAATCTTGAATAGCCCCGGATTCCAAAAATTCAGATTTCCAGGTTTTTTCTAACCTCGGAAACTTCTAACGAACGGCTACGGTGGAAAACCCTGTATACGATTTTCATACAGTTGCAATACTTTTTTCAGTGCGTAAAAAACTGACGTCTCAGAAATGTGAACGCGCATAAAAATTTAATAGATCTAGGAAAAGTATTTATAAAAACTGTTGTAAAATCATAAAAACGATAACCTAAACACTTAAATTAACTGCCACAGATGTAATGCCAAAACACGAAATTAATGATATTTTTATGCATGTTCACGTTTCTGAAACATCATCTTATAGAAATGCGACAAATTATTAAGATTCTTTATTAAAATACTATTTATAACGCATTTAAATTAAGAGTTTTATTTTGAACTCACCTTACTTTGATTATTCGCAAAAAATATAGTATTTATATCTAATACATTTGAACATATCTGTATATCATTGCAAATGTGTTTTGGGTGGCTATCGAAATAATTTCTAAAAAATATAGCAATCCATTTAGAATAAAAAAGTTGAAAGTATCTCTAACAATTTGTAACACCCTGTATATTTGTAAATAATTTTGCAAAATGCGCATTGATATACTAGTACATACCTACAGAAAATCTCACTTTCCTAGCTTTAGTAATTTTCGTGCTAAATTCCGCCGACGACGGATGCGCCATTAGTGCATCCGGTATAAATATAGGAACAAAATTTAAAACTTGCAATCATTATTAATACATATTGCTACTTGATTTATATTAAGACATTTTAATCGCAAAAATAACTGTTAATAAAAATTTCATTTACTCCGGTCAACTACTTCAAATCAGCTATATCCAAAATAGGTATTGCGGTTTAGTTCTTCTCTTCTATTTAACCGACCTTTCTCACACTGCGATGTATACTCGTTTTGTAACTTTTTCTTCTCTTTTACGGACAACACATCAAAGGCCATTAAATAAAAATAATTACATGCGAGCACAATTAGCCGACCATTTTATATATGTTATTAACAATGGAACCAATAGCATACTCGAGATTGAAAGTTCAAGAAAGACGTCCTGCTGAGTCTAGCCACTGATGCCGAAACCATCGGTCAAATCAAACCGTGCTGATGGAGTTATGCATGCGTATGTGTTCGTACATCAACACATACATACATAACATACGTACCTACATATACATTTATATACAGACTGAGAGTATATAGATTGTGCCGTGGTGGACGAACGAGGTCTGCCCTTTCACAAAAAAGTGAAGCCCATACCCATTGTGCGATCGGTCTGACACAACACACAATCCATTAATTACAAAAATCAAGAGCTCCGATTGTCGGCCTCAGCTTGCTTTGATGGCTATCCACTTCACATGAGCTTACATATTGTGTTTACGGTGACGTATTAAAGGGGAGAAAATTGACGAAAGAAGAAATTATACGCTACACATAAAAATGTTAAAAGTAAACGCAACTTCCGAGCTACTCAGCTATTTTAACGATTACGATCTCTGCTGTTTTATACTAAAAATAACCTATTATATTTTACTGTTTTACTTACAAATATAAATATAGTATTACCACAAAACATACTGATACCATATCTTTTAACTGAAATGATTGCTTCAACATTGATTGCAATCATCATATTTTTAATTACATTAATTTCTATTAGGGCTGTATGAACCGCGCTAATAAATAACAGACTATTAAGTCCACAATCCGAGAACTTAAAACCCGTTATCAAATCGATTTAGTAAAAGCAAACAGACAAACGGAACAAAACGGGGCGTGTGAATTGAAATGATGTTCCTGCTCTTCCATCTCGGTATTAACTGGGTAAATATCTTAGGGAAATCGAAGTGGCCCTCGGCGCCCGTAGTGTTTTGCTTGTTGCTTGGCTTTTGTTTTAAGAACGGAACGGATTGAATGCTTAGCAGCGGAATCCATAAACCACCGGAAGTGTTAAGCTCTCATTTAGTCTAAGTCTGATTCCATTATCAGATGCCCCTTTAACGATCTTAACCCCTTTTCCTTAGTTTATTCTCCGCTCTGTCCCTTCATTGCCAGTTCCTCTCCTGCACAGTCAACGGATCAAGAATATAAAATATTAATGATAATGTTTTAATTGTTTTTAAAAGGATATTTAAATTTACTTTCACTCACAAACGTCCAACCGACTAATTTTGCGTAAATTTTCATTGAACACACGGGCAAATGACGGATATCTCTTTACATATTGGAATATCTGCGATGAAATGTCGCACGTTGAATTCACATGACACGAAGCGAAGCGTTTGTTTTTGGTGAGCAAAGCTTCGAGTTGGGGAATAGTACCCGACATTTCTAGGCATTAACTTCTATAGATATTGTAATAAAAATAAAATGTTACGTTGTTATGACTATTTCAATTTTATTGCATCTCAGGGTCGTTTGATGATGACCAATACTTGCCGTGATGTAGTCAACTTTTGAATTTGGGAAGTTGTCCTTAGGTTGATCAAATTGTAAATCAGTTTGAAATGGAACTAAGCACTGGTTGGTAACAACCAAATAGTTTACCGCCGATATAGTGGTGGTGTGCGTAAATTTGTGATTATAAAAAGGGAAAACACAAAATAATCAAGTAAACTAAACAATATATTAAAATAAGTAGCATCAAACTTGTAAATGTGTAAAACGACCAATCATTTACCAGGTCAAACAGAAAAACTAATCGTGCTATAAAATTCCTTAAATTACCTAACCTTGAATTATGAATTCAGATATCTATTACTTAAGTATAAATGAAGAATATTGTATTAACATGGTTAACCGTTCAAGGTTGAACTAAACTTGAATAGTTAGAAACCAAACAGTTCTCCAATGGATTATTGATACATTAGAACAAATTATACATAACTGGATATAAACACCTCTAATCTACAAACGATTTTTATACATTAATCTGCAGTTTTAAATCGTTTTGGTAAGTAATTTTAAAGTTTCTTTCCGATGATTGTTTTTAAATTATAATATGAAATGTTTTATAGTTCTAGTTCACGTACGAAAATGTCACAGGTTTAATAAAGTATTACGATACCGGCCTTTATCGATATCTTTTCCGTTTCGGCGGGCTCTGACTGCTTTTTCCGGATCCTGCGTTCGATGTTTTCGGTTCTTCAGGAACTCTCGGATCCCGTTGAAATTTGACGATCCTGCTACTCCTGCATACTGGATCTTTAGGTTCTTTCACTTCCAGAGATTATTTCTCAATTTTTCACTTTGATTATTACTGTTTTCGTTTTAAATTTTCCACTTATTGTAGTTTTACTATTCACTATTGATAAAATATGCGTCAACTTTTATACTGTAGCCCAAAAAGGCAGTATTTTGGGCTACAGTATTATAGTCATTTTTCCCCTCAAAATCATATTTTTGTGAAAATTTATAGCACTAATTCTAAAAATTACGTGCGTTCTATACCCAAGCCAAATTTCTTTTCCTTCCATTCAATTTTCTAAACAACTCTTCTTTTTCTTTCCACAGATCTCCTTGAATCTACATATCCTGTCGAATGAGTTTGCTCGAACGAGTTCCCAAGAAAACGTCAAACGATGCTGAATTCACTTGAGGTGTCGGAAAAATATCACATTTTTATTTGATAATTACGCTCAATAATAATTGTATTCACTAATGTTTGTTATTTTGCTTTGATAACACATTAAATCTTAATAATTCTCTTATTTTGAAACAAATTAAATTGAAATTGACAATTGATTACAAATATCTGTGAACCTTACTTTTTCTGATAATAAAATAAATTTAAAGTTCTTTCCAATCAAATATTTATTTTTAAATTAATTGTATCGACCGGTTTCGGCTTGCGCCATCATCTGGACACACACACTGTGTAAATGCAGAGAAAACATATTTTCTTTTTAAGTTATTAACATTATTTTAAAAAATTTTTCACTTACATATGTCTTGAAGGAAAAAAGGTCAGCTTGATATGAGGAGTTATACATTAATAATTGTGATTTAACACAAAACATATAAACATCGATAATGCACGACAAATCACAACGATTTATTATCGATGTTTATATGTTTTGTGTTAAATCACAATTATTAATGTATAACTCCTCATATCAAGCTGATGTAGCACCTTTTTTCCTTCAAGACATATGTAAGTGAAAAAACGTTAACAATAAGATAAGGGAAGACAATATTAGAACCTAAGAGTTAACAGCTAATAAACTGGTAAGTACACAGAAGTGGATAATCGTAAACTTAAATAATGCGCGTAATATGACATGGTGACAAATACACAAATACAATACAATTCGAATTTTGAAGTAGGTATAAAGAACACGGGTTAAAGTTTTTTACCCATTGGCAATAATTCTTAAATTAAAGGAATTTTAACAAGCATACAAAATATAACTACAATAAGCCTAATATTTTAAATAACACTTTTGTTCAGTGGCCTGAACAGCATTAATAATATCATTTATTGATTGTTGAAAAGTTGAATTAATTTCATATAAATATAGGTTCCAAACAGTGTATACCTACCCCCTGAGAAGCCAGGATACATTCCAACCAACTCCACCGCCAACCAGGGCCACCCTGATGACGGCAGTAGAACCACTGCCAAAACGCCGTATGTACAAAATCCAACAGACGATGGAAACAGTCCAATCAACATCCACTCATGAGTCACACGTCATGAGCACAGAAAATACTGTATTTTTACTAAGTCAACCAAATTTATATAATAAAATTAATAGTAGTGCGCCCAAACAGGCTGTATAACAGCTTTTTATTATTAAAAGAATGTATAGGTAAATATTCAAACATTCATTTCCAGTTATATCTAGCCCCTTCTTAAGTGTTTCAAGACTTTTACGCATTATAAAGGACTATAATTATTATATAGTATAATTATTTAATATATTGCCAAGTATTGATAAATTAAATTAAAAGCGGACCTGAACTAATAAGTAAATAAATGTGTAAAGCTAAAGCCCAAGCTCATTTTATGTTTTTCCTAACTTTATCAGAAATGCATTTTCATAATCCATAAATCAAATATATCATTATACACTCCGCCAAAAAAGTATCGCATAATTTAGTTTTGAATCATAAAAGTATCGCATAATCTTTGTTTGTAGCATAAAGTTGTAAATATACTTTAATGCGCTCTAAGATATAATTTCTATGATTGTTTAAATAAAATACAGGCCAAATAAAAACAAGAACTCATACTTGAGATTTTTATTAAAACAAGAAATTATAATTTTGGAAAGAAAAATGTCATAACAGTAGCTTTTAATACTGAGTATTGCCACCTCTGGCTCTTATGACCGCTCGCATACGGTTTGGCAGAGATTCGATTAACCTCCGTATATAAGCCTGATCCAAATTCTCCCACTCGTCACGGAGAGCATTTTCTAGTCCATGCAGGTCCGCTGGGGCAACATTTTGGGTTCGTATCCGTCTGTGAAGGAGGTCCCACACGTGCTCGATAGGGTTCATGTCCGGACTTACCGCAGGCCAATCTAAAACTGGAATACCAACATCGTTAAGGTATTCCTGGACGATTATTGCAACATGCGGTCGTGCATTATCGTGCATTAACATGAATTCGTTTCCTATAATTGGCGCATATGGTACTACATGTTCTTCTAAAATGTCCGTTATATACCTGTGGGCAGTCAGTGTACCTCTGTCTACTGGTACTAACTCTGTACGACCTGTTAAACAGATGCCTCCCCAAACCATAATAGAGCCACCAGCGAAATTAGGTCTAGGTCTGATATTACACTGCGAATAGCGCTCACCATCTCGTCTGTACACTGAGATACGCCTATCTGAGGTGTAAAGACCAAATCTTGACTCATCTGTGAAGAGTATATTGGCCCAGTCATTAATGTTCCAATTTACATGTTCTCTGGCAAACCTTAAGCGAGCCACTCGGTGGTTCCTAGTGAGACGAGGGGCTGTTACAGCTACTCTAGCTCTTAATCCACTCTGTCGTAACCTATTCCGAATAGTTTGAGTACTCACACGAGTATTTCTGACTCTAGCCAAGTCGTTCTGCAATTATCTCGCAGTTACATGTCTTCGACGTAATGCTTGTAGTAGTAAATAGCGGTCATCTTGGTGAGTAGAACATCTTGGACGACCTGGTACAGGTCTTCTACTGTAAATGCCCGTTTCCCTATATCTGGCTACGGCTCTAGAAACACTTGACTGATTGATGTTCATCAAATTAGCAACGTATGCTTGAGATCGTCCATCTTCGATTAAAGCAACTATAGCAGCAACTTGTTCTGAAGTTAAATTGCTCATTTTAGTTTTAAAAGCGTTGGTGCAGAACTCTGACTTCGCACTTTAAAATTTGTCCGTATAGGAAGACTTTCAATAAACAACTGAACAAACCTTACACATATGCATTTTTCTAAATGTGTTCTTTTAGAAAAAAAAAAGTAAAAACGCTAAGTTCCATTATTTTGTTAGTGTTTTTATAGTTCACATACACGAGGCAAACTTTTTGTGAACGTATAAAAATATCTTGGTTCATAAATGCCCTTTTTTAGTTTATGCGATACTTTTTTGGCGGAGTGTATTATAGTAATCACTCATCGTCCGTACCGAGCTTTAGGTAGGTTAGGTATATTTCTCTGTCGTGCCTACAAATCGGTAAAATTGCTTTACCAATACTCAAACGTACTAATTAGATTAATCAAATTGTAGCGATCTGTTATTTAAGTAAGTATATTAAGCAAAGATGTATCAACGCAACGTCTTGTTCAAAGGAACTTAATTTATAAGATCGTTTAATCGTGCGAGTGAAACGTTAATGGTCTCGAGAAAAAATATGTGAAAATGCCTTGTGTACGCAGTAAAATTCGAATTTATAAAATAGATAATACGAAACGATATACCAACCTGCCCGCAAATGCCGAATTATATATAATTATGTGTTTAGCAGTAACCTTTATCTTCACAAACGGTCTAGCAATGTAATAGCACCAATAGCAGCTTGGACCTTCTAACTCCGTACAATAGGGAAAGAAACACCGAGCCGGAATACAACTGCGGACATCTGTGATACAATAATTGATAAGCCATCCTGAAATCGTCATATTAAACAGAAACCCAATTTAGTTTTTGTGTAAAAAAAATGGTGCTGCTCAACGTGTGTGTGCCGATGGTAAGCTTAAATAGGAACGAATAGGTAGAATTTTCTTTTTAGTGAAGCGAACGTAACGAGCTCTAATGACAGGTTATTTGCCACATCGATAATAGCAGGCGATTGCCGTGGAATTATTATTTGTAGAATAAAATTCCGATTGATTAGACGTGCGTAAGATTAAGTGAGTCTTTAAAATACTACTCTCACGTTTCTTACATTTCAACGTAGGTACATTAATTAACAACCTAAACTTCAATACTGCTCATACGCATTTACTGTTATTATAACACTCACAGTAACTGCTTTCTGGAGTAGGCAACAGCACTGTTACTAATAACTAAGGATTGGATTCTAGGAAAGGTGTCATTTTGTTTTTAATTAAGGCAAACTCTTGGGACCAAGAAATAAATACGACTTTTCGCCCCATTACTTGGTTTGGGTACGTCTTCTATTTTCGATGGTGCTAGAATTTAACAAAAAGAAAAATTTCTTGCTTTCTGGAATAGGCAACAGCACTGTTACTAATAACTAAGGATTGGATTCTAGGAAAGGTGTCATTTTGTTTTTAATTAAGGCAAACTCTTGGGACCAAGAAATAAATACGACTTTTCGCCCCATTACTTGGTTTGGGTACGTCTTCTATTTTCGATGGTGCTAGAATTTAACAAAAAGAAAAATTTCTTGCTTTCTGGAATAGGCAACAGCACTGTTACTAATAACTAAGGATTGGATTCTAGGAAAGGTGTCATTTTGTTTTTAATTAAGGCAAACTCTTGGGACCAAGAAATAAATACGACTTTTCGCCCCATTACTTGGTTTGGGTACGTCTTCTATTTTCGATGGTGCTAGAATTTAACAAAAAGAAAAATTTCTTGCTTTCTGGAATAGGCAACAGCACTGTTACTAATAACTAAGGATTGGATTCTAGGAAAGGTGTCATTTTGTTTTTAATTAAGGCAAACTCTTGGGACCAAGAAATAAATACGACTTTTCGCCCCATTACTTGGTTTGGGTACGTCTTCTATTTTCGATGGTGCTAGAATTTAACAAAAAGAAAAATTTCTTGCTTTCTGGAATAGGCAACAGCACTGTTACTAATAACTAAGGATTGGATTCTAGGAAAGGTGTCATTTTGTTTTTAATTAAGGCAAACTCTTGGGACCAAGAAATAAATACGACTTTTCGCCCCATTACTTGGTTTGGGTACGTCTTCTATTTTCGATGGTGCTAGAATTTAACAAAAAGAAACATTTCTTGCTTTCTGGAATAGGCAACAGCACTGTTACTAATAACTAAGGATTGGATTCTAGGAAAGGTGTCATTTTGTTTTTAATTAAGGCAAACTCTTGGGACCAAGAAATAAATACGACTTTTCGCCCCATTACTTGGTTTGGGTACGTCTTCTATTTTCGATGGTGCTAGAATTTAACAAAAAGAAAAATTTCTTGTATACAAGTTGAATCAAAACTCGGATCTTTAATTATCTCATTAAACTTAAATGGAACAGCCTATATTTTTTATGATGTTTCGATATTTACTTATCGGCTTTTTCATTTTTGTTAACCATTCCCTACACCTAACTCTTTTGCTTTGGTAGATATTTCAAATTAAAAATGAAAATTGTTTTTGTTTTGAAATTTTATTAATAATAAGTTGTATGTATGTATGTATGTAACGTTAGGGTGATAGTACATTGCGACCTGAAAGATCTATTGTGTCCTCTATTCTCGCTGTATTTACAGCTGGCCGTCCAGTCGGATTCCTCTCAGAAAGTGTAGAATGTCAGAAGGCCCCAAGTTAGGTAACTCTCCCTCTTCAATTTCACGTGCTCCCATGTGGAGGGCCCTTGAGTTGCACAGTGCAACACAGTTTGAGGGTTGGATAGATGTTTCATCCTCTTCCCCACAAAATCTACATTCGACTTCCTCCGTTATCCCAGGCCAGATGTCCGTTCAGTTTACAATAGCCTGAAAGAATCTCTGTCAATATACGAATATTATTTTTATTCAGGTCGATGCATTCTATAGATAGCTTGCTTCATTCCCTGGAGATTTTCCGAGTGTTTGGATTTTCTCTGCTATACTTCACTTTTGAGTTTCTCCAGTATTATACTGCTACTTATCCCGCAAAGCGGTTCTGGTCCTACAAAGGATATTCTGGCCCCTTTCTTAGCGAAATTATCTGTATTGTGTGTTTCTTTCACTCCTGTGTATCCCGGAACCCACAGTAGGGTTACCTTGTTCCTTTTGTCTAGCTGGTTTAGTTTTCCTAGGTACCCCTAAACCATTTTGGAGCTGATTACGTTTGATGGCTGCTTGACTATCAGATATTATGATAATCTCTTGCTTTTTATAGCTTCTGTCAATGTTGAACTGCACGCATCTTTCAGTCCCCACGCTTTCGAAATATTTGGTTCTAGGCCTATATATCCCTATTCCAGTTCCCTCTGCCATTTTGAAGCCATCCGTGTACCATTTGATGGCGTTTCTATTAAGTTTCGAGATGGTGTCTTTGTCCCATTCGCTCTTGGTGCTAAGCTTTGCGGTAAATTCTTTCACAAAGCTGAACTTTCTTGGCATGTCATCTCGGCGCATGTCCCAGGTTTGGCAAGGTGAGGCCTATGCCTACCCATTCCTTCCCTGATCATCCCGCGTGTGGTTCTTTTGGCTATGCTCTCCACCGAAATGTGAAGAGGAGTAAGATTTAGTACCACCTCCATAGCTGCTGTTGGACAAGTTCTCATTGCCCTCATTTAACAAGTTACACGCTCTGCGTTATCGATAAAAACAAAAGAAAAAGTATATTAACAAAATTTTCAAAATGTTGACGTTTATTAAAATGTCTGTATCAATACTCCAAAAGGCTTCTCTTCTTTCCACCATATCTTTTCGTGTTGTTACCGATACTTGATACACACGATCTTTTAGGTAGCTCCACAAGAAAAAATCATTTTTGTCAAGTCCGGGACTCGAGCTGGCCATACGAATGAACCTCCTCTCCAACCCACCTGCTGAGAAACGGTGTATGGAGGTGATTTTGGATTAATGCAATGTTATGAACCGGAATCCCATCGTAGAAAAACCAAGGGTTGGTCTTCACCTCCAGCAACCATGTAACTCTCGGTCTGTCACGTCTTTTTCTTCCTCCTTGTTGTCGTGTTTCCAGCTCTATACTCAACCATCTTCCTTTCTGTTTTTTTATTTTTCGTACCACGTCTATATCTATCCACTCTTTTCCTACCTCATAATTTGTTCTGCGCCAAAATAATAAATTCAATTCCGAAACGTTTTTCGCTAAAACAGAATAGTCTTTAGTAGGAAGGCAATTCTGATTCCTTATTGGCATTTATTTCTCCTACGTACGTTTCGTTGAATTTATGCAATAACAGTTTCAAGCAATTCTTTCGTTATATTTTCTTCATACGGTTGTAATTTGCGTTAGTAATTTTTATTACACAAATATGGAAATAATTTTACCGTATTGTTTTCGGTCAAAAAACAAAACATTTTAAATATTTTAAGTAAAACAGAAGAGTACAAATAATTGCAGTATCTAATACCAAAGTTCTAGATAAAAATCGATATAAGTTGATGTTAATGGAGTTAACACGATCTATGTTCATTCCCTATATAACTGGCCTAAAATACAATTTATTTGCAATATAAATTAAGTAAAATGTGTCCTAAATACAAGTCCTTGCAGACAAGATTAGCAGTAAATGGATTAAAGGGATTGAATTTTGCATGACTGGAAACGAAATGGAAGCAGCACATTATATCTCTTCCAATATGTGTTCTTCCCAGCAGCATCATGTTTTTAATTGAACGGTAACTCAATTAGTACACCATTTTAACCGTTAAGTTTGTTATTTTCTTCATTAGTTTGGATAGCAGTTGTTTATGCATATATGTTGCTCGTTCCACAATAGCAAGTTCAAAGGTCTTTTGGTGATTTTTGCGAACTGAACTCTTTCGAAATGAATATATAAAACGTTTTAATTAATAAGTCGTTCTTATTTTTTATTCTTTTTTTTTCTAAGGTAAAAATAGTTAAGACGCGATGAGAAACATTAAACATGGGTAAACCCTATAATGTTACGCTTCATTTGAAACAAAAGGAGAACATGAATAAGAAAGCTGGCTAATGGCGAATAGTAGTATGTACCATATTTATTAAAGAAACAAATTGCGCGTATGCAATTCGATTCGATTACATGTACAGGGTGTTCCATTTTCGATACTTATAGCGTATCTCCATAATTTTCAGTGCTATCAAAAGAGTAATATAGGTGTCATGTGTTCTGTTTGGATCAAACTTAAAATGGTAAAATTAAAATTTGAAAATTTTCGCTTGCTTAAGAGATACGGAGAAAATCAAACAATTATCAATTTCAAAATTACCCTATATATTCTTAGTTAAAAGAGATACAGAAAAATATTTTATACAAAAGTTTCTTTATAGTGATTGTTGAATAATCTGCCGTTTGCAGAATAAGTATACGGGGTCAAGTAAAAAAGTTATCGGACCTGACCTATTTTTTTTTTAATGCTACATTCTATATATTTTAATTTAAAAAGATAACATTTTCTTATCAAAAATATAACACACCATGGATAATATTGGTTTCCTAGTCGATTTATTTAAACTTTATTACTTTAAACCACGGAAGGCTATGAAACAAAAGCTATCCTAGAAACAAAACCATGTTGACATTATAGCAGGAAAGCCATTACACAATATATTTTAACAAACAAAGACTATAAGAAACTTATATTACTTAATAGAAACTTTGAAACGAAATAAAAGATTCAGATTAAGGAAAAAATAACGGGAATCATCGCAAATGTTCAAAAGCCCATGCGTTGTTTTCAATGCACTCTTGACACCTCTTTCGAGCGGATTTTAAGGCATTCATGATGTGTAATGGTTTCATTTCTACAAATTCCTCATGAATTCTTTGATCAAGTTGTTCTCGAGTTAAGATGACTTTTTATTTTCCACCACTCACCAAAGAATCTGGAGGTGTTAGATCCGGAGATCGTGGTGGCCCCCTTATAAGTCCATGTGTTTCTATCCAACGGTTTCTAAAGTGAGTATTTAAATACTCTCTTATTCGAAAAGCGTTATGGGCAGGAACGCCAGCTTGTTGAAAGTAAATCTCTATTACTTCAATTAAAGGAACATCATCAAGGATATCGAAAAAGTTTGGTCGGAGTATGGCCAGATATCTATCTGTATTTAAATGTTCTTCAAAACAGAGATACACTAGTGTATTTTTAAACAAAAAACAACTTATATTTAACCCAAATCGACCTTTTTGACAAACAGGTCGTACGATGTAGGGATTTGTGGAATTCCAATGTCTTTCATTATGTCGGTTAAGAATATGCCAACTTGTAATTCGACATTCATCTGACCAAATTATTTTTTGTAAAAAGAA
This sequence comes from Cetonia aurata, assembly GCA_949128085.1. NCBI lineage: Eukaryota > Metazoa > Arthropoda > Insecta > Coleoptera > Scarabaeidae > Cetonia > Cetonia aurata. Next base: position 3,352,947 of record OX421885.1, read on the forward strand.
CGAGTCACATTTATTTAAAAACTAGTGACAAAATTCCAATCTTCTCACATCATCACCAGGGTGCAAATATTGGATAATATTAACAACATAGGGCAAATATTTTGTGGACGTCAAAACATTATGCGCCTTAGATTTTGCTATTTCAGTTTCAGCTTCTATTTTGCTGACGCAGGTAGATTTTTATTCCTAAAATTTCAGAGTAATATTAGGAAATAAAGTTAAGGGCTGTGCTTAAGACTACAAGGCAGAAGTGAAAGTTGAGCTACTACTATTCAAAGCTATCACAGGATATATCATTCTTACCTAATTATGGGCCTCGACAAGTAAGTTTGTTATATTTCTTCAATTTCCTTGTTTTCTTTATTATAAGTTTTTGATCTCGGCCTTGTAAAAGAGCCGTACATTTTTAAATTATGTTCCAGTAATCGGAATATTCCTTAAATTGTTGCCGTCTTTCCGGCTAGCAAACAAAATATAAATTTTTCTTCGTTTTTTTTTCCACTTTATAAACTGATATATCAAATTTTTCAAAATATTAATAAATCATTTTCACAAACAAATATTTAAAAATGAAATTGACCTATAATGTTAATATTAAGGATATTAGCTTTTGTTTCATAGCCTACTGTAGTTTGAAGTAAAAAAGTTTAAATAAATCGTCTAGGAAACCAATATCGTCCACAGTGTCACATATACTGACTTCCAGAAAAATTGCAACACCTAGAAGTTGTCGAATGATTTTATTGAAATTTTCAGGAAACGTTTATTTTCATTAAACAAATTGATGATTAAAATTTGAATAAAATCTAGCCAGTGGTTTTTTTTTTTTGCAGGTTGTTTCCATAGCAAATCGTTTCCATAGCAAAAATCGTTAAACAGCTTCTAGGTGTTGCAATTTTTCTGGAAGTCAGTATATTTTTGAAAAGAGGATCTAAAATGCTATCTTTTTAGATTAAAATATACAGAATCTTGTATTAAAAAAATAGGTCAGGTATGATAACTTTTTTACTTGACCCTGTATACTGATTCTGGGTAATTTTGAAATTGACAGTTTTTTGATTTTCCCCTTACAATTACGGAGATACCCTGTAAAAGTGTCCAAAATGGGACAGCCTGTAGATAATATGAAAATCATTTTGTGGCTTGAAAACGGAATTGAATCCCTGAATCATAGATTTTCCGCTATAATTAATCTCACAGATGATTCTGGAGTAATTACTGCTGTCACTCGTCCATTATTTAAAGCTAACTGGCTGACAACATTTAAAAAAATGTAGAAAAATGGAACCTGATTTAATGAGAATTGAAACGTTAAAAACAAAAATGGAGGAATCCAATAAACAAAATATAGAATTTTAGAACTTCAACAGTGAATGATGAAAGCATAGATTTTTTCGAATTAACGTGATACCACCAGTACTAAAAACTGAAAGCACTAAACAGCTAATGGAATTAGAACTATTACAATATCTACAAGAAGCAGTCGTTCAGATTTTTCCTTATTTGAAAAAGACCCGCACGTCAAGGACATACTCCTAATATAGCACGCCCTTACCACATTTTGTTTCTGTTGAGAGACAACACAAAGAATACTGAAACAACACAACCAGACAAACCCATGCAAAGTGCTTTATCAAGGAACCATAAAAGAAGAAGAGTGATAAACTACTAAAGCTTAGAAGGAATCATCTTGGCATTGCAGCAAATTCCCTAACAGAATATTTTCCACTCAAAGGATACCACACAAAATGGATATCAACACAGCAGATAGGTAGATAGATAGATAGATAATTTTATTTCAAACACCCACAAAAAACTAACTGGGTTGAAATAAGTGAAAACAATTTACAAATCAAAAAAAAAAAACCTAGTATAAATTGATTCAAAAAAGCGTAGTATTATCAGAAGAAGAATTTAAATAAAACACCTATATAATTACTAGAAGTTAAAAATTAAGTTACAATACAACCAGAAGTAAATATAACGCTTAGCAGGAAACTCAGAAACTACATCTTGAAGTAAACCTCAAATTCATAAGGTTCCAAATTAATTAGCAAATTAAAGGTTTCCTTCTTGAATAATTTCAAATTATTTAAATTTTTAATTCGTTGGAGAAGTTTATTGAAAAACTTTATACTTGAGTAGCAAGGACCTTTTTCAAATAAAGACATGGTGTGCAACGGGTAATTATAATTTGTTTTAAATCTTGTATTATAACAATGGTCTGACAGAAGATTTTTCTTTATATTTGAAATTAAAAATTAAGCACTCATAACTATACAGCGTAACAACTGTAAGTAACCTATTAGTTTTGAATTTCCCACAACACGATCCCCCCAAAGGAAGGCCAAAAATTGTACGTAACACTGGTTTTTGAATTCGAAAAACTCTAACAATACCTGAGCCCATAACAGGATAGCAAATTTCAGTCTTGATATAAAAACTCCGTAGTATATAGTAATTAATACATTTTTTCAAAATATTTACTTAGAATTCTTATGCAATAACTGAATTGACTAATTTTTTTTACCAATATGTCCAGATAGGAGCTCCAATTTAGGTTTTCGTGCATAGTGAGACCCAGAAAGGTTACTGTCTTACTTAGAGATAAATTGTCATACATCTTGAAGCTGTCAATTTCTATATTAGATTTTTTTGTATAAAATATTATAATTCTAGTCTTGACTATGTTTATTAATTGATCATTTAAAAGCTCCATTATCTTATTCTATACAATATTTGTTCTGCCTGAGTTTTTAAAGTAATTAAATCTTTTGATGTTATAAGTAAAGCATTATCGTCTGCATAATTAATATGCGTATGCAAAACATTAATTAATATGTTGCACAGACCAATGATATAAATATTATATAATGGAGGATCTAATACGCTACCGTGGCAAACCTCTTTCAACTAATTTTGGAACGGACTTGACTATATTTCCATCTACTATAAGTTTACTTTTACAAATTGCTTTCTACCCTTCAAGGACGATTCCATCCATTTCAAGGTTGAGTCTCCTACACCATAGCTTTTTAATTTAAGTAATAACTTATCATGATTTATGCAATCATAAGCTCTAGAGAAGTCAAGGAAAACCACTAGGGGAATGCTACCGTCCTCCAGAGCCGGATAAATTGCTTCCAAGTAGTCAAAAAGGGCGGTTTCAATAGATCTGCCCTTCATAAAACCATGCTGGTTTGCATAAAACAAATTGTTCTCATTGAAAAAAGCAATAATACGAAAACTTACAATTTTCTCAAAGATTTTTGAGAAACAAGAGAGAATGCTGACCGGTCTGTAGTTTTCTAACAGACGGTCACCACCCAAAGGTGTATAATACGTTAATATAAAAAAAAAATAAGTATAAAAGAAAAAAAAAATCCCTGTGCAACCTGGCCCCTGTCCCAAACCACCTCCGGAAGATCGTCCACATACAATAAAAATAACAAAGGGCCAAGTATGGAGCCTTGGAGAACACCGTACGACAACGGCGCCCACTCCGACCGGATCCCACTGCCAGAATAGTCATGAGCTACAACACACTGATGCCTACTCGAAAGGTACCACTGAATCCATACCAGAGGCAAACCACGAGAGCCGATTACTTCCAGCTTCTCAAGCAGCGCTCTATGGTGGACAGGGTCTCAAAGGCCCTGGATAAGCCCATAAACATTGCGACTGTCACATCACCGGCCTGAACTCCAGCCACAATCTCCTCCAACAGTAGAAACAATGCTCTCGCTGTGGATCCCTTTTTCACATGCCCATTCTGCCAATTATTCAAAATATTGTGATTATTTAAGAATTTAAGAATTCTTTTAGAAACAATTTTCTCAAAAACTTTAGAAAGGTTTGAGATTAGTGAAATAGGTCTATAATTTTCATTTTCTGATCTTTTTCCTTTCTTATGTATTGTCTTAATTAATGAGAGCTTCAAGTATGGAGAGGCAATATACACGAGAATCCAAAGAATTCCAGTGGGTATTGCCAAATGGCAACACGTTTAAGAAAAATTTTGTTAAGTTATTTTCTAATATTTCTAACTTCCACCCGATTTGCGCTGGATTATTTTCTGACATTATAGAGAAGCAATATGTAATATTATGAATATCGAATGACCATGAATTAAAATCATTTCTTGATACATGTTTAGAATTTTCTTACAAATTCATGACAGAGGTCGATGAAAAAATTATGGGTTACCTTTCAAATTATTCTCGCGGCAATAATGTAATACGTGTGAATTCTCTGACGTCAGTCAAGCAGGTCAAGGTCTGCGATCCAAACAACCGCCATATTGAATTTTATCGTGTGTTATTTATATGGCTTTAAATCTGTGCGTTTTTATTTTATTATTTTTATTAAATCGGTGAATATTTAAGGACTGATATTGTGCTAAGTATGTTCCCTGAAGTATGTGTTAACAGTTCATCCCAAGTTTAACCTGGAAATTATCTGTACTTTCAGGATAACAAGTGATATTCGAGGAGTAGTCATTGTTCGCGCAGCAAAGCATCGATAATACATTTTTTTTTTATTAATATAATAGAGAAGAGTATAAATTCTTTTCGTTTCCAAAGCCAGGAAGTGAATAAAGGAAGTACAACAATTTTATAACTTACTTTTAATAAATTTCATTTAGGCTAGTATTTTGTTTTATTTATATTAGAGGTTACATATAACTGAGCATAGGTTAAATTAAGAACACATAAATCTGAAAATAGTCATCGACTATATTTATATGGTCATTTTGTTTTCTTAGTGAGAACGGCACTACAATTGTGAAATCGTAAATTTCTTATTGCAATAACATACCTAGATAATAAACAATTTTAACTTTAAAGAAATAAATAAGTAGAAAGATAAGTGGCCAGATAGTTTATTGATGTAATAAAAATTCTATAAACTTGCTAAATAAGATTTCTGTAAGATATCTATATTTGATTCCTAGCCATCGTCGATGACATGACAGAAGTCCACTTGGACATTCGCATCTTGCTTTAACGATGCCGTCATCTTTATCAATATGTACCTACATGCAAAATTAATATAGTTAATAACCTTGTTTTGATATATTCATTTTTATTTTCACCTCCACATTGTACACTTTGAATTTCATACTCGTACGCACCTTCCCCTTTAATATTGCTGGGTTTCGATTTAAAGCGGGAGCATTCGAAACCATTTTCCCCTCGTGCTAGCTGCTTCCTATCGAAGAAATTTGAAAGAATCGATACTTCAATAAAATGTTTGGTGATCATCTTAGCGTGCAAACCAAAGGCATTAAATATTGTGGCAACATTTTTGTAAAATTTACCTTTACAAATTATAACATAACCTAGAAAACTGTGTTCTGGCTCTAAAGGAGTAAAATACCAAATTCTTTAAATAAGTTTTTTCGATTAGCAATTATTTTAAACTGCATCGACTATTTGTTTTCTTAAAAACTGAAAATTCGTATGTTTATCCATGATTTAGTCTGCATGAAGTGACTAGCACTTGAATTTCGGTTATTATCCTGAAAGTACAGATCATTTCCAGGTTAAACTTGGGATGAACTGTTAACACATACTTCAGGGAACATACTTAGCACAATATCAGTCCTTAAATATTCACCGATTTAATAAATATAATAAAATAAATACGCACAGATTTAACGCTATATAAATAACACAGGATAAAATCCAATATGGCGGTTGTTTGGATCGCAGACCTTGACCTGCCTTAAATTTGACGTCACCAGAATTCACCCGTTATAATAATATTTTGATTGGCTAAAAGACAGGTACTTAACTGACTAAAATTGAAAGTTTCTATTAGTTTTTAGAAACGTCACAAAATAATCCATAGAATGTAATTATTTATTCAACTGTAATAGTGCTGCTGACACCGTCAAATAGTTGCTGTACTTAGTACATTTGATTGTTTTTTTTTTATTTTATTCCTCTAAAGTAAGTAGTTTTCCATTTGTAGGCTGTTATTTTTTAAAATATCTATCAGATTCTAAGAAAGAAAAAGAAAAGAAATCAATAAAAAGAAAGGAATTTCAACGCTAACATTAGGATAAAAATAATTATTTATTTATAACTTGTAAAAGAAAAGAAAATAACATTTACAGCAACTTAAAACATTTAGGACCATATATAGATACCTACATATTAATGCTAAACATAGTACGCCATTTTAGTTTATTCTCATCAATTTCCATTAATTTTATTAAGACTCCATCGATCCATTCCAATGAAATCTAAATAATACTCAGTCTGGCGCCGACGGTAGCACCTTGACGAATCGACAAATTTTCCATAAATAGAATGTATAGATATATACAGACGAAACGAAACTGAAATAAAATTTTTACTTAATGGCTTTAGCTTCGTGTCTATTGTACTATATTATAGGTATACCCTAAAGGAAAAAGATTCATTAGAACTGGCCGCTTGCAATACAAACAATGAATAAGCATAAAACAAAATGATTGCTTCTTGATACATATATACCTTGACGAAAAATGTTTTGCCATACCAAATGTGAAATACCTGAACATGATACAAAAAATATATATGATTAGTATTCTAAGCATTAAAAAATATATAATAAAAAATCATCAAGAAAGTTACAATAATCTTCAGCAGACTAATTTATAAACTTTAGCTACCTATGTATCTGCTTATATTTCAAGTCTTGACAACTAATCTGATTTTTTTTACAAAAAGAGAAGAAATTCAAACTATGCAGTAGCTAATTGATGTTTCATTTTTCTATAAGATACAAGACAAACAATTTTAATCATGTACCCCAGGTATTTCTTTTACTTTTACATACAGATAACCACTGCTCACTGCGATATTATAATGTAGCATGTATAGTAACATGGTTGGCTTAGGGCCGGTTTCATAACAAAATTAAAGTGACTTTAAATTTTAAAGTGCACTTTAACCTTTAAAATCGGTTTCATAATCACACTTTAATTTTAAAGTCGACTCTAACCTTAAAGTCCTGATTTTGCCACTTTAACGTTTAAAAGTGGCCTTTAAGAGAGCTTTAAGTTAACCTACAATTTCTAACGTGTCAATTTGTCAATTGAAATTTATATTGTAAATATTTAGCAATTGTAACCAAAATGAACAATTTATTAGATACCAGCTCAAGTTCGTCAGATGATGAGGCAGAAATAATAGTAAGAAGGCGGAAAGTATATAGAAACAGAGTCGATTGCTTTAACAAATATAATGAAAGTGAGTTTTTTGAGAGATTTAGGTTAACGTACTTACTGTCGCATTATTAAATCGAATTGAGCACTTAATTTCACTTCCTTCAAATCAGTAAGTGGCCCCTATAATTTTGTCACCTTCATTACAACGTATATTTTATAGAGGAGGAGCCATACGACCAATGCAGCAATTACTGCTTGCATTACGGTTTTATGCCACTGGGAATATGCTGATTTCAGCAGGCGATTTTGTAGGAGTGTCCAAAGCTTCAGCATGCAAAATTGTTAAAAGAGTGTCACATGCAATACGTTCACTATTGCTAGATTACATCTATATGCCACGTAATAATGTCGAAATGGGTAACTCTGCTGAAAAAATTTATAATATTGCAAGATTTCCTAGGGTAATTGGTGCTATTAACGTGCATCGTTTCCTCCAGGAAACGATGCTGAAATTTTCAGATCACGAAAAGGTTTCTTTTCGTTAAATGTGCAAATGTTTCTGATGCAGATTTAAAGATCAGAAATATAGTTGTTAGATGGCCTGATTCTTGCCATGATCAAACTATTTTCAATAATTCTGGTGTCAAGCAAGATTTTATAGGTGGTAGATATGGTCGATATTTAATGTTGGGCGATAGTGGCTATAAAATTGAACCTTATCTAATGACACCACTGTTACACACTCAAACAGAGGCAGAGAATCTGTATAATGAATCATTAATTAGAACTCGCAATGTTGTTGAACGACAGTATGCCTTATGGAAAAGAAGATTTCACCAAAGTAAATCAAATTTAAAATATAAGTTATACGTATCTGTCAAACAAGAAGCAGAAAACGCGCGCGAAACTATTGAAACATGTCAATTTAACCAACATAATCTACTAAGAATACAAAAAAAAACTAAAGTACATTGTCGCCAACATAGAAACATTATATTAAAGTCGACTTTAGCTAAAGGTAACAGCTAACCTCCTTATGAAACGCCTGGACTTTAAATTGGATTTAAAGTCGACTTTAACTTAAAGTAGACTTTAGTTAAAGTCACTTTACCGGGCATGTTATGAAACCGGCCGTTAATCTTTAATTACACCTGCTTTATATTTCCTTGCCATGAGTAAGACGAGCTGATGATACTCACAAACTAGCTAGAGGCGCCAGTCCTCGGTTTCGGAGAACCTGTAAAGATAACCCCTTGTCGGATTCCGAAATCATTAGTTGTGTTTGCCTACGTCAACAGAACGTATTTGGTGTAAAACAAATTAGAAGTTTGTGGTGTATACATGAACTTGTATTAAGCAAGAACAGAATGTAATACATTGCATTTGGTCTGAAGGAGGTGTAAGTTCGTGCAACTATGATCAGCTGTTTTCCATGTGTGTAGCGACAACAAAATGCGAAAAAGCACAAACTGTAAACTTTAGAATTGTTAATTCGGCTATTTAATAATTTGTTGTTGTTCTCGTGATGTAAATAATACATGCAATGCAAAGAAAATATCCTATTTTATTTTGGTAAATATGGGTAGGTACCTAGCGTGTTTTTCGTACAATTTTAGACTGTGAAAACGATATTGTGTATGTTGCTAAGTTATAATAATAATAATATAATAATAATAATAATAATATTTATTGTACAATAGTTCGAAAACCAAATAAAGGACAATTTACAAAATACAGAAAACGATAGTAGTGTGAGAATGTAAATACAATACAAAATATAATACGTAAATAATCATTCACCTACAATGCTATAAAAGAAACACGGTTAACATCTAATAACTGTTTCATAGAACAATTGAATATGTCACAGCCTCCACTAATTCGATTGTAGGCGTTACACATCGGAACCAGCCGCGAGCAAAACATAAGATTGGTGCGTGCTGGCATGCTATCAAACGTCGAAACGGTACGAGCAGTGGTCCGAGGCACATGGGAAGCAATCTACCCAACAAGTAAGAAGAGTCAATTTTACCATGCAGCAATTAATATATGAATGACAGGTAAGAATTTGCACCTCAAAGTTCCAACGATGGCATCGAAAAGGTATTTAACAGAATTTCCTAAAAGAAGCCTCTAGGTGGATATATATGTTTTTCTTTAAACCATAAATGCTTCAAAAATCTTCTTTGCACACCATCGATGGATTTCTTGGATATATCGTAGAAAGGATGCCAAATAATTGCAGCGTATTCCAGCTTGGACCAAAAATAATGAGGTAAACAGCAGCCTCAAGGCATATGAATCAGTGCAAGACTTCGTAATACGAAGGATGGAACCAAGATATCTAGTTGCGGTGGCGACAGTATCACCAACGCGATCAACGAAAGAAAGCCGAGGGTCAAAATTCACCCCCAGATCCCTAATCTTATTACAACGAGCCAAAGATGTAGAGTCAATACTATAAGCAAACATAATATGATTTTTCTTTCTAGTAAAGGTTAGTGTGTGGCATTTGTTGACATTGAGGGCCAATATTAAGCATACAGCAATCGGACAGTAATTCAAGTTTTTTCTGGAGTTGTAAGCAGTCAGCAATAGATGTAATGTTGGTGTATATTTTAACATCGTCAGCGAACATGAAAATGTTGCAATCAATGGTTTCTGCAAGATCATTAATAAATAAAAGAAACAACAAAGGGCCCAAATTGGATCTTGTGGGACACCCGATGCAATAATATGGCTATCAGGCCTGAAAGCATTGTAGGATACATAAAACTGACGATCAGACAAGTACGACTGGAACAAGGTAAGAAGAGCATTGCTAAACCCAAATCCACGAAACTTCCTCAACAATATGCCATGATCGATTCGATCGAAAGCTTTAGTAAGATCCGTATAGACAACATCGACTTGACCCTGGGTATCCAATATCTCGGTTGTGTATTTCGTAAACTGGCAGAGATTGGTAACGGTCGATCTTCCTCCCATAAAACCATGCTGCGATGTCGATAAATAATTGGTAGTTGCAAAGGAAATATGCTTATATGTAATGTATGTAAAAAAATTTAATACAATGTCGTCAGGTCAATTTAGCCTAAATCTGTCTATGAACGATGAATCATCACCATTTGTTTTATAACCATGATTTCATGTTGATGTATTTTACGGTTTTTTTTTAAATAACTGCACATCATCGTTATATAATGGTTTTTTTTTTGGCTCCTAATAATGTGTCATTGATTTCGATAAACAACAGTGTTAATATTCACTTTTCGTTGCATAAGTATCACTAAAATATTTTTTTGGAAACCTTTGTAGTAATGTTAATAAGTATTGAAATGCATACATTTTCCTCCTAGTATTTTTTCCTATATCTAAGTTTCGATCTAGTGAATTAGAAAATCAGTCCGCTAAGTTTAGTTATTAATAACAAAGTAAGTAAAATAGAAAAACGGCGAAATTTCTGAATGAATCTCAATGTTTTCGCGTCTTCTACAAAATTTCCTTGACCGATGCCGGCGCAGTAACGTTTGTTGAAAATTAAATTTACAATCGGCTATTTCTCCCTGACAAATAAATCCAATTCATGTGCTATGACGCGGCTCGCGGCCCGCTATTGCCAAATCTTTAAGTATCTGTATGTGTATGTATTGCTGAATATCATTAGCTACTGATACCGACTGATACCGATCTCACACGTGCTTCTTAGTTCATCAATTACGTCTTTCGTATAACACAGCCACAACAAAGACATACAATGCACGTATGTCCCCACTAGTAGAGGTCATTCTTATAGGCCTATATGTTGAAATGTAGACGTGAGGGATTCTTTTGTTTACTGTCGAGTTGATCAGCTGATATTGTTCCCTCTTATATGTCATAGTTTCAAAATTTAACAAACACAATCACGCAGAATTGTGAATCATTATTTTAGTGAAGCATGTTAAGTTACATTTTTGTTTTCTTTACATTCATGTTCCTGACATTTAGTGATAAAAACAGAAAAGTTAGCGCTTACCATTTTGTATAGAGAACTGTAAACTGAATTGTCAGACAAATTTGTAAATAATTGATTTATTAAACGTAATTAATATAAAATTGGTAAAAAGGATCAATAACTGAACACGATGAACAGTTTAATGGCGTTACGTTTCACCGGAAAATTTTCCCAAGATGTTGCTTGAAGTCGGTTGGGTTCAGAAAGCAATCCAACAGCATAAGGATCTTTTGAATTAAATGTCCAAGGTATCTATGGGAAAAAAAGAAAAGAACTTTTTTGAAAAATTTGAGTACAGAGAGGCAAATATATAGCGTGGGTAGATAGACGTAAAGATTATGTTAATAAAAAATTAAGAAAAGAAGCATCCAGAAAAGTCTATTATCTACAAATTAATTTATTTAGAACGAGGCTAACAGTAAAATCTTATTCAAAATAATAATAATAATAATATAATATATTTGTCCAACAGAAAAAACTCCATTACAAGGACAAGCTACAGAAAACCATAGAAAAATTTACAAATTAGTGCAGCAGCAACATCAACCTAGATACAACTCTATAATTATACAAAATGCCATGTCACAAACAATTAACACAACCTAAAGAATTCGCATTCATCACACTGTGTACAAGAAGCGCTTTACGAAGAACATTAGTTCTGTACGAGGGAACACGAAATGTATTGCAATGTCTAGCTGACAATCTTGGCACGCTAAAGTTAAGTGAGGCTAATAGTTTCGGGCAGTCTATTTTATTGTTTATTAACTTAACAGCTAACGACGCACTAGCACATTCTCTTCTTGCACTTAAAGACTCCATTGAGTGGCGTTCCAACAGAGAAGCATAGTCAACACCGCGCTGAGGGTAAATTCCGTCCATCTTGAATGATATGTATTTTCAAAATTTTCTCTGTACGCTTTCGATTAAATGACGATGAATATCATAACATGGGTACCAAATAATATTACCATATTCTAGTTTGCTCCTGACGAATGCATTATATAACGATTTCAGCGCAATTGGATCTGTAAATTCCTTAGAAATGCGCATAATGAAGCCCAGTGATCTACAGGCAGACGAACATAAATCCCGTATGTGTTGGTCAAAACTCAACTGATGATCGAACATGATCCCCAGATCCCTGGCTGCAGAACTTCGGGTTATGGTAACATCTTTAATTGTGTACACTCTAAAAAATGGGTGTAATTTTACCCATGAGTTACAGTAAAATTACATGCATTAACAAAGCAAATTCACATCGATATTTGGTGTACTTTACAAATTCCTCGTTATTTGAAGGAATTTTAAGACGTAAACCAGTCTCGATGTAAAATTAGGCAAAATGTTAAGAAATTTTCCATGAAAACCTAAAGTTTAAGACTTGCACGGAAATTTCCTTGAGTTTTGGAGTAGAATTACAAGCGCCATAGGTAATATTACCGCCAAATAATTTTTTACAGTTTTAAAATACCGAGTGATGTAATATTACATCAGTAAAATTAAAATATTTATACTTATTTGTCGTTTGTGTTTCCAATGCCGAAGATATCGAGGTTTTTTTTTTCTAAATTTTTTCAAAAAATGGATTCATGTCCTTAATCACAATTCACAGTAAAACAAAAGCATTTTCAAAGAAGATACTTATCTACCAATTATATGAAATGCCTGTATTTTCTGACACGCAAAAAATAATTATTTGCGTACCTATGAGAGAATGTTTCTAATTTATTGCTTCCAAACAATTAACATTGCTTTTTATTATTACTTATACCTATGTAAGTACATTTCCTGAACTATTATCTCAATCAACTTAGTCAAGTTTGAAATGACACTTTATTGAATGACAGAAACTACATATCCTTTATTATTAATTATGCAAATTAAATCGTATATGTTGCTTTATGTTGCAACAATATACCTATCTTGTAACCCCATTGATACATATCAACCCCATATTGGTACATAAATTGCTTATTTGTAAAACAATGATTAACTTCCCTCCCCTTTTGTACCCGTCCAATTGTTTAGTATGTTAAAATAATGACAAAGTTGGTAGTAAATATGAAGAACAAAATATCATTAATTTAATAAATTGCAATTAACAACCTGTGAAAAATTACGAACATTGATTGAATATTACCTGCATAATCCGGTAAACATGTTCTAACATATTCGGTTTACCGGTATCTAACGCGCACCTACGCGCGACTTGTGCGAAGTGCAATTGGTTGATTAATCATGTGACTCACGTGACGTAAGCACAAGCACTGTAAATGGTGTATTTGGTTATTTGCAGTACTTGCAGTTGCATATGTGAATTTTGTGCACGTACCTGTAGAGGTTATTTACGTGTGATAATATATAATAATCTCTATTAAATCTAAAATCTCTAAATATGCCTGTAAACATAAGGTTAGTACTAATTTACTCTAGCCCTCGAGTTGTAGCGGGATTCCCTATCACAGAAAAACCAAATAGTAGTAAAATACATATATATACAATCTTCTATGTGTTATATAAGATATTGCCGAATACTGTTTTGATAATTAATCTGCTTCTAGTGGTTATTATGTATAGATTCAAGAATATATGTAAATAACAGCCGATTGCTTATTTATAAACATTGGCTAATACTGCATCTATGAACCCTAAACAGTAAAACTCAGTTATGAGTTTGTTTGACTTTCGTAATAAGAATCTAAGGTTTTGATGTTATTACTGGGTTTAATCTCGTAAGCAAGCTAATGACCATTAATCTTCAAGCACCTTGGTGAAGTAACTGCTGCGTTTTCAATGTGGAAAAGAATCTCAAAATGAAGGAATAGGGAGAAAGACAAGGCTCGACATATTTTGCTCCACTGGGAGATTCGGTGTATACCAGGAGTAATTTTACGTTGAAAGCATTCAGGATTGAGATTTGAATAGTGGTGTACCTATATTTTAGTTGTAATATCATTATATTGCAACGAAAATATACACCACTTTTGAATTTTACTTCTTCAAATTTCAATCCTAAGCGCTTTCAACGTAAAATTACAACACATTGTAATTTTGCAACCTTATTGGTAGTTCTACAACTGAGAAATACAATTGCGTTCAGTAAATTTCATAACCGTTGTATTTTTACTATGGAATTTTACAACAGTCTGGAATTTTACAACTGAAAAATACTATCGAGTTCGCTAAATATCTCAGTGCTTGTATTTTTACTACGTAATTTTAAAACGGCCCAATAGTTTTACAGACGCAAAAATATATACTTACAAGTGTAAATTTCGGGGTTGTTATGAAATTTACAAGTGTTGTTTAATTTTACCGATGCCCCAGTAAGCTTACTCGTAAAATCGATGGTAACAAAGTTGCCATCGATTTTACAAGTAATTTTACAGAAAAAAATTTTTGAGTGTACGAATTAAATATAGCAGTACGTTTCTTAGTAAATGATATAACGTAACACTTTCCGATGTTCAAAGTAAACCTATTGTCGTCACACCAATTCACAATTATATCCAAAGCATGTTGAAGCTGCACACAGTCAGAAATCTCCCTCACAGGGTAATAAATCTTCACATCATCTGTATATGCTAAAGCGCAACAGGGTAGCGAGACCAAAAGATCATTGATGAAAACGTTAAATATAAGTGGTCCTAGATTCGAGCCCTATGCTACGCCTGACGATACAATATATGTATAAGACTTATAACCATTATAATAAACATAGTTCGGTCTCACTTCCAAATAGCTTCTAAATAGCGCGAGAAGCGGGGCAGTAAATCTAAAGTGGCTCAACTTTCGAAGTAAGATTCCGTGGTCGATAGAGTCAAACGCCCTCGAGAAATCACTGTATATAACGTCCATCTGGCCACCACAATCAATTTCCTCAGCTATATCTTGAGTAATACAAGCGAGATTGGTTACAATAGAGCGTTCCGGAAGAAAGCCGTGTTGTGAAGGAGATACATACTGTTTTAACTTGGGCCATATACGTTGGTAAAGTAACTGCTCAAAAACCTTGGAGAAGTTGTTCAAAATGGATACTGGTCTGTAGTTTTTGACATATGCAGGATCCCCCTTCTTAAAAACAGGACATATGCGTGCAATCTTCCAGCGCTTAAGAAACTTAGACTGCCGGAGACAAACATTAAATATCAGAGCTAGCGGTTCAGCAAACACATATGCACAATCCCTGACCGGAAAAGAAGGGATGCCATCATCACCAGCCGTCGACTTGTTTTTCAGTTTCCTAATAGATGCAACAACTTCGTCATGTGTGAACGGACACAGTGACATCGAAGGAAGGTTTGACACGATATCAGGAAGAGGAACAGCAGTAGTAGATTGTACATAAACTGACCTAAAGTTATCCGCAAACGCATTAACTATTCCTCATTATTTAAGTACATCCTGCCCAGAATCCTAGACGTATTTCGCTTAGCTTGAACAGGACTATTCAACTATTCTTAATCACAGATGAGATTAAGAAGTAAATAACAGACTGTGAGTAAAAACAATGTCAAATATAAGATGTTTTACCTGACGAGATGTAAGGAATTCACCATTTCGCCTGTAGCATATTCGTAGAAATAAGTTTAGTAGAATTTCATATTATGTTAAAGCTTTTCAAAAAATTCTTGTAGATTCCACTCGTTAAAGTATTCTGAATTTATTATAGATTCATTCAGTCCGAATTCTAGAAATTCAAAAAGGTCAATTGACATAAATTTACTTATTTATTCATTTGAAACAGAGCTCAGAAAGAGAATTATAGCTTAAGAGACCAGTAACTGTTCTGAGAGTTAATTTTATTATTATTATTCGATTTCGAAACGTCTTAAAATTTTTCTCTATGTATTAATGTTGTTTATCTACCTATTTGTTTAATATAATATGTTTATTTTACCTGAATATTTGTGGTTTTCTTGAAAATAACCATTCACATCACAGATATATCCACAATCATGAGTTGTGGCGGTAAAAATTCGTTGCCAGCAGATTATTATATCCATTTAACCGTAATTTTGCATGGCGAGCAACTTAAAGTTTTCAAATGAGACAGCAACAAAGCTGAGTGTAAAATTCAAATTTTGCAAGGTAAGTGGCGCATTCTTGTATCGTTTATTCGAAGATGGATTTCTTTATTCGTTATTTTAATTTAATGAAGAGTCCCTCTTCCATATTTTTATTACATTACAAGATCTAGTTAT
Organism: Cetonia aurata; assembly: GCA_949128085.1. NCBI lineage: Eukaryota > Metazoa > Arthropoda > Insecta > Coleoptera > Scarabaeidae > Cetonia > Cetonia aurata. The sequence continues at coordinate 3,369,310 of OX421885.1, forward strand.
GGAAAATGAATATTTGAAAATTTAGTAGTGATTATAAAAATGTACTGTAACTTTCTAAAAAAACTATTTGGAAATGCCCCTATTAACATAATATTTATAGGTACTTCTTGCTAATTTTTTTTAATATTGGTTAAAAAATTGAATGCGTTAGGGCACGGCAAATTCAATTTCCAGAATCAATACACACGTCGATTGTCTCCGCGCGACCTCAGCGCTGAATTATTCCTTATGTATAAAGTTCAATGCGGAAATACATAAACCGGGATTACGAACCCGACGTGGAGGATGCCAACAACGACACATCGACTACAACAACACACGCACTAGGAGATCGATACAAACGTATGTTGGTATACAGGTATGTATACGAAAACGTACACATACATGGAATTGCGATTCCTGCGCACAAATAACAATCGTAGAATCAGACACAATTGTATACAGAGAAAAAAGAACGGCATCGGCGTCCAATCCGAGCGTCGCGACGGTGCTAGTCGGCGCCAGGGCGTCCAATCCCACTCGACATGCAATAAGATCCACATTTCTAGAAACTCGAAATGTGCCGAATGTCCCCATTGGCTGCTATTTCCACGAATCCCACGAATTTCTCTTATTGTCATTGCTTCGCATTGGAAATGGAAATGAACTGTACTCCTCCCAATTTCCAAATTCTGACCAAACAAATGTTTTATTCAACAAACTAAACGAAAACGCTGCAGTATTTTATATAAGAAAGGTTCTCCACCTCAAACACCGTGATAATATTGCCAATCGATTCATTGAAGGATTACTCAAACTTACAGTTTATTAGAGTAGCGTACAAAGGTGAAAATAATGAATATTTAAGCAGGATTTATTATATTCTAATATGAATTTAGATAAATACAATTAATAACTTTACTATGATGAATAAATATTTAACATGGTAAAATCGGTTACTAAACGCAATTGAGTAGGTATCTATTTTAAAAGATAATCTTCACACTCATGTATATGTACCAGTATTAATGGTAACAATTTTAAATTATAGCTACCAGTAAGATTGGTCGCATATTAAACGTATCTACATACTTGCAGATTTTCTTGTATTACCTATGTACTTGTTTAATATAATATATAATATCCAAGGTTTCGATATAAACTATATTAGATATGTAAGTGGTACTTTTTTAAAATATCAACTAGATTGTCACTACTAGAGTAAACGTGTTGGCCAGTTCTTTGCCAGATGTATATAAGGTTCTTAAACCTTCAACCTTTAAATGCAGAATATACATAGACATAGATATATAATCTTTTTCTCGCACATTTATATCACGCTTAAAAAGAAAAATACAACGTAGCCATTCTAGAAAATTCCATCTTCCCATTAGCACCATAAGATAGAAAACAAGGTTAATTCTTTCGAGCAACAATGACAAAGGCAATAACAATAAGAAACTGTGACCATCTCCAAGGAGTGTAGTCTCTCATGTGGAGAGGGCGGTACTCCGCTCCGGTATCGACCGCTGGCCCGGATGAGGACATTACCCGGAGCTCCAATACTCCGGGTCCTCCCCCCACTCAATCCACATCTCCAACTGCTGCCGCTGCATCTCCCACTCGACTCTTATTGTACTTCAAGACATATATATTTAAATTTTCGTTCCTCCGCCGGAAACCCGTTTTCGGCTCCTCTTCGATTTCTTAAACTGTCCCTCTTTCCACTGCAGCAACCTTATGACAGCGATTTCACCTCTGCAGTATACTTATTCTTTGAACAAAGAACAATTATTATAAAGAAATATAAAGATGATAATAATAATGTTTTGTCACGGAAAGTACAATGAAACTCGTACCGTCAAAATTACGGTACGAGTTTCAAAGTTAAAATCAATTTTTAAGAATATTCAAATTTTTTCATGTACCGGATGTTCCAACATATTGAAAACACTAGTAAATGCTTTTCTTTACTGTAAAACTTTTTTACTTCTTAAGTGGTGGACATTTATTTTTTTGTATTTTATCCAGTGTCTCACAGCTATCAGAAATGCACAAAAACATCTACACCCATAAAAATTTTAGGGAGTTCACTGAAAACAATGTTGTATTTTTCCCGAAGACAGTTAAATTGTCACTAAAAATTTGTTAAAATAACATTAAAAAGAATTATTTTACACTTTTCGGAGACAATTTCTAGCTGCATCATATATAGTTAGAAAGGCTATAGCATTATAAGCTATTGAAAAGTGCCCCAAAGGTATCAAATTGAAAACCCAAAGTTGTGTTTTATGGAGATAACAACCTGTGTAAGTTTCAGCTCCCTACACCTGCTTGAGGGCGTTGATACAAGCAATTAACCACAAAACTACTTTATTTTTTATCTCCATCTCTGTAAACCAATCGATTTGAAATTTTGCAGGAATAATTTCTTTGGCCATCCATTTAAAAATTGTTGACCCCTTTGTGATAATTTTAACTAATTAAAAAAAAATAAAACTGAATATAAGGTACTATACCTATATATTTTTTGTATGTTAATATTTTTATTCGAACTACAAAGCTTAATTACTACGTAATTCTAATAATTATTGTTATGTACTGGCTTTATAATCCTTTAAATACAACTTATATCAAATAAATATAAGAAATATAATTCAAAAGTAAAGACACTTTTTTATCGTTATGACTATTCATTTTTATTAAAAAAAATAATAACAAGGTTTTGTAACACGCCTACCTATACTAAGTAAAAATAAGATAGATATTTAGTTTTCTCGTTTTCCTTACTTTACGGAAACAGGATTTCGTTCATTGTTTTCTTGCGAAGATAAAAAAGGCGGGTCGAAAATTTTTACTATCTACCTATATGGGCGTCTTCTGTTGATGTTATTTGAAGCCAATAGGTGTGTTGGTCGTTCAGCCGTTATCACCTTTCTTCTTTGCAATAACTTCGCATCACCACGCTCAGGAAAATAACTTTGTAGTAACCTGATTTATGTTCCGAACTAATCATTGACCACGGTCGTTGCTTAACCGTCGGAATTGGGGTCGATTTCAACTTAAAATGCTTCAGAGAATCACCATCATCATTTTCAGATCCACCTGTGGAGAAACCTTTCGCAATTGAACTGGTCGACGAGGAGTGCTCCTTGTTTCAGTCGCTATATTTCCATCACTGCTTCCTTGTGATATTAAACTGTCGCCAGTCAACCTACGCGTAAGTGGAGATGCAGTATCTGATATAGCTTTTCATGTAACCGTTGGTGAATACTTTTCTAAATTATCAGTCGATCGTGAGCGCAGTGTCGGATAAAGTACGCCCTTAAATAACGGAAAGTTTCGTCCTAGTTTCGGAGCTTTTCTTTCTTCACTTAATATAGGAGAAGCGCACTCGTGGTTTGGACTGCCGTCAGCTTGGACGGAATTACAGCAGAAGTTGGTGTACAAAAACCCGCGTCGAAAGAATGTATCCAACCCTTCCCCTAAATCTTGGCTGTTGTCAACCATATCGATACATTTAATTAATGGACGAGTGGGAGCTCTTGTCTTTGCTCTACGTGATTGTCCTTTGACCAGATGTTTTAGTTGGTAAGTTGCATTTGGTAGTTCTGTAACAGAGTCCTCTTCCTCGGAATTTAGGGGTAGGGTAGGCATTAAACTGGGTATGTCATCTGCCGACAAATCTTCGATGCTATCTACCGATTCGGAAAGTGTTCGTTTAACCAATCCCTCGAAATTCTGGCATTGTGAGCGGGTGCATGTAGAACATGTTGGGTCTCAAATTCATTGGAATATTATCCAGTACTTGTTCTAAAACGTTAACGTACTGAATTCCATTTAGACGATTTGGAAGAAATATTGGTCCAACAACTCGGAGATTTAAAATCCCCAGCCAAACATTTACCGAAAATCTTCTCTGATGTCCAATTTCCCTTACTGCCTTGGGATTTTCGTCCGCCCTAAAATGAAAATTATGGCTATTAAAGACGCCATCTCTCGTAAACAAGCATTCGTCGCTCCAGAGAATATGCAATAAAAAGATCGGCTCTTCTTGAATCCTTTGTAAAACATTGTTACAAGACATTCTTCTGTGCACATTATCGTTTACATACAAAGGCTGCACTTTCCTTGCATGAAACGGACGCAAAAGATTTTGAGATAGCGCTGAGCGCACTGTTGTTTTGTTAGGAATATTCAGTTCCCGAGCTATTTGTCTTGTGCTGGACGTCGGATCTTCGTAAACAGCATCCAATATTTGCTCTTCTAATTGAACTGTTCGACGCTCTCTAGGTCTACCGCTGTTACGATAATTCGGTATAAAGGTGCCAGTTTCTCTAAGTCGCTGATCCAATCTACGGAACGTGTTGGTGGATGGATGTCGCCGTTGTGGATACCGTATTTGATATTCCTCTTTTGCCAAGTTTGCATTTCCATTGCAAAATCCGAATACCATATACATATCGGCGTATTCTCCAAAGGTAAACATTGTTCAGTATTAAGAACAGCACAAAATGTTTATCTTATTTCAACAGCCAAATGTCACATGAGAAACGACAAAAATTGACAACTACTTATTACTTTTAAACAAGCAGCCTTACAGTACCACGTTGCCATATGTACTTTAATTTCAAAAACGCCAATGAAGAAATGTTAAAAATGTAAACCATTGGTATTAATCGATTAGTTACATCAATGCATTTGAGATAATTCCATTTCTAAATTTCACCACAATGATTTTACATAGATAAATTTAACGAATTTTGCTAAATTTTAGCCGTACATCTTAAGGTTCGATGGTCTCGTATGCCTTAAGGAAGGACCGTATAACTTTTTTGGATTAAGATTATCGCCTCAGAATTGAACAAAGAATCATTCTACCTGCCGATTATCCGCCCTTTTCTGGCCACCGTGTATAACAGTAATTATATGAGTACATCGGTGACATTAAAGTTGTCATTTCTTTGTCATCTGTCATAAAGTAAACTCATATTATGATAGCACGATTAACTTTACAACAAAGAACTGAGGACCTTGGACGTTTTTTAATTTATTTTCCTGGTACATATGCATTCTATTGTCAATTTGTTTTTGTACAGTCATAACATAAATTTACTAAAAATAGGAAAATTTTACAAAAATGTGTTGCCATTTGGACACAAAAGGTCTGAAGTAGCTACTATATTTAAAATAGTAGGAATGGTGTTCCTATGCTTAAGGCAATTGCTTCCTTTTCTAATTTATAACCAAACCAATCAACTTATAGTAGTTCTAAACATAAAATAATACGTTTCTAAATAAGCACCAACATATAACACAGGGCTTCTTAAATGCGCGACTGTAGGTACACTGCGCAGGTGTCCCACGGAGGACTGGGATTCAGCTCTGTTTATCATTTTAAAAAGAAATCATTTCATTACAGAAAATTTATATTATTCAATGCTACATAACCTAAAAATATTTTTAACTATAGTGTTCTAGAAGTAGGCCAACGCATGCTTACTCCGTTATTTTAAATGGAGCACCTTATATATTATTCGATTTTTCAATTCTACGGAAAAAAATAGCATGGCTTCATATAAACTACTATATGCGTATCTTTAATAATAACGTGTTTATTTGCAAAAAATTGACCCACTGCAAGTCTTCGATTAACACGATGTAATGTGTATTTGCATTTGTTAGTTGTTAGTTAGATGTTCATAACATACACACTTAGTTTGATACAACGATGGAAGTAAAATCGATGTAATTATATACGGGTATCCACTGAAGTTTTGAATATTTGCTTAACTTTAGTCATAGGTAAGATGATTTTTTTTAAATACCATTCCCGCTACTAAACATTTACATGCCTCATGCAGGACTTTATAGATAATTAATGATTTTAAATAAACACTTCTAGTCTACAAATACGTTTGGACCTCGAGTTGCACAATCATTGTTTCGACCTGTAAATGTGCATATTTCTTCTTCGACAACTGGAGAGCTCACCTCAAGTTATTTCAAAACCTGGCTAACTGATGTTTCCTCCCAAATACCACGCCAAGCAGTGTACTTTTGATTGATTCTTGGACTGGGCATTGTGTCGCTGAACTTCAGAAATTAGTACCGCAAAATGAAACGTCAAACATTTTAAATATACCAAAAAAAAAAAGCAGCGATGGTACAACTTCTAGATGTGTTTGGTTTTAGGTTTTAGGTTGTGGAAAAATGTTGTTAGAACTTTTTCTGATGCAGTGATTCTTTTGCACTATGATTTAGATTTGCATCAAAGAAATAATATTATTAAACTGCAGTCCCTAACCCACAATCAGTTTTCTTCCCTGTTCGATATGTTCAATACTCATAGTATAAGAGTGGATACGTGGACGAAAAACCTAGCCCCTTTAAAAATCCTGTAGAGTTTTGTTTTGCCAAAGATGCACAGTCTACACCCTTGTGTAGTATGTGTAATAAACTTGCTAATATGCGCTATTCGTGGTGTAAGCAAAATCTGTGTTTTGAGCACTTTTACACAGACTACCACTATTATAATAACTACATGGCTTAATTAATGTATCTAGATTAATCATGTTCGCTATTGTAACACATACATATTTAATAATCACATTACCATACGTTAGTTAATTAAACATTTATAAGCATTATTATATATATTTTTTGTTTCCGAAATGTTATTATTGTTAGAAACATATGAGTTATATTTATGCTCCATTGATTACCGACCTGTACATCTACATTGCACGAAAAATATAAATTATATAATGAAATACATAAGTATTGGTTTAGTCCTTTGCATGTTGATTACTATCTACATATTATCAAACTCATTATCAATCATATAATATTTGCATTTCTACGAAACGCTATTGAAATTGAGAAATTACATTATTGCGCGATTTATCTGTTATATAAGTGACATGCTGTTAATCATGTAGGTTGGTACACAAAAATAAATTGAATATCTATTATTATTAATTTTTTATTATTACTTTTTTAAATTTATTATACGCCATCGTTTTCTACACAAATACGACCTATTTTTGGTGAATAAGAAAAAAATAAGTCTTAAAAATATGAGGGTATACGGGGCTCGGTCCCCCATGATTACCTTTTTGCGAAGATTTTGCGTCACCATCATGCATCATTTGCATCATGTAATATGCTGCAAATTATGTTGAAAGAATCTTTTAATATTTGTTATAATTTCGGAGATATTAATAAAAATTGAAAAATTGCTCAAACTTTAGAGAGGGCTGGGCGCCAAAATCGGGCGATTGAGCCGCTAACGAAAAATACGTACTTGTTATTTTAAGGTACTCGTAAGAAAATCTTCGGTAATATGACAACAAAATCAATAACTGTGACTCAGTGATAATTACTTCATTGCTTAAATTAACATTGTTTTCAAATTCTGAGCTTGAAGTTCTGATTTACTTATTTATTGACAAGCTGATTATTTTATATGTATGTAAATATTTCTCTGTGAATATGTTATGCTAAAAGATGATGCTTTCAAAAAATTAGCATGAAAAAGCATAGAGAACGCGGCGATCTGAAGGTTTCGCGAAAATGCTGAGCCGCCTGAAATTTCATTCACACAGAGGTAGGATAACGTTTCCTCATTAACACCTATAATCTTTTAGATATGGTTGATCGTGATACCTTTATGGATTACAAAGAAGGTTATAACTATTGCTTGTTTATTCTTGGGTACCAGGTAAAAGAAAACGTTTATGAAAAGAAATTTGTTGTGAATATAATACGTAAAGTATAACTTATCAAAATTAGGAATTTGAAACAGGTTCTTTATGTACACATGTATGTGCATACATGTATGTACATTGAAATACATAGAATAAGCATTGTAATTGCAAGGAGTAGAATGGGTGGTGGCCTGTAGTCAAGAGAATTTCTAGGTGGGAGACCTGCAGAATGTACGGCGGCAGTGGCGGAGTTGGCGGGGAAACGACATGAAGCAGACTCAAAGTGGAATATCAATAATGTGACCGTGCGATTGCTACGAAGACTCTCTCCCGCTAACTCTCCTTCCCTTCCTCTCTTTCTCCCTCTCTCAACATGGCGGCTCTCCTCTCATATTCTCCTCAATCGAGAACTGAAAACCAGCTGCTAGCAGGAAGAGCAGGAGTAGTCAGCAGGATTTCGACTCTAGCCGGCGGAGAAGAGCATTAAAGCAATTCACACAGAGGCCGGCTCGCCGAAACAAGAACATTAGATTGGAACATTTCCAACGACGTTGTTTCTTTTGTTTTGTGCCTGCATACACAAAGCCAAGACTGCCAAATATTTTATAATTAAAATTTAAGTTTTAAAATTTTCATAAACCGACACAGAAACAAACTACTGCACAATTTCTAATATCCGCAAATCTAACTGTAATACTGAACAGACTTTATTATTCGTATTAAAGACGGATTATTTTAGGAAATAGGTAGCTAGTTTCTTTCATTTTTCAATTAAGTAAGAGTTAGAAAGTCACGATTATTATAATTATAATCGTTAAAACGAAATGCAAGCAATGCATTAGAGAGAGGTGAGATGGTTTAGATGGTCAACAATTTACACGGAAAAGCGTTTTATCAACAATCACATACATTCTTATGATCAAATAATCTTTACAATCTCAAATTAAGTAATAACAAGATTCATTAGTGAAATAAATACGTTATCATTATTATAACAAATCATTTTACATTTGTCCATGATAATATAATATTTGTTATAGTGATTATTCTTTCATACGTTCAATAAATAGCTGTTGATAATATGAACAGGAAATAAAAAGCGTTGAAACTTTTTACGTACAATTTTTTTTTTAAATTATTCACCATATATTATGATCGCAATAAAGTATTAAATGATCTCCTACCCGTTGTTTTACTGGCTTGCAGTTTATTGTAAGAACGAACAGATAACATACCTTAATCAAAAGTATATGTCATAACAGCTAACGCATTCACTACATATATAAAGGAACACGGCCCTAATCAATAGAAATGCAGTTATTTACATTTCTGCAGTAGGGTTCATAGGTTGAATAAAAACGTTCATTATATGACAAAAATATTTGCTCTGCGCAATGATATATTTGAAGCAGAATGCACGTGTTTAACCATCCTGTCTCTGTTATGCGGCATTTAGAAGTTCGCTTCAGCGATAACACTGGTCAACAGTGAAATTGCTTCTTAGGTGAAAGTACCCAATCCTGAATGAATTCAACGTGCTGAACACGAATATCACATTGAAAAAAGTTGATTGGCTCACGTTCCAGAGATATTGACGTTTTGTCCATTGTATAGATGCTATTGCATAATGTAATGCAATTTAGTGAGAAATTACGAAATTTTGCGTCATATTGCATCACCCCTTCATGCAAAGAAGTTAATGCACTTTCTTGATTCCCACTTAGATTTCTTTCCTGATAACTGCGGGCAGGTCAGCGATGAGCACGGCGAACGCTTTCATCAGGACATTGCCACCATGGAGCAACGGTACCAAGGCAAATGGTCTACGTCAATGCTAGCTGACTATTGTTGGACAATCAGTAGAGATGCTCCACAAGTCCACTACAAACGGCAGGCCAAAAGAAGTCGAAAGCCAGAAGCAGACTAATGTTTTCTTACCATGTATTATAATATTGACATAAGTACACTTTTTCTGAAATATGCGTACATATTACAGAAAACCCGTAGCCAATTCAGCTTTTTCTTAGTCATTTTCGTGTTCAGCACATTGAATTCATTAAGAAATGACTATTTTCAGCTTGGAAGCATGAACTTTTCGAAAATTTGTTGCCCAGTGTAATTGTTCGGTGGCATTTTTGGGTTCTAATTGTATTTAGGCATTTTTCTTTGATGTTTTTATTCCGTCATGGCAAGCCGTTTCTGAAATCACTACATAAGCAGTTGTTTGTTCACGTTTTACACGAGCTATCTAGCGGCACTGACAATCCATGTATTGTCTGAGCTAGCTCTGTCACTGCTTTACAGGCTTACGTTGTGGTTGTCTTGTAGTTTGAGAGGTTAGCTTGTGTTCCTTTGAAGGAATTGCCCTAAACAACAACCTACAAAAAGCTAATAAGGTTTACCATGCATTAAGCAAAGGTCCAATAAATAAGAAGGTAATATCGAGGCAAATAAAAATGGAGGTTTATAAGGCAATATACAGACCAGTACTGCGTATATACAGCTGTGAAATTTGAGTGTTATCCGAAAGGGAAAAGAGTAAAGTTAGGGCAGCAGAAAAGAAATACCTCAGCAGAGTCCAAGGAATAACGAGGGAAGGCAGTATCAGGAATGACAGTATTAGAACAGAATTAACTATTGAATCAGTGCTGGAATACATAGAACAGAGGCAGTTGGAATGGTGCGGCTACCTTTTTCAGTAAGCAGGGAAGCAGGTAAGCCTATGAAGCGTGTCGCAGGTTTTCCACCGAGACCGCAGTTGACTATGCAAGATTCGAAAGACATGATACAGAGTTTGTTCCCAGTACACAAACAAGACAAAGTAAGGGCGATTTTGAAATTGTCTCTGGGTGCAGTGGCGGCTCGTCAGAGGAGGCTACGGAGGCTAAGCCTCCCCTATTATTTTTAATAAAATAAGTAGCGTTTATTATGTATTAAAATAATGTTTAAGCATCGGCTATATTCTAAAACAAAACAATTTTGCAGAAAAAAATATAATCAATAGTATATTTATTCATTACTTATTTTAAAAATGCAAACAAATTTCGAACAATGCGCCAAATTTTACTGTACGTACTATAATAGCAAGCGAGGAGGCTAGTCCAAGATTTGGCTCCGCGCCGATGATTAATGCCATTGCTGAAAGCAATGCGTCTCCGTAAGTGCACGTGCACTTTATACGGCGAATACGTATGATTGGAGGCTTGCCGTTGGTAGGCAACTGCCCATGCGACTCCCAGCTCGCAGTACTAATAACTTTAGAAGCGTTGGGTGAGTTTTGTTAGGTTACGCACACAAAATGGATAAAATGAACGAAATTAGAATTTGCCAAGATATTGTCGACAGGTTGGTAAGAAATTGTTTTAGTTGTTTAAACATAGAGACGAAATTACACATCGTACAAAACATTGAGAAACCACTGCCTAATTTATCTGTAGTATCTAACGACGGCAACCGCCAAAATCATAGTTTTAGTTCATTATGGTACACTAAATGTGCTTGGTTAACGGGTTCAATTAAAGATTATTTTGTTGGCCATGTCTACTTTTTGTAACCAAACCGAAACGTGGTCAAAATTAGGTTATACAGATTTAAAAAATCTAGCGCGTGCTATTGAACGGCATGCTAAGTCTAAAGAACACATTTCACCGTTGTGCAAATTTAAATTATTTGGAAAACAAAATATTGCTACTGCTGTAGACAGCGCGCAAAGATGCAATTATTGCCTATAATAATTAAGTTAGAGAAAACCGCAAAAATTTAAGAAAATTAATAGACGTAACAATGTTTCTAGCACCACAAGATTTAGCTTTTCGGGGACACAATGAGACTTCAGATTCTTTTAATCGTGGAAAGTATAAGGAATTACTCGAACTCTTTAGTAAATATGAACCTAGTTTTAATAAATTTGTTAGTAGTAATATTTTTTGGGGTACATCTAAATCTATACAAAATGATTTAATAGATTGTATTTCTTTTGTATTAAAACAAGAAATATATACAGAAATTAAAGAACAAATGGGCATTAGAGATGGCCGCCAAGATCGCCCAACTTTACGCCCCTTGATCTGTTTCTTTGGAGGTGCCTAAAGGATCGTTATATAAAATACCGCACAATAATGTTCAGGAACTAATTCATAAGTTTGAAGAATGTCTAAATGCTATTTATAAACAACAACTAATTGTGAGACTTACACTTTATTAGTGTTAAAAATGACAACTGTTTCGCCGTACAACGGCTTAGATAATGTACGATAAAGTAAAACTAAACATACGTACAACCTCCAATTGAAATGGATTTACATCAAGTAAACGCCGAATCTATTCAAACCTAACATTTATAATTATAATGCAATTGGAAGTAGGTATAGGGAGAAGATGTCAGTTGTGTTTGGACAATAATGGGATGTAGTTTGAACATTGATGTAATAAATTTCTAGTTGTGTTGCATTATAATTTATATATACGGAATTTTATGTAATAAATAGTAATCAAATCGGTTTTATTTATTTAATAAATATACGCTTGTACTTATAATAGACTACTAAATGATAGGTGTTAAATTAAAAATGGGAATAATTAGTTCTTTTATATTTTATTATTAGGCAAACTGGTAGAAATCAATTCCACAAACTATATATTTTTAAAAAAAAAATACTCTCTCTAACTATGTCATTGCCTACTACGATTTACATTTAAAAAAAAATCAACTTTATACTGTAGACAAAAAACGAGTTGCATAAAATAACAATCTGATTTAACGAGTCGGCTCTACTCCATTAAAGTGCCTTAATAATATTAAAACGGTTTCTTCGTATCATTAAAGACAAGCGACTTATTGAGCATTCTCTAAAACTCGATAAACTCAATTTTTTGCTATAACTCAAAAACAAAAGAATATAACTAATTAGAAAGAGAGATTAGAAATCTAGAATATCTAGAAAAAAGAGATCAAAGCTTGGCCACTCGTTTCTTTTTCTATCTCTTACTGTTACCGAGATACCTTATTCTGACAAGCAATTTGGACCACCCGTACATAGCAAATAATAAATACATATGAACAAAATACAAATATGTACAAGCAAATAATGTTAAAAATGAAATAAAAGGTGTAGATGACCGTTTAATACAACTATACTTTACAAACAAAAAAAAACCTTCACAGACGAGGTGATTCAGTGCCTGCCAGAGAAATTTGGGGAAAGCAGAACACCGAGCAAAAGCAAGCGCGGGAGATCTAAGTGGGAGGGCACAGTAAGAAGAATTTTGAAGATGAAAGGAAGAACCTGGACAGAAGCAAAGCAGTTAGCACGTGATAGGAAGGTATGGAAAAAGTTTATAAAGAATTTACTTATTTAAAGTAGCTAATACCACAGATAACTAATACCACAGACATTTAATTATATATATAAGCCGGCGCCGGCGTGAAATGAGTCTAAGTACTATAATAAGTAGTTCTTAACGATGCACATTGGAAAATACAACAAACACGTTGGTAGTAAAAAATTGTCTACTACCTTGCGGACATATCCACACAAAAAAAGAAACAAAATAACACTTTTAAACTCATTTTAATTTCAACACATTTAACTAACATAAAATAGGTACAAAATGGTAGACACCATGTTCTTTCTCAATCTCTATAATTTCTCCTTTCTTCTTCTTCTTAAAAAAAATACATAAGGAAAAAGTGCGCACAGCGCACGCGTATATGACCATACGACACCTGTCGGTAATGTAGCTATGCTAGCTTCGTAGTTTTAATGGATGGCCAAGATGCCGGACGATTCGGACGGCAGCTCAAGCAGTGGTACAAAAGATAAATTGTGTGATTTTTGTGAACAATCTATTCGAGTTGGACAAAAGTGTGTTTCGTGCAAAAGACACTCAATTCATTTGAAATGTCTAGAAACTTTAGTGAAAGCTGGAAAAATCGAAGATCGCAAAGCATGGCAGTGTAAATTCTGTGACTTTCTGCAGTCTGATTCCGGTGACTCTAGTGAAGAAAATATAACCATTATAGAGCAGTCAAATTCAAGTGGAGAAGATATTATTACAGAAAATCGTCACCTCAAAGAAAAAGTTATTCTGTTAAATAAAATTATCTTGGAGATGGAAAATGTAAACAAATTACAAAAACTGAGGATCGAAGAACTAGAGCGCTATAACAACTCCCAATCTACTGATACTGATTGTGCTATTGTGCAGAAGAGGTCGCAAGCGTATAGCGATGTAGTCAAGAACGTGCCGCCACCATCGTCCAAGAATGTGTTGATTGTCAAACCCGTTAGTAGTGGTATGGTAGTGGTCAAACCTCTGAAGTAACTTGTAATCAGCTTAAAAATGCTATTGATCCAGTTAATTTATCAATCAAGGTTGACAAGGTAGTCACAAAAAAAAATGGGAATATTCTTATTAGTTGTACTGATAGTAATAATTTAAATCTGTTAAAAACTAACATAGAAAATAGGCTAGGTGGTTCTTATAAGGCTGAAATTCCTCGCAAAATTAATCCGAAATTAATAATATACCGCGTATGTACTGATGATCTAGCTGAATCTGAAACATTTTGTGAAAATATATTTAAACAAAATAATATTGTAAAAACAGATTCTTCCACCTTACAAATTGTTCGTGTTATAAAACATAATCAAGAAGCTGATGTTATACTTGATTGCGACTCGACTACTTTCAAGGAATTGTTTAAAAATAAAGCACTATATGTTGGCTGGCGGAAATGTAGATTTAGGGAATCGTTTCATGTTAAAAGGTGTTATAAATGTTCTAGATACGGCCACTTTGCTAAAGACTGTAAATTCTCTGTTGCATGTTCCAAATGTGCTGGTAATCACAACTACAAAAGTTGTGATTCTAATGATAATAAATGCATAAATTGTTCGGAATATAACGATAAATTTAGTGCAAACTTAAATGTTAACCATTCTGCTGTTGATTCTAATTGCGAGTGTTACAATAGAATAATTGACTAAGATCTATAACCTCATATGAAAACATATAGCAACGAATGCACAATAAGTTGTCATCTAATACTTTTGTAAATTTTATATTTTTACTGAATATACGTAGTATTAAGAATAAAATCAATGATCTGGAAATATTACTCAGTGAAAATTCTTGTTATTTTGTTTGCTTAACTGAGACATGGTGTAGAGCAGATTGTGCAGAAATCAATCTCCTTAATCATAATTTAGGTTGTAATTTTGTTAGATTACAAGACATTGGTGGCGGTTGTTGTATATTTGCAAAAGATGCTTTACATGTTAAAAGCTTGAATCTCGCAGAATACGCGCAAGAACGAGTTTTTGAGGTGTGCGGTGTGACTTCATCAGATGGGTCGGAAAACGTGTATTATTCTTTGCATATATAGATCACCACAGGCTAATTTCAATGTTTTTATTACACTTTGCAGTTATTTACTACATCAAATTTTTCACCCCAATAAATTTTTCTTTGTATGCGACGATTTTAATGTGAATTTCAGGAATAAATCATCCGAAAGCGATATTCTGATAAATTTAATGGCAGAATTTGGCCTTCGTTTAGTAGTAAGGGATTATACCAGAATAACTGACACTACTCAAACCACCATAGATAATATTTTCACCAATATTTCGTTAGACGTTAGGTGTGACACTTATGATACTTACCTTTCTGATCACCGTTACATAATCCTCAATCTTGATAAAAACCTTATTAGTAAACACCCTCCTTGCCGTTCTATAGAGCGGAGGGTCTATAGTAACTGCAACAAGAATACTTTTGCTCATGCCTTAGCGCAAGAGTGGTGGATTGATGTCTATAATGGCTGTAGCTTGAATGATAAGTTCTTGTCTTTTATGAATATTTTAACTCATCATTACAATATGTCTTTTCCATATAAATGCATAAAAGTAAATAATAATCATAAATCTAGACATAGGATATGGATCAGCGACGCTATTAAAACATCTAGTCAATATCTTAATGATCTCTATATCCTACAAAAGTCTTTTCCACAACTTAAAGCTTTTTATCAAGAAAAAAAGAGAGAACATCGAACTTTAATTTCTAACTCTAGAATTCAGGCCTGTAGCAATTTCATTTTCAATTCTGAAAACAGAAGTGCAGCAACTTGGCAAATAATTAAAGAAGCTGTTGGTTGCAGTAGCACTCCTCGCAACGTAACGCTGAATATTGGAAATCAGGAAATTAAAGAACCAACGTGTTGGTTATGTTTTGTTTATTTTGACTGGTTACATACACATTTTGTGTCGCTTAACCAAATAAATTATTCTTATTCTTATTCTTATTCTTATAGATGTCGCGCCAAGTTATGTTTTAGAATAAAAAATAATAAATAACAATGACTTCAAAACACACGTTACACATACTGTTGCAAACAATACTATTTGTAGCAAGATACCTGATTCGCATCAAATAGATGCTTCAAGTTCGTAATATTGCGTATAATTATCAATGACGTTTGCTGAAAAAATGAAGAAAGAAAATTTAAAGGATTCGATCTTCATTAAATTTCAATAGTTCTAAAAAAAATCATCATTCAAAAATATTAATTATGTAGGTTTACCAGATAATGAAATAAATATATTGACATCACAACGTTATATTAATAAGTATAGTATAGTAGGTAACTGAAGTTTAAAATACAGAAAGTAAGTCAGGAAGCGGAACGGCATCAATCTTACTGTTACCGGCAACTGATCCTTTTTGCGTGAAATACACAAATACAGACTATAAATCAATCTGCAGAAGCTGTCACTAGCTAGGAAGCTATGGATCCGTTATACTCGTGGCACCCTTCATCTCTCATTCCATTTCTTTCAAACACATAACAACGGCTGGATTCGACATAAAAAATATATATCTACCAACAATTATAAAATATACTTACATACAAAGATCAATTTAAATGAAAATTTTTACATTAATATGTATAAAAATTAGAAATTAGAAAACAATAATTTTCTGTTAATTCTATGCCTTCCCAGCCCTGTTTGAAGGGGTTTCTTATTTGAGCATTTCTTAGGGTTGCATTTTCATAATTTATTCCATTTCTTCCTATCTTAGTTCCTTCCGATCATGGCTGAGTAAGTCTGCTTCTAACACTCCTTCTTGTTGATTTTGCCTTTTTTGTGGTGTAAATACTCATATTACACTTACTTACTGTATCGGTACTACTAAATTATTGTTTAGTATAGCTGTTATCCGGATCCAGATAATTTTGGATCCGGATAAGTTACTATCCCTGCCTGGGTGTTATCTAGATCCACTATTTGAAACCTCAGATCGGGATTTGCTATCCGAAACCTCGCACTGGATGCGCTATTCGAAACGTCAGCACCGCTCCTATTAAATATTAAATATTTATTTAGTGAATGTGTGTACAAGGCAGAATATTGAACCTATATGCAGAATGTAATAAGCAAAGTATATTCATTCGCAAATATATAATTCAAAAAGTATCCACTAAAATAATACAGTAAAAATTAAACATTTTCCGAGGGTGTGTAAAGAGAGGATTGGTCCATCATTAAAACAAAATATTGTAAGAAATAGTAAAACCCTAATTCAGAAACCATGGTTTCTGAAATCCAGAATCCTTGGCCTAAATAATGTCAGAGGTGCTGTTTTCTCCGGCACTGAAGACAAACCTAGGACGAGTTTTTACGTACCAAAGTGTATTAAAGCCTATCCCATACCAAACTACTGTGGCAGGGATGTAACAACTGTATAACTAACCTGTCATGTACAAGGGAGGCAAACATGTGATTGCTTCAGTATATCTAACCAGTGGCGAACCGGTCCCATCCGGTCTTCTGGTACAGCTGGTGGAACACTGTGATAGATATAACAAACACTTGGTCAGAGGCTGTGACTCAAACGCTCATCATCTAGCATGGGGCAGCCGTGACGTAAATGATCGGGGTAGACTCCTTAGTGAGTTTATCTCTAGCACGAATCTTGACATACTCAATAGAGGGTGTGAACCCACGTTTGTCACCTCGCGGTGCGGACAGTAATTGACATTACACTTGCATCGGTGGGCATCTCAAGCAACATACTAGACTGGCGGGTGTCTGATGAGGCATCAATGTCATACTATAGATGAATCTGTTTTCAGATCGATCAAACTAGGGTCCAAAAGGTTGATTACCGAAATCCGAGGCAGACGGACAGGCGGTCCTACGGGGATCTACTGTCTGTCAACCTGCAAGGGCTGAGCTCTCTAGGGGGTCTGGAGGTTGATGGCCTCCGCCAGCTAGCTGTTGGAGTGCAGACGTCAATTGTGGACGCCTTCGAGTGATCGTGCCCGTTAAAGGTTACATCGGAGAAGAGTGGGACTCCATGGTGGAGTCGGGATCTCTCAAAGATGAGAACCAAAATAAGAAAGCTATTTAATAAAGCTAAATCAATCAGATCCGTAGAAGAATGGGCAGCCTACAAAGCTCAATATAGGCAATATAAAAGGGAGATCCGTTGTGGTCAGAGACGAGCCTGGACAAACTACTGTGACTCCATCGTGTTATGTATTTATACAAATACGGTTTACATTTTTGTAGTATTTATTAACGTACACTTTTTAATAATACAAGAACACGTCTACTCTATAAGACAACGCCATGACAACGCCATCGGGGACTCAGTGTTGACAACCTTATTTCTATACACAACACATCGAAAGTGTCACAACCGCTGCTCGTCTAAAGAAAGTATTAAGTAAAGATACTAGTCACCAACTAGGACTGTTAAAACGGGAGGACGGGACTCTCTCGTCGTCCTCTCTAGACACAGACGAGATTACTTATGACCACCCACTTTCCAGGCAGTGTGGTTGGCAACACACTGGCATGGCAAGATCCTTACAGCTCGCCTCCTACGAAGGAGGACTGGGCTGTGGCGGAAAAGGTGGTAGAAGAATCCCGAATTTGCTGGGCAGTTAAAAGTTTCCAACCGTTCAAGTCACCTGGCCCGGATGGTGTGTTCCCTGCTCTGCTTCAGTGGGGCATGGATGCCCTGCTAGGCCTGTTGGTGACTTTATTCAGGGGGTGCATCGCTTGGAAGTACGTACCTGAGGTATGGAGAGAAACAAAAGTAGTCTTTATACCAAAGCCAGGGCGGTCTGACTATACCCTAGCCAAATCTTTTCGGCCAATAAGCTTGACCAGTTTTCTGCTGAAAACCGTGTGACCGTTACCTCCGAGAAGTGGCCTTACCAATGTATCCACTTCACACAAATCAACATGCATACATTCCGTGGAGATCCACCGAGTCTGCCCTCCACTCAGTGATGCGGCGGATAGAAAGATGATTAGACAACAAAATGTCTACCCTGGGTGTATGCTTAGACATAGAGGGAGCTTTTGATAAAGCGTCTCTCAACAGTATTGTTAATGCCCTCACTCGACATGGAATTGAGCCGACTCTTGTGGCATGACTGCGCCGTATGTTAGAGCAGAGGGCAATAGAAATAAATGTGGGGGATGTCAGGGTCAGGGGGCTTGTGGATCGAGGCTGTCCCCAAGGAGGCGTTTTGTCACCACTTCTGTGGAACCTTGTTGTAGATGACCTTGTCCGTATGCTCAATGTGTCTGGCTACTACACAATCGCATATGCGGACGATATCACGGTCCTAATTGATGGAAGATTCGAGGGTGTGCTCTGTAACGTAATGCAGACCTTAAGACCAATTGAAAATTGGTGTAGGGAGGGTGGCCTCTCTGTAAACCCAGATAAAACAAAGATGGTACTCTTTACCAGCAAAAGGAAAGTTCAACAATTACAACCACCACAATTGTTTGGTACTCCTCTCAGTTTTTCGGAGGATGTCAAATATCTGGGCGTTGTGTTTGACAAGAGGCTGAGCTGGAGCAAGCACGTCAAAACAAAAGCTCAAAAAGCATATATAGCTTTTTGGCAGTGTCGCCGCATTTTGGGTAAGACTTGGGGACTTTCCCCGAGGATTACCTTGTAGCTGTACACTGCCATAATAAGACCCATGCTAACCTATGGCGCTCTCGTCTGGTGGCCAAGGGTGAGACGAGTGGTTGCCAGCAACGAACTGTCACATGTGCAGCGCATCGCATGTTCAGGAGCAATGCGCACAACGCCAACGGCGGCAATGGAAGCACTCCTATGTGTCCCTCCTCTGGACTTGTTTGTAGAGGAGGCGGCGCTTAGGGCGGCTATAAGATTTAGATCTCCGGGGGGAGGACGCAGCCACGCGAGCATCATTTATGAGGCCGCCGCCAAGGTGCCTCTCCTTGGTGCCGCAAAGGATACTGTGCTTCCCGTGTTTGCCTTCAACAGGCACTACCATGTTCTTATTGACCCTGAGATCGAACTGCAATCCTCGATCGCCATCTTTACAGATAGATCGAAAACGAAAATGGGAATAGGGGCAGGAGTTTTCTCCTCGGACCTTGACCTCAATCTAGAACTGGCGCTGGGCAGGTTTGCCACGATTTTTCAAGCCGAGCTGTTGGCAATCCTGCACGGCGCCGGAAAAATTTTAGCAAAGGGCATTAGGGGACGGCGTATTGTCCTTTATAGCGGCAGTCAGGCTGCTCTTAAGGCTCTTAATAATCATAGGATCACTTCGGGCTTAGTACTTCAGTGTCACAATGCCCTAGAAGCGTTCGCTATCGATAATGCCCTGACACTCAAGTGGGTTAAAGGTCATAAAGGAAACCTAGGTAATGAGGCTGCTGATGGGCTGGCGGGGAGGGGCTCGCGCTCCCACTTTGTGGGGCCGGAACCAGCTCTTCCTATTTCGTCGGCTACACTCAACACCATGATAACGCCACTCTTCATGAGAATAGATGGAAATCCATAACCACCTGCCGTCAAGCGCGTGAGGTCATCCCCAGGCCGTCACCGAAGGCAGCAAAATACTGCCTGCAGCTTTCGCGCAGTAACTTACGTCAACTTGTTGGGCTTTCGACCGGCCACTGCAAGCTAAACAAACACATGCACTGCATGGGTTTGGCTACCAGCCCACTGTGTCGGGCATGCTACCAAGAAGACGAGACGCCGGAACACATTTTATGTGATTGCCCAGCGCTTGTCCAACTTAGAGGTTCCATTCTGGGTGAGTACTGGCCCAGTATTAGTAGATTTTGGTGGCGCCTTGCCTTCTGCTCTGCTCGAGCTCACGCTCAGTTTGGGCTGGCTCGGGTAGGCTATGGGCGAGCGACGCCACCTAGGGGAGGTAGCACAATGGGGCCGGTAAGAGTGGCCTAAGTGCATGTGTTTACCACTTTCCCCGACCTAAAATCCAGGATTCAGAATCCAGTAAAAGATTAGAAGCAGAATATGAAATAATTGAACAGCTTATGTACAGAGTGTAACACCTAAGACGGCTCGGTCCATAGCTCCCGTATCATACAAGATACCGAAGAAAACCTAAGAGCAAAATTGTGAATCTATCGCCATCGCCATCTTCTTCAAATATTTCTGGTCTTCAGTGGCGTGACGTATCAAACTTGTTTTAATAGGACACTATATTTTATTGCAGATTTGGAAAATTAACCTAACTTTTGCGCTTTCGCTGTTATAACATTTTTTCTAATTGGATGTTGTAATAAAGCTAAAACAAAAGACAATGCAGTGTTGATATGGCTATTACAGCATACTGTGCTGTAATGAGATATTAACGTGGTGGGGAGGACTCTTGCCGGAATGTAATATAGGCGATTAATGTGCAAATTAGAAAAATTACTGTAAAAACGTGGGCCACAATGACATGTAATGCTTGTGTTTTAAAATATTATTTCCTCATAATCAGACCATCGCATCGTTCAAATTTTTTTTTCGCAGGAATTTAATTGCACCGGGATACTATTGTACCTTCACATATTTTTTTTTCAAGAATTTTATGGAAATGGTATCGGTAATAGTTCGAGCTTTCCAAAAATTAAAAAATGACACTTTACTCTTAGGCCCTTTTAATTTTTAAGTGCTCACAGTGTATACGATAGAAGATAAATTCCATTTAAAGGCTCTCAAGTTGATTTTAGAATGTGAGCAAACTTTCTACATTGTTACAATTTTTCTAAAATCTATAATAAAAAAAGATTCCATATGGTGTGTACACACAGAAGAACGATTTCTTGATTAAAATAAAAATATTTTCTTGACTATATTCACTTTACACAAGTAAATATTTACTTCGTTCAAGAAAATGTTATAGGTTTAAGTAATTAAACCTCTTCGCATAAAATATTTTATTTTCTTGAAATATTGCTGGAACCAAATAATAATTTTGTTCATCCAAGTATTTGAAATACTACAATGTAACGTACGTTTTTATTTCCAACGCAGTAATAAGGTGGAAATTGCTAAATTGACCTCATCAAGCCAAAATCCACCCAGTTTCAAAAAATTGTATAAAAACAGTTTGGTGGATTTATAGTTTCAAAGCTTGACAGATTATCCAACATAATCTCAATTTAATTTAAATCGTTTCGTGTCCGTTTCTTACTAGCTATACGAAAGCATGGAAGAAGTATTATTGGAACTCGACGGAGAAATTGTATTATGCAGTCGTAACACAGATGAAATTGAAGAGATCTCAAATGGTTTATATTTAATAAGAATATTTTTAATAAATAATTTGTTGATATTACAGATCATACTAAATTTAATAAGATTCGAATGGCCAAATCTTCAACAACTGCAGAGGCGGAACTAGCAAATACCTCAAATTCCGCAATAGAAAATCCAAAGAAAAGATGGGAACCAAAAGAAGTTCAATTGTTAGCTACCTTACATCGTCAGAGAGAAGCAGAATTCCAACATTCCAAATGTAAGAAAATTAAATTATGGGACAGTATCAAACAATACTTAGAAAAACATAATAGCATAATTACTGTTGATGAATCCCAACAGAAATATCGGAATCTCCTACAAACTTACAAATTAAATAAAGAAAAACAAAAATCAACTGGTGAAGGAGTTATTTTTTGTTTGAACATTTTGATAAACATTTAAGTGGAAAATCATCCGTTATGCCTGCTGATAATTTGCTATGTAACAGTCTAAATAATATTACAGATAATGATAGTTCAGACTGTTTGGAAATGGGTGATATACCAAAAGCAAAGGGTAAGAAGGAAAATATGGATTTAAGGAAATATTTATTATGTTTTTCTTGATTTGAGGAACTTTTTCTCTTGTACCAAGTATGCGAATATTTAAATCAAGTGCATATTTACTTAAAAATTCAAGAATTTATTTTTCTTTCTCTGAATTTTATCGTAAGATAATAGTATATTAAAGGACTAAGTTTCACAAGAGCAGTTTTATCAGACGTGTCCACAAAGGACGAGTTCCGAATAAAAGCCTTATCAAACGAGTTCTTTTTGATATTTTTTTCCAATTTACATTTTTTTCTAATTTAGGGAACTATATGGTAGGTTGGTCACACAATACACAGTGCTTACTTCGGGAGTTAGTATTATTGCCACAAATCGGGCTTCAGGAGTAAAGGTAGCGCTAGGCTATAGGTATAATTACGATACCCTTACTTGTAGGGGAACTCTCCGATAGGAATCTCTACAAGAATCTTGTCAATAAAGATTGTTGAGTTTGACTTTAAGATCATGAGGTTAAAAGTTTAAAAGACAATGTAGTAGAGAAAATGCTGAAAGTAGCAAAGCACCACGGCAAAACTATTTAAACTTATTAAAATTCAAAAGACATCATGTTAAAACCGGAATATATGCATTTCTGCTCCTTCTGTGATCACCTTAGCCTCTTTGTAATCTAGCTTACTGCTCCTGACGAAACAAATTAAAGATTTTGGAAATATTAAGAATAAATAAATGTGTCGTTACTAACCCACTCCATACAGACCGCATACCCGACAATTTTGATTTCTTCTCGTTTTATTTCTAATATAAGTAATTTTTCAAAAAGAACCGAAGGATAATAAGTTTAAACTCAAAATAGTATCGATGGTGTCATCTACCGATTGATAGACACATTAAATTGTAGCCGGCACGGTATTTGATCTGGATCTGATTTAATCTGTGGTAGAGTAGGAGAGTCGCAGAGACTAATATTTTGGATATTTTGTAGGTTATAAAAGTATAATATAGCAATACAAGTCTGTGTTATTGCCAGGTTAAACTAACATTTAATTAAATCAAATGTATAGTCAATTTAAGTTTAATGTTTTAAAACAAAAAATGATTATTAACTAAATTGCATTAGCTTCTAAACAATGTCGTACTCAGTGAACATATCAGTGGAAGCTCCAATTGAAAATCAAATTCAGGAAATTACTTATGATGGTCAAGAAATATATCAAGCGTATGTATTTACTAATATAACTTTCTACGCGAATTTACCAGTCTACGGTTTTTAGTCCACTAACTTTATCAGAAAGTTTAGCAAAATATGCACAAAAGATTGACTTCAGCAAAATTAATGAATTAGAAACTAAGAAAGAACCAGGCGAAACTTCAGATGATATCAAATCAGATGGGGATAGCAAAGACAGTTTTCAATCAAATTTGTGGCCATGGGATAATGTTAGAAATAAATTACGAAGCGCTTTACAAGAGGTATGCGTATTGGCTGATGTATTAACAATTGCAAAAGATAAAAGGTACATGGTATTGGATCCTGTTCAACAAGAACCCATAGATACAAAACCTATTGTTCAAATGTATGCTAGAAAAAAAGCTTTAGCGGGAGCTGCAAATGTATTATTAACAGGAGCAGAAAGATTGAAAAATTCTCAGAACGAAGCGGTGCAAAACAGATCAAATTTTCATTTCGAATTATTACGTTTACGACAAAACTGGAGACTCAAAAAAATATCAAATTCTATTATAGGGGATCTAAGCTATCGTACAGCAGGGTCTAAGTATTCACAACCTGGTATATTTGAAGTGTCTAAAGCAGAAGAAGATGAAAAAACAAGTAGTCCACCTAATAGTCCATTACCAGGAGCACAATCATCTGGAAAAAGTTATTCGGCATTACGAGTAACAGTCCCATCTGAACTACAAGGTGTAGCTTATATATCTGTATTATGTCAGAAAGGTAACATATTTAAAATTTATTTTTTACTTTTTAAAATAGTGTATATAATAGAAATAAATAACATATTCCACAGTTTTCAAATGGAAAAATAATTTTTGTGATTCTTATAAAAATAATAAAAATACTCTCTAGTTTTATGAAACATAAAGACATTCTTATGATTATGATTAGCATACAGCAAATTCTTCATACACATTTATGAATATTTGTTCTAGACAAAGTTTTCTAATCTGCAAACATTTTATTAGTATATAAAAACAACATTTTTTTAAGGTGCACATGTCTATGCTAGTGTCTATTAATCCATTTATCTGCAAAAGCTATATAGAAATTGCACAATTTAAAAATGTCCACGACTATACTATCCGAAAAATAGGTAAACGCATAGTATTTTATTGCGTATATTATTCTATTTTTAGAGTCTGTAAAGAATAAAGATGTCTATCTTCTTCTTTGAAAAATGATTCCAATACAAACTTTAGACTAAGGCGGTGTAGTTTGCTTTGACATTTGTTTTAGATATCCCTGTTCAAAAATAATATTTTAAATACCCGCTCATTTGTAACGCGAGTCTAGTTGAAGATTTGCGTTGGAACCTATATTTCAGTTGTCTCATCTATAACCAATTCTATATTTAATGATGTTGATTATTTGTGTGGGCAGTAAAAGTGCCCAAAATACTTTTTGGAACATAAAATACATATTGATATTCGAAAGAGGTGGAACTACCGCCCGATAATTCATTAGAGTTCAACAAAATATATTGAATAAACAACCTTCAAACAAATAAGTGTGGTATACTGGGTGTCTCACGAGGAACTGCATCGATCGATATATGAAAGAGAACACATCTGAAAATTCGGAAAATTTTGAAATATACTAGAACCAACGTTTGAACTAAAATATTTTTAATAATCTGACACATCCGATTATACCGGAAGTGACTCAACTTTGTTATTTTAAACGAAACACCCTATATATTATTACATTTTTTAATTCCTCGTTCAATATTATAGTAAGTTTGATCAAATAACTATGTTGTTATTTTCAACCATTTTTTAAATATTTGTATTTTTTTTTTAAATTTTTGACGGATGGATGATTGCATCTGAACTTTTGTAACTCTAAAAATATTTAACTTGGAAAATTGAAAATTTGCAGAACTGTTGGCCATATAGGGTAGCATTCGGAACCGACTGAATTTTTGGAAACCATTATACAGCGTGTCCGAAAATTACGGTTAAACTTTCGAATTAAAAAAGTGTCAAAACTCGTTTTTTTTTTAAATACAACTTTTTTTGTGTTTTTCATCAAACTGCCCTTACAAAAATGCAAAAAGGAGTCATATTCATTATGCACCTAAAATGGATACTTTTTAAGATAATTAGTAAAATATGTTTAGGTATAAGTATATATGAATGTAGCTTATGCAGTTGTTGTTTATGTCATTCCGCTTTTTTAAGTTAGTCTAGTGACTAACTTAGATATACCATTTTGAGAAACGATCCAGCGTTGATGCAATGTCACTTTGTTTTCAATTATAAACAATGCCGGCACGTTTAAATTATACGTATGAAGATTATTTAAATTTGTTTATTATTTATGAAGAATGCAATAAAGTGATATCAAGAACATGTGATACTTTTGCCGCTCGGTATCCTCAAAAGCAGAAGCTGTCACCAAACACAGTTAAACGAATAATGCAGAATTTTAAAAACTTCGGATCGGTCAAAGCAAAAATTCAAAAGCACAAACCTATTGTTAATAATACAAACATAGAAACTTATTTAGAATACTTCATAGTAAAACCATAAGACAGCATATTTAAATTACAAAAAAGATAGTAAACAGCACCAAACGTGCAATTTATTTTAATAAATGTTCAAAATTACGTCACTGAAGTTCCAGGCACTTTTCGCATCTCCAAATTAGTTCTTCATGGGTAGCCTCTCTAATTGATTGCTGGTTCAAACTTTCAAAGGCATACAATCCTCCTTGGTGGTTAGTGGAGTAAAATAAACTCGATTCTTTATTGTGTCCCGTACTAAGAAATCCAGAGCTGACAAGTCTGGGGAGCGAGGTGGCGATAAAAAAAAACCTCCATCGTTAGCTATCCACTTACCAGAAAATATCTCTTGCAAAAAAATTCTGGCCAAGTGACCGTTGTGAGGAGGGGTGCCGTCATGATAAAAGATTTAAGTTCGGCCGCGGTAAATTTTCTAAATATGCATCTTCAGAATTTCGTAAAATACTATAATAACTTTCACTTACAAAGAAGCAGTTGAACTTTTGCTTTGACCGATCCGAAATTTTTAAAATTCTGTATTATTCATTTAACTGTGTTTGGTGACGGCTTCTGCTTTTGAAGATACCGAGCGGCAAAGGTATCACATGTTCTTGATATCACTTTATTGCATTCTCCATAAATAATAAACAAATTGAAATAATCTTCATACGTATAATTTAAACGTGCCGGGATTGTTTATAATTGAAAACTAAGTGATATATCATCAATGCTGGATTGTTTCTCGAATGGCCATGACTAACTTAGATATACCAAAGCAGAATGACATTAAAAAACTCCATAAGCTACATCCATATATCATATAAACATATTTTACTAATTATCTTAAAAGTATCCATTTTAGATGCATAATGAATATTACTTTTTTTGCTTTTTTGGAAGGGCAGCCTGATGAGAACTTCTTCAATTCGAACGTATAACCGTACTTTTCGGACACGCTGTATAATGGTTTTGAAAAATTCATTTGGTTTCGAGTGCTATCCTATACGGTCAACAGTTCTGCAAATTTTCAATTTTCCAAGTTTAACATTTTACAGTTACAGAAGTTCAGATGCAATCGTCCATCTGTCAAAAATTTTAAAAATGGTTGAAAATAACAATATAGTTGTTTTATCCAACTTACTTTAAAATTGACCGAGGAATTAAAAAGTGTAGTAATATAATATACAGCGTGTTGCATTTAAAATAACAAAGTTGACAGTCACTTTCGGTATAACCGGATGCGTCAGATTATTAAAAATATTTTAGTTCAATAGCGCCAATTATCCAATGTATACTCTTTCATATATCGATCGACGCAGTTCCTCGTGAGACAACCTGTATTCTATTTTTAATATCCAAGCTTTCGTAACACGTCTCTGACGAAGACCATAGTTGTTTATTTGAAAGGTTAATTTTGATTTTGACTTTTCCGAAAGAGATCCCGATCTCAAATATAGGCTTTATGACCTTCATTGTGGCTTCTGTTGTTCATTCCTTCACATAACTCGTGGAAAGAAACTCATTAGAAGATGTGAGGTGAAAGTATGCCGCGCATACTATTTACATAATAATTTTGGATTTTAACTTTAAACTTCACAAGAAATAGATTATGTGTAACAATTTCACCTGAGCATCATTAGTAGAGCACGTCAACGTCTCCTTTACATCAAAAAGTTCTCAGACGATCCTCAATTTTTGCATTACATCCGCCGGTATAAAAACACCTACTTGAGAATCCTAAAACTTGCTAAATAACTATTATCAAAACCGGCCAATAAACGCAAATGGCTAGAGAGACTTGGGCTATTGTTAATGCTACCAAAAACCTAATCTCGGATATCCCTCCAACCAGTGACCCAATTTCCCTCCTACACGCTGCCAATATGAATGCTTCCAGCTTCTTTTTAAAGCCTATTAATAAGTTAGAACTACAGCAAACTATTAATGTGATTAAGAGTAAGTCAACTTGCAGCATTGTCTTCCCATTACAATATTTCGGAGCCTTCTAGATGATGCCATTGATTCCCTTGTCACTCTAATTAACGACTCATGAGGTGTTTTTCCACAATGTCTTAAAACAGTCATTATCGTCCCTCTTCATAAAGGCGGTGATAAAGGCGATCTCAATAATTACAGACCAATTGCCGTACTCCCAGCCTTATCCAAAATTATTGAGAGATTGGTCAAAAAACAGCTTATGGTTTTTCTAAAAAAAAATTAAAATTATCACTCCCAGCCAGTTTGGGTTCTTGTCCAATTCAAGTACTGCCAACGCCTTCTTCTCGGTCTTCAATGAAGTATATAACAATATTAATAATAAACACTTCGCTACAACAGTATTCTGGGACTAATCTAAAGCCTTTGACTGTGTCAGTCATGACATCCTAATAAAAAATTATTTTACTATGGGATTCGTGGTACTCCTCTGAAATGGTTCAAATCGTTTTTTTTTTTTTTTTTTTTTTCAATAGAAAACAGATAGTGAGAGGAAATAGTTCCTCCTCATCGTGTATGGGAGTTAACTATGGCGTTCCACAGGACTCAGTGCCTTTTATCAATGACATCACCAATTTAAAGATCAGTGGGAAAATGTTGTCTCTTTGCAGATGACACTAGCATCACTTGGAGCAACTCAAATTATATATATATTATATCTAAGGACTTAACCATCATCAAACAGTGGTGTAACTCCAACTACCTTTGTTATAACAAAGACAAAACGGTGGTTGTACCTTACAAAGGTGCACTGCAGCAACCTTGTCTATTTGATAATGACACCGTCAATATGGTTCAATCTGTTAAATTCCTGGGACTTATCGTTGACGATACTCTTAAATGGTCTCTCGATATCGACACTCTCTCCAAGAAAATTGTCTTCTGCCTGCTTTGCAATCAGATCTGTAGTCAGGGAGCTCAATCCTTCTACTGCTCGAATTAGTTATTTTGCCCTTTTTGAATCCCATCTTCGCTACGCGTTGCCCTTTTGGGGCACCTATAGTTTGTACAACTTCAATACAATTTTTAAACTGCAAAAAGGGCTACACATTTAAACAAGCGACCAGAGATCACTGCCAACCATACTTTTTAAACTATAAAATCCTGACCCTCCCTGCACTCTTCATCCTGGAATCTGTCTCACTAATTCATAAACATATTAGTGATTTACCCAAAAGGCCTGTTCATAACTACATTGCAAGACGCTTGGAACTTGACCTTTACTTACCTGTACTCAGTTCAGAGTTAACTAAGAACTCAATCTTCTACAACGCAATTAAGCTCTATAACCTTCTCCCAATCGAACTCAAATCGATAGCAACATACGTCAAGTTTCGCAGAAAGGTAAAATCATACCTTCTTCAGCAACCTCTTTCCGCTGTTAACGGTTTTTGCGGAGGGGGGTACCATTAATTTTTTTATTATTAAATTTGTTAATTACACTTTTTACTCTGCTTTGTTAACAAAATTAGTTTATAGTTTTTCATGAAAATAAAGCACATTATTTATTTATTTATTTATCAACCAGTACGGATAATACCGATTTTTGAATGAAATCGATAGAAATTTATCGAGCGGAATTCTGCTAATAATACCATAAGCGTGCGGCCTGTTGCATAGAAACAAGGATAAATTAGGAAAAGATTACTTTGCGAGCATTTTCTGCTTTAGATAAGGTGATTTTTTTTTTTTTTTATTTCAAATATACCAGTGCTGCGTGCACGATTGCTACGATTGGGAGTTTTCCTAAAAGTTATTAGATCAAGAAAATGAAAAAATATTGTAACGATTTTATTTATGTCCGTAATTCTCTGCTATTTTAAATTCCAAATATTTTCCATTTTTGAGAAATGTACATGTGTGAGAAAAAAGCAAAATTTAATTTAATTTTCCCAGAGATCTAAACGTATTAAAAACTCGTTATTTACAATTTTTCGTATTCATACAAAAGGTCAGGGTCTCTTTAAAACAAAGAAAGAAATCGGAACGGAATAAAGTAACTGGGAAAAAGAGCCACAAACTCGTATGATGGCTTGCTACACGAGAAAAGTTTGTCTCCCCTTAAATAGAAGCTTATTGAAACCATATTATTTTAAGTCATAAAATTGAAAAGCAGGGGGATACAGTTAATAGTTGTTTTGCATCTCCTGCGTCGAATATTGTTTCCACGATGCCACCAGTCAACTTAGAAACTAGAATTGTATCAAATCCGTACTCAATGTATATTTTTCCTTTCACTTGTGCAGAAATGAATACCATTATCTGTAAGCTAAAAAATAAATCTTCTACTGGACCCGATGATTTCACTGCTGCTATGATTAAGGAACATAAAGTGTATCTCATGGATATTTTAACTTATTTGGTCAACATGTCTTTCTGTAACGGTACGTTTCCGGATATTTTAAAATCAGCTGTAATTACTCCTGTGCATAAAAACGGGGACGCCAAAGTACCCTCCAATTATCGACCCTGCATTGAATTCCTGCATTGCAAAGATCCTTGAATATTGTATGTTGGATAGGCTTAACAGTTTCTTGACTAAGCACCATATTTGACCAAAGTCGACAACCACTGCTCTTATCAATTTTTACAACAACGTACTGGAGTGTATTGAAAAGAGAAAATCTGTTCTAGGTATCTTTTGTGACTTGCAAAAGGCCTTTGATTGCGTACAATATGACAACTTGATTGAGAAATTACAGCTATATGGTATTAGGGGGGCGGTAGCAAACTGGTTTGCATCTTACCTGTACGATCGCATTCAATTTGTGAGGATTAAACACATTAGGGACTCTGGGGAGTTTGAGACTGCTCGATCATATGCATTGCCGGTTATGATGGGTGTTCCACAAGGCTCCGTTTTAGGGCCTGTATTGTTTAACTTGTACATGAATGATATTGTGCTTTTTCTATCTGATATTTATGTGACTATGTATGCCGATGATATTTCCGTACTAACTACCAATGATGACACTGAATTTATTAGAAATACACTGTTGTGTACTCTAACGGAATGGTTTGAGACAAATAAGCTATCCCTAAGCCTAGAAAAACGAAGTATATGTTTTTTCATACTATACACAGACGTACAGATATTACGGATATTTCTTTGAGCAGCACAACTCTGCGGGAGGAGGCTTCCGTAAAGTTCCTTGGTATAACGTTTGAGTCAAATCTATTATGGAACGCACACTGTCAGAATTTAATTAATAGATTATCTAGTAAATGTTATGTGTTTCGGTGTTTGAGATCGCAGGTTACAGTGCAATGTATGCTGACGCTTTACTATGCTGAAGTCTTTTCCAGGATGCAGTATGGTATTCTGCTCTGGGGTTCATCGACGGCCGCTAAGAGGGTATTTCTAGCACAAAAAGCTGTTCTAAGATCCATTGTCGGTGCTCATTTCACCCAATCTTGCAGACCTATATTTCATAATTTAAATTTATTGCCTTTAATTTGTATTTATATATTGGAATTAGCTTGCTATGTGCACAAAAACAAAGATAGTTTTACCTTTAATGCCGAGTACCATGACTATCAGACTAGAGCAAGAGATTATCTGCATACTGCGGGATACACTCTCAACATTACTAGTCTAGGGGTGAAAGGTATGGGAGTCAAGGTCTACAATCATCTACCTCGTAAAATTGTCCTGTTGCAAACTTTTGCGTCCTTTCGCAATCCTTTGCAGAAGTTTCTCCTGTTGCACAGTTTCTATAATTTAGACGAGTTCTTTGCCTTGCGCAATAATGAAGTTTTTTTTTCCTTTTTGTTTATTGTAGCCTAGATTTGAGTTATTTTTCTCACTTTAGTTGTGTTCAATCGCCGTTACTTTGTTTTAATTTTTTTTCTCTTTGTTTTGACTTGCAAGTTTTTTCAGTCTTAGTTATTTATATTTACATTTAGCCATCACTTAATTACAATTACTATTTATTTATTTTCTCTCTTTATTATTTTATTATGTATTCTTATTTATGTTGGAATATGCATAGATATTTTTGGTTTTGTTTTGCTACCTTCAAGAATGATTATTCTTTTCTTAACTTTGTATGTTTTATTATTACTTTATTTTGTTTATTTTGACATTTGTTATACACTTGTGTGTCTTACAACAAAATAAATATTATTATTATATTATTATTATTACACACGTTCGTTTCAATGTAGTTCGTTTTTTACTTAATATGCTATTACGCTACGTATAAAGTTAATATTTTGGATTTTAGATCAAGAAGATTTATTTAATGCTAACGTAAATTTGTTATCGTCGGGACCATCCACAACTAATGCCGACGTTCACTGGCAACAAAAATTAGAAGCTGCTCAAAATGTATTATTCTGTAAGGAATTATTTAATCAGTTAGCCAAAGAAGCTGTTCAGCTGCAGGCCCCTATACCTCACATGGTTGTTGGAAATCAAATTATGGCAACGGTAAAAGGATTGGTTAAACTTACAAAACATATTCGTAACTATTTGCGTATAGGTTCTCCCGGGAATACAACTTATAATTGGTCTCTGTCATTCAACAAGTGGGGATAAAAAGGTGCCACCTTCGACTCCACCCAAAACAGAACACGATCATGTACTGGAGCACTCACTACATCAATTATTACGTGAAGTACACTATCGAAATACTCATCATCCATTTCCTCACCCAGCTAGTGGACCATTAGGACCGTCTAAAAAACGTAGTTTAGCAGGTAAGTACATGTTATGACAACAACTAAAATATTTCACGATTATTTATTAAACATGTACTGTAAATAATATCTTCATATATTCCTAGGTCCTAATGCTACTGATCGGTATGATTTATTGGAAATGACCAAATCAGAAACCTTACTAGAACAAATAATTAAACAAGCACAACACTTTTTCATGCGCATTCGCATCGGATACGTTCTTGACACAATAGCAAAAGAAGTTAAAGATCCATTAATATGTTCCCACTGGAACTCCTTAAATAGTCCCACACAATCCTGCGTTAAGATTAATATAATTACGCACGGTTACGATGTCGTTTATAGAACTCCTCTAGTGATACACATTGGAGAAAAAACTTTAAAGTGCATATGTCGCGATGGCAAAGTCATGCACATGAGTTATGAACCTCAAGAATTGAGGGATTTAATATTTTGTCATATCAATCAACATCAAATCTTAGCCGTACAATCACTAGCAAAAATAATGGGTTGGCAATTCTTAGCAAACTCACTCCATCTAGGAATAGGGTCTGTGGAGTTATTAGGAAATGCAAGTTCCTGTATATTGGCTTCTCCAAACGGCGACAGATTAATTGCTGTTCGTTGTGAACCACAAACTGGTGTTCAAGTTTCAGTTGCTCATTCTCCGAGAACTGACTTTTTTCCTAGCCGATTAGTAACAGAAAGGAAATGGGAACACCTTGGAGGACAATTCAGAGATGTCCGACTGGATAAAATGGAAGGTAGAAATTTTTTACATAAAATGGAGCTACTTATGGCTAGTTTAACAAGCAACTCTTAGCTCTAGTTACCTTTTTTACAAAAGTTACAAATATGTCCAATTATTATTGTATAATAGACTTAATTAATTTTACAAATAAATTATGTATGAATACAATTGATTTGCTTAATTCTAGAAATGGTTAACTATAAACATTATTTTTAGTATAATTGACAATATAAATATAATTATGTAATGTGCAGACTAATTGTTGAGATGCGCCACTTATAAGGAATTAAGTTCTGACTGTATTACCACAGCTTCGAAACTTACAATTACTATTATATATTTTGCTGTAAACTAGCAAATTCGCTTACAAGAATTATTGTAACATGTGTTTTAAATCATTAGATAATTATTTTCTTACAATTGTATTTGCTTCACTTTTGAAAACAATTTTATTGCATTAATCAAAACTACTATCAGTATTATTTCAAATATGTATACAGTTATTAATTACTTAGAGGAGGATTGGATATTTGTTAAGATTCTTTTTATTAGTTGTGAATTTCTCAGTTACCTTATTTTACATTTTCATTTTAACTTTTTAATTTAATAATTAACTTTACACCTAAAACGAAATGCACCAGTACTAGTTACCTGTTAAGAGTTAACTCACAGTCAATTAAACAGGAATCATCGGTCGAATTTCTGGGACTTCATATCGATTGAGATCTGAGCTGGGATACACATATACGGTCTTCGTGTTCCTCGTTATCGTCTGTTTGTTACGCTCTATATCACTTGCAGTTTTTAGTAGATAGAGACGTCTTAATGTCTTACTATTACGCTTCCTTCCAATCTAGAGTGGTGTATGCAATTTGGGGAGCTGATTTAAAGCAGCAACTAGTTTTTCGTCTACAGAAGCGTACTCTACGCAATATCGCGAGTGTTTCGCCTGTAACCTCTTGTCGTCCCTTGTTTAGGGAATGCTTACAGTGCCATCCTTATATATCTTACACATACTATGTATTGCCAAAGAAAATATTAACAAACTCCTCGCAATACCTTTAAGCATTCCTATCCCACCAGGCATGGTACCGACCTGCAAATATCTAGCTATCGTATTGCGTTATACGAAAAAAATCCCACTTGCGTCGGTATACACTTATATAATAAGCTGCCCACAGATATAAAGGAGATAAGTAATATTAGAACGTTCAAATACAAACTAAAAGAGTACCTCGTGGCAAGTAGCTTTTACAGTATCAATGAATACATGACTTTGTGATACATTCTCTTTATGCCATACATTTATCAACTCAACTTTATTTTATTCCATTCTGGAATTTTTACTTATTGTTACATTTTATAGTCGTACTTTTATTTTATATGTTTATTTATATTTCTTTCTTATATGTTTGTAATATATATGACCTTGTCTTATATCATATTCATGATCAACTGGGACGAAATATATTATTATTATAAAAATTCTATCCCACCTACTTATGAAATATTCCACAAACCATAAAACTGAACATACAGGGAGTGTCGCCTGTTGCCCCCAGGTGAGTACCAATAATAACTGATATTCTCTAATCAGCTAAGCATCCCTTCCAGTTACAAAAAAAAATATTCACAGGGTGACTCAACTTCTTTTATGATTTATTGCTATATTGTTTAGGATTATTCAAAATTTCTGTTATACCTAACTCCTTTTAAATGTCTTTAAAAATATAGTTTTGATTTATTGACTGAAAGTAATATACGCAAGATAGTATATATGCAATCGATGTTTCTTTTTCTTTCTTCATTACGTTAATATAGATAAGCTCATAGTCTCGTTGAACAGAAAAATAATTCTAGTTTGTGAATTTTCCAATAATTTCGAATTCTAATTATTACATGAAAGTTATATTTAGATGTACATAAAGCGCTTGCTGTATTCCCTTTCTTAAATACGATATTTTAGTTCTATTCGGGTTATTTATGCACAATTATTTAAAAAAATTAAAATTCAGTTAATGAGACACAATATTTCACCAAATTATATTATTAAAAAGACCTATAAAACCTATAAAATTGAAAAACGTTTTTCATATTTGACCAAAAAATCAAACCAACACGTTTTATTTGTCTATTTATACAACATTCTATAACCTTTACAGAGGTAACTCGAAAAAAGGTTTCTAAATAAAACCGACAAGTTAAAACCGTTAAGTTTTATCTCTATTATTATTGTGACCAAAACTAAGAACAAAACAAAAACTAAGAAAAAAAATCTATCAAAAT
The DNA here is from genome assembly GCA_949128085.1 of Cetonia aurata. NCBI lineage: Eukaryota > Metazoa > Arthropoda > Insecta > Coleoptera > Scarabaeidae > Cetonia > Cetonia aurata. Next base: position 3,405,569 of record OX421885.1, read on the forward strand.
GAATTATTTTTAATTGTACTTATTAATCTCATTCAAATTTAAACTCAGATGCCGCCATTATGTATCCCAGAGACGCATTTATCTCCGCCGGCGCTCGGGTCGAGTCGTACAATTTCAACGTAAAGTTGCAACTCTCATGTGCGCAGCACTTTGCACGAAGAAAACCTGCGAACACAAACTTCAAAAGTGCCGACAGTTGTTGCGACTACTGTAATAATACCATACTTTGGTAATACCCTTGTTAGTTATTTAAACGTGTGGAGGTACAACAGAATGTCTTCCAGATGGCGCACTGCGTAAATAGGATTTTACATTGGCGTCATACGCCATCTAGGATACATCCCATTGTACCTCCAAACGGTTGAATAACTATAAACGTGTTAGACGGTTTGTTTAGGGCATGGCCTACCAATGTGGCAACCATGCGACAAGATAGCTTCACTTATACCTTATATGTAATACTACAAATATATATTACATATATGACTTACACGCTGATACTTTCCCTTCCTTTTTTCTCTAACTCCGTGGTGGCAAGATAATAAGTTTTTGTCAGGTTGTTTTTAATAATAAAACTTTGGCATAAAAACAAGGGCATAACTTATTTCATAATTAACACTTTCAATACATTTACATAACGAACGCGAACATAACATACATAACGGGTACATCCAAACTCATAAGCCAGCATTCGATGTCGACCGTGTCCGTGTACCGCGTGTACCGTGTCGCTTCCACATGCCCTTCCCGCCAGCCTCTTCTTCTTCCTCTTGTTTCTCCCTGTTCGAAACGCGCCAAATTCAAATTCAAAATTAACGTCTATTCCAATTCTCTATCTTTACAAGGTAACAACTATAAATTATGAAAATAAACTAAGGTATTGCCAACTATAACGTCTACAGCGAAATCAAAAAGTATATTTCATTTAAACACCAAGCAACGTTTTCATAAAAAGAAGAAAGCCGGCACCTTTATGACGAGTGCAATCGTTTGAAGAGTATTTCACAAAACCCAAGATACTTTAAAAAAACAATAAAAATTGCAAAATCAAATAGTCATAATAAAAAACATAAAATATGAAAGATAAACAAAGTTTGTAACTGTTTAGTGATAAGCTGCTTATAACACTAACAACTAATTTATTCTTAGTTAAAACATGATAAATAAATGAAACAATTTACTCCTCCTAACCAATAAAACATACATTTAATTAAATTTACCTATAAATAAACACACATTTAAAATATATGGAAAATAATATTTCCATATATTTTTAGTAACATTTTAGTGAACTATAAACTTTTGAACGTATTTTTGTCGCTCGTTCACCATAGGGGTAACCTAACAAAGACTAATTTAAAAACAAAAAAAGGGACAATCACTTGGTCGCACCCTGCATTATAAATTAAATAAGGAAAAATATGGTCGGCTAACCCCATAGAATAACCTAACCCTCTATAATACTCGGTGGTCGCGGTACGTTTGCTCATGCGTCAACTGCGCAGTACATGCGCTGTGAAACAACTATCGACCGCTTGTGCGTGCTTCAGCTTCGGCATAAATTTCGCTGCCATTTTGAAATTCATTTCCAAGTTCACGTACATTGTATTACTTGTATATAATACCATCGTGTGTTTCTACGCTTCGATATTTGGGTAACTAATTGTAAACTAGCACTGAGAGCTTCGCAATCTTCGAATTATTTATTATATATTGTTTTTAAATGTATATAATCACCGTTTTGGCTGCGAAATCGTCATTTTATACGCATAGATTGTTGACGCCCTGTAACTCCTCTCATTTAAACAGCGCGTCGTACTGCAAATTGGGTACCCACAGTTAATACAAAAACTCGTATGCAAATATCTCCGTTTGATAAACATTTCGTTAAGTGTAACACGATATTTATTTACGTACATATACATATATACATGACAATGCGCCGGAATATGTTTTTCATCTTTTTAAAAAAGTACCCCAATCGCTTAAAAACACGAATTCGCCCAAACGACTGATAATTTACGATTTCTTCGCTTGCAATCATTCTACGTTCCACAGACCTCAACATGAGCGACAGAGAAGACAAGAGCACACGTGTTTACGTTGGTGGTCTCAGCGATGGTGTGAAAAAGGAAGATCTGGAAACAGAATTTGAAAAATTTGGTAAACTAAATAATGTATGGGTTGCCTTCAATCCTCCTGGTTTTGCGTTCATCGAATTCCTTAATCATGATGATGCGGAGACAGCATGTGACAATCTTAACGGAACAGATTTCTTTGGTTCCAAGTTACGTGTAGAAATTGCCAGGGGCAAGGGTCGTCGTGGTGGATTCCGAGGATCAAGAGGCGGTGGTGGTGGTAGGGGGAGTTCTGGGCGTTTACGATTTCCTGATAGACCAGGTAGCTTCAGAGGAAGCCGAGGTGGTCGAGGAGGCAGAGGGCGTTTTGATGACTATGGAGGACGCAGAGAAGATAGCAGCAGATATGGTAGTAAGGACTTCAGATCTAGTAGTGATAGTTTCCGAAGAGGATCAAGAGATTCTTTCAGAGGAAGAGGTACTAATGGGAGAAGATTTGATGATGATTCCCGATTTCGGTCAAGGTCCCCTGCGAGACGCTAAATTATATTTGGTTCTCAAATGTCTTATAATATGTTAGGTTTATAATAATATGCATATTTAAGTAATAATTCACTATAGAATATACGTTTGTAATGTGCTAATGTAATATGCGATGATTTAATAAGTTAATAATATTCAATTTAATAAACATACAAACTTTTCTACTGTTTTCTTTAACCACTTTTATTTTTTACATAAATGAAATTTACTTCAATATACAAACAATGTATTAACAGTTTTTTTTTTATTACCTTCAGGAGAAGTTACTACAAATAATTTATAATTTGCCGCCTGAGAATAAGTAATTATATTCTAATTAAAATCTCAATAAATCTGAAAACCTAGTATCTTCCTAAAATTGTTACATTTTCAGACTTATCTAGATATAATTTAATGTTAAATAAGGCTTTTTTGATTTGCTTGCATACAGGTAGAGCTAGAAAAAAAGTAGTCCGGACACGTAATTACGAGAATGGAAAGAATGTTTTACCTACATTTTGATCAATGTTACTTCTTTGAATTTATGTGTATTAATACAAACATATTTTCGTGTAGAGTTGCTAAGATGTAGCGCAAAATAATAATGTTAAGAAAAAAACATTAATAAGTTCAACAATGCATTTACTATTTTGCCTTAACCCTTTATAGGTAGGGTCTATGTTTGCCACCCTTTTTAAGAAAAATTAACGCTTTTTGGTAAAAATAAATTCCACTTGTGCTGAGAATACTACTGCAAAATTTCAGAAAAATTGGCGCCCAATACGGTGGGCAAATTGTTGTGGCGCCTCTCATTATAATTTTTAGTTTTGCTTTTTTCCCTGAACTATTTGTAAGCCTATTAGTCAGTGCACATGTTGAAAGGGGTAGTAGAGGTAATTTTTAAATAATTATTTTCTACTTCATATATTTTTATACATATATGTGATTTATGAAGATATGCGATTACATTAAATAAAAAATTTTGAATTTGTGTGCCCATATGTACCTATATGCGTGGCTCTTCATAGAAATTAAAAATGTTTTTTATTAACATGTATTATTTAGGCAAGGTTGTACTGTACTAAGATGCGGAACTCAACACGAAAAATGTTTGTATTAATGCATATAAATTCAAGTAAAGAGAGGCAACAATGATGGAATGCAAGTAAAACTAACAAAAAGAGATAAGAACAAGAAAGGTCACTCTCTGTCGGCGCCTTTGATGTTTGTGTCGCCGAAAAATTAACGACAGCAGTAATACATTATTTTATAACTTACACCAATCATAAAGAACGATTGTTAGATAAGGAAGTAAACTCAAAATGACTATCCAACCATAAAACAATTCCTTCTTGTATAAACTGTAATTGAAACTTAAGTCTAACTAAATTTATATTAATTTAAATAATTATACTCTCACGACTTTCGCAATCACCGTCAGAACAACGACTGCTGTGGCAAGTAAATTAACAGATTGCTGTAATTACCGCCAAATCGTGCATCCGGACCCGCTAAAAATGATCCTTCTTTGTCTTATCTGTTCGCTGGTAAAACCCTTTCTTAAATTTTATTGCCCTCGTATACAGTATATATAGTCAACTACATATCGCTCCGTGAGACGTACTTTCATTGAATGACATTATTTAAATAACAGCAAGCAGCATCCTTTAACACAGCTCCAACTTTGAAAATATTCGCCTAAAGCAATGCTTGCTTGTAGCATTCGATTCTTGAGCTACACACTAAAAAATATTACACTTTTCCTACGGAAAATTCCTGTAATAGGGTAAATTTACCAAAGATTGGGAGATTTACTATAAAACTTTAGGTAAATTTCCCAATTTTTGTTAGTTTTGCCCTATACATTACAGGAATTTTCCGTAGGAAAAGTGTAATTTTTTTAGTGTGTAGGTGTCCAAACCTCTTTTTCCCTTCCTCTACATCCAAAACCTTTTTCAAATGAAATCGAATTCGTCCGATTTTATTTGAGGCGCTCTAGCGTCGATCACCACTGGATAGTGTATGCCCGGCGATCACAAATCGCCTTCAGAAATATACTTTATATATCTACATATTTGTTAATATTATGATTATCAGAGAATAAATTTATTCTGGGCACTGACCGGTAGTTTTGGCAACATATAGCGTCAGTTTTGTGGCAACCATGTTTGGGCGTCTTTAATGTATGCTGATGTATGTAGGCATTTATTGCAGCCAATTGCAACATCGAACACTATCGAGATCGAGGTTAGAAATATTTCGATGATTACAATTTGCAACCTATCCATCAGTATTTGGTGATTATTGAATAAAATGCGTTATGTAGCCTAAAGTTTTAATAAAACCTATTGTTTTTAGATAGTCTCCACAATGACCGTTTCAAATCAAATGTCTGTTGTAATTGCTGCAGTTTCTGCAATACTAATTTTTTCAGGGATGCAAATGTATAAATCGTGGTTTACGATGACTCAAGTAAATCATTTAGTAGGAGGATATCTTGGTTCATTATTGTTCTTGTTTTCATTTGCTGCTGTTGGGAACTTAGAAGCTTATTGGTTTGGTAAATCATTTCAGGCAAAAATGTTTCCAGAAGTGACGGTGTGTTTATGTATAGCATTAATAACAACATCAACTGTGCATCGTGTGTGCTTTACAACATGTTTTCTATTTTCATTAATTACTTTGTATTATATTAATTCGTATTCACAAAAAATTCATATTATGCCTTCCGCTGCAACTACATCCTACATAGGAAAAAAGAGGAAATAGTGCTAGTGTAAACTCAGGTTTTGTTTATTCACAAATAAATATTATACAAGAATCCAAGTTTGTGTAGTAACTATAATTTATTTTCCACATTTAACTACAACCATTAATTAATTTACTTATAGTATCACTTTTTGTTCCTTTACGTAGTCCTTTATCTTTCCTGGGTTTACGTGGGAAAGTGGGCTTCTTTGTTTCTTCGTGTGTTTTTAGATGATTTTTATAAGTACTCTACAGATCAAATATTATAAAACCAATGATTATTAATAGACTCACTTACCATTCTACCCATTAACTTAGAGCAACCTTCATATGTGCATGGTATTTTAGGTTTAGCCACCTTCTTGTGAAAACTGTTTATATGCACTGTTAAATTGGTTTTGTAAAAATAATATCTGTCACAGTTACTATAAGGGCAGACCAATATCTGCCTATCCTCTTTATTTAAATGAGTATTCACATGCATTTTTAAGTTTGACCCATTTGAAAACTCCTTTTCGCATATGGAACATTTAAAGCCTGCAAAATTAAAGATTAAAAAACTTCTAAGCACTATTAATAAATGCAGAATACTAACATCTTAACTTGCATATCTTTTTATGTGCCAAATGCTTAGTCCATCTTTCCGAAGTATTTCCGCATTCACAAACATACTGTTTATGGTTTCTCATGTGCTTATTTCTTTCAGCAATAGTAATGAATTTGGCATTACAATGGTCACAGCTAAAATAAATTTGGCAATCTGATAGTTAATATACTAATTTTTAGCTTGTTGCGTTGACCCCGAATTTCACATTTTATGCTTTTTTTTCTATTTAACTAGTTGTAAATGTTCTACGATATCTGAATGCATACTATCTGCAATTGAAATTACACCACTGGGAAATACTTTGAATATTTCCTTGGAACTTTATAAAAAAGTTTTTCTAAATTTTGCTCTAAACATTATTTGTCGTTCTGTATCGGTTTAATTTTCCAGAATTGATGAGTCGGAGTGATGAACAAGGATGCATCAGCAATCTGGAGAAAAGTGGGATAGTATATCTCTATAGTTGATGCTAAGTTTTATGCTTTATCCCTGACACAATTTTTTCTCCTAAATGGTTTTGTCTTTATACTTTTATATCATGCTGGTAAACTTATATATTAGTAAAAGAAAATTTTGCTGGCATATGATATGTAATATACACGTCTTCCGGACTAATAAACATCATTTTCCAAAAATTTTATGGTGGCGAGTTTCTAATTGCAAGCAGTGTTGATCAGATTTGGATTGAGGAGGTCATATAAGTCTAGCTTTCCACCTTTATTATGATATCCTTTATCTGAGAAAAGTATATGAATGTACAGCTGTGGTATATTTATTATATTTAGCTTAGATAATTGTTTGATACTTCTGTGTGTGAATACACGAATGAAAACCAATGCGCACATTTACTAATGTATTTGTGAATAACTTATAACGAATAGTGAATGTATATTACTGATAATTATAGATATCATATTGTAAACCAAGTGCGCAACTTTCACGCAATATTGGTCAAACCATAATTGACTACATACAAGGTCATTTATTAGATAACTGTTAGCTGAATTAAAATATTGATAACTGGAATATATATTGCTGTAATACCTTCATAATCTGAAATAGTATTTTAAAACACAAGTGATTCAATGTAGGAGCATTACAAAGTCATTGTGACACGAGTTTTTTACAGTATTTTTCTAATTTGTACATTAATCGCCCATATTACATTCCGGTAAGCGTCTCACCAGTGCGTTAATATCTCATTACAGCACAGTGTGCGGTAATAACCATTTCAGCACTGCGTCGTCGTTTGGTTTCGTCGTATTTTTACGTACACCGAGTAAGCTTGTCAGGAATAAGATATATTCATTAAATAGAACAACCTGTATATTCCATTCCGAATGATTTTTGTTATATTAATATGTAATATTTATCCACAAACGGGTCAGTTTACCCAGTATTCTCAATTTTCCTTATAAAATGGCGGAGCAGCATCTACGAATTTGTCTGGTTTTTTGCAAACGGTTTAAGTTTGAGCGCGTTAGCTTCTCTCTACATTGGAATTTGTAATTTTTATACCCTGTAATTATAAACCTTGGATGTTTAGGAGAACTGTAGTTGCTGAAAACTTGTTTATTTTAAACGGAACAGTCTGTATTTTTGTGGAAAAGTGTTATAGGAGATTTAAAAATTTATGGTTTACGAGAAAATTAGTATAGGTATTTAAAAAATTACATAAAATTACTTAAATGGTTTTTGTTGTGAGTTACTAGGATTATATAAAGTGTCAAACAATTAATAAATGTGCTTCTTGTAATTATTCTTACATTTTTGGTTCTTTTTCGCTATTTCCTTCACTATATTTATGATTTTGTTGTATCTGTCACTCATTTATATTTCTTTATTTATTCATTGTTAAAAATAGTTTTTTCTGATATAGTATATGTCCATGGAGAAACTCAAAGGATTTGCTTACTTACAACACGAATTTAGTGTAAGAGTGTGTAAGCGAAGAGTGTATACTGGAAGCATGCAAAGAAACCTGTGGAGTATCGAAAGTAGGAAATATAAACATGAAAAAGACGGAATGGTGGAACGAAGAAATTCAGGGACTAATTAAAGAGAAAAAATATTTATGGAAAAAATACTTAGGTACTAAAAAATCGGAAGATTATAATATATATAAAGAAAAGAGAATGAAAGTGAAACATGCGGTAAAAATAGCGAAGAAGGATACATGGATAAAATTCGGAGAAAAAATTAATCAAAATTTTAGAGAAAATCAGAAATTGTTCTATGGAACATTAAAACAGTTAAGAAACAAAAAAGAATATACAATGATGAACGTAAAGGATAAACGGGGAAAGATAATAACGAATGAAGACAAAATAATGGAAAGATGGAGGGAATACTTGCAAGAGTTGACCAAGAATGACAGAGACGTATCAAATGAAAACGGCAGAGATGATCAAATATTTAGGATGCGAAGGAATCAAAGAACTCCAAAAAATAATGAACCTCGCAATTAAATCAAAAAGAATGCCAAGGGATTGGAACACGGGAATAATCCTGCCCATTTTTAAGAATGGTGATAAAAGAGAATTCAAAAACTATAGGGGAATAACGCTATCAAGTATACCGGGAAAGATATTAGCAAGAATAATGGACACAAGAATTCGAGAAATTGTGGAAAAAACGATTGAAGATACGCAATATGGATTTAGAGGTGGAAGAAGTACGCAAGACCTAATCTTCATAATAAGGCAAGCCAGTGAAAAAGTGATTAATAAAAATAAAAAACTACATTTGTGCTACATCGACCTACACAAAGCGTTTGATAGGGTAAGAAGAGATGATATATGGAAGTCATTAAAAAAGAGACAAGGTATCAATGTACAAGGATAACATATATATAGTAAGAATAAATAATGAAGAGTCGAAAGAATTCAAAACGGAAAGATTCAACAGGGATGTGTTCTCAGCCCCATTTTGTTTTCCTGTGTACTAGATGACGCAATAAAGAAGGCCAGACCAAAAATGAAACAACTAAAATTGGGATATTGGAAAATGAAACCCACTAGTATAGTATAGAGTTGATGTATGCCGATGATATGATGGTAGTGGCAGAGACCGAAGAAAACCTGCAACATAATATAAACATCTTAAATGAAGCACTTACAAAAATTAATATGAAAATAAATACAGATAAGACAAAGAGTATGATAGTGGCAAAAGAGGAAACGAAACATAACATTAAAATAAACGGACAAATAATTGAACAGGTCAACGAATACAAATACCTCGGGACGATAATTGCAGCAGATGGAAAGATTGACAAAGAAATAGATGAGAGGATGAAGAAGGGTGGGAAGATATATAATATGATGAAAAAGACATTGCTAGGAAAAAGAGAGGTGCAAAAGAACGTTAAAGTCGACGTAATAAATAGAATAGCAAGGCCAACGCTGATGTACAGCTGCGAATCCTGGACACTAAACGAAAAACATAAATCCAGAATAAATGCCATGGATATGAGATTCTTAAGAAAAGTAGTAAACAAAACGAGAATAGATAGAATCAGGAATGAGAAAATAAGGGAAGAATTGGGAGTGATACCAATACGAAAAAAAATAGAAGGACAGCTAAGATGGTATGGACATATGTGTCGAATGTCAGAAGAAAGAACAACTAAGAAAATTTATGAAACTAAAATATCTGGAAAAAATTCAAGAGGATGACCAAGAAGAACATGGGACGATGAGATAAGGGAAGCATTGACCGAGAGAGAAATGAATTGCCATGAGGCAAGAGAAATGACAAAAGACCGGAAAAAGTGGAGAGAGAAGATAAGGGCAAGGAATTAACCTCAATCTCGAAAAGACCTTACACCTAACGGTAGAAAGGTTTTAAAGGAATAAAAAAAAAACAACACGAATTTATCAAATGCGTTATCCACGGGGCCGTTAAACAATTATTGTGCGAAAGGAGAAAGAAACGGCACTGTTGCTACGGATGAAAACTAGAAATACGCGTAATCTCGCATATTAGCAATAGAGTTATGTGTTATTATTGAAACATCTGACGCAGCCGCAAATAAAGTAACGAGGAAATGTAAATTTTATCCATATCATATTGAGTTGCATAAAGAACTTCACGAAAATAATTTTGATAGAAGAATGTCATGTTACCATGATATAATAAATATGTAATATTGCGTCTCATTTTGTTTTCTAACGAGACAACATTTAAAAACAATGTTGTGTTGAGCGCCATTATGCATTACTACACTACTGAGAATCCAAACTGGATTCGAGGAGAAAATAACCGAAATATGTTTCGTCTATAAAGACATAACCATATGAATGAATCCTTCTTTCGAAAAATCCACTTTGAACAATAAAGAAATGAATATACCAACAAGTAAAGGAACAGATTATATTCACCAGTGACAGATATAACAAAACTAAACAGTTTGAAATAAATAGCGAAAAGGAGTGAATAATGTAAGAATAATTACAAGAAGCACATTTACTAATTGTTTGACACTTATGCAAATGATATTTTTTTTCACAGTTACTATCTATAAAGGCTGTTTACGGTCTTGTGATTTTATTTTCAAAGGGTGATTAAACATCTTAAAATAAGGTCATTAATGTAAAAATATCTTAAAATGCTGCATAATAGGAGATATTAATGTTAAAAACAATTTTTGTAGTTTTTATTTTTAAGTGGTGATTAACCACCATAAAAAAAGGTTTTTAACGCTAAAATGATTGATCAACAACTTGTTCAAAGTAAATGTAAACAATAGGTTATTAGTGAATTTGTTTGAACTCTTCCCATCTGCACACCTGTTTACCTTGTATTGCATCTTGTAGGCACGGTTTAGTACTTGCTGACTAACGCTTCGGCGCTAGTATCGATTTTTTGACCAATAATATTGAAGTATGATGACGCGTCGTCAACGACAACAAAAAAAACATTTTTTGAAAATTTTACACATCCGTCATTTTGAAATTTGTGCGTTTTCAATCGTTTGAAATTGTTTTTATCTCTTTGTGATTTGTGAGTGAAAAGGCTGTAATAATTGTGAATATCCGTATTTGCAATAATGGGTGGCTTAAAAAATTGCTGCGCGTAAGGATGTTTTGGTACAAAAAGTGTTCGAAGGAGATTCCCAATTTACGATGAAGCGGTGAGAATTGTTGATAATAATTACAAATAAAACGGGTGCGAAGAAAGACGGAGTTTGCACCAGAAGCTATCAGCTTATATAAAGTAGCAAGATCTTTCCAAAAACTCGAAGCGTGCCTGAAAAAAATTTGTAAAAGACTAGAAGACAAGGTTCTCTGCATAGAGGATTTTATGAAGACCAAGCCGTATGAAGCGTTAGAAAACATGAGCAAATCCGTATCAAATTTGATCTCTTGTCAATTACGGAATGTACACCATACAAAATGTGACAGATGATTTACAAATTTCATCACATGATCTTAATTTAATTAAATTACAATGATTACTATTTATCATTATGATAATTATTGCTTATTATTACTTATATATTTAGTTAAGTAGTATTAAGTAAGCGATTTATTTTAATTTATTTATGTATTGCAAATATGTGTACTCTATAGTTATGTAATTATGTGCGCACAATAAACGATTTCGTTCTAATTTTTATTTTATTTTCTATGCCCATTCATTTAGTGCAAAAAAAATTTAAACAATAAATTTCTTAATTGTAAATAATATCAAATTTCCCGCGTATTGGAAATAGTTCTTGCTGACTAACGCTACCCGCCACCAGTCTTAAAAGGTTTAAAACTTTGCTCGTGCCGCGTGAAATTACATGGGAGGTACACATCTATTATACGTATATATATTTTTCTAATTGGATGCTGTAATGAAGCTAAAACAAAACACGACGCAGTGCTGATATGGCTATTACAGAATACTGTGCTGTAATGAGATATTAATGTGGTGGGGGGGCTTCTTGCCGGAACGTAATATAGGCGATTAATGTGCAAATTAGAAAAAATACTGTAAAAAACGTGTGCCACAATGATATGTAATGCTCGTACTTTGAATCTCTCTTGTACTCGCATTACATAAACGTCATTGTGACACTTGTGTTTTAAAATACTATTATTATCTATGCCCATCTGTGAAGCTGTTCCATTAGTTGTCACCGCACTGCTGGTTTGACATACACTTCCGAATAAATCCTAAAGAAAAAAATTTATGGTGAAATACGCCAGAATTTTGTCAATATGGTTTATTGTTCGCTTTGTTCATTGTTAACATTGTTTATTGTCAATATTGTTTATACACTGTGTTTTGATAATCTGAACCTCGTGATAAATCCTTCAGCATCTCAATTGTTTAAACGGTTTATATAAGGCCTCCTAATACCATAATGTCTGTCACGATAAACTATTTTAACTAGATTGACCAAACCCCTTCCAAAAACAATTCTCGAAATCTTCAAAAATGGCTACTTCATAAATAATTTGAAACAACAACATAACCGCCTTTGTTGTTTCAACTATTTTCAGAGATTTTCGATACGCTATTAAGCGTCTAATAATTCTTATTGACTACTTCAAGCACTCAATAACATTTTAGGAGAATAAACCAATTTATTGTCTGCATAATTTTTATTAGTTGATAGAAAGACAGTTATTGCAGTTTCAGCTAATAAGTTATTCTATGGCTAATAACTTTTATTAGAAACTTTATTAGGAGTTTGAATACCTGTACTCTAAAAATATTCGTTGAAAAACGGTATGTTGTTATTTACCTAATAACTAAACAGCTAAATTGATATTAGCTACATTTATTAGGAGATTGAAATACCGGCCCTAACAGTAAAATAGCATACAGACTATGAGAAAAATATGTGCTTAATAACTGTTTAATTTTTTCATTTTTCAAGGAATACAGAAATCATTGAAATATTACAGTTTTATTATATCGAAAATATAAAATGCGGATACGGATCGGATGCGGATAGTCAAACTGCGGATACGGATAAGAAAAAAAGTATCCGGTAGGGTTCTAATAATAATTTTACGTTAATGACCTTATTTTAAGATGTAATCACCTCTTGAAAATAAAATTACAAGACCCTAAACACCCTGTATAATTATAGTAATTCAAAACAAGATCCATTTAAGTAATTTTAAATAATTTTTTCATAAAACACTCATTATTTCGTGAACTATAAATGATGGGTATAGCAAATGTTTGGTAAAATTTTTAAAGGTCCTTATAAGATTCCACAAAAACAAATACAGGATGTTCCATTTAAATTAAACAAGTTTTCACAATTAAAGTTCTCCTAATTCAACTAAGGTTTACGATCCCACAACATAAAAATTATAAATGCTAATATCGTTTCAAGCTGCAGAGAGAATAATAGGAGACCTAATTTATACGAATACAGAATGTAATTCTGCATTACTTCTAATTATAATATATGTATAAGGGTTTCCATTCAACGCAGTGAAGAGAAATAATTTTGAGATTAGTAAAGTTAATATATAACTGATATCTTTCTTTGGGAGTTCTGAATTAAATTTTTTAACAGAAACAAGTGTAAATAAATGCTATAGACAAAATACCAAGCTTGTTCTTTTAAAAAAGGGAATCTTAGTGTATTACCGTTTTTAATACCCAGCATAGCGGCATATCTTTTCTGAAGGCCCCTAAACTATCGCAATGCTATCTAGCCCCAGCGATAAAAGCCAAACATAATATTACTGCACATATATTGACTCTAATCATAGCAAATAAATCAACACTATTACAGATACTCATTAGCATTCTATCACAATTTTATATAATACCTAAAAGGAAGCTCTCCTGTATGTAGATAACTATGTTGTTGTAATTGCTTTTTCCGATAAAATCCTTGTCGACATTCACTGCACATAAAAGGGTATACTCTATCAGCATTATGCCATCGATGTAGATGCCTTTTCAAAGAAAATCTATTTGCTAGCTGTCTACTACATCCTTTAGCTGTACAACAAATTTGTTCACTGTGTGATGTATGTTTTATTTTCCTATGTCTCAAAAGATGAGAAGAATTGGTATATGCTTTTGAACAATTATCTACCCCACATACATAAGGTCGCTAAAAAATATATATTTTGCTTATAAACGAATGAAAGTATGGTTCTACAATAATTACTTCTCCTCGATGCAAGCTAAGGTGGTTTTGTAATTTTCTATTTTTTTTAAATTTTTTAGAACACCCGACAAAATTACATGAAAAGGATTTTTCACCATCAGAAGCCGATTCATCACTACTAGTAACAGCTTCTTGTGTGTTCATTTGTCGATCGGCGCTTATTTCAGCCACATTTACCAGTTTACCACCGATTGCCGCTTCTGGCTTCATAACTATGTATGATCACATGTGGATACTATACAACCATACAACTAAACATAACCACACATAACCTACAAAATTACTTTGAAAGATGCGCGCGTTCACGGCTGCTCTGCTAAGTGTGGTGCTAGTGCTAAGCAGGAGCCGCCTAGCGGCGAGTGATTCAAAGTACGAGCATTACAAGTCATTGTGGCACACGTTTTTTACGGTATTTTTTCTAATTTGCACATTAATCGCCCATATAACGTTCCGGCAAGAGTCCCACTAGTGCATTAATATCTCATTACAGTACGTGTGTGGTAATATTCATTTCAGCACTGCGTCGTAGTTTGTTTTAGCTTTATTGCAACGTCCAATTAGAAAAAAATATGTTATATATTTATATAACAACATTGAAACATACTAAATTCTCAATGCAAAAACTGGATAACCAGTTTTTTGCATAATTTTTGTTTTTCAGTTTAATGCATAAAATTGCTTATTTCTCACCATTTAGTGAATATTTCTCAACATTTTAAAAAAAACACACTTGAGCGGTTTTAGCAGCGAACCTTTCACTGTTAAGGATAACTTTTTCTGTTTCTCTTAAAAGTATATGCACGTAGATCGCATGATCAATTCTTTAGCATTATTTTTTTTTATTAGAAAAAACCTCTTCTTTGGAACATACGTATGTCATCTATTTTCGTAAATCGACTGTAAATAAAAACAAAACGCCCTTTGTTCTGTTTGTCGCATGCACACTGAGCGCACCTAATAATTGCGAATAAAAAGAAAGAAAAGAAGGTATGTTCAATTATGAGCACAATTCATGTTTTATTCGTTTTATTGCTTCATCGTTTTGCAAGACAGGCTAACCGCTAAAAAATCCATAAATTTTAATTAATGAAACGCACTCGAATGTATTCACAAACTATTTATTGGAAGTTTCTTCATATGGTTTCTTCTCCCAGTTTTTACGTATTTAGAAGTTGGTAGTAACTGGTAGTAACGTTGGTAACGTAGTAACGGTAGTTGCTAGTTACATTTTAAAGTGGTTTAAATTTTGAATTTTTCGTTATAGATATTCATATTTCACCTCATATCATTCATGAATGATTCGTGATTAGACAAGAGCACAGGCAGCTGTGACCATAGTTAGAGCCAGCAAGTGTGAAGGTAAAGCTTAAAACGATTTAGTGTGGGTTAGAGCGGGTGTTAGCTAAAAGGAAAACTGGTGGTAGTTCCAACTTGTCATTCATTTATAATCAGCGTAGGTAAGGTGATTGATGTTGCTTGTCAGTATAATTCAGTCAGTATTATTTATGTTTATAGTCAAGAATTTTTAAAAGAAGCACAATGTCACGAAAACAAGCCGAAGAAATTATTAACCAACATTTTAAAAATGTTGCTGTCCCATCTGAGCACAAATCGTCCATTGAGAAATTAATGACCTCTATGATTGAGCACCCTTGCTATGATAATCCCGAGTAAGAATTTTGAGTTTTAAACTTACAGTGTTTCTTTAGTGACACATCCTTTGTACCTAGCTATAAATGGTCATTAGATGACTTTGAATTGGGCCATAGATTGGGGCGTGGGAAATTTGGTCGTGTTTTTCTCGCCCGGGAAAAGAAGTCCGGCTTTATACTTGCACTGAAGACGTTGATGAAATATGAAATAGTGAAGGGAGGTGTCGAAAGGCAAATACTGAGAGAAATAGAGATCCAGTCTCATTTAAAGTATGTTGTACATAATGTAACTAAAACTGCTTCATTGCGTCATTTTTTGTTTTAGGCATCCGAATATTTTAAATATGTATACCTGGTTTCACGATGACTTTAGAATTTATCTAGTGTTAGAATTCGCAGGCCAGGGTGAATTGTATAATCATCTTAAAAACAGTCCTGGAGGTCGTTTTTCTGAAGCTACGTAAGATCTATTTTATATTTATTGCATACACCCAGGGACATTTCACCCATCAGGCTAACTAGGCTAAAGCCTCAGGCGCCAAATTTTCAAGGAGTGCCACGAAATTCCAAGACACACCATTGAATGCAGTTTTTTTTTTAAGTCAAACATTTTCTTTGGGAAGCAGGACTTCTAATTAGTTAGTAATTTGTTACGTTGCATACCTTAGGGGTGCCAGTTAATTATTAGCCTAAAGCGCCTAAGTCTTAAAACGTCCCTGCATACACCATGTCGAGGAGTTAAGCAGCTAGCCTTAAGCTAAAGTATTCAGTAAAGTATTAGTGATAATGAAAACTATCCACCATTTCAAGACACGCGCGTTTGGGTGGTTCGGATTTCCACATTTAAAGATTTATTGGGGTAGGGAGATATAAAACACTACACAGGCAGTAAAACAATTGAAATTATTTAATATTGAAAGGAAATGTTTAATATATGTATAGCAGGTAGAATGTGTTACTTTAAATAGAAATATCTGTTTCACAATTTCGGCGCGATTGGCAACTCTTAATATTTAAGTTTAAGAATAATAATTAAATAAATGTATATAGACGACAAGTTCTACTCCTTACTAGTAAAGTATTGGGAAAGATATTAAGTTGATGCGGTTACAAAGTTTGATATTTACTTTATAGTCTAACAGTGGGCAAATCTGGGTCCAAGAGCAGCACTCAGCTCCTCATTGAGTCAAGTGCGGCTCATTAAAATTTTAGTTTACCTCTTTCCTTCAATTATTTGTAAACTGTATTAGTCAGTCCGCATAGTAGCGATAGTTTTTAATAAAAACACAAAAATACATTCTAAATAAATTGTACTGACTACAACTTCAACGAATATTAGAATAACTATATTGTAATAAGAATTCTTCATTAATATTATTTTAATCTGAAATTATTAGTATTTCGCACGATGCATATATCATTTATAATACGAAATTATTCACCAAAAAGAAGAATTGAAAAAGAAAATGTTTAATATTCTGGTATTCATAAATACAATTTTGTAGTAGCAAATCTTGGAATTACTAATATTAAAACCGACTTATTGTTTTAGGTGCTGGATTTTTTTGCACAACTAAAATTAACTGTAGATCCAATTTTTCGATCTGATGCTATTAATAAAGCAAAACATATTGTCAAATATTTACCTATCTGAAAAAATAAATTAAATTTTTTAACTTTAAAATAAAAATATACAAAATTAAAATCAAAAATTGAAAAAAAATGATACATCGTATAAAATAAACTGTCAAATATATCGGTAAAACTATGCAAGATTTAGTAATTAGGTAAAAGGAAATAAGTATAAGAATTTTACCACCTGAAAAAAATACGAAATAATACAAAATCATGCATTTCATTTTAACAATACCTCAATTTTAAATAAGGAACAAAATTTAAAAGCACGCAATGTCCCTGAAAATAATTCAAATTTATAAACATGATCACTTTATAATAGGATACTATACAGGGTGAGTCAATAGTCCGATATCGGTCGATATTGACGTTAATATCTCTTAAAAGATTTTTCAATATGGCATCATATATGAGGAAAGGAAGTGCACGTTCTAAAAATATTTTCACGTTCACGGGGTGTATCAATTTCTCAGGACCGAACTCAAGTTAATTTTTTCAAATGAAACCATACTTATTTTTTTAGGCCTGCCGATTTGTTGTAAGGAATGCTATAAATACATATGTTCGTTTCAAATTTCGAATGCTAGGTTGCCAAGTTATTTAACTTTTTACATAAAATTTTTAAAATGCAGATGTTCATTTAAAAATGTTTTCCGGCATTATCATTAACAATTAAACTCTAAAATTTGCTAAGTAACTTAGGAAAGTGTAGCTCTTTCTTATAAATGGAATCTTATTTGCTGAAATTATGCAGGGTGTTCCCCAAAAGCAATCAATTTGTACGATATTTAAACGGCTATTACGTTCTTATTTTAAATAGAACACCCTATATTTTTTTATTTCATCGTATGCCTTTTTTAATGATCTTTCATTTTTGTTAGGAACAAGGTATATCTAAAACTCATACTTTCTGAGATAATTCAACATTTTTAGAAATTGCCACACAAATAAAATATTTATTCATAAAAAGTAAACGATATTTATGACATTATCGAACTGTCAAATAAGTTGTGTGTGAATTTTCTGTTTTTAGAGTTAATTAAAATTATAGAAAAAAAGTGAAATAAAATTGAAATTGAAAATGAATTTCAGTCACGAGGAGCTTGTTGATATGGTGTATGCTTTGGGTGAGAGTGATCGAAATCCTATGCTTTCTGCCCGAATCTACAGCCAACGATTTCCTAATCGCAGGCATCCCACCGCTCTAGCGTTTGAAAGACTTCGGGAGAGGTTTGAACGAACAGGACAAATTCAATATGAAAGAAAAGAACGCGAGAAGCGTGTTACTCACGAAGAAAATGACTTTGGTGTACTCTTAAGCGTAGTCCAAAATCCCCATGCAAGTACGCGTACAATAAGTAATCAACTGGGCATCAGCCAAACCTCAGTATCAAGAACTTTCGTTTCATCCGTTTCATATTCAACTGGTGCAAGAACTTGATGCTCGTGATTTTCAGAAACGGTTGGAATTTGCAGAATGGGCTTTAGACAGATTTCGCCAAGAAAATACTTTTTTCAACTACATTTTATTTACTGATGAGGCAACTTTTCACAAAAACGGCCATGTAAACCGCCATAACTTTCATTATTATGATACAGCAAATCCCCATTTTATAAGACCATTAGATCACCAACATCGATGGTCTGTAAATGTTTGGGCAGGAATCTTCCAGTCTTTCAAAACTCGTTGTATGTGTGATTTACTAATGCCTAAGCGAAGCGACCGCTTCCTCAAAGACAATTTTGGATCATTTTGTACCGAATCTAAAATTAGCAGAGTAGCGACATCGTCTTCCTTATGCATTCTCTTAGTTTTCTTTACATTTAGTACTGAGGCAGTTCTTAAAAATTTCTTAATAAGCATCTGAGCACCCATACGTGATACATAAATATCCCGAAATTTTTCATTAAATTTTTCAATCACGTAACGGAAACTTTTTCCACGTCCATAACACTGTACTAAATATATTTTCTGTTCTAACGTTAGCATTTTATTGTAAAAATATTGTCATTAATTACTTCGCTATGAAAATCAGTTTTGTGATATTACTTCAACAATATGAAAGATAACGACACATGTCATACTACAATAAATACTTGACATGTAATCGATGTTTTTTGTTTTTGTAATTAGTAAGCCACCTCATCGCTGTTTCAATTGCAATACTGAGCAATACTGGATTTTATCCAAGTAGGCCGATCATTCTGAAAATATGCATAACGCGATAACTTTTCATTCTGAATAACTTTTCTTAAAAACACTTTGGCATACTGTGAATGGAAAAGGTAATTTACCTAGAACTAAAATAGTGTTTGCTCAACTGTAAAGGCATACTTGACTTTAAAAAATCGAGAGTAAATTAAAAAGAAGTTTCAGACCAAGCAGGGCGGAATCCCTAAATTTGAAATTCCAATTCGAAAATTTTTGATTAATCATACCTATTGTAAACTCAATCCGGGGACATACTGTATATAAACAATCTATGAACATTTCTTGGTTATATTAAGCAAATGCAAATTCATTACCTGTACTGAATCGTAATAATGTATCAAGCGTTTTCTTGGCAGATTAAACAATTTACTTGTGGCCTTTTGATTGTTTCTTGTAGGTTGAATTTGATTACATTAAGTAAATATAATAATAATATTTTACTTTACGTTTCAAGATTTTGTATTTAATAATAATAATAATAATAATACACTTTATTGTAATAAGTTGTAACACAACATTCATATTGTCAGTATATAAAATTCAAATTAAAAACAGAAAAAGTATAACACATAAGAGAAAAGGAACCACCACCACTACTCACACCACAGGTATTCATCAACGCAGTAGAAACAATGTTGCTGTATAAACAATTTTAATTTTCGTTTGTAAACAATGTATTAAAATTTTCGTCGAAGGATATATACAGTGCCCGCAATATATCTTGGCGAGCGGTGGGGATGCGTCGTGAACGTGTTTACAAATTGTACCGCCCATCTATTCCGCCTAGTAATTGTATACGTAAGGTACCCCTTCTACTACCTGCGCGACCTCACTCCCACCGCTCGCCAAGATATATTGCGGGAACTGTACTTGGCCTTTGTGCATTTTTTATATTACAGCCACAAATCCAAATAGCCGGATTAAATAGTCTAATGACAGTTCGCGTTTTACTGAATATCAATTGATCAAGATTTATTTTTCTCACACTACCGAGATATTGGGAAAATAAAAAAGTACCATTACAACTGCAATACATATTTTTAACTTCTCAGTATCGATTATTAGCCTAATTATTTTATGCATTGTAGAAAAAAAAAATATCATTAGCCACTATCTTTATGAATTCGATCATGAATAATTTTTAATCTTGCCATTATAATTTCTTCAACGTGCTTCTACTAACAATAACATGCTCATAATAGGCATTTTAATGTTGCACACAGTGTACTAAAAAAAAACTACAGATTTGTAGTATTTTATCACAAAATGAAATATTCATACGTTGTTCTCTATTTTACATGTCCTGCAATAATTTGATATACTTATATAGTTCAGCGCGGTATACCTACCAGGTAGCTGATGCCTTAGAATATTGCCACAAGCACCATGTCATCCATCGAGATATTAAACCGGAAAATTTGCTTTTAACGTCTGACGGTGTCGTAAAGCTTGCCGATTTTGGATGGTCCGTGCATGCGCCTTCGTCGCGCAGAAACACAATGTGCGGTACATTAGATTATTTACCTCCGGAAATGGTGGAAGGAAAAGAGCACGGACCTTATGTAGATAATTGGTGTTTAGGTATGATTTAAAATTTGCTTTTTTTTTATTATTAATTTGATGATATTTTATACTTTTCGAAAAGGTATTCTGTGTTACGAATTCTTGGTGGGACAACCACCCTTTGAAAGTGAATCTTCAGATGAAACGTACAAAAAGATTCGTAAGATTGACTTAGTGTTTCCACCTTACGTACCAAACGGAGCGGTAGACCTTATCAACAAGGTGAGATATTATGTGCTCTTGTTCTTTTAAAGTTTTACGTTATCTTTGCAGCTGTTGGTGTACAATGTAAATAAACGGATAAAACTGACCCAAGTTTTGCTACATCCGTGGATTCAACAATTTAATCATTAAAAATAAAAATCTTTTATTTGTTTGTATTCTTGTATTTCATAACATTGTAATATACAAAGAATATACAAATTGTAAACGGTTGGTATTTTATGACGTAAGAAATAACTCGTGCACGACTCAGTAAAATGTAAGTTATTGATAATGCGTAGATCCCGTTTCTGTAGAAGCAAAATCGGTTTTAAATTACTTTCTAAAGCCCAAATTAGTAGACCATAGGTAATCTGTCAATTAATGTAAGCGAAGTAAATATTTATTAAAGTCTGGATATTACACATTTTTTTCATTTTGACCAACACATATAGGGATTTTTTCAATTTTGAAATAACAGTCATATGCATATCCCATTTTAATTTATTATCTAAAGTAATACCCAGCACTTTACGGCTCAAAACTGAAACTAATTCAACGGTACCATTGTCAATTCGTAATTGCTCGTCTGTATCAAAGAAAACTATATTTGATTTTTCAACAACGTTGTTAAACCAGCCCACCAAAGAAGAACATCAGAGCAATAACTGAGAAGCTCATGCATGTTGGTGCCAGCAACCACCACATTAGTGTCGTCTGCGTATAATGTAACAGATCCAGGAATATTTACAGGTAAGTCATTTATAAAGATAACTAACAATGGTGGACCCAAAATACAGCACTGCGGAACTCCCGAAACTACATCGAGCAAACGATGGATGCACCCAGAACAACCAACGCTTCCCAGCTCTGTATATTGCTCTCGGTGCCCTAGATATGATTTAAAGAAATCGAGCGCTAACCCTCTCAAACCGTAATACGCTAGTTTGTCTAGGAGAATATCGTGATCCACCAGATCAAATGCTCTGGATAAATCACAATTAATGCAAGCGTCGAGTTTTTGGCTGTTAATTTAGTAAAAATTTCCTCTGTTATAGCGATCAAAGCAGTACCGGTAGATCTGTTACTAAGGAACCCGTGTTGATTAGGTGAAATTATATTATGTTCGTTTAAAAAATTTTGAAGTCGCGTTTTCACAATACTTTCAAAAACTTTCGACAAAGCTGGAAGAACCGAGATAGGTCTGTAATTATGAATAGACTTTTTATCTCCTTTTTTATCTAAAGGTACAATTTTGGATATCTTAAAGAAATCCGGATATCTACCGTTTTCCAGAAAGCTATTGAAAATTTTTGCCAAAGGGTATATTCAATTACTAGTTTAAATATTTTTATTCATTACATCATGGCCCGTAGCCATGGTGTTATTTAGGCTCAGAGTAACGGATTTAATTTCATCAGGAAGAATCGGGAGAAAGTAAAAGGATCGGTCGGGGGATCCAACGCAGCCCAGCCGACTGGCAAATGTATCGGGTAGTGAGTAGTGAGAAATGTCGCGATATAGTAGCAGTGTAGTAAGGTTATACCAGTTACTGCTATAAATTTTAAGTTGGGAATAAAACAGTTATAAATATTTCAAGTTAATTATAAATATGAATATATTTTTTTTGTTCTTTTTACAAATTTCGGATTAATTAAAGAGTTTTTTTTTATAATAATTATTGGATAATTTCTGAAGAACCAATGTTAACATTGGCGAAAAAAGTTATTAACACAAATTTCCGCAAAACCAGGATATATTAAAGGATTTTAGATGAATCGGAAAAGAAAATAATACTCAAATATATTATTAGTGGTTAGCCAATAAATTCCGGGTACCATCGGGTCGGTCATTGACAGATGGCGCGTGGCGCTAACGTAAAATCCCATTTACGCCGCGCGTCATCTGTCAATGACCCAATGGCAGCCGCCCTCATCTAACTATATTAATATTGATTAATATATAAACAAGGACGGAGGTAAAACTTCCATCAGGAGCCCTATTCTGCAACGGATAGCGATATCGCTAAGCGTTATGTGATGTAGTTAGTCTCGAAATACGTCACATTGCGATACCTCGCTATCGAATAGCGACACCTCCGTTGGTGTCGCTATCATATTATCGCTATCGATATGCCAACTTCATGTATGTTCAGAATTTGTGGAAACTGAAAAGTCAAGTAGTCAACAGTGGAACGTATTTCACGTATATTATGTTAAAAGGTTAAGTTTGGTTAGTTAGTTAGTTTGTAAAATGGCAGCTTTGTATGCGGGATTTGTAGCTGTTGAACTGGCACAAAGAGGCGATGAAAGAGGCAACGCTAGAAATTTGAGATTAGAAAGGCAAATTCTCAGGGACACGGGGAATCCTTTTACATTAAGTATATAGAAATACATTGATATGCTCGTATAATTAGCTATTCGTTTCAACTTCTTGAATAGTGGAGTTATATTTAATAGATTTTCCTCTAAATTAACTTGTCTAATCAAACTGTAAATTAAGCAGAACGTCTACTTAGGCAGGATTATGGGAGCGGCATTTTTATAAATTTAAATTGTCCTCCAACATAAAAAATCTAACGATAGGATCCATCGCAAAACATGGTGATGTGACAAATTTGAATAACATAATAGAATCGACCGTACCAGATGGCGCTGAGGTAAGTAAAAGTATCTGCATTGCCGATAATTTTACTTACCTCAGCGCCATCTGGTACCGTGATAAAATTGACACAATCTTTATATAAAACATTACAAAAATCTCAAAATAAAACAAAAACAAACTGATTTTATCAATAAAACAAAAAATTTCAATTACTTCTTAAAAAAGTTATACAAATCAACATTTTAATTTTTTATATATTATCAATTTTACAATGTAAATGATTAAGGTTTAGAATAATAAATCAAAGAATTTCTCGTTTCTTTTAATTTTTTACATTTTCAGCAATATTTCTAATTTAAGTTCTGTATAAAAATTGTGCTTTACTTATAGAAAAAAAATGTTTTTATTTTCTATTATATTTACATAAAATACTTTACCGTATCTTTTCATATTATTATTTATTTTTGTTTACAATTACAGAATTAAAAGTTATTTTGTATATATTCATTTCTGGCTTGTTGTCCCACGTTTCTGTAATGGATATCTGGATGAAATACTGCAATATGCGGTATTAGTTGGATATCGATTTCATCCCATTCGGGTTGAACATTATCCTGCACATTGAAATGTGTTGCTACATTATGTAAAACTGCACATGCTAGTATGACGCGACTGGCACTTATTGGTAAATAATGTAATACACGATCTTTTAAAGGACAGCGAAATCGTCCCTTTACTCCGAGTCCTTTTAAAAGTATTATTATATCTGGTTTCATTTGGTGCAACAGGGTGTTGAAGTGGAACTAATAGCCATGGTAAACATGGTTAACCAGAATCACCTACAATAGTCAAGTAAATATTTTGAACAAAAATATCACATCATGTACCAATAAGTGTGCTTGTGATGTCTCCATTTTCATAGTTAGCCTTCATAATTTGCTTTCAGCAAAGTTTCGCCATACAAAAGAATCATGTGTAGAGCCAGCAGGGTACCGTGCCGCCACATTCATAATTTTGAGAAATGAATCGCAAACCTAAAATAGTTATTTATATTAAATATAATATTTATTGATAATATATGTATACAAATTAAAATGAAAGTAACAACATTTTAAACTCACAATTTGCTAGAAATCCCGCATACAAAGCTGCCGTTTTACAATCTAACCAAACTTAACCTTTTACCATGATAATATACGTGAAATACGTTCGACTGTTGACAGTACTTGACTTTTTAGTTTCCACAAATTCCGAACAACATACATGAAGTTGGCATATCGATAGCGATAATATGATAGCGACACCACCGGAGGTGTCGCTATTCGATAGCGAGGTATCGCAATGTGACGTATTTCGAGACTAACTACATCACATAACGCGTAGCGATATCGCTATCCGTTGCAGAATAGGGCTCCAGATCCCTTTATGATGGAACAACTCTATCTCTTTTTATTTACAGATTCACGTATTAGAACATCTCACAACACAGACGTTGTCTCGTTCACGTTGTAATAACAGAATTGTAGAGAAGTTGGAAATTAGTTACTGCGCTTTTATCGCACTTTTATACTAACTTTTGTTCACTCTTATCGGTTTTTGCCGTCGATCGTTGTTTTTGGTTGTATTTAATTGCTTACATGTTTTACGTGAGTTACTCTGTGGTTATTAAATATTCACCAATGTTTATCAGGAAATACATACATAAATGTATGTAATGTGGTATATACAATCTGTACACAACCACATAAAACCATTACCCCAGAACAAAATTGATTTTGAGACGAACTATTTAAACAATATGATCTTTAGTACTCTTTAATACAATAAATTCAGGTTCAGCAGAGATTGTCTCTGGGTTCAGCATCATTCAGGATGGAAGAGATAGACAGTATAATTATTGAATCCTTAAAGCAGCTGAAATGGTATAAATAAATTAACCATTATGCTTATGTTGCAAATGTTGGTATGTATTGTAGCAATATTGATGCTGATGTGAAGAGTATTAAAGAATTTGATCCCAACATGATTGTTGATGCGATTGTAAGTTGCTTAGAAGTTATAACACCCGAAATTAAAGTACCCCATAAACTTTCTCCATCTATGAGCTTAAGATTGAAATTGGCAACCAACCTATCAGAACTTGTAAAAGAATTGGGTTTTCGTGGAGATATTGGATATCAAACAATTTTATATTGCAATGAGATTGAAGTTCGCAGGGTGTTAATGTTTTTAATAGAAAGGTTGCCACGAGAGAGCGATGAGGATATTCCTATACAACAAACAGGTATTTATGGCCATGCTAAACAAAATATCACTAGAATATTGTTTCGATATTTTTGAAAATATTTCTGTACACTTTACACTATACATAAGTTAGTTGCTGCTGATTTACTAAAGATTAAGTGTGTTTTAGATGCCCATGTAGCATATGTAACCATCATTGTAGCTTGTTCCAAATAGTCTACAAAATCATAATGAAATGTAATTTTCTAATTAGTGGTGGGGTAGCTATTCAAATAACTAGCCAAATAGCGGCTATCGAGGAAATAGCTGTAGCTATGATATCTGTGAACACGATAACCAGCTATTCCGGCTAGCCAGCTAGGGTCACTACGGCAACTTCAGTAACTGAACAGGCGATCGGCGGTGTTGGGAACTATGGTTACTACGGCTAGACAACGAATATCCGTGAAATATGCAGTTGCGACAAGCAACGAAACAATGAAAAATGAAATGAAGAACGAATATATAATCGTACCTTGCTTGCTTACCTTGATTGATTTGGTTTAATACATTGTGATGTTTTATGATAAGTAAACAAAGGATAATATTTAGGTGTAATACAAAATACAATATTATAGTGATTTGTATTGAATAGGTGTTTCTGGGTGGCTCGCCCCTGTAACTTCTAAAGTATTTGTAACGGAGAAACGAAATTTGGGAATTATGTATGAGGCATAAATTCATTTTTTGACATGGTCAATAAATTTTTGTCACTTCCGATTTGACCGGAAATGACTGATTTTTTATTTTTAAATGGGATCACATGTATATTTTTCGATATTTTGATTCAGGATAACATTTTGAATATAACATGAATATAACTGTACCAAATTTGTTTGCATGTGTTTGCCGCACTTGGTCATGGGTATGTAGATTTACTATATTATTACATACAGTGTCGGACATAAGTTAAGCAACTGCACCCTCGTATAGACCTTGATCATAATTATCAAAGACTGTTAAAAACAGTAGATGATTTAATGTAGGTATTTGAAAATAAAGATATCAAAATGCGTAAAAACAACTCAAAATTTATTTATATAAGAATATTGGGAATATCAATAATAAATAACGGTTCGTTCATTATCAATAGCGCAACAAAAGTTCAACTTTTACTATGGAACGCCCGGCAAGTTCCTAGTTCAGAGAACTTTACACATTTGTTGGTAGTGGGATTTAATCTTATAGAATTTAGTGTTTTATTGGCTGTTGTGCTGTACAGTGAAGTCGCACAACGAATTTGTTCAATATGTCACGAAAAGTGTATAGTAACGATTTAAAATTACAAATTGTGAAAATGCATCAGAAAGGTGAAGGTCAAAGCGTTATTAGTAAGCTGTTTGACATCAGTAAAGCAGTTGTATCACGTATCATGAAACGATATACCGAAAGGGGTACACCAGTTGGGCCAGTACGTTCAGGACGGCCACGAAGCACTACCAGAAGAGAAGATATTTTAATTACATGGTTGCTTAACAGTCTTTAATAATTATGAATAAGTTCTATACGAGGGTGTAGTTGCTTAACTTATGTCCGACACTGTACATATTGCGTTATTAGGCGTTTTTACAAAAAATACTTAATAAACATGTGATCGGCATATTAATGTAGGGTATCAAAATGATCAATGCTCTTTCGTGATGACCTAATGAACCACGCTGTTCTCATTTGAAAAAATTTATTTAAAACATAAAAACTAAATTTTTGACCTACAAATGCGCGTAAAAACTCTGTACACAGTAAAAACAAAAAATGTTGTTATTATGTTTATACAGTAACAACGGAGCATTTTCAGAAATTTAAAGTATTCTAGATGAAAAAATAAAATTAAAAAAAAAATCTTTTTAAGTAAAAAAATAACAAATTTGTTACAGTTGTACTTGCAATATTATCCCGCATCAAAATATCGAAGAAGTAGTTTCACTTAAAAATCGAAAATCAAAGTCATTTTCGGTTAAACCGGAAGTGACAAAAATTTATTCACTATGCCAAAAACTGTGAATTTATGTCCTATACTTAATTCTCAAATTTCGTTAATCTATCGTAAATATTTTAGAAATTATAGGGGCGAACCACCTTCCATAAACACCCGGTATATAAATTCAGATAAGTATGGAATCCGGCATAATAACTATTTAAAAAGTAAAGTCACTACATATTAACAATAAGTAACTATGTTAGTTTGGTTACTTTTGCGATTTGTATTATTATGTTTATATTATTATTATTATGCAATATAGGATAGTTGACTAAAATAATTAAAGGAAAACAATATTGAATAAAAATTACTATTATTTTAATAATTTATGCACTTCCACCAATAATTACGCCGTAATTTTATGTTTAACCTTTTTTCTTTTATGTAATTCAAATTTCCTATATTTATCTCATTATCCTGAAAAAAATATTTTAAAATGCCAATTCTATAAAAAGTTACAGCTTTTAAAACTCTTAACATGAACAAATGTCGTACATAACTGCATATGCAATACTCAACTACGCTATTGGCTAGCAGTTAAAGCGAATATCGAGTAATAACCAATAGCTGAAATAACGGGTTATTTAGCGGCTATTAAACTACCAGTAGCCGATTAGCTAGGTTATTGAAATTTCCGCTAGTTACCCACCACTAGAGCTGACAACTATGGCGCCATAAATTATTCATTTAAAGAGTATGCTCTCCACATAGGAACGGATCTCGGTTGTTAGGGAATGCATGTCATTCTCATTCAGGACCTCCACAAAAATTATACAACCAATAAAACTGGCACCTTATTTTTACCATACTCTTGCATACAGATTAACCTTAAGTGATTCGTCCTGTGAAGTGCGTTAAGATTTCTACGTCAATTTGATGTAAATAGGCGGTAGCTGACCACGTCAGGGACGTGGTCCGGACAACGCTCGGTGTTACATCATGATTTGCCGTAACCTAGCAGGCAAAACATGGCGCTGCAACCCAAATATACTGCGATGGCTGTACATCGGCATAGTAAGACCTATGGTAACGTACGGGGCGATAACCTGGTTCCAGAAGGTCACACAGGTCACAACAAGGAATGCCCTTGACAAGCTGCAACGGTTGGGATGCATAACCGCAGCTATGAGAACATGCCCAACCGCGGCCCTGGAGGTCATCCTAGACCTCACACCCCTACACTTAGTAGTGGAGGGAACGGCCCATGCGGCAATGCACAGACTAGTTAGAACGGGGACTGGAGGGTACGAGACCCCGTGCCAGAGGGCCTGGTACCTCGAGCGGGATTCTCTCCACTTCTTAGTCTACCGAGTGATGAAATGGTTAGAAAATTCAGCTTCGAAAAGAATTTTGTTACGAAGCTGAGCAATAAGAGAGATTGGAAAGGAGAATCCTCCGCCTACTCCCTAAAGGCAAATGCCATTAAATGGTATGTGGATGGTTCCAAAACTGATAAAGAAACAGGTACAGCGGTATTTGGGCCAGGAACCAAATACTCAGAGCCAATGGGAATATACCCCAGTGTCTTCCAAGCGGAAGTAAATGCGATTGGAAAATGTGCTCAATTGAACCTTGATAGGAACTATCGAAAGCAGATCATTGTGATTTTCTCCGATAGCCAAGCAGCCATGATGGCACTGAGCTCTAATACCATCAGTTCGAAATTAGTCTGGAAATGTCTTGGCAGACTAAATAATCTAGGCAAAGAAAACAAAGTTGCACTATGCTGGATACTAGGACATACTGGAATCAGCGGCAACGAGGACGCTAATCTATTAGCAAGAAGGAGCATAGGGATGAGCACCTACAGAAAAGAACTCAAAGGCAGGGAGGAGACGCTCAGAGCTTCCCTCTGGGAAAATCTCCCTGGTCTGAGACATTCCAAGATATTCCTTGGAAATTACAGTAAGAAAAGAGCAAAGACCCTGCTAGAATTAAGCAGAAACAGACTACGCATCCTTGCAGGTTTTCTGACAGGGCATTGTCATCTGGGGGAACACATGACAAGGATAGGTCTGAAACAGAATAGTGATTGCAGGGTTTGTGGAGCGGAAGGTGAAAGTCCGGAACACCTAATATCCAACTGCACTGGCATCACAGAAACTCGTGCCAACTATTTTGGCAAAGACGTCATAGACGAGGGAAAAATACCCTCCTTGAAAGTATCACAGCTATTGCAATTTATTAAAGTTCTTAGACTGGATGGGGAGCTGTAAGTGCGGGCAAACCCTAGCAGCTTACAGCTGATGTAGGGGGGCACAATAGATCGATAGGTCGCGGTGCAATGTTACCCTAATTAGATCTAATCTAATCTACAGCTGAATGCATCCCTGTATATAAAACCAGTAGTATCTAACTTTCCCAAGCAATACAGCATATTCATAGACTTTTTTTTCTGATTTGTCTTTGCCACCATAACAATTCTAAATCTAAAACACTGCTTACCCCAAGTAGCACCTTTATAAAATATGTATTATTTATTCTAATATTTGTAAAATATTAAACTTATCTTTCATAAATATTTTGTGCCATTTGGGCTGGGGATGTTAATTCGTGGAATTACATATAAGTTCTAAGTATTTTTTTTTCAGTGAGTGAGTATTTATAATGTGCAAAAAATAACTAATTATTATTTTAGGGTATGTCTATAATCTTACAAAGAAAATACAAGAAAAGGTAAAATTATCTCTGGAAAAATCATGGATTCCAGTGTCCATTCTTCGTCATGGTATGAGAGAATGTGGAAATGAGTTGATAAAACCCAGTTACTATTATACCCATCCTATAATATCAGAAAATATTCAAATTCCAATAGCACAAAGTCTTTCAGAAAGTAAAATACATAATCCGTAAGAAAAGAAAAGGAAAATTTAATAAGCTTATTTTTAGATTTAAAGGAATACTGGATTTATAATGGAAACGATGTAACAAAACAATGTTCCGTTGTAAATTTGATACCTTCATTATTATTTAGAGATTGTGATTTAAAAAATGTAAATTTATGTCAAACACTTGAAAATTCCTTTGTTAAAAATGACTTGACTCTAGTAACTAGTACACAATTAAATCTGGTTACTGTGTCTCCATCAGCATCTGTTGAACAGAAAGTAGCGATAAGTTCTACTTATAACATCCACGAGGACAAAATACAAAAACTATCCCAAACTATACTAGATCAAAAACAGTGTATTCAACAACTTAAGCAAGAAGTAAATCTAGAAAGATCTATATTATCTAAGGTAAAATAAATTAAAAAATAAATATATCAGCAATAGGTGTATAGGTTTCAGAGGAAAAAGATGAGGAAGAAGAATACCTGAAGGATCTTCTTACAAAGTATAAAATTAAATCACGAACTTTAACAGTTCTATCCAAAGAAGAAAATTTGTTAAAACTAAAAAATTTAGTTCAAAACGGTAATGAACGTTTAATAGAACTTGAAAGCCAATGGAAAGAAGTAGAAGCACCTCTAATTAATCAGTACGAAACACTTATTGGTGACGCTGCAGTTGTAGAGGTATTTATTCTTTGTTTTACAAAATACTTACTGCCAGTAGAATATTCTGGTTGCTTTTGTAGACACCAATTTTTTTATCGTCAGTTAAGTAAATGTGATAGACAAGGATTAGAGTTTTGGAAACAGTTGATGTCTCAGATTTGTTTCATATTAAAACTCATTATTTTTGAAAATCCAATTCTCTATTATTCCACAGACTATCAAACATTAATATTAATTTTGAAAGTTTATTCTCTTTTTTTTCTATTGCGCTTGAGCAAAATATAGTATACGAAACTTTTGAAAATTATCTATAATCTAATTGAATAAATTTTGTCAATTTTGTAAGATATTGATATTATTGCAGCTGAAGCAACAAAAAGAACAAGAACGTAGCAAAATCATTAAAGAAAAGAAACAACAACTGGTAAATGAATTGGCGAATAAAGACAAATTGGAAAAACTCTTAAAAGAAGAACATGATAGGTTGAGCAAAAATACAAGGAGGTAATATTTACAAATAACTCAGGTACTAGTGAGTTGACCATGACACGTACTATAAATTCATCTAATTAAATATGCATTGTAAAGTTTGTACAATATAAGGCATTAGCTGTGTTCTTCCGCACTATAAAAATAGGTTCAAACACGTTTAATCGATCGATTGGATCACTTTACGTTCTCTTGTGATACAAAGGTTTTGTTAAAACTAAGTATAATTGGTAATCTTATCAATCAATAACTTTCTGTGATTCCATTATAGCAAAAGAGTGGGGAGAACGCGTTTCTTCGTGAGCGCATCCTGTTTTAGAGGGATGGAGTGGTGGCATCCGTATTGAAGGTTGCTTATTGTCAAATACAGCGGTGTTTGTGGAAGCCTTTCTGCATTTTCACGAGTATTTTCTTGTTTTTGCGTACATCTTGCTACATTTTTAAGATATCTTATCCGATTCTGAAGCCAACATTAGGTTTTTTAATCATAAATTCAGATTTAGATCAAATAAAATATTGATTTGTGGAACATAATCTTAGTTTTCGTTTATTGAGAATGGAAGTAACATTAATTCAGAGTAAAATTGGAAGTTAACTTCAATATATGTTACATTAAATTTCCACACACTTATTTTATGATAAACAGTTTCCAATTAGATATATACATATTTCATCATATAACTGGTACAATTTTTCTTAATACTATCGATTTGTTATTTCATTCTGAGTTTGGTTAAGTGGTACGAAAGTCTCTCTTGTTTTAGAACAAAGTTTTATAAAAATACATTCACTTATGTACTATCTAAAAATAAAGGAATGAATCGGAAAGCAATAAAATTTAGTGAATTTCGACTTAACAAGTATAAGTGCGAAATTGGAGAGTAATATACTGGGCAACTGTTTATTATTGTTTGTCCATCGATATAACGATTTGTTTTTTGAGGATTATCGGGTAATATCTACTACCTGGTGCAGTAGGTACCGAGAAATTATGTAAATGAGGTAATGGGGTCGTAATAGGAAAAAATCGATTATTTTAAGCAGAGAAGTATGTATTTATACAGGGTTAGTATTGTATAGTACTAAATGAAAAAAAGGAGTGAAAGAAAAACATGCGGTTGTAAGTGCACCTAGTATCGAGAAAATGATTTTTTTTATTTGAATCCGGCTTTAGCATACCGGTGAATCACCGGTCGTCGCTATACTTTGAACGTTGGGATTTACATTTAGTGTGCACTTGCTATTCGCAGTGGATGCGTGCGTTTCCAATGGCAGCGTATACGAATATCGAATACACTGACATGATCTTAATTTATGGTGAAACAGGACAGAATAGTGTCGCAGCAAGGAATTTGTACATAGAACGTTTCCCGCGTCGACGTCATCCTTCGCCTGAAACATTTGTAAGAGCCGTGTATCGACTTCAAGAGACAGGATCAGTAATTCCACGTTCTGAAGGTCGTGGGCCTCAAAGATCACGCAGAGTGCTACAAGCCGAAGAGGAAATTTTAAATATCGTAGAAGCGGATCCCGGCGCAAGTACAACAACCCTCGCGTAGGAGTAAATGTGTGCCAAGCTGCAGTGCATCAAAATTTTAAAAAGGAATTTACTTCATCCGTATCATATTCAACGCGTGCAACGATTAACGGACTTAGATTATCCCCGTTGAATTGCCTTCTGTGAGCGGTTCCAACGCCAAGAAGTTCGTCGAAATTTAAACTTTAAAATGTGCTACTATTTTACGTGATATACGAGTTAATGGCAAAAGCACATTACAATACATATTGCTGTGATAATTATGAAAATGTGAATTATTTAATGTCTTTTAAAAATCTTCTCGAAACAGCTGACTTGGACGAAGGGGTCAACGCACTCACGCACAGTTTTTCATCCCCTTTTTTCCACAGCACATCTCCCGATTATAAAAGAAAAAAAATTGCACTTGAAAAGTGTCATTGTTTTGCTTTTGAAATCGCACGCACACAAAAGAAAAAACAAAAATTGACAGTCCGAACAACGGAAAATAAAAAAAAATTAAAATCCTGTCTCCGCACACAGGGGTGAAAACGTCACTTCCGGGCGGCGAGCTACCCGGGGTCGTGGTGAAAGTTCTGGAGGGCAGAGATGTGGTACCGACCTTTGTTCTGGGTACCGTCCAAAGTGTGCAGTTCGTAGGTGACCCCATCAAACACACGGGCCACTCTGTACGGTCCAACAAACGGAAGTTCCAGCTTTTGGCAGGTTTGCTGGTCACGTCTTCCCAAACGATATCGACGCACCAGGACTTGGTCGCCGACATTGAACCGGGTACGCTTGGTGATCTTGGCATTTTCTTGGCGGACATAACGTTGTCCCCTGAGTTGAAGCTTCCTTCTGGCTTCCTCTGTACGTGCCTCCACGTATACATCCTCCTCGAGAAGGTTCCACGGGCGACTAGGCAACCTTCCATACATTAAAGTGTAAGGGCACTCCTCCGTGGTGGTGTTGGGAGTGTTGTTTATCCAATTTTCGATGTTTTGGACGTGACGGACCCAATCCGGATGGCGTTGATGGGTTTGCATCCTGAGAAACTTGACGATTTCCTGGATGTATCTCTCGCAAGGATTCCCACAAGGATGACGTATAGAACAGAAAGAAACATTAATATCACGCTCATTCATGGCGTCAACAAAACGATGCGTGTTAAAATAAGTGGCATTGTCAGCAAGAATGCGGCGCATTTTTCCTTGATTTCGTATAAAATTGTCAATACAACGGACTGCTGTATCAGTGTTGTAATATCTGGTGGGAAAGAGTCTTACGTATTTGGTGAAAACATCTACCATGACGAAAATGTTGCGGTAGCCATAATGTCCAGGTATGAGATTTCCAAGAAAGTCGACGGCGACGAGGTCGAGTTTGTTCTCTACAACGATGCTCTTGATGACGTTTTGGCACGTGCGGTTCTTGGTTTTTCCCAGTTGACATTGAAGACATGTGCGGACGATGGATTTGGCAATGGTCTTGTCTCTTGTTGCGAAGAAAGCTTCTCGGAAGGTGAGCCAAAGTTTGTGACCTCCAATGTGTCCAAGAGATTGATGTAGCTCCTGCATTGCTTGACGTGCGAATGACTCGGTGAGTACGACATTGAACTGGTCTCGTATCCTTTTCATTAGAATACCATCTCTGATGACAAAATCCTTGTACTCATCCTGGTGGACTAATGCCTCTCGTATTCGATCGAAACAATCATCTTGTTGCACCTCGTTGATCCTGACAAAGTCAAACAACCCCTCGGCTTCATACATGTTGTATGTGTTTACCTCAACATGGTTGAAATGGCTTTTCAGATTGTGCATACGAGACAAAGCATCAGCTGTTACATTCAAATCTCCTCTTATGTGTCTTATCTCAAAAACATATTCTGATAATAATAAAGACCATCGATAAATTCGGTTGTTTGAGAACCGAGTTGACATTAAAGATGTTAATGCAGCATGATCTGACTCAATTATGAATTTCTTGCCTAGTAAATAAAATCTTAACTTGTTTACTGCATGGACTACAGCTAGCATTTCTTTTTCTGACACCGTGTATTTTAACTCATAATTTTTCAAAATCCTGGAGACAAAACAAATTGGTTCTTCTCCATTCCTGCCAATTTGAATCAAGACACCACTGATGGCTGTGTCACTGGCATCGACACGTAACAAAAATTCTTTACTAAAATCTGGCAATAATAAACATAATGATTTGTGAAATTCAGACTTTACATTTTCAAATGCTTCTAATCTTTCTTTTGTCCATTTAAATTTTTCATTCTTTCTCAACAATTCAAATAAAGGTGCACTGATGTGCGCTAATCTCGGAACAAACCTTTTGTAGTAGTTGACTACACCAAGAAAACCTCTTAAAAGCTTTATGTTGCTAGGTCTAGGGTACTTTTTGATGACGTCTAGCCTAGATTCATCTACTCTGACATAATTCTCTGTTAAATCATATCCTAAAAACTTTACTTCATGCTTTACAAACTCACATTTTCCTAAATTCACTTTCAATCCATTTCTTGCTAAAACTTCAATAACTTTGCGCAAATGCACTAAATGTTCATCTAAACTCTGACTAAAAATTAAAATATCATCGATGTAATGAGCTACAAACGAATTGTATGGTTCTAAAATCTGTTGCATTGCCCGTATCAACGCGGCAGCCGAACTACTTAAACCATAAGGAACAACCTTAAACTGATACACATTTCCATCAACCATAAATCCACAAAACTTTCTAGATTCTTTGTTCAACGGTACCAACCAAAAAGAGCTCTTTAAATCTAGCTTTGTAAAATAATTCGCATTTGTACATCTTGCCAACAATGTTTCAACCGTGACTGGAGTTTCGAACTGCGGTCGTGTGCGTTCATTCAGACGTCGGGCATCAAGACACAAACGGATGTCTCCATTCTTCTTTTGGACGACGACTAAAGGATTGACGTACCTTGTTCTTCCACGTTCAATTATCCCATCTTGAAGCATTTGGGATACCTCAACTCTGACTTTTTCTTGCATGTTTTTGGGAATTGGATAGTTCTTGATTTTGAAAGGTTTCGATTCATCTACTTCTAAAGAATGTTCATAACCAACTGCTAAACTTGGGAATTTGTCTACTAAGGATATGTACTGCTTTAAAATTTCTTTGACTTTAAATTCAAACTTTTCATCACAATCAATCTTAAATTCATTTAAATCATCTGGGAATTCAATCTGGGAATTGTTTGCTTCTAACTCTACTACTTCATCAACAACTTCTTCTTCTTTAACCTCATCAACTAATTCACTACCCTGTATATCGTTTTCCAAACAATCACTTTTCAACAACTCTAAATTCACATTTTCTTTCTCTTTTCTTATACAATTAACAATTTTCTCCTCATTAGGAGTCTCATCACACCAATTAACTATCTCCTCTCCTATCTGAATTAGTCTCTTATCAACATCTACCACCGCTCTCATCTTGTCTAACAAATCAATCCCAATAATTCCATCTCTTTTTAAACCTTTTAATGAAATAAACTCTCCCAGAAAAGTTGAATTTTGTAATTTGAATTCTACGACAAAAACTCTGTTGATTGCAGCAATTATCTTTTTTGTAGCAGTAATAATTGTAATTTTTCGAGTTGGAATGAATTTCCCTACTTTTTCTTTCTCTAGCATTTTTACTTTCTCTTCGTCTAAAATTGAAACCTCACTTCCCGTATCTACTAAACATCTTAAAACATTCTTTCCAAACATTGCATTTACATGTGGCAAATCTGAATTGATTGATCTTAAATCATTTTGTAAAATGGTGTACAATTCTTTCTTTTTGGTTGGATTTTCTAAAAATCCTGCCCACGAGCTTCATCGAGTAGTTCTTTCGGCTTTGTTTGAACCTTTTGCTCATTTAAATTAGACCTAGTGTCTTTGTGAATTGCGCCAGTGCTGTTTGATATCTGATTTGTTTGAATTTGATTAACATAGCGATTTGAATTCCACTGCACAGAATCTCTAGGCAAAACTTTGTCAGCTGACTTATTTGAATTCTGATTTTGTGGGGAAGCCACTTGATTGACGTTTGACCTTGTCTGGACATCGTGACGGTCATTTTGGTGCGTTGTGGATACCTGAGGCACATTCTGATTGTTTGAATTTGGACTCTGACGTCCACCATTTCTAGGAGTGAAAGACTGTCTCCTGTTGAAATAGGGAGCTGGTCTCGGATTTACATTAGCTCGCGAATACTGTTGACGGTTAAAACCATCATTACTCGAACTGCCAGTTGCCTGATTGTGGTTGACATGGCCTTCAGGACTTCGCGAATTGCTAGGATTTACCTTGCATTGTTCCGCTTGATCTAATCTCTTCATTAGTTCCAACAATTGACTAACAGAGGTTATATTTTGCATCGCAATGGCTTGAGTGACCTCAGGCTCAAAATGCCTGGATAATTGCGTGATCAAATCAGATTCCAAAACGGGTGGTGTTAAAAATTTGAGAATATTGATTTTCTTTATGACATAGACTTCTCTACTTTCTTAACGTTTTCATCTACTCTTATGATTTCTGATCTAAAATCACTCCTTATCTCATCAATCTGTCTCTGTATCCCTTTTGTAACATTCATAATCTCATTATTAGAAACAACAATCTCATTATTAGAAACAACAAGCTGTCTAATCATCATCATCACATCTTTCATTCCTATACTTTCCTCAGTTTTTCCTGTCTCACTCTGCTCCAACGTCTCGATGTGGGACTCCCTCACATCCGTCAAAAGTGCTTGTGGAAGCTCCATCTGCTTGCTCTCCTTTTCCTCAGGAAATGAATCCTCCGAATACGTCTTGTTTAGCACGGTTGCCACAGATTCCTCGCTCGTGTACCTGGGTTGCTCCCTCCAGGTTCCTTCTGGGACGAACAATTTGTCCTGTGCTTGGTTCTCTCCGGACATTTCGACGATGTTCAAAAATTTTAAACACAACAGGTATTAGTTTCCCCGAAACAGTTGAAAAATTCCCGAAACCTCGTGCAGGGAAAATTACAAAGTAAATCGTGGCCAAAAATGAATCAAAACACCAATGAATCGTGAGCCCCACGTTGGCAAAGCCAAATAATTATGCTGTGATAATTATGAAAATGTGAATTATTTAATGTCTTTTAAAAATCTTCTCGAAACAGCTGACTTGGACGAAGGGGTCAACGCACTCACGCACAGTTTTTCATCCCCTTTTTTCCACAGCAATATGT
Organism: Cetonia aurata; assembly: GCA_949128085.1. Taxonomy (NCBI): domain Eukaryota; kingdom Metazoa; phylum Arthropoda; class Insecta; order Coleoptera; family Scarabaeidae; genus Cetonia; species Cetonia aurata. The sequence continues at coordinate 3,444,533 of OX421885.1, forward strand.
CAGTTTAAATCTTGTGTAAATAACATCTGCTTCCAATGAATTCACTATGCGTAGCATTTAATTTTTTCGATGTTTACTTACAGATGATTGAAATTCATTTCCTATCAGATTTATGTGTATACTTATGGTAAACACAGATGTGGACCGTCTTTAACTACATTTTGAGCCCTAAAATTTGGAAAACCACAACATGCACATAGAATCGCAATTTTTTGTATATAGCCATTATTCATGTTTATCTTTCACCCCTTTTTTTATTTCGTACTATACAATAATAACCCTGTCTATTTTTGGTTTAATATAATCCACCGCTTACAATTGAAAGTCTATTATTCTAAAATAGTAGAGTAATGAATACGTCTCTGCGAACCATCCATACTGGAGAAAGATTATACGGGTCGGGTAATGTTTCTTTTCTGAAGTTCGAGTATTAGTTATTACTAAAGACCGGATTATATGCAATGTGCATATTTTGCATATAATATGCATTTATCCCTTTTAATGCATATCTGAAGGTATTTTGCATATTAATGCATAATTTCTGTTTTTTCGGTTTACATGTTTATATAGTATATAGATATAAAGAAAGCATTATACGTAAATTGTAATATAATATACAATTTACGTTAGTAAATACATAATCAAATGTTCTGGGCTTTCCCTGCTTCTTACGGGATATGACAGTGCCGTTTAAAATGTGCATAATTTATTGCTTCACCAACAGCGCCGGCACTTTCTTTGCGATTGTAGGACACCCGGGGAGAAAAATTTGGAGGGTAGACAGTAAACGACAACTTTCGAATTTTCAACCGTTTGTTTAAATAATGTAGGAATTTCCAGTTCCTATAGATTGTAAATAGTAGGAATTCCCGGTTTTTTAATAGAAATCATGGGCACGCGTAGGCCTCAAGAATTACATACCTTAAATCAAAGAGGACAATAGCCACTTTGTGTTTACCCCGACCGTTAAAAGCGATAGTGCGGCATTTTACGCATAAAAGGTGTTTATTTAAGATATTATTCAAGTGCAGTCATCGTAAATCGTAATTGTGCCCTACTCTAATTTACATAGAATTTCCGTGGTATTACAAAGAAGCTCTCAAAAGCGGCAGTTTTGCATCGTTCAGCAAAGTATAAGGTTGTGGCTTCATTTAAAACGAGGAATCAGTGAATCACCCAAACAATCGTAAATACGAGTGTATAGTGAAAACGTTCGCTTAAACATGCCAAAAGTTAACAGCGGTACATTAGCTTGGATCAAATCTCACACAGAACTTCGTCTGGAGAACGAGAAAGTGTTTTGTACAGTGTGTTGCAAAATTGTAAGTACTTATTTTAAGCTATCTTATTGTAATGTAATGTAAAGTAAAGAAAATAGATATTTTGTGATTTGTAGGTAACGGTTAATAATAAAAATAAATTAATAAAAACTTATTGACAGCATTTCCAAGACTAGTGTTGATATGTTATATTATTCTTTTCAGATTCCCTGTGAAAAAAAATTTCAAGTAGACCAACATGTCAAAACATCTTCACATGCTGCCAAACTGAAAAATTGTAGACTCATGAACCAGTCAATTTTACAATGTATTGAATTAGAAACAAAGAAGACTGACCAGAAAATATTTAATGAAGAGTTATGTCGCGCTTTAGTCAGTACAGCTATTCCCCTTAATAAGTTGAATAATACAAATTTTAAATCCTTTCTTAAAAAATATTGTACATATAACATTCCCGATGAAAGTACTTTAAGAAAAGGTGAAGTGAATAGTATCTACTTATATTGACACAGTAAGCGAAATAAGAAAATTAATCGGAGATAATCATTTTTATATAGTAGTCGATGAGACAACGGATAATGCTGGGCGTTACATAGCTCATCTTTTGATTGGAATCTTGAAGGATAATGTCTCTAACAGATCATATTTAATTTCTTCAAAACGGCTTGAAAAGACAAACAATGTAACAAGGTCAAGATTTATTCAAGAAGGATTAAGTAATTTTTTTTTGCCTGAAGCAGTTCCTTTGGAGAAAGCATTACTGCTAGTATCAGACGCAGCACCATATATGGTTCGAAGTGCTATAAATTTGAAGGTGTTCTATCCGAACCTACTTCATGTCACATGCCTTGCTCATGGTCTCAATAGGGTTGCTGAAGAAATACGAAACCAATTCCCTATGGTCAACGAATTAATTAGTAATGTGAAGAAAGTGTTTTTAAATGCTCCGCTAAGTATTCAGATGTACAAGGACCGACTGCCAGATAGGCCACTTCCTCCTCGACCTGTAACCACAAGATGGGGGACATGGTTGAATGCTGCCATATTTTATGCTGATCATTTTGCAGAAATAAAAACCGTCGTTTCAGAGATTACGGATTCTTCTCAATGTGTTACGGAATCGCAAAGATTGTTCAACGAGAAACTACTGCCCCAGCAATTGTCATTCATTAAATGCAACTACGATTTTGTTCCAACAACAATTTTAGCATTGGAGAACACATCTTTGAGTTTAATAGAATCCGTTGAATATGTGGACACATTTCAGGAATCATGTGCTAAAGTGCAGGGTAACATCGGGCTTACCATAAATAAAAAATGTGAAAATGTGATTTCGAAAAATACGGGATACGGTATGTTAAAAGAAGCTGCTAACATACTAAAGGGTGATTTTAACGAAAGATGCAACTTAAGTGCGGAAACAATATGTAGACTAAAAAATGCACCAATAACTTCAGTAGATGTAGAAAGAACATTTTCAGTGTATAAACATATGTTCACAGATAAACGACATAATTTTTTAGTAGAAAACTTTGAAAATTATTTAGTAATTAAGTGCTTTTATAATTATAAAAATTAATAATAATATACACTCCGCCAAAAAAGTATCGCATAAACTAAAAAAGGGCATTTATGAACCAATATTTTTATACGTTCACAAAAAGTTTGCCTCGTGTATGTAAACTATAAAAACACTAACAAAATAATGGATCTTAGCGTTTTTACTTTTTTTTTTCTCTAAAAGAACACATTTAGAAAAATGCATATGTGTAAGGTTTGTTCAGTTGTTTATTGAAAGTCTTCCTATACGGACAAATTTTAAAGTGCGAAGTCAGAGTTCTGTACCAACGCTTTTAAAACTAAAATGAGCAATTTAACTTCAGAACAAGTGGCTGCTATAGTTGCTTTAATCGAAGATGGACGATCTCAAGCATACGTTGCTAATTTGATGAACATCAATCAGTCAAGTGTTTCTAGAGCCGTAGCCAGATATAGGGAAACAGGCATTTACAGTAGAAGACCTGTACCAGGTCGTCCAAGATGTTCTACTCGCCAAGATGACCGCTATTTACTACTACAAGCATTACGTCGAAGACATGTAACTGCGAGACAATTGCAGGACGACTTGGCTAGAGTCAGAAATACTCGTGTGAGTACTCAAACTATTCGGAATAGGTTACGACAGAGTGGATTAAGAGCTAGAGTAGCTGTAACAGCCCCTCGTCTCACTAGGAACCACCGAGTGGCTCGCTTAAGGTTTGCCAGAGAACATGTAAATTGGAACATTAATGACTGGGCCAATATACTCTTCACAGATGAGTCAAGATTTGGTCTTTACACCTCAGATAGGCGTATCTCAGTGTACAGACGAGACGGTGAGCGCTATTCGCAGTGTAATATCAGACCTAGACCTAATTTCGCTGGTGGCTCTATTATGGTTTGGGGAGGCATCTGTTTAACAGGTCGTACAGAGTTAGTACCAGTAGACAGAGGTACACTGACTGCCCACAGGTATATAACGGACATTTTAGAAGAACATGTAGTACCATATGCGCCAATTATAGGAAACGAATTCATGTTAATGCACGACCGCATGTTGCAATAATCGTCCAGGAATACCTTAACGATGTTGGTATTCCAGTTTTAGATTGGCCTGCGGTAAGTCCGGACATGAACCCTATCGAGCACGTGTGGGACCTCCTTCACAGACGGATACGAACCCAAAATGTTGCCCCAGCGGACCTGCATGGACTAGCAAATGCTCTCCGTGACGAGTGGGAGAATTTATATTAATCGAATCTCTGCCAAACCGTATGCGAGCGGTCATAAGAGCCAGAGGTGGCAATACTCAGTATTAAAAGCTACTGTTATGACATTTTTCTTTCCAAAATTATAATTTCTTGTTTTAATAAAAATCTCAAGTATGAGTTCTTGTTTTTATTTGGCCTGTATTTTATTTAAACAATCATAGAAATTATATCTTAGAGCGCATTAAAGTATATTTACAACTTTATGCTACAAACAAAGATTATGCGATACTTTTATGATTCAAAACTAAATTATGCGATACTTTTTTGGCGGAGTGTATTAATCATATTTGTTCATATTTGGATGTATTTTGAGATCTTTTTAGACCTTTGTGCAATTTTAAATGCGTTAGTTTGTTACCTGCACTATAAAATATTATCTTAGTACACCATTTTTGTTTGTAATAAACTCAAATTACATTTTTATTTGGAATTTTCAGTTGCATATTTGTTTGGTTTTTTGCATATTTTGATGTAAAAACGTGCATATATATGCGCATATTTGTACGTTTTTTTCATGCATATAATCCGGTCTCTAGTTATTACTAATACTTGGTGTAATATCGCCTGATATTTCATGTCTGGATATATATAGACTGCACCACTGTTATTAGATTAGCTTTATAGTTGTTGTTTAAGAATATTTATTTTTATTTACAGTTGTTTTTTAGAATGGTTTTTTTTATTTAAATACCGTTTTATTAAACTATGTATTTATATTCAGTTTAAGTTATTATAAATCATCAAATTATGAATGCATTCAAAATAAATAATATTTCACATTATGAGGATAATACGAAAACTATATGTTTCGTTCATTTATAAGTATGCATTTTATGATTCACACCTACTGTATTTCTGGCAAAATAATTACTGTATTCATTAATAAAGTTGGGTCGTTTTAATATCGTATAAAACGCTATATCTATCTCAACTAAATTTCCTTCGTAACTGCCAATAGCCGCAGGTAAAGACAACCGGGAAGCTCCAACAGTTAACCAGTTCAACTTTCAATATAATAGTAAACGACGGTAAGAGCTATTGAAAAAAGTGGGTGATTCAAGACATTATTTTCTGATAGTACATATTTATATTCACAAAGTATTTCCACTATTTATTTGCACTTGGTTTTTCCGTGTATAACTCTCCGATTTGACAGGCTTCGCTATCACGTGTCGATTGCTCTGTAACTTGGTCTGCGCCGTATCTCCGTAATCTCCCGCAACTATTTCCTTATCGGGCCACTTCGATGTTTTCTCGCAAAAGTCGGTAATCTTCTATTTCGTTCGTGTTGAGAGCACAATACCGCCCCCTCTTGTGTGTCGCGGGCACCCTCTATGAGAGGCCATTGAAAACAACTGGCAGGCGTAACAATATTAGGAAATTTAAGCCTTGTTATATATTTATGTATTGTCTGTTTCAAGATATAGTGCGAACGTTAAGCTCCAGCAGCTATGTAAAGGCGATAAGCGGCACCGCACTATATCTTGAAACGAATAATATATTTATAGTTATTCCACTGTTTGGAAGTACAACACGATGTCTCCTGTGTAAATAGGGTTTTACATTGGCGTCGTGCGCAATCCTGGAGACATCCTGTTGTACTTCCAAATGGTTGAATAACTATAAATATATATAAACAAGGATATAAGGTTAGGAATATCAGTTAAGGGAATCAAGTGTAAGCAAAGTTGTTTCCTTGTAACATTATTGAAATCCGAGTAATAGGATCAGCGAGTGAGCGAAAGAACACAGCTATTATGTAAATTACCATAAATGTAGCATAATATATCTGTTTACCACTTTTAGCTTTTGGCAGTTTGCTATTTTCAATATCATTAGACTCCGTATACACTTCAATTATTTAGAAAAGTGTACATACGTCATCAATACGCAAGAGACGAATGCTTTTACCGAACAAATCTACGGGGTAACTGATTGATGGTAGTAACGTGGATTGCTCATTACGTTCTCGTTCACAAGCTTTTGATGACAACATAGTACTTTTCTAAACAGTTGGGTCTACTAATTAATCAGAGAAAATTTCACTGTGCAAGATGTTTTTGTAAACAAGCGATATTCATTACTAGAAAAGATGGTTTATAGAACAGGGAGCCAAATATGTACATTCCCCCGTCTCTTATTCTAAACGCCACGCAGAGCTCATTGAGTTATTTGATTGTAGAACGGGCGAGTGAAATATGAACAATATTTCAAGTGTGGAGTTTGATAAATAATAGTAAACCTTTATTTTTATAGTCAACAAAACCAGAACATTAGAAAGAATATTGCATGCGAGGGAGTGTCTAATACCAATATTGATAGATAACGGCCATCTGTATATGTTTTTAATTTCAATAATTGAATTTCATTGTCATTTGATTCGCATGTTTGGCTGAGAAGCTCCTAACAAAGGAATCACCAAGATTGTCACTTACTGATCTGCAGTGGCGGTTCGTAAGTTATGAAGGAGGGTGGGCACAAAATAAAAACTTTCACACAATTAACGCTCATCATTCATAATAAACGTCACTTCAAGCCTTTGAAATCACACATGCGCGGTACGCGCCGAAAACAATGCAGTCTCAATGAATGCACGACGTTAACTGGGGACACGAAATTTTGTGCCCCAATGATGAATAATAAAACAAAATAATGCACTGAATTACATGCGAATTTTTTGGTGTGTTTATCTTGGTGGGTGGGTGGACACCTGCCCTAGTGCCCTTTAGTACCAGCTGCCACTGCTGATTTAATTCAAGCTTGCCACGTTCGTGGGATCCATTGAAAATTGTAAATCGCGACTTACCGTTTATGGTAAAAAATAGATAGATAAGATGGTTTATTGTATTGTTAACGTAATGATGCTGTATACAATATGGCAATTTACAATCTTAAAAGACACACACATACATTTTAAAATTCATGATCTGCTTCCCTCATGATGCTATAAATTTCTCAACAGAATATATAGTTATCTTACAAAATTCCTTTAATTTTTTTCTTAAATTCTTAAAGCTGGTGTCACATTTAAATGATGCGGGCATAAATTATAAAGTCTGACGCCCACTGAGGATGGAGCTTTCTTTGTCACAACTAAACGCTTTATTGGTATAACTTTTTTGCCCCTGGTATCATACGAGCGTGTATACATTAGTATTGACTGCACCACCGAGGCAAGTATTCTGCGTTTCCTTTCTCGGAGCCCACCCATGTTGGGCATAATTCTGCCAATTCTCATGTCTGTATCCTGTATAGTTTTTTTTTTTTTCAAACAATCATTAAATAAATAAATAAATAATTCTTTATTTGCCATTTGAACATGAGATATCAGCTTCGTCAATTATACAGTAGATATGTATATAAATATAAATAAATAAGAATCAATATAACAACAATACATACATAAATATAAAGCTCAAGAGTCTCAAGATACCTACCACCACACAGCTCTAACCGAGGTACTCAGATACGCTATGAAAACAGTTCTCGGTAAAATAATCTTTCGCAGCTCTCTTGAACTCAGACGCTCCCAACGACCTTAAGTCTGATGGTAATTAATTAAATACCTTAATAAAAATATATCTTGGACTCTTTTCATATAAAGGTATGGTTTCCGGAGCGCGTCTGGCACCTGCGTTTGAGAAGCGCGTCTCTAGCCGGCAGTCAGCCGCGCGGCCAGCTTGGTTTCCATAAAGCGTTTAGCGTTAGCGTTTGGCGAAGTGACATCTGTTCTGTGACGTCTCTCGCAAACGATGAATAATAAAAATTTGCTACTTTTACTTTTGGAAAAGGAAGAAGAAGATGATGAAGAATTGCAAAGCTATAGTATTGAGCAAAAGAAAGGAAGTTGCAGAAATGTTTAAATTCTGAGGGTTTTCCTATAGTATTTTAATTAATAACAGTGCAACGATGTCGTTTAATAATGAAGGAGCTGTTAATTGGCAAAAATAATAAACAAAACCAAATTATAAACTATTATTATTATAAGGTTCTTGTGTAATACATAGCTAAATATCATTTATATAATCAATTTTAATTTAAATATGAGTTTGTATTAGTTATTCACGTTATACGGCACGGAATATTGTGACTAAAATATGTAATGTTCACAAAGTTTCACTTTTGGGATATATGGGGGTGCATTATGGTTTTTTTTTAATTATTTTCATATTACACAGGCTGTTTCAAAAGTCCTAAACGTATCAAAGTTGTGTTTTTTTTTTTAATGGAACATCGCTTACATAACTTAATACTTCTTAAGTAACAAAGTGAAACATGAAAATTATGTTAGATTTTCACAAAATTCAAATTATTTAAAAAACCTGAAAGTCTAGGTATTATAAACCTTATTAAAACAGACACTTATTTTGATCAGAGAATCTAAAAATGCAATAATATACGGGATGTTCCATTAAAAAAAACACAACTTTGATATGTTTAGGGCTTTTGGAACAGCATATGAAAATAATTTTAAAAAGTATCCATAATAGACCCCCATATATCCCAAAAGTAAAACTTGAATGTCATGCATTTTGGCTATAACATTCCGTGTCGTATAGCGTGAATAACCCTGTATATTTACCACTTTGTCCAACAATAAAAAAGTTGTTGACAGATTTTTTGACAGCGACCGCGTCTAGACTGGTATACTGGAGCAGTAGAGACGGAGACGCTCAGTCGCTACAGCCAAACGCAGCGGTTGCGCGGCTGTACGCAACATATATACATGTGAAGTTCATAGGACCAGTAGTTTGCTCTGAACGCGTGGTTCAAACGCAGACGCCAGACGCGTTACCGAAACCGTACCTTAAGGCGGTTATATGACTTGGAATTGAATAATCCTTTTTATTTCTAGTGTCATACACAGTATTATTTCTCATTTAATGAAAAGTGAGAATGGCGCTTTTTTGCAAAATTACAAAAAGAACAAAAACTATCGAAATTACAAGGGTAGATTTGGTCGCTTTAATGTGAACCTTGGCAGAAACGGAAAGCGGGCGATTTATAACACTCAATGGGCTCTACATACGTGCCAAGTTTGATTCAAATTGGCGAGAGTCAGTCTGGATTTTAAGACTGAGTCTTAAACAGCATCTTACATAAGAGCATTGGAAAAAATACTTTGCTGATGGTAACATTAATGCCCACGGGTACAACGTAAATTGTAAAAAATATTTCAAAGCTACAATTCATTAGCCTAACTGACTTTTTTAATAATGCATAGTCGTTTGTTTATATACATATAAAAAAAATAAGACCATATTTGATATAATATTATTTTTGCATCTAAAATGTAGGTCCGCGCATACTAGAAGAATATTGGAAATTATAGGAAATATAAAAAAACAAAATGAGGAAATACAAAAAATACTAAATGATACCAAAATTGTCCAAAAAGATATTAATACTTTGAATGGGCAATTGGATCGATCGTTTACACTATCGGATGAACTAATCTTTAGGGTAAGTTCTAAATAACAATTTCATGATATTGGGTTTGAAATAAATATAATGCAACGGAATAAAGCTACATTAACACTACGCGATGGCGGTGATGATTGCAGCATGCCGCTTCTATAAATGAATGGGAGCCCGAGCTCTTTTATCTGTTTATGTCTGATAAACAAACGACATGATCAAGCGGCGGAATGGGGGTATGAAAAGAGGTAAGTTACGTATTCTGCAGGGATTTTGATACAAAGCTGAAGTTTATTTATTAAATTGAAGAAGATGCTGTCACCGTACTAAACATAAATTGACACTCAAAAGAACCATCATGACGTCTAGGTTCTATACATGAGGATACAGTTCAATGTTAAAAAGTAACTTTTTCTAACATCACTCAAAATCTCTCACAGAACATCTACATATATTACTGTGTAACGTGAATACTATCTTAAAATAATAAAATGTTGCAGCACATAGTATATAATTTATTAAACAAATTATTTTATGGTACCGTAAACGAATTCTTTGTTGAAAAAATACATTTTTTTCAATCAGTGTATACGTTATCATTGTGATAATTAGAACTTTATCATTCATGAATAATACAATATACAATATATTTGTTGAAAATGTTTTCCCATAGGAACCTGGTATTACTAAAAAAAAGCAATACGATTTTTATTTACACATTCACATACTGATTAAAATCTGATATTAGCAGATGCTACCGGTAATTGCCATAACGGTTTTTTAAGGCTTGTGTGATATTCATCGGTGAGAATTGTATTAGAAGACTTTCCTTTTAAACCATTTAAAATAAGGATTTTAAAAATAATAGGGACATGCATATGTTCATATTGATATCGACCATGTATAGCGGATGGGCTACAAAAGCGAAAATATTTTCTTTAAATATAGGGTGGGCCACCTCACGGGAAATCCTTTTTATTTAGTTGAATGCTAGACCTTTGTATGTACAATTTAAAATTATTTGGAATTATACAGACTGTTCGGGAAAGAAGATCCATAACAAAGTTACAATTTTTTAATGGAATAACCTGTATCTAATAACATACTTGAAAACTAAAGACCAAATTAGGGCAAGTTTATGTAATACTTTATATTCCTTAAACCATCGGTTTTTGAGATATTTTAAAATTTATGAAATTGCAGTACAAAGTTCTAGTTTGATCATTCAGCTAAGAGGCTGAGCAATGGAGTGAAGTGAAATTTTAGTCCCACAGTTATACTAAGTATCAATAAACGCTGTATGTTTAAACAACTTATTATTATTCAGCATTCAAAACTTACTTTGGTTGACCTGTAAAATTTATGGTTAAAATAATTACAGAAAATGAAAATTTATTCTATTCAAGAGAGAATCGACATGATTTTGACAATTGGTGAATGTGAAGAAAACTGTTTTCTTGCATAAGGGGCTATCCGAATAGATCACATCCAAGGAAAACTGCGTTTGAAAGCGTACTTCAAAATTTCGGTGAACTGAAAGCATAAAATATGAGAAGGGCAACCGATGGAAGCTCATTGTAGGAACTGAAAATGAGTTTGATGTAGTCGGATCTATTACAGAGAATCTTCACACCAGTCAGAGCAAAAGTAGCCAGGAAACAGGAATAAGTGAGCAAAGTGTTGCTAGGATTATTAAAAAATACAAATTTTACCCGTACCATATCCAAATGCATCAACAGATTAATGAGAGAGACTTACAGCGTCGTCTTGACTTTGCGCATGGATTTTGGATAAATGCGGAGATGATGAAAATTTTTTTAATTATGTTTTATTTATGGATGAATGTTCCTTTCACAAAAATGGTTTTATTACCAGGCACAACTTTCATTTTTACAGTGATGAAAATTACATTTCTTCCGAATTCTAGACAACCAACACCGATGGTCTGTTAACGTATGGGGAGGAATCGTGTTGTTAAATGTAATATGTCCTTATTTTTTTAATGGCAACTTTGATAGACAAAGATTTTGAAGATTTCTGCGCTATCATCTCCAAGAGCTTTTAAAAAATATTCCTCTAGCTGTAAGAGGAAAAATGTGGGTACGATTAGACGGTGTCCCTGCACATTTTCATGCTGACGCTGAATGTACTTTTTGCGAACAAGTGGATAGGCATAGGTGTACCACAAAATTGGCCAGCAAGGTCTCCGGATTTGACTTGTATGGATTTTTTTTGTGGTGATATATTAAAGTTATAGTATATGCTACACCTCCGATTACTCTAGAAAATTTGGAAGAAAGGGTAATAGGTGCTTTCCAGATATCACGGAAATGTTAACAAACGTACATCAATCATTTAAAAGCGAATCCGTTTGGGTATTGAGAAAAATGGTCGTCATTTCAACATCTGATTTAGAAAAATTATTCATTGGGTTTATTTTTTTTTTCGATCGTTCATGCTTGTTATTGCGTGTATATCTTTTTTAATTGTTTTGTTTATTTAAAAGTACATTATTTCTAGAATTCACTTTAGTTAATATGTTTAAGTATACTGATTTAGTTTATTAAAACTCTTGCAAACCCTAAAATATGCTTACAATTTATTTCTTCTAAAGATAAACAGTTGACTGCTGTCAAGTATGGATAATTTGTTGATACATAATTAGTAACGACATCAAAGCCAACTGAATTTAAATAAAATATAATTAAATGTAGTCCTCGGAAAAATGAAATGTTAACCACGAGAAAACTATTCATGTCAGGTATAGGAAACCTTAAGATATTTTGAAAGGGAATTAAATTCTACGTTGGATAGTATCAACAGATATATTGTGTTCTATTTAAGATAAGAAAGTTAATTTACTGCAACCGTCATCAAACTTAAACAAGCGTTTATTAACACTCAGACTAAAATTTCAATTCATTCCATTGCTTAGCCTCTTAGCTGAATGATGAATGTAGTTAGGTAAGCACACCTGACTACAAGTTGGATTACACGCAAAAATCAAACTTAAATTTTGTACTGTAATTTCATAAATTTTAAAATAACTCAAAAACGGATGGCTTTAGGAATATGGAGTATAACATAAACTTGCTCTAATTTGGTCTTTACATTCCAAATATGTCATTATATACAGGGCGTTCCATTAAAAAAAAAAGGTAACTTTGTTATGGATCGTTTTTCTCGAACATCCTCTATAATTCAAAATAATTTTAAATTGTACATACAAAGGTCCTAGCATTCAATTAAATAAAAAAGATTTAAAAAAATCCTATGCTTTTACATGAAAAGATGGCCCAGCCTGTATATGGCTATGACTATCCTGCAATTTTCAAAATAAAATCCAATTGGAACTTAGAAAAATTCTGAGCCAGTTCGGTGGGACAGCATATGGGGTATATGTATATAATGTTTTTAATACCTCTTTCCCGAGATTATGAATTATTATATTGATGTCGTGTTACGACGTAAATGGTAAAAAAGTTAGTCGTTGTTATGTTTAAAAGTAAAGTGGTTTTAGCATTAAACATTTCTCTCATTTTCAAGTAGAAGAAATATATTTTCAAATTGTAATTTATAATTTAGGAACAACGTAATTTTATATAATTTTTTAAACAATCTAGGATACCTTAAGTATTAGCGTTGAGCGTTGGAAAAAAAGGTGCATATACACACACTGGAATGTAATGCTGTGCTTTAATGAACATTTCATCAATTGTAACAACCAACTTTTTAGTTGCCACTTCCCCCATAACCACCACATATGTACAGGGCGAGGTTTTCCTCTTGCCCTCCTCTCTGTTTAGATCTGCCTAATAACTTTATCACGCATTGTATTTCCGGCGAAATATAACTGTATCCACAGTACTAATATCCAGTAAAGAGTAAAATGTTTACCTTCTAAATATATTATTGGCAGTTATATTCATATTTTTTCAAAAATAACTCGCCTTTATTGATCATATTAGTTCCTATGATCGAGCGTCGAGAAAGTCAAGAATCCCGCATCAACCTACGCATCATGCCTAGTGACGTTCCGATATTTTCCATATTATTAATATCGATATATTTGTTTCGATATTTTTATCGATATCGGGGTTTCGATAATATGGAGATATCGGGGTTTCGATAATATGGAGATATCGAAAGGAACTTTCAAGTATCAAATCAACATATCGAATCCCGATGCCCAACTTCTTTGTCATCGGAGGTTATTGTTTAGAGGTATACATGAAACTGTATGACAGTTGTGTGATTTAAAATTCGATTTTTGCGAATTTGACGATTAAAATTTACAAATTCTCTCTAATTCGAACACAAATTTGAAATCGTTTTGTCATAAGCTATATAAATAAAGTACACATAAAATACATAAGTTCTGAAAAGTATGAATGAAAATGTGTATAATAATACTAAATCTAAACTCGTACATGTTTCTACCTTACCGTTTGTGCGTTTCGCCATTGCTAACGTTTGCTTGATTATAATTAATTTAAATAATCGAATGATATTCTCAGTATCGATATTTTCTTTCGATAATATCGGATAATGTGCTTCGATACCAAATATCGTATCTAAAGGAGTATCGGAACATCACTAATCATGCCTCAGCTTAGTAATGTACAATCGTGGACTTTCGGAATGATCGCCTAAGTTGCGTGAGCGAAATAGCGCTACGCTCGCTAGACACGACTTGCTGCAATTTAGGCGGTCATTCCTAAATTCACGACTGTATCTGTATTCAAACCTACTGTCACCATACAGTTTAACAGGAAACAGAAGATAATCCATATATCTCGAATGTTCAGTATGAGCTAATACATGTCGGATGTCTTTAAAAAAAATTAAGTGATGGTTTTTCTTTTCTCTTTTCAGAACGCGAAACAGGACGAAATGTCAAGAAAAGCATATAAACTATTAGCTACACTACATAATGATTGTGGAGCAATTATTCAAGCTATTACAGAAATGGGGGTTGTAGAGCGCGAGTCGAGAAATTTACAAGAACAAATTGATATTGAAGTTGGTAAAGCTACTGGCATTAGCTTGGAACGTGTAAATACTGATATAAAAAATGTGAAAAAAGAAATTGCCACACTAATGGAACAAATGCATATAGAAAAATAATACAATATTGTATTATACTAAAATTTTATTTTACAAAAATTACAATAAAATGATTTTATTACAATAGTTTTATTTATTTCACTTCTGGTGGGATATATCCCTCATCTATGTTCTTAGCCTTCTTTTTCTTCTCAGATTCCCTTCTGGGAAATGATGTTTCCCGTTTTCTTATAGATAAGTCTATACTTTCCTCATTATCAAAGAACCATAATTTTGTTTCTCGGTCCTTTAACTCTTTCTGAATATTTTCAATGTTCAATAATTTTTCTTGTACTAATAATTTTTGAAGTTGTTTTTCAACCACTTCTTTCCGTTGCTGCTCCCAATTCGAGTATATCTTACATTGCATGGAAATATCTTGCTCTGCTATTTTCCTTTCAACATCCTTTATATTTTTAATTAATTCTTCCTCTATATTTCCAGATTCTATTAAACTACTTGCTTCTTTCCTAATTAGACTATCTTCTGGTAATAAATTTAATATATCATATATTTTTTTATTGTTATTCTTAAATTGCTTTATTTTTGCATCAACTTCATCTATTCTCTCAAGTAATTCTAAACCCAGTAAGTGTAGTGAATTATATAAAATGTCATCATGTTCCCTAGTAAACATCCATAAAGTCTTCCCTATTATTTTCTTGGGGTCTGTTAAATCAAAGTGGTCATCAAAATAGGTATTGCGTAAGTATTTTACTCGCACTTTCACTTCTTCTTCAGGTTCCTCTATTTTTTCTTCTTTGAGCCAATCTGCAGGATTTATTAAATATTTATAACAATGTAATAAAGCTAAATTAACAGATAATGGATGTTGGTATTCTTCTTGTAACATTAATTGTGCGGCAATTTGTGCACCAAAAACAAAATTTTGAGTTTTATAAAAAATGTCCATTAGTAAATTGGATGTGTAATAATCTAAAAATACTCCGTAATTTAATCTGTCATTTAATAACTTTAATAGTTCATCATATTTCTTCAGATTCATTAAAAATCTCACGACTGCATGTGATGTAGACTCTAAAGTATTAGATGCTGAAGCACTTAGCCTAAGCTTGTGCACTATATCCACAACTTCATCAACATAGGATTCGTCTTGCACACTGTTAACAAATATGTCCACATCCACAGGGCTTATTTGGTGTGTTTTATAAAATCTTTGGTCTAAATCTTGGTATAATTCACTTACATTCACTTTAGTTAATATTGGATTTCTTAATCTATGTTCCCATACTTCATTGCAGTAATATGCTTGAGATAAAAAGGTTCTCGAAGATTTATACAAGCTCGAAGCAGGTGTTCTTAATAATAACCTTACAGCATTCATTTTAAAGCATAACGATAAATTGCAATTTAATTTTAATTGATATTTAATCGTGAGCACGCACTTTCACATAACTTTACTTCTTTTTGGTCAGAGGATGCACCTAACCTACATTATCTATGGAATGCACCTTGAGAACACATGCGACGTGCGACTATTTTTGGAACTTTCGGATGCTGAATGCGTCTAGGGAAATTTTGCGCGGCTGATTTATAACATTTCGCATTGTTTCGCACCTGTAGAAGCATAGATTAAGTATATTATGCATTTATGTTAGAAGTAAGCCAAAGCCAAAGTGCTTTTGCAAGGTGGCTGTGATGGGTTATGGATGGGTTGTAACGTGGTTGTAAAAACCATAGAATAACTAAACCTAAACGGTTAAACCTAGAAAAATAAGCTGTAGTGATCTGCTGAATAAGATTGTGTTTATAAAAAATTATAAGCATATGATCACATTACAACATTATTAGCAATGGCATTGGTAAACTGCGTACCTTTATTGTCGCAATATACCAAATTCCTGGGAGTTGCAGTAGTTGAATGTAATAAGTTGCACACCAGTTCTATATTACAGGCTTTCGAAACAAACAAGACACCTAGACACTGGTTGGAATATAATAAGAAAATATATCCTCCACAAGGACCAAATGAGGAACCTAGACCAGCAGTATGTAAAAAATATTCTTTTTTGATATTAATCGTAAAATAGGTCTGCTTTTTCTTATAGTCTGCATGTTAAGCTCTCCGCACCAAAACCTACCTGGTTGGTTATTTTGCAGATTAGTTTGCACAGACGAAGGTTGAAATATAATATATTTGATATATGAATGTCAAACGGTTATTAACTCTTTCACTGCACATATATCCGGAGATATATGCTACCTCCACTTAACGCAAACGAGTATGCTCGTCTTGAGCAGTGAAAGGGTTAACTTTTGTCTTTGCTTTTGTGTTGTCCATGAACTATTGCTCTATCAAACATAAACAAAACTGTTCTTTTAAAAACGAAAGTCAGTAATGTGTAAGTGTGCGTTGATATTATATATTCCTGTTGTTCGTAATATGGATATTGAACCAACAAATTGTTTATATTCAGAGGAATATCTGGAAAAGCATTTGCAACCATACTCAGCATTAAATTTAACAACTGCAGCTAATTCAGGCGAGAGATGCGTCACACAGTTTTAAAAATTCTTCTGTAGTTGGCGTTGCTTCAACAAGTTTACGATCATATTCACCTCCAATGCAAACATTTAAGTTTGAGACATCTATCGGTAGCTTACCATGGGTAAGTTTTGACAATGTGAACATCGGGATCAATTTTATAATAAAATTTTTTATTGATAATAATAAAAATTAATACACTAGCTAGCCTTTCATTTTCTAAAGACAGTTTTATATGAGACCACACAACAGCTTCAAAAAACATTTTTCTTTATTATAAAATCTGTAAAAACGAGCAAGAATAAGTTCTATTTCTTCTTCTTCTATCACTCAGTTTGATTCGAGAATGTATCTATAATTCTCTGAAGGTTATCCCCAGCTGCCCATTAAGTATTCCTCTCATGGCAAAGAGTTCTAAGTATAGTTTTTGCTATTACATTTTCCGAGTCATGTATGATGTGCTTTCAAAAAATAAAATTTATTAACTTTAATTTGAATTTACATATCAAAATAATTTTGAACTTTTTAACCAACAACATAGTTCATGAACATTAAACTAGAATTAATGATCATTTTTATATGCTTCTAAAGCAAGTGTCAAAACGTTCTATGACCTACAGGTTTAAAAATACTTCATATTTACCACCGGAAGAATCTAGTTTATCTGGTATTTGCAGTGTAAATGTGGCATTTTCATTTGCTCTTCTTAGTTTAAAAACAGACTATAATCAGATGTTTGAGATCCTAGAATAGTCATGGTGACTTCGGAAATCTTTGAATTTTAATATAAAAATGCTGCTTATTCAGTAGGGTTCTATTGTGATGTATAAGATTAACTTACAGTTCTTCAACTGTATTAGATTTTCTCCACAACCAAACGATAATTTTCCAATTCATTCTATTTTATTTCCTGTTTATAGAAATTATAGATAAAATAAATATTGTGTAAATTATAACTAACTACATTTAATTTTTTGTCGCTGTATCCAATAATTAGTTTCAGTTTTCTTTTTTTATGGCGATATAAATTATACAGGGTTTTCCACGGAAGTGGCTAGTTAGAAGTTTTCGGGCTTAACGAAACTCTTCACCTTTAAAAATTTGGGGTTTGCGATAGTTTGATACTTTTCTTTCTAAAATATTTCCAAGTTTTTTTACATTAACGGTTAACTGGAAATCCCTATAAACTTTGTTTTTTTAAATGGAGCATCCTATATATTATCACATTTTAGAATTTTAGCATAAAACTCTGACTATTACAACTAGGGTCCTATACCTATCACACTAAAAAATATTTGCATTTCCTACAGAAAATTCCAGTAACGTATAAGGTAAAATTGCCAAAAATTGGGAAATTTACCCTATACATTAGTGGAATTTTCTGTAGGAATTGCAAATATTGTTTAGTGTGATCTTCCACTGTTTCTAAGACACTGATGTCCTGCATTTTAAAACTATTACATACTATCATTGTTTCACCAAAACGTAGTAAAATTTTCTTGTCATGTTATACAGGTGACTAAAAATTACAGATATATCAAACAAATTTGAAAGTTGGAAAACTCAATTTTTTTAAATAGAATACCCGGTACATTTTTACATTGTTTGGTGTAGAATTAAATTCTATCTTCAATAGTTTCTTTTAAAATAGTCGTTTTATTTATTAATGCTTTCAAATCGTGGAATAAGATTTAACATAGTAGGCTATGATGTTGATATTACAATGAATTATTAATGTCAGTAAATATTGTTGTTCTAATCATTGTTTGTTGCATGCATAAGTACTCAGATAATTGCATAGTATCGTTTAATTTAATAATTAAATAATGGAAAATATTGAAGGAATTTATTATAATCTAGATATATTATGTTAAATTTATTTTGTATTCGTGGAGAATGCCAAAGTATTGCGAGAAGAACTTGCTGATAATTTAATATGCCATACCGCCATTTGCCAGTAACAGATGTAATAAAAATACAGAAAACTTGAAACACTTTTTTTAACAACCGGCAGTGTTAAATCAACAAAAAACTGTAATAAACTTGTTTCTGAAAATTAAGAAAATGTTTATTGTAATGTCAAAGTCATAGCCTACTTAGGTAAAATATTATTCGACGACTTGAAAGTATTAATAAATAAAACGAGGATTTAAAAGAAAACTCTTGAAAATATGTATAGGGAATGTTACAGCAAATCGGTGTAGAGTATAATTCTACACCAATGTAAAAACATACCGGATGTTCTATTTGAAAAAAATTAAGTTTCACCACTTTAAAAATTCTTTGATATGGCACTAATTTTTAGGCATCCTGTATGAATATGAAAGAAAAGTTTTACGAAGTTTTGGTGAAACGATGTTAGTATGTGGTAGTTTTAAAATGCGGAATCTCTGACACATAAAACAAGTGAAAGATAATAAACTACGTACCACTGTGTATATATCAAAATTTTCACAAGAATCGTAATATCTTAGATACATTAAAACAAAGAATGAGTGACCAAAATTCGAACACAAATTCAGTTTAAATTATTTATTTGATTAAATTGCGACGTTTCGACTAAACTCAAACTAATTGTAAGTTTACCTTAAGGAATACTTAAATTTAAGTATATAACATCTTATTAATATGTGGAACACTTCTTGGATGAGTAACGAGATTTTATTTGATTTTTTTTTAATGGTAATGTTTTTGAATTGTCTTTTATGAATATTCTGTCATTTACCTAATAATTACTTAATTTTAGCTTGATAAAGACTAAGGTGTACTCGAAACATTGCAATTTAAACAAATAAATAATTTAAACCGAATTTGTGCTCGAAGTTTGGTCACTTATACTTTGTTTTAATATTACAATTACGGAGCATCGATTACACGAATTTTCGATCTTAGAAAAAGTTGAGGATAGGTATAGCTATACCTATCCTCATAATTGTCATTGAATTTTATGCTGAATTCATAAATGTTATATTATACAGGGTGTTATATCCCAGTAAACACAGATACATTGGCAAAAGATTGGTCCGATTAGGGCCAACGTTTACAGGAAACGTCGGTCCAACATCGTCTCTCAACGTTGGCCCTGAATCCACGCGTTCCTCTGGCCAACATGAGGACCGATGCATTTTAGTCGATATTCCCTTCATTTGATAAACATAGTGCCAATGTTGAAAAGATGTATGTTTGAAACATGTTCCTTATGTTGGCCCAATATCATTTTTTTTTTAATTTTTGTAGCAGTACATACATTTCTTCAATTATTAACAGAATTTATTGTAAAAGTTAACAATTCCCGATAAAAATACTATGGCCGGAGAGTACAGCAGAAAAAGTAACTGTAGATATCCCTATCTTATGTATAGTCACTATTAATAACTACACAATCATTAAGATATTTTGGACATTAATTACTTTTTCACTGCCACACTTCACACAACCATTGTATACGATGAAATAAATCACTGCACTTATACTTATTCGCAATTTATTAACGTAATAATCAAAAGCTTCAAAATGGTGTTCGGCGTCCAATATCAAACAATAATGGCTTGATCGATCAAACATATCAAACCGAAAGGAGCCGAAATAGTATTAATTAATACACATAATGATACCGTTCGAAACACGATCCCGCACGATTAATATAGACAACAAGTGTGCATCACGCTAAAACCGAATATTCCTGGCGCTCTATTGCCAACTTGTAAATGATATATATGTCAACATTATACCAAAGATTGCCCAACATTGTGCTTATATCAATTTTTATACATTTAAAACAATACTTGTGGCCCAATGTTGGATAGACGTAACAAAGTGCAATTTGTATACTATAGTATTGGTGTAATGTTGGAATGACATTCATTAACGATGCTCGATATCGGGCCAACATATCAGACATTGGTCCGCATATTGGCCAACCAAATGGTGTTTGTTGGGATACATTTAAAATAACAAAGTTCATAGCGATTTCCGGTTAATTCGTAGTGTAAGAAACTTGGAAGTATTTTGGAAAAAAGTAAGTACCAAAGTATTGTAAACCCCAGATTTTTAAATCTGAAGAGTTTCGTTAAGGTCGAAAACTTCTAATTAGCCAATTCTCTGGACAATCCTGTAGAATATGTAAGCACACAAGGTTTTGTAAGTTATGTTGAGGATTTTTTTTGCTTACCTAAAAGTCGTTCGCAGTGAAATTAAAAGAAAACAATTATTCAAAATTCAAATGTAGGACTTTAAAATACACTCCGCCAAAAAAGTATCGCATAAACTAAAAAAGGGCATTTATGAACCAAGATATTTTTATACGTTCACAAAAAGTTTGCCTCGTGTATGTGAACTATAAAAACACTAACAAAATAATGGAACTTAGCGTTTTTACTTTTTTTTTTCTCTAAAAGAACACATTTAGAAAAATGCATATGTGTAAGGTTTGTTCAGTTGTTTATTGAAAGTCTTCCTATACGGACAAATTTTAAAGTGCGAAGTCAGAGTTCTGTACCAACGCTTTTAAAACTAAAATGAGCAATTTAACTTCAGAACAAGTGGCTGCTATAGTTGCTTTAATCGAAGATGGACGATCTCAAGCATACGTTGCTAATTTGATGAACATCAATCAGTCAAGTGTTTCTAGAGCCGTAGCCAGATATAGGGAAACAGACATTTACAGTAGAAGACCTGTACCAGGTCGTCCAAGATGTTCTACTCGCCAAAATGACCGCTATTTACTACTACAAGCATTACGTCGAAGACATGTAACTGCGAGACAATTGCAGAACGACTTGGCTAGAGTCAGAAATACTCGTGTGAGTACTCAAACTATTCGGAATAGGTTACGACAGAGTAGATTAAGAGCTAGAGTAGCTGTAACAGCCCCTCGTCTCACTAGGAACCACCGAGTGGCTCGCTTAAGGTTTGCCAGAGAACATGTAAATTGGAACATTAATGACTGGGCCAATATACTCTTCACAGATGAGTCAAGATTTGGTCTTTACACCTCAGATAGGCGTATCTCAGTGTACAGACGAGACGGTGAGCGCTATTCGCAGTGTAATATCAGACCTAGACCTAATTTCGCTGGTGGCTCTATTATGGTTTGGGGAGGCATCTGTTTAACAGGTCGTACAGAGTTAGTACCAGTAGACAGAGGTACACTGACTGCCCACAGGTATATAACGGACATTTTAGAAGAACATGTAGTACCATATGCGCCAATTGTAGGAAACGAATTCATGTTAATGCACGATAATGCACGACCGCATGTTGCAATAATCGTCCAGGAATACCTTAACGATGTTGGTATTCCAGTTTTAGATTGGCCTGCGGTAAGTCCGGACATGAACCCTATCGAGCACGTGTGGGACCTCCTTCACAGACGGATACGAACCCAAAATGTTGCCCCAGCGGACCTGCATGGACTAGCAAATGCTCTCCGTGACGAGTGGGAGAATTTGGATCAGGCTTATATACGGAGGTTAATCGAATCTCTGCGAAACCGTATGCGAGCGGTCATAAGAGCCAGAGGTGGCAATACTCAGTATTAAAAGCTACTGTTATGACATTTTTCTTTCCAAAATTATAATTTCTTGTTTTAATAAAAATCTCAAGTATGAGTTCTTGTTTTTATTTGGCCTGTATTTTATTTAAACAATCATAGAAATTATATCTTAGAGCGCATTAAAGTATATTTACAACTTTATGCTACAAACAAAGATTATGCGATACTTTTATGATTCAAAACTAAATTATGCGATACTTTTTTGGCGGAGTGTACATTTTTGTTCAACATGATTCAGAGAAAAAAGATTAAATGAAATAATCTTAAAAATATTATGCACATTGTGTCTGTATATTTTTTCCTTTCTGCATCTGCCCCAACCTTTGTATACCGGGTTGGAACGGAAGTTTTTTCGGGCCCTAACTCAATGTATTAAACGTACTCAGCTGTCGGATCGTAACCGCAGTGCTACGCGACAACAATCTTGTAGGTATTAGTCGACACCGAAAAAAATTTTGTTCCAGGGCTGTATATGTGTAGTTATTGAACATGATTGATGATGACACTGATGACTCTTGTTACTTGCAGTTTGTTTGCCACCAACGGTGTAATATTAAATATAGTCCATGGAAAATGTGGTATATAGCCAGCTTAGTTAGGGGTATGAGCGTGGACGAAGCGATAAAACAATTAAAATTTGTACTGAAGAAAGGAGCTAAAGACGTTCGGGAAACAATAGAAGAAGCTCGTGAATTAGCCATAAAAGAACATAATGTAGAATTCAGTAGTAACTTGTGGATTGGTTAGTATAGTTACTATTATCACAGTTGGACCAAACATTCTATATATTTTTTATACGTAGCGGAATCGTTTGTTGGGAAAGGACCTGTAATTAAAGGAATGCGAAGACATGCTAGGTTGCGTTTTGGTGTAGTAGAATATTTTCATTGCCATTATTTTGTTAGATTGGAAGAAGGCTCTCCACCTAAACAGTATTATCAAACTATGGCAAAGACTCCTCAAGAACAATTAGATGGTTGGTTAGAAGGTATGAGAAAACGAAAAATTATAAATTCTCTATAAATAAATATATAAATACTACTGTTTATCTTCCTTTTTCTTCTCAAATTGTTCATCTTGTAACTTACCTTCTTAATATACAACTAAAATATCTGCATTTAATTCAATAAACAGAAATACGTAAGTTTTTTTATATACACTAATCTTTCAAAAAGAGTAGTCGCTTCTCAAAAATTTCGTTAATGAAATGATGACCGAAAATAACGATCGACTCTACTAAGACCATACAAATTTCTGATGATTTTGGAAAGCGCACTAGATTTATATGTCTTTCGGGTAAGCGTTTATCACTCGTTTAGTCATTATTTGGCCACATTCTGGAATCTTATGACTACTAGAGCCTCTGGGCTACAGGCGTGGCTCGTGCTTACGTCAGTCGGAGGCTATGGCATTGATCGAACTTCTTCGTATAACTTCGTAACATATAAACATATAGAAACGTATTTGACGAAAGCATACGAAGTACTACGATCATTGTCATAGCCTCCGACTGACGTAAGCACGAGCCGCGCTTGCTGGGCTATCAGTATGATCTGGGGAATCCTATACTGTAATTTATACTGTAATTAGGATCACATTTGTTTGATAAAATCGAAATGATACGAAAAAAAAAACGATTGGAATGAGAAGCTGCAGTCTAAAATAATAAATTCATCCAAATAATTAATGAACATTACAGCTGAGATATTACCAGTTCTAAAACGGTAAAAAAAGCGAATGAAGTGCTGTTGGCTATACTTCTGGAAATATAGAACGTTTATTTGTGGTACGATTATTATTCTTAATCAGACAAAAAGGATGGCCAGGATAGATCTTCGGGAGTACATGATACTGCTGATCACTGAAGTGAAGTTTTTCTAATTTAGTTACGAATTTAACGTTGAAGAAAGTGATTTGCTTATAATTTTCAACATAAACGATTTCATATAATATGTATAAAATGTAGGTTCTCAGCGGAAAAGTCTTAGTAGGATGTTCTTTGCCTGTGATATATGAAGTCTTGTGTCACTACTTTTATGTTAATTTAATATAAAAAAATTGCATCTAAAATTTTGCTAGCTTCAACCATAGGATTCTGGTGTTTACAACAGAATGATCATAAACTAATCCAAAAGCAGAATTGAGCATTATTTGTTGAAAGTTCATCTTATGTATAGATCGTGTAGGTTCGAGTCGATTAGTGCATACTTAATACACTTGAAGTAAAGAACCTGGTTACATAAATTCTAATATTAATACTATAGCCGAATTGTACGCGGTAGAATATTAAATGGCTTCAGTCATGTAATAGTGAGAGCGTAAATCGCTACACTTTCTGGTTAAATTAGTAGGCCAATGAGATTGCTGGGGATTCACAGTAGATGCGTACAGCTAAGGCACAGAACTGTTCGAGGGTGAAGAAGGAATCTGGGTTTGATGGCACAGGTTACTGAAGACACAGAATTTTGAAACGCTAAAAAAGGATCTCAACACTTAACCGACGGTCCGAGTAGTATCTACCGCCTCGTCAGCTGATTGCAACCATTGATAAGATCATTTTAACATATGTAACGATACAATTCAGAACATTTGATAAATGTTCGTTTTGCGGTGAAAAAAAGGAGCCGTCGGTTAAGTGTTAAGAAAGCCATAAACATTAGTAAAAGGATCAAATAGCAAGAATTAAAACAAGAAGCTAACAATGACCTTTGAGAAAAAATTGAACATAACATTTACGCCTTTAAATTTTGATCCAACAAAACTGAAACATTGTTGAATTTCTCTTTCGTAATGAAGCAGAAAGACAATTTTTAAGTTGAAACTTTAAAATTGTACTTTTCAATAAGTAGAAACTAGCATAAAAGGGTATCGTCAACTATAAAACAAAATGGCCTTTAGGGTTGATATATTAGGGTATCTCGTTTATGAATTACTTCCAAATAATATGCATAATCAAAGTTTGAAGGAAAGTATTTGCTCAAAACAATGGTTCAGCGACTGGGGCTTATGAATAAGAGAAAGGCAAACAAGCTTTACCTTTTCTGTAAGGACCCTTTATATGTGGATACGGCAAGAAAACTACATAAGATACGGCTATTAGTTAGTGTATACATAACAACGAAGAAGCAAAAACAAACCAAAATGAAAAAACGATCTTGCTTTGACCGCTTATGACTTGACTTTTCACTTGACGGTTTCACCCAGGGTGGGTATAAGATTTCAAACCTGACCAATTTTTGCGATCAGCTAATCTTGTTCAACCATTCATCAGTTCACTGACTTGACGATTTTGACCCGTCTACTCGTTCACTTGACGTAGCCTTTAGTAAGTGGTAATCATGTGGTAGTCGATTTTGTAATCATCACGGCTGGAAAGAGTGTTATCGAATTCGTTTGGTTGCTCGTCTCAGCTCGCAATTTCCAAACTCGTTCGACAAAACGGTACTTTTCAGCCTTGATACATAAATAACTATTACGTTATTTTCTTTCTTGAAACAATGACTTTTTTGTGTTTGTTGAAATTAGCAAGTCAAAAGTAAGTATATAATAAGTGCGTAAAACATACAAAGAGCTTAAGAGGCATTTAATAGTCTCAAACTTAGGTGTTAAGTTATTGGAAGAGGAATAAATACTCCATGCCACAATTTGGTAAAAGATTATTGTACATATTCTACAAATCTTATCACTCCATGATAGAATTTGGAAGGAACAAAGAAAACATTTCAATTTAAGGATTCTCAGAAGAATCTCAGTACATATATTCTACTATAGTTCTTTTATAGTCTATTTATTGATTTAGATAATGGTGTCCTGGCAACTTCTTCACATGGAAATTTGTAAGTGAATTGTACCGAAATTACCTTGCTGTTATAAGAAACATTTAGTACCCAAAGTAATTAATCAAAATGTTCCAAAAGGGTTGTTATAATACTAGACAGGAAAGCACGGGAAGAAGTCTCACTGATAAAAGCTGATTATTCTAGCTGGTATACCTATGGTTCAAAGACGGAAGCAGAGTAAGATGACATTATTGCAAGCTGAAGTTTGCAGCTATTCATTATTGTGTCAGATAGGTGCTGCGATGGACCAACTCAGGGTAAACCATTGCTATTTTCTCTGATAGATAATCAATACTCAAAGCTTGATGCTATTTAATATTCCGTTATGGAAAGGTTTGGATGAACCTTCATTATACTTGGAACATTATTTACTAAAATGCATAAGAAGACTAAATTGTCACCTTCCTCTACAACACCAAGGGCTACCTATTACTGAAGAATCTGCATTTGTAGAAGTTATGCTTGAATAGAGTATGGTCACTGATAGCCCAATATGGTCCAATAGGTACCAGTATTATAAATACTTCCTGCATATAATACTGCTTAATATGTTGTTTTTCTTTTCCAAAGATGACAATCAACCTTTAAATTTTAAAAAACGTTTTTTTTATATCTATGCTATATTGTCGCATATTGTACATTGCATTACGTTGAGCGTACTTGCAAAATACCGCTAGTCAGCAAACGGTGTAAGTAGACCGAACTAGGGATCGCAGGTGGGGAAGCCACATAATTAGTCGTTAAGTAGTATTTTATCAATTAACATGTAAGAACTAAAATAAGTGAATAAAATTAGTTATAGAACCCACACACGGTCTATTATTGTGATAAAATACCCACTGCCACCCCGAGTTACCTCGGCACCCCAAAAGCGGTGTCACAATATCTACAAGAAAATAATAATGTTTTAACTTATTTAAATTACAAATGAAATAAAACTGTAAAATAAAGACTAATTTTAAAAATGTAATTTCCTTAAGTATTGCACATTTGTGCAATAGCTTAATTGTCTATGTATAATTACAACCTTTTTTAAACGGCAAAACAAAATTGAATAACCCACTTACATTTACAAACGTTGATTAGCATGTTGATTAGTTTCATTAGTTTATTTTTATTTTATTTCATAATCCGTACCATTTTTGTTAGTTCCATCTAAAGGAATGTGGCTTAACTACAAAATCGCAAGTAATTACATTGCAAAATTATAGGTAACGCGCATATCGATTCATAATGTGAGCTTTGGAAACAACCTTCAGAAAAAAATATATATATATTGAGGACATTATATACATTATACAAAAAATTTCAACAGCGCTTTTTTGAAATTGTTTTCATTTGTGGTCGAATGTGTAATCGGCAATCGGCTTTGGTAATCATCTAAATGTTGAGTGAAAGAAGCTGTAAGTAATGCTTTCTAGTACCTTCCAATTTTGCTGCCATCTATTGTATGGAGTAGCATAACTTCATACGTTTAGTCAAAATGTCAAGATGACTCACTTTTCAACAGGGTACCTCCCATAGTACCTCTTATATGCTGCTTTGCATATGTCAAATTAGATTTAGGTATCTACAGCTACAGTGATAGAGTGATAGTAATATCTGTCAAGAGCAGGGTATAACTTGAATATTATCAGTGGATCAACTGCTAATTTTGATAACTTACATGTTCTTTTGTGACTCACTACTATTATCAAATTGTAGGTTATATGAATAATTTGCTATAACTTTATACGTTCGTACAAATTATGGAACAACATTGTTCTGATGAACATGAGGAAGGTGAAATCATCGACGATTTCGAAGACATTTCCGATTATTCCATACCGTCAACCTCGTATTCTGGTAAGTCTGTATCACACCGAGACTTATTACAAGATGTTTCTTTGAGCAGCATTAGCGACAACGAACCAGATGCGCTAATTTATCTTGATACCTTTAGCTCATCAAGAAGTAAACGCACGAAACGTAGAAGAAATACAATTCATTGTCATAGAAAAAAGAGACACAAGTGCAGCGATTATTATCGTAGGCACAGGTTAAGTAGATGTGTCAGTCCATCTTCCTATTCCAGTGGTAGTAGTGACATAGAAATAGATCCCAAAACGCAAAAGCAATTGCAAGATGCTATTAGAATAGAACGATCCCATATTCATCATAATTCATTACGTACCAGATTAAAAGCTATGTTGCAAAATGACAATATGCAAAATAAAACTGAAGATGAGGAAGAGAACACTCTTCGCACTTTAGCATTGTTATCAAATCCAAAGGGTGATATTGAAGTTGAACCTAAACAAGTTGATAAATTAAATGACGCAGAATCTGTAGATGATAAAGATGAGGAGTTGATAGAGTTACGATTGGCAGCATTGAAATCAGCTGTTCTAAAAAAGGTGCCAGAAATTCGCAAAAGAAAATGCAGACAACAACCTATGCTGCGTACAACTAAAGTAAATGAGATAAACAAAGAAAACAATGTTAATCAGGAAAATAATGTAAAAGAAGAGAGTGAAACTATAAAAGGTACAGAACTACCAGATACTAAATTAATTACTGATGTAACAGAAGTAAAAACTGATATATCTAAAGGTAATTCTATAGAAGAAGATGTTGACATTATGCGTGCAAAACTTTTGGCCTCAATGTCAAAAAAAATTGCATCAAATTTGCCTAAACAAACGATGGTTCCTAATCATCCTGAGAATAAAATATATGCAAAACAACCAAAAGTTAAACCACTTATTATTAATTTGAATGACTCTGATTCAGATACTGATATCACGATAAAAGAGAATCAACAAAGTAAAGATAGTAGGGATATTAGTTTAGTAAATAGTGTAAATGAATTTCTTCGAAAACAGCGGGCTGCTGTAGAAGCTAGGAATAAATCTCAAAAGATAACACAAACTATGTTGGACAAATCTGTTGTCAAGCTGCTACCTAAATCACAACAAAGAGAATATCACTTTTTAAAGCAAAAGTTATTATTGGCAAAGAAAATACGTCTTCGAAAGCCAATAGCGAAAAATAATGAGGCAATGGTTAAAACAATCCAGAAAGAAGCATTTACTGGAGTTACTACATTAGAACAACAGTCGGAACCTAAAGCTGCTGGACTTCAAAAGGCATTAGAAGATTTGCAAATTAAGAAGAATGGAAGGTATTTTGCATTTTTTTTATAATTGCCATATTACACTTTCTAGTTGCATCTGTATGATCCCATTTATTTATTATAAATATACATTGTTGGAAATGCAGCTACAATTTATAACATAGAGTATTGAATGATATTAAAGAGCAAACAGGCACATTTGTAGCTAGAAAGTTTTTAAATTTAGAACTAGCTATTAACTAGAATGATTTTTGGTGAATCAGTTTGTGTTCGTTATGAAGAATGTATGTATTGTTAAGTTGTACTAATTAATTATAAATAGGACCTAGATCGCTAATAGAAGTAATATTTTCTTCTAAGACACAGATATCAAACATGCTTGGTATGTTATACACTGTATTTGGTAGATAGTTCAATCCAAACAAAGAAATAATTATTTTATAGTATGGGTTACACTGTATATATGTAAATAATATATTAAGATACCTGACTAATAAAAATAGTGGTTAAAATAAATAACTTACGTATATGCAATTACGTGATAAATTACTCATTCAACAGTTTAGTAAGCTTGTATATACCAGTGTTGGGCATCATTGAAAAAATTTTTTAATGAAATAATCATTTGAATGAAATTCTGATCAATTATTCCTTATTCAGTGGTAGGTTATTGTCGAATGAAGTGATCGGACATCATTGGAAAAAACAATATTTTAATGAAACGTTATTTGAATAAAGCGTTTACTGGAATAATTGTTTCACCAAATCGTTATTCAAATAATTTATTCCTAGAACAAATTTGATTGAATATACATATGTTTGTCGGGTTTCCGTTGCCGTAGTGTCCCTGTTTTTATATGTATTGTAAAGCATTCGCATCTCCAGCGGACCAAGGTGTCGGATTGATATAACAGCTGTCCCGGACCCTAAAAATATTACTTCAATACTATAGTAAATGTTGAGAAACCTACTACAATATAGAGGTACATAATTAGTGAACTATTATGATTATCCAAGAGAAGGGAGTTAAGTAAGTGCATAGATAATATACCTACATTCTAAAGTTCCTATCCTAGTAACCTAAAATAAAATATTTTAAAGCAATAATTTACTTATATTTTCCGACAGCAATAGTTTTCAAATGGAAATAAAGCGTACTCGAAAAAAAAAACCAGCAACCAAAAAAACACTGACTTTGAAAGCATTGCTTGTGATCACACGCATATAAATGAGCCAAAACACTTTATTTGATTGTCGATTATAAGCAACAACTTTTTTATCTCTGCTGATAACAGTCTCTGAGTTCAGTACTTTAAATTTACCTTTGTTTATCCTTTACCCCCCTCCCGCAAAAAAACATCAATGCAACCCTCTATCAATCATTGCCCATAACCCTACGATATTGCCAACAAAATTATATCTCTCTCGTCTCCTCTAAAACATAAATTTCATCATGTAAAAAAAATGGATACGACCCCGCCACCAACTCTCCACTTCCCTATATTAACAAAAATTGATCCCTTTCCCCCTCCGGCATTGCTAAAAATTAAATGAGGCAATGGTTTATTATTGGTTATTTAACTATTTAAAAAGATATGAATGCCCTTCACCAACCCCCAACTGCTGATGTTATCAAGTTTCTCTTTTCGGCTTTAAAAAATAAAAAGGAAAAATTCACATTTTTGCACTAATTATAAGCTATAGAATAAACCAGAGGCCCGGGTAGCCCTTCCCGGTGTTTAAAGCGAATCGATCCAGTAGTACAACAAAGTTATTTGAATAGATTAGATTAGATTGATTGTTCGTCCAAGGAATACAAAAAATTCATAATGGACACGTCAAATTCGATACAATAAATAATGGCAAAATGAATATATGTAGATATAAATAAGTAAGTATAAATACGAAAGTACAAAACATAAACAATATTACAACATACTAACGCTCAAGGACAGCTACAAATTCATCGACGGAGTATATGTAGTGATGTTCCGATACTCCTTTCAATACGATATTTGGTATCGATCAGTATCGAAAGCACGTTATCGATACTCCGATATTATCGAAAGAAAATATCGATACTGAGAATATCATTCGATTATTTAAATTAATTATAATCAAGCAAACGTTAGCAATCGCGAAACGCACGAACGGTAAAGTAGAAACCATGTAGAAATGTGTACATGTTTAGATTCAGTATTATTATACACATTTTCATGGCTTATGTCAAAACGATTTCAAATTTGTGTTCGAATTAGAGAGAATTTGTAAATTTCAATCGGCAAATTAGCAAAAATCTTCGCAAAAATAGAATTTCAAATCACACAACTATCATACACTTTTATCTAACATCTAAACAATAACTTCCGATGAGAAAGAAGTTGGACATCGGGATTCGATACTTGAAAGTTGCTTTCGATATTCTGATATTATCGAAACCGATATTAATAATATCCAAAATATTGGAACGTCACTAATAGCGTTTTCGACTTATTGCACTTTACGCGTAGAGTATATCTATCTCCCTTACTAATAGTATGTATTAAAATAAGATGGAAATACAATCAGTGGATAAAAGTGCAGTAAGTCGAAACCGCTATAAGTATATGCACATTTGGAGTAAACATTTACGCAACTCAGATTTAAAGTTTTTCGGTGAGTTGATAACTTTAAAGGCATTTGGAGAGAGATTGAACGGCCGAAGCCCGGCAGGGTTATACGAAGCCTATTTAACGACAAACGGAAGTTTGATCTAGACCTCGTGCTATACGAACGGAAATCTGATTTCAGAGAAAAGTTGTTCCGCTTAGCAAATGTGTAGACAAGAATCTCCAGAATATATACGGAGGGCAGAGGTAAAATGCTAAATTTCTTAAAGAATGGCCTGCACGCTAAGCTAGCGATATCTGCTATACAGCGAATTATGCGCTTCTGAGCGATAAAGACATTATGCGCGTGAGTAGATGAGCCCCACAAGATAATCACGTAAGTTATTCTGGAGAACACCTGACTATAACAGAGCGTTATTAAACAATATCTGCTCAGTACACTTTTAAGACTCCTAATTTGATAGTTTAAGCTCCCGACAATGAGAAAACCAACCGAGCGACTCGTCCAACTGTATCCCCAGAAGGTTGATGGAGCTCTGACCCGAAAGAAATAACTA
Organism: Cetonia aurata; assembly: GCA_949128085.1. Taxonomy (NCBI): domain Eukaryota; kingdom Metazoa; phylum Arthropoda; class Insecta; order Coleoptera; family Scarabaeidae; genus Cetonia; species Cetonia aurata. Next base: position 3,477,327 of record OX421885.1, read on the forward strand.
TTTGAATAACGTCTAATTATTTGAATGAAATGATTATTTGGATAGGAATAATTATTTGAATAACAGTAGTTATTTGAATGAGAATGATTATTTGAATAATAGATAATAAAATAGGCTAAGGAATAAAAAGTTATCTATTATTTCTGAATAAGAATAACAAAGCTACCTATTTATTTTGATTATTATTCTGAATAAATTTTGCCCAACCCTGGTATGTACATAGAGAAAAATGAAATTGACTAGTAATAAACAAATGTTTCATGTGTAGAGTATGCAGGTTCGTGGTAACATAATCGGTGCCGTACTCCTGCTGGAGCCCTATTCTTCAATGTAAAGCACTCGTACACTTCGGTTTTTTTCTTAGGTGCCCGTTATGTAAAATACTGTGTCCACACATTTCGTACCATAATTGATCGGTTTTAGCGGTTTGTGCGAGATGCAGTGCGTTTCTTTTTTATCAGTGTCAGCGGCCTGCTAAGTATTAAAAAAAAAATAAAAGGAAAATTTAAATGTAACAAATAATAGTGTCTGTTGTGCTATCATTAGGCGTAGCTTAGTAAAATCGTATTTTAAACAAAAGGAAAACCGAATGTTAGGCTAACCGCAAATTGAACCTAGCACAGCAGACCCGAGGATTTTACGGTATACGGCATTATACTGACTCTGTGCCAGAGCAACTGCGTTCGAAAATATTTGAAGTTGAAGTATGCTTACTCTTGTATAGCAACTTAGATCTTATATATATATTTTTGTCTTGGGCGATTGCTTTATATTTCTCGTTATTTCATATTGTTCATATATTTCATTTCGTAAGTGATATGAAGAAGCTCGTTGCAACTAAAGTGAATTGCGATGAAATTGTTCGAATAATTCTAATAGAAAGCGATCTTGAATGAAATGAAAGTACTTAACTATGATAAAGTGGTTGCTTCATCAAAAAGCAGTTTGACGTTCAAAATGTATGTTATTTATTCAATAAAAAAATATATGTTATGATCTGGAAATAAACTTAATAAAATAAATAATCTGCAAGATATAAAATGTATCACTCAACATATAAATCACTATATAATAAATTTAAATAATTCATATTGACTCTGTGTGGGATTAGTACATTATGGAGGTTGATGATGTTAAAAAAGGTCCTTTTTTATACGAATATACAGGGTTATTATTGTAGAGTACGAAATAAAAAGGGGTGGAAGATATCCATGAGTAATGACTAAATACAAGAAATTGCGATTATATGTGCATGTTGTAGTTTTCCAAATTTTAGGGCTCAAAATGTAGACGGCCCACATCTGTGTTTACCGTATGTATACACAAAAATCTGATAGGATATGAATTTCAACCATCTGCAAGTAAACATCGAAAAAATTAAATGCTACGCATAGTGAATTCATTCAAAGCAGATGTTATTTACACAAGGTGAGATAAGACGGAAACACCAGAATGCAAAGAAAGCATTCAGGTGATTTTTTTATTGTGATGTGCTTTTGCCATGAACTCGTATATCACGTAAAACAGTAGCACATTTTAAAGGTTAAATTTGTTTTAAGATAGACTTATTTATATTAAAACTAATGTATGATTGTTATGTAGCCTGTCTCAAATCTCATTGTATAGTATGTAAATGTTTTCAATTCCTTTTACGAAATTTGTGGTAGTCCTGAAAAGCACTGATGCAGGTGAAACAGGACAAAATATGTGTTTTATAAAAAGGGTTCGAAATGCCCACCATCAGCTCGAATGTAAGCATTAATTCGGCGACGAAAGCGTTTACGTACGCTCGTAAAATTAAACATTTCTTCGCGAATGCGTTGAGCTGCTACGAAAACACGGTTTCGTAGATCTTCGGCATTTTCTATGTCAGGGGGACGATCATACAGTAAACTTTTCATGTATCCCCACAGGAAAAAGTCTAGTAGATTTAGATCGGGGCTACGGGCTGGCAACGGAATGTGACTTCCACGTCCAATCCAATGTGGGAATGTCCGGTTTAAAAATTGTTGAACAACTCTACTACAAAGCGCGGGTGCTCCATCGCGCATGAACCATAATTGTAGGCGTGTCGCTAATGGTATGTCGTCCAAATATTCAGCCAATTCATTTTGAAGAAACAGTAAATAAGATTCCACATTTAATCGTGCTGGGAGTACATGTGATCCAAGTAATTGATCGCCTACTAGCCCTGCCCAAACATTGACGGATATCCTAACTTGAGAGGAGCCTTGGTTAATACCATGGGGGTTTTCATACGCCCAGTGGTGAATGTTGTGATAATTTAAGATACCATCATTGGTAAAAATGTACATTCATCCGATTACTGACGCAAGATCCGAATGACGAACTTCTTGGCGTGGGAACGACTCATAGAAGGCAATTCGGTGGCCATAATGTAAGTCCGTTAATCGTTGCACGCGTTGAATATGATACGGATGAAGTAAATTCCTTTTTAAAATTTGATGCACTGTAGCTTGGCACACATTTACTTCCCGCGCGAGGGTTGTTGTACTTACGCCGGGATCCGCTTCTACGAAATTTAAAATTTCCTCTTCAGATTGTAGCGCTTTGCGTGATCTTTGAGGCCCACGACCTTCAACACGTGGAATTACTGATCCTGTCTCTTGAAGTCGATACACGGCTCTTACAAATGTTTCAGGCGAAGGATGACGTCGATCCGGAAAACATTCTACGTACAAATTCCTTGCTGCAACACTATTGTGTCCTGTTTCGCCATAAATTAAGATCATGTCAGTGTATTCGATATTCGTATACGCTGCCATTGCAAACGCACGCATCCACTGCGAATAGCAAGTGCACACTAAATGTAAATCGCAACGTTCAAAGTATAGCGACGACCGGTGATTCACCGGTATGCTAAATGAGTCACAGCCGGACTCGAATAAACAAAAATGTTTTGTATTTAGGCATTGCTCATGTTTATCTTTCACCCCTTTTTTTTTATTTCGTGCTATACAATAATAACCCTGTATAGGATATATGGAAATTTGTGACGATAACAAGAGACCTTTTTTAATATCATCAACCTTCCTAATATAATAAATTTGTTGCTTGCTACATGTACATCTTTGGGAAAGGCACGTTATCTTTCGATTTGTGTAGATAATTTCTAGAATACGGTTTTTAATCTTTGAGAGAAAGTTAGTGTAACGGGGATCTCTCTTGATAGGATGTTCATTTCTCTTAGATTGGAGAATAGGGTTCTGGGAGTTCAAAAATATATACTTTCTTTTCTTAGTAATTCTTGTGGTTCCGTACTGAACGTGTTAATTTTTAGAACCATTAATGCTCAAATAATTTTGTCAAAACTATTAAAATCATGACTTTTTATATATACTATACCAAATAAACTTAGAAGAAGCGGTCGCTGGTTGCATGCATTTGGCATAAGTAATTAAAATAGAAACTAACCATTAACGGCTTTTGTCATTTTAAATTTATAAGAATATAGTCGGTTGTGAATAGAGAGAGTTTAATTATTTGTGTAGATGTTTTCTTTAAAATTGTGTTGGGTATCTATGCAGCGAATTAAGTCAACTGACACTGAAATGTAACTGTGTAAGCAGTAAACATTTCCTGCTTGTACCTTACAATATCACATTAATTTTCTGCTATTGTTTCAATTATGATGATTAATGCGGGTTAAAAGTTTGGTATTTAAAAGATGATTTAATTCTCAGAAGAAAACTAAACTTATTGTTAATTGTCTGCAAGTACCCAGTTACTGTATGCCATGCATTATTTTTGTTCATTACGCATATGTGTGTATTCTCGTGGTAATTATCGAGTCTAGTGTTTACTTTTTTGTATTGCTATGTACATATATAAAATGCAAGAAAGAATGACTTCTTGAGCTGGTAACAGATTACAGATGAAAGGTAAGTACAAGGCGTTGGCACCTCTGCTGCAAAAAGTGAGTCAAGCGAGCATTGAGAGGAAACGGTGTGAAACAGAAATTAAAACGCTGTTGGACAATCTGCAGAAAGCCCGGGATAAGCTTGCGTTGAGTCATCAGAATTATTCAAATTTGATGATGCGACTTACAAACCAAAAGAATACCATCGACAGACGGTTAGTTAAAATATCCTGCTGTATAATTGAACCACTACTACATTGTTACAAGGATAAATATTTTTAGTATAAATAAAATGAAGTTCATTAATAATAATGTTAGGACGATTAACAACACATCGACGCCGATGAAATGCGACATTCAGGAAACAGCTTGTGATTTAAGTTCGATACACAATACTACCGATGATAATACAAAAGAATTGAAAGCGAATGATGAACAAACTGGAGGTACTAACCATATTTTACCTCAAATAAGCAATGCGGAAGGATTAACGCAATGCTGTAACGAGGGAAATGTTTTAAAGCAGTATGTATCACCTTTAGATAACAAAAATAGGTTCGTATGTTCAACTACGCATTCCTTCGGTACAACAAAGTGGTTTTTTAGAGACGTTGTGGAAGATCCCCTAACCACGTTCTGTCCATATGAGCTTTTTGGAGTTTGTAAAGATGCCGAGTGTAAATATAATCATTGCTCAAAAACGTAAAACTGTAAGGTTATTTGTAATTATATTATTTTTAATACAATAATAGTACAATTTTTTGCCATTAATAATGTTACAGATATATGGAAGTAAATTAGGTATTGTACATAACAATTAAATGCCAAAGTTACGTAAATGCTATTATTTTGTACTTAAACCAGATAAAAATGTAACAATATACCCAGAGTGATTGTACCTAAATTATATTTTTATACAAAATAAATTTTAAATATCTTCATTTGATTTATTTGTCTTCTATCGTAATTCGTAAGCATAAACCACGATAAAAAACGATCAGATCCTCCTCTATCCCTAACGTCGGTCCATATACAGAGACAATCTAAAATCCAGTGTTGACACATCTTTGGAAATAATACAGAGGATTATAAAAGAAAGATCTTGTGATTAACAACTTTATTCCAGAATCGTATGAAATGAAGCACAAATACTACTTCAATTACGAACAATAAAATTGACAATTATTGTAACAGTACAAAAAAACAGATTTTTTTATGTGCTTTTCTAAATTTTCTATTTTAAATGAATGACGTCTGTCATCTAACAAGTGTTTGAACGTCGAAAAAGATCGTTCTACATCGACAGAAGTAATTGGAGCATGTTTTAAATTGCTTACAATATTAGGGTCTAATTCAATGTCCTCCACAAATTCCCCATTTAAAATAAGAGAAACTTTTGAAAGAATTTTAAATCTTTGATTTTTCTCCAATACTGAATTTAGCTTCTTAAAAATTATTTCTCCGTTTCCTCTAACAGTTGAGAATGCTTTGTGACATTTGTTTACTAAATTTACAGAGTCAGTCAAGAGCTGTTCTCTTGATGTCAAAATTGTTTCTGATATTATAGAAAAATGTGTTGCAATAAATACTAATTGATTTGGTATTATATTATTTTCTAAGGTCTTTTTAGCTTCTCTTATAGCATTTGAATCATCAGACAATTCACAAATAAAGTTTTTAATATTTTGATAATTTTTCGAAAAAAAAAAAATTGCGGCATTTAGCCATATACCCCACCTAGTGGTTACGGGTTGTGACGATAACGGTACATCGGGAAACGAGTTCTTGTAAAATTGAACCGCTTTTACAAAAATCTTTTTTATGTTACTAATTAACTCATTCACAAAAGGAAATTGGTTTCTTACTTCTTCGGCAACTCTATTAATACCGTGAGCCAAACAAGTAGTATGGATTAAATTATAAAAAAATATTTTTAAATTAACTGAGGCTTTACACATGTAAGCAGCAGCATCGGACAACATTAATATTATTTTTTCATGTGTTCATTTTTCAATGAAGGAATTACAGGTTTACTTTTCACTGAAATTTCCAATCTTTAACATTCAATGGAATTTTTTGGAGGAAATTTGTAATTTGACGAAAATATGCACAAATATGCAAAAATTCATGAAATATGCATGAAGTAGCAAAAATATGCAGAATATGCATTTTTTTAATAAGCTCATTTTAATAATGAAACATTAGATATAGCCAAAATACTAAAAATTTCGTGGATATACCTTTAAAAAACAAATATGCATTTTGCATATAATCCGAGCTTTAGTTATGACCATAGAGAAGGGTTAGTATAGAGCGGAATCTTTTGTATATAGAAACGTTCGCGCCATCTAATGAGTTTTGCGGGAACTATTCACAAAGGCGGTAATTTTTTAGATGTTTTATTCTTGAAGATTCTTGCAACAATTTAGATCTCCTTTTTAATGGATTTTTGTTGATAAAAATGAAATTTTGCATCTGTGCACTTTGTATGCCGCGTATTTTTTTTTTTTAAGTAAGTGTCGTTTGCGCAGAAGAAAATACGATTGCAGTTCTGGAATCATTCTGCATCATATTTGCGAAAATATCGTAAATCAGAGTTGTTTGGCTATTCTTAACGATGGAGCACCAACATTTTATATATACTTTTACATGTAAATATGCGTCATAGAGAAGGGTTAGTATAGGGCGGAATCTTGTGTATATAGAAACGTTCGCGCCATCTAATGAGTTTTGCGGGAACTATTCACAAAGGCGGTAATTTTTAGACGTTTTATTTTTAGATGTTTTATTCTTGCAACAATTTAGATCTCCTTTTTGATGGATTTTTGTTGATAAAAATGAAATTTTGCATCTGTGCACTTTGTATGCCGCGTATTTTTTTTTTAAGTAAGTGTCGTAAATATGCGTCAAAAAGACGTATAGTTACTATTCCAGGATTAAATGTATAGCTACATATAATATAGTGCAATATACTTACAAATACATTACTTTAGAAAACTAAATCTCAAAATAAAGTCTTTTCTATAAACACAAAAAAACACTTCCAAACGTAAAAAATACTTTAAAGAAATAAAACTAAAACAGCGGATATTAATATTATTATAGAAATTTGACACGTGCGTCAACAACAAGGTGACAAGATGAAAAAACAAGTCATATATATAGTTATTTCATAAATATTACTGAAGATCACTGAAGATATACCTAGTATTGCGCTCCCATCTATAGAGTTTTGCGGGAACTTGCACCGCTGGGACGTTTGAACAGATTTAAGTTACTACCCCCAAAAGACGTATAGTTACTATTCCAGGATTAAATGTATAGCTACATATAATATAGTGCAATATACTTACAAATATATTACTTTAGAAAACTAATCTCAAAATAAAGTCTTTTCTATAAACACAAAAAAACACTTCCAAACGTAAAAAATACTTTAAAGAAATAAAACTAAAACAGCGGATATTAATATTATTATAGAAATTTGACACGTGCGTCAACAACAAGGTGACAAGATGAAAAAACAAGTCATATATGTTATTTCATAAATATTACTGAAGATATAGTATTGCGCTCCCATCTATAGAGTATTGCGGAAACTTGCACCGCTGGGACGTTTGAAGATTTAAGTTTAAGTTACTACCCCATAGTTATGACATCTTTAAATTGTCAATTTTGATAGATATTCTCAAGATTACATACTTTATATTAATTATAATTAACTACTAACTATGAAATTCAATAACTGGTACATTATTGAATTGATTTTAAATGTTAATGCAAATTGTGTAAAGAAATTATTTACCGTAAACTACTACACAAAGTGACGACAGACATTTTATTTATTTGGAATGAAAACTTTAATATTTCTGTTCCCCAAAGTATATAACATTTATTTCACCTAAATTGCTACTGATATTAAAGCATGATATAAAAATAATACTTGGTGTTTTAAAACAATATCCAGAGAAACACAAAATATTAAACAGAAAATAACCGCTAGCCTATCAAAAAATGCAGTATATTTCCCATTTTATAACATCGCGTGTAATGAGAATGAGCCTATAAAATATTTAATACATCAAATAATAAATATTGCCTACTTTATTTAAAAACAGCAACATTTTATTACATAATTTGAAAGAAAAAAACTACCTACACAAGAGTTTGGCGTTATTCTCAATACAAAGATGTAGGTTGGGTTGCATATCCATATTTGTGGGGTTTTACCGCCAAAATAAACATACATGTAACGTACAACATACGTAAAACAACGAGGTAGGTAGTTAAAATAAAGTTTGAAGAATATAAGAATATAAGTGCAAGTTTATTTATCACACCCCAACAATTAGAGAAAAGTTTATTTTATTTTTGGTATTTTTCCTTTAGATAGATCAAAGAATTTTTTATCTCTAAACAAATGTATTCATTCCCGAGCGCACAAACACGCCTTACTATTTTACTTCAATTTTATGGAAGGCTATATTTATAGGCAGAAAGGTGGCGGTACCAATTTAATAAATTCGGAAAATATTAGCAATATTAATTTGCAAATATACATGGTACCTACGAAAATCTTCCATAAGAGTAAAGTATCAATTTATCAATGATTATTGTACTTTTGGATGTGGTACCCGAAAAATAATATTGAAAATTGAGTTACTTAATTGAAAATCACAATAACGGTTCAAATTGTTGTCCATTGGCAATATGTAAGTCTACCAACAAAGTGAATTCTATAGATATGCCGGGACAATGTTTGTCATCGCAGTGCTAATTCATCTAATGTTGACCTATTGTGAATACCTACATAATACTTTTCAGATATCCCCAAAAGAAAAAAATCCTATGGGTATCATGTCTGGAGACCTAGAAGGCCATTTAATCGGACCCTACCATCCAATCCATAGCCCTGGTTGCGAAATAATTGGATTTGGTTTTATCTCTTTTATTTTTGGTACAATGTGACTTTGTATTAGTAACACACTTATTTTCATAGAAACCGGTTTACTTGATATATATTTTTTTATTTTATTCGTTATTTTATAGTAAAACCAAGTTTATCATATACCGTATTGTGTTTCTAAATCAATTATTTGCCAAATTTCGCCGCGGTTGTCATTTAAAAAAATTAAAGTCCATTTAACCCCACCAAATGTCAAACCGTTTCTACCTATATTAATCCCATTTGGCGTAATACTATTTACCCACCTGTATAGTTACTCGTCATTCTTCTACATATTAACAAAAAACAATATAAAAAAAATTAAATACGCTGCACGCTTCAAAAGTTTTTGAATTAAAATATTTGTTAAAAAATGGATTTAAAGATATAAAATTAAGTGCTAAATAAATAGTTACGTAATATTTATTTTATATTTATTTATTAATATTAATTGAGAACTACAAATTTCATATTATAATGCGTATTTTTTATTTATTACTTGATTTTGATAGGGGATATGGAAATGTACCATCTTGCACTTGTTGCTCCCACTTTTCAACCCAAAAATTAGGACATATAGTTTTATACACATTTTTAAAATATTGACAATCCTCATGTTGTTCATTATATAATCGAATACATCTGTGGTAATCGGCAAACATAACAAAACAGTATCGTGATTGATTCTGGTTGGGGAATCGTGGATCAATCGGAACCGTTTTTAGTTCACGTTCTCCGCCCTTCAAATATAAAATAAATATAATGTTATAATTTCTTACTACAGACATTTTAATACCTCTTCGCCCATATTTGTGGATATATTTTGTCACCAAACACTCGCAAACTTCCTTCTACACCAAGCCCCACACCTTCAGCAGTTATCTATAACGTTATCTAATCACGAAATTCACGAAACTGTACCTAGAAATATGATTCAAATGTAACTATAAACGTGATTCATTACTATAAATGTATGGCACGCACTTAAAGAAAATTAGCTAGAAATTTCTATCGACAAAAAGAAGATGTATATTACGTAATATGCAGGTATAACTTAAGTAATTATTGGATTTTATTAACCGCAATGACGATTTTTGCAACGAAGTGTCATTGAAAACGTCAACTAAATGAAATAACTTTTCATTGGCGAAATGGGAAAACTAAGATAAACAAACCTTGTATTTTCATTGGTCCGTTTATCATAAACGTATACCGTGGTACTGAATGTTAAACAGGGAATGTTTATTTACACATCCAATGTATGTACGTTAACATTAAGAAATTAACACATTCTTGCTTATTTTTATACCTTGGTCGTACTAGCTTAGTGTGTCAATTTAAATTGATATAAGAATGAAACGCCGCGTTATATTTAGATGAAAAAAATAATGTTTTTAATAAAAAAAAGTAAGTTATTAATAGTTACACTAATATTTGTGTTTCATGTTTAGTTTATCGAATAATTTTATTGATCTTCCGTGTTTATGTTCTCCTAAAAATATCTGCTTATGCAGACTTTTTACGTCACCGTTATCTACCTATTATAATGTCAAACATCTAACAAAATTATAAAAAATTGCAAGAAATACGTAGCAGATTCATTGCTTAGTTTTTTATTGATCACATTACTGGTAGGTACATACATGAAAGTAAATTACTCTTCTCTGATATGTGTCTCGAAAACTACACTATCAAATGCTGCATTTATCTCATTTTGCATGCTACTCAAACTATCCACTATTCGGGTGTAATGGGTTATTCTATGGGTGTAATACAATATCAAAACTTATTTTCTATGTATGTCCGGTGTATGTATGTATATATCGTGCTGGTAAACGCTATGGGTAGAGGTCGGAATACCAGGCCCTTTTTCCAAAACCGGTATCAAAAGTTTTATGAATACCGGAAAACCGGTATTTTTGGTATTTTCGATAGGTAGGTTGTACATAGAAAAAAAAAGTACGGTGCCTTATTTTGTTGATTAAGGCGACGTTTAATCAGTTAAATAAAAACATTTAGATAAAAACCCCTTTTTGCTGTAATATATACTGCGTGGGGCAAAGGTATAGAAACACCCCCATAACTTTTGAACGAATCTAGATTTAAATTTGAAATTTGGAGAAGTATAAAATCATGAAAGCTATGTTTTGGACAAGGATGGCATCCACTCCCCACCTCCTTGGAGCGGTGGAAGCGACTAAAAAAATTAAATGGCATAATAGGTCAAATGAGGACTCATTTTGAAGGCGAAAAGCAAAAATGAAAAAGCTACGAGTCTCTAATCGAAATTTATGATCATAGAACAAAAATTTACATTTCTTTGTTTAAAATTTTAATAAATAAACGTGTGATGCTTGGTGGCCTTTATTAAATCATTTATTTATACTTGCTTAACCAATTGGCCAGGAAAACAGAAAATACAAAATTTCTTTGTTTATTGCGTTAACTATAATCTGTCAATGTCACAAAAATGTCAATGCCGTGTCGCTCATGGACCTTTTAAGCTAATGGACTGCGAAACAGAAATATATATATTTATCCTTTTCTTGTGTATAAATCTATTCTTTTATAATAAGAATCTTTGTAGAAATTTAGGCTCGTTTATTTTATTTTATTCCTAAGCTAATACATGTGCAAGGCGTTTCGAAGTTTCATAGTATCTTCTTCATCGAACTCTCCCCTGTGGAGAAACTGTGGGAGAGCAGAAGAAAATCCTGTGCACCTCCTGGCCGACTGCCCGGCAGCGGACAAGGAGAGACGGAGTTGTCTAGGGGTCGCTCGGTTAGACGAATCCGGTCTAAGTAAACTTACTCTCGACCAATTTGCGGAGCTCTTTGTTCAGGTACAAGCAGGTCGAGAGGGCTAAAACATCATGGGGGGACAATAGGTCTTCATTTGCCTTACGGGGTTGAAATTATGAAGTATGTATAATGAGAAATATATAGAGTAACATATTAAGAGTGAACAATATCAGCTGATCAACGTCAACAAACGAACCCCTCACATCTCCATTCCATAGCTGATTTTCTAATTCAATGGATCTAAAATTAGATATAGGAAAAAATACTATGAGGAAAATGAATCCATTTCAACACTACAACATTATTACAAAGATTTCCAAAAAATTATTTTAGTGATACTTATGCAGCGAAAAGTTAATAACACTGGTGTGTATCGAAATCAATGACATATTATTTATTTATTCAATACCGAAAAATACGTGAGCATGAAAACATGGTTACAAAACAAATAATGTGATCCTGACATATAGTATTTAGCTTAAATCAACATGAAATAGACCTAGATGACACTATTAAATTATTATAGATAACACACACAATGTCGTTTTCACAATCTAAATTCGTACAAAAAACACACCACTTACCCCTATTTACCTAAATAAAATAGGGTGTGTTCCTTTGCATTGCATGCATTATTTTGGGTACATCACGAGAATAACAATAAATTTTAACCCAATCAACGATTCTAGGGTTTACAATTTGTGCTTTTCGCATTTTGTTCTCGCTACACACATGAAAAACAGCTGATCATTGTTGCACGAACTTACACCTTCTTCAGACCAAATGCAATTTGTTACGTTTGGTTCTTGCTTAACAAGTTCACATATACAGCACAATCTTCTACTTTTCTTATGAATATGTTCCGTACAGTAGACAAACACACCTAATGACAGTATTCGATAAGGGATTACGTTGGAGGTTCACCGATATGTATAGCTGACGATGAATCAGTTTTGTTAGCCTCTGGCACCAATCATTCGAACCACTGGTATACCCTCAAAAGATTGTAGACACACAATTGTATTAAAATCTACAATATCAATGCTACTAAGAAAATGTTCCATAAGTTTTACTGTATTCATATCCAGATGTGCAAGAATGGTAGACATACAAAATGGGGGACAACTCCCCGTCTTCATCAATCACAAATATAAAAGAGCAGACTCTTCACATATCGCACTTAATTACAATTTACAAGATCGTTAAAAACCTTTATAAAACAAACCCGATTAATTTTTTAATGACGACGTTCTAAATTCGGCGGTACGGTAATGACTGTAATTTCACAGTCTGGGAGCGCCAGAACAATGCCGGCGCAATGGCCAGAGCGGAGAAACAAAACGGTGAAATGCCTGTGTTATGCCAATTAGCTGTATCAGCGCTACAATCAGGCCGGGAATAAGAAGCTCGATGAGTATCAGAGACTATGCCGACACGCCAATCGGAGCAGACGAGAAAGATGTCTGTGTTACGTCAGTAAGCTTTGCCAACGCTATGAATAGATCCGGATTACGAAACTCGACGGGTGTCAGAGGCTATGCCGACACACCGATCGGAGCGGACTGGGAGGGATTCGGGGACCGGGTTGGACTGGACTCTAGCTGAATACTTGTGTTAAGCGCGCGGCTTAAATACACTCGCGGTTCCCCCCACGCGGTCGCGATAGTTAGAGTCGGGCTTGTGTGAATCGGCGGGGACGACATTCGCGTCGTAAACAAAATTAACTGAATAAAAAGTTGAAATAAAATAACATGCGGTAGCATTGCTACCCCCCATGGGAATGTGAATACAACACGGTTGTTTATTCTAAAATAACAAAATCAAAAACGTAGACAAAAAAAATTCAATAAAACGCTTCAAGTGAATAAAACAATAGTTATTTACATATCAGGGCTGGAAAATGACGTTTTGTCGAACGAGTTTGGAGATTGTGAGCCGAGACGATGCAACCAAACGAATTAGACAAGACACTTTCCAGGGTCGTGCGTACAAAATTTTTTCGGCTAGCACTTACTAAAATCAATTTACTTGTGTTTGTGGTACTAGTTCGCGTTAAAGAATCCAAGGGTTAAACATGTAAGTTGACCTTATGTTTGTAAATTTGTTTGGATGTTCCATATGTGCCGACCTTAACACATTTCATCAAAAAGGAATAAAGTGCTTGTATTGTATTGTAAAAGGGTTGAGACACAGAAGCCTCTGCTCACCACGGCCATAGCGATCTATTGTGAAAAATCCTGATCGATAGATCAACCGTGCCTAACGCAAATCTGAGGGTTTTCTTTAGTGTTGCCATTTTTATTCACCTGTTAGTAATGTAGCAGCATTTGCGGTGCCAGTCCTTTGCAACAGCAGAGTATGTGTTAAAACCGCCACATGTCAGTCTCGGCTTTACCCGCCTTTTTGAGATGCTATCTCAGAGAGCAATGTCCGGTAAGCAGGCCAGTAAGTAACCTTAGTTCCGGTTTGCTGAGCTTGAATAGGTTTTTGCCAGTATTTAGCCTAGGGTTGACTTTTAACTACGAGTTTTCCAGAGGTATGACTGCAGAGGGATATCGCTTTGTCCTGCTTCCATTGTTGGAGCTCACCTCTAATCTGGGAAACTGGTTCTGATCCATGGAGGTGGCTGCTGGCCCTTCGTTTGGCCAGTTGGTCAACCACCTTGTTACCTTTAATTTGAGAATGTCCTGGCATCCATACTAGTGCGACTTTGTTTGCTATAACCAGCCGCACTACATTATCTAAACTATAATCTAAACACTCCCATACCAGCGTAGACTCAAAGCTATTTGCTTTCAGAGTGCTCAGTGTGGCTTGCTTATCAATGCATATATACATAGATGTTAGCTTCTTTCATCCCTTTTTGAGATTTCATTGGGCTCAAATATCTATAGCAAATATTTCTCCCTGAAAGATGGTTGGGGTTTATCCTAAAGCTATTGAGAGACGGCAGTTCGGCCCAAAAACTCCGACTTCCACCCCTTGTTCATATTGCATCCGTCTGTGTACCACACCAGGGATCCTCTTTCAAATTTGGGCCCCCTTAGGCAGGCCTCCTGCTTACGTCAGTCGGACGCTATGACAATGATCGTAGTTCTTCGTATGCTCTCGTCAAATACGTTTCTATATGTTTATATGTTACGAAGTTATGCGAAGAAGTTCGATCAATGTCATAGCCTCCGACTGCCGTAAGCACGAGCCGCGCGTGCCCTTAGGGTAAATCATCTCGACTAAACGGTTGCCTAAACTTTAGTTTAAATGACATAATGTGCGTTAGCATTTCTAGTTGCCTTACCTCTCATTTGAGGTCGTGTAGGATTGCGAGGTGTCCTATCGTCACAGTTGTGTGTTAACTTTGGCCTATATGGACTGAGGACCGCCATTCTCCCAACATGCAGATGAAGGGGTGTGATGTTTAGTATCATCTCCATAGCTGCTGTTGGGCAGATGCGCATTGCCCCAGTAATTCCCAAGCAGGCTATTCTCTGTAGTTTTTGCAGTTTAGCCTGTGCTGGTTTTTCTATTGGTTTTGGCCATCTTACTATGGAAGTGTAGGTGACCATAGCTATTATGAGGGCCTGATATAGCCAATATATTATGCAGATATAGCATATATGCAATATATTCTGCAGATTCCAAGTTTTCCCAAAGAGCCTATGGCAGGACCAATATGCCATTGTTTCTTGATGGGTGATTCTTTCTAAAAGTTTGTTCCAATTCAGTCTCTGGTCGAGTATGACCCCCCAGATATTTGACTTCGTTGGCATATTGCAGTTGATCACCTTTCTTTATCTAAAAATAGTTCCTTCCTGTTCATAAATGATACCATTGTAGTTTTGTTGCCGTTTACTTGAAGCTCTTGCTCCACTGGCTAACAATATTAGGGCGCTTCTTAATGTGGTTTGATAAGATTTTATCGTACCTTCCTAATTACAGCGACCAGGTGATCTGCATAGCCCTGAACATTGTATCCTTCTTCGTGCGGTTTCATGAGTAGGTCATCAGTAACCAGCTACTATAACAGGGGCGATAAGACTGTGCCCTGAAGGTATCCGCTCTCCGTCCCAAAGGTCAGCGAATTACTGCCCAGTTGCGCAGATATCTTACGACTTTTCAGCATGTGTTTTCAGCTCTCTATACCAATAAATACACAAATAGCCACAAATAAGGTGCTTACGATGATCGTTCCTAGTTTACCTAATATTTCTTTCTACATAATAAAAAGGCATTAGAGATTGTTTTTTGAAAATATGTGTATTTGTGGTAGAAAATACGGTATTAAAATATAAATTATTTTAATTATCTCAGTACAGTACTATTGTGGCACTACTTTCCAAAATAATAAGTTATCTCCGTCACTAGTGCAAATTAATGGGATTTTGAAGTGCCATGTAATATTGCTGGGCAAGGTAAGTTTTACATTTAAACGCTCCTGCTGACTTTGCACATGAAGAACTTTCATTGAGGTTTCTAATTTATTCAATACTGCCACTAACTCTGTTCCAGCGCTAAATTTGACTTCACCTCCACATTCAGTAAAAATCAATTTGTTTTGTAGTGGGCGGCTGAAAATATATTAGTAAAAGTTAATACGAAGTCACATAAACTCATTCTTATATTAATGTAAAGCAATGGAGAAAATCATTATAATACCTATTAATTAAAATATTCATCGATCCCAAGTACTGTAATGTGTATATACGTACACGACGCATACGGGTAAAACAAAAAGGACAGTATACAAAAAGAAATACATAAAAATTCTGACACTCCACTACGTACATATATCATATCATCAATAGAATAACACACAAATAAATTATACAGGGTATCCTACACTTCTTTTTTTTCTTGAAAAGAGTAAGTACACTAAATTTGTTGCAGTTTGAGTTTTGATGCATTGTTTCCACAGCTGCAACATTCTTGGCTTCTAGGGCAAAGAAACCCCGGAAAATGAGGTCAAACGCATATATTAACAGATATTTTAGAAAAATGAAAAGAGCCTGATTGGGTGGACTAAAAAACCACATTGTTCTTAAGGACAAATATACAGGGTTTTCCACGGTAGCCGTTCGTTAGAAGTTTCCGAGGTTAGAAAAAACCTGGAACTCTGAATTTTTGGAATCCGGGGCTATTCAAGATTCTCTTTCATTTTAAAATATTTTCAGGGTCTTACCACTTCCGGTTATGCCGGAAGTCCCCATAAACTTTCTTATTTTAAATGGAACAGCCTGTATATTATTTCATTTTTAAATTCCTGAGAAAATTTTATGATGAGTTCTAATAGGTTTCCCTATACCTATTTTCAACTGCTACTTAGATATCTTGATTTTTTTTTAAATTTTGAAAGATGTAGCGTTATTTGCAACACAGTATCTTTTGCCCATTTTCGACTGGTAATAAACACTTCTAGGGTAGATGGAAGCACAAGAATGACACTTTCGAAATCCACATTGACAATTGATTTGTCGCATACAGGCTGTCCAAAGCTGCATGACCAATTACGAAATCTTCAAAGTTGAAAAAGTTCTTTTTTTCAAATGGAACACCCTGTATATTATTGGATGATCAGAATAATCACCAGCACCGGTTTGCTGGTGATTATTCTCCCTTAAGACATGTGGATTATCTTGTGCCTAGTAGTGAATATTTTGACGATTTATAATTCCTTGCCTGTTGAATTTTGATTCGTCAGTCCAGATAATTTTATAAAGGAATCTTGGATCTTCTGTCATTTTTGTGCACATGAACTCGCAAAAGGCGAAGCATCTTGCCTCATCACCAAGGCGTAAGCCTTGTACAGTTATTTCACAAAAAGGATGCATTTTGTGTTTTTTTAATATGAATATGAATTGAAGTTCTTGATATGCCCAATTCCAGCGCTGCTGCTGGAATTGAACTCCGTGGATAAGCTTGAAAATAAGCCAAAACATTCACCTCGTTAGCTTCATTATCTATTACTGACTTTCGATGATTACGAGTTGTCTTTACACTCCCAGTTTCCAAAAATCGAGCTTCAATTCTTGCAAATTTTCCAGGAGTCATTGCTGGTAAGTCCGGATATCGCTCGTTAAATAATCTACATGTGCGTCTGACAATTCGTTCACATTCACCGTGCGTATAAAACAAATTTAGCAGATCATTATTCGAATATTCTTCAATATTCTCCATTATGAACTGTATTTCATAGAATTAGCAAAATAGAATTGTACTACTTTGACATAAAATCAACAACTGTCAAGTCACTTGTTCTAATTCCTCTTATAATCAATGCTTACTGGATACGATTTTGTAGTTTTAGTAGATTTTAGTAAAAAATATGGAATAACAAGAAAACCGTTGTAAATAGGTATAGGGAAAGTCATAGCGAATCGATGCAGAATTAAATTCTGCATCTGATCATCCAATAATATACAGAGTGTTCCATTTAAAAAAAATAACTTTTTCAGAAGTACAGCATTTTTGTTTGGATACACCTATAACAATTTTTTTTGAGTTTAATAGTTTTCTTTTTTATCAGTGGCATTCAATCTGAATAAGTACGGATATAACATACAATATAATATCGTATAAGTATATATTATGCTTTACAAATTAACCCATGACGTAAAAACGTTTACCCATACACTATAAAGACAAAGTAAATATAAATCACATACCTGGAATGTGTCATATCCCATAATAGAAGCTCGCCCATTTGTAAAGAAGCGATTAATTGTGAATCAAATGGCGCCCAATGCGCAGACGCCAGTGGTTTGCCGTAATCAAGAGATAAGATTGGCTTTTGCTTATTTACATTGTAAAACCGAATGACACCAATCTTTTCAGCAATTAACAGCTTTGAATTGTCATCTTTATGCCAACACGCAGACATTCCTGGTGATGTTAATTTTAGAGTCGCAACATGTTTATTGTCCGTTGTTGTCCATAGTCTGGCAGTATGATCATCACTAACAGATACAATGTAAATATGTTCTGGATCATAATTCACATCATTTATATAGCCACTATGTCCAATCAATTCCTAAAACAGTAAGAAATTTTTGTCTAAACTTTTATTTACAAAACAAAATGTCAATGTAGCAACTGAACGAGTTTCCTAACTACAACTATATACATATATGCAGGGTTTTTCTGTGGAAGTGGCTAATTAGATGTTTTCATGCTCAACGAAACTCTTCAGCTTTAAAAATTTAGGATTTGTAATAATTTGCTGTTTATTTTCTTTCTAGAATATTTCTTACACTTCCGGTTATCTGGAAGCCGCCACAAAACTTTGGTGTCTTCAACTGTTACTAAGTCTAAGATATTACGATTTTTTGTGAAAATTTTCACCGTGGTACGTAAATGATTATTTTTCACTTTCCTTATGTTTCAGAGATCTTATATTTCATTTTACAACTATCACATACCATTGTTCCACCAAAACTTAATGAAACTTTCCTTTCATATCATACAGGCTGTCTAAAAATTAGTTGCAAAATTCAATTTTTTCAAATAGAATATGCTTTGATATTGTTTGGTGTAGAAATAAATTCTACACGGATTTGTTGTAACATTCCATATAGTTTTCTTTAAAACACGCGTTTTATTTATTAATGCTTTTAATCGTCGAATAATATCTTATCTGGCAGGCTATGATTTTGACAGTAGAATAAATTGTCACTAAATATTAACTCCTTCAATATTTTCCATTATTTAGTTTATAAATTACATTATAACACTTAAACATGCAACAAAGTGATTTACTGAGAATAATAATTTCTTTTAATATCAAAGTTACCAGGTAAACAATGTAAAAACATACAGTATGTTCTATTTGAAAAAATCGAGTTTTACAACTTTAAAATTTCTTTAATGTGTCGGTGTACCGAGATGCCCTCTCGGTAACCGTAAGGGATAGGAAAAAAAAGAGTGGTCAAGTCTCGATCTCTTTTTTCGAGATATTCTCAATGGCGAAAACGAAAATTAGTTATATTCTTTTATTTTTGAGTTATAGCCAAAAATTTAGTTTTTCGAGTTTTGCCCATTAATTCGCTTGTCTTTAACGATACGAAAAAACAGTTTTAATATTTTTAAGGCATTTTTATCAGTAGAATCGAGTAGTTGCACTACTGCACTACTAATGTGGCCTTCGTCGGTCCATTTAATTTTCCTAAAGAAAAATTCATCCTGCTGTTTTTTTAAATACCACCGGCAAAATTCCAAACGGAGGTTATAATCACCTGGATGTAGATCATGCACCTTTCTGATTTATATGTTTTATATTTATTTCTTTTTAGAATTCTATGTGAACGAACCCAGGATATTAATTATTAAGATATTATTAACTTCATGATCTATTTGACGGCTTGACATTTTTTCCATTCCATTTTCCACAACAGTGCCTGAAACGCTAATAGCAACATCTTCTCCTTCTTTAGAATACCTCTTTGGTCGTGATTTGTCGAAGGGTCCATAATTAATTAAGTTTTCCTTCCGTCTACTATATATTCTACCATTGGGTTGCCTTCTGCTCAGGTAGCGATTAAAATATCAGCAGCATAAGCGTCATTTTTATTTGTGATTCAATGTAGCATAACATTCTTTTCAAAATTTTCAAATTTCATTTCAAAACGTACTTAACACGCACAGTTCTTAGACTTATACTTAACACGTATGTCAACCTTTGACTTTGACAGAAGAAACCAACTGTTTTTTATAGTCTTTTCCCTGTCATAGGCTGCTAGATATTTTTTTAATTTAAAATGTAAACAGTTAGTTCTTTTATGTTTCATTAGATAACTGGTGGAAATCGACTCCATAACCTATATATTTTTAAAAAGAGAAAAAAACACTCTGTCTATGTCATTGCCTACTACGATTTACATTAAAAAAAAATAACTTTATGCTGCAGACCAAAAACGGGTGCATAAAATAACAATCTGATTTAACTAGTCGATTCTACTCATAAAAGTGCCTTAAAAACAAAAGAATATAACTAATTTTCGTTTTCGCCATTGAAAATATCTTGAAAAAAGAGATCAAGACTTGGCCATTCGTTTTTTCCTCTTACTTATTGAGATACCTTATTCTGACAAGCAATTTGGACCAGCCCGTACCTACATATCTGTTTCTATGTAGCTATAAGATTATCACATATGCAATAATTTATTGAACTTGAAGTATACCATTATGCAGTTTTTTATTATATTTTTTTTTGAACACATGAATATTTGCCAAAATATACAAATAAACTTCGTATATATTTTAGCAAATTTTTGCTGCTATCAATGTAACATAAAACAACTTAAATAAAACTCCAAATGCAAAAGTTTACACAATTTAGTATTAAAGTTTTGAATGAATGAATAATATTAGATTAGGCATACAAATTATTTCTACTACTTTTATGCTTTATATATATTAAAGCATTATGCAAGGTCTTACATTAATGGAATGAGAGCCTTGGAATGTTTCATGAAAAATTTCATTCATCATAAATATATCCCCATTTGCTCAAAAATTCCCTAGGATATATACCTCCAAGCATGGGATTCCTAACACCACTCAATGTGAACCTGCGTAAACCTATTGCTGCCGCTCTCATGTCATCTTATGATAGCAAGAGATATTAATAGCATCAAGGAAGATCCAGTGCGAAGTGGTGTCCTAATACTTATTTTTGTGTATACGTATGCACATTTATACTAATACCAATACCCTTATCACATATAGTTGTGTTTAAAATTAAATCTTTCTACTTAAAATATTCGAATAATGTCGAAATACTAAATAACTTAGACCGACTATCATCACAGTTTGACAAATTTACAATAGTAGTTATTGTTTTCAGTTTATTGATTGCATTGTTTGATGTTCCAGGCTGTGTACAACTTTGTGGTATGTATGGAAAACATAAGATATAGAGAGAATATGTGTTCATATATGTATGGACATAAAATTACCTGACATATATTTTCATCAGATAGGTTGCCTTTAAATACTCTTAATTTAAAATCAACACCTGCTGTACAAAATTGTATATTCACTGGGACAATATTAACCGCTGTTTCTGATGATAAATATAAGCTGGTGCAAATAATATTATGTTGAAATTCAGCCAGCACATCAAATATTAGTTTGTCCTAAAATATACTTAATTCATTATTTTAATCAGTGAGGAGGGTATATTTATATATACATACTTGATGATCTACTTGAGCTACTATTATTTTATTGGTAAAAGCTATTAACATAATATCCTGCGACCACTCGTAAGGAGAATAATGTACAAATAATATTTCACCATGCTCTGCTAGTTTTATACTATAAGTGGGACGATGAACTGATTCTGTAGAATTATGTAGCGCTGTTATTCTGGTAAGTGTAGTATCCATTTTATATCACATTCATACAAGACGCTACTACTTTTTGTGTTTTATGTTTAAAACAGTATTTGTAGGTTAAAGTAAATAGCATGTAAATAATCTCTATCTTCCTATACAAACACCACTAGCATGACTCGCACACGGCGCATTGAACAGCGCAAGTGGGATTCAGAACATGCTTTCAGGACCGAATTGACACAATATTATTGCAATTGCAGAATTGAATACGTGAAATTGAATATCAAATACCAATGAGCATATATCGGTAATAGTTTACATTATCAATATGAATAAAATTTAAAGTGGGAAATACAAGATTATATTAATAATAATAATATAATAATAATAATATTTTATTGCCCAACAAATTACTAATCCAATTACAGAGCAATACAATTATATAGAATTATGAGTGATCAATATAATCAACGCAGAAAAAAAAATACAAAATGGAATTAAGAAATTCCACTTAAATAACCAAAGAAACTTAAATGTAATACATAATTTAGGGAGAAAAATAAAAGAAACGGCTAAATACAAAAATAATTTATAATGAAATTATGAAAAATCCACTTAATTAACTATAGGCCTTGTTTATATATCTTATAGTTATTCAACCGAGCTGCGTAAGGTGCTGATATCTGGCGGCGATAGTATAAAAGTACTGATGAATGAAATTAAATACCGCCAAATATTAATTGGAATGCGAGATATGTTGGTTGTAGATTCTGAAATAAACTTGGCAGTTAACAACAAAGTAAAACCAATCAAAATTAAGAAATTACAATGCAACATTATTAAAAAAAATTAATGGGCACGCCAAACCTGACACGCCATCTGAACGCCATCCAAAGGTACTTCAAACCGGTTGAATAACTATATATATATATATATATATAAACAAGGCTATAGGTAAATCAAATTTAATATATAATTTAGGGAGGAAAATAACAAAAAACTGCCGAATACAAAAATAATTTATAATGAAAATCGATTCAAACATTTTCCTACAGCAGCGTTTCTCAACCTTTTTGCATTTCCGACCCAATTTTCAATCACAATTCTCATCGCGCCTCCCTTGCCCCACAGGTTGAGAAATACTGTCCTACCACGTCCTACAGCAATTTTAAAACCACGATGCGTGTTATTGAAGATGAACCAGATGAACGGCTAGTAATTCTGTTGTAATTGTCACACATAACGTAAATGGAGGATGTGCATAGAATATTAGTATGAGGAAAAGGTAAATAAAAAGTGACAGTAGGCCGAGTAAGGATTCACGGGACAAAGAAATTAATAGCGTTTTCGTCTTATTTGCACTCCGTGTATGCGAAAACTGTGATCGTAGTAAAGCGCAGTGCGCATTTATTGTCGTGAAAAAAGTAATACATGATTTTATATATATGTTCCAATACAAGTCCCGAATTAATTCTCGTTCGTTCGAGTTTGCGCATTTGACTTTTTTCTGCTGCTAGAGAAAGAATATAATTCGGGCTTTCGTGGGATTTGAAATTCAGTATTCCTACAACTTCTCCGAGTCGCTTCGGAACTGACGAGAATTGAAATTTGAAATTCTTCCTTAGACGCAGTAATTGAAATTCGGCCATGCGACATGTGCTGATTTATTTGTATATTTATTACTGATATGATATTGATATTGGATAGTTGTAATATCACTGACTGAGATTCACATTTAAAATGAACTACATTTATAGGTTTTATAGGTTTATAAACAAAAGGAACATACAAAGTGCAATTTTTCTTACAGTGTGAAATCATTTAATAAATGCTTTTCTGCTTTAACTGTAATTTTTTGTCCTCATATTAAAAATTACAATTAAAGCAGAAAAGCATTTATTAAAAGGAACATAATTCTTTGTTATTATTAGTAAATTTAATTGATAAAATAAATTAATTTGATGTAAAACCACGTTGTTTAAAATACAAAATTATATATTGTTTTATAATTTATATCAGATTTTATTAGAATTACTTTAGTAATAACTGCCGTAATTCATAACCTTAGAGGTTATTAGGAGCGGTGGATACACGCCGTCTGCTGTGATCCTACTACACTAGAAAGGTTGCTCCAAGAAAAACGTAAATTTCAAATTTGTAACAATGATGAAATGATTCGGAATTTTGGAATGGAGAATTTTAAAATTCGATATTCTTCCGAACTGTAGTTCGGGACTTATGTTGCGGTACTAGTTAAGCGCACCACAGATTATACTGACGTCTCAGATAATGTCGCAAAAATTCGCCTTACATAGAATTTTTTTTTTTATAATTCCCCCAACTACTTGTCGAGTGTACCTCACTTGACCAATAAATGGGGATTGACGTAGAGCTGCATTAGCAAAATCTGAACGCTGATAACTTCGACGTTCTCTAATCAAAACAATAAAACAACATTTTTTCTTTCGTACATAGCTTTTGTTGTAGTTATACCAGAATACATAAATTAAATAAACCAATGTAGAAGTCGTTTAGCCATTGCTTTTGAGAACGCATTTCTTAGTTCAGATGCTTACTGCAATAGCTTGTCATTTTTATTGTAAATAACGCAACCATGTTTGAAAAAGCAGAGTCTTTATTATTTATTAAATAATCATTAATAATAAAACAAAAAGTATCTAACAGTATGTACACAATAGATATTATTTGAAAATCAAAACCAGTCACAGATACATTGAACAACAATGGAATGTTGAACAACTGTTTACTATAAATGTAAATAAATTAATTTTCTACGGAATAGAGGATAATCATGCATTAAAAATATTGCGGAGATCTGGCACTGTTTCTTTTAATTCCACTTTTTTGGATATTACTATTCTGGGCAGGTCATGGATTTTAACTTCTTTCTTGAATAATTGCCCTACACTTTTACCCAGCAACTGCAACGTAATAAATTTTATGTTGTTGAAGATTTTGCTCTGTAGTTGTTACAATTAAAGTTAAGTAAAACGGAGCGGCTAAATTGAGCTGTTATATTACATTCGAGAAACGTTTCGAGTTTCGACTACAACTGCAGTATTTATCAAACTATCGAAATGTTGCAAAAAATTGTCAAAGAACGTTATACAAAATTACGACGTCACACATAATTTGATTGAAAAAAAGAAAAGTCGGAAATTAAAACTATAAAATTTCTGAAAAAAGACTAAAATATTGCAACATTATAACACTTCAGTTTAGCCACTTTATTGTAGTAAGTTTTATGAATTAAAATAACACCTTATATGAGAAATAGAAGCTTGTGTAGGAAAAGCTTGAATAGCAAACGATACTACAAAAAATTAATGAAAAAATTATATTACCGTTCCTGTTATTTTCTTGAATAAGTCTTTCTTCACCTTTTCCACTTTATTGCCCTTGCTGGTACTTCCAGAAATTCGTTCATCAAGTTTCTGTAAATCTACCGGATTTACTCCAGGTATTTGCTGCGTAACTGCCAGAACTTCTGGGAATGTCGGTCTTAACATTTCATACATTTGAGCACCCAACGTTAATAAGGAACCTTGATTGGCTTCGTGTTGGCCATGTAAAGTTAGTGCATTTAGGACCGCAGCCATAATATGCGCTGCCATTTCTCCATTTAAAGAGTTATCGGCAACTAGTTGCCTGATTATTGGTCCTGTTAAGTAAGTGGCTTTTAGAGACGCATTACTATCGACCCACGATAACGCTCCCAAAACCGTCAGCACTAAGCACTGGCAGGTTTTTTCAGATCTTAACAGAATTATTCCCAGCTCGGAGATTACTTCAGTGGTCATATTGTTCCTAGTTGGTGGTGGAGGACCGTCCATACTTAACTCCTCTGTTTCCATGATGTCTTGTGCTGCCTCTGGTGTTAAACTACCTCCTACTAAAGCTACCTTGAGGACATCTAAATATTCTCTGCTTAATGCTCTTGTCAGTATGTCTTCTAGTACTTCTTGAGTATCAGCATTATCTTCTTGTGATTCTCTATTTCGGAGTTCATTTACCTGTTGCCATTTTGTATTCAGTTTATTTAACACTGCAACAGAGATTTATATTTAGTTAAAAGTAATTGTTACTTTTTTGCAAAGAGCGATATTATAGTACGCAATAAAACCTGACCAATTTGAATATTACAGCTCGCGAAATTCTAAGCAAACGTCTAAATTTGAGTGATACCAAAAATACTTTTTTCAGTCCTCCTATAACTAACAGAACGGAAATCTAATCAGTACGATTTCAGCAGGATAGTAGCTGTTCCAACATACTGTATTTGTAGTAATAGGTATATACATTTTATTAAAGGACTTAACAAATTACAATATTTCTCTTTATTTTAGGCACCATACAACACTTTTCAAAATTAGTTAGTGTAAAACCTATTTTTATCCCACTTAAAAACTATTTTTAAAATTTCTTTGTTTAGTATAATATAGCATTCCCACAGGCTGTGATGGCTGCCTTAACTCTAGAACTACTTTAGTTTATTTTTTATAATTAATGTTTTTACAGGTGCAACCAAATTTTGAAGCAATAAGGTCCCTCAAGTGTTTGATGTCTATTTTATGAAAAAGGTACAATTATTAAAAGTATTTCTAACTATATTTTTAAGACATTTGTGTCTCGAGTAAACCTGAAGTAATAAAGCGATCTTTTTTTTTATTGTCAATGCATTTGTGTCTAGGTTCTGATTAACACATCAAGTAATATACAAATTGCCTCACAGCCAACAGAATTCTTGGCCTTATAGATCAGGCAAGAGCTTGTCGTAATGTCGTCATTAACATTATTGTTGATTCTAGAAAACTATTATATTATACTTACTTATTGGAGATATGTGTGCAATTATTGGTAACAATACCGCTTCATAAAATGGTTGCGGACACGAATATATAAACGGCTTTAAAAATACCCTGATGATTGGTCGCAGTCGGTAGTCGGGAATAAACTAAAAGTAATAATTATTATTAATATGACATCGATGATCAAGTATTGATGATTCAAATAGAAATTTTAAAATCTATAATAATCAGGACCAAATACGACATATAAAACTTAAATTTCAAGAAAAAACTTTGATATTAGTTCTCAGATATAAATAATGTGCTTTATTGTCATGAAAAATTATAAATTAATTTTATGGAAAAAGCAGAGTAAAAAGTGTAATTAACAAATTTTATAATAAAAAAGGACATGTACAACAAATACAGATATAAAGTGTCAGATACACTAAGTCGTTAAAGAATAAACTTGCGCTGCCCGCACAAAGAAAGAAAAAAGGAACTGAAAGTTTGAAAGAAAACAAATTTAATGTTACCCCCATCCGCAAAACTCGCTAACAACGTAAAGACGTTGCTGAAGAAGATATGATTTTACCTTTCTGCGAAACTTGACGTATGTTGGTATCGATTTAAGTTGGATTGGGAAAAGTTTATAGAGCTTGATTGTGTCGTAGAAGATGAGTTCTTAGTTAACTATGAACTGGGTAACAGGTAAGTAAAGGTCGAGTTTCAAGCGTCTTACAACGTAGTTACGAACAGGTAAATCGCAAATATGTTTACGAATTAGTGAGACAGATTCCAGGAAGAAGAGTCCAGGAAGGGTCAGGATTTTATAGTGTAAAAGTATGGTCGGCAGTGATCTCTGGTCAATAGTTGAAATGTGTAGCGAATTGCCCTTTTTGCACATTAAAAATTGTATTGAAGTTGTACAAACTAAAGGTGCCCCAAAAGGGCAGCACGTAGCGAAGATGAGATTCAAAACGGGCAAAGTAAGTAATTCGAACAGTAGAAGGATTCAGCTCCCTGGGTACAGATCTGATTGCAAAGCACGCAGAAGACAATTTTTTGGAGAGAGTGTCGACATGGAGAGACCATTTAAGAGTATTGCCAACGATAAGTCCCAGGGATTTAACAGATTGAACCATATTGACGGTGTCATTATCGAATAAACAAGGTAACTGCAGTGCATCTTTGTAAGGTACAACCACCGTTTTGTCTTTGTTATAACAAACGCAGTTGGAGTTACACCACTGTTTGATGAGGGTTAGGTCCTTAAATATAATATATATATAATTTGGGTTGCTTCAAGTGATGCTAGTGTCATCAGCGAAGAAACAAAATTTCCCACTGATCTTTAAATGGGTGAGGTCATTGATAAAAGGAAGGAAAAGTATTGGACCAAGGACTGAGCCCTGTCATATAGTCAATTCCCATACACGATGAAGAGGAACTATTTCCTCTCTATTTCTTATTGAAAAGATACAATTTGAACCATTCCAGAGGAGTACCACAAATCCCATAGTAAAATATTTTTTTTATTAGGATGTCATGACTGACACATTCAAAGGCTTTAGATAAGTCCCAGAACACTGTTGTAATGAAGTGTTTATAATTAATATTGGTAAAGACTTCATTGAAGACCGAGAAGAAGGCGTTGGCAGTCCTTGAATTAGACAATAACCCAAACTGTCTGGGGTGATAATTTTAATTTTTTTTAGAAAAACCAAAAGCTGTTTTTTGATCAATCGCTCAATAATTTTGGATAAGGCTGGGTGTAGGGCAATTGGTCGATAATTATTGAGATCGTCTTTATCACCGGCTTTATGAAGAGGGACGATAATGGCTGTTTTAAGACATTGTGGAAAAACACATTTCACAAATGAATCGTTAATGGCATCATCTGGAAGGCTCCGAAATATTTTAATGGAAAGACCGTCTGTGCTGCAAGTTGACTTACTCTTAATCTCACTAATTGTCTGCTGTAGTTCTATCTTGTTAATAGGCCTTAAAAAGGAGCTGGATGCATTCATATTGGCAGCCGGTAGGAGGAAAATTGGGTAACTTTTTGGAGGTATATCCGAGATTAGGTTTTTGGCAGCATTAACAGAGTAATGATTAAGTTCATCAGGATCACGGGACACCGGCTCATTGGTGCGGGTTTTGTTTCTCAGATCATTAACAATAGCTCAAGTCTCTCTAGCCGGGTCATTTGCTTTTATTTATAACATTGACAATTCATATTCATATTCTCGTGACAAATTGTTACTGGAGAAAGTAGTAACTAATTGATTTCGATTGTCTCTTGAATCAAATCTTTAACTTAATACTACCATGTGTGTGTTAATGTCACTAATACTGATATCACAGAGTAAAGGTTGTGCAGAGGTTTCACCCCAGTGATTAAATTGGTATCTGCCTGTGTGCGTTTTTGAAGAACTCCTAACGATTCTTTTGGGCCCATTGATCATTCTTTTTCTGTTGCGAGCTAGTTCATAGATTTGTGGCATTGTACAGACAATGACAAATAATAAAATCGTGAACGTAAGGGATAATATTATTCTCTGTTTTGTCGTTATAAAATTTACCGTATTTATTAAGAATTTATTCTGAAAAGAATTCCAATTTGAAAATATCACTATGACTCATATTAAGATAATGTTCGGGTCGTTATATCGCTCTATACACTAATGTATCTAAACGTTACGTTGACTAGCTCTTCACAAATTTTTACTCTTAGGTTTTCTAGTGCTGGCGGTAGTCATAAATGCAAAATATAAAACAAATGGTCCATCAATATTTGTTAAAAACCGAGAAGTCTTTTGCAGTCACTAACGTCATTAAATTGAACGACAATGACGGTATTTTACAGAAGAAGTATGATTATGAACGAATCAGATTTTTATTTACATGGAAAATCATCGAATAATCCGTTGTAGGCTGTAAAAATAACGCGAATTCCCAATGAGAAATGGAACACACTTGTTTGAACGATAAACACATGCAACGAAAATATATGAGTGTAGCGATAAAATCATTTCTTTTGGCAATTTTACTATTATTTTACTTGATTTACATCGGACGTAATAATCAAGTACGCGAAATTCATAAGGAAGCGCCTATGAAAAGAGCATGAAGAAGAATATCCTAAAACTCGCGCTATTCCGGTAATAAAAACGCAAAAACTTGAGGGGATAATACGATATATAATATCGTAGACATTTCCGCCCATTTGACTTTTCACAAAGCCAAGGACAATAACTTAGATCGACCTTAAATGAGCGTGCATCTAAAAATATTTGGGTTTGATACTAGTCGCCAGTTTGATTAGAACAGTTTGTTACTTCTCGAAACCCTCGGATTTGTTACATATTTTGTTTAGATGTTTAAATGTAAAACTTATGACTACAATTTTAAGTTATTCTAGATTTTCAGTGTTCAATTCGAAAGGATAAATAAATAAAAATAATTATGTTATTTGTTATGTGTCAAGATTCGTCTTGCCTTGAACGCAGGTGCAAGTGCAACCGGCGATAGTTT
Organism: Cetonia aurata; assembly: GCA_949128085.1. Taxonomy (NCBI): domain Eukaryota; kingdom Metazoa; phylum Arthropoda; class Insecta; order Coleoptera; family Scarabaeidae; genus Cetonia; species Cetonia aurata. The sequence continues at coordinate 3,507,626 of OX421885.1, forward strand.
TCCTCATATAGCCGGTATTACCACGTACTTAATTTATCTTGTTCTACGAACAGTTTGTTTAGTTTATTTAGCTTAATTTAAATTAAAAATTTTGAAGGGAAATATATAAAATAAGTTTAAAATAAACCCTACTGAAATCGAATAAGAATTGCATAGAATTGTTAATAGTGAATGTCAGATAAAACGGCAACCTTATAAAACGCGAAAACAAGAAATATCTACCGGAAGATACGCTACTCCTATTACACTTGGAAAAAACAGCACAAAATATTCACGCAAAGAAGTAAACAAACGTTGATAGTATTAAACATATAGCATTACTGAAACTTATCACCAAATCATAAAATATAGAGCTGTCAATACGACTTACATAAGAATAATGGAAAACTCACAAAAGCCAGACAGAGAAAGAGAGGATAGCAAGGAGGGCATCCGACGGAGCAAAAAACTTTCACAGATGCAAGAAAGCCATTAGAATACAATTAAAAAGTTAAAGGAACCTAAAGATATATAAAATAAATCAAAAGTAGATGTGAAAAATGAAAAAGGGGAAGAAATGGGACGGATGAGAGCAGAATTAGGCGAGTATAGAAAAGAAGTACAAAAATTAAGAGAGGAAAACGAAAGATTAACAAAAGCATGGTATTAATCAAGAAAGAAAACACTGAAAGCATACCAGAAAACGAAATCAGAAAAAAAGAACAATGAGGTCTTAACACGCCTGGAAATAGAACCATGACTTCTCAAATACTAGCGCTAAAGACATTTTTAAAACAGCAAATAAAGATACATAACTGTTAAAGTGAAAGGAGTGTGTAAACTAGCAAATAAAACTTTATTTGTGGAAACGAAGGACGCACCAAATAAAACAATGAATATGAGCAATAAGAATAAGTTAAAGGAAATAAAGGACAAACGCATTTATATTAACGATGACTTTTCAATCAATCAAATAGCAGTAGATGAAACGCTCCCCTCGTTGCCTTCAGTTAGAGTAGGCTACAGAAAACTGATAGTAAACAGGAGGTCTTTCAAATGGAACAACGAGAGTGGAAGATTATAAGAAACAAAGGCAAAAAACTAAGGAACTAAGTAAACGCCAAGTAACGAACAATGGCACAAGCAAAAAATGAAGTTAAAAACAAAAACATTGAAAAAAATAACCTCTACACTGATGGTAGAAGAGGTCGCCGATAAGTAGTATCTATTTTATTTAATGGTTAGTAAGCTTACGCATATGTAAATTGTTATTATTATTACATATACTAATGGAACTAAAAATATGTATATGATCAGCCATATTGTTCACTCTTCGTCGCATCATTTTAAACTTTTTGATTGGCCACATTCAAAAGCTTACTGATGACCAGCCTTGTAAATTTTGTCCACTCTGAACATCGCCTGTACAAAAAAAAAAAATGGTTACTTGGAGTAGACACTGCAAGAGCGAACAAAAAACATCAATATCATTTGGTATTAGATGATTTAATCTGATATCCAGTATTACGCATACAGTCTACATTATATTGTTACGTGCGCCAGTTTACTAGGTGGGGTGAAAAGTAACCTCCTTGACCGCCAGAATGCGCTGCTACTGCAAAAAAGGTTATGGTGCCTTGAAGTCCGTTCATATTTAGGCAAACATGCCAAATTTCAGTGCGATACTGTATTTAGTTTTGTTTTTGTGTTTGGCATCATGTTGAGTATGGACAAAAACGATTTTCGTTCTCTCATAAAACATTATTTTTTGAGAGGCAAAAGGGCGAAGGAAACAAAAGAAAAGTTGGATAAATATTATGGGGCTAATGCTCCGTCAGATTACTCCGTCAAATATTGGTTTCGAGAGTTTCGTGGTGGCCGCAACTCCACTACCGATCAAGTCCGCAGCGGCAGGCCCTCCGATGCGGTTACAGAGGACAATGTCAAAAAAATACATGAAATGGTGTTGGCTGACCGGAAAGTGAAGGTGCGCGAGCTAGCAGATACCACAAAGATTAGTACTGAGCGCACACGCCATATTTTGGGCAATATTCTGCATATGAAAAAGTTATCCTGCCGTTGGGTGCCGCGCATGCTCACTCCTGACCAAAAACACGAACGCGAGAGCACTTCGAAAGAGTGTTTGGGCTTGCTGATGCGGAATCGGGCGGACTTTTGGCGTCGATTGGTAACTGTTGATGAAACCTGGATCCACTATTACACACCAGAGAACAGAATGAGTGCCCGGCAATGGACTGAAGCCGGCACGAGTGCGCCGAGGGAGGCACAATGGGTCGGAAAGGTTATGGCGTCGGTTTTCTGGGATTGTCATGGCATACTCTTCGTGGACTACCTCGAAAAAGAAAAAACCATCAACAGCGGGTATTACTGTGCATTATTGGAGCGATTGAAAGCCGAAATCGCTGCAAAACCGCCTCACATGAAGCGAAAAAAAATGTTGTTTTTGCAAGACAATGCACCGGCGCACAAGAACATCGCAACCACGGCTAAAATCAATGACTTACGGCTCCAATTGCTGTCGCATCCACCGTATTCGCCCGATTTGGCTCCCTCGGACTATTATCTCTTCCCAAACCTCAAAAGATGGCTCATCAATAAAAAATTCAGCTCACGCGAGGAAATCATCGACGCCACGGAGGAGTATTTTGCAGACCTGCACCTTACTTTTCGGACGGGATCAAGAAGTTGGAAAATCGCTGGAATAAGTGTATCGAGCTAAAATGGGACTATATTGAATGAAATAAAACATTTAAAAAAAAATGTTTTCATTCCCAAGGAGGTTACTTTTCACCCCACGGTATTTTCGATGAGTTCTCATAGATGACGCTAACGAAGAATGAATTGAACAACCAAGTTCACGTACGAAACCCCAGAGGGCGGAATGGTTTTCTGTATACAACCAGTAAATAGAAGAGTTACGATTTATGCAAGTAAACGTCGAGGTGGCTCGAAAAATTGCTATAAATAATAGCGCGAGATTTAAATAAGATGCGGCGATTAAGCAGGAGTTAGTTGATTCGAGATAGCAAAGCTGGTAAAATCGAAGAGCCGTACAAGGTGAAAGGCGAGTAAAGATAAATACTTGAAATAATTAGTGAACGCAAATAAGTGAATAGTTAAGTGTTTATTTAAAAATTAGTGATTAATTTTATTATTTAGTTTAAGTGTTTTCTTTGACTATTTAATTTTCAAATAGTCGTAAGTGTGTAAATAAATCAATTTAACTGAATATATCTCTGTTGTTTCTTTAAATCCCGACGTTTTAATCATGAAAAAACGTTACAATGCAGAAACATTTTCTTTGATTTATTACAGGTGAATTTTGACTATGTCATTTGTTTGTGCTAAAAAATAATGTAAAATAACATGGCACCAGCAATCGCGTTACTTTCATTAACTGTTAAAAATTTAACGCATTTTCTCTTTATTTATTGACAAAATGTCATAGTTAAAAGTTACTTATTTTATCAATATTTTTTTATCAATACGGCAATCTTTAACACTCTAGTATAAATTTGCTTTTCTCTTTTCAATTTTTGTACTGACCCAGTTTTGAATTATTCTGATTATTGCAAATCTGCATAAATTTAATTCTTTGTGTCGGAGTTACCATTCTATTTCTTTATAACATTAAATATTAGGGTTGGGTAGAATTGAGTACGTTTAAGAAGCGAATAATGAGACCGAAACCGAGAACAAACATTGCATTCAATATTTACAATTTTAAGATTACTATTATTGTTAGAGTAGTAGTAATTGTATGTTGTGTTGGAATGTATATTTATATTTGCCAATAAATATGTTTATTAAGGCCGCTTTACAGTTAAGCAATTCTACGTGCAATTATTTTTGTCAGTTAACCAACTACACAGCCGAAAAGCCTCAGAAATACTGTGAAATGCGTACGCGTAACGTACACTTGTGGTATTTAATCTTAGGACACGCATCGAGCCCCGAATCTTTTCGTTGCTATAGTTGTCTCTCTCATTCCCCCTCGCCTAAGTTCTGATACATTAGTCGCCCTTGATAAAGCGCTCTCAGTCAGCAGTCGGCAGGTAGCCGTCAACGATAGGGTTTGTCGTTTTGTATTTACCTCTTTATAATTGATTGTAGGTGTAATGTGAATAAAATACAAAATATACCGCACAAACTACAAAAAGTTATGCACACAGTTATATGTATGAAGTCGTTTGGAGTCGAGGTAGTTTCTGCAGCATATACATTTATAGTAGGAATATGACTATATTTGAGAAAAGTAATTTATAAAATGACTGCAATATATTATTGGATTGTAAGGGGTCTCGGGATGGTAGTTATAAACACTTGCAATAATCTGCTGTAGGACCGTATTAAAGTTTGATGTAGCAATATAACGATGATGAATCAAACCGCTTTAAACAAAATAAAAAAGAAAGAACCGAAGAACAATAAGGGGCAAGCTATGTATTGGATTATTAATGAGCTGGTGTGAAGACAGAAAATTTCTCCTACTTTAACAGCTGATTTTCACAACAAATATAACTATATTGTAAATTTTATAAATAAACAAAGTACAATTAATGATAAAATTAATTAATTTTATTTAAAATTGCAGTGTAGATTCATTCATACGCATTAAAAAAAATAGGTTATCAAAAATATGTAATATATTTTAAAAAATGTAAGTGATAATCATTTCCTAACCGCTTACAAATTTTGCACAGATTTTAATTAATGGTACTATTTCTTGTAGGATAATTGTTCTTAATTATAATACAAAATTCATTCCTCTTTTATTTTAATTTTTATAGTAGGATCAGTGGAGCAATTTTGTTTGCTAGTAGGAAGTGTGAATTACACCTCCAGAATTAAAGGGGCTAATAATACCTAATACGAAAGTGTGTAAATTACCCATGCGCTTACATTGATTACTTTTCCAATTAATGTGTGTATTTGTGTATTATTTAGGTATTCTAAATTAACACCTGACTGGAATAAACATATACAAGAGCAATTATTCAGTAATACTCTGTAATGCAATTAAAATGATATTAGGATTAAATTTCTTTGTAAGCATAAATGCTTTAGAATTGCGATTGGGTAATGCGTGTACGATTGCAGGAGGTTATAGATCGGAACGGGTACTGGACGCATTATTAATAATTTTTTTATATTTTTTATTTATTTTTTTTAATTTTTTATTTTTAATTGTTTTTTTAGAAGAGGATTCTTTTTTTTTTCTTTATATTTTGTTTCTTTTCAGATTTTTTTTTTGAGGAAGTTGGCAAAAGTGATATTCTCACCAAAGTATAGGAATACCAAGTAGCGTCACTCTCTTGGTAAAACAAAATTGCGCCGCCATTTTGTTATATCCCATATGATTTATGTCACGTGTGAATGGTCATTGTAAACAAACATTTGTGTTTTGTATTTATTATGATTTTGGAATAAGTTTGAACTGTTGTCCAAGTTTAAAGGAAAGTACCACATCACTGTGCAGTGAGAAATTGTAGGAGCAATAATATTGATTCCTCGGGGCTTCATTTCTTTGGATTTCCAAAAGATGTTACGAGGTTACTGTTGTAACATACAATCTGTACATGGTAAATAATATACATATCTTCTAGGATGTCATTCTGGGCATTGCTTACTGGCCGGAGAGACATTTTAGAGATGGGAAATTGTGGTCGCTTGAAAGTATATCTTCTCTACGTTTACTGTATGAAGAATTAAGTCAAGAAGGAATGGAATATATATACACCAGAAGAATAAATCAAGATTGTCTGGAAAATTTCTTCGGAACTGTGCGACAATAAGGAGAAACTGTCTAAACCCGACCCCGATAGAGTCAAATAAAATTAATAAATTTTACGACATTCCAGTTGATTATAGACACATAGATATATCTGAAGAAAATGCTCTTACTTATATCGGAGGATATTTAATTAAAAAATGTCTGGAAAAACATTCTTGTGTGAAATACACTGAATTTTCAAACGTATAAGGATATCATTTTGATAGCAGTTCCAAAATTAATGCATTCTAAGAGCCCATGGATGATGATAATTTATTTGGTAATTTAAAGTTGCCTGACAGCAGCTTTTATCGCTTTATTAATGAAATGGATTCGTATTGAATTAGTTAGGCTCATGAAAAACATCAATTGGCCTTTTCCCAGTGGAATATTTAATAAAATTATTTGTTAGAACGAACATTTTTTATTCGTTAAAATTTTACAATAGATTGTTGAAAACAAAGCCACGACAAAATAGAAAATTAATAAATCTTTTACATTTGTAAATACTTGTTTAATTTACCTGATCGACATGTTTAACATTTAAATAACGAATTTGTTTTAATGCTAAAAAAACACGTTTTAATTTGTTTTTAGACATATTACAAGGATATTACTTACATATACATTTTTAAATTTCGCGCAATGGATAAAACAAAATGGTAGAAGGTCACCGAAAACTCTCCGTAAAAATCCATGTATAAAAACGTTAGTGACGCTACTTGGTCTACCTATACTTTGTTCTCACTGTTTACCCTTCTTAGTTGTGATTTAAGTTGTGTTTTTGTAGTTTTTAGAATTTTTTTAATTTTATTGATAAGTTTTATAGTTATTATTCTTTTAGAATTATCTTTTTCTTTTACTGTTCATGCATGTTTTCTTGGTTGATTGTTTTGAAAAACTTTTTTTTTTTGTAATTTCCGATATGTATTTTTAGTGGTGACAACTCTCAGAGTGTAGGTTTTACTGTACTTTTCCTCACTCCTAGGCGAATGCTAAGAGTGAACATATTAAATTTAATTATTTTTTTTTACCTTGTTTTCAACCTATAACTATATAAGAAATACACTAATGAAACGATATTGGAGCTATCCGCCTTCAATGACCATTGTCCCATCGCTTTTTAGCGCAAGTACAAAAAAGATCAAGTATCTGTAGTATAATAGATATTTTGCCTATTTATATTTTCTTTAACTTATGCGAGAGATGTTCTTCTTCATCAATATTTTTCTTCTACCGTTTATCCTTTAATAGTAATATTTTACAGTGTTATTTTTTGGGTATACGGTAGATATAAATCAATAAAATTTTACAAATGTTTAACTGTAATTTATTATTCTACGTTCAAAGACAAATCCGAAACGTAGAATAATTAATTACAGTTTAAATATGTAGCAACACTACGCGATGATTTATTTAATATCATATAGAACAAAATCTTCCAGTTCGGTGGGCCCTTACAAGAATTGCAAGACCTGTCGCAATTTTTTCTTTAATCTAACGTTACATTTCATTAATTTCGCGAAACTTTTTTTTTCAATTAAAATTTATAGTCCGTTGTTTATTAAATGTTGAATAAGTGCTGCAAGACATTATAACTAAAACAAGATTAATTGTCATCATTAGTTTATATCACCTCTTCATGTTATGCAATTATACCTTACTTTTACAATAAGAAATTAAGGACACGGTTAATACTTTTAAAGAGATATATCGTTTTTAAAAAATACTAAAATTGTTTTCAAACGGTGATTTTAATAATAGCTACAGAATTAATTACATATTTTTAAATTTTATTCATACATACAAAATGTATCTCTTTAAGCTACCGAACGTTGTTACATTAATTGCATTAGGTTATGAATAGTTATGATTATAAATATTGTATTTGAATGCTAACTTTGGAACGGGTAAGTTTCCTAACGCACAATTAGTACTGCATTGTACCCTCATAAATCCTATCGCTACTGTTTCCCGTTTTCTATAAATGGTTCAAGTTCAAGGCGGGAGGAAGAGATAGCAATAGCTACGAAAAGATTTGCCTCGATGCGTGCCCTAAGATTAGATACCGTAGCTGTACAATAGGTACAAGTTTATAGCTACATAATAATATTTATATTCTTAATATAAAAATATAAACACAACATACAACATACCTAAGTGACCAAGATGCAACCCAAACGTAAATAAAATCAGACCGTAATGAAAAAGAATACCAATCATCACATTAAATTAAAAGCGGCTTGTTTATCACTTATTATTGCTGCATCTGCACTATTAATAGACAACACCAATGTTTGAAACAAAAGGCGGTGCGTGAAACCCTGGTTGAATAGGCAAACGGGAAATATTAGTATAATAAACGAGTATTTAAATCTCAACGATATTGAAACATTTGAAACTTTATTTTTATTATAGGTTGCCAACCATAAAATCACTAAAAATATCACCAGAATTACGTGTTGCATGCAATAAAAATAGAACAAGTTCTATTCCGTGCAATGCAAGTAAAATTGCACTCAGCTGATCGAAATCAATTGAATGCGTATGCGTGCAATTTCTATTGCATGCAAGAAAAATTGCGAACTGTAAAGCGGCCTTTATTATTATTTATGAGAGATGAATGAGAAAGATAAGTATGTAAAAAACGTTTAGTGGCAAATATCAGTTTCTGGGTAAACAGTCTTTAATTCTTATACCACTTTTATTATTTGTACATTTCGAACGTTTAATGTATCTTGGTTTTTTTTCCTATCCGTTTACAATCCTTTAATATATCTTTGTTTTGCGGAAATTTGTATTAATTAATTTGAAATGTAGAAATTAAATCTTTATTTGACGTTTCGCGAATGTCGATATTGGCTTCTCCAGCAATTATCCAATAATTATTATAAAAAAAAAAATTATTATAATTATTATTCACTAAAACAACTATTGCTTTAGAGATTTTTTTATAATAAGTATTGGATAATTTCTGGAGAAGCCAATGTCGACATTGGCGAAACGTAAAATAAAGATTTAATTTCTACATTTAGAATTTATTAATACAAATTTCCGCAAAACAAAGATATATTAAAGGATTGTAAACGGATCGGAAAAGAAAATAATACCCACATTTCGAACGTTTATAGCCCAGATTTTCTGGTTGTTGTGTGGACTTTAAAATTATAAAAATTGAGAATTCTAACAATTGAGCTGGTGCAAGAAAAGATAGCAAAAGATGGATTGGGCATGTGCATCGAAAGAAAGACTACAGAATGGACGTAAATGGCGAGAAATATGCAGAAAGAAATAATAACTCAAATCTACGCCTACACCTAACGGTAAATGGCAAACGATTAAGAAGAAGAAAAAGGAGAAAAGAATTCTAACAACACCTAAATAAAGCAATAAATTATTTAAAAAACCCTGACAATTAAAAATTCTCGAGTACTTTCCACCAAGTACTCGAGAACAGCTGAACCAAACAAAGGCACATTAACTTTAAAATTGTATTTATGTATTTGATTACTTAATACAAATTTGCACCAAATTTAATTTGATTTCAATTGTGTTTTTGGTTTACATGAAAAAAGGGCATCTAAAGCAAAAATCAACAACAAAAAGAAATAGCAATGGCGACACTGACATAAATTTATATAGGTGTGCATTAATTAGAATAGTTATTGCAAGCATATTGTCAAAATTCGCGTTTATTGATTTTAGTTCTATTTTACTACGTAACTCGTATTATTTATAACCGTAACCAAAGTAGTCATTTGAGGTATGCGTTGAGGAGTATGCGTTTATACAAGTGAGAAAGGGCAAGGAGAGATGCATATTACTCATAAGAATCTGATAGTGACCAGTGTTAATGTCAATTGCTGAATAGTATTTCAACGGATTAATTTTTTCTCTAATGCTTCATAAATTTTAAATTAATTTCTGATGAACCCACATTTGAATTATTGTTTTTCAGTGCACGATTATACATTTTTCTTGACTTCACAACAAAAGATGGCAAAAAAAATTTGCTGCATTATTTTCAAACTGTATTTTCTTTTCTAATAAGTAGATGGAGAGTGAAAATGCATTAACGACTTAAGTGTCTGTCTTACACATTAGCCCTTAGTTTCTCATGTATTTCCGCACTTTAATTATAGGGTACATACCTGTAAACAAGCTAATATACTATTAACTATAGCGGGTCCTAAATCGGGCAAACTGTATAAATCTCTACCGAGAGAAGGCCCAACAGCCCCCATCATATGATAACAACTTTCGTGTAATCCAGTTAAAAATCTTTGCATTCTTTCCATAGGAACATGAGTAGAATTACTTTCAGACGAATCGGTAGCTTGGCCGACTAAACCTAATAGATTCGCCTTTTCCACTTCCAACATATTTAAACATCCCTTGTAGCTTTCTTCTAATACAGCTTGTGCTTCTGGGGTGAATAGTTCATTAAAAATTCTGATTAATGATAAAATGTGAGGGAGGAGTGGTACTACATGAGGTGCAGCAGGATTTCTACACACCGGATTTCCAGATTCGGTAAGAGCTACTACAAATCCACCACGAGTAGCACGTTCCGGATCGTCCGGCCACGCACATCTTTTAACGGCACCCAAAAGTAAATTCACGCAATACACTAGATTACTTCTATTAGAACCGTAAATGTTGTCATTTCCGTTGGTTCCATTTGACGATTTATTCAATCCAACAAATGTGGTAAATTCTATGGCACCTTTAAATGCGCCTGCATTTGCCACTGCTAACCATTGAGTATTTGCCTCTCTCATCACTTCACCCACGAATGAACTCTGACGTTCGTAATCGCAAAAATGGTTGGATATAAGAAGAAGGGCTTCTTGCAGTGTGACCTTTTCTAAGGTACTGAGTTGTGCTGGACCATCATGTTGTGACAGGTTGTCCACTGTTAGCCGTATTTGATCGAACATTGGAAGCAACAACAATGGATATTTGTTGCCAATTTTAACCATTAGAGAAGCAGCGTGCCTGCGAACATTTTTAACCGCACGTGAGCGACTATCTCGAGTCTGGCCAGGTGCTGTGTAAACCAGTGCGGAAAATATTTTTTCCAGAACTTGTGGTAATAAAGCAGCCCCAGACATGGCAACAGAACTTGCTGAAATATGTAATTAATTATTAGTTAATAATTATTGATTAACATATACGGATTGAGTAGATTATCAGTTTTATAACTTATAACTACAGACCGGATTGAGAAGACATTAGTGGAAACCAATGGTCTTTAGTTAACGATTTAATTAGTAGCATTTTTGAAAGCATATTTACAAATCCAGTTTTAAAAATAGCAATTTCTTAATGTTCGGTTGCCTTCTAAACCAACTATTACGAGATGGCGTCTATGGTTAGAGGCAGCAATTTTTTATGCAAATAATTTTGAAGGTATAAAGAATGTAATTCTTGAAACAACTGTTAGCTCTATTTCTCTAGAAAATTGTAAAAAGATAATTCTCTAAAGAAATTTACCACAACTTTCATAACTTTGCGTTTGAAAAACTTCGTGCACCTGCCAGATGCAGTACTTACAAACTAATACGGAGTGATCAACTCAAGACGCCCTTTAGTGACAAAATTTTACAGCTGACTAGGGTATTTTACTTTTCTGTTATTCGCTATCCTGTCGTTTCTTGTTATTGTTTACATGCCATCATTTGTGTTATTTCTGCGTTCTTTGTTGTATACTCTTAATTCTTCAATAATTTTGCTATTTTTCTGAAATTGTTTTTAATAATACAGCTTCAGCTCTAATTTTTGTTGTATGCTGGTAAGCATAAAGAATTTTATTTTAATTACAATGAAAAACTTAATTTGATATTTATCGTAAATGTGTTTCAAGCAAGAAAAACAATGCTGTTTACTGTTGAACAAGATACCTATATTGGGGTTTCCCACTTTCGAAGTGCTGTTGAAGGTAAAGATGATGTTAAACGCAAACGTGAACCAGAATCGTTACAGAAAATGTGCTTGTTGATATACGAAATACAATGGAAATTCGTCCTAATACTTCTGTAAGGAGATTATCTGTACAAACTAAAATTTTATTAATCAATTGAATGATGAAGGATTGCAATATGGTTATTTTCAACAGGACGGTGCAACTCCTCACATAGCGCAAGCTAATTTGAACTATTTACACAAATTTTATGGAGGTCGACTTATTAGTAGAGACCGCTGGCCAGCCCCCACCATTCACCAGATCTAACTCCATTTGATTTTTTCCTTTTTGGTCACTTGAAAAATAAGGTGTTTGCTAATGTTTTACATAACGTAGACGATTTAGAAAATTCTATTACGCAAGAAGTAAACAATATTTCCCCCGACACTTTAAAAAATGGTTTTAACAGCATGAAACGAAGAATCAATTTATGCTTGGAACAGGATGGTGGGCATTTTGAACAGCGGTTGTAAATATTAAAATTGTTCACTCCATGTTAATGTGTTCCGTATTGTTAAATCCTCACTACATTATCTGTTTTGTTTAGATTGTATGACTTTATTATCTTATTAGGTGCAATTTTTTACACAATAATAAAGGTTATAGCTTAATTTGATGATTTACATGCTTGTAATAATATATTGAAAATATTCCAACGTAACCTATAACGTCAAAATGACAGTAGTGTATGAAGCAAGAAGTCGTGTTCAATTTTTCAGTGTTCCCAACATAAATTTTTCGATCAGCTGAGGGCGTCTTGAGTTGATCACGTTGTATATGAATTCACAAAAAATGGGATTAGATGGTATGATATTTAATTATTTACAATAAATTCTAGCGTCAGATCGATGACTTTCATTTCGTTACAACTATATGTACACTTAAATACAAAACTCATATCTCCCTAAAATGTCGGCGTGAGTGAATAGTATCTATTTTAAATGTAAGGAAGAAGGCAGTTTAAGCAAACACGGAAAAACATTAAACTTATAAAATAGACAGAAATAAATACATCAAAGGCGCTTACATATGTATCGGCCTTTGATATCCTACTGGCTTACTTCGTTAACATAGTTCGAATTTTTTCAATTACTGTAAATATAATATTGTATACGAACGGGAAAACAGATGTGTTGTTTTCTCTACAGTTTTACTCAATAGGAGGATCAAACGGCGCCGGATGGAGCATGCCATCTGTCCGACACACCTCCATTCTGTCGTGGTCATGTCTCGCGAGCATGGCGTGTTGGGGGATCTTGGCTTAACCACCCGGATCGAGAGGAAACAACACAAATAAACCTAAATCTTAAGGCAAAGGGGTCCGACCGAAGGGATGCGTGGCTAAATAGAAGATTAGTCTGCGAGGACCTCAACCTTGGGGCACCAAGGGGAGCCCCATTGTATTCACCCCTCCATCCTGCATGCGGGGCTCTGCGGAGATGGACTGTTATTTCCCTAGCTACTCGTGGGATCCATTATGAGTAAGACTACTGAAACTAAAGAGCGGGATGTTACCGTACAGACTACCGGGACTGCCGATAGAAACAAACCCTATACCAGTGCAACCGGAATCAAAGAAAGGAAGGGCCGTGATATGACACCCCTTTCTAAACTAGGGCAACCTGGAGTCCTGGATGATCGGAAGAGGAAGGACCTCAGCGGAGCAGGCGTAAAGTGGTACCTGCGCTTCCTTAAACAGGGATTAACACCAGAGGAAGCTAGGGCAAAAGTAGATACGCAGAAATTAGAAAGGGAGAAGGCCTCGCAACTAACAACGGCAGGAACAGGTCAGGGCAAACGAGGCAGTGAGCACATCTCACCTGCCCAAGCGCCTCGGCAGAAGGGGAAAATCAAACCTCTTACTTCCGGTGCAGCAGGCACAGTTGGGCAAGCCACCAGCTATGCCACAGCTGCAAAGATAACTAAAGTAGCGATATTACCGGAGGAATACCCTCAAGTAATGTCGTCCTGGAGAAAGGACCCAACCTGGTGACGAGGAAGGGAGACGACCTCCCGAAACCCCACGTCATGACAGTTTTTCTTCCGAGAAGCAAGGAATCAGGAAGCAGAAAAACTGCTCAAGCTGCTGGATATCCAGAATCCTGAAATCTAGACAGACCTCTGGAAGGTCATGAACGTTAAGGAAGAAGGGCACGGCTAGGTTCTCACTATTGGGATTGACCCCAAATCATGTGGGGCGATTCTGGTGAAGGGATGTAGTAGCCACTACAGATTTGGCAGGATCTCCGTGTCAGGGCTCAAGAAAAATCAGAGACGAAAAAGACTACCTCTGAGACCTCTGAGATTACGGCAGAGCAGCGAGAGACAAGCGGGAAAACCTCGCCGGACTCTCGAGGTCACCAGGCTGGCGCAGATCAACTTGAAGCATGTGAGGGAAGCCTATGCTGCTGCTGCTCCAAGGATACACTTTCCAGCCATTTAAATCACCAGGAGCAACGGGGTTTTTCCCGTGCTCCTGCGGAAAGGGCATGAAGAAGTAATACAACACCTTGTAAATATAACCAGTCTGGCGCTGGGATACATACCCAAAAGTTGGAGAAGGGCAAAAGCCACCTTCATACCAAAGATAGGGAAGGAGGATGGGACTAACCTCAAATCCTACAGACCCATCAGCTTGACGTCAGTTGTGTTGAAAGCACTGGAAAAAGCAATAGACAATTATGTCAGACTGGAGGTTATGGAAAAAGCTCCACTTCACAAGAGTTAGCATACATACAGGGCAGACAGATCGACAGAGACTGCCCTACATGAGCTAACCGGAATTATTCAGAAAACTCTGGATGAAGGAGAAACAGCTATATGTGCCTTCCTAGACATTTCTGGTGCGCTTGATAATGCCTCTCACGAGGCAATCAGACGAGCACTGGAAACAAGGGGCGTTTGTAAAACAGTAACTAGATGGATGAGCTAGGTGCTCTCCACAGAGATAACCGAGACAACAGTAGGCGAACAGACTATTAAAATCAGAACCACTCGTGGAACACCTCAAGGGGGTGTACGCTCGCCTTTGATGTGGAGCCTGGTAGTAGATGAACTGCTTCACAGGCTGACAGCCTTCGGCGTACACTGTGTAGGATACGCCGATGACATTGTTGTAATAGCAAGAGGCAAGTTTGAGGGAATTCTGTATGAGCTAATACAAACAAGTCTTAAAATCACTAGTGAATGGTGTCGGTCAGTGGGGCTGAGCATCAACTCAGCGAAAACCACGATTGTACCATTTCACTAGGAAGAGGAAAATTTCGAACAAAGACATCCGTCTGGATGCAACAGTGATCGAATGTAAAACAGAAGTCAAATATCTATGAATAACCTTAGACCAAAAACTTCTGTGGAACAAGCACATTGAATTAACAATGAATAAGGAAACAAGAGCCTGAATGATATACCGGAACCTAGCAGGCAAAACATGGGAGTGCAACCCAAACATACTGCGATGACTGTACACCGGCATAGTAAGATCTATGGTAACGTACGGGGCGATAAACTGGTTCCAGAAGGTCACACAGATCACAACAAGGAATGCCTGCATGTGTATGCATCACCGGAGTTATGAGAACATGCCCAACCGCGGCCCGAAATTAGTCTGGGAATGTCTTGGCAGACTAAATAACCTAGGCAAATAAAACAAAGTTGCACTATGCTGGGTACCAGAACATACTGGAATCAGCGGCAACGAGGAAGCTAATCTGTTAGCAACGAGGGCTGCCGCAACTTCGAACAACGAGCAGAGTTGTTCTGCCACATAGGGATGAGCACCTACAAAAAAGAACTCAAAGACAGGGAGGAGAAGTTCAGAGCTTCTCTCTGAGAGAATCTCCCTGGTCTGAGACATTCCAAGATATTCCTTGGAAATTACAATAAGAAAAGAGCAAAGACCATGCTAGAACTAAGCAGAAACAGACTACGTATCCTTGCAGGTTTTCTTACAGGGCATTGTCACCTTGAGGAACACATGACAAGGATAGGTCTGAAACAGAATAGCGATTGCAGGTTTTGTGGGGCGGAAGGTGAAAGTCCGGAACACCTGATATCCAACTGCACTGCTATCACAGAAACTCGTGCCAACCGTCTTGGTAAAGATATCATAGACGAGGGAGAAATACCTTCTCCGAAACCATCACAGCTATTGCAATTTTTTAAAGCTCTCAGACTGGACGCGGAGCTATAAGTGTGGGCAAACCCTGGCAGCTTACAGCTGATGTATGGGGACACAATAGATCAATAGGTCGCGGTGCAAGGTTACCCTAATTAGATCTAATCTAATCTACTCAATAGGTTTTTCATAAATTTAATGCTTTCTCGTGTTTGCTTAAAATGTGGGCTTTCTTCCTTTAAGAAATCACATTTGTGGATATACGGGCGAAATATCCTTTACAACGCTCGAGTTTTCGTAGAGTGCCGCCTAGGTCATTTTTACATTTAAAGTAAATATACTTTTTCGACTACCGCAAACGAAAGTACAACTTTACTAAACTCATTCGAGGATAGAAAGCGTCACTTTACCGAATTGAACTGTCAAAATGTCACTTCTGTTACTTTACCGTACTTTTCTGTGAAGATTCTACAATTTTTCTGGGTTTAGTGGCCAAAATAGCTGTCAAACAATCTATCATTCATATATGAGTCATTTGTATTCCGAACACTACAAATTCAAGTATATTGATTTTAGTAAGTGATAATAAAATATTCTCGAAAAAATATTGTACGCATCACGGCTGAAAAGCCTCTTTTTCGAAATCGTTTGGTTGCTCGCCTCGACTCGCAATCTCGAAACTTGTTCGATAAGATATCACTTTCCAACCGTGATATGTAAATAACTTATTCGTAACTTCAACTCTAGTGGACAATGTAGGCTCTATTTTATATCTTTAAGTTTTATTTAAAACGTTTTGGCAACAATTTTTGCCTTCGTCAGTTAAAATTCTCAATGTCAATTTTAACTGGAAAAGGCAAAAAATTGCCCAAACATTTTAAATAAAACAAAGGTATAAAATAAAGCTTACATTGTCCACTAGCATTGAAGTTATTTATAAAAAGGCTACAAAACTACACCTACAATAACTGATTCGTTCACGTCGGTATTTTAGAGGAACATGAGATTTGTATTTAAGTATATTCGCATCAGAGATCTACATAAGCAAATTTAAGAACGCACACACTACATTTGCACTTTTAAAAAATTACTATTTGCACTGATATCACTGTGACAATTATTTGAATTGACTTTGATTAACGACTTTATGATTAGATAAAAATATAAGGGAACGTTATTTTACCTGATGGGGCCATTTGCCCTGACGACATACTTAGGAACACGAAAAGGGCTGAAATACATGTCAATAATGTGGAAAGGATTAGTGGATCTGCTGGCTGATAACTCAAACACAGTTGTAGAAGTCGTAAACCCGCAGGTATAGACGGTCGTTCTTGAGCTTGCAAAACCCTGCTTAATACACTCTCTAAACATGTAGCTAATGCTTCCCACTCCTGATGAAATGGATCATTTACGGTTAAACCAAAATTTGCATTTGGTATTTGTAGGCATTTCACCAACCATTGTTCCACATAGGAAAATGTTACCAAAGGAGATACAATTGTAGCTTGCCTAAAATGGTATAACACATGTATGAAATTAGAGAGGGAAAAGTATTGTGGACTAAATTGAAACAAAAATTGTGTCAGATAAAATTGCGTATGAGTGGAACATGTATCATAAAATATAATATCTCCATTCTCAACTGTGAATGAATATATCATTGTATAAAAGTATTTAGTAAAATAATAATATGTATGTGCCGTTTTCTAAATGATTATAGACGAACTTTTTATGCTTACCTGAATGTATCCAAAAAATCAGAACGGCATCTATAAAAATATATTGAATATTCTTCCTCGCTATCAAAGTCAAATTTATAATAAGAGGCCGGATTTGTCACATCTGTAGTAGTTTTTACATAGGAATAGTTATGCTTAATAATTTTTGGTGCAGTACATTGCACCCATTCTGATATATACGACAAGAACATTGGATCTCTAGAAATTTGATCATGTTTCATCATAGAATTCCATATCGGATTAGCTAAATGCGCCAGGGATAAACTAGAATGGCTTGAAAATGCTACTACAGCATCCAGATATATTGAAAAATTAGGAGGTCGTCCTATATTGTCTTTTCCCCAAAGTGAGCAAAGTTGTGCTCCCAAACCAGCTAATACCTAAGGTAAAAAAAATTATTAATGTATAATTTTAATAGAATTATTTATATTATTTATTACCTGTATTAATTTTTTCTTGAAAAGATAATGTTGGTCATCGAGATTATTTGATATTAATTTGGAAGCTGCTACTAAACACTGCATAGGTTCATCATTAAATAAGATTAGTAATGGCTTTCTTTCCTCGAGTTTTCCTTTCCTATTTACAATCTAAAAAATTAAGAATAAATGTAAGCAGAAGCATTCACTTTAAATACAATAGAGAAAAAAAATATATGAAAATAATCTTAATTTATTTATGCTCATGATATCCTATTGAAATAGGTTTTAACTAATATGTGTAATTTAAAAATTAACTGAATGGGATGGAGTATTAATTTTTAAATTACGCATATTAATTTATTTAGTCACAAATGAACAGAATGACATTACTTTTTAATACTAACTTGTAGTAAACATTCTGCAGCAGCACCTCTAAATGCAGTGTCATCATTTAAAAGTAAACATAAAATTTGCAATAACCTCCCATTTTGAGTCATCACATGATTTATCGAAACCCATTCAACAAAACCAGTCAATGTCAATAAGACAACTTGCACAACTCTTCCATGTGCACTTGCTTTTAATCCATCATTTCTTTCACAACAATTTTTAAATTCTGTAACGTGCAGTTCTATTAGTCTTAAAAAAAATGCAAAAATAATAGCCATGTTTGTTGTCAATGCTTGATAGATATCTTTTCTTCTTTGATTAGATTCAAGAGTCTAAAAAATAAAATTATATATTAGGGAAGAGTAACAATCAGCAATAAATATTTTTCTATACCTGCAACAATGCCACATCTTCAACTAAACGAAGAAATACCAAAAGTACAAGTTCAGTCTGAATCTCTCCATACCCACATGCGTCGGATAACTCTGCCAAAAGACCCGGCCATTGCTGGGGCCACTCTCTTTTAACCATTTCTACAACTACGCGACTTAAAGCATCTTTCATATGTGATTCATCACTTATACCCCCAGCTGATAATAGCTTCATGGCATTTTCCTGCATACAAATGTAAGAGAAGCAGTCTTTGCATCTGTTGTTACAACTCAAGAAATAATTACCTTGATAAAAAGTTTCTCTTGTTGAGAAATTTGAGTCCATCGATATTTTACAGTATGTTCCATTAGTTGTAATCCAAAATGTCTTGCAACTAGGGAATGTTGAGTACCAGCAGCTAAGTACAGTCCAGCTTCAGCACACAGTGGTGATGTTTCTTTGAAACTTTCACAAGCTGTGTAGGCTTTATTTCGGTCGGTCTGTGACGCACTTGCACTCATTGTCAGTTCCACAGCACGAGCTAAATCAGCTGCTAAGGCTGCTACATTAGTTCCTGCCATTCTCGACGAGTTTAAGTCGTCCACAGCCACTATAAATATGAAGTAAAAAAGCATTAATAAGACAGTTCAACAATTTTGCCAATATTTAGTAAATAATGATAATAAATTTGTATTTATATAAAAGAGAACTTTACTAACCCAGTTTAGTCGAAGCTTTTATTTACAACATGCATTTGCATCAGTGTGATTCGATTTAGAATTTTGCATCAATGTGGCATTTGCCGGTTATAAGAACAGAGCCATCTTGCTTTTGCAAATTAATGACAGCAAAAAGCAAAAGTGACAATTTGTCACTTTAGTTTGATTTAGATTTTATCGTAATTTATTACTACAAAATATTTTTTAGCAATATTGAAAATCTAGTATACTATAAATAAAAACGTCTCTGCATTTTATGTCGTCTACCCAATTTATTTGAAAAATAAATATCACTGTACATGTATATACGAAGTATGTTTACTAAAATGATAAATGAAAAATCTTGAAAAATGTACTATATACAAGAAAGTTGATTGCCTGTTATTGCACAATAATTACGAAAATTACGCTTTTCTCTTTAAAAAAATTACGGCATCGCATGAGAATCTTTATTTTCTAATAGTTGGTAGTTGCTGTTATATTTAAACGTTGGCACCACATTGTTTTCACATTTCTTTTCGTTGCTAGTGCTGACAGAATAAGTTGTAATGGTAATTTTTCGATTTTAATTTAATAAATAAATCTTAAACATCTTCAACAAAAATGTTATTTTTCTAGACATTTTCTGCTCAATAATAATTATTTTATGTAATGGAATTAACATTTTTTGTTTTAGTCGGCTCACAAGACGTTTATTATTAAGCGAAAGCTTGCGAAAAAGTTGAAGCAAAACAGACCGATACCACAATGGGTACGAATGAGGACTGGAAATACTATAAGGTAAGCAGGAACAGAATAAAATTTGGAAATAAATACATACTTAGCAGTCAGATAATTAATTTTAAAACATAAATGTAAACCAACCTTTCATTAGCGTGGATTAGAATTTAAGACAAGCTAATATGCGACTGATGCACTTAAATGTAATTATTATCCAGATCGAGCCCTTTGCAATGTAGCTGTTGCTACCAATACTTGTAAAGGTACATTAGTGCATGTATGTTTTATCGAATGCCTGTCTAGGAATTCCAAGCACTAAATATTGTGTAATTTGACAATGGAAGAGATTCCAGATAAGCACTATTGGGAGCGCTCAGACGACAC
This sequence comes from Cetonia aurata, assembly GCA_949128085.1. Classification (NCBI taxonomy): domain Eukaryota; kingdom Metazoa; phylum Arthropoda; class Insecta; order Coleoptera; family Scarabaeidae; genus Cetonia; species Cetonia aurata. The sequence continues at coordinate 3,528,230 of OX421885.1, forward strand.
AGCGGCTGAAAAGCAGCACTCAGCGTGATCTAAGTCAGCAACTAGTGAAGTTCTGAACGTGTTGATGTTTGTCAGTGTTCATACATGATGATTTAACCTCACTTTTCTATAGTTGTAGGCAGTATAACTAATTTTAGCATCTGAATTTTTCCTCACCATCTGACCGTTTTCGTCATAGATAAAACCATTTAATATGTAACCTATAAATTGGCTTTTGCATTTTTTTGGAACCATTAGAAATCGAAAACGTGGTATCTTTGGTGAGGTTGTGATTATGTTGTGTTTTATTCATAAAAAAATACTGTTACAAATCACATAGAAGCATTGACTGACTTAACGTACACAGGAGTTACCTGTGATATAAAACTTAATTGTTATTTGTGATTGTGGTTGTCATTAACAATTTAACACACTAGCCTATGTATGAAAGTGATTGGCATCTAGGGGAAAAGAGTGAGAAAAAAGAACAGCATCTCAAGCTTCATTAGCCACAATCCGTCACATGTTAGGATAATCGTTCGTATTTTCAACATATTCAATGTTGAAGACGATAGAGACACGGAATTGCTCGAGATTAGTTTGTTCGCCTAATATATTGAGTGCTTGGAATCTCTCCCCTTGCCTCTATCATTGGACGATTCCAATCTATGCATCTATTTATTTCTCCTATATGGTATCAGTGAGACAAGTAGGGGTATTACTGTCTGTCGGGAATGGATTGATGAACTCTGTCCCATCTGTATTGATGTTTTTTCATAGCTAAAATTGATAATTATCTGTTCACAATGCATTATGAATGTTGGAAATTACGCATAATTCATTGAGACTTAGAAGCATTACGAGCAAATTTATATTGAATCATTTTCTCAAAAGTTAGGTAGATGGTTTATGATTTTTTCGACTCTTGAATTATTTTTGGGGTTTTTGTTGGAAAGTGTCATTATGGTAGATCTGTGTCCATGTTTGAGTTTTTATTTGTTCTTTTTAAAACCAAAAATAACATATAAAGGTTATGTAATCAGAACCAATTTCAAATGTCGCCATCAGCATTTGTATTTCTAAATGACTAGTTTTATTGCAAATTTGCACTTCTTACAGTGTGAAATCATTAAATAATAATGCTTTTCTGCTAATTACAGTGATTAGCAGGAGGCATTATTATTTAATGACCAGTTTTACTCAATGTTATTATTTAGAATATTTTGTGTATGCTACTAAAATTATATACCTATTAAGTAATATCTTAATACATTGCCGTATTTGTATGCTACCTAGACACACACTGCAGTAATTTATAGTTGTGCATTATTCAAATTATTTCACTGGTTCAGCCAAATAAACAAATTTTACATTCAAAATTCATATTTTGTTTGTTTTTTGCGATATTAATTTTGTTGCATTCGCACTGTTTGTAGGTATATTTCTCTTTACTGCATAACTAAAAAATTTATTTTTATTTGAAAAAGTGAATCGGTTCTCCTAAACTCTTCAATAAAAGTTGAGAAAAAGATTAGCTGTTAATATGTGATATGTATATTAATGTTATGTTTCATTTGCAGATACAATGCTAAGAGACGTCATTGGCGTAGAACTAAATTGAAGTTGTAAATTGAATGTAGTGTTATATTTTATAATACTTTAATTATAAGAATTCCAGTCTAATTGTTCTTTTATTTTCTTGTCCCTTTAAAGGTTCTTACGTCATATTAGTTTGGTAAGCAAAAGACAAGAATATCAATAATGATTCGATTTCTGAGAATTGACAAAAAAAAGGACAAATGTCGCCCGTAGCTATGTTACCTAGACACCATCAGAAATAAACAGCTGCACTTTAAAATGTGTCCAAAATTTTAAACCATACCCGTTTTCTAGAATTTCCAAGCCTTATTTGAACACATTGGCCATGTTCAGCCAGTACTGAACGTGGATTTTCCACAACAGCGCCTAAAACGTTAATGGCATCATCTCCTTTAGAATACGTTTTTGGTCGTAGTTTGTTGAACGATCCATAAATAATTAAGTTTTCCTTCAGTCTACTATATATATATACCATTGGGTTCCTGGCTTTCTGTCCGGGTAGCGATTAAAATACAAATCAGCAGCATAAGCGTCATTTTTATTGACTGATTTATATGATTCAATGTAGCACTCCAACATATCAAACTTTTCAAATTTCATTTCATAGGTACTTAACACGCACAGTTCTTAGACTATACTTAACACATGTCAAACATTTGATTTTGACAGAAGAAATCGACTGTTTTTTTAGTCTTTTCCCTGTCATAGGCTACTAGATGATAGTTTTTTTAATTAAAAATGTAAATAGTTCTTTTATGTTTCATTAGATAACTAGTGGAAATCGACCCCATAAACTATATATTTTTGAAAAGAGAAAAAACATATTATAAAGCATATTATGTAATTTGGTTTGAAATCTAAATTGTAAAATGGTAACGACTCAAGCCTCTAACACCTTATAATGACCACGAAGAGTGAAGACTAGTCGAAACACCAGGGCTACAGGAAGAACACCCATAGGTGATGCAGTCCTTTTGACAATGTAGATATTACTGGCTTGTAATATTGTCAATAAATAGTTTAGTATAGTATAGTATATTAACACAATTTAAAGCTGTATTATAAAAACGTCAATTGCATTTTATTTTGCAATTAGTCGTATTCATTGTATTGTAACCCTTACTGCCATGTATGCTAACCATTCAAAAGTGTTACTTGAAATATACACCGCTGATTAATATTCTGGCGATTATACTTTCAAGTTAAGGATTTTAATGTTTTCCGCCTACTATAAAACAAATGGAATTGGGAAAGGAAATTACTAAAATACCGTTGTATAGAAATATGTATTATTTATTTAGCCAAGTATCACATAGAACATAAAACTGTTTGATCCAATTACTTAAAGAAAAGCTATTTATTACTATCATTACATTACAGATTTGTATGGTAATATTGTTCGCATTGTATGTACAACTTTTAATTGCTTAAGCTGAAATGTTCATTGCAAAATTATAAAAAAACATGGGTTACATTTTTCAATGATACTATACCAGAGAAGATAGTAACGCTATTTCTTATAGAACTAAGATCAGTTTTGTGGGCAGTAGCAGACCAAAAAAATCATTTACAAAAAAGTATTTCTAAAAACTATTGGAATCATTCATAAAAAAAAATGCAAAACAATTAGTATTAAGTAAAGAATAAACGTGCGAAAAAATGTATCTACATGGTGAAAAACAATGGTCTTCAGACTTTCTCTGTGTTATTTGGCATTTCGACTTCATCTACGAATGATGCCAACATTGCGGTAATATCTGGTTCCGACGTTTTTGTTTTCTTACATTCAGGTTCGCAAGAATTATCTTTTTCAACAGACCAAGCAGGACTGAGCGGAGTTTTATTTTTGCTCTCGTTCTTTAGATAGGTCTCATTATCACTATTTAAAATAAGAAAGGAAGGTTCTTCTTCTTCTTTTTTCTCTTCTCCTTTCATTCTATCTTGTTCATTCACATCGGCATTGTGTTCTCCTTCTTCGTCTTCTATTCTATCTTTTTCATTCACATCGGCATCATGTTCTTCCATACTTATATCACTATAAAATCCTGCACTTGTGTGGTTTCTAATTTCATATTCTTCATGTTCACTGGTGCTGTTTATTTCTGTATCTCTCTCTTGCGATATTTGCTTCTCTACCTCGTTTGTGAAGTCATTACTAATATGTACTTTCTCAACTTCAGATCTTTTACGTACATTCAATGTTGAAGTACTTACATGAATAAAATTCCAGGAAGGACATCCTGGTTGACATATTTTTTCTAAGAGATTTAAATTCGTTGTACAAATATGTGAAGTAAGTCCATTTGGGTATTTTTCACCGCTTCTGAGCAAGTTTATTATTAAGTTAATTGATACTGGTGGTTTTGAATATTCTAATACGGTCTGCAATACTTCAAATAATTTCAAAGCAACTCTATTGGTGTTGTAGGGGAAAACATTTTCTCCATTGCAAATAGATAAAATTCCTTCTATTAGTGTATCATATAGTGACACAAAAGTCGCTTCTTTCACAGATAAATAAAGGTTACTGAACACTGTTGATAAACAACACAGCGACTGATAACAAATTTTTTCTTTCACTTGAAATGAGTTGCGTAAATGATTTGCAGAGTTTGAATGTTTTGACATACTAGATATAATTTTTGCATTTATACTTTTACTTTTGGCTTTTTGAGAAACATCTTTAGAGCTTCTTATAGTTAATGACACTTCTTTTGTTGTTGATGAAATGTCTTTTAAAATTTCATTGACCAGTTTGTCATGCGTGTTGACATTCAAGCAGTTCTTTAAAATTTTTATCCAATATTCTAATACTTTATACAAAGTTTCTTTATACTCAGCTATATATTTAAAACAATTACATTGACGTGTTCGTGTTAGGCAGTCTATAAATAGTTTAGAAATGGCAGCTGAAAATGGTAGCAAATTAAATTTTAATACAGCAATTAAAGATCTTAAGAGATATAAAATATCAACTTGATTTTTTAACAAAAGCATACTAAAATGAAACATAGTATCAGATATACTCTCCTTAAGACATACATGCAGAGAAAGAACTCTAATAATAATATTTAATATGTATTGTGGTGCTATGCACTTAGCACTACTGAATTCATTTTCCAGCATTCCCCTTAAAAACGAACATGTATTATGTAATCTTTTTTCTAAAACGTATAGTATTTCTCTGGCACTGATAATTTTTGGGAAATCTGGTAATGCATATGGATCCAACAATGATTTCTCATATTTGTGAAATTCATCAATATCATCAAAGAATATATCATATAAGTAATCTAAAGTAGCACCTAATTTTTCAAATGAAGTTTTCCAATTATTAATATAATTAATTGAATTCAGACCAGAAGGACCAATCTTTTGTAATTTTTGAAAACACAAAGTTGCATTTTTTAACACTTTTACATTCACAATTTTTGAAAACAAAAATTGTATTAAATATGACTCAAGTTCTTTTTTTTTTGAAATACAACTACTTGGATAAGCTTCTAAACAACATGCTAAACACATCAACGATGCATGTCCATGAACGTCTTCCAGATCAACCGACATACATTCATCAAGTATGTGAAATAATAAAGATGAGAGCATTAGTTTGTTGAAATCTTGATAGTCTTTACCTAACTCAATTAAAGTCAATATCACATTATAACGCTTGCTGTTTTTCTCATTTCTATTATCTACGATTCTTTGCATCCAAAAATTTATATTTTCATATAAAGATTCTTCAGAAATAGAAGAAGCGATTTTTGTCAAATGTATGTATACTTCGTCATCAATTAAGGATGATTTAAGTAACTTATTTATATATCCAATAACAGCTTTCTCATTATTATTATCGTCAAGCAAGTAACTTACGGTGCCCAATGTTAAATCTATATTTCTACAATTTTTATTATCAATTTTGGTGGAACTTAACAGTTGTTCTATTTGACTAGCAGCAAATTGGTTACTCATTGTTGCTTACTTCAAAGTTTTTCTCTGTTCCACTTGTATTATCTGTAAATTGTAGATTAAGGTTATGTAAAGCTATAATGTTTTTAAAAAACCTACTTAATATCTTATATTATAATATACGTTGGAAACTTCGGTTAAAATGATGCTATTTACATCCAATGTTTTTGTATATCAACATTCTTTGCTTCTTCACATTACTCGCACATGTTGATATACACCAACCATAACCATACACGCAGACATACACGTGCTTGCACGACACAACTGCCAACATGCCGCGCTCTGGCCGCGCTGCCAACAATACAGGCAACAGGCAGGTAGGTATTTTCAAATTTCTTTTGAATTATTGCAATTCTTTAAATGCTTCTTATAAGCCCAGAATTTTGGGGGAATATTCACGTGGATAGTAGCAACAATGGAAGTACCTTTGGGCATATTTCAGATGCCACTCGGCCGTTGAAATCTCAGTTTAAAGTTCAGTAATGCGGAGCCTCAAATTTAAATGCGGTTTGAAGCAACCACATCTATACACATCTTGAAATTCTTTACTATTTTTGTGTTTGCCTGTAAGTATATTATGTTTTATTGAGTTCGAGTATTAATACTTGTGTTTAATAAGCAACATATATGTTAAAAAGAAAAAAATATACATTTTTACATATGTGTAGAATTTTCTATTACAACTATCTATATAATCATATTACAATTTAGGGAATTATGACGCAGTCGCGGGGCGCCAGGTACGTCATTATTTTCTTAATTAGCTTGTACTAAATCATTGTTATATTACATATATATTTATTTGCCTTGTGCTGAGCACGTTACTTGGGTGGCCCGCTAGCTCTCCAAACCAATGCAACAAACAGCGCAAAACGTTCGGGAACATTTTGCAACAAACATTCAACTCAGCTCGACGAACGTCGGAACTGGTGCAAAATTTTTATTTTTGTCAGTGTTCGTTGATGTTCTATATTCGCGCATGGTGTATATTCGAAAACTAGTAATTCTACAGTAGAATTATTTTCTGCTGGCGAAAACCCCGCCCTCACGCGTATCTTGCGTCAGTAGCGGAGACAAGTCGTTGGCTGGCATACATAGTACTGCAGGTACATATTACAATAAAAACTGAATTTCGTATTTTGTACAAATCGCGAAGATTGATATGTTCTCGCGTGCGAGCTATAACGTTTTCTATACTCTTTTGTGTGTCTCACTCCATTGAGGACGTCCATCGCGCATCCGCCAGCGAAAAATACTTGTACTGTCCGCGCTCTATCAAAAATGGGTGACAATGACAACACTGCGATTACATGTGCCGCATTTATTGTGTTCTGTGATGCATTTAAATCAAAGAAAAAGAAGAGAGACGATCGTTATTGGAAGAGCAAGTGTTCTGCTTGACAATTGCGGTTCTCTCTTCACGGCAAAGCAAATTAAAACAGTTCGTTCTTTGTTGTTCTTTTGTCTGGCTTCCTTTTTATGTTTCTTGTGATATAACCAACCGTGTTTCAAAATTTTGAATTATATGACGCACTGTCTCATATGCAATAGGAATGCGCAATGTCGATCATGATGGTAACATTTTACAACAAATCTTTTTCTTCGATCGCCAAGATATTCATGGTTAAAGCATCAAATTAGTATTCACCAAGAAAACATTATTATGAGATATATTAATAAAATTAAACAACCTAACGATACTAAATGCATTTTTGCATACACCCCAATCCCTGGTCAATTCGTAATCTAACAAATACATCTGTGTACAGGCATTTTTTTTTTGTTCTCGCATTTGTGAAGATTGCCGATTACGCTAAGTGACAATAGAACGCTTGCTCAAACAGTATAGGTAACATATTTGCCCGTCTCAATTATAGATATATATTTTTTTTGTAGGGGTAAATCCTTAAGGACACCATTGCCTAGTGTATACGGCAATGATAGTATGGGACTCTCAACAACTTTAGCATACCCACTAAAACCCCTCTTACTCCCAGACGCCAGCCCGCAACCGTTTCACACATTTCTTCGGGCTGGGTCTTACTTCTTTGATCATCCTGATCACTATTCTTGACTATCAAGCACTTCTTTTTTCGTGCGCAAAATATGCGTTACATATTGACGAAAATAAGTCTACGCACTTTCATTGTTTATCACTTAAGTGATGATATTATCAGGAGAGAAAACACCTATTTTTTGTTCTAAGTCTCGCCTTTGTTGTATCCAATGCTCCCATTCAAAAAATGTATGAAAGGCATAATCTTTATCACATAAACAAAAAGGACAGTCCTCTCCAGTAGGCTTGCGTATTTTATATAGAAAGGATCGAAAATACCCGTGTCCAGACAAGAATTGTGTTAGGTAGAAATCTACGTCACCCTGTTTCCTTTCAATCCAACATTGTATATTTGGAAGGTGTCCATTGACCTCTTTCGTCGTCCTCTGAAAGCTTCTGCCAAGACGAGACAGTTCGTTGCCGTTCTTCGTGACGTGTACCTTTAAAATTATTTTGGCATTTCCTTAAATAAAGTATTTTTCGCTCTGCAATTAAAAGTGCTATTAGAATGACTCCCGCGATCGCCAAAACCGCAGGTTCTGAAACAATGCGATAAGGGGAAGCCACCCTTAGTGAAGTCCTCCTCTGAATTTTTGCCAACCTCTTCCTGTCCCTCGGCACCATACAGAAGTATTGACTGCACCGTAGACATTAGTAGCTTACGTCTGCTTGAACTAGTTCTTCCGACATTTGCCATTAATCTTTCCAAGGCAGCCGCTTTTTCTGCGGCCTTATTGGCAACCATTTTTTTTTACGTAGGTAATTGTCTTTGATGATAATTAATCATTTTTTATGTATAAATGTATTGCAGGATAGGTATCGGGCTAAATATATTTAGTATTTAAATTAATTTTATTATGTTAAGTGGAATATTCGAATTGCGAAACTGGAAGAAAAGGCACCCAAACCACAGTATAGTATTATACAGTAGTCGCAACGACTGTCGGCACCTTTGAAGTTTGTGTGCGCAAGTTTTGTTCGCGCAGTGGGCCACGCGCAAGAGAGTCGCAATTTTACGGTATAATTGTACGACTCGGCCCGAGCGCTGTCGGAGATAAATGCTTTTCTCTAAGTTCAAATTTGAATGAGAGAATAAGCAAATTTAAAAATAATTCATTTTGATAGATGTGTTTCTTAGTTTTTTTGTCACAATAATAATAGTGATAAAACTTAACGGCATTTCGGTTAATTTACAAACCTTTTTTCGAGTTACATGTAAGTAGAATATAAAATATTGTCTAAATTTACATTAAATTATTGTAAATAAATGTTGTTCTTTGATAAATGATAAAATCCTTATTGTTTTGTTTTAATACAAAAATTTTAATTTGTTTTATATAAAGATTCCGCTGTAAAATATGTTGGTTTGACTTGGTCAAATATGAAGAGCGTTTTTCAATTTTCTGGGTAAGTAGATTTCTAAAAAATGTTCCCTCTCTAATAATATAATTTGCTGAAATATTTTTTTTAAAGTACTTATGCGTAAATAACCAGAATAGAAAATATCGTATTAAAAAAAAATACAGCAAGCACTTAATTTACATATAAATATAACTTTTATGTAATAATTACAATTCGCAATTATGAGATAATTCAGAAACTAGAATTATTTTCCTGTTCAAGGAAACTGTGAGCTTATTTATATTAACGTAATGAAGAAAGAAAAAGAAACATGCATGGCATATATAGTACCTTAATACGTATTTTACTTTCAATCAATATCAGTTTATTTATGTAATAAAAATATTAATTTAAACGGCACAAAAAAAACATCAAGCATAACGTAACAATAAAATTCAGGCTACAACAAAAAATTATGACTACTCTGTGCATATAACAAATGCAAATGACGCCATATTATCAACACGATTTACGGCGCAGTCCATTATCGAAGGCCGCGCGCAGCACATGCCCTTTCAAAATGTGATACAAAAATTCTGGTCCTTGCGACTACTGTATAATACTATACTGTGCCCAAACTGTCCATACATTTCATGCCGCAACATTCGTGATTTGTAAAGAAATTTTGTCTTTCACTAACTAGAGAAAATAATAAATTTCAATTTCATAAGCTTATTTTAACGAATTTCAACACTTTCGTATTTTATACTTTTTCATGTCTTGCTAATTTAAGATTCCATGCTGATGATTTGACTACCGCATCATATGCTACGTTATAAGTAGCTTTCGTTTTTATTTTTTATAATCTTAAATATTTTTGTCTGGGTATATATGTATATGTATATATGTTACATGTTACATCAATTATAAAATATTTGGGAAAATATTCTGTTATTTGAAATAAAATTAAGGCGCCCTTATGCGCTTGGACTCATCTGCGAAAAAAATGTCAGACAAACTTCAAACGTGCCGACAATAGTTCACACTACTGGATAATATAATACTACGCCGCAGGTTTTTTTGTCGTGTGAAATAAAAAAAAATTATAATTACCTACGTTTATCATATAACTTGCGGCGCAGTATTATCCAGTACTTCCCCGATCAAAATAAGTGTCTGTTTTATAATACTAAGGTGTAACCAGGTGTAACTTAAGATATTTAAATAATTTCCAGTTTGTGAAAGTCTAATCTAATTTTCATGTTTCAAATTCTTAAGAAGTATTTAAGTTATGTAACCGAAATTTACAGTGAAGTATAACAATAAACAATATTTTATAACCCAATTATAATAAACTTGTCATATCATACAGGATGCACAAAAATTAAAGCTAATCAAATAAGAACTTTAAGAAGTGGCTATAACTTGAATAATTTAAACAGGAAGCCATATTTTTTAAGTTACCAGCAAATGCGCTTTTTATTATCTATCGAATGGTATTTATAGCTTAAGCTTTAAATCTTCGCGTTTTAACACAATACTCCAAATAATCGTTTCTTTTTGTACCATTTGACGTTTTTTAAATAATAGTCTAATGAATCTAGTAGCCTATGGTATTGAGATATGTCAGATAATTCATTTAATTACACCTACATACTTTTGATTTTGTTTGCTTTAGATATACACACAAACAAATTATAATTGAATGAATGTGCCACTCTCCGCTAGAGTACGCTGCTATAGTCAGGTTTTCATAAATGCTAAATTTAAGATTTGTAGATATAAGCGACATCTGGTGACACCTTAAAGTACTATTGTGATAAAGTGACTGTTGGCATATCTACTTATATATAATCACTGGACTAGACAGATTAGTGTTTTGTCGATTTAAGGGTATGACGTTAGTGTATTTAGTCGCTCTAAAAGGGGGTACTCGTCCACCTACATCATTTGTCTTCTACATTGATTATGTTATATTAGTAGAAGTATTATTATCGACATCAAAGAGATAGTTCTATAAGATTAGTTTTTATGCAACGATCTATTCGATACATATATATATAACATATATTATATACATATGTATATGTACAGAGTGTTTCAGAACACTCGTCCACTATCTTTTTCTCGCGATCTATGGTAGCTAGACTCATGTGACAAAAAAATTTAATAACAAAACCCTACCTGAAGAATCCTCTGAAAATATTATCATAACTTCGGAAAACATTCTATTATACTGGAAGTCGATAGCAATTTTCTTATTTTAAATGGAATCATATGTTTTTTCTTACTTCAATGAATTCTACAGATTATTTGAATATAATTTTTACTAAAGTTCACTATCTCTAAATTCAACCGTTTTTGAGAAATTTTGACATGTGCATCTCTATAGTATTCTGTATTTTATAAACCATAGAGATAATGGTCTCATTTTGTTACGGTGTAAGAAAACTGATCGTGCATACAAAATACTGTCGTAGAAATCACTACATTTTATACAGAATGTTCATAAATCGATGGTCCACTTCGACACCTTTAACCTTAGACAATCCCATTTTTTTGAATGTAACATTATATTTCGGGATTCACTTCTACATAGTACGGACGATTTTCATAAATAATATCTTTCAACCTACCCTAAGAATAAAAATTTAAACATCTCTGGTGATCTAGCTCGCCATAAAAGTTCGGATCCTCTATTAATCCGTTTATTCGAAAACATTTCACGTAATTTTTCCGTCACATGCACAGCGACATGTACAGGACAGCGATCATGCTCAAACCACATGCGGTTTCGTGTTTCCAACGGCACGTTTTCGAGTAGCATTAGTATAATTCGTTTATCAAAAAGTTGCTGTACTCATTTCCATTTAGCGTTTCTTCAAAGAAGTATGCTACAATTATCCGGTCACCCAGAATACGTGTTTGCGCTCCATATGCTTTGATTATTTGATTTGCATTCAGTGTTGGTTTTTGTGTGACAAATAATGCAAATTATGATGATTTACTTCACCTATACTTTTAAATGTTGCTTGTATTGAGGATTGTCAAAGCTACTTGTCTTTTTCATAGCCCACGCAAGAAATGTGCTGAAATTTTAATAGAAAATTAAATAATGGTTAATATCTCGAAAACGACTACAAATAGGCATATAAATCCTTAATACTTATCGACGCATCGAATTCGATAATTAGAAATATAATGTTACATTTAAAAAAATTGAATTTTTTATGGTTAAAGGTGTCGAAGTTGGCTATCGATTTATGAACACTCTGTATAAAATGTGGCGGTTTGTATTTGGTATGCACGACTATTTTCCTTATGCCGTAAAAAAATGAGATCATTATCTCCAATGGTTTATAAAATACAGAATACAAATGTCGAAATTTTAACAAAATCGTCAATATCTCAAAAATGGTTAAATTTAGAGATAGTGAACCTCAGTAAAAATTGTTATGAAATAATGTGTAGAATTGATTGAAATAAGAAAAAACAAATAAGAAAATTGCTATCGGACTTCCCGTATAATGGAACGTTTCCGGATGTTGAAAATATTTTCAGTTGATTCTTCTGGTAGGGTTTTGTAATTAATTTTTTTTGTCGCATGAATCTAGCTGCCATATATCACGAGAAAAAGATAGTAGACGAGTGGTCTGAAACACCCTGTATCTATATTATATATAATATTGTGCGTCTTCGGTAGGCACATACGTCATATGCAAGTTCTGTGCGAGCCCAGCCCGATTACAAGCTATTTTTTTCTTATGAATATCTAGAGATAGGGATTGTAGCGAAATTTTAGTTATTACGTATTATTTTTTCTGATATACTCCGCATATTTAGCAAAAGAAAACTGTGAATGAAATTCGAAATATCTAACGATGTGGAGTATAGCATTATCTAGTAAACTCTGGAACAGTTTAAATAGTAAAGAGTACATGTCGTGACATACTGAATCAACGAAAATTGGTAACTGAGGCGGCAGCCAATAGCAGCCTCATTTCGCATGAAACGAATAAATCCAAAGATATCAAACTATTCTCGTGTTGGCGAAGTGTTGAAAAAGGAGATATATCACAAGTGACATCTATGGATGATTTCCACTTTCTCTTAAAATTATACTAATAATGATATGGCAAGTCATGACTATGTGACAGAAGTGGTCGAATTGAAGAAACAAAATAAATACTGTGGATGAATGGAACAGGAGGATGATTTCTTTCTTCTTTAGTTATTTTTATGGTAAATATATTTGCATGTAATTTTACTTTACAGGTACAGTTCCAATCACGCTAGTTAATTACTATAACATTATGGTACTATTATAGTAATAGATAGACACGATATCCAATCATCCCGCGCTACACCAGTTCAATGTATTCCAGACAATTCCAGAATTTCCGAAACAATTGCCTGAACAGATTAAACTCATTTAGCGCTTGGTGATCCGATATGTTGTGTGTGTGTGTTAATATGTTACAGTCCTTGCTTATATCTTTACTATTAGTAATATAAAAAAATAAAATCTGAAATAAATAAACTATAAATATACATACATACAATTATTAAGTTTAAACGATTCAGCATTTATGGTAAATGTGACATAAATGCAATACACAATCAACTACAACACTATTGTTAATGGCTAGCCCTCAACACATTGAGTAGGTTTATAATGATAAAAGGTATACACTAGAAAATAAATAGTTTTTTGTCATGAATGTTTAACCAATTTGTCTAGCAAAAACACCAAGTCATTAAATAATAATAATCATAATCGCACAATTCGTAATTTGTATAAATAAAAATTATTTTGCAATGAATATTTCAGTTGTTCACCTTCCACATGATATATGTATGTATGTAATATCATTTCGGTAATTCTGTTAATTTTAGTTATTTCCAGACTAGAAGTTAATGAGTGGAAGGGGAAGAGATACCGTGAGTAACAGAATTTTCTAAGACAACGTCGAGTTCATCTAAAGGTAACAGAATTTGTCTTAAAAATGTCAAGAGACTTTTATTGCGCAAAAATGAATTTTCTTCATACATTTCCAGGGTTACCTTACATGTAGCCATTGGTAACAGCATTCGATGCAATAGGTGTTCCCTGGTTAAGAATGAAATTACGAAAGAGTTAACGTAAAATAAAAATATCTTACTTACCGAACGCTTAAACATACGAACAATTGGAATTTTCCATCTTTTCCAAGAGCTTTACTCGCCGATTGAATTTCTTCTACTAGATGGCAATAACAGCGCCATACAGCCACGGTTTCTTGATGATTTCGTTCCGTACTTACAGTTCGATTTCCAGAATTCTCTTCCAATAATTCAAATTCAAATTGTTCCTTTACCTTGACTACAAGTAAAAAAAGGAAATAGTGGGCATAATTTTTTTATATAACTTTTATAGAATCTAATATCAATAGAGGAATGAATACTTTAATTAAAAAATAAGTTAGGGTATGCATATTATGCGATTTTAAGGAAACTGAAAACTGGTTATTCGTAAATAGGGTAATGGGATGAAAATTTAAAAATAATAGTACCAGACGCACGAACAGACATCAACATTACTTACCTAAATAGTCCCATAAGTAATGGTTAAAAACGAACAGCCTGGCAGATCTAAATCCTAATAGAAAAACTAATTCTAAACATTTAACCAACCCAGTATCACCACAAAGTAGGGCAGTTAGCGTAGTATTACGTTCGGAGTTTCTTCTGTAATGCCATTTCACTATGTTATTTACGCAATCACCTATAATATTGTAATAAATAATCTGTATGAACAGTCTAGACTTCATAATTTATTACCAAGCATATGCTGTATTTGAGACGGTTTGATTTCATTTCGGGGTGGTCCAGGAGATTGGCTTCTTATATTATTTTTCTTTCCAAGACTACCAGTGTATGGTAATTCATCTCCTTCAACTTTTCGAAGAAGCAATGTTCCTACAAGAAGACGCTCAGTCGAACCGTCATCAACACCTCTACCTAACCAGCGACCACAAGGAAAGCTAAAACATTTCCATTACAACACACAGAGAAGTCGCAACGTAAACTTAGGACAATATTACTACTCTGAAGACTCAAAAAAACGCAGGAAAGGGTTAATGGTATTTTTTTACTTACATTACATTGTTTAATTCATTTATTTAAATAACCTTATTTTTGCTAAATAACATAAGATTCATCAGGATCTATGGAAACCTGTCGAAATCATTTATTAAAGAATTTGTAAGGAAAATCACGCTTTATTACGCTTTTTTTTTATAATTTATGTGTTATTTGTTTTTTTTTCTTTGATATTATCCTGACGTATGTAGCACACATTGTTGTGCGAAAATTTAGTGATTTAAATCGTAAATAAGTGACTTCTAAAAGTAACCCTTTTCTTACTTCGTTGAAGTCAATATTTGCGGCAATATTGTCTCAAGGAACCTTTATTTCATTGTTAATTGATTCTATTATATACAGGTTATTATCGTATAGTACGAAATAAAAAAAGGAGTGAAAGATATACATGAGTAATGGCTAAAAACAAAAAAATTGCGATTCTATGTGCATGGTGTAGTTTTCCAAATTTGAGGGCCCAAAATGTAGTTAAAGACGGACCACATCTGTGTTTACCATATGTATACAGCTAAATCTGATAGGAAATGGATGGAGTAGCACATTTTAAAAGTTAAATTTGTTTTAAAATAAACTTATGTTTGTAATAAAACTAATGTATGATTGTTAACTTTATGTAGCGTGTTTCAAATCTCAAATACTGTATAGTATGTAAATGTTTTCAATTCCTTTTACGAAATTTGTGGTAGTCCTGAAAAGCACTGATGCAGGTGAAACAGGATAAAATATGTCTTTTAGAAAAAGTGTTCGAAATGCCCACCATCAGCTCGAATGCAAGCATCAATTCGGCGACGATAGTTGTTACGTACGCTCGTAAAATTTAACATTTCCTCGCGAATGCGTTGAGCTGCTACGAAAACACGATTACGTAGATCTTCGGCATTTTCTATGTCAGAGCGACGATCATACACTAAACTTTTCATGAATCCCCACAGAAAAAAGTCTAGTGGATTTAGATCGGGGCTACGGGCTGGCCACGGAATGTGACTTATACGTTCAATCCAATGTGGGAATGTCCGGTTTAAAAATTGTTGAACAACCCTACTACTATGCGCGGGTGCTCCATCGTGCATGAATCGTAATTATAGGCGTGTCGCTACTGGTATGTCGTCCAAATATTCAGGCAATTCATTCTAAAGAAATAGTAAAAAAGATTCCGCGATTAACCGTGCTGGGAGTACATGTGGCCCAAGTAGTTGATCCCCTACTAGCTCTGCGAAAACATTGACGGATATCCTAACTTGGGAGGAGCCTTGGTTAATATCATGGGGGTTTCCATATGCCCACTGGTGAATGTTGTGATAATTTAAGAAACGATCATTGGTAAATGTACATTCGTCCGTAAATAGGATTACTATACTATATTTTGTATTTAGGCATTGCTCATGTATATCTTTCACCCCTTTCTTTTATTTCGCACTATACAGTAATAACTCCTGTATATCATATTTTTATTACTAAAATAGTCTTTCTCACATAACAAATATAGTATGTAAATTGAAGAAATTAAAAAAAAAACTACTACAGAGGCTGCGACATTTTTAAATCTACCCGTTAGAAATAGTTATTGTAGGACAGAGTATTTTTTTTATCCCGTCTCTGTTTAGATCTATCTAACTCTGTCAAACATCTGATCTGCTAACAGCGACATTTGGTGACAGACTTGACCTTGCGATAAAAAGAATTTCAGTGAAATTTATTTATAATTTGCTTCTTATTTAATTTGATGACGTAATAGCAATAGGTGCAATATAAAAAAATGATATAGTGTGCGAAAAATTGCAGTGCGTTGGAAAGAAAAACGCGCATTAATAAAAACCAGTGTTTTAAGAAAACAGGTAAGTACCTCGGATTTAAGAATAAACTGTAAAGTGCAATTCTTTATGTTACTTCGTGATATAGATGTCTCTGATGTCGGATGCAATTAAATACTTGGATTCGGTATTTTCGTGAAAGTAATCTCATACATCCCTATATTAGATATAAGCGTGTTGGGTAAAATTGCAATGATGTGCACGAAAAATAAAACATCTGCTATACGGTTCATATGCATTATATTTACCGTAAGAAATCTGTTAACTGAAGTAAAGTATGGAAGGATATCAAAGGTTTACGGCTTCAATGTATTTCTTTAGTTCTTTGTGTTTTATAAATCTGAGGTTTTTCTATTTTTGCTTAAAATGTAGACCTAATCTTTTAAGAAACCGCATTTGTGGATACGGTCAAAATATCTTTTATAAGGAACGTCACTTTTGTGCAGCTTTACTGCGTATGGTTCAACTTTACTTTTGTGGCATAGTACATAAGCTGCCTAGATACATTCATACGCTATAGTACATTTGTATGTCTAACGGGGAAATGAAAAAACGGCATTGAAGCATAGTTAAAAAGATAAGTTTTAACAATACAGCATAATAATTACACTAGTATACGTACTTATATGTATGACCTGTAACTTCATTACGAACAAGAACAAACTCAACCATCCACTTAGCAGAGAGACCAGTATTATCGTGACCTATCCTTAATGTCGTTAAAACACCTAAATTTTTATGCTAGAAAAAACGTTAATGCAACATACACCAGTGAAACGTATCTACGTTACCTTTATTTCAAAGTTTAAGGCGTTTTTAGGCACACAAAGTTTTTTTGTTTCAGACAGTGTTCCTGAAAGAACAATCCAGACATTGGCAGAAGTCATTGTTCCCTTTTTTGTTGGTACAATCACAATTCGATAATGTATCACTGAAACAGTGATAAATCAAATTAAATATTAAACGCCCCGCACAATTGAAGTTACCAGTTGTGGGGTACGTACTAGTGAAGCAAAAATAATCTACAGCATTTAAAGAGAGCAAGTGATATAGAAATTGTTCCTTTTCTTCTTCGCAACGTAAAAAGGCAGCCCTTTTATATAGAGTCTTTAAAATATTTTGATCTGAAAGAAGTGTTCGTAAATGTTTTGACAGTTGTTTTTTTTCTAACGCTAATCGTATCCAAGCTCTAGCCATTCCTATACCAGTTTTTACGTCAGACATGGTTTGAATATTCCTATAAAACAATAAAGTTTAATTAACCGCTACACCAATAAATGTTATTTACGTTATGTCGAATAGAAGAGATTCGGGTAATGGTGGTAAATCCGTTTTCATATTTATATGCTCAATACTGGATGTTCCAGACCAGTTTTCTAATCTCATGGCAAGTCTTGAAATATCAGCTAAAATAATCAGAATAAGATTATATTTATTCAAGATTAAAAATATAGAATATACCAGGCGAAAGATGTTGATTATCGAGTTTCTTTATAGGTTGATGATATTCTTGATATATGAGTAAGTGAGCCCAGAAAGCAGACTTTCCTCGTTTCCGTTGTAAACCATGAGACCAAACGCGCTCTAAAAAGTCACATAATGAAGCAACTAAAGTACTTTCTTCAACAGATCCGGAATTATCAGAAGTACTATTACTAGAAAGTGTTACTCCCTCCGCACCTAACTTGGCAAGTAACATTCGTTTGGTTTTCATTTTGCAATCCTGAAAGTTCTCATAAATAATAAGAAATCTGCGGAAGCAAATATTACCTTGAGTAATTTTTCGACAAATGTCCAGTTAGCTTGGGCTAGTAAAGCAGGTGACATATCCTGGTTCGCTTGTTTATCTGAAGATTTTTCAAGGCTCAGATTTATCGACCTAGCGCCATAAGATTTTTTTAAAGTACTTGCTCTTGGTATACTACCTTTATTTACTAATGGAGTCTTGTTTAAAACTTCTTTATCTAATAATGGAAAAGATCGCGAGGGCGAAGGCAAGTTATTTAATATTTCTTTAGGAATAGGAGATTCAAAATCTGGATTTGTTAGTCTTCTATCTAGTAGTTTCTGAGTATCATGGGCAGTTGTGCAAGGTTCATAACAATGTGAGCGTATCAAATTTTCACCGCCATAACGTTGTTTAAGTAATTTTATTCTTGTGTCGAATATCAACAAATTATTATCACTTTCGCCCCATACAGATAAAATTTTATTATCAACAAACGTAGTAAACATCTGAGATTCGAGAAATCGCCATAGAAATAGGCGATGCTGGTCCGGTTGGTCAGACAAAAAAGAAGCTTTATCAAAATTTTGCATAGTATCTCTATTATTTAACCAATCTTCTTTATCCTGGTTAGGAAACATAACAAAATTCTCATATGACTGAAACATGTGCACGAATCTATTCAAAAATATCTCTCTAACTGAGTTATTAAATCTGAGATCTTCTATATAAGAATCTGTAGGTTGCATTGTTTCATTCTGATCTAACGCTACACCTGTACGTCTCACAATATCGGCTATTCTTTGCAAAGCTTCAGATCTAGCAGAACCTGGCGGCGAAGGAGGCCTATCACAATCTAACGTATCATGAATGGATAACTTTCTTCTATTTTGCGGTCTTCCAGGTAATGTACAGCTTCTGGACATAATGTCCTACAAAAAACGAAATCATGTATACAGCATCAATGTTGTAACATTGTATTACTCAAATGTTGTTATTAAATTTTATTTTTTTTTTGTAGCACAGGTTCAGCACATATACAGATCGTTTTCAAAATCCCTGTAAGCCGGCTGTGTGGGTGCATGCAAATTCAGCACCCTTCTACAACAACGACATCTCACTATTATATGTAGGTACTATTTATGTACAGATTATTCCACGGGAGTGGTTCATTAAAAGTTTATGATGTTCTACTATTTATTTATATTTGAAATTTTGGCCGCATTATCTGTTCGATTGGAACCAGGAATGTGAAATACTTTAACGAAAATATCACTTTCGGTTGATCGCAAATTGATGTCAACTTTGCTATTTTAAATAGAATGGTATTTTTTTACATTTTTGGGTTCTACGACCATAAATACGACAGTTTTTACTGGCTTTTCCTATAGCTACATGCTGCCGTTTTTGAGTTATTTACGTTCGTTATATTTACTTCCTAGTTTCGATTTAATAGAGAATTCCTGCATTCGAAAATATGTCACTTTGTCTCTCAGTTTTAAATACTCTGTATGTTAGAATGTGACGTGTCCGTACCGTTTTCTAGAGGTATCTACATTCATAATGTAACACAAATTTGGAGTCTCTACCTACAGTATTAACCGAAATATTAACTTCTGAATGATGCAATGATTATTACTAAAAAAAAGGAACTCTTAATCTCTATAAAACGACAGCATGTAGCTATAAGAATAACTAATAAAAACTGACGTATTTATGGTTGTAGAATTGAAAAATGTAAAAAGATAGATCATTCTATTTAAAATAACAAAGTTGACGTCAATTTCCGGTTAACCGGAAGTGATATTTTAGTTGAAGAATTTTACATTTCTAGTTTCCATCGAACAGATAATGGTGCTAAAATCTCAAACATAAGTAAATAGTAGAACATCATAAACTTTTAATGAATCACTTATGTGGAATACGTACCCTGTATCGTTCGTGTGATGCTGGGTTGTTGGTTTAAACAAGTGGGAAGATAAATAAGATACTCCCTCTAAGTGATGTATTGATAAGTAGGGATTGAAGTATGTGTATCTATTACATGCGTACATCGAATCTCCATGTCCATATTGCTAGCGATTTTGAAACCGATTGATATTGTTACGAGCGCCAGTTTACATTGTGCACTCACAGATGGCGCCAGCGGTCAATGAACCAAACAACGAAATTCACGTACGCACCATCAGAGGGTGGAACGGGTTTCTGTATACAACGCGTAAATAGAAAAATCGGGATTACTGCGAGAAGCGTCGAGGCGGTGCGAGAACGTTCTGGAAGTTGTCGGGCGGTATTTAAATACGACGCACAGTGGATCGAAAGGCGGTAAAAAGCGGACATTGACTGAAATGGTAATAACTTCTTTAAAAATTAATGTTAATCAACGAAAGAAAATTTTGTCGAATAGGTAAGGTTGTATATTACATCGAGTAAAAAAAATATTGTTGTGCCGTCACTACTTGTTTATGAAAATGAAGCTAAAAGTATATAGTATTTGAGACTGCATAAATCGAAGAAATAGCGTATTTGTTGATGTTGATATAAGTTTCGTAGCTGTTTCTGTGTGATGGAACTTATAATGTAGTCTACAATATTGTGCAACAGGAAAACATTGTGATCACTAAATACATTTAAGATAGAAACATGGGCTTTGGTATCTTAATAGATTAAATGTGTCGACACAGAGATAAAGAGCATATATAATGTAAAATTATGTATCTCTGTTTTTAATAGAAATTTCTTCTAAACAGTGTTGTAAACGTTTTTATGTATAGTAAAACAATTCGCTTACCTCTCTTGATAATAGGTCCTTGATAAACAGTGGCAGTACCTACTTTTTCCTTAACACAATTTTGAATTTTGCCGGTAAAGAATTAATAATTCTATAGCTTCTGGTAATATCTCACTTCTTGTATGTTCGTTTAACTTTCGTCTTGAATCGGAAATATATGGATCGAATGTGATAAGTAGTCTTTTCAAAATATCTTTATTAGTAGCTGAACAGCTACATTTTCTAGAATATTTTATATTGTTCCTCCACATATTTTTACTATGCTAGTAGATGTGGTAATTTTCTGTGATACTGTTATTACCTTTAATCAGTAGGTACATTGATACATTTATGATAATGCTATAGATAATCTCCCTGTTTATGTGCACCTATGGTAAAACATAAATTGTATTCATATTAGCCACAAACCAACTAGATGGATAACTCTTAGAATGTGTAGCCGGACCGAAGAAGTCAAACATACCAAGTATGTAAAGAAAAGATAGCCCATTCTGTTTATCTTCTATTAATCGATTATTATAAGCTAACACAGCACATTTCACAGTTCTAACTCAATATTATAATACAATATCAACGATACAATAAGTGCAGCGAATATTAAAGAAGTAGCATATTCGATCTCATAATGTAGGTATATGACCGATATTCATAATTATGCGGATTGGTTTATACCCTTTATAATCCGAGAACTAAGAGATTATGAAACATACATCGAATGTTAGTCACTGAAATGGCATAACTTAACAAATTTTTGATAGAAATATTAATTAACATGCATTTATGAGAATGCTAGAAACGATAATGCGATAAACAAAACGTCTTTTTCCAGAAAGTTGCGCGAAGTAGTACCTGAAATCGTTGGAACAAGTACTAGAAGGATCCTAGATGACAAAACAGTTTTCCATTTTTTGGGCAAATTTGGGCATTTTTTTAAAAAGCTAATAGAAGTTAAAATTTAGAGTAATAAAACACCATCTTCAAGAAATGGTAATTGTATAGTTAGTTATAAATATAATTTGCTAATATTTTGCCGCTTAAATGACACATAGTTAGTGTATATTCTGAGCAAATTGCAGTTTCGTATCGTTCCTAATTCCGAAGATTTTAGTAGTTGAAGAGGACGGTCGAAATACACTCTTAGCGTAACATCTCCGAACATGTAGGTACTTTCAGACTTGCTTCTGTTCGATATTCCGTCAATCTACTTCTTTGTACTGTGATTTCCATATCTAATGCTTATTTTACTATACACTTATACACATTTTATTATGATTCTGGAAGAATGGCTTTTTTACGCTATGTCAGATTTTTAACCAACTTCGATCCACTGTGCGACGCCGCGATCGGGCAGTCAGTTGAGTCGAGGTGGCAAACACGGCCAAATCGAAGCGGCGAATACGTTGAAAGGCGAGTTTAAATATATATACCGTGAAAATAATTACATAGTAGAAATAAATTAGTGAACGTAAATAAGTGAATAGATATTTAAGTGTTTTATCAGTAGATAGTGATTAATTAGATTGTGTTTTATTTGACTTTATTTAATCGTTAAATAGACTTTAAGTGTGTAAATTAATCAATTTCATTTAGTGTATCGCCGGTGTTATTTCGTTGAACGCGGACAACGTTTTAGTATTCGAAAAACGTTACAATATATAGGAACATAATATAGAGCAGCAGTTGTTACTGTTATTTATATCCATTCTCGGTGTTCAAAGAAATAACAGCAACGGTAGCACAGGTCGATGCTTACGTCACTCGCCGCTGTAACACAGACGATATATTTAATGAAATTGATTTATTTACACCCATCAGTCTATTTAAAAATTAAATAAGCCGAAAGAAAACACTTAAGCTATATAATCAAATTAAACACTAATTACAACTACGCATTTAATTACTATACACTTAAATAATTAATCACTTATTTACATTCACTAATTATTTCCACTATTTATTTGCAATAGGCTTTCTTCCTGTATAATTCTGATTTAACCGGCTCCGCTATCACATGTTAACTACTCGCGTCCCCAGTCTACGCCGTTAAAACTTTCGCAACCATTTCTAGAGCTTTCTCGAACCACCGCAATGTTTTCGTGCACCAGTCCATAATTTTCTATTTCGCTGATCCCTGGTTTTATGTAGAGTAAAGTCCCTAGATACATATATAAAGTACCGCAATCCATTGGGCTCGTAAAGGTAGAAACTTTGACAGTCGTCACTTTGACTGTGCATTTCGAATTTGCCGAGTTGTTTTCTCAAAAAATGGCAGATTGCGGTACTTTATATATCTAGGGACTTTAATGTAAACAGCACAATATTGCTCTCTGGCGTTTTGTAACTGAACTTTGTTGGGTATGATTATTAGCACTCTCTATCAGCTACCATCGAAAGCACAACTAGCACGCGTAACAGTATATATAAATATATTAGCTGATACAAAACACGCGACTCTCGCGACTACTAAATAACTAGGAAATTATTCGGCCCCAAGAAAGTAGACGATAAGCAGTACAGAAGATTGATGAATGAATATTCTACTCGGAGAAGATATAGTAAGAACAATAAAATCAAGATGGTATGAACACGTACATAGAAAGAACAAAGAGTCATTAATAAGAAGGATAATATATTAGAAACCTAAGGATTCTAGGGCAAGGGGAACACCAGAAACCATAAAATTTTATTTCATTAGTTTAGTGGAAGTATTGGCTGGATATTAAAAAACTTCTGAATTGATGTAAAACGTTTCAACTTTTATTGAAGTCTTTTTCAATTACTAAAAACAATGTATACTGGACAGCGACATTACGTTCATTGATTTATAAGTATTCTAAATATATTTGTTGGGAGATATCCCAACAAATAAAGACATTTTTTTTAATGAGTTATTTTTAAAAAATTAGAGGATAGATATGCAATAAATATCATTTATGCTGTTTTTGTCTCTTTTAATGTGAATCATTTCCAAAATATTTAGTTAAGGCTGGAAAGTGATGTTTTATCGAACGAGTTTGGAGAATCCGAGCCGAGGCGAGCAACCCAACGAGTTCGATAAAAATATTTTCCAGCGGTGGTGCGTACAATTTTTTTTTTCGGGTACCATATGATTACCACTTACTATTACATATATGCTAAAATCAATCAATTTACTTGCATTTATAGTGTTCAGAATACAGATCACTCAAATAATAATAATAATAATAAACTATATTTGTCCAACAGTGTTACACTACTTACAGGAGAACAAATAAATGCGAAACTGTGGTTACAAAACAAAATAAAATAAAATTGATTGCCTAAATAAACTTACAATAACACTAACTACCAAAAAGCAAACACAGAAAATTGATATATTATAAACGTAACCATAAAAAAATTAAATGACAGAATTGGTGAAGTATACAAGGCTAAGCAATAATAATAATCAAGATAGCTGTAACCAAATAAACTAAACTGGCGCATTAGGCTTAAAAATAAAGAGATACAAAAAAAAACAAAGCATTGTAAAACAATATTAATCATAAAATCTGTTAAAGTTTTTCATCATATGAAATATCGGAGACCTAACCAACACGTTGGTTTTGGCAGTAGGAAGACGCAAGTAATCTGTGGAACGGGTGTTACGCGCGGGCACATTAAAATCTACACAAGCTAACAGAGATGCCGAATCAACTACACCTGCAATTAAATTGAACATAAATCTACCACTGTATCTGTCACGCCTTTCAGATAAACTATGAAAGTTATGTTGCGTCAACAAAGCATTATAATCACTACCACGGCCGGGGTAAGTTCCATTTAGTCTAAATGACAGGTACTTTAAAAAGCGTTTCTGTACTCTTTCAATTGCCAACAACTGATGTGTATAATAGGGGTAACATATAATTGATGCATACTCCAACTGGCTTTGAACCAAAGCAAAGTAAACAGATTTAATAGCCTGGAGATTATTAAACTCAAATTTGAATGACAGATTGTTTGACAGCTATTTTGACAACCGAACTCAGAAAAACTTCAGAATCTTCACAGAACCGTTCGCTAAGGTAACTGACGTGACGCGTTGGTAGTTTAATTCGGTATGTACTCTACCATCCATGGATGGTAAAGGTAATTGTTGTACTATTTTGTGGTAATAATGTTTTTTTTTCTATGTATAGTAATATCGAGGAAATTGGTTTCACTATTTGTTTCTTCTTCAATTGTAAATGGTTTTTTTGGATGGTACGAATTGAATTTTTTGAACGTATGTGTGTTTTTAGTAGAAAGAATGAATCAGTAGTCATCTACATATTTCTTATAAAGTTTTGGTTTATGATTTAATTTTGTTATAACTGTTTTTTGTTTATAGAATTTATCTTCATATTGAAAATATATAGATGTAGGTATTATTTCTACTGCATTTATGAATTCGGTCTTTGGTAAAGTAGTATGTGCCTTCAACTCGTGCTATTTTTTCTACGATTTGTTTCACAAGATTAATGGGGATATTAGTATACCTAGACACAACATCAAATGCACAAAGTGTTTAAGTATTTTGCATTTGTATTTTATTTAAGGTTTTAATTAAGTCAAAGAAGTTTTTCAAGTAGTAGTTGTTGATTTGTATAATTTTAGATATAGAATTTTCCAAAAATTTGGATAAATTATAAAAAGGTCTCTATATATGCATGAGACAAAGTTGTTAATTGAATAAGGCTTCAATAAAAGTCGAAATGTTTTACATAAATAAGAAGCTTTTTAATACCCAGCCAAAACTTCCACTATACTAATAAAGCATAATCCACAATAGCTATAAAAGAAATAAACCAAGAATTAATAACCACAAACACAAACAGAACCATTGCACGTGACACAATTGTGTTATTAACATGCAAATGTTGCTCAGAATTCAATTTTGAGACTTTATACAAATTTTTGTAAACATATTTAAGAGCAAAAATAAAAATCATTGCTCTGTATGCAATAATTAATATATGAGAATAAAATTTAATTGGAGGACAGAAATTGTGATAAAATACAATTGGATTGTTTTCGTCTGAAGCGCCAATAAGTCTACTGACGAAAGGCAGCTAATGCTAAAAGTTGACCATTTCAAGAAACACAGCCGCCAACTGCAATTACATCCTTTTTTTCAGCAAATGCTAATATATTCACTGCAATATCGCAGGCAGCTCGTCAGGGTTTCAAAAGCTAATCGTCTTCATACGTACCTGAGTGTTACGACTATTATCTGTATTTGGAATATGTACACCATATTTGTCCAATGTACAATTAAGCTCATCCGTTAAACCATCTAAGTTTGGGAAAGCAGGCATTTCTTCAGGTAACTGTACTTTGCACTTATCTATATCTATGTAACATAAGGTTGCCTCAGACGCGACTTTTATGGTTTCTATAGAAGCATACAATCCTAAAATATAAAAAGATTTAGAATATTACATATCCTAGTAATATATTAGCTGTTCCAAAGCTACAGATAAGTTTCCTCAGAAATTTACGTAAAAGTTAAATAACCATGTCCAACTATTTGATAATTAAAACTTGGTCTTACTTACTATAATATTGAAAGCGCCAAATAATTTTAAAAATATCCGTTTAAGTAATTGCAAATTCCAGCATATATCACATTCTAAATTTTATTTAAAAAATATTCATAAATAAAATGTTAATGGATCCTTGATCTATTGCTAGGGATATCCGCTTTAATATGATGCTGATTATAAAACAAAATAATACTAATTTCTTAACTACTTTTTAATAGTGTAAAATGAGTGCAAAATAAAAATACGTTAAAAAATAAGTTATAAAATGAAAAATTTTAAAAGAGTATACATTTTATAATACACTCCGCCAAAAAAGTATCGCATAATTTAGTTTTGAATCATAAAAGTATCGCATAATCTTTGTTTGTAGCATAAAGTTGTAAATATACTTTAATGCGCTCTAAGATATAATTTCTATGATTGTTTAAATAAAATACAGGCCAAATAAAAACAAGAACTCATACTTGAGATTTTTATTAAAACAAGAAATTATAATTTTGGAAAGAAAAATGTCATAACAGTAGCTTTTAATACTGAGTATTGCCACCTCTGGCTCTTATGAGCGCTCGCATACGGTTTGGCAGAGATTCGATTAACCTCCGTATATAAGCCTGATCCAAATTCTCCCACTCGTCACGGAGAGCATTTGCTAGTCCATGCAGGTCCGCTGGGGCAACATTTTGGGTTCGTATCCGTCTGTGAAGGAGGTCCCACACGTGCTCGATAGGGTTCATGTCCGGACTTACCGCAGGCCAATCTAAAACTGGAATACCAACATCGTTAAGGTATTCCTGGACGATTATTGCAACATGCGGTCGTGCATTAACATGAATTCGTTTCCTATAATTGGCGCATATGGTACTACATGTTCTTCTAAAATGTCCGTTATATACCTGTGGGCAGTCAGTGTACCTCTGTCTACTGGTACTAACTCTGTACGACCTGTTAAACAGATGCCTCCCCAAACCATAATAGAGCCACCAGCGAAATTAGGTCTAGGTCTGATATTACACTGCGAATAGCGCTCACCGTCTCGTCTGTACACTGAGATACGCCTATCTGAGGTGTAAAGACCAAATCTTGACTCATCTGTGAAGAGTATATTGGCCCAGTCATTAATGTTCCAATTTACATGTTCTCTGGCAAACCTTAAGCGAGCCACTCGGTGGTTCCTAGTGAGACGAGGAGCTGTTACAGCTACTCTAGGTCTTAATCCACTCTGTCGTAACCTATTCCGAATAGTTTGAGTACTCACACGAGTATTTCTGACTCTAGCCAAGTCGTTCTGCAATTGTCTCGCAGTTACATGTCTTCGACGTAATGCTTGTAGTAGTAAATAGCGGTCATCTTGGCGAGTAGAACATCTTGGACGACCTGGTACAGTCAAGTGTTTCTAGAGCCGTAGCCAGATATAGGGAAACAGGCATTTACAGGCCTGTTTCCCTATATCTGGCTACGGCTCTAGAAACACTTGACTGATTGATGTTCATCAAATTAGCAACGTATGCTTGAGATCGTCCATCTTCGATTAAAGCAACTATAGCAGCCACTTGTTCTGAAGTTAAATTGCTCATTTTAGTTTTAAAAGCGTTGGTACAGAACTCTGACTTCGCACTTTAAAATTTGTCCGTATAGGAAGACTTTCAATAAACAACTGAACAAACCTTACACATATGCATTTTTGTAAATGTGTTCTTTTAGAAAGAAAAAAAAGTAAAAACGCTAAGTTCCATTATTTTGTTAGTGTTTTTATAGTTCACATACACGAGGCAAACTTTTTGTGAACGTATAAAAATATCTTGGTTCATAAATGCCCTTTTTTAGTTTATGCGATACTTTTTTGGCGGAGTGTATTTATATATAAATTTTCTAATAAATAGTGATCTGATAGTCATCATAAATTAAGTAAGTAAACTATACCCATTACAAATGGCACTGGAGCATCTAGAAAATGATGCAATGATGCTGGCAAGATTGGCACATACACATGGGGCCAGCTGAAAGGAAATAATAATGATGTCACACCTTCAGCAACAACCATTAATCTTTGGCAATCTACAAAAGAAGTCGCAATTATATAAATAAGATACTAAAAAAACAATTTCTGTAAAGCATACCTGTACTCCTCAAAAGGACTTGATTTTCAAGAAGTAAGCAAGTGAACAATTGAATAACTACATCTACACCTAGCCACAGGAACATAAGTTTTAATGAGAAATCTAAATGAGGTAACTCTAATGGAGTACTAGGGCACTGCAATATTGTGTTCATTAGAGGAAGTTTGGGATCAGATGGTGGTAGATGAATTAGTATACTTTTTCCAGGTAATGGTACTTCAACCTGCAAGGTAATCACTTCTAATTTTTACTACCGTCAACTAAAATGATGCTTTATACTATACAGCATTACTCACTTCGTATAGGAGATTGAAAATATAACTTTCTAGACTTAAACCTGGGTTCGATGTTCTCCTAGGAACACATCTGAAAATGTAGAAAAAATAGTAATTATGTATCATCATAGTTTTAAATATCAGTTAGATAAATTCCAGGAGCATTAAGACCAATTCCCACTAAGCAGCACTGATAATGAGTATGACATAGCAGAATGCTACTTGTAACTAAATATTATTATTCCCCCATATTTGTAGAGTATCAGCACCCTTTTTCACATTGTACAGTGACAAATTAAAAAAAAAACTTAGATATGTAATCTCTAAATGAGAAAAGTATTTTTTAAAATGATGTACCATGGGCTAAACTTCTAACAAGTTGACGACCTGAAACCGTATACAGGATCAATATTTGTAGGCAGACCAATAGAAGTACACAAATGTAGCTGTTGCAGTCTTGTATTCTAATAAATTTGTTTAGATACATTTGGATCGAGATATTTCAGTGAGTGAGCATATTATTTCAACTTGTTTGTTTTGAAAATTGATTTTGTGTATGAGCAGGGTAGTATTCTTTGATGTTAATGCTAAATGCCGATTCTATTTTATTCTTATCAGAAATAAATAATTTTTGATAATGTAGTGAATACCAAAACACTCAATAGACAGTAATTCTAGCCGTATTATCATGACTGAAAAGATAAGGCACCGAAAACGTGTCAGATCGTCAACCTAGCAGTTGCGACAAGTTTACTAACATGTGTATTAACATTCAAAAAGATTCTGAGCTACTTTAAGGGCCTGAACTTGTTGGATAAACTTTAAAGATAATATCCGCTCTGCAATAGGCCCTAGCGGTCGCGATGGACCGAACGGATAATCGACCCATGAGGATGCAATCTTTTCCGTCAATACTCAATTAACACGTTAATTACACATCAGACAATTGCCAGTTTGATGTTGTACTTCAAGTGTTTTCTTATACTTAACTTTGTTTCTACAATAAAATCTATATACAGTAAAACCTCTGTGAACCGAAACAAAGGGGAGAGAGGTAGTTTCGGATAACCAAAATATCGGATAATAATCAAAATCTCATTTTTGGTGATTAGAAATCGTTTTTTTTTTTAAGTTTTAGGTGAAAGTAAATGAAGACGATACATATACAAAATTAGCAAAGCATTTTAATAAGACTGTATGTGAATTTGCGATAGGAAACTAAATAAAACTAATAATAAGCGGTAACTTACCCAATTGTCCCGGTCCTGGTACACTCTGCACAGGGTGAAGGGATAGGGAAAGACTAAGGATGGTCTAGGATGTGCTTTTATGAACTCGCGACGCGGGACAACTGCGATCTAAGTAAACGGAGCGGGTGTGACTATATTGTGCGGATAAACAACTATTAAGCGGCTAGCGTGCGAATGCGAATCTGTATCTGAATTCCTATCTTCAACTAAAAACGCGTACAAACCAAAAAATAGAAAAACAGATATTCAACAAAAATATATACCGAGTGAGGCTCATTGAAACTGGCGTAAACAAAGACCAAAGTCTGTACTTAAAAGAAAAAAAAACATTTTACATTGTGCATATACATAGTACTATTCTTTTTTGAAAAAGTCTTCTATTTTCTTTTTGTTTTATTTTCATACCGTTTTCTAGGCGCTATATCGCGCTACCGTTTTATTAACAGAATGTCAGAAGGTTTTGATTTGTCACATCTTTCGACGAACCGCGAAACTATCTGAAAATATAAAAAACTATGAAAAAACGCCTCTTTTATATCTCATATTTTAAACTGTTAGCTCTAAGGCATTGAAGACTTCATCTGCGGTGTCATAGCTAGTGCTTTCTTCTACTTCATCATCTTCGTCCTCAGCTGTATTGTTGTTCTGTGATTCGGGATGTACAGTATTTCAAGAATTAAATGCGAATCGAGTTAGCGTAGGAGGTAGGCAGCCAATCTAACAAGGTCATATAGTAGTGATCCGTAATGTACAATGTTTGTAGCACTATTTTTTTATTTTTATTTCTGTATGCAGTGTTTTTTTATTTTCGTACAATAAAATCTACAAATATTATCGCGTTAAACATAGTAACATGAGACGTTTGGTTCTACGACGCTTCGCAATCTGTGAATTCGGGACTGTATGCCAGCACAATTCAGAAATACAATATATACCTATATAAAGTGTAAGAACACTGTAAAAGTGTGGAATACGTATTAATAAAGTCATTTAAATGATTGTTTGTGACTTATTTCTAACAATCCTATACCTAATGAAATAATGATATTACAAACAATTCCTCTAAATTAAATGTTCTCCTGTACCCTAATGAAAATGATCATTGTAGTATTTAACTTGAAATGCAGAAAAAATGCCGGCATTCAGAGTCGAACTTACAGGTTGCAGAATACAGCGCCAACCGCCGACCCCTTTGGCCCCTTTACCCCAGAGCTATTTTAAACGAGGTTTTAAGTTGCCTTACTCGGATCTTAGCGAGACAGAAACAACCCTGTCACATGCACTGTAAATTCCTGGCTTACTGGCCCAAACTCTTATCATTATGACACGTAATTTTATGTTTGTTTACATTAAAAAGAAATACGAAGAGGTAGGACGCTGTCACAAAAAAGATTCCAATTGACTAGCGCGCTAATGGTAAAGACCAATGTAACAATGCAGTGTAATATTAATAAATTAAATGATGTATTGTAGATTTAGACATATTTCTAACAATATGCAGAACGTATTCTTGGATAACCCTTTAATAATCATAATTGTAAGCTACTCTAGGCGATATTTTAAGATTCCTTACTCGGATACTTAGCAAGTCAGAAACAACCATATCACATTGCACTATTATGATCCCCTTTATTATCTTCTGATGTTTACACATTTTCATATTACTATGTTCAACGCGATAATTATCTAGATTTTATTGTAAAAAAAAAATATTTTTGTAATAATTTCAGATAATAAGTGGGAAAATATGTGTGTGGGTAGTAATTAATAGATATAAAATATAATGAATTAATTACAATTGACATAAAAAAATACATCCCACTTGACTAGCGGTAAAGACCAATGCAATAACAGCACAGAAAAAGTGAGAAATAATAATAAATGAAGTGATGTATTGTCAATCTTGACTGTTACCTTAATTACTTGCTTTTATTTGTCTTTTTTTATTGGAAATGCCGGTTTCATTATCAGTAAATTACTCGATCTTTACTATCGCGTTTCGGATAATTTATTTATCCGTTTTTAAATAGTATATTTTTTTTAAAGGGAAAAATATATAAAACACATTATTTGAAAAAGGATAAATAAATTACCGGAAACGCAATGGTAAAGATCGAGTAAATTACTGCTAATCCAAACCGGCATTCCCAATAAAAAAATAAGAGAAACAAAAATTGCAAGATATCCGGTTAAATAATATCAACAATAAATCTGAATTACTTCTGTTTACTCCCTTAAATTCCAAAATAAACAATGATATTACAGACAATCTGTGAAAATTAAACGTAATTTTGCGCATTGATTATCGTTGTAATACCTAATTTGAAAAAAGGAAAAAAAAATGTGCTGGCATACACTCCCGAATTCACAGATTGCGAAGCGTCGTAGAACCAAACGTCTACTCTCGATCCCTGTCCCATTGAGCTATTTTAGGCGGCATTTTAAGTTTCCTTATTCGGATACACTTAGCGAGAAATAGCCCTATCACAGGCAGTATTACGATCGCTTTTTATTACATTCTCATATGTTTACATAAATATTTCATGTTACTATGTTTAACGCGATAATATTTATAGATTTTATTGTACGAAAATAAAAAAACACTGCATACAGAAATAAAAATAAAAAAATAGTGCTACAAACATTGTACGTTACGGATCACTACTATATGACCTTGTTAGATTGGCTGCCTACCTCCTACGCTAACTCGATTCGCATTTAATTCTTGAAATACTGTACCATATCAATAATATCTACGTCATTAAAATCTAGTTCCGAGTCATCACTGTTTATCCATTCACTCATTTCATCTTCGTTGATCCCTTCACATCCTGGTATTTTTTCAATTAAATCTCCAGCATTCTCGTCGTTTTCAGTATTGTCGACAGTTAAAATCCCGTCAAAAAGTTTATTCCAGCGCTTTTGGGTGGGTTGATGATTTTTTTTCTTGCAGGATTAAGCACACTAATAAGCAACATGTTTCAAGTTAATGGTTTTCAAGATTTCACTTTCTGACGCACTGGCTTCTTGCAACATATATCTAAGAAAGAACGTCCGATAGTGCCTTTTGAATCATTCAATTACACCTTGGTCTAGGGGCTGGATCAGACTTGTGACATTAGCCCGTAAAAATTGAATAACAATGGCACCATTCTGCAGTTTCTGTGGGTGTGTAGGGGCGTTATCGATTAACAAAACTACTTTTCTTGGAAGATTTTTAGACTTTAGAAAATCTCAACACTGGGGACAAACTCATCATTAAACCATTCGGTGAATAAGGCAGTGGACATCCAGGAACTTTTCTGGTTACGGTAGTAGACAGGAAGAGCATTTGGCGATGTTTTAGATTTTCCTATACACATGTTCCCTTTTCTCGTTTCTTGAAGCAAATGATTTTTTCGGTAACATTTTCAAATTTAAACCTGTTTCATCTGCATTAAAAATCTGATCTTCTGATCTCAATCTCTGCATCAATTCATCCATTTCTGTTTTAAAAATGTCTACAGCATCAACATCGGCAGATAACTTTTTCCCACAAATATTCACTAGACGTACATCATACCTATTTATCCACTTTTCTAGCCATCCTGCACTGGCTTTAAAACCTTCACTCTCCTCGCCCATCAGTTTGGATAACATCTTGGCTTTTTCTTGAATAACTGGTCCTGATAGTGCTAATCCCTTCTCTCTCTGTTGCGTAAACTATAAAAACACAGCCTCATTTTGACAGGTCTTCATTGTTTTCTTGTTAGGCATGTTTGAAACATGCTCTTGTATGTATGTATGTGTGATATTAGGGTGATAGTACACTGCGACCTGAAAGATCTATTGCGTCCCCACTTCTCGCTGTATTTACAGCTGGCTGTCCAGTCGGATTCCTTTTAAGAAGTGCAGAATGTCCGAAGGCCCCAGATTAGGTAACATTCCCTCTTCGATTTCACATGCTCCCAGGTGCAGCGCCCTGGAGTTGCACTGTGCAGCGCAGTTTGTGAGTAGATGGAAGGACGTTTCGTCCTGTTCCCCACAAAATCTATATTCGGCTTCCTTCGCTATTCCGAGTCTGCTTAGATGTCCGTTCAGTTTACAATGGCCTGTAAGGATCCCTGTCAATATCCGAATATTATTTCTACTCAGGTTGGTGCATTTTGCAGATCTCTTCTGGTTATAGGTTCCCAGAAGAGTTTTAACTTGCCTCATTCCCGGAGATTCTCCCAGTATTTGGATTTTCTCTGCTCTACTTCATTTTTCAGTTTCTCCAGTGTTATGCTGCTACTTATCTCGCAAAAAGGTTCTGGCCCTACAAAGGGTGTTCTAGCCCCTCTCTTAGCGAGATTATCTGTTATTTCGTTTCCTTCCACTCCCGTGTGTCCCGGAACCGACAGTAGGGTTACCTTGTTCTTTTTGCCTAGCTCGTTTAGTTTTTGTAGACACTCCCAAACCATTTTGGAGCTGATTTTGTTTGACCTCAGCACCCTAATGACTGCTTGACTATCAGATATTATGATAATCTCCTGCTTTTCATAGCTTCTGTCAATGTTGACCTGGACACATCTTTCAATAGCGTGTATTTCCACCTGGAAGATACTTGGGTACATCCGCAAGCTTTCGAAATATTTGGTTCTAAGCCCATATATCCCTATTCCAGTTCCCTCTGCCGTTTTGGAGCCATCTGTGTACCATTTAATGGCGTTTCTGATGAGTTTCGAAATGGTATCTCTATCCCATTCACTCTTGGTGCTAAGCTTTGTGGTAAATTCTTTCACAAAGTTGAACTTCCTTGGCATGTCGTCTCGGGGCATGTCCCAGATTTGGTCACCTGCAGGAGGCTGAGGCCTATGCCTAGCCATTCCTTCCCTGATCATCCTACGTGTAGGCCTTTTAGCTATGCTCTCTACAAAAATGTGAAGAGGAGTAAGATTTAGTACCACTTCAATAGCTGCTGTTGGGCAGGTTCTCATTGCCCCAGTTATGCATACACATGCTAATCTTTGCACTTTAGAGAGATTAGCTCTCGCAATGGCCAGATTAGTTCTCTTGCTCCAAGCCACTGCCCCATAAGTGATCATTGGTCTCACGATTGTTGTGTACATCCAGAGCAGTATTTTTGGGTTGCAACCCCAGTTGTTGCCTGCAAAGTTTCTACAAACCATTAGGGCCTTCTTTGCCTTGTTAGTTACTTCAAGCTCTTGCTTATTCCACAGAAGTTTATTATCCAGGATGAGTCCTAGATATTTCACCTCCTTCTTCCAGTCTATGTCTTGCCCATCTATATTTATGGTCTTGAGGCTGGGTTCTCTTTTCCTTGTGAGAGCTATTAATAGCACCACCTTTTCGTAGTGTTGAGTCCTCTTTGAACTATGTCACAGAGGGTATTCTCAAACTTTCCTCTTGCAAATATGACTATATCATCAGCATACCCTTGACATGGTATGCCTAGATTAGTCGGCCTCCATAGAAGATCATCTACTGTCAGGCTCCACATAAGTGGGGAAGTAACTCCCCCTTGCGGACATCCTCTGGTCGTGCTGATCGAGATGGTGTTGCTTCCCACCTCCGTTAACACTGATCTAGTAGAAAGCAGCTGCGACAGCCATCTGGACGTCGCACCGTCTACTCCGCTTTGCAATTTCATGCTCTTCAAATTTATTTTTTATTTGGCGCAATCAGAAACAGTGGAAACACGAACACCAAAATCGAACATCGACAGTACACAAAATCTCACCATTTTTAAATCTTTTAATTGCTTCTAACTTTTCTTCTATCCTTATCGCGATCTTTTTTCGCTTTGTTAACATGACATACAATTAAAACACTTCACAAAAAGAAAATATGATCACCACTGCACATACATAAGTGCACGACTGATGTATACAAGTGAAAGACGTAAAACAAACTCAATTGACACTTGACACGTCCCTTTCTAATAGACACTGCACAGAACAAGCGTGGAGCTATTAAGAACTTTTTTCGACTCATAATAAACCAGAATGCTGAATAGAGCGTAATCTATGAGATTGATTAAAAAATTAAAATTTGTATGGAATTTTGATCTAGTTATACATATGAATTTAAAATTACTAATATGGGTGGTGTTTTTATTGTTATATATTACCTATCAAGAATATTAATTTATAATGTGGTACAATGTCTGATGTTACGTAAACAGTAAATATTTTTTTAAAATTACCTGGTAATGTAATTTACCAAAAATTTCTTTTGGTCGTTTTGGTTAAACACTATTTTGGTTAAAAGTGTTTCGGATAATAGAGTTTTTACTGTAAATCCATTAAACAAAATACTTACTTATAAAGGTTTTCCAAAAATATTTTTGCTGCCTGTACATTGGCAACTCTGGATATTATTCCAATACTTTTCGAAACAAATAATCGATCTTTGGAAATGTCGTAATATGCAAGAACACCACCAGGGCCAGGAGTACTAAGTTTAAAATGCCTGGGCAAAGATCTAGACTGCGGCGTGTGACTTTCAATAGCTCTTACTTTTGCACCACTTGAAAGCTCTGTGACATACATCGCCTAAAATATATTTTAGTAAAAGTTTATTAAAAACATTTAATATTAAAGAAATAGGTAGCTAACATACTTGTAATGTTTGCATAGCATTGCAGATATCTTTATTTCGAACTTCCTCATAAAATACTAAACTGAAACCATAACATCTTCTGCCATCTTCACGTGTTATTACGAAGGAGTGAAACGTAGGTACTTGTGTAACAGAATGTTTCTGTGTTCGGAATCTGAGTCCACTCGGCAAAGAAAGCTACAAATTAATGTAATTTAGTAATATGATTATTTAGAGTACAATGGTCTCATATTATACCATACACACAGCCGAAGCATCAAAAGGATTACTTAGTAGATTCTCAGGATAATGTGCTAAAACTTTGCATTTGTAAGGCCTTTCTAAAGGAGAGCCGTGTAAGTTATCTTCTGAAAATATGCATTTTGTTTACAAATATTTAATGCAGATAATAAATTTAAACATAAATTATTTACCTGCGAATCTATCTGGTTCTAAACCTGAATTATAGTCTAGGCCACAAATTACAAAATAGTCAGCAAATTTGCTCATTTTTTATATTCATTTGTTCAAAAATTAATAAAT
The DNA here is from genome assembly GCA_949128085.1 of Cetonia aurata. NCBI lineage: Eukaryota > Metazoa > Arthropoda > Insecta > Coleoptera > Scarabaeidae > Cetonia > Cetonia aurata. The sequence goes on from OX421885.1 coordinate 3,565,959, forward strand.
GATTTTGTATTACATATTAGAATTATATTAACTGTATTATGCACACGTAGTTTCCTGTAACTTCTCATCAAACAATTTATTAATTCAGTCGATTTTATTCAAGCCATTTAACTTATTTTTATATTACGATATTGCATGTTTCTATTTGCTTGTCAAACGTCAAAATGTGACGTCAGATTCAGCTGTTCACAGGGATACAGGCATACAAGTGCGTGTTCCGAAATTCAAGTCAACCTTGACCATTGATTATATATACTAAAGTAGATATGCCAACAGCCGCTTTATCACAATAGTAATTTAAGGTGTCACTAGATGTCACTTACATCTACAAATTAGCAATTATGAGAACCTAACTACATATTGCTTTTCAGCGGACTCTGGCGGAGAGTGACATATTTATTCAATTTATAACTTATTTGTCTATGTATATCTAAACACCACAAATATGTATAATTTTTTGTGTGCCTGTCTGAATATGTAAAAAGCAGTAAACAGAAGATAAAATATCGCGTAGGTATTTGTATGTTGCAACTTACATATACAGGCATATACGTTGGTAACTATTAATTTTAAATTAGTTAGCGCAATCTGTTGTTTAGAAGAGGTGGTATATACTGTGCTTGAGCAGTCAAGCCGAAGTAGAACCAACAAAGTAGAACAGTAGGTACAAACAAACGTATACGCCAGTCGTGTACTAGTCGTACTTATCATACCGTGAATGTGTCAGCGCGAAATTTCAAAAATAGTGTTATCCGAAACAGAGATAATGGCAACACATAACTACGTTATCTTATTATCTGTGCTTGCAGTACACGTACTTTATTAAGGAAGACCGCAACTACACCAATAATGATGAAGGTATTAATATGGCAGAGGTGCCTATGAAATGATTAATTTCAAGCATTTGCATTTCTATGATGAGGCAGAAAAAATTCCATATAATTCTAGTTAATATACTGATATGACTTATTAACACAATCGATTTCTAATTAATGTGCGATTTGCACGTGAAATACCTTATTCGATAGTATAACTTTATTTTGAAAACTAAACAATTGGTTATTATGGATGAACTGAAGTACTATTTCAAATAATCATGTAAGCTCCAATGACTTGCAAAATAATACTCCACGACTGTGTACTGTACGTTTTTATATTAGTAAAAGAGGGAAATCAAACAAGATAAGTAAACATTATTATACATATTTATAAAATTGAAGATTTTCGAAACAAGTCATTTTTCTGTATTTATTTCGGATAAATTCATCTTTTACACCAACCAGCCTTGCTTAGGGAAATGTAATCTTATATCAGTATATGTTCGTATAACCGCTTTTATGAGTAATACCTTGTGATTATTAAAGATGTCTTGAGTTCTAGTTTGTCTTTTACTGACGCGAATAAAGATAATTTACCACCAGACACTTAAACTTTGTTTATATCCACATAAATAACATTTCCTTCTACTTTTTGTAGATATTTTTCTCATTTCAGCGATTCGAGTAAATACCTATATATTAAATACAAATACAACTTGACGTGGTCCAAAAGCTTAATATTAAGCCTATTGCGCGTTAAGGACGTGGTTTATCAGAAATATATAATCACTGACCTTGACTAAACTGTTCTAATTTTTCGTTTTACATGTGTTCTCAATGAGTGACCTTTCTAAATCTAATATGCAAGGTTGATTTTTTTTTTGTCGCGAGAGGCGAAAAATCTTGCATAAGACTTCCGGCGGCCCGTGTCGCAGGGGTGTGTCGGATTCCTACCTACAAAAAATCCCCTCTCATGAATTACACAAAGCACAACTAGAAACTGAAGTAAATGTATACTCTGCATGGGAAATCTCAAAAACAGTTGTACCATACATAATAATGAAGGGACTCAATTAAAAACAGATGTTTTACTGGACTTTTAAAATCACACCTAAAATCGCAAAAGGATTGACCTGGATGCTTGGATTATACCTGCTTTTCTGGTCACTGGCAAAATATATTTATGCATAATCACGAAAATAGATTTCTATCCCTATGCGAAAGGTTCGAACTTATTTTGCAATTTAGACAATATGGGAATATACATTTATGTATAAGTACAAAAAATACATTCCTATGGGGTTAAATTATTTATATATATTAAATAAATAAACATAACATACACTACGTTCGTTAGATAAATATTATGAAGATAGTCGCTATCAAAAAATCTAAGATTATTTACATAAACGATGGGTTTCCTAGGGTTGGATTTTGACACCTCATAAACTAGGGTTGTTGGGGTACGGCGGTCGGTGCAACGCTCTCGGGAACGACTACCTGTTACAACCCACGATTATTCGTCGGTGCAACCGGGCATGAGTCGTTTCTATCCCCCCGGAACCGCGGTAGCATTACTTCAGGGGGATATCTCTCTGGATGGTCGGGCTTCCTACATTCTACCTCCGGCGACTGTCCTTTTCACAGAGGTTCTCTCGCGCCAGTCTAGCAACCGCATTCCAGTTGTCTTCCCTGTCGATCATTTTTTCTATTACATTATCCGGGTTAGTCGGTCCCATTGCCTCAGCCGCTCTAGCTCTTTGCAGGCTCCATCTCGGGCAGTAGAAAATGGTATGTTCCGGGGTGTCCTTCATACCACAGTATACACAGTCGTCCGTATCTGCTAGCTTGAACACTGCGAGGTACATTTGAAAGCTGCCGTGTCCCGTCAGTAGCTGTGTTAGATAGAAGTTTAACTCTCCGTGAGGTCTGTCAAACCTCCTGTCCTCAGATCTTTAATGAGTTTGCGTGTCCACAGCGCCGCGCCTTCTTCTACTTCCCATCTTTGTTGCCATTTTCCCATCATTTCGGTATGGGCTTCTTCCTTTTTTCTACCCTTTTCTATGGCCGCTCGATATTCCACCAGTAGGTCCATTGGAGGCATCCTCGCGATGATCAGCAACGCTCTAGTTGAAGTGGTTCTGTAGGCGCTCACTATTCTAATGGCGGTTCTGCGCTGCACCGATGTTAGTAGCTTCCGGTTTCTCTCCCTTAACAGGGCCTTTCCCCATATGGAAGCACCGTACAGAACGATGGATTCTACCACCGAGCTCAATACCCTCCTGCTGCTCTCCCTCGGACCCCCCACACTTGGCATCAGGCGGCAAAGGTTTGCAAGCACCCTGCCCGCCTTCTCTGCTACTTGGTGGACATGACAAGGTTGATTTAATTACTTGTGAATTAATAATATAGAGCGTCCTTATTTGCAATAATTGTATAAATAAATTCTACGTTTAAACTTTTATGATTGCTAATCAGCATCCAAGTTTTTGCATCCGTATTTGGAGTTTGATATTTGCTGTAAGCATTAACCACAACTACAACACAAATTCAAATTTTATGCACTATCTTGCTTCTCGATGCATTTAGTATATGATTGAGCGCCTGTTTCCTAGCCATAGATAAAGTACGTTGGTAGTCCTAGCTTTGTAAAGTTATCAGGGCCTGAGATATAGAAACGTATTGTATATACATATGTCAGTCGCAATCTTACTTTACAAAGCTACGACGCACGCTATGACAGAACGTCTTTTATATGATCGTGTATCCCAGACTTAACGCCTGAGACACACGAGCGTATAAAATACGTTCGTTGTGTTACGCGCGTCGTAGTTTTGTAAAGCTTAAATTATTAAGCCTGGAACGCACAAGCGTGTAAAAGGCGTTCGTCATAGCATGCGTACCACAGTATACAGTCCCTGGCCATAGGTACTATTATTGACTTTATAACAATCATTATTTTGTTATAAAAATGTTTTATTTTTTTAATTTGCAATCTTAGTAGCTAAACAAACAGAATTAAACTGATTTAAACAGTAATATATATATTTTAAAGAAAAACTTCATTCATATAAATTTTAGAAGAAAATCAATATATGGTGTGGAGCCACATTTAGCGGCGATTAACGCTTCAATTCGTCGTGCATGGTACTAATGCAGTTCTGAACGGTTTCCTGCATACGTGAGTGACGATTCCAGACGTGTATTTATTTTCTTCTAAAATTTATACGAATGAAGTTTTTTCTTAAAATATTATATATTTTACTGTTTAAATCAGTTTTATTCTGTTTCTTTAGCTACTAAAATTGCAAATTAAAAAAAATAAAACAGTTTTATAACAAAATAATGATTGTTATAAAGTCAACAGTCGAAATAACTGAAAAAAATTAAAGTGCCTCTAATAATATGGCCAGGGACTCTAGTACGTTTGTAATGGTCATTTTAAAATATCGTGACGGCGACTATAAATGTGACCATTATAATTAGTTTTATAATTTTATATAATATTATTTGATTAAGTTTTTTGTTATGTCTTTTGCCATAGTGACGTGTGATATTTCATTTTAGTTTCTTATTTTCAACATTTAATTAATATTAAAAGAGGATCAATTCTTCATCCCTTGCTGTAGCAGTAACAAAGTATTGGAAAAAAGTAATTATTGAAATCTTAAATTTAAAAGTATTAAAATAAAATTGTAAAAAACTAAATTTTAAATCAAAACAGACAGCCACGAACCACGGCATCAGAACAATAAAAAAAATCCATTGGTTGTTGCCTAGCAACAAAGAGCGATTACCAATATTCATTCATTGCACATGTGACGTCATGGACCATTCTCTATTGCAACGGACTCTAGTTATATTTCGTCAACGCAATTTTTCGCAATTTTTAGACATTTGATGGAATTTTTAAAATATTATTGAAGGTTTCTGATTTGACTTATATGCTATATATATGTATATAAAAAAAAAACAGGAGTAGCATGAGAATTTATTTTTCCTGTTTTATAAGTACCTAATCTCGTAATCAAATTTTAGACGTCATCTGGCTAGTTTTGAACACGGATCTTTCACTGAGGATAATTATCTAAATACTCTATAATTGGTGACTATTTTGAAATTCCTACCATATAGATATGATCTAAAATGTTTAGTTAACTAAACATAGCTAATAACTAATGCTCAGTTATTGAATAATTACATTCGACATTCAGACTCGTTTAAAGTAAAAATTTAAGGAATTATTTAGGAAATAAGACATTTTTCAAGTATTTTAAAATCTTTATTTTATTCCTCTAATATTTCACAAATTTGTTCAAATTCCCCTTCCACTGAATAGCAAACAAAAAAACCTTTTTGTTTAGTATGCATAGATGTATTACAAGAAATGTGAATATTAATGGAGAAAAAAAAAACACATTTTTATGAAACCCACCTAACCACCCAATCAATAGCAAATAAAAAAATCTTTTTATTGTAATGTGTATGTTTATAACGAAAAATGTGAATTTAAATTAATGAAGGAATGAGAAACACAGACAGATGTATGATAAATTATCCCCATTAGTTATAATGCGCGCTTTCATTTGAGTAGAGGTTCGTAAAAGCACATCACGATATAATTCGGAAAATAACCATTAATAGAAGGTGTAATATAATATTTTATTTTCTAGAGTATACATCAGTACATAGACGTAATATAGAATATTATTAGTTTATAATAACCCGCGCACCATAAAGTTCGGATCTATATTATAGTCGGATCAGCGCTAGTTTATCCCAGATATTAAAAAAAAGCAACTGAATCACTTTAGTATGTAATATAGCTATCGCATTTCGTCTATATAATATGGGATGCTACAAGTTTGATTATCGGTATATTATATGATTAAAGACTCACCTATTTGCGGTTATATCTATATAATATACAGTGGCATATTTACGTATGGGCTGAAGGGGCCATAGTCTAGGCCGGCAAGTACTTCTTTACTTCAAAGTAAAAGCAATGGTGGATAGTGAGGGACTGAGGGGAGGCAGCCAGATTTAATTATGACGCCGCCCGGCACTGACTGTAAATATGCACCTGCTAGTAAATGTATTTTATAATAATCTTATAGACTATTTATAAATATAATATATATAGAACAATATCCGTGCATGTTGCTTAGTTTCTAACTATGCTATATTAATCGTTCCGCCATTACATCTTAGTTACTTAGATCTTGGTTCTAGAGCCAACCACAATCCCCTCTCGCCGACAAGGTTAAACGACTTCTTGCTCAATACAATAGGAATTTGAGTTTTGTTGGTAACGTTTAAATTGAACTTTGACAGGATATAGAAAAAGAGCGTTTTAGTTTCCAAAAGGGCAAATCTAGATCCAATACAATTTCGTGGCCCAAGTCCAAACGGCATGTATGTATAAGGTTTAATACTTCCTTTGTTTTCATCACTGAATCGTTCGGGATCGAAAACTTCAGGATCAGGATAATATTGAGGATCACGGTGGATGCCGCTTGTTGGCATCAATACTATGTCCCCAGGTTTCAAATGCAATGGTTGTTCATGCGGCTTTACGGGTTCAATAGTAAATGGTTTTGAACAAGCACGATCGGTGCCTACAGCAGGTGGCCATTTGCGTAATGTTTCTAAAAAAAAAAAACAAGTAAATGTTAGGGCATTTTACATAATTAATTGAGAATCTGAGTGTAAGAAGAAATAAAAGTGCGGATAACTAAAATATTAGAGTAAAAGAGGACTTATAATTAACAAACAAAATTTGTAAATAAGGACCGGTATTTCAATCTTCTAATAAGGGTATCCAATAACAATTTAGCTAATAAATATAGGAAAAATGTGAGGTTATTTCAGTTATTCAGATAATAACTTTTATTAGGAACTTTATTAGGAGATTGAAAGGCCGGTCCTAAGAGTATCAGAGTGATAACGGTATTGATGGAGAATAAAATTCTCACTCTAGTTATTAAATGGACAGATATCTATCTAATTTTTTTCCAATTTATTCTTGGCGTTTATCTGTAGATCGTTGCCTATTATAATTTATTTTTTCTATGAGTAGAATCGTGCATGGCATTGAATAGACAAAGGAAAACAAATAGATAAGAAATAAAATCGTGAACATAAGGAACAACGTTGGATCGAAACTTTCGCATATTCTCTATCCTGTAGTATCAGATCGCAAAATTATTGGAATCAAAGACACCTGTAAAACTACGAACTGCCCACTTCAACAGAGGTTTCTAACTATCGTTCTAGACATCCTTATATGTTGCATTTTAAAATAATTGTAAAACTATTGTTCTTTTATTATGTTGTATTTTGACGTTTGCATTTTGTCGAATAAAATCGTATATTTCATAGGTGTCATGGTGGTGTTAGACACTGATTGTGAGATGTTTTACTTTTTGGATGTCAGTACAAGGACGTAAGCATTAATTGTAGTAGTCACCGCAAAATCATATGCAATTTTTTTATTATTCCAGATAAAAATTTAATTTTGGAGGACTAGATCACGTTGTGAGTTTTTGCAATAACTTTGAATGTGCAAGTTACCTCCGATTTGACCGTAAGCGTTTCCAACTTTTGATTTTTAAATGGAACAGGTGTATTTTTTTTTAAATTTTTTGGATTTGCCTGTTATTCTACGCATGATGAAGCCACATGCGAATTTCTTTTTAAAGTAGATATGTTTCATGTAAATTTTAAAACCGAATCTAGGCGGTTGTGACTCTCATAAATTGCTTTTGTTTTCAGTGGCGGCTTCTCAATAAGTGCACATGTGTACGTGTACCCCCAACTAATATCTTCATCTAAAGGAATTTACTTTTGTGTTTGACGTAAACCTAACGTTTTCTATTGGGTATTTAATTTTATTTTTCATTTCCGATGTTCGGTTCAGACTCCAGGCGCGAACATGCGTAATGCGGCTCGTACACTGCTCTCTCGAACTGGCCCGTGATTGGAGCAGCAGCTACCCCTCGCACACCCACACCTCCCGTAATAGTCCTCAGTACTTAGCTACCATATGTACACATTTAGTTTGTGTACGGTCGTCTGTTAGTGTGGTGTTGTATACCGGGAACCGGGAAATTACTTTTGTTGTATTCGCGCGCAATTATGGCAGATAATTTGGAGAATCCGATTTGCACTAGCGTACAATATTTAAAAACAATTCGTTTTTCTTCGCTGACAGAAGAAAAACGAAAAAAAGTGCCGGTCGTCTAAAAAGCCGCCCGGTTATGTGGTTGTGAAATTAGTAACAGTCTTTATTGTTTTCCGTGTTTATTATTTGCTGGTGATGTTCAAACAGAATGGACCACATCCGGTGTCAAGGATTTAATCCATTTAAAAGAAAAAATTAAAAAACATCAAAGTTCCAAGACACACCTCTCTGCTAAATTAGGTTTTAATTTATTAGGTAAACAAGATATTCGACAACAATTAAACAGTGCGTACCGACTGAATATCGAGAAACATAATGAGCAAGTAAAAAAGAACAGATACATTTTATCGAAAATTATAAACTGTATTAAATTTTGTGGTGCTTTCGAATTAGCATTACGTGGCCATTACGAAGGAAATGATTCGATAAATCCTGGTATATTTAAAGGTCTTATCAATTTTTCGGCAGAATTAGATTTAGCACTCAGGGATCATTTGAATCAATCCACACTATTTAAAGGAACATCCAAAGACATTCAAAATGAATTATTGGACTGTATGCTTTCTGTGTGTCATGCACACATTAAGAAAGAAATTGCTGCCTCAAAATTCGTGTCCGTGATAAATGATGAAACAACTGACATTTCAAACATTTTCCAAATGGTTATAGTTTTCCGTTATACTTTAGCAGACGGTACCCCTGTTGAAAGATTTCGGGGTTTTTTGAAACCTTCTGATCATGATGCAGTTGCGTTAGCTGGCTGTATTGAAAACGTTTTAAATTCTGTTTTAAAAAAATCAGCTAATTTCGCAAAGCTATGACGGCGCAAGTGTTATGAGTGGCGTCCACGGTGGTGTGCAAAAACTCATCAAAGATAAATTCCAGTATGCGTATTCACTGTTACGCATACCAAAGAAATTTAATAATGTCACAAGCAACGAGTATAAATACAAATGTTCGCATCTTTTTTTCCGATCTGAGTGATATTACAAATTTCTTCTCCAATTCTCCACAACGAGTTTCTGTATTACATGAGATCGTTGGAAGTAGACTTCCAAATGCATCTGCTACAAGGTGGAATTTTAAAATTAGAACTGTTAACACTGTTTATGAAAACAGAAAAGCCCTTATCGAGTGTATGGAGAAAATACAATCAACGTTCAGACAATCGGATATCATCACAAAAGCTGGTGCCCTTTTAAGATTATTGAATGACCCCAAGTTCGTTTTTTGGCTGACAGTTTTTCATCGTTTAATGCCTCATATTAATATAGTATATTCTCAGCTGCAAAAAAGAACTGCTGATTCTGTGACCATAAAAAAATGTATTGCAGAGCTTGAAAAAAACATTCAGAAAGAAAGGGAAAATATACACACTATCAGAGACTCCGAACTAGACCACATTGATGTGAGTCACTCTAGGAAAAGAAAGAAGGTAGATGAAAGAACCTCTTATGTTTCCACGACTGTTCACGCTAAAGAAGTGTGCGACACCATAATATCAGAAATAAAAAGAGGTTTTCGTTTACAGGTCATTTGGAGGTGGCTAATTTGTTTTCGGTGAGGCGCTTCAATCAGACTTGGATAGAATTTTCTTGTGGTGCACGCGAAATAACCTTCCACTGAATATAGGGAAATGTAAAACGATGACTTACGCACGTCGGCTAAAGTCCATCGATTATAATTATGCTATAGACTCTCTCAATTTAGCTCGCACTGATCTCGTTAAAGATTTAGGCGTAAATTTTGATAGCAAGTTATCATTTAAGGAACATATACGAACTATCTGCACACAAGCAAGAGTCGTTGGGATTCATAATTCGGCATAGTAAATGTTTCTCGAACCTAGCGTTACTCAAATGCCTATATTTCGCCTTGGTAAGATCTCGATTGGAATATGCTTGCTTGATTTGGTATCCCTACTACTCGATTCATATACGTCAACTTGAAACAGTGCAACGTAAATTTGCAAAATACTTGTGCTTCCAGGTGGATAATATCTATCCACCCAAAAATTTTGATCACCATTCCTTGCTATCCCGTTTCGATATACCGTCCTTGTCTTTCCGTCGTGTAACCATTGGTATTAGTTTCTTGTACAACCTGATTCATGGCGTTGTTGATTGTTCTCATCTCTTAAGTCAATGTAACTTTTTTGTACCCCAATTTCATACAAGACCATCCGTCACATTTTATTTACCATTTGCGAAAACCAACTTACTACTTAAGTCGCCACTATATGTTATGTGCAACAATTATAATAAAATTTCTAAAGTCAGTGACATTTATTTTCAAAATTTAAACAGCTTAAAACAGTCTATTTGCGAAATTTACCAAAAATTTCGGCCGTAGGTTAAATAGAATTCTTAATTTACACACTAAAAAAATTACACTTTTCCTACGGAAAATTCCTGTAATGTATATAGGGTAAAATTACCAAAAGTTGGGAAATTTACCTAAAGTTTTATAGTAAATTGCCCAGTTTTTGGTAAATTTACCCTATACATTACAGTAATTTTCTGTAGGTAAAGTGTAATATTTTTTAGTGTGTACCTATGTACTAGATTTAAGTTAAATTTAAGTACTACATTTGGTTCTTTCCTCAATACTGAGTAACTAACACTGTATTTGATTTTTACATATTGTCCTTTAATTGGAATTGTAGATTCTGTTGGGCAATAATATATATATTATTATATTATTATTATTATATCCCACAGCTTCAGTGAGAGAAATTGCTCTTGAAATGAACATATCAAGAGAATATCGGTAAGGAAAATTTTAAAGAAGCATAAATAGTGTTCTTACAAGTATTATTTGTACGATGGAGATACAGGCAGAAGGTTGAAATATTGCACATGGTTGTTAAATAAATACAATGAAGACAACAATTTCATAACCAACATTTGATCGAAGACGAATCTCGGTTTGGTAACAACTCCATTTTCTATTGTCAAAATGTTCGTTATTGGTCGCAAAATAATAGAAGGATTATAAGACCTGGGCACTTTAAAAAACGATTGGGTTTAAATGTTTGGGCGGGTATACATACAAGGCAAGGGCCTATTTTGTTTCAAGACACGCCTACTGGAGCACATTATTCAGAGTTTTTAAGATATTAAATCCAAGATGATCTTGATAATCCACCGCAACCGAAATATTTACTTCCCCCACAATACGACAGATGTTTCGCAATATTTACATGAAATGTTTGGACACATGATATCAACAAACGGTCCAATAAGGTAGTTAGTCTCCGGATTTAAATCCGCTTGATATCTTTCTTTGGGGTTATATTAAAGATTATGTCTTCATTACTCCAGTTGTTACACTACAGGAGCTGGAACACAGAATTTTACAGGCATTTAAAGGGATAATTTCAGAGATGTTGGAAAGAGTAGCAGAAAAAAATATGGTTTGAAATTTTGAGGGAAAATATCTAAAGCTATATAGAAGAAACACCAGATTTGAATTATTTCTCATGATAACAATGCAAACCAAAAGCAATTTATGAGAATTACAGACACCTAGTTTCGATTTTAAAATTTCCATGAAACATACCTACCTTAAAAAAAATCCACAGATGGTTTCATCATGAGTACAATTATACGCCGACTCAATAAATGTAAAAAATACAGGATGTTTCATTGAAAAACTAAAAGTTAGGAACACTTTCGATCAAACCGGAGGTAACTTGGACATTCAGGATTATTCCAAAAACTCACATTATAAGCTCATCAAAATTTAAATTTTTACATGAAATAATAAAAAAGTTACAGAGTGTATCCACTTCCCATTGTCACCCGGTATAGATATACATACAGGGTTAGTAAAAAGTCCCGGAACGGTCGAATAACTTTGTTATTTGAAAATTATGATTTCTGAAATTTGGTATGGGGGTATAGTTAATATAAATGCATTTTATGCAATACAGTTAATATTTTTTTCACTTCCGGTTTAATCGGCAATACGTCAAATTTTTTTTTTTTAAATGGAACGCCCAGATTTTTTTAATACTTTTGAATGCAAAATAAAAAACTACGTTCAGGAAGTATTAAGATGTTTATTTTTATTCACAAGAAAACAGTTAAAAAATTAAAAAAGTGTCCTAATACAGAAAAATCAAGGTACCTGTCTATTCAGGTTGCGATTCCAATAATTGTTCAAAATGCTCTTCATTTACAATTTGACAAAAATGTAAACGGTCAGTAAAATTTCTTATTGAATTTTGTATTTGTTCTGGAGTGATGCGATTGGCTTCTTGAACTATTCTCTCTTCCAATTGTTCAAGATTATGGGGACGATTTTTGTACACTTGACATTTCATGTGACCCCAAAAGAAAAAATCTAATGGCGAGAGATCTGGCGAACGTGCTGGCCATTCGATTGCTCCTCTACGTCCGATCCAACGTCCCGGAAAAATTTCATTCAAATAATCGCGGACATTATGGGCAAAATGGAGGGGAGCTCCATCTTGTTGAAACCAAAAATGTGCATTAGGGTGATCACCTATGTTTGCATTTGGAAAGAGGGCCGCAAGTGCTGGAACAACCTCATTTCGCAATAAATTTAAGTAGACGTTGCCAGTTAAATTTCCTCTTATAAAAAATGGTCCTATGATGTTGTTTCCAACAAGACCAGCCCATACATTCACCTTTTGAGGACGCTGTGTATGGACTTTTTGAATCCAATGCGGATTTTCAATTGACCAGTAGCGACAATTATGTCTGTTCACAGTGCCGTTGAGACAAAACGTTGCCTCATCTGAAAAAATGATGTGATCTAAAACATTAGGCTGCTGCTCGATCAATTCTGTCATTGTTTCGCAAAATTGTAGTCTACGATCTGGATCATCTTCAGTTAACTCATGGACGGGATACATTTTATAGGCTTTCATTCTTGCTGATTTAAGAATCGTATGAGCAGATTTTTGAGAGATCTCATGAATTTGACCTAATTCTGTTGTGGACACGTGATGATTTTCTTCCACTGTAAGTAACACATTCAAACTAGTTTCTTCATCTATTGCTGTTAATGGACGTCCCCTTCTAGGTAAATCCTTCACCTGACGAAAGACTTCAAACTTTTGAATTGTTCGGCATACCGTACTTTTACTAATGTGACGATCCGGATAAACAGTATTAAACAAAATACGAGCCTCTTCAAAAGAACATTGACGATCACCGTACCCACGCATCATTAATATCTCACTTCGTTCTGATTCAGTAAGTTTTTCTGCCATTTTCAAATGTGTCAATGTTTAAAATAAGTAAATTTATAGCGATGCAAAAGTTAAAACGCTTTTAAAATTGTCAAATGTGATGGCAAAAAGAATGCAAACACTAAACAACAACTTTTTTCAAAGGTACCTTGATTTTTCTGTATTAGGACACTTTTTTAATTTTTTAACTGTTTTCTTGTGAATAAAAATAAACATCTTAATACTTCCTGAACGTGGTTTTTTATTTTGCATTCAAAAGTGTTAAAAAAATCTGGGCGTTCCATTTAAAAAAAAAAAGTTGGACGTATTGCCGATTGAACCGGAAGTGAAAAAAATATTAACTGTATTGCATAAAATGCATTTATATTAACTATACCCCCATACCAAATTTCAGAAATCATAATTTTCAAATAACAAAGTTATTCGACCGTTCCGGGACTTTTTACTAACCCTGTATAATATATCTCACACAGACCACGTCATTAACATTTTTTGTATTGGAAAGCGGATAGGTACCTACTTTGTAATAATTAAGAACGAACGATTTAAGTTTTTAAAATAACCACTTTATCTTATTTGAGATATAGAGCTAAAAATTTTAATTATTGTTGAAGTGACATTTACAATAGATAGGTGCAACAAAAAGGCCAATATCATCTAAACCCCACCGAAGAGAAACATTTAATAAGACTGACGACAAAAGAATATGAAGTTTAAGAATAGATAATATACTGCCGCATACGTACCGCAAACGATCATATCCATATATTTCATTTTTAATAGAGCCTCGTATGTTAGGTTTCCATCACACTCTGCTAGAGTATCATCAATTTCCTTTTGGAGTCTCTGCTGAATATTTGGATTTAGTGCCAGCTCATAGCTCATAAAATACATCAATGTAGATACAGTGTCAAATCCAGCGAAGAAAAATATTAGAGCTTGAGCTGCGATATCTAAATCGGTTAATGACTGTTTAACGTTTTTGTTGGCTGTTAAAGCAGATTCATCTACTGTGGCGAATCCTGTGTCTATGATTCCATTTGACGATTCCTCAAGTTTTTTGCCTTTTCTTGCTTCTAGTAATTGGTGAATCATGTCTGGTCTCACTACTCCTTGGCTTTCGCGCATATGAATCGTATCTTTTATTAACTTAACAAAGAATTTTGATATCTCAGTCGGAAACAGTTTTAATTTCAACACCTGTAAATAAAACAAAATAATCTCTTTTAGATTGTTGATGTATTTAAAAATAATATGGGGAGCACGCATTCGTGATAATGTAATTCGTAATATACTGGAATATGCGATAGAATAGTTACGCAACATGAGCTTGTTACCGATATAAGTATAGAAGTAAAGACATTTATTCTATCAGAAATAATTAAATATACATTTGGTGTTCTGCTATTAAAGTAATATGCAATACAGTCATTCCCACATCGGCGCACATGGAAAGTGGTCTGCTCTAGTGATAACTGGTCAGCAGGTAAGAAAAAAAAACTAGCTTTTGAGGGCGTCACGTGTGTTTAAGTAGACCAGTTAGGTGACAACCTTACATTAAAATTGTAAACAAGCGTTCTAACTGGAAAAAAAAAAACTGTCGAGAGACCAGCCAATAGGTTTCATATGAACAATCCTAGCAGTTGGCTAAGTGCAACTTAGACCTTTAGGCATAACCTAAATTCCAGCTGTTCAAGGTATCACTGTGCAAGCAGAATACTGCGGTTTAGACCAATAAAGGTAAAAAAAACATGTCCATTCTTGTTGTCAATTCACTTGAGGAATAACAGTAGGTAATTTCTAACGTCCGTGAATTCCTATATTACTATTGACCAATTGCATCATGTATATTTTCGGAATACCCGGGCAGAATATTGCAACAAAACACTATCAGAATGTACGTTGCATAGTAACTGATAAATAAGTCGAAATTCGAAATTTTTCAAATTATATTTAGGTAATCCGTATCAATTCGTATGTATTAAGTTTTTCTTAATAGGCGTGGCGGACATAATGTCCTCAGCTCGCGTAAATGATTATTATTCGTTTCGGGCCTTTTCATCCTTGTGAATAATAAGACTCATTACACGCTCGTTGAAGAATATATTATTCGAACAACAAAGCCAATGAACAGACGGCGGGTAATCATTAGATAAATATACAGTTGAACCTCAATTTTTGACTTTTTGAGGAGCTCGCGTGCGTCGCCTCAACATTTAATCGCGACGCACACTATGGGAACGCTTGGTTTAGAGATTTGGTGCTGGCACAATGCGAAAATATCTAATTTGCAATTAAAATAAAGTATAGAAAGGAATTGAAGCAATAACAAGAAACATTATTTAATTATTTATTCAAATAAAGCATCGCTTTCATTAGCATAGCTTTACAGGGCAATCCGAATTCCTTATAGCTTTTGCGTATTTCTTGAAAAGTTAATCACTGCATTGCTGCATGTGTCGTGTGTTTCGAATTTTGCATGTTATGTTGCAGTGGTTCAGCATCAACAAGTTGCTGAAGCCCTTCCGAAAGATAATAATCTAAAATTGACAAATATGGACTGCGTGTGGTGGCCATTAATTAGAACAATTCAACGTTATCCATTTTACCTCAAACTTGAAAGTTATTCTGCCCCGTACAGTATAGAATTATGAGCCGGAGAACCATTATGTTGGAAATATGAAGAGTTTGCTTAAATCAACGGTAGCTCGTCAAATTTATCATTATAAAATTTCCAAATAAGTGTATTGGTTTAAGGTCAAAGAATAAAGTCCGATTATACAGTGGTATGTAACTGCATATCATACATTGACTTTTTTAAAATGACGACTAGAAAGAGTAGGATGTGGATTCATTTCACTCCACTATTGACAGTGCTACTATAGTGCTATTTGTGGATAACGTAGATTGGTCCGCAAAAACTATCAATTTATGGATCTCTTTACTCGCAAAATTTCGTTTCCAATCAACAAACAAAAATCCAGAGGTTTACTCCCATTAATTATTTCCAGATAAACAGGTCGCAGCGTCGTCTTTATTGTATCTAGATTTTTTCTTCTTAACGTTGGCTAATAATCGAGCTCGTTGTTCAAAATTTTTGTACAAGTTTGCGTGCACTAACATGAGAAATGTCGATCTCAGGAAACCGTGCTTGAGGTAGCTTTGAATCAAATAGATTACTTGTTATAATGTTAACATTGTTGTTAAGCGCATATTATTTTTATTACAAAGGAAGCTATGTTATAAGGTGGCACTATAGAGCTCGTCTAAACTACCTGCCATAAAGGATAGCCGAAATTTCAGATTTTATTGCCAAATTTAGCACTTAATTAACGCTTTCAGGCAGTAGTTATACAGGTAAAGTAACTAATGCTAGATTTTGCACAGAAATGTTATTAAGAAAGATCTTTTCTGAGAAATCAAAATTATTTATTTTACTCAAAGGAGGACATATACGTTACCTTGCATAATCCTGGAAAAGTTGAATAGGCAAAAAACCGCAACCCTCTAAGAAATGAAAAGGTTGTCGCTTTTTTACCCATCATGTAGAATTCGTTAGTTTTCTGATTAATTGAGTCACATTTAATACCAAAAGCTACTGTAGCGATCACGTCATTGGTGTATCTGGTTGTTGTGTCTTTCAATTCTATTTCTACAGTTTTATTTTGCTTCGCAAAATAGCCTACGTAATCATGCGCACAGTCTTTCATTAATGAAAAAATAATTTTCATTTTATTAGACGTAAAACTGGGACTTAACGTAGATCTCATATCACGCCATTCAGTATCTGCGAATAAGAAAATTCTTAATAGTAACACTTAAGGTTAGTAGACACACAATTTACCTTTTAAAGCAAATAAATTCTTGGTCCATATTGGATCTGCACCATCTGCAATAAATTGTCTATGATTTAGAAAATGGTCAAATTCTTTTACGTTTATTTGCTTAATAATTTCTGGGTCCCTTATAACTAGCGTTGGTAGCATTCCTTGGTACATGCCAACATATCTGAAATATACATGTAATAATAACAATAAATATAGAAGTTCTACTTTTGCTGCTTATTATTTGTTTAAAATATGCAAGCTGACGAAGACGAAGACATAGAAGAGGAATGGGGGAAACTGAAAAATACAGTAAATGAAGTGTCCGAAAGAGTTTTGGGAGGAAAAACGAAGGAAGTTAAAAATGAGTGGTTTGACAAAGAATGTGAAGCAATAATTGAAGCAAAAAGGCCAGCAAGAATAAAGTGGATTAAAACAAGAAAAGAAGAAGATTACAAAATATATAGCCAGATAAGGAAAGAATGTACAAAACTGATAAAAGTCAAGAAACAAAAATGGATAAATGAAATAATGCAAGAAATAGAAGCAGATAATAAGAATAATAGTAAGCTCTACCAGCGTATAAGAAAGCAGAAGAGAAGAAAGAATACAATGGTTAACATAGGCAAGGGGGAGTGGGAAGAATATATGAAACACATATCGAAAATAGAAGCGGAAGATACTAATGAAGAAATTATGGAAGAGAACATAAGAACAGAAGAAGTAGAAGAGCCATCAATAAATGAATTTTATGAAGTAATAAATGACTTGAAGAATGGAAAAGCAGCAGGGCCTGATGAAATCTGCAATGAAATGATAAAGAGCGCAGGAGAAGAAATGGGGGAAAGACTATACAGATTGATGTTGCAAATATGGAGGACAGAATCAATGCCGGCAGAATGGAAAATAGGATATGTAGTGCCCATACCAAAGAAAGGAGATCTAACAAACTGTCAAAACTACAGAAGAATAACGTTACTGAACACAGCATACAAAATATTAACATCGATAATTTTAAGAAGATTAAAAACATATTCAGAAAGCGGTATAGGAGAACACCAGAATGGATTTAGGAAAGAAAAGTTAACAATAGACGCTATACATGTATTAACCCAAGTGATAGAAAAATGCTATGAAAATGACATCGAGTTGCATGTATTGTTTATAGATTTCAGAGAAGCTTTTGATAGTTTAAAAAGAAACATGATAGTTAAAGATGCAAGAGCACTGGGAATACCTGAAAAACTGGTAAGATTGATAAAAATGACGATAGAAGAATCAAAAGCAGCAGTACTTACATATGAAGGGATAACAGAGGAGGTAGAAATTACAAGAGGTATGAGACAAGGTGATGGGCTGTCAGCGACCCTGTTTAATATACCGATACAAGGAGCAATAAAAGGGAGTAAGGCCACGGGAAATATAATAACAAAATCCGTTCAAATAATAGCATATGCAGATGACATCGCGGTGATATCGAGGAATAAGAAAAGCCTAGAAGAGACGACAGCAAAACTATTATATGAAGCAAGCAAAAGAGGACTACAGATTAACCAGCAAAAGACAAAATATATGAAAATAGGTAGAGCAGAGAGAGAAGATATACACGTAAAGATCAAAATAGGAGAGCATGAATATGAAGAAGTGAAATCATTCAAATATCTAGGAGTCATTATAAACAACAGAAATGAGAAAAGTATGGAAATTATGCATAGAATACAATCCGGATACAATGCGTATTACAAATATAGAGATATCATGAAAAATAGAATTATAAGCAAGAGGACGAAACTAAGTGTATATAAAACTGTAATAAGACCAGTAGTAGTTTACGCAGCTGAAGCAATGTGAATAAGGAAGAAGAACAGTTAAAAGTATTTGAACGAAAAATTTTTCGCCCCAAGAAAGAGGACGACGAAAACTACAGAAGACTGATGAACTTTGAAATAGAGAATATTCTAGAGGAAGAAAATATAGTGAGAACAATAAAATCAAAACGATTAAGATGGTATGGACACGTAAATAGAAAGAGTAAAGGAACAATAATACGAAAGATAATGGAGTGGAAACCCAAGGATTCCAGGCCCAGGGGAAGACCAAAAAGTAGATGGGAAGATCAAGTAGTGAGTGATATAAAAAAGATGGGTGTAAACGGTTTCAAGAGCTTTTAGCGGTTTCAGTTCCGAAAGGAACGTACCTATAACCTAATATATATATATATATGCAAGCTGAATCATCTACCATGAGGATCTCGTTTGTTATTGCAGATAGGGGGTATAGGTTGCGAAATTTTGTGTTTATTAAACAAAAAAAGCTCATTTCCTACTAAACATCAGCTTAACACCATTATAGTAAAGAAAGACTAAAAAGAAACGTTCTCTCTACTTCTGATCTATGTAATGGGGTACTTGAAAGATACTATCCTTAATACCTCTGGTGATACTGTTGTTGGTGGGGATTTTAACGCAAGGGCAATCGAATGGGGTATGCCTCACCCAGACTCTCGTGGAAAGTATATTTTGGAGATGGCAGCTAGAACTAATTGTTTTAAATATCGATGGTGTATCAATATTTCGTCGTACTGGTTATATGGAGCCTATACCTCATGTATCTTTTGCATCGGAGTCTTTAGCTCCAAGGATAAATGATTGGAAGGTGACGGAGTGGTTTACCGGAAGCGACCATTAATCCATTGTTTTCAATATTTGCGATCTACATGTAAATCATACCCTTTTTTCCCCGAGATCATTTAAATGGAATGTTACAAAAT
Organism: Cetonia aurata; assembly: GCA_949128085.1. Taxonomy (NCBI): domain Eukaryota; kingdom Metazoa; phylum Arthropoda; class Insecta; order Coleoptera; family Scarabaeidae; genus Cetonia; species Cetonia aurata. Next base: position 3,585,775 of record OX421885.1, read on the forward strand.
TATATCTTGAACTTTTTAATGAAGCTTTATCTAGCAGAAGACATCTGGTCAACCATCTAGATTGTTGAGAGAGCAGCAGGTACTGTCGAATCAACTATGCGGATCATTGAATCTACGTGTAATGGTGCTATGCCGAAGTAGAATTACCGTCATCGTAACCGCTCAGCTTATTGGTGGACAGCTGACATAGCTGATCTTTGCAGACGGTGTCTCAGTTTGAGGCGTATTCCTCAAAGATCTGAAGATCGCGAAGATGGTAATAGGCTATCTGCAGATTATAGAGAAGCCAACAAATCTTTACGACGTACTATTAACTTAAGTAAAGCACCTTGTTAGAAAACGATGGTTAAGGAGGTCGACAATGATCCTTGGGGCCTTGGATATAAAAATGTTACTCGCAAATTTTGTGTATCAGTACAGTGCAGGCATACTTCTACGTATGTTCAATTCTTGTTTAATGGCGGGTGTATTCTCGTCTCGTTGGAAAGTGGCAAAATTAGTGTTGATTAATACGAGGGTGATGATGATCCATCTACATACCGCCCGCTTTATATGTTAGATACCGCAGGTAAGATCCCTGAACTTCTTAAAACAAGACTAATTACTGCTGTAGAGGGCGCAGCCGGATGATCGCCTCGTCAGTTTGAATTTCGTCAAGGTAGATCTACCATTGATGCTATTCAAGAAGTTTCTGAGGCGGCAAAGAAGGAATATTAATCATTTTTCACGTCGGATTGTTGTTCTTTTAACATTGGACGTTAAAAATGCATTTAATTCGGCTAACTGGGTGGATATTATTTTCGCACTAGAACAGTTATTTCGGGTTCCGCAACACCTATTACGCATTTTCGATGATTATCTTAAAAATTGCTCAATAATCTATGATTCCAATCAGGGGCAGTGTAATTTCAAGGTAACGTCCGGAGTTGCACAAGAGTCCATCTTGTTACCGGATTTATGGTATATTCTATATGACGGTCTATTGAGATTAGAAATGCCGGAGGATGTACTTTTAGTGGGATATGTCGATGATATTGCGGTGCTCGTAACTGCACGAGATCTCGAAATAGCTCAGATTAACATTAACCAGTCCATGAGAAAAATAAATCGATGGATGCACTCCATTTAGTTATTCTCACAAAAAAGAGAATCGATACTATTGTAGCTATGAGACTGGGAGATGTTGAGATTACTACCAGCACTGCAGTTAGATATCTGGGAGTAATGATTGATAATAAACTATCTTTCTGGCAACATATAATAATAAAGTTAACAAAGCGGCAATGACTGCGAACCTTAGCCGGCTTATGGCCAAGATAAGAGGACCTCGGTCAAGCAAACGAAGACTTCTATTGACTGCGTTACATTCGGTCATACTGTCGGACAAAGAAATGTACCGTAAGGTATTAACGCAGGTACAGAGGCAAGCTGCCCTAAGAGTAGCGTCAGCGTACCATACAGTGTCAGAACCGGCGGTTCTTGTAGTGTCAGGAGTTATCCCAGTGGCGCTAATGGCTAGAGAGACAGCGCAGGTTCATTAGAAAACGTGAGTTGGTGAAGTTGACATTACTCGTTAAAGAGATATTACTCTGACTATGTGGCAACGATTATGGGACGTTAAAACAAGAGCTCGCTGGATTGCGAGATTAATTCCGCAGATCCGTCCCTGGCTGAAAAGGAGTCATGGTGAGGTGGATTTCTTCTGGACCCAATTTCTCACGGGTCATGGATATTTTCGAAACTGTTTATATCGTTTAAGTAAAATAGATAATGGAACATGTCTGTACTGTCCTGATGAAGCAGACGACGTCTATCATACTTTTTTCAGTTGCAATCGTTGGTTAGAACGGAGATATTTATTATCCAATGAAATTGGTGAAATCTCATCAGACTCGATTATTCGCAAAATGATCGAATCTGTGCGTTTTTGGAATTTGGTGGCGCAATATATTCATAATGTACTGCGTACAAAGAAAATAGATATGGATATCACTATATATGGCGAAATAATTTGAAGATTCGGGGAATTAGTCTTCTAAATTACCTAGTTTTTGAACAAGTCATACAGTGAGTGGCCCTTTTATAGACAACAACTAAACAGACTCAGCCCGAAGTAATGTGATAAACGGTTCCGGGCTGGTGTCTAGGAGTAAGACGGTTTTAGTGGGTAAACTGAAATACACCAATAGTGCAAGTTATTTAGAATTGTATCCATATTTTCATTTTCAAACATTCTTCTGGCTTACACATCGAACTTCTTGGATGAAAATATCGCATTAAAACTATAGGTAACTTGCCAGTTTTTTTGTATGAAAAATATCATTTTGTCAGCTATATTTAAAAAGAAAATTGGCCAAGTGTTATGTCTTAAAAACCAATAATAATCTAGCAAAAAATGTTCAAAGTTGCGCGCGTTCCGAAAGCATTTCAAACAACCATAAAACTGCACCAAATCGTCTAGCGTCTTACGGTATGATTTTCCATCGCTAACTTTCCGAAGTGCCCGGCACAAATTATGTGACAAGTTCACTATTTCTATAAAAATTGTACCATTCCAAGAAGAACAGGAAATTCCAGTAAAATAAGAAAGTTGATGACACCACTCCGTATATAGGAAGTGCTGAATTTATTAATATTTTTATTAACTGAATCATAATTGATCAAGACTATGTTGTAAGTTTCAAAACCAAATTTCTTCTATTAGAAATATAATTGGAAAAAATCTAACTAGTTCGTTGAGGCATGTCAATATGTATTTGAAAATGTCTGAAGCGAATATACATACGCAAGTGAAGAGACGCGCATATATGATTTCCGCTTTTGAAGTTATCTTACCTTTCCTCAGGAAAAGCGTTATATAGATTCGTTAACATGTCAAAGAAGGATTCTCGTCTAAACAAAACTGATGCATTGTCGCCTAGGATGTAAATCTGCCTTTTTTGTTTTACACCTTGATTCGTCCAGTACTGGTAGTGTCTAATTAATTTCCAGAAAGCAATCGTTGCAACTGTGATTAGCAGTATCAGCAACATCTTGATGGATTTCCTGTATTCCTATTTTGTAACTGTAAATAATAAAACAATAATGAGATATGAAAATTAAATACTTCTACAGTAGAATTAAACTGAGTTGGGTGAAACCCCGCCCTTACGCGCAGTATACGCCACGAACTCGAAGAGGCGGATGAAGCTTAGTAGATGAACGGCGCACGATACATACTGATTACGATTTTTGAACGAATCGCGAAAGTAGTGGGAGTAGGTAGCTATACTTCGCCTGCGAATTATAACGATTCTCCTAATTCCTTCGGATGTGTCTCACTCTATTGACCACGTCGTCTTGCTATCGAGCATCCGCCAGCTCAGGTTAATTCTACTATAATTTCTTGCTATTTGTCAATTTTCTCAGTTAAATGACCGGATTTTAAAATTATGTGTTCAGAGATATTGGCACATTAATAATTAATAATATTATAATTGAATGAAGCGTTCTTATTTCATTTTTAATCCGCTGTAGCTCTGATATTTTTGGAATATTTTGAAAGCATGCTTTATGTAGATTTTGTTTCTATTCGTTAGAACTTAAACATACAAGGTATTAAAAATATGATCAAATATTAACAATAAGTTAAAATAATAATTAATAGTTTTAAGCTTTTGGAATAGAAAAATATATCAATTGCTAATTGAATTATGTACATATACGGCACCAGTGTTAAACGTCATTGTATAATTTCTTATTCAAATATTTATTTCAATTATTCTTTATTCAGTATTAAGTTATTGTCGAATGCAGTGATCGGCATTATTTGAACAAAGAATTATTTGAATGAAACGTTATTTGAATAAAGCATTACTAGAATAATTACTTCACCAAATAAATAGTTATTCAAATAATTTATTACTCAAATGAATTTGATTCAGTGTATGCACTATGCATACATATACGTTTGTTGGATTTTCGTTGCTGTGGCGTCCGCATTTTTATATATTGATGTATTGTAAACGTTGATAAACCTACTACAATAAAGGTGTGCATAATTGCCCGCGTGATTATCCGAGAGAGGAGTTAGTTATCTAGATCTAGTATGGGCAAACTTTGTTGTGGGCCAAACTTTAGTGTGTAAATACGTTCGCGGGCCACGTTTAAAAGTAGTGCATTTTAAAGTAGTGTTCATTATTTTTAGCGATAGATATCAGACATGAAATAATACAACAATGTTAATACTATTACAATGCAATTTATTAAAATAAGAAAATGAAATGAAGAAAATAGGTACAACGTTATAATTAAATGGTGAAATTTGGAATTATTACAAACTACGAAAGTTAAATAGCGACAACGAAATCAATGAGACACTTGAGCTTGAATTTGGGAAACTAATCCATCGATGTTTGGATGAATTCCACTGATACAAAGATGTAAAGAATTTTCCCAATTATTGTCAGTCAGCCTTGTACGATGTTTTGATTTATTAACTTTAATCATTGAAAAGAACTGTTCGCATTTATAAGTACTGCCAAACGCACAAATCAATCTTTTTGCGAATTTTCTAAGCTCCGGAAAATGGTCTTCTTCGAGGTATTTTTTGTAGAAGTCGCACAACTACACGTCTTCAAATTTAGATTTCAGGAGTGAGTTTTCTTGAAGCTCGATCCACTCCATTTGGAAGTGTATTGGAGCATTTTGTACATTACTTTTTGTTGGAGTAGGCTTCCATGTTTTTAAAATCGCTAAATCTGCTCGAAAATTGCTCCGACAGTAACTTGAGTTCTTCAGCATATTGAGCATAAGCAGTATTTTCATACGCAGAGAGCGTGGTGAAATGGTAACTGTTACCAGACAGCATATGTGCCTCCCACAAGCGGATTTTGTTTTAAAACGCTTTCAAACGGCAAATCATTTACTAACTGTCCTTGTTTTTGAAGTTTCAAATTTAAATCATTCAAATGGCCTGTAAGGTCGACCAAAAATGCTAAGTCACATATCCATTTTGGGTCACTCAATTCAGATAGTGGTTTATCTTTTATTTCCATAAAATCTGCTATCTCATTTCTAAACTCGTAAAACCGTTTCAGCATTTTCCCTTTCCTTAGCCATCTGACAATAATACGTTACGTCATCATATTCGGCTGATATTTCATCCAAAAACGCCTTGAACTGACGATGGTTAAGCCCTCGGGATCGAATAAAATTGATGGTTTTTACTACCACATTCATCACATTCTGGAGTCGAATAGACTTAGAACACAAGTTCTGTTGGTGGATAATGCAATGAAGGACTATCAAATTATCTTTTTGCACATTTAATTCAGTTGCTTTTTCATAAAAAATTCCGATGAAATCTTTACGTAAGCCGACCATAGAAGGGGCACCATCTGTGTATACACCAACTAATTTTAACCATGGCAAGCCAAAACTTGTGCATATCTTTTCAACTTCATTAAAAATGTCCTCTCCTGTAGTGGTTCCTTTTAGCGGCTATAAAGGAACCAATTCCTCAGTAACAGTGAACTCTTTATCAACACCTGGAATAAATAGAGACAGTTGAGCTGTGTCAGACAAATCGGTGCTCTCGTCTAATGCTATGGAAAATGCCATCATTTCTATACGTCGGACAACAGTTCGTCTTGACAAACTATTTTTTTCAAATTCATTTTTCTTTTCAGGACACAAAACTAATTATAAAACTAGCTTTCACGACATTATGAAGTTGTGTTCTTTGTTTATGAAACATTTGCTGCTGTTTTTTCAAATTTGCGGTAAGATTCTGGATTTTGTCTTTTCTTATTTGTCCTGTCAGTGAGTGCAGCATATAATGCTTAGTTAAGTAATGCCTCTTTATATTGAATTCTTTCATCACTGAAATGGATTCATTACACGGCAAACAAATAGGCTTACCATTGTGCAACATAAAAAAGAATTCTTCAGTCCATTTTTCTTGAAACTGGCGACCCTCTGCATCTATTTTTCGTTTCTTTCCACCGGACATTTTCGTTTACTTCTCGTTCGATAAACTTAATAACAAAATATAATTAGTAAGCACTCAAGATGCACACAAAGTCACAAAGCAAATTGACTTGATTCCGCAGGAGCAAGCGACAAACCCCACATCACTCGAACTTCCTCATTTGGAGTGAATATGAGTAAGTAGTGTAATATTTTTTTTTAATTGGGTTTTTCAAAATGTCTCGCGGGCCGGATCAAATCTTACAGCGGGCCAGATGCGGCCCGCGGGCTGGTTGTTGCCCACATATGATCTAGATAAACGTACGGCAAAGAAAAAAGAAGTCCGGACGCCTAACTACGAGAATCGAATGCCACAGACACGTCCCGCTTTAGCTGAATATTTCCGAAGTCAGACCTATGTTAAAGGATGCTCCTTGCTGTTATTTACTGTTATTTGCAAATTGTCGTTCACATTTCGATCATTGTTAGTTAAATATACAGGGTTATTTAGGCTAAACGGCACGGAATATTGTGGCCAAAATACATGACATTCAAAAAGTCTTACTTTTGGGATATATGTGGGTCTATTATGGATACTTTTTAAAATTATGTTCATATTATACAGGGTGCTCTAAAAGCCCTAAAAGTATCAAAGTTGTGTTTTTTTTAAAGTATATTATTACATTTTTGGATTCTCTGATCAAAATAAGTGCCTGTTTTAATAGGATTTATAATACCTAAATCTTCAGGTTTTTTTAAATAATTTGAATTTTGTGAAAATTTTTACCTGATTTTCTTGTTTCAAATACTTAAGAAGTATTTAAGTTATGTAAGCGAAATTTACAGTGAAATGTAACGATAGACTATATTTTATAACCCAATTATAATAAATTCGGCATGTTACACAGGGTGTACAAAAATTAAAACTTTTCAAATAATAACTTAAAGTGGCTATAACTTGATTAATTTAAATTGAACGCCATATTTCTTAATTTACCAGCAAATGCAATTTTTAATTACCTTCTATCTTAAGCTTTTAGTCTTCTCGTTTTTACAGAATACGCAAAAAATCGTTTTTTGCACCATTAATAATAATAAGATGATGGGCCCTGTATAAACAAAATCAATCTGCTTGGTTTAAGTGAAAGAAATAGCTAAAATTGGAATAAAAGGAATCACGAACTACTCGTGATTGATAGAAGAGAAACTTAGGGATAGTAGATTTATTTTGTCATACTGTCGTGGTGGTATGGGGGAACATATTTCATCAAAAGACGAGCAAAAGTGTTTCTACAGTCAAAATGCAAATGAAGGTACCTACCATGTCATTTCCAACCGTAGGCGTCTAACAACTCAAGCACGCCGACTGTCACTCAACAATTTGAAGAAAACTTGATACATTTGTAGTAGGTAGTGGGTGCCTATTAAGTATTATAATTTAACCATCAAATTAATAGTCTAAAAAATTTGACGTTGGTAAGACGTGTGTAAGATATACTGCGACCTGAAAGAACTATTGGGTCCTCTATGTTTGCTCTATTTAAAACTGGCCGTCCAGTCCGATTCCTTTTAAACAGTGTAGAATGTCAGAAGGGCCTTGGTTAGGTCTTTCTCTTCAAATTCAAATGCTGCCAGGTGCAGAGTCCTTGAGTTGCACAGTGCAGCGCAGTTTGAAAGGATATGCATAGAAGTTTCATCCTCTACATTCGGCTTCCTCTGCTATTTTAAGCCTAGTCATATGCCCTTTCAGTTTATAATCTGCTGATTGGCTACCTGTCAATATGCGAATATTATTTTTACTTAGGTTGTTGCATTCTATAGATCTCTTCCGGTTATAAGTTTCCAGAAGTTTTAGAGTGCCTCCTTCCCTGGATATTCTCCCAGTACATATTTGGATTTTCTCTGCTATAGCTACTTCACTTTTAAGTTCGGTATTGTACTGCTACTTATTCCGCAAAAGAATTTAGGCCCTACAGATGGTATATCAGCTCCTCTCTTAGTTAATAGCTTATCTGTTATTTCATTTCCTTCCCACGATTGTGTGTCCCGGAACCCACAGAAGGGTTGAATTGTTTCTTTGGGCTATAGCTCGTTTAGTTTTTCTAGACACGTCCATACTATTTTCGAGCAGATTATATTTGAGCTCATCACCTTAATGGCTGCTTGAGATCAGACATTATGATAATCTATTGCTTTTATATAGTTTTTGTCAATGTTGAACTCGACGCATCTTTCCGTCTGGAAGTTACTCGGGTACGTGGTCTAGCTTTCGAGACATTTGATTCTAGGCCCATATAAATTTGACGTAAGTATATACAGCTATAAAACCAATTAAAATGGTTCAAAAAATTGTCAGTACCGTATAAACTAATTATTTATTATTGACTCAACAGATTCTTTTTAAGTGTATATATGAGTTATACCTATACACTTAATCTATATACGTTACAACAATGACAAATGGAAATAAATTATAATATCTAAAAATCAAATTCATCTTTGGATATTATGTTTTGTCATTCGCAGATAGCAACTATTTTTTTACTTTATTTTTTAAAGTAGCGCATTTGAGTAAGGTCATGCCGGTTAAATTAAATTATTGAAACAGGACGTAGTTTTTACAGATTGAATGATGACTATAAGATTATCTAGTTATGTAGTCGGTAAATATACACGTGTAAGGATGCTGTTGAAGCCGATAATTTACGCCGATAATTTTTGTTTTGATTTTAATTTAAAGAGATGACTTGCGTGGTAATGATAGTCTAATTCATATTTTTACATACTTCTTTTCTTTTTATGATAAGCACAAAACTTGCTAATCTATTAGTGCAAGTCATTATCTTGAACGAAAGTACGTTTTAAGCTCCAATTTCGACTGTCCGGTTTCAGGTACCTCATTTTGAATGTGCAGGTATTCGGTTCTAGGGTTCGAGTAGCTCGAAACTGGGTAATGCGCTGGATGATTATTATCCGGTTCTGAAAATGCAGAGGGTTTTCGACAACCGTTATTTTTTTATCAATTTTCCAATTACTCGACCGTATAATTCGTACTAATTGTGACCTCGCTCAAACGATGCTACTAAAAGATAAAAACAAATAATCGCTATCTGAGTATTACACAGCACAACTGCACGACATGACATTGATTTTCGTATGTTATATTTATTTTCATTTGTCATTGTTGTGAACAAAATATCAACATCCAAATATGCTAAGTTTTATGCGATAAATATGCTTTACAATGTTGATTTAATTCGTTGTTTGTACATACATATACAAAGATGTGCAAGGACTGCAGCATTGTAATTGACACACACGTTCCGAGTTTCGGAAACTCGTGGATTTCCATTTTCAACCGAAAGTCGAATGAATTAACAAAACGTTAAAATATCTAGCCATATCTGGTTATCCTATCCTAGATCTATATTTACAAGTGCTTTGTTCCTTTTGACGTCTACTATAGAATACCTAGAACTCAGAAAAATACCTATGTAGCTACGAAAGAAACGTGTTTACCCCAATAAATCCATCAATACCGAATGGTGCAGAGGAACATGTTCCTGATTCAAGATATTGTTAGAGTCTCTCCTCATATACATGTGTTCGTAAGCGTTTAATTGTCTCGAAGATGTTACATTTTTCAATAGTTTATGGTTCTTAATGTTAATTTTATGGCCTATATTATTAATATGTTGTGCAACGCTAGATGTTTCAATCCTTCCTAGCAATAATACGCTATGCACCTCTTAAATCTGGTTCCGATTGCATGCTTTGTTTGTCCAACATAAACTTTATTGCAATACCCGCATCCAATTTTGAAAATACCCGATCTTTCCTTGTTGTTCGGTTTATCTTTTCGGTTACCTAGAAAGTTTCGCAATGTGTTTGGCGAGGTAAAACATGTGTTCATATTGTACTCTTTAAAAATACCGCCTATGCCTTTCGAAATTTTGTGGAAGGATCGCCATGGCCATTATGGCTGCATCATAATTTTCGATATTTTTATAGAATAAATTTTCCTAAGAAATTCCATATGGCTTGTACGCCAGATTTATTTTGAATTGTATTCATATACGATCTTTCAATTGAGAACAATACGCTCTATGTATTCCTCAATTTTAGAGTTTTTTATATTTTAATTCTTGTTATTTGGATAATACCTAAATCTTTCTTGACTATTACTATACTAATTACTTAGGGCAAATTTTAAACTTTTAGTTTGCAATTTTTATAATTTTGCTGGTTTTGATTATAGCTAAAACGAGGCAATAGTACCTACCGAAACGTCACTTTTAGTAAAAAAGGAATATAGTTGATTATAAATTAGCTATTTTAAAGAAAATTATTTTTAAAAGTGAGAGACAGACGAATGCATAAAGTGTGTGAACTGTAAGTGTTGGCTTCATCCTTCAGGAGAGGTGTTTTAAATATATAAATATCTGCCCTTTGTGTTTGTGAATAGAGACAAAACACCTTAGTAAATTTTTAGCTATCAAAGAGTAATATACTATGATAGGAAGTAAATAATTAGCATAAAGCATACCTATGTGATTGTATAGCAATGTATGTATCTATCTGTTTGCCACGTAAACACCTATTTTGAGAGCCCACTGAGAACATCAAATTTTCAGAAAATATAGCTTATACTCTTGGACTTCTAAACCCTCATTTATTTGGGATATATTTGCACCGAATTTCAGCAATTGATTCGAAAGAAAAAAATGCTTTAAAACGAATATCACGATGTTTGAAAATCCTTGATTGGTTGAAATTTGAATGAGCAATTGGATGGAAAATGTCTTTGTTTTTGGCACTTATATAAAATTGTGCAAAATTTCTTGCCAAAATCCTCCATTCCTTGTCAGTTCCAAGGGGGAAAGGGAAACTGAATAGTTAGAAATAAAGATAATAAAAAATTTCCCTATTATTCTGTAATATGTTAAGGCACTATTTGTGGTAAATTGAGTGTATTAACTTTTCGCTAGTGCTGTATATATTTACTTTTCGCTAGTGGTGTATATATTTACTTTTTACCTAGGACCGTTTTTGTTGTAACATGTTGTACGCTCGTATGTATAGATATTTCTAGAATAAAGATATTCTGGGTCGAACCTTCGTTTAAATAACACAACAATATTGGCGACGAGGAAAATTAATAGTGAAATATAAAATAGTTAAAGTAGTGTAAAAGAAATTAAATTACGTGGAAATGTCGGTGGGAAGAATAAGTGAGTTTGATCCCGCATCACAGAAATGGAGCACATATATTGCACGTTTAGAACAATATTTCATAGTAAATGAAATTGAAGAAGATTTAAAAGTTGCCACGCTATTAACGGTCGTTGGGGACGAAACTTTTGAATTAATGGGAGATTTGTGCAGTCCGGTAAAGCCAGAAAAGAAAACATATAAAGAATTGGTAGAAATTGTGCAAGAACATTTGCAGCCGGCACCATCCGTAATATCAGAACGGCATAAATTCCGACTTCGGCGGCAAGAAAAAGGAGAATCTGTTACGCAGTATATGGTGGTATTGCGAAATTTGGCAAAAACGTGTGAATTTAAAGAAACATTGGATGACAATTTAAGAGATCAGTTTGTGTCTGGGCTACATAATGAAGTTATTAAGCAACGATTATTCTCCGAAAAGAAGCTAAATTGTGTAGCAGCATATAATTTAGCAAGAGACATGGAAGCAGCCGAGAAAAATGTAACGGATATGGATGGTTCGTACCACGTGCTCAACATGCGCCATCATGGTCGCCCATTTTCCGGTTCCCGGAGAACAAGGTCATCTGGGAAAGAAGCAGCGGAATGGCGTGGATCAACTTCTGGTAGAAGAGCGAACTACACAGACAAGGAGAAAATGGAGAAGGAAACCAAACATTGTTGCCGAGTTTGTGGAAGAGGAAATCATCACAGCAGTCAATGTTTTTACCGAAATTCCGTTTGCGATAATTGCGGTAAGAAAGGACATTTAAAATATGTTTGTAAAATAAACAAAAATTCCAAAGTTGTAAATAAAAGACAAAATTATTTAACTAATGAAAATGTAAAGTCGAATGCTGTAAATGAGTCAAATATTAATGACTCTGATTCAGATATATCTGCAAATTTGTTTACTGTAATTTCGAATGATAAAGATTCGCCGATAAAAGTTAACATAGAAATAGAAAATGTTAAATTAAATATGGAAATAGATACAGGATCGCCAGTTTCCTTAATTTCTGAGATTACTTATAAGAAATATTTTAATAAATTAACTATCAATAGTTCAAAAATTAAACTTTCAACTTACACGGGAACCCAAATAGAGTCAAAAGGTTTTATAAGAGTCAAGGTAAAATTTAATGATGCAGTTGATAATTTAAAGTTATATGTGGTACCTAATGGTGGACCATCATTATTAGGCCGTCAGTGGTTAACGGCATTAAACATTAACATAATTAATAATGTTGCTTTAAATAATTTAAAAACTGAAAATGAAACTTTAACTAGCTCTGTTGCTGGAAATGCATCAATATCGAATTTAATTAAACAATACCAGGGTATATTTGATAATGAGCCAGGAACTTATAAGAATTTTAAAGCTAAACTATATTTAGTGCCTGGTACGGTACCAGTTTTTTACAAACCGCCTTCATTAGCTTACAACTTAAGAACAAAAGTTGAATTAGAGTTACAAAAGTTAGTAAATAATGGTGTTTTAACTCCAGTAGAATGCAGTGAATGGGCTAGTCCAATTGTGCCAGTTTTGAAAAAGAACGGCGAGGTACGTATTTGTGGAGATTTCAAGGTTACTGTTAATCCACATTTACATGTTCAAAAGTATCCGATACCAAAGGTTGGAGATATTTTTTCGAAATTAGCCGGTGGCAAGTTATTCAGTAAAATAGATCTCTCACAAGCTTATGCTCAATTAGAACTGGATCACGATTCAAAACAATTAGTTACTATTAATACTCACAAGGGTCTATTTAGGTACAACAGATTGCCGTATGGAATAGCATCAAGTCCTAGTATTTTTCAAAAATTAATGGATTTAACCTTTAGTAATATACCGGGTGTTATTGTGTTTATTGACGATATCCTAATATCGGGTTCTACTGAATCTGAACATCTGAAGAGGCTAAAATTAGTTTTTAATAAAATTCAAGAGTGTGGTTTAAAAATAAATTTAAATAAATGTAGTTTTTTTCAAAAATCCGTGACATATTTAGGTCATTACTTGGACGCTGAAGGATTGCATCCATGTAAAGAGAAAATTTCCGCTATTTTAGATATGAAAATACCGAATAATAAGACAGAACTAAAATCTTTTTTAGGATTAGTTAATTTTTATGGGAAGTTCATTCCACAGCTAAGCACAAAACTAAGTAGACTATATTTCTTATTAAAAGACAATGTTAGTTGGGTATTTGATGAACATTGTTTAAAACAATTTAATGAGATTAAAAAAGAATTAGCGTCATCAAAAGTTCTAGTTCATTATAATCCTAAATTGCCTATTGTTTTAGCTTGTGATGCAAGTGCAACGGGTGTAGGAGCAGTTATTTTTCATAGATTTGCCGATGGTATTTTGCGACCGATTGCTCATGCATCTCGAACGCTAAATCAAGCGGAGAAAGGCTATTCACAAATTGACAAGGAAGCCTCAGCAATTATATTCGGTGTAAAAAAATTTCATGAATATTTATTTGGCACAAAATTTTATTTGTACACCGATCATAAACCGCTTTTAGCAATTTTTGGCGAAAGAAAAGGTGTGCCTCAGTTCGCGGCAAGCAGATTACAGAGGTGGTCAATAATTTTGGCAGCTTATCAATATGAAATTAAATACATCACTTCAAAGAACAATTGTGTGGCTGATGCATTATCACGATTACCTCTTAATCTAGAATCAAATAAAGAGCCAGATATAGGTCACATTTTGTATATTAATCAAGCGTTACCGATTAGTCACAAGCAAATTGCGCTGGAAACACAAAAAGATCCTATATTAAGTAAGGTGTTTTCTTATTGCTTTACGGGGTGGCCAGAACATATTAAAAATATGTCAGATGGAATTAAACCCTATTTTTTACGTCGACATCAATTGCATTTAGAGCAAGGATGTATTTTATGGGGGGTTAGAGTTGTGGTTCCACCAAAATTTAGAGAACAAATTTTGGAGGAAATACATACTAGTCATTTAGGGATGAATAAGTGTAAATCAATTGCTAGATCTTATTGCTATTGGCCGTTAATTGACAGTGACATTGTTAAACTTTGCCAAAATTGTCAAACTTGTAACAAATTTCAAAATAATCCACCTAAAACAATTTTGCTACCATGGCCTCAAACATATAGACCTTGGTCACGTATACATGTGGACTTCTTGGGTCCTATATTTAATAGCAAATATTTCGTAATAGTAGATGCGTTCACAAAATGGTTAGAAGTTTTTAAAATAAATGAAGCAAATGCTAAAACGGTAATCAAACTTTTCAGAACCGTGTTTGCACGCTTTGGATTACCCGATACGATTGTGTCAGACAACGGACAGCCGTTTTCTTCGGGTGCATTAGAGAAGTATTTACAACTAAACGGCATCAAACATTTGTTTTCACCGCCCTACCATGCGCAAAGCAATGGTGCAGCGGAAAACTGTGTCAAACAAGTAAAAAATGCTATCAAAAAGGCTCATGATGAAAGAAAAGATATTAACGAATTTTTGCAAATATTTCTATTTAATTATCGAATCGCTTCTCACTGTACTACAAATGCTAGTCCAGCTTTCCTAATGTTTGGTCGTAATTTAAAAACGCGATTAGATTTAATAAGACCAAATCACCACAATATTATAAATAACAAACAACAAGCGCAAATTCAACAATTTAAAGGTAGACCAGCAAACTTTGAAATTGGCAGTGAAGTTTATGCGAAAAATCCCTTACAAGCTTTTGACTCTCCTTGGCTTCCTGGAAGTGTTGTAAATAAAACTGGAAATGTCGCTTATGATGTGAAAGTAGGAACAGATAAAATAATTAAGAGACATTCTAATCAGTTGAGATCTCGTAAGTCTTTATCTGCTCCTAACCAAAATTTGGACTCACAATTGGAATTGAAAGAGCAAGGGACAGAAAATTCTGATGAGACGGCGGCTGGAACTATTGTTGTTAGCGATGATGATGATCCTGGTTGTACTTCGTCGGAATCTTCTGTTAACCGTCGTTATAATTTAAGGAGTCGAAACAATTAATTATTTAAGAATATATGTTCTGAATTGTATTAATTTTAAGGGGAAGGAATTGTGGTAAATTGAGTGTATTAACTTTTCGCTAGTGCTGTATATATTTACTTTTCGCTAGTGGTGTATATATTTACTTTTTACCTAGGACCGTTTTTGTTGTAACATGTTGTACGCTTGTATGTATAGATATTTCTAGAATAAAGATATTCTGGGTCGAACCTTCGTTTAAATAACACAACACTATTTCTTTATGATTAGTAAGAACCGTCAAATAAAGCACAGCAATGCGTAAAATAACCAATGTAGACAAAAGATGTTTTCGCATGTTTTTTAGACATTTAGGCAATTAATTGATTTCCGTCATTAAAAACTGTATTGTTTTTGGAGTATGTTTATTATTCATCAATCCAATACCTCTTGTACATACAATCTTATCTACTAATTGTATTAGCAATGTCATTGTGTCATAATAATTTATGTAGACACAGAATGTTCCGTAATTGCTATTTTACAATTGGATCCTTTTAGAGGAGTAAATTATCAGCCACTATTTGCGTGATTAAATTGTCCCCGTAATCATCATAACAATCTCTATTGTTATTATGTATTCCGAGGTTGTATATCGAGTATCTTTGTACAAATTCGTTCCTACATAGGGTCCACATACTCTGCAAATTCTACAGGGTTTGAAATATAGGGCAATGAAATTAGGAAATTAAGTGAAGTGTAGGTTGATATTTGACACAATGCAGAATCTGAAATTATCCGCTATACAAATTGACACCTGAAAATTAATGTTCTTGGTAATGTATAGGCGTCGACAACCAGCAAACATGTAAGTGTTGGTTAAGGATCTCAACACAGCAGGAATGTGCCGTCCGTATGAGCACACAGCGGCGCAGAGTGGTGCGGTTTTTAAGAAAAGTTGACATAGGATAAAAAGTAGCAATTTTGATCAGCAAAAAATTGTTTGCAATAGTCTTTCACGTCTAAAAAAAATATTAAGGAAATGTATGGAAGAAAATCAATTATATTTTTTTCTCCCTCCGGGATCAAAGTGTAGCAGTCGAACCTTATATTCTGGTAAGAACCTAGCATCCTCAACACGACTGCATAAAAACTTCTTGCGTATCTCTGCGGCCTCGACGTCTACATGAATTGAAAGTTTAAAACTGCAGGGTTCAGCTTATTATGATTTTTTACAAGTTTTTGATTTAAAATGCCCTTAGAATATTATATTTTGGTATCCTAATCACAAAAGATGATATTAAGTTATACATTTTGCACGTACTTGTTTTTAATAATAAAAGAATAAAAATATAGAAGGTACATACTGTAACGAGTTCTCAAAGAAATTTAGTCACATTGGTGGATCGTTTTCGGACTGCATATCATGTATGTCAATATTTTCTGGGCGATATCTAATTTTCTATTTGTTCTGTTGCTTCTTCAGATACCGACAAAAGTTCAATAGTTTCTGGCAAAAGATCTAAGTGCCTCGAATAGCTGTATTTCGGTAGAATGTGCGATATATACGGATCAGAGCTTCTTAAAAAATTATGAAGCAAGTCTGCATGGGTTTTAATTCTGTTGAATTTTCTTGTGTGACATTCACGAACTCTTCTAAAATCTTTGTTTCACATGAAGAATAATTATTTGAATGATTACCATTCATTATTGTATAATGGAATAATGAATTAGTTATCTATTATTTCTGAATAAAAATAACGACCCTATCCATTTATTTTTATTATTAATCTGAACAAATTTTGCCCAACCCTGGTAGGTAGTATGGTATAGTACATTGCCCCTAGTCCTATCTCGAAAATACTTGCAGTGTACAAATTGTGAGTTATTAGAATTTTATGTAGTAATTTATTTTTGAACAAATCAATATACCGCACGAACCATCCCAACTACAAACAGTTATACACATTCTTATATGCATGAATCGCACACTCATGTTCGTATATTAGTAGATGTTGTTTTTCCTGTATATGTCGTTCATATCAATACTTAAGTGCTTTAAAAACATTAGATTGTGACATGCCGTCTCACGCATCAGATATGAGAGATAGATAATTCTTTTGTTCTTGCTGGGTATATGTAATGAAATTTTACGATTTTTATATTTTTTTTTCTTGTATGACAAGATTGGCAAGCTTAAAATTAAATACAATTGAATTTTGTATTATTTTAAATTGTTGCAAATAGGCGAAATAGGATAAATTATTAATAAACCTTCAACTTCAACAATACGGATACTAATTTCGGCTTAACGAAAAAAAGTATATAAGTAGCTACTATTTACTATTTGTATGATGTGGTAATTTGTATCATTACTGTCCTTGGCAGACTCGTACAAGCGCAAACAAACGTTCTCTATACATAAACAATAGTAATATTTCTTGGAGATTTCGAGTGACAGTATAGTCATGATCGGTCATACCCCTACAAATACAACGTTATAAATCGCACATGATATGAATCGCTATAGTAAGAGTGCGTTCTCAATGGAAGGAGACACACCCGAAGGAATATGGATAATTGTTGTAATTCGCACGC
This sequence comes from Cetonia aurata, assembly GCA_949128085.1. NCBI lineage: Eukaryota > Metazoa > Arthropoda > Insecta > Coleoptera > Scarabaeidae > Cetonia > Cetonia aurata. Next base: position 3,603,524 of record OX421885.1, read on the forward strand.
GAAGTTATCTTCACATGATTACCACTTACTAAAACTAATTTACTTGCATTTGTAGTGTTCAGAATACACATGACTCATGCATATTTGAATGACAGATTGTTTGACAGCTATTTTGACAAAAAAATCCAGAAAAATTTCAGAACCTTGACAGAAGAGTACGGTAGAGAAACGGAAGTGACACGTTGGTAGGTACATCCATTCGGTATGTACAGAGTGAGCAACCGGATGTGACCACCACGTGATCACGAACGTCACAGAAAAAGTGTATTTTTTTGTTTTACTGTTTACTGCTCTGCTTGTTGTTTACGTTCTGTCATTTGACATTTAACGTGTTGGAAAAAAATATATGGCACGTCTTATTTTAAGGTTAAGTTATAAACATATTGACAAATCAGTAATGTGACATATCTTGTACTACCAACTTAACAATGTTGCCACCTTAAAATTTGAGGTCACGTGGTGGTCACATCCGGTTGCTCACTCTGTAGCTACTTACTGTACTTTACCGTCCACGGACGGTAAAGTAGCGGAAGTGATGCCTTTACCGTCCAATTCGATAAAGTGGCGCTTTCTATCTTGTAGTGTTCAGAATACAGATCATTCTTATATGAATGATAGATTGTTTGACAGTTATTATGACAACCGAAACCAGAAAAACTTCAGAATCTTCACAGAAGACTACGGTAAAGTAACAGAAGTGACGCGTTGGCAGTTGAATTCAATTAATTCAGAAAAGGGGGTCTTTCTATCCTCGAATGAGGATCTGGTGGTCCAAAAAAATCATTTAAAAATTCCCAATCTATAAAAGTTACAATTGTTTTTCTTAAAGTGCGTTTTTGAACCACTGTGCAGCGCCAAGGCTTTAAGGCGGCCACAGCTACCTGTGGCAAGTTAAATTTTAAAAATTTATAATATAATCTTGGCTCACTACATATAGGGTAAAGACGCCTATCAGTATTTTGCACGACGGCACCGAAGATACTTCACGTGTCCTTGCTGGTCATGTGATTCAGAAAAACACCATTTAAATCGCCTTACCATTGCATCAAAATTCACTGAACCAAACCAGCAATGGGTTAACGTTATTTATAAGACTTATGAACTGCATCATACGAAGATCGTGAGAAGACACAACGTTCTCCCGTACTGATAAGCTTTATGTACAATTACCTAGAATATTTTGTAATTTTTAGTAGTTTTGAAGCTAGTCAATATCATTTGCATTGGCAACTTTAAAAATAAATTTTGTTTCTTAAAAAATTGACACCAAATCAAATCGGATAAAGATTAAATACCACAGAATTAAATTACACCAGAACATCAATAGAGTTTCTTAATTGATGATTAAGACTAATTTTGTGTGGTAAAAATGAGTAACGGCTAATCACCATTCTTTTTGTTACATAAAGTAAATATAGAATACTGACTATGCTGCCTGGTACTGGTACAAAATTTCGAGAAATTTTTCACTACAAAAACTTTTTTTTTGTTTCAATAAGTTTGTTCCATTTTTTACACTTTACGTATTTATTATTATTTATATTTGTTAATTACCTTTCCTTAAATTGTTTTATATTTAAGTACTTATATTTATGAAATGATGGTTTGCAAATCATGGTTCTCAATAGTTAAATGAGACTGTTTTTTGAATGTTATTAAAGGAATTACAACTTCGATATAGGGTTGTTGACCGCGCTTTTTTCCATTTATACTTTGTCTCATTATGACTGTTTCGAAACCAGTAAGTAAATCTGTACTGTGTACCTCACACGAGATCCGTCGTGTTTGAGGTGTAGCTAGTTTCGTGTATTGATTATTAGGTTAATAATTTTTTTCGAATTAGTTCTTCGCTAATGGCTTCTTTTAAAACGCGGATAGCGTTCAATTACCAAACTGAAATGATATCTACAGACTGATATTGCTCATGCACGCGATTGTTAAGTCTTTTCTCCTCAAGGCTAGCGGACACATGATAAAATTGGAGTGAATTTTTTTCCTTCGACGTACGATAATTTGCCTAACTTGTCCTCATATCGTTACAAGGAATGGATTTTTTCTCATATTTCTTTTATTTCAACATATAGCGATAAAAATCTTAATAAAATATAATCCGTGCAAATAAAAATCCAGTGCATAATTTAAAAAAATTGATTATCCATTCTATTAAATGCATTTTTACGTAACATACGTACGCGATATATTGAAAACAAGGAACCTGAAAATATTGTCTTTTGGGAGTGTTTTTGGTTTTGGAATATAATAAAGTGAGCTACAGAATATTGCTCGACTGGATAAATTTTGAAAGAAAATGTTTACAAATTCAGCAGTTCTATAGTAAGAATTGAAAAAACTCATATCCGATTATATAATAAATTCTTAGAAAATTGTTATAAATTCAAAATAACAAAATACCTAAGAGGAGCAATAATATAGAGAGCGATTAAAAAGAGATGTAGAAAAATTTAATGAAATGACAATAGCATCAGAAAAAAGTTTGTCAACCAATATGTTTTGCTCATTTACTAGCGTTTATAGCATTCCTTATTTTTTGTTATTAAACAAACAAACTATAAATAGTTAGGTAGATAAAAAAAATCTTGGGAATTAAGATTTACAAATAACAAACTTTACTATTGATTTAATTTGTTGTTCGTTCATCTACATCCAAGATAAATAAATAAAAGAGAAACGCAAATGACTAATTTATGTATGGTTAATGTGGTTATTAATATTACTTACCTTTAACTACAAAAAACTAATAAAATTCACAATAAAGGCAGGTACCTATGTTATTTAATTAGCAATGAAACCTTGACTTTAAATTACGCACACTTGCACGCATATGACCATTTATGTATGTATATGTCAATAATTATATATATATAGGTACATGGCTAGTTAAACTTGAAACACGTATATTATGTATCTGCCAAAGTTTGGACATCACTGGGTGCGCTCATTCAGAATTTGTATACTTATAGGATAATAGCATGCTTATTTCGCAAGATTACAATGACGTATTGGACTATTCACTATCGAAAAATATATACTATATAGTTTTGTACTTAATAAAGCATATTTTCGACGATAAATTAACTTATAACATTGAGTTAACAAAAATGTTACGTAATATTGCAAAAATATCCATCAATTCATGGTAGATATTGGTAGATAAGTTGCCTGCGAAACAAAAAAAATAAGTACAAAAACAATTCTTTTTAAACAAGTACATGAGTGTTATGATGAGATTCCGATAACTACGTAGGACAAATATTGGTTAATAATAAGAATAATAATATATATTTATTTCTAGAGACATCAGTAATGCAAAGAATACGTCGGGTACCACAAATAAATACAATAATAAAATACAGTTTACAAAATAAATAAAATACAGTAAGTTACAGTATAAAAGTACTACATAATTTCAGAATTATTTAGGAACTTATTAAAACAATAATACAAACGAGAGAGGCAAAGCTGCTTAACCCTCTTTTTAAATATCGACAGTGGCATTTCCTTGTAATTATTCGACAATTTGTTATAAACTTTAATTGCCAAATATTTGGGGTTTCGTTAAGAAAAGGCTAGTCTGTGCCGAAGAAACTTTAGGGTATATATACCTCTAGTATTATAATTGTGATAATGAGTTATATTACTGAATTCCTGATAATTATTTTTAACAAATGTGCATAACTGATAAATAAAAATAGACGGTAACGGTTAAATAATTTGCAATTCCGTGAATAAAGGTCTGTACGAGGTGCAATACCACACATAATAGGTACGTATGGCATTCTTTTGAAGTTTGAAAATAATATCTGAATCGGATGCGATATTAATGAATGAAGGTGAGCAAAGTAGTAAGTTTTCAGCATATCAACGCTAAGATGTTTTCTCAATCTAGAAAGAGTAAAACAAATGCTATTTAATTTTTTACGTAACGTATCGATGTGTGGTTTCCAGCTACACCTTGAGTCAATAGTTACTCCCAAAAATTTGAGATTGTCAACTTCTTTAATACTGGTATTATTAATTTTGATGTAATGAGAGAATGCTTTAACGCGTTTAGTAGTACCGAAGTCTACAAAAGCAGTTTTATTGGTGTTTAAATGCAATTTAGTTGTTCGAAAATACGAATTTAGATTCTAGGGAAGCATTGGCAACCTTTACAACATCATCTTTGTTTTTACTTGTTATAAGTAAAGACGTATCATCAGTAAACATAACGGTATTGTCCATCGGTATGTCATTGACATACATAATATACAACAACGGACCGAAGACACTACCTTACGCCACACCCCTATTTAACAATAACTTATTGATTTCACTCTGTTTACTTCGACATAATGTGCTCTATTCTGTAGGTAAGATGAAAACCAATTCAGTGCAACCCCCCTTTCTCCATAACATTCTAATTTCATTAAAATAGTTGCGTGGTCAACTAAATCAAAGGCTTTACTTAAATCCAAAAAACAACCAACATAAGATTCAACAGTATCTAGGCCTGCATATAGTAATAATAATGCGTTTATTGTCATTGTCCACACATCTGAACTAGAGGTCCGCATTTTGGGAATTATCTCGGCCCGGCCCGCTCTTTCCTAAAACGGGCCTGGTCCGGCCCGCTCCTTCCTAAAACGGGCCCGGCCCGGCCCGTCGCGTTTGCCAGGCCAGGCCGCCCAAGTAAGTCATTTCCAATAAGCGTATGAATTTCATTTTATTATAAAAAGAATATAACTTTTTCACTATGATGTTAAATGCACTTAACACATACATATAATAGGTATTCATATTCACTATGTTTGCCAACAAATAAATTTTGTAAGAAGTGCAAATTTCAAAAAAGAATGTTCATAGATAAACGCATGAAATAGATAAACTTCTTTACAAATGGATTTTATTTTCTCCATGTACAAAATGCAAATGTAATATACAAAAAATGCAATTTTCTAAGTATAAAATGGTTGTGTGTCTGATTTTAAAATGCGTGTTTGAAAATTTTAAAATTTGTCCATTTATTAAATAATAAAATAAAAACAGTGCATACCAGTATCTACTATAGATGTATGTTAAAAAAACGCAATTGAAAAAAAAAAATTGAAACTGTCCGACAAAGAGAGAAAAATATCTGAATTACTATTTGTAATTAAGAAATGAATGACAGCAGCAACAACAGTTTGATAAAGGTAGCAACTGTCTACCGAAGCGTACGAACCAAAATAAAAACTCAACGTTGGACTTACAAATCCAATTATCAAATATCATTTTATTCGAATTGGAGCTATATATGTATTTTACGTTAATCAATGTAAATGGTGATACATACAATAGAATACAATAGTTTATTCATATTAAAAACCAAATATCAAGCAAATTTGGCCGCCTGAAGAAACTTGAGCGAGCTAGCTTGACGGACCGGGCGGACTTGCGGCCCGGTCCGGCTCGCATCTGGAATTTCTGGGCCCGGCCTGGCCCGATCGCACCTCTAATCTGAACATCGACATTGTCAGTATTCACAATTAAATATATATATATATATGGAACTGGGATGTATTTATCGACCGATAAATAGTTAGGGAGACGATTTCGATCAAGGAATTCGGTCTTCCAGCAATGAAGAAATTAGTAAATGAAACTCATTTATTAAAACTCAATATTTCGGAAATGTTTATTTCCTTCTTCAGGAGAATTAATGAGAGATCAAAATGTCGGCAAGAACGACGCACATGGGTGGAAAATTGTTATATTAAGTTAAAAACTGAAGTGTAAAGTGTGAAAAACTGAAGTGTTTACAGGTTGTAAAAAATTGAAATAAAATTCGTAAACAATTTGATGAAAAAACTATGCGGTCAAACTAATAAAATTAATAAAATAATTACAGATTAAAATTCGGAACCGAAATGTATAACACAGAAGGACGAACACAACGGTTGTGTATATATATATATATATAAATTACAAAATACACAATATAAAATATAAAATCACACATATATATATATATACAGAATACACAATATGCAGGTCTTGAATATTTAAAAAATTTAATAGATTAAAAAAATAAAAATGAAGGAAACATACTACCCAGGTCGATCAAAATATTCCTGCACAGAATAAAATTATGTTTTATTCTTTATTCTTTTAATTTATTTTTAAATTGAGTGACACTAATGATCTGCTTTATATTATTTGGCAAGTGTTATACAAAATAATGCCTGTGTATGCTGGACTAAGTTCAAACGCTTTTGTTTGTGCATCGGAACACTCATGTATTTACGGAAAAAAACATGTATGGGCATATAGACTGTCGGAGTAAGAGTGGGGACCGGCGATATCTTGGAAATTGCCGTTGCGGCTGCAATCCCAACCTGGAGTACTTCCTTTGTTGTTTCTTGTTCTTTTTTTCTTGGTGTGTTCCTTCACATGTCGCCTTTGAGTATTTTTTGTTTTATTTTATTTCGGCATTGTATATAATTTAGGTTTTTTTTTATTGTATTTGGTAAGTCGTTATATCTATTTATTGCGTCTGCTTCTGAAATTTTTCATATTTTTTTTTGTTTTACTGTATTTATTCGTATGTGTGATGTTCTTCTTGTTCCGTATCGGTGCACGTCTGGTAGTTCTTAGCTTTGCATTTGTTTTTATGAGTTTCTTTTTGATTTTGTATATCAGTAATAGGTTTTTGAATTTTATTATTTGTTGTATGTTTATTTCTTCCGTCTTTCTGTATACTTCTGTCGTTGGTGCCATTCTGTCCATTTTATATATTAGTTTTAGTATTTTATTTTACTAACTTTGTAATTTGTTTATATTTTGCTTTGTTGTATCTCCCCTTACATTTATTAAATAATTCATGTGTGAAGCGAACCGCATTGTATACCGACTTTCTAGCAAATTCTGGTATTATTTGTTTTATTTTGTATATCTTTGCTATTGCAACTGAATTCTTCTTTGTTAATTCAGGGCCCTTTATTGTACCTTTATAAACTGATCTCCCTCCAAGCATGCAGTCTATCCACCAGCAGCTCGTTTCATCGATCCCTCTGTTCCTCGATGCTTTGGAGATTAATGCTTAGGAAGTATTATCAAATGCTCCCTTTATGTCCAGGGAGATGCGCAGAAGCCCTCCTAAATTTGCAGAGGATGCTCAGGTCTCTGTACAAGTAAGGTAGTCTGTGGATTTTCCTACTTGATACGCATACTAGTCTTCATGTAGTGGCCGGTATGGCAACACATCATCCCTAATGTGTCTGCCTAGCAGTTTTCAAGAGTCCTCCGCATAAATTATATCAGGCTCATTGATCTCAGAGACTTTGCTCCATGCTGTCATATTTTGCAAAGTTTTGGAATGAAAGTAACTCTGATCAGCCTCCAGGCTATTGGTATGTATCCCAGTGCCAAGTTTGAGAGACAAGAGGAGGCAAATGCTACACAGATCCTACTTCTAAAAAAAAATACGGAACATTGCCGTGAAGAAAGCTCGAGCTGCAAAGAAGCAGAAGGAAATTTTTTTAAGATGTACACATTTTGCCTAGGTGTGTATGTACTATACTATATTGTGCTGTTATACTAAAGTTTGTAAATAAAAATACTCTGTATCCAATTAAACATATTTTCATTTATATCTGTAGATCTTCTTGGTTTTTAAAGTCAAATAGTTAAACACTATTAAATTGAGTAAAACGTTTCGGTTTATTTACAAAACCTTAATCATTTACAGTTTTAAAAATTAATAATGTAGAAAATAAAATTTTGGTGTATAGAAATATATAACATTTTGTGTTTTATTGATAAAATCAGTTTGTTTTTTGTTTTAATTTGAGAGTTTTGAAATGTTTTATATAAAGATTGTTTTGTGAATTGTGTCAGTTGTATTAGTTATGGTAGGTTATGGTTAAATATGAAAAACGTTACTAAATTTTTATTAAAATTTCATTTATAGAATTAAGTTATAAAGTTTAGTGAAAAATTGTGTGTCAGTTTTATCATTTATGGAATTATTATGTTTATAAATTTGGATTATTTCAAGTATAGTTCGTGCTTTATAGTTTTGTTCTTGGTTTAGGATTGATACATTGTTAAAATCAAATGTATGATTTTGTGTTATTTCATGTTTTTTTAAAGCTGTAAGATTTTTGTTATATTTGTGTCCTTTTATTCTATTTTCTAAATATTGCATAGTTTCACCGATATATACACCATTACAATTTTGACAATTTATTTTATATACTATATGTGATGTTTTATTTTTTTCAGTTTTTGATTTTAATTTTGTGTAAATTTGATTTTGTAATTTATTATTATTTTGGTTTGTTTTCATTTAGTTCACAAATTATTTAAAATCTAGTACATAACTGTACACTTTTGTAATAAATATTACTTAGAGCGTTTGTAATTCCAAGCTCGAGGAAATTTCCGTGTAAGCCTAAAATTTAAGTTTTCATGGAAAAATTGTTAACATTTTGTTCAATTTTACAACGAGACTACTTTACGCCTTAAAATTCCTTCAAATAACGAGGGATTTATAAAGTACACTAAATATCGGTGTGAAGTTGCTTTGTTAATACATGTAATTTTACTGTAACTTATGGGTAAAATTACACCAATTTTTTATAGCGTACGCGGTTTGAATGAGTTAATTACCCATTTCTCCTTTTCCACATTCACCACTGTCTTTACTACCTGCCAGTGCTTCCTGGATGCCTAATTCTATCTTATTGTCTCTAATTCTTCCTTATTGCAGTCTTGCAATGATGAATGTGTAATTCTAGATTTTGGGAAATGAATCCGAAAGAGCTCTCTCATTGTCTCACTTCTTGTCTTCGCGTACCCTTCGCTTTCTGTTCTCTGACTAATGCCACAGTATAGTATTATCACTTATATTACTTATCTGCGATGATGATGCGAACTACGATGACTATCGCTCCATTGCCAAATCATGCCGACTAAGAATTTATGAATGAAAGAACTTGTGACGTCAGAGCACTTTAAAAAAATTAATTATGCCTTAATGAGAAACAATTTAAAAGAAGGTTTAATGAGGGGCTATATATTACAACATTCTCCATCATTCTATGCCATAAAAAAAAGTTGTGCAATTCTTCGTTACTTCCAATGTAAAATGTGTATAGTTTTCTTTAATGTAGTTAAAAAAAAAAACATTTACCGGTATTTTTATAGTTGTTTTAATTGTCATTATATGTATTTTTATAATAAATGTAAAAAGCAAAACTATTTGTTATAATAGTATCTATATTCACTTTACGTCAGTTGGTATCAGGTAGCAATACCATACACTACTACCTATCTTGACTAGTGTCGACATTTATATGTCAGACACTGACTTATTACAATTATCGAATCATTACACCATATATTTTTTTTAAATAAAAATTTCTAAATACTTTCTCAGCCAAGAAATCTAATACAAATGCCGTGCGTTGGGTTATATACAGGCCTTCAACTCTTTCCGAGTTCACTCAACTGAGTTGTCGCGGTGTAAATGACATCTACCGCACTCTAATGTAAATAACTATTGCAGCACGACTGGGACACACGTAATTCGGATTTTGAAATGAATTGATTAGATTCTGATACAGAATTTAATTTAAATTTTACGTATTCGAAAAAACGAGCAGCAGTTTGTTGTAGTTAATTGTATACGTTTGGGATATATTATACTAATCAATTATTCTATAACTTGGTTATAAATTAATTAATCCTCATTGAAATCAAATTAAAAACACAGGTTTCATTATCGACAATTTATTTGAATCTGGTAACTAATTATTTTCGCCCAATGTACTCTCTTCAACAACGGTGCAGCTTGACTTAACTATACTTACGTGTTTATGCAAATTCGCTTAACACTAGATTGAATATTTACTTTAAAATAAAATCCGGTTTTTTTATTATTAGTATAATGCGTCAGCATGACAGGCCAACTTTCGATTTGAATTACTTGGAAAGAATTGCCATTGAATAAAAAATTATTCATGTTACATTTGTTTTCCTTCCCAACCGCTCGCGTCGTGTTGTCTACTTCGCAATTTGGACGCTTACCCAGGACATAGGGTTAGGGAATAACCGCTATATTAGAAATTTTATGAGTATATCCCTGGATGGCAGTTGGTGTAGCATGCATGATCCTTATAAAGAGATCTCTCACATGCTACCGACCATGACTAATGTACACAGCTTATATCACGAAAATTTGATTGTGAAATATAGGAAATGAGTGGGTAAATAAACGGTAATATCAGCTAAATGTGAGTTTATTGAATAAAGTAAAATGATTTATTTTTATAATAGTAAAATATTAAAACGTTTTTTTACAAAACCTTACTTTTATAATTTCAGGATTAAACCATAAAGATTAATTAAGATCAATCCATTTTACTTAACTGTTTGTGCAGCTAAATCATCTGAACTAATGCCCAATAATGCTAAATCATCATTAGGATCATCGGGAGGTAAGGGAGGAGGCTGTAAAGGCATGGTATGAGATAAAGGAACAGAATGAGACGATTTATCACCATTATCAACATTAACGTCTTGAGTAAAATCAAACAATGGAGGATGGGGTGGGTACATAATATTGTATTCTACGGTATTTCCATACGAATATGATGTATCAAACCCAAATGGTTCATGATAATCGTTCAGTGGATTATCATCTAACATAATCATATCTTCTGAAATGTCTATCTCTTTTTCCTTGTTATCGATTTCGTGCTCTTCATTGTTAGTTTCCACTTTATCAGTGTCTTCGTCGTTTTTCTTATTTTTCTTTTTCTTATCATCTTCATTAATTTTTGGTGGCGGCGGTGCTTTGGGCATCGATTCCGTAATTTTTGGAGGAGCAGGAGGTTCTGCAATTATTTTTGGAGCAGGAGGAGGCGGAGCAGCTATTTCGGGATAGCTGGATAGCTTTGGGAAACAAACAACTTCTGGTTCAGGGATGAACGCTCTTGCTAAGTTACCAGGTTGGAATCTAGTCACTCTAGGAATATCATAATCTTCCTTTTTTATTTCTTTCTCAGGCTTTTCATCTGGTTTCTTATTTTTAAATAGCGGCATACGACCGATGAATGGTAATTTCTTGTATGATGGCGGCGGCGGTGGCTTTCTTTCCGACTTAGAATCTTCTCTTTCGTATTTACGTTTATTTCTGGGACTTTCTTCATCTCGACGCCTGTACCTATCCGGAGTCCTTCTTCTATGGTCGTAATTTGGGCTGCGAGAATGTTTTTGATCTGGGCTATTGGAACGTGACCGTTTTCTTCTGTATTTTTCTTTAGTTTTGAATTTAATCTGTTCACGTATCTCCTTTAAGCGCTCCATTTCCTCGCGCTCTCTACGCTTTTGTTCTTCTAGCTCTTTAGCTTCTCTCTCTTCCTTTTCCTTGCGCTCTTGCTCCTCCTTTTCTTTCTCTTTGCGCTTTCTTTCTATTTCGGCTTGCCTAATCTTTTCGGCTTCCTGCTTTTGCTTTAATCGATCCTTCAAATTTTCTAGCAGCACTTTATCTTTATCTTGTGCTGGTTTCACATTCATCCATTGGTTAATTAAATGATCCTCGTTATTCCCCATATCTTTAGCCTCAATAGCCAAGGAATCTTTTCTCTTGCGGCCTTCAACTAATCGCCCTATAGCTTCCCATTTTCCCGTTAAATCTTCATTCATCATCATTTGAGCTTGTAGTTTCATCTTATTGCGCATAGCAACATGAATACTCTTACTCGGGTCTTTCTTGTCGTCTTCCTCTTCGTCAGAACTAGAAACTGAGGAACTAGAACTACTACTTGAATCACTCGATTCTTTCTTTCGCTTTTTTGACCGTTTCTTCTTTTTCTTGTCCTTATTGCCAGAACTTGTTGGAGAATATTTCTCCTTGCGTTTCTTTTTCTTCTTGTCACGGTTGTCTTCAGAATCAGAGCTTCTGTTGCCACGTTTCACCCTTTCTAGAGCACGTTCCCTGTCTTTCAGCCACTCTAGCTCCCAATGTGGATTCTGTTCAACAAAATTCTGTAAAATATAGAATTATGTATAAATGAAAAATATAATTTCGAGGAGTTGCCATATAAAAATTGCTATCATATCAACAATTTCATTATCAAGTTATGATCGTTACCATAAAGTTACTAAATTTAAACGGCAGCTTAATCCAATAAACGTAGGAGAAAAATGGGGAATTGACCTACAAATGGTCGAACAGTTCCAAATTTTTAATATGTTGTACAGTAATCAATCGCTTGCAATCGAAAATCGGCACTTCTTTTTATTGTTTCTCGCTAATAACGTTTGCTTGATGCTTTAAAAAGATATTCAGCGACTTGTAGAAGAGAGTTCCTACAAATTTGGTACTTAAGTGTTTTACGAGTTGAATAAAAACGGAACTATTAAGCTTTCAAGGATTTTGGAGGCCGTTTGGGCAAAAAAATTGACGCAGTTTTTAACCGTAATCCGGATTTAAACATATTAAAAAATGTCTGTTCCAAAGATAATGGAATGTATAGTAATTTTAAAATATACTTTATATATGCAGCTCTCACTAGTTATGATGTAGAAAGAAGTTTTTCTGTATTTAAAGACATACTGACAAGCAAACGGACTCAGTTTACAGATCAGAATTTAGAATATATTTTAATAATTAATGCAAATAAATTTTGTTTACACGGCCTTGCATTGCCAGGTATATTATTTAAGTACAATATTGTCATACCCAGAGGAAAGATTCTTTAATACAAAGAGATATTACTTCGCTACTATTTAAAAGAATGATTTCCTTCAGTTAGTATGTATTACTTCTGTGAAAAAATAATATTATTTCAATGAAAGAAATATGGATTAACTGAAAGAAACGGTTGCTTTAAAAAAAAAATACCGTCAGAGATATTTATTTGTTTTAAAAAATCTTTTTTATCAGTGCATATAAACGAATATCTACTTCAAATTTATTAAACAAAATGTAGCATATGTTTTAAATTTCGCATTAAAGTATATCTGTCTGCGCTACTGGCACACGTATGTATAACAACACTCGATATGTATAACGCGCCGACTCAATATGAATCGTCGCTTATAGTGCCCGCCGCTATCCGCCTTTTGCTTATAACATTTAACTTTGTTAAAATTTGGTTTATACTTAGAATTTCTTGTATATTAAAAAGCCCTATAAAATCCACTTAACGGGAATCAAAATGTACTTATAAGCTTTATTAAAATATAATATATACTTGATTGACCGCCACATCAACCGCGGATTGTCGTTTGCCGACAAAGGTTTTAGCTCTTTTCCCCGGATTCGGCGAATTACTTCTAGTTAGAGTTAATAACAGTGACATTAGGTGCATAGAAATATCGATGGTTTCGCGGCTGCCTACCATAATTATTTACCTAACTGTCTTGAATAGTCAACAGCCATAATAATATAGCCAACAACTTCTTCCGAATAATGCAATAATAATCCTGTTTTATTTTATAGGATTATTACTGTAAGGAAGTTTTTACAAGAAACAGTAAATAATCAAACAATAAATGGAAAAGTCTAAAATCTTGATATAAATTTCTGACAGCGTTTAAATATACAGATAGTGGACATTAAATTTACAGCGATTATAGTGTATTAGTTTAAACATTGAACTGTAAATTCACAGTTATACTGAAATTTTTTCTCATCTGTAAAATTACAGTAGTGTTCCTGGCGTACAATTACCAGGAATGTTACTGTAATCTTTTTTTTACTGTGACTATATGACCTTTACTTTGAGGTGCAATAATTGGGCCTATTGGACGTAAAGTATTTTCAAAAGTCGAGTATATCTCAATTTGAATATACATCTAGGGCCGTCCGAAAAGTTCACTCAAAATGAACGATCAGCTGATCGCTCAAGTCAGAGCGACGTTCTCGTTCGAGCATCATTATCGGACACACCCCTGTGGTGGACAAAAATTGTTGGTACATTATGTTATATGTACATTACATATTATCATCCAATACAGACGACATCTATTGGTATCTCCGGTAAATACATCCAATTCGCAATTATGTTATAAAGAATAGAAGGGAATTCCCCGAGTAACGTGAATGAAAAGCTTTATACGGTATTTAGTGGCAGTGCAGCGGTCATAAAAATAGGTGTGGTAGTTTGACGAAGGAAAAGTGCTATCACTAACCAATATTAATATTTCGCAACAAAAAATCTATGAGGTAATTTTGATTTTATTTATATAGATAAAAAATTTTTCGTTATTAATATTAACAGATAAAATGGGGAGAAAACAACATTGTACCCAAAATGAGAGAAATATAATACAATTACGGAAAAAAGCACAAAGATATTTTGAAACTCATAAAACGTTCAGAAGAAGAATATTCCTCATGAATAACCGCAAATATCACATCAAATTTATATTATTATATGTTTATATTACAAAATAGTTTTGATTAGCATTGATAATATGAACGAAAAGTACGAAAAAAAAATAGTCCTATTAAACAATAAAAAGCTGAGAAAATCGTGGGAAAGACGAAATATTTAACGGATAAATTAAAATTTTCCGTTTCTTGTTGTAATATTCATACTCTATCAGGTCAAATGTAAAAAAAAACTCAGACAATACATTATAAATGTAAATTAAGGGGAAATTTAAATAGCTAAACTGTAATATGAAGAATATTATTTAAAATTTAACTAAATTGTTGAGAAAGCAAATACTTACCGAGTAATTTTGTGAGTGACGAACTGATCGCAAGTGACTTGATGCGCAATGGAGATCTCCAACCCAAACATCGCAGAGCCGGCAGTACCATGCGGTAGCAGAGACAAAAAATTGCAGTCCTACAAAAAAAAATAAAGTGTAAGAGTTATATCTTTCTTTGATGTCACAAAAGAAAAATATTAACTATGTTATTACCTTCTTGATAATTTTATATAAAGCGTCCTGATTTTACATAACACTGGTTTAGTTGTACCAGTAAACACATTTACATCTAACTATAATTAACAAATACATTCATTTTATATTTTGTTTCAAATGCAAACAATTGAAAAGCGTGCATTTAAAACAAAATTTACAAAAAAATATACAATGATTTCATCTTAAAAGATATGAGATAGAATAAGGCATATATATTACATATTAGTTCCATCTCAATCCATGTTTACAATATCTACAATGTACAATTTTGTTTAGAGAATGTAATAAATACTTTGAATATAAAAATACCTCAGGTGTATTTATTATTACCTTTAATTGGTAATCTCTTCTTGGGAGCACCGTCTATAAACGGAAATTCGGGTTCTGTTGGCAGTTTATGCCACGGTATTTCATCGTCTTGCATATTATCTCGATGTTCCTTAGTGTGCAAATGTATAAGTAAATCTTTAGCCGTTCTGGGAAATACGTCGCACATGCGACACCAATGCAGCTCAGGATCATAGTGAATATAATTATACTTCACATCTTTGACTTCTACAGAGCGGCTTCTGGCTCTCGCCGGAGATCCTTCAGTTTCGCTAACTTTGGAGTTGTCGCCGATGATACCGGATAATATTTCAATGACGTTGAAAGCGTCCTTTAATTTATTTTGAATTTCCACCTGAAAAAGAGAAATAAGTACAGACAAAGAACAATACATAAGAAAACGCTAACAAAATACATACTGAACGGAGGCGTTCTTCTAGACGCATAAATATTTTTATATAAAAGGATAAAATTTTTAAATCTGATGAGAGCTGTGATACCCATTCTTAACAACCGGTTACTCCAGGGCCACACTGTGAAATTAAAATATTTCTACCAAAACTATTATCTCTTACCTTATTCGCTATAAAATTGCAACAATCGTCACACTCAAGTCATTCAATCATAGTACAAGAGAAATTCATAAGTTTGCTAATATAGACACTACAAATAATTTTATGCTTTTTAAGGAAAATATTTCGTACATTTGTCAACTTTTTAATTTAATTCAATAATCTTCCCGCCTTTCTTGTTAATTGAAGACACTTTGCTTTAGAACATCTAAGAAATACAAGCAGTGAATCCAATGATTCTTAAAAAAAGCATGCTTTCAGTTGCAATTGCTCTTATACCATGTGGAACTTTTTATTTTTTCCTTATTTTTCTTTTACGAAAGACGTAAGTGTGGTTGAAATATGCATAGGGTTGCTTTAAACACTTACTTGTAATTTGCCGTTTTCCCGAAGTATGTGATCTCTGTCTCTGTCTGAAGAATGATTTTGTAGAAGTTCGTGCTTCTGCCTTCGAAGCAATTCTAGTTCTCTTCTCAATACTGAGACGCGCCTTTCGTATTCTTCACGTTGCTTCATAAGTTCCGCTTTCTGATGCTTCATCTCTTGCGCAACTCCTAGGAAAATACGTAATTTACAATACAGAATTAGTAATTAAATTTCCCATTCGTGTTTACCAATCAGTGGCTTATACATTTGGCACTATTTCTGGAAAATATCCCCTAGTAATCGTAACGCGGTTTTTAACATATAGTACTTAAATATGTGAAAAATGTCTAATTATCTAACTCACTAAGCTGTATATTTAAAGTATCCAGAAGAGAACCAATAACAGAAGTGTTATTTCTCACATTTAATTCATCAATGTTACTAAATTCGATTCTGGATACAGGTGTTGATATTCCCGAGCGTTTCTAGAAAATGTTTGTTAGAAAAAGTCAGTCATATCAACTAAGATAAGTTATAACACATAATACATAAGAGAAGCTCTTGTCGGCACCCTTTGATCTATCGAATACGATTTGAATGACCTTGGCGGCCATATTGAGTCTTGGTAAATATTTAGTTGACGTTTGCGAACAGAACCTCATATTTAGTAATTCCATTTATGAAGGTGCATTCAAATATTTTAAATTACCTGTGCGTTCACGAGCATGGTTGCTGATTTTACACTTAATCTGCTTTGATGCACTATATATAAAGGTTTATTTCCGCAATCTGACCTTTAATAAATAAAAAGTTACATGTTTTATATTGATATAATGTTTCTGCTCACTGTGAGCAAGTAAGGTTTCAAATTGCTCTTTTCTACACAAGAATAGTTGCAGAATACAGAGGAATGTTTTTTCTGTGTTTCTCATAACATTTACCTCGCAGTAGAATGATCTTCCACTGATATATGTATTTGAAATTATTCTTAGTTATATAGAAATGCTTGGTTACAGATGTTATACAATTTCCTCTAGTATGTGTAAGGATATTGTTTCACAGCGATTATGTGAAATATATTTATATATATAATATTTACCGGTTTACAATATGGCGACTGCATGCGCGACGGAGACCTGCGCAATACTTCCCGCCATTACGAGCTTCTGTTATGTATTATGTGTTATAATCAAATTTACACTATAGTGTATAGTGTACAGCATATTCAAAACATAACAAAATTAAGCATCTACAAAACATTACACCTTTTATTGCATAATCAAAATTAATTTAATTTTATTTTCGAAACAGAGTGGTACTTTATTTTACTTTAGTGCAGCTTCGTATTTCAAGATATTTAAGTTGTTAGGCATGAAGGTTCATTGATCATTAGCAAAATTCTTAAAATGTTGTTGTAGTAAAAGTAATCTAAGGAAAATCCAAAATTTCTTTATTCAGGTGTAGATATTAAATTTGGATTTAATACAATTGCTCTTGGAATATATTCCAAGATCTTTATTTCATTGATATTTATTTTATTGTAAAAATCAAAATTTCTAATAGTAACAGATGTATACAAGATGCGCAAAAACGACTTTTACAAAAATTGAGACATGGTAGAGGGAATGGATGTAGACATTTTTACTTAGAAAGGATATGTCAAAGAAGTGTAATTGCTCAACTGAAAATAGAAGTTTTTTTTAAACTCCCTGAGGTTAGGCAACTTATAGAACGCTTATTTATAGTATCGAGCAAATTTTATATACAATGAATCTTCTATATGTAAAAGTCCAATATGCTTTATTTTAATTTGAGAGTTAAGTGATTCAAAATGTATAGGTAGATAGAGCTTTATTGTATATGTCAGTACCAACACTGAAAATACATTGCCAATTTTACAAATCCACAAACACATTGTCATTTCTACAATATGTACGATATAAAAGTTCAGACGTTGAAATGGTACACCGAATCAATGAATTCCACAATGGAGTAAATGCAGTGCTGGAGTAAAAAAACTCTCAGTACATGCAGAGAATGAGGAAGCAAGTTATATAATCTAATTCCCATGGAAGTAGGGGCACGCCTGGTCATTTCCAACCGATTAAAAGGTTCCCTAAACTTGTCGTTGGCCCTATCAGGACTCATGGATATCGGAACATTTCAAAAGAGTTTTTTGATTATTAAATATATAATAAAGCAATTCCATGATATATATACTGAGTGTCCTAACCCAGACAGCTTTCTAAAGTGTTGACCGCAAGTTTCAAAACTTTTGATGTTGACTAAACATTTAATTGTTCGTTTTTGGGCGATAAAAACGTCATGCGCCAACTCTAATAAATCCCAAAAGACCACACCATAAGCGATTATTGAATAAATTTCGCTGTAATAGAACTGTAATAAGTGTCCAAAATGTATTCTAAATTTCTGATTTGGTAGCAACATGTGTTAATGTTTTTTATGAGATTCTCACAGTTTCCAACTTAAGTTCTCGTCGAGAGTGATGCCCAAGGATTTAACTGCGTTTTGTTGCTCTAAACGTGAACCATCGTATGTTACATTGTTAACATTAATTATATTACGTGTTGTATGGAACAACATGTTGTTAGTTTTAGCCGCAATCATTGCCAATTTATTAAAATTAAACCACTTCGCCAAACTATCAAGCAGTTCATTTGCCTTGGCCCGCACTTCGGAGGGGTTCCTTCCAACTACAAAGGGCGACGTGTCGTCCGCATATTAATACAAAGAATGTCGTATAAATAAAACCATATCATTAATAAATAATAAAAACAGAATCGGCCCTAAAACCGAGCCTTGCGGAACTCCAATTGTGACAGGCAAACGTGAAGAAAAAACATTACGCTTTGAATCTAGAGTTCTGAACGATATATTAACAAATTGAGTCCTGTCTGTAAGGTAGGAGAGAAACCATTGAGACACAACACCGCGAATACCATTTGAAGCCATTTTATCAATAAGGCATTCATGGTTAACACAATTAAACGCACGAGAGGTCTCAAAAGAGTTACCTAACCCAAGTGTGCCCAACTTTAAAGAAACTTTTATTCCACCAGAGAAATTATACGCATTTAACCTATCGTTTATAGAATTAAATGTCCATTCACCATACTAGAAGTTTTAAAGTTGTCCTTCCGCACCCTGTATGGTTATTTATCAAAGTATGATCAAAATTGATTATATTACTTTTACTTTAAAATTATACCTTTGAACATATCTTCTATTTTTTTTATGAAATTTCTATGATTTAATAATAAATAGTCCTAACAATTATTCACAAAAAATTACAGCCGAAACTACAAATACTGATTAGTTAGTTAGCTTTTGTTTCATACTAGAAGTACAAACTTCTCAATGTTTTCTTTTTAATTTTTGGAATGGTATAGTTCTATTATTTGCATTGAGTTTAATAATAAATTATGTTAATAATCTTGGAGATTTGAACAACATAAAAAAAAATAATCAAATATATTCTGTATAGATTTAAAATCTAGATAACAAATATTGATTGTTTCATCAAATGTCTTACCATCAGGTTTGTTAGTAGTATGTGTCCTGGATTTATTTTCATATCTTTCAATCGGAGCCCAACTGCCTTGTGGGTATTCATCACCAGGTGGGCCCGGTTGCAATGTCTAAATAAAGTTTTAGTTTTTAATAAAGTGTGTAAACTAGAAGGTTCATTAACTACATCTCCGATTACCTTAAACAGTTCCTTCACATTGTAAATAAATTTAGATTAAATTGTTATTAAATAACTTCAGATGTATTGGGTTCTGTAAAATTTGTTTCTGATGAAATGATTCTTTGCAGAAAAGAAAAACTATAACAAAATGATATACATCTTACCCCACTTGTCATGTAGTTGCTACTTTGGGATTGCCCATAGCCTTCATATCCAGAGTAAGTAGTGTTGGTGTAATTTTGGTAACCCGCATATGGATAGGTTTGAGATGAATATGGGTTTGGCTGAAAAAAAATCATCTTTAATTAAATGATATTCTAGAATGGCAAAAATACTAAATTTATTAATAACTAGTGAGGTGTAAAACTGCTATTTGGCGTTAGCAGCTACAACCTTGTTCTGCTACTTTTAATTAGCAGTTTAAAAAAGCTGCTACTTTCTGTATCAGTTTTCCTTATATATGGGGATGTACATGAAACAGTTTCTATGCATCTACGGTTTTTTTTTAGAGATTATAGCTTGAAATATTTTACCTGTGTTAGCGATACACACAAAAATACTCACCTAAACTGCAGGCTTCACGGAAGTACATATATGCATATACTTTTTATAGATTTACGTATAATAGTAAGAAATAATTACTATAGTGTCGTATTTGCCTGACAAATTGCAGGTCTAATAATATAAAGAATCGACTAATAAATAAATAATAATTCAAACCTATTTCATAATAACTGTAAAAATTTAATAATCACTTGAAAATAATGATTTTATTACATATATGCATCCAAGCTTCAACTATAAAATGCTCTAAATTAACAAATTATATACATATGCCTTATATCCATGTAATACGGACTAATATGTATACCTAAAGGACCTGTTGTATACTATTCGATTTTATGACTAATATCTAATGCAAAGAAACAGTTTTCGAAGCAAGATATTTACAAACTGCTACTGATACAAATCTAGCTTTATGTTTCGCAACCTGCTACAAAGCAATATTGTTTTCGATACTCAACGATTCTTTTGGTTGCCTAATAGTACATTAGAAAACTGCTAACAGTCATTAACTGCTACAAAATAGTAGATTGCTTCGTAACAACCCATCAGTATTACACAAACTTAGGTCCGTCCTATTGCCTCTAATAAAAAGCTAATGAAAATTTGTGTGTCATTTTCTTAATTGTGGTGTTTAATATTGTATATTATTTTAATTCAAATTGTTAAAAATGAATTTAAGGCAGTATGCTTTCGATATACCGAAATATTACTTACATCATTATACATGCTGCCCTGTAGATGCTGGTATGAAGTTTGTAGGGGTTGAGAGTAATGACTGTTTTGATGACTTGGCCAGTTAGAGTCTGTAGCACTTGATGTGGGGCTGGTGCCTTTCTTCGACGATTCTTCGCGTCTTGACATTCTAGAGCCGTCCCGGTCTCGATCTCGAGACGAGGTGGTTTGAGAGAAGCTATTATATGTTGCCATTGGCATTCACAAGCTACAAATATAAATGCATTAAACTTAAGGGAATCTACAACGCTACAACAATAACAATGTATTTATACGTTACGTACTTATTTGTTACAATTTAAACATACTCTTTATGTAAAAAGTACTAAGTCGACACAAACAAAGTTTCCGTCAATATGGCTGACATTCGTTAAATTTAATCTGGATATATTTGTGTTGTTTGCGTTGTATATTGGCAGAACTGCTTCAATTTAAAATAAACTTATGCACGTAATATGAAATATTGGTTGCAGTGAATATTTTTAATTATTGTTCCTCCCTGTTGTTTTTTTTTATTTAATATATATTTTTCTTTCAAACTTCTACATGAATTTTATAATTTTTCATTGTCAACATAAAACGCAAACATTCTGGGCAGTTTTTTTGCGCATAATCAATAATACAGTAGTTCACGACATAAAGGTCTTCTCGTTATTCTTGCTGGAGCGCAGTAAATATTTTTATATAATTATATAATACGTAAAATGTAATATCATGTACTTTTTAAATAATTATACCGAGGCAAAATATGTAAGTTTAAAATATATACCTACATCTGCATGTTGATAAACAGTTATAAAACAAGACATAGGTAGTTTTATTTTGTGCATGGATAAGTAGTTATTTAAAAGCGACATTTTAAATTTATATTTTTACTATATGTATATTTAACTCATTATCCAATATTTTCAAAACAACGTTGAATATAATTTTTAAATGATAGTCAAGGGGCGAATAGAATACTTTCCTGAAATTTATTACTAAAACATGAATCAAAAACTTAATCAGCTTCTATAGTTACGTAGGTGCACGACTCGATCAATACCTAATCGGCGCTGTGCGTCTTGACGCTCATACCAATTTCGACGTTTGCTAGTCAGTATTCATTGCCCTACCAAATCTTGAGCGACCTTTTTTCAATTTATAATAATTGCAGTGATCCCAGGAAAAAATATTCATATATTCATTGATTAACTGTGTTCGCACTATTACGTTTTTTTTTTGTTATAAAATTACAGTAGCCTCAATGAAACTTAAAGTAGATAATGCACAAAATAACCAAAGGATTGAAGAAGAAGAAAAAAGGTAAAAAGTCGAAACATAAAGAAGAAGAACTTTTTAAACCAGAAGAACTAGAGGCCTACAGAAGGGAGCATCAACAAATTAGTGATTCGGGGGAAACAACAGAATCAGCAACTGTAGCAGAAAACGAAGAATGGAAAAAATTTAATGCCCTTACTGCTGGAATCGATACTATATTAAAGAAAACCCAAGGTAGATAACGATCTTATTTGTCAAAAATGGTCAATTATATTTTCTCAAATTTGAATTTTTTTAATTATAAAATAACGCAACCAATTTTGTTAGTGCTTATATTATATTTGCGGATTTTTTTTATGATATGCAGATTCGTATTTGTCTTTAATTTTTAATTGAACCCGTTTTCCTTTTTGAAGCCATATTATTATTCCACTTATCGCATTTTGCTAGGAGACATTTAAATTAGTTTTATTAGTTTCGTGGACTACCAACTTATTTGGACTAATCAAAAATGATTTTGATGGAAATTATATGTTAATTTAATACATCGAATTTAGAATCATGATCTAATTCCCTGATTAGATCAAAAATGGCGTAGAATGTAAAATGGTTATTTATTATTATCAAGTCTTCGGTAGATATGAGATTTCCATATTACGTGATCTGTGAGGTGAGTAGTTGACACTTGCGCAGTGATACAAAATTTATAGAAAATTCTACACATACCTACATAGGTATGTAGGTTAGCAGCATAGGTTAGCAGCTATCAACGTAATTTTTCATTTCTACCAACATAATGAACGTCGAAATTTATTTAGATAAATAAAAATCGTTTCAAATTTAAAGTATAAATCGCAAATTTATTCTTACCTATGTACTAGTTTATTTATAACAAGGTCGAACAAAAATGATCATTATCTTTGTATGTATTGTATTGTATTTGCAATGAATTAATTTTTCAGTTTAGATTTTGAGTAGAATGTTATTTGATTATAATCTTCAAGCAGAAGACCAATAGCTTAAGAATTCGCAAGGAGGTAAATAAAAAAAAATAGGAAATTCATAGTAAAATGTCATTTGTACTAGTTAAAGTGGTAATCGCAATTCTCAGTTGTAATGTAAGAAGAGATTCGGACAACATGATAATTTCTAAAATTATAAAAAATAAAAAGGTTAAACGAATTACAACAGAACGTAATTATTTACATTTTTCCTCTTTAATTAAGCATGGCAGTTCTTTTTTTAATTAATAAACAAAAGCTTTACTCGATGTTTTACAAAAGAAAATGTATTTTCTAATACAGCATATTCAATAAAAAAGTAAATACTGTAATACGGATAAGTTTTACCTAAACTTCTTCTACATTAGTCGCGGTAACGTATAAGGAATATCTATTGATTAAAATTATATAACATAAAAAATGTGTATATAATTACTATCTCCATTAAAAAAAAAATAGGTATGTATGTATCAGTGGCAACTCGTGGGTTATGAATGAGGGAGGGCACAAAATAAAAACTTACCTATTTTTTGTACGTAAAATCCTATTTTTCATGCTGGAAAAGACGTCTATGACGTTGTTGTCAAAATCCGGGATAGACTGGATGAACTTCTTTTCTATTGATAGAACCGCCAATGCGTTCAATCGATCTTCTGACATTGTGCTTCTCAGAAAAGTTTTAATGCGTTCGAGGGTAGAAAAACATCGTTCACATTCTGCTGTCGACATGGGCGTTGTACAAATAATATCCAACAGTTTGTATGTTTTCGTCAAAACGTTTTTTAGGTTGTTGTCTGTTATGAACACTAAAAGTGGCAAAACACCACCCACGTCACACATGTCATCGCGCTCATAAATTACTGAAAGTTCACTTTTTAATTTTACACTGTCCAACATAGGATAAGATTTCAGAGTTTTATCAAAATGTTTTGTGGAAATGAATGGCTATAAGTTTTAAAATTTTAAGAATCAAATAATTTTGCCGCACTTAAGTGATCCCTAAGATCAAATCGGTCGCTAATTTGGCTTAAAATAAATAGTGTCACATACTTCCTTTGCAATAATAACTCTGTTATCTCCAGTTGTCGTTTTTTGTCTTTTCCTTGCAGGTTCTTCATTATTGCGTTCTTGATTGTCATTGTCAGTAGAATTTCTTAAATTCTGAATGATTTGCTGTTGGGATTGTTCAATTGCCTTTTGCAGTTGAGCACTGTCAATCCTACGCATTTGAGACTGATTAAATAATATTTCAACATGTGTGTGACGAATGAAATATTTTAAACCAGTAGAGCAATTCCGGGCAATTCAAATGTTTCAATAAATCACTTGCTTCACTAATAGTAACTGAACCCATCCCATCTTCGTCAATAATTTTGTCTAAACATTCTTTGAAAGAATCCTGGTGTTCAAATAATGTGTTCACAGTTCGAATTCTAAAAATCCAGCGTGTAGGAGCAGCGCTTGGACAGAATTTGTCTTACCACTCATAATGGACGCCCCATCGTAACTTTGAGCGATTAGCTAATTGTTATGAGATCCAAAAGGAAAATTTAAAATAGTTTGCCATTCATTCAGCAATGCTTTTGCTAATATATCAGCATTATGTCCCCCCGGCTTAAAAAAGGACCAAAAGCGTTCAAAAATTTGTCCATTAAACACGTATCGAATAATAACAACCATTTGCTGATTTATTAAAGATGTCTGTAGTTTCATGACGTGTAATTCTTGACGAAGGGTTAGAAGAAGAATACGAGTTGATGTTGATTGGACTGTTTCCATCGTCTGTCGGATTTTGTACATCCGACGTTGTGGTTCTACTGTCGTCATCAGGTTAGCCCCGATAAGGAGCTAACTCCATGGTTAGCAAGCACCAGTCCATGTCAGGGCTACCCTGATAACGGCAGTAGAACTGCCGAAACGTCGGATGGACAAAATACAACAGACGATGAAAACAGTCCAATCAACATCATTGAACAAGTACGGTACGCTCGGTCGGTCGGTCGGCGTTTTGTAGTGCAATTTTTAGCGTTGAATTTTAATATGGTTTTTGTGGAAGTTAAATTTTAAATTTACATCTCCTTAAAACGAAAAACACGTAGATTTATCGTACCGAATTGTTTATACAGTTAATTAAATCAGTGTTTAATAATCGGCGATTCTTTGAACGACGTCTCAAACTTGCATTCTTTTTTTGAACAACCTTGTCTTTTTGCTGTGTCGCTTGAAGAACTGTTGTGATGTTATACAAAGATTTTTAAAATATTGAGGTTTCGAATTTTCCTACAAATTATCAGCATGAATACTAGGTTACGATTACAAAAAAGTAAATTAACTACCAAAAATGATGTGTCTTTGGAAGTGGGAAGAAAGATATCTCTAAATAATAGTTACATCACCTTTGAACACACAGACATGGCAAACAAGAACAAAAATCAGAAAAGTCAAAAGAATTCCAACAAAATTGAAAACGAACAGTGTGATCTTGATACAATAATAATGGATCTCCGCAATAAACTTGCGGAAACAGACAACGAAAAACAGGAGCTGATAGAAACAAGATCAAATTTAACAGATAACGTAAACCGCTTAAAATGCCAATTAAATAATCTTGAAACTATCATTTTACAACAAAATGAGCTTATAGAGAGACTAACCCGAAATAGAATTTTCTACGAAAGAACTACTCAGACTATAGAGGAGGATTTCAATACTTGTAATCAGGCGATGCGTGCCTGTAAGGATTGCAGTATCCAAACAGAGTATATCAGTAATCAGGATATTAATATTCAAACAGAACGTATTAGTAAGGATAGCAGTACTCAATCAGAATGTTTGGAACCATATGTCCATAGCACAGATTTAGACCATATAATTGACCCTAACAACGCTGTTAAAGTTATTGACCAGACAGGAAACTGTGGCATTGAATCTGTGTCATATAAATGTGTCAGAAGGCATACTCCTGATAGTTATAATAACGTTCTTATACTAAGTGACAGTCATGGTAGAGATTACTCTCAAATTCTGAGCAACCTTCTTGCGTCCAATTTCAAAATATCAAGCTATGTGAAACCAAATGGTATTTTAAAAAGTATCGCTGAAAATCTAAGTGAAAAAATAAACAGCTTTAGTGACGCAGACTATCTCTTCATACAAGCTGGGACAAATGACATTGAAAAGTGCTACGACAGTGTGGGGATCAGCGAGGTTTTGGAAAATTATCGACAGATAATGGAAGACACTAAACACACAAATACCATTATTTGCACCATTCCCTTCAGGTACGATTGCGCGCATTTTAATGGTGTAATCGAACATATTAACAACAGAATTTATAAGATGGCATCGCAGTACACACATGTGATGACATTCAGCATCAATAATATTCTACGCCATAGTTATTATACCCGCCTTGGTGTACATCTAAATAGATTAGGAAAGAGCATCGTTTGTGGCTACCTAAGGGAATATATCATGGGGGATGAACACTTTAGCGAGGCCGATTTGCATGGGACCATTCAGTCGTCGGAGTCGGCCTGTCCTCGCAGCGGGTCAGACGTGGATGGAGGTCAACTTGCGGCCGAGTGTGTGGCTAGTGAGGCAGAAAACACAAATTTTTTGGACATAATTCACCCACAGACTACTCCTTAGATCGTAGAAATAGTGACATTTTTGACATGTTGTATCTTAATATGCAGGGAGCCCGTCCTTATAAGCTTCAGCAGTTGGAAATGGACTACTTGGGTTCTTCATTAAGTCAGGTGCATTTGATTTGTATTAGTGAGACATGGTGTGACACAGTGGGCTTGCAATTAAATAATTACAGATTAGTGAGTCAATTTTGTCGTGAGAATCATAGAATGGGTGGTGTTGCTATCTGGTCTCTGAAGCATATTGATGTAAGTGTTATTGATTTGGGAGGCTTTAGTGTCGATTTTGATATTGAAATTTGTGGCGCTCTTTGGGGGGCGTCTAGTGACTGTAAAGTGATTGTACTTACTTGTTATCGGTCTCCTACAGGTAATTTTGAAGTTTTTATTAAAAATCTTTATTGTGTTTTGGATAAATTATACTGCGTGAATATACCAATTATATTGCTTGGTGATTTTAATCTTGACTGCCTTGCAGGGTGTAGTAAATTAGTGAGGTTACAACAAATGTTAGAAACATTTAATCTGAAACAAAAAGTAACAATCCCAACCAGAGTCACTGTATCTAGCAGTACATTGATCGATCATGTATACACTAATCTTAATACATTTGTAGGTACACATGTAGGTGATTTTGTATTTTCCGACCACAGAGTAATCTGTGTAAATACTGGTATTTCAAGCACACCCGGGCAGCCTGTTTGTGTTCGTAAGCGAATATTTAACGACATAAATAGAAGCAATTTTAAGTCAGTCTTGCTAAATGAGAATTGGTCGGCTATGTATATGGCCAATACCCTGAATAATAAATTCAATGCTTTTCATAGCGTGTTTATGTATCATTTTAATACTTACTTTTTAATTAAAAATGTTAAAATAAATAACCGTAATATGAAAAATTGGATGTCTGACAATGTTAAAACTTCTAGCAATAATGTAAAAAATTTATCTCATTTAAAAAAGAAATATCCTGAACTTAATATAATCTACAAAAATGCTTTATATAATCATAAGCAGTTGCTAAAAGAATCTAAAAAAACGTATTATTCTGAAAGAATTAGAACCTCTATAAACCCGAATCGATCTGCTTGGCAAATTATTAACGAGTTGAGTGGTAGGAGTAGTTCGCCTGTTTCAAATGTTGTCGTTGCTGTCAATAACGAAGAAGTTGATAATCCGCTCGATGTTGCAAATATATTTAACAAATATTTCCAATCAGAACCGCTCAATATTATAGGCAAAATTGTAAAACTTCCTACGGTTAAGCACTTGGTGTCTGATTTTCTCCCTAATACAATGTTCATTAAACCATTCTCAGAGTGTGAGGTAAGATCGATCATTTTGAGATTACAGAATAAGTGGTCCAGTGGTCCTGATGGGGTGCCTGCTGCAATCATTCGGGAGTGTGTGGATGGTTTGGTTGCTCCTTTGACTTACTTGATAAATGCTTCTATGGCGGAAGGAAAATTTCCCGCAATTTTGAAAACTACATGTGTAAAACCATTACATAAAAAGGGCTGTAGGTTGGACGTCTCAAATTATAGGCCTATTGCTCTGGCTTCGTCTTTTTCTAAAGTTTTTGAGTATGCGATGCTTGACCGCCTTAGTGATTTTTTAAATAGTAATAGGATTTTAAATGATTCTCAACATGGTTTTAGAAAGAATCGCTCTACCATTACCGCTTTGCATGCCTTTTATGAGAAATTAATAAATCACCTTGAAGACTCAAAGCACGCTATTGGTATTTTCTGCGATCTTAGCCGCGCGTTTGATTGCGTGCAACATAACATACTCATGGATAGATTGCATAGGTATGGTGTGAGGGGTGTTGCGGCAGACTGGTTCGCGTCGTACTTGACTGATAGGTCGCGGTTTGTTGAGATCACTTATCGCTCCAGTTCCATTAGGACTTATCGATCGGCAAAGCTTCCAGTGGCTGTTGATGTTCCACAGGGATCCATTTTGGGACCTGTTTTGTTTATATTGTTTATTAACGATATTGTCGGGTTTGTAGGTGATTTCCAAATTCTCATGTATGCTGATGATGCTTGTAGCTTGATTGCGGATAATGATCTTACGGCATCCGCAGTTGCTTGCAATAATTTTTTAAATGATGCTGCAACTTGGCTTTCCAATAATGGTTTATATTTGAACACTTCCAAAACTAATTATATTCATTTTAGGAATATTCATAATAAGAACGATCATGATTTTAATTTATCCATATTGGGTGAGAATATAGTGAAGGCAGATTCCACTAAATTTTTAGGTTTAAAAGTAGACAAATATCTTTCATGGGAGAGTCATTGTATTAGTATGATTTCATGTTTGAATACTGCATGTTTTCAAATGCGAAGTATGCGTGAAGCGATTGGGCGAGAGTCTATGCTCAAATTGTATTACGCTGTTGTCCATTCACGTTTGTTATATGGTATTTGTCTGTGGGGTTCGTCTGTTCACGTTGGTGATGTTTTTTTAGCGCAGAAGAGGTTAGTACGTTGCATGGCAGGCGTTAGGCAGGATGTTTCTTGTAGACGGTTGTTTCGGGAGTTTGGATTGCTCACTTTGCAAGGCATTTTTATTCTGGAGCTTTTGCGGTATATTCATGCAAATAGATCCAAATTTAAAACGCACTGTGGCATACACTCTCACTATACACGAAACAGAAATAATTATTGTATTCCTCTTGCAAAATACCGGGTGGCATCAGTTTCTCCTGACTGCTTGGGTTTGAGACTTTACAATGCTCTGTCGGAGGAGTATAAAGCATGTCAGACGGCTCGCTTATTCAAATCCAGGGTGAAGAAACTCCTTTTAGATAATGTTGTGTACTCCATTGACGAGTTTTTCGCCTTATTTGAGTGACGTTGGCTTACCTGCAAATATATATATGTATTTTTAATGTATCATTCTTTTAATGTGTTCAATTTTTTTCCTTTTTCTGTTTTTATCTATTTTATAATGTTATGACGTATCCAATGTAATATTTTATATTGCCTAATGGATCTAATAAATACATACATACATACATACATACATCAACTCATATTCTTTGTCTGCAGTTTTATCGGCCATCAAAGCAATGAAAGTTGCAGATTAAATTTCTGCTGATAGTTCCTGCTGGTAAATTTGCAACATTGCATCTAGCAATTCATTCTGAATAGTTTTTGAGGCTCCTTTAAACACTTGTGAACCTTTCATATGTATTGCAAGCGTAGAGTCTAATTCAGCTGCAAAGTTGATTTTCCGACTTCATTGTCTCATCATGGCCTCGTAACGCCAATTCAAATGCTCCGCAAAATTTTATACACATAATTTACCGGTGCAAAATATGACGATTTTTTTCCACATTTTTGTTGTACTTAATTTTTAAATTAATATAATTCATACTCGAAATAGGGACATCGGAAATTGTGCCCCGGAATATAGTTTTCAGCGTTTGCATTTGCGCTAGTGTCTGTGATGCGGAAAGAAACTTTGATACCATCGTTATAAAAATACGTAAAAATAATAAAACAAAATAATGTACTGAATTACATGCAAATTTCTTTCTGTGTTTATCTTGGTGGTTTGGTGGGCACGTGCCCTTGTGCCCTTTAGTACCAGCTGCCACTGAAATTTATTAATAAATAAATAAAATTCAAATCTCATACAGCAAAAAGATTGGGGACCCATTACTTTTTTATTCATAAATATTTTTTTATAAAATTTTGGAATGCACTATTGGCGGTAAATTTTAAATTACTCAACCTATTTTATAATTTTTCATCACTTACCGGAAATAAGAACAAATTTAAAATTTTAAATGGAACATATACCTACAGGATGTTTGCATATTCGGATTCCGCGTAATTTTCTGAGCCTGAAAACATATGATTTCTTAGTTTTCAATTCCTTGGTTACCAAAATTTGTGATTTTTATATTTCAATCTAGACCGCCGCGAATACGCTACAAATCTTCCTGACGTTCAACACAATGCCTAGAAACTACAAATGATACACTCTTTTATTTTATACGCCTACTAGACCGTGACAAAGTGCGCTCTGGACATTCTGTTCATAAAAAGTGATTTTTTTTCAAATGTAACTTCATGGGTCTTCAGCCTTAATTTGAAAGTGATTGAAACTCTTGGCGATTTCAATTATACCAATTCACTGCAATATATTAGGAGGGATGTTTATAATAGGGGGCGTGTCTAAATACTTCTCAACAGAGTAGAAACAATGCGTTAGAAGATACGTTTTAATCGCTCTTTTGAAGTGATTTGTATTCAAATGTGTAATATGTAGTGGCAAGTGGTTATATAATTTAATATTTAAATAATTTTTAACTGACTTTGAAAAACGAAAATTTGATTCTCGAATTCTGTGTGCATTCCCAGTATTATAAGTATGTATCATTGAATTTGTAACCAAAGTATTCTTATTTTTGTGTATCTCCAAAAGCTGGAAGTAAATGTATATACATTGTAGTGGCAGTATACTAAGTTGTTTAAAAATTGGCCTGCAATGATCCCTAAAGCCAGCACCCACAACAATGCGTAACGTAAAAATTCTAACGGAATGTGAAGATTTAGCCCATAGTATGACAGCATAGATCAGGTGGCTGTGAAATAGCGAGTAGTAAACCGATAATATCACATTCGGCTCAACTAGGTTTTTAAGATTCCGTAAGACATATAATAGATAACTTTATACAAATTTCATTTATGTGATATAACCATGACAAACCGTTATCAATTGTCACACCAATAAAGTTCATCGTTTCAGGTGCCCTAATACATTCACGCAAACCAAAATCCAGTATGCGAGTTTCTTCATTGTTCAATTTCAAACCGTTTAACGCAAACCAACCCTCAGTATTGGCCAATAGCTCATCTGACATTTTAAATAGGGTTTCCGCGTTCTCAGCAGATGCTATCGGCGTGCTATCATCTGCATACATGAGACATGCGTCAGGTGTAATATGAAAAAAAAAATCATTTACATAAATGATAAAGAGAAGAGGTCTGAGGACGGAACCCTGAGGAACTCTATATTTATGAGTGTTACGTTTAGCTCTTGTATTATCACTTCGTTTCTTATTTCATTTTTTTGCGTAACGCCTTCACCGCTCTTAGGTACTTCATTTCTATGGCTTATACTTGGTCCTCATTCTCTTACTCGGGATCCAGCTTTCACAACCATATGTTATTTATAGGTGCTGTCATTATTTTTTTTCTAATATTTCTTTTGTCCTTATATGTATATGTGCTGTTTAGTGCATTGTATATCTTTATCTTCTTTTATACTGTTTATTTTCAGATTCCTCTTTTTTAGCACTGTATTCCAAAGATAAGTTTGTTTGTAAGTCTCTATTGAGCTTTGTATATGTCACCAATTCATCAACGAAGACACTCTTTATTAATTTAACTATCTACATATATCTATATGTTCCTCCTTTCTGCAGTTTTTTAGTTACTGCTTTGATTTCACTAAGGACATCATCAAGTATTATGTTGAAAAGCATCGGACACAACACTCCACCTTGCCCTAATCCTTTCTTAGTTGGGAACTTTTCTGACATCATGTCCTCTGTTCTTACGCAATTTCTTGTTTTCTGATATATAGTTGCTATTCAATATTTCTTTTGTTGGGATATTATCAAAGGGCCCTTTCTATGTTCCTAAAAACCACGAATAATACAGTGCATTATTCGTGTTTTTTCTGACCGTTTTTTTTTTAGATACAAAAAAAATATTTTTATTTAAATCCATAATTAGGTGTATGTTAAATTAAATAAAGAACTGCATGTACATCCTATTTTTCTATATTTTCTTATACTATAAATGCTGAGTTATATATGCCCTCCTTTTTTTCTAAAACCACACTGTGCCTCTTCTATAGTAATTGCTCGATTGTTATTGCAGACGTTTCTCCAGAATTCGCCCGTGTATTTTTAATAAATACGAAGCAAAGTTATCTCTTATAGTTCCTACACTCTCTGTTGTCACCCTATTTGTGTATAAGTAGCGCTATTCCTACACATATAAACATTTTTCGGCAAAAATGTTACCGTGCAACATAAAAAACTATTACTTTTAATCAAATTTGGTGTTACTATTATCTTTTTCGGAATAAATTACATTTTAAAATAAGTGAAAAACGACAAAAGGAAAAAAAGGAAAATAATTTGCCAGGAAAAAAGATAAATTCAAAATATTCCTAATACGACAAGGTAAAGAAATCTTCGGAAATTAATCAAAACGACAAAAAAAGACTGAAGTTACATACAATAATAAAATACTTTAACTACAATAGAGAGAGCTATCACCGATCTTAATCGATAAAAATGAAAAAAAAATCGTTAGTTTTCACAGAAAAGGGATAAACATTTCATTTTTAAATTCAAATAGAAATGGATTCAACTTTATTTTATATCATTGCACTTAAGATAAGAAAATACACTAACACGCTAATAATTATAAGGGTATAACCAAATTTTGTAGAATACATTTCACGATTTTTAGACTCTGTGAAGGAAGCTTTTTAGATAGCAAATACTTCTCGAGGTTGTAGGAAGTAAAAAAGTTGCCGCGAGTGATATTTCTTCCAGAATTTTCAATTTCTTGAACTAAATGCTTCACAACCTTTTCTCCTTGATTCCTTTCTCTTTCATCTCCTTGTTTTCCAACATACATTTCAAGTTTCCATGCATAGGTTGTTACATTATCACAAATAGCCCAAAATTTTAGTCCATACTTTCCAGGGTTTGATTGTACCTGTATATTGTCTAAAAGGGCATCGTCCTCTGAATGTTACGAGTTGTTTGTCAACCGTCATACACCAATTAGGTACATAAGCATCTTGCAAATAAGTATTCCATAACTCAATACATTCTCTTATTGGTGCTATTTTATCATCGCTTTTCTCTCACCGTCTTTCCCTTGCATTATCAAAGCTTAGTACGCAAAGTATATCTTGAAACTTGTTTCGACTGATTATAATGCTAAATATCTTCCTTCCATTATTTTTGCTCCAAAGTTGCGTTACATCTTCATTGTGGGATTTGTATACCCCTATCAGTATCAAAACTCAAAAAGCTCAATTTTGTTCCAATGTTTTCGGTAAACAATCCCTCCTTCAGCATTCATTCATTTTAAGATAATTTCAAGTAGAGGTTTACGAAAATAAATCAAAAAAGAAAAAGCTATGGTATCAAGATCTCGCTTGGCAAAACGTGCAGGACCTGAACGTTCTCGTAAAACGTTGTGTTGCGGCTGTCTTCCCCGACGAGGTAAGATGGGATCTTGATACCAAACAACTTGCTTATTTTTTGAGATAAAAGAATTACCTTAAACACAAGCGTCTATCTCTCCATCATCATTTGAAGATGCGTACCCACTATTGTATACAATATTAGTGTTGTGAGTATCCGAATTAAAATAATCGTTGATTCCGATTAATGAAATATTCGGATGATTCCGATTATTAAATTCGATTCGGAATCGGATGATTTCGAATCGGATGATTCGGAATCGGATGATATCGATTCGGATGATTCTGAATCGGATGATTTCCAACCGGATGATTTCGAATCCGATGATCCGAATCGGATGATCTGAATCGGATGATTCTGAATCGGATGATTTCGAATTGGATGATTTCGAATCGGATGATTCTGAATCGGATGATTTCGAATCGGTCGGATAATTCTATATCGATAAAATTTGTACAACAATTTGAACCGAATAAGAAGTAGCAAAAGTTCTAGTAACTATCCGGTTTTGACTCGACCATTGTTTTCCGGACTGACGGGCGGTGATTTGTTGTTCATAGACGTTGTGCGTACTTAAATCATTCAGTCACATTCACTCAGGTGCATACAGTAATAGTAATTTGTAGAATTTGTTATTAATAAAAAATAGTAAACTTTTGTTGTTAATAGGTTTAATAGAAATTTAGTATGTAATATGGCCTAATATGTCACTTCCGTCATTATGTACAAAATAAAGACGGCTACAAACTTTTGTATAGAAATAAACAAATCCTTCTTCTAAACTATTTAAAGTAAAATTTAAAACAACTCTGGTACAATAATTTCTATGAAACAGTGTAAAAGAAAATCACAAAATTCATTACAAATAATACGAAATAAACAAAGATCTTTTAAAAAAAACCTATGATTATAAATTATTAAAAACATCGTTAAAAATAATTCTGGAATGATGAATTAATATGAGAATAAATAAATAGTAAATTGAAATGAATAAATAAAGAGTAAATTAAAAAGAACTATTTAAGAAAATGATTTTGTCCAAGTATTTTGGTGATAAACGATTTCTCCGAGCATTTGTAAGGTGTCCGGCCTTTGAAAATACACGTTCTGATGGTACTGAACTTGCAGGAATACACAAATACTTTAAATGCAGTTTATAAAGTTCCGGCATCGTATATTTGTGTTTTTCCCAAAACTCTAACGGGTCATGAGCTCTATCACAATGTGGTAATTCTAAATATTGCCGCACACTTAGAAATGCACTGGTGGCGTGTAATGTTTCTGTTTGCATATTTTTAAGTTTATTTTCAAAATGCGACCACAACGATAACCCCTCTTCAGCCATGTTTGTTAAGAATATTGAAATCATCCGAATATGTACAACACTATTCAATATCGCTCATTTCTTGTACTATCCACTCTACCTGCTGTGAAAGAATTGCATTTTTTCTATGCGCTATTTTCTGTGAAGAGCAAAACTAAATGTAGATGAAATCAAACATATCATCTTACAAATAACTACCTGATATATTCCAGAAAAATAATGTTGAAATAGGAAATGGAACCGCAGAACCAAATGAAAATATAAATTGTCCCGACTCGAAAAACAGTATCTAACACTTATTCAAGCCTATAGTTCTTAATTTCAACAAAATCTCCAACTCCACATAATAAGGGAATCCCCTTATTGTACTGATTTCGGGGATTTACATAAAAGGCGGTTCAACCATACAAAACCCAGTCTATACGTAAGTTTATACAGGGAAAGCCATATGGGTTCATTGGACCCTTTCGGTAAATAACGGAAGTATTTTTTTACTGCAAAAGCTATTTATCAAAAAAAAAGGTTTCCTGCAAAAATTATAAAGGTATACCTTCTATTTGAACAGTCTGTGAGTACGAGTACATTAGCTCTACCATAAGTTAAAAAAAAATTCGTTTAAAAATGATTTTGGGCCCAATGGACCCACCTGGTAGTCGTAAGGTTAAGTATGTTTCCAGATTTGAACCGCGTTCGTCGCGATATATGCTTATACACTCAGCCAAAAAAGTATCGCATAAACTAAAAAAGGGCATTTATGAACCAAGATATTTTTATACGTTCACAAAAAGTTTGCCTCGTGTATGTGAACTATAAAAACACTAACAAAATAATGGAACTTAGCGTTTTTACTTTTTTTTTTCTCTAAAAGAACACATTTAGAAAAATGCATATGTGTAAGGTTTGTTCAGTTGTTTATTGAAAGTCTTCCTATACGGACAAATTTTAAAGTGCCGAAGTCAGAGTTCTGTACCAACGCTTTTAAAACTAAAATGAGCAATTTAACTTCAGAACAAGCGGCTGCTATAGTTGCTTTAATCGAAGATGGACGATCTCAAGCATACGTTGCTAATTTGATGAACATCAATCAGTCAAGTGTTTCTAGAGCCGTAGCCAGATATAGGGAAACAGGCATTTACAGTAGAAGACCTGTACCAGGTCGTCCAAGATGTTCTACTCGCCAAGATGACCGCTATTTACTACTATAAGCATTACGTCGAAGACATGTAACTGCGAGTCAATTGCAGAACGACTTGGCTAGAGTCAGAAATACTCGTGTGAGTACTCAAACTATTCGGAATAGGTTACGACAGAGTGGATTAAGAGCTAGAGTAGCTGTAACAGCCCCTCGTCTCACTAGGAACCACCGAGTGGCTCGCTTAAGGTTTGCCAGAGAACATGTAAATTGGAACATTAATGACTGGGCCAATATACTCTTCACAGATGAGTCAAGATTTGGTCTTTACATCTCAGATAGGCGTATCTCAGTGTACAGACGAGACGGTGAGCGCTATTCGCAGTGTAATATCAGACCTAGACCTAATTTCGCTGGTGGCTCTATTATGGTTTGGGGAGGCATCTGTTTAACAGAGGTACACTGACTGCCCACAGGTATATAACGGACATTTTAGAAGAACATGTAGTACCATATGCGCCAATTATAGGAAACGAATTCATGTTAATGCACGACCGCATGTTGCAATAATCGTCCAGGAATACCTTAACGATGTTGGTATTCCAGTTTTAGATTGGCCTGCGGTAAGTCCGGACATGAACCCTATCGAGCACGTGTGGGACCTCCTTCACAGACGGATACGAACCCAAAATGTTGCCCCAGCGGACCTGCATGGACTAGCAAATGCTCTCCGTGACGAGTGGGAGAATTTGGATCAGGCTTATATACGGAGGTTAATCGAATCTCTGCCAAACCGTATGCGAGCGGTCATAAGAGCCAGAGGTGGCAATACTCAGTATTAAAAGCTACTGTTATGACATTTTTCTTTCCAAAATTATAATTTCTTGTTTTAATAAAAATCTCAAGTATGAGTTCTTGTTTTTATTTGGCCTGTATTTTATTTAAACAATCATAGAAATTATATCTTAGAGCGCATTAAAGTATATTTACAACTTTATGCTACAAACAAAGATTATGCGATACTTTTATGATTCAAAACTAAATTATGCGATACTTTTTTGGCGGAGTGTATTTTGAAAAAGATAAACGTGAAACATAGACAGCAAATGTAATTTAAATTGCTCTCTAGATTGCATACCACTTTTTAGGTTTGCGTGCTGTATACTGGTGACATGTTTCTTATAGTCCGATTTGTGCCAGCACAATAACTGTTCATCGCACACTGTACAAACTATTTTGGCACCATCGTAATGTAAATCCGGAAATTCACCGATATTAATTTTTACCTTATCAAACAATGGTCGTTTTCTGCGATTTTCTACGCCCAACATTGTATTACAATTACAACGCGTAACAGTTAACGGAGACTTGTACTATCTCGCATCGAGACTCGACTAACACTTACAAGCTGCTAAACTTATTCACGTGGCGCGAGGCGATATGTCCTGAGTGCGGCTCATGTAAGCAAACGCGTCCGACCACTCTAGTTTTGATTGAAATTATTTGTTGTGTAACGTCACGGGTTATTTATCTGATAGGTGGGTGGTCCGCTTTAAAATATTTGATGCGAAATCACACTCTTCGTTTTCACAGATAACCAAACCTGCCCTTTAGACCATCGAGCCACCGCGGGGAAATGATCTTTTTGTTCGGTAGCGGTTGGTTTGTTTCCTTAGCCAAAGGTATTTCCACCACGGTGTTATTTCTCGATCGGTCGGAACAGGTCGTTACTTGCCTAAAGATTGTAAAATTTTACCTTACTCTCGCCGTCTCTCTTCTTGAGGGTTCCTCTCCGGAACACTTATTGGGGTAAAATTATTAGATTAGAAAAAAAAGATGCGTTTAGTAATTTTAGCAAATATATTGACAAAAAAAACATGATAATAAAACAAAGGATATACAAACTTTAGAAATTACATTTAAACATAAACAAGGGAGAGAGAGAGAGAACGAGATACGGTTTCTAGGTCTTTTGCGATGGTTAGTTCTTTAAGCGAGATTTTGATTCATCTTACCAGCCAAGGTGTGGGCTTATTCTTCCCGTAATCCAAATATTAAAGGCACACTAATTTTTTATAACACAAAGGGTCTCGTTCGAACGGTTTTTAACACTGGACACAAAATCACTTCGCGAGGGAAAGCTTTTGCTTCCTGCTCGAGTTTTTCCGAAATTTTGGGATTTTATAGAATCACAAAGAAAACAAAAGAATTATTAAATTTAATTTAGAATTTGAATTCGCCCAGTAACGAAGGGGAACGCGAGCTTTTCAAAAGCTGATTCGGACTCCACGAATTCAAAACTGACTAGCTCCAACAACAATGTCAGGGTTTTTTTAAACTAATGTCGCGCCCGTTCTACTGAGACGGTAACTCGTTCTACTTCTCTCTAAAGAGGGCGCATCAATGCTGTTTTTTTGTTATTTTTCTGAACTTCAAATGGCCTTTCGGACGGTATCGTGGGATCTGCTGATCAGCACCTTTGGGTTTAGTTAGACCAGCGGAAAATAAGGATAATACCGAGAATGCATTACCATGTATTACCGAAATTTGAACAACGTATAACGTCTTTCCGTGGAAAGAAACTGTTACCGCAGATCCCACGGTACTTATCAGCAGCTAGTTTCAAGAAATGAAATTAAATCTTGTTAATCATACTTAAAGAATTTCGAATTCTTACAGTTGGAAGTTGATTAATTTGCTTTTTGACAGCACATAAAACGTGCACATTATAGAGACATAGCACCGTAAGGATGCCAAAAACTCGAAACAATTGTCGACAGGATGTACCCGAAGGAACATTTGCAGTGTTACGGATAACATGCTTTTGTATACTTACGAAAAACGGATTGCAAATCTGAGTCAGCACCCCAATACGAGATATGAAAAACTGATTGTATACCTGAGTCAGCATCCCAATACGAGATACCATAGACCACTTTGGATTGAAAGCGCGCAAATAAGGCAAAAGGACATTACTATATAATAAATGGGACAATCTGTACAAAGCAAAGCGCGCAGAAGATAATGAAGCACATACATTTTCAATATGAGGGTCCCAACCCAAACTACAGTCAATGTGAAGACCAAGAAATCTAATTGGTGGTAGTTGTTTGATGCATTTTTATTATTGTAAAACCAGCTTTCAAGCTTCCGTAACAAGTTGGCAGCATTAACCATATCATTCGCGTTGTTTTCCTGCACAAAAATACGATCCAATGTGTACCCTTTGTATTTAGAGGCTCTAGGTTAGGTAACTCTCCCTCTTCAATTTCACATGCTCATAGGTACAGAGCCGTTGAGTTACACAGTGCAGCGCAATTTGAGAGAAGGTGACTGGATCATCCTGTTCTCCACAAAATCTACATTCGGCTTCCTCTGTCATTCCAAGCATACTCAGAAGTCTTTTCAGTTTTTGCTTGCCGCAATCGCTTGAGATTCCCCCACTATTTGGAATTTCTCTACCCCACTTCTCTTTTAAGTTTCTCCAATATTGTACTGCTACTTATCCTACAAAAAGGTGTAGGCCCACAAATGGTATTCCAGCCTCTTTCTTAGTAATATTATCTGTTATTTCGTTTCCTCCCACTCCTGTGTATTCCAGAACCCACAAAATGGTTACCTCATTACGTTTGCCTGGCTCGTTTAATTTTCCCAGACACTTCCAAACCATCCTGGAGCTGATTATATTATGATAATTTCATGCTTTTGATAGTTTCTGTCAATGTTGAAATAGACACATCTTTCAATAGCGTATGTTTTCGCCTGGAAGATACTCGGGTACAAGCCCAAGCTTTCGAAATGTTTGGTTCTCGGTCCATATTTCTCTATTCCAGTTCCGTTTGCCGTTTTTACCCGTATACCATTTGATGGCATTTCCATTGAGTTTCAAGATCGTGTCTTTTTCCCATTCGCTTTTGTTGCTAAGCTTTGTGGTAAATTCTTTCACAAAGCTGCAGTTTTTGCATTTCGTCCCGGAGCATGGCCCTGGCTTATCTTAAAGGTGTTAGGTATTAGTCAATTCAGAATCACATCTAACAATCTATGAAAAGTGCAGCATGTAAATTTTACATGTGAACTTCTAGTAACATTCAGTACAACTTATGCTATTTTAATTTACTCTTCAACCATTGGTAGTTCAAACACAATCATATGTTTTCCTAATTTTTAACCATCGTATAAAGTTAACCAACGTTTTAATAATAATATCATTATGAGATCCCAGCTGGATTTGATTAGCCATGTTGGTAGTTTTTCCGGTTATTTGGGTTCTATAATATTCTATTCTTTGATAAAAAAATTTTATATTGCGAAAGCGCCTGTATACCCCAGGAAACCTGGTTAGTGTTCGAATTAGATGTGGTTTAGTCCACAGTAGAGAGAAACAAGATAATGATCTAATGTAGCATTTTTTTACATGACAAAAGTTTCTATGTGAAGCTTTTTGTCTTAATGGCTTAAAGGAGGCATGATAGACTGCTTTCGGAATGGCATTATAGCTAGACCTATTGACTTTCTTCGTTGGTGATATATTGCCGATCACTGGATTCTCAGCATTTTATCTCTAGATTGAAAAACAAAAACAACAAATATGTTATTACAGATAGTATAAAGTTTTGATAGGTTTAAACTAATTATCTTGAATTTTCAGCATTTATTCCGCTATTTAAGTTTTTATTTACTGTTTATAGCCAAATATTTATGATTATCGAAACTTTAATTATATGAAGAAGTCAATAATTGTTTATAACATACATATATTGTTTCCTTTATAGGTGATTTAGATCGAATAAAAAGCACTTCATTCTTTCAACGTGTACCGCCACCAAGTGAGGTGAGACAAAAAGCAAAAGAAGAAAACACACTTGAAGCAGCATCGGCTCAAAAACCAGAAGACAGTCAAGCAACCTTCACACCTGAATCTGCTATTGTTCCAGTTTCGGAATCAGAAAGTGAAGATGAAGATGAAGACGATATATTCGATACTACATACATCGATGTTATCGCTTCCGGAGAAGTAAAATTAGTGCATATACCTGGTAATTATTGAATTACAAATTCTAAACGATAGAAGTAAAGGAAAATATAAATCTTAAAACGTTTTCTTCTACTCCTATTGTTTAGAATTCCTATTTCAATTAATGAAAATGAAATGAATTTGAAAGTTATATACCGATATGTTTTATTATTATTTGTTTGAAGACTCCCCAAAAGAGGAAGCGGAAGGAGACGATCCATTTGATACATCAATTGCTGAAAGAGCAATCTTAGGGCCCAGTGTTGATAAAAGAGGGAAAAAACTTGTGCCAATCGGATCAGCAGTTGAAATCTTAACAGGTCGCGTACAAGCTCCAACCTGTGCATCTATTAAAAGACCTACACCAAGGCGTCACATTGAAAAAGAAAATAATTTATTGCTTCAAAGCTTCGACGAAAATTTGAATACTACTAGCGAAGGAACAACAAAAGGTGCGTATTCGCACTGTCATTTTCATTACTTGTTGAAAAACTGTTTGAAGACCTTTACTGTGGGATATCTTCAACATAAATAAAAAGTTTTCCACAAAAAATAATTTTGCTTAAATATTATCGGTCCCGTAGTTTCTCACTGGCTCAAAATACAGTACTTACTATCATTTGGTATAAAGAATAGTAACTAGGTACTATTTCACGTATTATAATTGGGTGGTGAAGAATTTTGTTTTTTGTTTAATTTAACAATTAATGAAATTGTATTCGCTTTTTCAATTACTTATAAAACGAATCAAGAGCAATAAATATAGAATATGTTAGCTCTTTACCCCTTAATGCATACATACCAATCAGATTAGAATAAAACAAACATTTCTTAATTGTTCTTAAGTTTTCTTCTTAAACAGTTAGTTTGGAGGAGAGCATTTTTCTGATGTTAATAAAGTATTCAATATATTTGTTATTTCCTTAGTACCTCGCAATCAGATCTAAAAATCTTTTAAATTTTGTTAATAACAGTGACTTCTGTAGAAGTTTTAAGTTGTATGCTTTGAAACTGTTGTTGGTATACCTGTTGCTAGATTAGATTAGATTAAGAATGGGGTAGCAGTATAGGCATATATCACTGCGACCTTTCCAGATGTGCTAGGATGCCCTTCATTCCAGAAGACGCTCTGTAGCATTGTCTTCTTAATTAGACCTGTCACCTATGAGAGTGACTCCTTTATAGAGATATGTACTTCGAGGCTCTCCGATTCCAGTAACTAGCATGCCTAGCCGTTTGTTCACGTCGTACCTATACTTACGTTTACCGTGACCTTTTGTTTGAAAGCGGCACCTTTATATTACCATCTGTTCGGAGGTTCTCCGAATCCATTGATAAAAGCCTTATCCTTATCACCCACTTCATCAACGTAAAATATGGATTGGAATTTTTTCTTCCACATAATATTGATAACTAATTATGTGTTTTCTTTGCAATTACCTCGTTATGTTTATCCTTATATTTAACTTTTTCTATTTCCCAATAGCCTATTTTCATTTTTTGTTTGTTCTTTCCTTCCGGCATCGTCTATTACTGCCGAAAATAGCAGTATACACCCTTGTCTAACTTCTATTTTCATTTTAAACACTTCCGGCTTTTCATTATTGGTTCTTGCTGTGTTTTTGTTGTTCCTGGATAATGCCCTTATTACCTCCATTGTTTCTAAGTATACTCCTATCATTTCTAAAGTCTTCCAGATATCTTTTCTCCTGACTATGTCAAAGACCTTTTCCAAGTCTACAGAGCATATGTTTATGTCTCTATTTTTGTTTATAAATTTCTCATTGATCTGTATAATTGCGAAAATCAAGTCCTGCGTGCCCCTTCCCCCTCTAAACCCAAATTGTGTCATTCAATAGTCTTGCCTATTATCTTAATCTTTTCTCTATTCCTCTTGCTAGCACCTTGCCTGGTGTCCTCGTCAGTGTAATTCCTTTGTAATTTTTACAGTCTCTTTTATCTCCACTCTTGTATTGGAAAATTATTCCTGTGCTCCAATCTGTGGGTATTTTATTTTCTTTTATTGCTTCATTCATCTCTGGTGTAATATTGTGTTATCCTGGTGCTTTACCTAATTCTATTTTCTCAATTTCTTCTGTTATCTCCTCATCTGGGATCGGCTCCAAGTTTCCCCTATGTTGACGTTTTATTTCTTCTTCCTCTGACCCTGTCCTTCACTGGTCAATTCCCTGAAGTGTTCCTTCCATCTTTCCATTATCTTGTCTTTATCTTTTATTACTTGTCGGTCTTTATCTTTTATGTTTATCATGTTATATTCGTTCATCTTTCATAATTGT
The DNA here is from genome assembly GCA_949128085.1 of Cetonia aurata. Lineage (NCBI taxonomy): Eukaryota > Metazoa > Arthropoda > Insecta > Coleoptera > Scarabaeidae > Cetonia > Cetonia aurata. The sequence goes on from OX421885.1 coordinate 3,647,658, forward strand.
TCAAAGTCCCATAAACCAGTTTTTGGTTGTCTCTGAAGTTGTCTGATTCAGCTTTTGCCCAAAATCTTTCCATGACTTTTTCTTAGCGTTTAACTTTTGTGCGTTTTTCTTTGTATCTTGCATAATCTTCCTGTTTTTTGCTAGTTAAGTATTTTTCCCATGCGTACTTTTTCGCTTTAATTTTGTTTGGAATTTCTGTTCCACCAATCCATTCTTTTGGTGCACACATTAGTTTTCTGTGACTTTCCCCAGGTTTCTTTTGCAGCTTCTAGGAATATTTCTTTGAATGTTGACCATTTCTTTCCCACTTCTGTTTCTTGTTTCCTCTCTTTCAATTTTATACTAACCGCATCTTGATATTTCTTCTTAACATTATCATCTTTGATTCTATAACTTCTCATCTTTTGTTTAATACTTTTTCTTCTTTTTTCTTGTTTATGATGGTTTTCTATTCCCATTTGCATCTTTAAGAGATAGTGATCGCTTCCTATCTCTGCTTGTCTAGATACTTTAACATCTTTAACTCGTTTAAATTTTTCTTGATTGGTTAAATAATAGTCGATTTTTTTCCACTCTTGTGTATTTATGTTTGAATTTTGTGTTGGCTATAACAAGTTCATGTTGAATGCATAGTTCTGTAATTCTCTCTCCATTGTTATTGATTGTTTTTTCTCCTTCCTTTCCCATCCTTTTTTTTCTATTCCTATATTTTGGTTTTCAACTCTTCCATTTAGATCGCCCATAATTATTAAATTTCCTTCATTTTCATCTAGTTCCTTTGTATATTTCTGAAGTATTAATCTTTTTCTTCTTTTCTCGTGCCCTCATTTTCCACATACCTTATTATTAACGTCTATAAATCTTCACTGATTAGGTTTATTTTGAACTGTTATTATTCTCTCATTTACATATTTTTTTGCGTTATGTCTATTAGTCTGTTTGATGCAATTAACAATCGAACTCCTTCCTTTGCCCGTTCTTTTCCATCTATTCCTGACCACATCAGCCAATATCGCTTTGTATTCCCACTTTTCGTTTTTGATCCGCCTTTAAACCAGATCAGTTGACCAAACCTGTCTCTGTAGTTGGATTGATTCCAGTTTATTGGATCCGTGATTTCCACCTCGAAATTTCTGTTAAATACATATGTCGAAATCATGTAGTCTGTCCTCATTCCCCAGAGGTTGCCTTCTTCTTAACCTTAATATTTCTATTTTCTGTTTTATAATTCCTTCTACGATTTCCTCTTCTTTCCCATTCATACTACACACATTACATGTACCTATCGTTACATTTTTTTCTAATTTCGCCTCTGTTCCTTTCCTTATGTGTTGCCTTTGTTTGTTCATTTCTTCCGTGTTTATTTGTTCCAATTTTCCATATCTCTTTCCTACTATCTTTTGTACCTTCTTCTTGCTCGATCGTCTTCCTACTTCCGTCCTTCTTCGTACTTGAGTCTAGATTTTCCCGTTTTTTGGAAAATAACTGATCTGCTGCTTAGGTTTTTCCATTTTATTAGTTTTCCTATTCCATGTATAACTATCACACTGACAAATGTCAATGCTAGGTTTTCCACTATCACCAAACAACAATGCACAATCTCTCGACGCGCGTTTCGCTAACCAAGTTACTTGGTCGCTACGCGCGTTGAGAGATTGTGCATTGTTGTTTGGTGATAGTGGAAAACCTAGCATTGACATTTGGCAGTGTGATAGTTATTGTTACACCAAAGGTTCCAAAACCCAATTACTGTATTCCATGTATATTTCTGGCCATTTACAATCATTTTTTGATATCCTAATATTACTAGTTACACTTGTTTTTTCTTTTTTCTTTCTGTGCTAGTTCATACATATTTTTTTTTCATTTAACACTAATTCGTCCGACTCATGGTCGCCGAAAAGAACTGCAGCCTATAGGCTTATTGTGCTATGCCCGTATTTCATACAACCCAAATAACTTTTGTCCCCTGCGCTCTAATGCTTCGCAGTCACATAGTATACACTTGGCTGTTTCTGGTTTTCTTCCACAGCACTTTGAGTCCCCCGGTCATTAGACCTGTGGTGATACCGAGCTGCTTCCTGCTCACCTGTAGCAGTTTCCTAGCTCGCTTGCCGCATGGATTCCTTATGAAGGTTTTACCATGTATTTTACCAGAAGTATTCCTTCAGTGTTCATGTTGTTTCGTCCGAGCCCAGTCTCCTATATGTTTTCGGGCCATTTGTTTGGTTATTCCAAGAAAACGGTTCTGGTCCGTACATTTTTGTCTGTGACCCTCCCTTAGCGAGTTCGTCAGCCTTTTCATTGCCCTCAATTTTCTGATGCCCTGGTACCCAGATCAGACTTACACTGTCCCGGCCAGACAGTTCTATCAGTTCGTCAAGGCAACCATCACTAGCTGAGACGGCAGTTTTCGTTAATTCGTTTTTTTTTTGTATTTTTCGTTCCTTGTCGTTTAGGCCATCCTTTATGTATATAGTTTTTATTTAATTTAATTTATTTTTCATAATTTGAATCTTTTTTCCAAATTCCTCTAGTTCAATAATATACATATTATCTTTTATTACCGTCACCTTCCCTGCTTTTATTTCTATTTATAAATTATACTTTATGAATTTCTTCTGTTTCTCAGAGACAACAAAGCTCTTTTTCTTATTTATTCTTAATTTCTATTTCATCTATTATTGTGTTATTTTTCTCTTTTCTTCCACAAATTCCAAACTCTATTCTCGTTTTCGGATGCTTAATTTCCTCTTTTATCATAGTATTCCCTTCGCGGATTATTTTAATCAATTCTCTGTATTTTTTAATATCGTTCCTCATTTCCTTTATCTCTCCAAACAGTGCCTTCACCGTTTCTATCATTTCATCCATTTCTCTAATTTATAGTTACCGATTTTGCAATACGAATGCGAAGTTAACTTCTTTTTATATTTCTCCATTCATCTTAGTTCCTTAAATGCGACCCTGTGCCATATTTACTGTTTTAGTATTTTTAGGTTTCTATCACGGTGCGATAAGAACTCCGTCCGGTTTAAAACCTCAAAGACTCGTTATTTCTCGTCGTGTCAACCTATTTATTCCAATTTTCTATTTTAGTTTTACTTTTATCTTTCGAATTGTTATTTCTATCTAGCAAATACCTGACGCTTCTTCTACTAATCAATTATTATTATATTATTATTATTATAATTATGCCAAATTTCTTAAAATCACTTTAAAATTGTAGACCAAATTATCCGATGTAATAATTTCCGGAATACCTAATCTTCAGAACCGCTGTTTTAGTTTTCTTATTACTTCATTTTCTGTTAAATTGGACAATACAAAAATTTTGAAATATTTTGAAAAGTAGTCTGTTATCACCAGGTTCAATTACTTAAGCAATCCTACCGTGCCACGTTGCTGTATGAACTATATTAAAAAAAAATCCAATGAAGAAATATTAAAAGTATTGGTATTAATCGATTATAGTTACGTCAATGCTTTTTACACAAATCCACCTTAATGTTTTTTCATACGTAAATTTAACGAATTCCTTAAATTCTAGTGGTACACTTTGAGATTTAGTACAATTTCTTTGAATTAAGATTATCGATTCAGAATTGAACAGAGAAACGTTCTGCATTTTTCTGGCCATTGAGTATAATATATATTTTTTTATTTAGCTGACTTACCTTCGAAAAACAAAGTTACATTACTGGATGATGATGCACCTTCTGAGCTATTAAACACTCCTATCGATTTAAGTCAGAGTCTTCATCTAAAACTTGTAGCTACACCCACTCATCCTGAGGCGGAACAGGTAGAAGAAAAAGTTACTGTTCAGGAGTTTGATCCTGTCAATGAGATTACTGGAAGGGACGATGAAGATGATGAATTTGCACAGTTGGCTGTTGAGAGCTTGAGCAAAAAGACAGTTTCAAGTGTCACCACTCCCGCTTCGACTGGCACGCCCGCTATTTTTGAAGGTCAAGAATCTTGGAGCGCATTTGAAGAAGAGTAAGTATTTCTTGTAAAAAAAAAAACATCACAACATAATAAAACAAAAACAAATTACCATGAATTCTATATAACTTTAAGTAATGAAAAATGTAATTCAGCAACCAAACCAAATCATTCATTATTTACAGAAAACTTGACAATAAAATTGAAGAATTTACTGCGGATGAAGATGTAGATCCATTTGATACAACGTTTGCAGAAAATATTTTGCCTGGTAAAGCCGAATTGAAGATAATTGAAAATGAAATTCTGAATGGGGTAGAAGAGAACATTAATTTTAAATCAGATATTAAGCATGAGATACTACAGAAAGTGAACATTCAGGTCACTAATGTGACGGAGCAGCAAAAAACCGCAAATAGAATTTTTGGTTGGTTATAAAATATATTTTTACAACAGTAGCAGATGTAATTTTTATTTCTGTTATTTTTAGAAAACAAACTTAATTTAATTCAACCAATTCATAGAGATTTATTGGGTGGAAGTAATACAGATTTATCAACGTTAGGTGACCAGCCATTAAAACCGAACGAAGCAGCAGATGAAGATTACATCGAATACTGCGATCCTTTCGATACGTCTTTAGTTGAAACAGCTAAACTACCGGGCCAAACAGAACTGAAGTTCTTAGAGAGAGAATTGTTGGGTGAACTTAAGCAATCGTTAAGTGATGAGGATGAGAACTTCAATCCGCGTGCTGATGAATCGTCAAACAAACAACAATCTAGGAAAGTCTCTTTTGATTTACCATTAGAACAAAACTTATTGGAAGTGGGTGTGAAACACATAAAACCCCTGACGCCGTATTATATCCGTGAAAATTCAATACCAGAAGTAGAGGAAGGTGTTGATCCTTTCGACACTTCTTTTGTTTGTGAAGTTGCGCCTGGAAAAGCGGAATTGAAACTGATTGAGAGTGCGTTGTTTGAAAATCAGTCTGACAGTCTTTTAGATCCCAATTTTGATCCAAGAGATGAGAAACAAGTTGCAGTAGCGAAAGTGGTTCAGTCGATCCAAGAAATAACAAATCCGGACCTTAAAAGTATTAAGCCAGTCATATTATCTATATCTTCACCTGATATTGACTTATTATCCGCTGATGATGATGTACAGGCTAAAGTTTTAACACCAGCCAGCAATAAATCTGACATTGAAACTTATTCTGATCCTTTTGATACTTCCATTGCTAGCAATATCTTGCCTGGGAAAACAGAATTAAAATTATTAGAAAGCGAGTTGATAAATTCAGCAGAGGTACCTTCACAAGTTTACAATTATTCGGCGACTATTCTGCAGTCGCAATCAACTGAGAAAAATTTATTCGAAGAGCAGGACAATTCTAATGTCAATGTAAAACCGTTAACTCCGATAGTGGGTCAAAAAGTAGACTTAGATTCAGACACCCCAGATGATTTTGACCCTTTTGACACGAGTATTGCTTGTAATATAGGTCTAGGTAAAACCGAATTAAAAATATTGGAGTCAGAACTAATTTAAGATGGATCTGAAAGGAGCGAATCCGTTCTTATTTACAGAAGAAGATTATGTTTCCCCGAATTCAGGAAGTTCAAATCCATTCCTTCTCGAAAATGACGATTTTACGGGAGACGCATCCGGTGCCAATGATAATCCATTCCTTTCACAGAGTGCCGCAACTATTGCTTCTAATCCATCGACGAATCCATTTGCATTTGATTCAATGGACTTTGGCCCTATGGAAGCCCAATCCGCCGAAGTTTCTGATGACCAAACGACATTTATGGGTAATACTTTTATAGAGGCATCAGCAAAAACCACAAATGATATATTTTCAAATTCCGTACAAGATTTCTTATCGGATGTTGATGTTCCGTTAAATGCAGTACCTCAGAAACCTACGGATTTAGATTTGAAATTTACGAATTCTGTAGCTATCGACGATGATTTTACATTTACTTCGGATGCGCTTAATCAGACCGGGACTAAAAGACCATTACCGCCACGGCCACCTCCATCGAAGGAAACTCAGGATCTATTGATGTCGGTAATGGGCGCAATGGATGCAACTAGTTCACACCTCTTAGATAGAATACCACCTACAAGAACCCCTAGTCCTGTTTCCATGAGAGACTTACATTCACCAAGTCCCACACCAGAACCGTTCGGCGATTTGTTGGATGTGAGTGACAGTAAACCAAGTAGTGTTAATGAAGTCGTCTTAAATAAATCAGAAGATCTGTTAATGTCCCTAGATCAGAAAAATGATATTAATGAAAATCCAACAGTGGATAGACCAAATAAAATTGTTCCTCAAAGACCCGGACCTCCGGCTCGCCCTCCACGTCCTAATCTTCCTCCTCCTAAACCATCTCCACCTGTATTCGCACAACCGAATTCTGTAATCCAAACAACCAACAATGTGCCTCCTCAAAAACCTCCTCCACCTATTCCATCAAATAATCCGCAGCCCGTGAATCCAGTTACTGAAATAATGGATATGTTTGGTACGGAGGATGTACCAAAAACGCAAAAGATGGTATCTACGACCGATATCATGAATTTATACAATGCTCCTCCAGTACAACCGGTAACAGATTTGTTGTGCGACACTGTTGAAGATACAGCAGACACTACCCAGCCCGCTATAAACAATAGCAACCAAAGTGAAACATTCCCAAGCACTACATTGGATTCAATTCACGAAGCTAGTGTAAACAACGTATCAACGATATCAGAAGATTCTATAATTACATCTCAGCCAATGATTCACGATAATTTCATATCGCCAGAGCCTTCACAGTCAGATTTGCAGATGGACACCAGTGACAGTCAAAGCAAAGGATCAGTATCTAGCGTTACTTTTAATCCATTCGCAATCGCCGAAGAGACTGGTGCAAGTCCTGTAACACAAACTGAAATTGAACCACCGGAAAATACAGTTGAGAATATATTTCAAGATGAAGGTTCTATGGATATACTTGGCGATTCAAATACTGCACCAGCTCCATTGCCCGGTCACGTGGCCAATATGAAGCAAGATTCTTTTGATGCGTTTGCTATGAAGTTTGAATCCGTTGTGCAAGAAGAAAATAAGAGTATAGGTCCATTTGATGCCTTCAATAGCAATAATATTACTACAGATACATGGGGCGATGATAAAGGCGGTGATTTTAATGAGAGCAGCAGCGGCTTTGGTGCGGATGAGTCTTTCGACGCATTTTTAGCTATGCAAGCGCCACCAGCACAAACGCAAAATGATCCGCAACGGTTTGCGCAAGCGGGCTCTATAGATTCCGATGAAGACAAAGATTTTTCTGTTGTAATAAGGTATGTAATGTTTTTTTTTTTTTTTTGTTGGGGGAACTCCTTAATGGACACCATTGCCTAGTATCTACGATAGTGTGGGACTATGTAAACATTAGCCTACCCACTAAAACTCCCTTCCTACTAGACACCAGCCCGGAAGCGTTTATCACACTATTTCGGGCTGGGTCTGTTTAGTTGTTGATTATAAAAGGGCCACTTACTGTATGCATTGTTCAGAAACTAGGTAATTTAGAAGACCAATTCTCCGAATCCTCGAATTATTCCGCCATATTGATATCCATATCTATTTTCTTACGTACTTCTTATGTACGCGTACGCAGTACATTGTGAATATATTGCGCCACGAAATTCCAAAAACGCACAGATTCGATCATTTTGCGAATAATCGAGTCTGGTGAGATTTCATTTGGATAAGAAATATCTCCGTTCTAACCAACGATTGCAACTGAGGAAAGTATGATACGAGACGTCGTCTTCTTCATCAAGACAGTACAGACATGTTCCATTATCTATTTTACTTAAACGATGTAAATAGTCTCCGAAATATCCATGACCCATGAGAAATTGGTTCAAGAAGAAATCCACCTCACCATGACTCCTTTTCAGCCAGGGACGGATCTGCGGAATTAAACTCGCAGTCCAGCGACCTCTTGTTTCAATGTCCCATAACCGTAATAGTAGTAACAGTAATATCTCTTTTGCGAGCAATGTCAACTCCACCAAACTCACGTTTTCTAATGAACCTGCGCTGTTTCTCTGTAGCGATTAGCACCACTGGGATCTCTCCTGCTCCTACAAGAACCGCCGGTTCTGACACTGTACGGTACACTGACACTAATCTTAGGGCAGCTCGCCTCTGTAGCTGCGCTTATCGCTTACGGTACATTTATTCGTCCAGATCATGTGTCCATACTTCCGATCCATACAGCATGACCGAATGTAACGCAGTCAAGAGAAGTTTTCGTTTGCTCGACCGAGGACCTCCTATGTTGGTCCATTTGTCAGCTTTATGCAGTATCTGTTGTGAAAAAGATAGTTTATTATCAATCATCACTCCCAGATATTTAACTGCATTGCTGGTAGTAATCTCAACATCTCCTACTCTCCTTTTTGCGAGAATAACTATTTCAGTTTTATGGAATGCTAACGTCAAACAGTGGGCTTGCATCCATCGATTTATTTTTCTCATAGACTGGTTAATTTTAATCTGAGCAATTTCGAGATCTCGTGCAGCTACGAGCAGCGTAATATCATCGGCATATCCCACTAAAAGTACATCCTCCGGCATTTCTTATCTCAAGAGTCCGTCATATAGAATATTCCATAAATCTGGTCCCAAGATGGACCCTTGCGCAACTCCGGACGTTACCTTGAAATTACACTTCCTGAATGGAATCATAGATTATTGAACAATTTTTAAGATAATTTTCGAAAATGCGTAATAGGTAAGTAATTAATACCAACATAAATAACACTTATGAAATTATAGTGTTTATTAGAAACAGAGTTAAATGAATTACCTACTTAATTAAAACTATTATACAATTAGGCCTAAGATATCAAATGAAGGAATAGAGGACGTGCTGCCAGTAATAGCACCACCACCAACGACAGTGCAAAACGCTTTTAATGATACTTCGCCTAGATTTAATCCGTTTGATCAGTCAGAGACTGTTACTGCTGCGATTCAGGATATCGCAGTGCTGCCATCGGGTAAGCTTTCTCATCGAGAGTGAACTTATTAACATATGTTATCATTATAGATGAAACATCACTTAAAAGAACTGACTCTCAAGAAACACCTCCAACTCCTCTGTTTGATGACGACGTATCGCAGCCATTACAACCATTTCCTCGAATTCACTACGCTGGAGATGGCTGGGAAATGCAACTGAGGCAACCAAATAAAAAGAAAATAACTGGTCAAAGGTAAGTGTCGTAGCATACCAAAGGAACATTTATGTCAGTTCAACGCCCCATAGGTTTTGGAAGAAGATTTTTGTGCGAATAGTACCTCAAACAGATTGCACATTACTGCAACTATTCAATCAGCCAACTGATAAAGATCCATTTCAAGAGCTTCCTCTCCAACCATGTTATTCGGTGTCAGATATCGGTGCTCAACAATACGATAATTTTGGAAAGATTTTTACTTTAAAGCTACAATATATATTTTACAAAGAAAGGCCGGGCGTGAGACCTGGTCAAGTCAAAAAGGCGGAGCGTATAACTAACAAGTTGAGTCAATTTGCCGCTTATGCAATCCAAGGTGATTACCAAGGTGTTAAAGAATTCGGAAGTGATTTGAAGAAATTAGGCTTGCCTGTCGAACACGCTCCTCAAGTTTCACAATTAATGAAGCTGGGTTCTCTCAATTATGAAGATCTGAAACAGTTTTCCGTTTGTATAGAGGAGTCTTTATTCCAGTTACAAGCTCACAGAGATAGAGCTCTCTATTACAAAATGGAAGAAGTGCAGATCACCGTGGTCGATGAATTATACGTTGAGCAAGACATGGAAGGTGAATCATATATTTAACCTAATAAATATTCAAACTTAAGTCGTTGTTAATTTAAGGACACGTGGAGAGACAAATAGCTCGGGTTCGATTGTTTTTCCTGGGATTCCTGACGGGGATGCCAGATGTCGAGTTAGGAATAAATGATTTGAGAAGACAAGGTAAAGAAGTCGTCGGTAGACACGATATAATACCGGTAGTTACAGAAGAGTGGATAAGATTAGAAGACGTTGAGTTTCATTATTGCGTTCAACAGGATGAATATGAAAAATCTCATATAATTCGGTATGTTAAATACCCATCATATTTTCTATTTAGTTTATTTTTGTACCTAGTAGTTATTTACGTACCAAGGCTGGAAAGTAAGACTTTATCGAATCAGTATGGAAATTGCGAGCCGAGATGAGCAACTAAACGAATTCGATAATGGTATTTTTTCTAATTGGATGTTGCAATAAAGCTAAAACAAACGACGACGCAGTGTTGATATGAATATTACAGCATACTGTGCTGTAGAGATATTAACGTGGGTGGGGGGGAGGGGGGACTCTTACCGGAATGTAATATAGGCGATTAATGTGCAAATTAGAAAAAATATTGTAAAAAACGAGTGCCACAATGACTTGTAATGCTCGTACTTTGAATCTCTCGCATTACATAAAAATACTATTAAAACACAAGTGTCACAATGACGTTTATGTAATGCGAGTACAAGTTTGAATGACGAGCCGCGTAGCGGCGAGTGATTCAATGTAGGAGCATTACAAAGTCATTGTGACACGAGGTTTTACAGTATTTTTTCTAATTTGCACATTAATCGCCAATATTACTGTTTTTAATATACAAGCTATTTGATTTTAGTGATTTCGTTTATTTTAAATATAATATAACTGCTACAACATACACGAATACTTATTTCTACTTAACCTATCTAACTGTGTATAACGCACAGAATGTTCTGGAACAACTCACCCCCAACTGACTCACACATACCATCACAGATGGCGCTTTGTCCATGAATATAAATGTATATATCTTAACACGCCTCCTTACATTTATATTACAAAAATATTTCACATTTTACCTAATCTTAATTTACATTTAACATTTCTCTAAACAAATTTAATTTTGCTTAATGATTTGGTAAATATATCTGCCATGTTTTCATTTGTATCTATCTTAACAATATCAATAATACCTTCTACATAACACTCATTTACAAAATGGTAATGTACTTCTATATACTTGGAATTTTTCGTAAAATTTCCATATTTGGCAATATTTAAAGCTCCTGAATTATCTTCATATATCTTAATTGGCTTATCAAGTTCTAAATCAAAAATTCGAAGTATATCTTTTACAAGTTTTATATCACTTACAGCTTCCGATAAAGCTACATATTCAGCAAAGGTAGAAGATTTTGTAACACCACTTTGCCTTTTAGATTTCCAAAAAATTACATTTCCAAATAATCTTATTAGATAGCCTGTTGTTGACTTTCTAGTTACACAATCTCCTGCCCAATCTGCATCCACAAAACAATCTATAATATCAGCCTGCTCATTTTTGTTAAAAGTTAGCTTTAAGTCTTTTGTTAAATACAGATATTTCAGAATTCTAAGTGCGTACTTAAAATGAGTATCATTATAACTATTTTGAAACCTACTTAAATAATTAACACTATAGCTTATGTCTGGTCTCGTTCCACAACTAATATATAAAAGAGCCCCTATAATATTTCTAAATCCAAGATCACTACATACTTCCTGTGAAGGTTCTAACTTCAAATTTGTTTCCATCGGCGTATCATATAATTTTGAATTTTCAACCTTATACTTTCTAGCTAATGATTCAATATACTTTTCCTGACTTAAGGTCATCACGTTCTTTTCATAATTATAATCGATCTTAATCCCAAGATAATTGTTTACTTTACCGATATCTTTCATTTTAAATCTTTCTAATAATAACCTTTTAATACATTGAATTCTCTTCTTATTTTTACTGCAAATCAACAAGTCATCAACAAATAATATTAGATAAGTCATATCATCTTCATCTCTCTTAACATACAAACAATAATCATATTCACTTCTTTCAAAACTTAACTTCCTAAGAAAATTATCAAAACAATCATACCATGCTCGAGGACTTTCTCTTAGACCATACAATGCTTTATCTAACTTATAAACTCTCCCTGTTCCGTCCTCATAGCCTTCCGCTTGTTTCACGTATACTTCTGACAAAATTTTCCCGTTTAGAAATGCTGTCTCTACATCCATTTGCTCAATGTCTAAATGGTTTTGGCAACAATAAGATAACAAAATTTTTAATGTAGGCATTTTGGCTACCGGAGAATAAATATCATCCAAATTTTCCTTCTGCTGGAAGCCCCTTACCACTAACCTTGCTTTAAAATTATCATCTGTCTTCCTTGTATAAACCCATTTGACATCCAAAACTTGTTTATTTTCCGGCCTTTCCACTAATTTCCATGTTTTTGTTTTGTTTAGAGATTCAATTTCTTGATTCATTGCCTCTTTCCAATATTTTGATTCATTACTATTCATCGCCTCCTCAAACTTCGTTGGACTATCAGCGCTGCAGTAATTTACATAAATACAGTTATTATAGACATAACTATCATCAAATCTTTTAGGTACACTTCTATTTCTGGTTGACGTTCTTAAATTTTGGTGTTCTTCATTATTTTGCTCAATAAGGATACTTTCATCTACCTCATCTGACTTTTGTTCATTTATTGATTCACATTTATCATTTTCATCTTGTATTTCATTATCGTCATCTTTACTTTCTCTATTTAAACCAATACATTTAACATCTTCTTCCACAATATCAACATGTCTGGCTACAATTACTTTGTTATTTATCAATACTCTATACCCAACATCATTATAACCTAACAAAATTCCTAAGTCAGCTTTTCTGTCCCATTTCGACCTTCTCAATTGTTCTGGTGTCCGTACAAAAACTCTACTTCCATATAAACGTAAATATTTACAACTAGGTTTTGTTCCAGTTAATATTTCATACGGCGTTTTCTTTTCAATAGTGTTTGCTAATGTTCTATTTTTAAGGTATGCCGCTGTACAAACAATCTCTGGCCAAAACTTTAAAGGTACTCTCGCTTCGGCTAACAAACACCTAGACATATCCATTATTGTTCTGTTGTATCTCTCAGCTGTACCGTTTAGCTCGTGAACATAAGGAGGACACGCATTAATAACAATTCCTTTTTCTCTAACTAAATTATATATTTTTGAATTTAAATATTCTTTGCCGTTATCACATCTTAATTTTTAATTTTTTTACCAGTTAAATTTTCAACTTCATTTATATATTCTACAAAACAGTTACAAACTTCATCTTTCGATTTGATGGTATACACTTTTGCTGCTTTACTAAAATCATCAATAAACGTCAGAAAATATTTTTCACCATTTACTCCAGTTGTTGCATGAGGTCCATTCAAATCTGTGTGAATTATTTCTAAAATATCGTTGGCATTTCTTCTATTATTTTCAAAAGGTAAATTATGCATTTTATTTTCTATACAAATTTTACACTTCATATACTCTGACTCTAATTCCTTAGGTATTTCATCTAACATTTGACTTTTACATAAAATATTTAAATAATTAAAATTCACATGTCCTAATGTTCTATGCCACTTTTCTTTTAGCGTCATAGTATTACTAGTAGTAATATTTACATTGATTTCTTTATCTATTATTTCACTACTCATTTTATATAACCCACCTTCTTTTACAGCTATTGCAATCAAATTCTTATCACTAGAATAAATTTTTGAAGTATTTTTTACCGATACAACTTTATTTTTATCTGTAACCTTAGCGTAACTTATTAAATTTCTATCCATTTCTTTAACAAAAAAGACATTCAACATTTCAATTGGAACCTTTTTTCCATATACTTGAAAATAACTGATTACATTTCCTACTTTTGTAGCTTTTAAAATTTTACCGTCACCAATTTTTACATTTACAGGCTGTTCCAAAATTTTACAATCACTGAAATATTTATCATTATTTATTACATGGTCTGTGCAACCGCTATCTAACAACCAATCAATTTTAATTTTATTACTATTATCTAATTCTACCTTTCCACATGTTGCCGTAGTTTCTACTTCTGTATGAAAGCTATTCATTCCATATCCACTCGGTGGATATCCTCGATTCCCTTGATGTAAACCACCTCTTGAACTGTGTTGTTCTCCTCGACCACGCTTCCAACCTCCACGCTGGTTAAAATTTCCTCGCATAATTCCCTGGTGCTGCATGTTTCGCCTCCATGAACCTCTACTTGTTCCTACCTGACGACAATCTCTCTTGAAATGTCCTGATTTACCACAGCCGTAGCATATCTGTTCTTGTTTTTTTGTGTTCGACTTGCTTTCAGTTATAAATACGTTTGTTTTAGAATCAGTATTCGCACATTCTTCTTTCAAACTCATTTATTTTGCTTTTAATATATTCAACCGTTTGATCTTCTTCTTTCAGCACATCAACTAAATCTCCAATGTAACTCAATGATTCTGGCAATGTCCTCAACATATAGTTCATCTTTTCCTTTTCCGTTACTTTAGCACCCGCAGTTTTTAAATCATTCACTGCTTTCTCAAAATCACTAAAAAATACTGTTGCGTCACTATAGTCCTTTAGTCTTAATTTTTCCAATTTGTTTCTGCAAACTATCTGTAGTGCTGTTGATTCTTTCGAATAAAGTTCATCAAATTTCTTCATAATTTCGTAAGCTGTCTCTTTCTCACTTACAAACTCCAACTGTTTATTTGTAATCGCACTGTATATATAATTTATAGCTTTCAAATTTTTATCTTCCCACGCATCCGTGTCCGATTCTTGTTTTAACCTTGAAACTACCTCATCACACTTCTTCATTTTCAAGTAAATCAAAATACGTTTTTTCCAGTTTGCATACTCTGCACCATCAAACACCGGTATCGTTACGTCCGCCATTGCCTTAGCCATTTTCAAACCTCAATTTATTTTTTTTCGGAAACTTCGATTAATCTTCTCTTTCGCAGTATTTTCTTCCTTCTATCACTTAACTACCTTTCTGCTACCATGTTTTTAATATACAAGCTATTTGATTTTAGTGATTTCGTTTATTTTAAATATAATATAACTGCTACAACATACACGAATACTTATTTCTACTTAACCTATCTAACTGTGTATAACGCACAGAATGTTCTGGAACAACTCACCCCCAACTGACTCACACATACCATCACAGATGGCGCTTTGTCCATGAATATAAATGTATATATCTTAACAATTACATTCCGGTAAGCGTCTCACCAGTGCGTTAATATCTCATTACAGCACAGTGTGCGCTAATAACCATTTCAGCACTGCGTCGTCGTTTGTTTTAGCTTTATTATAACATCCGATTAGTTAAGAAAAAGTTACTTTGTAGCCATGACAATTTATATGCGTGACACACGTACAAAATTTGCCAGATGAAGCCCGTTTTACGTTATCAATAATTATGGTTACAAATACTATCATAATTAATTTTAAGTTCATAAAAATAGAAAATGGCCAATTTTATGGCTACAAATTTAGTCTTGAGATTATTTTCTGTTCCTTTGTATACAAGAAATTAATGTTTGTCATAAATTATCAAAGTTTCGCTAAAAATCGCATGTTCTTTCTTTTAAATTCGCTATAAGATGCATGTTTTATAGTGATATTAACTCCATTGATGTCGTCTAAAATTTGGACTCCAGATTACACTACTTACGGTATCGCCAATAGTTCCTATAAACCACCCCCGTTTCACTAATCATTCCATATATCGCACATAATCTTATCAGTTACGATTTACATAACACAAAATCGCTAATAGTCCATAATATCTGTATAGCACCAATTCGTCATGCTAATAGTCCCTGTAACGCACAGAAATCGTTCTCGTATCACTTATTATCAACACTGTATTACTGCTACTAAATCTCTTCTTTTGTATTGCTTTTATTGCTCTTTTTATCGTCTATTCACTTTTAAATAAACATAACCCGAAGAAAATTCAATATGGAAAAACAAGTATGGAACCTGTCAAGACCAATCTTAACGTATAGATTTTGACGCATACGACCACTTTCACTTTACAGATTCTTAGGCAAATAAAATTGAGTTTCAGTTTCACTTTATGGACCATTGCCGATAATATAGCATTTCCGCTAATCGAATGTGGGAGCCGAAAAAAAAATTGTTAAGGTTCTACTAGTGTGTAGCCCGAGCTGCCTAAGAGAGAACAGAAGCTTTTCTGTTAAAGATGGTATGTTATGCTTTCGAGCCTGGAGTAAAACGAATTACATTAAATAAAATTCATTTATTAAACATAATCATTTAATATACAGGGTGTCCCCTCGTTGGGTTGCATAACTTCATAGGGTTATTCCTTGTATCAAAATTAACAAAACACTTCTAGTCAGCATAGGTCCAATTCTCAACCCCGAGATATGGGTGGTCAAAAGCGCTGAAAGTCACTAGTTACGGTAACTAATTTAGACGAATCATAGAGGCATTTGGCTCGAATTTCAGCATGAAATGGTTGCTAAGGAACGATTAACTTAAATTACAGTCTTACTTCCACAATAATGAGCAGAAATTGTTTTAATGATTTTAATAAACAAGCAATGCCGTAAACATTTAAAGCTGTTCAAAATGGCGACCCTGGACTGCCAAACACAACTCTGCTCATTGACTCAGTCTCTCCCAGACCTCCTATCCAGTTGACATTTTCCATATTTCCACGAACTTCCTGAAACGCTCGTTGCATTTTACCTACCAGTTCTTCTTTGGTAGCCGGCTTCTCTTGTCCATAAACGATGGTCTTAACATGGCCCCAGAGGAAAAAGTCGAGAGGCGTCAGGTCCGGCGAGCGCGGGGGCCATGCGACAGCTCCATTCCGCCCTATCCAGCGGTTTGGTAATGCAGTGTTCAAAAAGTCGGTTACCACTCTTCAATAGTGTGCGGACACCCGTCATGGACAAACCACATCCTATTACGGACGTTCAAGGGGATATCTTCAAGAGGAATGGGAAGCTCTTCTTTTAGGAATCTCCTGTAGATATGGCTAGTCAATGTTCCATCAAAGATTTTCGGTCCTAGGATAACATTTCCCATGATTCCTTCCCACACATTAACCGAAAATCGGTGCTGAAATCTACTTTCTGACAAAGCATGGGGATTTTCGTCGCTCCAGATGTGCTCGTTATGTGAGTTGTTAATCCCATCACGAGTGAAGGTGGACTCGTCAGCGAACAAAGCAATTGGGAGGAGATCCTGGTTCTGTAGGATCCACGAGCAAAATTCTTCCCGTTTTGCATAGTCGGCAGGTAAGAGATTTTGTACTTGTTGTACGTGGTATGGATGTAGCCCATTTTCACGTAAAGTCCTGTGAATCGAAGCTCTTTTCTGTCCTGTGGTGGCAGCAATTCTTCTTATGCTGGTTCTCCGATTCTCAGAAACTTCATGAAGAACACCTTCAGTGTGGTTTCTTCGCGCAGGCTCTCGCTCATTAGTCTTTTTCTGGAAGGATCCTGTTTGCCGGAGCGATATGAAACAGTTCGTGATGGTTGTCCGACAAGGATGTCTCGGTTCGGGTAGCGTTCTGCGTACTCTCTTGTCGCTGCTGAAGCGTTTCCTCCACAATAGCCATACAAAAATCATGTCGGCGTACTCTTCCTTCGTAACAAGAGGCATTTTTAAATATTCTGCGAGCGAAATCCAAAACTGTCAAAAATGCAATAAAACTGCTTACATGACAACTGTCCAAAAGCCTACGTCAAGTGCATTGGATCTAAGTTACCAGTCGAGCCAACTGCGTCCATGATTCATCTAAATTAGTTACCGTACTAGTGATTTTCAACGCTTTTGACCACCCATATCTCGAAAACGGTTGAGAATTGGACCTATGCTGACTGGAAGTGTTTTGCTAATTTTGATACAAGGAATAACCCTATGAAGTTATGCAACTCAACGTGGAGATGTATATTTTTTCAGATATGACGATCATATGTGATATTTATTTGTACGTAGTCATACAGAACTGCTCCAAAAGACACAAAATTGATTTTTCCCGGAAGTAATAAAAAATTAAAATATAGATTGAATAATTGGAAATTTGGAGTAAATACGAGGGCTGTTTTTTTTAGGTTTTGACAATTTATTTTTCAATATAATCTCCTTTCAACTCGATATACTTTTCTCAGCGATGCTGCAACTTTTTTAACCCCTCCGTATAGTACGCCTTTTGTTGGGCTGCAAAATACTCCTCGGTGGCGGCGATGACTTGCTCGTTCGACCCGTACTTAGTTCCGGCGAGCGATCTTTTAAGGTTTGGGAACAAAAAAAAGTCGCAGGGAGCCAAATCCGTAGAATACGGAGGATGGGGGAGCAATTTGTAGTGCAATTCGACCAATTTGGCTATGGCGACTGCGGAGGTGTGAGCCGGTGCGTTATTGTGGTGGAAGAGCACTTTATTCTTCGCCAAATATGGTCGTTTTTTCTTCAAATCGGCCGAATAAATCGACGTAGTATGCTCCTGTGATTGTTTTTCCCTTTTCCAAACAGTCAACGTAGATCACACTTCGCGCGTCCCAAAATACGGTGACCATCACCTTTCCGGCCGAAGGCACGGTCTTCGCCTTCTTTGGAGCACCTTCACCAGGTAAAACCCATTGCTTCCATTGTTCTTTGGTCTCTGGTGTACCAATGAAACCATGTCTCGTCGACGGTCACAAAACGAGGCAGAAACTCCTTCGGATTTCGATTAAATAGGGCCAAGTACGTCGTTGAAGTGATCTCACGATTGCGCTTGTTCTCCGGTGTGAGCAAACGCGGCACCCATCACGGATCACGGAGCAATACTCTCTTTTTCGATGGTCGCAAAAAACACTAACACGATGAAATGGCTGTCAAAACAGAACTAAGCGTCGGATTGTCACCAAGTTTTGACAGGCGGGCTAAAAAAGGTTATAATAAATGATGGCACACTTATTTTGGCTCAGTAGCGCCACCTATCTTCCAATCCGGGTATTCATCAAACAGCCCTCGTAGTACATTTCAAATTTTATAAAAAAAATATTTATAAATAAAAAATTATGGGCAGGGACCTATGAGCTGGTACACTCTAGGTAAAGTAGAATTAACTTGAGTTGGCAGATGCGCAAGAGTAAGAGGGCCCGCTCAATGGAGTGAGACACGCCGAAGGAATAAGGAGAATCGTTATCGCACGCGAAAATAGATAGTCCCACTATCCTCGAGATTTGTACACAAATAGTAAGTCAATATGTATTGTATGCCGTCCATCCACTAGTTTCCGCCCGCCTCTTTGAGCTCGTGATGTAAACAGCGCGCAGAGGCGGAGTTTCCACCAACTCAGGTTAATTCTTCTGTGGTAGTAAATGTAGTAATACACTTACATATTTTCACTTTGAATTTCACGTATCTGCGTTTGATGTCATAACTGATATCGCGGCTCACAAACAATGTATTTATTGCAATAATTGAGTCTTACATTTTGTAGTACGGTAAATTGCACCGTTCGTGGGTTATTTTACACTCAAGTTGCGACATATCTCGATGTTAGGAAAGTACGCCTACACGTATAATAAGTCTGACTTAATAATTGGGCGAAAAGAAGACTAATTAAATGTATTTTACAATTTGGGATTAGGGCACTTTTCTCTGGATTTTGTCCCAAAGTTCGTTGACTGGGTGTGATAGTTGGTATAAGCAGACTAAACACCAAACAGCCTTTTGAATACTTTTCCAACTACCTACTCTTCTTTAAATAATAATTCTTTCAATATTTAGTATTATAGTGTTACTCAGTATTGTTTTTATAGTTTTATAGTGTTCAATGAAGTAATGTTTTCAATATAGATTTAAACCTCCGGATGCCTGCTACATCGAGTTAATGCGATTCAGAATACGTCCACCAAAGAACAGAGAACTACCTTTACAACTGAAGCCCACCATATGCATCACAGGAAATCGAGTACGTTTTGATAATATAATTATTATGGCCTATTTAACACATCTCTTTCCATACCATTGTTTTAGATTGAATTGAGAGCGGATGTTCTGGTCCCCGGATTTGCTTCTAGAAAATTGGGACAAGTACCCTGTGAAGATGTCATGATTCGTTTTCCCATTCCAGAGTGTTGGATTTACTTATTTAGAGTGGAGAAGCATTTCCGCTATGGTTCAGTGAAGTCAGCTCACAGGCGGTAAATGCCTAGCTTTCTTATTTTGTAAATACATTCTTACTTAGTTGAGAATGACTGTTAGTCCGTTACCAAAATATTATTTGGTGATGATTACTTATTGTTTCAAAGCCAGTTCAGTTTTTGTTCTGGTAAATTGGAATGTTGTTGATTCGGTTTACTTTATATCCAGAAAAAAATTACGGAGTAAGCTTTATGCCGAGCAAATTTTATACCGAAATAGCAGTTAGATCAACTCGTTTTAAAGCACATCACACTTAAGGATAATATTTCACTTTAAGTGTTGCACATTCTGGATGGATTATATTAATTTCATATTTTCACTTTTAAGTGGTAAAAATGTTATTTATTTATTTTGAGCAGCATTTTACTTTATTGCGTTAAATCTAGCGTCAAGCAAAGTGTAAAGTTAGATTTTTACATTATTTCAGATTGTATATACTCTGGGATTCACTAATGCCTTCAGTATCACCTGGCAGTCTGTTTGTTTTTATAAGCCTTCTGATTGATTTCTCTTGCACAATGCAATGTCTCTTATTGAGAAACCGTAGCATATTTTCCTAGTTATCATTGTATTTGTCACCTCACTGTATATTCAAACTCCAGTGCGATATCGGTCTCTGTAGTGGGATTAATTGCAGTATCCATGATCTTCGAAATTTCTGTTGAATAGATATGTCGATGATAATCATGTGGTGTGATCTTGTTCCTAAAAGATTGCCTTTCACATGTTGGACAATATTATTGTGTCCTAATTCTGCATATCTGCACTCGGTATTCCTTGCAATTAGAGATACTCCATTTATTCCTCCCCCATTATCACCAAATACAGCGGAGTGAGGCCTGCAAGGCAATCCATCACTGCTGCTGTAGGAGGAGTTCACATTACTCCTGTTATTCCTAAACACACAGAGTTTTCAATATAGTTTATTTCATAGCACCACCAGTCCACCATACCAGAGATGCGCAAATGATCGTGGGTCTGACTACCAACAGCAGAACGGAGATTAAAAAAAGTGCCAAAGTATATTTTTACTTAGATCACTGACTTATTGACGTACTGCATAGTGCCCGCATGGTCAGAAAATAACTAATATAAATACACAATGATTTAGTTTGTATTATTCATTAACAATAGTATTTTAAAACACAAGTGTCACAATGACGTTTATGCAATGCGAGTACAAGTTTGAATCTCGAGATTCAAAGTACGAGCATTACATGTCATTGTGGCACACGTTTTTTACAGTATTTTTTCTAATTTGCACATTAATCGCCTATATTTAGTGTTGGGCACGGTAGGGGAAAATAACTATCGTTAGCGAGGACCAGACAGGCTCGTGTTAATTCGTTTCGGCGGCAGGGGTTTGTGTTGCTTACCGGCTTTCCCGAGAGTCGACTAAACACGAGTCTACCTAGTCTTCGCTAACGATAGTTATTTCGCCCTACCTTGCCCATTACTACCTATATTACGTTCCGGCATGAGTCCCCCCCCCCCCCCCCCCCACCACGTTAATATCTCATTACAGCACAGTATGCTGTAATAGCCATATCAGCACTGCGTCGCCTTTTGTTTTAGCTTTATTCCAACATCCAATTAGAAAAATATATTAAATTAATATAAAGAAAACAATAATTACAGTAAATGTTCAAATGTCGCCATTTTTATTAATGCACCATTACGCACGTTTTCGAGCTGTATGAACTGCTCCTTGTATGGTTCTTCCAATTGCATTGAAGGCATTTTCGAGTCTAGCTCGAAGTTCTTCAATATTATGAGGAAGGTCACCTTTATAAACGTTATTTTTAATAGCTCAAAAACTTTTGTCAATATGTTACACATGGTTGAAATCAGAAAAAAAGACTCTTTCTAACGGTGTCAAAATTCAATATGGCGCCCATAAGAAATAAGGAAGTTGATGATGACCAGAAGAAAATGAAACGTCGTATAAAAATTTCAAGCAGAACATTGCATAGAACATTAAAAGTGGCCTTGAGAACGTGTCTTTAGTTTTTCTCTGCAAGGCCAAATAAAAGTGCTAGAGGCACAATAAGAAAATGAGATTTTTCCGTTTTTTAAAAAAATCTCAAACGTCATTTGTTCTAAGTCTACTTTCTTTTCGGGATCATAATAATCACAAAATTTAGCAACTTTGCCAAATTTAAACCTATCGTCTATCTTCAATAATAAGCAAGATCTCAATGGTGAGGATCGAAAATGAATGAGCCTGTATGCCATTTGCTTACGATATACATTTTTGTAATTTTCGAAACCTAACTAAAAATTAAAAGTACAGGTATTTACAGGATGCCTTACAAAGAATTAATTAAAAGAAGAATAGAAACCAAGAAAATTAAACAGAGCGAACAGCAAGAGCTTTATTTTCGTCGAATTTTGCATTCGAGAATCTTTCGTTTTAGAATTGTAGTAATGTAACTTCTGTGGAATTAATTCGATACTAATTGATCATAGTATATCAGAACAAGAATTGAATGACTTTATGTGTGAACCCTGTAAGAACGCTTGTAGTTTAGATAGAGTTTTTCTGTTGAAGTAGTATTTAGGGTGGGCAATTGACAATTGTGAAACATTAAGCAAATGCTTTCCTGCTAATCACTGTAATTAAAATGAGGCAATTTTTATATTAAAAATTTTACCTGTGTGGGATTTGAACCCGACATCTCCCATTTACCGGATGGTTACTCTACCAATTGAGCTAGCGGGGTGTACGAACACAACACAATTTGAATGTCTCAAACATAGATCTTAGAAAGCCGGCGGACCGGTAAATATGCAGATATTAATTACAGTGATTAGCAAGAAAGCTTTTATTTAATGATTTGACACTGTTAGAAGCGCATTCTTTGCATATTTGCCGGTCTGTCGGCTTTTCAAGGTCTGTATTTGAGATATTCAAATTGTGTTGTGCCCGCACACCTCGCTAGCTCAATTGGTAGAGTAACCAACCATTTTTAACATTTTTAAAAATCATTTCAGAACTGGAAAGATAAAGGGAATAGAAAGAATATTGGGAACGGTCGATACACTCCAAGAGAGTCTTATAGAGGTAACGTCTGGTCAAGCTAAATACGAACACCAGCACAGATCGATCGTCTGGAGATGCCCACGTTTGCCAAAGGAAGGTCAAGGTATTATACATTTTCCTGAACATTTAAAAATAGAAAAAAGATTACTTGTAGAAGGCAATGGATCATTTGATAAATTTTGTGAAGGTTTCAGTGTGTTGCACTCGCTTTTGTTAATAAATTAACTTACGAAAAATATTATAAAATTGTGTGCATGCATTTGCACATATTTTTAAGAAACAAAACTGTATATAAATACCTTCACGTGCCTTTTGAAATTTTATTTGATTTAATTATCAGCTTTCGATTGACTTTTAAACAATTGCTAATTATTCTTTGAGAATAATTAGCAACTACTTTCTGTCATCATGCTTTGTTAACTTATATCGTTTGAACGTTACTTTTAACAGTTAAATTGGCATTTACCACAGCCCCCTGTGGTAAATGACAATCATCCATGTTCAAAATTAGAGTTAATAAAATCCTACCTGTAGAGTTACAGTGATAATGGAAGGCACAATTCATGTACAGTATAGGTACATGCATACCTATTACCTACATATCAGGGTTGGGCATCATTCAATAATTTTTTATTCAAATAATTATTTGAATGAAATTTTCATCTGTTATTCTTTATTCCGTATTAAGTTATTGTTGAATAAAACTATGATAAATCATTTGAATGAAGAATTATTTCAATAAAACGTTATTTGAATAAAGCATTATTGGAATGATTCTTTCACCAAATAAATCGTTATTCAAATAATTTATTACTGAATAACACCGAAATAAATTTAGATTAGGTATATGCCTACATGTTTATGCAGGTAATCATATAAAAATTATCGCTAATGTTAGGAAGTGCATCGGTAGGACGACATGCCAGTAATAATTATATCCGCCGACATCTTCGATATTCCTCTAGATTTACGTGATGTCATCTTTGAAGTCGATAAACAAACCTTCAAGCTTATCAAAATTCCACTTATTTTGTCGCACACAACTTTAATCTCTTTAAAAATTGGCGGGCAATATTTAAATAAAATCCGCTGATGTTAAAAAGTGTACCAGTAACACGACATGGCAGTAATAATTATATCCACCGATATCTTCGACATCCCTCAAGATTTACGTATTATCGTTTTTGAAACCGATAATCAAACTCTCAAACTTATAAAAATCGCATTTATTTTTTTTGCCACAACTTCCAATGACCTTCAAAAATGGCGAGTAGTGTTTATATAAAAATTTCTCCTAATGTTAGGAAGTGTACCAGTAAGACGACATAGCATTAATAATTATATCCGTCAACATCTTCGACATCCCTCAAGATTTACGAGTTGTCATTTCTAAAGTCGATGCACAAACCCTTAAACTTATAAAAATCGCATTTATTTTTTCTCCCACAACCCCCAATGTTATTCAAAACTGGCGGGTTATATTTATGTATATAAAAATGTCCGCTAATGTCAGGATGTGTACCAGTAATAATTATATCCGCCGATATCTTGGACATCCTTCAAGATTTACGTATTATCGTTCTAGAAACCGATAACCAAACTCTCAAAGTTATGAAAATCACATTTATTTTTTTTTCCACAACTTCCAATGTCCTTAAAAAATGGCGGCTAATATTAATATAAAAGTTCCCGCTAACGTTAGAAAATGCATCGGTAGGAAAAAACCCCAAGCTTATAAGGATTTGTTTATGATTTATATAGGTTCTTCATAACTGTTTAGAGAATCGAAACCGTTATCATAACTGTTTTGAACCCCTGTACTTAGGTATTTTTTTAAATCCAGTGTTTACTTCGTACAAACAATCAAACATACACACGTCCATAAACAAACTCACATCATCACAAATGAAGGTAGTTATTTGAATAACAGTAATTATTTGAATGACAATGAAAATTATTATTTGAATAAGAATATTTATTTGAATAACAGTAGTTGTTTGAATGAAAATAATCATTTGAATAATAAGAATTATTCGAATGATGAATAATTATTTGAATGAAGAGTAATTATCCAAATAATTACTTGAATAATGAATGAAATGAATGTTACAGTTCGTTATTGAATAATTGAATAATGAATAAGAAGTTATCTATTATTTCTGAATAAGAATAACGACGTTATTCATTTATTTTTATTATAAATCTGAATAAAGTTTGCCCAACCCTGCTACATATTTAGTATCTTTATATGTCACCGTTCTTAAAATAACCAAGGAGAACACACTAGGAAGAAAATGATTTTTTTTATCGATTTTAAATTGGTATTATAAATGTAGAGCTTTATAAAAATATAAAATTAGTGAATAATTGTCATTTTAAAGAGATACAAGATTAACTAAGAAGACATTGTAGTATAATTATACAGGGTTATTATTGTATAGTACGAAATAAAAAAGAAGGGTGAAAAATATACATGAGATATACAAAAGGAAATACAAAAAATTGCGATTCTATGTGGATGTTGTAGTTTTCCAAATTGTAGGGCCCAAAATGTAGTTAAAGACGGCCCACATCTATGTTTACCGTATGTATACACATAAATCTGATAGGAAATGAATTTCAACCATCTGTAAGTAAACATCGAAAAAATTAAATGCTACGCATTAAAAGGACTGATGCAGACAGGGCCGTATCTGGACAAAAATTTCCTGGACCAATTTATCTGAGGGCAATTCCTAGTGCGCAGAAAAATGGTGAACACTAATTATTATGTATATTTGGACTTCATTTCGGAGGTTGTTTGAACCCCCAAAATCTTTCCTGGATGTAGGTGAAACAGAACAAATATGTGTTTTATAAAAAGTGTTCCAAATGCCCACCATCAGCTCGAATGCAAGCATCAATTCGGCGACGAAAGTTGTTACGTACACTCGTAAAATTTAACATTTCCTCGCGAATGCGTTGAGCTGCTACGAAAACACGGTTTCGCAGATCTTCGGCATTTTCCATGTCAGGGCAACGATCATACATTAAACTTTTCATGTATCGCCACAGAAAAAAGTCTAGTGGATTTAGATCGGGGCTACGGGCTGGCCAGGGAATGTGACTTCCACGTCCAATCCAATGTGGGAATGTCCGGTTTAAACATTTTTGAACAACCCTACTACTATGTGCGGGTGCTCCACCGTGCATGAACCATAATTGTAGGCATGTCGCTAATGGTATGTCTCCAAATATTCAGGCAATTCATTT
Source organism: Cetonia aurata (assembly GCA_949128085.1). Lineage (NCBI taxonomy): Eukaryota > Metazoa > Arthropoda > Insecta > Coleoptera > Scarabaeidae > Cetonia > Cetonia aurata. Next base: position 3,674,092 of record OX421885.1, read on the forward strand.
TGAAGAAACAGTAAATAAGATTCCGCATTTAACCGTGCTGGGAGTACATGTGGTCCAGGTAGTTGATCGCCTACTAGCCCTGGCCAAACATTGACGGATTTCCTCTTCGACTTGCAGCACTCTGCGTGATCTTTGAACCCCACGAAACGTGGAATTACCCCAGGTAGCACACAATATTTGTAAAATATATATTTTGAAACATATAATAAATATCGAAAGTGACAGATTTTTATTTGTTCACGAAACATTCTTGAACAATGTTGTGCATATATTTATATTATATATTCAAGGAATATTTCTTGTGAATATATGCGTAATATCAGGAGTGACAGTTTTTTTATATACCTTTCATATTTTGAACCTATATTACTGATATATGATTATTAAATATATAGAGCATATTGAGAATTGCCGTTTTTTTATATTGCTTTAATATTGTTAATCTATATTACGTAATGTATGTATTTTTCCCGGTGGAAATTATGGCATTCTTAAAATTTCAGAACTTCGATACAAAAAGTTTCGACATTTAATATTCTCTTTTCAAATGTATAAGTTGTAAAAAACACTACAACTTGTACAATTGAAAGACACTATTAAAGGTCGAAAGTTTTGTATAGTGGTTTTGAAGTTCTAAATAAGCTATAATTTCCACCTGAAAAAATACAAACATTACCTCAGATCATTAGCTAAATAAATATGCAAGTATAATTTATATAACATATAAGTAAATAAAGAAGTACTGAAAGGAATGGACTAATATTAGTACCCAATGTTATGTGATGGTGCCTCCATATGTATGCACTCACAAATAGCAATCACGACTGCCGAATATATATAGCCTACTACTAGATTGAATTTACATATATTTCCATAACACTTATTAATTATTACAAGTATTGCTTTTAATCTAGTACAATTTGACAAATTAACAGATTCTATGTACGCTCTACCAACACAATAATTGTAATCTGTGAGTTTTATTTGAAAATATGTAAAAACTTACATTGAAAGGTCAATTCTGTGAGGTACAATAACTTGACAAAATAAAAAATGTTCAAAATATCTTTATTTCATATATTTTATGCAAACACATTACTAGAAATACGGGATTTTGTCTGAGCTAGGTATAGCGATACAGTTTTTCTAATGCATTCGTCGGTAATTTGCGTATGTCTCATCCTTGCGGCAGCTGAAATTAATGTTACTTAACAAATGTTTTTCTTTTACTGAACATTACATACCAACAACCGCCTTGTAGATTTCCAATTTACAAAAAGCCAATTTTCCTTTTTTGCCAATGCCTGAATACTGCACTGCCACTTCGTTAGTTAATAATTTTCTCAAAATATAGTAAATTGTTTTCGCCTCATTCTCTCCTCCAACCAAATATAGGAAGTTCACCTACCAGAGTAAAATATTATAGACAATTACACTGTAACTATAAATATATTTGCAATTTACCAGTAGTGTAAACTTTTCTTTTTCTAATATAAAATTTTCCAGTGTCAGGATATCTTGCAAGCTACTACAAGGTAATTTGCTTATGATCGGCGATTCCTCTATAGCTTTGACGTCAGCACCACGGGTAAATTTCAAAAGGTTGTCCATCTGGTCAATTCTTTTTGATAAGTCTTTTAAAAAGTACTTCATGTCGACTTGATTTTTAAGAATTTCATTCAACACATCTGTAACACAAACTTTTGTATGAGATATAAACGTCTTTACTAATAGTAGTCTTACTACGGGAACTCAGTATTTGCAATTTGGTGTGTTTCTAGTTGTAGTAAAGCAGAAAATTGCTGTTGTTGGTTATTTGAAATTTTTTCTATATCCCCGGCATCTTGATAATTATTATTATTATTTTGTATATTTTCATTTTCCAAGGTATTTTTATATCTTTTCAGTGCATGTTTAACAAATCGATATTTACGACAATATTTAGAATTGGAAGACATATATTATCCTGTAATATTATAATTTTTTTAAACAGGTAGTAACACTAGCACACATGTATTATAACAGTTTTTAACCTATTCATCTTATAATTACGATACTTACCAGTTAGTGATAACGATGACAATAACCACTGCGATATTTAAGTATTCACAACTATTAACTGACAAACATGGACGACAAAACCGACCACACGAAACGCTTCAGTTTCAATTTCAACATTCCACAATATTCCTATGCATTTTTGCACCCGACCACCTAACCACACCTCACTCACGTGATGCTCGCGTGCTTGTTCTTTGTTGACGATATAACGCACGTGACTCAAACAGCATGTATGATTGGACACTTAACGTCCGACGCGTGATAACACGTAGACGGTTAGCCCGCCATTCTTTTCTATTGGTGAAGCACACGTGAGAAATTTGTAAAGAGAGTTTAATAGTTCGAATTCAAATTAGTGTAATAGGAGAAAGATATTTTTTTTTTTAAATATAGACATACATTTTATCCAAGGTTTTACTTAAAAATATATTATTAATTTTTTCAATATTACAAACACAACATATATATTGATATGTTTTATACATTTAATTATGCATTTTATTTTGTTTATTCAGGATAAAATTAACTTTTATTTTTATAACCACATTTTAGATATGTTTAAGATATTCGATTAAAAATGTTGTTTTTAAAAGCCATGAATTTACATTTTCAATAGATAATCGAAATTATATGACCAACCCATCAATCTGTGCTTTATTTTTACATGAATATCCTATTATATAAACAAGGCCTAAAGTGTAACAAAACACAACTTTTGTTGGTCAGGTAAAACCTGATAATATTTCTCATCCATGTAGACATGGTAATTGTTAAATATTAAATTCATGTTGTATAAATATTGTGTACTATACATGAGAATATTTCCCATATATTTCGTAACTAATATATTTCCTTCAAAACTAATTAATATTTGTTGTATATTCCTTTTTATACTAAAACAATATATTTGAAAACTTAATATGTGCTTAATATGTATAAAATATACATTAAATAAATATAGGTGTTAGACTCGTAAAATAATATTAAATAAATATTTTCGTAAAACCAAAATAAGATATTGGAAAACCATCATAAAATAAATATTCAAAAAATATTTTGTAATCAATATTAAAGTCGCAATATTTTATAAATATTGCTTATATGTTGAATGTTAATTTTGAGTTTGGAATGTGTGATATAAATATTGTTTCTATGTATAATAAATATGATTTTTAAATATATATGCCCAATTATAAACAAATATTATATAAATGTGTTGTTTATGTTGGAAATATTTCTCATACATATAATATTTGTAAAATATAAAATAGATATTTTATAAATATTGTGTGCTACCTGGGACTGATCCTGTCTCTCGAAGTCGATACACGGCTCTTACAAATGTTTCAGGCGAAGGATGACGTCGACGCGGGAAACGTTCTACGTACAAATTCCTTGCTGCAACACTATTCTGTCCTGTTTTACCATAAATTAAGATCCTGTCAGTGTATTCATTATTCGTATACGCTGTCATTGCAAACGCACGCATCCACTGCGAATAGCAAGTGCAAACTACATGTAAATCCCAACGTTCAAAGTATAGCGACGACCGGTGGTTCACCGGTATGCTAAACGAGTCAGAGCCGGACTCGAATAAAGAAAAATAATTTTTTCTGTACTACGTGCACTGAGAACCGCAATTTTTTGTATTTTGGTATTGCTCATGTATATCTTTCACCCCTTTTTTTTACTTCGTACTATACAGTAATAACCCTGTATAGGGATAGCAAGTTTGATTTTGTGAGACGCTCATTCTAAACATTTACTGTTACTTTCATACTGTTACGTTGATAATTACGTTTCTTGATAGTCCTGAATTGATATTTTTTACTTATGCGAATAATACTCTGTTTTCTAAATATAATTGATTGTAATATTACCATCTTTTAAAATTTAGAAATATTATATACTATTCATGATCCTTTTCATTTTTAAAGGAGCTTATACAACCCACAATATGGTTTGCCGTCTCGCTTTAACAAGCTACGATCAGATGCCGGAACAGTTGCCTGAATACTGCTATGTGGAATTCACGATGCCCGCTACACAAGCTAGTCACACTACAGTACGCAGCGTTAGTTTGCAAAATTCGGATAGCGATGATCCGCCCGAGAAATATGTACGATATTTGGCCAGACACGAATATAAGTAAGTAAAGAAGTGCTTAATTGAAGCTCCTCTTTTGCCACAGCTATGTTGGTTTTGGTCTAATTTTACCTTCTTGTTAGACTTATCATTCCTCAGAGTGGCTCCTTTACCTAGTTATCTCATTTGAGGTTTAAGGCAAGTAGTAGAAATCTTGTCCTTACCAGACCATCGCATTGACACCAAACGTGGACTGGACCTTCTTCTTCCTTTTGGTAGAATCTGCACTAACATTTTGACATTCTTCACTAAGTACGTTTTTAGTAAATTTATGTCTTTGTTCCTCTAAGAAGTATTTTGCCGATCTTCGCCCTGGTGATTTCTGTCAGCACTTCTTGGACATATTGTGTCCACTCGTCGACAATTTTACAACTTGTGATTTTGTTATGCCGAAGGAAGAGACATTTCCAACCAAAAGTTTTAACAATCCTCGTCTGGCAAGATCGTCTGCCGCCTCATTCCCCCTCACACCCGTGTGGTTGAGAACCCAGACCAATGTCAATTTCTGTTCAGTGCCCACCTCGTTAAGGGTGCTTATACTGGAGTGCGTCCGATAATGACCATCGAACAAGCGCGTCGCTCTGACTAGAGTGATCAGCTGATCGTTCATTTTGAGTAAACTTTTCGGACGCCCGGAGGAATGTGATGAATATTCACATTAACATATACTCGACTTTTGAAAATAGTTTACATCTAATAGGTCCAATTATTGCACCTCAAAGTAAAGGTCATATAGTCACAGTAAAAAAAAGATTACCTACAGTAACATTCCTGGTAATTGTACGCTAGGAATACTACTGTAATATTACAGATGAAAGAAAAAATTTCAATATAACTGTGAATTTACAGTTCAAAGTTTAGAACAGTACAGTATGATCGCTGTAAATTTATTGCCGGTATATTTAAAAGCTGTCAGAAATTTATATCAAGACTTTAGACTTTTACATTTATTGTTTGGTTATTTACTGAGAAACTGAAAAAGCTGCATTAATTTTCTTGTAAAAGCTTCCTTACAGTAATAATCCTGTAAAATAAAACAGGATTATTACTGTCTTATTACAGAATTTTTTTACTGTATGGGATATTTGGAAGAAGTTGTTGGCTATATTATTATGGCTGTTGGCTACTCAAGACACATGTGTGTCCTATATTTAGGTAAATAATTATATTAGGCAGTCGCGAAACTATTGATATTTCTATACACCTAATGTCACTGTTATTAACTCTGACTAGAAGTAATTCGCCGAATCCGCGGAGAAAAGTACCCTTTCGGCAGACGAGGATGCAGCATAAAACCTTTGTCGGCAAACGACAATGATTCCACGGTTGAAGTGGCGGTCAATCAAAGTACATATTATATTTGAATGAAGCTTATAAGTGTAAGTGGGTTTTGGAAGATACACGAAAAGTATAAACCAAATCTTAACAAAGTTAAATATTATAAGTAGTAAAAACTATATTAATTACAGATGTGGAAAAAGTTGCATGTTTCTCTTCAAGGAATACTTATTTCATTTAAATATTTAAATATATGTTCTAATGCGCATGGCGGGTAACTTTTCGCACGTTTTTGAACGATCGCTCGAAAATCTTTTCTGATTTTTCAGACGATTTGAGCGCGCTCGAGCGTCATTATTAGACGCGCCCCAGTCCCAAACTTTGTCAGTGGAGAGTTACTCAGGGACACTCTCCTTTGTGACAGATTTCAACTTTAGGGTGTACAATTTAACTTTGAAATTCGCCTTAAATTTCGTTTATTCAAAATAACTTCTAAACGGTGAAATATGGAAGAAGGTTTCAATGGCGGACTTACACCGTTTAAGCGCGCCTTTCGACTGGTACAGCTATTGATGTACAGGGTATTACAGTAAGCACGGAACGACATACCATGCTGTGCTTATTTAAACGAATTTCATGAACTGTTTATAATCAGTCTTCCTTCCTATCATCGAATACTGTAAACAGAGGTAATTTAAATAATTATACATTCACAAAAATATTGTAACGTTTTTCGAAAAAATTAAATAGTCAAAGAAAATACTTAAACTAAATAATCAAATTACCAACAACACTTAGATAACTATTCACTTATTTACGTTCACTAATTATTTCCATTATTTAGTTTTACTATTTATTTTCACTTGTGAACGACTCTTCGATTTGAGCGGTTTTACTATCTCGAATCAGCTGATTTCTGCCCAATCGCTTCGTCGTATTTAAATCTCGCGCGACCACTTCTAGAAATTTCTCGGGCTACCTCGACACTTCTCGCATTAATCCCGTTCTTCTATTTACGCGTTGTATACAGAAAACCATTCCGTTCTTTGATGTTTCCTACGTGAACTCCATTGTTCAATTCATTGTCTGTTAGCACCAGTGGCAATTGAAAATACAATTTAAACTGACGCGCGTAACAATATGAATGTTTTCATACTTCCTTATTCTAATGAGATACTCTATATATTGTTATGTGATTACATTGTATGTTGAAAACCAGTTTAAAATTATACCAGGCACTAAATACCTATGTGTGAGGGTTTTCGAGTTATTCGGCGTTTGGATGTAGAAATACATATATACATGATGACAGGGAACAGATAGAAGAAAATGTATACTTCCACTGATTGTTCTCGATACTTTAGACATTATATACACACAAATATAAACAAAGTAGTGACAGATTATGACAATTTTCGTTCGTCAAAAATAAAGTACGATCATTATTAGTATTCGTGCTGTTCATGAGCATACAAAAGAAAATTGTGTATTGGCTGAACCCATGTTTCTCTCTTAAACTACTACGGTATAGATCTGATAATTTTTGGGCAGCGAATATCAGAAATAGAAGGATAAAAGCTTTGTCAATCAAACAACGTTGTTCTTGATAAGACTATATTCACGACTGACTTGCGACTAACTTGAACACATATGTTCGTGTAAGTATGTAATAACATAGATGGTATTAGCGTCTGATTTCGAACAGGTTCCAAAACTCAACAGCTCTCCTTTTGTAATCTGGAGTACTTAATATTATCGTCTGTCGAAGTACATATGTATCTCCTCGCTCTTCTTCAGCATCTTCTAAACCGTAGGACGATGACGGTTCGTTTTTAACTGCTATTTCAACAACGCGAGGACGATCCATATCTTCTAAACATCTAATGATCTAATCCTTCTATAGCTACTACTGCGAAAGTTGTTTTGCGAACATTTGTATCGTATTTGTAACATATTTTTTATGCCATCATGAAATTGTAATTCAGAGGGATTATGTTCGTTATTTTATATTCATTATAATTCTATGAAAGTATTAACATATGAATAATATTTGGTATATGAACCATGTTATCTACCGATACTGCAAAACGCTATGAACTGAATTTACAGAAAAATTGACTTTTCATATAGATTGCACCGAGCGAAGTATGTGCTAAGTTTCCCAAGTCACGTTGTCCCGGATAAGATACAAATATTTCCAAGTGATATGTACTGAACAAATCTATCCATAATTATTAGAAGTAGGCATTTAGTGTGTGGTGTAACCTTGCACTGATTTTCTACATATTTAATACCACATAATATACAGAGCATCTTATCAGTGGCGGCTCCTGAGTTATGAAAGATGGGCACAAAATAAAAACTTTACATTTTTATCGCATTGTGCCGCTCGTTCAATAATTAAATTAAATTGATGCGCGTAACAGTGAATATAATGTGCATGTGGAAATGTTCTTTTGGTAATAGCTTGGACACTATTTGTCTTACCACCCATCACGGACGCCCCATCGTAACTTTGAGCGATTAGCTAATTGTTATAAGATCTAGAAGGAGAATTTAAAATAGTTTGCAATTCAATTAGCAATGTTTTTGCTAATACGCCAACATTATGTCCACCCAAAGACCAAAAGCGTTCAAAAATGTGTCTATTAAACATGTATCGAATAATAACAATCATTTGCTGATTATTAGAGGTGTCTGTAGTTTCATCGGCCACCGAAGCAATGAAATTTGTAGATTTAATTTCTTTTAATATTTCCTGCTTGTAAATTTGCAACATTGCATCTAACAATTTGTTTTCAATAGTTTTTGAGGCGCCTTTAAACACTTGTGAACTTCATATGTATTGCAAGCGCACCGTCTAATTCAGCTGCAAAGTTGATTAAGCCTACGTAAATACCTGCACGGAGAAAAATTTATTGTTAAGGTGGCACCAATTGACGCACATTGAACAACAATTTGTGGGTAAATATATGACAACAACAACCATTATTCAATACAACTTAAAACTTGTTGTCGAAAAACTTTGTTAGAACTGCCACAAAATTTGGAAGGATATATTCCCAAAACATGTTACAATCAACCAGTTGCTTGTTGTTTAACGAATCACAAAAATATGGTGTTTTCAACAAAATTGTGTGAAATACAGTATTAAAAATTGTTTATCACTACCAAAGCAATCTGAAACTTCAACAGCAAGTTGTGGATGTTTAACAAACAATTGATTTTCCGTCATCATTTTCTACGTTTATATCGTCACTTGATTTTGATTTTTGTAATCGCAATTTCTGTTCAAAGCGAACAATATTTTAGTAGATTCACACACAAATTCGGTGCTGTCTTAAATGTAAGCTGTGGGGGGTTTAAATAAAATATCAGTATAGGATAACACATTTTTTTATTAGAAACAAAAAAATAATAAACAAGATAAATTCTAAAACTGGGAAACACTAAAAAATGAAGATTAAAATTTCAAATGTATCTAAGTCTTATTTTACAAATGTCTCAAGGCAACGTATATCCTAGATCGTTTTGCAACTTTTAAACAGGGGAAAACACTAAGTAATTTATCGAAAGGTTTAATGTACTCATCATTAGCAATCTGTACTTCGTACGCATAATATTCCATTCAGCTAACTTCTCTGTAACAAAATTATCCATATCTAAGAGTCAGTAGTCGTCAGAAGTGAGCCAGTTTTCTTCAATTTTAATACACTGTCGTTCTTTTACACAAAACTAATAAGCTAACACAACGTCACAACCGAAAATAAATGGCGTCGTCTACCCCGAGTTTGCTTCTTCAAGGCTATGTACCAATGAAACACGCGGTTAGAATCACGTGATACTACTGTCCATGCCGGGACTTCCCGAATCACAAGTTGTAATATCGACAACGTAGGCGCCCTGTTGCGTCAACTACAATTGTGTGTAATGTAAATATTTCTTGACTGTACTGGTTTGAAAAATTGTGTTTACATCTACTTCACTTCATCGCACACGTTGTTCTGTATTTTAGATCTGAAATAACTACAACTATAATGTTATCGCCAAAGCGATTATTTGTACCACAAAATATTTTAACACCAACAAAAGTGTTGTTGGTGGAACAAAACAAATTTGGAATATACTTACAATACTTTACTGCAATACCAATTTATTTTTGAACCGATTGCAACGTAAGGACAATACTTTTTTTGTTGGATTTGCAATGTCATTTTTCTCCGTGTGGATTTTCCGACGTCAATGTCTCATCATCGCCTCGTAATGCCAATTCAAAAGCTCCCCGAAATTTTATACACATAATTAACCGGCGCAAAATATGACGATTTTTTCCACATTTTTGTTGTACTTAATTTTATGTCGCAAGTAAGCACTGTCTAACTGTTCACGTATGTCAACTTTGCCTATAGAACACGGAATTTTCGTGTTCCTTTGCCCTCTCTGCGATATGCTTTAAATCATTCAACCCTTGTTTATTCCACGCACTAACATCTTTCTTAAAAAGTAAGCAGATAAAACAAAATAGTTTATTTGTTAGGGAACATCCGATCCGCACATCCACTCATATTCTTCATAGATATATATTTGTATTGAATACTCTATTGTAAGTTCGAGGTTTACTTGTGGAAGTGTAGTCTATTTGAAGATCAGGAATCGGCCGTCCTTTCTTCTTAATTAAAAGCTTTTCCTCAAATGATTTTTTATTGATTTTTAAAAGATTTCGCACTCAATTATAGCTTCCAACATTAATAATAAACGTCACTTTGAAACGCCTTCGAAATAACACATGTGCGGTACGCACCGAACACAATTCAGTTCACGACGTTAACTAGAGACACGAAATTTTGTGTTCGAATGAGACGTTGAAAAGCATATAGCGAAGATAGCTGATTCATACTCGAAATAGAGACACCGGAAATTGTGCCCCGGAAAATAGTTTCCAGCGTTGCCAAATGCGTATATATCGTTATAAAAATACATAAAAATAATAAAACAAAATAATCCACTAAAATACATGGGAATTTCTTCCGGTTTTCATCTTGGTGGTTGGGTGGGCACGTGCCCTTGTGCCCTTTAGTACCAGCCGCCACTCTATCTTATTACAACAAGAAAGTGTTTGCGAATAAATAGGTATGAACTCAACCAATATCAATAACCTGATATTGCCAATATATAATTGGTTTTCTTCGCATACTCCCGAACAGCAGGAATACGATAATAAACTTTATTTTTGACGAATGGAAACTAGCATAATCTGTCGCTACTTTGTATATTACCAGTGTGTAGTATCTAAAGTATCAGGAACAGTCAGTGGAATTGGAATCATTTTCTTTTGCCTGTCGCCTGTTGAGGCGTAATATTTTTCTACATCCAGACGCGCATAAGTCGAATAATATCACATTTATATAAGCATATGTAATGACTTGTGACATACCTAACCTAAAAAAATTTCGTTTTCAAGAGTTGGCATTGAACGTACTGAATCTTCCGGTCCAGCGGCTTATGATACAGCAACATTTGTAGCCAAACCAGCACCTCCACCAGAACCAGTACCGGAAGCAGCTAGTAGTTCAGATAGCGATTAAGCAAATGGTAATCAATTAAAGTATATTAACTGGTAAATGTAATAAAACATAACAAAATATTCGTAAGGAAATAGATATAAGCAAATTCGCCAAAAAATAATAAGGGAAAAACTAGATAGAATGATTTAGGTTTCGATATGTTTTAGTCATCTTGATTTATTGTATCTGTGTGAAACATTTAGATAAACAATTTTGTTTTTTCTTTATGACTGACTGGTATAAATATATAATTCATACTTTCTTCCAATACTTTAGTTTATTCCATTATGTGATATGTAAGTAAATGTACATGACTAGTAGATTTTCTATGCATATGACGAGCTTGTGCTAATAAAATATAACTATACATAATAAGGCGATACAAACATACCTTTTCATAAGAATAAATTCAAATAGAAATATATAAAATATATTTGTTTCCCTATATTACCACTACATGATATATTCAAATATTTAATTTTGATAATGAATACCCACATGCATATAAATAAATATAAAACAATACCTATTGTAAGACATACATTTTCTATTTAGCAATAATCTATGAAAACTGCATATAAAACTTGAAAATTCGGTACAATTTATCGTACGGTATATTCATGTATTCGTATTTATATTCCATCAATATTAATTATTAGTTAGTGGTAATATTTCCAAAAATAATTATGATAGCACAATAAAAACAAATATTATACGTATGGTACCAAGAGAATTTACTTATAAAAGGGTGCGTGTTATTATTATCACTAATTATATAAGCGTGTGTTACGAACTGTAAATGTATTATACTAAAACAAAGTGACAAAAAGAAATAAATATACACATATAGATATATATATAGTAAATTATATGCGTTTAGATTATAGAGCATACTTGGCTGACAATATTTATACAATACTATGAAAAAAAAATTATTTACCTATAGAAAATAATATATTGTAGTCTTAGAGAATTATAAAAAAGTTATATAAGCAACATAGAATTAAAATTTATTAACCTGTAGTATTTCTGTTGAATTGCTGTGACGTTATTGGTGGTATACGTATTTATTATATACATTCATGTGATTATGTTTAAACATATCATTAACAATAATTTCGTTTATAGTTTTATTTAACATTTCCTCGTGTTAATAACAAAAAAATTATTAACACAACATGCAGCTACTACCAAAGAAAATTATATAAATTCCAAATATATACATATATATATTATATAACAAATAATAATTATGCATTAGGTGTACTTAGGTAAATATATAACATGATCTAAAATAATTAATTTTGTTATAGTATTTGAACCTTAAATAGTTTATGATCTGCAATAAATTAAATTATAACTACTTGAATTTATATTGATAATTCAACTATGGTACAAGTTGTATGTCTATTTCGGTATTACAAAATCTGATTAGATAAATCTGTAAGTGGACTTAATTTAGTACGTAAAATGCATAAAAAAATTGACAGTCGTAAATTTATATTTTGTGATTAATGATGGTTATTCAATTTTGTTTATCCTTTAAAACGGAAATATTTCATTGTGGTACTTATTCAGTTGTATTGTTTTTGTTTTTTTTTAAGAATTAATGTCAAACGGGTTTAATGTATAAAAATACTTTTCATCTATGTATTCTTTTTTAATTGCTACGATTGTTTGTTTAACAACTATTTCAAAGAAGGTATCATATTTCTTTATCTCTTCGATTTCATAAACGTCAAAATTATTGAATATATTTTATTTCCAAATGGAATAGTCATTAATATTGATCTTATGTTTAGTCGCGAAAAAGAAATAACAAATATCTTAACAAACAGAACGGCTATGTGCATAGCCGTATATAGCCGGCATAATACAACTGAATTACTCTTACAGGTCAAAATTAAACCAAACAACATAAATATGGTACTTATAGTATTTGTTCAGAGTGCGCTTGATTTATAATATGCTTTACTATTTTTCTTTTATAAATACATACACAGTCTAATTTTCATATATCGAATTATGTATCAAAGTTGAGTTCTATTGTGGTCGTATCCGAGCATTCGAATGTATAAAACCTACTATACGCATTGTATAAAATCATGTTAATTAACACCATCAATAATTATGATTATAGCTAGAGTGGCGGCCATAATTTGGAAACACCGGCCTTATCTGGGTTACTGAATATTTCTAATATTTAATAGTGTAAGCGTTATGTCATGAACTCTATTATTTCTAAGAACCATATTCCATGAGCGTATTTTTTCCGCCATTAAACTCCATACATTTTCTAGAGGATTTAGGTCTGGTCTACGACACGTCAACATTATTGACCCGTATTAACCAATCCTGCACTATTCTGCTAGTATGAACAATTGTCCTGTTGAAAGGCGAAATTTCCATCGATAAACCTTTCTGTTACGCTTGGTAACATGACGTTTTCTAGAATGTCTTTATAAACTACACCAGTTATCCTTTCGTTAATTTTGAAGCATGTGCCCTGACCATCCGTGCTAATCAAGACCCATACGTTTATTGAGAACTGGTGTGCAATTTGAGTGTACATCTTTTACTATTTCTTTCATTTATTGGTTTATTCACACGGATTCTGCCATCATAACCAGACTTAAAGGCTTTTTTGTCAGAAAACACAACTTCGTTCCAAAAGTCGGCACCTTCATTCAAATGTTGAAGTGCAAATCCAACCCTGTTTTCTTTCAGTGCTACTGCTAAGAAAGGCTATCTGACAGCACTCCTGCTAGACTGGCCGGCTGCTCGTATTTTCCTTCGGGCAGATCTTATTGAACCAGGGAAATTTGCAATTTGGCGGGCCTCCACAGCGTTAGAAAGCGGACTTTGGATGACGTGGTCAATCAATGCTGCATCCTCTTCGTCATTTGCTACTTTAGGACGTTCTGGCGTAAGAGCCCGTGCAACTGTATGATAGAGTGTCCACTTCTTTTTTGTTTTGGAAATGCAACTATGGTTTACATTTAGGTTTGCCGCAACACGCCTCAAGCTCCAACCTATTTCCAGTTTGCTGATGGCCCGAATTTTTTAAGCTTCTGTTAGATTTATCGGCATTTTTAATTGTATTAATCGATAGTGACATAAAATTGAAACACCGATTGTCAAAATTTATATGTCAATAACATGGTCAAAGTGACAAACGATTTACAATAGAAAAATGTTGGTGTTTCCAGATTAATGGCCGCCAGGGTACAACACCATAATTCTAACCATACGCGAATAATACTTAATTTTTATTTTCTAGTTACAAAGCTAAGCTTGAAAACAATTTTTAGTTTACCCTATTTATAATTTAGAATTATAATCTTTATTAATAAACTTTTTTCTAATTAGATGTTACAATAAAGCTAAAACAAACGACGGTGCAGTGCTGTAACGAGTTATTAACGCACTGGTGGGACTTTTACCGGAATGTAATATGGGCGATTAATGTACAAATTAGAAAAAATACTGTAAAAAACTCGTGTCACAATGACTTGTAATGTTCATACATTGAATCACTCACCGCCACGCGGGTCATGATTCAAACTTGTACTCGCATTACATAAACGTCATTGTGACACTTGTGTTTTAACAATCATTTCAGCACTGCGTCGTCGCTTGTTTCAGCTTTATTGTAACATCCAATTAGAAAAAAATACTATTTCGGACACAAAATTTATTGGTTATCTTTTTATTTGTTAATTTTAGCAGGTTGCAAATAAATTCGAGGTAACATTTGTTTTCTTGTTTTGTTTTTGGCTACGCCACTGTCCATGTGCTTAGCCAGTTTACTCGACGGTTATTCATGGATTGCTCTGCTATAAACAAATGTCATTAATTCTATGTTTACTGTCAAATTAAAATAACGTATTGTAGTTTTTTAATTAAGTTAAATGAGTCATTATAGATAAAATTTGCTTATAATAGGTGATGGAACTGCTGTATAAGAGCCCTAAGGAGTTCATTTCCAGTACAGCAATTATACTTTTTTTTTATCTATCGTTTCTAACTTAAAATTGTCTATCCCGCTGTCTATCATTTGTCAAGCTTTTTAAAATATGTTTTTCCGCACCTATGTATCTTCTATTGAAAACGATAAAACTATGATTTTGAACTTTAAAAGGAATTTAATAGGTATACTGAATTTCAAACAAATAAATTTAATCTATTGATATGCAGAAATTAATATATTTGAAAGAAAATCTACGTAAGCTTATTGTTACCTATGATATAAATAAAAAGTTTTGTGCATTATTTATATTGCGTCGATGTACAGGCCCAAAACATTATAATCTTCTAAGAAAACACCGTATGTTAAGAATTTCGTTCGACGTTGAGCTGCTTATACTGCCAGCATCTTCAGGTTAAATTACCTTGAAGAAACTCATCGTCGACTAACGTCATATGATATTATTGACATATGGTAAAACCTAGACTTTATTGTTTATTATTGTTAGAGCATGTAATAAATCAAACGATACTATGCAAACACTGTGTTGATTGCCCCACCATGTACTTATACTATCGTCTGCGGACTTTGTATTTTTTAAAATGAAAATGCGCAAATTTAAATATGTTGAGTATAGCGAATGTTAACTAGTTGTAAAACTGTTTTATTTATTTATTATTAATTCAATCTTTTTCTCTATAGGGTATGAGACAGCCCTATAGAATGGAGTCATGTCTAGTCACTAGTAATTAAGTTGTAAATCTGTAAAGTATTAGAGTCACAATATAAAATAATAAATGTGTATTAAATTTACAAGATTGTGTCTTCTTTTATGATATATTTTTTTATTATATTATTTAGCGTAGTACTAATAACGGTTGAGGTGATGAGCAACTGTTTTTCTTGCTGCGATAAAAGAGAAAGTTATGGTTCCTACAAATATAAAGCAGAGCTGGAAAGATACATCCTAAAAGTATCTTATATTCATAGCAGGACCCGCTGTAGACAATATCCGACGCCGGCTAAACATAAAACTTATAATAAAAGGCGAATTCGGTGATATGTAACTTATTTTTTTCCCTACATATATCAACCGTGTCATTAGATACAGGACGATCCGTTTAAAAAAGGTAACTTTGTTATGGATCTCTTTTGTATAATTCAAAATAACTTTAAATTGTATATACAAAGGTCTAGCGTTCAACTAAATGAAAAGAATTTCAAAAAATTCTATGCTTTTCCATGAAAAGCCCGCGCCGTATGAGATGGCCCCCCTGTATACCGGGTGTCCAACCTAAGATGCAACGGTTCCTAGCCAATTTATTACTGCCTTTTTGAAAAAAATTTTCAAATAAATGTTGCCTCGAATCACATTCTATATATGCTAAAATTAGTTTCAGTAATGGCGGACTTCCGGTTATACCGGAAGTAACTACTAACTTTATTATTTTAAATGGAACAGCCTGTATATTATTGCACTTTTGGATTCCTTGTTAAATTTAAATAACAATACGTTAGGGATACATTGGGGCTAAGTTGTACCGTTTTCGAATTACATGACGTTTTTCGAAAAAAATGACATTTGCAGTGTCTTCGGTGTTTGGAAATATCTCGGGAAATACGAAAGTTAGAAAGATGCGGTTTTCGGTTTTCGCTCAACTATAAAACAGCACACGTCTTTTATTTTAAAATTGTTGCGTTTAAATTATAGCGTTATTAAATAGGGATCTGTAATTTTCGAACTCTAAAATCATGGATAACTTGATTTTTTTAAATTGAACGGTGTAGCAATTTTTACATAAATGGATGTAAAATTTAATTTTCTTTCGATTTTATATGAGTATCATTGTGTCTATCTCCAACGGTTTTGGAGATATTCGCAATTTTTCAGTTTCTCACGATAGATACGTAGGTATTGCGAAGCGCCGCCGCCGGCCACCTTCCCTTCGCATTTCACCAGGCTTGGAACTGGCAGCAATAATACTGGGATGCTTAGAAAGTTGTCAACAGAACAAAATAGGACCACTAGAAACAAGCAAACATAGCAAAGATAAAAGAAAACATAACATTACTGGAATATTAAAATGAAGAAAACTTCTTCATTTTAATATGAATTTTCACCAAGTATCGACCTCCTCAATACAATTATTACTGGAATATCAATAAATCAGCACAACTACCTACATTAACTATCACACTGACAAAGGTCAACATTGTTACACCAAAGGTTCCAAAACCCAATTACTGGACAACTACATTACTCTATCCAATGTATGGCGTACGTACACTTCGAGCTGAAATAGTCAGCAATAAGTATAAAAAAATCCCAAACACAGAATCAATCAAACATTATAATAATCTACCCACAGAGATTAAAGAATTAAAACACGCAGTTTAAAAAAGAAATCAAAAAAAGAGTCCTGACAGACAATAACCGTTAAACAGAGAAAAACCAAAAGACCACAGCGCTCTCAATACCGATAGTCCGGGACGGGACCACCACTCCATCATCTCGAGGCGAGGAAGAGAGCGTGAATACCATCCATACGTACATTTTGCAACGGCATTGTTATTTGTTTGTTGTATATTTGTTGTTGTGTATATTGTTATGTACCTAAATAAATCAAATTTTTGAAATTATATCACTGGTCGAGCTTTTTCTGGTTTCACCTCCCTCCTCAATTTGAAATTTCATCTAGAAAAGCTAACGTCTATTTACTTTAAATGCTCTATTTTTTTGCAGATTACTAGATTACTAGGATAAAAAGACATAGTTTAGTGTGATGTCCAATACCAGCCACCGATGGCATCTTCTAGAGTTCAATTCTATTAAGGGGCTACTTCCAGCAAACAGAAATTATATCGTTGACTGCGAAACGAAAGTTGTAACAGGGATGGTAAATGTGTTCCGCTTCAGCCGACGTGGTAAACAAAATGTTACCCGATGACGATTAGAAGTCCTAGTTTGGGTAGATACCCTACTGTTTTTATGCGTTGTACACTGTTATAAGTTAGCAGGGCTGTACGTCGAAGGTCAAGTTAGGTACTGCAGCGGTGCAGCGGGATCACGACAGATAGAATTCTATTTTCATGAATCACGACCGCTTGCTTCTGACGTCCCCTCACGTCTTTACACCCGCGCGGAATCGTGTACGCACTCGCTAGAAGTTTCGGGTGTCGTTTCGATTCTCTGTCTCTTTTAATAGTGCTAATAAGACAAAGATAAAATATACTGCCCGGTACGCGGGAAACCAGGCAATATAAAATGTTTTCGTTATTGGAGACTCTCTTAGGGACAATCTGGAATTTAGATTTTAAGTAAGCTTAAGTAAATTGTACATATTTATCTATTTACATTTCTTCTTTTTTAACGATAATATAGCTGCTATGAATGGCAATTTTGAGAAATTGATTAGTTTGCTTGGGCAGATATTAAAATAAATTCAAATAAGCACATAGTTTTCGTTGTATTGTTTTCATAAAAATAATTGAAATACAACATTTCTCCAAACACTGTTCCAATTAAAAGTATTACATTGCATTTTTATTTTTAAGTGATTGTAATGCCTAATCTTTCGCTTGTCAGCTAGGCTACTGTTAATATTAATTAATTGAAATATTGTACAACTTGCGACATACCATCGATGAGTTCAAAATTATTTATAAAAAACGAAAGAACTCTAAGTGCACCTGCAGATGAAGAGTATGGCGATGCGGAAACTTGGTGAAGAATATCTTATATTCGAAGATTATGTGAAACCAGTCAACTGAGTCAACCCGTTGGGGCCAAGAACATGAAATCGTCGCAAGGGGAGATTTACAGCATTTAAATAAAATATGTATTACGGATTGTGGTTTATTTATTGACAAAGAATATGACTTTCTAGCTGCATCTCCAGACGGTTGACATTATTGATGATGGTTGTGGCATAGTTGAAAGAGAATGTCCTGCTAGCGCAGCACAGTTATTATCACCTATCGAAGCCGTAAACAAAAGAAAATTAAGTTTGCGACAATTGTATATAGACGAAAAATCACACCTGAAACGTGGTCATAATTACTTTTACCAAATTCAAGGGCAATTGAAAATTTCGGACAAAGAGTACTGCCTCTTTGTGATATGGACCCCTCATGGTATTTCGATTGAAAAAATTAAAGTTAGAGTTTGAATTAAATGGTAGGTAGGATACTAGTTAGTTAGGTAGAATTAGTGTTATATATATTAAAAAAAAAAAAAGAATCATAGGTATGTAATACGGCTACTGCATACATTTTGTAATAATCAAATAATTAAGTAATAAAACCATTAACAACAATAATGTTGGTCGTTTCGGGGGTGGTCGTGTTTGCGTCCGCGCAGAGGCGAACATCCCGGGATGGGAATGGAGTTGGCGAGGAAGATCAAATAATAGTTTAGTTTATTTTTTAGCGGCTATATATTTATTACCAAACTTGGAAAAAATTGGATTGTTCAATTTATTTAGGGGAATATCTGGGGCAAGTAACGCTTCACACAAATCCAAATTAAATTTTTGTTGTTTTTTTGTTCTAGGGGCATACTTTCTAGATGAATGTAAACCAGGGATTTTAGATTTGTGAGTTAGACTTCCTATATGCCGTGTTAATGTCCTACGCAGACGCCGTTTAGAATTAATTTTTTCATTACAAAGTTTACACAAAATATCATCGCCCTGCATTTGAAAAACATCATTACATTCTTTTCCATATTTTTCTAAACGATCCATTACGTACACGTGGGAGAAATGGCAAACTCAAATAAACCAAAAGATTTGTTTATAATAGGTAATAAAATTTAAACTGAAAATACAATTTCTACCTTCAAAATATAAAATAAAAAGGGGAACCTAGTAAAAAAACAAGGTAAATACAATGTTAAAGTAGAATCAGAAAATATAAACCACTACATATTCCAGGTGGGTAAGTTTTAAAAGAAAATATTCTTATAATACAATTTAAACTAAGAATAGAAATTCAAAATATGAAATAAAAAACGGAATCTCTAGTGACAACTTAAAATAAATAAAGGAAACTCAGAAATTATTAAATAAAAACGAAAAGCAAGCTTTCTCTAGCACATGCATTTGCATTGATAGACCACAGATTACTACCACGATCTTCGCTTGCTGAATCTCTAGTCGCATTCGCATTGGCAAATTGGTGGCAAATAGAAGTTGTTTCTCTTTTCTTTTATAGTTACCTACTTGTTATTTTATGTTATTAATAAATATTGGAAATTATTAAATTTCGCGTGACAGTTATAAGAGAGAATGAATTGGCGAACCCGAAATAAATTTCATGTCAAATCTGCATATATTATCGAAATACCTTACAATCGCTCGACCTTCTCTAAAGTATTTGCTACAAACAGGAAAACTATATTTTAAACTTAGTTTATGAAAGACGCAATTTGTTATTCGGTAGGTTTTCTACTGATAATAACTAACCTTTAAATGATCCAAAGTGAAAAACAAATTAAACATTACCATCGAAATAGTGTATGTACCTAGAGGTGGAAGCCAAACATCAAATTAATTAACTATTAATTTGTGTGACTTGGTTTCTTCAGAATCTCGTCCAGTTGGTGAATTAGAATACAAGTATGTAAATGTTACACAAGTATAGATATATTATAACGCACACGTTAGGGCACAAATGCTGTCGGGTATTTACGCCTAAACACATGATTTGATTTTTTACAGTGTACGTTTGAGTGTACACATGTGCGTAAATTCCAAGCTGACGGGCTATACTAATCTCCAGTCTGAGTGCCTGTAAGGTATGCAATATGTATTGAATTTTTAGTAAAACATTGGTGTTTTAGATCAAATATTTCTCCCTTAATGGCGATTATATAATATACTATTTTACATCATTAGATTAAGCATTGTTAAATTTAGGTACCTACAGCGGGCATTTTCGAGTATTCAGTATGAAATATTTGTTATATGCTTCTAAAAAACAGATAACTTTAACCCTTTTTCTCGAAACAACCGAACTTATTCATAAAATTGAAGTCTGTAGGTACCCTTATTCGCGCAAGATTTGATTTACTGAGGTCGTGCAATTGTATAGCTACAGTAGCCCCTTAATAAGTTCTTACTCAATTGCTATTCATTCTTTAAGTATCATTTCAAGTTATTAATATTATACATTTCAAAGAGTAATTTATGATTATATGGGAAAATTAATTACTAAACAGTTATAACAGTTGTATGTATTCAGGACGACTTTTGTGATACAATTCATACATTACTTAAATTGCTATTATAGATTTACATATCTTGAAATTCGCCACTTCCATTAAGCATCAAAATATTAGGATTTTCCTTTTCAAACTCTGTTGGTTCTCTTTCTCTATCTTCCTTACCCCACTCCCCCAAAGAAGACATAACATCTGGAGCTTTTTTCTTTTCTTCCTCTTCCCTCTACAATCGTCCATAGTTACACAATAAAACACAAGTTCGTAATAATTTTTTTAATTAAATAAAAAAATGAAAAGTTGAAAAAATTACATCAAATATCGAGATTATATAAATCTATTACAATTAGAAAGAGTGGCGTTAAGTTTTCACCTGTGTATCCATTTTGGCAAATTTATCAAACATGTTGGCGTATATTTGTTTCTCCTTTTGCAGTTGTTGTTTGAGAGCCTTGTTGCAAATTGCCAACTGCTGTTTCGCTGCAGTGTTGTTTGGTTCGACTTCGAGTAATAATTTAAAATCTTCAGATGCTAATTGGGGTTCTCCAATTGCTAAATATGCTTGGCCTCGTCTGAAGAAAGCCTTTTCGTTCTTTGGATCTATGTCTAAAGCTGATGTAGCAGAATTTTTCGCTTCAAAGGGTTCATTTAATTTGAGGTAACACAAAGCTAGATTTAAATTTGATGTAAGAAGCAATGTGTTTCTCTCCTGGAAATACGGATCTTCTTCTATATGAAAGAATTTAGAAAGATTAGTAAACCTGTTACACTAACCGGGAATTTATATTGTAATGACACTGCAGCGCTAGTAATTTAACCAAATTTTATATAGATAATAAAACTATAGTTAGTTAACTGTACGTTTTCATGGCCAATATTTAAAAAATACCAAAAATATATACAGTACAAAATTTTTTAACAAAATTCATAATTGGGTTATGTAAGATTAGCAGGATAAGCTATTAAAAAGTGCCCCCAAAGGTATCGAATTGAAAACTCATACAAAAGTTGTGTTTTATGAAGGTAACACTTGGGTAAAGTTTCAGCCCCCTATACCTGCTAGGGGGGTTGATACTAGCCTCCAAACTACTTTATTTTTTATCTCCGTGTGTTCAACCAATCGATTCAAAACTTTACAGGAATAATTTCTCCGGTTAGTACATCTATTTAAAAATTGTTAACCTGTCTGTGTTATTTTAACTAATTTAAAAAGATTAAAATATTTTTGAGACTCCCAGAAAGGGGGTCTTCCTTTCGAGCACAACCACCAAATTTTCGTCGAATATGCGCCTACACCCTAGCTTTATTCTGTGAAAATTTTATTCAATTTGCTGCGGTGGAACAAAATGAAAAAAAAAAAAAAACTATAAAACTATCAATGTAATTAGTAGTAAAACTATATTAGTAAGAGTATTTGACTGCTTAGATACATTCGTAAAAAATACGATGTAAAGGGCGTAGCTAAAAATCGCTCCAGTGGATTTAAAAAAAATAGCTTTACAAAAATGTTGATGGCTGTATCAAAACGGCTACTTTGACAAAAAAAATATTGAAAAATTAAAACGTGTTCTAATAGTCTTTATAAAACCGCATATTTTTTTTTTTTAGCTTCCGATCGGACAACCCAATCTCGAGATAAAAATTTTCAAAGAAAAATTGGTTTTTATGTTTTTATTCCAAACCTTTCAATAAATTCCCTTGGAGCCGGCAACCCATACTTATCTGGCTACGGCCTTTGAATAACTCTTTTATTCTTTCTCATTTAATAACGAGTTTTCATATTACTAAACAAATGATTGCAAGGATACACACAAGTATTCCACGGAACTCTTTCATTAAAAGTTGATGTTCTACTATTTACCTAGATATATTTGTGATTTTGGCACCATTATTCGATTGGAACTAGGCGCGTGTGCTTTTGACACATAAGAAATACACAGGCATACAAAATGAAAAATAATAATGGCAAATAGATGGCTTCCCCCTATTAATTTCGTAAATTGTGTAGTGATCAGTGTCTGTGATAACAAAAGAAAAATAATAAAGCAGGTAGGTAAATGACAGAACATTGAGGGAAAGACAACAAAAACAAAATCTAAGCAAATTAATACTTGGAAATGATATGATATGATCTCAATTGAGAAGAAAGTGATGATCGTGCTGAAGAAGATAAAATACACAATACAATATGCATGGTGATGTGAGATATTTCGAATTTAGTTAGCACTAGTGTAGACTACTGGAGATGATACCATAACACGTGCTTGCAATATAACGGAGAAGCAGTACGGGGTTGACTTGAGTAAAGGAAGGAATGTTGCTTGCGAAATTCTCTGGAAGAACTGCAGCCCAAGGTTTTTGGTTAAATTAAGAACAGGTAATAGCAACAGCATGATTGTTTCGATTTTTGGTTTAAAACATGAGCAAATAGTATTCGAATATTCGTCTTCCGTTCTTAAAGTATTCGAGACAGATGTGTTATCACAATATTTTGGCATTGAATATACCAAGAGAAATTCAAGAGCGTTCTAGTGCAATTGCTAAAACACTTTTTAATATCAATAATGATCATATAGCCATCATATGCAATGGAACGCATATTCGGCACCAACAAAAGTTCAAATAATATTTATAAAAAAAAATCGTTTTCTGGGCAGAAAAAAGTACCGTTTTGCAAACCATTTACAATTGGTACTACTGATGGATATGTTATTGATATGCTGCAACTTATAACTCCTGCTTGTACTTTGTACTTCTAAGGCTCATTGTTCCAACCTGTACAGATATTTCTGCACATTACTCATTCATATCATAATTTATCGCCTTCAGTGCAACTTTTTTGCTAGCAAATTAAGACGATCCTGTGTCTGGGCCTTGTTTATATATCTTATAGTTATTCAACCGAGCTGCGTAAGGTGCTGATATCTGGCGGCGATAGTATAAAAGTACTGATGAATGAAATTAAATACTGCCAAATATTCATTGGAATGCGAGCTATGTTGGTTACAGATTCTAAAATAAACTTGGCAGTTAATAACAAAGTAAAACCAATCAAAATTAAGAAATTACAATGCAACATTATAAAAAAAATTAATGGGCACGCCAAAACTGACACGCCATCTGAACGCCATCCAAAGGCACTTCAAACCGGTTGAATAACTATAAGATATATAAACAAGGGTCTGGGGATTTTGAAAATATTTTAATCTTTTTAAATAAGTTAAAGTTATCAGAGACAGGTCAACATTTTTAGATTAGAGAACAAGATAAAAAATAAAGTAGTTTAGAGGTTAATTGCTTGTATCAACCCCCTTAGCAGGTGGTTACCTTCATAAAGCGGAAGTTTTGTATAAGTTTTCAATTCAATACCTTCGGGGGAACTTTTTGATCGCTTATCCTGCTGTACCCTTTCGACCCAATAATTTTCAGAAATGGTGACTATCTGATTGTATTGTTTATATACCTAATCAGAGTATTTATCAATACTAAATATTAATATGGACCTGAAGTGTATCATTGATTTTGACGTACTTTATTTAAAATAGACAGGCGTTTGGTAAAACTGGATTGCTAAAGTATATAAAATCGGAATATATAAAAAAAACAGAGTATATTTTTTCCGGTCGGACGTCATCTAGGAAATAATGTAAAAAATATTATATATATAATTAAGGCAGCTATGAAAATTAATGTATAATAATAATAATTAAATGTATTTACTGTTTAATAGCTCGTTATTAAGTAAGTATTTGTAGTCACGTTTCACAACTTCTTTACTTTTCTTAGTGCCTTTTTTACGATGTAAAATGCAGTTTACTAATGAAGAGTGTGCTGACATTATTTATGCTGGCGGTTTCATGATAGCGGCCAGCGGAAATATGTAATCTATATAATAATATAAAAACTAAAAACTAATAGAAATTCACAACGAATGCTCTTCTTACAGTTACTACTTTTTAATGGTTTAATAATAAAAATTAATTCCTAATACTACCTGTGAAAAAACATATATGCATAAAACAAATTTGCATTCTGAGCCATGTGGGTAAGTAGAACTCTAATAAACAGATTAGTTCTAGGGGTGGCATATGTAAATGTTGGCACAAAGCGTGACGACACTCTAGGGACATTAAAGTTAACATTAGATAACAGGTCTGAACAATTAACAGTACCATTCAGTTTATAAAAACCGTGCACTATGAAATGTCCTACGCTGAGCCAAGGATTGCATATTGTGTTCATTTAACAACATATTATAATCCGTATTCCAGCCAGGATAATTTCCATTTCCAAATTTTTAAGAGATAAAAATTTAAAAAAATTTTTTTGAACACGTTCAATAATGGTGTTACAGGTAGGTACTGTAAAATGGATACCAAATGTTTGATCCATATTCTAATGTACTGGCCACAAACGCAAAATATAAAGTTTTAATAACTTGTAGATCATTAAAATGTTTGAAGGAATGAAAAATTAAACCTAGAGTACGAGAAGCAGACAAACACATATCCTATATATGCTTATTATATGAACGAATACGAACATATTATTTATTTCCATTAAATCCAGTTCCTTGGACAAATACTACATTTATGTTTATGTTGGTAATACTAAAGCTGTGTGTCGGGAATACAGAAGCAGATATCCAACTAGACAACAATCTTGTCGTGACGTTTTTTTTTTTAGTGCATTTCGAATTTTTGAAAATGTACTATAAATCCGTAGTAATAACTTTTGATATTTGATTAATTTATTCTAATTTCGTGTTCAACAAAATAATAAAATATTTTTTTGTAACTGAGTATTTTCTAAATTAAGCTCGATTGGAATAAAAATATATTCTTTGTATTATGGTTATAAACCATTTTTTTATAATAATAATAATGGATTTTATTTTTCTTAACCCTTATAGTACGGTACACAAATATAGTACAAAGAAGTATTTACTAAAAATTAACGCTAAGGAAATAAGGCTAAATTTATTTGATTTTGGGAATTCATTTACCAAACAGCCTGTATAAGTATTGCAGTATTACGCTTATGAAAGCTTATTTTAAATATTCTATTATGTTTTAATGTTAATAATATATTCATATGGACAAATAAAAAATCTCTCAATATCTTGGGTCCACTAATTCGCGGGGACGGTCAACAAAATGTCTACACCTGTCTGACACTTTTTTTGCATGATATATTCGACCCACTCTGTCACACTCGTCGGCGATAAACGACGTTAGAAATCTGGCCGTCTATTTATTACACAAATATTTTAACCTTTTTTGTTATTGAAAGCCTTTGTTATGACTATAAAATGGATAATTTGAAAAACATCTCAATGTTATTGTCAGATCCATTAAATAGTGATGAAAAGTATTATATTTACAGCTATATTTTGTATACTCTGGGGGATATTAATTTGTACGTTATTTTAAATATTTTAAACTAACCTTTCTCGAAATCTAGGAATGACAAAACCTTTTTATACATCTTCACAGCAAGTTGTATTTTTCCTGTTTTGAAATAGTTTGTTCCTTTTTCTTTAAATAGTTTTGCTTGCTGTACTTTTTCTTCGGAATCCAATGACCAACTCTCCTTAGCCTATACATGTTAATACACATTATATTCTTGAAACATAAAGGTTAACTAAAATATTTACTTACTTTTTCAAAAGATTTAAGAGTGACCATATACTGTATAGTGGCATTTGCGGGAATATTAAATTCGGAATTTCCAGTAGCTCCAAATGCATATTTCGGTTTGATTGTTAAACACGAAGTTTCACCTTTCTTGAATTTTTCTAAAGCCTTTTCCACACCCTCAATAACATTTATATCTAATCCTTCACCCAATGAAAATGAAAGTTCTCGTTCATCAAATATGCGATTATCATATTTCCCCACCAGTTTGACTGAAAAATCATGTTGTTTAATCAAAGGTGATTAAAAGTTATGAAAATAACCACAATAACTACACAGCAGGTTTCCTGTTTTTATTATTACAGAAATATTATCATTTATTTGTTGGTATAAATTCTAACCATATTCCAGACAATATTTTATAGACATCCGTTTTGGATCCATAATAAATCCCAATATCCATGGACAGAAAACGATTTTCTACCCATATTGGCATATCTTATGATTATTATAAGAATTAATCACATAGATTTCCAAGCAATGGCCAAAATGATTAATTGGTTGACCAGCTTGGTAGAAAATTGTTATAATAAATAAACATATTTTAAAGAATGAGAGTTTTCTAGGCAAAGAATACATATTAAAGTAGTGGAATAGCCATTATTCACCATTACACAAAAATAATATAATGTAGCATTTACTGTCCTGAAAATATGACAAATAATTTGACCTTGATGAAATAATTTTAAAATTTCACTAGAATTTGTAACTTTTTTAAATTTGAAATGTTTTTGGTGTTTACAATACAGTTAAAAAAAACATTAATGCCTGTATATTTTATACAAACTGAAAATATCCACACAATGTATGGGATGCATAATGGATATTCAAAATTGTGGTACTTGGATTGCCATAGCCATAGTTTTAATTTTCAACTAGCCATTTAGTTGATATTGATATACTATTACAAATCAGAATATATATATATATATATTGAGTTGCATCAAGTTTTATAAAATCAATCTAAAATTACCTTCAACCATAGCTCCATCATTTGGTGTTGAATAACCATCCCCTGGTGTTACTTGTAATCTCTCGATACTTCCATCCTTTTCAGGACTTAAATCTTCACCTTTCCAATCAATAACTTCAACCTAAATTTGTTACATTGAATCTTGTTATGCACTTTATTATTTCCATAAACTTACTTCAAATTTTAATGTCGAATCAGGTGGAATGTTTGGGGGACTTCCTTGTTTGCCGTATGCATACTCAGGAGCACATGTTAATATGGCAATCTCACCTTTTTTCATTGTAGCCACACCGATATCCCATGCTTTTATCACACTACCTATAATCATAAGGCACCGATAGTATCGGTTCTGTTCATATTATTGTGAAGCCAAACCTTTCCCCAAATCAAATTCAAAAGGCTGATTTCTATCTCTGCTCGAGTCGAATTGTGTTCCATCCAGCAATGTGCCCACGTAATGTACTTTTACTTTAGATCCAGGCGGTGGTAATTCTGTGCTTTCACCTTGTTTAATGATTTCTTTTAAGACACCAGAGTCCTGTTTAGGAGTAATATCAATAGATTTACTATCTGCCATTTTTGCTTTCTAGAAAACTCCGAGGAAACTGATTTTTACAATGTTAGATGCGAGTGCGGTCTAAACTTTCAAACTATTAATTGATCAATAGCTCACTTATTTAAATTGTTTCAATAGGTTACTGTTATTAACTTGAATTCTCGTACTGATTTCCAAGAATATCAAAATCGGCAACTAAGTTAATATGTCGATCAATGCGCTTTTAAACACACTTTGACAATTTTGATACGATTACTAGCGCCACCTAGTGCATTTTGATATGGTGGCTGTGTGTCATGAATATTGAACTGTATCCTAGGGAACTGGAACGGTATATTCCTCACGAAAATGTGAAGCAGGCCTCCAGATAGGCAACAATGATTACAGACGTATAGCTATTTCTTTCTAACACATTACGAGGTTAGATGTTTTCTTAGAATAATATCTAACGTACATTCACCGTGACGACCGCCTGTCTACCTTTACCTTACTAAGGTAAAACTTTGATAATTTTCACTTAAATGCTTTTTCAAGTTAATGCACCGAAAATTGCGATCACCAAATTCCCGTTGCAGAGTAACTTGTTCAAAGTTACTTCTGAACCCCACCCCGCGGCTTGATCGTGCCAGGGTCCATAAACCTCAGGTTCCTACCTTAGTTGAGATGTAAGTTCATTTCTGATTTCAGAGATACTTTAAAAATAATATATGCATAATTTCTTTTAACTAAGTGTTGAAAAACACATTTACTGTAGGTAATTATAAATTACTTTTTTGCGCCTCCGTCCAGAAACACTGATTTTGCATTACTTTAAATCGGCCGGAAACTTACCATTCTCCGGCCTAGGCCGGCAAAAGATCACTAAAAGTTGGCAACACTGTTATCAAATTGCTGACATTTCTGTGATTAATTGTAGATTCGATGCCAGATGACAGAATTTTCGTTACACAATCTCTTAAATAATTCAAATTCTTTCCAATTCAATTTTTTGAAGATTTTACAAGTAATAAATTGTTAATAACTTGCAAGCTGTGTAATATGAGCTGGGGTCTCCATTGC
Organism: Cetonia aurata; assembly: GCA_949128085.1. NCBI lineage: Eukaryota > Metazoa > Arthropoda > Insecta > Coleoptera > Scarabaeidae > Cetonia > Cetonia aurata. The sequence goes on from OX421885.1 coordinate 3,703,611, forward strand.
CCTTATTATTATTGATGAATATCAATATGTACAAAAACTAACCAAGAACATTAAAACGTCAAAATACTAAGGTATCTTAATCCGAGTGTCAAACTCAAATGTCATACGTAACATATATTGCCAACCTGTACTGTTAACGCCCTAGCGTCAATTTTTTTATTATTATTTTCAATAAAATTAAGATTTGTCGACGCAAAAAATAGTGTGTAACACACGGCCAGAAACTCTTTTGCGAGTATTCGCACTTGTTGGACCTCGGCTTCGCCTCGGCCCCACAACCGTACTCACACTCGCAAAACTATAGTTTCTGGCCTAGTGATACAAATAACTATTTATTTGTTATTGACGAAAAATCATAATTGAAAAAGACTGACATATACATAATACATATATGTAATACTACATAATAGGTATAGACAGAAGTCTGAGTTCAGCCCAGTTCAGCCAGAGGCTGAGCTGTCAAAACACAGTGATACTAATCTACATCCACATTTTACATTTTCTTGTAAACAAGATTTTCTAAATATTTATCTCGGTAAAAAAATCTAATATAAGCGTTGAGGGTTAGGTCATTTACTCATTTAACGCTCCAACTGAATTGTTGCCCTATAAATGCCTCATAGCTGCTTTAGTTCGTGCCAGTGATTGTAATCAGGATTCGCAACTAACCAAAGCGAAGAGAATTTCAAAAACACGTAAATTCTATTGAATAGCGCGCAATCATGGTTCTGACAAATTGCACGAACTAAAGCAGCTAATATATTTATGTCAATATATGTAGAGGAAAGAACAAATAAGTTATTTATACTTTTATTCTTTTTCAATATTTGTTTTACATTTGCTATACAAAATATGTAATATTAGTTTATAGATGTATATTGAAAGAAATTGTCATATAAAAAATATAAAATACAAAAAATATGTTGTACCAATCACAAAGTCGTTCAGAAAGATTGACAACCTCAATCTCAATACGTACACTAAAATACCCCAATGTTTCCACTTTCTCTTTGAATATTTTTTTGTTTTTTCAGTAAGAATGAGATATGGTATAAATTGCAAAATTAGTATGGCTGTTCTAGGAAAGAGATGTAACTTACACGTAACTTAAAATTATACAGTATGCACTTCACGATTGCTAAAGTGGAGAAAAAGAATACACATTACATAAAAAAAGATCACACTTTATCTGTCCATTCTTTATCACTGCCCAATGTAATAGTTTAGGCACACTTAATATTAATGAACTTACTTTTATCACAATTCTGTCACTTTAAAACTAGGTATATAATTATAATATTATTTACTCTAATTTGAAATTAACTATTAGCAAATTAAATATTTAATTACTTAAATGCAATACAATACAGCACATCAAAGTACCTCATAAAAATGCTTCAAATATCACACTGCCAGTGAAATAACATTAGATGCCCATGTTTATAAGAGAAACGATGTGTTAAGGTAATTTTTACATGTCTGTCTTATTTATTATATCAGTTAAAAATAAAATGATTATCAATGGAGTTATTCTCATTATTTAGTTATTACAGATTTATTAACTTTCATTATTGTAAGGGACTTGCACTTGCCATTAATTAGTTGTAAAAGTTATATAGAAATTGTATTTTGTTGAAATACTTATTTCCACGGAATTACAGAAACTCCGAACGCATACGTTGCTTGTAATACTTGTAGTGGCTATTGCACTATACCACTGGGAGAGTACAATATTATAAGTAGTGGTCAATAAACTTTTTATAGTAGAAAAATCTATATATATTTGTAATCATACTTCCTGGTATGGCTAGTTAAGTACTAAACTAATTTCCGATCTAAAGTTTCGTTTCAGGTAATTTTATTTGAAGTATATACAGTGTGGAAACTATGCGGTTTCCGATAGGAAAAACTTTTTTAATATCAATTTTCGGAAAAACAGTCATTCTGTCTAATGTTTTTTTGCTTGATCTGCAAGTAACTTTTCGAAATAACGGTAATATTTACAGCGTAACCTTGACTTGTGTGACAGATGTCATAAAATTCATTCTGTCATCATAGTGAATATACATAAATGAAAAGATGGTAACATTAAATCAAACGATTTATCTAATTAAATGCATACTAAACGTTTCATTTAATTATGCATTACATTTATGTCATGAGAATAATATCCTGCTTTCAAAAAATTAATAAAGAAGTTTGGTGATACAAGATGCGTTACTGACAAGAAAAGGTTACGGAAAAGTTACAAAGAGGACGATGCCGTAACTATTATGGCGATGATGTTTGTGCGAGAAGACCCAAAAAAGTCATTGCGCGGAAGAGCTGCTGAAATAAATTGTAGCCATACCTTATTACAAAGAATATTTAAGGCTAACAAAATTTATCCATATAAACCCCAATTTAGGCATACTTTAGAAATTGAAGACCATGCATTTAGATTTGATTTTTGTTTATGGGTAGGTGAAAATGTTGTAAACCATCGCTTATTTTGTCAAAATTTAAAGTTTAGCGATGAAGCAACATTCAGTACTAACGACATCGTATCTTTTTAAAATAGTAGATTTTCGATATCAAGAAATGCAAATTTTAAAGCGAACACTAGGAATCAGCGATACAAACAAATGTTTGGTGTGGAATGTTATGTAACAGGATTTTAGAACCTTACTTCTTTGATGGAAATTTAAACAAACACAACTACTATGAAATGACAGAAAATTTCATGCAAATCATCACTGCACGAAGACGAGATAAATACAATTTATTTTCAGCAGGATGGATGCACATCGTATAGTAGTGTTAACGTTTGGCGATTGCTCGACAGAAATTTCCTAAATAGATGGATTGGGCGATATGGACAAATACCTTGGCCTGCACCTGATTTAACTCCAATAGATTTTTTCCTTTTGGGGTTATTTAAAACTGAAACTTTATGAAGAACAAATACCAAATGATCTGCAATTATTAAAACAGCGAATTCGAGAAGCTGTTCGTGATGTAAATGGTGATATGTACACTGGTGGTATTTAATCTTAGGACACGCATCGAGGCAAACCTTTCCGTAGCTATTGTCATCTTTTGCTCGCGTCTCGCTTAGGCGAGGGGGAATGAGAGAGACAACTATAGCTACGAAAAGATTCGGGATTCGATGCGTGTCCTGAGACTAGATACCACCAGTGCACGTATATAAGTAATGTTTACAAAGAGCTTATGTTGAATAATTTGTTAGTATTTTAAGAGGATTTTTTTCATTCTTATTTTATTGTTTGTATGTTGAATAAATAATAAACGTGTTAATTTCATCCATTATGATTAATGATCATTTCAGCTGTTCTTAGGAAATTTCTGTGGAACCTTAACTTTTTTTTGCAAAGAAAATATAAATATTAGTTATTTCGAAAAACGGCAAATTTATTTTGAACTTTAACAGCGTTTTTGATAGTTTCAGATCAAGCACAAAACGATTTTTTCCCCAAAATTAATATTAAAAAAGTTTTTCCTATTGGAAACCGCATTAGTGTACATGCTGTATATTTATTTGAAGGTTGTATTCCGGAAATTAGGCATTATTTAATTTCCTTTTAAAAGTAATCAATGAAATCTAGTAGTGATTTAAGGAGAAAGATATGCTTAAAAACTAAAGTTGGCATATGAATTATGAATTTTTAAGAACTTCAAACGTTTTAGTTCTACCATAGCAATGTTTTTAATTAAGTTGTGTGTAGAAGTAGTTGCTACTTTTCAGTGAAAAATTATTGCTAAGCTATGTTTTCTGACATTCAGCATCAAACATTAACTAAAAACAAATATTTTAAGATTGTATAAAAGCCATACTTTTTGCACTCTTATTTATTAGATTTAGAGTGATAGAAGACAAAATATTTAATTAATTACTTAAAATAAAAACTAAGCGTATCTTAAATTAAATATAAAGTAGTGACAAACTATACATATTATTAAATAATTAAACTAATATTGCGGATCATTTCTTTATGCCGCGGTTTGAAGTTTGCCACTTATTAGTTAATACTGATCGCATCTATAGCATTCAGCTTTGTAACATTAAATCACATTTTCTTCATTCGCTACAGAAAATTTATAGCTGTCCGACATGAAAAGGTGGCAAGTAATATTCTCCATTGGCAATGTGATATACCGCAAATGATAATATTTAAGCCTCAGTGATGATTATCAATATCTTGTAGGAATGATGTGCTATAACCAAGAGTATTATTAATTGCATTATCAGCTTAATTTTCGTAACTACAAGGAACTACTAGAGTCCCCAGGGAAATGCAAGAGATTATCACCACTATAGGAAGGAGTGGGCGATGCTCTGCTGGCCGAACTAAAACTGCTTGCAGAACTGAAATCTTCAGCGTCACGACAAATATATTCAGTTGATTGCTCTCCACCTGAAACTATTTAAGACAGCATGAAATTAATTTGTTTGTTACAATTTTTAATCTAAGGGGTGTGACGGCTTATTGACGAATGGAAATTGTTAGTTGAGGGAGTGATTAATTCCGCAAGTCGATAATAATCATGTGTAATTTCTTTTCTTTTATAGCAGAATTCACAGAAAAACTCGATACAAACACACAGTGGCCCGCAAAATTAACGCACAACCTGCAAATTCAACAATTTTTTTTTATATCAATCCAAACAACCGTTATTGTTTGAAATGAGATCGCAAGTATGGCTAATAAGACGTATATTCCAGTAAAAATATCTTTATTTCTACTATTAATTTGGCTTAAATAAAAAATAAGAAGATACACAAGTGAACAACTTATTTACGGTTAAATAGATAATTTTTACATTGTAGAATTTTGTTTAGTAGGGTGTATTTTCACACCTGCTCCTAATTAGCATTACAACGTCTTTGCATACTCGTATTCAATCCAACAATCTCTTGAGAAATTTCATCCCATATATAGATGACGGATTGTCGGAGTTGATTCAGTTCCACTGGTGGTGGATGCGGCTGTCTAATTTTTGTTCCCATCATGTCCCATACACGTTTGATTGGATTCATATGTGCGGATTCTGCGCTACATGCTGACCAGTTCATAGCTCGAATACCTATGTCTTGTGGATAATCAGTTACTATGCGCGCAGCATGCGGTCTAGCATTATCATGCATTAAAAGGAACGGGAAAAATATGGATGTATGTCAAATATTTTGTCAAAACAGTGATAACGGCACAAGATATAAACAGTTTTATGTATCATAAATTTGATCTATGTTTACTGTATCCCAACAATAGCTTATTTTTGATCTTCCACTTTACTAAATGGCCAATTCAAATATTTATGATACATAAAACTATTTATAACTTGTGCAATTATTATTTTTTTCATAAAATATTTGACATCCACACCTATTTTTTTTCGCAGAATCCAAATCTGTGAAAAAAAATGGAGGTCCACATTTGAGATTTGAAGATCCTCCCCGACATTGACATCATTCACTACTTCGAAGTGAACAGATTTTCTTCACAGTTTTTTGATCCGTTTCCAGATTAAAAAAATGTAAGAATCTATGGTATATTCAACCGTTTATAACTTATGGAATTATTATTCTTTTGACGAAATCTTTGGCACACTTACGTATTTTATCCCGCAAAATGCAAATCTGTGGCAAAAAGTGGGGGTTTCCATTTGAGATTTGAAAGTTCACCCCACCCTCACCTAAAGTAGGTGGGGTTGGGGAGCCAGATTGATATTAATGGGCATGCTTCTTCGAGCTGAATTTTGTATTGACAAAGATTTTTCATCGGGTGCGTAACTTCCGAGATATGGCGTTATTTCAAGAGAAAAAAAACTCATCCGGTATTATAAATACTAGTTTACCGGTATCATAAAGATCGCAGGTTAATGAAATTCTTTTGGTTATTAAATTTGCAGCCTACAAAATAGTTTTACACTAAAATTTATTTCCTCTTTGGTTACCAATTACTCAATAGTTTGGTGAAATAATAGTATAGTTGTTTGAACACGCTTGCTGACTGTCAGATGAGTGTAATATTGTGTAGTGTTGGGTAACTAGCCGAAATTTCAGTAACTTACCTACCCGACTACTGGTAGTTTAATAGCCGCTAAATAACCGCTATTTCAGCTGTTGGTTATTACTCTATATTCGAGTTTCCGGTTTAGCCAGAAATGACTTTGATTTTCGATTTCTAAATGAAGCTACCTGTACATTCTTCGATATTTTGATGCGGGATAACATTTTGAGTACAACTGTGCAAAATTTGTCACTTTTTAACATAAATAGATTTTTTTTTAATTTTATTTTTTCATCTAGAAAGCTTCTTAAAATGCGCCGTTGTTACTGTATACACATAATGACAACAATGTTTTTCGTTCTTACTGTATACAGAGTTTTTTACGCGCATTTGTAGGTCAAAAATTTAGTTTATGTTTTAATTTAATTTTTTCAAATGAGAGCACGGTGGCTCATTAGGTCATCACGGAAGAGCAGTGAATTACCTTCATTTTGATACCCTACTGAATATGTCGATCAAATTTTTGTTAACTATTTCTTATAAAAACGCCCAATGCTATATGTATGTAATAATGTAGTAAATCTACATAGCCATGTACAGTTATATTCAAAATGTTATCCTGAATCAAAATATCGAAAAATATACAGGCGATTCTATTTAAAACTCGAAAATCAAAGTCACTTCCGGTCAAACTGGATGAGACAAAAATTTATTGATTATGTCAAAAAATTTCAATTTATGCCTCATACTTAATCCCCGAATTCCATTTCTCTGTTACAAAAAACCTTAGGAGTTATAGGGGCGAGCCACCCAGAAACACCCGGTATATTATACATACCTATTCAATACAAATCACTATAAGTACTATTAAATTTTGTAGGGATATTCGTTATTGTCTAACCGTAGTAGCTATAGTTCCCAACGCCGCCGATCGCCTGGTTCAGTTACCGACGTTACCGTAGCTGGTTATCGCGTTGACAGATTTCATAGCTACAGCTATTTGCTCGATAGCCGCTATTTGGCTAGTTATTAGAATAGCTACCCACCACTAGCTGGTATAAACACCTTTATCTAACAACTTTTTTATACAGCAAATCGGGTTATAGGTACACTCTCGCGTCACATGGAAATAAATAATTCGGGACAATTGTTCTGGAAATTTGTGGTCCAATTAGGACACATGTTTGCAATTGTGACGTATTCATTCCCACCAACCTCAACGCGCATACATTTTTCCAATCCGAATATGCTAACTGAGTCACTTCAATTTCGATCTAGTCATTAAAAACGTGAACAGATTGACTACCGTCATGATTGTATCATACTCCCCTTCTTACGGCTTTCTGGTGATAGGGCACATCTTCGACTGTACGTCTACGTTAGCCTGGGTAAATGAGTCTGGCACGAGAACAACGTTGTTGTTAACCGTCGACCGATTAATGTCTCCAACAGTTTTGCCTGACTGATAAGATTAGATGGTATACAGTTAAATTAAATTGCAATTTCGAGTAGGATAAAATACAAATGATAGGCCCCCGGGAATCGTGCTCTCCTTTCTCGTGTTATGACCATATGATATCATTTATTACGTATACAGTAAGACCCCGCTTAACGCTGTTTCGTTTAGCGGTGTTTCGGTTTAGCGCTCTTTTATTTCAACCCGGGGATTCACCGAAATTGCTCGCAGCACTACGGGGATTGCCCGAAATTGTGCGCAGCGCTAGGTTTCGCCATTCTGTACATAACATATCCGAAACAGTGTAGTTGTGTTTCTTGTTTGGTGCGGTGCTGTACGGACGCATTTTTATCATTTGAAACATTTGTTGACATTATTGTAAGTATAAATTTATATAATACTATAACGATTAATACAGTGACAAATATTATGATCTTTAGTTTTTATCATGGGTGATAATGAAAAACAAGAAAAGAAAGCAACCAGAAAAAGCATTTCACTGGAAACTAAAATGCAAGTGATTAGAAGATTAGATTCTGGTGAACGTCAATCTCAAATTAGTGCTGCATTGAATTTGGCAACTTCAACAATAAGGACAATTCTTAAAAATAAAGAAAAAATACTGTCATCGGCAACTGCAACTACGTCAAGCTCTGCAACTAGAATTACCCGTTCTAGAAATAACATTATAGAGGAAATGGAAAAACGACTGTCTATATGGATTGACGACGAAATTGAACGCAATATGCCATTAAGCCAATCTATCATAATGGAAAAAGCTAGAAGAATTTTTAATTACATTCAGGCTGAGGCAAGTGACAAGAGTGAAACTTTCGTTGCTAGTCGAGGATGGTTTAATAAATTTAAACATCGAAATAATCTTCACAACATAAAGATTACAGGAGAAGCAGCAAGTAGTGATACGAAAGCGGCGGCTGAATTCCCAGCGACATTAAAAACAATAATTGAATAAGGAAACTATCCTCCAGAATTGGTTTTTAATGTTGATGAAACAGGCCTGTTGTGGAAAAGAATGCCAAAACGAACATATCTATCCCGTGAAGAGAAACGAGCACCAGGATTTAAAGCTGCAAAAGATCCCTTAACACTTCTACTGGGTGCTAACGCAAGCGGAGATTTCAAATTAAAATCTCTACTAGTTTACCACTCCAAAAACCCAAGAGCGATGAAAGACATATCTAAATCAACTTTACCTGTAATTTGGGAGTCTAATAAAAAATCATGGATAACTATGATAATTTTCCAGGATTGGTTCACTGCACATTTCTGCCCGTCTGTTAAACGTTATTGCGAAATTAAAAAAACTTGAACAAAGAGCACTACTATTAATTGATAATGCTCCAAGTCACCCAAAAAATCAGACTTAACAACATGCATTCCAGTCGAAGTGGTTTTCTTACCACCTAACACAACTGCCTTAATCCAACCTATGGACCAAGGTGTTATATCCAATTTTAAGGCTTATTACTTGCGGCGAACATTTAAGCAGATGTTTGAAAAAACAGACGGAGAAGAGAAGCAATCAATAAGAGAATTTTGGAAAAACTGCAATATCATGAATACTGTAGAAAACATAAACCTTTCTTGGAATGAGATAACAGAAAGATCTTTGAAAGGAGTATGGAAGAACATTTGGCCAGATTTAAGTAAGAGTGAAGACATTGGACACTCTGTCGATATGGATGAAATAGTGGAATTAGCGAAACAAACCGGTTTAAATGAGGTAAATGTGGAAGACGTTGTGGAAATAGTTCAAGAAACAGCAGCTAGTCTTTCTAATGATGAGCTCAAGGAAATAACTGAGCAAGAAGAAAACAAAAATATTGATAGTAGTGATTTCGAAGAAGAGCAAGAAGAACTTTCGATGGCGTTTGTAAAAAGGAGTTTGACCACTATAACTGAAATTATGGACCAATTTGTTGAAAATGATTCAAATTTTGACAGGAGTTCAAAAGCAAGACGGAGCGTTATAGATGCTTTATCCACTTATCAACAACTTCTAACAGAACGCAACAGGAAAACGCAAACTACATTAGATGCCTTTTTAACAAAAAGGCAGAAAACTGGAAACACAGAATAGACTGAATGATCTGACTGACTTAGAATTTTATTTGTTTTTATAAGTATATTTGTTTATGTTGTTTTTATTTTTGTAAGAAATAAATGTTTGGTTTTAGTTTTATTAAAAAAACATAATTATTAAATTTAATACCTAACCAATTTTCTATCCATCTTCCCCTAACCCCATTATTTACATGTTAAGATAGCCTCGTTTAGCGCTGTTTCGCATTACGCTCTACTTTGATGGAACGTATCCTACGCGTTAAGCGACGTCTTACTGTACTTAGAAATAATACACCTTCATTTTACATACTGTAATTTTATTTATGTTTCCTATAGCTAGTAACTTACACTGACTAAACTAAAAAATAACAAATTTATACTTAATTTGTAAATAGTCACAATGTCAATTAATAGCTATTAGATATAAAATAATAACACTATGTACATAAACAGATAGAGGGGGTAGTTTACTAGAAAAGGTCAGGTTCTTTTTTAGGTAATGACTATGAGAAACAGACTAAACGAATTCCTTAATTTAATTTCTGCCTTTTTAAGGATGAAATCACATGTCCCGTCGTATACAGTCCCTGGTCATACTATTAGATGCACTTGAATTTTTTCAGTTATTTCGACTGTTGACTTTATAACAATCATTATTTTGTTATAAAAATGCTTTATTTTTTTTAATTTGCAATCTTAGTAGCTAAACAAACAGAATAAAACTGATTTAAAATATATATTTTTTAAGGAAAAACTTCATCCGTATAAATTTTAGAAGAAAATCAATATTTGGTGTGGAGCCACCTTCAGCGGCGATTAACGGTTCCACTCGCCGTGGCATGCTACTAATGCAGTTCTGAACGGTCCACTGCATACGTGGGTGACGATTCCAGACATGTATTGATTTTGTTTTAAAATTTATACGAATGAAGTTTTTCCTTAAAATATAACGTGTGTAAAAATTGTCGCAAAAGCTATACGCAGCGACATTCTTCGTTCGTTTCTAAATCGAAAATCTCAATGGTAAAATATTGTACCATGCTTCATACGTCTTCACGAGGTTCACGACGTTCGCAGACAGCTGCAATTTTGAGTTTAGACAACTTCTATTCCTAATTTATCGAAAACAGTTTCTTTTTGATGGTAGTCTATTTTCAACATTTCTTCATTAGCATCCTCTCTTGAAAAACACAATTGGCAACGTTGTAAGACAATGTGTATGTTTTCTTATTTGGTTTCAATTCAAAATCATTAGTGTCATTTTGACATTTATCCGAATTAATTTTTCTCGAGTATTTAGTTTTGTGCAAGCTCTGCTCTATTTCGTGTTTTCTCATATTCTCGATTAGTTTTTCTGGTTCTGTGTTTTATCGTTGTTGTTTTATTGTTTTGTTCTTTTACGATGAATTTTATATTTAATGAATATGCCGATATGTATATGATGTATGGTTTTTGTAATGGAAATGCTAACATGGCAGAACAGGAATACCGGAGACATCCTACTGGAAACATATTTCGACGACTGGACCAACGTCTACGTGAAACTGGTTCGTTTTATAAAAGGAATCCCAACGCAGGTCGACCTAGACAACGGCGTACATTACAACTGGAAGAGGAAATTCTAGACTCAGTACACGAAGATCCCTCCGTCAGTACTCGACAGTTGGCGTCCACATTCAATATCCCCAGTAATAAGACCGTTCATTCGGTTCTACGTGAAAACCTTCTTTATCCTTACCATATAACTAAGGTACAGCCGTTCTATGAAAACGATAACGTACATCGTTTAAACTTGTGTCATAGTATCTTAAATAGAATTCATGAAGATGGTAATTTTTTAAGAAGTGTTCTTTGGACCGACGAGTCTATGTTTACCAGAGATGGTGTACTCAATATCCATAATTTTCACCATTGGGCAGATGAAAATCCTCATGCTATTCGGGAATACGGTCACCAAAGAAAGTTTTCAGTTAAAGTTTGGCTGGGCATAATAAATCACCAAGTCGTTGGACCAATCTATCTGCCAAATCGTCTTAATGCCAACGGGTACTTAAATGTATTGGAACAAGTTATTGACGAGATGCCATTGAACATACGCCGTAACATGTTTTACATGCATGATGGGGCTCCTGCACATTTTGCTCGTAATGTGAGAGAGTGGTTAGATGAACATTTCCTTAACAGGTGGATTGGTCGCGGTGGTCCTATCTTATGGCCTGCAAGATCTCCCGACCTTAATCCTTTAGACTTTTTGGGGTTTCATTAAGGACAAAGTTTACGCTACACCTCCACAGGACGCTGACGAAGTTAGAGGAAGAATTAACGCGGCAGTATTAGAAATTACACCGGAAAGGCTAGAACGAGTAATACAGACAATACCTCGTAGATTGCAACTGTGTTTACAAATGAACGGACATGAATTTGAAGAGATGCGTAGGTAATAGTGATGCTAATTTGTTACAAGAGATGCGTTCGAAAAATTAAAACTACTAACTTTGTTTTAATAAAGTGTTTTTTTATTGCTTTGCCCTATGTATCAATTGTGTAATCCAATTTGTCGTTTGTAATTCCCGCTTGTCAATTTTGACAAGTATTCTATCTATTATTACGGTAGTATGAAACTACAGTGTTGCCAAATGGATGTTAGTTTGATGTGGTCCCCGAGGACGCACAAAGCATGATACGACATTTTACCATAAGAATTTTGTGTCAAATTCGAACAAACTGTGTCGCTACGTGTAGCTTTTGCGACAATTTATACACCCTGTATATATATTTTACTGTTTAAATCAGTTTTATTCTGTTTGTTTAGCTACTAAGATTGCAAATTAAAAAAATAAAACATTTTTATAACAAAATAATGCTCGCTATAAAGTCAACAGTCGAAATAACCGAAAAAATTCAAGTGCGTCTAATAATATGGCCAGGAACTGTATATGTGGCACAAATACATGCATACATTATCTGCTCTAGACCCATTTTTTTAATAAGCTATTCAAGAATAGAGATTCGATTTGCAATTTGGTCAAGTTCAAGGCGTGTTCTTTTATGCATCGATAGATCCATCAATTATAGATTTGAAGATTTATTTATTGCCAATAAACAAATGCATGTTATCTGAGAGTACATAACATACAAAAACACAATTTACAAGAATAAAAACAATAAATCGTTCACAATAAGGAGACAGATCAAAATTTATAGTTGCTAAATTCGTCAAATGAATAAAAAGGTTGTTTTAGCAATATTGTCTTCAATTTTCGTCGAAATGTCGTTAAATTAGGAGAACTTAATATGGATGAAGGTAATTTATTGAGCGAATTTTTGTATAGAGAGGTGTCAGTTTTCGGAAGATTAGTACTATTAGAGTTACGGGTGTTGGAAGACTGAATGTCCGCACGATAGGTATATCTGCTTCTATATTTATACACCATACTCACTGACTCATAGATAATTAATGAATATAAAGTTAAGAATTTTTGGGATACAAACAATGGACGACAGTTGGCTCTGTTATCTTCTCCGCTAATCAACCGCACAGCCCATTTTTGTTTCCCATTTTTTCTTCTTGCCGTATGCTCCCCAAGATTTAGTTTTATGATTCTTAGAGCATAACAGGTTGATGACAAGAACTTCGACAACAGCTGACTGTGCCCGGTCCACCTCAAACCGGTATCCACAGTAACACCCAAAAATCTACATCTAACATCAGTGTCCAGGGATAAAAGGCTGTTATTAATAAAAATGTTTAGGTTGGTTTATTGTCTATAGAGTAACAATTTGGTTTTGCTCGTGTCAAGAGTAATTTCATTAGCATTAAACTACTCACAAATACTGAAAATGTCGGCGTTAATCAATCCTTCTAAGTCATCCCGATTTGAAGCGTGCCACGTAAGGGATGTATTGTCGGCGAAGAGAACCGTGTGTGTAGTGTACTATGCCTTCCAGAAGTAGCGACTCAGATTTGAACGGAGACGTAAATAGAGAGAGAAGGGTATAAACCATTTCTGAACTGAGCGAGTCTAATACCTGACGACTACATAGTAAACACTTGCAGTCCCGGCTGGCGATGTGACGTTTAAACGATAAGAAAATACAAACAACATAAATATCGAGACCTAAAATCCTGGCAATAGGTTTTACGCCTACGGTTTATATTCACATATGTATTTTTTTTTGAGAGGCTCCATGGTGGTGTAGTTTTAACTGTATTCTACGTCACAATAATGAGACATAATGTTATTTCCGAGGACTCAGTAGCATGGCCGTTACAAGATCGGCTGACGTAGGACGGGTTGTGTTTGTTTATTACCTACTCACAATCAGTTGTGGATAGATTTATCGGATTACTATGTAGAAAAGTGGGGTAAATTTATATTACAAATACGTAATTTCACACGTAAAACGATAATGATATTTTGTTTGTTTTCCCCTTTCCTTTGTTAAATATGTGATAAAAAAATGTAAGATTATTGTGATTTTGGTGAAGCAGTTAGGTTGTATGTGATTAGAATTGTGTTTCTTCTTAAATAATTTTGATGTATTAATGTCGTAACAGTATTACTTATATTCAGGATATCTCTTGGTGTAAATTTATTATTCGTATTATTCTAAAATTTATTCTTCAAAATATTTGTACACTTAGTCTTCTTTATAAATGTTTTATATGAATGATCAAACTTAATTAATTACCCAGAATTAATTAAGTTTGATGTTTCTTATGTGAAATTATTTTTGTCTGTTTATAGGGCTGGTGAAGCGGTCAGCTCTGTCAATTAGTGAAATAATAATAATATGATATAATATTTATTAGCAATAAACAATCTACAATAAGAAATAAATAAAAAGATCAAAATAATAAGGAAAATTGCCAACAGCATCATCTTCAGTAAACCTCGAAAAGGTTTCCTGTTATTAATGAGGTTTTTTGTTTTCAAATTGTGACATGCTGCGATTTGAATGTGAAAATATTTTTTCTGAAATTTATTATTTTCATTATAATTAGGTAAATGTCCATGTCCCAAGATGTAAATTTTACAATAGCTGCATCTAAAATACATATTAGGTACACTTAAAAATATTCACCTGAATAGCAGAAGCGAGCTTATGCAGAAACAATAAAACATTATTGTCACTAGTGGTAAAATATAAGAAAACAAATACAAATCAGTTATCTCTTTTGAAGGGTCGTCACTCAGCAATGGTCGCATGATAATTCGCAAAACACTACGCACTTGTTCCGATATCTTGCGTGCCGATGACAGAAGGAAATAGTCGGTGTTAGGTCCATTAAGTTTTCTAGTAACGATAATATTGAATAGGAGGTCGTCTCTGCATAAACTCACCTGCGGTGTTTACACAATATCAGTTACGAAATAAATTCTAACACAAAATGCCATGTTGCTAGGATGTGTTAAATTTAATTATATATTTTTTTTTTCCTTTCGATAAGAGTCTATATTTCAATCTGCTAATAAGGGTATCTAATAACAATTTAGCTAATATTTACATATATAGAAGAAATGTACAGTTATTTTAGTTATTCAGCTAATAAGTTTTATTAGGACCTTTATTAAGAGTTTGAATTACTGGCCCTAAACACAAAATAATTATCATTCATTTAACCCTCCGGTACTGTAGGTGCGCTTATCGGCACCAGATTTAGAATACGTGTGATTGCAGCATGCAGCGATACTATACACTCGCTGCCGCCCGAAGGTATAATATATCTAGATATTCAGTGGAATACTGATTAAAGTCAAACCAAGATTACATTATTACGATGTAAATGACAAAACTATTCTAACATATACTCTTTCCAAAAACGTAAGTCCTATGTCTAAAATGCAGGGCTTATTTCCACCAGTTTAAATTTCCGTATTTATTTTACTTTACCATCTTTTTATCATCTAAACATCATGCCGACGGACGACACCACAAGTGTTTTGTTTATGTTATAGTCCGCACGTTAGACTCGCACAGTTCACTTATGGTATATACCCTTCTCGCTCTATTTTTACCTCCTACTCAGACTGAGTCGCTACTTCTGGAAGGCATAGTACCTCTTTTTATTACATTAGTTAGATACTGATAAAGTAGGATTGATCGATGAATCAAAGAACACGCCTATGTTAGAAAACACGTGTGCGTTAATAGAAGGCTGATATAAGTGGTATGAACCCTATGTTGGCATTGCACACTGTGTTGAGTTACTTGCCATCAGATTAACGCTTATTTGGATTCGTATACTCGTTTCTTTCTTAGTAGCATGCCAGTGTCTAATATTACATTATGAACTTCAGATTCCTTCGTATTTACAGCGTAAAGTTAAGTAGTGTATAACGCCTTTAAGAGGGGGCTTCAAAAAGTGCTTGTGAAAAAGACCGATGAGGGCACTGCAATCGTTTATAATTAATTTTTAGTCCTTCTTATGCAATGTTATTCCTAAAGATGTCGCTTGTAATTTTTAAATGGTACAGTAGCTGTCAGCAGCAGAAACACAGAGGTCGCTAGAGAAACAAAAAGTTTCAAATAATATTTATTTCTTGTACCGGGTTCAGTAAGGGTGGCGACCGGCTCTATCTCGTGGTATCTATTGGTTCTGCGGCAACCAGCTATTATATGGCTGCAGCGGGACCCCTTTCTTGATCGGCCTTGTCTTGTTGATATGAATAAATTAAAATTTGTTTTGTCCATGCATATAATTCCGCTTGATAAATTAAAAGTTACTGAATATACTCACGACCTTTTATCTTCTTTTCATCACTATTTGGTCTTTCAGGTTCTTTTCGTATGTCTTTTAATGTGAACAACAAATTGTCCAAATGTTTTCGAAGGGTTTCTTCAGATACTGTTCATGCAATAACACTTCTATTTTTAGTTTAAGTTCTTTTAATGTTAATTTTGGGTTTTTTTCAATGTATTGAACGATAAATCGACGTTGCTTCTCCGTGATTTTCACAAATTTTTGTCCACCGCGTGGCTTTTTTACATTTTCTTGATATTTCAATCATCGGTAGACAATCGATTTTTTAACGCCCGACCTAATCGCGAGCCCTCTTAAGTCACCTTGACAGTTATACACAGCAACAATTTGCTGCTTAACTTTGTCAGCTTCGCGTTTTTGAATGTAAAGCATGGTAAATATCAGTAAATATCTTACCACTAACGCTAAATGATACTCAGTAACACTAATGTTTATTATTGTTTTTTACATCAACGCGTGCTGCAGTTTTATCAGTTCTCAATTTGATGTTAATTATTCCCAAATTGAATTTCATTATTCTCAATTTGAACTTGAGTATTCCCAAATTATATACATATATATATATTTGGACAAGGAGTCTTTGCCGTTGGGGTAAATGAGTGTATGGGTGATTTCTTGGGTAGCGGCATTAACTTAAACAATTATTCTATTGTTTCTTTATTTTTGTTGCCAATATTTCGCATCAATCTGATGCTTCATCAGGGCTCAAAAACGTGAAAACAGATGTGAAAAAATCTTCAACTTAAGAATCTACGTTTCTCACTCAAGGTGAATTTGTAACACTGTCGTTAATTTGTAAAATAAAATTTAAAATTTTTAAATTTAAAATGTCGAAACGCTAAGATTACCGAGTAAATACACATTAAAAAAGTTGTCACATTACAAAAAACAGAGACGAACAAATTCCACATACGTACGGAACAAACAACAACAGTCAAGTGAGTCAAGTCACTTGACTGTTGTTGTTTGTTCCGTACGTATGTGGAATTTGTTCGTCTCTGTTTTTTGTAATGTGACAACTTTTTTAATGTGTATTTACTCGGTAATCTTAGCGTTTCGACATTTTAAATTTAAAAATTTTAAATTTTATTTTACAAATTAACGACAGTGTTACAAATTCACCTTGAGTGAGAAACGTAGATTCTTAAGTTGAAGATTTTTTCACATCTGTTTTCACGTTTTTGAGCCCTGATGAAGCATCAGATTGATGCGAAATATTGGCAACAAAAATAAAGAAACAATAGAATAATTGTTTAAGTTAATGCCGCTACCCAAGAAATCACCCATACACTCATATATATATATATATATCGATAATGTTTAATATTCTTCGCCAAAATTATACAAAACTTAATTCATTTTCTTGGTATTAGTGGCGATAAATTGTGTTCAAAATAAAACTACATTCTTTTTACGTTTCGGCAATATATATATTTTTCTGAAGAAGGCAATATATATTGCCGAAACGTAAAAAGAATGTAGTTTTATTTTGAACACAATTTATCGCCACTAATACCAAGAAAATGAATTAAGTTTGATATATATATATATACAATCAATATCCCTTCTACCTTTACGGTGTAGGGTTAAAACTAATATAACCGTTCATTTAAATACATATGTGCGAATCTACTTTAAAATTAACATTATAAAATTCTCTGAATAATTAGTAACCACCAAAAAAAGAAAAATAAAAATTAACCTATTTAAAAATACTACGCATACACAAATTCTCGACACTGTTTCCTATCCCTCGCTTTAACTTTTGCATGTGACCACGTTTCTCCTTTCCTCGATAGCACTTCCTCTATCACATCATCTCAACTTCTTTGTGGTCGCCCTCTGCTTCTTCTTCCTAGCGGTCTTGCTTCCCATACCTGTCTTGTTGGCCTCTTTACATCCATCCTACTCAGATGGCCCCACCAACTTAATTGTCTCTTTTCTATAAATTTTGGTAATGTCTTAACTCCTAGTTCTTCTCTAGTTTGAATGCTGCGTATGCGATCTTTCAATGTAATTACCCTGGCTTTCCGAAGGTAGTTTATTTCCATTGTTTTCAGTTTTTATTTCATCCTATTCGTTAATACCCACGACTCACAACCATACGTCAACACTGGCCTATATATGGTTTTATACACGTTCATTTTTGTGTTTTGTGATACTTCCTTTTTGTTTAAAAAGCTTTTATTTATTGCATAACACAGCTTATTGCTATTTTCTACTATGCGCAATATCTACTTCTTGCTTTCCCCGGTCATCTATTATAACTCCTAAATAGATAAACTGTTCTAATACTATTCCATTAATTTGTATATTTATTTGTTGTTTTTCTTTTGTTACAGCTATCACCTTTGTTTTA
This sequence comes from Cetonia aurata, assembly GCA_949128085.1. NCBI lineage: Eukaryota > Metazoa > Arthropoda > Insecta > Coleoptera > Scarabaeidae > Cetonia > Cetonia aurata. Next base: position 3,722,288 of record OX421885.1, read on the forward strand.
TTTACGCTTACTTTCATTCCGTTCTCTGTTAATACTGTATTCCAAATTGCTAAATTATTTTGTAGCCCTTTTTCACTCTCCGCTATTATTACGATGTCATCAGCAACTGCGCATTCTGATATAAATATGGGCTGCAGATTTCGGTACCCTATTTGGAGTTTCTCTACTTCAGGTAGGCACTTCCTTATGATTTCATCTATGAAGACGGTAAATAGTACTGGGCTCATTACCCCCCGCCCCCCTTTAATCGCAAATTCTTCCGACCTACTGTTGTTCGTAATGACATAGCACCTTGTGTTTTTGTAGACTCTTTATAACTTCTTTTAATTTCTGTGACACCGCCCGGTTTTCTAAGGTCTCCCATACTTTCTTTCGTGGTACTTCACTGAATGCTTTTTCTAGAGCTATAAAAGCGAAAAATGCTTTTCTGTTGTATTGGTATATGTTAGCAGTTATCTCTCTAAGTGTCAAGATATGGTTGTGGGCACTTCGTCTTTTTCGGAACCCACTTTGAGATTCTAACAGTGTTAGTTATCGCTTCTAATTTTCTCTCTAAAATGTGTTCATATATTTTCAGCGGAACACTACGTAATGTTATTCCCCTGTAATTCATGCATTGCTTACTGTCACCTTTTTCATATATTGGAACTATTTGCCCAACTTCCCAGTCCCTGGGAATCTTTTCTTCACACCATATTTATCAACAGTAGTTCTTGTCCATCTCTTCCCATTTTTTTTTTTATCATTTCTGCTGTAATTTTATTATGACCTGGTGACTTGCCATTTTTTATTTTCTTTAAAGATTCGGTGAATTCCTCTGGTGTCATATCTGAAACATGTTCATTTATCTTCCTTTCGTCTTCTTCTCCTTTTTTTGCTTCTTCACTGATTACATTTCCAGTTTGTTCATCTAATAACTCTTCAAAATATTCCTTCCATCTGTCCAGTACCTCTTCCAGTTTTGTCAATATTATTCCTTCTTTATTTTTAATGCAATACTACTTTTAGTTGTTTCTCTTTTCTTAATTTTTTTAGCGTGTTATAAAATAATTTTTGATTTCCCTGGCTATTGTTTACAAGTTTTTTACCAAATTTCTGCCATGTTATTTTCTTTGCTTCTCTTACCATATTCTTCACCTTGACTCGCTGCTCTTTGTATTTATTATATGCAGTATGTGATTTCTTTCCTAGATAATCTTTCCATAATTTCTTTTTTAACTTTGTTTGTCTTTATTTGGTCGCTCCACCACGCTGTCCTCTTTGTTTGTTTATTTATTTTGTGTACCGCATGGTCCGCTGTTTCAAGTATCACCATTTTAATTTTCTTGCACATTTCTTCTCATTTGTCATTTGTTTCAGCTTCTGTTTGTCATTTTTTATTGCAGTTCTTATACTTCCTTCGTACGTGTGTGCTATTTCCGTTTGTTGTAATTTATACGATTTTGTTTCTTGCTTTTCTTTGATTACTTCAGCTTTTCTTGGCTCGATTTCCTTCCAGGTATTTTCAGTTTTCCTTCCAGCAAATAGTGGTCACTATATATTTCAGCACCTCTCTTAACTTTTATATCTTTTACTATGTTTCTAGTATTTCCAAATTGTATATTCCATGTCAAATATTGAGTTATGCTGTTTGTAAATTTGAACAGCAGAGCCATCTCTTGATTGTCGCCTTTTAAAGCTTAGCTCTTAACTTTTATTTGACGAATTTTGGTATATCTTATCTATTTTTGATAAAATTATAAAAACGAAGGTGATATACAAAGAATATGTATTTGCACTATTTTTTGAGTAATTCCAGGAAGGCTTTTCAAAGAACCTAAATTTTTTCATATCATATACTGTACTTTAAGAAAACATTTGTAATTGTACGCTATGCTAAAGAATCTTGGCCATTAATACTGCCGCAGTGAAACGTAATGTGCGGTTGAAAATATAAAAACTATTCTACAAGTGATGTCAGGTTTGAATAACGTCATTTAACCGTTTCTATGCAATAAATTAACTGTATTAACCACATTTTCTAATACCTATAGTAATCTTTTTCCAGTAAATGGAGAAACACTGCTTAGCTTTTAATCATTAAACAAGTATCGCAAATATAAGACTACTAATATCGTGTTAAGTTTTGCACGCAGCTTGAAGTGACGTGTGAAAAAATGGTGGGTCTATCTATCGTATTGATTAAAAATCTGGCACTTTATATATTTGATTTTCCTAATATTTGAGCACTTATGAACACGCGCATAAAATAAAGCAGATATTTTGTACGATAATGTATGTATTACTTAACAGTACATCTACAAATGTAATGCACGTTCCCCTAAACAAAATTTATTTCCAATAATTATTAAAACGTTCTAAATGTTGATCTGTAAACTAAATTTATTTGCAGCAAATATAGTACGTGTTTAATATGGGAAAACTTTTTTTCCAAATTACAAATATAGTGAGACGCATGGTACAAATATAATAAGTATGATCAGAATTTAATCGAAAGTCGTTTACAACGCAGCAGCCAACGATGTACCTGTCCGCGTCCTTACACGCGTAATTAAATCATGGTGAATTACAACGGATTCACTGTCAGATGGCTGTAAAACCTGTTAGTCTATAAAAAAATATATATCTCTAAACACCGCTGAAAAATAACAAGAAATTTTTTGCAAATGGTGTGCTGAATCCGACACGCGTCATCAATTTCTGCACGTATGTATAGGTACCTACTATATTTCTATCATTAAAGTATTTTTTCTAATTGGTTGCAATAAAGCTAAAACCGACGACGACGCAGTGCTGAAATGAATTTTACCGCACACTGTGCTGTAATGAGATATTAACGCACTAGTGGGACTCTTGCCGGAACGTAATATAGGCGATTAATGTGTAAATTAGAAAAAATACTGTAAAAAACGCGTGACTTGTAATGCTCGTACTTGTACTCGTATTACGTAAACGTCATTGTGACACTTGTGTTTTAAAATACTATTTTCAATTACAATACATTTTACTCTCTTTAATATTGTTAGTACAAACTTTATTGTGCTTACCAGATATTGATAAAAACTAACGTTGGTCCGCCGTATGGTAATAAAATAAAAAAAGAAACGATATTCCAATTTGTACTTAGTATATTCAAAATTAAATAAAATAAAAAATACAGAAATAAACAAAAAAATATTAATTAAATCTTTTCTTCGTCCACAGAAAATTAAAGACTTCCACCACATTAGATAGACTCAGGGGATCGCACATTTACCTTCCAATATTACATGATTAAAAATTCAATATGTTTGCTTAAATACGTACAACATTAAAAAATAGGCTTGGGAAACGCTTACATAAAGTTTTGTCTTTCTTACCGATGACATACCTAACGATTAGGTTAGTTGGCACCATGGTTGGACAAAATTTGTTCAGAAATTAATAATAAACAGTGTCTTTATTTATTACTTAATTATTCAATAACATGCTGCACTTTTTATTCTGTCATTATTTAAAAAAAATACATAAATATTTATTTTTGTTCATAATAATTTTCTTACGAGAATAATTCTGTAATCTATATTAATATTATAAACAGTGTGTTCTATGTTTCTCAACGTTTATGACTAAAGCAAAAATGTTTTTAGAGGCAATCGTCGGCAATGCGAATAAAAACAAATGATAGAATATACTTTGGCATACATATAAAAACATCGAACATCGGTTATGACAACGGAAATCGAACGTATAATATGTGTGCACGAATAAAATTTGTAACTATTCATTAATAAATTATTCGAATAATTCCTTAGTCAAATAATCATCCTACTCGATTCCTAACTTAAAACTGAATAAAGAATAATAGATAAAGATTTTATATAATAAAGAACGGTATAAAATTTTATTCAAACAATTATTTGAGTAAAAAGATATTCAATTATGGCAAACACCGGTCCCCTCAGATGATTATAATTGGTTTTCAAAAAATAAAAAAATATTTCTTGTTGAGAAGTTTGAATTTCTTTTTTCAACCAAATAAACATATTCATATTTCCTTCTTCATTTATCACGGTCGAAATTCATCAAGGCAGTATATACAAATGTTGATAGATTTTTATAATTCACTATTGTAAGCAGTTTGCGCTTAACCATGAGTAGTGGTATATGTATTCTATGTGTGTGTGTGGTCACAACAACCTTTCATATGGATAAAGCAATAAAATAAGATACGTTTCAATTTACTAATTTTTAGTATCCTGGTTCATTACGTCTATTTTATTTGGTAGAGGTGTTTATCCCAGTTGCAATTTTACAAAAACACAACTAGCCTGTACAATATTGTTCATATACATAATATGTATGTAATTCACATTGCTTTAGTTTAAAATCATTAGAAGTCATTAACACGGGTTTGTATAAATATACTGCTTAACTTAGTTTTGCCCTGTTCTAAATAAACAAAGTTAGTTATTATCATAAGGAAACGAAAAGGAGTGCTTAGAACGCCACTAACATTCCGAAGTGACACTCAACGATCTGATTAAAACTTGGCGCATTTGTAGCACCCACCCATCGAGTGTTGTAAATCGCCGTTTTCTAGTTTGGCGGAAGCTCACGTCCAAGGGTTGAAAACTACCCTCAGAATATCGACGATTTTCGGATTTTTGCAATTTACAACGTTATCGCGAATACAAAAAAAAATAAAATCACATATCTCTAAATGCGCCTTCTATAGGTCTATTGAACTAGCGCAGATCAGATTTTTTTACAGGTCCTATCACTATTCCGCCAGCCCCTTGCACAGTTGATCGGAAGAGGATAGCATATACGCAGCAGTAATCCCTGGGCAATACTATTTTCGCATGTACAGCGTGTCCCCAGATGGACCTAACTACACCTATATATTATTTAGTTTTCATTTTTACAGAAAGAAATCATTCTTTATAAAAAGTTTTGCTTACTGTGAGAACTTCTTTCCGATAATCGAAATGTTGATTAGACTTACAGGATGGCGAAAAAGTAAGAAAACCGTGAAATTGCGTTAAGAGTAAACTAACAATTATTGAAAAGTAAATTAAAAAGTTCAGATATGAAATTTGTACGTTGTTCTTCATTGTTGATATTTTCGCGATATTGTTAGATTTGATTTTTGTCTCCTTCGCCTTTATGACGCAAGCCATTTCGCAAAGAAGATGTCATGGCCATTGGACATGAGTATAACTAACTTGTGCAGTATAGGTTGGCTATTTTAAGGGATTAAACAAATAAGAAATTAAGATATAACCTGGACATAATTTAAATTTGAGAAATTACAAACTTGTAAACGTAGGTGGTACTTATTCACCATGATTATAATACCTCAATTTTAGTGTAAGGATTACTCAATATAATGACCCCCTAGTTCTACAGATTTTTCGTCGTAAACCGCAGTAAATGAATTTTCATTACTATTTCCTATTTCTTCCGTAATTTTTTGTTTAAGTTCAAATTATCGTGGAAATCAGTAATATACACTGTCTGCTTTTAAATACGGCCACAAATGAGTGTGGTCCAATCTACTTATTATAAAAATGTGTATTTAACCAAGCAGGTCCCAAAAATTTCTTTATACGAATTTTGATTTATAGCGTTTTCGGTTTACTGCACTGGTGCAAAACAGGACTGCACTAACTTATGCGTTAATATTTAACTTGCCAAAATATGCACTGTGTCGAAATAATAAGCACCAATAATTTTTTGTATATACTTTTTTATAACGTTACCTATTTGTGACAATTCTAAAATGTGAATATTTCTATAAAAGAATATATTATTTGTGAATAATTCGCCCATTAACAAGACAAACAAGGGTGTGAATTTTTATAGGCACGCAAGAATGAATTTTTAGATGCCCATTAAAATTCGTTGCAAGTGATTCTTGCTTCTTACGGAGTCGATGTTTACCAATATAGCAGCATATTATTACGTGTACCCCTGGATATTTTCAATTAAAATGACATAGCACTTGTTGGAAAAGTAGCGATACGTTGTGTCGTTTTACCACAAAAAATAATCTGAGATATGTGACCTGACCCCATCCCTTGGAGCCGTTCTGTCTGTGTTTATATGTTTGGTCGTGAGACCCAGACAATCAAATATGTTAAGTGGTATATCTGTAGCACCTACGAAAGGGATTAGAATATAAGTTGAACATATACAGTTAGTTACTAGGTGGGGTGAAAAGTAACCTCCTTGACCGCCAGAATGCGGTGCTACTGCAAAAAAGGTTATGGTGCCTTGAAGTCCGTTCATATATACTGTATTTAGTTTTGTTTTGACAGCTGATTGTTGTTGACGTGTTTGGCATCATGTTGAGTACGGACAAAAACGATTTTCTTTCTCTCATAAAACATTATTTTTTGAGAGGCAAAACGGCGAAGGAAACAATAGAAAAGTTGGATAAATATTATGGGGCTAATGCTCCGTCAGATTACATCGTCAAATATTGGTTTCGAGAGTTTCGTGGTGGCCGCAACTCCACTACCGATCAAGTCCGCAGCGGGAGGCCCTCCGATGCGGTTACAGAGGACAATGTCAAAAAAATACATGAAATGTTGTTGGCTGACCGGAAAGTGAAGGTGCGCGAGCTAGCAGATACCACAAAGATTAGTACTGAGCGCACACGCCATATTTTGGGCAATATTCTGCATATGAAAAAGTTATCCTCCACTCCTGACCAAAAACACGAACGCGAGAGCACTTCGAAAGAGTGTTTGGACTTGCTGATGGGGAATCGGGCGGACTTTTGGCGTCGATTGGTAACTGTTGATGAAACCTGGATCCACTATTACACATCAGAGAACAGAATGAGTGCCCGGCAATGGACTGAAGCCGGCACGAGTGCTCCGAAGCGGCCGAGGGAGGCTCAATGGGTCGGAAAGGTTATGGCGTCGGTTTTCTGGGATTGTCATGGCATACTCTTCGTGGACTACGTCGAAAAAGTAAAAACCATCAACAGCGAGTATTACTGTGCATTATTGGAGCGATTGAAGGCCGAAATCGCTGCTAAACGGCTTCGCATGAAGCGAAAAAAAATTTTGTTTTTGCAAGACAATGCACCGGCGCACAAGAGCATCGCAACCACGGCTAAAATCAATGACTTACGGCTCCAATTGCTGTCGCATCCACCGTATTCGCCCGATTTGGCTCCCTCGGACTATTACCTCTTCCCAAACCTCAAAAGATGGCTCATCAATAAAAAATTCAGCTCACGCGAGGAAATCATCGACGCCACGGAGGAGTATTTTGCAGACTTCCGGAAAATTACTTTTCGGACGGGATCAAGAAGTTGGAAAATCGCTGGAATAAGTGTATCGAGCTAAAAGGCGACTATATTGAATAAAATAAAAAAACACCTAGTAGTTTTGGAATCTTGAATAGAACGGGTTGTCTTCTCCGTGCAAAGCATATAATACTAAATGTACCATTTTACTTAAAGTTAGATCGTCTGTATTTATTTTCGTCCTATCTCCCATTTCCAATAGCACTTAACCAAATAAATGCGTTGCTCTAAAGTCAGTATTATCAGTAGTATTGTAAAGTACTGACTTGACAATAAATACTAAATAAATACTGTAAAATATTCACCAAGCCATCTTCCTAGCAAAACGGGCTGCCTATCTTAAAGGCATTACTAGGAAGAGTAAAATCCAACTTAACAATAACCTAAAATATCAACAATGAAGACCAACTTGCACATTTCATATCTGAAGTTCTGGTGATATTCCAAACAACTTTTACTTTTGCTATTTTGAATTTACTTTTCAATAATTGGTAGTAAGTAACAAGTATAGTTAGGTCCATCCGGGGACACACTGTATACATATGTGCTACAGCCCCGTCCCTAACCACCCCGAAAAAAATTAAAGGTATTAAACAATTTTAATAACCTTGTATATTATCGATTTCATACGAACTACTCGTTCGTATGTACCTATGTACATTCAGATCAAATTTTATTCGGTGATATTGATTTACATCAGCGGAATAAGATAAAGAAATTACAATATTTAGTTCATAATCAACTGACCTTCTTTCAATATCGTAACTTATTTTTTGACATTCCTGGTATAAAAGCGGTTACATAGACACTAAACCAGTCATTTCATCCATCCAGTAAAATATGCTTTTTCACATTACGATGATGGGACCATATCACTATGTTCAATCTGCGGCAAGCCTGCTTTTATAAAATGATATTTTTCTAATCGGGTGTTGTAATAAAGCTAAAACAAAAGACGACGCAGTGCTGATATGGCTATTACAGCATACTGTGCTGTAATGAGATATTAACGTGGGTGGGGGGGACTTTTGCCGGAACGTAATATAGACGATTAATGTGCAAATTAGAAAAAATACTGTAAAAAACGTGTGCCACAATGACATGTAATGCTCGTACTTTGAATCTCTTGCCGCTACGCGGCTCGAGATTCAAACTTGTACTCGCATTACATAAACGTCATTATGACACTTGTGTTTTAAAATACTATTTCAACATTTCTTTAATAATTTTCATTACCATGAGTTAGAATAATTTATACATAATGAATGTATACTGACGACAATTTATAACATATAACTATATATTTTAGATCTATTGCAATTGTTCCCACATTTGGTAACATTTTTGAGAAAATGATTAAATCACGCTTTATTAAATGTTTAAATCATAATAATATATTGGGCACAATACGGATTTAGAGAGCCTCTATCAACTATGGACGCGATAAATGATCTGATTTCCTTCATTGAGGGTGGTTTTGAGTCGAAAGAGTATGTTCAGGCTGTTTCTTCTGACCTGTGAAGGCCTTTAACTCTGTCTCCCCCTCCTCCATTTTGTTGGATAAATTGCGCTATTACAGATTTTCGCCGCAGACGGTGAACCTGGTTGGCTCATATCTTTCTGACAGGACGCAATGTGTTACTGTGAACGACATGTTATCAGATTTAATAAGTATTAACCATGGTGTACCGCAAGGCTCAGTTTTGGGGCCAGTTTTATTTTTAATATATATTAATGATATTTTAAGTTGCTCCCCCAATGTAAAGTTTATATTATATGCTGATGACATAAATCTGCTAGCGTGTAACAGGGATATTCGTATTCTTGGTGATAGGATGGAGGAGGCGCAGTCTCGCGTTGGTGACTGGGGCGTGGCGAATGGACTAGCTTTGATCGCGACGAAAATTCAATTGCGTATTTTTACTCTCCGTGGCGTTGATGGCGCGGATGACCGGCCGGTAACCTTCTTGGGAATAACGTCAGATTCGAGATTGCTATCTATTACCTCGGCAATTTATTTATTCAGAAATATGAAAGATTTAGTCCCCATGTCGGCTTACTTCGCTTATGTTTAGTCGCGCATGTGCTATGACATTGTTGTGTGGGGGTATTCCACTGCTGAGGAGAGAGTTTTCGCTTTACAGCGACTTTTAGCTGATCTGGGTTATAGAGAGGACTGCAGAGAGGCCTTCTGATCACTTAAAATTCTATCTTTTCCTTCGCTGTATATTTATTATAATGTTTTATACGTTAAATTTAATATGGATCGGTACTCCACCTCTACTGAGTTTCATAATTATGATACTAGAAATAACAAAAATTTGTGCTCAAAGTTCAGTAGGTTCTCTAGAACCCAGACAGGCATCAACTTTTTGACACCTAAATTTTTTAATAAATTACCCATCGAGTTTAGAAAATTAAAATAAGTTTGAAGAATTATCTGACCAAAAAGGCCTATTACGATTATAATCAATTTTTGCGTGATGTAATTCTATTAAGTGATTTAGTTTAACTTGTGAAGTGTTTTTTCTTCTTCTTGATATGTGCAAGCTTTGGATAGCATCAATAAATTATCATTATTATTATTAAAAATATACGTACTGTACATGCAGTCCTCCATTTCTTTCATAATACTTTACAAATTCCCATCGTAAATTTAATTGTGGAATATTACTTATTTTTTCTTTACTCACTTTTATTTTCATTTAAACCATGTGAACAAAGTGTATGCTATGGGTAAATCATCATACATGGGTACTTTGTTGTCGAAGTACTCTATAAAATACTACGAATTCAATCTTCAAAATAAAATGACCATGAGCTTTCATTTTATCTATTTATTGTTAGTTCAATCACATAATACATAACAGAAGCTCGTAATGGCGGAAAGTATTACGCAGGTCTCGATCGCGCATGCTGTCGCCATATTTTCTAACCGGTAAATATTTCCTATATGTAAGTTCCCACGTGTTTTAACCAAAAAATATCGAACCCACTTTTTACTAAAATATTGTTTGGAATATTATTTCTTACTTAATTTTTTTTTATTATACAAAAGAACTGATCGTAAAGTACAACTATTTCACTATTATGCTGAAAATCGGTCTGAAACGATATCCTCCTTACACATACTGGAGAAAGGCAATTGTCTTATCTATGAATGTCGTATAACATCGGTGAGGAAGCATTTCTGTATAACGAAAAACAATTTGGGAGCAGGTACACATACTCATAAGACGGATGAATCATTCCACTGTGATGTAATTTTTCTGAAAAATGAATAACACAGTGAAGGAGAAACATTTCAGTGTATTCACTACAACTATTTTTTGTACATAAATAGTTATAGTGAATACACTGAAATGTTTCTCCTCCACTGTGTTATTCATTTTTTAGAAAAATTACATGATGTAATTTTTCTGAAAAATGAATAGCACAGTGAAGAAGAAACATGTCAGTGTATTCACTACAACTATTTTTTGTACAAAAAAAGCAATTTGAAACCTCATTTGCTCGCACATAGAAAAATCATATCGGTATAAGATATGTAATTTTTCGTGTGTTGAAGGTCAGTTTGAGGAAACAAAGCCTTATACATAGTGAATTAAACCCGGTCAAGTGCAAAATCTGCAACTATCCTCGTGAACGCATAGGTAATTTGAAGGCACATCCGTAAATTTTAAATTACTGAATGTGGGGTTATGTCATATTCGTAAACGTCAACTAATGTTTATCAAGACTGAATATGGCCGCAAGGTCATTCAAATTGAATTTGATAGATCAAAACGTGCCGGCAAAAGTTTCTGTTATGTATTATGTGGTTCGATCTACTACCATACTAACGTCATTTGCAAAACGTGTTGAAGATTAGTTATTAATAAAATTAGTTTTTATATTTACATATACCTAACTCATTTTATCTTGCTTAAAGTTATGGGTAGGTATACAGTTTCATACCATAGATTATAGTTACCTTTAATTTCTTTTCGGAGTAGTTGGGGGTGGGGCTGCACCAAACATATATGCGTAAATACTATTTCCCATTGATCATTTCGGCGTACATGTTACCCTCTTCCGATCAACTCCTACTTGCGCAACGGGGTGGGGGTATAGTGATAGGGGTGGCAAAACAATGATCCGCGCTAGTTTGATAGACCTATATAAGGTGCATTTAGAGATACGTAATTTTATTTTTTTTTTTATTCGCGATAACGGTATCCGAAAATCGTCAAGAATGGATGCTAGAAATGTACCAAGCTTCAATCCAATCGGTGAATGTCACTTCGGAATGTTCCCTTACAAGCTAGGCGACATTTTTATACAATCTTGTGTTGATGTTTTCTACTGGATTAAAACTAACGAACGCAAAGTACTGCATGAGATATATTTTTATCTTAAATATGATTTTTGCAGTAAAATCTCCAAAAGTAACTTAAGATATCAATGTGGGTGCTAATTACATGCCTATCGACGAGCATAATAGAATGATACAAGTCTAAGTAGATATTTAGAAAATAAAATATTTATATACATTTTTCCTTGCTATTATAAATAAAGAAAACGTTTAAAATGTAGTGGTTCATAAGTTAAAAATCTACTCTATAAAAAATTCAAATAAACATCTATTTTAATTTATAAGAAATACCTAAACTTAAATAAAAATATATATACATTAAGCGTAAAAAATGAACGTTTATCTACGTTTCTTTTTTGATTTTTTCTTAATTATTTTGCCAGTTGTGGACTTGACAGTTTCGAGGTGACCATCTTCCTCTATATCCATTGCCACGGTTTCCACGGGGATCTTGCCCGAATCATCGCTCTCAGTAGTTTCTGTTTGGGAACCTTCAATTTTATCTTCATCCGAGGACTTATCTAATTTCAACAGGTCGATCTCTGGAACTTTGCATTCATATTGTATTTTTTCCGGCTCCAAAACGTCTAAGGACATCAAATTCTTTTCATGAGTGTTTTCCAATTCGATAGTGTCACGTTTAACTATATTAGAATAGGATACGGTTGTGGTGTTAGAAAAGCGTTTCGTATCGGATGTTTGAGCCACTTCGTCGGAAGCTTCAATTAAAGATGATTTACTTGCTGCAACATTACTCCACGATCTCTTAGGAAGAGATATGTGAAAATCAACTGAAATATCATCTTTTTCGTTATCGTTTTCCTTGGGGATATTGATAATGCGAACTCCAAGTTTAGTTTTCGGTTTCCTAGGCTTCTTCGCTATTGTCTTTTCTTCGATAGTATTTTCTTCTGACGATGATATTATATCTTTCTGTTCCAGTCCTTGGTATCTATCATTTTTTATTTGCTTCTCTTTTTTAATATGCTCGGGTAGCTGCTCATCTTCAAACTGATTTGGAGGCTCCTCTGCAGGCGTCTTCAGTGAAATGAGATGATCTTCGGGCGATTGAGCACGACGCGGGAATTCCAGTTTTTCCAAGGGAGGTGGTGTAATTATATCAAAGGGTTGTTTTTTGGATTGGCTTAAGGGTACGAATTGCATGTCTGCAAGAGTATCTGAAATATCACAGATAAATGATTTATTTTTGGGGCAACTGGAATGGAGTTGGGTTTTGTTTGTGAATTCGGTTTGTTGATCTGAATGGATTGTTTTGGATATATGTTTATCAGATATTCTATCACAAAGTGATGGAGATTCACTACCTTCTTTTTCAATGCCCGAATCAACCTCAGATAGAGAGTCGCTTTTGTCAATATTACGTTTTTCTATAGACATTCTGTTGTGTGAGTCGTCGATTTTACGAGTTAAAACCTCGGTATTATGTTTTTGCGGTGGCGTGGTTTTATCGACGCAAGAAGAGCTATTCGTTTGTAGATTTGTAGGTGTGGCAAAGATAATTGCTTTGGATGCTACTACCGGTCTGAACAACGCTTCATCGCAATTCTCATGTATTATTTCTTCTGTAGGTTCAAGTTCGATGTCTTCATCGGACTGGACAGTGACTACAGTACCCAACGGATTGACAACCTTTGCGACAGTCGCCGAATGATGTTTGATCGACACAATTACACAACGTCCACCACCTGAACAGAAAGAGCCAATGGCAGGTATTACTATATCAGATTTCCAATCAGTTAATTTATCATTTTGTGGTGCATGTAAATGTAAACAGCAAAAGTTATATATGGAGGGAAAAAGGCATGCATCCATGCAACAGCGCACATCGAAATAAAACTGGGAGAATGAACTTAAAAATCTATTAACATAAACCAAGCAAACAATTTTTCGTGTTAGAAAATAGTGCACAAAATTAAAGTAAATCAAATTAAGAACGAAATAAAGAGTAACCTGCCTGCCGTTGACTGTTTCTGAACGTAGAGGTATTAGTGTGTATAGATTCAGTCACCTCAACCACATAAGAAAAGAACAACAAAATGTGTTATAGTCTCAAATATTAAATAAATAATATGTATTTATCAATGTGTATACTGTATGGATAAATGTTATTTGTAAAGCGGGGTTATTAAAACATAGCTTATTAGTATATTACTAGAATTGAAGCAAATAGTTTTAACTGATGGAAACTAAAGAAACATTATGGGAAGAAATATAAGAATACTACGTTTGAAATGAGATTAAAGCTAATGGATGAGGTTTTGATTACATTTTCTGAAATCATAAGTTTCTTAATAATACGTGACACATTAAGAGTTTCGGAAGTTGAAAAATTAGCAGTAGTTTTTAATTAACTATAGAATAAATAAATTGACCACTTTTAATGAGCTTTTAAATAGATTTCTGGCAGATTATGGTAGATAGTTGTAATCATAGTAACAACCAACAACTGATGTTTCCATCAAACAGTGATCTTTGCTTTAAAGAAACAGTAAAATGTGCCATTTGTTGTATAAATTAAGTCGTTCAACATTCATTTCTAATGTTTATTTTGGATAAGTTTAGTTTTTCGTACACAGATGTATCCAAAGAAACATTTTTTAGTAAATTCAGTACCCCTTTAATGAACAAAAAATAACATTATTTTCTTGCAAATCTAGCTAAACATTTGGCGTACAAATGTTGAATTTGATTCTTAAAAGCTTCTTGTCTTGACCTTCGTCAATTATATTTTGTATATCATTTATTTCTTTCTGTGATATTATTTTTCTTTCAATGCATTGTACCCATTTTGTTTTGTCCTATATTTTTTAATCATCCGCATGAATAAATACTTCTATTACTATATACTAATACATATAGTATGCTCTTGGTTTTTAGGTCTCAGTAATAAAGATAATAAAAATATATATGTAAACGTTTCGGTATATTCTGGAATCTGGATTTTAGGTCGGGGAAGGTGGTGGACACATGCACTTAGGCCACTCTTATCGGACCCATTGTGCTACCTCCCCTAGGTGGCATCGCTCGCCCACAGCCTACTCGAGCCAGCCCAAACTGAGCGTGAGCTCGAGCAGAGCAGCAGGCAAGGCGCCACCAAAATCGGCCATACTGGGCCAGTACTCCCCCAGTATGGAACCTCTAAGTTGGACAAGCGCTGGGCAATCACATAAAATGTGTTGCGGCGTCTCGTCTTCTTGGTAGCATGCCCGACACAGTGGACTGGTAGCCAAACCCATGCGGTGCATGTGTTTGTTTAGCTTGCAGTGGCCGGTCAAAAGCCCCACAAGTTGATGTAAGTTACTGCGCGAAAGCTGCAGGCAGTATTTTGCTGTCTTCGGTGACGGCCTGGGGATGACCTCACGCGCTTGACGGCAGGTGGTTATGGATTTCCATCTATTCTCATGAAGAGTGGCAGTCCATTGCGTTATCATGGTGTTGAGTGTAGCCGACGAAATAGGCAGAGCTGGTTCCGACCCCACAAAGTGGGAGCGCGAGCCCCGCACCGCCAGTCTATCAGCAGCCTCATTACCTCGGTTTCCTTTATGGCCTTTAACCCACTTGAGTGTCAGGGCATTATCGATAGCGACCGCTTCTAGGGCATTGTGACACTGAAGTACTAAGCCCGAAGCGATCCTATGATTATTAAGAGCTTTAAGGGCAGCCTGACTGTCGCTATAAAGGACAATACGCCGTCCGCTAATGCCCTTTGCTAAAATTTCTTCGGCGCCGTGCAGGTTCGCTAACATCTCGGCTTGAAAAACCGTGGCAAACCTGCCCAGCGCTAGTTCTAGATTGAGGTCAAGGTCCGAGGAGAAAACTCCGGCCCCTGTCCCCATTTTCGTTTTCGATCCATCTGTAAAGATGGCGATCGAAGATTGCAGTTCGATCTCAGGGTCAATAAGGACATGGTAGTGCCTGTTAAAGGCAAACACAGGAGGCACAGTATCCTTTGCGGCACCAAGGAGAGGCACCTTGGCGGCGGCCTCATAAATGATGCTCGCGTGGCCGCGTCCTCCACCCGCCACGTCCAGAAGACCCCGGGATCTCAATCTTATAGCCGCCCTAAGCGCCGCCTCCTCCACAAACAAGTCCAGAGGGGGAACACATAGGAGTGCTTCCATTGCCGCCGTTGGCGTTGTGCGCATTGCTCCTGTTACACTGAGACATGCGATGCGCTGCACATGTGACAGTTCGTTCCTGGCGACCACTCGTCTCACCCTTGGCCACCAGACGAGAGCGCCATAGGTTAGCATGGGCCTTATTATGGCAGTGTACAGCCACAAGGTAAATCTCGGGGAAAGTCCCCAAGTCCTACCCAAAATACGGCGACACTGCCAAAAAGCCATACATGCTTTTTCAGTTTTTGTTTTGACGTGCTTGCCCCAGCTCAGCCTCTTGTCAAACACAACGCCCAGATATTTGACATCCTCTGAAAAACTGAGAGCAGTACCAAACAATTGTGGTGGTTGTAATTGTTCAACTTTCCTTTTGTTGGTAAAGAGTACCATCTCTGTTTTATCTGGGTTTACAGAGAGGCCACCTTCCCTACACCAATTTTCGATTGATCTTAAGGCGGTCTGCATTACGCTACAGAGCACACCCTCGAATCTTCCATCAATTAGGACCGTGATATCGTCCGCATATGCGATAGTGTAGTAGCCAGACACATTGAGCAAACGGACAAGGTCATCTACCACAAGGTTCCACAGAAGTGGTGACAAAACGCCTCCTTGGGGACAGCCTCGATCCACAAACCCCCTGACCCTGACATCCCCCATATTTATTTCTACTGCCCTCTGCTCTAACATACGACGCAGCCATCCCACAAGAGTCGGCTCAACGCCATGCCGAGTGAGGAGGCACTAACAATATTGTTGAGGGACGCTTTATCAAAAGCTCCCTCTATGTCTAAGAATACACCCAGGGTAGACATTTTGTTGTCCAATGACCTTTCTATCCGCCGCACCACTGAGTGGAGGGCAGACTCGGTGGATCTCCCCGGGATGTATGCATGTTGATTTGTGTGAAGTGGATACATCGGTAAGGCCACTTCTCGGAGGTAACGGTCACACAGCCGTTCCAGTGTTTTCAACAGAAAACTAGTCAAGCTTATTGGCCGAAAAGATTTGGCTAGGGTATAGTCAGACCGCCCTGGCTTTGGTATAAAGACTACTTTTGTTTCTCTCCATACTTCAGGTACGTACTTCCAAGCGATGCACCTCCTGAATAAAGTCACCAACAGGCCTAGCAGGGCATCCATGCCCCACTGAAGCAGAGCAGGGAACACACCATCCGGGCCAGGTGACTTGAACGGTTGGAAACTTTTAATTGCCCAACAAATTCGGGATTCTTCTACCACCTTTTCCGCCACAGCCCAGTCCTCCTTGGTAGAAGGCGAGCTGTAAGGATCTTGCCATGCTAGTGTGTTGCAAACTACACTACCTGGAAAGTGGGTAGTCATAAGTATCTCGGCTGTTTCTAGAGAGGACGACGAAAGCGTCCCGTCCTCCCGTTTTAACAGTCCTAGTTGGTGACTAGTATCTTTACTTAATACTTTCTTTAGTCGAGCAGCCGTTGTGTCAGATTCGATGGAGTCGCAGTAGTTTCTCCAGGCTCGTCTCTGACCACAACGGATCTCCCTTTTATATTGCCTGCATTTCGGTATATTGTAAAACCCTATTCATTTACGAGTATAAATAGATATTCTGTTTTTATAATAAATCAACAAAAACTATAAAAGATAATCAAACAATTACAAAATACATAAAAATTACTTATGGAAAAATTTTATCTGAAAAATAAACTCACAAGATATGCGATCACTCCGCGCTACACCAATTTTAAATTAATTCAGGACAATTGTTTCGGAAATTCGTGGATTTCCATTTTGAACCGAATGAACTAAGAAACGATAAAATATCTGGACATGCTTAGTTATGGCTACCCTAAATTTATATTTATTAAGTACTGCGAAGTATAAATTGACTGTCAACGAAAGGTCCGGCATTTATAAAATTGAGCGTGGAGACTGCAATAAAGTTTATGTACAAAGAGGCCAATTGCAACTAGATTTAAGGTACACATTGCACATTATCGGTACGGAAGGGTTGACTCGTCCAGTGTGGCACAGCATATTAATAATGCGGGCCATAAGATCAACATTAAAAACCTGGAATTACTAAAAAATGTAACATCCCCGAGATAATTATCCCCTTTTAAAAGTGTTTA
Organism: Cetonia aurata; assembly: GCA_949128085.1. Classification (NCBI taxonomy): domain Eukaryota; kingdom Metazoa; phylum Arthropoda; class Insecta; order Coleoptera; family Scarabaeidae; genus Cetonia; species Cetonia aurata. The sequence goes on from OX421885.1 coordinate 3,740,194, forward strand.
TATTAAAAAATAATCTAAAAATTTATTGAATCGGGAACAAGCCCCGTTGTACCAATTGGTGCTGTTGGATTTATTAGGGTAAAAACACAAATCTTTCGCAGATACATTTTGTGTAAGTTCGGAAGTCCCAGAATTCTAGCAGCTCAGAAGAAGGCGGTAAACGGAAAAAACACTTGTAGGTAATTATAAATTTAGGATAAAGATAATGAAGCATGTTAAGATATTTTATCGTTTCCTAGTTCATTAGGTCTTATCTTGTGTGTCTATTACTAAGCTACAGTCCTTGCATATCTCAGTGAAAAAATAAATCAAATTATCAAACCTTATAATTTTAAAATAGCAAATCAAAATAATAATAAATTACAAAAAAACAAAAAGTCACATGTAGTATCTAAAATAAACTGTCAAAATTGTAATAGTGTATATATCGGCGAAACAACGTAATATTTAGAAAACAAATAGAATAAAAGGACACAAATATAACAAAAATCTTACATTTGATTTTAACTATGTATCAATTTGAACAAAGAACATAAAAAAATGCGCAATATACTTGAAATAATTCAGATTTATAAACACAAAAATTCAGTAAACGACAAAACAGACATACAATTCTTCACTAAATTTTATAACTTGATTCTACAGGGTGTCCCCTCGTTGGTTGCATAACTTCATAGGGTTATTCCTTGTATCAAAATTAACAAAACACTTCTAGTCAGCATAGGTCCAATTCTCAACCGTTTTCGAGATATGGGTGGTCAAAAGCGCTGAAAGTCACTAGTTACGGTAACTAATTTAGACGAATCATAGACGCATTTGGCTCGAATTTCGGCATGAAATGATTGCTAAGGAACGATTAACTTAAATTACAGTCTTACTTCCACAATAATGAGCAGAAATTGTTTTAATGATTTTAATAAACAAGCAATGCTGTATACATTTAAAGCTGCTCAAAATTGCGACCCTGGACTGCCAAACACAACTCTGCTCTTTGACTCAGTCCTTCTACCCAGTTGACATTTTCCATATTTCCACGAACTCCCTGAAATGCTCGTTGTTGGCTTCTCTTGTCCATAAACGATGGCCTTAACATGGCCCCAGAGAAAAAAGTCGAGAGGCGTCAGGTTCGGCGAGCGCGGGGGCCATGCGACAGCTCCATTCCGCCCTATCCAGCGGTTTGGAAACGCAGTGTTCAAAAAGTCGGTTACCACTCTTCCATAGTGTGCCGGACACCCGTCATGGACAAACCACATCCTATTATGGACGTTCAAGGGGATATCTTCAAGACGAATGGGAAGCTCTTCTTCTATGAATCTCCTGTAGATATGGCTAGTCAATGTTCCATCAAAGATTTTCGGTCCTAGGATAACATTTCCGATGATTCCTCCCCACACATTAACCGAAAATCGGTGCTGAAATCTACTTTCTGACAAAGCATGGTCGTCGCTCCAGATGTGCTCGTTATGTGAGTTGTCAATCCCATCACGAGTGAAGGTGAACTCATCAGCGAACAAAACAATTGGGAGGAGATCCTGGTTCTCTAGGATCCACGAGTAAAATTCTTCCCGTTTTGCATAGTCGGCAGGTAAGAGATTTTGTATTTGTTGTACGTGGTATGGATGTAGCCCATTTTCACGTAAAGTCCTGTGAATCGACGCTCTTTTCTGTCCTGTGGTGGCAGCAATTTTTCTTATGCTGGTCATCTTCATGAAGAAGAGCTGCAGTGTGGTTTCTTCGCGCAGGCTCTCGCTCATTAGTCTTTTTCGGGAAGGATCCTGTTTGCCGGAGCGATATGAAACAGTTCGTGATGGTTGTCCGACAAGGATGTCTTCGGTTCGGGTAGCGTTCTGCGTACTCTCTTGCCGCTGCTAAAGCGTTTCCTCCACAATAGCCATACAAAAATATCATGTCGGCGTACTCTTCCTTCGTAAAAAGAGGCATTTTTAAATGTTCTGCGAGCGAAATCCAAAACTGTCAAAAATACAACAAAACTGCTTACATGACAACTGTCCAAAAGCCTACGTCAAGTGCATTGGATCTAAGTTACCAGTCGAGCCAACTGTGTCCATGATTCATCTAAATTAGTTACCGTAACTAGTGATTTTCAACGCTTTTGACCACCCATATCTCGACAACGGTTGAGAATTGGACCTATGCTGAGTGGAAGTGTTTTGCTAATTTTGATACAAGGAATAACCCTATGAAGTTATGCAACTCAACGAGGAGACAGCCTGTATAATAATTTAACCTTTAGTAAAAATTAATAACGTTGATCATATTTAACCATAAAAATAGAATTGACAATTAATCAAACCATCTTTATGTAAAAGATAATACTTATATATTTATACTCATAAATGAATAAGCTTTTACAATAAACCGAAACCGTTTAAATATATATTTCTATTATCTTTATTAGTGAGACCTAAAAACCAAAGAGAACACTATATGTAATCATAATTTGATGGTACATTTAATCGTTATTTACCAATAACTGCGGGAAGCAAAATACATTTCGCGATTAGTTAGTGTAAAAATGCACGAAATATGTCAGGTGTATGAGTTTCCCTCTAGTATTTTGTACAAATTACAAATAGGGATTTGCAATTATACTTATGTATATCTATTACTACGTTATGATGTGGTTATGGCGATATAGTTACCACTATCTTTTCAAATGTCACTACTGTAAATTGAATAAACGATGTTATCTCTATTTGAGAATCAAGCAATTGGAAAAAAAAAAAAAAATAAATTGAAAAAAAGGAGAAAATCGTAATTTTTAGCGGTCTCGGGTCGGTATTTAAATTTAATTTAAAATGGAATATGAGTTTCGTTTAGGTCAAGAAAAAAAAATATCGATTACAGTCCTGTTCATTCTTCAAAAAGGTTCCGCTGTAAGATCTTCCTTGTTAACGCCATTGTATCGATATATTACATCAAATCAATTATTATTACGGTTTAGGGCTGGTAGAGTGTGTTAACCTCTGACACCAATGCCTTTACTTATATTTAAAGAGCGGATAGTCACAGGCACTATAGACTATTATTCACCGTCAGTCAAGTGAAGAGCGGTCGCACAAAATATCTCTTTATTCAGCGTCCCGTATTTGTCTCCACAATATAGTATTTAGTTAAAAATAACTTTAAAGTATTAACTAATACTATAAAATATTTAGAAACTCAAAGTTTAAAACAAGAAGGTATCGAAATCCTAAATACTACCTTATATAAAGTTAAAAATATTTCCGGAGATTTTGGAGGCCGTTTGGGCAAAAAAATTGACGCAGTTTTTAACCGTAATCCGGATTTAAACATCTTAAATGTCTGTTCCGAATACAATGGAATGTATAGTAATTTTAAAATATACTTAAATATGCACATCTCACTAGTTGTGATGTAGAAAGAAGTTTTTCTGTATTTAAAGACATACGACAAGCAAAAGGACTCACAAGGAGTAGGCAAGAACTGCGAAACACAAAATTAAATGAGTCGTATATCATTTGAAAGAGGGAGTTAAGAGTAGAAAAACTGTAAACGGGTTTGAGTGCATGGGCCTTAATTTTTGAGATATGAAGAATTTTATTTAAAAACATTAACGCTTGTAGCTTAAGAAGAATTATTAGTATACGACTGATTAGTGTATGTGTAGCCCAATTAGTTGAGGGCACGAATTACGAATTTTACCAGGAAGTGGATTAGGTTCGAGCCCATCTTAGGGACATTATTTTTCTATTATCAGTATTCATTTTTTTTTATTTTTATTCATAATATCTGTGATTACTAATAATCACTAATAACATATACAACTTTCACACACAACATTGGAAAAAAAAAAACAAATATAATACAATAAAATGCAATAATTATTTATTAATAAATAAAAGAAAGAAAATGAGGTACGAAATCGTCGCACACGCGAACTTTTGTAGATATTTTGTATGTTAATAGTTCCTTGGTTTTCTAGCTCTTTTTTGTAGATAACAGTAATGAAAATAATATGTATGCGCGAAACGCGTCTGCTAATAATGACTGTTGCTTATCAAATTTTATAATAAAGATATATGTAAAACTTTTCGGTTTTAACAAACCGAATACTAATCAGGTTATAAATCCATTAACGTGCTATATGCACGCTGTATTTCTTAAGTTACAAGCATTAATAGTTTTTTAACATTGTCTAAAATTAAAAAAAAAAGCACAGAAAAGTGCTTAAAACTTGTTAAAGATTAATCGCATATAAGTTGCTCGGTATTTATTTTCTAACCAACTCATTTTTTTTATTGCATTCCCAGAGGTTTTACTTTTCTATGCTGTTCCATATTTTTTTTAATGTCATAATATTTATAGCTACATCTAATTACAATATATATTCTTTACAAATTTTCGAAGGAAATCAATTTTGTAACTGTAAATTGTAGAATAGTAGTAATCAGTTATATTATAATAAAGAACCTATAAGAGAAAATGCATTAGAGTTACTTCTTTGTTTCTATATGTTAAGAAATACTGATGATTGTGAAGCAAAACTCTTACTTTACCACAAATAGGTACTAAAATAAGAATAGAGTTGTCGGTTAGTATGATATGATACAAAAAGCCAAGAGGCTGCAATGTTTATGGAATTCAGAATTTCATCAGTGATGCGATTTCTTTTTCGGATAGATATCGCACTACATGACGACTTGAAATTTTATATTCTTTCATAAATCTGACACCCACCTGGAAGATGCAACAAATCGAAAAATGCAATTATTTTCTGTACCCTCATAAAATTCGGCAACGGCAGCCATAACCCACATCTGCAATTGCCATCTTGTAACAAGCTGTTTTGTACTGCGTGTTTCAACAAATTGATTATAAACATTCTATTTAATCCGAAATACTTTGTCACTATATGTACCACCTGCCAAAGCAATATCCAAAGTTTACGTGTGCGACGATTTCGTACCTCATTTTCTTTCTTTTATTTATTAATAAATAATTATTGCATTGTATTATAATTGTTTTTTTTCCAATGTTGTGTGTGAAAGTTGTATATGTTATTAGTGATTATTAGTAATCACATATATTACGAATAAAAATAAAAAAAATGAATACAGATAATAGAAAAATAATGTCCCTAAGAAGGGCTCGAACCTAATCCACTTCCTGGTAAAATTCGTAATTCGTGCCCTCAACTAATTGGGCTACACATACACTAATCAGTCGTATACATATAATTCTTCTTAAGCTACAAGCGTTAATGTTTTTACATAAAATTTTTCATATCTCAAAAATTAAGGCCCATGCACTCAAACCCATTTACAGTTTTTATACACTTAACTTCCTCTTTCAAATAATATATGACATTTAATTTTGTGTTTCGCAGTTCTTGCCTACTCCTTGTCAGTTTACAGATCAGAATTTAGAATATATTTTAATAATTAATGCAAATAAATTTTGTTTACACGGACTTGCATAACATAGGTATATTGTTTAAGTACAATATTGTCATACTAAGAGGAAAGATTCTTTAATACAAAGAGATATTACTTCCCTACTATTTAAAAAAATGATTGCCTTCAGTTAGTATGTATTACTTCTGTGGAAAAATAATATTATTTCAATGAAAGAAATATGGATTAACTGAAAGAAACGGCTGCTTTAGAAATACCGTCAAAGAGATATTTATTTGTTTTAAAGAATCTTTTTTATCAGTGCATATAAACGAATATCTACTTCACATTTATTAAACAAAATGTAGCATATGTTAAAATTCGTATTAAAGTATATATGTCTGCGCTACTGTCACACAACGACGTATGTATAACAACACTCGATATGTATAACGCGCCGACTCAATATGAATCGTCGCTTATAGTGCCTGTGGCTATCCGCCTTTTGCTTATATTATTATAATAGCCTATAAATAGTTTAGTTAAATAAATCTTAAAAGTAGTACTTCCTAATTTTATTGAATTTATTAGAGAATATTCTGCATAATTATTCGTTACCGGTTTCGGTTTCTAACCTTCTTCAGGTGAGCAGACAACAACAGAATAATTATTAAAGGTAAAAGAAAATGTTTATGCAGAATTAACTGTAGTAAATTTAGTAAAGTTAGGAAGTACTACTTTTAAGATTTACGTCTTTATTTTTATTTTGAAGAATGGTAATAGTGATCAACAATCATTCCATACTAAGCAATCCTTGCACTTTTTAGATGGCTTCTAAGCAAATGTAAGCAACTTTTGTTGCAAAAGAAAAAAAAAAACATATCCCATTATAGTGCTCAAACTCTCCATATTTTTAAACTAAAATAATTCTGGGTAAATACTGCATATTCTACGAATATTATTAAATATAAGCTATAAACTCAGGTAAAAAAGAAATCAACAGAAAAAAACAAATAACAAATCGCAAACATTATATAAATAAATTAATAAGCGTAATATACACAAAACATATCGTGCCTTCGTTCTATCCCGAAAGTTACGTGATCCTAAAAATACACAACTAATTGCTCATTCGTAATTCAATCACTAGCGAATTATAAATTTATTAACATTTTCTTTGTGATTTTGTGCCCAGACGTCAACATTACGATACTGAATTCGCATGTTTTTAAATCAGTGATCACGTGCCTTTCGTGATGAAGTAAAGGAACGATATGAAGGAACTTATCGTTTAGATATGACAAAGTCGTATGATTGACCTGTTATGCTTCCAATGTACGTTTAAAATATAATAACTTACCAGCTTCCCGAACTCCAGGTGACTCCAGCATTGCGTCAGCAAGATCTTCTTTGAGTTGTAATTCTCCGGCTCCGCTTGTTTCGTTAAAGTTTTTCTGGCATATATCAAGTAATTTTGGAGACGGCTCGCAACTGCTAACAGATCCCGCCTCAATTAGAACAGGATACGTGCTTGTAACAGGCATATTGACAGGTTTCGATCTCCCAAGATCTAACGGTTTTGAATCCAGGATGTTTATTGATGTCCTGGATGTGAAAATAAAAATTTATTATAAATAAATGATAAAGTACGTGGTATCATTTACGCATAAATTGGTAGAACATTTTTATGGCTTTCATTTATAGTCTATAAAACGATATACCTATAACTTATTTCGCAAAAGTTATTCTAAACATAAAAATTGATACCTATTAACTAAATATTTTGTATTGATAAGTTAATAATTAGACTGCGGATTTCCGACGGCCTCTATCGCCGACGAGTAAGGCAGTGAGAAATCCGCGGTCTATTTATAACTCATAAAGTATTTACTTTATTTTACATTCAATTATTCGATAAAATGATATATTCTGAAGAAAGTTGCAACCTGTTGCTGTCAAATTATGCTAAACACGAGAACGCAAATAACACCTAGTTCGTAAATACCTTTTGTTTCTACGTTCAGAATTCTGTTGTTTATTTATTCATTCTATGTAAAATTTCTGCGTATTTCGACATATGTATGTATTTCCGTTCGTGTTGTATACTTGGTCCTAGTTTGCGCAAATTTTCTGAAAACTCTATGCCCATATATTTCAAATTTTCTTTGCATATTATCCGGATTCTAGTAATTCGCGTTGTTTGTACAATTATCGGATATTTTAAACAAATGTTTTCAATATCACAATAATGTATTTTATTGATTAAATACATATATGTAATACTACTATATTGCTGACACATCCTAAAAAATTCCGAAATCAAAGGGAGATGGATATATATCGGAAACTCCTATTTGTTCTTGGCGTAACTTGCGCATGCGCGTAATTTTAACGTAATAAACATGAAAATCAGTTGACGTTGACAGTTCAAATTTGTGTTATTTGATTATTTATTTATATATTCTTGATTTACTCCTTACAGTGAAACTATATTTATCGAAATGGGTAGAGAACAATTATTATTTGGTGCTGCATCATTGCTTCAGCAAGTGCTTGTGGAAGATTCTATAATAACAACATATTTATTCGCTAATGATGAAATTGGAGCTGCAAAATATTGGCAACACATACACACAGAATGAGAAAAGTTTTCCCTAAGAAAGGTTTGCAGCATGCATGACGGAAGAGTCTGGTATATATACAAAGGTTACATCTAAAAATAGTTTGAAAACATTGTTAAAAGGGGATTTTGCCTATCTAACATTATCTTGGTTAATTACACCGTTTAGCGGCGATGGACACCTTATTGAACAACAGATATTATTCAATTATACAGGCTTTCTCAAGTTAGAATTTTAATCGAAGATATATTAGGCATGTTGACAGTGGTTTTTATCGACTAATATATTTTGAAAATTCAACTTTTTGAGCAACCTGGCCAGAATGAAGATTTTGAAGCAGCCATAGAGTAAATCACAGACATCAAGTTTATGCGTGTATGTTCCCTCAATAAATGTAAACAAATTTCAATAAACATTTTTTTTTGTATTTCTAGAAATATTTTTTTTTGTTTTAATAATAAAATTGTAACTTTATTACTAGTGAAAACATGAACGAAAATGAAAAATTTAAAGAGAAGATAGTATATTGAACAAAAAATAATCTCTAATATAAAATAGCAACGGGTTCATTACAACAATACTGAAAACAAGGTCAGTAAAATAAAAAAATTCACACATAAAAATAAACTTAAATTTAGAATATTCTCAGATTTCCTGGTTTTATTTATGTATCACGTTCACAATTTCACTTAATAACTGCTTTTCGATGTTGAGTCTTTCTTTCATAATATTCAACCAGTTGATATTTCTTGATAATAGCCTCATATTTTAATTTTTGCTCTCCCTTGACATAGGTAACAGTAGGTATCATATAGATGTAAGCCTCCATCATCAATCGATGAAAATACACTGCTATTTTCTTCTTGTTTGGGTTTGTCTACCGTTCTAGTAGCCTCTAGGAATACTTTAAATATCTGGTAGAACTTTTCCCAACTTTTGATGTCATTTGTCTCAAAGAATTCAAATTATTATTATTCTGCACAATGTTAAAATATATAATAAACGGTCTTTATTTCCTCAAACACAACAACGTACTTACATATATGGAGTATAACTTAACGAGGAAACAGGGCGAAATTCAGACGAATCTGTTTTTCAATTTATTTATTTATTCAATAATATACTTTAAAATAATCTTTATTGTTTACATATTGTTTACATGACTTGTGTATTCTCACCAGAGATAATATATATTCTGACCATAGACAACTATTCTGACTTTTGACTAAACAAAATCTGTCAAACATAAGAACTGTCAGAGAACATAGTTAGACAAAGAAGTGTCTCTTGCATCCCCCTTCATCGGCGGAAATTTGTGCCACTAGTTCCATACGAGACCCGCAATATAGTGGTATTACATATATGATTAAATATGCACATCTGTATACAGGGCTATTCATGCTATACGGCACGAAATATTGTGACTAACATTTGTGACTTTAAAAATGGTTACTTTTAAAAATTATTTTCATATTACCCAGGATGTTCCAAAAGCCCTAAAAGTATTAAAGTTGTGTTTTCTTAAGTGGTACCCCCTGTATATTATTGCATTTTTGGATTCTCTGATCAAAATAAGTGAGTGTTTTAGTACAGTTTATAATAACTAAACTTTAATTATTATTAGAAAACTAAACCTTAAGGTTTTTTAAATGTGTAATTTGAATTTTGTGAAAATCTAATCTAATTTTCCTGTTTCAAATGCTTAAGAAGTATTTAAGTTACGTAAGCGAAATTTACAGTGAAGTGTAAATAATAGACCATATTTTGGTATGCCGTGGTCTTGTGTAGATGGTTGTGGACGTTTCGCCAAACTCTGCGGCTGGCATCTTCAGGACGACGATGTTGCAGTAATAGCAGTCGTCTGATGAGTGATGTGCCTGGAAATGCTATAGGGTATCATCGTCCTGAAGATGCCAGCCACATAGTTTGGCGAAACGTCGACAACCATCTACGCAAGATCACGGCATACCAGCCCGGAAACATGTACACTGTAACTCAATTGGAATAAACTTGCCACCCTATACTAAATTTTAAACCTTACAAAATATAAAAACGTACTTTGCCTCACAAAACAGAAAAAAAGTATAATGCCCAAAGTGGAACGAAAGAGAATTCGAAATTAATTCGATGTTAGTGTTGAAAGATATTAAAAATTTTGGGTATAGACCAACGAGGATATACGATACTAACAGCTAAAATTCTCGAACAAAATATTACATTTTGACACATCAACCCGAATTAAAAATAACAACACTTACCCGGAATTGGTGTGGTAAGTCTTAAAGGTGAATTGTGGTCCCATCCATAAGCGTCTATGTGGACCAGCATGTGTTACGATTTCGACTTGCGACAACCACCTATCGTCATTATGCTCCGATTTGCTATTTTTAACCGTGGTAGTATCTCGATGAATCAGTTTAAGAGATTCTATCGACAAAGGTAAAAGAACGTCTTTCCCATTAGGTTGTCGCTGTAGCACCCATTGAGCGTTCGCGTGGACTGTTAGTTCGATTGGTGTATCGTCGCAGACCTTTTCCTTGGGTATATTAGATACGGAATGAGGGTCAAGATCGTATTGTATAAGAGAGCCATGACAAGACATTACAAATAATGCTTCCACAGGTTTAGAAGGAGGTTTATGCACTACTTCCCTGGGCGGAAGTACGTTATTTATCCATGCTCTAGGAGGGGCAAAAGTTGCGCATACCCTTAAAACAACTTGAATGTTATCTTCCGATGATGATCCAAGTCTTTGTCGTCCTGAAAGCAATAAATTAATACAGTAACGTTAAGAAGTTTCGTACCAATAGCCGTGCATCTTCATTTTGTATTTATTTATTGAAATGTAATAAATCCTCCATGTTTTAAAAGTACAATAATTTTTTTCATCAAATAGATAATATTTTATTAGAGTAGGTAGTTCAAACGAATCACTGGCGTATATGGCCGTGCAATATAATTTTTACAAGTGCAGCACGCGTTGTTTCGAAGGGATACGTAGTTGTGAATTTGTAATAGTATATCTCGAAATTTTAGGACAAAGTGCAATCAGGACTATAATAATTAGGCACGAATGCGTAGAAGCGAAAATAACACGAAAGTAACGGCTCTCTTCTCAAAATTAACACTTTTAAAAATTTATTTAATGTATACATATTAGGTTCGTTCGGACCTACAGTTCAGAACCGTTCTCTAATTGATGCGCTTGCGCAATGAAATTTTCACCGTTCGGACCCCGTAGTTCTTGAACTTGAAATTCTGAGAATTTCAAATTCACCGTTCGAACTGTCAGAACTGCAAATTCAGAACGATTCTAGAACCGTCCACTCAGTTCTTGCTATGGAGTAAGTATTTCAAATCTAAAGTAGTTCGAGACATGCGCATCGGAATTCCTGATATTATTTGAATTTACTTTGAACAAAATTGTCAAATAATAGATTAAAGTGAGGTTAAAAGTTTGATTTTTTTATGTGCGTAAATGTAAACAGAAATCAACTTATAAATGAATCCTATTTAGGAATTATTTCCACAGCAAGTTGATTAATTTGTGATTAATAATTTATTTTTCTATCTGAAAAGCGAAATGTTTGTAGTATACTGCTGTGGTGGTACTGTAAGCAGATTATATTTCCTCTTAATATCTTTTTCTGTTTGCTTTGCAATAGATGTAAGTATAAATATGTATCTAATTATTTTATTGCATATTATGTCAATACTTTGCAGTTTATTAATAAGATGTACTCTTCATCGGAGAAAAGTGATACTTCCCCCGAAGAAGAAATTTTAGTCAATGAATTATTAGTTGAGCCTCGAGTGCTTACCATGAATGCGAGTTATGTTGAGGAAACAGTTTCTGTATACATCAATTTTACCACAAAGCTTAGCACTAAGAGTGAATGGGATAGAGATACCATTTCGAAACTCAATAGAAACGCCATTAAATGGTACACAGATGGCTCCAAAACGGCAGAGGGAACTGGAATAGGGATATATGGGCCTAGAACCAAATATTTCGAAAGCTTGGGGATGTACCCAAGTATCTTCGGCGGAAATACACGCTATTGAAAGATGTGTCCAGGTCAACATTGACAGAAGCTATGAAAAGCAGGAGATTATCATAATATCTGATAGTCAAGCAGTCATTAGGGCGCTGAGGTCAAACATAATCAGCTCTAAAATGGTTTGGGAGTGTCTACAAAAACTAAACGAGCTAGGCAAAAAGAACAAGGTACCCCTATTGTGGGTTCCGGGACACACGGGAGTGGAAGGAAACGAAATAACAGATAATCTCGCTAAGAGAGGGGCTAGAACACCTTTTGTAGGGCCAGAACCTTTTTGTGGGATAAGTAGCAGCATAACACTGGAGAAACTGAAAAATGAAGTAGAGCAGAGAAAATGCAAATACTGGGAGAATCTCCAGGGAATGAGGCAAGCTAAAACTCTTCTGGGTACCTATAACCAGAAGAGATCTGCAGAATGCATCAACCTGAGTAAAAATAATATTCGGATATTGACAGGGATCCTTACAGGCCATTGTAAACTGAACGGACATCTAAGCAGGCTTGGAATAGCGAAGGAAGCCGAATGTAGATTTTGTGGGGAACAGGACGAAACGTCCATTCATCTACTCACAAACTGTGTTGCACTGTGCAACTCAAGGGCGCTGCACCTGGGAGCATGTGAAGTCGAAGAGGGAGAGTTACCTAATCTGGGGCCTTCGTACATTCTGCACTTCTTAAAAGGAATCAGACTGGACGGCCAGCTGTAAATACAGCGAGAAGAGGGGACACAATAGATCTTTTAGGTCGCAGTGTACTATCACCCTAATATCATACATACATAAATTTACAATTTAAAGAACACTTTCGATTAACCCGTGTTACATTCAATAACTTATTAAAACAATATGAAAGTGAGGAGTATTACAATGGTGCTAATTATGAATTGTAGGGGAAATTCAATGCAGAATGTGAGCTGGCGGTTTTCTTGTTGTATATTGATCATCAGACTGCATTATTTCATGATGTAAGCCACTAATTTCATATCAGTTTATGCACCCTCTTTAAAATTATTGAAAATATTAGTACCTTTTTGAGTGTAAACGCTGTAGCAATAATTGTATGACCAAATGAAGAAGAGAAAATTATAATTGAAAATGAATTCAATAGGTGGAGCTTTCCAGGTCTTATCGATACTTGCGACATTAAAATTGAGAAGCCAGATGAAGATATTGACTCTTATATTAACAGAAAATATTTCTACTCTGTACATGTAAGTGAAAAGCTTTAGTTTTAAATACATTGCTAATTGCATGTAGAAGTTATATGCATATATGTATTTATTTCAGTTAAAAGCGGTTTAGGTCAATGAAAGAAAAATAAGAGATATCTTCATTCGACTCCATGTAACGATTTCGCATTTCAAATTTTAAGTGGGGATAATTCTGTTCGGACCTCAAAGTTTAAAACTATTTTAGAACTTGAACTGTTATGCGCACTAGGACCAGAATTTTAAATTCAAGAACGGTTCTTGAACTGTAGGTCCGAATGAACCTATAGCCACCTATGCAAAATATGCAACTTATGCTCATGCAAGAGTTTGCATCTGTAAAGGAGTTTATATTCCACCACAATGCATTGCAAATTACATATTATACAATGAATAGAAGTGTTAATTATGCTTTGCTCAAGAGAGAGCTGTTAGTGTCTGATTAATGTTTTTAAAAATTGATAGTTATTGTAAAACTATTTTTTAACTATGCACAAGTCGTTGCCGGTGTTCTAGAATGGCAAAAGAATGAATGCTCGAATAAACCAATTACAAATATACACCGTATTATAAATTCGGCAATCTCACAGTTATTAATGCATGTATGTACCTACCAGAATGAGAGCGTTGTGGAGCATTAGTTGAAGTTTGTGTATAAACGGGTTGCCTTATTTGCGCCAAAGGAGAAACAAACGTAGGATGTGGATATGGTGGCAGCCGTGGATTATTATACGGTAGATTCGAATTCACTGGTGCTTCGAAGAGCGATACAGGACTATTTGAACGTCCTTCGACTGTAAGACCCGCAGATCTGTGGAATCTTGACATTTTATTCACAACATGTGGTGTGGCATGTGTTCTAACTCCGACCGGTCCTCCGTACGGTGTTATAGGAAATACGTGTGTTGTGCCACGTAAAGTGGATACTGTAACCCATCGGGAATCTGGAGAAAAACACATGTCTTGAACGCGAGCTGTCGTATCGCCCCGATGAAGGACATAAAGATGATGTATCGCAGCTAAGGAAGGTCCGCCCGGATGCGAATGTATGCGGAACAAATGAAAGTCGTGACCTCCCTTATCAGCAGTTAACAGAAGAAGTCCGCTAGGATCAAAACTTAAGCAAACAATAGCTTCTTTATGGGCAGCAAAATGACATATAATTGGATCCGCTTCTAAAGATTTGTCCGCAGGGATTGTGTTTTGACTCTAGAAGAAATAAGAAAAAAAGAGTATTGAAAATATGTATACTTAGAAAAAATATAGAAAGAGAGTCACATAACATTGTATCAATTTTAATAAGAAAACTGGGATATCAAAAATGTGAATATTTATTGTTAGCTACATATTTCGCTTTTGACAGCAAAGAATTTATAAGAACTTTCTTTATTTCGTTTTCATTTTAGTCGTAATTGTACGAATGCACACAATAGACGTTAGAAAATTATAAAGTATAGATCACAAGCTACTTCACTCATACCTCAATGTCCAATACTGTTACAATTCCTTTTTGGGAAACTTCAGTTCCAGTCTGATTACAAGTGTTCATTCCAGGTTTGTAAGGTACATTTCCTGTTAAGCTACTGGCAACAGTTTCACTAAGCTCTCTAAGACCGCGCCCTAAAGATTTTGCAGCATGTATCATTGTAGCTGTGTAACTCTGCGAATCCATAAATGATCTTCATATGCACAATATTTCAATAGCGAATCTCGAAATTTACCTGTACACCTTCCCCTTCATTTCCTCCGCTACTCCTTTTCTGGGTTAATATTTTATTCTCTGCATAAGCCATCCATCTCGTACCAAGTGCTATTGGATTCGGGTACAATCCGGGACTTATGTAACATGTTGTTACAGTTAATCTATCTTCTAACGTGAAGGCATCAAATACAGCTATCCTTTCGGAAAATGTTACCACAACGGCATTACTGTTGGCATGTACTGCCAGTATTGGGTTTTTGAATTTTATTACTTTTACCTGCAAGACATACCAATGTTGAATATACAGCAATGGCAAAAAAGGATAAAATTAGGCGTATTGGAAGAAAACTTTTGAAAAACAGTTTTGAGTTGAAAAACGGTTTAAATTATCATAATTTTTACTTCAAGATTGGAAACAAAAACAGTAAGGTGTCTGGGTTTGTAGCGGACACTACGCCAGTAATGTACATTTAGCAGTAACTTTTAAAATAAGCGCCAAAATGTTTGTCTCTTAATGTCCCGCGCGATTCAGTAAGGGTGGCGGAAACTGCTATGCCTATAGAAATATCCGAAAATTATTTTAATGTTCGAAATTTCACCGCTACGGGGCGTATCTGTTATGTTCAATCATAAAATCAGTATTATCAAAATTGCAGGTTGAGCTATAGTTTTGAATGGACCGTTCGAAAGCTGAGTTAATGTCCCAGTATTTTGTTTAATGACTTTTTGCATATCTACCATAATAAGGAGCGGGGAAGTCAATCAATTGTTCAATATGTAAATTTTAATATCTCCTGAACCGTTCAACCAAACTGAAAATTTTTGGGCTCGTTCGATGGAGCATTTCATGGGTTTTTTTTTAGAAAAATTCTCGTTCTAGCATTTAGTTTGAAATAGGTAAACTAGAGGGGGTTTTCGGTAGTGATTATATATTTTGGTGAATTTTAAGAAAAAATTAAATGTAACCGTGCTATATAATTACCAGTGTGGCAAGCTAAATTAAATTGTTGAAATTTCAGTGAAAATTGCATCTTAATATCTCTATCCGTTCTCGATTTATCTCCAAAAGAATGAAATTTGTAACAAAAATTAATTGCGGCCTTGCAAGTAGGCGACGCGAGGGATGGTTTCCATGGTAACTACGAAATTCTATCAGATTGTTTATTGCTTATATCGGTTAAAAATAGTCAAAACTGAATGAAATAAATTATTAACGAGAATAATAACAGCAAAAAGAAAATATCCAACTAAAATTTTAATTATAAATGTTGAAAATGTCTACCATCACTGGCCACACACAAATTGAGTCTGTTACCTGTGGATAATACACTCGCTTCTACCTCGGCACTGGATATATATCTGACGGCTTCTCGAATTCTTTGTTTCATATTATCAGGTATTGTTGGGCGGTCTTTATATACTATATAATATATAGTATATAAAGAATAAAAATCAATTACTGTGAGATCGGGGGAACTCGGCGGCCAAGCAAAAATGCTACCCCAGTCTATCCATTTATTTGAGAACCGGTTATTTAAAAATTCATGCACACTTCGCGCATAATGCGCCGGGCAACCATCCTGCTGAATCCACATACCCATTCTTGTCTCCAGGGGAATATCGTCCAACAATAAACGTAATTCATTTTCAAAAAAATGTAAATAAGTCACCCATTTAAACGCTGTTCAAAAAAGTAAGGAGCAATAATTTTCCCCAAAAAATCGCACCAAACATTAACCCTCCAACGATTTCAAAATTGAACTTCGCGTATAACCACTGAGGCTTGCTTTCTGCCCAATAGCGCATGCTGTGTGTATTGACTTTTCCCGCACTGGAAAAAGTTGCTTCGTCAGTCCGTAACATCCATGATAAAAAAATTTTGGTTTTCACTCAACATCCCCAATAGCCAGTGGCAATAGTCCAATTGATGCTCGAAATCGCCATCCTTTAATTCTTGATGTAAGATGACGTGGTAAGGATGAAACTTACGATAACGATAGTAACAGACTCAATTTGCGTGTTACCAGTGATGGTAGACATTTCGAACATTTATAATTAAAATTTTAGTTGGATATTTTATTTTTGCTGTTATTATTCTCGTTAATAATTTATTTCATTCAGTTTTTACTATATTTAGCCGATATAACCATTAAACAATCTGATAGAATTTCATAGTTTCCATGGAAACCATCCGTCGCGTCGTCTACTTGCAAGGCCGCAGTTAATCTTTGTTACAAATTTCATTCTTTTGGAGATAAATCGAGAACGGATAGAGATATTAAGATGCGGTTTTCACTGAAATTTCAACAATTTAATTTAGCTTGAGACACTGGTAATTATATAGCACGCTTACATTTATTTTTTCTTGAAATTCAGCGAAATATGTAATCACTTCAGAAAACCCCCTCTAGTTTACCTATTTCAAACTAAATGCTAGAACTACAATCTTTCTATGAAAAACCCATGAAATGCTCCATCAAACCAGCCCAAAAATGTTCAGATTGGTTGAACGGTTCAGGAGATATTAAAATTTACATATTAAACAATTGATTGGCTTCCCCGTTCCTTATTATCGCAGATACGAAAAAAGTCATTAAGCAAAATAATGGGACATCAACTCAGCTTTAGAGCGATCCATTCAAAACTATAGCTCAACCTGCAATTTTCTGAGATAATACTCATTTTATGATTGAACATAGCAGGTACGCCCCTAGCGGTGAAATTTCGAACATTAAAATAATTTATGTTAGTTATTTAGTTATGTATTTTTTTGTCCCGAAGCTCTAGGCATAGCAGTTTTACTGAATCACCCGGTACACTTAGCAGTAACTTTTAAAATAAACGCCAAAATGTTTGACTCTTAATGTACTTAATTCAATCATATTAAACTGTATTAAAAAGTAAGCACCCAATGGGATTTTTTATATTATAGACTTTTACAATAACAATAATGCAGAAAGAATGAGCACCTTCTGAAATCAACTTGAGCATTGAACGCAATTTTTCATCTACCGCATACATAGTGACTACTTAAATATGGGAGGTTTACCCAAGAAGTAACTAAATTATTAATTTAATGAAGAAGACTATAAAGTTATCACAGCAATGTGAACTACTTTTTCGCTATGATTTAATAAAGCCACAATTCCACAATTCTGAATGTTATTCATTATATATACCTATTTATTACACATCCCCTGGTAAAGTGTGCGCAGCTAATTGCTGTATTGCACGATATAATTGTTTGTCCACTACTGGCATAATTGATCAATTTGAAATTTGAAAAAAAAAGGTAGATAATGAATTCAACTAGCTCTAATATACTTCAGATGGAAGACTTAAAATTAACTTTTTCTCTTGAATGTCCACTTCCCAAAATATTTAGTCAGCTATTTTGAATAAAATTGTTTGACGCTTTACACTATGCCGAAGATATTTGACAAAAATACTCAAAACTGTTGCAATGACACGTAGTTTAACACCCCATTGAAGAGAGGGCCTTGAAAAACGAGGGTCAAGAGATGGCGCTGCCGTTCAAATTTACAAACAACCTCATTTTTAACTTATTGGAATATATCTAGATTTATACTGATAATGATATTTATATTGGTCTTTTAATTTTACTTAATACGCGTGCAAACCGGGACGTAAGTTTGGAAAAAAAGTTATTTTTGTAACTTTTAAACAAATCCAGACTTAAGTAGCAATGTAAGGATTTGTCCTGCTGAATTATCTATTGTAATTATTATTAATAACGACGGAGTGTTAAATTATTTTTGAAAATCAGAATGGATCTGTAACCGGCGTGTTCAGCTATAAGCCAGCAGTGAACGTGGCAAATTGTCGTGACAGCGAGATTACAGTTTCCTTTGTTGTTGAATCATGAGTGTATAAGCATCGGATATGTGCAAGAATTAAAAAAAAAATTCTTCTAGCGACCTCTGTGTTTTTTGTTGCGTAATCTGCACACTGACAGCTATTGCACAATTTAAAAATTAAAGCGACATCTTTAGGAATAACATTGCATAAAGACGAAAAATTCATTATAAACGATTGCGGTGCTCCCATCAGTATTTTTCACAAATACTCTGTAAAACCCTGTCGTAATAGCCGCGGTTCTTGTGGTATGTATCCGTATGGTGACAACAATAACGACACGAGCATCAACGAACAAATGTCACTTGACAGCTTTTGGCTTTATCCGGCTTGTCAAATTGCAGAACTGACATTTGTTCGTTGACATTTCTATCATTATTTTTGTAATAATTTTTGTACCCTGCTCTAGCTGTATGTAAATGATGATGACACCAGTTGTGTTAAAGGTTGATTGTCTATGACTTGTGTGGTGTCCGCTGCATCAGTTCTGAATGTGTGTGCTCAATTTACGATACGCGCTGTTCAGCATAATACTCCATGTCGGGATGTTTTCCGTGAATTTAAAATTCTTACTTTACTCAGCCTCTACGTATATGTTTTTAATGATTACTCTGTCCCTAGGTGTTCCTCTAAATTTTTCGAGAATGGTCCAAGATATAAAGCAATACAGGCTTTTAATGCTTTGCCCACTGAGTTTAAAGCAATTTCTCGGGATACCACTATTTTTAAATATAAACTGAGGGAGCTTTTGCTGGAGAACGCTTTCTATGGCAAGAGTTATGAGCGATGTTCTCTATTAAGCGATCAGCAAGTTACAGCTTGATATAAAAAAGCAGCAAGTTAAAATGGTTGCAAATTTTTCAATGCCTTACAAACAAATTATAAAGCTAGTCCGGCGCTCAATATTTTTAAAAATATTTATTTCTACTACATAGAACGTATAACGTACAATGTACAAAATAACGTCATAAAGGAGGGAGGGGGGGGAGGGGTGAATTTGCATGCTAAGATCCTAAGTAATCATTAATTGAATAACATGATACATTCGTAAGATATCTTTTGACATGCTTTCGAAAAGTTATGAAATTTGTAGTAGACTTAATGTCCTCAGGCAGTTTATTATATAACTTACATCCCAGATAAGTGAGGTTTTTCTGGTAAAAAGTAGTCTTATGACGAGGAGATAATAAGTAATTGCAGTTTCTCACATTATAAGTACTGGCAGTATATATAGAAAATTCAGATCTATGTTTAAACACAAAACACAAAACTTCGTATATATAGGTATCATAAAAGGTCATCCTGATTTTTGAATGTTTCCTTACACAATTCATGCTGTGGTAAATTGTACATGATCCAAACTGCCCGTTTTTGCAATAAGAATATACGGTCAGCATTCGATCCTGAACCCCAGTGTATGATGCCGAAAGCCATCTTCAAGTAAAAATTTGAAAAGTAAAAAGTTTTTAACGTAGATAAAGAGCACGATTTTTTTAAGTTATTAAGAGCGTAACATATTTTTGATAATTCTTTAGAAAGATATTCCACATGACAGTTCCACTTCAAATTTTCGTCGAGAAAGACGCCAAGTAATCTAGCAGATTCCGTGAATATAGACTTTCTAGTTCCTGCTATAGGCAACCTCCTATACATTTAATTTTAAACTTATGGTACATTAGATATGCATATTGGGGATTTTGTTAAAAAAGGACTGTTACGGAAAAGTCAACTTTCTTAAACGTTTTCAGTTTTCTTTAGATGGCTCATATAATAACTTACATACCTGTTCGCTAGTTTTCAAAGATAGAAAGCTTAAAGAACAAAAATGTGGACTAGGGCTGTTGTTATCACAGAGTGCAATTAGAGGTCGCTTCGCAATATATGTGTCTGTACTAAGGCGCCCCACACGAAATGGTTTCGGAAGTATTTTCAATACACGAACTGAACCATGCTTCCAAGAAAACAATTCCACAGCTTCGCCATTAGCTGGAATAGACCATACCTAAAAAAATCTAAATATTATTAAAGTACTAACATTTGCGTTATATTTAAATGTATTTTTTGTATTATTTATATGAGCAATCTGAGTAATGTGCACCGCCTGCAATATAAATATATGGCAATATCAGCCTTACTAAAACAAATGTAGGTAGATAACATGTTTAGCTTTAGCCACTATAAAAATTTATCTACTAAAATAACACAAAGATAATTAAAATCTTCTGAATAATAGCATAAAAAAAATAAACATAACTTTAATAACACTAGGAAATACTTTGAGTTTTTGGTTAGAAAATATCAAAATACTCTACATATTTTCTTTAAATGGTTTCCAAATTATTCTGCAACACTTATAACATATTTTTTCAATAAATACAAGTACCTGAACTCCGTTTGTATATCCTAGTACCAAAATAAGTGGTGCAGATATGGGATTTTCAGGATCTCCGTTTGGCGCACAATCATCAATATGAAGATGTTCAAAATGCGCCCATTGAATTTGATCCTTGCTCTCTCCTGGAGTGTTATATGCATTTGGCACTACATCGCTTATAAATCCTGCTACACTATCTAAGATAGTTGGATCTGTTACTTGCTGTGGAGAAACCGTTACGGGATCCCCGTTTGTCCTGCCTTGGGATTTTGACCGATGTTGAGAGTCAGCAGACATTTTCTTGATTTCTAGAATGTTATGATGTTCATTTAGCAATCTGTTGCATAATTTCATAAGTTTTGCTAAAAGATAAATATAGATATTTCTTTAATAAACCAAACTTCAAGTATCTAAACAAAGGGTGTGGAGAATATTGAATTGGCAGAATATACTCATGTATTAATTGTTGACAACACTTAATATACGTAAAATACGACACGTTATTCATTAAATAGGTGAAGTGAATTAATTTTAAAACGATTTACCTTGTTTTAACACAATAATAACATTTTTTACCACCTTTATAATAACTGCGTCACATTCACTGACAGATTTGAAGCAAGTGACGTCAGTAATTTACAGCTTTTATAAAATTAAGTACAATACTAAATACGACGCGTGGAATAATTGTCTATAATAAAAAAAGAACAAAAGAAAATATTTAATAATAATATTAATCTTTATGTTTGGAATGAAGCGTAACAAATTGTCACAACACAAAACAGCTGATTGGATAACAACAACAAAAAAATGTCAATAAAAGTATTCCGTAACACGTTTAACAGTTAAGTAATAAATTTGCCTAATTATTATTGTGGACATCGCCGATATGGATATTACCAATATTACTGATAATTAGCAGAGATAATATATCCAGATATTAGTCATTAGTGCACGCTGCATACTTATACACCACCGTTCAATGAGTTCAATCAATTCAATGTTATGGATATGGTGGAAACGCAAATAGGTTTTGCATGTTGAATTTAAAAAATATTTTAGCTATTTGTACGTGTTATTTTTACAAAGGCTGACTTTTCAAGCAGTATGATCTTTGCATTGTTGTTGAAGAATTAAGACCTGACTGATGTATTAGGGGTATATGGTAATAAGAATAGATAAATTGGCTGAAAATCGTTTTCTTTTCAAGAATACTTTCTGCCGGGTAATATATTTTTACTCCAAGCATAATCCACTTATTGGAGGCATTGTACTTGAAATTTTACTATATTTCCACAGCATTTTCATAATAATTATTATTATACTCATTCTTTGGGAAAGACTTTTAAATTATGTGGCTTCTTATTTTACTGATGATGACATATACAGTTGGACTGGCGTACCATTTCACCCCTATCAGAAAAGGTTAAAGATTCAAATTTATGCATAATATTTGATGGTTCATTTGTATTTAATCTAGCTTGTCCAGTCACAGTTAGGGAACAAGCAAGAGGTACTTTACCAGATTTGGAAATATTCATTGAATCATTAAATTTTATTCGTAATGCAAAAACAAATTACGAATATTTTGCTATTTTTTTCTGGCAATCAGATTTCATAAACCACACATTCCATTTAAATTCCAATTGAAACACCTCAGTAAATATGTTTAATGATTAGTTACATACTACTATTAGTAACTGATATTATTTTAGAACATCATCCATCAAGTAAAATAACGGTTGAGTTTTCGTGGGAGACCATCTTCAGTACCAAGCATAGCTCTAAGATGACTTGATCTAACATTTCGAAATTTTGTAACTCACACGAGAGATTTTCCTAACTATTTTAAATTTTAATACATAAATCAATTTTCGCTATGACAAATGCCGTTCGCGCCAGGTCGTTATCTCGATTTTTTTTAAGTAACAGTATGAGTGGTGCGTTACATGTATTTTGTAAAGCTTATGTCCTCTTTACAACAATGTAGAACTTGCTTCAGTTTCTTTTAAAAATATTAAAAGACAAAATGAAAAATTTAAATTTTATTAATCCGGTGATTTTTTTATTACCATTTCATTTTCGATATTAAACAAACATTATTCTTATAAAAGTTGCATAGTTAGATATCTGCGTAATTCAAAAGTATCATCGCCTATAGTTAACATTGTAGGGGATAAAAAAGGTACTATGTGTAGCAATCTTCACGTTTCTTACAATTAGATAAAAAAAAAACCAAAATAAAAAAAACTCACGTATGACACGGAAGTTTATAGTCAAAATATCAAATTCAATTCGTAAATAAAAAGGCGTACTGGAATCGTGAAACTATGCGTTCAATACTAACGTACGGTAACGAGAAAGAAATGGAAATTGTTGAGCACGAAAAGAAAAAAGAAATTATAACAAATATAGGAGGATTAAAAAATCCGAAATAGCCAAATTGAAGATAGAGATATATATTTCAAAACACAATATGTAAAAGCAAAGTTTATTGCAAAAAGCTACCAAATGCTAAAATTTAGCACAGTTAATGAATATTTTGTTGTAAAGTAAGACACTATAGAAAATGTGCAGTTCAGGCATTACTGAATAGACGTCACTGTTCTTTTGAATAGGAATATTGGAACCATTGGAATGCTTCTCCTTTTGGGCTGTTAAGTTCTGTTCTCTCTCCACAGAGGACGCACGTAAGCAATAGGAAAAATGTGTTGCCTTATGTAAGATTAATTAAATGTGAATCAAGAATTAAAAATGTGTTAGAGAAATAGTTATTTGTATCACTAGGCCAGAAACTATAGTTTTGTGAGTGTGAGTACGCTTTGTGGGGCCGAGACGAAACCGAGAGGCAGAGGGCCTCGCAACTTAATGTTTTGAGAAGAAATAACATCCAGCTAATTGGGCGAAAGGAGCTAGGAAAGCGTTCCGATTTTCCGATTTTAGAAAATACACTACTCTCACCTCCGTCCATCTTGTTGGTATATAATTTCAAGCAAGACTAGCTCTGAAAAGTCTAGCTAAAAGTGTGGAACTAGTATTGTGCTCCCATGCTGATTAAGGCTAACCGCATTGAATGTTACTACCGTCTTCGCTGCTGTCTGTCAATCATTTTTTCATTTTTTTTTTTGTCATTTATTTACTGTGAAGTATAACCCGTCACCGTATTAATTTAATACGGGTCGGAATTTGAAAGTATAATAGAGAATTACGATGTGCATGCAGGAAGTTTTAGATATGTGCAACGTGCAATTTATGTACATGCTATGTGTAAAAGGTAATACGATAAAAAGAAAAGAAAAAAAAATGAGATAAGTAGATGTACCTATCAGTAAGTAAGTCCCTTTTGGCCGTATCCAGGATTTTTATTTCTGCTTGCGCAGTTACCTGGACTTCGTTTCCGTCCCTAACCTCGTGGAGGCGGGGTGCCTTAGCTGGTTTTTGAAGTTGGAAGTGTACATGCTCATTCTTTTTTGTTGCTGCCTACATGCATCGTTTACAGCGAAAAAGTGTATTTTTTTTTTAATTCTTACGAAACTAATGTTAGTAATTGTTAGTAAAAAATAATAAACCTTAACCATATAACCTTAACCTAATGTTAGTAGTGTTAGTACGTCATGTCCGGTATGTTTCCCCTATCCTGGCATCATCAAGAAGTCGGCCGTCAGCGCCCTAAGTATCACCGGGATTCCACACTTCAAGGTACTTCAGTACCAGGGGAACTGGTTGTCAATTCAGGTGTGTCTAATTCGGGTTTTGTCTCAATAGGTATGTATCCTGGCATCCTCCGGAAGTCGGTCGTCAGTGCCCTAAGGGTCACTGGGATTCCACACTTCCAGCAGTTCAGTACCAGGGTAACTGGTTGTCAATTCGGGTGTTTGTATGAATCGGGTTTTGTCGCAATAAGTATGTAGTTGTCTGTCAATCAGTCGACTTAGGACGTTGGATACTGCGGGTTGTAGTGTCCTCTGGGAGGTTATTCATCATCTAACATCCTGGGAAGTGGTTCTGTGCCAAAAGCTCTAACGTTGCTTTTATCGAGTTCGTAAACGCGCCATCCGTTCGTCTTAGCGAACTTAATGTTTGCACCGGATCTCTTGAGAGTACTTTGTGGATTCTTGCTGTATCAGGTGTATTTGACAATATCTGACAAAACTTCCTACGTGACCCCTGTTAGCTCTTCTAATCACCTTATTATACTCCGTTAGAGCTCGACGTTATTGGTTCGAGTTACCAGATGTTTTAGACCGGTTGAATAGGGTTCGGACTTCTTTTCTACGCAGGCTTATAACTTTCTCCTTTACATGTTTTAAAATGATTAAATTTTGGTACAAAATTTTGTCAAAGAATACAAAAACCAATCCAAGTTAAATAGTGCATTCCAAAAGGTTTTTAAGCGAGCCTTGACTCTACATTCATTAGCAATTTTATCGTAAGTTCTGTATTAACTATTTATATGTGATATACTTTCAAGTAAAGTAATGCATTTGTTGAGTCTGTTAAAAGTTAAGTAAGTAGTATTGTTGAGTGAAAAAAGTATAATAAGAAAGTTCATAGTAATGAATTACTGGCAAGAATAGCAACAGCTGATTAGCAGAAATTTATTGATCAAACTTGTAATAGTAGCAACCGAATGTCATATCTCGTCAAATTATTTGTCAATCTAGCAATAATTTTGGTGATTTTATAATGGACGACGAATTTGATGTAAACTGTTCCAGATCAATAAAAGCAAGTAAATATGAGTTTAACGACCCATCAGTTAGAGAATGGTGGTACAAGATTTTCGACAAGCTGGAAAAGGAGTTTAATATCGTATGTTGTTTCATAACTAATTATTTATCAGTACCACCGTAGGCCATTTAAATAATTATATCATGTTAGTGTTTGATTATCATAACTTTGAGCTGTAACAGATACCGACTAATATTTTAGGCACCTGATCAAAGATTAGATGTCATTCGAGATATGTTGCCCGATATAAAGGACCGACTTGAAGCAATATTGGCATTTCAAGAAGTGGATCTAGAAACTATCAGTTTAGAGAAAACAAGTGATCACAAATTTAGATCTTCTGGATCTTATGGTTCTCGTTATGGTTCCAACGAGTCGTTAGAGACTCAATACGAGGAATTTGATGAAGAAGGCGAAACGTGTGTAATATGCTATGTGCAATATTATTAATACTTTAATAGATACTTGTTGAAACTCCATATTCGATAAGTAAAAATAACAAAACATGAAAGTTTGAAATATTTTAATACAGTAACTAACAATCTAGTATACTAAACATTTTTACTTATAAATTGGGAGATAGTAGCAGGGAGTAACACAAACCTTTTTGTTCATTCAGAGGTGCATCTATGTTTTCTTGTCCATTGATTTCTAAGTATCGTGACCCTTATTATTTTTTTGAATAAATTTACCATTTGTATGATGTTTTCCCTAAGCATGATAAAGAGATATATTTATTAGAATTTTTATTTGGAATTGTCGGATAAATTATTGAAAGAGTTAAAGCCTTTTGTTGTTGTAGAAAGTATATTATCAATAATGTTACGCGAGTAGGTCGTCATTATTTAACGCTATTCTATATATATTCTACTAGGTTCTAGAACAAACCGACTTTCATCGCTATTGGATCTCAAGCTTTATCCACCATTGTTTGTGAGGTAATTGAGAGTTTAGATGTGCGCTCTCTAGGGGACACAAGCCAAACTCTCAACCTACGGAACGACCGCAGCGTAAGCCGGTAATACACTCCGAGTGACACTAACGATGCCTGTTGGCAGAAACTTGAGTCAGTTTCAAGTGCTATTCCTCTTTCATGGTTTTTGCTGGTATGGTGATTCCAACAATAGACTATGAGCTCCGCAATGGTAGCATTTTTCGATTATAATTGTATTTAGGCATATTTTTCCTTTGATATTTTCGAAGTTAAAGTAAGAAACTAGATTTGTTAGAATACTTGCAAATCAATAGACGTAAGTTAGACGCAGCTCTGAACGAATAAATAGACTTGTATTACTTCTCCCCACTATTTCTCAATTTATAAATAGAAATGTTTGTATTAGATTGTTAATTCAACTTCATCTATCTGAGGTAGTCACAGTGTGACGAAACGCTCGTAGGGTATATTAAAATATTTGAAACTTTCAATTTTTGTTATTTTTATTTGTTTGAGATTTCCTTTGGGAAAAATAGGTCTTATACGTAAAGACTTTGTTTTAAAGTTTCACTTTAATTTTATTTTGTCTACTTGTTTTTCTTGTTTTAATGAATTTGTCAATGCAGAGGAAATATTCTAGTAACTACTAATTACAAAACTTTTTAAATTTAAATATCTTTATGTAGGTTTGAAAATTAGTATGAATGTGTTGATCTTTTCCCGTTAGTTTTATATCCAAGGTGAATTGCAATCTAGGATGGAACGAGTTGAAGGTTCCCAAAATTTCATTGTGTTTATAACATGGTATTGCTAAGATGCAATCATCAATGTATCTTTTCTGGAAAGCAATTTAATTGTTTTCATAGATTCGGTTTCTAATTTTCCCATGACCAGGTTTGCTATTATACACTTGAAATGGGGAACCCATTGCTGTTCGAAAGGTTTGCTGATAAGTTTTATTATTGAATTGAAAATACGTTGTGTTGAGACTTAGTGTTATGGCTTTTAATAAATCCTTTAATGTTAAATTAGTAAGAACCTTCAGCTCGTTCCATCTTTCTTTCATGCATTTTAAGGCTAAGTTTGTCGGGATGTTACTGTATAAAGATATCGCGTCAAAGCTAACAAGTTGATCGTTTTTAGGTATTAAATTAATTTGGGACAATTGTTTCGGAAATTCGTGGATTTCCATTTTCAACCGAAGACCGAATGAACTAAGAAACGACAAAATATTTAAACATGCTCGTTTATCCCTACCCTAAATTTATATTTACTAATGTTTTTTCCCTTAGCGCTTACTTTCACCTGCTAGAATTCTGTGAATTCTAAACTCATACAAAATGTAACTGCGTAAGAAATGTGTTTTTAACCCAATAAATCCATCAATACTATATGGTAGAGCGCAGCCTGTTCATGATTTAATAAATTATTATTTTTAGATTCTCTTTTAATATAAATACAGTCAAAAGCGGATATTTCTTTCGGGGATGTTACCTTTTTTTAGTAGTTTGAGGTTTTCAATGTTGATTTTAGTATCATGAATATTCTGTGCCACACTGGACGCGTGAACTCTACCGTACCGATAATGTGCAATGTGTTCCTTAAATCTAGTTCCGTTCCAATTGCTCTTTTTGATTGTCCGACATAAACTTTATTGCGGGCTCCACGCCCAATTTTATAAAAGCCTTCTTTTATCCTTAGAAGTACCTAACAAATTTGAATAACTTAAGATGTTAAGATCGCGGAATATAAAAGACTAAGTTCCCTATGCATGTATCAAAATCGTTTTCAAATTGACGGGAAGTTTTTTGAATAATCGCAAGCAAGGAACGGCAATGGGTAATTCATAGTCTCAATTCAATGCGAATCTTTTCATGAGTAAATTTGAAATTAAGTTGAAGAAGAAGCTAATTATTTCCCTAGGATTTGGCTGAGGTACGTCGACGATATATTCGCGGTTTTCGATACTACTAAATCCACTATCACTGATTTGTCACCGAAATAAATTCAAAATTCTATAGTATAAAAGTATTATACTATATACCTATTCACTGTACAAGAGAAGAAGTAAACAAACAACTTCCGTTTCTCGATGCCTTAGTAATTAGGAACAATAACAAACTAGAAATAGACATCAATAGAAAAGAAACCAATACTAATAGATTGATTATGGCTGATTCAAATCATTGCAGACAACATATTGTTAGGTGCTAAGGATATATTCACCGTCAACGAAAGATCGGGCATTTATAAATGTGGGTGTGGAAACTGCAATAAAGTTTATGTAAGGAGCACATTGCACATTATCGGTACGGCAGAGTTCTGCGTAGCACATACGGGTCACAAGAAGAACATTGAAAACCTCGAACTACTAAAAAATGTAACATCCCCGAGAGAATTATCCGCTCTTGAAAGCATTTATATTAAAAGAGAATCTCAAAATAATAATTTATTAAATCGTGAACATTCTCCACTCAACCATTCGGTGCTGATGGATTTATTAGGGTAAAAACACATTTCTTCTGCAGTTAC
This sequence comes from Cetonia aurata, assembly GCA_949128085.1. NCBI lineage: Eukaryota > Metazoa > Arthropoda > Insecta > Coleoptera > Scarabaeidae > Cetonia > Cetonia aurata. Next base: position 3,769,610 of record OX421885.1, read on the forward strand.
ATTTTATATGAGTTCGGAATTCCCAGAATTCTACGCAGGCGGTAAAGCACTTGTAAATATAAAGTTAGGTTAGGGATAACTAATCATGTCTAGATATTTTATCGTTTCTTAGTTCATTCGGTCTTTGGTTGAAAATGGAAATCCACGAATTTCCGAAACAAATCCGACAAAGTAATTTAAAATTGATGTAGTGCGGAGTGATCGGATATCTTGTGTGTCTATTACTACGCTACAATCCTTGCATATCTCAGTATATTGTGCTATTATTTTTTTTAATAAAATTAATGAAGTTCAATGAATCTTTTATGTGGTAGTAGTTTTTCCGTATGATTTTGGAGATTACCTATACTTGTTAGATATTTAGATAAATTATATGTGCGGTTTTGAATACTTGAACTAATCGGTCTAAGTGAACTGTTTACCTTGTGAATTCTCGTTATAAATTTTTAATTTGTTACCTTGTTCTTTCAAAATTATTTTTTTCCTTTCATTCTTTTATAATTTAGTTATTTTGGTTTTGATACTTGTCAGTTGCATCGTTTTTTAAGCTGGTGTATGCGTTTCTATCGTTAGCATGGTATTCATTTTGTTATCATATTTTTTCTTCTCCATTATAATATTTTTTTTTTGATTTGTCAGCTTTTAAAATATATGTTGTTTGAAAAAATAAAATTAAAGTGGAACTTTGAAAAAACAAAATTATTTATGTATAATATACCTATATTTCCCAAAAAATAATGAAAAGTTGTTAATGAAAAGGTTAATTAACACAAGAAGGTCAAAGAAAAAAGAAGGAAAGAGTTATTTTTACTTATATTAAAACCGTTGTACATTTCTTCAGTTTTCCTTGAATCGCAACTAAAACTTGTAGGTAGTTCCTGAACAGACAAACACGCTAGCTTTATTCATTTACTTCACTCTACTAGTTATATAAGAAAACTAGTTATTCGTGACAATTGTTTCGGAAATTCGATTTCCATTGTCAACCGAGGAATTAAGAAAAGATGTCATGCTTAAACATGTATTGTTATCCGTAGGTACTTCAAAAAGATTTTTTGAAGTGATTCAAACATTCTAACATTTACTTTGGCCTGGTGAACTGCTAAGAACTAGAGATTAACGCAAGAATGGAGTCATCAGTGTACCCCAATAAATCCATCAACACCGAACTGTGAAGAAGTATGTGTCCGCTTTTATTCTCTCAGTAAAGTTGCATTTTTCATTAGTTATAGATTTTCTATTTTGATATTGTGTCTGGTATCATTTGCCTATGTGTTTTTTCAATTGTAGTTCCAATTACACGTTTTTTTCTTCTTCGGTCCAGTATAAACCTTATTGCAATCGCAGCATCCAATTTTGTAAGTGACCGATCTTTCACCATAATTCGATTTATCTTTCGAGTTAGCTAATTGTTTCTTAATTTGTTTCGCAATGTAAAGCATGTGTTCGTATTTTGGTTTTTAATAAACGCTTATGCCTTTTGAAATTCTATGTCAAATTTTTTTGTCGCAGGTTCCTACTGAGGTTAAAGTCGTTGATCTTCTCATATGCTTATATCAAACTTTCTTTGGATTCCGTTTCAAATTAAACTCAAAATTCGATATCATTAAATTCATGGTAGAAGAAGAGGTCAAGAACTGCCGTTCCTAGATGACTTACAATTAGTAAAAAGAAATAATAACAAATTAGGAGTAGAGATTTACAGAAAAGACGCAACACCAATAGATTCATAATTGAATTGCTTGCTGCAAATACAGGAATTCCCTGATGAATGAAAAGTTGCTAGAGTAGTTTTACTCCTAAAGAGTGGAAAGCCCCTGGAAGCACCCAAGTCCTACCGCCCCCTGTGCCTGCTTAATACGTTGAGTAAGATGTTTGCGACACTAATCAGAAATAGACTGCAATAGGAAATAGAGGAGAAAGGTGACCACCTTTCCATAGATTACAATTTGGGTTCCGTAAAAACAAGTCAACCATTGATGCGGTTCTTTTTGACTTATCTAATTATTATTATAGATTAATAAACATATTCTATTCTATTCTATTCTATTCTAAGACCGTCATAGACACTGCTAGGGATTTCAATAGCAAGTGGTGTGCTCTGGTAACCATAGATGCCAGGAATGCCTTTAACACAGCCTGCCATGAATTGATAGTGAGAGAACTTATTAATAGTATTAAATGTATCCAGTTACTTGATAGGACTAATAACGAGCTACCTCACCAACAGGAAGATCCATATGTGCAAAGATGCCGTTGTAGATATGAGTGCTGGTGTTCCGCAGGGATCGGTTTTTGGGCCGACACTGTGGAATTTAGTGTACGACGGGGTCCTAGGGCTCGAGCTGACAGTGGACGCGGTGTGTGTTAGATTTGCTAATGATGTCGCACTGGTGGTGGGAGCCACGGATGAGTTTTCTTTAATAAGAAACACCAATGTATGTCTTGAAGAGATTAGTGCGTGGATGAAGAACCATAGATTGGCACTTGCGCTGGAGAAGACGGAGGTTCTGTTAATGAACGGTAGAAGGAAAAAGACACCACATTATCTTTCTTCTCGAGGGGATGGTGCTAAAACCCGCAAAAACTGCAAAATACTTTGAGGTTACCCTCGATGAGAGGGTGTCGTTCGGGCCTCACGTGAAGAGTGTCATTAGTAGAGTCGATGTAAGGGTGGATGTGCTAACCAGAATCATGGCGAATATCACAGGACCTAGCAGTCGCAAACGGGCGGTTCTGTGCGGTCCTCCTATAGAACAGTGTCTCCGGTAGCGCTATAAAAGTAATAGCGGGGTGGTGCCTATTGATTTGATGGTGAAGGAGAGGGCGTATATTTACGGTACGAGACAGGAAGAACGAAAGCTAGTAGTAATAGTGTTAGAAGCTAAGAATGACACCAAGTTGCAATGGCAGAGAAGATGGGACAGTGAAGATTTGAAGACGCAGTGGACGAAACGCCTGATAGGGCGCATAGAAGACTGACTCGTCTGTAGACATTGAGTGTTCGATTACTATTTAACATAGACACTAACGGGCAACGGATCCTTCCGCGCGGTCTCGAAACGTGTAAATAAGGATAACAGCGATGAATGTATTTACTGCGGAATAACTGATACAGCAGAGCACACGCTGTTTGAAAGTTCTAAGTGGGGAACAAGACAAGAGAGAAATACCTGATGACGCTGTGCTGTCAAGTGACACCAGAGACCTTGGTACCCAGCATGCTAGACTCGCCATTCAAATGGAAAGTGTTGCGCGGTATGACAAGAGATATCTCTTGTCATACCGTGCAACACAACAACAAATCTCGAGGAAAGAGGCCGACGAAATAGGCTGCCGGCAGTATCTGATGTTATATCGTCGTTAGTCTCAAATACTGTAGAGTGCATTTCGAGGGGTTTTAGAGGGTAGGCTGTGCGCAGAGAGTCCCTCACTCCCAACTCGCGATAGAGTTAAGCGCTTAAGCATTTCCTCTGTCAGCATCAATACCTTAATTAACAGATTAATAAAATTCCGACGAATAAGCCGAGATTTCATAAGGAATTCATCAAAAAACATAGCGGTCTAATAAGATTATGTTTCTGTATGGCAAGCCACTTCTTTTTAGGGTCCATAATAGTTTAGCGTATGGTACATGTACTCAATATGAAGCTTGAACCACCAATGTCACAATAACTTAGCTTGGATTCCTAATTCAAAGGTCTTCAGTTCTAGACTCTGTGGGGTCATGGTTTTTCTTTGTTTTATTGTACTGGAATAATTGAATGTGATGCAACAGATAAATGATACCAGACATAATATTAAAATAGAGGATGTTGAACTAATAAAAATAAAACTTCAAAACCATATACCTAAGAAAAGACTTTAATAACTTATTTAGCAGAACAAAATGGGCGTTAGGAATAAATACTTGTAAATATCTATTTTTAGAGTAGTCTCTTAATTCATTCGGTTTTCGGTTGAAAATGGAAATCCAAACAATTGTCCAAAATAACTAAACTAAATACTCTTCCCTGGTATTTGCGTGTTTGTTACTACATTACAGTCCTTGCGATATTTTGGATTAATAGATAAATTTAAATTTTCTGCAATCATTTTTAACTTATGATAATAGAGATAACGCGGGCCCGGGAAATCCGTACATAAAGTTTTTTAAAACGAGACCCGATAGAGCGGCGATATGGCAAACTTTACCACCATTAAAATTAGAGGAAATGAATTTGACTCAAAAGGCGACTGCGGTTACTGAAATGGTAGTGCAATCACTAAAACTAAGTTAATGAGTACAGATATTATTTTATTTCAGATAGCGCAAAACTTTTACGAATGGTTAAAGAATATTGGGGGCGATGAGCAACCAACCCTGGACACAAAAACTATAATTAGATTGTTTGAAATTGGTTTCAATTACCATGCAGCCCATTCCCTTTGTGTCAAAATAAAGGAGTTACCAGCTGTTACCGACGCTATTGCGGAAACTAGAAATTTACCAGAGGTTGGTTTTAAAACAGTTGAATCTAAAGCTTCATGATCCTTATTGCTAGAGTAGTTTTTTTTTGATTATTCAGTGTTCTATCAACTATCACAAGTTTTTGTTTGAAAATTTCTAATATGGAAATTATAAATAATGAATATACAAATAAGATCATGGAAATGCGACATGATGTACTAAGTATTCTTCACTATACAGGGTGTCTCAGCTTTTAGTTTACAGGCATTATCTACTTTCACTGTATAGTTACCAAAACAATGTTCAAATAAAAGTTACTTGGTATCATGTTATGTCGCAAATGACAAATGCAGTTTTCTATTTGATCGTGACCTTGAAGAAAATTTCAAGGTCATCTTTGAGTTTTTAAAAGGAAACACATATTTTTTAATGTTGCATGTTATTTGTCAGAAATTAGCAAACAACTTTTGTTTGACAAATTTTTTAATTTGCGTTGTCAGTTTTGAAACAATTCATATTAACTTTTTCAAAGCAATTTTTATTAGCTTAAAGAAATATTTTAATAATTTAGTTAATTTTATAGATGTTCAATTTGGGCGCCACCAGCTTGGACACAAGCTTCTAAGCGACGACACAATTCTCTAGTGCAAGATGAAAGTATCATTCCCTGCGTTATACTTCGGCATCCCATGCGGATTCGATTTTTCAGATCATCGACGTCCGCCGACCGCACTTGGTATACTAATTCCTTTAAATAACCCCACATAAAAAAATCGAGAGGCGACAAATCCGGAGAACGAGCAGGCCAAGGAATAGAACCTCTGTTTCCTATCCACCCATTGGGGTAAAGAGCATTTAAGTAAACGGTCACAATTTGCGCATTATGGGGTGGTGCGCCATCTTGCTGCCAAATTAGATTTTCTCGTTCATTAAGAGGAATATCTTCCATTAAATTTGGAAGCACATGTTGCAAAAAATGTAAATAACGTTGTCCTGTTAGGGTTCCTTCGTAAAAATGGGGACCAATGAGATGCCCATTAAACATTCCACACCAAACATTAGTTCCCCATATCGTTTGAAAGCGTGTTTCCTCCATCCAACGCGGATTTTGGTTAGACCAGTAATGAGCATTATGTTTGTTTACAACACCATTATTATGAAAACGACTTTCGTCACTCCATAAAATACAGTTAAGAAGATTTGGATTAGCATCTTCTAGAACTTGCAATCGTGCAATGAAATCCAGTCGTCTTTGTAAATCATTCGGCCTTAACTCTTGTGATAAATGAACTTTAAATGGATGATATCGATGCGCTTTTAAAATTCTATGTACTGTATCCTTACTAACTCCAATTTCTTCTGCCAAAAATCGAAGTGATACATGGGGATTTACAGATACATAATATGCCAAAACGTTGATCACATTCTCTTCATTTCTAGCAGGAGCATTATGGTTGGCATGTTTTACAGTAGAAGGAAGTGAACCAGTTCGTAACTTTGCCTCTACTTTGCTAAATGTTGTATGTGATGGATAAGTGCGTCCCGGAAATCTCTCTCGATACAAATTTGCAGCTTCTCGAGAATTCTTTCTGCATTCTCCGTAGATTAATAACATATCTACATATTCATTTGAATCGTATGTAAACGCCATAGTAAATAACTGAAGATAACAGAAATCAAATTTTTATTATAAAACCGAGACTGTCAGATCCGGGGTTTTCGGATTGACAAGTTTGTAATATCACTGTACCAACTTAATGCGAATTGTTTCAAAACTGACAAGGCAAATTAAAAAATGTGTCAAACAAAACTTGTTTGTTAATTTCTGATAAATAATACGCAACATTAAAAAATAGATGTTTCCTTTTAAAAACTCAAAGTTAATCTTAAAATCTCTTTCAAGGTCACGAACAAATAAAAAAACTGCATATGTCATTTTCGACATAACATCATATCAAGTAACTTTTATTTGAACATTTTTTTGGTAACTATACAGTGAAAGTAGATAATGCCTGTAAACTAAAAGCTGAGACACCCTGTATACGCTCTAATTAGTGAATATTCCTTTTAGCGTTGGCATTATGAAGTTTCATCATAGGAATTATAATTTTAAATTAATGAACAAATGTTTTGAGAATTTATTACCGTTTGCTGAGTTTTACCATGGTATTAAGGCTGCTGTCTTTCCTTTTGTTGCGTATATTTGGCATACTTTGCCAGACTTGGCAGTCTTCTCTAGATCTCAGTGAGTTTCAGGGAATCTCAGTGAAGAAATTAAGCTGGAGAACTGATATACCTCTGCGTCATTCTTCACTCCAATTCTACTTGCAGTCCACAGTTTCAAATAATTAAGACCAGGGCAGAGACAACACTTATGCTAGCTAGAAGAGCCATGAAAAATCATGAAAAAACACTGTCCGCTATCGTTTTCACTTTACGGTAAACGTGCATCCATCGATCCATCCTTTACTGACCGGACATTATGCGCGTCTGTGATCGTACGCTCATAAGTTTATCTTATGAATAAAAATGGTTGTTGTTGATTCTGTTTTCTTCCGCAACGGATACGCTTCAGTAATAGACAAGCATAAGGGAGTCGTAATTTTCCATCGCAGAGAGATTTTATTGCACCATTATTTTACGCTTTATTTATATTTTCATTTGAACTAATCTGGGAATAATGATGCACTTTTTTTTTAAATGGCATACTTTTGATTTAACAGATATTTTATATTTCAGAGTCAAATATTTGTTAGAAATACTGTAACATTTAGCATTGATATGAAATGACGCTATTATTTGTAAGGTTTCTATATAATCGATAGTTGTTGGTTGTTTAGGCATCCGTTAGAGTGAGCCTCCATACCCAATTAAAGCGGGATTTGAGGGCTTATAAGACGAAAGAAAAACTTGTTGCTTTTGGGAAAATGCTACCTTTGGAGTTACGTTCAAAGCCACCTAGAGAAGATTTTGTGAAAAAATGGTTACATTGTAAAAAGGTACCTCGAAAATTGGCTACAATGGAAGCTGTGTGGGGCGGAATCGAAGGCTTAAGGTTTTTATATTTACTTATTAAATTTTTTATATGGTTGGAGTTACTTATTATAGTTTGGTAATTGACAGAGGAACGTTGAAAAAATATTTTATTTATATTAGAATCTTAAGCGTATGGTCCGGACATGATTTTAAAAGAATGTGGGAAATCTTATTCTAATGAGTAGAGCAGACTATTTTCCGCACGCGCCATGTGCGCCGCTGTGGTCGCTCCAGGGAAATATTTCGAAAGATATAAAGAATATAAAAAAATGTTTCAAACAAAAGTTGTATGGTTTCGAGGGCACATAAGTAGTATCATTGATTTGACCTTGAACTGTCATTTGAAGGTCATATGAAGGTCACCTAAAATTTCTTAAATGGAAGAGCCTGTATATTATTGCATATTCTTGTAGATTATTACAAGGGCTTTTCAAAACACTAATGACAAAGTATTTTTTGTGAAGTACTTTTTGAGTTATCAGACTTGAAAGTCTCGGTACTAGCACTATCTAAGTGTACATAAAACGCTTAAATGTACCACCATTTTGTTTGACCCATAATCGCAAGCGATTTTCAAATGCATCGACTGTTTTTCTAAGAATATTGGTTGAAAAACTGCCACATCCTTGTCTAATGCAGTCCTTTAGGTCTTCAGTTGTGGTGGGTGCGGTCTAGTAAACAGAAAAACAGAAAAAGTGTAGTGACTTTGGAGGTATTGCGTAGATAAGTGAAATTTAAAAAAATCTCGTACAGTGCGCGCATAATGTGGTACTGATGGTTTGAGATTTTCAGTACGATGTTTCGTTTTCGAAAAATCATCAACTTTTTTTTTTTTAAATACAGCCCTGCTATTTTGATTTTTAAATCATAGTCATTTTGAGTTCTAAAATAAGGGATATATCACTTGTAATGGTTTAAACACGTTTTCTGCTTTTTTAGGTGTCTTTTAAAATTATTCCAGAGAAATCTTCTAAGTTCGGGACTGAATGCTCAAAAAACATTTATTTGAGAAAGTTTAATAATTCAAAAAAGCATAAAAATTTCAACAAAATTTATTAGTCATTAAAATGTAAAAAATCAAATCATACTATCGTAAAACATGCGTAGTGGGCTTTGAAAAAAGAAAAATATTCTTGACAATTTACTTCTGTCACAATACAAAATCTAATTATATACGCAGTTTCTTTATTCGTTTAAAAATGGTTGGACATTTCTCTTTTGAAGAAAAGTTTAATATGTTAAAGTGTTACATTTTGTATCATAGTAATATTCGAGAAGCTCAGGAAATGTATTTACATAATTATCCCGAAAGATTACAGCCGAATAAAAAGATGTTTGGAAGAATGGTTGCCAATTTATTGCAGTGTGGGTCATTTAAATAAAAAAGTTGTTAATAGAAAGAAACCATGTAATGAGGGAATTCAGAATAATGTGGTGTTAATTGCAGCGGAAGATCCTACAACATCAGTTAGAAATATTAAACAAGCAAGTGCATGAAATGCCAAAATCTACAGCGCAATTAATTTACGTAAGAACAAATATCGCCCGTACAAATTTCGAATCTACCAAGGATTGACCGGAAGACGAAGTAAGGCAAAGGGCATTTTGTGAATGGTATACTATAGTGTCAAAACAATGAAAATTTTATCAATAAAATTTTATTTTCTGACGAAAGTATGATAACCAACAACGGAATCTTTAACAGAAGAAATACCCATTATTGGTCCATAGAAAATCCGCGATTGTACAATTTTTTGTTTCTACATTTTTTTTTTGTTACCACGGATCACTAACTTCGGAGCGGTATGGAAATTTACTGCAGCATAATTTGGAAGAATGGTTCGATATTAACTTACCGCTAGCAGAAATCAATGACTTTTGGTTCCAACAAGATGGGGACCCCGCTCATAATTCCAGAATTGTTCCAGAAGATTTATCAAATAGATTTCCTGACACATTCACTGTTTCTTGGCCTGCACGATCGCTGGATCTAATCTTTATCTTTGGGGGGTACATCAAAAACTATGTGCACCAACGTAATTTTCAAACAGAGGAAGAATCACGTCAACTAGTTTTAGAAGAACTTCAAACCATTACACCAAATGTACTCAACAATGTGTTGGATTCCACAGTAGACGATGTTACTTATCCTTAGAAAATTTGTCATTTGTTTGAACACTTTCTGTTTTTACACAATTAATGAGTTTTTTGCGTATAATACTGAACCATAGATTTGTCTCTTATGGTTACTTGTTCAAATTAGATGTTAAATTGTTAACCAATGTGTTTTTTAATGTTTATTAGTATATATGTTATTCTTTTGTATTCATTTGAGACGCATTCTATACATTGGTCATTAAATAAAGTTCGATTATTATTATTATTATTATTGTTATGTAAATAAAATTTCATTTATTAATTTGTCAATTGAAATTATTTTATTTCTTTATTTATTATAAATGTGTTTATTTTTATAATAATTGTTAGTAGGGTAATAAATTTTGTTGACATTTTTGTGCTTTCTGGAATTAGTGTCGAACTAAACAGATTTTTCTGGAATAATTTTAAATGATATCTGAAAAAGCCATCACCTGTTTTACAACTCAAAATGACTTTAAGTTTAAAAAAAAAATTGATGATTTTTCGAAAACCAAACATTGTACTGAAAATCTGTAAACGCTATCTTGTTCAGCTTAAAAAGTGACAACGAGAAAGTATTTTTTTATATCTCTTAAAATAATGTCCGAAATAAATAAAAACTAATATTGCAAAAAATACTTTCTTTAAAAAAAAGGTAATCGCTAAAAAAGAACACCGTGTAAATGGTACTTAAATTGTGCAACTTTTTCCTAATGTAACCAACATCGTAACTCCTACCGTTTCCCAGATTCTAATGCTATCCCATTCTTCAAAGAAGATGTATCAGATTGGTTGCGAATCTGGGTTATAGGGCTGAGTGTAGGGAAACTTTTGTTAAACTGAAAGTCATAACTACACCCTGTACATACATCTTAGGATGTGTCTCTTTTATAAAAGAAAATTTGGATAATTACACCTTCAATAGGGATATTCACAATTAGCCTACCAGATATAAAGATGATATTAGATTGCGTCAATTAAGACTAAAAAAAGCCATAATAGCATCAATTATTTTGCCATAAAATTTTTCAATATCTTACCCAGCTCTATCAAACATTTACCGTTTAATCAATTTAGAAATGTTATGAAAAAATATTTAATTGCGAAAAGCTTTTATTCACTTGAAGAATATCTTAAATATGATTTAATTCTATATGTACGTTATTGATATTTTAATTCTTTCTTTGTTTTGACGTGTGTAAACACTATTGCTGTGTATTGGCATTAGTAAAGTTTACCTTACTTATCTTGGACAGGCTGTAAAAGACAGAAACTGTCATTTTTATCACTGGCAAGCGATATTTTCTCTACTCTCTATTATTTTTATTGTAAACGAAAATATTTTTTTGTTGGAAATGTGGCTGGTGATTGAATAAAAGATTTACATTTTTAACGTTTCGGCTTCTTTATTTATGTAAGCCTTCATCAGAAAACTGCGATGAAAAGGAAAAAATTATAAAGTAGTTAATACTTATGGATAAAATATAAAAATTATTACCTGATTGTCGTCAAAGTTTAAATACAAATAATAACAAACAATTTACATGTTAAAAGCGTTGTAAAAGACAATAAAATTACAAAACATTATGGAGAACGAACAAACGTAAAATATTACAAACGTATGAAAAATGAGATCGCTATCACAAAGCAAGTGCAGCAAGGTCATGGTAACGAAAAAATGGGCAAGGCCATAAATATATGAAGAAAGAAAAATGTTAGTGTACAAGGTATTATTTTAAAGTTGTTATTAAGGGGGAATAAATTTTTGATAAAAATGCAACGTCAGTTCGATCGTTTATACTATTTTGGTTTTTTTTAATGAAAATCATTTCTAAAATGTTTCGTTTGTAGTAATTGCTTTCTTTTGTTAAAATTTTAGTGTTAGGAAAATTAAAACAATGTTGAAATTTAGTTTCGTGTTTTTTAAGGGCAGTTACATTGTTTGAGGATTTGTGATTTGCGATTCTATTTTTTAAATATTGTTTGGTTTGTCCGATGTAGACACTATTGCAATTATTACATGGGATAGAATAAATTAAGTTGGAATTTTGAAAAAAAGGGGTTTTGGGTTTAAGTTTGGTGAAACATGAATTTAAGTTATTAGTATTGGTATAGGCTACTTGTATTTGATGATGCTTAAAAATAGAATTGATTTTTTCCGATAAATTTTGAATATAAGGAATTGTGAGGTAGTTTTTATTGTTGTTTTGAAGTGTAAGTTTATGATTAGTTTTAGATGTATTATAAAATTTATGTAAGCGATGTTTAATAATTTTGTTTATAAATTGTAGTGGATAATTATTATTGATTAAGATGGTTTTGATTTTATTTAAAATTATTTGTCTACTTTTAGGACTTGTTAGTTGTATTCCCCGATCAATTAAAGCAATTACAACATTTTTTTTATGGTTAAGTGGTACAATTGCGTTAAAATTGAGATATCTACCACTAGAGATTGATTTACTATACCATGTTGTTGTTAACTGATTATTGTGTCTAGTTATTGTAACGTCTAAGAAATTAAGTTGATTTTTATCTTCTATTTCTAAAGTAAATTGTAATTTATGGTGATAACTATTGAAAAGCGCTAAGGTCGAATGGATATTGTTTAAAGGCAAGATTAATAGACAGTCATCAACATATCTTTTGTAAAGTTTAATGTTAAAATTTAATTTGTTTATGATGGTTTCTTCAAGATCTTCGAGAATAAGTTGTGCAATGACACTAGAGATAGGTGCACCCATAGCTAGTCCATCAATTTGTTTGTAGAAAGAGTTTTCGTATTGAAAATATGTTGATGTTAGTGTAATTTCTACCGCATGTAGAAAATCGTTTAATGGTAAATTTGTGTGATTTTTGAGATCAGACCATTTTTTTGTAATGATTTTTTTAACCAAATTTATAGGGATGTTAGTGTACATGGAAATTACGTCAAAGGAACAAAGTCTTTCATTAGTATTTAATTTTATATTTTTTACGCAAGGGATTAATTGAAAGGAATTTTTTAAATAATAATTATTGTTGTTAATTACTTTAGTAATAGATTCTGATAAAAACTTTGAAAGATTATAAAAAGGACTTTGAATACAAGACACAATTGGTCGGAGTGGCATATTAATTTTATGTAATTTAGGTAAGCCATATATTTTAGGGGGTAAAGCATTATATATCTTAAGTTTCTTGGCAGTTTGTGGAGAGATAAAGTTTTTATTTTCCCAACTGGTTATGAGATCATTATTGAGTTTTTGGTATTGATTGGTTGGATCCTCAAACAATGTAACTGCCCTTAAAAAACACGAAACTAAATTTCAACATTGTTTTAATTTTCCTAACACTAAAATTTTAACAAAAGAAAGCAATTACTACAAACGAAACATTTTAGAAATGATTTTCATTAAAAAAAACCAAAATAGTATAAACGATCGAACTGACGTTGCATTTTTATCAAAAATTTATTCCCCCTTAATAACAACTTTAAAATAATACCTTGTACACTAACATTTTTCTTTCTTCATATATTTATGGCCTTGCCCATTTTTTCGTTACCATGACCTTGCTGCACTTGCTTTGTGATAGCGATCTCATTTTTCATACGTTTGTAATATTTTACGTTTGTTCGTTCTCCATAATGTTTTGTAATTTTATTGTCTTTTACAACGCTTTTAACATGTAAATTGTTTGTTATTATTTGTATTTAAACTTTGACGACAATCAGGTAATAATTTTTATATTTTATCCATAAGTATTAACTACTTTATAATTTTTTCCTTTTCATCGCAGTTTTCTGATGAAGGCTTACATAAATAAAGAAGCCGAAACGTTAAAAATGTAAATCTTTTATTCAATCACCAGCCACATTTCCAACAAAAAAATATTTTCGTTTACAATACACTACTCCTGGCTAAATAAAATTCCTACTGTATTATTTTTATTATACACTGAGAAAATGCGCTTCACTGTTGGGCAAAATTTAATTACAAATAATAATATATTGACCGTTAATTGCCATCCTCTTGACAATTAACAGAACTGCCGTATTGTACATTTACAATTAATTAAATAGTTACATAATTGCAATATGCACTTGGTGGCCTATACCCAGTGTTAGGCAACTACTTGAAGAAATCGCTTCTGCAGTTTTACCTACAATTAGAGTCTAATTATTAGACTATCCTGCCTATAAACTAAGTGGGCTAAAATTAATTATTTTAATCGTAACTGCATCTTCGGTAATAACAACTTCGACTATTTTTAGTAATTAGTAGTACACCGGCTACAACTACCAATTAATAACTACAGTAACTGCAATAATAAACGTCACTTTGAAACGCATTTGAAATCACACACGTTAACTGGAGATTCGAAATTGTGTGCCCGAATGAGACGTATAAACGCATATGGCGAAGATAAGCGGAGCCAGCCGATTCATACTCGAAATAGGGAGATCCAAAATTGTGCCCTGGAACATAGTTTCGAGCGCTGGAATATGCGTTAGTATATGTGCTGAGGAAAGGAACTTTGATACCATCCTTATAAAAATACGTAAAAATAATAAAACAAAATAATGCACTGAATTACATGCGAATTTCCTTCTGTGTTTATCTTGGTGGTAGGGTGAGCATGTGCCCTTTAGTACCAGCCGCCACTGGCTAGCAAATAGTTAGTGGAATGTTTGTTAAATATTAAAAATAACTATCCATTCCTCCATGTGATACAACGGCGCGCGGCGTTTAAAAATTTAATTCTAAAATAATTGGTGAGATTATTTTATTGGATTGAGGACGTTGCAACTACCATCTTGAAAAGACACTCAAGATATCCAATCATTCCGTGTAATACTAATTTATTAATTCGGGATAATTGTTTCGAAAATTGGTTGGTTCGTGAAAAAGAAACAGAAAATGTTGCAAAAACTAAGTTATAGATTTTATATTCACAATTATATCAATTTTAATATAGTTTTTATTATTTTTAGATCAACGAGGGCGTTTTGTCATTGGCTCATCGATCACCCTGATATAGTCCCTCCTCCGTATTTAGAAGAGAGAGGAATGTTAGATATCGATTTCTTGGCTGCACCTCATTACTCCGTGGAAGATCTGGCAGAAGGGAATGTAGAGTTGGGAGGGATAGGAGAGAAGATTGGTGTACGAAATGCTGTTACAGGCGATGAATAGAATGCTGGGTGCCCTTTCAAATAGATGCTGCACATACACAGTGTAGATTTATTATGTTTGTTATTTTTATAGATCATCACCTGTATAAATATCATCATTAAGTCATTTTTTTTATAAACCTTTTTTTTTAGCGGCGCTAAATATTTAAAAACGTTTGATTAGATAAGATTGGGAACTCTAATCACCTTTTAAAGACTACGGGTTTGTTCAATATTTCCGCGATCCTCATTGGATAATAAACTTATATTATGATTTATTAGACAGGCTAAGATATAGCCAAATCGGTAGGTACATAAGCGGTTAATGGACTTTACATTTGCAAAATAATGACGTCATCGTGGATTTTTTGGAGCAAAGCGGTCATAATCGGAGAAGCTGTATCATTTGAAAATCAGTTTCTTTTCGGAAATTTGTTTTTCTTTTTCTTCGTTTTTTGGGGAACCCGTCTGATATTGAGTCTCAGAAAATACTGCAGTTAAAATTCTAGTACCCAGGTCTATGGGTGGTTAACCAAAACTAATCTTCTGGATTAATGTTTGGCTTGCCTTTTTGCGTGATGATGAGATGATCGCATTCACACATGATGTGATAGATAGGTATATAGATAGATAGATAATTTATTGCCAGAGATTTGCGATATCGACATTGTTATGGTTACAACAAAGGTTATTAAAAATTAGTAATTATAGTAATAATAATGATAAGAACAACACAAACAAAAACAATGAGAATAATGAAACAATACGACATAATAATAGAAGTGGTAAAAATTCAACAAATTGATAATCGATGGTCCTAGTGACTGAATGAAATACATGATATACTAGTGAGCATTATGTCTAAATTATTGTTAAAGATTGCAAGAAATTCATTAATGGAGTACACGCAGCTAATAAAAATTAAAACAATACGACATAATAATAGAAGTAGTAAAAATGACAATATTTAACAAATTGATAACTGACCAATGGTCCTAGTGACTAAGTAAAATACATTATGTACTGGTAAGCGTTATGTCTAAGTTATTTGTTAAAGATTACACGAAATTCGTCAATGGCGTACACGCAGATAATAATAAAAACAGTACGACCTAATAATAAAAGTAGAAAAAATGACAAACATTTAACAAACTGATAAGTGAGCGATTGCCCTAGTGACTGAAAGTGTGAAACATATTCTGTACTGGTGAGCGCTATGTCCAGATTATTTGTTAAAGATTACAAACAACTCATTAAAAGAGTACACGCATTGGGGATTGAAATAGTCTTCAAATCGCTCGAAAGCACGTTGAACAGCCGGGTCGGGTATTGTACGTATGATCATCTGAATTTTTTGGGATCTTATACTGGATTGAGTGAGTGTACGAGAGAAGCTTCAGAATGTAGATACTTGGTAAAGGTAATATCTTAAATTTGTCAAAAAAACGATCGACAAGACTCGGAAGAATTTATATATAAATACCGTGGAAGCGAAACTCGAGGAGCCCCAGAATACCATAAGAAAGTCTGGAATGAGATCACGAAGATGGCAACAATTATTGGGTATCAACAGCCTGTCGAGGCAGAGGGAGAAATAAAAGACTCTATTTCCAGTCGCTAAGCTTTCGCCATTTAATTAAGGCTTCTTCAGAGTGACATCTACAAATCAAGGAAACAGTGCTGCTACTAACAACATCATCTAATATGTAACTAATGGAAATGTTATAATTTTGATGTTAGTTTGAAAAAAAAAGCAGCTAATTTATAACAAGACCTCCCTACATGAGTTTAAGCAATAGTTATTTGTATCACTAGGCCAGAAACTATAGTTTTGGGAGTGTGAGTACGGTTTGTGGGGCCGCGGCGAAGCCGAGGTCCCACAAGTGCGAATACTCGCAAAAGAGTTTCTGGCCGTGTGTTACACACTATTTTTTGAGCCGACAAATCTTAATTTTGTTGTAAATAATAAAAGAAATTAACGCTAGGGAGTTAACAGTACAGGTTGGCAATACTTATTACGTATGAATTTTGAATTGGCAATCAGGGTTAAGATACCTTAGTGTTTTGACGTTTTAATTTTCTTGGTAGTTTTGATACATATTCATCAATAATAAGGACAATGGAGACCCCCGCTCATATTACAGAAGTTGTGTGTGAAGTTATTAACCATTTATTACCTGTAAAATCTTCCGAAAATAGAAATGGAATGAATATGACTTAATTAAGAGATTGTGTAACGAGAATTCCGTCATCTGTCATCGAATCTATAATTAATGGCAGAAATGTCAGTAATTTCAATATAGTGTTGCCAACCAATAGCGGTCTTTTTGCCGGCCTAGGCCGGAGAATGGGAAGTTTCCGGCCGATTTATAGTAATTCAAAATCAGTGTTTCTGGACGGAGGCGCAAAAAATGAACTCTGTTTTTGAGCGATGTAGTGCAGATTGATTTGAAAATGGATGGACTGTCGAATGTCTTTCTCTTGGACGAACTAGAAAGGGCAGGAGCACGGTAATTAGTTTATTTAACGTGAAATACAAAATTTAACCTGAAATAATGGTATTTGATGCGATTTTAAAAGTTAAGCTATGTATATGTTTAGAGTTACCAGACGTACTGATTTATAGGTACGTATGTAATAGGTATGTAGATGTACCTACTGATTTTTTTACCCTTGTACTGAACTACTGAGTTTTTTTATAAATTGTTTTACCCGGAACGATGATTTTTACTTTTTTTTTGTTTTGATGAAAAGAAAAAAAAAATTGTTTTGTCACAAAATAAATTATTTATTTAATGCACTCTACTCTATGTGAAGTGCTTTATCCTAATTTTCAGTAGATAGGTACATAGGTTCAGCCCAAACATGCAAATGGGCATGTACTAATTTTAAACTAATTTACTAACAAAAAAGTTATATTCTGTTTGCATCATGTTATTTATTATGCTGTTAACCTTACCATATCTTAACAGAAAAGATACTTACTTGGTATAATTATCCCAAGCTGTTTAAACGACTATGTTTTGTGGTCTTAGCCATAGAGATGGGTTAGTGTAGAGCGGAATCTTTTGTATACAGAAACGTTCGCGTGCGTTCGCGCCATCTAATGAGCTTTGCGGGAACTATTCACAAAGGCGGTAATTTTTAGATGTTTTATTTTTATTTTTTTTATTTTTAGATGTTTTATTCTTGAAGATTCTTGCAACAATTTAGATCTCCTTTTTAATGGATTTTTGTTGATAAAATGAAATTTTGCAAAATATCTGTGCACTTTTTATTTTTTTTTAAATAAGTGTCGTTTGCGCAGGAGAAAATACGATTGCAGTTCTGGAATCATTCTGCATCATATTTGCGAAAATATCGTAAATCGGAGTTGCTTGGCTATTCTTAACGATGGAACACCAACATTTTATATATACTTTTACATATGCGTCCAAAAGACGTAGAGTTACTATTCCAGGATTAAATGTGTAGCTACATATAATATAGTGTAATATACTTACAAATACATATATTACTTTAGAAAATTAAATCTCAAAATAAAGCCTTTTCTATAAACACAAAAAAACACTTCCAAACGTAAAAAATACTTTAAAGAAATAAAACTAAAACAGCGGATATTAATATTATTATGGAAATTTGACACGTGCGTCAACAACAAGACGACAAGATGAAAAAAACAAGTGATTCACGCACTGATAGAGTATGCCATCCACAAAATAATTTATTCTGCGGTACCAACCTATATATAATTATTTCATAAATATTACTGAAGATATAGTATTGCGCTCCCATCTATAGAGCATTTGATCAGATTTAAGTTACTACCCCATGCTCTTAGCTTGTTTATAAGGCGAATGGCGTATTTTTGAAGTATAAAAATCTTTTGAACATGCAAATTTAAACCCCATAAAGCAATGCCATACGCGCATACGAGAATGGAAGCAAGAATGACGAACTGTTACTAAGGTGTGGCGGTTACACACATCTCTAAGTGTACAAAGCAAAGCATTGTTTCCTCAGATAGTTCACGAGATTATGAATATGTGCTTCTCAGATCAAGCAAGTATCTGACGTGACACCAAGCAGCTTTACCGTCGTGACTAACTTGATATTATTAAGTACATACATGATTTAGTCTAGATTTGAAGTTGATTTCATGCTTTTAAAAACTACTTTTAGTACCCGTTTGCTTTCATTTAATTTTAGAAACTTATTGGTTGACTATAGTGATATTATATTTATTATATGGAAGTGGAGCTAAAACAGAGCCTTGCGGGACTCTAGCAGTTATCTGCATGCATTTCTGTCTTTGATATATGTAACTCAGTAAATTTAAAACTTTCCTATGAATCCCATCGCGTTGCAGTTCTTCCAGTAACAGCTTATGATGTTCACTATCAAAAGCACTACTATAATCAACAAACAAACCCAAAACATTTGACTTTTTATCTTTGCCCTACTACCTTACCCGTAACAAATTCAAAAAGTGCTGTAAAAAGTGTGTTTGTGCCACATTTATTCTGCGAGCGCTTTCTTGCCTCTAAACCTGCATAATAGTAACGAGATGAAATTGCAGAAAAATGAACACACAATGGATTGTATTTTGATTAATATTTTTTGCTTTTTCTAATTTTTGGTTTTTTTAATAAATGCATTGTGCGCTAACATGAAAAGAGAGAAAACCAAACGAACCCTTTCTTTATTTCCTAGGAATTGTAGCTGCTGTATAGGATTTGTTTCCACCTATTAGGCGCGTTACTGTGTTCCCGAATTGAAATTACAACGGGCGATTACTTCACTGCAGAATGTAAAGCGACCTTAAACGAGGTTAACTTTTTACGATAGTCAATTTTTGCGTCCCACAAAAAGAAAAGAAGAAAAGATTCATGTAAATTTCTTGAATTGAAAAAAAGTTTAGAAAACTATGAACACCTACTAGTTAAAGTAACATTGTAACATATAATATCTCTTCAAATAAACTCAATAGCAATAAATAAAACTGGAAAAAAGTTCTTTGAACAAAAATTCCAAATTACGAAAGATATTTGAAGCTGCATAAATAGTGGCACTAATCAGGGTACAGACCTAAATAAAATAACTGGTTCGGTCCTGGTTTAAAGAAAATGAGCAATGATGACTTTGACATTGGAACAGCATTAAAATCGCAGCGCTTTTTAAATTTATGACATTTATGTTTAAAAACGTTGATTCAATACATTGTGGATGGTTAATAGTCAAATTAACGTTGTGACATTACAAATAGTCGCCTAAAATGTCGATTTTGAAACTTATTTGACTTCATAGTCAAACCTTCATCGAAATGTTGTAACAAATGAAAAACACAATAAGTTTGGGATTTGTTATCTTATCACGAGATCTTTGAGCTTATGTAAAGAATTCAAACTCTACTTAGTGCATAAACTATATAAAAATAGGAAACTAATCTGCGATTAGATTGCTTTTTAATGCATTAAATGTTTTTATTGTTTTTAAATCTCAGCTTTTGAACAGAATCGTCGCGTGGTAGATTCATGTGTATGTCTGGTTATTGTGTACGCGGACAATATTTCTTTTCTGTAAGAAATGGCAGATGCCAACCCCGATGGTGAAGTATCTGCGAAGGTAGCTGACGAACTACTCCTCAGAGATGACTCGGCAGTGAAATTTAAAATTGGAGATCAAGGTGAAGACGTTGTTGAAAATCCCGTTGAATATAGAGAGGTACGTTTCTTTCAGAGTTATTTATCTTTGCAGTGCGTCTTTTATTGATTTTTAGCTGTATCTTAAAAATTATTAAAACAAAATTTTAAATTTATTTATTATTTACAAATTGTATGTTCCTTATATATGCCTTATTAGTTATATCTGGTATTACTTCCTGATGCATTGCTTCTAAAATAACCACCTTTCAGTTTAAGAAACGGACGAGAGGGATTACATTTGGAGATTTAAGTGGCTAAAAAATATCAGATTATATGTGTATGAACGTTTTAGGGCGTGCTGCTGACTCTAGTTGTGGTTAGTTCATTGAATTATTAAATCCATTTTAGAAATGTCTGGAGTTCATACATTATTATAAAAAAATATGGTCCAGTTATTCTCTTCTAGCAAATTCCATACTATATTGTAAATTACAACTATCAGAGAGAAATAAATATATATCCCTACGTATTAGAAAGACACCAAATGGCATTATCTTAGGACTAGAAATACATTACATAAAATTCAGTTTTCATCTTCATCACTGCTTATTAGAAAAGTTATATGGCCTACTATAGTTAGAATACCATGTTGGATGAGGTTTTCTGAGGTTTGTTGTTACTATATTTTATATCTACTTTTATATGTGTCTCACTACGCTGACAACTAGCTACGGAGCTGGCAGTTCCATTCGAAAATAATGTTCCTTTATTTGGAAAAATTGTATGTTCTATTGAACATATGTGGGTAAGGAAACAACCATTGAAACATGTATCAAAATCTCTTGCTTTAACGCATTTACTAAGACTCTATTAATTACTGTTCAGTATTATAATTTTTTGCGTTAAAATTGTATATACAGGCTTGTTCATTAATGCGTCAAAGTCCAATATAGTCTTCAAAAAATAAAACTGAAGGGATTTATTTTATGAAAAGTGGTACAGTAATAAAAAGCGCACATTTTAAAAATAATTTGAAGTATAGAGGGTGGTGCCTTAAAGCGGGCACATTCAAAAACAATTTTTTTAAAACGAAACACTCTGTATATCTTTTGTGTTTTCTTATCTGCTTCAAATTGTGTTTTTAACGATCCGAAAATTAAAAAAAAAAAGTGGTCGTGACAAGGTTTACCATACCTTACTATTTCTATGCGACAGTATTACGATTAGTTAAGACAAAGATATTTAGTAAGTATGCAGCCAAGGGATGTGTTGAACATACAAAATGATTAAATGACATTAATTTTATTATACAGAGTATTTGTCACGATGCAATCAATTTGGCGGTTGTCAAAGAGCGTTTCCTGAATTTTTTCAAATGGAATACCCCGTATATTATTAATATTTTGGAATGGCCGGTTAATTACGCTTAATTTTTGTTAATAATGTCCTATACCCAAACCCAATAATTTCAAAGTTATTTTCAATTATTCATTACAAACCGCGAATTATATTTTTAAAAAGAAAAAGTGGCAAATGTGTCAAATCTTAATTATTGCTGTTACTTAGGCATTAGTGATTTCTTAAGTTTCTGCCTTTAATATTGTCATTGCATTATTTACTAATTGGATTAGTTGGTACGTAGTTTTCTTGCACATTTGTTATTTGTCATATATTATTATTACGATTTTTAGTAAGTCAATATGCAGTTTGAAAGAAACGAACTCGTTGACATGATTTTTATTATGGGATCTGCCCAAAAAAATTGTTTATTAACTCAGCGACTTTATGCGCAAACATATCCTGACAGAAGACAACCTTCAGTTACGAGTTTGGAAAGACTTAAGGAAAGATTCGTTAGAACAGGAAATGTGAGTTATGAAAAGTGCGAAAGGGGAAAGAGGACAAGTGACGAAGGTAAATTGAATGTCTTGTTATCAGTAATTGAGAAGCCCTCTACTAGTTCGACTAAAATAGCAACAGAAACTAATGTACCACGATCTACTGCTAGCAAGATTTTAAAAAATCATAAATATCATGACTACAGTATATCTTTTCATCAAGAACTGTTGGCGGCTGATTTAGGGAAAATATGTGGTTCCAGCACGACGATGCTCCAGCACATTTTGCACTAGATGTCCGACAACATTTGAATCAAGTATTCGAAGATAGATGGATCAGCCGCGGTGGTCCTATTAGTTGGCCACCTAGATCGCCAGATTTAACGAAACTTTATTTAAACCTTGTCACGGCCATTTTTTTTAAATTTTCGTTAATAACTCAACAATCCGTCACTCAAAACCAAAAACCCGGGGATCGTTGAAAACACAATTCAAAGCAGATAAGAAAACACAAAAAATATACAGGGCGTTTCGTTAAAAAAAATTTTTTATGTGCCTCGCTTTATGGCATCACCCTGTATACTTCAAATTAGTTTTTAAAATGTGCGGTTTTGGTTACTATACCACTTTTCATAAAATAAATTCCTTCAGTTTTATTTTTTAAAGACTATATTGGACTTTGACGCACTAATGAGCAACCCTGTATGGTATTGTATATATAGTGATTGAATTAAAATTCGATAATAAATAAATGTGTGCTCGAAGAAACGCGCGGGCACGCGATTGGTATTTTTAGTTGTGCATTTTTTTCAACAAAAACATTTCATACATGGTGTGTCATGTAACAGTGACCAATACCAACTTTTTTTATTTTAAATGCTACACCCTGTATATTATTCAATTTTTGCGTTCTGCAGAAAATTCTAGACATATTTCATGTACATTTTCCTGTACCTATCGTCAACTGGTTCGGAAATATTTAGTGTTTTCAGTTGTAAAAAATAACATTAAAAAAAGCATTTCTAGATGAAAGATTGGTTCTTTAAATGTGATGCATTGTTTCACCTGATATTAGTTCGGAAATTGAGAAGAAATGCAGAAAATGATCTCAGAAACATTTTCCGATGCTATCCGCATCCTTTGGAATTCCTAACTATATTTATTCAATTAGAAAAAACTTCACTTCTCTCCCCCAAGCTGTTGTTGAAAAGATTCTACCATGTAAAACATTTGTAAACCTCCCCTCACTCCGGGATTTTAAAAAGAATAATTTAATCAATTACAACAAAATTTGATCGTTTTCCCCACCTCGATGTTAAAAAAAATATTGAGTATCTAAAAAACTTAAATCCACAAAAAAATAAAATAATTACTTCAAAAAGTTTGAACACAGCCCGCAAACTAACTCTCTCGTCCGATAAATATCTGTTGTGTTGTCGCTAAACGGGTAACCCTTCGGAGCAACCTATCAACAATGCAGCATTCCATTTTATAAGTTTTAAAGAAAATAAAGATTTTCGAATGTCATGTAATTTAAAATAAAATTTAACACTAAATTTCATACTAAATTATGCATAATGTAAAACGTAAATTATTTTATACATCTTTATTAACAAAACTGAACAACTGAACCTTAAAAAGTTTTTCTAGTGGAAGCAACGGCTTCAACAAATTTATTCCTGCAAACAATCATAACAAAAGCATATAGTCGGATTAAATGTTTTTATTGCGTCCGGTCGTCGCAGGCGTATAAATTTTAAAAGAGATGCACCACCTTTCCTTATGGCTTATTTTCCCTATATCATTATTTCTTGAGTTGAGTCTATAAACTTACCTTACTTGTAGCTGTTGTTGCGTAGTGCAAAGGGGATAAGATTGACAGAAATGTTCTTATATTTAGAAAATGACCGCTCGATGCCTACGGATTTAATAGACGTATGTAGAATTAAAATAATCTTTAGAAATAGACAGCGGATTTATATATATATACTATCACAAATTTATCTTAATCTGATAAAATAAAAATCATTTATTCATTTATTTATATCATCAATAAACTTTCGCACTGCATCAACAGACGATGGTCTCGTTTTTCGCTTTCACACGCCCACTAACATAACGATATAACATAATTTGTACGCTTCCTCTGTTTTATTATACTACACTGGTGGATGCGCTGCATACTCAATACGACCCTGGCCCGCGGGAACACATTCCAACTCTATTAATAAATCATCTGCTCACAATATAGCGGCTTTTTTTTTTGGTTTATGAAAAGTAAAAGGATATTTGGATTTCAATAGCAGACTAAAATACGTTATCATTGTACCAAGAAATTAAAAATTACAATTATACTAAGAAATAAAACAAAGGGAAAGGAAAATGCTTAAAAACTTTGTTAAGGAATCAATGGTATACAGATCAAAGTTTATACAATTAGATTGTTTAGTATATTTATATACAATCAGACAGACAGTGGGATTCAATATTGTTTGATTGGAGGCATACTTGTACTAGTAATGTGATTTAAGCCATTATTAACGACTCACGTCATTTTTTAATGTGTACTGATATGAGTATGACACAGTTTTACATGATTGATTGGTGCTTGTTGTATACTTGTATCTAGGAAAGCGTTACAAATCCAGGCAGCTCAAAAATTCAAAGGATGGGATTTTAAATTAATTGCAACAAATTATAAACTGCATTATTGCACGTAGAATACCGCTAGAAGTAATTTAGTGATTGAAAGGGAATTCAACGATAGGCAAACAGAAGAATATACTTGCCTAAGACTTGTATACCGGGTGGTCCATATATCGTTGTGCCCCTCAAAATTTAGAAGTAGTTAGTTTTATGAAAAAAAGTTTCAAGTAGAAGTTTTAATACAAGAAGACACCTACCTAATGGTTACACAGTCATAGCTCTAGGAGAACACGTGAGGGTCATACGAAGGTCAAGTTGTTTTCTTTTTAAAGGAACATGTATTTCTTTTAAAAAATTCTGAAAAAATGTCTAACAGTGAGCAGAAAAGTATTAAAACTTACATATATGGCCTAAAGTTAACATTAAAGGAGATATTCAAGGAAAACTTAAAAAAGATAAATGCCAAAAATAACTGTCAAAGATAAATTTCATGCAGAGTTTGCATTTAAAAACCGGGTATAAAATTATGGGAATAACAAGTTAGTACTAGAGAACTTGCAGAGCAGCCTGGAATTTCACGAACCAGTATTATTCGAATACTGAAACAACAAAAATATCATCCATACCATATATCCATCCGTCAAGACCTTCACGGGACTGATTTTGAACATCGTGCAGAATTTTGAGAATGGGCTCAGCAAAATAATAATAAGTCTTTTCTTAATGTGCTATTTTCCGATGAATCCACCTTCACGAACCACGAACAGATAAATACGCATAATATGCATTACTGGGCAGTGGAGAATCCAAGATGGTCACGGCAGGTAGAGCGACAACGTCCATGGAATGTAAACATATGGGGCGCGATTATTGGTACAAAAATAATTGGACCTTTTTTTATAAGAGGTAACTTCGATGACAATAAGTACAGATACTTTTTAGACAATGTGTTACTGCTTGAAGATCTACCTCTAGGGCAGCGAGCATCAATATGGTACCAACATGATGGAAGTCCAGCTCATTACTCACAGATGGCTCGAGAAATATTAAATAGAGACTATACCGATCGCGGGCTTGCTTGTTTCCCAGACCTGACACCACTCAATTATTTTTTATGGGGCTCAATTAATGACAAAGCGTATCGGAATATCATAACAATACCTGAAGATTTGGAGCAAACGATAATACATGCATTTTCAGAAATTACGGAAGATTTGTTACTAAACGTCCATGATTCGTTTAATGGAAGAATTCAGAAATGTATTGAGATTGATGGTCAACATTTTGAACATTTACTTGAATAGGTGTTTACGTTATTTTTGCTCCATAAAATTAATTAATTTTACATATATAAAATTAATTAGCTTATACACATAATAATTTTTTCCCTTTTTATTACTTATTAATTAATATTTCTGGTACCTATTGGAAATATGATTTAGAAATTAATACTATTGTATTGTAATCTATTAATGATTTTCAAATAAACTGTTGTTCCCATAATGGAAAATTATTTTGTTATTGTTACTTGAAATTAAAACATGTAACAAAGATGTGGGAAGCCAGGGCAAGTTTATTTTATAGCCGGTTTTTAAATCCAAAACCTGCATAAAATTTATCTTTGACAGTTGGTGGATTCTGGATTCTGGATTTTAGGTCGGGGGAGGTGGTAAACACATGTACTTAGGCCACTCTCACCGGGCCCATTGTGCTACCTCCCCTAGGTGGTGTCGCTCGCCCACAGCCTACCCGAGCCAGCCCAAACTGAGCGTGAGCTCGAGCAGAGCAGCAGGCAAGGCGCCACCAAAATTGGCCATACTGGGCCAGTACTCCCCCAGAATGGAACCTCTAAGTTGAACAAGCGCTGGGCAATCACATAAAATGTGTTCCGGCGTCTCGTCTTCTTGGTAGCATGCCCGACACAGTGGGCTGGTAGCCAAATCCATGCAGTGCATGTGTTTGTTTAGCTTTCAGTGGCCGGTCAAAAGCCCCACAAGTTGACGTAAGTTACTGCGCGAAAGCTGCAGGCAGAATTTTGCTGCCTTCGGTGACGGCCTGGGGATGACCTCACGCGCTTGATGGCAGGTGGTTATGGATTTCCATCTATTCTCATGAAGAGTGGCGTTATCATGGTGTTGAGTGTAGCCGACGAAATAGGAAGAGCTGGTTCCGGCCCCACAAAGTGGGAGCGCGAGCCCCGCCCCGCCAGCCCATCAGCAGCCTCATTACCTAGGTTTCCTTTATGACCTTTAACCCACTTGAGTGTGAGGACATTATCGATAGCGACCGCTTCTAGGGCATTGTGACACTGAAGTACTCAGCCCGAAGCGATCCTATGATTATTAAGAGCCTTAAGAGCAGCCTGACTGTCGCTATAAAGGACAATACGCCGTCCCCTAATGCCCTTTGCTAAAATTTCTCCGGCGCCGTGCAGGATCGCCAACACCTCGGCTTGAAAAACCGTGGCATACCTGCCCAGCGCCAGTTCTAGATTGAGGTTAAGGTCCGAGGAGAAAACTCCCGCCCCTGTCCCCATTTTCGTTTTCGATCCATCTGTAAAAATGGCGATCTTTGACAGTTATTTTCGACATTTATCTTATTTAAGTTTTCCTGAAATTTCTCCTTTAATGTTAACTTTAGGCCGTATAAGTTTTGGTACTTTGTTACTCACTGTTAGACCCTTTTTCAGATTTTGTTAAAAAAATAAAACTCCTAAAAAGAAAAACAAAGCAAAAATTTGACTCTATCTATTGTGCTCCAAATTTTAACTAATAACAGATCCCACCGATAAACAAACCCATCCCAGCTACACCTTTAAATATAAACTAAAAGCAATGTAAATCGAAATCCCATAACAAAAGAAAAGCACACATCAAAACAACATCGAACGCAATTTTCGCCTAAAACCCTAAAACTAAAAAAAAATATTTTTCAAAGTTTTGAAAAATCTAAGGATAAGATAAATATGTATGCAAAACCCTAAAACAAATAAAAAACTATTCTTCAAAGTTTTGAAAAATCTAAGGATAAGATAAATATGTATGTATCTGTGATATTAGGGTGATAGTACACTGCGACCTGAAAGAACTATAGTGTCCCCTCTTCTCGCTGTATTTACAGCTGGCCGTCCAGTCTGATTCCTTTTAGAAAGTGCAGAATGTCCGAAGGCCTCGGATTAGGTAACTCTTCCTCTTCGATTTCACATGCTCCCAGGTGCAGCGCCCTTGAGTTGCACAGTGCAGCGCAGTTTGTGAGTAGATGGATGGACGTTTCGTCCTGTTCCCCACAAAATCTATATTCGGCTTCCTTCGCTATTCCGAGCCTGCTTAGATGTCCGTTCAGTTTACAATGGCCTGTAAGGATCTCTGTCAATATCCGAATATTATTTTTACTCAGGTTGATGCATTTTGCAGATCTCTTCTGGTTATAGGTTCCCAGAAGAGGTTTAGCTTGCCTCATTCCCTGGAGATTCTCCCAGTATTTGGATTTTCTCTGCTCTACTTCATTTTTCAGTTTCTCCAGTGTTATGCTGCTACTTATCCCGCAAAAAGGTT
Source organism: Cetonia aurata (assembly GCA_949128085.1). Taxonomy (NCBI): domain Eukaryota; kingdom Metazoa; phylum Arthropoda; class Insecta; order Coleoptera; family Scarabaeidae; genus Cetonia; species Cetonia aurata. Next base: position 3,798,073 of record OX421885.1, read on the forward strand.
CTGGCCCTGCAAAGGGTGTTCTAGCCCCTCTCTTAGCGAGATTATCTGTTATTTCGTTTCCTTCCACTCCCGTGTGTCCCGCAACCCACAATAGGGTTACCTTGTTCTTTTTGCCTAGCTCGTTTAGTTTTTGTAGACACTCCCAAACCATTTTGCAGCTGATTATGTTTGATCTCAGCGCCCTAATGGCTGCTTGACTATCAGATATTATGATAATCTCCTGCTTTTCATAGCTTCTGTCAATGTTGACCTGGACACATCTTTCAATAGCGTGTATTTCCTCCTGGAAGATACTTGGGTACATCCCTAAGCTTTCGAAATATTTGGTTCTAGGCCCATATATCCCTATTCCAGTTCCCTCCGCCGTTTTGGAGCCTGTGTACCATTTAATGGCGTTTCTATTGAGTTTCGAAATGGTATCTCTATCCCATTCGCTCTTGGTGCTAAGCTTTGTGGTAAATTCTTTCACAAAGTTGAACTTCCTTGGCATGTCGTCTCGGGGCATGCCCCGGATTTGGTCACCTGCAGGAGGCTGAGGCCTATGCCTAGCCATTCCTTCCCTGATCATCCTACGTGTGGGCCTTTTAGCTATGCTCTCTACAAAAATGTGAAGAGGAGTAAGATTTAGTACCCCTTCAATAGCTGCTGTAGGGCAGGTTCTCATTGCGCCAGTTATGCATAAACATGCTAATCTTTGCACTTTAGAGAGATTAGCTCTCGCAATGGCCAGATTGGTTCTCTTGCTCCAAGCCACTGCCCTATAAGTGATCATTGGTCTCACGATTGCTGTGCACATCCAGAGCAGTATTTTTGGGTTGCAACCCCAGTTGTTTCCTGCAAAGTTTCTACAAACCATTAGGGCCTTCTACGCCTTGTTAGTTACTTCAAGCTCATGCTTATTCCACAGAAGTTTATTATCCAGGATGAGTCCTAGATATTTCACCTCCTTCTTCCAGTCTATGTCTTGCCCATCTATATTTATGGTCTTGAGGCTGGGTTCTCTTTTCCTTGTGAATGCTATTAAACTAGTCTTAGTGGCGTTGATGTTAAGGCCCACTGATTGGCACCACCTTTTCGTAGTGTTGGGTCCTCTTTGAGCTATGTCGCAGAGGGTATTCTCAAACTTTCCTCTTGCAGATAAATATACTGTGATATAAAAACATATCACACCCATGAAATTTAACATTACAAACTCAGAACACAGAACAAACAAGGAAAACACAAAATATTTAGATATTTATTCTATTTTAAGAGAGAATTTGAATTTGAGTACAGTTTTATTATGATTTAATGTGTTTTTCAAAGCTAGATATCATATGTTAGTGTCGAAAAACCTTAATTAAGCGAAAAAAAGAAACAATTAAAATGTGTTACGTTACAATCCGAAAGTAACCGATCCTCTCATATGAATTCAGCGACGATTGAGGTTTTCTTGGAAGCTGATTCGGAACAATGCAATCGACGTGATCTACATCTTCAAGGAGGTCTATGCTAAAATAAAAAAAAATTATTTAGAAAAATTGAATAGTGGAAAGAGACAATAGCGTGGGTATAGAACATGGCTGACGGTCCACTGGCTTGCGCGCTTGGCTATCAGTCACGGGGTCCGGGGTTCGAATGCCTGGGCCTGCTCTCAGAGTGAGGTTTCCGTGGTTTTTCTTCCTCCTTGGCAAATGCTGAGAGACAAACAACTTGAGTCGCTCCAGGGGCGCAGGCGTAATAATAACTTATGGTCGGCCGATGTCCCCTGTAATTGGCGAAAGCTGTTGGGGGATGTGAATGCATGGATTATTGTTATTATTATTATTATTAGAATGCACGCAAATTTAAGAAACAGAATCAAAAATTGTAAAATTTAAGTGGAAAATAAGAAAACAAATACTGAAATGTACTCCAAAGCTTAATAGCCAACAAACAGTTAATAAAGAGTGCCAAATAAATCTACAAAAGAAAATTAGTGGTAAACCCAGAAAAGAAAAAGAGAATTAACTTACTTGGAAGAAATATGCGAAATTTTCAATACCAGACGTACCAGGAGCGGCGAAATTAGAAAAGAATCCGAGATTTTCCTGAGAGATCGAATATAGAACCTCATATCAAGAAAGAAGCAACCGGAATTGACCATCGGACAAGATATCAACAAATACGGGATCGTAAAAATATTTTGATAAACTTGTGACGTTGAAGATTTAAAAAATATGGGAGGAAACTTTAAAGAATATGGAATTACAATGAAAAAAATTGAACCAAAAAAATGGTGATTATGAGGAAAAGGAAGTCCATTGAAGTAATGGAGGAAGAGGGGCTGATAGACCAAAATAACCAGAGGTATCAAGAGAAACACCAACGAAGCAGGGTAAAAATAAAATTGGAGCAATAGAAATACAGTGTTTCAGAAATGTTAGCGGGGCGAAATTGGACAGAATTAGAAATAGAGATATACGTGGATAACTAGAGAGGGAACAAAAACAACAATTTATTGAAAAAACGGCAACCGGGATGGTGCCGTCATTTTCAAAGGATGAATAATTCATTTCAGGCAAAACAATTTGGCAGTCGAAGGTATAAGTGAAGAGAAGGAGAGGCGAAATGTGGGACAACCAGGTGGGTGAAATTTTGAAGAAAAAAGGCATCGATTGGCGAGAAGCAGGCTTGGCACGAAACAAAAAGGATTGGAAGTTCATCAAGAACTAGTGTAAGTTTGGAATATTACCCATTACACACTATGATAGAAAGGAAAACACAATATTCATGTTTTGATTAATTGGCATATATAGACGATAAATTAATCAAAACTTGAATCTTGGCATTACAATGTTTGCGATTCGGTAGATTGCAAAACAATTTAACATTATCTGCGTGGGTACCCCCAAAACAACACAAGTTCGTGGTTGTAGATTAGTGATAAATAATTTGAAAAATAGAGAACTAAGGTGGTACTGCATTTGTGAATGTGAAAGTATGTGATTGAAAGCCATTACCACTAAACACAAGTAGAAGAAAAGCCAAGAAAAGGATGTATGTGAATACAGTCGACGGTCGAGGGTGTTAAACGAGAGAAGTCTATATATAGCTTCCATGTCCCCGTGGTCATATAGAAACTCACTCACAAATTGAGTGGAAGAGTTTAAATTTGTAACGGTAGAGTGACCAGCTATAAATCAATATTGGTATAAGGATATACTTATGTTGGTTTATGTTGAAATATATTGGTTAAAACTTTTTGTAAAGGTAATAAGAAAATAGAAGATTTTCTTGATAGTTAAGCATTTTTGAAATAGGAGATTGAATGGGTATTGGTATTCCGGGAATTTCTTTCAGATTAGATTTTATTGAGGGTCCAATATTCGAGGTATATAGTAAAAAAGGTTTTGTTAATTTTATTACAATGCTTATAGTAACTTACTTACAGTTAATATTAATACTTTTAATCTCATAATCCAATTAACGGTGGACGGGACGGATAATCGACCCATGTTAATGCTATCTTTTTCAGTACTCAATCCAATTAATGTAACAATTTAATTTGTTGAGTTAACAAATTGAGTGAAGAGAAAGGAGTTCACAAATTTCACAAATTTATTTGCTAATTATAATAGATATATTATTGTTTTATGTAACTGCGTACCTATACAGTGAACATCTTCATGCGATCCAAGGATATAACAGGGAAAATACGAACAGCTGATTAAAACAAAACTTCGACGTAAACATGGCAACTAAAAATCTACCACCGACTGCGCATGCTCAGATTCTAAAAATAATTTTTCCATTTAATCCTTGCAAATGCAAGTGTAAAAATGCGATGACAGTATGTTGCTGTTGCAGTTGCACTCGGTGCAGATGTTGAGCTTTTGCGCGCGTCTTATTGATAGGGAATATAATGTATCGGACAAAAATATGTGGGAATGGGTAGGAAATATCGATGTGTGATAAAGATGTACGAAGGCAAACTTTCGCCAGTACAGTAGCACACTAGAATATTGCGTATACCCTTTTCCTCTTCTAGCAAACGGAAATCATATTTGCCTTTCTATTTTCTTTCCTTTAGCATATCGATTACTCCCGGGCGTTCAGATCGTATGTCGGCAGTGTAAATTTTATGAACTTTGGGAGTTGATCAGTGGGACCTAAAAGTTAGAGTTATTTTTCTTGCTGTGTAAGGGATAGGTGATTAGATGAATATTTGAAATTTAAGCCGTAGTTGAAGGTTTGGGTCTGCTGAATAAACGCAAAAATCTTCGATGGATATATTTTTTGTCTGTAACACACGAGCTGTTAGTCTTCAAGTGATTTTTAATTTTAGTGAAAAATAATGATCAATGGCGTACTTTTTTTCGGGAAATGGATCTTCTACCACCAGATGTGATTTTTTTGTACCATATCGAAGTTATATTATACAGGGTATCTTAACGAGACCGTTCATTAGAAGTTTATGGGGTTCTGGCCAAAATATAAATTTGTAGACCCAGAATTATATATAATCGATTATGTTCTCTTCAATTAAAATATTTTTAGATTTCTAGCGCTTTCGGTTATCCCAGAAGTCGCCATATACTTTGTCGTTTTTAATAGAACAGCCTCTATATTTTTACATGGATTTTTAAGCTTTATAAATACCTCTAGTTTTTGCAATTTGATTTGGCCGTTTTGTAATTATTCGATTTTTTCTAAAAAAAATTGCTATGGCAGACATTTATTCAAACAATCACAGGGCCTACATTGTGGGGTTACTTTACGTTAACTTTTCGAAACTTTGAAAAACCATAACTTAATTTTTTAAAATGGCACCCCTATATATCTTTTATACACCACATGTACTATATCTGAAATTGATCGTTTAGAAAATAATTAGGTGTTTTTTGAAAAATGCACAAAAAATCATCTTATACTTATATTCTTTGCTGTTATACAGAATGTAAATGTTATAATTTTGATGTTAGTTTGAAAATAACAGCTAATTTATAACAAAACCTCCTTACATGATGTTAAGCAAAAGCAAAACAAATTCTGTTTTTGAGCTTGTGCTAATTCAGATTGATGGATTTAAAATATAAATATAATACATTTTTAAAATGGATGAATATCTTTCTCTTGGACGAACTAGAACGAGCAGAAGCGCGGTAAATTGTTTATTTAACGTGAAATACAAAATTTAACATGAAATAAAGAAAAATGGTATTTGTTCGCTTTTAAAAATTAAACTATATGTTTAAGGTTACCAGACGTAACTGATTTATCAGTACATCTAACACTGATTTTTTTAGCCCTGTTTACTGATTTTTTTTATAAAATGTATTGATTTTTACAGGGAACGAAGATTTTTGCATTTTTTTTTATTTCTTTGCTTTTGTACTCTCGTTTTGAAAGAAAACTTCTTGTCCTACTACACTTGATGAAAAGAGAAAAAAAAAAACGGTTGTTTTAGTCACAAAATATATAATTTGATTAATGCATTCGAACACTCCTCTACTCTATGTGAAGTACTTTATCCTCATTTTCAGCAAGGCTCAGCCCAAACATGCAAATGGACATCTTTTGCTGGACGCATTTGGTAACCCTATATTTGTTCCAGTTGTTTGGTTAGGTTTCATTTTACCGGTAATAATCACCCGATTCGCTTCGACAGCACTTATTGTTAGTAAATGTTCATATTGTTCTTTAGTAGTTTTTAGCAGTCGTTTTCTTTCTAACTTATCAGTCATGTTTTAAAATAATTAAATCACTTACAAGCATGGACGATATAAACTAATACAAATAAACGGACGCGCCGATATAATTGGTGAAATATGGACTCTGTTTGCGCATCTGTTGCATATTTTTCTTAACAAACAACTAATAGGTTGAAGCACGATACATTTATACCGGTATGCCGATCAGTATCTTGCCTATACGTCATTGCGAAGCATTAACCGCGAAATACAAATAGCGTTATGCAATAATATAATTTTAGGTACAGACATTTACATTGATCATAGAAGATGATTGTAAAACAGTGAATTAATTTAAAAAATTTAATCAAAATCTAAAGAAATATCTACAAGTTTCGTAGCAATATATTATTAACTCCTTAATGCAGATATAAAACAAAAATACAATTATATAAATTGATTTCTAAAAAAGCAGCGATTTTAATCTCTCAACAAATAAACATCAAAACAAAGGATTGACTAACTTCGCATTGACGTCATGCGCGACTTTGACGAAATTTAGTTTTGAAATGAGCATACCGGTATAGGTGTATCGTGGCTTGAAGGCTTTCTTTTTTATGTAGTTAATACTTGTTTCCTTATAACATCCTTAGAGCACGGTTATAGTTAACAAGGTGTATAACAAGTTGTTTACTACGTGGATATATACTACAGAATTACAGAAAAAGTTATATTCTGTTCTATGCATCATGTTATCTATTATGCTGTTATAAAATAACATAACTTTACCATTTCTTAACAGAAAAGATACTTATTTAGTATGAATGACAATTTTGCGGAATAAAAGAATTGTGAAACCAATGTGTCAAAGTTGACTATATCGTACATACAGTTTGGAGTGGTTATAATTTACAAAAAAAAAATACATGGGGATTATTTACTTTGTCACTAATCCCGATTAGCACAAGGCAACAACGTGATGGCTGAAATTTTTAATAAGACCCTGATGATTAGCGAATATTATATAACTAATCTAATGTAATTTTGTTCGTTCGATTTTACTTCTTAACTATATAATCAACTAATTTTGGCTAACTTCTTTTTTTAAATCTTTGCTATAAGTCATATTTGGCATTCGTCTTCTACTAGATTTCTACTAAATTTGAATCCTTTGATCTCCGATGCTACTTGTTTGTTTGTTTTTTCGCAGGCACTTTTTTCAGTGTTTAAAAAGCGAACTGCTTCTCAAGTACACCACTTTCTAACACGAGAAATGTATACGATCAGATAGCCGGATAACTATTGTCTTAATAATAATAATAATAATAATATAACTTTATTGCCCCAACAGGTCACAACCTAATACAGGACAAAAAATAAACAATGGTAATTTAAATGATAAATGAACAAGTAATATTGAGGTAACATGTGAAGTTAAATATATATATTGCATGCAAAGATGAAAAAAAAAGTAATAACAAAGAATAATATGAAATGAAGACTGAATACAACACAAAAAAAAAAATACAAAGCAGAAGAATGTGAAGATAACAAAAAATTAAGATTTATTTCCAATGGAGCATAAAATAGTAATTGGTGTTCTCCGCAAGCAGTTGGTCCTAGCAGTCGGTATACGGTAACAGCACTGATTTCTAGAGGGGATACGTGGAACAAGGAAGGGTATGCGTTGTAGGAGGAAAGGACAATCCGTGGTATTGTTTAACAGTTTATTTAAAAATTTTAGGCACAATGAATCACGTCTCAAAGTTAACGACGACATATTATGACACGTAAAGAGCTCAGTAGAGGGGACACCTTTTGGAGGATAAACATCATCCAGTTTGTAGGATAAAAATTTTAAGAATTTGCGATGGATACGATCGAGTTGTAGATATTCACTAGCATAGATAGGATACCATATTAACGCCGCGTATTCAAGTTTGGAAAGAACAAAGGAGTTATATAAAGTCTTGATCGTGTGTATACCCTGGAAATTCTTAGAGATACGCATTATAAAACCCAAAGATTTAGAAGATTCGGAACAAATCTTAGCGATATGATGTTTAAACGAAAATGTGGTATCGAACGAAACACCCAAATCTGCAATAACTGATTTTCTTTGAAGACAGATGTCACCGATATGATATGAAAAAGTTAAAGGTGATGCTATACGAGTGAAAGACGATATGTAACATTTGTTAATATTAACATGTAGCTTATACCGATGACACCAAGCTACCAGCTTATCAAGGTTAGATTGTAGGATAAGGAAATCATTTTCTGTGTTAATTTGATGATAAAGTTTAACGTCATCAGCATAGGCAAGAACAGGGCAGGAAAGAGAAAGTCGTAAATCATTGATAAACAAGATGAATAAAAGGGGACCCAAATTGGAGCCTTGAGGAACTCCAGAGCTGGGAATGAACTCGTAGGAAGAGAAACCATTGTAAAAAACATAACATCTGCGTCCACTCAAATAAGAATCGAGGAGTTTAATAACTGGAGGAACAAAACCAAAAGAACTTATTTTGTGTAGTAGAATTTGATGGTCTATAGTATCAAAGGCTCGTGAGAAGTCAGTGTAAATAACATCTAACTGTCCACGTCTATCAAGGACCTCGCCTATCTCTTGACTAATGCACGCCAAATTAGTAATAGTGGAGCGACCCGGAATAAAGCCATGCTGATTAGAAGACAAATACACACGCACATTGTTATAAATGGAAGTATAAAGATATTTTTCATAAATCTTCGCAAAGTTAGATATTATAGAAATGGGTCTATAATTTGAAAGAAGTGTTGAGTCATCCTTTTTGAATATAGGGCACACTTTAGCACGTTTCCATAGGGAAGGAAAAACACCAGATCGAATAGACAAATTAATAATAATTTTCAAAGGATACGCAAAAACAAAACGGCAATCGCGAATAAGGAAACTGGGAATCGAGTCATCACCGGTAGTTAACTTATTAGGCAAGCTTGACATTATTTGTACAAGTTCCTCTTCAGTTGCTGGAAGAATGTTCATTGGTACGGTACCTCCCTGGTGGTTCTGGCAATCCTGCGCCACATTAGGTGTGTATACTGCAGAGAATGTATCGGCAAAAGCGTTAACCATATCACCGGGGTCCTTGTATACGTTTCCCAAAGAATCACGCAGTTCTCCAAGTATTCCCGTTGACCGCTTCTTGGCATTAAGAAATTGCCACAGATTGGACGGGCAATCCCTGATGTTGCGTTCAATGTTGGTGACATAATCATTATAGGAGGCAGCAATCTGGATTTTACACAATTTTCTTAAACGTTTGAATTCGGTGTAATAATATGCGTTCTTAGTGCTTATCCATTTCCTGTGACAATACTTTTTATCTCTCAAATTAGACTTAATAACTGAAGTAAACCAGGGCGGATAACGGGATTTAGTTTGACACTTTTGCGGCACAATTCGATTAACAAGATCGTACAGAACGCCATAAAATTGAGTGAGAGCAGTGTCTACGTCATTAATGTGAGTAAGGAAGGACCAATCAATCTCCGATATAGAATTGTACAATCCCACAAAGTCAGCACGCTGGAAATTGTATTGCATTCTGTTAGAACTTGGAAAAAGAGGAAGTTCAGAAGGGCACAAATATGGAAACGTGAATTCAAGAGCCGGATGGAAAAGATCTTCAATAACTAGGGGACTGTCATAATGTGAGACCACAAAATCATGTCCAACATTAGAAATTATTAAATCTAGAGTTCTGTTATTGTTATTTAAAATGTTGTTATACTGACTGGCGGAAGTTAATTCCATAAAATTCTTAAATAAATTTTTTTTAGGACATTTAGTGTCGTTAGAAGAGGATATATTTGGCAAATTGAAGTCACCAGCAAAAATAAATTAAGTTCTGATGACATATCTACTTACATATGTCTTCCACTTTCACAATACTTTTTGATTGTCTATAATAAAGTTTTCTTTTATTTCTAGCAAAACATAGGAAAAAATTATGGCAGAACATTCTCTCAAGATGCTCAAAACAATGTTCCAAAGCAGAGGCACATATCTGCTACAGTCCAGCCTAATATATATCCAAGTCTTAAAATGAAGAAAACTCCAAGCGTTAGCTCATTGAATACTTACGGAAAACCTAAGGTAATGTGAGTTTAGTTTATTCCTCGGAAATTGACTAATGTAATAGTATTACTTATGGAATTTTCCAAGCCAATGGAATTTTTCTTGTAAAAACAAAATAATTTACCTACTATTTATATATATATTACAATATACTATATTAACGTTTTCAATCGATTTATTATGCAGATATGATGAGCACGATAGAAAATTTTACTATCTAAAGTGTGTGTTTAATTTTAATTCGCTCGGATTATCTTCCATTCCCATTCATTGGTTACTAAATATTGTCGTTTTTATCTCATGATTTGTCATTAGAAATCTGTGATTGTTTTTTTTTTTTTATAAATATTTGGATTTGATAGAAACAGATTGCGTGAAATTACCGAAAATAATTTAAGTTTGCGTGTTGTTACAATTGTATGGAGTTATTTGTTTACTCAACGTATACAGCACGAGTTTTCATTCTATAGTCACTCGATGTTATACGAACTCCCGCATCTAAACGTATCTAATATTTACAATGTAATTATGATAATTCTTATGAAATTAAATCATGTTATTGTAGTTATATCAGTACAACTGGGTTTTAGAATGAAATCAAAACAACTTGCGTAAAGCAGCTAATATTCCAACAATAAGATATTAGGACTTTCTTAGAGAATAATAAATAAATAAATAGAAATTCCGTTGTGAAAAAGCCGGTAGCCAACACGCATCTGATGTAAGCGGAAGTTAGATATATTAGTATAGCAGACTTAGATCTCGCATTTCTGAAATTTGTCGATTACGCGGGTTACCATAGGACGCTCACTCGAACAGTATGTGTATATTCAGCGCCGACTAGATATACAGGCCCAATACATGGAGAGAGGGATACTCCGATAGCTAGAAGTTGGTGGGAGACATATCGTCGGGCCAGACGGGCGCAACAGCGATTTGCAGGTGTTTGCTTGCAAACTGCGTTTAATAAAATAAAAAAAAACATTTTATTAAATAATAAATAAATTCGTTTCGACTAGAAGCTACTTTAGTATTAATATCTTTTACATAATTATTTAGAAATATTGGTATTAGGTACAGAGGTATATAAAGAGACGTATGTTTCAATTAAATATCATAAATGGTACTGCATATATAATACACAACATATTACTACACTTTACATTAGAGAAAAAGTGATCAATTAATTCGGAACAATTGTTTTTTAGATATATGAAACCTTGAATCTGGATCTGCATTGAAGAGCTTTCAAACCGGATCTGCTATTTGAAATCTCGACTTTCTATTCTTTATCCGATAGCGTTATATTAAGCTCATAATATGAATTAATGAACGCAAATAGAGATAATGCCAATCATTATCAATGATAAATATGGGGAATATGACACCTGTATTTGATTTTGGTGTTAGACTTATTACATTTATATTGCATTTTATTAATACATAGACATATACACTAATTCAATGAATACGTCTTACGTATTTCTTTGTGAAAATGTATTATACACTTTCCGGCAAGAAGACTCTTTTCGGATTGTATCCATCACGAATCGTTTATCAAAATGTTTTATACATAGAAGGATCATCTTTTGTTGGCATTAAGCCTCTCTCTCTATTTTATAAAATATGTATTCAAAGATGTATATTATACCTATCAGAATCCTTATATAGACAAGTAGCATTATCTATTTTCCCCATTCTAAAGAGGTGCTCGTGGAAGCAACCATGCCCCGTAAGGAACTCAGTGAGATGGTATCCGATTTCTCCAAGCTCCCTATTTACGCATGTCGAGAAGTTCTTAATTAAGAAAAAGAATAATAATATGTATCCATATTCTCGTGGTATGGTAATGGTCCAGTATGGTTCTGCGTTCCAGTTCTGTCTCTCTCTTTCTCATACTTCTGCTTTTCCATCATAAACATCTTTTTTTCTTTTGCCATCAAATTAATCAAACGTTCTCCAGCTTTTACTAAAACAGCTGTTTCTGCAATTAATTTATAAGCGCTTGCTATTTGTAGAGCTTCTTTTCTTGGGACAACTGATTAAACTCACTTCATCCTGTACCAAGGCTTTCGCCCATATCCCGGGAAAAAGCGCCTGTGTCGCCGACCGGGTTCATCAGTACGTCTACGGCTACACCATGGGGTACAAGACCCCCTAGCTCAAGGGGTAAAATAGCAAGGTATGGCAACGACCATTGCCCCCCCTCTCCCGCCCCTGAACATCACAAACCCGTAAGAGGCCCACACCTATCGGAGAAGACTGGCTGGTCACCGCCGGTGGCCCCCCCTCACCCTTATTACCCATGTTAAGCAAGTTCCCTTGCTCCCGTTTGGTGGGTAACCGTCGGATTGATCACTCGATTCCCTACCAGAAAATGCGTACAAGAGTAGGAAACCTTAGCCTAGAGAGCAGCCGTTGGGGATAGGATCCCCTATGGCGGCTAGAGTTGAACGCTAGGGTCCGCTTTCAACCCACCTGTGTCGGATGGTTTACCCACCGCATCGCATCCCCGCACAGGCAACGGTCAGCAGAATAATCCGCCTACCCATAAAATCGCCGAGTGCGTCGCTCGTTGCCGTACTAGGTAGGGATAGGGTAGACACCGCCCGATGAGATAACGTTGGGTAGTCAACGTTATCCGACCGTGTTACGATCGTCCCTCCGATTCTCCAACCTGTAAGATGGTCCGCGGCCGAACCGAAGCTGAACCCAATTAGAACGCGGGCCGGAGTGTCCGTTACCCAGAGACCTGGAATAGGTTCACATCCGACCGCTAGGGCTTTCTGCTAGGGCCCGCATTAAGCCCACCTGGTTTCGGGAATTTTGCCCATGCATCGTTTCCCCGCACAGACCAACGGTCGGCGTGCCGAAGCCTACCTACTACCCGTGAGAATTGCGAGTGCGTCGCCCGTTGCCCTATTCGGTAGGGATTGGGTAGAGACCCCCCGGTTCTATGGGTAAACACTGGGTGGTCAATATCTATCCGGTTTTTTCTTGGGACAATGCAAGCGCTCAAATCTTACCCTCGTAGAGTAGTATGGAATTAATTATAGACGTAAGAAACTTCTGCTTACCTGAAGATACTCCGCCAACATCTGCCATCCAATTGCTTTAGAAAAAGCTATTTCTGTTATCTTATTATCTAGGCGAATTCCTAAGTATTTCTCTGCTTTTGATATAGAAATGAATTCAGTGGTCCTTAGGTCGATCTCTAGAGGAACCTTACGTCCAGTCAATACAACTATTTCTATTTTATCCACAGCTAAATCAATCCATGTACCTCCATGCAGGTGCTCACTAGCCTCATAATTTGTATAACGTGCCGTTCCGTGGGAAAATCTATTTCAGTGTCAAGTTTTAAGTTTAGTTTGAATAAATCATTAATTTCTTTTATTTTTATTGATTTTACCATGGGCGGTAGCGTTGCTACCGCATGTTGTTTTATTTCGTTGTTTTTATTTGGTTAATATTGTTTAGGACGCGAGTGTCGTTCCCGCAGACGGTGCCCGATTCACGCAAGTTCGACTCCCACCTTCGCGACCGTGTGTGGCGGGAATCGCAAGTGTATTTAAACCACGCGTTTCCAAGTCCCTTCCAATCCGCTGTCGTGTCAGCAAAGCTTCTGATACACGTCGAGCTTCTTATTTCCGGTCTGATTGTGGCGCTGGCAAAGCTCACTGGCGTAACACAGGCATTTTACCTACTTTTCTCCGCTCTGGCGGTTGCACCGGCACAGCTTCTGGCGCTTTTTCTACTGTATATATTCCATGTCTTTTACACTTGTTATATAGAAATAAACGTTTGATTTATGATACACTTTCACTGTTTTGTTGCGTAATCCGAGCCCTGAACTTTTTTCGACTCATTGCTACCACTTTGGGGTTAATACTTCTTTGTATTGTAACGGCGTAAATAAGCGGCAATAACGGCGCAACACCGTTCAAATCATCACGAGGTTGAAATCCACCGTTTGACAACTACTCTTTCGACTTACGAAGAGCGACGCATAAGTAATAAGCATTTTAAAAGGAAATATGTGATCGAAAGCCCATAACCAAGGCATTAAAGAGCAAATGGTAAATACCATCAGCACTGCACCAGAGAACCCGGAAAGAACAAAACGTCGTTACACTTGATTTAGTTATTTACGATCAGCTACAGTATCATCAGTATAACATATGAAATTTAGATCAGGCTCATGTAAACTCATGTTCATCACTGCTTTCCTGTAGTTTCAGCCACTTGTTGTACGGGGCTAATTGTTGAGCGACCCTTTCTTCGTCCATGTTACTTTAAGGGGAGTACTTTAGCATCCTTTAGACTAACTAAAAGTAACATTTTAAGTAGTCATTCCAGTACTTTCCCTGTCGCATACAGCAAGCAAAGAGGCCTATATTAGAAGGCGAAGTTTGCTGTTCTCGTTTCTTGGTGCACTTTTCATTGTTTCGGCAAAATATCTTCCATCAGATATTGATTATAGATATTTAGTGGTAATTCTGGAGAAGATGAAGTTGTAAAGCGTTTTAGTATTTTCTTTGGAGCATGATCAACTGCAGGGGCCTCTTTGTTTTCTAGTTTTTCCAGCAATATATGTATATATATTCCATCGCATACCAGGTGTTTTAGTTCATAGGTCCCGGGCCGTAACTTTTTTACTTATAGATATTTTTTATAAAATTGAAAATATACTATTTGCTGTAAATTTCCAATTATTCGGCCTATTTTATATTTTTATTATCACTTCTGGTTTTATAGGAAATAACAGCAAATTTAAAGTTTTAAATGGAACAGTTTGTATATTTTTACATTTTCGAATTCTGTGTAATTTTCTGAATCTAAAAACATATGATCTGTTAGTTTTTGTTTCCTGGATTACGACAATTTGGAATTTTTATGTTTCAATCTAGAGTGCCGGAAATATGCTACAAATCTTCCTAACTGCAAACATAACACCTGGAAACTACAGATGTTATACTCTTTTGTTTTATACGCCTACTAGAACGTGACAAAGTACAATCTAGCAGCTTTTTCTCATAAAAAGTGATTTTTTTTAAGTAAAACCTCATGGGTCTTTAGCTTTAATTTGAAGGAGAAGTTCTTGGCGATTCCAGAGATAACAAATATTTGGTATTCGAAGAAGAAGTTATTTCTCTGTGGATTTAAAAATGTTAAATATATTCAAAATTTCATAGAAAAGTAGGGCATTGGTAGAACTAAACAACAGCTACTAAATTAAGTCTCAGTTGTGATTGTTGTATATCCCACTTTTCCGTAATTATTTCAAAAGATGTTTATTAACATTTCCTTAATATCTTTGTCTGAGGGGTCGTATTTACTTATTATTTGTTAAATCTTTTATTTCGTTACATTAATTATTTATCAGTTACTTTGTTATTTCTATTTTTTGTAAATTATGATGCCGTTCACTGAAATGTACTTTAGAACCGAACAAGTTTGTATGAAAGATTATATCCTTATATTATCGTTAGATTTAGATAGACATCCACTTATAAGCATCAATCAGCATGGCTTCGTTAGTAAACGCTCAACTGTTTCCAATTTAGTTGAATTTACTCAATTTATGTCGAACAACATTGATAACAATAAACAAACCGATGTTATTTTCATGGACTTTACTAAAGCCTTCGATCGTATTGACCACAATCCCCTCTTACATAAGATGGACGGCTTTGGCTTTTCAACTCAACTTGTTGCTCTGTTTACCTCTTATCTGAAAGATAGAAAGAATTATGTAAGATATATGGGCTACAACTCTTCCTGCGTTTGTCCGAGCTCTGGAGTTCCCCAAGGCACTAATCTGGGCCCACTTTTATTCCTTATTTTCATCAACGATAGCTGCAATGACTTGTCCTGCCAGAAACTTTTATTTGCCGACGACATTAAAATATTTACTACAATTCAATGTCCGAATGATTGTATTTATCTTCAGAATCAGATTGATATTGTATGTAGATTGTGCGTTGATAATAAGCTTAACATGAATGTTAGCAAGTGTAGTGTTATGACTTTTTCCCGCAAGCTTAAACCTATCCGCATACTTATTAATTACTATGACAACACTGTTTTAGAGAGAAATATCACTACTAAGGATCTTGGGGTGGTTTTTGATCATAAACTTTCATTTGCTGATCATATACTTGGCATTTACAATGACGCACTTAAAATGCTTAGGTTTATTATTCGAACTTCCAGACGTTTTTCTCGTACCGATTGTGTTATGACCCTTTATTATGCTTTTGTTCGTTCCAGACTTGAGTACGCCTCTGTTGTCTGGTCTCCCATGTATAATTGTTATATTTACCTTCTAGAGCAAGTTCAACGCCGATTTTTAAAATATTTATACTTTAGAGAACATACAGTTCTAGTAGCTTAGTTATCCTCCTCAAGCTTTTAGTCATGCTCTTCTTTTAAGGACGTTTAACATCGACGCCCGCGATCTCCGACGCAACAAAGCTAGCATTAAATTTCTCTTTAACTTACTGAATAATTTTACTGATTCTCAATATTTACTTACAAGGAGTAGGCAAGAACTGCGAAACACGAAATTAAATGAGTCGTATACAGGCCTGTAGCCAGAGACTGAGTAGAGTCAGGGCAAATCCAAAATTGTATTAATGCATACTTATATATTTTGAGTAGAAATTGACTTTTTAACACCTTTTGACACTTTATTTGGTTAACCAGTCAGGGCAAAAAAAGTTCCAGTCAGGGCAATGCCCGGACCAGCCCTGTGCTGGCTACGGGCCTGGTCGTATATCATTTGAAAGAGGGAGTTAAGAGTAGAAAAACTGTAAACGGGTTTGAGTGCATGGGCCTTAAGTTTTGAGATATGAAGAATTTTATTTAAAAACATTAAGGCTTATAGCTTAAGAAGAATTATATGTATACGACTGATTAGTGTATGTGTAGCCCAATTAGTTGAGGGCACGAATTACGAATTTTACTAGGAAGTGGAATAGGTTCGAGCCCTTCTTAGGGACATTATTTTTCTATTATCAGTATTCATTTTTTTGAATTTTTATTCGTAATATATGTGATTACTAATAATCACTAACAACATATACAACTTTCACATACAACATTGGAAAAAAAAACAATTATAATACAATGCAATAATTATTTATTAATAAATAAAAGAAAGAAAATGAGGTACGAAATTGTCGCACATGTGAACTTTGGAGATGCTTTGGCAGGTGGTACATATAGTGACAAAGTATTTCGGATTAAAAAGAATGTTTATAATCAATTTGTTGAAACACGCAGTACAAAACAGCTTGTTACAAGATGGCAATTGCAGATGTGGGTTATGGCTGCCCCTGCCGAATTTTATGAGGATACAGAAAATAATTGCATTTTTCGATTTGTTGCATCTTCCAGGTGGGTGTCAGATTTATGAAAGAATATAAAATTTCAAATCGTCATGTAGTGCGATATCTATCCGAAAAAGAAATTGCATCACTGATCAAATTATGAATTCCATAAACAATGCAGCCTCTTGGCTTTTTGTATCATATCATACTAACCGACAATTCTATTCTTATTTTAGTACCTATTTGTGATAAAGTAAGAGTTTTGCTTCACAATCATCAGTATTTCTTAACATATAGAAACAAAGAAGTAACTCTAATGCATTTTCTCTTATAGATACATTATTATAATGTAATTATATGTAGCTATAAATATTATGACATTAAAAAAAATATGGAACAGCATAGAAAAGTAAAACCTCTGGGAATGCAATAAAAAAAAATGAGTTGGTTAGAAAATAAATAGCGAGCAACTTCTA
This sequence comes from Cetonia aurata, assembly GCA_949128085.1. NCBI lineage: Eukaryota > Metazoa > Arthropoda > Insecta > Coleoptera > Scarabaeidae > Cetonia > Cetonia aurata. The sequence goes on from OX421885.1 coordinate 3,815,657, forward strand.
TGCGATTAATCTTTAACAAGTTTTAAGCACTTTCTGTGCTGTTTTTTTTTTTTTAATTTTAGGCAATGTTAGAAAACTATTAATGCTTGTAACTTAAGAAAGAAAGCGTGTATATAGCACGTTAATGGCTTTATAACCTGATTAGTATTCGGTTTGTTAAAACCGAAAAGTTTTACATATATCTTTATTAAAACGTAAATAAATCTAAATATCTTTATTATAAAATTTGATAAGCAACAGCCATTATTAGCAGACGCTTTTCGTGCATACATATTATTTTCTAGAAAACCAAGGAACTATTAACATACAAAATATCTACAAAAGTTCGCGTCTGCGACGATTTCCTACCCCATTTTCTTTCTTTTATTTATTAATAAATAATTATTGCATTGTATTATAATTGTTTTTTTTCCAATGTTGTGTGTTAAAGTTATTAGTGATTATTAGTAATCACATATATTACAAATAAAAATTAAAAAAAATGAATACTGATAATAGAAAAATAATGTCCCTAAGAAGGGCTCGAACCTATTCCACTTCCTGGTAAAATTCGTAATTCGTGCCCTCAACTAATTGGGCTAGACATACACTAATTAGTCGTATACATATAATTCTTCTTAAGCTACAAGCTTTAATGTTTTTAAATAAAATTCTTCATATCTCAAAAATTAAGGCCCATGCACTCAAACCCGTTTACAGTTTTTCTACTCTTAACTCCCTCTTTCAAATGATATACGACTCATTTAATTTTGTGTTTCGCAGTTCTTGCCTACTCCTTGCTAGTAAAATTAGTTTTAATGTTCCTAGGCTATCTGCCAGAAGCACTGGCACCTTCTACTACCCCACACCCAGAACTAATTTACTTCTTAAATCCCCTATCGAATGTGTCATATATTTAACGCTATCCCGAATGGTGACATCAATTTTTCAACACTTAAATCTATTATGGATACATGTAGTAGTAGTGTTACTTTATTTTTACTTTTTTTTTGCTTTACTTTGAAGAATTACGCACCGTAGTTGGTCTGGTTTAGTTGTAGTTATAGTTGTAGTTTAGTTTATAGTTTTTTTTTTTATATTTCTTTTTGTATTAGTCACTTACATATGTACGTTATATAATGATCGTTTGTTGTCCTGTAATTGGATTTGTATCTGTTGGGCAACTTAATAAATTATTCTTGTTCCATTCTTATTCTTAATTTATAGTGAATTTCGAAGGTATCTTTTAACAGCCGTAAATTTATATCGTCATAGGTATCCACAATATGCAAAAATATACATTTCGAATTTTATTAAAATATATGTATAAATAAAATAATTACGGGCCGAGACTTACGAGCTGGGACACCCGGTACCTATAGGGTTCAATCGGAAGAAAAGATTCAAAATGACGTTTAGGTATTCCTTATTTGCCGAGGGTCGTTATTTACTTTGTGTTTCAATGCCTCCCACTTGGTTTCTTACTGATGTTTATGACGCGTTAAGATCATTTTTAGTGTTCTTCAATTCGTGCTCTTCAGCATTTCGAAATTTCCTGGTTCTTTGTTTTCCTGCGAGTGATTCTACGCCTCAGCTGTAGATATGTCCCGCGAAGCTTGGCATCTCATTTGTCCACCAATAGATATTTCTAGATCTTCTTTCTTTGTTACTTGCTCTGTGCGTATAAGAATCATAGTAATAGCTCCATTGTTGTGACTTCATGGTTATTTCAAGTTTTGTTTGCCAGTACTTTTAGCTAAAATTAAGGCAACTTTAATTTTGCTTACCTATACCACTACTTACTTGTACGACAATTTGTGTGATTTATGCATGATTAAAAATAGAAAATATGGATATGATATACGAAATTCTGAGTTTTAACAAAACCAAATTCAAAGAATTGTAATCCGAATCTTATACTTGTAAAAATCATCTCGAGCTTTTAAACGGTGATTTCTGTCTTTATCATTGTGACTTTCTTGTCGTACACCTAAAAACAGGTAGCACGAGAAAACATGTAGCATCTTTAAAGAATGTAATCAAAGAACAAAGAATATGTGTATGAATGTAAATGAAACGTTCGGAAGAAGTTCTCAAAGACCACGGCTCGATAACCCGGAAGAATCTGTGCAGCATTGTCTATTGCCTCAGTAGAAATGCCATATAATCATATATATATATAGCATTATAGTTCACATTTTTTGTGTAAGTGAATAGTTTATTCTTACCTAGTAGCTTTTTTAGCACTAGCGAATTTTATGTTGTATTGAAGTTAGTTAGGCATGATAAATAAAAGTGTTTTCCTTTAAAAAAATCAGTAACAATTTTATAAAGTTATGTTTTTTGAAACTTAACGAATTTGGAAAATTTATTGATAAAATAATCTTAACTGTCAGTAAGAATTAATGATTTTACAGTAGGTACTTATTTATCAAGTGTGTAATCCCAAAACCGAAATCTCAGATTAATAACAAACTATAATACCTGATTTAGCTCAGATTACGTTTAATAGATAAAGGTATTGGGAAGCAATAAATTATTTTGTCATTTTGTCATTTAATATGAAAGTCAAATCCATGATTTTTTAATTGCCACATATTGTGACGTTATCGTTGTTTTAATTGAAATCGATTTTGAAATACGTATTTATGCAACTATTATAATATGGTATTGTATTGTATTGTAGCAGGATTGCGGTACAGAAACTTCTGTCCACCGAAATATTGTGAAAGACCCTGGTCTAGATTTACCACTTAACCCCTGTACTTAACGCAAATCTCAGGGTTTTCCTTGGTGCTGACATTTTGATCATTTCGAGAGACATTGTCTCCTGTTTGTGATGTAGCAGCCTTTGCGATGCCAAACCTTTGCAATAGCGGAGTATGTGCTCCGCATTGTCGATTTCACATTTTCAAAACTGATACATGTCAGTCTCGACTTTACCCATACTTTTAATATGGTATTTCAGAGGGTACTGTCCGATAAGTATGCCAGTAAGCTTCCTTAGTTCGGGTTTGCTGAGTCTGAATATATTTTTGTTGGTGTTTAGCCAAGGGTTGATTAACTTTTCAGCTACGAGTTGTTCTGACGTTTGCTTCCGGATGCTCCCATTGTTGGAGCTCACTTCCAATCTGGGTTTGGGAAACATCCAGAGCGGGTTCTGATCCATACAGAAGACTGCTGGCCTCTCGTTTGGCCAGTTGATCAGTTATCTCGTTACCTTTAATGTGAGAATGTCCTGGCACCTAGTATGATTTTCTTCGTCATAGCCAGCCGCACATTATTTAAGTACTCCTATTATACCAGCCTAAACTCAAAGCTATTTGGTTTTAGAGCGCTTAGCGTGGCCTGGTTACCAGTGCATACGTAGAAGGTAGCTCCTTTTATCCCTTTCTTGAGATTCTCTTGGGCACATACATCTATGACAATTCTTTTTTTCTTGAAAGATGGTCAGAGTTTGTTCTAAAGCTGTTGAGAGGCGACAGTTCGGCCCAATAACTCTGACTCCCATCCCTTATTCCATCTTGGATCCGCCTGTGTATCAGGAATCATAGGAATCATCTCTGAAATTTTAGCAGCCCTAGGTATTCTTCTCGACTTGGAATCAGTACATTGAATAGTTTAGTTTAACGGGCATAATATCCAATGGCATTTCTAATGATCTTACTTTCGATTTAAGAGACGTCCTATAAGGTCGCCATCTTTAAAGTTATGTATCAACTTTAGCCTGTACGCACTGAGGACTAATATCCTTCTAATTGGAAGATGACGGGGTGTGATGTTTAGTATATCTTCCATAGCTGCTGTTGAGCAGGTAAGCATTGCCGCTGTGGTTCCCATGCAGGCCAATCTCTATAATTTCTGCAGTTTAGTCTGTACTGCTTTTTATTTTAGTTTTGGCTGACATACTATGAAAACGGGGATATAACAATGGGCTCTATAACAGCCTGATATAGGCAGTATATCATTTTTAGCTAGAGATCCCAGGTTTTTCCAAAGAGCTTTAGCAAGACCAATATGCCATTGTTGCTCCATGAAAGACTTTGTCCTTTCTTTTTCAATTCAGTTTCTGGTCGAATATAATTCCCAGATATTTGACTTCGTTGGAGTATTCTAGTCATCTTTCAGGAATATTTTATTTAAAAATAGTTTCTTCCTGTTTGTAAATGGTGCAACTGTGGTTTTATTAGTGTTTGTTTGAAGCTGTTGCTCCACGAATCACTCTCTAACAATGTTGTGGGCTTTTCGCATACGGTTTGATAAGATTTTATTGTATCTGCTCCTAAATACAATGCTCTCCGTTCCAAAAGTTAGTGAATTACTGCGCAGCTCGCGGGATATCTTATCACTTTCCAGCATGAAACATATCTGTCTGATAGTATAGGGCTCAAGTCCTCTGTAGAATATGGTATATTCTCACTTGAAGTAGAAACTTACTAATGAGCATATTGACATTTTATTAAAGCTAACCAGAAAGTATAAATACATATATTTGTATTAGGTGCTCCAAAATAGCGATAAATGAACCTTTATTGCGTGATGCTTTTTGGCTACAAAGCAAAATAGTATCGAAATTATTTTAATGTTGTACTTGTTTAAGTAAATATCTACGTGAAAAATATTTTGTACGAAATCAAGCTTTTATCAGAATAATGAATGTATCAAGAGAATGATTGAGTAAAGTGTAACTAGAAACGGTTTCGATATACTTATTAATATTTCAATTTATACTAATTACTCTTCCTAAAATCACGTTTTCAATAATATGCCACCTATTTAAATTTTATTGAGAGATGTAGTGGAGGAAAATGCCATTTTAAATTTGTATATAACATAAAATGTGCCTTTAAAATAAAAGTTTACTAGTTTTAGCGTTTTCAAATCATAATTTTCTAACATCACAGGTAAAAATGTGCATTTATTTCAAAAAGTTTTCCAAAAATTATAGTGTCAACCCAGATAGTGTAATACTCTTGCATGAGCGATAAATGAGGTATCAAAGGTGCCGTAAAAATTAGCGCTTGTATAGGTAAGATCACAGATATGATATCGGAGTTACATAAAGCTATTTAAAATAACACTAAAGCTAAATGTAAATAAAAACATTGAAGATAAAGCAAGATATTTACACTCCATGTGACTGATATTTTTCAATACAATAGCAATTATCTAATGGAAATCCAACTTTACCTTTAAATTATTTTTTTCGACTACCACATCCGGAAGTACAACCTTACTACATTCATTGGAAGGTAGAAAGCGCCACTTTATCGAATTGAACTATGAATTGGTTGGTTATCAAAATATTTGTGGAACAATCTGTCATTCAAATATGTGTAAAATATGTGTATTCTGAATACTACACCAAAAAAAAAAACTTGCAAATTTTGTTACAATTGTATTCCATATCGCTACAAATTACAGTAATATATGCATCATGCGCAATTTGTAATGAAAAGTCACACAAAATTGTGTCTAACGTGTATAAGAATGTGTATTACAATTTGTAAAAAGTTTGCGACAACACGACTATATTGTTGTCGCATTTTTTTTTACAAATTACGTCATTTTACGGTCATTTTATTTTTAAGAGAGCTTACTACAATATTGTAATACTTTATACAATTTCTCTGCGAGACAATTTCTCAAAACAAATAAGACTGAATCCACAAAGTAGTTGTAATTTTTACGCTAAACTATGCAACACTTTGTAATATGCACTCGTAGGTTGTGCTACAAATTATAGCACTAAATAAAAGAGTATTTGAGAAATTCTGCCACAGAAAATGACGATTCGTACTATATTTATTGAGAATTGGAGGTAAAAAGCTGTTGCGCAGTAAACAATGAAAACTATAAGTTACTAGAAATTGTAGTAATGATTATCACTATAGCATCTAACGCTTTTCACGAAATATGTTACTATTTAGTAAGGAAGTGTTGTAAAAATTACTATAATTTTATATAGGTATATACTTACGCTGGTAAATACATATGTATGTACTTAGCAAAGCAATAAGGAAATAGAAATTAATAAAAACAAGAATTTTATTGAAAAATACATTTACTAGACAACATTTTCAACGTAACACATTCTTATTGTAAAATATACTAACTTGGAACACAAACATTTTTTACTGATTTCTTCAATGAAACTGAAATGTCACCTGATCGCATTCTATTGGATACTCAGCACCCAATGCAAACATTATTTTAAAACATGCATCCACAGCATTTAATGGTGTATCTACTTTATATTTGATATAAAGTGCATACGTATGAGTCCGTTACGTTAAGAAGTTCTCCAATTATTATTGATATCTCTTGTACTGGAAACTGAAATCTGGCGTTATTCTCTGCCCGCCACTGCAGCTCTACATCCAAGTCAGTAATATTCTGGAAATAAATACAAATTAAGTTTTGTAGATTGCAATTGTGTATTGCGATTTCAACTATATGTAACAGAAAGTTAGAAAATTGCACTGTCTGCAAATTATTACACATCAGTAAAAGGTGTAAAAGCCAAATATATGGACAATAGAAAGAACTTGTACAGTTATGATAACAATAAACGTGCATTAATAATATTATAATTATTTGCTATTATGACATAATAGATTCCAGACAATCCAAGAATTACCTATTACATTTACCCTCTATAGGTAATTGTATGTATATAAACACGTAGCAGCACCAGTAATAGGTAATTACACAGGTAAAGAGAAACAATTTAATGCTAAATACATACACGCCTATACTTTTGTATTCAAGATATATTTCAATGTCTTACCTTCAAAAATGCTCACCAACGGTTCTAACCCCCAACTTAGTAAATAACTTTTCGCATCCATCGTCATTAATGTATATGTATATTGTCTAATGGACGGAGTACCATAGGACACGACATAAGAACACACAAATCACACGACCACCATCATGTACGCTTTATTAACGACTAACATAAAATGGCGTATTAACGGGATGATTGCTGGCACTGCGAAGACCAAAACACATTTTTGTTTGCTTTTAATCACTATTCACCTTTGTTTCCGCAATTCCGCACATAATTTATATTTGTATCAATATAGTAAAAACGCGTTGGGATATCTAATTTAATAAGGTTGAAATGAAACAGATATCAATAAACAAGCACCTGCAAAGTGTTTGAATTTTCAAACCTAATTGTACTAAATTCGACTACATTATATTCGACTCTTTAATACAAGAAAGTTTGGCATACTATTGTGAACAAAGTGTTTATACATTGTAATAGATTTTTTAATAATTTGTAGTATTTCATGCTACAGTACAAAATAATATTACAAATTCATATCGTTGTACTGTTAAAATATACTACACAAGTTAGACACAATAATGTAGTAAGCTGTACGAGAACGGATTAGGACTGGCTTGTACAATTGTAGTAACTATAAGTACATTTTTTCAACTACAATATTATAGTAATAATTCCCTATGTACTTTTTTGAGTGTACAAATGCATAGTTTAAAAAAAATCAACTTTATGCTGCAGACCAAAAACGAGTGCATAAAATAACAATCTGATTTAAATAGTGTATTCTACTCATAAAAGCGCCTTAATAATGTTAATACGGTTTTCTCGTGTCGTTAAAGAATATTGGGCATTCTCGAAAACTCGAAAAAGTCAATTTCTGGCTATAACTCAAAAACAAAAGAATATAACTAATTTTCATTTTCGCCACTGCGAATATTTCGTAAAAAGAGATCGAGATTTGGCCACTTGATGTTTCCTATCTCTTACGGTTATTGAGATACCCCATTCTAACAGACAATTTGGACCACCGCGTATATTAACTAATAAGTAGTAGAATTTAGTTTAATTTAATTTACCTAATTATTTTATTTTGTTCAATTCATTTATTTGCATAGTTTCTTTTGACTGGTTATATACGGTTTGTGTCCTTTAATTAGATAATTTTTTTCTATTCTATTCTACCTAATAATAAAATGAACTTTGAAAATTGAAGAATTTCAATATATTGTTATACGTTTGAATAAATATTCTTTTTCTAGATTCAACCTGGTAAAAATGGCATGGTGCTACAGGTAGTTCTACCAAACGGTATACAAAACGGTGGAGTGAGTTACGAACCAAATTATCCTACTAATCCCACTATTCAAGATGGTAAGAAAACTTGAAGACATTAAAATAAAGATTATTCTCATACTATCATAGGGTTAAAGCGGAGAAAACCTGAAAGTATTCACGATATGAGCCCTCAAAATAGTTTGGTTTTTAATTATGGAGATTTGGGAAGTTTAAAAGGACCGGAGACAGTGATATCAGAAGCCATATCCCATGCCCGTACTCCAACGCCTCCTGAAGAGAAAAAGAGAGTTACCATGTTAGTAAAACATATTTATTCATACATTTATTGATTATTTTGCGTCCGTAGTCGCAGGTATATATAATCGCCGTCGCGATACTTTAAAATGACCTCAATCTGTACTAATCGGTTTATAATGTTTTATAACCCTTACAACCCTACAAGGGTTTAATTTAAAAAGTGCTACAGGTGCTGTTTTAAATAATTAAATATTAATAATATAATCAATATAATTAAACCCAATCCATAGTTACTACACGACTAACTCATTAGTTTAAATGTAAAGTGCAATATTATAAAATGCAACCAAAACTCCCTTTTAAATTACTTTCCATTAGCCAAATACTGTAAATAACACACAATTGCAATCCCTTGTAATCGGATTAGTACGAATTGAGGTCATTTTAAAATATCGTGACGGCGACTATACATTTTAAAGGAGATGTACCTTTCCTTATGGTTTATTTTTCCTATGTCATTATTTTTTGAGTTGAGTGTACAAAGCATATTTCGTTTTATATTTCCCATTGCTCAGCCATTCGCAGAGATTTATGAACGAAAATGCTGCCTGAAAAGAATCACCTAATAGGTGGCATTTCCCCTGTAACCCGTGAATAATAATTCGCGCTGGGAAATAATGTGCGAATATGGCGACGACGGGCAGTTGAGAGGAAATAGTGATTACCCATCGTAATTATGAGCATTGTTACCGTAATTCGATACATAATGTCGAGAATTAAGGGAGAATAGTATCGCGAAACGCGAGAAATTAGCGAGCGTGTGACGATAGAAGCGCGCACTCCTTATTAGGAGGTAATTCAACAAAATTCAAATCCTTATACATATCTATCTCAGTATAAGCTGATTAGGAAAGCGCTATTTGAATGATGCTTAAATAGATCTGAAATTATTCAGGAATTAAGAGATAATACTAATTACAATTACAAAGATAGGTATTGCAAATTAAATTCCTTCGACCATTTACATTAGCTGCATAAGGCTCTGCAAATGCTCCACAAAGGTTCTTGAACAATTTAGTTTTTCACCCTGTTCCGCAATAATCGCTCTGTCAGATGGATATTTTTAAAGACACCGCTGTTTAGACAGATGATATTGTAAGTTATATTATTTAGCTTGTCAAAAAATGATACATTAATAACCTCTAATTATATAAGAGTAACTTTTAAATCCTGTTACACAAATATAACAATAAAAACCACTTGATGATTGTGTTAATTTTGTATGGAGCTATATAGATTATGGCTTGTAATTGAATCATTAGTTTGATTGATTGAGAACATGATTTAATTAGTAATTAATATTAATTATTAATATATATTAATTTTTCAGGGCTATTGTATCGATCCAATACAGTTTATTGTATGCAATGTTTCTTGTTGCATTTGGTGTTACGATATATATAGTACATGTAATAACTGAGGATTATGAGGTATTAAAAACGGTGAGTAAAGTATATAGCTATTTTTTAGTAATTTAAAACTACTTTCTGTACCGCTTGTGCCAAAAGTTCTGGCACGTCAAATAACTTGAGAATCATCGAATCGAAAAACAAAAAAAAAACACGCCTTTAATCATTTTTCAAAATCTGTCCAAGGACACCAAACATAAGGTCCGACCCTGACCTCCCGGGTTTTATTTTCGTTCGTATTTTGATACGAAAAGTTTTCGACTTTTGATAGATGGCGCTGAAATTCGCAAGAAATAATGTTTGTGTTGCTAAGTTTTGTTTTTGAAGAGAAGTATGGAAATTGTCAAAATATCGATTAGAAAAACTCTCTAAACCATGTGTTCGAGCTCCCAATGATACCTGAAGCGACTCCCAAGGTACTGGATCGTATTCGAAGTGATTCCTAAGATACCTCATGTTACCTGAAGATATTCCGAAGGTATTCAACCGTACCTTAAGTGCTTTTTTTACTTAAATACCTACAAGTATCCCAAAAACGATAAGATGTCTGCTTCAGGTGTGGTTGCTTTAAAAGGTAGACCGTGAATGAATTTACTCAAATGTTCCGAAGTATCCTACAATGAATTTGGTGTATCTGCTTCAAGAGGTAGATCTTGAATGATTTTACACAAATGCCCCAAAATTCACAGAAACTATTTTTGCGAATTTCAGCACCATCAAGGATAATAAAAAAATATATTTCACACAAAACTTTGGTATCTTGGTACGTAGAATCCGAATCTGCAATAAAAAATGAAGATTTTGATTTAAGATTTCAAAGTTGCTGCCCGTCTACCCTTTGGAGGTGAGGGTGGAAATCGTGTTTGGGGGCTTACATAGATTCTTGAAAATGATTAAAAGCGTGTTCTTTTGTTATTCGATTCAATGTGCATTTCTTGAGATATTTGATCGTCCTGGAACTTTTAAGATCGTAAATGAACTATCGCTGGCTACCCACAATATCGCTGAATTAGAGATTTTCTTTGAGAGAAACATCGCTGGCAACGCCTTAACAAAACTTAACAACAATCTTCAATATCAATAAAAACATTAGTTTCGGGTCAGCTAACTGTGATGTCATTACTAGTGACATGATTAGAATCTGTTGCCTAGCTGTATTACCATATTTATCCCACTTTCTCGATCCTTGCATAAGTGAAGTTGTTTTTCCGAAGTATTGTAAGCTTATGATGCTGCATCCTTTGACCAAGAATGCGATTTCGTCACCGATGGGGCGATTTTAGACGGATCTCCTCCCTTCGAAATCTGAGGTGTTGAGAAGGTAATAACTTCTTAGATATCGGATTTCGTTGTTGCCTTCGACTCAATGTCATAGTTATGATACTGCCTGATTGGCGATTACTGATGATTTTATTGGGGATAGTGGTTTTGTTTCTTGTCTTATATTATTAGGTTACACTAATATAAGACGTTTAACACTGTGGATCGTGATATTCTTTCATCTATGTTGGAGCCAATATATCGGCTCCATAATCTTGGCTTGCATCATTTGTGAAAGACTACTTGCTCAGCCGTAAACATATAGTTAAAAATAATATCAAAGTATATAATTGTGTGTCACTTTCGCGTGGTTTTCTTTTGGCTCCCATTTTGTTTGCAATGTATACTTCATAGTTGTTGGCGTGCATAAGACACTGTACATATCACATTTACTTCCTTTCTAATCTAATCCTTTCTTCCCTCGGATTCGGCTATTGAGTTATGGATGATATTAATACCGATTTTACGTCTCTATACAACTCGCGTGATCATTGTTTATTATTAAATTCGACTAAATCCCAAGCAACTTTATTTGATCTTGCAGTGAGCTTACAAGTTAACAATTTAAATTTACCTTTTGGTAATAAGTTGAAAAATCTTGGTGTTGTATTTTGCGTAATGCTATTCGTTATCGTGATCAGATTTCTACCTATATTCAAAAAGAAATTATACCCACATAGACTAGAATAAGAAGAATTTATGTGATGGTCCTGTATTGTTACACTATAATTATCACTCTGCCATCTATCACGGTGCTTTGGATAGTTTTACTCCTGGTTGAATTTAAAAGATTCAGTATAGCATATTTCGGGTATATCTTCAACCTTCGAAATTCGATTATAACTCTCATAACTTACATGAAGTAGGATGGTTAAATTAATATACAGGGTTTTCCACGGTAGCCGTTCGTTAGAAGTTTCCGAGGTTAGAAACCTGGAACTCTGAATTTTTGGAATCCGGGGCTATTCAAGATTCGCTTTCATTTTAAAATATTTTCAGGGTCTTACCACTTCCGGTTATACCGGAAGTCGCCGTAAACTTTCTTATTTTAAGTGGAACACGCTGTATATTATTTCATTTTTAAATTCCTGAGAAAATTTTATGATGAGTTCTAATAGGTTTCCCTATATCTACTTTCACTGCTACTTAGATATCTTGATTTTTTTGAAAATATTGAAAGATGTAGCGTTATTTGCAACACAGTATCTTTTGCCCATTTTCGACACTTTCGAAATCCACATTGACAATTGATTTGTCGCATACAGGGTGTCCAAAACTGCATGACCAATTACAAAATCTTCAAAATTGAAAAAGTTCTTTTTTTCAAATGCAACACCCTGTATATTATTGGATGATCAGATGCAGAATTTAATTCTTGTTATGTCAATATTTTCTGTTTTAATGTGATTTTTGACAGAAACTGAAACATCGTATGTGTTTCATTTTAATTAGAAAATGGAAACAAAACATGAACATAAGAAAATTTGAAACGTAGTAACAAATGAAAAACAAACAAATTAGGAACACAATGACAAGAAAAAACAAAATAAATTGAACGAAATAACTACAATAATTGTTCTATGTGACCACCATTTTGGTTCAAACACTGAATCACTCTATCATGTACTCCTCGCGAAACCGATCGCCGAAGTTCGTCTGGGGTTATATTGGTGAACGCATCGTGAACACGGTTCAATAGTTCCTCTCTCGTTAATACAGGTGTAGAGTACACTTGCTCTTTTATGCGACCCCACAGGTAAAAGTCCAAGGGCTTGGATTAGATTAGGATGAGGATTATCAAATAGGTCAATGCCTATTCAGATCTATTTTGATCTCCTTTATCCGAGAAGGCGCTCTCTAATTTTGCCTTCTTGATTAGAACTATCATCTGCTCTAGGATTTTCCGAGACTTTATTCTTGCCAAGCTATACAGGTTAAATTAGATTAGGATTGGGGTGGCCACAAGCATCTATAACACCACGAGCTTTTCAGATCTATTGTAATGCCTTCTGTCATAGAAAGCGCTCCTTAATTTTGCTTTCTTATCCACATGTATTATTCTTGAGAGCCTAGCTATCTGCTCTGGGGTTCTCCAAGCCCATTCGCAGAAAACCGGTATTTGCCAGGCTATCGAATTGGTGAAAAACATATATTAGAGTTTATTTTTTCTGTTGGCAGAATCTGCAACTAGTGTATTCTGAAAGGCCTATGCATATGCTTCCTTGGTATATGATAACTACTATCTATCTATTTATCATTTGACAGTCTTTTTGTCCTTTCAGCAGGTCTTAAAAAATTCGGACCTTTTGTTCCTTTGAGAACTATTTAAATGCGTTTGCACAGGTGATTTTTGCCACCACTCTTTGAAGTTGTTGTATACCTATTTGTTATTGGACTTTGTGCTTTTCTATTTGGTAATATCGAAGGAAAAGCTAGTTCCAAAAGTCTTGACAGTACTCGTCTGCCCAGATTGTTTTCCGCCTCATTTCTTCCCACGCCCATGTGGCTAGGACTGAAATGTGTTAGAAGTTCCAAAGCCGACACTCCTTTCAGAAAATCCTGTGTAATGTAAAAGGATGGTAACCCTTAATGTAGTCACATTCGTTACTTCGTCACTATGTTTATGAATGCAAATAATCTCGAAAATTTTTCTAAAAATGTAACTGGATGTTGTTTTCACGTTAAAAAGATGGATAATAAGTAATAGAACTGTTTATTGTATTTACAGTTATTACTAACGAAACTGTTTCACTTTACTAATACATACAACGTTTCCATTGCTCTTCCAGGTGTTCAGCTATTACATAGTTTGCGTAGCATTGTTATTTATAATATACATGACCGTTGATGTCATGTTGTATATGAAGAAGAGAAGAAAGTATATGAGTACTCTAGAAAATAATACATCCGGTGGTATAGAATTCTCAGAGCACCCACAAGGAGGATTACATTTAAATATACCTTTGCCGGCAGCATCAAAGCTTCAAAAACCACTTCCTCACCACTATTGTTTGAGTACTGGACGCCACGGTGGTATAAGCATGTATTTAAAGATCGGTGCAGCAGGTAAGGATTTAGTATTACTTGATATCATTTTTTTTATTCATTAAGACCGCAGATATGTGTTTGCTTTCCCACTACAGATAATTATTAACCTATCTATTGCACTTAGTACATTTCCTAATAGATGGAAAATAGTGAGAGTTGTGCCAGCTCACAAGAAGGGCGACAGTATATCTCTATGTAACTACAGACCGATATATATTATCAGTAACTTTGCCAAGATATTTGAGAAGGTTCTTTATATTAGTATTTATAATAGTGCTCATTCACTTATGTCCACTAATCAGCATGGCGTTGTCTCGGGGCGATCAACAGTTACTAATTTAGCCGTAATATCTCAGCAGATCAGGTGTCATTTATACAGATCTATCCAAGGCATTTGATCTGATTGACCATGAAATCCTGAACCGCAAACTGGATGCGTTTATTATCTATCTCAGCGGAAATAAGATAGACACTATGATTTCTGTATAAAATCTAGAGAAAATTAAATTTTGCATCCAGTTATGTAAAAATTGCTATACTGTTCTATTAAAAAGAATCAAGTTATCGATGATTTTAGAGCACTAAAATTACAAATTCCTATTTAATAACCCTGTATTTTAAACATTTCTTTAATAAAAGGCGTGTGCTCTTTCATGCTTAAGCAAAAACTATAAACCGCATATTTCTAACTAACTTTCCCAGTTTCGGAGATATTTTCAAATTTCAAAGACACTGCAAATGTCGTGTAATTCAGAAATTCAGAAATCATGGGGCTTGAATCCAATGTACTTATGTTTAAAAGGTGCCATTTAAATTTAACAGAAAATACAAAATAACAAAGTTGAGATCTACTTCCGATACAACCGGAAATCAGCTACTACTAAAAATATTCCCCTGAGATATATAATATCCTTATAATACAGTATAGGTCGGCATATTAATAAAATTCCTAACTTAATTCGTAAAAGACCCTGAGGTACTATTGCAGGACTCTGTGTACTCCATACCACGAACACAGACTGCAGAAAAAAAAGCAAATACCAATAAATTTTTGTTTTGATTGAGCACGAATACGTTACACTGTAGTTTATAGTTCTTATAACACACATTTAGTAACGCAAGCAAGAACCTTTAATTGTATTAGTAATAAGTAATAATATATCATCCTTAACACCTTCGGGTATTTTAAGGTTTTTGATTATATACAGGATGTTTTGAAACATCGTTTAAAGATTTTAAGGGCATGTAGTACGATCGAAAAGAAGGTTAAAAGTCATAATAAACATATGTCCACAAATTAACTGTTTACGAGATAACAGCGATTTTATCGCAAATGCAGAATAAGTTTGCTTTAGCGGTTTTTATTAAGATGTTATTGTATTTTAACATAAAATAGATTATAACTAAAGAAGATGTTCAAAATGACGTCCTTCCATTTCGACACAGGATCTACATCTGCTTTCAAAGGAAGCGCGCACTCTTTCAAAAAACAAGGGTTTTTCTCGTATCATCTGGCAACAGTGTTCTATTCGTTGGCGCAACTCTGGAAGAACGTTTACCGGTGTTGCGTATACTAAAGTTTTCAAATAACCCCAGATACTAAAGTCCAACGGGTTTAGATCGGGAGACCTTGGAGGCCAAGCAATGGGACCTGCTCGCCCTATCCATCTCCCAGGAAATTCATTGTTAAGATGTTCCCTAACAGCACGCGTGAAGTGCGGTGGAGCTCCATCTTGCATAAACCAGAGGTTCAGTCTTAGATTTATAGGTAAATCTTCCAAAAGTTCAGGTAAAGTATTTTCCAAGAACTCGAGGTATGCAGGACCTGTTAAGCGTTGTGGCAAAACAATCGGTCCTAACAACCGTTCCCCTATCATGCCTAACCAGATGTTTAGAGAGAAACGTTGCTGGTGCCGAGCTTCAACGGTAGCATGAGGATTCTCGCCCACACCAAACGTGATTGTTGTGGAAATTAAATATTCCATTTTTAGTCAAACCAGCTTCATCAGTGAAAAGGATGTTATCAGCGAAATCTGGCCGATCAGCAGCTGTTCGCAAAAACCACTCACAGAAAGCCCTTCTCGCTTGATATTCCGGAGCAGTAAGGGCTTGTACCCGTTGGATATGGTAGGGGTATAGGAGTTGCTCATGAAGAGTTCCCCAAACAAGATTGCTGCTGCTTACACCCACTTGGGTCGAAATTCTTCTAACACTAGTTTCGGGATTTTCATCAATAATATTCAAAATTCGATCTTCTATCTGTGGAGTACATGCTAATCTCTGCCGTTCAGTATCAGAAGACCGCTTCTCAAACGAACCAGTTTCTCTTAGTCGTTGAAACACCGTCTGAAACATCACATGCGAAGGCAGTTGGCGATCAGGAAACGTTTCAGCATAGAAGCGACGTGCTTGTAAAGAATTCCCATTAGCACGACCGTAGATGAACACCATATCGCTCATTTCAGCATTAGAATACGCAACCATTGTAATTGCTACAAATTGCACAAAACGTCAAATTAAACTGTCATAAAACAATAGCTGATAAGCACCTGTTTACTGGGATATGTTATATCCATGTACTACTAGGAACACTCGCTGTTATCTCGTAAACGGTTGATTTGTGAACATATGTTTATTATGACTTTTAACCTTATTTTCGATCGTACTACATGCCCTTAAAATCTTTAAACGATGTTTCAAAACACCCTGTATATATATAATAATATATCGTATTAATATAACCGTATTTTTTTCAGTTTTTTGTTTGGGTCATATAATTCATTCTGGTCTGATTTTGGGTTACCAATTGGTTTATCTTACTGCCGATTATGATACCTTTTATGAATGCACTACAATTCCTCTATTAGTTTTGGATTTTATTTATCCTTTTTATGCGTTTTTGCTTCTATTCTTTATTTTCAAGTACTCTAATGTAAGTCGACGAGTACCTATCCATCTGCATCCCGTTAACCAAACATTTCTTGTTTTAGATAATCATCAATAGAAATATAGTTTTGGCACGTTTTGGATTCATGCATTGCATAGGATCGGGTCTCTGTTTTTGGGTTCATACAATTCTTCGAGAGACATTCGATGCATTGGCATTTTATGATCCCAACGGTGGAGAATATACTAATTCTGAAGTTGTAAATCCAACGATGGGTAATTCAAGTGCTGACAAGATTCCTGACAGAAGTCCTAGAATGTGGACTGGAATATGTGATGGTGAAGCCGGAATGGCAATCATATATTCACAATTTTCACCTTACTTATATCCGTTTTCGGTGGAGTTTAATATTTTAATGGGTAAGTAGGTATTTCTAAAGACTGAATCTCACAATTAAATATAGCTAGATTATGAGGTCTTTTCATTTAAAACACATTTTTCTCTCAAAATTCTCGTGTACGCAGAACAAAATTGAATTGAATTGCATTCGCAGATGCATTTCAGAGTATCATGTAATCTTATTGTGCATAAGAGCATCTTGAACTCAATTTTTGTTTAAACACGTCTCCCAGGCCAAAAAGGCATCCTTAGGTAGAACCAATATTCCCCTTTTCTTTCATATAAATTTTATGGCTGTTCTTTCCAAAAATAGTTATTATTGAGAATCTTGTTATAATACGGTGTTTTTTCGTGGCTGTGGCTAACAACAAGCCGACAATAATCGTCTATATGCCTCTTTCTGTGATGTCAGGTTTAAAAAGTTTATTTCTACACATCAGGGAGTTATACAGTCCCTGGCCATATTATTAGACGCACTTGAATTTTTCAGTTATTTCGACTGTTGACGTATAAATTTTAGAAGAAAATCAATACATGTCTGGAATTGTCACCCATGTGTGCAGGAGACCGTTCAGAACTGCATTAGTAGCATGCCATGGCGAATTGATGCGTTAATCGCAGCTAAAGGTGGCTCCACACCAAATATTGATTTTCTTCTAAAATTTATACGAATGAAGTTTTTCCTTAAAATATATGTATTTTACTGTTAAAATCAGTTTTATTCTGTTTGTTTAGTTAAGATTTTTTTTAGCGGGCGTAGCCGGTCTGCCGACCGGTCAAGTGGCCCGCTTGAACCGCCCAAACAGCAACTGGAACCATCTTTCTAGATATACTTCAGATTGCTGGGCTGTCTTTCCTCCGAAGTGTATCCCTACGTGCCCCGTCTATCATTAGGTGATTAGGGGTTCGAGCCGGTGATAACACGAAATCAGGGCATTAGTTGCTCTGTCTTGCCCATTCCTCGATCTCCTTCTGTGTCATTATATTCTTTATCATCACATGTATCTTACTCCAGTTGTCTGCCGATTCGATCATCCTCTGCACTAATGTCTCCGGTGTTAAGGGCCCCACCATTACCTGTACATGCTCTCTGTGTTCTTGCCCTCTGCCACATTCGAATATGGTGTGTTCCACGGGGTCTTGCGCTCCGCAGTAGACGTAGTCATCTACGCAGTCCTTGCCAAATCATTTGGCAGCCGTGTCCGGTGAGTGCCTGGGTCAGGGTGGGCTGGGCCAGGGGGTAGTCCAGCTTGCTACAATTTAACCAATTTTTATGTCCTGGATCAGTTGTTTGGTCCACTTCGCCTTATCCGTTCCGTTGTTCCATCTGCTTTGCCAGTTATTCAGGGCAATTCTTCTGGCTTAAGTGCGAGATTCAGTTCCTGCGTCCCCTTGTTGATGAGTGTGAGCCCTTTCTTTTGCCATTAGGTCGATGGGAAGCGTTCCAGTAATCACCTGCAAGGCCACCGCCGATGTAGTACGGTACGCCGATGCAACCCGCAACAATGCTTGCCTTTGAGCTCTAACCAACATATCCCTGTACTTTTTAGTGTTAACCATCTCCACCCATATTGGGGCTCCATATGACAGTATGTTATGGACCAGGCTGCACAACACTTGTCCCTTGCCACTTCTCGGTTCACCTATATTGGGCATTACTTGGCTAACTTGGTTAGCCTGGTTTCTGCCTTCTTAGTCGCTAACTCGACCTAGCGCCCGAACTTCCTATTTCGTCAAAAATAATGACCAGGTACATTGCAGACTCCACAGGGGCAATATATACTCCTTGCAGGATAAAGGATAGGCGATCTTTGTTCCTGCCCCCTCTAACTACTACGCACTCTGTTTTTTCAGGGGGAAGGTTTAGTTCGTGGTCCTGCATCCACTCGCTTATTTCTGCTAAACACCTTTTAGTATTATTCATTAATGTAACCTGGTCGCTCGCTGCAACTATCAGCGCCAAATCGCCCGCAAACCCCACAGTCACCGCATCCACGGTGAGGTCCAAATCTAAAACACCATCGTATAGGAGATTCCACAACGTGGGCCCCAAGACCGAGCACTGAGGTACCCCCACTCCAGCCTCCAACACATCAGCACCATCCAGCTTGATCTTCCTGTTTCTGAGATAACTTGAGATCATATTTACGAGGTATCCAGAAACCCCTCTCCTGCCCAGCTCCTGAACAATTAGTCTGTGGCTTGCAGTATTAAATGCGTTCTTAACGTCGATTGTTATAAGTAAACACCATTTACTCGCGGAGTCCTCACATCGCCTCTTTACGGTCTCCAGAGCATGTAAGGTAGATTTTCCGGCTCTAAACCCATATTGGTGTTCATGAAAGTTCAGTTCTTTGAGTTGCCTGCCCCTTATAAGGGCTTCCATTAGTTTGCTCAATGTATTTAACATACATATTGATCTGAAGGAGCTTGCCAAATCGGGGGGCTTGTCTCCTTTAAGGATTAGGGCTATTCTTGTCTTTTTCCATTCGTCTGGGAATTGCTGTCGTTCAAGGAGGTCGTTAATTGGTTCCAGCAACCAGTTTGGTACGTGGTCTGCCACGATCTTGATCGCCTCTGGAGGTATCCCGTCAGGTCCCGCAGCCTTACCGTGTTTAGCTAAGATTGCAAATTAAAAAAATAAAGTATTTTTATAACAAAATAATGATTGTTATAAAGTCAACAGTCGAAATACCTGGAAAAATTCAAGTGTGTCTAATATTATGGCCAGGGACTGTAAGTAAAGAACTGTTTGTGCCACGATAATCTAAGAAGAAAAACTAACAGATAAATAACATTCAACTGCTCAAACTTTCAAAGTTTATGATATTTCAATAGCAAACAAAAGTAAAACCTATTCGGTAAAAAATAATGGGCAGAACAACAGCTAAACAAAAACAAAGGTATCTTTACAGTAATGGCAAAAATAACACAGTAAACTGGTGTTCAAATAAACCGCCTTCATTTTCAAGCTACATAGCATCATTTGACAGTCGATGGTACAGTGTATCGCTTTGAAAATGTCACATAAATTTAAAAAGAAAATCATATATAATTTAATTTAAATAAAAATAAACTTTAAGGATTTTATAATTTTTCATCATACAGTTTTTTTATTTTTCTAAAACAATGCCGTTTTAAAAATCAAATATGTTTTTTAGTTTTGAATTTAGATTTAGTTGTAAACTTTTGCTAAAGCTAATGTGCACGTTAACGAAACGTCAAAACTTCAAGTACTTGTACCTCAGTTATGAAAGACTTTTGGGATATGTTCATTTGACATTTTTGTCTTGAAATTGCTTCAGCAACACATCCTTAAACTCTGGAAGGCACGTCATGGGACATCCTGTATATTTTTTTTATTAATAATTTATATTTTTCTTGTAGTTGGTATATTATATTTACTTTGGTCCGGTATAGCCAGTTGTAAACAAAGTTTCGAACATAATGAAGAATTGGCGGAGAAAGCTAGAGATTGTGCCTCTGACTTCGACGAGACACCAGAGAAAGAAAGTAACATAACCATCCACGTAGATTGTCACTCTTCTAGCAGAGGTATTTTCGCTGGAATTATTATAATTATCGTTCTCATAGTGACCATAATTTTACATTTTGTGGCTACAAGTGATGAGTAAGTAGATAAGTAATAAGTACCTACTATAAAAGTATCACAAACTGAAATCGCATGCAATTTACCTTTTTACATTATTTTAGACGTTTTGAAGAAATGGGTACTACGATTAATAGGGCAACGATGTTGACTATACAATCTATAATGGTAGTAGCTGTAGTTTGGACGTATACTTACACTGCCAAATTGGATGTTAATCCACATAGTATCCCACCGTTGGATGATGTGCTACTTTATGTAGCCGTTCCCATGTTTTACTTAAATTTTATTTTCAGTATGGCGGCTGCCTATTACTTCGACGACGGGTTGTATATAGCTTACTTAGTTGTAATGGTGAGTACATGTTATACACAATTCACAGATACAGTTTTTGCAAAATCATCATTTTCTAAGAAGTTGGTGACATATAAAGTTAATCTCAAATTCACAATGTGCGTGTTGTTCCATCATGATTATCTTTATTTAAATGTACTGGATTTCATAGACATTATTTTTTGATTTCTGACAGACTTAAACAATGCAGCCTTTTGACTTTTTGTATTATGTCTCCCATTTCTCTTACCCATCAAATTATGGCAGCCAGTTGAAAATCCTAGTGCCCTGTACTGGTCTGTACAGATCTCTGGCTGGTGGATCGAAATAATCCTTTGGGTTCATGTTTGGCTTACCAAAAATTGCCTGCCTTTTTTTCCAGAGCGTCGCATGCACATAGGATGTGGTATGTGGTCTTTGTCATTCTATTATACAGCCTGCACTGAGTATCTGCGGTGTTGATTCCCATTTTCTGTAGGTGCTATGTGAAGATTATTCCTACTAAGCTTTAGCAGTTCTTCACTTTTATTCTTTGATGATCGGTGATAAACTCAACTCCTAACCTGTCCCGGTGCTGTGTTTTTGGACACTCCTAGAACAAGTTCTGGTCCTTTCCTTGCCAACTCGTCGACTTTCTATTTTCCTTCGATATCTGATTGTCCGGGCACCCACAGCAAAGCAATTTTATTGCAGGCTGTCAGGCTATTCAGTTCTCGAATGCATTCCCAAACCAGTCTTGATTGTATCCTGAGGATCACTAATGCCCTCAGTATCGTCTGGCTGCCTATTGCAATACAGATCTGTTTATTTATATAAGCTTTCTGATTGATTTCTGTCGCACATTGCAATATTTCTCTTCACCTCATTGTAAATTGCAGCTCTAGTCCCAGTCTCGGCTTTTGATCTGTCTGTAAACCAGATCAGTTGACCAAGCCCTGTCTCTGCAGTTGGACTGATTTCAGCCCTTTCCTGAATTAGATTCGCATGCTCCTGATTCAAGCTGTTTTTTTTCCGGATGACATTTTTCTATCACTGCCATCCGTAATTCTGACGCTGCCTCGCTATAACTACCCTTGAGTTTCTTCGTCTTACTGCCCTCAGTGGTCTGACCACCTTGGGTTTCTGCTTTGCTTCCTTAGTGGTCTGGCTTCCGCCTTGGATGTTTTGAAGTCTCGGTGACCTTCTCTCTGGTCAATCCATTTTCCTTTGCCCTCTCAGTTTCTTGATCTGGGCGCCAGATAGTTTTTTCCGTTGCGGAAGTTCGAGTTGTTGTAGCTCTGTTGCAATGTTGTTAGTACCGTCTAGTCTGGTGCTCACCTCCAAGACAGTTGTGTCCATTTCCGGAGTCCCGGTAGAAGAGGTATCCGATGCCCTCTCCTAGAGTGTGAGTAAGGACTTTGCTCCTTCAGAACTGTCACAAAATTCACATTTGATTTGTTCGCCTTGGTGCTCGTCGATAGGTCATCTTCAACAATGTGCCTTTTCACATGCAGGACTTCGACATGATCTGTTGTCATTCGTATCAATTGTTGGGTGCCGAGAGACTACAATGTTTTCTGAAAAGTTGACTATTTATATCTTTTCTGAGATTCTTTGAGCTACATGTGCATTGTCCCTCCAGAAACCAAATGTTTGTTAACACATTCTTACATTGTGCAAAATACACACATAAATAATGAACTTTATTTAAAGCATTTATTTGTAACATTAAGTCTGAATTGCAAGTTCAGCGTTCTATTTTAGTTAGCTGTTAAATCTACCCTTCTCTTGTTTCATTGTTCAGCGGCAGGAACCTGCTTTGTTGTAAGTTGTTGTTTCAGTGTGTTAGTACTGTAAAATATTTAATTTGAGCGACACAAGACTCTTTAGATCGAAGGAAATGCTTATGACAAATTAGTTTAAGAATTTTATCAATGTATTTGAAAATCCATGAAGTGCTTATTAAAAAGTCTTCTTTGAAATTTTTTAAAGCTATTTTTGAAAAAATTTTTTTTATTAATCCTTAAAATAAGAAAGTTGTGACAATTTTTGGAAAAACAAATAACTACGACCCAGGGCATCAATCAAGAATTAGAATTAAGAAAAAATGTTTGTCTTAATGAATATTATCCATTTTCGAGCCTACCGACTTATTGTTAGTATTAACCCCGTATGCACCTAGGTCGTTATTACATGCTCCATTGATGCTTTTAACAACATTGTCATATTTTTCTGAAATGATGGCCGACAGCTGTTGTGTGAATAATTATTTTTTCAGACAATTCAAGTAGTCATACAAACTTCCTTCATAGTCGATGGCTTACGTCGGTGTAGTAATTGCAGAGAAGCACGTCTTAAGAAACCCGGAAGAGAACTGTTAGTATTTTTGATAATATCGAATGCCGCTATGTGGGTGACAATGACGTTCGAGGTAACTTCGTATTTGCACGATGTTCGCTATGAATTTTACGGCCGGTTTCTGTGGAGCATCTTGGGTCACGTATGGCTCCCACTGATGATGTTTTATAGATTCCACGCATCAGCTTGCTTAGCTGACATGTGGAAATATTGCTATGAGAAATCCGAACATTAATGAGATACATATATGTATACAAGTTGCAATAGATAGCATTAATATAAATGTACATTATTTGTAGAATATTAAGTATATTTTATTGTTATGTATTATATTTATAATTACAATTAATATATGCACCTTTTTCTATTTATTCGTTTTGTTATCATATTCAGTAATATAATATAATGTATTCTTACAAGATGATGATTATCCAAATTCCTGGAATTATTTGTTCTTAGATAGGTATGTATACGATTTGTAAAATGAAAAAAATGTTGAAACATTGTTATTGAAAGTTATAAAATTATAAAGTGAGAAACTTTTGAATTGTTTATTCAACAATTTGTATGCATTCTCCATCAATAAATAAAATAAAAGCTAGTTACTCGATATCAAAGTTGAACTTTGAAAAGTGGACACATAATTTTATATAAGGGAGTGGAAATGAAAGGGAGTGCTGGAGTGGGATGCGTAATTCACAGAGACCTAAGGAAAGAAATATATAAATGGGATTACCATTCAGAAAGATTAATGTCAGTAGAACTACGGAGCAGTACAAAAAATATTAAAACCATAGTTATAGCTTATGGACCAAATGAAGATTGAAGAAAAATAGATAAAGATAAGTTTTGGGAGGATTTGATCATTGCTATTGAAAATGCAAAAGAAGAGTTATACAAAGATGTCATTGGAAACCAAGGAGAAGACATTAGGAACAACAACGGCCCTAGACTCCTAGATTTCTGCCTGATACATAATTTACTAATCACAAATACATGGTTCTAACACAAAGATATCCATAAATATACAAGGGAAATAATAAGTAGAAACAAAAAATCCATTATAGACTACATAATAACGGAGCGGGGAGAAAGGAAACACATAATAGACACTAGAGTAAGAAGGGGACATGAGATAGGAAGTGACCACTTCCTGGTTATGACAAAAATTAAGGAAATCAACGAAAATAAAATAACACAAGAGAAAAAAAATAAATGTCGAATTCGAATCCATTAGATCATACAAATTAAAGGAGAAAGACGTGGCGGAGAAATATAAAGAAATAATAAGTGCAAACAAAAAAAAAAAGAGCGAGAAAGGAATACAAATAACCTAGAACAATTATGGAAAACTTTTAAATTCGCAATAATTGAAGCAGCAAGACAGGTATGTGGTGTTTGCAAAACTACTAACACTAGAAGACAAACCGCATGATGGAATAATGACATAAAGGAACAAATAAAGAAGAAAAAAATTTCATGGAAACGATATTTAGCAAACAGAACACTAGAAAATTACGACAAATATAAACAACAAAGAAAAGCTGCAAAAATTATGATATCAGAGTCAAAGAAGGACAGCTGGCATGACTTCGGAATTAAATTAGAAAAAGATAGCAAAGGGAATCAGAAATTATTCTACAAGGTACTTAAATCAATAAGACAAGGAAAGAAAAATGAAGAAATGCATATAAAAAGCGAAAATCTTAACTGAAGACGAAAAAGTAATGGGGCGATGGAAAGAGTATTTCCAAAAGTTACTGCAGGGATCAGCAATAACTAGTCAGGAAGACTAAGACAATGTCACGCTTACAGAGGAGTATGGGCAAATGATAACAAAAGAGGAAATAGTAGAAGCAATGAAACGGATGAAAAATCGGAAAGCGGCAGGACACGATAGAGTTACATCAAAAATGCTAAAGAAGATGGGAGAGGATTGGCTAGAATTATTTACCGAAATATGTAATTTAGCTTGGAAAAGTAAGACGATACCAAAAGATTGGCAGATAGCGCTGCTGTTACCAATACATAAATCAGGAGACAGTAAGCTATGCAGCAACTGTAGAGGTATAACACTATTGTGCACTTCTATGAAGCTATATGAAAAAGTGCTGGATAACAGACTAAGACCTATAATAGAGAAAACACTGAATCAGGCGCAAAGTGGATTTTTAAAAGGGAGAAGTGCACATGAACAAATATTTATAGTTAAAAAAATAATTGAAAAAGCCATCCTACAGAACAAAGAAGCGATATTCGCATTTCTAGATCTCGAAAAACTTTTGATAGCGTACCACGTGAGAGAATTTGGGAAAGTTCGATGAGAAAGGGGATAGTTCGGAAGTTAGTAAATGCCATCAAAAGTTTATACAAACGTAATGCGAATTATAGAATCAGAAATAACTTGAGGTTTGATCCATTTCTTAGTAAAGAAGGATTGAGACAAGGAGGAGGGTTAGGCCCATTGCTGTTTAATGTTTTCATGGACAATATAATCGACATCTTCACGCAGAAAACTAGGAAACTCTGGATAGGACACACGAACATGCAAAGGGTGTTGATATCGGAAGCGGCTTATGCGGACGACATAGTGGTGATGGCGGATAGCCAACACAATTTGCAGAAAAACCTGAACATCTGGAAAAAAAAAACGCTAAAGTAATGACCGTGAAGAATCAGAAAATAAATATACATATAGACAACAAGAACGTGCAACAGATTAACACATTTAAATATCTGGGAGTAGAGATAGATAATACTGGCAAACAAGATAAAGAAATAAACTGCAGAATAAAAAGGCCTTAAAAACTTACCACGCATTGAGTCGAACTTTCATAAGCAGAAAAGAAGTATCGAGAAAAACAAAATTAAACGTATATAAAGTATTCTATAAAGCAGTGTTAACCTTGACAAAACGGTTAGTAAACATATGTAGCGTAAATCTACCTAATAATGAAGTAGGTAAGTAAGCTGCTGCGCGAATTGAATTTGTTGGAGGATCTCAGAAAGATATTTAAACGCAAGTGTTTTTGTTTATTAGATTACAGTATTATCGATATGTTGGTATGCATATGTATAATAGTATAATTGTAGAACCGAAAAGATATTCAGGTAGCAGAATTTACACTCCGCCAAAAAAGTATCGCATAAACTAAAAAAGGGCATTTATGAACCAAGATATTTTTATACGTTCACAAAAAGTTTGCCTCGTGTATGTGAACTATAAAAACACTAACAAAATAATGGAACTTAGCGTTTTTACTTTTTTTTTTTTCTAAAAGAACACATTTAGAAAAATGCATATGTGTAAGGTTTGTTCAGTTGTTTATTGAAAGTCTTCCTATACGGACAAATTTTAAAGTGCGAAGTCAGAGTTCTGTACCAACGCTTTTAAAACTAAAATGAGCAATTTAACTTCAGAACAAGTGGCTGCTATAGTTGCTTTAATCGAAGATGGACGATCTCAAGCATACGTTGCTAATTTGATGAACATCAATCAGTCAAGTGTTTCTAGAGCCGTAGCCAGATATAGGGAAACAGGTATTTACAGTAGAAGACCTGTACCAGGTCGTCCAAGATGTTCTACTCGCCAAGATGACCGCTATTTACTACTACAAGCATTACGTCGAAGACATGTAACTGCGAGACAATTGCAGAACGACTTGGCTAGAGTCAGAAATACTCGTGTGAGTACTCAAACTATTCGGAATAGGTTACGACAGAGTGGATTAAGAGCTAGAGTAGCTGTAACAGCCCCTCGTCTCACTAGGAACCACCGAGTGGCTCGCTTAAGGTTTGCCAGAGAACATGTAAATAGGAACATTAATGACTGGGCCAATATACTCTTCACAGATGAGTCAAGATTTGGTCTTTACACCTCAGATAGGCGTATCTCAGTGTACAGACGAGACGGTGAGCGCTATTCGCAGTGTAATATCAGACCTAGACCTAATTTCGCTGGTGGCTCTATTATGGTTTGGGGAGGCATCTGTTTAACAGGTCGTACAGAGTTAGTACCAGTAGACAGAGGTACACTGACTGCCCACAGGTATATAACGGACATTTTAGAAGAACATGTAGTACTATATGCGCCAATTATAGGAAACGAATTTATGTTAATGCACGATAATGCACGACCGCATGTTGCAATAATCGTCCAGGAATACCTTAACGATGTTGGTATTCCAGTTTTAGATTGGCCTGCGGTAAGTCCGGACATGAACCCTATCGAGCACGTGTGGGACCTCCTTCACAGACGGATACGAACCCAAAATGTTGCCCCAGCGGATCTGCATGGACTAGCAAATGCTCTCCGTGACGAGTGGGAGAATTTGGATCAGGCTTATATACGGAGGTTAATCGAATCTCTGCCAAACCGTATGCGAGCGGTCATAAGAGCCAGAGGTGGCAATACTCAGTATTAAAAGCTACTGTTATGACATTTTTCTTTCCAAAATTATAATTTCTTGTTTTAATAAAAATCTCAAGTATGAGTTCTTGTTTTTATTTGGCCTGTATTTTATTTAAACAATCATAGAAATTATATCTTAGAGCGCATTAAAGTATATTTACAACTTTATGCTACAAACAAAGATTATGCGATACTTTTATGATTCAAAACTAAATTATGCGATACTTTTTTGGCGGAGTGTATAATGGCGTGTGCTTTTCACCGCATTCAATCTATGTTTTACTAATTCAAGGTATTAATAATAAGAAACTACTTTCTTTTACGGTAATCTGATTGATGAAGCCATGTTCATAAGCTTGGAGGAAAATGATATAAAAGATTTAATCCCTATATATGGGATAATAAAATCATTTCCTAGCAAGTATAATATTTACACGCAATTGTGCAAGGTAAGTTAGGACACACCAATAAGGCAAACAGGTAGCTCTTGTTGCTCATATGCATATTTTAGTGATCAAGCAGGGACATACCTACGCCTCATAAAAAGATTTGGGGGCACCAGCGTTAAAAGCAACCCAGCGTTCTACTTTAAATCTCAGATTAGAAGACTATGTAATGAGGGATGTCTAAGCAGTCATTCATTTAACGCATTGTGGACTAGTTAGTTACATTGGAAAGACTCCTTGGGATTGATTATACATATTTAAAGAAACTGTATTCTAAATCATTGTACTTATATGTTGTAATGAAGACTGTTACATTGTTGTGCGATAAACTATGTTGGTTTTTTATTGAGAGCTTTTTATTTTTATAAACATTAGTGAATAGAACAACTAAAGGTAACGAAAAAAATTGTTAGACCTGCAACTCGATAATTTGTACATGCACAAGGGACTAAGCCTTACATGTGCATCTAGTACTACTTTTATGCATCTGAACAATAAAGGTGTGTTTGCAAGTTTGATTTGAATATTTAGGAGGGTAAAACTTAAGGTGGCTGCATTCATTTCATAAATGGTGCGGTGTATTTACAAATAAGGCGAAACTTCTGAAAATATTATACCCCATATTTTATCATTTTAAAACTTTCTCCTTATTTGCAAATAAGGCACTGTTAAAACTACTTGTTGTTCCCAAAAAAACTTTTTCAAACCAAGCATTTATTTCACATAAATAATATGTAACGTTTATTTCGAACAACTAAATATTTGTCCTTGTATAAAGCGTTATGGTTTTAAGGTATTGATATTGAGGTAACATAGCATCCGCATGGATGTATTATCCGTCCCGACCTTCGCGGCCTATTGTAGAGCGGATATTATCTTTAAAGTTCATTTATCAAGTTCAGGCCTTTAAGGTAGCTCAGAATCTTTTTGAATGAGGTCGTTTTCAGGTCTTCTAAGGAAAGGTCAACCTTCCCAAAGATGTCATACCTGATTCTCATTGTGGGGGGCAGTATATATGCTCAACTGTCTCGTCATCCTCCAAACACAGCCGGCATTCAGTCTCTTCAGAGAATCCGATTCTGTGTAGGTGCTTTCTGAGTTTGCAGTGACCTGTAAAGACAGAAGCTATTACTTCGCCATTTTTACGGTCAAATTCTAGTAGTTCCTGGGTTCTGACATGATTAAAGGAAATGCACTTTTTCGCATGTACCATACCAGGACAATTGTTCAAATGTTGGAGCACTTTCTGCTTCGCCCATACATTGATTTGCTGTTTAGCAACCGTAGGTGCTATGTCAATAGTAGGTTCTGGTCCCTGGAAATGCTACGAAGCATACTTTTTTGCAAGGATGTCTGCTTCCTCATTACCATGAACGAGTGAGTGCCCAGACACCGAGATTAGTGATAGGTTATTTGCCATCCCAACTGTGTTTAATGTGTTTTTACAGCTCCAGATCAGCCTCGAGTTGCATTTATGCACCTCTAGTGCTTTCAGCACTGCCTGACTGTCACTGAAAATTTTTATTGATTTGTGTCTTAGGTTTTTATTCAAAATCTCTCTAGCACACACCTCAATGGCATAGATTTCAGCCTGAAAAATTGTTGCGTGTTCCAAGGTAAGTATTACTATTCTTAAAAAAATATGAAAAGTGAACATTTTGCTCTAAGACTAATGCTTTTAATGCGAGTAAACGATATTCTTAAGTGGAGACTAAAAGTAGTTTCATCCAAGACTGCTAACCTCTTACGTCAAGATTATAGCCTTGCGGATATTCAAAACGTAGATTTATTTGGTCCTAGACAAATTTATTTAGAATAGAAGAATAGAATAGAATAGAATATGTTTATTAATCTATAATAATAATTAGATAAGTCAAAAAGAAAAAAGAAAAAATAATTCACAGAAAATTGAGAAAAAAATAAACTATATAGGTATAAGAAAATAAATCGAAAATCAAATTAACGTAAGCCCAATAACAAAAAGTAATTCTTAATCTAGTAATAACAAAAAAGTAAAAGTAAAACAAGATCCTAATTAATAACAACTAAAATTCATCTATTGAATAGCAGCACTTATCTAAAAGAAGTTTTTGGACTTTTGCTCTGAAAGTATGTATATTTTCATTAGTCTTTAGGTTAGCCTTTAAGGTAAGCATGCATTTTTCTGTGTGTAGAAAACCAATACCCTCTCCAATTTATTAACCAAATTATCAAACAAAGATTTCACAGAACGTACAACAAACGTAATCAAAATTCACCTTCTAATAAAAATATGTTAAACAACACTAAATATTTTCCAATACCATGTCAATTTTTTTTTAGATGTAATTCATTTATTTGCCAGTATATGAATTAACAACAATGCACACCAGTATATTCATATACATTATAATGTTAATCCACACCTGCAGGTCAGTGTTGGGCCTGATTGCCCATCCTCTGACCTCGTCCTGCGTCTCATCTCGGACTGTCGGTATCGAGGGCATCTTAATCCTGTTCGTGTTTTTTTTTATTTTCTTTTTACTGTAATATTTGCTCTAGCGTCATTTGTTTATTTTTTTTTGATATTGTATGTAGTTTAAGTTTTTTGTTTGTTTTGATAGCATATTGTATTGTATTATAGATTCTGCCATAGGTATCGTTCTGTATACCGGGTGTCCAACCTAAGATGCAACGGTTGCTAGCCAATTTATTATTGTCTTTTTGAAGAAAGTTTTCAAATAAATGTGGCATAGAATCATATTCTACGTATGCTAAAATTAGTTTTAGTAATGGCGGACTTCCGGTTGTACCAGAAGTAGATACTAACTTTCTTATTTTAAATGTAACACCCTGTATATTATTGCAGTTTTGGATTCCTTGTTAAATTTAAATAACAATACGTTAGGGGTACATTGGGGCTAAGTTGTACCGTTTCCGAATTACATGACGTTTTTCGAAAAAAATGACATTTGCAGTGTCTTCGGTGTTTGGAAATACCTCAGGAAATACGAAAGTTAGAAAGATGCGGTTTTCGCTTAACCATGAAACAGCACACGTCTTTTATTTTAAAATTGTTGCGTTTAAATTACAGCGTTATTAAATAGGGATCTGTAATTCTCGAACTCTAAAATCATAGATAACTTGATTTTTTTAAATTGAACGGTATAGCAATTTTTACATAAATGGATGTAAAATTTAATTTTCTTTCGATTTTATACGGGTATCATTGTATCTATCAACAACGGTTTTGGAGATATTCGCGATTTTTCAGTTTCTCACGATAGATACGTATTGCGAAGCGCCGCCGTCGGCCACCTTCCCTTCGCATTTCACCAGGCTTGGGACTAACAGCAATATAGTACTGGCATGCTTAGAAAATGGCCAACAGAACACAATAGGACCATTTGAATCAAACAAAATTGTCTAAAGATACTTAAGATATTTAAAGCGGCATCTTTAAAGTCAACGTAAGCTTGAAAAACAAACTAGATATCTAACCGTTATTATTGTTCCAAGTGTCAGAACTAACATTCAGAGTACTGTTTGGAAACATAATAATTAAAGATGTTGCTTACTCAAGAAGAATTAGTAGATATGGTTTTCGTTCTCGGTGAATGTTACAGAAACGCTTTGTTAGCTTCAAGAGTTCACGCACAGTATTACCCATGTAGAAAGCATCCAGATAGGAGGGCATTTCTGCCACTACTGGGTAGATTTGTAAGTACTGGATCCGTAGCACATACACAACGGAACCGCAATAACTCCGTACTTACGGATGAAAATCAGTTACAAGGTGCGATTTCTTCTCATGGGGTTTCATTAAACATAAGCTTTATGAGACGCCATCAACAACCCCTGGTGATATGCGCCATCGTATTTTAAGAGCGTTTCAAGAAGTCACACCAAAAATACTCAGAAATGCTCAAAAGTGTTTGCAAAAGCGATTTCGATTATGTAGTGCCCAAAACGGATAGCATTTAATATAATAGTGTTGTACAAATTCTCTGTACAATGACACCGTTAGCGTTTAAAGTGTAGCCTGTTGCGAGCAAGACGCTCGAAGTGTACGTACGCCATATATTGGATAGAGTAATGTAGTTTGAAAAATGTGCTGATTTATTGATATTCCAGTAATGTTATGTTTTCTTTTATCTTTGCCATGTTTGCTTGTTTCTAGTGGTCCTATTGCGTCCTGTTGGCCACTTTCTAGGCATGCCAGTATTATTGCTGCCAGTCCCAAGCCTGGTGAAATGCGAGGGGAAGGTGGCCAGCGGCGGCGCTTCGCAATACGTATCTATCGTGAGAAACTGAAAAATTGCGAATATCTCCAAAACCGTTGAAGATAGACACAATGATACCCGTATAAAATCAAAAGAAAATTAAATTTTATATCCATTTATGTAAAAATTGCTATACCGTTCAATTTAAAAAAATCAAGTTATCCATGATTTGAGAGTTCGAAAATTACAGATCCCTATTTAATAACGCTGTAATTTAAACGCAACAATTTTAAAGTAAAAGACGTGCGCTGTTTCATGGTTAAGCGAATACCGAAAACCGCATCTTTCTAACTTTCGTATTTCCTGAGGTATTTCCAAACACCGAAGACACTGTAAATGTCATTTTCTTCGAAAAACGTCATGTAATTCGGAAACGGTACAATTTAGCCCCAATGTATCCCTAACGTATTGTTATTTAAATTTAACAAGGAATCCAAAAGTGCAATAATATACAGGGTGTTCTATTTAAAATAATAAAGGTAGTATCTACTTCCGGTACAACCGGAAGTCCGCCATTTCTGAAACTAATTTTAGCATGTGTAGAATATGATTCGAGGCAACATTTATTTGAAATATTTTTTCAAAAAGACAATAATAAATCGGCTAGGGACCGTTGCATCTTAGGCTGGACACCCGGTATGTTGCATAAGTTTCAGTTCGGATTTAAGATTGTCTTCTTGTGGTGTAGGTGTGTATTTGTCTGGTGCTTGTAAGTTGAATGTTTGATATTATTAGGTTATTTTGGATATTATAAATTAACATTAGATTTTGCTATTTTCTCATCAGATTTCTTATCAGAAAAATTAAATAATTTTAAAGCCCCAGAAATTCAGAGCTGAAAATTTAGCTGTGGGCTAGTTTTAAAGGAGTCAAATGTAGGCCACAATTTTAAGCCAAAAATTCCCTGGAGCCGGCAACTCATCCGGTTATGGCCTCCAATTTATTTTTAGAATTGTAATTTCCATAGAAAAAGTAATTACGTATTACATTACCAGTAGTTTTGTACTCGAATACGATTATTTGCATTCAATCGTATTGTATGGCGAGTGCCGTTTGCCGCAGAAATGAGCGTCTGTGGTGTATCGCATACGCGTGCATGTAACATCGACTGATCCTAGGGCAGTCGAACGTACTCTATAAAATAGGAGTATCCATCCGTATTATGGTTACTATTGCCACTATTTCAATACTGATAAAGTGCATATAATTAATTACAATCTAATTACATTCAAAACGTTATTTTACAGTAGCACGAGTACAAGAGCTAAATCGTGTTTTATACACAAGGCGATGGTCGGGATACGAGGAGCATTTATAAAAGGCGTGTGTCAATACATACAATTTCTTGTTCTGTGATGCAAAAATTTTCCATCGCTCTTTGTATATATTTCGTATGCCTACACTCTAACGAAGATTTGGTAAAATACCTGTACGGTTTCGGGGTAATATAATTGCCCCGAAACCGTACAGGACACACTAAAAATTATATGCA
Source organism: Cetonia aurata (assembly GCA_949128085.1). Classification (NCBI taxonomy): domain Eukaryota; kingdom Metazoa; phylum Arthropoda; class Insecta; order Coleoptera; family Scarabaeidae; genus Cetonia; species Cetonia aurata. Next base: position 3,849,976 of record OX421885.1, read on the forward strand.
ATTCCTACGGAAAATTTCAGTAACGTATAAGGTAAAATTACCAAAAATTGGGAAATTTACTAGAAAACTTTCGGTATATTTACTAATTTTTGGTAAATTTACCCTATACATTACTGGAATTTTCCGTAGGAGTTACAAATATTTTTTAGTGTGAATTTTACCAAATCTTCGTTAGAGTGTATAAATAGACAAGTTGAATAATACATTCATAACCTCTACTTCAGCGTAGCAATATGGCTGCCATAAACAATATCTATAACCATTTACTTTAACATTACGGTAATACATAAACTACAAATATATTTTATATACCCTGTCGAGGCATATTAATGCGTTTTTTTTTTTGAACACAATTAGGTGTATTGTGTGTTTGTATATGCACAAACCTATATGTTTCAACGTTTGTAAATTATGAAAATGCAGCTGCAGGTCACGCTCAGTAGTAAGAATGTATTATTTAGCTACACACTAAAAAATTTAAGTAAATTTACCAGGATTACTCCGAAAAATTGCAGTAACATTTGGGGGAAAGTCACCAAACACTGAGTAATTTTCCGTTTCTTAGCAAAATTACCTATACTTTTGGAAATTTCCCACATATCGACTAGTATTTTTCATTTGCAAGTAAAAATCCTACGTAAAAACGTAATATTACTAAAATTTTTATGCTTTCCTAGGGATTTTTACTAAATTACTTCGTGATTTTATCCACAGTTAGGAAATTTACTTAGGAAACCAAATACATACTTACAATGCGCGCATGCTCAATTTTATGGGTTCAATTTGTAGGTAGATACATAGGACCCACGGAAGTGGCAGGTGCCAGTGGTCGTTCTTTTTGTTTTATCTATAGGCATATTTAGGTAAGTGAGTAATTTAAAATAAATCTAGTAGTTAAATAATACATTCTTACTACTGTGGGTGACCTACAGCTGCATTTTCATAATTTACAAACGTAGAAACATATAGGTTTGTGCATATACAAACACAAAATACACCTAATTGTGTTCCAAAAACACACATTAATATGCCTCGACAGGGTATATAAAATATATTTGTAGTTTGTGTATTACCGTAATGTTAAAGTAAATGGTTATAGATATTATTTATTGCAGTCATATTGCTACGCTGAAGTAGAGGTTATGAATGTATTATTCAACTTGTCTATTTATACTTAGAATATTATCTTACACATTGCATTTGTTTTTATGGTTAAGAAAGCGTTTACGTATAACAACTAAACAAGCACATAACTATTATACGCTTAGTAAAATTAATGATTTCTTCTACCAAATTTCGAATGCACAATATATAAATAGGTAATTTAAAGCCTATATTTTACACACGTTACATATTGCATACTAAGGTACTAATTGATATCTAGGCATTTATTTTTCATCAAAGCTTACGATCTTGTAAATATATCAATAATGAAAGGTCAGTTGTTTGTTCCAGTTTCTCCAACGCTACATCATGAAGACGCATCCTGATGCCGACACCAAAACCAGCCCTTTTTCACACTCGAAAAAGAAAGTTATAAGTTTAATGAAACAGTTGTGTACCATCTAAATGTATTATTGGTATTATTATTATTATAAGCATTGTATTTTATATTTATTAAATGAGCTGTAATATATATTTATAATAATAAAATACCTACACTCTAACGAAGATTTGGTAAAATTCCTGTACGGTTTGTATTGGTAAAACGGTATTGGTAAATTTTAACATCAAAGTAATTTTACTCGCACAAGTAAAATATCTGTACGGTTTTGGGGTAATATAATTGCCCCGAAACGGTACATGAATTTTACCAAATCTTCGTTAGAGTGTACTGGATTTATTTTAAATTAGTCACTTACCTAAATATGCCTATAGATAAAACAAAAGAACGATCACTGTCACTTCCGTGCGTGCTATGTGCTATCTATCTACAAATTAAACATGCGCGTATTGTAAGTATATATTTCCTAAATGTGGATAAAAGCATGAAGTAATTTAGTAAGAATCCCTGGGAAAGCATAAACATTTTAGTAATATTACGTTTTTACGTAGCACTTTTACCTACAAATGAAAAATACTGGTCGATATGTGGGACATATCCAAAAGTATAGGTAATTTTACTAAAAACCGGAAAATTACCCAGTTTTTGGTGATTTTCCCCTAAATGTTACTGGAATTTTTAGGAGGAATCCTGGTAAATTTACTAAAATTTTTTGGTGTGTACCGCTGTAACCGTAGAAATAACCGATATTTCACAGCGAAGTTTCGATCAGAAACGGATTTGGCCGACTGGGGGATAAGATTCAAATAAACAAACTTACTGGATCGAAGAACACGTGGAGCTGAAATACATGGACGTAGCAACAAATTATTATTTTACATCGTATTGAAAAGAAACGTAAGGCGCCCACGTTTTTGTAGGAAGAGCCTGCACACATAAAAATCAATTCTTAAATTAAACATATGTATTTATTTGTTATCATATATTTCATTCAAGAATCAAAAGTTTTAGTAGAAAAAAACATTATTTGTAAGTAGCATATTAGTTCATTTATATATGTAGAATTTAAGATATGTTTAAATAATATTTTAAACATGAATATTATTTTGTTAAAACAAACTTCACAATAGTTAATTTAAACAAAGGAATTGTATCAAAAAGAACATTTTTCAATGTTTAACGTAAAGATACCCATAATCTCATTGTAATAATAGACAATCTTATTGATTTTACGAGGAATATATAAAGTTTAAATTTAAGCATATATTCATTTCAAAGATTTATATTTAAGGATAATTTTAAATTAAGAAGTTGTAAATATTATTTTTGCAATACAAAAATAGGGGAGCTGTGATTGGTGGATTTAAGATTATACTGGCGAACGTGACTGTGCCTGTCTATAAAGGGGTGGTATGGAGTGGGAAGGGGATTTGCATTTACAATTTATCTAGTTTTGGTCACTTTTGGCTAATGCGTTGTATTTTATATGTCGATTTTGTTAAGTGTGTTTGCAATTCAGAATTTGAAAAAATGTAAAACGTTTCAGAGGTTATATCTTGGGGCTGCACAGAAGACACAATAAATATTTAGCAAATTAAGTATTGCTACTGCTATTTATTATGAAATACTTTATTGATTAACCCAGGCTTCTTTTAAATAAATAGCAAATTTATTTAGAAGATATTATATGTTTATCCACACAAATATGAAGCTATTTTTAAATATAACGTTGACTGATGCAGATCATACCACAATTAACAATACTAAAAGGCTTCCAAAAGCAGTACGCTATTAGTAGCATGGACGCCTCTAGCCGGTATGTTTTGTTACAAGGGATCCGATCGTAGACCGTCTGATACTAGGGGTATCGTCGTTAAAAGCCGGAAAACGCGTAACCCATTTTTCACGATTTTCAGTACCGGACCGACAATGCCCAAGGCCGATATCCGCGCGCCGGCGAGAAAGGTCGGATTATGTAATATTGCCGGTGATCAGCAGATAGTCGTGCACCGAACATCAAAACATCGAAACCTTGAATAACGACGAATTTGGTGTGAAATAAGCACAAAGGGGATCGAACAAATAGTAAAACATTAACATTATAATTAATGTAATAACCATTATTCGGAAGACGTCAGTTACCAAGTATGCAAATTATTGATAGTTGACGGATATCTAAAGCAGATAAGAATTTTGTGTTTTCTTCGATTGTTTTAGTGTTACAACGGAAAGTAATGATGATACAGTATGTGTAATTTCTAATTAAGAAAAATGAATATATAGGTTGTCAATTTCATGTTTAATTATTACAATATATGCAGTATGTGTAATGTTTAATTAAGAAAAATGAATATACAGGGTGTACCGGCGATCCCAAATCAATCACAGGTATAGGGAGTCAGCTGAGGTGGGTCGTAATGGGGATCAGTCCAACGACTGCGAGTCTTTTTACAAGTGGGAGAGGTTTAATGTTAACTGAGGTGGGTCGTAATTCGTTATCAAATCAACGACTGCGAGACGCGAAGCGTCGAGTCTTTTTACAAGTGAGGGGTAAGAATTAAGAAAATGGAATATAGAGGCTGTACCGACGATCCCAAACCACAGGTGTGTAGGAGGGTTAGTGGAAGGTGGTGCGGTTTAGCCGTTCCGCTGGATGGGAGATAATCCGTCATCAAACGACTATTTAATTGGCTGGGTGAACGGTTCGGAGTTTACTAGTTACTGTAATCTAATACTTTATCACTGTAATTAAAATTATGAGTTTCTTAATCCAAAGATTCCGTTTTTTTTTATTTAAATTGTAAGAAATATTTTCTATTTGTATCATTTATTTGTATCGTCTGCCATCTATGTAAAAAGGGCAGTCATCTATTCTCGATTTTTACCTAGAGAACCCTAAATATTTCAGTCTGTCCCGTAGATATAGGTCACGCTAGTGGTATTACCCTGAGCGTATTTCAAGTGGTTGAATAAGGATTGTGTTATATAAACATTTTGATAACGCCGAATGTTACGGCGTCTAAACGAATAAGCCAGACTAAATTTCCATAACACTTTATATGGTGGTGAGTCCTAGTTTGTAACGGTTGCTTTTAAAAGAATTAGAGGTGATTGTGAGTTTGTGGTCCATTTATAGGTGAGTTTAATCACAGAGCATTTCTGTTATTCTCGTGTAAGTTAGATTAAGTAAATTATGAAATATAAGCGATTTACGAAAAAGCCTGATTAACGTTAAACATGCTTAAGTTAGGGAGGTTTTGACCTTGATAGGCTAGTTGTCCTAGCGGGAACGCGACGTGACGTGGGGAATCCGCACGGCACAGTTGACCGCAGGCGTTGGGCGACCCGGGGGTTGTAAAAATAAGGGCACGGGGGAATCGCAGGGCGGTTCCGCATGCACCTTCTGTGGACCGCGGGGGATTCGCGCGCACGAGCACCCGTACAACAAGGACATAGCGAATTTCGGGTGAGCCGAACACGTCGTAGAGTATTTGTATTTGGGGAGACCCGAGAACGTTAGCGCAGTTATATAATACTTAATTATGTAATCTGTTCCTTTGTTAAATACATGGATGACCGGAATGCTCAGGCTACTTTTCTTTTACAGGTAATGCTCCCCAGTTATAATCGGTTACACCTCGACAACGTCGACGCCCCATTGCTCATCCATCCTGATTATAATATAATATAATTTAATAGTGTTTAATGTTAGTATCTATATCTCTTTTAATAAACAAAATATTGTAGCTCATTGTTCCTATTAATGATTAGTAAATGTTTAACTTTTAAACATACGAATTGTTTCTCTGGAGACTAAGATCGTTTTAGGTCAAGATTAAATTTATTTTTATTTCAAAATAACTAATTCTTTGCGCATATAGGAACTTATCATATGTTTGTTATGAACAGTGTATTTTTAAATTAAGCATTGATTTTTATGTGTATATGAAGGCGCTTTTTGCCCAAACGCCTAAACCGCTGTCTCCTCTAGTAGTTATATACTAGATTAAGAATTCTAAAAAATCCTACACATACACAATAATCTAATGTTTTTACGTTGCCATAACATCGAGCTAATTAATACATAACAAAGACGTCGTAACTATTAAAATGGTAATCGAAAATGGTAAAACTATGGAATATTTAAATTGGTAAAACCTTCATTCTTGCTTGTGAAAAGAACCATTCTTAGTGATTATCGATTCTAGTCTGTTAATTACAACTGTTTTTAAGTGTAATAGAGGCGCTATTGTATTCCAATGAAAGACTAGTTAAGCTCTGTGAGAGATATGGGATATACGAATGCAAACATTGTGGTAGTGTACGTACCTACATCGTGCCTATACATGAATGATAAAATACAATTGTCTGTTGTGTTCAATAGAGCGAGCACGCAACATGTCGAAGGCCGGCCAAGTTGGTATAAAAGTTATGTGGTTATTTTTAGTTGTCTGTCCATACACGTTTATGTAGATCAAAGTTAACACATCCGCCCATAGAACCAATCCTAGTTTCCATACAGGTTGGTCGAATAAACAGATTGACCCCGCAGTGTCTGAGTTGAGTTGGCAATTGCTGCCGCATGTACACACATATATTGCTTACTTTATTGTTGCTTTGAAGTAGAGGAAATTTAGTTTATTTAATCGAATATTGGCTGTGCACCAATGCCCTCGCCTATATCCATTCAATTAAACTCTCTCACTCTTTATTTCCAATTAAAATCCATTATTTTGTAAAATGTGATTCTCACTGGTGCTCAGTGATGTTTATCGACGGAAAAAGGTCGTTACTATGCGCGCTGATATTACTTATTTCCGATTTTGCGAATAGGAAACTATTATACGTTATACATAGCCCTTTGTTCAATCACAGCTTTTAGAACGCCTTGGTGGATTAAGCTTTAACAATGCATTCGCTTTTTTTGCTGTTGAAATATTTAACCAAAACAATATGAAATTATAATCCATACATAATCTGTCAACAAACGGTCTATTAACTCTTAAAACTTCTGTTTTCAATATTTCTTCTTGCTTATAAACTCGGTAGCGTGATCTCAGGACTCCTGATAGATAAAGAAATGGGACTTCAATATTAATTCTATTAGATTTTTGTCAAAAGTATCTACATATATCTTTTAAAATTTATGAGGGCACAATTTGCAAATATTTTCGGGCAGCTGATAATAATAATAATAATAATTTTTAATGATTATGAGGACAAAAAAATGTGTATAATACGTCAAAAAAGCCAAAGAAAATAAAAAATAAATAAAATTGTAATAAATTTGAAACCAATAATGCCAAAAATAAAATAAAAGGTATTCTAACGTAAGATACGCGTTCTAAATAAACATTGAAGAGAAATGTAAAAGAAAAATTAAATTCAATTAGATAACTATTAGCTACTAAAAATAAACTTAGATACAAACATATACATAAATAAATAAAAAAAAATAAATAATAAAAAATAAATACAATGTAATATAAACAATAATTCTAAATAAGAAAGAAGATGCTGACGACCTGGCAGTGGTAGTGTGCGGGAAGTCTACCCAAAAGATCGAGGCGGTAGCAAATGCCACTATCAAAGACATAATGAAGTGGCTGCGGAACAAGACACTTGAAATAGCCCCAGAGAAGACGGAGGCAGTCCTACTAGTCCGAGGAAGAAAGGCTAAAAACATCAAGCTAAAAGTAGGAAACAACGAGATTACTAGCAGCGAATCTATAAAGTATCTGGGGGTTTATCTAGATACCTACATGAGAATGAATGTGCATGTGAAAAAAACTGCGGAAAAAGCCACGAAAGCCCTGGCAAAGATTGGGAGGCTCATGCCGAATCTGGGTGGGCCTCGAGAAGGAAAACGCAGAGTACTTGCGTCGATGGTGCAGTCGATTATGATGTATGCCATGCCGGTCTGGGAAGATGCTCTCCAGAAGAAAGCCAGTAGAAGACTACTCCACGGCGTACAAAGAAAGGTGGCGCAGAGGATAACGGACGCTTACAGAATAACGTCAACAACAGCCCTCCTAGTGCTCGCCAGGATGCCGCCTATAGAACTGCAGGCCAAACTAAGAAAGGATATCGCCAGTGGAAAACCTAAGATACGCGCAGACGAACTGCTAATACATCGATGGCAGGAGATATGGAAGCAGGATGACGGGACAGCCGCATGGACGAAACGCATTTTACCGGAACTGGGACCGTGGATAACAAGGAAACACGGGGAAATGAATTACTACCTGGTGCAACTTCTCTCGGGGCATGGCTGCTACAGAGTCTACCTCAACCGTTTCAAGAGGAGTGATGTGGAAGACTGTCTTCTTGTGAATGTAGCAAGCTGCTTCAAGTATTTATTACTTATTTTAGCATCTTAAAACGCTAAATAAATGCGCCTAATTGCTGCTTTCTGCGCAAGGAAAACTTTGCGTGCTGCTGCTGGTGCACCCCAAAGAAGAATGCCACATTGTATTCTGGTATAGACTTCAGCGTAATACAAGGACAACAGACATGCCTCAGTTACTTGTCATCGTAGACATTTAAATGTGTAACACTTACTATGTATTTTCTTTGCTAAACCCTCGCAATGGTCCTTCCAGAGTAAAGTGGATTCCAGGGTTACACCTAAAAGTTTGATTGAGTCACAGGAAATTAAATTTTTGCCATTTATTTCTAAATTTAACGGTAAAACGTTTCTTTGTCGGGCATGAAAAATCATGTAATTTGTTTTTTCTAAACTCAATAACAATTTATTCTTTGAAAACCACTTGCCCAAGATTGGTAGTAAATTATTCGCAAAAATTTCAATTTGTTCTTTCTGAGCATCTGGGGCAATCAGTAGAGAGATGTCATCCGCATAAATAGTTAAATACTTATACTTGTGATAGAAATAAAATTATTATTATAATGCTATGATCCTGTTCAATGTACGTGAATGGACACACACTAATGAGCAGTATTCAGACATATTTTCTAGGCACTTAATTGAGAATTGCCAATATTCCTGATAAAAGTTTAAACAGTTAAACCAGTTTACCACAAACTTTACCACATTGGACGCACGTTTCAATAGCAAAGCTATCCTCATCAGTGGCAAGATAAGTATTTTGAAGTCTGTATATAGGTTGTTCTAAGTTAAGGGTCCACCATTGCTAACTTTGTTATTATTGGAACTACGAAGTCGGTTAAATAGGCGTATTTCTGAGATTTTATGTGGCGATTGTAAAGGTGAAAGCAGAAAAACAATTGAGCATTGTGTTTTCAAGATATTCGCTAAAACTATCTTTTCTTAAATGAAATAGCCTGTGTATTTCACTGCAGTTCGATTGAAAATTTAATTATGAACAAAAAAGTTTTAATATAATACTACGAAAAAATAAAAAATAAAGAAGTTATTATGACATTAAAAAAAATAATGCTTTTCTGCTAATCACTGTAATTAAATTAAACGACAATTTTTATATTAAAAATTTTACCTCGTGATTTGAACTTGACACCTCTCGTTTACCGGACGAGCGCTCTGCCAATTGACCCAACGAGATCGACAGGTTCTTACGATTTGAATCACATTCAGTTCTTCAAGCCGGCAGTACGGCAATTATTCGTGTTATTATGATATTATATTAACTCAGTACCTGTTATGAGATTATGTAGCTTGTTGATGATATGTAACTAATGTATGTACGTAACTATTTTTTCTTATGACATCAACGTGGTGTAGGTGAAAGAAAAGTAAAACTTGTTGTTCTTAACTATGTGTATATTTGGTTCGTACTCTTGTTGTGACTATGTGGGAATGCTCTGTATACAATGATATTGTCCGTTTAATGTGAAGGTGAGCCTATTTTCTCGTCCCTTCGCGTTAGTTTAAAATGTATCTGAAGTACCTACTTAGTATGAAACAAGAGAAAAAAGGACGACCACCAGCGGTGGATACATCGAATTGCAGCAGTTTATGGCCTTCTGCAATTACGTTTGTCGAAAGTGACAATGCTCGACTTTTGACCGTGATTTACGATCACTTTCTCTTTTCAAAGGTTTTAAGGCCGAAATGAACATTACACTACATTCTTCGACAGTACCTTATTTTAAGAAAAAACAAAGCAACCTAGACTATGAAATAACAAATCGGTTTGTTGATTTACCACCTGTCAGTACTAGCAAAATAAGGTTCTGACATTAGGTGTACTCTTTTTACCACTCTTAAGTTGACTTCTATGAATTAAGCTAAGAACTACTCTCTACGAACAAGGGAACCATTCATCTAGCTGAGTTCATCCTGAGTAGCTTTTAGCTTAACTCGTAAATGCAAAGTGAGCTAGGAATCTGAGCTAAAAGTGGTAAAAAAATGCTACTAAAATGTGATATGTTAGAAGTGTACATAATATGTAGAAAAAAATGGAAAGCGACCTCATGAATATGATTAGATGTCTCCTGAACCCAACATTCCGAAACGTCGATATTTTCTGAAGTTTATTAAAAAATTTAGAATACATGAAGAGATTTAAAAAAAAAAAGGCATCGAGGGCATAGCTGGAGAAACCGAAATTTGCTATTTTAACTTATTTTGAAGCACATCCAAATAAATCTATTCGAGATTTATCAAGAGATGTGGGTTTTTCTCTAAACACTATCCACACAGTTTAAAAGAAAAATATAAATTTGTTCCTTACAAGTATCAATCACTGCAAAATTTGTACCCTGGCGATTTAAAAAGAAGATTGGAATTCTCAGGTTTATTTATGCGTGTCAAAATTTCGACTTTTTTAGATGTATTTTGTGGACTGACGAATGTAATTTTTCCAATATTGGTATGTTCAACAGAAAGACACAATATTATTGGAGTAATACAAATCTTTTATTTCTTCATCCTCATAATCCACAAACTCGTTTTAGTGTAATCGTTTGATGTGGTATTATCGGATCCAAAATTTTAGGGCCGTTTTTTTTTTTATCGTGGATCTTTAACAGGATAGCGTGATGTTGAGTTTTTACCGAAAACATTTGAAAACTTCCTGGATGATTTAAACTATTTATTTATATTTTCAACAGGATGGTGTCCCAGCCTATAATTATCGTGATGCACAGCGATTACTGGACAGATTATTTGGAAATCGCTGGATAGGTACAAATGCACTTCCACGGTCACCGGACATGACACCGTTGGATTTTTTTTATGAGGACACGTGAAAAATGAAGTCTACAAGACACGATATGAAACACTAAATGTAATTCATTTAATTCCATACGATTAATCGAATAAATAAGGTTATTATTTAAGAAAGCAATGGCTTCATCAAATTTTCATTGCCTTCAATTTTCAGATGCGGCATCGGAAAGGGCAAAATTGAAAATAAAAATTGATTTACTTTTGGAACCTTTGAAGAAGTCAATTTACACATTCGTGTATATCGCAATCTTACTTTAATGATTCTTAAAGCTCGGTCTATACACTCAAAAAAGTACATAGGGAATTATTACTATAATATTGTAGTTGAAAAAATGTAGTTATAGTTACTACAATTGTAAAAGCCAGTCCTAATCCGTTCTCGTACAGCTTACTACATTATTGTGTAGTGTATTTTAACAGTATAACGATATAAATTTGTAATATATTTTTGTTTTAAAGTACTGTAGCATGAAATACTACAAATTATTAAAAAATCTACACTCCGCCAAAAAAGTATCGCATAATTTAGTTTTGAATCATAAAAGTATCGCATAATCTTTGTTTGTAGCATAAAGTTGTAAATATACTTTAATGCGCTCTAAGATATAATTTCTATGATTGTTTAAATAAAATACAGGCCAAATAAAAACAAGAACTCATACTTGAGATTTTTATTAAAACAAGAAATTATAATTTTGGAAAGAAAAATGTCATAACAGTAGCTTTTAATACTGAGTATTGCCACCTCTGGCTCTTATGACCGCTCGCATACGGTTTGGCAGAGATTCGATTAACCTCCGTATATAAGCCTGATCCAAATTCTCCCACTCGTCACGGAGAGCATTTGCTAGTCCATGCAGGTCCGCTGGGGCAACATTTTGGGTTCGTATCCGTCTGTGAAGGAGGTCCCACACGTGCTCGATAGGGTTCATGTCCGGACTTACCGCAGGCCAATCTAAAACTGGAATACCAACATCGTTAAGGTATTCCTGGACGATTATTGCAACATGCGGTCGTGCATTATCGTGCATTAACATGAATTCGTTTCCTATAATTGGCGCATATGGTACTACATGTTTTTCTAAAATGTCCGTTATATACCTGTGGGCAGTCAGTGTACCTCTGTCTACTGGTACTAACTCTGTACGACCTGTTAAACAGATGCCTCCCCAAACCATAATAGAGCCACCAGCGAAATTAGGTCTAGGTCTGATATTACACTGCGAATAGCGCTCACCGTCTCGTCTGTACACTGAGATACGCCTATCTGAGGTGTAAAGACCAAATCTTGACTCATCTGTGAAGAGTATATTGGCCCAGTCATTAATGTTCCAATTTACATGTTCTCTGGCAAACCTTAAGCGAGCTACTCGGTGGTTCCTAGTGAGACGAGGGGCTGTTACAGCTACTCTAGCTCTTAATCCACTCTGTCGTAACCTATTCCGAATAGTTTGAGTACTCACACGAGTATTTCTGACTCTAGCCAAGTCGTTCTGCAATTGTCTCGCAGTTACATGTCTTCGACGTAATGCTTGTAGTAGTAAATAGCGGTCATCTTGGCGAGTAGAACATTCTGGACGACCTGGTACAGGTCTTCTACTGTAAATGCCTGTTTCCCTATATCTGGCTACGGCTCTAGAAACACTTGACTGATTGATGTTCATCAAATTAGCAACGTATGCTTGAGATCGTCCATCTTCGATTAAAGCAACTATAGCAGCCACTTGTTCTGAAGTTAAATTGCTCATTTTAGTTTTAAAAGCGTTGGTACAGAACTCTGACTTCGCACTTTAAAATTTGTCCGTATAGGAAGACTTTCAATAAACAACTGAACAAACCTTACACATATGCATTTTTCTAAATGTGTTCTTTTAGAAAAAAAAAAAGTAAGAACGCTAAGTTCCATTATTTTGTTAGTGTTTTTATAGTTCACATACACGAGGCAAACTTATTGTGAACGTATAAAAATATCTTGGTTCATAAATGCCCTTTTTTAGTTTATGCGATACTTTTTTGGCGGAGTGTATTACAATGTGTAAACACTTTGTTCACAATAGTATGCCAAACTTTCTTGTATTAAAGAGTCGAATATAATGTAGTCGAATTTAATACAAATAAGTTTGAAAATTCAAAGTAATGTAACATTTTCAGATGTACATTATATTAATTATTGTAGGTATCTGATATATACCTATAGGAGTAGGATTAACTTGGTTATTAATATCCGTTTCATTTGAATCTTATTAAATTAGATATCCCAACGCGTTTTTACTATATTGATTATTGATACAAATATAAATTATGTGCGGAATTTCGGAAACAAAGGTGAATACTGAATAAAAGCAAACAAAAAGTGTTTTGATCTTTGCAGTGCCAGCAATCATCCCGCTAATACGCCATTTTATATTAGTCGTTAATACGGCGTATATGCTGGTGGTCGTGTGATTTGTGTGTTCTTATGTCGTGAAAGGGAGGCATACAAATTTCAGTAATATTACGTTTTTACGTAGCACTTTTACCTACGAATGGAAAATACTGGTGGGAAATACGTGGGAAATTTCCAAAAGTATAGGTAATTTTATAAGAAAACGGAAAATTACCCAGTTTTTGGTGATTTTCCCCCAAATGTTACTGGAATTTTTGGGAGGAGTCCTAGTAAATTTACTAAAATATTTTAGTGTGTATACTCCTAGAGTTTGGTCGATTCCTCACCACGCAGCTTGTAAATCGGCAAGACAATGTTTATTTCCCGGTCTTGTAGAATAGTTACGGTTTTCCATGCCATTATGAAAATTTCTAATAACCATTTCCTTCCATTCACTCCTAGGTATTTAATCATTTCTGGATCTATTTTGTCTATTCCGCTTGCTTTATCCGTTTTCATTTTAATTAGCGCGTCATCTAGTTTCCACAACGTAATTTCATCTACCCATTCACTTATGTCATCATCTATAACAAAAATCCCAAAAGAAAGGTGAAAAATCCCTTACCACAAAATTAAGTAAACAATACACTGTCTATTGTAAATTGATAGATATTTCAGTAGAGATTTACGTTCTACAATATATTAATCGTAACAGTTTATTTTCTAAAAATGCGGTTATTGGCAATAGACTTTTGTATCTGCGTAGGTATATTTAATATTGCGGTATTTGGAAATACAAGCATCAGCTAACTGCATTAATATTTAATGTACATGGCGGCCTGGTTGACAAAATAACTCTATTATGGCGTCGTAATCAGATTTGAAATACCTACTAAACGTTTAAGTTCTACATTATTGCATTAAATTGGTATCCTTTATGGGCATACGCGCATTCTGTTTCATATCAAAGTGTACGTGGTTCCGTAGTTCGCATGACATAGAAGGCGAAGTAATGCATTCTGCAGGAATACGTCGAGGGAATGGGATGAAATTGATTTACAAGCGAAGGTTTTTTGTTTTGGCAAAACCAAGCGAAAATGCTTTTGTTGTATACATAATTTTAATGTCGTTTTCACATAGTGCTTCGTAAAGTTAATGTTTGATAAATAAACCCTATTAATGTGCGTTTCAGTTTCCCCTCTATGCATTTAGAAATGTGCTTCACAGTACTATGAAGACTTTGCGTGTCGTATATGAAAAGTACCTTCTTTAAACTTGCAGGAAAGTTTACTGCTATGCAATGATATTTTGAAAGTTTATTTGGACTTTCTTCAGAATATTTGACCATTATATTTGGAAAATGTACATCTGAACATACTGCTGTGATTTACCCTCTAATTCATATAGAGAATCCACCACAATAAATATAAACAGAAAAACTCAATGACTTTTGAAATTGAAGTATGAAAAAACAAATATTTAGCTAGCTCAGTGAAAATGATTTCTAAAATTGAACCCAAGACTTTCAACTCCCAGAGTTACCCTCATGAATTAAAACTTTAATTTAACCACAAGAATAATTAGTGTATGATGTCATACTTTCCTTGTAACATTAAAAACAAAAGGTTAATTAAATAAAAGAACAGAATTTTTATTAACCCACCGACGTCTCGAAGAAAATGAATTTTTATTTTATCAACAGGTTAATTTACAATCATTCGAATGTGCAGAAAGAAAAACCTTGAACTTAAGGTTCTGGACTAAAATAAAAACTGCACAAGACTCTAATTTTTAAAACAGGACAATTCAATTTCCTATGCAAAGCAAAAAAAAAGTTGTTTGTTCAGGAAGATTTTTCCGTTAAACTAAACAAAACCTTTAAATTACTGTCCACGTGGTATAACAATTTAAAGTACCTTTTTACGTGGACAATTTCCAGTATTAAAAAAAAAAAAAATGAAAATGACATGCTAATAATAAAAATATTTCTATTCACCCAAACGAGGTGATAGAAAACAAAAATGATCCTGCCAAAAGAATCAACTGAAAACTTAACTCTAACAAAAAACAATCAAAGTGCAAAACAACAAAAATGAATCTTCCTAAACAAAAATAATCATCAATCTTATCTCAAAACAATGTACACATTAACATAATATGAATTACAAAAATAAGGATTCCGTGATTGACTATATTTTAATAGATAAATTTTTCAACGCACGAGATTGAAATAAATGAAGTGGCCAAAATGGAATTATAAGAAAAATACGTTTACTTACGGGATAGCCGATCAGACAACTCCGGTTTACAAATCCTACAAACAGTTTTCTGGAAAAAATCTCCACTCAAAATTTCTACAAAACCGTAGAATAACAATTCTTGAAAGAAAACGCACTAAAAACAACCTGACGTTAAAAGACTTAATGAATAGATTAAATGTATCTTAACTCTAGAAAACTAATTTAAAAAAATATAAATTCCTATGTAAAAACTATTAAATTAAGCAAAACAAAATTAATAACATTTTCTCGGTACATTGAAATACGCAGTTCTGACATTAACACAAAATGCGACCCTGCTGGCATGTCTGATAAATGGGTGATATTGGAAGACCACAGCAATACGTCAAAGAATATGTTTTTTTTTTACGATGGGCTGCCGGTTCATAACGTTGCATTAATCCATAACCACCCCCATACAACGTTCCTCAACAGGTAGGTTGGAAGAGGAGGATCAGTCGTATAGCCAGCTCGATTCGTGGACTTGACAAAAATGATTTTCTCTTGTGGGGCTACATAAAAGATCGTGTTGATACACACGATCTTTTATGTAGCGGTAACAACACGAGAAGATATGATAGAAAGAAGAGAAGCCTTTTGGAGTATTAATACAAAAATCTTAAGAAACTTCAACATTTTGAAAATTTTGTTATACTTTTTCTTCTTCTTTTATCGGTAACTCGCAGCTTGTAACTTCATGTCATGTTGCCCTACGCCGAAGAAGAGATGCCCCTTCACTGAGTAGACATGCATGATAACGACCCAAAACATGCAAGTCGTAGGGTTAAGAACTGGTTACGGGAGGCTTCGGTTAAGGTTCTGGTGTGGTCTGCGCAATCACCAGACCTTAACCCCATAGAAAATCTGTGGACAGACGTAAAACAGGCCGTTTTTGCAGCAGCACCCACATCGAGACAAGAATTATGGGAAATAGTCGAAAGAACATGGCGCTCCATTCCAAATGAGCGATGTCAAACATTGGTTGATTCCATGCCACGAAAATGCGAAGCAGTCATCGCAAACAAAGGCTACACGACAAAATATTAAAAAATTTATGATTTTTATTTTTTTACATTTTCTTTACATATTATATTTTTTTTAAATACCGCTATTTTTTCGCACATCTGGGATATACAATTATATGTAATAATTTTTAAAGTTATTATTATTTTGCTATACAAAGAACATGTATGTTACGTTTTACCTAATAAATGAAGTATAACTAAATGTATAAAGTTTATAATGTGTTGTGGTTTAGTTTTTAATTGTTTTCAATGCACTGTTATTTTTTCGCACACAGCTGTATTTATTTCTGTTGGAAAACCAGTCAGTTTATCTTTCTTTGTGGGAAACTTTGATGCTATTTTTTTTGCATTGGAGGCTCTCTGAAAGTTCAGCTCTTTAACTTTATCATCATCTTCATAGGTGGTTTTATAAAATAAGCTATCATTTCCTCTACATGCTTTCAAGAAACCTCACTGAAGAGTTGTCGACCGGCTTGTTATGATTTTATTAGAAATAACAGTCACTTTTAACAAGTCAATAATATGCTATGAAATTATAAGAAAACTGAATTTTGCCAACACAAACTGTCAGCGCCTGATAACCAACAACATAACTTCTATAAGTAGATGCTGCCTTTATGGTATGAGTTTTGATGCGGACTAGATGGTGCAGATGCTGCTAATTATTAGTGAAAAACATCCACTTATAGTGCAGATATCGCAGTGTAGCATATACCATATGATGGAAAACGTGATTTCTAACCTGTTCGTATAAAAATTTCATTTTTTATGATTTTACAGATACCCCGCACTTTTGTTTATGACGGTAATGTTGCGAAACGTATTATTAAATTTAATGATTAGAATTTAGGACACGGCAATTACATACATACATGACTGTAGTAGAGACATGTAGTGTACGGATGTTATTAGATTTATTTTACAAGTTTTGTATGTATTTAGCGTTATTTTGAATACTATTTTGCGTTTTGCAATCGAATATTTATGTAGAGCATCGAAGAGGGGGTAAATGTCTGATTCTTACAATTTACGCCAGTTTTTACATATTATAGACAACAACAAACACTTTGATATACAGAGTGAGTGGTTAAGAATGGGAAATCTGGAAACTGGGAATAGTAGAGCCTAAAACATAAGGATTGAGTGCAACTTGTCTTATACAAATGTCGCAACAAGTTAATAATTTTATTTCCAAATTTGTCAATAATTCAGCAAGTTTTCATAGAATCAACGTGAAAATAGCTGAATAGGTAAATCGAAGCTTATCCTTTTTGTGTATGCAGAATCGCATAAATCGAATAGAAAATTTGAAAGAACAACCTTTTTTAGTTGAAAAATTCATACTTGTTTAATTTTGATATCGTGAACCGTTTTAGAAATGTTTGCATTCCAAAGTTTCAGTACATTTCGTGCTACTACCGGAATTTTCAATTTTTAAAATACAAAGTTGGCTTATCCATCTGACAGCTATCATTATTTATGCTTGTCAAGCTTATTTTTTTCTGCCTTATTTGTACAAGAATAAGTAGTAATAAAAAATGCCACGGCATAATGACTTTAAAAATAGTGAAATGCGAGATATGATTGGTGTTTTTGCTCAAACAGATTTTAATGGACTTGCTGCAGCCCGGAGATATTTACAATTATATCCAAATCAAAGGCAACCAAATCGCAAACTTTTTAGAAGTCTTTATAATCGTTTGGGAGAAACTGGATGTTTTTGTCCTAAGCGTCATAATGGTGCTCCAAGGAAAGAATTGATTCCCGCGAAGAGTTGCTTCAAAAAATTCAAGAAGCTGCCAATGTAATCAGAAATAAGGCAGAACTGTTTTTTAACATCAAAAGATCTTTCAGAAAACGCATAGAGAAGTGCATTGAAGTGGGTGGTGGATATTTCGAGCAACTGCTCTAAATAAGTCATTCACCAGTAGTATAGTGTACGAGCGCTTGTAATGACAGCTGTATCAGCTTACTATTCTTTTGGAAAGTCGATTTTATAAGACATTATTTTCAAGCATATACAGTATGTCCCCGGATTGAGTTTACAATGGGTATGATTGACCAAAAATGTTCGAATTGAAATTTCATATTTGGGATTCCGCCCTGCTTGGTGTGAAACTTATTTTTAGTTTACTTTAGACTTTTTAAAGTCAAGTATGCCTTTTTATAGTTGAGCAAACACTATTGTAGTTCTAGGTAAACTACCTTTTCCGTTCACAGTATGCCAAAGTGTTCTTAAGAAAAGTTGTTCAGAAGGAAAAGCTATGCCGTTATGCATATTTTAAGAATGATCGGCCTACTTTGATAAAATCCAATATTGCTCAGTTTCCTTTTGTGTCAACTTCATTTTCAACTTCGTTTTGTGTCAACGTTGTGTCAGCTTGACTTAAAAAAAAAACAAATCTGTAATTGAAACTACAATCATACCTTCAGATGGGTTAATGATCACAAAAACAACAAATATAAGGAATTTTTAATTAAATTATTATAACAAAAACAAGTATTAAGTTATTCTATTAACCCTCCACCTTCGTCGCTGCATAATTCAATCCTCCGTCGCAGTTCCTTAAAGCTATTCCGGATTTCCTGAATTGGTAAGGCGGATATAGCACCTCTTATGCGATTTTTTAATACCTCGGCATCATTGGGTACATTTTCTGCATACACTACTTGTTTTAAACGTCCCCACAAATAAAAATCGGCAATAGTCAAATCTGGGCTCCTTGGGGGCCATAAAACTGGACCATTCCTACCTATCCAACGGTGACCAAATTTACGGTTTAACCACTTCACAACAATTTGTGAATAATGCGCCGGACAACCATCATGTTGGAAATACATTGACGTCCGATAATTGAGAGGTAACTCACCTAAAGCGTCATCGAAGAAATTGTCTAGCATATTTAAGTATTTATGCTGGTTAACGTTATCAAAAAAATATGGTCCTATTATTCCATAATATGAAATAGCACACCATACATTGACTTTAACAAAATATTGCCGATGATTTGCAATTCTAAACAAAGGATTAGTGTCACTCCAATATCGAACATGTTGCGAGGAAACAGTTCCATTGGTAGAAAATGTAGCTTCGTCGGAAAACAAAATGTTTCGATAAAAATAACGATTACTTGCTATTTTGCTTCCTATCCATAAACAGAAATCTAAACGTTTTGCTTCGTCTCCTGGTTCCAAAGTATGATTAAAAATGGGTTTGTATGGATAAATCTTCCGGTCTTTCAAAACTCGTTGTATGTGTGATTTACTAATGCCTAAGCGAAGCGCCCGCTTCCTCAAAGACAATTTTGGATCATTTTGTACCGAATCTAAAATTAGCAGAGTAGTGGCATCGTCAAAGTAGGCCGATCATTCTGAAAATATGCATAACGCGATAACTTTTCATTCTGAATAACTTTTCTTAATAACACTTTGGCATACTGTGAACGGAAAAGGTAGTTTACCTAGAACTAAAATAGTGTTTGCTCAACTGTAAAAGCATACTTTAAAAAATCGAGAGTAAATTAAAAAGAAGTTTCAGACCAAGCAGGGCGGAATCCCTAAATTTGAAATTCCAATTCGATAATTTTTGATCAATCATACCTATTGTAAACTCAATCCGGGGACATACTGTATATGTTACTACTCTACTGATAAAGTATGATTGAGTGTGCATGCATTATTTCTTTTTATTATTTATTATGTGCCTGAACTTTGTAATTTAAAGATGAAAAATTGTATTAATACGATGAACTGCACTCAAGCTTTCGAATGTTGTAAATACCTCGAAAACGTATCAAGATATTAAAATTAAACAAGTACGTATTTTTCTTGTACAAAAAGATGCACTTTCAAATTTTCTATTCGATTTATGTAATTCTGCATACACAAAAAAAAAATAACTAGTGTAACTAGCGCCCTCTATGAGCAACGGTAAAAGTTATGACTAACTTCTATTCATCATGCTGAAAAACGTAGTAGTACCAACTTTCACGTTGAGTCCATGAAAACTTGCTGAATTATTGGGAAATTTAGAAATAAAATTATTAACTTGAACATCTTGTAATACTTAAATGAGCAAAATTTGTATCAGGCATGTTGCGGTCAATCCTCATATTTTAGGCTCTACTATCCCCAATTTCCAGATTTCCCATTCTTAACGACTCGCACTGTATAATACTAATATTGTAGCTACTTTTATTACGAAGATATACGCGAAAAACTGAAAATTTAAGGAGTAGTTTTGAAGGTGTTCTAGCATACTATTCACGTACAGAGTTTATTTTTTTTTTAATTTCTCATTGATAATCTTCGCCTGTTAGATATAATATTCCTCGGTGGGATTGGACGTCGCCGTTGGAGTTCTATTAAATGAAAAAGTAAGTTACTCGAATTAAACCTCTAGTATTCTGTTTATTTGCTTACAAACGCAAGCACGTAACAATTCTGAAAGATTTAAGAATGAAAATTATACGTGAGATGCAACCTATATCACTTAATGATTTTTAAGAACTTTTAGATACTTTCAGAAATTTGATCTAAAATTTATAGTTAAATAGAATTTCGGCCGCTACGTTACTTTAGTCAAACCCTGTATGTACTTGTATAGGTATGTTCAGAGATACATAGAATGTAATACATGCATATGTATATAAATGCGGAAGCAAATTTAAAATACATTACACATCTGTTTATGCCTGGATAAATTAGTGAACGGAAGGAAGGGCGCGGGGATGGAGATCCGCTTCAGCGACGAGGGCGTGACACCACTCTATGGCTCGGGCTCTGGAAGCCCCTCCGGCCAACTTGATTACCTGAATCAACTACGATTTGATTTTAGTCGTGATGATGGAAGCGTCCGAAGCGGCGCCTGACGAAATTCAGGAAAAGGGAAAAGAAGAAAACTAAATAAACTGCGATTGAAAATAAAGAGGAGGCAGTAGTGGAAGATTGCATTTTGAAAAAGTAATCCGAAGACAAAATTCGTAAGTATATTTTAAATTTTCACGTCGTCGTTGCAGCACTATATGGAATATTCGGAACATCACCAAGAGCACTACTTATTTATCACTTTTTCAATTAATTATTAGACATATAAGAGGAATTGCGCTGACATGGCAACCAAAAGCTTTCGGAAAGCCATGACTGCTATAAGCTTTAATTTGTAAATTCAGTAATATTTTTAAGTAGGTAATCGAACAAAAAGAAAAAGAACTTGAATTGCATGTCTTTTAATTTAACATTGTCTAAAGACGGACAAGCGACAAGTCACAGTAACAACTTAGGATTGTCTATGAACCTTTTACACAGTTGAATACAACGTAATTTAAGGATATTGCATCTTCATCAAGTTGCAATACTATATTATAATCTTTTCTTTCTCCTTTTCTGTATTATTCCGTGGTATATGGCATAAGTATTGATGCTAGCGATTAGTGGTGGTTTCTTTTATGGTTTGCAGGTTTGCGCAACCACCAAAAATAATAATAGAAAACATATTTAATTTATAAAATGAAAAAAATTCTACATTTTTAAAATTATGAATTAAAAATGTAGATATCTCACAGAAAGTACACTACACATACACTATTTCCTTTTGGTTTCTAAACATGCAACGAACACCTAATGCCTTGATATCTGATTTGATACGTTATAATAAATGAAATAAAAACGCGTTTGGTTGCAAAGTAAGTGCAGTCCAAGTACCCATATACATTTAACATATACGGCTAATGAACTTTGCCGAAGGTCTTTTGGATGTATCTCGATATAGTTAATGACACAGATTATCCAGATTGCTTTCGGCACCTTTGATGTTCGTGGCAGGAAACAATTGATATCAAGTCAAACGCGAACTTTCAATAGACTATTTAATCCGGATATTTATAACAAACTTTTCTGGATTGGTGGCTGTAATATGAAAAATGCACTATTCTGCTTTCTTGGTTTACTATTTGAATGTGAAGAATTATGGACGAAAACGGGTTTGAGAAATTTAAATCATTTAAGCGATTGGATTAAGGAGTGTATCACAAAGGCACATGAAAAAAGTAGTCGAATTTTCGCTTTTTAGAAATGTCAATATTGCTGCTCAGATGGATAATGCATATCGAAGAAATATATGATCAGTGCACAACGAGAAAGTGAAGCATAATCGATATGTCTTGAACACTATAATTAATTGTGTGCGTTTTTGTGGAGCTTTGGAACTTGCATTATGAGGACACGATGAACAAATTTTGTCCTCTAACCTGGCTGTTTTTCGTGGATTAATAAATTTTAGTGCTGAATTGAACCTTGATTTAAAAGACCATTTAGGAAAAGCTACTGCTTTCAAAGGAACAGTATTGAAAACGAAATTTTACAAACATGTTTAGTATGTGTCAGGAAGAAAGCCCTAAAGAAATAAAAAATCAAATAAATTACAAATGGGCGTGGTATATATAGCTATATATTTAAATAAAATCAGGATATTAGTGAGTTTTAAAAGCCTTTTTTGTTATTTCTTTATGAGTACCTTAAAAAAATAATTTTTAATAAAGCATACATAGTCACCTGCTCTAAAAGGTATTAGTTAACTAAATTTGCAACCCCCACATTTTTTAAGCACGTGCCGCCACTGGTAGGGAGATCATGAAAGAATATAACGGGTCAAAAATGCCTGACTTAGTCGTAGAAAAATGTGTATTTCGGACACATTAATAACATTCAAATGTTCGGGTATATGAAATCGTATTATGTTGCTTAGGGCTTTAGTCTATGTTGTACTGCTGCTTGGACTGAAATACCTATGTATATATTTGTACGAAAAGGTTTTGTTTCGGATGACATTATAAATATCAGTTTCTGGGAATTTAGCACCCTCCTATTGCACATATTTTCTAAGTTTCAGTGATCATTTATAGTCGCCGTCACGGTATTTTAAAATGACCTGAATTCGTACTAATCGGATTATAAGGGTACGCTATTGTGTATACCTGTGAGGATAATAGTTTACAGTATTTGTCTAATCGGTGGGCGGGGGAAGGGAGCAGGTATTCCCAAAAATTTAAAAGGGGCTACCGGTTTTAATTACAGTTTATAATATTACGCTTTACATTTAAACTAATGAGTTATTCGTGTAGCAACTATGGATTCGTTTTTAATTAATGTTTAGTTATATTATTAATATTTAATTATTTAAAACAGCGCCTATAGCCCCTTTTAAAGTTTTCGGAATACCTCCCAATAGACAAATACCATATACGTTTTATAACCCTTGTAACCCTTACAATCCGATTAATACAAATTGAGGTTATTTTAAAATATCCTGACGGCGACTGTAGATAATATATGAGACCTATAAAGTAATTTCTGCTGAGATCGGGCAAAATATCTATATCTATATCTATATCTAATACACATATGAGAAACAGAAACGTTTTTCTTTTTCGTTACCTATAACTTGTATTTGTTTTGGTTTAGTCTTGTATTTTTGGAAATATAAGTTTTTTGTTACTACTACAGAATTTAGATTTAAGTTATTACGGCTATTACGCCCCTCAATGTTTACTTCTTTTATAATCATGAAAAGAGGGCTAAGTGAAGAATTGTAATTTAACGGATTTATTTTCCTGTGACATTAATTTTTATAATTAACTGTTTTTAAATTATCATGTCATCGTATTTTTTCTAAATAACTACTACAATTTTTGATTCTTGCTGATTTTATTAGGTTCATTAATTCTCTAAATGGAAACATCAAAGTGTCGATACCTTACATAACAATATTTTCGCGAGAGAAATTTTGAAGGGTGGAAAGATCACATTTGTTGTAAGTGGTAATTTCGGTCGCAAAGCAACAGATATTTGTTATGGTATAAAATTTGTTATGAGAAGGTATCAAACAGTATTCGAAGTTAACAGATTTTTTTTTGAACGTGAAGTGACCTTTTAATTATCATTGGAAGCGGATACAAGAACACAGCAAGAGGTATGCAATATGTTTAGTGCACTAACCAATCCACAGTTGGTAACATTTAACAAAAATTCAGAGAAACTGGGCATGTTAAACACAATAAATATGCGGGTCCTCCTAAACTGAATGAGGACGTTAAATTTCATGTAATGTTGAGTACTGAAAAGGATTCTCATCGTACATCACAAGACGTTACAGGAGACATTGGAGTTAGTCAATAATCTGTATTACGTGCACCGAAAAAAGGAAAATACCACCCTTTTAAAATTCAGTTAACTGCATGGAGTTACTGTGCAGGATTTATGTAATGCTGAACCACTTTTTTGGCTTTGTGAATGGATAAAGTTTCAGATATTGGGGCAGAAGTAATTCTCATTGGATGACTGGGTACTTACATAACATTCTCAGAAAGTTAAGCCTGTCCACACGAGGTATGGTTAACAATGACATCGGTGATCTTTTCTTCTTCGAAAGGACTCTCACAGGACAGAGATATCTGAAATTCTTGAGAGATGCACTTGTGCCGGTCTTTTCGGCGAACGAAAATAATCGTGAGTTATCAGATGACATTATTTGGTTTCAACAAGATGGTGCTTCTCCGCACTTTGCACTTCCAGTTCGCGAGTTCTTAGATAACTGCTTTGCTGAGGTGTGAATTAGAAGACAGGGAACGATAGAATGGCCCCAGGATCCTCAGATCTTACCCAGGTGGCGTTATTTAAAATCCAAAGTTTATCTACGGCATTTTAAACATTTAATTTAATATTCATGTTATTTCCATTATTTTTCTTAATGGTGTTTTTTTTTTAACAAAAATATTATTATGGAAGGAGTCCTCATTTTGATGTCATTCACAGAAAAAAGGATCTAAAGCCAACAAAAAAATGATTGAATATAAAAATTAATGTCACATAGGGAAAAGTTTTTTTCAAGAATAATAATCGACCTATTCACGCATTTTTTCGAAAAATTAATTTTTTCAGTTCATAGAATTTGTTCTATAATTTAGGCGTGCACTGTAATAGACTCTTCTTTATTGTAGAGTAGAGAAGTAATTATTTCTTGTAAAAATTGTTATTTAATTTATCTTTTGCTAGTTTGTGGTCACTCTTGATGAAGCTATTAAATTATAGTGAAACATTTAGAATGAACAATTTAGTTACATTTTTGACACAGATTGTTAAATCGAATGGTCTTATTTCTTAACGTCATTCAATCGATACTTTTTCTCCGATATATATTATATAATTAGTTATTTGTATCACTAGGCCAGAAACTATAGTTTTGCGAGTGTGAGTACGGTTTGTGGGGCCGAGGCGAAGCCGAGGTCCCACAAGTGCGAATACTCGCAAAAGAGTTTCTGGCCGTGTGTTACACACTATTTTTTGAGCCGACAAATCTTAATTTTGTTGTAAATAATAAAAGAAATTAACGCTAGGGAGTTAACAGTAGAGGTTGGCAATACATATTACATGAATTTTGAATTGAAAATTAGGGTTAAAATACCTTAGTGTTTTGACGTTTTAATTTTCTTGGTAGTTTTGATGTATATTCATCAATAATAAGGGCAATGGAGACCCCAGCGCATTTACAGACGTTGTGTGTGAAGTTATTAACCATTTATTACCTGTAAAATCTTCCGAAAATAGAAATGGAAATAATATGAATAATTCATTAATTATTATTAATTAAGAGATTGTGTAACGAGAATTCTGTCATCTGTCATCAAATCTCTTTGTCAGTGCTCTAGCATTGCTATTTATGGAAAAATCTACTTTTCACTAGGAGCCCTAGTATGCTATCTTTTTTATCTAATAGACTGAATATAGCAAATTACCTTAGTGGTTTAGAGCAATCAGACGTATAATATTCTGGAGATATCAAGGAAAACAAATCAAACCTTAACCCTATAAAGCTCAGAACAGAATCTTCAGCTAAAATAATACCAAGCAACAAGGAAACACTATTTTTTCAGCGTTTTTAACATAATCTCGAAACGTTGGGAGCCATAGGGCTCCGATTAATCTTAAAAGTTTTGCCGCAGCTAAAAGAACATTGGATGATAGAAAAATAAAATCGGGGGGAACAGCTTACATATAAACTAAGGGTTTAGGGGAGAAAAAAAACGAAAACTTACCGATTTTCAGCACATTTTTGCAAAAATACCTCGGAACAGGTTGAAGATACTGATGTTTCCAATTTGGCATTCGATTCTCCGTTAAGAGGCACATCTAGTAGATCATGATAGAAGGCTCCAGCATGAACTTACATTTTCAAACGTTTAACCTCTAATATCTCGAAAACGGTTGAAGATTATTGGTTTAACCAAAGTAATGCAAAATTTGAAGATAAGAAATTAGGGCTATCTTAGTACTTTTCTAATTTGAATAACTTATTTCTTCTTTACGAACAAAGCTGTGCAACAAAATTGAAACTTTGATAAGTTATACATTCTAAACTGGCAAACCGAGATATTAAAATGTTCCAGTAAAAGCGTTGAAGTGTTGAAAACTTAACTGAAAATATCTGAATGTTAAACTAGTTTGCCGAACTATAACTTCATTTATAGCTTACACGATAACGAACGGTGTTTAAGAGTACTTACTCCTCTCTTTAACAAATATTTGTTAAAGTACAAGTTTAGAATATTATCTCTTTTCCTCATGTAGAGTTCAATAGTTACATTCCCACTAGCACATGTTTCGAATGAAAATTAATTACCACAGATATAACAGCCAATTTTTTTGAAGTTGATATCAATGAATTTTAATCAAAGATTCTTCTCTGCATTATATCTAAGGAGTTTATTTGCATTCTTTAAATATTATTGATAAAAATATGATTGTTGGTGAGAGTATTTACTGTAATATAATTGTGTAGTGATTGAGCACTTTATTAGAAATTATCTAAAATAAGAAGAGAAGGTTATCTTACAATTAATTACAATACATTAAAAAGATTGTTATCTACAACTGTTACTCTTATACGGATGTAGTCCGCCGCTTAAAGAGAGTTCAGTATAAACATTATGCGCGACTCCAGGAGTTTAAGTTCATTTGAAACCCGTGATATGTATGTGTGATATGAGGGTGATAGTACACTGCGACCTAAAAGATCTATTGTGTCCCCTCTTCTCGCTGTATTTACAGCTGGCCGTCCAGTCCGATTCCTTTCAATAAGTGCAGAATGTCCGAAGGCCCCAGATTAGGTAACTCTCCCTCTTCGATTTCACATGCTGCATGTGCGGCGCCCTTGAGTTGCACAGTGCAACACAGTTTGTGAGTAGATGGATGGGCGTTTCGTCCTGTTCCCCACAAAATCTACATTCGGCATCCTTCGCTATTCCAAGCCTGCTTAGATGTCCGTTCAGTTTACAATGGCCTGTAAGGATCCCTGTTAATATCCGAATATTATTTTTACTCAGGTTGATGCATTCTGCAGATCTCTTCTGGTTATAGGTACCCAGAAGAGTTTTAGCTTGCCTCATTCCCTGGAGATTCTCCCAGTATTTGGATTTTCTCTGCTATACTTCATTTTTCAGTTTCTCCAGTGTTATGCTGCTACTTATCCCACAAAAAGGTTCTGGCCCTACAAAAGGTGTTCTAGCCCCTCTCTTAGCGAGATTATCTGTTATTTCGTTTCCTTCCACTCCCGTGTGTCCCGGAACCCACAATAGGGTTACCTTGTTCTTTTTGCCTAGCTCGTTTAGTTTTTGTAGACACTCCCAAACCATTTTGGAGCTGATTATGTTTGACCTCAGCGCCCTAATGGCTGCTTGACTATCAGATATTATGATAATCTCCTGCTTTTCATTGCTTCTGTCAATGTTGACCTGGACACATCTTTCAATGGCGTGTATTTCCGCCTGGAAGATACTTGGGTACATTCCCAAGCTTTCGAAATATTTGGTTCTAGGCCCAAATTCTAGAAGGTCAACGCAGGCGGTAAAGCACTTGTAAATATAAATTTAGGGTAGCCATAACTAAGCATTTTATCGTTTCTTAGTTCATTCGGTCTTCGGTTGAAAATGGAAATCCAGGAATTTCCTAAACAATTATTCCGAATTAATTTAAATCGTTGTAGTGCGGGGTGATCGGATATCTTGTGTGTTAAAAAAGCAGAAATATGATATCTTTTGACGATGTTATACTTTCGTTAATATCGCTCTCTGATAATAATAACTCAAATCGAAAAATTTTTGGTGTTGATCGACGGTTTAACTAAGCAAGGGAGTTAAGGTGACGCCAAAACGTAGATTAATAAACCATTATTGAGACTTTATTCTCATAAGGCTGTAAGAACAATTCCTAAAAGTGAAAGTTAATTCCTTAATTCTGCAAAGTGTAAAATGCAAATAAATAAGTATTTTGTGTGTGTGTAATTTCGGTGCATGTAGTTTAAATAATGAAAGTAAACGAGCATTATCAAAGTTGCTAAAAAATTTATAAAATGCATATAAGTATTATTGCAAAATCTCGACGTTGACAGAGTAAAGGTACTGAAAATTTGTTTGCCCTATTTTGATATGACTCAAACGCTGTATTTAGTCTATTTTCTGTATAATAATAATAATAATAATAATAATATATTTGATGTCCAACAGGTCAAATTGACCCAATTTGAGGACACCTAAAAAGGTACAGGACAATACTATTGTGGGCATATACAAAATATGAAAAAATAAGGTACAATAAACGCTAAATTTGAAAAACAAACTGAGAATGTAAATTAAAAAGGAATGTAACAATAAAATGACAGAACAGTTAATGAAGGATGTCCTTGGCATTTCCCAGTCTCATCATAGTACTTATCGGTGCTCGCTTCAATGTGTTGGTTTTTGCCAATGGAACTTCGTTTCTATCCTAGTGTTCACACGTGGTACATAAAATGGAATTTTCTCTACGAGATATGAACAATCAATTTTGCTGTTTAGTATTTTAATTAAAGTTTGTTCACACAATGTATTTCTTCTATCCGTTAGGGAAAGCATACCATGCTGTTCTAGTAGCTGATATTGTGAAATTCCTCTTTCTGGGTAGATTCCATCTTGTTTGAAACTAAGAAATTTTAGAAATTTGCGGTGAACACGATCAAGTTGTAATGCGTCACAAGCATATATGGGGTAACAAACTAAAGCAGCATACTCTAATTTACTGATAACGTGTGCGTAGTACAAGGTCTTGATGAGGTTTATGTCGGTGAAATAGCGGGATACGCGCATTAGAAATCCCAGTGATCGTAATGCACTCGCACATTGCATCTCAATGTGATGTTTAAAAGTAAGTCGACTATCAAACACCACTCCCAGATCCTTAACTTCTGATTTCCTCTGTAAAGGGGTGCCATTCATAGTATAGTTGGATATAACAGGAGATAGTAGTCGTATATAGGATATAATAGAGCATTTGTGTACGTTCAAATGAAGTTTGTGAATGCGACACCAGTTGACAAACACATTCAGATTTTCTTGTAGTTTTGATACATCGTTGTTAGAGGAAATTTCTGCATATACTTTTATGTCGTCTGCATATGCTAATACTGGACAGTCAAGAGTGTGCAGCAATTCATCAATAAAGATGTTAAATAATAGAGGACCCAGATTCGAGCCTTGTGGTACTCCGGATTTAAGTGTGAATTCGTCAGAAAGGTGTCCATTATAATATACATAACATCGGCGATTACTAAGGTAGGATTTTATTAGGTTGGTAGTTGCTGGAGTAAAACCGAAAGAAGCAAATTTAGTGACGAGCAGTTCATGTTCTATCGTATCGAATGCCTTTGATAGGTCAGTATAAATAACGTCAACTTGTCCGCGTTTGTCCAT
This sequence comes from Cetonia aurata, assembly GCA_949128085.1. Lineage (NCBI taxonomy): Eukaryota > Metazoa > Arthropoda > Insecta > Coleoptera > Scarabaeidae > Cetonia > Cetonia aurata. The sequence goes on from OX421885.1 coordinate 3,880,099, forward strand.
AACCTCGCTAATAAATTGTGTGGTGCATGTTAAATTAGTGAGTGTTGATCCTCCAGAGGTGAATCCACGCTGGCGCTCTCATAAAAAGGGTCGAACACTACCATATATAGATGAATACAGAATTTTTTCATAGACCTTTCCAAAGTTACACAGGATAGATATGGGACGATAGTTACATATCATAGCAGAATCTCCTTTTTTGTGTACAGGACAAATTTTGATTTCCTTCCAGCGAGATGGATATATGCTGGTTTCAATGGAAAGGTTTATGATAAAAGTTAATGGTTTAGCAAGAGCGTATCTGCAGTCTTTAATTAAGAAACTGGGAATCTGATCGTGCCCTGCAGTATGTTTGTTAGCTAATGTTTTCATTGCCCGAATAACGGCTTCTTCATTTGTCGGCATGATCATGTGAGGAAGACTGTGAGAAAAACTGTCATCAATTTGCGATGTGCTGTTTCGTGCATCTGTATTGGAGAAGGAGACTGCGAAGGCATTCATAATACCAGCAGGATTAGAGTATTCTTTTTCATCGTTATCAAATAGTCTCGGAGGAATTCTACTGGATCTTTTAATTGTATCAAGAAACTTCCAAATGCTAGTTGGATTATCGTTCCATTTGAAGAATATACTGGTTGTGGCGTTTTTTATTTATTTTTTTGTGATATTACGGGGCCGTTTAAATTCATTGTAATGTATTAAATTTTTTGTTTTAGACTATCTCCTGTGATAGAATAATGTAATCTAAGGAATTTATTTTGTACTTTTCGGCAACATCTTTTTGTCTTTTTCTATCACATAGTTCCATTTTGCCGAAGAAGACTCTGCTCAAAAGTCACACTCAGATCCTTAACGCATTCCTGCGTGTAAGAGCTGCAGTGTTTAGTTTAGAATCAAATACGAAATTATTTTTTTTTCCGTGTGAAACTTACAGCAGAACATTTCTCTATATTAAAGTCAATTTAATATTCTTACATCAAATAATAATAATTAATAACAATAATAATAATATAAGCCTTTATTGTATTATAATCAATTAACATAAGAAAATAGAAGGATATGATAAAAATAAAAAATAACACAATCTTAGAGCGAGATTCAGTTTTTATAACTGCTTATATCTAATCCTAATGCTACATAATTTGGGAGCGTTTCAGAAATGCCTAACAATAACTTAAACTAAAATTCTATTAATCTGTTAATACAATAATGTATTAGCAAAAACAACAAATAAAAGCAACCTTGTTACATACAAATATGTCTATAGGTTTGGTGTACTACATTCATAGGCAGTGCATATTAAGGTGATATTTGAAACAGTGAGTTGCGTAATTTTACTTTAAATTGATCAATATTGCATGTTTTTAAAAATGCCGGAATGCTGTTATATTTATTATAAATATTATATATAAAAGAGCTCTTGAACAGAGCTGACTTATGGTTAGGTGGAGATATCAAACCTCTAAAACGCCTAGTTAAATTGTAAATATCAGTTCTAAACCTTATTTTGTTATACAGGTAAGGTGGACTCTTAAAAGTAAATATGATAAAGAATAAGAGATTGCAGCGCAATACGATTTTTCATATTTAACCAATTTGTTTCTTTTAATTTATGTGAGCCTTGGTCATATTTTAAACACGCATTTTGAAGTTTTTGAATTCGGTAAGTCGTCTCCCAGTCTAGACAGGGATGATGAATTACTGCACAATATGACAACCGAGACAAAACACACGAGTCACATAGCCTTCTTTTTTATAGTTTTATTAAGAGTTCCTCGAAGTGGATAAAGTTTCTTTAGTGACATATACGATGTCTGTAAACATGGTGTAATGTGTTCTCGAAAGCAAAACGAATGATCCATAATCATTCGCAATTTCTTAGCTTTCCCAGTAACTGGTATAGTATCGTTATTTATTTTAACTTTAATTCCGTCTTTTAAAATATCACACAGATCGTGATTTCCAAAGATTAAAACTTAGGACTTGGTTGGGTTAATACGTAGGCCATAAGCAATAGAAACTCTCACTATATTCGCGAAATCTGCATTAATTCTTGCGACAGCCTCAATCCATTCTGTCGCTTTAAACGAGTAATATAATCGACAGTCATCTGCATTAAAATGGGCTTTGGTGTAATTAAGATGTAGAGAAAATTACGAAATGTAAAGATGATTGTCTCCTACCTGAAAGAAAATCGCCCAATAGTCAGCGCATTACTACCAAAACCGTTCGCCTTCAAAACATCTGAAAGCATTTCAGGGCGTCAAACGCTTTTGAATAATCTAATCAAACTAAAACGGTCATCATACCTTGATCACAAGTTCTCAAAATATCGTCCACATAGCAAGGCAGTGGCATAACTGTGGCCAGCACGAAACCCCGATTGCAGGTCAAGGTCTGTGATCCAAACAACCGCCATATTGGATTTTATCCTGTGTTATTTATATGGCGTTAAATCTGTGCGTATTTATTTTATTATTTTGATTAAATCGGTGGAAGTTTCAGGACTGATATTGTGCTAAGTATGTTCCCTGAAGTATGTGTTAACAGTTCATCCCAAGTTTAACCTGGAAATTATCTGTACTTTCTGGATAACAAGTGATATTCGAGTAGTCATTGTTCGCGCAGCAAAGCATCGATAATACATTTTTTTTTTATTAATATAATAGAGAAGAGTACAAATTCTTTTCCTTTCCAAAGCCAGGAAGTGAATAAAGGAACTACAACAATTTTATAACTTACTTTTAATAAATTTTATTTAGGTTAGTATTTTGTTTTATTTATATTAGAGGTATACATAAACATATAACTGAGCATAGGCTAAATTAAGAACACATACATCTGAGAATAGTCATCGACTATATTTATATGGTCATTTTGTTTTCTTACTGAGAACGGCACTACAATTGTGAAATCGTAAATTTCTTATTGCAATAACATACTTAGATAATAAACAATTTTAACTTTAAAGAAAAAAATAAGTAGAAAGATAAGTGGCCAGATAGTTTATTGATGTAATAAAAATTCTATAAACTTTGGTAAATAAGATTTCTGTAAGATATCTATATTTGATTCCTAGCCATCGTCGATGACATGACAGAAGTCCCCTTGGACATTCGCATCTTGCTTTAACGATGCCGTCATCTTTATCAATATGTACCTACATGCAAAATTAATATAGTTAATAACCTTGTTTTGATATATTCATTTTTATTTTCACCTCCACATTGTACACTTTGGATTTCATACTCGTACGCACCTTCCCCTTTAATATTGCTGGGTTTCGATTTAAAGCGGGAGCATTCGAAACCATTTTCCCCTCGTGCTAGCTGCTTCCTATCGAAGAAATTTGAAAGAATCGATACTTCAATAAAATGTTTGGTGATCATCTTAGCCTGCAAACCAAAGGCATTAAATATTGTGGCAACATTTTTGTAAAATTTACCTTTACAAATTATAACATAACCTAGAAAACTGTGTTCTGGCTCTAAAGGAGTAAAATACCAAATTCTGTAAATAATTCTTTTCGATTAGCAATTATTTTAAACGGCATCGACTATTTGTTTTCTTAAAAACGGAAAATTCGTATGTTTATCCATGATTTAGTCTGCATGAAGTGACTAGCACTTGAATTTCGCTTATTATCCTGAAAGTACACATCATTTCCAGGTTAAACTTGGGATGAACTGTTAACACATACTTCAGGGAATATACTTAGCACAACATCAGTCCTGAAACTTCCACCGATTTAATAAAAATAATAAAATAAAAACGCACAGATTTAACGCCATATAAATAACACAGGATAAAATCCAATATGGCGGTTGTTTGGATCGCAGACCTTCACCTGCCTTAAATTTGACGTCACCAGAATTCACGCGTATTCCGCATTTGACGTTCCATAACGCGCCTAAGAATCTTCGAGAATAATCCTTTTAAATTATCAAAATTTATAAGGTATCGATGGAATTAATTTTGATATAAATTTCATAATCATCTGCTTACAAGGATCATTTAGATCATTGAAAAATCATAAATAACACCGATCTCAAATTACCACCTTGGGGTGTGCCAGCTGTTCCTAACTAAAGCTCTAAGAGTATATTTTCAAGTTCCGATGTATTTTTTTTAAGACATTAGTTGATCTGTACTGAACAAATAGAAATAAAAAAAAAAAAAATTTCAAACAGAACCAATTTTACCTAGCTTTACTAAAATTAGTAGCGATAGCATCTGATTATAATCAATTCTCTATTATTGACAATAGTTCATCTCTCTATCTTACTCTATAAACTCCATGTTAATAGACACAAAATCAGAAAATTTTAATTTGACCTAACTTTATATTTTAGAAGGTAAAATATGTTCAAGAATCATTGCAACAGCAGACAATATGGAGATTGGTCGATAGGTAACTATTAATTTAGCATTACTCTTTTTAAAAATTAGCATAATCTTTGTCAATGACTACTCATCTGGAAAAATATTTCGTAAGGATAGATTAGAAATATGTTTGAAAGTGCAAATTAGAAAGTAATTTCTTTGTTCACTTTAAACACTATATCTATCTTGGGCGTATTTAAAATATTGGTATTATTATAAAGATAATAGAAGATTCAGCTTTCCAACAGGATGTAATTTCATTTTTTGTTATACTCTGGTGATTCGGCCACAGCAAGTTAAATTACATGAAGTTTACAATGCACAGGACGGATAAACTAATCAAAAACACTGGCAATATATTTTAAATTATGTACGAACTTGGTTCATACGAGATTCATTGTAATGATCACAGGTAATGTATGAACACTTTCATATCTCATCGTATGTACATACATATGTACAGTGTATACAGAGATTACTGGTAATTGTCATATAGTCGCTTACCTATACCCATTTGTTTTGTTACAAAAAAACTTGTACATTTTTCTATTGTGTATGGATAAGTATAGACTATTAATACTGCTACATTAATTCGATGCAGCCCGTGAAAAAGGGGACAAGATTAGGATTTAAACTCATCAATGTGAGTTTGAATCGACTTGTCCCCTTTTCCACGCGCACCAGTGAATTATAATAGGATCAAAAATCCATTTCAAATATAGCTATCTAATTGTTTAGTTGGTTACACAACCATGATTTCTGCATCCAGACCTAATGCAAAAGCATTCTGAAGTAGTTGAAACACTTGCAACAGAATAATTTCTCAAAACTATATGATATAATTTGAAGATACGGGATGAGTCTATCACATGAAACACCCTCAATAAGGTTCAAAGATATCCAATATTCCTGCTGGGTTTCTTATAAAAATAATTACCAGTTTGATTGTTTCCACACGTAATCGATAATGTATTGGATATGTCTTTATAGATGAGCATTATTACAGCATTCTACTTTGTATACTTTTGAGCATAATGTAATGTTTAGTTAAAATGATTTTTATAATTAATTTTGACTTAGACAATGTAATAATAAATACTATAAGTAAATCTACCCATTTATAATTGATCATTGCCAGAAGAATTGGAATTTCTCAATACAATGATATTCAAAATTCACATTACATACATGGTACATACATTTTGTGTGAACCTTTGAATGTAATTCTAAGAATTCTAATATGTTTGAAAAAGTAAATTTATTATTATTTCCAGTAATTGAGGTTACGGAAAAGATTCTCGTATTTCGTGACGACTTCAATAGACAAACATGTAGTAGACCACGAATTGGGAGGTTAACACAGAAGGATAGACAAGAGGAACGACAGCTATAATTTGAGACGACACTTCCTTAAGAAGTACAAAATTTCTTTTTTGTAAATTTACTATGTGTGATTTAATACTTGCTAAAAAGGATTTGCGGTGACTCTCAAATTTACTGGAAGACAGTATTATATGATTAGTGTTAGCTACAGATAGATTGTCACACGAACATTCAGACTTCTCTAACACTCCAATTCTGAACAGATGTTTGGGCGTACAGTTATGTCCAATTTTTAGTCGGGATATAGTGGAAGAATAAAATCCCGATACAATCTTGAATATATGGTATTCTCCTTGGCAACTTTGGATGTATTAGCGCATACGTATTATGTGATGTATTGACGTACTTGTCCCATTCATTCTCCTACTGTCTTTGCATATCTATTCTGAACTGTGAAATTATATCAGAGTATGGTAAAGGATGTCTTGTCATATCTTTCAATGGATTTTTGGCATAGTAATCTGCAATTACATTGCCTTCTATATTAAAGTGTGCTTTTACCCATACTAATCGCACATTAATACCATGTGTTCTTAAACTGTGGATACTACATATAATGTTAGCTATTATATAGTTGTTGTTTCCAGAATAGTTGAAATTTTTAATCGTTATCAGGACAGACTTAGAGTCAGACAATACATTTACAGATCTGCATGTGTTATTTAATCTTACATACTCTAGTGCTTTCTAGATTGCAAAGGCTTCTGCAGTATATACGGATGCTAAAGGGTTCAAAATATAAGACCCGTAGCTCTGATTAGATATATAAAATAGTTTAAATTATCTGATGCTTCGATATAAAAATAAGTATGAATAAAAACAAATCAATGTTATGCATGGCAATTTTATTGCCCTTTTTAGTTATCAAATCAATATTGTCTTATTATTTCCCTTTTCATTAATGCAAATATAATATTAGTTTTACAAACTTCGTAAATCATGTTTATAATAGCTCATTTAGATAATTAGTTATTAATTTGTTGTTCATACCATCAATAGCGAGCGATATAAGAGTGAGCTCTAACGAGAAAAATCTCGCTTATTTTACTTCTACTGAGCTATGATGATTCTCCGAACGTTAACAAATTTGGGTTACGACCTTGTGCGTAGGTACGCCTACAGCTGAAATCCTTCCCATTGACAGTCGCCCAGAATGCAATCCACAGCTAGCAACTTTTCTCCCGGTATATACCTATTTATATACGTTTCGTAGGGTTTATTTTGTTTTTGTAAGCCCACATAATATTATATTATTATTATACTAGTACATTTAATAAATCAATGCTTTGCGTCTGGCGTGTTTCCAGATAAATTAAAAATACGTGAAATTATTCCGGTACATAAAAAGGGCAACAGGAAACAGCTAGATAATTACAGCGATACCAACGACATTTACAAAAATATTTGAAAAAATAATAAACATAAGATTAATGTCTGACTAAATACAATTTTCTGTCGCCGAGTCAGTTTGGCTTTCTGTCTGGTAAATCGCCACGCGACGCGATTTTTCATTCATTGGATCATGTTTATGACGAGTTAGATAAGGGTAGAGTTGTTGCAGGAATTTTCTTCGATCTCTCAAGAGCATTTGATATTCTGAATCACTACATCATATTAACGTAGCTCTGGGTACTTGGGGTACGGGGAGTAGCCCATGGATTATTCTCATCCTACCTAAAAGATCGAAAGGCTTATGTATCAGTTCAGTCCAGTGTAAATGAAGTGCGTACCACTTATTATTCAAATGTCGCGGAAGTTACAGTCGGCGTTCCGCAGGGGTCCGTCTTGGGTCCAAGCTTCTTTATGGTAGCTGTCAATAATCTGAGGTGTTCTCTGAGCGATTGTGTACTTTCTTAGTATGCAGTGGTCATCAGTGGTCTTTCGATGGCCCACGTGTCGATAGCCTCTGAGGAATGTACAGGCCGGCTTAATAGGTGGTGTGAGGATAATGGACTGAAAATGAATAGAGCGAAGTTCAGATTTAGCAGGGTTCCACCAGCCAGCAGTATATACGTGTCCTGCAACGGTCCATACCTGAGTACGACAATTACAAGTTTTTGGGTATCCTAGTTGATAAAGGGCTCATGAATGAGAAACATTGTTCATCGCTTGAAGTTAAATTGTGTACAGCCCTCTATGGGATAAGAACTCTTCGAAGTAGCGTGGATATTCAGTCACTTAGGATGTTTTATTTTGCATACGTAGAGTACATACATATTTTGCGGTGCCACGCTATGCCTGCAACGAGTATTCTTATTACAAAAAAAAAAATAATTAGGTGCATGGTGGATACAACTTCCACACAGTCGTGCCACGTTCACTATTCCAGGAAATGGGTATCCTGCTAGTTTGCCGCCTATACATATTAGAGGTGTGATCGGGCCGGGCAGGGCCGAGAAATTCTAGATGCGGGCCGAGCCGGGCTTTTTTATAATGAAACGGGCCCGCAAGCCCGCTCGGCTCGTTGAGTTCGCCCGGTCTGTCAAGCTCGCTCGGTCAAGTTTCTTCAGGCGGCCAAATTTGCTTGGTAACTGGTGTTTAATGTGAATAAATCAATGTATTCAATTGTATGTATCACCATTTACGTTGTTCAACGTAAAATACATATATAGGTACAATTCGAATAAAATGATATTTGATAATTGGATTTGTAAGTCCAACGATGAGTTTTTATTTTGGTTCGTAGGCTTCGGTAGACAGTTGCTACCTTTATCAAGATGTTGATGCTGCTGCCATTCATTTCTTAATTACAAATAGTAGGTAATGCAGATATTTTTCTGTCTTTGTCGGATATTTTTAATTCTTATTTTCTTTTCAATTGCGTTTCTTTAACATACATCTATAATACTGGTATGCACTGTTTTTTATTTTATTATTTAATAAATGGACAAACTTTAGAATTTTAAAATCAGACAGACAACCATTTTATACTTAGTAAATTGCATTTTTTGTATATTATATTTGCAGTTTGTACATGGAGAAAATAAAGTCCATTTATAAAGAAGTTTATCTATTTCATGCATTTAAATACCTATTATATGTATACCTTCAAGTATATATGTTAAGTACATCTTTAACTTCATAGCGAAAAAGTGATATTCTTTTTATAAATAAAATGAAATTCATATGCTTATTGGAAATGACAAATAATATATAAATTGTCTATCCTATTCTACTATTAAGCCACCACTAGCTGTTAAAGTTTATTATAGATATTTGCAGTTGCACATAAGAAATTTAATTCTTTAAATTAAAACAGTTTTCCTAAAGAAAGATAAACTTTTGGAAGGACAATCGGTGCTTCACACGGGCAGACGGGCCGAAGGACGGGCTTGGGCGGGCTGGCCTGGCAAGCGCGACGGGCCGGGCCGGGCCCGTTTTAAGAAAGAGCGGGCCGGCCGGGCCGAGATAATTCCAAAAATGCGCACCTCTAATAAATATATGAACTATTAGTTTTCTGTAGGCAAAATATTAATAAATACTTAAAGAACTTATAAATTTTTCAACCTTTATTATTACTTTTATCATTGTTGTGTTGTTTCTATTGTGAAACAATTGTAATAAGACAACGTCCATGTTTTTTTTTTTAAAAACTAACGACAAAAATACAATAGATATTATTATTATTATTGTCATTATTAATTAATTAGGCAATCTTCATAATATGATGAAATTTAAAAGTCATTGTGTATAAACGTTAATACGTTTCTTGAAATATTCAATTCAAAATATTGGATCTCAATTAACCGACCTCCTTTAAACCGACTCCACGGTTTAACCGACCATGCGTGTTATCGGCCGACTGCTCAGTTGACTTTGTCTTTCTGCAGTGCGCATTGTTTTATGTCCTCTGTGCAATTTTATCTCTAGGTTTTTGAATTTAAAGTTACAGTACTGTGTAGTGCTGTACTGTTTCATACGTTGTGTTAAAAACTTTTAAGGATTCTGAACACTAAAAATGGCCTCAAATCCGAAGAGAAAACGTGTTGTGTGTACAATAGAACAGAAATTAAACCGTTTTTAAAGACTGGACAAAGGTGAGTCAGTTGCTAAATTAGCCTCTGAAATAGGTGTAAGAATAACAACGATTAAAGACTGGAGAAAGAATCGTAAGAATCTTGAATCTTTTTGTTTGACAGTGGGACAGGCGAAAAAGCTGTAAAAAATATAAGAACTTTGAAAAAACCTGAACTTGAGGTTTTAGATGACGCAGTCTGGGTTTGGTTTTGCCAGAGAGAGAGGGGACCCCTCTCTCTCTGGCCCAATTATAAAAGAAAAAGCGTTTCAGCTCCACAAAAAAGCTGGGTGGCGATGAAAGTGATTTCACCGCCAGTGAAGGGTGGATCCATCGTTGGAAAAACCGTCACGGCGTTAGACAAGTTTGTATTTCTGGCGAAAAACTTTCTGCTGATGATGCTGCGAGTAGGGAGTTTACTGAAAAGTTTGATAAGATAATTTCAGAAAATGATTTGTCAGTGAATCAGCTCTACAATGTCGACGACACAGGTCTTAACCACAAAATGCTGCCTAAAAAGACTCTAGCATCTACAAATAAAACAGTTGCAGGCACAAAACTGGCTAAGACCAGGCTTACTATCGCAACATGCAGTAACGCTAGTGGCGATCATAAATTGCCGTTGTTTGTAATCGGCAAGTCTAAGAAACCGAGAGCTCAGAAAAGTGCTTGGATGGATTGTTTTTTGTTTAAAGAGCGATTTTTCAATGCATTTGTTCCGGCTGTCAAAAAATACTTGAAGGCAAAAAATCTGCCAATCCGTGCAATTTTATTGCTCGACAACGCTCCAAGCCACCCCTCTGAAGACGAACTTCAAGATGATGATATAAAACCCATGTTTTTGCCCCTCCCCCCCCCCCCCCACGTGACGTCTTTGATCCAACCCATGGATCAGGGCGTCATAGAATGGCTGAAACGATGTTACAGGAGGAAATACGTGAGCGCTTTGTTAGAGAAAACAGAAGAGGGTGGACAATGCAAGTACAAACAAATGGAGGACGACAGAAGGTCAACTCCAAGCTAAAGCACTAATAGGGGATGGGGATGCCAAGTTCTCTGATAACCTACTTAGACGCAGCAAGAAAGAAGTTAAAACCATTACTGGGTTGGTAACTGGACACTGTCCCCTGAGGAAGCATCTTTGCAACACAGGCCGAGTAAGCGAACCGTGGTGCAGAAGATGTGAGCTACAGGAGGAAACGAGTATACATGTAATCTGCACATGTGAGGAGTTGAAAACACTCCGGCAGGAACATTTCGGGAAGGCTCTATTGGAGCCCTCGAAGGTTCTCAAGTTCCCACTGGGCAAGATACTGGGCTTTATAGAGAACACCAAGCTGCTCGAGTGGAAGTAAGAGATTTAATAGGGATGGTACAATGAGCACCCAGCTCAAGTGCCTGGACTAAAGGTGTCCCCCTAACATTATGAATGAATGAATGAATGGCAGAAGAGGGTTGCGATCTCTTTGAAGCAATGAAAAGCCTTAACATAAAAGATGCAATTTACACTTGTGCTCAAGCTTGGGACGAACTAAAAGACACCACTCTTAAAAAATCATGGAAAAAGATTTGTCCTAGCCTCAACCAAGACCAAGACATTCCAGAAGCTGATGAATCAGACATAGCAGATTTAAAAAGTTGAAACAACAAAACATTTTAGAATTTTTCAAGTAATTTTTTAATGTCTAAACCGTTCTTTTTTACTTTGTATTTACTTGTAATATTAGTGTAACCTGTTTTTTTTTATTTTTATTCATTACATTCATTTGACCTCTGCAAATGGCGTTTTTCATTCTCCTATGATTATCCGACCTTTTTAGCGTTCCGACCATGCCCTTGTCCCGAAGGTGACGGTTAATCGAGGTTCTACTGTATTATTACTATATTGGCATATAATACCTATCTCTGATTTACTTAAAATTCGTCTATGCTGTATAAATGAAAGATAATATTTCATTATTTCAATCATTTGTGTTATTATCTATACTGATAGCTGCACGAACAGTATTTTGGGCGTTATTTCATTAATCCATATCTTTGTCTACGTTGGTTGGATTCTCGCCATTCATACTCATGTTACATACGTTTACGTGTTTGTTATGTACAGATATGTGTATATGATATGTACAACGTACAATATATCGAATGTCCCATGTATAATACCACATAATACGTAACACGAAAACAATAGGACTTTGCCCAGTGTTGCTGATAAAACTCACACAACTTTGCTTTCGTTTATATGAACGGGACACATACAAATACTCACTGTGTAGTCAAAATATGAAACATATATGCGATATATCCTTTATATATTTTTATCATTTGTGTTTCGAACTTAAAGTTTTCCTTAACACTTCGGTGTCAAACGTTGAAAGAACAATAGGCACAGCTATGAATGTGGAACGTTTGCCGCAATTTGAGGAAAAGTAGACAGATATTTCATCCTCTTTTCACAGAATTTACAATCTGCCTCCTCAGGTATTCGAAGTTTACTGAGATGCTTTTTAACTTTGCAGTAACCTGACAGGACCCTCGTTAGTATAGGAATATAGTTTTTACTTAGGTGGAGGCATGGTATAAATCTTTTCCGGTTATAGGTTCTTGGAAGGGTCTTAGTTTGCCTCATTCCCTGTAGATTTTTCCAATATTTTAATTATGTCTGCTTGACTTCATCTGTTTCTTCAGTATCGTTCCTTATGTCACAAAATGGTTCAGGCTTTAGGAATAGTATTCCAATGTCTTTTACAGCGAGATTATCTGTTATTTCATTTCTTTACGCTTCTGTATCTTCCGGGAACCATAGCAGGCTATGTATGTATGTAAGATAAATAATCTATTGTGCCTCCTATTGTTGCTGTATTTATCGCAGGTCGTCTAGTTCGATTCCTTTTAGAGAGTTCAAAATGTCAAAAGGCTCTAGGTAACATTCCCTCTTCAATTTCACATGCTTTCATGTGTAGTGCACTTGATGTTTCTTTTTGTTCCGCACAAAATCTACAGTCGGCTTTCTCTGCTCTTCCAAACCTACTCAGATGTCCTTTCAGTTTTCGAAAGCCCGATAGGCAATATTATTACTTAGGCTGATGCATTTTATAGATCTTTTCCAGTTATAGGTTTCCAGAAGAGTTGTAGCTTCCCTCATTCCCTGAAGATTCTCCCGTCATTTGGATTTTTTCTGCTCTACTTCATTTCTAAGTATCTCTAGTATTGTACTGCTACTTATCCCGCAAAAAGGTTCAGGCTCTACAGATGGTATTCCAGCCCTTTTCTTAGCGAGATTATCTGTTATTCTGTTTCCTTTCAGTCCTGTTTGTCCCGAAATCCACAGAAGGGTTACCTTGTTCCTGTTGCCTAGCTTGCTTAATTATTCTAGACTCCTACACCGTCTTGGAGCTGACTATATTTGCGCTAAGATGGCTGCCTGACTATCAAACATTATCATAATCTCGTGATTTTGATAGTTTCTGACAGAGGATAGGAGGGTAACTTCCTTCTGTTTGCTTTTCTCATTTAGTTTTCCTAGGCATTCCTGAACCAACCGCGAAGTCAGTGCCCTGACGGCTGCTTGATTATCAGACATGATGATGGATGGATCCGGATGGAATTTCACATTCTATTGTTAAGGATTGCCGTCATGCTTTGCTGAAACCACTTTACCATATGTTCAATTTAATACGAGCACTTTCGAAAAAGGTTTTCTTTTGCTTTGAAAATTTCACGTATACCTAACCCCTGTTTTTAATACTGGCAATAAGGATAAGTCTATAATATGCAATTTTGCTAAAGTAGTTAAAACTGTTTTATTTAAATCACTGTATGCCCATATTATAAATAAATTGTCAACTGTCCAACATGGGTTTATAAAGGGTAGGTCAATTGCAACGAACTTATGTTCTTTTATATACTATGTTTCTGAGGCCTTGGATAAGCAATACCAGGTTGATGCAATATTTATGGATTTTTCTAAAGCATTTGACGGGGTGCAACATCATTTAATTTTCAGCAAATTACATGAGTATGGTGTTTCTAGTGGTATTATTGTCTCGTTACAGTTGTATTTGAGTAATCGGAACAATTATGCAGATTATCTGAGTTGCAAATCTCATCCATCGTATGGAGTTCGAAAGGATCTGTTTTAGGCCCGTTGTTATTCCTTGTTTTTGTTGCTGATATTACCTGCGTTGTAAAATATTGTAATTGCCTTATGTACGCAGATGATTTAAAAAAAAAATTCAGCAGATCAGTTCTTTAAGTGATTGCTACAGTCTGCAGAAAGATTTAACAGCCATTTGTAGATGGAGTGAGCGTAATTGCCTGTCATCATATTTTCTTATAATTTAAATGGAGTTATTGTTGAACATTGTAAATTGTTTAAGGACTTAAGCGTTCTTTTCGATTCTAAACTCTCCAGTATTATACTGCTACTTATCCCGCAAAAAGCTTCTGGTCCTACAAAAGGTATTCTAGCCCCTTTCTTAGCGAGATTATCTGTTATTTCGTTTCCTTTCACACGCAACCCACAGTAGGGTTACCTTGTTCCTTTTGCCTAGCTCGTTTAGTTTTTCTAGACTCTTCCAAACCATTTTGGAGCTGATTATGTTTGAGTTCAGCACCCTAATGGCTACTTGACTATCCGATATTATGATAATCTCTTTCTTTTCGTAGCTTCTGTCAATTTCGGACTGGACACATCTTTCAATAGCGTGTACTTCCGCCTGGAAGACACTTGGGTATACCCCAAGGTTTCGAAATATTTGGTTCTAGGCCCATATATTCCAGTTCCCTCTGCCGTTTTGGAACCATCCGTGTACCATTTGATGGCGTTTCTATTGCGTTTCGAGATGGTGTCTTTATCCCATTCATTCTTGGTGCTAAGCTGCTTGATAAATTATTTCACAAAGTTGAACTTGTTTGGCATGTCGTCTCGAGGCATGTCTCAGGTTTGGTCACCTTCAGGAGGCTGAGGTCCATGCCTAGCCATTCCTGAAGCCAGCATTAGATAGGTCGAAGAGGATATCTTGAATGGCATACGTGATCGCGCGATTTAAATCCATTAGACTTTTTCCTTTGAGAGCATTTGGCACCTACTGTTTATAAGAGTAAACTTCAGTCGCTCGAAGAGTTGGAAGAGCGAATTAGGATGGCCTTTCAAGAGATAGCACAAGACGCCATTCAGAACACATTACGGTCATTCGTTCATAAATTAGGTCATTGTCAAGCTGCTGAAGGTCTTCAGTTTGAACATCTATTATGAATTGTCTTGTTTTGAATATTGTGTTGCTACTAATCATTTTCAAAATGTGAAAAGATACAGGGTAATCCATTAAAAAAGAGCTACCGATGACGTCATATCTCAAAACATGTGATAGTTGTTGAAAATCCGAGTATGTCACATACTAGAATAAAAATATTACAAAACCTTTTCTTAAGGTTATTTTTTAATAGAACCCATAATTTAACCAGAAATCAGGTGTTCCCACACATTTGCTGTATATTCCAATTTTGAACGAACAAAAGCATTATAACTTCTAATCTATGCAAAATTACTCAGAAGTTTGGTGTTTCTACTAATATACCCAAGTGTTTTAAATACTTGATTACATATTTCCAGACAGATGTTCATTATTAAATACCAGTTTAGAATCGAAAAGAACGCTTAAGTCCTTAAATAATTTACAATGTTCAACAATAACTCCATTTAAATTATAAGAAAATATGATGACAGGCAATTACGCTCACTCCATCTACAAATGGCTGCTAAATCTTTCTGTGTTATTCCACTAGTGATTTGGTGAAGAGCATATCTTCCAAGGTTTACCTTAGCCGAAAACACTAAGTTTAACACTGCTCTTCACTTGTTTCCTACTGAAGATGGCAACTTAGTTGCCGAAATACGTATTTAGATTTGTAACTTTAATTTTTGTGGTAAGGGGTTTTTTCACTTTTCTTTTGGATTTTTGTTATAGTTTTCAAGCCACAGTCTCCACCCATCAAACGACAATATGCTCTTAATAATTTATTTATATTGATAATATTTGGTAAATCATTAATAAATAATAAAAAGAGCAACGAACCAAGGTTCGAACCTTGCGGTACCCTAGATGTAATAGAACGGACTGTGGAGAAAAAACCATTGTAATGAACAAAAAAATTGCGATCTCGTAAGTATGATTGCAATAATTGAATGAAAGAATTACTAAAACCGATGCACTGAATTTTATTCATAAGAATACCGTGGTCAATACTATCAAAGGCCTTAGATATGCCTGTATAAATTTCGTCGATTTGACCATGGGCATCTAGAGTTTCAGACGCAAGTTGTGTGAAACTACATAAGTTTATTATCTTAGATCGCCTTTCAACAAAACCATGGTGGACAGGGGAGATAAGAACATCCAATGAATTATCTTCATTTGTAGCTGTTTTAGGGCGACCGGATTGTTGCCGATTTTAGATACTTCCCGTTTCATTAAACTTTCGGAAAATCCTTGAAACTGTTGATTTTGAAATAATTTTATCAGGAAATGTGGTATTAAAAATATTGCATGCATGTTGTAGAGATCTCTGCCTCCAAAACCAGCCATCATTAAAAAACCAATTCTTTCACGTTCTGTTAGTTCGCCCATAATGAATAACTATTTTAGTATACGGAAACTATTTGTCAGTATTGACTAGTTTTCATGACAACATAATAATAATAATACTCTTTATTTCTTTTTATCTTAATTACATTTACAATAAGAAAATAATACAGATTGTAAAGAGAAATAAATGCAGCGAATAAAAAGAAAAATATAAATAAAAAGAAATCACAAGGCGAGGAATTCAGATAGGCAGCAAATAGCACTGCCCCCTGTTCCACCACCTAACCTTTGAATCACAGAAATAGAGAAAAATAAAGAAATGCTTAATGTCTAAATCCTACATCTAACTTAACCTAATTCTGCAATGAACCGCGCTAATGCACGCAGTATATCAACATCTCAAAAATATATATATAAATAAATTTTGAATTCTCAATCACTGGCCATCAAAAAGTAATTCGCGGATCGCGCGCCTGAACACACCAATAGGACTCTGCTTCAGGTATGAAGGTAAGGGATTAAATAGTTTGTAAATACCGAAAGTGAATGATCTTTCATACAGAGCAGAGTTGTGAACGGGTGGTGTAATTAAATTTTTGTTTCTGACATTGATATTATGTACATCCGTCCTAAAGGTGATTCTGTCGTACAGATACGGTGGCGATTTATGGGATATTATATTATAATACAAGCACAGACACTGAAGTAATCTGCGGTGCTTCATGCTCAACCAAAGCAGGTCTCGAAGTTTTTGTGAGATATGGTCGTATTTTCTAAAGCCAAATATATAACGCAAGCAGGTATTTTGTACCTTTTGTACCCGTTGAACATCAACAGAGTCCAGGCATGGGCCATACACCGGCGCGCAATAATTAAACACGGATAGCACCATTGTTTCGCAGAGAATGGTTTTTAATCTAATACTGAAGACATGTCTAAAGGAATATACAATTTTGAGGTTAGAGTAAGCTCGCTTCATCAGTTCATTAATAAATTGTCTAAACCTAAGTTCATTATCGATGATCACACCTAAATTTTTTACTTCTGATCGAAAAGGAATGCGCACACCTTTAATACTGATGGCAATGTTATTCTGGTACTGACCACACACCTGCCTACCACCAAATAAAATAGCAACACTCTTCAAAGGGTTTAACGCCAAAGCATGCCGCTCTGCAAACTCAGCAATGCCATCCAAGTCTTCCTGGATTCCCATTACCGCATTATTAAGTTCATGCGGAAAAAAAGTTTTACAAACCTGAGTGTCGTCAGCATACATTATAACATTTGAACTTTTTACTGAATTTGGCAGCAGGCAAGTGTATACCGCAAAAAGTAATGGCCCCAAGACAGAGCCCTGAGGGACGCCCCCACCCGCACCAAGAAATCGCGAAAACGGGTTATTTACCGTTACACTGCGTTCTGCCCGACAAATAGGATCTCATCAACTCAATCGACACAGCATCGAAACCAACGTAATGCAATATAGATAGTAGTAAATTATGATTTAGCGTGCCTAACGCCTTGCTGAAATCCAAAAGCACCAGGACCGCAAGTTGGCTCTCATCCCGTGCTTGAATGATGTCATCCGTTACCTTCAGCAGTGCAGTAGTACAGCTGTACCCTCTACGAAAACCTGATTGATTTCATTGAACATAAAAATGCAAATATTCTTTATCAAATGTATCTGACAAAAAGGTGTTAGGGTAAAGGCGGGAGAGACGCCGGAGTGAGAGAGATGCCGCAATAACCCTAATATTTCACAACATTAATAGATAGCGCCACCAACAATGTCAGATTTGGACGATGAATATTATTATTACATTTTTATAATTTCCGATAATAAAAACTGCTTCCATGTATACTGGTTTTCAAATTATAAGAAACTAACTTTTAAATCCTTAATGCTTTTATTGCACCTCCTGTAGTAATACTCTTGAGAAGGGTACTGTTTACCTGCTTACACTATATGAATCGCCGGGCCGTATTAACTATGAATTACGGCCCCATTAAATAATAATATAATTTTAATTTTAATAATATAGTAAGTCATATATGTATAGATCTCATCGGTTTGTTTGCGTAAAAGATAATTGGATTAAGCGGCCCGTAATACTGCCGCTGCGTACTGCCTTTCGTATGAATATAACTTACTATATTATTAAAATTACATTATTATTTAATGTAATTTTAATTTTAATCCGATTATGTTTTACGGAAACAAACCGATGAGATCTATACACAGAGAAAAATAAAATGGAAAACCTAAATAAACAATTAAACAATTAGTCTTGATAAATGATATATTTGCAATAATACTTCAACTAATATTAAGTCATTGTAATTATTGTTAATGGTACTACTTAATTTTTTTCTGTGTAGTGGTAAAATAAAAGAAATTACTTGTGGGGTAGGTATATATACATGTAATATTTAGTTTACTTATCATTTGTTGTTAACATTTATTGCTGTATACTTATTTGAATTTTCACGAACATGTGGCAACCTTTTGCTGAGTGTGTTAGTGATTGTGATGTGCATAGTGATGATGAAATTGGAGCACGGAAGAGAAAATATTTATCACAAGATGCAAAGCAGATACTTCTCAATATCTATAATACTCTGATGGAAGAAAATAACGAAGGACAAACCAAGAACATTCAACGAACGTCGCAATTAACCAAAGTGCCTATTGGAACAATATACAAGGCAATTAAAAATAACGCAGAGCCTCGAAAGCAAAGAAGTGACAAAGGAGCACCGAGGAAAATTAAAGAGTATGAAATTGATATTATTAGGCAACAAGTATATTGCATGTATAGCGAAAATGTTGTACTGGCGGACGTTAAAAAAAGCGGGTTTTAAATTTTGTACTATAGATAAACGCCGCACAATTATGGAAAGTTCGAGGTTGCAGAAAATGCGGTACGAATACTTGATGGCAATAAAAAAATATAGACAGGAAGGGCGATTTATATGTTATTTAGATGAAACGTGGTATGATACCCACGACACTATTTGCAAAGGTTGGGTAGACAATTCAGGCACGTGTCAGTTGGACGCGCCGGTTTCGCGAGGGAAGAGAATAATTATTCTCCACGCTGGATCAGAGAAAGGATGGATCGCGCAGCCGCTATTATCTGCAAAAAATGTAAAATGCTCTAGCTTGGATTACCATGAGGACATGACTTCATCCTTATTTGAAGAATGGTTTTGTAATACTTTACTGCCAAATTTACCAGAAAGTAGTGTGATAGTAATGGACAACGCCCCGTATCATTCACGACAGCAAAATAAAGTTCCTACAAAAAGTAATAATGAGAAAGATATTAAAGAATTTTTAGAAGCAAATAATTTATATTTTGAGGAGCATTATACAAAAAACCAATTATTAGAAGTGATGAATACAAAAGAATATTTGAAGGATTATTATGTGGATAATAGAGCCAAAGAAGCAGGACATACAATTTTACGTTTACCGCCGTACCATTGTATTTTTAATCCAATTGAATTGATATGGGCCCAATTTAAAAATACCATAAGGCGAACAAATCAAACGCCTAAATTTAGTGAAAGCACTATAACACACATAAAAAATGCGATGGAACATATAACTGCTGATAATTGGAAAAATGCCGTTAAACACGCAAGAGCAAAAGAAAACGAATACATGGATATGTATAATATAGTACCACCTTTAATTATAAACTTGCAATACAATTCAGAGTCAGACACAGATATCGATTTCCAAGACGACTCAATCACATCAGATGATGATTTGTGAAATACGGTGTATATTAAGTATATTGTATAATACTGCCACGGTCTCAGTTTATATAAACATGACTTACAATTTTATTGTGCATTACCAACTAATTGTTAAGCTTCATATATCTAACTTATTATTTTTTGTAAATAAACCTAATGTATATTATTTATTATTAGTCTTGATTGATATTTTTGCGACTGGCTAATGTTAGTCTGTAGGAATCGTAGTGGGTTGCAGTCTAGGAGCGGAAAAAATTCAAAAACTCATTTATAATTTATCCAAGCTTTCTTCTTCTGACTGAAGAAGTCAATAAAAATGGAATTGACGAAAGCTTGGATAAATTATAAATGAGTTTTTGAATTTTTTCCGCTCCTAGACTGCAACCCACTACGATTCCTACAGACTTATTTATTATATATATTTAAAATTAAAATTGCGTTTTACTATTACCTTATAGTGCCGTAATTTATACTCAATCCGGCCCCTGCATTCATATGCTGCAAGCAGGCAACCCGTACCCTTTCAGTGAGGCGGGCAGGTAATTATCCCCACATAAGATGCAATAAAATCATTACAGGCTTAAAATGTTACTTTCTTCTATCTTGAAAAGAACTATATGTATATTTGCAAATGTATCGACATTAAAGTTATCATTTACAGAGTACATTCAAAACTATCAATCTTTCTCCACATTGACATATGTATATGTATATTCTATAGGTATAAGGGAGAAAGAGAGGAAAACGATTAGAATGGCATTGGGCGACTGAAAAAAAGATCGTCGTAATATAATCCGGATACACAATTTTCACTGGAATAGATTCTTTGTACAAGTTCAATGGTATCTGCATCCTATTAGCTCCGTTCTGAATTCAAACCCTAACGTCTCGCATGCAATCAGCCAGCGAAAATCTCCGCCAAGAAGATTAGATAGGCATGATATAAAGTAAATTGGTCCGCAACTTCGGCACGTTCATCATTCATTTTGCTTCGGCCATGGAAAACCTTTCGTATTTACGTCGGTCTTTTTCTCTTCAAGTATATTCGTCTCCTTTCGCTTAGGTCACGTGTTGGCCGGCGAGGTTAACTTAAATGGAAATTGAATTTGAAATACGCGATTTTGGGTGTAGATCTACCATCTGCATGGCGGGCATA
Source organism: Cetonia aurata (assembly GCA_949128085.1). Classification (NCBI taxonomy): domain Eukaryota; kingdom Metazoa; phylum Arthropoda; class Insecta; order Coleoptera; family Scarabaeidae; genus Cetonia; species Cetonia aurata. The sequence goes on from OX421885.1 coordinate 3,901,391, forward strand.
TATGTTGTACATACATGCATACAGCTCCAATTGTTACAACCTTTCTGTTGGGGTTTGTGGGACAAAGCTCCTGGACTAAAGCGTACTACAGCGGAATGGAAACACGGGATATGCTACATTATTTCGTATGCATCTCAGATTGTAAAGTTAGACTAGGATCATTTCGGTATAGTAATTAAATGATTTAATCTTGCTATTGAATTTTTATGTATGCATTTTACAAGCTTTACCCTTTTAACTCTTTTTAGCTCATATTTACGACTTTGTAGCTATTACTGAAACTTGGTTACCAGTGTATCATAATATTATCTCTTTGGGTAATTACACATTAAATAGAAAAGGTAGATCTGATGGCAGGCGAGCTGGTGGAGTAGGTTTTTATCTTAAGGGTGGTTATAAATATTATGTTGTTAATGTTTCTATCAATGTTTGCTTTGAATACCTCTGGATTAAACTATTCATTGGGAATATTAGTGTAATTGTTGGTGTTATTTATAAACCACCTTCTGTTGATGCTGGTTTATTTATTGATAGATTTGAAAATATGTTGTCAGAATTATTGGTTGATGCTCACGAAGTTATTGTTTTAGGGGATTTTAATATCAATCTTTTTGATTTTAATAGTTGTGCGTGTTTTCTATTTGGGAATATGTGTGACACTCTGGGCTTGAAGCAAATGATAACTGAATCCTCCTCCCTTACCCTCCCGAAATCAAGTACTCCAACTGACTTCACTGACTTGCGACCTAAGTATATCTATTCTCCCTGTTTTATCTAAGTAATTAGAGAAAGCCGTTACATAGTGTGCAGATTCGTACATTCTTGGATACGCATAATGTTTTGCCCTTGAAGCAATCGGGATTTTGTACGGGATATAGTTCTGAGCCTGCGATGGCTAACATTGTTGACGATTTACTGCGCAGTATCGATGCTAATCAAACTACAGTTTTGATATTGTTGGATTATTCTAAGGCATTTGATACTATTAATCATGCTCTTTTGCTTACCATCTTAAAGTATATACATAGGTCTTTATCAAAATTCTGTAGATTTTTCTTTTCTTACTTATCCAATCGATCCCAACAGCTTTCTTATGATGGTCGTTTATCTTCTCCACTCCCAATTATATCAGGCCTTCCTCAAGGCAGTATTCTGGGACCTTTACTTTATGTAATTCACACCTGAAACATCATTATATATGTAATATTGTAATTATCACCTTTATACTGATGACGCACAATTATATTATACCTTCAATCCTGGAGACATATGTGAAGCCATTTCATACATAAATAGTGACCTTCAGTAACTTGTAAACCTGTCTGAAAAACATTGTCTAAGAATAAATAATAAAAAAACTTCTGTTTTGGTTTTTGGCCGTGGAAAAACCCGAGCGATTTTGAAGGATATTGAAATTAAAATCAAAGATGAAGTTTTCATTTTATCTGATTGTGCGCGTAACTTGGGCATTTTCCTTGACACCAAACTTCGTTTTAAACAACACGTTCCACATTTAATTAGATTGGGTTACAGTCGTTTGAAAGTTTTGTATGGTAGTAAAGCCTGTTTGAATGTCGGTTTCCATAAGGCCTTATGCGAATTTTTGGTCCTCTCCAGATTTAACTTTTGCATAAGCGTTTATTACTACTGCTTGGACACCATTGACAGGGCTAGACTTCAACGTTTGCAAAATTCGTGTCTTAGATTTACTTATGGGATACGTAAATTTAACCGAATTTCTCATACACTCGATTGGGCTGCTTGGTTAAATAGCTGAATTTTCTGCTACCATCTTTTTCTATAAAATTATTTATTTTAGGAAATCAAGTTACTTGTTCTGTAAAATTTGGTTTAGAACTGATGTACATACATAATATCAATGTGAGATAAAAAGGCTTACTAACTCCTCCAGTTCACCATCTTGAAATGTTTAAAAGATCGTTTAGTTATAATATTGTTAGACTTTGGAACAAAATTCCACTAGGTATGCGTTATTTGAGTCCGCTTTCTCTGTCCCATCAATTGAGAAGGAGTGCTTTTTTTTTAACAATTATAATATATTGCTGTTATTTTATGTGTACTATGTTCAATGCAAACCATAGAATCCATGAAATCAAAATTGTGTTATATAAATGTATTTTTAATTTTATCTACTTAATATTATAATCGTATAGATAATTAATGCCTTGATACTATGGTTTTGATGGTATGTTCGTGTCTTTCGATGAACGTTCGACTTTGAGAAATTTAATTCAGTCGTATCGTAGGAAACGATATCTATTTGAGGGTTACCCGGATAGTTTTGTCTTGGAAATGAGAGTGTGTTGAAAATAAATGGAAGAATGGACTTCTTTTTCGATTTTCCTGAGAGTATAATAGTTTTTCGAAACCTTTATCTAGAAATTGTTTTATTTATCAGTATGAAATTCTAAAACTGTTGTAATTTACTTACTTTGGATGAGATTACTACGTGTTTTGTGCAAAGACGATGTATATCCAGTTATTTGATGATTTTGGGTGATCCTTTAATCTAATCCTGGGGTTCAACATTCGAAGCAATTTTAGCTGTAGGATTCTATTGCCGTCTTGATACACCTCATAGGAGCTGAAATGATTTATTGAACATGAAATTTATATTGGAGTAGTTGTTCGTACGAGCAGTGAGCGATTTTATCATCTTTGAACCAATAATCTTTGTATTACGTACAAGAAATTTCAAGGCTAGATTTTTGTTGATGTATTAAATTGTAAAACCTAGTGATTTTGAATATGTGAGATTGGTCATGATTCTGTGCGTTACATTTAGCTATTTGTCAGTTTTATGTGTTCATTGAGTTGGCGCTTTGATTGTTTGGAAACAATGTAAATGGGAATTCGGCGGGAAATTTGAATGTTACTTATATTTATAAACCGACAAATATAAGTTCTTAGTCTGAATTGAGATAATACAAATTTATATAATAGTTTTCCTATTTAGTAAATGATTCTACTCACCTGAGAGTATCTATAGAAGATTTATTTCTTTGTTACTGTTTGAAAACTAACTACAATAAATTAATTTCATTTGTAATTTATTTTTTTATTTAAATTAACATATAGAAAAACATCACATCATCCTTTGACTTTGACAGAAGAAATCGACTGCTTTTTACAATCTTTTCCCTGTCATAGGTTACTAGATGATTGTTGTAAATGTAAATAGTTATTTATTTTATGTTCCATTAGATAACTGGTGGAAATAGACTTTGTGGGATCTATATATATTTTTGAAAAGAGAGAAAAAATACTCTGTTTAACTATGTCATTGCCTACTACGATTTACATTAAAAAAAAATCAACCTTATGCTGCAGACCAAAAACGAGTGCATAAAATAACAATCTGATTTAACTAGTCGGTTCTACTCAACTAAAAGTGCCTTAAAAATGTTAAAACTGCGTCAGTCATGACATTCTAATAAAAAAATTATTTTACTATGGGATTCGTGGTACTCCTCTGGAATGGTTCAAATCGTATCTTTTCAATAGGAAACAGATAGTGAGAGGAAATAGTTCCTTCTCATCGTGTATGGGAATTGATTATGGCGTTCCGCAGGGCTCATTGCTTGGTCCAATACTTTTCCTTCTTTTCATCAATGACACCACCGATTTAAAGATCAGTGGGAAATTTTGTCTTTTTGCAGATAACACCAGCATCACTTGGAGCAACTCAAATATAGATGAGCTACAAAGTATTATATCTAAAGACCTAACCATCATCAAACATTGGTGTAACTCCAACTGCCTTTGTTATAACAAAGACAAAACGGTGGTTCTACCTTACAAAGGTGCACTGCAGCAACCTTGTCTATTCGATAACGACACCGTCAATATGGTTCAATCTGTTAAATTCCTGGGACTTATCGTTGACGATACTCTTAAATGTTCTCACCATATCGACACTCTCTCAAAAAAATTGTCTTCTGCGTGCTTTGCAATCAGATCTGTAGCCAGGGAGCTCAATCCTGCTGGCATTGCTTATTTCCCCCTTTTTTAATCCCATCTTCGCTACGCGCTGCCCTTTTGGGGCACCTGTAGTTTGTACAACTTCAATACAATTTTTAAATTGCAAGAAAGAGGAATTCGCTACACATTTGAACTAGGGACCAGAGATCACTGCCGACCATATTTTTTAAACTATAAAATCCTGACCCTCCCGGCACTCTTCATCCTGGAATATGTCTCACTAATTCGTAAACATATTAGTGATTTACCGAAAAGACCTCTTCATAACCACGTTACAAGACGGTTGCAACATGACCTTTATTTACCTGTACCCAGTTCAGAGTTAGTTAAGAACTCAATCTTCTACGATGCAATCAAGCTCTACAACCTTCTTCCAATCCAACTCAAATCGATACCAACATACGTCCAGCTTCGCAGAAAGGTAAAATCTAACCTCTTCAGCAACCTATTTATGCTGCACACACAAAATTAATTTATAATTTTTCTTGACAATAAAGCACATTATTTATTTAATACTCAATTAGACTTGGGAAAAGTGGCTAGTTACTTGAAAGTGGTCCTCACAACAGTACCGACTGGTTGTGGAGTTTTGCACCATTCTTTTCATAAATTCGGATCGTGTCTGGGGACAGTAAAGAAATAGTCATTTGGTGTATTAATCATCGTATTGGTGCACTAGGGCACACAACAATATTTACTTAGTTTTCTGGTGGCATCCATATTTAATTCAAAAAAATATTAACTGATTCACTTCGATAACAATTGTAGCGTAGTAAATGTCGAAAGGCAACAGAAAACAGGGTAAATAAAATAATCCAGGCGCAAGGGCGCATGGGCTATACTTTAATAAATGGCCATTTTGTAGTGTTTACGGACAGGTGACGTCACGTAGTGGGGAATGAAAAACGCGCTCGTTTCAGTTGGGTTTGAAATTAAGGATTTAATTTTTAAAATAAATTATATAAATAGTTACATGTTTTTTCTCGGCAAGCGGGCAAATTCTCTATTAATGAAGCTATTTTACTTCTATATAGAATATAAAAGATTGATAAAACCTTATGTAAGTTATTCTATTTTATTACATTCTATAAGTTGGCGTAATTCACGTCCGTTTTTTGAGATACTGTATACTGAGATTAGTATTAGTGAATGCGTTGCTCTTCACAAATTGAAACGAAATTACGTAGAAATTTGTAAGATAGGAGTCAATGTAAGTGACAGGCGGAATACACTGGCACGTGCAATAACGAACCGTCGAAGTGGACGTCAGTCAGTCGATTTTTAGATGGCGCCCCGCGGTCGATCTGGGCTCAGACAAGCGGAAGTAATGACGAACTGTTAATATGGCGCCGGAAGCACCTGAACGAACCAGACGGTCAACGTAGCTACTTCATGACCGAGTGAGTCTAAATATGGATGGGCGAACGGTCACTTATTAGAGGAACTGCTCACTCACGATGAGCGCAGTGTGTACACACCACCACAGGCGGATATTCGAGGGTTCCTGCAGAATCACACACTTGAAATCACACTTGTCTTTGCAACTATTGTATCTTTTTTTTGTTAACAGTAACCCTACAATAAGGGAATAATTTACTAATACATAATCTCCCCTAAAGCATGCACAGAAACCATAATTGGGGATTTCTTACAGCAGAAAATGTGTTAAGTTCTTATACTTTATTTTTCTTTTTAGGACGAAGCGTTGAAGGTTTATAGACTTTTTCAAAGATTTTTCGTTTGGCGCACTACAGAGTTGTATTTTGAGTTCCATTTCATTTGCAATTTATATTTCGAGGTTGTTGACATGCATTAGGCACTGTAAATGTCACATTTACGCTGATTATATATATAAATTCAGAATGTTTTTAATAATCGGAAATTTAGCCAAAGCACACCCCTGGCTGGGCTTTATATCCTTACGAAAATTTATGCCTATCCAAACTTACCTTCCTTAACGGGATAACATTGGACAAACACTAACAATTATTCATAAATTTATTAGACAATGAATCATCAATTTTTGAAATATTTTGCTAATGGCTTTCTAAATAATGGGTTGGAATTTTGCAAGTACGTTACCTGACGCTTTATTTGACTAAGGGCCGGCATTTCAATCTTCTAATCTTATAACAATTTAGCTAATAAGTGTAGGAAAAATGTAAGGTTATTTTAGTTATTCAGCTAATAACTTTTATTAGGAACTTTATTAGGAGATTCACATACTGGACCCTATTACATAAACAAGCTGTTTCATTTTCGATCCTTATCATTGGGATCTCGCTTATTATTGAAGATAGACGATAGGTTTAAATTAGGCAAAGTTGCTAAATTTTGTGGTTATTATGATCCCGAAAAGAAAGTAGACTTAGAACAAATGACGTTTGAGATTTTTTTAAAAAACGGAAAAATCTTATTTTCTTATTTTGCCTCTACCACTTTTATTTGGCCTTACAGAGAAAAACTAAAGACACGTCCTCAAAGCCACTTTTAATGTTCTATGTAATGGTGTACTTGAAAATTTTATACGACGCTTCGTTTTCTTCTGGTTATCATCAACTTTCTTGTTTCCTATTGGCGCCATATTGGATTTTGACACCGTTAGAAAGAGTCTTTTTTTCTGATTTCAACCATGTGTAACACGTTGACAAATGTTTTTGATATAATGCTTTAACTGGCGAAGAATTCAATTTAAGATTAAATAAGGTAACCATGAAATTTCGAACTGTCAATCACTTATCGGTGCATCAGTAATAGAAAAATATCGTATACCAACGAAGAGAAATGAGATATGTTATGTATTTTTTATTCATCGAATCGAAATGCAACAATAGCTGGCACACGATATTTACAATTGTATCCTGAACGACAACAACCATATCGTACCATTTTCCTAGATCTTGATAGAAACTTGGTCGAGTATGGATCGTTTACCAAGCCGCGTAATGTTTACGGTAACCGGAATTTGGATAGAAATCAAGGGGATATTTTACAAAAGCTAAATTAAATGTGCATTTTCACAAAGTTTATGCTAATTTTATATCTTATTTGTAACAATAAGTTGAAATAACAATAAAATTAATGTAAAGAAAACAATAATTACAATAAATGTTTCTCCATTTTCATTAATACACAATTGCGCACGTTTTCGAGCTGTTTGAACTGCTCTTTGTATAGTTCTCCTAGGAATTGCATTGAATGCATTTTGGAGGCTAGTTCGAAGTTCTTCAATATTATTTGAAAGATCACCTTTATAGACGTTATTTTTAACAGCTTCCCATAAACAATAATCTAGAGGACTTAGGTCAGGAAAAATCTTCGTCGTCTTCTAACTTTCCCAGTAACCAATTACAGTATGCCAGTTATTATCGCTTATTAAATTATCTCCAGGTAGTTACTTGTTGCTAACATGGACCTTGTACGGTTGAAGCCTATTTCGACGCAAAGTTCTCAATACTCGAGTCTGAGGCAAATTTAATTCTGACGCTACTTCTCTTGTTGAAGTTGATGGATTATTATTGACCCAATAAACAACAGAAAATTTACATTTGCAAAAACGCACATTTACAAAATATCCCGTTGATTTCTATCCAAATTCCGGTTACCGTAAACATTACGCGGCTTGGTAAACGATCCATACTCGACCAAGTTTCTATCAAGATCTAGGAAAACAGTACGATATGGTTGTCGTCGTTCAGGATACAATTGTAAATATCGTGTACTATACTCTGTTCACGTTAAGTCTATAGCGTTGTAAAAGATAGGGCAATATTTTCCGGCTTGTGATTGGTCGAAATTCGAGGCAAGTTTACAATGGTTAAATTTGACATTCCCGCGCTTGTTCTCATATATGAATTTTATGTTGGCTAAAATGAAATGTCACTTTTATTTATGTCATTTTGGTTCCTAGTTCGTGTTTGATTTGTATGTTTATTATTATTTTAAATCTTTTTAAAAATAGTTCTTTTTAGAGCTTTACAGTTGCAGTATCAATTAACAGGTACACATTTTATCAATAACGTTGATTTTCATGATAATTTATTGTGACATATTACAGTGCTAATATGAATATAAGAGAGGAAGCTGGCTCTTCGAAAAACCCTCCTGGGAAGCATATTCGAAGTGACCAGAGAGTTATGGCGTATAATGCATTTGTTAAATGCCACCGTGATAATTCCAAGTCAGCTTCTATAAAATTGGCTTCAAAATTGGTTGGCCATTGTAAAAGAAAAGGAAACTACAGGAATTCTACAATCTCCTAGCAAAAAGCGAAACCGTGACACAATTTTCAATAAACTAGATGAAGCTCAAGAAAATTCTATTAGAAGACATGTGCATTCTTTCTATCTTAAGAATGAATTACCTACTTGCTCAAAAATTTTAACCGTACATATATTTACATTTATTACTGTTATTTGGAAATTAAATAAAAAAATTTGTAGGTTATTCAAACAGATGATACTTTACCTATAATTCATCGTACAACATTGTGGAAAATTTTACGTAAATTGGGGTTTAAATGGGAGAAACGAAGCCGAAATTGTATTTTGATTGAACGCCCGGATATTGTTTTGTGGAGACGTAATTATTTAAATTCCATCAGAAAATTTCGCGCAATGGGGAAGAAAATATATTACTTGGATGAGACGTGGGTGAATGCCGGACACACAAAATCAAAAGTATGGAAAGATACAACAGTAGCTACTGCCCGACAAGCATTTGTAGATGGATTGTCACTTGGCTTACAGAACCCCTCTGGAAAAGGAAAACGTTTGATTGTGCTTCACATTGGAAGTGAAACTGGTTTTGTTGACGATGGACTGCTACACTTTGAATCAAAAAAGACTGGCGACTATCACGAAGATATGAACAGTCAAGTTTTTACTGAGTGGATGCAGAATATATTACCAAGCCTCGAACCTGGATGTGTAATTGTAATGGACAATGCTCCTTATCATTCAGTCAAAACGGATAAAACACCTAATCCTTCATAGAAGAAAGCCACAATAATTGAATGGCTTACATCGAAAGGAATTGTAACAGACAATACGCTATTAAAAGTGCAACTTCTCGATATAACAAAAAAATATGTTACCGAAAATCCAGTGAGTTACGTTATAGATGAAATGGTAATTCAAAGCGGTCGCACAATATTAAGATTGCCGCCATATCACTGCAATCTAAATCCAATTGAACTTGTTTGGGCTCAAGTAAAACATCATGTAGCTGCTAATAACAAAACATTCAAGTTGCCCGATGTCAAAACATTGCTGCTTGAGGGATTAGATCTTGTAAATGCTGAACTCTGGGAAAAATGCGTTAAACATGCTATTTCAGAAGAAAATGTAATGTATGAACTTGATAATATTGTGGAAGATATGGTGGAGGAACTAATTATAACAGCAAATACTGGTTCATCATCAGATTCGTTGCCTGATTCAGATTTAGACTTTACAAGTGAATAACTGAACATTCAGAAGTACTGGTGGATTCTCAATGCTCGTCTTCATTGCCTATCATGGTCTGCAACACAGAACTGTATTGAGCCCGTTACTTTTTTTCAATTTTTATCAATTGTTTGTTATTATTATCATTGTTACAAATTTATATGTTCAACATGTTGATCAATATAGCAAATAAAAAGATTATTATTATTAACATGGGCTTTTAATTTTAAATTGTCTTTAAATTCTGAAATTAATAAAACTTGCAACAAAATTAACTCTTATATCGAATTTATGCACAACAAATTAAAATTAATATTAATTGTAAGATTATTTTAATTGTAAACTAAATTAACACGGCTTTATATGGACATTCATGCAACAAATTGAATTCACCTTCAATGTAGTTCTAAATATAACAATTTTGAATTTGCCGCTCTTTCAATATTGCTCCTATGTGATACGTACGCCGACATCAGCGCCCACTACTATGTTCTTATCGTGAATAGAGTATAGCTATTGTTGCATTTCGATTCGATGAATAAAAAATACATAACATATCTCGTTTTTCTTCGTTGGTATATGGCATTTTGGCATTACTAATTCAACGTTAAGTGATTGACAGTTCGAAATTTCATGGCTACCTTATTTAATCTTAAATTGAATTCTTCGTGAGTTAAAGCGTAATATCAAAAACTTTTGTTAACATGTTACATATGGTTGCAATCAGAAAAAAAGACTCTTTCTAACGGTGTCAAAATCCAATATGGTGCCTATAAGAAATAAGAAAGTTGATGACGACCAGAAAAAAACGAAACTTCGTATAAAAACTCCAAGTATACCATTACATAGAACATTAAAAGTGGCCTTGAGAACGTGTCTTTAGTTTTTTTCTGCAAGGTCTAATAAAAGTGCTAAAAGCAAAATAAGAACATGAGATTTTTCCGTTTTTTAAAAAAATCTCAAACGTCATTTGTTTTAAGTTTACTTTGTTTTAGGGATCATAATAACCACAAAATCTAGCAACTTTGCCAAATTTAAACCTATCATCTATCTTCAATAATAGGCGAGATCCCAGTTGTGAGGATCGCGAATGAATCAGCCTGTATATGTAATAGGGGCCGGTATGTTAATCTCCTAATAAAGTTCCTAATAAAAGTTATTAGCTGAATAACTGAAATAACGTTACATTTTTCCTACACTTATTAGCTAAATTGTTATTAGATTAGAAGACTGAAATGCCGGCCCTTAGTCAAATAAAGCGTCAGGTAACGTACTTGCAAAATTCCAACCCATTATTTAGAAAGCCATTAGCAAAATATTTCAAAAATTGAAACATTTTGTCCAAAGTAACCCTGACCACCGGTCCTGTGTAACAGAATGACAGAGACCACATACCACATCCTGTGTGAATGCGAGACTCTAGACGCAAAAAGACAGGCTTTTTGGCTTGCCAAATAAAATTGGCCAAAAAGGGTTTATTTTGATTGACCAGCCAGATACCTGTACAAACTAGTAGTATAGAGCACCAGCATATTGGAAAGACTGGCATAATTTAATGGATAAAGGAAATGGACATTCATTACAAAAGGCAGATGGCTCCCACAATAAAAAAAATACATCCAAATACATAAATGCCGTTTTAGTCGCGCAGTCGCACCAAAACCAGTTTTTGTTATTAAGTGTTTGTAGCCCAGAATATGTCAATATACATTGTCGAAAGCTTGGAAAATTTAAAAAGAGTCTAATTTTTTTTATCGTTCCTTCACTGCAATATTTGTTAGAATCCTTAGACTATACAGGGTGGGCCACCTCATACGGCGCGGGCTCTATATGGAAAAGCATAGGATTTTTTTAAATCCTTTTTATTTAGTTGAATGTTAGACCTTTCTATGTACAATTTAAAATTATTTTGAATTCTACAGAGTGTTCGAGAAAAAATATCCACAACAAAGTTATCTTTTTTTAAATGAAACACTCTGTATATATTTGGAATCTAAGGACTACGTTAGGGCAAGTTTCTGTAATACTCCATATTCCTAAAGCCATTGATTTTTGAGATATTTTAAAATTTATGAAATTGCAGTACAAAATTTAAGTTTAATTTTTACTGTGTAATCCAAACTTAAACACATCTACCTGCATTCATCATTCAGCTAAGAGGCTAAGCAATGGAATGAAGAGGAATTTTAGTCACACAGTTATACTGAGTGTTAATAAACGCTTGTTTAAATTTGATGACTTTTATAGTAAATTAACTTTCTTATCTTAAATAGAACAGCCTATATCTGATGATACTATCGAACATAGAATTTAATTCCCTTTCAAAATATATTAGGGTTCCCTATACCTAACATGAATAGTTTTCTCGTGATCATTTTATTTTTCCGACGAGTACATTTAATACAATTTATTTAAACTCGTATATATAATATTTCACGGTTTGCAGGTATTTTAATAAAATAAATCATATTTTAAATCTATTCACTAAAGTAAATTCTTGAAATATTGTAATTTTTACATAAACAAAACAAATAAAAAAGATATACACCCAATAACAAGCATGTTCGATGGAAAAAGTATAAACAAACACAATGAATATTTTTTTCTAAATCAGATGTTCAAAATGACGACCATCCCGGTCAATACACAAACGGATTCGTTTTTTAAATAATTGATGTACGTTCGTTAACATATCTGGGGTAGTAACCTAAAAAGCACCTATTATCCTTTCTCTCATATTTTCTAGTGTACTCCGAGTGTACTATATCTCGAACGTTAGCATGGAAATGTGTTGCTGCATCGTCTAATTGTGCCAACATACTTTCTCTTATAACTAAAGGAATATTTTCCAAAAGCTCTTGAAGATGGTAGCGCAGAAATCTTCGAAATTTTTGTCCATCATTTTTTTTTTTTTTTTTGCTTTCATGGGCAGGTTTAACCCCGTGAGGCAACTCGGCCTTAAGACCTATTGTGCCCCCATGATGTCTTAACCCTCTCGACCTGGTTGTACTCGAACAAACAGGTCCGCAAGTTGGTCGAGAGTTAATTTGCTTATACTGGGTTCGTCCAATCGAGCGACCGCTAGACAGCTCCGTCTCTCCCTGTCCACTGCCGGGCAGTCGGCAAGGAGGTGCACAGGAGTTTCTTCTGCTCTCCCACAGTTTCTACACAGGGGAGAGTCCACTCGCCCCATTCGGTGCAAATGCTTATTTAATGAGCAGTGGCCGGTTAGGACTCCCGTAAGAAGTCTCAGTCTGGCCCTGCTCATAGAGACTGCCTTGCGGAGTCTTTCGTCGCCCGGATAAAAGCCGAGCATTTTACAGTGTCTCACGCCGACTAGTCCATTCCAATAGGAGCGGTGACTAGCAGCGAGTTGAGATCTGACAAAGGCTTTGATACCGCCATAGGAACTCCCGCACGACGGTTCTGGACAGGTGAACGGTAGACCACTGGCGCCTCTAGCTAGTTTGTCAGCAATTTCGTTGCCTCTAATCCCAGAGTGACTAGGCACCCATCTCAGCGTAATGCTGTGATGCTCCGTCAATTCTTCAAGCTTCCTATGGCACCTCAGTACCACTTCTGAAGCAAATTTGACAGCCTGTAGTGCCCTGAGGGCAGCTTGGCTGTCGGAAAAAATTTCGACCGATCCATTCCCATGCGGGCAGTTTAAGATGCTCTCTGCACAGGTCTGGATGGCTATAACTTCAGCATGGAAGATGGAAGTGGAGCCCCCTAAGCTGATGTCCATCATGGTTACCATTAAAAAAATAAGGACCTATCACATTTAACCCCACGATTCCTCTCCATACGTTAAGAGACTAGTTGGTGGTTAGAATTCGGAAGACATGCAGATTTTCATCACTGTAAAAATGAAAGTTGTGTCTGTTAACAAAACCATTTTTGTGAAAGGAACATTCACTCGAAAATAAAAAAATATTAAAAATAATTTAAAAAATTTCATCTTCTCTGCATTTATCCAAAACCCATAGCAAAAGTCACGATGATACTGGAAGCCTCTCTCACTAATCTGTTGATGCATATGGTACGTACGAAATTTCTATTTTTCAATAATCCTGGCAACGCATTGCTTATTCCTGTTTTCCGAGTAATTTTGCGCTGACTGGTATGAGGATTTTCTATAATAAATACGACCACAAGAAACTCATTTTCTTCATTTCCTACAATGGACTTCCGTCGTCGGTTGCCTTTCTCATATTTTACGCTTCCAGTTTGCCCGAATATTTGAAGCACGCTTTCAAACGCAGTTTTTCTTGCATGTGATCTATCTGGATTTTTTTGGGTGGACATCCTTGATGCAAGAAAATAGTTTTCTTCGCATTCAGCAATTGTTAAAATCATGTCGTTTGTCGTCTCTGTTGAATAAAATAAACTTTAATTTTTTGGAACGATTTAATCATAAATTTCAGAGGTCAACCAAAGTAAGTTTTGAATGCTGTCAAATAATGATAAATTGCTTATAGATGCTTAGTAAATATGTCTAAGCCAACTGAATTTTAATAAATGGTATTAAATGTAGTCCTCGGAAAAATGAAATGCTAACCACGAGAAAACTATTCATGTTACGTATAGGGAACCCTAATCTATTTTGAAAGGGAATTAAATTCTATGTTTGATAGTATCATCAGATATAGGGTGCTCTATTTAAGATAAGAAAGTTAATTTACTGCAAAAGTCATCAAATTTAAACAAGCATTTATTAACACTCAGTATAACTGTGTGACTAAAATTCCGCTTCATTCCATTGCTTAGCCTCTTAGCTGAATGATGAATATAGGTAGATGTGTTTAAGTTTGGATTACACAGTAAAAATCAAACTTAGATTTTGTACTGCAATTTCATGAATTTTAAAATATCTCAAAAACCAATGGCTTTAGGAATATGGTGTATTACATAAACTTGCCCTAATTTAGTCTTTAGATTTCAAATATGTTATTATATATAGGCTGTTCCATTTTAAAAAAGGTAACTTTGTTATGGATCTTTTTTCTCGAACAGCCTGTATAATTCAAAATAATTTTAAATTCTACACAAAAAGGTCTAGCATTCAACTAAATAAAAAGAATTTCAAGAAAACCTATGCTTTTGCATATAGAGCCCGCGCCGTATGTGGTGGCCCACCCAGTATAAATATGCAGGGTTAGGCCAATGTACGGATCGATTTGATTATTTTTGATATGCCTACTTAGATCCTGTATTTCTTTCATTCACATAGATCTTCTCAACGCATTTATTTTATTTTTCGGAACTCAATAGAATACGATTCACTATGTTAATTGCATTTCTGTCCATTAAATCCGTCATTTCACATTCATATTGCGTGCTCGATACTAGGATTTTGAATAAATGGTCTCTATATTACTTAATGCTATCTAAAATAAATTCGCGTGGTGATTGTTTCAGTGTCTCTATTTTGCTAGTTAGTTATCGTTCTCAATATTAGGGAAAACGATGGAGGACAACAAATACGTTATTGAATTGGCAACTATGTGTTCGGCAGCGACGACGTGTGTCAGATATAGAAGCAAACACGAAGCCCGACACAATAAACCTTTAGATTACATTGTAACCGGGTAGGAGTTACAAACGCCCCAACCGAACGCGCTGTCCCTATTTCCCACACCAAAACTTGCCTTCCATTACCGCAAGACAGAAGCTAATTTACTATCGATTCACTTCAAACATCATATTTTATCTCGGTGACTATAGAAAGTTTACACGGCTTGTCTCTACGCGATTCTACCGGTACTGTCGGAGGACAACCGTACCCAACAAACCTAGCTCTATGCCGCGCGCTGTTTCTGTTGTTTATGTTCGAATGTGGGTTGGCATGTGGTATCTTAAAACGGCACATCCGACTTTTGGCTTGCATTGTTCAAGAAGAAAGACCTGATTCGAACACGCAACATTACTGTCGCTCTTTTTGAAAGAAGCTCCTTTTTCATGCGAATATAACGTAAGGGGAAAATATGTATAGCTATGGCTTGCTATTATGTCGGAAGAAACGTATGTATTTGTATCCATGCATTTTGAACATCCATGTGGAATTACATGCATGTTACTAAAATATAGATCCCTTATTTTCGGTTTATATTAATATGCAGAGCTCAAATTTTTAAAACCGGATATTCTATCATCAGAAGATTTGAATGAGTATTTCGTAAATATAGAGAATCAGCATAACTGTACCGTAAAACATGTTACAAACGATACGACTGACTATAAGCAAATAGCAATAGAAATAAAGAATATAACCTCTGAAAAGATAACATCTCTAGAAGAATTGTCGAAAAGCATGCAAACTATAATAGAAGAAAACCAAAAGAATATAAAAATCCGAAGAAACTACAACTGTCCATGGATAGATGAAAACATTATAACACAAATAAAAAAAAGAAACAGACTCCAGAAAAAGCAAAAGCAACACCCACAGAATGACAATTATAAGATTGAGTATAGAAATCAGAAACAATATACAAACCGTCTAATTAAAGAGACTAAAAAGCAGTATTTCCAAGCGCTAATAAAAAGAACATTATGCAGATTCAAGCAAAATATGGAGAATAATAAACGAACAAATAAACAAAAATCAAAAACCAAATAGAGTAATTCAAAGAATAACAAAAGAAAATGGAACAATTACAACATGCAGCAAAGAAATAGCAAATGAAATTAATAAGTATTTTACTACAATTGGGAAAAAATTAGCGCAAAAGCAAATAGAAAATCACAACAAAGTACCATGGACCACCACTACAAGAAAAAATATACCACAAATCAAGTTTGAAGACACCACAGAAGAGGAAATTGCAAAAATAATAAAAACTCTAAAAAATCGACAATAAATAAGATTCTCGAGAAAAGCATTCATCAAGAAATATTGAAACTTACTACTATACTACAAGAAAATAGCATCATAAATTACAGTCAATACGCGTTTCAGCCAAAATCAAGTACAATGTCAGCGGCGTACGACCTAACAAACACTATCCAACATGAACTAGATCACAGAAAAACAGTAATAGTGGTATATATTGATATAAAGAAGGCATTCGATACTGTTTCAAAAGAGAAATTAATTGAAAAACTCCAATATTACGGATTTGAGGGAAAACAATTAAACTTAATAAAAACTTATATCACCAACAGAAAACAAAGGACAAACGTAAATAACACTATGAGTGAACCTATACTGCAGAATAGGGAATACCACAAGGGGGAAATCTTCCACCAATTCTCTACATATTATACGTAAATGACCTATTCGAGCAACCATTCCATGGAAAACTATACGCTTATGCAGACGACATCTGTATACCTACTTTATTCCGGACACTGTACAAAAACAATGGAAACAAAAATTAAAGACGATATCAAAATTTTGGAGGAATGGTGTTTTAATAATTTACTAACTATAAATGAAACAAAAACTGGAATATATGATATATAGTAAAAAAAAGGAAAAGCAAGAAATAAATATACAAATAAACAATCAGAAATTAAAGGAAGTGAATGAAACAACATATTTAGGATTACAATCACGTAATACCATGAAATGGGATAGACATATACAGAAACTAATTGAACAAAATGCAAGAACAATTGCGGCTTTAAATAAAATTACATATTATACCGACTTCCGTTAAAAATTAGCTACCTAATAAACATTTGGGGAAACACAACAAAAAAGAATCTATTAAAAATACAAAGACAAGAAAATAAAGTTCTAAAAATAATATACAATTTACATTATAGAACTCCAACAATGCATATTTATGACAAAACAAAAGAACTAAACATACAAGGAATAATAAACCTAAATAACATATTATTTCTACACAAAATTAGAAATAAGGAAATTAAAACAAACATAAGATTACAAACGAATAGAGAAATATATGATTACAAAACTCGCAGAGTATCGCACTTGAGAACTGAAAAATATAAACACTACAACTACAGTCAAACACTAACTACAACAACATTAAAAATGTACAACAAAATACCGAAACACATAAAAGAATTACCGTACCCCAAATTTAAAAGTGAAATACAACAGATTTTGAGGAAGAAAAATTAATAGTAAAAACTAAAAGACGACCGCATTAGAAGAAAGAAAGCTCCCTAGGCGAGGATGAGGAATGGCGAGCAGCAACGCTACTAATGTATGTACATGTACTATATTATGTAGCTATGTACTTATTATATTGTTGCCTGTTTATTATAAATAAATAAATAAATAACTTCAGCAGCTACTACTCCACTGGTACCAATCTCATAATATAATATTTACCATAACTTTCTAACTACTTATTTAAAATATAACAAATTCAAATTCAAATCTTAAATTTCCAAATAACTTATTCCATGCAATATTTAACAATACATGTATTAATATAAATGTTAATCTTTAAATCTTACAGGTTTATTAACATTTCTTTTTGTACATTGTCTATCTAAATGTTGTTTATGTCTTTCAGCAATTACATTATGTTTTGTATCATTTGTCATCAAATCACTTGATACATTATCACTATTACTTGTATTGTTTATATAAACTTGCGAACACTTCATCATACGCTTCATCTGCAACATTTCCACAAGCTTCTTTGTCTATAAATGGTTTTATGAATTTCCTATTTCGAGTAGTCACATTCAGAGTACTGTCTAGTCTAACTTGATACGACCTTGGTCTCTTGATATCTTTCTTGATTAGGGTTCCTGGATACCACAATTTATTAGTATGGTTCTGCACCATGACCCTTGCGCCTAAGGTGTCATTAGATGCTTTAAAGCCATATATATTCGACAGGTTTTCGAAATGCTATATACAATGGCTAACGAATGCTCTGATATCGGGCTCATGGAATGGTGGAAGTCATTTACAATTCCTGACGCAATTCTATTTATCAAAGGAGCGATGGAGGAATTAAAGTCAGAAACGATAATAGCATGTTGGAAAAATCTGTGGAATGACATAGTTCTTAGTTCTGAAGATACACATGATATTAATTCACATCTAACAACGATATTTAACATAGCGCAGAAAATAGATGGAGAGGGATTTAACGATATAACCAAAGAGGAACTGAGTGATTACATAAACGAAGAGGATCAAGTATTCACCAACGAGGAATTGGTAGACCTTGTGAAATCTTCTCCAGAAGAGAGTGACGATGAGGATGAGGGTAAAAAAGAACCGCCAGCATGGACGCTTGAAAAATTTTCAGCGATATTTCGAACTGCTCAAAAATTAAAAGAACAGATAGTAGAATATGATCCAATAATGGGGCGCAGTATAAAAATTACTCGCACTATAACAGACGCCTTGAAACCTTTGGAGGATTTGTTTATTGAAATGAAAAGGCAAAAACGACAACTACCAATAGTAATGTTCTTGGAAAAAGTCGACAAAACTATCGATAATGCACAGCCATCAACATCGTTTGCTTCGGATCTAAGTAAACAATCGACTTGGACTTGGAGGGAGATGAATGAATATGTAGCTCGCTATGATAAAGTTTTTCTTGTTGTATATTTTCGTGTTGTGTATGTAAACATGTACTATATGTACATATGTATGAACTTATATATTTATTACACTTAAATTCTATTTGTGCCACACCACAAGAATATTTATTTATTGTTTATTTATTTTAAATAAATATTATATAACTTATTTTTTCTTGTTTCATTGTTTTAACTTTGCTTCATATTTCATATTGTATTCGGAAATAAAGCGTTCGCTACTATCCGCGGTTTTCAGTATCCGCGAAAGAGCACAGAACCAAACCTCCGCGGATATGGGGGTACTACTGTACTTTAAATCGGCCGGAACTTACCATTCCCCGGCCTAGGCCGGCAAAAAGACCACCAATGGTTGGCAACACTATATGCGAATTACTGACATTTCTGTGATTAATTATAGATTCGATGACAGATGACTCGTTACACAATCTCTTAATTATGTTAGGAAAGTTTATTTTTAAACAATTGGTAAACATGGGAGACCAACGCTAGGAAGAAGAAGAAGAAAAGGGAGTATGGCGGGAAGTGTCATTCGGTGCAGTTGGGGGTTATTCTATGATAGTTGTTTTACCAATGTAATTTTTCATGTTCTTTTATATTTTTCAATAAAGTGTTTCTAACAAAAGCAGCGGTGGGATTGTAACTAAAAACCAAACGTAATATAGATAGACATATACGAAAAAAGTACAAACAACGACGGTGTAAACAAAACGAAGCGCTACGAAAAAACGGTTAAGTGAGCACGTGAGTGACGCCACGAGAAAAACGAAATATAAAAGAAAAACGGTTTATACGCGTAATACGAACAATATCGGACTAGAATAATACGAAGTGATCTGTATGTGTGACACGAAAAAAAAATACGGTATGGCAACGAGTAACGGTAAAACGGCGGAATGTGCTTCATGCGATGGAAACATCGAAGATTGTAGGACCGACGACGTGAACGATATACAGGATGTTTCCTTACCTATCGCAAATTCGACAACGCGAGTAGAGCCTGAAACAAATATCATAGATCAACAGCGACAATTCCAATGGGAACGCCGATTAATAGAACAGGAAAGAGAGTTAATAAAACGGGAAAGGGAATTGTTACAGAAAGAGAGGAATATGCAGGAGCGTAAAGATGATAGACATGTGCATTATCACAGTAATGTCATGCAGGTTATGCCAGATTTCGACCCGGGTAAGTCAGATTCACTGACGGCATTAAAATGGATAGAGACGGTAGAGAATCTAGCTAATATTTTTAAATGGGATGATGGCACTTTATTATTCAATGCACTTACGAAGCTTGAAGGGGCAGCAAAGATGTGGTTCGATTGTAGACAAACGAAAATTAGGGATTGGTGTACTTTTAAAGAACAATTAATATTAGATTTTCCAGCCGTCACAGATGATGCTGATGTGCATTTTGAATTGAGCAAACGTAAAAAGAGATATGATGAATCATATGAGCATTTTATTTACAGTATGAAAGCGATAGCTACTCGAGGTAACTTAAGTGAGGGTAGCGTAGTCAAATATATTATAGCCGGTATATTTGATAAGGAACTAGCTAAGTTACTAGCTATCAGTAATCCACATGACACACAAGATCTTCTACAAAAAATTAAATGCTATGAGAGTACCATCAAGAATACAAACTATAGACAAATGGGCAATAATTCTATGACAGTAAAACAAACATCAGATCCGGAAAAAAAGTGTTACAATTGCAACGAAGTAGGACATCTCTCCGCAAAATGCCCTAAACCACAACGTAAGCCCCGTTGTTTTAAATGTGACAAGACTGGTCACATAGCAAAAGACTGTCAATCGAAAACTTCAAAATCGGTGAATAAAATAGCCCTTCTCCCAAAAGTAAGAGATCCATTTTATAAAGTAGCTACGATTAATAACAAAGAAGTAGTGGCGTTCATTGACTTGGGCAGCGAGGTAGTAACTATACGGACATCAGATGCCAAGAAAATGGGTATCAAATACGACAAACACCAGGTCAAATTGAGAGGGTTTGGAGGGAACGAGTGTTATACTGAAGGTATATGTAAATGCACCGTGAAGATAGATGATATCCAAATAGAACCCGAAATTTATGTAGTATCAGACAAATGCCAAGAGGATGCCATAATCATCGGTCGGAGTGCTTTGGACCAACCCAACATCAAAATTACGAAACAGGGAAATTCGTTGCAAATTGAAAAGCTTGCAGAAGAAAACGAAGATTGCCGAAGAGAAAACGAAGATTGCCGAAGAGAAAACGAAGATTCCCGAACAGAAAACGAAGATTCCCGAAGAGAAAACGAAGATTCCCGAACAGAAAACGAGGATTGCCGAAGAGAAAACGAAGATTGCCGAAGAGAAAACGAAGATTCCCGAACAGAAAACGAAGATTGCCGAAGAGAAAACGAAGATTCCCGAACAGAAAACGAAGATTCCCGAAGAGAAAACGAAGATTCCCGAACAGAAAACGAAGATTCCCGAACAGAAAACGAAGATTGCCGAAGAGAAAACGAAGATTCCCGAACAGAAAACGAAGATTGCCGAAGAGAAAACGAAGATTCCCGAACAGAAAACGAAGATTCCCGAACAGAAAACGAAGATTACCGAAACGAAGACGAAGTTTACCGAACAGAAAACGAAGACGAAGTTTGCCGAGAAGAAAACGAAGAGCACCGAAACGAAGATGAAGATTGCCGAGAAGAACACGAAGACGTTCGAAGAAGGAATGTACGACTAGTGAAAGCGGAATACACTGCTAACCCGTCCTTGATCAAAACCGATGCAGACCAATTAAGGCACTTCATAAACGACAATCGTCATCTGTTCGCCGAAACATTTGATAATATAGGCCTGACGACAAGAATGGAAATGAAGATAACAGTGACGTCAACAGAACCGGTAACGTGTCGTCCCTACAGACTACCCTATGCCCAACGCGACATCGTCAAAGGGACCGTGCAAGAATTACTACAGGCTGGTATAGTGCGCCCATCAAATTCATCCTATGCTAGTCCAGTTGTGCTCGTAGGTAAGCGTACGGGTGGAGAACGCATGTGCGTTGATTATAGGCGACTTAATGCAGTGACGCGGAAAGAATATATGCCTCCTATGAATATTGAAGAGCAATTGGATCATCTAGCCAACAAACGTTATTTCACGACGTTAGACCTTTCCAGCGGATACTATCAAGTACCTGTAGCCGAGGAGTCCAGACATTTAACCGCGTTTGTGACCAATGAGGGGTTGTACGAGTTTATGCGCATACCATTTGGGCTGGTGAATGCTCCTAGTGTCTTTAATAGACTGATGAGAACAATCTTCGCGGAGTTAGGACCAAATGTGGCCACCGTTTATATGGATGACATTCTAATCGCGAGTGAAACCGTCACTGAGGGACTCGACAAACTTAAGCAAGTGTTTCGTGTACTTGAGAAGGAAGGACTAACCTTGAATATAAGAAAATGCCGTTTCTTATTCAACAGTGTACGATATCTTGGGATGGAAATTGACAGCAATGGTGTTCGACCAGGCCAGGAAAAAGTTGAAGCCGTTAAGAATTTTAAGTGCCCCGAGAATGTGCATGAAATCCGCCAGTTCATGGGATTAACTGGATTCTTCAGAAAATTCATTAAGGATTACGCAAAAATTGTGAAACCATTGACCATGTTGACCAGAAAAGATGAGGTATGGGAATGGGGAGACAAGCAGGAAGAAGCATTCCGAGAAATTAAAGACCAGTTGACGCAGCGACCAGTATTAGCCCTCTACGACCCGAGTGCCGATCTGGAAGTGCACACCGATGCTAGTAAGATGGGACTAGCCGGCATATTGATGCAGAGGAAGGTAAATGAACCACTGAAACCGCTGGCTTACTTTAGCCGACAAACTTCGGACTTAGAAGAGAAGTATCATAGCTATGAATTGGAGACCTTAGCCGTTCTCGAGTCGCTAGAAAGGTTTCGCGTTTATTTGCTAGGACGAAAGTTTAAGGTAGTCACAGACTGCAACTCTTTGAAGACCATAATGCAGAAGAAAGAATTAATACCGAGAATAGCACGATGGATCCTACGATTACAAGAATTCGACTTTGACATACAGCACCGGCCAGGTGATCACATGGCGCATGTTGACGCTTTAAGTAGACAGCCATATGAAGAGGCATGTGAAGTAAAGACGGCAGCACTACAAGTCTTAACTGTGCGAATCGACGAAAATGATTGGGTAATAACAATGCAGTTGCAAGATCCAAAGCTAAACGAAATAAGAGAGACGCTGAAACGACGTCCAGGGAATCACACCGAAAAACAAATACACCACGACTACAAGATAGAAAGAAACATGTTATATCGTAAAACAGACGATGGTTTAAAATGGGTGGTTCCTAGAGAAATACGCTGGCGTGTGATCAAAGGGTGTCACGATGACATGGGGCACCCTGGTTACAATAAGTCGTTACATCAGATTCAACAACATTATTGGTTTCCAAAAATGACCAAGAAAGTAAAGGCATACGTGAAATCGTGCATTGAATGTGCTTACCATAAACCAAAAACTGGTAAGTTAGAGGGGGAACTACATAACATTGAACGAATACCGATACCATTCCATACGGTCAACGTCGACCATCTAGGGCCGTTTCCCAAGAGTTTAAAGGGCAATAAGCATGTTTTGGTCTACATAGATAATTTCACCAAATACGTTTATATGGAAGCCGTCAAAGATACGTCCACGAAAAATGTAATCAAAACTTTCGACCAGATATATCGCATATTCGGTCCTCCTCAGCGTATAATTTCGGATAGAGGTACTGGCTTCACTTCAAAAGCTTTCGAAGCTCATTGTAAGGAGAACGACGTTATCCACATTAAAAACGCCACAGCCACCCCTCGCGCTAACGGTCAGGTGGAACGCTATAATCGCACCATAACGACAGCAATTACAACTAGCTATACAAGAGAGGATGGACGAGATTGGGATCGGAAAATGAGAGATATACAGTATGCCCTGAATAGTATACCAAACAGCACTACGAAGCAATCAGCCCATAACCTTTTGTTCGGATTTCAACCACGAAATGCCCTCAGAAATAAATTAACACTTGCATTATCGAATGATGAGGTGGAGTATAAGAAAATTGATATAGCTCCATTGCGAGAAGACGCATTGTCAAATATCCAAGCGGTACAAGAGAAGCAAAAAGAATGTTTCGATAGACGACGAATCAAGGCCCGAAATTACCAGGTTGGAGATATGGTGTTAATACGACGAGACTCCGTTGCAACCGGTGAACCGCGAAAACTGCGACCAATATTCAAAGGACCATATGAAGTCGCCGAGGTTCTAGGTAACGATCGCTATGTCCTAGTCGACATTTGTGGGGCGGAAAGAAGTCAGCGAAAATTTAATTCTGTATATTCCGCCGACGCAATGAAACCATGGTGCCAACTTTCAAATTTCGAAGAAACCGGGGACGATTTCTCTGGTAGCGAAGCCGAATGTTAGGAAAGTTTATTTTTAAACAATTGGTAAACATGGGAGACCAACGCTAGGAAGAAGAAGAAGAAAAGGGAGTATGGCGGGAAGTGTCATTCGGTGCAGTTGGGGGTTATTCTATGATAGTTGTTTTACCAATGTAATTTTTCATGTTCTTTTATATTTTTCAATAAAGTGTTTCTAACAATTAATTCATATTTTTTCCAATTCTATTTTCGGAAGATTTTACAGGTAATAAATGGTTAATAACTTCACACACAACCTCTGTACTATGGGCTGCGGTCTCCATTGTCCTTATTATTGTTTAATATGTACCAACACTACCAAGAAAATTAAAACGTCAAAACACCAAGGTATTTTAACCCTGATTTCCAATTCAAAATTCATACGTAATATGTATTGCCAACCTGTACTGTTAACTCCCTAGCGTTAATTTCTTTTATTATTTACAACAAAATTAAGATTTATCGGCTCAAAAAATAGTGTGTAACACACGGCCAGACACTCTTGGGAGTATTCGCACTTGTGAGGCCTCGGCTTCGCTTCGGCCCTACAAACCGTACTCACACTCGCAAAACTATAGTTTCTGGCCTAGTGATACAAATAACTACAGTACAATCTCGATTATCCGAAATAATGTGGACCAAAGTGATTTCGGATAATCGAAATTTTGGTTAATCCGAATTTTTTTTTGAAATAGGAGTTTAGGATGCGTATATCATTAGATCGACTTAAAAACATTTATGAAATATTTTACTTGAATTTATGTATTAATTTAAAAATAACATCAACAAATAATTTGTTTAATTTTTATTACTTATTTTTTTTAACATAGTATGTACATAAATGCCTAAATATGTACATATGTACATGTACATTCATAAAAGACATATTAAATGCAACGTAAAATATAAAATATATATCCCATTCTACACTTTACTGTTTAAAAATGAGGTAATTTTTAACTGCACTCGTTTAACACTACTTCTATTTTTGGCCGCAATGTCTCTCCAACGTTTTATTAAAAGAACATCCGCGGCAGTTGCATTTTCTTGTTGTTCTACATAAGTTGACGCTTTCTCCAAGGCTTCTAGTCCTTCTGAATGTGACATTTTTACTGGAATATTGTCAGTGTATTCTACTTCGTCATCGTCATCACTGCTTATCTCATTAGCATTTTTGCAAACACTTTCAATTAATTCTTGGTCAGTCATATCATCTTCTACATTATCACTGTTTAACCATTCATTAACTTCTGTTTCCGTAACATTTTCACATCCTGGTATTTTCGTGAAAATTTGCTGTAAACTTTCTTCATGGTCGGACTCTGCTTCTGTGATACGTCCCTCCTCGTGTTGAATCAATTTTGACCAAGATTTTTCCAGGGTTCTACCTTTTACTTGATTCCAAGCTGAAGCTATCCAATATACAACATTTTTCAAGTTTAACTGCTTTAGACATTCAGTGAGATTGGCACCCTCATCTATTTCTTCCAAAATATGCTCCAATAGCAAACGCCTGTAATTTCGTTTTAAATTTTCCAGCACACCCTGGTCCATGGGCTGAATGAGAGAAGTTACAGCAGGAGGCAAAAACATTGCTTTTATTTCCCCACTTTGAAATTGCTCCGCACTTGGGTGAGTGGGAGCATTGTTTAGTAACAAAACACATTTTCTGGGGTATCCGTGCTCTTTTAAAGGAGACTCTACTTTTGGTACGAAATCTTAAAAAAAAAACAATTTTTGAATAGATTTTGCATTCATCCAGCCTCTTTTTTGATTTTTATACAAAACAGGTAAAGCATTGGGACGAATATTCTTGAAGGCTCGTGGTTTTGCTGACTTACCGATACATAATAATAGAAGTTTGTGTCTCCCAGAAGCATTAGCGCATGCAAGAACAGTGATACGTTCTTTGCTACGTTTGTAACCAGGTGCTCCAGCTTCCGCTTTTGAAGCTAAGGTACTTGAGGGCAAGATTTTGTAGTTCAAGCCGGTTTCGTCGCAATTATAGATCTGGTCTGGTTGTAAATCATTTTCTTTCATAAGCTCCATAAAATTCTCTGCAAATTTTTTTGCGGCAGATACATCGGCAGACAACTTTTCTCCACAAACTTTCAGTTTACGTACACGATGTCTTTTTTTCCATCGGTCTAGCCATCCATCACTTGCAGAAAAACTTTCAGGCGCTTCAATGACCGGCAATTCTTCGCTTAAACTCACTGCTTTTTGTTTTAAAATGGTCCCCGAAATTGGTATTCCACGTTCTCGATTCTGTGTAAACCATAAAAATAAAGAATCATCCACTTTTTCGTATTCACCTCTTTTCATACTTTTTCGTCCCGAGGTCGGCGATGACAAAACACTACACCATTTCTCAAGTTTTTCGCGATTTTTTCTCCATTCTGTAACTGTACTCACGCCTATACCTAAATCCTTTGCTATATTTTTAAGCAATTCACCATTATCTAATCGTCGAACCGCTTTAAGTTTTTCCTGCAAGCTGATAACAACGCGTTTACGTTTATTGCTCTGACACTGCATTTTGTAAAATATTTGAGAATAAAACTACTCTTTTTGCGATAATAACAGACGTTAATACGTATGTACTTGTAACACTCTGTCGGCTAATCAAAACTATTCACATTTTAGACCGTCGTATTGCCGTGAAACCCCGAGAGGAACCACCTAGCAGTATATGTGAATCCCAGACGCGTTTCGTATAATGCGAATTTTTTCGGTTAATCGGGATTTTTGGTTTTAAATAGTTTGTTTCGGATAAACCGGATTTCAGATAATCGCGATTCGGTTAATCGGGATTGTATTGTATTTGTTTCAAAATAGACTGCAGTGGAATAGAGAACGCATATTTAATGTAAATGTAGGTTGGCACTACAAATTCGTTACTATTCGCACTCCACTACTTTTACACTAAAGTGGGCACTAATCTGAATATAAATAGGCCTTATTATAAGAGTAAACCCCATTGATAATCTAAAATTAAAATCCTGAAATATACTTATTTATTAACTACACAAATCAATATTTATTTTCTATTTTTTCATGAAAAAAAAAATACTTTTCAAGCAAATAATAATCTGCGTTTAATTTAAAGTTCAACGTACTATTATTAGAAATGGGGTGAGTCGAGTTTTCTCAACATTGTGTTAATGTAGCTGTTAAATATAATCGTCTATAAGTTTATTGGCTAACGTGATGTTATTGCCAATAAATTGACGACACCTCGCTATGAAGCTCATTCAACCGTGGGCGAAAAGTAAATAAATCTCGACCCTATATTGTACTATTATATCGCGATGGCATACCGGATCGACTTGTATCCTTCCAAATGATAAAGGTATCTACGAGTCTCTGTCCTACTGCATGGGACGTGTGTATAGGTACTTTCACATGGTTGACGCTAAAATATAGCGCTAAAACAACTTTGTTTCGCTCCGTTCTCAGCATCCACATCCTCCCCTCACCATCCCACGTCACTTCTACGTCCTCGCTGTTTTCACGTCCGGGATATGGCAGTTCATCTATAAAATCACATCAGATGATTATGCTAGGCTTATACAAAGGATTCACCTCCGTGGAACGTTCGTGGCGCATACATACGTGGCCGGCACTGTGATCTTCCAGGCGTTGATGATGGACTAAAAGTGGAAGGGTTACTGTGGGCGCCAACACAGTAACCGTCCGGAAAATTGCCACCCCGAACAAATCGCTTCCCTTGATCATTTTGACACATTTTCCGCAAATCGGGTGACAGGATTAAGTCTGGAAAACGGGGTTCGATATAGTAATAATAATAGTGTATTGGGGAGCATACAGTTTGGAACGACAAATATGAAATTAGGTGTATATGATCAGAAGATTTATGAGCGAGTGATTCTCTAAAGTGTTCTTATTAAACTAACATCGAAATTCGGTTGGATAAACTCTATAAGATCACAGGTGTAGTGTACGAAGTAAATAGTCTGATCTGAACCAGCGGCTTGTACATCAATCTCTGTTTCAACCCTTTATTGCGTACATCGTTGAATATTGCTTGAATTTCGGCCCTCTTGTTTTCTTATTGAAATATGATATCCTACAAGTCGGCACAAATAACACAGAAAGCTTTTCATAGAATCACAAAGTCAAGCACAAGTAGTAATTTTTATGGAATAAACTGTAAACTGCTTTGGAATATCATTTTAAGAGCGACCTGTTACATTTCATTTTAGATATTCTTTAGCTTTTAGAGATTTTAAAATTTCTTTATTCTACTTTACTAGTGCAACACTTATTGTGTTCCTGAAAGTATAAAATAAAAGCTGTTTCATCAAAATTCATCATATTTATGATGGTAGTTTCATTCTGGCTCGAAAATCACTTTTTTCTTCCACACTGAAAAAAGTATATGTAAAATTACAGCAATTTTACATACTTAAACATGCAAAAACTTCACTACTTTTTGTGGTTTTACACGCAAGCATACGTAATCTTGGTACATACATGTTTCTTAGTGCTTGCTATTAAACTAACTACTAACTTTTTCTATTTCTTTCAAATGGAGCATGCTGTTGTTTCTTATAACAGCATTAAATACAGCACAACATTCTACAACAATTGGTTTGTAATAGTACAACGACTAAAATATTTTAATTTTTAGAGAAATGTTTAATTATAGATGTGTTAGTTACTTGAGGTTTATACTTCTTGGGTTATTACACAAAATACATTAAGTACTTTTTCTTTTAATATTAGACCCCTTAAATCGAGTTATAGTTTATGTGATCTGAGTGAAGAATTGTAAAAATTTTGTGACAAAATCATGATGTTCTCCCAAGCCCAACTTACAATGAAAAGGTATTAACGCATTTATTTGCTTGTTTTGCCATGTTTGGGAAAAGATCTACCATTTTTTCCTGAAATCTATTTACATCCGTTAAAATAATTAAACATTCTTTTAATAACAATGTCTAATTTAAGAAATTTGTAAGCATTGCAAAAGTATAGGGTAGAAACACCAGTGAATGACCAGTAAAAGATTTTGTCGTGTGTAAATTAATAGTTTTGCCATTTCTGCTTGATTTTTTTTACGTTTGGCCATATATATGAAGCATAGTCCTTGTCTAATTCTTCCAGTTTTTTATATGTGGAAATATAAAAAAAAATTATTTAAAAACAACAGTAAATAAACACACAATACCAACGAATGAACAATCAAGGTGCAGTAAATGAACTGATACATTCTAATCCAGTTGCTTTGAAAAAATGCAGTTTATTTCAATAGAAATTTTGTTAGATATTCTAATATGATAAATTGAATTGGAATTAAGTCGTAAATCACAATAAAGTTAACATTGCCTTCATCACAAGTTTGAATAACATTCGACTAAACAACAATTTCCTCGCCATTGCCTTCTTGCAAATTGTCCACATATTAAATAGTGCATCTTTAAACGCCATTAATGAATCTGAATCCATGTGGTGCTGAATAACCCAGTACAGCTCTCAGCTCTGTTTATCGGTGATAGACTTACACCTTTCTGTTCTTGCTGCCTTCTTGTCGACATACACTGATCATAATTCACAGATTTTGCATTAAACGGATATAAACCGTATATCCAAAATCCATTTTTAATTATGTCTGGCTTTATATCTTCAATGCATGCTCTTTGAAAAATTTGAACAAAATTATTCTTAGTTACAAATTTAGCTGTTTTCTGTTTATATTCTAAGATAGTTTCTCTACAGTGTGATTTCAATAATTTAAAAACCAATACGGTTGCAAAATATGTATGTATTGGGTTTGGCAACAAGCGGTATAAAATAATTATTATTCTGAATTTAAAATTATATAAATCCATATTTATATGAAATTTGTGGCCGTCTAACAATAGTCTAATTGGAAACTTTACGTTACTTTCCGCAAGCCACGGAAAAAAAGATATTAGCAATGTATTCGTAAAATGCTGCCGATGTCATCCAACTACTGTCGGAACTTCTGGCATCGTTACAATATGTCTCGAGGTATCTACTGCTATGTTATTTTAAAGAAATATGCTAGACAAAATCCACAGAATCACAATATCAATCAATAAATTGATTATATGAGTGTATTTTTATATATTTATTTATTATCAATATATGTAACAACTCAAACTGAAAACTTGCTTATTTCGTATCTATTTCAATTAATGCTTGTAACCATGGATTTTAGGGCATGTGTTTCGATGAATGTTCGATCAGGGAATTTTAATTTTGTCGTATCGTTGGAAACGATTTCTTTGGTAGTTGCCGGGGTACCTTCGTCCTGGAAATGAGCAAATGTGAGGGAACTTCTTTTTCGGTTTTTCCTCGGAGTTGTTGCTTTTCGTGTTATTATCTAGAAATTATTTTATTTATCACTTTAAACTTCATAAAAGTTATCTTCTTAGGGGTATCCAGTTATTTCGAGATTTGGGGTGGCCTTTCGTCTAATTCTGGGGTTTTGAAGAACAACATTCGAGGCAGGTTTGCTGAGACCTTTGAAACACTATTTGGGAGCTGAAATGATTATTTTTGAACATTATTATTAGGATTATACTAGAGCAGTTTTCGTACCTTCAGTAAGCGATTTTGTCATCTTTTGAACTTATAATCAGCATATAATCTCCCTTTTCGTTTGCTGTGTACCTGAAACCAATAGGTGGGGGCAGATTTACTGTACATTGCCATCTAACATTTGAGATCTGGCTCATCTGAGAAGTATTGAGAGCATAATAGGTGACTCTGGGTGGTGTTAAATTAAAACAGTTGTCTATTTAATAAAAGTTTAATTGAAAATTTAAAAGATTTATCTACAAGTTTCATAGCAATACTTATATGGACGTATAAGCATTCGAATGGCTGTACGCAGATGACACTACTATATTCATCACACGAGACACATTCTCGGATGCCGAGGCTGCTTGCAACACTGCAATTGATCAGCTCCATCAGTGGTTTTGTCCTAACAAACTGAGTCTTAACAAAGATAAAACCAACTGCATGCTCTTCTGCAGAAGACAGCTCCTACATAACCACCAATGTTGCGTGCATATAACTGGAAATTCTCTGCAGCAAGTGAATCAAACACAAGTTCTTGGCGTCCACCTGCAGGACAACCTATTGTGGGAAAACCATTGCAATGCAATCACTAAGGCACTTCATGTTAAAGCATATCTTTTTCGAGCTCTAAGAAATACGCTATCATTGAAAACTGTAGTAACAGTATATTTTGCCAAGATACAATCCAGATTATCGCACGGCATACTTCTGTGAGGTTCGTCACCTTCCGCCAATTCTGTATTTTTAACGCAGAAAAAAATCATTAGAATCGTAGGTGGGTTGAATTCAACTGCATCATGCAGAATACGTTTGTGACTCTGGGTATTTTAACTGTGCCGTCACTTTTTATGTACCAGGCAATCTGTTACACACATCGACAAACAAGTAAATATATCACCAACAGAGACATACACAGTTACAATACGCGTCACCAAGATGATTTTTATATCCCTAGATGCGAATTGTAGGTTACCGAGCGAGGAGTTGAACAGTTAGACAAAAAACTGTACAAATTTTTACCTACTGAAATAAAGACCGCTACAAAATTTAGATATCATCTTAAGAGATTTTTTGTTGAGAAGAGTTTTTATAGTGTTCAAGAATTTTTACGTTGAGTTTCTGTTTTATATAGGTTATTCAATTTTGTTTTTCTGTGTATAGTCATTCATATTATTATTTTTATTAATTAATTTTCTTGTTCTTTAAATTAGTTGTATTGGTGGTGGCTGGAGAAATTCGGTTATTTACTTTATTTATTTATTTTGATTAATTTGGTTATTTTCTTTTTCGTTATCTCAGAATATTGAAACCGCTTTGCTTTGTTTTCCATTTCGTTTCTGCCATAAAAGAAATTAAAATAAAAAATGAAAGGAGAAGATCCGATTAGACAATGCTATTACAGTTATTAGTTAATTTATACGGTCGATGGATCTAGCGAATAAAGGCTACGCATGCGGTCGTTCATTTACTGATATTTGCAACTATAGGCATCAGATGCAGTGAATGAAGGAAATGTTCATTTATTGGGTATAACATTCGCACCAGTAAATGAACGAAGCAATTTCGTGTTTTACACATTAAAGCTGTAAGTGTTGAAATTATATCTGTAACCAAACCACGTAAAATGTAAGAGAACATATGATCAATTAGCAACAATAAATATTATATGGCCAGTTTTCTTATTGACAGTGATTCTTACTATTTTCTTCGCCAAGCAACTGCGTATGAAACAAGGGCACAAACAATACGCGATTTTGTACAAAATATGAATCTGTGCTAAATGGTTGCCTAAGCAACGATGCACTATTGGTTGTAGATCACTATGCACCCTTCACGGTGCGAAACAATTACAAAAAGTTCTTATAAATCGGAAATCAGTTCAGAATTGTTCATTTACTGGTGCTACTCATTCACTGGTGCTGCTACGCTATACAGGGTTTTCCACGGTAGCGGTTCGTTAGAAGTTTCCGAGGTTAGAAAAAACCTGGAACTCTGAATTTTTGGAATCCGGGGCTATTCAAGATTCTCTTTCATTTTAAATATTTTCAGGGTCTTACCACTTCCGGTTATGCCGGAAGTCGCCATAAACTTTCTTATTTTAAATGGAACACCCTGTATATTATTTCATTTTTAAATTTCTGAGCAAATTTTATGATGAGTTCTAATAGATTTCCCTATACCTATTTTCAACTGCTACTTAGATATCTTGATTTTTTTGAAAATTTTGAAAAATGTAGCGTTATTTGCAACACAGAATCTTTTGCCCATTTTCGACTGGTAATAAACACTTCTAGGGTAGATGGAAGCACAAGAATGACGCTTTCGAAATTCACATTGACAATTGATTTGTCCTGTATGCGACAAATCAATTGTCAATGTGAATTTCGAAAGTGTCCAAAACTGCATGACCAATTACAAAATATTCAAAGTTGAAAAAGTTCTTTTTTTCAAATGGAACACCCTGTATATTATCGGATGATCAGATGCTGAATTTAATTCTGCATCGATTCGCTATGACTTTCCCTAGACCTTTTTACAACGATTTTCTTGTTATGTGAATACTTTCTGTTTTAATGTGATTTTTGACAGAAACTGAAACAACGTATGTGTTTCATTTTAATTAGAAAACGGAAACAAAACATGAACATAAGAAAATTTGAAACGTAGTAACAAATGAAAAACAAAAAAATTAGGAACATAATGACAAGAAAAAATAAAATAAATTGAACGAAATAACTACAATAATTGTTCTATGTGACCACCATTTTGGTTCAAACACTGAATCACTCTATCATGTACCCCTCGCGAAACCGATCTCCGAAGTTCGTCTGGGGTTATATTGGTGAACGCATTGTGAACACGGTTCAATAGTTCCTCTCTCGTTAATACAGGTGTAGACTACACTTGCTCTTTTATGCGACCCCACAGATAAAAGTCCAAGGGCGTCAAATCGGGTGATCTGGGTGGCCAGTTCCAGGGTCCCTGGGGACCAATCCACCGATCCTCGAACATCAACGTCAATTGCTGATGTACAGCTAGTGTGGAGTGCGCGGGAGCACCATCTAGTTGATGCCAACTGTTTGCTCTCTCTCCTGGAGGTAGAGTATTTAAAAAATCACCAACAAATACTCTAAGTATCTCTAGATATCTAGCCCCATTAAAATTTCATCGTAGACCTGATATGCTACGCTATTGTCCATAACCAGACAAAAAATATTAAAGCTAAACCGGTCCTGGTGATTATTCTCCCTTAAAACGTGTGGATTATCTTGTGCCCAGTAGTGAATATTTTGACGATTTATAATGCCCTGCCTGCTGAATTTTGATTCGTCAGTCCAGATAATCTTATAAAGAAATCTTGGATCTTCGGTCATTTTTGTGCACATGAACTCCCAAAAGGCGACGCGTCTTGCCTCATCACCAAGGCGTAACCCTTGTACAGTTATTTCACAGAAAGGATGCATTTTGTGTTTTTTTAATATCCTATGAATTGAAGTTCTTGATGTGCCCAATTCCAGCGCTGCTGCTGGAATTGAACTCTGTGGATAAGCTTGAAAATAAGCCAAAACATTCACCTCGTTAGCTTCATTATCTATTACTGGCTTTCGGTGATCACGAGTTGCCTTTACACTCCCAGTTTCCAAAAACCGAGCTTCAATTCTTGCAAATTTTCCAGGAGTCATTGCTGGTAAGTCCGGATATCCCTCGTTAAATAATCTACATGTGCGTCTGACAATTCGTTCACATTCACCGTGCGTATAAAACAAATTTAGCAGATCATTATTCGGATATTCTTCAATATTCTCCATTATTAACTGTATTTAATAGAATTAGCAAAATAGAATTGTACTACTCTGACAGAAAATCAACAACTGTCAAGTCACTTGTTCTAATTCCTCTTATAATCATCGCTTTACTGGATACGATTTTGTAGTTTTATTAGATTTTAGAAAAAAATATGGAATAACAAGAAAACCGTTGTAAATAGGTATAGGGAAAGCCATAGCGAATCGATGCAGAATTAAATTCTGCATCTGATCATCCAATAATATATAGGGTGTTCCATTTGAAAAAAAGAACTTTTTCAACTTTGAAGATTTTGTAATTGGTCATGTAGTTTTGGACACCCTGTATGCGACAAATCAATTGTCAATGTGGATTTCGAAAGTGTCATTCTTGTGCTTCCATCTACCCTAGAAGTGTTTATTACCAGTCGAAAATGGGCAAGAGATACTGTGTTGCAAATAATGCTACATCTTTCAAAATTTTCAAAAAAATCAAGATATCTATGTAGCAGTTGAAAATAGGTATAGGGAAACCTATTAGAACTCATCATAAAATTTTCTCAGGAATTTAAAAATGAGATAATATACAGGCTGTTCCATTTAAAGTAAGAAAGTTTATGGCGACTTCCGGTTTAATCGGAAGTGGTAAGACCCTGAAAATACTTTAAAATGAAAGAGAATCTTGAATAGCCCCGGATTCCAAAAATTCAGAGTTCCAGGTTTTTTCTAACCTCGGAAACTTCTAACGATCGGCTACCGTGGAAAACCCTGTATATTCATATTAAGAAATGGTTAAAATATTAATTTGGAAATTAGGCCTTCAACAAAACAATATTTTTTCATTACGGAGACCTAGTTATCAAATTAATATTCTAACCATTTGAAGATTTATAGACCAACTAGAAAATATTTATACATTAACTGCTTATGTGTTTCTTAAAACCAGCACGTTGATTTAATTTATTTATTTTAATGATGTTTTATTAGATCGTTTAATTCTGTTTCATCACTCAGCACCTGAAGTACGCATTTTGTTATTATATAGCCCTCATAAATTTCCTATACTCCATTAGGTACCTGCAGCTATCTTATTTTATAAGAAAGGAAATCGATCTCTATTATCCAAAAATGTTCATTACACCATCCGCAAGACCAATAAATTACACAGTGACGCAGAGTTTTAAAAGGCTGCAATCTTAAGAGCGTGACGTCCGCTGTTATATGGATATCTAGCGAATAAAGTGCATCCTCCGGAAGCTCATCTATATTTCCCCGGAATCGAACCCGAGAGGGCCTCTTAACACAGGGTAACTGAACGCCACCGATATACGCCGCATCTCACTGCAGCCGTTATCATCGTCTACTGACTGTAGCCTAAATTGAACGGCGTATCGTCTCCTTCGGGCCGTAATAATTAACTTTCAAAGTACATTTCAGCACCTATGTTTGCTGGAAATTAAAAAATAAATTATGAAGAGGTTGTGGTAACTATCTTAACTATTGTCCTTTGAGATTTGATATTTCAATTTTCTGGATGTTGTGTTTTATTTCGTATCTTACTTTTAACGTTATATAATT
This sequence comes from Cetonia aurata, assembly GCA_949128085.1. NCBI lineage: Eukaryota > Metazoa > Arthropoda > Insecta > Coleoptera > Scarabaeidae > Cetonia > Cetonia aurata. Next base: position 3,937,829 of record OX421885.1, read on the forward strand.
GACCGTAAATGTGCCGCTAGAATATTTATTTCAGAAAGTATTTTATGCTAAATAAACACTTTACCACAAACTTCACGTACTAGACGTGCGTTTCAAAAGCAAAGCTATCATCATTAGCAGTAAAACTAAACTAAATAACTATTATATAATATGGGAGATAGAGGAGAGCGTGGTTTAGGCGTTTGGGAAAAAGAGTATTTATTTATGCCCAATTCATAAACTCCTCGTTACTATTCATTACGATGTAAAATAGTAATTTTATCGCTACGGCGCACAGTGGATCGAAGTTGGTTAAAAATCTGACAACTTAAAAAAGCCAATCTTCCAGAATCATAATAAAATGTGTATAAGTGTATAGTAAAATGAGCATTAGATATGGAAATCACAGTAGAAACAAGTAGATTGACGGAATATCGAACAGAAGCAACTCTGAAAGTACATATGTATGTTCGGAGATGTTACGTTAATGGTGTATTTCGACCGTCCTCTTCAATTACTAAAATCTTCAGTATTAGAAACGATACGAAATTGCAATTTGCTCAGAATATACACTAACTATGTATAATTCAATCTGCAAAGTATTAGCAAATCATATTTGTAACTAACTATACAATTACCATTTCTTGAAGATGGTGTTCTATGACTTTAAATTTTAACTTCTATTAGCTTTTTAAAAAGAATGCCCAAATTTGCCCAGAAAAAGGAAAACTGTTTTATCATGTAGGATCCTTCTAGTACTTGCTCCAGTGATTTCAAGTGCTACTTCGCGTAACTTTTTTAAAAAAAAAACGTTTTGTTGATCGCCTTTCCGTTTCTAGCATTCTCATAAATGCATGTTAATTAATATTTCTATAAAAAAAAATTTTAAGTTATGCAATTTCAGTGACGAAACATTTCGTAATCTCTTAGTTCTCGGATTAGAAAAGGATATAAACCAATTAGCATAATTATGAATATCGATCATATACCTACATTATGAGATCGAATACGCTACTTCTTTAATATTTGCTGCACTTATTGTATCGTTGTCATTGTGTTATAATATTAAGTTAGAATTGTGAAATGTGCTGTGTTAGCTTATAATAATCGATCAATAAAAGATAAACAAAATGGGGTATCTTTCTTTATATACTTGGCATGTTTGACTTCTTCGATCCGCCTATACATTCTAAGAGTTACTCTCCATCTAGTTGGTTTGTGGCTAATATGAATACAATTTATGTTTTACTATAGGTGCACATAAACAGGGAGATTATCTATATCATTATCATAAATGTATCAATGTACCTACTGGTTAAAGGTAATGAAAATATCACGGAAAATTAACACATCTACTCGCATAGTAAAAATATGTGGACGAGCAATACAAAATATTCTAAGTGAATTGACATTTGTCTCAAAATGGTGATTCGACGGTAGTTCTCGGCTAAATCCATATAAACAAACATTTAAAAATACATACTGTGGCAAACGATTCAAGCATGTTTATATGCAGCTATAACAGCTTCAATAACCATCCTAGATACAAATGTAATCAGAAGATTCACGATAATCTTACAAGCGATTGCTACAGGGAAAGAAAATGTTTGCGAGAAGTTTGATATTTACTTAAAAGAAACAGCTGAAAAATTTATAAATTTATATGGTTGGTACTATATGCCAGCCTCCATACATAAAATTCTGTTGCATGGCGCAGATATGATTATGTTACTTCCCGTAGGCAAACTTTTAGAAGAAGCTGCTGAAGCTGGAAATAAAGACCTTAAAAACTTCAGGGAAAAAAATAACAGAAAATGTAGCCGTTCAGCTACTAAGGAAGATATTTTGAAAAGACTAGTTATCACATTCGATCCATATATTTCCCATTCAAGATGAAAATTAAACGAACATACAAGAAGTGAGTTATTACCAGAAGCTGTAGAATTATTAATTCTTCACCGTCAAAATTTAAAATTGTTTTAAGTGCCACTGTTAATCAACGACCTGTTATCAAGAGAGGTAACCGAATTGTTTTACTATAGGTACACAAAAACGTTTACAACACTGTTTAGGGGAAATTTCTATTAAAAACAGAGATACATAATTTTACATTATATATGCTCTTTATCTCTGCTTTCATAGTGTCGACACATTTAATCTATTAAGATACCAAAGCCCATCTTAAATGTATTTCGTGATTACAATATTTTCGTGCTGCATAGCTTTGTAGTCTACATTATAAGTTCCATCACACAGAAACAGCTACGAAACTTACATCTATACGAACAAATACGCTATTTCTTCGATTAATGCAGTCTCAAATACTAGCTTTTAGTTTCATTTTCATAAACTAGTAGTGACGGAGTAACAATATTTTTTTACTCGATGTAATGTACAACATTACCTATTCGACAAAATTTTCTTTCGTTGATCAGCATTAATTTTTAAGCAAGTTATTACTATTTCAGTCAATGTCCGCTTTTTACCGCCTTTCGATCCACTGTGCAGCAATATATTTCAGTTGCCGTTGTTCTGCGGTCGAATAAGTCTGGTTATCTGATTCTTGTCGCCCCAGTCTTTGCTGTGAGATATCGGTTATTTCTACAACGGGAGGCATGCAAAATATACAGGGTTTTCCACGGTAGCCGTTCGTTAGAAGTTTCCGAGGTTAGAAAAAACCTGGAACTCTGAATTTTTGGAATCCGGGGCTATTCAAGATTCTCTTTCATTTTAAAATATTTTCAGGGTCTTACCACTTCCTTCTTACGTTTTCTCGCTGATTTTGCTTTGGTATCAGTATGATTTTAGCCTCTTCCCACTCTTTGGGAAACTCTTGCTTTTTTAGGAACTGGTTAAGTACTCCTAACAGCCACTCCACAAAGACTATATAGCGACAGAGAAGACTGGTAAAGCACCAGGGATGGACAAATGGCGTAGTTGCCTCCTTTATTGCTTCCGGAGGAATTCCGTCCATCCCTGGTGCTTTACCAGTCTTCTCTGTCGCTATATAGTCTTTCAGTTCTGCACTGGTGAATGCTGAAGCCTCCACTTTTCTCTGTTTATATCTTGTTGTCACCTTCTTTGGGTAAGGACACAGTTTTTTTGATTATTTTCACTTTGTCCCTACATAGGATATCATAAGGTCTCTAAGCTATTTATTCCTTTGATCGCTATTTTATATCCTTCTCCTCACGCATCTCTACTTAGCTCGCTACATTAAATGTTCCAATGCTTCTTTCTGGAATGCTATATTAATATCCGTAGTTCTTTCTTTGCATTATTATATTCTTTCCAAATCTCCAGCTTATTATACATATTGTTAGTTCTAGCAATTCGTGTGTAACGCCTTACGTTCCTGCTGCATTGGTTTCTTTCCTGACTTATTTCATCAGTCCATCAGTATAGCACTGTCTTCTCCCCACTTACTCCTTCGATTGCACTATTTTTGTATGCTTGTTTTATAATAAAATGTTTCATATAAAAACGTGTTTAATCCCTCTGGCAATGTTCATTTCTTTACGCATGCCATCTGTAGGATAATGTTGTTTATTTGAATTTCTCAAGCGATTCTAATGAAATTTGTAATATGATCATCAAATGAACTGATGGCCATTTCTATGCCAACTATAATTTGTTCTTCTTGTATTAATTATATTATTATTATTTAATAATGTTGCTATGATATTATCAATCTGATGTTGGGGAGGTTAGCACCGGTGTACGGCAGGGTTCTGTACTAGGACCTCTGCTGTTAGCGCTTTTAATGAATGATTTGCTCTCTGCCGTGTCTGGTGGGGTGACGCTGTATGCAGACAAAACTGCGGTATTGGTTACCGGAGATACTCGTGACGGGTTGTTGGATGGCTGCGGAGAGGTGCTAGTGGAGCTTAGTAACTGGTTTTCAGAAAACAAACTAATTATTGATTTTGCTAAAACTAATATGCTGTTATTTTAGCATACTTTCGTTGATACATCATTGGAATTTAACCATACGGGGCTCGCATTTATCAACACTAACATCTAAATTAAACAAATCACTCTATGTCATAAGAAAAATGCAGAAAATTTGTGATATAAGTACCTTACAAACTATTTATTTTGATTTTATTATATTATTTTATTTATTCTGGGGTACAAATGCTAATTTAGAATCAATACTTTTGTTGAAAAAGAAAGCAATACGCTTCATGAATGGTTTGAAACAAAGAGAACCTTGTAGAGACTCGTTTGCCTTAGAGATCCCAAAAGTCTGCAATCTATGCATTCAGGCTGCCGCAAATGATTAAACATCGCAACCTCGATAGATATCAAAGTAACTCCGCCTCGTACGACCATGTAACTAGAGATCCGTGCTATGTGCTATTGGTAAAATCCTCAAAATTTTACAATTTTCATATACATCTAGGAGTGAGGATTTTTAATGCACTGGCACGGTAGTTGTGGAAGTGCTCGCCCGTACGTTTCAAAGCAGGTCTTAAACAATATTTTATCGATAAATGTTTTTATAACTTGGACGAGTTTTTTAATCAAAACTAATTTTAATTTAATTGACTAGACTTTTGACAAAAGTTGGCTTTGAACATTAATATATCGATTTTCTAATATAAATTTACCTTAATATTTACTTATTGATTTATTTATATATTTATATTGTCATTATTAATATGCTTGGTATTGTTGTTGTTATATGGGTACTGCATTTTTTAATACGTTGGCGGTGATTTTGTCCTTGAAATTTCGTATTTCTGAACATGTTGTTTCTGTGGTTGTTATTGTATTGTCATTTTTACCTACCATTGTTACGTTTATCTAAACCACTGGTTAAGATAATAAAGATACTACTACTACTACTAGTATTTCTGGAACTCTCTAGTACTGACTTTGTCGTACAGTTTTAATGTAACTTGCGACTGTACATTTACTTCTTTAAAGCTGGTAATTGTATGTCGGGGAGAGGCAGTGCGTTACCATTTCACACATTTCTCACCTTGTATCGATCTTTGAGAAGAAAAGGTTGTTGCGAAGTATTATTTTCATCGAATGTTAGCAGATATTATGTGTACTTATGAGGAGTAGAATTGACAGCGATACATATTCCACCCCACCTTTATCACTACTAAGATAATATAAGTATAATTATCTATTCATTAGTAGGAGGGTAGGACGTATAATTTAGTGGGGATATTCAAGTATTGTGCCATCTGTAAGGTGGGCTCTAATTTCTATATTTATTTAAAAGTTACTATAATGAATTTTCTGTATTTCTATACGTTGTTGAAGCATTTATCGTACCGTTTTTTTAAATTGTATACTTTTTACTGACAAATGTCAAAGATTCAGGGGTTGCTATTCAGCAGATCAAAAATTTAAAATGGCACAATATTTTACTTTGTTTTGTACCTAAAGATTTTTCTGATATTTGTTGAAATATCTTATACGGTTCGTACAGCTTTACGACGCTGTATTTACGTTAAAACGGTTGTAAAAAAATTGGTCACCCATCATTTATGTGTAAACCGCCATCGAAGCGAATCTCAGCTTCCACACAACATGTGACCTCGACTACTAATTAACTCTACTGAGCCGTCAGGTTTTGCTAGCAGTCCTTATTCGCTTGCCTTCCAAATTGATATTCGAATGAAATCCGGGACAAAACTAGGGAACGTATAAGTGCTTGTGCGGGCGCCACACCAGACATCTGAATAATTTTGATTAGCACAGGCCATTAGGGCGCGGGGGAGATCGTGAGAAGCCGAGGCCATAAGTGCGAAGCGAGCTGTCTCCTTCTACCTGGAGCACTTGCAGAACGGCGGGCGGTCACCTCATTAGATTTGTATCGCTTACGCGCGAATCCGGAGTGCTTGGGACAGATATCATTTATCACTAGCTTGCGATCGTAGAAGGTCATAGAGTATGATGTTTTGTTCCTGTTCCTATTATTGCGCGATATGATGAATATTACGCAACATGAACAATTACACTGTATGTAGCAACACAGCAGGCAAATTTAAGTCCACCAGGATGAAGAGTGATTAATAAATGAGCGTTTAAGTTCTATCTTATTATTAAATGAACAGTGTATGATGAAAAAAGAGATGTACATGCATCACATATACACCAAATTGTTTTTTATCTGTATTTTTACTTAGAAAAAGACGGTGGCAGAATAAAAAGTAACACTGAGGATTGTTAAAGAAGTTGAAGGTGACTATTTTGAATATACTGATTGTGAGTGGGTTTTCTATCTTGAAACAATGGAATATCTCTAAAACACTGTATCAAATCAAAAAAAGATCTTAATAAGATTTGTTATAATGTAGGGGGTTTACTGAATGGTGGCGAGCTCGATGCCCCCCCCCCCTTGGGAGGGGGGGGGGCAACTTTCAAATCTTAAATGGCAACCCCCACTGTGTATTGCAGATTCGGATTCTAGGCCATCAAGTATATAGTTTTTGTTTGAAACTTATTTTTCGATTGGTAACAAATTGCGCTGTAATCGCAAAAAACGCAAAAATCGCAAACATCTAGAAAAAATACACAAAAAAGAGAAGCAAGCAAACATGATTTTGTGTTTTTTTTAAATAACACTTAAAAAAGCCATTCAACAACGAAAAAAATCATACCCATTTGGTGTTCGAAAATGTGCCCTTCCACTTCGATAAATTTATTTATTTGTAATTGGAATGATTGCACACAACTGAGAAGTGTTCCCGGCGTAATCCTTGAACAAGCGTTGGTGATTCGCCAAATCATGTTTTCTCTCGTGGTTGGCACTTCTCTATAAACTTCAGACTTTAAGTGGCCCCACAAAAAGAAGTCAGGGGAAGTAAGATCTGGCGATCCTGCAGGCCAAGACACTGGACCACCTCTTCCGATCCATCGATGATTGTAGGCTCGCTCTAATACTTCTCGTCATGTTGGAACCACATTGTTTCTCGTACGTCCAAGTGAAGGTCTTCAAGTAACACTGGAAGTTTGCTCTGTGAGATGTTTCGATATTTTTCACCATTTAAGTTTTCATCGATGAAATATGGACCAATAAGCTTATTACCAATTATTCCACACCAAACATTTACATTCCAAGGATGTTGATGTTCAACTTGGCGCAACCAATGGGGATTTTCGATACTCCAGTAATGCATGTTGTGCCGATTTACCGCACCGTGATTTGTGAATGTCGCCTCGTCAGAAAATAATACTCCAGCACAAAAATTGGGCTTATCTTGTATCCATTGAAGCGCACTTGATTTTGAAAATCATCGCCATGAAGTTCTTGATGCATGGAAACTCTAAATGGATGATATTTCCCACGTTTCAATATTTGGCAGATAGTGGACTGAGAAATTCCTGATCCGCGAGCTATTTCTCGAGTACTAATGTGTGGATTATTAGCTACTGCAGCTAATACCGCGATTTCATTATTTTCTCCAGCAATTGTTTGTCGGCGATTACGTTTTCTTGGCTGTACGGTTCCTTCGCTAGAGAACTGTTGAACGATTCGGTAAAAGGAAGAGCGCGATCTCACCTTGTCGGTAAAACGTTGCGAATAAAGATTAGCAGCATAATCGATATTCCTTCCACTTTCTCCATAGAAGTCCTAATTACAAAGTCAACACCAGTTCGAAAAGATATTTAATATAATTAAAATTTGCCTTTGTGAAACGCGTCAAATTTCTTCCTGAAGAATACTTCTCCTGCGACTAATACACATAGTAGAATTTTTCGGAATATATTTTGCTGAAAAAGCAGCAAAACTGCATTTCTCTCGCCTTTCTACTAATGCTATTATTACTACAATGAGGTGAAATGTGTTTCACTTATTGGAAGGAATAACTGCACCAGTTTTCGCCATACTTTTGTATGTTCCAAATTTAACGTTAACACACATTAAATAGTACCTAATGCCGAACACTGGATCTTTTGGTCACGGCAACAGGCTATTTCTATTATATATACAGCTTGCTTCAATTATACGGAAGAAGATGCGGAATACCGGATACATCGAACCACACTCTTTCAGCTAAATGTAAGGAAAAATGCCTCATGCGACGAAATATGGGTCCATCGTCAATTTTCTTAAAAGGATTTCCAGTAACTAGTTCTCAATTATTAAATAGTGTCCAGATGTTGATCAAACCCCTAAATAAACCTAATCCATTTACCAATAGTAGGTCATTGGACATTGGTTCAGAATATCTCAGAACTTGACAAAAACTCGGGCATCAGAAAGTAATATTAGGTATTGGTTTGAGTAAATTAGGGAATATTTTACCAAAATTAATTTACTTGACACTATCAATGATCCTTCACGCATCTTTAACTGCGATGAAACAACCTCTTCCTGAGTTTTAGAAAAAAAAAAACCGCAGAGAAACATCAATAACATAAAAGATGAAAGTCCTGACACCTTTATATTCTTCATCCTCTTCCTGGAGATATATCTTCTCTTTTTAACAATAAGCTATTTTGGCTAGAAACTCGTAAACCTTAAAAAAAAGGTTGAAAAAATTCCATCTTTGGCAACGTCTAAAGATTGGCAAGAATATTCAGAAAAAAAGAAAGCAAGAAGCTGGAAAAAGAACAGACAAGGAAAACAGAAATTGAAAACGACAGGAAAATAAATAACAGAAAGAAAGCAAAAATGCAATAGAAAGAACATTCTAGCAAGAACCAAAACTAAGACACAATGAGAAATAAAAAGAAAATAGCAGTCTAGAAATAGACATATCAGATAATGAAAACAACACAGAAAAACAATCTAAAATAGAATCATGGTTTTGCACCATTTGTGATGAAGATTTCCAGGAAAAAATGATTCAATGTCAAAAATGTTTAAATTATCCAATTTAAAATACAAGGTTCCGAAACACACTACAAATTTACATTTTATATATATTACTATGTTATTTTCTGTGTATCAAGCGAAACAAAACCCACAGAATCATAATATCGACTATAAAATTGTTTATGTAAATGTATTTTTATCCATTTATTTATTTTTATCAACGTATGTAATAATTTAAACTAAAAACTTACTTATTTCTTGATTGTAACCATGGATTTTAGGGCATGTGTATGTCTTTCGATGAATGATCGACGAGGAATTTTAATGCAGTCGTATCATTGGAAATGGTTTCTCTGATATGTTGCCGGGGTCCTTTTGTCTTGGAGATATTGAGTTTGTTGAAAACAAATGTGGAGGACTTCTTTTCCGGATTTTCTTGAGTGTGGTTGCTTTTCGTATATTTATCTAGAATTTTATAATATCTATCACAATTTAAGTCCATAAAGTTTTCAAATTTACTTACAAGAATGGGAGTATTAGGTGTATAGTGCCAAGACGATGAGTATCCAGTTATTTCGAGATTTGGGGTGGCCTTTCGTCTAATCCTGGGGTTTTGAAGAACAACATTCGGGGCAGTTTGCAACGAGATCGTTGGAACACCATTTGGAAGCTGAAATGATTGTTTTGAATATGGAATTATTGTCTGGATTATACTAGAGCAGTTTACGTACCTGAAGTAAGCGATTTTATCATCTTTTGAACCTATAATCGGCATATATTGCATATGGGAATTTAAGATTATAATTGTTTGAATGATAATAGTAAATCTAGTTAATTTCGTTATGCGAGGTTGTATTTGATTCTGTGGGTTAATTTCACGAGCATATTAAGTTGGCATTTGATGTAGTAATACATGATTTTATGACGGAAATTCAGCGGGAGATTTGAATTTTATTTATGATATTACAAACGAGAAATACGAATTTTAGTCTGAATTAAGATTATAGAAATCTTATTATCATGTATCTAAGATAGTAAAGAACTTACTTACCCTGAGGGAATCTCTAGAAGATTAATTTCTTTGTAATCTAATTCGAGGAGATTTCTAATAAATAAATTTCACTATATACTTGTTTCTTTTATTCAATGTATTATAAGAACGTCACTAACTAATAACTACTAGAGTCACGTTAAAGATATTTAAATGTTATAAGCTTTATTCATATAGTAATCAGTGGTTAAGCGGAGTGACACTATCCTCCCACCGCCCAAGTGTGACTGAATATAATAAGAATAATTCTATTCGTTTCCTGTGATGGGTGGAGGCTGTGGCTTGAAAACTATTCGTTTGCGGTGTACTTAGAACCCTGTGGTGGGGACAAATTTACTTCTCATGCCCTCTATCATTTGAGGTCTGGCATATCTTTGGAATGAACGAGAGTATAATACATGACTCTGAATGTAGTATGCGTCGTCTTTATCTTCGGCAAATATGACTTGGTCATCAGCAAAATTCAAAGTATACAGGGTGTCGTCATTAAAGGTATTCCCATAGTGTGGCATTTCTTCTTCCAAGTTTTGAGTGCCTCATTCAAATATATTTTAAAAAGGGTAGGTGCTATACAGCACTCTTGTTTCAGGCCTTTATTTACCTGGAATCCTGATGACACTTGGTTTCCAACTTTGGCCCTATTTATCGCATCTTAAATAACTCTAAAACGGCAGCATGTAACTATAGGAAACGCTAATAAAAACCGATGTATTTATGGTCATAGAATCCTAAAATGTAATAAAAAATAATGCATTTTATTTAAAATAACAAAGTTAACGTCAAAACAAAGTTTATATTATTATTAAAATAAAAATTGCATTTCAAAAAAACCGATGTATTTATGGTCATAGAATCCTAAAATGTAATAAAAAATAATGCATTTTATTTAAAATAACAAAGTTAACGTCAAAACAAAGTTTATATTATTATTAAAATAAAAATTGCATTTCAAAAAAACCGATGTATTTATGGTCATAGAATCCTAAAATGTAATAAAAAATAATGCCTTTCATTTAAAATAACAAAGTTAACGTCAAAACAAAGTTTATATTATTATTAAAATAAAAATTGCATTTCAAAAAAACCCCTGGAACGGGTTTTAAAAGTCCACAATTAAAAATAATACTCTATAAACGCAGAACTGTGTTTTTAAATACCAGTTTTAGAAGCGTTTTTGGGAGCAGGTGACCGAAGATATAACAGCAAATCGACTAATTCAGATATAATTAATTCAGTCAACTCTTTTCTATAAAATTTTTCGCTAAACTATAGTAGTAGAAAGAAAGGTACAAGGAAAATAATCGTTTTCAGAAAGATGTGCATAGCTACCTTCGAACTGTTAAACCTGCCCGAACCACGTGTTGCTTTTACATTGCCCAATTTGTCTGCTCTTCCAATTTCCTCACACTGAAAATAGGCGATCAAAGTAGTCCCGAACGATCCTATTCCTACTATAATCATGATTTGTCGTGAAATGCCGTGCGCATCTGGATAAATGCTGCTTGCAATTGTAGATAGAGACTCAAATATGAGCGCAATAGGAATGTTAAAGAGTAGAATATGGTGAAGAGCTTAGAATTATCGGAATAGCATGCGTTTTATCGCAATATAGTGTATTGCACCGATAGAAGTGCTTATTGCAATGTAATATAAGTCTAATATTTGTTTAAAAGAGTATTTTCTTTTAATAAATAGTTAATCATAATTAATTAAATATTGTAAGTATTAAAAATTAAAAATTATAGGAGTTTTGCATATTTTGAACATATTTTTTTTTCTCTAGTTAAAATAAAGAGTTCATACCAAAATGAAAACTATAGATATAAATTAACTTGAAAATATTTTGAGGTTATGGTCACAATAGGTAGGAAGTAGACAGTATTCAGCTTTAAGTATAAACGGCAGGTTTAATCGAATAATATTTTATAATGTATTGTTAATATAACATATTAATAGGATGAAATGATTAGAAAAAATACAGACATAGCAACTACAAAAAGACGTTTCTAAATGCCAATTTCTAACGCTGACAACATTAGCTTTGTTCGTGGAACAATTGGAAACTATAAGAAACCGTCAGAGGCGTAATATAGTTTTGGTGTTTTTATAACCAGTCTGTAATAAATAATTTGCTGTTCATGGAAACAAACTGAATAGTTTGAAACTACTTGGGAGAGATTAGAATAATATCTGGTCTTTCGTGAAACTTTCGGTTGTGGACCTGCACACTTGCACTAAATTTGAAATCACTAGCAGGACACCTGGCACACATTATTCCAATATTGTCAGCCGATTAGATCGTTAGGTCAAGGTGTTTTATCATAGTTTGATTTATGGTGTGCGGGGGGGGGGTCCAAATTGTTCGTCAGAATAGGGTATCTCAATAACCGTAAGAGATAGGAAAAAACGAGTGGCCAAGTCTCAATCTCTTTTGTCGACATATTCTCAATGGCGAAAACGAAAATTAGTTTTTCGAGTTTTCGAGAATGAGTTATTGGGCATTCTCGAAAACTCGAAAAAATAAATTTTTGGCTATAACACAAAAACAAAAGGATATACTTAACTAATTTTCGTTTTCGGCATTGAGATTATCTCGTAAAAAGAGATGCCCTATTTTGACAAGCAATTTGGACCATCCAGTAATACATGCTGTGCCGATTTACCGTACCGTGATTTGTGAATGACAACAAAATCGCACTCGATTTTGAAAATCATCGCCATGAATTTCCTGATACATGGAAACTCTAAATGGATGATATTTCTTACGCTTCAATATTTGGCAGAGAGTGGACTGAGAAATTCCTGATCCGCCAGTTATTTCTCGAGTACTAATTTGCGGATTATTAGCTACTGCAGCTAATACCGCGATTTCATTATTTTCTCCAGCAATTGTTTTTCGGCGATTACGTTTTCTTGGCTGTACAGTTCCTTCGCTAGAGAACTGTTGAACGACTCGGTAAAAAGAAGCGTGCGATTGCACCTTGTCGGGAAAACGTTGTGAATAAATATTAACAGCATAATCGATATCCCCACCGCTTTGTCGATAGATGTAAATCATTTTAATTCTCTCTTGTAATGTTATAGCTTCCATTACTTTTCAAATATTCAACACTAACTAATTTGTATTGGATTAATAATTAATAATTAATCTAAATGGGGATCGGACAATCGGGCAACAGCGCAATCTGTTACGAATCGAAAAAAAAAGTTTCAAACAAAAACTACATATTTGATGGCGTAGAATCCGAATTTGCAATACAAAATGGGGGTTCCCATTTAAGATTTCAAAGTTGCTCCCCTCCCACTGGGAAGGGGGGGGGGAGGGTGAGGTGGAAGATCGAGTAAGCCCCCTACATTAGAACAAATCTTATTAAGATCTTTTTTTGATTTGATGCAGTATTTTAGAGATATTCCGTTGTCTAGAGATAAAAAGCTCACCCAGGATATAGATATTCTATCTGCATATTATTGTACCCACACTCGCTTTTTGATGCACTAGTTCAATGCTTTGTTCATAGAACCAATTGGTGATGGTTTGGAAGATGAAAAACTCACCCAGTATATGTCGATAAAGGAACGTTATATATATTAACCGATTTTTGTTGAAAGATACTCATACATTTGAATCTTATTATCAATTTCAATAAAACGCAGCAGTTCTAATTCTTTTATATTATAATTTATTTATTTGGACGACATATAAATAAATTAAAATGTGAATGGATTAGCACTACATTGTTTTGTCGAAATTAAATTTACAATGTCGGTTGATTCGAATAGAAACTTTAGTTTTGTGCTTCCCCCCAATGGACCCTCCTCTCGAAGCATGTTATTTACGTGCATCAAAGTGTCTGTTAATATTTTTCTAAATACAGGTGGAGAAAAAATAGTTTTGATTCCTCACAAATTCTTTAATCATAACAGACGATCAGTTCCATCCTTCAAAGAGATATCATCAGGCCAGAATTTATATCAGCTAAGATGGTCAAATTCTGGCCTCATAATATCCCTTTGAAGGACGGAACCGGTCTCCTGTTTATTATTAAAGAATTTGTGAGGAATTGGACCAGGTTTATTTCTTCTCACACAATAGAGTGTGTTTTGCAGTAAGTCGAAAATGCTATGTGAGATTGAGTCAGATTAATAAGTGAGGTTAAGTTATCAATGATGTATGAAATTAAAAGGTTATGTGATTGTCTTGAATTCGAATTTATGTCATAATTATAGCTATAGCCAATGTTAATGTAAACGAGCTTTAACTTTATAGTAAGGTATTGAATCTGCTGTTTGCCGCAGATATACATATACATGTATATATATATTTAGAGATATCCTTGACAGATTAAAGCAATTCTAAAGGTTATAAATATATTGGTCGCACAACTGATTTCAAGGGAAAAACTTTGTGGGGACTTGTTGACAACTTGAAAAATTTTGGAGTTGGTCGCTATGTGACTCGTAATATGTTTGCTAAGAGATACCTGGGCCTACCTACCTGAAAATATTAAAAGTTGAAACTCTCCCAGAACCACAGGAAAAATCACTAGATAATGTACGTAAAGTCAAAGTTTTTATCGAGAGGACATTCAGAGGTAGAACTCATGCTAAACCAGTTTACATCAAATCTGCTAGTTATAAATCTGATTATCAATTAATTCCAAAGCATGACGAGGAAGCATTCTGCAAGTTTCCATCATCTGTATCTACAAAAGGAAATGGGAAAATACTACCTCGCTTTATGATGATGCCACCATTAATGAAATAAGTATTTATGCAGGAAATAAAAATTAAGGGTGAAGACGTTTCAGAACCTATGATGGAAGTAGCTTATAATTAAAAAGTCGAAAAAAAAATGTAGAATCCCAGACAAAGTTGAAAAACCAACTGTTAAATTTGATATTGGTATAGGTAAACCTTCCACTCTTAGATTGTATAAAGGAATTAAATTAGAAGAAGACATAAATCCAAAATAAATTATTAAAATATATAGTTATTTATTGTTTTGTAAATATAAATAGATATAAATAAGTATTAAATATAAACAATCATTTTTTTTTAGATTACATAATATTTTTTTTGCTAATTACACAAATAGTCCTGTCAGTAACTTGTGAAGTTGATGGCTTCGTTCTTATTCGATGTTAAAGTTTAGAATTCACCACAAACTTCTCAAAATGATAGATATTTGCTCTCTACCTATAAAAAAATCACAACACGCTGACCCAACTATGACACCCTAATTTTGAAAAAAATAATTGTATAACCTCTTATTGTTTACCTTAACGGAATAATAGTAGGACTAATTCTACTAGGGTAAATACTGGAAATGCATTTAAATGTTTTAAATAACAAATATGTATTTAGATAGAATATTTACGTCTGTTTCTGTGTCAAACGTTCTTACATCATACAATATGCTATAAGAAGACATTAGCATAAACTTAATCAACTTAATCCTAACGGAAACAATACATCATGCCGTTATCGACCCAATATCTCCCGAAGTAATAAAAATCTTTCACAATAAATCGTTTCGGCCCCAGTGAGCAGAGGCGTTTGTGCCTCAATCCTGTTACATCACATCGAATCAATGCTATAAGATTCGGAAGTTGCATCATACCCTGAGGAGGTGTCCAGACCGTGCCTGAATGTGATGAACAAATAAAGTTGTTTAATCGAACAAACAAACGATAGATTGTTTCTTTTGTTGTGTTGCCAAGGATGTCAAATTTCTCAGCAACAATTATTACGATCACGATACGTTGAGAGCGGATTTCACGATAAGTAAATCAGATTCCTTCTGAGCAACATGAAAGTAGTTGTTTCATTTTAAAAAATTGTGAGTCCTGTTACTAAGAAATTATTCCTGCGATATTTGAAGTTTGAAATTATATAACCCTGCTTCGCTCACTAAACTTTTCTTTTAAGTTCGTTCGCTTTATAGCATTGTAACTTCATCTAGAACCTACACTAGTAAATTAGAAGTGTAGCAAACTACATTTGTTACCGTAAAATAGAGGATAGCCAAGTGTTACAGTTACTACATCCTACCCTATCACGAAACATTACCCGTTACAATTAAGAACTTTTGATAGTTTGTTGCAAAATAAATGGTCTCGTTTTGTATTGTAAGATGTCAATTTTCAATGTAAAATTGATAAGATTGCTGAAATGATTTTTGTTTCCTTCAATTCGTGTTTTCCAATTTGTTTAAAACTTAAAGTTTTTCTTAATAACTTATAACTTCTTAAAGTGTTTTCAGTAAACTTATAGCATAGTTCTCTATAGAAAAAATCTAATGTATTTTGGTAATAACATTAAACAATAGGCAACAAATAATAAGGCGTTTGAAAAATTTTTGTGCTTAAAAATATTAGCTCCTTTTGCTTATAACTTATTATAGTTTTTCTAATAAAATTATAAAAAGCTTGATTCTCTACAAAACTTATTAAGATGCGAGAGCAAACTTCTTTTTAAAGATGGCGCGTAAACGACAGGTCTAGTGGTGGAGGAAAATTAAACAAGACTCGCCATACACTACAAAAAATTAAAGTGCTACTTTTCCCAAAAGTAGCGAGTGAAATGTATTTTATTGGACTAAAAGTAAACACATATTTTAAAATATAACAAAGAGGTGAATGTATTCACATTAATTTTCCGGCGCATTCACCATTGTTATACCTAAATACAAATTGACGTATTTACATAGATAGGTCAATCTAGTGGGATTTATTCATAATAAGTTCCAGATCTTGAGTGGTATGTAACATTTTTCGGTGTAAATGTGATACCAAAATCATAAGTTTATTCTTATTTTCTTCATTTCGATGTAGTGTACGCAACTAGTAAACGTTCAATAATCATTCGCAATGTACAAGATGTAACATTTATTTAACTATTTTGTACATTATAAACAGTTAATCTAGATCCTATTATCTATTCTATGCGTTCGAGTACTATTGAGATTTATATTTTTGAATATCGTATTTGATATAAAAATCGTACTTTTTCAAATATTACTCATATTCTAATGTCTGTACGAACAACTTTTTCGTTTTTTTTTGCTTTCTTCTTACATTTGAGCCAAATTTATAACAATTTCTTATTCTACAATCTTCTATTCTTTTAATTGTTTTGTTTTAATACATTTATCTTTAATTTTTTAAAGAGCATTATTAATAGCAGTTTTTTTTTTAGTTTTAAACTGATTTCGGGCCAATTATGCCCAATTCTCCAAAGAAGTACTAACATAAGTACTTTGATTGTTTGTAATATTCAATGTTTAGCCAATATGAATGTGGTAAAAACAGACTTATCGGTACGTTTAATACAACTAGAATGACTTTTAGTTTCTCTTTACACAAAACTTATTAAATGTATTTGTTGAACTGCGTTTGTTATGCTAACCATTGCAACTATGGCTTTTGCTTAAACCATTGTCACGATTGTAGTGGTGATATGATTAAGACTTTTAATGTCGGATTGGCGTCGATTCGCAAAACCAATTACGCTTAAGCGATGTTTCTAACGATTTCGTATTTGGTTACATTTTAATTTATTGGTTATTAATTATAATTGTTGAAACGACAAATAAAAAAATTAAGCAGATAGATAACTTTAAAGTAAGTATAAGTAAGTATACTTAAGGTGTCATAACAAAAAAATTCTGCAATTTATTCTTAAAAAGTTTATATTAATTTTCCTTTATGCTATCCTTCAAAGCATCTTCTTTCTATTATCACACCTTACGAACCTAGAATTTCGAGTACTGCCTTGTGCACATCGGAGTTCATTTTAAAATTGTTACACATAAGTTGTAGCTGCCACTATACAGGTTGTTCTAAATTAAGTGCGCACCATTGCTAACTTCGTTATTATTGGAGCTACGTTGTCGGTTAAATGGGGATATTTCTGGGATTCCATATAGTGATTGCAATGGTGACAACCGAGAAACAATTGAGTATCGCGTTTTCAAGATATTCCCTAAAACTATCTTTTTTTAAATGAAACACCTTTATATTTTACTGCAGTTTGATTGGAAATTTAATTGAGAACAGAAAAGTTTTAATACAACACTATGAAAAAAAAAATAAATAAAGAAGTTATAAGTTTACATTATAATAATTGTCCAAAAACATTGCCTTCTTGCTCAATACATTTAACTTCTCTTCTATAAACGCTGCGAGTGCCCTTTAAAATAATTTGTGGATTAATATTTCTGATGATGATGGAATTTTGTAGTTGCTTTAGCGTTTTATATCATGTCTTGTAGACCTCATTTTTCACGTGTTTCCATAAAAAGAATCCCAACGGTGTCATGTTTGGTGACCGTGGAGACCATTGACTGGCCCTATTCAGTGATTTCCAAATAGTCTATCCAGTAATTGCTGTACACCATGATAATTATTGGCTGGGGCACCATCCTGTTGGAAACGGACAAATGGTCGGTCTAACAAGTTTAAATCATCCAGACAGGTTTCTAATATTTCCCATAAAAATTCAACATAAGGGTGTCCTGTTGAAGATCCACGATAGAAAAAACCGGTCCACAATTTTGGATCCGATAATATTACACCAAACGTTTACACTAAAACGGGTTTGTGGATTACAAGGACGAACAAGCAAAGGATTCTTATTACTTCAGTAATGTTGTTCTTCTGTTGAAAATACCACTATTGGAGAAATTACTTATCAGTCCAGAAAATATATAAAAAAAAGTCAGGATTCTCATGACACGCATTAATAAACCAATGAGAGCATTTCAATCTTCTTTCGAAATTACCAGGATGTAAATTTTGCACTGCTTGATATATGTAAGGAACAAACTTATGTTTTTTTTTAAACCGTGCGAATAGTGCTTAGGGAGAGACCCACATCTTTTGATAAATCTCGAATAGAATTATTTGGATGTGCGTAAAAATAAGGTAAAATAGTAATTTCGGTTTCTTCATCTAATATAAATTGCTTTCTTTGTCTTTTTTCTTGAAAATCTCTTCATTTGTTCTAAATTATCCATAAAGCTTCAAAAAAGATTGACGGTTCGAGATGTTGCGCTCAGGATACATCTCGCTATAATGTCCATGGGCTCGCTTTCCATTTTTTCCACATATTATGGACGCTTCTAACATTTCACATTGTTCTAAATTCATTTAGAATTATATTTTAACTCAGCTAGCCGAATGGTTTCATTGTTCGTAAAGAGTAGTTCTTAGCTTAAATCAACTTAAAAGTGATAAAAAGAATACACCTAAGAACCTTTTTTTTTGTTAGTACTGGCAGATGTTAAATATACAAACCGAATTGTTATTTCATAGGTAGATTGCTTTGTTTTTACTTAAACTAAGGTAGGCTAAGTTTATATAAAATGTCATAATAGCTTTATCGTTTGTTTTGTCGTAGCGTTGTATTAAAACTTTATTGTTCACAACTAAATTTTAAATCAAACTGCAGTAAAATACACAGGTTGCATCATTTAAAAAAATATAATTTCAGTGTATATCTTGATAACGGGATGCTTAATTCTTTTTCTGTTTTCACCACTACAATCGTGACATAAAATCACAAAAATATGCACATTTAGCCGACTTCGTAGCTCCAATAATAACGAAGTTAGCAATGGTGCGCATATAACTTAGAACAACCTGTATACAGATTGAAAATTGTCGGTAGGGCTAAATTCACAAAGTGCCACCTACACGAGTCCGTCGGCCCCAAGGCCATCATGATACGAACAGCGTGCTTCTGCAGCAGCAAAACTGAATGCAGGTTCGAGCTTACAGACACCCCAGAGTAACAAACCATAAGTCAAATGAGCGTTAAAATATGCAAAGTAGATATTTGTAGAAGTTATGACGTCACATGTTTTGCTAAATTTTCCCAAAACACACACAGCTTTCTATAGTTTATTCAGAACTTTATTAACCTGCTGGTGCCAGCTCAAATCCCTGGCAATAGATGAGTCAAGTATATTCACTTCACATGTAGTTTTCAACGATAAAATATTGATCTTGGTTTCAGCGTTGGTTTCGTTACTAAAGAGTAATAATTTTGATTTTTCTCAATTAACTTAATACGAGAAAACAGTTTCACTTGCTGCTCAGCAACCACACGGCACTTATTCAGAGTGTAACCGTGACCACCACCCGAAATAAGAACATATATTAATATAATTAGCATAGAGAATAGATATTCGCACCACGTGGAAGTAAATAGTACTTCAGACAATTTTGTTCGAAATGCCTGAAAATTACCGGTAAAGTGAGGATTTCGCAATGAGGTCGAGACAATAAAACGATCAGCTCTATCAGAAGTGCTCCAGTGATGGTTGGCTCTCCGTCTCCGATTAAAGACACCAGTCTCTAGAAACCCTCTGTAAATTCTGGTAACAGCTGATTGACTTACATGCAACTGAGCAGCAACTGTTCGCTGACTTAGTCCTTGTTGCAACAAAACGACTACTTGAGCAGCTCTTTCTGGGGAGGAAATTTTGTCAAAACAATAAATGCAACGATGTACCTGTCAACAAGCTGTCAACATCTATTAAACGACTGCAAAAATAAATCACTGTCGAGGTTTATACTATAGCACAGTGCAGCTAGTAGGGCGGGTTAGTGGACAAAAATCGAGTCATGGTGTATTATTGGATGGATTGATGCAAAGTGTAATTCTGCATCATTTTTAGTTATAATATACAGGGTGTTCCTATTAAACAAATCAAGAAAAATCACTTTGAATATGGTAAAGTAAAGACCTTTCCGATTACCACCTAGTACATATGTATGTACATCCAGTGATCAGAATAGTTTGCTGATATTTTCATCTAATCTTAGCCAATCCACAAAACATAATTTATTGGTAAGTTTAAAAGCCATTGGATGTATGATATATACTTTTTCCAATTTTTAACAGAAACGGTTGTAACTCGAAACATACAAAACTAATTATTACTTTGGTAATCTGGGGATAAATAGAGTGTGATTAGAGTTGTCTTCCATGATATTAGAATATACAGGCTATTCCGTGTAAAAAATGTAATGGTACTGTACCACATTTTTTTATGAAACACCCTATTTATCGGAGTATATTTTATAAAGGTGCACAACTAACATTATATAAGCTGTCTGTAAAAGGTCTTTACCCACGCCTACCACATATTCCTTAGACCAAAATAACCCAATTTAAGTGACCTGACCCTAGTCCAAAGTCGCTTAGTTTGGGCGCTATACGGCCTTGAAGTTAAAATTTTGAAATTGTTTTTTTTATTATAAATTCAAAACGGCTTCTGCGATTTTAATAAGATTTGGCATGGTTAGTTAGTTCTATGGTACGAATGTTTTGAGAAAATTTCAAGAAAATACTAATACCGGAAGTGAATGAAACACGCATGACCATTATGAAAATTAACATAATTTTTTTTGCTGTCTATAGTAGAGACAGGAAATAATTTTTATTCGATAGAGTATTTAAAAGCGATCAAATTATGTCTCTTGTAAAATTTTCTTATTTTTATTCGTTTTCGAGAAAAACGAAAAAAAGTGCTTATGGTCGTGCGTTCGAAAAAAGCAAAAAGTAATCCAGTCGCCTATGATTTCTATCATAAACAAATGAATTTCGGATGGCTAAATAATAATAGTGTCAAATCTAAATTGTTCAACAGCAGGTGGACGGTTTACTAGGTTTTCAGTATTCATTTCTTTGGGCGTAGCTCCGCAAATGAAACACTTGGAGGTGGCATTTGTGTTAGATAAAATATTGCAAATACTTCCATCTATCATTGTGAACCCCATTTTGAAATTAATCTTACATATATAGCCGTTTTCTAATTGAATTTCACAGGTCTGGAGTTGAAGTCAAAGCGCGTAGCGCACACGAAATTTTTGACGATTCCTAGCGATTTCGTCCAATTCTTTATTAAAGTTGAGACAAAATAGTTTACTAATATTTTTTATTTCTGTTCGATATAGTTCATTGCACTCTTCCACATCGAGTATCAAACATAGTCTGTCCAAAACTACTGACATTCTATCACTCTTTTTGCACTCGAAACATATTTCCGCCAACTGTATGTTTGTTATGGTAACTCGGTCTAAAGAAGGAAAAATACTATGAAAGTCGCATGCAGACGCAGATAAACTATATTGCAAATTAGAATGCAGGCATAGACTAACTAAAATATTCAAACAGTACGAGATGATATTTCAAGTTTTTTTTTTTTTTAAACCTCTATCAAAGTTACAATTTAAGTCACTAAACTTGATTTCTTTAAAGTACGTACCTTGGCCTGAAAATTCCATTCTTGGCGGTGGTTTTTGCGTATGGTAATGCGCTACACACAAAAACTAATCTGATATGCGTGATAGGTAAAGAAATAAATACAATGACGCCTGTTAAATTGACAATCAATACAACAAAAAGCTGACTAATAAGTTGGGACTGATAATATGATTATTTCAAAAAGAATTAATTCCTGATATTTGGCCATTGCATCGACTTAAAAAAAAAGTACACAGTGAGATAACTTTATAAAATTGTTTTCTAATGCTTATTTATAAATACCAAATGATAAATAACGGGCTAAAAATTATTTTGATTTTTTATTTTTGTCCATACGACGATGCGGTGTGGATCGGTTGTATGCGCGATTCATAGGTACACTGTACATTTTCTATACTCTCATTTAAATTGCATAATTAAAAAATATACGATCAGTTTTAATGATAATCGTGTTTTAATCTTAAATCTGAAGTTTTAGGCTTTTAAATGATGCATATTTTTAATAAATCGGCAAACCCGTTTTTGGAAAAATCATATTTATGTGCACGCTTAGTGGTTGAGTCGATTTGGTTGTTCGCAAGTGTATATTGCAATACTTTGATTTCCCACGATGGTTTAGAAGAACTATTCATATCGAATTCATATCGAAAGACTATTTATTCTAAATATTGATGTAAAAATAAAAACAATATAGGGTGTTTTAAACAAGAACATAAAAGGAAAACACAAGAAGAATCGAAACCAATTACCCTGATCTCCGTTAATTTTTCAATGTATAGTGCACATTTATCATATAGATTCTTTAAAATTTCTTAATCATAAACAAGTATTTTTTATATACAATTATTATTTGTAAATTACTTTTACGTATAATAGACGTATATTAAGTAAATAATAAATAAATGATAATTATTGCTTGAGTAGTTTAAAAGTTTTAATTTTTCAGGCGATTCGTTTGATTTCAAGAGGAAATCCATCTACTTTCAGCAGGGCAGTCACCGACAACCAATGCATGTTTATTATGCTCTAATGTGGGCATTTAATTTTGCGGCCGGTGGCGGTAGGAGGCAGAGACACCTGTGATGGTCTTCGGCAAAACGGTGGTGGAGGTAGACTATTGGTGGGGAAGAACTTTCCAATACACCTGAGGGTTACAATGGGCACGCGCCAAGGGTTTCTCTTGTGAAATTACAAACTGGGAATTCTCGTTTAGAATCAGTCTGGTTACAGGCGTCGAGACGTCCGCTTCGGCGTCGTCAATCCGAACGCGTTCTGTCAACAAGCTGCGAATATGAGGAAGATGATAAATGCCGTTGCACCGTCTTCCACACATTTCGATAATTGTTGTTTAAACCGTGCCCTTCGCCTAGTAAAGAAAAGAACGATGACAGCTCTGGTAAGCTTTGAATTGGTGATATTTTATGTAACTATATATTTTTAACCTACTTTTGATTTTATGTGAATATAAACATAGGAAGAAAAGTGATTCGTATAGGAAAAAAGAGAATTTGTTGGTGTGTTTCTTGAATAATACGTATGTATTTGCATTTTTCCAATTTGTGTGTAAAATTAAATGATGAATGTGGATGAGTAAGTTAATTTAGAGTATTTTTGTTACATATTTACACATGGACAAATTAAAGTGTATGACGATATACAGTTCTCTTTTAATAGGAGTTATATTTACAAATACTTGTATATTTTACATATTACAAAGAAGCGTTTAATAGAAATTTAATAAATTAATCAAACATAGAAGTACATCTACGAGCAAGAGTGTCAACAAAACACAATCGAATAATGAACAAATTGTGTACCTGTGCATTTATATGTATTGTAGGAATATTAATTAACACTAAACGTACGAACTGAACGCCCAATGCCGACACGAATATCGCATTAATAAAAGGTCTTAATAAATCTAACTAATTAATTCTCTTGGTATAAAACAGCGTCGCCCCGTCAGGCAGCAAGCAGTTTAACTTTTATTTTATAAGGATTCGTTAATTAGTATCGGTTTCTTTTAATTAACGCTTTCAGTGTGCAATTAGATGCCCATTTTTCTTGCACCTGATACAGAATGTAGAATTAATGCTAAATCAAAGATAATTGTGTGTGTTATTAAATCTTGCCCGTTATTAAGTTAGTGTCTTTCAATATATTTCGCATCTTGAAAATGGCTTCTTGAAGTTTTAAAAGCGAAATAACCGAATTAGCAATGTTAAAGTCAGAGGATGCGTATAGTCAGCTCATAAAAAATGTTAATATAATCTTGTTACAGGTTTAGTCGTAATGTTTCCGTGCAATAATATTTAAAAAGTTACATGCCCGCCAGCCATAAAGTTACGCATTTGGAGCTACCTCACATTGAAAATTTTAGCAAATGTGAATTTAGGGAAGTGGGTTATAATTTGTTTTAATTGAAGCTGGAGTTTTATTGTTGATAGCTGGTTATCAATAATTTCAAAAGTATGATTGGTGATTATGAAAGAAAATTAACCTCAACAATAAGCACTTATTGTTTATGTTTGTTACATTTGCGTAAATACTACATTGAAATTATAAACAGTCAAAATATGCAACAACAGTTTCATGAAAGAGTTGCAATGATATCTACTTTGAACATAAATACCTACAGATATGTAACTTGTATAACAAAACATTTGGAAATTTTTCTGCGATTAATTATTCCAATTAATGCATTAATTCGGTAAGTTACGGTTAAACAAACACTTCTTGGGCAGTCGGCCGGCAGCACTTCAGTTTTGCAACTCCTTCGCCAGCTACTTTAAAACTATTTATTCTATCGTTCAGGTTCTTTTGTTTTGAAGAAGAAACCATCATTAAACTTCGTTGGGTAAAAGTACAATTTTCTCAAGATTCGCTGGGGCTTTAGTCGAATGTTCGTATTTGGTGAAACTTAAAAATAAAATTCAAAATTATTTTGGCAGAATGCAAGAAGTATGCGAGGAACCTAGTTTCACCTCATGTATTCTATTTAGGGACGCGAACCACCCTTTGATACCAGTACAATATCGATACTTTAGTGGTGATGCCAAGTAATTTTAGCATCGACACTTTTTCATCAATACCTTACTAATATCGATACCTTGCTAAAATAATATCGAATGGATACTGATGTTTCTTACTTTCTACAGTCACTTTATTTTCTAACACGCCTATCCTCTATTGGTAAGAAACCAATTTATGAATAGTTAATAGGCACCCATAATCTTTAAGAACTCTTCTAGTATTAAAAATTCAGAGGTTTAAATATGTTTTCTTCGTTTTATTAAATATACTGCTATCTCTCTTTGAATGTTAATGCCAATGATACGGAGGTAAATTTGTATTTTTCAAACTGGTGATCGTATGTTGAGTATTTTTTAATTCGTCCGTAACTGCGGTTACTGCTGTGCCTTTTTCTATTCGGGGTTGCCAGAAGGGTCCCTTGGTAATGGGTGATTGTTGAAAATAAAAGGGAACTGTCTCCTTTTTTTATCTTTGAGAAGAAAAGTATTTCTCCGAAACATTATCTAGAAAATTTAATAGAAGTTACAAATATAGTTTGTTTTACCCACATTTAATGGTAGAACTTTTACGTTTATTTGGATAGTCCTGAGTCTCCTGTGCGTTTGTCCCAGTGTTTCGGTTGCTGTATCCAACGTTCGAAGCTGTTTGCTGATATTCATCTGGGGGCTAAAGGGTCGTTCACGACTGCTAATAGAAATCCTGATATTTGGAACGTATGTTTCAGAGGTGTTGTATATGTATACCTATTGTAAACGAAACGTATCATTTATTTAAGTGTTTAAATTAATTGAAGGTTAAATTTTGTTTGGTTTGTGTCAAATTTATTTAGTGAAATTTAGGAACTTGTATAATTGTGTTTAATTGAAGTTGGTGACACTTCTTTGCTATAACTTTTCAATGTTCTTTCTATCAGTGATTTGAATTTTCATATGTTGGCGTATTGAATTACGAAAGGCCGTTAAGATTTTGGTGGGAAATTTAAACTCTTTAAAATAATTTGAAACGATTAAAATGATAAAAGAAGTATTTGTTATAATTTCTTTTATATAATGTATGAACCTACTCACCTGAGATTATATGTTAAAAATTTATTTCTCACATTTTCGTTGATGTTACACTAGCTCGAATAAAACTATAATTGTCCACAAATTGGCTTTTATTTGATAAAAAGTTACAGTACAATTATATATACTCCGCCAAAAAAGTATCGCATAATTTAGTTTTGAATCATAAAAGTATCGCATAATCTTTGTTTGTAGCATAAAGTTGTAAATATACTTTAATGCGCTCTAAGATATAATTTCTATGATTGTTTAAATAAAATACAGGCCAAAATAAAAACAAGAACTCATACTTGAGATTTTTATTAAAACAAGAAATTATAATTTTGGAAAGAAAAATGTCATAACAGTAGCTTTTAATACTGAGTATTGCCACCTCTGGCTCTTATGACCGCTCGCATACGGTTTGGCAGAGATTCGATTAACCTCCGTATATAAGCCTGATCCAAATTCTCCCACTCGTCACGGAGAGCATTTGCTAGTCCATGCAGGTCCGCTGGGGCAACATTTTGGGTTCGTATCCGTCTGTGAAGGAGGTCCCACACGTGCTCGATAGGGTTCATGTCCGGACTTACCGCAGGCCAATCTAAAACTGGAATACCAACATCGTTAAGGTATTCCTGGACGATTATTGCAACATGCGGTCGTGCATTATCGTGCATTAACATGAATTCGTTTCCTATAATTGGCGCATATGGTAGTACATGTTCTTCTAAAATGTCCGTTATATACCTGTGGGCAGTCAGTGTACCTCTGTCTACTGGTACTAACTCTGTACGACCTGTTAAACAGATGCCTCCCCAAACCATAATAGAGCCACCAGCGAAATTAGGTCTAGGTCTGATATTACACTGCGAATAGCGCTCACCGTCTCGTCTGTACACTGAGATACGCCTATCATGGGGTGTAAAGACCAAATCTTGACTCATCTGTCAAGAGTATATTGGCCCAGTCATTAATGTTCCAATTTACATGTTCTCTGGCAAACCTTAAGCGAGCCACTCGGTGGTTCCTAGTGAGACGAGGGGCTGTTACAGCTACTCTAGCTCTTAATCCACTCTGTCGTAACCTATTCCGAATAGTTTGAGTACTCACACGAGTATTTCTGACTCTAGCCAAGTCGTTCTGCAATTGTCTCGCAGTTACATGTCTTCGACGTAATGCTTGTAGTAGTAAATAGCGGTCATCTTGGCGAGTAGAACATCTTGGACGACCTGGTACAGGTCTTCTACTGTAAATGCCTGTTTCCCTATATCTGGCTACGGCTCTAGAAACACTTGACTGATTGATGTTCATCAAATTAGCAACGTATGCTTGAGATCGTCCATCTTCGATTAAAGCAACTATAGCAGCCACTTGTTCTGAAGTTAAATTGCTCATTTTAGTTTTAAAAGCGTTGGTACAGAACTCTGACTTCGCACTTTAAAATTTGTCCGTATAGGAAGACTTTCAATAAACAACTGAACAAACGTTACACATATGCATTTTTCTAAATGTGTTCTTTTAGGAAAAAGAAAAAGTAAAAACGCTAAGTTCCATTATTTTGTTAGTGTTTTTATAGTTCACATACACGAGGCAAACTTTTTGTGAACGTATAAAAATATCTTGGTTCATAAATGCCCTTTTTTAGTTTATGCGATACTTTTTTGGCGGAGTGTATAACTACCTTTTCATTAGTAGGAAGGCAAAATCAATCGAGAGGGGGGGGATTTACAGCCAGGGTCACCTGCAAATTGAGGTCTGATTTATAAGTGAATTTGTTAAAAGGTATCACAGATGACTGAGAGGTATTTAAATGAATTAAACAAGTATTTGAATTCTGAAATATATAATTAAAGTTAAGAAATATTGTCTACGAGTTTCGTAGCAATACATACTTGTTTCTATTATATTCACGATTTATGTGACAAAACTCTTTTCAGTAAGATAATAAGTACCTATTGCAACCGATACATAATTTTTAAAACTACCCATCCAACTTTAAAGTAGCGATACTGTTTTCTTTAAGTACTCGTATGTATCGATATGCGCCACCCATACGTTTCCGATATCGAGTATGGATACTTTACTTTTAATACCTCATAAGCTTCTAGCACGACCTATACGATGATCTATATAAAGCCTATAGTCGAGGCAAATCTATCCTGTAAAACTTTCGTAGAAACCATTATAGAAAATAAATTATTTATTCCGGTTTTGTTTGGTGATAACTTTGCATTATTTTTTTTGTTTTGGGTATATTGATCATAAAATTAAAAGAACACCAGATCTTCTTCATATTATTTGTTCGCTGCGATCGTTTCATTGCAGGTTTGTAAATTTTTTTAAAGATCAGATAAAAATTGATGATAATTCCATAACTTTATCGATAGCAAATATATTAAGAGAATATGATGGAGAAATGATGCAATAGAAGATTAGATACCATAAGGTCTACTACAACTGATGTACAGCAACAGGTCAGTTTTACATATTTGAAGATATTAAGTTTATATAAGGGTTCGCTATTGTATTTACCTGTGAAGAATAATCGTTTAAACCATTTGTCTAGTAGGGGTATTCCGAAAAAATTAAAAAGGGGCTATGGGTTTTAACCACATTTCATAATATTGCACTTTACATTTAAACTAATGAGTTATTCGTGTAACAACTATATGGATTAGTTTTTAATTAATGTTTAATTATATTGATTATATTATTAATATTTATTTATTTAAAACAGCACCTGTAGTTAGTGTTTTAATTTTTTCCGAATACCTCCCAATAGACAAATACTGTAAACGTTTTATAGCCCTTGTATTCCTTATAATCCGATTAGAACGAATTGAGGTTATTTTATAATATGGTGACGACGACTATACATAGGTACAACATACAATGCATATTAAGAGAGGGAAGAATGACTAACTATTCTATTCTATTCTGCATTTAATATTTTTGACCCTGACATCGGCTCCTCTGCAGATATTTTTTTTCCTTTGGTTGCTGCGGCATGGGTGCAACAATATCCTGCTTACTAATATCGCTACATAACGAGCGGATGTTGTCGAACAGATACCATTGTCGATCTATAGACAATCCTGAAGGTGGAATTGGCACAGGCAAGTCATCGGCAGGTTTTTCCTGTAAACGTAGATAGAACACTTCGGGTTCTGAATCAACGAACTCTTTGCATATAAGTTGATTTTTTTGAAAGTTAAAGTGGTGATATTTCGTGATACCTGTACAAGAGATTACTAAATTAATAATAAAATTGAAATTTGTTGAATCAATGAAAGATTACCTGGTAAAGTTCGGTAAAACCCTTTAAAGTGACCATCCCACTTTCGTCATTGCACAGTGCTACCATTTACAGCCAGATTAAATTTATTGTAGCTATTATTATCTATTAACTACGTCT
The DNA here is from genome assembly GCA_949128085.1 of Cetonia aurata. Lineage (NCBI taxonomy): Eukaryota > Metazoa > Arthropoda > Insecta > Coleoptera > Scarabaeidae > Cetonia > Cetonia aurata. The sequence continues at coordinate 3,967,411 of OX421885.1, forward strand.
TCAAAATTTTGGTAACAGTCTACATTTGACCTGCCAAATTCCAGTTTAATTAGGCCAAATGACCGATCAGGGCTAAACTTTGTGTGACCCGTTAGGGGAAAATTCAAAGTAATCATTTTATTCTTTCCGGAATCCACTCGCCATGACAAGTAATGGAGCTTGCAATTATTTTTATTTTGACCAACACAATTGTCGCAAAACAATGTAAGATTTTCTGCCGAATGGAGGTCAAAATAATGGTGAAGTTGACTTATAACCGCATTTGGCCTTTTGCCGATTTCAAACTCCTCATCAATTGATATGTTAGACTGTACTCTTCTAATTTCATGATGAATTTCAAAAAGCAAACATTTACGACCTGATTTAAAATAGGACGGCCCGGTTGCTGTGGGCTACTAGGATATGATACATTTTGGGCATAGTCAAAACTAAGTACTAAGTTTGAAGCCACATCATCAGAATCAACAATTTTGCAACATCGCTGGTAGAACTTTCGTTGGGCATTCGCGCGTTTAACATGAATTAAAGCTGTTTGTAACGTTTCTTCTTTTATGTCGGCGCTCATTACCATTAAAGCGCGTTGGAAAATCACAGCATTTTGTTGACATATATCACAGAGGTCAGTTTTCATAAGTGTTATATACGGGCAGTACTTTGCCCATATTTTCAAGAATGTTTTAAGCGCAATCATATCTTCAGGAATAAATACATGCTGTTATAAAACGACAATAAACTGCGCTTTTCGTTTCACTGGATGGCAATTTCATCATTTTGTAGTCTCTGAAGTTAGGCATTCTACCGGGAAGTGGAATAGCAAATTTTTCGGCAAATTTCTTTATAAAATCAACAATACGCTCAATCGATTCCACAGATAGAAACCGTGTTTTACGTTTTGGTTGCTTACCAGCTAACCCATGAGTTCGCTCACAAAAGTCATCGTTTTGGTAATGCTGAATTAGGTTTCTGTGCCGTTTGTGCCCTATGTCTAAAATAAACAGAAACATTTTTCTACAAACATAAGCTGCTCGAAATAAATTAATTGTGTCAAGTCGTGACTTATCTATTTTCGCTCTTTTACCGTACTTCTTTTGAGCCTGACGTTTATATATTGCTTCCAAAGGGATTTCTTGCCTACGAAACTGCAAATGGCTCAAATATACCAGATCTTGTTCAGTTTTACTCAATTCTTGAATAAATCTTCTACATTCAATAACGATGTTTTTTGGTATCATTTTATTGCACATTTTTTAACAACACGCAGGATAATCATCTGATAATCACTGAAGTTGACACTTCGACACAACCGCGACAAAAATCAAAAATAAATAAAACGATATTACCGACATAGTAACTAATCATAAGAAGACTGCCCAGCCCATAGAATGCACCTTTATTGTAGTATTACCATTGCAAATCTTTAAACGCGTTTTTCTTAGAAACTTGTTTTCGGACACTAGCTACCTTTTTTCGGCGAACGTCACTAAAACATATTATGTTTTAGCAAACAAAACATATATACATTAAGCAATTAGAAAGTCCTTTACATGTTTGTTGTTTATCAATTATTAATTTAAGATTTTAATTTTCATGTATTTGTTTCCACTTTTATTTATTTGATTGAACATTAATGAAATTTATTGTCGTTTGACGAATTAGTGTTAAGAAATATTCAAAGGCGCTTTCAAATACTCTTTCTTTACTGTCTTTTACGTTCAGAACAAGCCTTAATATCTTCTTTGTCTCCTAAAGAATCGACTTACAGGCGTGGCTACCATATAAACGTAAATTTCCGAACACAAAATCTTCGATGTTCTTCATCTCAAACAAGTTTTAATGTTAAAACATATGAGTATTATAAAAGCAAAAAAAAATTATCATCTAACTAAACTATCAAGATTTCATTTTAAGGTATTTTCTGATTTATTGCATACCGTATGCGCAACTTATTAATCAAAGTCCTAATTCTTCATGAAATTTTACCTAGAATACAAATACGAAATAAGAAATAAGAGTTCCTACTTAAGATTGCTGGACAAATTTGGAATCTAAATGAAAAATTAAGGCGCTTACCTTAAGAAGTTTAGCTCTACTTACAAAAAAATGAGGAAAATAACAAGGTGGTAGGTACATAATACATAGGTACCATCATCGTCAACCAAAATGACCGGTCGCTCGCCGTATCTTCGCGGCTCGGTCACAGTCGTCGTTCCCGCTTTATCGGGTAGGCGCGGTCTATATCCTATACTTTTAACCACTCAGATATATATTATCGTTCGCAAACTAATATTCGTCGAATTTATTCGATTGGTGGAGAATTATACCGAAAGATAATACTCCTAGCGGTGTGCGATAAAGACCTTTTGGGCTTGCGTATATGACCTTTGTAGTTGCCGCCAAGGAATTAAATGTGAAAATATTTTTTTAGAATTTGGGCATGCCCAATCGTGGGTAGGTAAGTACTTACCTTTCTAATTCCCTTGTTTACGACGAAATTTTGTTCCAATTAACTTTTCGTACTCCCCCTTAACGCTTTTAATTGATACCTACACAATTTACGAAATTAATAGGGGCGAATATTTGCCATTATTATTTTGCATTTTGTATGCCTGTGTGTTTCTATGTGTCGAAAGCATACGCGCCTAGTTCTAATAGAACAATGGTGCCAAAATCTTAAATATATATAAATAGTAGAATATCATCAACTTTTAATGAAACTGCTATCAGAAAATAATAATAATAATAATAAGTCAGTTTTCGTGGATAGGCACTACCTATCGACGACCTACCTATCGCGTTATTACCTTTTCAATGTTTGCTGGTACCCTCCGAAAAACTGAATATTTTCTTTTGTTTCGTTTTTTATTACGTTTCGATCGGACAATCCCATCGTGCGCTAGAGATTTTCAAATAATAATTGGTTTTCATATTTTTACTCGAAGATTGTTGTCTATTCAGAGCTGTGAATTTGCTTGTAGATTACTTCTAAGGGGGCCAATATATGCTCAGATTTCAACCAAAAATCAACTGGGGCGATTTTTAGCTACGTCCTTTGCATCTTATTTTTATTACAAATGTATCTAAGCAGTCAGATACACTTTTAATTTAATTTAAAATTCATTTAATTTGGCAAGCCAGCTGCAGTTGCGGATTGAAAAGTGAGAATTTATAACAACTGGTACAACTAACACTGAAATTTACGTGACTAAATGCTTGAAAAAGCGACTAATACCCCTGTTAAATAGTCATACCATTTCTACTTTCTTCTGGCCTGACTTGGCGTCATGCCATTACAGTTGTACGAAAGAATTTTATGAAGAGAAAGCCATTCAAGTTGTCCCTAGGCAAATGAATCCCTCCAATTGCCCGGAGTTGCGGCCTGTGGAAAGATATTGGGCACAAATCAAAAGAAAATTGAAAAGCAGACAACCAACGATTTAGGAGAAAGTGTTGACAAGCATCTGGAAGTATGAGCAAATGCATGTACAAAAGCTGATGTCGAGAATTAACAGAAAATTGCGATTGTTTTATAGTTCTTGAATTATTTCTTTAAATTACTGGAGTTTGCTGTAGGTTATAAGTACAGTCAACCCTCCTATAACGCGGTGAGTGCGTACCGCGTTATATGGAAACCGCGATATAAGAAACTCGGATTTAACCGTATAAACCAGGCTAATTCGTAGCGTGTTCTATGGAAACCGTCTACCGCGTTGTATGGAAACCGCGCTATAAGACACTCGGAATTAGTACAAATCACATCAGTCGTACCGCGTTATATGGAGACCAATAAATACAAAAGACAAGATAAATTATAAAATATTTTTATGGAATTGAAGAGTTCATATAAGGATTAATAAAAAAATGAAACAAAAACTAAACTAAAAGACTGTTTTCCAACAAAAACAAGAAAGACTTTTGTAAAATTATTTATTTTTTAACACTCATTCTCGCTGTCACATATGAGTCGCCTAACTCGTCTCCTTTTAATGGGCAAAATGTCTTCCTCACTTGGTTCTTCTTCATGGTTTTCGATTGTAGCTTTTTTTTCTAACTCCACTAAAACCTCTCTATAGGGAGCTAAGCAATTTCTTAACTCTCTTTTAAACTTTGCGCTGCGCACCGTTGAACGATCAGTTTGAATGAAATGAAGTTCTAATTCTTTAGCCAAATTTAACCCTTTTTTCACATCTTGTAAATCGAGATTTGGCACCCATTCGTTTTCCTTATTTTCGTTTACTAATGCATTTGAGGTGGGTGCATCAATTAATTCCATCAGTTCTTCCTCATCTAAAGTTTCTTCTCCGAGTACTAGTTCTGTTACATCCTGATGGTTTACTGCAAATTCTTCATCGCTTAAACGAGAAGCAATGTTTACTATTTCTGTAACTGGGAGTGAAATTGTAGAATCATCTTGTATTACTTGAACCATTTGAGGTAAAAGATGTTTCCAACACGCATTAAGCGTTGATGGTTTAATATCCGCGCAAGCCGATGACACGGTTCTAATACAATCTAAAATAGAAAATCCATCCACACTTGGGTGAGAGTTTTATTTTCACTATTTTCTAATCTGTCGAAAATGGTTTGGAAAAGTTGGCGTGTGTAGTACATTTTTAAAGTTTGAATGACTCCTTGGTCCAAAGGTTGTATTAATGACGTGCAGTTAGGAGGAAGGAAGACAATTTTCACATTTGGATGATCCAGTTCTATGTTGTGGCAACCAGCATTATCTAGAACCAATAGAACTTTGAAATACAATTTTTTTTCCATCGTATAGGTTTCCACTGCCGGGATAAAACAATTATAAAACCAATCCTTAAATAAATCTTGAGTCATGCAAACTTTCTTATTAGATCGTCAGAATACAGGCAATTAGGTCTTTCTTATTAATGTTTTTCATTACACGGGGAGTTGAAGAACGATTTATTATCATTGGTTTTATCATCAGGCTCCCTGATAGATTGCTGCACACATAAAGGGTGATACGTTCTTTTGAAAGTTTAAACCCCCTAAAATTTTTCAGAATGAAGGTCCTAGATGCTAGCTTTTTTCAATATAATTCTGTTGAACCTAAACCGCGCTGTAAGAGTACCGCGTTATGGGAGGGCTGTTGCAATTTCAGCTCCGCGTTCTATGGAAACCGCGTTCTGAGAGTACCGCGTTATAGGAGGGTTGACTGTATATTCAAAAGTTCAATAAATAAATATTTTTTAAGTCCACCCAGCTTTACTAAATATTTTGAAATGTTATAACATGCCAGATTTTAAATGGACCATTCCATATAGTATTATTACTAATTACATTGGTAATATACGTATATTATATAATACATAATCATGAAAAATATATTGAAAGTAATAAATTTGTTGAAAATACAATGTAATTTTATCAAATTAATTCATTATCAAATTCATATTTAGTATTCGATGTAACCAGAAATTCTTTATCTATGACCAGTTTATGTAGCGTCTTTATTATCAAGATACAATCGTGCTCTAATGTGAGATTTTTAAAGGACGGGCTCTCTTACAGTAAGAGAGCCCGTTAACTGTAACCGTTAGGTCAAAGTCAACGGATACTACTCGAATCAATACTTATTTATCAATTTCATAAAAATAATAAGTGTATCTAATAAACTATTAGGTATCTAACTATCGTAGGAATTTATCTATGTTTTAAATTTGTAAATCTTTAGGTAATGTGAGAGCATTTAAAGGCAATTATGCATATTTACATTGCAAACTGAAATTCAATAATGTAACAAGGTTAACTATAAATTTGGATGCAAGTAGTGTGAAAAGAAAATTGTTTACCGCAAACCACTACACAATGTGACGACAGCTATTTATATTTATTTTGAATAAAAATTTTAATATATCCGTTCCTCAAGCTACATATATGCATTTGTTTTCCCGATATTAATTGCTATTAAATAAACCCTGTTATTATTATGAATACAATATTTGGTGTTTGACGCATTATTAAAAAGAAAAGAACCACTAGCGTATTAAAAAATTCAGTATATTTCTCATTTAAAAACACCGCGGCAATCATCATATCAAATGCAGTTTTTTTTACATGAATTGGCAACAAATAAATCAACACATTTCAAATTAAACTTCTTACTTAACAGGCGAAATTTTGTTTTATTTTTTCCTTTAGATACAAGTAATCATTTCCGAATAATACGCAAAGCCACTTGTCGGAGAATATTAGTTTGTAAGGATAATATATTTATGAGTGGTAAAAATAAAATATAGGCCGCATTCACCTAATAAAGCAGGAAAGACGATTGTGACCGAGCCGTGAACATACGGCGAGCGACCGGTCATTTTGGGTGATGATAATGGTACATATATAATACAGTTGTGATACTCGAACTCATGTATACGAACATACTTCTTTTGCTCCATGCAGTTTTAGAATTTCTAGTGGGTTAGAAAACAAAATCAATTAGCATCTCGTCTAGTCAGTGTCAGTAGATATGTAGTGTACTTAATTTAATCACCCAAGTGCCAAACGACCTTTTCTCAACTTTTTGACTACTTTGTTATAATAATTTTACAATATTTTAGATTGTTAGTATTTAACGTGGTTGCTACCATTATATAGTATAACTTTAACAGCAGCTAACTTTTATTGATTTCCGACACCATTAAGGATAGAGGAAACAATAACATTTAAATAAATGGCAAGGGTTGTAAAAGGGCAGTAAAAAGGTGTTAATAAGAAACTGTAAAGCCAGTTCAGACTTTTTTTTATTGTTGACCTCTCTTACCTTTGAAATGCAATCCCATCGGATAATCTTAATTATCCACAAAAATTAAATGTAGGTGTATACCTCTTTTCAATTTTACTTAACCTTTCGTCCCAAGCCTGCGCTTTTATTACACGGTTAGGTCATAAAAGGGAATGGCTTGAACCTGCTGTTAAATAATGATCATAATAATATAATATAGTATGATATGATATGATATAATTGAAGTTAAGTGAGCTAACTAAAACAACTGCAGTATATTTTGAAGAAAGTAGGTGATTTTTATTGCCTACTATTAATAAAGTGTGTATAAGCGGAGCTGGAAATTAGTATCGTTGAAAAAAAATTAGTTGGAATTTAATCTTTGATAAACAAGACTTTCTTGGGCTGAAACTTATTTCTCGTTTACTTTCAAAAGTTTAAGATCAGTCATCACTGCGGAGCTATTTTAGTTATTTTCAGGAAAAATACCCTCTCCAATCACACTATCCCAAATTATTAGAAATAAAGGTTGTTGATACACCATGATCCCATGCACATTTTCTGCAGAGTATACATAGAGAACTGTCTAAACAAAATTTATATTGTAGGAAAAATATTATACTAGTTTATTAATATTTTAGATTCGAAACCACGTAATAACCTGTTCTAACAAGACGGTGGTCCCGTCCATTCTATAAATTTGGTTAGGCAACAATTAAATCCGTCTTGCTGTATCATCTCAAAACAAAGGGTACATTCGATTTATTATTTATTGATCTACCACACGATGCAGAAGTATGAAAAGTGCGTATACACGAAGCAATAAATGAATTGAATGAGCCGCAAATCATTTGTAAAGTAATAATAATAATAATATTTATTTTGTTGTAAGACACACAAGTGTATAACAGACGTCAAAACAAACAAAATGAAGTAATAATAAAACATACAAAGTAAAGAAAAGAATAATCATTCTTGAAGGTAGCAAAACATAAATATGTATGCATATTCTAACATAAATAAGAATACATAATAAAATAATAAAGAAAGAAAATAAATAAATAGTAATTGTAATTAAGGGATGACTAATTGTAAATATAAATAACTAATACTCAAAAACCTTGCAAGAAAAAACAAAGAGAAAAATTTTGTTTTAATTAACGGTTATTGAACACAACTAAAGTGAGAAAAAGAACTCAAATCTAGGCTACAATAAAACAAAAAGAAAAAAAAAACTTAATTTCTAAATTTCTGCAAAGCATTGCGAAAGAACGCAAAAGTTTGCAACAGGACAATTTTACGACGTAGATGATTGTAAACCTTGACTCCCATACCTTTCACCACTAGACTAGTAATGTTTAAAGTGTATCCCGCAGTATGCAGATAATCTCTTGCTCTAGTCTGATAGTCATGGTACTCGGCATTAAAGGTAAAACTATCTTTGTTTTTGTACACATAGCAAGCTAATTCCAATATATAAATACAAATTAAAGGCAATAAATTTAAAGTATGAAATATAGGTCTGCAAGATTGGATGAAATGAGCACCGACAATGGATCTCAGAATAGCGTTTTGTGCTAGAAATACTCTCTTAGCCGCTGTCGATGAACCCCAGAGCAGAATACCATATTGCATCCTGGAAAAGACAGCATAGTAAAGCGTCAGCATACATTGCATTGTACCCTGCGATCTCAAACAGCGAAAACACATAACATTTACTAGATAATCTATTAATTAAATTCTGACAATGTACGTTCCATAACAGATTGGACTCAAACGTTATACCAAGGAACTTTACGGAAGCCTCCTCCTGCAGATTTGTGCCGCTTAAAGAAATATCCGAAATATCTGTACGCCTGTGTATAGTATGAAAAAACATGTACTTCGTTTTTTCTAAGCGTAGGGATAGCTTATTTGTCTCAAACCATTTCGGTAGAGTCCACAACAGTGTATTTGTAATAAATTCAGTATTAGCAAAGTATACAGCAACTTTACTAGGTGCATGCAAAAATATGTTAAGATAAAATGCATCTGTGTAGATTAATTTAGAGATTGTGATTTGATTTGACAATTTGTAGTATAAAACCGGAAGCTGGTTTTATTTAGATATTTTGGATTTATAGGTAAAATTTTGCGTAAAATAATAAATAACTATTAGAGTAGGTTAGATTAGGATTGCCAAGTCCCCGCATTGTGGTAGAATTGGAATTTATTCCTCGTGGTCTGACAAAATCTACATGTCTATGGTGTGCATACACTTATTTCGTCTGCAATGACCAGCACTTCTTTTTACCAGCAACCACTTTAGCAGTCGTCGTTTGTTTACTCAGTAGCTTCGTTGTAATTCAGGCCTTCGTTCCTACAAGAAATCTTTTGCTTGTCTTTACCCTAGTGATTTTTGCCATCACTCTTTAGACTTGCATCCATCTCAATCTCATTGATTGACTTTGGTTATTTTTTTATTTGGTTTTGGTTCCAATAAATAGTTTTAACGATCTTTATGCGGCCAGTACATCTGCCGCTTCATTCCCTTTTACGTTCATATTGTTGGGCACTAAGGTTATTTTCCTTTTGGTGCCCTTCTTGTTTAGGGCGCTTATGCAGTTTCTAACAAAATATTCAATTGCGACAATGTCAGTTTGGACAAAATTTTAGTGAGGATGGCAAAATTTGTCAACAGATGTCACTGCCTGAAAGTGTAAAGGTGTATTCCATAATCCGAAACTTGCCTCAGTAACAAACAATATTTTCTTGCGGCATTTAAGATTTTTGTATGGTTATGGAGTAAATCAATCATTCTGAAAATTTCCATGAATCCATGATAAATTGGTGTACTGTGAACGGAAAGCGTATTTTCAAAATACCTTAAACGAAATTGGCAAGATAGGTTACCCATTCAAAAAATTTGAACAACTCATTCTAAATTTTTGCTAGCTACATTTTGGCGTAGTGTGAACGAAAGAGATGCTTTACTTGAAAGAAAGTTGATAGTTTTTGCACACCTGCAAAGGCCTATTCGATTTTGAAGAATTGAAAGCAAATGAAAAATAACTTTCGAGCCAGTAGTAACTCAAAAGTAGTTTGTTCGTCGTACATGCTATCAGCTCCACCTGGGAGATTTTTGATTGTAGCACTATTTTTGTTTTAGTAGTAGGATATTATCAAACAAAGTTTAATTGATTAATATATTGTAGAACTTGAAATTTCAATCGTACATGGAGTATATCGGAAGTAGGCAAATGCATTCGTTATTTTAAATACTGCTTAGCACATTATTTGGTTTTTGAATTGTGCGTTCAAAATAAAACATGGCTATTGTTATGTATTTAATTATATGGGCCTAGAACCAAATATTTCGAAAGCTTAGGGATGTACCCAAGTATCTTCCAGGCGGAAATACACGCTATTGAAAGATGCGTCCAGCTCAACATTGACAGAAGCTATGAAAAGCAGGAGATTATCATAATATCTGATAGTCAAGCAGCCATTAGGGCGCTGAGGTCAAACATAATCAGCTCCAAAACGGTTTGGGAGTGTCTACAAAAACTAAACGAGCTGGGCAAAAAGAACAAGGTTACCCTATTGTGGGTTCCGGGACACACGGGAGTGGAAGGAAACGAAATAACAGATAATCTCGCTAAGAGAGGGGCTAGAACACCTTTTGTAGGGTCAGAACCTTTTTGTGGGATAAGTAGCAGCATTACACTGGAGAAACTGAAAAATGAAGTAGAGCAGAGAAAATCCAAATACTGGGAGAATCTCCAGGGAATGAGGCAAGCTAAAACTCTTCTGGGGACCTATAACCAGAAGAGATCTGCAGAATGCATCAACCTGAGTAAAAATAATATTCGGATATTGACAGGGAACTGAACGGACATCTAAGCAGGCTTGGAATAGCGAAGGAAGCCGAATGTAGATTTTGTGGGGAACAGGAGGAAACGTCCATCCATCTACTCACAAACTGCGTTGCACTGTGCAACTCAAGAGCGCTGCACCTGGGAGCATGTGAAATCGAAGAGGGAGAGTTACCTAATCTGGGGCCTTCGGACATTCTGCACTTTTTAAAAGGAATGAGACTGGACGGCCAGCTGTAAATACAGCAAGAAGAGGGGACACAATAGATCTTTCAGGTCGCAGTGTACTATCACCTTAATATCACACATACATACACATATTTATTTAATGAGACACGTGGGTTTTTACTACGTATTATTTATTGGTATTGTAACAGAACCCTTACAACGGTTATTGACATGTTATCTCCTAGATTATCTATTACCTTGGTATAACATAAACATAGCGTTACATAGACATGACATTTGGTATACATAACAGCTATATGCACCTTCCGTATGTTTAAATTTGATAATAAGGTATTAAGTATAAATAATTAAGTGTAAATCACAATAAAGCTATTTTTTATTTGTTTGGAGTAGGTCATTTAGAAATTAACAAAAGAATCATTGTTTGTCTAATATCTACCATCATTTGCTGAATCTATTTAAGAAATTAACAATACTAAAAGGCATCCAAAAGCAGTACGCTATTAGTACCGTGGACGCCTCTAGCCGGTATGTTTTGTTACAAGGGATCCGATCTTAGACCGCGAATAGGCACCAGAGTATTTTTAAGGGGCGTAGACAGTCGGTCGTCTGGTACTAGGGGTATCCCCGTTCGTTGTTAAAAGCGGGAAAACGCGTAAACCTTTCCCGAAATTTCGATTTTCCACGATTTTCGGTAACGCACCGACAATGCCCAAGGCCGATGCCCGTGGCGGCGAGAAGGGTCGGATTTTGTAATATTGCCGGTGATCGGTAGGTAGTCGCGCATCGAACATCAAAACATTGAATCCTTGAACGACGACGAATTTGGTGTAAAATAAGCACAAAGGGGATCGAAGAAATGGTAAAACATTATTAATTAACATTATAATTAATGTAATATGTAAAATAATCACACGACCAGTCTGCTCAAGAACTATATTCAAACTAAACTCTTTACAATTTCTTTACATCTAGTTATGTTAACAATACGCAGGTAGAATTTGGGTCTCGCGTGATATAGCTTTGGATCGATGATTCACAATAATATGCAAGGTCATCTTATGCAATAAATGTGATAACAATAATACATAATTAACAAATAACTATTATTCGGAAGACGTCGGTTACCAAGTATGTAAATTATCGATAGTTGACAGATATCTAAAGCAGATAAGAATTTTGTGTTTTCTTCGATTGTTTTAGTGTTACAACGGAAAATAATGATGATACAATATGTGTAATTTCTAATTAAGAAAAATGAATATACAGGGTGACAATTTCACGTTTAATTATTACAATATATACAGTATGTGTAGTTTTTAATTAAGAAAAATGAATATACAGGGTGTACCGACGATTCCAAACCACAGGTGTGTATGAGGGTTAGTGGAGGGTGGTGCAGTTTAGCCGGTCCGTTGTGTTGGGACGTGATCCGTCTTCAAACGACTATTTAATTGGCTGGGTGGACGGTCCGCAGTTTACTAGTGATTTAGATAATTATGTAAGTGATTGTGTAAAAAAGATCGTCTATAAATATACGAATAATTCATTCACATTTTTCTTACTTGCTACTAACTTTAACGTTAAGCAAGCCCGTACGTAAATGAAACCTACGCTCTAAGAGATAATTAAAGAAAAAACAAGTTCGCTGTTCTACTTCATACTTTTTCTCGGACTACCTTATTTAGGGTTAATAATGTTAGCAGCGTTCAGTTACAGTTGTCATTCAAGATGTGTGTTTGTAATTAGGTAATTGGACATATTATGTACCTACCTAAATATTAGATTACTATCTAATGTAGATAATCGGATAGCCCATAATAAAGAATAACAATACCTACCTTTTAAATGTATTTTTAGTACAAACTTAACGCCACGATGTACTGGGTTTATGTTCACCCCTATTAAATAAAACAAGGTCCCAAAAAAGAATTTGCTAAAAGCGGACAACTCTAACAAAATGGTAATAATGTCAAGGAAAGAATATTTCAACAAAATGGAAACCCTATTAAGTGACACACCGACATACGAAAAAATCAATAGATACCCCACCGTTGAAATCCAAGATCAAGTAAATAAAAAAATAAAAAACTGGTTTGAAACTAACTTAATCACTCCTGCAGAAAAAATAAAAATTAATATACAAAACGTGCATGCACCTAGAATTTATGGCCTACTTAAATTACATAAGGTAAATTTACCTCTTAGACCAATAGTTAGCAGTATTCAAAGTCCTACCTACAGCATATAAAAATTTTTAGCCAATAGTACTAGTAAAATTTTGGAAAAAACAGATTATTATATTAAAGATTCATGGGAATTTTTCAAAATTTATAAAAAAAAGGAATCGTATCTAAAAATTATAAATTAGTTACCCTAGACGTCATATCACTATACACAAATATTCCAGTCAACTTAGCAAGAACAACACTTTAAAAAAAAAATCGCCACAATTGAAAGAACACACAATATAACGCAATTTGAAGATGCTACAAAATTATGTCTAAAATCAACTTATTTTACATTTAACAACAATGTGTACAAATTAAGTAATGGAGTAAGCTGAAGCCAGCATATTAATCGCAAAACATCAACATTTTATTTTTCAAAAGATGTGTGGAGGATTGGATCCCTATAATAGTAAAAGCCTTTAACTCATACCATTCTAAATTACAATTCACAATTGAAAATGAATAAAACCAAAAGCTTAAATTCTTATACTTGACACTTTTACACAAAAATTGAAATATTCATACAAACTGGTTCATTAAACCTACACGAGGTAATAGGTATTTAAATTATAATAAGCCATATTTGTACATCTATCAAAGATAAAATTTCTATAACACCACACATAGTTAAATAATTATAATTTGTGTATCATTTTAAACGTGTAATATCCTCTATACCTTTGTAAAGTTTTTTAAAAATAGTTTAACGCATACAAACATAATGTACAAGAAAAAGGAGCTGGTAGCGCATAGGCTTCGATCCTGTAGGCGCCAAATAAAATAAAAAAAGAGAAGAAGCTGGTCAGATATGAAAGTAGTATTCAAAATTAAATAATAAAAGCATCTTGTGTTCTAGATCGAAAAATGTTTTGAACATGAAAAAAACCGAACGTATCGATAAAATATAACGTAATAAAATAGCATTTTAACTCATTTTTGTTTAATTTATTAACGACCGAAAATATCTAAAAAAGCACAATACCTAATAACATATGATGAATAAAAGTTTTTAGGAAAGAGGAACTTCTATTTAAAAAAATAAAATCACCCCTATCTCAGATCATCTTTCTGTAACCTCATCTAACTTTAACTTTTTCTTTTTTTTTTTGCAAATGCCCCAGTTTTTAGTTGAGTAAAAAATGTAAGTTAGATGTTGTTAGGAAGATAAATATTAATTATTGTACGTCAGTGAATTTTCATTGTTAACCGCTTTCTCAATAGTTAAAAAAAAGTATGGGACTGCCATTTAAAATGAAAAGTTTTGGGTGTTTACTAAGTGCTGATTTTGTATTGCAGGGATTTTCAGGCATTATTAAGGAGAGCTCTATCTCCCTTACAAAATATCTTTCTGATTTATTTTTCTATCTCTAAAAATAAACAAGTTATTGCATGTTGACTTAAATTTTGGATGCCGGCATATGTTTATTACTACATATTTATTACAACATGATCTTCTTGCCAGAATAGATGCCTAGTAGATTTAACGTTTAAAAAATAAAGAAACTTTATACTATAAATTCATTTGAGAGAGCCGATATTCCGTAGATTCATGAACATTTTAAAACAAATGAACATTGGCTATGACGAAATAGGATTTTCACTATTTTTCATATTTCTTGATTATTTAATAATTACATAGCACTTAAATACATTAACTTGAAACAATTATCTACACAACTTTTTCTTTATGTAAATATTTACAATGGAAATATAAATGTTTATAAAATTAATTCATGAAAAAAATCCAGTCAAAAACTTTATATCCAGAATATCAAAATACTTCCAGGAATCGCGAACGAAAATAATATACGACGCGCGGTTCTATTGATCTATTGCCGCCAGCCGAAAACATATACCCAAACGATACTTTGATACCAGGACAGTAACGATACTTTGGTGCCGATACCAAGTACTCATCGCACTCACGCATCGATACCTTACTATAGTACCACTAATAAAAATATATAAATAATATAATAATATAAATAATATATTTACAACGACGTTTGATATTAAAGAATTATAAAAGGTATTGTGTATTAAACTAATATATGTGAAATCAAAAACTGAAATAATAAATCTGTCAGAAAAAAAAAAATAGATCCGCTCACGATTGCTACAAAAAAATTAAAGTTCACTTTCAGAGTCTGTCCATTCCATTTCACTGTCTGATCACTACTTTGACATAAAATCAACAACTGTCAAGTCACTTGTTCTAATTCCTCTTATAATAATCAATGCTAACTGGATACGATTTTGTAGTTTTATTAGATTTTAGTAAAAAATATGGAATAACAAGAAAACCGTTGTAAATAGGTATAGGGAAAGCCATAGCGAATCGATGCAGAATTAAATTCTGCATCTGAGCATTCAATAATATATAGGGTGTTCCATTTGAAAAAAAGAACTTTTTCAACTTTTAAGATTTTGTAATTGGTCATGCAGTTTTGGACAACCTGTATGCGACAAATCAATTGTCAATGTGGATTTCGAAAGTGTCATTCTTGTGCTTCCATCTACCCTAGAAGTGTTTATTACCAGTCGAAAATGGGCAAGAGATACTGTGTTGCAAATAATGCTACATCTTTCAAAATTTTCAAAAAAATCAAGATATCTAAGTAGCAGTTGAAAATAGGTATAGGGAAACCTATTAGAACTCATCATAAAATTTTCTCAGGAATTTAAAAATGAGATAATATACAGGTTGTTCCATTTAAAGTAAGAAAGTTTATGGCGACTTCCGGTTTAATCGGAAGTGGTAAGACCCTGAAAATATTTTAAAATGAAAGAGAATCTTGAATAGCCCCGGATTCCAAAAATTTAGAGTTCCAGGTTTTTTCTAACCTCGGAAACTTCTAACGATCGGCTACCGTGGAAAATCCTGTATATACATGCTGATACATATTGCTTTTATTATAGATTTTAAAATTGCAATCAGGAATAGTACAGCAGAGAGGTATCTTGCATTTATCTATTACAGTCTCTTATCGACGTGGTATCTATAAATATGGGTGTTAAAACCATTGTACGTTTTAAACGCCATTTTACAACTACCTACAAAGCATTGAAATCGAACATTTTCCAATTACGACGTACATATTGGTGTGTATTGTATTTTAAAATAGTACTGCAATAATAATAACATATATTGCTCCTCATTTTATGTGATGTATGTATATAAAACAATACTTACCAAATTTCATAATAACGTATTACTTACACAAAAGAAAACGAACCAAACGGCAGAAGGACAATAACCAAAAAACACGTCTTGCAATATAGGTATTACAGTATAGACGCATGCGCAACGTATTGTTAGTGCCATACAAGATCACCATCTGTAAAGAAATCCCAAGGACATATTCCCAAAACGTTACCGCATTTTTTTAAGATTTCAGAATAATAATAGCATTAAACGAATGAATGAATAATGTGCATGAATAAAAAAAATATTAATGATATATGTGTGCATAGGCATAGGTTAAGTACATAATTAGATACGTATAATTCAAATGTAAAACAATATCTTTACAGTGTAATATTTGGATTACGTTCGACAGATCTGTGATTTTAAATAGTAAAATAATTTTCATAATATATTACGTAATGAGGTTGACACATGATAAGTTATGTAAAATATACAGCATTTATTATGTAAAAATACCCCTATTTTTCTCCGTGTAGATCCTTTCTGGTTATAGGTTCTCAGAAATGTTTTAGCTTGCCTTATTTGCTAGTATCCAGTATTTGGATTTTCTCAGCTGTACTTCACTTTTGAGTTTCTCCAGTATTGTACTACTTATTCCGCAAAAAGGTTCAGGCCCTGCAAAAGGTATTCTAGCCCCTTTCTTAGCGAAATTATCCATTATTTCGTTTCCTTTAACGCTTGTGTGCCCCGGAATCCAAGAAAGTGCCTAATTGCAAATATGTTTACAAACTATATAAAATAATTGAATATAGAATTACCATATATTAATATGTAAAGTTCATTCCGGAGTTGTATCTAATGGTATTACAAATAATTCAGCAAACAGCCCACTCTTTCTATGTTTTAAATTCTATAATTTTTTCATTTTTTCTTGTTTCTGTATGTTAGAGAGTATTTTCATTTTATATTTCATTAAAGTTTTTTCTATGATGGTCTTTATCTAATAATCTTGAT
Source organism: Cetonia aurata (assembly GCA_949128085.1). NCBI lineage: Eukaryota > Metazoa > Arthropoda > Insecta > Coleoptera > Scarabaeidae > Cetonia > Cetonia aurata. The sequence continues at coordinate 3,984,583 of OX421885.1, forward strand.
TCGTAGAATGCGTGAAACTTAGCACATATCCGATTTTCTTAAAAATGTCATAACATGGATTCACAGCAGCGAGCGGATGCAAGTAGATTGCGAGTTGGTTGACGATAAACTTTCTATACAATCCGGGTTATACGTTTGCGTGCGAATGTGCGAAAGAGGAAAAGGAAAGATTTAGGCGAATTCATAATCCGCAATAATTTGTTAATTAGAAACCCAGCGCGGCGTCACGTAACTAGATTTAAAAGCGACGAAGCTTAAGCAGTCGCCCGTGTCCCACTCCCGGCGCTGTAATCAGATATTTGCCTGCCCCGTGGCATTTATTTATAATTACTTCTAGACCTTAAAATCCCTCCCCTATCCTCCACAGTCGCCTTGGGGTAAACTAAAACGCCGCAGTTAGTGAATCTCCACGACGCGACGTCTTCATCCAGTCGTGTACTAGCTATATTTAAACTAGGTGTAGTATCTAGTTTACATTAAATAAGAATTTCGTCAAATCTAAATTAAGTAAAACGGAGGAAACTTGGTGTAGATGACTAGCTTAAATCTGAAAGTATATTTTATTAATGTTTAGCTATTTTCCTATAGCAAACGTCTTATCATAGCTTTGAAGTTTTCGAGAAATTAATACAGTAAGACGTCAGAAACTTCGACATTTTCTAGCAACAGGGCTTAATTTCTTTATAAGTATATGAAAATAAGTCTCCTATAATCAAAAGCAAATAACTACATATAAAGTGCTCACTCTTTTAGTACGCCCTACACTAAAGGAACATATGATCTAAGGAAAAAAAAAGAAACGCCACAAAAAAGTGGCAATAATGTATCCTTCTATAATTTTATTTTAAGTTTCTTGTCTGGTGTGAGCATTTCTATTGTTCTTACCCCTACTATCCTTTTTATGAACCCCATTTCTGCAGCCTTAATCTTTACTTTTATTCAATACTCAAGTCCGGGCCTTATATGTCATTATTGATGTGTAATCTACGATTGTATGTGTTATCTACGATTATGTCTTATTATATATACAGTATGTCTCCGGATTGAGTTTACAATAGGTATGATTAACCAAAATTTTTCGAATTGGAATTTCAAATTTAGGGATGCCGCCCTGCTTGGTCTGAAACTTCTTTTTAATTTACTCTCGATTTTTTAAAGTCAAGTATGCCTTTACAGTTGAGCAAACACTATTTTAGTTCTAGGTAAACTACCTTTTCCGTTCACAGTATGCCAAAGTGTTATTAGGAAAAGTTATTCAGAATGAAAAGTTATCGCGTTATGCATATTTTCAGAATGATCGGCCTACTTTGATAAAATCCAGTATTGCTCAGTATTGCAATTGAAACAGCGATGAGGTGGCTTACTAATTGCAAAAACAAAAAACATCGATTACATGTCAAGTATTTATTGTAGTATGACATGTGTCGTTATCTTTCATATCGTTGAAGTAATATCACAAAACTGATTTTCATAGCGAAGTAACTAATGACAATATTTTTACAATAAAATGCTAACGTTAGAACAGAAAATATATTTAGTACAGTGTTATGGACGTGGAAAAAGTTTCCGTTACGTGATTGAAAAATTTAATGAAAAATTTCCGGATATTTATGTATCACGTATGGGTGCTCAGAAGCTTATTAAGAAATTTTTAAGAACTGGCTCAGTACTAAATGTAAAGAAAACTAAGAGAATGCATAATGAAGACGATGCCGCTACTCTGCTAATTTTAAATTCGGTACAAAATGATCCAAAATTGTCTTTGAGGAAGCGGTCGCTTCGCTTAGGCATTAGTAAATCACACATACAACGAGTTTTGAAAGACCGGAAGATTTATCCATACAAACCCATTTTTAATCATACTTTGGAACCAGGAGACGAAGCAAAACGTCTAGATTTCTGTTTATGGACAGGAAGCAAAATAGCAAGTAATCGTTATTTTTATCGAAACATTTTGTTTTCCGACGAAGCTACATTTTCTACCAATGGAACTGTTTCCTCGCAACATGTTCGATATTGGAGTGACACTAATCCTTTGTTTAGAATTGCAAATCATCGGCAATATTTTGTTAAAGTCAATGTATGGTGTGCTATTTCATATTATGGAATAATAGGACCATATTTTTTTGATAACGTTAACCAGCATACATACTTCAATATGCTAGACAATTTCTTCGATGACGCTTTAGGTGAGTTGCCTCTCAATTATTGGACGTCAATGTATTTCCAACATGATGGTTGTCCGGCGCATTATTAACAAATTGTTGTGAATTGGTTAAACCGTAAATTTGGTCACCGTTGGATAGGTAGGAATGGTCCAGTTTTATGGCCCCCAAGGAGCCCAGATTTGACTATTGCCGATTTTTATTTGTGGGGACGTTTAAAACAAGTAGTGTATGCAGAAAATTTACCCAATGATGCCGAGGTATTAAAAAATCGCATAAGAGATGCTATATCCGCCTTACCAATTCAGGAAATCCGGAATAGCTTTAAGGAACTGCGACGGAGGATTGAATTATGCAGCGACGAAGGTGGAGGGTTAATAGAATACTTGTTTTTATTATAATAATTTAATTAAAAATTCCTTATATTTGTTGTTTTTGTGATCATTAACCAATCTGAAGGTATGATTGTAGTTTCAATTACAGATTTGTTTTTTTTTAAGTCAAGCTGACACAACGTTGACACAAAACGAAGTTGAAAATGAAGTTGACACAAAAGGAAACTGAGCAATATTGGATTTTATCAAAGTAGGCCGATCATTCTTAAAATATGCATAACGTCATAGCTTTTCCTTCTGAACAACTTTTCTTAAGAACACTTTGGCATACTGTGAACGGAAAAAGTAGTTTACCTAGAACTAAAATAGTGTTTGCTCAACTGTAAAGGCATACTTGACTTTAAAAAGTCTAAAGTAAACTAAAAATAAGTTTCACACCAAGAAGGGCGGAATCCCAAAATATGAAATTTCAATTCGAAAATTTTTGGTCAATCATACCTATTGTAAACTCAATCCGGGGACAAACTGTATATTGTATATTAGAGAATGCCAATAAATATTATATTATTATTATTATTAAATTGTATCATATGCGCTAAACAATACATAAACACATACGTCCACTTGCTTCAAAATTTCATCATTATGTTTATTTCCTTTTCTTTTTCTTTATGGGTGATGGCCATTACCACAGTTATCTTTTTGTTTATCATTAAGTTATGTTCTTCAGGTATATCTACCCACACATTAACATTATTTTCACGTTTCCACTCTTAGTCAACTGTGCCATATCATCTGCGAATTCATCTGCTTATATTCTAACTTGTAAATTGTGTTTATTATTTATTAATCCTATACTCTAAGAAATGTCAGGAATTTTACCACTGCAAGCTGTAATTATAAGACAAAGATGTTATAATTTTACCTGAAATTTGAAGTAAACGAAGCTTTACTTTAAAAGCCAATTATGAAGACAGATTTACCGTTATAAGTTTAAAAATACCAGATTTTTGTATTTATTTTACATGTTGATGGTTTAAGTTACTAATTCTTATATGTTCCTCCATGTCTTTTCTTTATTTTTCCCCACGGTATAGTATATTTCTGTATAATTATAATTTTTGTTATCAAAAGGAGGTCGCCCGATGTTAATCTCAGTTTCGATCAGGTTTTATCAGTTGGTAGTAGGGACTCCTCGGACTACTTTTATAAAATATTAGCCGTAAATGGCCAGGCGTTTATTTTTTACGATTTTTCAAAGTTTACAGTGGTTGATAGTTAAGTATACACTATTATACGACGTATATTTGCAAGCTACTAGTGGTATAGTAATAAAGCGCAAGGATGGTCGGGATCAAAACAGCTTCAAATCTGGCGACCTCCCCTTGTAAGTACCAATGGGATATCTTATTATTTCCAACTTGCTTTAAAACAAGTAGAATTATCCCTGTGCATAAGAAGGGTGGCAGATTGCATGCATCACTATAGGCCAATTACAATCCTATCCACTGTATCTAAAATCATTGAGAGACTTGTCTTTAATAGGGTATATGATTTTTTGTGTAAATATGATGTGCTTTGTATTAAACAGCATGGCTTCCGAAAAGGCCGTTCTACTAATACTGCTATGCTCCAATTTATTGATCAACTTCACCACAATTTAGATGCAGATAGTAAAACAATTGGTATATTTATGGACCTTAGCAGGGTATTTGATTTAGTTGATCATTCACTTCTACTGGAAAAAATGCTTGGTTACAGCTTGAGAGGCGTTATTCGCAAATGGTTCTCGTCGTATCTTGATGACCGACAGCAGATAGTGGAAATAGCCGCCGCAATGTCGTCTACATTGCGGGTTCGTATGGGTGTACGCCAAGGGTCGATTCTTGGTCCTTTGCTTTTTTTATTATTCATCAATGACCTGCCGAATATATATGATAGTGGTACTTTGGTGCTATTTGCACCAAATGATGTTTCTTACATGTGCGCAAAGTACAACATTGCGGAAACGTTGAACTTAGTCAACATTATGTTGGCTAAGTTCAGTGCTTGGAATTCAGCAAATGGGCTGTGTCTGAATTGTGATAAAACTGTTTTTATCAACTTTACATCTAAAACTAAATGCACCGATACTAGTTACCTGTTAAGAGTTAACTCAAAGTCAATTAAACAGGAATCATCGTTCAGATTTCTGGGATTCATATCGATTATGATCTGGGCTGGGATACACATATACGGTTTTCGTGTTCCTCTTTATCGTCTGTTTGTTACGCTCTGTATCGCTTGTCGTTTTTGGTAGATAGAGACGTCTTGATGTCTTACTATTATGCTTGCTTCCAATCTAGAGTGGTTTATGCAATTTCTTACTGGGGAGCTGATTCGTAGCAGTAACTAGTTTTCTGTCTACAGAAGCGTGCTCTACGCAATATCGCGGGCGTTTCCCCTGTGACCTCTTGTCGCCACTTGTTTAGGGAATTCAAAATGCTTACAGTGCCATGGTTATATATCTTACACACACTATGTAGTGTCAAAGAAAATATTAACAAACTTCCTCGCAATAACTTTAATCATTCCTATCCCACCAGGCATGACACCTACCAGCGAATGCCTAGTCATAGCATGGCATTATACCAGGAAAATCCCACTTGCGTCGGTATACACTTATATAATAAGCTGCCCACAGATATGAAAGAGATAAGTAGTATTAGAATCTTCAAATATAAACTAAAAGAGTACATCGTGCCAAATAACTTCTACAGTACCTTGATACTTTCTCTTTATGCTATAATTTTATAAACTCAACTTTATTTTATTCCGTTCTGGAATCTTTACTAATTGTTACATTTTCATTGTTGTGCTTTTATTTTATATGTTTATTTATATTCTTTTCTTATATGTTTGTAATATATATGAACTTATCTTATATCATATTTATGATCAAATGGGACGAAATATATAAATACGTTTTATTTTACGTCTTAATGTACGTTTTAATGTACTTGATTGGGGATCACTGAGAAGAGGAATGCGGGATTCGAAACCAAGAGAAGGTAAACGCTGTGATTCTAATTTTAAACATTGAAATTTTTGTAATTTTTTTTGCGGAATATAATAAATAAACTTCAGGTATCACATCTTGATTTTTTTTTGTAAAAATGAAATTGTACCATTTCTCTTTCACATAACAATTTTTTAAACTACAAATTGTCTTTATTTCTCGGTTAGCAATACCTATAGTAATTGCCTTGAAAGTAAGAAGGGATAAGCTCATGTATCCATTCTTCTCTAAACACAGCTGTCGCTCAGGCAACAAAGGTAACTCGCGGGTGTTCCTAATAATGTCAGTTAAATGGACAGCTTGAAAGGGATAATTGAAATGTGAGGAACTGATTAGTAGAATCCTTAGTTTGAACAAAATTCTCTCTCGATAGAAAACGTAGCGTATATATTATTTATTTTTGCACAATATGCGTTTGAATTGACAGTTTATGGCAGCTAATATTAACTAAATTATTATTTTATTAGTCTTGCCAATACATCAGCTATGAAAGAACATTGGCATATTTTCACTTTAAATAATAAAATGATGTTGTTCCTGAGATAAAATATGAGTAAAAGAAATTGATCCATAGGTAATGGAAACTATGTTTTGTATTTTGGTATTAGAATTTACACAATGTAAAAGCTAGTCACATGTAAACATATAATTGGCACTACACGATGAAAGCTCTCTGTTTCTATACTTTTTTTTTTTTTTTTTTTTTTGAGAGGGAAAACCGGTTAGTAATAAGATGATGGAAATCCAGTGATTTTGAGATTTGGGGTGGCGTTCATCTAATCTGGGGTCTGTTAAAGAATTTTGTTCGAGCCTGTTTGCTGTGACATCGTTGGAACACCATTTGGAAGCTGAAATGATTGTTTTGGAGTTGGAATTCTTATTTGGATTATACTAGAGCAGCTTTCATACTTGAAGTAAGCTATTTTATCATCTTTTGAATCTATAACTGGCGTTAAAAGCGTAAAGGGAATGTTAGGTTATATTATCGTATGATAACAGTCAAATCTAGTAACTTTGGTATTGTGAGATTGTTATTTGATTCTGTGGGTTAATTTAACGAGCAGTTTAAGTTGGCATTGATTTGATAATACTTGGTTTTATGACGGGAATTTAGCGGGAGATTTGAATTCTATTCATGATATTAAAACGAGAAATATGAGTTTTTACTTTAGATTAAGATTCTAGAAATCTTATTATTGTGTAACCAAGATAGTAAAGAACTTACTTACCCTGAGGGAATCTTTAGAAGATTCATTTGTTTGTTCATCAGATTTATTTAACTCGAAATAAATAAATTTCACTGAAATAACGTCTCTTTTATTCAATGTAGTATAAGAACATCTAACACTAACGAATAACTAGTACAGTCACAATAAAGATACTTAAGTGTAGTAAGCTATATTAAAATAATAATCGGTGGCTCAGTGGTGTGACATGACCCCAGGACGTACCGAGGTCGACTGAAAATAATAAGTCCGATTGGTTTGCGGTGTACCCAAAACTCTGTGGTGGGGTAAATTTAGTGTAAATTTACTGTTAGTGCCATCTAACATATGGGTAGTAGCATATCTAGGGAATTAATGAGAATATAGAGAATATAATAGATGACGCTGACTGTATGAAAGGAGAATAAAAACAGTGTTGACTGAGTTTCAAAATTTAATAAAAATTATAAATAATTATCTACAAGTTGCGTAGCAATATGTATGTATCAGTATACATACGGATTAGGGTAGTTGGTTTTTTTATAAGCGCCTACATAAAACCATTCGACCCTGTATATTTTTCGATATTTGGAAACGCCATGTAAATTCTGATGTAAAACTGATATACACTACATCCCTAGAATGAGTAATAAAAATGATAATTTAAAACGCAGATATAGTTCTTCTGTAGAGATTCTGTGTTAATACGTTGCTAAGGTAAATGGGTTTGTTTGACAGTTTGCAACTCTTTCGCTGTAATACGATTGATTAATGTATTTATTAGTTCCATTAGTTTTCCCCAGTTTTTAGTTTTAAGATTTCGTTATTTATTCAATTCGTTTGGTTATTGGCTTGGTGACATGATTGAGGCATACCTTGTCGTAATCAAAATATTCTTAAAAGAAAACCTATTTAATATAAAGAGTGACATAAGCAAAAATACAGAAATACAGAAATTAACATTTTGGGCTATTTCGACAATCATCTATTCTGGAGGTCGGTACCGAACTTGAAATTAGTGTAGGCACTGTACACTCGAGAGGAGATAAATCGACACGGTGATATAATGTCAGAGCCCTTGCTATAAATACGGAAGGAGGACGCCGTAACTTATATATATGGAATAAAATTTGGTCAACTATAAATTTATATCTAGTAAACAAACAATAGTCTTTTTGATCTCTGTATTTAATAGTATTTACGGTTATGAGGTAAAGAAAAATAAGATCCTTGTTATTTTATAATTATGAATTCGAAGGCATGAAATACACTCCGCCAAAAAAGTATCGCATAATTTAGTTTTGAATCATAAAAGTATCGCATAATCTTGGTTTGTAGCATAAAGTTGTAAATATACTTTAATGCGCTCTAAGATATAATTTCTATGATTGTTTAAATAAAATACAGGCCAAATAAAAACAAGAACTCATACTTGAGATTTTTATTAAAACAAGAAATTATAATTTTGGAAAGAAAAATGTCATAACAGTAGCTTTTAATACTGAGTATTGCCACCTCTGGCTCTTATGACCGCTCGCATACGGTTTGGCAGAGATTCGATTAACCTCCGTATATAAGCCTGATCCAAATTCTCCCACTCGCCACGGAGAGCATTTGCTAGTCCATGCAGGTCCGCTGGGGCAACATTTTGGGTTCGTATCCGTCTGTGAAGGAGATCCCACACGTGCTCGATAGGGTTCATGTCCGGACTTACCGCAGGCCAATCTAAAACTGGAATACCAACATCGTTAAGGTATTCCTGGACGATTATTGCAACATGCGGTGGTGCATTATCGTGCATTAACATGAATTCGTTTCCTATAATTGGCGCATATGGTACTACATGTTCTTCTAAAATGTCCGTTATATACCTGTGGGCAGCCAGTGTACCTCTGTCTACTGGTACTAACTCTGTACGACCTGTTAAATAGATGCCTCCCCAAACCATAATAGAGCCACCAGCGAAATTAGGTCTAGGTCTGATATTACACTGCGAATAGCGCTCACCGTCTCGTCTGTACACTGAGATACGCCTATCTGAGGTGTAAAGACCAAATCTTGACTCATCTGTGAAGAGTATATTGGCCCAGTCATTAATGTTCCAATTTACATGTTCTCTGGCAAACCTTAAGCGAGCCACTCGGTGGTTCCTAGTGAGACGAGGGGCTGTTACAGCTACTCTAGCTCTTAATCCACTCTGTCGTAACCTATTCCGAATAGTTTGAGTACTCACACGAGTATTTCTGACTCTAGCCAAGTCGTTCTGCAATTGTCTCGCAGTTACATGTCTTCGACGTAATGCTTGTAGTAGTAAATAGCGGTCATCTTGGCGAGTAGAACATCTTGGACGACCTGGTACAGGTCTTCTACTGTAAATGCCTGTTTCCCTATATCTGGCTACGGCTCTAGAAACACTTGACTGATTGATGTTCATCAAATTAGCAACGTATGCTTGAGATCGTCCATCTTCGATTAAAGCAACTATAGCAGCCACTTGTTCTGAAGTTAAATTGCTCATTTTAGTTTTAAAAGCGTTGGTACAGAACTCTGACTTCGCACTTTAAAATTTGTCCGTATAGGAAGACTTTCAATAAACAACTGAACAAACCTTACACATATGCATTTTTCTAAATGTGTTCTTTTAGAAAAAAAATAAAGTAAAAACGCTAAGTTCCATTATTTTGTTAGTGTTTTTATAGTTCACATACACGAGGCAAACTTTTTGTGAACGTATAAAAATATCTTGGTTCATAAATGCCCTTTTTTAGTTTATGCGACACTTTTTTGGCGGAGTGTATATAACATGTGTGCTGCAGATAAAAATAATAAAAGAACAAATAACCTGCATAAAATGACCCTTGCAAATAAATGGAACGATAAGAAAGAGATGTAAAACTTATTTCAACATTAATAGTGTTCCCATTCCTCGATGCATCACACATATATCTTTGACTTTCACAGAAGAAATTTATTGTTGCAGCCTTTTTTTTTCTGTCATGACAAATTTTATTCTTTAATTCGAAAGCGTTTGGACGTAGGAAAATTTTGTCTGGCATTAGTAATTTTTTAATTTTTTTAACAGAAACAGTTGTCACTCGAAAAACACAAAACTAATTACTCTAATAATCTAGGGATCAATGGAGTATGGTTAGAAATCTTCCCTAATATAAAGATACACAGAATGTTCGGTTTAAAAAAAAAATTCTACCACTTATTTCATGAAATAGCCTGTATATTGGAGTATATTTTCTAAAACTGCACAATTAACATTATATTACATCCCCAAAATATCAAATCGCTGTCTAGCTATAGCTCCCGTAATAAAAGACAAATATACTATTGCTGCACCATGTAGAACATTATCTTATGTTAGTAGAATTCTAAAATAGAATAATATATAAGTTGTTTGTTTACTCCTACTTTTCGGACACTCTGCATAGCTAAAACTAGTTTTAGGTTATGCAAGATTGAATTCCACAAAATCTTTGTGGGAAAGACTTTTCTAAAATCATTCATTATTTAATGAAAACGAGTAAGGAAAATGAATAAAAAATGAAATGAATAAGAGACACAGAAACATAAGAACTAATTAAAACTAAACAAATTATTACAAAAAAAACACGTTACACAAAATTATATTAAGACAGACATATACTAAAAAGCACAAATTCAATATAAACGCTTCAATTTAAAAGTTTGTTTGACTTAAGTAGTATTAATAAATGAATGTAATATGCGCATTAGTTGTTTCTTATCACCATATAATTTAAATATTTTTTCGATAAACTGCTTGGTGGCCGGATACTTTCGTGAGCAACTGTATATTCCCCAAAATTTTCTGAGGCGGGGTTGTTCTGGAAACTTTTGTATAAGGTCAAACAGATGTTTTTATCTAACGTCTGAAGCAATTGCAACAATACTTCTCTGAATTTTATAGTTAATATACGATTCGCTTCCAGTGAACCAAACCTAATAATAATGTCAATTCCCCGATACGCAAAATCGTAAATCGATTTACCTATAGATATTGAGTTATATCTCACGTTTCCTATCGTGAATTATATGCAGTTAATGCGGGGTACAGCAACAGTATGTCATTGTGCATTTCTATTATACGGAACACAATAAATATTCAAATTGTGACCGATAAATTGACTGGCAAGTTCATCACTGTCATTATTTGTCATCTATTAGTTCATCGCTGCAGTCCTATACAACCTGCAATAATATATTGCTGGAATCGGAACGCTACGCTCGATTTGCAGTATAACGAAAATTACTTTCGCTGACAAAAATTGGACTATTCACACGATATGAACTTACCGCTCTTGCGATGAGGTTTATGAAGTACCTATGTATGTATTTGTGAAAGAGCGCTCGGAAATAGAACGGTGTGATTGCTTTGGGACGATATACATATGAATGAATGTACGCTCCTTCTTTCAAATGACGAATGCTGGTTATTTAAAAATCAATATAATTTCACCTAATTTCAGTTGATTCGAACGAATACAAGGTTGAACGCACTTACAGCCTCAATCTCTGCAAAGTAAACGGCTTGGAAGTACATATACTCCCACCGTCTCCCACTCTACCTAACAGCGAGGTGTGGCGCTGTAGTACGATAATAGCACGTGTAGACTGATGAGTGATCAGTATTATTAGTCAGTTTAAGTAAGGTGGTTGTCTAAGTTTTAAATACATATTTTTGCGCAAAATGCCCCATTATACTGTGGAGGAGAGAGCTGAAATGATGCGGTGGTATCACGTTGCCAATTCTTTTCAAAGGGTATGCGACATGTTTGCAGCTAAATACCCCAACAGGCCTATTTCAAATAAAGGCACACTTTTTAAATTAAAAAATAAAACCGACTATACCGGTTCGGTCGAAAATTTAAAAACATCATTTCCAACTCGCAGAATATCTAATAATACGTCCGTTTTAGTATGTGCTGCAATTGAAATAAATTCGAATATGTCATCTGGCACTATTTCCAATGATTTCACGACATATCCCGTTCTTCCGTTCAATGAATACTCAAAGCAAATGGGTATCACAATTTGAAATATTCTAAACACCAACAATTATTTCACGGCGACGCAATTAAGCGTATGGAATTTTGTGAAAAGTTAAGTGATTTAATTAACCGAGATGCTAATTTGGTAAACAATATTATCTTTACCGATGAATCTTTCTTTCCTTTGGTTAGAAGTCACAATTCATCTGTGACAACATACTGGGCCAAGCAAAACGAGCACAGATATTACTGTACAGAACTACTGTACAGCAACTTCCCGACATAAATATGCAAAACATCTACTTTCAGCAAGATGGTTGCCCTGCACATAATACAGTGGCTGTCCAAAACTATTTAAGTGAACAGTTTCCTAATCGGTGGATCGGAACTCATTCTGAAAATATCAAATGGCCGCCACGTTCACCAGATTTATCCTCCCTTGATTTCTTTTACTGGGGTTATTTGAAACAGATAACTTATGGCAATGAAGACATTAGACCAGCTAATGTAAGCAATTGCGCAATAAAATTGTTCAAACATCAAACGTCTTTTGTGTTCACTTCATTTTCACTCTGCACTACGCATCTGCTCAAACATTAGTACATACATTTATTATATTATGCTATTGTTGAATCATTTTTTTTTGTGTGTTAGTTTTTACTTTTTAAGTTCTTTTTGAAATAGGTTAAAGGTAGAACGCGAATGATCTCATTGTTAAATGAGAACTAGGCGATTTAGTCGTTTTAGTAACATATATAATATCAATTTTGTATTTATGAGCTTTCTTTATGTTACACATCTGTCTATCTACTACATAAATGATTTTGACAATTAAGTGAAATTGTATTGTTTGCTCTACTATGCGGCAAGCCTGCTGCGATTTTTATGCAGAAAATCTGTATACTCTAAACTGAAATCTACTATATTATTTTTTGTTATTTGTTTTAGAGATATTTTATATTAAGATTGTTATATCACGCACTACATTTCCTTTTAAAATATTGAAAAAGAAACAGGCTGTTCAATTAAAAAATATATATATTGCTACGAAACTTGTAGATATTTTATTTAAATTTTATTAAATTGATTTCAAATTAACTCAACACTGTTTTATTAACACTCAGACATGCAGCGTCCTCTATTTAAGATAAAAAGACTCCACAGATAAGCTATGCATCAATACCTAGATGCCACTATAGCACACAAGTGAATGAATACCTTTCCCTCTCCCTGTTTTGAGCACACCGCATACCAATCGTGTGTTTTAAACAACATTCATATCTCCTAGGCATTAGATACTATATAGTCTTCAGTAACTCCTGGGGCGTGGGGGGGTGTAGTATTCTCGACAAAGAAGTAATATTATAGCTTAAATGACCTTTTATTCTCTGTGTTTTGATTGTAGAAACTGTATTACGTATTTAGTTGTGATGTTATTATCTTATAGTGAATAAAACCAAATTTTTATACATAACTTTGTTTATTTCGAGTGAATAAAAATTGAATAACAATTAAGATGAATAATTCTCTCTCTCAGGGTAAGTAAGTAAGTTCAAATACTATTTAAATTATACAAAAATAAGATTCCTTGAATCTTAATCCAAACTAATCTCAATATATCTTGTTTAAATATCAATATTGAATTCAAATCTCCCGCTAACCTCCCGTCATACAATCGCGTATTGTCAAAAACCTTACTACAACAGCAAACGTTTGTTTAACATCAAAACTCCCTAGAAATCACTGTTATCAAATCATTCTAACCTCAGAATTTAATTACGTTCTGAACGCCGGTTATAAGTTCGAAAGATGAATAAACGCTTACTTTTAAGTACGATAAATAGCTCCTTTATATTCCAAATACTGATTCCAGTTCTGCAACAATCTTTCTAGCTCCAAACCTGCGTTATCGTTGTCTCAGCTACGAAAGTTGTATCGAAACCCCTCGATTGTGGCTCCAGGAATAGAAAATACGTCCCCCAATTCTTCGAAATTAATGGAATACCATCATTTTTGCACAAAACACACAACACTTCATCCTTGGCAAGTAAATCTTAAGTTAAATGACTCTTATAATTATTTAAATTTTGAAATCTCTAGATGTTTTTGAAAATACAACCAACTCGGGAAAATATCGAAAAAGAAGTCCTTTACAATTGTTTTTAAAACAAACATTCATATCTCCTAGGCATTAAGATCCCATCAACGATGAAAGAAAATCGTTTCCAACGATACGACAACCTTTAATCGACCCACGTTCGTACAATCAGCGAAGGAACTTTTACCTAAAAAATCCATGGAAACGTGCCCTTTTAAAATTATATGCGATATAGTGAGTGTTTAGTTTGAATTTTTACAATAAATTTACAAAATAGTTAAATACATAAATTAAAAATACAATTTATTTCAATAACAAACGTTTGATGTTGTATGCTGTTGATTTTAGGTAGGTTAGATAATTTGATATCATAGCAATATATATTAACAAAGTGCAATTTTTCTTACAGTGTGAGATCATTGAATAAATGCTTTTCTGCTTTAACTGTAATTTTTAATATGAGGAAATTTTCTATATTAAAAATTTTACCTCCTGTCGGACTTGAACCAGGCACCTCCGTTTGCCGGACGGGGCTCTACCAATTGAGCTAACGAGGCACTGGTTCCAATTCGATTTGAAATGTCTCAAATACAGATCTTATGGGAAGCCGGCAGTAAGGCATATATGCAAAGTGCAATTTTTCTTACAGTGTGAAATCATTCATACACAGAAAAAAATCCATATTATAATATTTACACTTTGCTGTTTGACGGAAATTGTAGTAAGAATTCATACTATTGTGCAAAATTTTACAACAACGTCGCTGCATTTTCCTATATCGTGGTTACAAAAAAAGCAATAAAATTGTTAAAAAATATTGTGTGACAATCTTCTACAAAATATAGTGAAATGTTTTACAATATTTTACAAATAGTGAATATAATAAATTGCATATAATGTAGTGAAGAAAGTTATAACAACAGGTGTAGCAAATTTACTATGTGTTGTGTTTATTTGGTTAGGTGCTAGCACTAGTTACCTCACTTTGATTATTATACATAACTGGAAACCGCATTAATAATTAGATGAAATGAAATGAATGCTGTATAGTTTTATAACTATATAGTAGAAATATCACAATACTCATAATTAGTTTAACTACATAAATATGTGATACTACAGATTTTGTCGTAAAGATGGCGCTACGCTTGTTTCATAATCTTTGAACTTCTTACTCAATGTAAATTGTGATCGGTAAATGTGGCTATGTAATATCTATGATGTTTACACATGGTTAGTATCATATAAAAGGTACTGTGATTGACAATCGCGCAGAGGCAAGAATTACGAGGCGCTTCCCCATACTGGTACTCTGCAATACTGGCCGGTCTGATCTCCGCAATTCGCCCGCTGTCACCAGCTAATCAAATTATACGCAACTATATTAATTATTGCAATAGTGTAGTTGATCTGTACTGATAATTCACTACAGCGGTTTGTAATAATGGCAAGATTCGTGTAAAAGATTTCTTGACGGTTTGTTGCAATTATTACCACTGGGCTAAACGTATTATTTGCAACAAGTGACTCGCACTTTATGCTACTTTAATTGTAAAGGTTATGTCAACATAAATTGTGTGACAAAATTGCACATTTTATTGCAAAAAATGCAATAAATTTCGTCAACAATTTTGTAGAAAATTTTAATACAAGTTGTGCTCGTTCCTATATGTTACACAATTTGTTGCACCAAACTTTACAATTGTTTTAAAATTTACAACAAATTTTTTTCTGTGTAGTTTCAATTATAGTCAGAATTATTCAAGTCTGACACGAGGTAAAATTCTTAATATAGAAAATTTCCTCATATTAAAAATTACAGTTAAAGCAGAAAAGCATTAATGATATATATATTAAATTTATAATTCTCCCAGAATTGCTTTATTCAATTATTTTTTCTTAATTGCATACTAATTACCATTAGAAACACCAAATTCTTCTGAGTTTAACTAAATTTGTAGCTTTACCAATAACGAAGTTAAAAAAAGTGTCCCGAAGTATTTTAGCAGGCTGTATGTCATCTTACGCATCTGCCAAAATGAGGATTAAGATTATTAGTTCATTAGTTGAGGCAGATTGGGACAGTGCTCTAACAGATACGTTTACTTACGTCAAGTACACAACTACAATTATGCAAACAGTAAATCATTGAAGTGTTGTGCCACTGCGAATAGGCCTCAAGAAACGGTAGAGAAAACAATCCCCACGATTCGGTAGATCTCAGTTTTACTATGTAAACGTTTTTGGATTTATGATAATTATAATACCTAAATACCTATAAATTCTTATTTAAATAAAGTTACCGAATTTCTAATCGGCTACTAATGATCAGGAACCGTGGAGTTGTGAAATTTATTGATCATGTTGATTGCCGTAGTTAATTACGCTAACTTCTATGCTAAAATAGAAACACCTTTTTCGTCTATACCATATTAAGAGTTGCACAATAAAATTCACAAAGATCTTTTAAAAGACCATAGCCGTCTAGAATTTCCGTTGAAATCATTCCGATATAATAAAAGTAGGGATATAATAAGTAATTTATTGATTTAATAAAAATCGACTTTTTTTGCTAATTTATAGATAAAATTGTTGATGTTATGTGATCTACCGTCTCTGAGGTTCCATTGGTTTTGGAGATTCTTATGCTAAACATAAAAAAATCATATAGGGCGAACCATATAAATATTAAATTTTATATCCACCTCAATTATTAATATTTGACAACTTTCTGTTGATTTATCCATGTCAAAGAGTTCATTCTGTATTAAAATTCTGAAAAATGGTGTCTCGTCATTTTTTCAATATGCAGAGTCTGTTTACCCGTGCAATTTAAAATAGTTGAAAAAGAACTTTAAAAGTATTAAACATCCATGCCTTATAGTTGCCAAGATGCTCTCCCACCTTACGACGCAAACACTTCTTATAATTAATTTCCTATTATGTGGAGAGTGTGTGATTATCAAGTGAAAAAAGTAACGTTTAGGAGATAACCTCTGAAAATATAACGAGTAATACAGAGTAGATTCTTCTATAACTACGGTACTTTATATTATTAGAAAACATTTATCTGGTAGCTACATAACAGCTTTCTTATCAGGCGCATCCACCAGAATTGTAGGAACGTTTATAGTACGGCTTCTACATGTTATAGACATTATAAAACATCCCCGAATTTTATTTCTTTGAAAAGAACATTTTGTAGTAACCTATTTATTTATTTAACTAGTCAACTATACCTAAATATTAGACACTATAGCAATTATCTATGATTATTTCCATTAATTATTTATTTGTACCGCCCATGGACGATAAAGTAGATACTGAATTGAATTACCAGTGCGTCACTTTACCGTACTCCTCTGTTAAGATTCTGAAGTTTTTCTGGGTTGGGTTGTTAAAATAGCCGTCAAAGGATATGTCATTTAAATAAGGGTGATTTGTATTTTATCTATGCTGGAAAGTAATTATTTATCGGACAAGTTTGGAGCTTGCGAGGCGAGAATCAAACGAGTTGAATAAAGACACTTTCCAGCCGTAGTGCGTACAATATTTCTTCGACTCATCAAAGCTGGAGAGTCACGCTTTGTCGATCGAGTTTGGAGATTGCGAGCCGAGGTGACCAACCAAACAAGTTCGACATTTCCCAACCGTGTTGCGTACAATTTTTTTTCGGCTACCACATGATTACCACTTACTGAAATTAATTTACTTGCATTTGTAGTGTTCACAATACATATCACTCATATTTGAATAACAGATTGTTTGGCAGCTGTTTTGATAACCGAACTCAGAAAACTTCAGAATCCTCACAGAAGAGTGCGGTAAAGTAACGGAAGTGACGCGTTGGTATTTCCATGCGGTATATACTTATTATGCTCTACCGTCCATGGTCGGTAAAGTAACGAACCGTTCATTCATAGTTCAATTCGACAAAGTAGCGCTTTCTTCCTTCGAATGAGTATGGTAAGGTAGTACTTTCGGATGTGGTAGCCGAAAAATGATATTCATGTACCCCAACGACTAGTTTACAAGCCACCGTCAACTAGGCGACTAGTCAAGTAAAGAGCGGTCGCACAAAATATCTTTTTATTCAGCGTCCCGTATTTGTCTCCACAATATAGTATTTAGTTAAAAATAACTTTAAAGTATTAACTAATACTATAAAATATTTAGAAACTCAAAGTTTAAAACTAGAAGAAGGTATCGAAATCCTAAATACTACCTTACATAAAGTTAAAAATATTCCCGGAGATTTTGGAGGCCGTTTGGGCAAAAAAATTGAAGCAGTTTTTAACCGTAATCCGGATTTAAACATCTTAAAAAATTTCTGTTCCGAAGACAATGGAATGTATAGTAAGTTTAAAATATGCTTTAAATATGCACCTCTCACTAGTTGTGATGTAGAAAGAAGTTTTTCTGTATTTAAAAACATACCACAAGCAACGGACTCAGTTTACAGATCAGAATTTAGAATATATTTTAATAATTAATGCAAATAAATTTTGTTTATACGGACTTGCATAACATAGGTATATTGTTTAAGTACAATATTGTCATACTGAGAGGAAAGATTCTTTAATACAAAGAGATACTACTTCCCTACTATTTAAAAAAATGATTGCCTTCAGTTAGTATGTATTACTTCTGTGGAAAAATAATATTATTTCAATGAAAGAAATATGGATTAACTGAAAGAAACGGCTGCTTTAAAAAATACCGTCAAAGAGATATTTATTTGTTTTAAAGAATCTTTTTTATCAGTGTTTATAAACGAATATCTACTTCAAATTTATTAAACAAAATGGAGCATATTTTAAAATTCGTATTAAAGTATATCTGTCTGCGCTGCTGTCACACAACACTCGATATGTATAACGCCCCGACTCAATATGAATTGTCGCTTATAGTGCCTGTCGCTATCCGCCTTTTGCACATAACATATTGTTTACAATTAAAAATATTATCGTCTGTAATGTTCTTTGTGGTACACCAAAATACCAATTTTGTTTTATCGGTTGCTAACATGTTAAAAAGCTTAGACGATTTGTATTTGGGATGGAGACACATATTAAATAATACGCAATCGAAAACTGAATTTTCAGTAGAAGTTTATGGGGCTCTGACCAAAATAAAAATTTTAAAATTCAGAACTATATATAATCGATTGTATTCTCTTCAATTAAAATAGTTTTAAATTTCTAGCGCTTTCGGTTAGGTATACCGCAAGTCGCCATCTACTTTGATATTTTTAATTGAACACCTTGTATATTTTTACATATTTGGATTTACTATTTTTATGCTTTATAAATACCTTTACTTGATTCGGCCATTTTCGAATTTTCCTAAAAAAATTAGCTATTGCGAGCATTTATTCAAAAAATTACCGAACACTAGATTTTTCAATTTAGGATTCATAATGCAAATTTTGTGCTTTTTCGACGAATTGATCATGTGTTAAATCGACAAAATTTTCTAGTTGAGAATGAAGAGGGAGAGTTGAATCCCTTGGCTTATTTCAAGGCTAATTCCAAAGCCTCAGTTCGAGCTGGTCGAAGAAGATCTAGGAATCAGTAGGTTTTCAGTACATGGGATTTTGAAGAAGCATCACTTCCACGACTGCGAGGTCTCGTTAGTACAAGACCTTCATCCTCAATACCCCGACGACAGAGTTAACTTGTGTGAGATGCTATATCTTCGAAGTCAAGAGGCTAAAAACTTTTTGAAAAAAATTATCTGGACAGATGAATCTAAGTTTTTTCGTGAAGGATTTTTTAATAGGCATAATAATCATGCCAGGGCTTCAGTAAATCCGCATGTGATCCGAGAAAGAAGTTATCAGATCAGGTTTAGTTCCAATGTCTTTTGCCTTATGATGAATGACAGATTCTCTCTGCCGTGTTAAATTTATTACGGACTGTGGTTGAAGATTTTCTTGACAACCTGCCTTTGAACTTGAGAAGAAGCTGGTGCTATCAACGAATGTAGCTCCAGCCCATTGCACTCAGGAAGCATTCCAAGACTTCAATGTTCGAAGACGGGACCGTGGACTCTTTGCAGCAATAATGTTAAGGCACTTGGCGGATAATTATTAACTATCAAGCATCAAACGACATAAAGAAGTGTGACTTTGACGTTTGACTCTGATAATAAATTTGAGAAAGCTTATTTTCCATGGTACACTCAATAAATGTCGATGAGTTGTGTGCATTTTTCAAAAACACCTAATTATCTCCTGAACTATCAATTTCAAGTGTAAGACACGTAGGATATAAAAGATGTAAAATTAGACCCCGAGGACGACTAAGTAATAAAATATGGGGGTGCCCTTTGAAAAAAATGAGGTTATGGTTTTTCAAAATTTCGAAAAGTTAAAGTAACCCCACAATGTAGACAATCGCATGTTGTTTAAGCATATTATAAATCCTAAATTGATATCAGAAAAATCTAGTGTTTTGTGACCTTTTTAATATATTTTTTTTTAGAAAAAATCGAATAATTACAAAACGGCCCACCAAATTGCAAACAGTAGCTAGAAATCTAAAAATATTTTAATTTCAATCAAAATTTTTGCATTTAATCAATGCTAAACAATATAACGATATAAAAAATGACTATGGAAAAATTCTAGATCTACTCACTTCCAATACTGAACTAAAGTTTCAAATCTTGCGCTCTGACAATCCTATATTGCCTGAAGATTCATATCATCTTAGTCTTGACATAATTATTCAGTCCTTACGTACTAATCAGGAACACAACTTTCCATCTGCTGGTAATTCTCGCTACGATTTTAATAAAGCTGATTACCCTTCGTTGTATGACCACCTTTTTCATTATGATTGGTCCTCCCTAACGGATCTTAAGGACGTAAATTCAGCTCTTGACACTTTTTATGGTACATTGTATTCAATTTTTAACCTTTATATACCCCGTAAACATCACTCCAACTCCAATTATCCACCCTGGTTTACTCCTGAAATTAAACTTGACTTGAAAAATAAAAACTACTACCACATGAAATGGATTGAAACAAAAGATCTAAGATATTATAACGACTTCAAACGTTTAAGAACTGCACCTAAAACTCAGATAAAGGAAACCTATGCGTCTTACTTAAATAAAATGGAAAATGCAATTTCAACGTCCCCTTCTAATTTATGGAACTTTCTTCGTACTAAAAAGCGTACAACTCGGATTCCAGGCAGACTGCACGATGAAGATGGAAATGATTTTACTGATTCTGCTGACATCGTTAAAGCTTTTGCAAACATCTTCGCTTCTGTGTGTACTACAACAAGCTCCATTCATCAAGATTCAAATTTAAATTATAATTCTTTGCCGCATAGATTCGAACTAATAACTGAAGACCTGCTAATCGAAGTTACGGCCGCACTACCCAACATACAGCAGGATACGATCAATTACCTAGCTTTTTGATCCGAGACTGCAGGTACGTTCCACTCCAGGTAATTATTAAGCTTTCCATACAGTCCAGCATTTTTCCGGATCGCTGGAAAACAACAAAAATTATTCCAGTACATAAAAAGGAAGATCGCACGTGCTTAAACAACTACAGACCTATATCTGTTATATCCAACTTCGCTAAGATTTACGAGAAAGTTTTATATTCGAGCATTTACAATAGCACTCGCTCCTCCATTTCATTCGAGCAGCATGGCTTCGTGTGTGGACGATCAACAGTTACCAATTTGGCTACAATAACACAGTATGTAGGGGAGGTCCTGGACAGTAGAGGAAGGGTTGATGTAATCTATACTGACTTATCAAAGGCCTTCGATTCAATTGATCATGAAATCTTTCTTGCCAAATTATCCTCTTTTGGCTTCGTTCCCTCTTCCCTTAAACTTCTCCGCTCTTACTTGACTCAGAGACGGTGTTATGTAACTTACAACTGTTATGTTTCCGACGATTTTGTTTTATCTTCCGGTGTTCCTCAGGGATCAAACCTTGGGTCCCTACTATTCGTGTTGTTCATAAACGATTTACTACTGAAAATCGATTGCCCGGTTCTTGGGTACGCCGATGATATTAAGATCTTTTCTGAGATTACTTGTGCCACTGATGTAGAGGAACTACAAAGAAACCTTCTTACAATTTCTTACCTACAAAGTGGATGAAGCTTACCCGGAAATGGGTGTCTCGCAGGTCGAGCTTCTGTCGAGACATAGAATGATGCCATTGAACACCAGGAGAGAAGAAATATGCATGAAATTTTTACTGAAGCGTCTCAGGAATCATGTCGATTGTCCAGCCCTTCTTGAGCGTATGTCGTTTTTAGTGCCAAGTTGAGCGCGAGGTACGACTCCACATTCATGGTTCCGTTCGCAAGAACGAACGTTATGCGACGTCTCCCTATATATACACTCTCCAGGCTAGGCAATCAAGAGCCGAGAGATCTATTTCAAATTTAATTTGATTGTTCTGGGCATAATTTCTTTGATGGCTTTCTTTAATATTAGTTTTTTTGTTTTTCTCTTTGATCTTACTATTAGGTTATATATATATTTTTTCTTTTTTTTTTCTTTCATCAGCATGTACTTGCTTGTTAATAATATAAGTATATACTGCTATGATATCATGCAACCTAACCTCTACAACTTACAGCAACATACGTAAAGTACTAAATTATATATCAAAGTATTACGAGTTATGTATTTATCTATTTTGTAAATTTATTGTAAAAATCTAAACTAAACACTCACTATAGCGTATCTAATTAAAAAGGGCACGTTTCCATGGATTTTTAGGTATAAAGTTCCTTCGCTGATCGTTCGAACGTGGGTTGATTTAAGGTTTCGTATCGTTGGAAACGATATTCTTCTGGGGTCTGTTTTGCCTTGGAGATATGAAAGTTGTTTAAAACAATTGTGGGGACTTCTTTTTCGATATTTTCCTGAGTTGGTTGTATTTTCGAAAACATTTAGAAATTTCAAAATTTAAATCACATAAGAGTCTTTTAACTTAAGATTTTGAACTTATAACCGGCGTTCAGAGCGTAAATAGAATTCTAAGGTTAGAGTGTTTTGATGGCAGTTATTTATAGGGATTTTTTGTATGTAACCAACGTATGTTTCTGTAAAAGGTTATTATCGATGCTTGATTTTATGACGGGAGTTTAGCGGGAGATTTGAATTCAATTTTGATATTTAAACAAGATATATTGAGTTTAGTTTGGATTAAGATTCAAGGAATCTTATTTTTGTACAATTTAAATAGTATTTGAACTTACTTACTTACTTACCCTGAGAGAGAGAATATTCACTTTAATTGTTTATCATTTTTATTAACTCGAAATAAACAAAGTAATTTATACAAAATTGATTTTTATTCACTATAATAGAAGAACATCACGAATGAATAAGTAATACAGCTTTTAGTAAAGAAACAAAGATTATAACAAGTCAATTTAAGATAATAATATACTTCTTTGTTTGGAGAAGTACATCCTCCCACGTCCCAAGATTTACTAAGGATATCATCCGATTGGTATGCGGTATACTCAAAAACAGGTAGATGGGTAGATTTCATTCGCTTGTGTGCTACAGAGGCATCTACTTATTGAGGCATAGCTTATCTGTGAAGTAAATTTAACTTTAACAGAGGACGCTACATGTATGAAATGTTAATAAAACAGTGTTGAATTAATTTAAAATCAATTTAATAAATTATAAAAATATCTACAAGTTTCATAGCAACACATATATCTACATATATTTGTTATTGTCCTGTTATTGGGCTTTGGTCTGGTGGGCAATAAAGATTATTATTATTATTATTAATTGAAGAGAACACAATCGATTATATATAATTCTGAATTTTCAAATTTGTATTTTGGCCAGAACCCCATAAACTTCTAATAACTGGTCTCGCTGAGACAGCCTGTATAGTTAGATCTACGAGACAATCAATCTTTTAGATTGCATTTAAAGTATTAAGCGTTATTAAATCTCAATACAGGCAACTTCCTCCCTGCACAGCAGTTCAATGACAAGTAGTGTGTTTTTACTTACAATTAGGAGCGCAGTACCGACTGTAGAAATAAATTTTGAACTGGAGGCCGCAAACATAATTAACGCAGCTAATACTGGCAGTCGTCTCTAGTCATATTATTCGGCTGTTACATCAGACTGGACTGGGAATTCCTCTATAAACACATGGACGTGTTTTGGGTAAATAAAGTGGGATCGTAGCGGGTCATAACTATATAAAATTTTTATGTTATTTATTCAAAAATAGCCGCAACCTTATTTCAGTGTTTAATGCGTGAAGCTCATTTATACAAAAAGTGAACATGCATGTGTAAATTAATAAATAAATAAAATGATACTCAAACACAGTTTATACAGATTAAAATTTAATTTGTTGGTATAAAATCTCATTGAACAATAATTCATAAATGCTAACATCTATAGAAAATATTTAATGAAGCTGCTTTTATGTATTCACATATGAGAATATGAGGTATACCAAACAATCATACCGTTGACAAAGAACCACAATAAAATAACTTATACTATGTAAGCGTTGGTATTGTTATTTTTTATGTTTATTTATTACCACAGTTGTATTGAATATCGCACCTATTCGTAATTGTCACAATTACACGTAATGGAGCAAACTTGCTCCAAGAAGTTGCAAAATACTTGAAACACTTAGTGAATAGACCATATCCAAACATTCAAACCATTAATTTAAAGCACAAGCTAGGCTTAATTATTTTAAATACAGATTGAAGTAAGAACGTAGTAAATGCTTTCTAAAGCTTTTATATAATGTGTAATATTTGATACAAAATCTATGTTTAAGTTGTCCAATGCCTAAAATGAACTGCCGTCTATTGATTGAGTCAATATCCTTCAGCTTTCTATCATTAATAGAATTTCTAACTCGTTCATGCATGTTCTGCTCAGTCTTCCTTTTTGACTTGAAAACATTTAAAATCGATGTCGGATGTGAGGCGGTAATTCCGGGTATATGAGCGATAGATGTCGAAATAACTTCAAACTTTAATAACGCGCCTAAAAATAAACATAATACAGCCATTTTGATGTTACTTAACCCTTAGCTACTATCGTTGTTTCCATACACGTAAATACTATCGTGGGGTGTTTGGATACCCCAATCTATATATACACAAAAAATTATTCTTGGTAGTTTTTACAAATTTTGTGATGTATGTGTTCGTATTGGACATGTATAAAAGCACTATAAGCAACACAAAATTTATTTTCTATATAAAAAAATAAAATAAATAAACATTAACGACTTCATATGAATATAGGCAAAAATAAAACATTATCTCTATTATAAAATAAATATCACACAATTAACTTAGATATTAATTTCTTTTGTATTGCACACGATCCGCACCATGTACCTTAGTCTCTGAAACAAAAAAATAGCGTCAGTATTACAATTAGGAAAAACAACAAACATGTTTAGAGGGCAAAAATACATAATTAAAAATAAACAATAATTCTTACCTTTCTTCGCTGCAGTTGTTACAGTAGTAAAGTGACCAATCCAATGGCGTTTTTGGAGGTGTCACAGATGCGTTTCCTTTTAGACCTGGAAGATGCATTATTATGTTTTCCTTTCTAGTTCTGGAAGAAGCCGGTGGAACTTTGGACCACTTAAATCTATTTTTTCCATAAAAAAAATTGGTTTTGTGTGGTAAATTGTCAGTGCCTTCACTCTTCTCATCTTCTACGTTGTATTCTTCGTCCGTGTCGGTATTGTGATCACTGTGTTCACTTGAGGCGTCACTAAAGTCACTGTCCCATTCATTTTCAAGTTCACATTCACTATCCGCTTCCTCATAAAAGCTTTCAGCAAGTCTTTTGAGTTGATCGTTTGTTAAAAACCGTTTCATTATTTGATAGCACTATAATTTTTATACTCGCGTATTTACTATCCTGGGGTGTTCTGACACCCCTCTTGCCACTTTTACACAAATCTACATACAGTTAGTAAAATTTTATATCACTATTCTGTTGGATTTGATATTGTAATAGAATACCTAAAACAATAAAATTTCAATTAGAAAAACATATAAGTAACAAGCAAAATTCGACAGCTGGGGTATCGGGACACCCCACGATAGTAGTTGAGGGTTAAAAGAAAAAATAAGTAAGTTTGTGCTTGTATCGTTCCAATATTCGTGGAAACTGAAAGTTACAAAACGTCCAGGTGCAAAGTTAACGGAGTGAATCGAGTGTTGTTTTGAAGACGACTGCAAATGTTACGATTATTCAACCTGTGTTTCAAGTGTTTATATCTAAAACTTCAAGAAAGAGCAAGGTATTACTATAGGATTGCAAGGCACTAACATAAATACGTAGAACACTCGATTTTAATGTTAATGTATTTCTTCATTTTAATTTTAGATACATTTGCAACTTAAGTCGTTATATAGTAATAAATAAATGAATAAATAAATAAATAATGTACTTTATTGTCAAGAAAAATTATAAATTGATTTTCTGGACAAAGCAGAGTAATTAACAAATTTAATAATTGAAATTGACAATAAACGGAGATATAAAGTGTCAGATACACTTAGTCCTCAAAGAATAAACCAGGAGATGCGCTGCCCGCACAAAGAAAGAAAAGGGAAGATGAAAGTTTGACCCAAAAGAAATTTTGTGTTACCCCTCCCCGCAAAAATCGCTAACAGCGTAAAGAGGTTGCTGAAGAAGGTAAGATTTTACCTTTCTGCGAAACTGGACGTATGTTGGTATCGATTTGAGTTGGATTGGGAGAAGATTGTAGAGCTTGATTGCATCGTAGAAGATTGAGTTCTTAGTTAACTCTGAACTGGGTACAGGTAAGTAAAGGTCATGTTGCAACCGTCGTGTAACGTGGTTATGAAGAGGTCTTTTTGGTAAATCACTAATATGTTTACGAATTAGTGAGACAGATTCCAGGATGAAGAGTGCCGGGAGGGTCAGGATTTTATAGTTTAAACAATATGGTCGGCAGTGATCTCTGGTCCCTAGTTCAAATGTGTAGCGAATTGTTTTTGCAATTTAAAATTGTATTAAAGTTGTACAAACTACAGGTGCCGCAAAAGGGCAGCGCGTAGCGAAGATGGGATTAAAAAAGGGCAAAATAAGCAATGCGAGCAGTAGAAGGATTGAGCTCCCTGGCTACAGATCTGATTGCAAAGCACGCATAAGACAATTATTTGGAGAGAGTGTGAATATGGCGAGAAGATTTAAGAGTATCGTCAACGATAAGTCCCAGAAATTTAACAGATTGAACCATATTGACGGTGTCGTTATCGAATAGACAAGGTTGCTGCAGTGCACCTTTGTAAGGTAGAACCACCGTTTTGGCTTTGTTATAACAAAGGCAGTTGGAGTTACACCAATGTTTGATGATGGTTAGGTCCTTAAATATAATAGTTTGTAGCTCATCTCTATTTGGGTTGCTCCAAATGATGCAGGTCTCATCTGCGAAAAGACAAAATTTCCCACTGATCTTTAAATTGGTGTTGTCACTGATGAAAAGAAGGAAAAGTATTGGACCAAGCACTGAGCCCTGCGGAACGCCATGGTCAATTCCCATATACGATGAGGAGGAACTATTTCCTCTCACTATCTGTTTCCTATTGAAAAGATACGATTTGAACCATTCCAAAGGAGTATCATGAATCCTATAGTAAAATAATTTTTTTATTAGAATGTCATGACTGACACAGTCAAAGGCTTTAGATAAGTCCCAGAACACTGTTGCAGTGAAGTGTTTATTATTAATATTATTAAATACTTCATTGAAGACCGGAACAGTATAGTAAACATTCAACAACATCGTTTACAACCAATGTAAAACAGAGAGTCCAAATTGTAAAGCGTTCGGATCAACTGGCAATTGCTGAAAAGACACTATGGCTCATTTGTGAAACTTTTGCTGCACAAACATAGCAAGTCATTCTTGAAATGTTTGTCAGCACACTTTCTCGTCCACCATTGTTAACCATAATTTCAAAATGATTTGCCCCATTGGAAAGTCATTAGGTTCAAAATTTCAATTCACTTTTCACAGTTGTTTCTTCTTGTGATGAAATATCAGCAATTTCATGTACCTATTGAAGTCCTCTTGGGGGCAGGTCGTTGGCTTTTTCCATATAGTGTGTGTTGTTTTTTTTCATCATTCAATTGGAGCAGAACCAAGTATGTCGTAAAAATACTTTAATCTGCACGTGGTGCATCTTGACTTTATTGTTTATACGCGGTGTACCCCGAATTGACGTCAAAATCTCAAAGTAATGAACTATCTCGTGCTTCAAGCGAAATCCTCTTTAAAATGCTTTCACAAGTGTTATTCAATAAATTTTACAAGGATACTTCACACCTTTTTTGAGATTAAAATTTGCGGCGAATAATTTTTTTTTTCCTTTACAGAACTTTATAATATGGCGGATACAAATCATGTCCGTACAAAAAAAAGTGGGAAACAATAAGGACAAATTCCGTCGGCCTATCGTTCGCTACGACGAACAAACTCTTGGAAACCAGCGCTATTTAAATTTATTAAACAAATTTGAGGGACTATCGGTCGCGGTTGGTATTCGCGCACGGGCGTTCCTTGGAATTCGTAGCTTTAACGTAACGCGTGCATCAGAAAAAAACAAATTCGAAACGCGAATACGGACGGGCGAAACCGAACAATTGCGGTCGCCCTTAACCGCAGAAAAGATTTGGAACGAACGCTGTCGATATTAGAGAAATATTCACCGTATTTACCTATACCGGGTTTTCCACGGTAGCCGTTCGTTAGAAGTTTCCGAGGTTAGAAAAAACCTGGAACTCGGAATTTTTGGAATCCGGGGTATTCAAGATTCTCTTTCATTTTAAAATATTTTCAGGGTCTTACCACTTCCGGTTATACCGGAAGTCGCCATAAACTTTCTTATTTTAAATAGAACAGCCTGTATATTATTTCATTTTTAAATTCCTGAGAAAATTTTATGATGAGTTCTAATAAGTTTCCCTATACCTATTTTCAACTGCTACTTGATTTTTTTGAAAATTTTGAAAGATGTAGCGTTATTTGCAACACAGTATCTTTTGCCCATTTTCGACTGGTAATAAACACTTCTAGGGTAGATGGAAGCACAAGAATGACACTTTCGAAATCCACATTGACAATCGATTTGTCGCATACCGGGTGTCCAAAACTGCATGACTAATTACAAAATCTTCAAAGTTGAAAAAGTTCTTTTTCTCAAATGGAACAGCCTGTATATTATTGGATGATCAGATGGAGAATTTAATTCTGCATCGATTCGCTATGACTTTCCCTATACCTATTTACAACGGTTTTCTTGTTATGTCAATATTTTCTGTTTTAATGTGATTTTTGACAGAAACTGAAACATCGTATGTGTTTCATTTCAATTAGAAAATGGAAACAAAACATGAACATAAGAAAATTTGAAACGTAGTAACAAATGAAAAACAAAAAAATTAGGAACATAATGACAACAAAAAATAAAATAAATTGGACGAAATAACTATAATAATTGTTCTATGTGTTCACCATTTTGGTTCAAACACTGAATCACTCTATCATGTACTCCTCGCGAAACCGATCTCCGAAGTTCGTCTGGGATTATATTGGTGAACGCATCGTGAACACGGTTCAATAGTTCCTCTCTCGTTAATACAGGTGTAGAGTACACTTGCTCTTTTATGCGACCCCACAGGTAAAAGTCCAAGGGCGTCAAATCGGGTGATCTGGGTGGCCAGTTCCAGGATCCCTGGTGACCAATCCACCGATCCTCGAACATCAACGTCAATTGTTGATGTACAGCTAGTGTGGAGTGCGCGGGAGCACCATCTAGTTGATACCAACAGTTTGCTCGCTCTCCTGGGGGTAGAGTATTTAAAAAATCACTAACAAATACTCTAAGTATCTCTAGATATCTAGCCCCATTTAAACTTTCATCGTAGACTTGATATGCTACGCTATTGTCCATAACAAGACAAAAAACATTAAAGCTAAACCGGTCCTGGTGATTATTCTTCCTTAAGACGTGTGGATTATCTTGTGCCCAGTAGTGAATATTTTGACGATTTATAATTTCTTGCCTGCTGAATTTTGATTCGTCAGTCCAGATAATCTTATAAAGAAATCTTGGATCTTCGGTCATTTTTGTGCACATGAACTCGCAAAAGGCGAGTCTTGCCTCATCACCAAGGCGTAACCCTTGTAGAGTTATTTCACAAAAAGGATGCGTTTTGTGTTTTTTTAATATCCTATGAATTGAAGTTCTTGATATGCCCAATTCCAGCGCTGCTGCTGGAATTGAACTCCGTGGAGAAGCTTGAAAATAAGCCAAAACATTCACCTCGTTAGTTTCATTATCTATTACTGGCTTTCGGTGATTACGAGTTGCCTTTACACTCCCAGTTTCCAAAAACCGAGCTTCAATTCTTGCAAATTTTCCAGGAGTCATTGCTGGTAAGTCCGGATATCGCTCGTTAAATAATCTACATGTGCGTCTGACAATTCGTTCACATTCACCGTGCGTATAAAACAAATTTAGCAGATCATTATTCGAATATTCCTCAATATTCTCCATTATTAACTGTATTTCATAGAATTAGCAAAATAGAATTGTACTACTTTGACATAAAATCAACAACTGTCAAGTCACTTGTTCTAATTCCTCTTATAATCAATGCTTACTGGATACGATTTTGTAGTTTTATTAGATTTTAGTAAAAAATATGGAATAACAAGAAAACCGTTGTAAATATGTAGGTATAGGGAAAGTCATAGCGAATCGATGCAGAATTAAATTCTGCATCTGATCATCCAATAATATACAGGCTGTTCCATTTGAAAAACAGAACTTTTTCAACTTTGAAGATTTTGTAATTAGTCATGCAGCTTTGGACACCCGGCATGCGACAAATCGATTGTCAATGTGGATTTCGAAAGTGTCATTCTTGTGCTTCCATCTACCCTAGAAGTGTTTATTACCAGTCGAAAATGGGCAAAAGATACTGTTAGTAACACATGAAAAAAAATGAAATGAGATGTAAATAGAATTGTCACCGTCGAACTCATGTCGAATTAATGTTCTTGTAAAAAAAGAATAAAAAGTGTGTTAAAGCCAAGCAGAGAACTCATCACTACTATTTAAAAAACAAGTGGTAATACCCATCGGTATTACAAACACCATTTTGGTCCTTCGAGCCGGATAGTTCAGAAATGAGTGGAAATCGAAGTCGCATCACGAAGCTAACCCAGTGAGTGAAATCAGCAGGCAAGCCTTCATCCCTTATTCAGTTCGTGCGTATTGCCTCAATTTTCTACTAGGTGTATTTGTTCGGGTTATGTATTCAGTGCGATTAGGTTAATATCGCCATTCCTAGTACACGTCACAAGCTTTAACAATTTCATATTAGAACGACAGCTGTCATACAATCCAAATGGAGGAAGCAAAACGCAAACGCAGTTCCTTAAAATCGCGGTTGACGCATTTTGAGAAACACATAGAATCTTTAGAAAATAAAGGTGCCTTATCAGAGGTAGAATATACCAAGCTGTCAGAGCATTTTGAACGCGCGCATGCATTATTCGACTTGTACAATGACGTACAAGATATAATCGACAATTCGGTCGACTTTGATGAATTAGACGCGGAACATGAGCAAATGACAACCTTTCACGAGCGGTATTATTCGGCAATGGCGTTAGTAAAAAATTTATTAGAAAAAAACCGTAGACAAGCCGCCGTTTCTAGCCCTTCTTCCGCGCCTAGTCGGGTAGGATCGGACGGTGGAGTATCCAATGTGAATACGCCGTCAGTTTCAGTTAAATTACCGACCATTTCACTACCAAACTTTAGCGGGTCAGCGGAAGAATGGTTAAATTGGAAGGCATTATTTCTAAATTTGATTCATGAAAATGAAAACATTACCGATATATCCAAATTGCATTATTTACGTACCACTGTAACGGGGAAAGCCGCGGATATTATTAAAAATCTAAGTGTTTCTTCCTCTAGTTATAAAATTGCCTGGGAATCACTTGTTGATAGATATGACAACAAAAGGGTTTTAGTTCACAATCATATCAAAGCAATTTTTGATGTCGAACCGTTAAACAAAGAATCATCGGTAAAGTTACGTAGTTTTTTGGATTCTATTCGAAAGAACCTTCGATCTTTAGAGTCGCTTGTAGAACCCGCAGTTATGACGGATGCATTGTTGGCATTTTTGATCACCTCTAAATTGGATATAGCTAGCTCTCGCGAATTTGAGAAGATAAATATAAGCAATGACGTATCTTTGTACGACGATCTAATGAAATTTCTTGATGAACGTGCAATGATGCTAGAAACGCTAGAAAGTAAGCATTCAAAATCACATGTGGAGCGTAATGCTAATTCTCGCTCGTTTGTTTCTGTAACTCCGTCAACCGTTCAACATTGCACATTCTGTAACAAAGATCACAGAATCAATACTTGTGCCAATTTTAAACGGCTTAGTGTTCAGGAAAGGGTTGATAAGGTAAGAGATCACAAATTATGTTTCAATTGTCTAGCAAAGGGTCATCTTTCAAAAAATTGTAGGTCTAAATTTTCATGTCAGACATGTAAAGCTAAACATCACAGCTTAATTCATTTAGAGAGAAAAACTGACCCTCCGATAACATCCAGCAACGAATCAGCAAACACATCTCATGACATGGACGTTAATTTAGCAGCCCTTGCGGCTAGCTATGGCAAGGTTTTGCTTTCCACAGCGTGTGTGAAAGTTTTTGATTCGACTGGTAAAGCACACCTTGCAAGGGTTCTTCTTGATTCAGGTTCCATGTCCAACTTTATTACTAGTGAATTAGCTAACAAACTTAATGTGGATAAATTTCCTATCAATGTTCAAATACGTGGCATAGCAAATTCCCCAGCGAAGACTAACATGCGCACTGACGTAGTTATTATGTCAAACCACTCCAATTACGAATTAAAGGCGTCATGTTTAATCCTCCCTCAAATATCTGACTATATTCCAGGAAATTTTGTATCCATTCGCGACTGGCAAATACCTTCAAATATTCGTCTTGCTGATCCATCATTTAACAAACCGGACAAAATTGATATTTTGTTAGGAGCATCTTGTTTTTGGCAACTTGTTTGTATTGGTCAAAAGTCACTGGGACCTGAGAGGCCTATTTTACAAAAGACAAGGCTAGGCTGGGTAGTTAGTGGAAATATTCCCACGTCACAGTCTACATCTGTGTGCCATTTCACGCAATCGCATGACATTTCGCAAGGTTTAAGCAGGTTTTTCGAAATAGAGGAAGTTCCTACAGAGAAATCGTTATCAGAAGAAGAAAGGGCTTGCGAAGCACATTTTCTCGAAACTCACCGACGTGATAAGGACGGACGCTTCATTGTAACTCTTCCTCTAAAACATCCAATTAATTCTTTGGGCGATTCATATGAAAGGGCTAGTAACAGGTTTTTGCGCCTTGAACAAAGGTTAGCATCTAATGCAAATTTACGTGAACGATATGTTGCTTTTATGCGCGAATATCAGTCTTTAGGGCATATGTCTGTCGCTCACGATAATGTTTCAGGCCATCAGTGTCACTCATTTTACTTACCACATCATGGCGTGCTAAGGGAAGAGAGTTTAACCACGAAGTTACGTGTTGTTTTTGATGCATCGGCTCAGTCATCGAACGGTGTGTCATTAAATGACTTGTTGATGGTAGGTCCAACCATACAGCAGGGCTTATTTTGTATATTACTTCGCTTTCGTAAGCACCGGTATGCCATATCAGCTGATATCGAAAAGATGTACAGACAGGTATTAGTGGAACCTAGTCAACGGTCACTACAGAAAATTCTATGGCGTGAATCTCCCTCTGAACCACTTCTAACCTATGAATTGAATACGGTGACGTATGGCACTGCGTCGGCTTCTTTCCTCGCAATTCGTAGTTTGTTCCAATTAGGCAACGATTGTTCGCACCAAAATATTTCAAGAATAATTCAAAACGACTTCTATGTAGACGATCTTCTCACAGGTGTTGAAACAATTGAAGATGGTCGCAGATTATGCAAAAATCTGGACAAAGTTCTCGGTGCTGGAGGATTTCACCTACGCAAATGGATGTCTAATGAACCAGATATGTTATCCGATTTACAAGATACGAATATTCATCCAAATTCTCTTTCACTTGATACCACAGCTCATACTAAAACTCTAGGACTAGCTTGGTCCTGCAGGGAAGACTGTTTTCTCTTTTCTATATCTCCTCCCAATCAAAGACGAATAACTAAGAGATCAATATTGGCTGAAACAGCACAAATCTTTGACCCCTTGGGATATCTAAGTCCATGTATTGTGCTCGCTAAGATACTTTTACAACAGCTTTGGTTGGAAAGGATTTCTTGGGATGAATCATTACCGCAAAGCTATTCCAACAAATGGTGGAGGTTGCGTACTGACTTGGAGTCTCTAAATAGCTTAAAGATACCACGATATGTTCTACTTCCGCAACCACAAGTGGTGGAATTACACGGATATGCGGATGCATCAACGCAGGCCTACGGTGGTTGTTTGTATATACGTTCCGTCTCAGCATCCAAGGATATTTCTGTTCATCTCCTATGTTCAAAAACAAAGGTTGCACCCTTAAAGAAACCTCTCACGGTGCCTAAGCTTGAACTATGCGCGGCAGTTTTGTTATCTAAATTAGCCTCACAAGCTGCAAAGGCGATGAATATTGGGTTTGACAACATAATTTTGTGGTCTGACTCCACAATAGTGTTATCATGGCTAAAAACACCTCCTAACTTATTAAAAACCTTTGTATGTAATAGGGTGGTTCAGATCCAAGAATTGACGACTAACGCTTCCTGGAGACATGTGCCGACTAAATCCAATCCTGCTGACATTTTGTCTAGAGGTATCTTGCCATCTCAGTTACAGAGCTCTATGTGGTTTTCTGGCCCTTCCTGGTTATCGCAAGAGGCTGATTGTTGGCCTAATTCCCCAAATGAGTTAATTTCCGAAGAACTTCCAGAGTACAAGGAGAATATCAAAACTTTGCATGTGAGCATTTCTGCTCCATTTCTGATTCAAAATTTCTCCAATTTGTCAAAATTAGAGCGGGTTGTTGCATATTGCTTGAGGTTTTTCCATAATTGCACAAAACCAAGAGAAGAGCGTAAAACTGGCCCCATAAGCGTGATAGAATTGCGAAATGCAACGGTTCGTCTAGTTCGAATTTCGCAACGAGAGTCGTTCCCTGGTGAAATTAAATGTCTTGACAGAGGTTCTAAACAAATGTCCAATTTCGCAAATTTAAATCCGTTTTTGGATTCTGATGGTTTGATTCGTGTGGGGGGTAGGTTGCAGAATTCCAGTTATACTTTCGATAAGAAGCATCCATGGCTGATTTCTGGAGGGCACCCTCTTGCCCGCTTAATCGCAGAACGTGCGCATATACAGTGTATGCATGCTGCACCGCAACTATTGTTGTCAGTAATTCGCGAGCGTTTTTGGATTACATCGTGTAGAAATTTGTGCAAGCGTGTTGTGCATCAATGCATAAGATGTTTTCGGAGTTGTCCTAAGACCATTATGCCAGTTATGGGAAACATGCCCCGAAATCGCGTAAATCCTTCTCCTCCCTTTCATTCAACGGGCATTGATTACGCGGGACCGATATATATTCGAGATCGTCGTGCACGCGGATACAAAAGAATCACAGCATATATTTGTCTTTTCATTTGTTTCAGTACGAAAGCAATACACTTAGAATTGGTAAGTGATTTAACTACCAACTCATTCATGTTAACGCTCAGACGATTTGTGTCGCGTCGCGGCAAACCGGCAAACATATACTCTGATAACGGTACCAACTTTGTTGGTGCGAAGAATGAGCTGCGACAATTATATACATTTTTAAACGATTCTGAAAATGAAATCAATGTTTCCTGTGCGAATGAACTTATAAATTGGCACTTTATACCCCCTCGCAGTCCTCATTTTGGCGGACTATGGGAGGCGAACATAAAATCTGTAAAACGGCATTTGAGACGTGTATTAGGAAATGCAGTCTTAACATTTGAAGAAATGTACACTACCCTAGTACAAATTGAAGCGATGCTGAACTCGCGCCCGTTGTGCCCTATATCCGATGATCCAAACGACCTCTCCCCTCTTACTCCTTCCCACTTCCTAATTGGAAGAGCCGCAACCGCACCACCAGACGCTGATGTAACCCACATCAAGGAAGCTAGGCTAAGCCGTTTCCAACACATTCAGAAGCTTCAGCAGCACTTTTGGAAACGATGGAGTAAGGAATATATCCCAGAACTGCAAGCTCGAACGAAGTGGCTGACGTCCAAGGACCCCCTTCTCCGAGTAGACGCCCTGGTCCTCATAAAGGAAGATAATACACCCCCTCTTCTATGGAAATTAGGACGGATAGTGGAGATCTACCCTGGTAATGACGGAGTGTCTAGAGTCGCATCCATCCGCACAACTCACGGAGTTATCAAGCGGTCATTTGCGAAGATATGTCCCTTACCCAGTGAGGAGTGAAAGTGACCATTTAGTTATCAATCAGTCGTTATTTAATCATTATGTTTGTTTTTGAAAGTTATTTCAAGGCGGGGGGTAATGTTAGTAACACATGAAAAAAAATGAAATGAGATGTAAATAGAATTGTCACCGTCGAACTCATGTCGAATTAATGTTCTTGTAAAAAAAGAATAAAAAGTGTGTTAAAGCCAAGCAGAGAACTCATCACTACTATTTAAAAAACAAGTGGTAATACCCATCGGTATTACAAACACCAGATACTGTGTTGCAAATAACGCTACATCTTTCAAAATTTTCAAAAAACTCAAGATATCTAAGTAGCAGTTGAAAATAGGTAGGTATAGGAAAATCTATTTGAACTCATCATAAAATTTTCTCAGGAATTTAAAAATGACATAATATACAGGCTGTTCCATTTAAAATAAGAAAGTTTATGGCGACTTCCGGTATAACCGAAAGTGGTAAGACCCTGAAAATATTTTAAAATGAAAGAGAATCTTGAATAGCCCCGGATTCCAAAAATTCAGAGTTCCAGGTTTTTTCTAACCTCGGAAACTTCTAACGAACGGCTACCGTGGAAAACCCTCTATAATTATAATTTTACTGCGTAAGTACATATTTTTGAAACCATCAATATCGCTACACAGGATTTAGCAATTGAAACATTAGAATCTCTAAGATTATGTTTATTAACTTCTAGTCCTAATATTTTCATAAATATGGATAAAAATTATTAATACAATCTTATAAGTAACAGTTGCTTTGAAAATCATCTAAGTAAGGTGTAAATGATAAGAAATTATTTGATATAATTGTATATTATATAGTTGGTAGTTTCACAGCTCACGATTTGAAATAATCATATTCTGTATTATATTATGCTGATGAAAATTAACGAACAATGGCCAAGCGTAAGGTTAACTCCAGCGTTTCGGTTATTATTAAATTAAGTTTCGCAACCGTTAATTAGTGACTCTAGAAAGGACTTAATGGTTACCGGGTAAAGGTGCACGCGATCCCAAATTGTGTTCCGGGTTATCCAACTAACACAAACTTACTGTTATTATTATAATGATACGTTATTAGTTTGTTACCCTGTCTCTTTTTGTGATCACTATCATGTGTAGATGGCTGTGCATGTGCGCGCACGTGTGCTGTTCACCGGGGGATCGTTTGAAGTCACATCATTCAATTACGGCGATTCTGCCTCTGACCCCATCAGAGAGTCTCTCGATTGCATCACAAACATTTGTTACTCTATTCGCAAAAAGAGTGACAAAGCGTGCGAAATATGAAGCATATCGTGTTTATCAAAACTTCAATTGTAATGAACGTTGGCAAGCTTTCAATTAAAATGTTCTCGTCATAGTTCAGATTTCACTTACTCAATGCTGATGTCACAAAATATATATGTACAGACGCTGTTTTGTATATTACCAATAAGCATTGCTTTAGTTAGTATATCGGTCAAAATCTACAACTTTAATGTTAGCTTGAATAATAAAATATTTGCATAAGTATGATGATACACCCAATATAATTGATGTGAATAATTGATAAATTTAATCAAACGAAGCAAAATGATTTTATTATGGCACATTTCAAATATTTTTCGAAACGTTTGCCGACATTACCTAATAGTATATTAAAAAAAGCTTTCACATTTTAAAGCAAAATCTAAGTTTAAAATCGACTATTCTTTGTTTGAAGGAATTATTACTTCAAGTCTTATAAATATTTAGGAGTTACGGTAACTTCCGATGGTAGAGATTAAATAGGCATACAGAACAAAATAACAAAGAGAAAAATTATAATTAGACAATGTATTACAACGGGTGTTGTGTAATGACAATATTTCGAAGAAAACAAAAACCCGGATATTCCATTCTTTTGTTTAAAGCTGTGTTACCTATGTAAGTGAAGTGTGGACGTTGAATAAAAAGATGGAAAACAAAATAATGTCAACGGGGATGATGTACTGGAGACGATGCTTTAGGAAGATATTATTGAATCACGAAAGGAACGAAAGAATAAGAGAAATAATGCAAGTTGGCACATTATTAATAAATAAAATAGAACGTAAACAACTATTGTGGTATGGTCACATGAGGAGGATGGACCAAGACAAACTACTACAAAAGGTTTGAAAATGAAAGCCTGCTAATAGAAGGAAAAGAGGAAGACCAAGAAATAGTTGGGGAAAAGGAATTATAGAAGCCATGCAAAAAAGAGGATTGAAGGAAAATGGTTTTAGAGACAGAGCCTCTTGGAGATTGGGATGCAGTAGATGGCAATATTAACTGCATACAATCCGCTTATACATATATGTTTCAACCTTTCAAATGAGTGTTCGTCGTTGGCAATTTTTAATTTAGCCTTATCGTTGGAAACCGATATCTACTTGGCGTTGCCGGTTGAGTTTTGCCTTGGAAATAAGAGTTTGTTGAAAACAAATAGAAGAAGGGTCTTCTTTTTCGATTTCCTGAGAGTATAGTATCTTTCGGGAAATTTTATCTAGAAATTTGCTTATTTTTAATTTGAAAATCTAAAAAATGCTGTAATCTACTTTCTTTGAATGATAGTACAACGTGTTTGGTACAAAGATGATATGTATCTAGTTATTTGGTAGTTTGGGCCTGTCCCTGATATAATCCTGGAGTTTTGAAGAGCAACATTCGAGGCAACATTCTCGCTGTAGGTTTTCCATTGGCGTTTTGATACACTTCATGGGAGTTGAAATGATTTATATAACACGGAATTTATATTGGAGGAGATGTTCGTACCAGCAGTATGGGATTTTATCATCCTTTTGAACTTTCGAAAATACGTACAAGATATTTCAAGGTTAGATTTTGTGAATAATTGACATTTTATATTGTGAAATTTAGTATTGCATATTTGAGGTTGGTCATGATTCTTTGGGTTTTCATATACGTATTTCTTGTCACTGTTTTTATGTTCATTTAGTTGGTGCATTGACTTGCGAAAGTTCATATGGTGGGAAATTTGAATTTTACTTATGTTTATAAATCGACAGATTTAAATTCTTGGTCTGAATTGAGATAATAGTAGTCTTTATAATAGTGGTTTTTATATAGTAAATGAACCTACTTACTTGAGAGTATCTGCAGAAGGCTTATTTCTTTGTTACATTTTTGACATTAACTCATATACCTGTATACCATTTGTAAAAATATAATGTATAGAAAGCAACACTAAATGATAACTAAACAATCACATTAAAGATACATTGACAGTAGATGGTATATTAGGAGTTATAAGGAGTGTTTACAGCCAGATTCACCTACAATTTGAGATCTGATTTGTTTCTGAATTTGTAGAAAGTATTACAGATGACTCTAGATGGTATTCAATAAAATTAAACAGTTATTTACTCTATAAAATATAATTTAAAACATTGTCTACAGAAGGGATAATTAGGAATTTTATGGAATTCAAACAGTTATTTCTTAAACAATATTGGTCAGAAATAGAGCAGGGTCGAATTAGAGAGCAAATATGTAATGGGAGGTTCTGAATTTGTAGAGAGTATTACAGATAACTCTGGATGGTATTCAGTAAAATATAATTTAAAAATTTAAAATATTGTCTATAACCAATTACAAATATGCAGCAAACTAAACACTTAATTTTTGCGCCTTCGTTAACTCTGGGACATCGTTAATAAACTTATTTATTACGTCTGATAATGGTCTTCTTCTCAACATTATATTTATAACATACAACAAGATACAGTACTTCGAACATACTTGCGCTACTACTACATCGGGTCGGAATTTCGAATAATTCGCAGCTGAAATACTGCTTCCGTATCGCTCGAACAGTTACCTACTTTACTTAGGAGATATATTCTTTACGCATTTTTTTGGAATTAGCGTTTTTAAGGTTTCTTTAATAAAAGGAATGAAACTTACTAATCTAGAATTACATAGTGGATAATAACGTCTATTTTTTAGTATTTGTTAAAAGTAAAACTGTCATCAAATTACATTCATATGAGCAATCACGTTACTTTCTTTAACTGTAAAATTTGACATTTTTTCGGGAAATTTTCTAATTCATACTAATATTTGAAAGAAGCTAGCAAAAAAGTATTCATTAGTACCAGTGGATGGAATTGAAATCTCAAAATTGGATATTTTGACACCGCAGGCAGACTTTTTCTATTCCAGGATTTGACTGCATTTGAGTTTCATACTAATATTAAACATTAGAAACATTCAACGATATACCTAATACCGATTTTCTAATTGTAATTACTTACAATTAGAAAACATGCGGCATATAAAGCAACATTTATATCAATATGCAGTTTGGAAATATATTCCTTCAAAAACTGTTCCTTTGCATATTGATATTGATTTAGAGCATTAGTTGAAGCTAGAATACATATGTAATTAAATAATTTTTTTTTCATGTGATTATTAAATTTTTCCTGTTTTATAAAATAGATTATAATAGAGGTATAGTTGTGCTAAACGCGAAAAGTTTATTTGAAATTATATATTGGGAAAACGTTTTATTGTAAGGACCAGCTGATATTTACAGCTGCGGTCACTATAATAGCACCACGTACAAATTTATACTGTTCCGTTTACATCTGTTTAACTGTTGGACCGATTTAACTCAAAACAAAATAATAAATTCTTTGATGTTAATGGTTTATTATCATAAGAAAATTATTAGGTTTTTTTCAACAGTTTATAATACGCTAATTAATTTAAACAAAAAACTTAAAAACTACACAGTCAAAATAATAGCACTTCACTTCATTTTTAACAAAAATTAGTGGTCTTTCTTAAAATAAATCAAAAATTTCACTCAAATATCTTGTAGATAAATTAATTGTATGGTTTCAATACTTTGTCGCGTGCCCTTTGTTTGCTATTACCGCGGTACAACGCCTTCCCATGGAATCCACTAAATGCTGGCATCTTTCAACTTTGATGGAACTCCAAATTTTCTGCACAGCCTCCCAGAGCCCTTTAACGCTTGTTGGTTTTATTGTAGATACACCCTTCTTTATGTCCGTCCACAGATTTTCGATAGGGTTCAAATCTGGGGACTGTGCAGGCCACTCCATTACATTGATAGAGTTATCGTTGAACCATTTTTTTGCCATTTTGCTGGTGTGTTTGGGGTCATTGTCTTGCTGGAAGACCCACAGCAGCGGCATTTCGTAGGAAGCATACGGCAGCATAATTTCATCAAGGATTTTTACATAAACCGATGAATCCATAATGGTTTTGATCCAATATATAGTACCCACATCTTGATACGAGAAGCAACCCCATACCATAATACTATGACCTCCATGTTTGATAGTTTTTGCTGTGAATTGTGGCTTGTATTCGCTGTTAGGTGGCCTACGGACAAAACATCTGGAACCCTTTCCACCAAAAAGAACAATTTTGGATTCGTCAGTCCATAGCACATTTCTCCACTTTTCCTTTGGCCAATTTAGATGTGCTTTAGCAAAAGATATCCGCTTAGCAACATGCTTAGAGGAAAGCACTTTTCGAGGACTACAGGCATTGAGGCTGTTGTCTCGAAGTCTGCGGCGAATAGTTTCCACGCTTGCCGGCACATCCAATGTTTTTTTGAGCTCCGTAGCTGTCATAAAGGGATTTGCTTTAGTCGTCCGTACTAATCGTTTTACCATTAAGGGTGACAAAAACTCGCTTCCTACCACGGGATTCAACTTTTTGCTCATATCTTAGGGCATTTATTATCATTTTATTGGAACAGCCCAGCAATTCCCTTATTTGGGAATACGATTTACCCTCGGACGCAAATTTTTTTATTAGTTCACGTTTTTCCGGCGAACAATGCTTTCCGCGACCTATAAATATACAATTTTTATAAAATTATTACACGATTTTATAGAAAGTATATTAAAAAAATTTTATTACCTTCCGTTTTCACTTTTTTTTCACAAAATTTTGCACAACAAATTTAAAAAAGCCTGCCGGTGCTATTTTATTAACTGCACGAAATGATAAGTGTTTACAAAAGATCTTTTATAACTGATTGACAGTTACGAAATTTGACAACAAATGCACACACTCTGAGATAGCATAAAAAAATGTAACTGTTTTTTACACTCCAGAAAATAATATAATAAATAGGTGAGTTAGTAGGTAGTTTTACATCTTTCGAATCAGAATATTGCAACTGGTGCTATTATATTGACCGGAACTGTACATTGTGTAAATTTTGTAGCATAGGTTTTATGCTGTAAAACGACGATTTTTGTTTCTGTGGATACCGTAGAACGAAAGTGTCACACATTCTTGATATTACTTTGTTACATTCTCCATAGATAATAAATAAATTTAAATGGAATTTCTTTTACGTCATTTCGGCCATGGCTAACTTGACACATGTTTTAAAATATATGAGAGCACTTTTCTTCGTAATTCAAAAATGTTTGCCGGCAGGTTCAGGGAACTTAATAGTAAATCGACCTTATTTTTAGCGTTGTGTAATAAAGGAAAAAAAATAGGGGATTCCATTTAAAATTGTTGGCTTTTCTGCATTTTTCGAAACTAATCTTTTATCAATTTTCATTCACACCCTGTATAAGATACAATAATTATTATACATCACCTTGATGCATCTACCTTCAGTCTGCAAGTATTCCAGGTAGATTGAAGAAAATCGGAAGCGCGTATGAGGTAATAGCATTTATTATAGGAAATGCGAATATCACTTTTCCCCAAAGAATCTAAATATCTCGAAAAGAAAATGAATTTAAGTATAAGGATACCTACATAAAAGATTATAAGAGATTTTAAGAGACATTCAAAAATTTAAGAATATGCAGAATGTTCTACCTAAAATAAGAAACTTGATGTCAACAGCCTGTATAACCGGAAGTACTTAATAGTTCTGAATATTTTGCTGGGGTGGGTCAAATTGTTGTTAGTACACTACCAAATTTTCAGATTTTTCCGATGAATAGTTCGCCATATATTGATGGCTTCAGTTCGTCGTGGGATACCTGTATATAGCTAAAAAAAAATACTATACCGGGTGTTTCTGGGAGGTGGCTCGCCTCCATAATTTTAATTTTAGATAGAGAAACGAAATTTGGGAATATAAAAATTTAAAAAAAGAATTCTTTTTATGTCAAGAAATATCAAATTTGGTACAGTTGTGCTCAAAATGTTATCCCGAATAAAGATATAGAAAAATATACAGGTAGTCTCATTTAAAAATCGAAAATCAAAGTCATTTCCGGTAAAACCGAAAGTGACAAAAATTTAAATGTCAAAAAAATGTAAATTTATGCCCCGTACTTACTTCCCAAATTTCGTTTCTCTATCTCAAATACTTCAGAAGTTATAGGGGCGAGCCATCTCCCAGAAACACCCGGTATATAAAGCTAAGCGAAATTTATTGACTCAAACGAGATTAGGAAAGGTTTTAGGACAAACCAAATTTTTGGGAGGTGAGAAGAAAACTACCACCTTGGTAATAGCGACTCGGTTTGTTCCTCTTGTTGAAAGTAGTACACATATGTACAAAAAGCTAGCAGATGGAAAAGCAATTAGGAACAATAATAAATTAACAGTTTTGACTATTACCAAAAGACAAAATGTTTATGTTAATGATGCCCGTCAATCCAAAAATAAAATATTAGAGAATAAGGATATAGAAATAACTATTTAACTTTAACATATTGTTCTATACTTTGAATAGTATAGTCCGTTCACGATACCAAGCCGTGTACGCTACTAATAGAATTTTCGGAATGACGAACACAAGCACAATAAAATACCTAT
The DNA here is from genome assembly GCA_949128085.1 of Cetonia aurata. Taxonomy (NCBI): domain Eukaryota; kingdom Metazoa; phylum Arthropoda; class Insecta; order Coleoptera; family Scarabaeidae; genus Cetonia; species Cetonia aurata. The sequence goes on from OX421885.1 coordinate 4,028,871, forward strand.
CGAAGTATAATATTCAACATCACTACGAATGTCTTTTTATGTTGGTGCGAATGTACACTGTTGACACATACCGCTCTGTCATTTGAGATTTTAAAGGTTATTACCTAAATATTGTACGTTGGACATGAGCATTTAATACCTTAACCTAAAATATAACCTAATCGATTTTGCAACACTGTTTTGACATCGTTCATGACATGCACGTCTTGCTATCGTGAACGGACAATAGGACCATTTTTTTAACAAAACGTTTAGACGAACAACCAATTTTTAAGCCAACAAAAAGAAATACACAAGATAAAATAAACCGTAAATACGCATTTATTTTATACTTATACATGAACTTTTATGTAATATGCAGTAGGTGGCTAGAGACTAAATTTGGTATGTATGTTCGTATAATATGCTGCTACAAAACTTGTAGATAAATCTTTTAAATTCTCAATTAAATTTGATTAACTAAACAACTGTTTAATTTTAATATTACTGTTTAACCTTACATATTCAAAATCACTAGGTTTTACAATTTAATACATCAACAAAATCTAACCTTGAAATCTCTTGTATGTAATACAAAGATTATGAGTTCAAAAAATCGCTTACTGCTGGTACTCTTCCAACATAAATTCCATGTTCAATAAACCATTTCAGCTAGCATAGATAAAACATAAAAATACACTTATATAACACAATTTTGATTTCATGGATTCTGTGAGTTTCATTGAACATAATACACATAAAATAACATAGCAATACATATACATAAATATACTATGATATCAAGTTTGATACCGCTTGGTAATCCCAAAAAATACAAATATTATACATATAGTTTAAACTTTTATTGTTTGTGCTAATAACGTAAATCTGAAAAAAAACTGAAAATTATTTAAATTTTGTGAGTACCCAAATTGTGGGATTTTTTATTCTTAGTTTTATTCATTGGGTAACTCCATTTTTATTAGATATAAAAATGCAGTATTTTTTTCATTTACTTTAATATAATACTACTTATCGTATTAAATATAATGTTAGTACCGTCCTACCTTTCCATAAATAATGTAGTTGCTCGAAAACACATATATCTACAGTTTGAGGAACACGAGCGGGCGCATCACTTATGAACATTACTATATAATTTAATATTCTCTGCGTATCTTTCATTTAAATTATTAACCAACATTTAATAACACCAGTAAGCTTAGAATAATAAATTTTTATTTAACTCCCAGATAGCCTACTTATAAGGGACAGCCATTCTGCTCTTATCATTTCTTCCTTTTATGCCAAAGCGGAAATAATCCAGCGAAGCGTTCATAAAAATTCAATGACTGTGCTTGTTAAAGGTTTTCCTGATTTATTACTTCAACCTCGATGAACGAGAATGACGAGAAAAGCAGCGAGCTTTGTTGCGGGAAAAAATGGCAGAGTAAGGACAAAGAAGGAACTCAGCTTAGGTTTTTTTTTTTCTTTTTTACGCATTATCTCCGATTATTTAATTTTAATATCATAATTTTCGTGGTCGAACGGATAAAGATAATCGTCGACGACTTTTGCAATTACGACTACGTTATTATCTAAGATTACAAGAAAATAATTTTCGTCAAAAAATAACAGAGAATTAGGTGTGCAAGGATTATTTTTATATCTCTACGATTAATCAATGATATATAAACAATTAGGTACGCTTTATCCATAATTTTCGGCATTCACAAAACAACTGAATCAAATTTTAATTAAATAAATTATGATAATTTGCACATTTTTAATAGCAGTGAAAAATCACAAAATGTTTTCTTTTTCCATCAACTTTTTGCTCTTCGTTGTAGTATTATTTGAATTCTAATTTCAAGCGAGTTTCAGAGGAGTAAACCTTCTTTACAAGTAATTATAAAGTAGTACAAGTAAGGGACCTGAGAAGCGTTTGCAAAGGCATTTATAAACCCTCCCTAATACTTTTAAAAAGTAAGTAACTCGAGGGTTGCTATTTTAAAGTGACACTACCTTATTTGTACTTTTTTCGTTTATAAACTCTAATGTACACAAACACGCAATAAAATATCAGCGTAAAGGATTAATCATGATAGTTATACTCTTTCAATACATTGAATGTTATGAATTAATTAACTATTTTAATAACGTTACTAGAAATATGTTTAAGTAACAAAATTTAAGTATAAACTCAGTTTCCTATTTCAAGTAGGGAAAAAAAGGCATACGGTGCAGGTAACGTTTCGTTTGGATATCCAAAAAACCTAATACACTTCCTGAAGTGCAGTTGTCATGTGTATCTGGCGAGTACATATGTATTCATGCGCACGAGTGTACAACTTTCCATCTTTTACCTGACCCAAAACGATTTTGTATGGTATAAAGTTCGGGCAATGGTGATATTTCAACAAAGGTAACAAAAAATAAACAAAAATACACTCCGAACTATCGATACTAAATAATACCGATAACAAGAAATATCTACAGGGTGTAGCACCTACGGCGCCTCGAACCATAGTTCCCCTATCATACAAAACTCTATATCTATAACTCCTATCTACTAAAACTCTTCTGGGTACCTATAACCAGAAAAGATCTGCAGAATGCCTCAACCTGAGTAAAAATAATATTCGGATATTGACAGGGATCCTTACAGGCCATTGTAAACTGAACGGACATCTAAGCAGGCTTGGAATAGTGAAGGAAGCCGAATGTAGATTTTGTAGGGAACAGGACGAAACGTCCATTCATCTCCTCACAAACTGTGTTGCACTGTGCAACTCAAAGGCGCTGCACCTGGGAGCATGTGAAATCGAAGAGGGAGAGTTACCTAATCTGGGGCCTTCGGACATTCTGCACTTCTTGAAAGGAATCAGACTGGACGGCCAGCTGTAAATACAGCGAGAAGAGGGGACACAATAGATCTTTTAGGTCGCAGTGTACTATCACCCTAATCACACATACATACATACATCATACAAGATATCGAAGAAAGTCTAAGAGCAAAATTGTGGATAATTACCCTCGCTATCTTTCTAAATGTCAACGACTGAGGTGGTTGGGGCACGTTCTACGAAGAGACAAAGACCAGATAACGAAAGGTATAATGGAATGGAGACCTCTTAGTAACAGACCGAAGGGCAGACCACGAACAACGTGGTGGGAACAAGTGACACAGGACCTTGAAAATATGAACATCTGCAACTGGAGGCAGAAAGTGCAGAACCGAATGGAATGGAGGGAAATCACGAGGAGGATCCTAATCACCACATAACGACGAGGGACGCAGGGAGTAATCCACCCTAACCGAATTGGATTGTGAAGGCTTATATATATATATCTTTCTAAAATACTTTTGACCAGCAGTGGCGTGCCGTATTCCAGTGGCGTATCAAAGTTATGTTTTTTTTTTTTTTAAATGGGACGCCCTATATTTTATAGCAGATTTGGAAAACTCTCGAAGAGTACTTATTTTTCTGTGTAACATGGTATACCCCTGACTTTAGCGGTTTCGCTGCTATAACATTTTTTCCTCATAGCCGGATCATGGTTCGAATTTTTTTTCGGCAGGAACTAAATTGCGCCGGCGCACAGTGGATCGAAGTTGGTTAAAAATCTGACAGAGCGTAAAAAAGCCAATCTTCCAGAATCATAATAAAATGTGTATAAGTGTATAGTAAAATAAGCATTCGATATGGAAATCACAGTACAAACAAGTAGATTGACGGAATATCGAACAAAAGCAAGTCTGGAAGTACATGTTCGGAGATGTTACGCTAAGAATGTATTTCGACCGTCCTCTTCGACTACTAAAATCTTCGGAATTAGGAACGAGACGAAACTGCAATTTGCTTACAATATACACTAACTATGTGTAATTCAACCGGCAAAATATTGACAAATCATATTTGTAACTAACTATACAATTACCATTTCTTGAAGATGGCGTTCTAGGACTCTAAATTTTAACTTTTATTAGCTTTTTAAAAAAATGCCCAAATTTGCCAAAAAAAAAGGAAAACTGTTTTGTCATCTAGGATCCTTCTAGTACTTGCTCCAGCGATTTCGGGTGCTACTTCGCGCAACTTTTTGAAAAAAGACGTTTTGTTTATCGCATTACCATAAATACATATTAATTAATGTTTCTATCAAATATTTGTTGAGTTATGCCATTTCAGTGACGAACATTTGATGTAGTTTTCATAATCTCTTAGTTCTCAGATTAAAAAGGGTATACACCAATTTAATTAATTATGAATATCGGTCATATACCTACATTATGAGATCGAATATGCTACTTCTTTAATATTCGCTGCACTTATTGTATCGTTGACATTGTCTTATAATATTAAGTTAGAATTGTGAAATGTGTTGTGTTAGCTTATAATAATCGATTAAGAGAAGATAACAAATTACTAAACGTAGAAATTTTATATAATAAACTTTTCTATATTATTTCACTATTCTATTATTTGTACATGTTTAAAATACAAAACCAATAATAGTCATTTAACATATTAGTGCCTAGTGGCACAACAGTGTGCCTAACATTTTTGAATTATTTTCCAAAGTTCTATATTAGATGTTAAAATTTATTTTTTTTTTTTTTAAATTTATAGTAAAATTAATCTAAGCACTAATGAGAGTCTTCAAACCAAGCAGCATTTTACCAAGCAGCGAATTCCGCAGGAGTAATTAATTAAAAAAAGTTTGATTTGTTAAAAACTTTTGCTAAAGCGCTGTGTATTCTACAATAATGCCTTTGAGGAACGCATCGTACTCCCTGTATTTCCATTTAAGCAAGTACTTTTTCTCAGTGTTTGCTTTACTCATCTTCAATTTGCATGAACCAAATAAATCCTTGAGAAAACCTTTCAGAGATCAGATTCTCATGAAATTAAAAATGTCTTATTCCGAGGGTCTAATAAATAAAATTAATATGGATTCGACTAATTACTTTTTTCTCAATTCCCTATACAAAGTAAACAGTCCCTTAAATCTTCTTAAAAAATACCAATCCAATTTCCGTGCGAATATAGAATTAATTAAAATACATTTATTTTTCCTATTTCTGCACGTATTACCTTGTGCAAACTAAATCTTTTAACTCAATATTTGCACAGTCTAACGAAATCGCTGACAGCACTCACACCGAAAGCTATATAATATCTATTATCATTGTCATACCCTCACACGCGTGTCTATCCGTGGAAGTGTATTGTGAAGACGTTTCCCTTCTTCCTGCCTGTCGGTTGCCCGCCTGTTACAGTCTCTTTCACTTATTTAAACAACTTTAGCTATTAGCTTTGAAATCCACACCCGGAAGACCGGAAGTCTAGTACTGTTTGGGTTCTGCATTCAGCAAGCGAACGTTCGCGTGCATGCTTGCACGGTCTATCTAAATACCGAAATATTTCCATTTTACTTCCATTGTCTCACTTCGTTACTGCTCGAATATAATACACGGATAGCGTTTTATGCTGAAATGACGTTCGGGTGATAACGTTCGTGCCTCTGGATGTTGTCATAGCACAAGTTATGTTATGCCTTTTATTTGTATTTATTCTCTGGATTTTATCGTGTATCGTCTATTACAACTTTACCTTGTCATTTATCTTTTGAAGCCCTTCTTAAGGGCGTTCACGCATTACCAACGATAAATGTTCGGCAACTCTTTTCTTTCTAGAATACATGAAAAATCCAATCGCTTTAAGATTATAGTCAATTTGTTTTTAATAAATTCCAAAAGTTTGTAAGACCAACATTTAGTGGGGGCACCAAGAATTTATTTGTAATAATTATTGTTGTATTGATATTTAGGTATAATATCAATTTTCTGTAAAAGTAAATTTAAGGAGTTATTGGTGTCATATTCTATTTGTGACAATCTGTTCCTGAATTCCCCAACAACCAATTCCATGGATATGTTGATAGATAGGGAAACAAAAATGTAGTTCTTAAGTAATGCGGTACAGATGCCAGGTGAGGTGAAGCATCTTGGGGTGACTCTTGATTCGAAACTCACCTGGAATCAACATTTAGAAAATATTACCAAAAGAAGCGACTCTAAACCTTAGCAAGACGCACATATGTTAAGAAATGAGGTCTCAAACCAGATATGCTATATTGGATTTATACTGTGGTGATAAAACTAATCTTTAATTGGTGTGGTGGCCTAAGACACTACAGACAAAAGCAACGACTTAATCGAGCAAGTTACAAAGATTTGCATGCATAGGTATGACAGAAGCCATGCGGATTGCACCTACTGCAGCCATAGAAGTTCTTTTGGCTCTGCCGCCGCTTCACTTAGTAATCCAGTGTGAAGCCAGAATGGGTGCGTATGGCTAAAAAATATACTGATCAGAACTACTTATAACTCAGGATATATGGCGATTACGAAACGTGTGCGGGGAAACATTAGATATACAAATGGACCGTATAACAAAACCATACTGCCTTAAGAATTCACTCCAAATAATCTCCAGACAGGAGTGAATGCAGAGGAAGGCGCAGGAATTTACACCACCTCACCAAGCACCAGCTATAGCTATGCACTTCGTAAATATACCCCTCTTTTCCAGGCATATGTATTGACCACCTTGCAAAGTGCAAGGGAAACTAAAAAACAATCCGTTATTTTGGTAGCCTGGTAGCACTAACGGCTCTATCTCGAAGTATCTCGATAAACTATGGGAACTGGCAGAACAAAAGACTATATAGCTTTTTTGGGCGCCACGACCCCAAGGGATCGAGGGCAATGAGACAGCGAATGAACTCACTAGTCGAGGAGCAGAAATGCCACTCCAAGGACCAGAATCGGCTTTGGGAATAAGCAATAGCATAGGAACAACTGGGCAAACATACCCAAGGATAAGCATGGCAAGCAATTTATATGCAAGCCATGCTATAAAAGAGCTGAAGAACAACGACTTTAATTAGGAATCAGCCTTGGATAGTTGTGGGGTTCATGTCGGGATATGCATCGACAAAGGAATGCCCATACAAGATTGCGATATTCAGTGAAGACCTTGACTGACTGCAGACTATGTAAAAAGAAATGAGGGAAAACTCAACACCTATTAAGCAATTGTGAGGCGCTAGATGACAAGAGGCATCAACTGTTTGGGCAAGACAAAGTTGAACCAAAGAAATATAGATTACAGTCTGTTACAGGGCAGATTAGTATATTAATAATGGAGTGGTTTCCGTAACAAGAACATGTAGAGCACAATAAGCCTTTAAGCTGCGGTGTTATACAGAGACTAGGGCCAGACGTGCCTGTGAATAGGAAAATAGAAAATAGAAAAAAACGAATACTTCAGGGTGACAATGAATTTAAAGATTGTCTTGAAGGAGTGCTAGGTTGTAAGTGGAAGAATTTATAATATAAATATTATAGTTTCGTTAGAACATTTAAGATCAATTTTAACTAGACATTCCGTTTGCTTTTCACATCGTTCTATTTTAGTCTTTGAGCCGTCAGTATACCAGTACGGGTCCGATGCTAGCCGGTGTACCATCTTATCTGATATTATGACCTGATACTTTCTAACCAGCTTATATTTTTGAAGCCTTGCTTGCATGTACAAATTATCGAGTTTCAACTCTAACTATTTTTTTCGTTACATTTAGTTGCTGTATTCTAAATAACTAATGTTTATAAAAATAAGAAGGTCTCAGTGAAAGAACCAACATAGTTTATTGTACTGCAATGTAACCATTACAACATGTATGTACTTACAATCATTTGGCATAGAGTTTCTTTAAAGATCACAACTACCAAAATACTTACAATCGATCCAAATTCAGGAGTCTTTTCAACGCAACTAACTGGTCCACAATACCTTCAATGAATGACTGCTTAGAAATCCCTCATTACAAGGTCTTCTAATATAAGACTTAAAGTAAACTGAACCGACAAGATTTACTAAACAGACAAGCACTACAATCGACAACATATTCACTAGTGATACTGAATACGAGGTAAAAGTGGTAGTGTCGGCGTTATCTGATCATCACGCTCAGATAATATCAATATCTCATGACCAAATACCAATTCCAAATACACCCAAGGTACAAAAACGCTTCATCACTAATGAGCAATTAATACAAATTAGAAGTACATTAGAAAAAATGAACTGGTCATCCATAATAAATGAAGTGAACGACGTAGATAACTGTTATGAACGTTTTCTAATAAGGCTCCAGAACGCAATCAAAAATAACTCCCAGGAAAAGTGTTGTATCTCAAACACTAAAAAGAAAAACTGGTTAACAGAGGAGATTAGAGTACTATCAGCAATAAAAAGGCAGATGTATGAGGGAAAGTTGCAACAAAGAATTACAGAAGCAACATACAAGTCATTCTGTCAAGTACTAAAGAAAAAAGTGGAAGTGGCAAAGAAAAATGCTTACTTAAATGATATAACCAACTCACGAAATAAAGTAAAAACTACTTGGAATGTTATAAACGACATAAGGGGCAAACAGAAAAAGACAAGTTTTGACACAGCCGCATTCACAGATAGAAATGACGATGCCATTAATACTTTGGACATATATGAATACTTATTTTATCAACTCAAGCCATGACAGTAACGGAACCGGAATAAAAAACGCTACTAAAAGACCATTAATAAAAAAAGTACCCAATACTTTTTCTCTATTTTTGACTGATCCGGCAGAGGTGTTGCGTATCATTCAAAATCTGAACAATACATCAGCTGTGGGCGACGATGAAGTACCAGAGTACTGAAGTACCAGAGTACTGAAATTTTGTGCAAGTGCTCTGTCTGTTCCCTTGGCGCACGTAATTAATACGTCTTTCAAGACGGGAAAATACCCAGAACTTATGAAAAACACTATAATAAATCCTATTTATAAGAAGGGGGAGAAATCCAGTTTCGAAAACTACAGGCCGATCGCTCTTATCTCAAATATATCCAAAATTATAGAAAAAATTGTATTTGAACGCATAATGAAATTTATAATTAAAAATAATATTTTGGAAAAATCACAAAATGGATACATAAGAGGAAGATCTACTACCAGAGCTGTTTTCCAACTTCTGAAAGAAATAATAAGTGGAATCAACTCGAAAGCATGTACATCTGCTCTTTTATTAGACCTTTCAAAAGCTTTCGACCGGGTTGACCACCAAACTCTTCTAAACAAACTAGAAGAGATGGGTTTCCGTGGAGTTGCGCATAATTGGTTAAGTTCGTACCTACACAATCGGAAACAGTGCGTTCAAGCAAACTTGGAAAATGGCGAGCGAATAAGATCTGGGTGGGGTCGTTGTGTCTCTGGTGTACCGCAGGGTACTATCCTGGGCCCTATTCTATTTTTACTATACGTAAATGACATGCCGGGGAATGTTCAGTGTTTAACGGTGCAATACGCGGACGATACCTCATGTGTGATAAAAACAAACTCTTTGCAACAAAATGTAACAGAGTTAGAAAATACTATAAACGAATGGATGACTGATCACAACCTCCTGATGAAAAAACACAAATAATAAATTTTAACAACAATATTGAAAATATAGAAATTAAATACCAGAACAAATCACTTACCTCTTCTGATGTGGTGTCCTTCCTTGGGATGAAGCTGGACTCTCGTTTATCCTGGAATAGTCACATCGAATATCTCGCATCTAGACTGGCTGGTTTTTGTTATTGTCTTCGGGTCATATCGCGATGTGTTTGCCTTGAAGCTGCACTTAGTGCATATAATGCATACATAAACTCCCGTTTGACGTATGGTGTAATTTTCTGGGGCAATTCTGTCGGCATGGAACGTATATTCAAGCTACAAAAAAACAAGTGTTAGGGCTGTTTTTAATCTAAGGAACAGAGACAGTTGCAAATCATATTTTATAAACAATAATTTACTTACCTTGCCATGTTTATATATCCTAGAATGTGCATTATTTGTTAAAGCTAATTATGCAGACTTTTAACTCACAATACTAGGAGTACTGTGACTCCACATCTTTTGGCGCCTCAGACACATTTATCAAAAGTACAAAGGAATGCTCTACACTATTGCATCAGGATATATAATCATATACCAGACAATATAAAAGCGTTTCCTTATGCTTTGTATAAGAAAAAATTAAAAGAAAACCTAATTTGTAACGCTTATTACACCATAAATGATTTCTTGTCAAATCAATTTAATTAAATGTTCATGCTGTTTGATTCACATTTTGACTCTCTTGTTTTAACATGTGTGTACATTGTTTTTTCTTTTCGTTTGTTATTGTTTTGCTGTTTTTTGACATTTTTTATGCATCTTTTGCAAAATGAAATGAAATATATTATTATTATTATTATTATTATTATTATTATTATTATTATTATTATTAAAACGCTGGATTGCTTTTAATGCTAGTGCCCCCGAATCTTTTCTTGAGAGGTGTACGTATGTCCCTGTCTGATCACTAAAATATGCATATGAGCAATATGAGCTATCTGTTTGCCTTATTGGTATGTTCCAACTTACCTTCCAGAATGCATGTAAATATTAGTTCCTTTATATCATATTTGTCCAAGCTTTTGAACTTTGCTTCATCAATCAGATTGCTGAAAAGAAAGTAGTTTCTTATTATTAATACCTTGAATTAATAAAACATGGATGAATGCGATGAAAAATACACGCCATTAGAGGTTGTGCTACCTGAATATCTTTTCTGTTCTATAATTATACTATTATACATATGCATACCAGCATACCGATAATACTGTAACCTCCTAATAAAAAAGAACACTTGCGTTGAAATATCTTTCTGAAATCCTCCAACAAACCCAATTCGAGTGTTAGCTTAATTACCTACTTCATCATTAATATTATTAGGTAGATTTGATGCTACACGTGTTTACCAACTTTATGATTCTATTAAACCACTTCCCTAAAAGAAATCGTCACAACGAACTATTCTGTAGCGTAAAAACCGATCACACAATTGACCGACAACGCAGATACAGCGTATGCTGCTGCACTTTAACCGATTCTAATATTTGTTTATTCTATTAAATAAATCCCACTTATTGCTGCGCATGTACAACAAGCTGCATTCTCAATTTACTTGCACTAACAATAAGCAAGTTAATAGAGCAAGTTAAGAAAATTCATCAAAACAAAAGTTTTCTTGAATTAAAGCTTTCAATTTTCTTTGTGGTAAAAGATTCTAAGATCTCTTTCTCTTCTAGATCTAAAGATTTATTTACAACAAATACTATTTGATTTTCTCTATAAGAAAATTCTGTTAAAACAATATTTTATTTTAAAAACCAATGTATTATTCTTTGTATATTATTTATTACATAACTCTGCTTTTAATAAATACTCAGACTTTTCAGTCAAGACCATTGCAATGAAGATACGTTTAAATCAACATTTTATTGAAAAAAAATAAAGATTGTCATTTCTGAATAAAATACAATATTTTTTAAAACCTACCGTAAGACATCATTTTTAGATTAATTGTTATTTAGTCTTATTTTTACCTCCAAATTTCTTTTTATGTAATATTTTTATTTACAGACCGGCAGTACGACTCAATAGGATGTAGTATCATTGTCAATTTTGTGCGTCAAACAGCAATATGTACAACAAGTTGATTGTGTGCGGTTCCCATAAAAACGTCTGCCTTAGATGGCCCTGTGACTAGCGCCTTGATACATGTCGGTAAGCAGGTTACCATGACTATTTTCATTTATAATTATTTCAATTTATTTATTTATTTTTATATTTGCTTCCAAAGCAATATTGTAGGAAACTATCGAACTAATTATAAGAAAATGAAAAATATAACTCTCTTTCACCTCTAAATCTTTATTGAAATAATGTTTTCATTTTTAACATTGTCCTAAAAATTCTGAACAAAGAATATTGCATAACATTGTTTGCATTTATTATTTTAAATTCATACTTCATCTAGGTATATTGAAAGTGTAACGATTCTGCTAAATATATTTTGATAATTCAAAAACATTTTCTAGTCACACCTACGCAAAATAATTCTAAACATCTTTTACAAATAGGAAAATCACTTGGCAACAATTACAAAGTAGTGAATATTAAATTTCAGCTTTGTACATTTTTCCTATACAAATTCCCCTTAAGCGTACTAAAATGTAAGTTGAACTCCAAACTTAATTTAGCAAATTGTGAGTTGGTGTAACTTTCAAATGGCGACTTTTTCACTCAAGCTAGTTTCAAACTTTCGCTATAAAACGTATAAACGATCATAAAGTTTTACAACGACAACTACTTCAAGTTTTAATATACGGTAAACGTGCAGGTGTATCTTAGATAACCTAAATTATACTTACTTGTTTCTGCCACAACTACGCAAGAGTCAATTTATTAATATGTAGAGTATAATTTTAATTGACTGACTATTTAAATCCAATTCATTCTGTTATTCTTAAGTAAAGATAAATATAAAAATCTTTATAATAATATACAATATCATAGCTTCATCAACTGATGGGTACACTAGTTTCTATTTACGAGGAAACCTTAGTACGACACTTTAAATTATAGAGATGTTTAATCATATCTTCTGTATTCTACATTAATTAAGACTATTGAACTTGCAGCAGCTAATTTGTACACTCCAGCCTTCGGAAGCGCCGCATATATTTCGGGTTTCGTGACAATGAAACCGTGTTTTCGCTGGTTCGTTGTCGACGAAACCTGCATGATGTGTGGATTATCACAAACACCCCAAGAACTTCAACAAATAGTACATCAATAACAAATTATAAACTAAATGACTGTATCAGCTGTTACTATTTTTCAATTTGCTCTCTTTCTATCTCTCTCTCTTACAAGTGATTAATAGAGAATACCGTCCATACTTCACAAAAAAGGATATATCGAAATAACAGACTGTACCCAAAGAATGTATTCAACATTTCATTCGGAATAGTAGAGAGTTATAGCGATTATTTAATGTTTTTGAGACCGAACTGTGTTTATTACCGTTATAGTTATTGTATATAGTTTTTGCAAACAAAGTAAGATATTGTAAGGACAAACGCGAAAATCTAGTGGGAGATACGCAGAGGAAAGTAAATAGGTGGATGGATATTGTAAAGAACTGTTAATAACAAATACTGAAGACAGTACAGTCCCAATACATGTCAGTATTGAACGAAAAACATTATAAAAAAATTAAAAGTTTGTAAAGCAGCCATTAGAAAGAACAGATCATCAATTGACAAGCTATTTACATAGTTATAATCATGAGCTAAGTTTAGAGCGACATTAATTATTCACAGATTACAAACAGGCATGTGATACTATATGTATAGAGTAGAGCCATTGCAGAGTTATGAGTATCCAGCAAATTGGTTAATTTAGTAAAAGTGACTTCAAATAGAACTAAAATAACTATTGAAGGGAGAATCGAGAGCTTTCGAAGTGAGACCGGATCTGAGACAAGGCGATCCTTTATCCACGGTACTCCTCAACCTACTATTTTTTTTTCCTTGTAAACCAGACTTGTCCGACCCATGGTGCCTCGCGATCGCACAGTATGCGATCGGCTGTCTCCGATTCTATCCCGCAAAGTCTATACTTTGGGTCGCCGTCAAACACTGCAATTTTGTCATTAGGCCCGTAGTAATGCAAAGCTATTTCCTGCTGAACCGCAGCAGTTCTCTAGCTCTGTTCCTGTATGGTTTCCCTATAAAGGTTTTGCCATGTATTACACCAGATATGTTTTTCCAGTATACTAGCTGTTTGGTCCGGACCCGTCGCCTATATGTTTCCGGGCCATTTGCCTTGTAATTCCGAAAAAATGTGGTGGGCCGTACATTTTCATCTCTTTGCGAGTTCGTCAGCCCATTCATTGCCGTCGATTCCTTGACGGTCCGATATCCAAGTCCAGAAGACCTTGTTCCAGTTCGAGAGTTCCACCAATTGGCTTGTGATCGCCTTCAGGCAGTCACAAACCGCCTCGTTCGCTGGTCCTCTTGGTGGACGCTGCCTCTGAACGTGAGCTGCCACGGAGACGTGATCCTGACACGCTCATCAGCGTGGGAAACGTCAGGTTACCGTGGAGCCACCAGGTTAAGTACCTACGGATCCACTTCGGCAGGCATCTCACCTGGTCGAAACAGAGCTCCGAGCTCCGAACTCGTTTTCTAGCTGCCCGCAACTCGTTACTCCCAATGTTAGGGCGAAGGAGTCCCCTTCACGTAGCAAACAAGTTGCTTCTCTACGAGTCAATCCTAAGGCCTGTCCTGGTTTACGGCGCTACAGCGTTGGTGTCGATGGCGCCCACTAGACTGAAGTCCCTCGAGGCACTTCAAAGCAGGACGCTACGGCTACTCGCAGAGGCCCCTTGATTCATTAGAAACGCGCAGATTCATCGTGATCTGCAAATTCCGACTCTCCGAGTCTTCATTAATCAGATGCCCACCGCTACTTAGGCTCGCGCTCAACTCAGCGAAAACCCCTTGATTCAGGTGGTCGTGGAACTCCAAGATCGTGCACCCCCTCTTTCTTGAATTAGACGTTTAGATGTTTTCTTAGAATAATATCTAACGTACAATCACCGTGACGACCGCCTGTCTATCTGTACCTCACCGAGGTAAAACTAAGATAATTTTGAATTCAAAATTCCATGTTACAAGTATCCACCAAATATTACGATCACCAACTCCTCTTGCAGAGTAACTTGTTAAAAGTTACTTCTGAACCCCACCCCGCGGCTTGATCGTGCCGCCTTATCAGCGACGAAAGGGTACATGAACCTACCCTAGGTGAGATGTGAGCTCATTGTCAGTTCCACCAACTCATCCAGGCACTATTTAGTAATGCCTTTAGTGCCGCTTGGCTATCTGAGATCACGTGCATTCGTCTATTTATCACCGCTTCTACATTCATTATGTCTGCACACTGGAAGATGGCACACACCTCTCCCTGAAACACAGAGGCATACTTCCCCAAAGCGTAGCTGTGTCCCTCTAGTATTGGAAGAAGAATATCATTAGAGAGAGTAAATTTTGAAGATGTTATTTGCAAAATATGACTGTTATAAAATTGAGTTAAAACATGACGTTTCGGTCGACTCAGCAACCTTTTTCAAATGCTTAATGCTATCTTGTTACATTATTTAAAAAATTTAAATTATTTATCATTAGTAAAAGGGACAAAAATACAACATTTTAAAATTATTAAAACATACAGAAAACGAAACATGAAGCACAAACAGAATGCATCTACTGCGGACTGGTAGATACATTATGTTTGTCCTTAAGGGAGATAGAAAACACTATGTAACATACTTGGGTTATGAATCCAATTCCTTTACACCTGCTTCTGGCGTTCCACAAAGTAGTAATTTAGGACCACTATTGTTCTTATTATATATTTATGATTTAAGCCACCAACTCAGTTGTCCAAAGTTGTTGTTCGCCGATCTGAAGTTGTACGTCACTATCAATACCTCTTTTGACTGCGATTATTTATAGCGCCAACTAGATATTTTTAATACTTGGTGTATCAGTAATAGGCAATGTGAATAAATGCAAAGTTGTCACATACACCCGTAAGACTCTTCCAGTAATCCATACTTATTCCTTGACTGGATATCATTTGTCTAGATGTGATTCAATAAGGGACTTAACTTTTCTCAGCATATATCTAGCGTCTGCGCATCAGCCTTAAAAATTTTGGGGTTCATCATACGTGTTGTGAGTCCTTTTTATTCAATTACTGTGATCCTTTGTCTTTATTACGCTTTCGTTCGATCTAGATTGGAATATGCAGCCTTGATTTGGTCATCCATATATGCCTATCAAATACAGTGCATAGAACAAATTCAAAGACGATGTTTAAAGTTTTTATACTTTAAAAATCCAGTAATTGGGTTTTGGAACCTTTGGTGTAACAATAACTATCACACTGACAAAGTCAATGCTAGGTTTTTCCACTATCACCAAACAACAATGCACAATCTCTCGACGCGCGTTTCGCTAACCAAGTTAGCATCATCAGGAGATGATTAATACTATTAAGGAGATGATTAATACTATTAATCATCTCCTGATGATGCTAACTTGGTTAGCGAAACGCGCGTCGAGAGATTGTGCATTGTTGTTTGGTGATAGTGGAAAAACCTAGCATTGACTTTGTCAGTGTGATAGTTATACTTTAAAAAGTTCAATACTTACTTCAATACAAGGATTCAGTCACAAAACTTTACTTGAAATGTTTAATATTGATAGTTTGGATCTACGTAGAAGAGAAGGTGAAATAAAATTTTTGTTCAATTTGCTTAACAACAATCTTGATGTTCCTGATTTATTATCACAAATTAAATTTACTGTGCCTAAAGCTGCAGCCAGACAGACCAACACATTCTATTGTCCTACCTCAAGAACAAAGATTGCATTAAAGTTACCTATATATATATATAGAATTTGTAAAAACTTTAGTTGTATTAATAACGTTCACGTCGATATACATGCCTCTTCCCAACCATCTTTATTAGCAATGTGCACACCTCTATTTCAATATTTGTAGCTTTTTTATATGCTGCATTCCTCTCTTATTTTTAGTTTTTATTTTTAGCTTAATTTAGGTTCAACGTACTAGTTTATATTATTTGCTATTCACATGTGTATTTTTTTATGTATATATATTTGACCTGACTGTTTCCGTAAGTAACCTTGAATTATCTTAAGTTAGTTGCATATGCTACACCTCCCGCCCCCTCCCCAATACGCAAGGCGAAGGGTACGTGACATTTTGGTGGAGGCGCCGGGCATCGATCCCTGTACCTCTCGCACAATGTAGGTGATAAGGTTCGTCTTCGAACACCGGGGCATCAAGTAGGCAAAAGTAAAAAACTTTTACCTAAGTATTTTGGACCCTACACTATAGTCGAAAAACGAAATGATTTAAACTATGTAGTAGAATCGTACAAAAAATAAGGCTAAGAGAGATGTAGTACATGTTTTGCGTTTACTGCCATATTACGATCAATGGCAAATTCTGAACTAGTTTATTCTTTTTATGTTTGTTTCAAAACGAATGCTCACTGTTTTTCGTTACAGATTGACCAATCACACAAAGTACGTCGACAGCCATATCTATTCTTATAATATCTTACCGAGATAGACAAAATTTGTGATCGTAATTTTACTGAAATTACAGTACCTAATCTGCAATTCTTATGTTAAAAGTTTACACAAAAGCTTAAACAAAATTAAAGAAGAAAAATCACTGCTCCCTGGTCTAGCCGGACATTCAATAGTAAAACGTAGTTATATTGTTGTAGTAGGTAAAATTTCAAAAACACTTTTTGGTACACTCACCACAGAAGATGCTGAGCATTTTGAGGAAATTATATCAGATAATTTCAAACAGAGAGTTAACTAATGAACAAATTTTAAAACATCAAACATCTGCTGTTTCTTCTACTTTAGATACAGTAGCAAAAACTTTGAAACACATAGATAAAAATAAAAGATCGCTTTCGAGAGAATTAAACGAATTAAGGAAAAGTTATAATAGAGTTCTAACTTCCACCAACGTTTTAGAAATGATATCCTATTTCCCCGGTCTGATTTCTTTCACCAGTGAACTAGTAGCACAGTTTGAACTACAAACAATTAACTTAATTAACATAATCATAGCAACAAAACATGGCACTTTACATCCCCTTATGCTATCACCTTCAAAATTATATAATAAAATTAAGAAAATTTTGGAAAATGTCGCTCATAATTTACAATTCCCTTCTGCTCTTAAAGGATTAACAATATCTAACCTTCAGGAGGTGATAAAGCTCACTGTGTTTATTTCAAATCACAAAATCATTTGTTTGTTGTTTATGCTATTTATCCAAATTGATTCTTTTGCGCTTTATAAAGTTACTCAAGTTCCAATTCATTTGCATAAGAACAAATTTATCGAAATTAAAGTAAATTCCCCTTATCTTGCCATTAATAGCCAATCTAATACATTTTTTACAATAAATGAGGAACAGTTTAAAAGTATCAAACAGGTAGACAACAAAAATTTTATAACTGAACCAATTTTGCATTACTCTGAACCCATGTGCCAACCTGCGAAGTGAACTTACTAAAACCAGTCACTGAACTTCCACAGTCATGTATTCGATATATAGTAACAATATATCATTCCCTTTATTGGGAAACAAGAAAAGGGAATTCCTGGATTTTTGTTATACCAGTGAATGAAACCTTCACAATAAATTGCCTCAATCAACAGATGCAAGTACTTGTCCTATCCGGTAGTGGCCGTTTGACACTGAGTCAGAACTGTTCAGTTATATCTGATAATGTACGTTTAATATCTGTAAATACGAAACAATCGACACTATTTTTAGAATTTATGGAACCCCCTAATGCCAATCCCAAAGTTATGATAAATAACACTCAAGAGTTTATTATTAAAGATTTATCCCCAACAGAACACAAACATTTAACATACTACCTAAGTGACGAACAAATTTTAATGAGTGGAAAGCACATACCGGAGCTACAAAAAGTAAAACACATACATTACATAGTAACCACTTCCTTAATGTTAGGCTGTGTATACATTGTAGTAAAGCGAATTCAAAATAGAAGGCGTCAAACAGTGTCTGTGCGTTACAGCAAAGGGAAAGTAGATTTCAAAACATATGACGAAGGTACTTTTGTTCTTCCAGATGGAAGATGTTGTAAAGTCAACTTAAAACAGGCTACTAGTTAAAATACCCCTTATACAAGATGTTGCTTCCATATCTTAGAGTATCTTTGCTATAGTATGGGAATTAGCATGTATGCGCTAAGCCAGCAGTTATGTCTTCCTGAAAAATCCAGACGTTTACTGCGTACTTATACCTGAAAGGGAATGGTGTTGCGACCACAACACTGTCTGTCGATATGCGCCTGGAACGTTATATCCGGCTGGCTGCGGCTCTGAAGAGAATAAAGAATAGGCACCTGTCCAGAAACTTACTCTAAATGGGACAAAGATGGGCTACGTACGCCATAAAAGGGAAACAACGGGAAGTGGATAGTACCAATGGAGATAGGAATTGAACACCAACGCCAGAAAAGAGGGGAGAAGCGACGCTTGGGGAACATCATGGACAACAATGTTAATATTTTGTTGTTTCACTTTATAAATATTTAAAAACAAAACTTTCTATAATTTGCCAAATTTTAATCTTTGTAATTTTACTCTGTAATTTTACATCTACGAGTTAACGTATTTACTTTGTCAATATTTTAAAAAACTTTAAGTAGGTAATTTTAAGATTTTAGATAAGTAAAGTAATTCATTTCTTTTTAGTTAGTTACTTATTGTTGGCTAGTTAGTAGAGTAAAGAAACGCAACTGTTGATTGGGCAATCAAAGTTAATTTAGTACCTAAGTAAGTAATTAAGTTAGATATAAGTAAGTAGTAGAACTTTGGTGGTTTCACCCTAATAAATTCGAATTTGTGTTCAGTGTCGATAAAATGGTTTGTTAATCCTGTGGTTGAGTTACCATTTTTTATCTCATATTGGTATTGTTTAATCCTTTCTTTTAAATTCTGTGAGCTTTGTCCTATGCAACTCTTATCGCATTCGGGCACATTTAATTTTATATACTGTATTTTTTAAGTTTAATTTTGGTATTTTGTCTTTTAGATTGTTGAAAATATTTAGATTGTTTGGAGTAGTAATATTATAAGTTATTATTTGTGTGTCTTTCTCTCTTAATGCATATTTTATTCTCGTGGTAAGAAGATCAATATTAATTAAGTTCTGTCGTTTGGGAACGACTTCATCAGTATTTAATTATTGTAGTTGAGGTCTACGTGGTAAATGTTCTTTACTAAAATAATATTATTACATACTCTTAATATTGAGACCTCTATGTGCTTTCGGTTTATTTCCTATACCTCTTTGTAAGCAAAGTAAAATGATCATAGATACCGCACGGTATACTTCATTTGTTCAATTATTATCATCACCACACACACACTGAAAACAAAATGCATGCGAAATTACATTAAATATCACTGATTATTTTCGTCCCGTGATTTTCATGTAGTAAGCAAAAATAATTTCACAGCTTTATGTGCAAAACTACCATGTAATTATACTGTATGTTTACCTATATTTACGTGAAGTTACAGGGTAATTTTGCTTATTTCGACAATGACTTCTAGAATTATACTGTATTTTTATTTTGAGTAAAGTGAACTTGTGAGGTAATTATACTAATTTTTCATCGCACTTTTGTGGAATAACAACATAGTTTTCATAGTATTAAATCTGAGATATTTTTGGAGATATTTTAAGGGTGTCTTAACCAAAACTTTATCCAGTACGCCATTTCCAAAATTTCGCTACACTAATATAAATCCAATATAAATTTTTATAGAATACAACAAATTTACAGACGATTATATATAGTGCAGTTGTTATATGTTCAACAGCTTTCGAAGATACTGTGCAAGTTAAATCCCCTACTTAAAATATATACATATTTCTATGTTATATCATGCTAAACAGGACCCACAGAACCATAATATCAACTATAAAATTATTTATGCAAATGTATTTTAATCTACACTCCGCCAAAAAAGTATCGCATAAACTAAAAAAGGGCATTTATGAACCAAGATATTTTTATACGTTCACAAAAAGTTTGCCTCGTGTATGTGACTATAAAAACACTAACAAAATAATGGAACTTAGCGTTTTTACTTTATTTTTTTCCTAAAAGAACACATTTAGAAAAATGCATATGTGTAAGGTTTGCTCAGTTGTTTATTGAAAGTCTTCCTATACGGACAAATTTTAAAGTGCGAAGTCAGAGTTCTGTACCAACGCTTTTAAAACTAAAATGAGCAATTTAACTTCAGAACAAGTGGCTGCTATAGTTGCTTTAATCGAAGATGGACGATCTCAAGCATACGTTGCTAATTTGATGAACATCAATCAGTCAAGTGTTTCTAGAGCCGTAGCCAGATATAGGGAAACAGGCATTTACAGTAGAAGACCTGTACCAGGTCGTCCAAGATGTTCTACTCGCCAAGATGACCGCTATTTACTAGTACAAGCATTACGTCGAAGACATGTAACTGCGAGACAATTGCGGAACGACTTGGCTAGAGTCAGAAATACTCGTGTGAGTACTCAAACTATTCGGAATAGGTTACGACAGAGTGGATTAAGAGCTAGAGTAGCTGTAACAGCCCCTCGTCTCACTAGGAACCACCGAGTGGCTCGCTTAAGGTTTGCCAGAGAACATGTAAATTGGAACATTAATGACTGGGCCAATATACTCTTCACAGATGAGTCAAGATTTGGTCTTTACACCTCAGAGAGGCGTATCTCAGTGTACAGACGAGACGATGAGCGCTATTCGCAGTGTAATATCAGACCTAGACCTAATTTCGCTGGTGGCTCTATTATGGTTTGGGGAGGCATCTGTTTAACAGGTCGTACAGAGTTAGTACCAGTAGACAGAGGTACACTGACTGCCCACAGGTATATAACGGACATTTTAGAAGAACATGTAGTACCATATGCGCCAATTATAGGAAACGAATTCGTGTTAATGCACGATAATGCACGACCGCATGTTGCAATAATCGTCCAGGAATACCTTAACGATGTTGGTATTCCAGTTTTCGATTGGCCTGCGGTAAGTCCGGACATGAACCCTATCGAGCACGTGTGGGACCTCCTTCACAGACGGATACGAACCCAAAATGTTGCCCCAGCGGACCTGCATGGACTAGCAAATGCTCTCCGTGACGAGTGGGAGAATTTGGGTCAGGCTTATATACGGAGGTTAATCGAATCTCTGCCAAACCGTATGCGAGCGGTCATAAGAGCCAGAGGTGGCAATACTCAGTATTAAAAGCTACTGTTATGACATTTTTCTTTCCAAAATTATAATTTCTTGTTTTAATAAAAATCTCAAGTATGAGTTCTTGTTTTTATTTGGCCTGTATTTTATTTAAACAATCATAGAAATTATATCTTAGAGCGCATTAAAGTATATTTACAACTTTATGCTACAAACAAAGATTATGCGATACTTTTATGATTCAAAACTAAATTATGCGATACTTTTTTGGCGGAGTGTATATATTTATTTTGTCAAAGTATTGCTGTGTACTGAATGTACCAACAAAAATGTCAAATGAAATTAAAAATGAAAAATTAAATTAGCTAGCTCAAATGATAACAATTTTATATAAGGCGCAAAAGAACAATTAAACTCAGGCTTACTATCATGAAAAGTAAAATGTGGGTGAAAGAAATCTGACTTTTTTTTATACTCAAAAAAATTTTTAAAAGGTTTAATTAAAAATAAAAGAACAGTATTTTGAATGACATAAAAATTCAATAATTTTATTTTTTTTTAAAAAAAAAAAGAAAAAGAATTAATCACAAACTGTGCAGAAAAAATAACCTTGGACAAAAAGGTCCTGGTCTAAATCAAAACTGCATTTGACTTTAAATTACAAAAAGGACAATTCAAAATCCTTTTACAACGCAACAGAAAACAAAAAGTTCAGGAAGATAATAATTTTTTTATCAATTCAATCCACGTGGTCTCAATATTAAAACAACTAAATTACACGTGAAAAATTCAAGTAATTCTTATATATGAAAAATAAAAGCAAGCACAATGCTTTTATTCACCCAACCCGAGGTGATTAATAAATAATTACAAATCATAAAAATTTACAACGAACAAAAAAATTAACTCTTTAAACTTACAATATCTTCCTGCACGTAAAAATAATAACAGATCTTATCTCTAAATTGTGTACACAAAAATACAATATCAATTATTATTAAATGAGTTCCGTGGTGAACGAAATAAAATCAGAAACGTGAATTCAAAACTTGAAATCAATAATCACAAAATGTCAGCAATCAAATACAATTTTATATATCTACTTACACGTGTCTATCAGGGAACTGACCTCACAAGGTTAAACAATCGTATAAGTATTAAAATCTCCGATGCGCGCGATGCAACGCACACAGATCTGTCCGCAAACGGACGAACTCGCAAAACAAAACAATATATATACACTACCAGTGAACGGAAAATGTACACCTGACTGAAATTAATATAAACAACTGAACAATAAAATAAACAAATTAAACAATCCAAAACGTTAACTAAATCTTATTTGAAAATAAAACAATTTGAAATTTCTCGCAACATTGACAAACGCTTAACGGAATGAACAAAAAAAAACTGAATTTACAAAAACCGGGGTGCCAGACCACAGCACATCTCCCAATTACTAAGGGGAAAACGAAAGTTTCAACAAAAATTAAGTTTTTCACCTTAGAAATTGTCCGCACATGACAACACTGTGTCTCCGCACACAGGGGTGAAAACGTCACTTCCGGGTGCTGATAACTTCCCTGGGTCGTGGTGGAAGTGTTCAACATACCGTCCATCGAATGAAGTTCATAGGTGACTCCAACGAAAACTCTAGCCACTCTATGAGGTCCCACGAACGGTAGTTCAAGTTTCGGGCAGCAATCGGTGTGGCAGTCGGTGTGGCATTGATGGGTCTGCATCCTGATGAACTTCTCCACTCCTTGGATGTACCTCTCGCATGGACTTCCAGAAGGATAGCTCATTAAACAGAAAGACAATTTTAAATCATGCTCAAACATGGCTTTGGGAATGGAATTATTCTTGATCTTGACAGGCTTTGACTCGATTTCAAGAGAGTGTTCATAACCAATAGCAAAACTAGGGAATTTATCTTTTAAAGATACATACTGGTTCGAAATTTCCTCGACTTCAGCTTCAGACTTCTCATTACAATTGATTTCAATTTCATTTACGACATCTGGGGATTCTCTCTGGGAATTGTTTACTTCTTCTTCCTCTAACTCTGACTCACCAATACTTTCTACCTTGATATCCTCTTCGGATCCAACATCACCATTTATTTCCTCATCTCCAACAACTTTTTCGCAACCTTGTATTTCATTTTCTAAACTATCATCACAATTTTTCATTTTTTCATCATCAACATTTTCATCATCCTCTTCCCTTTCTCTCCTAAATTATTAACATTTTCCTCTTCTCCATTCAAATCATCAACAACTTTCTCCTCATTAGAAGTATCTGAATCCCAATTGACTTTATCCCCTTCCGGCTGAATACATTTCTTTTCTGCATCAAATTTTCTCAACCACTCATCCTGTCTCTCTATACCTCTGTCATATTTCTGTATCATTTGTTTATTATTACTCAATAACTCTCTTAGCATTGCCATCATATCATTCTTACTATTAATACTTTTCTTATTGCTGTTATCTTCGTCCCTCTGAGTATTCCTTTCCTCGATCCTTCCCTTTGTTCCTGCCACAACCGACTCCTTACTGCCAAAAGTTCCTTGGTTCCGCCAGCTCTGGTCTCCAGGAACTTCCACTTCCTGTTCCCTGGTGGGCTTATCCATATTCAATTTCGCGGCGGTGTATATAAAATGTTTTCAAACACACAAAAACTCGTATTAGCCCTATCAATGCAACGAGAAATTTCCACAAATTCTAAATCAGTGATCCTAATTTTGCTAATTACAATTACAACAACGTCGAGCCTCACGTTGGGATTGCCAAATAAATATGCTGTGTACTGAATGTACCAACAAAAATGCCAAATGAAATTAAAAATGAAAAATTAAATTAGCTGGCTCAAATGATAACAATTTTATATAAGGCGCAAAAGAACAATTAAACTCAGGGTTACTATCATGAAAAGTAAAATGTGGGTGAAAGAAATCTGACTCTTTTTTATACTCAAAAAAATTTTTAAAAGGTTTAATTAAAAATAAAAGAACAGTATTTTGAATGACATAAAAATTCAATAATTTAATTTTTTTTAAAAAAAAAAGAAAAAAAATTAATTGCAAACTTTGCAGAAAAAAAAACCTTGGACAAAAAGGTCCTGGTCTAAATCAAAACTGCATTTGACTTTAAATTACAAAAAGGACAATTCAAAATCCTTTTACAAAGCAACAGAAAACAAAAAGTTCAGGAAGATAATAATTTTTTTATCAATTCAATCCACTTGGTCTCAATATTAAAACTACTAAATTAAACGTGGAAAATTCAAGTAATTCATATATATGAAAAATAAAAGCAAGCACAATGCTTTTATTCACCCAACCCGAGGTGATTAATAAATAATTACAAATCAGAAAATTAACAACGAACAAAAAAATTAACTCTTTAAACTTAAAATATCTTCCTGCACGTAAAAATAATAACAGACCTTACATCTAAATTGTGTACACAAAAATACAATATCAATTATTATTAAATGAGTTCCGTGATGAACGAAATAAAATCAGAAACGTGAATTTAAAACTTGAAATCAATAATCACAAAATGTCAGCAATGAAATACAATTTTATATATCTACTTACACGTGTCTATCAGGGAACTGACCTCACAAGGATAAACAATCTTATAAGTATTAAAATCTCCGATGCGCGCGATGCAACACACACAGATCTGTCCGCAAACGGACGAACTCGCAAAACAAAACAATATATATACACTACCAGTGAACGCAAAATGTACACCTGACTGAAATTAATATAAACAACTGAACAATAAAATAAACAAATTAAACAATCCAAAACGTTAACTAAATCTTATTTGAAAATAAAACAATTTGAAATTTCTCGCAACATTGACAAACGCTTAACGGAATCAACAAAAAAAAAACTGAATTTACAAAAACCGGGGTGCCAGACCACAGCAGTATGTTATAATTTAAACTAAAAACTTACTTATTTGGCATCTAAATCAAAAATGTATGTAACCATGGATTTTAGGGCATATGTGTTCGTTCGATAAATATACGACGCTTATGGTGTCGTATCATTGGAAACGATATCTATTATCGTTGCTGGGGTGCTTTTCGTCTAGGAGATATTAAGTTGTTGAAAACAAATGTGAAGGACTTCTTTTCCGTTTTTTCCTGACCGTGGTTGCTTTTCGTATAATTATCTAGAATTTTGAAATTTCTATCACAATATAAGTCCATAACTTTTCGAATTTACTTAAAAGAATGAGAGTATTACGTGTATAGTGCCAAGATGATGGGAATCCAGTGATTTCGAGATTTGGGGTGGCGTACATCTAATCCTGGGGTTGTTGGAGAATTTTTATTCGAGCTAGTTTGTTGTGAGATCGTTGGAATTATTATTTGGATTATACTAAAGCAGGTTTCGTACTTGAAGTAACCAATTTTATCATCTTTTGATTCTATAACTGACGTCAAAGGCGTAAAGGGAATGTTAGGTTAATTATTTGTATGATAATTTGGATATGTGAGGTTATATTTGGCTCTGTGGGTTAAATTCACGAGCGATTTAAGTTGACATTTAAGTTGGTTTTATTAGACGGGAATTTTATTAAAACGAGAAATATGAGTTTTTAATTTGGGTTAAGATTCTAGAAATCTTATTAATGTGTATCTAAGATAGTAAAGAACTTACTTACCCTGAGGGAATCTTTAGAAGATTTATTTCTTTGTTCATCAAATTTATTTAACTCGAAATAAATAAATTACACTTAAATAACGTCTCTTTTATTCAATATAGTATAAGAACATCACTAACGAATAACTAGTACAGTCACAATAAAGATACTTAAGTGTATATAAGCTATATAAATATAATAATCGGTGGCTCAGGGGTGTGACATGCCGTACCGAGGTCGACTGAAAATAATAATCCGATTGGTTTGCGGTATACCCAAAACTCTGTGGTGGGGTAAATTTAGTGTAAGCTTACTGTTAATGCCATCTAACATATGGGTTGTAGCATATCTATGGAATTAATGAGAATATAGAGAATATAATAGATGACGCTGACTGTATGAAAGGAGAATAAAAACAGTGTTGACTTTAGTTTAAAAATTTAATAAAAATATAAGGAATTAGCTACAAGTTTCGTAACAATATGCACTAATGCGTTTCTGCTCTCAGAAGTTTTTACAGTAAGTTCATAAACGAAAAAAAATACCAAAGAAAACAGCACTTTTCTTTAAAAAACACAAATAATGAAGTTGTTAATATGACAAAAAAACGCTTTTATTATTCTGCAACAATCGAGGACTTTAGTGGATCACAAAGTTTTTAAAAAAACAACAGTTAAAATTCTTCTAAAAACAAGAACTTCAGATTCGAGGAGAAATTGAGGCGTTGATTTCATAAACGGTATAAGCTCAAATATAAAAAGATTGCTATCTACAATGGTTACTCTTCTACGGATATGCCCCGCCGCTTAAAGAGAGTTCAATATAAACATTATGTGCGCAGCTGCACGTGTTTAAGTTCATTTCAAACCCGCGTTAAAAAGTTTATAAAACTTCTTTTTTACGGAATTTCGAAAGGTATAGGCGGCATTTTTAAAGAGCATAACGTGAACACATGTTTCACTGCACAAAATACATTATAAAATTTGTTAGGCACTGCGAAGGATTAACTGACCGTCAAGAAAAGGTCAGGCATTTATAAATTTGGGTGTCAGGGTTGCAATAAAATTTATGTCGGACAAACGAAGAGAACAATAGGAACTAGATTTAAGGAACACATTGCACATTATCGGTACGGTAGAATTGAAGCGTCCGGTGTGGCACATCATATTAACGATACGGGTCACAAAATGAAAATTGAAAACCTCGAACTACTAAAAAATGTAACATCTCCGAGAGAATTATCCGTTTTTGAAAGCATTTATATTAAAAGAGAATCTAAAAATGACACACATTTCTTTCGCAGTTACATTTGCTATGATGCTATACACTAAATATAAATTTAGGGTAGGGATAAATAACCTTGTTTAGATATTGTATCGGTTCTTAGTTCATTCGGTCTTTGATTGAAAATGGAAATTCACGAATTTCCGAAACAATTGTTCCGAATTAATTAACTCGGTGTAGGTGGAGTAATCGGATATCTTGTGTGTCTTTATTATCGAACGAAAATTGCAATTTTCTGAAAATAGTGGAAGAATATAATATGTGGAACAAATACGATATGTATAAAACGACGGCGACGCCTACATTTGCATACTCACGACCCACCGAATGTGCTTTGGTCAGTTAATTAATTCGTCGAAGTTCTATGGTATTTGCATGTAATTCCTAAGCCTATGCTGTGGAAAATATTAAAAAAATGGAAGGTTTGTCATTAGTTTAACAGTAGTTATAACAAAAGAAAAACTGTCGATGACAAAAAAAAATTAAAACATGGTTATAAGCGCACATAGATCAATATAGTTACAAAAGCCAAAACTGAACGCATATACTTCTATTCTATAACAATACCGATTGGACTGTTGTTTTTATAATACAAAAAAAAAGCTTTTTTGTTATGGAATTTATATTTTTACCAATTTTTTTTGTTTTAGGGTACAATAAGTTGTATTTTATTTTGTTTTTAAAAAAAGAACATGCTGCCTAAATATTTATTGGAATATGTCGCAATAATATAATTTCATCTTTAACTAAATTACGCTCATAACAATATATAACTCAATCTTTATGCTATAATTCATTCAATATACGCAGGCAAACACTTCTATCAACCGCTGCGCTATTGCAAACGCAATATATTCAGCTCCGGTATAATTTAAAGTAAAATACAGTAACTTTTTTCTTCGTAGTCCGGGATATTAAACATAGTCCCTCTGTCCTATAACGTAAAATTAAAGAGAATGACATGACTACAACGACATCTATACAACAAGTGTAGATGCCCAGTGTCCCCTACAGGTCTATGCACAGCATACAGAACACTGCAAGAGTAGGCTTACACAGTAAGCCTAAGCTTGCATACGGTGCATATACCGCAGCACGGGAGAGATGTCGATTGTGCCTTGCCTATGGTACGCTGATGAGTTGCTAATAAGCACGAAACAGCGCTGTCCGTACCTGGCGGGACACAATCGACATTGACTCTGATGTGTGAAAGTCTGATTTCATTTGAAATTAGATTCTTCGTATAACGTAAAATTCCTTAAAGTATGGGAAGTGGATGAAATAGTTAACACTTACAATTAGATATGGTCTCTCCCCATTACTGTATAAATCAGACATCTAGTCGGCTCGCGATAAGGTACACGTTCAAATGTTGATAATATTCTATTTGACAACAAAGTGATTTTTATTCCTTTTTCTTGATCGTTTCTACTTTCAACTTCTTTGCTAGTAGTAGGCATATCTTCTTCTAAAACTGTATGGCTCAATGTCGTATGAGCGGTTTTGTTGCTACATAGCTCTAGTTCATATTGCTTTAAATAATATATTGCGATATCAAAACATATCACACATAAAAATTAACACATACAAACACATAATTCAGAATACAAACAAGGAAAATGCAAACATATTCATTGATTTTTTTTTTATATCAAACGAATATGTTAATTTAAAAACTTTACAAATTAAAATCCATTATTTGAGATTATTGTGTATTAAAATAAGTTAGAATTTGTGTTTATTTATGTTTTACAAACCCATTTTTAATACTTTAATTACCATTTAAAAATTTCACTTGTCAAGCTAGAGAGTCATCTGGTGGCAGAATAACAGAAACAGAAAAAGTAAGATTGACAGATATCTCAAATCAGTTGTCAATTTAATTTGTTTCAAAATAAGTGAATTATTAAGATTTACACCCCTATTCTGCAAGACTTCCTTACCGCGCAACGAACGTTAACATACGAAATTTCGTTCATATAACAAAAATCGTTAGTTTTTGTATTCCATAAGATAAATCCTCAACGAAAGTCGTAATTATACGATCGATATTTAACGGAAGCTGTCGGGTTACCTGGATATTAAATTAGTTATGCACAAACATTTATGAATTTGTATCTGAATTTCTCAATTATTTGGTACCTATTCAAATAATTTCGTGTCTCAGCATATTAGAATATAATTAATAATGGCACAAGATAATGATCTGTTACTAATATTTGCTATTGAAGAACATGAAACAATGTATGAAATCGATATGTATGTTGTTATGAAGAATTTTTATATGAACTTATTTATTAGGTTAGAAAATAATATATACCTCAAGCAGTTGAGAGATCAGAGCGATCCTTTCGATATGCCCGGTGAAAATTTTAGGGTATTATATAGATTTTCCCCTGAAACTACCAGAGAACTTTTCTTGGAGTGAACACCACTGATGACAGACAGTGTGAGAACAACAAAAACTTTAAACGTGCTTCGATTTTTAAGTGCCATACATTTCTTCGCTCATGGAAGTTATTGGAAATCAGTAAGCAATGACTACCACTGTCAGTCGTGCCACCACCGAAATTTCTGATATAGTGAATAATAATTTTATGCAAAGATATACAT
Source organism: Cetonia aurata (assembly GCA_949128085.1). NCBI lineage: Eukaryota > Metazoa > Arthropoda > Insecta > Coleoptera > Scarabaeidae > Cetonia > Cetonia aurata. The sequence continues at coordinate 4,059,277 of OX421885.1, forward strand.
ATTCAAAATCCAAGACACAATAGCAAATGCAAAGGGTTAAAGAAGGATTTTATCAAAAATTTAATTTTTCTGGGGTGGTAGGTGTAATTGATTGTATACACATGACAATCAAGTCTCCTCCAGCAAACCATCCAGAAGCTGCAGCAATATTGTTTTTAGATAGAAAGCAAAACCATAGTTTAAACTGTCAAATTATGTTATAGTGATCTTAATATAATAAATATCAATGCTAAGATATCCAGGGTCAGTCCATGATTCTGCTACATGGAATATGTCAGATGACATTATTGACATTAGTTACAGATGTATTACCGCACTTAATGACTTATAGAATTGGAAAACAACGAACTTCGTTAGAAAATCTGTACCTTAACAAAATTCGTTGAATAACGTTCGTTATTTATCGAAGTTTACAGAACAGGGGGGTTCATGTGTTATCAAAGCAAAATGGCAAACAATAGTGAATAAGAACCATTATTGGGCGTACCTAATAATCAATTAAAAATGTGTTACGTTGCAATGTGATGTTTTCCGGGCATCTCAAGTGAATTCAGCATCGTTTGATGTTTTCTTGGGAACTCGTTCGAAACAACGCATTCGACAGGATCTGTAGATTCAAGGAGATCTATGGAAGAAAAAGAAGAGTTGTTTAGAAAATTTTGGCTTGGGTATAGAACGCACGTAATTTTAAGAATTAGTGATATAAATTTTCACGAAAATATTATTAGTGTTTAGTTAAATTTCAAGCTGATTTACAATTTGATCAACCTAAGGAAAATCTCCAAATTAAGGAGGCAAATTCAAAAATTAACTACATCACGGTAAGTAGCAATATCAAGTATTGGACAAATCGGACCTCATCAAACGACCCTGAGAAACAATAAAAATAAAAGAATCATGTGTAACATTTTATTTTTATTACAATATGTAGCCATTCTCTTTTGATTACTATTTTGATTTATTTGACTCTAACATTATTACATCTTCCCTTTTTCAAGCAGGCATCAGCGCCTTATCTATATCGCTGGATGGTGTAACAACTATCGAAGTAAAATTTAACTACATTCCGTTTAGGAAAGAGTGTTCTAATTCTTCTCAATGTGGCTCTATACCACTCCTTGATACTTTACCGTTTATTTACACACTCAGCTAACTGAAGCTAATATTAAATCGTTATGTTTCTTACTTCTTTCTTACTCTATGAATAGTCGAGGCATTAACGCTGACAATGTTTAAGTATTTGTCATTCCCATGCGCTGAAACAAAATGACAAAATGGCTTAAAGATTCTGGTAATGTCATCAAAATCATTATCACTTATTTCTTCGCTCTGAAATTACTTTGGATTTTTTCAACTTGCCAAACTTCTGCAATGTCTCCTTCTCTGTAATCTATGTTGAAGAATGTTACCGTAATAACTGGACCCTAATGGTTAATTGACTAATTTCATAGTTAATATTTCCTATATTTCCCATATTTCCTCTAACGTGCTGCGCGCAAAAAATTGTGCAAAAATACATGTCTTCTAGCCTACATCCCATTTAGAATAGCAGCTTCTTTCAATGTTCCCCCGCACCGGGTACAATTTTTATTTTCTGCCATAATTTTCCCGCTTTATATTACGCATCACTACGCCAGCGTTAGGCCCAGCGCATACGCTTTAATTCGGTGACACTCGTACGGGTGGGCAGTACTCGACCAAATGAATGTTAAACGCACACGTGGCCGTAGTTTCTCCCAGTTCCCTGCTGTCCGTGTCGAAAATGGAGGGGCACGTATGAGTGTCAGCGAGTTAGACCCCTCTGCGCAGGAAAATGGAGGTAGAGTCCCTTAAACTGATGACTTCGCCATTTGGTTCTCCATCTCTCCAGATCCCAATTCCTGTGCCATTCGGCGTCTTTGAGGCACCCACAAACCAGCGATGGGAACCTCGCCTCGATTTCCGGACGTAAGCTTTTGCAGTCACTATTGAAAATATCTACAAGGTATTTCCTAGTGAAGCAGAAGACGGGCGGAATCTTGTCCGCCCTTGTGAGCAGTGATACTGTCTGTTCGATGTAGCGGAAGATGCTGGTATGGTCTCCGGTTTTGCCAAAGAAACCTTTACATCCGCTATATTGTACTCTACTCCCAACTGCAGCGGAGGAAGCCCAAGAATGGTCTCCATGGCTGCAGTCGGCGCCGAGAACATGGTTCCCATAATGCCTAAACAGGCAATCCTCTGGACCTTACTGAACGCGTTCACCGCGTAGCCCAGACTGGCTTTATGCCACCAGATTAGCGAGACATATGTTATAGAAGGTATTATAACCTTCGTGTACAGCCGGTGCACCATTGCAGGTTTCAGCCGCCACGTTTTACCAAACTTTTCTCTACAGACCGAGAAGGGCCTCGTGGCTTTGTTCGTCGCTTGTTCCAGGTGAGATTTGTACGTCAGTTTTGCGTCCAAAGTAACACCTGGGTATTTAACCTCACTAGATACGAGTATCTTCGAGCCGAAGATGGTTGGACACTGGAGTTGCCTCCTCCAAGTGAACGAAACCATGGTCATTTTCCTAGAGTTTACATTTAGCTCTTCTTGTTGACACCATTTCTCCACCAACTTGAGTGCGACTTGCATCCTCTCGGATACCACGCCCTCAAACATTCCGCAGATCATGATGGTGATATCATCTGCGAAGCCCTGCGCGTGCTAACCCGCCGTCCGAAGATCAGAAAGCAAGCCGTCCATCAGAAGGCACCATAGCAGGGGTGACAGCAGTCCACTCTGTGGGTAGCCACAGTTGCTTTTACATTGCAAAGGTTCTGCGACTTCGCTTCCATATAGGACAGTTTGACCTGCTTGGAAATGAAGACCACCCCGGCCTCTCTCCAACTGTTTGACGTGTATCTCATAGCTAAATTTGCTCTTAGCAGGGTACATAGAACTGGGGAAAGCAGTTCCACACCCTGTTGTAGCAGAGCTGAGAAGACACCGTCACTGCCAGCCGATTTAATGGGTTTGAATGATTCAATAGCCCATCGAATTTTAGATATTTGAATAACTTTCCGCGCAAGGTTTCTTCCGTGCTCTCAGGTTAGGTATCTGAGCTGAACTCAGTCCCATACGTTCCCTCCCAACGTTGGTTTGAACGATCCTGGAGCCCGGAGAGTGCACCTCCAGAAGGTGCTTGAGGACTTGCTCTTCAATTTCAGCTTTATCGTCGTTAGACTTGCTGAGGGTCCCAATCTTACAGAGCCCTTCTTTTGCAAAGACTTTTCGAATCCTGGAACATTCAGGGATCCCCTTCAGTTCCTGGCAGAGTTTTTTTCCATGACTTCGTTTTTGCCTTTCTCAAGGCACAGTTGTATCTGGTCAGAAACGCCCTATATTCATTCCATAGGCCAGATCTTTTGGCTTTGTTATAAAGTTTTCTGGTCGCCACCCCTAAGTCTGGCAATTCCCTGGTTCACCATGGTGTAGCGCGGTTAGTTCTCTTAACTTTAGTAGGGCAGCTTGCTTCACAGGAAGTTTTTTGGGGCAGGAGGTTTTCGTTTCTTCTTAGCATATTCTGAGAGACGAGCTTCCTAAGTCCTTCTAGGGGCGTAGACGTAATAATAACTAATAGCCTGCAATATGATTGTATTAGTAGTAGTAATAGCAGTAACAATAGTGATAGTAACACTCAGAGTCACGGTAACAGTAACAGTCACACTAACGGTCACAGTAAGGGCCACTGTAACAGTCACAATAACAGTCACAGTAACAGCAACACCAAGAGCAATAGCAATAAGAAAAAAGCACTAGCAATATTAATAGCACAAATACTAATAGTTTATACGTCACTTAACAAACTACAAAAAAATTAAGTAAACTTTCAGCCAAATGCATGCGAAGAATTCAGAGTGTTTTTTGGAGTCAAGCTAGTGATAGGCGTAAAGAAACTTCCTAGCTAGAAGGATTATTGGACCCCATAAAACGAACTTACAGATTCGTGTATCTCTATAGTTATTCCTCCTAACGGATTTCATTGCTTCCATATTATTTACAATTTCCAGACAATAACTTGCAGCCAAAGAAGAAGAAGCCATATTTTAACAAACTTTAGAAGGTAGGGCAATTTCTGTGGAAACTTTCTAAGGACCATTATTTTTAAAAAGATTCAAGTGATTGCCGAAAGCTATCATTATATTTCAACAACGAAGTGGTAGCTCTCTACCTTATATCTAAAAAATAGAAGAAACGTTGCCACTGGATTGAATGGTGATGAGTAAGTATTTAGCCAAAAAAAAGAGGCAATATAGAGGTTTCTATAGCGATTCACGGTTATGATTCGCTTCAAAAAATAAGTTCCAATCGAAAAAAGAAACGCAAATGCAGCTTATATACCTAGTGGCTCCAGGAGTTCAGCACTTTGCAGCTCAAAAGAAGAAATCTATACATATTTGCATAAATAACAAAAGAAACTGATTCGCGCTCTATAATGCAGGTAATGCGGTGCAACTTAGGTACGTTCCATTGCAAACACTAAAATTGAACGTAGTCAATTCTTAAAAATACATATTTCATAATGACATTACCCTGATTTTTTTTGTTATATTTATATTTACAGTTCAATTCGGCGTATTCTCTTACAACGAAGATCATTTGTATTTTTAATTGGGATTAAGCAGATTTGACATAATCTATAGACATCATTAAATTATGGCGCAAATTCTGCAGATATCCCGTTAATACCGCGTCATAAATTGCTTGCCGACTGTGGTATTGCACCGTTTCCACTACGCAGTAATTTATATTTATGTGTTATAAAATTAACGATTAAATATGACGGTTAAACGCTTCAGCTCTAAAACAAATGTTCATGTATGATATCTGGTTTATAATATGTTATTAAGCATTACTGAAAAATCAACGCGAACTTGCAATTTGTAGTTAACGCTTCTAGTACCTATACCTACCTAGATTAGATTAGGTTGGAATTGTGTTTCCCATCTATTCTAGAAATCGAGTAATTTTGTCTTTCTGATTAGACTTATTATTTTTGAGACGGGCTGCCTACGTAGCTATCTGCTCTTGAATTCTGTGACCCAAGTAGTAAAAACCTAGTCATTACTAAGCTATCCCAGTGGCACAGGATTTCCATTAAACCATTTGATCGAATATAATTATATATTCCTTCTCCTTAGACAATTACATTAAATACATTCTTAGAGGTAGGAACGTTTCTAACATCATACATGTGTTGAGTATGCAATTGAAGGATTGGGCTAAGACAATAAAATAAACTATTACTCCTGGATTTTAAAAAAGTCTCTTATTAGTATTACTTGAAAAAGAGTTCACTTGATCCATGTATGGTTTTTGCTATAGTTACTGTAGCTCTTTATATGTTTTAACGTTTGCATAAACACATTTTTTTCATAAAACTTGTGGTCTTCAATGTGTTTGAAAGTTTCATGTTAAACAAATTATCTAATAGATCTAGCAGCTATTGTAAAGATCATACTTTACCAATCGGAGGATAAATGAATACACTCCGCCAAAAAAGTATCGCATAATTTAGTTTTGAATCATAAAAGTATCGCATAATCTTTGTTTGTAGCATACAGTTGTAAATATACTTTAATGCGCTCTAAGATATAATTTCTATGATTGTTTAAATAAAATACAGGCCAAATAAAAACAAGAACTCATACTTGAGATTTTTATTAAAACAAGAAATTATAATTTTGGAAAGAAAAATGTCATAACAGTAGCTCTCTCTGGCTCTTATGCCGCTCGCATACGGTTTGGCAGAGATTCGATTAACCTCCGTATATAAGCCTGATCCAGATTCTCCCACTCGTCACGGAGAGCATTTGCTAGTCCATGCAGGTCCGCTGGGGCAACATTTTGGGTTCGTATCCGTCTGTGAAGGAGGTCCCACACGTGCTCGATAGGGTTCATGTCCGGACTTACCGCAGGCCAATATAAAACTGAAATACCAACATCGTTAAGGTATTCCTGGACGATTATTGCAACATGCGGTCGTGCATTAACATGAATTCGTTTCCTATAATTGGCGCATATGGTACTACATGTTCTTCTAAAATGTCCGTTATATACCTGTGGGCAGTCAGTGTACCTCTGTCTACTGGTACTAACTCTGTACGACCTGTTAAACAGATGCCTCCCCAAACCATAATAGAGCCACCAGCGAAATTAGGTCTAGGTCTGGTATTACACTGCGAATAGCGCTCACCGTCTCGTCTGTACACTGAGATACGCCTATCTGAGGTGTAAAGACCAAATCTTGACTCATCTGTGAAGAGTATATTGGCCCAGTCATTAATGTTCCAATTTACATGTTCTCTGGCAAACCTTAAGCGAGCCACTCGGTGGTTCCTAGTGAGACGAGGGGCTGTTACAGCTACTCTAGCTCTTAATCCACTCTGTCGTAACCTATTCCGAATAGTTTGAGTACTCACACGAGTATTTCTGACTCTAGCCAAGTCGTTCTGCAATTGTCTCGCAGTTACATGTCTTCGACGTAATGCTTGTAGTAGTAAATAGCGGTCATCTTGGCGAGTAGAACATCTTGGGCGACCTGGTACAGGTCTTCTACTGTAAATGGCTGTTTCCCTATATCTGGCTACGGCTCTAGAAACACTTGACTGATTGATGTTTATCAAATTAGCAACGTATGCTTGAGATCGTCCATCTTCGATTAAAGCAACTATAGCAGCCACTTGTTCTGAAGTTAAATTGCTCATTTTAGTTTTAAAAGCGTTGGTACAGAACTCTGACTTCGCACTTTAAAATTTGTCCGTATAGGAAGACTTTCAATAAACAACTGAACAAACCTTACACATATGCATTTTTCTAAATGTGTTCTTTTAGAAAAAAAAAAAAGTAAAAACGCTAAGTTCCATTATTTTGTTAGTGTTTTTATAGTTCACATACACGAGGCAAACTTTTTGTGAACGTATAAAACTATCTTGGTTCATAAATGCCCTTTTTTAGTTTATGCGATACTTTTTTGGCGGAGTGTACTTTTATACGTTTAAAGCAAATACTTATTACACCGGCGCTGCCACCACAATTGCCCGTATTGTAATTCTCTACAGCGTGAGTTTATATACAAATAGAGCGTGCTTTATTTAGAATTCTTATGTAGTGTAAATAATATGCGTTCGTCAAAGGTAGGTATACAAAGAATAAAAACAGTTTACCTAAGTATTACATTTATAAGCGGATAGCGTTTTCTCGCAGCGAATAAAATGGTGGGAACATAAAAATAACTGAAGGTTTGCATAATTTTTGTTTACTAACGCACTCCGAAGTATTACTTCACAGTTTTTGTACATACCCTCGATCTTATTTTCGGTAGTTCTCGTTTTAATTTTTTGTCAAATTTGTTTCATATTTCTTCAATATTATAGTAGGTGTTTAAACGTACAGTACATATAGAACAGATATTTATTTCTATTTCATAATGTTTCCTTTGAAGTTATGTTGCGGAATTGAAAAATCGCTGTGCCCTGTGACATCTTGTTTTCTACGCATTAAAAATAAAGGAAAGCAAAAGCAGCTAAAAATGTAATGTATCGCAAAAGGTTTTTCGCAAAAAAATTTGTCTCCATTAATTTAATTACGCGTATATTACACCATACCAGATAGACTTTTTTTGTAAAAATTATATAACGGTTTTATGAAAGTTCTTCATTAAAGATCTTTGTCACAGAACTTTTATGTTATGAAACTTTGATCTTCTCAAGTCATCGTGTTAGCAAAGAACATGAATTGTGCTTTCTTCTTCGTCTTAGCAGAACCCGCAACTAGCATCTTTTGCCTAGGCTTTTGTTTCATTAATACCTGTTTCGCGTATTCTTGTCTTGGTGACTTCTGCTACCACTCTTTGGGCTTGTGTGTATCTACTCGTTAATAGAAGTTGTTTCCAGCTTCAACGAAGAGCTTGCACGAAATATCAAGAAGTAAAACGCAAAGTACGAACACCACAATTACTTATTGTTGAAATGAGGAAGACTAGTAGGAGGTACGAAAGAGAAGTTAGAGATATGGACAAGACACGTCGATAAATTGTTAAACGAAGCAGAAGAACAGCAACGGGTACAAAAAACTGCAGAAGCATTGATCAGCAATGAAAAAGAAGTAGAACAGCCTACAGAACAAGAATGATATGAAGTTATAAGTAGTATTTTAAAACAAAAGTGTCACAATGGCGTTTATGTAATGCGAGTACAAGTTTGAATTTTGAGCCGCGTAGCGGCGAGAGATTCAAAGTACGAGCATTACAAGTCATTGTGGTACACGTTTTTTACAGTATTTTTTCTAATTTGCACATTAATCGCCTATATTACGTTCCGGCAAGAGTTCCCCGCTAGTGCGTTAATATCTCATTACAGCACAGTGTGCGGTAATATTCATATCAGCACTGCGTCGTCGTTTGTTTTAGCTTTATTGCAACTTCCAATTAGAAAATCACTTAAGCAAAATAGAAGCCAAGGGCCTTCAAGACCTGTACCCCTAAACTCTATACATATGTAGCTTTACTAGAGCTGTTCTCTCACAATTAATGTGCATGGTCAATAAATTCTACTTTTTTTAAAATTTCATAGTTATTTACGCAACTAGGTTGGAAAGCGATGTTTTAGAGAACGAGTTTGGATATTGCGAACCGAGGTGGAGCCGCGGCAAACAACCAAATCAGTTCGGTAAAGACACTTTCCCACCATGGTATGTACAATATTTTTTCGACTACCACATGATTACCACTTCCTAAAATCAATTTACTTGCATTTGTTGTGTTCAGAATGCGCACTCACATTTGAATGACAAATTACTTGACAGCTATTTTGACAACCGAACCCAGAAAAACTTCAGAACCTTCACCGAAGACTATGGTAAAGTAACGGAAGTGACGCATTGACAGTTCAATTCGGTAAAGTAGCATTTTCTACCCTCAAATGAGTGTAAGGTTGTACTTTCGGATATAGTAGTCGAAAAAATAATGTTGCTATCGACTCGTATTTTTCAGAATTCTAATAGCAGAGATCATCTCTTAATTAACATAAATCCCAAAGGCTTCTTCTATTATTAACTATTTGGTTTAAATTACAGCATGTTGCTAATTATATAAATACAATACTTCTATATGTAAAATGCAGCATTATAAATCGATTGTAAATGCTCGTTAAAATAAACAAGAGGTGAAATAAATTCATTATCATTGCTTCTGCATACGAGTAGATATTGCACGGGTTCTATTGCATGGACGCACATTTTATAATAAAGTTGGTAATCTGGATAATTTGAGATGATCTCTGCGATAAATAAACAAAATTAATAGCTTTTGCCACAGCATATTGTGTACACAAGCGAACATACATGCGCTACGTACTGCCGTTGGGTCAGTGAAGTTGTTTGCGGGTAAAAGCCTTTTAATAAATTTAAATTCGCGTCGGATCCCATTTCATAGACCTTCATTCGCGGAAAGTAGGTAAAAAATTGGGGAAAAAAGGGTAAATTTGCATGCAGTCGATAAAGTGCATTTGTAAAATGGAAGCAATTAGCCCTCTATTGAATTTTATCACTCACTATTAAACAAACGATGTTTGTTTACAAATCCGACCGCTCATATATCCCTTGCAAGTTAATTAAGTCCTGGTCAAACGCGTTTGTAGGTAAAGGTATTCTGTTTGCTCTAGGTTCAGATATCACGAACAGATCTCTTCTAATATTAATAGGATTCGCGATTTTGACTGGCTCGTAATGCTTCTGCATTATGCCATTCGATCACCTTAATTAGACAAATATATTTACGATAGTGTAGTTGATGTAGATACAGGCTGTCCAGTGTAGAGTGAATCTTTTTTTTTTACAACTTTATTTTTAATTAAAGATCCATGATCTAAAAAGATTTCTGACTATACAGAATATCCAAGAAGCAAGTGAACTAATACTCCGTTATTTGCTCCCTTTACTTCTTCTATGTTAATTTCCGTTGATTCTTTATAAATATTTTCAAAATCCACTTCATCTCTTCCAAATTTTTTTGATTTCTGCTGTTTGTTCCACGTTCAACATTTCTTCAAAATATTCTTTCCATCCTCCCATTATGTCCTCACTTTGACTTCAACTAGTGTTATTCCTTCTTTTGATTTTATATATCTTAGTTTTGGTTGGTTCTATTTTCTAAGTTTCTGAGAACCCTATAAAATAATTTTTGGTTTCCGTAGCTGTCGTTCTCAATTCTTCCACCAAATTTCTCCCAAGACTTTATTTTATTGCGTTTTAACATTTCTTTCACTTTAGTTCTTTGTAGCTTATACATATCATATGTTGCACTTGTTCTGTTACCTAAATACGTTTGCAATTTTTGTTTTTTAATTTTTATTTCTTTTTTCAATTCATCGTTCCACCAGCTTATTTGTTTTCTTCCTTCATCTATTTTGGTCGACCCACACAACCCTCTTACTATACGAATTATGGTATCTTTAACAGTATGCCATAGCTCTTCTAGTGTCGCCGTATTCACCATTTCCGTAATTTTATACATTTCCCTTTCTATTTTTTCTCTGTATCTCCCTGCCACACTCTCGTTTCTAAACTTTTATGGCTTAACTATTGGTTTGGTTTTATTTTTGTTTTTACCATTATTTGCTTTCTTTCTATGTTCGTTTTTTCTGGCTTTATCTTTAATATTGACATCACCATGAAATGGTCAGAAAGAACTTCTGGTCCTCTTTTCACTCTCGTATCTTTCACCCCTCTCATATATTCCCTGTTAATGAGTACATAGTCAATTATCGACTTTTCTCCTCGGCTCACTACTTCTCTTGTATATTTGTGGATATCTTTATGGGCATTCATTCATTTCATTCATTCATAAAGTTAGGAGGACACCTTTAGTCCAGGCACTAGAGCTAGGTGCTCATTGTACCGTCCCTATTACATCTCTTACTTCCACTCGAGCAGCTTGGTGTTCTCTATAAAGCCCAGTATCTTGCCCAGTGGGAACTTGAGAACCTTCGAGGGCTCCAATAGACCCTTCCCGAAATGTTCCTTTCGGGAGTGTTTTCAACTCCTCACATGTGCAGATTACATGTAAACTCGTTTCCTCCTGTAGCTCACATCTTCTGCACCACGGTTCGCTTACTCGGCCTGTGTTGCAAAGATACTTCTTCAGGGGACAGTGTCCAGTTACCAACCCAGTAATGGTTTTAACTTCTTTCTTGCTGCGTCTAAGTAGGTTATCAGAGAACTTGGCATCCCCATCCCCTATTAGCGCTTTAGCTTGGAGTTGACCTTCTGTCGTCCTCCATTTGTTTGTGCTTGCATTGTCCAGCCAGGTCCAGATCTCCCTTTTAGCAGAATCACTTTTAATCCCACATACGAGCTCTGGACCTATGAAGTGGCTCTTGGAGCCCTCCTTGGCTAGTTCGTCAGCTATTGTGTTGCCTTTTATATCCTCGTGTCCCGGCACCCAAATCAGCGACACCGTGTGATCCTGTGCCAGTGTATTGAGAGATTGTGTGCAGTCTCTAACTAGTTTTGACCTAGTTACAGGGCTCGAGACTGCCCTGATAGCAGCCTGGCTATCAGTCAATATACTTATTTTCCTCCTCATGCAGCCCCCCTTTGCAATCATTTCTGCGCAGGCTGCAATGGCGAATACCTCTGCCTGGAAGACCGTCGCATGCTTCCCCAGGCTTATGGATACCCTTTGATGAGGGCTCGGTCCGCAAATACCGGCTCCTGTACCCTGGCTGGATTTGGATCCGTCCGTAAACCGGTTATTGGGATCATTAGTAACCCTACGTGCCTGGTCTCTGCTCGGTATAGAGATTTTCACCTTTTCAGTGAAGATAATTTCGGGTGCCATACTGTCCGTTGGCATTTGAAGCAATGCGCCATCCAGTATCGTACCCGTAGTATCAGTGTGCCCTCCAACCTTAATGTTGGGATGCCACAAGTTGTTGGTTTTCAGCATAAGGATCGCATTCATTGCCTCCGCCTTCACATAGAGCTCCAGTGGAGGGAGGCCCACGATGGCCTCCAAAGAAGCGGTCCCTGTGCTGTTATTTGCACCAGTGATTCCCAGCAATGCCTGTCTCTGGACAGCAGTCAGCAGCTTCACTGCGGAGGACACTTCTGTCCTTTTCCACCAGACTACTGCCCCATACGTCATCGCCGGTCTCACCACAGCCGTGTATAGCCAATGGATCACCCTCGGCTTCAGTCTCCAGGTTTTGCCCACAACTCTCCTGCAGCGCCAGAACAGTTGGGTAGCCCTGGTCGTTGTTTTAACTAGGTGATTGTTCCATTTCAGTTTCGCATCGAGGGTTACACCCAAATACTTAACTTCTTTGGTTAATTGTAACTCCTGCCCGAACAGTCTAATGCCGCCTAGGTCATTGAGTTTCCTCATGTTGGTGAAAGCAACCAACTTTGTTTTATGTGGATTAACTGAGAGTCCTTGCGAGAGACACCATTCCTCCACACTTCGCAGTGCATTACGCATGATGCCTGCCAATACGCCTGGGAACTTCCCCCTAGCCACTATGACAATGTCATCAGCGTATCCCTGCGTCCATATTCCGTTGTCGTTTAACGACCTGATGAGGTCATCCACGACTAAGCTCCACAACAGTGGTGATAGTACTCCCCCTTGAGGGCACCCTCTAGTTGTCCTCATGGCGATGTCTTTATCTAGCATTTGGGCATTGACCACTCTGCTTTTTAGCATGCAGTCAACCCATCTGATGGTCGTTTGGTTAATATTCCGGTCCACTAAGGATCGGTTGATTGCGGGCGTTGATGTATTGTCAAACGCGCCCTCTATGTCTAAAAACACTGCAGGGGCAACTTACTTTTGATGAAGGCTCCTTTCGAGTCCTCCCACCAAACTATGTAGGGCAGCCTCTCCTGATTTTCCTCTCTGGTATGCCCATTGCAAAGGATGCAGGGGAGCACTCTACCGAGTGCTCCTTCTGAAATATTAAAATGTATAACTTTTTCCATAGTCTTCAGCATGAAAGATGTAAGACTAATTGGTCTGAATGATTTCGGATGGTAGTATGTGTCCTTCCCAGGTTTTGGAATGAATACAACCCTAGTATCTCTCCAGGCCTTTGGGATGTAACCCAAGGCGTGGCTAGCCCTAAATATCTCCAAGAGGGGCCCCATGATGTCTCCAATCGCCTCTTGCAGCAGTCTTGGAAACACTCCATCTGGTCCCGGAGATTTGTATGGTTCAAACGATTCAACTGCCCATCGAACAAGATGAGGTTTGAAAATATCGTTTGATATTCTCCAATCGTGTTTCGACGCCTTTCTAAAGGCAAGTGATTGGTCTATTTTACAGAGGTCCGCCCTCTCCGAGCCGGGAAAGTGCACACTGAGAAGATACTCAAGAGTCTCCTCCGCAGTGGATGTGAACCTCCCGTCCGGCAACTGAATGGACCTGAGTGTATTAGAAGAGTCCTTTTTCAGAATCCTGTTTTATGGTTTATGGGCATAATAAGTGTTTGTTATTATCATGTTGTTGGTGATACAAAAATCGATTAATCTAACTCCATTATTATTTCTGGTATTTTTGCCATGGATTCCTATTACATTCCCTTCCATTCATATCTCCTATTAATATTAATCTTCCTTTGCACCTTTCCACTATATCTGTTACTTGCTCCAAAAATTGATCTTTTCTTGCCGCTTCTTCATCCTCATTTGGTCCATATACTACTATTATCTTTGTTGTTATTTGTTTCTCTAATTCCATTTCCATTATATTACATTATTATATTTTATAATACAACCTACTCCCGCTTTTCCGCTATAATTCTCTACAACACTATATATAAAGGTGAAAGATCTGGTGACCTACTTGACCACTCAATTGCACTTCTTTGACCTATGTATTTATTAGGAAAGGTCTCACTTAAATAGCTTCTTATAAATACAGTAAAATAGGGTGTCACCCCATCTTGTTGAAACCAAACATTTTTACTTGGTAGGGTCGGATCCATCACATTGCGATATAAATTTGCCAAAACAGGAACAACGTCATTTAAAATGAGATCCAAGTATTTTACCCCTGTCAAATTCCCATCAATAAAAATTGATTACCGATGATACCTGCCCAGACGTTCACACTTTGGCGATATTGCGTATGTGTCTCACGCATCCAATGAGGATTTACTGCTGACGACTACCTATAATTCTGACGAATTACTTCTCCATTCAACATGAAACTTCATTGGTCCAAAAGAAATATAGAATTAAGAGCTACCCCATTTCTGTTCAGTTTATTCATTAATTCTTCACAGAAATGTATTCTACAACATAGCATTAACGTCTTCAATCACGTACAATGATTCGTTCAGTAAAAATCCTATAAAAATCATATACATTTGAAAACATTTTGGCACAAAAATAGTTAGTATGATGAAAATCGTTTGCTAGTTGGAAACATCTGTACCAATAAATTAGTCTACTGAGAATCCAAGTTAAACGAATAAAGTAGAAATACTAAAACGAGGGAAAAGCGAGTAAGCAACTGAATTAAAATTAAAAGTAATAAAGAATTAATTAACTATTATTTTGAACAACAGAAAAACACGGACAACAGATAGCAAGAATGATACTATTAAATTTAACAACGCAAATTAGTTCAACTATTTATCAAGCTACCTCGAATATCACATTCACTGCGTTGCAATATTAATTTCAAATGAAAATATCTTAACGGAGAAATGTTGAAAACGAGATTGTGGTGCGATAATATATCATTTCCGGAAAATTTATCCCCAGAATTTCATAATATTTCATCATCTTGCTTTTTTATCAACTAAGGTTACATACAAATACATATTAACTAATTGAATATTGAACTTCCAAGACTTCGATAAACACAAAATGTAAGATACAGGATTTTTTAATTAAAATAAAGGGCTAAAATTTTAATAAAGAAGGTGCAGATCTTGTGCGAATATCTACACAACCTGCATTTTACCACGATGACATAAAAATGTCGCACTAAAATTAAAAACGATTTCGAAAGGTTCACCCAACGACGACTAGATATACGTAGCCGGCATTGATTCACCTCATTTCAATGATCCACGTAGTGAACACGATATATTTATGAAGATACCACCAATTGCTATTTTTTTTTGTAATTTTCAGTGAGTTAATGGCAAACCTATTTTGTAAAAATATGTAAACCGTTTCAAATACCAATAATAACAACAAAATAGATGTTGCGTAAAACCCAACAAAATATCCACCGTCTGCTGTGGTTAGTGTATTTGACGTTTGGGAAATTGCTAGGGCGAGTAATATCCATAGCCAATACATTCATTACGGAACACATTTCGAAGATAAACATACTTTTACGTTTTACTTATAATATGTATCAATTTCACACCAGTGCCAGAGCAGTATAAGTGTAGAAACTCTTCTAAATTACACCACAAAAACTACACACAAAACTCTTTTATAATTGTAGTGTATTTACAATAAAACTTTTTTGTTGTAGTAAACGACGTCAAATTATTCTTAAAAAGCAAGGACGTTATTTTATCGTCGATGTTCATTTTCTACTGTAATAATAATAATAATAATAATAACAGCGGTTTATTGGCATCAAACATAGTATAAAAATATGTAAGTTAAAGCTAAAAATTCAACCAACATGCCAAAAGGTGCAGGATCAGCTGCTTAAAGTATAAGCCGCTGTTCTACCTCCAGCACCATTAATAACGTGAACCCGATAAATAAAAAACCATAAGCAAAAAAGTAATAATGATTCAATCTAAGCGCAAAAAGCATAAAAAGACAAGTAATAGAAAGTTATAAAGGAAAATGAAAATATATTTACTTGTTAAAGAAAGCACTCCTTCGAAATTGATGGAACAAAGAAAGCGGACTCAAACAACGCATACGTAGTGGAATTTTGTTCCAAAGTCTAACAATATTATAACTAAACGATCTTTTAAAAATTTCAAGGTGGTGAACTGGAGGCGTTAATAAGCCTTCGTATCTCACATTGATAACACTGGGCAACAAATTTTCGAAAAGTTCATGCTTCCAAGCTGAAAATAGTCATTTCTTAATGAATTCAATGTGCTGAATACGAAAATGACTAAGAAAAAGCTGAATTGGCTACGGGTTTTCTGTAATATGTACGCATATTTCAGAAAAAGTGTACTTATGTCAATATTATAATACATGGTAAGAAAACATTAGTCTACTTCTGGCTTTCGACTTCTTTTGGCCTGCCGTTTGTAGTGGACTTGTGGAGCATCTCTACTGATTGTCCAACAATAGTCAGCTAGCATTGACGTAGACCATTTGCCTTGGTACCGTTGCTCCATGGTGGCAATGTCCTGATGAAAGCGTTCGCCGTGCTCATCGCTGACCTGCCCACAGTTATCAGGAAAGAAATCTAAGTGGGAATCAAGAAAGTGGATCTTTAAGGACATATTGCAGCCGAATTCATGAAGGGGTGATGCAATATGACGCAAAATTTCGTAATTTCTCACTAAATTGCATTACATTATGCAATAGCATCTATACAATGGACAAAACGTCAATATCTCTGGAACGTGAGCCAATCAACTTTTTTCAATGTGATATTCGTGTTCAGCACGTTGAATTCATTCAGGATTGGGTACTTTCACCTAAGAAGCAATTTCACTGTTGACCAGTGTAACGTATGTCACATAAGTTTTGGGAAAATTTTCGTCGGCG
Source organism: Cetonia aurata (assembly GCA_949128085.1). Lineage (NCBI taxonomy): Eukaryota > Metazoa > Arthropoda > Insecta > Coleoptera > Scarabaeidae > Cetonia > Cetonia aurata. Next base: position 4,076,011 of record OX421885.1, read on the forward strand.
TAAAAATAACTGTAAATAACTTGCAATCTAGTAACCATGATAAACATATGTTCATTAATACTCAAACTTGTTATCACATTTCATAGATGTCAAATAATTTGTCCAATTATGTCGTACAAACTTGAAACACGGAAAAGCATTTAAGAAATTTAAGAAATTGTAAACATATTTTGGAATCAAAATATTTCAAAGACAACCATTTATAGAACAATTGCAGAATGTGAACAAGGTATACCATGCCTCAATTTACCAAAAAGCGGACGTCCCGGAATGTTGACCGAAAATCGCGCCAACCTAATCTGTGAAAGTGCAAAAGAACGCGTTGGAACGTCATGCCGAAAGTTAAGATTTAATGTTTCTCATGAAACTGTAAGAAGGGTATTGAAAAAAAAAGCCCAAAGTTTCGTAAAAGACGTAAATGTCCACGCTATACAGAGGACCAGTTACGAAGAATTCCAATGTGTTGTCGTAGATTACGCCGAACTCATTTTGCAAACAATAAAGTGATCATCATGGACGATGAAAAATATTTTACGTTCTCTCGCTCAGAAATGAAAGGCAATGATGGTTTTTATACCGATAATATAGAAAATTGTGCAGATCATGTTAAATACAAAACCAAAAAAAAAATTTGAAGATAAAATTCTAGTTTGGTGTGCCATATCGGAGAGAGGAGTTTCACGACCTTATGTTGGGCATGTGAGGGGTGAGGCAGTTAATAAAGTAATAAAAAAGTTAATAAAGGCAGTAAAAACATTTATACCGAAAGATGCCTACCGAAGTTGCTACAGTTTATTACTACGACTCATCCACGTGAAGAAATAATGTTTTGGCCGGACTTAGCAAGTTGCCATTATGCAAGAACGACTAGAACATGGTTAGAAGCTCACAACATACCCTTTGTGCCAAGAGCAGACAATCCGCCAAATGTGCCACAAGCTCGACCCATCGAAGATTTATGGGGAATATTGACCAGAAAAGTATATGATAATGGGTGGGAAGCTCAAAATGATGCTCAACTAAGGCGAAGAATATATCAAAAGATAAGAGAAATTGATATAAACATCGTTCAAAACATGATGGGACACGTTAGACAAAAACTGCGTGCCATTGAGGACCATGGCCCTTTGTCATTATTTTAATTGTAGTTTTAATTAATTTAAATATAAGGTAAAATGTTGGTAAAGTGGTCATTTGAATAAATTACGTTACACTTACTTTAAAGAATTTAATTATTTTTCCCAAAACTTTTGTGACATACGTTATTATCCACATCTGTTCTAAACAAAATTTTACGGAACAAATAACTTGGTTTATTAAAATAAATAACTTTATAGAAAAAGAGGGTAGCAGAAAATTCAGCTTTGGCAAAGATATTTAACCAACCGCCCAATCGAGTATATGAGAGATTCGGTTAAATTTACGTATCCCATAAATAATAAATCTAAGACACGAATTTTGCAAACGCTGAAGTCTAGTTCTGTCAATGGTGTCCAAGCAGTAATAATAGACGCTTATGTAAAAGTTAAATCTGGAAACGACCAAAGATTCGCATAAGGCCTTACGCAAACCGACATTCAAACAGTCTTCACTACCATGCAAAACCTTCAAACTACTGTAACCCAATCTAATTAAATGTGAAACGTGTTCTGTAAAACGAAGTTTGGTGTCAAGGAAAAGGCCCAAATTACGCACACAATCAGATACAATGAAAACTTCATCTTTGATTTTAATTTTAATATCCTTCAAAATCGCGGCTCGGGTTTTTTCGCGACCAGAAACCAAAACAGAAGTTTTTTTATTATTTATTCTAAGACAATGTTTTTCAGACATGTTTACAAGTGACTGAAGGTCACTATTTATGTATGAGAGGGCTTCCATATGTCTCCAGGATTGAAGGTATAATATAGTTGTGTGTCATCAGCATAAAGATGATAATTACAATATTGCAAGCACTTAATGATGTTTGAGGTGTAAATTGCATAAAGTAAAGGTCCCAGAATACTAATAAAAAAAAATCTTGAGGATGGTGACCTAATATTTTAATTTGTTTTAATTACATTGATCTTGACGTTTCGATGATATAATATATCTTTTTCAAAAGTTTAAATTATTGGTTATAATATTAAGCTACAATATAATTGAACAATATGTGTTATTTTTTTAAATTATATTTTATAGTGTAGGAATAATTAATATAATAATAAAATAAATAATTAATTAAGTTTACGTTTAAACAACCTTCCTAATTTTTATACAATTAAACTTTTAATTAATGTAAATGATATTTCTAAATCAAACTGAGGACAAATATAACATTTTAAAAACATCCGATTTAAATGCCATTGATATTTTTCCAACAACCTTTCTAAAAAAGTGTATTATTTGTTTAGCATAAAGCATAGTGATTTTTCTTACCGTAATATTAACAACATGTATATTTAAATCCTATCTTAAATTAGATAAAAAAAAAAGGACAATGTAATATTGTCAGTCGATGAAAACATAATTAATTAAAAATATTAAAATTACTGATGTTTAATGATAGGAAAATAAATTCTAAAAAAATTTGAATTTCTGTCCGGTCATTACAGAATTTTTTTGTCTTTGAATTTGAACCATTGCTATTTCTACTATTATACTGTTAATAATTCTAAAATGACAGCGCCCCCATAGCAACAGTTGTGAAAATAAATACTAGCTTTTATTTCAAGTGTTACATTTACGCATGCGCGACCGTATGGTATCAGTAGTGTCCTCAGTGGAAGAGTTTGAAGTTCGCAAACTTTCGGTTTACTGTTCCACTACTGTTCTCTTCTATCCCTTTATGTAAACGACTTCATTTAAATATACATACGTCATTATACTTTAGCACTCCACTAGTTGTACACTAAACTTGGCACTAAGCTGTATGTAAATAGGCCTTTACACTTAAAGGCAAAAGACAAACAAAATTGTATTGATGCAAAAATAGAAATAAATTTAAAAAAATATGTGTAACTCGTATTTATCCTCATGCAATTGTGAAAAGAACGGCGTTAATAATCTTAGAATTATTTATACATTTACAAAGTAAGTAATTAATTATGACCTAAATTATATATAATTGTAAAAATAAAAAAAATACTGAGCCTTTTCCATCACGCTTGCCAACCGTCAGATGGACATCAGAAACATGCGCATAGAGTAAATACTGCTGCGGTCTTGGTTTGCTTATACCAAGCAGTACTGTCAATCCGGCAAATTGGTTGTTCCAAGTTGCAACTCGCGCACGGAACGGCGCATATAGGGACTCAGGACAACTTTGAACAGGCCCGGATTGGCCTAATATTGGGGAACGGATTAACGGCTTGTTTACAAACAAAGATACAACCTATAAAACCACCTGGATGGGACACATGCGCCACATTTTGTATTCTGTCGTTAGCATAGCTTTGTGTCTCTAGCAGAGTATTTGCAAGTGTTCCATAATTAAAATTAACCGCCGTACTAAGTTTAGTTATACGTGAGTTTAATATTTTCGTAGTAGAATTTTTTCTAGCATGTGGTATATAGATACTATCTTTAATCTTAATTTAATACTAATTGTTGTAGGTTAATATTTCTGCCTTTCATATTTACAGGTGTTGTTTTGAGTATGTTTAATGTTTATTCATAGATTAAAGTTTACTTGATAGTTTTAATTTAGTGTGCATAGATAACTTATACAAATCAACATGAAGTGCTGGGTTCTAAACTGTAATAGGAAGTCTGCAGTAAGCAATGTCGTAGACGTTTTTGATTTAACTTTTTGCTTTTTATGACGCTTATTTACTGTGATTATATTCACCCCATGATAAGTATAAAAATACAAATAGACAAATCTAAAAATTGTTACAGCCGTGATAAATGGATTGCAGCTCTTGGTGAAGATGTCCTAAAACCAAATGCAAAAGTGGGCGATATACATTTTACAGAATTCGATTTTAAAACAGGGCTTAGAAATAGATTGGAAAACGATGCGATCAGTAATGGATAGATGTATTCTGTAAACCTTACAAAAAAGAATTATGGAGAATTGCAAGAAAACCCAAGAGGTAAGTTAAACAATAATAATTATACTGTTTGTATAGCTTTTTCTTTCAATTGCTTACAGCTGCTGCATCTGTACAGACATCTCGCACATTATTTGCCAATAGTCCAGGGAAGATCAGGTTATGAAAAGAAGTACAGTATTAAAAAGGAAAGTTACACCTTTCGAATGTAGAGGGGCTTTTATGGAAAGAAAAGAGCAAAGTATGTCGGACGAACAGTTTCTCCAGTTTTGTCAGACCCATTTTAATGAAGGTACTGTAAATTTGATCAAAGCGCAGTTGCAATTATGCAAGCGATGGGAGCATGGCTATAGGTACTCCAATGTATTTAAACAATTTGCTTTAAATATTTTTTTTTAGGTCCAAAAGTATATCGTTTTTTATATAAAACTTTTAACCTACCATCGAAATCAAATTGTGCAGAATCACGAGCAAATGGGATTTTGCTCCAGGAATAAACGACTTTGCTTTTGGAGTTATATCTGCTAAAGTAAGTGTTATGAATATGGAAGCAAAAGATTGTGTTTTATGTAATGATGAAATGTCATTGAAGACTTTCCTTTATTTTCATCGGTCGAAGGATGAAATAATAGAAAACATATAAACCAGCAAATAATGTAGTACATAGTTTAATGTCCAGGGGAATTCATTTCAACTGAAAGCAACCTGTATAATTTTATTTTTATTTTATAAGATAGTTATTATTGTTATTTTAAGTTTTTTTATTTGTAGAGATGTATACCTTTTTTCTTGTTCATATAGATTATGTGATTTGTTATTCTCTTTTGCTATTTGTTAAGTAGTTTCTGTGTATTACATCGTGGAACTTATATAATAAATAAACCTGCATGTGACTACTGGTACCTTATGTAGGCACCTAGGAAGAGAACAGGACATACTGTTTTTTCAGGAGCAACAAACATATTCATCGATTTATATCTATATACATTTTAACATTAGTTCCTTTATACATAAGTAAGTTATATTCCAGTAAATTGTACACTTTTGTTTTAAATAGATCACCATTAGTGAAGTAATAAATATTTTATTTATATATGATTTGTTTCCTTTCCATAACATGCATTAACAATCAATAATAATTTAATGATCGTTGGTTACTAACTGTTTCACAGAAGTATCAAAATATTGACATGGATACCTTTTGAAATTGCAATGGTATTATATATTGTAAATCATATCAGTACCAATTCTTTGTACTGAAATTAAGATGCTAGTAAAATCTTTGTTAGTTCATTCTTACTTCATTTACCCATGATTTAACAGTACTAATTTCCGTTAAAATGTAAAATTAAAAGCAAACACTAATTAGATAAGATCTTCTATAATTAAGAATTACACTTTTAAGGACATCAACTATTATGCAGATATATCCCTTATAATAAAGGCCTTTTCAATTACATTTACTACAAACATAGTCTGCCTGAAGCACTATAACTATTTCTTGTTCATTATAAAAACACTTGTTAATTATTTAATTATTTACTTACCATATTTATTTACTTATTGATTTTATTTTAAATGTAGAATAGAAGGTAATTATTAATGAAGCGATTACCAGTATTATATGTAGGTAAATATTAATAAACACATTTACAAATCGCATATAATATTTATTAACTGATGAATACAATAATAATCTTGTATTTTCCTCAGTAAATTTTTCTAATTTGCCAATGCAAACTATTATATCACTGTTTGCATTTTAATTCAATTTAATAATTTCCTTTTTATTTTTTCCAATATTGGGTTAATCCGGTTCTATCGGGGCTGGGCGATATGCCCTGAACCTACTATGCGCCGTTCAGTGCGCGAGGTAAAATTTAGAACATCGAGATCAAAGGTGCCGACACGAAGTGAAACTACTGCTTAGATATATACTGTGCCAATACCATCCATTTAACGGAGATGCCGGCAGGGTTGCATATGTGATTTTGATGCGCACAGTGGATCGAAGGGCGGTAAAAAGCCGATATTGACTGAAATGATAATAACTTGCTTAAAAATTAATGTTGATAAACGAAAGAAAATTTTGTCGAATAGGTAAGGTTGTCTACTACATCGAGTAAACAAAATGTTGTTGTACCGTCACTACGTGTTTGTGAAAATGAAGCTAAAAGTATATCGTATTTGAGACTGCATAAATCGAAGAAATAGCGTATTTGTTGATATAGATATAAGTTTAGTAGCCATTTCTGTGTGATGGAACTTATAATGTAGACTACAATATTATGCAACAGGAAAATATTGTGATCACTAAATACATTTAAGATAGAAACATGGGCTTTGTTATCTTAATAGATTAAATGTGTCGACACTATTACACGAGAGATAAAGAGCACATATAATGTAAAATTATGTATCTCTGTTTTTCATAGAAATTTCTTCTAAACGTTTTTGTGTATAGTAAAACAACAGGTCGTTGATAAACAGTGGCAGTACCTACTTTTCACTTAACACAATTTTCAATTTTGCCGGTGAAGAATTAATAATTCTACAGCTTCTGATAATAACTCACTTCTTGTATGTTCGTTTAATTTTCGTCTTGAATGAGAAATATATGGATCGAATGTGATAAGTAGTCTTTTCAAAATATCTTCGTTAGTAGCTGAACGGCTGCATTTTCTGCTATTTTTTCCTTGAAGCTTTTAAGGTTTTTATTTCGAGCTTCAGCAGCTTCTTCTGTAAGTTTGCCTAGGAAGTAACATGTTGAATGATATCTGCTCTATGCAATAGAATTTTATGTATGGGGGCTAGCATATAGTACAAACCATATACATTTATGAATTTTTCAGCTGTTCCTTCTCGCAATCACTTTCTTTCCCTGTAGTAATCACTTGTAAGATTATCGCGAATCTTCTGATTACATTTGCATCTAGGATGGTTATTAAAGCTGTTATAGCTGGATATAAACATGCTTGTATCGTTTGCCACAGTACGTATTTTTAAATGTTTGTTTATATAGTTTTAGCCCAGAACTACCGTGGAATCACCATTTTGAGACAAATGTCAATTCACTTAGAATATTTCGTATTGTTCCCACGCATATTTTTACTATTCGAGTAGATGTGTTAATTTTCTGTGATATTTTTATTACCTTTAACCAGTAGGTACACTGATACATTTATGATAATGATATAAATAATCTCCCTGTCTATGTGCACCTATAGTAAAACATAAATTGTATTCATATTAGCCTCGATCCAACTACACCGAGAATAACTCTTAGAATGTGTAGGTGAACCTAAGTCAAACATATAAAGTATATAAAGAAAGATATCTCATTTTGTTTATCTTCTATTAATCGATTATTATAAACTAACACAGCACAGTTCGCAATTCTAACTTAATATCACAACACAATGTCAACGATAGATACAATAAATGCGGCGAATATTAAAGAAGTAGCATATTCGATCTCATAATGTAGGTATCTGACGGATATTCATAATTATGCTAATTGGTTTATACCCTTTTTAATCCGAGAACTAAGAGATTATGAAACATACATCGAATGTTTCGTTACTGAAATGGCACAACTTAACAAATTTTTTGTAGAAATATTAATTAACATGCATTTATGAGAATGCTAGAAACGGTAATGCGATAAACAAAACGTCTTTTGTCAAAAAGTTGGGCGAAGTAGCACCTGAAATCGCTGGAGCAAGTACTAGAAGGATCCCAGATGACAAAACAGTTTTCCTTTTTTTGGGCAAATTTGGGCATTTTTTTAAAAAGCTAATGGAAGCTAAAATTTAGAATCATAGAACACCATCTTTAAGAAATGGTAATTGTATAGTTAGTTACAAATACGATTAGCTAATATTTTGTCGGTTGAATTACACATAGTTAGTATATATTCTGAGCAAATTGCAGTTTCGTATCGTTTGTAATTCTCTGAAGATTTTAGTAGTTGAAGAGGACGGCCGAAATACACTCTTAGCATAACATCTCCGAACATGTACTTTCAGGCTTGCTTCTGCTCGATATTCCGTCAATCTACTTGTTTGTACTGTGATTTCCATATCTAATGCTTATTTTACTATACACTTATATCTACACATTTTATTATGATTCTGAAAGATTGGCTTTTTTACGCTATGTCAGATTTTTAACCAACTTCGATCCACTGTGCGGCGTATGTTAATGTATCGAGAGAATATTGATAATTCTGTTTTGCTTTGTATAAGAGATTTTAGCATAGGAATTTGTTTTTATTGTATTAGTTTTGTAGAGTTTAGAATAATATTTAATCCATTCAATTATAAGTCTATTGTACGACAGTTTGTTTTAGAGCGTTATCTAGTCAGTAATGTTATTGTAGGAATTAGCCCTACGTTTGCGTAGGAAATTTGAGGGGGGATTTGTTAAAGCGAGTTCTTTGATCGACTATTGCAGTAAGTAGACGCATTTTTTAAATAAATTTTGCCATTTTGTTATTGCATTTTGTGTGTTGTAAAATTTTAACATCTTTCGTTTAATAATAGTCAATCAGGGAATCATAAATATAGTAGTTGATATTGTATTAATGTGTGCACTGTTTAGATATAAGATTCATTATTATTTTTGTTTAGGAAGATTCATTTTAGTTAATCTGCACTTTGATTTTTTTTAAGAGTTAGTTTTTCAGTTTATCCTTTCTGCAGTATAATTTTTGTTTTCTATCACCCCGTTTGGGTCTTTATTATAAGCATTTTTTTTTTTATTAAATTCTTGAATTTGTCCACGCTAAAATTACTTTAAATTGTTAAACCACGTGGATAGCAATTTAAAGGTTATGTATAAGTTTCAAAAGAAAATAAAAAAAATAGCATTGTCCTATTTTATAAATTAGAGTCTTGTGCAGTTTTTATTTTAGGCCAGAACCTTTAGTTCACGGTTTTCTTGCTGCATCGTCAGATGATTGGAAATTAACATGTTGATTAAATAAATTCATTTTTTTTGAGACGTCGCGCGTCGGTGGGTTAATAAAAATTATGTTCTTTTATTTAATAATAAATCTTTCCTTTTTAATCAAGTTACAAAGAAAGTCTGACATCACATACTCACTAATTACTAATTACTTTTGTGGTTAAATTAAAGTTTTAATTCACGAGGATAACTTTGAGATAGAGTGTGTTTTGTTCAATTTAAGTCATTTCCCTTGAGCTAATTCAATTTTTTTTTTTTCATTTAAAAGTCTTTTATTAGATATTTCATCAACTTGTTGTGTTGGACTCTCTATATTAGTTAGAGCCACAGTTAAAAATTCCAAAATGTCATCGATTAATGATGGATCAAGGAAAGAAAATATTATAAATTTAAAAATTAAAATTCCCAGTTAATTAAAAAAGAATTAGAAACTAAACGAAATTTACAAAATACGTATATCCCTATCATTTTTTTCAGCTTCCAAGGTTTGTATATAGTATAACTTTGAAACAACAAATCTCTTCTAAAAACTAAAATGTAACAACTTATTTGTTTGAAACTATTAGCAAGTTACAAGTACCGATACTATTTCCAAACTTAAGACTTATGCTATACGTGTACATACAAACATCCGTCAATATAAGCGGAACTAAATAGAAAATTTATTTTATCAAAACGAAATTCAATTCCAGAAAGCCCGAAATGGTTCCTACTGCTGCTCGATCATTCAATTTTATAGTAAATTGTTCATAACGGAAGCTCATATCCGGTGGAGCGCCGTGGATGGGGCTCGCCTTCCGATCACTGGGAGCGAAGGCACCGTCACCTTTTCGCTACAGCCGTTCTACCCCCGTTTCGAAACCCACCCTAAAATAGGAAACCTGACCGGGCCAGAGTAACGTCAAGGTTTTGCCTCAAATTATACCGCAATTTGCGAATATATTCGTCTCTGCTACGCGATTCAATACGGACAGAGGCAGTTAAAAGTATTCCGGTATTATATGGGTGTGATGGACCGGTAAACAACTTCTAATTGTGATAAATCATCGACAAAAATTAATTAGGAGTTAATATCGACCATTCTCACTACACACTTTCAAATAACTTACCACAAACTTCACTGCACTGGACGCACATTTCAATAAGAAAGATCATCATCAGCAGTACAGCTGCACCAAGTAATTAGAATAAAACTGTTCTAATTTATATCTAAGAGCGACATGGTAGGGGAGAGTAGCCTATATCGTACCGTATCCTAAATCGTACCACCGCTGTTTTTTGAGATACATAGACTGGAACGGTCCAGCGGAGGCACAAGGAAGCTCTGTTCATGTAGAAACCCATGCAATTGTTATTAAATGTTGTGTTGGTGTATTTAGTTTTTATGAAATTTTTTTAGATTTCTAACCTTCTGCTTCTAGTTTTGGTACATCCTAGTTAAGGGTATAACTCGTTTCAAGGAACGTGCAGGCTGTTAAATAAAAAATAAAGTATTTGGCGGTGATTTATATACTAATATTAAATAACAATAGATTATTTATCATGTTTAATTTAATAAAACTGAATATTTAGTCTTAACGTAATTTTATATTATCTTCTAGAATGACAAACAGGCGATATGGAACTTGGAGTGAAGAGGATATGGAAAGAGCGATAGCTACATACAAGAACGGGGATTTGGGTTCTAATGAATGTTGTAGGCAATATGGAGTTCCCAAGCCTACTCTAAAACGTCATTTACATGGGAAAAATGACGGCACTATCTGAGGGCATTACACAACATTACCTCCAGAGAAAGAATGGCAACTTGTCGATCACCTGGAAAAATTAAAAACATGTTTTTTTTTGGCTACAAAATCACTGACGTTCGCAAATTCGCCTTCCAGATTGTAGAAATCAATAATATTCCATACAATTTTAATGTTGAAAAACAAATGGTCGGTAAAAAGTGGATTTATGGATTTATTAACCGTTATAAAAACGAGATCTCTTTACGTGAACCACAAGCAATCTTAGGCGAGGGCTAAAGGATTCGACAAGGAAAACGTTGATGAATGAATTTTTTAACAGGTAAAATAGATGCTACGCGTATATATAATGTTGACAAGACTGGAATAAGCAGTGTTCAAAATAAGTGCCAGAACGTCTTAGTTGCGAGAGGAAAACGCTCAGTAAGATAATTAGCTGGTGGCGAAAGGAGAGTGAATGCGACGGTGTTATATGTTGTATTAGTGCAGCAGGTCATTACTTTCCTCCAATGATTATACTATAGTGAATGAGAATGTCTGAGGATCTTAAAGACGGCGCTCCGCCGGGAAGTTTGATTGAAATTTCAGAAACAGGGTATGCTAACTCAGATTTGCTTGTGAAGTGGCGTAAACATTTAGATAACTTCTTATCTAAAACCTGATCCTGCAAAAAATCAATTCTTCTACTCGATGGGCACTCTACCCACTCTAAGAATTTAGAAGCATTAGAAATTGCGAGGAATGAGGCCGTGATCATGATCCAGCCACCCGGCCATACAACCCATCGACTCCAGCCACTGGGCAGGTGGTTAAACTAATGAAGTGATACTACGCTCAAGCAATTAAGAAATGGCTGAGAACAAATCCTGGGCTTAAAGTTAGCCAATATCAGGTATCTCAACTTATAACTGAAGCTTGCAGCAAGGCCGTAACTGTAGAAAATACTGTTCAAAGTTTAAAGTGCAGTGGTGTGTCACCCATTGACTCAACTGTTCATGGACACAGATTTCTTGGCAGCCCAGAACTTTACTTCGACCTACTGAGGAAAATGATAACGCCACAAAAAACTCGTCGTCTTCAATCACAAAACGAAAGTACAAAACTAAACGTATCAATTGAAGAAATTGCACCAATCCCAAAGCCTAAAGTGAAGAAGGCAGTTTCGAAAATTCAAAAGCTGTAGTTTTAACTAGTAGTTCGTACAAAAGGAACCTTGAAATGATTAAAGAATTACACATAGCTCAGACCAAAGTTAAAGATCTTAAAAAGAAATTGGAAAAGGCAAAGGTTCTCAATAAACCACCCACTTCAACAAACCAATGCTCCGTCATTTTAAACCAAGGGTCTAATTCAACACAGGCCGAAATTGTTTTCAAAAAGTTCAGTCAGAAGAATAGTTCTGCTTCATGTGTGAGGAAAATGTGATTGAGGATATGGTGCAATATATAAAAACTGGATCCATGAACGTTGTGTAGGATCAAAGGCTAGAATTAAGAAATTTGTTTGCTGAAAATGTGTATAAATAAATTTTTTATTTATTATTTATATTTTGACTTGAAATATCAGGGCTTTTTAAACCCTTGGTATTCTCACGTTCATTAATATTAATGAAAATCGTTGTTTAAACCTAATGTTTCACTAGAACTTAGTACTTAATACTACTTTCAAAGAAATAATTTTTCATATTTTTGTTTTCTAATTCTTCTCCCATTATTATCGAAAGCATGATAGAGTGGTACGATTTAGGAGGTGGTTAGTACGATTTGGGACACTGAATGATGGACAAGAAAATGAGCATACTGACCCAAATGATATTGTCAATGCTTTTGCAAATACTTTTTCCACTACTCTTGCTACATTAGACGATACCACGTTGACTGACTCCGACAATTCTTTGCCTCATTCCTTTCCATTAGTCACCATAGAGGAGCTAATAGCATTAATGGCTGCTTTTACTAACGAACGTGATGATATGCTGCCCAGTTTCTTGATTCGTGACTGTAGATTTGTATTTTCATATCCTCTGACAATCATGATCAATATTTCAATCTCTTCTGGTGTCTTTCCGGATCTTTGAAAAACTGCAAAAATAGTACCAGTTCATAAAAAGGGTGATCGTGATCTTATTACTAATTATAGACCCATATCTATTATATCTAACTTTGCGAAACTTTACGAGAAGGTATTATTTGTTCGTATTTATAGTTACATCCAACCCTTTTTTCTCCTAATCAGCATGGTTTTCTTCCTGGTCGATCTACAGTTACCAATCTAGTATCAATTTCTCAATTTATTAGTGAAGTCCTGGACAGACGCGGACAGGTGGATGTGATTTACATTGACCTAACCAAAGCCTTTGATTTAATCAATCATGACATCCTTCTCGCTAAGTTGAGTTCTTTGGCTTTTGCTCCATCTGCTTTGTGTTTGCTTACATCTTATCTGAAACAGAGAAAGTGCTATGTTACTTACAATGGGTATAACTCCAATAGTTTCATCCTTACCTCCGGCGTCCCTCAGGGATCGAATCTAGGTCCTTTACTATGTGTGCTCTTTATCAATGATCTACTTTTTGAAATTGATCTTCCTATACTTGCTTATGCAGATGATATTAAGATCATCTCGGAAATTCCCTCTTTGGATGATGCAAATCGACTTCAGCGTACTTTAGATAGAATAGCTGAGTCGTGTGATGACTTCAAGCTCAAATTAAACGTTGATAAATGTTGTGTTCTCAGCTATACTTGTTCTTCCTCACCATATCGCCTTATCACATCAAGGCAAGGGTAGCACTTTAACCTGAAAATTTGAATATAAGGATCTTAGTATACTTTTTGATGTTACTCTTTCCTTCAGATCTCACATCACCTACACATGTTCTGACGCCATGAAATCTCTCGGTTTTATCATGCGTATTCCTAAATAACGATATTTCTGTCTTTAAGTCATTGTATTATGCTTATGTTTTACGTAAGTTTGAATATAATAATAATTGTATTTATTGGCAGTAAACACGTGAACACGTAACAACAAACATTAATTACAAAATAATTCTAGTGCCAAAAAGACTAAATCGCCCTGCTTTAAAATAGCAGTTGGCGTTCTTCCTTTAGCCTATATTATAAGATAATTAAATAGAACAAAATATATATATATATATAATAATAATAAAAAAAGAAAATAAGATAATACACAATACAAAAACTGTAACCGTGAGTAGTACCCATTTCTAGGCATGTAAAAACTGATTTAACAAAATACAGCAATCACAAATTACTGTAAAGTTAATAGATGCTGTTTAAGTTTATGTCTAATACGAGAGATGGGCATATTCATATTTATAGTTGGTAGAACATAACTATTTAAGACCTTGGCCACCTTGTAGGAAAAGCTACCCTTAAAAATCTCATTTCTATGCCTTGGAATTGACAAAAGGTAACTATGACGGGTATTCCGAGCATGCGATTGGTATCTGAACCTAACTTTATTATATAGGTATGTTGGTCTTTTATGTCTCACGATCTTTACATATGATATTGCCGAGTGCAGCATCCTCAGGTTTGTCATATTTAGTGTTCCAGTGTCCCTCAACATCCCGGAAACTCCCCTCCTACCCCGCATTCTGTGGATAAAGCGCGTGCAACTATTTTGCACACGCTGTATCCTCAATTCATCGTGTTTTGTTAAACAGCCAGCATAAACTGTGTCCGCATAATTAAAATGAGCCAACACGAGCGACTGACACAGTATGTACCTTGTGGGGGTGCTAAACAAATGTCTGTGCATAAATATTGACTTCAGAGCTAGAATTGCCTTTCTGATAAGATGGGAGGTGTTCTGTCTAAAACGCAGAGACGTGTCCAACAACAGGCCAAGATCCTTCACGCATTCAGCGGGTGCAATTCTATTTGATCCAATGTGGATATCCAATGAACCTTGCACCGATTGACGAGATGTTTTGGGTCCGAATACTATCATTTGTGTTTTCAAAGGATTAATCTGAAGTTGATGCTCATCGCAAAAAAGAGATAGATGATGCAAGTCCTCGTTAATTTTACGTTGGGCTTCGGGGTACTGTGAGGGGCTAAAGGAGAGATACAGTTGTGTATCGTCAGCGTACATGTGATATTTACAATATTTAATGACAGAAGGAAGATAACTGGTGTATATCGAAAACAATAGAGGACTGAGAATCGCTCCCTGTTGAACTCCCATAGAGATGTATATCTTCCTAGACAGCGACCCGTTAAGCAGAACCTGTTGCATTCTACCGGTTAGGTAAGACCCCATCAGCGATAGAGCGGGAGCTCCCAACCCGATGGAGTTCAATACCCGCAGTAAAATGTCGTGACTAACCCTATCGAAAGCCCTACTGAAATCAAGAAGCACGAGAACAGTAATTTGGCCGCTATCAGTCGCCTTCAATACATCATCGACAATGTGAGTCAGCGCTGTAGAACAACTATGACTAGGTCTAAAGCCTGACTGGCACACGGGCAACACCTCCGACTCATTAACATAAAACTGTAATTGTTGTTCAAGACATCTCTCAAATATTTTTGAAAAAGCCGGTAATATACTGATTGGGCGAAGGTCCTTGAATCCCTCAACATTGGGCGTTTTGGGAATTGGTCTAATAAGCGCAGACTTCTACAATGTGGGGTACGTTGATGTTTCAATGCATATGTTGCATATATGTACCACGTAATCCATAAGCAAGGGAACACAAATCTTTAACATTTTCATATCGATATTATCAAGCCCACGCGCGTTTGACTTCAAACGACGTAATGAAGCAGTTATATCCAACGCGGTGAGGAACCTAAATGTGAATTTGCATTCATCATCCACAGCCCGAGTAGAAAAACAAACAGCAGGGGCTGCGGGAAGCTTCGCTAAAGACGCAAAATGCTTATTTAAAGCATCTGCATCGCCAATAAAATCTGGAATACAGTCACTAGGGGCTCTGCCGAGATTAAGCCGATTCAATTCTTTCCACATGGTCTTACTGGAAGTGGCGTTCATCGAACACCTATATAAATAGTATGGCTTTTTTTCCCGTCTGATGGCTCGATTAACTTCGTTCCTTAGCGTTTTGTAAAAATCGAAGTGGGACGGGTTCCTAGTTCTACGATAACGTCGTATAATATGTTTCTTTGATTTGGAGCCCGTTGTATGCGTGTGACTGCCTAAGCTTAGATACTGTCCACCGTAAATTCTTAAAATTTGTATCTTATAAAATCGATGGAAGCTATCCTGAAAGAGGTACACCGCAGGATGAGTTACTGCAGAGGCATTGTATGTTGGCCATAAGCGTCAGAAGGGAGGAGATATATAAGAAATTTCTATACAAGTTACTTAAAAATACTATCGACTGCTCCTTCATACTTGGACGCATGAATTTCTTCGTGCCAAGGTTCAGTTCCAGATACGAGAGCACCTTCCTGGTTCCATTTACAATAAGATTATTATTCTTTGATTCAAACAAATTCTTAAGAGAGAAATACATATTTCTTTGTTTTGAAAATAAAAATATATAAAATTAAAAAAAATATTTGGCTCTATTGGAAACCCTCATTCTTTGGCAAAAAGCGTTTATTGCTTTGAGTGCAAGTAATTCCTCTATTAGTAAGATAAGCGAAATCGTTCTTTTTTTTTGCTTCAGCTGTTGTAATTTGATCACACTATTATTGTGACCAAGTTACACAAGACAATTTTGTCAGAAAAAATATATATACGGAATCTACGATTAATGCGTTGACTTTAAGAACGGTTTCCATTTCTGTCCAACCGTTCATTTCCTTTACTCTCGTTCAAAAGGAACCCACATTTAATTGTGTTTAAATTATACCTTCAAAATAAATTATAAATTAGATATCATTTTCTCCCTCCGTGTTTCTATGACATCTTTCACTATCACATGACATAAAGTAAACCTTTGCTTATTAATGTGACCTGTAAATTAATATAATGAACATTTAGAGTCGTGCAGAGGGTAATTTGGTCCGCGTTATTCGATTAACGAATTTATAGTAGTTGGCAACTACCCTTCTAAGTTAATGATGCAATTACAGTATAATAATAAATATTAATTGTTTCCTTTTCCAGAAAATACTCATTTTATGATAAGCAAGGTATATTATTGTCAAAATAAATGTAAGTACACGATTTTTAAGCCTTACTTACTGGTTGCATTATTATATGTTTAAATGATTCCTTGGTACATTCAATATCTCTAACAAAAAAGGAACTGCATATATACCATACCTATACATACCTACGTCTATACATATTTCGTCTAGTTGCAATTTGAAATTGTTTGCATATTTCGGGAGTGGTGGTCTATACTCTGTAAATGGTCATAATTTCTATTACATTTAACTTTTATAAACCATTAAATATGGTTGATATTTATCATATCAAATTAATATACAGCATTATAATATCATAAATATAAACAGATTAGATATAACAAATAAGTATATAGATGTTACACAAGATGACTACTTTTTAATAGGAACATATTTGCTATCTTAGAAGATATAAGAAAATATAGTTAATTATTAAGATATCTAACAATTTTTTTTATACTTCAATGCAGCTCCTTCGCGAACGTATAAAAATATAAATATTGTTTTTTTCTTATGAACTCCGAAAACTCGTTAATTTTCATGACCAAAAGTTGAAAGGTTACTGGAAAGGCAGCCAAACTGATCAAATTGAAATGATTCCTTCATATATTAATCTGAACTTTCGCTAATTCTTTATTAGCTTCTTCAGAGATACAATATTTAGAATGGAGGAAACAACGTACGTTACATCGAAAAGTTTAAAAACAACAAACTCATCCACGAGTAAACCACGTGTTCGTAAGGTTAGGAACACCGAACTGTTCAACAAGTTTAGAAAAGTAAAGTTTTACTAAACGAATATAGCGAGTGTAGCGAGCGAGAAAGTTAAATGCTATATGTGTTTAGTAAAACTGTTTTTCTTAAGAGCTTTGTTTATACAATTTTTTCGCAAAAAGTGTTTTGAAGTTTGAGAATTAAAAAAGTCATAATAGATATACAGTGTATTACTTAGTGTCTTGCCGCAATTACCTACAAGTAATAAAAATGCCGAATAGTAAACCTTTTTAACAATACTAAAAGGCATCCAAAAGCAGTACGGTATTAGTAGCGTGGACACCTCTAGCCGGTATGTTTTGTTACAAGGGATCCGATCGTAGACCGCGAATAGGCGCCAGAGTATTTTTAGGGAGCGTAGACGGTCGGTCGTCTGGTACTACGGTTATCCCCGTTTGTCGTTAAAAGCGGGAAAACGCGTAAACCTTTTCCCAAATTTCGATTTTTCACGATTTTCGCTAACGGATCGACAATGCCCAAGGCCGATCCCCGCGCGCCGGCGAGAAGGGCCGGATTATGTAATACTGCCGGTGATCAGCAGGTAGTCGTGCATCGAATATCGAAACCTTGAACGACGATGAATTTGGTGTGAAATAAGCACAAAGGGGATCGAAGAAATGGTAAAACATTAACATTATAATTAATGTAATAACCATTATTCAGAAGACATCGGTTACCAAGTATGTACATTATCGATAGTTGACGGATACCTAAAACAGATAAGAATTTTGTGTTTTCTTCGATTGTTTTTGTGTTACAACGGAAAATAATGATGATACAGTATGTGTAATTTTTAATTAAGAAAAATGAATATACAGTAGGGTGGCCCATCTTTATATGGGGTAAATTTTTTTCGGGTATTTTTTAAGTCTCACCCCACGAAAATGTACTATTATACTAGAAATAATTTATGTTAAAGTTTCAGATAATTCGGTGAACGGTAACCCGTGCCGCATTCAGGTAGAAATTTGTAGATAAGATTTTGTTACGGTAATACGGATTTATATGCACTAACAAAATAGTACTAACAATACAAATTTCTACCTGCGCCGGTTTACCTCTTTTCTCATAATGTTTTATAGGTATAATTATTTGGTACGGAGTCCATATTTTGACGGCAGTAGCAGAAGCACTAGGACATGACACCACATCTTTGTCCATCAGCAGAACCACACTTCAGCGCTCTAGACAACGCATCCGCAAAGAAAGAGCTGAAATATTAAAGACTACCTTCGGTAATTCTGAATTGCTGGCCCCAGTCATCCATTGGGATGGAAAACTTTTACCTTCTCTCTCTGGAATGGAAAATGTCGATAGACTTGCTATCTTAGTTACTAGTGGAGATATTGAAAAACTACTTGGAGTACCAGCTTTGCCCAATTCAACTGGAAGAGAACAGGCTAACGCAGTTTATGATGTGCTTTGTGAATGGGATTTGGAAGACAGGGTAATAGCTTTGTGTTGTGATACAACAGCATCAAACATGGGTTATTTAAATGGGGCAGCCACGCTATTGCAACAAAAATTAGAAAGAGATATTCTATATTTTCCTTGTAGACATCATATTTTTGAAGTGGTTTTGAGAAGTGTGTTTGACATAAAAATGCCTTCCTCATCTGGTCCAAATGTGCCACTATTTAAACGTTTTAGGGAATTTTGGCCTAAAATAGATCAAAATAAAGTAAAAACTGGATTTCAAGTATCAAAAATTAAACACATTTTACAACCAGTTAAAGCCGAAATTGTAAATTTTCTAAATGCAGCTTTAACTTTGCTACAACCACGTGATGATTATAAAGAATTTTTAATGCTTTCTAAACTTTTTGTTGATATTTTTTTTCCAAGATCAGTTCCAACTAACTAAAAGAGAAAAAATAGCTATTGAAGATATATGTCTCTTTATTGTAAAGGTTTATGTAAAGGCCTGGTTTACAGCGTCATTTGCTAGTAAAGCACCGCTTCATGACTTAGACTTTTGTAAAGTACTCATTAATTATCAAAATATTGACAAAGAAATATATCAAGCCGCAAGTAGTAAAATAGTGAACCATTTGTGGTACCTTAATTCAGTTAATGTAGGCTTATCTTTCTTTGATGACGATATTTCAATTACCACTAAAAGAGAAATGGTTAAAGCGTTGAATAGGAAAGCACCAAATCAGGAGGGTATTAAACGACTTATGATTAGTGACATTACTGACGTTGAAAACAAGGAAATTCAGCACTTCATATGTGAGAACACTAAACAGTTTTTTCAAAAATTAGATTTGTCTATGGAATTTTTGGAAAATGATCCAACCACATGGAGGGAAAATGAAAGTTATACCCGATGTTTAATTATTGTAAAGAAAATGAAAGTTGTAAATGATGCCGCTGAGAGAGGAATCAAACTTATTGGTGACTATAATGATATCTTAACAAAAAATGAAGACCAAAAACAGTTTTTACTCCAAGTTGTAAATGATTATAAATCACGGTTTCCAAATGTAAAAAAAGAAACCCTGTCGCATGCTTTGGCCTAGTGCAAAAAATATTGTTTTTATTATTACATGTCTTGTAGATTTAGGATATTATTTGGTACTATGTATGAAAAAAACGTTTCATAATAAAATACACAAAGATAAAACGAGAGTTTTATTTCAAAAACTTCTAAGTCTAGGTTTTGTAAACTACGAATTTACAGTAGTATGACACATGTCATAGTCACAACAGATGATGTCCTTGATATTTGTATGACTTGATTAGGCATTCTAAAGATAAATATTGCTGATTTAAAAAAGGAAACGATGCATCAACCAAAGAATGTAAATAATTTCATTTACTTCTATTATTGCATAATAATGTGTTCTGCGGCACCCCTTAACTTCAATTTGTCTCAATAATATTTTGAGGGGACTGTTTTTTCTTCAAATGGAACCATTTGCTGGGGTGAGACATAAAAAATCTCGATTTCGAAAAAGATGGGCCACCCTAATATACAGGGTATACCGACGATCCCAAACCAATCACAGGTGTAGACGTGAGTTTAGCGGAGAGTGGTGCGGTATAGGGGGTCTGCCCAGGTAGGTCGTAATGGGGACCAAACCAACGACTGCGAGTCTTTTTACAAGTGGGAGGGGTTTAGCGGGTCTTCTGAGGTGGGTCGTAATCCGTTATCAAATCAAAATTAAGAAAAAGGAATATACAGTGTGTACCAACGATCCCAAACCACAGGTGTGTACGAGGGTTAGTGGAGGGTGGTGCGGTTAAGCCGGTCCGCTGTATTGGGACATAATCCGTCATCAAACGACTATTTAATGGGCTGGGTGAACGGTCCGGAGTTTACTAGTTATATTAATAATTAGATACAATAACAAAGTCAATGTTTCAAATAGCTAAATGATGCTCTCTGACTACAATACTAATTAAAACCCAGTAGGCACCAACCTAAAAGTATTCTTACGCTTTTTGTCGCGACAGGTAGAGACACACGTAGTTGCCCACCACTACTCTCCTAAATCTAGCGATCTAAATACTCTCGGTAACATATTCATGCAAAGTAATTCATAACTGCGGTACAAAAAAATGCCGAAAACAAAAGAGTTGACAATTAATGAAAAAGTCCAAATTATAGCGTTGTTTAAAGGACAAAAAGGTTTACAGGAAATTAGTAAACTTATCGAAAGACGATATACTGTTCAGTACCTATATTATTAACAAATTTAAACTTCAAAAAAGCGTCGAAAAGGCTCATCGCCCAGGACGTCCAAAGGTACTAACCGAACGTGAAGAACGAGCCATAGTAAAAAAAATTCAAAAATGCCCTAGGACTAGCGCTTTAACGTTAGCTGTTCGCCTCGCAGAGAGAAAAGGGAAGACAATTAATCCTGAAACTATAAGAAGAGTACTTGGAAGAGCTGGCCATATTGGAAGAGGAGCGCACAAGAAACCTTTCATCAGTGAAAATAATAGAATAAAACGTTTGAATTTTGCAAAGGAATATATCAATAAATCTTTAGGATTTTGGAAAAGTGTTATCTTTAACAACGAGTCAAAAGATCATATTTTTGCATCCGATGGACGGCATATGATATGGCGGAAGCCAAAAACTGTGCTGTCCAAGCACAAATTTTGATTCCTACCATAAAACATGGGGTTGTATGTCTCACAACGCGGTGGGAAATTTACATTTTGTTGACCATATTACGGATGCCAAAGCTTATCTAAAAATTTTACAAGCTAATTTAATGAAAAGTGCTCGAACATTGAGTATAGAAAACGCTTCACATTTCAGGAAAAATTATCCTAAGCATACTGCTAGGATCGTTAAGGAATGGTTCTTGCATAAAGGCATTAAAACACTTTCTCACCCACCCTAAAGTCCAGACATTAACCCGATAGAGAATTTGTGGCATATTTCAAATGTACACATCAGAAAATATCATGTTTAAAATGGAAATGACCTTAAAAAGCATTTAGTAGAAGAATGGTAAAAAATTACGCAGGGCGTAACGGCAAAATTGGTAATGTCCACACCCAATGATATTATCATAATTAGTGAACCTAATCTAAAACTCGCAAGAAAAAGCAATTTTATTGTGGACAATAAGAACTGCGTAGCCACGGAAATAACAAATAAGGACCTGGACATATGTGGACACGCTAAGAGCGATGGATTCATATGTTTGCTGTGAGGAAGTGGTGTTTGTACGGGTGTTCCTGCTTTCCAAACGTCGATATAACGGAGTTTGATAGCTGGCTAAGATCCATCACAGTTGACATGAGAAGAAAAAGCAAGAAAGCTGTCATAGCCGGAGATTTTAATGCGAAATCCTCGGCATGGGGTCCCCGGTAACAGACGCTCGAGGGGAACACCATATGGAGTGGGCCGCGGTGTTGGGACTTGGTGTACTCAATAGTGAAGTGACAACAACTTTTGAAAGACGATTTCGTAAATCCTTTATTGATATTACCTGGGCCTCAGAGAATATAGCACGGCACATAACTAGAAGGTGATTGATGGTGAACTATATACCGACCATAAAAACATTTACTTTAAGATTGGAAAGGATATAAGATTTTCGAAATATCGGGGTTTAAGGCGCGTTCTGGACAACCGATTAAACTGCTTCATTCTCAGGTACCTAGGCTCTCGCCCATGACCCGGAAAAAAGGAGGGGCTGTGTCGCCGACCGAGCTCAGCAGTTTGTAACCAGAACACCGGCTCGCCGTGGGGTACAAGACCCCCCAGCTTTGCTCAAGGAGTAAAATAGCAAGCTATAGCAACGGCCATTGCCCCCCCCCCTCGGACACCACACACCCGTAAGAGGCCGACACCTATCGGAGGAGACCGGCTGGTCACCGCCCGGGGGGCTCCCCCTCCCCCTTACTACCCATGTTGAGCAAGTTTCCTTGCTTTGATGGATAACCGTCGGGATCAATCACTCGATTCCCTACCGGATATTGCGTACAAGGCTAGAAAACCTTAGCGTAGAGAGCAGCCGTCTAGCAACTCCTCTGGCCGTGTTAGGATCTCTCCAGCGTATTAGGCGGTCAGCGGCTGTGCCAAGGCTCTACACAGTTAAATGCCAACCACAGTGTCTGTTACCCAAATGACTAGGATAGGATCCCCTAATGGCAGCTAGAGTTGAACGCTAGGGTCCGCATTCAACCCACCTGTGCCAGATGGTTTGCTCACCGCATCGCATCCCCGCACAAGCAACAATCGGCAAGCCGAGGCCTACCTTCCACCCATTAAAACACCGAAACCGCCGTCTTTTACCCTGCGAACTGCCGCGCAAGGATCAGATAGGCGGTTTTCGGCAAGTACCGCTGGCTGGTGAACGGCACCTGACCGTGTTAGGATCGTCCCTCCGACTCTCCAGCCTATAAGACGGTCCGCGGCCGAGCCGAAGCTCTACCCAATTGCATGCCAACCACAGTGTCTGTTACCCAGATCACTGGGATAATAATTGAGGACTATTTCCATAGGAGAAAAATCTTGCTTTCAAGAAAAGTAGTGATCGAAGTTAATGTCGGTGTACCGCAGAGTCCTGTGGAATATCTTATATGACAAAGTGCTTCGCGTGCAGCTAATGGAGGGGGCCACCACGATAGCATACGCCGATGAACTGGCATTTCTCATAGAAGCAGACAACACGCGTGAACTTACATTCACAGCGAATGAAGTGAGAATCGCAGAATGAATGGAGCAAAATAATTTACAGATGGCTTCCGAGGAAACCGTGGCAACAGTCCTCAAAGGCAAACAGGGGTAAGTGTGTCAAATTTGTGTTCACTTCGTTGAGCAAACCATTCACAACAAAGAGGCAGCTTAAATAGTTAGGCGTAATAATGGGCCGCGGGCCGGAGTTTGGATCGCATGTGATCGCACGTAGTGGAGAAAGTAGATTCGACCATCACAGCCTTACTCGTAATCCTGCCAAACCTAGAAGGTCCAAGCAGTAAGCGGAGAGAAATAATGTGTGGGGTAATGCAGGCGCAGGTGTTGTATGTAATTCCAGCATGGGCAAAGGCATTGGACATAAAAAAAATAGGGAAGCCGTAGAACAACAGAGGAGAACCCTCTTGCGGGTTATTAGCGCATATAGAATGGTGTCTCCTAAAGCCGCACAAGTGATATCGGGTATCACCTCAATCACACTTTTGACAAAGGAGCAGATGAGGAGAACACTGTTATCTCGAAGTGGACAACTGACGTGCTCCAGAACTGAAGAGAGAGAACTCACGTTAAAGAAATGGCAGAGAACGCGGGAGACCTGGGATACTTCGGCGGCATGGACGAAAATCTTGATTAAAGATGTGCAACCCTGGGTAAAGTGTAAGTTCAGAAGGGTGGACTACTACCTAACGCAATTTCTTTCCGGACATGGCAATTTTAGGAGCTACTTAAAGAGATTCAAACTGGTGGAGGACGACTCATGCCCAGACTGTAGATTGGAAGAGACCGAAGCACGTGATTTTCGAGTGCAACAAGTGGGCAACTGACAGGAGAAAGTTGGAAGAAGAATTACATCATGAAATAAGTTTGACAACATAATAGAGCTCATATTGAACATTGAAATTAATTAGAGAAAGTTTTGTATTTATATAGTCCCTTTTTGTAATTCGTGTGAATATTAATAGTGACATTACTATATGTATAGTACAGTGACATTTATATGTGCTAAAGTGCCACTTAAATAAACGATTTTGAATTTAGTAAACACACATGATCTTTATAGACTTTGTTTCGTTTCGTATCAATTGAAAAGATAATGACAAAAGTGCACAATCTTATATTAGCGGGTAGCTAATTAAAATATGATAACTATTTGAACTTTATTTTACGTAAGTGTGATACTGTGAGATATCAAGTTGTAAATTAGACTAAATAAAAGAACATGCATTATATTACGTGGTGATATAAAGTTTTCATTATTGATTACTGGCTTATTTATCTGCAAGTCAACATGGAATCATTTTTATAAAAGATTAAAAAACATGGGTATCTTTTTAAACAAAAATATTGTAATGATTTTCGTTTTGCAAGATAATACATTGCAAAAAAAAATAATGAACAAATTAATGTAAATGCAAAATTATATGCGGCATTTCACATGAATAGTATCGAAATAATATTACTTGCTCTGTCACTCAACTCCTAATTAACTAAAATAAATGCCAGAAGCCACAACACATATACCAAATTTAAAATCATTGATTAGTTTAACTAATTTCTGCAGCAAGAAGATAATTTAACTAATTCGACGTTCCCAAAGCAAGAATCTCGCTAATAAAGTGCGAATTTTACAATGTACGTAATGTAAGACTGCAAAATTAATCAAAATCATTCAAATCTGCAATAAAGCGTCAATTGTATGAGGCAATGATAGAAAATAGAATTGAGGAAAATGTCTATAAAGAATTTTGCAAAAACTACAATCAGGAAATAAAGTTATCTAAAAAAAAAGTGTACACAAAACATATATTACACTCAACAAATTCAAAGGGTACATGGGAAGTTGTTAATACTATAACCGAAAAAAATAAAAAAGACTGCTTTAATATAAAAGATTTAGATAATGACGGTGAAAAAACTAAGTATTAACAAATATTAACACACATTTCGCAAACATTTGCGTGAAACAGAATAGCCGGATGCAGGTTCGGCATAAACTGAAGAAGGTACCGCACTCATTTTTATTATGTCCTACTGATGAGATTTAGGTCAAGGAAGCGACTTCGATGCATAGAAAGAAACATTTCGAATAGGTACATTAGTTTCAATATTTTATTTTATGATTATTGTAACCCGTTCTTTTTCTTAAATATTATTGCATTTAACGAAAGCTCTCTAATGAAATGTAGCACCATAGCTTTATCTGAAATCCCTAAATTATGAACTATCATCTCCTTGCACATAAGCAAGTAACTTTTTTCTTGTTTAATTAATGTAAAACATCGACCAGGATTGGGAAAATTAGATTTTAATGATAAAGTGTGATACCTTTGTATTGATGATTGTCAAAGCTATTTGTCTTTTTCATAGCCCACTGCAACAAATATACTGAAACTCTAATAGATGACTAAATAATTGCTAATATCTCGAAAAGGACTACAAATAGATATAGCAATCCTTAATACTTATCGACGCAGAATTCATTTTTGCATCGAATTCTATAATTAGAAATGTAATGTTACGTTTGAAAAAATTGAATTGTGTCGAAGTTGACCATCGATTTATGAACACTTCGTATAAAATGTGGTGATTTCTACGACAGTATTTGGTATACACGACTATTTTTCTTGTGCCCTAAAAAAATGAGATAATTATCTCCAATGGTTTATAAAATACAGAATACTATAGAAAGATGTCAAAATTTTGACAAAATATCTCAAAATCGGTTAAATTTAGAGATAGTGAACGTGAGTAAAAATTATATTCAAATAATCTGTAGAATTCATTGAAGTAAGAAAAAACATATGATCCCATTTAAAATAAGAAAATTGCTATCGACTTCCGGTATAAAGGAACGTTTCCAGAAGTTGAAAATATTTTCAGAAGATTCTTCAGGTAGGGTTTTGTTATTAAATTTTTTTGTCGCATGAGTCTAGCTGCCATTGATCGCGAGAAAAAGATAGTGGACAAGTGGTTTGAAACACCCTGCGCTATATCATTTCTTACGTTTGTATTTCTGTCTCGATACATCTTTTCTTTGTTTGTTTGTATTCTCTTCACATTCTTCTTATTCTTCATATTTTTGCTGTCTTGTTGTATATTATTTCTTTCAACATCTCCCATTTATCCTTCAGCTCTAATTTTTTTTTCTTCTCTGGTTTTTGAAATTCTACATTTGTTTATACTTGATATGATGCTCTCATTATATCCATAAATATATCAACTGTAGGAATCCTTGATATAACATTTGCATTTCTCTAGATATTAGATTTTAAATTTAAAATGCTTTAAATGTGGTTTTATGCTATCATTTATGAGCCTAATGCATACTACTTAGCTCAAATTAGCAATAGATAATAATTGTGATAATTAATTGACGAAAGGCTTAAAACAATAAGATTGGTTGTTATTAATAACATCTATTAAATATACAAATAGAAAGAACAAATACATATTAGTATAGTGTTTTATAGTGTTGAGTTATTGTGTTACATGATAAATTAAGCGCAATGATGTTTTCTTTATAAATAATTTTAGAAGATTTGCTTTAAGCATTGTTAATAACCTCTCTTATAATAATGCAGATACTTAACACAATCGACCTGGATATCTTTACGTTCTTCAGTACAAGAAGTTCCTTGACAAGTGGAAAATTCTTTGTGATCTTTCCTTGATGTTTGCTTGGTAAAATTCAGTACAACAATGTCAATGATATAAAATGTGAAAATTACTTCTTAAATAATACATTAGTGATGTAAAACAATTTTACATAATCCGTATCTTAAGAGGCAATTTAACCTGTTGTGTGGGTAAAGTTTTTTTTTTTATTTATATAAACAACTCGCATTCTAATAAATGTAAAGATGGTAAGGTAAGCATCTGGTTTTCTCACGCTACTCTCCGTGTTTCACCGATATTATAAGACTAATGATTTCACTAAAAGATAAGGCAAAATCAAAATTTATTAAGAGTAAAGCATTATGCGACTAGAACTATTACAAAGATCTCAGAAACTATGTCAAGAAAGCTATTGATAGAGAGAAAAAAGCATACTATGCTTTCTTATCTAAATCTAAAAACCCGAAAAATATCTGGAAGGGATTACGACGGCTTAATGTTGCCAACAGGAAGACTGTCGATTTACCACTACAGTTGCAAAACCCCAATCACGTTAACTATCATTTTATTAGCTCCATTCCGAACTCTTCTATCGCGAACGGAAAGCTATTACAATATTACTGTGATCACACTTTGAATAATATCGGAGCCTGTTTTCATTTCAAGCTTGTGAGCGAGGAGGAGATTACGCGCATACTATCCACTATCTCGTCTTCATCTTGTGGTCGCGACGGATTGACAATTACTATGTTAAAATTGGCTAGTCCATTCATAATTAAGTATATCGTGCATATAATCAATAGCTGCATTCTTGAGGGTATTTTTCCGGACGCATGGAAGCAGGCACTTGTGGTACCAATTCCTAAGTGTGCTGATTCTCAGTTGGCGTCCAACTTGAGGCCTATAAGTCTACTACCGGTTCTGTCGAAAATATTTGAGAAAGTCATAAATCAACAATTAATTGAGCACGTGAATAGGTACAATATTTTGCCGACTCACCAATCTGGATTTCGATCCGGTCACAGTTGTGAAACAGCCCTGCTGAAGGTCACTGATGACATGATTGCTGCGTCTGACAAGGGGTGTGCATCCGTTTTGATCCTGTTGGACTTTACTAAGGCCTTTGACACAGTTGATCATGAGCTGCTTTTATCTACTTTTCATTATATCGGTCTTTCCAATAGTGCAATAAACTTGTTAAGCAGTTTTTTGCGTGGGAGATCTCAGGTGGTGAAGATAAATAATCAATTATCTACCAACTCTGCTTTGATGTCTGGGGTGCCGCAGGGGTCGATCTTAGGGCTGCTGCTTTTTTCAGTGTATACTTGTACCCTATTGGAAAAAGTAAAGCATTGTAAGGTTCACATGTATGTTGACGATACGCATTTATACTACTCCTTCCGTAAAGAATCCTACATAGATGCTATGTATCGTGTTCAGCAGGATTTGGATACAATTCTCCGTGCCTGTTCTCTCCGCTCGTTGCATATTACATCTAAGAAGTCTGCTGTTATGTTTTTTGGTACTCAGCAATGTCGGATGGAGTTGGCGCGGGATTTTAATCTGTCCATTGATGGTGAGGCCTTGCCTGTGGTAAGCCAAGGTAAAAGTCTCGGTGTAATCATTGACCACAATTTTAGATAGAGGCTACAAGTGTCCAAGTATGTTCAGCGTGCATACTGCAACTTAAAAATTTTATACCAACATAAGTATTACCTACCTACAGACATTAAACTTACATTATGTAATGTTCTAGTATTATCTCATTTTAACTATTGTTCTGCTGTGTACGGTCCATGCATAGATTTCAATGATCGAAGTCGAATACAAAGGGTCCAAAATTCGTGTTTAAGATTTGCATATAATATCAGAAAGTATGAACGTATTTCACATACCCTTTCTTATTGCAAGTGGCTCAATATGCGTAATCGGACATTGATGCACTTGTCACGATCGTGTTATACAATTATTAGGCATCGACAACCCCCTTATCTCTACAATAAGATATCGTTTCGTACGAATGTCCATCATATAAATATTCGGTCACGTGGGTTAATTACACCCAGTGGCGGCGCGTGGACTTTTATTTTGGGAGTGCACATGTGGGTAGGTACCAGGGAGTCCGGTTTTGAAAATTAACCTTTAAAACTCGCATTTTAGAGCAGTTTGTGACGTTCTTTCGCCTTATCTTGGGATAATATTCAGAAAAGCAGGGCGTAGCGCAAAAATCCGAAATTGTTAGTTCTTCTTTTTATACAGAACAGTCACATCATGAACGAACAAAAATGACTTAAACTAAAAATTGTTTGAAAAATTGACCTTTAAATATACCAGGATTTATCGGATCATTTCCTTCGTAATGGCCACGTAATGCTAATTCGAAAGCACCACAAAATTTAATACAGTTTATAATTTTCGATAAAACATTTTTTACATTTTGTTACATGCGTGATCGATAAATTCGGTTTTGGACGACCGGCACTTTTGGTTTTTTGTTTTTCTTCTAATGTCAGCGAAGAAAAACGAATTATTTTTAATATTGTACGCTAGCGCAAATCGGATTCTCCAAATTATCCCCCATAATTGCGCGCGAATACAACAAAAGTAATTTCCCGGTTCCCGGTATACAACACCACACTGACAGACGACCGTACACAAACTAAATGTGTACATATGGTAGCTAAGTACTGTGGACTATTACGGGAGGTGTGGGTGTGCGAGGGGTAGCTGCTGCTCCAATCACGGGCCAGTTCGAGAGAGCAGTGTACCAGCCGCATTACGCATATTCGCGCCTGGAGTCTGAACCGAACATCGGAAATGAAAAATAAAATTAAATACCTAATAGAAAACGTTAGGTTTACGTCAAATACAAAAATAAATTCCTTTAGATGAAGATATTAGTTGGAGGTACACGTGCACATGTGCACTTATTGAGAAGCCGCCACTGATTACACCACCACTGCACAGGACTGCACTATTCGAACGTTCATTCTCTTACGTGATATATAAGATATATAACGCTATACCCCGCCCGTTTAAAGAAATGTCGCCAGCCATGTTTGAGAAATGTTTGCGTCAGCTCATATTTGGTACACAATTACTTCGAACAAGTTTTGTTTAATTTTGTTTAATTTTGTATAATTTTTCTTTTAATTTTGTATAATTTCGTATACACATATGGTTCAATTGTTTAATTATAGAGATCGTGTTCATCGCAGAATATTAGTTAAGTTATTATAGGCATAAAAACTCGATTACATATTTTTTTTTATTTATACAAGGATATGTGGAAGAATGGGTAAGAGTTCATGGACTCTAACCAAACATATCCTTGGGATTTTCATTCACATGTCATTAATCAATTAAGATTGCATTTTATTATTGTTGCATTGTATTTTTTATATAGTATTATTTATTTGGTTGGCTATGTACATTGATTGTGAGTGGATGAAATAAAACATTAAAACATGAGTTTTTAGCACCCAACTGAAAAATGACAAGTCTTCTGTACCAGAAAGACACGCTTTGGGTCCTTCGCATTCTCACAAAATATTGTTTCATATTGGAATCTAAAAAGATTTTTAATAATAATATAACTTTATTGCCCAACAGATTATCAATCCAAATAAATGACAAAAATACAGATATATTGTGCAGCAAAAAAGATAATACCTGACAAAAAGAACTAAAAAAAAAAACAAGTGTATGTTAACTTACTTACACAAAAGAAAATCAAACCAAAATTACTTTAAATATATTTTACATGCATGTATCATATCAGATAAAGAACTGTAGTAGTGTGGTTTATATCACAGTGGTGTGAAATAATATTAAAGTTACGCGTCATAACTAGTAACGAAGAATGAAATGCAGAGTTAATTGTTACGGTTGGTATATAAAATGTGGAACCTAGTCGCGCAGAAGTTCTTGGAATCAAGAATTTTAGCTGTGATAACAGGTAAGCCTTGTCAATGTTATTGTGTAAAAGATTGCATAAAAATTGTATGCTAATAATTTTTTGTCTCATTTCTAGATATTCAAAGTTGAATGTTTGAAGCAGCACATCATAATCAAACCCCCTAGGAGGGTAAATGCCCTCACATCGGTAAAACAAGTATTTGGGGAATTTTCGCTGAATTTGTTCTAATAATATGGTATGGGTCTTATAAAATGGATTCCAAACTAAACCCGCATATTCTAGTTTACTTCTTACGTAGGTATAAAATAAAGCTAGTTTGAAACATTTGCGAGTTACGTATTACAAAGCCAAGCGTTTTCAGGGCTCACGATATTATATAATTCGTGGGAGATATAAAGCTGAGGGAAGGATCAAAATGCACTCCCAGGTCTTTAACAGCAGAACTGCGAGCAACTAATGGGATTTCTCTTCCTAGTGTACGACATTACATTTCGAGATATTCAACTGGAGTTTGTTGTAGTTACATCATTGAGCAATTTTGTTAATTTGTTCTTGCAGAGGGTGGCAGTCGTCCATAGTAACAATTTCTTGAAATATTTTTAGGTACTCAGCAAAAATACATTTGCCACAATCAATACGTTCAAGGAGGTCATTAATAAAGACAATAAAGAGCAGGGGCTCTAAGTTCGATCCTTGAGGTATTCCAGATGTTGCTGTATAACATTCCGTTGTAAGTAACGTACTGCGTTCTATCACGAAGGTAAGAAGCAAAAAACTGTCTTAGGTGTTCACTAAAGCCAAAACTTTCCAATTTTTTTTATTAATATGGTGTGATTTATCTTGTCAAATGCCTTTGCGATGTCAGTGTAAACAGTATCAACTTGACCATGTGCATTTAAAACATCTGAAATGGATTGGGTGAAGTATGTCAAAATTGTTACGCTTGATCTTTTTTCCATGAAGCCATGTTGGTCTGGTGAAATAATTTTTTTAACACGAGGATATATGCACGAATACAATATTATCTCAAAAGCCTTCGCAAAGTTACTTAGCAATGATACAGGTCGGTAGCTGGTGATATCCGTCGACGAACCTGACTTCAGTATTGGACACACTTTGGCAACTTTACAAAGCCTTGGAAAACTAGCAGTCCTTATTGCGATGTTAAAGATCGTTGACAAAGGCTTCGCCAAAACAATACCACAATCTCGCACTAGAGAACTTGGAATCCCGTCAGGTCGAGATGTCATCTTATTTTTTAATTTTCTTATTTCAGTACGTACTTCAGACTCCGTTATACAGCCCACGCCAATTAATAAAGCGCTCGATATATAGCTATCGTTCTAAGCATCCACGTCGTCAGATACATATACGCTGCCAAAATAACTTGCAAAACCATCGACTGCGGACTCTCAAATTTCCACAGCTAATCGGCCCAGGTATGCGAGAACAACCGCGCTTGTCTTGCACAAATGACCAAAACTTTTGAGGATCATCAAGAATTGATGCTTCAATTCCAGTAATATAAACTCTATAAGCTGCTTGAATCTGCTTCTTCACTAACGACCTTAGATACTTACATTGTTCCAAGTATCTATATATTTTGTTTTTTTGTAACGATTGAAGTAATAAACTTTTAATTTTTATGTTAATTATTTCGCTATTAAACCATGGAGGATATCTATTTGGTTTGATTTTCTGTAAAGGTACATAAAGATCAAACAGTACGTAGAGCTTATCATAGAAAAGTTTATATGCAGTATTCACATCTCGCAAATTCAATAAGAATGACCAATTAGTCTCTGCAATGGTATTATATAAACTACTAAAATTAGCTTTCCTAAAATTATATATTTTAGCTTCAGGATTAGTTGCGAACTTCCTATCACAGTTCAAATGCGTTAGGTCAATTGAAAGTGCAGGATGGTGGAGATCTTCATGTAGTAGTGGTGCATGTTCTTTATCTATCTCAATTATTACAATTATTACTTAAAACTAAATCCAAGAGACGATTGTTTGCATTAATTACACCATTATATTGACGTAGATTGCAAAATTCAATGAAATTAAATAATATTTTTCTACGGAAGGTTAGGAGCGGTTTCCCGTGGCGGGAGACCCGCCCGTATAGCATGAGCCTAACAACACCCGAACACTACACCAGTACGTTTATTACAGTTGGTTTTTTTTCTTAGGTTATGTTTATGTTGCGCGCTTATTAGGAATGTGTATTTCCTTTTACAACGTTGCCAATTGAGTAGCCTCTGGAAATTTCCTGATAATGCTTATACCACTACGGGTACCACTTTACGATCGACTTTATTTTAATTTGTAGTAATCGGTATTACAAGTTAATTTCTTGGCATATTTTTAGTTTTTTTTGTTTTACATAGTCGAAAAAGCATTTTTTTTGTTTTATTGACAAAATTGTAGTTTTTTACGGCAATTTGATCCAAGATAGGATTAGTTTCTCCAAACTATAATTTGTTTAAAAGCACTACATTAAAAAAAAGGACCTTTTTGCCAATTGTTTGCTTAATTTGATGTGATTTGATAAAGTAGAACAGTATTGAGATATGCAAAGACTGTACCGTAGTAATAGACACATAAGATATCCAATCACTCCATGCTACACGAACTTTAAATTAGTTCCGGACAATTATTGTTTTCAACCGAAGACCGAGTGCGATAAGAAATGATAAAATATCTAAACATGCTAATTATCCCTACCCTAAATTTATATTTAGGAGTGCTTTACCGCCTGCTTTGACCTGCTAGAATTTTGTTAATTCTGAACTCATACAAAATGGAACTGTGAAAGAAATGTGTTTTTACCCTTATAAATCCATCAGCACGAGTCAGTCCTCCCGTACCGATAATGTGCAATGTGTTCCTTAAATCTAGTTCCAATTGCTCTCTTTGTTTGTCCAACATAAACTTTATTGCAGTCCCCACACCCACTTTTATAAATGCCGGACCTTTCGTTGGCCGTCGGTTTATCCGTCGCAGTACCTAAGTAGATAGTGTTGGAGTAGTAAATTTTCTAAATTTCGTAAGTAAAATCAATAATTTTTAATTAAAGAAAGGGAAAATTTTAGTATCGTTTGATGTTTATTCACTCTTCCCATGCGTACCAATGCCTAAAACTATAGAATATTTAGTGGAATTCCTAAATTTGAATAACTTGGATGTTAAAATCGCGAAATATAACTTACACGCATAGGGGTGTATCAAAATCGTTTTTCTAATTGACGGGAAGTTTTTTGAACAATCGCAAGGAACGGCAAGGGGTAACTCATTGTCTCCATTCATTGCGAATCTTTTCATGACTAAATTTGAAATTAAGTTGAAAGAAGAAGCTAATTATTTCCCTAGGATTTTGTTGCAGCACGTGGACGACATATTCGCGATTTTCGATACTACTAAATCCACCATCGCTGAATTTGTCACCGAAATAAATTCTAAATTCCATACTATAAAATTCACGGTAGAAGAAAAAGTAAACAAACAACTTCCGTTTCTACCTTATAGTAGACCCCATTCATACTTTAGTAATTAGGAACAATAAAAAATTAGAAATAGACATCAATAGAAAAGAAACCAACACTAATAGATTTATTATGGCTGATTCAAAACATTGCGGACAACATAAAATGGCCGGCATTAGTTTTTCGATTAATAGATAATAGCTTTTCCACTTAATAAGGTCAAATTCGACAGAGAATTACACTGCATTAAAATGATTGCAATATATAATGGTTACTCTTCTACGGATGTACTCCGCCGTTTAAAAAGAGTTCAATATAAACATTAAACATTATGTGCGCGGCTCCACGAGAACTTCATTTGAAACCTCCGATAAAAAGTTTATCAAACTTTAAAGAGCATAATGTGAACACAAGTTTCACTGCACAAAACACATTAAAAAATTTGTTAGGTACTGCGAAGGATAAACCGACCGCCAATGATAGGTCCGGCATTTATAAAATTCGGTGTGAAGGCTGCAATAAAATTTATGTCGGACAAACGCATATTAATGATAAGGGCCATAAAATGAACATTGAAAACCCCGAACTACTTATAAAGTGTTACATCCTCGAGAGAATTATCCGCTTTTGAAAGCATTTATATTAAAAGAGAATCTAAAACTAATAATTTATTAAATCGTGAACAGGCGCCGAGCTACCATTCGGTGCTGATGGATTTATAAGAGTAAAAACACATTTCTTTCACAGTTCTTCTGTATGAGTTCGGAATTCACAGAATTCCAGCAGATCAAGGCGGTAAAGCACTTGTAAATATAAATTTAGGGTAGGGATAACTAAGCATGTTCAGATATTTTATCGGTCCTTAGCTCATTCGGTCTTCGGTTGAAAATGGAAATCCACGAATTTCCGAAACAATTGCCCCGAATTAATTTAAAATTAGTGTAAGAGGAGTGATCGGATACCTTGTGTGCCAAAGTAGAATAGGCAAAACCACGCAACCAGTCGTACACTATAGGTCACTCTCAAGTACACTACACTGGCCACATTTCTTTTGAGTGCCGAGAAAACTTATGGTATTTCAGGAAGTGTAGTTGCCGCGTATATCGAGCGCGCTAGTACCTATGTATATCCCTACCTTATACATACATGAAGCCTAACCCAAGACTTTTTTATTAATATATGTTTGTTTTGTTCAATCGCTATTTTGCATTTTTTCCACCTGAAACAGTTGTATATTCTTCCGTTGTCCTTTAACGACAGCATTTCCAAATACAGTCACTCAAACTGTTACCGCTATTACTCAAAACGCGCAGTATAATCAGCAAAATCTATTTTTAGCACTATTATAATATATAAAATAAACATAGATCGTTTTGTATCAATAAACAATTAGTAATAGTTAAGACAAGCATAAATAAATATTTCATTAAGCGCAAGCTCTAGTTGATAGTAGCATCCCATAAGATTGAGTTTTTGGTTTCAATGTTATATTTTTAGTACATCGATAATAATCAAACACTAGCGGTAACACTGATAATGAAAATTTTAAACAAGCGTCTCTACGTTTTAGCAAATCTTGAACATGCAGTAGAAGCGAACCAAATGACGTATGTAAATTTGTTTAATAAACACTAATGTCCCTCACATATAAAATAGGTAGCTATGTTAAAATGGTCATTCACTCGGTAATAATTCAATAATATGTTTGTTGATTTTCTTACTACGAAATTTACATAATTTACCTTTATTACCTGGTCCTTCAATCTACATGTGAATTTTTAATTTTGTTATACAAACAACTTCCGATATACATAATATACGTAGATAACTGCAGTGTAATAAGGCTACGAATCAGTTGCAGTAAACTTATACGGTTTATGCAAAACTATTTCATGTATTCTCTGAATTATTTGCGCAATAATTTTTGAATACTGCCGCCTCGGTTTACGGAAAAGTTTTAATAAAGAAGCACCAGGACGGTACACTTGGGAAAAAGAATATAATTAAGAGTTAAATGGATACAGTGCGGGAAGAAACGAGGTAAGAGTAAAGTTTGCTTACAAACATTTCATTTTTCTACTTTTTCTGTCTGTCGGGTGTTAAAATTTTACGCTCTCCATTTTGTCTAAACTTATAATAACCATCGGTGATTAAAGAAAATAAAGCTCTTTTTACAAATGCAAAGAAGGAAAGTAATTCAATTAAGTTTATTCAAAGTCAATTAACTTAATGGAATATGACGCTTTATATTAGTACTATCATTGCAAACTGCGAAATCGATAGCTGAAATTAGTTTTAAGTGAACATACATAACGAAGAAACTAATTATCTTAATTAAATGTAGAAAACATAATTTGTAAGGTTGAGAATATGTAGTTATACTTTTTTAAATGGCTACTTAAACAATGAATTTACATCAAATTTACATGGAGGTGATGGCAATTATCACAATTGAAAAAAATATTTCAAGATCGTTTGCACATCTGCCACTATTGCAAATAACGTTTCATAAAATTAAAAACATCCAACCATAATAATGTTTACACTTAACACAATAGGAAAATTCCTTGCTATTAGGTACACATTGTTAGTTAGTAACTTCGTTTTAAAGTGAATAATACTATGGGTGACTCTTATCTCCTAAAAGTAAGAGTTGTTTTACCCAAATACAATCTCGCAGATTGGTAATTAACAATGGGAAAGAATGTGAAAAATTTAAAAATACAATGGTATGTGTCGTTTTAACATTCTATTTATAATTCTCTCGGAAATCAATGTCTCTAAAATAAATTAATATTGCCCAGAAACAACTAAAAACACAGATTTCGCTTACGTATGTGGTTCCAGAGTGCCACCATCAATAGATGAATAGCATTTTGCATGTTGAAACCGAAATGGTTAGACTTTTTGTAAACTTAGAAAAACGATTACCACGTTTTTCCGGGACGTTGGATCGGACATAGAGGAGCAATCGAATGGCCAGCACGTTCGCCAGATCTCTCGCCATTAGATTTTTTCTTTTGGGGTCACATGAAATGTCAAGTGTACAAAAATCGTCCCCATAATCTTGAACAATTGGAAGAGAGAATAGTTCAAGAAGCCAATCGCATCACTCCAGAACAAATACAAAATTCAATAAGAAATTTTACTGACCGTTTACATTTTTGTCAAATTGTAAATGGAGAGCATTTTGAACAATTATTGTAATCGCAACCTGAATAGACAGGTATCTTGATTTTTCTGTATTAGGACACTTTTTTAATTTTTTAACTGTTTTCTTGTGAATAAAAATAAACATCTTAATACTTCCTGAACGTAGTTTTTTATTTTGCATTCAAAAAAAAATTGGACGTATTGCCGATTAAACCGGAAGTGAAAAAAATATTAACTGTATTGCATAAAATGCATTTATATTAACTATACCCCCATACCAAATTTCAGAAATCATAATTTTCAAATAACAAAGTTATTCGACCGTTCCGGGACTTTTTACTAACCCTGTATATACAATAGCATCATATGCAGTACAGCAAAACGTTATCCAATAATCAGTCGATCCGTATATTATTATTTATTTACTATTACACTATTTATTACTTACACAAATAATTATACCATTGATTCTAAAGTTTACTGTCACAATGTTCAAATTGATTGAAAGGGTTATTAAAACTCAAAGAAACAGTTTTTACTCAAACATATTTCAAAGCAATATTGTTTACACTAAAATGATTGAGATGTTTATCTAATATTGTACATCTCTTTGTTTAAAAGAAGTATTCGTTTATTTACTTTATTTTTATTTGTTATTGTTTATTATATTTCTAAACGATCTGCACATTAATTTCGACATTCTAGCAATTTGAAAATTTGGAGATGATACCTCCGCCATTATATCGGCAAAAGAATTACCCGATCTGGCGAAGAAAGGTAGTAAGAGTGCTGAAAAAATATTCACTTCTGCCCAGCGTAACCCTTTAACGTTAAATATAAAAAAGACCAAGTTAATAAATTTCAACAGTCACAAAAGACATGTCCTTATTCCCTTGGACAGCAAATCTGTTCCTGAAAATACAACCGCCAAGTTTTTAGGGTGTAACATAGATAGCGTCTTGTCTTGGGAAAATCACATTGCAGATACTTGTAAAACCGTTGCATCTTCTTTGTTTACCATATGTGTACTTAAACAAAATGTTAGTGCTAATGTAATAATATCGTACTATAGAGCATGTATTGAAACACGACTCAGATATTGTATAATTGTGTGGGGTAGATCATGTAACATCCAGAGACTTTTTACTAAGCAAAAAAGGATTCTACGCACTATATTCGACTTAAGGCGCAGAGATTCATGTAGGCAACACCTTATCAATAATAAGATCTTAATGTTAGCGTGTTTTTATATATATGAGTGTGCTGTATATACTAGAAAAAATATGGTTGCTTTCGCTAGAAATAGTAACTTTAACAAATTTTACGAGACATGCGGGGCAACCAAACTTAGTATACCGCATCATAACACTAAACTTTTTGAGCCGTCTCCTCACTACTACTGCATAAAGATATTTAATAAATTACCGCGGGAGCTGTGTCTGGCAGCCAGCATGAACATGTTTAAGCAATCTCTTAAGGAATATTTGTTGAGCAAGTTCTTCGATTGCGTTGATGATTTTTATAATGAGAAATTCTGATGTTATTTGTATTTTTTTGTAATGTATTATTTGTATTATATTGACAAGGCACACATTTGCTTTTGCAAATCTCACTGCCAATAAATTATTATTATAACTATTATTATTATTTATTCCACTCTACTTCTTTGGAATGAAAGAAAACTTTCTACAAATCTTTCTTTTAAAACCATGATGTACCGCCTTCATTTGATACCTAACTAGTAGGTACCAAAAAATTTAATTCGCAAGAACTTCTTTCAAATGCTTACTCATTCCATTACATGAAATATAATAATAATATATAATATAGGGGAAAAAAGGCCTTGTCCACAATTACCAAGTATTTCTTTTAAGAAATATACAGGGTGCGCCATTAGTGTGTCGGCGGAATTTAGCACGAAAACTATGAAAGATAGGAAAGTGAGATTCTCTGTGTGTATATAGTTGATCAATGCGCATATGGTAAAATTATTGTTAAATATACAGGATGTTACAAATTTCCAGAGCTACTTTCAACCTTTTTATTTTAAATAGACTACTATATTTTTTAGTTATTATTTCGATAGCCACCTAAAACACCTTTGCAGTGATATATAGTTATGTGCGCTTCTGACTGTTAGTTTAGGCTATATTGCAAATTTTGTCAACATTTTGGCAGTTGCGACCTTTGAGATTTTAACTTTTATCTTAAAAACTGTTTTAGTGTCGCGCGTGAATCTTTTGTTATGGATTTGGGGGCTAACAGTTAGTATGTTTCAAGGTGGTATAACTTAGAAATATATACAGAGTGTTACATATGTCATGGAACATTTTTTCGAAATTCAAACGCTTTTCTATCGATTTTTTTAAATGGAAATTTCTTGTAAAATTGCCTTCAAAATGGTACCAATAACGTAATACTTATTTTCAGTATTTTCGAAGATATTATGGAAAATATGTTTAATAATAGCAATTTACCCCTATTGGTAACAAGACGATATAATTAACAACCAGATTAAAGTAATACGTAATAACTAATAATCCACAAATAAATAATTCAAATATTATAATAAAATCATAAAACATTGTAAAACGCTATGACACCAAAAATATACTACAAAAAACAACTTGCTTAAATGTCTACATAATACATTTAAGCACAGATTTGATGTTTCGTTATATTCTTAGCTTTTGTTTGAAAATCATGGCTATCTAACCATATTTGGTGTCCCATATATTGAATATTGTCAACATATTTTCCATAAATTTGTAATATCTTCGAAAATACTAAAAATAAGTGTTACGTTATTGGTACCATTTTAAAGGTATTTTTAAGCCGAATTTGCTGCTAAAATTGAAAAATATAAGTTCCATTTAAAAAAATCAAAAGGAACGCGTTTGAATTTCGATAAATGTGCTATGACATATTTAACACCCTGTATATATTTTGACGTTGCGCCACCTTGAAACATATAAATCGTTAGCCGCCAAATTGATAACCAAAGAATAACGCGCGACACTATAACCGTTTTAAAGATAAAACTTAAAATCTCAGAAGTCGCAACTGTTAAAATTATGACAAAATTTACGATATAGCCTAAACCAATTGTCCGAAGTGCACATAACTATATATCACTGTAAAGGTGTTTTAGGTAGCTATCGAAATAATTACTAAAAAATATAGCAATCCATTTAAAATATAAAAGTTGAAAGTAGCTCTGGGAATTTGTAACACCCTGTATATTTGAAAATATTTTTACCATATGCGCATTGATCAACTATATCTATATATACAGGAAATCTCACTTTCCTATCTTTAGTAGTTTTTGCGCTAAATTTCGCCGACACACTAATGGCGCACCTGGTATAATGAATACATGATAATTGTGGATGGGATCTTCTTTCTTAACCCCTGCTGATTTGGGTTCACATAGCGTCACATCCATAGGCTTAATGCATCATATAATAATCCGTGATAATAAATTAACTTTTTTAAAGAGTTTTATAAAATATATCATTGTAAATAAATATTCCCCATTTGAGGATAGTCTACAGCATTCCAGATGCTCATTTTTCGGTAGATGTCACTGATATCTTTACTATATACCTTTTTTATTTGTTATTTTTCCGCTCTTGATTGGTTTAACAGGAAATAAAACACCGAGTTTGAGCTAATATAAATTTAGATTTTGTTTTTTAAAAAGAATAAAGTACAAAATATAAGTTTATATCAGCTCAAAAATTGGCGTTCTATTCCTGTTAATATAGGTACTACCTCTGATAATCGAATTCACTGTAGCATTCGAGAGTAGTGGCCATCGAAGAGTGTCCAGTTGAGCAGCAGTTGAGCGTCTATGTGATTTTTAGTATTACAGAAGCTACAGAATATATGAAAGAAATAAAGTCAAACAAATAAGTAATAAATAATACTGTAACAGGAATTTAAGTAATAATTATTACTATTATTACTTTTATATAGAATCAATATTGCTCTCTAGAAACGTTTCTTATTTAAAATTTCCTTATTTGAATGTAGAAAATACAAATACTTTTTTGACAGTCAATTCTATCAAATTAAAACTCTGATCTGTATTTCTTTTTTTATTTTTGTTTCAAAATCTCCATAACTTGATACATAATATCATTGGCGTAACAGAGTATTTTACCTTTGTCCCCGTTTTATATCCTCTTTTTTCTCACGGCCCTTTTATTATTTTATTGAATAACAAAGAACTTAAAAGGACTCCAGGAACCGGGTACTCAGGCAGTGCACCACTCGGTTTCGGATTACCCGGTCACCCGGCTCCTAAAATCGGATACCCGGGTACTCAAAAACGAGGATCAGAAACCTGGTACCCAAAACCGGATATTCAATCCCAGAAGCGTTTCGGGTACACTGGAAATAATCGTGAAAAGCTTTTCGTCTTCCGATATTCCTTTTTGTATAAGGATAGTCAAGTTATATAATTTGTAGCTAATAAACCAGACTCGGTGGCCAGTACGGGTAACTCATACGCAGCCGGCAAAATTGAATGATTTTAGAATCTGTGGTAAGGTGCATCCATATTCACAATATTAAAAATACAATAACATCGTCAACTAAAAGCCGTTATCTATGAATAAATGCATAATACTATATTTTGCAAACATATAGCGGCTACATAAAGTAATATTAATATTGCCAGTCTATCAGAGTTTATTTTATACCTTAATTGTTTTCAGTTCATAGAAATAAGGGCTGAATTGACCTTTACTAAAAGCGACTGTTTGAAGTTTTCAGCTGTAAATCTGTTTCGATTTGATGTCAGTATAGGTATCTTTAAATGCAGAAAAAGTTCTTTCAACTTCGCAACTAGTTAGTGAAGTAAATTTAAAATATGGTATCAAAGTACTGTGTTTTGTAAATATATCGCTATTAGGATGTTGGTTAAAACACAGTTTATGTAGTATATGTAAATCCGGGTTTCTGTTAAGTACTGCCGTAATTTTTTGACTTAATTTTTGTCCAAATTCTCCAGGCATAAGTTTTAATTGATTTACTGTATTATTTATGTGATTTAGACCTTCCACTAAATCTATTTCTCTGTTCTCAAAATATTTTATCTTTGTTATCATGCTTGCAAAATGGTTATTTATAAATTGCAATTCGTTTAGTAAGCTGTCTGTTTGTAAAGTTAATTTACATTCAACAATGCTGCTAGCCTCTTTGGGCAATTGCTCAATAAAGTCTTTGAGAACATTGAAGCTTTTACTATAAAAATGAATAGCTTTCACCCACGTCCCCATCGAGTGATAACAGGAGAAGGTGGCAAAGGAAAACCTGGAAGTTTATTTCTATACAAGCTTATTCGTAGTGGAGCTTTCCGAAAAATGTTTTTACAAATCGCTATTAATTTATTGACATTTGGATATTCATCCCGTACAAA
This sequence comes from Cetonia aurata, assembly GCA_949128085.1. NCBI lineage: Eukaryota > Metazoa > Arthropoda > Insecta > Coleoptera > Scarabaeidae > Cetonia > Cetonia aurata. Next base: position 4,119,429 of record OX421885.1, read on the forward strand.
CCCACATATGCGGTGTAACGGATGTTACATGTAATAAATTAGGATATATGGCTTTTAATAGCTTTCCAGTTTTTAGCATATATGCGGCAAAATCAGTGAGCAGTAACAGGACTCGTTCACTAGCTTCCGGGCCAACCAATTTTGATAAGCTTTCTGTTACAATATTTCTGATTAAGGCAGCATTTACCTCTTCCGTTACTTTTGTGGATATTAAATAAAGACTTTGCTCAATAGTGGGATGCAATGCGATAAAATATCCAGTGTTTCGTCCACACTGATCGATAAATAGTGATTGGCAACAATTTGCTTAATTTTAGCTATAACATTGTTGTAATATTTTGATCGACATCGACGTAATGTAGATTTATCCGGAATATGACGTTGAGTATGTTCATTGAGAAAGTGCTTTAAAACGAGGTCATTAACCTTTGATAATGGAATATTTGCCGATAGAAAAGATTCGCATAAATCTTGATAAAAAGTATCATTTTGCGAATCCGGATTCATATTATTTAAATGCATTTTAGTTTTAAGATATTGGGTGACACTTGAATGATCTCTGTATTGTATAGTGGTTGAACAAATACTACAATGAACCTGCAATGGAAAGAAAATCGACATGATCAGCAATTGGGCGTTCTATTGGTCTCTGAGCTTTAGATGTACTCGCCATGATAACTTCTTGCCCGTTAAAAAACACTAAATTAATGCCACTAAATGCCAATTCTGGCTTCTTTTAATATAAAGATAAAATAGATACTAAAAAACTAAAGATGTATGAATACGAATATTAATAAAACTGATAAATAAAAACCAAACTCATGGGAAAAAAGAATGCATGAGCGGTTATGCTAGCAAGGAGGCGCTCCCGTGCGGTCTACCGAGCTCTGCTAATAAATATTGTAATGTACAACGTAATAAGACGTAAAATAATGAATTTGTGAAATAAAAAAATAATAAATCAAGAATATACAATGAACGTTTTAAAAGAAATCAAAGTTTTTCTGTTAGAATTGTGAATAAGCAAATCACTTAAGACTGAATTGTAGTGTATGGTCGGTTACCTGTTTTTCGCTGTTCTCTGCTATAGGATTACGCAAGAAATTCGCCAATAACTCTTTCTTGTAGTTAATGTGGACTTTGTAAATGAAATATATTTTATCGCGACATGCAATTTTTTCGAAAATGTTTTCTTTTTTTAAGCATTTTGTAGATTAAAACCAAAAAGGGTTATGTAGCAAAATTGGCTGTTGTCTTTTAAAACTTTCTGTAAAAACAAAGTTTAAACTACGACATTAGCAAATTCATACCATCCAATAAACAAAATAAAATTAAATTTAATTTTAGGGCGCTGCCCCAAGTGGCAAAGTTAGACATTATCAAGAAATTCCGACAGGCTACTCAATTGGCAACGTTGTAAAAGCAATTACACATTACAGTATACAGCAACACAAACAAAACAAAACCTAAGAGAAAAAAAAAAACCATCTGTAGTGAATGTACGGGTGCAACGTGCCAATGTTTTTATTTATTGTTAGTGAAATGAATTGAGTTGGTTTTATAGAAATTTTCAGTAAGATTGATGAAGAAGAGGAGTTTTCCTCCATTGTATGTGTTTACGATTCTTGCAAATCTGGATATGAATACAACTAAACTTATAGCAAATTTTCTTAATGGCACTAATTGCAGATTTAATGTGTGTCTACGGTCTTTTGGTGGTGCTCTAGTGTTTGGCTGGAATTGTACTGTATACGTGAACTTATATTAAGCAAGAACTGAACGTAACAAATTGCGTTTGGTCTGAAGAAGGTGTAAGTTCGTGCAATTATGACCAGCTGTTATTTATGTGTTTAGTGACAACAAAATGCGAAGAGTAATTTTGTAAATTTATTGTTGTTCTTGTGGTGTAAATAGTACGTGCAATGCAAAAGAATACGCCTAATTTTATTTTGGTACTTGGACTTTAGAATGTAAAACAACATTGTGTATCTTATGTAAATATGTATAATGATTTTCTACAGTGTCGCTAGGTCAGTTCAGGCTAAATACTATGTCCATGAATCACATTATTTGTTTTGTAAGCATATGCTTTCATGCTGATGTATTTTTCTGTTATTAGTAAAATAGTGTTTTACTAATTTCGATACGCAATGGTGTTAATATTCAGTTTTTATTGCATAGATATCATTAAAATAATTATTTAGAAATGTTTGTAATAATTTTAATAAATATGGAAAACACACTTATTTTCCTCGTAGTACTTTTTTCTACATTTAATTTTACGTTCAGTGAATTAACCCAGTCTGTTGAAGTATAGTTACTAATTGCAAAATAAATAAAACCAGAAAACAGAAAAATGTATATGAATTTCAATATTTTCGCCCACTCTACAACAATTTCTTGACTGACGCGGTGACGTTTGCTAAAAATTTATCAGCCTCTGTGTCACCGTGCACACCTGAAAAATTTTCGGAAAGGATGTTGTGCGAATTGGATAAAGTATTACAACAAAAACTTTTACTTTTAATCAAATTTGGTGTTACTATTACTTTTTTTCGGAATAAATTACATTTTAAAATACGTGAAAAAGGAAAAATGGAAAAAAAGGAAAATAATTTGCCAGGAAAGAGGATAAATTCAACACATTTTTAACACCACGCGGTAAAGAAATCATCCGAAATTAAATAAAAAGACAAAAACGAGTGAAGTTACACAGCATAATAATAGTTATTTGTATCACTAACTAAATTTGTATCAGAAACTATAGTACTCGCAAAAGAGTTTCTTGCCGTGTGTTACACACTATTTTTTGAGCCGACAAATCTTAATTTTGTTGTAAATAATAAAAGAAATTAACGCTAGGGAGTTAACAGTACAGGTTGGCAATACATATTACGCATAAATTTTGAATTGGAAATCAGGGTTAAAATACCTTAGTGTTTTGACGTTTTAATTTTCTTGGTAGTTTTGATACATATTCATCAATAATAAGGACAATGGAGACCCTAGCTCATATTACAGAGGTTGTGTGTAAAGTTATTAACCATTTATTACCTGTAAAATCTTTTGAAAATAGAATTGGAAAGAATATGAATGAATTAAGAGATTATGTAACGAGAATTCTGTCATCTGTCATCGAATCTATAATTAATGGCAGAAATGTCAGTAATTCCAATATTGTGTTGCCAACCAATGGGTGATCTTTTTGCCGGCCTAGGCCGGAGAATGGTAAGTTTCCGGCCGATTTATAGTAATGCAAAATCAGTGTTTCTGGACGGAGGCGCAAAAAATACTTTATCTACAATAGAGAAAAATGAAGTGTAAATTCACACTTATTTATTTGTTGCAAACTTGGTTAATGAATTCTTTGGTAAGAGGGTTTTCCCTAAGAAGCAAACCAATTCACAAAAGGAATGACCATAACATATCCAACTTTAGGCCTATTGTACTTTCCTCCTCTTTTTCTAAGCTTTTTGAATATAGTATACTTAATCGAATAGAGAGTTTTATTAATAAATTTGGTGTTTTGTCTTCATCACAGCATAGTTTCAGACCTGGAAACTCAACGATCACTGCTTTATTGAATATTCGTGGCAGCATTCTACGGAATATCGGAGGTAGACTGTACCCATAGGAATCCTCTGCGAATGACTAAAGCTTTTGATTGTATTGAACACAGCTTACTGCTTGATAATGGTCAATTCTTTTGGTTTTCGCGGCAATGTTGCTAGTTGGATTATACCTTATCTCACTAATAGAATGCGATTCGTTGAAATTGACATACAAAATACAAAATTCCATCTTCTCTTTTACCAAGCAATATTGGTGTAGCGCAGGGTTCCGGACTTCGGCTGACTTTGTTGATGATACAACCGTTCATTCTCAGTACCTGCAACAAGCAAGATGTTTAAGATCTTGCAAGCCATATCATAGATCGAATGTACCAATTATTTGTCCTTAAATTTAAACAAAACTAGTATATCTTGTGTCATACTATTCAAAAGAAGATTACTTCTTCTGAAGATTGTTTCTTCTTCTAAATTCCAAATCTCCAACAATTCCATTAAACAATCGCATTCAGTGAGATTGCTAAAGTAGAATGATTATCGTGTCTAGTTCACAAACTTAATACTTTATTTTTAAAGCTAAGATACCTAAAACAATCATATAAGCACTAATTCGTTAAACATTGTATACTTTTCAGAATTCCAGTCACAATTGCTGTATGGAATTCTTTTCTGGAGCTCTAGTTTATGTGCCAATGAAGTATTTAATAAACAGAAAGCAGCAATAACGGGCATTGCAGGTTTTACATCCGTAAAAAAATTAGTAGCTGATAACCCACAACAATCCTTTAGTATGAGAGTCCTTAAAATACACCTAATGAAACACAGCTTAAAACTAACGGCTGATTGTACTGATATCCACGGAATAAAGATTTTTAATCATCTTTCTGCTAATTGGTAGGAATACAGTGCAAGCATTTTTCTTGACGTATTTTAAATTGTACTATCTAAAAAATAAAACTTACATAGAAAAAAATATTTCATTTATTATTATAAAAAAATAATTTACTGCACTATTTCCTAAACCACTGTTTTCTACTTCTTTTATTTAAAAATTTTACCATGCTTGGATACTACTGAAAAAATATTTAAATAATAGCTAAAATTTTGTTTTAGTTCCGCATTATCCACACCTGGGGTTTCTACGTCAAGTGAGCCACAGTTCGTCTACCCTGATCATGAAGAGGATGATCCACCACCAAAAACATCAAGAAGTATGTCCATATCCTCTAGAAGACCATCCGTAATATTAGCTGCTCTTCGCAGGCCGTCCCAAACTTTAGCGTTATCAGCAGCCCATGCGATTATGAAGCAAAAGAAACAAATCATGAAGTAAGTTAATCATTTTTCTTTCGTTTTGCAAGTTTATTTTTAGTTTTTCCATATAATTTAGCTGACACTAAAAAATAAATTGTCATTATTATTATTGCTAGTGTTGTTCTTTTTTGTCGGTGGAAAATCCTTTATGGACATCATGTGCTTAGCTCACTTGCAGTATGATAGTGTGAGACTCTCTTTCATCTGCCAGGCATACTCACTAAAAACCACCCATTTGTCTCGCTGTGTGAAGTCACGGAACCATCCCTTTGGAATATTTTCATGGTGATAACACGAGTATCTAATTTACTCTTTTCCTGTTCTCCAATTCCTTTGCTTTGATTATTTCTTTAATCATATCTCCAATCACTTTCCAATTGTTTGGCAATTCTATCATAATACTCGTTATGTTATCAGCTGTAACCTCTTTTTCTAGCGCCTCTCTTGCCCTCAGCCCCATGTCTTTCCACCAGATACAGTAAAAGAATGTGTGTTCAACCGCATCAGTTTCCTCACAGTACAATCACTTATCGCTCTCCGTCTTGTCTATTCTCTTTTGGTATACGGCAAAAATTCCATGACCCGACAGAACCTGGCTAAGGTAATAGTCCAGTCTTCGATACTTACACAAAACTCATTTCAGCAGATCCGGCACCAGTTTTTTGGGCCACCGTCCCTTTTGAGTGTTATTTCTACACTTTTCCTGCCACCTTTCTAGCGTTTTACTTTTTGCTTCTAGGAATGTACATACCACGTATTCATATGTGTCTTTCTTCGCAATCGCCATTAGATCTATAGGCGGGTAACCAGTAATAACCTGAAGTGTCGCAGCAGAGACCGTTTTAAAAGCGATTGCCACCATAATCAATATTTTCCGTTGAACCCCTTCCATCGTGGCGCAATTTCTTCTGGTGTTTAGCGTTTCCTGCCAAACCGGCGCTCCATATAGTAAGGTTAAGTTCACAACTCCCGCAAGCACTGCCCTCTTGCAGCTGGTAGTCCCTCCATTATTTGACAACAATCTCGTTAGCTTTCCGATTATCTCCTCTGCTTCCCTGCAGCCTTAACAATGTGTTCTCTGAAACTACCCCTACGATCGAAATATACACCCAAGTACTTTATACTTTCCTCCGGGGTTATTTGTACATTGCCAGTTTGAAGGTTACCCCTTAGATTTGTCTTTTATTGGTTATGAGCCTTGGTCTTTTCCGGTGCCAGGCGAAGTTCGTTTTCAATAATCCATTTGTTGATCCTATCTAAGTTCTCATTTGTATTTAATACTCGATGATGTTTACTTTCAGCCGTGACTATGAGTGCTAAGTCGTCTGCAAATGCGATAGTTTTTGCCCGTCCTTGTAATTTAAGTTGGAGTACATTGTCATAGAAAACGTTCCAGAGGAGTGGGCCCAACACCGAACCCTGCGGGACCCCTGCTTTCACTTCTACTTTCTTTCCGGCACTAAATTGTATATACCTGTCCCTAAGGTAGTCAGAGATGATATTTATCAGGTAATCTGATATTTTTTTTTCTCCAGTCCTTAAAGTATTATGTTCCTGTTGGCCGTATTAAATGCATTTTGCACATGTAGGGTTACTAGCGCGTTCCATCTATTGCCATGTTTTTCAATAACATTTTTAATTATCCGCCTACGTTGGATAATTGAGCTTCCTTTACGAAAACCATATTGGTGCTCTGCTAAATCTCCCTTTTCTTCTATTTCTTTCTCTAGTCTCCGCCTTATTAGTTCTTCATATACTTTACTGAGTATATTCAGTAGGCATAATGGTCTGTACGCTTTCGGTTTTTCTGGTTTGCTCTCTTTATGCACCAAATTCTACTCCCTTGGGAAACTTGAGTCTTTAGAAGCTTACTGAACACTCCCAAGAGCCATTTTCCATTTGCCTTGCCCGCTTCCTTAATGGCCTCTGGTGCAATTTTGTCCAGCCCTGGTGTTTTTCCGCTTTTCATTTTATTCAAAGCTTGTTGCAGTTCGACATCAGTAAAGGGTGAGGCTCGTCTTGTCTTTTCCCTTTTGAAGTCTGCCTACTCGGTATTGGGGCACGGAAAGTGTTCTCTTACTATTTATACCTTTTGTTCACCACTTGTTTCATACGGGGTTTGATTCTTTATACCTTTAATAGCAATATTATACCCTTATCACCGCAAAGTTTCTTCCAGTGCTCTCTTTTGGATTTTCTTATTAGTGTTCTCAGCTTTTTATTTTTTTGATGCTATTGTTGTTTAATAAGAATAATATGTGTAGAAAACATATTATTCTTTATCTTCCTCCCGTTATAACCTTTGCATACGCATTATTTTTTATTTGCCTTAATTAGTTTTTAGAACTATTTTTAGATGATGTTGATGAAAATAAAAATTACGTCACCTGCATTTTTGAAATCTGCCATTACTGTTGGTTTTACACATTTGTGCTTTTATTATTTTGTTTAAATATTATAAGTATTTATTTATTTATACTATTGAAAGTATCATCTTATATAAATACGTATTTATGTGTTAATATAAACTTATTACAAAATAGTTTATTAAATAAATCAATGTCTGTCCAAATTTGATCCCAATTAGCACGGGTACATAGGCGAGCTTAAGATATATATACATTTCGCTACCTTTGAAGAAAAGTGACACTAGGCAGTACGTATTATGTTTTGAATTGTGTCGGTTATAGCGATGTATAATATACAAACAAATTCTATATGGACGTGATTGTTGTTCAGGTGTATGTACATACTTACATAGATATATTTCCATTAAATTAGTTGTGTTATGACCCATATCGTCAGTAATAATTTATTTAAGTCAACTAAAATTAACTGGGTTTTTGTTAACTTTATAAATAAGGACGTAAATAAGACGTAATAAAGCATGAAATAAAACTAATCTATTAAAATTATAGTGTTTTTATTTTGTAGTGGGAACAACTTATTTGATTTAATTATATATATGCTATATAAATTGTGAAGAGCCATTAAATTATTCATATTGTAAGTGTTTCTTGTACTACTTTAGTGTTTTTTCGAACAATTCCGATAAGAATGGACCGGCAGCTCAAGACAATGAGAAAAAGGACAAAGAAAAGGAAAATGATAAGGATATTACGATGTAAGTAGATATACAGGCCGCAGTGAATCAAATATTAAACGTTGTTATAACATATGTACGATTGTGTGTTTGTTGACAGCGATACCTTGTCCACGATTGTGTCGGCGATATACGCAAAGATACTGGTCGTCTTGGGAATAGCCTTCCCCGTCACCGAGATTATCTCAAAGGACGTGCGCCCCTTCTTCTATCAAGGGTTCTATTTTTATCTTTACGTAGGAAGCATAGCTTTCGTTGCTTACATGTACACCAGTCTGATCAGGAATAAGGCGATATATTCACTCTTTGGATCGTATGGTAAGTTTTATTCTGTCGACATATGCATGCCTAACTATTAGTTCTTCTCAACCAGAGATATGGTAAAACGAAGTTTATCACATAAAACGCACAAAAGATAATTCTAAGGTAGAAATAAAAAAAAACAAACTCATTTATCTTTAAAGATTTTGAAATCGAAATATTATATTTTGATGTGAGTAACATTAACTTCAGTATACACTAATAATCATACAGATGCTATATTTAATATTTTTATGTAATAAAATACTATGTGCAAATGCGCGTTTCACATACAATCGCCGCGCCGCACAGTGGATCGAGGTTGGTTAAAAATCTGACATAGCGTAAAAAAGCCAATCTTCCAGAATCATAATAAAATGTGTATAAGTGAATAGTAAAATAAGCATTAGATATGGAAATCAGAGTACAAACAAGTAGATTGACGGAATATCGAACAGAAGCAAGTCTGAAAGTACATATTCGGAGATGTTAGGCTAAGAGTGTCTTTCGACCGTCCTCTGCAACTACTAAAATCTTCGGAATTAGAAACGATACGAAACTGCAATTTGCTCAGAATATACACTAACTACGTGTAATTCAACCGGCAAAATATTAGCAAATCATATTTGTAACTAACTATACAATTACCACTTCTTGAAGATGGTGTTCTATGACTCTAAATTTTAACTTCTATTAGCTTTTTAAAAAAATGCCCAAATTTGCCCAAAAAAAGGAAAACTGTTTTGTCATCTCGGATCCTTCTAGTACTTGCTCCAGCGATTTCAGGTGCTACTTCGCGCAACTTTTTGAAAAAAGATGTTTTCTTTATCGCATTACCGTTTCTAGCATTCTCATAAATGCATGTTAATTAATATTTCTATAAAAAAATTGTTAAGTTATGCCATTTCAGTGAACATTCGATGTATGTTTCATAATCTCTTAATTCTCGGATTAAAAAGGGTATAAACCAATTAGCATAATCATGAATATTGGTCATATACCTACATTATGAGATCGAATATGCTACTAATAATATTCGCTGCACTTATTGTATCGTTGACATTGCGTTATAATATTAAGTTAGAATTGTGAAATGTGCTGTGTTAGCTTATAATAATCGATTAATAGAAGATAAACAAAATGGAGTATCTTTCTTTATATACTTGGTACGTTTGACTTCTTCGGTTCGCCTACACATTCTAAGAGTTATTCTCCATCTAGTTGGTTTGTGGCTAATATGAATACAATTTACTATAGGTGCACATAAACAGGGAGATTATTTATATCATCATCATAAATGTATCAATGTACCTACTGGTTAAAGGTAATAAAAGTATCACAGAAAATTAACACATCTACTCGCATAGTAAAAATATGTGGACAAACAATACAAAATATTCTAAGTGAATTGACATTTGTCTCAATATGGTGATTCAACGGTAGTTCTGGACTAAATCCATATAAACAAACATTTAAAAATACGTACTGATACAAGCATGTTTATATCCAGCTATAACAGCTTCAATAACCATCCTAGATGCAAATGTAATCAGAACATTTGCGATAATCTTACAAGTGATTACTACAGGGAAAGAAATTGATTGCGAACAGCTGAAAAATTTATAAATGTATATGGTTTGTACTATATGCTAGCCCCCATACATAAAATGATATTTCATGGCGCAGATATTATTCAGCATGTTACTTCCTATAGGCAAACTTTCAGAAGAAGCTGCTGAAGCTCGAAATAAAGACCTTAAAAACTTCAGGGAAAAAATAGCAGGAAATGTAGCCGTTCAGCTACTAACGACGATATTTATCACATTCGATCCATATATTTCCCATTCAAGACGAAAATTAAACAAACATACAAGAAGTAAGTTATTACCAGAAGCTGCAGAATTATTAATTCTTCACCGGCAAACTTGAAAATTGTGTGAAGTGAAAAGTAGATACTGCCGCAGTTTATCAACGACCTGTTATTAAGGGAGGTAAGCGAACTGTTTTACTATACACAAAAACGTGTTTACAACACTGTTTAGAAGAAATTTCTATTTAAAACGGAGATACATAATTTTACATTATATATGCTCTTTATCTCTGCTTTAATAGTGTCGACACATTTAATCTATTAAGATACTAAAGCCCATGTTTCTATCTTAAATGTATTTAGTGATCACAATATTTTCCTGTTGCATAATATTGTAGTCTACATTATAAATTCCATCACACAGAAACAGCTACGAAACTTATATCTATATCAACAAATACACTATTTCTTCGATTTATGCAGTCTCAAATACTATATACTTTTAGCTTAATTTTCACAAACAAGTAGTGACGGTACAACAATATTTTTTTACTCGATATAATATACAACCTTACCTGTTCGACAAAATTTTCTTTTGTTGATCAACATTAGTTTTTAAGCAAGTTATTACCATTTCAGTCAATGTCCGCTTTTTACCGCCTTTCGATCCACTGTGCGCCGCATTGGTTCATCTAATTATGTTACCTATCTGATATAGATGCGCTCAGTGATCTTCCAAGCGGAATTATTACATCATGAGTTAATTCTTTGTGTTTCAAGTTATGAAAATACAGAGGCGGCATAAAACCTATAGATAGGGAATTTAGTAATTTTAACTAGGTATAATGCATTTAATGATTATCTTCGTTCTGTACCCCAGCGTAATATAATATATAATACCTACCTCACATGTAAATAATGGCTGAACGTGATAAGGTACTAATTCTAAGTCATCATAAATGCACAAAGTATTTCAATTATCAGATTCATTACAAAATATTGGAAGTATGATTATGAATACTATAAAGCGTTAATAAAAAGTACATTTTGATATACTCGTTCAATCGGGTGATGTCAAAAAGACTTGGACTGATTTGGAGGTATTAAATACTAACTACGGATTAAAACGGTTAAAAATAACTGGTTCAAACAGATATTATTATAACGGTTCTGGCCTAATTTCAGTTTCGTTTAGGATTATATATCGGTTCTTTTCGGTTCTGTATCGGTTTTATTTTAAGTATATATCAGTTATTTTCAGTTCCATATCAGTTTTATTTTAGGTATGATTAATTACAATGTAACAATAAGTTATATTGTATCTGATTTGATCCATATCCCCGCCTTCCAAATCTTTTTTTTTAATTCTTTGTGCTCCTTTATTTGTTTTTCTCCTATCCTTCTTATGTTATGTGACCTATCGCCCTAATTGTTTTGTTTTCCCATTATCTTAAAATACTGAAAGTATGTATGAACCTGTCAAAACCTTGTATACCGTAATTTTCATTATTTGATTGTTTCTGTTATTAGTATTATATATTTTGAACGCGATCTGTCCCTCGCTCGCCATTAACGCGAGCGGCCACTACGCGCGATGCGAAGCTAAACTGAGCGAAACTAATTTGGTTGACATTGAGTCCTATTGTATCATGACTTCGCTTCGCTTCGCTTAGCTTTAATTGCGGCATCCTGGTAAAGCGACACTGAAGCTAATTGGTTTCGTTCAACTTAGCTTCGCATCGCGCGGAGTGACCGCTTGCCTTTAGCCTTTAACCAAGCGAAGCTAAACTTCAATAAATGATGAACTTGTCTGAGGACACACGGTATATAATACTACTATATTGGGCATTGTTCACGTGTATGTCGGTCGCGCTTTAACCTGTAGGTATGTCAACGCGCTATTTCAAAAATAAATTGCCAGTCGAAGAAGAGATTATAGCAACATACTTTATTAAAGAAGACCCCAAGATATGAATATAACACTACCTATTTAATTAATTTTAAGATCTGTGACAACTACACTCCGCCAAAAAAGTATCGCATAAACTAAAAAAGGGCATTTATGAACCAAGATATTTTTATACGTTCACAAAAAGTTTGCCTCGTGTATGTGAACTATAAAAACACTAACAAAATAATGGAACTTAGCGTTTTTACTTTTTTTTTTCCTAAAAGAACACATTTAGAAAAATGCATATGTGTAAGGTTTGCTCAGTTGTTTATTGAAAGTCTTCCTATACGGACAAATTTTAAAGTGCGAAGTCAGAGTTCTGTACCAACGCTTTTAAAACTAAAATGAGCAATTTAACTTCAGAACAAGTGGCTGCTATAGTTGCTTTAATCGAAGATGGACGATCTCAAGCATACGTTGCTAATTTGATGAACATCAATCAGTCAAGTGTTTCTAGAGCCGTAGCCAGATATAGGGAGACATGCATTTACAGTAGAAGACCTGTACCAGGTCGTCCAAGATGTTCTACTCGCCAAGATGACCGCTATTTACTACTACAAGCATTACGTCGAAGACATGTAACTGCGAGACAATTGCAGAACGACTTGGCTAGAGTCAGAAATACTCGTGTGAGTACTCAAACTATTCGGAATAGGTTACGACAGAGTGGATTAAGAGCTAGAGTAGCTGTAACAGCCCCTCGTCTCACTAGGAACCACCGAGTGGCTCGCTTAAGGTTTGCCAGAGAACATGTAAATTGGAACATTAATGACAGGGCCAATATACTCTTCACAGATGAGTCAAGATTTGGTCTTTACACCTCAGATAGGCGTATCTCAGTGTACAGACGAGACGGTGAGCGCTATTCGCAGTGTAATATCAGACCTAGACCTAATTTCGCTGGTGGCTCTATTATGGTTTGGGGAGGCATCTGTTTAACAGGTCGTACAGAGTTAGTACCAGTAGACAGAGGTACACTGACTGCCCACAGGTATATAACAGACACTTTAGAAGAACATGTAGTACCATATGCGCCAATTATAGGAAACGAATTCATGTTAATGCACGATAATGCACGACCGCATGTTGCAATAATCGTCCAGGAATACCTTAACGATGTTGGTATTCCAGTTTTAGATTGGCCTGCGGTAAGTCCGGACAAGAACCCTATCGAGCACATGTGGGACCTCCTTCACAGACGGATACGAACTCAAAATGTTGCCCCAGCGGACCTGCATGGACTAGCAAATGCTCTCCGTGACGAGTGGGAGAATTTGGATCAGGCTTATATACGGAGGTTAATCGAATCTCTGCCAAACCGTATGCGAGCGGTCATAAGAGCCAGAGGTGGCAATACTCAGTATTAAAAGCTACTGTTATGACATTTTTCTTTCCAAAATTATAATTTCTTGTTTTAATAAAAATCTCAAGTATGAGTTCTTGTTTTTATTTGGCCTGTATTTTATTTAAACAATCATAGAAATTATATCTTAGAGCGCATTAAAGTATATTTACAACTTTATGCTACAAACAAAGATTATGCGATACTTTTATGATTCAAAACTAAATTATGCGATACTTTTTTGGCGGAGTGTAGTATATGACCCAGTTAATTTATAAATATGATTTATTAACACAATTTATTTCAAATTTAATTTCTCTTTTCATGCGAATTTTATTTTAAAAAGTGTAACTAGTAGTCATTAATGATGAATATCAATCCTGTTTCTCCTAACAATGTTACCATCTGAGTCTCGAAGAACATACGATCAAGCAAAATCTCGGCGGTTCTTAAACATTTTTATAAACTTAAAGATCACTTGTCTGTTAGCAGTGGATTATTGTTCTATCAAAACAAATTGATAGTTCCTCAATCATTACGCAAATAAATGCTAATTCGTATTCATGAAGGTCACTGCGAAATAGAGAAATCAAAATGCAGAGCTCGTAAAATTTTCTATTGGCCTGGTTTAACTGCAGAAATAGAAAATTTCATAAAGGAATGTAAAATATGTGAGCAATTAAGCAGAAAGAACTGTAAAGAACCTCTACATTCATTTGAAATATTTTTTCAATTGCAGGCAAATCCTATCAAGTCATTATGGATATTCTAATTGGTTAGAGATTTTATCAATAAAAGATAAGTCTGCTGTTAGTGTAATCGGTGCTTTGAAATCAGTGTTTCCTCGGTTTTGTAGTCCAGACATTATGTTGTGCGACAATGTACCATTTAACAGTTACAGTTGTCAAACATTTGCTAGAAAATGGGACTTTGGCATTATAACCCGTAGTCCTCATTATCCTCGTTCGAATGGTCTTGCTGAAAAAGCAAGTCCAGTGATCTAGAGTCAGCATTATTACAGTATAGAAATTCACCTTTGAATTACATAGGCTATTCGCCATCGGAATTATTTTTAAACAGGATTTGCAAAACAAAAGTACCAACTTCTGTTGAAATTCTGAAGCCAAAGATATGTGAAAATATACCAACCAAACTGAAGAAGAGACAATACATAAATAAACAGTATTACAATTCTACATCTAAACGTTTAAAGCCGCTAGATCCTAATACCAATGTTGTGGTATACAATCATATCAATAAAATTTGGGAACCAGGTTATATAGTATCTACTCATGAAACTCCTAGATCGTATGTTCTTCGAGATTCAGATGGTAACATTGTTAGGAGAAACAGGATTGATATTAAAGAATCTCTGAACGCATGTGTAACAACTCCAGCTACAATAGATGAATCTATAGTTGTAAAGTCTGCTGAGGATGATTCTGTAGATTTATCTAACGGTTGTAAGTCACAAAATAACAGAGAATCACAGCGTAGTGTTCAGTGTACTAATCTCCTTACAAAAAATGTTGTAACAACTAGATCGGGTAGATTAGTTAAGAGACCATCTAGATTAGATCTTTAAGAGGGAAAATGTGTTATATATTATGTGTAACCTTAGTTACATAGTTGTTATTGATGTTGTAAATTGTCTAAAAATACAGAACGTTACGCTCCAATAACGCTAGTAGTTATTTTATCTTGTAATAGTATAATACAATTACTACGGTGCTGTTTTAAGCAATTTTCATATAAGTCCTATCTACGTGTAAAATACATTTAATAAGACAGTATTTGATAAATGTGTGTGTTAGTAAGAATAGAGTAAATAAAACACAGCATAAGTAAACATGATATTCACAAATCGTCGATTCCTAAAATGAGTCAATTATCTCTATTTGTTCCACACAGATTCATTTTTTTCACTAGCTTCTTTTGCTTTGTAATGTAAAAGCAAAACCTAAGAAGACGAAAATACTTAAAACTGTGACACTGACAGTACTATACAGTAAAACTGAATGAGTGACTTTCAGTAATGATAGCTGAAAAAAAAATAAAGTTCTTAGGTTTTCCCACATACTTTCAAATACCTTACTACAAAATTCACAAAAATAATATTCTTTGCAACCGTAACATATGTGAAGGGAGCGTAAAATGTGCGTCAAATACATTCAGGCATTTGCAATTGCTTTCTTGCACACTACCATCAATACAACGAGAAAAATTAGTAAGCTACTGGTCCCAGTACTCAAAAATGTTGAGTTCTAGCTTACGTATCACGTGGCATCCCACAAGGAGCTAATTAGTCCAACAATAGCTTTTGTTGATGTTAATGAGTAGACATATGATTATCTAACCTGACATCTCTCGTTTAGCGGATGAGCCCTCTGCCAATTGAGCTAACGAGGTCGACAACTTCTTACGATTTGAATCACATCAAATACAGTCATTAGGCGGCCGGCAGTACGGCAATTATGCAGCGTGTGCACTTCTTACACTGTGAAATTATCAAAAAAAATAATGCCTTTCTGCTAATCACTGAAATTAAATTAATAAAAATATCTTTTTCTCTATTATATGATTGTCTACTTTTACCTTGACTTGTGAGCTTATGATATTTATCAAGCAGGAATATAAGAATGACGTTTGTCACATGGAAGAGTGTGTGAGAACAACACCCTGTACTGTCTAACTTATTAACTAACTATCTTCTGCTGCCTTCTACTAAAGTTAACATGTTGGGAGTGGTTGTGAATACTGCCTTCGGGTGAGAGCACGTTCAGCTGCTATCAAGGAGCTTGTCAGCTGCTTGTTATGCTGTAAAAGTCATAGGACAAAATCATGGCGAACCTATTACAGAAACAATTTACTTTGAATATTGCATAAACTACTATCTTTCTTTGGACTGAGTTAGGTAAAAGCGTCACTATTTTCTCTGACAGCCAGGCAAAATTTAAAGCGATCAGTTCCCTAAGTGTTGACTCAAAGCTGGTTTGGGACTGCGTAAGCGCCCTAAATAAAGTGGGTACGCACAGGTTCCTGGGTTTCTAACCGTACGGGCGTGAATGGAAATGACGGCGGACGACGCTTGTCAAGGCTGGCTCTTCCATCGACATTACCAAATCGCAAATTAGAAAGTCCATCGATGAATCGGATATATAATAAGTTCAAGGAATGGTGGCAAAAAATACCAGGACAAAGACAAGCAAAGGAATTGTTAAGGGAATAGACCAACAGAGGCCAGAATTTTAGTAGGTCTATTGACGGATCATTGTAAACGGAATAGACATATGCATTACATAGGCCTGACAGATAAGGAGGAAGAAACCTCACTCTCTAGTATTGGGCGTAGAAAACCCAACAGATAACAGCTACATAAGGAAGTCGCTCTCAAAGATGGTAGGTCTAATGAAGACGGCGAAATTAGAGACCGCCTTCTAGGACGAAGCAGATCAGAATAGATCTAAATAGGTCGGGGTGAAATAGGACAGTATAGCCACTCCAATCCTGATCTAATCTCGTTGCGCTTTCACCACTGTTACAAATTTGTGTAAAATTTTTATATTGCCAAAGTAGGCTGTACGCGCACTCAGCGAGGAGGGCAGCAGAGACCAATGTTGGACCCTTATTTGTTTCTCAAAAATTTTTAACTTTAAGTTTCTTAATTATCAATAGGACATTGTGTCCCACAGAGTCACATATACAGAAATAGGCGTACTTGGCAGTGAGACATTTAGTTTTTATAATACCCGCAGCTTCATATTAATCTTCCAAATGATGACACCTACCTCTTACATAAGTTTCCTCTTCTACCATAAATCACCTCCTTAAGTGGTAGATTCTTGTAATTTAAATACATTCCGCTGTAAATTAACCACTGTGTGGCCTTTTTATTCACTTGAAAAATTTGTTAATTATAAATTTTGAGGCGTCTTCTAGTTATAAACATAGTATTTTATCTTTTTATTCTAATATTTACAATATAATATAACATAAACATAATGTAATATAAATACATTTTTTATAGCTATGTGAATATTATTAGTACCTATCGTGCGTAATGTCTAACAAATAACATATTTATTGATATGATATATTGACAATATTCAATCATATACAATATATAAAATCTTTATTATAAGGAACAATTTGCACGGTGGCAAATGATGAAATTAAGTATGTACCAAGGTTGGGCAAAATTTATTCAGATTCATAATAAAAATAAATGAATAATGTTGTTATTCTTATTCAGAAAAAAATAGATAACTTCTTATTATTCTTATTATTCAAATGATCATTCTCATTCAAATAACTACCTTCATTTGTGATGATTTTCTGATTGGAGTAATTCCTTCATGTATAATCTATACTAACAACAAAGACATGGTGTGAGTTTGTTTATGTACGTGTGTATGTTTGATTCTTTGTACGAAGTAAACACCTGGATTTAAAAAAAACAACTAAGCAAAAGGGTTCAAAACAGTTATGATAACGGTTTCGGTTCTGTAAACAGTTATGAAGAATCATAAACAAATCCTCAAACTTTGAGGTTTTTTCCTACCGATGCATTTTCTAACGTTAGCGGGAACTTTTATATTAATATTAGCCGCCATTTTTGAAGGACATTGGAAGTTGTGGAAAAAAAAATAAATGTGATTTTCATAAGTTTGAGAGTTTGGTTATCGGTTTCTAGAACGACAATACGTAAATCTTGAAGGATGTCCAAGACATCGGCGGATATAATTATTACTGCCATGTCGTCTTACTGGTACACTTCCTAACATTAGCAGAAATTTTTATATAAATACTACTCGCCATTTTTGCAGGACATTGGAAGTTGTGGCAAAAAAAAATAAATGTGATTTTAGAAGTTTGAGAGTTTGGTTATCGGTTTCAAAAACGATAATACGTAAATCTTGAAGGATGTCGAAGATATCGGCGTATAAAATTATTACTGCAATGTCGTGTTACTGCTATACTTTTTAACATCAGCGGATTTTATTTAAATATTGCCCGCCAATTTTTAAAGAGATTAATTAAAGTTATGTGGGAAAAAGTCAGTGGAATTTTTATAAGTTCGAAGGTTTGTTTATCGACTTCAAAAATGACATCACGTAAATCTAGAGGAATGTCGAAGATGTCGGCGGATATAATTAGTACTGGCATGTCGTCCTACCGATGCATTTTCTAACATTAGCGATAATTTTTACATGATTACCTGCGCAACATGTAGGCATATACCTAATCTAAATTTATTTCGGTGTTATTCAGTAACAAATTAATTGAATAACGATTTATTTGGTGAAAGAGTCATTCCAATAATGCTTTATTCAAATAACGTTTTATTGAAATAATTGTCCATTCAAATGATTTCCCATAGTTTTATTCAACAATAACTTAATAGGGAATAAAGAATAACACATGAAAATTTCATTCAAATAATTATGTGAATAAAAAATTATTTAATGATGCCCAACCCTGGTATGTGCATTTACTTATACTACTATTCATACGGTATTTCACTATATTGCATGTGTTTTTAGTGGCCATTATAATCGCGTACCTTATTAGTGTTTAGAGATTTATTGATGAGATTTATTTACAGTAATTAAATAAATATAAATATCAAATCCTGCTTCAATTCTAATAAATGGGTAGCAATAAAATATTAAATCAGATTAACTTTTTGAGATATTATTTATTTATTCTGGTTTTTATGGATAATTTCAGATGGAGAGAAATCGAGACCAATTGGTGATGAGAGAAGCTACCTGCAAGCTCATGCAAATAATAGAAGGCCCATTGTACGATACGGAAGCTTTTATTTGCGTTTGGGCGCCATAGGTAATAATAATGTGAATATGTACCGACCACCATCAATATACGAATGGAAATACATACTCATTAATGGGAAACCACTGTTCGTAAAATTACTATAAACTATATTTTTATAAACTAAATATGTTCGCTAATGTAACTGAACTAAACACACACAAAATATTCGATTACTCCGCGCTACAACGCTTAAATTATTTGGGAAATTTGTAGATTTCTATTTTCAACGAAGACCGAATCAACTAAGAAACGACAAAATATCTAGACATGCTTAATTATCCCTACCCTAAATTTATATTTGCAAGCGCTTTACCGCCTGCGTTGACCTGCTAGAATTCTGGGAATTCCAAACTCATACAAAATTTAACTGCGAAAGGAACGTGTTTTTACCCTTATAAATCTGCACACTGAATGGTAGAGCGCGGCCTGTTCACGATTTAATAAGTTATTATTTTTAGATTCTCTTTTAATATAAATGCTTTCAAATGCAGCTAATTGTCTGGGGGATGTTACATTTTTTAGTAGCTAGAGGTTTTCATTGTTGATCTTATGACCCGTATCATTAATATGCTGTGCCACGCTTAACACGTCAATTCTACCGTACCGATATTGTGCAATGTGTTCCTTAAATCTAGTTCCTATTACTCTTTCGTTTGTCCGGCATAAACTTTATTGCAGCCTTCACACCCAATTTTATAAATGCCTGACCTTTGCTTGACGGTCAGTTTATCCTTCGCAGTACCTAACAAATCTTGTACTCCCTCTGTCCAGAAATAAGTGTCCGATTTTCATTGTTTTTAAAAATTAAAGAAAGGTGGCTCTGCTTTCAAAAATTAACTGCCATTTTGAAAACAATTTTTATATGTCAAGTTTTTTACAGCAGTTTGTAAGTTTTGTAGTTTTTCAAGAATTTATGTTTTTAATCAAAAAACAAGATTTTCTCAAGACTTGATATAAATCTGCGGCTTAAATAAAATATGGCAGATGCGGTAAACATTTTGGCGAGAAATCATGGTAAGAGATCTAATTTGACTCTAACAACAAGGCAAGCGGTTTACCATGCATAACTTGAATTGAGCGACAATAATAAACTGAAGCAAGGTTCAATCAAGGCGACAGCTAATAAAAGCAAAATTTCTGTGAAAACTATAAGCCGAATATGGCATCAAGGACGAAAATCATTAGCCGATGGTGCTGAAGTAGCAGATGTCAGGGCACGTAAGAAAGGACGCGTTGGTCGAAAACCAAAAAGTTTCGACCCAGAGCTAATAAACTCACTACCACTCAATAATCGTCGTACAATTCGTTCGTTGGCTACCTCTATTAACTTATCAAAATCTACAGTTCATAATAGACTCAAGTCAGGAAAATTACGGCGACACTCAAATGCAGTTAAACCTTATCTCACAGACGCCAACAAAATTGAAAGACTCAAGTATTGTTTGTCAATGCTGAAACCTGAAAGTTTAAATGTTCAATCACCCGAATTCATCGACATGTATGATTGGATTCATGTAGACAAAAAATGGTTTTACATTAGCAAAACAACTAACACATACTACCTTGTGGAAGACGAAGAAGAACCGTTCAGGACCTGTAAAAGTAAACGTTTCAGAGGTGATGTTATAGTCGCTGTTGCTCGTCCGCGTTGGAATCATACCGAAAATAAGAATTTCGATGGAAAACTTGGTATTTGGCCATTTGTTTTTTCAGAACCTGCTAAACGGAGCAGTAAAAATCGCGCAGCTGGAACGATTGAAACGAAAGTGATTACTAATGTTACTAGAAAGGAATACAGGAGTATGATTATTGAAAAATTATTACCCGCCATTCAACAAAAATGGCCAAGAAGCGCTTCACGCAAAAGAATTTGCATTCAACAAGATAACGCTAAACCACACATTCTTCCTGATGATATTGAGTTTAATGAAGCTGCGAACAGAACTAGATTTGAAATCAAAATAATATGCCAGCCACCTAATAGTCCCGACACCAACGTCTTGGATTTAGGCTTTTTCAGTGCAATCCAGTCATTGCAGCAACAATCGGCTTGCAAAACTGTAGACGAATTGATCCGTGCTGTTCAAAATGCTTTTTTTGCATTAACTCCTGATACTTTAAATAAGATTTTTCTTACTCACCAGCAGTGCATGGTAGAAATTATGAAAATAAGTGGTGGTAACAACTATAAAGTGCCTCATATGAGAAAAGACCATTTACAAAGACTTGGTAGGCTTCCAGTTTCTATAAATTTCGATTTTGAGGTTTATCAACATGTACAAGATATTACTAATTAAGCTTAAATAACTCAAATTATTCCTAAAAGTTTGATAGTAACAATATTTGTAGTTGAGTTTCAATAAAATACAACTTGAAAAGAAATCGGACACTTATTTCTGGACAAGCAAAAAAATCAAAACGGACACTTACTTCTGGACAGAGGGAGTAACGTATTTTCTGCAGTGAAACATGTGTTCACATTACGCTCTTTAAAAATGCCGCCTATACCTTTCGAAATTCGGTGGAAAGATAGTTTAATAAACTTATTATCGCGGGTTTGAAATGAACTTGAACTCGTGGAGCTGCGCACATAATGTTTATATTGAACTCTCTTTAAGTGGCGGAGTACATCCGTAGAAGACTAACCATTGTAGACAGAAATCTTTTTAATGTATTGTAATTCTCTGTCGAATCTGATCTTAAGTGGAAAAGTTATTAATCTATCAATCAATA
Organism: Cetonia aurata; assembly: GCA_949128085.1. Classification (NCBI taxonomy): domain Eukaryota; kingdom Metazoa; phylum Arthropoda; class Insecta; order Coleoptera; family Scarabaeidae; genus Cetonia; species Cetonia aurata. The sequence continues at coordinate 4,141,386 of OX421885.1, forward strand.
AATTAATGCCGGCCATTTTATGTTGTCCGCAATAATTTGAATCAGTTATAATAAATCTATTGGTGTTGGTTTCTTTTCTATAAATGTCTATTTCTAATTTGTTCTTGTTCCTATTTACTAAGGTATCGAGAAACGGAAGTTGTTTGCTTACTTCTTCTTCTACCGTGAATTTTATGCTAGGGAATTTTGAAGTTATTTCGGTGACAAAATCAGCGATGGTGGATTTAGTAGTATCGAAAACCGCGAATATGTCGTCCACGTACCTCAACCAAGGAAAATAATTAGCTTCTTCTTTCACTTAGTTTCAAATTTACTCATGATAAGATTCGCAATGACTGAAAATAATGTGTTACCCATTGCCGTTCCTTGCGACTGTTCAAAAAACCTCCCGTCAATTTGAAAACGATTTTGATACATGCATAGGGAAGTTAGTCTTTTGTATTTCGCGATTTTAACAGCATCCAAGTTGTTCAAATTTAGCAGTTCCACTAAATATTCTATAGCTTCCGGTATTGGTACGCTTGGGATGAGTGAACAAACATCAAACGATACTAAAATTTCCCCTTTTTTTAATTCCAAATTATTGATTTTATTTACGAAGTCTAGAGAATTTACTACTTCAAAACTATCTACTTTGATGGGTAAATTTTTGTATTCGTCTACTAGCCATTTGGACAATTCATACGTCGGTGAATCTATACCTGATACAATCGGTCTCATCGATTTTCCGGGTTTATGAATTTTAGGCAAGCAATATATTTTCGGGACCGTCGGATTTGAAACAAACAATTCAAACTTTAGACTCGCGCTGATTAAGTTAGGGCAACTTTTGATAACTTCTTTTGTTACTCTTATCATTCCTTTTCAAAATTTTGTAAGGTCCCGAAGAGAGCAAATTGTTGACGCGGGTAAAATAATCTGGCTTGTCCAAAATGACTATCTTGTTTCATCTGTCCTCTTTTAAATAAAAACAATCCTTCTTTCTGAGACGTTTGATAGTTCTGAGATCGCTTGTGTTTCTGTTAATGATACTCGCTTCAGTATCCTCCAAGTTTTCGATTATTTTGATTGATGACACGCATTTCTGATGTAATCTTTTGTGGTGGAATCGAAATTAGTAATGTTAGATTCTACTCATGCTATAATATTAGCAACCGGCATTTCCGAAGTGTTAATACAATGCTTTAAACCTTTCTTTAACAGGGCGACTTCATGATTATTAAAAGTCTCCGAAGATTGGTTACAAACAAAGCGGTATATTCTCCAGAGAACATATTGTCTTACTTCTCTTGATGGGGCAAGCCTCGCAAAACTTCTTATTCTGACTACTTATTTTTAATTGGAATTTACGATTAATTCTCTCAACGTCTTTAGAAGTCACGCCACCTTTGAAAATTGTTTTTATCTAGAGCTTTTGTTATCTTAAGGTGTAATGCATATAACTCTACCTCTAATTTTGGCGTAACATTTCTTTCGCAGTTACATTTTGTATAAGTTCGGAATTCCCAGAATTCTAGCAGGTCAAAGCAGGCGGTAAAGCACTTGTAAATATAAATTTAGGGTAGGGATAATTAAGCATGTCTAGATATTTTGTCGTTTCTTAGTTGATTCGGTCTTCGTTGAAAATAGAAATCTACAAATTTCCAAAACAATTGTCCCAAATTAATTTAAATCGTTGTAGCGCGGAGTCATCGGATATCTTCTGTGTCTATTACTACGCTACAGTCCTACGCATATCTCACTATAATTGAACTAAATTAATGTGTTTCGTATAAATGTACAAAAAAAATTATTTATAATAATTTTTATGGTAACAGTGAGTTTTCGGCATAAAACGTTTATACTACAGGTAGAATTGAACATAAACATTATGGTATACAGTAGTACCCCCATATCCGCGGGGGTTTGGTTCTGTGCTCTTCCGCGGATACTGAAAACCGCGGATAGTAGCGAACGCTTTATTTCCGATTACAATATGAAATATGAAGCAAAGTTAAAACAATGAAACAAGAAAAAATAAGTTATATAATATTTATTTAAAATAAATAAACAATAAATATTCTTAGTTCTTCTAAGTTCATACATATGTACATATAGTACATATTTACATACACAACGAGAAAATATACAACAAGAAAAACTTTATCATCGTGAGCTACATATTTATTCATCTTCCTCCAAGTCCAAGTTAGCAGTCGATTGTTTACTTAGATCCGAAGCAAACGATGTTGATGGCTGTGCATTATCGATAGTTTTGTCGACTTTTTCAAAGAACATTGTTATTGGTAGTTGTCGTTTTTGTCTTTTCATTTCAATAAACAAATCCTCCAAAGGTTTCAAGGCGTCTGTTATACTGCGAGTAATTTTTATACTGCGTCCCATTATTGGATCATATTCTACTATCTGTTCTTTTAATTTTTGAGCAGTTCGAAATATCGCTGAAAAATTTTCAAGCGTCCATGCTGGCGGTTCTTGCTGACCCTCATCCTCATCGTCACTCACTTCTTGAAAAGATTTCACAAGGTCTACCAATTCCTCGTTGGTGAATACTTGATCCTCTTCGTTTATGTAATCACTGAGTTCCTCTTTGGTTATATTGTTAAATTCTTCGCCATCTATTTTCTGCGCTATGTTAAATATCGTTGTTAGATGTGAGTTAATATCATGTGTGTCTTCAGAACTAAAAACGATGTCATTCCACAGATTTTTCCACCATGCTATTATCGTTTCTGACTTAAATTCCTCCATCGCTCCTTTGATAAATAGAATTGCGTCAGGAATTGTAAATGACTTCCAGCATTCCATAAGCCCGATATCAGAGCTTTCGTTAGCCATTGTATACAGCATTTCGAAAATCTGTCGAATATATATGGCTTTAAAGCATCTAATGACACCTTGATCAAGGTGCTGAAGCAATGAGGTCGTGTTAGGTGATAAAAAAATCACTTCAACATTTTTATTTTCTGTGCCTAGTGACACAAGATGCCCAGGAGCATTGTCTAGTACCAGCAGCACTTTAAATGGTAAGTCTTCCTTTTCCAAATATCTTTCCACTTCCGAAATAAAGCATTGATGAAACCATTGTGTAAATAGAACAGCCGTAACCCACGCCTTTCGAAAAAAACACAGGTCAAAACACAGGCAGGCAAGCTTTATCTTGCTATCTATGTATTTAAGAGCACGTGGATTCTGTGATCGGTAAACAAGTCCAGGTTTAATCATATGACCAGCTGCATTTGTACAAAATATCAAGGTAAGTCTACCCTTAATTGCTTTAAAGCCTGGTGCACTCTTTGCAGTCTTATGAATATAAGTCCGTTGAGGCATTTTTTTCACATAAGACCAGTTTTATCGCAGTTAAAAACTTGCTTAGGATGATAATTCTTTTCTGCAATAATTTATTTAAATTTTTCTGGAAACAGGGCAGCAGCTACATCTTCAGTATAATCTTGGGTCTGCATATCTTCATATAAAACCAACGCCTTTTGTTGTAGCACTTTGCCATCGATAGGAATATGTTTTCTTGTCATATCGTCCACCCATAAATTTAAGGCATTTTCTACCTTAAGTAACACATTATTACGTATTGTGGTTGCAACTTTTGCAGTTTGGGGTGCACTAGAAAAACTAGCTCGAATCTTATCTTTGTTTTTTAACACTTCTCGTATCGAAGATTCGTTTTTATTGTATATTTTAGCAACAGTTGCAATAGATTTTTCACTAGTAGTGAGCGTTTCACGTTTTCTTTTTGGTTTAGAATCCATTTTAAGATGATTTTCAAATTTGCTTGCTTTATTTAAAAACTATTGCTAGCACTGTCTTGTCCGACAATTCGAATAGTACTAAACTCATAGTTAACAGGAGCGTTTATATGTACAAGTAAAAGTGAGTGGCACCTTAAGCACGTTCCAACTTGTTTAACTTATCATAAGAGAGCGCCGAATTCAGGGGATGACTCATATATACGACGATATATCGACAAATGCTCCTATAACTTTTAATAAGGCTCGAATGTCTTTATTTGTTTCTGTATTTATTGATATAACGCGTTTTCTGCTGATCATAGGTAAATCGCGGATGACTGAATCCGCGGATACGGAATCAGCGGATAACGGGGTACTACTGTATATTCATTCAATTATTTTTTCTTGACTGCGTCTTTATCATTCCTAAAAGTATTAAATGTTTCTTTAAATGATTTAATCGATTTTCTAGCTTTAATAACAACAAAATTGGCAATTGCCTGTAAATCTTTGAACAGACTGTATGTATATGCTAGAATATTTAGTCGTAATTATTGTCACATTTCGATTCAGAGCTTAAACCTTGAATCTAGCAATTTGCCATTAGCTTACAAAATAGATTTCCGCAAATTAACCTAAGTTCTCGTGGAAATTCACAACCACGATATTTGTCATTATCATCATCCATCCCATTTATCATTATTATCGGACAGTTGCAGGTATATTGATCTATTAATTTCAGCATTTGGAATCGGCAGTATGGTCTATTCCGGGTTAGAATTTGGACTATTCTTCGAACTAAAAAAGGATGAAGATTGTTACTCGAGTATCCTCCAGGCAATAACTCCGGCAACCAGAATGATATTAACTATAGTCCAACTTCAATTTATTTTTCTCAATAGCAATGTAGGTCAAGTTATTTCATTCCTAACTGTTTCTGACTTTTTTTTTTTTATTAGGACATCGACAACACAAACAATAAAGTAATAGCTAAATTTGGATTTATGCATATGATTGCAACCAATCTCTGCGAGTGGCTGTACGTCTTAGTTGAAGAAACTGAACATGAGATTCTTCATTTAGCTGGTATGTACATTTTAACTACATATAACACATGAAAATCTAACAACACTATTTAATCTACAGCACATGCCAACCATAACAGCACACGTTTAAAGAAATGCACCAATGGAAATGTAATGACGTCTTTAGTAGCAAATGCAGGCCCTTTTCTATTTCCCTGCACAATTGAATATAGCTTGATTTGCGCTGTAATTCTGCTGGAAATGTGGAAAGAAGTAAAAACCGTACATAAAGAAGAATCTGAAGAAAAGAAGGAAATAAAAGAAACAAGGGTAGTATTTGTGAGTAATCAGGAAAAAGTCACAAATGTGTACAACTTTCGTGAGTCAGATTATTCTATTTTCTTTTCTGCTCTGTATAACATTGTGTCAACATTACAGAATCTCTGAATCGTCCCCAGGATTCTGCTCATCATTTCACGATTGATTGCTCTAATTCCCACAAAGGACTCTTTGCAGGGATTTTAGTGACTGTCCTAACAATCATATCTTTAACCATGTTTTTCGTTCTGAGATCTGAGAAAGGTAGTCCTGAAGAGGAAGCACTTTATAAATCAAGAGCCCAGCTGGAAGTAAATATAGTGGAAATGTCGTTGCACATAATTAGTACTCTTGCAGTACTAATGGTCATGTACAAGTTTAAAAATTTGAAGTATGAGAGGAAATCCTCAGGTAAATAAAATTATGAATAACACTAATTGTTCGTTGGTAAAATTAGCTAGGTTTCTAGTCATGTTGTTGGGCATTAATTCTCAAATGTTCACTCTTTTATGGAAAGCTGTTTTTAAATAATTTAATTTTTTTAAAACAAATCTATTTTCGGTTTATATTCTCTGCATACAATTTATTTATCTTTATATGCATATAAAATTTTAAACGCTTTATTTAAACCAGCAGTTAACATATGCGAGGCTTCTGAAATGCGCCAATTTAACTGAAGCTTATTGGAATATTATAGAAAATTAAAAACAAATCCAGTAAACTTTGCGTACGTTAAAAGAAATCAATAAGATATTCTTCTTGTTTTTTTTTTTGCTTAGTTTTAAATGATTTTAACGAGCAATTAACCTTTTGTTTTTTACTCTTTCACGGATCTGTTGCAGATAAGAGTTCCGGAATCGGCTTAGACAACACGTTGCTGGTTGTCGCACAAACTGGAATGTTTATTTATTGTGTATTCTCGATAATTGGTAGTTATTTCACAACGTCGTATCGCAATCCGGTGGGACTTTTAGCGGAAGTTTCCTCCTTTGTACAAACGTGCCTGCAAACGTTATTCGTCCTCCACGGATGGAAAAAGCGCTGCCACAACCTTGATCAGATAAAACATAAACCTGGACGAGAATTAATAACATTCCTAATTATCGCTAATATGGCTTTATGGTCGATCAACAGCCTAGAAAAAAACAGAGCGGAATTTAGGACCAACCATTTAAATTTCTACGGTCCGTGGGCATGGACCATAATAACGCACATATCGATGCCTTTAGCAGTGTTCTATCGTTTTCATTCGACAATATGTTTATTCGAAATATGGAAGTCTGCGTACAAAATTAAATCACCATATAGAACTCATTTGTATGATTCCTTGTGAAAATTGTATTGAAAGATACTTAAGTATGAATATATATATTATATGTATATTGTATATATATATTTAATTTCTAGTTTTGTAATAAATATATATTTTATAAAATAAAATAGTTTTCTTTGTAAATAAAAATTTTATTGAACTCAACATCAGATACATTGAACAATCATTCATAATAAACAAAATATTTGAATATATACGTTTAATTTTTATAGTTACAATTTATACCACGGATACTTAATTGCTTTTGTAACTATTGCTTTTAATAGACTTGTAAAAGTTTATAACTGCACGAAACCTTTAGTGGTTGGAGAATTTGAAGTTATTTTTATATCTAACTGGCATTTACATTACCTATCACACTGACAAAAGTCAATGCTAGGTTTTTCCACTATCACCAAATAACAATGCACAATCTCTCGACGTAGTGGACTATTAATCATCTCCTGATGATGCTAACTTGGTTAGCGAAACGCGCGTCGAGAGATTGTGCATTGTTGTTTGGTGATAGTGGAAAAACCTAGCATTGACTTTTGTCAGTGTGATAGTTATTGTTACACCAAAGGTTCCAAAACCCAATTACTGGATTTACATTACCAATAAATTCCCTATAGCAGAGGTCGGTAACCTTTTCTTGTAAGAAGGCCAAATATCTTACAAGGGGATTACTGCGGGTCGCACTTGGGCCATTGTCATTATTGCATTATACCCTGACAAATATCACGGCTCGCTTTTCCACTAAACACCAAATAAAAAATGCACAATTTCTCGACGCGCGGTTCGCTAACCAAATTAGCATCATCAAAAGATTATTAAAAGTCAATGTTAATAAAATTAATGCGATTTTTGTGACTGCATTTGACTTGCAAGTTTTTCTATATCAGCCTGCATTTTCGAAGTAGAGGCGCGAGTAGTATTGCGTCTAAATGCGAATCTGATAACCGAGAACATATTTATTTTTTCGGTATTTCAGTATTGAAAAGTTTGCTCACAAATATATGTACCACCAAACATAACAATTATTTGCTGAGCAAACCTTTTTAACTCCTCGTTCTTTTCAGAAGGCAAACTGCCATAGAAATCCACCAAGTTAGTTTTTTTCCTTTATAAGCCATTTTAAGTATGGTATCACTTTGCAAATCTGTCACGTTGTTTTGCAAATCGCTTGGTACATTATGGATATCCCCTGCGAAGGGGTTTTCAAAAATCCCCAATTTACGTGAGATCTTTTTGAAATCAATAAACCGGTTTTCAAACTCAGTTTGAAGTTGTATTAATACACTTTTCATTTTAGCATTTGACCAAACAAAATTTGTCCCAGCTTCTTCTACTGCTCTTTTTCAATTTGGAAAATGATCGAGTTTTCTTTCATCGATATTCTTAATAAATAATGTCAGTTTCATTTCAAATGACTTAACATCTGAGTACATATTGCATATCATTTTGTTTTTACCCTGTGAGCGTGTATTGAGCAGATTCATTTCGACAGTCATATCAATCAAAAACCCAAGATCTATCTTGGATAGTTTGTGTATTGTCTTTCCTTTCATCTCCATGAAATTATAAATTTCTTTCCTCAAATCAAAAAATCGTTGAAGTACTGTTCCTCGGCTTAGCCATCTTACTTCACAGTAATAAACATGTCACCATGTTCAGCTTCCACATCTTCCAAAAACTTTTGGAACTGGCGGTGAGTAAGCCCATTTTGCTTATAAAATTAATAGTAGATATAACGGTATCCATTATTTCTTTCCACGATAAAACTTTGCAACACAATGCTTCTTAATGGACAATACAGTGAAATATAAATGGAAGTTCAGATCCAGAGACTCTTGCAATTTGCTATTGACTCTTTCAACAACACCTTTATTATGGCCGCTCATGTTTTTTCCGCCGTCCGTGATGATGTTGGTTAATTTACCCCAGATCAAGGCGCATGAAACCAGAGCTTGGTCCAACTGCTGAAATAAATCCTATCCCGTTGGAGTTCCTTTGAGACTACACATTTTTAATAGCTCCTCATAAACATAAAAGTTTTCGTTAATTCCTCGTACAAATATAAAGAATTGTGCCGTATCCGACACGTCTGTACTTTCGTCCATCGCAAGAGAGAAGTACGTGAACGACTGGGTTTTATCCCTAAGTTGGTCACGCAAGTTAGTTCACCAAGTTTTCGGGGCGCCGCGTGCAAGTTCTAGCAGAGAGACTAACGTTTTCAAGCTTGTGTATCTGTTCAGGGCATACTTCCTCCGAGATAGCTAAGGCACACATCGGTAAATGAGTGACCATGCTTTGCTATTATCTCTGCTACTTTGTAACCGGCACGAACAGCTGAGTACTATACAAAAATAACCCTATATACAACAATTAATGTCAACAAATTAGGCATACATACAAATTTAAATTGAATAGAAACCCCAGATTAATATACGCAAATGTTTCATAAGTAAAATTCCTTTGTTCTTTAAATAGGTATGTTAAGGAATACTTGACCTTGGTGCGAAGATTAAGTATCAACATTTAGTTGTTACAATGTTAAATCTGGAGAGCAGTAGACATACATATGTCCAGTAAAATGATGCTGCAAGGATTTACCGTTGCAATAATACTAAAACGGCCTTTCACATTTTTAAAATTGCACAATACCATTAATCAAAACGTAATAACAGTGACAGTAACAATAATAGTGGTAATCCGAAAGTGTGGGTAATATCGCCCTATTAATTCAGGTAACCACAGGCGAGTCACGTATGCTGATCCACGCGCCAGATATAATCAAAAACTGTTTGCTGAAATTGAGAAATAAAATTTCACGACTACTATAATCTTCTGAAAATTGAAGTGTCCTCTCTCAACAATTACCATCCATGCACTTGTTTGCGGTGGACTCTCTTCCTATCTCTATCTAAATGTTCCGGAAGTAACAACATCTATTGTTGCCTCATGCCTGTAAGCTATTACAAAATTGCATTGAGATTCGGATTAATGAGTTTCTGCAACGCAATATCGCCGTAATGGATATTACTAGATTAGAGAGTTACGGGAAGTAATAAATGCTTATTAAAGAAGTATATACATACATAAATAAAGCGTAATATAGGAGAAAGATTTGACTACGTAATTCGCGACGCCCGAATGTAAATTGAAGACGCACACATTCATACGTAAAACGTATGACAATTAGCGAACTTACTCATACCTTTGTTACTATATTATCACTCGAGAAATGTTCACTATATACAGCACTCCCAGGTCTGTGAACGCTCCTCATACGTGTCACCTATACCGGGTGGTCCATTTATCGTGCCCCCCCCCAAAAATTTGGAATCAGTCAATTTTATGAAAAAAAGTTTCAAGTGAACGTTTTACTACAAGAAGTGTCCTATCTGATGGTTAAGGAGTCGTACACCAAGGAGAACGTATTAAGGTCATACGAAGGTGAAGTTTTTTTTTTAAATAGAACATGGCATTTTCTTTTTACAAATTCTGAAGAAGGATGTAATTGCGAGTAGAGAAGTACTAAAACTCATGTGGCCTAAAATTAAGATGCAGGGAAATATTCAAGAAAAACAAAATATAAATTGGAAATATAACATGAAAAACATAGTATTTTCAAAGCAATAATGTGGACGTATTGCAAAATAATTAATAACAGATTTACATAGCAGATATGTCATATTTGAAACAGCGGAGGTAGGTAATTACAAAGGAATTAAATGGGGATAAGTTTGTTTTTTATGTAATTGCGAGTAGAAAAGTACTAAAACTCATGTAGCCTAAAATTAAGATTCAGCGAAATATTCAAGAAAAACACAAAAAAAATGATAAAAATTTATTAAAAGAATAACGTAAATAGACACAAAGTATCCGATCACTCCTGGGCTACACTAATTTAATTTGATCGGGACAATTGTTTCGGAAACTTCAGACTCACTACAGTAAATGTTCAAAGTGTTGACCTTCAACCTCGATACACTTTAGAATTCTCCGACTAAATGAATCATGGACGTTTATTAGCACCTCTTCCGTAATTTCTGAGCATGCATTTATTATCCTTTGCTGCATATCTTCCGGTGTTGTTGGGGCAGTACGGTACACTTTCTCTTTAATTGAACCCCGCAGAAAATAATCTAGAGGGGTCAAATCTGGAGAACGAGCAGGCCAAGATGTAGGTCCGCCGCGTCCTATCCAGTGATCGCTGTAATCCCTGTTTAATATTTCTCGAGCCGCGTGTGAATAATGAGCTGGATACCCATCATGTTGGTACCACATTGTGGCTCGCCGCTCTAAGGGTACATCTTCAAGTAGTGTCGGTAACACATTGTGTAGAAAGTCGCTATGCTTATTACCATCTAAATTGCCAATAATAAAGAAAGGTCCAATTATTTTCGTACCAATAATCTCACACCAGACGTTGATATTCCATGGACGTTGCCGGTCTACTTGTCGTAACCATTTTGGATTTTCCGTTGCCCAATAATGCATATTATGCCTATTTATCTGCCCATGATTCGTAAAAGTGGTTTCGTCGGAAAATAGCACATTGAGAAAAAAGTTATTGTTGTCGCGAATTTTTTGCTGAGCCCATTCACAAAATTGTACACGATGTTCAAAATCAGTTCCGTGAAGGTCTTGATGCATCGATATGTGGTATGGGTGAAATTTGTGGATAATGAGCCACTGCCGCTAGAACAGCAATTTGCGCGTTTTCATCGGTAACACTCCTTTTTCGAATTTTTTTCTGGTATTCCCGGATTAAGGGGCAACAAATAACCCATTATTACAACAAGCAACTAATGCATACGACCTATTATATCCAATTATAAAAAACAAACTTATACCCATTTAATTCCTTTGTAATTACCTACATCCGCTGTTTCAAATATGACTTATCTGTTATGTAAATGTGTTATTAATTATTTTGTAATACGTCCACATTATTGCTTTGAAAATACTATGTTTTTCATGTTATATTTCCAATTTATATTTTGTTTTTCTTGCATATTTCCCTGAATCTTAATTTTAGGCCACATTAGTTTTAGTACTTCTCTACTCGCAATTACATCCTTTTTCAGAATTTGTAAAAAAAAAATGCCATGGTCTATTTAAAAAAAAAAACTTGATTTTCGTATGACCTTCATACGTTCTCCTTGGTATACGACTGCTTAACCATCAGATAGGACACTTCTTGTAGTAAAACGTTTACTTGAAACTTTTTTTCATAAAACTGACTGCTTCCAAATTTTTGGGGGGCCATGATAAATGGACCACCCGGTAGAAACGATTATTCAAAAGCCTGCATATAATTTTGCAATTATGTAATAAGAAACCGATATCAGCACTAGGTTATTTTCATTATATTTTACTTTAATAATCTTTATAACAACATGTTGCGGTGTATGCCATCTCCAGGTTTGAAAACATTATTGGAGGAAAGATAAAACATATCAAATAACTTGTAAAAGATTATACAGATTAAAATAAATATATAAGCAATTAAAAATGTGAGAGAGAGAAAAACATCTAGGATGGAAAATAGAAGCTTTGTGGTCTTCTATCCTCTATCCTAGATATTTTTCTCTTTTCTATAGTTTTACCAATTGATGGTTCATTCAATGTATTATTTTTTCTCGATTTTGGATAATTATTTTCGTGTATCCACGCACATATAAAATCTACTTCGCCAGTTGGTGGAATATAAATCGAAGGCGAACCTACCTTATCTACCATTGCGGTTTCTTTACGCTCAAAAACATAAAGATTCAAGGTATGTCTATCGCATTCATATACATAACTCGCGGCATACATAAAGATATTTCCAAATATTTAAACCTTGCCGCAGGACAAAATATAACTTCTTTTGATCATAATAAGAAAAATATTCTTTTATATATCATAAAATGAAAAAAGATATCGAAAATATTTAAATTCCAAGTAGTACTGTGGAATTTAAACTATTGTACTAGTAATAAACAAATTTGAAATTTAATGTTTAATAAACCTTTGCACCGTCGGCATTCTTCTGTATTTTGCTAAATACAGACGTGCGGACAGCACATGTTATATTTAATTGATTTGACAACCAATGTAACCTGAAGAAACGTGTGGCAAATCTTGGGGGATATCATCAAAGCTAATCCATTTGCTTTATGTGATGGTAGTGCGTCCAACCATAACCTATGGAGCGATAGCATGGTTAAAGCGCTGCAAGTCAGAGCCACAGCAAAACTTGCATCCATACAAAGGATCGCAAGTATAGCAATCACGGGAGCAATGTCTTCTTCCCCGTTATTTGCAATGAAAATTCTTCTGGACCTACCACCCTTGCACATTGCTGTGGAAATGGAGGCCAGATTGACTACATTCCGCCTATGGCATACTGCGAATCAATCGCCACATACTCATGTCTGTGCGGCTAACAAGCTGCTGGTATCGGTAACTTCCAACAGTATGCTGGAAATGTCGTCGGACATAATGTGTACTTGATTAATGATCGATACATACTGCACTACCTCCTTTCCAAACAAAGAGGAATGGAGATGTAACGAAAAAACACTGACGCGGGCAGATACCTGCTGGTTTACGGATGTTTCGAAAACAGAGCAAGGTGTTGGCGCAGGAATATTCTGTCATAATCCAAGAGTTAGAAAATATTATAACCCTGGACAACACACAACGATTTTTCAGGCTGAAATGTATGCCATTGAGATGTATGCTAGAGAGATTTTGGATAAACACATCAGACACAAATCAATAAAAATTTTCAGACAGGCGGTGCTGAAAGCGCTAGAGGCGCATAAATGCAACTCGAGGCTGATCTGGAGCTGTAAAAACACCCTAAACCCCACAATGACCACGGCTAATAACCTATCCCTAATCTGGGTATCTGGGCACTCACTCATTCACTGCAATGAGGAAGCAGACACCCTTGCAAAAAAATGGTGCTGCGGAGCATTTCCTGGGACCAGAACCTGCCATTTGCATAGCACGGTAACTAAACATCAAATCAACGTATGGGCGCATCAGAAACCGCTCCAACATTGGAACAATTGTCCTGGTATGGTACATGCGAAAAGGGGTATTTCGTACAATCATGACTGAAGCAAGGAACTACTAGCACTTGACCGAAAAGATGTTAAAGTAATTCTTTCTATTTTTACAGGTCACTGCAAGCTCAGAAAACACCTACACAAAATCGGACTCTCTAAAAAGACTGAATACCGGCTGTGGTTGAAGGACGAAGAGAGACAAGAGAATTAGGTATGACATCTTTCCCTCAAAGGCATGAAAAATATTTCATTCACACAGATTCTGAGCTACCTTAAGGGCCTGAACATTTTGGATGCACTTTAAAGATAACATCCGCTCTACAATAAGCCCTAGCGGCCGCGGTGGACGAGACGGATAATCAACCCTTGCGGATGCTATCTTCTCTCAATACCAATACCAATACCAACCTGGAAAACGTCGGGGACATAGAAGCCGCTCTCAAGAATGACAATTCCTAGCGTAAAGAGGAACACAATAGATCTGAAAAAGTGACGGTGAAATAGATCTTTTGGCCACCCCAAAAATTAGCAAAATTAGAAGGTATCATTAAAAAGTAAGTTGATGTTTATAATAGATCCTATTACTGGTAACTTGTGAGTTTCGTCGCGCATCAAAACTTTTGCTCCACACTTTAAGACATTAGATTATTATGGAAATAAAAAGTACTGCAACCAACTCAAACCGCATGATTTGACTAACTGTCCCGTCCACTACGGCCACTAGGGCCTATTGTAGGGCGGATGTTATCTCGAAGTTCATTCAAAAAGTTCAGGCCCTTCAGATAGCCCAGAATCTTCTTTCTCAACTGTCTCTTCGTCCTTTAACAACAGCCGGCATTCAGTCTCCTCAGAAAATCCGATTTCTGTGTAGGTGATTTCTGAGTTTGCAGTTCCCGAGATTTGCCAGAGAAACCAAAATATAGAACCTCAAGAAAGAAGCAATTGGAATCGACTTTCGGACAAGATATCAGAAATACGGTATCGTAAAAATATATTTTTTTATAAGCTTGTGACGTTTCTTACGAGAACCAAAAAACCAATAATCAGTTAAAATTCAAAAAACATAAAACAGTGAACGAATTAGATTTAATTGTAGAGAGATCGTTGTAATTGCAGACGTGTTGTAAGACAGTTATAAGATTGTTGTAAGTTCTAAGTAGTCATAGTCCATTTAAGGACTGTTGTTTCAAAATTTATTTAATTTACCTATTTATTTTGTATTTGCTTTGCTTTGTAAAACGATACACCGCTTATTGAGATTCACAAACTTGCACACTTCATCAAAAATCTGGCGGTAAACTATTTGGTCAGTACCAAACCGCTTTTAGTTCAATTTAAAGTTGATTCTCAAGTAACCAAGCTACCGAACTAAGGCAGCAAATTTGAAAATTAATTACAACACGGTAAGTAGCAAGAATCTAGTATTGTTCAATGCGAACCCATTAACGCCCGAAAAAAAAGTCATTTTTATATTACACAATTGCAATATGTTCCTATATAATGGGTGAGTTTTTTTATCTTCAGACAATCTCTAAAACACTGCATCAAATCAAAAAAAGATCTTAATAAGATTTGTTATAATGTATCGGGCTCACTGAATGGTGCCAAATTCGATCCCCCACCTCACCTCCGCCAGAGTGGGAGGGGGGACAACTTTTAAATCTTAAATAGGAACCCTCATTTTGTATTACAGATTCGGATTCTACGCTATCAAGTATGTGGTTTTTGCTTGAAACTCTTTTTTCGATTCGTAAAAGATTGCGCTGTAATCGCAAAAAAACATGATTGTGAACGTCTAGAAAAAATACACAATACAAAAGCGAAGCAAGCAAACATGATTTTGTGTTTTTATTATTTTAACATTAAATAACATTTCAAAAAGCCGTTCAACAACGAAGAACTTTACTTTTTCATACCCATTTCAGAAAATGTGTTCGAAAATGTGCCCTTCCACTTCGATACATTTATTTATTCGCAATTGGAATGATTACACACAACTGAGAAGTGTTTCCGGCGTAATCCTTGAACAAGCGTTGGTTTCGATTCGCTCAATCATGTTTTCCCTCGTGGTTGGCACTTCTGTATAAACTTCAGACTTTAAGTGGCCCCACAAAAAGAAGTCAGGGGAAGTAAGATCTGGCGATCTTGCAGGCCAAGACACTGGACCACCTCTTCCGATCCATCGACGATTGTAGGCTCGATCTAATACTTCTCGTGGTGGTGAGGGATCGGTCTGTATGGTTTCATATGGGCGAACCCAGCAGCAGGCTAAGCGCAACTCAGTCCTTTTAGGCAAAGCCTCTTCCTGCTGCCGATTGCAGTGCGGGGTATAATTTACCCCATCCTACTCGAGGTACCACTGTATAAGCAAAACACTGCGGTCTAGACCAGTAAAGGTCGAAAAACAATCTCCTGACTGAGCTGTCGTGTCGTGGCAAACGGTCTGCACCAGGAAAAACGGCGCCGGTCGCTGAGTCTGCCTTGCTTACAACATGCGACCGTCACACCATGTCCCTTGGGGTATGGGGGCCTTGGCTTAACTGCACGGGCCGAGAGGAGACAACCTCAACCAAGAAAAACCTAAATCCTAAGGTTGTGGCCGAGCCGAAAGGATGCGTGGCTGAATAGAAGATCAGTCCTTATCGGCCAACCTTTGGGGCACCGGGCGCACCCCATTGTATAAATGCCTTGCCCGCGCACCGGGGCACTGCGCTGGGTCGACCTTTTCTTCCCCTTACTCGTGGGATCAACATGTTGAGACCAGAAGATAAAGAAATAAAACAAAATCCAAACCCAAAACCTGGGGACTCTGAAAAGAGACACCCAGGTACAACTACGGACGACAACGCCGGAGGCTCCAAACAGGAGAATCCGCGTCGTAGGTCCAAACCTTCTGGCGCAAGTGTCGAACAAAGCCACGAAGGCATTTTGGGCCTGCAGAGGAATGTTTGGTAAAACGTGGGGGCTAAAACCGGCAATACACGAAGGTCATTGTACCCTCCATAACCTATGCCTCGTTAGTCTGGTGGCATAAGGCTAGTCTGGGCTACACGGTAAACGCGCTCAGCAAGGTCCAAAGGATTGCCTGTTTAGGCATCACGGGAGCCATGTCCTCGACGCCGACTGCGGCCATGGAGACCATTCTTGGGCTTCCTCCGCTTCAGTTGGTGTTGCGGTCAGAAGCTACCCCGGCAGCTTACAGAGTAAAATGTAGCGGGCGTAAAGGTTTCTCTGGTAAAACTGGAGACCATACCAGCATTTTCAACTACATCGAACAGACAGTACCTCTGTCCACTAGGGCGGACAAGATTCCGCCTGTCTTCAGCTTCACTGGGAAATACTCCGTAGATATTTCCAACAGTGAGACCTCACCCAAAGCATACATTCACAGACCGAGGCGATGTTGTCATCGCTGGTTTGTGGATGCCTCGAAGACGCCGAACGGCACAGGCATTGGGATCTGGAGAGATGGAGAACCGAATGGCGAAGCCATCAGCTTAGGGGGCTCCACTTCCATCTTCCATGCTGAAGTTATAGCCATCCAGACCTGTGCAGAGAGCATCTTAAACTGCCCGCATGGGAATGGATCGGTCGAAATTTTTTCCGACAGCCAAGCTGCCCTCAGGGCACTACAGGCTGTCAAATTTGCTTTCGAAGTGGTACTGAGGTGCCATAGGAAGCTTGAAGAATTGGCGGAGCATCACAGCATTACGCTGAGATGGGTGCCTAGTCACTCTGGGATTAGAGGCAACGAAATTGCTGAGAAACTAGCTAGAGGCGCCAGTGGTCTACCGTTCACTGGTCCAGAACCGTTGTGCGGGAGTTCCTATGGCGGTATCAAAGCCTTTGTCAGATCTCAACTCGCTGCTAGTCACCGCTCCTTTTGGAATGGACTAGTCGGCGTGAGACACTGTAAAATCCTCGGTTTTTATCCGGGCGACGAAAGACTCCGCAAGGCAGTCTCTATGAGCAGGGCCAGACTGAGACTTCTTACGGGAGTCCTAACCGGCCACTGCTCATTAAATAAGCATTTGCACCGAATGGGGCGAGTGGACTCTCCCCTGTGTAGAAACTGTGGGAGAGCAGAAGAAACTCCTGTGCACCTCCTTGCCGACTACCCTGCAGTGGACAGAGAGAGACGGAACTGTCTAGGGGTCGCTCGATTGGACGAACCCAGTAAAAGAAAATTAACTCTCGACCAACTTGCGGACCTGTTTGTTCGAGTACAACCAGGTCGAGAGGGTTAAGACATCATGGAGGCACAATAGGTCTTAAGGCCGAGCTGCCTCACGGGGTTAAACCTGCCCATGAAAGCAAAAAAAAAAAAAAAAAAAATACTTCTCGTGCTATTCTTGAATAATGTGCTTGACAGCCGTCATGTTGGAACCACATTGTTTGTCGTACGTCCAAGAGAAGGTCTTCAAGCAACACTGGAAGTTCGTTCTGCAAGATGTTTCGATAGTTTTCGCCATTTAAGTTTCCATCGATGAAATATGGACCAATAAGCTTATTGCCAATTATTCCACGCCAAACATTAACGTTCCAAGGATGTTGATGTTCAACTTGGCACAACCAATGGCGATTCTCGATACTCCAGTAATGCATGTTGTGCCGATTTACCGTACCGTGATTTGTGAATTGCGCCCCGCCAGAAAATAATACTCGAGCAAAGGAATTGGGATTATCTTGTATCTGTTGAAGCGCCCATTGACAAAATCGCACTCAATTTTGAAAATCATTGCCAAGAAGTTCTTGATGCATGGAAACTCCAAATAGATGATATTTCCTACCCTTCAATATTTAGCAGGTGGTGGACTGAGAAATTCCTGATCCGCCAGCTTTTTCTCGAGTACTAATGTGCGGATTATTAGCTACTGCAGCTAATACCGCGATTTCATTATTCTCTCCAGCAATTGATTTCGGCGATTACGTTTTCTTGGCTGTACAGTTCCTTCGCTAGAGAAATGTTGAACGACTCGGTAAAAAGAAGCGCGCGATCGCACCTTGTCGGGAAAATGTTGTGAATAAAGATTAACAGCATAATCGATATTCCTATCACTTTCTCCATAGATGTAAATCATTTCAATTCTCTCTTGCCTCCATTACTATTCAAATATTCAACACTAACTGATTTTTATTGGATTAATAATTAATAATCTAAATGGGGATCGGACAATGTGTAAGTACATATTCACAGCTTCTCAAGTACTGAATAAAGTACGGTTTTGTATCGTTGAATAGCGTTCCAATTGCGAATAAATAAGTGTATCGAAGTGAAGGGGCACAGTGTCGAACACATGGCTTTTTGAAATGTTAGTTTATGTTAAAATAAAGAAAACACAAAATCATGTTTGCTTGCTTCTCTTTTTTGTGCATTTTTGATAGGCATTCACAATCATGTTTTTTGCGATTACAACGCAATCTGTTACGAATCGAAAAAAAAGCTTTAAACAAAAACTACATACTTGATGGCGTAGAATCTGAATTTGCAATACAAAATGGGATTTATTTAAGATTGCAAAGTTGTCCCCGCTTCCACTCTGAGGGGGTGAGGAGGGGATCGAGTTCGGCACCATTCAGTAAGCCTCCTACATTATAACAAATCCTATTAAGATCTTTTTTTGATTTGATGCAGTGTTTTAGGAATATTTTGTTGTCTCAAGATAAAAAAACTCACCCAGTATATATGGGCTACACACAGTTTTCCGAAATTAGGTAAACCCGTTATTCGTTATAATTGTTGCTTGGTACTGGGCGAAGCTTCGGGTTGTGGAATACACCTTGACGCTTCTATAGGCACTGACATCTATCGATGTATTGTACTTACCCCGTAATTTTGCGAAAATTGACAGTGACTTGAACTATTTGTTCACTATATTTTACTCTAACAATATTACAAGAAAATCCTCTTTTGAAGAATGCTGTGTTTTAAATTGGTGGAATGAGGAGGCCTTTGAATCGAACATTGTGAATAGGTTTGGAAAGCAATTTCAGAGTATAGTACCTAATAAGACATGTTGCTTACGTCGACTTGCCATATGTAACCAATTAAGCGTTCTCAATTTGGCGGATACATACTCACGCTTTCTTAAAGCATATATTAGCTTAATACAGCGATTTTAAATTATATAGTTGTATTCTACGCGAAGTCACTGCACCAATAACAATGATGATAAACGGCGTCTGTGTAATTAAGTTAACATTTTTATAACATTGATCATTAAATAATAGCCATCAGTCAAAAAGCGACTTTAGGTAATTTTTATTCTGTTTTAACTAGACGAATATTGCTTTGCAACTGCATGAAAAAAACACAAAATTACTTTAATTTACCTACCATCAAAGATTATATGTAGAACGAAAGCTGCCGTATTTAACCTAATAGTGAGTTACGTGGGAAGCAAACCAAACTGGACAGACATCGTACGACGCGCTGCGGGAAGAACCATTACGTAGACTGCAATCAGGCAAGCACTGTCCACTCAACAAAAAAGCTAGGTACCGAACGTGTTCGCTGGGAAATTTACTTAAGTTGTCACATTTTATAAAGGCAAGTAATGAAATTTGCGTCGACATACGCTGAAAAATTCCTTTAAAAGCATTTACGTACCTTTTCTTGGTAGGCAGGAATTAAAAACAAGTCTTTCTTTCAATATATCATCGATTATTATTCTTTGCCATAAATATAAGTAAAAGCAAAGTTAAAAGTATAATAACAAACTATTGTATACATATACGGTGTTAATACTGATTAGTTACACTCGAAAATGGCAGTTAGAACTCATTAAAACAAACAACTTTCCTTAATTCCAAAATTTGATTTGATGCACCGGTTAGTAGTTGTTGGAGTTCCTTTATTTTTTGAAAAATCGTTATAACTCCCTTATTTTAAGGACTATTTAAAAAAGAAGATTTATCCTAAATAGAATTCGATCTATCCAAAGTAAATCTTTATTCAGTTACTTGAACTACAGTATCAACAAATTAAAACAACAATTTAAAACGAAGTAGTTTCCTATCATGGAGCGTTGAAATAAAAAAAGATTAAGTTTTATATTATTATTATTATTATTTTGGCCTCGGTATTACACCATTAGCCACTTACAAACTAAAAACCTGACAACCCGAATGGACGCGAGGATAGGTATAAGACATATCTCACACCCGTGGCCGATCGGGTGACTAAAACAGATAGGGTAGGCCAACGGAAAACAGGATTACCCCAGGTGGATAAATGTATACAAATGATCTCAACTAGATATTAATACGGATGTTACACAAATACCTATATAGCCTGTAATTTACCTCTGCTTTCTCTTGCGCTGTTAAATAATTCACATTAATTGGTAGATTTAGGTTCATGTTTATAAGGTCTTGAATGAGTTCATCAATTTCGTTATTGAATTTGGGGCAACCCAGTATAATATGATTTAAATCACCACACCCTTTCTCACAAAACTTACTCACATCATTGGTCAAAATTCGAAGTTTGTTTAAATGAGCAGGAAGTTTAAGTTTTGATTTGACAAGTACACTATACATAATTTTTGCAGAATGCCCATCATTCGCAGCAACTCAAGCCCTGCAACGTGTGTTTATATGGCGGAGACATTCGCAAGGACTTCTCTTTCATATATCCTGCTGCAGCAACGATTCTAGCTACTAGTTCTAAATCTGTGTTCACCGGTTACTCGTATACAGAGATCTTCATATGACCCCAGAAAAAGAAGTCTAGTGGAGTTAGGTCTAGGCTCCTCCCAAACCACCTTTTTCGATTTAGCAATGCGGTTACTTCTCGCGTCGTGTCTGCCAGTGCCCCAACATTCTGAAACCAAAGTCCACGTCTGATGTTTAATGGCAAGTCGTCAAGAAGTTCCGGTAGCACAGTATCTAAAAAATGTACACCATTCAAGCGGTTTGGGAGAATATAAGGCCCGATTATGTGCTTCCATGCGATTCCGGCCTACACATTTACCTACTGCAAAACGTTGTTGATGTGCACGAATAAATGTTGCGTGGGGATTCTCGTCAGCCCACAGGTGTTTTTTTCAGAGTTAAATATACTCTCTCTGGTGAAACAAGCTTCGTCCGTAAACAGAATAAACTGTTCAAAGTCTTTAAAGATTATAATACCGAAATGCGTAGCCAACGACATAACAACAGTCTTTGCTCAAAGTCGTCAGGTCCCACAGCTTGCACTTCTTGTCTAGAATATGGGTAAAGATCCTGTTCCTTTAGAACTTGCCAAACTGTCACTTGATTTACATTTAATCTGCTAGTTGTGGTCCTTGTGCTGATCGATTAAGATCGACAAGATTAAGTACAGCCTCTTCAAATGTAAGGGTCCGACATAATCTATCGACATTCCCACCAACTGTTCGGTGAAACCAACCAGTCTCGAACAAACGTCTAGACATTTTTCTAGAAAGTTGGCTACCTGATTGTTGACGATTTGGGTATCTCCTCCAATAAATAAATTCTTCGAGCTTCCTCCGCATTACGTCTTGCCTCCCCAAAAACCAAAAGCATGTCAAAGTTCACCATTTTGATAATGATGCTTATTTACGTACAAATTATGTAGAATACACACACAAACTTTAAGGCACTTAAGTTTGTAATATACAAATTAGAAAACATGCATACGAAAATTTTATTCGGCTTTCTATATCTGTCAAATTTTCTTTTCTTTTGTTCATTGTTCTATGACAGGAAACTTCTTCGTTTTAAATGGTTGTTTTAGTTCAGAGGCTCCCAAACTTTTTTTTCTCATAGACCACTTTGAAAGTTTTGCTGGTTCCGGTGGACCCCCTGCAGCTACATTTCTACCATATTCCCAAAACTCGACAAAAAATGTGAAGATTAGATCTAACTATGGAAATTTGCGTTGCGGCTGAGTTATTGGTTAATTAATTAATTGATTGTGCTGTGAGTGGATGTCAAAAAAGTAAAGTTACCCAATCAAAACAGTGATTCCATCCAACTTTACTCCTTTGACATCTACTCACAGCACAAGAAATATGTAATCATCACACTATTAATTATTATTGTTATCATATTACATACAACAGTCGTAATATAATCAAAATTAAATATTAATAACGTAACGTAACTTCTACAATGACAATCACAAAATAGTCATAATTTTAGTGGGAGGGATGTACTTGATGGATTCACAGCAAATTATCAATATTTGGCTTCAGTTTTGTTAGGAATAACCGCAAATCTCCCCGTTCTGTGATATTCAGTCTGCTCCTTTTTTTTTGTTAAAAGGTTTGTAACGACACTAAAACTTTTCTCGACAAGATATAACGAGGGAAACGCTATCAAAAGATTTCTCGTAATTCCCCACAGTCCAGGATATTTTTCGGGTATTTCTGCCTGCAGTCAAAATGTTTGATACCCTCTTTTAAATTTCACCTTCAGTTCCTCATTAGTGCTAAGCTCGAGTAGCTCCTCTTGTAATATCACATTCTCCACTTTCGTTTCATCAAGTGGATTTATGATCCATGGTGGTATTTCCATCGTCAGAATATCTTCAAATCTGATTTTAGTCATCATGCAGGGCAGTTAAAGGTTGAACGTAAGTGTGAATATCCTCATCAAGGCATTCTACCTGTGACAAGTTTGGAAACTGGGAATTCAATTTTCCAAGAAAAGCTGAAATTACACCCTTTGTTTTTATTAAATTGAGGCTGTCCCCTTATAATTATAAGTTAATTTCATTAATTTTTTTGAACAAATCTGCTTTCAAATTGATCAGGTTTTCTTTTAAATCTGGATCTTTACTTTCCAGAAACTCTAAAACTGATTCAAAAAGTGAGGAAAATCCTGTTAAACATCCACCTTCCGACAACCAGCGTACTTCAGTATGTAAGAGCAATCGTTGGAAGTCTTCATCATTTTCATCGCACAATTGTGCAAATAAACGCGTATTCAATGCATTGCTTTTTATTTTGTTAACTGCATTAATCACAAATTCAAGCGATTGGTGCAATTAAGCACTCACATTTTTCGCTACTAACAAGGGAACACCGGCGGGTGTCCCCCTCCGATTTCGATGAAACTTAACAGATCGAAAGAGTACCTTAAAATAAGAGACACGTATTTTTTTTTATCGGCGGAACCGCACGATTTTGGGGTACAGCCCCCTCCAAAGTTTGGACGATTTTTCAATTTTTGCAAATATTTTCAAAATTATAACAGATATTAAATTTTCTTCTTAACATAATTTGCAGCATATTGCATGGCCCTAAGGGTGGCGTCGTCCGTATTCGCAGAAAGTTAATAACGGGGGACGGGGTACCCCGTACCCGCCATTTTTTTTACATTCTTTCTTTTTCTTATTCATCAAAAGAAGGCCGATTTTACATAGAATACGATGATGTATAACAAGTTTAGAAAATTAATAATTGTAAAAATAGAAAAATAATAATAAAGCTTCAAAATTAATAAACTTGTCATTGATATAAATCAAATGAACTATAACAGAAATAAGTTTTTATCCTTAACCAGCATATTACATGGTCTCAAGGTAGATATCTTCATAAAAAGCTAATAACGGGGGACGGGGTACCCCATACCCCCGCATTTTTTAATAATAAGGTTATTCATTATTCATCAAAAAAAGATCGCTTTTATATAGAAAACAATGGTAATAAATTAGGAGGATTAATAATAAAAATAATTGTAATAATAATAATATAGTACATTAACAACAACTATTTGTTATCGTTACTCCGCTGTTCTCCTTACTTAAATATTTCTTAATTTAGAATTGTATCTACTCGACAAGCTATGGTCAAACCTTTCTATGCCTACTAACTTGTACTATATACTATAACGAAACTTTTATCGGTGGTAGCAATATAAATCGTTTTATCAACTGCAGTTAGTGACTGCGTTTTATATATTTCCTTAATAAAATGTTATTCATTGTTAGAATGCCATAATCCTTTAGTGCGTATATATGAACAAATTTGCTACACAGGACGAAGGATTAAATAATACATACATATATATTTTTTAATTTATTTCAAGTTTTTCGTGCAATGTAGGTGTACAATGTAAGTATTCAATGGAGCATAAATATAACTAATGTGTTTGTAACGATTATAACATTTCGGAAACAATAGAACAGAATTAGAAAAACATTATAATGCTTATAAATGTTTAAATACATGACATACAGTAATGCGATTATTGGTATATATGTATAGCAATAGCGAACAAGATTAATATACATACAGTAATTAAGCTATTTAAGTATTACAGTAGTGATAGTTTGTGTAAAAGTGTTTAAAACACAGATTTTGTTTGCACCATGAACACCGCACAATAGCTGGTTTATTGCAAATACTACACAAGGGTGTAGACTGCGCATCTTTGTTAAAACAAAACTCTACAGAATTTTTAAAGGGCCCAGGTCTTTCCTCAACGTATCCACTCTTATACCACGAGTACTTGAATACGTCGAAAAATCTTGGGGAAGAAAACTGATTATGGGTTAGGGATTGCAACTTAATAATATTATTTCTCAGATGTAAATCTATCTCGTAGTTCATAAGAATCAGTATATCCGAAAAAGTTCTAACAAAATTTTTCCACAGTCTAAAACCATATACATCTAGAGGTTGTACCATCGCTGTCGTTTTTTTTTTTGGTATATTTAAAATGTTCAAAGTTTTGTCTTTTGGCACTAATTGCTGAAGTTCGGCAACACAATGCCCACTCCAAGAATCAACAAAAGGACCCTCTTTGGCCCGGTATTCGAGAGAAAAACATCCGTTAGCCAAGTTTTGAAATGATTTGAAATGAGCGATCTTTTTTTGATGAATAATGAATAAACTTATTATTAAAAAAATGCGGGGGTATGGGGTACCCCGTCGCCCGTTATTAGCTTTTTATGAAGATATCTACCTTGAGACCATGTATTATGCTGGTTAAGGATTAAAACTTATTTCTGTTATAGTTCATTTGATTTATATCAATAGACAAGTTTATTAATTTTGAAGCTTTATTATTATTTTTCTATTTTTACAAGTATTAATTTTCTAAACTTGTTATACATCATCGTATTCTATGTAAAATCGGCCTTCTTTTGATGAATAAGAAAAAGAAAAAATGTAAAAAAAATGGGGGGTACGGGGTACCCCGTCCCCCGTTATTAACTTTTTGCGAATACGGACGACGCCACCCTTAGGGCCATGCAATATGCTGCAAATTATGTTAAGAAGAAAATTTAATATCTGTTATAATTTTGGAAATATTTGCAAAAATTGAAAAATCGTCCAAACTTTGGAGGGGGCTGTACCCCAAAATCGTGCGGTTCCGCCGATAAAAAAAAATACGTGTCTCTTATTTTAAGGTACTCTTTCGATCTGTTAAGTTTCATCGAAATCGGAGGGGGACACCCGCCGGTGTTCCCTTGTAAGTGTTGTCGGTGGATGACACAGTGAATTGCAGTTACCTCTAACATCCATTCACTTTACTTTACTTTTCTTTGTGAAATTCGGGACACAAAGGAGTAACGTTTATCCGTGACATTCGTATTTATATTGGTGAAGAATCAAACAAGTTCATGCAAGATTGCAAGCACACACACACCACGTCCCTTTGCAAGTCTGAACAAGCATTGCGGACGGCGGCAGCGGCAGCGCTTTGCAAGTCTCGACACGTTGTACTGAATATGGAATATGCAAGTTTTTACAAGTAACAGTCGTAGACCCCCGCTTACGAATTGTAAACCCCCATTTTTTTGTCACGCCAACGAATCTCCCGTGGACCCCTGGGAGTCCACCTGGACCACTTTGGGAATCACTGTTTTAGTTTGTTAATGCTGTAGTTCAAGTAACTGAATAAAGACTTTTTTTAATAGATCGATTTTTTACAACAAATGTTGTAGTCGATATAAACAAATTTTGTTTCGAATTGTTTGATCTACCGCCATTTTATTATCTAGAAAAATAATATGCAATTGTAAGTGCAAATATTTTAAAAAGCTAAAAGCTAATTTTGAGAGTTTTTGTTTTTTTAATAGTGCTTAAAATAAGGAAGCTATAACGATTTTTCAAAAAACAAAAGAACTCGAATAACTACGAACCGGATCATCAAATCAAAGATAGGAACTAAAAAGTTGTTTGTTTTAATGAGTTTTTACTACCATTTTCGGATGTAACGACTTACAATTAGTATTAACATCCTTTATGATGACACCATTAAACAAGAGTAAAAAAACTGTACAGATTTATATGTTTGTTAAAAAACTTTTTCATTTAAAAATATAGAAATCTTTAAATACGATGAAAAACCATGTTGGATGATAATTACTTTTTTCTTTAGCATATTGTTGCAAAATATACTTTTTCTCCTTTTATTATTCTGATTAATTTGCAGTAGTTCTTTGTACGAAGCTATAAAAGAATGTTCTACAAGCTCCGCTTTTGTAATCCTACACGGAAGAGTTATTCAATTACTATTTTAGCGCGGCCCAAAAAAAGCAGTTGCAAAAATAAGTCCGCCTATCTTAGCTATTTATCTAACAATATACTCTTGCTATTCAGATACAGTAGACGTTGTAATAAATTAGTATTAGCGCAGCAGTTGGGATACCCGCAGTTTAAAAACTTCACATTGAAAGACGATATTGCGGTGCGGTTACAATTTAATAAAACTTTGTGAATGGTAGCTATAAAAATTTTAACGGAGTCGAAATTAAAGTCTTATATTTTCCGCAATTTGATAGTCGCGAATAGTGCATACAATAGACGTTACTAGAATTTGTTTGTTTTTAATTATCTTTTGCTGCATTTTCGTCACTTATTGGGGAAGTTTAATAGTAGAAGCAGATGTTACTGTATAATACTATTCGCGATA
Organism: Cetonia aurata; assembly: GCA_949128085.1. Classification (NCBI taxonomy): domain Eukaryota; kingdom Metazoa; phylum Arthropoda; class Insecta; order Coleoptera; family Scarabaeidae; genus Cetonia; species Cetonia aurata. The sequence goes on from OX421885.1 coordinate 4,168,723, forward strand.
AGCTATGGAGAGCCAATTTTTGGGTAAATGGTGACTAAACGCTAACATAGAATTTATGGCTTTATTGAATCATTTATATTATGTTTATAACGTATGAAGTTTATATTGCTGCAAAACTTGCAGATAATTCTTCTAAATTTAAATTAAATTTTATAAAGTAAACAACTGTTTTTATTTTACTAAAATAAATCTCAGAGTCATCTGTTATATTCTCATTTACTCTAAAGATATGCCAGATCTCAAATGATAGAGGGAATGAAAAGTAAATTTGGCCCCACCACAAGATTAGTATGAATACTTATTATATTCAGTTACACTCGGGACGTGGGAGGATATTGTTGCTCCACCTAATCACTGATTATTATATCAATATAGCTTATAACATTTAAGTATTATATTACTGAGATTGTAGTAGTGATTAGTTAGTGATGTATTTGTAATACATTGTATAAAAGAAACAAAAATAGAGTGTAATTTATTTATTTAAAATTAAATAAATTTGTTTAACAAAGAAATGAATCTTCTGAAGATTTCCTCAGGATAAGTAAATTTGAAAACTTTTTGGACTTAAATTGTGATAGATATTACAAAATTCTAGATAAATATTCGAAAAGCAACCACACTAAGGAAAACCTGAAAAAGAAGTCCCCCACATTTGTTTTCAACAAACTCAATATCTCCAAGACAAAAGACCCCGGCAACATATCAGAAAAATCGTGCCCAAAGATATGACTGCATTAAAATTCCTCGTCGAACATTCATCGAAAGACATACACAAATAGATAAAACTGCATTTACATAAACAATTTTATAGTCGATAATATGATTATGTGGGTTTTGTTTATCATGATACACAGGAAATAACATAGCAATATATATATTATATATATAGCTGTACATTCCTGTGGGGATTGTAGCCACCCCGCGGGGTCCTATTAACTAATGGCAGTATGGATCGTCCCCCCATTCCACTTCACGTATTCTTCCTTTACCACCCCTCATATCTTGTTGCTTCTTCTACCACTTTTCTCCACTCTCGCCTGTCCTGCATTTTCTCTCTCCATCTTGTAATTCTCATACCTTCTATGTCGTTGATTACCTGTTCTTCCCATTTTAGCTTAGGTCGTCCTCTTCTTCTTGATTGGGGTTTCCATTTCGCCATTCTTTTAACTATATATACACACATACGATTTATATGGCCATACCATCTTATTCTTTTTGATTTTATTATTTTTACTATATTTTGTTTCTCTAGTATTTCATCAATCTCTTGGTTTGTCAATCTTCATTGAAAAAAAAATTATTATCTTCCTGAACTTTCTGTTTTCTGTTGCTTTGTAAAAGGATTTTGAATTGTCCTTTTGTAATTTAAAGTCAAATGCAGTTTTGATTTAGACCAGGACCTTTTTGTCCAAGGTTTTTTTTCTGCAAAGTTTGTAATTAATTTTTTTTTCTTTTGTTTTTAAAAAAATAATAAAATTATTGAATTTTTATGTCATTAAAAATACTGTTCTTTTATTTTTAATTAAACCTTTTAAAAATTTTTTTTGAGTATAAAAGAAAGTCAGATTTCTTTCACCCACATTTTACTTTTCATGATAGTAACCCTGAGTTTAATTGTTCTTTTGCGCCTTATAAAAATTGTTATCATTTGAGCTAGCTAATTTAATTTTTCATTTTTAAATTTCATTTTACATTTTTGTTGGTACATTCAGTACACAGCATTATTAAGTTTTTCTTAATATACGTAGAGAAAATAGTGTCTTTAACTTGTGTATAATGGCTGTTTTTCACTTGAGCGATTCCAACACTCGCCTAACGGCACGTGTTGGGATTTTCACCCTCGTGATTAATAAGCCTATACGGTCGTTGAGGAATATACTAGTCTCTAACACGATCATGAACATTTATTCTCCCCAGGCATACAAATCATCTACAAAAAATATTATCTATTAAGAGATTATGTTCGGAAATTAAGTACTTATCATTTAATTTAATTTTTATAGTATATCGGATAAACAAAAGAAGCACACTGCAACTGTTATGTTGAACAAGAATCGGTGTTGCTAAGACTAAACAAATTAAAAGACTTCATTTTATGTTACTGCTTTTATGAACGATTTCTGTAGCATAATTGAATGAATACGTTTAACGTATAGGTATACATACATCGATCCAACAAGGAAAGGATGTCCTTACTTCTACTTTTACAAGAAATTTAGAATGCGATAAAAATAATTCGTTTATTGAAACAAATTGTAAAATCAGTGAACCAACTAATAACCAAAAAAACATTTGTAGGTATATAGATATGGATCTATTCTAAAATTAGATTACATCCAAGCAAATACGCGGAAACGTGAACACATATGTAGGTATTAAACGAACATCTCCTCGTAAAACCCAATTTGTCTTCATTTCTCTACCATCATAGAGCGCACATAAGTAAATATTAGGAAATTTGATCATCGGAGAGACGCAAGTGCTTTACCTTTCCGCTTTTGGGAAAACATCTGAAAGATATCGAGAAATATAAAGTGCGTCTGTGCTTATTTTCGATTTCTCGCAGATATTAACTAAATTTTCTATATATTTCCGCGTAAATAAGGGAAAATCTGATATATAAGGCTTCTTTTCTGGAACAATTGCCTCAAATTTTTCCGAATCTGAATGTTAATATAGACAGAACATTTTTCTTTTCTTTTTACCAAGAAATTTTTATGCTATCTTTGATATTCAGTTGGTTTCTATCTTTTCATAAATCGGATTTTGACAATACAATTTCCACATTTAGTATCATTCACCTTTTTCCTAAAACCCTGTTATTATTAAAGAAATATAAAGCGTAGTGAAGCACTTCTCTTACATGAGCACATATTTCTGCCTTAGTAAACACAAATTAACGACAGCGATGAGTTTTCGTATTTTGAATTATTGAAATAAGTGAGCATATTTCTAAAATACTTCTTAACTTCAAGATAATTTATTTGAAAGAGCTAAGTTTTTATTTAGCGTATACCAAACACGTCGTTTTTTTAAATTTTATAAAATGATACATAATGTGATATAAAAACATATCACATCCATGAAATTTAACATTACAAACTAAGAACACAGAACAAACAAGGAAAATACAAAATATTTAGATATTCATTTTATTTTAAGAGAGAATTTGAGTTTATTTGCTTTAGAAACCATATTTTAATTACTTGATTTAACATTTAAAATTTTGACTTGTCATGTCATCTAATGGCGGAACAACAAAAAACAGAAAATTTATGAGATCTCGGAACAATGCAATTGTATCTTCATGGAGGCCTATGCAAAAATAAAAAAAAAAAGGTATTCAGTAAAATTGAATAGTAGAGAAAAAATAGCGTGGGTACAGAGCGCACGCAAATTTAAGAAACAGAATCAAAAGTTGCCCAAAATTGTAAAATTTAAGGGGAGAATAAAGAAATAAATACTGAAATTTAAGCCAAAGCTTAATAGCCCACACACAGTTAATAAAGAGTGCCAAATAAAACTACAAAATAAAATTTGTGGTAAACCCAGAAGAAAAGAATGAACTTACTTGGAAGAAATTTCCGAAATTTTCAATACCAGACGTATCAGGAGCAGCGAAAATAGAACAGAATCCGAGATTTTCCTAAGAGACCGAATATCGAACCTCATATCAACAAAGAAGCAACCGAAATCGACTATCGGACAAGATATCAACAAATACGGTATCGTAAAAAATATATTGATAAACTTGTGACGTTTTTTTACGAGAACTAAAACCAAAAAACAATTAAAATCATAAATATAAGACAGTGATTGAAAAGACACTATAAAAACATTACTTACCCAAATAGATTTAATTGTTGACCAATTCCCCTACTGCCAGCCTTATCCAAAATTATTGAGAGATTGATCAAAAAACAAAGCTAATGTTTTTTCTAAAAAAAATTAAAATTATCGCCCCCAGACAGTTTGGGTTCTTGTCCAATTCAAGTACTTCCGACGCCTTCTTTTCGGTCTTCAATCAAGTATTAATTAATAAACACTTCACTGCAACAGTGTTCTGGGACTTATCTAAAGCCTTTGACTGTGTCAGTCATGACATTCTAGTAAAAAAATTATTTTACTATGGGATTCGTGGTACTCCTCTGGAATGGTTCAAATCGTATCTTTTCAATAGGAAACAGATAGTGAGAGGAAATAGTTCCTTCTCATCGTGTATGGGAATTGACTATGGCGTTCCGCAGGCTCAGTGCTTGATCCAATACTTTTCCTTCTTTTCATCAATGACATCACCGATTTAAAGATCAGTGGGAAATTTTGTCTCTTCGCAGATGACACCAGCATCGCTTGGAGCAACCCAAATAGAGATGAGCTACAAAGTCTTATATCTAAGGACCTAACCATCATCAAACATTGGTGTAACTCCGACCGCCTTTGTTATAACAAAGACAAAACGGTGGTTCTACCTTACAAAGGTGCACTGCAGCAACCTTGTCTATTCGATAACGACACAATCTGTTAAATTCCTTGGACTTATCTTTGATGATACTCTTAAATGGTCTCACCATATCGACACTCTCTCAAAAAAATTGTCTTCTGCGTGCTTTGCAATCAGATCTTAGGTCTCAATCCTTCTACTGCTCGCATTACTTATTTTGCCATTTTTGAATCCCATCTTCACTACGCGCTGCCCTTTTGGGGCACCTGTAGTTTGTACAACTTCAACACAATGTTTAAATTGCAAAAAAGAGCAATTCGCTACACATTTCAACTAGGGACCAGAGATCACTGCTGACCATATTTTTTAAACTATAAAATCCTGACCCTCCCGGCACTCTTCGTCCTGGAATATGTCTCACTAATTCGTAAACATATTAGTGATTTACCGAAAAGACCTCTTCATAACCACGTTACAAGACGGTTGCAACATGACCTTTATTTACCTGTACCCAGTTCAGAGTTAACTAAGAACTCAATATTCTACGATGCAATCAAGCTCTACAACCTTCTCCCAATCCAACTCAAATCGATACCAACACACATCCAGTTTCGCAGAAAGGTAAAATCTTACCATCTTCAGCAACTTCTTTACGCTGTTAGCGATTTTTGCGGAGAGGGGTAACACTAAATTTCTTTTCCTTCAACTTTCATCTCCCCTTTTCTTTTTTTGTGCGGGCAGCGCAGTCTCCTGGTTTATTCTTTGACGACTAAGTGTATCTGACATTTTCTATCTGTGTTTATTGTATATGTACCTTTTCAATTATTAAATTTTTTAATTACTCTGCTTTGGCCACAAAATTAATTTATAATTTTTCTTGACAATAAAGCACATTATTTATTTATGTAGAGAGATCGTTGAAATTGTAGGCGTGATTTAAACCAGTTATAAGATTGTTGTAAGTAGTCATAATCCATTTAAGGACTGTTGTCTTCAAAACTATTCAATTTTCAGTTCAGTTCTAGAACGGTTAACCGATTTTTTTCTTAATATATTATTCTTCATCAAGATAAGAAATGGACATCCATTTTGCTTAAGTAAAGGTTAGGCAATTTTAAGAACGTTGAAACAAGATTAATTTATCTGTTTACCTGTTCATTTGCCATTCTCACCGTTTGAACGATAAAATTTTCCTTATTTTTAAGAGATTATTTAATTTACCTATTTATTTTGTGTTTTTCTTCTCTTTGTAATCCAATACACCGCTTATTAAGAATCACAAACTTGCACACTTCATCAAAAATCTGGCGATAAACTATTTGGTTAGTACCAACCCGCATGTAGTTCCATTTAAAGCTGATTCTCAAGTGACCAACGTGAGTAAAAGCTACCAAATTAAGACGGCAAATTTGAAAGTTAATTATGACACGGTAAGTAGCAAGAATCTAGTATTGTTCAATACGAATCCATTAACGACCCGTATGAGATACATTTTTATATTTATTTTAAAAGAGTCATTACTATCGACGTTATATATAATTTTTTTATATTACAATATATGTGTATTTTTAGTAGACCTTTAATTATATTTAATTTTTAGTACAATTATAAACGGAATATTATATGTATGTAAAATATATTTACAAATATTTTCACAATTCAGCATTTTGAAATGAACAGCATTTTTCTTCGGGCATAATCCAAAATTATTCATCACGAACACCAACTGCAAACAGAGCAACAAGATGCGAAGCAAATTGGCAATGCACTGCTCGAAGACCAGCGGGTGTTGAAATTTGATTTGCGACCTTATTTCCGGTGCTGCTGCAATCGGAAGCCAATTCTCTCGGCATTTAGTCAACTGATAATTCGCTGCAGACGAGCAGATGCATACGAAAATATTATATTATTGGAAGAAATGCCTGCAAGTTCGATTATCATCTCGTCAGAACCGTCCCCGCAATTAGGATTTTATTTTAGCTGAAAGACCGGCATTTCATAAAGTGATGGTAAAATAATTTACAAAACCATTTTAGTAATGTAAATACAAATGCACTCACGTGAAATTACTATAATTATAGATAGGGTGTGCTGAATGAACAAAAAGGTATACATGAAACTCCTTATATTCTTACCTAACGTCACTTATACATATATATTGCTATGTTATATCATGCTAAACAGAATCCACAGAATCATAATATCAACTATAAAATTATTTATGTAAATGTATTTTAATCTATTTATTTATTTTGTCAACGTATTGCTGTGGTCCGGCACCCCGGGTTTTGTAAATTTAGTTTCTTTTTCGTGTTCATACCGAAAAGCGTTTGTCAATGTTGCGAGAAATTTCAAATTGTTTTATTTTCATATAAGATTTAGTTAATGTTTTGGATTGTTTAATTTGCTTATTTTATTGTTCAGTTGTTTATATTAATTTCAGTCAGGTGTACATTTTGCGTTCACTGGTATTGTATATATATTGTTTTGTTTTGCGAGTTCGTCCGTTTGCGGACATATCTTTGTGCGTTGAATCGCACGCATCTGAGATTTTTATACTTATACGATTGTTTAACCTTGTGAGTTCAGTTCCCTGATAGACACGTGTAAGTAGATGCAAAGTTCTATTTCATTGCTGACATTTTATGGTTATTGCTTTCAAGTTTTGAATTCACGTTTCTGATTTTATTTCGTTCATCACGGAACTCATTTAATAATAATTGATATTGTATTTTTGTGTACACAATTTAGATATAAGATCTGTTATTATTTTTACGTGCAGGAAGCTATTTTAAGTTTAAAGAGTTAATTTTTTTGTTCGTTGTTAATTTTTCTGATTTGTAATTATTTATTAATCACCTCGGGTTGGGTGAATAAAAGCATTGTGCTTGCTTTTATTTTTCATTTATATAAATTACTTGAATTTTCCACGTTTAATTTAGTTGTTTTAATATTGAGACCACGTGGATTGAATTGAAGAAAAAAATTATTATCTTCTTGAACTTTTTGTTTTCTGTTGCTTTGTAAAAGGATTTTGAATTGTCCTTTTGTAATTTAAAGTCAAATGCAGTTTTGATTTCGACCAGGACCTTTTTGTCCAAGGTTTTTTTTTTCTGCAAAGTTTGTAATTAATTTTTTTTCTTTTTTTTTTTTTTAAATAATAAAATTATTGAAGTTTTATGTCATTCAAAATACTGTTCTTTTATTTTTGATTTTACCTTTTAAATTTTTGGAATATAAAAGAAAGTCAGATTTCTTTCACCCACATTTTACTTTTCATGATAGTAACCCTGAGTTTAATTGTTCTTTTGCGCCCTAAAAAAAATTGTTATCATTTGAGTTAGCTAATTTAATTTTTCAGTTTTAAATTTCATTTGGCATTTTTGTTGGTACATTCAGTACACAGCAGTATGTTAAAATTTAAACTAAAGACTTACTTATTTCGTATCTATTTCAAAAAAGGCATGTAACCATGCATTTTAGGACATAGATGTTCCTTCGATGAATGTTCGACGTGGGTTTCTTATGCTGTCGTATCGTTGGAAACGATATCTATCATCGTTGCTGGGGTCCTTTTTGCCTAGGAATTATTAAATTGTTGAAAACAAATGTGAAGAACTTCTTATTCGTTTTTTCCTGAGTATAGTTGCTTTTCGTATAATTATCTAGAATTTTGAAATTTCTATCACAATATAAGTCCATAACTTTTCAAATTTACTTACAAGAATGAGAGTATTACGTGTGTAGTGCCAAGATGATGGAAATCCAGTGATTTCGAGATTTGGGGTGGCGTTCATCTAATCTGGGGCCTGTTTTGTTCGAGCCTATTTGCTGTGAGATCGTTGGAACACCATTTGGAAGCTGAAATGATTGTTTTGGAGTTGGAATTATTATCTGGATTATACTAGAGCAGTTTTCGTACTTGAAGTAAGCGATTTTATCATCTTATGAATCTATAACTGGTGTCAAAGGCGTAACGGGAATGTTAGGTTATATTATCGTATGATAGCAGTGAATCTAGAAAATTTGGTTTTGTGAGATTGTTATTTGATTCTGTGGGTTAATTTCATGAGCGGTTTAAGTTGGCATTGATTTGATAATATTAGACGGGAATTTAGCAGGAGATTTGAATTCTATTTATGATATTAAAACGAGAAATATGAGTTCTTAGTTTGGATTAAGATTCTAAAAATCTAAGCCATTAGATAAAATTTCCATCTTACTCAAAAACACATAATAACCAGAATTATTAAAGTTTAAATTTTAAATAGTTTAACAAGTATTTATGAATTGCAGTATGAATCTAGCAAGTGAAAACTAAATATTAAGATCTAAAATCCATTTGTGATAAACAAGTTTTTACATAAGCAAATATGAGTAAACCCAAGTACAAGGCAAGAAAACTAAGTAACTATCAATATTGGTATTGGTATTGAGGTAAGATAGCATCCGCATGGGTCGATTATCCGCCCTGTCCACCGCAGCCACTAGGGCCTATTGTAGAACGGATGTTATCTTTAAAGTTCATCCATCATTTGAATGAAGTCGTTTGAAGGTGTTCTAAGGAAAAGTCAATCTTCCCAAAGATGTCATACCTAATTCTCGTTGTGGTAGAGCAGTGGCAGAAGATATGCTGAACTGTCTCGTCATCCTCCAAACACAGCCGGCAACTACCAACCTACACACACAAGTTAAAAACAATTTTCAAAGATTCCATCTGACTAACAAAATTTGTATGTCTTCCTAAAAAACATCATTTTTTAGTTAAAATAGAATAAAATGTTGAAATGAATTGAAATCATTATTAATATTACAATGTTTATTATTTTTAATGTGTAACACTTCGGAAATAATTCTTTTTCTGAAACTATCTTCCAGCATCCAACACTCCAATTATTACAAACAAAATTATGAACCATGTCAACGGCATGACTAGATAACCCCGGTGTTAAATTAATCATTAATTCCTTTTATTTTGATTGATTTTGCCATGGGCAGTAGCGTTGCTACCGCATGTTATTTTATTTTCGTAAATTTTTATTTGTTAATATTGTTTACGCACGCTCAACTCCCACCATCGCTACCGCGTGGAGGGGACCGAAAGTGTATTTAAACTGCGCCCTTAGCACAAGTAGAAGAAGAAGTTCCCAGGTACCTCTCAGTCCGCTCTGGCTGATGTGTCGGCAAAGCTTGTGGTACTCATCGAGCTTCCCATTGCCGGTCTGATTGTAGCGCTGGCAAAACTTTCTGGTATAACACACACATTTTGCCGTCCGCTATAGCTAATGTATCGGCAAAGCTTCTGATACACGCCAAGCTTCCTATTCCCGGCCTGATTGTAACGCTGGTATAAGTTTCTGTTATAACACAGGCACTTTATCGATTTTCTCCGCTCTGGCCGTTGCGTTGGCACAGCTTCTGACGCTCGCAGGATTTTACAATAATTCTCTTAACGCAGAATTTAGCGCCGTCACCGATATCTAACTCAACAAAGACCGTGAAAACCGTCCGCGTACTTTTCGACCGATCCCCGTATACAGATTGTCGTTTTATCTTGTTAACCATAACAAAGCCATTAGATTCCGCGTTTAGATTTAAAAAGCGTTACCTGAGCCCCGCGAATGTTTTAATGTTCGTCACTGTACATATTTATGTATACTTGTGACTGTACATGCATTTGTTTCTGTACTTACCTTTTTTTGCTGTATATATTCGATGTCTCTTACACCTGTTGTATAGAAATAAACGTTTAATTTACAATACACTTTCACTGTTTCATTGCGCAATCAGTTTAGAACCCTGAACCCCGCAGTTAAACTCATAGCTACCAGTTTGGGGTTAAAACTTTATTGTAACAGCGTGATTAAGACGCAACACCGTTTAAACCGCCACGAGGTTGTATTCGCCGTTTGACAACTGGTCGTCCATCAGCGCCGCCGAACGAACTTGGGGCGAACCTCCTCTTTCGACATACGAAGATCAACGCATAAGTAATAAACATTTTAAAAGTAAATAGGTAATCAAAAGCCCATAAGCAAGGCATTAAAGAGTAAGTGGTAAATATCAGTACACCGATCCACAGAACCGAAAGAAGACGTCGTTACAATATTTGTGCTGTTGAAAGTGTTTCTTCAATTGTTGAGAAGTTTGCCCAATACAGGAGAGATCACATTGATTGAAGTTAATTTTATATACTACATTTCTTAATTCAAATTTACTATTTCTGTCCTTCATGTTACTAAATATTTTTAATTTTTTATTATTATAAAAACTATTTTATGATTATCAATTTCCAGAACCTTTTTTAACTTTTCTGACAATTGTGAATATAAATTATAATAATGTTTCTCATCTGGAATAAAATCTGGCAAATACTAACTAAAAGAGGAGTAGATGAGAAACTTCAGAGGGCCATAGAAAGCTTTTATAATCAAACTAGAAATGTGGTAAGAACAAACAACTGTCTCTCAAAAGAATTTATCACAACGATGGGGGTGAAACAAGGAAGAGTAGTTAGCCCACGTTTGTTTATGGACGAGATATATAAGACGTGGAAAGAAAACTTAAAAAATACAAAAATAGGTACTTTAAGTTGCAACAAGTATTCCTGACAGAAATTATGTACGCAGACGACTTAGTCATTGTTGCAAAGTCTGAAGACGATCTTAAGCACAATATGAAGGTATGGAATGAAAAAATCAGGATACACGGAATGAACATCAATATTGTGAAAACTGAAGTGTTGGTTACCATTAATTTCGTGTTTTTGCATTACATCTGTGGCAGTTAATTTAAGTGTTTAGGTATTCGTTTTTATGATTTTACAACAGTTTTCATAGATACTTTTCCTATATCTATTAAATTTTTATGCATGTTCACGTTTCTGGAACGTCAGTTTTTTAAGCACTGAAAAAAGTATTGCAACTGTATTAAAAGCTTACAGAAATGCGTCAAATTATTAATATTATTAATAACGCATTTAAATTAAGAGTTTTATTTTGAACACACCTGCTCTTTAATACAAAATGCCATGACAATTCATTAATTCCTGTAACAAATACTTGAAGTAAAAGTTAACAAGTTTCTATCACATTCCCATATTTACTAATTTCCATCCCTTTAAGAACTTACTTGAATGTATTTTATTACGTAAAATAAACTTAACTGTCCAATTATCCCTATATCCGCCAAATGGAATAGCAATTACGTAAAAAGCTACACGATTGCGTATCGCACTATCCGTTTGTCCCATATAAAAAATAAAATCCTTCCAAGCTGAGGGGAGAAAACGGCGAATGCGAATATATACGAGTTCTTTTCGTAAATCACTGAAGTTTTTCAACGCTACCGTTGCCACTGTCCTCGAGAAAGGCCTCAGGAGTGGAACAAGCGGACATGTGTCTGAATCAGAAACTGGAGTATTAGGAGCAAAGCATACAGAAGCAAGGACGAGCTTGTATCCGGGCTCCGAGAACATAAATCTGTGTTATATTCCTGTACGTCACCTGGGACCCGAATTCTTAACTCTGCAAGTGGTCGTAATATCCGAATGTGAGAGTTTTATATACAATACCTTCTTGTAAAAATAATTTCAATTCCAAATACGTAGGCAAGTAATAAAGGTAAACAATAAGTACCGATTATTCAACGTTAGTTGAAATGATTTTTACTACAATCAATACTTAATACGATATTGAACTTGTAATGAATTTAAGTGTATTTTTCAGTTTCAAAACTATAAGTAGATTAACAGCTTGTTAAATACCGCATACAGGTAATTTCAATAAATTGATTACACTGCAGTGTATGAAGTTATCCTGATAGATACGATTAAAACATATAGGTATAGTAGCAGAAAACAGTATTATAATACAACATATCATTCTGAAATATAGTTACAGTATTTCTTTAAGAGTTTTTCGTACAAACTTTATGATGTACTGACTGCTATGTATATATCCCGAACACAGCTAAACTAATTTTCTTCAGATACCAAACATTTTTCTTGCAACATGAAGTAAGCAACGTTTCTACGTCCGCAGTAACAGCGTCAATTATACAATTTCTTTGCGACTGTAGTTTGTAGAAGCTTTTCGGAACAGGATTAGGACCGAGTTTATTTTGATTTGATGGCTGATTTTCACACAAAGGTTATATCCCTTAAAAGAAATTTAGTATATTTTATAATACGGGTTATAATATTTTTATAGTAAGTTTTTCTTAATAGTTTTTAGGAAACCCATATACAACGTGTCCCGTATCGCTTTATTCAAACTTCGGGATGGTAAAGTAGACTAAATAAATGACTAAAAATAACAAAAGTGGTAAGTTAATTTTGTTTCGTTACGAAAATACAGTGTATTTACCATTCGTACATTCATCATTTTCTCTGGATCCCTTGCAGCTAGATTAAAACGCGACAAAAATTTTGACAGCAAAACCCCACCTGGAGAATTATTTAACAATATTTCTAACTTCCCGACACGTTTCCTTACACCGAAAGTCAGTACCTACTCTCTTATTTTAAATGGAATGACGTTGTTTTTCTTACTGTAAGGGATTCTACACATTATTTAGAGGCAATTCGCACTTAAGCATATTTCTGAAAAAAGGCTGAGCTTGCCAATAGAAATAAACGACGAAGTACTAGTTGCTATTGCGAGAGATCCCCAGTACAAGTGTACGTTGACCCAAATTGTGGAAATATGACTATATCATCAGCGTACCCTTGACACGTTATGCCTAGATCAGTCAAACTACATAGGAGTTCATTTACTGTCAAACTCCACATGAGTGGGGAAGTAACTCCCGCTTGTGGACATCCTCTAGCCATACTAATCAAGATGATTTTATTTCCCACGTTCGTTTCCACTGACCTAGTAGAAAGCAGTTGCGACAACCATCTGGACGTCGCGCCCTCTACTCCTCTTTCAATTAAAGCTTTCTTGACAGCCTCGTGCGGAGTGTTGTGAAAAGCGTCCTCTATATTATCTAGAAAGGCGCACACTACAGTTTCTTTGTTCGTCAGTGCATCCTGGATTTGATCTGTCAGCTCCACTAATGCAGTCTTTGTGGATTTGCCCATTTGGTAGGCTTGCTGACAGGGGTACAATGGCATCCGTTCCAGGATATCGGTCCTGATATAATTATCTACCGCCATTTCTTTGAGATTTCGAATTTGTAGTATCCTTCTTCCCTACTTTTGGAATAAAACTTATTTTGGCCCTTCCCCAAACTTCTGGTATGTATCCAAGTTCTGAACTACTCTGGCTTATCCGGATTACATGTGGTAAAATTACGTCCTGCTCTTTTTGAAGTAGAACTAAAAGAAGCCCATCTACCTGGTGTCTTAAAAGGCTGAAAGGTGTTTATGGCCCATTCCAGCAGCCCGCTACTACATATGTGCCTAGCCATTATTGTAGCTTCCTTGGTGAGTCTTCTGTGTTCCTCGTGTAGGTTTTCCGATGGGACTGTTTTTCCTTCAGGAAAATTAGTTTTTAGAAGGAGGAGAGCTCTTTCCTCTTCACTGTCAGTTAAGCTTCCATCTGATTTCCTTAGTGCCATTCCTGCATCGACCCTGCCCTTTGCCAATACCTTCTGGAATCTTGCAGCAGCAGGTGGATATCCTCACATAACTTTCCGAAACTATCTCGTTTTGCTTTTCTGATGGCTGTATTGTAGGAGGTAAGCTTCTCAGCGTAGCTTTGCCAATCTCCGGTGCTTTTGGCCCTATTAAAGGGCCTCCGTGTATCGGATCTTAACAATGACAGATGATCATTCCACCAAGGTGCGTCCCTACATTATTTATTCTGTTGACTAGGACAACTCGATTCATATGCATCTAGTATGGCCTTATTCACTTCTTTGAGATCATTCTCCAAATCCAGATGATGTCTAGTCCTTCTGATTTCGATCTGTGATAGGTTACTAAGTAGCAACCTTTCTGGATTCTGGATTTTAGGTCGGGGGAGGTGGTTAACACGTGCACTTAGGCCACTCTTATCGGGCCCATTGTGCTACCTCCCCTAGGTGGCATCGCTCGCCCACAGCCTACTCGACCCAGCCCAAACTGAGCGTGAGCTCAAGGAGAGCAGCAGGCAAGGCGCCACCAAAATCGGCCATACTGGGCCAGTACTCCTCCAGTATGGCACCTCTAAGTGGGACAAGCGCTGGGCAATCACATAAAATGTGTTGCGGCGTCTCGTCTTCGTGGTAGCATGCCCGACACAGTGGGCTGGTAGCCAAACTCATGCGGTGCATGTGCTTGTTTAGCTTGCAGTGGCCGGTCAAAAGCCCCACAAGTTGATGTAAGTTACTGCGCGAAAGCTGCAGGCAGTATTTTGCTGTCTTCGGTGACGGCCTGGGGATGACCTTACGCGCTTGACGGCAGGTGGTTATGGATTTCCATCTATTCTCATGAAAAGTGGCAGTCCATTGCGTTATCATGGTGTTGAGTGTAGCCGACGAAATAGGGAGAACTGGTTCCGGCCCCACAAAGTGGGAGCGCGAGCCCCGCCCCGCCAGCCTTTCAGCAGCCTCACTACCTAGGTTTCCTTTATGGCCTTTAACCCACTTGAGTGTCAGGGCATTATCGATAGCGACCGCTTCTAGGGCATTGTGACACTGAAGTACTAAGCCCGAAGCGATCCTATGATTATTGAGAGCCTTAAGGGCAGCCTGACTGTCGCTATAAAGGAGAATACGCCGTCCCCTAATGCCCTTTGCTAAAATTTCTTCGGCACCGTGCAGGATCGCTAACACCTCGGCTTGAAAAACCGTGGCAAACCTGCCCAGCGCCAGTTCTAGATTGAGGTCAAGATCCAAGGAGAAAACTCCGGCCCCTGTCCCCATTTTCGTTTTCGATCCATCTGTAAAGATGGCGATCGAAGATTGCAGTTCGATCTCAGGGTCAATAAGGACATGGTAGTGCCTGTTAAAGGCAAACACAGGAGGCACAGTATCCTTTGCGGCACCAAGGAGAGGCACCTTGGCGGCGGCCTCATAAATGATGCTCGCGTGGCCGCGTCCTCCACCCGCCACGTCCAGAAGACCCCGGGATCTCAATCTTATAGCCGCCCTAACCGCCGCCTCCTCCACAAACAAGTCCAGAGGGGGAACACATAGGAGTAGCAACCTTTGTTTTATACTTGTCCCAAACTGTTTCCCTGGTATTGCTCCTGAGTAGTCGCTTCGATGTCTTCGTCTCTAGTGTGAACAGAATTATCCTGTGGTCAGAAGAAGAAGGTTCAGTTGATACCCTCTAGTCTTTTAGCAGATCTTTCAAATTCAATGTACTTAGTGTGATTTCTAACACTTCATTCCTTACTCTCGTTACAAAAGTGGGGGTATTCCCTACATTTTGTACCAGAAGGTTGTTTCTAATAATATGTTCTAACAGTTTCTCACCTCTCTGATTGCTGTCCTTGCTTCCCCAAACAGTATTGTGTGCGTTAACGTCGCATCCTATAAGCAGTGTTTTACTAGCTTCTGCAGTTCGGGAGGTGATACAAGCCCATCTCCATCGAAGTAACAGCAAGCTATTGCGATTTCCTGACGCGAATTGAAACAAGGTCTCTCGTCACGAATTCTGGAGAACAAACATAATCAATATTGTCTCTAACTAGAATACAGGCCCTAGGTATACTACTACTATTATCATATATTACTTTACTGCCTTTGCAGGCGAGTCGTCTTACCTGATTCCTAAATATCCAGGATTCTTGGATTAGCGCCATTTGACGTGATGGACGTTCACTTGGGCAATATTGATGCCCGTCCTCTCGCTGCTTCTTAATTATCGGTAAGAATGTGTTCCTCACCGGTAAGGATCTTGTCCCCCTCTTCCACGTCTATAAGGGTTTTGTCCCCTTCTACTACCGTCGAACAGGTCTGAAATGTGGTCTGAAATGTGGGGACCGCCAGTGCTCTTCACATCACTTTCTGATTTGTCTTCCTTAGAAAAGCTAGGAATGAGTTCTTCCTCCTGCTCCTTCTGCTGCTTCCTGAGACCATGAACGGGTATTTTCCCAAACCCATAGTGGATGGTGCATCCTTTGCTCTAGATGGTCTGGTAGAAAATTTAGTCAATTCCCACCCTCAAGAGCTGACTCTTACCTTCATCCTTCAGGCTAAGGACTTTGCATGGGTTAGTCCTTAGCTCTTCGTTATGTGCTTCTATAAGCGCTAGAAGCTTCTCTGGGGTTTGTCTCTGACTTCTAGGGGGAAACAGGGTTGCGGTGTGCGATGATAAGGTGCCGTCTGCCTCGCACGTCGTGAGCTGTGCTCCCTTCCAATTCCTTAACTTTGGTACCTTTAGCGAAATTTGATGTGTACGCCAAGGAAGGTTAGCTACTTTACGCTAGCTTTCTTTATAAGGTGATAGTTTTTGTACATTCTAAGAATATTATTTTAGTATCTGAGACTGTCCAGTATGTACCACTGTAGTATTTCGTTTATCAACGCCGCTTCCCACTTTGAAGATTGGGTTTTATTTATTTAAGGACATGGATATCTCAGATTTAGGAAGATTGGATTTTGAAGGTTTGAAACGATTGGGATCAATGATGTCGATTTAATTTATAATATCGTTATTAGGGTACGTGGGCCGCACTCGTATCGCCTCGCGCTTTGCAAAAAACTATGTAGTTATTGCTTCGCGATTCGTCGACTTAGAGATCTGGTAAGTTGGCATGTGCTTCGTGCTATGTATTATGGTTGCTGCTACTCAAACATAAAATATGGGATCGTTGTTTGGGGTGGCGGTAGTGACCTAAATAGAGTTTTCCTGTTACAGAAAAAGATTTTACGAGTGATTAATAAACTCGAGTACAGTCTATATGATATTCTTATTTAAAAACAAACATTTATTTGAGGATAATGAATTACAACAGCAGTATTCTACAAGGTTTAAGACCGATTATCGCTACCCCAAGCATCGATTTACCCTAAGTGAAAACAATTTAGAATATAATAGCCTAAGGTTCTACAATAAACTGCCATCACATATCAAAACTGTGAATAAATTATCTATATTTACAAAATATGTACCTATATAAATTATTACTAGAAATTGAGTCATACAATATAGAAGAGTTTCTAACCTCAGATATATCTTTATAAGTTTTGTTCTTTTTTCATTTGACGTTTGCACTTTTTCTTTTGTTTTTGTATTGAACTACTGCAACAATAAAGCTATTCTATTCCATTCTATTCTATGCAAAACGTTTAGCAGAGTGTCAGTTTGTTGGCCGAGACTTGATGCGAAATAGTAAAATTCTCCGTTAACGGTTACGCGTTGTAAATGTAATACAATGTCGGGCGTAGAAAATCACAGAAAACGACCATTGTTTTATAATGTAAAGAAGTATATCGCTGAATTCCGAGATTTACATTACGATGATGCAAAAATAGTTTTGCAATGTGCGATAAACAGCTATTGTACTGTACTGTATACTTGCGTTAAACGCTAATGTCACGTATATGAAACTTAGTACTGGCCTGACCCGCAGACGAAAGTCAACCATTCTAGTATTTATCTAGTCAGTATCTTGTTACTAAAATATATTTATAATTGATTTCTACATACTTAACTTATCTGAAATATCGCGATCGCTTAATTTTAATAGCAACGAACAATGATGCTAAAGGAACGAATGCTTGTTTGCGCGTTTTCTATTTTTCCTTTTAAAATATATAACACATTTAAAATTGAACATTTTCTACGCGAACACTTGAACAACGACAAACTTCATTCGCATTTACAACAGGAATACCTCATTAAATTTTAAAATAGTTACATGATATAAGGCGAATTTGATATACACCCATATATTGGAGACCTCCATGTGTATGTATTTATTGATATTGCTGTATGTTGCGCGTCTTCTTTTTATAGCTGCTGTATAATAAATGAAACAAAAGCACGTGCGTTTTCTTTATTTCCACTTTTATCATGATAAAGTATTCACCTATGAACAGTGGCGTATCTACACACATAAAAATTTTTCGGAAATGATGTTATCCGTGCGAATTGGATAAGGTATTACATCAAACACTATCACTTTTAATAAAATTTAGTGTTACTATTATCTTTTTCGGAATAAATTACATTTTAAAATAAGTTAAAAAGGAAAAGAAAACGAAAATAATTTAACAGAAAAAAGGATAAATTCAACACATTTCTAACACCACAAGGGAAAGAAATCATCCGAAATTAAACAAAAAGCCAAAAAAGAGTGAAGTTACACCGATCTTAATCCATAAAAATGAAAAAATTCATTTTCAAATTCAAACCCAACACTTTCCGACATTAGAAGCGCTAACTCCATTTATTTTAACACCAAAAATGAACTCTAAATATTTATGTGTGTAGGATGGAGCAAGAAGGGCACGTGTCTTGGGCGCAATTTCCTGGGAGGCGCAAAAATCGGAAACAAATAGTGTTTGATGACGAAATTAATTAGTCAATAGATCAGACCGAAGTGAAAGTGAAGACCACATTGATGATGATGAGTTTCAATCTTGTGGACTAGACTGTGTAACTTCAATTCCAGAAGTGATTGAACAGCACGATATTGTATTACTTATTGTTAGATTTGACAAGAACACGGGGACAGCAGTGTTGTATGACTCCCTGATAATATAATTAATACGCCTAGGTGCAAACAATTTCCAAAATAGCGAGGAGCTTTTGCACATGCAAATAATCGTTGTATGAATAAAAACTGGTTCAAAAGAAAATTGGGGGGTGGTCATGATGAAGAAACCATTCATTTTGCTTTTGCTGTCTTCTCTTTTCCTCGTCAAGTCCTCATTCTATATGGGAGCAGCAATCAGGATTTAATAATTGGAAGGCATCTGAAAGAATGAGCTTTCATGAAAATAGCAAAACATACCAAACGTGCTTCACAAAAAGGAGAGAAATGCTGTTGAAGATAGGGAAATAATTGATGTAGCTTGACAAGAATCTTTCACTACATAAAATACTTCGCAACACAAAATCTGGCTTTGCAAGGGCACAGAAAATCACTTCAGAAGACCGATGACTCTAAGATGCTTAATTTTGTAGGTTTATTAAAACTGCTTTCTAATTTTGATCACTTCACGAAGGGATACCTGCAGGTAACAACAACAGGTCACATCTAGTGTACGAAAAACTTTATTGAAAAGCATACACAAAACAAAGTACATAATGAGTCTAATCCTGATCAGGCACGGCGAGAAAAAAGTCTGACAAAGTTCGATCTGTGAAAGTTAATTTCGAAAAAAAAAGGTAGTATGTATCAGAGAACCGTTTCTTGGCTTTATTGAAATAAAGAAAAAAATTGCGAAAAGTTTGGTTGAAGTTATATTAATGCTAGAAGTTTAAAAAATGGGCACAATGGTTTGTCGATCCCAATGTTACGTAATGACAGGCTACAGAACTGCTGTTAGTCAGAGAATTGAGGAGGAAAATAACCTGGCAGTGTTTGTAAATTGTCATAACTACTCACTCAACTTGGTGGGTGTAAACGCAGTAAAACAGAATCGAATCATAATTACTCTTTACTTTACTTTACTTTCTCTTCTTCAACCAAACGATGGCAAAAATTGAAGAATGCAATTCGCGTGGATTAAAAAACCAGGTGAAATAAAAACTGTGAAACCCGTCAGCATGTACATAGAGGGTGGCGCATTAGTGTGGGGAAGCTCAATATATCCGTTATTATAAAAGTTACACAAAAAAAAAATATTAAGAAAAGGTGTAGGTATTTTTAAGCTTCATATTCTAAAATTAATTACACATTTATAGAGATTTTAATACATTCGGCGTTTACTTGATGTAAATCCATATTAAATAAATAAAAACACAAACTTTGTGAGATTTACACTTTATTAGGATGTTAAATTGACAGCTGTTTCGCCGTACAACGGCTTCGTCAGAAAATATACAATACTATAAACTAAAACTACACATGCGCACAGCCTCCTATTTTTACAAACAACCGTTACAAAACATCAGTATTTAAAAAATGTGCCTACGGTTTTTGGCTCTACACAAACATCATTAAAAACAAAACTGGTAATAACAAATTTAAAATTTAAGAAAGATTTACATTTGAAGTCTATGAGAGGAATAAATTTAATAATGGAGAATGATTAAGGTCTAATTTATCGTTAAGTAAATCATCTGAAAATTTAAGTTTATTAATTTCAACTGCTTCTAATAAATCTAATTTTTTACTCTTGCTTTCTACATGAAGAATTTTAAAATTATTATTAAAACTATGGTTTTCTTTAATTAAATGATTGGAATACGACGAATCATTTTTTTTATATTTAAATGAGTACAAATGCTCTGAAATACGTTTTTTGAAAGAACGTCCACTCTGTCCAATGTATGTTTTTGTACACGTGCCGCATGTTAATTTATAGACTCCCGATTTACAAAAACGCGTCGTTTTATCTTTATTGTTTTTTATGAACTTCCCTAAATTGTTATTAGTTTTATATGCAATTTTAATATTTTGTTTTTTCAAAAATCTTTCTAATATATTGGTTTCTTTACCTAAATAAGTTAATGTTTTGTAGTTGTTGTCTTGTTGTTCTTATTATCTTTTGTAATCGGGTATATTTCTTGTATTGTTTTAGTTCGAATCTTTTTCAAAATTAATTGATCTATTATATTAGGGTCGTAACCATTATTGGTTGCTATCTGTTTTATGATGTTGTATTCGTTGTTGAAATCCTCGATATCCATAGGTATATTCAATAATCTATGTATCACACTGTGGTATGCTGCAAATTTATGTTGTAAAGGATGATTAGATTTATTATGTATAGTTGTGTCTGTGTGTGAGTCTTTATGGTATATAGAAAATTTAAACTGATTATTACTTCGTTTGATTGTTAAGTCTAAGAAATTAATACTTTTATTTGTCTCTTTTTCTATTGTGAAATTTATGTTTTTATGCAGTGAGATAATAAAATCCAAGAACGTATTAAGTTGTCTATCCGTACCTGTGTAACAAACTAAAATATCATCCACATATCTATGCCAAAATAATGTGTTTTTAAAAAAACTACTATTAAAAATTAAAGTTTCTAAATTATCCAGTAGTTTCATACGTAACAGCCCCGGCAGTTAAATTATCCAAAAAACTCATAGATATAATTATTGAACACACGAAATTTAAATCACACAATAGTATTAAAAATAGTTTAGTGTTTCATAACGCCGTGCCAGGCCTAACTTATATTTTTTTAAATTAAATTTTATAATTTATACTTTTTTTACGTATCTGAAATCTGCTTACTTTTGCGAGCTTCCTCATATAGGGTTTGCCACATCCCTTCCGAATGTTTAAAAAGTTCTGACCATTTTTACGTTTAAATTAAGGAGTATTAAGAGGATTAGTTCCAGTTGGAAGAAAACTATACGACTTTCTTCTCATCATAACTTGATTTGGGTACGTCTTCTATTTTCGATGGTGCTAGAATTTAACAAAAAGGAAAATTTCTTGTATACAAGGTGAGTCAAAACTCGTAATTATCTCATTAAAATTAAATGGAACACCATATATTTTTATAATGTTTCGATAGATATTTATCGGCTCTTTCATCTCTGTTAACTATATCCTATACCTAACTCTTTTGCTTTAGTAGATATTTCAAATTCGATGAAAGAAAAAAAAATATATTAACAAAATTTTCAAAATGTTGATGTTTCTTAAGATTAACTTTTCTTTTTTTTTGCTGTCCTCGTGAGGGATATCTCGGTTTACACCTTTTTTGCAAGAACCCAACTTTTCAAAGATTCTCCCAATATCCAAATCATATTTGTTAACTCCTCAACTGAATAGTTCATTTTTGGAATGTATTTTTCATTTTTAATTTGAAATATTAAGTATACGGAACGGCTAACAAAAATAAAAGAGCCGAAAAATATCTGGCGAAACATAATAAAAAATATAGGTTAATGTAATAACTTTAAAGTATTGAAATAGAGGATTGTAATAATACAACCGTTTGCTCGTAATTTTGAAATCGCCACATATCCTGATTTGTCCATTTTTCTTAAGCACGGGTACAATAGGCGTAGCCCATTCGCTAAAATTTACAGGAGTGAGTACTCCTAATTTTACTAAATTGTATGTAATTCTGATTCTACCTTTTCTTTCAGTGCAATTGGTAAAGAACGAGACTTACAAAAAACTGGAGTAGCATCTTTCTTAAGACATAATTTAACCTTACCACCCGTAGAAAGTCCCAAATCACTTTTTAAAACGTTTGGAAATTTTCTTTCAATCAAATTCTTAAATTTAGTACTCATATCCTCATTACAGATATTTACGCAATCTATGGTAAACAAACTATCAACCGAAATGTTTAATGTTGTTACCCAATCACGCCCAATTAATGGTGGGCCAATACGTCTAATTACATATAATTTTGCATTTTTTGTTAGGGTGTTATTAAATTTAACGTTAACTAACATAAAACCTAAAACGTCTATGACATTACCATTATACGATTTTAATTTTAATTCAGTTTTATATAATCTCATATTTTTAAAATAACAGTTATATTCTTTTTCAGAAATTACCGAAATTGCAGAACCGGTATCAACTTCCATTTCGAGATTAATTGAATTTACTTCTAATTTAATTTTGATAGGTTTTTTTACTACTTGAATTTATATGAAACAAATTAGTCTTGAAATTTTCAGTAATATCATGTTCTTCTCCAATATCTACATATTTATTAAATTTAAACTTAGTTTTATTTTTGCAAACCGTACTTACATGACCCATCTTTTTACATATATGACATTTTGCATTTCTAAAATAACAATTATTTGCATCGTGATTTCTTTTGCCACATCTGGTACACATCCGCGCGCGCTGTTCCGTCCTCGCCTCTTTGGATGTGTTCTGACCTTGGCTGACCTTAAATGTTTTTTAACCGAAATTTTATTTAATGGCGTACCTTGTATTAATCCCGCGTTAACTTCTGCTGCTTCCATATTAATTGCCAATTCCACTGCCTTCCTATAATCCAAACTCTTTTCTGAAAATAAGCGTTGTCGGATCCCCTCGCTTGTTAAACCAAAAACTAGCCGATCCCGCCGATTTTCCTCGAGAGTTTGACCAAATTTACACGTTTTCGCTAATTTTTTCAAAACAGCTACATAAGCGGAAATTGTCTCACCATCCAGTTGTCTTCGTTGACGGAATTTGTACCTCTCCGCTATTTCCGAAGGACTAGGTTGTAGGTGATTACCCATTAATTTTACTAATTCCGAAAACGTTTTATTTTCTGGCTTTTCCGGATCACTTAGATTAACCATTAATTCATAAGCATCGTCGCCAATTACAGTGATTAGAATAGCAGATTTCAATTCTTCTTTTATATTATTAGCCTTGAAATATTGTTCGACTCTCGCAACATACATAAACCAACCTTTTTTTGTACTTTAAATTCTTCAATTCTTCCAATCGACATATTTAATTTTAATTTAATTAATTTAATGTAATTTAACGGCTTTAATATATTTTATTCTTTATCCTCGTCGCCACTGTAATAACTTTAAAGTATTGAAATAGAGGATTGTAATAATACAACCGTTTGCTCGTATAGTCGGTTTAATAGTGTGTCGATGTCGCACACGAAAATAACAAAAAGACATATACATTCAAAAAAGCAAGAGGCTCTAAAGAACTACATATCTAGCGTATTCATAAATATACAGGGGTATTCAAAATATAATTTGGCGTTATCACAGTTAAATTTAAGTTTAATGAGAAAATTAAGGATCTGAGTTTTGACTCACCTTGTATACAAGAAATATTTTTGTTGTTAAATTTTCGCACCAGTGAAAATAGAAGACGTACAAACCAAGTAATGGGGCGAAAAAGGTCGTATATATTTTTTTTTTCTAATTGGATGTTGCAATAAAGCTAAAACAAACGACGACGCAGTGCTGAAATGAATATTTCCAACCGGAACTAACCCTCTTAATACACCTTAATTTAGACGTAAAAATGGTGATAACTTTCTGAACACTCGGAAGAGATGTGGCAAACTCTGTATGCGGAGACTCGCAAAAGTAAGCAGATTCCATTTAAAAAATGTAAGTTAGGTCTGGCATGGCGTTATGGAACACCTTGTATAGAATATCAAGCTTCAAAATTACTACACTTTTTCTTAATAAATTTTTATGATAACTTTTATAATTTCGGATATATTGAGCTTCCCCACGCTAATGAGCCGCCCTGTATATTGAAGAGATATTTCTAGTCCCCGAATCCATAAAAATGATAAAAACGAGATTAGTGAAACAACAGCAATGCAGGACAGTTGTATACAAGCTTACTGAATTATAGATTTATGATTTTGTTGGGATTTTGGAACAAAGTCCTTATCTCAATTGATCGTATTCAAAAGAGACTACAGGACAGGGATGTTGAAGTTGAGCAACAACCAAGGAAGAAAAAGATGATATTCGCCAAAAATTCGCAAGACAATAGATTAATCGCTAAACAAGAAATGGTGAAGGTCATGAAAGAATCACTCGATCTTCTTCGCATGTAGAAATGGATGAAAGATTTTCTGTCTTGCAAGATGCCGATTGAAAATTCGGATTCCTTCTTCACATAAATTCACTGTGTTAAAGCGAAGACAACAGTAACTTGAAAAATAAGTGTAAAAGTTTAAGCGAAACCTATACCTGCGCTGGGCAACAGCATTATGAAGAAATTTTAGATTGCAAAATGTTACTGAAAGCACGCACTGCAAAAACTCCAAAACCTGAAGAGCTTCTTAATTTTATCGTGCAATATGGAGATGAGGAAGTCTTTCCCAATCTACGCATTGTAACACAAATAATACTAGCTAACTATTTCCGTTCCTACTGCCAATTGTGAGGAATCATTTAGCATTAAAATTGATTCTATCCCATATTAGAGCATCTATGGATCAAGACGGGCTATGTAATCTTGCCATTTTAAGTGTGGAAAGAAAACAAATGAAGGAAATGAATTTTGAGGATATTATCGGCAAATTTACAGCAATGAAATCAAGGATATGTTGTAATTCGATCATACAATAAAATGTTTTAATGTTTAAAATAATAATTTTTTTGCTTCTGTAGTACTCCATTATTTCCTCTGATTATTCGGTAAAAACAGTAAAGGCACAAATTCAGCTCTTACCCTAGGCGCTGATTACGCTAGATACGCCTCTGCTATGAACACTTCGACAGTGGTAAATATAACAAACGGGCAATTAAAATTCCGTCCCTTCTTCATTTTCTCCACAAGATAATTTTCAATTATTTGTGGTGGAATTCCATGCACATCTATAGCGTTTGTAACCTATTATGTATGCTTAGAAACTTACAGAGTAGAAGTAGCTATAATTATACAGAAAATTATTCCATCATAAGTCTTAGTTATATTTACGGCGATATGTAAATGTAAACGTCTAGTCTAATTCATAAGCTATCCAAAACAAAAGTGTTATCAAAAATATTCTACATATCTTTTTTTTTTTTATTTTATTTGGCGCCTACAGGATCGAAGCCTATGCGCCTCTACATATCTCTTATATACTGATAAAAATAGAATCTATGTAACTAATACAGATTACCCTGTTCTTATTACTTTAGATCTACATACATCGCATATATTACGCTAGTTCATGTCTGCTTTAGAAAATGTCAGTGATGAATCTACTAACTTGACCGCACTGTCGAACTAAGAATGTTGAAGAGATTTGCTCCGGCGGGAAAAGTAGGCTATTGTGTTTTATCGATTTTCTGCCTTTATCCCACATCCAACTGTTCATATACGGCCTCCTTCCCGTATACATTATACTAGTAACCTTTATATGTATTACGTTGGTATTGAACAGGCGATTCAATTAAGAATTAACTTCCTCATGGATACTCTACGCGCACAAATGCAGACCAAGTAATTACAATATTTCGCATTATGTCATAGAAGAAATTGACTGAATTCAATAATCTCTTCTCCATCTTCCTCTAAGAGTACGAATTAATTTACCGACGCCATCCATTAATTATTCTTAAAAAGATAAGCAAAAGTGAAAATATGTACATAAATAGCTGTAAACGACGTATAGTCAACAACCTGCTATGTCTATTTTGACCTTTCAGGCAGACATATTTGCCATAGATTTTGTGTCCAGGAAAACCTCAAAGAAGGAATAAAAGGAGCGCTCTAAAAGCAAATAGTTTTGAGTCTAGGCTAATCTGCGAATGCTTAAATAATGTAGGACAACTGACTATGACGAGCAAAATCACACTAGTATGGGTGCCATCTTATTCTCATATTAAAGGTAACGAAGTGGCTGACCAACTAAACAAACGAAGGACCAGTAGCCACTTCTATGGATAATGTGTTTCAATATCTCAAAACCCCTCCCCAGATACGGCCCTGAACTGGTTTACTAATCTTAAAAACAACTTTCAATTAACACAGATTTTAACTGAATTTTTTTAAAAATTCCTTAAAAGTCAAATTTGCTATATCAAATTGTAATTTTTTGTATGGATATAAACCTACGTACACTGCCGATTTTCTGTAGAAATGTCTGTTTTTATTTAAAACAACATTTCCTTTTTCGGGTGCAGTGCCCGTAAACACTAGTAAAAGTTGGTGAGTTGTAAATATTAAGATGCAAGTAAATTAAAAGTTTATGGATGTAAATATACGTTATTGTTAAGATACCATGCGTTCAAAAAGTAATTCTAAGTATAGAAACTATTGAAAGATAAATCAAACAACAATTGTAAGATTTGGTTTTGCATTACAAACGCACGACTGACTGTACTTGACCCCAAGCAACAATTCGATATGCCAACACAGAGTATACAAATTTACCTTAAGTAAACCAATAATATAAGGAATTTTGAAGTTTTACACATATGCTTTCTACAGCCTCAATCTCTGCAAAGTAAACGGCGGCGAAGTACATATACCCCACCGTCTCCCACTCTACCTAACAGCGAGGTGTGGCGCTGTAGTACGATAATAGCACTTGTAGACTGATCAGTGATCAGTATTATTAGTCAGTTCAAGTAAGTTGGTAGTCTAAGTTTTAAATACATATTTTTGCGCAAAATGCCGCGTTATACTGTGGAGGAGAGAGCTGAGATGATGCGGTGGTATCACGCTGGCAATTCTTTTCAAAGGGTATGCGACGTGTTTGCAGCTAAATACCCCAACAGGCCTATTCCAAATAAAGCCACAATTTTTAAATTAAAAAATAAAACCGACAATACCGGTTCGGACGAAAATTTAAAAACATCACTTCCAACTCGCAGAGTTTCTAATAATACGTCCGTTTTAGTATGTGCTGCAGTTGAAATAAATTCGAATATGTCATCTGGCACTATTCCCAATGATTTAGACATATCCCGTAAAATTGTTCAAACGTCAAACAACATTAGCCCAGAAATATTGGATAATGTTACAATGAATTTCTAAAACACATTAGGATATTGTTTAGCCAAGGATGAGGGCATATTTGAACCTTTTGTTTGAAGATTCAATGTTTTTTAAAAATTAACGTTTATTTCATCTTATTATTAAGGCTTATTTTAGTTTTCTATTTTTTAAATTTATTTACCCAGAATTAATTTTTATTTGCCCTTCATTAAATTTATTATTTCTTTTTGAGGGTTTCGCCCTAAATTCATTAGAATGACTTTGATTTCACAGTCATGAAAAAACCCTAATTTTATATTTCGTTATCTATTACTATTACGAATAGAATAGTAACCGAGCTGGTGTAAAGTTTATTTAATTTATTATGAAGAGTTACTTTTAAGTTTTCATTTTCTAAAATTATTTACTCAGAATTAAGTTTTATTTTTCCTTCGTTAAGTTTATTATTTCTTTATGAAGGTTTTGTTCTTCGTTCATTAGAATCATTTTCATTTTCTTCTCATGAGCAACGACTATTTTTAAGTACATAATAGCTACTATAAATTACTATTTTACGCTTTCATTACACCTTTTGTGTTTATAAGTACGTGTGTCCAAAGCAATATATATTGCAATTTATTCATTTTCATAATAAAAATATAATACGTTTCACGGTCACTAAAAATTAACACATTTCTGCGTGTAGGTTGAATAGCAAAGCAACCGTTGCGCTCGCGCCAGTATTCGTTGTGAGCTATGAGTGGCTATGACATGGCTATGACGAATGACTGAATGTAGGGGAATACCTACTGCAGTAAGATGATTGAGCGGGAGACGCACATGCGTGATATAACCGTTGACTTTGTAGGGATTATGTATTTGTACAACATACGTCCCACTCTAGATTACCGTCAAACCGTAAAGTGAATCAAAAATATGAGTCGACGTACTTTTGGTACGCATGCTTCTATCTTAAATCTATTTAGTGATCACAATATCTTCCTGTAGCATAATATTGTAGTCTACATTATAAGTTCCATCACACAGAATCAGCTACGAAACTTATATCTATATCAACAAATAGCAAGTTATTACCATTTCAGTCAATGTCCGCTTTTTACCGCCTTTCGATCCACTGTGCGACGCGTCAATAAAAAATATTGGTAAGATACTCATAGTGAATTTCCGGAAATTCTGGAGCATTCCTCTTTCAGTTCACTATACCTACATACATGTAAGAGGACCGACATCAACATTGCAGTCGTTTTATTTTTTGGTCAGTCGTTACGTGTCTTTTGTTTTGCTGCTTGGTTCAATTTTATACCAGTAATTTCGTGCGTTTGCTAGTTGCCAGTGCGCTTTTTTCATCATAGACAGAATTGTAATTAGGAAACACAAAGCCTTAGAGGTCAACAGATCTTCTATATCTGGGAAAAGTGGAGATGAATATACTAATATTCGAAAGAGAACAAAAATTGCGCTGCCTTCATCATCTATTAACTAGAAAAACGTAACACCAGGATCAAGAAAGGTCCAACATAACCGCCACTATATAGGAAAATATATAAATTTTGAGGAGGGCAAGCCTAGTCCGAAATATTTGGTGTGCAACGTAGTATTATCAAATGAGTCAAAGGTACCAAACAAGTTGGAAAGGCATTTAACACAAAACCACCACAGCGTCTCTCAAAAACCGCGAGAGTATTTTCAACGTCTGCATACTTCCATTCAAGCATTTTCTGTCATGATGGAAAAACGAACAAAGCTCTCAGAAAAAGCCCTTCTGTCATCATTCAAAATTTCTGAAATAGTCGCTAAAAGAACAGAAACCCCATAACATCGCCGAAGAGATTATTTTACGGGCATGTAAAGAAATGGTTGCTACTAAATTGGGACCGGAAGCAGCCGAACATACGAGATTTCAAACGATACAGTTCATCGTCGCATTAAGGACATGTCACTTGACGTTCAAAGTAATGTTATAGAAAACTTACCAAACACCCAGTTTAAAGGCTTTAATGGTAAAAACTACGGATGAAAATCGTTTGGGTGAGGTTATTGAAATGGTTGTTTCAATGATTAACTATATAAAAACTTGTCCTGTAAAATCGCGAGTGTTTGAGAAATCATGTAAAGAAATGGACACAGATCCTAAAGTGTTGTTATTCCACAGCAAAATCCGTTAGCTTTCGAAAGGAAATATATTAACCAGAGTTCGAGAACTTAATGACGAACTACTTGCATCTTTTGAAACTAATGATAATAATCAGTTTGATTACTGTGAATGTCTTGAAAGCCCCGGTTGGTGTGCTGAGCTGGCGTATCTTTCCGATATTTTCAACAAACGCAATGCTTTGAATTCAAGTATGCAGGAACGGCATGAAACAATCATATCATCAGGTGCGCATCAGTGGGCAGTCAGCGCATTTTTGGAAAAACTCGGCCATAGGAGAGAGCGATCTAACTGCTTTTCTAGCTACAGCACCCGCATTAAGTGAGTAGAATACAGAAGAAAAAAAATCACATAAAGGAACACATAAAAGGGTTACCTATCTGACTTGCAAGAAAGAATATTCAAATACTTTCCCTTGATCTCAACTACTGACTGGCGGTGGTTGATAGCACCTGACGAGGAAAACGTATACAAAGCAGAATTAAGTTACTCCGAGAAAGAGCTTATCGAAATATCTTCGAATACAGTCCTGAGATTTAAAGAAAATGCTCTCGATGTGTTTTGTGTATCAAAAAAAAAAGTAGCCAGAAATTTGCACGTCCACGGTGTTGCCATTTTTCACCATTAAACGAGAAACTAAGTCCGAAGAATCTTCTATATTTAATAAAGAATTCAATGAAGACAATTTTCTTTTTGTTATTATTTATCAACCCCATTTTTCGAAATTCATTAAAAACTAATCAACTTTTTTGCAGAGTATCAAGCTTGACAATGCAAGTATCAGCATACAAAAATATTTTTCATTCGGAGATGTGTAGCGTTGAAGGTCATTCATAAATAATAAAAAATTAAAGGTTCCATTGCGCTACCTTATAGCAAACTATAGGAATACCAAGTAGCGTCACTGACGTTTTTTTTATAAAGTAGACTTTTACGGAGAGTTTTTGGTGACCTTCCACCACTTTGTTTTGTATTTTGTGCGCAAAATTTAAAAATGTATATGGAAATAGGATAGTAAAATGTCTAAAAACAAATTAAAACGTGTTTTTCACATTATAACAAATTTGTTATTTAAATGTTAAATAGGAATTTTTGATATTTTATTTTTACTTCTTTAACTTTTCGCATTTCTTCTGCTGCCATGTTTTCTATTTCTTTTTTTCATTTCCATTTCTTGTTTTGTTAAATCGTTTTCTATGATGATTTTCTTTCCCTTCAACGTATTTTTGTTAATCATAATATCCCCCAGTCCGCTATTTTGGCAACTATTGCTTGTTTCTCCAAAATTTTTCGGATTCTGAATGCATTCTCTATATTTACTTGAATCCCAATTTCCTCCCTTATAAAACCTTCTAAATTCTCCTTCAAATTCCCATCGTGTTTTTTAAATCCCTTTATAACTATGTTGTTGCATTTGTTTTTTCTTCTGTCGCTGCTCTATTTTCTAGTACAGTGATCTATCTGAAAATATTTATTTTTCTTTTCTCCATTCTTCCTCCTTTTTTTAAAATTTCTCATCCCTTTTATTAAGCTTGTCTCTCCATCTACTTCTTTCTTCTCTGCTTTCCCGTATTTCTTCCCTAACCTCTCTTCCATAGATAATGTAGTTATTAAAGATAGGAATGTTGCATATACTCTCTTGAGGCAGTAATGAGCCATCTATGGATGTGTTATCAAAGCTTATGATAAACCGCGGGCTTCTTAAACGGTACACTAGAGCATACTAAAGTTTAAAATTTTAATGATCAGTAAATATCTGCTGTTTCCGATATTAGGTATATGGGAAACTGCACGCAACGTAGACTCCCCGCTGACGAAGGCAAAGAGAATACACTATTGGAAGAAGTTGCAGTTTGTTTTCTGTATACTTTGAAGTGTAATATGCTGTTTTTAAATCTTCTCACAAAAGTGTGTGTGGTAAAAAGATTTGAAGGTATAAATCACGTTCGAATAAAATTTGTCTTTAAAAAGAGAGATTGTAGAATTTGAAATAAAACTGGAGCTACAAAGATCTCGAAACACAGCAAACGCAAACTAAAACAACACGCTAACGCAAATGATAAATGACAAATGCTACAAATTGCCTATAGCCACGCTAAATGCAAACTAACCGTGGATAAGATTGTCCACCTTTCTTACCCACGACGCGCCCGTCATGATCTCAGTCGCCATCTATTGATGTGTTATCGAACTAAGAACTCGGTTTCAGTAGCTGCTATTAAACATAACCCATGCCATAGATAATGGTATTATAGATGGGTATGTTCCATATACTATTTTGAGGCCGTAATGAGACATCTTTAGGTGTGTTATGAAAGCTTATGAGGAACCGCGGGCTTCTTGAACGGTATACTAGAGCATACTAAAGTTTAAAATTGTAATTATCAGTGAATCTACGTCGAGTGCGGTTTCCCATATTAGGTATATGGGAAACTGCACGCAACGTAGACTCCCCGATGACGAAGGCAAAGAGAATCGATTTACCGCTTACACTATTGGAAGAAGTTGGAGTTTGTTTTCCGTATACTTTGAAGAGTAATATGCTGTTTTTAAAACTTCTCACAAAAGTGTGTGTGGTAAAAAGATTTGAAGGTATAAAATGGAAATAATACACATAGATTTTTTTTTCGTGTTTAATTATAAGTACCAACATTATTATAAATTAAATCGTGCATATATAAAGTTATTAAAATACACTACATTTAGCAATTAGAAAAAAATTGTGTACGTTAAGCATTTACTAAAACAATTCCTGTGTGCTGAAATATATTTTCGCAATAATAACAAAGTAAAGTTTAGTTTTATATACATATAAAAGTACATTTGAAGATACAATTCGAAAAATACGTTATGGGCATTATGCATTTGTGAAAAGTGGGTTTTATTATTATTTATAAATGTCTTATTTAACCGGTGTGTATTTCTTATGATATTTTTCTTTTCTTTGGGTCTTCCGGTTTAGTAAATAATACAAATGGTCTTTTACGTTTCAGAAATTATATTATTTCCTTTTTCATACTCCATCATATAATTATTTCCATTTTTTCACCTTTGCGGTGTTGTCAAAGTAATTTTTAATAACATTTACTATCAAAATTTTAAAAGACACATTAATACATATTACAAATCGACAAACACAATATATACTCTTGTATATGTTTGTTTAAAAAAAATTACTTTGGCAACACCGCAAAGGTGAAAAAATGGAAATAATTAAATGATGGAGTATGAAAAAGGAAAAAATATAATTTCCGAAACGTAAAAGAACATTGTATTATTAACTAAACCGGAAGACTCAAAGAAAAGAAAAAATATTATTTATAGACGTTATTTAAACTATTTTCTATTTTTATACTCCCTTCGTTTGTTCGCATAAATTCTGGCTTGTTGAAATATAACATCGTTTTTGTTTTGCCTGTCATCCTGTCCTCGCAGTACTTTATTTAAACCTATGCACCAATTGTGGCACACAAACTTAATAAAATAATTTAGTATGATGTTTTTAATGTCTTCGCGGTGACCACATGAATTGCTGTAAAGATAACACACATGTTCATCAATAAAAGATATAATGTGCAATGCCTTAGCTTGGCAAACTACGTGTGGTAAAAGGGCCCGAGTAAAATTATAAAGTTTGCACATGTACTGCATAAATATTGGCGTGCAATATTTCATTTTCATTGGAATGCCATTTGAAGATTCCTTTTCAACAAGATCATGCCATTAAAAAATTTGATCTTTACAAAATATTTGACTTTTACAATCTTCACACTGCGATAATTTCTTTATATTTCTGGTTATAAACCCACTCACATAACCGATGCTAACTTTATCAATATAAGATTTGTTGTCACTTACACAAATACTTCCGTTGACAAATGACAAATGCAACCATGCAACGAATTGCCTATACACACGCTAAATGCAAAGTAACCGTCGATAAGATTGACCACCTTTCTTACCCGCGACGCGCGTCATGATCTCAGTCGTCATCTATTGATTCGTTATAGAACTAAAAACCCGGTTTCAGTAGCTGCCATTTAACATAACCACCCATGACCCATGCTCTCTTCTCAATTCTTCAATTGCTTTAGAATTACCATTTCTGGTCTTTCGCTATCTTTTTTATTGTGTTGTGAATGCTCAAAATCTATAATTATTAAAATAAATTTTTATATAATTACCTAATTCAAGAAAATTCATTTTATTTACACAAACAGCCTGAGAACGCTATATATTAGTCCCCTTTCCACATTGAATTCCAAGAATAAAATAAATGTATTTTTTTTTTATTTATTTTCGTGTCTACTTGCTGGTATAGATATTCTGAAAAATTTTCTTGTTTTTTTTTATATCGTTTTCTATTAAGCCAAGTAAATAATCAACTTGTCCTTTACATAATCTCAAGAAATTTCGGTAGGACAAAGGATTCTCTGGTTTTAATTCACAATTTAATAAATTTAGAATACCTTTCTCTACATGCCGCCTGTTTAACTAATTATTACATTATATTTATCGGAACGCTGATTCTTAGTAATTTGTCGTTCTCTTTTTATTTTAAGCAAAGTAGCTATTGCTGTTGTCCCTATTATTGTGCTATTATCTTTGAATTCACAACATTCAAAGATAATAGCGACAACAGCAATACATTGCGACAACATTAATCTGTTATTCGTACTAAATTTTTAGTTTAGTGTAAGACAGGCATATTCATTAGCTTCGAAATATTTTATACTAATTTTCGAACGTAAATTTTTTATGTATAACACTTGACGAAATTTTCTTTCAAATTTAATTCTAAATTTCGTACTGAATTATGGATAATGGAAATCGGGTTTAACCATGCCACCTTTTACTAAAAATTAGAATACTTAGCTTCTCGTGACATCTATTGAAGCATAGCATTACCTGCACAACAGCTTTTGTCAGTTTGAAGTTAAACCAGTTATTTATTATGGTTAATGTGTAGACAACTTCGTCTTCTAGGTTTTCTTTGTTTCTTTTTATTATAATTATGGATGTGCCCAGGGCCCCCGTAAGGGCTACTGGCGCCTGTGTGCAAAAAAGAATTTTGGCGCCCCTTAAGGCATTTTGGATCATGTTTTTTTATTAATTTTTTTTAAGGTAGGTAGATAGGTAGGTGCTTGACATAAAGCAAAAAACTGAACTTTAGAAGTCATATTTATTTGTAGACTAAAATATCAAAATGAAACAAACAGAATAAATTCATAACAAAATAAATTAAAATAAATTCTTGTTCACACCCATTTTAAAGCATTTACTTAACTAATGGGGTACAGACACGTTGTTTATAAATACTAGAAAATAACCCAAAACTAAGAATCACATTTTTTTAGGATCAAACAACAGAAATATTGCCTAATGTCTACATATATATAAGTACTACTTTCTACTTATACTTAGATATTTTAAAAAATATGCAGATACTTCTGATAACAAATACCTAGGTAACTTCGTTATAAAATCAAAAATGATAGCTAGGTACAATAGAAAAATAAAAAATAGCTATTGTAGTAGCGATATTTTCCGAGACTTTGCTGTTGCAAATTCATTAATTACATTGCTAAAATGAATACCATCAACAATTTCTTGTTCAATTGCTAATATTGCTAGCCCAGACAATCTTTCTTGAAGCATTGTCGATCTTAAATAATTTTTAATGATTTTTAACTTTGAAAAAGATCCCTCGCCAGAAGCTACAGATACAGGCAATGTCAGAAGAATTCTTAGTGAAATGCTTACGTTTGGAAGGGTGGAGATTAAATTGTTTTGAAATATATATTGTAAAATACTTAAGGGGTCAGTATCATCAGGTAATGAAAACAACTTTAACGCTTTAATTTCATTAAACAAATCATTGGAGTCTATATCCTTATTATCCTGATCTGTCAGTCGTTCTTCAAGAACAGAACAACGTTTTCAAAGGTCGCTGTCACTTAATTTGAATATGTCGCTAAAAAATCCGAAAATATTATCATACTCATTTAATAAGTCAAATCGGTTTTTTAGAGAGCTTAAAGTTTGATCTATAATTTTTAAGAAAAAACTAATTTTAAAGGCGGTTTTTGGATCATGAGGGGTCTCATCTCGGTATTCATAGTCAAACAGTTTTGGT
Source organism: Cetonia aurata (assembly GCA_949128085.1). NCBI lineage: Eukaryota > Metazoa > Arthropoda > Insecta > Coleoptera > Scarabaeidae > Cetonia > Cetonia aurata. The sequence goes on from OX421885.1 coordinate 4,204,905, forward strand.
TTAAATTTCCTCGTGACCGTTGGTAACGGTGGAAAGTCTTCTTCACTTTCGAGAGAGAGTGCTACTTCTTTCGCTTGTACAAGAATTTCTTGAAATGATTGGTCAGATCTATATTGCTGGAAGTGATCAACTAAATTTTTTAGGTAGGTTTGCATTACTTTAATATTAATTGTAGCACTTTGCATTTGTCTGCTGACAATATTTATATGAAATAAAACGTCATGCCAAATAATGATCCCACAAATAAATTGAAAATTTTGTACAGACGTTAAGAGGGAACTCGCTTTATGTCTTGCATCAATGTGAAAGGAATTATCTTCAGCTACTTCTAGAAGACTTCAGCAAACCTTAATAAAATAAAGTTTAAGGGGCTTTATTGCATCAATTCTGCTGGACCATCTTGTCTCACTTAGAGGCTTTAAACTTAACCCGGGGACATTTTTTCTCATAACATCCCACCTCTTTGTGGATGACGAAAAAAAAATTATATAACTCTTGCACAAGATTAAAAAAGTTTAGTGTGGCATCTGACCCCTTAGAAGCGTCATTTACTGTTAAGTTCAAAGTATGAGCCGCACAAGGTACAAAAAGGGCTCTCGGATTCGCATCAAGAATGCGTTCTTGAAGCCCAACATGCTTTCCCTTCGTGTTTGCCCCATTATCATAACCTTGTCACCTAATATTTTTTATATCTAAATTTAATTTTTTCAAAATTTCTGTCACAAATGTATATATCCCTTCCCCTGTAGAGTCCAGTATTGGATTAAACGCAATAAAACTTTCCGTAACTTTAAAAAGGCCTCTGGCGATGCATCGCTTTTATAGCGCTCCAGGCATTATATTCATGTCTGAACAGAAAACTCAAGAAACTACCGCCTGACATGTTCTCGCAACATAGGAATCGGCAGTAACTGGATGATATACTAATAAAATTTCGTGTGTATTTATACCTAATCCTATTTAATTTCTCAACTTTTATTTTAAAATTAATTTTTGTTTTTTTTTGCATTTTTTTTTGGACCCTGGGTTTTGGCGCTCCTAAAGGATGGCGCCCGTGTGCTTTGCACACTTTGCACATATGGTAGCGGGGGCCCTGGATGTGCCATCTGCAAACATGTTTATGAAGTGATTTGTAACTCCCGGAAAATCGTTTATGTACAACAGAAAAAGAAACGGCCCCAATATTGATTCTTGAAGCATCCCTCTCTCAGATTTCGCCCAACGTGATCAAGCATTTTATGTTTGTCAATTACCTGTACATTTTACCTTCTGTTATCTAAGTAGGGTCTGATCATATTATGTGCTGGATCTCTGACTCCTGTACTATAAAGTTTTCTTAATAAAATAGCGCATGGTCTACGTTTTGCTTTTGAGAGGAACACTCCAGCTACAGCTTTCTATATTTGTTAGGGCTTCTGTAATCCTATTTATTATCATATTAATTGCTCGGATTGTCAAACGTCCTTCTATTATGCCTTCTGCACATTAGACAATGTGAAAAACGATGTTAAACATTTTTGCAAGAAAAGTTTATAATTGGAAAAATAGTTTATCACAAAATAAACAGCGTTCCCATACGTTAAATTTTACATCTGTCGCGCTTAACTTCTAATTTTACACTGAATTCTATCTACTCTATTTCTAAGATCATATTATATAAATTTGCTTCTCGGATGAGCAAGTAATCGGAGCAATAATTGTTTTTAAGAACCGGTTTGTCAGCGGAGCAGGAACAGAAAGATCAGTTCCGGGAAAAGAGCAGTTTTAACCATCTCTAGTAGGCACATACGAATTAATGCGTTTGGGTTTCGCGTGTGATTCGCTGACCATACTTGAATCAATGATAATTCATACTACAGGTCTACACAAATCGGTTAGTTTAACCGAGAAGCCAGTTACAATTAGCACAGTATAAGCACAGATAAGTAAACAGTTAGCTCACTGTAGCAGAATTGGACAAATCACGCGGGCTGCTTAAATCAAAGGTGCAATATTTCGATTTTAGGAAACATAGATACTTGCAGGGAGCAAGGTATGCTATCGGAGACGAAACGTCCGAGTGTAGAAGGGGTACCATGTCGCTAATTGTTTTTATTTAAAAAATATGCATTTTTCCCGCACAGCTGTTATTTATCTAGAATAGGAAATTGGAAGTTTATATTTCTTTGATGAATATGAATTGCTGACGCTCTTATTTAGACTCGGGCATTGTCGGTGAAAAATCGAAATTTCGGAAAAGGTTTACGCGTTTTTTCGCTTTCAACGACGAATGACACGACTATTCAGGTACGACGACCGCTCCGCGTCCCCTAAAAATAATTCTCCTTTCTAGATCCTTTCGTGCAGCAACTTTTTCGAGAGGCGTCCACGCATCTTATGACGCACTGCATTTGGATGCACTTTAGTAATTATAGAATGGCTAACAATCTATTGTCTAATATAGGTACATATCTGAGCCTCCTCATTTAGAGAAATGTGGAAGCAAACGTCCCCGTAAAACGGGGTGCTGAATTTACCTCTTTATAAATAAAGCACATATAAAGAATCAACATTTTAATACTGTTTCTTTTTTAGATTTATAAAAAAAATGTATATATAAATATAATTCATAATAAAAATACCCTAATAAAATTTCTGTTCAACAATATTTTATACTTTTAGAAATTCAACATTTATCTAAACTTACTTACAATCACGCAGTCTGACTTATATTATCTAAACAGTTTTATTCTAATTAGCTTTATAAGTTTAGGTAAGGCATACAATTACTCCCTTATCAGAAAATTTCAATCAATTGACGTCTCTTTAAAAGTACATATCATATCTACATGAGCTAGTAAAAATCATCGATCTAAATGCAATTTAATATTTTAAAGATCTATAAAAATGGAAATAGAATTTGTGCCGTCAATAGCAATTAAAAATGTCAAATGGCAAGGCAAAGATCTAAAAATAGAATTCACACACATATCAAGAGGAACAATTTGAGCTCAAGCAACTGTTGAAAATTGATTTTGCAACCATAGTAGCAGAAAATTGCACAAATATATCCATACAGCAGACTATGCAAAACAGTGTACGTAAAAAATTATTTAATGCAGGATTATTAGAATACTTTAAAGTTTTGTAATCACCCGGTGTTTTTTTAATTATTAGCAAGTCTGCTACATGAATAATATAAAATTGACACAAATAACTGTGATACATAATTCATCTAAAAAAATGTAGTGTATTAAAACAAGTAAAACATATGTGAATAACAAAAATAACGATTGTATACAACACATAAATGGTAACTATAAAAAAATAATAAGTACACTATACATTATAAATATTTAAAAAATGAAGTTCAATATATAAAAATAAGCAATCAGTTCTAAAATGGCACAATAAATTATATAAAAACGACTTTTAGAAAGCTTCAGAACAATAACGAAACGTCTAAATGTACAGTTAAAATAAATTATGCAACTTTTTAAATTGGTCCCTAAAAGTTAAACGCATCACAGCCTGTACATTAAATGCAGGATTTTCTTTCTACTTATCCTCTTTTCTCTAGGAAACAATTTCCACTAAGGTCACTTCCGTGAGGTCATCCTATCACTGTCAGAGCGTTATTCTTATTCCTGTTACTGGTGGTTCTATCATTGAAAAGACAAAAAAACATGTGAGAATAGTTACTTAAAAAAATACCATAGATACAAAATTATCTACACATGTATATACCTAAGATATAAGGAAACATATATTGCATATCAAAATATTAACAAACTGTAGCAAAGGAATCTCTATTTTTTAAACTACAAATTACTAAAATTCAAGCAAAATAGAACGAATATACTAAAAAGCATAAAAGTGTATAAAAAAAAGAGCAATTATCGGTTTCACAATCGACAACTACCATAATCTCAGAATAAATAGCAATCATAATCGTCGTGACTTCAACTGCTTCAACATCATTGTTAGCTGAATGTTAGTGAATGGTAGATTTAGGATCGCTACCAGAAGTTACGTTATAGCAATTAATATAAATACTTTTTGCAACATAAAAGACAAATTATACAAAAATACAGTGGCGGCTCGTGACTTATGAAAGAGGGTGGGCACAAAATAAAAACTTTACATTTTTATCGCAATGTGCCGCTCGTTCAATAAATTAAATTGATGCGCGTAACAGTGAATATAATGTGCATGTGGAAATGTTCTTCTGATAATAGCTTGGACACCATTTGTCTTACCACTCATCACGGACGCCCCAACGTAACTTTGAGCGATTGATTTATTATTATAAGATCCAGAAGGAGAATTTAAAATAGTTTGCAATTCATTCAGCAATGTTTTTGCTAATACATCAGCATTATGTCCACCCGGCTCAAAAATTTGTCCACTAAACACGTATCGAATAATAGCAACCATTTGCTGATTATTAGAGCTGTCTGTAGTTTCATCGGCCACCAAAACAATGAAATTTGCAGATTTAATTTCTTTTAATATTTTCTGCTTGTAAATTTGCAACATTGCATCTAGCATCTGGATTTTACGACGTCAATGTCTTATCATGGCCGCGTAACACAAATTCAAAAGCTCCGCAAAATTTTATACACATAATTTACCGGCGCAAAATATGACGATTTTTCCACATTTACATTGTGTTTAATTTTATGTCGCAAATAAGCACTGTCTAACTGTTCACGTATGTCCACTTTGCCTAGAACACTAAAATCCACGCATGCATTCCTGTGAAAAGCGGAATTTTCGTGTTTCTTTGCCCTCTCTGCGATTTGCTTTAAATCATTCAACGTTTGTTTACTCCACGCACTAACATCTTTCTTAAAAAGTAAATGCACTCATATTTTTCATATATATTTTTATTGAATACTCTATTGTAAGTTTGAGTTTTACTTGTGGAAGTGTAGTTTATTTGAAGATCAGGAATCGGCCGTCCCTTCTTCTTAATTAAAAGTTTTTTCTCAAATTAATTAATCTCATTAATAATAAACGTCACTTTGAAACGCTTTTGAAATCACACATGCGCGGTACGCAGTAATACAGTCCCAATGAATGCACGACGTTAACTGGATACTCGAAATTGTGTGCCCGAATGAGACGTATAAACGTATATGGCGAAGATAAGCGGAGCCGGCCGATTCATACTCGAAATAGGAGCATCGGAAATTGTGCCTCGGAAGAAGGCATATGCGTTAGTGTCTGTGGTATGGAAAGAAACTTTGATACCATCGTTATAAAAATACGTAAAAATAATAAAACAAAATAATGCAAAGAAAGAAATTCGAATGTAAATTTCTTTCTGTGTTTAACTAGGTGGTTGAGTGGGCACGTGCACTTGTACCCTTTAGTACCAGCCGCCACTGCAAAAATATAGTAACATTTAACAAGTTATGGGATTCTGCTTCAGTCTTTTGGAATGAGCAGTTGACAGTTTTAAACGTTTTGATTTATGGATTTATTAGCTCAATTACTTTATTTGTATAAGTTGCAATTTTTGTAAATTTATACTTTTTTATTTAAGCTTGGTCACGATGTGTAGGTAAAATTATGGAAAACAATTCTTGAAGGTAGCTGGATTAAATGATTTGCTAAACATAATAGAATTTCCTACAATAAAACTTTTAAATTGTAGTTATTTCCACAAAATAATCAGTTACAAACATGTTATTTATGTGACTTATTGTCCCAAATAATTAAAGCATTAATGGCGGGATTCTGTGCATATTCGGAACGCCAGTATGGCTATCTGTAAATCTCTAAGTATTAAAATACATATGACCTTACAAACCCTACAAATATGCATGAAATCCTCTATAAAATTAATTCATCATCACTCTAATACTACATTACTGTTTGTAGAGAATTTTTGAAACTGTCGTATTATAATCACTATTGCAATATAGGTGATACACGGTAAAATGATTCAAAGCAAAAAAGTGTTGAAGCGGTAGAAACAATTACAGCAATACTTACAGAATTAGAGTTCAAGAAAATGTTATCTTAAAGAAAGGAAAAAAAAAAAGAAAACATGCGTACTTACCTACAAAATGGAGGCAGTGGTTATAAAGATAGATATGGCAAACTAGTAAAGCAATAATTTGAAAGAAAGAGAAATCTTAAACTGCTGCTACGTTAAAAGTGAACTTTAAAGAACACAATAACTCGATACTGCTGATATCATAATTTAAATTTATTTTAGATAGGTACAAGATATCAAAATATAATCACTAGTATGAGGTTTTCAAAAATAAATTTCAATTCTGAAAGCGTTATAATGTTGTTGGCAAACATTTAGTGTAAATACGTATCTAAAAATCTATTTTCAGAAATATATGCAAATTAATAATAAATTATAATATTTATTTGAGAGATATTGGGCGCATTTAGGGACGCTCAGTCGCTGAGAGGATCAGTAAGCAATTTCCCTGACCGGTGTCGCTGAAATATTTCCTCATCACCTAAATTATGGACTTAGTTTGTCAGCACTGTCAAATATAAAGAGGAGGAAATTATAAAATAAAATTGAAGGTTATAGTTATAAGATTATTTTTATAAATGAAATAAGTTTAAGAGAAATGAGTAGTACTAAAAAAAATCATCATTGTTTATATTGTTATCCATGTGTTTTAGATTTGAAAGTGTTTCAAATCATCACACCACTTAACTAACCTCAAACAATAATTTTATGTCAAAACACAATTTGAACATTAGCATCTTATTCAGGTAAGTAGAATGGGCTGACAAAATTACCGCTTATTATAAAGCCGTAGCACATGTTTTTAGTTACTGTTTATATTTTTGCACAAAACATAACCTACTTTTCGTATTTGGGTCATTCTCAACGAATCCATACTTATGCAGTCTTAAGTTTCTGAAAATTCAGTTATTTAATTCAGAGAAAATTTAATTATATCATATTAGAGGAAACTGCCAAATTTATTAATTTGTTAGGGTTTACGTAATAGACATCGATATATTAGATTTAGTTTATTGCACAATATGCCTGTGTTGTATCACCTCCGTTAATTGTCTCTCCCCTGATCCCAATAAACTAGTGAACTATGAAACAGTTAGATACTAATATTTCAAAACTAGCATCATATCAGACCTTATATAGTAAATCTTCTTATTTTGATTTTTGGTATCATTGTAGTGAAATAAGTAAACAATATTAAGAAAAGTTGTTGAAAAGCTTGTCTCTCTTACTAAACGTCACCTTCGTGAACCCATAAATTATACTCCATTACATTATTAGATTTCGCATTTCGAAGTTAAGTACATGCGCAGAAGAGCATATATGGTCCAGTAAACGGTGTGTGGTGTGCAGTAAGTTATTAGTTTGTGCCATCATTACAGTGAAAAATTTATGAAATAGGTAAGTAAAATCATAATTGTCAAGATGGTGTTTCACCTCCATTTCATTGTCTATCAGATGTTAATCATTATATAATTAATTTATTTATGTAGTCATGTATTTGATATGTTGCAAGTGGAACACTAGTACAAAAAGTAAAGATAACCTAAACTCCAACTTGCAAACAACGCCGTTAAAGGAAATTGTTTCACCTCCGTTAACATCACCTCCGTTGGAATTCACTAATAACAGAGGTGACGTACTTATAACGGAGGTGAAGCTTAGGCTACTTTTTGCTATATGTAATTATAGAAAGTAATAGAATTTGTGTTTTAACACTTCCTCCTTAATCTAGTTATTTGTTTGTTGTTGAACACAACGAAATTTAAGCATAACTAATTTGTTTAAGACAACAATGGCTAGCATAAAATCATATAAGAAAGGAAGTAAGAAGGAAACAAGTAAAAGTAAAAATGAGGCTAATAAATGGAGCAGGGAATCTATGAGGAAGCTAAGACAGAAGTTTAAAGAAGATCCAATAGCATACAATTAGCCAAAAAGAAAGAAAGAGAACGCTATTATATAGTAGAAAAGGGCAAGGTAAAATTAAAAGCATATCAGAAAAGACTGAACGTAAGAAAAGAGATCAAAGGAAGAAATGGCGAGATCGTAGTAAGAGACATAATGAGAAGAAAAGGAAAATGAATCGGTTACAGCAATTTTTGATTGAAAGTACACCTCCTCCGTCACCTGCAAATGCAATTCCTATACATTTGCAAAACGAAGATGATGTACCTGAACATAGAAAGCACTTGGTAGCTGACGCATCCCTGTCATCTTTTTCTTCGACTAACAACTTCGAAAGTGGATCGTCAAGAACGAGAAGGCGTTTAGGTGAGAAAGTTAGGAGAAAGAATAGGACTCAACAAACACAAGGGATAAAAATGTTGGAAGAAAAATTGCAGAATGCTGAAAGGCGTACACGTAAGTACAAAAAGAGGTTACAACGAATTAAAGCAGAAATAAAAGGGAAAACGCAGTCTCCAATTGAAAAGTTTAGAAAAGAACTAGATAAATTAGAGATAAGACCAGAAATTAATTTATTTATTTGGGGAAGTAGTACATGCTCAACTTCAAGAAAACTTTCAGAAACAGGCAAGTAGAGCACAAAGAAAGGCATTTATTGACAATATTATGGGACAGAAAATGAGGAAATACAAATTTGTTAAATATATTGGATTTGCAACATCAAATAATATTGTATTTGGAAAGAAGAGATATAATGAGGTACTAAAGCACAAAGTCATTGAAAAAATTAAAATAGTTAAAGATTTCTTTCTTAAAGACGAGAACAGTAGACTTTGCGCAGGTAAAAAAGAAACGATTAGTTTTAAGAAAATGAAGAAACAAAAACGCGATTCAATGAAAAACTTACACAAAAATGTTTTTAAAATGTATCCCAATATAAAATATCGTACGCAACCTATTGTAGATTACATTTGGCTGTACAACCCATTTTGGGTTGTACAGCCAAAAATAAATAATAGAAATACGTACCTATGTATTCTTCATGCCAATATGGATTGACTGATTTCAAAAATGAAATATCTTAAAATTATAAATGAAAATAGTCCTGAAGAATTTGTCAATAACCTATGCTGCCAGAGCAAATACTTAGCTGAAAAATGTCTTGAAAGGAAATGTGAACACTGTTTCAGTAATGAGATCCAGATTCAAGCATTTAATACGGAAGATACAGCTTTTTATGAAAAGTGGACAACCGAAAGGCTTACACAAATTATAAAAGGGAAAGAGAAAGTTTGCCAAAGAACTATAAAAGAGAAAATTGTGTGCCGTAAGTCTCACCTGATAACATGCTTTAAAGAATCATATCCCAAATTTTTCTTACACTTACGCAATATCTACCATCAGTATAGACAAATAGCTTTGATAAAAGAACAACTAACAGACGAAGAGGTTTTGACCCATGCTGATTTTTCGGAAAATTATCAATGTAAGTACGCGGAGGAGATCCAATCGGCACATTTTGGCGGATCCAAACAACAATTTACTCTTCATACGGTTGTTGTATATTACCAGTACCAATTAGAACAAAAGGTTAAACCAATCTCCTACTGCACGGTATCAGAGAGCCTCAGACATGATTCAGCAGCTATTTGCGCACATCTCGATCTAGTTTTGCAAGATATTAGAAAATTAGTTCCACGCATTAAGCGTATTCATTTTTTGACTAATGGACCATCCACGCAATACAAAAATAAGACAATGCTTTTCTTAATGGTCAACTATTTAACAAGTAAATATGCAATCGAGCGATTGCGATGGCATTATAGTGAGAGTGGTCACGGGAAAGGGGCGCCGGATGGTATAGGAGGTTATATTAAAAGAGAAGCTGATGCCATTATTGCACAGGGAAGTGACTTTCCGGATTTATTTTCACTGGTTTCAGAAATGAGGAAACATTTAGAAAACATTCATATCATGACAATTCGGTATGCCGAAATAGATAACATTGCAAATTTAATTCCGTCCACTATTCCTGTATTTAAGAGAACTATGAAAGTACACGAAGTCTGTTGGAATAAAAATTATAAAAATACTTTGCAAGCAAGAAGTCTGACATGCCTAACTTGCGAGGAAAATGTATCTTGTTACCATTATGGACTTGGAAAAATAGTTTTTTACGATCCTGAAGAAGGTAATATATATTCACTTCCGTTAGAGCAAACATTCTTTAATCATTGATATTTTGAAAATAATTAACAACTGATCTTGGCACTAGTTTTCAGAATAGAGCGTATTGTGCTATGAAGCATGTATTCCGATATCCTGAGTTTCCAATAATATTTATGTTTTTGAAATTCTTGTGTTCAATAGTTTGAATTCGTTGAGAATGACCCATTTACGAAACAAATTTCAAATTTCAACGCCAGATGGAGTAATGTTTAAAACAGCGGTTCATTCAGGGATTTGCGTTGTACTGACATTCAGCATATTTCTAGCTATCTTAGCCGCTGAGCGTCCCTGAATGCGCCCAATTATATTAGCTTTCACACAAACACTTTGACAAGTAAGTAATTTAATTTTTAAACGTTGTTTGTTTCACAAAATTTTACACTAAGCAAATCAAACAGATTTTATATTGTTAAGAGTATGCATTCTAAAAGTTGATGTGTGTCAAAAAGTCCATGTAAGTGTATCGCATTAATGTGACATCGTCAAAAGCAGGATTGAGATCCAGTTTTTGAATTAATGAAACGGAATTTGTTAAAAACAGATTTTTGGAGCATTCCTCACTTTGTATCACGGTTTCTTTATTTATCAGGGTAATCTAATAGCAACTAGAGTAAATTAATAACAATTCCGAACAAAATATCTTAATAATCTATTGTCGGCAAACGACTTATTTTACAATATTAAATACAAACAATTTATCGGGACGTTTTCAATTTGTAAAAATTTCATTCAAAACTGATAACTGTCACCAATTATCAATCTTCGTTATTACCTGTAGAGTTGAGAGTACCACAGGGCTCCATTCTTGGATCTATTCTTTTTATTTTATTCATTAATGATATTGTGACGTTTGTGAATAGGGCGTTGTATTTGTATGCTGACGGCACATCTGCGGTGATATCAGGATCGTCGCCTGATATTAATAGTAATGGCATTGGTGAAACTCTTAAAGAATTAAGGAATTGCTGGTTCTCTATGAATAAATTGTATTTAAACACCTCAAAAACGAATGTTATTTTATTTCGTAGATGTCAATATAAGTTAAATAATTTTGACTCTATTTCTGATGGCACTCTAATTAACAAAGTCAATAGGACAAAGTTCTTGTTTCGCACCATTGACGAAAACCTGAATTGGGTGGATCATTGTAACTCATTAACTAAGAAACTGAATACTGTTTGCTATTTACTACGGAATCTAAAGACATTGTTGAGCAAGGAATTTCTATTAACATTTTATCATGGTGAGGTGCGCTCTCGATTATTGTACGGCATTGCGTTTTGGGGTCTGCCCACGGAATCAAAAACCGTCTTTGCAGCACAAAATCTAATTTTGTGTTGCTTGGCTGGTGTCGGCAGCAGAGAGTGATGTCGCCCGTTTTTAAAGTAATTTAGAATTTTAACTCTCCCTAGTATCCACATATTGAACATCCTTTGTTTTATTTTCAATCACCAAAACAAATACTTGATGAACAGTAATGTTCATAGGGGTAAAAATAAGTATGTTACACCTTTCAATACGTTGCTAGTTGCCAGGAAAGCACCCGTTTTAATGGGAATCCGGCTATTTAATATGCTGCCGGAGCCGCTTAAGCAAAGTAATTGTAATAAATTTATTTTTTATTTTATTTAATAATAAATTTAAAAACACGGTCAAGAGGATTCTTGTGGACAACAGTGTGTATTCAATTGACGCGTTTGAAGATGTATTAGGTGAGGCAGATTTCACTCTTGATTAGCGTCTCTGTTGTTTCATTTATTTTGCACCTTTATATGTATCTATTATGTGTATATCTTGTATGTAGGTATAAGTATAATTTGACATATTGTATTCGATTAGGCAATGCAATAAAAAGGTGTGAGTATAAATACTTTATGCAATACAATATTAATTAGCTTAGAGTTACACATGAGCAGCTCTACTGAAGAAATGTATCATCATTTAACTGTATTATATCTTAAATTTGAAAGACTACCGTTTCTTATTCATTGAAGAAAAGACACTAAATAGAATATGAATGTATTTATGTCTATAACACTGATTTAAGTCATTTACAAGCGTTAAGATATTTTGTTCGGACTTATGTCAGGTACAATCGACTACATTAAGTCTTAGAACACCACTCGATCTAAACTTGCCTGAACCTATTGCTATCTCTCTCATATACTATACTATATTATTTATTGACAATATTACAAGCCAGTAATAATATCTACATTGTCAAAAGGACTGCATCACCTATGGGTGTTCTTCCTGTAGCCCTGGTGTTTCGACTGGTGTTCACTCTTCGTGGTCATTATAAGGTGTTAGAGGCTTGAGTCGTTACCATTTTACAATTTAAATTTCAGACCAAATTACATAATATTTATTTATTAACAATTTTGATGACACATGAGTGAGAGTTAATACCGTCCAATTAATACATCGTCTTGTTATAACACGAGGTAGCAATAGTTTTAATGAGGGTTCAGCGCCATGCGGTATTCTAAGACTTATGTAGTTTATCGGGCAACGCACAGACTATCATGGATGGCTGGATGCTACAAATGTGCCAAGTTCCATTCAACTCGGTGTCAGTATGTATACTTTTCTTGTAAATTGGGCCTAATTGACAATCAATTTGGACAGCTCATTTGGTTTTTTTAAGGATAATAAACATGAGTAATGTATATTTGGTTAACTATGATTCAATTCCAAACATTTTTAAACATCCTATACCTATTCTATGCTTTCGAAAAACATCTTTTAGAAATAATGACATCGCAGGATGATGTAAAATTTACTCCCATCATTCGCAAACTAGACTTTAAAAATCCAAAATCGTTTTAAATTATTTTTGAAAACCTTGAAGCAATTTATATTAGACAAATGTAAATTTATTTAGCAAAATTTTTCTTTTTTAAAGCAAACTTTTTAAAGCAGTTCTGGTCGTTCTGTGTTAGCACTATTGCGGAAAATTTCATGATGTAAAATTTTAGAAGCCGTGAACTATTACAGCAGTTTATAAAACGACTATCTGAAAAGATTAACGTATCAGAAGCTTCTGCCTCGCTGACCCCCTTACCTGAATATGGACGAGGAAGATGTAGATCTAGACCAAGTTACGAGAAATCCCTCACCTCTCCTAGAAGCTCGTCTCCTTGCTATTATAGCCCTAGTGACATCATCTGGAGAAAATATACTCATCGACAGGCGAATAACGATCCTAAAAAAAAAATTAAAGCAAGTAATAGATTAATCAAATATTTTTATGTTATTTTATTTAACTATGCTACGGTATGAAGTTAATCGAGAAATGCCACCATGACGGGGTTCATGGTCTATTGTCGGAATCACTATACCCTAAGGGGCGCACATCTAAACTATCGATCCCCTCTCTAGTGGTATTCCACTTTCATTGCTTTTGATGGTATGGTGATGCCAACAATAGACCTTAAGCCCCATCATAGCGCCATTTTTCGCTTAATTGTGTTTAGGCATCTTTTCTTTGATATTCTTATAGTATGAAGTTGTATAATGTAGAAATCAGTTATCACAATCCGATAAACTCACCTAGGCAAGAGTGCAGCTACACAGCACAAAGGTATCACAAGCCAGTAAGTTAATGTACTAGCGGTATTTTGAATAACACCAAAGCTGCTCGGCAATCCAAAACATGCATGACATACAGAGTTATATATTATACTGTAGATGTAGAATATCGCAATTGAAAAAGTGATTGTTGCTACATGTATTATTGTCTGCAATAAAAAGAGGTAACGAACCAATATTTAAGAAAAGGATATATTACACGGTGCAAAAACGATAATGTATCCACTTACCCATGATCGAATTTCGACTGCGGCATGCAACAGCATTACAAACATGCAGGCAGTAGTACAAACTGTTCCGAATGAGAATATATCCACGGGCGTGTCATAGTAGGTGCAAAGACATATGAAAAATATAGCGATACTTTGATAGAAAGCATCACACATTGTTAGCCAAAATGAATACATTCTATAAGATTTCCCAAGTCTACCAGGCCTATACAGATGTGGTTCACTTCTGAGCAGGTCTTCAGGGGCATTTTTATCATAAACGCCTAAAAAATAACATATATTTATTAATATTCAAATTAAGTTTACCCTTAAAATTCGACAATTAAATAAATAACTTCTAACAAGAAATAAGAACTCAATTTGGTTATTCGGTCTATTTAACATAATAAAATTTGTTTAGAGCTCAATATTTCGCCATTTCTTAAACGACTCGTCAGGATGCTACAATATTAATAAAGGAGTGAAACAATAAGCTACATAATAAAACAAAACAGATTTTAAAAATTACATTAAATTATTAATTATAACACTTTGTCAATAAGTTAAACTGACTGGATATCATGCAAAATATTACAATAAATGTTATTCAATTGTTTGTACCAATTTTAAAAATCATTTTAACATCGAGAATTTTGTTAATGTCATAATCGAAATTGTGATCTGAATTTTGAAAACAGTTAAATAATGCACAAGAACGTTTACCTAAGCGATTAGTACTTTTATGTTGAATTAGAACTATAAGATTTTCACATTTCCAAAATTCTTTTTAAAATAACTTATTATATCATACAGTACCAAAAAACTACGATTTTGCGTTGTATCACAATGTATTTTGAATTGAATAATTCGATTAAAACAATTTCGTTTAAATATAACAACACTGATGTGAAATCAGAATAGTTTAAAAGATTATTGATGAGATATTTATATCGCAGCAATTAAAATTATTTACACTGAAAAATACAGAGCAGTTAGGAAAAGAAAAAACGGGAGACTAAGAAAACGGTGTTCTAGAAACACAAAAAAGACCTGAAAACTTTAGACGTCACGGAATGAACAAAGGCAAAAAACAGAAGAGATTGAAGAGGAATTCGTTGTTTAAGCGAAAAATAAATATTGTGTTTAAATAGAAATGTATATAGTATGTAAATGTATAGAATACTTTGCAGAGGAGCATATACCAGGTGATTCGGTTTGGTATTCGCCCACCTGTAACTTTTTTACTTTTTTCCAAAATACGTATACTTTATTCCAAAAGTATAGCAACCCATATACATTCATAAATGCGATGTCAAACCCTAATGGATGGCATCATCAATTTATTTTTGCAATGACATCTGTCAAAACGGTATCTGTCAACTTTTTTTTCTTCAAATAACACCCTGTATGTTTTTTGCATCATTTGATAGATATTTTATATCTAATTCCGAATATGTATCACACTCTTTACTTTTGGGTAACAGAAATATCTCACTAAAAATTATGAGATAAAGGAAGTTCAAAGGAAAAAGTAGATACCCATGAAAATAATGTCAATTAACTTTAAACTGTCAGCAACAAATAAATAATAATAAATAAATAATAATAAATAAATAAATAAATATGTACGTTTATTTCATAAATACAATAAAAAAATGAAACAAGTCATAAAAAAGAGAAATCCTATATAAGACAAAAGGAAAAATTATATGGTGTTAATATTCGTGTCTCCTTCAAAGAAATCACCAACTTCATAGATACCTTTCCTCACTAGGTAATTTTTTAGGTTATTTTTAAAGGTCCTTTGTCTCTTATTCTTTATTTCGCTCGGCACTCGAAGAATGTCGCAGATAATCCATCTCCTTGCCGCCCTCCTATGTGTATTTCCATTTCTTGTGTTGGACCTTCATGTGTTATGACCGCTGCTTTCTAGCCCTCCAAAGTCATTTCTATCATTCTTATGAGTTTTCTAGTTATGCCCAAATTCCTAGCATCTTCCATCATTCTCATCCTATTTAGGGTGTCAAACGCTTGCTTAAAGTCGATAAACACTATTTCTATTTCGATATCGTGTTCGTAGCATTTCTCCGCTATTTTTTGCATTACATAAATTGTATCCACTGTCGACCTACCTTCTCTGAATCCATTCTGGTATTGTTATTTTTTCTGTGAACACTTTCAATCTTGCCTGAATCAATGTGGTTAGTATCTTATATGCTACATTCAACAGAGTTATTCTTCTGTAATTCGCGCATTGCGTTGTGTCCCCCTTCTTTGGTATTGGTATTATGATTCCCGATTTCCATTCTTTAGGTATTGTCTTCTTGCTCCATATTTGCTTTATTATCTCATAAATTCTTTGCGTTATTTCCTTTCCTCCATTTTTTATCAATTCGCCATATATGTATATTGGACCTGCTGCTTTTCTCTGTAAATTTTTGATTGTTCTATCGCACTTCTCTTCTGCTGGCTCTTCTATTTCTTCTTCCATTTCTTTGTTTTTGTCTTCATCCTTCTGTTCAATTTCCTCCTCTAGCCTTGTCCTTTCTTTCATATAGTTTTCCCATTTTTTTCTTACTTATGTTGGAGCTGGCATTACTTCTTCTTTTTTGCTTCCTTATTTACTGGGACAGCTTTGCATTATTATCATTTCCTGTTTCCTCCATTATTTCTTGCACCCATTTCTGTTTTTTTTTGCTTTTCATTACCTTTGCTGCTTCTTTCCTTACTTGTTTTTATTTTTCATAGTCGCGTTCCTCCCTGTTTCGTAACCATGTTACTCTTTCTTTCCTGTTTATTTCCATTATTGTTTCGCATTCGTTATCGAACCATTCCCTTCTATATTGTGTGCGTCTTCTTCCTAGTACTTTATCTGCTGTTTCTGTTATACATTTCTTCAAATTATTTCACTCTGCTTCTATATCGTCGTTATTCCTTTTCAACCGTGCTTGTAATTCGTCTTCATATTGTCTTTTTCTTTCTTCATGTTTTAGATGCTCTAAGTTCCATTCTTTTTGCCGAAACAGTTAAGAATACTTAACGAGAAATGTCTGTTTATTGAGAAATAATTTTCGAAATTAATAAATTTTTACAAAACTTATGTAAAAACCTCCACGTAATGACGACGTGTGTTGACTACCTTTCTGCACCTATTTGGCATACTCATAAGCAAGTGGTCCAGCTCTTCTTGATCGATGCCATTCCACTGTTCTAATTTTGTTCTTGTTTTGTTTCAAAGATTAGATTTTGACGCAGTATGCTTATTTGCAGCAAATCCCATGCGTGTCCTACGGGATTTAAATCAGGCGATTATGCTGGCCATGCAAAACATTGATTTCGTGGTTTTAGAGAAAAGCACGAATGATACCTGCAGTATACGGACGCGCATTGTCGTGCATGAATTAAAAATTTTCATCAATTCTTGCAGCATATGGTAGCACAACGTTTTGACGGATAATGTCCAGATAGTCAATGCCGTTTAAATACCGATCCAAGAGAACGAGGGTAGTTCTTCCACCAAGAGATAGTCCACCCCATACCATTACACTACCTCCTTGGAAGTTGTGAACAGTTTGCGTTAAACCACTTTCAAACATCCCAATAGCTTCTAATTGCGTTTCACGTTCTAAATTATGTCTCGCCATCTTCGATGAATGCTAAAGAAACTGGAAAAGAAAATTGATCGCAAAATATACACAAAAATCTGACAGATCAACAAATCTTAATTTTTTTTTTAATTTCCACTGACTTTTCATTTAATAAGGTCACTTACACCGGCAGCGAATTCAATTGATATTTAAAATGACATTGCAAATCTTTGTTATATATGGCTCGTAAACTACTGCAAATAAAGGTTTATCCCCTAGATTATTTAAAAAAAAAAAAGTTGACAGTCACCGTTTTGACAGAAATTACAGGTGGGCGAATACCAAACTGAATCATCTGGTATCAAATATGCCATAGGCCTACATGGCCTGCCGTACATCTAACTAATACCTAGTGCAAAATACGTCAAAACAAAATATATCCGGAAGAATGTAAAGCATCTTGTTTTGTCCCAAATGTAGGGTTTCAAGTTAGTTTTTTAAGGTTACGCAGTGTTTTCCAAGTTCTTCACGTAGATATAGTACAATCTGTTTATAAATTATATTGTTTCCAACAGTTTCCTTTAAAAAAATAGGTACTTATAAGAAAATTGCACTTAAGACTAATTCATGAATTAACTCTGTTATATGAACAAATTTATGTTTCAGAGAAAGCACAACAACTATACCTACTTACAACCGTTACTATATAATATCAGTTTTTGACAATAGTAGCTTTCGTTTTACCGCCTTTGACTCGCTGGTTTCGTGATTCCTAGTCAGTAGTTCACAGCTTATATCATAAAAGTGAAGTGAGCTTAACTAGACGATAAAAAGAAAGCAATTAATGTGAATATTATCATTACAGCCCGCCTACATATTCCGGCCCGGATTTCTCTATATATAAATTTAGTAATTTCCAAAGCAAAACAAACTCTGAGCTCTATTCATTTTATTATTTAAATTCTTGATAAAAAAAAACCTATTTCATAAGATAGTATTGTGATATTTGAGACCAAGTGATAAAGGTAACTGTTTTCAAATTTACTTACCGATGGCAATGGGAGGTAATGAAGTAAAAAGCAAATTATATAACATTAAATACATTTGGTCAATCATAACAGCGCCAGAAAATCCACAAAACAATTGGTACCAAAATAGTAAGAAAACGAAAGCCTGTAATTGAAAAAATACAATACATTCTTCCTGTAAAAACGTTTCCTTAACTAAAAATTGCTTGTTCTTTTTGTAAAAAAATATAAATTACTTTGATAAGTATTCATCTTCAGAAACATATTACGAAGAATTATAGTAGCTGTTTTCTTGAAACAGCAGCATATTACTTCAGTTATATTCTTTTGATAAATTAATTAATCAAACTAAAAAAATTTTGACAATTTTAGTAAAAATATAAGAAATAAACTAATACTCACCGCATTCTTATAAAAAAAATATAAAACCATATTAGATAGACGATGATAACTCCAATGTCCGTGAACTAGTAGAAACCTTTCAAGAAACTTGAATCTAGGCAATGCAAAATCAGAAGCCATCACAGCCTGCATCCCTTCTTGTCCTGAAATGCCAATGCCAACATCAGCCGTTTGTATCATTGATACGTCGTTAGCACCATCCCCAATGGCCAAGGTTCTCATTTTTAATTCTTCCTTAACTACTTTAACTATATAAGCTTTTTGCAATGGAGTTGCTCTACAGCAAAGAACCGATGTACAGTACCTAGAGAGCCTAAGAAATGGTTGTGTCAAATTAGACTTTCTATCCAAAATAAAAGTTAGAGTTTTCCCATCAACCACTAATCCTCGTATTTGCCCTCTGTTCATTCTTTGCGAACTAACAGGCATTACAGAGTACGACGAATCATCCATTGAACCTTGTTCTCTTTCAATCTCCGACAAGTAAAAATATATTGAATTTTCGGCGGCTTCCTTTGTTCTCGCCATGATTTTAAGTACTTCCATGTCAGATGAAAATAACTTTGCTGAATAGGCAATATTTATAGCGGTTTCTGGTTTATCTCCTGTTAGTACCCATATAACTATACCTGAAGATATCAGAGAGTTTAATGTTTCAGGTACACCTTCTTGCAATCTATCTTCGATTGCGCTTACACCCAAAACGGTGAGATTGGTCTCTATACTAATATAACTATCTCGAAGTCTACGTTCTACATTGTCATGGGATAATTCAGATTCCTTGTGCTTGCGCAGCCAATCGTTGTACTCTTGTACACTTAAAACTCTCTTGGCCATAACAAGGACTCTTAATCCTGTCTGTGCATAGCAATTTAAATGTTGTTGTGTTTTATTTATAATCTGTTTTTGTTCAGAATCATCTTCTACTGGTGCCATATTAGCTAAGATTGTTGAATCCGCACCCTTAGTGTACAGTATAATTCTTTTAGTATCCGGGTGTTTCACAATCACAGACATGCATTTCCTTATCGAATCGAACGGTAACACGTGTAAAATTTCGAAGTCTAGTCTTGTGTCTCCAGGAATTTCGACTGTGACAGATGTAGGAGATCGTTTTAATAATCTACAATCGTAATTATAGGCCGCATCAACTAAGGCCAATTCGTCGGGGCTTTCCGCCTCGAAAATGGGTTTCGAATCCTTCGGCGATGGTGTCAATTTCAATTTTTGCTCATCTGTCAAGTTTAAAGCTCCGTTTTTTCGTCCTAAAAAAGGCAACGCGGGAATACTGATTTTTTTCGGTTTAGTATTTTTTGGATCGATATATTCTGTAGTCGGCGAGGTATCTGCTATAGGAGTTAGAGAAGGCACGTGTCGCCTGGTTTCAGGATAAAGATTAGTGTTTAAGGGAGGCGATGGAGTTACGGATCTAGATTCAGTCAGTCTCGTATATCTATCGTTTAAAATATGAGCGCTACTACCGCTAGCATCTAAACTGTCTCTATCAAAAGGTTGGTCTATAGTGCCGCTTTCGTTCATTAAATCGATGTGAGGGTGATGTGAACACACTACTGTATTACACACAGCTAACAGTAATAAGAACTCTTGAATTCGCGCAGATTGTAACTGCCTTTGTGCGATAGTTTGTTCTCCCCCTGTCCCTGTCAGAGACAAATCTTCTAACAGCCTTTGATTACAAACGACACTTAACGAAGTCAGTTTATTTAAGCCCTTCGCTTCATCCACCAGCTGAGGATGATCATAGTCAATACCAGCTATTGAACAATTTCTAAAGATCATTCTATTCTCTGTTAACGTTCCCGTTTTGTCAGAAAATATATATTGGATTTGACCCAGCTCTTCGGTGATATTAAGTGCACGACACTGAGTTCTTTTGTTCATAAGGGGATCATAAAGATTGATATCGTTGTGGATGTGATAAACTTGTATAATCTTGCACATTTCAAGAGTGACGTATAGTGAAAGAGGAATCAAAATCTGAAAAGGAAAACGATAAACATAAATACCCTTCACTGAGATAAAGAAATGTAAAGAATATTGTGAGTTGTTTATTAACTTTGTTGCAGATGTATTTAAAACATGTATACAGGGTTTTCCACGGTAGCCGTTCGTTAGAAGTATCCGAGGTTAGAAAAAACCTGGAACTCTGAATTTTTTGAATCCGGGGCTATTCAAGATTCTCTTTCATTTTAAAATATTTTCAGGGTCTTACCACTTCCGGTTATACCGGAAGTCGCCATAAACTTTCTTGTTTTAAATGGAACATCCTGTATATTATTTCATTTTTAAATTCCTGAGAAAATTTTATGATGAGTTCTAATAGGTTTCCCTATACCTATTTTCAACTGCTACTTAGATATCTTGATTTTTTTTAAAATTTTGAAATATGTAGCGTTCTTTGCAACACAGTATCTTTTGCCCATTTTCGACTGGTAATAAACACTTCTAGGGTAGATGGAAGCACAAGAATGACACTTTCGAAATCCACATTGACAATTGATTTGTCGCATACAGGGTGTCGAAAACTGCATGACCAATTACAAAATCTTCAAAGTTGAAAAAGTTCTTTTTTTCAAGTGGAACACCCTATATATTATTGGATGATCAGATGCAGAATTTAATTCTGCATCGATTCGCTATGACTTTCCCTATACCTATTTACAACGGTTTTCTTGTTATTCCATATTTTTTTACTAAAATCTAATAAAACTACAAAATCGGATCCAGTAAGCATTGATTATAAGAGGAATTAGAACAAGTGACAGTTGTTGATTTTATGTCAAAGTAATACAATTCTATTTTGCTAATTCTATGAAATACAGTTAATAATGGAGAATATTGAAGAATATTCGAATAATGATCTGCTAAATTTGTTTTATACGCACGGTGAATGTGAACGAATTGTCAGACGCATATGTAGATTATTTAACGAGCGATATCCGGACTTACCAGCAATGACTCCTGGAAAATTTGCAAGAATTGAAGCTCGGTTTTTGAAAACTGGGAGTGTAAAGGCAACTCGTAATCACCGAAAGCCAGTAATAGATAATGAAGCTAACGAGGTGAATGTTTTGGCTTATTTTCAAGCTTATCCACGGAGTTCAATTCCAGCAGCAGCGCTGGAATTGGGCATATCAAGATCTTCAATTCATAGGATATTAAAAAAACACAAAATGCATCCTTTTTGTGAAATAACTGTACAAGGCTTACGCCTTGGTGATGAGGCAAGACGCGTCGCCTTTTGCGAGTTCATGTGCACAAAAATGACAGAAGATCCAAGATGCCTTTATGAAATTATCTGGACTGACGAATCAAAATTCAGCAGGCAAGGAATTATAAATCGTCAAAACATTCACTACTGGGCACAAGATAATCCACACGTCTTAAGGGAGAATAATCACCAGGACCGGTTTAGCTTTAATGTGTTTGTCTGGTTATGGACAATAGTGTAGCATATCAAGTCTACGATGAAAGTTTAAATGGGGCTAGATATCTAGAGATACTTAGAGTATTTTTTAGTGATTTTTTAAATACTCTACCTCCAGGAGAGAGAGCAAACAGTTGGTATCAACTAGATGGTGCTCCCGCGCACTCCACACTAGCTGTACATCAACAATTGACGTTGATGTTCGAGGATCGGTGGATTGGTCCCCAGGGACCCTGGAACTGGCCACCCAGATCACCAGATTTGACGCCCTTGGACTTTTACCTGTGGGGTCGCATAAAAGAGCAAGTGTACTCTACACCTGTATTAACGAGAGAGGAACTATTGAACCGTGTTCACGATGCGTTCACCAATATAACCCCAGACAAACTTCGGAGATCGGTTTCGCGAGGAGTACATGATAGAGTGATTCAGTGTTTGAACCAAAATGGTGGTCACATAGAACAATTATTGTAGTTATTTCGTTCAATTTATTTTATTTTTTCTTGTCATTATGTTCCTAATTTTTTTGTTTTTCATTTGTTACTACTTTTCAAATTTTCTTATGTTTATGTTTTGTTTCCATTTTCTAATTAAAATGAAATACATACGATGTTTCAGTTTCTGTCAAAAATCACAATAAAACAGAAAATATTGACATAACAAGAAAACCGTTGTAAATAGGTATAGGGAAAGTCATAGCGAATCGATGCAGAATTAAATTCTGCATCTGATCATCCAATAATATACAGGGTGTTCAATTTGAAAAAAAGAACTTTCTCAACTTTGAAGATTTTGTAATTGGCAGTTTTGGACAACCTGTATGCGACAAATCAATTGTCAATGTGGATTTCGAAAGTGTCATTCTTGTGTTTCCATCTACCCTAGAAGTGTTTATTACCAGTCGAAAATGGGCAAAAGATACTGTGTTGCAAATAACGCTACATCTTTCAAAATTTTCAAAAAAATCAAGATATCTAAGTAGCAGTTGACAATAGGTATAGGGAAACCTATTAGAACTCATCATAAAATTTTCGCAGGAATTTAAAAATGAAATAATATACAGGATATTCCATTTAGAATAAGAAAGTTTATGGCGACTTCCGGTATAACCGGAAGTGGTAAGACCCTGAAAATATTTTAAAATGAAAGAGAATCTTGAATAGCCCCGGATTCCAAAAATTCCAGGTTTTTTTCTAACCTCGGAAACTTCTAACGAACGGCTACCGTGGAAAACCCTGTATACCGTAAATAATAATAATAATCCTATTTATTGGCAATATTTACAAACCTATGTATTAAATAAATGATCAGTCCTTTATTAAATCAGTTAACAAGTATAAAATCAAAAAAAAGCTATCTTCCTGCAAGGAATCTTCCAAATAAATACGACGAAAAACATACATTAATCATTCAGTAGCTAATCAATAAAAAAATTCTAAATCCCAGCAAACTCAACTTGAGACAGATTGGCATGTTGCTCTTAGCTATCATATTTAAAACACTGACGTTAGCATTTCACGTCAATAAGCTCAATAGCACCTGAATACAATTGCACTATATCATACTCGAACATTTGATTTAGAGTACTTGCTCACTTTACTTTATCTGGATATAAAACAATAACGCTTTTTAATTAAAAAATAAAATACGTAAGTAACTAAATTATTGACGTATTGAAAAGAATACTGAGAACCATATAAATCAACAATTTATTATATAAGGTCATGAAGAAACAAACAAGGTTAATAATAATTTTAAAAATATAATAATAAAAATAATGAGATAAGATAATGTCAATTCAATGTAGACACATCGAAAGTATTTATATCAATTGTTATAATTACTAGAAAACTATATCATAATCAGCATTAATTGTAGTTAAATTAATAATTATAATTTAAAGCTTCCGTCAGATAGGTATTAGTAATGCAAACGTTTTAAAAATATTTGTTTAATATTATATTAAAATTTGTCTTATCGTAATTCATGCAAAAGGAAGAAAATAAATCAAAACGATTTTTGTATCCTTGCATTATTTTAAAAATATTCTTCTCTTCACACGCTCACAGTAAAATACCAAATACTATTACACTATACAGCTGTCTCACGAGGAACTGCATCGATCAATATATGAAAGAATATACATTGGAAAATTCTGAATATTTCGCAGTATACTAAAGCCGACTTGTGCTATTGAACTAAACTATTTTTTAATAATTTGAGGCATCCGGTTATACCGGAAGTGACTGTCAACTTTGTTATTTTAAATGAAACAACCTCTATATTATTACATTTTTTAATTCCCGATTCAATTTTAAAGTAAGTTTGATAAAACCACTATGTTGTTATTTGCAACAATTTTTGAAATATTTGCATTTTTTTTTTTTCATTTTTGACAGATAGGCGATTGCATCTGAATTTCTGTACCTCTAAAACTATTTAACTTGAAAAATTGAAAATTTGCAGAACTGTTGACCGTATAAGGTAGCATTCGAAACCGAATGAATTTTTCGAAACCATTATACAGCGTGTCCGAAAATTACGGTTTAACTTTCAATTCAATTCAATTCAATTTATTTACAGAAGGTTGTATACGTACAGCTTTTTCAGTCACAAAATTAGTAAAAAAATATGGAAATACAAACTAATATATAGGATTAAAAGATATAAATAACACAAGTATAAATAATGGCAAGTGCAGATAAAAGCAAGTAAAATTATGTTTGAATTAAAAAAAAAAACTTATTATTATTATATTATTAACGTATAAATAAAAGTAAGACAACAAACAATAATATAATACACAGTGTGTTGCCAGTGGCTACGCAAGGCTAGAAATTTGCTCAAACAACTCCTCGCACGTGTAAATGCTACGGGATATGAGAAATTCCTGTATTGTTGATTTAAAGTACCTTCCGTTCCAGGTTTTCACTCGCTTTGGTGAAGTTTTATAGTTTTACTGCTGCGTAGTTTGTGCTCCTTTGTGTCCGATTAATGCGATGAAGCAGGATAATCAAATCTGTGTTATTTCTGGTGTCATAGGAATGAATATTACTGTATATCAGGAAATTTGTGGATCCATGAATATGAAGCGGACAGGTAGATATGTAACAGGACAGAAGGGTAAGTATTCGAAGTTCTTGGAACAACTCTCTGCAACTAATACTTGAATTTACGTTTTTTATTGCTCTTATTGCTCTCTTTTGTTGCAGAAATACCCACAGATATTCCATAATTCGCGCTCCAGTGAAAGTCCGCAAAATAAATAGTTCGGGCTACCTCTTTCTGATTCTTCGGATAGCATGTATACACTTCGCCAGTCTTGGAAAGATCATGTCAATGTGTTCATTCCACGTTAGAGCGCTATCCAGATGAATCCCCAAGAACTTCACCGCCTCTTTCGTCGGAGCGTTAGTTGGAAACAGCAATGTCTGAGTTTTGGTAACATTGATCTTTAATTTATTTGCAGAAAACCATTCCTGTGCCTCGCCCACCACGCAGTCAACAGGATTTCTATTAGCATTTATAGCTGGATTTACGAGGAAAGATGTATCATTGGCGTACATTAAAGTTTTTAGGCAGGTTATGTTGGCCGGAAGATCATTCACGTAGATGGCAAACAGAAGGCGACCCAATATAGAGCCCTGTGGAATGCCTATATTAGTTACGCGAGTTTCTGATGTACATAGTTCCATTCCAAACAACCTGCTGCTCTTTATTCATCAGGTAGGTTCTTCCCAAATTATTTGCCACACCACGCACACTATAATACTCTAATTTGTCTAGCAAGATGTTATGGTTCACGCAGCCAGACGCTTTCGACAGAGCGCAGCATACAAGTTCAACCTCTCTTTTTTCTCGAAAGCTTCTGTAACAGCATCCATTAATTCCAACATTCCAGAGATTGTTGATCTATTTTTTCTGTATCCATGTTGGGATTCGTTTAGGATGTTTAACTTCTCAAAGTATTTTACTAATCTACTCCTAATGGTCTCCTCAAAGATCTTAGATATAACCGACAGTATGGTGATAGGTCTGTAGTTGTATACTGTTTCCGCTTGACCTGATTTAAATATAGGACGCATGCTGTTGCTCAAATGCACCAAAGGTTTGTTTATTGTAGAAACATTTTTTTAAATAGTTCACTTGTGAAGCCATCGATGTCCCTTGTCGTTTTATTTTTCAGCTTTATCGAATTGAAAAAGTGTCAAAACTCATTTTTTTAATACAACTACCTATTTTTCTCTTTCTCATCAAACTGCCCTTACAAGAATGCAAAAAATATTCATATTCGTTATGTATCTAAAATGGATACTTTTTAAGATAATTAGTAAAATATGCTTTTATGGTATATGAATGTAGGTTATAGAGTTTTTGAAAATGTCATCTTGCTTTGGTATATCTAAGTTAGTCATGACCATTTGAGCAACAATCCAACATTGATGAAATGTCACTTAGTTTTCAATTATAAACAATGCCGGCACGTTTAAATTATACGTACGAAGATTATTTAAATTTGTTTATTATTTATGGAGAATACAATAAAGTGATATCAAAAACATGTGACACCTTTCCCCCTCGGTATCGTCAAAAGCAGAAGCCGTCACTAAACACAGTTAATCGAATAATACAGAATTTTAAAAACTTCCGATCGGTCAAAGCAAAAATTCAAAAACACAAACCTATTGTTAATAATGCAAACATAGGAACTTATTTAGAATACTTCATAGTAAAACCATAAGACAGCATATTTAAATTACAAAAAAGATAATAAACAGCAAGAAACGTATAATTTATTTTAATAAATGTTCAAAATTACGTCCTTAAGTTTCCAGGCACTTTTCGCATCTCCAGATTAGTTCTTCATGGGTAGCCCTTCTAATTGATTGCTGGTTCAAACTTTCAAATGCATGTACTGTAAGCATACAATCCTCCTTGGTGGTTAGTGGAGTAGAATAAACTAGATACTTTATTGTGCCCCATACAAAGAAATCCAGAACTGACAAATCTGGGGAGCGAGGTGTAAAAAAGGTCCATCGTTAGCTATCCACTTATCAGAAAATATTTCTTGCAAAAAATTTCTGGCCCAGTGACCGTTGTGAGGAAGGACGTCGTCATGTTGATAAACGATTTGTCTAAGTTCGGCAAGCGGTAAATTTTCTAAATAGGTCATCTTCAAAATTTTTGTAAAATATAATAACCTTCACCTACAAAGAAACAGTCGTGTATATCTTGTGATTAAAAATTACTTATTGATATTTACCGTTTAAATTTTCTTCATAGAAATGCAATGCCAATCAATCATCAATGCTGGATTGTTTCTCGAATGGTCATGACTAACTTAGATATACCAAAGCAGGATGACATTTTAAAAAAATCCATAAGCTACATTCATATACCATATAAACATATTTTACTAATTATCTTAAAAAGTATCCATTTTAGATGCATAATGAATATGACTTTTTTTTGCATTTTTGTAAGGGCAAGTTGATGAAAATGAGAAAAATAGGTAGTTGTATTAAAAAACAATGAGTTTTGACACTTTTTCAATTCGAAAATTTAACCGTAATTTTCGGACACGCGGTATAATGATTTCGAAAAATTGATTCGGTTTCGAAAGCTACCCTATACGGTTAACAGTTCTGCCAATTTTCCAAGTTAAATATTTTTAGAGTTACAGAAGTTCAGATGCAATGGTCCAGCTGTCAAAAATTTAAAAAAATGCAAATATTTAAAAAATGTTGAAAATGACAACATTGTTGTTTTATCAAACTTACTTTAAAATTGAACAAGGAATTAAAAAATGTAAATAACATATATGCTGTTTCATTTAAAATAACTTTGTTATTTAAAAAAAAATTTTTTCTTTTTGACAGTCACTTCCGGTATAACCGGATGCGTCAGATTATTAAAAATTTTGTTCAATAGGGCACGTCGGCTTTAGTATACTGCGAAATTTTCAGAATTTTCCGAATTATACTCTTTCATATATCGATCGATGTAGTATACACACAGACAAGGGAATATACAGACTGTCAGCTAAATGTAATTTTTTGGAAGCATAAAAGGAAGCAGAACGTCTGCCGCTGCTTCCCTGTGCTATATATATATATATACCCTAACTTGAACTGATCGGCACGCGATGGCGCCGCTAAAATACACGAATTAGGTGCGACGTTGTCAATAATTTTGATTCTTTTTCACATAGATAACGTAATTAAAAAGTATGAAATATACACCGTATTCGTGTGCATGTAAGATATTTAATGATATTTAATCTGCATTAATCAGAATTGCATAAATATGAAAACTAATTGCTATAATTTGATTTTAAATGAATTAATATAGGTATGTACATATAATTACCATCTACAAACAACAAGCTAATAAACATTCTATTAATATTTGTAGGTTATTAGGAATAAATAAGGAATAAATAATACTTAAATTTTATTTTCACTATAAAAATAAATAAAAGAATCATCCAGAATGTCAGAAAGAAGCAAGAACACAATAAAATAGTATGCACTGCATTGATTTTAAAAACTACACGCTTCCGATCACAGCGGAACTTAACCGCACACGTTCTTACAGCCTATGCCAATGTGTTGGAAAAAATTTGTAATGCCAATTTCCACGATATTTTTTCGAAAGAAGTTAGATTAATATGCCTGTCCGTTATTTTCGTTAGAGCACTAGCAGTTCCGATCTATAAAATATGTCTGCTGTAGAGCATCAAAATTTATTGTTGCAGTACCTTGTTTAAAAGTGACTGTTAATAAATTGTTTCGAATACTCTTGAATAAAATTGAAAATATCATGATTTTTTTGAATTTTTAATCCATTAAATTCTCATCACGCACAGGAAATCCAAACATATTTAAATTCGGAATTCTTTTCTTGGATCTTCC
Source organism: Cetonia aurata (assembly GCA_949128085.1). Taxonomy (NCBI): domain Eukaryota; kingdom Metazoa; phylum Arthropoda; class Insecta; order Coleoptera; family Scarabaeidae; genus Cetonia; species Cetonia aurata. The sequence goes on from OX421885.1 coordinate 4,234,204, forward strand.
ACAATTCAAATAATTGCACTTATTGCTTGCCATACTAGGCCGGGGAAGGTGGTAACAACTTGCACTTAGGCCACCCTTAGCGGGTTGATTGTGCTATGCCTGCCATACTAATTCAAATAAAATAAAATCAAAATTTTCCCATCTAAAACTCCTGTTTCGACATAAATGTTCACCTAATTGAAACTTTTAATGGTATATAGTTTTTAAAATATGGTAATTCGACAATAGTCGTGAACGATGTATGCGACATAATAACTATAACTTAAAGCAAAAAATGCCCGCTTTCTTTTTAATAATGGGAATAATAAACTAATGGCAGGGTAAAAGAAATAAACTAGAACAACCGAGTTTGAAGAAAAAATTCGCCAAAGGAAAGTTGATACCAAGATTTGCCATGTTTGTATAAAAAAAAATACCACGTATTTTAATAAAGCGGCGGTGTCCTTTAGATGCAACAGCTTTGTCGGCGCGCCGTCTACAAGAGCAGTGGCAACATTGTACTGTGTCCGGGCGTGATGCTGTTGGCGCTCTTTTAGCGATATATAAAATTATGTACAGATGTTACTTATAGTGACATCTGGTATCAGTCCTATGAACAATTCTAGTCGCCCTATCTAGCTGATGTCTGTTATATTCTCTTGTCTGTGGTATACACATATGATCAAAGAATAGTTTCTTCCGCGAATTATAGATGACACTACTAGTATTCTCTTATGGTCTTATGGAAATGTATTACGAATTTATAATACATAAGACTAGTGGTGTCATCTATGTATAATAAGAAACTATTCTTTGACTATATGTATACTAGTAAATTTGAAAATACCAACTTACAAATTAATAATAAGTATACCTAAGCTGTGCATTGTGAGTATAAAGTAATGAACCAACACAAAACGTGTCAACATAAATATAAAACAAATAGGAAAAGCTTTTATGGTTTATTTTGGTGGTTCTTCGGAAACGCATTATTAAGTCAAAATTACTGTGTATAAATTTAAAAAAAACCAAATTTTCTTATGTATAAACTATCCATATCTTTGGAGAAATTAAACATGTTTTTTTTTTATTAGAAAAGACCATACCTCAAAGGAATAAGAAAATATTTTATTCTTCTTGCATTTATTTTTTAATTTTTCTAACTAAACGGTTAAAATTAATTAAATCAGGATTCCAAATGCAATCCATAACATATAAAAAGTTAAAACATGTTCAGAATCATAGAATCATTTCGTTGACATTAATTTTCTTATTTTAAAATGAAATGGAGTGATTTTAATTGGGCCCAAGAATTCCTTGCATCATTGTGAATAAAGGTCGCTTTACAGTTCGCAATTTTTCTTGCATGTAATGAAAATTGCGTGCAATAGAAATTGCTGCAATAAAAATTCCAATACGGTGCAATTATTTTTGTCAATCAACTATACAGCCGGAAAGCCGCACAAATACTTATAATTTATAATAGGTAATGCGTACGCGCAACGTGCAATAAGTAGAAGTTCATAGCTACATAATAATATTTATATTATCGCTATAAAAATATAAACACAAGACACCTAAGTGACTAAGATGCAACCAAAACGTAAATAAAATCGGATCGTAATGAAGAATATCAATCATCACATTCAAATAAAAGCAGCTTGTTTACCACTTATTATACCTGCATCTGCACTATTAATAGAAAACACAAATGTTCGAAGATAGTGGGTGAAGCCCTGGTTGAATAGCCAAAGAAGAAATGTTACTATAATAGAAGAGTTTTTAAATGTCAATGATATGAAAACATTTGAAGCGTACGTGAAAATAGCGTGATACTGATTCACCATAAATCCACCGTATTTTAGAAATGGGAACTTTTATTATAGGTTGCCAACCATTAAATCACTAAAAATATCACCAGAATTGCGTGTTGCGTGCAATAAAAATAGAACAAGTTCTATTCCGTGCAATGCAAGAAAAATTGCACTGAGCTGATCGAAATGATGGTCAAGAAACTAAACTAATTCTAAACATTAAAAAAACTAAATTAATTCTTTTTGGGGAAAACAGTTCGCAGTTGGAGTTAAAAATTCAAAATAATGTATTCACTTCGGTATGGAGTTAAAATTGTTGGGGCTAATTATAGATAAAGACTTGAAATGGGATATTCATATTAATTCAGTTATTTCTAAATTAAGCAAGTCTTTATATAGTTAATGACAGTTGTGGTTGGTTTTGGAATTGGTAATAATAAATTAAATGTTCTGTCCAATCAATATTTATTTTAAAAAATTCGCTGTGCCTACCGGTTTCGGCCTTTTGCCATCATCTGGACACACACTGAGTATGAGATACAGAATTATATATCTAATTAAGTTATTAACATTTTTTGTACGTATGTCTAAAAGGAATGCTACGTCATATGGATTTGTAGAGGTGTACATTAATAATTAAAATTTCAAATAACATAAAATATTTAATAACTTAATTAGATATATAATTCTGTATCTCATACTCAGTGTGTGTCCAGATGATGGCAAAAGGCCGAAACCGGTAGGCACAGCGAATTTTTTGAAATAAATATTGATTGGACAGAACATTTAATTTATTATTACCAAGTCTTTATATGTTTTAAGAAAAATGAAATCAAATAATTGCGATATTAGTACATTAGCAACAATATACTTTGCATATATTAACTCACACTTGACGTATGGCTATTATTTTGGGGGGTCAATTCACATACAAAATTAATACTTAAGATACAGAAAAAAGCTCTTCGTATTATTTACAATCTGCAAAGGAGAGATTCCTGCAGAGATTATTTCATTGAGCTGGGTGTCCCAACAGTTCCTTATATACATGCAGCTGCCTGCTACGTTCGGAATAACATAAATAAATTTCAGCTGGATTCGATAACACACTCCTACAACACGAGACGGTCAAATTTTGTTCGTTATGACATTTCTAGGTCAAATAAATTCAACGCATTTTATATTTGACAAAGTATTCGAATTTACAATGCTCCACCTGATGCTCTGAAACTCTGCTCTTATGCAAGATTTAATAAACAATTGAAATTACACTTAAAAACAAAAAAAACTATTACTCATTCGAAGAATATTTCATACAAGAATGATTGATTTGGCTCTGGATGTTGATTTATGTAGGAATTCTATTCATAAATTTATTTAAATTATTTTATGTATATTTATTATTATTATTACCTTAACTTACATTTTATTTGCATCATCAACATTATTATTATATATCTGTTATGCTACATCACAGGTAAATATCTATCTATCTATCTATTCAATCGATCTAATGATCGAATGCGTGCAATTTCTATTGCACGCAATTTTTATTGCATGCAAGAAAGTCGGGGGAAAGGGGGTGGGGGTCGTTTTAGGTGTCCTTTGATAGATTTTTGTAAATGATTGATGATGGTTGTTTTTATTTTTCGATTCGATGTATATTACTCGACATATTTGACTATCCCGGAACTTTTGGGACACCTGGTATATGATTCTAATTCACTACGATGACTGAACTTCCATGGTCATCTGATTCCCACGCCTATTTTGAATTCCTTTTACATCAGCAATGGAAGAGACACTGCTCTATAGCGCTGAATACTAGCATAGATGACCATCAGTTCAGTCATCGGTTTTTTAATCAACCGAGACTGCGTTACATATTGTGAAGGATTTTTCTTGGATCAAAGATAACTGCAGTAACTATAAACCTCAACCTTCATGTAACATAAGACACATTGTAAATTAGCACTATGAATCGCAAGTGCCCCTCAATTGCTGTTTACTTTCACAAGTTTAAGCCAGAGGAATAACCAGAATTTTTAGAAATTATTTTGATTTTCTTAAGGCTCATTATTTTGACTCACCACGTATAGAATTGCAATAACTTACTCATACTTACTTGCAAAATAATCACATAGGTCCAAAAAGCCAAAAACGCTTCAGTTGAATTAGACAACGTTGCAGATACAAAAGGCTCACCCAGATGGTCATAGGTGCTCAGCCAAAGTTTGCAACCTATTGCACCAATAATACATAAAATAACCAGCGTCAAAACGCACCATATCACATCTTGGTTCATCTGTTTTTCTAGAGATGATCTTTTGTATCTGGGGCCGCCGTTATTCAACATAGCCTTCGTTTCGTGACCTAAAAAAATCCAAAACATTGATTCCATTGGAAGCATTGTATACTTTTTAAATTACCCGCATATACAACGATTCCTTCAACGTAGTCTGTATTTTTAAGCAGGCATTCCCTGAGTAATAAGTTGTTTGTACCTACAGGCACTCGTTCGCCGGAGGAGTGTATCATGGCACCGTGGAATCTATAAATCTTCGTAGTTGGTGGATCTACTTCAATCCTACTTTTGAAACGGCTTGGTTCGAACACGGTTTGCTGGAATAAAATAAAAAATAGTTGTTAATTTTATATAGAATGTTACGTGTATATACAATATTGATTAAGCAGTCATAATGAAATGACAGAAAATATAATCTTTTCTGCGATAGTGCATACCGCTTTATAATTGTAAAAAAATATAATTTAAAATATGTTACTGCCTGTACTTGCAATGCGAGGGTTCAGTTATCACGGGTTAAAATTGATATACATACAGCCAAAACATGATTATTACTGCTCTAGACTTGTCTAAATTAATACCACCCCAGTTGAGCCGATAGAACCAATGTTGTTTTAACCCTCTGTAGTACCATGTATACTTAAGGTGACCATTTATCTCTAAGCAGAATACGGGACAGATAAATAGAAGTGGTGATTGGGGTAAGAACTGATGCTAGGTAAGATTAATAATAAATTTTGCTTTAAAAAATTAAATTTTAATTAACTAAAAAAACAAAATTCCTTTAAAAGAATACATAGGTAAATGTACTTTTATAGAACAAACTTAAAATATTTTTATTCACAGTGTACTATACTGAAAAAGAAAAACAACACTATTATGATTTTTCATATTTTTCTACTGAATGAATTTTTTTAAGTAGCTCATAGTTCTTTACAATATATTCATAAAATTCAGGACAAGTCATATCATAATTGCATTTTGTTGTTGACAAAGCCTTTAAAGTTTCTACTGAAAGTTGAGTTTTTTCACAGGACCATAGATTATTCATCCAAGAAAATATTCTTTCCGTGGGGGCATTTGATGCAGGTAAACAAAAACAAAATTCGACTATTTTATTTATGTTCTCATGGGGAATGTTTTCAGTTGTAAAATGTGTAAAAATTTCCACCCATTTTTTATCAGCAGAGGTTTTTTTAGTTTCCGTGAATCTTTTCCATAGATACATATTTTTTACGCAGGAAATTTCATCAAAAAGTTCACCATCATCAATTTTAAAATCAGATATGTTCTTTAAAATGAATCCCAAGGATCCTTCCACTTCTGGCCAATTCAATAAATTGTTTAATAAAATCCACTGGCAAACTTTTATATCTTCAAACTGCCCTCTCCATTGTTCCAAATATTCTATACACGTGCTATAGAAAGATACAGTGGATTTTATAAAATTACTGGTGATTCCAGGTTCTGTGTCCTCCAACTTTGATAGCATGTTTTTAACTATTACCGGTAAAAAAACTCATTTCTTCTTTCAGTCAATTTTATTTTAAGATTTCGCAAAATCAACGATACTTCAATCATTAACACATTTTGAGCTTCAATATCAAGAATACATTTATGAAACAGTGATCCTAAAGAATGAACAAAAAAAAGCCATGCTTCTGAAGAAGAATTTTCAAAAAATTTTTTAATAATATTTGGGCATTTGTCTTGAGATTCAAAATACGATTTCAGTGGAATAAACATTTTTAAAATTCTTTCCACAGCAGGCAGTAAAGCTAACCATCGTGTTTTACTATAACCTAACACTTGATGATATTCAACGTTAACGAAGTCACAAAACTCTTTTAAATGTTTAACTCTCACTGTATATATATAAAAGTAACCGTAAATTTTCACTATGATTCTGCAGTTGTGTAGGATATGAGCTGCACAATTTATGCCTAACAGATTTCTTCCCAAAGCTTGTTCAATTTTGTAAAATACATTATTAATATACAAAATTACAATTAGTATTATCTGCACATAAACTCAGTAACTTCCCAAATATTTGACTAGTCTTTAAGGTTTGCAGAATATAATTGGATAAAATGTCCGACGTTTCACCATCCAATTCCATTATTTCCAAAATTTTTACTTTTATTCCAACATTAGGCAAATAATATCTAACTAAAATCGGGCAGATTTTTATATTTCCGTGATTAGAACAATCCGAATTATTAACACAATTTACAATTTGTAAATCAGCTCGCAGTAATGTTAAAGATTCCTTTTGAAACACATTGGTAACTAGCGCTTGAGATTTTGTACGAACACACGCGTATTTTGGTTCAAAAAACTTTTTAATTAATTTTGAGGTGCAGTCTGTTGAGCGAAAAGATTGATTATGTACTACCATGTGATAAACCCATGTTCCTTCAACAGCAGAGCTAAATTCTGTTCTTCCTTGTCGAATCCTTTTTTACGAAAAAAAGATGTTAATGTTTTACTGGTCGAAGCTGCAACATCAAATTGTTTATGCTTATCCGTTTTCAAATGTTGCGTAATATCTGCTTTACCACCATGGAAAATAGAAATATTGCCACTACATTTTTGGCAATAGACTTGACCTTTTACTTTTGTTTGTTTGATAAAAGGAAATTCCTTTTGTAGGTCTTTATTAAAGACACACCGTCGCTTTGGCATTGTATATTAAGGTTACAACATATAACTTTAAAGTTTAACTGATCACAAAATATTCCGATCACCACCACAACTGCATAAATTACTGCAAGAATTCTGTTTTATTTAATCTTGGCGATTTTCAAAAGTTTAATCGTGCACTGAGAAAAATGGATTGTACACTGAGAAAAATAGATAGTAACAATAGGGACAACTAACTTTATAGTTGGTTGTATTATAATTATATTAGAGCGTACCATCTTCCTAATAAACAGTAATACATGGATGAATACTGGGTACTAGATAACGTATTGTTGTCCTTGAGTTAATATCATTCATTTTATTTATAATACGTGACATCTTTTTTTCTCCGTGTAGAAATTAGATCGTAAATCTCTTTATGTTAATTACTAAAATAATTATTGTCAAAACGACAATATGTGGCGTATTAAGAGTAAAATAACCAGATTTTATCATGCTTATAGTAAGAGGCAAAATCTGGATGTTACCATCTACATCTTATGGATGTAACAATTAATATACTCTATTGCTGAAAGCCTATATAATGACGTGGATTATATAGATAGTCGCCGCGATTGGCTGCGATATTATCAGGTATTCGATGCATATTCAATTTCTAACATAAATGTTTGTAACACTCTTCCCACCCCTTGCTCTATTCATTGTCGATCTTTACCGAAGAAATCGACCAATAAGCTGTTTTGCCGCGACAAAATTACTGACACGTGTTATGTACGTGTGATACAGGTGTACGTATTCGTGTCGGTGCATGTTTGTGTCGTTCGTTGATTTCTGTGCATCGTACGCAGAAATGAATGCAAACGTGGAAAACAGTTTAATCGAGTGGGGGTTTCTACAATTAATTAATATATTCAAAGGTAAGTAATAGATATTGTATGCATATACTTCGTAGTGGGTACTTTATGGTTTGATAGAACATTAACCTAAATCTAACCTACTACTGATAGTTATGTTAAAGAAAGTAATACACGTTGGATTTTTGTAATAATGGTTTTAAGGACAAATAAAAATATAAAATCAATCTTATAGTTTTTATTGTGTAATATTCCACTTTCCTTATGCATGAACTGAGTAAAACCTTGTATAGTACTATATTTTAAATTACAGGTAAGTATCGCTGTATAGTGCCCGCATATGATCCATTATATTATTGTTTACTATCTACTATTTTAAATGCTAAGAGACGTTAGATTATTATAGTAGAAAATAATATTGTAAGTACTACAAGGCTATATGGTAAGTATGAGCATCATGTATCGTACATAGTAAAATATTACATTATACTAGGTACAATAAAAAATTTAACAGTTATTATCAAATATAGTCAGTGCTACTAGACATTTTTTTCACATTTACTAACATGTATGCTCAAATTAATAATACAAATATAGTACACCAACTTTACCATACGAGTTAATAAAAACTATTCACAGAAATTTACTATACAGATATTGTCACCGGTAATATAAAATATGATTGTCCCTATAGGAGCTATAAAATATATTAAAGTATACTATATTTGTGTTAAAGAGTACAATCTATTTCTCTCAGTGTGGTTACATTGCACGCCATTTTCTACTTACTAATAGTGTTTTCGCTATTGCACTTATTACACTTTTATCCACTGATTGTATTTCCATCTTATTTTAATACATAATATTAGTAAGGGAGATACATATACTCCACGCGTAAAGTGCAATAAGTGGAAAACACTATTAGTTTCTAGTCTTGACGATATATCGCTGAACGCTGAATACTCTATTTTGTGTGTCGCGCAAATTTTAAATTTAAAACGAAGAAACCGAAAAAGAAATTAGATTATAAGTATCACTGGAAAACGGCACTTTTACGGGACACTAGCTTAAAAACGGGACAATTTCATTGGTTCAAAATATACGGGACCCACCATCTAAATACGGAACTGTCCCGTTAAATAAGGGACGAACGGTCACCGTATGTATACTTGAAAACAGATACGTATTTTCATTTAATGTGCTGTTTTAATATAGAGCATTCAAAGTATCTAAAGGTATTGCTCTAGCAAATGTTACATTAGCCAAGATAATGACAAATTTAACTGAAAAGAAGGGAATTGAAATACAGATGACGTTTGGATCGTATACAAATTTTATTTATCACAATCACAAATTAATTATTAAATTAAGGGCCGGCATTTCAATCTCCTAATAAGAGTATCTAATAACAATTCAGCTAATAAGTACAGGAAAAGTTATTTTAGTTATTCAGCTAATAACTTTTATTAAAAACTTTATTAGATTGAAATACCGATCCTAAATTTTATTAATCAATATTTATTATATCTAAACTTTACATTAAGAAACAATGATCCAAAATTTGATGCTTTTTTCAAACTTTATATTAGCTGCAAAAACAACGGATTGTGTTTAGCTAAACTTAAGGTATGAGAAGAAATAAGGCGATCAAAGATACTTCACCGTTTGCTTTCGAATAATTCTTCGAAAACAATGCAGATATCTACATCCTGTTGACCGGGTTACATTATGTCTGTCTGATTACTTAGATGATAGTACATACATATGTAACAACTAATCTTGAAACTAAACAATGTGTTATTATTTACCAAATTATACAAGGCTCACATCCTAAAGTTTTCATAATATAGCACCTACTACACATGCGAGCAAACTTTTGTAGAATATTACATTCAGCCCTACAGCCTACGCAAAATCAACTGGCGGATGCGCAAGAGAAAATAGAGAAATGTTATAACTCGCACGTGAGAACACTATCTTCGCGATTCGTTCAAAAATCGTACTTCAGTATGTATTGCAGTACGTCGTTCGACGCACGCAGATTCTTTGAAGTGATAACGATATATGGGGGGGTTGTTTCCACCAAGTTCTAGTGCATGACTTGTATATCACAGTCAACAAATCGAACGTTATGTATTCCTTGAATGCCTGGGCTTTTCACATTCGCTAGTGTCTTTATTAAAATCATATTTATCGAATCGACAGGGATTTGTGTTATGCAACGGTTTCAAATCAGCTCCGTATCTATTTACCTCCGGTATTGCCCACGGATCCAACTTGGGACCTCTGTTATTTAATATGTACATAAATGATCTTCTCGCAAGCTGAACTGTAATGTCTTAGCATGTGCTGACGACTTTAAAATATATACAATCGTAACTTGTAATAATGACTGCCAAAAGCTACAGCGGGACTTATGGATAATAAATGATTAGTGTCAAAAGAATAACATTACACCTAATGTTAATAAGTGTGCCATTGTTTCGTACAGTAGATGTTTAAATGCTGTAACTTACGATCACAACTGCGATTACCAATCAATACCGAGGGTTTACACTATTCGCTACCTCGGAGTACTTTTGGACAGTAAGCTAACGTTTTCTGAACACCTTACAACTACATGTACATCTGCATCTAAAATGCTTGGTTTTCTTATAAGATCTTGTAGGCAGTTTATGAACCCAGAAACTTAACTACGCTATATTGGTCGTTAGTGCGAAGTAAATTGGAATACGCATCCGTGGTGTGGTATCCTTTATACACTTACCAGCAAATAACTGTTGAACGAGTTCAGAAACGATTTCTAAAATACTTGAATTATCGAATTGATGGAATATATCCAGACAGAGGTTCGGATTACGTTGGCTTACTGATGCGCCATAATTTTGAATCTTTGCCTGATCGCTGTGATTTACACAATTGTAATTTTTTACGTAATTTACTTAATTATAAGCTTGACTCCCCAGACCTATTGTCCCAGATTAACTTCTCAGTCCCTAGCAGTCATAGAACCAGGTCCATTTTACCATTACATATTCGTAGATCTAACACCAATGTCCATCGCATATCTCCCGTTGTTCATATGTCAAGAAACTATAATAGACTTGTGCGTCATGATTAACCTGCTCGCTTGCTCCTGTTTCTTGTCTTTTATTTTGTTTATGTTTTTTATTGTTGTTACGTTTTGTCAGAGATGAATACAGAAGAGTGTTACTCTCTTTGTTATTATTTTATGTCTGATCACTGTATTTCTAATTGTATTTATTATCCTGTAACTGGCCTTCGCTGTTGGATAAATATATATTATTATTATTATTATTATTATTATTCCTCTGTCGACGCATCACCCGTCGCGAAAATAATAAGGTTTACACAGGGTCCAACATAATTTTCAACAAAATTAGTTTGGGATAGCAAGAAGGCGTGCTCAATGGAGTGAGACACACCCGAAGAAATATGGAGAAACGTTATAAATCACACTATCTTCGCGATTCGTACAAAATACGAAAACCAGTTTCTATTGTAATATGTATCTGCAGTACTGTAGGCTGTTTATTCAGGGAGCTCCGACCCCCTGTTAGAGCTGCTGACGTAAGATGTGCGCGAGGGCGAGCCTTCCGCCAACAGAAACTGTCTGGAATGTACACTGCAAAAAATTACAGTAATTTTACTATAGTAAATCGGAAATATTACATGAAATAACGTTGTGAATTTACTACGATAAATCATGTAAACCTTGTTTTACCTGTTTTTTTCCAGGATATTTGAGATTGAAAGAGAAGTTTCGGTAAAATTTATAGTTATTTCATGTACTTTTAAGATGTAATAAAAACGAAAAGAAAAAATACCGTAAAAAACATTAATATTTTGCGATTGCTACTAAAATTTACTTAATAATGTAAGTGACCAATTTTTCAGGTAATTATTGCACATTAAATGTAATTTTACCAACATTTATTAATTTTACAGAAAAAAAAAACGAAATATAAAAATATCCTCAAAAGAAATCTTATTAAAGAGACAAACATTTTTGTTGTCGTTTAGGTGGGGAGTTCAGTAAATTGTACACTGCTCAAACGATTCTTAATTTATTTCACCAATAAAACATACATAATGGCACTCCTATAACCGCATGTACGTATGAAGGTATACGTTGTACCTAAGCAAAAGCGCGAATTCCCCGGGCGGGAAATTTAAAAATTCATATTTGACTACTACATTTTTATGTTATTTTTAGTCTTCAAGAGGGTAGGTACTAAAGTACTGTAATGTAATATCATCTCTACATATTATATGTATATACCTATTCATCCAACAAAAGTCTGCGCATACATATTCGTTTATATATAAAACACTATAGGTAGGATTTCGTGAGTAAAAGTATATATGTATGCACAATATTCCTTGAAAGTTATTTTACTTTAATATTTGGGTAAAACTACCTTCAAATGCACAAAATTCATACGCCGCAATGTGATTGGTTATTAGGTTATTTGCCTGTGCACGTAGGTAATTCTAGTCAGTTGTTCAAGTGATTATTGGCTCGATCATATCACGTGATGATGTAAATTGTGGTGACGCATAAACAATCGCAAGTTGGGGTGATCATTCCTGTTTGTGTGTTCCCTCAAGCATTGTAAAAGAATTAGGTAAGATGCTTTTATAAAAATACTCCTTTTAATATATTTTCACATGTGGTTAATACAGCAATTCTTTTTTTTTTTAAATATTTCACCGATTTTACTTATTGTTAGTACTTTAACGGGTATTCTGATTCATGATGGAACAGACGCCAATATTAACCATCACCTAATGTTTTCATAAATTATTTATTGCTCCATGAATATAAACACAAATTGATTAAAAATTTCACTATTATCCACGATTCACCGTTAAAATTAAAACGAATTCTAAACTGTTACAGGTTATTTACTTATATAAAACAAAACCTTTAATACATTACTTTTATAAAGAAATAATGTATTTATATTTACAGTAATTGCATCTCAGGATCTTGCTCCCGGTGTAGAGAACTGTGAGAACCTATGATGCAATTTGTATTCGTTTTTGTATAATGTATAAGAGACTTTTTAAAGATAACTTGGCTCTAATAATTCAGTAGTCGTTTTTAATGATTATTCATCAATTGGGTGTTGCGATAAGTAAAAATTATATTTATCTTTTCCTTCTTCTAGTGGAATATTTATTCGTGCACAAGTTGTAGGTACCTATTTACATGAATTTCATTTGATCTATTTACTGAATATAATAATATAATGGAAGTAACATTTGTTTCTCTTTTTTTGTTTCAGAGCAAAATTCAATGAATTGGATAGCATTTGGTTCGGAAATAGCCATTAAATGTCAGATAAAGGAAATTTATATTTTTTATTCTACTGAAGATTAATAAAATATGTATTTGCTTATTCTTAGTTTTATTCCTATAACTCAACAACATTGACGTTTTGCAAGTTCTGAAGCTGCAACAAAATTGTCTAATAACTAAGAATTTTTTTGTTTTGGTACTTATTATGTTTTATAATCCTATACTAAGCATACTTTGCCTTTAATTAAATTACTATTTATAGTAGCCTGTGATATTCATATGTGTATTTGATAACATTACGGAATATTAATGGTGATGTCTAAGTAAAATTATACAATTTATATTCCTCAATGTTACCAAATTAAAACAGGAATTTAATTCGAGTTACAGTATGCTGCAAAAAGTAATAAGGTTGTAATCAGAATCACACATGCAAGGGAATTTTACTGTACAATGTATATTGACACGTGTAATATTCACGTTCTTAGTATTTTTACCTGCCTTCCTTATAAAATTACATGTCAAAATTACTTGACTATTCGGTAAATATACAATTTATATAAATATTATATATGAATTTTACAGAACAACGTTTCAAAAATACATCAGCGTATGAAATTTACTAGTGGATAGAAATTTTACTGTATGAAGTACTTGTAATATCGTAGGCAACTTTGTTACCAACGATTTTACATGTAATTTTACTGGAAATTTTTTTACAGTGTAGTTATAGAATTTTTTAATTTCTACGAGTGAGAACCTGCCATGGAATGTTATGGAATCCACACGAAGAACACCATCAAGACTTTAAGTAACTTTTATTCATTCCATTGAAAATTATTTCCAGAAGAGAGTTTAAATTGAACAAGAAAAAAACAAACGGAACTGATGAAGAATGTCTGGCTTCACGAGTAGTTGCCTGTTGGAGATTTGCCGAGCCAGAACGTTACAGTTGGTCGGAATTCGGTCGACCACAAGCAGACATGAATCTCAAGGCTCGCGATTTGTCGAACACGGTAAAGCCACAGACCGTGGGAACAAAAGGAGAGGGATACATACATACATCAATTTCGGAGGTACAATTAAGAATGTGTTGTCCTTTCGAAGGTTGTCCTAACGACGGCAGACGAAACGTCGGATTGAAGCAATCTTATGCATGGGCGATCATCACCTCATTTTCATAGGAAGTTGTGATGATTTTTTTAGGACTATAAGTTTTAACATGAGTTTAGGATTAAGAACATAAAAGACTGTAGTGATTTTTAAGGATGCCTCCTTATCAAGTGCACTCTCTAAGCTAAAATTATGATATTATTAGGACTTTCATAGAGTATATCAAAAAAAAAACATTCAAGTTTACCAAAAGTTGAAAGCTTACTGAGAAGGCAGCCAAATTGATCAAATTAAAACGATTCCCACTATAGGCGCAACTTAAAGTCGGTATTTTTAGATAGATTCAACATATGATACAAACAAATGTTTCCTTTTAATAATAATAAAGTTGATGACGATTTCTCAGATACCGCATATATACCTTGTTTGCTGATTTAAGTTTAAGTTTTTTAAGTAAGATTTGATTACAATTAGATTTCAGATAATATTAAAAGGCTCCATTTATAGGATAAAAATACCGTTTCCAAGCTCATATTTTCTTACCTAATTTACCCAACGTAATGCAATGCAATTATAGGGCAATAATGTTATAATAATGGCAGTACCTACAAATGCTCATTTTACGCCTACGAAAGAAAATAAACAGTCTACTTAACCTTCATATCTACTAACGCGTTACTAACCATTAACCATATACATTGTACTGAAATACATAATAGCGTAAGTTTATTGGAAAAGATATCAGCTTCTGAACCAAGCGTAGTTTCATTTTTGATTAATTACAGTGATATGTTCTAAAACAACACGGTTCTACACTGCAATTAGTGCACTTCTTACAATATGAAATCATTAAATAAACGGTTTTCTGCTAGCACTGTAATTAATATGACGCAATTTTTAAATTAAAAATTTATTTAATGATTTCATACTGTAAGAAGTGCACTACTAATTGCATATTTGCTGCCCTGCCGGCTTTCTAAGATGTGTATTTGAGACAATTCAAATTGTGAGGAGCCGAACACCTCGTTAGCTCAACTGAAGCGCCCGTCCGGCAAACGGAAGGTGTCGGGTCCAAATCCTAAAAGAGGTAAAATTTAATATAAAAATTGCCTCATATTAAATTACAGTGATAGCAGAAAAGCATTTATTTAACTGTTCTACACTATTCAAATTATTAATAAATTCAAAAAGGGAAGTGTGTTACAGTAGTATTTAATAATTGGAGTAAAATACAGTCACCGACAGAATTGAGTGGACATAGTATTATATTTTATTATTAATGTATTTGTTTTGTCCCCCTCAAATTTAAAGCACAAATAGCACATTTTCAAGCAAGCAATTGCACAAAATATATGCCGATAACTGAAACACAATAGAAACTGAAAATAAATTCTCACGAGTGATTTTTTACAAAGGAAATATTGGGAACCGGAAATTAAATCTGTGTGAAGAAAACTACGGAAAAAATGTTACAATCTGCGATTTACCAAAAAACTGTTGAAACCGTTCTGAGCACCTTTGGTTTAACCCTTTAGAATAATGCTAGTTTACTCTAAAATCACACAAAAATATTCACTGACATAAAGGATCCTATTCCAAATGTCGCCGCAGAAAATAACTTAGCCGTTTACTCTTGCAAATAAATTTTATGAATCATAAGCCATATTACCAATTTTAAGATGACTAGATTAGAATTTTTCAAAGTATCAATGATGAAAGAAAAACTGCCTGAAGGCATCGTCGTCCAAAGTGTCCAAACTACTTAAGCCTAAAAAATAATCTTAAGAAAAGATAAATTCTTTTTTTTTAATTTAATTAATAAAGATTGATTTAAAGAAAAAGTACTGCTACGAAACTTGTAGATAAATCTTTCAAATTCTCAATTAAATTTTATTAAGTAAACAACTGTTTAATTTTACTAAACACCACCAACTCTAATGCTCTCAACAACTTCAGAGTTAAACCAGATCTCAAACGATAGAGGGCAATGATGGTATTCTGCCCTACTCTAACGGTTTCACGTCCATCCTTAACAAATAGGAAGATAGGAAGTAAAATTCAAATTTCCCGCCGAATTTCCATCAACATTGCTTCCGAAAGAAACAAACCGCCAACTCAATGAACATACAAAACTGATAAATAACACGTGATAAGAACCCACAGAATCATGACCAACCGCACATATTCAAAATCACAGGTTTTACAATTTAATACATCAACAAAAATCTAACCTTGAAATCTCTTGTACCTAATATAAAGATTATGAGTTCAAAAGACGAATGAATCGCCTACTGCTGGTACGAACAACTCCTCCAATATAAATTCCATGTTCAATAAATCAGCTCCGATGAAGTGTACCAAGACGCCAATAGAATCCTACAGCTAAAATTGCCTGGAATGTTGAACCCCAAGATTAGATTAAAGGATCACCCCAAATCACCAAATAACTGGATACACATCGTCTTTGCACAAAATACGTAGTACTCTCATCCGAAGTAAGTACATTAGAGCACTTTCAGAATTTCATACTGATAAATAACACAATTTCTAGATAAAGATTTCAAAAAGCTACTATAGTCTCAGGAAAATTGAAAAAGAAGTCCCTTCTCCCATTTGTTTTCAACAATTTCCAAGACGAAAATACGCCGGTAACCCTCAAATAGATATCATTTCCTACGATACGACTGAATTAAAATTCCCAACGTCGAACATTCATCGAAAGACACGAACATACGATGAAAACCATTTAACAGCATTAATTAAGTCAATACGATCAAATACATTTATATAACACAATTTTGATATCATGGATTCTGTGGGTTTTACTGAACATAATACACATAAAATAACATAGCAGTATGTACATATTCTTTACAATATTGCTTTGAAACAAAGATAAGTATATTTATTATACTTAAAAACAGATATCTTTTATCAATGCAGATAACTACACTCAGCTGATGTGTATCGTTAATTAATAATTCCCAGTAGTAACAAGCTTCTTTTGGGCTTATGAATATTGCCCTCCGTAATATTTGTCAAACAAAGCAAACACATATAAATATTATAATGTCCTACTGTAGCATATATTTGCTTTAAACAATCATTCACGTCATGTCAAGGAGAAATATCAATCGACTTTTCAAGGTTTCCCTACGAATTTGCTTATGTATTTTGCGAAATGGAATTGTACCACGAATTAATGTGCGAAGTAGGTACTGGGAAAAATTACAAGCATTCGTAAAGATAAAATATCACTGCACTGTTAGCAGAGATACCTACTTAAAAATATAAAAGCTTTCGATATTTAAAATCTGAAATTCCCGATAATTTCGCATTACTACTAACTGCCGCACCTATAATGCGTCCACATTTATTAAAATTTGTAATTTTAATAAATATGTATTTGTATAAAGAAAATAGTTAAGTGTAAAGCATTTACCAAGCAAATATTGGTATAATTTGCAACATATTACGAGGTTTAGGAGATATTCTAGAGAAATACAATATAAACATATACGAATTATTGTTTTCAGTGTTTCTTTCACGAAGTTAATCGGTTCCGATTTTCCAGAATCCAGGAAATAATGTGTTTCTATTCTATGTGCTGTTGACTTTTTTTTATAATAAACACACAGATATACGGAGTGCGTCAGAAAATTACCGACAAACTTCTAAATGGTCCATGTGCCCTACTTTCATAAATACTGGTTTTGCATGCATTTAGATCCTTTTTCATGCAAAACCAGTACTTATGAAAATATGGCACTTAAACCCTTTAGAAGGTATACTCTTCAATTTGTAATTTTCGAGTAAAGAGTACTTTTTAATATTTTGATTTGCAATAGATCTATAGTAAAGTTTAGTAATTGGAAATACTATCTAAAAGCTTTAATGATATTTAAATAACCATAATACTGTGTGTATTTCAAAATATTCGTGCTCCTAATTCTTCCTCATTTTAAATATGAACTTCACATGCAAGTGATTTTATATAAACCCAGAAGGAGTAGTCGACATTTAAATCGGAGCACACCACGCGACTGGTTCTCCTCTGCCAATCCATCTACCATAAATGTTTATGTCGTCTTAAGATGCAAAGATTCTTACACTGTAACCATACAGAAACTGATAGCTCAAACTTCAACCGTTTGGAAAAAAAATCAGACAAATACAGTTCCGCCATTTTTAAAGGAAAATTGAAGATACGCGGAAAACTAAGCCGTTTGTGGCAAAATATTTCTAACAAAAGATATTCGGAATTTAATGTTGAATATAATAAGCTGTTTATATACAGCGTGTACCATTTAAAAAAATTATATTATTATTCCTGACAAGCTTACCGATCACTCGGTGTATGTAAAAATATTTTCAAATTGTGAAGCGTTTACAACAATACATATTTCAGTTATCAAAATGTTTGCTCAGCTAACAGTTATCTAGTAATTGAACATTTAAAAAACTTATTCATCAAAATTTTGTATTACAAAGTAAATTTAATATCCAAATCCCAAATAAAACTACTAAAAAAATATCTAATTGTTTAATGTTGAAATTTTAATAATAAGAAACTTAAATCGTAAATTGAACCAAATACAATTTCTTAAATTGAATACGTTCAATTAGGGATACTGAGCAAAGAGAGAAAATCTCGCCATTACCTGGGGGGTTATTCTCGAATCTGAGGGAGTGGAAATTCCGTGAGAATTGTCAAAAAATTCCTACGATTCCAATAGTTGGTATTCTCGAGTTCAATTTCTCACGTTTTCGTAGGAAAGTACTCCCGAAAGATTCCCCGGTATTTTCTCCTACAAATAAGCAGGAGAATTTGCATGAGAAATTGAATCGGCTTCGCTCGGTTTTATTTCGGCGGCTTACGGCTGTTGATATTTAATATTTGATAGTAGAATAACGAATAACAATATATAGCTTGCAAGTAAAGCAGCTTGAATTAATATGATACCTTATATATTCTCTAATTAATAACACAAATATTTGTGAGATTTACACTTTTAGTCGGATGTTAAAATTATATATTCTCCCCTAATTTTATATATACCTATATTGTGCGATGGATGCAGAAAATATTTCAAAACTTGAACATGAATGCAGTTAAGCGATAATTTGTTTAAATGATACTTGTATATGAATAAAGCTTCAGTCAGATATATAATTCAATTCTTATAAGCTTAGCGGCGAAATCCGAGCTATTCCATACAAGATGTTTATGTACTCTTTTATTAGTCGTGGTCTTGCTTTTGTGTAGCTGTAACATGTCTAGATTTTTATCTTTGCCATGATTTTTATTTTTAAAAATGCCATGAGATAATATCGATCAATGTAAAGAAAACGATCACTATATTTTCAATTAAAAAGAACTGTTATAAATACGTCTCTTTCTACCGCCGTTTCTATTGGTTCTTTCCCATCCCTTCCTAATATATGACTTGACAACAACGTGCTATAATTCCCCGGGAGTAAACGTAGGAAAGATATTCCCTGTTAGTTCGAGAATACCACATTTTTAGTAACGGGGAGTTAGTGGTGAATGTTATTCCCTGGGAGTGAACACTTTCCATCGGTTCGAGAATAACCCCCCTGTAGTTATAAAACAAAAAAATAGCAGTACACAATCTAAAAAGATAACATTCAAGAACGACCTTAGTATATCTCTGAACATGGCTGATATGCAAAAAAAATATCAGCTGATATTGTATACGTTGTATGAAATTTTGATCTAGAAACTAGGAAGCGCTGTAAATGTGTTTCTATAAAATTTAGAAATTTTTAACACAAAAGATTTTACCGTGATAATTATAAAAGAAAGTAAGGATTTTCTGAATTAATAAAGATATTACGATATGCTGGAATTGATTTTCATTTGAGATCGTATTTCCATTTCAATTCCGGAAACTGGATTCACAAATTGAACCATTCGCGTACTTCCAGTAACATTATTATGTTTCCGCTGTAATAAAATTAGCAGATACCTATTTATAAGAATTACTTTTAAAAATATGTGAATTAAACATTCGAAATTATAAATTTGTGTTTAATTCTAACCGGCACAAGGGATTCCATAACATATTTTCGGACTGTAGTTATATTTTACGAAGTGGTTCATCAAATATAGATTAGTTATTAACTTGCTTTTGCAACTTGTTGCCCTAAAATTGTACAAAAACATATGCCGAAAAGAGTTTAAAAAAAAAACGGATCACCGGATAATTGCTAAATATGGTTAACATTGTTCTACAAATCCGAAATTCATTACAATTATGAGTGCTCATATTGTTTAATCACTTTGCTTGCCAATCTGTGTCGTGTATCTATACATTAACATAATATATACTACATATAATCACAGAAGAAAAATACATAATATTTAATGTGGAAATACAGCTACAATACTCGGATATTTTTATAAACATTCTTCCAATTATAAAACTGTTGATATTATACAAGATAAACAGATGTCACTGCATTTGGTGTTTCAGTTATCTGAAGTACTTATGTTTCAGATAAGTTATGTTATTACAAGCAAATTGTTTCTAAGTAATTAACGCATAACTACATATATAGATAATAAGCAGATAATTTCCAAGAAATTATCCTGCGATAATTAGTTACCTTAGGTATTTTGAATTATTAACTTTACGATCAATCCCGAAATTAAAATTAAAATAAATAAACGCTATTTATATCAAGTGTTTAATTTTTTTTTGACGTATATAGCGGACGTTGCTACGCACTAATCAGAGCAAGAGACCCTTCTGAAACTCCGCCCCTGTTGATATCCTGGAATCATCTTATCAGTTTATCCTCATGGATATCGGGCTGTCTATCCACTCTCCCTACATCTCCCCTCCCTCCACGAACAGGATTAGAAGTTCGGGAATAGAAAACAAGGTCTACCTCCAGTTTATGATAGGACAGCTCCAGCTTCACGTTCTCTCTCTTCACCCTCTTTTATCCTCATGATGTATCTTATGATGTTAAGTTATTTGGTGCTAGCGTTATTCCCAGGACTTAGTATGCTTCTTTTCGTCTTTACATCAATGACAGGAGAAGATGGTATCCTCTACTGTATCCTCATTCCAACAATACGCACATTGTGGTACATGATCGTTTTTAAATACTCCGTGTCCAGATAGGGCTTGTGTTAGATAATAATCCGTTATCCCATGTTGCACTCCATCCACGGTCTTAGTTGGGGAATCAGCAGCTTTGTCCATTGAGCATTTATATAGTTCTCATTCCATCTCTCTTCCTATAGGTCCATTATTCTTTCCTGTGCTCTATCACGGGTATTTACACTGCCGCTATCATGTGTATACTTCCTCCCATATACCATCAGATCTATTGGCGGCATGCGACATGCCGGTATGGTGCAAAACCTAGAAACGACTTTCAGCAAGATTTTTCTTTGCTGTTTCTCCAGCATGTTCCTATAAGCTATTTTATCCATAGCCCGATACCACACTGACGCTGCATAAAAGATAATGTATGTCACTACACCCGCTATAGTACTTTCCTTTCTTCGCTCGATGGTCCTCCTATATTCGACACTTATGTGTTCCCATAGTCTATGATGGATAGTAAAGCATAGTCTATGGTCTAGTATTACTAGTAATGTTTAGGTATTATTATTATTTATTTATTTAGTTTCATTGCCCAACAGAAGAAATTCCATTTACAGGGCAAAAATAATCGAAAAGTAACATGCAAATCACTTAAAAATAAGTTACAATAATAATCAACAAATCCAAATGCAGAATACAAAATTTTGACATTACATTGCTAACTAACTTAAAATGAAATACAATTAACCTAAAAACAAAGTACATACAAATTTTAACCCTACTTAGTTAACAGAAGAAAAAAAAAATTAACTAAAAGAAAAACCAATTATAATGGATATTTCCAGTACATTTGCTGAGGATAAACGACAAAGAAGAGTGATTAATATCGGTATCAGAGTGAGACAGTGAATTGAAGGTAGAGCACATTCTAAATAAAGGCGAATTAACTAAAAGGTTAGTTCGCGGTTTACAGCAGTAAAAAGTAGATGGAGCTCTTGCAGAAATTCTGGGGATGCTGAAATTAACTAGGCTTAATAGAGGAGGTGAGTCAATTTTATTGCGTAGCAAATTAAAAAGAAAAGCAGCATCAGCCTGGGAACGTCGGAGGTCCAAAGAACTGAAGCGATACGTTTCCAAAAGTGTATTATGGCTAAAGCCCTGAGGTGGGTAAACGAGATGATCTTTGTAATAAAGAAATTTTATGAAACGCCGTTGCACCTGTTCTAACAGACATGCGTGACTACGATAAGTAGGTGACCACACCGTCATGGCGTACTCGAGCCTAGAGCGTACAAATGCATTATAAAGGGATATAATACAATCTCTATTGATAAAATTACGAGAAGTTCTTATAACAAAACCTAACATTTTGAGTGCATCATCGCAAGTTTTAACAATGTGATCCTTGAAGGAAAGATTGGAATTGAAGGTTACACCAAAATCATTAATCAAAGAAGCACGTTCAAGTAAACTGTTGTCAAAGTTGTAAGCATGAATGATAGGGTTAACTCTTCGCGTAAAGCTTACAACCTTACATTTAGAAACATTCATATTAAGTTTATTGTCAATACACCAGTCGCGCACAACATCAAGTTGATTTTGAAGAAAGTTACAATCGTCGGTGTTTTCAACAGTAGAATATATTTTCAAATCATCAGCGAACATCAGTCTATCACAAGATAGGGACTCACAAAGATCATTAACAAAGATTAGGAACAGAAGAGGGCCTAAATTAGTTCCTTGCGGTACACCTGAAGTAGGAAAAAAGAACTCAGATTGATGACCAGCATAATTCACGTAATGTGTTCTTTCCGTAAGATAAGATGAAAATAAAGATATGAGGCGCGAAGAAAAACCAATGCTATCAAGCTTAAGCAACAATAAACGGTGATCAACATGGTCGAAAGCCTTTGAGAAATCGGTAAAAATAACG
Organism: Cetonia aurata; assembly: GCA_949128085.1. Lineage (NCBI taxonomy): Eukaryota > Metazoa > Arthropoda > Insecta > Coleoptera > Scarabaeidae > Cetonia > Cetonia aurata. The sequence continues at coordinate 4,257,253 of OX421885.1, forward strand.
TCGACTTGTGTGTTAGCATCCAATTTAGAAGTGAGATATTGTGTAAATTCAATAAGATTAGTCACAGTCGACCTCTTACTAACAAAACCGTGTTGATGAGCAGAAATTAAATGGTGGATTTGCGGATATATCTGATTACTCAAATTGTGTTATTAAAAATAAGGTAGGAAAAAAACTAACTAGATTGAGAGTCTTAGGATATAGTACATATTTAACAAAAATCATAGTAAACTTTGAAAGGAGTTCATTTGTGAAAAAATACAGGGTATTCCACTTAAAAAAATATATTTTTTTCCAATTTTTCTGTGGTTGTCAAATAAATAATACGGCTTTACAATAAATTTCGTTCAAAATCAACATACCAAAAATTGAAACACCTTTTAGTTTATTATAATCTCGAATTTCGTCGCTTTGCAGTCAAGGATTAAATAGTTAGGATTTTTTAAATGAACAGTAATTTCGGTGGACATTTTTAAAAAACATGCTTTTCCTCCTAAACGAGTAGACTTACACGGATAAAAGTCGTAACAACGTTGACTTAAAATTGGATGTATATATCAAAAATATAAAAATATACAGGCTGTTCCGACAAAAAAAAAAAACGGGTACGGTAAATATTAATAAATGAAGTATTAATGAAGTAATAAGGAAAATAAATAATTACTAATACATACATCATACATGATGGAGCTTGAGATACTTTTTATAAATTTCCGACAGGCATTCGACTCTATCAATAGAGAAAAACTTATGCAGGCAATGAGAGAACTTGGAATTCCAGCGAGATTCAGACGGCTCACGATGATGACAATGAAATCTACCATACAATGACAATAAAAACAGCAAAAGGGGAAACAGAAGAATTTGAGACCAATAAGGGAGTGAAACAAGGAGATTCGTTGTCAGCAGCGCTTTTTAATCTGGCGCTGGAATTCATAAGCAGAAGAATAAACAAGGGGACACTCAGGACGAAACCAGGCCAAATCATAGCATATGCCGACGATGTGGTAATCATAGCGAAAACAAGAGGGATATTATATATACAAATGTTAGAGAAGATAACAAATGAAGGAAGAAAAATAGGTTTATATATAAACGAAAATAAAACAAAAATAATGAAGATAGGCAATAAAGCGAGCCGGGAAGATTACGTGAAAATAGGCCATTACAAATTTCAACAGACTGAAAAATACAAGTATTTAGGAATCATGATATCTTGTGATGAAAGTAGGGAGACCGAAATGAAGGAAAAAATTATGGCCGGTAGTTAAGCATTCCATGCTAATAAGAAATTGTTAAAAAATAAATACCTTACGAAAAGTTCCAAAATAAAGATATACACTCCGCCAAAAAAGTATCGCATAATTTAGTTTTGAATCATAAAAGTATCGCATAATCTTTGTTTGTAGCATAAAGTTGTAAATATACTTTAATGCGCTCTAAGATATAATTTCTATGATTGTTTAAATAAAATACAGGCCAAATAAAAACAAGAACTCATACTTGAGATTTTTATTAAAACAAGAAATTATAATTTTGGAAAGAAAAATGTCATAACAGTAGCTTTTAATACTGAGTATTGCCACCTCTGGCTCTTATGACCGCTCGCATACGGTTTGGCAGAGATTCGATTAACCTCCGTATATAAGCCTGATCCAAATTCTCCCACTCGTCACGGAGAGCATTTTCTAGTCCATGCAGGTCCGCTGGGGCAACATTTTGGGTTCGTATCCGTCTGTGAAGGAGGTCCCACACGTGCTCGATAGGGTTCATGTCCGGACTTACCGCAGGCCAATCTAAAACTGGAATACCAACATCGTTAAGGTATTCCTGGACGATTATTGCAACATGCGGTCGTGCATTAACATGAATTCGTTTCCTATAATTGGCGCATATGGTACTACATGTTCTTCTAAAATGTCCGTTATATACCTGTGAGCAGTCAGTGTACCTCTGTCTACTGGTACTAACTCTGTACGACCTGTTAAACAGATGCCTCCCCAAACCATAATAGAGCCACCAGCGAAATTAGGTCTAGGTCTGATATTACACTGCGAATAGCGCTCACCGTCTCGTCTGTACACTGAGATACGCCTATCTGAGGTGTAAAGACCAAATCTTGACTCATCTGTGAAGAGTATATTGGCCCAGTCATTAATGTTCAAATTTACATGTTCTCTGGCAAACCTTAAGCGAGCCACTCGGTGGTTCCTAGTGAGACGAGGGGCTGTTACAGCTACTCTAGCTCTTAATCCACTCTGTCGTAACCTATTCCGAATAGTTTGAGTACTCACACGAGTATTTCTGACTCTAGCCAAGTCGTTCTGCAATTGTTTCGCAGTTACATGTCTTCGATGTAATGCTTGTAGTAGTAAATAGCGGTCATCTTGGCGAGTAGAACATCTTGGACGACCTGGTACAGGTCTTCTACTGTAAATGCCTGTTTCCCTATATCTGGCTACGGCTCTAGAAACACTTGACTGATTGATGTTCATCAAATTAGCAACGTATGCTTGAGATCGTCCATCTTCGATTAAAGCAACTATAGCAGCCGCTTGTTCTGAAGTTAAATTGCTCATTTTAGTTTTAAAAGCGTTGGTACAGAAGTCTGACTTCGCACTTTAAAATTTGTCCGTATAGGAAGACTTTCAATAAACAACTGAGCAAACCTTACACATATGCATTTTTCTAAATGTGTTCTTTTAGGAAAAAAATAAAGTAAAAACGCCAAGTTCCATTATTTTGTTAGTGTTTTTATAGTTCACATACACGAGGCAAACTTTTTGTGAACGTATAAAAATATCTTGGTTCATAAATGCCCTTTTTTAGTTTATGCGATACTTTTTTGGCGGAGTGTATAAAACCATAATAAGACCGGTGATAATGTACGCACCTGAAACGTAAACCATGACAAAAAAAGATGAGGAGCACTTAAGAATATTGGAAAGGAAGATATTAAGAGCCATATTAGGACCTATAAAGGGTGCTGAAAATGAGTACAGAAGAAGAACGAATTATGAAGTAAATGAAGAAATTGGGCTGGACATTGTAAAGAAAATAACACAGCAAAGAGCCAAGCGGCTTGGACATGTATGGAGAGCAGATGGAGCAATAATAAAGGAAATGCTAATATGGGAGCCTAGCGGTAGAAGAAGGAGAGGAAGACCCAGATCGAGATGGTTTGGAGAAGTGATAGAAGATCTCGACAGGGCCGGCGTAAGAAATTGGAAAAGGAAGGTTGAGGATAGGAATTTGTGGAGACAAGTGTGCGAGTCCATATAACAGAGAAATGGGGATTGATCCATCCCGAAAAATGGATCTAGAGAGCTTCCGTTTGGAAGCGGCACTACCCCTTCGGGGGTGTCATCGCCACTATGTATATATAATACATACATCTCTAACACGTTTTATTTTATGACAGTAGTTGCACAATTTAATTATTTTATTTTATTTTGACTAATCTTCATACTGATATTAATTGTAATTATTTATTTTCCTTACTACTTAATTAGAACTTTATTTATTAATATTTTAACAACCTAATTGTATATTAGGGAAAAGTGGCGGTTGATTCATGGCCACATAGACAACATCATGAGCAGGAAAGAATCTGAAGAGTTCGATAGACAAAGGAATAGACCCATATAATGGGATTAGGTTTAGACACCCACTGACGCTGGCTGATGTAGATGCCTAGGCGGTTCCGGTAGCGTTTATTTTTTGGGAGTGATAGGGGGTTTTTAGTGGGTAACCAGATATTGGAGTCCTATACTACCAGGCCATTAATCCAGGTCTGGTGCACATAAAGAATTTTCCCCGCAAAAAAAAATTGTATGTTTAACTTTATTTGCGTTTGGTTATTTTAATTTGGTAAAAACTATTTAAATTATTTCCATTAATATTGGAAGTTCATACTACTTTGGTATTTCTTACCATGCCTGAAGATGTCCGTGTAGGACGAAACCGGTATATAGATTGTATTAAAGAACTTGTGAGGAACAGAGTTTTATTATTTTAACTCCACCTGAGTAGGTACTTATTTATGTCAAAAAAAAATCATAACTAATGTGCTTATCTAAATATCTTTAATATCTTCTAGATTATTTATGCATTATTTCCATTATTTATTTTTAAACGTATTTAATTTGATATCGTACAAATTTGTGAATTCATAATCACTATAAGGTATTGCTGACGAATAGGGCTGTTACTCGAACCCGAATACCCGGTTCCAGGTACCCGAAAACGGTCGTAGAAGCGACTACATAATTTCGAGTACCTGGTTTCAGGTGCTCGATTTCGGATACCTGGATATCCGGTTCCGTGGCTGAGTACGCGGCTAGCCTAGTAACTTATCGGTGGCTGAACGGTTTGCACGGTCGCCTTTCACCCCATAGGCGCTGGTTCTATTCCAGACCGGGACGATAATTTTTAATTGTGGATAAAAATCAGATCATGCCTTCTTCTTGGATAGAAAATAAAGCCGTACACCCCATGTCAATGCGATATTTAGCACGTAAAGAATATACCAGAGGTTGGAACTCCTTCGGGTTCGGCAAAATTTCAGTGAGGATGGTACAATACGTCAATAGATGTTAGCAACTGGAAGAATCAAGGTATATTACATAACCCGGAGCTTCGCACAGCTACAAACATACCCGGGTTTTCCTAAATAGTGAACTACACACAGAAAATGCATTCTGAGTTCAAAACAAAATATTGTTTTAACACAATCATCTTAAAGAGAAAATGAAATAGTTTTGTTTTAAGTAAATCTTTTACCACTAAGAAAATTTAAAGTTTTAATTCAAGTAAACATTTGCTTCGATGAATTTTCTTAACTAGAGAGTATATTTGCTTAGTGTAAGTAGATAGAGATGAATTATGCGAGCTTAGATCTGTGAGTGCATTGAGAGTTTGCTTGTGTCCCGTAGATGGAGACAATCTTATTTCCATAGTAGAGAGAATCGCATCAGATATAGCTTGAGAATGCAATAGCGATGAAAGTGGGTTTGCACTTGGAGTGATGCTGATGACGCTACCAGGCAGAAAGTATAGTCTCTCTCTAGCTATTCCCCTTTCATTGCTTTTGCTGGTATGGTGATTCCAACAATAGACCATGAACCCGCCTGGTGGCATTTTTCGGTTCTAATTGTGTTTGGCATTTTTACTGTGACTTGTATAAAGTGTTATGATTTTAAAGTAAGTATTACTATTCTTAAAAAGACATGAAAAGTGATTTAATTCAAGAATTCTAACATTTTGCTCCAAGACTAATGCTTTTAATGCAAGTAAACGATATTCTTAAGTGAAGACTAAAAGTAGTTTCATCCAAGACTGTTAACCTCTTATGTCAAGATTATGCCGTTAAGACATTTTTTTTTCTTGCCTTAAAACGTTTTAGTCTTGCGGGTCTTCAAAACGTAGATTTATTTGGTTCAAGACAAATTTATTTAAGGTAAGCATGCATTTTTCTCTGTCTAGAGAGGTACCCGGTTTCCGAAAAAGACCGTTTTCAACAGCCCTACTGACAGCCTTAAAAAGATTATAGAGATAAACAGATGTCTTTAGTGCTCATCTATAGTTATTTATCTTCCGTGATATTAAAAAGATAGATCTCTTACTGAAACTTTATCCGTACAGATTCCTTAGTATTTAGATTTTATCCAGATTAAGATTTGGATATCTTATAATATGTCATAATCATTGTTTCCTTTCCAAATCCATACACATTACTGAGAGAGCGCATAGTAGAGCTTGTATATTGTAAATATGCTATTCGAGAGAGCATTTCCTATTTTGCAAGGGCCCCTGGTAGCGCTTGATTATCTTTAAATTTGATTAAAAGTAAAAATAGAAATTGTTTGGATGTGAGTACGTGCCATAATTTATCAATAAAAAAAGAAATTTTAGGCTTAACATTTAACATAATGTTACGTTTAGGAACCTTCACTAGACGTGTAAAAAATGGTAGACACATACTGTAATGTTAATATGTAGCTTTCAAAGCACCGTCAAAGTTGTGCTACATTTTATTCAACGCAAAAGATCGGACAGATAAATTTAAATCCGGTGTTTACAAATTAGAGTGCCCTGGGTGTAATAGTATATATATATATATACATAGGACAAACCGAAAGGAAGTTCGAAACAAGATTCCAAGAACGCATGAGATCTTTTAAATTTAAAAAAAAACAGACAGTACATTCGCAAATCATTTACTGGAACATAATCATAGTGCACCGGCTTTGGGCAAGTTAAAAAATTTACATTTATGCGACAAAGGTCGAAATAGTTATTTGTATCACTAGGCCAGAAACTATAGTTTTACGAGTATGAGCACGGTTTGTGTGGCCGAGGCGAAGCCGAGGCCCCACAAGTGCGAAGTTACTACAAGCATTACGTCGAAGACATGTAACTGCGAGACAATTGAAGAACGACTTGGCTAGAGTCAGAAATACTCGTGTGAGTACTCAAACTATTCGGAATAGGTTACGACAGAGTGGATTAAGAGCTAGAGTAGCTGTAACAGCCCCTCGTCTCACTAGGAACTACCGAGTGGCTCGCTTAAGGTTTGCCAGAGGACATGTAAATTGGAAGATTAATGACTGGGCCACTATACTCTTCACAGATGAGTCAAGATTTGGTCTTTACACCTCAGATAGGCGTATCTCAGTGTACAGACGAGACGGTGAGCGCTATTCGCAGTGTAATATCAGACCTAGACCTAATTTCGCTGGTGGCTCTATTATGGTTTGGGGAGGCATCTGTTTAACAGGTCGTACAGAGTTAGTACCAGTAGACAGAGGTACACTGACTGCCCACAGGTATATAACGGACATTTTAGAAGAACATGTAGTACCATATGCGCCAATTATAGGAAACGAATTCATGTTAATGCACGATAATGCACGACCGCATGTCAATAATCGTCCAGGAATACCTTAACGATGTTGGTATTCCAGTTTTAGATTGGCCTGCGGTAAGTCCGGACATGAACCCTATCGAGCACGTGTGGGACCTCCTTCACAGACGGATACGAACCCAAAATGTTGCCCCAGCGGACCTGCATGGACTAGCAAATGCTCTCCGTGACGAGTGGGAGAATTTGGATCAGGCTTATATACGGAGGTTAATCGAATCTCTGCCAAACCGTATGCGAGCGGTCATAAGAGCCAGAGGTGGCAATACTCAGTATTAAAAGCTACTGTTATGACATTTTTCTTTCCAAAATTATAATTTCTTGTTTTAATAAAAATCTCAAGTATGAGTTCTTGTTTTTATTTGGCCTGTATTTTATTTAAACAATCATAGAAATTATATCTTAGAGCGCATTAAAGTATATTTACAACTTTATGCTATAAGCAAAGATTATGCGATACTTTTATGATTCAAAACTAAATTATGCGATACTTTTTTGGCGGAGTGTATTTAAATAAAAATTCCCCCATTTTACTTAATGACCAAACTGATCTTATGTATCCACCGCTGTTCGACACCTTCAAACAACAATAAGTGGTAACACGATTTTCCCTTATTCAGGTATTCCCTCACACTTTGTAGTTTTATCTACGTGGTGTAAAAAAATAGTAATTAGCATAAGCACCCCTTATTTGTACATATATATAAACTGCAAAATTATTCTAAGCTCTGTAATCGTTTGAAAATAACTCGAAAGAGTTAAAACTATAGTCACGAAAGTGTATAATAAATACGTGGTAAAAAACATTTTTTTATTTTAATAATATCATTAGTTAATATGTATATTTTCTTGTGTTGGTTTTAAATTTTATAGAATGGCATCTCTTTTATTTAATACATTAAAATTATGTAAAAATTAAATAGCTTACATTAACTTTTGGTGACTTGTTGAATGGTGGTACATTTTTTCATCAGTCGTTGGTACATTGAGAAAATTATGTGCGGCAGCGCCCGTTTACCATTGTTCTTAAACTAGATCGGTATATAAACCCACCAAGTGTCATCAAAATCGGTGAAGTACACTCATCTGTGTTCCCTTGTAAGTAAGAAGTTTTCATATAGGTATGTATATGTGTATATATGTAAGTGGTAAGTGGAACTCCAGTATTACCAATTGCCGATATTTTGCATCACTATCGACTAACAAAATCAAGGTCACAATGTCGAGGTTATAATTGCGAGCAGTAGAATAACATTGTGAATTGTAAGTAATTAGACATCAATTAAAACTAAGGCGTCTGCAAGTATTAGCTAGCGGGCTTCTGGCCGCACTCTGTCAAATATCTTTTAGGTCAATCGATTGACAAATTATAGCCTAAGGCCACTAGGAAAACTAATATCTCTCACAATCAATTGTATCGAAATTGCAATCTGTAAATAAATACCTATGTACTTATAATGTACAGCTATGTATTCTTCACAACATACATACATATCTGTCGCATATTCTGTAAATGTGTCTCCCACAAAACACGCCACTAGCTAATAAACGATCCACTGCTAGTGAATGTCTAAAAGGACCATTAACATTATCGTCTATTTGTACAAAGCGAGTTTCACTCATGTAATTTGAGTCAATTATATTGACCTACATATATTGTGATTGATTTTGTAATGTCAATATCTGAAACTCGGAGCTAGCAGATATTAAATGGCAGCTCATTCATTTATATTAACCGATTCTAATGTCCCTAATGTACCCAGAAATTTGGCTGCGGATGGTTTCCCTTTACGTGTATTATTTTCATTAACCTTTCATTTATTAGCGGCAAACCAATTATTTAAGTCTTAGAAGTCTTCTGTGATTGCTCACCGAGTCCTGAGCCAGTGTCATAGGGAGGACGTATCATCAGTAAACAGACAAACATTAGCTCCATCAATTGTCATTGACGTAAATTATAAATAATAAACGTCCGCGGCTTGCCTCTTGATGAACACTATTCAATTCATTCAAGAGGTGATCGGAAACTCCATTTTATTCTGTTGATTCGTGAAATAAAGTTTTAAATTTCTTTGTAACTAGCAACTTTACATTTAATGATTTTTGCTTGGTCAAATAGGGTAAATAATCATGAATGTGACAAGCTATTGAGATTATGAGAGTAATTTAAAAATGCATATTTAAAGACGCTATTAACCACTACAAAATTTCCTATATTACATTTCTTTCTCTTATTAATATCGGTACCCACGTCTACTATAAATGGTGTGTGATATTTAGCCCTTTATTGATATATAAACTTGTTCCATTCCTTTTTATTTTTTGCAGTAGTTCTGGCTTCATTCCAGTTACTCCCTCGTTTATGTAGAACCTTTCCAATAACTTTATCCCAGGTTTTCCGTGGGCTTCCTCTACTCGGTTTTTGTACATTTTAGCCTCCCATACTTGTTTTACCGGCCTTATGCTCTCCATTATGTTCAAATGTCCCTACCATCTCAGTTGTCTCTGTTCCACGAACCCGGTCACCGATTGCACCTCGAGATTTCTCTTATTTGTGTATTCGTGATCTAGTCTATTTTCGTGACGCCTCTAACTCTTTGAAGTATTTCATCTCCGCCGCCTGCAGTTTGCTCTTCTGTCTATTCGTTAAGATCAATGTTACGCATCCAAATAAAGCACAGGTCTAAACACAGTTCTGTATACATTTGATAATAATAATAATAATTCATGCCTTTACGTCCCCCAACAGCTTTCGCCAATTACAGGGGGCATCGGCCGGCCATGAGTTATTATTACGCCTGCGCCCGTGGAGCGACTTAAGATGTTCGTCTCTCAGCATTTGTCAAGGAGTGAGGAAAACCACGAAAACCTCACTCTGAGAGCAGGCCCTGGGATTCAAACTCCGGACACCGTGACTGATAGCCAAGCGCGCAAGTCACTGGACCATCAGCCACATAGTTTTGTGTTCCTTGTTACCGCTTTCTTGTTGATGAAGCTCCGGCTCATGGCATAATATATATTTAGCGCTTTCTCTGTTCTCCTATTTATCTCCAGTTCTTGCTCGCCATTGTCTTGGATTTCTACACCCAGATACTTGGAATGTATTGACTCGCTGTATTTTTATGTTGTCTAAATATATATTAGTTTCGCGAGGTGTTCCTACTGCCATTACTTTTGGTTTGTCTTCGTTAAGTTTCATTCCGTACTCTTGCAAGACTTCATTCCATATTTCCAATTTGTTCTGTAGATCTTCCTCCTTTCCTACCATTATAACAATGTCATCAGCGAAAGCACCCTCAGAAATCTGGACTCGTGTTTCGAAAACCAACGGTTAATTTGGTGACCCTCTTTGTACATGTATTTATTATGTCGTTCATAAATATGGTGAATAATAAGGGACTCATTCCTCCTCCTTGTCTTACCGCTTCCACGTTTATAAACGGGTCAGATCTCATATTTCTTGTGATCACATAATTTATTGTATTTTTATACGTGCTTTTTATGGCATTTCACTTTTCTATTTTGTAAGCTCTTCCATATTTTTGCTCTTGTTACTTTGTCAAAAGCCTTGTCCAAATCGATAAACGCAAAAATGCCTCATTCCCTTGTTGTAACGTTTTTTCTATTATTTGTTTGATAGTAAATGTATGATCTTGTACACTCCTGCCTTTGCGAGAACCACTCTGCGCTTCGTTCAGTTGACTGTCTACCTCTTTTTTCAGTCGTTCATCTAGTATTCTCTCATACACTTTCATTGGTGTACGAAGCAATGAAATGCCCCTATAGTTACTACACTCTTTAGTGCTATTACATATATTTAGAAGTAGTTGTCTTCCTTCGATTCTCATATTTTTTTCTCATTTCTGATGTAATTCTGTCGATTCCCGGAGCCTTGCCGTTTTTTTTAACTATTTAATCGCTTCCTGTAATTCTTCCATCTTTATCTCCTCATGTTCGCTTTGTTCTCCTGTCAAGCTTTGTTCGTTTATTATTCTTTCCATCCATCTTCCTCTATCTTACCTTCTCTACCCTGTAGCAAATCTTGGAAGTATTGTTTCCATCTATTCATGACATCAATTTCTTCTGTTAGAACTTCCCCGTTTGCATTTTTAATACATATATCTTCCTTCTTCTTTCCCTGCCTTAACACTTTTAAGATCTTATAGAATAGTTTTTGGTTTCCCTTGCTATCATCTTCAATTTTTTGCCCAAAATCTGCCCAGCTGTTCTTCTTTGCTTCTATTATCATTACTTTGACATTTTTCCTCTGTTTCTTGTATTCCTCGAAATTTGCCTCATTTCTATTGGTTAGGTGTATTTTCCATGCCGTTTTCTTCATTTTTATTTGCTTTTTTATCTCTTGTTTTCTTTTATTAAAAGACATTTACAACGCTAATTACAAAAACTAACAAAAAAAAGCGCGTTTCATAAGACGCTCAATTATTAAAACACTCATTTTTAAACTTGAATTTGTGCTTTAAAACGTGTATTATGAAATTAGTTTTGTAATATACTATAATTCTCCTTGAACACCATAATACTGAAACCTTGCAAATAATATATTAACATTTAGTGAATCAAACACTTTAGCAAATATTATACATACTAGTGTACATATGGTCGAAAGTGTGTTCGGCGAATTATAGATAACACCACTAGTATTCCCTCTCATAAGACACTACTATTGACGTCATCTATAATTCGCTGAAGAAACTATTTTTTATTCTTTGTCCATATGTATAAGTATTAGTATAATGTTTTTGGCTTTACTTAAATCCACAATTGTCATTTCAAACCGTACTGTTTTTACAAAATAAAATTTTTAGCTTGGAAATAGCCTACTAATGTGATTAAAATGGTTATAAGCACCGTGCTAATTTGTTTCTCCAGGAATACATAGATATTTTGTATGCCTTCGATATGTTTTTTTTTTTTTAATTAGTTGTTGACTCTCTATATTTCAACTAATATGAGCGAAGCGTTTTGTGAAAATTCAATTGATAAAGATAAACTATCCAATTATCAGCTATTTGTGTACCAATTACAGAAATAGTATATAGTTTAGTCATCTGCCGACGTGAAATTTCATTGTCCGCATGGATTTTGGTGTATGAGCTTAGTTTCTTTACTGATGACAGACCATATATGTATACTCAGAAACCGGCAGGGGTTAAATGAACCAAATTTTGGTCACTTTAACAATATTGCGAGGTTAAATACAGTCAAAACAGTAAGTTTTGTTATTTTCACAATTTAAGTTAAAATGAACAAAATAAATAAATATTTAATAGACACCGCCGGGATGTGGCAGAAACACAGAATAGAGAATATACAGAAATTTCACTTCAATGTTATTCCCTATGGTCATGATTTATTTTTTGGTCTATAGTTTTACTTTGTCTATTGGACTCCGCGATTCTGCGCACAATCACTCTATAGATGGGCAATAGTTCAAAGGTGACGTCATGATTTGATTAAAAAAAGATAGATATATGCCATTTAATCACCGGAGTGAAACTACTGGATGTTTTCTATTCCGTAACACAAGTCTCAGTTTTAATGATCACACCTCGTATAAGATGTGTACCTGATAAATACACGACTTCAATAATTTATTATGTTGTCCGCCGCACATCCAATTTACTCAGAATATGAAATATTACTATAGTGTGAAACAAGAGAAGCGCCATCTTTACAACAATTTAACGAATTTGCTGTTACAAATAGGCAGAAAATATGGAAATGGATAATTTCAACATCATAATTGCATGCAATTAACTGCAATTTTAGTTAGTCTAACATTTTTTTTTTAATACCGCCCACTTTGTTAAATGAACTTAATCAGTTGGTTAAATTAATAAAATAAAAGTAACAAAATAATATGATTTTGTTAACAACACTCTTTTGTTAATTTAACACCTGTCGTTCCCTCAATGTAGCTGTAATTTTGTACTCAAATACGTACTTCAGTGAATATTGTATTAATGGCTCGTTTCGCACCTGTTACTAACATTTTTTATAATCTTGTTTGTTGCCGAGATGAGTTTGATAAGCCTGTTAATTTTTGTCATTTTACGTGTTCTTATCCGTGTTCCTTTCAATATAATGTCGTTATTCAATTTATAATTGTTTTCTTTTTTAGTAGGTACCTAGTAATTCTTATGCAAAGGTGTCTATGAAGATGCGATGGAATCTGGTCTATACCGGGTGTTCCAGATTCAACGTAGCAACGTGTAACGTCAACAAGGTGTCATTTGGGGTAAAAACGGTATACTTTTTTAAAACTACCCCTAGCAAAGCACCCCCTAAGAAACCTACTCCAAACAATTTTCTTTTTAAATTGCATCTCTCATCTTTTTGGCATTATGATCGAAGGACGAAGAGTTTGGAATACAATGGTATAAACGAAAATTGTGAAATACGAAATTATTTAATACAAAATGATCAATTATAAATAAAAAAAAAGATTCTTACTAAAAGTTAAATAAATATTAAATACATTAATAATTCATAAAATCAATCACTTGCTTATTACAATGGATTTTGCTCTAACAATTTCACTCCAAACGCGGGTGTGCCTCAAGGCTCAACGCTGGGTCCATTGCTCTTTAATATTTATATCAATGACTTACTTCAACTGTTAGACTGTAGAATATTAGCATATGCTGACGATATTAAGATTTTGAGTGCCATTAATTCAGATGCTGACTGTATTCATCTTCAGAGCAATCTAACTGCTCTAAGTTCACTTGAACATTACTAAGTGTGCTATACTCTCTTTTTCTAGGTGTGCGAACCCAGTCTCGTTTAATTACTCAGTGCGTAAAGTTGAAATTTCTAGGGTAACTCATTTTGCTGACCTCGTCGTGCATGTCATTTAGTTTACATATTAGCAACCTTGTCTCTTCTGCTTCTAAATTGTTGGGATTTGTGATCCGATCTTGTCGATTTGTTAACAATTGTAATGCTATAAAATTAACTTTCTTTTACTTTAATAAATCCATTTCAGTTAAACAAAAAAAAAATTTTCGAAAATAAATTCCAACAAATTGCATATTTCCATAAAAAGGTCAGAATAAGTTTTTCAAATAGATTATGTAAGGGTTAAAAAAATATATTAAAATATTCATTCAAATCGCTAGTTTGTAAATTTAAATTTACATTAATTATGAATCCTGCCGCCGTTTCCAGACTTTCTGGCAACAGTGTTAAATGGCATTTAAATAACAGAGATAATTAACGAAAATAATTGGTTTAGGAAAAATATTACTTACAAACAAAATCAAGTTAATTCAGTTTTTACAATTAATCCGGTTTAGCAGTTTAATCTAAGTGATTAGTATTCTATAGGAAATTAAAAAAATTAAAGCCGAAATGCTGTTCAAAGTTTTACAAAAAAAATTAACTTAAAACAGATTGGATATTGAACAGTAGCTTTTTATTTATATATTTAAAATTATCCCTATAGTAATTCCCAATCTCAAACATTAACAAGATTAGTATTCTCTTTTGATAGCAATTACTGATTACACTGTCACATTATGCTTTGGGATTATATAATGTACTAATGACACATTAAATTTCACTGTCTCCGCCGAACATCGTTTGTTAGAAATATTTTTTAACAAATGGCCTAGTTTAACCAGTATTCTCAATTTTTCTTAAAAAAAAAAATAGAGCCGCATCTACGAGGTTGGACCTCCTTCGGGTTCGGCAAAATTTCAGTGGGTTTGGTACAATACGTCAATAGATGTCAGTGCCTAGAAGTGTCAAGGTGTATTCCACAATCCGAAGGTTCCTCCAACAACATACCATATACGAAGGTATCTGATTTTTTCCAAAAGGTTTAAGTTGAAGCGAGGAATTTGTAATTTTTATAGTGTGTGATCGTAAACCTTGACGAACACTGATTTTGCATTACTATAAATCGGCCGGAAACTTAGCATTCTCCGGCCTAGGCCGTCAAAAATACTACTAAAGTTTGGCAGCGCTATTTGAGTTACCGAATTCTAAATTGTGTAAATTCGATGACAGATGACAGGATTTTTGTTACACGTTACTAGGTTTGCGGGTAATAAACTATAAATAAGTTGAAATTTCTGTAATTGAGTGCGATGGCGTGTAAATTTGATACCACATTTGATCTTCGTAGAATATTTGATACGATTGTTTTGCGGATTTCCCAAAAAAAAGTTAGTAGGTATAATAAAGTATAATATCAATTATGTTCAGTGATTCTTTTAGGTTATGTTTATTTCTGAAATTTCAAAGGAAAAGTGTGTATCTAATTTCACAAAATTTATTAACATAAAAAGGAGTCAAATCATATAAAAATAGTACAAATATAGCAACAAAAAATAAAGAACAATTCCAACCACTACTTATGAAGAATTCTTAGTGAAAATTAACATTAACAGTACAATGTTGCAAATTAGATATATTTACATTGGCTGATCTGCCATCACTTAGTTTTAGTTGAACATTTTGATTAGATGATGCATTTTTTGTAATTATATTTTCCGCTACATTATCTGTGAAAGCGCTTGTTGGTGGCTGTGAGGACAGGGGTAAGTCGAGGTCAGGTTGGCCAACAAGTCGATTTGCTACAGCAATTTTAGTTTTTAGGGAATCTTCAATATAACCCTCAGCACCTGAGGTACTTTTCCAGCCACCATGTCGCTTTAAGGTTGTAATATCAGCTCCATGACCGGCCAATACTGTCGCACTACTGCGTCGAAAACAGTGTCCTGTGTATTGTTTCGGATTCTCCAACTTCAAAAAACTAGCAACTTTATATGGCATATTGTGAATACCTACGGGCTGCTTTGTACATTTATTTTTTGAATAAAATAAGAAAAATCTTTTACTATCTGTTTCTGGCCGTATTAATGTATATTGTTTTATTATATCAATCCAAAGAGGGTTCGAAATGCATGCAGTTCGCGGTTTCTTAGTTTTTGTGTCGTCTATACGGACTATAATCACATCGCCCCTGTTTTTAACATCGCCTACTTCTAAATTTACTAATTCCTGTCTGCGGCAAGCAGCACTGATTCCTATTATTAGTACTACCTAAATTTCGAAAAATTTTGAAATCAGAATGATATATATACATATGTAAATATGAAATACAAACTTTTATCATTAAACAGTCCTCGTTTGGTGGCTCGCAAATAAATTTTTCGATTTCTTCTATTTCAAGAACTTTTGAATTTTTTGGCAAATATCCATCTTTTTTCCTTTTTAAGAAAACAATTAACTTTGAATAACTGCTGATATTTATATTGTCTTTAATATTTAATGTTGACTTTAACATGGACCAGAGTGTAGAAGATTTTAAACTTGCTTTAAGTTTAAAATATGCCAATAATACATGTTCATTGTAATCAGTCACTGAATTTTCAATACACCATTTTTTAAATAAGTTGTATTCTTTCCAATATCTATCGGATGATTTTGCAGGTAATAAACTCTTAATAACTTGCTGTGCAACTTTTGTAATATGAGCGAGTGTGCCCATTGCCCTTATTAATGATAAATTGATAAATACGTATGTATCAAAACTACGATATAAATTAAAATGTCAAAATACTAAGGTATTTTAATCCTGATTTCAAATTCAAAATTGACGCGTAACGTGTGATGCCAACCTGTACTGTTAACTCCCTAGTGTCAAATTTTTTTTTTTTTTCAACAAAATTAAGATTTGTCGGCGCAAGAAATAGTGTGTAACACACAGCCAGAAACTCTTTTGCGAGTATTCGCACTTGTGGGACCTCGGCTTCGCCTCGGCCCCACAAACCGTACTCATACTTGCAAAACTAACGTTTCTGTCCTAGTGATACAAATAACTATTATTTTAAATGGAAGAGTATATAGGTACATATAATCAAAGTAGCTGTGCAAAAAAAAACCATTTTCATATTTGTCAAATTGTTAGTAAATGTGCTTCTTGCAATTATTCCTACATTATTTGCTGATGCTTTTCGCTATTTCTTTCACTATTGATTTTATTATATCTGTCACGCAGTTTAATTTCTTTATTTATTTACTTGTAAAATGTTTTTTTTTTTGATATATCTGTCCTTAGAGAAGCTCAAAGGATGTGCGCGTTTAATGGCACCACGATTTGATCAAATGCGTTATCCAGGGCGCCGTTAAACAATACTCGTTATGCGTAAAGGGTTGTTACTACGGATGAAAAACTAGCTATACTGCTTCATATATGATAAATCCCGCGTATTAGCAATAGAGAGTGTTATTATTAAAGCATCTGAAACAACTGAAAATAAAGTGACAACAGAACATAAATTTTATGCATATAGGCACCGATATTTGAGAACTTGCAATTCGTTGTCTTCGGTTAAATTGGCTTCGTTCTAACTCTCTTTGCTCGTTGCATAATAAGAATTATTCGAATGATGAATAATTATGTGAATGAAGAATAATTACCCAAATGAATGAAATAAATGTTACCATTAATTATTCAAATATATATATAAATATAATAAATATAACGTGTTATACAATGCATTGGTGCGGTCAAAGCTTGAGTATGGCAGTGTAGTATGGAACCCGTTCTATGAGGTGTATGTTGATTCTCTGGAAAACGTGCAGAGGAAGTTTTTGAAGTATTCTGCTTTCAAAACTGACGGTAATTATCCTGCCAGGGGCATTTCACAAAATATACTTTTAAGCAAGTTCAGTGTGCATTCTTTGCGATGTAGACGGTCGCTTTGTGGATTAAAGACATTGTATGGTATTGTGCATGGATCCATTCACTGCCCGGAGATTTTACATAATTTAAATTTTCTTGTCCCGAGATTATCTGCGCGTCTTGTTCCTACGTTTCAGACAATGTTTTCTAGAACAAATCTAATGTTGAAGTCACCCATAAACTTTATGTGCAGCACTTATAATACTTATGCCATTCATTGTGACATTTTTAACTGCACTTGTGAAGAATTACTACAGGCGTATATAGATACGGCTAGTAATTAGACGTGTTGTATACTGTTGGTATTGTGAATTTTCTTTGTATTAGAGTGTATATTTATTTTTATTTTTTTACATTTATATTGTTTTTTCTTGTTTATTTCTTTAATTTTTGTCCTTAATTTGGCTGTAGCTGTTGGACAATAAATCATTATTTATTTATTTATTTATAATCGTTATGCTTATTCATAAATAATAGATAACTTCTTATTAAGTTATCTATTATTTCTGAATAAGAATAACGACGCTATCCATTTATTTTTATTATTAATCTGAATAAATTTTGCCCAACCCTAGTATATACATACGTTACCTGACGACATAATGCCATGAAAATTTGACAAGTTAATGAATAGTTAACTTTTAACGTGTTTCTTATAAGCTTAACAAGTATTCTAGCTTAAGGCGGTACCGCACAAACGTAACAGTTTCATTTTCTACATGTTTGTAAACACATCTAAACATTTGAATAATAAAAAAAAAGATTCAAATTGTGTAAGTTCCGGAAAATGACAACGCGTAACCGTAACTTCACTAAAATGTTTAACACGGCTTGAAATCTATCGGTATCCGTACAAGTGAACGTCACTCAAGGTTTATTAGTCATTTATGATCGTGAAAACCTTCGATCTGATGACTTCATATTTTACTTCACAAAAGTGGAGCACCTTATTCTTTAATGTGTTGTAGCTTCGTCATTTTTTTTTTCCTGCGGAATACACAATGAAATACCAAATGTGTTGTAGTGTAATTATTCATATTAAATAATTAACCCATTTAAATTAGAATGTATATTTCCGCATTCAACAGCGATGTTTTATCGGTATACACAGCGTCTGCCTCGGACACATCATACAATTTGTTCTGAAGACATGCCAAAAATAAATTAAGATATTCCACATGCTTGTATTAATTGAACAATTAAATTAAAGAAATCATCAAACAAATTTGAATACTACAATATATCAAGAATAAGTTGTTACATTCTTTAAATTTGTGCGTAATGTTTGTATTATTATGATCAACAACGATCATAATAATCCAAACATGATGAATTTAAAGAAAAGCAATTACAACTGACGAGGGAACACCGGCAACTGTCGAATTCTGATTTCCATGAAAATCTACAGATTGAAAGTCTACCATGGTAGAAGCAATACGCAATTTTCTTTCTGCCCAAACATCCCGTTTAGGCGTACAGCCCTGTCCAAAGTTCGTACGATTTTTTAGAAATATCCCCGAAATTATGTTAAAAATGTTTTTTTAATATCTGTTATAATTTGCAGCAGATTACATGGTCTCAACGATAATGTAACCTATCTTCACAAGAAGCTAATAAGGGGGGGACGGGTTACCACATACCTCCCATTTTTTAAATAATTTGTCTTTTTCTTATTTTTTTAAAAAAAGGCGTTTTTACGTAGAAAACGATGGTGTATAACAAATTTGGAGAATTAATAATAATAATAATTAAAAAATAATAATAAACATTTAAAATAACTACTTGTCTACTGATATACATCAAATAATAAAATAGTATCAGATGCATTTGCTAAATGAGTTCATTTATATTTTATATATTTTTTAATAAAATGTCATCCATTCTTCTACTATATTATATACTGTGTGTCCACACTTAAGTGTGCACTATTGATAACTTTGTTATCTTTGGAGGTACAGAATCGGTCAAATGGACAAAGTAGTACTATTTTTTATGGCGGTCACAATTGTGAAAACAGAAAAACAATTGAGCGTCGCGTTCTCTAGATATTCGTCCAAAATTATTTTTTTTAATGGAACGCCCTGTATATTTTTTGCAATTTAAAAGAAAATTCCAAACTGAACAAGAAAGTCTTAGTACACTATTATAAAAAAATGTTAAATAAAGTAGTTACTGAGAAATCTTTATCTTTGCTTTGTTGGCATGAAATTGATATACCTATGGAAAATTAAAGCGTCACATTCATTAAGCGTTTAATTTAATAAACAAATAAAAATAAATACAAAAATATCCAAGAAAATGACTCAAATTAAATGTTCAAAGACACCTCCTTCCATTTCAATACATTTTATCAATCTTCTGTGAACATTACGAGTAGCTCCTAAAATTGTCCTACCGTCGATGTCGTCAATGATGTTGGAAATTCTTTCCTGAAGCTCATCCACTGTTGTATATCTATGTTTGTACACTTGATTTTTTACTGCTCCCCACAAGAAGAAATCTAATAGCGTCATCTCAGGTGAACGCGCGGGCCACTGAATAGGACCATTTGTGCCAATCCATCTATTTGCAAATAATCTTTCTAATAACTCACTTGTGTCACGGTGATTATGTGCGGGCGCCCCGCCCCATCTTGTTGAAAGTAAATAATCTGTCTGTCTACCAAATTTAATTCATCCAGAAAATTTTCTAAAATTTCTGTCAATAATGCCACATATCTTTCTCCTATTAAAGAACCCCGATAGAAAAATGGTCCAACAATTCGGGATCCGATTATACCACGCCAAACATTTAAACTAAATCGGTGTTGGGGATTACAAGGATAAACAGCAAATGGGTTTTCACGACTCCAGTAATGATTATTTCTTTTATTGAACATCCCGCGATTAGAAAAGTTAGATTCATCACTCCATAAAATGTGTCTAAAGAAATTGTGATTTTCTTCAAAAGCCTTGATAAACCATTGAGCAAAAGTTAATCGTCTTTGATAATCGCCCAAAAGTAGAGTTTGAACAGGCTGATATTTAAAGGGAACATATTTATATTTTTTCAGAATTTTATGGATCGTGCTACGAGAAATACCTGATTTTCTGGACAAAGCCCTTACAGAATTATTTGGATGTACCTGAAAATATGCCAACACATTTATTTCTATCTCTTGTGATAATATAAAATCATTTTTTTCCTTCTTCTTTATAAAAATTGTTTCGTTGCTTCTTAATCTTCAATAAAGTTTTAAAAAATAGTGACGGTCTGGTACATCACGGTCAGGAAATTGCTGAATGTAACGTTCTAGCGCTCTATCTGAATTTTGGTAAACAGCAAGTACAACTCCAACATATCACACTTTTCCAAATGAGTAAATGCCATTGTTACGGTTGAAAAAAATGTAAAAACAGTACTTTTTCCGCACAGTAACTTTAACAACAACAAATAGAAATAATTTGACAACTACTAAACAATGTGACGCTTTAATTTTCCATGGGTATATCGATTTCATGCAAACAAAACAAAGATAAAGATTTCTCAATAACTATTTTATTTGATATTTTTTATAATAGTGTACTAAGACTTTTTTGTTCAGTTTGGAATTTTCTTTTAAACTGCAAAAAAATATACAGGGCGATCCATTAAAAAAAAATTTTGGACGAATATCTAGAGAACGCGACGCTCAATTGTTTTTCTGTTTTCACAATTGTTAGCGCCATAAAAAATACTACTACTTTATCCATTTGACCGATTCTGTACCTCCATAGATAACAAAGTTATCAATAGTGCACACTTAAGTGTGGACACCCGGTATAGGTATATCCTTAGAAAAGTATATATTACGAACAAATTTGGTGCACAAGACGAATAACTAAAGATTTATGGTCGCGATTGTAGTATATATCAAATGAAATTGCATTACAGTATTTAAGCATTTATAAGGATTATAATGTTTCTCTAATTCTTTTCTATTGTTTATCGAAAAGTTATTATTGTTACAAATATGCAATATTGAACAAAGTTAGTAGTGGCCTCTACGTTTATTGAGATTGAAAACACTTTTGAAATAATTTTATTAACAGCTTAATGTTACAATGGTTTTTATTTTCCATCTTTTTGAAAAACAACAAGTGTTGTTTTTTTTTAACATGTTTAATATAATTCTTCAACTGTGCTTTTAGTTAAAATGTCTAGTTACATAAGTTTTAGGAAAAATATTAATGCTCTCTGTAGTATAGTAAAACCACACAGTAAACAGATAGCTGTAGCAGAATTGGCAAAATCACGCGAGCTGCATAAATCAAAGGTGCAATATTTCGATTGTATGAAACAGATACTTGCGGGGAGCAAGGTGTACGATCGGGACGGACCGTCTGAGTGTGGAAGGGGTACCGAGTCGCTAGTTGTCTTTATTTAAAAAATATGCTTTTTTGTCGCACAGCTGTTATTTATCTACAATAGGAAATTGAAAGTTTATACCTCCTTGAATGTGGATTGCTGGCGCTCTGATTTTGAGTATACATAATCTCTATAGATTGTTCAAATTAGCTTGCAGTGCGCATAATGTATTCGTATGTGTCTCATAAGAAAATATTTTATGGTTGAAGTTCCTTTTTTTAATAATTATTATTTTTAATTATGGTATGCCCTAGAAATGATCTCCTATTTTTTTTTTTTACATTATTTGTCAGATTTAGCAACAATGTCAAACTTAAACCTACATTGTATCTTTTTTTAATAAACAAAATCCCTATAATCTATAATGACCCGCAAATTTAAAACAGCCTATATATACATCATGATGTTTGGTAGGTCTCTTAAGAGTGGCGTAAATTTAATAAATGAATTTGTTACAAATTTTTTACGACTGAAGTCTGCAATTTTTTTTATGCTGTTTTAACTTTTTCCACTAACACTGAATAATAATTTACAATATCAATAAGTATATGTATATGGATTGCAAGAGCAATATTGTCGTGAGTTTTTACTGTTGTATTAATGTAACAAAGATATCCCAACACGGTATTTACCCGCATTTTTGATCCATTCGACACGTAGTAAGTTATTTTCCGGAAATTTAAATAACTTAAAATCTTTAAAATTTCTCCGGGAGTTTCCGCAGCGTATATATACGCATTTAATGCCAGTACCGAGTGTCGCCATTTCAATGCTAGCTGTACATACGTGCCTATGCAAGTGTTGACTGACGACTGAAGCAGAGCGCCCCGAATGAACCCACGTAGGGTTCCCAACTATTTGATCTGGGGTTCCCATTTTAGCGAAAGCCGCTGCCAATTCTCTCGTAAGGTGAGCTATCTGTGGTAAAACTAATAGATTTCACTTTAGTGTCTGTCAGTTCTATGCGTATAAACTAAATATTCCTAAGCCCATTTACAACCTGGCTGGACAGCTGTAGAGAGACAAACGAGATATAGTTAAGATTTTTAGCGAACAAAACATATCAAAAACCACCGTATATCGTACAATTTTAGAATGCGAACAGGGAATACCGCGAATCAACCTTCCAAAAATAGGCCGTCCACGCGATTTCATTAATGTGCATCACATTAATGATAATTACATGTTTTTGCCTACTACTGGTTAGAAGCTCAAGGAGTATCATATTTTCCTAGAATCGATAATCCTCCAAATGTCCCGCAGGCAAGGCCAATTGTAACTTTTTGGATTAAGAAATCGTCCAAATTTTAATGCGAGATGTAAGAAGAAAACTTCGGAAAATTGAAGGTAGTGGGCCCCTAGCGGCAGTATAATATTGAAATATTTAAGGTCAGCGGTTCATTAATTGGTGTTATAATATCCTCTGTTTAAGCTTTTTTTGAGGTTAACTAACAGAAGTTAAAAAAAAAATCGCAAAACTTATGCAACAGGTGTTAATTTTAAAGACATTCACAAAACACTTTAAAATAGTTTATGGCAACTGAATGCCGCGTGGGCGTATGCAGCGTGTTTCTTAAAGGATCTTACACATTGTTAAGGCTAACGAGGCTAGTAGAATCGAATTTGGAAACTTGAACTGAGATCGATTATGTCACCTGCACATAATCAAGTATGGACTCGATTCTTTTGCCAACCGAGTACGAATTCCTCGATTCTCAAAATCACGGCCTCGTCGCATCACTAGTACAAACACACTCTTTAATTTAAATAGGTTAGTTTTTTAATATAGTTCCGTTATACCAAGAAGAAATAAAAATAATGTGTCTAAACAAAAAGGAAACCATATATCATACCAACAAGTACACACTCCAGGTTAATTGATACGCCTTATCCAAGTTTAATGCATGAAGTCTAAGAAGTGCGAGACAAATACGAATTTAGCTCATTCAATTTCATGGTTGCAGATTACGCCGAACTATTAAACAACGGGAAAAAAGGAAAATAATAGCACAGATAACTGGATATGCTTCTATTTCGAAGAAATAAAATGCTTTATCGAATGGTAGAATAAAATTTACAGGTTTCCATTAAAAAAAAAAAAATCGCGGACAGGCATAACTCAAAAATCAAATCACTGATAAATATGACCACAACAATACTTATTTATGTTACAGTATTGTTTGAGTTTCTCTGCTTTCCTGAAATACCATACTTTCTGGCGTATTTTCGCATAATTACTGCAGGCAATGAGTTAATTCCTTCTTTCAGTTTATTTATTACAAGCTACTAAATAGGTATAGAATGAATTGGTGAAGGAAATTATTAAATATGAAAATTGTCCAAAGAAGATTGGTGGTAATGATTAATTAATTAAAGTAATACGTTCATATGCAATCCGTATTTAAAATTTTAAAAATCTATCTACAAATTATTGTTAGCTGTAATATCTTTTTGAAATACAGGTTGGAACATTATTGGAAATGTTTTTACCCGATTTAGGTTTGTTGTTTTCGCCGGGAAAACCGCTCACGAATGCAGCGCGTTTCCCATAATGATAGAATTAAGTATTTGTAGGTTTCCTTAAATATATAAACATATAAGTATTAATCCGGAAACCTCTTAGAGTTCAAAATAATGGAATTAAAGTATTATATCAGATAATGATTTTTGACTTTACTTAGCTAGATATTTCAATAAAAACGAAAACAGACTTTTATATTTGTGATGAGATAAGTTATAACATAAAGATAACGTTAAATAAAAGTCATGTAGATTTAAGTAACGTACTAAGTATACTAAATATAACGGCAGAGATATGTCTATACTAATGAATATTTGTAATTTTATGAGGTTTTGCAATAAAAAGTAATTGCCAAAAAAGAATGTTATAGTTTCTTGAAGGCCTAGCTTACAATAATTTGCTATTCATTGGTTCTCAACTGGTATGATTGAGACAATTTTCACCCAATTGCAATGTAATGCAATTTAAATGGTGATATAAAATACTACAGAAATTGATAACTAAATGTATGTACCATCATCGTCACCCAAAATGACCGGTCGCTCGCCGTATGTTCACGGCTCGGTCACAGTCGTCGTTCCCGCTTTATCGGGTAAGCGCGGTCTATATCCTATTTTTACCACTCATAAATACATTATCGTTCGCAAACTATTTATTCGATTGGTGGAGAATCATACCGAAAGATAATACTCTTGGCGGTATGCGATAAAGACCTTTCGGGCTTGCACATTTGACCGTTGTAGTTGTCCTCAAAGAATTAACTGTAAAAATATTTTTTAGAATTTGGGCATGCCCAATCGTGGGTAGGTAAGTACCTACCTCTTTAATTTCCTTGTTTAGGACGAAATTTTGTTCCAATTGACTTTTCGTATTTTCTCTTAACGCTTTTAATTGGTGCCTACACAATTTACGAAATTAATAGGGGCGCCATTATTATTTTTCATTTTGTATGTCTGTGTATTTCTAATGTGACGAAAGGAGACGCGCTTATTTCCAAGGTCTTGGAATAAAAACCAATTTTTCTTTGAAAATTTTTATCTCGCGATTGGGTTGTTCGATCGGAAGGTAAAAAAAAAGAAAATATAGGGTTTTATAAAGACCATCAGAAAAAAAAATAATAATAATTCAGTTTTCGTCGATCACTTTTTCAACGTTTCCATTTTTCAATATTTTTTTTGACGAAGTAACCGTTTTGATACAGCCACCAAAATTTTTGTAAAGCTTTTCTTACCATTCACCTAATACCTCAATTTTATGACACGCCATAGCAAAAAAAAACATTCAGCTGTGTGTTGCAACAACTTTAAAGTTTGTTTGAACGGTCATTTTCTTATAAGATTAGCAATGTCTATAATAACATTCCTGAAGAATTTAAATCCTTCATCTGAAGCAATCTCCTTATTCCCTTATTTAACTAATCACATTTCCACTGTTGCCCTTAGATAGGTAGAATTATTTTTGTGTATGTGCATCCAAATATATATTTACCTTAGGTTCATTGCAGAATATAGATTTAAGTTTAGATTTAGGCAACTTGATCCATTTTCTCAGTTTCACGTAGTAATCCAGGTTCAATGGAAGAACAATTCAACTATTTTAGTTGTAATTGAATTGAATCTTGTGATCCTATTATTTTGATAATGTTAGGTACATATGTTTCATTTATACGCTGCTTTATATTAATTTCTTAGTATTAATTTAGAGATTTTTAGATAAGGTTAATAGACGCTTCATATTATGATTCTGATTCTATGAATATATATTAATAAATTACTTACTTTCTTTATACGGTAACTGTTTCCATTGTTAAAATCAATGATCGCCACTGTCAAGGCTTAATTTTCTTTTAAAATTTCCTTGCAATATTCTTATTTATATTATTATTTAAAAAAAAAGTATTTTGTGCGTTTCGTGCAATGTTAATCATAAACGATACATGAAATTATAATAATACGTTTCTTTTTCCACATGTCATATACAGTTGTAGTTATTAGCTCTCCTTTTACAGCATAGTATGTTTTATTTAGAATTGACCATATTCCTAGTTTTATTGTTGTAGAGAAGAAATATTTGTGCGCAACTTTAATCTGTGGTATGCAACAATCACAAACAGGTGACTTGATCTGTGTATTTTTGTTAGTTTAATGCCAAATGTGATTTAAGATATTAAGGAATTCTCTCCCACTACTAGGGAAACACATTTAAATATTCTTTGGAAATTTGTAATTTATTTACATGTACAATAATTGAAGCTGAATGTTTTTTTTTCTTTGTGGGATGTACTCTTTTTTTTATGTATATTATAGTATTATGCTATAACTTATTTAAATAAAGATGTTTATATATAGTTTAAAAATGTTGGTAATTATACCAAAACGGCTAGTGCACAAAAAAAACTAAAACATTAAAATTTAAACAAAACAATTTGAGAGCGTAATCCACGGACACTGAATTATTTTTTTTTTCTGGTACCCTCCAAAAAACAATATTTTCTTTGTTTTGTTTTTTATTACGTTTCGATCGGACAATCCCATCGTGCTATCGAAATTTTCAAATAATAATTCGTTTTCATATTTTTATTCGAAAACTGTTGTTTATTCAGAGCTATGAATTTGGCTGTGGATTACTTCTAACGGAGCCAAATATATGCTCAGTTTTCAGCCAAAAAATCCACTGGGGCGATATTACGAATGTATCTAAGCAGTCAAATGCTCTTACTAATTATACGTGTATTATATAATACATAATCATGAAAAATATATTGAAAGTAATAAGTGTTTTGAAAATACAACGTAATTTTATCAAATGTCTCCCTCAGTCTATCACAACTTAAGTCATTATCAAATGCATATTTAAAATAAATCAACACATTTCAAATTAAACTTCTTACTCAGCAAGCGAAATTTTGTTTTATTTTTTCCTTTAGATACAAGTAATCATTTCCGAGTAACACGCAAGGTCACTTTTCGGAGAATATTAGTTTGCAAACGACAATGTATTTATGAGTGGTAAAAATAGGACATAGGCCACACCTACCCGATAAAGCGGGAACGACGACTGTGACCGAGCCGTGAACATACGGCGAGCGAACCGTCATTTTGGGTGACGATGATGGTACATATACTGTAGGGTAGATTAGATTCCATAGAAACGAATAGTATACCTTTTCAATGAAACCCTTAGCTACCTGGCGTTGTTTAAGATTAGTTTCACCATCCAGATGGCCGGTGTCGATATAGCAAAGGCCATTTGGATCACTGGATCGCAATAATAATATATCGGCAGGAACAAGTTCGTTATTGGAAAGATGAATGAGATCGCCAACCCTTATGTCCTTCCATAGCACCTTCTTGTATCTATCAGCTTCACTGAAACGAAATACAAGAAAATTATTATCAGTATTTTAACGCTACATTATCATATTTAAATAATAATAAATACAAAAATATCAGCCTTTAGTTTCTTAGTAATAGTACATATATTGAGGTAAAGTGATATAATCTAAAGCGTAGCCCAATATTATACTTCAGAGAAGCAAGTTAATTCAATAACGGAATATTTTGCAATATATTTTCATCGTTAACAAAAAGTGTCGCAAACTTGAAGGGACGAAAGAAGTGATAAGCTATATTTTCTGTAAAATATGGCGGAACCGCATCTCGAAACAAGTAAATACACACATTTTCAGCAATTAAAGTTCTCCTAATGCAACCGAGGTTTGCGATCACACAATATAGAAATTATAAATTCTAATGTCATTTTAATAAGTAAAAATCCTTAGGCTGCAACAGTACAGAAACTGATTGCTCAAACTTAAACCATTTAGAAAAAAATCAGACAAATTCGTATAATTGTTTTAGGAAAATTGAAAATAGGTACCCCAAGAACCAAGCCGTTTGGGAAAAAATATTTCCCACAAAAGATATTCGGAATTTAATGTGGAATACAATACAACTACTTATATAAAGGCTGTCCCATTTAAACAAATATCTCATAATTTCTGACAAGCTTACGGATCACTCGTGTACGTAAAAATATTTTCAGTTTGTAAAGCTATTATATCAGCAATATACACTCCGCCAAAAAAGTATCGCATAAACTAAAAAAGGGCATTTATGAACCAAGATATTTTTATACGTTCACAAAAAGTTTGCCTCGTGTATGTGAACTATAAAAACACTAACAAAATAATGGAACTTAGCGTTTTTACTTTATTTTTTTCCTAAAAAAACACATTTAGAAAAATGCATATGTGTAAGGTTTGCTCAGTTGTTTATTGAAAGTCTTCCTATACGGACAAATTTTAAAGTGCGAAGTCAGAGTTCTGTACCAACGCTTTTAAAACTAAAATGAGCAATTTAACTTCAGAACAAGTGGCTGCTATAGTTGCTTTAATCGAAGATGGACGATCTCAAGCATACGTTGCTAATTTGATGAACATCAATCAGTCAAGTGTTTCTAGAGCCGTAGCCAGATATAGGGAAACAGGCATTTACAGTAGAAGACCTGTACCAGGTCGTCCAAGATGTTCTACTCGCCAAGATGACCGCTATTTACTACTACAAGCATTACGTCGAAGACATGTAACTGCGAGACAATTGCAGAACGACTTGGCTAGAGTCAGAAATACTCGTCTGAGTACTCAAACTATTCGGAATAGGTTACGACAGAGTGGATTAAGAGCTAGAGTAGCTGTAACAGCCCCTCGTCTCACTAGGAACCACCGAGTGGCTCGCTTAAGGTTTGCCAGAGAACATGTAAATTGGAACATTAATGACTGGGCCAATATACTCTTCACAGATGAGTCAAGATTTGGTCTTTACACCTCAGATAGGCGTATCTCAGTGTACAGACGAGACGGTGAGCGCTGTTCGCAGTGTAATATCAGACCTAGACCTAATTTCGCTGGTGGCTCTATTATGGTTTGGGGAGGCATCTGTTTAACAGGTCGTACAGAGTTAGTACCAGTAGACAGAGGTACACTGACTACCCACAGGTATATAACGGACATTTTAGAAGAACATGTAGTACCATATGCGCCAATTATAGGAAACGAATTCATGTCAATGCACGATAATGCACGACCGCATGTTGCAATAATTGTCCAGGAATACCTTAACGATGTTGGTATTCCAGTTTTAGATTGGCCTGCGGTAAGTCCGGACATGAACCCTATCGAGCACGTGTGGGACCTCCTTCACAGACGGATACGAACCCAAAATGTTGCCCCAGCGGACCTGCATGGACTAGCAAATGCTCTCCGTGACGAGTGGGAGAATTTGGATCAGGCTTATATACGGAGGTTAATCGAATCTCTGCCAAACCGTATGCGAGCGGTCATAAGAGCCAGAGGTGGCAATACTCAGTATTAAAAGCTACTGTTATGACATTTTTCTTTCCAAAATTATAATTTCTTGTTTTAATAAAAATCTCAAGTATGAGTTCTTGTTTTTATTTGGCCTGTATTTTATTTAAACAATCATAGAAATTATATCTTAGAGCGCATTAAACTATATTTACAACTTTATGCTACAAACAAAGATTATGCGATACTTTTATGATTCAAAACTAAATTATGCGATACTTTTTTGGCGGAGTGTATATTCCAATTATTAGTGATAGGAGCTGTCGACTACTAAGAATCGAAAGTATTCGATTCTTGGAAGTACTCGCTGTTCTGGAGTTCTTTGTATAAAGTACTCGACAACTTTTAATTGTCAGAACTTTCTTTTTAATCATTTTTTGCTTTATTTAGGTGTTATTGAAGTTCTCAAGGAAAAACCAAAAAACAATGAACAATTCAAAAATTAAGAAATTACACAACTTATAACGAGACGCGCAGAGTCGAGTCTTTATAAAAGTGGGAGGCATTTGAAAAAAGAAAATTGAAATTAAAAAAATTAAGAAAAACGAAGAAATTAAATATATTTCCAGTGAGGACTTTTCCTTAGTTAAACCGCGCAGCGTCGAGTTTTCCGAAGAAAAACACGCTTGAAAAAATTGAAAATCAAAATCAAAAACTTTGAATCATTAAAAAATGAAAGAAGATTTACAGATAATAAATTAATAGATTACAACCTCATCTTAGATTCCCATATATATTCTACGCGATTAAAGGGCGGGCTGCTACCTGAGGGGTATTTATCTTCTATAGTGAACGCGGGTCAAGGTGAATCGCGGGCTAGGCGTACCAACTTTTTCAATAGGGTGCGTTCCAGGTGGAACGCGGACTTTGTGCTTTCTGCCGAGTCGGGGCGTAAGCAGTCATCAAACGACTACTTAATTGGCTGGGTGAATGGACCCAGCTTTCTAGTTTAAATTTCTAATAAAACAACTTCGACATATAAATAGGTATATTAGGTACACTGCAAAACATGTATGTAATTTTACACTATTTACGAATGATTATTACATAATATATACATAATAAAATAATTGTATTTTAACACTTTATTTGGAGTAATTTTTATTATCCGATATTTAATAGTAATTTTACAATTGTAAGGTAATTTTTTTATAACACGTCTACTTTTCCCTTAAATTATGCAGAAGTTCTATTTAACCTCTCATGGAAGTTGTTAGGTAAATCTTCTTGAAGTAGAGGTACTTTTACATTATTATACTATATTATCTCACGAATGGATAGTGCTACATTTTTGGGGTAATCTTACTAGCATTAAATAAAATAATGAATCAAAAAATAATTATTAAATAAATTTTAAGTTTAAATATGATTTTAGGTTCTGCTATTTTGTATTATCATAAATGTGTTTCAAGATTTTATTCACTAATTTTTTGAATATCTCGTATGACATCGGCAATAAACCGTTGTAATGTAGGCGGACTTTTAGCGGTATGATTGTGGTTGAATTGGTGCACAGCTGTGGCACCCAGTTAGTCGTTGAACGTTCTTTAGTATTTAAAAGCTATTAGGTATTTATTATTATCATAAGACAACTTATTATCTATATTATAAGTAGGTATTTCCTATTGTGCGATTTTTAATAAAAGTTTGTTGACAAAAGGGTAAGTTGCGTTTACTATCTTTTTAGATGTTTTTCTCCACGACGATGTTGAACAAGAATCGCATCTTGTCACATAACCCTACTTTTGAATCGTCAAACAATTAAAGCGATTATAGAATTATAAGACTTTATAAATAGTTTGAAATTTACTTTTTTAATGGCATTAACTCTTATAAATCTTTCTAATATTATGTAGATTTGATCATTTTCACGATTTTAGGTGCGATTCTCATCGAACATGATAAGGAAAAAATATGTTAAAGTAAGTGCGAGAAAATAATTAATTTTGGAATGAAAAAGCAGTATATTAGGGTAGCCCCTAAATCAGAGGATGATAAACTTTTCTCAAAACTATAACCAGCTATTTTTCAACCAGGAAATGATATATGTATGGATATAAAGGTGTTATTTTAATAATGAAAACTATATAATAATAATTGAAAAATGATATTTTAGGAGGAAAATGGTATCAAGCAATTAGGAAGTGTCTCCTCACGCGTGGTATATTGCACTGGAAAAGGTGATTACTTTTTTTTTAATGACAACATGTTCAAATTTTAATGCATCGTGTTTTGGATGTTAAAGAATATCTGGTGGTGATGGAAGCCGCAATTGTTGCTAGGTGCAATACTAAATTTACCCTCAACAAGAATCCAAGAATAAAGAAGGCGCAAAAGCAAGATTGTTAAGTGGAAATGCCGGTTTTATTGGTTTAAATTATTCCTTTGCGTTTCAGAAAAATGTGAAAGAAGGAGTATAATTTAATATAACCAATATAATTTTCAACAGAAAAATTTACTGGAACAAAAGTAATATTAACTTTACATCATGTAATTTTCACAACGTAAAGAAAATATAACACTGAGGTTAATTTTACATTAAAGATAGGAGGTAGAAAAGATGCCTCCTATTTTTGGGGTAATTTTACACAATTCTTTTCTTACAGTGTTTCTCATAAACACAAATAAGATATTTTGTCGCGTCTGCCACGATAAGTGTTTGTCACGTTCAATGTCTGCAGATATTGGCGAACCTTAAAAATCGAAAGATACTGTAAGCCGATTAACGATATTACTAATAAGGATGTATTTGTTTCGATATATTTGTCCCTTTGTTAATTTTACTTTTTTATATATCAACGTTGGGTGGGGGAACGGTTGTAGTGTTGTGCACTCGGACCAAATCCAATCTTACGATTTTTTTTGTGCCATTAATTTAATTTTCTTTTACTATTTAGTACTATGCAGTAGACATAAGAAAAAAAAATATATATTATTATATTATACCGGGTGTTCCAGCTCATAGCTCATAACCTTTTTATTTATAAATATTTTTTCATAAAATTTGTTTTTTATTCAACCTATATTATAACTTTTTATCACTTCCGGTTTTACCGGAAATAATAACAAATTTAACATTTTAAACGGAACACCCTGTATAGGTTTACATTTTCGGATTCTTCGTAATTTTCTGAGTCTGAAAACAGGATTTGTTAGTTTTCGTTTCCTTGGATACAAAAATTGTTATGTTTCAATCTAAAGGGCCGTGAATACGCTATAATCTTCCTAACTCTCAACATAACACTTAGAAACAACAAATTTTACACTCTCTTGTTTTATACACCTATTTGTACAAGTTGACAGGTTTCTTTATAAAAACTGATGTTTTTTAAATGCAACCTCATGAGTCATCGGCCTTATTTTGAAAGAGGAGTTCTTGACGATTCCAATTATACTAAATGAACGAAGAGTTCTTGACGATTCCAATTTATACTACCTAATCGAATTAAAAGTGACTTCTCTATGGATTATAAATGTTAAATGTATCCAAAAAGCTGAAGCAATATGCGTTAATTGTATTCAATTTCATAGAAAAGTAGGCCGTTGATAGAATTAAACAATAGCTACTTAACTAATTGTGAGATACATGTTGACAATCTAAATTTACGGCTGCAAAGGGAATTCTTCGAAATTCACCGTAAATTAAAAGCATACCTCTACCTTCAAATTTGAAGATATTGAGATTGTATTATAAAAATAGTAATAACAAAGTAACTGATACATAATAAAGAAACAAAAGATTTAACAAATAACAACTAAATACGACCACTTAGAAAACGATATTAAGGAAATGTAGATAAAAATTTGTTAATTAATAACGGGAAAGCAATGGCACACACAAGAATCACAACTGACAGATAGTTTACTAGCTATTGTTTAATTCTACCAATGGCCTATTTTTCTATGAAACTGAACACAATTTGAACGCATATTGCTTCAGTTTTTGGGATATATCCAACATTTTTAGTCTACAGAGAAATAACTTTTAATTCGAATACCAAGTATTTGATATAATTGCAATCGCAATTCCTCTTTCAAAATAAAGCTGAGGACTCATGAGGTTGCATTTAAAAAAAATCACTTTCTATGAAAAAATTGTCAACTTGTACTTTGTCACGTACTACGTGTATAAAACAAAAGAGTGTAAAGTTTGTTGTTTCTGGGTGTTATGTTGACAAAAAGATTTTTAGCGTATTCGCGGCACTCTAGATTGAAACATAAAAATTCAAAATCTTGGTAACCAAGGAAACGAAAACTAACAAATCACGTTTTCAGACTCAGAAGATTACGCAGAATCTGAATATGCAAAAATATACAGCGTGTTCTATTTGAAATGTTAAATTTGTTATTATAGTGTGCGATAAAAAATTATAATATATATAAGTTGAATAATTGGTAATTTACAGTAAATAGTGCATTTCAAATTTTATGAAAAAATATTTATAAGTAAAAAAGTTATGGGCAAGAATCTATGAGCTGGGACACCCGGTATATGCGATATCGCTAGTTTGTTAATACCAAGATAAATTTTACCGTATCGAATTAAAATACCGAATCTCGATGCCCGATATTATCTTCAGGTTATTGGAACATCTATCTGGATATAGGACACTAGATATCCAATAGAAAATAAATAAGTACAGAGTACGATACATGGTTACATTAGTCAACATTTTGAGGAGATATTAAAAAGTAGATTTCATGTCCAAATCCTAAATAAAAAACTGCTTGAAAAATATCTGAACTATTTCTGGAAATTTTACATAAAATCTATCTTGAATACAGGGTAAGATTTATCGTAAATCTGATTTCAGCAATGATTTTACCTCGAAATCTAATTTTATTGTATCTCCGCTGCAAAGTGTATTTACCTATCCATTATGTCCATCGAATTTGCTCCACCTGTATACTATTCATTTTTGCAAGATGATTATAATATTACGAATGCCGTTAATATTGTAAAGTATCGCTCCTGGCAATTAATACCTCACTAACGGATGATTATATATATTAATGTTAATATAAAGAATATAGTAGCAACGTCTACACTGAATAGATATACAACGACAAAACATCTTAAAATACCAAACCATTACTAGTTGTAGCTACATATATAAACTTTACCGATGAATCCGGTTTGCTTATTTTTAATACACCACAGTCTAACGTCACTATTCCGATAGTAGAGTTTACAACCATTGCATTAACGAATGCGAAATATCTGGCATACCAAATGTAAGAGTATTTTTAAAATGCGGACAACAACATGTAGGAACTTAATTATTGTTAGGTCTTTTTTTTTTTTCGTTGTAGAATAGGTATAACAAACTTCCTTATTTATTTCTGCTAACATGCAACTCAAAAATATACACTCCGCCAAAAAAGTATCGCATAATTTAGTTTTGAATCATAAAAGTATCGCATAATCTTTGTTTGTAGCATAAAGTTGTAAATATACTTTAATGCGCTCTAAGATATAATTTCTATGATTATTTAAATAAAATACAGGCCAAATAAAAACAAGAACTCATACTTGAGATTTTCATTAAAACAAGAAATTATAATTTTGGAAAGAAAAATGTCATAACAGTAGCTTTTAATACTGAGTATTGCCACCTCTGGCTCTTATGACCGCTCGCATACGGTTTGGCAGAGATTCGATTAACCTCCGTATATAAGCCTGATCCAAATTCTCCCACTCGTCACGGAGAGCATTTGCTAGTCCATGCAGGTCCGCTGGGGCAACATTTTGGGTTCGTATCCGTCTGTGAAGGAGGTCCCACACGTGCTCGATAGGGTTCATGTCCGGACTTACCGCAGGCCAATCTAAAACTGGAATACCAACATCGTTAAGGTATTCCTGGACGATTATTGCAACATGCGGTCGTGCATTATCGTGCATTAACATGAATTCGTTTCCTATAATTGGTGCATATGGTACTACATGTTCTTCTAAAATGTCCGTTATATACCTGTGGGCAGTCAGTGTACCTCTGTCTACTGGTACTAACTCTGTACGACCTGTTAAACAGATGCCTCCCCAAACCATAATAGAGCCACCAGCGAAATTAGGTCTAGGCCTGATATTACACTGCGAATAGCGCTCACCGTCTCGTCTGTACACTGAGATACGCCTATCTGAGGTGTAAAGACCAAATCTTGACTCATCTGTGAAGAGTATATTGGCCCAGTCATTAATGTTCCAATTTACATGTTCTCTGGCAAACCTTAAGCGAGCCACTCGGTGGTTCCTAGTGAGACGAGGGGCTGTTACAGCTACTCTAGCTCTTAATCCACTCTGTCGTAACCTATTCCGAATAGTTTGAGTACTCACACGAGTATTTCTGACTCTAGCCAAGTCGTTCTGCAATTGTCTCGCAGTTACATGTCTTCGACGTAATGCTTGTAGTAGTAAATAGCGGTCATCTTGGCGAGTAGAACATCTTGGACGACCGGGTACAGGTCTTCTACTGTAAATGCTTGTTTCCCTATATCTGGCTACGGCTCTAGAAACACTTGACTGATTGATGTTCATCAAATTAGCAACGTATGCTTGAGATCGTCCATCTTCGATTAAAGCAACTATAGCAGCCACTTGTTCTGAAGTTAAATTGCTCATTTTAGTTTTAAAAGCGTTGGTATAGAACTCTGACTTCGCACTTTAAAATTTGTCCGTATATAGGAAGACTTTCAATAAACAACTGAACAAACCTTACACATATGCATTTTTCTAAATGTGTTCTTTTAGGAAAAAAATAAAGTAAAAACGCTAAGTTCCATTATTTTGTTAGTGTTTTTATAGTTCACATACACGAGGCAAACTTTTTGTGAACGTATAAAAATATCTTGGTTCATAAATGCCCTTTTTTAGTTTATGCGATACTTTTTTGGCGGAGTGTATATAGGTAATACTAAGAAATTAGTATTTTATGTAGATACAATAAATGCTGATAACATTATTACTACGAATCTATAGCTTTGTTCGCTGTGCAGTCAGCTACTATCCACAACTGAACGACGCATGCGTAATAACAATTAAGCGTTCGCAGTGCTACAATTTCGGATTTGGACCGTTTGCAATTTAGAATTTGGTGTTCGCACAGTGTCAAATTGTAGTCAGTAACAGTTGGTGATTAATCCAAAAAGTTCACGGATTTCTTGTGGATTTCAAATCCGCACATGCGCATTAAACGAGAGAGATAAAACAAAGCGTGTTGAAATATGTTTTCTTGTGTTTGTGAGGGGATAATCAAAAGATCGACCATACCGAAACCTGTAATAGTTATTTGTATCACTAGGCCAGAAACTATAGTTTTGCGAGTGTGAGTACGGTTTGTGAGGCCGAGGTGAAGCCGAGGTACCACAAGTGCGAATACTCGCAAAAGAGTTTCTGGCCGTGTGTTACACACTATTTTTTGCGTCGACAAATCTTAATTTTATTGAAAATAATAATAAAAAAATTGACGCTAGGGCGTTAACAGTACAGGTTGGCAATATATGTTACGTATGACATTTGAGTTTGACACCCGGATTAAGATACCTTAGTATTTTGACGTTTTAATTTTCTTGGTTAGTTTTTGTACATATTGATATTCATCAATAATAAGGGTAATGGAGACCCCAGCTCATATTACACAGCTTGCGCAACAAGTTATTAACAATTTATTACTTAAAATCTTCCAAAAATTGAATTGGAAAGAATTTGAATTATTTAAAAGATTGTGTAACGAAAATTCTGTCATCTGTCATCGAATCTACAATTAATCACAGAAATGTCAGTAATTTGATTATAGTGTTGCCAACTTTTAGTGATCTTTTGTCGGCCTAGGCCGGAGAATGGTAAGTTTCCGGCCGATTTAAAGTAATGCAAAATCAGTGTTTCTGGACGGAGGCGCAAAAATTATATTTCTTGAGTGGCAAAGCAATCAATAAATACTTTCGTATTAAAGATTTACCATCCATATTAATCCTGTTATTTTCACAAAAATACAAGCCAATATTGAAATTATTATGTATCAAAGGCAAGATAACAAACAAACTTTAGGTTATACCCAGTTATATCGAAGTTCACGCTGCGCGCATAAATTCCAATTGTTGAACACAGATGGCAGTATTGTCGCTTTTGGATGTGTTCGCGGAGTAAATTATCAAACTAATTTCAAACAACAATCCTTTTTTGAATCATGCGCACTGGAAAAACCGAAATAGTTTCCAATTAACTTCTGATTCGCACAGCGAACAAACCTTATGTAACTTAGCAGTCATAACAGTCTTATATTCCATACAAATTTGCCTTGAACGAATGCAAAATTATTTGTCGCAACATTTTCTAACTTTCGAAGCTTTATTGTACTTACACATAAGTATATCTTGTGCTGTTACAGTATGTTTGCCCATTAATGATGAGAATTGTGTAGTAATAGGTACTTATCTAGTTCAATATTTTCGAAATTAGGTTAATTAAATAAAAATCCAATATTGAATCTTCTAATTTCTAATTTTACTTGTTTCTGTCTTTATTTGCTATGTTTAAATGACTTTTGCCATCATCCTCAGACTTTGGAATTTAATTTAGGTATTATTTTTAAATATAATTTGTTTTATTTGTTTTGATGCTCATAAGCTAATTAAAGTTGCAGCATTTCACATTTTTAATCATAAGTATTTTAGTAACAATTGTAGGTATTATAATTGAATCTTAACATTTCATAATATAAACCTTTTACACATTAAAGATTAAATGGCCAACGATAAATTTACACGGACCAAACGAAACAAAGCCACATTCGAACACAAAATGGTAAATTGACAACCCTACATCCCGATTTGGTAAACAACCGTTTTTTATGGCTGAATTTGTTGGAATGTGATTTTTTTTTGTTGTTGCAATTGTTTAAAAAAAATCAATATATAACAGAAATACAATTACGTACAATCATACAAAGCTAACCCTGGACGATTCACAATAAGTTTACAATAATGTGGGCGTTGTTTACAAATGATACTTCGCCCGTATGCACAAATGCGGTATACTGTGTTTTGTCGCTATACCAATACATGGAGAACATGCGTAACAAACATAGCGAAAGGATTGAAGAATGTCTTGGGCTAAGTTTGAAGAAATGAAAATACGTTCTAATTATGTTCTGCATGTAGAAAAAAGGTGTATTTTTCTGACATTTTTAACTCGGAAACGTCGAAATGGTTGCATAAATTAGATGCCTAGTTAGCCAAGTGACACACTATCGCAGTTCAGCGAAGTAAATATAGATGGCAGGAGGGTAAATTCTTTTTTAACAATTATTTTTTTATTAAAAATATGCTACACTTATATTACAATACGTAATTTAATAGGAATAAATATGAGAAATAATATATGTATATAGAATAAGCATATCTTAATATTTTTGAGGCCAACATCAATCGGTAGATCAACGGGTGAAGAAGAAGAAACAGAGAAGAACAGAGAAAACTACTTATAAAAGTACTCATATATGAGCATGATCAACTAAAGGTATAGCGTGACATGTATTTTACATTTTCTGGATTTGGACAGATATGAGTATAATTATATAGGTATCTCTTTACATGTTGGTTTCAATTTTGCGTGTAGGCAGGCATAGGGAATGCTTGTTCTATATACGTTAGTATACAATATATCATTTCTCTGGAATAAATAATAAAGTATAATAGATATGTGATGTTGCGTAATTGTTTCGGTGTTTCTACGGTACTCGGTACTCGTAACACGAGCACTAGCTCGGCCAGATTTGCTTTTCGCAGACGGTCGATGGTGTGGTGGTAGACGTTTGTTGTAACAATTTAAAAGTTATGTATTAGTGTTTTATTTTATTTATATTTACATAGCTGTAAAAATACATCGGATAGGTATGCTGGAGTTAGGTATTACATACCTACATACATCATTTAGGGATATGACAACGTCGACTAGACTAGTCGGCGTACTCCATGCGATTCTGAAGTGACATTCAGTACAATTCAATATTGGAATGCCGTTGCAAGTACATCGTTGATGCCCCTAAGCTTTCTTTATAACTTTGGCGGCTAATCTTATGCCTAATTTCTTTTTTTCTAGTTTGGTTGTTTTTTTTATAATACTTGAACGTATTTTATTTTGTCTAGAGTTTATGTCATGAACAAGAAAAGCAGGGTAAAATTAAGACATTTTTCAACAACAATTAGATAAAAATGATTCTGACACACGTTCTTCACATATAATTGTGATAGCAATTTACGATATAATTAAAACATAAATCTTCTCATACGTGTGTAATATATTTCTAAATAATTATATCAAAAGTATTAATACCAAAGTAGCTTCTAGTAAAAGCGAAAGAAAGCTACAAAAACTTAAGTCTCATTAATTATTTTCATTTATTTATAAGTTAAATGATGAAAAGTTTTATTATATAGTTTAGTATTCTTCGTAGCCATAATAAATTATTATTAATAAAAATTCCAAAATTTGTGGAGTTGTAGGTTTCTTAATACTCCAACAATCTGACTTCACTAAAAAACAAAGAAATAACACAAAATCATGCGTTTGATTTACAATCTGTATAAATAAAAATCAATTGCCACGTTTCTATGAAAGAAATTCTTTGGAAGAGCCCGAAATTTGGACGGTATTTTCATATGAAAAGAAAAAAGAAATACAAATTAAAACAAAAAATTAAGAAAAAATAAAATATTAAGAAATTACATTTGCTTTTCAACGAAAAAAAGACATGAGAAATTAATGGATTGAAACTCTATTCTAAATGCCCATATCAATTCTAAATAAGGGTGTAACGTTTTCAAAGTGATGTTTCATATTAATGTCATATTCTAAGTATTAAAGTTATTCCTTGGCGGACCGACAAAATAATCGTACACATGTTTACCGCTAAGCCGCTTAGCGGGCCGACAAAGTCGCATATTTGTTCGCCGCTAAACTAAATAAAACTAACATCACACATTTTGCCTTCTCTTTCGCTCTACGTCGCTTCCTTGTTTATATACTGAGGAAACAGATTGTATGCAACTTGTCATTCACGTTGGTTTGAAACCTTACTAATTTAACATAAAAATAGGGTGGCGTCCCCTGGGCGGCCATTTAGCAAATTTCTGAGGTATATCGCGTCCTTAAAGGAAAAACGCCCACATTTAGCAAACAGAAAACATTGAATTTATAAAATAGAGAGAAATAAGAATAAATATTTATTTTCATTACATATCGCTGCATCTTTACCCAATATGTTTTTTATCTATAAATTGATCTGTGACGATTACTTTCACATTGATTTTTCACTCCGAATTCCTTCTTTAACATTAATTAAGATGATTAATTAACACCTCCATCTTATTATTTTTTTTTTTTTCATTTTACTCTACATTCTATACATAGAACGTCTTTTTATCAAAGAAACTTTACGTATAACATCGCAAAATTATATAACGATCTTTCAATGACGATAAAGTATTGAATTTCTTGGCCTTCAAGCGTCGTATAGGATTAAAATTGTTGAAGTAGGGTACCGATTAAGTTTTGAAGTAGTTTGTGCTCCATAGCTGCAGTGGCCTATCGCTTGTATGTTTTGTTTGATAGTTTTAGCTAACTTTGATTGAATTCGGTAGGATTCAAAAAATTTAATAGATCTGGGTAGAGTACAATCAGAAGTACATTATTTATATATATTGTACACTTCTGCATTCCGTCCAGAGGTTTTCCACAGTATTTTGCATATTTTATTTTATTTTATGGTGATATATTGCTAATTGTGCAATGTGCTTATTTGCTTGTGGGGAAAATAAAGATGCTGTTATTATTATTATTTACAGATGATATCGTTATGTGGAATCTTGGTCAATAAATGTTTTATTTTCATATCTTGCCAGTACCAATGGTATACCAATTTTTATTGTCTTTATAATCAATAAACAATATTTAGTATGTTGTACTTATTGCTATTCAGATACCAACTTTAAATTAAATAAGATCAAATTATAAATAAATTTCCTGAATTGTTTTTTTAATGCAAAAATAATCAATCGTTGCGGCAAATATTTACAAAACAGGCCGAGAAGATTAATCATCGATTATTTGCAAAGAATTCTAATATCATTAGGGATGAATTGTGTTCTAGGCGTGGTAAATATTACGCATGATGGAGCCATTAGCTGGTAATAATCTTTATAATGCGTTATAACTTAATGTAGATCATTCAGGTTCCAATTGGCAGTACAAATAATGTACACTATATGCGTCATATGTTCTGTACTGTAAACTGGACTTGAACGATCTGTAAAAGAACATTAAACCTACGAACATTCATTTGTATACGGTAGGTAGTTTGTCCAAACAAGGGAATGAACAAAATAAGATAATAGATATATTATTTTGTTTTATTATTAATATTATGATTTACCTATAAATATCTTTGCCAATATTTATAAATACCTGTAAGTGTAAATATAATATGTAATAATCTATTATGTAGATAAAATTTTCTTAGCAAAAGTTTAAATTTTCTTACGTAAAATCCTTTAAATTTGGAGAAGTTAATTCAGTATACAACTGAACGTTTGTAACTGTAGATTTAATTTACATTTCCCCAGAAAGTTTTGCTGTGTTTGTTTTAATATTCTACATAAGCGACAGATGCCATGCGATTTCGACATTCGAAGGTTTTATTAAAACTATCGGTCTAGTAGGACTAATGTTGGGGAATAATAAATATTTCAAAAAATTAATCGAATGGGAGGATACGTGTTTAAACTCCATCTTCAAAACGTAAATAAAACACAAAACGTTCAGGAGTAAAAATATATTGAAATAAGTAGTCCACAACAATATTGTTTCACCACACAGTGGCTTCATCAGGTGGATGAAATTAACTAAGCAGAATATACAATTACACACTATTTATACTTTTAAACCTAGGAGTGGGGAATAATTAAAATCCTTTTGTTCATTGAGCGCTAAACCTAACTTACTATATCTATTAATTTCTAAACATTCAAATAAGTCTAGTTTCTTACTTTTCTTATGAACATGCAAAATATCAAAATTATTATTAAAATTTTGATTAAGTTCTAAACAATGATTAGCAAAAGTAGAATCTGTCTTCTTATCTCTGTAACTTTCAGTATGTTCGGAAATACGCGTAATGAAAGATCTACCTATCTGTCCTATGTACACCTTACCACACTCACAAGTCAATCTATAGACCCCAGAGTCAAACTTTCTATCTGTTTTGTCCTTGTTATGCTTTAAACGTCTTAAACGTTTGTCTTGAACAAAATTACTTTCAATTTAATTTCGAATATTATAAGCAAACTATAGGTTTAGCGATGGGTAATCCTTTAAGCCCTTTAATAGCAGAAATCTTCATGGATAATTTAGAAAATACTTTTTACAAACATCCTTTATTCAGTAAATGTATTTATTGGTATAGATATGTAGACGATATTTTATTATGCTTTAATGGTACCGATAGACAGCTTAGTTTATTTTATAAATATATCAACAATGTTCATCCCAATATTAAATTTACCCTAGAACAAGAAGTAAATAACTCAATTAATTTCTTAGACTTAACTATTACGCGTATTAACAATAAACATGAATTTTCAATATTCTATAAACCGACACATACTGACACTACTATTCATAATTCATCACATCACCCCTTTAGCCATAAATTGTCTGCATATCAGAGTATGATTCATAGATTAGTTAAGGTCCCTATGAATAAAACAAACTTTGAATTAGAACTTAACAGAATTTACAAAATAGCTTTAAATAATGGTTACTCAGCAGATTTTATTAATAACATTTTAGCGAATAAATAAAAGTCTTATACGCTTGCTTTAATATACCCTAAAATTTTTAACAAAGAACCAGTTAACTATACTTCTATTACTTATTTTGGAAAAACATCAGAGGTAATCGGTAATTTTATCAAACGTAATAATAATAGCTATGTTTCATATAAAACTAATAATAACATTAGCTCGTATTTAAAGAATAACAAGGACAAAACAGATAGAAAGTTTGACTCTGGGGTCTATAGATTGACTTGTGAGTGTGGTAAGGTGTACATTGGACAGACAGGTAGATCTTTCATTACACGTATTTCCGAACATACTAAAAGTTACAGAGATAAGAAGACAGATTCTACTTTTGCTAATCATTGTTTAGAACTTAATCATAATTTTAATAATAATTTTGATATTTTGCATGTTCACAAGAAAAGAAAGAAACTAGACTTATTTGAATGTTTAGAAATTAATAGATATAGTAAGTTAGGTTTAGCGCTCAATGAACAAAAGGATTTTAATTATTCCCCACTCCTAGGTTTAAAAGTATAAATAGTGTGTAATTGTATATTCTGTTTAGTTAATTTCATCCACCTGATGAAGCCACTGTGTGGTGAAACAATATTGTTGTGGACTACTTATTTCAATATATTTTTACTCCTTAACGTTTTGTGTTTTATTTACGTTTTAATAAATATTTCAATTTTTTATTCGGAAAAGATTCATATTTTAGGTGAAAATGAAATACAAATTTTGTTATTGCTAAAAGTAAGGTTTCTCTTATCAAAATCGTTCCGAAATAAACATATGTAGGTACTCTTTTATGCTTCCTGTCGCCTTCCTTTACATCAAAGGAAAAACGATAAATGCGCATAAGGCTCAACATCGCTTGCAACGTGTCCGCCGATACTATCTCGTCGCTTGCCGGTCGTCCAAGTTTAGCTTTGCACCATAGTACCATAGTACCTATTCCAGGAAATTATTTACACTAAAAAGATGAAGCTCTTATTATAATCTTAATAATTGTAATAGTATATTTTAGAACATTTTCTAGATCATCGTTTGAGAATAGAAGATATATAGTAAGCATTCAACGTTACCTGCAAGGCAAATGAGTTGAAAAAAATATCCTATTTCGCAAAGGAGACTCTAAACAAATATATTGGTCCCTCTAATATTTGTGTAGCCTTCACATTTAATGCGGTAAGCGATACGTGCTATATCCCTGCTCTT
Organism: Cetonia aurata; assembly: GCA_949128085.1. NCBI lineage: Eukaryota > Metazoa > Arthropoda > Insecta > Coleoptera > Scarabaeidae > Cetonia > Cetonia aurata. The sequence goes on from OX421885.1 coordinate 4,302,218, forward strand.
ATGTATACATTCATGTCCTTTTTGAAATGCAAACGAAACCGTAATTTTAGAATACTTATTAATACAACTAAATTAGTAAACCATCATAAAATAACGCACAATAAGTGTTTACGTTATACGGTCGTCCTCTGCCAGAATAATTGACCAAATTAGACAAACAAAAACACAATGAAAATGTTCCGATTCGAAATGTCAAATTTTATTTCACCAACGACAACGTTAAACATCCTTGAACAACAAAACCGTTTCCTGCATATTAATCGCTTCAGCGTACAATACCTACCGAATATTTCGAGCCAATTTTTTTTACGAAATACTTATGTATGCACAGCTCCTCCCAAAAAAGGGGTAACAATCTGGATCGCAACTTTTGGTTATATATTCTTAGGTCGAATTATAACCGCACTATACAACCAGCTGTGTTTACTAATAGACAAGTTTCATTCATGCAGCCGAAGACTAGCCCACATGTGTAATGTTCAATAAGCCTGTTAGCGTATCCACTCAATCCAGTGTTTAGGTCCACTATTCATTTGATAAATTGTCTATCAAAGTTGTGCGGAGGAGTATAAATATATTCCTGGTTTATTATTTTTCAAATAGAAAAGGGCACTCATTCAGTTGACGGCTGCCGAACCACAAAGAAAGCATTGATATGTATCTGATATTCGTCTTTCACCTTACTATACACTGCCGTTCATATATTTGGGGACGACTAAGAAAAACTCGAAAAAATAAACAAAATTGAAATATTAACAATTAAATGTGTTTTATATGGAAGGGTATACATTTATGAACATAATTTACAATAGTATTATCTTCTATCTCATAAATTACAAATAACTGTTTGTCTTTAATCTAATTTAAAAAAATCTGGATTTTTTAATCGTCCCCAAATATATGAACGATACATCTGTACACATACATCTGTATAAACAAACATATTTTTCATTGAGGCCTCTTATACCGAAAATATATCCTTTAGGGCCGGTTCTACAATCACAGAATAAGGATGGAATAGTGTTATTCGCAGAATAAATATTTTTGTATCGTTTTATAAGTGCAGAATAAAGACCGTATAGAATAAGTTAGGGAATAAAGCACGTATAAGTTATCTGGCACTCCAACAATCGGATAAGTTTATCCCGACCTTATTCTTCGTTGTGATTGATCAAACGAAGTGGGAGTATACTGACAATTTCAAAATAATAAAATTTATTATTCCGGTATATCCATACCTAACGATATATCCGTTTGCAGTATAATAATTATAATAAATACTATTCCGCGGACATTGAAAGTTAGCTTGGATATTTAAATAAATTTCTTACACAAAGTGTGTCAATTGTATATTTTATTTTAAAATTAATAATGGACATTGTTTATGTGGCAGATGAAAAAGAAATGGTAGAACATTGTGATAGGCTTAGACGGCCCAAAAGATTTAAAACGAGGTACACATACTTAGATATTACGAATTATTTATTTATGTTTGAAAGTGCGTTACAGAATTAATTTGTTTGAAGAAATGGACGAAGTGGAATTCTTTAATCGCTTTTGCCTGAGGAAGAATACCTGTTTCCATTTACTGCAGAAAATTTAAGAAGACATAAAGTCTCCAACGAACCGAAATTTTGCACTGACTCTTGCTACAAAACTTTTACTGGCGTTAAGATTTTATGCAACAGGATACATCCTATATTAGTAGCAGGAGATACTGCTCTATTAGCCCTACTATAATATTTCTGTCTCCTTCAGAGAGAAATATACAATTTATTTATACAATTTTACTAAATTTTATAGAATATTTCAACTTTTAAGCAGAGGTTCTCTTACAAGCATAACGTCACACAAGATTTTTACGCCCTATAATTTATACTTGCATAAATCGACGCATGCTCATGTCCATTTTTGTTACCAACTTTAGATTCTGTACGGTTTATATACCGAGTATTACATATTGGGATGCGAAGTGACTTGCAGAACGCTAACGTTTCTATACTCAGAATTGCTGTTAGATAATTTTCTTCTTGGTATAGTTATTCTATTCCTCATATTAGCATTGTAGAACCGGCCCTTAGTGACAAATAAATGTTATTGTCACTCTTTCGTTGCTGCTGCATTATAATTTATAACACTAAATTCTTATTTCTACTTATAAAAGCATATTCTTTGAAATTTCTATTAATAATAATAATAATAATAATAATAATAGTATATTGTCCAACAGATTTTTACAATCTAATAATAGGACAAGAAGTAACTTAAGAACTATGTATATGTAAGGAAATAAAGAATAATTATGTTATACATGAAAAAAGACAATAGTATTAAAAACACAATCAAAAAAATACGGGACTATCAACACGCTTATTTTCTACAAATTATTATTATGTGAGGATGAAGAACATGCATTTAATAATTGTGGCAATGAAGAAAAGTGAATATCTATGCTACTATCTGATATGTGGTTGTAATAGTGACATATTCTATAAACAGGTGACTTCTGAAGTATATTAGTTCTAGGAGTAGGGCAATAGAACGTTGTGTGCGCACGCGTAGGGAACTGTGGAATAAGGAACGAGATGTGAGCCAGCAGTTGAGGTGCGTCTATGTCAGAGTGTAGCAGATGGTAGAGTAGCTTCATGTCCGCTCTCCTTCTTCGAGTTTCCAATGATTGAAAGTTAAGAGTTTCCAATAATAGTCCATGGTCGAAACCTTGAGGTGGATATATGCCATGTTGGCGAAAGTATAGATATTTTAAAAACTTTCTTTGTATTCCCTCTAGCATATCTGAATAAACTTTGTAAATAGGAGACCATATGACTGACGCATATTCGAGTTTTGAGCGTACATACGCACAATAAATAGGCACAATGGAAGATATAGAAAAGTGTCGCACATTCCTTATCAAAAATCCTAACGTTCTGGCGGCAGCTGCAGTGATGGTAGTTGTATGAGATGAAAAGGTTAATTTGCCGTCAAAGGTTACACCTAGGTCCTTTAATGTGTTACACCGTGGGATATCTTCGCACTGGTAAGTGTAAGTGAACGTAATCGGGTTGGTTTTCCGTGTATATGTCAAAACATTGCACTTTGAGATGTTAATCTCTAGGTGGTTATCAGTACACCAAGTAGCTAGTTTATTGATTTGACGCTGGAGATAATAGCAATCGTCAAGGGTTTTAATCTCATAATATATTTTCAGATCATCCGCAAATAGCAAACGTGGGCAGTCTATTGATGCAGAGATATCGTTGATAAATAGCAGGAACAGGAGGGGCCCCAGGTTGCTCCCCTGCGGAACCCCCGACGTTGGCGAAAACAAGGGAGACTCATGGCCACCAAGAGTCACATACTGTCTCCGACCATGCAGGTATGTGCGGAGTAGAGCAATCAAAGGTGGTGAAAACCCTAAGATATCTAGCTTTGCTAGCAGCAGTTCATGATTTATGCGATCGAAGGCTTTAGATATGTCTGTATAAATTACATCGATGTGTCCCCCATTATCTAATGACTTCGAAATATCATGGGTTAGGATCGCTAAGTTGCTAACTGTAGACCTCCTATTGACGAATCCATGCTGGTATGGTGTAATTTGATTCTTGATCTGGGGATATATGAGTTGGTATAAACACATTTCAAACGCTTTAGCGAAATTATTGATAATAGCAATTGGCCTGTAGTTTTGAATGAGATCTGGATCGTTCTTTTTATGTACAGGAAAGAGTTTGGTAGTTTTCCAGCAAGTCGGAAAAGTACTTGTGGTGATCGACAAGTTGAAAATGTAAGCCAAAGGAGGTGCAAGTATGTAAGCGCAATCACGTATTAGAAAGCTCGGCAGGTTGTCATCGCCCATAGTGTTCTTATCCTTTAATTTTTTTAGTGCTCCAACAACTGAGGATTCATCGATTTCCTGCACTGTTATAAAAGGAGAGTTCATACCTGTGTTAGTTGCATCCGGCCGCGATGTGGGAGGCAGGTATACAGATTGAAAGAAAGTCTGGAAAGCATTCACCACCTCTGAAGGACCGCTAACAGTACCACCCTCACTGTCCTTCATAACACAAGGTATTCCACAGTTCTGCTTCTTAGATGAAATAAAGTTCCAGAAATATCGTGGATCGGATTTAATACGCTGCTGAACAGTAATCAGGTGACTATGATATACTTTCGCTGTGAGAAACTTAATTTGTTTCCTTAAGGCATGAAATTGTTGAAGGTCTTGTATGCGTTTGTGTTTCTTATATTTTAGGCGATGTCTATTCTTACATTTAATTTTCGTTATAAGTTCATGAGTAAACCACGGAGGATAGGTTGCCACTGACCTAGTTTTCAACGGTACAAATTGGTCCACTATATTATAAATTACCTTGTACAGATAGTCGCATGCCAAATTAACCTCTGGTATTGTGTAAAGTGCTGCCCAGTCGATATTGAAGAGAGCATCATAAAGAGCCACGTAGTTGGCTCTCCTGAAGTTATAAATTCTATCATCCCGACGTGGAGGTAATTTGTTTAGATGTTTGGTGGACAGTTGTAGCTCTATACCCAAGGCCGGATGGTAAGGATCCTCAGCAATGAGAGAAGAATCATCTGACTGTACGTTTATACTGTTAAAGTTAGAAAAGACTAGGTCCAACAAGCGTCCGTCACAGTTCACAACCGAATTATGTTGCTGTAGATTCATAAAATTGACAAAGGCATTCATGGCATCACATTTTCTATCATTGGATTGGATATTATTAAAATTGGGTAGGTTAAAGTCACCAATTACTAGTAGTTTACTGTTATCACAGACATTCGTTTGTTCAAGAGTATCAAGAAAAGTTTCTAAATCGGCAAAAGTAACATCAGGTGGCGAATACACTACAAAAATAAGTAATTTGCATGAGCCTAAAATTAACTTACAAACAACAAAATCTATTAAAGGTACTGAAGCAGAAACGTGAGAATAATCTAATAGTTCAAAAGGTAAATGCGACTTAAAAGCAATCAGCACCCCTCCCCCGCGCTTACGATGAACGGCAGCAAAGTCTCTATCTTTACGAAAAATTTTATAAGTAGAAGGAAACAATTCATTATCAAATATGTCATCAGACAACCACGTCTCACTTAAACACACCACGTCGTATTCACCCGAACTTACATTGCTAAGAAGAGTATCAGTTTTTGTTCTCAGTCCTCGAACATTTTGATAATAAATATCAACACTATAATCAAAAGCATCGTATGCAATATTCTTCTTTAGTTGCTATTCAGGATGATATTTGGTGATGGATTTGGCACGATTGATTAATTTGGTAAAGCAGGGGCAAGCATGATCAAAAATGTTATGATCTGTCGGGTATTTGGTTTTAAATTTTTCATTGCTCTGAACACAATTTATACACTTTAGTTCATCACTTGCGCATTCTTTCAGGGAGTGTTCACCTGCACATTGAGGGCAAGTCACAGCCGACTTGCAATCCTTCACCAAATGGCCGTACCTATTACATTTATAACACCGTAATATATGGAAGGATTCCTTTACATGGCATTTTCTCCATCCCACGAAGAGCGTCCCTTTGGCAATAATTTCTTTGAATAAAATTTGATCAGTTTCGACAATGATGTTAACAGTTGGTTGCCTACCAATGACGCGAACAACTTTTAGTATTGAACAAGCAGTTTTCTGTAATTTGTTTTGCGATACAAGGTTATGGCAAAATGTGGCTCTGTCTTCTACGTCTTCGGCGCTTACGTTGAAAATGATAATTTTGGGGTTAATTTTTTGCGGTACTTCAATTTTGAAGTCATCTCCAAATTTATCAGCTATATTCGATTTCAAGGTTTCTAAATTTTTTGAATCATTACAATCAATAATTACCGTACCATTTTTCCGTTGAGTAACACCATTCACTTCTATAGCTAAGGAAGCGGGATTAATTGCCTGTTTCAACATTAAAACAACATAACCGTTCCAATGTCATGTATGTGTATGTAATTTCTGAATGAATGGTGTATAATACAAAAACATTGTTACAATTGAGTAAATGGCAGTTATTTTCTAATGTACGGAATATATAAAAACTAACAAACAGATGTATGAAAGTGTATGAAATTTGAAGACGTCTTGGTAGCTGATAATTTTTTTTTAAAGCTCTATCGTATTTAATGAATAATGCCTGGTTGCTAAAAAATTTGCTTATGAGTTCGATAACTATTGGGTCGATAAAGTTATCGAACCGATAAAATCACTGACTATTTCTGAAAACAACCTCATCATAAGTTAACAGTTCCATAGTTATTAGATGATAAAACAGTTACGCCAGTTGCCGATATATGTATATTGTTTTAGTGCAAACTTCTCTCTTAATACAGTCGGATATTTAAAACTTGTGCACCTGAATTCCACAGTTCGTTGAAATTGCACTTCGCACCGGACAAACATAATAAAATTTTATAACTATTTGTTTTGTAGCTAGTTATTTTCGCATCATATAATAATAATAATAATAAGTATATTAGCCCAACAGTACAAAATGACCAATTACAGGACTAACAGATAGAAAATAACCTAAGAGTAAGCGGTAATACAAACAATAAAAAAACAACTAAAGCTATAAAAAAAAATTGGTTAAATATGCAATGCAATGTCATTGGAAAACAAAAAAATTAAATCCATCCAAATCGCGCAACTTTACGGAGTTTGAAAAAAATTGTTTATTTGATATTATCACGTCCAAATGTGTTGATGTAGTAGAAAATAACAAAAAGCAAACGGTCTAACCATAACTCAAAAAATTGAAGCTTAAGAGAAAATCATGGCATTGTTTAATAGCCAGGAACTTGATGAATCCTTATCCAAGTGCATTACAGTATTAACCTACGGTGTGATCATATGGTATATTATTATGTTTATATTACATGATATGCATGACATATTAATACTAACTTAATATACAATAATAATAGTGATATTGAAACCAACATTTTTCTCTAACAAATTTAAAATAGAATTATAACCTACACTTCCCAGTATCTACACAAAAATAACAGTTTGACAACTTCTGCGTTCCTACGCATTCGTCACTTATTTTATTGTGCCGTTGTAGCTCTAACTCTGATAAGTTATAGAGTGGGTATGGAATCGGCAAGTACACTTTGGGCTTTTATAAACCCTTTTTCGAGTTATGGAACGAATATCGAATACTTAACTTTATCGGTTCGATAAATCCGTTTTTAGAAATCGGGCATAAAACGCATTAAAGTTACTCTACATTTCTTTTTCATTCTATAAATCAAATTAGAAATGAAGCAAATTTTATATGCTATACAGGGAATCTGTTGGTAGTAGAAGTTTATTTTTTAAATATTAATATTTATGTGTGATGTATATTTTATGTATGTGTGGTCCAGATTGCTTGTTAAAATAGGGTATCTCGGTAACCGTAAGGGATAGGAAAAAGACGTGATATGGCGATTTTGGAAGTTGTCCTCAATATCCCTTGTATTCTGGATATTGAGGACAACTTTCAACAACGGCTTTAACCGATAAGTAAATCGCACGGGGCTGACTATAAAAAGCTGCTAGACGAACTTAAGGAGGCACCTCTTTTAGGAATGCCATGTGATGCCATGGTTCAAACTCCTAACCTAGATAGGATATATCAGGTTATAATACCAGATAAGAAGGACTGGGAGGCAAGTGCCCCGGTAAGAGCGGACTCAAACTGGTTTACTGACGGCTCTAAAACGAACTACGGCGTTGGAGCGTTGGAATATACTCTAAGAAGCCGAAAAAGGTTCTTTCGGTAAGCTTCAGAAAAAGACACGACTGTGTTCCAAGCTGAGGTTGCTGCCATTCATCACTGTGTCCGAGAGATAGAATGATGTACCGAACCGGGTAAAAACGTCGCTATCTTCTCTGACAGTCGTCCACACTTAAAGCGATTAGCTCCTCAAGCGTGGACTCTAAGCTGATTTGGGACTGTGTAAGCGCCCTAAATGAGGTAGGCACCCAAAGGAAAGTAACCCTAGCCTGGGTCCCTAGCCACTCGGGCGTGAGAGGAAATGAGGCGAGCTGGCCAGGCGAGGTTCGTCAAGGCCATTCGTTGGAGCCGACCCCTCTTTCAGCACTACCAAATCGCAAATTAAAAAATCCATCAATGAATGGATATACAATCAGTCCAGAGAGTGGTGGCAAAAATCACCGGGACAATGGCAGGCAAAAGAGTTCCTAAAGGAGCAGAGGCCTGAACTCACGAGAGATCTACTGAATAAAGACAGGAAGTCTGTCAAAATGATTGTAGGTCTGCTGACTGGTCACTGTAGACTGAATAGGCATATATACAACATAGGCCTGGCAGATGATGCAACCTGCAGATACTGCCAAGAAGAGGAAGAAACACCAGTTCATGTTCTGTGCCAATGCGAAAGCCTGGCGAGGACAAGGTTTCTATAATGGGGGAGGAAAACCCCACAGCTAGTAGCTACATAAAGAAGCCGCTCTCAAAGATGATAGGCCTAATTAAGAGGGCAAAATTAGAGAGCGTCCTCTAGGAAAAAGGGGATCACAATAGATCTGAAAAGGTCGGGGTGAAATAGGCCGATAGGCCACTCCAATCCTAATCTAATCTAATCCAAAAACGGCTTTTATCTAAAGTCATTCATATTAAAACCACTATGAACTATAATTTCAAAACAGATATAAGCAATAAATTTTAGTAGTTCCTACAATATTATTTTTACTAACAATTATGTCGATTAATGTGGTTGTGTGTTTTGGAAAGACTTGCCTTCTGTTTTATTAGTTTGTTTTTTAATATTAATTTTTTTTTGTATTCATTTTACTACTTACATAATCCTTAATAATCTTATTTTTGTTGTTATCAATATTTTGTACAACACTGTATTCACCGTTCTTTACCTCATGTCTTTATAGTTTTATGCTTTGTGCTGCGTTTGGTTACTGACTCCCTTTCTGTCGTTTGTTTAGGTCGATTTAATATTACTGCGTCTAATTATTTTAATTATAATGATTAGTATTGTTAAAATTTACACTTTCATGTTTTCAATTTAAATATTTTGACACTCTTATAAATTTGATTCGACAGGTAATCACTATAGCATTGTTTTTTGCATTATATTTTTTGACGATTGTAATACCTTAAATATAATAATAATTATAGTCTGAAGAAGACCGATGTGTTGATCGAAACGTGATTTGAATTATGGCATTATAAGAATAAACTAATTGGTCAAGGTTGCCGTTCTTTTTTTCTTTCAAGCATAAAATTACGGGCGTAATTATCATGGAATAATTTTACTTCTTGCATCATTTGAATAATGGCATGTTCAAAATATTAAACAGAAACATGTAATTATATAAATCATGGAAAAAAACTATTTTTGGAAGTAACAGCGTTCTCTATACTATTCTACCAAGTGGAAATATAACACCAAAATATAAAGTATTTCTTCTTGTTTAAAACGTATTTACATGCAACCTTGGTAATACTTTAAGATAATATTACTTGACACCATTATGTAAAACAACTCCTCCCTACCATTCAGGTCTTAAGAAAACTTATATACTGCATCTTTAGAAATATTTGAGCTTCTCGATTTATTTTTACCACTACAGTGAAAGCTCTCCTTGCGGACAGCTTCTCCTCCTCAATAACGGGACGTCTCTTTTAACCGGACAAATTTTCTGGAACTGAATTTGGGCATATCATTTTCAATGTTAACTGGTTTCTGATAAACGGACGCGGACACTAAATTATTTCCGCATGCGACTGAAATCTCCCATAAGCGGATGCGAAGCTCTAATAGCTATTAGAGCTTCGCGCTCCGGCTATAGCCGGACGATTTTTCAGGTCGGTCTCTTATTAGAATGTTATGCAACCTGATACATTAAATTCGGTAGTTCCCCGTTTTATATGAGATGTTCCCCTTTCATATGTACCTACATATTACCCTTGCTAGATATCGCGTGTCGAGCGTTGTAACCAATATTGGAGTTATTTTATTAATTTAAATGTAAAATGGTACCGAAAAAAAAAGAATGCTTTCTTTAAAAGAAAAAATGAAAGTTGTTAAGGTTTTAGATAAAGAAAGAGTTTCGGTTCGTATTTTGGCGAAGAAGTTTAATATTGGAAAAACGCAAGCAGCTGAAATAGCCAAAAATAAGGAAGATATCAGAAGTAAATGGCAATCTGGAATCAATATAAACCAAAAGAAGAATTTTTTTAAAAAGGAAGGTTCTAATATAGACAAAAGGTGTTTTGAGTGGTTTGTAAAAGCTAGAAGTCAGAACATTCCAATATCAGGATCGCTAGTGAAAGTGAAAGCTAAGGAAACTGCGACAAAATTGGGTTACAATAATTTCAGTGCGTCCGGCGGGTGGCTACAAAAGCGGCGCAAGAGACATAATATCAGTTTTAAATGCATATCTAACGAAGCTGCTGCAATAAATCAAGTTGATGTGGAACAATTTTTGGACAAACTTCCGTCTGTGTTGCTTGGCTACAAACCAGAGGATGTCTATAACGCAGATGAAAGTGGCCTTTTTTTCCGCGCGCTGCCGAATAAAACTCTGTCTCTTAAAGGAGAAAAATGTGTGGGCGGAAAGTTGTCAAAAGACAGACTAACCATTTTATTCTGTGCAAATATGGCCGGAGACAAAGAAGAGTTGTTAGTGATCGGAAAAGCTGCTCGCCCTCGTGCTTTTAAAACGTTGCTATTAAAGATCTACCCGCGACATGAAAATCAAATAAAAACCCATGGTAGAAATGAGAAATAATCTCCGAATGGTTGCTTCAATTCGACTGGAAAATGTGAATCCAAAAAAGGGAAGTTATTTTGTTTCTTGATAATGCAGGCTCTCATCCTCGTGAACTGAAGCTGAGAAATGTGAAAATTATGTATTTACCGCCAAACACAACTTCAATTTGTCAGCCCTTGGATCAGGATATCATACGTAATTTCAAATTTTACTATCGACACTTGATTTTGAAACATATTTTAACAAAAATGGAAGATGTTAAAAGTTTATCTGAGCTTACAAAGTCCGGCATCAATGTGTTAGAAGCTTTGTACTTTATAAAAACAGCATGGCATAATGTAAATTCCTTGACAATTAGTAACTGTCAAAAATCCAAGGAATAATTTTCATTATTTTATTTTAAAAATTTAAATACTATGTATATTTGTAGTGTTTATGTTTATGTATACGTATGTACCTATTAACATTTACATAAAATAAATAGATACGCGGAGAAAAAGATGTTACCACGTACTATAAATATAATGAATGATATTAACTCAAGGACAACAATACGTTATCTAGTACCCAGTATTCATCCATGTATTACTGTTTATTAGTAAGATGGTACGCTCTAATATAATTATAATACAACCAACTATAAAGTTAGTTGTCCCTATTGTTACTATCTATTTTTCTCAATGTACATACTTTAAAAATGTAGCGTATTTCCTGTTTCTTTTCTCCGAATTAGTATAACAAATCATATTGTACATAATGTATTGTAATGTAGAGTAGTTATTTATTAATTCTTAGTTCTATCCTTTAAACGGACACTTCCCATAAGCGGACAAAATTGGCGGAACCGTGAGTGTCCGTTTATGGGAGCTTTCACTGTACTTATTTTCGTTCAATCTACAAAAAAAAGTTTCGAATAAATGTGGTAGTGTTTTATGTCTATATACATACACTATGAGGGCATGCTGAACAAAATATATATTTGCATTTTCTAATGCTCCACCTGTATACTTCTTCATTTTTGCATACCCATTCATCTCCTAATTTGGAACATACGATACTTCTCACGCTATTACATAAACATATCAACCATACGGAACCCATGATTTATTGATTTTTTTTACGTGGATAACTGAGCGCTACTGAATAATGTATGAGACTATTTAAATAATCACGGACTCGCTTTACCAAACACCATAACAAACATAATAAGTAAGAAATAAATGCAAAAACAACTTGACAAAATCATATCCCCTATGTACTTTAAGAAAGTACCCAAAGTAACTATTGTTGTTGAACTGCAATTACTATTTTTTCAGTGTTGAGCACGGTAGGGGAAAATAACTATCGGTAACGAGGACCGGACAGGCTCGTGTTTATTCGTCTCGGGAGAAAGGGTTCGTGTTGCTTATTGGCTTTCCCGAGAGTCGACTAAACACGAGTCTGTCTAGTCTTCGCTAACAATAGTTATTTTCCATTATTTTTTTTTTTTGTTCTTGAATGGATAATATTTTATACGACTTGTAGTCATAAACTTTCTAAAGTTCAGTGAATTGTGGTATTGTTTCTCTAACTCCTTTGCACAATTAACAAACTGCTTTAAAATTTCCTACTACTAAATGATGATGAAATAATTTATTTATACTAAATATGTGCTAATACGTGTATTCAAATCCAAGGTTTTTTCGTACAACGGGTATTTTTTACCGTTGCAGAGGTCCATAGGATTTGGATGTAATTTCATATAGGCTCTGCTTGTAGCACATTTATTTTAATTATTTGTTGTAAGTAGAAAATATTTCGGCTATAGCATAAACAGAAAATTACAGTTTACAGTGTATTTTTGCTTTCTAACTCAGGATATTTCTTAATCCTATTTATTGCAATAAATTAGCAGTTACTTAAAATAGTCTTATATAACACTGCAATTAAAAAATTAAGAGCTACATGATTTAAAAAAAAAAATTAGCTTTTGTTGACGGCACCATTTGTATGCAAATCTGACAATTGTAAATTTTTTACTTTGGAGATGTAAAACACTACAACTTTTAATATTTTTTTTTCTATTCAGAATAGTAACGAAAATCACATAATATGGCCCATATTACACAGATAAAAATACGGAGTTGGATTTAACACCGTTTCAACACTTTTCCGGTGTTCCCTCGCGACCATCCGTTCAAGGAGCCTCCATTTAAGAGTTAAATATTTTACACCTCAACGGAAGAAACGTGGAGGCAATTTCATCCTAGAAACTGTGAATTTCCTCCAATAAGGAGGATGTTTCTCCTCTTACGAAGGTAAAACACACCGCTGGGGGGTTAATGGGAGCTACTGAAATCCATATCAGAGGTAACTACCTCCTTAATAGATGAGATTACCACCGCCAAGGAGAGATTCTAACTCCATTTGAGAGTACATACCCCTCCTTGACAAACGAAAATGCCTCCGTTACGGAAACTATTGTTCCATGACGGTGCTATTGAAATCCATATCGGAGGTAACTTTTTCCGAAATAGAAGAAATTACCTCTTTTAGCCAGCGTTTCTAATTCCATATCAGAATTTATTGATTTCATAGCGAAGTTACTGGAAACCAAAACGAAGTACATTTTATACGATATCAACCATGTGTAAACATCATATAGATATTACATAGTCACAATTACCGATCACAATTTACATTGAGTAAGAAGTACAAAGATTATGAAACAAGCGTAGCGCCATCTTTACGACAAAATCTATAGTATCATATTTATGTAGCTAAACGAATTATCAGTATTATGATATTCCTACTATATAGATATAAAACTATACAGCATTCATTTCATTTCATCTCATTATTAATGCGGTTTCCAGTTATGTATAATAATCAAAGTAAGGTGACTGTTGCTAGCACCTAATCAAATAAACACAACACCTTTTGATATTCTGATACTTTATGCGTAAATATATATTATATTTCTTGTCTGCGGTTTCCGTTCATACACGATGTGTATCTGTACATACAGAACTATACGTGTTATGGCTAAACAATAAAAGGAAGGGTTTCTGCTATTTGACGCCATTTTCAAGTGGCTCCCTCATACAACGTTTACGCATGTGTTCATCGACGACCATTAACCGAACTCCACTTTGGACAAAAAAAATTCCCGAAAGGATTATTTTTCTCCTGTTCGGTGTAAAACTGATGGAAATAAATACGCAACTAAAACTATGTATTGTATTCAAAAAAATAACTCCGATAAAAACGGAATATTACATGAATCGGATACATTTAACAGCGTTTAGTAGTTGAAATAAGAATAACCCTGATATGGAGAGAATATAATATGCAATGAATACATTTAACTGCGTTTGGGAGTTAGATATACAAATATCCGTAGCGGAAATAATAAGAAGGATGTTTTCTCCGTGTTGAAGTTAAAATATCACGGAGGACATTGTGAGCCTCCGTTTCGGTGGGGATTTTGTCCGAAAGGGATAAAATGCCCACCGTTTTGTAGATATACAGCTCTTTTCTCTACATAAAGCCTTCCGAATCGGAGACTCTGTATTTCACTCCGCTATATTTTTACCTGTGTACCCACTCTGGTATATACTTGCTATACTTTTTTTGCGTATTTGAAATCTGCTTACTTTTGCGAGCTTCCTAATATAGTGGTTGCCACATCTCTTCCAAATGTTTAACAAGTTATGACCATTTTTACGTTTAAATTAAGGTGCATTAAGAGGGTAGTTCCGGTAAGAGAAAAATTATAGGACCTTTTTCGCAACATTACTTAATTTGGGTACGTCTTCTATTTTCACTGGTGCTAGAATTTAACAAAAAGTAAAATTTCTTGTATACAAAATGAGTGAAAACTCAGATCCTTATAATTAGGCAGCACCAAAAATGAGATAATTCTCATTAAACTTAAATGGAACACCCTATATTTTTTATGACGTTTCGATAGATATTTATCGGCTCCTTCATTTTTGTTAACCATTCCCTATACCTAACTCTTTTGCTTTAGTAGATATTTCGAATTAAAAATAAAAATTGTGTTCTCGTGTTGTTACCGACACTTGATACATACCAGGGTTGGGCATCATTCAATAACTTCTTATTCAAATAATTATTTGAATGAAATTTTTATCTGTTATTCTATATCCCGAATTAAGTTGTTGTTGAATAAAACTATGGGAAATCATTTGAATAAAGAATTATTTCAATAAAACGTTATTTGAATAAAGCATTATTGGAATGATTCTTTCACCAAATAAATCGTAGGTTAATCATATATTAAATACTGGATGAACGAAAGAACGAGTTTTATTACTCTATCCTAACCTACATATATAACGTTCATTGGATACATAAGCACATCAAATAAATCGTAGTTCAAATAATTTATTACTGAATAACACCGAAATAAATTTAGTTATTTAAATATATGCCTACATGTTTGTGCGATTTTCACTGTCACAGCCAGCGTCCGTACTTTTGGACGCATTGCAAAGTATACGCGTACGTTTTCTTTTTTATCTCCAACGAGCGGAGATTTTGTATTTGTATAAATATGAAATCAGCTAAGCCAGCCTAAACTTTTTTTCTACTATTCGGGGAGAGCATGCCCGACGGGGTACCGTCTTGCCGAGCACTGGGATAGATCTATGTCTATCCTTTACCTGAATTTAATCAAGGAACTTTTTATTCACTTTTACATTTCAAGTGATCTTTCTTACTGTTGATGTTTTTTATAATTTAAATTTTATAATGTAAAACTACCCCTATACTAATCGTCATTTGGATTTGATGACAGGTCCATTCATTGATTTTGCAGTTAAAATTAAGAAAAACTACTGAATTATAATAATTAGAAGTACGATTACTAGAATATTCGTATTACCGTATTCAAATTCGTGTAATGATATTCACGTAATCATATGCGCGATATGAATAGATGCATCGGTTTGAGAGCAGTAATTGCTATATCCGCCGAGATCTTCGACATCTCTCAAAATTTACGTGTTGCAGTTACTATAACCAATAAACAAACCCTTGAGCTTATAAGAATTATACTTATTTTTTCTCTAACAGCTCCCAATATCCTTCAAAAATGGCGGGTAATCATATAAAAATTATCGCTAATGTTAGGAAGTGCATCGGCAGGACGACATGCCAGTAATAATTATCGCCGCCGACATCTTCGACATTCCTCTAGATTTGCGTGCTGTCATTTCTGAAGTCGATAAGCAAACCTCCAAACTTATAAAAATTGCACTTATTTTTCCCACACAACTTTAATCTCTTTAAAAAATGGCGGGCAATATTTATATAAAATCCGCTGATGTTAGAAGGTGTACCAGTAACACGACATGGCAGTAATAATTATATTCGCCGATATCTTCGACATCCCTCAAGATTTACGTATTATCGTTTTTTTGAAACCGATAACCAAACTCTCAAACTTATGAAAATCATATTTATTTCTTTCCCACAACTTCCAATGTCTTTCAAAAATGGCGGTTAATATTAATATAAAAGTTCCCGCTAACGTTAAAAAATGCATCGGTAGGAAAAACCTCAAACTTATAAGAATTTCCTATAAGTTTGAGGAATTGTTTATGGGCTTCAGAAACGACAATATATAACATATATTTGTAACTCTTACAAAACAAAAATAACAAATGATCCAAAATACCGATACAAAACCGAAAATAACCGATATACAATCGAAAAAGGACTAATATTATCACCGTAATCGAAACGAATATTTTCGTGAATTTCGGTTCTAAATAACTGTTATGGAAAATAACGGTTCTTCATAACTGTTTTGAGA
This sequence comes from Cetonia aurata, assembly GCA_949128085.1. NCBI lineage: Eukaryota > Metazoa > Arthropoda > Insecta > Coleoptera > Scarabaeidae > Cetonia > Cetonia aurata. Next base: position 4,318,810 of record OX421885.1, read on the forward strand.
ACCGAAACCCTTATCATAATTGTTTTGAACCCCTGTACCTAGGTGTTTTTTTTTAAATCCAGTGTTTACTTCGTACAAACAAGCAAACATACACACGTACATAAACAAACTCTCACCATCTCTTTGTTGTTAGTATAGATTATACACGAAGAAATTACTCCAATCAGAAAATCATGACAAATGAAGGTAGTTATTTAAATGACAGTAATTATTTGAATGAAAGTTATTACTTGAATAAGAATATTTATTTGAATAACAGTAGTTATTTGAATGAGAATGATCATTTGAATAATAAGAATTATTCGAATAATGAATAATTATTTGAATGAAGAATAATTATCCAAATAATTATTTGAATTATGAATGAAATAAATGTTACCATTCATTATTGAATAATGGAATAATAAATAAGAAGTTATCTATTATTTCTGAATAAGAATAACGACCCTATCCATTTATTTTTATTATCAACCTGAATAAATTTTGCCCAACCCTGACACACACGATCTTTTATGTGGCCTCACAAGAAAAAGTTTGTCACGTCCGGGAATCGAGCTGGCCATACGAAAGGTCCTCCTCTTCCAACCCACCTGTTGAGAAACGTTGTATCGAGGTGGTTATGGATTAATGCAATGTTATAAACCGGAACCCCATCGTAGAAAAACCAGATGCTTTGACGTTTGTTCAAAGGTATATTTTCCAAATGTAATGCTAAAATATTAATAAAAGAAAGTCCAAATAAACTTGATCATTTACTCGTCCACTAAAGAAATGTGGTCCAATAACGAAATTTCCAACTATGACGCCCCAAACATTCAAAGACCACCATAGCCTGGCTATGGACTTGTGTGATATAGGGATTGTCGGTAGAATAGTAATGAAAGTTGTGTTTATTCACGCTTCCATTTCTATAAAATGTTGTTTCATCTCCAAAAAGGAGACATTCAACGAAATCTACCCGATCATGGATTTGTTGTTGAGCCCATCGTAACTCTACACGGGCAAAATCTTCGTCCAGCAACTCTTGGTGTAACTGAATGTACTATGGGCGGTATTTGTGCTTTTCTAGTATTCTTTGAACGAACCTTCGGCTAATATTTTGTTGCTGCGAAATTTCACGTTGACTACTATGTGGATTTTCTATAAGGCATGCTATCACATTAAATTAATTTTTCGCGGTAGTGCAAATTTTATCCCTTTCACGTTTTTCGTAGTTTACTGAACCAGTACGGTTGAAACGGTCGATTCACTTTTCGGTTTTTTCTTGCTGTCTTCCTGAGGGATATATCATTTCATACTTTTTTTGCAAGAATGCAACTTTTCGAAAATCTTCCAATATCCAAATCATATTTGTCAATTCCTCAACTGAATAGTTCATTTTTGGAATGTATTTTTCTTTTTAATTTGAAATATCTACTAAAGCCAAATAGTTAGGTATAGAGAACGGTTAACAAAGATGAAAGAGCCGATAAATATCTGTCGAAACATAATAAAAAATATAGGGTGTTCCATTTAAGTTTAATGAGAAAATTAAGGACCTGACTCACCTTGTATACAAGAACATTTGTTTTTGTTAAATTCTTGCACCAGTGAAAATAGAAGACGTACCCAAACCAAGTAATGGGGCGAAAAATGTCGTATAATTTTTTCCAACCGGAATTGAGCCTCTATAAGCCCTCAATACACCTTAATTTATACGTAGAAATAGTCATAACTTTTTAAACACTGGAGTGCAGCACTTGGCGTACCCGTAAAAAGTGATTTTGAAACACTGTAAAGCTAAATACTAGATTGACAATTTTCCAAGAATACTTTATAATGGTATTTATTTAGTAAACCCAAATTATATTTGCATATGTAATCTAACAATCCGTTCATCAACCGGAGTTGTTTTAAAGTAGCCTATTCCGCAACGTAGATATATATGTACATATTACATATATGCTTATCTACCAAACAAATAAATTATAACAGGATATTAAAACATTAAAGACTTAGGGACTAGCTATTTTTAGATACGATTAGAATTTCATTGCTCACATATCTATAAAATCAATTATTGTGTTTAACAAAAACAAAATAAAATTATTGAAGATAATGTAGTGATAATAATCTATTTCAATCGATGTTGAATCACATAATATAGAAATCGCGTTACAGCTCTCATTTTTTTTGCATGCAATAAAATCTGCAGTTGGCAATTGTATGCGCAGTACAGTACAATTATTTTTTACGATCAGGTTCACCAACTACAGCCACACAAACATAAATACTTGTAACACGTAACGTACAATAAGTACAAGCTCTGTTTACATAATTTAAATTACTTATATAAACATATCCAAGATGCAATCAGAACATAAACGAAATCAGAACGAAATGAAGAACAGAAAACATCAACAAATTAAAAGTTCTTGTTTGTCACTTATTATTGCTGCATCTGCATTATTAATACAAAATACAGTGTTTGAAGCAAAAAATGCCCTAGGGCTAAATAGGCAAAAACGAAATATTAGTAGGTATATAATGGAGGAAGTTTTACATGTAAATGATGTAAAAACATTGAAATAGGAGTTTTCATTATAGGTTGACAACCATAAAATCACTAAAAAAATTACCAGAATTGCGTATTGCGTGCAATAAAAATAAAACAAGTTCTAATATTAAACGATATAAAATCTAAGGACTGAGTTACGTAATGATTAGAGCAGATCATTTTCCGTACGCGCCATGTGCGCCGGTATGGGAGTGTAATTCGTAATATACTAGAATATGCGATAGAATAGGGACGCAACATGAGCTTGTTACCGATATAAGTATAGAAGTAAAGACATTTATTCTATCAGAAATAATTAAATATACATTTGGTTTTCTGCTATTAAAGTAATATGCAATACAGTCATCCCCACATCGGCGCACATGGCGCGCACGGAAAGTGGTCTGCTCTAGTAATGATGCAGTAACCTTTTACTTTTTTTTTCACGATGTTAGAAAAACAAAGACATGCAAGAACCTGTGGCGTATAATAATGGACACACAAGTTATCCGATCACTCTGCGCTACACAATTGTCTTAATTCGAGACAATTGATTCAGAAATCCACGCATTTCCAAAAACAAGATATTTATAAAAATCAATATATTAGCTGTTTCCTTCTGTGGTTAGTTTTGGTTATCATCAGCGAACTGGTGGAGACGCGAGAGATTGTATATGATAGTACATTCCGATCAATAAAATTTCGAACGCCGAGTATTCCATTCACTTCCATTCATTCATCATATTCTGGGTTAATTAAAGTTGCTATACTATTTCAAGTGAAAATAAAGTAAGTAAGGCTTCTATTGGTAATTTTTGTAAATAGGTATGTAAATACCTACTGAATTTTTCATTCATCTAGTTAGTATGAAGTATAATTGTATAGCTTATTCATTATTACATAAGATAAAAAAACATGTTTGGTTTAGGAGGTGCAATTAGTTTATAGGAAATATGGTACCTACATTTATTCATTAAAATACAACACTACTAAGAATTGTTCAAATGTTAAACATTCTAAACATTGAAGAACGCTTTAAAGTGTAAATACGAAAGTATACCATTTTTTTTAAACCATTTAAACAAATACGCACACGCAGCCTTAAATTACAAGGTTACTGTTTTACGGCTTTGTGATGGATGACATCATAAATACAACTGCTGTTCATTAACGTATTGGTAATAAATTCTTTAGATACGAGGAACAATTGCTTAATACGCATCTAAAGAAGTACACATAATGGACAGGTACGTATGTAGGTATCCCTAAATGAATCTGGACTTTTTTTCCTTAATGGGTAGACAAAAAGCCTAAGCATGTGGTGCTTATCAAATACTGTCGAAAGAAATTAACCTTTTCCTTAATGACCTTTCTTGCTCGGAAAGACGTCCTAGTTATCATATACATATGAAATTGACAGAAGTTACGATACAATTAATACCAACCGCAGAGAAAATTCATTGCTTCTTTTTTAATGCACAGGAATTTAGAGAGAATTTGCTTTATTCATGAAAAAGAAAATTGCCCGTCACCGACTAGTTGTTTAACGTGTAATATGATATGCAATATGTGGTAAATACAAATGTACTCTTTTTGCTAAAAATAATGTATAAATGTTATTTTTTTTCTTCAATATAATACGTTAATAATATAGTACCTGTTTTCAACGGTTATCCGCCCATAAAAGAGCAATTTCTCGACTTCGACGCGTTTTGTGTTGACTTAACCTAAAAAACCTTATTTATAAAAGGTTGCGTACGTAAGACGTAATTTCCGTAGAAGAAACGTACCTATACTATCGTGCTTTCGTAATCATTCTACATCTTATTTCCAAAAATTGCAAACATAGGGATGATTACTCTTAAATTTACAATTTTACAATATGGAATCTAATTGATCTAATTATTTTTTTTTTCTATTGCAAATAAATTGTTTCATTTCACAACCTTATAAGAAACCGAAATGTTTAATATTCACGTAAAAATGTTACACAATACCTACACCACATTACCAAAGAAATAAAGATTAATTGATGAAATTTTAGTTATCTGCTTGTATAATGTATATACAGGGTTTTCCACGGTAGCCGTTCGTTAGAAGTTTCCGAGGTTAGAAAAAACCTGGAACTCTGAATTTTTGGAATCCGGAGCTATTCAAGATTCTCTTTCATTTTAAAATATTTTCAGGGTCTTACCACTTCCGGTTATACCGGAAGTCGCCATAAACTTTCTTATTTTAAATGGAACACCCTGTATATTATTTCATTTTTAAATTCCTGAGAAAATTTTATGATGAGTTCTAATAGGTTTCCCTATACCTATTTTCAACTGCTACTTAGATATCTTGATTTTTTTGAAAATTTTGGAAGATGTAGCGTTATTGGCAACACAGTATCTTTTGCCCATTTTCGACTGGTAATAAACACTTCTAGGGTAGATGGAAGCACAATAATGACACTTTCGAAATCCACATTGACAATTGATTTGTGGCATACAGGCTGTCCAAAGCTGCATGACCAATTACAAAATCTTCAAAGTTGAAAAAGTTCTTTTTTTCAAATGGAACACCCTGCATACTATTGGATGATCAGATGCAGAATTTAATTCTGCATCGATTCGCTATGACTTTCCCTATACCTATTTACAACGGTTTTCTTGTTATGTCAATATTTTCTGTTTTAATGTGATTTTTTACAGAAACTTAAACATCGTATGAGTTTCATTTTAATTAGAAAATGGAAACAAAACAGGAACATAAGAAAATTTGAAACGTAGTAAAAAATGAAAAATTAGGAACATAATGACAAGAAAAAATAAAATAAATTGAACGAAATAACTACAATAATTGTTCTATGTGACCAACATTTTGGTTCGAACACTGAATCACTCTATCATGTACTCCTCGTGAAACCGATCTCCGAAGTTCGTCTGGGGTTATATTGGTGAACGCATCGTGAACACGGTTCAATAGTTCTTCTCTCGTTAATACAGGTGTAGAGTACACTTGCTCTTTTATGCGACCCCACAGGTAAATGTCCAAGGGCGTCAAATCGGGTGATCTGGGTGGCCAGTTCCAGGGTCCCTGGGGACCAATCCACCGATCCTCGAACATCAACGTCAATTGTTGATGTACAGCTAGTGTGGAGTGCGCAGGAGCACCATCTAGTTCATACCAACTGTTTGCTCTCTCTCCTAGAGGTAGAGTATTTAAAAAATCACTAACAAATACTCTAAGTATCTCTAGATATCTAGCCTCATTTAAACTTTCATCGTAGACTTGATATGCTACGCTATTGTCCATAACCAGACAAAAAGCATTAAAGCTAAACCGGTCCTGGTGATTATTCTCCCTTAAGACGTGTGGATTATCTTGTGCTCAGTAGTGAATATTTTGACGATTTATAATTCCTTGTCTGCTGAATTTTGATTCGTCAGTCCAGATAATTTTATAAAGGAATCTTGGATCTTCTGTCATTTTTGTGCACATGAACTCGCAAAAGGCGACGCGTCTTGCCTCATCACCAAGGTGTAAGCCTTGTACAGTTATTTCACAAAAGGGATGCATTTTGTGTTTTTGAATATCCTATGAATTGAAGTTCTGGATATGCCCAATTCCAGCGCTGCTGCTGGAATTGAACTCCGTCGATAAGCTTGAAAATAAGCCAAAACATTCACCTCGTTAGCTTCATTATCTATTACTGGCTTTCGGTGATTACGAGTTGCCTTTACACTCCCAGTTTCCAAAAACCGAGCTTCAATTCTTGCAAATTTTCCAGGAGTCATTGCTGGTAAGTCCGTATATCGCTCGTTAAATAATCTACATGTGTGTCTGACAATTCCTTCACATTCACCGTGCGTATAAAACAAATTTAGCAGATCATTATTCGAATATTCTTCAATATTCTCCATTTTTAACTGTATTTCATAGAATTAGCAAAATAGAATTGTACTACTTTGACATAAAATCAACAACTGTCAAGTCACTTGTTCTAATTCCTCTTATAATCGATGCTTACTGGATACGATTTTGTAGTTTTATTAGATTTTAGTAAAAAATATGGAATAACAAGAAAACCGTTGTAAATAGGTATAGGGAAAGTCATAGCGAATCGATGCAGAATTAAATTCTGCATCTGATCATCCAATAATATACAGGCTATTCCATTGGTCACCATGGTCACATAGAACAATTATTGTAGTTATTTCGTTCAATTTATTTTATTTTTTATTTTGTGGTTGCTATGTTGGTTGCTCTATCTTCTCGCGTAGTTCTGTTTTGGTTTGGTTCTCTAATCATTTTTGCGCGTTCATTTTTTCTTAACCTTGATTCTCCACGTGTTTCTTGGTTGGTTATTTTAAATTTCGTTTGAAATTATTGTAATGGTTTAGATACTAAAGTGTTATACGATATCTAATATATAAATGTTATTTGTTGCTTGCCTTCTATTTCTCCTATAGAGTCCGGTACTTCCACCTATCCATAATCACCCCTTTGACAGCAATTCAAGCCTTTTTCTTTTTTAAGGGGTCTGAAAAATGTATCTCATGAAAGATGATCTATACTAGTGTGTAAGCAACAATTTTGTTTTAAATAAACAAGAATATTACTTGGATACATCCGTAGACTATGACTAACGCACAAATAATAAATATATCAACCTATAAATAATGTAGGAAACCCAAGGTTAAATGTCAGAACAAATGGTGCCGACACTTATTCCAGCTAATCTGAATTTCAGCTCAGATTTTTAAATTACAAATGTACATAAAAATACATAGCCATAAGATGTATTTATATACATATGTCAGTATCTATGCATTAGGTATACAGCTTTATATTTGATTCATATTCCTGACCTATTTCTGTGTACATATCCAACCAACTACGTAATATAAAACTGACATTTGAAAGCAGAAATAAAGAAATCCACATTCCCACTTTCCTATACGAACCGTTTATAATTTATTTTGTGAATATTTATTTATTAGAGGCTGTATATTTGCTTATTATTTAATATTTTACTTAAAATGTTTATTCCAACAACATTCATTATCCTAATACTTCAAATATCTTTATACTTTTGCATGACATTAAGCAAAATTATATCATGTTAATTATATCAATGTTTTGATTTGATATTTGTGTTTAACGGTTTAACTCTCTTCCCTCCTTTGATTTTGATATATGTATCAACCTCTACTTGAGAATTAATAGAAAATTGTTCCCATTTATGCAGAATCATCAAGATATTCGTAAAATTCAATATTCATCGTCCATAATTCATATGGATTAAGAAATGCTTATATAGTAAGCTGGCGTTGACAAAAATATAAAATGTTATTAAGGAAAAGAAAGATAAGCAAATGTTCGTGTGGATCATGGATATATTATATATTGTAAACAATTACATTGATGAAAATTTAATTACTGCATCATCTAACTACACACTGAGAATAATAGATAATCAAAATAGTGAGAGAGTGAACTTTATAAATAGTGGTATTAAATTATATTAAGCCTCTATGTATTTTTCTCAGAGCGTTATTCATAATATAGATATTTATCATTAACAAACACAAATGCCAGTCTTAAGGGGTTTTACATATTTTTGCCGGGGAACATCAACTTTTTTTTCAAACGTGTAAAAATATGATTAAAGCGGTTTTGTAATACATGCATTATTTAATCTACTCCTAGGGCTTACTAAAGGTACGGACACACCAAACGCCAATAGTGGAGCATGCTGAACGCAATACCACGTGCGATTCAAGTATGCGCGGGTTAAAATATTTCTCACAGATTTGACATGATTTATGTGTTTATGTTTACACTTAAAGATGTATTATAAGTTGTCTTTAATGATTACAACTACACACACAATATGTCTAGATTTGGCTAAATTTTTTTTTAAAGTAGCTTTCTATATAAGATTGAATCTCAGAAAGTTTTAACTTTGAGATGTTGTGCCTGAAAAAAGAATCTTTTTCGTGAACCTATGTATGTGACGTATTCTTTTAGATTTGCAGTGTGTTGTACTAGTTGTCGATGGTTATCTGTAGTATTTTGGCGATGCTAGACGTCCCCCAAGTAAGTCAAAAATATAAGTAAATACTTTAATACTGTTTTTTAATATGTTGCGTTTTGGGGGCACCCATGATTTTTCCACCAAATATAGTTACTATACAGCCTGTCTTACGAGGAACTGCATCGTTTGATATATGAAAGAGTATACGTAGGTACATTAGAAAATTCTGAAAATTTCGCAGAATACTAAAGGGGACGTGCGCTATTGAACTAAAATATTTTTAATAACCTGCGCATCCGGTTATATCGGAAGTGACTATCAACTTTGTTATTTTAAATGAAATACCCTATATATTATTACATTTTTTAATTCTTCGTTCAATTTTCAAGTAAGTTTGATAAAACAACTATGTTGTTATTTTCAACCATTTTTGAAATATTTGCTTTTTTTTTAATTTTTGACAGATGGACGATTGCATCTGAAAATATTTAACTTGGAAAATTGAAAATTTGCAGAACTGTTGCCCTATAGGGGTAAACCGAATGCGAATTTTTCGAAACCATTACACAGCGTGTCCGAAAATTACGGTTAAACTTTCGAATTGAAAAAGTGTTAAAACTATTTTTCTCTTTCCCATCAAACTGCCCTTACAAAAATGCAAAAAAAGTCATATTCAAAACCTGCTCTATTATAATCCAAATATTAATTCCAACACCACAACAATAATTTCAGCTTGCAAATGATGTTCCAACGATCTGACAGCAAATAGACTCGAACAAAACTCTTCAATCGGCCCCAGATTAGATGAACGCCACCCCAAATCTCGAAATCACTGGATTTCCATCATCTTGGCACTACACACGCAATACTCTCATTCTTGTAAGTAAATTTGAAAAGTTATGGACTTAATATTGTGATAGAAATTTAAATATTCTAGATAATAATTCGAAAAGCAACTACACTCAGGAAAAACCGAAAAAGAAGTCCTTCACATTTGTTTGCAACAACTTGACATCTTCTGGGCAAAAAGGACCCCAGCAAGGATGATAGATATAGAACACATAGGTCCTAACAATCCATGGTTACCTGCCCTTTTTTTTTAATCAGATACGAAATAAGTAAGTTTTTAGTTTAAATTTTAACATATGTTGACAAAATAAATAAATAGTTCAAAATACATTTACATAAATAATTTTATAGTTGATACTTGATTCTGTAGGTTCTGTGGCATGATATAACATAGCAATATATAGGCTGTTTCATTTAAAATAACAAAGTTGACAGTTACTTCCGGTATAACCGGATGCGTCAGATTATTAAAAATATTTTAGTTCAATAGCGCAAATCGGCTTTAGTATACTGCGCAATTTTCAGAATTTTCCAATGTATACTCTTTCATATATCGATCGACGCAGTTCCTCGTGAGACACCAGTATATCCAAACAACATATAGTAATTACAGCTCGATACAGAAGGTATAACGCAGTAAAATGAAAGTGTAATAATAAAGATGTAGTATAAAAATCAAATAATTAACCACAATAAATGCATGTTGTCAAAGAGCAATATAATATATTGAAAGTACAAGTGCAATCAAGACATATTACCAGAAAAATACTTTCTTTTTCTATGATTAGATCATTATAAATATTACTTACGTTATTTGTATCATTTATTGAATTTGTATAGTTTCTTTGCCACTTTTTCTTAAACAATGTTTTATAACTCTCTTCAATCGGAAAAGACAACGTTAGAACTTCTAGCACAGAACCACTTCCCAGAATGTCAGATGATGAATAACCTCTCAGAAGACACTACAACCCGCAGTATCTAACGTCCGAAACGGACTGATTGACAAATAGCGAGGAAAGTAATAACATTCAATGCGGTTAGCTGGGCGATTAAATCACTCAAACCAGACAAAACGCCGGTTAAAGACGGTCTGTTTCCGGCACTCTTGTAAAAGGGAAGCACGATACTAGTCGTTCACCTGGTTAGACTCTTCAGAGCTAGTATTGCGTGAAACCATATACTAACAAGGTGGACGGAGGTGAGAGTGGTGTATTCCCAAAATGAGAAAATCTGAACCTTCTCCTATTGGTATAGTGTACAATTCTAACTGAATCCATGTGATGATTCTTGGGCTAAGCGTCAATATAACGGCGTTACTCTTCTCTGACATTCTCATTAAGACGACACACATGAAAAGCGTGTCAGCTAATTTATTAGAGTAAGCAACCATAAAAAAATTGTAAAACAGTTTGTCCAAAATAAAGTGGACAACGGCATTTTAAAGTATCGTAAATTCTCGCGGTTTCCTTTAAAGGTGTTAAGAAGTTTTCGATACATAGATGACATCTGTAGAAGATAACAAACGAAAATCAGGTGAAAGAAGACCTGACAAGTTCATATGTAACACAAAATCAATAAAAAACCTTGGGACCAGATTTTCAGAACGCAAGCAATCTACATTCATTAAAAGCAATCATACCAGGTCGCGCAGGTTAATACATTCGACTTTAGAATTACGTAATAATGTTTTAACTAACTAAAGCGCATATCATTCGGAAAAGTTTGGCACTCTTTCTTATTGGATAAACCGAATGTAAGAAGAAATGTATGTATATAGCTTTCCATCAATTTCCCAAGATTATCTATAGGTGCGATTCACGCACATGTTTTTGAAAATTGAAAATATCTGATTTTTAGTCCAGGTATATATAAAATGATTTATGGAAAAAAGACTACGTTCAATTGAAGAAAAGAGATGCCCTGACTGCGACTATACCGCAACAGTATTTAAACTCCCTCATATCAAAATTGACCTGAAACTGCTTTGGATAAGATGAAGATGTTTTAAGCATCTTGTAGTCGGAATCAATTCAAACGAATTAAAATAGAACTCCTTTCAAGAATAGTTTTGAAATGAAAACTTAACAAACATATCTGTTCGTTGGGACTTTTAATTTTACAACGGCTATATTATAAACGGAAACCGCATGTGGTAAGACATTGATTTAATTGGAAATAAATGCCCACTTAGGATAAAATAAAATTGATAAAGTATGCAACGTCACAAACGGAAAGTTTTGCAAGTTATATATTTATTGCTGTCCCAATTCAGACATCATTTAGTGCATAAATGTAATTTGCATTAATTTTTATTTGAATAGTTTTATGTTATAGCATACCGGAAGTCCCGAGCTATAGTTCCTGGCAAATAACTGTTTTATTTATGGCTATTTTAGTGAAATGCTACTTAACAATAAAGCACGAAAAACTCATTTCTCTAAAAAGGAACATTATGGATACGTTCATGCTCATACTTCAATTATATATTTACTTTTAAATATTTAATGTATACTAGATAAAGACTAGCCTCCACTCCAAGTAAGTTTTCTATGATCATAGTTAATACTTTAATTGCGGAGTATTTTTACGTTAATGACCTCATTTTAAGATGTTTAATCACTGCTCGATCGTGTTATCAATAACACGATCTGGAAAGAAAACAAAATATCAAAAAATTAGGCAATAGGATTATTCTTACCTCTACATAAAAAAGACGACAAGAGAGAGTGCGGGAATTATAGGGGAATAACCTTGCTTAGTATCATGCTAAAACTATATGAGCGAATTCTGGAGAAAAGGTTTAAACATAATTGAACAACAATTAGAATAACCCCAGAGCGGATTTCGGAAAGAAAGAGGAGTCCAAGATCACTTATTTACGCTAAAACAACTGATAGAAAAAATATAAATAACACCATATATGTATACAGCTTTTATGGATGTAGAAAGGGCCTTTGCTAGTGTCAGAAGGAAAGAAGTTTCGAACAGCCTTAAAAGAAGAGGAGTAAATGAAAACTTGAGAAAAGCCATAACGTTCATCTACCAGGAAACAAGAAATTACATAACAACAGGAAACATAAAGTCAGGCGAGTTTCTAACGAAGGAAGGATTAAGACAGGGAGGAGTATTAAGTCCGGTACTTTTCAATATCGTACTTGACGATGTCCTAAAAGAAATTAAGGTACTTACGAAAAAACTGCAGGTAGGGTTCAGGAACACGCAAGTAGTGAAATTATCACAGAATGCCTTTGCTGATGATTTGATAATATACGTAAAGAACGAGAAAGACCTACAATCAAACCCAAATCTTTGGAATGCAGCATTAAAAAAAAGAAACTTGAAAATAGAGAAAGGTAGAAATAGATTGAAGACAAGTAGAACAAATAGTGACATTCAGGTATTTAGGAGTAAATATACATAAAGATGGAAAAGAAGACATGGAAATAAACAGCAGACTAGAAAATACAATGAAGCTGCATTATGCACTAACTCGTACATTTATAAGAAACAAAAAAATATCGCAGAAAGCTAAGGTGGTTTGGACATGTAGTGCGCATGGAGGAAGATCGGTAGACGAAATGCGTAGATTCTAACGAGGTTATGTTATAAAAATGAAACAACTGCTCCCTTTGGAAGATAACGCCCAAGAGGCTTTATTCAAGCGTTCGTAGTTATACACAAATAATCGCGCAAGCGCGCGTTACTAACAATATAATATGCCACAAGTGTGACTAGCAAAGACAATACAAAAGAGAGCAAGAAGAAAACTACGGAAATCACGGGATAGTGCAATAGCACTATAAGAATAAGAAAGTTTGGACAACTTTTGTTTATAAGTGAATTTACATATATTTATTTATAAGTAGCTGAATTGAGTATCTTAACACCCTAAAGGGTGCTACGAAACTTGTAGATAATTCTTTATAATTTTTAATAAATTATTAAACTAAGTCAACACTGTTTTTATTCTCCTTTCATACAGTCAGCGTCATCTGTTATATTCTCTATATTCTCATTAATTCCATAGATATGCTACAACCCATATGTTAGATGGCATTAACAGTAAATTTACACTAAATTTACCCCACCACAGAGTTTTGGGTACACCGCAAACCAATCGGATGATATATTTTCAGTCGACCTCAGTACGTCGTGGGGTCATGTCACACCACTGAACCACCGATTATTATATTTATATAGCTTATATACACTTAAGTATCTTTATTTTGACTGTACTAGTTATTCGTTAGTGATGTTCTTAACACTACATTGAATAAAAGAGACGTTATTTAAGTATAATTTATTTATTTCGAGTTAAATAAATCTGATGAACAAAGAAATGAATCTTCTAAAGATTCCCTCAGGATAAGTAAGATCTTTACTATCTTAGTTACACAATAATAAGATTTCTAGAATCTTAATCCAAACTAAAAACTCATATTTCTCGTTTCAATATCATAAATAGAATTCAAATCTCCCGCTAAATTCCCGTCATAAAACCAAGTATTACCAAATCAATGCCAACTTAAACCGCTCGTGAAATTAACCCACAGAATCAAATATAACCTCACATATCCAAATTATCATACAATAAATATAACCTAACATTCCCTTTACACCTTTGATGCCAGTTATAGATTCAAACGATGATAAAATCGCTTGTTTCAAATTCGAAAACTGCTCTAGTATAATCCAAATAATAATTCCAACTTCAAAACAATTATTTCAGCTTCCAAATGGTGTTCCAACGATCTCACAGCAAACAGGCTCAAATAAAATTCTCCAAAAGGCCCCACATTAGATGTACGCCACCCCAAATCTCGAAATCGCTGGATTTCCATCATCTTGGCACTATACAAGTAATACGCTCATTCTTGTAAGTAAATTTGAAAAGTTATTGACTTATATTGTGATAGAAATTTAAAAATTCTAGATAATTATACGAAAAGCAACCACACTCAGGAAAACCCGAAATAGAAGTCCTTCACATTTGTTTTCAACAACTTAATATCTCCTAGACAAAAATTACCCCAGCAACGATGATAGATATCGTTTCCAACGATACGACAGCAAAAGAAACCCGCGTCGAACATTTATCGAAGGAACACAAATGCCCTAAAATCCATGGTTACATGCCTTTTTTGAATTAGATATGAAATAAGTAAGTTGTTAGTTTAAATTATAACATTCGTTGACAAAATAAATAAATAGATTAAAATACATTTACATAAATAATTTTATAATTGATATTATGATTCTGTGGGTTCTGTTTACCATGATATGACATAGCAATATATATAATCACTGCTTGAAATAAAATCACAAGACCATAAACACCCTATATATTCGGAATTTTATAAAAAAACATCGGTAAATTAAAAAAAGATATGTTTTATTTGCTTCTCTTTTACCATTCGTTTTGGTGGGCTAATTCTTGGTGTTTCCCCCAAGAAATAGAAAAAAATGAATCATTTTAATACCAACTTTTATGTACCCGTTCGAAGGGAAATAAACAGAAAAATTACTATTGTCATTACTGTCGCATTACGTGAATTATATATGAATTTCAAGAAAAAGCTTTTATTACATAATAGATGTACTTAATACACAAAAAAGAAAACCAAATATATAAAACTGCGTTACGATGAAAGACCGAGGGAATGTGATATTCTGATAAATTATTCAGTGACCTTTGGTTTGCCACCGCAGTTACACAAATATATTATTCAAGAAGCAATTAACGTGTTTCTTTCCGTTTTATTGCCCCGGAAAAGTGAAGCTTTCAAACATCTACTTGTTTTGTTTCGATCGATTTACTTTGTACAAATCAATTTACGTCACAAATTCCTTGAGTAAATTACAATTTACAGTAAATCAATTGTGACATGAATATCTACCTATTTGCGATATTTACTCCTATCCAATCATCAAACATCACGGTCAGTACCTAAATATTAATTTTGTTTGTATAGATAACAAGACTTCATCTACGACAGCAAAATTATTTACGTCTATCGATGGACGTACAGGTTTCAGTTATCAGATACGCCCATACCTTTAGACAACAAAGCAGATAAAGAGATAAGTGTTTGTAAAGAGGATACAACTCTGCAAATTATAAATACATATCAATAATCAGATGATTCATTTTTATCAAACTACTTGGAATTGTGTCTATTTATACTATGACGCCATACACGTTTGCCACTGCAACATATGCCTACATACAAAATTTAGGTGTAACACTACACACAGGAATTACAAAATACAAAGAGTCATAAGAATGATATTAGCACAGGGGCAACAATAAAATATCTGATCTCGAGTGTCCATTCATTATATCCTACGATTTTGGTATATAAAAAGCTAAATGTATGAGTTGTAAAAAATGTTAATTTCGATATCTAAGTGCTTTAAGATATCACCTTATTTTCAAACATAATTTTGTTGACGAAACATTGGAATTTAGCCAAGAAAATAGTAAGAAATTATATCTTTTTATTCCTGATAATATTTACACTCTATTTGTTTGGAATTTATAGAATGGCTCGATCCAAAAACTTATTACATTAGAAATAATTAAAATCACACAAAAGAAAGGCAAGAGTCTTTTTTTTTCAAAGTGAGTACGGTAATGGTTATAGATTTCTTAGATGCGTCTTAAGTTCTCTAACCGAAAAGATGATGATATTTTTAGCTCTTGTATTAACATTAAATAGAGAGTATAAGTTCGATTTTAAAAAACACTCTTATGACAGATACAACTTCAATTTATTCAGAAAAGTTTTATGGGTGCCTCTGTATATCAGCTATATTTTACTTGGCAAAGAGACAAAGTAGCAAAAAAAACTTAATAATCTGGAGATATAGTTAACAAAATTTGGAATTTTTTACAGTATTATAAAAGTGAAAATGATTCGAAGAAAAATAAAGTTTTTTCAGGTAGGGTGACTCGACCAGAGAATGAACAGTACCTAGTGAATGAACAGAACAGGCATTTTGTTTAAATATTAAGGTTATTTTAGGACTGCTGAAATTCGTATTTTGCTGGAAGTTTTCTCGCGACTGCGCTTTAGAACGTTCATTCGCTAGAATATTTTTCGTATACTTTGAAACTGCTCAGTAATTCACTGAGTGTAAAGCAATTGTGTAGTGCTGTTGTGGCGGCCATTTTATCTAAGGTAAGTCAGACCACATAACTAGTTTTAAAACTGTTTATATCGTATAAAGCACTAAAAATAATAAAGTTTCTTTACTAGAATTATAGTTAATTTGATTATGAAGCTAATTCCATAAGAAGTAATCTATTTAGTATGCTCATTTTCATAAAATACCACGTGTTTTATAACTAGCAGCCTAACCTATTCTAAATCCAGTGAATGATCAGGCTGTTCATTCACTGGATTTGGCGCGTTTCTTAAAAATATGCCAAAATCATTCTTAAGACGTGCTACATTGAAGTGAAATTTGTCGGAGTATGTAATATTACCGTGGAACGTGGAAATCCAATAAATGAACAATAAAAACCAGCGTTCATTCACTGGTGTTCATTTACTAGATTTACCATATAATCTCTCATTTCTAAAAAATTGTTAGAGATATTATTACAAAACAAGTAAAAATATTATATACAAATGATATTAATGTAAATTAAGTTACTATCTGATAATTTTTTTTAGATGGCTCGCCCATATATACGATTCAAATATTCCGAAAGCGATTTGGATAAAGCGATTCACGACATAAACAATGGATACCTAAGCTTAAATAAAGCATCATTGAAATACTCAATTCCAAAGTCTACGTTACATAACAAAATCACGGCAAAAGTACCAAACGCAAGAAAAATGGGACCAGCGCCAACGTTGACCCAAGCTGAAGAAGAAAGATTAGAAAATTGGATTTTGGCAAAGGCTAAATTGGGATTTCCCATGCATGCCGACGAAGTCAAAGATGCAGTGCAGAAAATTTTGAAGGAGATTAATAGACCCAATAAATTTGAAGACGACAGGCCGGGTGCCAAGTGGCTACAGCTATTTTTAAATAGGCATCCAAATATTTCAAAAAGAAATACGGAAATCATATCTAAAAGCCGTGCTGCCGTTACAGAAGCTGGTATACGTGGATGGTTTTCTGACCTGAAGGAATACTTAGAAGACGAAAATTTACTTAATACTATGATGAACGATCCAGCACGGATTTTCAACGCTGATGAAACTGGCATGAGAACATGCATGAAGTCAGGGAAGGTTTTGGCACCGGCAAAAAAATTTAAAAACTTATACGAAATTGCCTCTGGAAACGAGAAGGAATCCATAACTGTCTTATGTAATTATGCTGCTGTGGGTATTGCCGCTCCCCCAATGATCGTTTTTCCGTATAAAAGAATTCCTAAGCAATTAGCACTCTCTGTTCCACCTGGATGGGGTATAGGAAGATCAGATTCGGGATGGATGACGGCAGCTACTTTCTACGAATATATTGCAAACATATTTTATCCGTGGTTACTAGAACGCAAAATTGAATTACCTATTATTCTCTTCATAGACGGTCATAAGTCTCACTACAATCTAGACCTCTACGAATTTTGCATAGAAAAGAAAATTATTCTGTATTGTCTGTATCCCAACTCTACCCATATCCTTCAGCCCTGCGACGTAAGTATTTTTCGTCCCCTGAAAACGCAATGGAAGGAGTCTTGTCGACGCCACAAGCAAAAAACACACACGATGATAACACGTTATAACTTTTGCACGTTATTTAAAGAAGCATTTGATAATGCTTGCCAACGCAATACGATCGTAAATGGTTTTAGAAGTTGTGGTCTCTATCCACTGAATGAAAATGCCGTAGATTATTCTAAATGTATATCTACAAGACGTAGCGACATCTTTCAAACCCCTGGAGTGTCTAATATAACAACTGATGATTACAAGTCCTGCTTGAAGGTTTTAGATCAGTTTTTGACGAAAGATAAAGTTGCAGGATTTGAAAAAATGTTGTATGAAGAAGAAGCAAACTATACGAAACACAGCGTTTATGATTTTTGGAAGCACTGCAGACTTAATGTAGCCGACCAAAACAATATCGAACATTCGGCTATCGTACATGAGACAGACATTGAACATTTTACTGATTCATTTTTAAGCGATCTTCCTATCGAAATAAATGGTATGTTGTACGCACCTATTCACGAATGTGACAACTTAATTTCTGAGCTGGAAACTACCACTGACAATTTAGAGACCATACTAAATAATAATTTCACTGATAGCTGCTTGTACGAAACAAAAGAATCCGAAACACCAACAATTAAATTTGGTAGTGAAATAATGAGACAAGTGTCCACTCAAAATAAAATGGACTGCCAAATACTTTTTGATTTAATCCTTGAAAATGTCTTTAATATTGTAGGACGTATAAATTCTATATGTGAAACATCAGTGATAAATAATAAGGAAAACAATAATAAAAGTAAAGAAAAAGAGAAGGGGATACATGTTATCTCCAATATTTTAATAGGGACAAAAAAAAATGATACAAAATCTGAGGACATCTGGAAACAGCATTTGCACTGGCCCGAACCAGAAGAATACAAAAAAAGCTCTAGTCGTTCCCGTACGTTAATGCCGTATGCAATTACTTCCGATAAATGGATCGAGTTTCATAATGAGCAACAGAGAAAAAAAGATGAAAAAGAGAATAATATAAGAAAGAAAAAACTAGAAAAAGAAGAAAAGAAGGAACAAATTAAGGAAAAGAAAGAGAGACTGGCAACGGTAAAAAAACAACAAAAAAGAAAAAGTTTTCAGAAGAAAGAACACGAGGAGCCATTAGAGTCATTAGACGAAAGTAAGGATGCTATTATGAAGAGAAAATTAGAGAAAGGTGAAGAGAAACAAAACGTAAAGCGGAAGAGAGAAGAAAGTAATAAAGAAAATGAGAAAGAGCAACAAGAACTAAGGAAACATATTGAACAACGTAGAAGAATAAGTTTTCAAAAGAATGAAAATAAGGTGTTAGCGGATGAAACAATCATTGTAGGAAACTACGTAATTGTGAAGTACCAGAATAGGAATTACCCGGGTATTGTAAAAAACATTGAAGATGAACACTACGAAGTAAGTGTAATGGAAAAAGTGAAGAAACTGTGGAAGTGGCCAGATATCCCCGATCAAATTTGGTACACCAAAAGTCAAATTGTTAAGAAAATTTCAGAACCTACCCCAGATGTAATATCCGGGTTGGGTTCTAAAATTTAACTTTTATTAATAATTGTATTTATTGTAGGTAGTTTCGTAAATGTTACGTTTTATTTCTTTTATTATCCGAAAATAAATATTATGTTCATTCACTGGTTTTTCTTTGTTCATCAACTGGGCACTCATGTTCATTTATTGGTGATTTGGTATTTTTGTCAAAACTAATTAAAAAATAGGTATTAGAATTAACTTTTTCTAATTTTTTCTGGGTGTTTAGAAATTTAAAATAATAGGGCTTACTAACCGTATTAAAAAATTCCAACTCACTATAACCATAGTAACTGTAACATATATTCAAATTGGAAACACGTCTTATTTGTTCATTCACTGGTCGATTGACCCTAAAGTAATTATACTTTACCGATTATCTATAGAAAGAAATTATATACTTTACGCCTCGTATCATTGAAGCGTATATTTTATTAGCAGTATGCATTTAGAATCTGACCATAAAACTATCAATTATTTTCGATAAAATGGCATCTAACAATAAGTTCAACAAGTGAGTAAAAATACAAAGAAAAATTTCCCAAACAGAAAAGAAATTTTATCACCACGAAAAAAATTCATGTGGTTGAAGAAAATTACCAACAAAATCAATGAAATAATTAAAAAGTCCAAACCTATTCAGAATGCTGATTTATTTCGACAGTGTAGAGATCACATTAAAAATTTTGATTTACTGCTAAATATCGGCCAATCTCAAATACAAAAGTAAATAACATTTTTCTCAACAATGAGAAAGAGTAAAAACATAATAAAAATATGTTTTAATAAATAGCTAATAGGTAGACTCTGAATGAAAATGCTCTGACCGAATTATTGAAAAAAAAAACCGGTATAAATAATTATTGTCGGAATTTCTATTTATTCTTCTAGAAAATTACTATGCTCCTCACACTAAACCATAAAAATTTTGTTAATTTTGTAAGATACTTGTTAATTTTTGTTCATTTCAAATTTCGTAATTCTCGCTCATTCTTATGGTTTTCAAGTATTCCCATGATAATTACATAACTACAAAACCTTTGATTGTACTTTTCCAATATTTATTCAGATGTATCTTTACACCCCGGGTAGAAGAGGTAAAAAGATACTATTTATATAGACCACTTCTACTCCTTTGATTTTCTCATATACAGTTTTTGCGGATTGCAAATTTGATTTTTTATGTAAACCCAGATTATTTTAAAACATGAAAATGAAATTCTTAAATCTGATATGAAACTCAACAAGACAGAAGGGAAGGGATTATATATTTCGTCGATTATATTAATATTATAATTTCATTTCAGAAATGGGTAAGGAATACACAAGAGTTAAAATTAACAGTATTCATGAAATTCAAATACAAAAAACCATAAGCAAAATACTTTCTGGAGAAATGGGTATTTATGAAGCTTTCAGATGGGTATCGGACAATGTGTAAGTATTCACAACTTGTCAAGTACTGAATAAAGTACGGTTGAATAGCGTTCCAATAGCGGATAAATAAATGTATGGAAGTGATGGGACACAGTTTCGAACACATGGCTTTTTGAAATGTTAGTTTATGTTAAAATAAAGAAAACACAAAATCATGTTTGCTTGCTTCTCTTTTTTGTGTATTTTTTCTACACGTTCACAATCATGTTTTTTGCGATTACAGCGCAATCTGTTACGAATCAAAAAAAAAAGTTTCAAACAAAAGCTTCATACTTGATGGCGTAGAATCCGAATCTGCAATACAAAATGGGGGTTCCCATTTAAGATTTTAAAGTTGTCCTCCCTCCCACTCTGGGGGAGTGAGGTGGGGGATCGAGTTCGGCACCATTCAGTAAGCCCCCTACATTATAACAAATCTTTTTTTGATTTGATGCAGTGTTTTAGAGATATTCCATTGTCTCAAGATAAAAAACTCATCCAGTGTATATGTTAATATATACATTTGAGATTGTTATATTACAATAAATAAATACATAACTTATTTAAACCCCGACACAACCCTTTTTTAACAGCAAGCAACATTTCTCGATTATTTTACATCAAATCGTTTAATGCGGAAGAATGAATCTTCGAGTCTATGCTCGTAAAGGCAGTGTGAAAGGTTTACTTCACACACAGCGCTTCATCCACGTAGATACACGATCAATCACAACAAATGTTTATCATTCGAATATTTGGTTGTGGTTTTTTTGTCCTTCTTTCTCGACAATGACTTTTTCAAGCATATTAAACTGATCCGATTGATCAGGCAGATGAGGTTGAACAGGTTGTTCGTTCTGTCGCTTCAGCTGATAAGACTGTTCCGGGAAACTGTTCAGGAACAAGAGCGACGGGAGGTGTCATCGCGAGGTAGGAGTGGAGGGGATAAAATGCCCTTTCGGACCCCTACGTTATTTTTTAATAATAATAATAATAATATATATTGCCCAACAGATTTTACAATCTAATAATAGGACAAGTGAGTAGAAATGAATATATAATGATCCTAATAATTAATACTAGTACAAAAAAAATAGCACTCAAAACAAGAAAAATACAAGAGTAACAACATAGTTATTTTATACAGGTCAAAAAAAAAATAGATGCAAGAAAGAAGAGAAAGAGAAAAGAAAACAAAAAATAAAAAATATGAACTTACAGCGTGTATATATCAAGATTAAGTACATGCGTTTAATATTTGTGATAATGAAGAATAATGAATGTCTATGCTACTATCCGATATGTGATTATAATAATGACAGATCCTATAAATAGGTGATTTAAAGAGAATGTTGGTCTTTGGAGTAGTGCAATAGAAGCTTGTGTGCGCACGCGTAGGGAACTGTGGGACAAGGAACGAAATGTGTGCCAGTAATTGTGGAGCGTCGATGCCAGAGTGCAGCAGGTGGTAGAGGAGTTTCATGTCCGCTTTCTTACGTCGAATTTCTAATAATTCAAAATTAAACGTTTCCAATAACAAACCGTGGTCGAAACCCTGTGGTGAGTATGTGCCATATCGTCTGAAATATAGATATTTTAAAAACTTTCTTTGTATTCTTTCCAGCATATCTGAGTAAATGCTGTAAACAGGAGACGATATTACTGATGCATATTCGAGTTTTGAGCATACGTACGCATAATATATAGGTATAATAGACGATATAGAAAAATGACGCACATTTCTTATTAAAAATCCTAATGTTTTAGCAGCAGCTGCAGTAATGGTGGTGATGAGTTGCAAAAGTCAGTTTAGCGTCGAAAATTACACCTAGATCTTTTAATATGTTACAACGTGGGATATCTTCATTATGGTAAGTATAAGTAAATATAACTGGATTGACTTTTCGAGTATATGTCAAGACATTGCATTTTGAGATGTTAATTTCCAGGTGGTTATCAAAACACCAGACAGCTAGTTGATCGAATTGACGTTGAAGGTAATAGCAATCCTCAATGGTTTTAATCTCATTATATATTTTCAAATCATCAGCAAATAGCAGTCGTGGACAGTCTAACGATGCACAGACATCGTTAATAAATAACAAGAACAGAAGCGGTCTTAGATTGCTTCCCTGTGGAACTCCCGATGCTGGTGAAAATAAGGCAGAGCGGTGACTACCAAGAGTCACGTATGCACATGCGTGTATATAAGCACAATCACGTACCAGAAAGCTAGGGAGGTTGTCATCGCCCATAGCGTTTTTATCTTTTAGTTTTTTAGTGCACTAAGAACTAAGGATTCTTCAATTTTTTGTACAGTTATAAATGGAGAATTCGTACAAAAGGTAGTTGCAATTGGTTGTGTTGTGCGCGTCAAGTACATAGACTGAAAGAAAGTCCGGAATGCATCCACCACCTCCAGAGGACCGGAAATGGTTTCGCCCTGACTATCCCTCATTGTACAAGGTACTCCACAATTTTGCTTCCTAGAGGAAATGTAGTCCCAGAAGCGTCGTGGATCACATTTAATACGCTTCTGAACGGTAAGCAAGTAATTGTGATATAACTTCGCGGTGGCAAGCTTAATTTGCTTCCTTAGAGTTTGAAATTGTTGCAGGTCGTTTGTGTTTCTTGTATTTTAAACGATATCTGTTTTTTAGGGGATTTTGGCTTACAATTGTCCTAGCTTCCCTACTTACGGTACTACATTTATCCAGCAGTACTTTTGCGCACTTAAGTATACAATACTGAGATATGCAAGGACTGTAGCGTAGTAATAGATACACAAGATATCCGATCACTTCGGGCTACAACGATTTCAATTAATTCCTGTTCACAATTTAATAAATTATTATTGTAGATTCTTTTTTAATATAAATACTCCCAAAAGCGGATAATCCTTTGGGAGATGTTATTATGAACTCGCTCTACTAAATAAAGATTTAAAGCATTGTATCAACACTTTTCACCACAAAAGATTACATCAGAAATGCGTATAAAATCAAAATAATCAGAAACTTGGAGGATACTGAAACGCGTATCATTAACAAAAACACAAACGATCTCAGAACTATCAAAGATCTTAGAAAGAAGGATTGTTTTTATTTAAAAATGGACAAGGGAAACAAGATAGTCATTTTGGACAAGCCAGATTATTTCAACCGCGTGAACAATTTGCTCTCCTAGGGAACTTACAAGACTTTGAAGAGGAATCCCATACCACATACCAGCAATGATAACAGAAACAAAAGAGGCTATCAAAAGTCGCCCTAAGTTAATCAGCGCGAGCCTAAAGTTTAACTTATGTTAGAATTGAATATTTTAAGGTATATATCAAATTAAATAAAAGACGGAGGTCTTTACAATACGAGTTTTAATATATAACTGCCTTTGTTACAATTCTCAGACTCCTCTATCCGAGTCGCCGTAATGTTTATAAACAAGGGCCACGTCGAAGTTCGGGTACGCCGCCTATCAAAACATTCTCTAGACCCTGCATATTAAACCGTTCGCTAGTAGATAGTCGTGGAAAGTTCCGTACAATTACTTGCCTAAAATTCATAAACATGAAAAATCGATGAGACCAATTGTAACAAAGGCAGTCATACATATATTAAAACTCTTATTGAAAAGATCCAACTTTTATTAATTCATTTTACTTAAAATATTCATTTCTAACAAGTCAACATGGGAATTGTTTAATAAAAAAGGTCTGTTCTTCAAAACACACATTTTTAGATTTACAAATATTGTTATTTTCACTTTCACAGATTCCTTTTGGCAAGCGTTAGCAACTACTATGAACTACACTGCACCACACGTCAATGTAGACTTACAGTTGCGGACTTGTCATGCTTACGCGGTACATAACTTAGATGACAAATACGTTCATTTTTGGGCTTTTAGACCACACGAAAGTTAAAGAGGCCAAACCTGTATATATTTGCTGACTCGTTACACGCGACAACTACACATGAATGAAGTGAAATGCATTAGATTTTTTCTAAAGAATTCTTTTTACTTCCTGATATATAGTTAAACATACTTTAATAACACATAATAATAAAAACACAAATAATATAAACATGTAAACATTATAAGCATGATAAATAGCGTTCGTACGTGTTTCAACCGACCATATCTCTCGGAAAGTGGACACAAAAACATAATTGATATAGCTAATGCACCACATAATCGGAGATGCAAACATTACCACGCGCCGACAAGTTCATTGGCTACGATATGACGATTCATGTGGTCGTGTTCGCTTATTTTGCAATTGTGTCACGCGCTATTCCATTACAAACAAGGATCTGGATTCAGTTTCTTGACCCTGAAAAAGTAACGTTATTATTTGTGTCGAGTTGTAGGATTATTTCGGGTGATACGGAATGCCGTACGAATTAGGTTCTAACCTGCCCCACCACCTAGATAATTAAAATACAATGTAGCGTTTCTCATGTCTGTATACTCGATTCAGCTGCTTACAATTGGCATTGCATGTATGTATGTGTTTGTTTGGACGTTCGCTACATTCTTCTTTAGGCCTGTTGATGTGTTAAGATGCACATTCTGAATTTATTGCTTTGATCAGAGTATACATAAAGAACGGTATACACTAAAAAATATTTGCAATTCCTACGGAAAATTCCAGTGATGTATAGCGTAAATTTACCAAAAATTAGAAAATATACCTAAAGTTTTGTAGTCCCAATTTTTGGCAATTTTACCTTATATGTTACTGGAATTTTCCGTAGGAATTGCATATATTTTTTAGTGTGTACGAAACGATTCGATTTCGTATCGCTATTGTTTGGACGCTAGCTCCATACTAGTTCATTGCTTAATCGTCGCTTTTTCTATTCGCGCAATCGAAATTGGTGAATTTACGACAATTTCTGACGATTCTGATGTCACGGTAATATTCAACAATCTAAAACAATAGGTATACCAAACAACTCCTCTATTGCGGTTGCCAAACTATATGGATTAATATCAGTAGCGGATCAGTATTAGAGCAAAGCGAGCTAATGTCCGAGGTCCCGGACGAAACAGGAGCAGCGGCCGTGACAGAATGTCCTGAATAGTATATGTGTAAATAATTCGAACATCACAGTAGCAAACATTGCATAAAAATCCTACTTATTAAGTACAGTAAGACCCCGCTTAACGCTGTTTCGTTTAGCAGTGTTTCGGTTTAGCGCTCTTTTATTTCAACCCGGGGATTCACCGAAATTGCTCGCAGCACTACGGGGATTGCCCGAAATTGTGCGCAGCGCTAGGTTTCGCCATTCTGTACATAACATATCCGAAACAGTGTAGTTGTGTTTCTTGTTTGGTGCGGTGCTGTACGGACGCATTTTTGTCATTTGAAACATTTGTTGACATTATTGTAAGTATAAATTTATATAATACTATAACGATTAATACAGTGACAAATATTATGATCTTTAGTTTTTATCATGGGTGATAATGAAAAACAAGAAAAGAAAGCAACCAGAAAAAGCATTTCACTGGAAACTAAAATGCAAGTGATTAGAAGATTAGATTCTGGTGAACGTCAATCTCACATTAGTGCTGCATTGAATTTGGCAACTTCAACAATAAGGACAATTCTTAAAAATAAAGAAAACATACTGTCATCGGCAACTGCAACTACGTCAAGCTCTGCAACTAGAATTACCCGTTCTAGAAATAACATTATAGAGGAAATGGAAAAACGACTGTCTATATGGATTGACGACGAAATTGAACGCAATATGCCAGTAAGCCAATCTATCATAATGGAAAAAGCTAGAAGAATTTTTAATTACATTCAGGCTGAGGCAAGTGACAAGAGTGAAACTTTCGTTGCTAGTCAAGGATGGTTTAATAGATTTAAACATCGAAATAATCTTCACAACATAAAGATTACAGGAGAAGCAGCAAGTGGTGATACGAAAGCGGCGCCGGCGGCTGAATTCCCAGCGACATTGAAAACAATAATTGAACAAGGAAACTATCCTCCAGAATTGGTTTTTAATGTTGTAGAAACAGGCCTGTTTTGGAAAAGCATGCCAAAACGAACATATCTATCCCGTGAAGAGAAACGAGCACCAGGATTTAAAGCTGCAAAAGATCGCTTACATTTCTACTGGGTGCTAACGCAAGCGGAGATTTCAAATTAAAACCACTACTAGTTTACCACTCCAAAAACCCAAGAGCGATGAAAGGCATATCTAAATCAACTTTACCTGTAATTTGGGAGTCTAATAAAAAATCATGGATAACTATGAAAATTTTCCAGGCATTTCTGCCCGTCTGTTAAACGTTATTACGAAATTAAAAAACTTGAAGAAAGAGCACTACTATTAATTGATAATGCTCCAAGCCATCCAAAAAATTCATGAGACTTAACAACATGCATTCCAGTCGAAGTGGTTTTCTTACCACCTAACACAACTGCCTTAATCCAACCTATGGACCAAGGCGTTATATCCAATTTTAAGACTTATTACTTGCGGCGAACATTTAAGCAGATGTTTGAAAAAACAGACGGAGAAGAGAAGCAATCAATAAGAGAATTTTGGAAAAACTACAATATCATGAATGCTGTAGAAAACATAAACCTTTCTTGGAATGAGATAACAGCAAGATCTTTGAAAGAAGTATGGAAGAACATTTGGCCAGATTTAAGTAAGAGCGAAGACATTGGACACTCTGTCGATATGGATGAAATAGTGGAAGAAATAGTGGAATTAGCGAAACAAACCGGTTTAGATGAGGTAAATGTGGAAGACGTTGTGGAAATAGTTCAAGAAACAGCAGCTAGTCTTTCTAATGATGAGCTCAAGGAAATAACTGAGCAAGAAGAAAACAAAAATATTGATAGTAGTGATTTCGAAGAAGAGCAAGAAGAACTTTCGATGGCGTTTGTAAAAAGGAGTTTGACCATTATAACTGAAATTATGGACCAATTTGTTGAAAATGATTCCAATTTTGACAGGAGTTCAAAAGCAAGACGGGGCGTTATAGATGCTTTATCCACTTATCAACAACTTCTAACAGAACGCAAAAGGAAAACGCAAACTACATTAGATGCCAGAAAACTGGAAACACAGAATAGACTGAATGATCTGACTGACTTAGAATTTTATTTGTTTTTATAAGTATATTCGTTTATGTTGTTTTTATTTTTGTAAGAAATAAATGTTTGGTTTTAGTTTTATTAAAAAAACATAATTATTAAATTTAATACCTAACCAATTTTCTATCCATCTTCCCCTAACCCCATTATTTACATGTTAAGATAGCCTCGTTTAGCGCTGTTTCGCATTACGCTCTACTTTGATGGAACGTATCCTGCGCGTTAAGCGGGGTCTTACTGTATGTCGAAACTTTTATCAACACGAATTGATACGGTACCCACCAGAATAAATACTACCAAAACTTAGGGTGTTATGCTGCTATAGAGTTGTTTACTTAACCCATATATGACAGCTTCCAAAACAAATGTGAAAAGAAATGTTTTTTTATTTCAACGACTCTAGAGGAGCATATCTAACATATTTACAGAAAAAATAAAAAAAAAATCTAGAAAAAACATGATGTTGCGTTAACACAACATTGGCTGTAAGCCCAACTTTTAAAAGTAAAACGAAATTTAAGAGTTCTTAGTTTTCATTGTGTGATATGTTGCAAAACATTCAGTATGAATTGGCACATTGCACTTTATACACATGTAAACAGTCTGACTTTTACATTGCTTACATCTTCTTGGCCAACCTTCAGTGTTTTTTTTTAAATACATGACCAAATTGATCAAATCTAATGTCTTGCAGTGGCGCTCCCGAAGCACGTCCACGATTTGATAATGATTTTTTTTATTTATTTTTCTTGAGGAGACATCTCACCAGTAAAGAAGCAAAATCTATTTGTGGTATGCGGTTTTCTTTATAAACGTATTGGTATAACTTCCATGCATTTACGACTGCGCTATCTACAAGGTTAGTAAAGAGGGAAAACCACCACTTTTTGCCTCTAATTTTAATTCTGTAGTTTGCCACCGCATTGTCATGCAGATCGCCTCCGCCCATGTAATTGTTGTATTGAGATATCATTCGTGGCTGTATAGGACGGAAATTTCTTTGCTTTCTTTTCTATTGTATCTCTTGACGATGGACAGAGGTTCAACTGATTCGCAATTACTTATTACTGTTACTACAGAATTATCATTCTAACGTACTACGCTATGTCGTTGTCGTGATATCTGGAATCGTGAGATCCTCAAATTTTTTCCCAATAGATTTTGTAGGTTCTAAAGGACACTTTTCGATTCGGTGTTCCCTAATAGTTCCTGTCCCAAGAAAACCATTCTCCGTAAGATGTTTAAAAAGCTTATAGCTTGAGAAGAAGTTATCAAAGTAAACTTTATGTGCATTCGGGTTTTTTAGTAGGAAAAGAAGTTCCGTTACAACGTTACCTCCTAAGCCTAAATCATTTCTTTTATACTGCACAGTACGTCCGGCATAGGGCATAAATTGAAATAAATAGCCATCGCTTGATGCCAGACACCAGATTTTGAAGCCAAGCGGACGGGTTTTCCTTTTATATACATTTTGGCTGAATTAAACAGCCTGTATATTTTTTATTTTTCTAGGTTTCTTAATGGACTAATTTCAACCACTTATAACAATTATGACCGAAGTGGTTTATTACATTAATTACCGACATTAAGAGAATTAGATTATGAAAAATTTTATTAAAATTACTGTTACAGTTTAACGTAGTAAATGTTCGAAATGTTCTCCCTTTACTTGTTGGCAATAACCTAATCGATAGTGAAACTCTTCTCTAACTTTTTCTAAAACTTGAGGTGAAAAATTTCTTATTTCTGTTTGTATATTTGTTTATATAAACATATATATAAAGTTGTATATGATATTCTGTTTTCGAGCCTGAAAGAAAAAGAATTACACTATATTAAACACAGTTGTTAAAATGTGATAAACTTAAATATTTTTTTCCGGGAATAGCCCAACTTTGCGCGCAATTTTATTACATAGTCATATAGCGTATTAACTGTCCTACAAGGAACAAAAAAAATGTTGCTCGGAAGTGCCCGGAAATATAACAAGTTTCTTAATTACTTAGTGTTTTTTAAGAGAATATTTTATATAGTTTCTAATTTTCAAAAAAAAAAAAATGGAATAGTTTGTGACGCAAAATTATCTGAAGTACTTATAGTATAAAGACAGTACATATCTCTAGAAACACTTATTTTCACTTTTGAAATTCGCGTCCGTTTAGCATAACTGTTAGCGCTGTTACACTCAACTAACGATTGATCTAGGTAATTAGGTAGCACCTCTACCTCTACTGCTATATGTGTACCTAATAGTGCGGTGATCTCTTTCAATGATTGGGCAAAGAGAGCCAATTAAATGGCCTTTCAAAAGAGTTTTGGATCTTTTCGGGATTTTGCCCAACTGTGCGACGGTAGAAAAAGTGTTCTCAGTAGAACATCATTTTCGCTTATACGGAAATGGTCGCAATTGAGGTCCACCCTGAAAACAGATGTCAGTAAGATACAAAAGGCCTGGTTTACGTCCCTCCGCTTCCTAATGATTTAGATGAGTTAAAACAACGCATCGGGAGAGCTGTGGAAAGTGTCGATGCAGATATGTTACACCGGGTTTGGAATGAACTAGACTATCGCCTTGATGTGTGCCGTGTGACAGGAGGAGCCCATATTGAGCACCTATGAGTTCCCAAAGTAAACTTTAAGAATCACTTTATAAAATAGTTTAAACGAATTCATAATAACGTTATTGGTTTTGGTTTAAGAAAACATTGAAGGTGTCTATTTCTTTTGTAGTAACCCTGTATATATTTAGTTAATGCGTTAGCTATCATGACGTATACTTTTCATTCAAATATGTTATCTGTTCGTTCTTGCAATAAATTGCAAGCCAGTAAAACAACGGGCAGGATATCATATATACTTTAGTAATAATTTATTGGTGAGTAATTTTAAGAAAATTGTACGTGAAAAATAACAATGCATATTCATTTTCTATTCATATTATCAACAAAATTATTCATTGAAAGTATATGAAAAAATAGTTACTATAACAAATATTATCGACGAACTAATGTCCATTATTTTATTACCATAATGATAACGTATTTATTTCATTAATGAATCTTGTTATTGCATAATCAACGGTTGTAAATAATATTTTACCATAAGAATATAACATTTCGTTCTATCATTGAAAATTCACTCAATAAATGTAAATGTAGATTATTGATATTAGGACCAGTATTTTTCCCAGTGTACAATTTCTTAGTCATTCCACGAATATTACATTCTGATCAACATAACAAATGATAACAGGGAAATATACGTACGATTACCAAAAATAGTGATGCAAGCGGCAGTCCAAGCCAGAGGCACTGGATAAATAATGATAACTTATAGCTTATAGTCGCCGATGCAAGCGATGTCTAGCGATGTGGAGCAACAAGTAAATATATTTCTGAAATAATCGCCAAATTGTGCTTGTTATTGGCCCATCAATCACTTTACTACGTCCAGCAAAAAATGACCGTATGAGATCCCTTAATAAACTCTATCTCATAGAAGGTCACCTATACCAACCTAAATAATCACCTATAGATATTCCGTCTCAACAACTCTGTAGAAAATTAAGCAAAACAAAACTTATAACAATAATTCAAATCCAAAAGTAAAAAAATCGATGACAATATTAGGTGTAAGACGCGTTGAAGATTAAAGCGGCTGTTAGAGTATACAAAGAATTGAAAAATGATTTTCCAGAAAACTAAAGCACTTGTGGAAATGCAGAATAAAAAATGTTTTAATAATTTTACAGAAAAATGATAGAGACTTTCACATAATATGTAATATGAAACCATGCATTACTTCCGTCTGTTATTATGAATGAAGAGGAGAAAGCGATACCCCGCTTGAATGTTTCATTGTTAGTACCTAAACATTTGCTCCTTTTGTTTGCGTAGAGCATTCTTGCCATTCGATATCGTATCAGTAAGATACGATTAGATTGTACTTTGTTTTGGATTAGTAAAATTATGAAATTTTGTTGAATCATGTTAACAATTATATCACATAAAAATATACACTTATTATTAGACGCACACTGTAGCCAAATAACAATGTCAATAAAGATATATCAGTAATCCATTCATTAGATAATACAATTTTAGAAATTTTAAATAAATAATTCTTCTTCTCACTTACTACAAAATATCTCTTTTTTAATTCAGAATATTTATTTCTGTTGTCAATTGCAGAAGAAAAATTGTGCAGTGATGTAGAGTATGTACTTCGTAGGGTAAAGTAGCCATTTAGCAGGATTGCGGAAAATTCTTGTTTTTTGTCCTTTAGTAACCAAAACAGAATCCAACAATTTTGTTTTGCATAAACCTTAATAAGTAAACTAATTTATTTTTTACTTATTGAGAAAAAGTATTCCTTATTAGCGTAGCCACTATGTCCACGCTTCCCCTATATCTTTCTGCAGAACTTAAAAAAGTTAACCTAAAAGATGTTATAATAGAATTAGCAAGAGCCTAGGAAACTGTAAGACCAGAACTCATTAAAAAATCTTGGAGTAAACTTCTAATGCATGATGATGATGTCGACGATGGTGGTTGGAGTGAAGATAATAATCTTCTACTGCCTCAATTGAAGAATAAAATGGAGTTACAGGGTACAGAGAAACAAATAGAAAAAGTTACCGCGCTGATGAATCACATTTCTGGCAATGTAACTAGACAAGAAATTGGTGACTGCGCCGTCTGACAAACAAAATCATCTGAATCTATGAATGGTATAGATATTTTGGATATTTTAACATCAACTTCTAAGACTGTATGTTGGTCCTTAGATCATTAATAAACATAAAAAATAACAGAAGTCCTAAATTAGATCCCTGAGGAATGCCAGATATAGGAGTAATAAACTTAGAAATATAATTCCGGTATTTATCGCACTTCTTCTATTCAACAGGTAGGATTCCATTAATAACAACAAGGACTCAGAAAATCCAAATGCTTGTAACTTTCTAAGGAGCACGTAGTGATCAATTTGATCAAAATCATATACTATGTTATACATATATATAAATGTATCTACTTCTGATATCTAAGAAAATACATATGCAGTAGTAGTGTAATTCCTTGAATATAAAAGGCTTTTCCTGGAAAGAATGATAAAATTCATAGACAATAGGGTATACGCCTGTTTTTGATCAATTTTCGATAATCCGAATATTTCTCAAATCCGGATCAATCAGTGCAATTAGTTCAGATTAAAGGGGTCATATTGTAATAAATTTCATGAGGCATATGCATTATGTATGTATTTTTAAAATTTAAAGTAGGTATTAATTGCTTATAAGATTTAAATATGTAGCACCTATGTGGAATTGGTATTGGAATCCACAATTAACAATTTAATATTCAGGATCGTAAAACGTTGAAAATTAACATTCAATTATTTGACATCTTGCGGGTGCACGTGTCCCGAATACGGATTAAATAATTCGTTGTCTTTTCAAGCCTCTGTTGATTGAGTTTAAATTTTCTCGACGATCGAAAATTGCTCCGACATGAAATGTATCTCCTTAAATTAAAAATAAGGGGCATGGTTCAGGGAAAATGTGTTTTTCCAAGAATTTTTATATAAATAAATGATTTTGTAATTTTGTTTCTTCTACCTTTAGAAATGGCAATATTTATTAGTAGAGGACATATTTATACCAGGTGTTTTTTAAAGGATGTCAGAAATTTTGAAAATCCCAAACTAATTATTAAATAACGCATATACAGGGTTTTCCCCGGTAGCCGTTCGTTAGAAGTTTCCGAGGTTAGAAAAAACCTGGAACTCTGAATTTTTTGAATCCGGGGCTATTCAAGATTCTGTTTCAATTTAAAATATTTTCAGGGTCTTACCACTTCCGGTTATACCGGAAGTCGCCATAAACTTTCTTATTTTAAATGGAACACCCTGTATATTATTTCATTTTTAAATTCCTGAGAAAATTTTATGATGAGTTCTAATAGGTTTCCCTATACCTATTTTCAACTGCTACTTAGATATCTAGATTTCTTTGAAAATTTTGAAAGATGTAGCGTTATTTGCAACACAGTATCTTTTGCCCATTTTCGACTGGTAATAAACACTTCTAGGGTAGATGGAAGCATAAGAATGACACTTTCGAAATACACATTGACAATTGATTTGTCGCATACAGCGTGTCCAAAACTGCATGACTAATTACAAAATCTTCAAAGATGAAAAAGTTCTTTTTTTCAAATGGAACAGCCTGTATATTATTGGACGATCAGATGCAGAATTTAATTCTGCATCGATTCGCTATAACTTTCCCTATACCTATTTACAACGGTTTTCTTGTTATGCCAATATTTTCTGTTTTAATGTGATTTTTGACAGACACTGAAACATCGTATATGTTTCATTTTAATTAGAAAATCGAAATAAAACATGAACATAAGAAACTTTGATAAGAACGGTTGGTATCAACTAGATGGTGCTCCCGCGCACTCCACACTAGCTGTACATCAACAATTGACGTTGATGTTCGAGGATCGGTGGATTGGTCCCCAGGGACCCTGGAACTGGCCACCCAGATCACCCGATTTGACGCCCCTGGACTTTTACCTGTGGGGTCGCATAAAAGAGTAATTGTACTCTATTCCTGTATTAACGAGAGACGAACTATTGAACCGTGTTCACGATGCGTTCACCAATATAACCCCAGACGAACTTCGGAGATCGGTTTCGCGAGGAGTACAGAGTACATGATAGAGTGATTCAGTGTTTTAACCAAAATGGTGGTCACATAGAACAATTATTGTAGTTATTTCGTTCAATTTATTTTATTTTTTCTTGTCATTATGTTCCTAATTTTTTTGTTTTTCATTTGTTACTACGTTTCAAATTTTCTTATGTTCCTGTTTTGTTTCCATTTTCTAATTAAAATGAAACTCATACGATGTTTAAGTTTCTGTAAAAAATCACATTAAAACAGAAAATATTGACATAACAAGAAAACCGTTGTAAATAGGTATAGGGAAAGTCATAGCGAATCGATGCAGAATTAAATTCTGCATCTGATCATCCAATAATATACAGGGTGTTCCATTTGAAAAAAAGAACTTTTTCAACTTTGAAGATTTTGTAATTGGTCATGCAGTTTTGAACATCCTGTATGCGACAAATCAATTGTCAATGTGGATTTCGAAAGTGTCATTCTTGTGCTTCCATCTACCCTAGAAGTGTTTATTACCAGTCGAAAATGGGCAAGAGATACTGTGTTGTAAATAACACTATATCTTTCAAAATTTTCAAAAAAATCAAGATATCTAAGTAGCAGTTGAAAATAGGTATAGGGAAACCTATTAGAACTCATCATAAAATTTTCTCAGGAATTTAAAAATGAAATAATATACAGAGTGTTCCATTTAAAATAAGAAAGTTTATGGCGACTTCCGGTATAACCGGAAGTGGTAAGACCCTGAAAATATTTTAAAATGAAAGAGAATCTTGAATAGCCCCGGATTCCAAAAATTTAAAGTTCCAGGTTTTTTCTAACCTCGGAAACTTCTAACGAACGGCTACCGTGGAAAACCCTGTATATAAAGAAAATGTTGGAACTGTATTAACCAATGCAAGTCGGCAAGGTATCAAAGGCGGAAATTTTAATGTATTTTTTATGTCCATTTCATAAATTCAAAGCTTTTCACTATTTACTTAAAATGTGTGGCTTCTTTTTTTAAGATACATTTGTGCATATATATGGGCGAAATATCTTTTATTAACAATGCAACTTTTGTGTAAATTTACTGCCTATGACTTATTATTAGTTTTGTACATGGTACATGTAGTACAAATGCATACACACACTAAAGTATTATCATTTATCAATGCGTGTAAACATATGGGTGCTATATTCACATTGGAAATAATATTTCATACGTACAATATGCATACGCATGTGATAACAATCATTAGAAACATTATCAAAAAATATCTGTATTAATCAGTAGACATAAAACGAACTAAGCTCACGAACATAGCAAGCGATTGGTGGAAAAATTGATTTCCGATAATTTACTTTGATATAATAATAATGAAGACCAATAAACCGACAATCAATTATGTTTACTGGGTGGGGTAAGTTCAAGCGTTACAGATTGTAAAGAAAAAAACGCACATTAAAAAATAATTACAATAATAGCTGCGTGTACAGGTATTCAAATCTTCTACTGAAACCTAGATCTTTAATTACAGCTCTATACTCTTCATTTTATGGAAAAAACTACTTTCTATACATTTTAAAGAATTGCAGTATCTGAAAATATTTTCGACTATACAGGGTGCGCCATTAGTATGTCGGCAGAATTTAGCACAAAAACTACTAAAGATAGGAAAGTGAGGTTTTCTGTATGTACACTCCGCCAAAAAAGTATCGCATAATTTAGTTTTGAATGATAAAAGTATCGCATAATCTTTGTTTGTAGCATAAAGTTGTAAATATACTTTAATGCGCTCTAAGATATAATTTCTATGATTGTTTAAATAAAATACAGGCCAAATAAAAACAAGAACTCATACTTGAGATTTTTATTAAAACAAGAAATTATAATTTTGGAAAGAAAAATGTCATAACAGTAGCTTTTAATACTGAGTATTGCCACCTCTGGCTCTTATGACCGCTCGCATACGGTTTGGCAGAGATTCGATTAACCTCCGTCGTAACCTATTCCGAATAGTTTGAGTACTCACACGAGTATTTCTGACTCTAGCCAAGTCGTTCTGCAATTGTCTCGCAGTTACATGTCTTCGACGTAATGCTTGTAGTAGTAAATAGCGGTCATCTTGGCGAGTAGAACATCTTGGACGACCTGGTACAGGTCTTCTACTGTAAATGCCTGTTTCCCTATATCTGGCTATACGGCTCTAGAAACACTTGACTGATTGATGTTCATCAAATTAACAACGTATGCTTGAGATCGTCCATCTTCGATTAAAGCAACTATAGCAGCCACTTGTTCTGAAGTTAAATTGCTCATTTTAGTTTTAAAAGCGTTGGTACAGAACTCTGACTTCGCACTTTAAAATTTGTCCGTATAGGAAGACTTTCAATAAACAACTGAGCAAACCTTACACATATGCATTTTTCTAAATGTGTTCTTTTAGGAAAAAAAAAAGTAAAAACGCAACGTAAAGTTCCAGTATTTTGTTAGTGTTTTTATAGTTCACATACACGAGGCAAACTTTTTGTGAACGTATAAAAATATCTTGGTTCATAAATGCCCTTTTTTAGTTTATGCCATACTTTTTTGGCGGAGTGTATATAGTATGTCAATTCGCATTTTGTAAAATTATTTAAAAATATACAGGGTGTTACAAATTGTAGTAATTATTTCGACAGCCACCTAAAACACCTTTGCAATGATATATGCTTATGTGCACTTCCGACAATTAGTTTAGGCGACATTGCAAATTTTGCAAAATTTTGACAGTTACGACTTCTGAGATTTTCAGTATTATACCAAAAACCGCTGTAGTGTGGCGCGTTATTCTTTTGTTATCACTTTGAGGGGCAAAAACTTTATATGTTTCAAGGTGGTGTAACGTACAAATATATACAGGGTGTTAAATATATCGTGGTAAATCAATCAATATTCAAACGCCTTCCTTTCGAATTATTGTTAAATGGAACCTATATTTGTCGATGTTACCAGCAAATTCCTAGACGTCAACGTCCTTATTTTAAATATTTTAATATATTTATTAAAATATTTATTACATTTCTGAATTGACTTGTCCTCATAATCCCACATTAGCTCAATATCTTTGTTTCCGAGATTTTTCGATTCTGTATACGCAAAAAACATATAATTAGCTTCGAAAATGCATAAAAGTCAAGTATTTCCAATGGATACATATTTTACTAACTACGTAAAGCGCCTCTCTCTGAGAAATCTATTAAATCTGTTCAGTATAACTGTATATATAATCCAATCCTCTTACCGCATAAACGCAATCCTCGAAAAACATATTTAAGAAATCTTCGTTGCAAAGATTGTCCAAAGATTCAATAAAATTATTATGAGTGGAATAAAGCGAATGTCAACTTAAAGATCGAATATTTGATGTTAAAGTGAACAAATGCAAAAAAAAAAGAGATTAGGATTCAGGGGTGGCCGTACAGATTATTTTCGGGTACTTTCTTTCTCTTTATCATAAAAGGCCCCTCTTTAATTTTTACCTCTTAATTAGACCTATCATCCTTGAGAGCGTCTTCTTCACGTAGCTGTTTGCTCTGGGAATCACCGACCCTAGTAATGGAAACTTTGTCCTTGACAAGTCTAAGCAATGGTACAAACCACTTTTTACATTTCTAAAACTTTAAACAATACATTGTAAAAACACACTAAAACGTGCTAGACGGAAAACATCATATTATTTTCACCATAATATATTTTTTCTTAATTCAATAATCGTTATATCATATTACAATTTTTATTACACCCAAAAACCTCATAATTAAATGTTTTAAGTTAACTAAAACAAACATAGCATATAACACGTTTTTTTTTTTCACGTTTTAATGTGTTTAGTTATCGTCAATATTTTTTAAAAGTAGTTAAAAAATTTTAAGATAATAGTATATATAAAATTTATTCTCTTGATGCAACTAAAAATTTGACACATCATTCTTGTAATACATAACATAACTTTGACAATTTTAGTAAGTATTTCTATTCATTAGATAAAAAAAAAAAAAATTTTGATTTCAATTTAAATAAAAGACATTAGTAAAACTATAAAAACTATATAAACATAAAAAATAATTTATTCTATGATTAAATCAGATTAAGTAAAATTAATATTTAAAATTAAAAATTTAAAATGTAAATCAATGTATAATTGATAAAAAATATTTTTCATCTTATAGTTTGCCTGAAGATGGTCAGCTTGGCCGAAACATGTAGCACATAAAAGATACTTAACAATAAAAGGATTGGAATACGAACATTTTCTTGTTATTATTTAATATCAAAATGGTACAAAAGGTGGACTGCAGTATCCTCAACCGTTAAACCGTTAAATATCACAGTCAAAAATGATCGACTAATAATCATGCATTTGCTGGTATTGAGGGAAAGATAACTGACCTTACCATGCAGTAACACAGTTTAAATCGTTTTAGAAGGAGTCAACACAATCATAAATGGAATGAATTTTGTATTGGTACTCTACTATCTTCAATTATTTTACAAAAAAACACTGGTTCATCCCGACCTGTGGAAACATGCCATTGTCTGCCCCATTTTTAAGAAAGGTGATAAATCCTTGTTATGTAACTATCGTCCAATCTCTATCTTGTCTAACTTTAGTAAGGTCTATGAGCAACTTCTTTACGCTAGAATTTACAATAACGTTCGTACTTATCTGTCACCGAATCAACATAGCTTCATACGCGGACGATCGACGACAACTAATTTATGCACCGTTTCACAGTTCTTAAGTGAGGTTCTGGACAGGGGTAGTCAAGCTGATGTCATCTACACGGATTTCTCACATGCCTTTGACACCTTAGACCATGCTGCGTTATTATCTAAGCTTGATTCTTTTGGCTTTGCTCCATCGGCACTGCAACTTATGCGGTCGTATTTATCCAATCGTAGGTGTTATGTCTCCTACAACGGTTTCCACTCTCACGAATTTACTGCTGAGTCAGGGGTACCACAGGGGACAAATCTTGGTCCCTTGCTGTTCATACTTTTCATTAATGACCTATTAACTGATATCACCTGCTCAGTTCTGGCCTATGCAGACGACTTAAAGATTTACTCTGAGATATTTTCTACTTTATTTTCTACAGCATAATCTAGATCTAATCACCGAATGGTCTCGTACAAACAAGTTGCACCTAAACATTAATAAATGCTGTTTTGTAAGCTATACTCGTTCGAAGTCTCCCAGTATGCAATTGACAGCATTTATCTTGATCGGAAGGAATTAGTTGATGACCTTGGAGTGACCTTTGAACGGCAATTAACGTTCAAACCGCAGATTGAGAAGGTATGTGCGGCGAGTTACAAGATGTTGGGCTTTGTAATGAGAGTGGCTAGTCATTTTAGCAATGTAGACCTCATAAAATTACTATATTACACCTTCGTGGTAAGCAAGTTGGATTATGCTGTTATAGCTTGGTATCCTTTATGTCAAAGTATGATCAAAATGAAATCCCAACCTGTCGACATGATTTTCTTTCTTTCAAATATGATTTTTTTATTTAATACTTAAAACAACAATAAAAGTACGGGTAAATGTGTTCTTTTTACTAAAATAAAGGAAATTATACATATCTCACATTGGAAGTAAAATTGGGCTGTAAAAATTTACCGGTTGACTGGTAATCCTATATTTATAGTTGATGAGGCCAAAAAAATTTTAATCGGGACATCACAACACACATTAAAAGAACTAGTAAGAAATAGAATGGCCATCTAATGGTATCGTATCTTCATACTGTTTACAAAAAGTAGCTCTTTAAAAGCAATTGCATGCAAAAGGTTTGGGCCAAGGTATGATCCTTATGGGACACCAGATATTGCACTATATTTTTCTCGACTGAATGATCAGCAGATATTCAGCATGTAGCTTCTTTCCAAGCAAATCGGACTCAGACAAACCAAGTAACACCAATGGACAATCAACTTGATCAATAAGCTTTCTACATATTACCGTTTATATTGAATCGGCACATTATATACATACGTATATGTACATATATGGCAGGTAAATAGTTATTTTAGGAAAATAGCTTTTCCCTAGGCAAATATTGCCTCCATGCCTGGGCAAATATAATTATTTCTTATTTTATCGCTTAATGCCTGAGTAAATGCTATTAAACGAGGCAAATAGCATTTATCTAAATAAGTTTTATGCATATTTAAATAAAATTGACCATACAGAGCGAAATGATGGAATGTAAAAATTGCACACGTACCGGGTGATTCAGTAAGGGTGGCGACCGGCTGTATCTCGGAAACTGCTATGCCTAGAGCTTCGGGACAAAAAAATACATAACCAATGTGGCCACCAGAAATATCTGAAAATTATTTTAATGTTCGAAATTTTACCGCTAGGGGGCGTATCTGCTATGTTCAATCATAAAACCAGTATTATCTCAGAAAATTGCAGGTTGAGCTATAGTTTTGAATGAACCGTTCGAAAGCTGAGTTGATGTCCCATTATTTTGTTTAATGACTTTTTTTCATATTTGCCATAATAAGGAGCGGGGAAGCCAATCAATTGTTCAATATGTAAATTTTAATATCTCCTGAACCATTCAACCAATTTGAAAATTTTTGGGCTCGTTCGATTGAGCATTTCATGGGTTTTTCTAGAAAAATTGTCGTTCTAGCATTTAGTTTGAAATAGGTAAACTACAGGGTGTTTTCTGTAGTGATAACATATTTTGGTGAATTTCAAGAAAAAATTAAATGTAACCGTGCTATATAATTACCAGTGTCGCAAGCTAAATTAAATTGTTGAAATTTCAGTGAAAACCGCATCTTAATATCTCTATCCGTTCTCGATTTATCGTCAAAAGAATGAAATTTGTAACAAAAATCAACTGCTGCCATAAAAGTAGGCGACGCGACGAATGGTTTCCATGGAAACTACGAAACTATCAGATTGTTTATTGCTTATATCAGCTAAAAATAGTCAAAACTGAATGGAATAAATTATTAACGAGAATAATAACAGCAAAAAGAAAATATCTAACCAAAAAGTTTAATTATAAATGTTCGGAATGTCTACCATCACTGGCCACCCACAAATTGAGTCTGTTACTTGTGGATAATACACTCGCTTCTACCTCGGCAATGGAAATATTTCTGACGGCTTCTCGAATTCTTTGATTCATATTATCAGATGTTGTTGGGCGGTCTTTATATACTATATCTTTAAGTCTACTCCATGAATAAAAATCAATTACTGTGAGATCGCGGAACATCGGCGGCCAAGAAAAAATGCTACCCCAGTCTATCCATTCATTTGGGAACCGGTTATTTAAAAATTCCTGGACACTTCGCGCATAATGCGCCGGGCAACCATCCTGCTGAATCCACATACCCATTCTTGTCTCCAGGGAACTATGTTCGAACAATAAAGGCAATACATTTTCCAAAAAATAGCCACACCATTTAAACGCTGTTCAAAAAAGTAAGGACCAATAATTTCCCCCAAAAATTCACACCAAACATTAACACGCCAACGATTTTGAAATTGAACTTCACGTAACCAGTGAGGATTGCTTTCTGACCAATAGCGCATGCTGCATGGTCAAAATCGCCATCCTTTAATTCTTCATGTAAGGTGACATGGTAAGGATGAAACTTACGATAACGATAGTAACAGACTCAATTTGTGGGTGGCCAGTGATGGTAGACAATCCGAACATTTATAATTAAAATTTTTGGTTAGATATTTTCTTTTTGCTGTTATTATTCTCGTTAATAATTTATTCCATTCAGTTTTGACTATTTAGCTGATATAAGCAATAAACAATCTGATAGTTTCGTAGTTTCCATGGAAACCATCCGTCGCGTCGCCTACTTTCATGGCCGCAGTTGATTTTTGTTACAAATTGCATTCTTTTGGCGATAAACCGAGAACGGATAGAGATATTAAGATGCGGTTTTCGCTGAAATTTCAACAATTTAATTTAGCTTGCGACACTGGTAATTATATAGCACGGTTACATTTAATTTTTTCTTGAAATTCACCAAAATATGTTATACTACAGAAAACACCCTGTAGTTTACCCATTTCAAATTAAATGCTAGAACGACCATTTTTCTAGAAAAAACCCATGAAATGCCCAATCGAACGAGCCCAAAAATTTTCAGATTGGTTGAATGGTTCAGGAGATATTAAAATTTACATATTGAACAATTGATTGGCTTCCCCGCTCCTTATTATGGCAAATATGAAAAAAAGTCATTAAACAAAATAATGGGACATCAACTCAGCTTTCGAACGGTTCATTCAAAACTATAGCTCAACCTGCAATTTTCTGAGATAATACTGGTTTTATGATTGAACATAGCAGATACGCCCCCTAGCGGTAAAATTTCGAACATTAAAATAATTTTCAGATATTTCTAGTGGCCACATTGGTTATGTATTTTTTTGTCCCGAAGCTCTAGGCATAGCAGTTTCCGAGATACAGCCGGTCGCCACCCTTACTGAATCACCCGGTACAGTATATTTGTATGTGTGATGTAAACAAAAAAAATATATATAAGAAACAAATAAATGTGGCTAATGCAGTAAACACAAATCGTAGAAATTAATTATGTATTCTAGCAAGGCTTGCTGGAATGACATCTGTTGCTACACCAATTTTTAGCCTTAAAACAGGCACATCTTAGTGTTACATTGAATTTTTAAAGACTGACATTGGCACGTCGAAACCCTTGAGCCGAAAACATAGACATCTTCATAGACATCCTTCTCTTACGGATATGAAACACTCCTGAGGGATATCATTATAAATGTAGTTAATTGATGACACATGATGAACATAATTTTTTGTGCAAACTCGGTAAACATCACTTGTCTTATCGCCAAACATTAACTCGTATTCTTCTAACCTATCGTGAAGGATTTCACGTCATGAGTTACAATAGAGCAAAGCAAAACTCAAATTCCATCAACGGATTTCT
This sequence comes from Cetonia aurata, assembly GCA_949128085.1. Classification (NCBI taxonomy): domain Eukaryota; kingdom Metazoa; phylum Arthropoda; class Insecta; order Coleoptera; family Scarabaeidae; genus Cetonia; species Cetonia aurata. The sequence continues at coordinate 4,362,692 of OX421885.1, forward strand.
TCTCGAAGAAAGACAGGGCTGCAAATCCTGTTTTTTTTTTGTTTTGATAAAAAAAAAAGGGTCGCACAGGGTCTGTGATTTAGGTGTCGGGACATGAGGATATAAAGGGCAATATAATAGTCGACGACCCAGCCAAGGAGGGCTCTAAAAGACACTTCATATGTCCAGAGCCCGTATGTGAGATCACTAAGGATTCTGCTAAAAGGGAGATTTGGACACATAAATGGAGGACGACTGAAGGTCAACTCCATACCAAATCGCTAATAGGGGATGACGATGCTAAGTTCTCTAATAACCTACTTGGACGCAGCAAGAAAGAAGCTAAAACCATTACTGGGCTGGTAACTGGACCCTGTCCCCTGAAAAGCATCTATACAACACAAGTCGAGTAAGCGAACCGTGGTGCAGAAGATGTAAGCTACAGGAGGGAACGAATTTAACGAATTTAATGAATTCAAACCTTGTTCAACAGAGACTCCTACACAGTTTCATGAGAAGGCTACTTATTTTAAGATGAAGTACTAAATTAATTTAGTGATGTACAACATATGTATGCGCTTCTCTCAAAGTAAAAAAAAAACGAAAGTGTGTATCAGTTTTGCGCATCGGGAAAAAAGATTTTCAGCATCGATGAAGTATTGTCGGTGTCAATCGTTTAGATACAGAAATCATTCTGAGGTGGTCTAAAATAACTGCAAGTGTTGTTGTTAAGGTATTTAGGGAATATTTATAACACTGAATAACACGGAATATGAATTTATTAATTAACCAAAACTATATTAAATAGAACTTTTGACAACACTACTCATTCATTACTTGTTACATACACCCCGTTACACTTACTACTGCCAACCTTAAAATACTAGTAATTTTATTGCACTACAATGGCAATATGCTTATACTAACACGCCCCCTCAATAAAATTATTCTTTATTTACTAATCCTAAACATAATCTATGCTTTGCAAATTTAACATTACTCAACGGTTTTGTAAACATATCTGCTACCTGGTCTTCCGTTTTAATGTGAACTACTTTTACAATTTCTCTTTCTATCTTTTCTTTTATAAAGAAATGTTTAACATCGATATGTTTTAAACGTTTATTATTTTCGGGGTTGTTAGCTATGCAAATGGCTGATCTATTATCTTCATATAAAACAACCGGCCTATTTATCAAAAAATTAAAATCGGTAATTAACTTTCGTAGCCAACAAGCCTCTGTAATAGCTAAACCTAAAGCGACATACTCTGACTCTGTTGAGGAGATAGAGACATTTTGTTGTTTCTTACTCATCCATGAAATGGTGCAATTGAACATTTTAAAAACAAAACCTGTAGTGGACTTCCTATCTGTCGTATCTCCTGCCCAATCCGAGTCGACAAACCCACTCAAAATATGTTCATTATTATCTGGTTTAAATATTAACGTTAAATTTAATGTACCCTTAATATACCTAAGTACCCTTTTTAATGCTTTATATAAATTTTCGTTGGCTTTATCTTGAAAACGACTTAAGAGGCTAATACTTTCACACAAATCTGGCCTAGAACCTAAAGCCGCATACATTAAACTTCCTATAATTTGCCTACAAATTTTCTGCATTTTAGGGTAACTTTCTTCGCTTTTTAATAATTTCAAATCTATATTGCAATCTAACGGTGTACTTATGCTATTACAATCTTGCATCTTAAATCTTTTTAAAACATTTTCTAAATAACCTTTTTGACATAATTCTGTAAAACCTTCTTTTAAATTTTGTTTAATTTTGATTCCTAAATATTCAGAAATAACTCCTAGATCTTTCATCTGAAAATTTTCATTTAACACAATCTTTAGATTATTTATGTCATTCTGATCAGTTCCTAAAATTAACAAATCATCAACGTACAATAGTATATAGAGCTTATCCCTTTCAGTACTTTTACAATACAAACAATAATCGTTTTGTGATCTGACAAAACCTTGACTTAACATTAAGGAATCAAATTTAAGATTCCAACACTTTGGAGATCTTTTCAATCCATATATAGACTTATTAAGTTTACATACAACATGATTATTTTGTTTATTCGTATCCGGTAATGACATATATACTTCTTCTTGTATATCACCATACAGAAAAGCACTGCGTACATCCATTTGGTGTATCGGCATTTTTAGCATGTTGCTAACTACCAACAGAATGCGAAAAGTTGTTAATTTTGCCACAGGTGCGTAGATGTCGTACATCGCTGCTTCATCCTCTTGTTGGAAGCCGCGAGCTACTAATCTTGCTTTAAAATCACCTTCACTTTTCTTTTTGAAAACCCACTTAGACTCTATTACCTTCTTGTTCACAGGCCACGGCACTTCAGTCCATGTATTATTCTCACACAACACTTTTAGTTCTTTTTGCATAGCTTCTTTCCACTTTTCACTATTTTTGCTAGTTATAGCTTCTTGAAAAGTTGTTGGATCCTCTGTTTCAGTATAAAAACTCATTTCATAGTCTTCCGTCCAAACTGGTCTTCGTAATTCTCGTCTTTCTTTTCCAATTCGTCCATTGCCTTCTTCCATTTCCTCTTCACTCTCCTGGTCGTCTATATTTGAATTATTTTGATCATCACCACTTTCATCCAACTCCAACACTGTTACTTCCTCATTGATTTTAGGGTTCTCATCAGGTGTTAGATTGCTTTCACCACCACTGCTTGGTAAAACGACTATATCTCGGTGAAGCTCAACTCTATTCCTTTTAGGAAAAAATATTCTATATCCCTTCACTGAGTCTCCATATCCAACAAATACGCCCTCTTCACTTTTAGCATCTAATTTTCTTCGTTTCTCTTTTGGAATATGTATAGAAACAATTGAACCAAATTCTTTAAATATTTTCACATCGAAACTTTTGCCAAACCATAGCTTAAATGGAGTCTCGTTCTCAATAGAACTGCAGCTAGCCCTATTTAAAACAAATACTGCTGTATTCACTGCTTCTGCCCATAAATTTTTGTTCATATTTCTGCTATGAAGTAAAGTTCTGGCTGCTTCCATGATTGTGCGCATTTCTCTTTCTGCTCTCCCATTTTGTTGTGGTGAATATGCGCAAGACCTTTGATGTACTATCCCTCTATTTTCCAGTAATTCCTTCAATGCATTGTTCATGAATTCCAATCCATTATCTGTTCTTAACTTTTTCACTTTATTTCCCGTCTGAGTTTCTATCAGTTTTAAAAACTTTTCAATATTTTGCGTTGCCTCTGACTTATTTTTGAGAAAATATACAAAGCGATAATTTGAGAAATCATCTTTTAGCAATAAAAAATATCTTGACTCACCCAATGATGGTACTTCCATGGGACCTTCTAGATCTCCATGAATTAATTCGCCTATTTTCTTGGCCCTTGATTCACTTCTTGGAAAAGACAATCTGTGTTGCTTTCCAATTAAACATTCTTTGCAAATTGGATTTGCATCATTCTCATAGTTTATGCCATTTACCTTTAGAATTTTCTTGACTTGTTCAAAGTTAATGTGTGCCAACTTACGATGCCAACTTACTAAACTTTCTACCATGGAACACTGTGATGATATTGCATTGACTGGAGCGGTAAAATTCATTCTATACAATCTTCCCTCTCTATGCGCTACTGCTCTTATTTCTCCATCTTTGTCTAACAATTCACACTTGTTCTTGTTTGCTTGCATCATTAAACCTTTGTCCAATGCAGTACTCAAAGAAAATAAATTTACATTAAGCTCAGGCACTAGCAAAACATTGCATAAATCAGTTCGTAACCATTCTTTGCCGTTCCACGCTTGAACCTCAACCTTTCCTATACCTTGTACTTCTAAAATTGAGCCATTTCCTACCTTTACTTGCGTTTGTTCTTCTGGTTTCTTCAACTCCTTGAAATTTTCCCTTGTGTAACACATGTGCTCGGTTGCTCCACTATCTAACCACCAGTCATTTTTCTTACTTGATTCTTCAGTCAATAATGCAAACATGTCTTGACAATCTAAAATACTTGATATTCCCATTAGAGCCTGTGTTCTTGTATCATTTGCTGTCGACTTGCTGTATTTTTCTTCATTGTTCTCTTTGCTTTTTCTAAACCAACAATCTTTGATCAAATGTCCTTGCTTTTTACAGTAATTGCACGTTTTCTTGACTTCTTTTGACTTGAACTCCGGACAATTCCTCTTTAAATGCCCTGTTTTATTACACTTAAAACATTTCATTTCTCCTTGATGTTTTAACCCTTTATTTATTACTCTACTAGCTAGAGCTGACACTGTGTCGTTCTGTTTCTTGTTTCTTTCTTCCTCTATCAGTAGCCGAGACATTAATTCGGATAATGTTTGTTTGTCGGTTGGTGTTGACTCCCATGCAGATATAAAATGCTTTAAACCTTCTGGTAGAGACATTAAAATCTTCGTTATAGCCATTTTATCACTTATTTCTTCGCCCTGTTGTTTAAGGTTACCTTGAATTTCCTCGATTTGCGAAATAATTTCAGCAATACCTCCTTCTTCTTTGTATTCTATATTGAAAAATCTTTGCTGCAATAAATGCATACTTATCTGAGATTTATTCTCGTATATTGCTGCCAATTTTTTCCACATTTCCTCCGATGTATAGCACGCTAAAATATGTGTCAAATATTTATCTTCTATCCTACATACCAATTGCTCTTGTGCTTTTGCATCCTTTCGCTCCCACTCAGCTATTGCATTACTCTCTGTTTTTGGTTTAGGTACGTTTCCCATTACTATCTCGTAACAGCCTTTTGCTTTCAACACGATCTGGGTTTGAAACTTCCAAGTTGTCCAATTTTCTCCGTTAAATTTCGTTACTGGTACTATTTGCTCCGCCATTTTCGTTTTTGGTTAATTTCTTTCTTCGTTCAACAATCACCGAACAACGATCAACGATCCGCGATCTACAATCCCCAACACCGGGTATGTTCAAAACAATTCGTATTCCCGCGCTTTTTTCCACGCTTTCTTTCCCACGTTTTCGACGCTTCCCTAACTGTTATTTCCTAACCACGACTTTTTATTCACCTTTTTTTTTTTTTAACAAACTCGCGAGTCTAGGCCCATAACCTGTTGTTGTTAAGGTATTTAGGGAATATTTATAACACTGAATAACACGGAATATGAATTTATTAATTAACCAAAACTATATTAAATAGAACTTTTGACAACACTACTCATTCATTACTTGTTACATACACCCCGTTACACTTACTACTGCCAACCTTAAAATACTAGTAATTTTATTGCACTACAATGGCAATATGCTTATACTAACAGCAAGGATGCTGATCTTGACAAATGGATCGATAAAATATAATGGATTGAATTCTTTCACTTTTCAAAAAAGTGTTTGTTTTATTGTTTCGGGTAAGCAACAAAATTTTGTGTTCAACTATCGTATATCATTTTTCTACACCATTCTATAGCAATAACAATTAACAACCAAACTCATCGGAAATACCTTCTAATCTAAAGAAAGTAAATTCTAAACAGCTACTAGATTCTAGTGATAAATTTCGATTTTCAAAACCAGTAATTGTCTCTGTTAGCTGGATGAAATTGCGTTGAATATAATTTAATTACTGTACTAAAATAAGCTTTTCAAAAACACTCTAACAGTCTCTAATGCCGCGAGCCTTTGAATTGAAAATGAGGTTTTTTCAATTTTCAATATTTATCCTATAAAATAAACTTGGTTTTAGACTAAAGTGATCTAGTCTCGATGATCTGCATCTGAAAAGTTAACAAAAATAAAAATCTTAAAGATTCAGAAAATAAAAGCTTTATAAGACAAAACTATACCTGCTAGTAAATCCAAAAAATCAATAAAAACTTAAATTTTATCTCTCGATAGAAATTTTAATAAATTTAAACTGTTATTATTCAAACAGGATAAATATTACTGTCTGTATACGTATATACGATGGTGTACGATATAGGGAAATTTGGAGTTCGTTGCAATAGAGAATGCTACATGACGTCATATGCGCAATGAACACACATTGGTATTGGTCTTCGTTGCTAGGCGACAACCAATGGTAGCCTGATTCAGAGCGCTAAACGTCACACTTCGCGCAGGTTTTACTGACGACATGTACGATTCTCTATTGCAACCGACCCTACGTTGATCTTCGAAATAAAATCATCTCTCGAACACTACGATAGCCCGGCTGGACGAAACGACGGTACGTAGTGGAATATGGTGGGAAAAAACTTATAAACGCCGCTTTCAATAATCATAAATACAGTTGCGATATTTTTCCCGCGGAGCAGGATCGAAACAAGGCGAGTGCACCAGCAAACCTTGCAATCCATGCCTTATCTTTATCACTTATGTTAGTTACTTTTATATTTTGTAAATGACACACTTAGCTTATTCACAGCTGTTGTTGCGTATAGCGCATAGTGAATAAGACTGACAAAGTCTCCAGAATAACGTAAGTTTCCACATTTGTCTCGCACAGCAAGCTACGTGATGAAAAGATGTTCTTGTGTATGAAAAATGACCGTTCGACATCTGTGGATGTAATCCACGCATAATTAAGATAATCTTTAGAAATAGACATGCACCATACAATTTTTCCTTGATCTAACGAAATCAAAATCTTTGTTTCTAAAATCACAATTTCCACTGATTCCACTAATAATATCTCAGCGTTTTGAAATTTTTCAATAAACTTTCGCACTGCATCAACCGATGGTATCACTTTTCCCTCCGCACGTTGGTAATACTTAATAATTATGCGTCCGCCTTAGATAGATAGCTAGATAGATATATATTTATCCAAAAAATACAAAAGTATAGTGGATAAGTCAGACATACATACATACATACATATTATGGCGTTTAATATAGATAAATAAATATAGATATATAAATTAACACAAAAGACATTAAACATTATTGTACCCCTGGAATAACCAAATACTCGTCAAGCGAGTAAACGCAATTTTCAAGCAAATGATTTTGCAAAGCAGATTTAAATCTCTTTAACGTTTGTAGTCCCTTAATAGCATCGGGCAACAAGTTAAAAAGGCGAAGTCCAACCGAGATCGGAGATCTTTTATTTCAAATCGATTTAGAGGCAGTCTGAAATTTGCTCTACTTCTCGTGTTATATGAATGAACATCCGAATTTAGCCGAAATTTACTGCTATTTTTGTAAACATACACTAGGGTTTCTAAAATATATACACTAGGCACAGGCAATATACCAAACATCCTGAACCATGGTCTGCATGTTTGATTGCTACTTACGCCTGCGATGCAACGAATTATTCGTTTTTGGGCAAGAAAAACATCGTGCGCATGCGGCGAAGAGCCCCAAAAGACGATACCGTAGGACATTCTGGTGAAAACCCGACCGTAATAAAATGTCACCAAAGAATTGTGATTTAATACTGTCTTAAGATTTCGGATCTGATAGCACGACGTATTTAAACTATGTATTAATTGGCGGCAATGATCATACCAGCTAAGTGTTTCATCCAAAAGCACCCCAAGCAGGTTAGCGGAAGTTTTGCGTTTTAATAGGTTGCCATTCAAGGTAATATTTACATCAAAATTCATCCTCGATTGAGAAGTGTGAAAGAAAGTAAAAAAAGTTTTTGAAACGTTAATGTGATGTTTATTGCGTTTAAACCATTCACACAGTTCGACCAGGAGAACATTTGCGCGATCTCGAATCTGTGCAGGATCGGTTCCAGAGACCACAGCACTTGTGTCGTCGGCATATAAAAACAAAGAAAAGTCAATGAAGTCTACTATGACATTAATAAAAAGTAAAAACAGTATTGGGCCCAGAACCGTACCCTGAGGTACTCCCAAACACGTCGGTAAAACAGAAGAATAAAAGGACTTGTTGACACTTCCCGATCTAAACGAAACTTTAACATACTGCGCGCGGTCAGACAGAAATGATCGAAACCAATCAGCAACAATCCCTCTCAAGCCAAAACTCTCGAGCTTTCCCACCAATATCCCATGGTCAACGCAATCAAAAGCCCGTGTTAAGTCACAGAACACTTCCGCACCTCCCCTTATATAAAGATCCACAAAATAATAAATATTTACATTTTTATCACACTGTGCCGCTCGTTATCCAGAAGGAGAATTTAAAATAGTTTGCAATTCATTCAGCAATGTTTTTGCTAATACATCATCATTGTATCCATGCGGCTTAAAAAAAAGACCAAAAGCGTTCAAAAATTTGTCTATTAAACGCGTATCGAATAATAACAACCATTTGCTGATTATTATAGAGGTGAATGTAGTTTCATCGGCCACCAAAGCAATGAAATTTGCAGATTTAATTTCTTTTAATATTTTCTGCTTGTAAATTTGCAACATTGCATCTAGCAATTCGTATTTCATATATATTGCAAGCGCAGCGTCTAATTCAGATGCAAAGTTGATTAAGCCTAATCAATACCTGGATTTTCCGACGTCAATGTCTCATCATGGCCTCGTAATGCCAATTCAAAACCTCCGCAAAATTTTATACACATAATTTACCGGCGCAAAATATGACGATTTTTTCCAGATTTTCGTTGTACTTAATTTTATGTCGCAAATAAGCATTGTCTAACTGTTCACGTATATCCACTTTGCCTAGAACACTAAAATCCACGCATGCATTCATGTGAGAAACGGAATTTTCGTGTTTCTTTGCTTTCTCTGCGATATGCTTTAAATCATTCAACCCTTGTTTATTCCACGTACTAACATCTTTCTTAAAAAGTAAGCAGATAAAACAGAATAGTTTATTTGTTAGTGACCATTTTTTTATATACAGGGTGTTTTGAAACATCGTTTAAAGATTTTAAGGGCATGTAGTACGATCGAAAATAAGGTTAAAAGTCATAATAAACATATGTTCACAAATCAACCGTTTACGAGATAACAGCGAGTGTTCCTAGTAGTACATGGATATAACATATCCCAGTAAACAGGTGCTTATCAGCTATTGTTTTATGACAGTTTAATTTGACGTTTTGTGCAATTTGTAGCAATTACAATGGTTGCGTATTCTAATGCTGAAATGAGCGATATGGTGTTCATGTACGGTCGTGCTAATGGGAATTCTTTACAAGCACGTCGCTTCTATGCTGAAACGTTTCCTGATCGCCAACTGCCTTCGCATGTGATGTTTCAGACGGTGTTTCAAGGACTAAGAGAAACTGGTTCGTTTGAGAAGCGGTCTTCTGATACTGGACGGCAGAGATTAGCATGTACTCCACAGATAGAAGATTGAATTTTGAATATTATTGATGAAAATCCCGAACCTAGTGTTAGCAGAATTTCGACTCAAGTGGGTGTAAGCAGCAATCTTGTTCGGAGAACTCTTCATTAGCAACTCCTATACCCCTACCATATCCAACGGGTACAAGCCCTTACTGCTCCGGATTATCAAGCGAGAAGGGCTTTCTGTGAGTGGTTTTTGCGAACAGCTGCTGATCGGCCAGATTTCGCTGATAACATCCTTTTCACTGATGAAGCTGGTTTTACTAAAAATGGAATATTTAATTTCCACAACAATCACGTTTGGTGTGACGAGAATCCGCATGCTACCGTTGAAGCTCGGCACCAGCAACGTTTCTCTCTAAATATCTGGTTAGGCATGATAGGGGAACGGTTGTTAGGACCGATTGTTTTGCCACAACGCTTAACAGGTCCTGCATACCTCGAGTTCTTGGAAAATACTTTACCTGAACTTTTGGAAGATTTACCTATAAATCTAAGACTGAACCTCTGGTTTATGCAAGATGGAGCTCCACCGCACTTTACGCGTGCTGTTAGGGAACATCTTAACAATGAATTTCCTGGGAGATGGATAGGGCGAGCAGGTCCCATTGCTTGGCCTCCAAGATCTCCCGATCTAAACCCGTTGGACTTTAGTATCTGGGGTTATTTGAAAAGTTTAGTGTACGCAACACCGGTAAGCGATCTTCCAGAGTTGCGCCAACGAATAGAACACTGTTGCCAGATAATACGAGAAAAACCCTTGTATTTTGAAAGAGTGCGCGCGTCCTTTTAAAGCAGATGTAGATCCTGTGTCGAAATGGAAAGACGTCATTTTGAACATCTTCTTTAGTTATAATCTATTTGATGTTAAAATACAATAACATCTTAATAAAAATCGCTAAAGCAAACTTATTCTGCATTTGCGATAAAATCGCTGTTATCTCGTAAACAGTCAATTTGTGGACATATGTTTATTATGACTTTTAACCTTATTTTCGATCGTACTACATGCCCTTAAAATCTTTAAACGATGTTTCAAAACACCCTGTATATTTTTATTTAATACTCTATTGGAAGTTCGAGTTTTACTTGTGGAAGTGTAGTTTATTAGGAATCGGATGTCCTTTCTTGTTAATTAAAAGTTTTATCTCAAATGATAGCGGGTTTTTTAAAAGATTTTGCACACGATTATAACTTCCATCATTAATAATAAGTATCACTTTGAAACGCCTTCAAAATCACACATGCGCGGTACACCCCGAAAACGATGCAGTTCCAATAAATGCACTACGTTAACTGGGGACATGAAATCGTGTGTCCCAATAATAATATGCATAAAGCGAAGATGAGCGGAGCGGGCCGATTCATACTCGTAATAGGGATATCGGAAATTGTGCCCGGAAGATAGTTTCGAGCTTTGCGGCATATACGCTAGTGTCTGTGGTGCGGAAAGAAACTTTGTTACCATCATTATAAAAATACGTAAAAATAATAAAACTGAATTACATGCGAATATCTTTCTGTGTTTATCCTGGTGGTTGGGTGCGCACGTGCCGTTGTGCCCTTCAGTGCCAGCCGCCACTGACTTACATATCATTCTAGGCGTCATCTGTTTTATTGCATTATACATACTTACTGGTGGGTGCGCTGGGTACTCAATACGACCCTGACACGCGACAAGACATCCCAACTCTAATCATAAATAAACCTAAACAATGAAAGAAATATATGTACAAAATAGTATACATTACAAGTATTATTTGTTTGTGTACGTGCCTACAAAAAAATTGTCGAAAACCCAACTGTTTGCTTAACACAATTTATTATACTAACTGCGTTGGTGATCATCAAGTATTCATTCAAATGAAAACGCACATTCGTATTGCGACAATTTACTGTGTCAGCATTATTTGTTTAAATTCTAGGCACATTCGAAGCGCAATTCATAATTTAGGGTCACGTTTTATTTTCATTTCTCGACTTTGCTAACAACAAAAACTACCTAGTCTTGGATAATGCCCCTTTTTACGTGTTTAACAAGCGATACAGACACCAACGCAGAAACCAATTGGTATATTAATAAGAAGGAAAGTAAATATGCATGATGTGCGAGAGCGGTAAACATTTGACCTCTCAATAATAACAACATACATACATACATACTCTTATATACATAGGTCTTAAAAACGGGATCTCCCTCGATGGTAATTTCAATATTTGCGGCACAAAATACCGTCATTGTTTGTTTATGTCGCATGTGGTTTTCGTGTGATTCTTGTGTTACACTTTTTCGCTGAGTTTGTTTGTTTATTATGATTAATCAAAGGAATGAGCAAATGTATGTTGGCATGTTAGAAAAATAGAGGAATAAATATATCCATATATTTGTGTGTATAGGAAAGAACACATTTTTTATCATTTCCTTGAAGACTTTATTTATTTATTAATACCACGGATGATTCATGGGTAGATGATTTTGGCTTCTCTTTAGATGAAGATTACACAAAAATATGACATTGTTAGAATTACTATTATGTAGATAGTAGATACATCATCAATTGTCATTGTTTCTTCTGCTTGTGGACTGTATCGTTGGTAGCTTTGTGAAGCATTGAGAATGAACGAATTTGTATTTTTTGCTAACAAATTTTATTTTTTACACTATACACTTCTTACAAGTTAGATCTGTATTCGCCATTATTGTATCTTATGTAATGTCTAGGTTTTGTTGAAAGGGCGCTGGACCGATGGCGGGAAATTTGAACGCGGATCTTGTCACAACATACCCCCAGCCTTAAAAGACTTAAGTCTTTTAATCCACTATACCACATTTTCACTAGTTTCCGGCAATGGGCACAACTTAGTGAATGCCCTCTTCGTGAACCCGGACGCAGTTTTAACACTCGCCACCCTGGACACGTTGTCCTTTCCAGGAAAAAGTTCCACTATTCGGCCCAACTTCCACTGCATCGGTGGGGTATTATCGTCTTTAATAAGTACCAAACCTCCTTCTTTTAAGGAACCGGATGATGATTTCCATTTCGATCGTTGTTGTAATTCACTAACATAGTCTCTTTTCCATCTCCTCCAAAAGTGCTGTCTCAGTTGCTCCAGTCTCTGGTAGCGTGAAAGTCTTGTCTCTGGTGTTAGTTGAACATCTTGCTCACATGGCGCAGTCAAGGGACGTCCGATTAGAAAGTGAGCAGGGGTTAAAGGAGTAGGATCTAGAGGATCTGTTGACAAGGGTGTGATGGGTCTAGAGTTTAAGATTGCTTCTATTTGCGTTAAAAGTGTGCTAAATTCCTCGTAAGTTAAATGAGCGTTCCCTAAAATTCTTTTTAGATGATATTTGGTGGATTTGACCCCGGCCTCCCACAGACCCCCAAATGATGGTGCATACGCTGGAATGAAATGCCAAACAATGTTTTGAGAATTGAATGCGTCTATCAAATTGGATTGCTCAGCATCAAGAAATTTTGACAACTCCTTTAATTCACGATTAGCTCCAAGAAAGGTTTTTCCGTTGTCTGAATACAGATGTGCCGGTTTACCACGCCTCGCGATAAAGCGTTTGAATGCAAGCAAGAAAGTATGCGTTGATAAATCGGTGACTAATTCCAAGTGTATGGCTTTTGTTGCGAAGCAAATAAACAAACAAATGTATCCCTTTATTAATTTACAACCGCGACCTTTTTTGTCTTTTATTAAGAAAGGCCCAGCATAGTCTAAGCCAGTTACTTGGAATGGAAAACCACTGCAAAAACGTGTCTCTGGTAAATTACCCATTACTGGTTGCACACATTTAGCCTTGTATCTAAAGCAACGTACACACTGGTGCACAATTAATTTTGCAAAACTTTTACCAGCTATCGGCCAAAACTTTTCTCTAATACTTGACAATAGATGTTGTGGACCAGCATGAAAGAGTGCCTCATGCTCAGCTTGAAAAATCAATTTTGTTAAATGGTGTTTTGTAGGTAACAATATCGGATGCTTTTTTTCAAAATCAAAATTCGAATTACTTAACCGACCGCCAACTCTTATTATGCCGTTCTGATCTACATATGGATTTAAGTTTAACAATTTACTTTTTCTAGGTAACGGTTTACCTTGACTTAAGTTCTTAAATTCCTCGCTAAACGATGTCTTTTGTGCAATTTTTATTAATGTTAAGAACGCATCGGTCACTTCCTTTACGCTTAATGGTCCTGTCATTCGGGACTCGCGTTTTGTCATACAATTTGTTCTAAATCGAAATATGTAAGCGCAACTACGTTTTAATCGGTTTAAGTTTGAAAATCTTTCGAAAGGGAATTCACTTATCAATACTGTAGACGCAAGAGTAAATTGATTTGCAATTTTTAAATCTGGTAAATCTTCAGAACTGTGCTTTATTTCACTTCCTGGCCATTTATCATTATTAAATGATAGCCATGTGGGTCCGTGCCACCAAATGTGAGATTCTTGGATTAAGTTCGGATATAGACCCCTAGAAACTAAATCAGCTGGGTTTTCATTTGTTGGAACGTACCGCCAATTTTTGGGACCTGTTAAATCCTGAATTTCGACTACTCGATTTCGTACAAATGGTTTAAGCAGATTCGCAGAAGTATTTATCCAACCAATGACAACCTTTGAATCACTCCAAAAGAATTTATGATCTATACGCAATCGCAGTGAAGATGTTACTTTGTCAGCCAGCTTTGCGGTAACATATGCTGCACATAATTCCAAGCGCGGAATGGTTGTTGGTTTTATTGGGGCTACCTTTGATTTCGAACATAAAAGATTGCAATGAATTTTCCCATTTCGATCGACAGATCGCACATAAATGCACCCACCGTATGCGGTTTCCGACGCGTCTGAGAAGCAATGTAATTCTACGATTTCTGGATTTCGACAGACAACATGACGTTGTATTCTGAGATCATTCAGAGCATGTAGGTGTCGTACAAACTTAAACCATTGAGTACTTAATGTTAATGATACAGGTTCGTCCCAAGTCAATTTTTCTAACCACAATCGTTGTAGCATAGTTTTTGCTATTATGATACATGGACTCAGCAATCCCAAGGGATCAAATACTTTCGCGATGCAAGATAACATTACGCGTTTAGTTACCGTTGTTGATTTGACGTCATAATTAATGTTGAACAATAATGAATCATTTGAACTAGACCACATTAAGCCTAATGTTTTGGGGGAATCGTTTTCCGCTGAATTTAATATATGCATTTCCACGATGGAGTCAGTGTTTAAATGCTCTAATAATTTTGGACAGTTTGAACGCCATTTGCGTAAATTGAAACAACCGAACTGCAAAACCTTCGTTACATTGTCACAGATGTCTTTTGCTTCTTCTAAATTTGAACAACCGCTTAACAAGTCGTCTACATAAAAATCATGGGCGATGATATTGGAGATATCAGGAAGTTTCTCACGACATTCCTAAGCTAGCTGATTTAGGCAACGTATTGCTAGGAATGGTGCTGCCGTGGTTCCATATGTGACGGTATTTAGTCTAAAAGTATTTAACGTTTCGTGGGTATTTTCGCGCCATAAAATTCTTTGTAGATCTCTTTGTTGTTGAGCCACGGACACTTGTCGGTACATTTTTTCAATGTCTGCGGTAAAAACGATAGAATGTTGCCTGAACCTTAGCAAGATTGAAAATAGGTCATCCTGAATTGTTGGTCCTACCATTTGCAGATCGTTAAATGATTTCCCCGAAGTGGTGCATGCGCTCGCATCGAATACCACACGAAGCTTCGTAGTTAAGCTACTATCGCGAAACGTACCATGATGTGGACAGTAATATGACGTATGACTAATATCTGGAGAATCAGTTGTGACTAAAGACATATGGCCTAAACTATGGTAGTCTTTGAGAAATTGGCAATATTGCGTCTTTAGATCAATGTTAGCTTCAAATTTACGTTCAAGTGATAGAAAACGTTTTTTGGCTTGATCATACGAGTCGCCTAAATTTTCTTCCGAATCTTTTAATGGTATCAATACTTCAAATCGACCATCACTAAGGCGCTTTGTATTTTTAACAAAATGTTCCTCACATTTTATTTCCTCAGGTGACCATGGCCTTTTTGAAGGAACGTCCTCTAGTTGAAAAAATGCTTCTAGCTGACGATCTACATCCCCGACTATATTTTGACTGAAGTTGCAAACAGTTTGATTTAGCCCTACATTGAACATTTGACCTGATACAACCCACCCAAACTTAGTGTTTTGAAGAATAGGCTTGTTTCTTCCTAAATTAATTTGACTTTCGTTCAGGATGTCCCAAAATAAGTCTGAGCCGATCAACATATCGACAGAACCGGGTTTATCAAACGTTGGATCTGCTAAATCTATATTTCGAGGAAGCTCTGATCTGGTAAAATCTAATTTGACTGCTGGCAATACACCAGTAATTTTAGGTAGTACCAAACAACATAAATTAACACTAAATTGGTTCTTTCTTGCCCAAATATCGACCATAGTTTTATATTTCAAGTGACAAATTGAATTGTTTAAACCAGAAACTGAAAAATTGATGTTTTCTAATTTCAAGTTCATCCGTTTACATAATGATTCAGTAATGAAACTTGACTGAGACCCAGAATCCAAGAGAGCACGCACAGGATGTGCTACCTGGTTTTCATCATATACGTTTACTAGAACTGTTGGCAATACAATATATTTTTGCACCTCTGTACCTTGTGCTGCAGTCAATGCAATGCTATTGTTTTTATTTTCAGCAACTTGAGTGTTTTCAACAGTTTCGGAATGCAGCAATGTATTGTGCTTTCGATTACAGTTTTTACACCCACCTCGTATATAGCAATGCTTTACAAAATGACCAGGTCTTAGACAATTGAGACATAATTTTAATTCCTTTGCCTTTTCTGTTCTATTTTTTACATCCATTTCTTTAAATTGTTTGCAATTAAAAATTTGGTGCAAATCATTACAAATTTTACATTTTACCTCGGTATTATTCTTTGTACCTGTATGGTTGGAAACAAGGAAATTTTTTGATTTGGTATTATGTTGCTCTTTAGCTTTATCAGACGCGGTTTTATTTGCCTCTAACCTTTCTAATAATTCCGCGCGATTTCTTAAACAGTCGTACATATTTTCTAACGTAACGTTTTGTCTGTGCGATTTAAATTCTTCCCATTTTGTGAGACTGACATCATCTAATTTTTTCGTTATTAAATGTATAATCACCATGTCCCAAAATTCAATCTTTTCTCCGAGACATTCTAACGAACGTAAATGTTTACATACATCGTCAATTAAATTATGAATTTTACTAGATGAAACCTTATGAATTTTCTCTATGTTGAATAGCCCATCTAAGTGATTGTGAATTAAAACGTGTTTGTTATTGAAGCGTTTGCATAAAAGATCCCAAGCCGCGTTGTAATTGTCGGCGGAAAATTCAAATGATTTTATAACTTGGGCAGCGGCGCCCTCTAACGACGCGCGAAGATAATGAAATTTTTGAATCTGTGTAATGTCGTTATTATTGTGTATTAGGGACTGAAACGTATCGCGATATTCTAACCAGTGATTGTATGAACCCGCGAAACTCGGTAATTTAATGTCTGGTAATTTTACCGGCTTTGATAACTGCATATTGACGGATCTGTTGGAATGATTTGACTCATCATAGGATACTTTCTCATTATTACATTGCTCCTTTAATAAACACTTTGCATCACTAATAACGCCATAATACTTTTGTTCGAATTCCTCTCGTTCTTGGTACTGCGCATCCACGTTATCTACTATGGTTTCTAACTGCGTTTGAATTTCGTCATACTTGGAATAAATTGATTCTATCTGTGATAACCGATCCCTTACTTCCGTTAAATCTTTTTCAGTTAACGCATCTTTTGATTTAAATTTATTAGCGAAATTACTGAAATTCGTAACCTTACTTTTTAAGCTACCGCGATTTCTTAACAACGTTTTTTCGTCCAGCGTATCCATCATTCCGGTAATCAAGGGCTAGCAAAGGTAAAATCTAACTGAATATCCAAATTTCTGTCTTGAATAAATGACCTACTACTAGCAAATAGACCGCAAATATGGAAATAAAGAAAGGAAAACTCACGTTTCACGTTGCTAACGTCAATGGCGGGAAGCTTCTTTCTCAATTTTTCACAAAACTCTCTTCTCATGCGGTTCGATGGACCAAATGTTTCTTCTGCTTGTGGACTGTATCGTTGGTAGCTTTGTGAAGCATTGAGAATGAACGAATTTGTATTTTTTGCTAACAAATTTTATTTTTTACACTATACACTTCTTACAAGTTAGATCTGTATTCGCCATTATTGTATCTTATGTAATGTCTAGGTTTTGTTGAAAGGGCGCTGGACCGATGGCGGGAAATTTGAACGCGGATCTTGTCACAACAGTCATATATCTTCTAAGTTTCTATTGGTGGATCTTTTTTTATATTAACTGATTGTACGACTACTACACAAAGTGAGGACAGCTATTTATTTATTTTGAATAGATACTTTAATATTTCTGTTCCCCAAACTATAAGTACTAGCTTCCCCTACATTAATTGTCATTAATATAGGGGATAAAGCATGTTATGAAAATAACGTTTGGTATTTTACAAAAGTGTCCAGAAAGACGAAATAATAAAGAGAAAACAACCGCTAGCCTTTAAAGAAAAATGCAGTACATTTCTCATTTGAAAACAAAGCGTGTAATGAGCATATTAAATACAATTTTTTAAAATAAATCCACACATTTCAAATTAAACATCTAATCTCAAACGATTTTTAATTCTTAAAAAAATATTCTTATCATTTCTGAGGCTATCTGCACAAGACCGCACACTACGTTAAAATTTTGTTGGCTGGAATGTGTATAGACAGAAAAGGGATAATAAATTCACAGAATATTAGCTTGCAATTTGCAATCGATAATGCATTTATCAACGGTAAAAATAGGATACAGACCGCCCGCTACCCGATAAAGCGAGAACGATAGACTGTGACCGGGCCGTGGATATACGGAGATCTACCGGACATGATGACTGACACTGAGGGTACATATATGCATAGAAAAACCAGCGAATAGAAACTCAGTGAACGTATCACAAGCTGCACATGTGAAATAGGGAACTTTATAGTTTTACGAATTCTAGATTTCTATTTCAGAATTAACAATATAGCATTAAAATAAACTGATTAAAAAATGCCAAGAATAGCAATATACCTATGGATAAGGCAGATATTACACTATAAAAGTTGTTTATAAAAGTTAATTTACCATCCAAGGATTATATATTAATTACCCTACGTAAAATGTTTTAAAAGTTTTATGGAATATTCAGGCTTGCGGTGTGTCCATAAAGGAGTGAGTATAGAAACACTGTTCGAGAGAGGTAGGTATTTATTTACCTACCTTAGTATTTATTCTGATATGACGGTAAATAAGTGTGTAAAAAATTATGAATGCTTTCGGTGGGTACATATGAATACGAGTGTCTCTGACCTCTGTTATTATTTGCGATTTATGAAAATTGTACGGAGAGCTATCTATATTCACCTACTAGTAATAAAATGATGTTACGGTAAATGGATCTGGTTCAATAATTTACGTCCGCTATCGGTTTATATGTATGTTTATATCACAATATAACTTTTACTTTGCACTGCTACTACGCAACCTAGGTTCGCATTCCCCATCTGTCAAATATCTTTTATAAAATATTGGATCAAAAGGCTAAATATAAAACTTTTATAAAAATTGTTTGCTAAGGAACTTTTATAATGTAGGTACTTAATATCCGCATAAGAAAAGAATATGAATGTATTTCCTAATAGTGATATACTATACAACTATTAGAGCAATATTTTTAAAAGAAATAATTTGAGAATCTTTTATTATTCTTTATTCAGTACAGGCATTTTAAATTCTTTATTTATAGGTACATTATCGTCAATTTTACATGCAATAGCTTTCAAGCAAACTTGTTAACAATGCTCATTAATTCATTATTAATGATAGTACAAGCACAGGTCTATTTTCAAAAGAAAAACAATCTACCTTTATGTTACGCGTTCTTTCGTAACATGAGGTTAACACCAAAGCAGAATTCACTTTAAAAATATCAAATCTAAATAAGCTTTTAAAACATTAACTTAAGATACTCTTCTAGAATGTTAAAAATATGAACAATAATAAAAATAAACATAACCGAGCCAGATCGTCCGCCTGTCGTCTGGCAGTACTTGCGTATAAATATTGGCCACTATATTCGCTTCATTACGGGCTTTTAACTCCCATCAAAAGTAGCAAAACACCAAACGTGTATATTGGCATTTTGAAGGAAACAGTAATTATAAGTTTTATTTTTCCATTAGTACCAAATATAATAATTTCAAGGTATTTTTATTTGAAATTGTACTGTATTTTTGTAAGTTTCATTCATAATAGCTACTGGGCGCGTTCAGAAAACCACAGCTTGAAACGCTGATCTAGCAAACCGTACTGAACACGCTGTTTAGTGTGCTCTCGCCAGTGTTGCCAGATCTAGGGCAATCGCGCCATTCTGGCTGCTGGCATGCTCAGATGTGTTAGACACCTATATTTTTTGGGAATAATCAAAGTAAGGTGAATTTAAAATAAAACTCTTAATTTAAATGCGTTATAAATAGTATTTTAATAAAGAGTCTTAATAATTTGTCGCATTTCTGTAAGCTTTTAATACAGTTGCAATATTTTTTCAGTACGTAAAAAACTGGCGTCTCGTAAAAATTTAATAGATCTAGGAAAAGTATCTATAAAAACTGTCTCTATGATTTACCATTAATTTCGTGTGTTGGCATTACTTCTGTGGCAGTTAATTTAAGTGTTTAGGCATTCGTTTCTATGATTTTACGACAGTTTTTATAGATACTTTTCTTAGATCTATTAAATTTTTATGCATGTTCACGTTTCTGAGACGTTAGTTTTTTACACACTGAAAAAAGTATTGCAACTGTATTAAAAGCTTACAGAAATGCGACAAATTATTAAGATTCTTTATTAACATACTATTTATAACGTATTTAAATTAAGTTTTATTTTGAACTCACTCACTTACTTTGATTATTCGCAAAAAATATAGGTGTCTAATACATCTGAGCATATGGATTCCCTAGTGAGTGGTGAGTGTTAGATGTTTAGTACGGAAAATCTTTAAACAAAACACGTATATTTTCATCCTGCTCTAATACAACTGACTACTTTTAGATAGCAAAAAAGAACATTAATACTATTAATAGTAGTCTAACTACCTCCATAAAAGGCGGCTATGCGGTCTAAACATCAAAATGAAAAAACCTTTCCATAATTCCTAACAATAAAATAATGAATAAATCTTGCTAATACCAGTTATCTGCTGTTTTTCTGTATTATATCCAAGATTTGTATAATATAATGTTGGCACTCTGTTTAAAAAGTGATGTAACTTAATTATTATGTAAAAAAAAAACGAAGCAAATATGCGCAAGAACCATTGTCACTTCCTTCGCTTCAACCTTTCCATATGGGTATAGCGATTTCTATTTGATCATACGGTGTACACCCACGGACACCCAAAATGTCCAGTCTAAGTCACAGTGTGAGCGCAATGTTCTATGCACCCGAGTTGCACGTGGCGTTTAGACTACGCATTAGACCGGACATTTTGGGTATCCGTGAGTGTACATATAGTATGGTTAGGTATAAATATTTATTAATGTTCATATTAATGTGCTGCAAGAATATACTGCATGAACAATTTAAAACTGCAAAAGTGAAAATAGCAGATATTTTTGACAACATTTCTTAACACAAAATTATAAATTCAGAATAGCTGCAAATTTACTATACGACTTAGAAAATGAACCACTTGGGATGGATAATTAATTATGTTAAAAAAATTAATTTATTCATCGTTAATGTCTAGAAAGTTGCACAGAATTTTTAACACCTTATAAAAACATGCGTCCAAAATCAAATTTAAAGCATATAGTCTTTCTAATATCTAATATTTAGGTAGTAATGTGTACTGGACTCAACGCGGCCATCACTACATTTACATCATTGTTAGTGAGAGTAGGATTATATTATATTGGAAGAGCCAACTAAACTAGATAGTCCAAGGTGAGTAAAAGGAACGTTGCGAAACGCTCACGGCTGTTGAATAACTTAATATATTCATTAGAAAAAAAGTGAAAATAATTGAAGTAAAGAATAGGAACACATATTTCCTATCCTATATATAGTAACAGAAGTGCAGAATTTTCATGATTCGAATTATTTGAAATTACAAATATCAAATAGGCACATAACCTGTCGAAATGTCAAATATATAAGCAATTTAACTAGGGAAAAGAAAGATGGTAAAGAATAATAAACGAAAAATGTAAAAATGTGTACTTAACCGCAAATAGCCTGGCCAGTGAAAGTGACGTGTGCACATAAAGTATAAGTAGATATAAGTATGCCCATGTGAACATGCCACTCGACCTTTTAAAAATTAACTTTTCTTTGAAGAAAATAATTTCATTTGTAGTTACCGAAACTTTAAAAATCACTCGCACCTCATTTTGAGATGTCGCAAATCGTCTTGGACAGTTCTCTTTAAAACCGTTTGTAGTTGTAAGAAGTTTCGTTTAGTCGAGGGGTAATTTAAACAAATTGTAACTAGGCAATAATAGTTAAAAATTAACATAGCAAATTTGTTTGAGTAGCTCATTATAGCATCGGTTTTGCAATTGTTTGAAGAGCTTTTCGTTTCATTGTTTTTTTTATGTGTTTAAATAAAAACAAATGCTATAAAACAGAAAATTTTGTTTGTGTTAAGAATACATATACATAGATCAATGTGTCCATTTATTAAAAACGAATGTTTAATATCGCAAAGTGGGTTGAGTGTTTGCTGTTTATATAATTTTTAATGGAAGAAATTACAAACAAAATTATTGGTATACTACTGTGGTACTACCATTACAAAAAAATATTGAGCATTACTTCCCAAAAGAAAATGTTAGTAGGTATTTCCTTAGTTATTGTTTGTAATAATAATAATTTCATTCAAAACTAAAAATTAAAATTTCATCAAATTTATACAAATTTTGAAAAATGACACTCAATTCTGAGACATCGCAAATCCGCTTGCGTAGTCGTCTGTAGAATCACAGCGTACTATATGATGGTAACTCATGCCTTATACATGTAAAGCTCGATCCAAGACATTTATTACAAGCACCGTATAACTGAGAATATTGATGAATATGTGAGAACGTCGTTTTCGAAAGAAATATGCTTCAGATTGTTTCAATTAAGCGACAAAATGATTAAATTCTCTCCACTTTTCGACTGCTCCACTTTTTTAATAACAAAACCATTATCAGCACCTATATCAAGATAGCGGGACAAAATTGTACATTGTACAATTTGTATATTCTCCTGTCTCAAAAGAAAGAAAACTAAATAACTTGATCAGATTCACCGCAATTTATCTTACTTATCCATAACTGGGATAGCGTGACGCTTTGAATGTGTGTAATTAGCTAAACTGCACATCATTAGCTTTCTCACTTGAATTAATGTTGCAATTATGCGAATTATAAAAAATCATGGCACTACTTTCACAAATACTACTAAATATGGTGCATTACAAATTCAATTGAACA
The DNA here is from genome assembly GCA_949128085.1 of Cetonia aurata. Taxonomy (NCBI): domain Eukaryota; kingdom Metazoa; phylum Arthropoda; class Insecta; order Coleoptera; family Scarabaeidae; genus Cetonia; species Cetonia aurata. The sequence continues at coordinate 4,385,649 of OX421885.1, forward strand.
TACCTGTGATATATCCTACACGTTGAATTGTTGATCCTTTTATCACTAGCATATCTCCTTCTGTCTTCAAACAGGTCTTTAACGGCGGTAACGCCAAGAACAAACAATACCGGAATCATAGCCACTTCCTTCCCAAACGCGCTTATTGCAGGGACCCAATTTAATAACACGATAAAAATAAAATACAAATTAGCTACCCTATGGAATTGTTCTAACAAATTTTTCGGTAAAAACGATAATAACGTATACTTCGTCGTCCTTATTTTATTGTTAGGTCGCGAACCATTTGGATGTTCCTTTTTCGGAGTTTTTGGTGGTACGGTGTGATTGGGCACAATAATCCGAAATCGTTCTTCTTGTTCATATTTTGGTGCTCTTCGTAACACGAAACATAAAAATCTCCTCCACATAGAAGGGGGTGCAGAACGTCTGAGAGTATATATAGACTCAGATCTGGAGGCTTGTCTTGAGTGACCTTTAGCTGATGTTTTTGAAGCACTGCCAGAAGCTGTATCACTTTCTTTATGTCCAGGGGGTAAAATGAAATCGGTTTTTGACCCAACTCTACTGTGTCCGGGACGCATGCTTCCACTCTCTGGTATCTGTCCTTGTGAAAATGCTCTCTGGTGACCTCTGCTAGATTTAAGTGCAGAACGTCCCACAACATTTCCAGAATTTGTTGAACCCAAAGTAGCACCTCCTCCATGGCTAGCGCTTCTACCATGACCTCGTATCATCTCTTGAGTCCTAATTTCTGGAAATGTATATGTAGAACATTGTATGGGACCATCCATCTGTGTGCCATTATTAACAGTTTCATTTGCTTTTCCACTTCCCGACATCATTCCATCTACAAATTGCAGTATCTACATATACTCTTCTTGAATTTAATGTCTTTTTCATCACCACGATATCAAAAAATATATATTTTTGTTACAATGTCTGTTTTTTAAAACACAAGTCCATTCAATGTAAGTAAAAATGCACTATCGCGAAACTAAAAAATACCACCGATTTGCACCCGTTGCAATTAAAATTCATAATATGTTATTGAAAATATTGATACGTGACGAAAAAGTTACTCTAGCAAAAAACAATACACATCACCTCATCCATACAGTCCTGAACTAAACCTATTTTACCACACATTTACTTATCCGTAAGCTACTGTTAAACGTCATATGACACAAAGCATCTTGCGCATGATCAAGAAATAAGATTATATGCAACAGCATTAATAGATGTTTGTGTATTTACTTATTTGATTTTATTTTTGCATAACAAAAAATTAAAATTTACTACTTGAATAGTTTTATTTAATTTTGTTGTTTTAAATGCCATAATGCCATCAAATTATAGCTTTGGAAAACCGTTATTAGAAAGCAGCACAGGTTAGATGTAATATCGATTTCTTTCAATTTACTTGAATATTGATTGCAATATTTATGTAATGTTTACAATTATTTTAAAAGGATTATAACTTTAACTGAAAATGCAGATAAATATTATTTGAGACACGTAACCTAAAACTTTATAAATGTCTCCAAACTACATTATTTATTTTACAAAGATCACACATTACTTTCATTAGTAATTGTATAACTACAGATGGCGCTCAGCATAGCAGTTTCCTACATATTCTTTGTGTGTAAATTTAGTTCTTTTATTGTCATGATATTGCAGCATTGCAAATTGACGTCGGCGTTTTCTTGTACGACATCTGCTCTGCGCATAGAGGCCATCGTAGTCAATTCTAGGTTTTTGTCTGGTTATTGATAAATTGTGACTTTAACAGAAAAATGGATGAAGAATACGACGCGATTGTTCTGGGTACTGGACTAAAAGAATGTATATTAAGCGGGATGCTCTCTGTTTCCGGAAAAAAGGTGCTTCACATAGACCGCAATAAGTACTACGGAGGGGAGTCGGCCTCCATCTGCCCTCTTGAAGAACTTTTCAGCAAATTTGGGGCACCCGCACCCGATGAATCATATGGTCGAGGTCGGGATTGGAATGTTGACCTAATACCGAAATTTCTAATGGCTAATGGCCAACTTGTCAAACTCTTAATACATACAGGTGTAACGCGATATTTGGAATTCAAATCAGTTGAAGGAAGTTATGTGTATAAAGGCGGAAAAATCTCAAAAGTAAGTACTTTCTAAAAGAAAATGTATCTTGCTAGAAATAAATGTAATTGGATTTATATTAGGTTCCTGTTGATCAAAAAGAAGCACTTGCTTCTGATTTAATGGGAATGTTTGAAAAACGGAGATTCCGTAACTTCCTGATTTACGTACAAGATTTTCAAGAACAAGATCCCCGTACGTGGAAGGATTTTGACCCAAATGTCTCTAATATGGTGGCATTATATGAGAAATTTGGTTTAGATAAAAATACACAAGATTTCACTGGACATGCTTTAGCTTTGTATCGAGATGATGAGTATCTTGAACAACCTGCCATTCAAACCATTAGACGCATTAAATTATATTCAGATTCATTAGCACGTTATGGAAAGTCACCATATTTATATCCTATGTATGGATTGGGAGAATTGCCACAAGGTAAGTGTAATACTTACATAAAATTAAGTTTACTTAATACACTTTAGTAACAACAGTAGTAATTTTAAATTTTAATGCATGGGGAAGGTCATTGACAAGAGATTTTCAAGGTTAAGTAACTGTCTTTGAAATAAAATATTAGGGTATGTAGTCTAGTTGTAAAAGCAGGTGCAATGATATCAATCTGATAAAATTTATTCCATTACACTACATTCATTGTTGATTATGATATGAATTGTTTTTTACTACAAATATAAAATAATTTTCAGTTTTGCTTTTGTATATGCAATACAATAACAGTTATTTAAACATAACTAGCAAGTTAGAAATTGGTAATTGTTTAGTGTGTTTTCTCATTAGAAAGTAATTCATGCTTGATTATTAGATATTTCTATTATTAATTGAAATAAATTAACTATTAAAAAAGGATTACATTTTTTCAAGCTTATGTAAAATGGTCATAATAAGAGAATAAGTAGTTTGTAGCTTAAAAAATGTATCATTTATACTTAAAAGTACTACTCGATATAGGAAGGTATGCCAGAATGGATAATTAAAACTAATTAAAAAATGTAAATGCAGAATAACGTAAATGGAAGTCATAGTTAAAGAACACAATTATTGCATTCGCCTTTACGATGGTTTACATAGGTGCGGCCAACAAATGTTTTGTTGTAAATTGTTGATGTTGATTAGTAGCACACTAAGGTGATGCATGGGTTAACCATAACTGCGAATGCCATAGATATAAGCGGTTGGCGCTAAAGTGAACACCAAAAGCACGAAATTAACGACCGTGAATATTAAATGCAAACATCTCTGTATTTTAGCTGCAGATCCTATTTGTATTCGCTGATTTACTAAAAAAGAAATTAAATAATTTTCTGAAAGTCATTACATTATTGTAGATATTCTGATACATGTGCATTTAGTTTTACTTATCTTTACAGTAGATAAATGATATAAAATTACATAATAAGCCCTATCTCAAGATCCCATGAGATGAAGGGATTACCCAGCATTACCTAAATCCATTTTAGAAACATTAAAAGATAAACTTACAATATTTACACAATTTGTCACATTCATTTTTCCTGCATTTATAATTTAATATTAATTGTGTCCGCAGCGTTCTTATTCACTTGTAGGCGTCATAAAACAGTTTCCATTAAGCAGAAGAAAAATAGACTTTTGCCTGAATTTATGATTCGTGATTTGAATTCGTGAATATTCTTTAAACAAGAAAACTTTGTAAAAGATTTTATTCTTAAGGAATTAAGATATTTTGTCAAATATAGGAATGGAAAAATAATATATTATGAAGTTGAAATTCACAAAGTGAGAATATCAAATAATCATCAGAATAATTATTTGTGTATTAATTTGCAAACAGTAACGCATTATTTGCATAATTATTGCTTACTTATATAACGTAATAATACAAAATCCTAATTGAGATCTGTCTATTCAAACATAACAAACAATAATTTTATTGGTCTATACTATGACTACGCAAACACTTAGTATACCTTTAATAAACACCATAATAGCTCTAATTGAAAATATACTTGCACATTTTTGCAAATAAAACAATAAGCAAACAAAGATTTAAGGTTATTCGTTTCTAAAGCCGTTTAGAACCTCTTTTATAAACTGTTCTTTGTTTTCATCCATCTTGTTTCTTTGTACACTTAATAAAAATAAGTGAGATATTTGGCGATGAATAAAATAAGTTGAATTGTTCGTATTCAAACTGTATTTAAAAATATCATTGAGATACATGTTTCGGCCTGTTAAGGTCATCCTCAGGCTTATAAGAGGCCGAAATATATACCATCCCCTCGAGTAGAACACATGAATACGAAATTAGAGGTTCGATATGTTTTGTACCTTTACAAGCCTATTTCCTCCACTTCCTGCAACTTATTCATTACTGGTTCAAGTTGCGATTAATATTATTAGTTTAAGGGGAATTAAAATTTTAGGGGTTAAACTTGTACAATGTAACAATTGTTATTATCTACTGCAGTGCAAACTCGATTGCAATAAAAATTTCCTCAAACTTAGATATCTATGCTTTGCTGACCACCCAGCTTCGCGGAGTTTCTAAGTTTCGCCTTTTTTCGAGAAGAACAAACGTTGTTCAAGGGTGTTCATCTCTTATAATAGGGCGAGTTGCTTTATTCGCCAATGGATCGACCGGTTATACTGCATCTCTGTTTAGTACATTTGTTAGATAGTGATAACATATAATCGGTGGATCCATTGGTGAATAAAACAACTCGCCCATAGTAGAAGCAAGGTAAATATCGATGCACGAGATCTATGACACTACACCAACTATAGAATGCAAATTTATGATCTTTTAAAATACATATAGGTAGTTATAGATTTTACCAGTTTACCACAGATTGTCACTTACGATAATTTATTATTTACAGTGCTTCATTGTGAATTAACAGAATTCGTCTTTCCTAACTGTTGGTATGGAAATACACTGTTCACAACATATCTTTCGGTTATTATTAGAATTAGATATTGTAATACAGATACCTGCATTACAGCCACCTACACGGAGATTTTTTTGTGTAAAAAGCTTTGTTTTCCTGATGTAATACAAATCATTTCTGTCGTAACTTGATGTAACAAACATATAACTAGAATTGACACAGTTTTATTCAAAAACTATAATAATAGTTTACTGTAAATAAAATAACCTAATATTTATCTATTCAATAACAAATGACACATTTGGTAACAGCACAATATTTGACGTCATATCCGATTAGTCGCGTGCATCGATATTTATCTTGCCCCAACTAGATCTTCTGGACTCCGTTTTAAAAATTTGCATATGGCCATAGATTTTCATTCTGAGCAACTTTACTTATTGTTAGTAACACTTTGGCGTACTATGAACGAAAAAGGTGCTTTACCAGCTTTACCAGTTTTTTTTAGGCTATCACACCCGAAAGTACAAACTTACTACACTCATTCGTAGATAGAAAGCGCCACTTTATCGAATTGAACGGTCAAGGCATCACTTTCGTTACTTTACCGTACATGTATGTACTGTACATACCGAATTGAAGTACCAACGTGTCACTTCCGTTGCTTTACCGTACTGTGAAGATTCTGAAGTTTTTCTGGGGTCGGTTGTCAAAATATATGTGAAACAATCTGCCATTCATATACATATGAGTGATCTGTATTCCGCACACTACAAATGCATAATTATTTACTAGTTGTTTCTTCAAATACAATAAATATAACCAGTTTTTAATATTATTTTTTTCTGAAACCGGTTTTAATCATTGACATACAATGATTTCTCAATTTATTTTTTGGGTTATCTAAAGGTAGCTTTTGCGAAGTGAATCAGTGTATAAAGATTAAAGCTATAGCCGATAGAGGTTTATACTAAAAATCGCATGGGATCAACTGAATTTACTGTTACCAAGAATTACTTTTGGACATAAAACACCAAAATACAACAATTAGTTATGTAAAAAATCTTCTAAGGTAGTTTCTATTTTTCATTTTGTGATCATAATTTCTCAATTTAAATTTTTTAAGTTCAAGCTATTGTGAAGAATATATTACTTAATGATCGCGCACGATCAGGCTACTTATGTTGCTAGCTTAGCAACGAATGCCGATTACCAATATTCGTTCATTGCGCATGTAGGAACATGTACTCTTTACAATAGAAAAGAGCTTCACGATACTGTCCGGGACGCCTTAGATCAAGAAAATGTAGAAATCCGCGATTTTAAAACATAACCGTCTACAAAACAGAAATATTTGTGCATGGTCTCAATTTTCTTACATAATGTTTTATTCAACAGTAATCTAGAATTTCTAGAAAGCGATTCTGTCTCGTCACAGTTTACTACATTTTCAAACATTATCTCCAAACCGTCAAGTATTCATTCATCATTGATGATGGCTTTGCTATCGGTCACGGTGTCCGACGTTCGAATCCCACGGCCTGCTCTCAGAGTGAGGCCAGAGACTCGTCACCGTTCTAAGCTGTATTCGATTGAGAGCCAAAACATCCGCAACAAAAATACCGTGATGGCTGCCCCATCATCTGTTTGCTATGTACCTGCCCTTCAACGCTGGTGTTTTTTTTTTTTTTTTGTAATGCACTCAGTTACTGGACCACGCATCGCGGAACTAGTAAATGCTGTTTCACACTCCTTCCTTGATAGCTTGCTAATTTGTTGCCTGGTATGCCCTTATGCCCAGGCACCCACACCAAAGTGATTTTGTTGTGTTTAGCCAAGGTTCTTAGGTTTTCCAGACAATCCCACGCTAGTTTGAGGTTATCTCATAGGATGCTGAAATCTTTAGGGCCGCCTGACCATCCGATAGGATATAAATCAGCTGACCCTTTGGTTGTTTCTCGAATGTCCTTTGGGTACATGTCTCTATTGCTCGCATTTCCGTTTGGTATACGGGGGCTCAATGCTATATATTTTTTTAAAACTCAGAGTTTAGCTATATATACCAGCTCCAGAACTCGTAATTCTTTTTGACCCATTTGCATACCAGATTTGGTTCCGAATCCCTCGTTTCTGTTTTGCTCTCCACACACTCCAGTCTAGGACAACCTTGAAGGCTTTATCAAAGGAGAGTTTATAAACCATCATATCACTTTTCCATTTCAAAGATAGGGTTTGTTATTTTTAAATTTAATATTCTGAGTTCTCCAGTGTACACCACACTTCAGTGTGTATGCCCCAATAAGTAGGTAGTAGCTGACCAATCACAAGTTGTCGTATATGTAATTTTGACGTCAGGGACGTGGTCTGGACAACGCTCGGCGTTAAGTCTGGACTTTAAGATATAGAATTTTAATTTTAGAATTGTAAACTATACAAAAACAAAATAAAATTTTGAGTTTTGAAAATAAAGAAAGTCTTATTGAATGTTTTTTTTTCTTGATTGATGTGCGTACATACCTAATCTACCCAGTAATAAAAAAAATTGTTAAAGGTTAACAATTTTTTTAGCTAAAACAGCAACATTACATTATATACATTACTAATTTTCTGAATAATGTTGCTAAATTGACAAAGGTGTTAAAGGTAACAAACCTTGTTTATGGTACAGTTCGTTAAATCAACCATTATTGTATGCCATTTGAACATAAAAAATATAACTCTAACAGATTTCAACTTAATAATTAAATTTTTCGTACTGTGTACATATTCAAATGAATTTTAATAAACTTATTTTGATATATACATGTGTATATTAACTTTTTAATAAACATTTTGGGGCACTTCCCCTCAGCGGACACCCCTCTGTAACGGAAAAATCAATCGGCCCCGTGAATGTTGCAGAGAGGTTCCACTGTATATATTTGTGTGTATCAGTCCATTGAGCACGCTCTCTTGCTATCACACATCCGCCACTACAAAAAAATTCACCTGTAATAAACTACGTAAATGATGCTGATGAATCCAGTTTAATTCAAATATTCAACACTAGGTGGTACAAAGCCGAAACATTTTTTTACAAGTAAAATAATAGAATGTCGAAAATGTTTAGGCATTCTACCATCTACTGGTGAAACCGTGAATAAAATGGAATCATTGCGTATTCTAATATTAATAGGTACTTCCAATTATTATTCGTTATTATTCGGAAATGATTTTTGTCGCTTTTCTTTATACCAAAAAACAGATGAATGCGCACAAGGTTGAATATCTAGCGATACTATTTCGCAACTTGCTAATTCTCCAATTTCACTTTTTTCTCATTGTATACATATAATTTTGACACAAGTGATTTGTTTTTATTGAGTTTTTATATATTATGAATTATGTTTCAAAGCGATAATTGATAATGAATGTATATCGTTGTACTTGCAAATGGAATATCATGCTGATTAAGAGAAACATGGCAATATTATCTCTAACATATTATCTGTGTAATGTATGTGGAATGCGAACTTTTTTTCTATAATACTGTTCTATTTCAATGCGTTTTCGAAACTTTAGTCTGCCATTAAGTAGAAACTACACACATTTTAAATAAATTAATATATGTATTAATCAAAATACTTTTTTTTCTTCTTTAAATATAAACAATTAACTTTTTATTATCCTATTTAAAACAACAAAATTGGAAATTTGTTAGGCATTGATCCATTATTTATTTTATTACTCATTAAAAATGATTATCTACAGTGGTGGTCATATAATTAAGAACGACATACTTTTAACAAAATTGTTACGTCTGCTTGTGAGTTTTTGAAAAGTGAGTTTACTATATACTGAAATAATTTATTAAAATAAGAATACACCTTCAAATGCAGTAATTTATACCGTCTAGAATTGACATCTCAGATAAAAAGAAAAAATTGACACTGAACATATAATTGGGAACGGCGGAACATAGTAACAAAAGCAAAAATAATATTCAACTAAAAAGTTAGTTAACATCATTATTTAATTTTTGTATTAATATTTTGTGGGATATCCTTTATTTTTTAACACAGCCCCACATATCCTACCCATAGATTCAATAAGAGCTTCACAGCGGTTTTGAAGAATAGCTTGGCAGGCTATCACGACTTCTTCAAAAAGTTTATCCATATCGATTATTTCCTTTTGCCTTATACTTCGCTTTACATCATTCCATAGATGCTCAATAGGGTTTAGGTCGGGGTTGCATGAAGGCCAATCCAGAACTGTGACTGCAGTACGAGCAAGCCAATCTTTTACTGACCGAGCAGTGTGTTTTGGGTCGTTAACATGCTCAAATTTCCAAACGACCGGTAAGTTCTCGTCTGCATAAGGTAGCATAATTGTCTCTAAAATATTAATGTACATGTCCCCAGACCATGATTGAGCCACCTCCATGCTTCAATGTAATTTCTGTAAATTTGAGATCAAATTCTTTGCCTGACGGCCAACGAACATATTGTCTGCCATCAGATCCTAGACGATTTAATTTGGTTTCGTCCGACCAGAGTACATGTTTCCATTGATTTATGGTCCATTGCCTATGGCTTATTGCGAATTGTGTTTTACGTTTTCTGTTTCGTAGATTAACATGGATTTCGACCACTTTAAATGATCGGCTATCTTCTTATATAACCGGTTTTCTTCACGCAAGTTTATAATACATTTTCCTGTTCTAGAGTCACAGCTTTTACTTTTCCCCATATTTACTTATTACTAATAACAAACATCACAACCCCAGTAATAAATTTACAACGACAACTACTTCATATTTGCAGCGTTCTTAATTATATGTCCATAGGTATCGTGGGAACAAAACCGGTTTTATTGTATTTCGTGGAAAATCGGATCAACAGGGCATCGAGTACAGATGGTCTACAGAGAATTCACGGAATTATATATTTTTAAAATGAAACAATTATATATATGGACTTTACAAAATAAAATCGCACAAGTACCTGTTATTTTGCAAATCGTTATTAATTAGATAGTCACCACTGTATTTACTGTATATGTAAATATTTTAAAATCGTGTAGCAATAAATGAATTGACAATGTTCCATAGGTTTTGCTAGATTGTCAGCAATCTATGGAGGAACCTACATGTTGGATAAGCCAATAGATGAAATTGTTCTTGGAGAAGCAGGGCATGTTGTCGGTGTACGGTCAGGCAACGAAATAGCAAAATGCAAACAAGTTTACTGCGATCCTAGCTACGTACCAGACAGAGTTCGCAAGAAGGGTAGAGTTATACGATGCATTTGCCTTATGGATCACCCCATTGCAAACACAAAAGATGCTTTGTCAACTCAAATCATCATTCCCCAAAAACAAGTCGGCCGTAATTCCGATATATATGTTTCCATGGTTTCTTATACTCATCAGGTCGCAGCAAAAGGCTGGTTCATTGCAATGGTATCAACAACGGTCGAAACCGAGAACCCGGAAGCTGAAATTAAACCGGGTTTAGAACTTCTAGGAACAATTCGTCAAAAATTTGTTTCGATCTCTGACTATTACGAGCCGACGGACGATGGCACACAAACGCAAATATTTATCTCCCAATCGTTCGATCCAACAACACATTTCGAAACTACTTGTCTGGACGTCTTGGACATATTCAAACGTGGTACCGGAGAAGAGTTTGATTTCTCTAAGATCAAACATGAATTAGGAGACGAGGAACAATAAAGAAAGCTTTCAGTAGGTTGACATGAAAAATTAGAATCTATGTGCAAGATTTTTACTGCGATTTTCGTATACTCCATACGTGTGCTATTATCATTAACGATGTATTTACACTTGTTTATGTATAATTATGTATATTTATTTCTAAAAAAACATTTTAAATTAAGATTTGGGTATGTATAATGGTATAGATGTTTGCAAATGTAATAACAAAAAGATAAGTTGGAAATATGTTACATCTATTATTATTTTATAAATATAATTTATTTAGGATCCGTTTTTGCAGTAGAATTATATTAAGTTACGTACTATTTGGAATGAAAATCACACTAATACATCATTTACAAACAACTATATGCATGCTTTAATTTTATCTATTTACGAGTCAATATTATGCGTTAATTACAATCTGATTTGATGTAATTACATAAATTGTGCTTTTAGTACGTATGAGATAGTCTGGGCTGGGTAATTAATACTTTTATGTTATACATTCAGTCTTCAGCGCAATTTATGTATATTTTAATATTTACCTAAATATTAGATGTTTATCATTTTTTTTTTTAATAATAAGAGCTTCAAAAGAAAAAAGGAAAATACTTTAAATTATATTGTTCATATAAGCTTGTTATTTTAATAGATGCATGTCTGGTAAAATGTTGGTGATATGGCACTGAATTTCTGTTGTGATGGATACCAAAAAGTTTAAATGCATACTTCGAAACCATACGTCTATTACTACACCTGTGTATTGTTTCACTGAGCTTTTGCATTCCAAAATTAGAATAGTTTCGTTCGCTCACGAATGTTTATAGCTCGTGTTTTTTGTGGTTTCATTTATATAATATATATATATGAAAGTATATACATAATATACACGTTACTCTTAATACCATATTATATAAATATCGAAAACAATGAACAATGCATTTATCATTATCATTTAGTTAAATGAAAATTATTAAATTTAAATGATTTTTACCCATATTTATTTATTGTGGTATTACAGGTAGCCTATTTGGAAGAAAATTTGTTGTAAAACGTGAAGAATAAAAAGCTTCATGACAATTTTTAGTTTTCTTTAAAGTATTTCCATATCCGTAACTTACACAAACAAATATGAGCATTAAGGTAAGTTCAAACTATGCCTGAAGATATTTTTGATTAATTGAAATGTAGTTATGATACTAGGGAATAAATGTCGATCCCATGTCTACCAAATACAATTTAGGTAGATAATTTTCCACATTCTTCGGAAGAAAGTTCTTAATATTTTGTACATATACAGTGGTGAACATAAAAATAGGTACAACGGTTCAACAAGTAATATATGCAATAAATACATTATTGTACTTTCATAATAGTTTTAATTTTTCTACTATTAAACATAGAATAATCCATAATAAAAAATTTCATTAAAGGCTGATATCACAAAACTTAACCGACAACTAAATAGTTATTTACGAACCAAGTGCGTGAAATCATATTTCGCGAATGAGTGACCAGTTTAAAGCGCGAGCCGTAGGCGAGCGCTTTATGGACACGAATTCGCGAAATGTTTCACGCACGAAGTTTGTACAATATTTTTTGTACGAGAACTATAATAATAATACATATTGTTAAATACGTTATTGTTTATGACACACTACTAACCTCTTGATATTAATTAAAAAAATTGAGTTGGCAGTATTGATTATTTGAAGTGACATTTAATTTAAAATTGTCAAATTCAAAATGGTAATTTATCAAATATTTGTTGCTGTTCTGACATTGAATTACACACCTTCAAATATAATAATTTCTATTTCATTTCCTTTTATTTTCATACAAAAACAGGGAACTGGGTAGCATATTATTAAGATTAGTGATTTATGATTTTAATATTTCACTAAATTAATCAAGTTCCAGGAAGTACCAACTTTACTTTTACGCACTCGTGTTTAAAGTGACTTTTTACGCAGGCAAATTGAATCGTGAAATGACAGGTTTTGATAAGCGAGTACAAAAACAATATTAAAAAATGTGGACAAAATATAGGGACGCATACTATAAAGTTTTTTCCTAGGGTAATAATAAAAAAATGGGTAACCGAAATTTATTCAGTGATTTGTACGAGTTTAATACTTAGTAACGTAGCCTTTATTCCTAATTACTAATCTGTATGATCTACATTACATTACAAATACGGCATAACATAATAATCTAACAATATACTCTACAATTAACGTTATTTTATCAATATCACAGATCTGTTCTCATTATCTTACAGCATTTTTTCATCGTACATTAATGCAAATCAAATTATTATCACGGCACCCTAGAAATATACATTTTCCTTCCACAATAGGCGACGAAAAAACATTATCGAGTTTTAAACTTGCGGTAACACAAAAATTGTTGACGTTTATTAAGTAGATGTACCCGCTTATACAAGTTATGACGATATACGCCTCACCATCTATTGTTAAACTTGCTGCTGTTGAAGACGTGGGGGAATCGATAAATAGTTTATGTTTGAATTTGGGTTTGGAATTTTCTTCGGATAAACCAAAGCAATATACAACGCCATGATGATTTCCAAATATGAGACAGTCGTTAAAGACAAGAATAGAGGAGTAAATATTGCCATCTACTTTCAGAGTCCACATCTAAAAAGAAAATAAGTAATCAGCAGGAATTTTACTTTATTTCAAAGTTTTAGTCATACTCCGTCGCGGTATAAGGCAGAATGTACAAAATTTTCGTATTCGCAAAAACTGTGTCTAGTATAAATTGATCGGTAGAATATGTTAAAATAAAACATGCTCTTTGTCCATCTGGAATGATGTAGCTGCATAAAAGTGAAAGTACCTACTTTCGAAATCTAGTAGTTTTACGTTTACTTCGAACAATCAAACTCGCTCAATCTCTCTTTATTATACTAGTATAGATTCTAGATGATCAAAACATTATAAACAAAAGTAGTTATTTGGCTGGCAGTAATTATTAGGCGCCTTGGCGACGCCCTCACAAATGATGCTCGCGTGGCTGCGTCCTCCCCCCGCCAAGTCCAGAAAACCCCGGGATTGCAATCTTATAGCCGCTCTAAGCGTCGCCTCCTCCACAAACAAGTCCAGCAGGGGGACACTTAGGAGGGCTTCCATTGCCGCCGTAGGCGTTATGCGCATTGCTCGTGTTACACTGAGACATGCGATGCGCTGCACATGTGACAGTTCGCTCCTGGCAACCACTCGTCTCATCCTTGGCCACCAGACGAGAGCGCCATAGGTTAGCAAGGGCCTAATTACGGCAGCATACAGCCACAAGGTAATTTTTGGGGAAAGTCTTACCCAAGATGCGGTGACACTGCCAAAAAGCCTTACATACTTTTTCATTTTTTGTTTTAATATGCCTGCTAGAGCTCAGGCTCTTGTCGAACACAACGCCCAAATATTTGACATCGTTCGAAAAACCGAGCAGTGCCAAATAATTGTGGTGGTTGTAGTTGTTCCACTTTGCTTTTGTTGGTAAAGAGTACCATCTTTGTTTTACCTGGGTTTACAGTAGAGCTGTTATCCGGATCCGGATAATTTACTATCCGGTTCCGCTATCCGAAACCTCAGATCCATATCTGCTATCCGACACCTCGGATCAAAATTCGCTATCCGAAACCTTGGATCCAGATCCGCCCGAAGCTTCCGATCCGAATCTGTTATTGAAAATAACAAATTACAAATTACCATTCAGTTGTTCGATAATAATTTGTATGTTTTATGTATAGTTATCGAATCTAGATCCCAGCACCGAATAGTATATCCGAATTCAAGAACCAGGATCCGGATCTGAGGTATCGGATAGCGGATCCGGATCCGAGGTTTCGGATAGCGGATCCGGATCTGAGGTATCGGATAGAGGATCCGGATCCGAGGTGTCGGATAGCGGATCCGGATCCAAGGATTCGGATATCCGGATCTCAATTTTGTCGGATATCTGCAGCACTAGTTTACAGAGACCCCGGTTTTCCTACACCAATTTTCAATAGATCTTAGGGCGGTCTGCATTACATTACAGAGCACACCCTCGAATCTTCCATCAATTAAGACGGTGATATCGTCCGCATATGCGATTGTGTAGTAGCCAGAGACATTGAGCATACGGGCAAGGTTCCACGGAAGTGGTAACAAAACGCCTCCTTGGTGACAGCCACGATCCACAAGTCCCCAACAACAAGTATACAACTGATCTAAATATTGGCTAAAAAGTTCACTTTAACTTGCTTGTTCGCATTCATTTTGACAATTTGAAATAACTATAATTTAAAAATTGTAATTTATTAAAGAAAAATGTTACCAATTTTTAATCATATGTTACTTGAAGCTAATGCGCAAAATTATCGACGATTAGTTTTATACATAGAGTTGCGTATACTTAAAATCCGTCCAACACTAAAACATTTTAAGAAATATATAAACAAGAATTTTTAAGAACAAATGCTGGTATATGATCAAGAAGACGTTATATGTCTGCATACCTTTTGCCACTTATCGACAAATCATTCTCCATAACCAGTAGCATTCAATTCATTTCCCAAATTAATCCACATTTTTTTTTGTAATTAGCACACCCATTCAATGATGTGAATTTGCTAGTAGCAAGTTCTTTTTCAAGTTAATAAATTACAAATATAAAAATGCGTACTTTACATAATTTAAAGTGATAGAGATTTTAAAAGAAAAAGTGAATTATTTGAATAATGAACGTTGTGTGAGAGGTAGCAACGAGACAAGAAGTGAACTGTGTCTACTGCTCCACTACATTTCTAAACTAACTACACATGGGTTTTAAATTACATTGTAAAAGTTATTATGCGAAATATTCTCAAACGTATTTTTGAACATTTGGATTTTACCGTTCGACCGAGCAGCGCGCGTATAAAGAAAGATAGAGAATAAAGCCCGTTTGCGAGAAAGACATGAGAGCTTTAACCGAGAGCCCAGTAGCTATCGAGTAAAACCTTCCGAGTAAGACGATAGCTGGGTATCGAATCGTTCTTACAGAATGCCTGTGGTATCGAGTTAGTCGATATCGACCTTACGGAATCTCCCTGCAGGTTGATTTAGCTTTATTAAATAGCTTTCTTAATTTGGTTCTCATCTTAGAGAGGTCTTGACTCCACCATGGAGCCTTACTTTTCTCTGATGTAACTTTTAGCGGGCATGATCGCTCGAAGGCGTCCATAATCGACGCCTGGACTCCAGCGACCAACTAGCGGAGGCTATCAAGTTGCAGATCCGCCAAAGAGCCAAGGCACTTGCACGTTAACAGACAGTAGATGCCCGTAGGACTGCCTGTCCGTCAACCTATGATTTCGGTATTCAACCTTTTGAACCCTAATTTGATCGATCTGAAAACAGATCCATCTGTGATCTGACATTGTTGCCTCATCAGACACCCGCCAGTCTAATGTATGTTGCTTGAGATACCCACCGATGCCAGTGTAATGTCAATTACTGTCTGATACCGCTAGGTAACAAACGTGGGTTCGCATCCTCTATTGAGTGTGTCAAGATTGGCGGAGGAGATAAACTCACTGAAGAGTCTACCCCGAGCGTTTGAGTCACATCCTACCTATCACAGTGATCCACCAGAAGACGGGATGCGACTGGTTCGCCACTGGCTAAATACACTGAAGCAATCACTACTGATGTTCCCCTACCTTGTACATCACATGTTAATTGTGTGTTAAAACTCTACTATAGATGTGTGGTGTGTCGTTGTACCTAATGTACTTTTTGCACAACAAAGTATTTTTTAAACGTTCTACATTAGAATTAACCTGAGTTGGTGGAAATTCCGCCTCTATGCCCAATATATGTCACGAGCTCGAAAAGGCGGGCTAGTTCTAGTGGTTGGACGGCTACAATACATACCGATTTATTATTTTTGTAGGAACCGCAAAGGTAGTGGGAGTACCTATACTTCGCGTACGAATTATAACGATTCTTCTAATTTTTCGATTGTGTCTCACTCCATTGAGAACGCCCTCTTGCTCTCACGCATCCGACAACTCAGGTTGATTCTACTGAAGGTACATTGTTACACTATGTTATAAAGCAAATTCTGTTCACAATAGTACATAAAGAGAGCAAATTTAATGAATTCTATTCTTACCTCAACACCCTCAAAATTTACACAATGTATATTTCCAAGAACATCCGGTAGAACAAATTCGTTTTTTAATTCTACAGGCGATCCAAACACAGGGCAATCGAATTTTAATTGCCAGATAACAATACCACACTTATTTACACACAAACAAGATCCTTTTATTGTTGCTACAATAGTACTTTCGCCTTTTACTAAACTATCTGCTGATATAGCTTCTCCAATAAATAGTTTCCACACCAGATTACCTGTCTAAATTATATTGTTATAATCATGAAACTACACAATATGGTATGGCGATACCTTAGCATGTATGCAATAAAGGTGTTTGTCATACGAACCAAAAATAATTGTATCGTCACTATTAAAACTCGCTTTATTTTTTATACGGTCTTCTGTCTCATATAACCACACAATTTTTCCTGTACTTATTTGTAAGCAATACATATTGTGATCATAACATCCGATATAAATATAATCTTCACAAGGCGAAACAAGACACGAACCTTCAATTGCGTTTGGGAATGTTACTTTCAATATTTCTTCGCCTGTGTCCGAATTCAGAACAGCGAATATATTCGCAAATGATCCAACTGCTACAAATCTAAAAAGTAAATGGCGTTTTGTTATAGGTTATCAATTCTATATCTAAACTTAAAATGCACGATTTCAAAACATATCGATTTAGAATATAAATTCTGGAGCATGTAAATAAATAAAATCGTTTTAAAAAAAAAGTACTACAGTTAGGACCGCAAATTGAAAATAAAAAAAGTCTTAATTGACATATACCACACCTATTTTTTCTTAACACTACAGGAGTACTGTCCACACATGCTTGCAAATTGTAGCGCCATTTTATTTCTAAACATATATTGGAAATGTCCTTAGGAATATTATTTCGTGTATTGCTATGATCTATGCTTAACTTGCTTTCATCTTCCCTTTGTAGTTTTTCGAGAAAAACAAGAACATTATCATAAGTGTTAGTAAATATATAATCATATATGGATGAAGGCAGTAATGTATAGTAATTATCTGCTAGTTCTTGTGAAAACTGCATGCGCATTAAAGACGTTCCACCCAAGTCATAAAAGGATTTTCCATCACTATCAAGATTCGCAAAATATTTATTCCATGATGTAGTGAACAAATGCACGAGACATTTATCTGGTATCCTGGCAATTTCCACAACTTTCCTTGCTCTAGATAGCAAAGATATTTTATCAACTTTACAATGTTGAGTTAGTGGTAACCTCGGTAGCAATTCTATATAGTCTGGGTTGCATTGTTTTGGTAAAATATGTAGCAACTTTATTCTTAACTTGTCCTTTATTCTAGTTACAACATTTTCCTTTCGTTCATCTACTACCACAAATAATACTAGCTTCCGGTTATCTTCTATCCATATACAAATGCTTGTAAGTCCAGTGTGCTTGTAGATACAATTTTGTATTTCCAACAAATTCACGCGGTGACCAAACCTCTTTATCACATCATCACAGCGTCCCTTGTAAACTATTTTCTTTCCATCAATCATTACACGATCCCCAGTTTTTCTCATTAACGGCTTTGTAATTGAGTCACACGCTTCATTTTCCAGATAACATATTCTATTGTAACTACCTACAAATATATACAATTAGAAAATGGTTTCTCTACTTAAACAAAGTTTTATACTCCCTCTGTCCAGAAACAATTTTTATACACTCCGCCAAAAAAGTATCGCATAAACTAAAAAAGGGCATTTATGAACCAAGATATTTTTATACGTTCACAAAAAGTTTGCCTCGTGTATGTGAACTATAAAAACACTAACAAAATAATGGAAGGTAAGGTTTAAGTAGTAAAAACTACGTTCTTACGTTCAAATTATTATATATATTGATTACTAGTTTCGGCTATGATGCCATCTTCAGATCAAACGTCGATAGGTTAAATTTGTCACCTACCATATACGTTCATTCGGATATACATTACATCACAAAATAATGGAACTTAGCGTTTTTACTTTTTTTTTTTTTTCTAAAAGAACACATTTAGAAAAATGCATATGTGTAAGGTTTGTTCAGTTGTTTATTGAAAGTCTTCCTATACGGACAAATTTTAAAGTGCGAAGTCAGAGTTCTGTACCAACGCTTTTAAAACTAAAATGAGCAATTTAACTTCAGAACAAGTGGCTGCTATAGTTGCTTTAATCGAAGATGGACGATCTCAAGCATACGTTGCTAATTTGATGAACATCAATCAGTCAAGTGTTTCTAGAGCCGTAGCCAGATATAGGGAAACAGGCATTTACAGTAGAAGACCTGTACCAGGTCGTCCAAGATGTTCTACTCGCCAAGATGACCGCTATTTACTACTACAAGCATTACGTCGAAGACATGTAACTGCGAGACAATTGCAGAATGACTTGGCTAGAGTCAGAAATACTCGTGTGAGTACTCAAACTATTCGGAATAGGTTACGACAGAGTGGATTAAGAGCTAGAGTAGCTGTAACAGCCCCTCGTCTCACTAGGAACCACCGAGTGGCTCGCTTAAGGTTTGCCAGAGAACATGTAAATTGGAACATTAATGACTAGGGCCAATATACTCTTCACAGATGAGTCAAGATTTGGTCTTTACACCTCAGATAGGCGTATCTCAGTGTACAGACGAGACGGTGAGCGCTATTCGCAGTGTAATATCATACCTAGACCTAATTTCGCTGGTGGCTCTATTATGGTTTGGGGAGGCATCTGTTTAACAGGTCGTACAGAGTTAGTACCAGTAGACAGAGGTACACTGACTGCCCACAGGTATATAACGGACATTTTAGAAGAACATGTAGTACCATATGCGCCAATTATAGGAAACGAATTCATGTTAATGCACGATAATGCACGACCGCATGTTGCAATAATCGTCCAGGAATACCTTAACGATGTTGGTATTCCAGTTTTAGATTGGCCTGCGGTAAGTCCGGACATGAACCCTATCGAGCACGTGTGGGACCTCCTTCACAGACGGATACGAACCCAAAATGTTGCCCCAGCGGACCTGCATGGACTAGCAAATGCTCTCCGTGACGAGTGGGAGAATTTGGATCAGGCTTATATACGGAGGTTAATCGAATCTCTGCCAAACCGTATGCGAGCGGTCATAAGAGCCAGAGGTGGCAATACTCAGTATTAAAAGCTACTGTTATGACATTTTTCTTTCCAAAATTATAGTTTCTTGTTTTAATAAAAATCTCAAGTATGAGTTCTTGTTTTTATTTGGCCTGTATTTTATTTAAACAATCATAGAAATTATATCTTAGAGCGCATTAAAGTATATTTACAACTTTATGCTACAAACAAAGATTATGCGATACTTTTATGATTCAAAACTCAATTATGCGATACTTTTTTGGCGGAGTGTATATGCAATAAATAAAAAAATAAAGTTATTGTACTTTCATAATAATTTTTCTACTATTAAACATAGAATAATCCATAATAAAAAACTTCATTAAAGGCTGATATCAGAAAACTTAATCGACAACTAAAACAATATTAAAAAACTGTGTGGACAAAATAATAGGGACGCATACAACTTTATGCTACAAACAAAGATTATGCGATAGTTTTATGATTCAAAACTAAATTATGCGATACTTTTTTGGCGGAGTGTATGTCAAGTTTTTGACAGCAGTTTGAAAGTTTTGTAGTTTTTCAAGAATTTATGTTTTCAATCAAAAAAGAAGATTTTCTCAAGACTTGATATAAATCTCCGGCTTAAAAAACATATGGCAGATGTGGTAAACATTTTGGCGAGAAACCATGGTAAGAGACCTAATTTGACTCTAAACACAAAGCAAGCGGTTTACCATGCATTACTTGAATTGAGCGACAATAATAAACTGAAGCAAGGTTCAATCAAGGCGACAGCCAATAAATTCAAAATTTCTGTGAAAACTATAAGCCGAATATGGCATCAAGGACGAAAATCATTAGCCGATGGTGTTGAAGTAGCAGATGTCAGGGCACGTAAGAAAGGACGCGTTGGTCGAAAACCAAAAAGTTTCGACCCAGAGCTAATAAAGTCACTACCACTCAATAATCGTCGTACAATTCGTTCGTTGGCGTTCATAATAGACTCAAGTCAGGAAAATTACGGCGACACTCAAATGCAGTTAAACCTTATCTCACAGACGCCAACAAAATTGAAAGACTCAAGTATTGTTTGTCAATGCTGAAACCTGAAAGTTTAAATGTTCAATCACCCGAATTCATCGACGTGTATGATCGGATTCATGTAGACGAAAAATGGTTTTACATTAGCAAAACAACTAACACGTACTACCTTGTAGAAGACGAAGAAGAACCGCACAGGACCGTAAAAGTAAACGTTTCCTCACAAAGGTGATGTTTTTAGTCGCTGTTGCTCGTCCACGTTGGAATCATACCGAAAATAAGAATTTCGATGGAAAACTTGGTATTTGGCCATTTGTTTTTTCAGAACCTGCTAAACGGAGCAGTAAAAATCGCGCAGCTGGAACGATTGAAACGAACGTGATTACTAATGTTACTAGAAAAGAGTACAGGAGTATGATTATTGAAAAATTATTACCCGCCATTCAACAAAAATGGCCAAGAAGCGCTTTACGCAAAAGAATTTGCATTCAACAAAATAACGCTAAACCACACATTCTTCCTGATGGCATTGAGTTTAATGAAGCTGCGAATAGAACTAGATTTGAAATCAAAATAATAATACCTAATAGTCCTGACACCAACGTCTTGGATTTAGGCTTTTTCAGTGCAATCCAGTCATTGCAGCAACAATCGGCTTGCAAAACTGTAGACGAATTGATCCGTGCTGTCGAAAACGCTTTTTCTGCATTAACTCCCGATACTTTAAATAAGATTTTTCTTACTCACCAGCAGTGCATGGTAGAAATTATGAAAATAAGTGGTGGTAACAACTATAAAGTGCCTCATATGAGAAAATACCATTTACAAAGACTTGGTAGGCTTCCAGTTTCTATAAATTTCGATTTTGAGCTTTATCAACATGTACAAGATATTACTAATTAAGCTTAAATAACTCAAATTATTCCTAAAAGTTTGTTAGTAACAATATTTGTAGTTAAGTTTCAATAAAATACAAAAGAAATCGGACACTTATTTCTGGACAAGCAAAAAAATCAAAATGGACACTTATTTCTGGACGGAGGGAGTATTAGTTATTGCTCATTATTGATAGACAGGTAAACTTAAAATTCTTCCTGGACTACAGTTTCTCCCTGCAAGAAACTATAGCTAACTTTAGCTACACCGAAACGGATAAAAATCGTTCAGTTCAGGAATTATAAATGCTAACAGCGACAATAACAACAATTACGTTGAAATAACTGGTTAAAATTATCAAATAATCTGATGAGAGATATCTCATACATATCTACTTTAGCAAGCAGTGCTTTAGATACTAATCTGATGAGAGGCAGATACCAAAATCCCGCCAGAAAATTATAGGTATAGCCAACTAATTTTAATATTTTTATACATGTTTTCGGTAGTACTTCACAGAATTTGCTCAAGTTTTGAAACGGTAATTGCCAGGGTGCTAACGTGTCAATTACAGATCTGTAATATTATACCATTATGACTGCAAAACGCATTCGCTTACTTCAGTAATCATTAACTTGTTTTAGTGGTAATTTTATTTAAATTCTTGCCAGGGACAAAAACAACGCGGTGTCTTGTAATAATATAACGATCTGTATACTTTTATGGGTTTTCCACGGGAACGGCTAATTAGAAGTTTTCGGGCTTCATGAAACTTTTCAGCTTTAAAAATTTGGCGCTTGAAATAGTTTGATACTTACAGCAAGATTCAGCTGAGTTGCCGGAAAGACCGCCTCTATGCGCAGCATAGGTCACGAGGTCGAAGTGACGGACGGAGCCGTCTGAATACACAAGGTACAGTACTGCGGAAACGTATTACAATAAAAACTGAATTAGGGATTTTCTACGAATCGCGAAGATAGTGTGGCTATGTTCTTGCGTGCAAATTATATCGATTTTCCTTACTCCTTCGGGCGTGTCTCACTCCATTGGGCACACCTGCTTGCTATTGCGCTTCCGCGAACTCAGCTGGATAGTGCTGTACTTTCTTTTTAGAATATTTCCAAATTTCTTATACTTCCCGTCAACCAGAAATCGCCATAAACTTTGTTATTTTCAATTGAACACCCTGTAAATTATTACATTTTTAATTCAGCATAGAATTCCATGACCATTACAACTGCGGTTTCCTATTCCTATCTTCAACTGTTTATATGATATTACGATTTTTGTGAAAATTTTGACATTTACACCGTGGTATATATGTACATAAATAATTATTTGTTACTTGTTGTTTGTGCTAGAGGTCACGCACATACTAACATTGTTTCATCAAAATGTGCAAAACAAGCATTTTCAAATTGAATACCTGGTATGTTTTTACAATGTTTAATGTAGAATTAAATTCTACACCAATTTACTGCAACATATACCCACCCTCAATAGTTTTCTTTAAAAAACTCGTTTCGACCTTGACATAACAGAAATTATTGTCAGTAAATATTGTTCTTGTAATCACTGTAGTTATATGTTTAAGTGCATATTATTATGTAATGTATAAATTAAATAATGAAAAATAATTAATGAATTAGTTATAATCTGGATACCTTGAATTTATTTTATATTCATGGAGAATGCTAAAGAAGTGCGAGAAAACTCGCCGATAATTTAATATGCCATACCGCCATTTGCCGCTAATAGACGTAAAGAAATTCAAAAAATTTCAAACCCTTTTTTTAACAACTGGCAGCGTTAAATCAAGGAAAAAAAGGTAATAAACTTGTTGTGAATGAAGAAAATCACATTAATGTTTTGTCGTATTTCGTTGTTTAATATCTGCTGCTTCTGAAGATTTGAAAAAGTTATAGTCTATTGCAGTGGCGGAGACTAAATAATAATATTAAGTGCGATTAAAATATGAGGGACCGAGTATTAAAGACCGTCCCGGGCCTCCAACGGATGAGTTAGTCCGTCACTGGTTTATTGTAGAGTCTGTAGTAATATCAAAGTCATAGCCTACCACTATAGGTAAAACATTATTCCCCGATATTAACCTTTCATTAGTCGCGCATAGGCCCAGCGGACCTATGCCTGTGCATTTCTTATATGTGGAAAGTACACGCGCCTAATGGAGGGTTAAAGCATTAATAAAACGTGTATTTTGAAGAAAACTATTGAAGATGGGTATAGGGAATGTTACAGCAAATTGACCAAACAATGTAAAAACCTACTGAGTGTTTTATTTGAAAATAAAAAAAATGTGTGTTTATAACTTTAAAAATTCTTTTATTTCACTAATTTTTAGGCACTATATAAGATAAAGGGAAATTTTCACTATGTATTGGTGAATGTCAGTATGTGGTATACTGAGATATGCAAGGATTATAGCGTAGTAATAAAGACACAAGATATCCGATCACTCCATGCTACACCAATTGTCCCGAATTAATTTAAAATTGGTGTAACACCGATATCTTGTATCAGCTTTGAAATGCGGCGCTTCTGGCACATAAAGCAAGTGGAAAATACAGTAAACATATAAAAGTTTTGCAAACCACCAATTTTTAAAGCTGAAGAATTTCATTAAATACAAAAACTTCGAAGTAGCCACTTCCGTGGAAAAGCCTATATCAGGAAGTTATTAAGCACTATGATTTTTTTTCTACAAAAAGAGTTTTAACTACAGTACACATATGTAGATATATCGATAATAAATATATGATTTATTGTCACAAAGTGAAAAATTCTCAGCATAATAAAATCAACAGTATAAGTTATAATGGTTACACACATTTTGGACCTATCTGTATACTAAAATATTAAAAAGTGCGAGAAACAGAGAACATACACCCCTTCAGAAGTAGACCAAGTAGCCTTTTCTAAAAAAAAAAAATAACTAGGAAATAGATTTGGGAATGAGCAATGGAGTTTCCATTGTTAATAGATCACCCTGAATCAGAGATATTTTGTTAACTGAATGTCAGAAGCAAGTACTAAACGTAATATTTAGCATCTTACAATGTTTAAGAATTTTGCGTTAGCTAGATGTTTCAAAGAATCTTCAAAATATAAAAGACAATGTATCCTGCCAGAGAATTGTGGACGCATCCTTAATATGAAAGGCATATATACAATAGCGCATGCTAAATATGTCTAAAGGGTTAAACCAAATCTGATAACAGTTCCCAACATTATGTGCCCGCAAACAGGTAAAAATGGGCCCCATAAAGTCCAGAATTGGGGGGATGAGTCCCCCATTGAACTGCTACCATACTCTTCTTATACAATTGGTACAATTTTACCTACATTTGAAATACCTGTTCATTGTCTAATTTCGGCACATAATAAGTGTAAATCTACTTCAAACATAAAGTAAAGTCTCAACCCTTACCTATCAAGAGTTCTCCTTCCCCCGCAAAAATACTTTTCCCATTATCTCCTATAATTTCAAAAATGGTATCATCAAGAACATTGCCTAAATTGATTTCCTCTGCTGAATTTACTTCCCACAGAAATGCCCAACAAGATAGCTCTGTGATGCCATAGATATTATAGATATTTAATCTTTCAGATTTTTCCAGTGTTCTTAAAATATCAGGAAAATCTTCTCCTCCGAGAAGTAAGATCCTTAAATTTGATTTCTGTAGGATGAATTCAATTTCTGGCATATTCCACTGTAAAAATATTGAAGGGCACATTTGAAGAAATGTGGTATTGATATTAAGTTTACTTTGAAACAAAGTCATATATAATTGATATGGATTGCTTTTAATTGATTCTGATACAATAAGTAGTTTAGCTCCAGTACTCAATGCCAAATATAGTTCAACCATAGAAGGATCAAAAGTTAAAGGTGTACCATAGTAGATCACATCGTTATTTGTGACATGTAATCTATTTCTGAAATATAAAACATTAAAATAGATTTTCATAAAATTCAAAATATAAAAATCCTTACTTTAAACAACTTACATTTGATGCTATACTCTGATATTCAACTTTGACTATCTTTTGTGCCTTGGTAGTTCCAGAAGTCTGAATAATGTAGTTAATATTTTCATAGGTATAAGCATCATTACCATGTACAACATAAACATCATAAACATTGTTCATATTAATCACAATCGAAAACAATATTTCTGTGTTTGGAATACAACATTCCACTTTATAGACTATAATGTATTTTACTCCAAGCTTAGTGAGTAAATTTGGAACAGTTTGTTTAGTATTAAGAAACAAAAAACTACATTTCAGTTGTTGTAAACTAAAAAGAATTAATTCCTATAGTTAAGAAAGTAAAATACAATCACATACTGCACCTAATCATTAATGATGGTATATAAATATTATGATTCATTAATAATCCATAACAAATGGAACTTTGCCTTAAATACTTTAAATTTTCAGAAAACAATTTGCTTATAATTTTTACATCTTCATATTTTAGTGTCTCTATTTTTTCTTTTTTGTCATAGTATATTACTGCATCCTCACTGTGATAATTCTCTATGAATTCTGTTACAGTTTTTAGCATTTTTTTTTTTTTTATTTAAAATATTGTAGTTATTCTATTTTTTTTTATCGTATCAACTATGCCGCAATTATTGTACTCTTGCACCTTGCACATTCTTGGTTTTGCCCATTTGCTCCACTTTGCTTCACTTGAAAAATTTGTAGGTTATGTTTACATGTTTACGGCATCTCGGTTTACGGTTATGGTTATGTTGATGCGTTGCATCGTTAAAGAAAGTTTGTTCTTTTTTTATCTCGAACTGTACTATAAAAACCAAAAGGTGCGGAACTATTAGAACTAATAGCGTTTTCGACTTATTGCACTTTACGCGTGGAGTATATCTATCTCCCTTACTAATATTATGCATTAAAATAAGATGGAAATACAATCAGGTGGATAAAACTGCAGTAAGTCGAAAATGCTATAAGTTAGAACAGCAGTGTTGCACTTTGCACTGCTACCTGTCTCTGTCATTGAATCTCTTGTCTCCCAGGTGGCGCACTGCGTAAATAGGATTTTACATTGGCGTCATACGCCATCTAGGAGACATCCTGTTGTATTTCTACACGGTTGAATAGCTATAAGTATATATCTAAACAAAGCTATTAAAAATGTATATACAAGGGCAGGGCAAACTCTTCTGCTGAATGCAAGTATCTGACTTAACTTGCATAAAAAGAACGCTTCAATAAATGCCATTGCGGCCAGCTTATGTAAAAGGAACAAACTTATAGGAGGTTATGTTGTCATCTGTTGACATATGACAGGCGATGACATGACAGGTCAGTTTAAAGGTGACAGGTTTTGTTTACTTTCATGTTGAAAATCTGCTGCTATCCAAGCGAATTATACAGCTCTTTAAAAACTTAATTTTGAATTCTTAAGGTAAAATCTAATAATGTAAAATACATAAACATACTAAATATTTTATGCTAAAACCTCTTTGTTTTAATTCTAGCAATGGGAAGAATATTTCTGGAACATATGGGTGGCGGTCGATTATTTTCGTGCGCTAGGTGTGATACAAATTTAACCAACCGAACGGAATTAATTAGCACACGATTTACTGGAGCTACAGGTCGTGCTTTTCTTTTTAACAAAGTAGTTAACCTTATGTATAGTGAAGTCCAAGATAGAGTTATGTTAACGGGTAGACATATGGTAATAGAAATGCTGTTAATGTTTACAAACTTGATTAGTAGTAGATCTGACTTAGGTAAGAGACGTTTCTTGCAAGTCTTGTGAATGTAAATTGGGATGGATGTATGAATTTGCCACAGAAGAAAATCAGAGGTATAAAGAGGGAAGGGTCATCTTGGAGAGAGCTTTGGTTACAGAAAGTGATGGAATGGAAGAAAGAATCTCCTTCAACAATAATGGCAATTGAAATTATTAAGAACATATTCTTTTTCTAAATTTTGGATATTGCGTCTTACACTTTGTGTCCACTGCCAGCTGCAAACATCTTTAACTCTCTTACCACACTGTGGATTGCATTTGTATATGTGATACAATAAGCAATGCATTGAATACGACACTGCGGCGTTGTAGGAGGGTTAACAATATCCTATGACCATGATCTATTTAATCTACATATATCAATTTCTTTTTCATATATTTTAAAAAAAAGTTTATATATAAGTTGTTTAATTAACAAGTTAGCTACTGGGAACAGATTTCATCTCTCGCCATTTAGTGTTAGATCTCAGTGGCGAGCACATTAATAAGGAATACCTTATTATATACTAATAATGTGATTGTCGATAGTTGATATCATGCATTTCTTTTAAATTCATGAGCATGTTGATTATCTGAGTAATTACGTATATCCTTAGCTGCGAACAGAAGTGTATTAAGTCACATAACGAAAAGTTTATAGAATTGATGCTTAAAACATTATAACTTACATTGTGTTAATCATCAATTGTATTAAAAGTTTTATTTATTACTTATTTTAGTTAAAGTGCAATTTGGCACTTCATACAGTTTAACATACTGGAGAAGCTAACATTGCAATAACGTAAATAACTTAAAATCTGTAGGCCATGCACTTAATACGCTTTTGTACAGAGTTTGAGAAAAAAGTATCTGAAGGATGCGAACAATGGAGCAAGTTCCAGTGCTTGGACTGTCTGGTTATACAAAGCAACCGCTGTCTTCTCTCTTGCTCGCGCATCTCCCTAGGATAGTTTTTCTTCCAACAGTATGGATATATATCATAATAAGGTAATTTTTAATATATGGTGAAATTGTGAGATCTTTATTATAAACATGACTGTAGTAAATTTAGAGATTATATTGCTCTGTCAGAAAGATCTATGGTGGATTTATATTTATTCTAAATGAAAAAAATAGATTTTTCTTTTCAGACAGACTTAATATTTGTTTCATTCTATTAACCATTTTTGTTTAAGAATATTATAAATAGGAATTATATTTACACTTTTGATATTAGCGAAAATAAATCTGTACAAACATGTATATTGTTTTTAATGATGATTATGAAAATAGCCCCTGTAATTATAACTAAATCCTATTTTAAGTTAGAATTGTTTTCCATAACCGACGACATTGCTATTTTTCTTTTTGGAAAATCTATGGAAATTTTCAAACTTAAAGTTCAATCAATTTTAACACTCAGCTCAAATACATATTTCTAAATTTTTGCAACACTTTTTACATTACTTAAATTCAATAAAATTGATATTTTTTCAAAATATGTCCCACTGCGTGAAGGAAATTGATTTCGAAACTGGCGAGTCTCACCGGCTATTCAGCCGATTTTAAATTTAGAAGATTCGACAAATCTATTATAGCCCTACATATGCTTGGAGAAAAAACCATAAAATTGACAATGTAAAATTAGTCAGGAATGTAAACAATTAAATTGTTATGAAAATATATAAAAACAAACATATTTTCATGAATTCAGATATCAGATTTAACAAACTTAATTCTAATCTTTATAGTTTATTAAATGAAGAGAGAAGAAATAGATTTGACGGAGTTATAGAATTAGTGATTAGGTGATTAGTTAAGCATGGTGACACTCAACCATGACCGTGATGTCTTTTTTTAGGTATTAATTAATTAGGTTAGGTTTTAGACCATCTACCGGGCTTATAGGTCCCGGCCCATAACTTTTTTATTTATTATGGATATTTTTTTATAAGATTCAGAATGTACTATATATTTACAGTAAATTTCCAATTATTCAACCTACTCTATAATTTTTTATCACTTCCGGTTTTACCGGACATAAGAACAAATTTTAAATTATATTAAACACCTGTACCTATATTTTTGCATACTCAGATTTAATTTTCTGGGCCTGAAAACATATGGTTTATTAGTTTTCGTTTTCTTGGTCACCAAATTTTTGAATTTGTATGTTTGAATACGCTAAAAATGTTCGCAACTGTCAACATAACATCTAGAAACTGCAAATGTGACAGTCTTTTATTTTATACGCCTACTATAACGTGACAAAGTATACTCCGATAGTCTTTTCTTAAAAAGTATTTTTTTTAATGCAACCTCAAAGGTCCTTAAGCCTTAATTTCAAAGAGAACGTTTTTGAATTTAATTAAAATTGGTCAAGAGATACCTATATTTCTTGATTTGTATTTAAAGTTTTGTCCAACGTATTTTTTTTTTATTTCCGGTGAATTTACTCTTATCTTGGCGACAACATTTTTTTTTTGTTTAGTTTTCGTTACTGTTTATTCTTGACCTATAAATAAAGTGTGTTAAAATGCTTAATTTTCTTTTTAAGTGATGTTTGCGCGGTGTATTTAAACTTTAGTCTCTCACTGTATTCAACATTTTTAATCTACAAAGTAATAACTGTTAATTCGTAGACCACGCTTTTGGTATATATGTAATTGGAATCGCCAAGAAATTCGCTTTATAAATTAAGGCGGGTCCTCAGCCTCTTTTCTTTTTTTATCAAAAAAAAAAAAAATATGTCAGATTGTACTTTGCCACGTTTTAGTAGGCGCATAAAGCAAACATTTGTAGTTTCTAGGTGTGTGGTGTTATATTGAACAGTTAGAAGAATTTTTAGCATATTCGCGGCACTCTAGATTGAGACATAAAAATTAAAAATTTTTGTAACCAAGGAAACGAAAATTAACAAATCGCATGTTTTCAGACTCATTTTAAATTTATTATTTTCAGTAAAACCGGCAGTTATACAAAATTACAAATAGAGTGAATAACTGGAAATTTACAGTAAATAGTGCATTCCGGATTTTATAAAAAAAAATATCCATAAATAAAAAAATTATGGGACGGAACCTAATATGAACTGGGACAGCCGGTATATATGTACATATATAATCTAAAAAAAAAAAGTATCCTTTTTGAGGAGGCGATTTTATCATTTAGTGCTGATTGCTAGAACAGTTATATACATTTTCCAGCCGGGTGTTGGCAACTCACTATTGCAGCATCTTTGTATAGATACTACCTACATCTACCTTATGATATATACAATTTCATTGGGGCGACTGTATATAAACACCAAACCTTCAACGCAACTGCTATTATATTAAAAACCTTTCGGATAGTTCCTCCTGAGGCACGGAATAAATTGCGTTCCATCGTGAACGCAACACTCCAGCTACAGCATTTCCCGTCAGTCTGGAAATGCTGTAGCATGTCGTTACCATTCTCAAGCCTGGGAAGGATCGCTGCTTCCCTGAGATTATCGCCCGATCAGCCTATTGTCTAATGTTTCGAAAATAGCCGAGTTGATCATCCTCGACCGGTTAACCTTCGCTAGCGATGACCTTCAGTTAATTCAGGACGAACAGTTCGGTTTCCGGACCGGGCTGAGGTTTCGAGAGGAAAAAAACCGTGGCTGCAGTTTTTATTGATTTTAGACGTGCCTTTGACTCTATCTGGCACAAAGTGCTGATCCACAAGTTGATCGTTTTTGGCATCTATCCTATTCGGATCAGATCTTACCTCGAACACAGGTCCTTCGCTGTGTTAGGACTGCCGAAGTCCGATCCGGTTGTCGCGATATTCTCGCTGGAGCACCGCAGGGATCGCTGTCGGCCTTCAGGCGGTCACAAACCGCCTCGTTCGCTGGTCCTCTCGGTGGAGCCTGCCTCTGAATAAATCCAAACGCGTAGCAGTTGGATTCCCAAGGAGAATACGTGATCTTGACATTCTCATCCGTATGGGAAACGTCAGGTTACCGTGGAACATCAGGTTAAGTACCTAGGAATTCACTAATTTCCCGCATGTTATGGTTCAGTAGATTACAATTATTTGTAGCCAAAGCTTTTCGTAACTGGTTGGGGTAAGTAAGTAAGTATCTCATTTCCACTCCAAAACAAAAAGACGACTGCTCATTAATTTTGGATTATGGGAGTGAAATTTTAGAGGTTCCAATAAACTTCGTAATTGTCGACCGTAATTAATCATACACAAGGAATTGAAGGTGATTTTTTCCGGGGCCACAATGATGATTATTACAGTATCTGACAATTGAATGAATTAGCCCACCTTAGAGCTTCTTACGTTTTAGTGCTTAGTACAGTTTTAATTCTTGCCTGCATACTGTCTATGCAAGCTTTAGCAATGTCCTGGATCTTTTTACAGTTTTTCCAATTTTCTTTGGAATCTTTTGTCGGGTTAGGCACTGCATAAACTCTGGTTTTTAAGGCACTCCAAACATCCTCAATCGGTTTGAGATCAGGAGAATTAAATGCCCACGGCAGGATCGGTATCCTGTGGTTTTCAAAGAAAAAACTTTAACCGATTTCGCTCGATGACAAGGCGCCCCTTCCTGCATACATATAAAATCCCAGGAATACGTATTAAAAGTGTTTCCAAAACGTTTTTATATTGGAATTAATTCATATATCCTTCCACGAAATGAAGAGGTCCTGTGTTAGTCGCTGTAATGCAGGACCAAATCATCACAGCAGGCGGATGCTTAACTGTTCTGACTACACACTCTTTTTTAAACCGTTCGGATGTTCTCCTAACGAAGCGAGCACTTTCCGTTGCAGCCTCTAAGCGTAAGAAAGGACATTGCGTCGACCTGCAAAAAAACTTCGGTTCACACTAAGAATGAAAAAAGCACTTTCGCAATGGGCGAATCTGCATAAATATTATACGATTGGAGACTGGAGAAAGGTACATCATTGTCAAAAGCTGTTTATTGTGAAATAGCTTCTGTAATGTACTAGCGCGTTATCTGTTTCATTTGGAGGAATATTTACAGTAACGAATCAAGCTTTTAGAGGGTGTAACGGAAAGTTCTCGCTGCTTTACAGCGGCTGACACAGGACCTCTTTATTTCGTGGAAGGATCTATGAATCACTTCCAATATAAAAACGTATTGGAAACACTTTCAATACCATTCCACGGATCCCTGGGATCAGAGGAACTTTATATTTATGCAGGATGGGGCGCCTTGTCATCGAGCGAAATCGATTAAAGCTTTCTTTGAGAACCACAGGATACCGATACTGACATGAGCACGTAATTCTCCTGATCTCAACCAGATTGAGCATGTTTGAAGTGCCTTAAGAAACAGAGTTTATGCAGCGCCCAACCCGACAAAAAATAACACGCCTGGAAAAACGATAAAAAGCTCTAGGACATTGCTAAATGTACTGTTAACCACGTTATTACATTAAATAAACTGAAACTACGTTGTTATTTTTTGTTGTAGGTAACTATAAATACTAAAAAGTAAAAAACTCTAAGGTGGGCTAATTCAATTGCCACCAGGCAGTGTATTATTATTATATTTGACTCAGCAGAGGGTACCTGCTTTCTGACAAGCTTAAAACGAAGAACAATCTAATGAAGGGAGTGAAATCGTGATAAATATATCGCATATACCTTTACCGGCATACCTACATATAAATATTTATAAATATATGTATGTGCCTGTTAAAAAAACTATTAGATAATTATTGCCTCTTTTTTTATATGAAAAAAAAAAACGTAATAGTTATTTTTCTCTTTTTATGAGCGATTGTTTTTTACTATATTACGTGATATTACTAACCTTATGAATCAAAAGTTGAACTTTATAGAAATGTGTACTTTGCTCACAAAAATATTAAATTATTTGTAAAGAATACATCGAAATATTTCACCCTTCCGTTTGACGTCGTCCCTCAAGAATAAATATTTGCTTTTTCCTTTATAGATACGCAAACGGGTGCAGTAATAAGGTAGATAGATTTAATACATGTTAACTTTTATATGTATCGAGGCATATCCCAGTGGGTTCATTCTTAAAGAAATAAATAATACGTAGCATGTATATATGTAGGTAGGTATTACATCTACGTATATTTACAACGATTAATTAAATTTGCAAAATTTACTTATCCACACAAATATCGGAATAGATGGAGTTAAAATGTAATAAAGGTTTGTTCCTCACAAATTCGGCTGAATATGGGAATACCTATTATTAACAGCATTTGTGATAAAATAAAAGATAAAAATGTTTCATGCTGACAAAAAGATGGAGTCAGTGAAGTAAGTAGGTATTTGTGTATCTACACCTTTTTTTTCACACAATTTTATATGAAACAATTTATTGTATGTAAACCAAAGCAATCGTAATTATTTTTATACTAGTTTTATTTAGTATGCTGATAACATATAAATACAAGCAAACAAAAAACAATTACCAGTGTTAAAAACGCCCACTGAGTAATGATCCCATAATTAAATAAAAACTAATGGTGGGGAGCATTTATGGAAAAAACTTATTTTATATGAATTAAACAGGTTATGACTTGACTTATACTAATAATATTTTCAAATAAACTATGTTATTTAATAAGAAAGCTAGAAACAAAAACATTAATAAAATAAAAATGATGAAATGAAATTGTAAATTATAGATAGAGGACTTATTGACCAATTAAAACAGAGTTGTTGCGGGGTGGGGGAACAGCTGACAATCTAAACACTACGAAACGACATCTTGTATATTGCAGTGCTCGACTGAGGTATCACATTGTTTTTAAAATGACAGAAACATGATAAACAAGTAGCAATATTTTAAAATACTTATGTGAAACGTGATTTTTGTGATACAATATTTGTAATTTACTGTCAACACTTTGTGTATTTTTTAAGTGCGGTGACGTCATGAGATTGCGTCTCGTACGGCATACAACATTCTAGGTAAATATATGTTTATTCTATTAATTACATGAATAGTTTTCATTAAAAGTGTAATACTGTGTTTCAATTCGAATATCCACGGTGGTTTAATATAAAAGTTGTGTGAAAATTAATAGTTTCATTTAGAATATCGCTTTTAAATTTTGGATGTGCTCATCGTCCTTGAAATTCAATTTATTGTACCTATCGTTCGAAAAACTGTACAAAACGATAAGTTATCGTAATCGTTTTCCTTAATTTTCTTGTAAATTTTCAGCATAAAGCCAAATTAATCAGTATTTTTATTTAGCCTGTCATGTATACAAAGTTAGTTAGTTTTAAATATGTCGCAATATTTTAGCATTTCTGAATGACATTGAAAGTGAAATACATAAATATTTCGATATGTTAAGTAATGCATTAATGCTACCATATTGTTGAAGTTAGATTTGTTTGCATTATGCGTACATACCCTGAGCTATTTAAGTTTTGTGATGTGACATTTTGCACACCACAGATTTGTTTATTATTTTTATCCCTAATATTCAAACAAAAGATACCGATGCCATTCAGAATTCTGCGAGAAAAACATAGAGATACATTTTTAGTAAAGCCACACAAAGTAAGATCACGTGCTCATTATTGTTATTAAAGTGTTGTAGTATGTAGAAGGTAGAATAAACTCTTATTATAAAATACCTACTTATGGTTTTGTGTGAGTATTTGTGACAGCGACATACATACATACACACAAAACTTTTATGGGTTAACATTAAAAGTGATTCTTTTTGGCATATCATTTAATGTAACATATTTAGTAAAGAAGGTAGTTTTAAGAAAATTTAAGTAATTTTTTTTTAATGCGTCATTGTTATGAGATCCTCATCATTCTGTGCTATTTTTATTCCAAATCTTGTAATTAGTGAGGCATGGCACATATGTATATGTTTGTGTGCATCATATATTTGTGCCATCATATATTTGTGCCATCATAAAGTTGTGAAATTACATCGATGAACAAATGAATTCTGATCATCCGCTCCAAAAATTGTTAGTATTAATTTGCTAATTTATTATTAGGTAAACTATAATATTGAAAGCGTTTTAATGAATCATTATTTACATGGATGTAAGTACATAAAAGTGTACTTCCATATATTTTTATTGAACAATCTGAAATGTATATGTACAATGATACAAAGCTAAACTTGGACGACCGGCAAGTGACGAGATAGTATCGGCGGACAGTTTGAAAGCAATATTGACTCTTATGGGCATTTATCGTTTCTCCTTTGATGTAAAAGCCGACAGGAAGCATAAAAGAGTACCTACATACATATGTTTATGTCTGAACAATTTTTATAAGAGAAATCTTAGTTTAGTGATAACAAATTTTGTATTTTATTTTCACTTAAAATATGAATTATTTCGGAATAAGAATTTGAAATATTTATTGTTCCCCAACATTAGTCCTACTTGACCGATAGTATTAATAAAAACTTCGAATGTCGAAATCGCATCGCATCTGTCGCTTATGTAGAATATTAAAACAAACACAGCAAAACTTTTCAGGGTAGTGTAAATTAAATCTACAGTTACAAGCGTTCAGTTGTAGACAGGACTAATTTGTCAAAATTTAAAGGATTTTACGTAAGAAAATTGAAACTTTTGCTAAGCAAATTTTATCCACGTAATAGATTATTACATATTATATTTACATTTACAGGTATCTATAAATATTAGCAAAAGTATTTGTAGGTAATTTAGAATATTAATAAGAAAACAAAATAATATATGTATTATACTATTATCTTATTTTGTTTATTCCCGTGTTTCGACAAACTACTTCCGTATACAAATGAATTCGTAGGTGTAATGTTCTTTTACAGATCGTTCAAGTCCACTTTACAGTACAGAAATATGACACATATACGTATACATTATTTGCACTGCCAGTTGGAATCTGAGTGATCTACAGTAAGTTATAATGCATTATAAAGAATATTGTCAGACAATCGCTCCATCATGAGTAATATTTACCACGTCCAGAACACAATTGATATTAGAATTCTTTGCAAATAATAATCGGTGATTAATCTTCTCGGCCTGTTTTGTAAATATTTGCTGCAACGATTGCTTATGTTTACATAAAAAAAATTCAGGAAATGTATTTATAATTTGCGTCTTATATAATTGAAATACCAACTTTGAATTGAATAGCAATAAGTACAACATAAAAAATAATATTGTATATTGATTATAAAGACAACAAAAATTGGTATACCATTCGCAAACAGATATTTATTTTCCCAAGAGACATATAAAACTTCAATTAACCATACACCAAAATAGGTGTAAATAGCAATAATAAAATGCCAATAACAATAATTATAATAGTTTTTTGAAGTTGATATTTATAAAATTCAGTTAAAACATGACGTTTCGGTCGACTCAGCAACCTTTTTCAAATGCTTAATGCTGTCTAGTTATAATATTTAAAATTAGAATCAACAACGAAAGTTTTATCGTCATAGTAAACGGGACAAAAGTACAACATTTTAAAATTATTAAACCATACAGAAAACGAAACAGGAAGGACAAACAGAATGCATCTAAACAGATTTAAAATTATATTTTAAATTTAATTTTAACGATACAACTTTTGTTGTTGATTTTAATTTTAAATATTATAGCTAGACAGCATTAAGCATTTAAAGCGGGTTTGAAGGTCGGAACTTCTCATCTAGGGTGGGGAACCTGAGGCCCTATACAACAAAAGTTTGTAATTAAATTACACTGATCGGAGTGAAAAAGGTTGCTGAGTCGAACGAAACGTCATGGTTTAACTGAATTTTATAACAGACATACTTCCAAATAACATCTTCAAAAAGTTATGCACATACGTCTAAACAATTAAACAAACTTAATCATAATAGTGTTAAGATTAGTAGGTAATTTAAACGGCAAGATATGAAAATAAAACATTTATGGACCAAGATTCCATATAACAATTTTTGTAAATGTAGAGTAAAATAGAAAGAAAAATGGAGGTGTTAATTAATGATCTTAATTAATGTCAAAAAAGGAATTCGGAGTGAATCAAAAAAATCCATATGAAGGTATTCGTCACAGATCAATTTAAAGATTCATAACGTTAGGGTGGACACCTTTAGTCCAGGCACTTGAGCTAGGTGATCATTGTACCGTCCCTATTAAATCTCTTACTTCCACTCGAGCAGCTTGGTCCTCTCTATAAAGCCCAGAATCTTGCCTAGTGGAAACTTGAGAACCTTATAGGGCTCCAATAGACCCTTCCCGAAATGTCCTCCTGTAGCTTACACCTTCTGCACCTCGGTTCGTTTACTCGACCTGTGTTGTACAGATGCTTTTTCAGGGGACAGTGCCCAGTTACCAACTCAGTAATGGTTTTAGCTTCTTTCTTGCTGCGTCTAAGTAGGTTATCAGAGAACTTAGCATCCACGTTCTCATTAGCGCCTTGGTATGGAGCTGACCTTCAGTCGTCCCTCATTTATTTGTACTTTCTTTGTCTAACCAGGTCCAAATCTTCCTTTTACCAGAATCCTTAGTAATCCCACATACGGGCTATGGATATATGAAATGTCTTTTAGAGCCCTTCTTGGCTAGTTCGTCGGCTATTATATTGCCCTTTATATCCTCATGTTCCGGCACCCAAATCAGCGACACCGTGTGATCCTGTGCCAGTGTATTGAGAGATTGTTTGCAGTCTCTAACTAGTTTTGACCTAGTTATAGAGTTCGAGACTGCCCTGATAGCAGCCTGCCTATCAGTCATTATATTTAATCATTTCTGCGCAGGCTGGAAGGGCGAATACCTCTCCCTGGAAGACCGTCGCATGCTTCCCCAGACTTCTTGATACCCTTTGATTAGGGCTCGGTTCGCAAATACCGGCTCCTGTGTCCTGGCTGGATTTGGATCTGTCCGTGAACCAGTCATTAAGAGCAGTGATAACCTTACGTGCGTGGTCTCTGTTCAGTATGGAGATTTTCACTTTTTCAGTGAAGATAATTTCGGGTGCCATACTGTCCGTGCGCATTTGCAGCAATGGCTCGTCCAGTATCGTACTCGTAGTACCAGTGTGCCCCCCAACCCTAATGTTGGGATGCCACAATTTGTTGGTTTTCAGTCTAAGGATCGCATTCATAGCCCTCCCCTTCACATGAAACTCCAGCGGGGGGAGGCCCACAATGGTCTCCAAAGAAGCGGTCCCTGTGCTGTTGAATGCACCAGTGATTCACAGCAATGCCTCTCTGTGGACAGCGGTTAGCAGCTTCACTGCGGAGGACACTTCTGTCCTTTTCCACCAGACCACTGCCCCGTAAGTTATCGCTGGTCTCACCACAGCCGTGTATAGCCAATGGATCACCCTCGGCTTCAGTTTCCAGGTTTTACCAACAACTCTCCTGCAGCGCCAGAATAGTAGCGTAGCCCTGGTCGTTGTTTTAACTAGGTGATTGTTCCAGTTCAGTTTTGCATCGAGGGTGACACCCAGATACTTTACTTCTTTGGTTAATTGTAGCACCTGCCCAAACAGTCTAATGGCGCGTAGGTCATTGAGTTTCCTCATGTTGGTGAAAGCAACCAACTTTGTTTTTTGTGGATTAACTGAAAATCCTTGTTGTCCCATTCGCAGTGAATTACGCATGATGCCTGCCAATACGCCCGGGAACTTCCCCTTAGCCCCTATGACAATGTCATCAGTGTACCCCAGGGTCCATATTCCTTTGTCGTTTAATGACCTGATGAGGTCATCCACGACCAAGCTCCACAGCAGTGGTGACAGTACTTCCCTTGAGGGCACCCTCTAGTTGTCCTCATGGAATTTAAAGATTAAAAACATATTGGGTAAAGCTGCAACGATATGTAAGGAAAATAAATATCTATTATGTGGTTCATATACAATATTATATTTATGTTAATTGAAAAACTGTTTCGAACTGTGTTCATCAAAGTAATTCGGTATGATATGAAAGACCGATGCATATGTATATACTTTTGATGTATTTTTCTTATTTCTCACTATTTTATAAACTCAATGTTTTTCTGTGTTTGCTAAATGTGAGCGTTTTTTCCTTTAAGAAACCGCACTTGTGCATACTGGCGAAGTGTCTTTTGTAAACAACCGCCACTTTACTGTAAACTTATTGTGAATCGTCCAGGTTTAGCTTTGCACGATTGTACATACATACATACATATTACATAATCCTACCACAAACTTAAATATTACTATACGTATGTATTCAAGAGAATTGGAATACTTAATAACCATTTTCCAATTATCGGACATACAGTCAGCGACAGAATTGAGTGGACATAGTATTATATTTTATTATTAATTATTTGTTTTGTAATGTTAGTATGTTTTTGGATATTGTTTATGTTTAACTATTTGATCTGCTAGAATATGATATGATCTTGTATATCATTAAATAAGTGAGTTAAATTTATAGTTTAAAGCTAAGTGATTTTTAACGCTTAGTGTCCACTCAATTCTCTCGCTGACTGTACTTTAAAAAGAATTTCAAATCCGGTTAAAGAGCATAAACGCCTATATTTCACGAAGTTTAACAAGGTGCTAATATGGAGTATCTAGATTTTATTTTTATATAAAAAAAATCAGAAGAGCCAAGCTGTATTTTATGTATTTTATTTAACATTGCTGCATTTCTATATTTGTCCATATCGATGATAACGGCATGGTGCTGTGTATTTAAGATAAAACTTGTAATTCCCCGTAATATATTACAAATAATTGATCCGACATTATTGCAAGTACAGTGCGGCCCCGGATGGAGTTGAGAAGAGCAAATAATCTTTATTATTAATTTTACGGTGAAAAATTATTGTGGACATTTCTGCCTTTCAAAGAAATAAGTTTACATGATAAAAGAAACTAGATTAGATGTACAGGGTGTCGAATAATAGTGACAAAAACGCATCACCACGTATGTTTAGATTAAACAGTTACTTTGCTAAAGCTTCAATGTTTAAAACAAGATTAGAGTTTTAACCGAAATTGAAAAAACCAAATACGCTCGCTTCGGCTAAGCTGTAGACTTGCCCATCCGTGTATGAGATTCAACGGTCACAATTAAGTACTTAAGCAAGAAAAAAAAAAATTATTGGCATTGGATCTTGGGAGAGAAATTATTTTTAGCGAAGAGGGAGTGGAAGCTTGCATTTAGAAAACTTTTACGCTATTCTTGAGACGCCATTGCGGATTATTGTTGGGAAAGTGGTGTGTTACAGATGCAGATATATATTTCTTAATTTCGTTAGGATAGTTTTTATTCCAACCTCCCTGCTTAGGTTGGTGGAGTCATTTGTACGACATAAATTTAAAGGTGGTCCACATCCGAGTGGAGAGAACGGTGCATTTTCGACTTATTGCACTTTACGCGTTTAGTAGATCTATCTTCGTTACTAATACTATGTATTAAAATAAGATGGAAATACAATCAGTGGATAAAAGTGCAGTAAGTCGAAAATGTTACTAGATATGTATACCGTAAAAGCGAGCATCCTGTGGTCGCCTCTAGCGTAATCGGCAATCATCGCAAATGTTAGCGCGAAGTAGTGCCTGCAACGCTAATATATCTATTGCGCCTGTTACAATAATAAGTATATTGGACCACGTTTAGATGCGAAATTCGTCTGACATCGACTTTCTGCTATTTACATTCAATGCATAGTCCACAATCATTAGCCACAGCGCTAGTTTACACATTGTGTGAGAAAGCCACTAAACTATCAAATTGCAATTAAAGGAATGTAGATTTGTTTCTAATTTATTTATAAAATGATTAAATCGCACTATCTATTGCGCTGGACATATTTACTTGTAAACTTGGGAAGCATAATAAAATTATTAATGAACCCTGAGTAAACGGTAATATAATAGGAAATACGCGAAAAAAAATGCTCCTGACAAGAAAATAAAAGTAATTCTAGTGGGCAAAGGACACGAAGAAGTAATAAATTGAAAAAAATGCATAACTAAAAATAAATCCCATTTAGCTCAAGTATCGATTGCACAGACGAACGCAATGTGCCTATAAATCATTTGAAATATTAGCAGATGGGAAATTGAAACTCATTTCCATTGCAGCACATACTAAAGCAGGGGTAGAAACCGAGGTGGGAAATAAGACTATCTCGATTAGTATGACCAGAGGATGTCCCCACTCATGTGGAGTTTGACACGAGATGAAGGGGTATACTGATGAAATATGTAGTCATATATGCAAGAAGAACGTTCAAGACTACCCTCTGTGACATAGTTCAAAGGGGTCTCAATATCACGAAAAGGCGGTGTCGATCAGTGGCACTTAACATTAACCCCAAGAGAGACTACTAAGACTACCTTAGTAGCATTCACGAAAAAAAGAACCTAGTCTCTGGACCATAAAAATAGATGGGCAAAACATAGATTGGAAGAAGGGGGTGAAATATCTAGGCCTTATCCTAGACAATAAATTTCTGTTGAATAAACATAAGCTTGAAGTAAATAACAAAGCAAAAAAAGCCCTAATGGTCTGTAGAAACTTTGCAGATAATAACTGGGGATGCAACCCAAAATTACTGGTGTGGATGTATACAGCAATAGTGAGACCAAAAGAACTAGTTCGGCCATCACGAGAGCTAATCCGTCTAAAATGCAGAGTTTAGAATGTGAATGTATAACTGGGGCTATGAGAACCTGTCCAACAGTAGCTATTGAAGTCGTACTAAATCTCAGTTTTCTTCATGGTGGAGAGCATAACCAAAAGGACTAGACGCAGAATGACCGGAGAAAGTATGGTTAGGCATAGGGTTCAGCCTCCTGAAGGTGACCAAACCTTTATCCGAAAGCGCTTGAAACTCAAAAGATATGCCATCCATTGGTACACGGACGGCTCTAAAACGGCAATAGGGATATATGGTCCTAGAACCAAATATTTCGAAAGCTTGGGGATATATCCGAGTATCTTCCAGGCGAAAATATACGCTATTGAAAGATGCGTCCAGTTTAACATTGACAGAAACTACGAAAAACAAGAGATTATCATATCAGATTGTCTGATAATCAAGCAGACAAAAGGAACAAGGCAACCCTACTGTGGGTTCCGGGACACACCGGAGTGAATGGAAACGAAATAACAGACAATCTCAGTAAGAAAGGGGCTAGAATACCTTTTGTAGGGCCTGAACCTTTTTGTGGGATAAGTAGCAG
The DNA here is from genome assembly GCA_949128085.1 of Cetonia aurata. Classification (NCBI taxonomy): domain Eukaryota; kingdom Metazoa; phylum Arthropoda; class Insecta; order Coleoptera; family Scarabaeidae; genus Cetonia; species Cetonia aurata. The sequence goes on from OX421885.1 coordinate 4,428,536, forward strand.
TATAATACTGGAGAAATTCAGAAGTGAAGTGCAGCAAAGAAAATCTAAATACTGCGAGAATCTTCAGGGAATGAGGCAAGCTAAAACTCTTCTGGGAATCTATAACCAAAAGAGATCTGTAGAATGCATCAACCTGAGTAAAACTAATATTCATGTATTGACAGGGATCCTAGGCTTGGAATAGCACAGGAAGGCGAATGTAGATTTTGTGGGGAACAATATGAAACATCCATCCATCTACTCTGAAATTGCGCTGTACTGTGCAACTCGAGGGCGCTGCACCTGGGAGCATGTGGAATTGCAGAGGGAGAGTTACCTAATCTGGGGCTTTCTGACATTCTGCACTTTTTAAAAGGAATCAGACTGGACGGCCAGCTGTAAGTACAGCGAGAATAGGCGACACAATAGATCTTTCAGGTAGCAGTGTATTACCACCCTAACCTTACATACATACATACATACAAAGCAGGGGTTTCATCAGCAATTCCACGATTTGGGAGAGACGGATATAAATTATGTACAGAATTGGTACTAACCATTTTTCTTTTTAATTTAATTTTTTTTTTATATATTCAATTGCAAATAAGTCACTTACGTTTTGAAGAGAATTGCCTGCGTAATACCACCTCATCTCGGGTCTCTTGTTCACGGTATAACGAGGCATTTTATGTCGTAAAGTATTTGAACTTTCGCCTCAACCGCGTCGCTTACAACAACTGATATGATCTGAGACCAAAGATTAAACTGCACGCATTAGGTGCATACTTCGCCTTTGACTATTTTGCCCTGCTACATCGCTGTTAGATAATTTGAGGGAAAGTAAGAGCCCGCCATTTCCTTTGTTCAGATTGTGTCGCATATACCTACATACTTTGATCTTTTTAGTAAGAGAATGAGTTGGTGTTTGGATTGTTTCCATTATATCTGAGGTTGCTCAAATCCAATGTTTCGGTAGTAGTTGTGCTGCTCAGAGTGATTCTGAGAATGGACTGTAGTTGTTCTTGTAATGTGTGAAATATGCCTTTTTGACTCTACAAATTTTAAATGGTGAAGAGGCGTCAAAAACATGAGTTCTAGAATCAAAAAAGATTTGCTCACAGAAAAAGGCGTTTACCCCTGAAGATTTAAGGTTATAGTAAGACCAATCTTTTCTAGTGGATTAGAATGTTAATTATAAACATTACATATATATATATACAGGGTTATTATTGTATAGTGCGAAATAAAAAAAAAGGGATGAAAGATATATATGAGCAATGCCTAAATACAAAAAATTGCGGTTCTAAGTGCTCGTAGTACCGAGAAAATGATTTTTTTTTATTCGAGTCCGGCTCTGACTCATTTAGCATACCGGTCGTCGCTATACTTTGTACGTTGGGATTTACATTTAGTGTGCACTTGGTATTCGCAGTGGATGCGTGCGTTTGCATTGGCAGCGAATGCGAACATCGATCCTTTGCCTGAAACATTTGTAAGAGCCGGATATCGTCTTCGAGAGTCAGAATCGGTAATTCCACGTTTTGAAGGTCGTGGACCCCAAAAATCACGCAGAGTGCTACAAGCCGGAGAGGAAATTTTAAATGTCGTAGAAGCGGATCCCGGCGTAAGTACAACAACCCTCGCGCGGGAAGTAAATGTGTGCCAAGCTACAGTGTATCAAATTTTAAAAAAAAATTTACTTCATCCGTATCATATTCAACGCGTGCAATGAATAATGGACTTAGATTATCCCGGTCGAATTGCCTTCTGTGAGTGGTTCGAACGCCGAGAAGTTCGTCAACCGGATCTTGCGTCAGTAATCCTATTTACGGATGAATGAACCTTTACGAATGATGGTATCTTAAATTATCACAACATTCACCACTGGGCGCATGAAAACCCCCATGATATCAACCAAGGCTCCTCTCAAGTTAGGATATCCGTAAATGTTTGGGCAGGGCTAGTAGGCGATCAACTACTTGGACTACACGTACTGCGAGCACGGTTAAATGCGGAATCGTATTTACTGTTTCTTCAAAATGAATTGCCTAAATATTTGGACCACATACCATTAGCGGTACACCTATAATTATGGTTCATGCACAATGGAGCACTCACGCATAGTAGTAGGGTTGTTCAACAATGTTTAAACCGGAGATTCCCACATTGGATTGGACGTGGAAGTCGCATTCCGTGGTCAACCCGTAGCCCCGATCTAAATCTGCTAGATTTTGTTCTGTGGGGATACATGAAAAGTTTAGTATATGATCGTATATATGCCGAAGATCTGCGAAACCGTGCTTTCGTAGCAGCTCAACGCATTTGCGAGGATATGATAAATTTTACGTAAGAGCGTACGTGATGCTTCCATTCGAGCTGATGGTGGGCATTTCGAACACCTTTTATAAAACACATATTTTCATAGCAAAAGCACATCACGATTTAAAAAAAATGACCTGAATGCTTTCTTTGCATTCTGGTGTTTCCGTCTTATCTCAGTTTAAATCTTGTGTAAATAACATTTGCTTTGAATGACAATGCGTAGCATTTAATTTTTTCGATGTTTATTTACAGATGGTTGAAATTCATTTCCTATCAGATTTATGTGTATACATACGATAAACACAGATGTGGGCCGTCTTTAACTACATTTTGGCCTAAAATTTGGAAAACTACAACATGCACATAGAACCGCAATTTTTTTGTATTTAGCAGTTACTCCTGTATATCCTTTACCTCTTTTTTTTTACTTCGTACTATATAATAATAACCCTGTATATATATACAGGGTGTCTCAGCTTTTATTTTACAGGCATTATCTACTTTTACTGTATAGTTACCAAAACAATGTTCAAATAAAAGTTACTTGGTATCATGTTATGTCGCAACTGACAAATGCAGTTTTCTATTTGATCGTGACCTTGAAGAAAATTTCAAGGTCATCTTTGAGTTTTTAAAAGGAAACACTTATTTTTTAATGTTGCATGTTATTTGTCAGAAATTAGCAAACAACTTTTGTTTGACAAATTTTTTAATTTGCGTTGTCAGTTTTGGAACAATTCATATTAACTTTTTCAAAGCAATTTTTATTAGCTTAAAGAAATATTTTAATAATTAAAAGTAGTTAATTTTATAAATGTTCAATTTGGACTCCATTAGCTTGGACACAAGCTTCTAAGCGACGACACAATTCTCTAGTGCAAGAAGAAAGTATCATCCCCTGCGTTATACTTCGGCATCCCATGCGGATTTGATTTTTCAGATCATCGAGGTCCGCCGACCGCACTTGGTATACTAATTCCTTTAAATAACCCCACATAAAAAAATCGAGAGGCGACAAATCCGGAGAACGAGCAGGCCAAGGAATAGAACCTCTGTTTCCTATCCACCCATTGGGGTAAAGAGCATTTAAGTAAACGGTCACAATTTGCGCATTATGGGGTGGTGCGCCATCTTGCTGCCAAATTAGATTTTCTCGTTCATTAAGAGGAATATCTTCCATTAAATTTGGAAGCACATGTTGCAAAAAATGTAAATAACGTTGTCCTGTTAGGGTTCCTTCGTAAAAATGGGGACCAATGAGATGCCCATTAAACATTCCACACCAAACATTAGATCCCCATATCGTTTGAAAGCGTGTTTCCTCCATCCAACGCGGATTTTGGTTGGACCAGTAATGAGCATTATGTTTGTTTACAACACCATTATTATGAAAACGACTTTCGTCACTACATAAAATACAGTTAAGAAGATTTGGATTAGCATCTTCTAGAACTTGCAATCGTGCAATGAAATCCAGTTGTCTTTGTAAATCATTCGGCCTTAACTCTTGTGATAAATGAACTTTAAATGGATGATATCGATGCGCTTTTAAAATTCTATGTACTGTATCCTTACTAACTCCAATTTCTTCTGCCAAAAATCGAAGTGATACATGGGGGTTTACAGATACATATGCCAAAACGTTGATCACATTCTCTTCATTTCTAGCAGGAGCATTATGGTTGGCATGTTTTACAGTAGAAGGAAGTGAACCAGTTCGTAACTTTGCCTCTACTTTGCTAAATGTTGTATGTGATGGATAAGTGCGTCCCGGAAATCTCTCTCGATACAAATTTGCAGCTTCTCGAGAATTCTTTCTGCATTCTCCGTAGATTAATAACATATCTACATATTCATTTGAATCGTATGTAAACGGCATAGTAAATAACTGAAGATAATAGAAATCAAATTTTTATTATAAAACCGAGACTATCAGATCCCGGCTTTTCGGATTGACAAGTTTGTAATATCACTGTACCAACTTAATGCGAATTGTTTCAAAACTGACAAGGCAAATTAAAAAATGTGTCAAACAAAACTTGTTTGTTAATTTCTGATAAATAGTACGCAACATTAAAAAATAGATGTTTCCTTTTAAAAAATCAAAGTTGATCTTAAAATCTCTTTCAAGGTCACGAACAAATAAAAATGCCTGTAAACTAAAAGCTGAGACACCTGTATATCAAAATTTCGGTTTAAATATGTCACATCCTTAAATCAACTACTTTATCAAGTATTGGTTTTAGGTTAGCATGCTCTAGCCAAATATGCACATTAATATTTGGCTAGAGCATGTTCGTTTAAGAATTGCTCTGTTTGCATAGAAGCCTTCAGAGAACATCAGGCGTCGTAACCACTATAGGTATGTGTTAGTACGTTTCAAAAATGCTTATTGCCAAAGTCAAATATTACAAAAAGAGAATTTAAATAATTGGAACAATTAGAAGAGAGGAATAACATCTTACAGTTAGTAGAAGAGTTTTGACGGCAAGACTAATTTATTTTTTTCTTAAGAAATGATTATTCTTTTTTTATTTATTTATAAATTCCTCTTCCAACCTTTATTTAACTAAACTAGTTTATTGCTTTATTCATGTTCATCTTTACTTTACATTGTACTGTAGTAGTCTTAATGCTTTTGTAAATTCTTATGATTTGCTTGCATTTTTACTACATACATTTACAGCTTTAGTTAAATGTTTATTATTGTTTTTTGTATCTACCATATTTTATAACTCTATATTGTATCTAAATAATTTTCTCTATTTTTTTAAGTCAATGTAGTTGATAATATATTTTTCCTCTTTTTCTCGTTAACTAAACCAAAATAGAGCGTTTAAGAGTTTAATAGTTTTATTTACAAGCTTTACTAAAGTACAAAATTCATTACGGTTTTAATATCAACCTTTTTTTGGGCCACCTATCGGATAAAACATAAGTAAATAGAAATCTTGCCTTCGTCCCAACAAGCATTTGCTTTCGACAAATTCATACATGAAACAGGCATGTATGTATACATATATCAACCCAGGAACTAGTTCATGAACGCATCAGGAGGAGTGTATCAAATGCATTACATTTCCTCGTCGCCCAAACGAAAATTTGTTAGCATGGTATGTTGTCATAGGTACACAACATTTTTATATCTAGGCACCTACATTAAATTTTTGATAACACGACAAAGTCAGATTTTATGAATCTTGGTCCAGCACTTGTCCTACCTTACCGTATCTGGATTCTGTTTTATTCGGTAGGTACCTACACACATAAAAATTTAATGCAGACACTTACGGAACCTTCGTATCGGTGAAATTTCCTTTTAAAAGTTTTGTAATTCATTCAATTTTATATTATCTACCGCCATCATATATAACCATGTATTTAACGCCGAAAAGTAAACCTCCGTTTTGTATATGTAAGTGGCAACATGTGGCATGATGAAATGAAATATTTTCAGCCAGTAGAGAAATTCCGGGCAATTCAAATGTTTCAATGAACCACTTGCTTCACTGAATCCATCCCATCTCCCTCAATAATTTTGTCTAAACATTCTTTGAAAGAATCCTGGTGTTCAAATAATATGTTTACAGTTCGACTTAAGAAAAGCCAGAGTGTAGGAGCATCGCGTGGTAATCTACGTTTGACTATTTTATCAAGAATTACCGTCTTTTTGGCGACCGAGAAAAAAAGCTTGAAAATGACTGCAAATTTGCAGGTGTCTGTTGCTTCAACGGCCATCGAAGCAATGAAATTTGCAGATTTAGGTTTTTTAACGTTTCATATGTATTGCAAGCGCAGCGTCTAATTCAGCTGCAAAGTTGATTCAGCCTACATAAATACCTGTATTTTCCGACGTCAGTGTCTCATCAAGGCCTCGCAAAGCCAATTCAAAAGCTCGGCAAAATTTTATACACATAAGTAACCAGCGACGATTTTCGTTGTACTTAATTTTATATCGCAAATAAGCACTGTCTAACTGTTCACGTATGTTCACTATTGTAACTTCGAGTTTCACTTATGGAAGTGTAGTTTATTTGAATATCAGGAATCGACCGTCCTTTCTTCTTAATTAAAAGTTTTTCCTCAAATGATAGCGGGATTTTTAAAAAGATTTTACACTCACTTAACATCCATCATTAATAATAAACGTCACTTTGAAACGCCTTTGAAATCACACATGCGTGATACGCGCCGAAAACTATGCAGTCCCAATGAATGCACGACGTTAACTGGGGACACGAAATCGTGTGCCCCCAATAATAATTTAAACGCATAAGGTTAAGATGAGCGGAGGCGGCTGATTCATACTCGAAATAAGTACATTGGAAATTGTGCCCCGGAATATAGTTTGGAGCGTTTGCATATGCGCTGGTATCTGTCGCCGTTGGGTTAATTAATGTCTATTCTGGCAATAAATTGAAAAGAGGTAGCCTAGCTATTTCTATTCGCAGTAATACATGGTCAACATGTTTTTGCTCGAGGAAGACATGAGTCGAAACATGGCAATTATAATTCAGGTATTTATTTGGCGCATGCATTTTGGTAAAATAGTTTTAATTGTCGGAAGTTTCTATATTAGTCAAAGAATGTTTCTATATTGGGTTCGTTACTGTTCTAATATTTATTGATGATACGTTAGTAGTTATTTGATCCAGATATTGATGATTCACCTATCCTACCTGCATCACCGATTCGATATATTCTGATCAATTATAGAGAAACATGACTTTTGTTGTTAAGTGAAGCACCGAGAATAAGTTCTCGCCGAACATGTATAAATATAGTGTAACACATAAAAAGCAATATACAATGTATAATTGTCATATTGATAATAAAAGTCTACACCAGTCAGATACCGTAAAAGATTATGGTATTGTAGTATCTTTTGCCTATGATTACATTACGAAAGTCCAAATAATGTGCTCGGTTTTATTAAATTTAAGCGTATGGTATAATTTAGTATAATTTATTGGTAATATCTATCAATAAATATAAATGAGCAGCATTCATATAGGATATATTCTTTATAGGATATACTTATGTAAGATTAGTGGAGATAATGTGAACCGCAAGTTAGCAGTTCGAGTCCAATTATCTTTACCAAAACCAATCCAAAATCCTGACGAAAAAATTAAGTATTCCACTCCAATTTAGTTTTCTAAGATTTATAGACCTATTTGACTTTAAAACAAATGGAATTGCGGTTTTTTGGCCTAACAACTAAAGGTGTTAGGCGTCTTGCTTACCACATAGCTGGGAGAAATCAAATCTTTCACCCAATTTGATAAAAAACGATGTTAAGCTGGCACGGATTGGCTCACAGGTTTTTAAAAAAGACATACGGATCTCTCTGTGTTTATCTGAAGCAATATCGGCAGCACGAGCTATGGGATTTAATAAAGAGGCCGTGCAAAATTTTTTGCCCTTCTTCTAGAAGTAGTTGATAAACACAAACTGGATCCAAGGAAGATCTTCAATATAGATGAAACCGGAATGACAACTATTCAAAAAAAAAGTAGTTAAAACTAGTAGCAGCTAAAGCTCGACGACAAGTAGGAAGCCTTACATTTGCAGAAAGGCGTCAGCTCGTTACGGCTAAAATATGTTTTTCTATGGAAATTACTTGGCCTCAATGCTTATTTTCCCTCGGCAACGTTTGAAACCTGAGCTCCTGAATGGAGTTCCTTCTGGAACATTGGCAGAATGGCGCCTTAGTGGCTGGGTGCAAAGTGAAATTTTTGTGAAATGGTTGAAAAGTTTGTGGAGTTCACCAGCTCTCTCTGAAGAAATTTAAAAAATCGAAAAGAGCAAGATAGTTTTACATCCAAAACAGAAGATGAATCTTACACAGAATGTCTACTGTCATCGTCTTTATTCGGAATCTAATGAAGGCTGGATTAGTTGTTCTGTTTGTCAGAAACTGTCTGATAATTCCTGTGCACATGTTGAAGATAACGATACTGTGTTGAATCATCATTCTGCCACATATGCGGGGCAAAATGGTGAAAAGTTCGGCAAAAATTAAACTTTCCTTTTGAAAATAAATAAGCTCGAATAAAATGCGGTTATACTTGTATATTTCTTGCAATAAAATAAAAAATAATTTCTCTAAATTTGAATAGACATTACATAATATGTTTTGAACTGATAAACGACTTTTTACCTTAACATCCCCATTTTGTCCCTCGTTCCCCTACTTTTTGTATAGAATTAAAAAAGATATTTTTTATTGTCATACAAAATGTAAAAGAATAAGCTTTATTAAAAATGATTTTGGTTATTATTATTATTTAGGAGACTTAAAAAACCAAGAAGCTAAACCTACTGTAACGATTTTCGATGATTAAAACGTTGTCGGGATTCAAGAAACAACACAGGCCATGTATTAAATGAAATTGATTTATTTACACATTTAAAAGTTAAAGAAAATACTTAAATTAAACAGTAGTTACTAATAAACATTTAATAATTAAACACCTAAATAACTAATCACTTATTTATATTCGCTAATTAGTTCCACTATTTATTGGCACCTGTCTTTCACCTTGTACGACTTTTCGATTTAACCGACTCAGCTATCTCGAATCCACTAAACTGTCCCCTGTCAGCGCCGTATTTAAATCTCCCGCAGCTTCGTTGTATACTGCGCCCTCTAATGACGCCAATCGAAAATAGAATTTCAAACTGGGGCGCATAACAATCCATATTATAGACCTATTATTTCCCGATGTCACTGGGATCTGAGCGAACCAATTAGTCTGCCAAGATATAATCGCCTTGGCAAACATTACTTTGTGAGAAAGCCGATTATACACGTATTGCCGAAAACGTACGGTAAATTTTAGTGTCCTGTCGGTATATTTCATTGTGTCGCGGGTGTATATCTCCTATTTCCAGGAGGATACCGCTTAACAAACTAGCAGAAAATTTTTGAGTTTGTCAGTATCATGCGCAATTAATATATCATTTTTTTTTTACTACAATAATGGTATCTCTATCCCATTCACTCTTAGTGCTAAGCTTTGTGGTAAAATCTTTCACAAAGTTGAACTTCCTTGGCATGTCATCTCGGAGCATGTCCCAGATTTGGTCACCTGTAGGAGGCTGAGGCATATGCCTAGCCGTTCCTTCCCTGATCATCCTACGTGTGGTCCTTTTAGCTATGCTCTCCACAAAAATGTAAAGAGGAGTAAGATTTAGTACCACTTCAATAGCTGCTGTTGGGTAGGTTCTCATTGCGCCAGTTATGCATACACATGCTAATCTTTGCACTTTAGAGAGATTAGCTCTCGCAATGGCCAGATTAGTTCTCTTGCTCCAAGCCACTGCCCCATAAGTGATCATTGGTTTCACGATTGCTGTGTATATCCAGAGCAGTATTTTTGGGTTGCAACCCCAGTTGTTTCCTGCAAAGTTTCTACAAACCATTAGAGCCTTCTTTGCCTTGTTAGTTACTTCAAGCTCATGCTTATTCCACAGAAGCTTATTATCTAGGATGAGTCCTAGATATTTCACCTTCTTCTTCCAGTCTATGTCTTGTCCATCTATATTTATGGTCTTGAGGCTGGGTTCTCTTTTCCTTGTGAATGCTATTAAGGTAGTCTTAGTGGCGTTGATGCTAAGGCCCACTGATTGGCACCACCTTTTCGTGGTGTTGAGTCCTCTTTGAACTATGTCGCAGAGGGTATTCTCAAACTTTCCTCTTGCAAATATGACTATATCATCAGCATACCCTTGACATGGTATGCCTAGATTAGTCAGCCTCCATAGAAGTTCATCTACTGTCAGGCTCCACATGAGTGGGGAAGTAACTCTCCCTTGTGGACATCCTCTGGTCGTGCTGATGGAGATGGTTTTGCTTCCCACCTCCATTTCCACTGATCTAGTAGAAAGCAGCTGCGACAGCCATCTGGACGTCGCGCCATCTACTCCTCTTTCAATTAATGCTTTCTTGACGGCCTCGTGCGGAGTATTGTCAAAAGCGCCCTCTATATCTAGAAAGGCGCACACTACAGTTTCTTTATTCGTCAGTGCATCCTGGATTTGATCTGTCAGCTCCACTAATGCAGTCTCTGTGGATTTGTCCATTTGATAGGCGTGCTGACGGGGTGCAAAGGCACCCGCTCCAGGATATCTGTCCTGATATAATTATCTACCGCCTTTTCCACTGTTTTCAAAACAAATGATGTTAGGCTGATAGGTCTTTGAGATTTCGGATGTGTAGTATCCTTCTTCCCTACTTTTGGTATAAAAGTAACTTTGGCCCTTCTCCAGACTTCTGGTATGTATCCCATTTCTAAGCTATTCCGGCTAATCCGAATTACGTATGGTAGGATTACGTCCTGCCCTTTCTGAAGTAACGCTGGAAAGATCCCATTTACTCCTGGTGTCTTGAAGGGCTGAAAGGTGTTTATGGCCCATTTCAGCCGTTCGCTACTACATATGTGCTTGGCCATTATTGTAGCTTCCTTGGTTGGTCTTCTGTGCTCCTCGTGTAGGTTTTCCGAGGTGACTGTTTTTCCTTCAGGAAAGTGAGTTTCTAGAAGGAGGAGAGCTCCTTCTTCCTCACTGTCAGTAAAGCTTCCATCAGTTTTCCTTAGTGCCACTCCTGTATAGACCCTGCCCTTTGCCAATACCTTGTGTAGTCTTGCGGCAGCAGGTGTTGAGTCGATATCCTCACAAAACTTCCTGAAACTATCACGTTTTGCTTTTCTAATGGCTTTATTGTAAGAGGTAAGCTTCTCGGCGTAACTCTGCCAATCTCCGGTGCACTTGGCCCTATTAAAGAGCCTCCGTGTATCGGATCTCAACATTGACAGATGACCGTTCCATCAAGGCGCGTCCCTACAGCGTTTATTCTGTTGAATAGGACAATTTGATTCGTATGCATCCAGTATTGCCTTATTCACTTCTTTGAGATCATTCTCCAAGTCCAGATGGTGTCTGGCCCTTCTGGTTTCGATCCGCGATAGGTTGCTACTTAGGTTGGTATTATACTTGTCCCAATCTGTTTTCCTGGGATTCCTCCTGAGTGGTCTCTCTGAAGTATCCCCCTCTAGTCTGAACAGAATTATCCTGTGGTCAGAAAGAGAGGGTTCACTTGATACCTTCCAGTCTTTTAACAGATCTTTCAGGTTCAATGTACTTAATGTGATGTCTAACACTTCCTCCCTTACTCTCGTTACAAAAGTGGGAGTATTCCCTACATTGTGTACGAGAAGATCGTTACTAATAATATATTCTAACAGTTTCTCACCGCTCTGATTGGTGTCCTTGCTTCCCCAAACAGTGTTGTGTGCGTTAGCGTCGCATCCTATGAGTAGTGGCGTCCTCTTCTTCCGGCAGAGTTCTACAAGCCTCTGCAGTTCTGGAGGTGGTACAAGCCCATCTCCATCGAAGTAGCAAGAAGCTATTACGATTTCCTGACGCTTCCCCCTAAATTCGAGGTATGCTCGAATTGAGGCAAGGTCTCTCGTCACGAATTCTGGAGAACAAACATAGTCAATATTGTCTCTAACTAGAATACATGCTCTAGGTATACTACTATTACTATCATAGATTACTTTACTGCCTTTGCAGGCAAGTCCTCTTACCTGGTGCCTGAATATCCAGGGTTCTTGGATTAACGCCATACTGAGATGTTGTTTGGTGAACGTCCTGGAGATTACAGCAGATGCTCCCTTGGCGCGCTGGACGTTCACTTGGGCGATATTGATGCCCGCCATCTCGCTGCTCCCTAGTTATCGGTAAGGGTGTCGTCCTTACCGGTAAGGGTCTTGTCCCCTTCTTCTGCGTCCGTAAGGGTTTTGTCTCCTTCTGTGTTCTCATCTAGCTCCTCGACCTCCATCGTATCGGATGCAGATTCTCCGCGATATAGGTCTGAAATGTGGAGACTGCCAGTGCTCTCCACATCACTTTCTGGTTTTTCCTCCTTGGAAGTGCTAGGGATGGGTTCTCCCTTATGCTCCTCCTGCTGCTTCCTGAGCCCATGAACGGGTATTTTCCCAAACCTATAGTGGATGGTGTACCCTTTGCTCTTGATGGTCTGGTAGGAAATTTGGTCAATTCCCACCCTCAAGAGCTGGCCCTTACCTTCATCTTTCAGGCTAAGGACGTTCCATAGGTTAGTCCTTAGCTCATCGTTCTGTGCTTCTATGAGTCCTAGAAGCTTCTCAGGGGTTTGTCCCTGACTTCTAGGGAGAAACAGGGTTGCGGTGTGCAAAGATGGGATGTCGTCTCCCTTGCACGCCGTGAGCTGTACTCCCTTCCAGTGCTTTAAGTTTGGCACTTTTAGGCGAAGCCACTCTGCCGAATGTGGTGATTCACATTCAACCAGCATTAGCCCCGGCCTAAAGTGGATGCCTGCGAATTGGATCTTATGCTCCCATCCAGCAAACATCTCCTCCACAATTGCCTCTTCAACTGCCGTTTGTTCGTCCGCACTGAGGGTAGTCTCAGGGAACGCTTTTGGCAGGATGGCAACTCTCTTCTTCTTGACAGCTGCCTCCTGTAGAGCTAGAAGTGGTGATTTTCCCTACTTCTTCCCTCTTTTTCTTAGGCGGTTTTTGGGTTGGAGTGGTCTCCTTCCTTTTCCGCTTCAGCATCGCAGGTGAGGTTCGTTGCTCACCCTGACCCTTATGCCCTTCGGCTTTCTTTCTCGCTTCCTCTGGTGCAAGCCCTTGACGGAGGTAGCGCACATACCATTTACACCCTGCTCCACTGAGGCCACGTCTCAGGGGATCGTCTCTGCCTCCAGGTTGTCCTGGTTCAGGCAGAGGGGCTGGCTTCTTTTGATACTTTGCCTTTGTTCCTTCCTTGTGAGGTAGTCTCACATTGGAAGTTGAAGGCTGCCCCATTTTTTGTTTATCAGCGGTGTTGTCCCGCTTTGGTGGTTTTTTAATTTCTTTCTCCATAGTTGATCCCACGAGAAGCTAGGGAAATAGAGGTCCACCCCCAAGGTTGGACTAGTAGAGACTGGTCTTCTATCCAGCCACGCATCCCATCGGCCTAGTCCGCCGCCTTAGGATTTAGGTTATTTGATGAGGTTGTCTCCTCTCGGTCCGTGCGGTTAAGCAAAGACTCCCCCGACCCCTCAACTAGAGAGGGCGTGGTTTATCAGTTGAGTCCCCTGGTTTTCAGGGGAACTACAACCGGCATCGTTGAACCCTGTGCAGGCCCTCGCCACGACACTACAGCTTGGGCAGGGTGAGGTGGTCCGCGGGTCGGCTTTCAATCTTCCCCATATTACGATTATCAGTAGCTCAGGTTTACATGACCAGTTGTTACTAATATATCCATCAACAGATCGACCGCGTACGCGCTATATACAAGTTCTTTTAATGCACGCGGCTTAATACATACATAGTTCAGGAAATATTAGATTTTTTCGGCACCTATGTGATAATTATCAATTTGAATGAAACTTGACACATTTACAGATTCCATTTAGTGCTTTAAAACGCTACCTTTCGTTTCGGCGAAATCTCATATTAAAGGAGTTACACCCATTCGAGAAATTTCGACAATTTGTAACTCTGAAAATGCGAACACAGATATTCATGAAACGTCGCGACTGAAAATAGTTACGATTCAATTCCAGGGTATTTTTAAAAAATTACTAATTCTCTGTTATGTGTTTTTTTCTAATTATGTTAAATCATTTGAGTTGGTAGAAAATAGAAAAAAAAATAATAAGTTTCTGTACTACAAGTGCTTTTTTATTTTCAGGTTATAGCTATAGAAGCGCACAAAATTCTTCGACGTCAAGAAATACTTCAAGTAATTACTTTCAATAAAACATGAATTCACTCTCTAATTCAAATACATTAAATCACTGTTCACGTTCGTGTAACTTTGGATCGCCATCCAATAAAGAAGAGAAACTAGTGGTTTTGGCGAATATGAAAGATAATAAATTAGTAGGAACCTCAAAGTATCAAAATGAAACCGTCGCTCTTAATAACGTGTGGACCAAAGGAACTTTCAGCAACCGAAGCAAAAGTAAACCTGACCTTAGTTTAAGTTTGCCCTCAGAAAAAATTACATGGAATAGTCAACATAATAATAACAATAATAATAATAATAACGATAACCAAGTTGACGTAAGAAGTGAAGACGATGACAAATATATTGATGTGGCGACTAATGATGTCAATACTGTGATTTCGCCAACACCAGACAACGAGTCCACTTCGCCGTCACATCATGCCAGGCGACCTATGAATGCATTCCTAATATTTTGCAAGAAGCACAGGCCAATTGTTCGGAGGAAATTTCCAAGTTTAGAAAATCGAGGTGTTACTAGAATATTAGGAGAATGGTGGGCGCTGCTTGATGACAATGATAAGAAACCGTATAAGGACTTAGCTAAAGAGGTAAGGCATTTATTAAAATATATTCTTGATATGACACTGCTAGAAAATTAAATTTGTTTATTTGTTCTAGTACAAAGATGCCTTCTTTTCCGCAAATCCCGATTTCAAGTGGTACAAATTACCAGCACCGCCTTTAAGAACGTTGACAACTCGGCCCAATAGTGCACAGAAGGATCCTATACATATTGCACAAAGTCCGACGCAAATAAATGCTTCACACGAATCTGAGTTCACTCCTGGAAAGTTAGCGGACGAATCGCAACTGGGAAGTTTATCAGCGTTATTGAACGTAAGCCATTTTACCAAATCAAATGACCTAGCTAATAAAGTACACGTGGAAGAGACAAAAGATGTGGATATCCAAAACGATAACTGTAATTATAACAATAATGTAGAAGTTCTTGCTAAATCTGATCCCTGTTTAGAAAGTCCGCCCACCATTGTGAAAGACATACCAATACCTCCAAAGCCAATCAAAAAACGAAAATTTATTGACAGTTTATTCGAAAATAGTAAAACTTCAGTTAGAAATATTTTTAACACTGAACAGTTATACATATCCGAAAGTCAACCCGAATTAAAGCACGCGAAGTTAGAATTAACGATAGAAGAAGATAGCCCCCAAGACAGTGAATTTAATAAGGAATTGATGAAGCAGATAGATAATAATACAACCCAAAATCAAAAATTAGTGCCTCAAAATTGCAGTAGCTTTTCAAATTCAGATTCGTGTAAGGAACCTAGGAAATCTGGCCGTTCATGCAAAGGAAAGCTGTATGCCGAGTTCATGATGAATGGAAAACTAATTAAAAATAAGAGAGAAAAAAGATGCAATTCCTTTGATGCTATAAAAAAGGAAGATGATGATTATAACATGAACAAACCTGAAATTAAGCCAGATAGTACATCCAATTTTGATCTTCAAAATACAATTAAAAGATTAGCTGAAAGAACTAGAGTGAATTTAGCTCAGATAGAAGACGACAGGTCCGAGTCGAAGGAAGTTGAACGTATTCGAACTAACTCTGAATCTTCCGAGGACAGTTTCATAAAAAATAAATTTGACCTACAAAAACGAATAGATGATTTGTCAAGCTTAGATTACGATAATTACATGCAAAGAAAAAAAGAGAACAAGAAAAAGAAAATGAATAAAACTAAATCAATACACATGTCCAATCATCAAAAGCAGAAGCTACAGAACAGCATATCATCTTCAGTTAATATCAACAACAACAATGTTCCAATAGGTTCCAAGAAACGAAAGAACAAATTAAGTATAACACATTTAGAAAAGAAAGATTCTGATTTAACTTGCGATAGTGCAGATAACACAGTGAATGATGATCTGTCTGGGTTGGCCACTTTGGCTGAAATTGCTTCCAACAAAGAAAAACTTAATCAAGATAAAGTATTACTATAATTCCCGTGCCTATATTTATTATTATATTATACATGAATAAAACTATGACAGTTGTTTATAGATATATAAGCATATTTACGTTAGAAGCTTTGATTGCAAAAGTAATCCCGAAAATATTCTAGTATCGTCAACATCATATATCTGGGAAAAAAACTTGCGTTTTTTTATCACAATTATGAAGAGGAAGGTATTTGGGGTTGCGAAAAGAATTAAAATTAATTATAAAGCTGCAATTATGAATATTACCAAGCAAATATGATCGATTAAAAAACTATTAGTC
This sequence comes from Cetonia aurata, assembly GCA_949128085.1. Lineage (NCBI taxonomy): Eukaryota > Metazoa > Arthropoda > Insecta > Coleoptera > Scarabaeidae > Cetonia > Cetonia aurata. The sequence goes on from OX421885.1 coordinate 4,444,914, forward strand.
ATCTTTGGGATATTCATAGCTTTATATTTGTTTGTATCTAGCAATTTTATTCCATTTAGTTTACTATATTATAATTTGTTATTGTATATGCTAACCTCGTTATAATTATGTTAACCATGTTGGATACATAACTACCTTAGAATTTATGTTATGTAGTACTAGTATTATCTTGTGCATTGGTCTGATTGAGTTTTGGTACTAAAATGTGAAAAGTTGTATGCAGTAAAGTGGTAGTTGTAGTATAACCACATAATCCCAAAGATGAGTGGATATTAGTCATATCAGGTATAATTTGTTTTTATTAATATTATTAAGATTAGTTTTCAATATAACAAGAAATGTTTTTTTTTTTCTGATACAGGCGGTCCTCGTACTTACATACGTCTGGTTACAGTCCCAGAAATGTGACTTCAGTCGGATTCGACTTAAGTCGAGTCCTTTTATAAGCACCTCTGTAACACAAAATAAATAATCAAACAATTTCTAAAATTGTCTGCTTAATTCTTTCATTTTGCATTTCACGATAAATTTCTCTATAGCCGATGTATGAATTCTTTATTAAAGTATTTACCCTATTGTTTCTTTCCAAATTTGTGTCGATTTCCTCAAATATTTCCATTGCTCGTTTTAAATGTTGAAATGCATTATCATCCTACCAGATCATAATGACGGGGGTTTTGACGGATTGAATTCGTGTTCTGCATACTTTTGTGAAAGGATCAGTTCCTTCTTCATTATGAGAAGTAAAGAGTTCGTGGAAATCCTCTTTGTTCACTTGCAATTCCAGTTGGTTAATCATTGCGACGAGTTGTTGTAACTTCGTTCCTCAGAATATGAACCTATTACACCCGGTACATTGAAAAAATGTGGAAAAGAAATTTTCTCCATACTCCATCTGCATCTAAAATACTATACTGTCTCGAAAATGCTTTTAGCTTTACTTTATCCTTTCAATCAGTTGCTTTAATGGCTTAGGCAAAAGTTCTTCTCAAATAGTACGACTTAAAAGACGCAATGACTCCTTGGTCCATCGGTTGAATCAGTGAAATTGTATTTGGTAGTAAAAATAGTGCTTTAACATTCTTATCAACTTCAGTTAGCCTCTGAGGATGTCCATGTGCATTATCTAGAATGAGTAGAGCTTTGAATGCTAAATTGTTTTCATTGCAATAGTTTTTTACAGATGGGACAAAGTAGTTGACAAACCAGTCTTTAAAAATGGACCCTGTGATCCAAGCTTTCCTATTCGATACCCAAATTACTGGAAACGTTTTCTTATCATAGCCTTTCATTGCTCTCGGATTTTCAGAGTGATAAACGAGCAATGGTTTCATTAGGAAATCGCCCGTAACATTTGAACCTAATAATAGCGTAAGTCGGTCTTTGGTTGATTTAAATCCTGACATTGATCTTTCATTTTGGCCTAAATACGTTTTCGTAGACATTCTCTTCCAAAATAATCCGGTTTCACCAAAAATAAAAATATGTTAGGACGTATAGTTTCCCTCCTCAATTATTTTTCCTAAAAGTATAATAAATTTCTTAGACCTTTCCTCATCTGCGCTTGCAGCTTCTTCCCCTTGCAAAGTTACGTGACGTATGTGATACCTGTTTTTGAAATGTGCAAACCATCATTTGCTGGCAAAAAATGTTTCATTTACAGCATCTGGACTGTTTTTATTTCGTTCAGTTTTTAGATTTTCGAAAATACTTAGCGCTTTCGTTTGGATAATTGGTAAACTCAGTGAAATTTTATTCTTTGTTTGGTTATTAATCCACACGATTAATAACTTTTCCGTATCAGCAACGAGTCCATCTCCCGATCTTATTATGGTCGACGTGAACGTGCCTCCATCTTTTATTTTGTTTAGAATTTTTACTTTATCTTTTATTATGGTTCTCGGAAGATTTAAACGTTTACCGATGTCGGTCTTCGAAACACCTTCTTCGCATAATTTAATTGTTTTTCACATCAAACGTAATTGCCTGTCGGTTTCAACCACCAGAACTAGAAGCTACGATGTTATTCATAGTCAAGATAAAATATTAAACTTTACGCGGCGCGGTAAATTAACAGTTTGGAAGCACAACTCAAAACGGTACTGAAAATATGAATTAATAACCAGGGAAAGAATGTAGAGGGTTTGATTTGAATTAAATGCTCGAGACGATTCTACGTAGAGAAACTTTCCGTAAAATTAGGTCACCTGCGAAAACAAATTCTATCAGAGGGAAAAACAAACATCGCTGTTTTTCTGTTGTAAACAATATTTCGCACATACACATATATTTTACGATTTCTTTTTAGTTCTTAATGAACGACGTAACTTTGAGTTTGCCTCTTGACGTAAACCGAAACAAGGTGTAAACTTCATGACTTTACTCCGCATCGACTTAAATCGGGGCGACGTATGTCGGGGACCGCCTACACTGTTATTTATTTCACACATGCTGTAGAAGTTAATCTAAATATGCTCCATGTAATTAAACCAAAATATAAATGTATATGCTTTATTTGGGGACAGGAACCACAGGGTACTTTATAATGTGGGGGTGGGAACTATGACATTAGGTGTGTCGAAGCGAGCATTATCCAGCAATCGAACGTGATAAGTGCATGATAACCATCAAGGTACCCGATCATTCTTGTCTCTATTTATTTTATGCAAATTGTGAAAGAAAAAGTTACAACCATATTTTACTATGAATCTTGTCATATTTTAATATAAGTATACCTTACATTTATTTATTATTAGATAAAAAATGTATGGTTAGGAATTTACATTATATGGTCTAAATTGCAATAATAGCTTCTTACTATTTGAAACGTTTATGTTTTCTAGCATATACTGTTACCTACATAATATGTTGTATTCTTAGAAATAGAGTAGGAAGAATGTTGCTTCGACGAGTGCGCATCCTGTTTTAGAAGGGCATATAACAGGTACAATTTTTTTCAATACTATTGATTTGCTATTTCGATACGACTTTGGTAAGCTGGTATGAAAGACTATTTTGTTTTAGAACAGAGTTTTGTATAAATATTCATCTGTTACCTTAAATATCATCTTTTTCTCTCCCTTCCTCAGTTTTAACAATATTTCGAGCAGTTTTCGAAACAATATTGTTTAATGTTCAAGAATAAATAAATTATAACCATGTTTCTTGTAATTTGTGTCCTCTGTTCTACATCAAATTCAATTTGGGCAATCACCAACCTTCATTATTAGAAGGGCCGCGCATGCTTAAAAACGCATTCCCTCCACTCTATTTCTATGGTTGTATTACAAAAGTGTATTTAAATATTTGTAATATAAGAAGGCAAGAAATTCTTATTGCAGTTTAGACATAATTATATATCATTTAGTCATGATTGTATTGATCAAACCAAAACAATTTCCTAGTTTTCTATTTTTATTGTTGTAAATGTATATATCGTTTTTATGAAATTTATATTACATGTTATCCAATGCAATAATTTTAAGAGATTTTTATTGATAATTATTGATCTGATGAAGATCTAAAAAACAAAGAATGTGTATTAAAGTAGTTAACTCCATTATTCTATATAAAGAAGATATATTTACTGTTACAAGTTTTTGATAATATTTCTGTTACTAATCTGATTACCCTGTTTATTAATTGTGTATATTATATTACATAAATATTTTATTTTGTATCTTATTCACTTTTTTGAAAGCAATTTATTATCAGGTCATCAAAGCAATGAACATTTTTTTACAAATATATGTCAATAGATTTTGGATTTTCTGAAAATACGACCATGTATTATGTAATTATCCAGTTGTCGGATTAACATCACAATAAATTCAAGGGAATATTTGCGCAACATATGTTCTTACTTGCCGCCTACTCAATACTTTCTATCAGCAGGGAATTTTTTTGCAACAATTTTGCACATGTCCACTGTGAAGGTTTGCACTTTAAATACTAAAAGAATTATTCATCCATGTGGGACAAAAGTAGGAGCATAACATCTTAAGAGTAAATGCTCATTGCTTAGTTACTTAATTAAATTGCACTTGTTAAGTTTTATTACATGTAACATTAGTTAATAATTGTACAAAATGACCAAATACTGTTTATCAATTAAAGCCTTATAGTTAACATAAAAGTACAGTAATTACACAGAGTAATCTATATCATAGACTCATGTATGTTGTCTATGATTTTTCATAGTACATACATAAAATTTATAGCTCCGTGTAAGAAATATTATCCAAGTATGTGAGCTGGTCTCAATTGTGGAAGTCAAAACGCTATTATTCTCGCAATAAAATCAACACGGAGTATTTTCCGTTATTTGTCGATGTATTTAAGAACTGGCGTGTAATTGTAATTTACACAAACGAGTGATGCTGTAACGGAATGTGATATTTTATTTTTGTATTGTTGTGAACAGGGATATGAAATATTTTATTTATCTATTGAGATAATATAACTATATCCGTATACATGTAATAATATATAGATGGTGCCTTTTTATTTATTTTTTAAAAAGATTCTGAATTTTACGCCTTTCTAGTAAAACAAAGTATATGAATTTTACTTAAAAATATTTCTAATAAATGAAACTTCAACACCAAATTCTTGTTTCATTTACTACCATGATACTAACATATTGTGAATCTTGGGATTTTTTATATTAACATTAACAAGCAAAAGCGATACCATACGAACTAAAATAAATTAGTTTTCGTGAGCTTATTTAGAATATTTCGGAATTGGATCTCCTATTTTAGTTGAAGAAAAATTATGTTTTACATTTCAATGATTATCTCCGGTATAATAGTAAATAATAACTTTGATGTTGTCTCTAGTTCCCCAGTTTGTGATGAGTTGTCGCTCTGAAAATGACGCCTATAGCACTCTAATGTAAATAACTCCATATATGAAATAACTATTGTTTCTGTCCTTCTCTGTCCTGATTTTCAAGTAAATTCAATAAATTGTAAAAAATAAAGCTACTTCGAGCAATCGAATTCTCTATTCATCAATATACTCGGTGTTTCATTAAAAAATAATAATTTAATTCACTTAAGTTAGGGTAAAGGTGACAGTCGTTGGCACAATGAGGTTGTGTCGATTTGTATATAGCGGTCACAATGTACTCCGTGTAGGAAGATCTGCTATAATAACTAAGCCATCCGTAACAGGAAAGATAGTACTTTCGAACTACGTCAATTGTTTATACTCTACCCTTGTTTAACCATGAGCTATCCTAAAGAAAAATAAAGATAGTTATATTTCATACTGATTGGCAGGGAAGCTACAGTTATTGGCATGTGGGAATATAGTAATTGGCATAACTACTTTAAAGAGAGGTTACAATCGCCGGGGTAAATGGCGATGGTAAACTCGGCCGATTATGAAAATTAGTGTTAATCCCGTGTGTCCATGTAAACTCGCCCGGCCGAAAGTTTTATATTGCAGTTTCCATATGTAAACTGGGCCACCAATGACTATCTACCTGCCAACCATTGTCGTCCTTACCCTACCTAAAACGCAGATAACTTAAAAAAAACAAGTGCAGATAGACGTGGGGAGTCCCATTACCAATTTAGAGACCATTAAATGTTCTATCAACATAAAAATATACAGGCTGTTCCATTTGAGATAACAAAGTTACATAGGAGTAAAGTTTACAGTTTGCCCTAGGTACTTGAACACCCTGTAGAATACCGGACAACGTTAAATATCAGATTCAATCAGTCAAAAGATTTACAATTACGGTTGCGTTTCTCTTCTTTGAATTGAAACGTTTTCGGAATACTAAACTTCTCTTGCAACATTGCATTTTGAAAAAAAAAATGAAATATCTCAAACTATAAAAATAATATATAATAATAATAAAGGGAACAGTGTACAAATTCTAAAATGCCATAAAATATAGGATGTTCTATTAAGAAAAACATAACTTTGATACATTGCTAAGTTTTGGGACAGCCTATACATTGCGTATTATTTTTAAACCGTAGATATAACCACAGATAAGTAATACAGATAGCTCACCTTACGGGAGAATGAGGAGTTGCACAACTTTTTTTTTATATCATAGAATGATAGAGAATATAGTAATATATTGCCCTTTATTAAACGGTCTTTTAAATTGTTTCTCATTAAGGCATAATTAATTGTCGGAAGTGCTCTAACGTCATAAGTTCTTTCATTCATAAATTCGTAGTCATTTCGTAGCCGGTAAATTCGGTTACTACCTTTGTCACTGTTCCCCATAAATGACTGCTGTAATCTGTGATTACTACGGGGGAGTAATTTCTATGTTGCCATATTATGTGCCATATATTCTCGTTCATTCGTAAAATTTTACTACGTACCTGTGACGTATAAGGGTCTTAAAAAATTTATATTTCAAAAACTACTTTACATGAAACCGTCAAGATTTCAGTGTAAATATATATTTAGGTCATGTACAAAAAAAACATTATTTTAACAAGAATTAAAAAAAAGTGCAATTCCCACAGGCAATTCCTCATTAAGACGTTTATTATTCGGCAACCTATAATATTGGGTGTGGGGTTTACCTGTGGATTGTAGACAGAGTGTTGGCGAGGGATTTCGTTCGAAATACAAGTAGTAGTTAATACATAATAACGGGTGTTTTTTAAGCCCGATAGAACTTTAAATTGTAAAAAATAACAAAAAATTAAATTTTAATCGAAAGATCAATACATGGAATTAACATTTGAAAATGATTTCGTGCACATGGCCACCAGGGCTGTTCTTGACGAAGCGCATTCTGGACGTCCAATTTTGTGCCACTTTTTCGAGCATTGCTGGAGGTATGCCACGAATAACACGAACAATGTTGGCCTCCAAGGCGTCAATTGTTGCTGGTTTATCAGCATAAACTAGTGACTTCATTCATTTCTCGAAATAACTTTATCGCCAAGTTTTGTTTTCAATAAGTCGATGGTTGCGGTCGCCGTATGGCACGTAGCGCCATCCGATTGAAACCACATCTCGCCCGAATCAATGTTATCCATATTTTCAAACAAAAAATCATTGATCATGGTGCCGGTAACGATCTCCATTGACCGTAACGCGAGCTCCGGCTTCATTTTTGAAGAAATAAGGTCCACTGACGCCACCAGCGTGTAAACCGCACCAAACGGTGAATTTTTCTGGATGTAATGGAGTCTGTAGGGTCTGTTGTTGATTTATTTCACACCATATGCGGCAATTTCGTTTATTAACAAACCCGTTAAGTCAAAAATGAGCTTCATCGCTAAACACAATTTTGCGATAAAACATCCGATCAGTTTCCAACTCGTCTAGAGCCCAATCGGCGAAAGAACGACGCATGTGATGGTCTCGTAGTTTTAATTCCTGCACCAGCTGCATCTTAAACGGGTGTAAACCAAGATCTTTGCGCAAAATTTTCCACGTAGTGGACGGACAGAGCCCCAATTCCTGCGATCGACGACGAATTGATAAATTTGGATCTTCTTCCACACTTTCGTTTACAGCGGCGCTATTCTCTTCAGTACGCACATTAGTTATTGCATCATTTAGAGAGTATGTGGAATGAAATCTAACCACAGTTCCACGAATGACTTACTCAGATGGACGATAATGTGCGTCATAAAAATCACGAAGTCGTCTATAAGTTGCGCGAATAGATGACTGATTTTCAAAGTAAATCTGGATAATTTGGTAGTGTTGTTCAAGTGTCAATCTATTCATGATGATTTGCCAGAGTATACTGATCATAAATATCAAAAAGTGAGCGCAGTATGACAGTTCGTTTGACAGTTAACCCTTTCGTAAGGTCCATTGTACTTAAAAAAAACACCCATTATTAGAAAGGGAGATAGATATACGATATAGATATAAGTGCAATAAGTCGAAAACGCTATAAGACGTTTATTATTCGGCAACCTACAAACACTCTTTTTGAGACCCATTTTCGCATCCACGCTTGTTTACCTTGTATCATAGAATAACCCGACGTACTTGCTGACATGTTGCTGACTAACGCTTCGGCGCTAGTATCGATTTTTTGACTAACCAGATTGATTTTTGAAAATTTTATACATATGTGTCATTTTTGAATTTGCGCGTTTTCAATCGTTTGAAACTGCTTTTATCTCTTTGTGAGTGAAATGGCTGTAATAATTGTGAATATCCGTATTTGCAATAGTGGGTGGCTTAAGAAATTTGCTGCGCGCCAGGATTGATACAAAAAGTGTTCGAAGGAAATTTGAAACATGAGCAAATCCGTATCAAATTTTATCGCTTGTCAATTACGGAATGTACACCATACAAAATGTGACAGGTGATTTACCAATTTCATCATCTGTTCTTAATTTAATTGAATTACAATGATTACTATTTATTATTATGATAATTATTCCTTATATATTTATTTAAGAAAGCGATTGTAATAAAACAAGTTAGTTAATAGTTTTACCTTTTTTTTTTTTCAAGTACCTAATGAAACTACATTCGCAAGTGTCCGATAAGAATACAGTAATTAAATTGCCTAAACAATTCAAATGCTTCTAAACTCTGGAAGATGACTGCTCAGCGTCGTCCAAACGTCGGCATAGCCTCATACTTGATGGTACCGGCGTGCCACCTACATATCCTTCCACGATAGTGGGCTGCTGGGCTGCCACAACTTTTCCAATCACAACTCACGATCCTTGATCGACTGCTCATCGCTAGTACCGGTCCCGTCTTTGAAACATTACGCCAGCAGGATACAATCTGAGCGTGTTTACACAAAACACTCGGTGTAATAAATATTATGATACTCAACCAATAATATTAAGTAATAATTAATGTACCTAGAATTTTGAGTAATAAGTAACACAACCAATAATTAATACTTCCAGTATATTGTATAATATGGATCCTAACCAATATGTAATAACTTAAACTTTTCATATATTGAAGAATATGGTACATAGCCAAAATGTAAGAATCTTTGCTTTTAATATATTGAATAATTAGGAAGACAACCAATATGGAACACAACCATTATGTAATAATTAATTCTTTTAATATATAGAACAATATGGTACACAGCCAATGTGGAACAATATGGTACACAGCCAATATGGAACAATATGGTACACAGCCAATATGGAACACAACCATTATGTAATAATTAATTCTTTTAATATATAGAACAATATGGTACACAGCCAATATGTTCATAAATATTTAAGTAGGTATATTCATGAAAAACAATTGTTTAGTAAATTATGACTTGTCAAGCAAGAGTGTCAAAAGCCATCTCGTCAGCATAATTGAGCCGTTGAAAGTCAGAGTGGTCTATGTCAAAAAATAAGGTTTTGAAAATAAATACAGAGCTAGATTCTCCACATTCAAGTCTATTGCTTGACCAAGTTAAAAAAAATATTCTTTTGGTATTTGTCATAAAACATCACCAGTTTATTTTTGTACCGTAACAGGTTACTGCTAGTGTTTAAGGGCAAAATGGTACAAGTCCGACTTAGCCCACTATAGCTGTAAACGTATCAGTGCGCATCAGCTTCAGATAGTGTATAGTTGTCAGAGTATCAATCAGCTGGTACTGCGATAAAATTAGAAATATGAGTTCTAGTGAATCAGAAGTAGAACCATTTAGTGCTAGTGGAAGCGAATACGAACCAACCGAGCGGGATGATTCAGAATCGTCGTTATCAGGTACTTCAGTAAATTAGTATTTTATTAGCTTTGTTCCATCTAAGCTCGCAAACTGTCAGATGGACGTCAGACGCATGCGCATTACTTAATTTGTTAGACATAAAGGTGTTTATTGCAACGTATTTACTCAATGCGCAAGCCTCTGATGTCCATCTGACAGTTTGCGAGCGTGATGGAACAAACCTAATGTGTACACAAAATATAACCTACAATTTGCTCTAGGTGATCAAGCCCAATCAAAGTCAAAACGTATGGGAAGAAAACGTGTCAGAGAGCCTGAGAAACATATTAAATCGATTCGGAAAAGAAAAAGAAATACAGGTCAAGAATATATTAGCACATCAAAAAAGATTATTCCTGCTAAAGTTTTTAATAACGTAAATTGTAATTGCAAGAAAACTTGCTTTAGAAGAATTACTGAAGGGCAGAGGAAATTAGCTTTTGAGAATTTTTGGAAGATGGGAAACTTTTCTTCACAAAATGCGTACATGTGTGGTTTGGTTAAACAAAGTGAAGTAAAGATGCATCGTCCAAGAAGTAATACCAGAATGCCAAAGACCGTAACAAATACATATTACGTAAATATTGGCAAAATTTCACATAATGTATGTAAACAGTATTTCTTGCAAACTTTTCAAATATCAAATGGTCGATTGGAAAGAACCCTAAAACATGCGTGCACCTCATCTCCAGGTGAAGATTTACGAGGAAAACATGAACCTGTGAACAAGACATCCGAAGAAAAGGTGCAACATATCCGTGATCATATAAATAGTTTCCCTTCTTACCAGTCCCACTACACACGAAGTCATAATCCTAACAGAAAATACCTACTTTCTAATTTAAACATAAGATTAATGTACAATCTTTACAAGGAGAAGTGTGTTGATGAAAACATGTCTTTTGTAACGGAAGCAGTTTATAGGAATATATTTCATCGTGATTTTAATCTGCACTTTCATGTGCCTTCAAAAGACACTTGTGTTAAGTGCGACTTGTTTAAAGCAAAAATAGATTGTGAAACCGATGAACAAAAGAAACACGGCTTGAATACGGAACACATTTTGCATCTACGCAAAGCTGAAAAAGCAAGATCTAGTTTGACAAGCGACAGGTCTCTGTCTATTTTGGATAAAGATGTTTATGGATTTACTTTCGATTTACAGAAGGCACTACCCTTTCCAGTTTTGACATGTTCAGTTGCGTACTATAAAAGAAACATGTATGTCTACAATTTAGGGATACATGAACTACATGAAAAAGAAAATGCATTTATGTACGTATGGGACGAAATAACTGCATCACGAGGGACGCAGGAAATAGGATCATGCATACGTAAACATATACTAGAACATGCAGGAAATGCAAAGCACATTATTGCTTATAGCGATGCATGCGGTGGTCAAAATCGCAATTTTAAGCAATGTTTGTTGTGGCTTAAACTTTTAGCGGATACTAATATTGAAGTAATTGATCATAAATTCATGGTTCCCGGACATTCGTATCTTCCCAATGACCGCGATTTTGGCCAAATTGAGCAATATGCTAAGAATCGATCAATATACGATCCCAGCGATTGGTATACAATAATAAAAAAATGCAGATCAAAAAATCTATTTACGATTTGTGATATGAAGCAAAACCACTTTTTTTCGACAAGGCCATTGGAACAGTCTGTAACTCGTCGATATAAAAATGAAGATAATGCTCCTGTATCCTGGCTACAAATCCAATGGTTACATTTTGAAAAAAATCATCCCTACAAGATATTTTACAAAATGACCCTTAATGAAGATTTCCCGTTTGACGTGACAAGGTGCACCTCGAAATTTGAAACATGTTGTGTTAACTCCGTTATACGAATCCCCACTCTTAATCAATGATAAAAAAAAGAAAAATATGGAAGAACTTTTTCAGTTTATTCCTCCCGTTAATCAGAAATATTTTGTAGATATTATTGGAGATAGTAGTGTTGAGGATTATGGCCCTTTTGAATATGATCAAGATGAATAAATATTATTTTTTTTGCTTAATTTTATAAATATTACGTCAATATTTTGTCTTTATTAATACCAATAAAATCTGATGAGATATAAAAATTGTAAAAGTTTGTATTTTCCCAAACATCACCGACACCAAGTGTATACTCATTTCAATGATACGTTAAAATGCATAATGGTCTATGTCTTCAAACTGCAAAAAAATGGTACAAAAATAAAAATAAGAAGTAATTACTGTTTACAGATATTTAAGTTAATATGCATATTAAAATATTTTCGTAAAGATAATTCGGACTTTTCTTTCAATAATTTTAGACAAGACTCTAACTTTACGCTTCCATATCTCAGAATACATTTCTTTTGACTTAGATCACTCTGGTTTTCAATGGCTCAATTATTAAAACCTACTAGCACATGCCAGATCGTCAAATGTATAATGTTTGATACACACCGCCCTAAATAATAAATAAATACACCAATATTTGGTGAAACACAACCTCACACATTCAACTAAGAGATGCGCCTACAACATGCAACAATTCAAATATACAATATTGAATAATTAGAAACCCAGCTGCGATTGTCAGTAATTCAAACGTACTTACTTGTACTTTCCTCCAAAAAGCGCACACTCTTGGTGGCGACACTAATTATTTTTTTCCTTTTAAAATTGCAGACGTCGCGACAGCACTCACTTACTTCCACTCTTCTTTTTTCGTTGTCACTGTCACCTATATGTATATCATAAGCCTACTTCAAAAACGTTTATTAAAATGTAGAACAAATGCTCGCCATTTTAATACATTTCCATTTACTAACAAAATAACAAACTTAACCAAAAAGACAACAATAAAAGAATCCCTAACACGATTTATTTTAATTTGCTTTTTTATGTATTGCAAATATTTGTACTGTATAATTATGTATTTATGTGCGCACAATAAACGATTTCGTTCTTATTTTCATTTTATTTTCTAATCATATTCATTTAAATGCATAAAAATTTTAAACAATATATTTTTTAATTGCAAATAATATCCAATCTCCCGCGTATAGGAAATAGTTCTTGCTGACTAACGCAAACTACGAAACCCCAGTCTCAAAAGGTTTGAAACTTTGCTCTTGCCGCGTGAAATTACACGGGAGGTACACGTATATTATAGGTATATACAGGCTGTTCTTAAATACCATGTACAATAGGAAGGGGGTAATTATTTGGTTTATTTTGTGCCTAAAATTTCATATAAACATAGGTTTGCAAACGCTTCGTTGCCAATCTGCAGGGTGTTGAAATTTCAAGATTTTTTCACTTTTTACTGTATAGCTCCTACAGTTTTTGAGATATTTTGCTCAAATTTGGAAGGTAGGTTACGCTATAAGGCCTGCATCATTATCCATGCCAAATGATGATGTAAATCTACAGGGTAATAATTTTTTCGGGATCATGCCCTCTTTTCTCACCCTGAACTTTTTTTGCGATGCGCCACTGCTGGATTCTAAAATACGCAATAAATTTTCCGTCTTGTTTAGAAACTTTTTGATCTCTTGTATTTTTTTCTTATCTCTGACCGTTATCGAGAAAAAAAATAGAAAACAATTTTCTAATTCGCCAGAGAAAATGAAATTTTTTAAAATGGTCTAGCAGGCTCTGGCTTTATTCAGATAATCACTTGAGTTTATTTATTTTAAGAGTTAAGGTGCTACTACCTGTTAAAAAATAGGACGACCCGGTTTTCGTAGCATTGTTTTATTACAATACAAAGTAACATAACTAATAACAATAAAAACCCTAATTAATAACAATGACAAGGAAACTATGCTACAACAATTGTTGAAAGTGTCCTCCTCCAACCCTTATACAGGCGTCCGCTCTTCTTCTCATTGATGCTCGCACTCTCTCAAATACTCCTGGAGTATTTCTTATCGTTTCAAATCCATCGATTATTCGATTTCGTAAGTCATCAACAGTATTCACAGGTGTTGTATACACTAGAGATTTGAGATGTCCCCACAGGAAAAAAATCTATACTATTTAAGTCAGGGGACCTAGGGGGCCAAGGCTGAGGTCCACCTCGTCCTATCCACCTATTCTCATATACTTCATTTAAATAATCCCGAGCCAAAATAGAAAAATGTGATGGGGCGCCATCGTGCATATACCATATTTGATTTCTAAGTAAAAGGGGCAAGTCTTCAAGTAATAAAGGCAATTCATTCTGCAAAAACAGCCTGTATGACTGACCAGTAAGTCGACCAGGCAAAAAACAAGGACCAATGAAGTTATCTCCAATTATACCACCCCATACATTTAATGAGAACTGTTCTGCGTTTGTACAATTTCATGTGGATTTTCATCTGCCCACGTGTGGTTGTTGTGGAAATTCATAATTGAAGTCCTTGAAAAATTCGCTTCATCGGTAAAAAGGATTTTACAATTAAAAATTCGGTCTGCTGCTAGCTTATCAAGGTACCATTGGCAGAAATCAATCCTTAAAGGGAAGTCTCGGGGAAGAAGAGCCTGCACTCTTTGAATGTGGTAAGGGTATAGCAGGGAAACACGTAGAATACGCCAAACAACTTGATGACTAATATTTAAATGTTCACTGATTTTTCTGGTGCTGGTGCGAGGATGTCTGTCTATTTCATTCAGAACAGCCTCTTCGATGTGTGGTGTTCTAACAGTACGTGGTTTACCTGCATCATTAGTATTCTTTTTAAAAGTTCCAGTTTCTCCAAGACGCCTATGAATATTTGAAAATATTCGATGATCGGGTATCATTCTATTGGGATAGCGCTCAATGTACAGACGCCTGGCTTCTCTTGCATTTCCATTCGCAAGGCCGTAGATAAAATGCATGTCAGCCATTTCAGAATTAGTGAAATTTGGCATATTTACAAAATTATAACGAGTATTTAAAACACTTTTACACCTTACAGTTTGCAATTAAAAACTTTACTTATACAGACACAAGTTACGATTTATAATGTCAGTTGTCAAATTAATAAACTCAAGTGATTATCTGAATAAAGCCAGAGCCTGCTAGACCATTTTAAAAAATTTAATTTTCTCTGGCGAATTACAGAAAATTGTTTTCTATTTTTTTTCTCGATAACGGTCAGAGATAAGAAAAACATACAAGAGATCAAAAAGTTTCTAAACAAGACAGAAAATTTATTATTTATTATTATATTTTAGAATCTAGCAGTGGCGCATCGCAAAAAAATTCAGGGTGGGAAAAGAGGGCTTGACCCCGAAAAAATTATTACCCTGTAGATTTACATCATCATTTGTCATGGCTAATGATGCAGGCCTTATAGCGTAACCTACCTTCCAAATTTGAGCAAAATATCTCAAAAACTGTAGGAGCTATACAGTAAAGTGAAAAAATCTTGAAATTTCAACACCCTGCAGATTGGTAACGAAGCGTTTGCAGACCTATGTTTATATGAAATTTTAGGCACAAAATAAACCAAATAATTACCCCCTTCCTTATGTACATGATATTTAGGAACACCCTGTAAATTTATTATCTATGTTCGCATTAATAAACTTATTGGCAAAGAAATTAATTTCTGTAATCTTGTTGATAAAACAAATGAAATACGAACTAATTCACTTTAGCCGATATTCGCATGGAAACTTCTAGAAGAGATTAACGATTACTACTTTTTTTTATAGAATATATTTTTCTTTAACATGGTAAATAATCCAGTAATCATACATCGTCATTTTCCGTGAAACACACCGTATACTCCATATTTTGATTAATTTGAAAGGAACAGTATAAAACACTAAAAATACTGAATGTCAGCAGTAATTATAAGAACATTTATTCAAACAGCAAATGCTATTGAAGCATAGTACAACCTTACAGTATAAATTATTTATAGAATTCATGTTCGCTTTCGTCCTTCTTTATATTGTTCTTGTAAGCTTTCTCAAAATCTTTAGGCAAAACGATGTATCTATTTTCACGAACTGCATGCATGCCAGCTTCTTGACAAATAGCGTTTATATCAGCACCTGAGATGCGATCAGGACGTGCAACGTAATCTTCTAAATCAACCTGAAAAAGAAAAAAAATTTAACGAGGGCAACATTAGAAAGATAGAGCGGAGTCTATTTGCGAGTGAAACTGTTGAAGCGTCTACTTTTACCGACTTTTTTGACGTCCACCTGACGTTTAGCACTCCTAAATTCCTCTACACTTTTTTTAAGGTTCATAATATCAATGGAAATAATAGAAAAACAGTTCTTCTGATATATCTAGTTAGCCGTGTATTTTTTTTTTCAAAAAGTAAATGTTTTTTACCGTTTGACCGTTTATCTATCTCCACTAGTTTCTGAGATCGCCATATTAAACATCGAAAAAATAATCATCTGTATATGTACTTTGACGCAAAAAGGTATATAACATACATATTACTATACAAAAGTTTTGAACTGAGATGTACAGCTTGCTATAGGAACATACATGTGTGTGTATGTTTTGTAACGGCATTTTAGCAACCCTAATCATTCTTCTAATTTTAATATTTAGTTAGTATTCTTAGTAGTAGACATATTATTATCAGGTATCATAGTTTTCAATCAATCAAGTTTTGTTATTGTTATTCATAACCATCGCAATGCTTTAAGCCCTGACGTTTGCGCTATAAATCCGCAAATACTTAATATAGAAGACTGGGCTCTCACTATTCAAATGCAAGATGCCTACGGGTTATTACTAAAAAGCTAAACGCGGAGAATTGTGACAAATCTCTGAAACAAAATTATTCTCTGAAGAACGAACGTCTTGTTAGGAACAAATGACGGTAAAGACAAACTGGTTATTCCTAAATTTGCGCGATTTAGTATTGTATGAAAATATCATCATGCGATTGATCACGTTGGACTGCGTAAATGCGAATCCATAATAAAAGAAAATCTCTGATTCGATGGAATGAGTCGGTTTATAAATAACAATAATATTTATTGAATAACAACAGTTAATATCAAATTAAATAAACTATTTATCCAAATGGTAATGTATCGGCGGAGCCGTCTTTATAACATTGCCACAATTACAACTAATCGATAATTTAAGTAAAATAACTAAAGAAAGCACAGTCAGGTCTTTAACTATACTAGATATAAAGAAAATAAACTATGATTGAAATAGATAACTACTAAACCTATCGAAGATTACATCCTAGAATTCAGGTAAGTAATTCTTAGTTTTAAAAGTTAGTAAGTGAAAATTGGAGCTATGCAAACGCAAATGTGTGTTTAAAACTGTAGCAGCTAAGTAGGTAAAGTAGCTACTGTAGCAGTTCAGATTACGCAAATCTCTGTCTGTACGCATTGTAATATAAACAAAGAATCTAGAATTTTCTTTTCTAATTTAAGCGGATTTACTACATTTTTTCAAAAGCAACCATACGATCTAACATTTTAAATACAATAAGCGGCAGGAGCTTACCAAGTAGCTTTAATATAAGATGGAATTTTACGTCGCGTGCAGTATTTACGGTTCAATTACATAAAACGAAATTAATTGAAGTTTTTGACTTTATAATCAATAGTGATGATTTCAGAAATGATGCAGACTATATAAGATTAAAAAATTATTTAACCAACGAAAAATTTTGCTTTCTATTAGAAACTTTTAAATTGATTTTTGAACAAACCGAGGTTACATTTTCAATACTTAGACTATTTCTTTTACATTTTGAAAAATATTGGCTTGACAAGGGTTTGTTATAATTTTTAGAGTTTATTTTTGGTATATCATTACGTTTATTAGAGTTTATTTTAAGTTTTTATTACCTTTTTATTTCTTTATTGCAGAATTTTATTTTATTTATTGTTAGTTTGCTAAGAGTTTGTTATTGTTTTTAGAGTTTATTTTTGGTAACTATAAAAATATAAGTTATTGACCGAGAAGAGTTGCTTAGACTACAGTAGAATTTCAGGTAGAGTATCTTTTAAAACATGTACTGAATAGTGTAGCATGCCCATGAGCAAATGCTGAGATATAGCGTTACAATCGCAGTATAGAAAAAAAATGTTGTTAATGCCAGTGTAATTAATGAAGGTGACTATAGGGGACACCTGTATATAATTACATCGATTTTAGTTTCACTGTTGTATAAAATGTATAGGATTTAAAATATGAATATGCAAAACAAATGCACACGCAAATTACGTCATCTTAACAGAATTATTAATCCTCATATTATTTTTCTGCGTAGAAACATGAAAAATGAAATAATATATAGGATGTTCCATTTAAAATAAAGGAGTAACTATGCGTTTACCTGGTTCTGTATAGTCAGAAATATCTCTAGAAATATATTTTGTAGAAAAAGTGTCTTCGGTGGGACAGTACATACAAAGTGTGCTTACCTCCTCTGATAAATTCATTTTGGATGTTATAGTACTAAAGATTAAGCGTTTCTGTCTGCGATCTGGCAAAGGAAATTCTATTTTTCTGTCCAAGCGGCCCGGACGCAGCAATGCAGGATCCAGAGTATCAGCTCGGTTAGTAGCCATTATAACCTGTATGAATAAAATAATTAATCGAACTAATAAAATACAAGATTTATGAAAGGTATAAACGAGGCGTAAGTGTTTCTGTAAGGGACAGTTGTTTTTATAACTAACTCTCTTAAAATATTTACATTTGACGACGTTTGAAAAGTATAAGGCATAAATGAAGCCATAACTTTTAGTGAACCACTCAGGGCCCTGCGGTGATATTGGGCGGCGAATTTTTGGGCAGCATTTTTTAATAGAATATAAATATGTATTGTTATTATCATAGTTATTTTTTTTTGTATTCTCACCGAAGTAGGGCGGCAATTACATAATGACACGGCATGGTCCTGCAGCCACTTAAAAATGTCAAGTAAAAACACCAAACGAGCCACCCTGCTCCTTTTTGAAAATTTAAAATTAAAATATAACGTTTCAGGATATTTTATTACTCTATTAATATAATGCAGACTAGCGATGGGTCGGATTCGTATGATTCGTACCGTTCATTCGTATGATTCGTACGGTAGGCATCATTTCTATTTATGCGGATTCGTATATTCATACGAATCCGTATAATTTGTACTAGCGATGGGCGATTCGAATCTTTTTAGTGATTCGAATCCCAAAGACTCCTAAAATTAAAGATTCGTACCGAAAGACCGTAAAGGATTCGTACCAGCCCAGGGCGATTAGAATCTTGTGAGTGATTCGAATCCTAATGACTCCTAAAATTAAAGATTCCTATAATATGATTCGTACTAGCGGTGGGCGATTCGAATCTTTTTAGTGATTCGAATCCTAATGACTCCTAAAATTAAAGATTCGTGTAATACGATTCATTCCGAAATATTGTAAAAAATTCATATAGATTTGTGATGATTCATGACTCTTTGTGATTAGAACTCTAATCACTCTTTGCACTTTATTCTAAGCATCTTGCAAGAAAAAAACGGTAAATTGAAATTTTCGTAAAATAAAACAAAGTGAAACAATAATGGATTATTTTGTTTGATTATTTGTTAATAACAAAAGGAAAACCTCAAAATTTCATCAAAGGTTAAACACAAAATTGTCTTGATGAATAGAGGCACATACATAGATAATATACATAGCTAATATACATAGGTATAAGATATTAGCAGACATTCAATCTTTTATATTAAAATTAAGAAAAAGCAGATACGATACCGTCTTTGAATTTATTCTTGACCGTTTATCTGTCACTATTTGTCCACTTTTTGATAAAATACGCTCGCATGGTACGGATCTAGCGGGTATAGATAATCTCTTTCTCATTAACTCAAATAATGTTGGATATATTGTTGGAGTCGAAGTCTGACTCCGACTCCGACTCCTTGACTATACTAGTATACAAGAGTCGTACTGATACGGATTCGTACCGTACGAATCATATATGGGAATCGAATATACTGATGAATCATACGAATCCGACCCACCTCTAATTTGTACCTATTGCCTATACAAATCATTTCAGTTTAGAATAGAATAGAATAGAATAATATTTATTGCCATATGTTGTAAACATTGACAGTGTCGATATTTTACAATGTATATAGCCTACTTATAGATAATTAATTAGTTGATTCTATAAAGAGAACAACAAAAATTTGACAGTCATGATAACAAGAATTCATTGACACAATAAAAAGCCTTATTCACGAGATAGTCAAAAGGGGATTTTTTAAAACAAATCTGATTCACAGTGGCTTTAATATCAGGAGGAAGCTTATTAAAGAACTGTACCGAATTGTAGTACGGCCCTGTTTCATATAATACAGTGCTAGGGGAAGGCACGGACAAATAATTTCTAGCCCTTGTCTGCACGTTACCATAAATGTCGCAATTTCTTGTGAATTTGTGATGATTTTTCTTATAAAACATTAATATCTCGTGTATATAGTGACGTCAGTATTTAAAAATTTCACGTCATGACTCCCGAGGACCAACACCAACCATACACCTCAGAATTTTTTTCTGAATAATAAATAACCGCGAAGACGAAGTTGAACTGCCCCAAAAAATGATACCTAACGCAGACGCGACTCCACACAGCCGAAATAAAATTTAGTGGTTCATCACGCCACTTCCGGTTCGGATCAACACAGACACCCAAAAATGCCGCAGGTAAAACCTCGGGGATTGATCTTCCAGCGCATTTTATGTAAGGGCTGCTTGGGTAAGCTGAATGGCCATTTTGAAATGCATAAGCTCGGTCTTATTTCGGTTTCAAGTCAATCCCTGGTTATCACACCATGCAATCATTCTTCTCTTGATCACCAGAAATAACACAACTTGTGTCGTCGGCATACTGCGTCAGCAAGCACTGCCCAAGCCAAACCATTCACACATAACAAAAATAGTGTTGGCTCAAGTATAGAACCCTGTGGTACACCGCTCGTAATATCCCAGATATCCGAATAAATGTGCTTCAGTATGCCACTACTCTCGCCCAACAAGCATACCAACGATTTTCTACCTGACAAGAAGGATTTAAATAAGTTATAAGTGACTCCTCTTAGACCATTCCGAGATAGCTTTTTCAGTAAAATGGTGTAATCAAGTGTGTCGAATGCTTTTTTAGATCAAAAAAACAAGCCAATAACACACTGCTTTGATCCAAACTTTCAAAAACATTGTCTAGTACATTATATACTGCGTCAGAGGTCGACACGTGTGAAGCCGAATTGGCTGGCATTTAATAATTTCTCTAAGTAAGATATTAACCTTTCATTAATGGTTTTTTCAAAGATTTTGGAAAATACAGTAGAGCTATCGGTCTGTAATTACTGACTTCTTTTGTACTTCCTTCTTATGGACTGGAATTACTTTCGATGTTTTTAACATGCCTGGGAAATTACCTTCTACTAAACACCTATTTAATACCTGGGAAAGAGGATCAGCAACACAGTCAGAAACATGCTTTAAAAGCGAGGAATTTCATCGATCGCAGCAGAACTCCTTATACTGATCTCTCGGATGATTAATTTAATTTCACTTGTACCGGTAGGTACTAAATACAAATTGCTACTGGCATTTTTTTTTGGAGCTATGAGAACATGCCCAACCGCGGCCCTGGAGGTCATCCTCGACCTCACACCCCTACACTTAGTAGTGGAGGGAGCGGTCCATGCGGCAATGTACAGACTAGTCAGAACGGGGACTGGAGGATACGATACCCCGTGCCAGAGGGCTTGGTCACCTCGAGCGGGATTCTCCCCACGTCTAAGTCTACCGAATGACGAGATGGTTAGGAAATTCAGCTTCGAAAAGTTTTTTTTGTTACGAAGCTGAGCAATAAGAGAGATTGGAAAGGAGAATCCTCCGCCTACTCCCTAAAGGCAAATGCCATTAAATGGTATGTAGACGGTTCAAAAACTGATAAAGGAACAGGTGCAGGGGTATTCGGGCCAGGAACCAAATACTCAGAGCCAATGGGAATATACCCCAGTGTCTTCCAAGCGGAGGTAACTGCGATTGGAAGATGTGCTCAATTGAACCTTGATAGGAACTATCGGAAGCAGAACATTGTGATTTTCTCCGATAGCCAAGCAGCCATAATGGCACTGAGCTCTAACACCATCAGTTCGAAATTAGTCTGGGAATGTCTTGGCAGACTAAATAATCTAGGCAAAGAAAACAAAGTTGCGCTATGCTGGGTACCAGGACACACTGGAATCAGCGGCAACGAGGTAGCTAATCTACTAGCGAGAAGGGCCGCCACAACTTCGTTTGTGGGACCAGAACCGTTCTGCGGCATAGGGATGAGCACCTACAAAAAAGAACTCAAAGATAGGGAGGAGACGCTCAGAGCTTCCCTCTGGGAAAATCTCCCTGGTCTGAGACACTCCAAGATATTCCTTGGAAATTACAGTAAGGAAAGAGCAAAGACCCTGCTAGAACTAAGCAGAAACAGACTACGCATCCTTGCAGGTTTTCTGACAGGGCATTGTCATCTGGGGGAACACATGACAAGGTCTGAAACAGAATAGTGATTGCAGGTTTTGTGGAGCGGAAGGTGAAAGTCCGGAACACCTAATATCCGACTGCACTGCCATCACAGAAACTCGTACCAACTATTTTGGCAAAGACGTCATAGACGAGGGAGAAATACCCTCCTTGAAACCATCACAGCTACTGCAATTTATTAAAGTTCTTGGACTGGATGGGGAGCTGTAAATGCGGGCAAACCCTAGCAGCTTACAGCTGATGTAGGGGGGCACAATAGATCGATAGGTCGCGGTGTAATGTTACCCTAATTAGATCTAATCTAATCTAATCTACTGACATTTTTAGTTGTTATGGCACGATGTGCGCTTTTTGTAGCTACATCAGCAAAACAATTTTGAACAAGTCTGCCACCTCGGCAGGTTCTTCTACTAATACGTCATCGCTGTTATAAAGTGAAACTGTTCTTGAAGATTCGTACGGATTTGTGACATCTTTTATAATGTTCCAAGTTGTTTTAGATTTATTCTTAGAGTTTAAAATTAGGTTATTATAAAATATCTTTTTAGTTTTCTCTATTTAAATTTTGTGATCACTGATGTTTCTTTAATTTATACAATTCTATAAAGTTTGAATCGCCAGTGGAATCAGAAAAAAGCCCCGAGTTCACGGAGTTCTGTTGCCATAATTCGAAGATCGTCGTCATACCAAGACGGTGATCTATTTCTTTTTACTACATGTGTTTTTTTTTAGTGGGAAGCACATATTAAAGTGATGCAAGAACGTATTATAAACATTTTCAAATTGAATTTCAGCGTTGTCATTGCTATGTACGTCCGTCCACTCTTCGCCGGCTATTCGTTCTTTAAATTTCAAAATGTTATTTCCCGAGAATGAACGAAGAACACAGAATTTTTGTTCCTGATTTACCAAAACGTTCTTCGCATACAGACACAGATGTCTATGATCAGATATATCGGATATCCCTACAGCGCAGTGATAGGTATCTACACAGTCATCCGCAAAAACATTATCGATTAAGGTGCAAGAATCAGCGGTAACACGAGTGGGCTCAGAAACATATGGAATTAAATTAAAGCAAGCAAAAATATTTAGTAAATTTTGTTTTTCAATTGAGTCAACATTAAAATTTATATTAAAATCCCCACACACAAACACTGCATTACCAGGATTATATACTTCGTACTGGCGCGCAGGCATATTCAAATTCCTTCTCAATTGGTGTAACAGCAGATTGAAGAAAATTGGTTGTAGCTCCACGCTTGGCATATATAGCTGTACCACCCCCTCTTGAGTCCTTTCGTGAAAAACTAGATACTAGGTTGTAATTGCTTAAAGAATAGGATACTATCTCATCGCTAGCCAACCAATGCTCCGATAGACAAACTACGGCAGGCAACGTTTGCTCAAAAAGAACAGCCTCCAAGGACGATATTTTATAACGAAGGCTGCGTATATTTAAATGAAAAAGCATTGGCGTCATACGCTTATACGAAGGTGATTTATGTAAAAAATTTCATTTGTTAACACGCTATCAATTGCCGACGAATTTATTGCTATAAGATTACTAATTATAGCATGATCAGAGCCTGGCATAAGTCTGACGCTCAAATTATTAATTGTTTTGACAATATGATTACAAATCCTCTGTTTGACGAGCATATTCACATGTCAACTATATCTTAAAGCATCCTTGCCATTTGTAATAGAATTTGTATCAATAATGTGAACTGGCTGTTAAGTTTGCGCAATTACAGCGTTTCTATAAAGATTACAATTTAACCTATAGACTGAGTTGTTGTACAGGGTGCTTGCTGATTTGAAAAGTCAATAAAAGAAAAAGTACTTCAAATATCGATTTAATTCTTTTTGTATCGTATAGTAAACATTCTGAATTTTTGTTTTAAGTGGTTTTAAAAATGACATCGGGCAAATGGCGGCCCTCATTCGTGATACACTGATCAACCCTAGATTTAAAGTTGCGCTCCACTCTTTCGAGCATATCGACGGGAATGTTGGCGATGGCTTGGCAGATGTTGTCCTTCAGGTGTTGCAGGGTCCGGGGTTTGTCGTTGTAAACGATGGATTTAAGATATCCCCATAAAAAAAATCGCAAGGTGCCAAATCGGGGGAGCGCGGCGGCCACGGTACGTCACCCCTCAAGGATATCAGGCGCTCGTGAAAGTGTTCCCTCAAAAGCTCCATCGAAGTTCTCGCTGTGTGCGCCGTGGCTCCGTCCTGTTGGAACCATACGTCCCCAAGATCCATTTCTTCAAGTTGTGGAAGAAAAAATGTCTCAATCAGTCTCTGTAGCGAACTGCATTCACAGTAACAGCGCGTTCATCTTCCTCGAACAAATGAGGCCCTACACCTCCTGGGCCTTTTTTTTCAACACTCCCACTTTCCCTAAATGTGTTCACCCACGAAACAAGCGATTGCCGGCCAGGAACGGGACCCGCGGGATGAATATCGAACCGAGTTCGGAAGGCACGTTGGGTGGGGACCACCGAATGACCGTTGGAAAAATAGGCCTCGACGGCGAACGCACGCTGTTCCTTTGTCTAACGCATGATGACAAATGTCATTTGGGGTAACAAAACTTCAAAACCCCCTCTTTCTGATGAGACCCTCCCCACCCCTTTCTGACCACGCCTCGCTCATTGGCGTCCAATTCAAATCAGCAAGTTTCCCTGCCGCACCCTGTAATTGACATGATTATTGCAGTATGGAACTCTTAACAGAATTAGGTTGGTTTTATAAGTACAATTTAACAGTTTAGCGAGAGTACCATGTGAAAGAGTTTGCTTCTTCCGTATGTCATTTGTACCAGCCATAACAAGCAGGTAGTCCTTGGAAGAAAATTCACGAACCAGGTTTCCAATATCCTCAACCACATCTTCATAGAGACCATTCGGTTTCACTATTGTTTCGATTATAAAATTATTACCGATAAGTTTACGAAGAACCTTCGACATAAATCTAACTTGACTATCTCCTGGTATTAATATTTTTGGTTTATTATTCATGACCTCATTTGTTTTCGCATTGTTTCGAGAATTATTAACCCTGCAGTAGTCGCGCACGGTCTGTGAGACCGGTTCGTAATACTATTCTGTATATTTAAGTAAAGCGCGCGACTACTGTAAGGGTAAGAAAACTGTGTTCTTTAATACATTGAGTGTTTGTTGCCTGAATGGACTCGTTCATTACAGTTTGGACATATTTTTCAGTTGTTGCTTTTAATATAAATTCTGTTTGTGTATGTTGCTCGATTGTTTGACTTGATATTCCTTCAGTTTGTGTATCGTTTTTGGTTTTAGCTTTCTCAGCGTACTTTCCCGCAACATTCTGGAGTTGACTTGTCAAGTTGTCAATTTTTGCGCGCAGTTTTTCAATCAATCCACCTTTATATTGTATATTATTTTGTGCATCTTTCAATCGAATTATCAGAGCAGTCTTTTCTTCTACAACCTCATTAAACTCGAATTCAATTTTTGCGAGCTTATCGCGAGGATCTTCCAAAATATTGGACTATGTAACTATTGTTGACATCTTGTCATTTTAAATTTTTTGTTTTTGTAATAGGTTTCGTTTTTTGCACGCCTGTTTACCTTGTATTGTATCTTGTAGGCACGGTTTAGTACTTGCTGACTAACGCTTCGGCGCTAGTATCGATGTTTTGACCAATAAGATTGAAGTATGATGACGCGTCGTCAACGACAACAAAAAAAACATTGTTTGAAAATTTTATACACATCCGTCATTTTGAAATTTGTGCGTTTTCAATCGTTTGAAATTGCTTTTATCTCTTTGTAATTTGTGAGTGAAAAGGAAATAATTGTGAATATCCGTATTTGCTATAATGGGTGGCTTAAGAAATTGCTGCCCGTAAGGATGTTTTGGTACAAAAAGTGTTCGAAGGAAATTCCCAATTTACGATGCAGCGGTGAGAATTGTTGATAATAATTACAAATAAAACAGGTGCGAAGAAAGATGGAGTTTGCATCAGAAGCTATCAGCTTATATAAAGTAGCAAGATCTTTCAAAAAACGAGAAGCGTGCCTGAAAAAAAAAATTGTAAAAGACTAGAAGACAAGGTTCTCCGCATAGATGATTTTATGAAGACCAAGCCGTATCAAGCGTTAGAAAACATGAGCAAATCCGTATCAAATTTGATCCCTTGTCAATTACGGAATGTACATCATACAAAATGTGACAGGTGATTTACAAATTTCATCACATGATCTTAATTTAATTAAATTACAATGATTACTATTTATTATTATGATAATTATTCCTTATTATTACTTATATATTTAGTTAAGTAGTATTAAGTAAGCGATTTATTTTAATTTGTGGTTATGTATTGCAAATATTTGTACTGTATAGTTATGTATTTATGTGCGCACAATAAACGATTTCGTTCTAATTTTTATTTTATTTTCTATGCCCATTCATTTAAGTGCAAAAAAAATTTAACCAATACATTTCTTAATTGTAAATAATATCAAATCTCCCGCGTATTGGAAATAGTTCTTGCTGACTAACGCTACGCGCCACCAGTCTTAAAAGGTTTGAAACTTTGCTCGTGCCGCGTGGAATTATATGGGAGGTACACATCTATTATACGTATATATATTTATTATCTATGGTTTTTTGTGATCTTGTGTTCATTATAGTAAGGTAAAATAAGGCGTAAGTAGGTACTTAATATAATAAATTACTAATTAGTAGAGTTTATAACACATGGACACAACTCTTCACAGCGAGGGGCCCGTCACGCTGACTTACAAGCACAAGCAAAAGAAGGCCACGGATCAGGTAAAATGCGGAATTTGGTACCACAAAGGAAAGATGTGTCAAATTATAAAATCTATTTTGTAAATTTTTGATTGTACTGTATAATATAAAAAAAGCACACACACGTACAAAATAAAATCTTAAATAAAAACGGATAAAAACAATACGAAAGTCAAGAAGTTTATACGAATCCGTATCAACTTGAAGTCGTACCACAGGAAGTCACTTGATTGTATAGAAATTGTATAGAAATCAGTAATATACTACTTATAAGCCTTGTTTATAGTTATTCAACCGAGCTGCGTAAGGTGCTGACATCTGGCGGCGATAGTATAAAAGTACTGATGAATGAAATTAAATACCGCCAAATATTCATTGGAATGCGAGCTATGTTAATAACAAAGTAAAACCCATCAAAATTAAGAAATTACAATGCAACATTATCAAAAAAAATTAATGGGCACGCCAAACCTGACACGCCAACCAAAGGTACTTCAAACCGGTTGAATAACTATATATATATATATAAACAAGGTTATAAGTAATGTTCTAGTATCATACTGGTATATGTATGCGTGGGTTAGCCATTAGTCGTACTCATATGATTCGTACGTACAACTTACACGAATCTCATCGGAAGTAGAAATCGTTACTATTTATATATTGACTTGAATGCACCAATTTTTATTATGTATTTATTATGTCGAATATACAATGGAAATTGTTGTATACGTAAATGATACAATAATATAAACGTTAATCCTTAGATCATTTGTTCATAATGCACCAATTAACAAAATGGCATTAAGAACAAAATAAAACGGCACTCTTTATAAGAATTGATTACTCTAATGGTTTTTGCGAAATTTGTATTTTAATAATTCGCATTAGGTTATTTTACACAAAAATTATTAAAAAAATTAAATAACCGAAACATGAACACAAATAATAAATATGTCACAAAAACTGTTGAAAGTGTTCTCCATTTACACGCATACAAAGATTTATACGACGAAGGAAATTAAACTGTACTCTTTGCAAAATTTCGCCATCACCTCTAAGGTCATTTGTGCATGTTGAATACGTTGCCATAGTTGTGCTTCATTAGCCACAGGTGTCTTGTAAACCATGGACTTAAGATGTCCCCATACAAAAAAATCAGCTGGAGTTAAGTCTGGAGAACGTGGTGGCCAATTTACAGGAAAGTCATTACCTCTACCTATCCATTTGTTTGGGTATACTTGATTTAGGTAGTTCCGAACATCTACTGAAAAATGTGGTGCAGCTCCATCGTGCATGTACCACATATCTCTCCGAAGTTGTAGAGGTAAATCGTCTAACAAATCTGGCAATGTATTTTGTAAAAATTGCAAGTAGATGTCTCCCGTTAATCTTTGTGGAAGAATAACAGGACCAACAATAAAATTTCCAATTATTCCAATCCACACATTAAGTTTAAATTCGTGTTGAAAATGATGTTATCTTTATGGCATGCGAGTTTTCAACTGCATAAATGTGTTCGTTATGGAAATTAGTTACTCCTCTTCTTCCGTAAACAAAATAGTGTTTCCAAAGTTTAAATCTGCTTCTCTTTGCCCATTAACAAAGCGACAAAAACCCAGGCGCATTTCGGTATCATGTTCTAAAAGCTCTTGAACTGCTATTTTATGGTATGGATATAGCAACTGTTCTCTAATTACTGCGTGAGCGACATCTTTACATACTCCTACTCCCCTACCTATTCGTCTAGTACTTATTTCTGGATCTTCTTCAACACGTTCTAAAATTGCTTCTTCAACTTCAGGAACCCTTACAAAACGCTGCCTTCGATAATCAGCGGTTGCAGGAGCAAAGCAACCAGTTTCCCGAAAACATCGCTCAACGGCAGCAAACGTTGGGTGCCTTAGTATTCAACGATTTGGAAACCTTTCAGAATACACCCTAAAACACTCTCGAGTATTTCCTTCACAAAATCCAAATACCAATAGCATATCGGTATATTCTGCATTGGTGTATTGTAAGGTCATGATAAATCACGAAAAGTTAAGCGTTAAGGTATTTTAGATTTGACACTATTATTATTTATGCAAAATTCATTTGTTTATGATAGAAATCATAGGCGATTGGATTACTTTTTGCTTTTTTCGAACGCACGACCATAAGCACTTTTTTTCGTTTTTCTCGAAAACGAATAAAAATAAGAAAATCTTACAAGAGACATAATTTGATCGCTTCTGAATACTCTATCGAACAAAAATCATTTCGTGTCTCTACTATAGACAGCAAAAAAATTATGTTAATTTTAATAATGGTCATGCGTGTTCATTCACTTCCGGTATTAGTATTTTCTTGAAATTTTCTCAAAATATTCGCCCAATAATACTAACTGACCATGCCAAATCTTATTAAAATCGCGTAAGTCGTTTTGAATTTATAATAAAGAAACTATTTCAAAATTTTAACTTCAAGGCCGCATAGCGCCCAAATTAAGCGACTTTGGACCAAGGTAAGTTTACTTAAATCGGCTTATTTTGGTCTAAGGAATATGTGGTAGGCGTGTGTAAAGACCTTTCACAGACACCTTGTATATTTATAAAACGTATCGTATTAGCATTCATAAGCCTAAAATCTACAAGGCGTCTTTGTATGATTTTGTAAACATGTTCGCACATAAATATCGTGGTGAATAATTAGCTTTTATAGTTTATGTAAAAAGCAAAAGCCGCTCAAAAAGTAATTTTTATTAGTGTTTGTAGCACGAGGGTTTATTTTCATTAATGTAACTTTGTATACTTGGAACCGAGTTGAAATGTAACCATATATTTTCTACACTATTTTAAAATAAATTCAAAGAAGGTGTTGTATCTCCTTTTTGTTAATTTTAATAGAAAAGAACGACTAGTAACAGAATCGTAGATATAGCATATGTATATAATAATATTAATAATAATTTGTGTATACAACAAAAAAATTTTGTTTGACATGCATTAGAATTTTTAAATTTGATTGTTTTTTTATTTGTTAATAGCAATAATATATTATTGCTTTATTTTATTTTACGAAAATTTAAATTTGAATTTACTGTTTTTTGCAAAATTCTTAGAATTAAAACGCAAAGAATAATAAAATTGAAGCCACATCCATCCTTATGGGCCGTTAGTACGGCGATTCGTGGTTCATCATGGGCTGAGGAATCTTTTATTTAAACAGTCATTAGAATTCTAATGACCTGTCGTTAGTACATGGAATCATGGATTATCCTGAATCTGAACCAAACGCTTCACAATATTAAATATTTAATTTGATGAATCATTACAATTCGAATCGACCATTGCTAATGCATCTTTAGTCGTTTTTCGTACACCACATATTGTTTAGTCTATGTATTTAGCATATGTATTTACATATATAAGATGTATGTTTCATTAATTTTTAATTAATTAAATGCAACCTGTATCATACTTCAAATTAAACGAAAACGTAGTTAGCTTACCTTCACATTTGTGGTTTGATCAAAACCATCCATTTGATTCAATAGCTCGAGCAGTATCCTTTGAACCTCTCTATCAGCACCAGTTTGTGCATCAAAGCGTTTAGTTGCAATTGCATCAATTTCATCAATAAATATTATAGCAGGAGAGTTTTCCTTGGCTAATCTAAATACATCTCTTACCATTCGAGGTCCTTCCCCTAAATACTTCTGAACGAATTCCGAACCAACAACTCTGATAAATGCTGCAGTTGTATGATGTGCAACTGCTTTTGCTAACATTGTTTTACCACAACCAGGTGGACCATACATTAAAACGCCACGAGGAGGATCGATGCCGATTTGCTTGTATAGTTCAAAGTGAGTCAACGGTAGTTCAACAGCTTCCCGAATTTCTTGCTTCTGCATATCCATTCCTCCAATGTCTGTATAAGCGACATCAGGTTTTTCATCAGCTTGTAGCATGCTGATTGAAGAATCGGCTTCAGGGGGCAACACATCAACTAATGCATTACTATGTTTATGCAGTGCAACACTAGCTGAAGGTTTCAGTAATTCTCTATCAATAGTCGACAATATTCTAACATAATAATTAGAACCGGTAGTTGATCCCACAATACCAGTGTTCTGGTCCACTGCTTCTAAGAATTGGCCGATTACTAAAGGAACGGATTGAATACGTTTCACTTCTTCTTGAGCATGTAGATACTCCTTTTTAAGATTACGTTGTTCATCTTTAATGTATTCCTCCTGTACCTCCAAAAACTCTAACATTTTTTGGAGTTTTTTGTATTTAGTGTATAAATCCTCCATATCCATGTCCTGGAGGTTTTGCTTTTGTTCTGCTGGGCTACCCTCATCCTGAAATTTAAACATTTTAAAAAGTTATAAAAACCTATACTCAACAAAATATTTTGTAAAAGCAAAAGACGTTGTCATAGCAAATAATATCATTATTACATGTGTATAGCGTTGACTTACTTTCTCAGGTAAAACAACATCCATTCCTTCCATTTTGGATGACTTGTATTTTGTATTTCTGTTGATGTATTTGCATTTGCCCGTTGTGGATATTCATTTGACATAAAACTGTCAAATTTTACAGGATTCGATAATTTTATATTCAGAACAACTCTGCACAATTACAAATAAGAGTAATTACAGCTTTTATAAGGAAGATAGCGCTAGTGATCGGATTATACCTTTCTTTAAATTAATAATTTACAAATGCACGTAATGCCTACTGTTTTATTTGAAAAATAGCCTTATTTTATAAATATATAGCGTTGTAACCAGAAATTCTTGTGATTATGATACCTGGGTGTGCAAGAGAGGAGCAGCCAGCAAAATGTCGTCAAAATTAATAATAAGATAAAGATTATTTATTTAATAAATATATTGTGCATGTATTAAACACACTATGGATACTCAACGTTACAATGAGTTATTTGATGATAACTAGGTAATATGTAAGTCTTTTAGCAAACATTTTTTTTGAAACTTAGCAAAAGAAAGGCCCTGATTCGAATGCCGGTGAGACCATTACCTTCAACCATCCTTCAACATAACGATATCAAAATATGTATTAAGCATTGCAAAATCGTAGCTAATTTCCTACTTCAATGTTAAACTTACTAAAAATAATTGAGAGTGGTATTTGAGTTTTGCTTAGTATCACGTCCTAAGAACCATAAAAGATTATTTATATACTACCATCTATATTTTAAAAGTATAATCATCCAGGTAAATTTAAATTATACATATTATAGGAGCACTTCTTTGTTACAATACCACTTACATTTTATGTTTACTTAGTTTCTGTTTTGGGTTGTAGTTTGTATATGAATTAATAGGTGGCACAAAATGCTAGAAATTTTGATTTATAAAAAATTAATAATACATATGTAGTAGAAGGGAAAATACCGTACTTTTAAGTCCATCTGCAAAAAACTAGTCTAACTGTTCACTATTTATCAAACGAGATCGTCATGAAATTATATTTGTTGATAATATAAGTATAACTCATCAGTTAGTGATCTTTATAGTTTCGAAGCTTCAAAAACTATCCCTCTTATCAATGATTGAATTATTTTTTCGTTGTAGAAAAAAGTTTAAGCTAAGTAATTTAAATTTTTCTGGATGGATACAGGCAACATGTTTAAAACATTCAGAAAGACACCTTGTAAAGAACAAAATATAATTTATTGATAATGCTATAGAGATACATTAGCTACAAATATAAATATACAGGTATTTTTATTTCGGGGACAGTCGTGCGTCCACATCATTTTTATTTGTATGTGGTCATCTTTCACACATGTCACCTATTACAATATTTTGTTGTGTATATAAATAATAAGTTATATATAAATACAATAATAAAATAACTACATAACATAAACGTATTGTATTGAGAAACACACAAAATTAAATAATGATTTAAATAACAAAAAAAAAAAAATCAAATTCTCTCGCATCGGTCCTATGCAGGGGCGTGATTAATGATAAATAAAATAGAGGGGCAAAACAAATGAGAAACATTAAAAGGAAAAATTAAATAAATTAAAACTGAATGCGGAATGTTTGAGAAAAATTTACACATAAGAGTATCTTAGGAAATGGACCGACGAAAAGTGGAAATATAAATAAACTAACCTATCCTTGCACATATTATTTTTAGTTTTACTTCTTTCTTCAATATAACAACATACTTATTTATATATAAAACACGCTTCTTTTTCATCTAAATAGATTTATATATATATAATATATATTATTTTTAAAATCACACAATATCATAATCACTTCCTCGCCGATTGCACTATGGCGAAATTGTTTAAATCTTAAAACATAAAAATATAAATTAAAACACTGAATTAAATAAAAAAATTGTCTGAGTAACGGTTTAATATTATTCCCATTGAAACATTTTCTTGTGGATCTTTACGGCGAGCACACTACAGCAGCAAATCTCGTAATGGATGTAGAGGAGCTGCCACCGCCAATCTGTTGAAGACTGGAAGCCTCTGTTCATCTACGCCGGGCGAGTGCAGCTCTGGTTCACTACTGAAGAACGAACCCATCGACGAGGTAGGTGATTGGCTCAGGCTGCACGGCGGGCTTGGACTGTCCAAAGATAGCGATGGACTTAAAGCGGCTGGTCTTAGTCGGTTCGTTCTAGAAGCTAAAATGGCAGCAGACACGGCTTGAACACGATTGTGTGGAACAACTTCGTCTTGGTTATGCACAAAATGACATCTGGGCCCGTAAGGACAGAAGCCAACGGTATGGTAAGTGCGGCACAATTCTGTTTTATATTTCGGATGTCTGGCGAGGCTCCTCAATTCTGCCACGCCGTGAGCGAATTGGCATTTATCTCCGTACTTACAAACACCGAACTCTTCGTATGGCCTACACAATTCCGTTTTGTATCGCGAAGTATTGACTGTCGTAGCGGTAACGGCTGCATTCGGTGCTGGGGCGGACTGGGTGCGTTCTAATCTTCTATGGTTGGATATGTTCAGAAGAGACACAAGATTAACTGCCGTTGCCGCCGTAGTCGATGAGTTGACTGGTGTAGAGGCCATACGGGCCAGCTTATAACGAAGTGCCGAGGAACCTACGGCGAGGTGGGCGCCAGGGGCTACGTCTGTGTTTTGGACGTTGTTCTGTAATGAAAAGGAAAATACGATTAGTAACGAAGGCAATATTAAGGTGGAAAGAAAAACACAACAATCGGTAAAAGTTGTTCTAAAAGCCTACTTTCTCGAGGTAGTGACATGGACAGCAAGACTCGTCGTGAGTCCAGACCAATGTGAAAGCTAAGTTACTTAGTGGGAGTGGGTAGGAACGTAGGTAGGTAGATAGGCAGCTACGCGAGCATTTCTCTTTTCTCTGTTGTGGAGATGTAAACTTGGAACCGAATGTTTTTTTATGCAGCTTTTCTCGCCTCAACTATTTTTCATGATGCAGTCTGCACAATTCTAATTTTAATATATAGGAGTATTATTAAAGCGATGACTACCCCTTCAATTGCTATGCAATTTATCAGTTACTTTCTAGCACCCTGTTGTTATTAAATAAAGCACCTAACACGAACGGCCGATCTTTGCACATACACATATCGGGCTATGTTAATCCTCCATTTAAAATATTACAACATAACAAAATAGATATTTCGGTAGCAACAGGAACAGGATAGGTTTTATCGGGTTATGATAAAATTAATATGGCTAACAGCAAAGGAGACAATTCTGAACTAAGTTTGAAGCACTATTAAAATTAATTATAGGGATAGATTACTACTAGGTTATATTTTATTGACGCGTACAAAAATTAGTATTATCCTAACATTTTACAAAGATTATGAATTATTACAAATATTGGAGCAGAAAATATAAAACCAGACATTCGTTATTTTTCAAATTTGAATCTTATTGTTAATTATGTAGAAAGAATAAACGCTACAAGCAACTGTGTTATAAGATCCTTTTAAAGGAGTATAGCGAGGTAAAAACTCCATAGGTATTAGTTACAGGAATTAAATTTATCAGAATGCCCAAGAATAATTGGAAATTTAAATTTAATCTAAAAATGATGTGTGAAATGTAATTTATATAGTTCAGAAAATCTAAGGAGTAAAAGCCAAACAGGAAGGGAGATAATTTTCCCTGAATTTTTAAATCTAGCCTGTGCAGCTAATTATAAAAACCACAAAACTAAATGTTATCTGCATCAAAGCTATACAATATCAAAATACATTTAATAAACTTGAATATGTAAAAATATTATGTATACTGATATTAAATGAAATGAAGTATATAAGTAAGGGCTTCTACTAGTGTGTATAAATATTGTTTTTACGTTTAACTATATAAAATAACACGTAATAGTAGTAGTGTTCCAAGTTATAGTAAATTAATAAAGAATTAAAAGGTTATTATGAAAAAATATTCCTTAAATTTTCCATAACGCATATGTAATTGAAACTTAACGTAACAGATGCCGCTACATGTTACAAAGTTATAAATGACCAACAAAAACCATTGTTACAATATACAAAATACATCTGTCATACAACTGACGCTAATATTAGGAGGAATTAAATTTATGATATGTATAAACAATTTACAATAAATACTATACATGTTGACTGTATATCTACATGTGGAATAACGCGAATTAAGTTTGATGCCCACGCAGAGAGTTTCCTTTTGTTTATGTTTGAACGAAGAGGGAATGCTTTTGAAAATACATGAACGCCCTTGTTGCTCTACCTGCTTCAAAGCAAGAGCAACAGGTAGTGTAAAAGGCGCAGCAGGTAACGCGCCAAACCCACGCAAAATCCCCTATACCTCGGTTTGCCCGAACAACCTACCTTAATTATTATATCTCCGAACTCGTACATAGCACTTTGCGACATCACTGCAGTAGACATCCTGATATTTTTGCTTGCGATATGTGCGACAAAATCACTATTGTAAATTTACGCGTATATTGCCGTTAAAGGGAGAAACACAGACACAAACGATATTACTCTGCGACAAAACTGGAAAGACTCGCTGTACAAACTAAACCGCATATACTATGTTAAATAACGTAAAACTTAAAAATCGGCGGCGCTCTTTACAGATATAGCGCAGAAGTACCGTACGTGCTCACACTTAGACGATTCACCGCTCACTAAATGGAGTATGGCCGACCAGCCCACCACACCACGAAACCTACCTATCCCCACCATTACAAAACTTGCAGGCAGCCAACTAGAAGCCAATCATGCTTCTTGACGTACTTCGTAGCTAGTCCAAAGTCGTTTCTCTTGCCGTGGAGAAGAGATAATGATATATCGTTTAAATTAATGGGACCCTGGAGTTTAAGGCGAATTTGACCTTACTGTTCTGCCGTTTTTCTTACTACATCAACAGCGTTTTCATTATTCTTAATTTATTTTTCGAACTCCTGAAATCTCTATAGATTCGGGCGAACGCATTGTAAGTGAAATGATTCGCAAAAGAAAGTGAATTGTATTAGTTAGGACGTGAACAACTCGTATTTTCACTATGTTCGTTAGAGAATTCACTTATTTTAAATCCGTAAAATCAAATACACATTCATTTATAAGTATTTAAGCACTTATGCGTATGTACCATCGCTCGAAAGACCGTCAATTGAAAATATAAACATTAATTCTGTAGATGTTAAGATGCTTTGAAACCTGTTCTAAATTCCTTGAATTATAAAATTCTTGTTTTCTTTTTGAAATATGGCGTATATTGTCGCATACATAAAAAAGAAACGTTTTGATTGGCCTTTATATAACCAAAAAGGTTATCAAAACATTTCTATTTCGCGCGTACAATTTAAATTGCTTCTATATTTACCAGCGGGGAATGAAATATTTACTGCCGGCGTATATGTAATTTACGTATTACGAGTTCAGAAGGGGCTTTTCGAAAGTTAGGTATCTAACCGTATGATTTTTGTTTTCTTCAAATAAAAAAAAAAAGCCGGTTTATATTTAACACCTATATTGTAGAAAGGTGTATGCTCGACTGAATAAGTATTTTTTATGCAATTTGTAGTTGTTTGAATGAAAAACAAAAAATCGCTGGTAATGTAACAGTAAACTGTATTAATTGTTATCTACCACATTAAATACATAGATACGTAGATAAAAATATGTATTCTTTATCATATTCATTCACGTAAGTGAACAAACTACGATATTAAAAATGGCATAAAATTTATTTGTTTAGGCGAAAACTTGGACGGTACACAATAAAATTACAGGAAAGTAATGTTTTTTAAAGATATTTGGCTCCTATTCACAATTGGGTTTTTTTTGAAAGAAATACACTCACATCTGACATTACGTTTTTGATATCCCATTAGCATACTTCGGTTAACACAGTTCGAATTTTTAGGTTTAGCCTAGATATAAAAATTATAAATCAGCGGAATAATAGATGTTTATTTTCCTTACAGCTTTATCTAATATTATGCTTATGTTTTTTAATCTAATTGATTTGTGATGATTACTTTCATATCTATCTGCGCATTGTATGTACCTACCCATCTTTGTCATCTTTATAATTAGTAAACAGTATTATTTCTTGAATTTAATTTGTAATTTATTGATAAGTATATCTCATTAATTATTCTTTTTAATGTAAACCTAAGTCAGTAGTTACAGTAAATATTTCAATCAACAATAATTATTTGCATAGAATTCTGCAATAAAAATGTTTGAGAATGAAAAATACCTACTCAAGAATAGAACTATATGTTCGGTGGCATATGTCGCCACGGGCTACTTAAATTTGGCTGACTCTCCCCCCACCCACCAGTGCTGGGTGCACTATAACCACAGAATAGGTAATATACAGAAGTTCCACTCAATGCATTTCCCTATGGTCGCGATTTTATTTTTTGTGGTAATTATCTACGACTACACGATTCTGCGCACAGGTTTGGTGCAGGACCCCATTGGCCCATTTTGTCAGCAGAGCCGGATTAACTAGATAAATTATGAATATGCAAAGCAAAATTTTCAAAAATACATTTGCAAAATACGTTTTCTATTAATTTTTAATAGAAAACATGTTTTTAAGACAATTAGTTGGTAAATAACTGCTTAACCTCATGTATATGTAATAAATTCTTCATTCGTGTCAACATATTTTATCAATGCCCTCGTATTATTTTAAAAGTTAAGGTAAATAGTAATACTAGTAAAAGTTCCTCTAGAATAACGTTTAGACCATTCCATTTGAAATAAGAAAGTTGATGTCTATTTCCGGTGTTTCCGGAAGTGCCGCCATCTTGAAAATATTTTCACTGCATAGATTTTATTACATTATGTACGTATCCAACTTTACAGAAATTAATGATTGATTACTAGAAGGGCCAATCTTTCTAATAGACGGTCTCGATCAATCACCCTGTATAATGACACCAAGAAATTCTACCTGCGCAAACGACAAATTTGTACTGACTGCGATATCATTAAAACGGCATAGAGATATGGTACGAATTCCTTGTCTGACTGACACTTCTGTATATTACCTATTCTGTGCTATAACCAAGAGAAACTATAGAACAATACAGTTACCAACATTGCGTTCTATGTGATCACAATATTAGGGGATGAATTAAATGAAACAATATTTAAATCTGGTTGACTCTCCCCACCCACTAGTGCTGGGTGTAATACATATATGCTCCAATGTATTACACACCTATATTTTTTTGCGAATAATCAAAGTAAGGTGAGTTTCCAAATAAAACTCTTAATTTAAATGCGTTATAAATAGTATTTTAATAAAGAATCTTAATAATTTGTCGCATTTCTATAAGCTTTTAATACAGTTGCAATACTTTTTTCAGTGCGTAGAAAACTGACTTCTCAGAAACGTGAACATGCATAAAAATTAGATAGATTTAGGAAAAGTATCTATAAAAACTGTTGTAAAATCATAAAAACGAATACCTAAACACTTAAATTAGCTGCCACAGATGTAATGCCAAAACACAAAATTAATGGTAAATCATAGAGATGTCTATTATTTTTGAGCATAACTGTATTTTCTTTTACTTTTTTACTTGAATTAAATGTGTTAGTGAGTTTATACATACAGGTATACTCAAATGTCATCTCTATGTCAACATCTCTATGATTTACCATTAATTTCGTGTTTTTTGCATTACATCTGTGGCAGTTAATTTAAGAGTTCAGGTATTCGTCTTTATGATTTTACAACCGTTTTGTAGATACTTTTCCTATATCTATTAAATTTTTATGCATGTTCACGTTTCTGAGACGTCAATTTTTTACGCACTGAAAAAAGTATTTCAACTGTATTAAAAGCTTATAGAAACGCGACAAATTATTAAGATTCTTTATTAAAATACTATTTATAAGGCATTTAAATTAAGAGTTTTATTTTGTACTCAACTTTGATTATTCCCAAAAAATATAGGTGTCTAATCCATATGAGCATATCTGTATAACTATATAAAAGAAAGTAGAATCGTACAGTTACAAACATTCTGTTCTATGCGGTGACAAAACTAGGGCATGAATAAAATAAAACAATATTTAGATATTATTTAATTTGTTAATAATATTATAATAAATGCTCTGCACATATTTTTATTACGCATGTTCATATTACACTATTAAGTAAATTTTGTTAGCAAAAAATTGAATTTTCTTATGAGACATTTCCTTAGTTTCCATAAATTATCTACCGTATATAAGTATGAATGTTTGCAACTATGTATAATTAATAGTAATATTCTTGAGGATTTTCTTGTCCGTAATTATATGCTCAATAGAATTCTTGGATTAGCGGACACAAAGTATAAGATTTGGATGTAAAATTATTTTATTTAACATTTCGAAGTATTCCAATATTTCTTCGCCAGAAAGGTAAAGCTATAATAAATATTAAACCAAATACCTTTAAGATTAAAATAACGTTTTAGGTGTAAGTTTAGCATTAAAACGCATTGCTC
This sequence comes from Cetonia aurata, assembly GCA_949128085.1. Lineage (NCBI taxonomy): Eukaryota > Metazoa > Arthropoda > Insecta > Coleoptera > Scarabaeidae > Cetonia > Cetonia aurata. The sequence goes on from OX421885.1 coordinate 4,484,923, forward strand.
ATATTTAATAAGAAATATGCATTTAGTTAACTGATAAATGGTTAAGTAAACCATATTTTTCTCTCGGTGTATAAGATCTAATGCCAAAAATAATTATAAATTAAAAACTATATATTAAAATGTGGTTGACTTGTATGTATTGTCAATGTTCATAGATATAAATATTTTTATAATTTATAATTTTAAAACCTAAATACATTGTGAGAGTACAACATTGTTGAAATTTCTGAAACATTGTAAAGTATGCCTTAATTTACCGAAATGTTTTACGGAAATCCTGTGCAACTTCATTTTTTTTAATGTGTACTTCATAAAACATGTTATTATTCGATATAGCTATTTTGTATTAATTTCACATAACATAATATCCATTACAAATCGTTGATCTCAGTAAGTTTACTATTATGGTAAACTCCATCTGGTGCGCGTAAAAGTTCTAATAATTCTTCTTGTTAATGTACGTATTGGCTTGGGTATATACATATTTTTGTGTGATCAAATATTAATCCATTTGAGATAAAATAAAACAACTATTAATTAAGACCACAGTATATACAGTATTCTGTAATAAGTTAACAATTATTGTTGTGTGTGGTTTCAAGTGGACCAGTATTGTATAAAAATGATTTAAGCCTACTAAACCAAGTCAATAACCATAACTATACAAAAATATACCTTCAAATATATAATTTATTTGAAGTAAGTGCCGTTCTTATTATAGCAGTTACACAGTTTAATTATGGTAAGTAAAGTCAATTATGTAAGAGTAGTAAGACAAACTATTCACTGTAAGTAATATGGATATTTAGTGCAATGAATATACAGTAACTAATACCAGCAAAGCAAATACTAACTCCAAATAATGCAAAACATTTGGAATAAACAATACTTTTCATTTACCAGAAAACCTAGTTATTTATCGTTTGTCATCATTGTTAGAAACACGGCTTTAGTTGCTGTAAGTAGCTTGATCATTTGGCACATATACAAATGAATTTTTTAGTTGCCAATACTAAATTTTCACTTGCAATTACTAAATAATTTTTATCAGTGTGTTTACATTTGAATTATTTTAAAGTACAAGCTTGATAGATTGTCAATTTCTTGTCTGTTATTTAATGAATCTTTTTTAATTTGAATTAGTTCTAAAATACATCTGGCTCAGAGCTAGATAATAATTCAGTAAATAACAGACAAGAAATTGAAAATCTATCAAATTTATACTTTTCAATAATTCAAAATTAATGAATGTAAACAATCACAGTAAAAAATCAAACTTGCCACATGATACAAACAAAATTATTTATATCTATTAAAATTGAGAATATGTAGAAGTCAACGGCATTTTTATATTTTTTAAATTATAATTATTTTTGGCCTTAGATCTTATACATAAGGCAAATTTAATTCCACTTTCATTTTTCCTTTTAATGTAAATAATTTAATATATATTATATTTCTGACGAAGAAGTTTTAGAATACTTCGAAACGTTAAATAAAATAATTTTACATACAAATCTTATAATTTGTGTTCGCTAATCCAAGAATTCTATGCAAAAGCAGTCCATTACATGAATTCGATATTCGGAAGTTTTCGTTAAATGCGACTGTGAAGTACCTAACATTCTGAAGCATATACCTCTAATTTTTATTGCTCTATATTTTAAGTGAAAATCAAACACAAACTTTGTTATATGTAGCTTTAAGGTATGGTTCTTTTTATAAAAATCGCCACGATTGAACATATGTATGTGTTTTATAGTTGCTGTCAGTTCAATATCGCTTGCAACTTATCGGCGGATACTATCTCGTCGTTTGGCATAATCGTTCAATGTTACTTTTGTGCCATAGTACATACAAGAAAGTCCGATGTGCAGTTAAATGTGTAGGAGTAAGAGTGGCAATGGCAAGCTTAAGATGAGCGTGCCGGAAATATACACTTGTATAGGTATCACCTATAAGCTCTGTACTTTCAATTCGACCCGGGACGATCTTTTGTCAGTGCAAGTATAAACTGAAGAAACGAGAATCGTATTTATAAAAAAAAAGAACCTTGACAGTCAATAAAGGATGTTTGCGTGTTGCACAAACATCTACTTAAATACACTTGTTAATTAACGGAAAGGTGCTAGAAAATATTTATCGGTATTAAGTTAAAATATAATAGGATATTACTTCACGAGAAGCTATGTATATGAAACGTTTTTAAATTTTTGATATTATAATGGTTAATTTCCTTACGGGTACGTCATTGATTGTAGAATATGACGTCATGTGTGTCACTTCACGAAGACTTTCTTTAAATACATGATGTTCTAATTCTCTCTTCCTGCCCATCAGACCAGTTTTGTATCAATGCATAAAAATCAATCGAATCATTTTTTAGATAAGTCGTTTATACATATGTATATGTCCCAAACTTACTACTTTTTTTTAATTCTTCAGCGATTTTTTTTTTAATTAATTATAATGAATTATATAATTATAGCAAAAATAACATATTCGCTCAAAGATGTAGAAAAATTAGGGGAATTATGGTTTATGTATAAGGAGAAAGTATTCACGCTACTAGCTGCTTTATGAAACGTTTCCTTCCGCAGAAATATGTATGCTTGATAACAATCTGATTAAAAGTAAAAGTTAAAAAATAAAACTAGTTGACTTACCTCGTCATTGCGTAAAACTAGTTTTTTGTCGAAAGAAAATATGTCCATATTAAATACGCAGAACGTAATAAGGAGTCAATCAGGATATTAAAATATAATTTAAAATTAATAATTGCAGTGTAAATCATACACTTATTGTTAGTAAAGATAAAAGGAAAATTAGATTAATAACAGTGTTGGTTATTAATCTCTTAACAAACTAGCTACGACTGAGTCGCCTACATTGCAGGTGGTATATACTTCTAAAGAAATATTCTTTTTTGTAAATCTCCTTCTTGTACCTTACAATTTTCGTATGCAAATCCATTTTTTTCCTAGTTGTTGTTGAAACTTTAAAAATCGTGCATTTTTCTTCCAGTCGGTTTTACTTTATTAAATCATAAGAACTTTTTATTGTACTACATGTTATTACAGCAATAATAATTAACAAACAACTTTAACACATTTTATTTTAATTCTTCCACTAACTTATGATTTGTTTTCATATTTTGAGGTGTCATTTTTTCGTGACTCTTGGAACGTTTTTACAACACTGTGCAAGAGTAAATGTTTATATAATGTTACATTTTTATCATTATACCAGAGCAAGTTATTTTGGTGCCTATCCTCTCTTTTTTAAATCTATTTAACTTTGTTGCCTCGTCATGTATTTATGGTAAAATACGGAACTGCGTGCATCTCAATTCTCAATAGCTTTATCTATACTTGCTTTTATTCAGTTTATATAGTTAGGTCTTTGTAAGTAGTAATCTTTAACTCACAAGGGGAGTTCGCCAGATGTTAAGCACAGTTTTGATACCGGTTTTGTCAGTTGGTAATAGGAACTCCTTAGAGTAGGTACTTTTGTAAAATATGAGCCATAGATGGGATATAGATATAGTGGTTGATAGTCTTTGAATTAGATAGAATTTTGAAGAAATAGTCTCGCTTAAGTACACTCGAATACGACATAGTTTCGCAAGCTACTTCTGGCCTAGTGGCAAAGTCCAGGGATAGTGTGCGGTAGGGCCATGGTTATGGTTCAAATGCCGACGGAGTCGATGCTTTCTTTGTTCTTTTTTAATTTTTTTTTTGTTTTAATCCTTGCAAGTTGAATAGTAGAATGATAATGAAGGTGCAAAAATATGTTCAATTTACACAGACTGACTATAATATCAGTATTTAATTAGGCGTTTCAGAAAATAAATTAATCACAAATAAATGCATTTCGGTTAAATTAATAATAACACATTTTACAAACATTTCATCCAAAGTAAATATTAATTCCAAACATTTAAATGCTTTCCGTTAGTTGTATTACTAGAATTATTATTATCATAATGATTTTCACAAAATATGTTATTAATGAAAGATGACAGATCCAATGATTGCTTTCCACTTTTGAAGACAACATACATATAATCTCTTATTGTTTACTTTAACCAAAGATATTAAAGGTAATTCGATTATTACCATACAGGATTAATCAAATGTATTTAAATGTGATAAATTAATATTTATTTTAAACAACATATTTGCATAATTTGTTATTGTTAGTTTTAAGAAAACTAATTAATCGTAATGCTATTATTACCCAATGCAATGAATCCAAATAGATTTATATAATTAGAACACATCTATTTGTACATACCGATGTTACAGGCAGTCTGCGGAAATTGAACGTATTTTTACACATTCATTGCCATTCTAATATTTCACATGAAATCATTAAAATAAAAAAAATAAATGAAAAATTAAAAGAAAGCATGGCTTCCGTCCGGATTCGAACCATCGTCCTACCGCATACCAGTAGTAGCTTGCAAACCTATATCGTATTCGAGTGTACTTAACCGAGACTATCAATCACTGTAAACTTTAAAGAATAAACGCCTGGCCATGTATGGTTAATATTTTACAAAAGTACCCCAAGGGTCCCTCTAGTGCTGGGGAAATCGCCAGTTACCGATTAACCGACTTTTCCTAAAACCGGTTAATCGATATTCAGTTAAAATCGATTTTTAAAACCGGTTTCTAAAATCGATTTTTAAAACCGGTTTCTAAAATCGATTTTTAAAACCGGTTTCTAAAATCGATTTTTAAAACCGGTTTTTAAAATCGATTTTCACAACCGTTTTTTGAAATGGGTTCTGTTTAGAAACAGTGACATATACAGCGATATTTAATATTCATATACCTGTTCTGCAATTTTTAAAGAGTTAAAGCTCTCAAAGTTGTAAATTACGCCACTTTCAGGGATAATTGTGAAAAAGTCTGATTTTTTAAGTAGGTATGTACTTATTTGAAATAGGAATATTGTTAATACGCAATAGATGCCTATTTTGACACACATCAAATGTTGTTAATATTATTCTTTTAATAAATAAAAATTTAATAAAGTGTGTTTAGCATATATTTCAAAATCTACATCTATGGTTTTTCAGAATTATTATTTGTGCATGAAATAATGTACCCACCCTATTCTTTGTTACCGTTTCAAAACAAATTTTAAAAACCGGCTTTAAAAACTGATTTCAAAAAAGTGATTTGAAAGTGATTAATCGGTACACCAAAAACCAGATATATGATGGGGGTAAAAAAATGTTTTCTGATCATTAACAAATAAATATATGTGTACAATGGGGCAAATAAGGAAACAATAAGAATACTCTTAGCATTTTCTCAAACGTACTCATGTTTCAATATATGTTAGCTTATATGGTTACGACGTTATTCTAAAAGGAATTACAAATACGCTTAAATTTATTTATTAATTTTTCTATCAGATATCTATTTGTTGTAAAAGAGTGGAGTAGTAGGTAGTAGGGATGCAGTTTTAGATGTAAAAATGGTTCATGTGAAATTTGTTCATGAAGTTTGTCTGTTAGCTAAGCCTTTCATATAGAATCTCTTTATCAGATAAAGATTCTTCTCTTCTAGAAGAATAGGTACTAATAAAAGAGGATTAGATATAATTAAAATCCTTGATGACCGGACTAAAATGTATCAATTAGCTAATTAGGATTGGGATTATCGGTACAATAACTACCACAGAATGATTTAATAGTTAAATGGGTAAGTCGTTTATAAAGTGCGATTGGTTTAAGGATTATGTTATTGTACTTTTCTTTATTAAGTAGGTGTATGTTATTTAATTGCCTCCAGATGCAGTAGTATATATTTTCAAATTTTGGTAGTTGAAGTTATAAATATAGGTATTGACAACAAACTTTGAACTTTATTGTTGTACTAGGTTAATATATGTTGACATGTGATCATTTTTTGCCCTCCTTGACAAGGATACACACATATTTTAATTTCATGAACGAAGTATTTTCCTATATTGTGTGTAAATTTGAAAAATTTTATTCAGTGAGTAATAGAAGGTAGGTTTATTTATAAGGAAGTTGCCTACATGCATATACATATTGCTGAGATAATTATGAAAATGTGAATTATTTAAAATTAAATTAATGCTTGTGACCAAATGTCTGAAATTAATTATTAAGTTGAGCGCCAACTCTAAAATAGAGTAAAAATTGCTTGAAGAGCATGGGATTCAAAATCCCAGTGGTCACCTTCTGAAGGTAAACCTTAAGAAACTGAAAGTGGGTGTAAATTGACCACGATGTGGGGAAACAAATTAAAACAACAAAATTTGAATTTTGAAATTAATTAGAACTTTAATAAAAAAAAACAAATAGGAAGAAATTTAAAACCTTAGATTAATTAAAATCCAGGCTTAAAAGAAAACTCCCTATATTTAACGTGAAAATAACAAGATTAAGAAAATTTAGAAATATAAAATTTTTATACACCACGTGTAAATCGCAAAATGGCGTTCTCAGATGAACGTCTTTACCTTTAAATACTTAAAACTGCTCAAATGTAGTCAGCAATTACAAAGCAAGGTAAAAATACCTTCAAAACAGTGAACTACAATCAAATCTAATTGAAAAAGAAAAAGAATGAATCAAAAATTAAATAAATACCAAATAAAAAAAAATGAACTCTCAAAAAGTAAAATTAAATCAGCTATAACAAACTATTTGGAATTCCAAATATTATACAAAGAAAATTAACTGAATTGAGTGTAAGATGCCTCTACTAAGGTTAGATTTGTAAAAATCAAATGACACGCGGAAACAAAATGTCTTCAAACGACATACATTTACAGCGCTCAGGAAAATGATCTTACCTTCGCAGAGTCTAATTGTACACTACCTTCTCTCTCCCGCAAGCGAGCAAACGCCGGCCCAAGAGAAGCGCACGCAACAGCGGCGATCTTACACGGTAACATGACTTAAACCAGGCAAACCAACATGTAAAACAAGAAACTGAGCTAAATGAAAATTACATTGCGGTAAAACAAAACTAAAAATGATATTAATAAGAATTTTTCAACATGTTTCAAAGTAACTTAATACTAACTTAACTTTTACGAAAAATTTAGTGTCTTTTAAAAATCTTCTTGAAACAGCTGACTTGGACGAAGGGGTCAACGCACTCACGCACAGTTTTTCATCCCCTTTTTCCACAGCAATATGTACGTACACATACATTTATTATTTTGTTTTAAATGGTGCTCATTTAATTATTTCACATTTAAGTTTATCGATTCAAAATTTAGATGGCAAAACAGAGTGACAGAATTGCTTATTCTTGCAGTTATTACTGCATCTCACTTTAAGATCGATAATAATAGAAATATAGTCAAAGTTGTACAATGGACAGTGATATAGAAAGAAGAATGTTTATTTAAAAAAGTTAATATGTACTAATTTTGCGACAATCGCCAGATATTAAAAACTAGTTGCATGTTTAAATCGGTTTCCAAAACTGGTTTCTGAAAGGATTTATAAGTTCGGTTGTTGGGCTCAATGGTAAATAACTAAGTATGTCCTCTAAAGATGGGGTTACATGAAGCCAGTGGAGAAGCAAGTCAAGTCAGCAAGTAACTTGACTCGAATTTACAACTGCAAGTGTCAAAATAAGTACCAGTTCATAACTGGGCAAGTATTTGAGGCAAGTTCAGTTGCAGTTCTGTATTTTGCTGGTGAGTTTCTATGTATAAAAAAAAACAATTAGAAGGATGTCTAATTTATTAATAGGAGAACTTGCTTACGTGCAAACTTGCTAGGTAGGGCAAAGCAATTTGGCAAATAAATAGTACCTGATTCTATTCACTTGGCTGTCTTACTAGCTTGCCTGGCAACTTGTATCATATTCTTACCTTGCTTGAAATAGGAGGCATGTAGGTGTTTACACAGAGTAAGTTATTTGCTTACTTGACTTGCTTCTCCACTATATACCTGCCTTAAAAGAAATCGGTTTTGATATCAACTTCAAAACCGCTTTTAAAATCTATTTCAAACCGGTTGCGGTTTTTGTTTTGAAAGTGATTACTTGTCATATACAAAATTGATTCAGCACAAAATCGATTTCGATTATAGGTACAACGAAAGTTAGCAACTTGAAGCTAAAATCGAAGATCGAACAGCTGCGAGAAGGTCAGAATGCTTGCCGAAATAAATAAAAATAATCAAAAAGATATTATGTATACATATTCCGGTAAGAAACAAATTATACAATCATGTCCACACCATTACTTGCTTTGTGTATCTCATCTGTTTTTGCTGGTTTGAGAATTTAACAAAAAAAAAATTCTTATATAACCCTTTTATAAAACAGGCTGTATATGTGTGCCTAATTTTAAAATATGAAGCTTAAGAATATCTACACCTTTTTTTGATAACTTTTATAATGTCAGATATATTGAGCTTCTCCGCATTAATGCGCCACCCTGTATGTACACTATTTTCTTGATTTTAGATCTTATGATAGATAAAATGGTTTATTTTTTAAACCTTTTTCATTATTATGTGTATAATAAATAAAATAAATTTAACACATTTCTGAAGCTTTGCATTTAGAAAATGTTTGACAAAATTTGTTGTTTTATTGATAAAATCAGTAGTACCTCTTTTGTTCCAATTTGAAAATGTTTAATATGTTTTATATAAAGATTGTTTGGTGAGTTGTGTCAATTTGATTTGTTATGGTTAAATATGAAAAACGCTATTAATTTTTATTAAAAGCTCAATAATAGAATTAAGTTGTTTGGTGAAAAACTGTGTGTCTGTTTTGTCATTTGCAGAATTTTTGTATTTATAAATCTGAATTATTGCAAGTATATTTAGTGTTTTTAGGTTTTGATCTTTGTTTAAAATTGATACAATGTTCAAATCGAATGTATGATTTTTGTTGTATTTGTGTCTTTTTATTCTGTTTTCTAAATATTGCATAGTTTCGCCGATTTTCTTACACTATTACAATTTTGACAATTTATTTTATATACTACATGTGACGTTTTATTTTCTCAATTTTTGATTTTAATTTTGTATGGATTTGACTTTATAATTTCTTATTATTTTGATTTGCTGTTTTAAAATTACAAAGTTTGATAATTTGATTTATTTTTTCAGATAAATTTTTTACATAAGGCATTTTTATGTATTTTGTAATTGGTTGATTATCTTTTATAGTTTTTGTTGTTAAAAACGGAATATTCTTTGTTTGAATATATTATAGATAAGATAATTTGGATCATTATTTTATGCAACAAACTATTTAATATTTATGAGATAATTAGTTGGCCTTAATTGTAGTAAAACCATTCATTAAGGCAAGATTACAATTTTGAAAAATGGTAATTTATACAAAAATTAATACATACAAGGTCAAGCCAAGAAAATTTAAAATGAAGAATCAAAAGGATATGTATTTGATATAAATTGTTTAGGAATATCAATGTTGCCTTTTTACATTCTAATTTTTTAGTAGGTAACTACTCATGCACGCCTTACGACATTTACACAATAAGTTCTAAAATTTAAAACGACGAAAATACATTTTAGATGTGGACTGTATTTTTCATTGTTTTAAATTATAAACTTATTGTATAAATTGAACACGTAACGTAAAATTATTGTGAAATAATATAGGAGAAAAGAAGAACTATGGTTTTATGATGGTTTTATTTAATCGACTGAAAAAGTAAATACATATATATCTACTATTAATACTGTCTGTAAATTTTTGTTTTAAACTAAAAATGCAACAAACTATTTAATATTCATGAGATAATTAGTCGGCCGTAAATATAGCACAACTATTCATTAGGGTAAGAATACAATCTTGGGAAATAGTCATTTCTTTCATGTAGTAGATAATTGTTATATTGTATCAATAGAAACACTATAGATACATTATTAAATAAATGCTTTTCTGCTATAACCGTAATTCTAATATGAGAAAATTAGTTATAGCAGAAAAGCATTTATTTGTAGTTTGTTCATTTGCTGGCTGAACCTAATAACCTGCAAGGTGTCTAACTTATTGTTAGAAATATGAATTTAATATCATATGAAACATGGAAAGAAATACACTGGAATGAACCTATCCATTGGAAAAAATATAAAACACAAAACTCGGCTTTGTATTGCTTAAAGCAATCGTTTCAGAATATATTTTTAAAGGAAAACATCAAATCATAGTTATATTTGGGTTGGGATATCTATTGATCGAAGCAATGTTTCAAACGAAGTGCAGTTACGCAGAGCATCGTCTGATATTAACTTTAAAATTATTATTTAGCAGTTTAAGGAATGTTCAGTAGGGTTTATTGGTATAAAGCTGCGCTAAGCTAATGGTTTCAATTCTATAATTTTCTGTGATATTCATAGATGTGATATCTATACTCAATAACTATTGAAAGGTTAACTAAATCTTATCTTAATCCTATTTTTGTACTAATTACTTATCTGTACAAGTAAATTTTTGTATGAAATCATTAACAAAATTTCTATCCTGCATTGTAGTACAAAATGGTAATATAAAAAAAACTGAAAGTTGAAAGAGATATTTATAAAGAAATAGTAATTAAAATTCCTGTCACTTTCGTAATCACCATTTTTGTAAAAGAAATGGGGAAAAATAAAGTCTCTTCTAGTTTTAGTTTTTTTTTCAAAGAATTTTACGCGATATTTTCACTGATATACCACAGATTTAAATTCATAAAGTTACATATGTATATGCAACTGTATTTCATGTAAACTGCTTGAGGAATAGAACAATGCCGATAAAATACTGAACGAATCTTTTAAATGTCTATTAAATTAAAAAGCGCTAAAAAACATATTACAGATTGTCTATAGCACAAAATTTCATGGATCTTCCAGAAACAACTACTTCAAACCAATCATGAAGATAATAAAATAACGAACAGTTGGACCACATACGCGTATAACAAGACAGTAGGACAAAACTGGTCTGTTGTTACGAACCTCATGTACGGCGAGTATACGAGTTACTGCAGAGCAGGTAGCAGTACTTGGAATGACATGCCGGGATAGCTTTATTGACGGTTGTACAAGGTCAAAGCGTATATGACGCCAGTGTTGGCCTGTTAATAGGAAGTGATTAGCTATTTTAATTCCGCAAGGTTGACTATCAATGGACCCGGAACTATATTCACTTCACTTGTTCCAAATAACCTAGCTAGTGAGTAGGTTTATATATACGTATACAGGAATTTCGACATATCAACGTGATGAACCAAACCCCAAATAAAGTTAATAAAGGAGTTATTATTGTGCAGCTCTTTGGATGTTGTGGATGTGTGAACTAGTGTGAAATTATTATCATAACAGTTACAGGTGACGTTCTAGAGTACTGCAAGATTTAATTGCTATATATTTTTTAATATACAGTATGTCCCTGGGTGAAATTAAGATGAAAAAATCTTTATTACTAGTTTAGATAGTGCTGATGGAGCGGTACAGTTTTGGACTTTGGTTTGTCAATAATGACGAACTCATAAACATAATAATAATAATAATAATAGTGGTTTATTTGCATCAAACATAAATAGCAGTACAAAAATAAGTAAATGCTAAAATCAACAACCAACATGCCAAAAGGTGCAGGATCAGCTGCTTAAAGTATAAGCCGCTGTTCTTCCTCCAACACCATTAATAACGTTAATCCAATAAATAAAAAAATCGAAACAAAAAGCATACAGAGAAAATACAAGACAATAGAAAGTAATAAAGGAAAATGAAAATATACAAGCTGTTTCAGACAACTTGTCTACTATCTTTTTCTCACGATCTATGGCAGCTAGACTCATGCGACAAAAAATTTAATAACAACACCCTACCTGAAGAATTCTCTGAATATATTTTCAACTTCCGGAGACGTGTCATTATAGCGGAAGTCGATAGTAATTTTCTTATTTTAAATGGAATCATATGTTTTTTCTTACTTCAATGAATTTTAAACATTATTTGAATACAATTTACTAAAGTTCACTATCTAAAAATTTAACCGTTTTTGAGATATTCACGATCTTGTCAAAATTTTGACATTTTCATCTCCTTTCATAGTATTCTGTATTTTATAAACCATTAGAGATGATGATCTCAATTTGTTATAGCATAAGAGAAATAGTCGTGGATGCCAAATACTGTCATAGAAACCACTATATTTTATACAGAGTGTTCATAAATTGATGGTCAACTTCGACACCTTTAGCCTTAGAAAATTTTCTCAAACGTAACATTATATTTCTAATTATAGAATTCGATGCAAAAATGAATTCTGCGTCGATAAGTATTAAGGATTTATATGCCTATTTGTAGTCGTTTTCGAGATATTAACCGAATGAGTAAATAATCATTATTAAAATTTCAGTACATTTCTTGCAGTGGGCTATGAAAATGTCAAGAAGGTTTAGCAATCATCAACAGAAAAGTATCTCACTTTATCATTAAAATCTAATTTTTCCAATGCTGATCGATTGTTATGTATTTGATATGAGTATTGTAATAGATATTTTACATTAATTTGCACACAAGAAAAAAGTTATTTGTTTATCTGCAAGGGTTGATACTTAATAATTTATAGATATTTAATGATTAAATTTTATTCGTGGTATTATGGCTTCAAATGAAACAAAATTTCTTAGAGAAGAGTTAGGTTACTAGCCTTCCCCTGGGCAAAAAGTCACGAGCCGCCACTGATGCTTCCCTTATATAATTACCAATATAATGTTACATTTGAAAAAATTTAATTTTCTAAGATTAAAAATGTCGAAGTTGACTATCGATTTATGAACACTCCGTATAAAATGTAGTGGTTTCTATGACAGTATTTGGAATGCACGACTATTTTTCTTATGCCGGCCGTAAAAAAATCTCCAATGATTTATAAAATACAGAATACTATAGAAGGAGATACAAATGTCAAAATTTTGACAAAAACGTGAATATCTCAAAAACGGTTAAATTTAGAGGTAATGAACTTTAGTAAAAATTATATTCAAAATTGTATGTGTAGAATTGATTGAAGTAAGAAAAACATATGATTCTATTTAAAATAAGGAAATTGTTATCGACTTCCGGTATAATCGAACGTTTCCGGAAGTTGAAAATATTTTCGGAGGATTCTTCAGGTAGAGTTTTGTTATTAAATTTTTTGTCGCATGAATCTAGCTGCCATAGATCGCGAGAAAAAGATAGTGGACGAGTGGTCTGAAACACGTTGTATACCTATTTACTTGTTAATAATGTTTTGAGAATTACTGTTCTTCATACATAGCTTCCTCTAACTTCCACACATTTTCCATCGTATATTAATAAATGCATCGACCCTATGAATCTTTGTTGGTATATTTCATTCATTGCGTTCTATATTTGTACTCACAATTATGTTAGATCATCTGCATATACCTTTTGTTTCGAAACACCCAATAAGAAAAAGCCAATCAGTAAAAACTAATTAGACTAACTAGACCAATTAGAACTAATTAGAACAAAACTTTCCATACATATATATTTCTCCAAAGTAATTTGTCAAGCATTGTCGTACGAGCGAACGTGCGAAATCATCAGAACGCCCGACTTGCTGCTAGAAAAGCATATGGCTTTTCTCACTCCAAAGTATCATGAAATGGCAACAGAAAATTTTCCTAAAAACACAGAGAAACATTTTGATCTAAATTTTCATCATCAATAAAATATGGACCAGCCATGTGATGGAAGAAATTTTCACATCGAGCATCCACTTTTCCAAAACGTTGAATTCGTTTGTAGATGACGTAGTGTGAATTTTCAAAAACCCAAAAATTATTATTTTGTGATGAAACATGGCTGTTGGTATTGGTGCAAAAGGTGACTTTATCAGTAAAAAACAAATATTCTGCGAACATTTCTATCTACGGGATTTCTTCTCTTCAAGCGCCATTTTCAAGGCCACACTGAGAGAAATAGATTGTACTCTTTAACATAAATATAGTATACTTTAATATATTTTATAGCTCCTATAGGGACAATCATATTTTATATTACCGGTGACAATATCTGTATAGTAAATTTCTGTGAATACTTTTTATTAACTCGTATGTTAAAGTTGGTGTACTATATTTGTATTATTAATTTGAGCATACATGTTAGTAAATGTGAAAAAAATGTCTGATAACACTGACTATATTTGATAATAACTGTTAAATTTTTTATTGTACCCAGGATAATGTAATATTTTACTATGTAGGTTACATGATGTTCATACTTACTATATAGCCTTGTAGTACTTACAATATTATTTTCTATTATGATAATCTAACGTCTCTTAGCATTTAAAATAGTAGATAGTAAACAATAATATAATGGATCATCTGCGGGCACTATACAGCGATACTTACCTGTAATGAAAAATATAGTACTATACAAGGTTTTACCCAGTTCATGCATAGGGAAAGTGGAATATTACAGAATAAAAACTATAATATTGATTTTATTTTTTTATTTGTCCTTAGAACTATGATTACAAAATTCCAACGTGTATAACTGTCATTAACATAACAATCACTAGTAGGTTAGATTTAGGTTAATGTTGTATCAAAGCATAAAGTACCTACTACGAAGTGTATGCATATAATATCTATTACTTACCTTTGAATATATCAATTAACTGTGGAAACCCCCACTCGATTAAAATGTTTTCCACTTTTGCATCCATTTCTGCTCACGATGCACAGCAATCAACGAACGACCAAACACAAACATGCACCGACACGAATACGTACACCTGTATCACACGTACATAACACGTGTCAGTAATTTTGTCGCAGTAGTAGCAGTTCTTCGGTAAAGATGGACAATGAATAGAGCAAGGGGTGGGAAGAGCGTTACAAACATTTATATTAGAAATTGAATATGCATCGAATACCTGATAATATCGCAGTCAATCGCAGCGACTATCTATATAATCCACGTCATTATATAGGCTTTCAGCAATAGAGTATATTAATTGTTACATCCATAAAGTGCAGATGGTAACATCCAGATTTTGCATCTTACTATAAGCATGATAAAATCTGGTTATTTTATTCTTAATACGCCACATATTGTCGTTTTGACAATAATTATTTTAGTAATTAACATAAAGAGATTTACGATCTAATTTCTACAATCCATTTTTCTCAGTGCATGCTTGAATGTTAAACGACAGAATTTTAATGACTTTCACTTTGGCAATATTTGTAAAAGTTTCCCTAAAAATTATTTTAAAGTATCTATTATTGAATCAGTTGTCAAACTTTTTTTTTTTATTTGCCGTGCGATCACATGGGTGATATAAGCAATAGTCGAAAGCACACAAATATAAAAACAAAAGTATGTTACAATGATAAAAATTCCTCATAAGAGTAGCAGCACTTATGAATTAAAAAATGTTTACAATTTCAAGCGAAATTGTTCATTTAAGTTATTAATATTTTTCATATGCAGAGGTAAGCTATTGTATAATCTGGCAAAGCTATACTTTGGAGACTTTTCGAAAAGAGCCGTAAGGTGTCTGGGTAGTACACAAATATTACATTGTCTAGTTTCGTAGTTCCTTTCGTCCCTAAGATATAAGTGACTATTTTTTTTTAAATGTATCACTGCCTTGTATACGTATATACTTGGCAACGTTAACAGCTTGTAGGCACGAAAGAACTGCCTACAGCTATCACGATTCCACAATCCGAACATTAAGCGCAAGATTCTTTTCTGAGCAATAAGTACACGCCTGTAACCTGTGCTTCGTCCCCACATCAAGATGTTGTAAGATATGGCAGAGTATACCAATGAGTAATAAACATCCAGCAGGGAGTCACTTTCATGCACTGATTTTAGCTGGAAAAGAGCAAAATAAGCTTGATTAAGCTGTTTACACACGTGTGATGTATGTTCGACAAAATTCAGGTTGCTGTCAATTATGATACCAAGAAACTTTACCGATTTTGACAACGGTGTCAGCATACCTTCTCTGGTGAAAATGTATATATGTGGTTTTGTCTTTGTTTAGAATCAGTCCATTTGTTCTACACCAGCTCTCAAACTCACATATAACGCGACAAATTTCGTGCTCTAAATTTTCAATGGGATCAGAAGACATGGCAACCGTGGTATCATCAGCAAATAATACTACATGAGCATTTGAAATAAACTGCGGCAAATCATTTATGTATAGTAAAAACAGCAAGGATCCAAGAACTGACCCTTGCGGTACACCGAGACTTACTGATTTTAACTCCGACTCGGTCTGCAGTAATACAACCTTCATTTTGCGATCAGTTACAAAAGATGTTATCCAGCCTTGAGGTTCTCGTATACCAAGCCGATACAATTTATCCTGTAGGAAGCGAGGGTCAACACTATCGAAAGCTCGCTTTTGTTGCATTGTTTTTATTGTGTTGCTTCATATATTTGTAGCGATAGAATTATGTAAGGGAACTATTCGAAAGAGATCAATGCATCAATTGCATATTAGTTGGAGACGTTTCTGATACCATGCCACTTCACTAAATCAATTCTCTGCTTTGGTTAACATTTAAGCAAAATCAGAGCAATAATAACACAAAACTCTGAGCAAATGTAAATTTAATGTAGTTGGAGGATATCGAGTGAGAGATACGATATAATGACCTCTGTCAGATAAATATTTACATTATCAACAAACTGTAAACTCGCTGATTTATTGTAATTGGATTGAAATAAAAACAACGAAAACATAACATCCAAAATGTGGGCTTTAAATTTCGTATTTAATTTTGGATTACAAAACGGTTTCTTTTATAAATACTTTGTTTTAAACAGTAAAAAATGAAACTTTTTTCTAGATTTTTACATCGTCTTCATTTACTAACAACTCTTCTGTTCTCGGTTTTATCACGGTAACCTAATTTTCTTGGAAAACTAGATTTTTTCATAACGGATAAGATATAGATTGTTATAAACTCCAATCAGGAACACTCTATATAATTTTAAAAAGATATTAGTGCGATTAACGGCCCTACATAATCTGGTTAAGATTCTGGATGGGGCCATCAGCAGTGAAGAGGTGGCCTTGTGTATATTTATTGATGTGTAGGGAGCTTTTCATCATATACCACCTAGGATGAATCAATTACTAGGAATGCGGAATACAGAGGACTTGAGCCCCCTACTACTAAATGGATATTCTCCAGGCCGAAATCCCAGTCAGATATCTTCGCAGCTGAGCAGTAATTCACTGACCTTTAGGATAGATAGCAGATGCCATCAGAGTGGGGCTTTATCACTCCTGTTATGGTCATTGACGACCTGCTCAGGAAATTGCACGAAGAAGGATGCAATGTCCAGGGATATGCAGATGACCTGGTCATTGTAATTAGCGATAGGCACGATAACATCTCATTAAATTGCACGCAGAAGATTGCAAAGATTTTGATGCGTCGAAGCAAAGCTTGGCAATATGATGCTTGAAGGAAAAACTAGTGTCGAACAATACACCCAGATCCCTAATAGTTGATTGCTTTTCAAGACGAGAATCATCGACACAATATTCAGAGTTCTAAGGCGAAATAATAATATGAAGTTTATGTTGATGACACCATGCATGAGTTTAATGCCATCAGCATAAGCGAGGACGGGGCAAGTAAAAGAAAATAATAAATCATTAATAAATAGATTAAATAGGAGAGGACCTAGATTCGACCCTTAGGAACACCAGAGCAAGGAGAAAACTCGTGGGAATAATATCCATTGTAATGTACGTAGCATCCGCGATCACTCAAGTAAGACTGGATTAAATTTGAGAACTCGTGGCACAAAGCCAAAAGAACTTAGTTTCTGGAGTAAGATTTGATAATCAATTTTATCAAAAGCCCCAATAAATAATGTAGTGCGATCGAGATCGAAGCATATCAAGCAATTGTTCAAATAATGTCCGGAACCATTTTAAAAATGTAATTGACATTTGTAAATCTATGTCGATATGTGTGGATCCATACATATGTTGAGGTATAAAAAGAAATTGTTTATGAAAAACCTAACTGACAAGCAGTATTTTTCTTTTGTTTAATGTGTGATTTTTTCAACAAATATCCTTATTTGTGCAACTAAATAGTAAGTAGTCTACTGCGGATTATTCGTTAAAGCGAATTTACTGCATAAATGGTATGCTCTTTTTATGATGTAAAAAAAAACATATATTGTGTGCGTTTGTGTATATATGTGTATTAGTGTATACTGTATCCATTGTAAATAAACCGTTTTCGTATACGCATTTTTCAATGCGCAAACATATCACAGTGCCTTCGTTGGAAATACTCGCAGCCACATGTGTTCAAACGACAAAATGACGTCATTCTTCGTTCGTGTTTAAGACAACATAAAAAGCGTTTAAAACAAACGTGGAGGAGTAACGTGGTGGTGTAATAGAACATATGGCACGTAGAGCAGTTGGTCTTTGTTTACGCCTATATAAAACTGATTGTGATTGTGTGTCTACATAAAATTTACTTGGTTATCATGTTATGAATAAATCTAGAATATCCGGCGATGCAAGCGGCCATTCGACTTTATCACGTTTTGTCACTATTCGTAGCTCTTCTTTGTGTCTGGATAAATTCCAGTCAATGCTTGTAAATTCTAAAACGCAGTACATATCGAACTATGAATAGCAGATTTCTCATATTGCCTTTTTTTTCAATAATTTGTTTTTCAGAAACTCTCTTACGTGCTAATTAAGCAGTGAGTTAGCTCCAATTTAAAACAACGAAGTATGTTTGTGGTTGCTGTTAATTTCTTTAAAATATTTCTTAGCGTTCAAATGTACATATATAATTAATAAGATAATAATATTTTAATTGGATGTATCATATGCATATACTTGCTATTATGAGTATGTATTAATATTGAATCTTACATATATGCTACATCGACCTACATAAAGCGTTTGATAGGGTAAGGAGAGATGATATATTGAAGTCATTAAAAAAGAGAAAAATCGACGAACAAACCGTAGAAGTCATAAAATCAATGTACAAGGATAACATATGTAAATATAGTAAGAATAAATAATGAAGAGTCGAAAGAATTCAAAACGGAAATAGGTGTTAAACAGGGATGTGTTCTCAGCCCTATTTTGATTTCCTGTGTATTAGATGACGCAATAAAGAGGTAAAACCAAAATTGAAGCAACTAAAATTAGGATATTGGAAAATGAAATATAATATGAAAGTAAAATGAAAGTTACTCACTGGTTTTAGAATTGCGACGAAACCGCATTAAATTATAAAATGTTACCTTCGAAAATTTTAGCGTCTAAAAATATCCGCACCTGGCTACAAAAAATCCAAAGAACGCATAACCGTTTTAGCTTGCAGTAACTCTTCTGGTCGCCACAAACTACCACTTTTATCCCTAGGAAAGTCGGTCAAGCCAAGAACTTTCAAACACATTAGTGTATTGTGCACCCACGGATACCAAAAATGTCCGGTCGAACAATAAGTCACAGTGCCCAACGTTCCACGCACCCGAGTTGCCCGTGGCGTTTAGACCACCCATTAGACTGGATATTTTGGGTGTCCGTGAGTGTACATTACATTGGATAATCGGGACTCTACTGTAGATACAAGTTTACTACGAACTGACGTTTGAGGATTCCTACTTAGCCGTTGAATAAAAAAGAAATGTCGTTTTCTATTTCATGATGAAATGAATTAGATTTTCTTGCACCCTAATGAAAATTTGCTAGCACGTACTTACAATATCTACATACACCAACTATATTCAGATAATATAGCCATAAATGTACGTTGTAAAATTTTTATTATTTAAAGAATAGTAATCAACTCCTTGCTACTAAGAAAAACAAATTACGCGAAACATTAAAACGTTTCCTTGTATTTCAAAATGAAACGTTCTCCGGCATCGCTGTATGGCGGGTGCATTTAACAATTTTATCGCCCATTCATTGTCGCAAGTGAATAAAGTATGTACCAGTACCTATACAACTGCACTGTCTGTAGATATAAATAGAAATGTAGGTATGTTTTACAATACGTCGATACCACGATTATGATTATTTTGCAGTCGCACGAGCATCACGTCAACTGCTTTAGCGGAAATGTAAAATAGTGATGGTCAAATCATTATTAAAGTTTAATAGGTGGCACTTCCGTGAAGACTGGTAAATTCAAATAAATAAACCAACACAATGTTTTGTAGTATCGGACTATATTTTGAATGTGGAAATGATATGTAGATATTATTTCATGGGCGTACTTATCTTATATGATAATTGCTTAAATGTATTAATATTTAAAGAAAGCTTTAGATAACGCTCTTATGTCAAAAATTAAAAACATACGAATTAAAGTAACGGAAAATAAGTAGGCTATACAATTTAAGCAATAGAAATTTTATTTTGAAATTTGCAGCATAGTTTTTGTTTACAATCATCTATTTAAAACAAATATTTTCAGCGGCATTGAACTTTCAGTGTATAACATCAACTTTCTTATGTTAACCTTATCATAAAAATCTACGCCTACTGAAAAGTACACTGAGGGAACGGCAGGTGTTAAATTAACAAAGCGGCTAAGAAATAAAATATTATTGAACTAACCAAAATTATAATCAACCTATCAAAAAAATGTAGTAAACGCAGTTATATTATTTTGTTACCCTAAACCGGGGTTACTTTGTGACGAATTTTGTCTCATTCTGTATAATTCAGTACCAAATTTCTACAAATTGACTAAATTAAACATATGTGGTAAGCCCCTCATGTTTGCAGATAATTATTTCGCCATATTTGTTTTTATATGTTCTTTAGTTAAGCCCAAAAAAATGTTTTTTGTCTTAATTTTATCCCATCGTTTGGGATTACTCTGTGAGAATCAAGTTTCACTAAGGAATTAAATGTTTTTGCTGATTGTAACAATGTTACACAGCGTCAAACCACATTGCAAACAAAATGGCAAGTTTTTTTTTTTATTTAAAAATTCATATTAAATTAAGTAAACCTTGAAAGTATTAAAAATATAGAAAGTGGGTCCTAAAAAACAAAACGCAATGGGGGCTAGTCGATTCTCTGCATTACCACAGAACATTATGGACGTACGGCCTTTGAAGCATTTTTAATAGTTTCAGGGTATTTAGTTCCCCTTTTTGTGGGACCTGGATCATCTACCAGGTTTCTTTCATCATAGTTTCAGCTGATGCAACTGGACAGTCCTTCGATTTCCTTTTCTAAATTATCAAAAAAAGTTTTAACGATCTGTGGCAGCCCTGCTGTGGAAAATACTTTTGGCTATTCTTTAAGTAAGAATTTTATCATGTCGCTTCATAAATGATTTAGCCCAGTCAGGTGCTGGAAAGTTATTCCGGAAATAATCAACCTTTCTCCCATAACGGTCAAGGTATGACTTCACTACACATCTTAAATCGAAAGTTATGGGAAAACCATATTTGGACATGGTTTACGAATTTTTGCTCTTCAGTGTCGCTGAATACTTGTTGTCTGCCACCTTGTTTCTCATGTCGACCATTCATTTTTAACCACAGTGTGTTCTTATGAATTTTATAATTCGCGGAAGCTTCACGGAAAGACAATTATCTATTATCTCTATCTTCCTGCACATAAACTGTGGTTTGTTGATTACATTCATTAACAATTATATAATTTAAAGGAATTTTAATTACCTGTACACAATCACGACAGTATTATTATAAAAACAGTTGAGTGGAAAGGATTCAAAATGATTTATTATATCCATACATCCAAGGACAGATGCAAAAACTAAAAATTTACTACTTAATATTTACAAATCTGAAACGAAAGGCGCACATAATCAAATTATATCTTCTATTTTGCCATTTAACAAGATCATATTTCAAAAACTTATCATTCTTATGTCATCACTTGTTCTCTTACTTTCAGTTGAACAGAAGCTTATTTTAAAGATTGGAAAAAACATAAGTAATTTTTAAATTAATTGTTTAATACAAAAACAACCCAGATAAGTAAGTCACTTTGCAAAATATAATTGTGTCCTAAAATCATATACCAATTTGTTTTGAAATAGCTGCAATATAGGAATAATTTCCATTGATTATAAAAAAGATTAAATCAGCTACACTTTTTAAAGCGCATGGCTGCAAAATACCAGTTTGTTTGAGTAAACTTCACGGTCATTTCCATTTTTTTTTTATGAAAATTGCAATTAACTTCCGAATGTTTGATATCTATACTGTAAAAAAAGTCAGGAATGTTACGAATGCAAGCTGCAACTATAACACACAAATGTTGAATATTATTTAAAGTATGTAAACCCTAAGTTTTACCCTAAAAATTATCTAAATAAATGATTGTGGATTGTGGTTATTATTCTATAGGTTTCTTCTTTTTAGTGCAAGTGACGCAAACAAATAAAAATACGTTTAAACAAATGTTTAAACCATATAACACGAGGTAAAAGTTAGTTTACTTTAAGTTACAGAATATAATTAATAATCAAAATAATTCGCACCATTATTTTAGAAAAAATAATGCAGAAAAGTCAAAAAGAAATATACTTGAAAATGTTGCAGAAACATCAACGAAACGTAGTAAAAAATAAATTCAATAAAAAAAGGACAAGAAGACATTGTTTAATTGCAACTATACACACAGAAAAATGCATGCTTACCTAAATAAATTTGTCTTGGACCAAATAAACCTACGTTATGAGCTATCTGTTTTCCTTATTGGTATGTTCTAATTTACCTCTCATAATTGCATGTAAATATTATACTTGCTAAGAAATGTTCTTATTATCCCATATATAGGAATGGATTCCTTTATATCATTTTCGTACAAGTTTATGAACTTCGCTTCATCAATTAGATTACCGTAAAAGAAGACAGTTTCTTATTATTAATACCTTGAATTAATAAAACATGGGTTGAACACTTGCGTTGAAATATCTTTCTGAGATACTCCAACAATTCCAATTCGAGCAGCAGCTTACTTACCTACTTCATCATTAATATTATTAGGTAGAATAGGTGAACCTTTGTGTCATGTAATTAGACATAAGTACATTGATACATGTAAGAGTAATAAGATTCCATTAAACGACTTCCTTAAAAGAAATCCACACACCGAACTACTCTATAAGGTAAAAAACGATCACACAATTTACTGACAACGCAGATACAGCGTTTTGCTACTGCACTCTAGCCGATTCTAACATTTATTTATTATATTAATTAAATCCCACGTATTGCTATATTTTCCTATTGTATATTTCCTCTATATATTATGGCATCGGACTTATAACGATTGAAAGAAAATGGCTGATTTTGAAAAAACGCCTGGTATATCGGGAACTAAACAAGGTAGCTTCAATCTGTTTGGATCACTAAGCCAAACTCAAAAAAAGAGATCGTAACCTTCTGCTTACTTTTCTTACATCTATTACCGTTTGGTCTGTACCCTATAAAAACATCGAAATTCTCTATTTACTTGCACTAAGCAAATATATTCTCTAGTTAATAAAATTCATGGAAACAAAAGTTTTCTTGAATTAAAACTATAAATTTTCTTAGTGGCAAAAGATTTACTTACAACAAAATTATTGCATTTTCTCTATAAGAAAATTGTGTTTAAACAATATTTTGTTTTAAACTCAAAATGCATTTTTCAGTATCTGGATCTGAGTGCTATCCGGTTCCACTATCCGGATCCGCTATCCGAAACCTCAGATCTATATCTGCTATCCGACACCTCGGATCCAAATTTGCTATTCGATACCTCGGATCCAAATCCGCTATCCGAAGCTTCCGATCCGAATCTGTTACTGAAAATCACAAATTCGCGTTCTTTATCAGGTTTCTCGGACTTGTATCAATAAGATTATTTTGTTTGCGAGTTCTCGCTAACATTAAAAAAATAATAAAGAAAAGCTGTTTTACGTTGCAATATTTTGTTTTGTAAAATAATAAAACAAATCAATGTGTTCAATTAATATTATAAGTAGCTAATAGATATTGCTATGTACAACGTTTTATATATATATATAATAAGGTAAACCTGTAAATACGTGTAATTACCATTCAGTTGTTCGATAATAATTTGTATGTTTTATGTATAGTTATCGGATCTAGATCCCAGCACCGAATAGTATAATATCTGAATTTAAGAAGCGGATCCGGATCCGAGGTTTCGGATAGCGGAGCCGGATCCAAGGATTCGGATATCCGGATAGTTTTGGATCCGACAAAATTGAGATCCGGATATCCGGATTCAAAACTATCCGGATATCCGAATCCTCGGATCCGGATCCGCTATCCGAAGCCTCAGGTCCGGATCCGCTATCCGAAACCTCGGATCCGGATCCGCTATCCGAAGCCTCAGATCCGGATCCGCTATCCGAAACCTCGGATCCGGATCCGCTATACAAATTATTATCGAACAACTGAATGGTAAGTAGGAATTACAATTAAATTAATTACTATAAAGTAATTACCATTAAATTAATTACTATTAAAGTAATTAGTAATTACCATTCAGTTGTTCGATAATAATTTGTATAGCGGATCCGGATCCGAGGTTTCGGATAGCGGATCCAGATCTGAGGCTTGGGATAGCGGATCCGGCTCTGAGGTATCGGATAGCGGATCCGGATCCGAGGTTTCGGATAGCGGATCCGGATCTGAGGCTTGGGATAGCGGATCCAGATCTGAGGTATCGGATAGCGAATCCGGATCCGAGGTTTCGCATAGCGGATCCGGATCTGAGGTATCGGATAGCGGATGTGGATCCGAAGTTTCGGATAGCAGATCCGGATAGTGGATCCGGATAGCACTTAGATCCGGATATCCGGATAGTAAATTATCCGGATCCAAAATTATCCGGATCCGGATAACAGCTCTAGCACTAACCTATACCCATAAAGTAAGGCTAGTTAATTGTATTTTTTGTATTCTAAATATTTTTTGTAGTTTCTCGGTATGGTTATATAGGTGCTCTCATGATGTGTTATATAAAAACAAGTAGCAGAGATACCACAATGTTACCCAAATAAGAACTTTTCCTTTAATAGGTGATGGGTAATGGTACTAACTATAAATCTGATTATCCGATATACTTTTAATAGCGGTTAAAACTAAAACACATATGGCTCAAGGTATACAAATGTATTGTCAAGGTTCGAGCATTTAATATTACACATACAGTGCCGGTCAATATAATAGCACCAGTTGCAATATTCTGATTCGAAAGATGTAAAACTTTCACCTATTTATTATATTATTTTTTTGAGTGTAAAAATCAGTTACATTTTTTATGCTATCTCAGAGTGTGTGCATTTGTTGTCAAATTTCGTAACTGTCAATCAGTTATAAAAGATCTTTTGTAAACACTTATCATTTCGTGCAGTTAATAAAATAGCACCAGTAGGCTTTTTTAAATTTGTTTTGCAAAATTTTGTGAAAGAAAAGTGAAAACGGAAGGTAATAAACATTTTTTAATATACTTTCTATAAAATCGTGTAATAATTTTATAAAAATTGTATAGTTATGGGTCGCTTTGTTCGCCGGAAAAACGTGAACTAATAAAAAAAATTTGCGTTCGAGGGTAAATCGTATTCCCAAATAAGGGAATTGCTGGGCTGTTCCAATCAAATGATAATAAATGCCCTAAGATATGAGCAAAAAGTTGAATCCCGTGGTAGGAAGCGAGTTTTGTCACCCTTAATGGTAAAACGGTTAGTATGGACGACTAAAGCAAATCCCTTTATGACAGCTACGGAGCTCAAAAAAACATTGGATGTGCCGGCAAGCGTGGAAACTATTCGCCGCAGACTTCGAGACAACAGCCTCAATGCCTGTAGTCCTCGAAAAGTGCCGCTCTTTTCCTCTAAGCATGTTGCTAAACGGATATCTTTTGCTAAAGCACATTTAAATTGGCCAAAGGAAAAGTGGAGAAATGTGCTATGGACTGACGAATCCAAAATTGTTCTTTTTGGTGGAAAGGGTTCCAGATGTTTTGTCCGTAGGCCACCTAACAGCGAATACAAGCCACAATTCACAGCAAAAACTATCAAACATGGAGGTCATAGTATTATGGTATGGGGTTGCTTCTCGTATCAAGATGTGGGTCCTATATATTGGATCAAAACCATTATGGATTCATCGGTTGATGTAAAAATCCTTGATGAAATTATGCTGCCGTATGCTTCCTACGAAATGCCGCTGGTGTGGGTCTTCCAGCAAGACAATGACCCCAAACACACCAGCAAAATGGCAAAAAAATGATTCAACGATAACTCTATCAATGTAATGGAGTGGCCTGCACAGTCCCCAGATTTGAACCCTATCGAAAATCTGTGGACGGACATAAAGAAGGGTGTATCTACAATAAAACCAACAAGCGTTGAAGGGCTCTGGGAGGCTGTGCAGAAAATTGCAGCATTTAGTAGATTCCATGGGAAGGCGTTGTGCCGCGGTAATAGCAAACAAAGGGCACGCGACAAAGTATTGAAACCATACAATTAATTTATCTACAAGATATCTGAGTGAAATTTTTGATTTATTTTAAGAAAGACCACTAATTTTTGTTAAAAATGAACTGAAGTGCTATTATTTTGACTGTGTAGTTTTTAAGTTTTTTGTTTAAATTAATTAGCGTATTATAAACTGTTGAAAAAAACCAAATAATTTTCTTATGATAATAAACCATTAACATCAAAGAATTTATTATTTTGTTTTGAGTTGAATCGGCCCAACAGTTAAAAAGATGTAAACGGAGTCAGTATAAATTTGTGCGTGGTGCTATTATATTGACCGCAGCTGTATATAAATTGTTACGTGGATATACTAACTATTGACACACGATATCGGACCACTCCGATAATTTATTCGGATTTCCGAAGCAATTTCGCCGTATAAGTACATGCATCTCGTGTACATAACTTTCAAGAAATTTCGCAGAAATTTTAAAATGTTCCTTTGATTTAAAATTTTAATTTACTAAGTAATTTGCAATAATCGACAGTGACTCTGGGTGAGTTAATCATCATTAGGATGAAAACAAATTAATCTTAATCTCAAATTCTTGGAAATTCGAAAATTGAGTGTGACTGGTTTCGTACTTCAAACCCACATCTTCAGGACAGAATATAAAAAAGCAGTAAAAAGTTGTAGTCAGTGATTTAAATTAATATGTACAAAATCACTTCAATGGCTTGTTTTTCCTCCTTTTATTTATACATTTGATCCATGTGTGAGTTTTGAAAGTAACTTTGTACAATTTAATCCTGTCGGGAACTCCAATCTGTTGTTCGATTGGTTTACGTGATCGAATTGCGTGTTGAAACAGACCCAAAATTAAATAAGAGTATGTAAACTTTTACGGATTACTCTGTTTTCTGTAGAAAATTTGTGCGCAGATTTTGGCGGTTTACCCCAACAAGAGAATTCTACTATTTCATATGGAAAAAAATGAGAGAATTGGAAAAATTTGCAAGAGTTGTATTTTTAATTTATAAGAACAAATTTTGGATTAAAGACTGTTTCTTACATAATTGTTAAGGTAAAACTTTGTTTATTTACGTCAAATTTTAAGCAATATTCCAACATTTTTGTTGTATGATATCTTGTATGTCCATTATTAAGCTATAGGTGCAATACTTCCTTATATGTTTGTATGGATTTACTATTATTACGAAATATTTTTTATGCCACAAAACAATAAATAAATATAAATAAAAATTAATAGCAGCCGATTAATTAGATGTTTTAAAATCCACTATCAGAGGAGTCTTATGAATTCTTTCCAACACCGTTCTTTCGATAATTTGCAACATTTCTCTTTTTATTGTCAGAATAACTTCCAGTATCGGTCGTTGTGGGGAATAAGGTACACCCAAATCAGTTTTATTTTACGTCATTAACAGTATTGCCGTTACAAGATTATGACGTTAAACCGTCGTCGCAGATAAACCTTGTATGTAAAGGTCAGCTTGTGACTGTCTTATTTGGTTTCATATCACTTCAATGAATATCGCAGACCTCATCGTGCCCGTAGGAGAGCAAACCAATTTCGACATACAACAGTATAAAAAAGTCTTCGTATGATGGCAGTTATAAGCTTATTTGTACAATTAAATACTAATTCTTATATGTAGAATCAAAAAAACTAAATATGTACACAACCTACGCTATCTATATACAAGGAGTATAAAATTATCCAGCAAAATTCACAGTTTATACAAAGGATCACAAAAATATAAAAATGACGACACTATTTTTTACAAAAAAGTCTCCATACGCTCCAGAACTATGATTCGTTTGCTTGAAAAATGCGATGACTTATACCACGCAACCGGGTAGTTCTCGATCCTATTCTAAACGCACTTAGTTATCTGTCGGTGCCAGTGCAATTCATACATATATTTGAATAAATGATGATCAAAAGATGCGAGTTAACATTACGGAAACTTCGGCACCCTGAAAAATAACTCCCGTTCTGGTCGACTAAAAATTCTAAACCAACGTGAAGAGAGACTTATTTTAAAAGAAATTAAGAAAAACCCGAAAACTAGTGCTAAAGAACTACAAACTGAAATGAATGTAAGATGTAGTGACGAAACAGTGCGAAATGTATTGAGAAAACATAATTATAATTCTTGATCTTGCCGAAACAAACCATTTATTTCTTCCAAGAACAAATCGAAAAGATTAGAATGATCACTTATGGGGCAGTGGCTTGGGACAAGAGAACTAATTCGGCCATTGCGAGAGCTAGTCTCTCCAAAGTGCAAAGATTAGGATGTGTATGCATAACTAGGGCAATCAGAACCTGTCCAACAGCAGCTATCGAAGTGGTACTAAATCTTACTCCTCTTCACATTTTAGTGGAGAGCATAACCAAAAGGACCACCCGCAGGATGATCAGGGCAGGAATGGCTAGACATAGGCCTCAGCTTCCTGAAGGTGACCAAACCTGGGATATGCTCCGAGTCGACATGCCAAAGAAGTTCAATTTTGTGAAAGAATTTACCACAAAGCTTAGCACCAAGAGCGAATGGTATAAAGACACTATCTCGAAACTCAATAGAAAACGCCATCAAATGGTACACGGATGGCTCCAAAACGGCAGAGGGAACTGGAATAAGGATATATGGGCCTAGAACCAAATATTTCGAAAGCTTGGGGATGTACCCAAGTATCTTCCAGGTGGAAATACACGCTATTGAAAGATGCGTCCAGTTCAACATTGACAGAAGCTACGAAAAGCAGGAGATTATCATAATATCTGATAGCCAAGCAGCCGTTACGGCTTTGAGGTCAAACATAATCAGCTCCAAAATGGTTTGGGAGTGTTTAGAAAAACTAAACGAGCTAGGCAAAAGGAACAAGGTAACCATACTGTGGGTTTCGGGACACACAGGAGTGGAAGGAAACGAAATAACAGATAATCTCGCTAAGAAAGGGGCTAGAATACTTTTTGTGGGGCCAGAACCTTTTTGCGGGATAAGTAGCAGTATAATAATGGGGAAACTCAAAAATGAAGTGGAGCAGAGAAAATCCAAATACTGGGAGAGTCTCTAGGGAATGAGGCAAGCTAAAACTCTTCTGGGAACCTATCACCAAGAAGAGATCTGCAGAATGCATCAACCTGAGTAAAAATAATATTCGCATATTGACAGGGATCGTTACAGGCCATTGTAAACTGAACGGACATCTAAGCAGGCTTGAAATAGCGAAGGAAGCCGAATGTAGATTTTGTGGGGAACAAGATGAAACATGCATCCAGCTACTCACAAACTGCGCTGCACTGTACAACTCAAGGGAGAGTTATCTACTCTGGGGCCTTTTGACATTCTGCACTTTTTGAAAGGAATCAGACTGGACGGCCGGCTGTAAATACAGCGGGAATAGGGGACACAATAGATCTTTCAGGTCGCAGTGTACAATCACCCTAATATCACATACATACATACATAGACACAACAATGAATGGTAAAGGGTATCTCAAAATTTTGCAACAAAATTTATTAGAAGGTGCGCAAAGGTTAGAGATACGTGATGATTACACCTTTATGCATGATAATGACCTAAAACATTCTTCGCGAATTGTAAAAGGGTGGCTGCTTTATGATGTTAAACTGATGGTCCAGTGACTAGCGCGCTTGGCTATCAGTCACGGGGTCCGGGGTTCGAATCCCAGGGCCTGCTCTCAGAGTGAGGTTTTCGTGGTTTTCCTCACTCCTTGGCAAATGCTGAGAGACAAACACCTTAAGTCGCTCCACGGGCGCAGGCGTAATAATAACTCATGGCCGGCCGGGGGGGATGTGAAGGCATGGATTATTATTATTATTATTATTATTATTATTATACCGATCCTCCCCAATCATCGGATCTAAATTCGATAGAACATTTATGGGAAGTACTGGAAAGACGCATTCGTAAACATAAAATAAATAACAAAAGGGACTTAAAGGAAAAGGTCGAAACAGAATGGTATAGAATTGAACCTTCAGTCACTGAAAAACTCGTAAACTCCATGGAACGCCGATTGAGATCAGTCATTAAGTCGAGGGAAAACCCGAGCAAATATTAATATAATTAATTTGTTTGAAAGATAAATTTTACTTGCACTTTTAGTGCACTTCGTACATTGTGAAATTATCAAATAAATGCTTTGACATGCTTTTATAATGCTTACAGTAATAGCAGCAAAGCATTTATTTAATGATAAATTTTACTTGTTCCTACGGAGACTTTTTTGTTGTAAATTTTAGACTAGTTTAAGTAAATACAGTTTTCTAAGAAAATCTTTGTTATTATTAATCTCATTCACCCATTTATAGAAGGAGAATACTTGTGTTATACGATATCAATCATTTTGAATCCATAAAGTATAAGATGTCGTGTTTAAGTTTACAAATAAGCTTATAACTGCTATCGTCAAAGACTTTTTTGTGCCACTGCAAATACTTTGATGACATTTTCTTTTAGTGTTACTTTTTTTCTTCTAATTAAAATAGTTAAGGTGTTTCTAAATACAATTAATTTACAATCGCATGCGTAATATAAAGCCATAATGCGGATAATTTAATTAAGTTCAGAAAATTTTTTAAACCCACATACTAAACGTAGACTGCAGTTATAAACACATACGTATATATATTTATAATACGAATGATCACATTTTTTTTTACCATAGATTTACATGGTGTAGGTAAGTACACGCAGCTTCAGAAGAGCTTTACTTATATGGTCAGCACCTGTTCACAGAAAACTCCTCTATATAAACACATACACACACAATGCGTACAAAACAGTTCGTGATCATCCAGCACATTTATGCGTTTATGGAACCCTCGACCTTAAGGCGGGGAACAAAATGATCACGGAATCGTCCCGTGCTCTTTCTCTCCTTTCAAAACAAACTTGTCCCTTTTCATTTTTCTCCTTTCGCGCGCAGGTGTTTTTAGAGGGTGTGCATACAGGAATATAAACGACGGAACCCCCGTTTATATTTCAGTTATCCATGGCTTTCTTATAACTGCGCTTCTTAAATTTGTATGGTCACATCTCCTTGACAAAAGAGGGTGATTCCGTTCAACATTTATTTTCACCGGGGTCTTAACTGCCATCTTCGCCTGGTGTCTTTTTATAAAGCTAACATCTTACGCTGGTAAATTAAAATACCCCCCACCTCACGATTTAATTTCCCTAACCGGCCGAATGTGTTTCTACTGCGGACCACTTCTGGCAATAACTGAAATTATATTGTGAGATGCCGTTGCACATGTTCCTTTTCCCACGGCTTAAGATTGCCCATGTGTGGAAGGTTAGGTTAGGTTAGGTTGAATTACAAAGGGGGTGGCAACCCCAAGAAACACTTGTGCGCTGCACAGACCAGTTTTTATTGACATTTCTTGCGTATCGTGGCTGTCGTGAGGGTGATTTTTTGTGCCGCTTTATATTTTTATGTATTTATGATGTCAAGCGTATTTTGTGACAAGTGTGATATATAATTCCCTATCGCAATATAATTATTGAAAAATCTTAATGGTATACTCATACAGGTTTCGGTTACGTAATGTGCTTTTTCTCGTTAGCTTATGGATTAGCGTGCATATACATGGAATATATAATAAAGCAGTTTAAGCGCTTTACAGAAACATTAAAGTAACGAGCCAAAACTTCGCTTATTGCTTGACTGTATAAAAAAAACGCTAATTAGAAAATATTTCTAAGCAATTTGCAATTATACGAAATTGTCTGCTTTTATTTTTAGTTCGTTTATATGAGGTATTAGTCACCGGGCTCCAGTTCCTCGAAATATTTAATATCGTTTTCAGTTCTTTGTAAATTTGCACAAAGACAGTTGAAAATGCATCAACAAATTTTGCAGTTTTAAATATTTATATGTTGATATAATTATTAAATGGTAAAATTAATGCAATACCCATGATTAAATAAAACAGTTACTTTTTGTTAAAGTTTACATATGTATTTAAAACAACTAAGACTATGAAGCTTTAATCAAAATACTAAAATTTGTTTGATTCATTTAATATTATTCAAGGCTTAGAAATTATTTCCTGTAGGTGTGGTGTATAATGTTATAACTTTATAACTCTATTTCTCTGATAAATATAAATACATTGTATAATTACCTATAAATGTAAGTTAAACATAACATATATTAGATATTGACTTAATTACTTATTTATCCACCAATATTAACCAAATAAATGAGACAAAGTGTAATATAATATGATATACAGTTATTATTTGTCGGAAATACATGCATATATAATTACCCTAATCCAAATTAGATGTTGCTGTTATTTCTTATAAATATACTATTGGAATTATTTATTAAGTTTTATAGTGTGAGATTATACTAATCTTTTACTTAAAGATAAAGATTTTGTACCTCTGCAGCAACCGGGTACAGGAATGCTGCAAAATCTAAAACGATGTTTTGAGAACAATAATTTAATACTAAATTCTAAAAAAACAAAATGTATACTCCTTAAAAGTGCATGAAAATATTGTAACTGCAGTAAATATCCGATTATATAATGAAGTACTAAAATTTGAAAAATAATGCAAAGTGCTTGGTTTGTACATGGACGATAAGCTAAGGTGGAGTGAACACATACAACAATTCTGTAATAGACTTAGCAGTGTGTGTTACGGCCTTAAAGTCTTGAGTATATTGTCAATTATGCGGTACGTTATTTTAATCTGGGGTTCTTCCAGTGATGTCAATAAAATTTTTGTCTTACAGAAAGGAGCCGTTAGAATACCTAAGTGCAAGCGGAATACTTTCAAGGCAAATAATCTGTTAACTGTGTACGGACCCTATGTCTACGAATGCTTGTTATTTGTATAAAAACACGGGCAATACTTTGAAGTGGGCGAAAAACACCATACTTACAAAACTAGGTTTAAAAATGACTATAACCTACCATACTATAGGTGAGCACAAAAAGCAATAAGGTATAACAGCTTAAAATTCTAAAATAAGTTACCCAATGAATTTAAAATAGAGGAGCAAGAACTGGACTGCATTTTGTATCCTATTTTTGAATTACTATTCATCATTGTCTAGTGGGTTCACTTTACACAATTTGTTTTAAACGACCCTACAGATAAAAGTCCAATATTGTAAGATAAGGACTTCTCGGTGGCCATAAAATAGGACCATCTCTTCGTATCCAATTATCATGGAACTCTGTATTGAGCCATTGGCGAACAATGCCGGCATGATGAGCAGGGCACCCATCGTGCTGGTAAAACATTTCCATTCGGTTCATCAGTTAGAAAATTATGCAACATTTCCAAATATGAATTACAGTTTAAATTTTGATCAAAAAAATATAAGCCAATAATGCCATGGTACGAAACCGCACACCACACATTAACTTTTTTAAAATATTATCTGCGATAAGAAATTCTGAAGTTTGGATTCGCCTCACTCCAGTACCGGCAATGGTCAGACGAAACGACTCCGTTAGTTTTAAAGCTTGATTCATGGGAGTACATAATTCGTTTATGAAAATTTGAATCTTCCAAAGCTCTGTAGCCCATTGCTAAACAAAGATTAATTGTGAATGAGACTTACTTATCCCAGTTAGTATTGCCCTCCTTCTTAAAGACAACTTTGGAGCTTCGATTGCGGAATGAACGGCGAGAACTGAAGCAGCATTGTCTCCATCGAACAACCTCTTTGACTTCTTAATGTTTAAAATCGAGCCTGTTTTAAGGAATTTGGTCACCATGCTTTTGCTCCGGAATTTGAAATGCTAACTTCCGGGTATTTTTGGTTGAATTTTCTGATACCAACTCGGTAGCACTCTTCCCCAGTTCCGTAACATTGAATTAGATAAATTCAATGAGATTAAAGATTTATTAAAAATTTAATTTACAGTCCTACTAACTTATTAGATTTGTCAACTGCTGTCAGTTGTATTTTTCAACGAGCCTACTAGTGTTACTTCTAAAAATTACGATAAGAAATTTTAAGTCTAAATTTTGAAGAAAAATGATATTATCTCGAGAACCGTTCGAGTTAAATAAAAAGTAATTTATGTTTTGGGGGGTTGAGAATAAGCAGAATAAATCAGCAAGAGTGAAATTTTCTGAGAAATCAAAAATAAAAAAAAAAATTCCTCTTTAAAGTCGATTTATATTAGCGAATTTAGCGGTAGCCAGTAATATTTAATGCAGTCACAGATCTAGCTTGCACAATTCATGGATTGGCAGTCCTGGTGTAAAACGAGTACACACGACTGCGTATGTAGTGATTTCAAAAACGGTTTGCCATGACGTAATATAAAAAACATCAAAGAAGGAATGCCTAAACACAATTCACTGAATTTTATTTTTAGTTTGGCTTGTGTCCCCTAGGAGGGGCACGTATAAATTTTTGATTACGTCGTAGGCGATCTTGGATATAGCTCAAGATGCGATAGCGATGAAAGTAGGTCTGCACTCGGCTGATAAGCAGAGAGTCCGTTTTAAGCGCTATTCCTTTTCATTGGTTTTGCTAGTATGGTGATTTTAACAATAGACCGTAAGCCCCGCCATGGTGGCAGTTTTTAGAAAGCTGTAGTAGAGTAAAATAGTATTTTAATTCAACTGGTCAGCATTAACAAATTTGTTAGTTGATTCAAACAAACATATTGCTTTCAGTGAATGTTACAATTTTTTTGGATATTAAGATATAATGCAGGTAGTGTTGTCCATGTAATGCACAGTGTAATTTCAATCAAAGCTATTTTTAATTGAAAACAATGTTTTTTTATTTAGAGCTTTCTTTACATTTGAGTGAACAATATTAGACGAAGGAAATTATGTTCTTGATTGAACAATAGAACGTTTTACAACTATTGAAAAGAATTATTTGTTTAACACAGTGCATACGTTATTTCTTTGATTTAAAGAAATCTTTCTCTCTGTGTTGTATGGATGATATTGTTGGCCTTTTGTGAAAATTTAACAAGCAAACCGTTTTGGTGTTAACAAAATTGATCAATAGTAGAAATAAAATGATACGCTACCGTATTGGCACGCTTCAGACTGCCTTTATAATATTGTGTTAACCTTGTATACAATGTATACGTTGCGTGAAAGTAATTATTAGCAATTAAAGCAATTTTCATTTCACGAAAGATATAAGCTGAGCACGACATTTATCACCAAGATTAGTATCCATATTTTTAGAACGAATGTAAGCGATAAAAGCTACTTACGATAAAAATATTTGACTCCATAAGCAGGATAAGATTTTATATATTTAGTGAGTTAAATACGTGTAGTAGATAAAATGACGCTGATATATAGTATGTACCTAAAAACGTAAACAGATTTATATGATATATATAATATTGTTCGTTCTTTTCTATCGCTATTTCATTTTTCAGATGCAAACAGTTTTGATGCGACCGTAATACATGTTTGTTTTTAATATTGATCAGATTAAAATGAAGTTTTATACATATTATTAATTACTAATAATTAGTCGATTAAAATGTAACATGTTTTTGATCTATCAGCACTCCTTTATAATTTACAAATGCTTTCTTAAAGCCACCCAATGCAATATGTTTCTTATGATAGCAATAATTCATTCGAATTATTTTTAATTTTCACATTTCCTCCTCGATGTAGCAAATAAAACAATATTTTCACACCTTTTCCCTTGCAAAATAGTAATTTAATCGTTTCGTTAATAATTAGTTAATAATTTTAATTATTTAAATAAGGAATGAATAAAAATTACATCTGTTATTGAAAAATGAGTAACAACATATTATCTGTTACTTCTAATAAAAATAAGGCACTTATTTTTTCTTTAATTATTCTATCCAACTACGTAGTTCTTCATTTATTGCTCTCAGTTTACAATCAACACAAAACTCTTTTTGATATGTAGGTATTCATAAACTTGCGAAGGCATTTGATATCATCTATCACGATTTGTTGTGATACTTGGGACAGAAGAGGCAGGTGGGCTCTGTGAATGATTCTGTTGCAGATGAACTATTTGTTGAATCTGGTGTGCCGTAAGGGTCGGTGTTGGGACCGTTATCATACATTATATACACGTGTGCCTGGGCGATCACTTAAAATTCTGTAAGTACTACTGTTATGCGGATGATACATTAATATTTATGGTGTGTGATGCTACGGATTTGCAGAGGGTTGTAGAGTCCCTTAAGGTTGAATTAGAAAGAATTGTTGCCTCCTTTTTTGCAAAAAGGACTAATGCAGTTTAGACCGGAACAAAACTGCATGATAACATATTTTTCTTTGTTTTGCTTTTTCTTGTAAGTAACTATAAGATATGCATTTTCAACGTTTTAGTTTTACTTTATTTTGGAGAGAATTGAAAACCAGTCAACAGCATCATGCTGAAGACAGTCATTCTCTACCATTTGATCCTTATATTTATTATGTAACTGTACTTCTTTTTCTCTGTTGTTGTATTACTTTTTAACATTTGCTTGGATCAATAAACGTAAATTTTCAATTAAACCGTTTTCTTTTTCTCATATAAATTATTTAAGATTATAACCGCTATAATTTATTCCCGTTTGCTGGAAAAATGAAATTAAAATTTTAAGTTGCATTATTAAAAATAATTACACAGAACCGTTTTCTAGCAATGACGTTATTGTTTGTTTTTTAATGGCAATGGCATCTTTTTTCTTAACAGAAATAGAATCTATGTTTTTTTCGAGTAGGGTAACAGGGGGCAAAATGTAAATATTAAGGTAAAAAGTCGTTTATCAGTTCAAATTAATTTTTGCCGAAGTTTTCATCATTTTGCCCCGCATATGGGGAAAATTGATGATTACCTTGGGGCAATATGGGGACTATTAAACTTTACTCTTACAATATCTACGGTTATAAACCAACACAGTATCGTTTTCTTCATACAGAATAACTAATCCAGCCTTCATTAGATTCCGAATAAAGACGATAACAGTAGACATTCCGCGTCAGATCCATCTCCTGTTTTGGATGTAAAACTATCTTGGCCTTGTTTGCGCTTTTTCGATTTTTTAATTTTCGTTAGAGGGAGCTTTCTTTTTCCTTTGCTTGCCCTGGAGAACTGCACAAACTTTTCAACCGTTTCACAAAAATTCACTCTGCACCCAGCCATTAAGGTACCATTTACCAATGTTCCAGGAGGGAATCCATTCAGGAGCTCAGGTTTCAAACGTTGCCGAGGGAAAATAAGCATTGAGGGCATGTAATTTCAATCTCTAGAAAAACATATTTCAGCCGTAACGAGCAAACGTAAGGCTTCCTACTTGTCGTCGACCTTTAGCTGCAATTATTATTCCAGCACAGCTAAAAACAGCAAAAATGATATCATTGTTTAAAAATGGTAAAAAAGAATTAATTGAAAACTATAGACTGATTTCCCTTTTAAGTGTATTTGCTAAAGTGTTAGAAAAGCTATTTGCTAATAGATTAGTAAGATTTATGGAAAAATTTAAATTATTTGATGACCATCAATATGGTTTTAGAAAGGGGCGTAGTACAGGTTCAGCAATTACAGAATTTTTAAATGAACTATATAAAAGCATTAATAAAGGCGACGCGTGTGCTGGAATTTTTGTGGATCTGAGCAAAGCTTTTGACCTTGTCAATCACAAATTGCCGATTCAAAAGTTGTCGCGTTATGGAATTAGAGGCAAGCCTCTGAAATGGCTCCGAAGCTATTTGAGCAATCGTAGTCAGTACGTACAAGTTAGTGATGTTGCATCAAGTGCATGCACAATACAGAGAGGAGTGCCTCAGGGTAGTGTACTGGGACCTCTATTGTACATTATCTTCGTAAATGATATCCCATCGGTCAGCACTGTCATGTATGCTGATGATGTTTCACTGTTAGTCTCTACGAAATACTCCAGAAATATAAATTTAGATGCGCCCGACAAGTTAAACATTTTAAATAATTATTTTAAGGATAACAGTCCCAGTTTAAACAACAATAAAACCGTATTTATTGAATTTAAGACACATTTTTGTAAGAGAGATCGATCCCCTCTGGTCAAGGGACCTCATTCCAGTATAGCTCAGGTACATGATACAAAATTTTTAGGTGTAACAGTTGATTTTATGTGTAACTGGAAAAAACATAGAGAAACTTTATGTAAAAAGCTAACTCCAATATATTTTGCTTTAAGTAGGTTGAGACATGAGGTTGACTTTTTGGTGCTAAAAATTTATTATTTTGCCTACTTTCATTCTGTGATGGTGTACGGCATCGTGGCGTGGGGATCGTCTGTGGAGATGGTTCGTGTATTTAAACTTCAGAAAAGAGCAATACGGATAAGGACGCGAAATTCAGCCAGGACTAGTTGCAGGAATTTATTTCGTGAATTGGGGATTATGACTCTGCCGTGTGTCTCTGTTTGGCTACTGGTGTTGTATGCTAAAGAGAACTTTGACAATTGGCCAAAATTAAATAAAAACAATTACCACACTCGCAGTATATATACGTTAGAGGTTCCTCGACGTAGATTAAGTTTTAGCGAGAAAAGTCCTCGATACGTAGCGATAAAATTAATAAATAAGCTACCAGAGGATTATAAAATAATGTCCTATGAAAGATTAAAAAAGCACAACTAAGGAGTTATTAATTCAAAGGAGCTACTACTCAGTAACATAATTTTTAGATGATGTTTGGTGATATGTGTTTATACTATACTGTTTCATTTTACTGAATTGTATTAAAAATTTTATTGACGTCTCCCATATTCTATTGTGAGTCGAGAGGAATAAATATTATTATTATTATTATTATTGACTACATTTTTGGAACAGTTGTCGTTTCGGTTTCATCTACATTGATGATCTTACTTGGGACCAATTTGTGTTTATCAACTACTTCTGAAAGAACTGCAAAAAATTTGCACGGTCTCTTTATTAAATCCCATAGCTCGTGCGGCCGATATTACTTCAGGAAAACGCAGAGAGATCCGTATGTCTTTTTTAAAAACCTGTACGCCAGTCCGAGCCAGCTAAACATAGTTTTTGATCAAATTGGGTGAAAAATTTGAGTTCTCCCAGCTAGGTGGTAAGCAAGATGCCTAACACCTTTAGTTGTTAGGCGAAAAAGCCGCAATTCCATTTGTTTTAAATAGTTTGAAAGTTGAGTTTGCTGTGCAAATATTGTATTAGGTATACCGACCTAGTCCTGAAAAATTCTTATTTAGTTTTACCTAGCTGAACATATGTAACTATTTCCATGAAATACCTTTTCAAATATCACCGTATTCTTTTAAATTTTCTTGTTCTTGTTTCAATATACGGTAGTTGAATGCATCCACATTTTAATCAGCACATATTCTTAAGACTATGTACTAAGCTAATTAATTCATTAAAATGAGAAATTTGAACCTATCTTCTTAATAAACTAATTCCTCCCTTACCAAAAATTACATCGCCGGCATGTGAAAACACAAATGCAGAATAAATGTCAAATCAACTGTCACAGACGACTTTAAAATTGTCAATACAATAAGCGTTATCTCTGAACATACATATAGCCACAGTATATACTTTGAGACACATACTACGTTAATTTCATATGCCACATATCCATTTTGCCCCCTGTTTCCCTCACTACGATGCTATGGGCCATTGGGATTATTAAGAAATATTTAAATAATCAGTCAAACATC
Source organism: Cetonia aurata (assembly GCA_949128085.1). Taxonomy (NCBI): domain Eukaryota; kingdom Metazoa; phylum Arthropoda; class Insecta; order Coleoptera; family Scarabaeidae; genus Cetonia; species Cetonia aurata. The sequence goes on from OX421885.1 coordinate 4,525,150, forward strand.
GGAAGCAACTCCATCCTACCGGAATGAAATTTGTGGGTGAGAAACATTTCACCCACTTAATCGAAGGCTAATGGACCCTTTCATGACATTATTTGATCACGAGTATCTTTAATAGACTAAATAATTTAAATGATCTGAGGCAGCAAGTTAGGCAGCAAGATAATATACAATATCAACAGAAAGTGATCATTTATTTATTTTCTTCCAGGAAACACCCTGTACCTAGTGATAATATAATAATAATCAAAAGTGAGAATTTATCTATATTGGAGAAAAATGCAATTGCAATTTAAAATAAATGATGATGTCGTAAATAGCTACCCAGTAAACACAGTTACATCCCAAACACGTTTCAGACACAGCAAATAAAAAGCATGAAACATTGCACTTTAAGTCCCAGTTACGTTCCCGAGGCGTTTTATAGACTGCTAATGTCCGCCCTAAAATACGTTTCGTATTTGACGTATCATTAGAAACCATCTAGATACGTTTTGTTTTATAGGTCTCTGCAACGTTTTATTTGGAGTGTTAACGTTTCATTTGAAACGTGTCTGAGATAATATATTGGCAACAAATGTTTTTCTGTTTAAGTTGAGATAGTTTCAGTCCAGAGTGCAAGAACTGCAAAGTATTACGTGGGGTCTTAGACAAACACAGCGTAGCGTACACTACATCATCCATTTTTCACTACATATACTTCGAAAATTCATGAGTTTTCATTGTCGACCATAGTACAGAATGATTAGGTTTTATGGCTAACAATGAAAACCCAAAAGTCTTCAAAATACGTGTCCCGAAAAATTGATTGAGTGTATTGTAGTGTGTACTGATATTCCGTGTTTGCTACGATCCTACAAATGTTGCAGCTCTTCACTCTAGACTGAACCATCTCAAATTAAACAGAAAAGTATTTGTTGGGCTTTCTTTATATATGTATTAGATGAATGTTCTTTTAATATCGTCCGATTCATCATTCTATAATTAAAACGCCGTAAATTTAAATGATGCCACTTTGATAATTAATGTAATTTAGCCACTATTATGTGTGTGACTGCATGCGTTTTAAATTATAACGGAAGCTCATATAGGTTTTATATATCTTTCTTGGTTAAATTAAATCTCAGACGAATTCGATAAATGCTATTTGAGGAGGGGAAATAGTTTATTAACTGAATTACTAATTAATTAAAGAACTAAATGTTATTTTATTGAATATTATAAAACTATATAAATTTTTAAAATGTGTGAATTTAAAACAATAAATTATTTCTGAATATTCATAAATTGTGTTTCTAAGTTTTTTCTTCCTTTTCAGTCCTAGCTTGACATAGATTGTCTAAACCAATTCGAACAATAACTTTCAAAATTTTTTTCTTTTAGATTTGGGAAATTTTGCCTCACTGCAACTAAATACAAATATTAATATTAAAGAATACATACATTTCAACTAAAAATACTTACTTTTAAGCAATTCTACGACTTTCAAATTAGATACTTGATAATTATCCTTTCTGCCCAGCCAAGAGCATTTCGTAGCTAATTTATTTGAAAATATTTTTCCTAATCCTCTTTTAATATTTTCTTTCTCGTTGCTGCCACCACATAGGCGATATGCAGTCCCCTACAAATAATCTTATAGTTTAATTATTACAATATAATTTAATATTTTCAGTTTTGTCAACAGTTACAGCGTTATTGCAATTTTCGAGTAAATTCTCAAAGGGTGCGCAGAGTTTCGCACTATTTTTAACAACATAATCATTGCCACCATTACTAATATTACCATCACGATAAACTCCCTCAATATGACTCTTAATTTCGTTTTGTTTAGTTGCGTTTGCACATATATCTTTCTGTATTAAGCGACGTAGATGTCGTTTTGTTAAAATTGTTTTAGATTTCCTCCTTTCCATTGCTTATTAGTGCACCGACTACACGTATTTGATTTTTGTTTAGTTATACCCGGTTTATAATGATATAAATATAGGTTATGTTATATACTAGAAAAAAGTTGTTATTGATTATAAAGAGATGATTGTTTACTTACCTGAGGTTGTAGAAGTTCGTCTTTTGACATAATGACAATATAACAACACCTACAACAATTTTCAACTACGAAATAACAAATATCCACTTACTACTTCCACAACTTGCAAACTTTCAACGTGTTTCGCGTGTTTCAACGCGAACGACGCCACTCTCATGCGCCTCGTTACCTACCACAAACATCAGACGGAAACGACCGAATGTGGACGAGGCAACACCGAACAGCTCTCCCCCACATTTCAATTTAAAAACGTTACAAAATGAACATTATTGTTTGTTTCTGAAACGTAAACAGAGTAACATGTTTGGATACATGTTTCGAATGCTTATATGGAACATATCATCGCAACGCTTCAGAAATTACATACAAGCGTTAAAACGAAACGTCTCAGCAATGTTTGGTGTTTACTGGGTAACGAAACAAAAATTTTATACACAAATAAAATTCACGTATTTCAAGTTTTCTTTTTTCAAAAACTTTTAATAAGAAAGCTATGAACACTGTGGATTGCAACATAATTATGTTATGCGATTAAAATTGCTACATACTTCTGCTAAAACAAAAATACCTATTTTACTATTTTTAGAAAAAACAAAATATAGGTAAGTATATATAAGATATTCTGCGTTTTTTTTTAGAATCCTGTTGGTATTGCTCAAATAAGTAAGGAATATACTTACTATTTTTGGACATGACCATAGTGTTTAACGCTTGTACGATAAGTAATCAATTCTGACACAACAACATGAATGTATACATATGTAAGTACTGTAATTTTATTGTAGATTTTACGTGACCTGAACGTATGTAAGATCTTTTTCAGGCGAGTATCTACATCATCGACAAGAAAATTTTTGCAATATTTAAATAAAATGAAATTTGATTATGATTTTTTTTAAGAAACTGCTTCATTAACTTTTATTATGATGGTAAATACTTTGCCATTCTCAAGTTACTAATGAATATTTGGATAATTCACATAATTATGAGGAAATAACATTGATGCTAATAAAGTGTAATTCCTTTTCATGAATGTTAGTTTACATAAACAATTGTATATGCACTCTTGGGCATTTACCGCGCACGTTTTCTTGGTTATTTTTTATTCTCAGATCTCCCTACAGTTGTTCTTTTAAATACGCCTTGCTGTTCATGGTTTTTACAACGTTGAAAAACCATCAAACACACGAGTGGTATATCAGACGGAAGGACCACAGCAGAATGTATTAGATCCAGTTGTCATTGGCTATAAATATCTAAGAGTAACATTAACTCCAGAACATTTTCTCTTACACATGCGTGTATATAAAAACGGTTGTAATGACTTATACAATTGTAGTCTCTCCTGCTGAGAAAAGCCAATACTAAAAAAGACCAAATAAACGTTGCAATCAAAAATTCGTTACAAGTTAGCGGTAAGGGAGCTCAGGCATACATACATTGTTATGTTATTTTCATTAAAAATTACACGTATCTTTTTATATTAAGTTATATTAAATAGCACATGTAATGTAAATACTGTAATTTATCGGTATTTCTAAAAAATATGAATAATGACAATTTTAAGCGGGTTTAGTAATAAGTATACCTTTATATATTCTGTGACTGTATTGGTATAACGGAATAATGCTTTGTTAACTTTTTATAAATGAAAGAATGTTTTTTAAGCAGCAAAATATATATTAAAATCTCAAAGAATAAATTCAATACTTGGATATTAAAGTTTATCAACAATTTCTCAGGATTATATGCCTATACACCAGGGCCGTATCTGGGGAGCGGTTTTGGGGGTTCAGACCCCTCCTCCCCCGAAATTAAGTGCAAATATACATAATAATTAGTGTTCACCATTTTTCTGCGCAACAGCAATTGCCCTCAAATAAATTGCACCAGGTTAACCCTTTCTCAAAATACACCAAATTCAAAATTAGTTTGGTTAGTTAACTTTCTTTAAGAAGCAATATATGTATTTCCATAGAAAAAAGTTGACCTTCAATTGTCAAGGAAATTAATCCACCCAATTTTTGAAACAAAAAGATGTAACTGGCCTTGGGACCTGAAAGCGAGTATTCGAAATCGGGTACTCGAAATTGGGTACGCGGAATTTGTTGTCCGAATAACTATTGCTACCTATCAATGATGTGTCGTTCCAATCGGACTCGGTACAAAAGAACTAGTCCGCACATGGAACTAAAAGAAACGAGTCCGCTATATCGTTCCGAGTCCGGACACAAATGTACCTATATTATAGTACGCTTACCAATTCGGTACATTGCTTGTCCGGCATCGTTCCACGATTTGTTGGTGTTGAAAGCTTGTTTATATGACTTGACTGTAGACTGTGGGTGTGTTTGTAAATAAAAATAAAACGTTCTTTGTTTTCTTTTTGACAAGTTACATCTACCATAGCAAATAAAGTCTATATTGCGTTTATTATTTAATATCGTAACTTATGCACACGTGTAATAGAATAGATATTATGTAGATTACATCAGATGAATGCTATGTTCTTAATGCGCACTCACTCTTTATACCGATTCCGATCGGAACGACATATCTCTGCCTGCGTGTAGTGGTGAGCTGGCGAGTGCATTGTTCAAGGAATCATACCGATACCGAATGGACCTATATTTGATTTAGTTACAAAAGGACCGAAAGGAACTAGTCCGTAAAAGGAACGACATTGCCCAACACTAATTCGGAGTACCGGATACTCGGGTTTCTGCAACCTTCTGGCGCTCGTCTCAAAATTAATGTAATAAGGTAGATAACCGCTCGCGTGGCGGCATAGATGCCGCTTTATGTTGTTTCCGTTTGCGGTTTTAACAAAAAAAAAAAAAAAATTAATAAATAAAAAGGCGATGTAGGCATTAGAGCGGGCGACACTCTAATGCTTGAAGGTTAAAAAGTGTTTTGCCAACTTTTTATCCTGATGAATTTTGCTCGATTCTTTGAATTTATTGGGTACCAACTACTATTGACGACTCTTGCCTGGTTAGATTACACTGGTCAACAGTGAAATTGCTTCTTAGGTGAAAGTACCCAATCCTGAATGAATTCAACGTGCTGAACACGAATATCACATTGAAAAAAGTTGATTGGCTCACGTTCCAGAGATATTGACGTTTTGTCCATTGTATAGATGCTATTGCATAATGTAATGCAATTGAGTGAGAAATTACGAAATTTTGCGTCTGGTTGAGGATATGTTATATAAGATCCACTTTCTTGATTCCCACTTAGATTTCTTTCCTGATAACTGCGGGCAGGTCAGCGATGAGCACGGCGAACGCTTTCATCAGGACATTGCCACCATGGAGCAACGGTACCAAGGCAAATGGTCTACGTCAATGCTAGCTGACTATTGTTGGACAATCAGTAGAGATGCTCCACAAGTCCACTACAAACGGCAGACCAAAAGAAGTCGAAAGCCAGAAGCAGACTAATGTTTTCTTACCATGTATTATAATATTGACATAAGTACACTTTTTCTGAAATATGCGTAAATGTTTTCTTACCATGTATTATAATATTGACATAAGTACACTTTTTCTGAAATATGCGTACATATTACAGAAAACCAGTAGCCAATTCAGCTTTTTCTTAGTCATTTTCGTGTTCAGCACATTGAATTCATTAAGAAATGACTATTTTCAGCTTGGAAGCATGAACTATTCGAAAATTTGTTGCCCAGTGTTATCTGGCCCTTGATTCCTCGTCATGTCCATGTGGTTAGGAGACCAGATAAACAATACAAAGGTATTTTTATATCCACATCTTTACTTCCAAATAATTTAAAATTGTAAAAGTAGGTATACATACATATCTAACCCAACTTTTTAATATTTCGAATAAATGAAACTAAATAAACAAAGGGCAAGCAACCAGGATTGATTAAAGATAAGAAATTAGTAATTTTTTTAGGGTGTCTTAATAATATGTCCTGGGTTATTGGAAGAACATAATACCCAAACTTACCAAAAAACTAGAAAAGCATAACTGTTAGAAACCAGTAAATATTTTTTGATTCTTAGTTTTTTATACGTTGAAAATAATTTACATATTGTTCGCTGGTGTATGAGTACTTCTGGTTATAACTGCATAATTAATTTTATTGTCGCCTATGGGCGCTTCCATGCTCATAAGAGCCAATTAGCATTAATGAATTGCTTTGGAATTTAACAATAATAGTCAATAGATTTTAAGACAATAAGTATAAGCATTATTGAATATGTTGTATTCTTATTCATAAGCAACCACAAAATGCTCTGGGAAATGTTTAATTTAAAATGTTTATGAAAGACATTATCTGAGATTTTTTAAATACATTGAGCAAGAAAATCATGTTTCCAAAGTTTTTTCTCTTAATTGTGTATGATTTAAGCTTATTTAAATAATAAGATACTACGTCGTTATCATACAAGCATTATTTTAACAAATAGAAAAGATATAATTACAATGAACGTGATTACCAGATATGTAGTTTAATTGTACTGAATTCTTGCTACCAACCAACTTTTATATTGCTATTACATATTTATTAAATACTGCAATCCTTAATTCTGCTAAAAACGACACGGTGATAACTGATAGCTTTTTGTTTATTTAGAGAATATCATGTACTTTATCGAAACTTTCGGTTTAATACTTGAAGGAAACCAAGCGACTGACCGCAAAAAAAAATAATTGTATCTTAGAAAAAATTCATCACAATCTCAGTGAACGAAGTTTTCATGTTTCCCCACAGGATATGTCAGTGCTAGCGACATTTTCCAGCAACATATCTATAATTAGAGCAGAATACATGATTCATGCATGTGAAGCTCTTAAGTATGATAAAAACTTCAAGAAGATTAAGTCAAGAAAATCGGTCTAAACTCAAAACGGATTTACAAATCTATTTTATTATATTTCAACAAATCCACTTCCAATTTTTATTGTTATTATATTTTGTCGTTGATGTTAAAACGCGTCATTTAAAGAATCATTATTATTACATTTAATAATAGTGAAATAAACCTGTTGTGTTTTCAATTTTCTAATCTTTTGCTCTAAATATTTTTTGTTATGAAATAATTTTGTATTGATTATTGTACTGGTATTCTGTGTGCAGATACAAGTATTATAGTCAGGACATTTTTGATTGAAAAAGAATAGTGGGGCACCTGCGGGGCCGTTAGGAGGTTCAAAAAATATCATTTTTTTCTTCCCCCTGTCCTTGTATATTATGAATTTATTTTTCCTCTTTCTATCTTTAAACTAGCTGAAAAAATAAAATTTACATGTTTTTGGATTTTTTTCTAGATGTCCGTTTTAGGGAAGATGTCATTTTATATATGCCTACCGTAGACTAGTTTTCTTTAGATCCCCCTAGCTGATTTGCATAATTGCCAGGTATTTTACACCTAGATACCCCGATATACAGTGGCGGCCATATAAATAGCACAGGTAAACTGATACGGATGAATGGACAAATTTCTAAATATTAACAAGTGATATATTTAATTTAACGTAACAAAAGTGTAGCAAATAGAATGTAGTTTATAATAAATATGTAGTATTTCATGAACTTACAGATAAACAAAATAAAAAAATAAATATAAATATTTTAAGTGAGTATATAAATAGCCCACTTGAGAACGATGCTATTCTAAGTCTTATTTACTTTTGCATTCAATATTTCATTGGAAAGCCTTTACAAGCTGCAGCACATCTTCTTAGTAAACTTTCTAACTAATTTTTTACATCTCGTTGTAGGAATTTGATACCAGGCGTCTTCAACAGTATTCCATAATTTGTCTAATGTTGCTGGAGATTTAGACTTTATAATAGCTTCAACATTACTGCATTGATTCTCTATGGGGTTTAAATCGGCGCTTTGTGCAGGCCATTCTAATACACTAATCTGTTTCTCCTCTAGCTACTGTTTTACGGTTTTTGCCGTATAGGTACTTCGAATCGTTATCGTGCATTAAAGTCCAGGTTAGTGGAAGCGATTCATCAGCATACGGCTCCATCACGTTTTCTAAAATGTTTCGATACACATACTGACCCTATTATTCTTTAATTCTGAATGCACTGAAGGAAATAACCATACATCCACACTATATTTTAACTACTATCCTATATCGCTAACAAACAACATAATACAGAGACTAAACCTTACTTTATTTGCATTCACAAGGTAATTACATCTACTTAATTTTAGAAATAAAGCGAATGCATTTTAAAAACTTGATGCGTTGCTTTGTTATAAGCAACGCATCAAATAAATATAAATCCACATAAAAGAAATCCATGTAATTTTACAAAAAATGAAATTAATAATTAATGAAATTCCCGTTTAGTCTTATTAATTCAAAAACCCTGTTTTTCATTGATTTTACCAAGTTTTACTTTTCATCTAGTTGTATGTTAGCCCAAACTTCACGAATTCTATTTTCGAGTTCATTGATTGTTGCAAATTGTTTACTATGTTGGTAAATTCGTCGGGAAATGGTACCCCATAGATTTTCTATGGGGTTCAAATCAGGACTGCACGCTGGCCATTCTAGAAGTTTAATATTATGTTGTGCAAACCAATGTTTTGTGAACTTAGAAGCATGCACCGGCGCGTTATCTTCTTGAAAAGAAAGTTATCCTCTAAAAATTCAGGCGGATTGTCGATTAATTGTGTTTCTAGTAATTCCACATATGCAGCAGAATTCATTTTCGTAGTAATCCAAACAATAGGAAATATATCGTGAAAGCAAAATGCATCCCAGACCATTACACTGCCTGCTCCCAAGTTCCGACTCATTGACACTTCGTAAATCGCGCCAGTAGCATTGCCAGCCATCAGGACCATCCAAGTTGAACTTTTTCTCGTCTGAGAAAATTACTCTTTCCCATTCATGACCCAGGTAATATGCCTTTTGGCAAACGTCAACCTAGCTTCGATGTGCTTTACAGTAAGTTTCGGTTTACTTAATCTTTTGCGCCATTCTAAATTTTATTACTCTGCAAAATTTGGTGTACACATCTCGTCGTAACGTCAAGTTGTAATTGAGCACGAATCTGGGAAGCAACCATGTGATTTTCTGTTGCCAGCCTAAAAATTGTCCTTTTGTCGCGGCTACTAACTATCGGTCTTTTAATAGATCCATACCTCTCCCCAAATTTTAAATACGAATTAACAACATAATGGCTTCTATTAATTTACTTGGCAATCTTCTTGTTAGACACACCATTTTTGTGTAAGGCATCAATAATACACTTCTCTTCATGAGATAACTGTGTACCCCTCGGCATATTGAGCTATCTAATGATAAAAACGACCGCAAACTAATAAATAAGGTCCGTTTCATTAAATTTGGTCTTACCTGGAAGTAGCACGGCAGAAATTTAATTTAAATAACGTAAATCTCTGCCTTGATGTATAACTCTTTCCGCCAAGAAATGTATCAAATAAGACAGTTCATTCCATATTGTGACTAGCTGATATCTGCACAGGTGGTGTGAAACATGTCGGGACACGCATAAACGCAAGCGGGGTCATTGTTTTAATGATCGGTCATAGACTACATGATGTAATGCAGTCGATTTATAGCAATTTCCTCTAGTGTATTGGTCCCACACCACGCCATGGCATTGAGCCTCATACCATAACACGTCCTCCCCCGTGTTTCACTGTTTTTATAGTGTAGCTAGGATTGAATTAGGGTTGAACCAAGTCGATTATATTTGTTGTCATCTGTCCACAGTGTAGATGAGAGTAAATACAACCGACTTAGTTCCGATAAAAAACAGTATCAATCAAAGATTCAAGTACCTCTTACCTGCAGAAACATATGGCAGCCAAACGCGCGCGCCTGTCCAAATGGTGAGTAGTTTTGATAATCACTGCGTTTTCGACGACGACATTACTAAATCGGGAGGTGTATACATAATATTAAATGTCACATGTCTACTGGAATACCTTCATTCACACTAGATTTGACACGTTGAATCCTTTGATATTTCCGACAACCAACGGAAAACCATTCGACATGTCGAACAACATTCTTAGTTGTTAGACATAGTAGATTGCAAACTAAATAGATATTCTCGATCGACAATGTTGGCACAGTGAGGACGCGGTTTTATAAAACTAAATTCAAACCGGAGATCATGTAATTTATTTGTTTGAAAATATGTAACAGATGTATTTGTAAGTACTTATAATGTGGGTACATGCAAAAGTGTCTGTAATTTAAGGAACTAATTATTATAGCACGCAAAGCCAACTTCATAGAATGAAAATAAAGCAATAAAGTGTAATTTCAAAATATCAGCCCAAACGTCATATATTTGTATATAAATTATTCTTAACCGATTCATTGAAAATATGTTCAGCTAATAAACACCATTTTTTAAACTGTATACAAAATATATAAGTACATAACACCTATGTATATTATTCGCATACTTAGTACTTAGAAAGAAGTATTCAAGATGTGGTTTTACGTCAGCATTGTTATTTTCTAGGGAGTGTCGAAATATGTACTTACATAAATACGTATTTGTATTTAGATGTATATTGTTTATAGTTAGAGGAATATTTATTAAATATTGTCAGTTCATTTGGCTCTTCGATTGAAAAAAAAAACCATTTTAAACCAGCTGCGATAAAGAAGCGGTAGACCTTCAAGCGACATCATGAAATTTGCATATCTAGGTATTTATATACTCATATGTTGTATGTTTTAAGTACATAGTATATGTGCTTATGAAAAAAAAGACAACGTTGAAAATATTATGCTTACACGAAGCGCACATATTCAAACCACGATGCTACAGGAAGTACATTCTAGAGCTCTACGATTTTATATTTGCTGTATTTATTTGATTTTGATTTTATTTAGAAATAAGTCTGTATACAGAGCTGAGGTATAATAAGTACGTAATTGGTTTAGAACTGAAGGGGATTATATTATCTTAACGTTATTGTCATAAATATCACAATATTTTATTGAACTTCAAAAAAACTTTCTCATTAAAACAAATTATCGCTTGGCAGCTTGTTTTATTTATCACTTGTAAACACGATAGTGGTAAAGAACGGTACACGAAAACTAACTCTACAAGTATAAAACAAAATCTACAGCATGCAAGAACGAATAAACGAATAGGAAACACTTCAAAGACACTCTTCGATTTTTAATTTGTACAGTGTAAATGTCAAGGATTATTGAGATATTGCAAATTGCAGCCCAATTTATTTATTATATTTTTTATTATCTTACATAAGATAAGATTATTTTGTCTACACTGTCGAAAAATAGTACAATGCCGTTTAGTTGATTACATGCAATTTTCATTTCACATTGACACAAAACGTTTTTCAATTGATGTTGTAATGCGCTTTCCTTCTCTAGGTTGAAATAAAATATTATCTAATTGCAAAAAACTAGCAATAAAATAATTGTGACAGTCATCGTATTACCTGTATGTATAAGTTCTATTAGGTTTGTCATGTATTTAATTATAAATAAAATACTGACTAAACTTTCGATGTGATAACAAAACAAGACAAGCCAAATGATGACGCCAAGCATAAACAGTCGTTTAAAATTAAATTAAAGTGTCCCAAAGTCCCAAGTAAAAGTTGTTTTCTATGTAAAATATGTACTTATACCTAAATAATAGTTTCACCATTGTTATGATGATACAGATCGTTACAAGGTTTTACAATTAAGGCAAACGGTATATAATAAGTAATAAACCGAATATATATGCAACTTTACTTATTTCCTCAGACAAAATTATTTATCCCAATAAATTTATGCTTTAATGTGCTACAAAATTACAGATAACAGATAAGAGGTTACCACAGTACAGGTTGGCTAATTTTTATTTCGAAATGTAAATTTGGTCGTGAAAATCGAGTGAAGGTCAAACTTTCAGATACTTATTCAAGAACTCTGTAGTAAATCGAAATTAATATTAAGCAAAGTTTCCGATTTAACCAAAATTTTTATACTGGAAAACGTTACAAGTTGTAAATACAGTCGTGCACTTAGGAATGACTGCTAACGCTACCTCACTCGCTGCAACTTAGGCGGTCATTCCGAAAGTCTACGACTGTACATATTTCCGTATAGCGCCAGCCTTTTCATTTTGACGTGGTTAATTTCTTTTGCTTTGCGTGCAAAACGTTTATTCTTTAAAAAAACATTCTTATGTTTTGAAAAACAAATATGTACGTGTAACATATAGATCAAGCAATTTCAGGTGGTGGATGCGCGATAGCAGGGTGTGCTCAATGGAGTGAGACACACCCGAAGAAATATAGAGTAATGTTATAACCCGCACGTGAAAACGTAGCCCACCTCCATTCAGGCACGGCTCGTGCTTACGGCAGTCGGAGGCTATGACATTGATCGAGCTTTTGCGTATAACTTCGTAACATATAAACATATAAAAACGTATTTGACGAGAGCATACGAAGAACTACGATCATTGTCATAGCCTCCGATTGACGTAAGCACGAGCCGCGCATGCCTCCACTATATTCGCGATTCGTGCAAAATACAAAATTCAGTTTTTATTGTAATATGTATTTGCAGTACTGTACGCCAACCTTTAACTATGCTCCGCCCGCTTCTTCGAGCTGATGTTGTTGCATGTGCGTGAAGTCAGGGCATCCGCCAACAGCCAGTGCATTAGCTATATTTCTATATTATAATTGTGTAGAGAGACGCATTTATTTACCGAATGGATTCAAGTAAATCTTATTAGGGTGAATAAGAAAATTTTAAAAGTGTTAATCTTCAGCGATAGAATTTCATTTGTTTGTAAATGACCTTACATAGTACATACTATTATATAGTATTTCTTAGTTTTTGTAGGTCGGTGTTAACTATGTAATAATAATAAAAAATATACAGGGTGTTTTGAAACATCGTTTAAAGATTTTAAGGGCATGTAGTACGATCGAAAATAAGGTTAAATGTCATAATCAACATATGTCCAGAAATTAACTGTTTACGAGATAACAGAGATTTTATCGCAAATGCAGAATAAGTTTGCTTTAGCGGTTTTTATTAAGATGTTATTGTATTTTAACATAAAATAGATTATAACTAAAGAAGATGTTCAAAATGACGTCCTTCCATTTCGACACAGGATCTACATCTGCTTTCAAAGGAAGCCGCACTCTTTCAAAAAACAAGGGTTTTTCTCGTATTATCTGGCAACAGTGTTCTATTCGTTGGCGCAACTCTGGAAGATCGTTTACCGGCGTTGCGTACACTAAACTTTTCAAATAACCCCAGATACTAAAGTCCAACGGGTTTAGATCGGGAGACCTTGGAGGCCAAGCAATGGGACCTGCTCGTCCTATCCATCTCCCAGGAAATTCATTGTTAAGATGTTCCCTAACAGCACGCGTAAAGTGCGGTGGAGCTCCATCTTGCATAAACCAGAGGTTCAGTCTTAGATTTATAGGTAAATCTTCCAAAAGTTCAGGTAAAGTATTTTCCAAGAACTCGAGGTATGCAGGACCTGTTAAGCGTTGTGGCAAAACAATCGGTCCTAACAACCGTTCCCCTATCATGCCTAACCAGATGTTTAGAGAGAAACGTTGCTGGTGCCGAGCTTCAACGGTAGCATGAGGATTTTCGTCACACCAAACGTGATTGTTGTGGAAATTAAATATTCCATTTTTAGTAAAACCAGCTTCATCAGTGAAAAGGATGTTATCAGCGAAAACTGGCCGATCAGCAGCTGTTCGCAAAAACCACTCACAGAAAGCCCTTCTCGGTTGATAATCCGGAGCAGTAAGGGCTTGTACCCGTTGGATATGGTAGGGGTATAGGAGTTGCTCATGGAGAGTTCTCCTAACAAGATTGCTGCTTACATCCACTTGAGTCGAAATTCTTCTAACACTAGTTTCGGGATTTTCATCAATAATATTCAAAATTCGATCTTCTATCTGTGGAGTACATGCTAATCTCTGCCGTCCAGTATCAGAAGACCGCTTCTCAAACGAACCAGTTTCTCTTAGTCGTTGAAACACCGTCTGAAACATCACATGCGAAGGCAGTTGGCGATCAGGAAACGTTTCAGCATAGAAGCGACGTGCTTGTAAAGAATTCCCATTAGCACGACCGTACATGAACACCATATCGCTCATTTCAGCATTAGAATACGCAACCATTGTAATTGCTACAAATTGCACAAAACGTCGAATTAAACTGTCATAAAACAATAGCTGATAAGCACCTGTTTACTGGGATATGTTATATCCATGTACTACTAGGAACACTCGCTGTTATCTCGTAAACGGTTGATTTTTGAACATATGTTTATTATGACTTTTAACCTTATTTTCGATCGTACTACATGCCCTTAAAATCTTTAAACGATGTTTCAAAACATCCTGTATATACCTAAAATGTTTCGGTTTAATTAAACGTTAGTCATTTACAAATATTAGTATGACATGTATTTTGACAAAATTTTTATTTTATTGATAAAATCGGTAGGTACTCTTTTTGAAAATTTTTATATATTGTTTTGTGAATTATGTCAATTGTTTTTATTTGATCTGATACTAAGTGTCAATAGTAAAGCAAAAAATATTGTAAAACAAAATAATTATCTACCAAAATTACAATATCAATAAAATATTAAAACAAAGAATATTCTGTTTTTATAATAAATCAACAAAAACTATAAAAAATAATAAACTTACAAAATATTAAATAAATGCTTTCCTGACAATCACTGTAGTTAATATGAGGCAATTACAAAATATATTAAATATATACACCTCATACGGCGCGGGCTTTATATGGAAAAGCATAGGATTTTTTGATCTACTTTTTATTTAGTTGAATGGACCTTTGTATGTACCATTTAAAATTATTTTTAATTATACAGGCTGTTCGAGAAAAAAGATCTAAAACAAAGTTACCTTTTTTTAAATGGAACACCCTGTATATAATGATATATTTGGAATCTAAAGACCAAATTAGGGCAAGTTTATGTAATACTTCATATTCCTAAAGCCTTCAGTTTTTGAGATATTTTTTATTTGTACTGTGTAATCTAAACTTAAACACATTTACCTACATTCATCATTCAGCTAAGGGGCTAAGCAATAGAATGAAGTCGAATTTCCGTCACACAGTTATACTGAGTGTTAATAAACGCTTGTTTAAGTTTGATGACTTTTGCAATAAATTACCTTTCTTAGTAACATACAGGCTGTTTCAAACCACTCGTCCACTATCTTTTTCTAGTGATCTATGCCAGCTAGATCCATGTGACACGTATCTACTTGAAGAATCCTCTGAAAATAATATTATTTTTTATAACTTCCGGAAACGTTCCATTATACCGGAAGTCAAAAGCAATTTTCTTATTTTAAATGGAATCATATGTTTTCTTTCTTCAATGAACTCTATAGATTATTTGAATACATTTTTTCACTATCTCTAAATTTAACCGTTTTTGAGATATTTACGATTTTGTCAAAATTTTGATATTTGCATCTCCTTCTATAGTATTCTGTATTTTATAAACCCATTAGAGATAATGGTCCCATTTTGTTACGGCATAAGAAAAATGGTCGTGCATACCAAATACTGTCGTAGAAATCACAACATTTTATGCAGAGTGTTCATAGATTGATGGTCAACTTTGACACATTTAACCTTAGAAAATTCAATTTTTTCAAATGTAACATTACATTTCTAATTATAGAATTCGGTGCAAAAATGAATTCTGCGTCGATAAGTATTAAGGAATGCTATGCCTATTTGTAGTCGATTTCGAGATATTAACCATTATTTACTCATCTATTAGAATTTCAGTACATTTCTTGCAGGGAATTTTGAAAATTTGACAATTATCAAAGCAATGACATTGTTATGTACAGGGTTAGTCAAAAGGATGGAATAGGCAATTTATCTCCGTAAATATGAACTTTATGACAAAATGTCATTGATAGAAGTTTTTTTTACTAATTATTCTTTATCTCTTAGCCTGCTAGTTGTTTTTTTATGTCAACGCATTTCCATGGAAACGTAATTTTTTTTTTGTTTTTTTAAATGGCAACCTAGCAATTTTTTTGCTGATTTTTGTTCCTCTTTTTTCCTTGAAATGATCGGGTATTTTTTTTGTGTAGTTTGATAACAAAATTTTAGAGAAAATGGCCATTATTTTATTCAATCAAATAATCTTTAACTTAAATTAAATTTTCAAACTGAAGACCCTCTGCAGTTTGACAGTAACCTAAAATGTCATAAAAATTGCGTAATGAATTTTGTAGCCAATTAGGTGGTATTTGTGCGATTTCATGCCTTATTCTGGCTTCTAGATCTTCCAAATTTTGCGGTCTTTCTTTGTAAATTGTAGTTTTTAAATGACCCCAAAGGAAAAAATCTAAGGGGCTTAAATCGGGGGACCTAGCAGGCCATTCAATAGAACCCCGACGTCCTATCCAACGACGGGGAAAAATGTTATTCAGAAATTGGCGAACATCTACCCCATAATGGGGTGGAGCGCCGTCTTGCTGAAACCAAATATCTCGGTTTGGCATTCCTTGTCGATCTGCATCCGGAAATAATTGTACAATATCGGGTACAATGTGATCACGCAATAGGAGTAGGTATCTATCTGCAGTTAAATTCCCATCAATAAAATATGGGCCTATTATGTGCTGCCCAATAATACCAGCCCATACATTAAGTTTTTGACGGTGCTGTGTATGGTGTTCCATCATCCAATGCGGATTCTCACTAGACCAATATCGACAGTTGTGTCTGTTCACAAATCCATTTAGACAAAACGTGGCTTCATCAGAAAATAAAATGTTGTTTAGACAATTTGGATTATTATCAATCATTTCCATCATTGTTGCACAAAACTGCATTCTTCTGTCTGGGTCATCTTCGTTTAGCTCATGGAGAAGGTGTATCTTGTAGGGTTTGAGTTTGTTCTTTTTCAATATTCGAACAACCGACGATTGACTAATATCATTATTCAAAGCGAGTTGCGTGGTTGACGTAACTGGATTATCCATAACACTTAGTAATACATCAAGAGCTTGATCATTATTTGTGGCTGATTTCGGACGTCCAGACTTTGGCATATCTTTTACATTTCCAGTTTCTCTAAATTTCCTAACCAATTTAGACACCGTGGATTTTACAATAGGATCTCTTCCAGGATGAACGTTGTTAAATAAATGACAAACAGCTTGGTGTGAACGTTGTCGATCTCCATAACCAACCATCATGAGGATTTCAATTCTTTCAGTTTCACAGAGTTTCACCATGTTTACAAATTAATAAAACTATCTGTAATAAAATTAATTTGTTAACTTATTGAAAGGTACGTCACAATGACATGAAAAAAGGGAACAGAGTTACGTTTCCATGGAAATGCGTTGACATAAAAAAAAAACAACTAGCAGGCTAAGAGATAAAGAATAATTAGTAAATAAATAAAATAATGGCCATTTTCTCTAAAATTTTGTTATCAAACTACACAAAAAAAATACCGGATCATTTTAAGGAAAAAAAGAGGAACAAAAATCAGCAAAAAAATTGCTAGGTTGCCATTTAAAAAACAAAAAAAAAATTACGTTTCCATGGAAATGCGTTGACATAAAAAAACAACTAGCAGACTAAGAGATAAAGAATAATTAGTAAAAAAACTTCTATCGATGACATTTTGTCATAAAGTTCATATTTACGGAGATAAATTGCCTATTCCATACTTATGACTAATACTGTAGATTCATAAGTGTCAAATTTGCGTTTGCAGATCTCGCTATAGTCCAATTTTCATCATTAACCGTTCTTTGTTATTGTTTGTGTTATTGTTACAGATTATTTTTATTTTTTTATTTTTTTTATTGCAATTTTTCGACATGCGAATTGATAAATGTTCTACGTAACATTTGTTATGAAAAATAAATCAAATTATCAAATCTTACAATTTTAAAATAGCAAAACAAAATAATGATAAACTGCAAAATCAAATCTCTACAAAACCAAAGTCAAAAATTATATATAGTATACAAAATAAACATACAATATTTAGAAAACAGAATAAAAGGACACACATATAACAAGAATCAGCCTCAAATAAACACGAAATAATAAAATCATACATTTGATTTTAACAATATGTCAATTTTAAAGGAAGAACAGAAATTAAAAACACGCAATATTCAAATTTACAAACACAAAAATTTGCTTAACAGCTATTTATTGCTGCTGTTTCTGTTAGCGTTAGTTGCTATTTAGTAATTCACCTATAGAATTCATGCATTATTTATGTTTGGTGTGTCCACTAAACATGGGTCTCTCTCTTTAACAGAGGTGCCTGCTAAAGGAGTTTTCACTGCACCAGATAAGAGAAAAAATACGGCGTACACTAGCAGTAATTCGTTTTCGATAATTTCATGAAATTTTAATCGACTAATTATCGTAAGAAAATAATACATGCACATATTATGCATCTCAAATATTATTATCCTTATTACGTCAAACATTGATTGCATGGCTTTATTTACTAAGCAGAGATTGCTTTTACTAGCATTTTATGTATTTATTTTAAATCAGTTTTTGAATGAATGTTTTATCTTCGTCATTTAAATACAAATGTTTAATAGACAATTTAGTTTTATCAACACTAAACAAGTTGTTTTTGATTGAAGTATTAATTTACTGTTTATGTGATAGCTGAAGCAATTCTTGTCTCTGCAAGACAATATGCAGGACAGATGTTTAGTTATGAATCATACACATATGTACATTAATAAAAGTATTATACAGAGGAGGTCTTACAATTCTTTTTTGATACAATACTTTCTTAATTGTAATACTTTATAAACAATCTGATGGTTCTGATTCATACGAGGAGAAAAAAAGCTATTTTATTATTTCTTTTTATTTATGTATTCCTGGAAACGTAAGGCCTATATAGGAATCGTCAATCGTATAACTACTATGCGATGTGCTACCTACCACTTCTCAAGCAGATATCGGAGTATATCTTTTTAAAATAAAGTAACGGTTTTATTTAACGTTTTTATATAATCTGACAGTTTATTAAAAAATTGAGGTGTAGTCATAAATCTTGGTCCAACACGAAGCGTTTGCACGGGAAGGCTGATATATTTTTGCTTTATGTGTTTGAGTTTGAAATGAAATTAGTTGTGGTTTTAAAATGTCAATATGTCACATAAAAAACGCCAGAGGTAACAGTTTACATTTTGCAAAGAGCGGCGTGCAAGACCAAATATCTTTCACCTCAGAATTGCATCTTAAAATACAAACTTGGATTGCAATTAATCAGCATTTAGAACAGTTTTTATTAAATTTATAAAAATATAAGTTGGAGAACTGAGTTTATTGATTAAATTTTTATCGTGAGATTCCCAATTAAGATGTTGGTCAAAATATAATCCCGGAAACTTACATCACTCCTCTATTCGCTAGCTTCCCTGCAAATTCCCATACCTCATCCTCAATGATTATACTTATTGATTCAAGGTCACTTTGTGTGTTGTGAAAAGGGACTGTATGTGTTATATTAAAATGTAAATTATGGCGTTTGAAATAGACGAAAGTGCTTGTGATATTAATTTTTAATCTAACTTCAGCATAATTACCGTTCGTTTGAAAACAGAATACTAGAGTAAAATCATCTACATAAGTTATTAGGTGGAAATCTTGATCATTAAAGTAGAGAATGAAAAGAACGGGGTTCGTAATGGAGCCCCGTGGAACACTCATAGTCGCTAGTGTCTCTGAGTTAAAAATGTTACCATCAGAACGGAGCAATACATACTACTTCCTGTCGTCCAAAAGGTTTTGCTTTTATTGTCTATTTTTAGATAAACTAAATAGTCTGCTTAAATTTTAGAATAATGAGAAAAAAAAAATAGAATTGTCCCATGAGTTTTTTGTTTGCTTTGATTATTTTTTGCCATTTGAAAACATTTTGGTAAATGTAATGAAAACGTTCTTTTTTTTAGTTTATTAATTCCCTATATTACTATAAAGTCTATCCCAGGATTGATGTTACAAGAAGTGTGATGGAGTAAAATTTTCTGAATTTTAGGATTGTAGGATTAAGTTCTGCTTCATTGGGAGAAAAATTTAAGAATAGTTTAAATTCTGGTAAAACAAACATTTTTTAACCTGTAACCTACCTACCTAACCTTTCTGTTCATGATTTGAAAAAAATGTTATTAACCAAGTTCTTCAAACGAGAAGTTAGTCCTCTATACAAAATTCCAGCAAAGAATAATTACTTTGATTATATCGTCATTTTTCACTAAACAAATGGTCGTTTCGAGAAAAGTGGATAAATAACAATATCAAGTTTGTTTATTTGTTTAGCCATATGTGTATAATATTGTATATTAAAATGTTGTATTTTTGTCTCTTTTACTATAACGATACAACTTTTGTTGTTGATTTTAATTTGAAATATTATAACAAGATAGCATTAAGCATTTGAAAAAGGTTGCTGAGTCGACCGAAACGTCATGTTTTAACTCAATTTTATAATAGCCATATTTCCAAATAACATCTTCAAAAATTTATAAATAACAATTGCGTGGCCTTCAAAGTCTTCCAATCTCGCAATATTAGATTTTTTTTATGAAGTCGTCTTAAACAGCTAATTCACTCTCAGCCAATACCCAACAGTAGAGAAATATTAAAAGGTAGAATAAGAAGTGGCATAGACCAAATACATAGTCGCCGTCACCATATTTTAAAGTGACCTCAATCGTACTAATCGGATTATAAATATATATAATTTAATTAATTCTTATATTTAATTCTTTAAAACCTGTAGCCCTTTTTAAATTTTTCGGAATACCCCTCAATACTAAATACTGTAAACGTTTTATAACCCTTGTAACCCTTATAATCCGATTAATACGAATTGAGGTCATTTTAAAATATCGTGACGACGACTAGGATATCCAGGAAATTTGAAACTGTTTGAGGAAATTCAGGCATAGCATAGAAGGATGTGCAGAAAATGGTGGCACTTAGCTTGAATCAATAATTTATTGTCAATGATGTTATTATTACTTTTTGTAATTTTAATTTGTTAGTAAATACAATTTATTTCAATTAATCTAAAAGAAAATGGAGATATAATCATGTTAGGTATGTATTGTCGAAATTTTGTATAGGCGAATATCTGACTGTCCTTAAAATTATGAACAGATAGGGTATCTAATTTTACCTATACAAAGAAAATAGTTTTCGGCTCATTGTCAAGGCTGACTGGTTTTATAAAAAATTAAAATATTCTTAAAATTTTCTTCCAACCAAGTGAAACTCAATTCTACAATCTTGAAATAAAACTAAAAAATTTTGACTTACACCTAAATATCTATAAATAATAGATATCACTTGTTTATTGTGATATCTCTAGCTTGCTAATATCTGATAATAAAATAGCAAACTAGCAACAGTAATTACCTATAAATACTTAGACACTTCTGACAAACTTTTCGAAGAACGAGTTTACTTACTTAAAATTATTTTTACATATTTTAGGTACCTAATACAAAAAGTGCTAACATTTCAAAAATTAGCAAGAATAAATATACCAAACCCTTGTAGCAATGAATGTAGACATTTACGCTTATATACTTAATGCCGCAATGAAAAGTACAATGTAAAAATTACCTGCAAAAAAGTTTTCTTAGATTAAAGATATCTATATCACGGTGGAAATATCATAATGTTTAATACCCTACTAAATATTTGACTTTATTTGAAGGCGTACAAATGTTAAAAATTCAATAAAATTGGAGATATCTCAAGAACGGTTGGTTTTAGGGATAGCCATAACAAAATTGAAAATTGGTCGCGAATTATGCAACCAGTTCATTCCATTTAAAATGAGAAAGTTGATATGAACATCCTGTATCCCGGAAGTCTTATAAGGTTGAAAATATTTTCCTTAAATAGATGATTGTAGGTCATGACTTATACTATGCAAATATTCAAATGAAATTCCTACTAGAAATTTGAAAAATTTTAATGAACTGAGGCTATATTAGAACTATTATACGTTTTTTAAATTCTGAATATTAGGAAATAAGAAGTCAAGTACTAACTAAATCAGAAAGTACTTAAAAAACGGTAAGTTGTATTACAAACACAAATAATTGTATATCGTTCATGACAACTTACTATATCACTATATCTAAACTAAAACGAGGTCTTTGATAGTCAGCCTATTATAATAAATAATTACGAGATTTATTTTCAGCATCATTTGACCTTAGATTCTATCATTCCCTAAATTATAAAATATTGTGATAGCTTTATCGCCCCATAACTTATTTGTTATTTATTAGAATTGCACATAATGATTAAAAAACAGTGTTTATTTGACAACTAATCTCATTTTTAATAAGTGTCTATTTTGGAAAGTTTTAATCGGGCTTATCGAAAAAAATATGTTGGATCATAACAACACATTCATCAATTTATCGTTGTTTTAAATTACGTAGTACGTAGTTGGGATATGGTATGTGCCTGCTTATGTTGACTTGATACGCTTGTATAATGTAAAATACTACAAAAAAAAGAACTCCTTAATTCGGTGTACATTTTTTATTGACTGAGATTAAAGAGAAAATGTGCTGTTATTGAAAACTGTATTGTTACGTAACGTCCTTGAGGTAATTATATGCTCCGCTCACAGAAGTGAGAAGTATTTCTTACTTTGTGACTCTTCGATATACACGAATGGTCTTCAGTTACTGCAATGGGTATTAAAATAAAATAAATTTTAGATTCTCGTTCCTAAACATGAATAAAGTTTCAGGTAATAACCATTACTGCAGAGGCAGTAATGGATTTTCAACAAATAAGTTATTTTTTATTAAGGAACATTTACAGTGTTACTGTAAATAATATGTTTCAAATAAATGTGAGTAAATAATATGTTTTCGTGTTTTTTTAGGAAATATAATATTTATTTTTGAAAATATTCGAAAATTACTGCTGGGGTTTGAATAAATTGAGGCACAGAGTGAAAAGAATTTGTAAATAATGATATAGTAAAGTGTTTATTGTTAAGTTTTATATGCCACACAAGTTATATACCAATTGTCCGCCTGCGTCCGCATTATAGCGATCCTGTAATGTAAGCGAGACACACAGAGGTATCCGTGCATTAGAACGGTAAAGAAGTATACGGAATATTCGACTGGATTACATTAGCATTTTGCTATGATGCACTCGTATTTGCCAAGAAATCCACATTTCTACGCTGTCGCCGCACAGGCGCAAGAGCCGTCGCTCGCACACGTGAGTGTCAGATGCATTTTATATTTCGTCGGGAGAACTACTCGCTCGTACTATGTAATAAAACGCGTTGTTGGTAGGTAGATAACGGTTATTTTAAAAATGGAGTACTATACGCCGGAGCAAAAACTCTTCATGATTAAACACTTTTACGGTGGTAATTCCGCGGAAGTAACTCGGGATTTATTTGCAGCTAATTTCTCCGAAAGTCAAATTCCCAATGCAAGCACCATTCGTAGGACCGTTAATCGATTTGAAACTACATTTTCTTTAGTAAAATTAGTAAATAATAAAAATAAAGTTGTTCCGGATAAGAATGTAAGCGATATAGAAATTCGAGTATGTGCTTTAGTTTGAAGTACATCCCACTATGTCATCTCGACAAATTGCTCGCGAATTAGGTATCTCTAAAACAACGGTTCATAAGATTTTACGTACTAATAAATATCGTTCATACAAATGTACAAGTTCACAAGTACTTCTTCCCGATGATAATTATCGCCAAATGGAATTTTGCGAAAGAATGATAAATAAATATCACGATAACCAATTGTTTTTAACAACGTATTGTTCACAGATGAAAAAACATTTTACCTACACGGGCATCATAACCGCGCAGTTTGTCTTTACTGGTCGCCTAAAAATCTACATTTAAATATACCAACGCGAACGCAGTATCCACAGAAGCTAAATGTATGGGCAGGTATCATTGGAAATCATATAATTGGGCCTTTTCTCATTGACGGTAATTTAAACGGAAATAGATACCTACAGTTACTTGAAAATAATACACTCCGCCAAAAAAGTATCGCATAAACTAAAAAAGGGCATTTATGAACCAAGATATTTTTATACGTTCACAAAAAGTTTGCCTCGTGTATGTGAACTATAAAAACACTAACAAAATAATGGAACTTAGCGTTTTTACTTTTTTTTTGCTCTAAAAGAACACATTTAGAAAATTGCATATGTGTAAGGTTTGTTCAGTTGTTTATTGAAAGTCTTCCTATACGGACAAATTTTAAAGTGCGAAGTCAGAGTTCTGTACTAACGCTTTTAAAACTAAAATGAGCAATTTAACTTCAGAACAAGTGGCTGCTACAGTTGCTTTAATCGAAGATGGACGATCTCAAGCATACGTTGCTAATTTGATGAACATCAATCAGTCAAGTGTTTCTAGAGCCGTAGCCAGATATAGGGAAACAGGCATTTACAGTAGAAGACCTGTACCAGGTCGTCCAAGATGTTCTACTCGCCAAGATGACCGCTATTTACTACTACAAGCATTACGTCGAAGACATGTAACTGCGAGACAATTGCAGAACGACTTGGCTAGAGTCATAAATACTCGTGTGAGTACTCAAACTATTCGGAATAGGTTACGACAGAGTGGATTAAGAGCTAGAGTAGCTGTAACAGTCCCTCGTCTCACTAGGAACCACCGAGTGGCTCGCTTAAGGTTTGCCAGAGAACATGTAAATTGGAACATTAATGACTGGGCCAATATACTCTTCACAGATGAGTCAAGATTTGGTCTTTACACCTCAGATAGACGTATCTCAGTGTACAGACGAGACGGTGAGCGCTATTCGCAGTGTAATATCAGACCTAGACCTAATTTCGCTGGTGGCTCTATTATGGTTTGGGGAGGCATCTGTTTAACAGGTCGTACAGAGTTAGTACCAGTAGACAGAGGTACACTGACTGCCCACAGGTATATAACGGACATTTTAGAAGAACATGTAGTACCATATGCGCCAATTATAGGAAACGAATTCATGTTAATGCACGATAATGCACGACCGCATGTTGCAATAATCGTCCAGGAATACCTTAACGATGTTGGTATTCCAGTTTTAGATTGGCCTGCGGTAAGTCCGGACATGAACCCTATCGAGCACGTGTGGGACCTCCTTCACAGACGGATACGAACCCAAAATGTTGCCCCAGCGGACCTGCATGGACTAGAAAATGCTCTCCGTGACGAGTGGGAGAATTTGGATCAGGCTTATATACGGAGGTTAATCGAATCTCTGCCAAACCGTATGCGAGCGGTCATAAGAGCCAGAGGTGGCAATACTCAGTATTAAAAGCTACTGTTATGACATTTTTCTTTCCAAAATTATAATTTCTTGTTTTAATAAAAATCTCAAGTATGAGTTCTTGTTTTTATTTGACCTGTATTTTATTTAAACAATCATAGAAATTATATCTTAGAGCGCATTAAAGTATATTTACAACTTTATGCTACAAACAAAGATTATGCGATACTTTTATGATTCAAAACTAAATTATGCGATACTTTTTTGGCGGAGTGTATTATTCCGGCAATACGGGAGTCATTTAATATAAATGAAGTTTGGTTTCAGCAAGATGGTTGCCCAGCACACAATACACGCATTGTAACAAACTATATAAACGCGGTTTTTGAAAACAGATGGATCGGTAACTCGGGCCCTATTAAATGGCCGGCGCGGTCCCCTGATCTAGCTCCAATCGATTTCTTTTTATGGCCCTTTTTACATAATACAATATACGGATACAGTGATCAACGGCCATCAAACCTAGAGGAACTGTGCGCGAGAATTATTGAAATCACTAATACTGTCACAGCAGATATGTTAACAAATGTTAATAAATTAATTTACTTCAAATTTTATTATTGTTTAAGAATAGTATTCTCTTTTAGCTAATTGCAGGTTTATTGCAATGTTGAATACAATTCTGTTTTAAGAATTAAATATTTTATTTTCCATTATTTTATTATAATTGCGTTTTTAGATTTTATACTTGTTGAACTATATTATTTTAGTTTTTATTTTAAAGTTTAGGAGTTCTGATTATTTATTTTTGATTTTTTATGTTGTTTATGAGGATGTGATGAATTACTTCACTGACATGTTATCACTGATTATCTGATGCTTCAAACAACTAAAAATATTTACTTATATCGGGAACACACTACCTCTAACAGTGCTTTTTATTTTTCAGGAATAGTATTTTCTACCACATGTAATGTTATTAATCACTTATGCTATAACATAGAACTCTAAAAGACTTTGATTTGCCTATATGCCCCAATACATTTATACGTGTAACTTATAATACGTCCGCTATCGTTTGTAAATGCCATCCGCGTGCCGCTAAGTAGGTGTGGCACGCCCATTTATAGTCGACCAGTAGTTACTAATACATGCATCGTGCTATGAACGGTTGCCACACTGTATAAGAGATATGTATGTATATTTGGGAATACGTTACCCGCACTATCAAGGTAATCTGAACCATTTATAGAGACATTTATTTTGCCTTTTAGCGGTTTTGCAAACTTAATTTATAAAAATGTAGAAGCTATTGATATAAAGTATTCTATATACAAAGAAAAACAATTTTTTTAATCATACGTCTTTGTTTTAACAAACATATTTTTACTGTATTAACACTCGAAAGGTCGTGCTTTTGCAGTCATTAGGAAAATCATATTTTATGGATGTTTTATCTCGGCGTCACCTAAGTAGTGTTAAAGAAAGTAAAAGACATTCAATTGAATGAAGGGAACTTTTCTATTAATATGCTACTATTGTAAAATGTTGGCGTGAGGTAAAGCTAATAAACCAAAAAACGATTAGTTAGGAACATTTTTTCTAAAATTTATATAATGAAGATTTTTAAAAAACCCAGTATATGCGGCACAACGCATAGATCAACAATCCATTTCGCCAACATTAAAGTATTAATCTATAATATCGTGAAAACACATTAAAAGTTATAATCCCGACAATTTAGTGAGAAAGTACCTTGAATGTTATCAAAAGTATTAATCGCGGCCTACGTTTTATAGGAAAACCCATATGAGTGTTCATACAGAACATGCATTTCAACAGGTATCGGCCAAGTCGCTTTTACATAAAACTCGCGCTTGTAATGAAAAAAATTTCGGATATTTTCGGCGGCCAATTTCGGCTCTGGTTTTCTCATGCATTACTAGAGCTGCAACTTCCATTAGCGTACTATAGAGGCGTTACGTTCGCGACTTTGCAATTTCTGACAGAAAAGTAAATTGTTATTTGAAAAAAAGTCATTACGAATAGTAACATATATCTTTATGTATACATACATCGTGATCAACCGAAAGTGTCTCAAGTTGGTATCAACAACAGTCATTAACTAATTCATATTTGTGTTTTAATAAGTATTAACAAACATACTGTAATAAAAATAAAATGTTACACAAACTCTTTTAATTTTATTGTATTTCAAGGTTTTTTTTTGATGAGGTTCGATTTGATCAATACTTGATATTGCTACTTACAGTGATGTAGTCAATTTTTGAGTTTGCCTCCTTAATTTGGGAACTTTTACTTGGGTTGATCAAATTGTAAATCAGTTTGAAATTGAACTAAACACTGGTTGGTAACAACCCAATACTTTACCGCCGATATTAGTGGTGAAGTGGATAAATTTGTGAATATAATGGACGGTGTATGGGATTATGTTGAAAGGAAAATAAAATAATCAGGTAAAGTAAATAATATATTAAAATATGTAGAATCAAACTTCCAAATGCCTAAAACGGCCAATCATTAACAGGTAACAGGAAAACTAATCCTGTTACAAAATTCCTTAAATTACCTAACCTTGAATTATGAATTCTGATATCTATTACTTAATTATAAATGAAGAATATTGTATTAATACGGTTAACCGTTCTAGGTTGAACTAAATTTGAATAGTTATACAACAAACAGTTCTCAAATGGATTATGGATACATTAGATCATAAAACTATACATAACTGGATATAAACACATCTCCACACGATCTTTATGCATTAATCTTCAGTCTTAAAACGTTTTGTTAAGTAATTTTAAAGTTTCTTTTCAATGATTGTTCTTAAATTATGATATTAAATGTTTTATTGTTCCAGTTCACGTACGAAAATGTCGCAAGTTTAATAAAGTATTACAATACCGGCCTTTATCGATATCTTGTCCGTTTCGACGGGCTCTGGCTGCTTTTTCCGGATCCTGCGTCCGAGGTTTTCGGTTCTTCTGGAACTCTCGCATCCCGTTGAATTATTACGTTCCTACTACTCCTGAATATTGGATCTTTGGTTTCTTTCACTTCCAGATGAGTTATAAAATAGTGCCTTTAAATTCATTTCTCCCATTAAAATCATATTTTTGTGAAAATTTATAGCACTAATTCTTAAAATTACGGGCGTTCTATCTCCAAGCTAGAGTTTTTTCCTTTTTTTTCATTCGATTTTCTAAACAACTCTTCTCTTTTTCCCCATAGATCTCCTTCAATCTACATTTACTGTCGAATGCGTTGTTTTGAACCAGTTCCCAAGAAAACGTTCACTTGAGATGTCCGGAAAACGTTGTTTATTACGCTCAATAATGGTTCTTATTCACTAATGTTTGTTATTTTTCTTTGATAACACATTAAATCTTAATAATTCTCTTATTTCGAAACAAATTAAATTGGCAACTGATTACAGATATCTGTCAGTTTTCTTGTTTCTGTTATTCTGCCTCTAGATGACTGGCTTGACAAATCAAATTTTTAAATGGTAATTAAAATATTAAATAAAAATGGGTTTGTAAAACATAATTAAACTAAAATTCTATAGTATTTTAAAACACAAGTGTCACAATGACGTTTATGTAATGCGAGTACAAGTTAACAAAGTACGAGCATTACATGTCATTGTGGCACACGTTTTTTACAGTATTTTTTCTAATTTGCACATTAATCACCTATATTACGTTCCGGCAAGAGTCCCCCCCACCACGTTAATATCTCATTACAGCACAGTATGCTGTAATAGCCATATCAGCACTGCGTCGTCTTTTGTTTTAGCTTTATTACAACATCCAATTAGAAAAACTTATTTTAATATACAACAATCTCAAATAATGGATTTTGATTTGTAAAGTTTTTAAATTAACATTTTCTCTTAATATAAATATAAAAAGTCAATGACTATGTTTGCATTTTCCTTGTTTTGTATTTTGAATTCTGTGTTTGTATGTGTTAATTTTGATGTGATATGTTTTTATATCACCATCTGAAAAGTAATGACATGCTTTTCTATAACATGTTACAAAGAAAACGAGAGCGCAAATTGGCGTCGAAGTTACTAGAAGCAATCTAACACTTTATCTACGTAACTCAACTGCAAATATACCTTTCTTTAACGTTCGTACTAAGGCATAAAAATTTTTTAGAATTAGTTTTGGCAGGCTATGATTTCATATTTGATTAGAGCTGCTAATTTTTTCGTAATAATATTTTTCTTATTTTTTTAAGTGTTTTTTTTTAATATTGAACCTATTTCACTCTGTATACGATAGAAAATGAGTTGCGTTCAATAGGAATCAACTTGATTTTAAGAGGTCCTCAAGGTTTCTGCATTGTTACAATCTTATGAACGTCTATTAAATTAAAATCTGATTTTTCGTGCGCATTTACAAGTTGGTATTAATAAAACGTTATAAAAAAATTAAATTCCAACAAATAATAATTCAAAGTGTTGAATACTCATTAAAATTCTACGTTTTATTAAAATTTATTTTAATAAAAAGGTAGTAACAACCAACTAGTAGTTAAAATGTTTTGAACAATAGCGTTTATGGACAAATTTAGTATTCGTAAAAAACTTACAATAGCCTACAGAAAAGATTACATCAAAGGCTTTGCTTCAAAGAAACCACAAATAATAACTCTCACATATTCTGAGTATACAAATATATACATAGTATGCTGTAGGCACGTCATAATATCTAAAATGCTACAATCATGTCGGACTCGAAAAGTGCATTAGAGGCCTTGAATAATAGGAATCGATTTTTAAAGTATCATCCCCTAATATGGAAGATTCTAAGAAAATATGATGAGCTTGTGTGCAGATCTATATCTATTAAGTTCTTTTGGATCAAAGCTCATAGTGGTATCGTGCCAAACGAAAGGGTAGACATTTTAGCTAAAAACGCTATAAGGATGGATAGAATTACGTGCCAAGATCTGTATGTACAGGATATCCTTGTTTCAGCAAGAAACCATTTTCTAAAAGACTTGTGGGAGAGAGAATGGCAAGTTGTCTATCGAAATATAATGACCCATTATGCGTTAGTTCATCCATCAATATTTCATAACCGTTGGTATCATGGGCGGACCATTCCCCGGTTTTGTTATTCAACCGTTGCTCGTTTAAAATGTGGGTATAACATATTTCCACATCTGTATAAATTGGGTCTTGTAGAATCACCGGTCTGTGAATGTGGGCATGAAGTTGCCGATTTGGATCACTTAATTCTCGGTTACCCTAGGTATCAACAGTACCGAACCCAGTTGATTATGGATTTGGCAGACCTATCAGTAACGTTTCCCACAAGGGTAGTTAGACTTTTCGGTGAGAATAGTCATAAAGTTTATGAGGCTTCGCTTAAATTCATAAGAAGTGCGAGGAGCATAATTTAACAGCGTTCTATTCGATGTTGTCAGCTATTTTCCCGGTGGCTGCTATCTTAAGTTTATTTTGATGAGTCCCGATACGTTATGTGTGCTTTCCTAGTTTTTTTCATTCACTTTTTTTTCTTGTATCACTAATGGTGGCTAATAATAAGTAGGGACGGTTTACCCATTAGACTAACTAGGCTAAAGCCTCAGGCGCCAAATTTTCAAGGGGCGCTGCGAAATTATTCCAAGAGACGCAATCGAACCCACCTGCGACCTTTTTTTTTTAGTTCAACTGGGGGCGCCAGTTGATTCTTAGCCTAATGCGCCCTAATGCTACTAATTAGCATGTGAGCTTCTATGTCGTGTTCGTAGCATTTTTCTATTATTTGAGTAAGAATATGTATTGCATCCGTAGTTGATTTTCCTTCTCTGAAGACTTGTTGGTATTCTCCTGTGTGTCTTTCCGTATACTTCTTTAATCTCTCTCCAATAGTCGCTGTTATTATTTTGTATACGGTGTTTAACAACATAATCCCTCTGTAATTATCACACTGAGTTGGATCCCTCTTTTTCAATATTGGAATTATCAAAGCCTATTCTCCATTTGGCAGGCATGTTTTCCTGTTTCCATATTTCTTCAACCAAAGTGTGTATTCGTTGTAGCAGATCTTGTCTTCCACTTTTAATTAATTCATTTTGGATTTCGTCTGGTCCCGATGCTCTGCTATTTTTCTGCCTTGTGACACATTCCATAAATTCTTCAAAGGTGGGTGGTTCTACTTTTATGTCTCTGTTGTCAGTTATTTTTTCGTCTGTATTCTCTGTGATATTATTTCCCCGATAAAGCATCTTAAAATACGTAAACCAGTTTTCTTTATCTATTTTCGTTTGTATTCTATTCTTCTTGTTTTGTGCTCTTGTTAGTTGAAATAGTTTTTTGCTGTTTTTATTATTTCTTTCAATTTCGTCCATTTGTTCACTAATCGACTCTTCCTTTTTCTTTTTACAGTATTTTGTTGCAGTTTTTCTTTTTTCTTTAGTTTTATAAGAAGGTTAATTTTTATTGCAATAAAGACTGTTAGGCATGCACTGCATGCGTTGCATTCATAGAGTATTTGCCACTGCCCACACGATGTCAGAACAAAAATGGTGATGCATATTATATTGATCAGAGCGAAATATCGGGTTGACCTTCATTCAGTACGACGAAATATCTTTCGGTGTGAGTAGCAGAAGTTATCTACTATACAGGGTTTTCCACGGTAGCCGTTCGTTAGAAGTTTCCGAGGTTAGAAAAAACCTGGAACTCTGAATTTTTGGAATCCGGGGCTACTCAAGATTCTCTTTCATTTTGAAATATTTTCAGGGTCTTACCACTTCCGGTTATACCGGAAGTCGCCATAAACTTTCTTATTTTAAATGGAACAGCCTGTATATTATTTCATTTTTAAATTCCTGAGAAAATTTTATGATGCGTTCTAATAGGTTTCCCTGTACCTATTTTCAACTGAGATATTGTGATATTATAACAAGATATCTTGATTTTTTTGAAAATTTTGAAAGATGTAGCGTTATTTGCAACACAGTATCTTTTGCCCATTTTCGGCTGGTAATAATCACTTCTAGGGTAGATGGAAGCACAAGAATGACACTTTCGAAATCCACATTGACAATTGATTTGTCGCATACAGGGTGTCCAAAACTGCATGACCAAGTACAAAATCTTGAAAAGTTGAAAAAGTTCTTTTTTTCAAATGGAACACCCTGTATATTATTGGATTATCAGATGCAGAATTTAATTCTGCATCGATTCGCTATGACTTTCCCTATACCTATTTACAACGGTTTTCTTGTTATTCCATATTTTTTACTAAAATCTAATAAAACTACAAATCGTATCCAGTAAGCATTAATTATAAGAGGAATTAGAACAAGTGACTTGACAGTTGCTGATTTTATGTCAAAGTAGTACAATTCTATTTTTAAGGGAGAATAATCACCAGGACCGGTTTAGCTTTAATGTTTTTTGTCTGGTTATGGACAATAGCGTAGCATATCAAGTCTACGATGAAAGTTTAAATATCTAGAGATACTTAGAGTATTTGTTAGTGATTTTTTAAATACCCTACCTCCAGGAGAGAGAGCAAACAGTTGGTATCAACTAGATGGTGCTCCCGCGCACTCCACACTAGCTGTACATCAACAATTGACGTTGATGTTCGAGGATCGGTGGATTGGTCCCCAGGGACCCTGGAACTGGCCACCCAGATCACCCGATTTGACGCCCTTGGACTTTTACCTGTGGGGTCACATAAAAGAGCAAGTGTACTCTACACCTGTATTAACGAGAGAGGAACTATTGAACCGTGTTCACGATGCGTTCACCAATATAACCCCAGACGAACTTCGGAGATCGGTTTCGCGAGGAGTACATGATAGAGTGATTCAGTGTTTGAACCAAAATTGTGGTCACATAGAACAATTATTGTAGTTATCTCGTTCAATTTATTTTATTTTTTCTTGTCATTATGTTCCTAATTTTTTTGTTTTTCATTTGTTACTACGTTTCAAATTTTCTTATGTTCCTGTTTTGTTTCCATTTTCTAATTAAAATGGAACACATACGACGTTTCAGTTTCTGTCAAAAATCACATTAAAACAGAAAATATTGATATAACAAGAATACCGTTGCAAATAGGTATAGGGAAAGTCATAGCGAATCGATGCAGAATAAATTCTGCATCTGATCATCCAATAATATACAGGTTGTTCTATTTGAAAAAAAGAACTTTTTCAACTTTGAAGATTTTGTAATTGGTCATGCAGTTTTGGACAGCCCGTATGCGACAAATCAATTGTCAATGTGGATTTCGAAAGTGTCATTCTTGTGCTTCCATCTAACCTAGAAGTGTTTATTACCAGTCGAAAATGGGCAAAAGGTACTGTGTTGCAAATAACGCTACATCTTTCAGAATTTTCAAAAAAATGAAGAGATATCTAAGTAGCAGTTGAAAATAGGTATAGGGAAACCTATTAGAACTCATCATAAAATTTTCTCAGGAATTTAAAAATGAAACAATATACAGGCTGTTCCATTTAAAATAAGAAGGTTTATGGCGACTTCCGGTATAACCGGAAGTGGTAAGACCCTGAAAACATTTTAAAATGAAAGAGAATCTTGAATAGCCCCGGATGCCAAAAATTCAGAGTTCCAGGTTTTTTCTAACCTCGGAAACTTCTAACGAACGGCTACCGTGGAAAACCTTGTATAGTTGCGTTTATAGTTTTTACACTAATCTGTAATTGTTTTTTTGAATTTGGATTAGCGATACAGTTATTTCAGGTATTTACGCCGGTAATTTTCCTATTATAGAATGCGTATTTCAGACGATCGGTCTAAATAGGTTGCCTAACAGAAATATCGCAATAAAATATTATAGGCCGATTACTTTACAAGGTCATAATGATTATAATCATTATTTGTAAAGAAACATTCGCACATACAGATGCATATAAACATAAATACATTTATATCTAATGTTTACGTTTCAAATCAATCCGCTCGACGAAGCTTTAATAGTTAGTTATTTGGTATTGCGTAGGGTTATGTGATATCTGTTATCTGCTGATATAAGCATGTATGTATATGTATGAATAAAGAGTTGTTGTTTAACGCCTTAAAAAAAGGTACATTCAATAATGGAGAAAGAAATAAACTATGAAAATTGAATCGGCAGTATAATTGGTGGAAAAGACGATTAGATTTAACAATCGCATTGTTGTATGGAAATGTTTTGAGTAGGCAGATGAATCATTTTCTTCGACAAACAAGTCCCCCTAGTACACAGCTGAATGAGTATTTACGATAGTAAAATGCCTTATTCAAAACAGTTAATGAAGTGTAACGTACTGCTTTATAGACTAAGCGTATGTAGGCTACGTGTAAGTTACTGTTTTTCACTGCCTATTTTTAAGATTAGCGGATAACGAGCAATGCCAAGCCATAGGATTTGTAAATATTGCTTACGTTATCGTCTCACTATTGTGTATTTATAATGGATTTCTGGAAAATTCAAAACAAAGTAATTGTTCTGGAGAAGGATAGCTATTTAATTTCGCATCGAGTGGCAGCCTCGATAATTTTTGGAAAGATCGTTATTAAAAGCTTTCGTGTATTGATATCTGAGTTTATAGGAATCCTTTTTTTGTATGCAAAAAAAGTTAACCCGTTAAATCAACATGATTCGCTTCTATTTTTAATCGTGCTTATCTTAACTGCTGTTTATTACTTGTGACTTTAATGTACTCCACACATTCTACATATATACGGGCTGGTCCAAATTGCTTGTGAGAATAGGGTATCTCAATAACCGTAAGAGATAGGAACAAAAGAGTGGCCAAGTCTCGATCTCTTTTTTCGAGATATTCTCAATGGCACAAACGAAAATAAGTTATATTCTTTTGTTTTTGAGTTATAGCCAAAAAATAAGTTTTTCGAGTTTTCGAGAATGCCCGATAACTCGCTTGTCTTTAACGATACGAAAAACCCTTTTAACATTTTTTAAGGCACTTTTATGAGTACAATCGACTAGTTAAACCAGATTGTTATTGTATGCACTCGTTTTTGGTGTGCAGCATAAAGTTGATTTTTTTAAATGTAAATCGTAGACAATGACATACTTTGGTGGACATAAAAATAAGTGCAAACCAAGGATATGGTTCAACAAGTTATATATGCAATAAATAAACCAAGTTATTGTACTTTCATAATAGTTTTAATTTTTCTACTATTAAACATATAATAATCCATAATAAAGGAAAACTCCATTAAAGGTTGATATCACAAAACTTAACCGACAACTAAAACAATATTAAAAGACTGTGTGGATAAAATAATAGGGACGCATGCTATAAAGTTTTTCGATAAGGTAATAATAAAAAAACGGGTAACCGAAATTTATTCAGTGATTTGTACAAGTTTAATACTTGGTAACATGGCCTTTATTACTAATTATTGCCCTACGTCTATTAGGCAGTGAGTTCACCATATGTAGACATGTTTCCACTGGTATGGCGTACCAACTCTGCTGGATCGCTTCACACAATCCTTTTAATTTTGATTTTTCTATGGCGTAATGAATCCTTCACATACTTCCATAAGTTTTCAAATGCATTATAACGTCTGGCGATTGTGCCGGCCAGTCTAAAAGTCGTAGTTATGGTCACGCAACCAATTTTCATAATACTTGGAATCATAATCGGCATGTTATCATCTGCATATGGAAGCATAATCTTGTTTGGGATGTAAGTTTCTTTAGTCATCACGTCTTTAATCCAGTGAATCGGACCTAGCCTATTCTACTAAATTAAATTTGCTTTCATCACTCCAAAATATGTTACACTACTTTTCTGTTTTCCATTCGACGTAAACTTTCACAATTGCCATTCTTGCTTTAATATTGCTTTCGGGTCAACAAGAGAAGTTTTCTTGCCGTCTTAACTAAAGATAATTTCAACTAGATGATTTTAACTGTAACTAGGGCAGTTAACTATGGTCAGCGCCGCCATAGTTAAAGCTGATTTTATTCTAAATAGCGCATATCCCACATTTACTGAGAAATACCAAACTCGCAAATCAATTTAAAAATTATATTGTCCGATGTACAGTTGTTACCGAAAAAAGGTTAACAACCGACTCGAAGATGTGTGTGGCGAGCGCATGTAGGACAGACTATAGCTTTTACTAAGATTGTGGCTTATCGGCGTAAACAAACGTTATGCATGATTCATTGTGTATTTCCCAGGGTTTCTCATTTCTATAATTTATTTTTTATTATCAAAACACAGCCATGCACACGTTGAAATAATATTTTGATGTATTCCTTGGTAAAACAGATTTTCTATTTCTGGATGTTCTTATTGGTTTATTAAAATAGTATATTTCGTATATACAACGTGTTCCGTATCATTTTATTCATACTTTTGGAGGGTAATGTAGACTAAATTAATTACTAAAAGAGCAAAAGTGGTAGGTCAATTTTGTATCGTTAGCAATATACAGGCTGCTTACCATTCGCACACTATCATTTTCTGGGGATCCCTTGCAATTAGATTAATGGGACAAAAATTTTCACAACAAAACCCCACCTGAACAATTATTTAACAATATTTTCAACTTCCGGGAACGTTTCGTTATACCGGACGTCGATAGCTACTGTTTTATTTTAAATGGAATGATGTTGTTTTTCTTACTGTAAGGGATTTTACACGTTCTTTAAAGGCAATTTGCCCTTACGTTCTCTATTTTTAAATTCAATTTATTCGTAAATTGATCCTCAAATTGGATAAGTTTAATCATACATATTTTTTAAATACTTTTGATAGCCATAAAATACAGTTCCTAAATGCCGCATCGTTTTACCCAAATTTCATGAACGTAAACTAGACTTACTTTATAATAAAAAATAACAACAGTGGTTAGTCAATTGTGTTTGAAATATGTTCGTTTAATGTAAAATAAATGATTAAATAGACAAATTAAACAAATAAGTAATAAATTGAATCACAATGATGGTAGTGGGTAAAATTGACCTAACACTAGCTATTGTTAGTCATTAAATTAAGTCTACTTTACTCTCCCAAAGTATGAATAAAACGATACGGGACACATTGTATACATATGCCCTGCCAATATGGAATGTTGGATAGACAAGTTTCTTTCTTTGAATTTGGTAATTTTTTAATTGTAACATTTAGAAGTAAGTAAGTTTGCTTCGGAAAATTTGGATAAGCACGTCGAACACTTCCTGCTCTCACTTCAAATATGCAGTGTTTTAAATTTCTTACTATTGAAAATATAAAAGAGTTCCGTGTTCAGATATACAATCGCAGACAAGAGTTATTTGCAATTTATTTTTTCAGTATTATCTTGTAAAACAAAGCAATAAAAACTTAACTATTGAGAAAATATTATGAAACAAAAAAGGAAAAATAAATTAAAGCTATGCAAAATTTTAATTCAAATGATTTATTAATAAATGATTATCAGATAAACACAAATGCTTCCCTTTTGCGGTTTCGCGGCAAACTTTTTGCGCATTAAACCGAATGAATACTCTTCTTTGAAAACTAATAAATCAAGGAAGGCCGCCGACATAACTTTCATAAACAATTGACCAAATTCATGGAAGACATAAAAATATAAATTCAAAACACCAGCGAATAAAACTATCTTCAGTAAATACAATTATATGTACAATTCAACCTATAAAAATACATATAACTAAAATGGCCATTCAGATTGTTAAACTTATTGTGGGAGGAGCTGTACTATGTAGTAATGTTTTATTTTATTTTAATTATATTTACATAGCTATAAAATACATCGGATAGTTACTCGTCTTTAGGGATATGACCATGTGTTTTACCTAATCTGTAGACACAATGATTAAAAGTGTTTATTATATTTTATAGTATTCTGCCTAGCTGTAATTAATAAAGTTAATAAAAATTCCAAATTTTGTGTAGTTGCGTTATTCTAATTATTTTTGTAAATTTTCTGATAATTGTTGGATGTAAGGTGCCGCAAAGTATTATTTTCTTTGGTTTTAGTACCCTTATTTTTTCCCTCTCTGCAAGTTGTATAATTCTTTTTTTTTTAAGTTCTTTAAGTATTTATGATATTGATTGGGTAATTATTATTTTTTAATATATTTTTAACTTTTTCTGTGTATTGTATCAATTTGAACTTTTCTGAAAAAGCAACACAACGATCTACTAAATTATTAATGGTACTAATTTTGTATTTAATTGGCGTTTGTGAACAATAATTATATCTACCACAATGGGTAGGTTTAATAAACCAATCTGTGTATATGTTTCCTTCTTTATGTGACATTTGCAAATCTAAAAAAATTATGGTTGAATTTATCTCATTTTCTAACGTGAACTGCAATCGAGAATGGTAAGAATTAAATTTATTGAGATTGCAATTAATTATCTTTATCCTTTGGGATGGCTAAAATACAATCGTCGACATATCTAAAATATAAATGTAATATAAGACAAGTCTTGTATCATTTAAAAATACTGTCATACCAAAAAAAAAATAAAGCAGATGAATTCAAACATTAAACGGTAAATTTAATTAAAAAAAAGTAAACTCGTTTTACGAAAATTATCTTTATCCGTTAACTTTATTTAAATAAATTTTTACCTAACTCTGGTACTTACCCAATCTTTTTTTTTTTTATTGGGAAAAACACTCTGAATAGATGAACTAAATTTTCCCTAACGGTAAGAGTTAGAGAAAAAGTTATTAGATAAAAATTGTTTGTTTGAATAAATTTTATTAAACAGCCAAGAAAAGTTGAACACAATTGCGCGCAAAAGTATTCCTCCACTCTCTCGGTTAATCAGGGTTAATAACTTCATAAACTGTTTAATGCCTAGATTTATTTTTTTATTTGCACAAACCTTTTAACAACGCATAAATAAAATTGCACATCCAAAATCCTCAAAAATAAACAAAATTGAAGTAACAATGCAGCGGAACACATTGAAGTGCCATTTTCAACACTCTTCTGTGATTAAAGTCAAGTTTTTGTTAAATGTCAGCTATTGTTTAGTGTTGTGAAGCTTCAGTAAGCTTATGAAGTGCTGTTCTCTTAAGTAGTGTTTGTTCAATAGAAAAACATCTACCCACACGTACCTATATGTAATACAGATATTATAAAATGTATGCTCCATATAATTCCGTATTGTTGATGTATTAAAAAAAAGTGCGAGCACACCAAGAACACATCGGCCGCAGAAAATGTGAGTACACTGTATGTACTGTAATTAGACAAAACTGATTTCAATATTAACGAAACTAAAAAAACTTTAAAGATTTACAACAATATGAATTGCGGGCTTTAGATAACTGTATCTGCTAATTATTTTATACAGAAAATCGTTATTTATTCGGTGATATTAAACCAAATAAAATGTGTTTCCGAAGGTGTTCATGTAAATTAGGAGCAAGGAAATGTTGAAACTCACTCAATTAATTCATTCCAATAAAGTCATTCAACGTAATTCCAATTCCCTTTCACGAACTGGACAAAAAGAAACAGCAAAATGTTTTTGCATGCTAGAAGATGCTGAAAAAAAAACTTCAGTTGCTTCTGACTACTGTTATTACTGGTTTCAATGTATACATGCGAGCGTATATAACTTTATATATGTACCTATGTATGCATGTATTTGTTACGTTTATGAATGCACCTCTATAATATTTCCTATAGATTGTTTTGTCTCCGTAACATTGATATGGTCGTTGGCCTGTATGTATTAACAGCATAGTAGCAGCGAGGCCGCACGCACGTCCACTATACGCGTCCAGAACAAAACACATACATGCCAACATTGCCACTGAACTGATAAATATTCAACATAAAACAGCGCCACTGTCCCCTCCTTGGGCGTTCAGATAAATGCGTGCGAGCTTTGACTAATTGAATTTTGAAATACCGCCTTATGTTTAGTAACCAGGTGCATATGTGATTTTACTTCTGTATCACACTTTATGTCATAATGTTCAGAACTCTGTTGGTGATGTAAAGCAACACGGGTGCTTAGGCCTGTCGCTACAGTAGGATAGATACGCATATTTACACACGTATATATATGTCTGTTGGATGAGATGTTATTAATTTCTATACGCTTCCCGTTTCCCGCTGTTTGCTTATTATCTCGTAAAAATACAATATCATGATTTCAACCAAATACATAGTAAAAGCACGTAGGTATCCCAGATTTTTTATAACGGCTGTATTTTTCATTTTGGTAAAAGAATCTTTTCTACGACGTTTTATAGAATTCAATCCTGCACAAACTAAAAATATTTTCTACTACACGCAGTGTCTCAAAAGTAGGCGAACGCACAGTTACTCCATTATTTTGAAGGTATTATTTCATTTTTAAAGTCTACGCAAAAAACAACATAACTTTATATACCTAACCTTACTATACCTATTGTTGAGACCAAAAAAAATTATTATAATAACTTATTAAGTAAATCAAAGTATAAATCAAAAAGTGCTTGGAATATCATTAACTCGGAAATTAAACCACATGTGAGTGACAATATTATTTACAAGTGTTGACAATGAAATCATAGATGATTCTGATATGACTTGCAATTTATTTAAAGAACAATTTTCCAATCCTACTGTTGCTAATGTTAACTTATCTTCAAGTGACATATGCAGTTTTCGAAATCATTTTACCTTTATCCGTTAAGTGACAATGAAATACTTAATATTATCTTGAGAATCTCATGCAAATCGTCTGCTGGTATTGATGGAATGACCTGTAATATTTTCGAAAAATTGAAGAATGCTAAGCTGCTGCCAATACATAAAAAAGGACCCATAGACCCATATCTATACTATGTAGTTTTTCAAAAATCTTCGAAAGGGCAATGTATGAACGCTTAATGTCGTTTTTAACCAGTAATAATTTAATTGCTCCTAGTCAGTATGGGTTTATCAATGGTAAATGTACGGATGACGTGATATTTGAAGCATTTGACTTAGTGTATCAGTCTCTTTATGAGGGAAAACTGGTAGGTAGTTTATATACTTTGACTTATCAAAAGCCTTGTGGTGTGTATTCATCAGCTATAAATGTTACAAGAGGTGTCCCTCAGCGATCAGTTCTTGGACCTCTGCTATTTATCTTGTTTGTGAACAACGCTATTTACAGAACAACGTAGATATAAAAATACAGTGCATGAACTAACAAAATTTAAGAGGTACAGACAAATATGAGAAAAAAAATATATATAAATATGAAAATTAACAATTGTTTAGGTATTCATGAAACGGAAAATAGGAGAAAGAGGAAGATAAAAAGGATGTAGGATTTTGTAGTTTTATTAGATTTTAGTAAAAAATATGGAATAACAAGAAAACCGTTGTAAATAGGTATAGGGAAAGTCATAGCGAATCGATGCAGAATTAAATTCTGCATCTGATCATCCAATAATATACAGAGTGTTCCATTTGAAAAAAAGAACTTTTTCAACTTTAAAGATTTTGTAATTGGTCATGCAGTTTTGGACACTCTGT
Source organism: Cetonia aurata (assembly GCA_949128085.1). NCBI lineage: Eukaryota > Metazoa > Arthropoda > Insecta > Coleoptera > Scarabaeidae > Cetonia > Cetonia aurata. The sequence goes on from OX421885.1 coordinate 4,567,100, forward strand.
ATGCGACAAATCAATTGTCAATGTGGATTTCGAAAGTGTCATTCTTGTGCTTCCATCTACCCTAGAAGTGTTTATTACCAGTCGAAAATGGGCAAAAGATACTGTGTTGAAAATAACGCTACATCTTTCAAAATTTTCAAAAAAATCAAGATATCTAAGTAGCAGTTGAAAATAGGTATAGGAAAACCTATTACAACTCATCATAAAATTTTCTCAGGAATTTAAAAATGAAATAATATACAGGATGTTCCATTTAAAATAAGAAAGTTTATGGCGACTTCCGGTATAACCGGAAGTGGTAAGACCCTGGAAATATTTTAAAATGAAAGAGAATCTTGAATAGCCCCGGATTCCAAACATTCAGAGTTCCAGATTTTTTCTAACCTCGGAAATTTCTAACGAACGGCTACCGTGGAAAACCCTGTATAAGTCGTGTTATAGTGTGCGTTAGAAGAATACTTCTAAACCACACTATAACATGCTTAAGAAGAATACTTTTTAAGATGAATACAATAAATGACTTCGTCTCATGTAGATTGGGAATAAAAAAGAAGTAATGCATTTTAAAAGCAAATCAAATTGTACTTTTAGTTGAAATTGAATGCCTTCTGTAAAATCATATCCGATAATTTCCAATAAATACAATAACATGGATTTCACCTTTGAATTGATTCAAGTTTTCCAGTAATTAGGACAAACAATTAGGAAAACAGTTGTTCCCTTAAAATATCAGAATAATGAACTTATTCGATTTAACAGGGTAGCTATTTATTTCGTTTAGGTAGTTATTCAGCTTGTATCCAGACATCATATTTTAAATACTTGTTAAAAAAATAATTAATTGCATTTTACTGCTTTGTTTACATATTAAAATTCAGTTATTACGTTGTAGGTATAATAAATAATCAGACGCTCTTGTAAGATAAAAGATAGAGAAAAAACAAGGTGAGTTGTGGTAACATCGAACGTATTTTTGATTAGTTTGACATTATTACCAAACATCGTACACAAATAACAACTGAATTTGACGACACTTCAGAAATAACATTATTAACATGTAAGTTACATACTTACGGTAATGCCATTAGGTTTAAATATAATGAATATAGTAAACCCTTCCTAAAAAAATATTTATATTCGTAATACACGTTTCCAAACTTGCCCCAGTAGCGGGGTAACATCGAATAAAGTTGTAGAATTTCCTATAACTACTTTATAAGTAGATGCGGGGCTAGATCGAATTCGAGATAAACCCCTAATCAATCATCATTTCTATGAAAAAAATCGTACCTTTGCACTTGTTTTTTATATGAAGGTATTCGACCCTGCCCCACATATTGAAAATTAACAGAAAAATTCACAAATACGAGGAATAATAAATTTTATTCTTAAACTTTGAATCAAAATTAACATAAGTAATTAACAAATATTATATTTTTCTACTATAAAAATAAGTTAGAAATAACGGAAAAAAATTTTGATCGATCTTGCCCCGTGCGAAAATGTGAGAGGTAAGATCGAACATAACAATAAACTGAACTAATTTTTGAGGTTTGGAGTCACTACAGCTAAGTATGAATACAGTTTTATTCAGATATCTTGATATAAAACAGAACATATTGCTTACTTACCGTTTAGTATAAAATTATATAATCGGGGCAAGTCCGAATCCACTTAAATAATGTGAAAACAGCAAACAATAAATTTATTGTATGGTAGACGTTTTAAGGTCTTGCCGATTAGCTTAATGCATGCGCGAATGATTACAAAATTTACAAAAAAATTTATCAAAAAACTTGGCAATAAATTGATATTAAATTAATGTGAAGGGGTATTTTGTAAAGCACAGGTACATTTCGTTTTTGCTTATTTTGGAAACGAACAGCCGAAAACTTTATTTTAATACTATAAGTAGTTTTAAAAATTTTTGAGTTGCACAAGAGCGTTAACTTATTAAGATATAATTAAATAAATTATATATACAATTACCACATCATGCAACGTATCAACTGTGATATTCAGCCGTTAGCATCACGAAAGAGATAGATATAATTTAACAAATGAGATAAACATACTGTAGTTGTGATACATACATCACTTGGTAACAAATAAATTAAGGTTGAATCACGGATGAAGTTGGGTATTATATGCTTGTATGTTACGTGTACATGAATGTTTATTTTTTCCTTTAACATCTCATGAATTTGCATGTAACTGTATTTATTTACAATCTCTTTTTAATATTTATTGCAGCAAATAAGAACTACCAAAATTATCAAAAGAAATATTTGATTAGTGGGTATAGAAGTGAGAAATTGAGATTACCTGTCAATTTCGAACTTATTTTAGACTTTATCTTAGATTAACTGGCACTGCAAATAAATTAGTAGTCCAATCGCACAGTTGAATTGTGCAATAGTTTCGAGAGAAGCGCTGATCAGATATCGATGTGAACGACTGTAATAGAGATTTGCATTGGTATTCAATTGACAACAATATCGCATTTTAAATTGGTTTTCAATGCTATCACGAAGGAATTGCATCGTTATAGATTTTTCTAAATTTTCTTCAGAAAGGAATAGTTCTTCAAGTCCTGTAAACCGTTAAAAAGAACTCCAAATTCGTAATAAATGCGCCAAAATTAAAATATTATCTACAAATGAGCCGGCATTACTGAAGAAGTAACTATTTTGTCGGCGCTTTATTTATTTTACTATTTGTTTGATTTAATGATGGTTGATGGTTACAAAGAAGTGGTATGCTTACCCTAGAAATTTAAAAAAAATGAGCATATGAAAAAGGAAATAAAATTTCTTCTTCCAATTTAAACGACCAAAAGATAATGATGCTCCCGAGTAAAGAGGAATTTCTTATCCTAGGAACATAATGCCTTGTACTTTTGTGAGTTGAAAGTATGCGATTGTCTACACATTACCTTGGATTGAAATTTTAATTTATAATTCGGTGTACCCACATACATTTCATGCATTTTTATCGAATACAATTGATTTTTGTATTATTCAATGGTTCGTCGTAAACGGTCCTATTTGCGTCTAAAAATAACTTATAAACAGATGCATTTATTCCAAAAATACACATATTTATGTACCTGCATAGATTTTAATAAATTACGTGCTACTGATTCAATTCGTGAATAGAAAATAAAGTTTCTCTTATTCATAAAAGACCATTTTGCTTCAGATCAAAGAATTGTGGAGAATGGGCGCCTTGAATGAATCTGCGTTTTAGCCGATTAATGTTGGTTTCACGTGAATGTGCTTCATAGTACTATAAGAATTATTAAATAGCAGAATTATGGTAATAGTTACTTAATATAAACTAAACCATGTGTTGATTAAAGCTTAACAATTAATTTGATACGTCATAACCGTCTAGTTTTTTAGAAAAGTTTTAAAAAAGAAGCGTCTTGAGGATCCACACAGGATAGAATTTTTGCAAGAAAACATTGTATCGTATCTTCTTAAATACGATTGTCTACCCGGATTTTTTAAAAAAACAATCAATGTAATCAGCACTAACATAAATACCTACGTTTATGTAAATCGACAGGAAATAGTTTCTACATACAATTCGATAGTGCTTATTGTTTGTTAATTCATATTTACATCAAAAAAAAATACGTTTGGCAGGTAGCTATTCATATTCAGGTAGTTACCGGTGGCAATTCGGGGACGGTGTTTGTCTGGCAACAGTACAATTCCTTCGAAAAAAAAAACATACAAACAGAATAAGGTTAATTAAATAGAAATGGAAAGTTGATCGAAAGGAAAGGAAACCGTTATGAAATATAAATTCTATCCGTTTAATAGCAACAACAACAGTAGGTGTTAGGCGGCATATTTTTATAGGACATATCCCGAAAAAATTACAATTAGATTAGGTCTTATTTACTTATACGGCTACTTCCGTTTATAGTTGGACAATAAAAAAAACAGGAAGAGAAAGTATATCTATATATCAAGTATATTTTGATATTTATTCGTAAAAAGTCTATGTAATTAATTCTGAAATTATATCTATTAAAGGCAGCAGAAAATACTGGGAAAAATTGGTAGAAAAAATGAGGAAAAAGGCCTATGGCAAAAAGGTCTCAAGTTAGACTGTACGGTGAAGTAACCCTTACAGAGAATACATCCTGGTTAGTACCCGTTAAAGGAATAAAAAAATAACATATTATAGAAGAATGTTGTCTTTAAATGTGTGTTCTATAAATCTTTAATGTAAGGAACTATCAAAGCGTGGTAGGAAAGCTTGGCCACTTACAAGGGAACTGTAAATCGCAGATTCTAATGTAACTTTGTCAGTTTGTAGACCCTGTGGAGGGTTACTCAAGCATACATTCTGTCGCGGTGGAACTTCAACTTTAGGGGATACAATTTGACTTTGAAATTCGTCCTAAATTTCATTTATCTGAAATAATTTTTAAGCGCTGAGAGATAGAACAAAAGTTTCAATGGAGGATTTGTACTGTTTTCGCAGCTCTTTCCATAGGTGGTAGCTATTTATATACATGGTGTTACAATAAGCACGGAACGACATATGTTGTGCTTTGTGCTCGAATTTCATAAATTGGTTATAATCACTCTAGTTGTCATCGCATACTGTATACAGCTGCAATTTCAAAATTATACCAAAATTAGTGCCCACAAAATTATGATTTTTTTCATACATCCTTATTCTGAGATACTCTAAACATTGTGTTGTCATGTGATTGCCTTGTATGTTCAAAACTGGTGTAAAATTATACCAGGCGCTAAGTACTTACAAGGGAACACCGGCGGGTGTCCCCCTCCGATTTCGATGAAACTTAACAGATCGAAAGAGTACCTTAAAATAAGAGACACGCATTTTTTTTTATCGGCGGAACCGCACGATTTTGGGGTACAGCCCCCTCCAAAGTTTGGACGATTTTTCAATTTTTGCAAATATTTCCAAAATTATAACAGATATTAAATTTTCTTCTTAACATAATTTGCAGCATATTGCATGGCCCTAAGGGTGGCGTCGTCCGTATGCGCAGAAAGTTAATAACGGGGGACGGGGTACCCCGTACCCCCCATTTTTTTTACATTTTTTCTTTTTCTTATTCATCAAAAGAAGGCCGATTTTACATAGAATACGATCATGTATAACAAGTTTAAAAAATTAATAATAGTAATAATAACTCAAAATAAATATATATACGTGTATATTTGTGATGAATTTGACGTACTTTGGCTAGTGTCATCCAAAAATTCAAAAAAGTGAAATCGCTACGACAGTTGCGCAGACGGGAAGAAAGTGTTAATAGAGGCGGCACCCACACGGATAAATTACGGTTTATTACTGAATACGTTCTTACAAAATTTGAAAATAGCATTTTGGATGGAAAAATAATTCACGACATGGATCTTCGACGGTGGGCTTTAGAAGCTAAAGAAGAAATTGGACACGAATCATTTAAAGCAGGACATTGGTGGATATGGCACTTCAAGAAGGTACATAAAATAGTATCACGTAAGATAACAAAATTTATTACTCGTTCTACGCGTACTGATATGGAAAACCTAAGGTTAGTAAGCGATACTTTTATTAATGAAGTCAAACCTTATATCACTGACATTGGCAGAAGCAACGTATACAACGCTGATGAGAGCGGATTTAATCTAGAAGTACATTCCGGTCGTACTTTAGCTGTGAAGGGTGAGAAAACCGTTGAAGGTATTGTGCAACCCTTGCACTCTACAACACATAGTTACACAATTTTGCCAGCCATTTCTGCAGACGGACGCTTACTTTCACCACTATTTTTAGTATTAAAGGAGTCTACGAATACGTTTGGACCTCGAGTTGCGCAATCATTGTTTCGACCTGTAAGTGTGTATATTTCTTCTTCAGTATCTGGTAAGCTCACTTCAAATCATTTCAAAACCTGGCTAACGGATGTTTTTCTCTGGAATACCGGGCCAAAGAGTGTCCTTTTGATTGATTCTTGGAGTGGGCATTGTGTTGCCGAACTTCAGCAATTAGTGCCAAAAGACAAAACTTTGAACATTTTAAATATACCAAAAAATACGACAGCGATGGTACAACCTCTAGATGTATATGGTTTTAGACTGTGGAAAAATTTTGTTAGAACTTTTTCGGATATAGTGATTCTTATGAACTACGAGATAGATTTAAATAATTTAAATAATATTATTAAGTTGCAATCCCTAACCCATAATCAGTTTTCTTCCCCAAGATTTTTCGACATATTCAAGTACTCGTGGTATAAGAGTGGATACGTTGAGGAAAGACCTGGGCCCTTTAAAAATCCTGTAGAGTTTTGTTTTAACAAAGATGCGCAGTCTACACCCTTGTGTAGTATTTGTAATAAACCAGCTATTGTGCGGTGTTCATGGTGCAAACAAAATATGTGTTTTAAACACTTTTACACAAACTATCACTACTGTAGTACTTACATAGCTTAATTACTGTATGTATATTAATCTTGTTCGCTATTGCAATACATATATACCAATAATCGCATTACAGTATGTCATGTATTTAAACATTTATAAGCATTATAATGTTTTTCTAATTCTGTTCTATTGTTTCCGAAATGTTATAATCGTTACAAACACATTAGTTATATTTATGCTCCATTGAATACCTACATTGCACGAAAAACTTGAAATAAATTAAAAAATATATATGTATGTATTATTTAATCCTTCGTCCTGTGTAGCAAATTTGTTCATATATACGCACTAAAGGATTATGGTATTCTAAGAATGAATAACATTTTATTAAGAAAATATATAAAACGCAGTCACTAACTGCAGTTGATAAAACGATTTATATTGCTACCACCGATAAAAGTTTCGTATAGTATATAGTACAAGTTAGTAGGCATAGAAAGGTTTGACCATAGCTTGTCGAGTAGATACAATTCTAAATTAAGAAATATTTAAGTAAGGAGAACAGCGGAGTAACGATAACAAATAATTGTTGTTAATGTACTATATTATTATTATTACAATTATTTATTATTAATCCTCCTAATTTATTACCATTGTTTTCTATATAAAAGCGATCTTTTTTTGATGAATAATGAATAACCTTATTATTAAAAAATGCGGGGGTATGGGGTACCCCGTCCTCCGTTATTAGCTTTTTATGAAGATATCTACCTTGAGACCATGTATTATGCTGGTTAAGGATAAAAACTTATTTCTGTTATAGTTCATTTGATTTATATCAATGACAAGTTTATTAATTTTTACAATTATTAATTTTCTAAACTTGTTATACATCATCGTATTCTATGTAAAATCGGCCTTCTTTTGATGAATAAGAAAAAGAAAAAAATGTAAAAAAATGGGGGGTACGGGGTACCCCGTCCCCCGTTATTAACTTTTTGCGAATACGGACGACGCCACCCTTAGGGCCATGCAATATGCTGCAAATTATGTTAAGAAGAAAATTTAATATCTGTTATAATTTTGGAAATATTTGCAAAAATTGAAAAATCGTCCAAACTTTGGAGGGGGCTGTACCCCAAAATCGTGCGGTTCCACCGATAAAAAAAATACGTGTCTCTTATTTTAAGGTACTCTTTCGATCTGTTAAGTTTCATCGAAATCGGAGGGGGACACCCGCCGGTGTTCCCTTGTTAGTGATATTTTTGGAGTTAGACACGGTTGAACGTAGGAATATATTACGGCCTGACAGGGGGACAGGCAGAAGTAAATGTATACTTCCACTGACTGTTCTTGATATTTTAGATATTACATACTATATAAACAAAGTAGCGACAAATTACGATAATTTTCATTCGTCAAAACTAAAGTGCTATCATTATAAATTTCGTGCTGTTCGATCAAACGATTACTAAATAACAAGTCTGACATAGATTCTATAATTTTTTGAAAACATACCAGACTTAACGGAACATGTACATTTGTCAGAATATCAAACGTTGTCGAGCTAACCCTAGCGCAATATTTATCAACAATGGGGAACTTTCCATATTTTTTTTTCAGTACCTAATATCATTTTGTTGTTCATTGAAAGTATATTCTCCAATTATTATTGCTTAAAAATCAATAATAACTTTATAAAAAATGATTAAAGTTTCCCGCGTCTTTAAAGCATTTCAAACGACTTTTAAAGCGCGCTAAACCGGCTGACGTGATAGAGTATGACTTTGCTTGTTAATTTTCGAACGTGCCTCACTGGCCGATAGTGTCATCGGTGTGATGGTTTGTATTTGGATTGCGTGTTGTTTTTGTGTTTTTGTTTTGTTTACTAGATTTTATTGTGGAAGAAAATAGCGAACAATACTTCCGTGCAATTACGCACGTGTTTCTAGATCACACTTTAGTTGCGTTAAACTGCGTTTCTGTTATAAATTAAATAACGTAGATATTCGTTCGACTAGCATGAATTTCTATAGTTACCTTCCGTTGATTCAGAATAATGTTCTTGAGACTTTATTATTGTAAATAAGCCGGCCACTTTAACGTAAAAGAAAGTAATGGGTAGAGAACTATTTTTGGAAGTTCTTTGTACATCACCAAGATGATAACGCGCCAGATATAATTCGATAGTGCTACGAATATGCGCTACCTGAATATGAATAGCTATCAGCCAAACGTAATTTTTTTTTATGTAATTAGTAAATATGAGTTAACAAACAATAAGCACTATCGAATTGTATGTGGAAACTATTTCCTGGCGATTAACATAAACGTATTTATGTTAGTGCTGATTGACACTGTGTGTGTGTGTGTTGCAAAAATTTAATCCTGTGTGGATCCTTAAGATATTTCCATTTAAAATTTTGTCTTAAAAACTAGACGTTTATAACGTCTTGCGCTGGTCAAATCAATTTCTAAGCTTTAATTAACAAATGATTTAGTTAACGCTTTGATCCGTCAAACAGTTTCTATCACGAGTTAATTTTATAATTTTTTCAATATCCATATTTGCCTTCCTATTCCGCTATCAAATCGCGCGCGGAAATACGCCTAAAATCCTAACCTGATCGGATATTGCCGCACAGAAAAAAATTTGTTGTAAATTTTAAAACAATTGTAAAGTTTGATGCAACAAATTGTGTAACATATAGAGACGAGCACAACTTGTATTAAAATTTTCTACAAAATTGTTAACGAAAATTATTGCATTTTTTGCAACAAAATGTGCAATTTTATCACACAATTTATGTTGACATAACCTTTACAATTTAAGTACCATAAAGTGCGAGTCACTTGTTGCAAATAATACGTTTAGCCCAGTGGTAATAATTGCAACAAACCGTCAAGAAATCTTTTACACGAATCTTGCCATTATTACAAACCGCTGTAGTGAATTATCAGTACAGATTAACTACACTATTGCAATAATTAATATAGTTGCGTATAATTTGATTAGCTGGTGACAGCAGGCGAATTGCGGAGATCAGACCGGCCCGTACTGCAGAGTACCAGTATGGGGAAGCGCCTCGTAATTCTTGCCTCTGCGCGATTGTCAATCACAGTACCTTTTATATGATATTAACCATGTGTAAACATCATAGATATTACATGGCCACATTTACCGATCACAATTTACATTGAGTAAGAAGTTCAAAGATTATGAAACAAGCGTAGCGCCATCTTTACGACAAAATCTGTAGTATCACATATTTATGTAGCTAAACTAATTATGAGTATTGTGATATTTCTACTATATAGTTATAAAACTATACAGCATTCATTTCATTTCATCTCATTATTAATGCGGTTTCCAGTTATGTATAATAATCAAAGTGAGGTGATTAGTGCTAGCACCTAACCAAATAAACACAACACATAGTAAATTTGCTACACCTGTTGTTATAACTTTCTTCACTACATTATATGCAATTTATTATATTCACTATTTGTAAAATATTGTAAAGCATTTCACTATATTTTGTAGAAGATTGTCACACAATATTTTTTAACAATTTTATTGCTTTTTTTGTAACCACGATATAGGAAAATGCAGCGACGTTGTAAAATTTTGCACAATAGTATGAATTCTTACTACAATTTCCGTCAAACAGCAAAGTGTAAATATTACAATATGGATTTTTTTCTGTGCGCAAGTTAGAGTTATTCATACCTCTTCGCAAGCATAATTCGACTCAGTATGCGAGGATTTTATTTGTTATTATCAGTTGGGATTATCCATACATTTCGTATATGATTTAAGGGAATGGCAGGATGCGTCCTCCAACAAAGTATAGAAAAATCATTATAGACACGGTGAACATGTAGCAGAGAGTTCGCAGACTTGGTGATGCTTCTGATGAGTATGAATCACCTTCTCACAATGGCACTGTAAAACTAACCGCAAAATTTCAGCAAAATCGCTATGTGACTGATGATCTTAGCTTACATGCTTATAAAGTGCAGCTGGCCCATAAATTGAAGTCGGCCAATCATGAACAATGCAGAACTTTCCTTTATTTATAGTCGAGAAACCTCTTTGCCCCCAACGAGTTATTGATTGGTGTAGTTTTTGAATAGGCGAAGTCATAGGACCTTACTTTATTGTGTTTATGTAGGGTCTGGCATTTAACCGCTCTGGGACTATTACAAGATCAGCACGCCCCTCTATAGTTAACCCACCCCAACACATGACTAAGTCATCTCCAAAGGGATCCACTTCGTGTACCGTGGCGGCATTGTACCGTCACCCGACACGTCTCCAGATATGAACTCGTGCATCGCATCGAGTCAGACGAAACCTGGACTCATCCGTGAACAGGACAAATCTCCAGTGGCCAAGTTGCCAGTTTACGTAGTCTGTGGCAAACCTTAATCTCACTTGCTTGTGTTCCCTGGTCAGACGAGGTGCTTTGACCGGGCGCCTAGATCGTAAACCGTTCTCCCCGAGCCTTCTTCTATTGGTCTTCCAACAAACTTCAACCCTATGAGCAGCTCGAAGGTCATGTACCAGGTCTCGAGCGGTACATGTGCGTCGTCGGGTAGCACAATTGACTAAATAGTGATCTTAGGAGTTGTTTTCCGCTTCCCACCTTGTCCAGCTCTTCTCTTGTGAACTGCAAATTTCGAAGTATTGAGATCTTCGACTACAGATCTCACTGACCGTTCCTTTATTTAGACTTTATGAGTGACTTATTGACTGAAAATTGAAGAATTGGTTTCCTAATTCTCGTGTTTTACACTTGGCTTTTGGTAGATATGTTGAATTTTGCACATCGCCGAGGTGATGAATAAAGACCTATACTATTTATTTTTGGACAAATTTGTGCCAATTATCAGCTATGTGGAGAATTACGGCAATTTAAACTATATACTGTCCCTCTAATTAAGTGGAACAGCTATTAAGAAAGCTATTTCTTTTTATCGTGAAATATACTATTTTACAGAAAAAATACGTCTTTTTTGATCCGATAGGTTATATTTAATTTACAAATAATAAATTAATATGTTTTATTTCTTAATTTGTTCGAATTTATACATATAGTGATATAAAATCACATTTCAGTGTATTTTAAAGCTGCGTTCAAATTTACTCTATGCAACGCAACGGGGCGAATTCGAACAACCGTACCCTGTTAAAGAAATATATTTATTATCTTTTTTTAGATTAATAATAAGGTATATAAAAGTCTAATTACATGTCTAAGTTATGAGAATTTTTTGATTTCAAACATCCACACAATATTTTAAAAACAAAAAAAAAAGCCTTGGAATTGACTTCATTTTAAGGTAAATAAACACTATTTATACACAAATAATGTAATTGATTAGTGATTAGATTTACGCACGCTTTTGTAAACAGTAAACAATGTAGTATACGACACCCGGCTTTCCAAAATACCAGTATTCATGTAATTTTGTAATCACTGTTTATGGATATCTAATTGTAATAATTGTCATAATAAACTATGATTGGCTTATTTCTTAAAAAGTTCCTTGATTTAAATAACAGATTGCGTCAACAGTGCACAAATACTTATCACCTAATGTTTGAGGGAATTATAATCTTATCCGCAGCTATTTATTTGACCTACTACTAAACTTATGAATGATGTGTGTATACACTCTAAATATACAAATAATAAATTTGTTGTGCAGTGCTATTTAGGGATTTGTAAACAATTACAATGTCAGCTAAATAACTATAAATATTTTATTGGGTTAACTTGACTCGATACTTATTTTAGAATTGTGTTATTATATAAGTACAGATAGGTATACAGGTATAGCTACACCTTGCATATTGTAACTTACGAATAGACTTTCATGAAATAATAATAATAATAATAATAAATGATAAACTTTTTGAATTCCAGAGAAACGAAATAAAATAAGTTCTTGATGATCGATACAAGATAGCGCTACTTACCTTGAATAAATTTAAATATAGCCTTATTGGGAATCTTCATACGTAGGTCACAATGAAAAATTACGGTTTAAATTAAAAATAACTTTTAGGAATATAAATGTGTGCCGGCAAAACTTATGCTTGTCGAAAATTCCGTGAGATGTGTATAAAGGTGTCGCATATTTTCAAAGAAACCACAAATATAATCAGGTAAATTAAACATTTTATATTAAAATAAGTAAATTTCAGAAAATAATACATAAACATAATTGTAAATCGTGATTCAGAACAGCAAAATCAACTCTTTAATAATGTATCAAACGTCTTAACCAATAATTGAATTAGAGTTCTGTTTATTGCAAAACTATATATAAAAAAAATAGTTGCTTAATCGTTTTTAATGTTCTAGGTTCTGAACAATGTATAAAAGAAAATTAATGTCCTTAAATGGTGACAACTTCCAGATATGATAAATATATTTGACGTAACATGAAAAAGATTATCTTATTACAATAATATTCCTACGTTCTTCAAGGTAAAACATCTTTTAACATTTTGAAGCACTACTCACTGTTCGTTTTATACGTCTTTATTCGTAGCTCTCGGCTTGACTCTCGGCAATGGCTGCTCTACTGGATCTCAGAAATCATCCAGATTCGTTTTGCTTGGAAAAACACTATCACTTTCGGGTGAATTATCTTTGGTACAATAATATACTTGTAGGTATAATATACTCTTTCTACTGAATACTTGTCTTAACTTTTATTAACCCAGAATTTTCAACGCGTCTATCTACCCACGCTAAAATCTTCTCCGCCCTTTCAAATTTTTCAAACAAACTTTTTTTTTTATAGGTTTCCTAGAACTTACATCCCAAACAATTATATGCCGTCATCCGACTTCACTCAGGTTCTTCGTAGAAACTTTTAGTGTAACGTAGAACTTTTAAACAATTCATTTCGTTTAATTATTGTTTCTCTTACATTAATTATATCAAAGATAATCAAGATAAAAAAGCGCCTGGCTTTGATCTAATTACCGGGAAGATTTTACAAGAACTACCTGCAACATGTATTAAACTTATCGCATTTATATTCAACGCAATACTCCAACCATCTTACTTCCCAAGTCAGTGGAAAGTAGCCCAAGTAATCATGATTCCAAAGTCAGGTAAAAGACTTCTGATGTCACCTCCTATAGGCCTATTACCTTACTGCCGATGCTCTCGAAGGTGTTTGAGAAAATCTATGTAAAAAAATCATTGAAGAACGAAAATAATTCCGAAATATCAATTCGGCTTTCGCGACAAACATGGCACCATTGAATAGGTTCACAGAATTGTCAACAAAATAAATAAAGATCTTGAGGCTAAAAGATATTGCTCAGCAGCCTTCCTAGATATTACACAGGCTTTTGATAAAGTTTGGCACATGGGGATGCACTACAAACTAAGGAAAAATCTGCCACTCCCTCGTTATCAACTAGTCACAGTATCCTACCTGTCCGATAGGAGTTTCTTAGTCAAACAGAACAATCAATACTCTGATATCCATCCTATCCACTCTGGTGTATCGCAAAGGAGTGTATTGGGTCCTATCCTTTATCTTCTATAGACGAATGACCTACCGACAACAAGACTCACTACTGTGGCAACATTTGCGGACGATACAGCGGTACTTGCCTCCCACTCAGAGGTCATGACTAACTTAGATATACCAAAGCAGGATGATATTTTAAAAACCACATATGCTATATTCATATACCTATAAACATATTCATATATATATAAACATATTTTACTAATTATCTTAAAAAATACCCATTTCAGATGCATAATGAATATGACTTTTTTTGCATTTTTGTAAGGGCAGTTTGATGAGAAAGAAAAAGATAGGTAGTTGTGTTAAAAAAAAATGAGTTTTGACACTTCTTCAGTTCGAAAGTTTAACCGTAATTTTCGGACACGCTGTATAATGGTTTCAAAAAATTCATTCGGTTTCGAATGCTACGCCATACGGTCAACAGTTCTGCAAATTTTCCATTATTCAAGTTAAATATTTTTAGAGTCACAGAAGTTCAGATGCAATCGTCCATCTGTCAAAAACTTAAAAACGATGCAAATATTTAAAAAAATGGTTGAAAATAACAACATAGTTGTTTTATCAACTTTCATTAAAATTGAAGGAGGAATTAAAAGATATCAAAATATATAGGCTGTTTCATTTAAAATAGTTGACAATCACTTCCGGTATAACCGGATGCGTCAGATTATTAGAAATATTTTAGTTCAACAGCGCACGTCGGTTTTAGTATACCGGGAAATTTTCAGAATTTTCCAATGTATACTCTTTCCTATATCGATCTGTATCGATTGATGAAATTGATGTAAGACAGCCTGTATTTTTTTTTTTTTTTTTTTTTTTGCTTTCATGGGCAGGTTTAACCCCGTAAGGCAACTCGGCCTTGAGACCTATTGTGCCCCCATGATGTCTTAACCCTCTCGACCCGGTTGTAAACGAACAAACAAGTCCGCGAGTTGGTCGAGAGTTAATTTACTTATACTGGGTTCGTCCAAACGAGCGACCCCTAGACAGCTCCGTCTCTCCCTGTCCACTGCCGGGCAGTCGGCAAGGAGGTGCACAGGAGTTTCTTCTGCTCTCCCACAGTTTCTACACAGGGGAGAGTCCACTCGCCCCATTCGGTGCAAATGCTTATTTAATGAGCAGTGGCCGGTTAGGACTCCCGTAAGAAGTCTCAGTCTGGTCCTGCTCATAGAGACTGCCTTGCGGAGTCTTTCATCGCCCGGATAAAAACCGAGGATTTTACAGTGTCTCACGCCGACTAGTCCATTCCAAAAGGAGCGGTGACTAGCAGCGAGTTGAGATCTGACAAAGGCTTTGATACCGCCATAGGAACTACCGCACGACGGTTCTGGACCAGTGAACGGTAGACCACTGGCGCCTCTAGCTAGTTTGTCAGCAATTTCGTTACCTCTAATCCCAGAGTGACTAGGCACCCATCTCAGCGTAATGCTATGATGCTCCGCCAATTCTTCAAGCTTCCTATGGCACTTCAGTACCACTTCGGAAGCAAATTTGACAGCCTGTAGTGCCCTGAGGGCAGCTTGGCTGTCGGAGAAAATTTCGACCGATCCATTCCCATGCGGGCAGTTTAAGATGCTCTCTGCACAGGTCTGGATGGCTATAACTTCAGCATGGAAGATGGAAGTGGAGCCCCCTAAGCTGATGGCTTCGCCATTCGGTTCTCCATCTCTCCAGATCCCAATGCCTATGCCATTCGGCGTCTTCGAGGCATCCACAAACCAGCGATGAAAACATCGCCCCGGTCTGTGAATGTATGCTTTGGAGACTTCACTGTTGGAAATATCTACGGAGTATTTCCTAGTGAAGCTGAAGACAGGCGGAATCTTGTCCGCCCTAGTGGACAGAGGTACTGTCTGTTCGATGTAGTTGAAAATGCTAGTATGGTCTCCAGTTTTGCCAGAGAAACCTTTACGCCCGCTACATTTTACTCTGTAAGCTGCAAGGGTAGCTTCTGACCGCAACACCAGCTGAAGCGGAGGAAGCCCAAGAATGGTCTCCATGGCCGCAGTCGGCGTCGAGGACATGGCTCCCGTGATGCCTAAACAGGCAGTCCTTTGGACCTTGCTGAGCGCGTTTACCGCGTAGCCCAGACTAGCCTTATGCCACCAGACTAACGAGGCATAGGTTATGGAGGGTACAATGACCTTCGTGTACAGCCAGTGCACCATTGCCGGTTTTAGCCCCCACGTTTTACCAAACATTCCTCTACAGGCCCAAAAGGCCTTTGTGGCTTTGTTCGACACTTGTTCAAGGTGAGATTTGTACGTCAGTTTTGCGTCCAAAATAACACCTAGGTATTTAACCTCACTAGAGACCACTATCTTCGAGCCGAAGATGGCTGGGCACTGTAGTTTTGGAAGTTTCCTCCTCCAAGTAAACGGAACCATAGTCGTTTTCCGAGAGTTTACATTTAACCCTTCTTGTTGACACCATCTCTCTACCAGTTTGAGTGCGACTTGCATCCTCTCGGATACCACGCCCTCAAACTTTCCGCAGACCATGATGGTGATATCGTCTGCGTAGCCCTGCGCGTGGAAACCCGCCATCCGTAGGTCAGAAAGCAAGCCATCCACCACAAGGCACCATAGCAAGGGCGACAGCACTCCGCCCTGCGGGCAGCCAGCTGCCACAGTTGCCTTTACATTACAAAGGTTCTGCGAAACATTAACCATTCTTTCTCTTAGCATGGAGCCGATCCACCTCCTCACAGTTGGCTCGACTTTCCATTTTTGAAGCGCCCTTTCCATCGACCGAAAGGACGCCCTGTCGAAGGCGCCCTCGATGTCCAGAAAGGTAGCCAATGCAATTTCTTTGTTTCTAAAGGCTATTTCTGCTCGTCGAGCTAGCTCATGAATGGCCTGCTCACACGATCTTCCTGTTTGGTAGGCATACTGGTACTCGTGCAGAGGCAAACTTGCCAGAGCCGAATCCCTAAGATGTCTATCAATTATCTTCTCCAGGGTTTTGAGAAGAAATGAGGTGAGGCTGATGGGCCGGTACGACTTCGCTTCCGTGTAGGACAGTTTGCCCTGCTTCGGAATGAAGACCACCCTGGCCTCTCTCCAGCTGCTAGGTGTGTATCCCAGAGCTAAGGTTGCTCTTAGCAGGGTACATATAACTGGGGAAAGCGGTTCCAGGCCCTGTTGCAACAGGGCCGGGAAGATGCCATCACTACCAGCCGATTTAAAGGGTTTAAAGGATTCGATTGCCCATCGAATTTTGCCAGCCTGTATAGTACACATTATACTCTTCACTCATTCGTATTCTACTGTTTTCAATGATTCAGGCTCTCATTATCTCTATCTCTCTTCGTGATTAATTCCTCGACATTTTATTGATGTCGCTTTACAGACAGGGAAAATGTATAATATCGAAAAGTAATTACCGGTGTCCAAGTATGGCTATAGGAGCCTGTTTACTTGGAAACTGGTGTTCGCTTGACGAACAGTACCTTTAATTATTGCTGTTGCTGGTAAAGCTTTCGTCCTAATGCTTAGCCATGAGTTGTTGTTGCTGGTGGGTACAAGATAATAAAAACTGTCGAAGTCAGTTTATAGCGATCTTACAGTTAGGAGAGGTTTCGTTTTTTTGTTGTTTAGGTGCTTCAATGGTAAAAGTGCAGTTGTGTCTATAAAACGTACGTACAAATCCAGTGATGTTCATTAGTGTAAGAAAGAGAAACTAATCTGAAACAATAAAACAAATAAACAATAAAATTGTTTAAATGGTGCATCTTTTATAATGTATTTACTATTAACTTTTAGGATTAACATCTATTACATCGTTACATAGATTATAATATTGTATACAGTGTTGGTTATTACAGTTTGGATATTTTCGTATAAATCGTTTATAAAAGTACCTGCGATGACTTTACTTTAAACATTTAATAATAATAATAATAATAAATAAATTTTATTTATGTTTCAAAGTACAACAAATAAACAGTGATGCAAAGGAAACAGAAAATACGTCACAAAAAGGGTACTAATCAGTATTTTTATTCTAAATTTAAAAATTCTTCGACCGTGTATGGCTCTGCTTCACATACAAAGCGAAATACTATATTTTTATAAGAAATAATAGATTTGTCGCTCTGATTTCGTCGGGTAGCTTGTTGTAAATTTTTACAATGTTGTAAGTTATGTTGTTTTTTGTTAGTCTACAGTAGGGTATGTTGCAGTCGTTCTTAAATCTTGTTGCGTAGTTATGGTTCTTTTCATTACTTACAAATAGATGTTTATATTTATAAGCAAATAGTAGACACTCGTATATGTAGAGTCCATACACAGTCAAAAGATTGTTTTCTTTCAACTTATTTCTACAAGACTCTCGTGCACCTAAGCCTAGCAGTATCCTCACTGCTCGTTTTTGCATTATAAATACTTTATTTGTTTCTCTGGAATCTCCCCAGATTATAATCCCGTAACGTATAACTGAGACAATGTTTGCATGGTACACAGATCTCATTGTGTAGTTATTAGTCACTTGATTTAGAATTTTAACACCGTAGCAAAGACTGCTGAGCTTATTACATAAATACACTATATGTTGGGTCCATTGCAATTTATCGGCTATATATAAACCTAAGATTTTACAATGCTTTTCTAAAACAATCTTCTCATTATCAAAGTCAATTTTTTTAGGAGTTTCCATAGTTTCATTTGTTTTAAAAAGTATACATTTGGTTTTTGTAGTATTTAGTATTAGGTTGTTTTGTTTGAACCACTCTTTTAGATTTTCTAATACCAGTGAACCTGTTTGTTTTAGGGAAATAAAATCATCATTTTTAATTAATATATTAGTATCATCCGCGAAGCTAATTACTTTGCCTGTATACTGGGTGAGTTTTTTTATCTTGAGACAACGGAATATTTTTAAAACACTGCATCAAATCAAAAAAAGATCTCAATAAGATTTGTTATAATGTAGGGGGCTCACTGAATGGTGCCAAACTTGATCCCCAACCGCACCCTACCAGAGTGGGAGGGGGGACAACTTTTAAATCTTAAATGGGAACCCCCACTTTGTATTGCAGATATGCAGATTCGAATTCTACGTCATCAAGTATGTAGTAGAAGCAACCAAACATAATTTTGTTTTTCTTTTATTTTAACATTAAGCAACATTTCAAAAAGCCATTCAACAACGAAGAACTTTACTTTACCATACCTATTTCAGAAAATGTGTTCGAAAATGTGCCCTTCCACTTCGATACATTTATTTATTCGCAATTGGAATTATTGCATACAACTGAGAAGTGTTTCCGGCGTAATCCTTGAACAAGCGTTGGTGATTCGCTCAATCATGTTTTCCCTCGTGGTTGGCACTTGTGTATAAACTTCAGACTTTACGTGGCCTCACAAAAAGAAGTCAGGGGAAGTAAGATCTGGCGATCTTGCAGGCCAATACACTCGACCACCTCTTCCGATCCATCGACAATTGTAGGCTCGATCTAATACTTCTCGTGCTATCACATTGTTTGTCGTACGTCCAAGGGAAGGTCTTCAAATAACACTGGAAGTTCGTTCTGCAAGATGTTTTTCACCGTTTAAGTTTCCATCGATGAAATATGGACCAATAAGCTTATTGCCAATTAGTCCACACCAAACATTTACGTTACAAGGATGTTGATGTTCAACTTGGCGCAACCAATGGGGATTTTCGATACTCCAGTAATGCATTTGTGAATATCGCCTCGTCAGAAAATAATACTCGAGCAAAAAAAATTGGGATTATCTTCTATCCGCTGAAGCGCACTCGATTTTGAAAATCATCGCCATGAAGTTCTTGATGCATGGAAACTCTAAATGGATGATATTTTCTACGCTTCTATATTTGGCAGATAGTGGACTGAGAAACCTGATCCGCGAGCTATTTCTCGAGTACTGATGTGCGGATTATTAGCTAATACCCGCGATTTCATTATTTTCTCCAGAAATTGTTTTTCGGCGATTACGTTTTCTTGGCTGTACAATTTCTTCGCTAGAGAACTGTTGAACGACTCGATAAAAAGGAGCGCGCGATCACACCTTGTCGGGAAAACGTTGTGAATAAAGATTAACAGCAAAATCGATATTCCTACCACTTTCTCCGTGGATGATTACTGTTCAAATATTCAATACTAACTAATTTTTATTGGATTAATAATTAATAATCTAAGTAGGGATCGGACAATGTGTAAGTATTCACAGCTTGTCAAGTACTGAATAGAGTACGGTTTTGTATCGTTGAATAGCGTTCCAATTGCGAATAAATAAATGTATCGAAGTGAAAGGGCACAGTTTCGAACACATGTCTTTTTGAAATATTAGTTTATGTTAAAATAAAGAAAACACGAAATCATGTTTGCTTGCTTCTCTCTCTTTTTTGATTTGATGCAGTGTTTTAGAGATATTCCGTTGTCTCAAGATAAAAAGCTCACCCAGTATATACGAATATTTGAAATGTCGATTAGTATTTTTCCGATTTCCGATAATATTGATGCAGTGTTGTGGTACAAACGGTTCAGTATCGAACGGGATTATATAAAACGTTGTGTGTGTATACTTGTATATTATAAAATGCAAGATAGTGTTTTGTCCGAATGCGCTACAGCGCCAAAACACATACCGCTTACCTTGACCTTGACTATTTGAAGTGGCTTGAATTGAATTTCATATGTCCGGCGTCTTTAGTTCCTCGAATCGAACCCGTTGTCTAAGCACAGTAAATGAGAATGGGTGCGCCTGGCGAAATTTCTTGGAATAGAAAAATAGTTTGCAATGTGTGTTTCTAGCAGCTTATGTACAATGTGTTCATATATGAAATATTTAAACGTAAAATATATAACTTATTTTTGCAAGAGGTACGATTATTATTGTTTGTATACGAGATGCACATATTATGTTGTTTAAGAATGATTTTATAGCCTTCTATATTTATGTTACATTGATTACACTCTATTAAATGTTGCTATTCTGATTTCTCATTGTACTACTTAACTCTTGTTTTACGTCTTGCATCACGAGTGTAATTAAAGATTAAAAGAATAAATATACAAGTTGTTAGAAGGTAGTGTTCCAGTAACTACTAGGTACGACTGTTCAATTATTCTCCATATCAGAATGGAATGTTTTCTTATACAAAATAGATGGATATACGGACATACCTATATTTATTACTAATATTTTTAATTATACATATTACGGCTATGAATAACACATGGAAACAAATAAAAATCATGAGACACAAAGGCCCAAAGAAGATCGATATTCCCGAAAAATTTAACATGCAATACGGTTGCTTCGAACTTTGCATTACAGTATTCCCTCGTTAAGACAAACTCATTTAATACGAACTGTCGCTTAATACGAACATTATTCTTTTCCCCCTTAAAATGCAATATACTTTTTATATCATTTTTATGAAATCCTCGGGTAATACGAATTATTCGGTTAACACGAAATACGAACAATAATATATTAACAGTGCAATAGAAGCGCCCGGTTAATACGAACTCCGGCATGCAATAAGTAGGTAAATCCCCTAGATATGTATGTAGGCTGCACGTGCTATTATTTTTTTCGTACTTTGGTTAGTTTGAATTTTGTTTACACAGTGATAACGTCGGTCTCGTGTACATATAATGTGTGCAAAAAGGTCAATAGATATTTCCACAAAACTTAAAATCCTGGAAGAAGTAGAAGCAGGTGCTTTTACTAAAACTAAAATCGCGGAACGATATAATATTCCTAAATCTAAGTACTTTATTAACTATTATAAAGAATAAAGAAAAAATACACACGGCAGTCGCATCCGGTTCATCGGGTTCTATGAAAAGAGTTCGTAAGGCATCACACGAAGATATCGAAAATGAACTTTTAGTGTGGTTTAAAAATGCTAGAAGTTCAAATGTTCCCATATCTGGTCGGTTGCTGAAGGAAAAGGCCAAATAAATAAGTATATCGATCGGCATAGATAATTTCGAATGTTCAGATGGATGGCTGTGGAGATTTCAAACAAGATATAAAATTTCCTCTCATGTTGTAAGTGGCGAAGCGAATAAAGTAAATGAAAATGATATAACCGGATGGCTTTAATACTTTTACGATATAAGAAAATCATATGACGAAAAAAATATTTTTAACCTCGACGAAACAGGTGTATTTTATAATTTGCTCCCTGATCGTTCTTTAGACTTTAAAGGCATTAAATGCCATGGCGGTGCTAAAAGCAAAGATCGCCTAACCGCAGTTTTATGTTGCAATGCTGACGGTTCAGAAAAATTGAAATTATGGATTATTGTAAAATATAAAAATCCTAGATGCCTAAATAAAATAAATCGATTCATTTTACCATTTGACTATACTCATCAGAAGAATGCCTGGGTGGATTCTCTATCATTTCGATTATGGCTGATTAAATTTCAGAGGAAAATGGCCAGTGAAGACAGACATGTGCTTTTAACATCGGATAACTGCAGTGCACATAATATTGACGGACTAGCTCTGCCAAATGTCAAAGTAATATTTTTCCCTGCAAATTCTACTAGCAGAGTTCAACCTTTGGACCAAGGTATAATTGCAGCCTTTAAGTGTCCTTTTAAGACCAGACTTGTGCGTAACGCTCTACTCTGCAGTGAATCACAGCAATCAAATTTAAAATGGAATATTTTACAAGCAATGAAAGCTATGGCTATATCATGGGATGATGTTACTGGTCAAACAATTACTAACTGCTTTAATAAAGCTTGGAACATTAGTGCTGTCGATTTACCTTCAGAATCTTCCTTTGCCTCAGAGGACACTGAAGATTGGACAAATCTAATTGCGGGAATACATCCGACACCTAACCTGTCGCTCTCTGAATTCATTAATTTGTACAGTAACGTAGAAATTTGTGCTTTGGGAGAAAACGCAGAAGCAGAAAGCGGGGACAAAGAAGATGATGTTATAGATGAAGAAGTGATTGAAAAGCCACCGAGAATTGAAATTTTAGCAGCATTAGAAACATTGCAGCGATTTGCGCAGACTACGGCCGAATTAGATGTTAATTTTGGGGATAATCTGGACAAAGTAAGAAGGGAATGTCTAAAGAGTTGTATGCCTAAATATAGCCAGCAAAAGATAACAAATTTCCTAAAACTACCTACCGAACATTGAATTAGTATCATATTATGTATAACATGCTTTGTTTTGTGTTTACTTGTTATTGTTGTTCTTATGGATACAAATGTACCAATAAATCATTCTCTATATTTCTTAAAATAATTATATTTGGTTTCTCTTATTATTTTATTCAATAACTATTTCACGTAACATAAATAGAACGTAAAGTACTTCGGATACTACATATAAGTATAGTTATTAAGTAAGTCATTCGACAATTGGATATGGCGAACTAGTTCGCCTTAATCGATTTCGGTTATGACAAACTATTTTTAAAACGAACAGAATATTTTATTCCCCCATTGAGTTCGTCTTAACGAGGGAGTACTGTATGTACATAGTTTTGGAATATTATCTCTCTTTCATATACATCACGTGTTGGATATGGCAAACAAAAGTAAAACAAATACAGTAATAGGTTCGAATAACGTAATATATTCAATGATTAAACATTTGCCGTTTAATGCCAAACAAGTTTTATTAGTCTTGTACAACAAAATGTATTAAAATGAAAATCCTGTGCAAGTATTAGCATGTATTATCATTATTTCCATATTGAAACCAAACAAATTAGCTGATAACTTTCCTCCTATTTGCGTTAGAAGGGTTAATAATAAATAAATTTGATTGAAAACGTGGTAGAAAGCAACAACTTATTTCTAATAGAGCAATTGGTTTTAGAAAAGAATTTACCACACAATACGCACTAGCATAATTATTCACAAACGTATAATTAAATTTTGCTCATAAACAATGTGTAGTAGCTGCCTTTTTTTTATGTTAGACATCAAGAATATATATAATCGCGTCAAGCTGCAGCGATTACAGGAAATGTTACATATTTTTAGGATTCCAACGCAAATCACCACCAGCCTAGTCGCATCGACAAATGGTGGAGACGCGAGATCCTGAATGGCGGGACATTCCGAGTAATAAAATTTCGTTCGGCAAATGATGACCTGGACTGAAATCTTAAGCATGTTAATAAGTTTCTTTCGGGGTTAGGTAGGCATACATCCAAGTATGTCAAATGACAAGCCTATTGTAAAAAGTTTGGCAACCAATAAATTTGCTTGGTAACTGGTTTTTAATGTGAATAAACTATTGTATTCTATTGTATGTGTCACCATTTACATTCATTAACGTAAAATACATATATAGGTACAATTCGAATAAAATGATATTTGATAATTGGATTTGTAAGTCCAACGTTGAGTTTTTATTTTGGTTCGTACGCTACCTTTGATGCTGCTGTCATTCATTTCTTAATTACAAATAGTAATTCAGATATTTTTCTGTCTTTGTCGGATAGTTTTAATTTTTTTTTTCAGTTGCGTTTCTTTAACATACCCCTATAGTACTGGTACGCACTGTTTTTCATTTTATTAGTTAATAAATGGACAAACTTTAAAATTTTACAAACACGCATTTTAAAATCCGTCACACAGCCATTTTATACTTAGAAAATTGCATTTTTTGTATATTACATTTGCATTTTGTACATGGAGAAAATAAAATCCATTTATAAAGAAGTTTATCTATTTCATGCGTTTATCTATGAATATTCTTTTTTGAAATTTGCACATCTTACAAAATTTATTTTTTGGCAAACATAGTGAATGTGAATACCTTTATATGTATACCTTCAAGTATATACGGCCTGTTAAAAAAAGGTTGTCGAATATTTTACCCAATTATAATACTGGTGGAAATAAACAAAAAAGTCTTAGTCAACATGGGTCCGCAATTCAACTGTTTTTGACATATAGTCGATTGCATATTTTAAAATAAAAAAATAGTTATTTACGAACCAAGTGCGTGAAATCATATTTCGCGAATGAGTGACCAGTTTAAAGCGCGAGCCGTAGGCGAGCGCTTTATGGACACGAATTCGCGAAATGTTTCACGCACGAAGTTTGTACAATATTTTTTGTACGAGAACTATAATAATAATACATATTGTTAAATACGTTATTGTTTATGACACACGACTAATCTCTTGATATTAATTAAAAAAATTGAGTTGGCAGTATTGATTATTTGAAGTGACATTTAATTTAAAATTGTCAAATTCAAAAAATTTCATACAAAATAAAAGCCTCACCAACAACATGAATTCTGATAATGAAATGCAATGTACACCGTCTGAAATTCGCGATGCTGCCAATATTGCAGTGGATAATTTATTACCCATAAAATCAAAAAACGTATACAAAAACACTTATACTAAATTCGTAACTCAAGTTCCAGGAAGTACCAACTTTACTTTTACGCACTCGTGTTTAAAGTGACTTTTTACGCACGCAAATTGAATCGTGAAATGACAGGTTTTGATAAGCGAGTACAAAAAAACATTTTTCGGTTTTGAGAATAGTTCCCTTTGTCAAACAACTGATTGTGACTTAAAATTAGTTCTGTCAGACATCAGTCATCAGATTATTTATCATTTGCGTCAATTTTTTTTTGTTCTCAAATTATGCATAAGTACACAAATGCAGAAATGGCCGATATGCATTTTATGTACGGTCGTGCGAATGGCAATGCCACTGAAGCACGGCGTATGTATGCCGAAGAATTTCCAAATCGGTTGTTACCGAGTGATAAGATTTTCTCAAGACTTTATATCCGGCTGTCTGAAACTGGTTCATTTAAAATTAATGGTGGTTCTGGTAGACCTAGATCAGTTTCATCTCCCGCAGTAGAATTAGTTATTTTGAGATAGGTAGAAAACAACCCAAATATTAGCACCCGAAGACTTGCCGCAGAACTGAACGTCAGTCATCCTCTCATTTGGAGAACTCTGCGGGAACAGCAGCTCTATCCCTACCACATTCAACCCGTGCAAGTTCTTGCTCCTCTCGATTATGATGCACGTAGAGTTTTTTGTCATTGGGTTTTACGAAAGCTGGCAGAAACTCCTAATTTTGCGACTCAGATTTTATTTAGTGACGAGGCTGGGTTTACAAGAGACGGAATATTCAATTTTCATAACAATCACGAAAATCCCCATGCTGTTGTTGAACTGCATCACCAAAACCGTTTTTCGCTAAATGTTTGGCTTGCTATTTTTGGAGACTGTTTAATTGGTCCAGTATTTCTCCCTAATCGTTTAACGGGACAAGTATATTTGGATTTTTTAAGAAATGAATTACCCGTTTTGTTGGAAGACGTGCCACTTTTTAACAGATTAAATATGTGGTTTATGCACGATGGAGCTCCTGCGCATTTTTCCATCGTAGTTAGAAATTTCTTAAATCAAGATTACAACGAGAGATGGATAGGACGGGGTGGACCAACTGCATGGCCGCCTAGGTCCCCTGACCTGACACCTCTAGACTTCTATGTTTGGGGGCATCTAAAACAATTAGTGTACGCACGATCTGTAAACAATTTGGAAGAACTCGGGCAACGAATCGTAAATTGTTGCGAGGAAATTCGGAGGACTCCAGGAATTTTCGAAAGATTGCGTCGATCTTTCATAAGAAGGTGTGAAGCGTGCTTAGAAATGAACGGTGGACATGTAGAACAATTTCTTTAGTTTTACTTTAAATAAACATTTGTTTAATTTACATTGCGATCAGAATTTCTTTGAAAATTTTTATCCTACTAAAACAATATGCAATCGACTATATGTCAAAAACAGTTGAATTGCGGATCCATGTTGACTAAGACTTTTTTGTTTATTTCCACCAGTACTACAATTGGGTAAAATATCCGACAACCTTTTTTAACACACTGTATGTTTAGTGCATCTTTAACTTCATGAACTTCAAATGAAATTCATATGCTTATTGGAAATGACAAATATTATATAAATTCTCTATCCTATTCTATTATTAAGCCACCACTAGCTGCTAAAGTTTATTATAGATATTTGCAGTTGCACATAAAAAATGTAATTCTTTAAATTAAAACATTTTTCCTAAAGAAAGATAAACTTTTGGAAGGACAATCGGTTTCACAGGAGCTGACGGGCCGACGGGCCGAAGAACGGACTTGGGCGGGTTGGCCTGGAAAACGCGACGGGCCGGGCCGAGCCCGGCTTAGGAAAGAGCGGGCCGGGCCGGGCCGAGATAATTGCCAAAATGCACACCTCTACAAAATATATAACATATATATATATATAGTATAATTTTAAACTTGTTGCGTTGGGAGTAAACCAGTAACTCAATGGTAATTAAAAACTATGCTATTTTTGACATTAATATTTAATAACTCCAAAAAGAAAGGCGGTAAAATATTACTTTTATCTAATAAATTTTAAACAAAAATTGTTTTTAAAATATTCAGTTCAGAAAAGCATAGCAAAAACGGAGAAAAACCATACATTAGATAATCTATTACAGTAACTTATAATACGTTTTTTTGTAACAAAAAAAACCTAATACATTTGTTTATATCTTTAAAAGATAATGCTAATAATAGTCAACAGTCGAAAAAGGAGAAAAGTAAATTTTTAGGTATACTCCAAATCTGATTAATTTAGATCTGTGAAAATAATGTTATACATATAGATAGATATCTGAGACGATAGGTACTTGGTCGGTCCTACTGTATGTTAGTTAGCGGCACTACGAAAAAAAAATTATTCAGCAACCAATTGTTAGTTGCTGAATGCACGTTTCTGTTTAAATAGGGGCAATGCCCTTTACTGTTAAATTTGCACTTAAAATGTTATTTTAACCTTGCTTATTTTTACTTTAACACTTGTTTGCATTCACTTCACTATTTAACGATTGCATCAATACTTCATATTTGATATTGCAAAAAAAATGTTGAAATAACTTTTTCATTTCTCTCAGCGCGTATGCTAATTATGTGCTAATTCATTTGAAATGTAGGTACAGTCGGGGAATTTAAGAATGACCGCCTAAATAGCAGTGAGCCAGCGCTAGTCACAGTGTGCTCAAACGCATACGTAACCCTACGAATACATATGCGTATCTACGCTGGCTCAATACACTCGGCACCAGTTAGTAGCACAGTATAAATACACCAGTACCCCCCATATCCGCGGGGGTTTGGTTCTGTGCACTTCCGCGGATACTGAAAACCGCGGATAGTAGCGAACGCTTTATTTGAAAATGAATTATGAAATATGAAGCAAAGTTAAAACAATGAAACAAGAAAAAATAAGTTATATAATATTTATTTAAAATAAATAAACAATAAATAAATAAATATTTTGTGCTGTGGCACAAATAGAATTTAAGTTTAATAAATATATAAGTTCATACATATGCACATATAGTACATATTTACATACACAACAAGAAAATATACAACAAGAAAAACTTTATCATCGTGAGCTATATATTCATTCATCTTCCTCCAAGTCCAAGTTAGCAGTCGATTGTTTACTTAGATCCGAAGCAAACGATGTTGATGTCTGTGTATTATCGATAGTTTTGTCGACTTTTTCAAAGAACATTGTTATTGGTAGTTGTCGTTTTTGTCTTTTCATTTCAATAAACAAATCCTCCAAAGGTTTCAAGGCGTCTGTTATAGTGCGAGTAATTTTTATACTGCGTTCCATTATTGGATCATATTCTACTATCTGTCCTTTTAATTTTTGAGCAGTTCGAAATATCGCTGAAAATTTTTCAAGCGCCTATGCTGGCGGTTCTTGTTGACCCTCATCCTCATCGTCACTCGCTTCTGGAGAAGATTTCACAAGGTCTACCAATTCCTCGTTGGTGAATACTTGATCCTCTTCGTTTATGTAATTACTGAGTTCCTCTTTTGTTATATCGTTAAATCCTTCTCCATCTATTTTCTACGCTATGGTAAATATCGTTGTTAGATGTGAATTAATCATGTGTGTCTTCAGAACTAAGAACGATGTCATTCCACAGATTTTTCCAACATGCTATTATCGTTTCTGACTTTAATAATAATAATAACCTTTATTACCCAACAGACCATTAAGGTCCAATAACAGGATAATCACAATATCAATATGATATATAAACGAGATAAAATAAAATTCGTGTTATGCTAGATGTCTAAGTAAGTATTACCTCAAAACATTGGTCTAAACATATATATATATATGTAAACAAAGTAGGTGTTGTTTTGAGAATGTGTGTGTATGTGAGTGTTGTTTGTGTGTATCTATGTAAGCAGGTAAGTAGCGTTAATTTAATACATTACAGCGAGCATGTATAAGTAACAAAAAAAAAGGAAATTTAATAGAGAAAAAAAAAATATTTAAGGGCATTTCCAGAGAAGTATCTAAGATCAATTTCACTTGAAGATATCTTCACACTTTAATTCCTCCATCGCGCCTTTGATAAATAGAGTTGCGTCAGCAATTGTAAATGACTTCCAGCATTCCATGAGCCTGATATCAGAGCATTCGTTAGCTATTGTATACAGCATTTCGAAAACCTGTCGAATATATATGGCTTTAAAGCATCTAATGACACCTTGATCAAGGGGCTGAAGCAATGAGGTCGTGTTAGGTGGTAAAAAAAAACACTTCAACATTTTTATTTTCTGTGCCTGGTGACACAGGATGCCCAGGAGCATTGTTTAGTATCAGCAGCACTTTAAATGGTAATTCTTCCTTTTCCAAATATCTTTCCACTTCCGCAATAAAGCATTGATGAAACCATTGTGTAAATAGAACAGCCGTAACCCACGGCTTTCGATTTGATTGCCAAAACACAGGCAGGCAAGCTTTATCTTTGTATTTAAGAGCACGTGGATTCTGTGATCGGTAAACAAGTCTAGATTTAATCATATGACCAGCTGCATTTGTACAAAATATCAAGGTAAGTGTATCCGTAATTGCTTTAAAGCCTGGTGCACTCTTTGCAGTCTTATGAATATAAGTCCGTTGAGGCATTTTTTTCCACATAAGACCAGTCTCATCGCAGTTAAAAACTTGCTTAGGATGATAATTCTTTTCTGCAATAATTTGTTTAAATTTTTCTGGAAACAGGGCAGCAGCTACATGATCAGCCGACGCAGATTCCCCTGTCATTTTTATATTTTTTAGATTAAACCGAGTTTTAAATCTATGCAGCCACCCCCTACTTGCTGTGAATGATTTTCCTTCCTCTTCAGTATAATCTTGGTTCTGCATATCTTCATATAAAACTAACGCCGTTTGTTATAGCACTTTGCTATCGATAGGAATATGTTTTCTTGTCATATCTTCCACCCATAAATTTAAGGCATTTTCTACCTTAAGTAACACTTTATTACGTATTGTGGTTGCAACTTTTGCAGTTTGGGGTGCACTAGAAAAACTAGCTCGAATCTTATCTTTGTTTTTTAACACTTTCCGTATCGAAGATTCGTTTTTATTGTATATTTTAGCAATAGTTGCAATAGATTTTTTTTCAATTTCAATCATTTTTTTTTTGCCAGGGGAAATGCATTATGCACGCCAATTGTTTGGTTCAATCGCACTTGGTGTGTGGGAACCGCCCTGTAGCCACAGATTGATGTGACGCGTGTATAATCTCAAGTGTGTCACGAGATTCTTAATGTCTTCTGATCTTTCGCAGATAAAGTATGGATCTAGATTCCAAAAACAGAAAAATTATTACCAAATTGTTTCTTGGAGTAGTCCAATTTGCAAGAAGTGACCCATCATTAGACATGATTGTAGACATTTAGCTATCCATATAGGAAAAAAATGAATTTAGCGGTAGGGGTGTCGCAAAAGTTTCAAACATACTTTGGTGTGCCCCAATGAAAAAAAGGTTAAGAAATTCTGGTATAGACTCAAGTTGTTGTGTTACATATTTTTATTCGTCTAGTTGAGTTCTCTGAATGATTTAATACCGTAATAAAAACTAAACAGCTTTAGATTTCTTTTACATTTTGCTGTTTTTATTTCAGGTTTATTTTTTTTCTATATATCTCTTTAAAATGTTTAATATCAAATTTATTTTTAGAAATTTAAGAGGCACATTTAAATATATGCGTAGCTTGTATACATTTTGTTTGGTTAATTTTGTAGGGACTGTAGCGCTTCGTTGTTTCGTGCCTCAAAATTTGGATATTTGTTGTATAAAAAAATTATATTTTCAGCTCTAAATTTTGCTGAACCCTTATCTTTAAAAATTATAATATTTCTGAAATAATATTTTCTACTTTTTCCATTATAACTTCTGCTGAAATTAAATCAACTTTAGGCACCGAATAGGCTATGATTGTGTGTGGCTTATTTATTTGAATTCAACTGATTTACGACCAATCTTTTTGGTTGCCCGTCCTTCGTTTTTATGTAGTTAAAAATATCCTAAAGAAGTTAATTTTTGGGCACAATTAAATGAATTTCGTATAAAATAAAAATGAAAACTGGTTTCTTCACGTGAGATACTTTTTCTATGGTATTGTAATGCCTTTTGATTTTATAATTTTTAAGAAAAATATTCATAAATTTTACTGGAAAAAAAGCGTATATGAACTTCAGTATTGCATCTCGCAACCTGTTATATTAGCGCACTTGATATAAGCAGCAACTAGGCTTCATGAAATGCCTCACGTTTTTCGGTGCTCAAATAGAAATTTTGTCAGCACGGTATATGTAACATTATTTTTAGCTTTTCAATGATTCATGCGATCAATATGAATTGGCGATATAAATGTTGTAGCTAGAAAAAATATCGGTTAACATGTGTATGTACATATATCAGAAATTTCATTCATACATTTGGGCTTCTTAGGTATGTCGATGTTAGTACGTGTATCAAATATCGATTTGTGCATATGTATGTAAAAATTGAAGTCCGCAGTGACTAATGTAAAATTAATGATCAACGACGTCCTACTAAGATAATTATTAAGTGTTTCATGGCATATTCATTTTTACACAGGAAATGCCAGATATATAGTTAGATGTTTTCATATGTTGCATAGGCACGCAATGCTTTAATCACAAAGTGTAATAATATGCGCATGTATACAATTTAGCTTATCTTTTAACTTATTTGTTGGTGCTATCAAAGTTTGGGACAAATGTATAATGAAATATACACTCATAAAAATCAATTCTTAAAGTAAACATATGTATTTATTTGTTATCATAATATATTTCATTCAAAAATTAAAAGTTTGAGTAGAAAATACATTATTTGTAAGTAGCATATTTGTTCATTTATATAGAATTTAGGCTCTGTTTAAATAATATTTTAAACATGAATATTTTTTTGCGAAAACAAACTTTACAGTAGTTAATTTAAATAAAAGAATTGTATCAAAAAGAACATTTTTCAATGTTCAAAGTGAAGACACCCATAATCTCATTATAATAATAGACAATTAATTTTAGGAGGAATATATCATAAGTTTAAATTTAAGCATATATTCATTTCAAAGATTTATATTTAAGGGTAGTTTTAAATTAAGAAGTTGTAAATGTTATTTTTGCAATACAAAAATAGGTGAGCTGTGATTGGTGGATTCAAGGTTATACTCGCGGACGTGACTGTGCCTGTCTATAAAGGGGTGATATGGAGTGGGAAGGGGATTTGCATTTACACTTTATCTAGTTTAAACCACGTTTTTTCCATTGCGTCATATTTTGTATGTCGGTTTGCTTAAGCGTTTCTTTATCAGAATTTGAAAAAATGGAAAACCTTTCACAGGTTCTATCTTCTTGGGGCTGCAGAAGACACAATGAATATTTTCCAAATTAAGTATTGCTACTGCTATTTATTATGAAATACTTTATCTATTAACCCAGTCTACTTTGAAATAAACAGCAAATTTATTTTGAAGATATTATATGTTTATCCACACAAATATTAAGCTATTTTTAAATATAGCGTTGAGTGGTGTAGATCATATTACATTCTGTAATTAAAATTATGAATTTCCTAATTCAAAGATTCCGTTTTTTTAATTTAAATATTTCATATAGTAAATTGAAACAACGATTGTTGCATTTTTCAAACAAATCTTATATTTCTCTTAATGATTAGTAAATGCTTAACTTTAAACATACGAATTGTTTCTTTGGAGGCTATGATCGTTTTAGATCATGATTAAATTTATTTTTATTTCAAAATAACTAACTGTTCGGGCATATGTTTCATATGAGCAGCATATTTTTAAATTAAGCATTGATTTTTATGTGTGATCTTTTAAAATCTAATTCTTTTGACCCTCCCAGAAGCCCTTGGAAGCGTTTGGTACTGAAAAACATTCAACCCACAAGTTGATTGCTTAAATCTTTGAAGTCGGTTCACCAAGTTATCGGTGGAATTAGAATACTGACAAACCAACATTACAACAAATATAGTCATTTGTTTGGTTTTCTCCTTGGTTTACACCACCTTGTCGTTTTTATTGGTAATAGAAACCGAGATCTCCGATTTAAAATATACGGACTGATCTTATTTATTAAAGAATGATGTGCATTTTTAGTTAGACGAAACCACAATACATTTTTAGAGGAAAGCAGGAGAAAACATGAAACATTAATTAGTTTAAATAATATATAGTAATATTTTTAAATTTTGTTGCTTTCGATGTGAAGTGAAATCAATTGGAAGTACCAGCTACTTTATCTTATTAATTAAACTTCTGAGATGAGTTGCAGCCTAGGTTGTCATATTTTCTGGAGACCGCGCTTTTTCTTATCGTTTTTAGGGAAATAATATCTGAGAAATTAAATTTTTAATATTTATAAAACTTAGACCTACATATATAGACATACAGTGGTGGACATAAAAATAGGTACAGGCAAATCACTTTAGTGTTGGCCGTATAACCCTGTTGCTTAATATCATGCGACATCCCTTGGTAAGTGTCCACAAACACATTGGAAGGTATATACTAAAGGTAATGTGAATATCGCTGGAAAACAATGCCGGTTATTCCCCGATAACAAAAATTTTATATACCTGGAAGTGGTCAAAGAAATAGGTACATTGGTAAAAAAATAAAAACTGCGTTTTAATTGAAATTTACTATCAGATATTGCAAATAAGTCCTCCTTGTAGTTATTACATGTACACATATTGCCTTTATTACTTGTGAAATCGAGATCAAATGGGTCGCAGCATGCTTTGTTCAGAGAGTGAGAGGAAAGTGCGCGGGCAGGGGAAAACGATCAGAGAAATAGCAAGCATGTTAAATCGTTCCCCAAATATGATTTGAAATGCTCTAACACCAAAAACGGCTCCACAGACAAGACTATGACCGAAGAAAACAACACCGCACACTGACTACTGTATTGCGAGATTAGTAAAACGTGATCTATTTCAACGTTCAAAACAATATTAAAAGAAATAAATAGTAATGTCAGCACTCGTACCTTACGACGGCGATTGGCCGAAAATATTTTTCACGGTAGAGCTGCAAGTAAAGTTCTCTTGTAGATCCGAAAAAATATTAAAGCAAGAATGGCAGTAATGAAAACTCACGTCGAATGGAAAACAGAAAGGCAGGCGTCTTCGGGTGCATTATCAAGAGAATTTGTGACAAATATATGTAGAATTTGAAAACGAGAAGTGTGTTTTTTTAAAATAAGTACATATGTCCATTGGTAGATATACTACAATTCATACGCAAAAAATATGCCGAATGAGTACCTATATGTTATATTATACTCATACACATAACAAACTTCCAATATAGTTTACATAGATCATCACTTTCGATGTGGGTCCATTGTAAACGTAATGTAGGTATAAGTATAGGTATGTGTGTCTCGCGTAAGTTTTTTAAGCAATTTTAAAACTTTTGTGCTATGTATGTTGATATAAATGTTTGTTTTATTTAAAGAAATGGTAATTTACCATTAGAGATAGGCCATAGAGTCAAATAAATATTTTTGTAAAATAAAGAACGTGTTAACAATATTGCAATTAACCATAAAAATATGCTTTGTGTTCTAATTGTTATAAAGTCGCTAACAGAAATTATTTTAAAATCAAAGCGTCATTAGAAAAGGCGGAAGCGCGGGGACTCATGAGGAATTGACAGGATTAAGACATTCATTTGATGAAATTAAACATGCAGGTGTAGAACTTGCAAATGCGTAGGGCATAGAGCCTAATTTTGAAAAGAAGAGACTACGACCGACAAAAACCCACTTTGATGAACTAAGTCAAGATGAACGAATTGAAAACAATGAAAAGAGATTCAAAATAGAAGTGTATTTTAAAGTATTGAATATCCTAATTTCCAAAATTGGCGACCGATTTCATTCTTTTCAGAAAGTATTAAAAAAATTCGACGTTTTGAGTCCTAAAACATTAAATAGTGTTAATGATGACGAGCTTTCCCGCTTATCAAAATGCTTAAGTGCTTTCGGATGGCTATGAAGCACCAAATTAAAAACGTTAAAAGTATTGGACAACTGACTAAAGTCATTCTTTGCCAACATTCTACATTATCTGCCAGCTTTCCTGACGTGTGTACAGCTTATCTGCTATTCATGACTTTGCCTGCTGATAGGTCATTTTCAGAATTGAAGCTGAATAAAAGCTACCTTAGAAGTACAATGTCTCAAGGAAGACTGAGTGGACTCTCTATTTTAAGTATGGAAAATGAAACAGCTCGAAAAATTAATTTTGATGAATTATCGATACTTTTGCTACCTCAAAATCTCGCAGAAAGAAGTTTTAGATTATTTTGGGATTTTCGAAAAATGTTCTAGATTTTTTTTTATTTATTAAGTAATACTGTAGTACGATATGTAAGATATGTTTTGAGTTATGTATTTTACTGGTTTGTATTGAATATATATGTTATGTGTATGTATGTTTAATTTTGTAATTAAGTGAATTTAAGCCTAAAATGAAAAAAAAGTATTTACTTATTGTCAAAACAAAATGCCTTTATAATATTAAAGACTTCTTAACAACAGAAATTTAGTATGTATTTATATAACATGGGACTATTTTATTATTTATGTACCTAGTAAATAAAACAGTGAATAAAATAAATTAGTAAGGTTTCTAAACGATAACAGGTGGCAGCAATAAAAGTTAAATTAGCGTTGTGGTATCGAAAAAGGGGGCAAAATTTAAAATTGCGGGGGCGCGAAACCATAATAAGCTCCGCCACTGCAATAAAGGCTACGTTATTAAGTATTAAACTCGTACAAATCACTGAATAAATTTCGGTTACCCGCTTTTTTATTATTACCCCATGAAAAAAACTTTATAGCATGCATCCCTCTTATTTTGTCCACACAGTTTTTTAATATTGTTTTAGTTGTCGGTTAAGTTTTTTTATTATGGATTATTATATGTTTAATAGTAGAAAAATTAAAACTATTATGAAAGTACAATAATGTATTTATTGCATATATAACTTGTTGAACCATTGTACCTATTTTTATGTCCACCACTGTATGTATATACATAAAAAGCTACGTCATGCATAAATGCAACTTGAACTTTTCTTAGTGATGGGACGTTCGGATATAAAATTTCAATAACGATTACATATACACGATATATTAAAAATACTTTACTCGCCTAATTTCGAATTCGCATACTTAATTCAAATACGCATAAAGGGCAACTCCCATGTATCTACTAACACTTACAAATACCATGATTTATATTTTTTTCGTAACGTGTCACCCACTTTTATAAATTGGTCTTTGTTCCGAAATATTCTTTTCAGTCCATCCATCCACATGTTTTTAAGTGCCTACAGCGATAAGCTTGCCAATAACCCTCGTCAAGGAAGTTTGAAGTTTCTCTGCAGGGGATAGAAACTTCCTCAGCTGACAACTGTAGGAGAGACCACAAAAATTATCTATTTAAACTGTAAAAAATATACGTTTATATATGTCTATGTGTGTATACATATGTATGTATGTATGTAGCTTTGCGGCATGATAAGTTCGTTGAACTCTATAGTTGACTTTCGTAACATTTATTTGTTTAGTATACAGAAAACATACTTGCACAGGCACTTATCTTGTCCATGTAAATGTGCGTACATTCTAGCCTGTGTTTGTGTGTGTGTGTCGAGTGCGTCCGCGGTTATAAGCTGCGTACGTGT
Organism: Cetonia aurata; assembly: GCA_949128085.1. Classification (NCBI taxonomy): domain Eukaryota; kingdom Metazoa; phylum Arthropoda; class Insecta; order Coleoptera; family Scarabaeidae; genus Cetonia; species Cetonia aurata. The sequence goes on from OX421885.1 coordinate 4,604,208, forward strand.
ATATACATTTAAATATTCTTATGTGGATGTACACAATACACGCGCATTTATGTATGACGATACTTATAAAATAAGACACACGGGTGTAAATGTGTTTTAGATGGACGTGTCTTTAATTGTGTACGTATTAGATAAAGTAAGTTGTAAAGGCGTACACGATTTTTATAAATCTAAATTGATAGAGGATACTAAATAAATATGAATGACAAATTGTAAGGTTTAAGCCTAGAATATTTCTTGTAGCATTGTACAAGAGAATAGATTACTATTCTCTTGTATGTACACATGAATGGAAATAAATTACGAAAAATAACTTTCCCTGGTTGCTACTTAAGGCCGCAATCAATACTAGATGACTAGTAAATGTAAAAGTTCTGGTAAAATTTGATCTGGACGTAAAATATATTCTTCTCTATCGATATCAAAAAAGGTAATATCAATATGGTAAAAGGTTTTAGGGTACACTGTAAAAAGTAAAATGTAAATTTAGGTACCGTGGTGATTGTTGGGAATCTTTAAGTCACGAATTCCGAAGTAAATTGACATTAAAATGTAAAATTAAAGCAGGACTAGGATAAAGCGTCCCATGACGTGACTGCCAGAGTTTAAGGATGTGTTGCTGAAGCAATTTCGAGACGAAAATGTCAGGGTGGCTGTGATTCATTATTTAAGATTGTTTATTCATATTTAAAAATTCCGAATTAATTAATTAAAATTTTGTAACCTATTGGACGTTGGCTACGATGGGCGAAAAGGAGTGGAGACCCCGACAAACAGGACACTAAGTCCGTTCTGTATATTCTTTAAAACTATAGAAGGTTTTGTCTATACTAACTTCAATAGCCTTCTGTTATCGGTGATGCATTTTATTTCATTTGGTAAGGCATTACATGCAGTTATGGATTTATAATAGGCCCCTTGTTCATATATCGTTAATTTATGGTTCGGTACAACAAGATCATCACAATGTCTGGTCATCATAGCGATGCAAATATCTTTATTACGAATATATAGTTGCTTATTATTTATATAAAAAGAAATTAGTTTTAAAATATATAGACATGGCAATGACAATATATTCAGTGATTTGAATAATTGTCCGCATTATGATCTGCTGGATACACGAAGCATATATCTTAAAATCCTTTTTTGTAGAACAAATATTCTTCTTGAGCCTGCCGATTAGAGGTGGGTCGGATTCGTATGATTCATCAGTATATTCGATTCCCATATATGATTCGTACGGTACGAATCTTTACTATTTATACGGATTCGTATGAACCGAAATGATTCGTATCGGCTGATACGAATCATTTCGGTTCACACGAATCCGTATCAGTACGACTCTTGTATACTAGTATAGTCAAGGTGTCGGAGTCAGAGTCGGAGTCGGAGTCAGTGTCGGAGTCAGACTTCGACCCCAACAATATATCCAACATTATTTCAGTTAATGTGAAAGAGATTATCTATACCCGCTACATCCGTACCATGCGAGCGTATTTTTTCAAAAAGTGGACAAATAGTGACAGATAAACGGTCAAGAATAAATTCAAAGACGATGTCGTATCTGCTTTTTCTTAGTTTTAATATAAACGATTGAATGTCTGCTAATATCTTATACCTATGTATATTATCTATGTATGTGCCTGTATTCATCAAGACAATTTTGTGTTTAACCTTTGATGAAATTTTGAGGTTTTCCTTTTGTTATTAACGAATAATAAAACAAAATAATCCATTATTGTTTCACTTTGTTTTATTTTACGAAAATTTCAATTTACCGTTTTTTTTTTTTGCAAGATCCTTAGAATAAAGTGCAAAGAGTGATTAGAATTCTAATCACAAAGAGTCATGAATCACCACAAATCTATATGAATTTTTTACAATATTTCGGTATGAATCGTATTACACGAATCTTTAATTTTAGGAGTCATTAGGATTCGAATCACTAAAAAGATTCGAATCGCTCACCGTTAGTACGAATCATATTACAGGAATCTTTAATTTTAGGAGTCATTAGGATTCGAATCACTCACAAGATTCGAATCGCCAAGCGCTGGTACGAATCCTTTACGGTCTTTCGGTACGAATCATATTATACGAATCTGTAATTTTAGGAGTCTTTGGGATTCGAATCACTAAAAAGATTCGAATCGCCCATCGCTAGTGTAAATAAAGAGCTTCTAGGTATTTTTCATTCGTTATTATGCTACGGCCCTTTCGTCATCTTGATAATTAATTTTTCAATCAGTTTCTTTTTTATTTTGACGTCAAAATAAATTTGTTTTTCGACTACCACATCTGAAAGTGCAATCTCGATGATAGAAAGCGCCACTTTACCGAATTGAACTGTCAATATGTTTGGATTCGCTTGTCAAACAGTCTGTCGTTCAAATATGAGTGATCTGCATTCTGAACACTACAAATACAAGTACCTAAACTGATTTTACTAAACTAAGGTAACTATGTGATGTATGAGTTGAAAAAGTATTGTAAGCACTACGGCTGGAAAGTATCTTTATCGACCTCGTTTGGTTGCTTGCCTCGGCCCGCAATCTCCAAACTTGTTCGACAAAACGTCACTTTCCAGCTTTGATACGTAAATAACTATTATCTAGCAGTGGCGGCTCGTCAGGGGAGGCTAAGGAGCCTAAGCCTCCCCTATTATTTTTAATAAAATAAATAGTGTTTATTATGTATTAAAAAAAATTTTAAGCATTAGCTATGTACTAAAACAAAGCAATTTTTACAAAGAATTTATAATAAATAGTATATTTATTCATTACTTCATTTGAAAATGCAAACAAATTTCCAATAATGCATAAAATTTTACTGCACGCATATTATAAAAGCAAGCAAGGAGGTCTGGTTCCGCGCCGATGATTAATACCATCATGTTTACTTTGTACGCCGATAAAGAATGGGACGGAGGCTTGGCTCCGGTGAGATCGTATGAGATCGGCAAGTTGTGATACGTTGTCTTTCGTAAAACGTTTGCAGTTCGCACGTATGCGATTACATTTTTAATACTGCAGAATAATTGACATCAGTTTTGCGTGGAATCATTTGTTAGCTCATATTCAAACTTTACAAGAATACAGAAATAATAATCGTCGTTTTAATGATATATATAATTACTTATATTTTGACAAAGAACCCAGTCAGAAAAGCCATAGATTGTCCTATTAATCGGAAATACAAGAATATAAACAAATGTTTAACGAAATTTTAGATACGTTAATCGTTCAGGCAGAAGTTAGATTTCAAGATATATACAAGTTAAGTTTCTTTGATTTATTGACTTTTGACAAATTCTTAATTTATTCAAAAACCTTTCCGTAAAATTTCTTAGAAAACACTTTTACAACAATAGTTTTGTTTTGACGAAATTCACGATCCACAAATGTTCGGAGAATGTTAAACGTCAGCTCAGATGTTAAATTTTATTAATAAAAACGATTTATATGAATGTATGCCGGAACTGAGTAAACTTATAAGCATTGACTAAAAAGAAATAGAAACTACAGCCGCAACACTATGTATCAAAATCCATTAAGCAGTTTAACCTTAATATCAATTGAAAATGATTTTTTTTATTACATTAACGCAAAATGATGTATTTACGAGCGGGTAAGAGTAAGCAATACAGTTTTCTGTGTTTCAAAAAAATATTAAAATATTAATTTTAGTTTTAAAAAACATAAATCTATTTAGTTGTTATTATCATTTATCAACAACTTATTTTTTCTTTACCGTAGAATTTTAGGAGTTACTGTTATATTTGTTATTTATTATTAGTTTATTTTTGGTTTATTAAGAGTTTATTTTAACTTTTTATTAGCGTTTTACCTATCACCTTACACCATTTATCCATTTTCCTATTCAGGTAAGATTTCACTCTCATCTTTACGTGGTTCTTGCTAGACGAGTAATTTTATTTTATTTTGATTTCTTTTTTATGTCAATTTTTATTCTATACTTCCAATGATACAGTAATAGATATAAAAATATAATTTATTCACCGAGAATAGTTAGGTTACACTAGCCTCCCCTGGGCAAAAAGTCACAAGCCGCCACTGTTAACTAGTATTTTACATTTAAATATTAAATTTGTTTCTTTCTATTTCACACATTAATTAATACAATTTAGAATATAAAATACAGACGACTTTCGAAAAGGAAATAAGTGACAAAGGCTGTTTCATTTTAATCACCCCAGGGAAATATGTCGAAAGGCATGCAAAAATGTTTCAAACAAAAGTTGTATGGTTCTGAGAGGGACATAAAGTGGTATCACTGGTTTGGCCTCGAACTTGGTCATTTGAAGGTCATATAAACGTCACCCCAAATTTCTTAAATGGAACACCTTGTATATTGTTGGATGTTCTTATAGCTTATCTCAAGGGCTTTTCAAAACACTTATGAAAAGTATTTTTTATAATGCCTGTATGATTTCAATTGCTGCGATTTTATTCGTCTGACTATATCTTCGTTTTCGAGAATTTCTTCGATCTCAGCATTGGTTAACCTCCTGTGCCCCCATCGTTGACTTTTTTCCCCCCATATATTTTCCTTACTGCTTTCAAAGCAATTCTGCTTTCAAACCATCTTAATTTATCTTCTTCCTTTCGGGCTATGCACATGGTTTCAGCTGCATACGTTGCTGCTGGTCTTATTACACTTTTATATACCTTGAGTTTCGTCCTTTTGCTGATTTCTTTATTTGTCATAAGCATTTTATATTTTATAGAACGCTCTATATCTTGCTTGTATTCTATGCTCGATTTCTAGGTTACTTTCGTTCTTATTACTCACTATTACGCCAAGGTACTTGAAGGTTTTAATTTTTCCGAATTTGTATGTTATAATACCTACACAAAATTATACAAAAAAATTGGATAATGAGCTTAAACAAAATTTAATTATAAAAATGCTTGGAAAAGTCGTTATCAAGTTGATGAAACGGCCTTAGCATAATAAACAATCCAAAAAAAACCTAGAAGCTCTTTATTTACACGACAAAAAACCAATTTCAAAATAACCACGTAACAAGGACGAGGAGAATTAAATTGTTTAATAATTATCGGTAGTGGACTAGTTCAATAATTGTAAATGCTCTCCAAATTATATTATTATTACAAGTTCTGTTTACTTAAATTAAATTATTGATTTAAACACAAGACGATCAAGATATAATCAGAACGTGAAGGAAATTAGAACGAAACTAGAAAGCCGAGCCCGTTACCCCGCCAACTAATTAGTCGTTTGATGACCGCTTACGCCCCAACTCGACAGAAATTATTTTTTTTTTCAAACGCGCGTGAATTTTGATTTGTCAGTCCAGATAATTTTATAAAGGAATCTTGGATCTTCTGTCATTTTTGTGCATATGAACTCGCAAAAGGCGACGCGTCTTGCCTCATCACCAAGGCGTAAGCCTTGTACAGTTATTTCACAAAAAGGATGCATTTTGTGTTTTTTTTTAATATCCTATGATGATGATATCCTATAAGTTCTGGATATGCCCAATTCCAACGCTGCTGCTTGAATTGAGCTCCGTGGCTAAGTTTGAAAATAAGCCAAAACATTCACCTCGTTAGCTTCATTATCTATTACTGGCTTTTGGTTATTACGAGTTGCCTTTACACTCCCAGTTTCCAAAAACCAAGCTTCAATTCTTGCAAATTTTCCAGGAGTCATTGCTGGTAAGTCCGGATATCGCTCGTTAAATAATCTACATGTGCGTCTGACAATTCGTTCACTTCACCGTGCGTATAAAACAAATTTAGCAGATCATTATTCGAATATTCTTCAATATTCCACATTATTAACTGTATTTCATAGAATTAGCAAAATAGAATTGTACTACTTTGACATAAAATCAACAACTGTCAAGTCACTTGTTCTAATTCCTCTTATAATCAATGCTTCTTACTAGATACGATTTTGTAGTTTTATTAGATTTTAGTAAAAAATATGGAATAACAAGAAAATCGTTGTAAATAGGTATAGGGAAAGTCATAGCGAATCGATGCAGAATTAAATTGTGCATCTGATCATTCAATAATATACAGGCTGTTCCATTTGAAGAAAAGAACTTCTTCAACTTTGAAGATTTTGTAATTGGTCATGCAGTTTTGGACAGCCTGTATGCGACAAATCAATTGTCAATGTGGATTTCGAAAGTGTCATTCTTGTGCTTCCATCTACCCTAGAAGTGTTTATTACCAGTCGAAAATGGGCAAAAGATACTGTGTTGCAAATAACGCTACATCTTTCAAAATTTTCAAAAAAATCAAGATATCTAAGTAGCAGTAAAAAATAGGTATAGGGAAACCTATTAGAACTCATCATAAAATTTTCTCAGGAATTTAAAAATGAAATAATATATAGGGTGTTCCATTTAAAATAAGAAAGTTTATGGCGACTTCCAGTATAACCGGAAGTGGTAAGACCCTGAAAATATTTTAAAATGAAAGAGAATCTTGAATAACCCCGGATTCCAAAAATTCAGAGTTCTAGGTTTTTTTCTAACCTCGGAAACTTCTAACGAACGGCTACCGTGGAAAACCCTGTATATTAGAAGCAGGTTGACATTGAAATGTTTGCTAGGTGGCGGAACACAATACAATTAGGGGATGAAGGTAACAATGTAAACACAAAAGGAGGGTTTGAAATGGATGTAGATTATAACACAATCATTATGTCTGTCATATGCAAGAGATATCAACGTTTGCAACATTTTAGCAGAGCATTCCCTTGAAATACACCCACCCCGTTGTTCCTTAATTAAGGCGATATTGATCGCCGTGCACCTTAAACTAATGAGCCGTTCACAGGGATAACCACATATAGAAGTAGAAACTAAAACCGCAATTATTATTAGAACTAATTGACTTGCGGTCATTATCAGACAAAAAATTGATAAACATGCTTAAAGTAAGAACAACCAAACATACGGTTTTTTTCTATAGCGACTGCTTTTATTAGACATTAGTCACATAAACATTTAAAATAGTTTAAAGTGACATTTATCACAATTTCATACATAAATCTATAATTAGAGCTCTTATAATATATGTATATATGGGAATTTATTATCAAAGGGAGCAAATTCTAATGCAAAAGGTGCTGTCCTCGCTCAAAAGATTGTCGCACCATATCAACCGGGTGTTGTAATTGACTCCGTCATAGCTCTCGAACAAAACAGACGCGTAGCGTCGCGACGCTAAGTCGATTGGACATGAGCGGCGTCCAATGACGTAGTAAAACTCATTTGATTCGTCGGCCAATGCCCTATTTGTTTGCGTACTGCAGTACATACGTGAATGCGTCTTCCAAGCAACTCAGATCGTACTGCGCCTGTATTCGGGCAGACCAATCATTGAATCTAATACCGTAATGTCTTTCAATTGAGATTGACAACTTTGTGCGACGATTATTTTTTTATTTCTTTAGTTTTTATTTTAATTTAATGGAAATGCAGTTTGATATCTTTTTAATTACTAATTCCGTAACTTGTACATTAATTGTTACATATTTTAATGAATAGAAACTTGGGGATTGGATATCGGTTTCTTCGATCAATATACAGGGTGCTCTCAGCAAACAAGACGATGCCTACTACAGTTCACTGGTTTATATTTACGATTTTTAACTGATTTTTTTGGTTTTAGTTCTCGTAAGAAACGTCACAAGTTTATTAAAAATATTGTTTACGATATCGTATTTGTTGATGCCTTGTCCGATGTTCATATCCGGTTGCTTCTTTCTTGAGGTTCTATATTCGGTCTCTCAGGCAAATCTCGGGTACTGTGCTATTTTCGCCGCTCCTGGTTGGTCTGGTATTGACAATCCTCCTTTATTTTCTGTGTTCACAACTAATTTTATTTTATAGTTTTAGTTGGCACTCTTTAATAACTATGTGTTGGCTATTAAGCTTTGGGTTAAATTTCAATATTTATTTCTTATTTTTAAAATTATTCAATTTTATAATTTTGTGCAACTTTTATTTCTGTTTCTTAAATTTGCGTGCGTTCTGTACCCACCCTATTGTCTTTTCTCTTCTATTAAATTTTCTAAACTTTTTTTTTTTATTTTTGCATAGGCCTCCTTGAAGATGTAAATCACGTCGATTACATTGTCCCGAATCAGCTTCCAAGAAAACGTCAATCGTCACTGAATTCATATGAGAAGATCCGTCACTTTCGAATTGTAACGTAACACATTTTAATTATTTTTTTCTCCAGTATACACTAACATATGATATCTAGCTTTGAAAAACACATTAAATCATAATAAAACTCTTATTTTATATCAATTTAAAACTGACATTTGAAATTAAGTTTGTTAATTTTATGGAAAATGTAAAAAATAGCTATAAATACGGAAAATTCTATTATAACCGATCAAAATTACGGGTTCTTACTAACAATGTTGTTAGTAGGTGCTGATTATGAGAGGGCAGTTAAGTTTAAATTATGTCTCATTGAATGTATTTGTGGATCTCTGATATTGTAACTAATAATAATAATAATTCATGCCTTTACATCCCCCAACAGCTTTCGCCAATTACAGGGGGCATCGGCCGGCCATGAGTTATTATTACGCCTGCGCCCGTGGAGCGACTTAAGGTGTTTGTCTCTCAGCATTTGCCAAGGAGTGAGAAAAACCACGAAAACCTCCCTCTGACAGCAGGCCCTGGGATTCGAACCCCGGACCCTGTGACTGATAACCAAGCGCGCAAGTCACTGGACCATCAGCCACACTATGTAAGTTATTATTTTTGTTCATGAAAATATGTTTATGCTTGTGAATATACATATAAGCTGGATTCCAATATATACAATTCAGAAAGAGTTAAAATTTTCAAGGATTTGAAATAAGTTCTGCATGAGGTGAGTTGGCTAACTCCTGCAATGCATCTAACAGCCGACTTCTGTTTAAGGAAAACTTTCATCGCTGCGGACGAAGAACCCCATATGTTAGAAGACTTTGGAATTCAGCGTGACATATCATCTTGCAATTGTCTAATTCAACTACATTCTTTAGAGATTTTAGCTTAAAAATTGATCTGTTTAGTTTACTTATTAGTTGCTGGCAATGCGTATTTCAGTTTAAGGTGGAAGTAAAAGTCATTCCTAAAAAGAGTGCTGCATCAGTGGACTTCACTGTGTAGATCGGTAAGTAAGAAGAAATGGTTTTGTACCTAATATTAGCATTACTAGTACTTACTTCCACAAACTGAAATCTATTAGATAGATATGAGGAAATCCATTCCGCTACCTTGCCTCCAAGACCCATGGCGTCAAGTTTCTGCAGAAGTATACTATGTTGGCTTTTGACAGGTCGCAAAGTATACCAACAGGATAAGTCTTAGTTTCAATATTCTCCAGAATACAGTCATAAATCTCTAATAGTGCAGAAGTTGTAGATTTGCCCGGTCTAAATCCATGTTGAGATGATGACAGCATGGCATACTCAAACAGCTTTGAGAAAACAAAAAGACAAAGTAATCGGCCGATAATTAGTAATATTAGATAGTTCGCCTTTTTTATGAAAGGGTTTAATTTTAGAGCTTTTAAGTAAATTCGGGAAAGCACCTTGTTCGAAAGAGCAATTGACCAGATGCGTAATAGGCTTCACTAATTCGTATTGATAAAGTTTAATTATATTAGCAGGTATGCCATCTGGTCCTGATGTAAATTTGTTCTTAATCTTATCAAATACTGTTACCATTTCAGGTTCTGAAAATGGATACAAATACATGCTATGGATGTTAATCTTCATATGCTTAATATACATTACAACGGTTGGAATATTTTGACAAGTAGATATAGGTATTTTCTGAAAATATTCGTCGAAAGTATTTGCAATAATGGAAGGAGAATCAATAGCTTTATTGTCGATTTTGATTGTTAAATTGACAAATGAATTGGTGGTAATATACTTATTCTGTAAATTATTTATAATGTTCCACACGTTGTTTTATTTTTATTTTCAGTGCTATTTTTGTGGTAATAAAATTAAACTTAGTTGAGGTAATTAATTTGTTGTGTCTTTCTTTATTTGACTTATAATTATTTTGTAAAATGCGATATGTTTTTTGTAATATATAATAATACATATTGTAACCCTCCTATAATAATTTTAGTACTACTTATTTGTATTTGGTCGTTGACTTTGTATGTTATTGTTAGTAAGTTGAACCTGATATTGGGGCTTCACATGTATTCAAGTATGGCCGTCCTTGAATTAATTTAGCGTACCTATGCATACGCACATTCATTCAAGTATGTAAAGAACATCCATGCAGTATATTCGAAATGAATTAAACGAATCTCGTCAACATTGCGGTTATGGTAAGTTTGGGGAAAGGATAATTATATTTTTGAAATTGATCGTGTAGAAAGTGTCTCCATTATTCTGGTCTGTTGATCAAGCTGAAACGACTGCATTAACTAAAATGGAACATATCGCATTACATATATTTATGCTTATACATACGAACACATATGAAATATATTTAACATGTGTACAAAACACAATATACATACTTATATATGTATGCGCGTGTAGAGGAAAGTTTGATAAACTTCTTGTATCATTTCTATTTATAACGAAATAATCCACTGTTTTCATTGTCCTTACGCCTATACAAATGCATGTGCATATACATATGTATACACTTGTATGTGTGCATGTATATACATACTTATATTAACAAGCAACAAACACGTAATATTGTGCTAGTTCGCTTAAATACTGTAGGTCGATAATCGCACAATAATTTGCGGTATTATGGTTAAAATACTAAGTAATTAACTTTAATAAATTGCACAGTGATTTCTTAGAAAATTTCAGTTGCGTTCTAAATACAATAAAGATTTATGTACTAAGGTGTCGTTACTCTCCAAATAAATGGAAAATTGTACATACAACAATAAATCCTATAGTAATAGGTATTTCTTTAGGATTTATGGTTTATCTATATCTTTTTCCTACGATTCCTAATGTCAATGAAGCAGCAAATTGCTGATTGAACTGCAAAATGAGTGTTTTTAAGCCTAAATAATTTTCATTTACGCATAAATGAATTAAAATGTGCCATAATTTACGTACGTACACCAAAAGAAAGAATAACCCGTCCAGTTTGAGTTAGAGAGAAGATGTAGTGCTGTTCTCCCCCGCAACAACCCGTAAAACCGAAGAGGCCCGATCGAATTATTTGTGTAGGAAGGAGCGAGTAGAGCACGTTGCGTCTGTCTAAAGTACAGTCCCTGGCCATACTATTAGACGCACTTGAATTTTTTCGGTTATTTCGACTGTTGACTTTATAACAATCATTATTTTGTTATAAAAATGTTTTATTTTTTTTTATTTGCAATCTTAGTAGCTAAAAAACAGAATAGAACTAATTTAAACAGTAAAATAAAAATATTTTAAGGGAAAAGTTCATGCGTATAAATTTTAGAAGAAAATCAATATTTGGTGTGGAGCCACCTTTAGCGGCGATTAATGCTTCGATTCGCCGTGGTATGCTAGTAATGCAGTTCTGAACGGTCTCCTGCATACGTGGGTGACGATTCCAGACATGTATTAATTTTCTTCTAAAATTTATACGAATGAAGTTTTTCCTTAAAATATATATATTTTACTTTTTAAATCAGTTTTATTCTGTTTGTTTAGCTACTAAGATTGTAAATTAAAAAAAAAATTTTATAACAAAATAATGATTGTTATAAAGTCAATAGTCGAAACAACTGAAAAAAAAAACAAATTTCGATATTTTGTGCTTTTTACGTTTATAGGATCTATATAGATATTCATATTTCCAAATTTCTCAATACGAGTGATATGCAGCAAACCCGTTTTGATTAAGAAATAGCCAAGATAATTTTTGATCATTAATTAAATGTAAAAGGGCAATTCATTAAGAAAAATAAAATTGGTAAGATAAATACATAATCATAAATATTTATGATTACCCTTTTGATTAAAATATGAATATAGTAAAAAGCGTGTAGTTCTATCCAACTTGTATATATTTACTTAATATTTTTTTGTTACATGTTTTGCTCGTTAATCGAGCACCTTCGGCAAAAAGACGTCAATGATTTGAATTCACAAAAATGATAAAACGTCAAAACGAACAAAACGTGTAAAATGAATGATGTATGATAAAAAATTTTACAATACATAATAAACTATAAAATATGATGATGTATAAATTAATGTTGTCTATATTTAAAAATTGGTGTTTAAATGTGTGCTGTATAATATATATATAATTTTTAAATATAGTCAACATTAATTTACACGTCATCATATTTTATAGTTCATTCAGTCTTATAAAATTTTTATCATACATCATTTGAGACGTTTTGACGTTTTATCATTTTTTGTGAATTCAAATCATTGACGTATTTTGCCTGATTAACGAGCGAAACATTTCGCAAACAAATTTTAACTAAATAAATATAGATTGGACAGAAGTACACTCTTTTTACTATATAAGTATTCATATTTAATAAAACAAAACTAACACAAGGAATCATAAGGTTAATTGGCAGTAGTTTACTTTCAATTAGACAACAGTATGTTAAATTTTTGGCTTTATTGTGAAAATTATGTGATTATCACATTTTCAATTAAATTTATTTTTCTCGTTCTGATGTTTATTTTAAAATACAGTCTGTCGTGTTGATTGTATCTGTTAATAATTGTTTTTGTTCGTTTTTAATATAAAAAATAATTATGTCGCATTTATCTCCGACTTCCATTAATTATATATATTTAGTTGGTAAGTGGCTAATGGTGTAATACCGAGGCCATAATAATAATAATAATTATATATATATTTTTTTTTTCAGGGGTGAAAACCTTTATGGTCACCATATGCTTGGATCTATCGCAAAATGGTAGTGTGGGACTCCCGGTATGGGGTGTGCAAGTCCGGTTTACCAACCAAAACACCTCACTCTTCTCCTTCGTGCCCCCGGAATCCGCGGCGTGGCATATCTTCAGGCAGCACGACGAGTCTCTCCCCTCAGTCACAGGTCTACTTATCGGCAGTCGGGTCCTCAGTTCAGGGTGTCAGTTGGTATACCTTGTTCTTCGTGGGTCCTCTTTAATTGTCGCTCGATCTTCTCCCTGTCCGACAGAATACGTTTTATGTAGGTGGATACACTTCTCCAGTTCTTTTCAGAGGACAACATAATGTTCACGACGTTCTCCCTACTGACCTCCATCCCCACCTCGGCCACCAGCCGGGCTCTATCGGACTCCCAATTATTACAGCTCATAACTGCATGTTTCGGAGAATCAGTGGTTCCGCAATACACGCACGGATCATCCTCAGTTAACTTGAATCTTTTTGTATAGCTCCGGAAATGTCCGTGGCCGGACAAAAACTGGGTGAGATAGTAGTCGGTTGTCCTATGTTTACACTCAACCCACCGCACCAGGTCGGGTATGAGGGCCCTGGTCCATGACGCCGTGGCGGTCTGTGTTTCCCACCTATTTTGCCATTTAGCTAATGTACGCTGTCTTGCTTTCCTTCTGTCCGGGATCTATTGCTGCTCCTTCGACATAAAGAGTTCGCGCTGCTCCTGGACCAATAGCGTAATTGGAGGTGTTCCTGCTATGGCTTGTATCCCGGCCGTAGAAATTGTTCTGTAGCCACTAGCTACCCTTAAGAGAGCCCCTTTTACTTCGACAAGGTCCACCCACGTTCGGCATGATTCTGGACAGCGAGGCTAGGCTAGTGTCTGCACGCTTCACGACATAGTTAATATGAGGCCAGAACGTTAACTTGTCATTGAGTATGACACCTAGGTATTTTATTTCCCGTTTCGGGTGAATTCTATTTCCTAGAACTTTGAAGTATATGCTTTCTCGCTTTCTAGGGCCCTTAAGGATCGCGGCTTCGGTCTTGTGGGGTGCCACTTCCAGTTCATGATTCTCCATCCAGGTGGTTATCTCCTCGACGGCTTCGTTGGCTTTAAACATAAGGTCTCTCTGGTCCTCGGCTTCAACCACTATCGCAAGGTCGTCGGCATACGCTAATGACATTACGCCCTCTCCTAATTCCAGATCAAGGACGCCATCGTACAGTATATTCCATAATGTGGGTCCCAGGACTGACCCCTGTGGAACCCCAACCCCAATATCCAACTCGGTTTTATTCAGAGTAATCTTTCTTTCCCTGAAGTATTCTCTACTGATATTTATCAGGTATTGAGGTATGTTTCTCTTCACCAGTTCCTCTGTTATTCTACTCCAAGCGGCCGAATTGAAAGCATTCGTTATATCTAGTGCTGCCACAGCTACCCAGACCTTATTGGACCCTTTCACCTTGTCGACAACCATTGATATAGCGTGCACCGTAGACCTGCCCCTAGTGAAACCGAATTGTCGCCTGGATAAGCCACCGGTTCTCTCCAGTTCCGTTTCCAGCCTCTCCTTAATCATACGCTCGTACAATTTGCCAAGAGTACTGAGCAGACATATTGGTCTATATGATGATGCAGAGTCTATTGATTTCCCTTTCCAGATTAATACGACCTTGGCTTCCTTCCATTGTTTGAGGAACTCTTGCGATTTTATCAAATAGTTAAAGATACCCAGCAAAGTATCAGAGATCGCCTGAACTAGGATTGCCACAGCCTCTATGGTTAGATGATTCGCTCCTGGTGCTTTACCTGTCTTCATTTTAGCGGCGGCCTTTATCATCTGTTCCTTAGTAAAAGGAGGAATCCCCCCAACTGCCTGGATGGGTACTTGCACCATTAATTATATTAAATTTTAATTTTCATCGACTATTGCATCACATAAGCTGCAATTTATAAAATTATGCTAATTCTGAAGAAGATTCAGATAATTTTTTTTTTCAGATAATAATAATGTATATTTGTCGTTATAGTTTCTTAAAAAGGAAAAAAAATGGACATTGTCTTATTACAGTTATTTTACAATAAAAACTACACCACAATAACAAAATTATAAATAAACGTTGAACATAAAAGCTAAAAATTTATAAATTCCTTAATATCGTAAAATCTATGTTCTAACAAAAATTCTTTCAACAACTTCTTAAATCCATACATCGTTGGTGCTAATTTAATTTTTTCATGCAGTTTATTGTAGTATGATAACGATCGATACTTAGGACCACATTCAAAACGTGAAGTTTTGTGAACCGGAATACTAAAGTTATTACATGCCCTGGTCGTCATTGTGCCATATACGTCCGAGTTCTTTAAATATTTATTAATGTTTTGCCTACAGAAAACTAATAGTTCGCATATGTATAGGCTACAAACTGGCAGAATACCCAATTCCCGGAATAATGGACGACTGTGTGGAAGTTGCACCCACCATGCACCTAATTATTTTTTTTTTCTAATAAAAATACTCGTTGCAGGCATGGCGTGGCACCCCAAAATATGATTCCGTAGCGCACCCTGGACTCTACATATGCAAAATAAAACATTCTCAGTGACCGAAAACCCACGCTACCTCGAAGAGTTCTTATCCCATAGAAGGCTGTGGCCAATTTAGCTTCAAGGGACGAACAATGTTTCTCATACCTGAGCCCTTTATTTACTGTGATATCCAAAAACTTATAATTGTCTTGCTCAGGTATGGACTTACCGTCGCAGGATACGTATAGACTGCTGGCTGACTTCTTAAAGTTGCTGGCAGTAAAGTGGATTTATCATCTGAAGACTTTAAGTTAACTTAGTAAATGGGGATTCGATGGGGCTTCTTCACAAAGCACATACAAAACTTGTTCGGGAAGATGTTATAATACGGACTTTCTTCTCTCCATATGTGGATTCGTTGATTGGAATGTATTCTACATATCTCTTATAATATGCATTTTACAGATAGAGATACTTGTAGATTTTGTTAAGAAAGGGTTTGGGACGACAAATGACAGGAAAACGGCCAGAAGATATTTTAGAGATTTCGAGAAGACTGCTGACGTTAATAATATTGACCAAGATCTATTGAAGCGATCTGCAGTTATTGTTCAAACAATTTCATCTGAATGTACCATCCACATTGTCAAATTTAGAGTTTATTGCAGAGAAGCAGCTGAGCGGTTTGTTCACCTCCACCTCTGGTTTTGAATGCCAGCTTGTGTGCACAAATTTTTAGTACATGGTGCAGACATCTGTCATCATTTTGGCTTGCTGCCAATTGGCATTGTTACGGATCGAAGAGGCTGGTGAAGCAAGAAATAAAGATTTTAGAAGAGTTCATGATTGCCACACAAGAAAATTCAACAGAATTAAAACCAATGAAGACTTACTCCATAATTTATATATATATATTGCTACGAAACTTGTAGATATTTTATTTAAATTTTATTAAATTGATTTTAAATTAACTCAACACTGTTTTATTAACATTCAGACATGCAGCGTCCTCTATTTAAGATAAAAAGACTCCACAGATAAGCTATGCATCAATACCTAGATGCCACTATAGCACACAAGTGAATGAATACCTTTCCCTCTCCCTGTTTTGAGCACACCGCATACCAATCGTGTGACTATATATTCTTCAGTAACTCCTGGGGCGTGGGGGGGTGTAGTATTCTCGACAAAGAAGTAATATTATAGCTTAAATGACCTTTTATTCTCTGTGTTTTGATTGTAGAAACTGTATTACTTATTTAGTTGTGATGTTATTATCTTATAGTGAATAAAACCAAATTTTTATACATAACTTTGTTTATTTCGAGTTAATAAAAAAGTGAATAACAATTAAGATGAATATTCTCTCTCTCAGGGTAAGTAAGTAAGTTCAAATACTATTTAAATTATACAAAAATAAGATTCCTTGAATCTTAATCCAAACTAATCTCAAAATATCTTGTTTAAATATCAAAATTGAATTCAAATCTCCCGCTAACCTCCCGTCATACAATCGCGTATTGTCAAAAACCTTTCTACAACAGCAAACGTTTGTTTAACATCAAAACTCCCTAGAAATCACTGTTATCAAAACATTCTAACCTCAGAATTTATTTACGTTCGGAACGCCGGTTATAAGTTCGAAAGATGAATAAACGCTTACTTTTAAGTACGATAAATAGCTCCTTGATATTCCAAATACTGATTCCAGTTCTGCAACAATCTTTCTAGCTCCAAACCTGCGCTATCGATGTCTCAGCCACCCAAAGTTGTATCTTAGTCCCTTGATTGTGGCTCCAGGAATAGAAAACACGTCCCCCAATTCTTCGAAATTAATGGGTTACCATCATTTTTGCACAAAACACACAACACTTCATCCTTGGCAAGTAAATCTTTAGTTAAATGACTCTTATAATTATTTAAATTTTGAAATTTCTAGATGTTTTTGAAAATACAACCAACTCAGGAAAATATCGAAAAAGAAGTCCTCCACAATTGTTTTTAAACAACATTCATATCTCCTAGGCGTTATAGACCCAGCAACGATGAAAGAAAATCGTTTCCAACGATACGACACCTTAAGTGAACCTACGTTCGTACAATCAGCGAAGGAACTTTATACCTAAAAAATCCATGGAAACGTGCCCTTTTAAAATTATATGCGATATAGTGAGTGTTTAGTTTAAATTTTTACAATTTGTTTACAAAGTAGTTAAATACATAGATCAGAATACATTTTATTTCAATAACAAACGTTTGTTGCTGTATGTTGTTAGTTAGGTAGGTTAGGTAATTTGATATCATAGCAATATATATCACACATTCGACCAAAATACAGCTATTCCAATCACTTAGATCTTTTGCCAGAATCTATTGAACTTTTGTCGGTGTCTGAAGAAGCAACAGAACAAATAGAAAATAGCGATCTACAAGAAAATATTGACATATATGATATGATGTCCGAAAACGATCCACTAATGTGACCTATACCTATATATACCTTTTATATTTTTATCATAAAAATTAAACAAAAACAATTACGGGCAAAATGTATAACTCAAGCTTATCTTTTGTGTTTAAGATACCAAAATATAATAAACGTACAAACAAACAAACATTTAATTGACAATGTGACAATCACATAAGTTTCACAATAAAGCCAAACATTCTACAAACAGTTGTCTTATTGAAAACTAATACATTCACATCGACAAATAACTTAAAACAATAGTTTTTTAACATCTTCGTGTAAATCGAGCGCTTTTGATTTTTCGTTCCACCTTTTATTAAAATGTGGTATAAATGTTTTGGTCAGGTCCTTTCGAATGCAATCGAAGTTGGCTGGTGTGAAGTAAAGATTATTCGCACAAATGGATTCTGAACATTTAACTACATTACGGCCACATTTTAATAAAATATTCACTAGTTCCTGGTGAGAAATATTGAAAACACTCATTGTGAATTTGTTTAAAATAGAACGTGTTTTCCGTTTGAAAAGTAAAGGGAAACTAAGAGAAATTATTATAAATATAGTTAGATTTTATTCAAAAACATATTTTTTATTATTAAAACTTTAAGGCTTAATGGATTAAAAACAAAGTCTGTAACTGTAAATGAGTGTTTCTTGAAAAGAACGTTATATACCCGTATTTTGTTAATTTTTTTGTTCATAAAAATCCGAACCCACAACAAACTGTAAATACCTACCTGAAGAGACGCTATTCATAACAAATTAATTTATTCTGCAAATACATCCAAGGATTTGTGCGCCACTGAGTTTAATCTTACCGAAAAATGTAAACTAAGAAGGTATTCCGCAGGTTTTCGCGCATGAAAATGAGTTTAATCTTTAATTAGAAGCCTACAGGATATTTCAAAACTATTCCCGACACGGCGCTTGATGGCGCTCAAAACTGGTGCACTATTTAAATTTTAAAAGTTAATTTTGTATCTTCCTCTAGGATTTTCACTTGTTAATTATAATAAAGGGTGGAGCGACTCTATTCAGCGCGAATACTATTGAGTATAAACATAAATAAACTATTTTATATTCAATCTTGTGCAGTAAATAGAGAGATAAATGTTATAGTAGATATAATAAACCGATCAATTATGGACATTATTTCTCTGATTGTAAATCATGCATAGCAAAATTTAATATGCTTTTGTTATAAATATAGTAGCAGACAATTAAGTAATACGTACTGAAAACAAAAACCTGTTAACGAGAAATGCTTTACTGCATGCGGTGTAGTACAGATCTTTTTGCGGTATAACCTATGTTAGATGGATAAAATTTGAAAGAAATTTGCTTTAATGAGATATTTGTCTAAATGTTTGTGGTAAACATATTGTTTAACTGCAATAGATAATAAATATCTGCTGTAATATTATAATTAGCTTTACTAAAATCTACTCAAATAATGAAATGAATTATATTTAATAATTTTCGGGGTATTGCCTAATATTATGTACTCGATACTCAAAAACGGTTCCAGAACCGAATTGTTGAATATATGATTTTGAATTTAGGCTATTCGATTCTAAGACTAGATACTCGTGTAATCCGGAGCCCTAGTTTGCATTCGTACCAAACAGAAAAGTTTCAGTTACATGTCTATAATGTAAGTACAACATATACATATCTTTGTGATGGCTGTGTACGCATACTTAAGGATTTACCAGTCCATGTAAATACATTTTTTACGTTTGAATCGCAAACGTGATAAGAAAACCAAATGCTCTTATCACATGTTGTTTACGTGTTTCGAAAACTACCGCAAACTGCGTATTCTTTTTCTTCTGATAATGGCGCATACATAAAGTCATAACACAAATAACCTAATACCCAATTATGCATATGTTTAACGATTTATTTGGAGTAACCATTTATTAGGGCCGGTTATTTGGAGTAACTAAATGAATCATCATCTTTTGCAATAGATACTATAAAAAGGTAATTATGCATTAAAAGTTTAATAGTGGATTCTCTATTATACCTGATCTAGAAGGGAGATTTATTAGAGTAAACATCATTACAGTTATTTAATATTCAGGCGAATAGACAATTTTACATATTACACTCCAATAGAAGTTTGCATAGTTGCTATGTGATTACGCTAAAAATGACCAAGATGGAAAAATATAATCATATTTCGAGAAGTAACAAAAAATTGTCATCCCCATCTAGATAATTCCGACCGTATTAATTTATAATGTGTGTATAAACTACTGATAATCAACAGCATAACAAAATCTTATGATAAGCAATTTCAATATAGGTAGGTATTTATTTTTTTTTTATCAATATTTACGTATTAATTATGCTCAAAGTGCGTGATATACACTGTGCATCTGTTCATATTAGAGAGTTTAAAGGTGCGTCTACACCAATGCAACAAACAGCGCAAAATGTTTGCGAACATTTCAGCTGAGGGCGGAGAACGTTTAAACTGATGCAATATTTTTATATTTGTCAGTGTTCGTTGGTTTTCTATATTTGCGGGTGGTGCATAATCTAAACTAGTAATGCTAGTTCGCCTTCTATGAAAAGTAGGTGACAACCACAATGTTAAGATTGCATGTGCGGAATTTATTGTGCCGTGTGATGCATCAAAATTAAAGAAAAAGAAGAGAGACAGTCATTATGGGATGACAACAGTGTATAGAAATATGGACTCTTATAGAACTTCCAATTTGCTAAACGATTTGGTCATTACAGATACAGGTCAATATAATTGCCGAATATATTTAATTGACTGCTCTTCGGTTCTCGGGTACTCTGCCGTGTAGAAAGTTTGAATTGCTTGACGTTTCGATCATCTTGTCGTGATGCAGGTGCACTATCCAATTGAAAATAAATTTTAGTCCGCTCATTATATGAAACGTCATCTAGAAATTCTATTAAATGGGTATTTAATAATTCAAGGTATCGCCTATAGCTGTCAAATTGCCATCATATATAAAGCAATAAAAGCTGAAATCTTTTAAAAAGCATCCAATATTAAAACCAAATCGCCCTTACCTCTGAATGGGTCTGTTTATATGGGGATTTCTGTCACTCCAATAGTGGTACGCCTTTTAAATATGCCATCGCTAGTAACGTGAGCTTCATCACTCCATATTACACAGTTTTTAAAGTTAGGATTTTGTTGACACATTCGGATATACCACCGACAAAAATTAATCCTTTCATAATTTTTAGGATAGAGAAAGTGATTAATTCCAGTTCTGTAGGGCTTGTATTTATGTATCTTTAAAATTCGAAGGCTACAAGTTTTTGATACTCCTTTAGCGTTTATGATTTCTCTAGAAGAAGTGGTTGGAAAGGCTTCTACATATCCCAAAACTGTTATTTCCTCTTGTCCCATATACTTATTGGATCGAATTTTTCTAAATGAACCATGATTTTTTAAATTATTCTCCAGCCGCTTGAAAATACGAGCATTGGGTAAATTCCTCTCGGGGTATCTCTCGAAATACAGATTTAAAGCTCTCACATCTTTTTTCGACATTCAATATATATTATGCTTACAACATGTCATATTTTTCACAATTGGTGAACTCAACCATTTTTTAAATACAACAATTCAATAACAATATAAAACGAAACTGATTAAACATTAACAGAACTCAAATAACTTGCAGAAGATAATAACGAAATTGGATAAAATAATGGACATATAACGCTGATGCACCCACAGTTTGACAGATAAGAAAACATCAATTGTTTTCTTTGTAACACCATGGCACTCTGTGTAGGAATTAGTATTCATAACATCTGTCATTCATAGTGCTTGACGCTTATTATTTGACAGGTGGAATATCAATTACTTTGTTTGTCTGTCATGGCACTCTGCTGGCCTTTCCATAGATCTGTCGTATCCATGGCACACTAGAAAACTATTAGAAATTTAAAAACGCAATATCTTGTTTAATATTTAAAATAAACATGAAGATGTTACTATGGTTTCCATTTAAGAAAAAGTGGCATGACGTCTTAACTCAAAATTTCGCAGAATTATTAAAAAATAGATTTTGTTTCTAGATCTCAAATAAAAAGCTATGACAAAAATGTCAAAACAATTTTTTGAAATTTTAAATAATAAGAAAGTTATAAGGCATAATAGAAATTCAAGAATAGTTATTTGTATCACTAGGCCAGAAACTATAGTTTTGCGAGTGTGACTACGGTTTGTGGGGCCGAGGCGAAGCCGAGGTCCCACAAGTGCGAATACTCGCAAAAGAGTTTCTGGCCGTGTGTTACACACTATTTTTTGAGCCGAGAAATCCTAATTTTGTTGTAAATAATAAAAGAAATTAACGCTAGGGAGTTAACAGTACAGGTTGGCAATACATATTACGTATGAATTTTGAATTGGAAATCAGGGTTAAAATACCTTATGTTTTGACGTTTTAATTTTCTTGGTAGTTTTGATACATATTCGTCAATACGGACAATGGAGACCCCAGCTCATATTACAGAAGTTGTGTGTGAAGTTATTAACCATTTATTACCTGTTTCAATCTTCGGAAAATAGAAATGGAACGAATATGAATTAATTAAGAGATTGTGTACCTAACGAGAATTCTGTCATCTGTCATCGAATCTATAATGAATGGCGGAAATGTCAGTAATTCCAATATAGTGTTGCCAACCAATAGCGGTCTTTTTGCCGGCCTAGGCCGGAAGAATGGTAAGTTTCCGGCCGATTTATAGTAATGCAAAATCAGTGTTTCTGGACGGAGGCGCAAAAAATTATTTTTTTTTAAATATCTTGAAAACGGTAAAATAAATTTAATTTTTTTTTTCACCGATGTTTTTATCTCGCAAAAGTAGCTCTGGACTGCCTATCTCATTTTTTCGTATCTTCGCTACAAAGTATATTTACCCATTATGTACATGCAATTTGGTCCACCCTGTACATTTAACATCATGTTTTATTGTTTATTGAAAATTATTATATGTATGTTTTGAATTTGAAGAATACCTCAAAAAAGTGTCTTAAAAGACATTTTTCTGCAACAATTAGAGAAAAATGATTGTTACAGTTCCTTCCAATGTAGGTACTTGTGATAGCAATTTACGATATTTAATTGAAACATACGTCACTTCATATCTGTACACTATATTTCTAAATAATTATGTCAAAAGTATTAATGCCAAAGTAGCTTCTAGTAAAAGCTCAAGAATTCTACAAAAACTTAAGTCTCGTTCGTTATTTTCATTTATTTATTATTATTATAAACGCAGTTCCCAAGCAAACACAGGCAAATCGCTGTTGTGCGCTGCTGGTCTGACGATAAGTCCCTCACCAACTTCTAGCTGTCGGAGTACCTCTCTCTCCATGTATTGGGCCTCTAATCTAGTCGGCCTTTAGTTAGGCTACCAACTCCTGCAAACTGTTTTTGATACTGAGGTCTGATCAAATCGACCAACGAGAAGCTGCCTGTACTGCACCACAGGTTCAAGAAATACAAAAATATTGTGGACGTTGACTGGGATGTTCTTTGTCGTGAATGGTTACGCCATAACTTTCATGACAAATGTTGAAATCTATGTTCCAGGGTTGGATAATTTTCCGATGATTGATCAACAACGGAATTTCTAACGAATAATGATATTATCGCTGAAGTTTTACAGTCAAATGATTTTCAAGGTTCTGATTATGACAGCGGCAATAACGAAGAAGAAAGTGCCACTTTTTTCTAAAGCGCTTTGTTCGACCAAAACCGACTTTTTACAATGTGTCTAGTGACTTTCTGCAGGCGTCGTTAAAGGTTGAGAAGTACAACGAAAATATGAAATTATTGATATTATATACGGCTTGTATATCTGCTTCTGATAAGTTCTTCGGGGTCTTCCGGGTTTCGCCGTGTGTCAAAGTCAAAACTTTCGCTCGTAGTTTCGCTGTTCATACTGACAGCTTCTTCAGGATAGCTGAATTGATTCTCCGTTGCTCGGCATTCTTTTTTGGAGTGCTTTAGACTTGCCCCCGTGCACTGTGCTGCTTAGATATGTGGTAACTTGGCACATAACATACAATTGACAATTACGGGACCCTGTATATATTATGTAGTTATTTGAATTTCTCGCATGACTATTGTCAAGCACGCTATAATCTGTTATTGTGCTGATAAGAGTCTCAAATTTTATAAATTATATAAATATGTTTAAGTCAAGTAGTATGAATGTAAGTATACTTTAAGCTGGTTCTAGAATGGAGTTGAAATGTTATCTTATCGTTTAATTTTACTGCATTATTTTTTGTATTTATATCAGATAAGACAAAAAGATGGTAAACAAAGTTTTTAAAAATGTTAAAAGTACTCTTATACGTATGTATTTGTGTATGTTTGTATGTTTCAAGGTATGATGTATTTACTTATAAATGGTTCCATACAAAAATACAAATGCTACTGAATCAAAACTATTTTTTGTTTTTGAAATGCTCGATTTCTATATTTAGACACTAAAACCTATGTAACGGTATCAGCATGTGACTATAAATAAAAAATCAACCGAGATATTTCATCAAATAAGGAACTTATGATTATAGTGAGAAGAAATAAGTTGCTGCTCCCTTTTAAAGGTGAATTTTCTTTTGCCAATTCACGTCATTTGTAATACTATGCAGCGGTGTAGTACGAATGAAAATGTACATACATAGAGGCTGTTGGGTTACAAATAAGAAAAGTTTGTAAACTTTTATTTCTCTGTCGATCGATATGCGTGCTAAAATAAGTATTAATAGCCATGTGAAGAATATCTAAATTTAAATCTAGGAAGTACAAGTAATGTGTCAACCTGTGGGAGGTATGTTGTTACCTAATTTGATAAAAAAATGTTTTTTTATTTTGTAATAGCATTTTTCCCAGGGGGCTTCTGGTCTTAAAATGTTTGTTGATTCACACTAAAACAATTTATGAAGAAACATTGTATCAATTTTTGCCTAAATGTTTTGAGAATATTTTTAAAAAATGTTGGACGATGTGTTTGAAAAAATGCCTTCTCCCAAAAATAACAAACATATATACCGTTTTGAACTTTTTTGTTCAAGATGCTTTTTCATTGAATACTGCGAAGATGTTCGCAAGATCGAAGATGTTGCAATGTTCTTCAATGAATGTTCATTCAATGTTGTTTAGAAGAAAATGGGGAAAAAAGGATGAGGATTTCTGGAATTATAATATAACAATCTTGGAACTACTGCCAATGTTGTGATTAATATTTTCTTTTACCCAAGTCGCCAAACTATCGAAAACGAGTAAACCTATAGAAAAACTATAGAACCACTAAAAAAAGAAAATTTCCGTTTTGGGTTATCATTTCTACATGTTTACTATAAAATTTTTGAATGCTTTGATAGGTTGTGTCTAAGTATCCGCAAGCTAAAGGGAAAGAAAAAAAGGAAATTTTTAACACAAGAGAAGGAAATACTTCAAAATTCAAAACTTATTGTTGATACTTTGAATGTGTCGTCCCATGAACCATGAAAACATCTTTAGAAGATTTTTCGCGAATCCTGAACTAAATTCACCGATTATATGCGTTGGTTTAAGATTAATTAAAAAAATTTTCATGGTATTAAGGGGCAATGTTTCTGATAGAAGTATCCGTCTTGTGAGAGTGTAGCTTCACTAAAGAGTTGTATTTAATACTTTAATGTTAGTATTATTTACTTGGTGGTTTTCATAAACTCCTAATATACGAAGCTGACATCATCGAGTCCTTTGTAATGCTAATAATGCGTATGTCCGAAGAAATCTTAAAAGCATTGCGCGAAATTGTTCACCAAAGGCGCTATCTATACACGTAAGTCTTCTGACATTAATACACGTACCGATCCAATTAACACCTATCCTTAAATTCCATTTACAACATTTTTCTATTTTTAGAAGAAACTGCGCTATCATTTTTATATTTTTTCCTCACATATTTGACGTACTATGCATCGGCGCAAAAAATCTAAATTAGGTACATCGAAAAACATACAACACTGGTTACGATGAGTTCTATTAGTATTTACTGACCTGTAATACAAATTAATGTAATAAAATATATTTAATATTATCAATTGAAAATGTTTCTTCTTATAGCACAGTTTTTAACTCCATACAGTAGGAAGTACGTTAAATATATTGTATTATAGCAATTGTGGTAAAGTTGGCGCTACCTGTTCCTTCAAAATTTAGGTAATGCATATCTGTTCTGCAAACAATAGTTCTTTACATATCAAGATTGGAAAGTGATGTTTTATCGAACGATCGAGTTTGGAGATTGCGAGTAGAGGTGGAGCCGAGGCGAGCACGTCGAGCAACCAAATGAGTTGGATAAAGACACTTTCCAGCCGTGGTGCGTTCAACATTTTTTCGACTATCACATGATTACCACTTATTAACATTGGTTTACTTGCATTTGTTGTGTTCAGAATACATCAGACTACTCATATTTGAATGAGAGATCGTTTGACAGCTATTTTGCCAACAGAACCCAGAAAGACTTCAGAATCTCCGCAAAGTAACGGAAGTGACGAGCTGGTAGTTCAATTCGTTATGTACTTTTATACTTGACCGTCCATGGATGGTAAAATACTGGAAATGACGCGTTGACAGTTCCTCGAATGATTGTAGTAAGATTGTACTTTCAATGTGGTAGTCGAAAAAGCATATTTATCTGGTGTATACATCAGTTTATGCAAACCGCTCGCTGGCATCAAGAAAGCCGCGCTCACAGAACGAGGCACTTATTCCTATTTTATGTTGATAAATAAAGCAAAATATAAGATAATTAATAATAATTATATAAAAAATACAGTAATTAATCCTCGGTGTTATCTGTGATGATTGATGATATATGTATATGTAGCATTTATGTACGGTCTAGTATTGCTAACTCACTTAACTGAAATATGTTTTAGATAAAAATGATTCAGAATCAAATCCTCTACACCGCAAATTATTTTTATGTACAGCTCCTCCCACAATAAGGTTAACAATCTGAATGGCAATTTTGGTTATATACACTCCGCCAAAAAAGTATCGCATAATTTAGTTTTGAATCATAAAAGTATCGCATAATCTTTGTTTGTAGCATAAAGTTGTAAATATACTTTAATGCGCTCTAAGATATAATTTCTATGATTGTTTAAATAAAATACAGGCCAAATAAAAACAAGAACTCATACTTGAGATTTTTATTAAAACAAGAAATTATAATTTTGGAAAGAAAAATGTCATAACAGTAGCTTTTAATACTGAGTATTGCCACCTCTGGCTCTTATGACCGCTCGCATACGGTTTGGCAGAGATTCGATTAACCTCCGTATATAAGCCTGATCCAAATTCTCCCACTCGTCACGGAGAGCATTTGCTAGTCCATGCAGGTCCGCTGGGGCAACATTTTGGGTTCGTATCCGTCTGTGAAGGAGGTCCCACACGTGCTCGATAGGGTTCATGTCCGGACTTACCGCAGGCCAATCTAAAACTGGAATACCAACATCGTTAAGGTATTCCTGGACGATTATTGCAACATGCGGTCGTGCATTAACATGAATTCGTTTCCTATAATTGGCGCATATGGTACTACATGTTCTTCTAAAATGTCCGTTATATACCTGTGGGCAGTCAGTGTACCTCTGTCTACTGGTACTAACTCTGTACGACCTGTTAAACAGATGCCTCCCCAAACCATAATAGAGCCACCAGCGAAATTAGGTCTAGGTCTGATATTACACTGCGAATAGCGCTCACTGTCTCGTCTGTATACTGAGATACGCCTATCTGAGGTGTAAAGACCAAATCTTGACTCATCTGTGAAGAGTATATTGGCCCAGTCATTAATGTTCCAATTTACATGTTCTCTGGCAAACTTTAAGCGAGCCACTCGGTGGTTCCTAGTGAGACGAGGGGCTGTTACAGCTACTCTAGCTCTTAATCCACTCTGTCGTAACCTATTCCGAATAGTTTGAGTACTCACACGAGTATTTCTGACTCTAGCCAAGTCGTTCTGCAATTGTCTCGCAGTTACATGTCTTCGACGTAATGCTTGTAGTAGTAAATAGCGGTCATCTTGGCGAGTAGAACATCTTGGACGACCTGGTGCAGGTCTTCTACTGTAAATGCCTGTTTCCCTATATCTGGCTACGGCTCTAGAAACACTTGACTGATTGATGTTCATCAAATTAGCAACGTATGCTTGAGATCGTCCATCTTCGATTAAAGCAACTATAGCAGCCACTTGTTCTGAAGTTAAATTGCTCATTTTAGTTTTAAAAGCGTTGGTACAGAACTCTGACTTCGCACTTTAAAATTTGTCCGTATAGGAAGACTTTCAATAAACAACTGAGCAAACCTTACACATATGCATTTTTCTAAATGTGTTCTTTTAGGAAAAAAATAAAGTAAAAACGCTAAGTTCCATTATTTTGTTAGTGTTTTTATAGTTCACATACACGAGGCAAACTTTTTGTGAACGTATAAAAATATCTTGGTTCATAAATGCCCTTTTTTAGTTTATGCGATACTTTTTTAGCGGAGTGTATTTTTCCGTTGAATTGTACATACAACTGTATTTACGGAAGATAGTTTTATTCACTGGTGTGTTGAATTTATATTTTATGTTCTCTATGAATTTGGTAAATTGTTTCTGAAAGTTATGTCGGCTATCTTCGGCTACCCTTGATTTATTAGTTTTCAAAGAAGGCTATTCATTCGGTTTAAGGCGCAAGAAGTTTGCGGCGAAACCACAAAAGGGAAGCATTTGTGTTTATCTGATTTCGGCTCTTATAAACACATTTTTTGTTGAAACCTCGCATAACAAAAATCTTCTTTCATAATTAATAAATCATTGTCACACGCATCTTCTTTCATAATTAAATTAATAAATCATTTCAATTAACATTTTGCATAGCCTTAATTTATTTTTATTTTTTTGTTTTCTAATATTTTCTAAATAGTTAGGTTTTTATTGCTTTGTTTTACAACATAATACTGAAAAAATAAATTGCATATAACTCTTGTCTGCGATTGTATATCTTAACACGGAACTCTTTTATATTTTCAATGGTAAGAAATTTAAAACTTTGCATATTCAAAGTGAGAGCAGTAAATGTTTGACGTGCATATCCAGCTTTTTGGAAGCAAACTTACTTACCAAAAAAAAAAAAACCAAAAGATTACCAAACTCAAAGAAAGAAACGTGTCTATCCACTATATTCCATATTGGCAGGACATATATATACAATGTGTCCCGTATCGTTTTATTCAAACTTTGGGAGGGTAAAGTAGACTAAATTTAATGACTAAAAATAGCAAAAGTGTTAGGTCAATTTTACCCACTACCGTCATTGTGATTCAATTTATTACTTATTTGTTTAATTTATTTAGATGTTTAATTTCTTTATGTAATCACATATCTTATATTAAACCAACATGTTTCTGTAACCAAACACAATCGACTAACCACTTTTTCTATTTTTTATTATATAGAAAGTCTAGTTTATGGTCATAAGATTTGGGTAAAACGATGCGGCATTTAGGAACTATATTATATGGCTATCAAGAGCATTTAAAAAGTATGTATGTATGGTCAAACTTATCCAATTTGAGGACCAATTTATGAATGAATTAAATTTAAAGATAGAGAACGTAACGGCAAATTGCCTTAAAAGAATGTGTAAAATTTCTTACAGTAAGAAAAACAACGCAAGAAACGTTTCCGGAAGTTGAAAATAATGTTAAATAATTCTCCAGGTGGGGTTTTGTTGTCAAAATTTTTGTCCCAATAATCTAATTGCAAGGGATCTCTAGAAAATGATAGTGTACGAATGGTAAACACGTTGTATATTGGTAACGAAAAAAAATTGACCTACCACTTTTGCTGCTTTTAGTAATTAATTTAGTCTACATTACTCTCCAAAAGTTTGAATAAAATAATACGGGACACGTTGTATATACGAAATAAGATATTCTAATAAACCAATAAGAAACAGAAAATCTGTTGAACCAAGGAATACATCAAAATATGATTTCAACGTGTGCATGGCTGTGTTTGATAAAAAATAAATTATAGGAATGAGAAATCTTGTGTCGGATAAATACAGAATGAATCATACATAACGTTTGTTTACGCCGATAATCCGCAGCCCTAGTCAACGCTATAGTCCGTCCTACATGCGCTCGCCACACATTTCCGCGTGGGTTGTTAACCTTTTTTCCGTAACAACTGTACATAGGGTGTCCAGTTTAGCCTGCACGTTATACAACTTTGTTATTTTAAGCTGATATATTGTTGGAATATAGAATTCTGTCATAGACGAGGGGGAAATATCTTCTCTGAAACCATGCTATGGCAATTTATTAAAGCTCTCAGACTGGATGGGGAGCTAGCTATAAGTGCGGGCAAACCCTAGCAAGTTATAGCTGATGTAAGAGGGCACAATAGATCAATAGGTCGAGGTGCAAGGTCACCCTAATTAGATTTAATCTAATCTAATCTAAATAGCACATTATTCAAAATTACTCAAAAAGAAAGGTAGCTAACGTTGATACTTTTTGAGGTTAGGATTTATAGGAAATGCTACATGCGATTGATGAGAATTTAATTCTGTATCCTGGGGCATAGAAACATACAGGCTGTTCTATTTGAGAGAAATGAATTACGCCCGTTTAAAGATGCCTAGCTTTGTTATCACTTCAAAACAGCCTCTAATATAACAAAAGAAATAAAACATCTATACTACAAAATTATAGCAATTTCTCTTTTACAAGTGAAGGCGGTATTGACTTTTCAAATGAACCTTGTAAATGCATTTTTTTTCTGTAAAAAAGTTATATAACGCGCAGACTAAACTGAATATCATGTGTACATAAAAATGATTTTGTGGTGCAGAGTATTTGATCCTGAATCACTTTTATCTAAAGCCTATTCCAGTTACTTAACTGGATAAATTAATGACAAGCTCCATATATAAACAATAAATTTATTAATTGCAAATAACTTTCATTATACTAGTTAATATTTTTTTTTATTTCTTTAAAACCTTTCTACCGTTAGGTGTAAGGTCATTTCGGGATTGAGGTTAAATCCTTGCCCTTATCTTCTCTCTCCACTTTTTCCGGTCTTTTGTCATTTCTCTTGCCTCATGCCAATTCATTTTTCTCTCAGTCAATGCTTCCTTTATCTCATGGTTCCATGTTCTTCTTGGTCTTCCTCTTGAATTTTTTCCAGATATTTTAGTTTCATAAATTTTCTTAGTTGTTCTTTCTTCTGACATTCGACAAATATGTCCATACCATCTCAGCTGTCCTTCTTCTATTTTCATTCGTATTGGTATCACTCTCAATTCTTCCCTTATTTCCTCATTCCTAATTCTATCTATTCTCGTTTTGTTTACTACTTTTCTTAAGAATCTCATATCCATGGCATTTATTCTGGATTTATGTTTTTCGTTTAGTGTCCAGGATTCGCAGCTGTACATCAGCGTTGGCCTTACTATTCTATTTATTACGTCGACTTTAACGTTCTTTTGCACCTCTCTTTTTCCTAGGAATGTCTTTCTCATCATATTATATATCTTTCCACCCTTCTTCATCCTCTCATCCATTTCTTTGTCAATCTTTCCATCTGCTGCAATTATCGTCCCGAGGTATTTGTATTCGTTGACCTGTTCAATTATTTGTCCGTTTATTTTAATGTTATGTTTCGTTTCCTCTTTTGCCACTATCATACTCTTTGTCTTATCTGTATTTATTTTCATATTAATGTTTGTAATTTCCTCATTTAAGATGTTTATATTATGTTGCAGGTTTTCTTCGCTCTCTGCCACTACCACCCTATCATCGGCATACATCAACTCTGCTATACTAGTGGGTTTCATTTTCCAATATCCCAATTTTAGTTGTTTAATTTTTGGTCTTGCCTTTTTTATTGCGTCATCTAGTACACAGGAAAACAAAATGGGGCTGAGAACACATCCCTGTTTAACACCTATTTCCGTTTTGAATTCTTTCGACTCTTCATTATTTATTCTTACTATATTTATGTTATCCTTGTACATTGATTTTATGACTTCTACGGTTTGTTCGTCGATTTTTCTCTTTTTTAATGACCTCCATATATCATCTCTCCTTACCCTATCAAACGCTTTGTGTAGGTCGATGTAGCACAAATGTAGTTTTTTATTTTTATTAATCACTTTTTCACTGGCTTGCCTTATTATGAAGATTAGGTCTCGCGTACTTCTTCCACCTCTAAATCCATATTGCGTATCTTCAATCGTTTCTTCCACAATTTCTCGAATTCTTGTGTCCATTATTCTAATATCTTTCCCGGTATACTTGATAGCGTTATTCCCCTATAGTTTTTGCATTCTCTTTTATCACCATTCTTAAAAATGGGCAGGATTATTCCCGTGTTCCAATCCCTTTGCATTCTTTTTGATTTAATTGCGAGGTTAATTATTTTCTGGAGTTCTTTGATTCCTTCGCATCCTAAATATTTGATCATCTCTGCCGTAATGCTATCTGCTCCCGGTGCTTTTCCTATCTTGATTTTAGCTATAGCCTCCGTTACCTCTCTTTCAGATATTTCTTCCATTTCTGGTTCCATTTCCATTTGATTGCTTTCATTTGATACGTCTCTGTCATTCTTTGTCAACTCTTGGAAGTATTCCCTCCATCTTTCCATTATTTTGTCTTCATCCGTTATTATCTTTCCCCGTTTATCCTTTACGTTCATCATTGTATATTCTTTTTTGTTTCTTAACTGTTTTAATGTTCCATAGAACAATTTCTGATTTTCTCTAAAATTTTGATTAATTTTTTCTCCGAATTTTATCCATGTATCCTTCTTCGCTATTTTTACCGCATTTTTCACTTTCTTTCTCTTTTCTTTATATATATTATAATCTTCCGATTTTTTAGTACTTAAGTATTTTTTCCATAAATATTTTTTCTCTTTAATTAGTCCCTGGATTTCTTCGTTCCACCATTCCGTCTTTTTCATGTTTATATTTCCTACTTTCGATACTCCACAGGTTTCTTTGCATGCTTCCAGTATACACTCTTTAAACCTTATCCAGTGTTCTTCTGCCCCTTGTCCTTCCATGTTCTGTTTTTCTCTGAGCTTTCTGTTCACTATTTCCTGGTATTTGCTTCTAATATCATCTTCTTTAAGTTTGAAACTTTCTATTTTCTCTTTTACCTTTCTTCTTCTTTTATCTTGTTTGGTTTTACTATCTATTCTTATCTCCATTTTTAATAAGTAGTGATTACTCCCGGCCTTGGCTTCTCTTGTTAATATAAGGTGATAATTATCGTATAATTTGTAACATTTGTAACAACTGTTTTGTATTAAATTCATATAATACGGGATATTAATTTTTTATGCTGCCACTGCTCGTAATAACAAATATAATACCTACTGTGGTATAACAGTCAGGCAGGTTTTGAGCAACTGTCATCTCCCCTCCCTCCTCCGGCGGACGCTTATGGTCAAAAATCGATGACTTTTCAATTCTTAGTCATTAGTGCACCATTCATTTGCAGACTAAAGCATAGCACCTGCTAATTTATAATTTTTGAGTCGTTATCTAAACTGATAAATTATAAATTTGTTATCGATTACGATTAGTGAAAGGTAATAAATATTGCCTGAACATATTCATCATTATTGCTATTCTATTTTTAGCGTTAAATTCTCCAGAAAAGGGTTTACTGAACTTTCAGCATAATTTACTATGATGGGTAGATATGTGTTATAATTAAGTACACATATACATATACATACATAATAATCTATACAATATTTTGCATACATACGGGTTAATTGCTGTAATCATGTTTAGACTATTTTCATCGCAGTTATTATCAATTACATAGCGTCAGATAGGCGATTATATTATAGGCCGAGAAACTACATCTCCTTGCGAATTTGACGAAAATAAACAATTTTTATTTTTATAAATTTTTGTCGTGTAATTGATAAGGCTTATTTGGAAGCAATGCAGAAAAGCCAAATCAATAACAACTCCAAATTTTAGTGTTTTCGCGACGGAGAGCTGTTTCGCGTTATAAGCGGAAGCACATATTTTGCAGGAGTACTTGAGAATACTTTATATTATCGTTTTTTTTTTTGCAATATCACTAATTTTGAATAATCTCACCAGGAAGGTGGAATTTATAATACGTCACCGCATTTATACTTAATATAGTTAATATAATTAATTTTTCTGAGATCTAAACTAAAAATTTATCGATTAGTGGGAAGTTTCATGACGTCACTATTGTAAACTTGTTATTCACAGCGATAGAAAGTAATTTTATGTAAACTAAGGCTTTTCAACATCGTCAATATTTGTAAAATTGTACTTCCACGCAAGTGGTATAGTTATTAATATCCACCTGTCATTGATCCGTTATATATTACACACTGATTAAGGTTCTTACGTTGTAATTATGAATATTCAAAGTCATTCAGCAGATCTATTAGAATTGAACATTCTGAATGTTATTTTCCATTTATCATTATTTATTACTCTCAAAAAACAGCTGTTTTCTCGTGTGCCAAATCGTTTCATTCATCAAATGTTCTATTCATATTCTAAGTACAATATTATTAAGGCGTTTAACGAGTTTATTAAACTGAAAGTTGTTACTTATGTATGTGGACTTAATTAATAATATAAAATCAAGAGAGAAATTAGTATTGAAAGTGGAAAAGACAAACCATAAATTACAAAAAAAAATATTGTTGAAAAGGTGTAACTTTCAAACTACAACACAACGTGAAATTTCGGTAAAAAAAGTTGGTGCATCATCATATTCTGGAAAATTGGTCTTTACTGTCTTAAAATTAATAAGTGGCTAAATTACTGACAACGACTACTTCTTTTTTGTTTAAGCTATTCAGTAACTATCACACTGACAAATGTCAATGCTAGGTTTTCCACTATCACTGTTTGGTGATTACACGAAAGGTTCCAAAACCCAATTACTGGATAAGCAATTCAGGGAAATCATAATTTGTTTGAATTAAGCAATTATAGCAAAGGTCCCTATTATTGAAATTTGTAGGTTAAAATACTATATTAAAAAAACCAGGTGTATAAGATACGTTTTAAAATACATGCGAATCAGAGCTGGACACGAGTAGTAAAAAAAAGTACTCGTACAAATTTTAAGTACGAATACTCAGAGAATGTACTTTAGAGTACATACTCGTAAGTATTTTAATAAGAATTGGTTTACGATTACGGGTAGTAATCGTAAAAGCAGGTGTGAAGAGTATGAGTACTTTCGCAAAACATTTTTATTAGTAATTTAATTATATTTTACATATAAATAAATTATGCCTAAGTACAACCTTATTACGCTCTTTCGAGGATAGCAATTGAACTATGAATTGCCATGAATTTAACTGTCAACTGTCACTTCCATTACTTTACCGTACTCTTCTGTAAAGATTTTGAAGTCTGCCTGAGCTCGGTTGTCAAAATAGCTGTCAAGCAATCCGTCATTCAAATATGAGTCATCTGTATTTTAAACACTACAAATGCAAGTAAATTGATTTTTAGTAAGTGGTAATCATGTGGTAGTCGAAAAAATATTGTACGCACCACGGCTGAAAAATATCTGAAACAGCCTGTATATGTTCCAATCGTACGTTGTTAATGGGTCATGTTTGAGAAAATACGGGTTTAGGCGGAGCAATTTAATCATTACCATTAATACCGCAATGCCGTGTTGATTTTATATCATACCCAAATCGAATTTCAGTTTTAGAGCAACAATGCAATGGTAATTGCGTGGTACGGAAAAGAACAATGAATAAATTAAATGTAATTAATTAATGCTGTAAATATACAAGCAGTAAATAGCGATTGAGCGGCACGAATAGGTACCGCGTTACGTCGAACAGACCGGCTACAAAATGTTCAATACCAAGAATCCGAAACGACCACGAAGGCAAAACGAACTGACAAAACAAAAACACGACGCATATTACCAGTTCCGTACAGTTAATTACAAGATATGTGGGTACATCCCTAAGCTGATATAAGGTATACCGTGATGCAAGTGATCAATTCTCCTAGAAGACTACTTACTGGGTCTGTCCCGTTCTCCTTGGATTTACTCTACGGAAGTCAACTCGTTCTTGTCCCTCCAGTTTCGTTCCCCGTTGCCCCCCGCCACTGCCTATTCGATGCCCGTTCGAAGCGACTTACCTCTATTGACCGACCAAGCCTGTTATTGCCATAAAATCACCACAATCGCGGACGTAAATTGAACGTAGTGTTTTCTTTTTTTGTTATTATTTATACACATATTGTTGGCGCACGTTTTCCCATGTATTTGACCATCACCACCCATCACATGGTTGTTTACAAAACTTTTGCAGAGGACTTCGTGAAAATAAATTTTACGTAAGAGGAAAAGTAATTGAGACAGCATTAATCGTTATTATCTGGACATTCCATGAGATATTGAATTTAAATGTTAATATGCATATGAAAGTCGGTTTAGATATCGGTTCGAAAGCGCTACGTATTCTAAGAAAACCAATAAACCAAAACGTTACACACATATATAAATTTCCAATTTCTCAACTTACTTCTGTATTTGAAATATTCGTAATGCCATTATCTTTACTGTATGTGTGTGTAAAGTAACATTGATTAAGGAGTAGTAAATTAGACGATATGTCTTTTTGTTAAAGTAGTCGTTTTTTTTTTTTATAAATTACTGTTTTTAGTTCTTTATTTCTTCAAAAATTAATTTAAATTACATTTCAAAAACAAAAAATTTCTTTTTACTTTAATAAAGTGATTTCTTCTAATTTATAATTCTTTGTCTATGTTGTTTTACAGATTAAGAAAATATAATCCAACTACGAATACTTGTTTCGCAGAACAAGGGCATATAATTGTAGAGAAACGATAGCACACTATTTCATTAAACCATCAAATAAACAATAAACATTATTGTATGTGAAAATTATTATAATAATACATACTGAGATATGCAAGGACTGTAGCGCAGTAATAGTCACACAGATATCTGATCACTCCTCTTACACACAGAAAAATGCATGCTTACCTTAAATAAATTTGTCTTGGACCAAATAAATCTACGTTTTGAATATCCGCAAGACAAAAACTTCTTAAGGCAAGAAAAAATTGTCTTAACAGCATAATCTTGACGTAGGAGGTTAGCAATCTTGGATGAAACTACTGTTAGTCTCCATTTAAGATATCGTTTACTTGCATTAAAAGCATTAGTCTTGGAGCAAAATGTTAGAATTCTTGAATTAAATCACTTTTCATATCTTTTTAAGAATAGTAATGTGGTAATACTTACCTTAAAATAATAACGCTTTATACAAGGATAAATATTTTTTTCTATCAAATAATGGTACTTTTTATTTTGATGATTATTTATGTGAAATAAATGCTTGGTGCAAGTTTATTTGAGAACAAGTAGTTTTAACGGTGCTTTATTTCCAAATAAGGGGGAAGTTTTAAAAATGGTAAAATATGGGGTATGATATTTTCAGAAGTTCCGTCTTAAGTTTTATTCTTCTAAATGTTCAAATCAAACCTACAAACATTCCTTTATTGTTCAGATGCATAAAAGTAGTACTAGTGCACATGTAAGGTTTACTCCCGGGTACAAATTATCGAGTTCCAGGTCTAATAATTCTTTCACTAATGTTTATAAAAATAAAAAGGTCTCAGTAAAAGAACCAACGTAGTTTATTGCACAACAATGTAAGAGTCTCCACTACAACATGTATAAGTACTTACAATGATTTAGATAGTGTGTCCTTAAAAATCATAACTACCAAAATACTTACAAACGGTCCAAATTCAGGAGTATTTTCGACGTAACTAACTAGTCCACAATGCGTTAAATAAATGATCCCTGATTCCAAAGTCTTCTAATCCAATATTTAACGTAGAACTTGCTTCTAATGCTGGTGCCTCCGAATCTTTTCTTGAGAGGTGTACGTATGTCGCAGCCTGATCACTAAAATATGCATATGAGCTATCTATTTGCCTTAGTGGGATGTTCTAGCTTACCTTGTACAATTGCATGTAAATATTATATTTGCCAAGAAATGTTCTTATTATCCCAAAATTAGGAAGTAATTCATATTTAGGTCCATCCATATTTAGGAAGTAATTCCGTAATACCGTAAAAGAAAGTAGTTTCTTATTATTAATACCGTGCATTAATAAAACATAGATTGAATGCGATGAAAAATATACGCCATTAGAGGTTCTGCTACCTCAATATCTTTTCGGTTCTATAATTATACTATTATACATCTGCATACCAGCATACATAATACTGTAATCTAATAAAAAAAAAAACAGTTTCGTTGAAATGTCTTTCTGATATCCTCCAACAAATCTAATTCGAGCAGCAGCTTACTTACCTACTTCATCATATATATCATAATAATTAATACTATTAGGTAGATGTATCGCTACATATGTTTACCAAAATTTTTGTCATGTAATTAGACATAAGTACAGTAGTACCCCGTTATCCGCTGACTCCGTATCCGCGGTTTCAGTCATCCGCGATTTACCTATGATGAGCAGAAAACGCGTTATATCAATAAATACAGAAACAAATAAAGACATTCGAGCCTTATTAAAAGTTATAGGAGCATTTGTCGATATATCGTCGTATATATGAGTCATCCCCTGAATTCGGCGCTCTCTTATGATAAGTTAAACAAGTTGGAACGTGCTTAAGGTGCCACTCGCTTTTACTTGTACATATAAACGCTCCTGTTAACAATGAGTTTAGTACTATTCGAATTGTCGGACAAGACAGTGCTAGGCAGTAGTTTTTAAATAAAGCAAGTAAATTTGAAAATCATTTTAAAATGGCTTCTAAACCAAAAAGAAAACGTGAAATGCTCACTATTAGTGAAAAAATAAAAATTATTAATATGATTGAAATAGAAAAAAAATCTATTGCAACTGTTGCTAAAATATACAATAAAAACGAATCTTCGATACGGAAAGTGTTAAAAAACAAAGATAAGATTCGAGCTAGTTTTTCTAGTGCACCCCAAACTGCAAAAGTTGCAACCACAATACGTAATAAAGTGTTACTTAAGGTAGAAAATGCCTTAAATTTATTGGTGGAAGATATGACAAGAAAACATATTCCTATCGATGGCAAAGTGCTACAACAAAAGGCGTTGGTTCTATATGAAGATATGCAGACCCAAGATTATACTGAAGAGGAAGGAAAATCATTCACAGCAAGTAGGGGGTGACTGCATAGATTTAAAACTCGGTTTAATCTAAAAAATATAAAAATGACAGGGGAATCTGCGTCGGCTGATCATGTAGCTGCTGCCCTGTTTCCAGAAAAATTTAAACAAATTATTGCAGAAAAGAATTATCATCCTAAGCAAGTTTTTAACTGCGATGAGACAGGTCTTATGTAGAAAAACATTCCTCAACGGACTTATATTCATAAGACTGCCAAGAGTGCACCAGGCTTTAAAGAAATTAAGGATATACTTACCCTGATATTTTGTACAAATGCAGCTGGTCATATGATTAAACCTGGACTTGTTTACCGATCACAGAATCCACGTGCTCTTAAATACAAAGATAAAGCTTGCCTGCCTGTGTTTTGGCAATCAAATCGAAAGGCGTGGGTCACGGCTGTTCTATTTACACAATGGTTTCATCAATGCTTTATTGCGGAAGTGGAAAGATATTTAGAAAAGGAAGAATTACCATTTAAAGTGCTGCTGATACTAGACAATGCTCCTGGGCATCCTGTGTCACTAGGCACAGAAAATAAAAATGTTGAAGTGGTTTTTTTACCACCTAACACGACCTCATTGCTTCAGCCCCTTGATCAAGGTGTCATTAGATGCTTTAAAGCCATATATATTCGACAGGTTTTACAATCGCTAACGAATGCTCTGATATCGGGCTCATGGAATGCTGGAAGTCATTTACAATTGCTGACGCAATTCTATTTATCAAAGGAGCGATGGAGGAATTAAAGTCAGAAACGATAATAGCATGTTGGAAAAATCTGTGGAATGACATCGTTCTTAGTTCTGAAGACACACATGATATTAATTCACATAACAACGATATTTAACATACCGCAGAAAATAGATGGGGAAGGATTTAACGATATAACCAAAGAGGAACTCAGTGATTACATAAACGAAGAGGATCAAGTATTCACCAACGAGGAATTGGTAGACCTTGTGAAATCTTCTCCAGAAGCGAGTGACGATGAAGATGAGGGTCAACAAGAACCGCCAGCATGGACGCTTGAATAATTGTCAGCGATATTTCGAACTGCTCAAAAATTAAAAGAACAGATAGTAGAATATGATCCAATAATGGAACGCAGTATAAAAATTACTCGCACTATAACAGACGCCTTGAAACCTTTGGAGGATTTGTTTATTAAAATGAAAAGACAAAAACGACAACTACCAATAACAATGTTCTTTGAAAAAGTCGACAAAACTATCGATATTCCACAGCCATCAACATCGTTTGCGGATCTAAGTAAACAATCGACTGCTAACTTGGACTTGGAGGAAGATGAATGAATATGTAGCTCACGATGATAAAGTTTTTCTTGTTGTATATGTAAATATGTACTATATGTACATATGTATGAACTTATATATTTATGAAACTTAGATTCTATTTGTGCCACAGCACAAGAATATTTATTTATTTATTGTTTATTTATTTTAAATAAATATTATATAACTTATTTTTTCTTGTTTCATTGTTTTAAGTTTGCTTCATATTTCATATTGTATTCGGAAATAAAGCGTTCGCTACTATCCGCGGAAGAGCACAGAAGCAAACCCCCGCGGATATGGGGGTACATGGCAAACAAATGTAAAGCTAATAAGATTCCATTAAACAACTTCCCTAAAAGCAATTCACACAACGAACGACTCTCTAAGGTAAAAAACGATCACACAATTGACTGACAACGCAGATACAGCGTTTTGCTGCCGCACTCTAACCGATTCTAACATTTATTTATTGTATTAAATAAATCCAACGTCTTGTTGCGCATGTACAACAAGCTGTATTCTCTATTTACTTGCATTACGCAAATATATTCTCTAGTTGACAAAATTTATCGAAACAAAAGTTTTCTTGAATTAAAACTTTCAATTTTTTTAGTGGTAAGAGATTTGCTGTAGGAGTTGGCCTTAGCATGGTTTCTAAACAATTACAAGTATTCTTCTGATAATCACAAATAACCTTTTTCGAACATTCTCTGCGTTGTTCCAAAAAATATCTAAACACTTTTTAACGAAGGAAGCAGTTTTGTTTGGTTTTGACGGTTACTGATAGTATAAGTGGAAACATTTGCATCTGAGCACCTCAATGGACGGACGCAAAATCGTTTGCGCCCTACTTATTATTCATAAGTAAATGGGTTGGTAAACTATTTCATAAATATCTGGCGCGTTTTTTTTCAGTGATAGTTAGGGGTGAGGGGGAAGCATGTTTGTATATAATCCAAAGAACATTTACGGAGGATAATGTTTAACAAAACATCAAAAATTCTGTTGATGAGTGTTGTGACAAGATCCGCGTTCAAATTTCCCGCCATCGGTCCAGCGCCCTTTCAGCAAAACCTAGACATGAGAAGATAGAATAATGGCGAATATAGATCTAACTTGTAAGAAGTGTATAGTGTAAAAAATAAAATTTGTTAGCAAAAAATACAAATTCGTTCATTCTCAATGCTTCACAAACCTACCAACGATACAGTCCACAAGCAGAAGAAACAATGAGCAAATCCATCTGTGTAAGGAAGCTCAGTCGTTGTCCTTCGCTATTTGGGTGTAAACTTTGGCCAATATGATTTAAAGTTGTAATGATTTAAAATGCGGTGAACAAGCTGAAGAACCCGTTATCCTGTGTCCATGTGTGATCTCTCTTTTTTTTTGGGCCGAATTTCCTGACATGAATAATTGTCTGACGAGTTGATATGCGATCGCAAAATCTTTATACATGGATATATTTTGAAAAGAAAAATAACTAACATAAAAAAATTATATAAGTGCCCTGAGCTACTTTTTTAGATGTTTGTAAAATTTGCTTTTAGGTAGTATAAAATTTCAAAAATTCATTTCATTTTGAAATCTAAAAGAAAGAAACTACGTCAAAAATATCTAAACTACTTTTTGAAATTTTAAATAATAAGAAAGTTAAAACGATGTTTTAAATATCTTGAAAATAAGATAAATTTCAAATTTGAATTTCGTTTCACCAATGACTATCTCGAAAATGTAGCTTTGGACTACCTATCTTATTTGTAGAAACTTATCTCCGCTAGAAAGTGTATTTAATCATTATGCAAATCGTATTTGATCCACTCTATACACCTGGATACGATGTACACTAAAACTACATAAGCGTGAACCATTGCTTAGAGCTAGTCTACAAGTTTGGTTATTCATATGTCCAAGTGTGCTTAAGATTCAACCAGCGGCGGTTATTGCTTACGGCACTCGTAGGCTATGACAACGATCATAGTTCTTCGTATGCTCTCGTCAAACACGTTTCTGTTGGTTTCTATGTTACGAAGTTGTACGAAGAAGTTCGATCGATGTCATACCCTCAGAGTGACGTAAGCAGGAGCCGCCGCTAATCGTCATTGTATGTAGCTGCTAATACTATTCTGTAACATGTTGATCCTGCAGATTTACTTTCGTTCCATTGTTAGTATACAATTAAGTTGAAACTAGAATTATCCTAACACGTTTTTTTACGAATACAAGTTTTCAGTGAATCCATACAAAAATACCAATTTAAGTGTCTAACTGGATATCTAACTGAACATCTTTTGTATTCACCTATTTGGTGTTTAGGTTATTTGATGTTCTCAATTACCATAAAAATTAGAATTATTCTATTCACAACACAGGCGTTTCTTGTATTCCATCAATTTTCTACATTTGTAAACACGCAGTCATTTCAACAATGTATAATGTTGATGTCCATGTTTGTCGTTACTTATTTCTGGGAATTTTTTATGATGCAGAATACTATTATCAAAGCAAATAAGTTTTGTTAAGTTTTATGTGCTTTTTATCTTAAAGGTGAATTGACATAACTTAAAAGACAGTTATTTTTATATTTAGAATCCAAACTTGATTGTACAGCTTATTGTGAAATTAATGTCGTACACGAACGAAGACGATATCAAACTTTTTTCTATATGACGTGACATTAGATTTTTATAAAAAACATACATACTAAACGTTTATTTAACAATCTATTTTAAGAATACTGCGTTAATTATTTGATTTTAAGGGATTAACAGATACTAGTATTAAAAATTATTCAGTTGTTGTAAATTTGTGAAGAGTATGATCAATTTGCAAATTTTAAAGTTTTGATTCACACCAACGTCCAACTTACTATCGGGTTGCTTCAGTGTGCGCCAGCTCGACTCTTGCCAGCTCAAATACCGATTAGATTCCAATTAGGGGGTTTCCAACCCTGTGCGTTGACAAGTGTTTGTTATGTCAATTGAAAGGAGTGCGGTGGCGGAACAATATGAATATGCACGTGCAACATTAGAAGCTCCCTCAGTTATAAGGAGAATTACGGAGGAAGAGTACATATAAAGAGTACAGATTGATTCGGGCAATATTGTGCCGTAGACACCTCAAGACCTCTTTGCAATTGGTTTCACAACAATGCACCAGACGCTAATTGTCTGCTCAGCAAAATCGCCCGCTTTCAGGCCTCATCGAAAACTTGTAGTTTGATGATTCATCAGAGGAATGATACCACACTGTTGCAAATTTAAGGAAAAATGTGTGTGCAGTCAAGAATATGTATTAAAAAAAACTAGACAATTTAAGTAACACCATAAACGTTGATTGAATAACCGTTTATAATGCACATTTAGTTTAGGCTTGGTTCATACCTATACTTGAATCGTCGAACATATGCGGTAGCAACGCCGCATTGACGTCAAGATTGAAAAATCCGATTCACAATATATAAATTTTACAAGTCTGTACAAGATATTTTTATACGTTCACAAAAAGTTTGCCTCGTGTATGTGAACTATAAAAACACTAACAAAATAATGAAACTTAGCGTTTTTACTTTTTTTTTTTCTAAAAAAACACATTTAGAAAAATGCATATGTGTAAGGTTTGTTCAGTTGTTTATTGAAAGTCTTCCTATACGGACAAATTTTAAAGTGCGAAGTCAGAGTTCTGTACCAACGCTTTTAAAACTAAAATGAGCAATTTAACTTCAGAACAAGTGGCTGCTATAGTTGCTTTAATCGAAGATGGACGATCTCAAGCATACGTTGCTAATTTGATGAACATCAATCAGTCAAGTGTTTCTAGAGCCGTAGCCAGATATAGGGAAACAGGCATTTACAGTAGAAGACCTGTACCAGGTCGTCCAAGATGTTCTACTCGCCAAGATGACCGCTATTTACTACTACAAGCATTACGTCGAAGACATGTAACTGCGAGACAATTGCAGAACGACTTGGCTAGAGTCAGAAATACTCGTGTGAGTACTCAAATTATTCGGAATAGGTTACGACAGAGTGGATTAAGAGCTAGAGTAGCTGTAACAGCCCCTCGTCTCACTAGGAACCACCGAGTGGCTCGCTTAAGGTTTGCCAGAGAACATGTATATTGGAACATTAATGACTGGGCCAATATACTCTTCACAGATGAGTCAAGATTTGGTCTTTACACCTCAGATAGGCGTATCTCAGTGTACAGACGAGACGGTGAGCGCTATTCGCAGTGTAATATCAGACCTAGACCTAATTTCGCTGGTGGCTCTATTATGGTTTGGGGAGGCATCTGTTTAACAGGTCGTACAGAGTTAGTACCAGTAGACAGAGGTACACTGACTGCCCATAGGTATATAACGGACATT
Source organism: Cetonia aurata (assembly GCA_949128085.1). NCBI lineage: Eukaryota > Metazoa > Arthropoda > Insecta > Coleoptera > Scarabaeidae > Cetonia > Cetonia aurata. Next base: position 4,649,092 of record OX421885.1, read on the forward strand.
TTAGAAGAACATGTAGTACCATATGCGCCAATTATAGGAAACGAACTCATGTTAATGCACGATAATGCACGACCGCATGTTGCAATAATCGTCCAGGAATACCTTAACGATGTTGGTTAGATTGGCCTGCGGTAAGTCCGGACATGAACCCTATCGAGCACGTGTGGGACCTCCTTCACAGACGGATACGAACCCAAAATGTTGCCCCAGCGGACCTGCATGGACTAGCAAATGCTCTCCGTGACGAGTGGGAGAATTTGGATCAGGCTTATATACGGAGGTTAATCGACTCTCTGCCAAACCGTATGCGAGCGGTCATAAGAGCCAGAGGTGGCAATACTCAGTATTAAAAGCTACTGTTATGACATTTTTCTTTCCAAAATTATAATTTCTTGTTTTAATAAAAATCTCAAGTATGAGTTCTTGTTTTTATTTGGCCTGTATTTTATTTAAACAATCATAGAAATTATATCTTAGAGCGCATTAAAGTATATTTACAACTTTATGCTACAAACAAAGATTATGCGATACTTTTATGATTCAAAACTAAATTATGCGATACTTTTTTGGCGGAGTGTATTTGTCAAAAGTCGCTATTTAAGTTGTTAAGTTTCGTCAAGTTACAATATGGTTCAGTCGTTCGTAGAATCTTATAGTTTAGGCGTTTTTTCGCGACGCAGCGATACGAAAGCGCTACGTACTATTTCAAAACATGTCATTCGAGCGACGAAAGCGCTTCAAAGAATTACGTCAAAATTGAAATTGGTTCAAGCGTTTTTGAACCGGTGTGCAAGACCGCTTCAAAATACGTTTCAAGCGGGCGAGGCGCTGTACCTAACCTCGATAAATAACATGACAATTGACATTTGTTGTTTTTCGGCAAAGTTATTTGGTTTTAGTAACAAGTACTAGCTGTAGCTGGTAGGTATTTCAATGAAATATAAATTACCACACTTGCAGTGTATCAAATGTCAAACATAAACATTCTTCGCGCGCAGGCGTTATGTGCTAACGTCAGGTTATTCTGTTGGAGGGCCCTATGTACAGACCACTACAAGAACACTATCTATGCCGTGGAGATTTGACTGATACGGTGGAATCGCTCTTAACGATCGCCAGTGAACAACACTTGAACGACCTTTATAATTATATAGACGGAGCGCTGAAAATATCATTTATTTTTAATGAGTAATACATGTTAAGTCTGATAATGTGTTTAATATGAACTCACTTCTGTAAAAAAATATGTTTAAACAGAATAAAGAAGTGGCTGGATTTTATTAATATTTTATTTTAGTTTTTCTGAACAATTTTTCTACGAAATGATTGCTTCTATCTGCTATTTTACTTTAAAACACTGTTACTCTTGTAGTAAGACTTACTTCCCTAAAAACTACACTTAGAATTTTAATTGTTAAAATACAATCATTCAAAATAAGTTTTCTTAAATCGCACCACATTTAATTTTATTAAACTTTTATTGAAATATGTTTGTTTTAAAATGAAAAATATAACTTCTAATAAGTTAATGTCCAGCCTTTGGTTGGATATGGGCTATTGTATAATGCATGCACCTCCTGTAAGTTCTATACTCCCAAGCTGAAGTGAGTTGAATTATTAGTACTAACAATTAACATTCAATGACGCATCTCCTCTTTTATTTTAGATTTTGCAAATACATAACACCCACAAGGGTTGTTGACATTAGTGAGTATATTCTGCCAGGTGAAATGATTCAATTCCATCAGTTTCCCATAAACTGTTTTTTACTAAGAATAAATATGTATGTATCTTACACAGTTTCTAAGAACCCACACAATTTCTAATAACACATAAATTGTTTTTTTTTAATTTCACAGGCAATACTCCAAACAATTTCTACGATATTTCTTTCTTGAAGAATTAAAAAGGGGCACTACTATTTATACATAGATACTAAAAGTTGAATGACGTTACAGTCAAGTTATGACGTCAACGAGACGTAGTGTATTCTGCGAATCAGTAAAGTCTTACCTGAAAATCCCATAAGATCACTGCCTTCATAGAATTTAGGCGATGTGGAGTATTTTGTTCGTGTTGTATACCTAATATAAAATAATTTTGCATTTGGTTTTATAATATTCTACACACTCTTAAGGAATAATAATCACCAGAAACAAATTCCTGCACGTATTGACAATTTCGCAATATTTCCGCGCCGAAATCGCAATCCTCATTCCGATTTTGCTTTCCAAGCAATCGAAATAATTAACGGCGGCTAGGCAATTGCACACGGCGTCTATTTTGAACGTTCGTTTTTTCCTCTCGAAATAATAATCGCCCATTACGAGCAGGTAACCTTGAGGACTTCGTTACCGTCGAAAGGAGACGGAAAAAACAATGCCACACGTCTTTGTCGTACTAGGCAGTTCTAATGGTACCCAACAATTTATGTTTCGAATCGACTGTCGACATTCACTTCTTTAGACGATTCATGAATCGAATTCACTTTCTCCGGTTTAACTTTCTTCTTCGTTTTGAAAGTAGATTTATGATTGTAAACACGGGTCGTGAGTTGAAAAGTTGTCTTCCACTTAAAGGCACACAATTAATACAGTAGTTAGTATGGACGCTATAAAGAAAATACTGTACGCGTATTTGTAATAATTATTTTTGCGATATGTTTGACTGTGTTTCCGATTATGTAACTGAATATTGTTAAATTTTGTCACAGCAATCTACGTGCTACTTCATACGCGATTGACATTAGCTTTGGAATCACAACTAGTAATGTATTATGACACCGGTTTTCTCCTTGCTTAAGGTTAATGTAACTGTGATAACATGTTATACTTTTACTACAAAAAAAACTACATTGCTATCATTACCTTTAAAAAATTCAACTGACGAGTTGAGGACAGGTACCAAATTTATAGAGAATAAGTTACAGTAGCGGCCATTAATGTGGAAACACCGGCCTTATCTAGTCTACTGGACATTTCTAATATTTAATAGTGTAAGCGTTATGTTATTGAACTATTGTCACTAAGTGATAGTGACATAAACACTAATTGTCAAAATTGATATGTCAATAGCATGCTCAATGACAAACAATTTACAATAGAAAAATTTTGGTGTTTCCAAATCAATGGCCATCGCGCTACATACATATTAAGTATATGTATACTGTAACGAGAAAAATATAATTTTTGGCATTTTGAACCAATTCCTGAGTGTAAATTAAAATGCAAAATTACATAAGGGCTCCTGACATTGAAATAAGGCGTGTACCTACATATATTTAGGGGAACAGGGAACAAAATTGGGATACGGAGCGGAATGGGAATATGGCATATTAAATCAACGTAGTGTGTGTCTCATAGTATAGGCTATACGTATATTTTCTTGGTTCTTTAAGTCGTCTAATAAAGCAACTATTCCCAGTAAGTAAAACGTTTCGGTTTATTAATTCAAACCTTATTCATTTACGTTGTAAAATTAATAATGTAGAAAATAAAATGTTGATGTATAACTTTTAAAAAATTTAATTGGAGTTCTTTTTTCGTCGGTTGTAGCGGCTTTATGTAAAGATAATTGAAATGAAACTTCTTCTTACGTTTCGACAACTATATTTGTCTTACTCATAAATAATTAATATTGAAATGTCATAATAAAAAGTCAAAAATAAAAACTAGGCCGAAAGTCGATGTGTTAAAATTTTGAAGATAATTAATTATAAAATTTGATGACTTAACTTTATGAGATATACATGATTACTTGTAACTAATAAGTAGGATTTTAAATTACAAAGTTTGTTTTCGTTGTTTCATTGATGAGAGTTTTACAAGTAATGCTTAAATATGATATTTAAGCAGATATTCATCAAAAAATGTCATATATTTTTTAAAAGCTATAGATCAATATTTTATTTTGTACATTATCAATTTTACAACGCAAATGATTAAGGTTTGAGTTAATAAACCGAAACGTTTTACTTACTGGGAATAGCTGTTTTATTATATATATATATAATCGAAAACCTTAATTACCCTAAGGTGTTAAGGTGTTAAACTAACTATGTACAAATTCCGCCCATTCTCGTCTATTTCTTGCCTTCTTCTTTGCTTCTCTCCAGTGTAGTCCTCGTTCTTCTAGAATCGCCGCCACTGCCTCATCCCATATCTTCCTCGGTCTGCCTCTCTCTCGTTTCGGCACTGCTTTTGTTTGCCATATGATTTTGACTTGTTGTTCATCCTTCATACGGATTAAATGACCAAACCATCTTAATTGTTGTCTTTCAATACTTTTTATTAAAGGTTCCACTTGTAGCTCTCTTCGGATATCCTCGTTTCTAATTCTATCTTTCCTAGTAACTCCCATCACTGCTCTTAAGTACTTCATTTCTACTGTCTGTAGTCTTCTTTTGGTTTCCTGTGTCAAAACCCATCCCTCACTTCCATATATCAAGGTTGGTTTAAAGATCGTTTTATATACCACCTTTTTCGTCTTTTTTGTTATTTCCTTTTTACGTAGGAAGGAACTACTTAGAGAGTAATACAGTTTTAAAGCATTCGCTATTCTTTCGTTTATTTCTGCATCATTTTTACCATCTCTATGTATCTTCACCTCCAGATATTTAAATACCTCTACCTGCATATTATCGTTGACCTGTATTGATATATGTTTATCTTCCCTTCCTATTACCATAACTTTGGTTTTTTCTACATTAATATTTAAGTTTCTGGCTTGCAGCGACTCTTTCCATGTATCTATATTTCTTTGTAGCTCCTTTTCATTTCTCGCGAACACCACTACATCATCAGCAAAGACACATTCCGAAATCTTGACTACCTCCATATTTCTACATCCTACTATAAATTTATTGGTCTCTTCCTTCACTTCCTTAATTATGTCATCCATAACTACTATGAACAGCACAGGACTTAATACGCCTCCTTGTCTTAATCCTTCTTTTGTCGTAAACTCATCTGACTGTAAATTCCCAGTTCTTACATAGTTTCTCGTATTTCTATATAGGCTTTTTATGGCGTTAAGCAGATTTTTGTTTACATCTCTCTTCCTTAAACTATTCCATATTAGTTTTCTTGGCACACTATCGAATGCTTTTTGGATATCTAAGAACGCTATAAATATGTTGCTATGTCTGTTTTTCTCAATTAGCTGTCTCACGGTGAATATATGGTCCTGTGTGTCTCTTCCCTTTCTAAAGGCGCTCTGCGATTCCTCCAGCTGTGGCTCTATTATAGCTTTGAATCTTTTTTCAAGAATTATTTCATAAACTTTTATTATACGACCTAAAAAACCAAGAAAATAGACGTATATCTATTTATGAAAGGTCAAGGGAATTTCGAAGAACAGTATAGGCTGTGGATGTGTGTTCAGAGATGACGCTTATTGTATTGACATTTTTAAAGTCGTCTGTCACAGTTGATTTGGCATTTATTTCGCATTTGCGTTTTTACATGCCGGTGATGTAATTTTTAGTAATCGAGGAATTAGTTTATTAAGAAGATAGGTTCAAATTTCTCATTTTAATGATTTAATTAGCTTAGTACATAGTCTTAAGAATATGTGCTGATTAAAATGTGGATGCATTCAATTACCGTATGCAACAGAACAAGCAAAGATGATTGAAGTTCGTTTGGGGCAAAATGGGGAGCTCCTAATTATGCCTGTATTCCCGCTATTTTGCTGTAAAAAAAAACCGGTATTTTTTTAAAAATATTTCTCTAGTGCAATATGGTGCGCACAAATAAAAGAAATGACTGATAGACAGACATGGTGTGAAGAGTCTATGCGAAATGCTATAAGTAATTGTAGTAGCTGGAAAAAAAAATGGATTCTCCAAGAACAGCTACGCTATTCATTGTGCCCTAAACCACTCTTGAAACAAGAACAAGAAAATTTAAAACAATACGGTGATATTCGAAAGGTATTTCAACAAAATAGCTACATATTATGTTCAGCTAGGTAAAACTAAATAAGAATTTTTCAGGACTAGATCGGTATACCTAATACTATATTTACAACTGCATAGGAAACTCAACTTTCAGACTATTTAAAATAAATGGAATTGCGGCTTGTTGACTTAACAACTAAAGATGTTACACATCTTGCTTACCACATAGCGGAGAGAAATCAAATCTTTCACCCAATTTGATCAAAAACTATGTTTAGATGGCACGGATTGGCTTACAGGCTTTTAAAAAAGACATACGGATCCCTCTGCGTTTAGCTGAATCAATATCGCCCTATGGGATTTAATAAAGAGGCCGTGCAAAATTTCTTGCACTTCTTTCAGAAGTAATTGAAAAACACAAATTGGTCCCAAGTAAGATCTTCAATGTAGATGAAACCGGAATGACAACTGTTTCAAAAAAGTAGTAAAAAATAGTTGTAGCTAAAGTTCAACGACAAGTAGGAAGCCTTACGTTTGCAGAAAGGGATCAGCTCGTTACGGCTGAAATATGTTTTTCTACAGATGGAAATTACATGTCCTCAATGCTTATTTTCACTCGGCAACGTTTGAAACCTGAGCTCCTGAATGGAGTCCCTTCTGGAACATTGACAGAATGGCACCTTTGTGGCTGGGTGCAGAGTGAAATTTTTGTGAAATGGTTGAAAAGTTTGTCGAGTTCTTCAGGGCAAATAAAGGAAAAAGAAAGCTCTCTCTGACAAAATCTTAAAAATCGAAAAAGCGAAAACAAGGCCAAGATAGTTTTACATCCAAAACAGGAGATGAATCTGACGCGGAATGTCTACGTCATCGTCTTTATTCGGAATCTAATGAAGGCTGGATTAGTTCTGTGGGTATGTCAGAAATTGTCTGATAATTCCTGTGTATATGCTGAAAAAAACGATGCGATACTGTGTTGGTTTATAACTGTAGATATTGTAAGAGTAAAGTTTAAACGTCTCTGTATTGCCTCAAGGTAATCATCATTTTGCGCCACATGCGGGGCATACTGGTGAAAACTTCAGCAAAAAGTAAGAAGCTCGAAGAAAATGCGGTTATATTTGTATATTTCTTGCGATAAAGTGAAAAATAATTTCCTTAAATTTCAATGGACATTATACATGTTTTGAACTAATAAACGACTTTATACCTTAACATCCCCATTTTGCCCCCAGTACCCCTACAGTTTTCTATATACTGTAGTGATGGCTAGAATAGAATAACTCTCGATGCAAACGAGCACTTTGATGTACTCGCGAACGCTATATTGAATCGAAATCAGTTATGATGTTTCGGAATTTGGTAGTTATAGCGTAAAAGTTTCGAGTTAAACCAGGAACTTTTATACTCGGATTATATGGTACATACACTGCCGTTCATATATTTGGGAACGACTAAGAAAATCTCGAAAAAAACAAACAAAATTGAAATATTAACATTTAATTGTGTTTTATATGAAAGGGTATACATTTCTATATATATGAACATAATTTACAATAGTATTATTATCTTCTATCTCATAAATTACAAATAACTGTTTGTATTTATTCTAATTAAAAAAACACCTGTATTTTTTAATCGTCCCCAAATATATGGACAGGTAGTGTAGTTGATTGAGGTATATGAAACTGATTTGTACACTTCTAAAATTATAATATCTGTTTCAGCTGATAAAGTTTCTTTAAATGTACAAATTTCAGTATAAATAAGATGTGTTTTCTTCTTTATAGATTCGATGCAGTTTTACATAAAAACTCAATCTGTTTTCAGAAAAAAACAAAAAAAAAAATTATATAATAATAATAATAATAATAATAATAATTTATTGATGCTGTCCAAAGGTTGCACATGTCAAGAAGAAAGAGAAAAAAACACAAACACTTTACAAGTTAAACAAAATCACTTAGTAAAATTACATCACACAAAAATTGATTGTAATCGTAATAGGCCTTTTTGGTCAGATAATTCTTCAAGCTTACTTTAAATTCCGATAATTCTAAATTTCTAACCTCAGTAGGTAATTTATTAAAAAATTTAGGTGCCAAAAAGTCGATGCCTGTCTGGGTCCTAGAGAGCCTACTGAATTTTGAACACAAGTTTTTGTTGTTTCTAGTATCATAATTATGAAACTCAGCAGAGGTAGAGTATCGATCCAAATTAAGTTTAACGTATACAACATTATAGTAAATATACAGTGAAGGAAAAGAGAGTATTTTAAGTGATCGGAAGGCCCCTCTGCAATCCTCTCTATAACCCAGGTTTGCTAACAGTCGCACGGCGCGTCGCTGTAAAGCGAAAACTCTCTCCGCCGCAGCGGAGTGCCCCCACGCAACAATGCCATAACACATGCGCGACTGAACATAAGCGAAATAAGCCGACATTAGTACGTTGATGGGGACTAAATCTTTCATATTTCTCAATAAGTAAATCGCCGAGGTAATAGATGTGGCAATCTTATTCACATGCGGCTGCCATAGCAATCTCGAGTCTAACGATATTCCCAAGAAGGCTACCGGGCTATCATCCGCCCCATCAACGCAACGGAGTGTAAAAACACGCGATTGAGTTTTCGCTGCGTTCAGAGTTAGTCCATTCGCCACGCACCAGTCACCAACACAAGACTGCGCCTCCTCCATCCTATCAGCAAGACTTTGAATATCCTTGCTACTCGCTAGCAGATTTGTGTCATCAGCGTATAATATGAACTTTACATTGGGGGAGCAACTAGAAATATCATTAATATATATTAAAAATAGAACTGGCCCCAAAACTGAGCCTTGCGGCACACCATGGTTAATACTTATTAAATTTGACGACATGTCGTTCACAGTAACACATTGCGTCCTGTCAGAGAGATAAGAGCCAATCAGGTTCACCACCTGCGGCGAGAATCTGTAATAGCGCAATTTATCCAATAAAATGGAGGAGGAGACACAGTCAAAAGCCTTCGACAGGTCACAGAAAACAGCCTGAACATACTCTTTCGATTCAAAACCAACCTGGATAAAGGAAATCAAGTCATTTATCGCGTCCATGGTTGATAGAGACTGTCTAAATCCATATTGTGCCCCACTCAATATATTATTATCATTGAGATATTTCATAAAACGTGATTTAATAATTTTCTCAAAAATTTTACCCAATGCAGGAACAATTGCAATAGGTCTGAAATTATCAAGAGTATCATGCGAACCACTCTTGTGCAATGGTAAAACACGTGACTTCTTCCATGCATCGGGATAAACAGAAGCTTTAATTAGCATGTTCAATAATTTAGTCAGAGGAATTACAATAATGTGACAAACGGTTTTGACTAATTTAGAGTTAAGTCCGTACACATCTCTAGACTGTGAGTTGTTTAAATTAAGAATAATATCTCTCACTTCATTAAAAGTGACATCGCCAAAAACGAAAGGCTCGCTAACACTATATTCATATTTTTTTAAATAATAGAGGTAATCATTATTAGCAGTCGGTAAAGCTTCAATAATGCTCTCCGCCACAGTGGCGAAATGAACATTAAAATTGTCAGGAGTGATATCGGTTTTGACATCAACCGTCGAAGAACAGTGGCCATTGATAACATTCCACATTGCGCGTGACCTATTGCCAGAATTTACAATGTAATTCTCATTAGCCTTTAATTTTGCCTCTTTAATCGCTTTGTTATAATTCAAACGGAAACTTTTATATAGGGGTTTATATGAATGGTCTCTTTGCGAGATATCGTGCAAAGCATGCAGTTGATTTCGCATTATTTTTAATGTATCGGTAAACCATAGTATTTTGTTATTTTTACCTCCAGCCTTGCGTTCAGATATAGGAAATGCAACATCCATGCCACTCTGCAAATAGAAAGTAAACATGTTACACTTATCCTGAATGTCCATTTCTGAGTCATCTATAAAATTCCAATTAATATTGTTAACAAAATTATAGAAGTGATACAATCCGCGCTGCGTTATGGGTTGCACCCGTCCACCCCGCGTCGCTATTTGCTCGGCACGATGAGGCACAATACTAATCCCCACACCGAGGTGATCAGATAATCTGAGGTTTGCAGTGTATGAGAGAAAAGAATTATCGGTTTGCGTAATGACATTATCTAAACAAGAATTATTACGGGTATTGGAAGTAATAGTGCAGCTCATCCCAAAAGTGGCTAAAAGATCAGTGAAAGCCAAATTATGTTTGTCAGTAGTATTGAACTTAAGATTGAAATCGCCATTCAATACCAACGTACATTTTGAGGCCAATACGATACACAACACATTATCCATTATATTGAAAAATGTTTTCATATCACCAAGCGGTGATCTATATACTGTTACCACAATCATATTGTAACATGCAATTTCTAGGGCACATAACTCACAGTGCACTTCAGCTGACAGACAGTTAATATCATCTCTGACTTTACAAAACCCAGAAATATTGCATTTACAATAAATTACAACCCCTCCATGAGTTTGCCGCGATCTACAAAAATAAGTACATAAGCTGTAATTATCAACCACGGCACAAACAATTTCCTCAACCGACATCCAGTGCTCGCTGAAACATAACACGTCATATTGCAAATCAAAAGTATTTATTTCAAGTAATTTGTTCCGCAGACACTGTATGTTCAGATGGTATATATTAACGTGGTTCGCAGGGCTTAAACCTTTGTCAAATTTAAATATATAGTCTACACTACTTTCCTTAGAGTCATTATTCCCAGAACTAGGCAAACACCGCTCCTCCCTTGAAATCCTGTCCTCCACGAAAAAATCTGAACTGTTTAATAACGACACCAGATGGCCAAAATTCAGGTTTATACAGATCATCAATTAGATCCACATCAGCGCAGACATGAAACGAAGAAGAGGATCCCTTGGAATTCAGAGACACAATATCAAAGTTTCGATTTGGTAACTTTGAGGTCAAATACTGATTTATCGCTAATTCAGTGGTGTTTTTCTCACATCTGCCAACATAAATCCATAATTTGGGTTTCACTCCGCTAAATTCACTAGTGGACGATGAGATATTCGTGCCAGTTATTTTTTGAGTGTTCCCTGTATATGCCTGTTTGTTATTGTTATTACCGCTTAAAGTTCTTGTTTGGTTTTTGTTTCTCGACTGACCGGATTTCTTTCCATCACTCTTTCTTTGGCTAGTTGCAGATTTTGCGATCGATTTCTTCGTACTGATTACGGATTATAAACTTACATCGTGTTCACAATTATCCGCGATCCGCCGGGATAAATGTAAGCCAGTAACTTTTAGCCAAAATTTGTACTTAGGCCTAAAAATAGAGGGCTAATGTGAGCAAACTTTTTACTACTACCTTAGACATAAAGTTGTATGATTCAAAAGCTATGTCTGTAATTACCCCGTGTCATGCAAAAAGAATTGAAAAAAAATGTGGTATGTGTACATTCTAGTAACTCCATTTTTAAATAATTTAAACAAAAGCGATTCGATACTCAAGTAGTAAAAATAAACTAATTTCGTTTCTCCACTGGCACAACAGACGAGAATTTACCAATAAACAATTCTTACCCCTTTCATATGATTCCAGTATCAGCTTATCAGTTAAATTATGCTTTTGAAGAGTCCCAAGACTTTAGACCAATGATTTTTAGTTCTGCTGATACAAAATCTTTGATTACACCAACATTTAAATACGGCGACGTTTCATTAACCCCTTCGAAATAAAGATAATAAATTTTCTTTTTCATAATTGTAAAGTAGTCTATTTCTCTCTATTTTGTCCAGCGATCTTCGTCGCTCTCATGGATATCTATTCATCGTCCTTTTTCTTGTTTTTTTTTTGTTTTGTTTGGTACGTAATTTTTGTATTACGTGTTTGTATTTCGGTGTTGCCTCGTTTCTGTTTTCTGCTTCTCTGAGTTGTTTCATCTCTTCGGCTGCAGTCAATACTTTTCCAAATGTTTGTAGTTTTAATCTTGGGGTACCAATTTCTGTGGTTTAGTCTCACATTTTAAAGATTTCATTGACGACTGAGTATCATAGTCAAGATCATGGACAGCATTTCTTATCAACTCATATTGTTCCTTAATCAATTTCGCTTGGGTAAGTAAAGCAAGAACATTCGGGTCGAAGAATCGTTGAGAAAGACCAGGATGCTGTGGATAACATATTTTTCCTGTGCTAGAAATCTGCAAATATTGTGGGAAGACAATAGTTTCAGTACATACATCCGATTCGCAACTCGTTGCAGCCAGAACATATTTAAAACCAAGAAAAAGGACCATAACTAGCGAATTGAGGGGTATTAGACTAAAGCAAGTCACCTATAGAAAATGCTAGAAACATCTTTTGATGGTGTTTTTTTTAACGGGTAATGTTAACCCGGTTCCAAACTGAATTCCATGAATATCCTCATAGGAGATTTTTATCAGTTAAGGATTATAAGATGTTTTATTTTGTGTTTTTTCAAATGTGCGTTTTCAAATGGTTTAAAATTATGTTTTTGAAGTGGTAGACCTTCACTCTTTTTTAACTGTAGTATACGAGCATGTAAATCGCCTTTTTTCCTTAATAATTTTATCTTGTTATTGTGGTAAGAGTTTAAATAATTAAATCAGCGTTTGCTTTCAGTAAAAATGTAGATTGTTATTTTTAGAAGCAGTGAATGGATGATTTTAGCGAACGTGTTTTCTGTCAGATTTTCTATCGGAAAACGTGTGTAATTCCGTTTCCGAAACGATAAACAGTAACAAACTGCACAGTAGGCTTACAAAAAATGAGCTACTGAACTGATAAGATTCATTCCACTTTGTTGCGCAAAATGCACAGTACAGGCGTAGTTATGCATATATCTACGTTCGTTTGTGGTGTAACCATACATAAGTATGTATGTATATTTGTATATATATAAACAGTTTAATCGTGGGCGCGCAACATTTTATCTCTATGAAAGGATGGGGAAAATGTGTATACATAAATTCGCGTATATATAAATGTAACTCTATTTGTGTACGAGGATGATGACTATAGTAACATTTCTTCAATAGCTTTGATAGTAAATTATCTAAAACGTTCATAAAAACTAAAAATATGCAAACTTCTGTATGCAAATAACATGTAAATGTATGTTACAAGACGTTTCAAATACTTTGGAAAATACTTTATAAAAACACGGAGTGTTTTGAACAGTATGCTCTTTAAAAACAAGTTAAACCAGAGACTGACAGTGTAAAGTTTATATCGGTGGCCTAGAATTTCAGTTTTAGATACCGCCTGTCTCTATTGATAATATACATGTAAGATATATGTTCTTCTAAATCCTTTTTGAAGAATAATTCTTTTATTGAATTATTCTTGAAATTTTTATTTATCTCTACAATATTATTTTATATACAGTGTCGTTAATAATGGAAAATCTGAAAACTGGGAATAGTAGAGCCTAAAATTCCCAAAAATTCCCAATAATTCAGCAAGTTTTCATAGAATGAACGTGAAAATTGGTGTTACTACGTTTTTCAGCATGATGAATAGGGGTTTGTCATCACTTTTACCGTTGCGCATAGAGGGCGTTAGTTACACCCTGCTGAATAGGTAAATCGAAGCTTATCTTTTTTGTGTTTTCAGAATTACACAAACCGAAAAGAAAATTTGAAAGAGCAACATTTTTTACATGAAAAATACATACCTACCTACTTGTTTAATTTGCTATCTTGATCCGTGTTCGAGATATTTGCATTCGAGAGTTTCGGTGCATTTCGTGTTACTACCGTAATTTTTAATTCATGGAATACAAAGTTGGCTTATCCATCTGACAGCTATTTATGCTTATTAAACTTGTGCTAAAAAGTGCTAAGCAAGTAGCCTTATCTTTTTCTGCCTTATTTGTACAAGAATAAATAGTAATAAAAAATGCCATAAAGTCATTATGCCGACGTTCCAAATAGTGAAATGTGAGATATGATTTGTGTTTATGCTCAAACAGATTTTAATGGACTTGCTGCAGCCCCATATATTCACAATTATATCCAAACCGAAGACAACCAAATCACAAACTTTTTTGAAATCTATGTTATCGCCTGCAGGAAACTGGGCGCTTTCCTAAGCGTCATAATGCTGCTGCAAACGCAATTTCAGTAGAACAAGAGGAGGAAGTTCTATTTCGTGCTATCGAAAATCAAGGAGCAAGTACCCGTCGTTTAAGCGCCGCGACAGCAATAAGTCAAACGTCTATCAATAGAATCTTACGAAAAGAGAAACTCTGTCCTTATCATTTCACTCCTGTGCAGAATTTATTACCTCAGGATCCTACTGCACGTTCACGATTTTCGCAGTTTTTACCGACGAAACAAAACGAAGACCGAAATTTTCTTGACAAAATTCTTAACGTTTACTAGACCTGGAGTTTTCAACTGGAGAAATAGTCATTTGTGGGTTTGTGAGAATTCACGCGCGTTAAGGGAAAGACATTTCCAGCACGAATTGAAAATAAACATTTGGTGTGGGAAGATATCTGATTTTTTCATTGATCTCTTTGAATTTCCACCGAATCCGTATGATCAACTATACTTAAATTTTCTGGAACAAAATTTAAACAGCCTGCTGGAAGATGTACCACTTGAACAAAGACAAAATATGTGGTTTATGCACGATGGAGCGCCACCACATTTTTCTCAGCCTGCACGCGAGTATCTGAACGAACAGTTTCCACATCGATGATTTGGTCCTGGAGGTGAATTTCCTTGGCCACCTAGAAGTCCAGATTTTAACCCCCTAGATTTCTCTGTTTGGTCTAGTATGAAGGAAATAGTGTACAAGGAAAGAATTGATTCCCGCGAAGAGTTGCTTCAGAAAATTCAATAAGCTGCCAATGTAATCAGAAATAAGGCGGGACTATTTTTTAACATCAGAAGATCTTTAAGAAAACGCATAGAGAAGTGTATTAAAGTGGGTGGTGGGCATTTCGAGCAGTTGCTCTAAATACGTTATTCACCAGTAGTATAATCTGCGGGCGCTTGTAACGACAGTTGCATCAGTTTGCTACTCTTTTGGAAAGTGGATTTTATATGACATTATTTTCAAACATATGACGTTACATATCTACTGATAAAGTATGATTGAGCGTGTATGCATTATTTCTTTTTATTATTTATTATTTACCTGACCTTCGTAATGTAAAGATCAAAAATTGTGTTAACACGACGAACTGTATTGAAACTTTCGAATGCAAATATCTCGAAAACGGATCGAGATATCAAAATTAAATAAGTATGTATCTTTTATGTAAAAAAGGTTGCGCTTTCAAATTTTTTATACGGTTTTTGTGATTCTGCGTGCACAAAAAAGATAAGCTTCGATTTACCCATTCGGCAGGGTGTAACTAACGCCCTCTATGAGCAACGGTAAAAGTGATGACACTCTCCTATTCATCCTGCTAAAAAACGTAGTAGTACCAATTTTCACGTTGATTCTATGAAAACTTGCTGAATTATTTGGACATTTAGAAATAAAATTATTAACTTGAACTTATTATGTCTTAAACAAGCAACATTTGTACAAGGCATGGTGCGCCCAATCCTCATGTTTTAGGCTCTACTATTCCTAGTTTCCAGATTTCCCATTCTTAACGACTCACACTGTATATTATCTCCGACTCTCAAGTAGGGCTGCCAAAAATCGTCTTTGTCAGGAATTGGGTACCCGCCCAGTCTACTACCCGGCTTCGGGTTAACCGGTTATCTGGTCCTAGTAAATCGTGTATCAACTATTCGGCTGTGTACGCATTTTCGGGTACCCGCAAACGGGTATTCAAGTCGGTCCTAACCTTGTGTTCACAACTTCGAAACAGCAGTTTCTAGTACCAGGATACCCGGTTTCAATCAATAGCCTTAGGCCTTAGTGACACAGGTCGTAGGAAGATACTCGTTTTCAATTTTCTTCTTCATTATCATTTGACTTTAGTTCAGCTATGTATTTTGTAAATATTTTCCTAAAGTAAAACACGTGTTTCCAAAATAAATATTTCCTAAACCTAACTCGTCATTGAATGATAAACCAAATTATTATCAAGATCTGTATTAATAGGAAGGTACGTCTTTTGGAAATTCTAATACATAATAATACTATCTATCCATAATACGTTTACGATTCATTCTTACTAAAACTTACAATCTTATCAATTCTAGTTAAATATAAACATAGGTGTTTATCTAAATAGCAAAAAATGTATCTTGATAGATATTTGTAGATACAGGAAATCTGGTGACAACGCTTTTTCACTCAGGTAACGTGATCTATCATTTTAAAATTTTGTACATAAAAACGTTTATACAAGGTTAGGCAAATGTATGGATCCATTCGAATATCTTTGATATGACTACTTAGATATTAATAAGACTTTCTATAACTAATTAAATACAAATCGGGGATTCGATGAGTATGTTTATATCCGAATCAGACTTCCTGTTTCGCCGGAAACAATATCTACTTTTTTATTTTAAATGAAACATCCTGTATATTTTTACGAATTTTAGTAGCGCCCTGCTGGGAGTTCAACAATAATAAGGTTTGACACCTTTTTGTTGAACAAGGACAGAAACATTTAATTAAAAACGATAATGCAAATTTTATCGAGGAAAGAAAACTGAACACATAACAAAATCAATATCAGTTAGTGATAAAGTATTCGAATTGATGACCAATGATGATGACTTCTTGGCAATATCCTTGAATAGCATTTGCCAAAGCTTCGACACGAATTAATTGCACTTCCTCAATTATGTTCTGCAATAAATCGTCCAGATTTTGCGGTCGTCTAGTATAAACAACAGATTTTAAAAGACCCAAAAGGAAAAAATCTAGAGAGTTTAAATCTGGAGAGCATGCGGGCCATTCAATGGATCCCCTACGACCAATCCATCGATTTGGATATGTTTCGTTTAAAAAATTTCTAATATTAAGGGAATAGTGAGGGGGTGCTGCATCACGTTGGAACCAAACATTTTCAGCTATTTCTGGATCTGCGGCAACATTAGGAAAAACCTGAACACGTAAAAGATCTAAATAACTCTGTCCGCAGTTAGTGTACCATGTATGAAAAATGAACCAATAATACGGTTTCTGAAAATACCAGCCTGAACGTTTAATTTTTGCGGATGTTGTGTATGCGGTTCTAGCATCCAATGAGGGTTATCTATTAACCAATATCGACACTTATGGCGGTTAACGGTACCATTCAAACAAAACGCAGCCTCGTCTGAAAACACCAAATTGTATGTAAAATATTGATCAGTTTGGTAAATCTTCATAATTCTTCCACAAAATTCAATTCTGTTATCATAATCCTTGTCCAATAATTCTTGCACTGAATGTGGTTTATATGGACGATATTTTTCGTGCTTCAATATTATGGCTACTGATCTGCAATTTATATCATAGTTTAGTGCGAGGAATGTAGTTGAAGTTTGTAGTAATTCTTCTAATGCTATAGCATTAATCTTGAGCAATACTCTTCGGTAAATTACTAACACTTCCAGTCAAGTTATAGCTTCTCAATGTTTTACCGACGACGCTTCGTGATATTGGGGGGTGATCTTGATGTAGATTGTTAAATAAAACGCACACTTCTTCATGAGTTCTGACGCGATCACCAAAACTAATCAAAAAAACTATTTAAAAGAGTTGGAGCGCTCTAAATGACCTAATCCACGACATTAAAGTTGAAGAGGCCAAAAATTATATTTCAACGGTTTATAATACCACAGCTATTTCAACATTTATTATCCTAGGTATAAACTAAAATTAAGGGTTTATTCAACTATTTTGGTATTACAAACGATTATTCAACATCCACAACGCGTACAAATATAGAAATTTGTTTTATTGTATGGTGAGTTTCATAGAAACTGTACAACTTTTGTATTTCTAAATACCTAATTAAGCATGCTGCTTAAACTATATGTCAACGGCTTATAATAAGTTAAACATAAACGTTATCTTCAGTAGAGTAAGCAGTGAGCATACGGTTGAACCAAAAAAATCGGTATTTTTATAAGTAAATTTCTTTATGGTTATTGCATTGATAATATTTAGTGAATAAGTAGTTGAAATATGTGTGTTAAAGTAATTCAATATGCAATTCAATCTGAGCTATAGACGTCCTTGAATTCGGTTTATTCAGTTTTAATATAAGAATTTGATGCTAAATTTCCAAGTAGTAGTAATATTAATTGCAGTCAACCCTAGCCCGTGAGTCATAATGCATAAATGCGATTTTAGTTGTCGATTCTGCATAATATGGAGGTGTAGATAGTATACATCCTGTATATATTTTTTGCTAATGGCATATAATAGTAAATAGTAAATAAAACATCTACTATTTAAACGGAGTGATTAGAAAACATTGGAATAGCCACAACAATTTCTTGTTTCCATCAGTTCGCTATTGCGACCAACAATGACAAACCTTCAAAATTCTCGCTGTCGCTATTTTTATGTTCATAATGAAGAGAACGAAAATAGGACATTAATAGGTCTTTCACAGTTCGTATACTTTATGAGTTTGCGAAGGTCCCAGTACATTACGTTCTTTTATAATGTTAAATATGATTTTGTCAGTCGACGGATAGCATCATTGGAATTTATTTTAGGCGCAGAGGCGAATTTTTAGCGGCTGATTATATCATAGTCGTAATATCTTCAAACTAAAGGCGAGTGTTTATAATTTATGCGCATGCATAATTAATTATGATAATTTTTGATCGGAGGTGTAAAATTTCTTTCTGCTCCAACTTAAATATCTTCTGTTTTCTAAGAACTAACATTGCGTCTGCGTATTAAAAAAAATACTTTCTTAGTGGCACCGTCAATAAAGTACATAAAATTGATTTTGTCTTACATCCGTTATTGTTTAAAATTTGTGTTGGAATTATGAATGAAGAATGTAACAAAATGTGAGAGTACATGCGGAAGAGATATTTTCAACATTTTTACTACTTACCACATTTTTAATGCGAAAAAGCTCTAACACTAATTAAGAATTAATTTAGAAAAACGGCGAGCAGCGGGCAATGTGTGGATACGCAAAAGGGCAAAATAATGTTCTTGGGCTAAATATTTTTGCTTATATTATCCTCATACATTTATGTACAAAATTGCACAGAAAATAGGTTTCTTTCAGTCAAAGTGGCAGAAAATGCTAAAAGAAACAAATTTCATCCATATATAGACACGCAATAATTTAATAAAATTAACTTTTTCTTACTGATATCCTTAAAATAGCTGCTTTAGCAAAAAAACTTTTTCATTGAAAATTCTCAGATCTCCCACTTATTAAAACAATAAAAAAACAAATATATTTTTTGCCATTTACAAAAACATTATTCCAGTAGTTACGGGATACTGCACCGAAATTTCTTGTTAATTTTTCTAAGCTAACAATAAGTAATTTTCTACAATTTTGCGTTTGAAAATATTTGTCTATCATTTCAAATAAGAAATTTCGGCTATGTTCATTTTAAAAACCTTGCACTCTATATAATACATATAAGCTATATGAAAGAAAGAGAAATAAAAATAGAAATACATTCATTAAAGAACAAAATCACAAAATCAAAATTGTTTAGCCAACTATTATCGATAATGATAATGCTCCCAGATTATTGGAAAGTTTTTATTTCTTCGAAAAACGTTTTTTAATTGTAGCGTTCTACAAACGCTGTATTTCAATTTTGTTAATAATGTTTGTGCATTTTATTGTTTTATGTATTGTACAATGTAACTTTATTGCTATATGGTTTTGAAAATGTGATTTAGTTCCATTGTATTTATTTAACATGCTTCTAAAAGTAGAAATGAAACGAAACATATTCTAACGTAACCCTTATATAGGCGCCGGGTACTAGTTCTACCTTTCCGCGGGTGTGTGGGACTCCGAAGCCCTCTGGAACCCGTATACCCACCAAAACCATCCGCGTTCTACTCCCGCCAATCTGGAACCTCTGTTCGAATTTCGTCCGATCGAGGGACAGTCTTTTAACATTCCTTAACTCCGTAATTTGCTGATCTTTCGTCCGCTTCCTTTATTGTCATAATGTTGGTGACATGTTTGCAGATACACTCCCATGCAGGATTCTCAATCTTTGAGCATGAGGGCAGTCATATTTCCAGCTGACATCGTTTTTCCGAGCTAACTATTTGTTACTTGACGATCTTCCCCCCACCTTGGACATACGAAGAGTGTACGTTCCGCTGAACCCACTTCGGGGCAATATCTGCACACGTCATCGCTGGTTTTGCTCATTCTTTTAGTATAGTATATACTATTTGAAACATCCGTGACCCGTGAGTACCCGTGTAAGATAGTATGCGATTCGTCGGTGCCGGCATTTGACCCAGCCATCTATTTGCGGGATCAGTTCTGTGGGCCATTGCGCAGTTGCGCTCCAACTACTTTGCCACTTCTGGAGTATATTCTTGCGTTTCCTTTTTGGTTATTCCCATATCGGTGGTATTGCTACACTGAGAGAAATAGATTGTACTCTTTAACATAAATATAGTATACTTTAATATATTTTATAGCTCCTATAGGGACAATCATATTTTATATTACCGGTGACAATATCTGTATAGTAAATTTCTGTGAATAGTTTTTATTAACTCGTATGGTAAAGTTGGTGTCCTATATTTGTATTATTAATTTGAGCATACATGTTAGTAAATGTGAAAAAAATCTCTAGTAGCACTGACTATATTTGATAATAACTGTTAAATTTTTTATTGTACCCAGTATAATGTAATATTTTACTATGTACGATACATGATGCTCATACTTACCATATAGCCTTGTAGTACTTACAATATTATTTTCTACTATAATAATCTAACGTCTCTTAGCATTTAAAATAGTAGATAGTAAACAATAATATAATGGATCATATGCGGGCACTATACAGCGATACTTACCTGTAATTTAAAATATAGTACTATACAAGGTTTTACCCAGTTCATGCATAAGGAAAGTGGAATATTACACAATCAAAACTATAATATTGATTTTATATTTTATTTGTCCTTAAAACCATTATTACAAAAATCCAACGTGTATTACTTTCATTAACATAACAATCACTAGTAGGTTACATTTAGGTTAATGTTCTATCAAAGCATAAAGTACCCACTACGAAGTATATGCATATAATATCTATTACTTACCTTTGAATATATTAATTAACTGTGGAAACCCCCACTCGATTAAAATGTTTTCCACGTTTGCATTCATTTCTGCTTACGATGCACAGAAATCAAGGAACGACCAGACACAAACATGCACCGACACGAATACGTACACCTGTATCACACGTACATAACACATGTCAGTAATTTTGTCGCGGCAAGACAGCTTATTGGTCGATTTCTTCGGTAAAGATTGACAATGAATAGAGCAAGGGGGTGGGAAGAGCGTTACAAACATTTATGTTAGAAATTGAATATGCATCGAATACCTGATAATATCGCAGTCAATCGCAACGACTATCTATATAATCCATAATATAGGCTTTCAGCAATAGAGTATATTAATTGTTACATCCATAAGCTGTAGATGGTAACATCCAGATTTTGCCTCTTACTATAAGCATGGTAAAATCTGGTTATTTTACTCTTAATACGCCACATATTGTCGTTTTGACAATAATTATTTTAGTAATTAACATAAAGAGATTTACGATCTAATTTCTACAATCCATTTTTCTCAGTGTATATATGCTTTTTCGTTCGTCGATCAGAAGGCGTATCGGTGAGACGCCAGCGATGACTTGCAGTGCCTGGGAAGACACGCTCCTGTAGGAGTTCGTGGCCCTAACAAGAAACTCTCTTTGAGCCTTCGTTAGTCGACGCACATCTGCGGTTTTTTTAGCATATTCCTTCCAGATCGGTGCTCCATAGAGAAGAATAGATTAGACGGCATTGTAATCGATTCTTCTCTATGGTGCACCGATCTAGCAGGAATGCCTTAGAGAAACCGCACATGTGCGTCGACTAACGAAGGCTCAAAGAAAGTTTCTTGTTAGGACCATGAGCTCCTACAGGACCGTTCTAACGTAACCACGTCCAACAATTACTAACCATCTACAGTCCATTCATTTTCTGTTTGCGGAAACCCGCCCTCACGTGCATCTTGCGTCACTAGCTCGAAGAAGCAGGCGGAGCTCGCTGAACGAACAACGTACAGTACTACAGATAAACGCCGACTAGAGATACAGGCCTATGGCATGGACTGGCAGTAGGCATCTTGTCTGAGTTCTCCACGCGATTCTGAAGTCACATTCAGGATTGGATTGCCTGCCGTAGCGAGAATATCATTGATGCGCTTAGCTCTCTTTGATATAACTGTGGTAGCTAATCTTGTGTCCAATTATTTTTTTAGTTTGGTTGTTGTTTTTCATAATAACTTGAACGTATTTTATTTTATCTAGAGTTCTGAATAGTTTTTTTCTTTGTAAATAATTATACTTACAATTTATATATTCTATAATATAATTTCTCATCTAAACGAGTTTAATGAAAAATGTTCAAAAGTAGTAATATCTGCTGAAGAGATTTTAGTTTTAACATATATTTCCGGATACATATGCTTAAAATTATTTCCAAAACTTCCATGTGGTCACTGCAAGAGCTCGCTTATAATTGCTGATCCTAATTTGATTTAGATAACGTTGAAATCGAAAATATTTATGTGTACATTGACAAAAAAACCAGGTGAAAATTAAAATTTCGATTTTCTGATATTTAACATCATCATTTATAGTTTATTTAGAACTATTATATGTACATCTTGAATTTGGAGAATACTTTTATTTATTAAAAGACATTTTTCAGCAACAATTAGAAGAAAATGATTGTTACAGTTTCTTCCGATGTAATTGTGATACAATTTACGATATTTAATTGAAACGTACGTCTCTTCATACCTGTGCAATATATTTCTAAAGAATTATGTCAAAAGTATTATTGCTAAAGTAGCTTCTAGTAGAAGCGAAAGAAATCCACAAAAACTTAAGTCTCCTTAGTTATTTTCATTTATTTATTATTTAATAAAATAGGATTTATGCTCTATTAAACGCTGCTGTGCGCAGCTAGTCCGACGATATGTCCCCCACCAGCTTGTAGCTGTCAGAGTATCCCTCTCTCCATGTTTTGGGCCTGTAATCTAGTCGGCATCGTGCAGATACATATTACAATAAAAACTGAATTTCGTATTTTGTACGAATCGCGAAGACAGTACGGGCTATGTTCTCACATGCGATTTATAACGTTTCGCCATATTTCTTCTGTCTCACTCCATTGAGCACGCCCTTTTGCCATCGCGCATCTGCGAGCTGAAAATGCATGGACTGTGGTGAATTAAGCGTTCCCAATTTTTGACGTGTGTCGCCAACTAACAATTTTATTTCGAAGTCAGAAATTATCCTCACCGTTGCTGATTCGCTAGCAATCAGTTAAGCTAGAGATTCCAAGCAACGTTCGCGCGCGGAAATTGAAAGTCGCTTAATGTGTTTTATATGGACGGGCAATCGGTTTCCGCGCGCGGACGTTCCTTGGCATCCCTAGCTTAAGCGTTTCAATATGAACAGATCCACCTTTTATTAGAATTGATTTCCAACGATTGGCAACCAGTTTTTGAACAAAGCTATTGAAAACTATGAAAATTCAAAGTCCATAAGCAGATCTTTAGAAGGCGTTATTGTTTGAACGCTTATATTTCACTGTTTTTATTTTTTCTTGTTAATAAATGTGTATATTATTTCATATATTACCAACTTCTTTATTATTGTTTACAACAAATAATTAACATCTATACTTTTTTTACTTACAAACTATTAAGGTTTTTCTCGAAAGAAATAATATGAAGATGCCAGTAATAAAACTTTGTGCAGTACAATTTAACAGGTTTTAAAGACTAAATACGATTTTGATATGATCTCTGCAAGATATATTTTGTTTATCTACACTTTTTTTTATAAAATATATTAATTAATTTTATCGAATTTGTTGCTTTACTATTTTTTATTGTTTTACGATAATGTACTTAATAAGAATAAGTTACGACTTCGAATAATAAATGGCCAGGAACGTGCATATCTTACTAATTGGCATAGGTATACGATTAAACCTGTTATAAACAATAACCGGACAAAAACTACTCAACTAATGTTCTTTGACCTGGCTGTTACTACACGCTATGTTTACATAGTACATAGAATACGTGGGTACAAGTGCAAGTAAGTACACATACGGACAACTGACCCTGGCTTAATGATTAATTACAATAGAGATGGAGAATGTGGTAGAATTGACACAGCTACGACCTCGAGTCGTACAGGAACTGATACTAGGCTCGCGCAATTTACACCTTTTGCTCTTTCTTCTGCCTTCTTCGAGTTGCTGTGTGTGCCAGTAAACAAAGTAAACAAAACACTAAGACCGCGATGAGCGTGGTCACTTTGCCTTTACGTGGCACGTTAACTGATGTACCGGACTAACGCGCGGCTTTGCTTAAAAAGGTCAAGGAAAACGTACCGTTTATATGTCCCGACGTAGTAGGACGCGAAAAACTAGAGTCTATCACGATTCCGCGAAAATATCCACTTACTATGAAACACTTTTACTTGTCAAGCAGATGGGATCTCTCCATAAATAATATACATGGGTATATAGCATATACGTAAGGTAGTACATATTATGCTATGCAATATACACACGTACAGGGCCCCGAAAGTTTGTATACGCATACTTACTTCGGTATTTTAAACGGAACACCTCATATATTTTTCGATTTTTGAATTTTATGCAAACGGTGCGAGGTGAATAAAGTTATAAAAAATGATATAGCGGCTTATGGTCATGATATCCTATTGATATCGGTTTTAACTAATATGTGTAATTTAAAAATTAATAGTCCTTTTCATTCAGTTAATTTCAGTATATTTAAGACGACATGTTTCGGCTTTTAATTACCCATCTTCAGGTCTTCTACAAAATTAATGAAGAACATTACAATGTGTAGTTATAGGTATAAATTACAGATAAAAATTAAAAGAGATAAGTTGTTAAATTATAAAACATATGCAACAAGTTTGATTTTATATTATTTTTATATGAGTTTGCTTTAATTTTATAAAATATTTAAATATGATGAAAAAATACTAAGTATCTAATTAAAAATACTTACAAAACATCATATTTGAAAAAATTTCGATAATCAAATGGGTATACACCAACTGATCATTTATGAGGCTTAAAAATTATTAAAAAATTTTATTAAGGAAGATAACTAGCTATGTATGTTTGTATTGCGGAATAATATAATGCACCAAACGAAATGTATGTACAGGCTGTCCCACCGAAGACTGGGTCTTGGATTACAGCTCTATTTGTCATTTTAGAAAGAAACCTTTTCTACAAGAATGTTATAGAAATCAATGCTGCATCACCTAAAAATATTTTTGGGTTGATTTTTTTAAATAGCACTCTATATTTTTGCTTGTGCTTAATTAACCCTTACCCAAAGCCTTTTCAATCCATACTAAACATTTATGATTCCTCATGCAGGATTTTATAGTTAATTAATGATTTTGAATAATCCAATAAATTGTTGGCTAATTTTCAAGTCGCCTTGGTATATCAGCGCTAAACAAGGGATTAAAGCTGTGAATTAGTAAATATGCGTCGGCATCGGGTCATAATTTAAAACTAATAACATTTCTTTTTTAAAATGAGAAATTTTATGTCATTTAACTCTGTGATTATACAAAATTGCTTAAACATATATATATATATTCAGAAACCGTTAAAATAACAAAAAATAAACATGAAACAGTAAAACATATCATTAAATTAATTATTAGAATTTAAAGGAGATGTTCAAAAATATATCCTCTTTCTCTCAAAGACATTTCTATTTCCTTTTGCGTTACCTTTTGCAGCAACTCTGGCGAAACGGATAAAAATGCCTCCATTAGTGGTAAGTTCTCCAACATTTCATAGAAGTACGTTTGCAAAAATAGTACTATCGCTCTCCGTTTAAATTATTCTCGAAGAAAAAAGGGCCCACAATGTGACATTCAACAATTCCTCCTCATACATTTGTTTTCCATCTACCTTTTACTGCACGTGTTGCTACAGATCTAGGATTGTCTTGTGCATAAACGTGAGCCTTCTTTCTGTTCGGTACACTACTACTCTGGAAACTACCTTCTATCGATCACTCACAAAATCTTATTCTCCTTCCGTAATCATCATCGGTAGGCCGCTGATGGATGGATGCGTGATAAGGCTGATATTTATGTTTCCGTAAAATCCTTTGAACAGAACTCCTATACACACTTCGGCGTTTCTGCTGATATGCCTGGTGCTCACACTTGGCTGTTCAATCACAGAAGTAAAAACATTGAACTTATTATCTTCATTAATATGATGATAATTTTTATAAAGAGCACAGAGACTTTCAAATCTCTGTTTAAAATTACAACATTCCATTCTTAGACACCGTCTGTTTGGATACCGTTGTCTATATATATTTGAAGCCAAAAGACAATTTCGTTCATATTCACCTTATTGGAAATAGTAACACAAAAAAAACAAATTAACTTCTTTGTAAGAACCCTATCGATGATGATCTCATCGTAGGATAGTGCATTTTCTTTGTTCTAGCTTATGACTCACGCGCTCTCCAATATACCTGCCCGTACGGTTTACCTAACAGAGTTAGTTTTTTAGTTAGTTATTCGTCGATGTTCTTAGTAGTAAGATCGTGTTAATAAAACTGCGTTATTGGAAATTGTATTTTTAATTCCACAAGCCCTAATAACCAACAGGTTATGGGCCCAGTTTGCTACAGTTAAAGTGACAGTTTAAGTGCGGATTCAGTGTGAGTAAAGCGAAGTGATAAGCAGACAATGGCCAGCACAAAAGACACCCAACAAAATATTAAGCCGTTTAACGGGGATAATTATTTGGCGTGGGAGTACCGATTCCGGGCAATCATTGAACAAGAAGGTGGAATCGCTGTATTGGATGCCGAACCGCCGGACATTATTACGGAGGAATGGAAGAAATGGAAACGATTTGCAAAAGGCAAGCTAATTCAACATCTCGACGATTCGATGTTAGGTGAAATACCTGAAGGGGCGATAACACGTCAGATTATTGCACATTTTGACGTTACTTATGCATGTAAAAATCTCTCTACACATCTCAACGTGCAACATAAACTGTTTAATTATAAACTGAAGTCTGAAACTTCTTTGAAGAAGCATTTTATCGAATTAGACGAAATGATACGAGATCTAATGGCGTGCGGCAACAGCGTAAATGAGATGACTAAAGTGTGGTACCTGTTCAACACCCTGCCTCACTCATATGATGGGGTAATCACCGCCGTAAAAACAACGTCCGATGACCGTCTTACCTTAGCTTTTGTCAAAAAGTTATTGCTGGAACACGAACAAAAACTGAAAAAGGAAAGTGCTGACACAAGTGCCAAAGCATTACATGTTCAATCAGGCACTAAATTCTCCAATAAACGTAAACCAGCCAGTAAGGGAAATTATTCACGAAAACCCTATGCTAGATCTGGATTTAAATCCGCTCAATCCGTTCAGAAATGTTTCTTCTGTGGTCTCAGGAACCATATTAAAAAGGACTGTTATTATTACAAACAGCACCTAAAATCGGAAGAACAGCAGCACAAGAAAAAGTCAAAACAAGCCAGCACATCCAGACACTCACCTGAAATTATGACTGCAACCGTACCATTCTCGCAAGAAACGCAGAGTAGTTTTGCTTTTATATATAAGAGCCGGAAGTTATGAAACTGAACCGGTGGATGGAAACTTACAGTTTGTATTGGATTCTGGAGCAACAGAACATTTGATCAGCGACTTGAAATATCAAGAATTGAAGCAACCCATGAAGATTGCAGTTGCGAAAAAGGAAGCCTGCATTTGGGCAACACATGTGGGCGACATTGAAGTCGTGATCAACCACGACCGTATGGGAGTTATAGAAAACGTCCTGTACGCGCCGGAGGTTCCCTTCAATCTTTCGTCCGTCAGAAAAATGCAAGAGGCAGGATTTTCCGTGCTGTTTAGTCACAATGGTGAAGTAATTGCCAAACTCGGCCAGAAGACCATAATGACAGGTAAGCGCAAAAATTAATTGCATATGTTTCACTTCACAGTTCAAAATGCAAATGCGTCGTTGTTAAAAACAAAGGTCAGGCGGCAATAATTCATCAAGATACTAAAAATATGTTATGGCATGAATGGTTAGGTCATATAAGTAAAAATAAATTCACTCAAATAAAAGTAAAAGAACTAGCCGAAGATAGTAACTGTTTAAAGAATATAAATCCCTTAGACTCATTGTGCGAATCTTGCATTAATGGTAAGCAAACGCGACTTCCATTTTCGAAAGCCAAAGATAAAATTCACATTCAAAGGCCACTGTATATTGTACACTCGGACGTATGTGGTCCGATAACACCAGTCACAATTGATGAAAAAAATTATTTTGTTACTTTTATTGATGAATTTACTCACTATACGGTAATTTACCTGATAAGTAATAAATCAGAAGTAGTTACAAGTTTTAAAGACTATGTTAACAAAAGTGAGGCTCATTTTAATGTGAAAGTGGTCCACTTGTACTGTGATAATGGGAGAGAATATTTATCGGGCGAAATAAAAGATTTTTGTAAAGAAAAAGGGATCACATATCATTTGACGGTGCCGTACACTCCGCAGCAAAATTCAGTGACGGAGCGTATGAATCGAACGTTAGTCGAGAAGGCACGGGCTATGGTGCACTGTGCAGGGTTGCATAAACGCTTCTGGGGTGAAGCAGTGTTAACTGCTACGTATTTGGTAAATATAGTCCCCTCAAAAGCGATTAAAATAAATAAGACACCGTATGAATTGTGGCATAATAAAAAACCGACGCTACAATTTTCAAGAGTATTTGGTTGTACAGCGTATGTACATAATAAAACAAGAAAACATAAATTTGATGCTAAATCAAATAAGGGAATTTTTGTGGGATATGTCCCAAGTGGGTACAAAATATACATGGCAGAAACGCAAAAATTTATAATAGCGCGTGATGTAATTTGTGATGAAACAAATTTTAAAACATCAAGAAAAGAACTTGATAAAATGATCGAAATTGGCAAATATTTAGGTGAAAATACGGATAACTCAGAACTAATAATAAGTACTCAGGAAGGCTTAGCAACAGGGGGTGCTGGTGACAAATCCGTAACCAAGCTCCATCCAGGTAAAACAGATTCAATAATTAATAAATGCAATCAAACCCTGCAAAGACAAGGTGTCCCTGATAAATGCATTATATCTGAAAATAGTACTCTAGAGTCAAGTAGTCAAGGTCAAACTTCTCCAGTAAGAGATGTCCCTGAACCAAATGAAACACCATTTTCAAATTGAACTTTTAACTAGAGTCATGTGTGCTTCCTTTCCAACGTGCAACAATATCATTGACTTTCATTGACTTTCATTATGATAGGTTTTATTGTACAAAGTGTAGTACAGTAAAACCTATCATAACAGACACCAGGAGCTTTTGTAAATTAATAAATATTGAACCATCACATAAAACCTACAATTAGATACATTAGGTATCTATAAAATCATAAGTTCTATTAAAACAGAAAATAAAATAAAAGAGATTAAATTACAGTAGCTTTTCCTAGTAATAGGCAATCTTGCCGCATTGTTGATGTAAGATAAGTGAGGTGTTTAAGAATTTGAAATAAAAGTTTTAATTAGCGGTTGGGAGGTGTTTAATCGTCATACCAAGATCTAAATTTAATTTATCGTTTAATTTTTTATTTCAGACATATCATTTTCAAATCTCCTGCATCCAGCGCTAGCACACGGACAAACATTACTATCCTCAGCTGCATTCATTCAACTAATCTTAGTGTAAATCCGCACATTTTAATTTTATTCAGAAATAGTAAGAAAAAAGGTGTATGTAAAAATGGATTCTTGTTATTGAGTTATATTTGTAAATCCAAACAATTATTTGATTTAAACGTCAGTGGAACTGAAAAATTAATTAGCTGAATGTACATATGTCACCGAATGTCCACAAATATCTAGTTTTGTTTTCGATCTTTTGATATTGTTTTACACAAAATTGAAAATGAGAAAAGCAATATATGTACAGATTATTAACTCGAACACTAATAGTGTTTAGCGTAAAAAACCTCTAATTTTTGATGAGTAGTCCACAAATAAAAGATTTCAGTGATTTTTACGTATGCACTGAAGCGATTTTGTGTAATGCCATAAACAAGTTCTTAGCGTTTTTAGCATCACTCTGCTCAAAAGGGTTAATTTCTTCAGGTCAAATTTAAAAGTTTATTGGATAAACTACTATTCTGCGTAAATGAATATTCGACAAATAGTTTGAACATGTTTTAATAGAAAAGTTTGTTGAATGAACCAATTATTTGTTGAATCAGCAAATATTTTCGTCAGGGCATTAGATACGCGAGAAACTTGATCTTTGCAATTCCTCTGCTACACTCCATGCATTGTCTGTTAGCGGAAGCCCCGCACTCACGCGCATCTTATGTGACCAGCCCGAAGAGGCGGGCGGAGTCCAGTCGACACATAGCGCGCGGCGTACTGCAATACTGCAATATATACTGAGTTACGATTTTTGAACGAATCGCAAATCACGTGCGAGTTATAACCAAGGCTCGCTGGCCCGTATGGGTGACTCATACGCAGCCGGCGAATATGAATGAAAAACCTTGTTTTTTTCAGTTCCAGTGGCGGGCAGTGGAATAGACTTTATCTTCCAGATTTTAGAAACTGCAGTAAGGTACATACATCATCATTCATAACGTTAGGGTGGACCCTTTAGTTCACGGTACATACATATTTACAATATTAAAAAAACAATAACATCGTTAACTAAAAGCCGCTATCTATGAATAAATGCATAATACTATATTCTGCAAACATATAGTGGCTACATGAAGTAATATTTATACTGCTAGGCTGAATTAACCTTTACTAAAAGCGACTGTTCCAAGTTTTCAGCTGTAAAACTGGTTTGTTTTGATGTCAGTATATCTCTAAATGCAGGAGAAGTTCTTTCAACTTCGCAACTGGTTAGTAGAGCAAATTTAAAATATGGTATCAAAGTACTGTATTTTGTGAATATATCGCTATTTGGATTTTGGTTAATACACAGTTCATGTGGTGTATGTAAATCTGGGTTTCTGTTAATCACTGTGGTAATTTTTTGACTTAATTTTTGTCCAAATTCTCCAGGAATAAGTTTTAATTTATTTACTGTATTATTTAAGTGATTTAGACCTTCCATTAATTGCATTTTTCTGTTCTCAAAATATTTTATCATTGTTATCATGTTTGCAAAATGGTTATTTATAATTTGCAATTCGTTTAGCAAGCTGTCTGTTTGTAAAGTTAATTTACATTCAACAGTGCTGCTAGCGTCGTTAGGCAACTGCGCAATAAAGTCTTTGATAACATTGAAGTTGTTACCATAAAATTAAGTGGTAACAGGAGAATGTGGCAAAGGAAGACCTGGAAGTTTATTTCTGTACAAGGTTATTCGTAATAGAGCTTTCCGAAATTTTTTTTACAATTCACTATTAATTTATAGACATTTGGAAATTCATCCGGTACAAACTCACAGATGCGGTGTAACGCATGTGCAACACCTAGGAAAAGACAACCACAATATATACAACAACAAAGCTGCAAATACGTATAAATATATCTCGGATATCAGACCAACGTATACCTTCCACTATCAGTACGAAACTGAATTTTGCACTCGCAATCCTTGCATATAAGAAATGAACGGGCGGCGATGCTAGCAAGGAGGCGCTCCCCGTACGGTCTACCGAGCTCTGATTATAACGTTTTCCATATTTCTTCGGGTGTGTCTCATTCCATTGAGCACACACTCTTGTTATCGTGCATCTGCTAGGTGAAAATGACTGTAGGTTACTCCGACGAGAAACGTCATAGAGGTGGTGATTATAGGGCGCAATAGCACAGTAGCCGTTATTGTTTAGGAGACGTGTTAGAATACAACCTTTTAACTATTGTTATTTATAAGTTGTGTTGTATTTTGAGTTAGTTATTTGTATTGTGTGAGCATGGTTGTCTCATAGAACTAAATGTGGTACACGGTATGTAGTTATATAAATATCTGGTAATTATTTGTCATTCAGATAATTTGGACTATGGTTTCCTTGCATCATTACCACAATTTAACAGTACTTACTCATGTAAAAGCTTATCCACAACGCAAATAAATATGTACATAGTGTTTCTTATAAATTACATACAAATAAGTCGCTTCCATTGTCGACAGTATCTAAGTTATGTATAAACCTAGGTATGTGCCTATATAGAAATTACGTTAGTAGACGGTTATTTACATAGTGCTTAACAACAAAC
The DNA here is from genome assembly GCA_949128085.1 of Cetonia aurata. Classification (NCBI taxonomy): domain Eukaryota; kingdom Metazoa; phylum Arthropoda; class Insecta; order Coleoptera; family Scarabaeidae; genus Cetonia; species Cetonia aurata. The sequence continues at coordinate 4,681,546 of OX421885.1, forward strand.
CTATTACCATTATTACAATTATCAATACTGACCATTACAAGCGATAATATTAAAGGTAAATGTTTTCCAGATGAAGTGTTAAAAAAATAATGGTAATCTATTTACAGTAACGTGTCTGTTTGATATTCTATTAGTGGTTAATCTTTCAGTCATATGACCGTGAACATGTTTCACTACGGATGTGTTTATGCACCACAAAGTAGTTATCAGCAATATCGATATCAAATTATGTATATTTTCGTTGTATTACACATTCGATAGTCCGTATGCGCATTGACTATACGAATTCTATAAATAAAGTACGAGTGGGGAATGTGGTATTATTACAAGAATGCGTTCCTTATTTTTCTGTAAAATGCCTATCAAATACGTATAAAATTTATATAATTTTTGTAAGATAATAATTGCAAGAGTAGAGATACTAAAATGACTATAAATCTGGTGAATGAAACTGTAGGAGGTTCCTCGACTAATGAATTTTGGATGTACAGTCGCCACACTATGAAAGTTATTTGCCTGACGCTACAATTGTCGTACGTTTTCGGCAGTGTTGGCGTCCTCACAAAACCGGTAAACTCGAAACGTTCTTCCAAAATATTATTTCGTACTTCCTATATTAGATAGTATTTACCGTTAAAAAATGAAAAACTTTCTTTAGATTTCTTATTTATACTAACAAACACATTTTTTTTGCATATAATGTCCATTGCAAATAACTATCAAAATATATTTTAGTGTAGGAAATTTTCTTTGTTTCTCGGCCAGTTGATTGCAATATTTAATAGAAGTCTTCAGTTGCCCCCAATTCTGGAATTTCCGGAAGATCGGTGAGATTGTAAGAAAATGATGGATATTTTCAAGGAAACCGCAAATATAATCAGGTAAATTAAACAGTTTATATTAAAATGAGAATTCTTCAGAAATAATACATACACAACACAAATTAATCGTGGTTCAAAAAACAACAGTAAAATCAACTCTTCTAATACTGAAATAGTCGTCTTAACCTCCAATTATTGAATTCGCGCTCTGTTTAATTGTAAAAAAAAGAAAAAAAATATGTAAATTGAGTGAGCCAATCCTTTTACAATTCTAGGTTCTGAAGAAATATATAACATAAATAAAATGTCTTTAAATCGTAAAATGAATAAGATTCGATAAATAAATTTAACGCAACATGAAAAGTTTTCTAATGGCTAATAATCTCTACAGCAAGAACAATGATATTCCTACGTTCTTCAAAAAATAAAATACCATTAAAAAAATGTGTAAACACTACCCACTGTTAGTTTTTCACGTTTCTTGGCAATGTTATGTGTTTTATCGAATATTAAGAAATCCTCCAGGTCCGTTTCTTCTTAGAAAAAGAATCGATCTCGGGAAGAATACTATGAGTTATCTTTAGTAAAATTATTTACTTGTAGGTAATAGTCTCTTTTTGTTAATACATTTATCTTAACTTTTAATAACCCAAATTTTAACGCTATATTTTCCTCTCCCTTTTCAAATTTTTCAAACAAACCTCTTTTCTTTCCGATAGATTGCTAGAAGTTACATTCCAAACAATCCAATGCCGTTGGATTGCGTTCGAAACTGGGTCAATTCAACCGACTGCATACAGGTCCTTCGCAGAATCTTCTAGTGTAACACAATTAAACTGTTCATTTTGTTCAATTATTGTTCCGTTTACATAATAAATTTTAATGTGCAATTAATTACAAATGTTTTCTTTGACAATTCAGCTTACGTGTTTCTATACTAAATGATAGGAGTTAACTTTTCTGTTTTCTCCCTAGATCTCAGCGACTTGCAAATAGGTTTTTAAATTAAATTTTAAATTCTTGAATCTCTTAAAATTAGTTATCTTAATATAAAGAAAACTAAAATGTAACATGTTTTTGTAATGAAGCTTTAATAAAATAATGATTCACATTTCTGATTGATTGGGTTTGTAGAATTTTTGAATTATTTCCTAGATAAATGTTTCTATTTAATTTTGAAAATTAATTACTTGTTTCGTATTTCTAATGACCTGTGAAATAATTATACCACCTTTCATTCATTAAAAAAATCATCTGTCGGTAGAAAAAAGCAGCAAGCCTGAGAATTTACAATGAGGTTCTTGTTAGGTATGCACTTTTCATCTTCAACATCATTCATATGAATTGAAATATAACGTATTATTATGATACTCGTATATTGGAAACAGAAAATTAATGTTGTATATACAGCGTGGCTAACCACATTCCTGTCGGTTTATATACAAAAAGCGGTATAATAATTTCAAAATATTTTTATTAGGGATTATATTGATTCGTAAGACGAAACTATCGTTATCATTCATTGTGGATAGACGATATTTATAGTCTAAATCTTTAACCGTTTCTTTTTCTTTATAAAAATACTAATGCTTTGACAAATGTTCAAAATGGGGACTATCTCTCTTTCTTGAAATGAATCTTTTAGTTTTAATTTCATGAAAAAATTCTTGGTGTTATAGTTTAAAACGCCATTCCTATTCGTTCTTTCATATTGTCGGGTGTGGTTGGTGGTATATCATAACCATAGTTTTGATATATCCCCATAAAAAGAAATTAAGATTTGTTAAGTCTGGGGATCTTGTTGACCAATTCTATGGATCTCCGCGCCTTATCCAGCTGTTGAGACACCATCTATCAAATTCATTCCGAACGTTTATTTGGAAGTGCGCGCGAGAACCGTCTAATTGTAACCAAATTCTATGTGGAATATTAAGAGGTATATCTTCCAAAAGTAGTGATAAATTGTCTCTTATAAATTCTAGGAGCACAGCCCCGTTTAAGTAGCCATTAAAAAGTTTTATAGAATGCCAGAAAGTGACACTGGATTTTACAGAAAAATTTGTAACATGTATAACGAAACGCTTACAGGCGGTCATCAAAGCTCGTGGATATGCTACAAAATATTATGACAAAAATACTCCAAACTGTGGTACTGGAAATGCTGCAAACTTCTCCTAAACCCCTCACCACAAACTGTGGTGAGGGGTTTAGGAGAAGTTTGCTACAAAATATTAGTTATAGGAAAATATATTTATTTTTTATATTTTGTTAAGGTGTATAATAAATACTCTTGTGCTACTGAAATTGAATATGGTTTATATTTGCATTGTCACTTCAATTTTGTTCATCTTTCATGAGTTTTTCCACGTGCAATTTTGTTTGTGCTTTGTTAAAAGGTTTGTGCAAATAAAACAAATTCACGCATTAAATAGTTTATGAAGTTATTAAGCCTGATTACCAAAGAGACGTAAATGAACAAACTGTATTTAACTTAATAAAACTCATCCAAACAACCAATTTCTGTCTTAAACCTTTTTCTCTATCTTTTTCCGTTAGCAATTTACGCGCATCGGCAGAATGGAAAATTTTCCGGTTTCAAACATTTATTTCACCCACTCAGTGTCTTTACGCAGAAAAAAAATTGGGTAATACATATCTATAAGTCATCTACATGTTCCCAAAGTTTCATAATTTTTTGAATTTTTGGTTTTGGGGTCGTCTTTTATTAGATAAAATATACACAATTATGTCTGCATTTTAACCGGTCATGTTGCATTCGGTTAGCCGGTTATAAAATCTGTTGCACAGCGTTAGTATATCTGCAGGATAGAAGTAGATATTGAACATCCAAGTAAAAATAAGCACTAACAAAAATGTTATGATTTTAGTAATAAACAATATAAGAATACGACCAGATGTTGCCAATGTCTCACAAGTTTATACCAGTAGAGGAAAAATCCAAAAAAGTGGAAATAGTTATTTACGTATAAAGGCTAGATAGCTACGTTTTGTCGAACGCGTTTGGAAATTGCGAGCCGAGGCGAGCTACTACCAAACGAGTTCGATAAGACACTTTCCAGCCGTGGTGCCCGCAAAATTTTTTCGCCTTCCGCATGATTACTACTTACTAAAATCAATTTACTTGAATTTGTAGTGTTCAGAGTACACATACGCATGACTCATATTTCAATGACAGATTGTTTGACAGCTATTTTAACAGCCGAACCCAGGAAAACTTCAGAAACATTCATTTTAAACCACAAATTCAAGTTTTTAGCGAATTTTAGTCTTTTATCTTGATTATTAACGGCAGTCAAAAATAAAACTATATTTTAACTTTGGCATAATATACTATCACCACCAAAAGACTCAAAATTAAACAGAGAAATACTGAAATACGATATCGTGTAGCATCGCGCTCGAATTATAACTATGTACTACATATCTGTGTGTACACCTACAATAACGTTTTCGGTAACAGTACCGAAAGTAACGAAATACCGGGTAGTGTCGAGGTCCGATTGTAACTATTACCGATACAGTAACTTTTTTGACAGCACTATGAAAGTAACGAATACAAACAACGAAAGTAACGATTACGTGGAAGTAATGAAAAGTAACGAAATCTCACATCGCTATAGTAGGTTGTACTTTCGCATGTGGTAGCCGTAAAAAGTAATTTTAACCGTCAGAATGTAAAATAAATGCAGGGTGAAGTGATAAGCGAGATACTAGAGCAAAAGATGAAAGGGGCAATGGTGGAAAGAGTGACTGTAAAAATCGCCTCTTGTGCGGCCCTCGGTGTAGGGATCGAATCATATGCAAACCAGTTCCTATTAATAGAAGAAAAGTTTTAACTTGAGGTGAAATGTATTTTTTGAAATATGAGCGGTCAACTTGTAAACAAACTAACTTATTTCGGAATATGTTGTTTCTGAATTATGTTATATAGACCAAGACTAACAAGTAAAGTGGTTTGGTCACTAATTATGAATCTGGACTCATAATTAAAACACACAATGACTGCGCAATCTTTACAATTTATATATAAACTTTGGAACTAAATTCGTTAGCAGATCTTCTCTTACAAACTTTGAACTTAAATAATTACATATTGTCTTTTCGCAAATAAGCTAGCAATTAGTTTGTTAGAAAGATCCGTACGCAAGAGAGTTGCAGAAAAAGGCTGCAACTTGCTTTGGTTCACAAGTTTCACTGAAGCTGCAGATCTCTCTAAATTCTCTTTATCATAGTCAAACCACGATTTAAAAGTGCTATCATCAATGGAATCTAACGTGTTAAGGTCAAATACAACTTTTTTCTTGTCCTTCAATTCTTGATAATCCTCAAACATTAGATCGCAGACTATAGTTGTTAGTCTGCAGCATTTATTTGTTTCACGACCTGTTTAACTAATGGCCAATAATTGATCTACCTATGTGATTGCTATACAACCGGGCATTTTTTAAAAGTCAAGATTTTGTAACTGGTAAGCAATTCGTTGCAAGTTGTCTTTGGAATTGAAAACAGGTTTGCTGTATCTTTGCAACCAAATGTACATATGTATTTTATGAGAATTATAGCTTTTTCTGTAGAAAGATAGATTAGGTAAGTTTGGGTCAGTTTGCACGTAGTTGGGAGAGTTTTGCAGCCATGGTTTTTTTTTAGATATTTTGTAACAATATTTACAAAACTTGCTATTCCCAGGAATAACTCCAATCTCATTTAATTTCTGTTTTCTAGTATTATAAGTCTGTCGTAAATTATTAACAACTATGATTGCATTTCGATTTGGAATGCTATTGACGGAGTAGAACTTATCACTTTTATTGCGCTTTTGATCCTTGCACCTTAAACAAGTAGTGGTCGGCATTATTAAAACCAAAAACCTAAGCAAGTCCTAATCACATCAATTTGGAAAAAACAACCGGCACAACAAAATTGATTTGCAAAGAAGGTCGGAAGAAAAGTAGTCGAATCGATATGAAGTAGCGCTCTACTCCTCTTACGGTAAACTGTTCGAATACTTGATTTTGCGTTTTGTTTTATGTTTTATTATTTAACAGGGTGGAGGGAGAGAATGCATCGGTACAATATAATATCCCTGTCGAAAATATTCAAGACCTTTTTGAAACATTTCTTTCAAATGCTTACATGGATGCTTATAACCCCAAGATGTTAGGCAGTCTCAAGTTAAATGGAACGCCCGTATATAGTATAATTTTCAACTCTCATATCTATAAAACTAAATGTCACCTCACGTTGAAACTTTTTTTCTATTAATATCTTATCATAAGGAGTTGATTCACATATGAATCGATCCCGAAATCAAGGGCCGCAAAAGAAGAGAAAAACCCCTCCTTTTCACAGTCACTCTTTGTGTAGGTAGATGAATTTCTGATGTTTGCATAGCCACTTCCTAAATCTCGTTTATAGATTGTGTATATCGACGGCTAAGAGTGCTAACCTGCTAACTCCACTTTCCAGTGAATTTGACTTTTTAATAGCATTTCCATCACAAATGTTTGCTGCATTATTCTGTAAAACAGTTTACTCCTAATTTAAGGGTAAATTGTTCAATTTTAATGATACGTAGATCTGCCATTTCCACGGTTTCCTTTTGTCAGCAGAATTACTGCTAACTACGCCAGCTCCCGTGCAAAGTCCAAGGTACTGTGCTTGCTAAAATTTTTGGACAAGTGGGAAGGCTTCCACAACGTTTTCTAAGAATAACAGACACATACATTCTTGGACACAATTGGGTGATTTGCACCCACAACGATTAAAGTAGAGATGGGGACTCTTTTCAAAGATTTGTATGACACCACTCCTTCTTGAACCGAGATTCGTATCGGGGTTCGTACCATTTCATACTGTCTGGCTGCAGTGTTTTTTATTTTTTGTTATTAAAGTAAAAAAAAAAGCTGAAAGGAAAATATAACTTCGCGTTATTTATTAGGCGACAACAGAAGAAATCTATAGGAGTGTAGAATCTGAACCACACGGCATGCCGATTTGAAATTTTCAGGGTGTATTGGACACGTAATTGTCATTACATACACCGAGTCCAACTCGATTTGGGTATCCAGAACTGGCTGAAAGAAACATGCAACTTCGCACTATTTACTGGGCGACAATAGAAGAAATCTGGAGGGGTGTAAATTCCGAATCAGACGACATGCTGACTTGAAAATTTCAAGGTATATTAGGCACGTAGTTGTCATTATTACCATATTATCAAAGATACGATCATACGAATACTACCCATTTCTAGATTAAAAATAAGCGCTGCAAAATGTGCCCCTTTTACAAGATTTACAAGAAGTACCTTGAGCGTAGATTGTTATGAGTACTACAATAATCTACCTCATGATGGTTAAAATTTTCAAGTTTTATTGTATTGTTTCCATGTAAATAAAAACATCACTTTAGTGTGTTGATTCTTTTATCATGGTTTTCATTTTAGTTTAAAAAAGTTATAACAAAACCTGCTAACTCCAAAGTTATTCACAAATGATGTTTGTGTTTACCTGCTATCTCCTTTAATTAATCATAAAACATAGGTTTTCGTTTATTTTAAGTTATACATGTTTAAAAAATATGTAATATTTCTTTATACAAATAAACTATTCGTTACCTTTGTATACAAATTTGCTTTAATAAAATTACACAGTTTTTATCGTTTTCTAGCGTCCTGGATTTATGGAGTTAACAGTTTAACACTTTTAGTCGACGATATGTAATAGTATATTAAAGTCTGAAACGAGTCCTTTATACTATTTTTTCTATTTTGCATTATAAATTGATAATAAATACTTAATAAAAATCTCATTAAAAATGTTGAGTTTTATTTTTATATGAAGTTGGTCACATTGACATACGATTGACATTTGACGAATTCAAAATTCAAATTCGGCTATTTAAATTGTTTAAACAATATATTTCATAGTATAGTCTCTGTAAACTAACTATAGTTATTGTTACACCAAAGGTTCCAAAACCCAATTACTGGATCTCTGTAAACTGTAAAAAATGAGTGATACTGAGACAAATTTATCTTGTACGCCACCACAACTGCGTGAAATTGCGGATAACGCCGTCATAAATTTATTACCGAAAAAATCAAAAGCAGTATATGAAAAATGCTACCATCAATTTGAACTATGGGCTGTACAGAATAATGTCAACACAATATCTGAAAACATTTTATTGGCATAGTTTGAATTACAAGGTAAAAATAAGAAATCTTCTACCTTATGGTCTATGTATTCCATGCTTCGTTCTTGCTTTTCCATTTATAAAAATACAGACATATCAAAATATATGAAATTACAAGCCTATTTAAAACGATTCTCTGAGGGATACGAGGCTAAGAAATCTAAAATTTTATGCATTGAAGATATTAATAAATTTATAGAAGAAGGTTCTGACGCATTGTATTTAGCAATAAAGGTACGATATTATTTGCAAAATGTAATTTTTTATGTAATGGATTTAATTTTAGATCGTTTTAATAATGGGTTACACAGGTGCCTGTAGACGAGATGAATTAACAAATATGTCCATACATGATTTAGAATTTAAGAGTGATATTATTTTGGTGACAGTACCTAAAACAAATAGTTATTTGTATCACTAGGCCAGAAACTATAGTGTTGCGAGTGTGAGTACGGTTTGTGGGGCCGAGGCGAAGCCGAGGTCTCACAAGTGCGAATACTCGCAAAAGAGTTTCTGGCCGTGTGTTACACACGATTTTTTGAGCCGACAAATCTTAATTTTGTTGTAAATAATAAAAGAAATTAACGCTAGGGAGTTAACAGTACAGGTTGGCAATACATATTACGTATGAATTTTGAATTGGAAATCAGGGTTAAAATACCTTAGTGTTCTGACGTTTTAATTTTCTTGGTAGTTTTGATACATATTCATCAATAATAAGGACAATGGAGACCCCAGCTCATATTACAGAGGTTGTGTGTGAAGTTATTAACTATTTATTACCTGTAAAATCTTCCGAAAATAGCATTGGAATGAATATGAATTAATTAAGAAATTGTGTAACGAGAATTCTGTCATCTGTCAACGAATCTATAATTAATGGCAGAAATGTCAGTAATTCAAATATAGTGTTGCCAACCAATAGTGGTTTTTTTGACGGCCTAGGCCGGAGAATGGTAAGTTTCCGGCCGATTTATAGTAATGCAAAATCAGTGTTTCTGGACGGAGGCGCAAAAAAATAATATCGTAAGAGTTTTTGCAATTACGGATGAAAGATGGATTACTTTAATTAAAAAAATATTAATCATTCAAGATTCTTCCTTACATATCGCAATGGTTATTGTATATCGTGCCCGATTGGAATTAATACGATTGGCAAAATGCCTAAATTAATAGCTGATTTTCTAAAATTGCCCAATTCAGAGCTTTATACTGGACATTGCTTCAGACGTTCTAGTGCTACACACTTAGCAGACGCAGGCAGTGATTTGCTGACTATAAAACGTCATGGTGGATGGAAGTCATCTGCGGTAGCTGAGGGTTACATCGAAACATCTATGAAAAGTAAAGTGGCTGTAGCGCACAACTTATCAGGGCCAAGTACATCTGGTCATTCTAGAGTTATATCATCGAATAAATTAAAGCCAATAACATAACTCAGCAAAACTTTGTTACGAAGAATTTGCCTGGCATAACAATACATGCTCAAGATACTTGTTCCGTCAGTGTAAATGTATACAGTAATTTCACGTTTCATAACAATAACAATGTAAACTAATAGCGTTTTCGACTTATTGCACTTTTATCCACTGATTGTATTTCCATCTTATTTTAATACGTAATATTAGTAAGGGAGATAGATATACTCCACGCGTAAAGGGCAATAAGTCGAAAACGCTATAAATTTGTATAGAATTTTTGATTAAAGTATTTACAATTTACATGCATTAAACGTCAATTTTGCTTTCTGTCATAATGTATTCAATACAGCCAACCTATAGAAATGAAAAAAGGCGTATCACAATGAAGCACTTTTCGATACGCAAAAGCGTGTTACAATTGCGTTTTTATGAACGCAAAATAGAAAAAATATGTTACTTATAGCATGTTTGTTGCTGCGTATATAACCGTTTTAAAAATATTTTATGTATGTATGGTGTATCCATATGTACACTTTAGTGATCGGTATGTATTATTCGTTACGTACCAAATATATATGTACTAATACCTACACTGATGCATACATATTTCGTCTATTGTTTTCCGAGAAGTATTCGCATTGGCTTCCTTTTCGCTGGGTTGAAATCGATTCGTGGCTCAATGCAGATTCGAATATGTTTACATTTACGAAAACGACAAAAAAAAACCCGACTCGTAGCGGTTCACTTTTTGTGAACGTCTGCACTTTCTTCGTTCCACAGATAATCGTTTCCTTGGTGTTTTCTCTTTCTATCTGAAATGTACGCGTGGTGGTACCGACCGTACGACGTTGCAACCTGTTGCGTTGCCCGATCTTTAATCTCGGGCCCGACGACGCTGTTGCCATATCTCATTCGTATTTAGCGTTCAGGCAATGCTACAATCTATTATCCCATGTGTTTACGTACGCGTATGGTTGCGTTTATGTATGCATACAGCGATATAGCACATACTTTACGCGTATGTATGTATTTTGTGCCTACGTATTTGTGCTTATGTGTAGCCCATAAGAACAGAACGCCTGCATGAATGAAATAACCGGTCGCTGGTGTTTATTTATTAATTCCATGCGTAATTATATCTAAAATTTAACTGCACTTATAATTACGAGAATACATGCGTGTACATATCTATATTCGTTTGTAAATGTATGTATGCACTGAAATATAAGATTTGTTTAGCTTTTTAATCGCGTATAAGTATAGGTATGTACATATTTGTGCGTGTACAATGTATATACATACATTAATAGAATGTTTTTATATGTAGTAAATCAAAAAATTTATAATGTAGGTATATACATATGTAAATGTAAGACCTTGGAATTACTATTTACAGCCAGCCAGTAATTGTCTTTTTAGGGCAACAAAAAATTCTTTAAACGTAGAAAACTGTTGGATTTTAGGTATTTTATAAAAAAAGAATTGCAATCATTGTTTTCATTGTGCATATTTACAACATGCATCCTTGCATTGTCATCCTTTATTTTGACTACAAAAAACTGAAGGAGACTACCTTTTTACTCCTTTATCGATAGCTAATCTTTAGAACATTACTAGAAACTTCTATATAATCTCAGAAACAATATCACAACTGGATATTATTCGTTATTATTGCGTATTTGTATTTATTGAGATGATGATTTATTGATAGTTATTATTTGACAAAAACATAAAATACTCCAGTAAAATAACGCTATTTCCAAATTAAAACATTAAAAGAATTTTTGCCATTTACTATTCAATTTGTTCCTTAATTTAATACTTTCATTATACATTCAACAGACAGTAATTGCAATGATTAATGCGCCAGTTAGTTCATTATCCATTTACTTTACCGTCTAAATTAGTTTCTGTTGAGGATGTTATATTTGTCTTGATTAGTACTCAAAATTGAGGAGCAATTACGAAAAAAAAAAAAAAATTGCACAGCACTGGACGTTGCGACGTCGCCAAATTATTTTTATTACGCCACTGAAAAGATATTTTAATTTAAATTAACTTTATTATTCTAAAGTAAACAATTCAAATTGAAGACAAGATAATTATTTGTATATTAAATTTGTGATAATCTGTGACTGCATTTTAACAGTTTATCAGCCTGTATGTAGTAATCTTTCTGAATACGTCGCTGTAAACCACCCGTGCTCGAAAAGTATTATAGCGGTTGGGTAGCATTTATTTTCTGAATTGGGTGCTAATAAATAAGTCAAATCGTTATATCTATGGACAGACTATAACAATAATTATTATTCGAATTGAAAGAATTTAAAATAATTGGTGGAACGTAAATAACATGCAAACAAGTTATAATATTTATTTATTTAATAATAATAATAGCTTTGTTCGCTGTGCAGTCAGCAACTATCCACAACTGAACGACGCATGCGTAATAACAATTACTCGTTCGCAGTGCTACAATTTCGTATTTGGACCGTTTGCAATTTAGAATTTGGTGTTCGCACAGTGTCAAATTGTAGTCAGTAACAGTTGGTGATTAATCCAAAAAGTTCACGGATTTCTTGTGGATTTCAAATTCGCACATGCGCATTAAACGAAAGAGATAAAACAAAGCGTGTTGAAATATGTTTTCTTGTGTTTGTGAGGCGATAACCAAAAGATCGACCATACCGAAACCTGTAAATTATATTTCTTGAGTGGCAAAGCAATCAATCAATACTTTCATATTAAAGATTTACCATCCATATTAATCCTGTTTTTTCACAAAAATACAAGCCAGTATTCAAATTACTAAGGCACGATAACAAACACAAACTTGAGGTTATACCCAGTTATACCGAAGTTCACGCTGCGCGCATAAATGCCAATTGTTAGGCACAGATGGCACTATTGTCAGTTTTGGATGTGTTCGCAGAGTAAATTATCAAACTAATTTCAAACTACAATCATTTTTTGAATCATGCGCACTGGAAAAACCGAAATAGTTTCCAATTAAGTTCTGATTCGCACAGCGAACAAACCTAATAATAATAATTATGTATTTAACAATTTTGTACAATTGTCCACACCAACCCTGTATATGATATGTATCTGCTTTCTATTTTCAATGTCTCGCTATTCTATTTCAGGTTTGTAGAAAATACACAATCCAAATATATTTTAATAGGTCCCTTATTTCTTAATTAAGGGCTCGTTTTGCTTTGAAAAACTACTTTCAAAATATACATATTGTAAAAAATGAATGGAACAGTGGCATAAGTGGTACGAATATTTTGGCTGATTCTCTAGTTCATACATTGACTGCTGCATTGGAGATAGTATGTCCAATGAAACCGATACATATATAAATATATAATCATTATGAAAAAAATAAATGGATGAATGCATCGCTTATGCAGCAAATCAAGGAAAGAGACCTAGCATATAAAAAAGCAGTGTTTCTCGATAATCAACTAAGTTGGAATGAATACAGAGTCAAAAGGAATCAATTAACCACGTTAATAAGGTATGAAAAACAAAAGTATGGTGATATCTAATAAACAATTGTTATAACACAGAATTTTGGAAAAAATTGAAACTTTTTTGCTAAATAACAAACTGGGACAGGCAGATAGCATAATTTTTAATGGAACACAGATATCAAAAAAAGAACAAATATATGACGAATTGTTTAATACATATTTTTTAGAAAGTTTAAACGGTATTATACATATCTCAGATACCCAAATGTAAAGATGTTCAATATTATATAAGCAAAATCGCAGTTCTGATGCTTTTGACTATTTTGAAATGATGAATATGCAGCTATTAAAGAAAATAGTTATGAGTCTTCCAAATAAATCACGAATTGATGCAATTTCTTCTAGAATAGTGAAAGATTCATTTGTGGTGATAGGAAATCGGTTTTTGGATGTTGTTAACAATTCCTTACAGTATGGAATATTTCCTGAAAATTGGAAACAGACCTTTGTTGTATCAGTCCAAAAAGTTTTAAATACAAACAAATGCGAAGAGTTTAGAGCCACAAATACTATACATATACAAAATATACATATATGAAAAAATTTTAGAGCGGGTTGTTAAAAATCAATTGCGGGAATATTAGTAATAAACAGTTAGTCAGGTTTTAGAGAAAAACATTCATGTGAATCTGTTGTAGTTAATATCTATGATGTAGTTAAAAAGTTTAGACGAGGAAAACCTAGTGATTGCTGTGTTCTAGGATTTCAAGAGAGCCTTTGAGACCATAAATAGAAACTTACTCTTAAAAAAATTGCAGAAAATTGGTATTAGAGGTAATGTATTGAATTGGTTGTGTCATATATTTCTAATAGAACACAGAACGTTAAATGCGATGATACTGTGTCGGGTGATAAACTAGTAAACTCTGGAGTGCCACAGGGTACAGTGCTGGCCACACTGCTGTTTATTTTATATATTAATGATTTAGTCAAACATATTAGTGATGTACAGTTGGTAATGTTTGCAGACGATACTATGTTATAGTAGTCTTTAGGCTTTCACGGCCGTCGTTGCTGGCTGCTCTTCGGTTCTCGGGTTCTCTGCCGTGTTCACTTCTGAAGTAGATCACGACAAGATGATCGAAACGTTAAGCACTTCAAACGTTCTACACGGCAGAGAACCCGAGAACCGAAGAGCAGCCGATACTATGTTGTATACGTTAACGAAATGGTTTCTATAATAAACAATGAGTTACAAATGGGAATAAATTGAAAATTGAAATTGAAATATAATCGCCATGCCTTGGCGCAGCCGGTCAAATAAGAGACTTCCGCGTTTGAAACGAATGAATGAAAAAATTATGGGATTCGAATTCAAAGCTTTTCATTATTTCTGAGAAAATGAATTAATTAATTTAGCAGATTAAAACAAATAAAATATTATCTTAAAATCAATTAAAAAACCGGAAATTATAATGTCAATATTGATAAAACTTGAAAACAATACCGACAGTTCAGCAAAAACTAGAACAAATAATTAGATGCAGTAGCATATATTATGTGTTGTGACAAGATCCTCGTTTAAATTTCCCGCCATCGGTCCAGCGCCTTTTCAGACGAACCTAGACATGACATGAAAATAAAATTTATTAGCAACAAATACAATTCGTTCATTCTCCATTCTTGACAAACCTACCCGAACGATACAGTCCACAAGCAGAAGAAACAATATGCTAACAATAAGTAGTTAATTTGGAAAGTACGCGCAGTTTATCAAGATAATGATTCGAATTGAATTTTAATACGATGTATTAGATTACTTGACTAAAAGATATGTTCAGATTCCGTATTTTGTGTATTCAAATGCTCCGTTACACAGCAACCTAATCCTCTTCACTTTAATTTAAAACAATAAATAATGTCGAGTTGATTAATTTATATTACTTTTTCCATATCGTAGAATCCCGTTTTGCCTGTAAAAAAGGCTGACATCGTAAAAGCAATCCCAGAGAAACATGGAATAATATTTTTGTAGCGTAAACGTGTCCGGGGCCTTTAGTTTTACCCTACAATTTATGTTAAAGTTCGCCACGTTTTTAGTTCTCGCGAACGCATACGCGCAGTATAACGACGCAACTGGTCTGCTGCAAACACTTGTAGATACTTTAAGTTAAAACGGAAAGCAGTATGGATGTTTTGAAGGACGGAAAGCGCTGCGGTAAGATAGAGGGCCTTCTCTCGTACTATTTCGAAACTTACTCCCATTTGGTGAACACTTGTGGCTGTATAGTAATGTTTTGCCTCATGACATAGGGTAAATTTATCTCTTCGGGTAATCGGTTTTTCTGCATGCGAGGGCCAGTTTTTAAGCGACCCTAGGAGGCGTACTAAATAAGGGGTTTTGTTTGGAAAATTGATCCTGGTATAGGGGAGATGTTAATTAGTGAATTCGAACGAGCTCTCACAATTAGCTTTTTTGTTTTTATTTTCATTAGGGAACGACTATTACTGTGTCTTTGAAGTAGTATAAATGTGCAGCCACAATAAGTTATTTGACTTTATTTGGGGGGTATACTAGTACTGGTAAATATTTATATGTATGTATTTATTTACACTGTTGTAACTCGATTTTTACATTATTATTTTAATGGAGAGAACTATTTAACCGGAATATATCTGTGCAAACGTTGCCGATAGTTCGTATTGCCCATCATTGATTGCTAGCATTGTTAGTAGCATTCAACGATTATCAGAAGCGTTTCTGAATCATTTACAATCTTTGCATGCGCTAGCATTCCCAATATTTCCACGCGTTTGTGATGTTTGTGTGACAACGTATAGGTAGTTGGGTATAAATAAATTGAGATATGATGTGCATCTTTCTTTTCCATTTTGTTTATGTAAGATTATTTTTTCTTGGTGCATTAGTGAAACCAGAAATTTATTTAAATGAATCGTGTCGTTCCGTTGGTGTATACATCGACTTCTTCGGACAAAATAATGGGAGTTAAATAAAGGATAATAAAGGCGGTTTTTATAAAATTTACAAATTGAGAATGGATTTATTAGGTATGTTTATTTTAGTTTAAGCATAGAAAATCTTTTCTTTTATTCTGAAATACTGCAAATTTTATTTTAAACTTATATCACATACCTACTTGAAATAATTCATTTATTGCATTAAATTAAATCAAAGTAATGTAAATTTACAACGTGCCCTTTTTATAATTTTTTTCATAAATTTTTATGTCATCTTTATTATATTGTGAGTGACAGTTAGGAGATACTGTTGTGCGAAACGTACTTCATTCATTATTTATACCAATATAAAAAATTGCTTCCGTAAATTTTTTAATAATTTAAGAATTTAAAATTATACGAGTTTAAGAAAAGAAACTTAATTTAAAGTTATACAAGGGACAAATATACCGGGTGTCCACACTTAAGTGTGCACTATTGATAACTTTGTTATCTTTGGAGGTACAGAATCGGTCAAATGGACAAAGTAGTAGTATTTCTTATGGCGCTAACAATTGTGAAAACAGAAAAACAATTGAGCGTCGCGTTCTCTAGATATTCGTCCAAAATTATTTTTTTTTAATGGAACGCCGTGTATATTTTTTGCAATTTAAAAGAAAATTCCAAACTGAACAAAAAAGTCTTAGTACACTATTATAAAAAAATATCAAATAAAATAGTTATTGAGAAATCTTTATCTTTGTTTTGTTTGCATGAAATCGATATACCCATGGAAAATTAAAGCGTCACATTGTTTAGTAGCTGTCAAATTATTTATATTTGTTGTTGTTAAAGTAACTGTGCGGAAAAAGTACTGTTTTTACAATTTTTTCAACCGTAACAATGGCATTTACTCATTTGGTGTACTCCAAAAGTGTGATATGTTGGAGTTGTACTTGCTGTTTAACAAAAATTCAGATAGAGCGCTAGAACGTTACATTCAGCAATTTCCTGACCGTAATGTACCAGACCGTCGCTATTTTTTAAAACTTTATCGAAGATTAAGAAGCAACGAAACAATTTTTATAAAGAAGAGGAAAAAAAATGATTTTATATTATCACAAGAGATAGAAATAAATGTGTTGGCATATTTTCAGGTACATCCAAATAATTCTGTAAGGGCTTTGTCCAGAGAATCAGGTATTTCTCGTAGCACGATCCATAAAATTCTGAAAAAATATAAATATGTTCCCTTTAAATATCAGCCTCTTCAAACTCTACTTTTGGGCGATTATCAAAGACGATTAACTTTTGCTCAATGGTTTATCAATGCTTTTGAAGAAAATCACAATTTCTTTAGACACATTTTATGGAGTGGTGAATCTAACTTTTCTAATCGCGGGATGTTCAATAAAAGAAATAATCATTACTGGAGTCGTGAAAACCCATTTGCTGTTTATCCTTGTAATCCCCAACACCGATTTAGTTTAAATGTTTGGTGTGGTATAATCGGATCCCGAATTGTTGGACCATTTTTCTATCGGGGTTCTTTAACAGGAGAAAGAGATGTGGCATTATTGACAGAAATTTTAGAAAATTTGCTGGATGAATTAAATTTGGTAGACAGACAGATTATTTACTTTCAACAAGATGGAGCGCCCGCACATAATCACCGTGACACAAGTGAGTTATTAGAAAGATTATTTGGAAATAGATGGATTGGCACAAATGGTCCTATTCAGTGGCCCGCGCGTTCACCTGACATGACGCCATTAGATTTCTTCTTGTGGGGAGCAGTAAAAAATCAAGTGTACAAACATAGATATACAACAGTGGATGAGCTTCAGGAAAGAATTTCCAACATCATTGACGACATCGACGGTATGACAATTTTAGGAGCTACTCGTAATGTTCACAGAAGATTGATAAAATGTATTGAAATGGGAGGAGGTGTCTTTGAACATTTAATTTGAGTAATTTTCTTGACTATTTTTGTATTTATTTTTATTTGTTTATTAAATTAAACGCTTTAATGAATGTGACGCTTTAATTTTCCATAGGTATATCAATTTCATGCCAACAAAGCAAAGATAAAGATTTCTCAGTAACTACTTTATTTAACATTTTTTTTAAAATAGTGTACTAAGACTTTTTTGTTCAGTTTGGAATATTCTTTTAAATTGCAAAAAAAATATACAGGGCGTTCCATTAAAAAAAATAATTTTGGACGAATATCTAGAGAACGCGACGCTCAATTGTTTTTCTGTTTTCACAGTTGTGACCGCCATAAAAAATAGTACTACTTTGTCCATTTGACCGATTCTGTACCTCCAAAGATAAGAATGTTATCAATACTGCACACTTAAGTGTGGACACACGGTATATTAGACAGATTTGATGTAGAAAACTTCGCGCTTCCTCATTTAATGTCATTTATTTTCATTTATTCGAAATCAAAGCAGTGGATATGCTTTTTAAGAGTAGTGATAGTGTTGGAATGTTTAAATTTAAGATCCGCTCAATCTATATTGAGTGAATTACAAAATTTTACCCATCTTTCCCAAAAAGAATTTATGAAAGCTCTAGTGTTGGTTCTAGGTGCAGCATATTTTCAATATAATAATAAATTCTGCAATGGGCACACCCATTGTGAATGCATTTGCAAATCTGGTTTTAGAAGATGTAGAGAATGAAATTTTGGCCAAATTAGATCTTAATTCCACTTTCTAGAAACGGTACGTAGATGACTGCATAATCTGCATACCTGTAAATAAAATGGAATATATTCTAATGGTCGTTTAATAATTATCAGGTACGATTAAAGAAAAATACCTTAGAAAAAGAAAATACAATCAAATTTATTAATCTCTTGAATTTGAATCTAATTCGTTAAAACAGGATCTTAACATATTTCTATTAGAAACCTTTAACATCAAACAGATACTATCGACTTAAGTAAGCAAGTTTCAGTACCTATTTATCCACTTAATTCAAATAAACAATATTGTTGTAATAATTTCATTAATAGATAGCTTTAACCAGCTGCATCTATAGACAAAGAAATTCCCCACACATTAAACCAAAACTTTGCATAATTTAAAAATTTTAATTATTCGAAAATTTTGCACAAAATTTTTTTTATCTTGATATAAATAAAAAATGAAACATTGTTTGCACATAAGGATCTCCTAACAGTCAATCACAGTATAGCGAAAAATAAGAAAGGTACGTATTTATAAACGTAAGTCCATTCCCAATTTGTAAAATTTTATAAAAATTGACTTTGTTTCCATTTATTTGACTTAGGGTTTCTTTTTGTCAGAAGAATTCGATGTATAATGTGCCCACCTCTGAAATGATTTATTTAAATAAAATTTTTGATTCCAATAATGTTAGTACTTATTAATTGATTATTCACAGCTTTTTATTTTGCTGTCATGCTTTTTTTGTTTTAAATTCTCTATGATTTCTAATTGACTATAATTAATCTTAAGCAGGTAACTTTGTATTTCAATATTTCATCGGATGTAAACCAAAATGGTATTAATTCATTGAGCGAATTCAGTTTGAGTTAGACAAAAAAAAGTTTTATAAAAAAAATAAATAGGTAGATGCAGTTATGTTGCTAACCCCAGGGAAAGTCCGAGCGATTACAACCCTCCCGGATTAATAGAAAGTAAATACGTAAAATGTTTAAAAGGGTATTTTAAGTAATATGTGCATCGATAAAAAATATTAAACAGATTTATGAATAAAGTTTTCTGCATTTTTCACGTTTTGCAAGTGCACGTTTAGGAAAGGTAAATTTATTCCTTGATAACAAAAATTAGGTTCTCCATGTAAAGGGAGTACTAAATACATTTATATTCTATACTTGCAAACCCAGATATCTTAAAATTTTTCGTAAAGGGGGTGTCAATTGGAGAGAGGTGTCCATTAAAAAAGATTTCACTGTAGCATTTTTTAAGTGGAATAACTATTACATTAGATTTGTTACAGTTGAAACAAACAAATATATTCATAATTATCCTCAGTTGAATGGGAGCATACAGCGTTTTTTCTTTTTTGACATCACACTCAAAGTTTGTTCTCCATCAGTTTTCGTTCTTTGCTTTACAAAATCCTAATAATAACTTTTATCATCATTTATGACTATTTTTAATTGGGTTTTCCATTGTACAAACTTTCTTTATTTTTATAACTTTTTTACATTTTTTATATTTTCATATGTTTTATTCTTATCGTAGAATCTTTTAAATCTAATTTAAACAGTCATTGATTTACCTTTTATTTTTTCAGACGTATTGATACCTTATATTAATTTATTAATTCTGTAAATAATGTTGGTACCAATTTCTTAAAAAAAAGTATGTTCATTGTTCATCTTCTATATATGTATATACATATATATATATTTTAGAATACCTGAACATGGCATACATATGTAGTTTACGCCGAAACATGTAGTATTAAAAATCTCAACTAATAAAACTGAATGCAAAGGATTCTTTGATCTTTTTTGAAGGGTTTTAAATGGTTAAATAATTTTTTCACAAACACCGAGAAGGGACGGCGGATCAAACATAATTTGAAACATTTTGAACGCTTCTTTCTTCCCGGGATTGTAAAAGAGAAAATAAATTTATTATTTAAAACATTTTTAATGCTTCCATTCTAAAATGTGTTATAAAAAACATAAACTTAATAAATAAAAACAGCATCTCTATACCCACTCCTGGGTTAAAAATAATAACTTTATTAATTAGAACATTGTTAATGCTTCCTTTCCCTGGGGTCGAGGTGTTATAAAAACATAAATTTAATAAATAAAAAAAATCACCAGGGGTTGATTTTTTATATTCCTGTCCTAAAAAAATAATTTTATCATTTAACTTTTCCCATCAATGTTGTGATCTTTTGCTTCATCTTTTGGGTCCGAAGATTTTTAATAAGCATATTATTCATACAGTGTCCTGAAATCAATTCTTGCTGCTCCAACATTTTCGTACACACCTTTCTTTTAAGTATTCATTGACTGACATATTATCTTTGTGTGTGAGTTGTGGGTGATAGAATTTATATTTTATATAAATACGGAGGCGGTTAGTTAGTCATACAATATTGTGTGTGATATCAACGTACTGCTACTGTGTTAAAAACTATTGTTGTGGTTGGGTATTTTTAGGATTATAAATTGCTAACAAATTAATAGTATGCCTCATATTTCTGAAATATAAATAAATTTCGCACGTGACATGATTGTGAATTAAAAAAAATTTTTAGCTGGAATTACAGATATTTAGGTACGAACAATTAATGGATTAAGTTTTAGATTTTATTCATGTAAAACTTAATCCATTAAATTGTTGTGCTGATTATCGCCTCAGCATACTGAAATTATTAACAAGTGTGTGGAATATACAATAGGAAAGCTAATATCCAATGTGATTATTAAGAAACACATTTATAATTAACCAAATATGTAAGAAAGAATTAGATACTTATCTAAGAAAGTATACCGCATGCGAAATAAAGTGTGGTTAATCGATTACACACAAACCCCCTAGATAGATAGGGACCTTTTATTTTTAACGCATTAATTTGGTGGTTGCTGTAATTGTATTGTACTCTTATTGCGTAGAGTTCGAATGCTGTCGAGTGACCATACTTATATCTCGCGTACGGTATGTAAAATACATCGGAAAGAGAGGACAATGCAGAAAATAGAGAAGGCGACTCTGTAGGTCAGTCAGGGTAGCAGATTTATTGCATGTAATTGTATATACGTAGCCAGAGATAGGTTCGCAAAAATATTTACTACTCCATGTAAGGTACTTTCGGTTTGGAGAAATTTGCCTTCTTTCCCGAAACGTGATATATTACAAAACAAAGTGGGGAGTGTATATGTTCGTAAGAGACTTAAGTGGAAAACTGGTGTCACGGATAGAAGATCAATTGTTGTTGCTGATGGCTGTTAGGAATATAGTACCGACCAAAAGTTTAAAATCTTAACCATCAATAATGGGTAATATGAAATATTAGTCTATAAAATATGAAATGTATTCATAGGAATTATGATGTTAAGCTTTGTTGAAATTAATATGATTAACAACTCAAAAAAAAAAAATTAAAAAATACAATACATGCAAATTTTGTGGTTTAAACAAAAGCGAAATTGCTATAGTTAAAAATGTATCAAACATAACACGAATAGAAATTATTGTTCACTTTATTTTATAACTGCTTTATGCTCACATTAAGAGTTAATATTACGTATATAGAGTGTCTAATTTTGTCCATCCGATGGCGATAAACAAATATATCACAATTTCCAAAACAAGAACCGTTTCAGGTCAACGGCAAAGTAAAAAACAAGATAAAGTATACTAACGCTGGGCATAAAAAATATCCTTATCATAATATGATGAATTAACTTAAATAATATGTACGTTTTGCGTATATTGGGTGGTTGTTTGTAGTAGATTACTGGAGAATTATAAACAAAAGTTTCTAGAAATTAAATATTTTTTTATAATGGTTTTGAATGGCTTAGGAAAATGCTAAATCAACTACCGTATTTTCATTTCCCACATTTTTATACACACGTATAAATAAATATTGGTAAATTCCTTGTTCTTCTGGAAATCCAATTATTTTTCTTTTGAATACGTCGCACTTTTGTTTAAAGCTTCGATCAAGAATATAAGAGCTTATATTACATATATTCCCAAAAATACCATAGGTATACACTGAGAAAAAAGATTCTTTGAAGCAAAGCTTTGTTTCAGTTATTACATACACATTGCTTATAATATAGAAAAAAATATTATTTCAATGAAGGAAATATATTTTAAATTTTAACTAATAAAATTTATTCTTTTAAGTGGCGAAGAAATATTTTGTCTTTTAAAGAAGTGTTTTTCTCAGTGTAGTACATACAGTCTGGCCCATTAGTATGGGGACGCTCAATATTTCCGACATCATAAAAGTTATAAAAAAAAATATTAAGAAACGGTGTGGGTATTTTTAAGCTTTATATAATAAAATTACTTACACATATACACGCTGTTTCGTAACACCGTGCCAGGGCTAACTTATGTTTTTCTAAATGGAATGCTATACTTGTTTTTTTTTACGTATTTGAATTCTGTTTACTTTTGCGAGCCTCCTCATTTAGGGTTTGCCACATCACTTCCGAGTGTTTAAAAAGTTATCACCATTTTTACGTCTAAATTAATGTGTATTAAAAGGGTTAGTTCCTGTTGGAAACAAAATATACGACTTTTTTCGCACCAATACTTGGTTTGGGTACGTCTTCTATTTCCACTGGTCCGAGAATTTGACAAAAAAAAATTTTCTTGTATACAAGGTGAGTCAAAACTCGGATCCTTAATTTCCTCATTAAAGTTAAATGGAACACCCTATATTTTTTATGATGTTTCGGTAGATATTTATCTGCTCTTTCATTTTTGTTAACCGTTCTGTATATCTAACTCCTTGGCTTTAATAGATATTTCTAATTAAAAATGAAAAATTGCGTTATTACCACATTAGTCGGAGTTACATTATTGCATTGCTATATTTAAACTTTAATTTTATCAGGTAGTAGTAGTAGGTACTAGCCAACTAATATCTGGTAAGATCTGGTGACGCGTTTTGCGCGAATCTCTCAATACTGGTGTAATATGTGTGGCGCTAGCCACACACTAAAAAATATTTGCAATTCCTACAGAAAATTCCAGTAATGTATAGGGTAAATTTACCAAAAATTAGAAAATATACCTAAAGTTTTCTATTAAATTTCCCAATTTTTGGCAATTTTACCTTATACGTTACTAGAATTTTCTGTGTGCAGCCAACGAAAACGTTAAACGTCAAGTAAGCCATCTGTTTTTGTATTTGCGCGCAGTCAATGGAGCAACGCCAGTTTCAATCCAAATACATTCCAAAAATGAACTATTCAGTTTAGGAATTAGCAGATATGATTGGGGTATTGGGATAACATTCGAAAAATTATGTTCTTGCAAAAAGAGTTTATGAAGCGAGATATCCGCACGAAGACAGCCAAAAAAAGTTAGTCGACCGTTTCAACCGTACTGGTACAGTAAAGTATGAAAAACGTGAAAGGGAAAAAATTTGCATTACCGAGGAAAATGAATTTAATGTGATTATATTATGAAAATCCACATAATAGTCAATAAAATATTAGCCGAAGATTCGTTCAAAGAATACTAAAAAAACACAAATACCGTCCATACCACATTCAGTTACACCAAGAATTGCTGGACAACGATTTTGCCAGTAAAGTTGCATTTTGCGAATTGGCTCAACAAAAAATCCACCGGTGTTTCGTTGAATGTTTTCTTTTTGGAGATCGAACAATATTTCATGAAAATGGAAGCGTCAATAAACATAACTTTTATCATTATTCTACTGACAATCCCCATATCACACAAGTCCATGGCCAAACTAGATGGTTTTTGAATGTTTGGGGTGGCATAGTTGGAAATTTCGTTATTGGACCACATTTCTTTGGTGGACGAGTAAATGATCAAGTTTATTTGGGCTTTCTTCAGAATATTTTGTCATTATATTTGAAAAATGCACCTCTGAACATACGTCAAAGAATGTGGTTTTTACATGATGGGTCTCCGTTACATAACACTGCATTAATCCATAACCACCTCGATACAACGTTTTCCAACAGGTGGGTTGGAAGAGGAGGACCAGTCGTCGGACTTGACAAATATTGATTTTTTCTTGTGACGCTACATAAAAGATCGTGTGTATCAAGTACCGGTAACAACACGAGAAAATATGATGGAAAGAATAAGAGAAGCCTTTTGCAATATTGATGCAGAAATGTTAAGAAACGTTAGTCAATCGTTTGAACTACGACTGCAACACTGTGTTGACGTTATGAGTCGACATTTTGAAAATTTTCTTTAATATAGTTTTTCTTTTATGGATGACGCACAGCGGGTAACTTGTAAATTAATAAAATTTCAAAAACAATTTTCATTTTTAATTTGAAATATCTACTAAAGCCACATAGTTAGGTATACCCATTAAAAAATATATGCAATTCCTACGGAAAATTCCAGTAACGTTATAAGGTAAAATTGCCAAAAAATGGAAAATTTACTAGAAAACTTTAGGTATATTTTCTAATGTTTGCTAAATTTACCCTATACATTACTGGAATTTTCCGTAGGAATTGCATATATTTTTTAGTGTGTAGGGAACGGTTAGTAAAAATTAAAGAGCCGATACTAAAGACACTGTATAACATGGACAAATGGACATCATCAAAGGACGTTTACGAGAAGGCGCAAGAACTAAATTTATAACAATTAATCACATTCAGAAATCTCCTTACAATACACAAAATCGACAACAAATTAATGAAAACTGATTGCAAATTCACACTTAATACACAAATACTCACACGCAAAACACGAAGACATTCACACCTAAGAACAGAAAAAAACCTGATGCGATCAAAACATACAATAAACTACCAAAACACACAAAGACACTAAAATACGTTAAATTTAAAAGCAAGATAAGGATGGAGGTATCCCGGCAGTACAACATGTAGGAAAGACCAAACGACCAAACCAACGACGCCTTCGATACCGTTAGTTCGAGAGTGCACCATCTCGTATGCTCGGATGAAGAATGAAGGCAGAAAAACAGTGCATGGCAACGCTCGCTATACGAGTTGCAATTTTTTTTGTGTATATACATACATTTTGTAAACTGTGTAGTTTGTGTTTGTTTAAATAAATAACTGTTCAATAAAAAAAAAAAAATATCTATCGAAACATTATAAAAAATGTAGGGTGTTCTATTTAAGTTTAATGAGAAAATTAAGGACCCTAGTTTTGACTCACCTTACATAAAAGAATTTTTTTTTTAATTCTTGCATGAGCGAAAGTAGAAGCCGTACCCAAGTAATGGCGCGAAAAGGTGGTATAATTTTTTTTCTTACCGGAACTAACTCTCTTAATACACCTTAATACAGTCGTAAAAACGGTCATAGCTTTTTAAAAATTCGGAAGAGATGTGGCAAACCCTATATGAGGAGGCTCGCAAAAGTAAGCAGATTTCAAATACGTAAGAAAAGTATAGCATTCCATTTAAAAAAAATATAAGTTAGGCCTGGCACGGCGTTATGAAACAACCTGTACATGTGTAACTAATTTTAGAATATGAAGCTGAAGAATACCTACACCTTTTCTTAACAATTTTGCATGCAATTTTAATAGAAAAATTTGTGCAGTATAGTAAACAGAATAGACTTCTTGTCATAGTTTGTTTTTTTGTTTATGGTAATAATTTTAATATTCGATGAGGCATTAGCATATCTTACGATTTTTATATACTTGGCAAAAATCAAAGATAACTTATTCTAATGTTTCTAATGTTTTCCGTCTGTATTTGCTTATCTCCAACATATCCTCTTCGTATATAACCACTCTATCCATTATTCAGCAGTGCCGTGTATTTAATGATTTAGAAATAATTGCAAAGGAACAAGTTATAACAATTTGCAGAGGCTATTTGAAAAAAAAAAAATATGTGGCTACATTAATCTTAAAAAAGATTCAAAATTCATAGATTATTCACTTTATTTCACATAAATACAATAAAAATATTTTCAAAATACATATCAACTACACCAGTGTGTTCTCAGACAAGTTGCTATTATTAGTTGTCGAACTTTTGCTAAACACTCTAACGGCAATCGAATCTAGAATCTACCTTACAAATACGTTTTATATCTTATCTCTTTCTATATATCTATATGTAGCCTTACTAAGACTTATTAGTGGATGTCTGATTGCGTCTAAACACAATTCAACATGTAAACACAAAACACAAATTACTGGAAGTTTGTTTTGATTTTAATATAGTTAGAGAGATGTTGGCGTTAGACTTTTAGAAACACTGGATGCAGGATATTTAAACTTGCCACTGTAAATGAATTAAAAAAACAATGTGGTACTTAAGAAGTTTCGTAAAATAAATTATTAATTATTATTAAGACATATTCTGAGTAATTATTTCATTTCTTGGGAAATATGTAAAACTATGGAAAGAACGATAAATGCTTATAAACTTGCAATTATGCATCTATGATATAATGATATATAATCTTAATTCATTAGCAGTACTACATTTGCTTACTCAGAAAACGATAATGTAGGATATTCCACTTCAATGTAATTCATTATCTGATCTTGTGTGTAGCATACAAATGGTGTTGTTGATAAACAGGGCTTTGTAAGCACATACACTTGCTACGTATCAGATGCGAATTTCATTTTTGTTCATGTTTACAGAAATCGAACGTTGTCAAATTATACAGTTGGAAAGAACGTAAATACTATTTTCCTTAGAAAATGATTCTGTTTTTAGATGTTTGTTTTCTAATAATATTATTATTAATGTTTTAAAGTAAACACACATTTTGGATTGTTTTAACATCTATGTGACGAGAAATATGTAAATATTTGCTGAAAACTTCCTTCGTGTGCAACACTAATTGCGATTACCTATGTTATATCCCCATTATTTAGGAAAGAAGTAGGAACATAAGTGAAAATGAAGATTTTTTTAATTATGTTTTATTTTCGAATGAATGTTTGCTTATATATCTATCTTTATTTCTTTGTTTTGTTTATGTAATAATCACATTATTTCAAGATTTTATTGTAATCAATAAATTGAAAAAGGATACTGATTTATTTTATTAAAGTCTGCAAACTCTGAAATCTGTTTACTATTTGTTGTAAACATAAATAATAGTAGGTATATGGAAGTCATGAAAACAAAAGGCTCACTATAAGTTGTTCTATTTAAGGCGACTTTTACTTGAATAAAATGTATGTCGTTCTTAGAAAAATTAAATGCTAACCAGGAGAAAACTGTTAATGTTAGATATAGGTAATAAAGTCATTAAATTCTACGTTGGATAGTATCATTAGATACAAAGTGCTCTAAAGTAATAACAAAAATTACTGCAAAAGTCATCAAACTTAAACAACCACCCAATATACCTGTGTGGCTAAAATTTTACTTTACTCCATTCCTCAGCTAAAAATTCAATTTAAATTTTTTATTGGAGTTTCATAGATTTTAAAATATCTAATAACCGATGTATATGGAGCATTACATAAATTTGCTCTAATTTGATCTCTATATTTCAAATACGTCATTAGATACAGGTTGCTCCCTTTGTTATGGAGCTCTGTTCTCGAATATTCAAAATAATTTTAACTTGTACATACAATGCCTATGCTTTTCTATATAAAGCGCGCGCCGCATGAGGTGGCTCTGCACAGAGAGCTCAAAAACTCAAAAATGGCAATATAATCATCTTCAGAGGTTCTATCATAATTTATGTATATTTAGAATAAAATTAAATATTTGTTTTCAAATTCTAATTAATGTAAATTCTTAATTAACATAACTTTTTCAAAATTCCCGTATCCAATAATGTTTAATTACTTTTATCAACATTTCTAACCTTTATCTTTTCATTAAATTTATATCTAGTATCTTTAAAAATTTACGATTATAACCTCTAAATTTGAAATAATATAACTTTTCAAAATTCCCTGAATTTTTCTTTTGTTAAAATCATTCAATCAACATTTTATCCCGTTTTCTTTCCTTTTTCATAATGCCTTTGAATATTTTGCAAATTTATTATTATTATTATTTATAATTTTTAATTAAATAACGATAATTTTTATATACTCTAGCTGACAAAACCAGTACTGGAGTAAATTTAATGAAACTGTGTGAGGATAAAATAAATTTTTTCTTATTTTTAACTTGAATTTTTACCTTACAACATGGACCTTCTTCAAATGATAAATTAAATGTTTTCAAAAATTTTTAAAATCAATATTAGGAAAGGTATTTAAGAAAAAATGGAATCTTCAAAATTAAGTTTATAACATTCTTACCTATAATTAATTACTTTTTAATAATGAGAAAATGGACGCCTCATTTAGTAAAAGGGAGTTAACTTTTGTCAAGCTCATACGACAACAGGGGTACAGCACTAGTGCTGCGAAAATCACCAGACATTGGAAACCTATTAACAGATATTTTTTCCTTTAACCGATTGATAATTTAAAATAAGGACTAGAAATGTTTCAAAAAGTTAATTATACCTAATCTAAAATATGTTGACCTATATATTGTCGAACGAGAAATAATAATTCATTTTATTTTCTTGCTTTGTTTTACTGTTATTACTTTACTCTGTAACTGCCTAATTTCTAAAGAACAAATGTATTTAGATCCTACTGATGCAACATTTCCCCGAAATTGCAGCCCTATATCTCACTTTATAATATCCAAGACTTAACATTAATGCTGTAATAGTAATAATAATAATAATATATCAAACAAAAATTACCGACAGCGAATGTCAGAACAAAGAAATGTATGTAGAGTGCTCGCCAAATCGGATGGATCCAAGCTGCGCGAAGGTGCTTACGTCACAAACTACTATTCGTCAAATAAATATAGCACAATAAAGGCAAATTCACATGTTAAGAATTATGCTAAATAATATTTAATAAAAGCACAACTTTTTGTTTTTAAATGTTCGACAGGAATCATTTATTATTTGTACATACGATAATATATAATTTCCTTATTATTTTTCATCATATTAATTACCACACAACCTTTATCATATGGTGAATTAGCCTTAATTTATGTTTGACCTGAAACGTCAGTTTGTTTACAATTTACTTATAGGTTAGAGTTTTTACTTTTTCAGAAGTAGCTTTCAAAAAAGCTTTGATGATATAAAATAAACAACGGGAAATTAAACACAAGAAAATAAAGGAAAAACCGAGCGACAGAAGTAAATAATAACGTAATGCAGAATGTAAATAAACAAGATGGCGGAACACTATGTTTATTAGACGGTCTTATGACATCACTTCTCTCTCATATCATTACACTATCTCTATTCAGAACGATATTTGGTATTTGCGCAAGATCCATCCGATTTGGCGAGTACTCGATGTCATTTTGGATGTTGGTGAGTGTATCTACTCTACCTACCTATGTGCAAAAAAAAGCCAATACGGATTACAGAACGTCTATACTTCTACACGATATACGAAAATTTTATTGCACAGATGATCAGAATTGCCGGCAATGGCAATTGGTATTTGTTAGTGCAATACAAGAAAAACTATACGAGCAGGTCAATGTGAAATACTAAAACTTTTATTAGTTGGGATTTGTATCTACCATCTAACTCTCAAGTAAGGGATCGTACGGATATTACTCATCTCTAATATAAACACAGAAATAAAAACGCAGTTAAAATCAACACTTAGCCGGTTCCCTGGCAACTACTCTGTTTTCAGAGTCTATGCTTCCCAATTACTAACGATATAAAGAAATATTAACTCCCTCTATGTTAGTTTCTTCTTCTTTAGTTAACTTGTAAGATTTCTGAAATAGATATCTATAAAAATGTAACTTAACCATGTCGATGGGATGTTTGGTACGTACAAAATCCCTACTGGAGTTTGGAACTTCTGCGGGTTCGGCAAAATTCCAGTGGGAATGGTACAATACGTGAAACAGATGTCAGTGCCTAGAAGTGTCAAGGTTGTATTAGGGATGGACATTGTAAAAAACCATCGACGTTTTTGTCGATGTAATAAATCGCATGATGACATCGATGTTAGAATGATATATCGAAAAATTATACATCGATATTTGATACATCGATTGTTTTTAGACTTATAGTATAATTTTATGGTAAATTTATATCTCTAAATGACCGTTATAACATACGTGAAATTAAAAAAAAAAAAAAACGTGTAAACTTTTATTATTAACTAATGAAAATGAAAACAGAATGCTAGATTAAACAAAAAGAAAATAATTTCATATATATCGATCCGCGGGCACATCTATTGAGAAATGAAACTGCAAATTTTTTTAAAAATCCCAATATTTTTTTTCTATGCCTTGCAAGTAGTCAGTATTGCCAATGTTACCAAGCAAACAATTATACAGGCAACTATATACGCTAAAAAGTCTAAAATTTAAATACACAAAAAAAAAAGATCCCGTTCGATATATCGAATAAAAAACATCGATACATTGAATATATCAAAGCGTTAAAAATACATCGGTTGAAATCGATGCATCGACCTATACATCGAGTGTTTCTTCGATGTATATCGTCCATCCCTAGGTTGTATTCCACAACCCGAAGCTTCGCCTGCAACAACATAATAGTTGATTTTACAAACAGTATCATAAATGAGATTTGTTATGTTGAATTTTATTAATATGTCATTGCAACAGGTATAGTGTTGTTTGTTCACATTTTATAATTTGTATACCTCCTCTGATTTGAACATGCCCCTAACGAAATATGTACGTTTTTATGAGCTAACAGTATTTTACTTGTTTTGTATTCAGTTGTATCGGAACTTGCAAGTTGCAATTAAAGATGAGAGGTTATTGCAGAATAAACGATTTTCGATTAACCGGTTCTTTTATTCGCCAGTTAAACCCCAAACCAGTGAATTGGATTGTTTTTTAATAGAAGTTTCTTAAATATTTTCATATACAAGTTCCAAATACCTATATTTTGAGATTTTATCGTTTATTATCAGTCCTATATGTCATACAATGTTAGGCCGCCTTGTTCTAAATAACTGAAGCAATTTTCCTTAGAGATGTTTTAGGGTTTTCAATTATTGTTTATGAAACATTTAACGAATTTTCAAAATTGCACACACGTTTAGCCCGTTCTCCAATTTACTGGAAGTTTTAGATTGTGTTAAATAAATTCTAGAAACAGTTTGAAAACTAATAAAGTTTTATCTCCAGACATAAGCATTAACTCAGCTCATTTTTGTAAGGTTAATCTTGTACCTATAATATGAATTTACTTTGTGATAGATAATAATAAAGTGACGTGTGAAAAGCAAATGTTCAGGACTATACTGGACACCTGTATACAAATATATCGATTATAATTTCAATGTTGAATCAGACTAAGTATGTATGTATGATATTTAAAATATTAATGTCTCAAACAAATGCAAATATAAACCACGCCGCCTTAACCGATGCTTTGCTTCAGGACCACTTTTGACAAAAGAGTAAATAACAACGTTGTTTTAAGGATAGACATATAGTAGTTCACATAAAGTCGTGTTATTTTTCTACGTAGAATTGAAAAATGAAATCATATACAGGTTGTTCCATTTAAAATAATGAAGTAAGTCTGTATAGTCAAAAATATTTTTAGGTGATGCAGCATTGGATTCTATAACATTCTTCTAGAAAAGATTTCTTTCTAAAATGACAAATAGAGCTGTAATTCAAGACCTAGTCTTCGGTATGTACCGAGTGTCCCACCGAAGACGGATCAAAACCCGAGAATGGGACTGGAGCTGGAATTTGAAGTGAGATGAGAACTGCTAAACCCCAGTAGTATCTTTTCATGGTAGCATGTTTCTTAACAGAACACTGTGCACTAAAAGGACACCTACAGAATATTAGTATCAACACAAGAGATATCCACTACAGACGGTGTGATAGAATGACAGAGACCATATATCACATCTTGTGTGAATGCAAGACTCTGCACACAAAAAGACAGGCAATTTTTGATCTGGCTAGCATGATTTTGTGGATAAAGGAAATGAGGGACATAATACAAACAACTAAGAGGCTGCTAAGAGGCTCCCACAAAGAAAAGAATCGGCCTGTCGTAGTCAATGTCAAGAGGAATCTCTTAGATTGTGATTTCTAGCACATGACGGTAGGATATTGACGAGGCTGACATGATTCATTGGGTAAAAGAAATGGGAGATTAAATACAAGAAGCCAACAGGCTGCAGTGTTGCAGTGTTTCCGGAGACTAACTATGTATAGTCAAAAGCATTTTTCATTCACATTCTATAACATTCTTGTAGAAAAGCTTTCTTTCTAAAATGATATTCTTCGGTGGGACACCTGTACATATATACTTATAATATAATTAGTAGATACTATCAGGCAAGCTATCAGGTGTGGAACTTCAAAAAAGGGTAAACACGTGTTTTTTTTAAAATTTTTTCCATGAGACTCCATATGTATCTAAAAATGTGACATACAGTGGAAATCGCTTAACACGAAACTCAAGGGACCGAACTTTTTTTCGTGTTAAAAGAATTTTGTGTTAAACGAAGCATGCAAAAAGAAACTTACCAATAATCTCGATGACGTTAAATTTTATTAACTCGATTTACTGTTAAATTTACACAACCAGGTACATACTAGATACACTATTTAGATTTCAAATACATAATTTGATATATACATATATAGTAAAAACACGTAAAGAAAATTATTGCTTTTTTGGAAAAAAATCTGATATTTTTGTTTGCAGTGTCTTTTTGAGCATTAAATTGCTGACAAATTGATCGATATCGTCCATCGTCTTATTCATTTCGCCATTCGAATGCGCATCTAAATAACTGCGCATACTTTTCATGATGTTCCACATTTCTGATGTAGTGGGGACAGGAACTGCAAAGTTGATTTCATTTTCAAATTCGTCATCGGAGTCTGCGTCGATGTGATCTTTTGAGCTCTGAACGATCTCCAAAATATCTTCGTCTGTCATAATCGGCGCTGTGCACACATTATCATCAACTGCAAGAAATTCATCCGATGATAATGTAGAGCAGTTTAATAATGTGCACGCTTTCCTAAACAATTCATTAAATGTCGGGTCAGTTTCAATATCCGCTGATTCTTGAAGCGCCAAAGAATCTGCCACTTTTAAGAATCCCGCATGACGAAAGCAATTTTTAATCGTCTTTGGCGTCACTAAATTCCACGCAGATCGCAACATATGCAGTACATCTAATAAATTGATGGAGAAATCTTCTTTTGCTTCAATTGCAAGTAAATATTTTCAAAGCAATTGCTTTCGATAGTAAAATTTCAAGTTTTGTATAATGCCTTGATCGCATGGTTGTAAAACACTTGTGGTGTTCGGAGGCAAAAATATAAGCTTTATAGCTTTCAATTTAATATCGGGGTGTGCCGGGCAATTATCTATAATGAGTACAACTTTGCGCTTTTCTAGTAAAAATCGCTTGTCCAAATTGAGAATCCAATCGGTGAACATACTGGCCACCATCCACGCTTTCCTGTTAGCTGTATAGTCAACCGGCAATGTTCTTACATTTTTAAAACATCGCGGTTTCAAACTTTTTCCAATGACAAATAAGGGCAGTTTTTCAGATCCTTCCGAATTGCATCCTACCAATACCGTAATTCTTTCTTTAGAAATTTTTCCTCCTGAACACAATTGCCCCTTAAACGACAAAGTTTTATTGGGTAAGCAGCGGTAAAATAAACCAGTTTCATCGGCGTTGAAGATATCTTTCGCGTCATATTCTTCAAGTATTGAAGGCAACGTAGATTGCAGCCACTCTGTTGTCATAGTTGGTAAAACTCGGTTGGCTTCACCGCAAACATTTTTCAGCACTATGCCATTTCTTTTCTTGAAACGTTATAACCACCCTGGATTTGCAGAAAATTCAATGTTCATTTGTTTTGCAATTTCATCAGCTCTTTCCAGTAATAAAGGTCCTGATATGGGAGCATTCTGAGACCTAGCTTGTTTAAACCAAAGAAGCAACGCAGTTTCTAAATCTTCGTGTTTGGCCTCATACGTTTGCTCTCTGGCTTGAACATGCTGCGCTCAAACATTGCCGTAATTTGGTCTCTATTTTTAATTATCGTCGACAAGGTAGAGTTAGCAATGCCAAACTCTTTATAAATTTCCGTTTTCGACCTCCGTTTTTCATCAACTGCGATAAGCAGTTCGATCTTCATTTTAAGTGCAATAGCGGTTTGTTTTCGTCCTGATTTCTCTGCCATTGTATACGTAAAACTGATTTCAACACACAATTCGCCTACTTCGACACATCTATCACCTAGTTCGAAAATTGACTGACCGCTAAATTGAAACTTGTTAACAACGGCCACATGTATCTCGTGATTCCCGTGAGTCACTCTGCGTATAAAATACGCCCACCAATTTTTACCAGCAAGTCAGTTTCGGGAAAGTACAGGCTATATTCCGCCCTTTTTGTTTGCGCGTAACTTTCACGATTACGTTCATATATATATTTTGTTCGTGCGAGAGGCAACACCTTTTCGTGTTAAGCGATTTTTGTTTCGTGTTAAAAGAACGAAAATATATGAGATTACTTAGTATTTTATCGTGTTAACCGATTTTTTATGTTAAGCGTTTTCGTGTTAAACGTTTTCCACTGTATTTTTTTTTAATAAATTTTTAGAAGTAAAGTTAATTTATATTTAACGCAACTTCGTTTTTTCTTAATTTACTAAACTAAGCATCTAAAAGTAACTTTGCACATTAAGTAATAGGTTTCTGAAAAAGCTCCAACTTTCATTTTACATAAACTTTTCTGTAAGATCATTAATAAAAGTTTTACCTATTTGTCCCATACTTAAGTGAATACGCGATATAGATATAATATGTACTTACAACGTACGAATTTAATTGTTACTTATTCGAGTGGAGTTTTTAGTGACATACGTTATATGTTTTCCTTTAATATTATTACTAAACACTAAAAATGCATCCCGAACGCTCTCTGCATATCAAAATAGACCAATTAAGACGATGAGGCAAATAGCAGT
The DNA here is from genome assembly GCA_949128085.1 of Cetonia aurata. Classification (NCBI taxonomy): domain Eukaryota; kingdom Metazoa; phylum Arthropoda; class Insecta; order Coleoptera; family Scarabaeidae; genus Cetonia; species Cetonia aurata. Next base: position 4,717,180 of record OX421885.1, read on the forward strand.
TGAGTACGAGTTAACATCGTCGCCACCGCTCTAATTTGACTAGATTGACTTACAGCTGTTAGCAATTGTTTTTATTAAATGTGAACCATGATGACGGGTCAACTGTAGACCCCATAAAGCTTGATTAACAGAGAGCTTGTGTTGTTACTGATAAATAAAACTCGGAGTTTCTTGGCGTAGAAACTTGGTTGTATTATAATGCATATGTAGCTTTGTAGGATAAAATTGAAGTAAATGTGCGACAAGTGGTGATATAGAAATTTACTACTCGCATGTTTTGAGATAAATCTGCTGTTAATTGTTTGTCTTTGTTTTGTATTTCTTATCTGTATTTACTTCCGGAAATAACCTAACCGTTAATGATGTTAGCAAATAACACTATATTTTGTGGGTGTAGTTGCAACAAATAAATTGAGAACTATGCCAAATGCTGAGCAGATACTTTATTTTACATTGATACCACAAATATGATGGTTTTGTTTCGATTTTAAATTATTGAATTATTAATATTTTTGTCTGTTAATTTCTAATTAAAAATGATTGAATTATGTTATTATAATCCTAGAGGAAAAAAATATGTTCAATAAAATTATTTTGTTCGCTCAACAAATTTTGTAGTATAATTATTCTCACCAGTCCATAATGTTTAAGGTAACAACATATTGATGATTAATTTTTTTAAAAACTTTTCGAGAAAATTCGGACGAACAATATTACATAATTACATACATAATATAGAATGTTGGCGAACTTGAAATAATGTATCAAGAAAAAATTATAATGTTATATAAGCTAGTAAATTTATTGAGTCCAAGAATTTGCAGAGTTGCGAAGTTTTATTTCAAAACTTAAGATTATTTTATTCAAGTTGTCGCACAGTGGGGCCGAGGCGGAAACAAACCCTATTTAAAAATATGAATATTTTATTAATCTAATATTTATTTCTACACCATTTTCCCTACAGAGTCTGCATACAGAATAAAAAAAAAAACAACAAATACTTAAATCGGAAATATCGATAAATTAATTACTTCTCTATGCACCCTCTAATAATTTACGGAAATTAGTTACCCAAAACGATTGGCTTACATTTGCAATCCAGGATTTTCGGCGTGATTTGGAAAAATGAGCAATTCAAAAAACCTTTGCTTTTCTCGGGTCTGGCACAATTACTTTTCAAAAGCTGTGATATTAATAATTAATATGTCCTGCGAGTTTTACAACCAGGGTTAATCAATTTTGGACGTAATGAAGTGTCAAGGTACTGGGATACTGAGTTGATATACAAATTAAAAAAAACGACACACAAGATATCTGATCACTCCGCGCTAAAACGATTTAAATTAATTCGGGACAATTGTTTCGGAAATTCCTGGATTTCCATTTTCAACCGAAAATCGAATGAAATAAGAATCGATAAAATATTTATACGAGGTTAGTTATCCCTACTCCAAATTTATATTTACAAGTGCTTTACCGCCTGCGTTGACCTGCTAGAATTTTGGGAATTCCGAACTCATACAAAATGTAACTGCCAAAGAAATGTGTTTTTACCGTAATAAATCCATCAACACTGAATAGTAGAGCGATTTCACGATTTAATAAATTATTAGTTTTAGATTATCGGCGTCAATATCATATTTATGTATTTGTAAATATTTTTTTATTTTAAATTTATTGAACATACATATCTATTTAATACACATATTAGACGACATACAATACAACTTGGAATCACTTATGTCATTTTTTTAAATTATTTTGTGTGATATTTTGGATGTAAAGCACAGCCACGTTTTTTGCAAACAAATTTGCGTTTCTTTGTGCATACTTTACATCTGCGTTCTGTTTCATTATATTCAATAATATGGCAAATATTATTAAATCTAACGGCATCGATAGAAATTGTACTTCTAGATTTTAATGGTTTGGTTCCGTAGCTCCGGAGAAAACACAAAGTCACGTAACGCCTGAATATCAACAGGCTGGCACAATTTGGATCTTGAGGTTTAAGGTTTTTCATTAGTAATCATCCATTTACGACGCTAACATCAAAAAGATAGCAAAATATGGGCCAGTACCATTTACGTTGTCTTACCCTAATAGCCGGATAATGTCAAACTGCCAAATATAACATACAATTCGTTCAAGGAGAAACTAAGATCTACATTTTTTTGCATGCCATATTTATTGTTTCAGGAACAATTTTCTGCATCATATTTTCTTCGAACAATAATTTAAAGAAATCCGTTGGATATTCAGCTAAGTGTGCTTCCTTTGAAGGTAATTTTGGGTTACAATTTGTTGTCATATTGTAACTTGGAACAGTTATTTTCCAGTGATGCGTTTTTTCTTTTCTTCGGTGTTTCTATTAGTTCATTTTGAAGTCTTTCTCTAAGTACTGATAAAGGTATGTTGCTCTCTTCATCACTGCTTGCATCTTCATACACAATTTCACATGCTTGGCGTAAAATAGCTCCAGGCAAGTTATTTATATTGCCCGCTTCTTCTTGGTCTGATCTATCGCTGTCTTCATCAGTTTCAGTTTTCATGAGGATCTGGCGGTATAATATAAACTGTAGTGCTTTCAGAGTTACGGCTTCGGCTTTCAACGTAGATGTCCAAAAGTTCGTTTAAACTTAACCTAAAAAGCAAAAAAGCAAGTTATTGGTATTTCATGCATACTGGCCGTTTAAACGGACACTTAATAAAATAGTGTATTACAAAAAAACCTAAACTTATTACAGAGTTATGTCTATTATAGATATAAACAATAATGATGTTGTAGTATGCTTATTCTGTTATTTAAATTTTAAGTTGCCATAGTAACCAGAAAAAAATCATACTCACCCGTCATTTCTAGTCGAATATAATCCTGGATCCGTTTCAATGAAAAATACAGTCAAAATGTTCAGTAATACTAATCTATTACCAAGCACAAGCAAATCACGTGTTCTAAAACTACAATTAACCGTCAAATCACCACTTCATTATACAGTATTAGTCATAAGTATGGAATAGGCAATTTATCTCCGTAAATATGAACTTTATGACAAAATGTCATTAATAGAAGTTTTTTTTACTAATTATTCTTTATCTCTTAGCCGGGTAGTTATTTTTTTAAGTCAACGCATTTCCATGGAAACGTAATTTTTTTTTGTTTTTTAAATGGCAACCTAGCAATTTTTTTGCTGATTTTTGTTCCTCTTTTTTTCCTTGAAATGATCCGGTATTTTTTTTGTGTAGTTTGATAACAACATTTTAGAGAAAATGGCCATTATTTTATTTATTTACTAATTATTCTTTATCTCTTAGCCTGCTAGTTGTTTTTTTTATGTCAACGCATTTCCATGAAAACGTAACTCGGTTCCCTTTTTTCATGTCATTGTGACGTACCTTTCAATAAGTTAACAAATTAATTTTATTACAGATAGTTTTATTAATTTGTAAACATGGTGAAACTCTGTGAAACTGAAAGAATTGAAATCCTCATGATGGTTGGTTATGGAGATCGACAACGTTCACACCAAGCTGTTTGTCATTTATTTAACAACGTTCATCCTGGAAGAGATCCTATTGTACAATCCACGGTGTCTAAATTGGTTAGGAAATTTAGAGAAACTGGAAATGTAAAAGATATGCCAAAGTCTGGACGTCCGAAATCAGCCACAAATAATTATCAAGCTCTTGATGTATTACTAAGTATTATGGATAATCCAGTTACGTCAACCACGCAACGTGCTTTGAATAATGATATTAGTCAATCGTCGGTTGTTCGAATATTGAAAAAGAACAAACTCAAACCCTACAAGATACACCTTCTCCATGAGCTAAGCGAAGATGACCCAGACAGAAGAATGCAGTTTTGTGCAACAATGATGGAAATGATTGATAATAATCCAAATTGTCTAAACAACATTTTATTTTCTGATGAAGCCACGTTTTGTCTAAATGGATTTGTGAACAGACACAACTGTCGATACTGGTCTAGTGAGAATCCGCATTGGATGATGGAACACCATACACAGCATCGTCAAAAACTTAATGTATGGGCTGGTATTATTGGGCGGCACATAATAGGCCCATATTTTATTGATGGGAATTTAACTGCAGATAGATACCTACTCCTATTGCGTGATCACATTGTACCCGATATTGTACAATTATTTCCGGATGCAGATCGACAAGGAATGCCAAACCGAGATATTTGGTTTCAGCAAGACGGCGCTCCACCCCATTATGTGGTAGATGTTCGCCAATTTCTGAATAACATTTTTCCCCGTCGTTGGATAGGACGTCGGGGTTCTATTGAATGGCCTGCTAGGTCCCCCGATTTAAGCCCCTTAGATTTTTTCCTTTGGGGTCATTTAAAAACTACAATTTACAAAGAAAGACCCCAAAATTTGGAGGATCTGGAAGCCAGAATAAGGCATGAAATCGCCCAAATACCACCTAATTGGCTGCAAAATTCATTACGCAATTTTTATGACAGATTAGGTTACTGTCAAGCTGCAGAGGGTCTTCAGTTTGAACATTTAATTTATTATATTTAATTTAAGTTAAAGATTATTTGATTGAATAAAATAATGGCAATTTTCTCTAAAATTTTGTTATCAAACTACACAAAAAAAATACCGGATCATTTCAAGGAAAAAAAGAGGAACAAAAATCAGCAAAAAAATTGCTAGGTTGCCATTTAAAAAACAAAAAAAAAATAGCGTTTCCATGGAAATGCGTTGACATAAAAAAACAGCTAGCAGGTTAAGAGATAAAGAATAATTAGTAAAAAAACTTCTATTAATGACATTTTGTCATAAAGTTCATATTTACGGAGATAAATTGCCTATTCCATACTTTTGACTAACCCTGTATACAGTTATTATCATATAAAAATCAACGTCCGTTTAAACGGCCAATATGCACTAATGGGTTAATATAAATGCTTTCAAAAGCCGATAATTCTCTCGGAGATGTTACAGTTTTTAGTAGTTCGAGGTTTTCAATGTTGTTGTACCGATAATGTGCAATGCGTTCCTTAAATCTAATTCCTGTTGCTCTTTTCGTGTAATAAACCTATTTGCATTAGATGGCAAAATTACTGTATAAAGGAAGCCAAATAAACAGCTTCTCAAAAAGAATTTACGAGTTACTGTTTTATCATGGTGGAAGCCATGTAATGATATGGAGTTGCTTGTCTCTAAGGAACTTACATTTTATAGAAAGAAAGATGGATAGGCATATAGACTTAAATATTCTGAAAAAGAATTTTAAAGGTAGTGCTGAAAAATTGGGACTACAGCACACATTTTACCAGGACAACGACCTAAAATATGCGTCGTATGTTGTCCAAAATTGGCTGCTTTATAATTGCCCAAAACGTTATTAAAACGCTAGCACAATCATTAGACCTAAATGTTGTAGAGCCCCTGTGGAAGAAACTCATGGATAACGTACGCAAGCATTCAATATCTAATAAAAATGACTTAAAAACATTTCACCACACTATACAAGAAAATTAGTAGAATCGATGCCAGCTAGACTTCAAGCTATGATAGAGCCCCAAAGTGGTCCCACAAAGTATTAAAATGAAACTTTATATAAAATATCATAAGTTTTCATGTTAGATTATGCATCATTTAAGCTGACAGGTATCAAAACAACAACTCAGTATTGTTTTCATTCTGTTCGCTACCAGAAAAGGTATATATGGATAAAATCCTTAATTTTATTTTTCGTAAACAATAATACAACAGTTGTTAGTTTAGTTTTAAAATAAAAATTTATTGACTGCATCATTTAAGCTGGGAGTCACTGTAGTTATTTGTTTATTTCTGCAAAGCTTATGATTTAATTACATCGAAGTCTATTGTATTCATTCATAAAATTTGAAGATGATGTCAGTGGTCAAATTATAGAAACAAATAGATTTCATATATAAATATCAAACAAGAAACTTCATATCTAATAAGCTATTTTCAAATACGAAACTGCGGAAAGCTTACTACATAATATAAAAAACATTTTTTGAAACGATCTAAAGAATGTTACCATAAACTTGATTTCATCTGTAATTCTGTTTTGAAAAAGCAGCCTTAGTGTGCCTGTCTCATATCTTCCTATCGTCGTTGCAAATATTTAGTCGTATGAATATATTAATAGACACATTAAATTGCATGTTATAATCAAATAATTTTATATGGTAATATTGCATTTCATTTATAAATACATTTTACTTACTTAAAATAAAAACAAAACATAATTTGCAAGAGGAATGCTGTTTACAAAATGACATATATGTAGTTATAATTATTTAAAGCTTTATTCGTTTGCTACAATAAATCTCTACATACTAATATAATGGTAATTCTTGACGTAGTGAAATCCATATTTAATATAACCAATGAAAAGATCTTAATCCACAGCTACCGTTTAATATAACTACAATTCTTTAAATTTATTACCGTAAGTAACTTGATGATGTAATTTCAAGGAATCGGTAGTTATAATAGAGGCTAATTATGGATTAAGGCCTTATAATTATTCCTATTGAATATACTAGTGTCTGTCCCAGTGCCATATTTACATAAGGGCTGAATGGGCTATGGCCCAGGGCGGTAAAATTGTAGAGGCGGCAAATATATCTTTAATTAAAAGTAAAGGCAGTGGTGGATATTATTTTGTAGTTGGAGCAGTGGCGGTGCCTGGTCTAACGACTAGGGCATGCATTTTTGAAATTTGACAACTGACATTAGAAATCGTAACTTGTGTCTGTATAAGTAAAGTTTTAAATTGCAAACTGTAAGGTGTAAAAGTGTTTTAAATACTCGTTATAATTTTGTAAATATGCCAAATTTCACTAATTCTGAAATCGCTGACATGCATTTTATCTACGGCCTTGCGAATGGAAATGCAAGAGAAGCCAGGCGTCTGTACATGGAGCGCTATCCCAATAGAATGATACCCGATCATCGAATATTTTCAAATATTCATAGGCGTCTTGGAGAAACTGGAACTTTTAAAAAGAATACTAATGATGCAGGTAAACCACGTACCGTTAGAACACCACAGATCGAAGAGGCTGTTCTGAATGAAATAGACAGACATCCTCGCACCAGCACCAGAAAAATCAGTGAACATTTAAATATTAGTCATCAAGTTGTTTGGCGTATCCTACGTGTTTCCCTGCTATACCCTTACCACATTCAAAGAGTGCAGGCTCTTCTTCCCCGAGACTTCCCTTTAAGGATTGATTTTGCCAATGGTACCTTAATAAGCTAGCAGCAGACCGCATTTTTAATTGTAAAATCCTTTTTACCAATGAAGCGAATTTTTCAAGGACTTCAATTATGAATTTCCACAACAACCACACGTGGGCATATGAAAATCCACATGAAATTGTACAAACGCATTTTCAAGAACAGTTCTCATTAAATGTATGGGGTGGTATAATTGGAGATAACTTGATTGGCCCTTGTTTTTTGCCTGGTCGACTTACTGGTCAGTCATACAGGCTGTTTTTGCAGAATGAATTGCCTTTATTACTTGAAGACTTGTCCCTTTTACTTAGAAATCAAATGTGGTATATGCACGATGGCGCCCCATCACATTTTTCTATTTTGGCTCGGGATTATTTAAATGAAGTATATGAGAATAGGTGGATAGGACGAGGTGGACCTCAGCCTTGGCCCCCTAGGTCCCCTGACTTAAATAGTATAGATTTTTTACTGTGGAGAGATCTAAAATCTCTAGTGTATACAACACCTGTGAATACTGTTGATGACTTACGAAATCGAATAATCGATGGATTTGAAACGATAAGAAATACTCCAGGAGTATTTAAGAGAGTGCGAGCATCAATGAGAAGAAGAGCGGACGCCTGTATAAGGGTTGGAGGAGGACACTTTCAACAATTGTTGTAGCATAGTTTCCTTGTCATTGTTATTAATTAGGGTTTTTATTGTTATTACTTATGTTACTTTGTATTGTAATAAAACAATGCTACGAAAACCGGGTCATCCTATTTTTTAACAGGTAGTAGCACCTTAACTCTTAAAAAAACTCAAGTGATTATTTGAATAAAGCCAGAGCCTGCTAGACCATTCTAAAAAATTTAATTTTCTCTGGCGAATTACAGAAAATTGTTTTCTACTTTTTTTCTCGATAACGGTCAGAGATAAGAAAAATATACAAGAGATCAAAAAGTTTCTAAACAAGACAGAAAATTTATTGCGTATTTTAGAATCTAGCAGTGGCGCATCGCAAAAAAGTTCAGGGTGGGAAAAGAGGGCATGACCCCGAAAAAATTATTACCCTGTAGATTTACATCATCATTTGGCATGGCTTATGATGCAGGCCGTATAGCGTAACCTACCTTCCAAATTTGAGCAAAATATCTCAAAAACTGTAGGAGCTATACAGTAAAAAGTGAGAAAATCTTGAAATTTCAACACCCTGCAGATTGGTAACGAAGCGTTTGCAGACCTATGTTTATATGAAATTTTAGGCACAAAATAAACCAAATAATTACCCCCTTCCTTATGTACATGATATTTAGGAACACCCTGTATATTATTATTAATATGCATCAATATATGCACTAATGGCACTCTTTAAATTGACATTTATGTGATTCTTATTGTGTTGGTCCAGAAAATAAATATTAGTCTTAGCAAAGCATAATCCTTCTGTGTCGGATACTCTTACATGTTTTGCTGCTTATTATAAATTTTAATTATTAAGTATTTTAAAACCGAAAAATATAATACAATATACAAATACGGCTATTTCAGTTTTCTGTATAATTTACTGTAGAATGTGCTTATTCCTTTTTTCATATTTAATAGCAATAGGTACAGTGATGGTCTTAATTAATGTCTCCCCCTATGACCGACATAGTATCAAAACTACTTTCACCGGCAGTTTAGCTTCTATCGGTGTTCGCATACATATGTTACATGTTATTTTTTTTTAGTTTGAATAATTACTTATTTAAACAAACACAAACTATACAGTTTACAAATACTAATATACACAAAAAAAAATTGCAACTCGTATAGCAAGCGTTGCCATGCACTGTTTTTCCGCCTTCATTCTTCATCCGAGCATACGAGATGGTGCATTCTCGAACTAACGGTATCGAAGGCGTCGTTGGTTTGGTCGTTTGGTCCTTCCTACATGTTGTACTGCCGGGATACCTCCATCCTTATCTTGCTTTTAAATTTAACGTGTTTTAATGTCTTTGTGTGTTTTGGTAGGTTATTGTATGTTTTGATCGCATCAGGTGTTGGAAATGTTTCATATTTGTAACTTGTGTTTTTTTCTGTTCTTAGGTGTGAATGTCTTCGTGTTTTGTGTTTGTGTATTTCTGTATTAGGTGTGAATTTGCAATTTCATTAATTTGTTGTCGATTTTGTGTACTGTAAGGAGATTTCTGAATGTTATTAATTGTTGTAAATTTAGTTTTTGCGTCTTCTCGTAAACGTCATTTGATGGTGTCCATTTGTCCATCTTATAGTGTCTTTAGTATCTTGTTCTGCTTTCTTTGTAGTTTATTTATATTTTGTTTAGTTGTATGGCTCCATATGTTTATGAGATAACTAATATGGGGCGTAAATGTAGTGTGATATACAGACTTCTTCAGACGTTCTGGTACTATGTCTTTAATTTTCTGCATTCCTGCTATAATCATGGTGTTTCTTTATATTTGCAATCAATAACTATCTAGTCTAGGAAAGCAGTTTCAATATTCTTTCGATCATATGGGGAGACATTAATTAAGACGACCACTGTACATACACCTTACAAACTAAGCGGTAATAATATCCACGTAAGTAAGAATTCTTTTTTTACTTACTGATCTCTAAAAGTGTTGTTTCTTCTGTTGTTCTGTTTCTCCATCTAAGCAAGTAGTTAGAACGAACTTTTGTTCCAAGGTTTTTATAATCATTATACTATGTCAAAATTTTGATGTCATGATGTGCGCATCTAAATAAAGAGAAAAAGAACTAATATAATAGTTCGCATTCCAAGAATGTGTTTATGAATTGATATACGTATGCATGTATATAGGTATAGATATTCTATTTATTATTTTAAGATCGATCATAGGTTATAATTACGTATCTATTTTTATTTTTAACATGCTGCTGGATGGATATCGTAAATATATATTTTAATGCCAAGGTTACGAACGTGACTAGCGTATACATACAGTACCTATATTTTTCTCTAAATGATTATGAATGGCAAAGTTTTCTTGGAAAGCATTATTTCCTTATGACGTGACAACTACATATTTAATAAAAATATGGTTTATAAAAAAGTGTTTCAATTTTTGTTTTCACTTGAAACAGGAAATAGAGAAACCGAAAGTATTCTTGTATTTCGTATATCCAATATAGCTTCATTACAGGGCTAAGATGATAACCTCTAGAATGTGTTGCAATATTTGAGCGTTTGATTCATTTTGTTGGTTTAAATGGGCATATTCCTAATACATCATTATTAATATCGATATGTGAATGATACATAATGATTGTATACCGTAGTTGGATGTATTTAATAAAACACTTTTATTAATTGCTCGTGATAGATACAATAGAGATAAATTCACGAGCGTATTACAGATCCCGCGATCGTCTTGAACGCAATAGATTTGTTTTTTACCAATATACGTATTATAATCGATTTGTTAACCTTAATTACAATTGATAAGAGAATGTCACGGTCTTTGAAATTGTTCCTGTTATAAAAATTGCCCTGTTGAGTCACTCAGAGGAAGGTCAGAGTAGCGTAATTATATCTTGCAAATATTTTAACGAAAGACCGCTTAAAAGTGCGTACACTCGCAAAAACTTATTGTTAGTCCACTTAAAGAACAAGTCATCGACTAAATACCGGCGACCTTACTTTTATGTGGGCTATTCATTATTATTTAAATAATTGTTTATTAAACATTTACCAAATGGTATTATTACAAATGGAATAAAAAATTATTGTGTTTTAATATTCTGTGAACGTGTGACAAATTCGACTATCTAAAGCGTTGGAAATATTATAATAGATACATTTTATCTTGCTAAAATTATGGTTAGATTTTAGAATTTGATAAATTCACAGGAGTCTCACAATCAGTGAAGACTGGCTCTCTGGTTATACAGTTTATATTTTCTACGAATGCTTAATTAATGTTTTTATTATTATTAATGGCCTCGGCCCTCACCATTAACCACTTAATGAAATTCAATGCTGCATAACCTAAAAATGTGTTGACTATACCAGGTGAGTCAGTTTGGGGCTCGCCAACCTGTAACTTTGTTACTTTTGGGAAAAGGAATAGCAGGCCATATTCTTAAATGCGATGACAAACCCATGGGATGGGATGATCAATTTATCTTTGCGATGACATCTGTCAAAAGCATAACTGTTAACTTTTTTTTTCAAATCACACTCTATATATCTTTTGCACCATTTGATAGGTATTTTATTTATAATTCCGAATATGTATCGCACTATGATCAAATAATAGAAAACAATCAGAACAATAATAAAAACATTCAGATGCGAAACAAGCAGATGACGATGAGAACAATTGTTAAGAAAATTTATTTAATAATTTTAGGAAAAACACTTACTTCATCTAATACTCGAAATATGCACCATTCATCTTGAGGTACATTTCTGCTCTGTGTAATACCTCCTGGGTACAGGCTCCCAAGGGAACTTCTCGATGCAACTGACATGCATTCATGTTTTATTCCATTCTCCAGATCTTCCAAATTACCAAGAGGTGGTTTATAAACCCTTTCCTTAAGATATGACCACAGAAACAAATCTAGTGGCGTGAGACCCGGAGACCTGGCGGGCCACTTTACCATTTCCAATCCACCTTCAAACTTCATTTAAATAATTGGTTACCAGTCTGCCACTGAGCTGGTGCGCCATCTTGCTATAATATCATATTTACGAATATACACATATGTTGGTACACTTTTTCCCAAAAGCAAAAAAGTTACAGATAGGCGAATATCAAACTGAATCACTCGGTATAGTGTGTCCTTTGGCCCCCTAACCTATGTTAACGCATTCCTTGTCCGTTACTTGAATGATGCTGATAATGCTTATTTTCAAATCAATAAGAATTACTTGAACGTCATGTGGTGATATAAAATACAGAAAGAACAATGGACATATTATGTACACAATAAACTAAGAAATAATATACAAGCCACTACAGAATAAAAGAGAATAACATTTATCATAATCATCTATGAAATAATATGCATTCTCGACAAGGATGTTCTTAACTTTGGTTGCAAATTTGTTGTAACTCAATTCTCTCACTTCTTCCAGCTTCCAATGGGTCACATAGGTATTAATATTATAACCCCTGTGAGGCCTGCATCATTAATATGCAAATTAAGAATCGCAGAATGTTTTTCTTTTGTTGATAGTAAAGTGTCGTCAGCATATAAATAAATAAAAGGTTTATCGATGTTCGCTACCAAATCATTGACGTATGTACATAATAAACAGTAAGGGACTTAAAATGGAATCTTGTGGAACTTCCTGCAAGTACGAGCTTGTAATTAATATTGTCACATTGTGCCATATATACTGCGTTCTGTTAGATAAATATAACTTTATTATTGGAAGGTAAGATCTCACTGAACCAATAGCCGTCAATCTACCCTTCCGATATCTGTGTTGAAACGCCTCAAAGAAATCGTTTTTCCAAAGAAACATCGTAGGCGTTCAGCTATTACTTTTTTCAAACACTTGTGATAGCGTTAGAAGAATCACTATCCGCCTGGAGTTGTTAACATCGTTTACAGCACCTTTTTTGAGCACTGGGATTACCTTTGAAACCTTCAGTTCGTCTAGATTTCTAGAAATACCCCTTTAGCTATACAATTATTTAGAAGGAATAGCAAACGCGCCACAAAGCCATCAATGGTTTTTTTTTTCGCAGGTATGATGGGAATCTATAAAGTTCTTTTCTTCACCTTTAATTAGTTTGGGAATTGTTCTTGGTTTTTAGGTCGTTCAATGATAAAAACACTTCATACATACAACGTTTCGGTTATAATTCTAACCTTTATCAATTACATGTATAAGAATTATAATATAAATATAAAATGAATGTATAATGATCTTCAGGGTGCTTTGATGCAATCAGATATATCAGATATATCGTGCTGCGTAGTTGTTTCTCAGTTAGCGGTTTCATATACATAGACTTTCTATTATCAATTTTCAGTGCTAACACGTAGCAATAAATTTCTCTACTGGAGTCGGTAGACGTAGGTTGCGTAAGATGAGTGAAGTGGTTAACTGCCAAATTCTTGCGCAGTAGTCCGATGTGCTATTATTTTGAGTGGGAGATTCGGTATTTCGTTTTATTATATTCCATGTGGCGTTTTGTGTTTTCCTCACGTGAACTTGATTATAATGTTGGTATTGAGTATTGAGGTAAGATAGCATTCGCATGGATCGATTATCCGTCCCGTCCACCGTTCCCAAAGATGTCATACCTAATTCTCGTTGTTGCGGGGCAGTGGCACAAGATATGCTCAACTGTCTTTTCTCCGAACCTTTGTGGGACTTTCCTTTTTACCGGTGGCCGTTCAGTGTGTGTTGAAAAGTCGCCTAGATAGGCCCCTAAAACTGTCTTTTCATCTTCCAAACACAGCCGGCATTCAGTTTCTTCAGAAAATTCTTCTGTGTAGGTAATTTCTGAGTTTGCAGTGATTTGTAAAGACAGAAACAATTACTTTCATATTTTTACGATCAAGTTCTAGTAGTGCCTGGGTTCTGACATGATTAAACGAAATACAGTTTTTCGGATGTACCATACCAGGGCAATTGTTTCAATGTTGGAGCACTTCCTGCTGCGCCCATACATTGATTTGTTGTTTAGCTACCGTAGGTGCTATGCCCATAGCAGGTTCTGATCCCTGGAAATGCTCCGCGCAGCATCCTTTTTTGCAAGGGTATCTGCTTCTTTATTGCCATGAATGAGTGAATGGCCCGGTACCCAGATTAGGTATAATGTTGGTTCTTCATATTTTTGTCTATGCTATTTTTATATTTCTCCTTCAGCTTTGGTACTTTTGGTATTTTGCGCTATAATTGTCAATGCATGGAGTTGATTTCTTATAGAGTTAATTTCTTCAGACATGGGAGTATTTTTATTTATGCTAACAGTCAATCAATCATTTAGATATAACATCGTACATATAAAAAATAACATAACTTTACGTGAACTATTTATGTCTATCTTCAAAATCTTTAGTAATGACGGTGTTTTTTTTTGCTCGTCCATAAAAATTTGCTTTTGTTTTAGGTAACCATATTTTAAATACAGTAACTGCACGATTATGTCAATGCTCGAATAACATTTTTCGTCGATACAATTGCACTGAAAAAAACATTAAGTAATTTTTAGTAATGTTTCGTAAAACACTAATTATCTCGTTAACTATAAATGATGGGTATAGCACATGCTTAGTAAATTTTTTTAAACTCCATTAAAAGTATCAGATTCCACAAAAAAAGTACAGGAAGTTCCACTAATATATAGACAAATAAACAACTTTTCAGGTATTTTGATATTGAAATAATAACTATATATAGATAACTTTTCAGGTGTTAAAGTTCTCCAAATGTAACCAAGGTTCACGATCTTACAATATAAGGATTACAAATTCTAATGTCATTTTAAGATTCAAAGATCCTTAGGCTGTATTAGTAGAGAAGCTGATTGCTCAATGTTAAACCGTTTCATATCAGATAAACTAGAACTAGCCGTTTACGGACAAATATTTCTAACAAAAAATATTAAAAATTGAATGTGGGATGTAATAAGCTCCATTTAAAAAATATGTTATTATTCCTAACAAACTTACGGATCACTCGGTGTACATAAAAATATTTTCAGATTGTGAAGTTATTATAACGATAATAATAAACAGGCAACAATATAATAAATATATGGCTACATAATGAAGTACATGTATATTAGTAGCGTTGCTGCTCGCCATCCCTCAGCCTCGCCTCGGGAGCTACATACTATGTCGGGGCTAACGGTGTTGAGGGACTCCTAGCAGTTTCTTTCTTCTAATACGGTCGTCGTTTAGATTTTACTATTAATTTTTCTTCCTCAAAATCTGTTGTATTTCACTTTTAAATTTGGGGTACGGTAATTCTTTTATGTGTTTCGGTCTTTTTTTGTACATTTTTAATGTTGTTGTAGTTAGTGGTTGACTGTAGTTGTGGTGTTTATATTTTTCAGTTCTCAAGTGCGAGTTTTGTAATCATGTATTTCTCTATTCGTTTGTAATCTTATGTTTGTTTTAATTTCCTTATTTCTAATTTTGTGTAGAAATAATATGTTATTCAGGTTTATTATTTCGTTGTATGTTTAGTTCTTTTGTTTTGTCATAAATATGCATTGTTGGTGTTCTATAGTGTAAATTGTATATTATTTTTAGAACTTTATTTTGTTGTCTTTGTAATTTGGATGGATTTTTTGTTGTTGTGTTTCCCCAAATGTTTATTAGGTAGCTAATTTTTGCAGCGAACAGGGCGTGGTATAGTGGTTTTTTAACGGAAGTCGGTATTATATGTTTAATTTTATTTAAAGCCGCAATTGTTCTTGCATTTTGTTCAATTAGTTTCTGTATATGTCTATTCCATTTCATGGTATTTTGTAATTGTAATCCTAAATATGTTGTTTCACTCACTGTCTTTAATTTCTGATTGTTTATTTGTATATTTATTTCTTTGTTTCCTTTTTTTTACTATATATCATATATTCAGTTTCTGTTTCATTTATAGTTAGTAAGTTATTAAAACACAATTCCTCCAAAATTTTGATGTCTTCTTTGATTTTTGTTTCCATGGTTTTTGTACAGTGTCCGGAATAAAGTATACAGGTGTCGTATGCATAAGCGTATAGTTTTCCATGGAATGGTTGCTCGAATACGTCATTTACGTATAATATGTAGAGAATTGTATTATTTTATCCCAATTATCAACATTTTTATTCAGCTAACAGTTATCTAATAAGTTAACGTTGTTATTTGAAAAACCCTGTAGATTGTTATTATCAAGATTGTGAATTGAGTCTCATTCGATCATCCGCTGTTCGAAATTTGTCCTTTCATAAGGTCTCTCGCGCCCCCACTAGCCTACTCGCGTCGACAAATTGGTGGGTTATATTTGAACCTGTTATGACAGCGTCTTGCATTTGACTTGAAGCAAGGCAAGTCATAAGCAGAAGTAGGGTTAGGTAGTTTGCCGTGTGATAAAATAACACGATGCAGCGATAACTCTAAGTTTCGGCTGTATGTTAAAATTAAATACCGTGTAGTCATACGTAACGTTAGCGAGCATTTAACCTAGTATGTTCGATATTTCGCTTGGTTTTTGTTTGGACGAGATCCGCGTGCATGTCTACTAATGTGTTTCATTTTCTAAGGCAAAAAATAAAATATACAATTTTTGCAGGCTTTGCTTACGCCCCGAGTCTCAGTGATGAATAGAGCAGACCATTTTTCGTGCGCGCCATGTGCGCCGGTATGGGAGTGTATAATTCGTAATATATTAGAATATGCAATAGAATAGGGACACAACATGAGCTTGTTACAGTGGCGGCTTCTCAATAAGTGCACATGCGCACGTGTACCGCCAACTAATATCTTAATCTAAAGGAATTTATTTTTGTGTTTGACGTAAACCTAACGTTTTCTATTGGGTATTTAATTTTATTTTTCATTTCCGATGTTCGGTTCAGACTCCAGGCGCGAACATGCGTAATGCGGCTCGTACACTGCTCTCTCGAACTGGCCCGTGATTGGAGCAGCAGCTACCCCTTGCACACCCACACCTCCCGTAATAGTCCTCAGTACTTAGCTACCATATGTACACATTTAGTTTGTGTACGGTCGTCTGTTAGTGTGGTGTTGTATACCGGGAACCGGGAAATTATTTTTGTTGTATTCGCGCGCAATTATGGCGGATAATTTGGAGAATCCGATTTGCACTAGCGTAGAATATTTAAAAACAATTCGTTTTTCTTCGCTGACATTAGAAGAGAAACAAAAAATCAAAAGTGCCGGTCGTCCAAAACCGAATTTATCGATCACGCATGTAACAAAATGTAAAACACGCGATTATAAAAGAATCTTTAAGATAGACACTTATGAAAAAGCCGCCTGGTTATGTGGTTGTGAAATTAGTAACAGTCTTTATTGTTTTCCGTGTTTACTATTTGCTGGTGATGTTCAAACAGAATGGACCACATCCGGTGTCAAGGATTTAATCCATTTAAAAGAAAAAATTAAAAAACATCAAAGTTCCAAGACACACCTCTCTGCTAAATTAACAACTAAACAGTGCGTACCGACTGAATATCGAGAAACATAATGAGCAAGTAAAAAAGAACAGATACATTTTATCGAAAATTGTAAACTGTATTAAATTTTGTGGTGCTTTCGAATTAGCATTATGTGGCCATTACGAAGGAAATGATTCGATAAATCCTGGTATATTTAAAGGTCTTAGTGGTCTTAGTTTAAGTCATTTTTGTTCGTTTATGATGTGACTGTTCTGTATAAAAAGAAGAACTAACAATTTCGGAAGTAATATGCAATACAGTCATCCCCACATCGGCGCTCATGGGGCGCACGGAAAGTGGTCTGCTCTAGTGATGAATGATGTAAAAGATAAAGAAGTTAAAAGAAGATTGGATAATATTTATAGGTTGCACACTTTGATCAATTTCTTAAAAGTATAGACAAAAAATACTTTTATTGGGAAAACTACAATTACAAACTTAAAATAATATTAAAACTAGATACTAACAATAAGGTTAAGACAAGTTAAGTATGACATACAAAACATTTGTTATATTAATCAACTTTGAGAGATGCATTTCTTTCTTTGTTTGCTTGGTGACGACCTTTTCGTGATGCTCAACTACCCCCAACAAGAATTGTTTTTGTCACTGTAGTATTTTGTCACGTAGATCACAAACAATTCAAAAAATGTCTTTATTTTATTAGTAACGAGATGGCTCAAGTCTGTTCCTTCAAAAGCTAGGTTTTTGCATCCTAATCGTTTCATTTACTTTTTCTTTGCAGATTTTTAATGAAAACAATCTTTATTATAAATTATACATGCATAACTTATAAATTACAGCGTATATAACGGAATGAACTGCTGCAATCCCTGCCCGGAGTACTAGTTTTGAGGACTCCTATGTTGTTTCTTGTTCTTTTTTTTTGTGTGTTCCTTCAGATGTCTCCTTTAAGTATTTTCTATTTTATTTTCTTTCGTTATTGTATATAATTTAGGTTTTTTATTGTATTTGGTAAGTTGTTATATCTACTTATTGCGTTTGCTTCTGGAATTTTTTCATATTTTTTTTTTGTTTTACTGTATTTATTCGTAGTGTGCACGTCTCTGGTAGTTCTTGAGTTTGTATTTGTTTTTATGAGTATCTTTTTGATTTTGTATATCACTAATATGTTTTTGAATTTTATTATTTGTTGTATGTTCATTTCTTCCGTCTTTCTGTATACTTATATCGTTCGTGTCATTCTGTCCATTTTATATATTAGTTTTAGTATTTTATTTTGATGTCTTTGTAATTTGTTTATATTTTGCTTTGTTGTAAATGTTTGTATACATTTATTAAATAATTCATGTGCAAGCGAACATCGCATTGTATGCCGACTTTCTAGCAAATTCTGTTATTATTTGTTTTATTTTGTATATCTCCGCTACTGCAATTGAATTCTTCTTAGTCATTTCATTGATATGGCTGTCCCACTTCAGATTGTTTTGTATTGATAATCCCAGATATCTTACTTTTTCTACTTCTTTTAGTTCCTTTAAATTTTTAGTCATATCTCCTTTTACAGACTGAGTAATACTTTCGTCGGAAAAGCCAATCTTATATTTATTTCTGGCAGCTACCAAAGGTGTCTCTGCAGTAACTGTGAGAGCATTTTTTTTTTGACGTATGCATCTGGATAAGTGCTCAGAAGGTGTAGCATTTCCGAATTATTTTATGGAGGCCATCGACTTACAATCGCCTTGTGTTGAAGGCGAACGTATATGAGGCTGACAAAATTTGTAACCCGTGTTATTCCTTTCAATTCTTGTTGAGGAATATTCAACTGTTTAGTGAAGAGGACAAACTGACGTCGCTATTAGACCAATTTCCTAGGCACAGGAGTGAGTGTTGTAATAACTCTTTGCAGTATTTTGGGACATATTGGATGCAATTAATCATTTTTATTCATTGTTCTTCTAGCAAGCCTTGAATGGGAGTTTGTTGCTCCAGCATGACTTCTTATCAAGTGATGCTCACAGATTTTGGAACTTCAAAAAAATCTGGATGTCAGAACCACTTGTTAGTATGCCACAACCCTCCTTTCAATATTAGTTCATGGGTATGGTGACGACAAGTCAATCACAGCAATGTACGTCCGAATTCCCTTTCAATTCTGGTATATGCCCAATAGATCAGTCCTATATTAAATGCTTCAGTGTCAAAGGATATATCCATGATATTAGTTCAATATTAGGAACTAGTTTGAGATAAAAGTGATCAGTGTGTGCAACCCCTAAAAATTATCCAATCTTCTTGAAAGTTGATATAAGATCCTATGTATCTTTCTTTCAATTTTAAATTATGCTAAGAATTGAATGCCATAAAATCTAGTTTACTTATACTATAGGATGTTTTATTTTATTGAATTGTTGTAAAGTATTTTGTAAATCTGACTTTGTCGTACAGTTTTAATTAGTAAGGTGTCTAGGGATACGGAGTTATTTTTGTATTTTTCAAACTGGTGGTAACTGCGATTACTGCTGTGTCTTGTTCTTAACGGGGTTGCCAGGGGGCTTCCTTGGTAAGTGGTGGTTGTTGAAAGTATAATAAAAGAGAAGTGTCTTCTTATTTCGATTTTTGAGAAGAAAGGTATTTATTTTTCGAAGCATTATCTAGAAATTTAGTAGAAATTTGCTTATTTTCATATGGAATCACAAATATAGTTTGTTTTACTCACATTGAATGGTAGAACCTTCTGTTTGGCGCACAATTTATATAAAACCTGCTTATTTGGATGGTCCCAAATCTCCTTTGCGTTTGACCCGGTGTTTTTGTTGCTGTACTCAACGTTTGAGGCTGTTAGCTGATATTCATCTGAGGGCCAAGGGTCATTTACGATTGGCGATGTAACTCCTGGTATTTGGAACGTATGATTTGGAGGTGTTTTATAAACTTATTGTAAATGAAACGTCTCGTTTTTTTTTAAGTATTTAAATTAAGAGGTATTTGATAAGCAAACAATATTTAAGTTTGCTGTGGGTCAAAATTATTTAGTGAAATTTAGAAGCTTGTAGGAATTTTGTTTGGTTGAGGCTGGTAACAATTTTCTTGGTATAATTTGTCAGTATTCTTTGTATTAGCGATTTGAATTTTCGTATGTTGGCGTATTGAATTATGATAATAAGATTTTGGTGCGAAATTTAAATTGTTTGACATAATTTGAAACGATTAAATTGAGTACTAGTTGAATAAAGATAAAAGAAATACATCACTTAACGATAACAGAACAATCACAGTACAATATCATTGAATATTAATGAGTATTAAAAGTATTTATAAAGAACAGAATTGACAGCGATATATCCCTTATCATATCCTGATCGCTAAAGTTAGTAGGGCCAACTGCAAATTTATGTCTAATTTACAAGTGAATTGTTAAAGACTATCACAGATGACTCTGGAAGGTGTTTAGTGAATTAAATAGGTTTTTAAATGCTGAAATACCTAATTAAAATAAAGAAATATGAAAATCGCATCTTTGAAAAAATTAAACATACTAAATGCGTATCGATTCGGATATTATTATTGCTTATGTCTTAGGTTAACATATTTGTTGTTTTTCATTCATTATTGTAATAGCGCGAATCTGAAATCAATATTTAAAATTCGAAAAAATCTAATAAAGTAATACATATGTCGGGAAATCCTGCAAGTATGTACTGGAAGTTGTGGCAAAAGTAAATAAACTTATGGAAATATATATGTACATATTTCTTAATTTAAGCATATTACCTTTTCCGCATGTATTTAGGTTTTACAGAAAGAAACTGGTTAGCCGCTCCTAACGGTTATACCTAATAAAAATCAAATTTTAGTCTTAAAATGTTATTTGGAGTATTTGGTTGATTTATAATGTTGATTTTAAGATATAACTAATGTAATCAATTAACTTATTGGTATATACCTTACACAGTCGCAAGCATAGGGGAATTCATACATAATATTACCTTGATCATATAAGTTATTTGTATAAAGTGCAGTTAGAATGTAACGGACACGAAATAGTTACTTTAGCAGTATGCGCATATTTTTGGTCAGGGCAATTGAACAATTAGAAAACTGTATTGCACATACGAACTTTACACAAGACGGTTAAATGAATATGTATACTAAAGGTGGATGGATTTGTTTTATTTATTGGAGATAAGGGAAAAATTGTATGATGGGAGCTACTAATGAGTATCTACTACGAAACCTATAATTTTATATGATTTAAATGATTTATATATTCCTTAATTCTAAATTTATTGCCTACAAGAACAATAGATGAATTTGAAATGTAATTTAACAGTACCTTATTACCTATACTTACACCGTTAAGTATTTTCTTTATTACATTCTACATAATTAGAAGGTTTTATGGCAGCAGATAATAAATTCTTAATAGAAAGTCTTATGCAACTTTTGCTGTTAAAACTAAGTGTGGATCGAAATTTTTGGCGTCTCTAATAAAGCTATTTATTATACACATTAGAGCTTATCATTAATAAATTGTTCGTCAAAGAATGATGAGAAATGTGAACAATATGAATACTTACTTTGCTCTTTGCTTAATTGAAGTGACCGGGAGTAGATTGAACCTGACAGATCTGCTAAAAGACTGGAGGGTATCAAGCCAATCTTCTCTTTCTAACTACAGCATAATTGTGTTCAGACTAGAGACCGAGACTCCAGAGCGACCAGGAGGCATCCCAGGAAAATAGATTGGGACACGTATAAAACTAACCTAAGTAGCAACCTATCGCACATCGAGCTAGACATCATCGAGTTGTCCTACTCAACAGAATAAATGCTATAGGGGCAACCTTGGTGGAATGGTCATTTGTCAAGGTCAAGATCCGATACACGCAGGCCCTTTAATAAGGCAAAATGTACCGGAGATTGGCAGAGCTACGCCGGGAAGCTTACCTCCTACAATAAAGCCATCAGAAAAGCAAAACGAGATAGCTTCAAGAAGTTTTGTGAGTATATCGACTCAACACTTGCTGCTGCAAGAATGCACAAGGTATTGGCAAAGGGCAGGGTCGATACAGGAATGGCACTAAGGAAGCTAGATGGAAGCTTCGCCGTAAGTGAAGAGGAAACAGCTCTCCTTCTAGAAACTCACTTTCCTGAAGGAAAAAGAGTCACCTCGGAAAACCTACACGCGGAACACAGAAGACCAACCAAGGACGCTACAACTATGGCTATGCACATATGTAGTAGCGAACGGCTGAAATAGGCGATAAACACCTTTCAGCCTTTCAAGACAGATGATGGGATTCTGGCAGTGCTACTTCAGAAAGGGCAAGATGTAATTTTACCACATGTAATCCGGAAAAGCTGGAGTAGTTTAGAACTGGGATATACACCTGAAGTTTGGAGAAGGACCAAAGTTACTTTCATACCGAAATTAGAGAAGAAGGATACTGCAAATCGGAAATCTCAAAGACCTATCAGCCTAACATCATTCTTTCTGAAAACAGTGGAAAAGGCGGTTGATAATTATATCAGGACAGATATCCTGGAGCGGGTGCCATTGCACCAATGTCAGCACGCCTACCAAATGGACAAATCCACTGAGACAGCGTTAGTGGAACTGACAGATCAAATCCAGGATACGATGATGAACAAAGAAATTGTAGTGCGCGACTTTCTAGATATAGAGGGTACTTTTGACAACACTCCGCACGAGGCTGTCAAGAAAGCAGCTGCTTTCTTCTAGGTTACTGGAAACGAAGGTGCGAAACAAAACCATCTCGATTAGTAGACCAGAGGATGTCCACAAAGGGGAGTTACTTCCTCTCTCATGTGGAGTTTGACAGTCGATGAACTCCTATGGAGGCTGACTAATCCAGGCATATTGTGTCAAGGGTATGCTGATGATATAGTCATATTTGCAAGAGAAAGGAGCTTAATATTACGAAAAGGTGGTGCCAATCAGTGGGCCTTAACATCAACGCCACCAAGGCTACCTTAGCATTCACAAGGAAAAGAGAACATGGTCTCAAAACCATAAAAGTAGATGGGCAAGACATAGACTGGAAGACGGAGGTGAAATATCTAGGCCTTGTCCTGAATAATAAACTTTTGTGGTATAAGAATGAGCTTGAAGTAACTAACAAGGCTTTTTGCCTTGGCCCTGATGGTTTGCTTTGACATGCCCCGAGACGACATTTCAAGAAGCGTTCACGCTGCTAAATACTGTACTCCTTTTGGGTACCCTTTAGTGTTAGTTTCTGAGTAATGTGTTTTTAGTTTTGAAGTGTTGTGTACCTGTATAAATAAGGTACTTCAACGCGAAGCACTATTAAACTTGAAGTAATATGACGATTTCACTAAATTTTTATATAGAAAATTGTTTACTATCCTATCTACAAGCAAAACGTTATTTAAACAACCGTTATACCAATATTCCTTAGCGAAAAGTAATAATAAATTAAATGGTGTGGTGGTAAGCGGAAGTATTGTATTTGTCGTGTAAGAAAAACGTCAACATTGGCAATACAGGAAGGTAACTTTCGATTTCCGAAATGCCTGCTGTTCGTTTTTTTACGATTACAGTCATCGTTCAAACTTCTGTTTGATTAAAATGAGAAGAGAATTGCGGAACAGCAGCATGGTTGTGTTCGCCGAGTAGGTGAGGGACCGTGCAGGAAGGTCTTTCTAAGCGTAAAGGCTTTCACCTCGGAAGAAATGACTGCAACAGCGGTATCAGGAAGCCGATTTCACATCTGATTATGGCGATGTACGGATAATGCGGATATTTGTGGTTATGTTAAAAGTGGATGTGCCTGTGTTAGCCGTTGATGTTATTTTAACACTCGTTTGGTTTTCATTAAAGGAAAAGGTTTGATGTTATTACATGTATTGCTATATCTGTGTTTGAATTATAAACTTAAACTTAAAAAATATATATTTGGTTTAGATTAACTACTGATTTATATTTCATAAAATACGATAAAACGGACGCAAATATTTTTAAAACTGAATGATGATAATCATGTTGGCTAGAAGCTGTTCCAGTAAGTTGATTTGGAAGCGTAAACGGCTAATCTCTGGGGTCGACCTCTGGAATAAGATCTTCTTTATGTTTGTTTTTCTCGGAATGAAAAACAATTATTTGTTAATACACGATACATGTGTTATAGAAGAAAAATCATTGATGATGGTATCAAAAACCAGTACTTCATTAAAAAAAAAAATGATTGGGCACGTGATTGACGAAAACTTAATTACATATTTTAACCCTTCAAATTGGATATGTTTCCCCTTTTTCTCTGTTCTGATTAGACAAACCTATATTGTGAATTATATAAACAATAATAGTATCCCAAAGAAGCTTTAGTTTTTGCTTGAAGACCGCTCAATATTTAGAGATGATATTTTTACTATAGGTTACAACTAATTCACGCTATTTTCTATCTTTGAAGTGGTATTGTTTGACTTTTACTGCCAATAGCAATAAAAAATGGAAGGTTTCAACAAAACTAAATCGATTGTAAAGGTAAATACAGATATGCTCAGATGTGTTAGACAGCTATATTTTTTGCGAATAATCAAAGTAAGGTGAGTACAAAATAAAACTCTTAATTTAAATGCGTCATAAATAGTATTTTAATAAAGAATCTTAATAATTTGTCGCATTTCTGTGATCTTTTAATACAGTCCCAATACTTTTCTCAGTGCGTAAAAAACTGATGTCTCAAAAACGTGAACATGCATAAAAATTTAATAGATCTAGGAAAAATATCTATAAAAACTGTTGTAAAATCATAAAAAGGAATACCTAAACACTTAAATTAACTGCCACAGATGTAATGCCAAAACACGAAATTAATGGTAAATCATAGAGATGTTCATTACTTTGAGCATAGCTGTATTTTTTTTACTTTTATCCTTGAATTAAATGTGTTACTGAGTTTATACATACAGCTATGCTCAAATGTCATCTTTATGTCAACATCTGTGTTTTTTGCATTACATCTGTGGCAGTTAATTTAAGTGTTTAGGTATTCGTTTTTATGATTTTACAACAGCTTTTATAGAAACTTTTCCTAGATCTATTAACTTTTTATGCGTGTTCACATTTCTGAGACGTCAGTTTTTTATGCACCGAAAAAAGTATTGCAACTGTATTAAAATTTTACAGAAATGCGACAAATTATTAAGATTCTTTATTAAAATAGTATTTATAAGAGTTTTATTTTGAACTCACCTTACTTTGATTATTCGCAAAAAAATATAGGTGTCTAATACATCTGAGCATATCTGTATGTGCCAAGAGATGTCTCACTTAAAACTTTAAAATAAATATTATAAACGGAAAGTGACAAATTACTAGCCTAATCTCAATATACAAATTTCATGTTAATCTATGAGACATTTGCCTGGTTTCATGGTTTGTAAGAGCAGGTAAAAGGCTATGTTATTTTTATCAGGTCAACGACTAACATGAAATGTATACAATACAGGGTTTTCCACGGTAGCCGTTCGTTAGAAGTTTTCGAGGTTAGAAAAAACCTGGAAGCCTGAATTTTTGGAATCCGGGGCGGATTCTCTTTCATTTTAAAATATTTTCAGGGTCTTACCACTTCCGGTTATACCGGAAATCGCCATAAACTTTCTTATTTTAAATGGAACAGCCTGTATATTATTTCATTTTTAAATTCCTGAGAAAATTTTATGATGAGTTCTAATAGGTTTCCCTATACCTATTTTCAACTGCTACTTAGATATCTTGATTTCTTTGAAAATTTTGAAAGATGTAGCGTTATTTGCAACACAGTACCTTTTGCCCATTTTCGACTGGCAACAAACACTTCTAGGGTAGATGGAAGCACAAGAATGACACTTTTGAAATCCACATTGACAATTGATTTGTCGCATACAGGGTGTCCAAAACTGCATGACCAATTACAAAATCTTCAAAGTTGAAAAAGTTCTTTTTTTCAAATGGAACATCCTGTATATTATTAGATGATCAGATGCAGAATTTAATTCTGCATCGATTCGCTATGACTTTCCCTATACCTATTTACAAAGGTTTTCTTGTTATTCCATATTTTTTTACTAAAATCTAATAAAACTACAAAATCGTATCCAGTAAGCATTGATTATAAGAGGAATTAGAACAAGTGACTTGACAGTTGTTGATTTTATGTCAAAGTAGTACAATTCTATTTTGCTAATTCTATGAAATACAGTTAATAATGAACAATATTGAAGAATATTCGAATAATGATCTGCTAAATTTGTTTTATACGCACGGTGAATGTGAACGAATTGTCAGACGCATATGTAGATTATTTAACGAGCGATATCCGGACTTACCAGCAATGACTCCTGGAAAATTTGCAAGAATTTAAGCTCGATTTTTGGAAACTGGGAGTGTAAAGGCAACTCGTAATCACCGAAAGCCAGTAGGTAATAGATAATGAAGCTAACGAGGTGAATGTTTTGGCATATTTTCACGCTTATCCACGGAGTTCAATTCCAGCAGCAGCGCTGGAATTGGGCATATCAAGAACTTCAATTCATAGGATATTAAAAAAACACAAAATGCATCCTTTTTGTGAAATAACTGTACAAGGCTTACGCGAGTTCATGTGCACAAAAATGACAGAAGATCCAAGATTCCTTTATAAAATTATCTGGACTGACGAATCGAAATTCAGCAGGCAAGGAATTATAAATCGTCAAAATATTCACTACTGGGCACAAGATAATCCACACGTCTTAAGGGAGAACAATCACCAGGACCGGTTTAGCTTTAATGTTTTTTGTCTGGTTATGGACAATAGCGTAGCATATCAAGTTTACGATGAAAGTTTAAATGGGGCTAGATATCTAGCGATACTTAGAGTATTTGTTAGTGATTTTTTAAATACTCTACCTCCAGGAGAGAGAGCAAACAGTTGTTGGTATCAACCAGATGATGCTCCCGCGCACTCCACACTAGCTGTACATCAACAATTGACGTTGATCGAGGATCGGTGGATTAGTCCCCAGGGACCCTGGAACTGTCCACCCAGATCACCCGATTTGACGCCCTTGGACTTTTACCTGTGGGGTCGCATAAAAGAGCAAGTGTACTCTACACCTGTATTAACGAGAGAGGAACTATTGAACCGTGTTCACGATGCGTTCACCAATATAACCCCAGACGAACTTCGGAGATCGGTTTCGCGAGGAGTACATGATAGAGTGATTCAGTGTTTGAACCAAAATGGTGGTCCCATAGAACAATTATTGTAGTTATATGGTTCAATTTATTTTAGTTTTTCTTGTCATTATGTTCCTAATTTTTTTGTTTTTCATTTATTACTACGTTTCAAATTTTCTTGTGTTCATGGTTTGTTTCCATTTTCTAATTAAAATGAAGCACATACGATGTTTCAGTTTCTGCGAAATCGATGCAGAATTAAATTCTGCATCTGATCATCCAATAATATACAGGCTGTTCCATTTGAAAAAAAAGAAGTTTTTCAACTTTGAAGATTTTGTAATTGGTCATGCAGTTTTGGACACCCTATATGCGACAAATCAATTGTCAATGTGGATTTCGTCGGTCATTCTTGTGCTTCCATCTACCCTAGAAGTGTTTATTACCAGTCGAAAATGGGCAAAAGATACTGTGTTGCAAATAACGCTACATCTTTCAAAATTTTCAAAAAACTCAAGATATCTAAGTAGCAGTTGAAAATAGGTATAGGGAAACCTATCAGAACTCATCCTAAAATTTTCTCAGGAATTTAAAAATGAAATAATATACAGGGTGTTCCATTTAAAATAAGATAGTTTATGGCGACTTCCGGTATAACCGGAAGTGGTAAGACCCTGAAAATATTTTAAAATGAAAGAGAATCTTGAATAGCCCCGGATTCAAAAAATTCAGAGTTCTAGGTTTTTTCTAACCTCGGAAACTTCTAACGAATGGCTACCATGGAAAACCCTGTATAACATATATAGAACGTTCAGGTCAACAGTGATTGACAGCTGCCATATGAGCTAGAGAAAAATGCAGAACTTGCAAGGAACTAGAAAACCTTAAAAAAGGAAAATATAAAACCGAAGAAAAAATTAACTATTACTAGCAATGAGAAGATAATTTATAAAAATGCGTAAATCGAGGCACACAATTAATTCGGAAAACCAGTCACACAATAGACGAATTTCTATGGATGGCCTTTTCGATAATTACGTAAAATAAATTCAACCACTTCGAAATATATGTATCTGCCATTTCAAAGCGATGTATGGCAATACGTATAAATTCGTATAACACAGAACGAGTCCATGCGGAAGTCTTTACGCAACGAACCTAAGCATGCATGTTGTCGTTGGAGGTTTTCACCGATGACGTACATAGGATCAATTTGTCATGGGAACTGTATTGATATCGTAAAAATAATTTAAATTCTGGCAATATATTTGTCTTGATTAGCCCACAAAGTGAAGTGAAATCATAAAATGGAATCTGCACGACTATTTGCAAGTAGCCAAAAATATATAAGTGGAGTTTCTTTTTTGAAATCGAAAGAATTTTATGTAATTAATCGAACATAAATTACCTTAAAGGTTGTTTCAGGTGAACACTCTTATCGAATCCGTGAGTGGAGGAAAGTTTAAATCCCTAGATAAAGATTTTGCAGGAAAGATACCTACTTATGTATTTATTTATCAATTGTTACTTGTGCACTATAGATGATGGAAAAGTTGCAACTTTATTGTGAAGCAACCCACTGATTCAAACAGATTTCAATTAAACTAGTATTTGGAAGAAAATAAAAATAAAATAAAATATATCTAAAAATCTAAACCCTTTTCCTACCCAGAAATCTTTCGAACACTTTTTTTATATATATGTACTTATTCTTTTATTAGTATGCAGTAAATGGGCAAAAGTAATAAGTTTATAGTTGCCAATTTGAACATTCAGTCACTAAGTCTAAACATGATCTTAAAAAAGAACGATATTTGACTGTTGTTGTGTACCATAGTACATTGACTTACTGAAAGCCAAATAAATAACGTAGAGTTACATTATTGAAAAAAGAATTGGAATACACCGTAATAAGAATTTAATGTCACCGTCCAAAGAAAAAGAAATAGAAATATCAGCGCTAGAATTAACCAAACATAAAACCACTATAATGTGTGTATATATTGCTACGAAACTTTAGACAATATTTTTTAAATTTAAATTGTAGTTTTATAAATTAAATAACTGTTTAATTTTATCACAGAATAAGTGAATTATTAATTATGAAAACATGTAAATAACACTTAAAGCATTTATTTTTTATTTCTCTTTTTCTTGGGTTTTAGGTCCCAAATAAAAGTATGAATGACTAACGACGTTTCGCTTTATTAAAAGCTTTTTCAAGTTATAAATAAATGTATAAAGTTTGATAAATAAAATGTTTTTGTTTAATAAATGACAATTTGTTTGTTTTTTATGATTTTGAAAATATTATTATGTTTTAATTAAAGATGTTTTGATTATTTATTTTTGGATTTTGTAATTAAATAGTTCTTTAAAATATTGTATTTAGTTATAAAAGTAAATTATATAATTTTGTGAAATATTGTATATCGGTTTTATCATTGACTGCATTTTTATGTTTATAAATTTGAATTATTTCTAGTATGTTACGTGTTTTTAAATTTTGTTCTTTGTTTAAAATTGTTACGTTGTTGAAATCAAAGGTATGATTTTCAGTTATTTCATGTTTTTTTAAGGCTGTAAGATTTTTATTATATTTGTGTCCTTTTATTCTATTTTCCAAATATTGCATGGTTTCACCTATATATACACCATTAAAGTTTTGACAGTCTATTTTATAAACTATGTGTGATGTTTTACTTTTTTCAATTTTTGATTTTAATTTTGAATAGATTTGGTTTTGTAGTTTGTTTGTGTTTTGATAGGCAATTTTGTAATTATATGGTTTGAAAATTTGATTTATTTTTTCGGATAAATGTTTAACATAAGGAATTTTTATAAATTTTGTAATTGTTTGACTATTATTTATATTTTTTGTTGATTTATTATAAAAAAGAAAAATTCTTTGTTTGAATATTTTGTTTATAAGAGAATTTGGATAATTATTTTGTTCTAGAATATTTTTTGCTTTGTTAATAATATCTGATCGAAAAACTGGACTTGTTAATTTTATTGCTCTGTCAGCTAAACTAATAATAACACTAACTTTTTGAGATAAAGGTTGTGAAGATTTAAAATTTAGATAACGTCCAGACCATGTTGGTTTAGTATACCATTGAGTTAAAATTTTATTATCATTGTTGATGAGTTTGAGGTCTAAAAAGGTAATGCTATTGTTTTCTTCGATTTCAATTGTAAATTTTGTTATATATATAATAGTTGAACTGTTTGCTCTCTCTCCTGGAGGTAGAGTATTTAAAAAATCACTAACAAATACTCTAAGTATCTCTAGATATCACTATGATTCCACAAAAAATACAGGATGTTCCATTTAAAATAAACAAGTTTTCAGCAATTAAAGTTCCCTTAATGCAACCAGAGTTTCTGATCACACAGCATAAAAATTATAAATGTTAATAGTGTAACAATACAGAAACTGATTGCTCCAACTTAAATCGTTTGGAAAAAAATCAGACAAATTCGTACATACGGCTCCGCCATTTTTTACGGAAAATAAGAATACGTGGAAAACTAAGCCGTTTGTGGAAAAATATTTCTAATAAAAAATATTCGGAATTTAATGTGGAATATAATAAGCTACTTATATAGAAGGTTCCATTTAAAAAAAATATCTTATTATTCCAGACAAGCTTACCGATGACTCGATGTACGTAAAAATATTTTCAAATTGTGAAGCTATTACAACAATATATGTATATTTCAATTATCAAAATTTTTGCTCAACTAACAGTTATCTAGTAAATGAACTTTGCCATTTAAAAAACTCACCGGTATGTGTGTTGTATTTGAACGATATTTACATTGCTTTTTGTTAGTTTCTGGAATCTGAAATAACTAATTCAACGATTTTTAATTACACGAGGATACATTTTATGGAACACAACTTGAAATATGTAAGTAGATATATGTATATATGTGAACAGTAAACACATAAGTTAATGAATGGATACGGTATTAATATTAATTTACCTACTTCGTTAACTATTCAAACAATAGGCGTTATTCCATTTTCTAATAGTGCAACTTGATTCTCAGAATTATTTTTACATACTCACACATACGCGCACTCAGTACATACATGTTTATAGCTAACGTATCCGCTAATATACATATGTATTTATGTATTCTTGATAATTCCTTCTAACACGTAGGCTTTTCTTGTTTGCTGTAAATACATTAACATTCAATGTCAATGAAACTCCTTTCTAAATGTTTTTAATTGTAAACAGCGCGTGTTTTTCTTATATTTTTGTTTATGGTCAAGTGTATATGAATAGCGTTTTCGGTTGTCGAATGTTTCATAATTTTACAAAAAATCAGATTACCGCAATCTTTTCGTGTTTTGTACATAATATTTTGTATTAACGTAACTTTATACTACATGACAATAATACTACAAAATCATTCATAATTAAAATTACTATACATACATATATATATACATTGTAAGTTCGTAGTGTAAATGTAAAATGTATGTCCCTATGTATTTACCAAATGGGTATACTACAGAGAAGACGGTCTAGTATCGAATATATTTACGTTTTATTAATACATACAAGGCAGTCAATTGTCTCTACAATAAGATCATAATACCACATACAATCTCTTTTTGATTTCCTATTAATTAAAAGTGTTTGTTGATTTTATAACTGTATTTATGGCAAGGTTTTATATTCGATAGTTAGACAACACGTTAAGTAAAGAAGGCACACCTCTTTATTCCATTATTAGATTTAATGCATATGCCCCAGAGTTTAACAGAAGCTTACGCACCCCAGGGTTCGACACATTTCGTCTACGTTATCGAGGCCTCCTTGAAATCTCACTAAAACTATATGCGTTATTTCCCGAAATGTTGTCTACCAAGCATGACACAACTATTACACATACTTTCTAATAATGACGTAGCATACAATACGCTCCTATGATTTCTTGTTTACAAAAATTATAAAACAGACATGTAAATTCATAAAACAATTTATAACACAAATTTATTCTTTGTAAACAACACTACATTTAAATATCATAAGCATAAGCAGCTTAAACATCTGGTGAAATTGCACGTTAAATTATTTTAAATTGCTGCTTTTCAATAATAATTGTTTTTTTTTTTTTGGTACGTTTGTTTAGTAAAAATTACTAGAGCTACGTTTCTCTTTTTCTTTTTTCTAAGGGAAAAAGTCTTTTATAGACGACGCCGCATCTGGCTTTAAGATGCGGCAGTGTGGGACTCTCCGGCGTGGAATACCCACAAGAAAAAAATCCCTTAGTAGCTGAGTTCTATTCTCCCGGAACTGCTTGCGGCATTACTTCAGAGAGAAGCCTATTGTTCTTAGAGCTATTCCATACGTAATTAACTTTGCGGGTTAGTCTTGCGTCTTTAATGTTTCTCCTTCTTTCCCACGATGTTTCGCGTCATTATTTCCACCCTTTTTCCATTTTTCTGCGTTCTCAAGCGTGCTGGCTACGATGGTAGTTGGTGTTACGTGTCTCATAGTCCTTTGCTTGCTGTCTGTCCGGAGCCCACGCTGGGCACTCAAAAAAGGTAAGTTCGTCCGTGTCGATCCTATTGTAGTAATTGCACTCATATGTTCCGCTTATGCCAAACCTGCGCAGGTATGCCATCATGTATAAGTGTCTTGGTCCACACAGCGTTTGCAGTGTCGCTGTTCCATCTATTCTGTTATTTACCAAGCATGTTGTTACGGATGGTTTCTTTGCTTATGTCCCTTCTCTATTCGATGTCGGCCCTGTTTTGCGCTAATAAGACAATGAGTGGTTTCCCATCTAGCACGAAGAGCACTTCAGATGATGTCGTTCTATATCCTCCTATAATCCATATCGCGAGTTTTCGTCGTATACTTTGATATTTCTCTCGATTGGCCCACGTTCTCATGGCTTCATTCCAGATAGACGCCCCATAAAGCATTCTACTGTACTCACTCGCCCTCCCCCCCCACTCTGAGTATTAAACAACAGAGCGACCCAAGTGCCCTGTTCGCTTTCCCCGCCGTTTCAGAAATGTGTGTTTTCCACCCAAGGTTTCTATCCATGTGGACGCCTAAATATCGGAGGCCTTCCTGGCTCTGTATCGATACGTTTCTCACTCTGATATTAATATGTTTCACTTTCCTTCCACTTACCAGGAGGACTGTTTTCTGTGCGGGAAGTTTGAATTTTTTGTCTTCCAGGCAGTTGACGACGCTAGCTAGAGTCTGCTCAGCTCGCATTGCCAGCGTTCCTGCGTCTTTCTCAATCACCACCACTCCAAGGTTGTCTGCATATCCTATGAGTATTCCTAATATGTCATTATAATAAATGTTCCATAACGTTGGTCCTAAGAGTGACCCCTTTGGACCACCACATGTGACCTCCAAAATGCTCGCCTCTCCGACCATCAGCGTCCTTCCATCAAAATAACTATCAATCATATTATACAAATATGGTGATATACCTCTTTTTTGTAATTCATTTAGTACTACATTCCATGGGCCGGTATTAACCCTTCTTTAGTCGCGTATAGGCCCAGCGGACCTATACCTGTGTATTTCTTATATGTCGCAAGCAGACGCGCCTAATGGAGAGTTAAAAGCGTTTTCAACGTCCAAAGTTATTAGCGCGCGGAGCTGTCTAGAGGTGTACGGCCCTTGTAGTGTCTCTTCGGCTAGTTCTTTGATGCTGCTGAATGCGATAAAAGTTAACCTTCCCTGTATCCGTGTTGTTCCTGTGCCAGGCCACCCTTCTCCCACAGTTCCTTATGCAGCCTCAGTAAAATGAGGTGTTCCAGCAGTTTTCCTAATACATTGAGCATGCACAAAGGTCGGCACGATTTATTCTGTTGTCCGGGTTGTTCTGTTGCTTTAGGAATCAACACCAGTCTTCTCTCTTTCCACACTTTCCGACGTTCATGACGCCCAAACACTTGTCCGCATATCCCTGTACAGTTACCCTGATACTTACTCGCGGCTTTTCCTTGTTTTAATTTCTTCGCTGTTTGTAGGAGTTCCTCTTTGGTAAAACGAGGTATGTCCTCTTGTCTCACACGCTGTTGGTGTCGCTGGATTGGTAGATGTGCAGGAAATAGGGTGCCCTTATAATTTTCGAACTATTCGCGTAGTATTAAGCCATGGAAGCAATTGAAAGATGAACATCGCGTTTGGTGATAAAATACAAGATAGTTATTTTTTTAATTTTGACATTTTAATTAAATAATTATAGTTAATTATAGATAAAGTCCTAGTGGCGGCAAGCACAACATGACTTCCATGGCAGCTGTCGATGTTGTTCTTAGGGCCCGCTAATACTACACGCGGTTCGTTGGATTTGCGTAAACTTCTTAGAAATTGTGACCGTGCTGATATTAGACCACCATCAGGCAATTGCACCGTAAGTTAGCATAGGTCTGATTACAGTAGTGTACATCCACATCATTACGCTAGGAGTACACTGCTGTAATCAGTTCTAACTGTTTTTACTTACTTCTAATATTTATTTCGCGAATTTTAGTTGGCTTACGGAATTGATACTGAAAAGTATACGGTTTTCTATAATACACTTTGCCATAAATGTTTTACTAACATTAAAGTTAGGTATTTTTGGTGTCGTTTCCTTAATGATCATTGTTAATTAACTGACCCTTAATCATGATGTTGATTCTTGCTTCTGTTAAAAATGACGATATTTACTAAGATTTTAGATTGGATGATATTTTTATCGTGCTAATGCATTTATAATGCTGACATTACAAAAGGATTTAATTGGTAACATTGTGAAACAATACCTTATCAGTTGGGCTATTATAAAATCATAAGGAGAAGGTGCTGATAATAAACTCGTACGTAAAATGAGATATACAGGGTGTCAGAAAAATAATATCGGATAAGAAATAAAAATTTAAATAAGTTAAGAGTTATAATTTGTTAATATTACATACTTTTTGTACCATGGATCTACATTTGTAGAATGTAAAAATAGATAATTGCAATGTAGTTCAGTGTGTAGCTATTATGCCTAAAGAGCAGTAAATTAGATGGTTTTGTTTTAATTTGTACTGTCAAACAGTGACGGGTCTATATAACTTATTTGATCATGTTGATCATCTTCGTACACATCTAAGTTACTTTCAAATATCTACATGCAGTTTAGCTAATTTAGCCAATTTAACCTTATTGACAAGAACCTTAACAGTTTGTGAACAAATAATAACAAAAAATCATTGTAAGGAATTAAAAAACGTAGAAACTCTTTCGATGAACTTTTGCTTTTGAAATTATCAGACAGACAAGATCCTGTTTGTTACATAGTTGAATCAAAGTAAGTTCCACTTAATTTCAACCTGGAATACCTGTGCTGGTATGATGCACGTGTTATTAAAAGTAGGTGGTAATTGATCTTAGAAACTAATTTCTACTATAAACTCTAATACCTTCAAAGACTCTTCATGACTCTTCTCCGGTGTAATTGTTGCCGCTAACACCACTATAAAACTAATAATCAACCAATAATTTCAGCTGCTAATCCTTTATCTAAAATCCCAGACCGTAAACGTGCTTTATGGCTTCCTGAAATTCTTGTCTAAAACTTATGGAAGCCGTTGCTGCTAATCTAGAATCACCTCGGTAGTAAACTTATTAAATTAATTTAATAAATATCGCGAAATATGACATAAGAGATGACCTATTAAAGATTATTTTAACGTAGTTTTAAGTAAATGAAGTACATTTGAAAGCTACTTAACTAAAGTTTATTTGTTATTTGTTACGTTCACGCTGTACCTGTTACAAATGCTAATTTTCAAATAACTTCTAGAAATGCGGAAAATTATCTAAGTTTACCTAGCATCTATTACAGGCCAAGATCAATAAATACACTTTCATTGTTATCTACGGAAGACAAGGGCGCTGACAAACTCGATGTGAATGAGGCAATAGATGAATCGCTAGTAGGAAGGCTAGAAAAAGAGATTTCTGATTTTCTTATACTTACTCTAAACCATGGATGCACAGACTTATTAAGACTAGGGGCCACTCGGGCAAATCATGAACTGATGGCGGGCCGCCAGAAGTATAGGTAATTAAAGACAATAAAGAATTGATAATAATGTATTAAAATTGAAAAAGAATTTATTAATTTGAAGCGTGGCACTGCATAGTGCTTACAAGCTTTTTTATATTTGGCTGAAATTTACTTGTAGCAACACGTAAAACTGCTTCCAAACTTTCATTTGCAAGGCGGTTTCGATTTTTTGTTTTATTATTATTTAGTATTGAAAAAGTTTGTTCACATATATAGGTAGAACCAAATAAGCTGGCACATTTCAGAGCGTTTATGCGCAACTCTTTGTACATATTTTTATCAATGCAGCGGTAAAAGTTCAGCAAGTCTCCTTCGTTGAATTTGTTGCGTAAACCTTGGTCGTTTTGAATGTCGATAATTTCTAACTGCATTGACTCTGGCGCATTTTCAACTGAAATCGTGAAAGGATTGTTGAATATGTCCAACAGAGGTTTAACTTTTTTAAACTCCGAAAATCTGTCTTGAAAAGATTGAATCAAAATATCTAGCTTTTCTACATAACTGAAATTAATCGCAATTTTGTTGAATTTTTCAGCCATTTTCTTATAATTCGGAAAATGATTGTAATTTCCAGAATTCAATTGCGATCTGAAAAGTGTCAGCTTGCATTGAAAGGATGATACATTCTACGCTCATGCTGGGATATCAGTTTTATTCTGGAATAGAATTCAATATTTTTCGAATGTACGAGAGTATTATTTTTGCTGTCGGCGGGCCACCAGTATTCGACCGGCGGGCCGCGGTCTGTGCATCAGTGCTCTAAACAATGGTGTAACGTGAACGGTACAGCTGACGCTGCGAATAGAATAGACACATATCATAGATAAGACTACGAACGAAGACAGTATAATGTAATTAGATATAGAATCAGTCTATTTGTAACAGCAATTGTATAAACACGTCTTCTTTAAAACATAGGAAATAAAAAGTGTTCTTTTTAGAAACCCTGTGTTTCAATCGATCAATAAATTTATGGTTTGGTTTTTTTTATTTGTAATTTTCTTTTGCTGCATTCTATTGTTTATCGTTTCTTGTTTCATATTCCCAAATAGTTTTCTTGTTAATAAAAATAAAAGTTCGGTATTATAAATTAATTTTACTTTCTGAGGTATAGCAAACCCCGAATATATTTTGTCCGAGGCTACGTGACTTCTGGCTACACCACTAAAGATGCATCGATCGTATATTGTTGCTGTTTTGATCCACTTATGAGGTAAAGCACAGTACAATATTTATCTTGGTATAAACGTAAAAATGATTTAATTGATACAGATAAGGCTATAGCATTAAATGAGTCTTGCAAACAACTTGCTTAATACTTAAACAATAATAAAGGAACTGAACTTATCTAGGCAGACACTTCAGGGGTTATCGACAATAAAAATTTATAATAATAATTGACTGCCTGACGTAAATAGATAGGGAAAGACAGCATAGAACCACTCTCGTTCACAGTGTCAGGAAGGTCATTAAAGTTTTGTGTTACATTTGATTTGAACATAATTATACGTCGCTACATTGTGTTCAGATATCGCAGCGGAAAATTACTGCACTGATTAGAACTAATAATAATCCACGTCTGGTATAGATAATTTTTCTAACCCAAAGTATAAAATTAAGTACTCGGCCTATAAATGAATGAGTACATATATAAATAGACGCTAGTGTAAAAATAGAATAAACATTTAACAAGGATAGAAAGAAATATACTAAGATATTCCTGAGAATAAGTTGCGTAAATAATCTGATGATAAGCGTTGGTTGGTATATGAAAATAAATCTGAAAGGAATTTAAACAAAAAAATACATATCTCGCTGTTGTTGTAGATGCAGATTATAGTACGTATACGTTACTGATACATACTGTAAACCTAAACAGTTAGCAGTTTTACTGTGGCTTTATGAAGACGCAAGACGCAAGTTCTGCGAATTTAATTTAACACGAATTAAACCATTATCAATCGTACCGATACAACACACAGGCTTCGCCGTTATCGCAATTTTGTAATCCATTTCAGCAAATAAAATGTTTAATGGTATAAGTTTGTAATAGCGTTCATCAGTGGCCTAGCTAAAAGTTATGGAGCTCCGGGGTAAAATATTTTCGGGATCCGCTATTAAAAAAAAAAAGAAAAATAATCATAAAATGACTTAACAAATAAATAAAGGAACTTACTTTTATTAACAACAAAAAATATTTAGAAGTATAAAATATAAAACGGTGCCTATGCAGCAAAATAATATTGCGGATAAAAAACCCAAACAAATGTTTACCATATTTGCTTAAAACTAGGTCAAAATAATTTTTGACCGGATCTTTCGCCCGTTAAATAATTTTTTTTACAAGTTTTATACCTAATAGATTTATGTAAGGTTTCATATAAAATAAATGTAATAATAATAATGGACGACCACCTAACTGCAGGACCTAGACAGAATAACCAGGAAAGCCTTCACAAAACATCGACTGCACCACCCCCGGAGTGCGGTGGAGAGGTTCCACCTGCGGAGGGCTGATGGAGGAAGAGGAGCACCCACAGCGATTGACCTGCACGCTCGCCAGATAGATAATCTACGGACTTACTTTCTGCGCAAGAGCGAAACAAGTACGCTGCATGCGCCTCTCAGGCTCAAAGAGAAGGACAACTACGTGCATCCAGGAGACAACACCGACACCGAGTCCCTGATGGGGCAGTGGAAGCGGAAGCCGCTACATGGTCGTTACCCTACTATCCTCGAGGACCCCCGGGTAGATTCCTAAGCCACGTTTACTTGGCTCACCAGAGGAGATCTGTACGGTGAAACGGAGGGATTTGTCTTCGCAATTCAAGATCAAGTAATCGCCACTAAATCATATAGAAAGTATATCATGAAAGACCTTAACACCCAGGATGACAGATGTAGGATGTGTGGCCAGAAAGAGGAGACAATAGACCATGTGGTGGGCGGATGCACGACACTCGCTCCAAAGGAATATACGGACAGGCATAACAACGTCGCCAAGATACTGCACCTGAAGATCTGCGAACTATACGAACACGAAACCGACGAAAAGTTGTATTATAAATACTCACCCCAAAAAGTAATAGACACACCCAGGTGTAAGATCCTATGGGACTGGGAGGTACCAACCGATATGTCTGTCCAAACGAATGCCCCAGATATCATCGTAGTGGACAAGAAGGAGAACATCACCTACGTAATAGATGTGGCAGTCCCGCTGGCCCAGAACCTAGAAAAGAAACAGGCGGAAAAAAATTACGAAATACGAAATTTTCTATATTAAAACCTCGTGTCGGACTTGAACCAGCCACTTCCCCTTTGCCGGACGGGGCTCTACCAATTGAGCTAACGAGGCACTGGTTCCTATGCGATTCGAAATGTCTCAAATACAGATCTTTAATTTTTTTAAAAAAATTTTGAATATAGAAAATTTCCTCATATTAAAAATTACAGTTAAAGCAGAAAAGCATTTATTTAATGATTTCACACTGTAAGAAAAATTGCACTTTGAATAATCAACAATTTAACAAGTGTCTTTTCAAAATTAAAAGCTAAAACTGTGTTTGATAAAAATACTTATCTAATTTTTAGCATCCCATATAACAATTGTAACAGTAATTATGTTGCTCAAATAAAACAATACCTAAAGAAAAGATAGAATGGCATAGAACTTCAAAAAATTTAACAGCGTTAAAAAAACATGAAATAAAATTCAATAATCCTTTTAATTTCAAAAACACCAAAATCTTACATAAAGAAAGAAATTACTACGCTCGCAATTTTCCAGAAATGATATACATTAAAAGAGATAAAAACAGTATCAATGACAGAACTGATATTTCCAACTTATCCAAAATTTATTCTTCTTTAATATAACCATCAGCCTATATATATTTTTCAATTTTTAAATATCTACAGTAAACAATTTCTTTTGCCATCTCGTTTTTTATCGTCTTTTGGTAAAATATTGCGACGTTTATAGATAAGTAAACAGATAGCTCACTGTAGCAGAATTGACCAAATCACACGGGCTGCATAAATCAAAGGTGCAACATTTCGATTTTACGAAACATAGATACTTGCGGGGAGCAAGGTGTGCGATCGGAGACGGAACGTCTGAGTGTGGAAGGGGTACCGAGTCGCTAGTTGTTTTTATTTAACAAATATGCTTTTTTGCCGCACAGCTGTTATTTATCTAGAATAGTAAATTTGAAGTTTATACCTCCTTGTATATGGATTGCTGACGCTCTTATTTAGAATGTATGTAAATATTCTCTATAGATTGTTCAAGTTACTTGCAATGCGCATAATGTATTCGTATATGTCTCATAAGAAAATATTTTATTTCAAACCTTTAAAATTCCGACTTTCCGCAGCGTATATACACGCATTTATTCCCAGCACCGAATGTCGCAATTTCAATGCTAACAGTACGTGTCTACGCTTGCGTTGACTGACGACTAAAGTACAGCGCTCCGAATGAACTCACGTAGGGTTCCCTACTATTTGATCGAGGGTTTCCATCTTAGCGAAAGACGCTGCCAATTCTCCCGTAATGCGAGCTATCTGTATTACTTATCATCGGATTACTTATGTTTTTTATATTTAATGTAAAAATTATTTTAGCGCTGAATTGCTCAAGAAAACTATTTTATTAGTTGAAACATACAAACAAACAATGTTTTAATTGACAATGTGAAGATCAAATAATTTTCATAATAAAGCCAAAATTCCACAAACTGTGTCTCATTGAAAGTAAACTACTGGCTATTAAACTTATGATTCCTTCCAATAATACAGTATAATCAAATAAAATATACAAGGACAGCTTTTTTCATTAATTTTATGTCAAGAATCACTGCTAAATAAAACAAATACCTTACTCTCCGTATTCATAACATATTCTCTGGCATTAATACGCGCACTAAAATATATTCATAAAATAAATACAGTCCTTGGTAAGAATATTACTTAAAACAAAAAGTTTACTGTGGAAATACTAACATGCAAGTTTAAGTATATGTAAATATAATACGACGAAAGCGAAATAATGACAATAATATTTCGTCCATTTATGGTTGGATAAATAACAAAATCCAGGTTATAAAACTGTAAGGTTCCCTTGTTTTAATAAAATTTATCATCTAATT
Organism: Cetonia aurata; assembly: GCA_949128085.1. NCBI lineage: Eukaryota > Metazoa > Arthropoda > Insecta > Coleoptera > Scarabaeidae > Cetonia > Cetonia aurata. The sequence continues at coordinate 4,758,977 of OX421885.1, forward strand.
GCATGTTTCACCTTCACTTGGCAAGTTATTTATACACAAAAAAAAATATATTCTTGTAGCCAAGTATGAACATAGTATCTATGTACATATATGCATGCACTATCTATAATTACAATCGTAATAATCATGCGGCTGTTGTGTTGTTTACCTATTGAACTAGTGATTGGCCCACTTAATTAAAGACCCAACTCATAATGGCAGGTAGTATATTAATAGTTTATTTAAGTTTGTTTTTGAGGTTATAGTTAAAAAGGATAGCATGCATTTATAGTGTCACTTTTACACATTTAATGATGTTAATTTTATTTTAAGTACTGTATTAATTTATAGAGTATTTGGAAGAGCGTTGTAAATCCCTGAACAGCTGATAGGTGAGGTGATTGGTACAAGCGTGCAGAAAACACCTATTTGTAAGCTTAGCTCCACATAAGTCACTTTAGCTAATTATGACGTATCTCGACGCTCTTTTTAAAATTAGAAATACACACATTTATTTGGAACGGAATTTTTAGATTAGATTAGATCTAATAAGGGTAACATTGCACCGCGACCTGTAGATCTATTGTGCCCCCCTACATCAACTGTAAGCTTCTGGGGTTTGCCCGCACTTACAGCTCCCCATCCAGTATAAGAACTTTAATAAATTGCAATAGCTGTGATGGTTTCAAGGAGAGTATTTCTCCCTCGTCTATGACGTCTTTGCCAAAAAAGTTGGCACGAGTTTCTGTGATGGCGGTGCAGTTGGATATTAGGTGTTCCGGACTTTCACCTTCCGCTCCATAAAACCTGCAATCACTATTCTGTTTCAGACCTATCATTGTCATGTGTTCCCCCAGATGACAATGCCCTGTCAGAAAACCTGCAAGGAAGCGTAGTCTGTTTCTGCTTAATTCTAGCAGGGTCTTTGCCCTTTTCTTATTGTAATTTCCAAGGAATATCTTGGAATGTCTCAGACCAGGGAGATTTTCCCAGAGGGAAGCTCTGAGCGTCTCCTCCCTGTCTTTGAGTTCTTTTTTGTAGGTGCTCATCCCTATGCCGCAGAACGGTTCCGGTCCCACAAACGAAGTTGTGGCGGCCCTTCTTGCTAGTAGATTAGCTACCTCGTTGCCGCTGATTTCAGTATATCCTGGTACCCAGCATAGTGCAACTTTGTTTTCTTTGCCTAGAGTATTTAGTCTGCCAAGACATTCCCAGACTAATTTCGAACTGATGGTATTAGAGCTCAGTGCCATTATGCCTGCTTGGCTATCGGAGAAAATCACAATGCTCTGCTTCCGATAGTTCCTATCAAGGTTCAGTTGAGCACATCTTCCAATCGCATTTACCTCCGCTTGGAAGACACTGGGGTATATTGCCATTGGCTCTGAGTATTTGGTTCCTGGCCCGAATACCCCTGCACCTGTTCCTTTATCAGTTTTGGAACCGGCTACATACCATTTAATGGCATTTGCCTTTAGGGAGTAGGCAGAGGATTCTCCTTTCCAATCTCTCTTATTGCTCAGCTTCGTAACAAAGTTCTTTTCGAAGCTGCATTTTCTAACCATCTCGTCATTCGGTAGACTTAGAAGTGGGGAGAATCCCGCTCGAGGTGACCAAGCCCTCTGGCACGGGGTCTCGTACATTGCCGCATGGGCCGTTCCCTCCACTACTAAGTGTAGGGGTGTGAGGTCGAGGATGACCTCCAGGGTCGCGGTTGGGCATGTTTTCATAGCTCCGGTTATGCATACGCATGCCAATCGTTGCAGCTTGTCAAGGGCATTCCTTGTTGTGACTTGTGTGACCTTCTGGAACCAGGTTATCGCCCCGTACGTTACCATAGGTCTTACTATGCCAATGTACAGCCATCGCAGTATTTTTGGGTTGCAGCCCCATGTTTTACCTGCTAGGTTCTGGCAAATCATTAAGGCTCTTTTTGCTTTATTCATTGTTAATTCAATATGCTTGTTCCACAGAAGTTTTTGGTCTAGGGTTACTCCTAGATATTTGACTTCTGTTTTACATTCAATTACTGTTGCATCCAAATGGATGTCTTTCATGTTCGAGGTTTTCCTCTTCCTCGTGAAAGGTACAATCGTGGTTTTCGCCGAGTTGATACTCAGCCCCACTGATCGACAACATTCACTAGTGATTCTAAGGCTTGTTTGTATTAGGTCACACAGAATTCCCTCAAACTTGCCTCTTGCTATTAGAACAATGTCATCGGCGTATCCTATACATTGTACGCCGGAGGCTGTTGGCCTGTGAAGCGGTTCGTCTACTACCAGGCTCCACATCAAAGGCGAGCATACACCGCCTTGGGGTGTTCCACGAGTGGATCTGATTTTAATGGTCTGTTCGCCTATTGTTGTCTCAGTTATCCTCGTAGAGAGCACCTCGCTTATCCATCTGGTTACTGTTTTACTCACCCCCTTTGTTTCCTGCGCTCGTCTGACCGCCTCGTGAGAGGTATTGTCAAACGCACCAGAAACGTTTAGGAAGGCACAAATTGCTGTTTCTCCTTCATCCAGAGTTTTCTAAATGATTCCGGTTAGCTCATGCAGGGCAGTTTTTGTCGATCTGCCTGCCCTGTATGCATGCTGACTCTTGTGAAGTGCAGCCTTTTCCATCACCTCCAGTCTGACATAGTTGTAGTATTACTTTTTCCATTGCTTGCAGTACAAAAGACGTCAAGCTGATGGGTCTGTAGGATTTGGGGTTAGTCCCATCCTCCTTCCCTATCTTTGGTGTGACTTTTGCCCTTCTCCAACTTTGGAGTATATATCCCAGCGCCAGACTACTCCTTGTTATATTTACAAGGTGTTGTAGTACTTCTTCCTGCCCTTTTTGCAGGAGCACGGGGAAAATCCCGTCTGCTCCTGGTGATTTAAATGGCTGGAAGGTGTTTATAGCCCACTTCATGCGCTGTCTTGTACAGATCCGTCTGGCGATTTCCCAGTCCTCAGGTTTGGCCCTCCTGGTGTTTACGATTGCGTCTTCTGGATCTGTCTGCTTGCTATCGGGGAAATGCGTTTCAAGGAGCAGGGTAGCCCGTTCGCTTTCCCTTTCCGTGTAGCTACCATCTAGCTTTCTTAAGGCCATCACAGGTGGTGTTCCACCTTTTGCCATTGCCCTGTGAAGCCTTGCTGCAACCAGAGTGGAAGTGATGTTTTCGCAAAAGTTCTTAAAGTTTTGCCTTTTAGCCTTCCTTATCTCTTTGTTGTGGAACGGAATTTAGTTGTGTACGTAAGTTATTCGATATGAAAAGCATTTTTTAAATTGCTCCAGCCTGTGTACTGGAGGAGTTAACGTGCTTTTAAACCTTATATTTAAATTATGTACATACGTTCTAAATGTGACCCGATTGTACAAGTATGATGGCTTATCAGTTATTACAATACCATGATACAAGCATTCTGAATGCAATAATTTTCGGTTCTTCATGTTAAGCCCCTCGATATCCCCCAACTTGTGCGTAATGTGCTTTCTCCGCCGAAAACGGTCGTTCTATTAGAGAAAAAACATTCTAGACCTTAAAAATAACAGATTTCGATTTAATTACCCTGTACTTCAAACCCAACGTTTTTTTTTTGTTAATAAAAGCCTTGTGCTTTTTCATGCTTAAGCGAAAACTAACAGATTTCGTTCAGAAACCATGCTGCTTAGATCCAATTTATACCTAACAAAGTGCCATTTAAATTTAACAAGGAATCCAAAAATACAATAATATATTGGATGTTTAATGATAATTTTACACTGTTACACACCTGCTAATTCTGTTGGAAGTCGACTAACGTTACCTAGACAATCAGCGCAATCTACTGTGAACTAGAAAATTAGGCGGGAAAATTTGAAAGTGTGGGCTAACTTGTAACCCCGGTATACGTTCTAGGGTTAATTGAATGAATAGTATTTCACTTTATTTTGTAAATTTAATGTCAAACAAAGTGCGACGTTACATTTTTATAGATATCTATCGTACAAAAATCACATAGTTAACTCTAAAGAAAAAGAAGTATTTCATAATTTTTGAGCGAGTTAAATACTTTTCCTCGTTGACAAATTGACCCTGAAGGCGGTGTGGTCGCCAGGAAACGATCGAAGTAGTGATTCTAACTCCGTTTTTCTTGCTGTGTAGTGTTTCTAATGAGCTTACCAACTCTCCAAACTTTACATCGCTCCTCCATAAATCCAATTTTCGCTTTAGTGTATTTGTGTAAAATGTTTTCAAATTTTATTTATCGATCATACAAAAATTCCATGTTAATTATGTTATAAATTAAACAAAATGCAAGAGTGTGGATGTAAAAATTGTTTCTTTAAAAGGCTTAATTTGAAAAAAAAAACATTTTCGTCGAAGACGATCTTCTATAAGCGTTACCTAGTAATATTCTTGCTTATTTTTAATTTGGTTCATATTAGATTGTAGCGTCGAGTAGGGTTACATTTAATCTCTATCCTTTATGAAAAAAAGGTATCTTATCTGACCTGACACATCAGCTTCTTTATTATCTTCACACACAGAATCTTTTTGGGTCATAGTACCCTTTGAAAAGGGTCGACGTTGATGACTATCTTCAAGGTTAAACCCTCGTTACTAATTTCCTACTGCGTAATATCGTTTCTTTCCTCTCTACTATATCTAACCACTAGAAACGAATACGATTGAATAAGTACTGACAGTGTCTCGCACGGTTATAATCATTTTCATCGTGATTTTAAATTATTTTCTGTTTCTACGTCAAAAATGTTCAATATTGAAATGGTACCTTTATATAATTGTCGCATTGATCTCTACATGATTCGTTTTACATTTAATTCAAGTAGTAAAGTAACAAAAAATACAGCTATGTTCAAAAGTAATAGACATCTCTATGATTTACCATTAATTTCGTGTTTTTTGCATTACATCTGTGGCAGTTAATTTAAGTGTTTAGGTATTCGTTTTTATGATTTTACAACAGATTTTATAGATACTTTTCCCAGATCTATTCCATTTTTATGCATGTTCACGTTTCTGAGACGTCAGTTTTTTACGCACTGAAAAAGTATTGCGACTGTATTAAAATCTTACAGAAGTGCGACAAATTATTAAGATTCTTTATTAAAATACTATTTATAATGCATTTAAATTAAGAGTTTTATTTTGAACTCACCTTATTTTGATTATTCGCAAAAAATATAGGTGTCTAATACATCTGAGCATATCTGTATGTTGACTGCATTAGACAATAAACTTTTATAAGAGCCTATCTTCTGTATCCTTTCATAGATTGTTTAGTATAAATGTTGATATGTTAAATATCAATCATTTGTCATAGAAAACAATATCCTAAGCTATAAGAAGTATGACATTATTTTTTGCTGATTTTAAATAAATTTTAAATAAACGCTGAAAAGACGGAAAACAAAACTAATGACAGTAAACTTTATAATTGGTGATATTATAGTTGTACTAAGCCGTATAATAGTTCTAATAAACAGTACTGTACAAACATTCACCATTTTAGCAAAAGTAAAATCAACCTGAGGGATTTAGAGGTTAGGGTAAAGAGGACAATGTGGAAAAGTCTAGGTTAACAATCAAAATATCGTCCACGTAACAAATACCAATGGTGAGAAAAGAAATAAGGAGCGTACGAAAGCTGGGAATGAACGATATTAATATTCGCTGGGTTAGGCCTAATCACAGCGGCACTCAAAATGCTACGGCTGCTCTTCCGAAAGAACAAGTTAATGGAGGAACCATTAAAATAGGCTGGGCATCAAGTAGGGACTTTGGACACCACCAGCAGCAGTTAGTACAGCAGTGTACTAACAAGGATCAGTCAATGACCAGCGACGTTTTAAGACTTCAAGGCTAACAATCAACTGGCGCTCCTAGTTAGACTAAAGAAGAAAGCTTCGCAACGTAAAAAATTACTAAGTAACTAGAAGTCCTGCTTCTCAAAGTTTGCGAGATACAATCTATTGCCATTTAGTAGTACCGGTTTTTTCAAGCTGCGGTCGATGGCGCCTCTTGGAATTTCGCGGCGTCCTTTCAAAATTTGACGCCTTAAGTTTTAGCCTAGTTAGTCTAATGGGTAAAACGTCCCTGTCAATGGCGTGTATAAACTGTGGAAGGAAGAGCAACAAGTGCAGGGTACAATACAAGAACGTTAGTTTCTGCTTAACGTGCAAGAAAGAAAGACATGAGGACGAACAAATTAAATGCCCTCATATTGCAGAAAATTTAGAAGTGATAAAGCCAAGGCATTGGGGCTAGAGAAAGGCGTACCAGCGCGGTTGGTAAAGGGTTCCCATATGAAAGTATTACCAATTAATGTCGATCGATTATATTGTGCTCACGATATGGCATAAGCCACCGCCAAGTAAAAATAAGTATGTTAATAGGGTGTAGACCTAATAAGGAGCATGCAAGTGACAGTAGATGGGTAAAGGATAATTGGACTGACGGAGTGTGCTTTTCCTGATAAAGCTTCATGACGTCTTCATCCACAAAGTAAGGGATGGCCGCTTTATTATAAATTTTGGATGGTGCAACATCTTTGCCTGCCATATGTCTTTGAATAATAGTTTCCATAACCATAAGAAAGAAATTGAGGGGGTAATTCATAGCGGACAACAGCAAGTGATTTTCCTTGAAGTTACAAATACTGAGTCTCTTCTACGGGGGTCACCAGTTAACAGATGTTCATAGCAGTACTGAAAAGAATGGATCTTAATACTACATGTGATAGTACATAATCATGGAAAGAGACCTACCTTCATTAGAGGGACTCGCAGAACGGAACATCAATTTATATCCTTTCAGATCGAAGGTATGGACAAGGTGAACGTATTTGGGAACTGTTTAGGAATAGCATGGAGATAAGTGAGGCTACTACCTATATTATATGACAATGATCCAACAGTCCGTTAAAAACATAAAAGAAGAATATAAAGCATGCAAAAATTTGAAAAACTTTCGGTACGGACTAGAAGATGACCCAGATTTCATGGATTGGCATTGTTACGTTGAGGTTGACACCTTTGTAGAAGGGTTAACGCTAGAAGAGCTGAGGTGCGCGACAAGTAGCATGAAAAACGAAAAATTTGCTGGTTGCAGCCAAGAATGGGATATCGAAAGCCTAAAAATTGCCAAAGGAATGAAAGCTTACCAGAGTATTGTTGATGCTAGAAGACAAATTCGTTCAGATAGGTTTGCATACTAAATACCATGTGCAAACTCTGAAAAACGTATGAGAAATAGGCTATTCAAAGAATTAATGTTGACATATACAAATTATATGATCATACGTAATAAGAAATAGGCTATTAAAAGAATTAATGGTGAACATGTACAAATTATATGGTCAGTAGTTTGGTTTTGAAATTTTTTAAAACTAAAAAAACTAGTTTAAATTTTGTTGTTTCTTCAAATGAAGGTCCAGATTTCTCAATAACAGCTGAAGATATTTTAATTTTCTTAACTTTGGGGATCACAAAATGTTTAGCGTTTAAAAAGGAAATACCGAAAACGGGTTTATGTTCCCTTAAATCTTTAGAAAGTTATTTTTTCTGTAATGTTAGTTTTCTCTATTTAGATTAATTTCGTATTGCAGTGCAGTGGGAAGGGAATAGTTCAGTCAACTATTTATCAATGAACTTTGTACTTTTGTTTCTAAACACCAAGAATGCCTTAAACTGACACCAGTCACACTCACTACATCAGTAAACATATAAAATTAATTAGAAATATTAATTCTTTGTAGTATTGGTTAAATAAAAATTATGCACCATAGATTCCCTGCTATTGCTTCGTTCAATAGATGGTTACTTTTATTTTTATTAAGTTTCTTATATTATATACACAATTTGCTGTTGTTCATAGTATTTGCAACAAAAAATTCAAAGTGAAACGAAAAGCACATTAAAACTGAGTTTGAAAAGTGAAGCTATAGAGAAATAAGTACATACACAAGCTTAAGTAATATTCTGCTGCAGATTTGTCTTGTAACTTACTTGTTAATACGGCAACAGTGCGTTTACACGTACATAGCACGTACGATAATAATTAAAGTATGTATGTACACATACATACTTATATTAGTAGATGTACACGTATATATTATTTATGTATACATTAGGATATGTGTATTATAACTTCAAGCGTATGTTTGCCTTTAATTGCTTGTTTGTTAGTGGGTAATTATACCCAATCCCCAACTCTTGAGCTAGTTTTATTGCACATACACACAAACACGTACATGAGTAGGCACGTTCGGATATATGCTAATGTATCGCTGAGTGACTGAGTTTTGTCGGTTTATTTTCACAATCAATTATTGCTCCAGTTGTGGAACAGCGATGCTGGGACAAGATAAATGCCTTTGCAAAGCAGTTAACGGTGAAGCAGTAGCAAGCATTCTCCCACTATTCGCTCCACTAATCTTTCGTTTAAACAGAGGACGAGGGAAGAGGCCCTGGGATTAAAAGAAGTAAAATAGAGACGCCTTGGCCGATGCCTGTTAATATATAACATCGAAAGTTTAAATTCAATTTCCGGTAATATAATTTAAAGCCATATATAAATATGGATATAACAACATGCACACGGATAAATATATTTTTTGTACATAGAACATTTTGTAGTAAACATATTGTGCTATCTATTACAATTATTATTGATCAGCCCAATACTGTCTTACTTAAATTGTATTTAGGAAAATTTAGTAGCTGCTACCTTTTGTAGTATAATACATATTGTGGAAGCTTATTTTGAGTGTTGCTGCAAGTGTAACAAGACACAATAGTACAAATTGTTGTAAACACAGTATACATACATTCATATCAGTAAAGCACCTTAATGTTTAGTTTCCTCTAAAATATGCAATTTCAGTCCATAGGATAAACGTCAAAAATTCAACAAAATTACAAAAACGGTTGAATCAAACTTGTACTCGCACTACATAAACGTCATTGTGACACTTGTGTTTTAAAATACTATTCTTAAACAAGATCAAAGTTGGCCTACAGTAGTACCCCCATATCCGCGGGGGTTTGGTTCTGTGCTCTTCCGCGGATACTGAAAACCGCGGATAGTAGCGAACGCTTTATTTCCGAATACAATATGAAATATGAAGCAAAGCTAAAACAATGAAACAAGAAAGAATAAGTTATATAATATTTATTTAAAATAAATAAACAATAAATAAATAAATATTCTTGTGCTGTGCCACAAATAGAATTTAAGTTTAATAAATATATAAGTTCATACATATGTACATATAGTACATATTTACATACACAACAAGAAAATATACAACAAGAAAAACTTTATCATCGTGAGCTACATATTCATTCATCTTCCTCCAAGTCCAAGTTAGCAGTCGATTGTTTACCTAGATCCGAAGCAAACGATGTTGATGTCTGTGCATTATCGATAGTTTTGTCGACTTTTTCAAAGAACATTGTTATTGGTAGTTGTCGTTTTTGTCTTTTCATTTCAATAAACAAATCCTCCAAAGGTTTCAAGGCGTCTGTTATAGTGCGAGTAATTTTTATACTACGTTCCATTATTGGATCATATTCTACTATCTGTTCTTTTAATTTTTGAGCAGTTCGAAATATAGCTGAAAATTTTTCAAGCGTCCATGCTAGCGGTTCTTGTTGACCCTCATCCTCATTGTCACTCGCTTCTGCAGAAGATTTCACAAGGTCTACCAATACCCCGTTGGTGAATACTTGATCCTCTTCGTTTATGTAATCACTGAGTTCCTCTTTGGTTATATCGTTAAATCCTTCTCCATCTATTTTCTGCGCTATGTTAAATATCGTTGTCAGATGTGTCTTCAGAACTAAGAACGATGTCATTCCACAGATTTTTCCAACATGCTATTATCGTTTCTGACTTTAATTCTTCCATCGCTCCTTTGATAAATAGAATTGCGTCAGCAATTGTAAATGACTTCCAGCATTCCATGAGCCTGATATCAGAGCATTCGTTAGCTATTGTATACAACATTTCGAAAACCTGTCGAATATATATGGCTTTAAAGCATCTAATGACACCTTGATCAAGGGGCTGAAGCAAAGAGGTCGTGTTAGGTGGTAAAAAAACCACTTCAACATTTTCTGTGCCTAGTGACACAGGATGCCCAGGAGCATTGTCTAGTATCAGCAGCACTTTAAATGGTAATTCTTCCTTTTCCACATATCTTTCCACTTCCGCAATAAAGCATTGATGAAACCATTGTGTAAATAGAACAGCCGTAACCCACGCCTTTCGATTTGATTGCCAAAACACAAGCAGGCAAGCTTTATCTTTGTATTTAAGAGCACGTGGATTCTTTGATCGGTAAAAAAGTCCAGGTTTAATCATATGACCAGCTGCATTTGTACAAAATATCAAGGTAAGTCTATCCTTAATTGCTTTAAAGCCTGGTGCACTCTTTGCAGTCTTATGAATATAAATCCGTTGAGGCATTTTTTTCCACATAAGACCAGTCTCATCGCAGTTAAAAACTTGCTTAGGATGATAATTCTTTTCTGCAATAATTTGTTTAAATTTTTCTGGAAACAGGGCAGCAGCTACATGATCAGCCGACGCAGATTCCCCTCTCATTTTTATATTTTTTAGATTAAACCGAGTTTTAAATCTATGCAGCCACCCCCTACTTGCTGTGAATGATTTTCCTTCCTCTTCAGTATAATCTTCGGTCTGCATATCTTCATATAAAACCAACGCCTTTTGTTGTAGCACTTTGCCATCGATAGGAATATGTTTTCTTGTCATATCTTCCACTCATAAATTTAAGGCCTACCTCTACCTTAAGTAACACTTTATTACGTATTGTGGTTGCAACTTTTGCAGTTTGGGGTGCACTAGAAATACTAGCTCGAATCTTATCTTGGTTTTTGAACACTTCCCGTATCGAAGATTCGTTTTTATTGTATATTTTAGCAACAGTTGCAATAGATTTTTTTTCTATTTCAATCATATTAATGATTTTTATTTGTTCACTAATAGTGAGCATTTCACGTTTTCTTTTTGGTTTAGAAGCCATTGTAAAATGATTTTCAAATTTACTTGCTTTATTTAAAAACTATTGCTAGCACTGTCTTGTCCGACAATTCGAATAGTACTAAACTCATAGTTAACAGGAGCGTTTATATGTACAAGTAAAAGTGAGTGGCACCTTAAGCACGTTCCAACTTGTTTAACTTATCATAAGAGAGCGCCGAATTCAGGGGATGACTCATATATACGACGATCTATAGACAAATGCTCCTATAACTTTTAATAAGGCTCGAATGTCTTTATTTGTTTCTGCATTTATTGATATAACGCGTTTTCTGCTCATCATAGATAAATCGCGGATGACTGAAACCGCGGATACGGAGTCAGCGGATAACGGGGTACTACTGTACTTGTAAGTTTCATAATCAAATGCTATTAGAATATCTGAATATTTCGTTGTTCTAATTCAATTACTACAATACTCTGTTGTCATAAAAGTTTATCATTCGTATCAATTTTCTAAAAAAAAAAAAACAACGTCAGTGGGAACTTGTAAAATTTTAAAAGATATTTAGTAAAATTATTAGCTTACAATCACCATCGAAAGCATATTTCTAAAGTGAATCCGATTGTTACTGACATTACTAAGATAATATGTGAAATGAGGAAAAGAAAAACATTGAAACGGACTTATTCTGGGTAAAAGGACACAGTGGAATAAAATCAAATGATATTATTTGTGAAATAGCTAAAGAGGACCTGTACTTGGTAACAGTGAGCTACTGCATATAACGCAAGAACAGATTTTTAAAAGAGAGTGGAATGCCTGCTGGTCCTCTTCATATAAAATTAAAATGACCCACTATGCGTATACAGGGTTTTCCACGGTAGCCGTTCGTTAGAAGTTTCCGCAGTTAGAAAAAACCTGGAACTCTAAATTTCTGGAATCCGGGGCTATTCAAGATTCTCTTTCATTTTAAAATATTTTCAGGGTCTTAACACTTCCGGTTATACCGGAAGTCGCCATAAACTTTCTTATTTTAAATGGAACATCCTGTATATTATTTCATTTTTAAGTTCCTGAGAAAATTTTATGATGAGTTCTAATAGGTTTCTCTATACCTATTTTCAACTGCTACTTAGATATCTTGATTTTTTTGAAAATTTTGAAAGATGTAGCGTTATTTGCAACACAGTATCTTTTGCCCATTTTCGACTGGTAATAAACACTTCTAGGGTAGATGGAAGCACAAGAATGACACTTTCGAAATCCACATTGACAATTGATTTGTCGCATACAGGGCTGTCCAAAACTGCATGACCAATTACAAAATCTTCAAAGTTGAAAAAGTTCTTTTTTTCAAATGGAACACCCTGTATATTAACCTTAATCATTTACAGTTTTAAAAAATAAAATTTTTTAAAACTGTAAATGATTAAGGTTTGCAAATAAACCGAAACGTTTTACTTATTTTAATAGTGTTTAACTATCCGACTTTTAAAAACCAAGAAGATTTACAGATATATAAATATTCAATTTTTATGTACTTATACCATTTTTCTGTTATATCAATTCTATATTCTAGAAATATAATTTTCCATACCTATATGCGAGCCTCTGTTCGTCTTTATCTATAGAAAAACAACCCTTATTAATATGTCCCGACGGAGTCTCGAGAAAATATGGTACCCCTACACTAGTACAACAAACAGAGACACTTAACAGAATGGTATTTTAATGTGTAAAACTTTATTTTGTGACTATGACTGTTGTTATTATTATTTTTTAAACTAATCATCTTGATATATAAATATTTAAACCCATTGAGAACATTACTATTGCTGAAACTGCGCTTATAGTCCGTAAACGCGCCGAGCTAAAGAAGACAATCAGAATGCAAAGTTGTAGGAAAAACCGCTAGTGCAAAATGCTGCCAGGTTAAGGCCAAACCGATTCTAGGAGTGTTCTATAGCTAGGACGAATTCACTCAACCGTGAAGTACTTTAGCACATACACACATACATATATTGACCGATTGAAGTGAAATATGCGTTTACATGCAGTAAGTGACCACTGGATTATAGAAATCCTTATTAATACACTACTGTGTCATTTAAAACACAATTAAGTATTCGAAAAATAATTATTTCAGCGTAGAAACTAACTTCTGATATGTTACTTAGTTATAATTTGCACATATGTTGTTCCATTTGTTACATCTATTTACATAAGATTTCTAGCATTTCGTAGATCTACGTTAAGGTCATATCGGGACAAACTAAGATAGAAGGTGTATAAATGAAAATACATTTTCTGTTGTGCGAGCGGTTCGATATTTAGTCTCCGGAAACACTGCAACACTGCAGCCTGTTGGCTTGTTGTATCTAATCTACCATTTCCTTTATCCATTGAATCATGCCAGCCTCTTCAATATCCTAGCGTCCTGTGCTAGTGGGTAATAATCATCTGTGTGCGCTGGACAAAAGAGAAATCACACTCTAAGATGCCTCTTGACATTGACCATGACAGGCCGATTTTTTTTTTTGTGTGTCCAGTAACACTGTAGCCTCTTACTTTTTTTGTATTATGTTCCCCATTTCCTTTATCCACAAAATCATGCCAGCCAGATCAAAAATTGCCTGTCTTTTTGAGTGCAGAGTCTTGCATTCACACAAGATATAAGGAGTACAGTCTCTGTCATCCTATAACACGGTCTATAGTGGGTATCTCTTGTGTTGATAGTAATATTCTGTACTGTAGGTGTCCTTTCAGTGCACAGTGTTCTGTTAAGAAACATGCTACCACGAAAAGATACTACTGAGGTTTAGTAGTTCTCATCTCACTATAAATTCCAGTCCCATTCTCGGCTTTTGATCCGTCTGTAGGTATGTACCGGATGTCCCACCGAAGACTGGTTCTTGGATTACAGCTCTATTTGTCATTTTAGAAAGAAATCTTTTCTACAAGAATGTTATAGAATCCAATGCTGCATCACCTAAAAGTATTTTTGACTATACAGAGTGTCCCAGAAGTAGGCAAACTGATACTTACTTCGTTATTTTCAATGGAACAGCCTTTCAATTCTACAGAAAAAAATAACATGGCTTAACAACGCTGTTGTTTACTCTTTTGTCAAAAGTGATCCCGATGCAAAGCAATCGGTTAAGGTGGCGTGGTTTATATTTGTATTTGTTTTAGACATTCATATTTTAAATACCATACATACATTTGGAAGAAAGAGAATAGACCAAGAACACTACAGAAGATTGACAAACCAAGAGATTGATGAAATACTAGAGAAACAACATATAGTAAAAATAATAAAATCAAAAAGAATAAGATGGTATGGGCATATAAATCGCATGTGTGACAACGCAATAGTTAAAAGAATAACGAAATGGAAACCCCAATCAAGAAGAAGAGGACGACCTAAGCTAAAATGGGAAGAACAGGTAATCAACGACATAAGAAGTATGAAAATTACAAGATGGAGAGAGAAAATGCAGGACAGGCGAGAGTGGAGGAAAGTGGTAGAAGAAGCAACAAGTTATGAGGAGTGGTAAAGGAAGAATACGTGAAGTGGAAGTGGAATGGAGTGACGATCCATACTGACATTAGTCAATAGGACCCCGCGGGGTGGCTACAATCCCGACAGGGATGTACAGCCATATATATATACATACATACTTAGTCTGATTCAACATTGAAATTAAAATCGATGTAATTGTATAAAGGTGTCCACTATAGTACTGAACATTTGCTTAACTTTAATTCAAGGTAAATTGATTTTTTTAAATAGCACTCTATATTTTTGCTTGTGCTAAATTCACCCTTACCCAAAGCCCTTTTAATCCATACTAAACATTTATGATTCCTCATGCAGGATTTCATAGTTAATTAATGATTTTGAATAAATCCAAAAAATTCAAATCGTCTGACATATAAGCGCTAAACAATCGAATAAAGCTGTGAATTATATACGTTGGCATCGGGTCATAATTTAAAACTAGTAACACTTTGTTTTTTTTGAAAAAATGAGAAATTTTATGTCATTTAACTCTGTGATTATACAAAATTACTTAAATATATATTCAAAAACCGTTAAAATAACAAAAAACAAACATTAAAAAACAGTAAAATACATCATTAAATTAATTATTAGAATTTAAAGGAGATGCTAAAAAAATATGTCCTCTTTCTCTCAAAGATATTTCTATCTTCTTTTGCGTTTTAATTGCAGCAACTCTGGCGAAACGGATAAAAATGCAACATTTCATAGAATTGTGTTTGCAAAAAATAGTTGTATCGCTCTCCGTTTAAATTATTCTCGAAGAAAAAGAAGCTTACAATGTGAAATCCAACAATTCCTCCTCATACATTTGTTTTTCATCTACCTTGTACGGCACCTGTTGCTACAGATCTAGGATTGTCTTGTGCATAAACGTGAGCGTTCTTTCAGTTCGGTACACTACTACTCTGTAAACTACCTTCTATCCATCATTCACAAAATCTTATTCTCCTTCCGTAATCATCATCTGTAGGCCGCTGATGGATGGATGCATGATAAAGGTTTATGTTTTCGTAAAATCCTTGGAACAGTACTCTTTACTTATATACGCTTCAGCGTTTCTGCTGATATGCCGCGTGCTCACACTTGGCTGTTCAACCTCAGAAGTAAAAACATTGAACTCATTATCTTCATTAATATGGTGATAGCGTTTATTAAACGGCACAGATGCTTTCAAATCTGTGTTTAACATTAAAACATTAAATTCTTGGACACCGTTTGTTTGGTTACCGTTGTCTATATATTTTTGAAGCCAAAAGACAATTTCCTCCATATTCACCTAAATGTAATATTTGCAAAATTGTGTAAAACGGGAATATAAATAGATATAAACATATGTAATTAGGAAAATGACATAAATGGTTACGTACCAATCAAATACATTCTTACAAATTCTTCTTTTGTATATTGCGTATTTTGAAGTATATATAACAAAATGTATAAGAAAATAAACAAGCAATTAGATTTAAGAAAGAAAAGGTATTACGTATAGAAAATTATTTTTGACAGTTTTGAGATTCAATTATTGTGAAACAATTACCTTGGCCTATTAAAAATATGTTCTATAATTTCTGATCATACATAAATGACATAAAATTTTTCTTTTTTTAAAAAACTTGTTATTAGTTTTATATTATGACCCAATACTGACATGTATTTACTAATTCCCAGCTTTATTCAATTGTTTAGCTTTCATACGCCACACTCTAACGAATAATTGGTAAAATTCCTGTACGTTTTCGGGGCAATTATATTACCCCGAAACCGTACAGGTACAGGAATTTTACCAAATCTTCGTTATAGTGTTTAAATAGATAAAGTTGAATAATACATTCATAACCTCTACTTCAGCGTAGCAATATGACTGCAATAAACAATATCTATAACCATTTACTTCAACATTGCGGTAATACACAAACTACAAATATATTTTAAATACCCTGTCGAGGCATATCAATGTGTTTTTTTGGAACACAATTAGTATTGTGTGTTTGTATATGCACAAACCTATATGTTTCAACGTTTATAAATTATGAAAATGCAGCTGCAGGGCACCCTGAGTAGTAAGAATGTATGATTTAACTACTAGATTTACTTTAAATTAGTCACTTACCTAAATATGCCTATGGATAAAACAAAAAGAACGACCACTGCCACTTTCGTGCGTGCTATGTGCTATCTATCTACAAATTGAACATGCGCGCATTGTAAGTATGTATTTGGTTTCCTAAGTAAATTTCCTAACTGTGGATAAAATCACCAAGTAATTTAGTAAGAATCCCTGGGAAAGCATAAAAACTTTAGTAATATTACGTTTTTACGTAGCTCTTTTCCCTACAAATGAAAAATACTGGTCGATATGTGGGAAATTTCCAAAAGTATAGGTAATTTTACTAAAAAACGGTAAATTACCCAGTTTTTGGTGATTTCTCCCCAAATGTTACTGGAATTTTTAGGAGGAATCCTGGTAAATTTACTAAAATTTGTTAGTGTGTACTTGAAAATTAACGCAAAATTATTGGATTTATTTAGAATCATTAATTAACTATGAAATCGTGCATGAGACATCATAAATGTTTCATATACATTGAAAGGGCTTTGGGCAAGGGTTAATCTAGCATAAGCAAAAATATAGGTTGCTATTTAAAAATATCTAGTTACTTTGGATTAAAGTTAAGCAAGTGTTCAGGGTTATAGTGGACACCTGTATACAATTACAACCGACTTTTGGGACATCTGTATAGTCAAAAATATTTTTAGGTGATGCAGCATTGGATTCTATAACATTCTTGTAGAAAAGCTTTCTTTCTAAAATGACAAATGGAGCTGTAATCAAAGCCCCAGTCCTCGGGCGTTCATGTACAGGCTGTACATGAACGCTTTTGTACCTTGGAAAAAAGTTCCTAGTTCATGTCAGTTTTTGTTTCTACACTCAACATTCCATAAAATATTCTTAATGTTTGGCCCCAAAACCATCGTTTGATGATTCTATGAGAGATTGGTACGAAAAACAATGCTTCCTCAGTAATTTTTAAAGTGATATTGGAAATGAACTAAAAAGTGTTTTAAGGGTACGATAGCCTCCCCTACCTATTGACAAATTTAAAAAATCGCAGTTACCACTTGCTTTATTAATTCAGTGATGGTAATCCTTAGTAATTAAAACAAAGAACAAATAGTAGCAATGACATTCAAGCGCCCGAAGTTACGTTATCACTTATGACAGTACTAAATTTTATTTTCTTATTGTATAAAGGCAGGTATATAATAAATAATGGAGTTTGTATAACAAATAGCATATTATATATCTAAACTAAAATTACATGTGGTATTTACTGCTACTGTTAACATATAGGTACACAGGTATAGGTATATGTAATATGTACGGTAAAACGCCTTTGTTCTACTTACTGCTTTGTCTCCAGATTTCCACAGCTTTTACTCATAAATATAAATGTTTACAAGTACTAAAAATAAAAAAATTAACCTTCCAAATCTAGAAACAATGGAATTCTTCCTTAAAATAAGTCGATTGTGGAAGTAAGATAACCGAGACTTGTACTCTTTTCGACACATTTAACGTTACTCAAAAGAACCACACGAAGATTTATCTTAGTGATCCATATTTATCTGTGAAATGAAAAAAAAAAAAGAAACGCCTCTTTGTTTATACGAGTTCAGCATTATCGAATATCTTTTATGTCCTATACAAACATATCTTCCATAGGCTAGTTAATGTCTTTGTGGAAGGTATCTAAAACCGACAGCCAATTTATATTTCCGTCAAACGTGATAAGGTGTTATCAGAGGTTTCCTCGGGTCATTTGATGAACTACTACAAGCGTTCTATATGTGTATAAATCATAACATCCACAATTTATATTTATTCTCCTTATCGCCTTCTGGGTAGAGTTTTTTTTTAATTATTTAATTAAAAGATAGAATGACTATCGAATGGTAAACAGGCTAGGCACGATAAAGGCAAGTATAAAATCCCGTAGAGAGTAGTCAGTTAATGTGTTTATTAAACTATTTTTATCCCGATATTTTATATACATACATATGTATATGTGGTTACAAATTTAGTTGTCTTTGCTTAAATGTTGTTTTAATTTAATTTCGACGTACGTGATTATTGAAACGTTTGATGAATTTTAATATTGTTTTGAAAACATTAGTAGGCCATTAGCATCCGTAACATATAAGTGTTTAAAACAATATTGTGCACATCCGTATATACAGTATGTCCCCGGATTGAGTTTACAATAGGTATGATTGACCAAAAGTTTTCGAATTGAAATTTCATATTTTGGGATTCCGCCCTGCTTGGTGTGAAACTTATTTTTAGTTTACTTTAGACTTTTTAAAGTCAAATATGCCTTTACAGTTGAGCAAACACTATTTTAGTTCTAGGTAAACTACCTTTTCCGTTCACAGTATGCCAAAGTGTTCTTAAGAAAAGTTGTTCAGAAGGAAAAGCTATGACGTTATGCATATTTTAAGAATGATCGGCCTTCTTTGATAAAATCCAATATTGCTCAGTTTCCTTTTGTGTCAACTTCATTTTCAACTTCGTTTTGTGTCAACGTTGTGTCAGCTTGACTTTAAAAAAAAACAAATCTGTAATTGAAACTACAATCAAACCTTCAGATGGGTTAATGATCACAAAAATAACAAATATAAGGAATTTTTAATTAAATTATTATAACAAAAACAAGTATTAAGTTATTCTATTAACCCTCCACCTTCGTCGCTGCATAATTCAATCCTCCGTCGCAGTTCCTTAAAGCTATTCCGGATTTCCTGAATTGGTAAGGCGGATATAGCATCTCTTATGCGATTTTTTAATACCTCGGCATCATTGGGTAAATTTGCTGCATACACTACTTGTTTTAAACGTCCCCACAAATAAAAATCGGCAATAGTCAAATATGGGCTCCTTGGGGCCATAAAACTAGAGCATTCCTACCTATCCAACGGTGACCAAATTTACGGTTTAACCAATTCACAACAATTTGTGAATAATGCGCTGGACAACCATCATGTTGGAAATACATTGACGTCCGATAATTGAGAGGCAACTCACCTAAAGCGTCATCGAAGAAATTGTCTAGCATATTTAAGTATGTATGCTGGTTAACGATATCAAAAAAATATGGTCCTATTATTCCATAATATGAAATAGCACACCATACATTGACTTTAACAAAATATTGCCGATGATTTGCAATTCTAAACAAAGGATTAGTGTCACTCCAATATCGAACATGTTGCGAGGAAACAGTTCCATTGGTAGAAAATGTAGCTTCGTCGGAAAACAAAATGTTTCGATAAAAATAACGATTACTTTGCTATTTTGCTTCCTATCCATAAACAGAAATCTAGACGTTTTGCTTCGTCTCCTGGTTCCAAAGTATGATTAAAAATGGGTTTATATGGATAAATCTTCCGGTCTTTCAAAACTCGTTGTATGTGTGATTTACTAATGCCTAAGCGAAACGACCGCTTCCTCAAAGACAATTTTGGATCATTTTGTACCGAATCTAAAATTAGCAGAGTAGCGGCATCGTCTTCATTATGCATTCTCTTAGTTTTCTTTACATTTAGTACTGAGCCAGTTCTTAAAAATTTCTTAATAAGCTTCTGAGCACCCATACGTGATACATAAATATCCGGAAATTTTTCATAAAATTTTTCAATCACGTAACTTTTTCCAAGTCCATAACACTGTACTAAATATATTTTCTGTTCTAACGTTAGCATTTTATTGTAAAAATATTGTCATTAGTTACTTCGCTATGAAAATCAGTTTTGTGATATTACTTCAACGATATGAAAGATGACGACACATGTCATACTACAATAAATACTTGACATGTAATCGATGTTTTTTGTTTTTGTAATTAGTAAGCCACCTCATCGCTGTTTCAATTGCAATACTGAGCAATACTGGATTTTATCAAAGTAAGCCGATCATTCTGAAAATATGCATAACGTGATAACTTTTCTTAATAACACTTTGGCATACTGTGAACGGAAAAGGTAATTTACCTAGGACTAAAATAGTGTTTGCTCAACTGTAAAGGCATACTTGACTTTAAAAAATCGAGAGTAAATTAAAAAGAAGTTTCAGACCTAGCAGGGCGGAATCCCTAAATTTAAAATTCCAATTCGAAAATTTTTGATTAATCATACCTATTGTAAACTCAATCCGGGGACAACTGTATATATTAATACTGGTTGTATCATCTCCTGAGTAAGTTATTGAATAATAAAGAAATATTGAGAACGAATAATTGAGTTTCTTGTTTACTACAGACCGCCAAACCGAATAGCCCTTATTTGTACGGTCGATACTTCTCCGCTATATTAATACAAATAAAACACATTTGTTTAAAGACTTTCAAATTGGCGGAATTCATACGATGTGTACTAAATAGTACGATAACAATAAACATGAGAACAAGATCAAAGAACTTTAAAATTATGTCACAAAACACCCATTATATTTGAAAACATTTTATTTATGTTGAATTATAACTGACAGTATCAACATAATTTGCAGACCAAAGTTCATGTTTATAATTGTCGGACAGCGCTGCTATAGATCATAGATCGTCCAGGTCCGAGTTGTGTGCACAGAATGTATGACAAATAAAACCTTGAATGATGAGAATTACAGGTATTTTATACCGCACGAGACTACTTGATATAATCTGTACTTTCTCGAATTTAACCAGTACTGGGTAGCGAATAATGTGCTTACGTTTTGTACTTATAATACCCGCTAATTAAATATTTTCAACGACATTTTCGTAATATATAAAACGCATATTAACGCTCATTATATATAACGGATTTGAGTCGGTATACAGGGTTTTCCACGGTAGCCGTTCGTTAGAAGTTTCCGAGGTTAGAAAAAACCTGGAACTGGAATTTTTGGAATCCGGGGCTATTCAAGATTCTCTTTCATTTTAAAATATTTTCAGGGTCTTACCACTTCCGGTTATACCGGAAGTCGCCATAAACTTTCTTATTTTAAATGGAACAACCTGTATATTATTTAATTTTTAAATTCCTGAGAAAATTTTATGATGAGTTCTAATAGGTTTCGCTATACCTATTTTCAACTACTACTTAGATATCTTGATTTTTTTGAAAATTTTAAAAGATGTAGCGTTATTTGCAACACAGTATCTTTTGCCCATTTTCGAGTGGTAATAAACACTTCTAGGGTAGATGGAAGCACAAGAATGACACTTTTGAAATGCACATTGACAATTGATTTTTCGCATACAGGGTGTCCAAAACTGCATGACCAATTACAAAATCTTCAAAGTTGAAAAAGTTCTTTTTTTCAAATGGAACACCCTGTATATTATTGGATGATCAGATGCAGAATTTAATTCTGCATCGATTCGCTATGACTTTGCTACAATGATGTGTAAAACTGCTCGTGTGCGTTAGCAGCTACCTGCTACTACTACTTTTAGTTAACAGTTTAACAAAGCTTTTGGTAGTAGTTCTTATTACAAATAACGATTTATATAAAATAACCTATTAAATACCTGCACAAGAGAATCAGCAACACAGTCAGAGACATGCTTTAAAAGCGAGCAAGGAATTTCATCGATCCCAGCAAAACTTTTTATATTGATCTCTCAGATGATTAATTTAATTTCACTTGTATCGGTAGGTACTAAATACAAATTGCTACTGGCATTTTTTACTAGGTACTTAGAAATCCTCTGGTTAGCCATATTGAAACCATTTTTGACGTCAATTGCTGTAAGTGCACACCAAGTCTTATTGTACTCATTCGCAACCTGCAGGACCGTTTCAAGCATTTCAATCATTTATTTGCCCTTCCGAAACCCGAACTGGTGTGGATGGAGACCCCCTCTCTCTTCTAACTCTACCTGAAGCGGATTATTAATAAGGGTTTTAAGAGGTTTGCTTAATGCGTTTAGCATACTCAGCGGCATGTAAGAACTCACCAACTCCGGAGGTCTTCCTGTCTTTGGGATTATTATCTATATTTCTATTATTATATCGGTTTTAATGTATACCAATCGTCTCTTTTTATCAAAAAGAGTTCTTGTCTATGAATCCATCTCTATGTTTGGGAGTATGAATTTTTTTTAGTTTTTTGTTCCTTTAAAGGGTCGAGAGGAAAGTATTTGAATCTCTAATATGCTCACATATCAATTTTCAAAACAGAAATGAAAGAAACACATAAATCAAGGTGATTCACATTATATGTTGCACACTATATCGTATTGGTTCGTTGGTTCGACTATAATTTTTTTTTGTACTTTATCGCTAGTACTTTCATTACGCACACTTTTTAACATAAATACAATTAGTCATTCTACTATGACAATTACTATTGCAGGTCATCCGTTAATGCTTAAGTACACGTGATTCACGACAGATTACTCATAAAATTGGCTAGTAAATGCTTGGACTTAACAATTCAAGATACTCGTTTTTTTTTGTTTGGGAAGATATTGTACAATTCGCGTCTGTTGCTTTTCTATTGCGTAATGAGTTAAGAAAGTGATGCATGTACTGCATACATAGTTGCGCGTCGTTATGGTACAATTGTGTTTTCACTTTTTACCAGTGCCGCTATAATTGCTCCAACCATTTAATTTTAAAAAGTGAAATGTTTATGTCGTACATAACCGTCACGGCATCAACTTGAGGATGTTAAAATTTTGTAAGAACACTCCTTAGAAATGAAGAAAGTATTTGGTTACGCTGTTTGTGTTTACCAAATAAATACTTTTAGTGGTTACTGATGACAGTAAATTGAAAGAATTTGTTTAATATTACTTTTTGTAATACAATATTGGTAAAATACATTTTTCAGTAGGTAACTACTGCTCTTTAGGATTATTCATAAACTTCATGTGTCTGTCGAAGGTGTACTATAGATTCACTCATAATCGGCACGATATTTCAATAAAATACACCGTATTAAATGGGTGGTACAAACAAATTTTGACCTTAATGCAATAAATGCCATGACTGTGTGTGTAAGAGAGAACATATTATGTTTTTAAATATATCTTGTGGCTTCGTTAAAGAAGAGCCTTTGATGTATATTTTCTTTTTTTATTTTTTGCTATTCTTCTTTAAAATTGTTTATAAAGACAAATGTTGGGAGTGCATAAATGCATTTATTCAGACATTTGCAATTGCGAAGGTAGTGAGAATATTTGCAATTTCATGTGCATATGGAACCAAGACGACATTGTAATGCGACACAAAAAGGTGAAATAATTGGCATGTGGAAAAGTGGTATGTCACGGGCAGAAATTAGTACAGCCGCAAATATACCCGTAACTATTATTTTTAGTTTTATATGTAGTTAAACTTACTCGAGACGTATATACTGCCATTAGCAGCAATGTATTGCGTGGCCGGCCAAATCTCCGGATTTGAATCCTATAGAGAATCTTTGGGGTCACATAGTATAACAATGGAACAATCTTAATCCACAAAATCTGCAAAGAATGGCTCATTTGGAGGAAACAGTCCAACAATTATGGACCCAGTTAAATGCTGGAAATGGTGGCTTCAATGCCAACTAGACTTGAAAAAGTAATTGAGCAAGGAGGCTACTATACCAAGTATTAAAATTAATTTCATTAGAAATTTATATATATATAGTAATAAATCTAAACGGTTTGTTCACAATAATGTAGATTTTTTTATGTTGTTTTGTGTTTTTTAATAAATTTGTTTAAACTATTAATGGTGTTATTGTTGTCATTTTTATATGAAACACTATAAAATTCTGTTTAGCAAATTAATTAACCCAGTATTAAAAAATCACTACTTTAGTAGTGGAACTATATTCATGGATAAGTTAAACAAATTACGCTTCAATATATTTTATTCGGAGTTAATTGAAAGACTATTTCTGAAATATAAGTATTTCCAGTAACTAATTTATTAAGATATTTATGTAATAAATATAGAAACAAAAGATCAAAGAATTCTTTTTATGCAAAAAGAAGTAGACGGTAATTCAACTGAATTGATAGATAAGCCGGCAATATAAATAATATACATGCATAAATATCACAATATAGTCGGTGCCTTAAGGTCGAATTTGTTTGAGCGGAAGTTGTTTATACGTTTCACAGTAAGCGAGAATCGTGCCAATTATACGTGAACAGAGTGTACCTATTTGAAAATGTATGCAAAATGAATTAATTCGACAAGTAATTGCATTCTGAACTTCAGCCATGTTGTAACCTGCTGATTGAATATTCTCAATAGATGGATTCTAAAATAGTTCAAACGCAACATAATTTTGTTTTGATAGTTGGACTTCTACTCAAACTATATAACCTAAGAGGCTTATAGACAAAAAGTAATGAATTTTTCGTTTTTATAAAGTAAATATGTGGCATTTTTAAATACTGTGCTTGCGACGCGTATACATTTGGATTTCTTCTTTTGTGAAATTAATGTATTTTATCTAGTGTTAGGTGAGAGTTATCAATAATTGACTATTCATAATCATCTAGTACAATTTTAAATGTTCCGCAAAAAAGACAAAAATTGTTGATAGTAATAACTACAATTTCTAATTTTAGTTATTCATTTAAAAATATTTGTAACAGAAAAGGAGATTATAATGAATGAGGCTCTAGGTATCTCTTTAGGCACTCATTGTCAGTTCAATTTACCGTATCTGTACTGATAAAAAGGAAACAATAAACATCAATGAAACAATTTCTTAAGCATATCTTATAATCTCGAGTTTTTTAATCTCGAGAAACCACCAATTTTAGTAAGAGTTGGCGAAACTAAATTACAAGTTCGTTCATTTAAAAACTTCAAAAAATACGTTTATTTATACATATGTATATATTTTAAAATTCCGCATGAAAGTGTTCTCCTTAAGCTTCCTTAAAATGTTTGTAAATTTTTTTTTTTTTACTTGTAATATTAGATTAGATTAGATTAGGATTGGGGTGGCCTATCGACCTATTTCACCGCGACCTTTTCAGATCTATTGTGATTCCCTTTTTCCTAGAGGACGCTCTCTAATTTTGCCCTCTTAATTAGGCCTATCATCTTTGAGAGCGGCTTCCTTATGTAGCTACTAGCTGTGGGGTTCTCCTCCCCCATTACTAGAAACCTTGTCCTCGCCAGGCCTTCACATTGCCACAGCACATGAACTGGTGTTTCTTCCTCCTCTTGGCAGTATCTGCAGGTTGCATCATCTGCCAGGCCTATATTGTACATATGCCTATTCAGTCTACAGTGACCAGTCAGCAGACCTGCAATCATTTTGACAGTCTTCCTGTCTTTATTCAGTAGATCTCTCGTGAGTTCAGGCCTCTGCTCCTTTAGGTACTCTTTTGCCTGCCATTGTCCCGGTGATTTTTGCCTTGTAATATTCTTTCCTTTCCTTTCTTTTCCCCATCCTTTGATGCCATGCATGCCCTTTTTGTTCTGGTTTAGTCTCCAATTTGCACTTCTTGCGTTACAAATATCCCTGATTCATGCGATGTGAGTAAATACAACATCGGACATGATTTTAAGCTACATCTTCGATTCTAATTTTTATTCTGACTCCGCATCTTTTCGGAGTATACACCTTGGAAGAGGGTTTGGGAGCTCTAATCCCAAAAAAGTGATTTTTTTTTATTATTTGAATTATTAAGAAATATGTTTAGTGTTGATGGCATTTCCTGAACCATTTGAAACCCTCTCATAAAAAACCGTTTACACTTATACTTTCTTCTTTCCCCAATATTTACATCAGTTTTTGTCAATGCGAGAAGGTGTTGGATTCCTACTAATTGATCAAAGAAGGTGCTTTTTATTTGTGATACGTTTTCTTTATTCTATAACTGATTTCCAATCCATGAAATTTCCGTATCTTTTATTTATTCCTTAATTGTTTGTTTGGATATTTGCCCAAATAAAAACTTTAATTTATACAGCCAGATGTCCAAGAAATATTAAAGCAACAGTGAAATATCTCGAGTTTTCTCTTTTGCATGCCTTAATCATAAAAAGCTCCTCAAGGGCATCAAACACGACCCTCCACCGGAGTGAGATGGGCAGCAAAGTAAGCCTTGTTGAAGCCTCCAAAACTGGGCACTGTCAGATTTCCGCGCTGAAACTGCGCCAAAAAACTCTATTGTTTGTTTTGTTGTTGTCCTTCCTGAAAAAGATCTTTTAATATTATATATTAACCATTTTTAATTTGTTAACTACGTAAATCTGCATTACCTTCTTATACCTTATGTTTATACGTACGTATTTTTCTTTATAGTTTGAATTTGTTTATTTATTATTGACTTTGTTTTATATATGAATCGTCATTATGATTTTAAAATAAACTTACTTGCAATTAGTTATTTATTCAATTACTTACGATACGCAATTTCATTACATGTACATACATACAATATTTTTTTATTTCTTTGAATGAATCTAACATAATTTACAGCCGTATGTAATAGCGTAAAATATATCTGTGCATGCATACATTGATGATTGCTTGTAATTAGTTATTGGCTGCTGTATAATAACGTACCGAAAGCTAGAGACAATCTCGAGGAAGCTGTAATTTATTCGTAATAACAGTTTAATCTTATATTTTTTTTGCGATTCCTTGCATTTCGTTTGAATTGTGATAATGAAAGTCCAAAGCACCGCCGAAGAACGGGATCATAAATTATTGGACAGTTATTATTTGAGAGGTATACCTTTGCGTTGGACGTAAAGCAGAAAAACTGGTATTCCCGATAGCCCCAGTGAGACTTGAATCGTGTGAGTGCATATGGACCCGTGTGCGTGTCTGCCTGCGTGAGTATTATAAGTAGGAGTGATGTCCTATCGAAATTAGACGGTTTCTCGAAGGCTTATCGTATGTATTTCCACATTGCAAAACTTGTTTGTCCAGGGTAGAATTAAGGATCAAATTTTCTAATTCATACAGTGTTTATTAAAAAGTAATATTGGATAATGAGGTCGATTTATCTTTAGAGGCTATTGTTTATGAACATTATAGTAACTGGGAAAATATAACATAATAGGTGTAAGTTATAAGTATTTTTTTTTCTTAAATGATTATTTTCAGGTGATCAATGCATATAGCGTACTGATATTTTCATTGACATCAGGCGTAAAAAGTTTTTTATAATGTTTAAGGTAATTGACACGGAGCACACAATATCATATCTAATTACTTCTAAGCTTTTTCCAAATGTCGGCCATTATGCGTAAGACATTATCTTAGCTCTAAGATAAGAGCAAAAAAATGTCTTGCATATAATGGCAGAACTATCACACTGACAAAAGTCAATGCTAGGTTTTTCCACTATCACCACACTATCCACTTGGTGATAGTGGAAAAACCTAGCATTGACTTTTGTCAGTGTGATAGTTATTGTTACACCGAAGGTTCCAAAACCCAATTACTGGATTATAATGGCAGAGATTTGGAATAAGCTTAGAAGTAATTAGAAATGATATTGTGTGCTCCGTGTCAATTACCTTAAACATTATAAAAAACTCGTAACGCCTGATGTCAATGAAAATAATCTGGGGAGGGGATACGGCCCTGCTTCAAATGTTTGTACAATTCTGTGTTCCAGCTCTTGGAGTGTAAGAACTGGAGTAATGAAGACAGGATGTAACCCCATAGAAAGAAATCCAATTAATTTTGGCATTGTCAACCTAACAAAAGATTAGTTTTATACATGGTGTTCTAACTACCGATAAACTATCTGGTAGTTGAATAGTAATATTGCACATCGCGTTTTTGAATAAAATTTGTAATTATGAAACCAAGAGTGAATGAAATCGTATTGGTATTAATACGAAACACAAATATTTTCAACCCACATCAAATCAATTAATTCTAAAAAGAGAATATAAATTTTCCACAGTCGGTAACATATGATCCAGTTTCTTCCGGGTTATGGTGCCGAGATCTTTTGGAATTGCTTCCGAACATTTTATTTATATCGACCGTCAACATTATGAGCGGCGAAATCGGAATGTTAAACGACGCAAAAAAGAAATTTGACAGTTCTTAAATATCAAACCATACAAATTAATTTCCATCTTGTATCCTCCTGTCATCAGGCAAATGGAAGAAGAAAATAGAGGACAGAAACTTATGGAGACAAATAGTGAGAGCGATTTAGAGGAAGAAAATGGGGATTGATCCACCCCAATTTGAAATGGATCTAGAAAGCTTATATAAGCGGCACAACCCCACAAGGGGTGTTAAGCCATCATATATATATATTGCTATGATTTCATGCAACCTAACCTCTACAACTTACAGCAACATACGCAAAGTATTAAATTATGTACCTATATAAATGTATTTTGATTTATGTATTTATCTAAATTATTTATTTATCTTTTGTAAATTTATTGTAAAAATCTAAACTAAACACTCACTATATCGTATCTAATTAAAAAGGGCACGTTTCCATGGATTTTTAGGTATAAAGTTCCTTCGCTGATCGTTCGAACGTGGGTTGATTTAAGGTTTCGTATCGTTGAAACGATATTCTTCTGGGGTCTGTTTTGCCTTGGAGATATGAAAGTTGTTTAAAACAATTGTGAGGACTTCTTTTTCGATATTTGCCTGAGTTGGTTGTATTTTCGAAAACATCTAGAAATTTCAAAATTTAAATCACATAAGAGTCTTTTAACTTAAGATTTACTTGCTAAGAATAAAGTGTTGTGTATGTTGTGCTAAGATGATGGAAATCCAGTAATTTCGAAGATTTGGGTGGCGTATTTTCTATTCCTGGGGCCAATAGAAGGGGCTTCGATTCGAGCTTAGTAGCTGAGACATCGTAGATTGCTGATTTGGAGCTGAAAAGATTGTTGCAGAACTGGAATCAGTATTTGGAATATAAGAAAGCAGTTTATCGTACTTCAAGTAAGCGATTATTCATCTTTTGAACTTATAACCGGCGTTCAGAGCGTAAATAAAATTCTGAGGTTAGAGTGTTTTGATGGCAGTTATTTATAGGGATTTTCTTGTATGTAACCAACGTTTGTTGCTGTAAAAGGTTATTGGCAATGCTTGATTTTATGACGGGAGTTTAGCGGGAGATTTGAATTCAATTTTGATATTTAAACAAGATATATTGAGTTTAGTTTGGATTAAGATTCAAGGAATCTTATTTTTGTACAATTTAAATAGTATTTGAACTTACTTACTTACCCTGAGAGAGAGAATATTCACTTTAATTGTTCATCATTTTTTATTAACTCGAAATAAACAAAGTAATTTATACAAAATTGGTTTTTATTCACTATAATAGAAGAACATCACGAATAAATAAGTAATACAGCTTTTAGTAAAGAAACAAAGATTATAACAAGTCAATTTAAGATAATAATATACTTCTTTGTTTGGAGAAGTACATCCTGCCACGTCCCAAGATTTACTAAGGATAATATAGTATCACCCGATTGGTGTGCGGTATACTCAAAAACAGGTAGAGGGGTAGATTTCATTTGCTTGTGTGCTACAGAGGCATCTACTTATTGAGGCATAGCTTATCTGTGGAGTAAATTTAACTTTAACAGAGGACGCTGCATGTATGAAATGTTAATAAAACAGTGTTGAATTAATTTAAAATCAATTTAATAAATTATAAAAATATCTACAAGTATAATATCTCCTGTCATTGGCATGAGTTGCTAGGACATTCTTGGAACGTACAGCTGAGTGTCTTTGTAAAACCGGATACCAGATCTGGCAAGATTCTCATTTTCTCCATGAAAATTTTGGGGGTGCTCATCTATTTCAATCGCCTCTTTTTCTAAACGATTATGATAGTGGGAAATCGTGGAATATGTGGTCTCGATTCTAGAAAGCATGTTCGACCACCGCGGATTTTTGCGTTTGACCTAGACGTCAATTCGCTTATGTGCCTTCAGCCTGGTTTTGTTACTGCGGTTTGTGGTGCCAATGTATGCTAATCCACACGAGAATGGTATCTTACTTTACTACGTCGATAGGTATCTCTGGGTTCTTTTGCAGAACGTAGCTGATGACACAATTGAAGCGTAGGTTTATAAACGGTCTTTAAATGGTGTAGCTCTGATATCTTACCAATTCGATGCGTAACATTCGTAATGTAGGTTAGGAACACTAACACTTGTTTGTTTGTACGAAGTTGATGTTCTTTGTTGATGATTGCCTTCTTAATTTGCCGACTATCGTCTGCGTTAGCTAGTAGTGTTTGATCCAAGTCTTGTATCCCGTTAAGGTGTTGTGGTTCACAGATTATATAGGATTTAATCAACGCTCATTTTTGTTTTGGATGGTGGTTGGAGTTGTAGTAAAGGTAGCGATCGGTAAGCGTTTGCTTTCGATACACTCTATGACCAAATGTACTATCCCTCTTTCTTCTACATCGATAAATGGCAGCTGCTCACCCTTTTTTTTTGTTCCCATTGTGAACTGGATCCGAGGGCGAATGGATTTAATGGATTTAACATGGCTGTTCCATGGGGTCACATCACAAAGGTCGTCGAAATAGCGATACCAACATAATGGTTTTTGAGCGGCAGTATTGAGTGCTTTACTTTCGAAAGATTCCACGTAGAAGTTCGCTCTAACTGGTACCATAGTTACCTCATCCAGTTGTTCTTAAAAATCGTTGTTCCATTGAAAATACGTCATTGTAAGCACATGTTTAAAGAGCCGAGTAATTTCCCAGACACATATATATAGACATTCAAGAACATTCTCGATAGGAACCATCGTGAAGAATGAAACCATATCAAACTTAACCAGTAAATCTGTTTGTTGAAGTATGTGTGTTTTGATTTTATTGACGAACTGGGCAGAATCTTTTATGTATGAATCAGCGGTTCCAACGTGATATTGTAAAAGATTGGTTACATATTTGGCAATGGGGTATGTTGGGGATCCAATAGCACTGATAATAGGGCGTAGAGGGACATCTGGCTTGTGTATTTTAGAGCGACCATACAACATCGGTGGAAGGGCTTCAGACCGGGCGAGACTAGTTTGTTCGTTTAAAGGACTCTATTTTCCTGTGATATTATTGTGACAGTATTTTTTGTTGGGACAATATATCGCTATAGGTTCCAGTAAATAATAAACTTTATATTTACTTGGTGTGTGTGATATGGCGTAATTCCATTAAGACATATGGAATTCGATACATTTCACATAAAAAACAACGCCTTGTTTGTTCAACTTGCGGTATATGGTCACCAGCATTCAGTTGCTATTGCTTCTTTTACCGGGTCTTCTTGCTAACTTTTTACTTTTGTTTCTCTTCGTCCTTCAGTTATCAAACAAGAAAAAACAAAAAACTTTTTTACAGATATCTTCTGTGCCCTTTTCGTTTTATTATATATAGTCTAGCTGTTTACAGCAGTAACCGTTAGGAATCCGAAGAACACGTTTTTTCTACCATTTTAGACTATGACAATTTACTTTATAAAGCCATTTGATCACCCAAATCGACTCCGCCATTGTGATTATTATAGAAGGTAATTCCTGCAGGACAGTGTATATCAATTCTTTTGCCATCTTTGCCTTTACGTAACATTGTAGTGATATGATTAATATGGTAATTGCTTAGTACTAACACCTCCTTAGCATCCTGCCATTTCACTACTAGCATAGGCACCTATTTCGTTACACAAATTTCCTGTATGCACTAACATAGTGACATAGACAATTAATAACATTAATTGTCGGCACATTTTTCTACCTTTCATCGCGATCCCTCCAGCAGGAAATGGCAAATTATCTAAGCGTTTTACGTTTGTAAAAAATCTATTGAAAATTAAGACTGTATCTTTCTCTTTGATTGTTTCAGCTAACCACTCTTTCTCCTAATGTACTTTCCTGATTTTTAGCTTCTCGCGGACAATACACATTCATATTATATGTATAACCTGATACTGTTTCAGATCTCACCCATTCTATCGTTACTCGTTTCACAGCTTTTTTAGGACGATTTGAGTTTCGTCATGCTTTTGTTGAAACTTTGACGTGATATTTCGGATCTATGCTTTTCAAATGTATGTTTCAAGCACGCTAACAATTCATTTGTGTAGCCTGAATTGGACGCATGATTTTGATATCATTTTTAATTTGTGTGCATCTATTTCGCGAGATAGCTTGTTTTTATAAAGACATTTCCAAGTAACAGCACCTAAACTAAATTGTTGTCAATGTGTATGACATTCTTCATATTTTTCTCGCTTTTCAGCATTTCGAGTCTTACGTTTGTATATTCGGCTATCTATATAACCAAACTGCATGAAAACAGCATTTGTGAAAACATCTAATGATCCAAATGAATGTTGAATACCATAATGAATAACCCTTATATTGATTGGTACAATATTTCAAAATCTAGGTAGAAAATTCTCTATAAAGAGTGTCCAAGTAACTCTATGTAAGGAACTAGTATTCGCTTTTAAAGATCTAGATCAATATTTTCTTCTACCTCATTTATTTCGTATTCTACCTCGTCATCACTTTCAGCTTCAGAAGCGTCAGAGAGTATTTATTTATATATTCTTCAAGACAGTAACCACTGTCTTCAGAACAAAACATCAACTATAATCTCTACGTCAGAGGCAAAGGTTTCTGCAAGAGCCCCCGATTCTTTTGTCGAAATTTTAATGCAAAATAGGGATTATTATACCCTCTAGAATTTTTAGAACATTCGTTGGGGCATAATGTCCCAAGGGGAGGGAAGTACATATTTCTATGCTTAAATTTTTTGATAAAATCCGTTTTTAAAGCCTGGTTTACACGGTCCAATAAATTGTTGAATTTTGTAACCTTGAATTTATTATTGCATGTAATATCCAAAATGTTCATGAATAAGTTGACGACAATAAATTCATAAATAAATTGTCGAATTAGATTAGATTAGATTAGATTAGGATTGGGGTGGCCTATCGACCTATTTCACCGCGACCTTTTCAGATCTATTGTGATCCCCTTTTTCCTAGAGGACGCTCTCTAATTTTGCCCTCTTAATTAGGCCTATCATCTTTGAGAGCGGCTTCTTTATGTAGCTACTAGCTGTGGGGTTCACCTCCCCCATTACTAGAAACCTTGTCCTCGCCAGGCCTTCACATTGACACAGCACATGAACTGGTGTTTCTTCCTCCTCTTGGCAGTATCTGCAGGTTGCATCATCTGCCAGGCCTATGTTGTACATATGCCTATTCAGTCTACAGTGACCAGTCAGCAGACCTACAATCATTTTGACAGTCTTCCTGTCTTTATTCAGTAGATCTCTCGTAAGTTCAGGCCTTTGCTCCTTTAGGAACTCTTTTGCCTGCCATTGTCCCGGTGATTTTTGCCACCACTCTCTGGACTGTTTATATATCCATTCATTGATGGATTTTTTAATTTGCGATTTGGTAGTGCCGAAAGAGGGGTCGGCTCCGACGAATGGCCTTGACGAACCTCGCCTGGCTAGCTCGTCCGCCGCCTCGTTTCCTCTCACGCCCGAGTGGCTAGGGACACAGGCTAGGGTTACTTTCCTTTGGGTGCCCACCTCATTTAGGGCGCTTACACAGTCCCAAATCAGCTTAGAGTCCACGCTTGCAGAGCTAATCGCTTTAAGTGTGGACTGATTGTCGGAGAAGATAGCGACGCTTTTACCCGGTTATTGTCGAATTAGAACATGTTCTAATTTTTCATGAATTTTTTGGGGAATTCTGGTTACATTCTATTTATTAACTCAATACCAACTGCGAAATGACATAAAATGTCATGGGGGGTTATTGTTATAAGTCTCGTCGTTCTGCGTTGAAGTAGACCGTGTCGCTTAACGATTAAGTTATTGTTTGTTTTATATATTATATTGAAAGGTGAGATCATGGTAGGTGAAATAGATAGTTATATAGGTTATATAGTACCTAGTAATGACAAACAATGCGTACAAATTAGCACAATGTTATTTTGTCACTTTCATTTTTGAGTCTTTCATCACTTCTCCCACTTTCATTTTTGAAACTTGAATTAATTCATCAATTTATTTGACCGTGTAAAATAGGCTTAATGTTTGTTACTTATGTGTTTGGTGACTTTATATTAATGCATGTAAAAGCTGGAGACTCTACAGATATTTAATTTTTGTAGAATGAATTTAATGAATTAAATCTTGGGTCATAGTAATGTAAAGTTTCTTTAATGACGTAGGTTAAGTGTGGAAAGATGGTATAATTATGTGCCTAATAATTATGTAGTGGAGATATATTGCACTGAATAAATTATATTTGAATATCTAGAACGATCGCCTTTGTATTGGTTGTAATATTCATCAAGTTAGGGTTAAAAAATATGTATTTTCATTTCAAACAATACTTATATGTATACTTATGTAGGTGTAAATAACTGTAATTTACGTACAAACTTCACTGAAGCCGGTTCTGAATGCTTATCTGCTTTCAAAGTCAGATTGTGATGACGACGACCGGTTTAAGCCGATGTCGCAAGTCCACAATGTTAATGGTGAAATAACATAATTACCCATGTTCATCTGCGTCTTTTTATGTATAAATTGTGGTATAATGAATACATACATATATGTATATAATATTATGTTACATAGTAGCGAAACATCTGCATAGTTAATATAGCACCAAATTTCATTTAACATTTTTTCTTTCAACCGTCTTTACTTATGCATTGTCTAAAATATGCAATATTACCTAATGCATTTAGCAGTAAAATCGAAAGTATCTGTAGACACTGCTTGTCAATCATCTTTTATAAACGAACATTACATATTTTATACCTCTACTACTACTATTAAAATTTAAATAATAAATGGAAATAAAAAAATCAACAATCTCATGCAGACAGTTAAATTGTTTCGCAACGAGTATATATAATTTGAATGTTAAGGTTGTTACGCCATAATGTCTAACTTTAAAGAAATCAATTGGTATTCCGTTTGAAGTAACAGTGTAATCACGTCGGAAGTAACAGGACAACTATTACCGCAAGTCTCAAACTTGATTCGTTGCAAAATCGGTTACAAATTAAGTGTATAATTCAATCGTATTCATTTCATGGGTGTTTGTAAGTATTGACACAAAAATACAGAAGATTTTGAAGTTCAGTTGCTAGTTGGAATGATGCAAAGGCAGACAGTTTGCTCTATATTAGCATAAATTTACATAAAATTGTGTAATAAAATTTGTAGCTGTTGTGTTTTATTTTTTTTTTAGGAACAGTGTTGGGACATCACATTTTCGTTTTGAAAGTGCGATTGTATGCTTAAAAATAATACGTAGGTATAGTATCACTAATTGATATGGTCGATGTCAATTTTTTTTTACTTTTTTAATTTTTTCTTTTTCTGTTATTTAAATTATTGTTTTATGTTTTGTATATCATTAGAATATTACAAATGTAATCAAGTAATCAAACATATATTTTTTGTATAGCTCTTTTTTCGGGCTTAAATAAATATCGGTAATCTTCGGAAATGCGAGATCGAAGCCGCCTGCAACACTAATTGTTAACTGATTTGTCTAGGGCGCACTGAATACATCTACATCCTAGTTCAAACTTATATATTGACATAAGATGGAGAATGGGGATACTCTTAGTGCGCCCTAGTGCGACCAGTCGAAAACACTATAATACAGGGTTGCTCATTAGTGCGTCAAAGTCCAATATAGTCTTTAAAAAATAAAACTGAAGGAATTTATTTTATGAAAAGTGGTACAGTAATCAAAAATGCACATTTTAAAAATAATTTGAAGTATACAGGGTGACACTTAAGCAGGGCACATTAAAAAAAAAAATTTAAACGAAACGCCCTGTACCTATAACTTTTGTGTTTTCTTATCTGGTTTAAATTGTGTTTTCAATGATCCCCTGGTTTTTGGTTTTGAGTCACGCATTGTTGAGTTATTAACAAAACATAAAAAAAAATGGTCGTGACAAGGTTTACCATGCTAATTCCATGCGACAGTATTGCGATTAGCTAAGACAAAATTATTTAGTAAGTATGCAGCCAAGGGATGTGTTCAACGTACAAAATGATTAAACATTAATTTTATTATACAGGGTATTTGTTACGAACAGCTGATGGCCTAGTGGTTTGCACGCTTGGCTATCAGCCGCGGAGTCCGAGCTTCGAATCCCAGGGCCTGCTGTCAGAGTGAGGTTTTCGTGGTTTTCCTCATTCATTGGCAAATGCTGAGAGACAAACACATTAAGTCGCTTCATGGGCGCAGACGCAATAATAACTCATGGCTGGCCGATGCCCCTTGTAATTGGCAAAAGCTGTTGGGGGATGTAAAGGCTTGAATTATTATTATTATTATTATTGCTGGTTTGCCAGAGGGTAGGGAAATAAAATACCTTCGGGGGACCAACCGGATTGCACGGCTGACTTGATCAGCCAAATCGGGTTCCGCTGCTATGGTCCTGGGAGTGCTCACCACCCGGACGGTGTTTTCGACCGCACGAGTTGGGGGACTGATGTGAGCTTGCTCTGCTAAGTGGTTCTTGTGACAGGGAGTCAGGAGGCAGCCACTTTGGACCCTGATCAGGAGGTGTACGATGAATGCGGTTGTCGGAAACGCTCCGGGCGAATTCCAGTCCGTCCGTGTTTTCTGGGGCTTGTGAAGTGAAGGTCGGGCCTCAGGGAACTGGGGTAAGAGAAAAATGTCAAAGGGTACACCCGCTCCTAACTATTTCAGCCCGCCCCTTCGCACACGAAGCGCTGGTGATCTACAAAGATATGTCGAACAACGAGAAAAAGGTCAGAAGAGATAGAAATATACTTTAACCCGGATCCGGTCCGTCTGGTCACTAACGGGAAAGAAAACCACGCCCGAGTTCTTATCATCCAAGAACAAACCACGAAGGCTAGCTGTTCGCGGAACAGCTAGTGGGAGCGACGCCGAAAGCCTTAAGTCAAACGGCGAAAATGGTGCCGGATATTTTTCCTCGTCTAAGCTTGAATATATCTCGAAAATGCGAGACGAGGAGGAGAACATGCTTGCGAAATGCAAGAGCAAAGATGAAGACGGCAACAGAGTGCCAAAAAAATATGTCAATGGACGTTAAGAACGGCCTAAAGAAATTGACTGAAGCTGTTGACGCCATTTTCTACGGCCGAACAAGTTGGCAAAAAGCCGAAAAGGAGGTAAGGGTCGCAATACGGCGGCATCGCTGGCTAAAACGGGAGCGAACAAGAGAAAGAGGGTGGGCCCGGTCGTTGTACCAACTAATACCGACGTCCAAAATGGAGAGGATCGGCGAACTGAAGCAGGGATAACATTTTGTGTACAACTATATTTGATATTTTTTGCATTTCGTGAAACGTAGTTGTCGCGTGTATCGAGCGAGCGACTATACATTTAATTTTGGAAGCTGCAGAGTATGGATCTCTAGCAACTAAGGCAGATTATGATTGGACCAATACTTATACTTGCAGTAGCGTCTATTGACGAGCCATTATGTGGGATCAGAACACTGCTTAACCTGCATAACCATGCTTACTATCTATTATTCCTTGGCAGAATTACATTCGCCTACCTGGTTGATCTTCCGATAGCTTTCGAAGCAAACTGGCTCTATAAGGGTATACTTTGTTTTGTGAGCCACTCTATAGGCTACCTTTAGCCGTTTTGAAACAGAATTCTGCGATTCATCTTTTCAAGTACTAAGTAATATATGAGAGTTCCATAATTGTTAGAAGCTTTGGTAAGGCTTTTTCAAAACTACTTATTTATTCAAAATTATGGAAAACCTGATGTTCTATTATATAGAAAGAAGCCGAGTATGTTCGATTAAAACCTTCACTTGCCATTGCATATTGCATCGTTTAATCCTATCAACATAAGCAGATTACATTATGTTAGTTGCATCCTAGTGGTAATGATTTGTTTAAGAATGTCAGAAATGTAATAAAAACTGAATGGCAACTAAAACTGTTACAATATTGAGCAATACAATTAAATTGTTATGAAGGTATGCATATATATAATTAATTTTAATGAATTCAGATTTAAGGCCCTTATATTCCAGTATTTTTAGTTTATTCAAAGAAAATAGAAGAAATATATTAGACCGATTAGTGATTAGTTAAGCATGGCGGCAGTCAACCATGTTCGTTATCACTGTACCATGTCTTTTTTAGGTATAAATGGGGATGATTTTAATGAGTTCAGTTTAACTGCTGATGATGATAGCTTCCCTATTAAAACGTGCGTCCAGTACAGTGAAGTTTGTGGTAAGATGTTTTAAAGTGTGTAGTGTTGACAGTGCCACAGGTTTGAGTACTTTTGTCAAAGCTACTAAAGGTTAAGTTGTTTAACTCTACCATTGAACTATATCCTAGGGAACTGGAACGGCGTGCTTATGTGTTTGGATTGCGATTGTAAATTTATGTAAATTTTATCGATTTTCTGACATTTATTTTCTGAAGGTACAACGTAATAGAGATGTGTCCGTAATCATGGTTCCCTGTCTGAAGCTCAGTCTGACACTTTCGTGAGCCATATACTGTTCCAGTTCTGTAGGATACGGTTCAATGTACTCTACTGAACGTTTGTAAATATTTATTTACGCGAGTGACCATAAATTTGTAACAATAACATATTGACGATTCTACTTTTACTATCGAAATACTTTTACAAACATCTCAGGTATTAGATATTGACGTCACAACAATCATTTCCTCATATTTACAATATATCGCCTTGGTTCGGCTTGAGAGTATAGAGCTTATGGAAAATGGACGCGATCCTTACGTATACTACATACATTTCTCGCTAATTTGCTTGGTTCTGAGCGGTCTATAATAATCTATAGTACAGTATGTAGGAACGAAATTCTTGCTTGGTATAGTATTATTTCGTTTACGCTTACCAGGCCGAAGATGTATGGATGTTTACTTTCGGTAAATATTATTCTAGAATTTAGCAGTAATTTGTGGACGCTTTTAGATTGCAAAACATTCTTATCGAAATGTTTGTTGGCCGCATCAGCTCTCTGTATATGGGAGCGACTAACAAGTAACTCATTGAGGGTATCTATCTTATCGTCAAGGTTGAGTAAACAAGAATATTCTTTTAGATGAACTATGTCGATGGCTCGCTCCCTCATATAGTTAACCGTAGCAAATTCATACATACAGTGTGTCCCCGGATCGACGCATGAATAGGTATAAGAGTCTGTAAATGTTTTAGTTGAAATTTCATCTTCTCGGGTTCGGCCCTGCTTGGGTAGAAAGTAATTTTTGCCATACTTTTAATTTTCAAAAATCAAGGATGCCTTGGAAATTTACAAAAAGGTAGTTCTTATCACTAATAAAGTACCTTTTTTGTAGGAGATACGACAAAATGTTATTAAGAAGAGTTATTCAGAATAATAAACTATGCAAGTATGCAAAATTTTAACAAGATCGAACATACTTTGAAAATTTCAAAAAAAAATATTCTTTCCACTAATAAAGTGCTTTTTCTGCAGGAGATACGATAAAATGTTGTTAAGAAAGTTATTCAGATTAATAATTTATATAAGTGTACAAAATTTAAACAACATCGGTTTACTTAATAGTTTAATAATTATGAATATAAAAAATAATAAAACTCCATCAATTCATTTCGTTCAAATTAAATTAACAATTCACAAAATCTAAAATATTAATTCATTCAATATGTCTGCTGCCTTTATTCGCACATTCCTCGATTTTGTTCTGAAATGCATTGAATGCCGTTCTTATCTCCTCAAGAGAAATTGAATTTACAGCATCTCTAATGCTATTCTTCAACACCTCTACATCATTTGGAATCGTATTTGAATATAGGTACTATTTGTTTTATCCGGCCCCAAAAGAAAAAATCCATGATTGTTAGATCAGGAGATCTGGGCTGCCACAAAATGTGACCAGCATTGGCTATCCATTTTTCTTGAAAATGTTCATTCAGCCATTCACAAACTCTCAAACTCGAGCGGGCAGGACAACCGTCGTGTTGAAAATATGAAGAGAATCTTTCTTCATATGGCAGTTCGTCTATAAACCAATTCAAAATATTTAAATATGTGTGCTGATTAAGTCTTCCTTCAATAAAATATGGTCCAGTAACACCACAATGATAAGAAATTGCACACCAAACGTTAACTTTTTTAAAACATCGCCGTTTACAATGTATTACATAATCGGGATTATATTCAGACCAATATCGATAATTCTGTGAGGAAGGCACACCATTAGTGGTAAAAGTCGATTCATCGGAGAAGATAATATGGTTATGAAAATGTCGATGCTCCAGAATTTTCTCACCCAAAGCAAGAAAAAATACCAACCTTCGGGCTTCATCCCCTTCTTCTAATGTGTGAAGAAATCTAACTTTATATGGTTTAACTTTTTTTGCTTTAAAAACTCGTTGCAAATGTGATTTGCTAATAAGAATCTGCTCTGACCGCTTTCTTAATGACACTTTGGACTGTTCGCGTACTGAATCCATTGCTTACACAGTACTAATGTCATCTTCATCAAAGTTTTTTCTTTTTTTCGGTATATTATGTACACTGCCGGTAGTTAGAAATTTTTGAATCAGTCTGGATGCTGTAGATTGGACCAATACTTTGTTTGGAAACTTCTCATTAAATAATCTAATAACTGCTGGAATAGATAACTGCCCTATACCATAACATTGAATTAGTAAGCATAACTTTTGTGATATTTCACAGTGGTATTTACGAAATTTCATGTGAATTTTAGAGTACAGAAAACACTACGTCTACTTAAATGAAAAATGTTTGACAAGTGTCAAAACGTTATTTTATATTTATTTTCATAGCACACTTAAAAAATAAAACAACACAAACATTTCCTTGGCATACTCCTTGGCACAACTTATTAATCTGAACAACTTTTCTCAACAAAATTTCATCGTATCTTCTCCAGAGAAAGCACTTTATTAGTGGAAAGAATAACTTTTTTGTAGATTTTCAAGGCATGCTCGATCTGGTTAAAATTATGCATACTTGCATAGTTTATTATTCTGAATAACTATTCTTAATAACATTTTGTCGTATCTCCTACAAAAAAGGTACTTCATTAGTGATAAGAACTACCTTTTTGTAAATTTCCAAGGCATGCGTGATTTTTGAAAATTAAAAGTATGGCACAAATTACTTTCTACCCAAGCAGGGCTGAACCCCAGAAGATGAAATTTCAACTAAAAAATTTACAGACTCTTATACTTATTCATGCGTCGATCCGGGGACACACTGTATATAGGATATCGATAAAGTAACGCAAAATTGATATTCATAACTTTGTTATGAAATTATTTCTTGCAAAATGCTCGAATACGTCAGTTTTATTTTTATAAAAGCAAAGTTGCCTAAGAAATATATTCTTTTCATTTCTGTTTTCTTCATATTCATTGCTTGAGTCGCCAGTGGTATATTTTTTCAACAGAAATAAATGTTTGGTTCATTTCCGAGTTTCCATATTGTGGATATTTTTCTTACCGTTCGCAAGATGCAGTTGGAGTTCTAAAAGGATGCCTGAATTCGGCGCTGTGCGCTGGTTATTTTCGACAAAACTAACTTTAAGATATAAAACGCAGGAAATATCGCTTCTTGCAATTGTTTGAAATGTAGATTTGACAATCACCGCGTGTGTAAGTATTTTGGAGAAATTATTCACTCACCTACCTATTTCCAAGCTGGTATTTTTCACTACATTTCGGAATGAAGGGTTGCCTCAAAACCCTTCATAAAAAAATCTAGAAGAATTAAATCGGGAATTAACCTAACGATTCAATTATTTCCCGTTGTCTATTACTAAAAGATATGTCAATATTGTCTCAAAAATTGTGGGCGAGAAATTACCTCAAAAAATTAAAACGCGGATAATTTATTTCTGTTGGAAAAGGTGCCAGTGTATTTAGAAAAACAAACGATGCTGTGTTAACTTGAAAACGGAGAGTGATCTTCTTTTAGTGCCTTTTATAAAAATAAAATCCAAGTGCTTCAACGTTTTTAGAAAAATCACTTAATAAGGAAGTTTTGAATAATGTGCTTTACTTTATTGACACACAGCATACCGGGTATCTCAAGGTGAATGGCCTATTAGAATTAATAGAATTAATTCAAAGTTTGTACGTGCAAGTTACTCGAGATAAACCACGTTTCTAAAATGTTTTCATCCATGCAGTGTTGCCGCTTCTACCTAAATCTGGTAACAACTTTTTTAATTCTTTAATTAATGGAACACTCTATATTTCTTATCATGGTTGGATTTATTATTAAATTTCATAAAACTTTCACACTTGTCTTCCTATACCTATCTTAAAGCATTTTCGATATATAAATTATATTACGCCAGTGATATGCCGAGATGGAAACCATTTTACAAGGGAAGAGATGACCTTAGCAATTAAGAATATCAAAAAAAGGGTAGTGCCCTAGGTCTGGATGGTATCCCACCTGATACAGTGAAAGAGAGCGCCAAGGTAATTCCAGACTGGACAATGGGTGCCTTAAATGAGCTTTTAATGTCGCAAAAATTCCTGTTTGAGTAGAAAACAGTCAAGGTGATTTTGTTTAGAGTGAGGAGCCTATCTGTCTTTTAAATACCTTGTTACTATACCAGGCAATGCTGAGAAGCGGACTGGAAGAAGAAATTGATAAATGTAGAGGACTATCCGAAAAGAGAGATCTACTATTGACGCGATACGGGAAGTATTTGGAAGAGCAGAGGAAACTACGGATAGATGGTGCGTCCTAGTCACGATAGACGTTAGAAATGCTTTTAACACGGCAATCTGGAGCATTATTGTACGGGAACTTCGCAATAAAAACATACCTGGATATTTAATTAATATTATTGCCAATTACTTTAGCGGAAGGAAGATTAGTCTTGGAAAAAATGCACAACTAACGGTAACAGTCGGGGACCTACTTTGAGGAACCTATATGATGGCTGTATTGAGGCTAGAACTTCCGAAGGGGTCGAATACGGTTGGTTTTGCGAACGATCTTGCTTTAGTTGTAACGGCCGACAAGGAAGAGGAACTGACCTATAGAACTAATGAATCGCTGAGATGCATTATACTCTGGATGAGAGAAACCCATCTTACCCGGACGGAGGCAGTCATAATCAAAGGCCCAAGAAAAAAAGGCCATGTGCGATTCGAAGTAGAAAACACCCATGTAATACCAGCCAAATCCATGAAGTACCTGGGTATAGCCATTGATGACAAGCTCAACTTCGATGAACATTTAAAAAGACCGATCGGTAGATCTGAGGAAAGATCGTCTGTATTGGCCAGGGTGATACCAAATGTTGGCGGACCTCAAAGCAGCAAGCGACGGAAGAAGAACGTTAAACTTCTTACCCGAGTACAGAGAAAGTCACTGATTAGAGTAGTAAGTGCTTTGAGAACAGAATCATACATACATATGTATGTAGAAATATAGATACCGAGACGGGCTTCGGCGTTTTCCTTTTTTCTTGTTTTTTTTTTGCGTTCTCTTTTAATGCGCCGACGTGCGTTCAGATTTAACACCGTCCCTGACGTCAAAATTGCGTATACGACAACTTGTGATTGGTCAGTTTCTGCCTATTTACGTCAAATTGACGTCATCGGGTAACCCGGCGTAGAAATCTGAACGCACTCCTGTAGAATATTTGTATATAATTGTATTAATATACACACTGATTATTTAGTGTAACTATAATAGCAATATTATCATCGGTTTAATATAATTTAGGTAAATTTGACTGCATTTACATAATAAATACATTTTGTTTAGTTACAAAATACATAATAAAATAACTGAAACGATATTACAATATC
Source organism: Cetonia aurata (assembly GCA_949128085.1). Classification (NCBI taxonomy): domain Eukaryota; kingdom Metazoa; phylum Arthropoda; class Insecta; order Coleoptera; family Scarabaeidae; genus Cetonia; species Cetonia aurata. The sequence goes on from OX421885.1 coordinate 4,803,392, forward strand.
CTATCTAAAAAGTAACACGAAAATGAAAAAAAAAACACCCAGATGCGACAATTTTAGTTTTCTGCAAATATAAGGATAGTTCCGTTATAGGTACCTAACATCTTTTTTTCTTTTAAGGCCCGGTCTTTCAATCTCCTAATAAATGTGTCTAATAACAATTTAGCTAATAAGTTATTAGGTAAATAAGAACAGACCGTCTTTCAACGAATATTTTTAGGTTAAGGACACGTATTTCAAACTTCTAATAAAGTTCCTAATAAAAGTTATTAGCTGAACTTGAAATAACTGTCTTTCCATCAACTAATAAAAATTATGTAGGTAATAAATTGGTTTATTCTCTTAATATCTTATTGAGTGCTTGAAGTAGCCAATAAGAATTATTAGACGCTTAATAGCGTATCGAAAATCTCTGAAAGTTCTTAAAACAACAAAGAGGGTTATGTTTTCAAGTTTGGAATTATTTATGAACCAGACATTGTTAAAGATTTCGAGAATTGTTTTTGGAAGGGATTTGGTCGATCTCGTTAAAATAGTTCATCGTGATTTATCAAGAGGTTTAGATTATCAAAACAGTGTACAAACAATAAACAATATTGACAATGAACAATATTAACAATAAACGATACTAACAATAAACAACTTTGACAATAAACAATATTAACAATGAACAATATTAACAATAAACCATATTAACAATAAACAATACCAACAATAAACAATATTGACAATAAACAATATTGCAAAAAAAAATATTAAAAATGAACAATGTTAACAGTAAACAATATTGACAATAAACTATATTGACAATAAACAATTTTGACAATAAACAATATTAACAATAAACAATATTGCAAAAAAATATATTAACAATGAACAATGTTAACTGTAAACAATATTGAGAATAAATAATTTTGACAATAAACAATATTAACAATGAACAATGTTAAAAATAAACAATATTGACAATAAACAATATTAACAATGAACAATGTTAACAATAAACAATTTTGACAATAAACAATATTAACAATGAACAATGTTAACAATAAACAATATTGACAATAAACTATATTAACAATGAACCACGTTAACAATAAACAATATTGCCAAAAAACAATATTGACAATAAAAAATATCCACAATAAACAATATTAACCATGAACAATAACAAGAAACCCTATAAATAATAGCTGTCGACCCGGTATTTCAATCAGCTAATAAATGTGCCTAATAACAATTTAGCTAATAAGTTATAAGGAAGATATATTAGGTAAATAAAAACAGATCGTCTTTCAATTTCAAACTTTTTTCTTTTTTTGATTGTGTTGGCCACATTTAGAGACTTTTGATAAGCTTATTAAGGTTCTAATACCTAGTACTTATTGGCTACTTCAACCACGTAATAACATTTTAGGAGAATAAACTTATTACCTACATAATTTTTATTAGTTGGTGGAAAGACAGTTATTTCAGTTATTCGGCTAATAACTTTTATTAGGAACTTTATTAGGAGATTGAAAGACCGGCCCTAAATGAGATGGTTTAATTAGGCTGGTGAACTACACATTTTTTTATAAAAAAGCAATTATTGGAGTCCTCTATTTATGAATTCACTTCTTTTTAAGATACCTGCTTTTTATGGAAGTTATACCTCCTTGGATAATGTTCATTCGTGTTCAAGCAATTGTATCCTTGTATGTAAACATTGTATTAGGAATATTGGAATGTAATAATGTTGAAAAATAATTTTAAATGAATATTATGCGAGAAGGTGTTTGCATTGAATAAATACCTTATACTGACATAACCTATTATTTAAATTTATATAAACAGTAATAAATAGAAAACTAAGTGGTACATCTAATAATCTTAAATATTTATAATAAGTATGCATACTGGAAAAAATCTTAAAGAAAACGACTTATAATTTGCAGACGTCCAAGTTCGTATTTAAAAATATTATGATATCAACATCATTACTAAAAGTAGAAATTCCAAATTTATCTGAATCATATTAAATTAATGATAATATTGTTATCCTAGTTACATTAAATAATGAGTGCGTGTATTAATACAATTATATACAAACATTATACAGTTATTAAAAGAAAACGCAAAAAAGCAAGAAAAAAGGAAAACGGCGAAGCCCGCCTCGGTATCTGCATTTCTAAATACAGATGTATGTAGGTACTATTTTCAAGGATTTGGATCGGCTCGCCTATATTTTGCTAACGAATCTTTTTCCTTATCCACTATATTTTGCTTAACCATTCTTTTTTATTTTCGGCTAAAAACAGTCGGTACCTGTATGAACCTATTCTTGAATCGTTTAGTAAAAGAATCCGAATCGTTAAGAAAAAGTCCGTTTAAGCCTATCGGATGCTTTTTGGATGTGATTGCCCCATCACTAGTTTTATCCCCAATATCTCGGAGTGGCTCGACTGCAAACATTGCGAGGTGGACTTTTATATGACGCAGGCATTGACTGGCCATGGATATTTCCGAGTACCTTATATATTGCGGGGAAGCGGACGATGTCGAGCATACAATTTTTCAATGTATAAGGTGGACAAGTGTTAGAGGGGCACTGTACCAGAAGATCGGAGTACTTATACCACCTGATAACATGTGTGCCATCATGACTGAAGGAAAAATGACGTGGAGTGCGACAGGGAGCATTATAAGAACCAAAAGGAAAGGACTACATACAACGATCTTGAATTCCTAATCGTCGTGTGTCGCGGGAAGCGGAAGAGGTAAGGAATCAACAAATCAACTATAGAAAAGACAGCCCTCATACCTCTTATGGACGGTTCAGGTGGGCCACTTCAATTGAACTTTTTGGAAAATTTGACCCTTACAAAAGTACGCATATCTTTGCTCTTTTGAATAACTAAAATTCCAACTTCCAACGGATTAGGTAACTCTCCCTCTTCGATTTCACATGCTCCCAGGTGCAGCGCCCTTGAGTTGCACAGTGCAGCGCAGTTTGTGAGCAGATGGATGGACGTTTCGTCCTGTTCCCCACAAAATCTACATTCGGCTTCCTTCGCTATTCCAAGCCTGCTTAGATGTCCGTTCAGTTTACAATGGCCTGTAAGGATCCCTGTCAATATCCGAAAACTATTTTTACTCAGGTTGATGCATTCTTCAGATCTCTTCTGGTTATAGGTTAGCAGAAGAGTTTTAGCTTGCCTCATTCACTGGAGATTCTCCCGGTATTAGGATTTCCTCTGCTCTACTTCCTTTTAGTTTCTATAGTGTTATGCTGCTACTTATCCCGCAAAAAGGTTCTGGCCCTACAAAAGGTGTTCTAGCCCCTCTCTTAGCGAGATTATCTGTTATTTCGTTGCCTTCCACTCCTGTGTGTCCCGGAACCCACAATAGGGTTACCTTGTTCTTTTTGCCTAGCTCGTTTAGTTTTTGTAGACACTCCCAAACAATTTTGGAGCTGATTATGTTTGACCTCAGCGCCCTAATGGCTGCTTGACTATCAAATATTATTATAATCTGCTTTTCATAGCTTCTGTCAATGTTGACCTGGACACATCTTTCAATAGCGTGTATTTCCGCCTGGAAGATACTTGGGTACATCCCCGAGCTTTCGAAATATTTGGTTCTAGGCCCATATATCCCTATTCCAGTTCCCTCTGCCGTTTCGGAGCCATCTCTGTACCATTGAATGGCGTTTCTATTGAGTTTCGAAATGGTATCTCTATCCCATTTCACATTGGTGCTAAGCTTTGTGGTAAATTCTTTCACAAAGTTGCACTTCCTTGGCATGTCGTCTCGGGGTATGTCCCAGATTTGGTCACCTGCAGGAGGCTGTGGCCTGTGCCTAACCATTCCTTCCCTGATCATCCTACGTGTGGTCCTTTTAGCTATCCTCTCCACAAAAATATGAAAGGAGTAAGATTTAGTACCACTTCAATAGCTGCTGTTGGGCAGGTTCTCATTGCCCCAGTTATGCATACACATGCTATTCTTTGCACTTTAGAGAGATTAGCCCTCGCAATGGCCAGATTAGTTCTCTTGCTCCAAGCCACTGCCCCATAAGTGATCATTGGTCTCACGATTGCTGCACGATTGCAAAAATACTGCTCCGGATGGACGTCAGAGGCATACGCATTGAGTAAATGCGTTGCAACAAACATCTTCGTCTAACAAATTAAGCAATGCGAATGCGTCTGACGTTCATCTGACAGTTAGCGAGTTCAGATGGAACAAAGCTTATTAATGCTTGTGCAAGTATAGTATAACAAAATATGGAAGTATATCTTGTATTTACGGCCATTTTCAAATATGCTCTCCATTGAAAGACTGGGCATTTCAATAGGTTCTACATTTTTAACATAAAGTTTTTAGCCTACATGTATAGAAGAAATGTAGGTTGCCTTTTTGGAAAATTGGTACTGGTGTAGACTTGTTCATGTTTTACTTCCAAACTTTTCAATAGAAATAACATGTGATAATAGAAATATCGTGTTTCATATCTGCGTTTCTGTTTTAATTAATTTTAAGCAAACAATCATTGTTTAGTGAGTCCAAGTCTAAGAAATACAACTCTACAGATGTAGCGATCGTTGTAAACGCCAACGTAAGGTAGTAGTATTTTCCAATGCGTGTGCGTCATATTTTTAACCAAAGTGCGTTAGCCTACAATCCTTTTAAAATACGAGTTGAATATTTATTTCACGTCTCTCTTTTTCTTTTATTTCATTTTCACTTTGCATACGAACGCACGGATATTTTGAATTGGAGCCAAGATATGTAGGTGCGAGAAGGATAGAAACAGCAATAAAAACAACACAGCGTACAGAGAATATACACACACATACGTAAAATCGCCGACTTGCTGTTTATGTGTGTGTGCATGAGTTGTTTACTTTCAATGCCGATATAAAAATACTTACACTACCGGATACATCCTTTGTGTTCATCTTTTGTTTACATACGTACTATAATGCACTTCCTCTTGACCTTTATGGTTTAATTCCTGGAATCCAATATTTATACAGATATTGGCAGTTCAGTATCCAGGGCATTTATATTAATATATCAACGAAAAAAATCAGGTTTCTAGATAGTTTTTTAAGCGTTCGAAATTTTTCAAGCTTGTTAACCTTCGCGAAACAGGTAGGAGAGAAAGGGATGACATGACGAATAGTTACGTTTGGATATAAAAACTTAATACGTATCGGAAGAGGCCGAACAATATTCCTATAATAATATTTATTTGAAAAAAATTTGTACAAAATGTATACAGTTAAGGTAAAAAGAATTTGTACATTTACTCGTTTCCGTGAAAAGACTGCAGCTTCAACTTAAGTCAACAAATTAGAAACAAAATTATGTAACACACAATTTGGTCCTTTCTAGAAATATATCACTAAACAGAACAGAACAAACACTAAATAAATTATAGGAATTCAAGGTTTTAACAAACAATAAATATTCGCACAGGGGTAATTTAACGTGCGTATGCATGTATAAAAACAAGAAACCCTTCGCATCAATTATTGCTCTTAAACGTCTTTGCATAGAACTAACTAATTTGGTTGTCAAATCTGTTGGAACATTATTCCATTCCTCTTTCAGAGCGCATTTTAATACTTTCTTATTGGAAATATGAGGCGTTCTCATTTGTTTGTCCAGATAATATTCTATGGAAATTTTACACATGCCTACTACATTTTTCTCGGTTTATTTTAAATGTAGTTCTCCAGTGTTCACACAAAATGTTTCGCCATGCATAATAATTTTAAATGACAATTAACAGTTAGTATATGTTTAAGAAAAATGAAAAGATAAAAAAACATTTTTTTAATACTATTTTAAAATGTTGTGTGAATGTCTTTAGTTTTACAAAATTTTGTGAATTATATAAAATAATCTGAGGAAGACAACAATAAAAACTAAGATTGTCGAAACGTAATGAGGAGTTTTATTGAATAATTCATTAAATTTAAAAACCAAGCCGCTAAATCAAGAGAAAAAAACAAAAAACAAAAATACTATAAATGATTGTATATTGGTAAACTATTCAAAGAAGTAAACAATTTATTATGTGTGACTATGAATTGCAAAATATAAGTTCGTGATATTGCATGAATACTTATTTAAAAACTATTTTTATTTATGAATTACATTATAAAAAAATATGTAAATTTTTAATGTTGAATTTTGTTGCAAAACCGGATACCCGGGTACTCAAAGCTTCCAGTAACGGTTCTATCCGATTTTAAGCCCGATTCTTCACAGAATTTTTATAGATTCAGACACCTGATAATGATTTTGAGTCGAAACATATCCTGTTAAAGATTTTTTTAATTATATAGAACAATTATTTCTCTGATATTTATTAATTTCCATATTACATAAATGTTTTTAATAAATACGGAGAAATACTTTAAACATTTAGTGAATGGTATGGCTTATATGTGTGTATGTATATAATGAATGCACAGTCCACAAAGTAGTTTCTACGGAAATGTTTAATACAAACATATGTTTTGTCAGAAATTAATTTGTTGCGGTTTCAGAGTTCTTGGAAAACTTTAGTACTGTTGTAAATGTTTTCTAGGATGTTTACAAATGCCGAGTTATTTACCCATTCATATCTCCTTTTTTCCGTAAAATAGTGCATTAATTTTTACAAATCAGACATCTATCAATAGTCGAGAAGGACGAAGTTCTAAGATACAGCAGCGTTACGCAAATCGCTTAAATATCAATCAGATAAATTCTAAACGCTCACTACTGTTTACGCAGTCAGTGTGTTTACAATCGCGGAATAACGCACATATGCGGCAGAAATTTTCTCGAACGTTGAAAACGTGTTTACTACGTAGAGAGCGAGTTGGGAAATAAAAAAAAAAAGCGAAAGAGTACGTGAGCGTCGTTCGAGTGGGGATTCTTGCGCACAATCAGCGGATGCTGGCGCTAGTGGTAAAACGAAAGCAAAAATCGTCTACACATCCACTCTACTCGGCAACCAGATTCCCACAGCGTCATCGAGTTGTTTACGAAGCCGAAACGGAGAGGCACGATAACACAGGCTTGGATTAAACCAATTTTTGATGGGCATACTTATTACGTATATTTTTGGTTAACGTTTTATTATGTAGATATTGAAAATTACTTTGAACGATATCTTTGTTTCCGACAACATTAGATCGTATTGGTACGTTTTAATTCCGCTAACTATTTTGGCTCAATTTATTTTGGGTTAATCTTTTTTTTGTAGTGGGTTGTTGTCTATGATTGGGTATAACCACAGACAAAAGAACATAACAGACCATCAGCTAGATAGGGCGACTAGAATTGTTCATAGGACTGATTCCAGATGTCACTATAAGTAACGTCTGTACATAATTTTATATATCGCTAAAAGAGCGCCAACAGGATCACGCCCGGACACAGTACAATGTTGCCACTGCTCTTGTAGACGGCACGCCGACAAAGCTGTTGCATCTAAAAGGACACCGCTGCTAATCCGCTTATTTAAAATACCGGGTATTTTTTTATAAAAACATCGCAAATCTTGGTATCAACTTTCCTTTGGCGAATTTTTTCTTCAAACTCGGTTGTTCAGGTTTATTTCTTTTACCTTGCCATTCGTTTATTATTCCCGTTATTAAAAAAAAAAAACAGGCACTTTTTGCTTTAGGTTATAGTTATTCTGTCGCGTACATCATTCACGACTATTGTCGAGTTAACATATTTTAAAAACTACATACCATTAAAAGTTTGAATTAGGTGAACATTTATGTCGAAACAGGAGTTTTAGATGGGAAAAATTTGATTTTATTTTATTTCAATTAGTCTGTCAGGCATAGAACAATGAGCCCGGTAAGGTAGTCTAAGTGCACGTGGTTACCACCTTCCCGACCTAGTATGTCAGGGAATAAGTGCAATTATTTAAATTGTGGAAGATCCTAGAAAAGATTTCCGAATTTAAAAATGTTTAGATTTCCTGTGCGTGATGAGAATTTACTTGCACAATGGATTAAAAATTAAAAAAAAAACATATATATTCAATTTTTGAGGTAGCTACCTCTTTTATTCAAGAGTATTCAAAACAATTTATTAACATGCGCTTTTAAACAAGGTACTTCAACAATAAGTTTTGATGCTCTAAAGCAGACATATTTCATAGATCGGAATTCCACCACTGCTAGGGCTCTAACGAAAATAACGGCCAAGCATATTAATCCAACTTCTTTCGAAAAAATGTCGTGCAAATTGGCATTACAAATTTTTTCCAACACACGTGTGCGGTAAATTGGCAAATTAATTCTAAAATCGTCTTAGATACCGCAGAGTTCTTACAACAGATGAACAATTTGTTTATGCCTTGAATAATAAACTGATGTAGCATAAGTGATAGGAATCCCGAGATTATAAATATTTGAATTTGAACAACGGAATTTTTCAAAAGTATGACAAAAATTGACAGGAATGGTAGAGAAAGTAGACTGTCTTGATGGCATGATTCAAACTACAACGGCATTTCTAAAATTGTATGAAGTCGAGAAGGGTAAAGGTATACATTTCATCTTAACTAACAGACTAAATCAGGATGCCATAGAAAATTTCTTTTCCGTCATTAGACAACGTGGAGGATGGAATCTTTACCCAAGTGCAAAGGCTTTTTGTTCATCTTTTCGGATAGAAACCGTTGCAGAACTTCTAAAACCTCCAAAATCTTCAAACTGCGAACCAGATCTGGATGTTTATTTACAAGTACAACACGGTCTAGTAACAGCACCCACTGCATCCAGTGTCACTTCCGAAAGTGATGTTGAGGTTTACCAACATTCTCCAGTAACAGCGATTCTCCAAAATCACGAAATATAGAATTAAACGGACAGTTGGAAGATTGTGCGGTTACTTATTATGCAGGGTATTTATTAAAGAAAATGATGAATACAATTGCGATATATGTAAGTTTGCACTTATATCGGAAGGAGACCTAAATAATCCCAACCAATTATTTTTACTGCATAAAAATTACGGATCGGTAGAAAGGGTGTGCTTGGTTGTATCGAGCGATGATTTCCTAAAAACTGTTTTTAAATCCATAGGTGTTTAAGGTTTATTTTGAAAAATATCAATGTCAAGAATATTTAGGTGACAGGCTACATAATATACTTATTAGTAAAAATAGAAGATGGTTAGGTAATATAAATAGTCCTTGGTTCCAGCACAGAAAGTTTATTTTACATACATTTAATTCCTGCTTTCTGATCACTACTAATCCAATAGTGATAATCGCATTATGTTACTGTTTTTTCAATGTTTCACAAGATGTTTCCCTTTTCGTTTTATTTTCCCATTTTTTAAATTAAACAAATTTACTTCCGCTGTGATAGGAAGCCTTGTGTAGTTTTTAAAATTAATCCATTGGAACTATTTTATTGTATGCTTGCTTTTCGACATTCTGCATGATTCTTTTATTTACTTTTATAGTAAAATAAAATGGAAGTATTATTTATTCTTTATTTATCCCTAATAACCTATACATATTAATAGGATGTTTATTAGCTTGCTATTTATAGATGGTAATTTTATGCATGTATGTAATACCTATATTAATTAGTTTAAAACCAAGTTATAGCAATTAGTTTTCATATTTATGCATTTCTGAGTAATACAGATTAAATATCTCACATACACACGAATACCGTGTATTTTTCATACTTTTTAATTACGTTATCTTATGTGAAAATGAATCAAAATTATTGACAACGTCGCACATAATTCCTGTACTTTAGCGGCGCCATCGCGTGCCGAATAGTTCAAGTTAGGGTCTATATATATAGCACAGGGAAGCAGCGGCACACATTCTGCTTCCTTTTATGTTTCCAAAAAATTACATTTAGCTGACGGTCTGTATGTTCTCTTGTCTGTGGTATAACGTATAGTATTGTTCTATTTTATTCTTCACAAGATGTTTAGCTCGCACGACCATCTTCAGATGAAACTACAATTAATAAAATATTTCCATGTTTCTCAATTTCATATGCCTCAAGCAATTTGATTGATTTATAGTTTTTGTAGCATTTATTTTCTATTTTTATTCAGGACACAAAAGTAACAACAGCAAATATATAAAATTACTTCATAAATGGGACAAAAACTATAAATTAAAATTACTTGCAGTATATGAACTTGAGAAACATGCAAACTCTGAGAATAGAACGCTTTTAAATAAAAAAATTAGATTATAACATGACACTACTTTTCACGTTTTTCAAATATATACTTAACAACAATTTCATAGTTTTTTCACATCTCACATCTTCAAATTTAATTTTTGTTCATATTTTATGTTAATGATTTTACAAAATTCATGGTTCATGCTTTTTCAATAATAACACTATATATTTCCATATAGAATTTGTAATGTTTAAAGATTACATTTAAAAAAAAAACATTAGAATGGCATATTGACTTCATGATTTGATTTTCACCACTGCACACAACATACACAAATACATACAATCATAGAAACTCACATGCTATCATACTTACACATGTAAGTATATCTTGAACAATAACGCCATTCATTTGTTTGGTGTAGTATAGTACATATCGTTTCTTCTCTATCAAGTCACATATTTTCAAAAAATTTTATTTCATTTAAATCAACTTTATATTTATACTTTTTCGTTAATTAAATATGTTTATGAACGTAATACAATATCATTTTGCTTTATCATGTGTTGTGATAATTCGAGAATTGACGTTTTTGTAAGTATATTTTAACTTACCTATGTTTTTCAAACACAATTTTGTAAAACCTAAGCTTTAAAATGACGTACAAACGTTCATATTTTATCTTATTAATTGTAGTTTCGTCTAGAAGCTCGTTTGAGCGAAAAAATATTGTGAGGAAAATATCTTAAATAAAATAGATTGGAAAGAACCATACTTTCGTAATTAATCTCTTTTTGTTTCAAAATATTGAGAAAGTCTTAAATTATTTTAAATTTTAAGAACTATAATTTCTAAAGTGGGAAAAATTATTGCCAAGAGACAAAGATCTCTCTGAATCTGGCACAAAAAAAACCTTCAGCCAAGCGCTGAGGGTTTTCGTTTGCTTATGCTATACTTATCGTGAGACACGAAAATAAGGTGCAGCACTATAATAAGCTATTGAAAAATTGCAAAAAACAAAAATAAAAAGCTATACAGAAGTTGTGCTTTATCAAGATAAAGACTTGCGCGAAGCTTCAGTACCAGGCTGCGACATACAATCTCTTTTGTTTCAACATATTGAGAGAGTCTTAAAGTAATTTACATTTTAAAACAATTTTTTAAAATGGGAAAAATTATTGCCAAAGGACAATGTTCTTCGTGAATCTGGCACAAAAAAACCTTCAGTCAACCGCTGAGGGTTTTTGTTCTTGCTCATGTTATACTTTTCGTAAATCACGAAAAATTGCAAAAAAAAAACAAAAACCTATACAGAGGTTGAACTTTATCAACGTAAGGACTTCTGCGAAGCTTTAGCCCCAGCCTGCAACTGATGTGGACTGTTACAAGTAATTAACTCCTAAACTGCTCTATTTTTCATCTACATACTAGGCGGTTTCACCAAAATAATTTTTCTACTCAGTTTTTTTCTTTTCAATTTAAAAAATGTTGACAACTCTGTGATAAATTGAACTAATTAGAAAGAATGGACGTTATTTTTCTTTTGTACATTCTACTAGATGATTGTTAATTAAAGGAAACTACGAATAAACAAATTTTCAAAATCACGATAAGGTAGGAATATTTTGTTTGTTTCTCAGTTCTTGAAATACAACTTAAGTGACACGTGAATCATATAAATAAGTAGTGGGAATGTTTTTCAGTCATGGCTTTCGTAACCTAATCTTAAATTCCGAACGCTTCGTATTTGCATAATTTTGTAATTTAAACAAGAGGAATAAAAGGAGAATTAAGTAAGAAAGACTGGTCGCCAATGTAATCAATAAATTTTAGAATTTAGTAAACACGTTTCTGAACAGAGAATGAAATAAGTTAATAATATGATTGTGGTTGGCGGTATGACAAAATTTAATTTATTATTTATTGCTTATATTTTATAATTGCATAAAGCAAAGTATCCCTATTAATTGGTATTAATGGTATGAGTGTATTTACTTAAATTTATAGCATAAATTGAATTGTATTAACAAGAAAACGTTTTTCTAATATAAAAATAAGTTTGACAAGTAATGAAAAATGTAGTTTATAAATTGAGTCCTGAATTTATAATATATTGTGTTTTAATGCATCAAAATTCTTTTCATTTTGCTTTCTTAAACAAATAATAAACTATATATTCCGTTTCGCATTGTTTGCTTCTTTCTCGCTGTTTCATCATGTTAATATAGAAGTTATTCGTCGAAATTTTACAATTAGAAAATAAATCAACAATAAAACCAAAGAAATTTTCAGTAAATGTCATAATCTCTTGGCCAAGCTCTGAACCAAATTTTAGTGAATGTTTTATTTTATATTGCATTGCAGAACAAACGTAAACGTTCTTCGTTCAAAATAGATTTCTTTATTTGAATAGATGTCTTTATTTACATATCATATTATCTTATAGTTTTAGGTTTAAAAAACGATTTTTTATTTGATTATCCCTTTTCATTAAATTAAAAATCTTACGGAGTGTAATTGTTAACACTTTTCCCGATACTCTACTCAATCTACACCCAGCAAAACGCCGTATTATTTCAAAATTTATAGTTGGTAGCTCTTTACATAATACTAAGTCTGGCAGGGTATTTTGAAACCTCGTTTAAAGATTTTAAGGGCATGTAGTACGATCGAAAATAAGGTTAAAAGTCATAATAAACATATGTTCACAAATTAACCGTTTACGAGATAACAGCGAGTGTTTTTAGTAGTACATGGATATAACATATCCCAGTAAACAGGTGCTTATCAGCTATTGTTTTATGACAGTTTAATTTGACGTTTTGTGCAATTTGTAGCAATTACAATGGTTGCGTATTCTAATGCTGAAATGAGCGATATGGTGTTCATGTACGGTCGTGCTAATGGGAATTCTTTACAAGCACGTCGCTTCTATGCTGAAACGTTCCCTGATCGCCAACTGCCTTCGCATGTGATGTTTCAGACGGTGTTTCAACGACCAAGAGAAACCGGTTCGTTTGAGAAGCGGGCTTCTGATACTGGACGGCAGAGATTAGCATGTACTCCACAGATAGAAGATCGAATTTTGAATATTATTGATGAAAATCCCGAAACTAGAAGAATTTCGACTCAAGTGGGTGTAAGCAGCAATCTTGTTTGGAGAACTTTTCATGAGCAACTCCTATACCCCTACCATATCCAACGGGTACAAGCCCTTACTGCTCCGGATTATCAAGCGAGATGGGCTTTCTTTGAGTGGTTTTTGCGAACAGCTGCTGATCGGCCAGATTTCGCTGATAACATCCTTTTCACTGATGAAGCTGGTTTTACTAAAAATGGAATATTTAATTTCCACAACAATCGCGTTTGGTGTGACGAGAATCCTCATGCTACCGTTGAAGCTCGGCAGCAGCAACGTTTCTCGCTAAACATTTGGTTAGGCATGATAGGGGAACGGTTGTTAGGACCGATTGTTTTGCCACAACGCTTAACAGGTCCTGCATACCTCGAGTTCTTGGAAAATACTTTACCTGAACTTTTGGAAGATTTACCTATAAATCTAAGACTGAACCACTGGTTTATGCAAGATGGAGCTCCACCGCACTTTACGCGTGCTGTTAGGGAACATCTTAACAGTGAATTTCCTGGGAGATGGATAGGGCGAGCAGGTCCCATTGCTTGGCCTCCAAGGTCTCCCGATATAAACTCGTTGGACTTTAGTATCTGGGGTTATTTGAAAAGTTTAGTGTACGCAACACCGGTAAACGATCTTCCAGAGTTGCGCCAACGAATAGAACACTGTTGCCAGATAATACGAGAAAAACCCTTGTTTTTTGAAAGAGTGCGCGCTTCCTTTGAAAGCAGATGTAGATCCTGTGTCGAAATGGAAGGACGTCATTTTGAACATCTTCTTTAGTTATAATCTATTTTATGTTAAAATACAATAACATCTTAATAAAAACCGCTAAAGCAAACTTATTCTGCATTTGCGATAAAATTGCTGTTATCTCGTAAACAGTTAATTTGTGGACATATGTTTATTATGACTTTTAACCTTATTTTCGATCGTACTAAATGTCCTTAAAATCTTTAAACGATGTTTCAAAACATGTTATGTATATGGGTAGAAATATTAAGGATGAAGATGTAAATATATTTTTTACAATTATTATACTATTCTTAAGCAAAAGATGTTAATAAAATTTTATTTAATTGAATACTTGTTTCTGTTTATGCTTTCTTAAACCATATAACAACTGATGCAATATCTGCGATTTTAACAATTAGGTGAGTTTTCTTGAACTTAACTTTTGCGAAAGTTGCATTACTGTATTACTTTTTATAAGAAATCTTAAGAAATGAGGGTAAAGCAGAATAATTCATTTATTTCTAGTTCTGAACAATATTTTTGTCGTTGCTTTATTAAGAGAAATCCCTTAATACGTCTCTGTGCTTACGTAAAATCGCAGCACATTTAAAGGCCAAGGCCAATTTTGATCGCGTGACGTCACGTTCGCTGATCGTGAGTTTGGCGGAAAATCATGTTGTCATATAGTTACCGAAAATCGTGTTCGGATGGTTCTCTCTGCTGCCTCCTCTCCGCGTTTTCAATGCCAGCGATTACCGTGGCGGCGGCATTGGGCTATTTATTTGAGGCGCAGATGTATCGTGCAAAAATAGGCGAACAAGAAGTGGATCTGGAGGAAGCAGGTCGCTAGGTTACCTAGTCATGGTTGCGAAGCAACTAGACACTGCCGGTAAACTACACTCTAGTCTAACAACAACAACAATAATAATAATGGTGGTCTGTAGTAGCAGCAGCTGGTAATTCCTAATAATATAATAGTATGATATGTTTTCTTCAAGGTTACAGCAGTTACAAGGCTCTTAATGATGAGAACTAGTGGTTGTCGTACGAACAGAATAATATATACAATCACATACACGTAAATAACTTATGTATGAACATTAGGTATATAGATACGATAATGACATGCGTAAAGATGTTTTACTTCAAATTTTGACTTAATTTGTCTTTTTTTAACAGAGAAAATGTCGTGAAATTTATTTATTTATTTCATTTCTAATTATGTCTACGCGCATTACTTTTGTTTATACATGAAAGTAAAATATTTTCTCACATTGAATTGATTGTGAGTTATTTAGTTGTATAATTCTAAACAGTACAATTCAATAATTATTTTAAGAATTGACATATTCTTTATTAGGGTTGCGTTGTACCTCTTTAAAAGTTTGAAATAAAAGAAGGTCAAAGCTAGTTATTTTGCAATGCTTTCATTTTATTGATATATTGCTGGTTTTAGATATTGTTTAAACTGAAAAGGTTGCTGTAATTAAAAGACCTTTTTCTTACATGACGGTGATTATTTTTGTTTTAGAAAGAAGCAGTATGGAGACTTTGCACTCCTTATGGGAAAACGACCAGTACCTAGATTTCTTTCTTCTTTTCCAAACATATTCATATTCTTTCATTTCAAAATTAGATTTATTTTGCACAGTATGTACACTGAACCAGGACCTTAAAACAACGAACAAATTTATTGTTCACACGAAATAGTGAATTAAAATTGGTCCGAAGAAGGAGTTAATCAAATGAATGCACAATATTTTATTGGGGAGGGGAGGGGATCTAGGAAAGGAATCTGTAACCTAATAAACTATCATTGTATTAACGAAATCAAAGTCATTTAAATGAAATGATGACTTGATTGGTTCAATGAAATGTGTTATTGTTGTAAAGAATACCAGTTTTGTTTTAACAACTTCATTTAGTTTACTGAATAATTGCCAGTTATCAATTTTATGTACGAACATGCAGAAAAGAATGAACAAAGGCATCAACACAGTAAACATTATTTGTTGACATGCTGATCGCAAGTGCTTGATTCAATGTATATTGTTCAAAATCCTAACGGATTTTAGTAATTGTTATAGAGTAAACTTATAATTAAATTAATGAACTTAATTCATTGATGCAACAATCGCATTTTGTTTCCTCAATTCACTGTTGCATCTCAAGCTTTATCCACTGTCGCCTCTTAGGACGTCAACAGTTTAGATGCGCGCACCTTAGGGAACACAAACCAAACTCTCAACCCACGAGACGACCGCAGCTTAGTCGGTAATGCAGTCACAGATCTAGCTCGTACAATTCATAAATATGGCGAACTTCTAAATGCCAGGTCTCAGAGAGAAGATGTTTAAACACATGCATTGTGTTTCAAATATATTAGCAAATATTTTTCTTGTTAATATAATTAACGTTTTCATTCAACCGATGAATAAAAATCATTAACGTATGTTATCTGCTCGTTCTTGACGTCTTTTTGACACTTCTAATGATTGGAGCAGATTTGTGGAGATACAGTTAGATGCAGCACAACTTGGACCAGTATTTAAGTAAATAAAACATTCCAGAGGTCATAACTAGAGATGTGGTTGCAGTGGAGAAAGAGGTGCCTATGAAAGCGGTAGTCAAGGAGTCATCATCGTATACTTTCCCGGAGATGGACCAACAGCAGATGAGATACTTCACCTGATAAACCACTGCGGAGCTAGAAACCTTCAGGTAATCATCAGTTGTAATGCCAATGCACACAATGTAGTGTGGAGCAGAGCAACCACTAACAATCGAAATGAATTGAATTCCTAATAGCAGATGATTTGGCTGTGGTTAATAGGGGATATAAAACCATCTTTGCGAATAGTGTTAGACAAGAATGATTTAATTTTGACCTCACAGTTCACAACGACGATGATAAATAAATTGGCATGCATCTAGGGAAGATTTCGTGTCAGATCACAAGCATGTGACGAAAGCTCCGGTTGTTTACTCACGAAAATACAGAATACAGAAGATTTCAGCCCTCTACTACCAGATGGATATGCTCCATGCTGAAAAGTAATTCACGGACCTTTGGAATGGAGGACGGATGCCCCAAGCGGGGTTACCACCGCTGGTATGGTCCTTGGTCATTGATGACCTGCTCAGGGAACTGTATAAAAAAAGATATAATGTATGGGGCTATGCAGATGACCTGGCCATTGTAATGAAGGTCGGGCACGATAAATCGTATCAATTCGCATGCAGAAGGCTATCCACATTGTTAGTGAGTTATCCTTGGAGCAAGAGCTTGAAGTAAACGATAATAAAACTAAAATTGTACAATTTTCAAACAAGAAGAAACTATTTTTAAAGATAAACTACCAACTAGAAAACTCTAACGAAATCAAATATTTGGGAGCACTCAATCAGAGATTGGATTGGAATAAACAATTAATTTAATAGAATATTGGCCCTGGCAAAGGTTCTTTGGGAAAATCTGGAATCTACGGCCAAAAATAACGTATTGACTTTTATTAGTCTGTTATAAGACCCATGGTCACTTACGCTTCCATAGAATGGTAGTAGAAATTTTATGTAATTTCCGTAGAAATTACAAAAAATGGCGTGCTTAGGAATAAGAATAGAAGAAATTTGCACCTGTCCAACAGCAGCTATGGAGGTGATATCATATATTACACCCCTTCACCTGCAAATTACAAGGATGGCGGCCTTTAATGCTTACAGGCTAAGTTTGATACATAACTTTAGAGATGGTGACCTTATAGGACATTTGGTAGTCTTACACGACCTCAAATCAGAGCTAACTTCACTAATAATGCTAATGGACATTATGTTCGTTAAACTAAACTTTAATTAATCGTTAAAAGTAGTGACTCCAAGTTCAGAAGAATGGGGCCTAAGGAAGCCAAAATTTAAAAATGGATCTCTGGTTTGGTACACAGATGGATCCAAGATGGAACAAGCGGTGAGAGTTAGAGTTATTGTGTCGAACTGCCGTATTTCAATAGCTCTAGGGTAAACCCCAACCATCTTTCACGCAAAAATATTCACTATAGATAGACCTTGCGCCCTAAAGACCCCAGGAAATGAAAAAAGGAGCTAACATCTATATATGCATTGATAACCAGGCCAGGCTGACCGCTCTAAAAGTAAATAGCTTTGAGTCTACGCTGATAAGGGAGCTCTTAAATAATTTTGTTCGGCTGGCTATGACAAACAAAGCCACAAATTTTGGAATTTAAGCTTAGACTTTGTGAATGTGTGAAAAGTGAGATTAAGATAGTGTTAACCCCACTTTCAACATGTGGTTGTATGCTAGATTAGATTAGATCAGATCTAATTAGGGTAACACTGCACCGCGACCTGTCGATCTATTGTGCCCCCCTACATCAGCTGTAAGCTGCTAGGGTTTGCCCGCACTTACAGCACCCCATCCAGTCTAAGAACTTTAATAAATTGCAATAGCTGTGATGGTTTCAAGGAGGGCATTTCTCCCTCGTCTATGATGTCTTTGCCAAAATAGTTGGCACGAGTTTCTGTGATGGCGGTGCAGTTGGATATTAGGTGTTCCGGACTTTCACCTTCCGCTCCACAAAACCTGCAATCACTATTCTGTTTCAGACCTATCCTTGTGATGTGTTCCCCCAGATGACAATGCCCTGCCAGAAAACCTCCAAGGATGGGTAGTCTGTTTCTTCTCAATTCTAGCAGGGTCTTTGCTCTTTTCTTACTGTAATTTCCAAGGAATATCTTGGAATGTCTCAGAGCAAGGAGATTTTCCCAGAGGGAAGCTCTGAGCGTCTCCTCCCTGTCTTTGAGTTCTTTTTTGTAGATGCTCAACCCTATGCCGCAGAACGGTTCTGGTCCCACAAACGAAGTTGTGGCGGCCCTTCTTGCTAATAGATTAGCTACCTCGTTGCCGCTGATTCCAGTATGTCCTGGTACCCAGCATAGTGCAGCTTTGTTTTCTTTGCCTAGATTATTTAGTCTGCCAAGAGATTCCCAGACTAATTTCGAACTGATTATTATTATTAGAGCTCAGTGCCATTATGGCTGCTTGGCTATCGGAGAAAATCACAATGCTCTGCTTCCGATAGTTCCTATCAAGTTTCAATTGAGCATATGTTCCAATCGCATTTACCTCCGCTTGGAAGACACTGGGGTATATTCCCATTGGATCTGAGTATTTGGTTCCTAGCCCGAATACCCCTGCACCAAGGAACAGGTGCAGGGGACCAGTTTTGGAACCGTCTATATACCATTTAATGGCATTTGCCTTTAGGGAGTAGGCGAAGGATTCTCCTTTCCAATCTCTCTTATTGCTCAGCTTTGTAACAAAATTCTTTTCGAAGCTGAATTTTCTAACCATCTCGTCATTCGGTAGACTTAGAAGTGGGAAGAATCCCGCTCGAGGTGACCAAGCCCTCTGGCACGGGGTCTCGTACCCTCCAGTCCCCGTTCTAACTAGTCTGTACATTGCCGCATGGGCCGCTAATTGGACTGAGATCTTTCAAATGAAAGTATTGAATTACATAACGGTGACAATTTTTTCCCATGTTTACAAATTCATTGAGATGGTTTATTTTTGATGGCTCCAAAAAAATACTAAACAAGGTGGTGCCTTGACACTTAAAACATGTTTTATAAGGTTGCCACTTTTCACCAAAGTATTTTTTTTCAAACTGCTACCGTCATCTATACGTTAGGTCGGCTAATTTGGGGACCGTCCTTGTAGATATTGTGAATGGATATGTAGGTTTTTTTTTTAATGTTATTGTGTGCTTTTCGCATGTCTCATTACCCTATGAAGAAGCGATAAATTGGTGCCGAAACTAAGACGGTAAAAAAGAAATTTCGTTTTAATCTTCTTTGACTGCTGTATACCTAGCAAATTCATTCCTTCAAATCCATAATTCGATAAGTCAATTAATAATAAATCAAAACCTCTAAAACACAGACGTTTATGATCGTATGATATACCTACATATCCATATATCTATCAGTAGCTGTGTACTCGAAGAATACTTGAAACTTATATTTGCATAAATACATATTTAAAAGAGGAATTCATAAATTTTAAAATCAGAATAAGATTACCTATTTAATTTTAGTGTTATAAAACTCACCCATTTTTAACAGGATGTTCAGTGAATGCATAAAGATACTAATAGAAATTCTAATGGGTCCGCCACAGAAGGCTACACGAATTTAAATTACAGATGATATCAACATTGTGGAAAGAAAAAAAAACGAAAAAACCAGTCATTGATCAAGGAGTAATCATTGGACTAAAATTTAAATTAATTAGTCTATCTAATCCAAGGAGTTATAATTAATGTATGTATGTACAGTATACAGCGTCTTATTAAATAACATAAACACAAAGAGATGGTTACAGTTAAAATCGTTTTTACGTCACGGCTATATTATAACATTATGCCACAAATATGTACTTAATATGTAAAATAAATACTGAATGACGTAGCGAACATAATAAGAAGGAATGATTTACATATAATTTGCAAGAGAACGTCTATCTACATAAATAAAATACTTAGGTATACGTTAAATTTTGCCAGTTTACTTTAGATTTCCTTTTTAGTTGAGGTATTACTTAATTACTAACCCTCGTATGAACAAAATTGAAAGTGAATACATTAATAGTATATTACCTCATTCACGCATTAAACATTTTATATGCTACTTTCTCTCGCCGATTTTCTCGTAGAGATTTCAAAGAATGCTGGTCGCGCATTTCTATGTTTAGTAAGCCGGTCATTTTGAAATATCTCGCCAGTTGCAGTGAACTGCTACTACACTAATAAGTACAAATTCGAACGTTAAACAGCACACTTACTAATAAATAAGTTAAATTATCCTTTAACAACTACAAAGTCCCTACGTGCATATTTTGCCATTTAATTCTTTTCACTGGAAGGAAAAGAATTTTCCAGTAAAAGGTTAGGTTGTTTTGTTGTCTTGTTATGCCAATATTTGAGAAGGCCAAATTATTTAACATATCCGCGTTTATACATAAATACATACAGATGAGATTTAAATCTATAGAAAAGTGCATCAGTCACGCAAGAAAAATTCCTTAAGATATTACATTATAATGTAAAAATAAAATCGCTAGGGGATATATATTTCAAAAAATCTACAATTACGTATTGTGTTAATTATTTGTACTGGTTTTTTTTTTATGCTTCTGCCATGTTCCGTGTGGTCTTTACGGGTTTTTTGTACATATTTCTACTAAAAGAATGTTTCATGATTATTTCTTTAAGTAAACCGTGCTTCTTGAGAAAGAGAAATATTTCTTTTATTACCACATTAAGTGTGAACGATATCAGCTAATCATCAGCGATTATATACAAACGATATCAGCTAATATACAAAATTATAGACCTACAAGATGACTTCTACTAGTAGCGACATACCTGCATTGTATGTCTGTTATACAAAAATTAAATCGGTATCAATCGGTATAGCAGCCACCGACATTCAGAAATACATACGCATACACTGAGAAAGCAAGATGTGTTGAATCAACTAAAATTTGGTTAATTCAACCAACAATTTAGTTTAAGTACAGTCAACCTAATTTTGCGTTTAAATAAACTAACTAACTTTTGTCAACAAATTTTGGTTAATGTAATAATATTGCACATGTTAAATCAACTGAATGGAATAGGTTGATTTAAACAAGCACGCTTGTTATGTTGAATTTTTTTTTGGTAATACTTACAAAACTGTTTTGTTAGTACAATCAAATCAGAGCGTTGATTTAACAATCTCGAATGATTGACCCAACTTTCGTTAATGTAAGCATGAGAGTTTGTTGCTCCAACATATAATTTCGTTCGATTAAACGTCGTGATTTTGTTGAATTAACCGAAAAGAAGTATTGCTTTAACAACATTGAATTGTCAGCTTATCCAATGCTTGTGTTTGAATCAAACGTAATCTTTTGTTGTTCTGAAATACAGTAATTTGATCAATTGTATTCGTACAAGTAAAATTACTCCGCGTAAAGTTTACGAAAAATTATGATATTGTGAATAATTTTAAATAAAAATAAAACTATATTCTTTTGCACTTTCTATACACGTAAACAGATAATTATATAGCAGTTATATTGAAAAGGTAATATTATGTGCAACATCATAATTTCCAGCAAAATTTTGCGAGCAGTTATATCTGAAAGAATAAAATTGCTTCAAATTCCTATATTTTGAAAAAAAAATACCTTCATTATAAACCAGTGACTCTGGCCATAAAGGATCGTTTTCCGTATTGCAAAATGAACAGTTATCTTTCCTTCCAAGTGCATTGGCAAAACAAGATTTTAGGCTAAAAGAAGATATGAAATTTTTAAAGTTTATTATTTATCAATATTTATACCACATTCAAACATATTGTTTCACACATAATAATATAAAACTTTCCCGGGCTTCGGCTGTAGACGGTTTCCAATGTTGACCCTTTTTTCTAGCTATTCTTGACGTTGGTGGTATCAATGACGTTAGAACTGGAGCAAAACCCGTGAATCTGAAAAATCATTTAAACATCGACTTTACATGTCTCACAAACATAATAAAGAGTAAAAATAAATACACTACATGTACACCCACGGACACCCAAAATGTCTGGTCTAAGTCACAGTGTGAGTGCAACGTTCCACGCACCCGAGTTGCCTGCGGCGCGGCGTTTAGACTACGCATTAGTCCGGACATTTTGGGTGTCCGCGAGTGTACATATGTGCCTATAAAACATAACTGATCAATGTTGCGTATTGTTTTAAGATTTTAAATATTCTTTAATATCAAACAAAAAATTGCTCGTATTTTCGTAGGTGAAGAATAGACACAGCACCGGTGTAACAGTAATTTAATAGATACTAAATTGATTGTGTATTTACATAGTTGAAAATTTCAACTTGTTAATTCAACAAAAAAATTTTAACAAAAATTTTTAGTTCATGGCAATGCTATATTTTTGTTGGTATAACAAAATTTTCGGTAAATTCAACAAGCGTGATCGTAACAAAGCGATTTTTGTTAATTCAGCGCATCTTCTTCTCTCAGTGTACAGATAGTTAAAGATTTGACAATCGCGGGCCGTGTCAAAATTGATGGATTTATTTTTCACGGAAAAATAGGCAATGGTAAATTGAATTTTAAGCAAACGATGCCGATCCGTATCCTCAAAAGCAGAAGCCTTCATCAAACACAGTTAAACGAATAAAACCGAATTTTAAAAACTTCGGATCGGTCAAAGCAAAAATTCAAAACATTCCTGGAAGTTTTGCGTTCAAAATATGTGTGGATTTGGATCGCTCCAGTAATTGTGCCGGTCAAGTATATCATTTCTTGTAAATTTGGCTTAATCCGTCCAAATGATGTTTCGGAATTTTCCAATGTGTACTCTTTCATATGTGAAACAGCCTGTATACATATTTCATTCACTTCGGTAAAGTTCCTTGTACACAGAAAAACCGATTTATTTGAGCTCCAATCTTATTCTAATAATTTCTTCATATCGATTTCACAAATTATTTGTTTATCCCAAACAATGTTTTATTTTATATTTGATTGAGGTAAGAATGTATACATTTGAATCAACAAAATATAGGATAATAAAATTAATTTGTTTACGGCAATTAAATGGGTTTTTCCGTGATAAGGTTTTATTATTCTAATTTTTAATCGAACCAGCGTTTTTTTTTTTTTTGTTTATTTTCTAATTAATAATAGTGTACGAAAGAGTATTGTTGGTATCTTTCTAAAGTTTTCAATTGAAGAAATAGTTGTTCAAAAATTGTCTAATTATATACCCGTCTAACTCGTATTTGTTTGCATGCAATGTTTAGCTTTTCAATAAGTGTTTCTTACATAATATCATATGCATGTAAATTGGACATAAAGTAACATTAAATAAGCAAGCAGTGTAGAAAAATACCTGTAATATTTGTTTAAACAATGAAAGCAACGTATACACATATGTATGTTGTACGTACATATCTACATAGATACCAAGAGTAATTTCTATTCTTATTCGCCGTTGTGATAAAAGGTGTCATGGTATCTTATCGCCTTACTTACTTCTGTTTAATTTTGCGTATTATTGCATTAGGTTAAGAGAGGAAATGCGTTCATTTGCTGCTTACTATCAATGTTAAAAACATTAATTATTAAACGTACTAAGAATATCACTCCTATATACCTACATATTTCAAATCATCCTTGTTTATTGGAAAAAAAAATCCTAAATAATATATTCTACAAAAAAAAATAATCATTGAAAATTAATAAAGTATATTTTATATGAAAGGTAAATTACTAATTAAAACACAGTTTTCTTCTAAGAACAAAAAAATAAGGGTACAGTTAAAAAAAAAATTACCATGCCCTACCTCAGCAAGTGATTTCATAGTATATTCCCCAATTCCGTGTTGATCTCATGATGAGAGGATCTTGCATTCTGCATATTTTTCATAGTTTTTTATTTGGGATTAGGATATGAAATCTACTTTCTAATGTCCCCCCAAAAATGTTTACTAATAACTTTTATTTTCGTTTCAAATGAAAACCGTAGTAGACTGATATGGCCAAATAGCAAATTTTGCGTATTTTTAAAAAATATATTACACTATACTTATTTTAAATATGAACGGAGGTATGGCACTTTTAAATTTCTATTAGATATCTAGGGTGCCATGGATATGACAGATATACGAAGAAAGTTAACAAAGTGCCATAATAGACAGAGGACAGAAGTAGCTAATAAATTATGGAAAATGTAATAAATGCAAAAAACGAATAAATAAGAAGAATTTAATCAGATATATAAATGTTTCTCCATTAGCACCTTTGGTGTTGGTTAAAAATGTTAACGAAACATAAATTTTGTAAAATATATTATTAGCTCAACGAAATTTTTCCAACGTTCTTTGCTCTTTCTACTATAAGGATTTTACATAACTTCACATTCAAAATATATATAACTTCTTTAGTTTTATAATCCAATTAGGAGTTTGTTGTGGATAAAATCTTCTATTACCCCAGGTAATAACAATAACAAAACTTATCAACTAAGTAATTTAAAAACTGACAAAGAGATTACAAGGTAATCAATTGTAATATGACAATTACACGCTTATTATTTGACACTTGAGATATCAATTATTTTGTTTGTTCGTCATGACGCCCTACTGACTTGTGTCATATCTAAGGCACACTAGATATCTAATAGAAATTTAAAAACGCCATGTTTCCATTAATATAAAATAAGTATAGAATGTTATATATTTTTGAAAAGTCTGCAAAATTGACTATTTGGCTATATGATGGCCTACTATACTGCATTTGAAAGAAAAATAACATGCCGTCATTAGCCAAAATTTTGGGGAGATGTTAAAAAGTAGGTTTCATATCCAACTCCCAAATAAAAAACTGCATAAAAAATATCTAAACTACTTTTTGAAGTTTTAAATAATAAGAAAGAGGGTATCGTATAAATTGAAATTGCAGAAAAATATTTTTTTTAAAATATATTGAGAACGTTACGTTTTATCAGAAATCTGATTTTATTTCGAAAAAGTAACCCTCCACTACCTACTTTATTTTTTCATAACTCCACTGCAAAATGTATATACTCCATTATGTACAATGAATTTCGTCATCTGTACATACCAACAAAAGGTAGCTAACACAAGGTATAAATAATACACCAGCCCTTTTATTTTTGCGTCGTAATTAATTGTTATTATGATGATCATAACAGATTTTTAAGTTGAACCTGAACTGTAAACTGGGAGTAACAAAAGGTAAATCTATTCTATTTCAGAAACTTGTGTGGTGCTCTGAATATCTACTAGCAATAACCCCATGACGAATAGCTACGCCATGCAACGGGAGGTCAGAGATTGCATATTAAACAACGTCTTAATATGTCGCCGGGGTAATAGATGAATAATCGCTGGAGAATACCTTCACACAGGGAACATTGTAGGAATACAATGAGCCGCATTAAAATTACCTGCAACAAAGAGTCGCTCACATGCAACAGAGAAGCGGAATCTCCATGGACGGTCCCTACGCATGTTTAATTCGAGTGTAGTATGATGTAGGTGTGAAGAATAAGAAGTATTTTTCTCTCGCAAGTAGTCGATGCAAGAGATAAAGCAATTTGTAACTATAGTCATAATGCACGCGTATTATGTGACGTGACTGTTGAATTCAGAATAGAAAATCCCCAAGCTTTTAAAATATTTGTTGTTATGTTATTGTTAAAATATAAATATAGATTGTTAAAAAAAAATACAGAATAAATAAAGTATGTAAGAATACAAACGTTTATATTGTCCGTAATATATGGGTGATTTTTATTAAAAAAAATGTGCATTTGCTGCCTTTTAAATGAGTATTCAACGACAGAATTTCAAATTACACAGAATACCCAAAAATATCTGACATGTATGTTCTTAGCGTCCCGTTTTTCATTTTACGGGGTGTAATGGGGTTCAAAGTTACCGCCAGAAATACATTTTTCGCAATATTTCGGAAACGACAAGAAATATCGAGATCGGGTACACACATAAAAATTTTACGGAGTTGAATTAAACGGAGTTGTAGCTTTCCCGAAAACAGTTAAATTGTCACTAAAAATTTGTTAAAATAACATTAAAAAGAAATATTTTACACTTTTCGGAAATGATTCTAACTACACCTGATGTAGTTAGAAATTTCCAACTCCAAAAAGGAGAATTATAATATCTTTCGACGGTGTTACTCATTCTTAAACATCCGACTCGAATAATAACACCAATCGGAAAAGAATTTACCAACTTGTGGTGTAGATAAAGAGTTTAGCAACGGCAGGGAATTGACGCAACACCAAAATGTGAATTAATAAATCATTATATTGAAATTTTAATTTCGTAAGGTTGTTAGAAGAATTCCGAAAAGTGAAGGTTAATTCCCTAAAGTTGTTAAAAACGGAAAATGCTATGTAAGGTAAAATTGCGGGGTGTTCGGTAGTTTCAGTTGTGTTTCAGTGCTTTGAGGTGGGGCAGGATCGCAGCTAGCGCAAGCGCCTTGTATTTGGCTGCAGTAGTCAGTGTAGAAGGTATTTACATACGTGACGTACTAAGTAACAATGGAAAATACATTATTTGTGAGGGTGAAATACCAAAACTTGAGAAAATGGATGAAGATAACAGACGTAAACATAGATGTTAATACCATTAACAAAATAGGTAAGTGTTCTCTAACTGTTATAGTATCTTTACGGTATTAGGAAATATGCTGCACATATGCATGCCTTTATAATTCACAAGGTTGGGTAATAAGTATAAGATAACTTTCAAGGAATTACTAGAGAAAGTGTCATTGTATATTGCATATCATAAAATATAAGGTAATTAGATATTTCTAAAACATTTGCTATTTATGCAAAATTTAATAACAATTTTTAAATGTAAGTATGCAAAACTTCAGGATCAATAGACGCTTTTTCGTTATTATCTATACAGTAGACTTACGATTATGTATGTCCTAAAGTTGAAAGATACGTACAAGGTATTTCAACGTTGAATATTTGTTTATCATCTGTCAAATTATGTAGTGAATTTTAGAGATTTGTATATTTTATGCTTGGTAGCAATTCTTTGGTATAATTTATGTATGTTTTTCCTATCAGTATTTTTAATTTTCATGTGGTTGACTTATTCATTATGGTTTTGATGAGAAATTTAAATTGCTTAATATAATTTGAAACGAGTGAAGTGAGTTGTTAGTTTGAACAAAGAAAAAAGGAATACTTTTAATTGTGTATTTATATAGTAAATGAACCTGCTCACCTGAGATCATATCTTAAAAGACTATTTCTTTGTCACTTGCTCGTTGGTATTATACTAACACAAACAAACTTAGAAATGTATCTAAATTTGTTTTTTATTTGATATAACGTATAGGAATACATCACTTAAAGATAACAAAACAATCACACTAAAGACCCTAAACCCCCACTAAATTTTATTGAATGCGAATGGGTATTTTAAGTGTTTATAAGAAGCAGAGTTCACTGCGATACATGTCCTCCTACATCCTTTGCGTAGCTAATTAAATAAACCAGGCTTTTCATTTCAATCGAGAGGGGGGAAATTTACAACCAGGGCCACCTGCAAATTTAGGTCTGGTTTATTAGTGAATTTGTTAAAAGGTATCACAGATTACTCTGGGTGGTATTTAATTGAATTAAACAGTTATTTAATTTGTAAAAAAAATATATAATTCAAATTAAAAATATTGTGTACAAGTCGCAGTACGTTAAGATTTTTATACAGAATGCGATGAAGGCTGATCTATGAAATCCTTAATTGCTGTGAACGTCTTGGGATAAACAAACATGGATTTTCTGCGACAGTTTCAGCGACAGCGGTAAAGTTTTGGGCTGACGTGACGTTATGAGTTTTAACTGGCAATTTTGCATCACTAACTTGATCATTTTGCTCAAATGTTACGATTAGCGTTACAATAGCTTTACGAGAAGGTGATTTACACCAATCTTTATATTTTCATTATTTTTTTTTTGTGAAGGGCAAAACTCATTTTGTTCAATAAAACTGTATACATTATAATCCATTGCAAGAAGAAAAATATAATGGCCAAGAGAAAACTTAAAAATTCGTTTAGAACTTCAGCAGCTTCAAAAACAGCAAATGTAAGTACACGTCAAATTAACACGCCCAATATACTAAAATAAATAATAAATTTATAAAGCAGAAAACATTAAAAATTGGTTTAAATAACTTACCTACATAATTACATAAATATCACATAAACCAAATCTAAAATAAATTCCAATAAGCATAAAAAAATGCTTTTGTCTTTAAAACATGATTATGAAAAATAATAAAATTGTAGTAACCGATGTTATCATTATCGCTAATCTCATAATGTGAAAGAGTGTGATAAAATGATGGATTAATAGTATTACCTCTGTTGATTTATAGTCTTATCGATTATGATATAAGCACGACAATAATAAAAAATAGGTATATAAATTTAAGACAGTAACAGAAAGAATCCATATGAATCCGTTTTACATGCCTACATGTATTTATATTACTATGAAACTGTAGATATTTTATTTAATATTTTATTAAATTGATCTTAAATTAACTCAATACTGTTTTATTAATATTCAGACATGCAGCGTCCTCTATTTAAGATAAAAAGACTCCACAGATAAGTATTGCATCAATACCTAGATGCCACTATAGCACACAAGTGAATGAAAAGCTTCCCCTCTACCTGTTTTGAGTATACAGCATACCAATCGGGTGATACTATATTATCCTTCTAATATTTCCCCAGTAACTCCTGGGACGTGGGGGTGTGTAGAACTCTAGACAACCTCTGATTATTACCTTAAGTTGACTTGTTATAATCTTAGTTTCTTTAATAAGTGCTATTTTATTTCTTTAGTTGTGATGTTAACATGTTATGATGAATAAAACCAAATTTTTAATATATAACTTTGTTTATTTTGAGTTAATAAAAATCGAATAACAATTAAGATGAGTAATTCTCTTTCTCAGGGTAAGTAGTAAGTTCATTTACTATTTAAATTACATAAAAATAAGATTCCTTGAATCTTAATCCAAACTAATCTCAATATATCTTGTTTAAAAATCAAAATTGAATTTAAATCTCCCGCTAACCTCTCTCATACAAACACGTATTGTCAAAAACCTTCCTACAACAGCAAACGTTTATTTAACATCAAAACTCCCTAACAAATCACTGTTATCAAATCATTCTAACCTCAGAATTTATTTACGTTCTGAACGCCGGTTATAAGTTCGAAAGATGAATAAAGGCTTACTTTTAAAGTACGATAAACAGCTCGTTGATACTCCAAATACTGATTCCCGTTCTGCAACAATCTTTCTAGCTCCAAACCTGCGTTATTGATGTCTCAGCCACGAAAGTTATATCCCAGTCCCTCGATTCTGGCTCCAGGAATAGAAAATACGTCCCCCAATTCTTCGAAATTAATGGATTACCATCATTTTTACACAACACACACAACACTTCATTCTTGGCAAGTAAATCTTTAGTTAAATGACTCTTATAATTATTTAAATTTTGAAATTTCTAGATGTTTTGAAAATACAACCAACTCAGGAAAATATCGAAAAAGAAGTCCATTTACAATTGTTTTAAACAAACATTCATCTCCTAGGCATTGAGATTCCAGCAACGATGACCGGAAAATCGTTTCCAACGATACGACAACCTTTAAGTGAACCTACGTTCGTACGATCAGCGAAAGAACTTTACCTAAAAATCCATGGAAACGTGCCCTTTTAAAATTATCTGCGATATAGTGAGTATTTAGTTTGAATTTTTACAATAAATTTACAAAATCGTTAAATACATCATTTAGAAATACAATTTATTTCAATAACAAACGTTTGTTGCTGTATGCTGTTGATTTTATGTAGGTTAGGTCATTTGATATCATAGCAATATATACACTGAGAGAAATAGATTGTACTCTTTAACATAAATATAGTATACTTTAATATATTTTATAGCTCCTATAGGGACAATCATATTTTATATTACCGGTGACAATATCTGTATAGTAAATTTCTGTGAATGGTTTTTATTAACTCGTATGTTAAAGTTGGTGTACTATATTTATATTATTAATTTGAGCATACATGTTAGTAAATGTGAAAAAAATGTCTAATAGCACTGACTATATTTGATAATAACTGTTAAATTTTTTATTGTACCCAGTATAATGTTATATTTTACTATGTAGGATACATGATGCTCATACTTACTATATAGCCTTGTAGTACTTACATTATTATTTTCTATTATAATAATCTAACGTCTCTTAGCATTTAAAATAGTAGATATTAAAATAGTAAAC
The DNA here is from genome assembly GCA_949128085.1 of Cetonia aurata. Taxonomy (NCBI): domain Eukaryota; kingdom Metazoa; phylum Arthropoda; class Insecta; order Coleoptera; family Scarabaeidae; genus Cetonia; species Cetonia aurata. Next base: position 4,834,374 of record OX421885.1, read on the forward strand.
AATATTATAATGGATCATATGCGGGCCCTATACCGCGATACTTACCTGTAATGAAAAATATAGTACTATACAAGGTTTTACCCAGTTCATGCATAGGGAAAGTGGAATATTACACAGTAAAAACTATAATATTGATTTTATTTTTTTATTTGTCCTTAGAACCATTATTACAAAATTCCAACGTGTATTACTTTCATTAACATAACAATCACTAGTAGGTTAGATTTAGGTTAATGTTGTATCAAAGCATAAAGTACCCACTACGAAGTGTATGCATATAATATCTATTGCTTACCTTTGAATATATCAATTAACTTTGGAAACCCCCACTCGATTAAAATGTTTTCCACGTTTGCATCCATTTCTGCTCACGATGCACAGCAATCAAGGAACGACCAGACACAAACATGCACCGACATGAATACGTACACCTGTATCACACGTACATAACACGTGAACAGTAATTTAGTCGCGGCAAAACAGCTTATTGCTCGATTTCTTCGGTAAAGATCGACAATGAATAGAGCAAGGGGTGGGAAGAGCGTTACAAACATTTATTTTAGAAATTGAATATGCATCGAATACTTGATAATATCGCAGTCAATCGCAGCGACTATCTATATAATCCACGTCATTATATAGGCTTTCAGCAATAGAGTATATTAATTGTTACATCCATAAGATGTAGATGGTAACATCCAGATTTTGCCTCTTACTATAAGCATGATAAAATCTGGTTATTTTACTCTTAATACGCCAGATATTGTCGTTTTGACAATAATTATTTTAGTAATTAACATAAAGAGATATACGATCTAATATCTACAATCCATTTTTCTCAGTGTAGGTACACATAATACATATAATAATGAAACTTTAATAGCTACTCCTGAATTCTGGATGTTTAGGGTTTAGGGTCTTTCACGTTCTCTTGATTATTACTGTTTTTTTTTTAATTTTCCATTTTTTTGTAGTTTTTTCAATTTTTATAAAATATGCGTTGACCTTTATACTTTAGGCCGAAATTCGTTTTAACCATCAAAAATCATATTTTGAAGAAATTTGTATCACTAATTCTTAAAATTACGTGCGTTCTATACCCAAGTCAATTTTTTTTCTCTTCATTAAATTTTCTAAACAACTGTTCTTTTATTTTTTTCATAGACTTCCTTGGTTCTACATATCCTGTCGAATGCGTTCTTTCGCACGAGTTCCCAAGAAAACGTCAAACAGTACTGAATTCACTTGAGATGTCCGAAAAATATCACATTGCAACGTTACACATTTGTAATTGATGGTTCTTATTCACTAATGTTCGATATTTTCCTTTGATAACACATTCAATCTTATTAATCTTTTATTTTGAATCAAATTAAAATTGACAACTGATTATAGATATCTGTCAACTTTAGTTTTTCTGTTTCTGTTATTCTGCCACTAGATGACTCTAGCTTGACAAGTAAAATTTTTAAATGGTAAATTAAAATATTACAATGGTTTTTTAAAACATAAATAAACTCAAATTCTAACTTATTTTAATACACAACAATCTCAAATAATAGATTTTAATTTGTAAAGGCTTCAAATTAACATTTTCTCTTAATAAAAAAAAAAATCAATGAATGTTTGCATTTTTCTTGTTTGTATTCTGAATTCTGTGTTTGTATGTGTTAATTTTTATGTGTGATATGTTTTTATATTACACTATGAAAATGTAGACATATGCATGCTAATGAAAAATCTGACCCATTGTCATTTTTCTTTAATAAATTTCTATTGCGCATGCCTTTTCACACATTTGCATAGGTAATCATTAGAAGAGAGCGTGGTTTAGACATTTGAGCAAAAAAACGGATCTATTCATGCCCACTTCATAGGTTCTTCGTTCGGGAAGGCGTCCGCGTTATTATTCAATACGAGGTAAATAGTAATTTTATCGCTACGCCGCTGTATTTCAGCTGCACGTGTTCTTCGGTCGAGTAAGTCTGTTTATCTGATTCTGTCGCCCCAGTCGGCCAAATCCATTTCTGATCGAAACTTCGCTGTGAGATATCGGTAATTTCTATGGGCTACTGCAGTAGTAGTAGTAGTAGTAGTATTATTTATTCAAATTACCCAAGGTGTCGAACACATAAAAACATTAAAAGCATACAGTTAATCAATAAAAAGCAATAGTAATAATTAATAATAATAAGTAATAGAAACTAGTAAAAAACTAGTAAATATAATGAAAGACATTAACCATAAACATAAACATAGTACATAGTGGGCGTGTGCACTGAAATATTCAGGCAGGTTAACGGCCTAACCGTCAAACGAATCCTGATAAAATTCATCCAACCCATAGAAACACTTTTCCGGAAGAAACGCTCTAAGCCCGAGCAGAAACTCTGGATGTGACAACGACTTCAATTCAGCAGGTAGGTGATTGTAAATTTTATTACCGACATGTAAATAAGACCGACGGTACATGGACGATCTCACATGCTCCGATCGAATGAAATTAGGGTATCTTGTGTCGTAACCATGAACATCCGCATTACTTAAACACTTAGTATTCAAAATCGGTTTTAGATTACTTTCTAAAGCCCAAATTAGTAGGTAATCTGTGAAATAATATAAGCAAAGTAAATATTTATTAAAGTCTGGATATTACACATCTTTTTCATTTTGACCAACACATAGAGGGATTTTTTCAATTTTGAAATAACAACAGTCATATGCATATCCCATTTTAATTTATTATCGAAAGTAATACCCAGCACTCTACAGCTCGAAACTGAAACCAATTCAACGGCACCGTAATTGCTCGTCTGTATCAAAGAAAACTATATTTGATTTTTCAACATTTAAAGCTAATTTATTGTTATTAAACCGGCCGACCAAACTTTGAAGAACAGTAGAGCAATTACTGAGAAGCTCACGCATGTTGGTGCCAGTAACCACCACATTAGTGTCGTCGGCGTATAATGTAACAGATCCTGGAATATTTATAGGTAAGTCATTTATATCGATATATAGGTAAGTCATTTATATCGATAACGAACAATAGTGGACCCAAAATAGAGCACTGCGGAACTCCCGAAACTACATCGAGCAAACCAGTAGTAAAACGATGGATGCATCCAAAGGCATACGGAATATAGATATACAAAGAGCAATAGAAAATGTTTGTATCGTTGAACTAGAAACTGTGCGTATTGATAAACGTCTTTATAAATGCTCCTCGTATACCGGCCGTCGCCTTGTACACTCTGTTCACTTATAATTGGCACGGTCCTCGCTTACTATGAAACGTATAAACAACTTCCGCTCAAACAAATTCGACCTTAAGGCACCGAATATATTGTGAGTGTTTTATGTATGCATATTGTTTACATTGCCGGCTTATCTATCAATTCAGTTGAATTACCGTCAAGTTCTTTTTGCATAAAAAGAATTCTTTGATCTTTGGTTTCTACATTTATTCCATAAATATCTTAATAAATTGGTTACTGGAAATACTTATATTTCAGAAATATTAATAAGTCTTTCAATGAACTCCGAATAAAATAAAATATATTGAAGCGTAAGTCTTGGAATTTGTTTAACTTATCTATGAATATAGTTCCACTACTAAAGTACTGATTTTTTAATACTGGGTTAATTAATTTGCTAAACAGAATTTTATAGTGTTTCATATTATTTACTAAAAATGGTAATAATAATATCATTTATTTGTTTAAACATATTTATTAAAAAACATAAAACAACATAAAAAAATCTACATTATTGTGATCAAACCATTTAGATTTATTACAATATATATATATATATATAAATTTCTAATGAAATTAATTTTAATACCCGTGACATACCACTTTTCCACATGCCAATTATTTCACCTTTTTGTGTCGCATTCCAATGTCGTCTTGGTTCCATAGTTTTTAATGAAAAATAGAAATGAAATTGCAAATGTATCTATTCTCACTACCTTCGCAATAGCAAATGTCTGAATAAATACATTTACGCACTCCCACCATTTGGGTTTATAAACAATTTTAAAGAAGAATAGTATATAGTAAAAAAATTATACATCAAAGGCTCTTTTTCAACGAAACCACAAGATATATTTAAAAACATAATATGTTCTCTCTTACACACACAGTCATGGCATTTATTGCATTAAGGTCAAATTTTGTTTGTACCACCCATTTAATACGGTTTATTTTATTGAAATATCGTGCCGATTATGAGTGAACCTATAGTACGTAAAACACGCTTCACCTTACAACTAGTAATCATTTGTTAGATATTCGTCCTACAGTAGCGAAACATGCTGACTGGGACGGCACTGGAAAACATAATTTGGTAAATCTTTTGAGAAACAAGAATATAACGGAATTATTAACAGACATGTTGATATAAGTGTTATCCTTTGCGTTTTACGAGATTTCTTAAGTTAACTATATTATTATCGAATATATTCTGTCTAATGTTTATTACATCACTACTGTGTTTTATTCTTAAGCCTCATATTAAATATTTTCATCTGATTGCATTGGTTTTTGGAAAAAGTCACATACTTTCTACTAACTTTATTACACACTTTCGCTTGTTCGCAATACAATCAATCTTTTAGAATTACTGATCTCAGCATTGCTACGATGTTAAGCAATGCTTTTTAATCATACTAAAGTACAAAATTCCCTCTTCAGGGATTATTAGAATCAGTAATAGTTTATAATAAATAATATCTAATTCAAAAGTTGAAAGAATATGTAATGAGTAGGCTCCCTTTATTTCAAATCATATATTTTGATACAAATAATATGAGAACATTCTATCTCTCAAGCTAAATTTTTGCCTAAGGGAAACAAATAAACTTGGCAACACCGCAGTACTTACGGTAAGGAACTGATAATTATTTTGTATCCCAAAATATCGCCATGCTAATAAAAAGATTAAAGTTTTGTTTGAATACGGCTCTCATATAAATCCCTGTTTTTATTTACGTATTTGTAACTATATACATACATTAATCACAATAAACGTGTGTTGTGGTTTCGGCGATGAAATAAAGAATTCTGTATTAGCAAGTGTCTTACAAATTTGCATAGGATGTATGTTCCAGGCCGTATAATCAGAATAAGCCATAGCTGTACGTACTGTGTATATGTAGATTGAGCAAATACCAGCATTATCTATATCTAAGAGTAAATATAACATCAAGGAATGAAAAATATATGGAGCCTCTAGCAGCTGTATTGTTTTGTAAACAGTTTTTATCGAGACCGTTAGATTTTTAGACGGGTAAAGAGACATCTCGCTAGAAGTATATACAGTCAAACTTTGATAACACAAAGTTGAAAAGATCAAAACAAAATTATTCCTTTGAAGAGAAGAGGTAAATAAGAACTAACTTCACGATCGAATATTTAATCCGCAAACTTTATTTTATAATGCATCTATATTCATGCTTATTATACGGTATGTCCCCGTCCACTACCGTGAACTCATATAGGTATAATAGGCAAATAGAATTTCTTTTGAATGCTTTGGAATTCTGGCTTGCTCGTTTTGATAAATATTTTCAGAAGATGTTGTTTTTTAGGAAATAAGACCATATTGAAAAATGTGAAAAACATATTTTCTATTAAAGCGTCCTTTCAATCAATAGTACGGTAATATGTAATATCAAAAATCTGTGCAGGATATAGAGCTATAGCTTCATCCATACAAAGTGGCAAAAAGATCATCACAGTTTCATTAAATGCCGTCCGATCCATCTCTCAGGAAGTGCTCATTCAAAAATATTATAATTGTACGAGTTGCATGGGTTGGTTATGTGCCTTAAAAATAAAAATTTCTACCTTTCATGTTGGTTTTAATATCTGCCTCTTTGGAGAGAAAATTTATTATACGTTCACAAAAAGTTTGCCTCGTGTATGTGAACCATAAAAACACTAACAAAATAATGGAACTTAGCGTTTTTACTTTTTTTTTTCCTAAAAGAACACATTTTAGAAAAATGCATATGTGTAAGGTTTGTTCAGTTGTTTATTGAAAGTCTTCCTATACGGACAAATTTTAAAGTGCGAAGTCAGAGTTCTGTACCAACGCTTTTAAAACTAAAATGAGCAATTTAACTTCAGAACAAGTGGCTGCTATAGTTGCTTTAATCGAAGATGGACGATCTCAAGCATACGTTGCTAATTTGATGAACATCAATCAGTCAAGTGTTTCTAGAGCCGTAGCCAGATATAGGGAAACAGGCATTTACAGTAGAAGACCTGTACCAGGTCGTCCAAGATGTTCTCCTCGCCAAGATGACCGCTATTTACTACTACAAGCATTACGTCGAAGACATGTAACTGCGAGACAATTGCAGAACGACTTGGCTAGAGTCAGAAATACTCGTGCGAGTAGTCAAACTATTCGGAATAGGTTACGACAGAGTGGATTAAGAGCTAGAACAGCCCCTCGTCTCACTAGGAACCACCGAGTGGCTCGCTTAAGGTTTGCCAGAGAACATGTAAATTGTAACATTAATGACTGGGCCAATATACTCTTCACAGATGAGTCAAGATTTGGTCTTTACACCTCAGATAGGCGTATCTCAGTGTACAGACGAGACGGTGAGCGCTATTCACAGTGTAATATCAGACCTAGACCTAATTTCGCTGGTGGCTCTATTATGGTTTGGGGAGGCATCTGTTTAACAGGTCGTACAGAGTTAGTACCAGTAGACAGAGGTACACTGACTGCCCACAGGTATATAACGGACATTTTAGAAGAACATGTAGTACCATATGCGCCAATTATAGGAAACGAATTCATGTTAATGCACGATAATGCACGACCGCATGTTGCAATAATCGTCCAGGAATACCTTAACGATGTTGGTATTCCAGTTTTAGATTGGCCTGCGGTAAGTCCGGACATGAACCCTATCGAGCACGTGTGGGACCTCCTTCACAGACGGATACGAACCCAAAATGTTGCCCCAGCGGACCTGCATGGACTAGCAAATGCTCTCCGTGACGAGTGGGAGAATTTGGATCAGGCTTATATACGGAGGTTAATCGAATCTCTGCCAAACCGTATGCGAGCGGTCATAAGAGCCAGAGGTGGCAATACTCAGTATTAAAAGCTACTGTTATGACATTTTTCTTTCCAAAATTATAATTTCTTGTTTTAATAAAAATCTCAAGTATGAGTTCTTGTTTTTATTTGGCCTGTATTTTATTTAAACAATCATAGAAATTATATCTTAGAGCGCATTAAAGTATATTAACAACTTTATGCTACAAACAAAGATTACGCGATACTTTTATGATTCAAAACTAAATTATGCGATACTTTTTTAGCGGAGTGTATATGTACTTTGATGGGTTGAATTCTATGTATTTGTGATTCACTTAATATAGAGCTTTCTTAGAGGTAATTTATTACTATTCATCAGGGCTACACTAAGGGGGGTATCTCTATCGCCATGATCATAAACAAGCTTTTTCTTTTTCATACCCAGTTCACATTCAGTTTATGAAAACTTTTTTAGACTTTTCCTAGTTTATTAAGAATTTATCAGAAATAGTCACCATTGAAAATCAGTGGCGGCTCGTGAGTTATGAAAGAGGGTGGGCACACAATAAAAACTTGACATTTTTATCGCACTGTGCCGCTCCTTCAATAATTAAATTAAATTGATGCGTGTAACAGTGAATATAATGTGCATGCGGAAATCTTCTTTTGATAATTAATAGCTTGGACACCATTTGTCTTACCACTCATCACGGACGCCCCATCGTAACATTAAGCGATTAGTTTATTGTTATAAGATCCAGAAGGAGAATTTAAAATAGTTTGCAATTCATTCAGCAATGTTTTTGCATTATGTCCACTCGGCTTAAAAAAGGACCAAAATGAACGCTTTTGGTCCTCTAATTCAACTGCTTTGATTAAGCCTACATAAATGGATTTCCCGACGTCAATGTCTTATCATGGCCTCGTATTGCATGCCGGAGTTCGTGTTAACCGGGTGCTTCTATTGCACTGTTAATATATTATTGTTCGTATTTCGTGTTAACCGAATAATTCGTATTACCCGAGGATTTCATAAAAATGATATAAAAATTATATTGCATTTTAAGGGGGGAAAGAATAATGTTCGTATTAAGCGACAGTTCGTATTAAACGAGTTTGTCTTAACGAGGGAATACTATATTATATATTATTAAAACTAAATGGACATATTAAATTAAATTATTACATGTTCGTATTCAGCATCTTATAGAAGTGCATGAATGATCATGAATATTTTTTAAATCGAGTAAATAAAAAGTAAAAGTATCAGGTGCAATATCCATAGCAAAAGTGAAACTTTTATGTTTACTTAAAATCCTTATTAAAAATGATTATCATGCAAAATTTGAAATACCTAAAATGAAACTTTGAAAGTTTTGAGGATGAAATTATTCGTAACTTATCCCGTATTCGTAATATTTGTAGCGTGCAACGATATTATTATTACGTTTACTAATGGTTATATTGTGTACTTTCAAAAGTTGCATAAAAAATGTAAATAGTTGGTTTTTACTTAGGTAAATATGTTTTTGAAAGATATACGTATTTTGTTAGTGTCAGAATATTCAAAACCGTGATTAGCCCGATAATTTTTTCATTATGTTCTTTTTGTTTCTTTTTGATGGTAATTAAAATTTTTAAGTTAAAGTTATTACGCCCTAAATATATATAATTAACTGAGCGAATTTGAATGATCATTTTATGATATAGTTACAACCCATGCGTACACAGCCAAAATTGTAGATATTTGAATGTATACACACATAAGTTTACTAATCACATAGATATGTATTTACATTTACGACATTTGCAGAGATGCTGATAAATCCGTTTGCTTTACACAACAAATATTAAATGTCACTCTCCTAATAGCAGCTCCTTTAAAATAAATTGATTTTAGTAGCTTTATTACGAGAAAAATTGTGTACAAGGCCACCTAAACCGAAATATTTGCTCTAAGCCAAGAGCTAAGAAAAATTTAATATTATTGATTTGGTAGTCAATATTAAGCAATAGATGCGCAGCGAACTTTATTTTCTGTACAATATTTGCATGTATATTTTGGCGGTCAACAGGTAAGAAAACCACGATCTCTCACGTTCAAAATATTGATTTTACCTGAATAAAGATAAATTTCATCATATTTACTTGCTTTTGGTAAAGGTATGCAATATTTGTAGGATCCTACAATCGCGGTTTGTAAAGTCTTCTTTAAAAAAAAAAATATTATAAAATATACCTGACGATAAAGTAAATACGTAATTATGCGAGACTATTTTAATTAATAACTATGAAAAACGAAATTACCTATGCTATCTCTAGGTTTAAAGTCAAAAAGTTCCATTAGAAAAAAAAAAATCAATTTCAATTTCTTAAATATTTCTAAATACCAATCGTCGAAGCGAAAATCGAAGCAAAAATATTGCATTCCCATCCGTGAGTTTGGTAAAAACGAAACGGTTTTAATTTTTTGTGGTGTAAGAAGGATCTTGTTGAGTCTAAAACCGAGTTTTCTTCACCACTATACCTTGTTTCAAAAATAGAGAGACGAATTTCTGAACGCACCCCAAGTCCAAATTACAAACTATAAAATTTTGAATAAAATTTACGCGCTGACGTTGGATGACAGATTACGCCCCAACTCAGCAGACCGGCTATACCGCACCAGTCTCCACCAGCCCCCGTAGGAAAGTCGGTACACCCTGTAGATCCATTTTTCTTAATTCTTTTTTTTTTGAGCTACGAGAGCTTGCTGTCGTTACACTCAACGTTACGCGTCACGTTAAAAAAATTTCCAATTAATTAATTTGTTAATTTTTTTTTTTTAAACACGCTTCTGTCGTGACACTCCACGTTAAAAATATTGCAATTTCCTAATTTTTAATTATTCTTAATTTTTTTTAAAACGCGCCTCTCTTTAAAAAGGACTCGACGCTGCGTGCCTCGCTGTTGTTACACTCGACGTTACGCCTCACGTTAATAATATTTGCAATTTCTTCATTTTTAAATTTTTCTTAATTTTTGTTTTTTTTTTAATTTTCTTTTTTTTCAAACGCGCCTCTTTTTAAAAAAGACTCGAGGCTGCGCGTCTCGCACACACTATAAAATTTTGAATAAAATTTACGCAGTAAAATTAAAGCAGTTTTCATATTAGCAAATTATAAAATGCTTTTTATTTTTTTATTTTTAGCTTTAAGTTTTAATTCTTTGACAATGAGACCGTCAGAATTGAGAATATGTGTTGGAATTAGTATTTTGGATCGTGCAAAATAATAATAAATAATGACACTGCATCAAAATATAAAAAAAATAGTAGACATTAACATATTTATTTATCATAAAGTGTACCTACAACTGTAATACAAACATTTATTACAAATTTGCAAGCTGCTCAAAAATTATGTCCATCTATTTATATGCAAAAGGTTTGTTATAATTTTATAAGGTGATGCTGACCAATATAATTAATTTCATACACATTCTAAACTATCCTGACGATATCGAACATTCACAATCTTCACTGTCACTATCCTCCCCAATCTCTATAATGAATGGTTTCAAGACATCATCAATGATTGCATCCAGATACGGGCTTCTTCTTTATTAACATGGTTTATGCAGTTTCGCCAAGTAATAGCAGTTACATTTTTTAAGGCATCAAGCAAAAGTTGACTAACTTCTACGGATTTTAAAAGTTTTATTTTTTTAGCTACTTCTTTTTTTATCTGCGCCCACACTAGCTTAATAGAGTTAATTTCGCAGTGGTAAGGAGGTAATCGTAAGATTCTGTGATTTCGCTAATTCATCAGTGATATACGAATTTTCGTTTTCTTTATGAATCTTAACTAGGTTTAGCAGTTTAACTCTGTCCATATCTTCATTATAGTGTATTGCTTTACTTCTTAGCCAATTTTGAATATCTGCTTTTTTCCATGATGACGATGGTGGATTTTCAATTTGCCGGCTAGAGATGGGTCGTATCCGTATGATTCGTATCTTTGGTACAAATCTTACTTGGGAGTCAAATGGTACGAATCACAACTGATAAAAGTTTTCATATTTTGTAGAGGCCTTCCCGTATAGGCTTTTTATTATAATACCAAGTTTTTGTCGACATTTCCGTCAATTCTCTGCATTTGATTATGAGTCATAAAATTTTTTGTATATCGGCTGTATCGGCTTTATTTTGTACATATTTAGGAGCATACATAACTTTTTCTGTTCTGACATCTGCCGTTTGTGACTTTTGTACCTATTGTATTAATATTCAATCTATTACCTTTCGTGATATTATTATGGTCTGCAGTTTCGGCCAAAGTCTGCAGTAGAAACTAATTGTGTTTGTTCTTTGGAAATTTGAACATTACAGGATAAGGTAATAAAAAAAAATAAAACTATTAATAAAATTGAAGAAAAGTGAATTGATTTCTTTATTTATTATACCGGTATAAAGCAGTTGACAAAAATAACTATTGAAAAGAATATTTACTATCTACATATTTGTACTCTTACTACTAAAGAGAAAAAAAGAGAAAGATAATGCGAAATGGAAAAAAATTAAAAAAAAATGCCTTACCTTTTACAATGTTTATACGAGTGAATCGCTTAAATATTTATTCACAAGAACTTAAAAAAGCAAAAAAAAAAACATTTATATTGTTTAATAGTAAAGTCAAAAAAGAATAACTTTCGATTTTCGTATCTGTTTCTTATATTATATATTTTTATTTTATATATTTCTTCTTTTTGGTTTTGCCGATTATTTTAAATAAAAAAAGAAGTATGCAAATCAGAATCAATATAATGAAACATTTACGAATTTGAATTTGAAATTTGTATATATACATACGTCTACTAATATTGTTTCGTCGAACATACCTACGGATTCATTCTAATGTAAATTTGGTTTGATTATAGTTTTCACTTTTTTTATTTTAATGACAAAAAGTTAAAAAAGTAACAACCGGCGTAAGTGTGATTAATTATACGTCGAGTACGTACTAATTTGAGGGCTGTATACATTTAACAGCATCAAAATAACGTCATACGTGTAATCATACCGCTATCACCACAGATGGCAAACGGTACGAAATCATACGAATTCCTCGACACGATATTGCTCCGTTAAGGAGTCGTATCATACGAACCTTTGAAAAGACCCAGGCTGCCCATCACTATTGCCGGCTATAATAAGAGGCATTATCCATGACGATGACAGCACCCTCTGGCAAATAATTTAATATTTAGGAGAAGCAATCTTCGGAAATTGTAGCATTCATTTCATCATGGTAATCTGATATTTCTTTGCCTTTAAACAGCAATTAATCATTATCCACGAAACCATTAGACCTTCCAATGTGTAACAGTATGATATGACGCCCATTCCCAGAGGGATTCTTGAGTCCGGTTCAAATCCCTTCTACAAAAGTTTGTCTACGGCTATGAATATTTGCATCAGTTCATACTTTTTGTATCCTATGTTTTTTTACCAAAGGTTCGCCTAAATAAAGAATTGGTCTGTTCTGAGATCTAAATTATAATAATAATAATTCATGCCTTTACATCCCCCAACAGCTTTCGCCAATTACAGGGGGCATAGGACCGCCCATGAGTTATTATAACGCCTACGCCCATGGAGCGACTTAAGGTGTTTGTCTCTCAGCATTTGCCAAGGAGTGAGGAAAACCACGAAAACCTCACTCTGAGAGCAGGCCCTGGGATTCGAATCCCGGACCTTGTGACTGATAGCCAAGCGCGCAAGTCACTGGACCATCAGCCACACATTATGAAATATTTCTGAGATACTGCCGCCTCCATTTTACAATATCATCCTTCTCAGTTAAATTACTGTTTCTGCTCCTTTTTATGTATCTACAAGATACAGAAGCATTACATATGTATACAGTCAACCCTCCTATAACGCGGTGAGTGCGTACCGCGTTATATGGAAACCGCGCTATAAGAAACTCGGAATTAGTACAAATCACGTCATTCGTACCGCGTTATATGGAGACCAATAAATACAAAAGACAAGATAAATTATAAATTATTTTTATGGAATTGAAGAGTTCATATAAGGATTAATAAAAAAATGAAACAAAAACTAAACTAAAAGACTGTTTTCCAACAAAAACAAGAAAGACTTTTGTAAAATTATTTATTTTTCAACACTCATTCTCGCTGTCACATATGAGTCGCCTAACTCGTCTTCTTTTAATGGGCAAAATGTCTTCCTCACTTGGTTCTTCTTCACATTGGTTTTCAATTGTAGCTTTTTTTTCTAACTCCACTAAAACCTCTCTATAGGAAGCTAAGCAATTCCTTAACTCTCTTTTAAACTTTGCGCTGCGCACCATTGAACGATCAGTTTGAATGAAATGAAGTTCTAATTCTTTAGCCAAATTTAGCCCTTTTTTCACATCTTGTAAATCGAGATTTGGCACCCATTCGTTTTCCTTATTTTCGTTTACTAATGCATTTGAGGTGGGTGCATCAATTAATTCCATCAGTTCTTCCTCATCTAAAGTTTCTTCCCCGAGTACTAGTTCTCTTACATCCTGATGGTTTACTGCAAATTATTCATCGCTTAAACGAGAAGCAATGTTTACTATTTCTGTAACTGGGAGTGAAATTGTTGAATCATCTTGTATTGCTTGAACCATTTGAGGTAAAAGAGGTTTCCAACACGCATTAAGCGTTGATGGTTTAATATCCGCGAAAGCCGATGACACGGTTCTAATACAATCTAAAATAGAAAATTCCATCCACACTTGAGTAAGAGTTTTATTTTCACTATTTTCTAATCTGTCGAAAATGGTTTGGAAAAGTTGGCGTGTGTAGTACATTTTTAAAGTTTGAATGACTCCTTGGTCCAAAGGTTGTATTAATGACGTGCAGTTAGGAGGAAGGAAGACAATTTTCACATTTGGATGATCCAGTTCTATGTTGTGGCAACCAGCATTATCAAGAACCAATAAAACTTTGAAATACAAATTTTTTTCCATCGTATAGGTTTCCACTGCCGGGATAAACAATTATAAAACCAATCCTTAAATAAATCTTGAGTCATGCAAGCTTTCTTATTAGATCGTCGGAATACAGGCAATTAGGTCTTATTAATGTTTTTCATTACACGGGGAGTTGAAGAACGATTTATTATCATTGGTTTTATCATCAGGCTCCCTGATAATAATAATATGTATTTATTGTATAACTACACAATAATTTGTCAAAATTGAGTGAAAAGAAAAAATCACAAATAACATACAAATGTAAGAGACAAAGACATTGTATATGTTTACATATGTACAAACGTCAGTAAATTATTTCACAGTTTAGAAATTCGTCAAGCGTGTGAATAACTTTGTTCAATAAGTATGTCTTTAAAGAGTTAGCAAACTTGTCATTTGGGAGGCACCTTATACTGTCCGGCAATTTGTTAAGAATTTTTGTTCCCCAATACTCGGCACTTTTCTGTGTGGCGTTGATGCGATGATACGGTATTTTGAAATGTCCTTTGCCGCGGGTATTATAGTTGTGTGTTTTTCATGTAGTAAGCTTGATTGGAATGTATGGATTTAGCAACGGTAAGTATATACATCGCAGGCAAGGTAAGTATACGCTCCAGCTTGAACGCTTCTCTACATGATGCTCTGCCACTTATATTACAGAGTGCCCTCATAGCCCTCTTTTGAAGAAGGAATACCCGCTCCGCATCCGATGCTGCTCCCCAGAACTGGATGCCATAGACGTCCACACTGTGAAAGTTGGCAAAATACGCCACCCTGGCGGCCTGGTACATAGATATATGTCTTATTCTCCTAATGCTATAGACTGCCGACGTTAGCTTTGCAGCTAGTTGATTTATGTGGGTAGACCAATTCAGTTTACTGTCCAAATGTATTCCCAATATTTTAATGCTGCTGTTAATGGTTCGTGTACTGAGTGAAAAGTCGAGATGTTCTGTTTTGCTTGGGTTGAGCTTCAGTTTATTTACTGCAAACCAGTTTTCAGCTTCCATCATTACTTTATCGGCTTTCTCTAGTAATATATCCTTAGTTTTACTTTTCACAAGCAACGACGTATCGTCCGCATAAAGGCACGTCAAGTCCGTTGAGAGATTGGCATCCAGGTCGTTGATATATATCACAAACAGCAAGGGTCCCAGAATGGATCCCTGTGGTACGCCGCGTTTAGTGGCACTCATCGATGATAGCCGTGATCCCATCTGTACATACTGCTGTCTCCCTGATAGATATGATTGTAATAGGTTGTAGGCATTACCGCGTATTCCATAGTATGATAATTTATCCATCAGCACTTGGTGATCAACGGTGTCGAACGCCCGACTCAAATCGCAGCAAGTCAGACGAACATACTCCTCACTGTCCAGTGCATTCAGGACCGCATTTATCACCTCGGTTAGCCCAGTGGATACAGATTTACCTTCACGGAAACCATGTTGATTTTTGGTGATAATATTATTTTTGTCGAAAAAGCGAATTAATCTGTTTGCGACAATTAACTCAAATACTTTTGAGAAGGTAGGTAGTATGGATATCGGTCTATAATTACTAGGCTCATTGAGAGCACCCCTTTTGTGTATTGGTAGCACTTTTGCTATTTTAAATTCTTTGGGGTACACTCCCTCCATAAGAGAACTGTTTATAATTGTGACAAGCGGGTCGATGATAGATTGCTGCACACATAAAGGGTGATACGTTCTTTTGAAAGTTTAAACCCCCTAAAATTTTTCAGAATGAAGGTCCTAGATGGTAGCTTTTTCCAATATAATTCTGTTCCGCGTTCTATGGAAACAACGTTCTGAGAGTACCGCGTTACAGGAGGGTTGACTGTATATAAAAATATAATATTATATAAAAAATACTTTCTTACTTTTAGATTAGATTAGATTAGGATTGGGGTGGCCTATCAACCTATTTCACCGCGACCTTTTCAGATCTATTGTGATCCCCTTTTTTCCTAGAGGACGCTCTCTAATTTTGCCCTCTTAATTAGGCCTATCATCTTTGAGAGCGGCTTCTTTATGTAGCTACTAGCTGTGGGGTTCACCTCCCCCATTACTAGAAACCTTGTCCTCGCCAGGCCTTCACATTGACACAGCACATGAACTGGTGTTTCTTCCTCCTCTTGGCAGTATCTGCAGGTTGCATCATCTGCCAGGCCTATGTTGTACATATGCCTATTCAGTCTACAGTGACCAGTCAGCAGACCTACAATCATTTTGACAGTCTTCCTGTCTTTATTCAGTAGATCTCTCGTAAGTTCAGGCCTTTGCTCCTTTAGGAACTCTTTTGCCTGCCATTGTCCCGGTGATTTTTGCCACCACTCTCTGGACTGTTTATATATTCATTCATTGATGGATTTTTTAATTTGCGATTTGGTAGTGCCGAAAGAGGGGTCGGCTCCGACGAATGGCCTTGACGAACCTCGCCTGGCTAGCTCGTCCGCCGCCTCGTTTCCTCTCACGCCCGAGTGGCTAGGGACCCAGGCTAGGGTTACTTTCCTTTGGGTGCCCACCTCATTTAGGGCGCTTACACAGTCCCAAATCAGCTTAGAGTCCACGCTTGCGGAGCTAATCGCTTTAAGTGTGGACTGACTGTCAGAGAAGATAGCGACGCTTTTACCCGGTTCGGTACATCTTTCTATCTCTCGGACGCAGTGATGAATTGCAGCAACCTCAGCTTGGAACACCGTCGTGTCTTTGCTGAAGGTTGCCGAAAGAGCCTTTTTAGGCTTCTTAGAATAAATACCCGCTCCAACGCCGTAGTCCGTTTTAGAGCCGTCAGTAAACCAGTTTGAGTCCGCTCTTACCGGGGCACTTGCCTCCCAGTCCTTCTTATCTGGTATTATAACCTGATATTTCCTATCTAGGTTAGGGGTACGAACCATGGCATCGCATGGCAATCCTAAAAGAGGTGCCTCCTTGAGTTCGTGTAGCAGCTTTTTATAGTCAGCCCCGTGCGATTTACTTATCGGTACTTGACTATGTAAGAGTCTGTGTACTGTGGACCTTGCGGCTCCTTGTACAAAGATATGTAATGGTGGCAGGTTCAGAATTACTTCAATCGCTGCGGTAGGGGTCGATCTCAACGCCCCCGTGGCGCACAGGCACGCCAGCCTTTGCACGCCACCCAGCGCTTTGGCCGCCCCCGCCTGCCGCGCCTTTGGCCACCATGCAACTGCTCCGTACGTTAACATAGGTCTAATTACCCTTGTGTATAACCACAGAGTCATCTTGGGGCGAAGGCCCCAATTCTTTCCACACAACCTCCTACATCTACCCAGGGCGATGGTGGCTTTGGTGGTCAATTTCTGGATATGTGAATTCCATGTGTGCCTTTGATCAAACCATACCCCCAGGTATTTCACCTCTTTGACATATGGAATTCGTTCGCCTCCTATCACTAGTGGCTGTAAGCCTTCTAGCGTTCTTTTTCTTGTAAACGTGACAGCCTGTGTTTTTTGAGCATTGACTGAAAGTCGCTCTTGTTTACACCATTTGTCCACTGTGTTAAGAGCGGTTTGCATACGCTCCACCAGAACCTTTGAAAACCGCCCTCTGACGACTATTGTAAGGTCGTCAGCATAGCCAAGGCAATGGAATCCCTTGCCGGTCAGCTTCCGGATTAGGTCGTCTACCAGGGTAGCCCACAGCAGGGGATAGAGAACTCCACCCTGCGGGCATCCCCCTCCTGCCTCTGCCTCAATGGTAGCCTCGCCAATTGTGGATGTGATTATCCTTCTTTCCAGGCTGGCTCTTACCCACTGTAGAAGTCTCGGCGCGACACCCCTTCTCCGCAATGCCCCAATGAGCGAGTTAGTGGTGGCATTGTTAAATGCTCCCTCGATGTCCAGGAAAGTCGTCATGGCTATCTCTTTGTCTTCTATAGACTTAGTAATTAGCCTGTTGAGGTCGTCCAAAGCGACCTCTGTAGACTTTCCCGGTTGGTAAGCGTATTGTCTGTCACTGAGTGGCTGTTCTCTCAGTGCGGTGTCTCTTATATACCTATCCACCAACCTTTCAAGAGTTTTGAGTAAAAAGGAGGATAGGCTTATTGGTCTGTATGACTTTGGCGTTTGGTCGGATACTTTGCCTACCTTAGGTAGGTATACCACTTTCACCTTTTGCCATGCAGTTGGGACGTATCCCCAGGCTAAACAAGCTTTGAATATTTTCACGAGATGTGGCATCAGTACCTCTATCCCGTTCTGAAGTAGGGCAGGGAATATTCCATCCGTGCCTGCAGATTTGAAAGGCGAAAATCTGCTTAGCGCCCACTTGACTCTCGTGGGTCTCGTGATTTCTGCGGCCAGCCTCCAGTCTTGTTTTTTTTGGCCTCTCTGGCGTATGATCTGCTACGGCCGGCCCACGAGCACCAGTCAGGATTTTTGCGGACGGGAAGTGAACCTTTAACAGTTCCTCAACGCTCTCTTTATGAGTGCTTGTGTGGGTTCCATCCATTCTTTTAATGAAGCCCACCTCGGTCGCAGCACAACCGTCCTTGGCTAGAACTTTATGGATTCGTGAACAAGCGGGAGCTTCTTACTTGAAATTCCTATCTTTTATTAATCGATACAATGTTGTTCGACTCGTGACTGGCAAATCGCTAATATTACTAATTTGCGCCAAAACTTGATTCAGTGTCGATGGTTCATTTTCTCTGGACATATTGTGTACAATTTGACGAACAGCAGTCTTCACAGATTCGTCAAGGACTGCAATAAAGAAGCCGGGTCGGTTATTAGTGTCAATTCTCTGTTCGTTATACAGGTACAGTCTGACTAGTACGTTATATGATAAGACGAGATAAACGATAAGCACTAATCTATCTTCTACAATTTTCTCTGATTTTGATTTTCTGATTTGAAATTATTACGTAATTTACTAATACAGTCAAAGTAGTCATTTTATGTTTACATATGTATAAACAATATATATGTATGTTATTTTCACAATCCACACGAAACGAACAAAATTGCAAACAGCACGTCTTTATAAAATTTTTTTTTTATTTCTTGATTATTTAATCGCACTGTTATACTCGACTGAATTTAACAACACCATTAAGCATTGACATTCAAATTAACGAAAAGGTATTGGTTCTAATTTCTCAACGTCGTGTCAAGGTCTGCAATGAAACAGAAAGTAAAAAAAATACGACGAATTTAGATGGATGCGTCATCTAATAGGCAATCTAGCCGAGTTAAAATTGATTGTGAAGTTTTTTTTTGCACATCTCAGCGAACTTAGAAGATTTTTATCAATATCCTAACTTATTATTTGTTTCCGCAATTTTTAGGAATAATTAACTTGCGCTATTTGAAAATAGCCCAAAAAAGTAATATATTAGGTAAGGTTTAAGTAGTAAAAACTACGTTCTTACGTTCAAATTATTATATATATTGATATAATATTACTATGAAACTGTAGATATTTTATTTAAATTTTATTAAATTGATTTTAGATTAACTCAACACTGTTTTATTTATATATCAGACATGCAGCGTCCTCTATTTAAGATAAAAAGACTCCACAGATAAGTATTGCATCAATACCTAGGTGACACTATAGCACACAAGTGAATGAAAAACTTCCCTCTCCCTGTTTTGAGCACACCGCCTACCAATCGTATGATATACTAATATTTACCCAGTAACTCCAGGGACGTGGGTGGATGTACTACTCTCGACAAAGAAGTAATATTATAGCTTAAATGACCTTTTGTTTCTTTAATAAGTGCTATTTCATTTATTTAATTGTGATGTTATTACGTTATAATGAATAAAAACAATTTTTAATAGATAACTTTGTTTATTTTAAGTTAATAAAAAATCGAATAACAATTAAGATGAGTAAATCTCTCTCTCAGGGTAAGTAGTAAGTTCATTTACTATTTAAATTACATAGAAATAAGATTCCTTGAATCTTAATCCAAACTAATCTCAATATATCTTGTTTAAATACCAAAATTGAATTTAAATCTCCCGCTAACTCCTCTCATACAAACGCGTATTGTCAAAAACCTCTCTACAACAGCAAACGTTTATTTAACATCAAAACTCCCTAACAAATCACTGTTATCAAATCATTCTAACCTCAGAATTTATTTACGTTCTGAACGCCGGTTATAAGTTCGAAAGATGGATAAAGGCTTACTTTTAAAGTATGATAAACAGCTCGTTGATATTCCAAATACTGATTCCCGTTCTGCAACACTCTTTCTAGCTCCAAACCTGCGTTATTGATGTCTCAGCTACCCAAAATTGTATCAATCCCTCGATTGTAGCTCCAGGAATAGAAAATACGTCCCCCAATTCTTCGAAATTAATGGATTACCATCATTTTTACACAACACACACAACACTTCATTCTTGGCAAGTAAATCTTTAGTTAAATGACTCTTATAATTATTTAAATTTTGAAATTTCTAGATGTTTTTGAAAATACAACCAACTCAGGAAAATATCGAAAAAGAAGTCCTTTACAATTGTTTTAAACAAACATTCATCTCCTAGGCATTGAGATTTCAGCAACGATGACAGGAAAATCGTTTCCAACGATACGACACCCTTTATCGACCCACGTTCGTACGATCAGCGAAGGAAACTTTACCTATAAAATTCCATGGAAACATGCCCTTTTAAAATTATATGTGATATAGTGAGTACTTAGTTTGAATTTTTACAATAAATTTACAAAATAGTTACATACATAAATATAAAAATACATAGATCAGAATACATTTTATTTTAATAACAAACGTTTGTTGCTGTATGCTGTTGATTTTAAGTAGGTTCGGTAGTTTGATATCATAGCAATATATTCTTATGTAAAAGAGTAATATGGACTTAATGCATTATTCGATACATTCTAAATGCAGATCTATATTAGCATTTTTAGGAATAATAGAAATAATTATCCCTGAACTAAGTGAACCTTGTTACTTACAAACATCCGGAAAGTTAATCATAACACATGCATATGTAATACACAAGTGTATGTACAGCTCTTCCCAGAAAAAGGTTAACAATCTGAATGTTGGATATACAAGGTTATCATAAAGTAAGGACATATTTCATCTTATTATATATTTTTAACAAATTAAGTTCACAATAATATGTGAAAGAAATTCGATTGCTTGAATAATGGAATTTCTTATTTCCAACAGTGGTTAATGCAAATTTTCGATATGTCGACCATTTTGCTGCTGTACAATCACCAACCGTTCGTCCAAATTGTACACAGCATTATTAAGCATTTCTGGTTGAATTGCAGCTAATAGAGTCCTTTAATTTTTTAGCGTTGCTGGTCGTGTTCTAAACACCAAACTTTTTAAATAACCCCACAGCCGGTAATCCGCTGGGTTAAGATCTTGGGGTGATCTTGGAGGCCATGAATTTACAAAATGTCTGGTTATAACGCGATCTTGAACAACAACGGTTCACAATTCTTTTACTGGTCGGTATATATGAGGGGGTGCTCCATCCTGCATATAAATGATGTTTTGTATCTGTGGAATAGTATAATTTCGTAACACTTGCAGGTATCGTTCACCAATAACAGTTACATGTACGGCCGCTCCATTCTGTATCTCGTCAAAGAAGTATGGTCCAATAATAAAATTAGCAGTAAAACCGCACCAAACGGTGACTTTCTTGTCATGAAGACCTTCCTGAATGATTTCATGTGAATTATCTGTCGACCATATTCGATAATTTTGAGTATTGATTCCACCATTTAGAGAGAAATGGGCCTCATCTGTATATAAAATACGAGATAACCACTCGGAAAATTTGCATCTTTTAATTCAAAAGCAGTTAGTGGTTTAATATTAATATATAGTAATAAAAACTTAGGACGAGTATTTCAATCTGCTAATCAGGGTATCTAATAACAATTAAGCTGATATACAGGTGTCCACATTCGGATGCTTACCATTGGAAACCCGCGATTGTCTTTTGTTTTCAAGTTATTAGCGCTATTCTTTGACAGTCATATGGAATGTTCAGTTAATTAGGTAATCTGTAAAAAAAAACTTCAATGATGTATGACATAGCGGAAAGAAATTATTTTATAATTTTTTTTATTTGTATAGTATTTTTTATCATTCATTTGTATTTTAGAATAATCTGTGATCTGCCATCTGTTACCTATCATCTGTCATCTGTTATTTGTGATTTGTCTTCACCTGCCATATCTATGATTTTTCATCAATTTGTCATCTGTCATCGGCATATGTCACCTACATCTGTCATCTGTGATCTATTGTCTATGATTTGTCATTCTGTCATCTGCCATTTGTGATCTGTCATCAGTGAATGTGTCGTTTGTTATATGTTATCTGCCATCTGTCACACTCATTTGTCACCTATTACCTGTCATCTGTCACCAGCATCTGCTATCTGTCAGGTATGGTTTGTTGTCTGTCATATGTCAGCTGTCAACTGTCAGCTGCCACCTGCAATCTTTTATCTGCAATCTGGCATCTGTCATCTATGATTTGTCTTCCCTGTCATCTGTTATCTGTCATCTATTGTATGCCACCAGTCGGACACAATAGATCTTTCAGGTCGCAGTGTACTATCACCCTAATATCACACATACATGCCACCAGTCACTTGTAGCCTGTCATCATTCCTCGGATGAGAGAGTTATTTTCGCAGTTAAGGGCCTGTAATGAAGTGGTTTGGAATCAATGGCAGAAAAAATTAGTAAAAGTCTCCGCTATGTGTATATGAGATGAAGATACGAATCGTATTTTCTTTGAGTACTCGAATGTAGTACTCTGTTTTATATTTGGGATTGATAAAGACGCGGATTCTACCCCCATTGTGCTTGTTTACGATTCTTACCGATCTGGATATGAACAGAGTTAAATTTATAGTAGATATTTTTTTGGTACTACGCTAGTGATTGGCTGGAATTGTTGGTCCCAGAACCAGAAGCCAATAAAAGTGATTCATCATCATAATCACCCACGTCTGTCATTTGTGATTTATGATTTGTCATCAGTCAGCTGCTATGTGTATCTGTGTAATCCATCTGTAATTTTATCTCTCATTTGTCATCTGTCATCCAACATCTATAATCTGTCATTTAAGTTCTGCCATTTATCATGTCATCTGTCGTCTGCTAACTGTCAGCTGTCAGCTGTCATCTGCCAGCTATCAGCTGTTATCTGTCATTTGTCATCTGCCACCTGTAATCTGTCATTTGTTACTTGTTATCTGTTAACTGTCATTTGTTAACTGTGATGTGTGATGTGTTGATTGCCAGCTGTATAGGGTAAATTTATTCGTATTGTTTCCGACATCTGTCTTCTATCATTTCTTTTCTCTGTCATCTGTTATCTGTCAAGTATCAACTGTCATCTGTCACCATCAGCTGTCATCCATCATCTGTTATTTTGCATTTGCCACCTACGATCTGTTCTCTGTTACGCGTCTTCTGTCACCTATCATCAGCCATGTATCGTATGTCATCAATCAGATGCCATCTGTCAAATATAATCTGTCAGCAATTAGCTGTCATCTATGGTCACCTGCCAGCTGTCATCAGTTACTTGTTATCTATAAACTGATATCTGTAAACTGTGATCTGAGGTCTGCGATTTATGATCTCTGATCCTATGATCTGTGAACTGCAATTTGTGATGTGTGATGCGTCAGCTATTGTTCGTTATTTTTGTCTGTTATCTGTTATCCGCCATATGTTTCTGAAATTTTTTATCTATGCTTATATAGCAATATTAACGCCAAACTAAATGCACTCAACCTAGAAGGGTGAAATTGGAACGACCATTGGTTTTATATCGTAGACGTTCACTATAAGAAAGGATTTTTGAAAATTTTACAAATTAAGTGAGTAAAAACAAGGCATTGTACAAGGATATCTGAAACTTAACGATTACAGTCTCGAAAAATGATGTGAAGATGCGTCTTTTAAAATTAGAAAGTCGTGTTTTATCTTTTCAGAAAAGTCCATTCAAGACTGGTAAAAGAAGGTGTCAAATTTTTTATACGTCCCTACCTCAAAAGTGGGAGATATAGGTAGTATTTGAATCTTAATTATAAAGTAATTGTAACTACATCAAAAATTGAGGGGTTTATAACGTTAGCAGTTTTCATGATATGGATACTATCATCATACTATTAAAAGAAAATGGTATTCCCTCCTCAAATACTTGATAGTTAAGTCATTGCCACGTATTTTTCTGCTCTACCAAATAAATGGATAGTATCATTTGATATATAATTATTTAAATAATAAATTAATAATAATAACTATAGTAGCTGGTTCATTTGCAAAGTGATTTAAATGAGTTTTGCCCGTCCCAAAATTTGTATAAATTGTATTCCTAATCGCTTACAGGAGAAAAAAATTACAATTTCTGCGCAGCAAAACACGATCTTAGATCACAAATAATATGAATAATATCAATGATCTAAGGGCGTAATCGTTATACCGCTATGCTTCATATTATTACCCAAAATACGCTTTTAGAAATTTAATGAAAGAATTTGTCAGGTTGGTGCTGGGAATATGCCCAATTAAAGCTCCTTTGATGTCAAAGAATAATGTATAGTCGAAAGGGATGGATGTTTTTAAAGATGATAAAATACGAAACCGTAGACTCAAAGGTTCGACGGAAATGGTATAGTGCAGTATGTACTTTGTTGCTGTGTAGTACCGTCTAAATCCGTTTGATTCTCCCGACTTATAATTCTAAAGTAGGGGACGTTGCAAAATTTGTGCATCTCAAACTAACATGTTTTGTAATGGAACTAACACCGGGTGTGAGTTCACAGAATTAAGAGTGAGGTTAGGGTAGTAATCAGCTTTTGCAAGAAAGAAGTTACATTCCACTAATAACTATTATGTACCTGTCTTGAAAACGGTTGATTGAAAAGACTAATGAAGACACATAATTTGTCTTCGATACTCGTTCGAAAGTGGGAAGCCAACCAGAAAAAAAAAAACTGCTTTTCGTATAAGCAGTTTTACATCAGCTACATAGTTCTGAGTGTGCTTGTTTGCATAACTGTTTTTTCTATTCTATTTTTAAGAAATTTATCCTTTTAATTATTAACTTGTGCAACCAAGTTGTGCTGACTACGAGTTCAATAAAACAGCATACCTACATAGATATAGCGTACCAAATATCCTTTGTCTCACTAAAACTTTTGTACATTCCTTATTATGTCGTTGTGGTTACTATTAGATGCTACTTACTTACAATTGGTGACGACGTAACCACAAAACTATTCAAAATAAAAGAGACACGTAGAAAAAATAACTTCCTGAATTTCTTCGAAGGTTACCACTAGCATTCCTATATTGTTCATTACATACATAATTATTCCGATAGCAAACTATTCATTACAATTCACGGCGTTGCAGATAATTTCCTAAAATTATTTTATGACTCACTGTATATGCTAATTGTAAATATTTGAGCCTACGACTGGTGAAATTATTAGCACGTCCACATCAGAAAACCACAGTAGTTGCGAGAAAACATTCTACTGGCATTATAAAAATGGGTATCTCTTCGCAATTTAATTTTCCTGAAACGATTTACGAACACGCTAATAATACCCACAGCGGACGAGTAAAATTAGGAGGGGAAGGCAAGTAAGATACAGATGACTTCTGCAAATAGAGCTCTCTAGCCTGTTTGTCCGAGAAGGAAAACGGCTATGCCCGTTAGCGAAGTACGTGTTGTGTATTCATGGTCAGTATTTGTCTTTTTCTCTCATCCTTCGTTCGTTCGAACGTGTTCGATCACCAAATATTTGACGTTCTCAAAGTCATGGACGTCTGCTTCTCTTTGCAAACATAATAATAACAATCTCTGATGTTACTGTACGTTCGTCGACATTCACTCATATTTTGACATTGAGCACAGGGAACATATTATGGAAACTTTAAATTAAACTTCTCTTTCATCCAAGAATCCAATTATTATGTGCGCATATTCTGTACTGCGTTGATAAGAGAAAGATAAGAGCTTGCGACAAAAAACTGAAATATTTTTTTTAGTTTAGTGTTTAATCTGATATCTACCCAATATGATTCGTTACTGAATTAATTTGTTTGTATTATATCTTTGCAAATCTATACATGCTAATATTTCACGTTAAACCTTTTCGTGTTATAGAAGATTTAATAAGGATAATTAATTTACCAAAGAGATGCCTAAGGACGAACACAAGTTAATAATACACCAATCAATTATTTGTAAACAGTCAAAGTAAGGTCCCGATTGTCAAAATGAAGAAGAAATATATAAATATCATATGATCAAAAGGTCTTTGGATTAGGGTTGGCTTTGGATTTGACAAGCTATCGACATATTATTAGGCCTGTTCATAGAAGAATCACAAACTAATCAGAGCCATTCATATACTGTAAAATCAGTCACAAAACTGTTTCGGATTTCTTTGAACCTTATTTAGCCTATTATTTAGTTCGATGTTTTTTTATATTTACTTGACAACTTTCAAGTCAGTACATAAAGTATTTATTATTAAATCATATTAGAGAAATAGAAGTCGTGGTGAAAATGGTAACTGGGTTTATTCGCCTCGTTTATGTTTATATGAGTTTCGTCAGAGATTTCCAAATTTCGCCATAATGGAACGAAATTTTTTACAGAAAATCCTCGGACTAAATTTTGAAGAAACTGGTAACATAAGGGCCAGACTTCGATCTGGAAAAGATGGATTATGTTCGGTTCTTGCTTCGTACAAATTCACGTATACAAAACAAAGTTATACTTAAAAAAAAAAAAAAAAAAAATATGATGCGTTCAGTAGACCTACATACTGAAATCAAAAAATGACTTTATTTCGGGCCGTTAATGGATTTGTATTGAACAATATTAGAGTCTTGCTACTTACCGTGTTGTAATTACCTTTCAAATGAGTTTGTAATGTTCACAATACCTAATGATTCCAGCACTTAAAAAGGAGTTATGTTGTCCTCCGATATGGAGGACGGATCCTCCTTATTCCATGAATTAAGTCGATAAAATTCAAGAAAGCAATGTGGTCCAGCACATTTCTGCAACCACATGTGTATATCCTTTTATTACACCTTTTAGAAATAGCACAAACGTGACAACAACATCCCTCTGTCGATCATTTATTCTCTTTGATTAAGTTCTTCATAATGTCACATATCCCACTTAATTATAATTTACAAAATAGCTAAAGCCAAGTCGATTTATTTTAGTAACAATAAGTAGTTTAATTCGGGTACTACACCCGTGCATTTACTACGGTTGGTTCTTTTCTCAGGTTATGTCTTTTGTTTGTGTCGTGTAGTTATTATTTAATTTGGGTAGCCTCTCGGAATTCCTTGACAATTCCCACTTCTACCACTAGGGGTACCCTTCCAGGTCGAACTTATTATCACTTGTATTGATCCGTATGACGAGTTTATTTCTTTCCGTATTTCTTGTTTTTAGGCGAACATTTAAAAAAATCACAGCCAATTTTACGATACAATAGTTTCCTTTTTCGTTTTATTGTCGAAAGTACTGTTTTTTCAAAACAGGCAATAAACCCCGAAAAAGAGTCTGTCGTCCCAAACTATAATTTATTTGAAAGCACTAATTAAAAAAGGCTTTTTGCCAATTGTTTGCTCAATTTGATAAAGTAGCACAGAAAAACAAGCACGCAACCAGTCATCACTATAGAAGTACATTAAGAATGCTGCCAATTATAGACCTGTTGCTCTCACGTCCACAATCGCCAAAATATTGGAACATAGTATGTTCGACCTATTACAACGTTTTCTGGATAAATATGAAATTATTGCATGCAATCAACATGAAATCTATTTCTACTGCGCTTCTTGACCTTTACAATGAATTATTGCTACACATTGAACAACGCGAGAGTCCCATTGGAATTTTTTGTGACCTACAGAAGGCGTTTGATTGTATGCAACATGACAAACTGCTTGCAAGGTGTTGTAGGGCAACATCGTTGCTTATATGATCCCAAGAACACACACTATAAAAATCAACATATAAAAGATAATCTGTGGAAGGAAATTGCAGGCATTTTCAATCAATCTGGTAAGTAAAACAAATAAAACAAGTATTAATTTTATAACATTTATGTACCTATTATTAAGAAATATCGGTTTGATTCACTTTTTCTTCTTGCCACGAAAGTGAGCCCTCGTGACTGTTTAAATAACGAGTAAATTTTTCGCTGGCGTTAAACCCTTCCGCACTGTCAAAACCACCAGCTACACATACAAGTATCTGAGGTATCATATTTTTGGTTG
This sequence comes from Cetonia aurata, assembly GCA_949128085.1. Taxonomy (NCBI): domain Eukaryota; kingdom Metazoa; phylum Arthropoda; class Insecta; order Coleoptera; family Scarabaeidae; genus Cetonia; species Cetonia aurata. The sequence continues at coordinate 4,862,764 of OX421885.1, forward strand.
GTACGTCATACAGATTTTCATCTGGCATAAAATTATTATCATCAGGGAATGAATCTCTGAGCATGTTATGAAGACAACAGGCGGTCATAATCAAATCATCTGCCACTTCTGGGCTAACCGCAATTGGGAGATAAAATATTCTAAATACCTGGCTTAAAAGCAAAATCATTTTCGGAAATCCTTCTTGCCCGGCACAATTTGCAATTAAATATCACTTTTGTAACATATAAGGCAGCAAAGTTTCTAGCGGATGGTTTCATAAAATGCTTTGATAATCGAAAAGCTTCATCTCCGGCAATTACAAAAGGCACAAAAGTATCAAAATTAGGTAGCGTGCTTGGAGGAGGGTAAAATGTTGCATCATTAATCAAATTGCCGAGGATAGATTTGGCTAATGCGCCACTGTCACCTTCTTTACCATAGGATCTACTGTCGACCATTATACATTTGTAGTTTGCATCTACAAATGCCAATAGAACGATGGAAAAGAAAACTTTGTAGTTAAAGAATAAAGACCCGGACAAAATATTGGCACGTGCTTTCGTGCTGCTTGATGTTAAATCGAAAAAAAATTGGTGAAATTTGTTTTCGTCCTGTAAAAGATGGCTGTAAATCAACATATTTTGGTAACTCTCTTCTCATCGGGTGCAGAAAATATCATGAGGACTGCTACGGAAAGAATACAACACAAGAAATAGTCAGAGCTCTTCTTCTTCATTTTCTGCATCGTACCACGAAAACATTGCTTCTTCCACGATAGTAATGAACAACTAATTTCGCGTGTAACTTTAAACGCGGAAACGTATGCCTACAGTCGCACAATTGACACTAGAATATGTCGCAGCAGGCGCACGACTACAGTCGTGCGTCTACAGGTGCACGGCTACAGTCGTGCGTCTACAGGTGCACGGCTACAGTCGTTGCAGCCGCATGATTGACACTCCACCTTAAGAAGTACGACTACGGTATTCGGGGTAACGTTGCTAACTGTTTTGTACTTTTTTTAAAAAACAGAGTGCAGTTAGTAAAACTTACATTTTATGATAAATATCAAATGGTTTCTGCTAGATCTTATCTTTTTCCAGCACTGAATGGAGTACCCCAAGGTACAATACTGGGGCCTATCTTATTTAATTTGTATGTAAATGACATCGTTGCATTTCTTAATGACATGTACGTACATTGTTATGTTGCGGATGATATTTCGACAGTGATATCTGGTGAAGCTAATGTGGTGGATAGAGCAAATGATGCTTCGGCTAGATTTCAGCTATTAAACTGGAGTTAAGCACTCAAAAAACTAATTTCATGACTTTTCACACTCGGCAAAGACCGATAGAGAACAATAACTTAGAAGTGAACGGCCACTCATTAACTTGTAGTCACAGTGTCAAGTCCTTAGGACTTCACATACAAGATAATCTTCTGTGGATGGAGCATTGCACTAAACTTGCTGCGAAGATCTCTTCTACAACGTATATCTTCAGATGCTTACGCAAAAATATATCTCTTAATACCCTTATTTCTATTTACTAGGGCGAAATCCAGTCACGGTTGCACTATGGGATGACTTTGTGGGGATCACCACAAGCCTCCAAACAAGTATTTATTGCACAAAAGGTGGTGATAAGAGCTATTATAGCTGCAAACCACCACAGATTCGTGCAGACCAATCTTCTTCCATTTACAGATTCTTCTTTTGGCAAGTTTATATATTCTTGAAATATGTATACTTACATTTACTTAAATAAGACGATGTTTAAAATTAATGCAGAAATGCATAGTTACAGTATCAGGACGAAAAAGGATATACACCGACACAATGCACTCTCCAGTTAATCTACATTGGACCAAACAGTATTGGTATTAACATTTACAATAAAATATCTATTGTTGTCTGTACTAATACTATGAATAAGAAGTGTAAGTTTAAATTATGACAATATCTTAAGCAGTACAATTTTTACTTCATCCAAGAATTATTCTCTTACCTTACTTAATTAACCTCTTATACATAAGCATAGAATAGGGTGCCTAGCAACGGATGCATATTTTCTTTAGTCTTGTAATACTGGTTTGCATAGCAACGACAGTTTCAATTTTCGTTTGTTTGACATGTTACACACACTAATGTGTCCATGTAATTAATAAACATTATTATTATTATTATTATTAAATGTTTCTATTGCAATATCATGAGTACCCTCATCTACGTGTTTACAAAAGTTTTTTAACTCTTTATTACGCTGGTTATTAATCTATATAGAGTACGGAAGAAAAAAAGTTGCAAGGTGAATTGGAGAGAAAGATTTTCTAAGCGGTTGCTTTCGTCCAATCACTTCCAATGTTCAATGAAGAACTTTCCTCCGCCAGCTTTCCACAGCCGGTTTTGATTCTTCAAAAACCAATGAAAGGCCAGCGTCCCAGATTCCAAGACATGTTGCATTCTAAAACCAATGTCTCAAGTTTCTGTCTGCAATAGCTCTCAATAATATTTTTAATTTTTAGGTTGACTTGAATTATGAAATTCATCATCACATGAAACATGTAGAATTCTTAAAAAAAAAAGAAACAACAAGAAAATCACAGTGTCCAAATCATTTTCGGTCTTGCTTATTCACAAAAATTGTCACATTTCTAGCTGCAAAACCGCTGTTACTTATTGTCTTTAGTGAACAAGAGAAAGTAATAAATAGACAAGAATAAAAAAGCTTACATAACAAATGCTTACAAAATAACTTTACAAAATTAGAAACAAAGTGAAAAACAGAATTTTAACTATCATTCATGGAACAAACCGGACTGCTTTTCTTTCCACCATCATTAATTTTAATGGTTTCACATTGCGGCATGCATTCCTCTTATGGACAATTAGTCGTCGCAAGTCTTTTGCAAATAGCCACGTTTCCTTTAAATGCATTATTATATTAATGAAACGACTCGTTCATAGTCTCGGTTACCTATCAGCGATCGTGCATCGATTCTGGAGAATAAGGTTACTGGGTTGTAAAGAATTTCTTTCGTGTTTGTGAAACGAAGAACAGATACATATACATACATAAGTATATGCATGCATATGCAAGTCAATTGAGAAATTATAGTATTGAGTATTGTTAAACAATTATGTAAGAGGCATAATTAAAGTATCACGATTTGTATATGGCTTTGCGCATACGTAAATCAAATAAGAACAGCAGTAGTTCTTTGAAGTGACACTATCAGCTGAGTGCATTCCTTACGTTAGTGTAGCTGTAATATATAGCAAAATTTTTCAGAGAAAGTATTTAAACAAAAATTACGCAAAACCGCCAGAAAAATGTTAATACCTTGTTCGGTTTTTCAACATATCCTTGGACTGACTGAACGGTTTATTTTGTTATTTTTTACCCCTCTAACAATCTCAGAATCACTCCTCGACTTCCAGGTAGAAAGGATTTGAGAGAGATGCATAATTTAAATGTAGTTTTCAAGGTCCATTCGAACCTTGCCTAGTTTTTGTGCATGTTTTGTATACTCAGGCTTTCCCCTTGCCCTTTCTCCACCGAAACGGACACCAGTCCCCGTCTCTTTCCGCCTTATAACGCCTACTTCTTTTCTTTTCTTGGAAACAGACAAAAAAAGGAGAATCGGCGCCACTCCGACTAGAATTCTGTATTCGTTAAGATACAACCCTACTCGTAATGCTACAGGAACTATGGCTGACCTTGTGCAAGTGTGTGTACGTCGGTTGAATTATTTCTTTTTTGTTTAAGTTTAGTACGTTATCGTTTATGCATACTACTATGTTAGGCAAAAACGCAGTAACTACAAAATTGACAGGTTGGCGTGGAGTAATCGACGATCTAAATTCATTGTCATATTTAATAATTATTTTTTTTTTTTGCTTTATTGGATTATCTTTTTCTTGCACTTGCTGTGTTTTTGACTAACAATAAGTATTTATATTAAAATAGATTGTTAAAGCATTTAATGATGAAGTTGTGAAATTGACGTACATATAAGGTTTGCTTACAGACATTGTAATTACTATAATAAGAAGAGTAGCATTTCTTTCTAAATATGCAGGCTATACAGCAAGATGTGCGATTTTAAAAACCTTGCAGTAAGTGCCTTGTAGCGACCTATTTTATTTATTTTTAAAAACAGGTGCACTACCAGCAAAAAGCACTGGCTAAGGTATTTATAATAATAATAAATATAAACAGCCCCTAATTCTTAATTGAATGTTAAAATATTAAGCAATTTTTCATAAAACGGACACCAACTGTAATATTTTTTAAAACAGTTGCGGCTCTTGACTCCCAGGACGTACTCTCAGAGCAAAGTTTTCGTGCTTTTCCTCACTTCCTGGCAAATTCTGAGAGGCCAAAAGTCCACAACCGAAAGCTTAGCCCAGCAACAAATAAACAACGGGCGCAGGTGTAACAGTGACTCATGGTTAACCGCTAACCGATGATCCTGTAAAAAGCAAAAGCTGTTGGGAATGTGAAGCCATGATTTGCTTTTCACTCTTAGCAATAGGTTTTTGTTCATCGCCTTATTGGTAAATAGACGTCTCTCCTGTTTGTCAAGTCTTGTTGGAATTCCGTGTGCTTGCAGTGTGCACATTCTTGGTTATACCTTTTACTAAATGAACTAAGTATGTAGCATCTCATATTGGGATGACAAAGTAAAATTTTAGGCCAGTATATATTGATAATTACTATAAATAAAAAAAACTATGAAATTAACGTTACTACGGCATTAAGTAAACAATGGACGAAATGTTGCAATAGTTTCTTTTTTTTACCTTCCGATCGGACAACCCAATCGTGAGATAAACCTTTTCAAAGAAAAATTGGTTTTTATGTTTTTACTCAAAGACCTATCAATAAATTCCCTTGGGGCCGGCAACCCACACTTACCCGGCTATGGCCTTTGAATAACCTTTTTATTCTTTCTCATTTAAGTAAGTGATTAATTAAAAGTTATTTACCTATATTTGAGATTTTGGTACCATTGTTCGATTGGAACTAGGCGCGTGTGCTTTCGGCACATAAGAAATACACAGGCATACAAAATGAAAAATAATAATCGGAAATAGATGGCTTCGCCCCTATTAATTTCGTATATTGTGTAAGTACCAATTAAAAGCGTTAAGGGAAAATACGAAAAGTTAATTAGAACAAAAATCGTAGTAAACAAGGGAATTAAAAAGGTAGGTACTTACCTACCCACGATTGGGCTTGCCCCTATTCTAAAAATTATTTTTGCATTTAATTCCATGGCGGTAACTATAAAAGTCAAATACGCAAGTCCAAAAGGTCTTTATCGCATACCGCCAAGAGTATTATCTTTCGGTATGATTCTCCGCCAATCGAATAAATTCGGAGAATATTAGTTTGTGAACGATAATGTATTTATGAGTGGTAAAAATATGATGTAGGCCGCGTCTATCCGATAAAGCGGCGAGCGATCGGTCATTTTGGGTGACGATGATGGTACATCGCTGCCTGTATGAAACCTACGCTTCTGTTCTCAGTCGAGATAGTTTTTGCTGTGTATTTACTTAACGTTTGCTAACGAAATCTTCAAATTAATGTACAAATAAAAGTAAAACGTATTACCAAATAGCAATTTTATATCATTGCAAGTCACTGTTGCCCTTTACGTTACAACTTTTTAATATTTCCAATAACCTCCAAGAATATTAATTAAGGAAATCGCAGATGTTAATAATGTGGAACGTATATGGAAATGACATTTTATAATCTGGGTTTTTAACTGTGAACGCGTATAGGATATATAAAATTGCAGCGACTAAACGATTCGAACAGTAATGATGATCTCTAGAAAACGTATTTATACGGCGCGAAGGCCAGTTTTATAATTGTAAAACCAGTTAGTAATCGAAAGCATACAGACGGCGCACCAAATGAAGTGAATTTCTTTCTCTTTCTTTCATGAAAAAAGCGAAAATAAATCGAAAGCTGTACTAACTTGCGATTTTTAATTCGTATAATTTGCAGATATTCGCAATGGTTCGTAGGTAATGGTTTTTTCGGCTTGTTCTTCAATAATTTACAGTTATCAAAGCTTTTTGAAATTTAACTACTACTTAATTAAATGACTTGCATTAAATACAAATTTAATAAAAGAGGAAAGTATTCAACACAGTAATGCTTTAGAAAAAGCCGGCAAAGATGCAAGTATATAGAGTAAAACCTATAATGTACTTACTTACAAGGGAACACCGGCAAGTGATAAATTTAATTTTATTTTAAGAGAGAATTTGAGTTTATTTGCCTAACAAATCTTATTTAATTCTTGATTTAACATTTTTAAAAAATTTGACTTGTCAAGCCAGAGTCATCTAGCGGCGGAACAACAAAAACTAAAAATTAATGAGCTATGTAATTTTGAAATGTCAGTTTTAAATTGTTATAAAATAATAGTTTTATTATGATTTAATGTGTTTTCAAAGCTAGTTATCATGTGTTAGTGTCTAAGAACTTATTTAAGCGGAAAAAAACAATTAAAATGTATTACGTTATCTTCTGACATGAATTCAGCGACGATTGACGTTTTCTTGGACGCTGATTCGGAACAATGAAAAAAGAAGTTTGTATGGAAAAAATGAAGAAAAAAAAAGAAAAATTAGCGTGGGTACAAAAGACATGGAAAATTTAAAAATTAAATAGTGCCGAATAAAACTATAAAATAAAATTAGTGGTAAACACAGAAAATAAAGGAGAGTTCACTTACTTGGAGGAAACCAGGAGCAGCGAAAATAGCACAGTAGTAGTAGTAGAGAGAAAATAGCGTGAGTACAGAACGCACGCAAATTTAAGAAACAGAATCAAAAGTTGCACAAAATTGCCAACACACAGTTGTATGTATGTGTGATATTAGGGTGATAGTACACTGCGACCTAAAAGATCTATTGTGTCCCCTCTTCTCGCTGTATTTACAGCTGGCCGTCCAGTCTGATTCCTTTCAAGAAGTGCAGAATGTCCGAAGGCCCCAGATTAGGTAACTCTCCCTCTTCGATTTCACATGCTCCCAGGTGCAACGCCCTTGAGTTGCACAGTGCGACACAGGTTGTGAGTAGATGAATGGACGTTTCGTCCTGTTCCCCACAAAATCTACATTCGGCTTCCTTCGCTATTCCAAGCCTGCTTAGATGTCCGTTCAGTTTACAATGGCCTGTAAGGATCCCTGTCAATATCCGAATATTATTTTTACTCAGGTTGATGCATTCTGCAGATCTCTTCTGGTTATAGGTACCCAGAAGAGTTTTAGCTTGCCTCATTCCCTGGAGATTCTCCCAGTATTTGGATTTTCTCTGCTCTACTTCATTTTCCAGTTTCTCCAGTGTTATGCTGCTACTTATCCCACAAAAAGGTTCTGGCCCTACAAAAGGTGTTCTAGCCCCTCTCTTATCTGTTATTTCGTTTCCTTCCACTCCCGTGTGTCCCGGAACCCACAAAAGGGTTACCTTGTTCTTTTTGCCTAGCTCGTTTAGTTTTTGTAGACACTCCCAAACCATTTTGGAGCTGATTATGTTTGACCTCAGCGCCCTAAACACACAGTTAATAAAGAGTGCAAAATAAAACTACAAAATAAAATTAGTGGTAAACCCAGAAAAAAAGAGAATTAACTTACTTAGAGGAAATATCCGAAATTTTCAATACCAGACGATCCCGAAGCGGCGAAAATAGCTCAGTTCCGGAGATTTTCCTGAGAGTCCGAATATTAAACGTCAAGAATGAAGCAACCGGAATCAACTTTCGGACAAGATATTCACAAATACGGTATCGAAAAAAAAAATATTTTCGATAAGCTTGTGACGTTCCTTACGGAAACTAAAACAAAAAATCAGCTAAAATTCAAAAAAACAAAAAACAGTGAATGAAAGACACCATAAAAACATTGCTGACCCAAATAGATTTAAATTGTAGAGAGGTTGTTGTAATTGCAGACGTGTTGTAAGACAGTTATAAGATTGTTGTAAGTTCTAAGTAGTGATAATTCATTTTAAGGACTGTTGCTTTAAAAATATTCAAGTTTCAGTTCAATCCTAGAACGGTTAACCGATTTATAGTTTTTTAATATATTACTTCATCAAGATAAAAAAATGGGCATCCATTTTGCTTAACTATAGGTTGGATAATTTTAAGAACGTTAAAACAAGATTAATTTATCTGTTTACCTGTTGATTTGCCATTCTTACCGTTTGAATGTTAAAAATTTACTTATTTTAATAGATTATTTAATGTACCTATTTATTTTGTGTTTCCTTTTCTTTGTAATCCGATACACAGCTTATTAAGATTCACAAACTTGTACACTGCAACAAAAATCTGCCAGTAAACTATTTGGTCAGTATCAACCCGCTTTTAGTTCAATTTAAAGCTGATTCTCATGTGACCAACGTAAGTAAAAGCTACCGAATTAAGGGGGCAAATTTGAAAGTAAATTACAACACGGTAGGTAGCAAGAATCTAGTATTGTTCAATATGAATCCATTAACGACCCGTATGAGATACATTTTTATATTTATTTTAAGAGTCATTTCATTTTTATATTACAATGTATATATTGTTATGTTATTTCCTGCTAAACAAAACCCACAGAATCATAATATCGACTATAAAATTGTTTATGTAAATGTATTTTTACCTATTTATTTATTTTTGTCAACGTATGTAATAATTTAAACTAAAAACTTACTTATTTCATATCTAATTCAATTAATAGTAACAATGGATTTTAGGGCATGTGTATGTCTTTCGATTAATGTTCGACGAAGGATTTTTATGCTGTCGTATCCTTGGAAACGATTTCTATGATCGTTGCCGGGGTCCTTTTGTCTAGGAGATGTTCAGTTTGTTGAAAACAAATGTGGGGGTTTCGGTTTTTCCTGAGTGTGGTTGCTTTTTGTATATTTATCTAGAATTTTGTAATATCTATCACAATTTAAGTCCATAAAGTTTCCAAATTTACTTACAAGAATGAGAGTATTACGTGTATAGTACTAAGATGATGGAAATCCAGTTATTTCGAGATTTGGGGTGGCCTTTAGTCTAATCCTGAAATTTCGAAGAATAACATTCCAGGCAGTTTGCTGTGAGATCGTTGGAACACCGTTTGGAAGCTGAAATGATTGTTTTGAATATGCAATTATTATTTGGATTATACTAGAGCAGTTTTCGTACATGAAGTAAGCGATTTTATCATCTTTTGAACGTATAATCGGCATATAATACATAAGGGAATTTTAGGTTATATTTGTTTGAATGATAACTGTAAATCTAGTGAAATTGGTTATGTGAGGTTGTATTTGATTCTGTGGGTTAATTTCACAAGCAGTTTAAGTTGGCATTTGATTTAGTAATACATAGTTTATGACGGGAATTTAGCGGGAGATTAGAATTTTATTTATGATATTAAAAACGAGAAATACGAGTTTTTAGTTTGGATTAAGATTCTAGAAATCTTATTATTGTGTATCTAAGATAGTAAAGAACTTACTTACCCTGACGGTATCTTTAGAAGATTTATTTTGCTGTTCATCAGATTTATTTAACTATAAATAAAATAAATTACACTATTTTTGTTTTTTTATTCAATGTATTACAAGAACATCACTAACTAATAACTACTACGCTCACATTAAAGATATTTAAATGTTATAAGCTTTATTGATACAGTAATCGGTGATTACGCGGAGTGGCAATATTCTATTCGTTTGCGGTGGACTTAAAACCCTGTGGTGGGGTCAAATTTACTTTTCATGCCCTCTATCATTTGAGATCTAGCATATCTTTGGAATTAATGAGAGTATAATAGATGACGCTGTGTGGTGTTTATTAGAATAAAACCAGTGTTTACTTGATAAAAATTTAATTAAAACTTAAAAGATTTATCTACAAGTTTCGTAGCAGTATATATTGTCACACATGCAATAAAATCTATCTATCTATAATAGCGTCATCTGGCGTATGGGCTAGGCTGCACTATAGAAGTATTTTTGTTGTTATGCATTACTAAAACTGACTAGCAATTTGAGAAGATAATCTTCATTAAGTGCAAAATATTATTCTTGTATTAATATATCGAAACATAACATTTCTAAATAAGAGTACGAAATAGAGATTCAGATAAAGGTGTCTGTATCCGTTGGTAGTTTGTAAGTCTGCATCATTTACGATCCTCTTAAGGCCAGTAAAATGGTACCTATACCAACTTGATGTGAATAACAAGCACGTAGTTTCACATCCAGAATCTCGTATTATGAGAGAAAGTGGATGGCGGAAGTAAAATGACCGATTACAATTTCAAGTTGCCCTTGATTCTACGGACTATGAAAATATAAACATTTTTATTTCAAATAATACAACCATCAACACATATTGGTGTTGAAGTAATAGTGAAGTATATTTGTTAATTAATGGTACATTCAAAAGGACTAATACAAAAATCATAACGGCAAAGCTTTTCTTTCTTCATAATAAGCTTGTAGTAATAACACGGTTCTTTCGATTTAAGGATTATAAATATGTCGAGTGAGAAAATCTAGGTTTAAAGTGTGTCTTTGGTATTCCACCTCCTCAATTTAAATTTGAAACTAAATTATTACCAGCAATACCCACTAATAGTTTAACTTTACAGTTTCCTTGTGTATTAGAAGGTAAATATAACTTTTCTAGAACTATGCAATTCATTCTTTTTTTGACAGACGTAACTCTTTCTTGTTATTTCAGTCCTAGTTAACTTTAGCTCAGGTTTGACTATCCACTAAATAAGATTTCCTATATTCAACTGAATGTGTATTTATTTTTAGAACGTAGAAAGCTACTATATCTCAACAGCGTTGATTTCAACTGTTTTTTTTGTCTTTTTTTGACCTAGTATTTGATAAAATAATAATTTTATCTCTATGATAGCTTTAGCTTTATAAAAATAAGTTCTTGTTTGAAAGTGTCAACAATTTTTTGCGCTAAATTACCATGTTTTTTGCACTTCTGTGTAAGGCCTACTAATTCTTTTATTTGCCTTCCTGAATAATTAACGATTATTTTTTTCCTTCCATCGGTATTCATGCTTTATTTAGTTCTTTTAAACGCAATTAAATGAGTGGATTAGAAATTCTTATAGTGATTGTGTCTTCCAGGCGAGCCAAGACTATAGTAGTTCGTTATCTGTAGTACTACTTTAGATTTTTTTATAATAGTCCATATCAAATAGTTATAACAAAGGGCTGCATTAGTAGGAAGATATTGAAATGTTCCCATTCTGGGTTACACATTTTTGTGAAGATTTAAAGCGTTTTCCATCGAGCTTACCAAAGCTAACCGCATGTAATCAATTGAATTTCTTCGACTACACCACATAACTATGACGGCAAACCTTACCAAAACATGTAACCATTTTTTCATGGTAGTTACAAGCATTGGTATGTATTGCTATCTCTCTCTATGTCGCTGCTGTGGGATGGGTTGTTGTCATTTTCCCCATTCTTATGGTTAGCAAACTGTTCTGTTTTTATTATTGCAAATAGAGCAACTTTATTTTAACAGAAAATGGAATATTTCGTGTTAACCAAAAAATATATGGAAAGCATCATTGAGAAATTAAAAAACGGTGGGTGCAGTGTTGCAGTTTGCTGTCTTCTTAATATATATAATAAATCAAATAAGGTGTCGATGTCCAGCGGCATTTACACATTAAACGGGTATCTTAAAGCTTTGTGACAGCAATCAGCAATGCAAGATCCTTTGTAGAGGATCAAATAGACGAAGGTACATAACTATACATATACAATATGTTTAATACAAAAAACATTTTTAACATTTCAGTAACAGTAACTGCCATTTGGTAGTCAAAACCGAAACCCACTAAAAATAATGTATGAGGTACTGAAGAATTACTTGTTTCTGGAGTGATATTGCGGATATGTATAACCGCAAATATACCAAAGATTTACAGCAACAATTTTTCGGATCAAAAAGAAAAATTCCTTATCATCGGAGTCACTGCGCCTTCTTTTTTCCCTCCCTTTGCCACCTTCCCTAAAATATATACATATCAACTTTGTTCTTTATGAATTTTGCTCTTGAAGCAACTTATTTTGTTCTTGAAGTACTTCAAACTTTCTATCCTTGTTTGCTTTTTGAACTTGTAAATTTCGATCACTACATTCAACAAGTTTTTGTTTAAATGTCTGCTTTTGATACAGAGTTGCGTTCCTTTGTTTTACCTGTTTCGTCTGATTGTTGATCCTCAGTTTCATCAGACTCTGGTGTATTAATTATTTCCACAAGTTAAGGTCACTTTGTCTTCCGAACCTAAAATATCATACAGTTCGTCACAGAACTTCTTTTTTTTTGTCAGCTCCTATCTGATTCATGTGATGTCTCCATATGATGTATCCCTGCTTAGATTTTGCAAACTTTTGTCTACACCTTTCTCTATAAACTTGATACCCCATTTGTTGTAACTTATTTCCAAAGGGATAGACAAACGAAGGCGCACTCCGATGATGAGTAATGTCTTTCTTTCGTTTTGATTTAAAAAAATTGTTGCTGTACTTTTAGTTTTTATGTAGATATTTAATTTTTGTTATTTTGGAATTATAATTTAAATTTGTTATTGTTCAGAATGTAAGAAGACACCTCATATATATATATTATAAATTCAAGAGTAAGATATCTTTTCTTCAAATCATCTTCCAAAAGCAATGAAAACCATGGCACTAATGCTTGGTGATCGCCAACTGTATTAAGAATATATCCTAAATTATTATTTGGAAAGGTATCAATGATAAGGTCATTTATTATTGTAATTAGAAATTGCTTTCTTTTCAAGACTTCCATCCTTTATTAATTTGAATTTTGGATACAATTCATACAGTACATAAACATAACTTATAATTTATTAAAAATGACAGATATGTTTTTGAGCTTTCTGTAACCATGATGTCATAGACCAAACCTAACCATCGCTCCGGTGTAAACTCGAGGATAAACACCTTTAGTTACCATTTTTGTAAATATCTCTTGTCCTGCAGATTTATTGTTGTACTTTATTGTTACTGCCAATCATAACTGTAATCTTCTCCTTGCTAGTTTTACTACCAAAAACTTTTGTTGTTTAAATGTAATCTGCTTGTTCAGCAAACACTTGTCACTTTTAACATATTGACTTAAAGCAGGTAATAGTTATTTCCGTATCAAGGCCGGAAAGTGACGTTTTATCGAACGAGTTTGGAGATTGCGAGCCGAGACGGGCAAGCAAACGACACTTTCCAGCCGTGGTAAGTACAACATTTTTTCGGCTACCACATGATTACCACTTACTCAAGTCAATTTACTTGCATTTATAGTGTTCAGAATACAGATCACTCAAATTTCAAATGATTGTTTGACAGCTATTTTGACAACTGAACCCAAATAAACTTCAGAATCTTGACATAGAAGAGTACGGTAAAGTAACAGAAGTGACAAGTTGGTCCTTCAATTTGGTATGTACTTATTGTACTCTACACTGAAAAACCGTTTTATTTGTAATAACAAAATATACACTCCGCCAAAAAAGTATCGCATAATTTAGTTTTGAATCATAAAAGTATCGCATAATCTTTGTTTGTAGCATAAAGTTGTAAATATACTTTAATGCGCTCTAAGATATAATTTCTATGATTGTTTAAATAAAATACAGACCAAATAAAAACAAGAACTCATACTTGAGATTTTTATTAAAACAAGAAATTATAATTTTGGGAAGAAAAATGTCATAACAGTAGCTTTTAATACTGAGTATTGCCACCTCTGGCTCTTATGACCGCTCGCATACGGTTTGGCAGAGATTCGATTAACCTCCGTATATAAGCCTGATCCAAATTCTCCCACTCGTCACGGAGAGCATTTGCTAGTCCATGCAGGTCCGCTGGGGCAACATTTTGGGTTCGTATCCGTCTGTGAAGGAGGTCCCACACGTGCTCGATAGGGTTCATGTCCGGACTTACCGCAGGCCAATCTAAAACTGGAATACCAACATCGTTAAGGTATTCCTGGACGATTATTGCAACATGCGGTCGTGCATTATCGTGCATTAACATGAATTCGTATCCTATAATTGGCGCATATGGTACTACATGTTCTTCTAAAATGTCCGTTATATACCTGTGGGCAGTCAGTGTACCTCTGTCTACTGGTACTAACTCTGTACGACCTGTTAAACAGATGCCTCCCCAAACCATAATAGAGCCACCAGCGAAATTAGGTCTAGGTCTGATATTACACTGCGAATAGCGCTCACCGTCTCGTCTGTACACTGAGATACGCCTATCTGAGGTGTAAAGACCAAATCTTGACTCATCTGTGAAGAGTATATTGGCCCAATCACTAATGTTCCAATTTACATGTTCTCTGGCAAACCTTAAGCGAGCCACTCGGTGGTTCCTAGTGACACGAGGGGCTGTTACACCTACTCTAGCTCTTAATCCACTCTGTCGTAACCTATTCCGAATAGTTTGAGTACTCACACGAGTATTTCTGACTCTAGCCAAGTCGTTCTGCAATTGTCTCGCAGTTACATGTCTTCGACGTAATGCTTGTAGTAGTAAATAGCGGTCATCTTGGCGAGTAGAACATCTTGGACGACCTGGTACAGGTCTTCTACTGTAAATGCCTGTTTCCCTATATCTGGCTACGGCTCTAGAAACACTTGACTGATTGATGTTCATCAAATTAGCAACGTATGCTTGAGATCGTCCATCTTCGATTAAAGCAACTATAGCAGCCACTTGTTCTGAAGTTAAATTGCTCATTTTAGTTTTAAAAGCGTTGGTACAGAACTCTGACTTCGCACTTTAAAATTTGTCCGTATAGGAAGACTTTCAATAAACAACTGAGCAAACCTTACACATATTCCTTTTTATAAATGTGTTCTTTTAGGAAAAAAATAAGGTAAACACGCTAAGTTCCATTATTTTGTTAGTGTTTTTATAGTTCACATACACGAGGCAAACGTTTTGTGAACGTATAAAAATATCTTGGTTCATAAATGCCCTTTTTTAGTTTATGCGATACTTTTTTGGCGGAGTGTATCTTGTCAAGAAATATTTAGTTAATTCAACAAGATATTTTGTTATCTCAAATAAACTAAGGTTAATGTGGACAAATAATTAGGTTCAGGTAATCGAATATTTCGTAATGTCAAACAAATCGGTTTCTCAGTGTACAGAGTGGATCAAATTGGATGACATAAAGGGTAAATATACTTTGTAGCGGAAACACGAAAAAATGAGATAGGCAGTCCACAGCTATTATATTGCGAGATAAAAACACTGGGGAATAAAAAAATTATTTTTCCTCTATCTCTATTATGCCTTATAACTTTCTTATTATTTAAAATTTAAAAAAAGTGTTTAGACATTTTTGATACAGCTTTATAGGATCTAGAAACAAAATCCATTTTTTAATAATCCTTCTGTTCCCGTCCAATTTTTTGAATTATATTGTTCACTTTCATTAACCATTATGTTACTTGCAACTCTCAATAATGATAGATGTTTTCATCTATAACTATCGAATGTGTCATTTGCATCAGACAGATGATTTCATTTGCATAACTTTCAAATTGGGCTTAAATAACTGTATAGGTACAAGAAACAGGCGCAAAAGTTTCCTAATTTGACACTTTCGCTTTTTGAACTTTTTTCTTAATTGGAAGAGCCTTTTACTTTTTCAAGGGAAAAAAGTACACGGCTAACTAAATATCTCGAAAAAACTGTTTTTTTTTTTATGATTTCGTTTGATGTCTATAGTTATAAAGGAAAAGTTGCAGAAAATTATTTGCTTAATAAAACACTTTAATCAAAGTTTCTATTTAAGTTTTAATTTCTGAGATATGTTTCTTAAATGGAAGCCATAGTCGGCTATGAGTACATAAAAGAGATTCTTTAACGATTCCAACGATGTAAGACTTGACATAGTTATTTTTAGAATTTAATAAATTAAAGCAGTTTTTTCTTTTAATTTCCGAACTATTCACATGGTAAACTATGGAAACAATTGAAAGATCATCGCGTTTGGTAACAAAATTCAAGATAGTTATTATATATTTTTTTTTAATTTTTACATTTTAATTAAGTAATTATAATTAATTACTTTGGTATGAAATGTTTATTCCGTAGGAATTACGTTTTTACAAAAATATGATTTCTGAGAAACTAATAAACAGAATCTGACAAATAAAACATTATGAAACAATAGAGGAAATTGGGATACTACTAAAGTAGTTACTAACAATGTAATTAACGTTAGTTAGTGAAGTATTTAAAAGTCAATATGTTCAAAAAGTTCACCATTATGATTCATCCACAAGTAATACCTTTTTAAATTTGAATTTGTTGCTTTTCTAACCCGACGCTCGTCAATATTAGCAAAGCTTCTTTAAAGTCAGTTATAAACAGAGAAGAGTACACACAGAAAAACGATTTCTTGATTGAAATAAACATATTTTCTTGACTATATTCACTTAACATAAGTAAATATTTACTTCGTTCAAGAAAATGTTGCAGGTTTAAGTAATTAAACTTCTTTGCATAAACTATTTTATTTTCTTTAAATTTTGCTGAAACCAAACAATATAATTTTCTTCATCCAAGTATTTAAAATAGTATAATGTAACGTGCGTTTTTATTTCCAATGCAGTGGAAATTGCTAAATTGACCCAAAATCAAATGGTGTATATTTAATAAAAATGTTTTCAATAAATAATTTGTTGATATTACAGATCATACTAAATACCTTGCAAAATTTAATAAGATTAAAATGGCCAAATCTTCAACTGCTGCAGAGGTGGAACTAGCAAATACCTCACATTTCGCAATAGAAAATCCAAAGAAGAAATGGGGACCAAAGGAAGCTAAATTGTTAGCTACCTTACGTCTTCAGAGAGAAGCAGAATTCCAGCATCCCAAATGTAAGAAAATTAAATTATAGGACACCATCAAACAAGGCTTAGAAAAACACAATTGCATAGTTACTGTTGATGAATCCCAACAGAAATGTCGGAATCCCCTACAAACTTACAAATTAAATAAAGAAATACAAAAATCAACTGGTGGAGGAAAAATAACATGGGAGTTGTTTGAACTTTTTGATAAACATTTAAGTGGAAAATCATCTGTTATGCCTTCTAATAATTTGCTATGTAACAGTCTAGATAATATCACGGACAATGATAGTTCAGACTCTTTAGAAATGGGTGATATACCAAAAGCAACGAGTAAGAAGAATTATATGGATTTAAAGAAATATTTATTGTTTTTCTTGATTTGAGGAACTTTTTCTCTTGTACCAAGTATGCGAATATTTAAATTAAGTGCATATTTACTTAAAAATTCAAGAATTTATTTTTCTTCGTCGAAGTAAATACTTCTTTGCATATATATTAAGGTGGGCCGTTTACTTGACTTGAGTGATAATCACTTGTATCAAGTAATCGTTTTTCTGTTTGTATATTTACATAATTATATTAATTATGTTAACTAATTTTCTCATAGCTACAGATATTGACAGGAAAGATTTTGTAAGCAATATTTCAGCTTTACCCACTTTTCCTAGGAAATTGACTAATGGAAAGTAAATCAAACAGCATAATCGTTACATTAATATTATTCTATCACGTAATATCGTACGCACTTAATATTCAGTTCACTACAATTCGATTTTTCAATAACCATATTCACGTTAGGTTTTAGGTTATACTTTCTTGTGATGTGTTCAATTACGTAAGAGTGATACATTTAAAATTTAATAACGAACTTTAGTTTCTAATACTAATATCCCTACGTAATACGGAAAAGTCGCTTAAACTTTCACGCAAGTTATTAAGTTCACAAACAACAAATTTAGGAGTCACGTTTGATGAAACGTATATGACATTACTGAAAACAGTAAAATCAACTTTAATCAAGAGCAGGTAAATATGCTAACGTAAAACTATTAATAGTAATTAATGTAATGTTTAATATGTAGTACAGTTATCGGATGGGGATACACAGTCAAAGGTCAAGATCCTTAATTCGTCAATATAAATATATACACTTAATACATTTTAAGAGTGATAAGGTAATATAAATATTTGCACTGTTATTGCTTAAGATTGTTTCTTCTAAATATTTACTACAGATTGGTTATATTTTTAGACAAATTTTATATCTACATTCCTCATAGGGTTACGTCTGTACAAAAATCTGGCTGAAAATTTCTTTTTCGATTTTGGTAAAGCTTGAGACTAGATACATATGTATGTGTATGTAGTTATGTAGATGTATACCTTCTTGTGCTTTGCAAATAGCGTTATCTGCATCGAAACATTTTCGTTAATGGTGTAGAGTGTAGATTATAGATAAAGGAGGTTCTGTGCGTGTATCTATATTTATTATTTGCAGTAGATATCTCAACAGTATAGGTTTCAGACGGGAAGGTTTTTCGTCGTCTTGAACGGTAATCGCTACGTGTACTTCACTTCTACGCATCTGCACATTAAGATATCGCTATCTTAATTTAAACGATTAAAGGTGCGATCGCACTCCATATTTTGTTGCCGACTACATCGAAAATTAATAAGAAACTTCTTTCTTATGGTATTTCTTCGCACGAAATGAGTGGACATAAAACAAAAGACTATATAAATAGTGAAAATTGTAATAGTAAAATATAACAAGCCGTAGACACACAAAAATTTGGAGTTAGTTCTAACAGCTGATGGACGCCAGCACACTGAAAAAGTGTACCCTGGCATCCATCCATTTTTGGTGTTAAAATAAATGTAGTTAGCGCTTCTAATGCCGGAAAGTGTTGGGTTTGAATTTAAAAATGAAATGTTTATCCCTTTTACATTATGCATGTGAAAACTTACGAATTTGTAAGACTCATGCTTCAGTGATTTGGTGCTAGAACTGTCACAGAAAGTGAGATAAACTGGATATAACCAGTTTGCAACAAATAAATAAGTGTAGATTTACACTTTTAGGACAATATTTTCATTTTTATGGATTAATTGCTTAATTATGCTACGTAACTCCACTCTTTTTTGTCTTTTTGTTTAATTTCGGATGATTTCTTTACCTCGTGGTGTTAGAAATGTGTTGAATTTATCCTTTTTCCTGATAAATTATTTTCCTTTTTTCTTTTTTCTCTTCTGGATTCTGGATAAGTTGGAGGGTGCCTCCTGCCACAGCATTTCGGCCTCATTAGGCCCATTATGCTTCCTCCGTTTATGTTGTCCCGCCTAGGTTGTCCACCAGCCTATTGTCTTCACAAACGCTACACTGTAAAAAAATTTCTAGTAAAATTACATGTAAAATCGTTGGTAACAAAGTTGCCTACGATATTACAGGTAAATTTACTTCATCCAGTAAAATTGCTATCTACCAGTAAATTTCATACACTGATGTATTTTTCAGTTGTTCTGTAAAATTCATATGTAATATTTATATAAATTGTATATTTACCGAACAGTCAAGTAATTTTGGCATGTAATTTTATAACGAAGGCAGGTAAAAATACTAAGAAGGTGAATATTACAGGTGTAAATATACATTGCACAGAAAATTCCCTTGCATGTGTGATTTTGATTACAACCTTATTACTTTTTACAGCATACTGTAACTCGAATTAAATTCCTGTTTAGAGTGCCGATGATTCCAATATAAATTTGGTAACATTGAGGAATATAAATTGTATAATTTTACTTAGACATCACCATTAATATTCCGTAATGTTATCAAATACACATATGGATATCAGAGGCTAGTATAAATAGTAATTTAATTAAAGGCAAAGTATCATTACTATAGGATTATAAAACATAATAAGTACTAAAACAATAAAATTCTTAGTTATTAGACAATTTTGTTGCAGCTTCAGAACTTGCAAAACGTCAATGTTGTTGAGTTATAGGAATAAAACTAATAGTGTTTTCGACTTATTGCACTTTACGCGTGGAGTATATCTATCTCCCTTACTAATATTATGTATTAAAATAAGATGGAAATACAATCAGTAGATAAAAGTGCAGTAAGTCGAAAACGCTATAAGAATAAGCAAATACATATTTTATTAATCTTCAGTAGAATAAAAAATATAAATTTCCTTTATCTGACATTTAATGGCTATTTCCGAACGAAATGCTATCAAATTCATTGAATTTTGCTCTGAAACAAAAAAAGAGAAACAAATGTTACTTCCATTATATTATTATATGTATATATCAGTAAATAGATCAAATGAAATTAATGTAAATAGGTACCTACAGCTTGTGCACGAATAAATACTCCACTACAAGAAGGAAAAGATAAATATCATTTTTACTTATCGCAACACCCAATTGATGAATAATCATTAAAAACGACTACTGAATTATTACAGCCAAGTTATCTTTAAAAAGTCTCTTATACATTATACAAAAACGAATACAAATTGCATCATAGGTTTTCACAGTTCTCTACACCGGGAGCAAGATCCTGAGATGCAATTACTGTAAATATAAATGCATTATTTCTTTACAAAAGTAATGTATTAAAGGTTTTGTTTTAAGTAAATAAGCTGTAACAGTTCAGCATTCGTTTTAATTTTAACAGTGAATCGTGAATAATAGTGAAATTTTTAATCAATTTGTGTTTATATTCATGGAGCAATAAATAATTTATGAAAACATTAGGTTATGTTTAATATTGGCGTGTGTTCCATCATGAATCAGAATACCCTCCAAAGTATTAACAATAAGTAAAATCGGTGAAATATTTAAAGCAAAAAATAATTGCTGTATTAACCACATGTGAAAATATATTAAAATGAGTATTTTTATAAAAGCATCTTACCTAATTCTTTTGCAATGCTTGAGGCAGCACACAAACAGGAACAATCACCCCAACTTGCGATTGTTTATGCGTCACCATAACTGACTAGAATTACCTACGCGCACAGGCAAATAACCCAATAACCAATCACATTGCGGCGTATGAATTTTGTGCATTTGAAGGTAATTTTACCCAAATATTCCAGTAAATTTTAGTAGCAATCGCAAAATATTACATGTTTTTTACGGTATTTTTTCTTTTCATTTTTATTACATCTCAAAAGTACATGAAATAACTATAAATTTTACCGAAACTTCTCTTTCCATCTCAAATATCCTGGAAAAAACAGGTAAAATAAGGTTTACATGATTTATCGTAGTAAATTCACAACGTTATTTCATGTAATATTTCCGATTTACTATAGTAAAATTACTGTAATTTTTTGCAGTGTAGGACATTCCCCAGGGGAGCTCTCCTAACGCTGGCGATGTCAAGCCGAACGTCCCCAAGTATGGTTTTTCTAATGAATGATAGTGCAGGGCAGTTACAGAGAACTTGATCAGCCGTCTCATCCTCTAATTGACAGTCCCTACAAATTGGACTGGTCTCTAATCGCAGCTAAAAAAGGTGCGCTTTTAACTGACAGTGTCCGGTTAGAATTCCGATCACTAAGCGAAGGTTCTCCATGGACATTTTCACATAGTTTGATGCCGTTTGTCTATCAGGGTAAGATAAAGTGCCCCTGGCAAAACGGCACGCGCAATTCTCATCCCAGGTTTTAATGAATTGCTCATGGGTGATAATTTTGATCTGGTCACACAAGGATATGGTAGGCCTTATAAACGGTCCGGCACCGTACAGAACTGTCCTGGCCAGTCTGTCAGCCTCGTCATTGCCCAGATTGCCGTCGTGTCCTTTAGTCCAACTAATCGTGACTTTATTTCATACAGAGATCTGTGCGAGAGCTCTATGACAGTCCAGCATCAGTCTAGAGGTTATTTTTGGTTGCCTCAGAGCTGATACAAGTTGTTTGTTATTTGTATACAAATCAGTATTTCTGTCCACAATCCTGAGTTCAGATAGGTTGTTGGTGGCTAAAGTAAGTGCTGGCACCTCTGTTTGGAAAGCAGACAGCCCATCCCCGAGCGGCCAGAATTTCTTAAGGTTGAGTTCGCTGGAATAAATACCAGCTCCCGTCCCTGTTTGTGTCCTGGATCCGTCCACGTAGACGGACATGGAGTCCACAGCGTGAGTACTCCTCGTTCCATTTGGAGAAGCATCGTAGGGTCAGTCATAGACAGATACGGGGGATATACTATCCGCGCCAGCTTCCAGGACGGGCACCCTTTTGCAGGCAACCCACCCCAGAGCTGGCGTCGGCCTCCGTAAGCCCCACGGCAGTCTCTCTATTAATGCTAACCGACAGCAGCCTAATCATGATCGCCTCGCGGGCATAAAGTCCTAGTGGCGGCAGACACAGCATGACTTCCATGGCAGCTGTCGGTGTTGTTCTTAGTGCACCGGTAATACTTAGGCACGCACATAAAGTAAGGACATATTTCTGCCAGAACCTTTTGCGGGATATATGTAGCAGTATAATACTGGAGAAACTCAGAAGTAAAGTAGAGCAGAGAAAATCCAAACACTGGGAAAATCTCCAGGGAATGAGGCAAGCTAAAACTCTTCTGGAAACCTATAACCAGAAGAGATCTACAGAATGCATCAACCTGAGTAAACTTGAGTAAAAATAACATTAGTATATTGACAGGGATCCTTTAAGACCATTGTAAACTGAACGAACATCTAAGCAGGCCTGGGATAGCGGAGGAAGCCGAACGTAGATTTTGTGGGGAAGAGGATGAAACATCAATCCATCTACTCTCAAACTGCGCAACGCAAGTGCCCTGCGCCTGGGAACACGTGAAATTGAGGAGGGAGAATTATCTAACCTGGGGCCTTCTGACATTCTGCACTTTCTGAAAAGAATCAGACTGGACGGCCAGCTGTAAATACAGCGATAATAGGGGACACAATAGACCTTTCAGGTCGCAGTGTACTATCACTCTAATATTACATACATACATACAAGACCATATTTCGACTTATTATGTATTTTTAACAAATTAAGTTACCAATAGTATGTGAAAGAAATTCGGTCGCTCGAATAATGGGTTTTCTTATTTCCAACAGTGGTTAACGCATATGTTCGATATGTCGACCATTTTGCTGCTGTACAATCACCAACTGTTCCTCCAAATTGTACACATCGAACTAAACCAATTCCTGCTTGTAGATCCATTTTCTGAAAGTTTAAATCGTTTTGATGGACGTTAACGTGAGTTTTATTTTAAGAACAATTATCTAAATCGCGCTGATTTATCAGCAGTTGACACGACAACTCTTTCCAAAAGCAACTAGATTCCATTTATTTTCTGTTACTAGTTTGATTTCTTAAAATTATATAAGACTTTAAAGTAAATCCCTTACTTTATGATGACCCCATATTTTTCAATTAATTTTTTTCATTTTCGATCCTCACCTTTGAGATCTTGCTTATTATTGAAGATAGACGATAGGTTTAAAAACGGAAAAACCTCATTGTCTTATTTTGCCTCTAGCACTTTTATTTGGCCTTGCAGAGAAAAAATTTCCCAAGGCCACTTTTAATGTTCTATCTAATGTTGTGCATGAAATTTTTATACGAAGTTTCGCTTTCTTCTGGTCATCATCAATTTTCTTATTTCTTATGGTCGCCATATTGAATTTTGACACCGTTAGAAAGAGTCTTTTTTTCTTATTTCAACCATGTGTAACATGTTGACAAAAGTTTTTGATATTATGCTTTAACTGACGAAGAATTCAATTTAAGATTAAATAAGGTAGCCATGAAATTTCGAACTGTCAATCACTTAACGTTGAATTAGTAATGGCAAAATGTCGTATACCAACGAAGAGAAA
This sequence comes from Cetonia aurata, assembly GCA_949128085.1. Taxonomy (NCBI): domain Eukaryota; kingdom Metazoa; phylum Arthropoda; class Insecta; order Coleoptera; family Scarabaeidae; genus Cetonia; species Cetonia aurata. The sequence continues at coordinate 4,886,579 of OX421885.1, forward strand.
CGAGATATGTTATGTATTTTTTAATCATCGAATTGAAATGCAACAATAACTAGTACACGATATTTACAATTGTATCCTGAACGACGACAACCATATCGTACCATTTTCCTGGATTTTGGTAGAAAGTTAGTCGAGTATGGATCGTTTACCAAAACGCATAATGTTTACGGTGACCGGAATTTGGATAGAAATCAACGGGTTATTTTACAAATGGTAAATTAAATGGTGAGAATCGAAAATGAATCAGCCTGTATATATGGAAAGCAACTACTATATGTACTACTATATCGTAGGCATTCAAGTAGAAATATTTGAGCCAAAATTGATAGTTCTATAATTCGTAAGATTAAAAGTAATTAAATGACTGGCTAAATTAATTTTCGGTGAATTTCGAGTTAAAATCGAATGAAAAAAATATATTTAGCTGATCACTTTGATTTTGAGTATTACTAAATTATCCATGTGGATGTAATATTATTATTTTAACAAAAAAGACGCAATTTACATTAAGGTAGATTTTTTTTTGACAAATAGCAGCTCTACGGTATTTATAACTCCTCTAATAGCGAGGCGGATGTGTATGAATACTGAATAGCAGACAATGTATTGCTGTCCCTGAATAATGCCATTTATTATTTTTCTAATACATGGTAATATCTGTTTTTCTCTGTGTCCACTACAATGTATTATTCCTACATTATAGACACATTAACTGACCCATTTTAGTTAGATCATTAGTTGTTAATAAATGCGAATATATAAATGTAGACATATCATTTATTAGTCTTGATTGCAAATGAGTTTCTTGCGGTCATTACAAGGCCAAGAGTTTGTTTTGTCGATGATGTCATTTTAAATTTTAACAATGATTACAGGACTGCATTTTCCAGATTAAATTAGTTTTTTAGTGTTTTAGTTGAACTGCTGAAAAATGTTAATAAACTTCTAATAATTCCGTTTCAATGTTATTTTAACCTTGTTTCATTCTCAAATAATCTTAGCTCATATATAAATGTATAATCTGTAGATGTTTTAATTTGATATTTTTTCCTTTGGGTGAATTTAACTTCATATTTGGATTTTGCTTTGTGGTAGGGAAAATTGTGACGATAGAAACAAATTTGATGAAATGTTTAATTAAACGTTCGTTTTGGCTGCATATAGGTATGTAGCCTTTATAATTTTTTGGGCTTGGTGAGAGTCGTTAACATGCGGTTTACGAGAAAACTGCTGCATTTCTTATTCCTCCCTTTATAGACTCAGGTCTGATTCCCTTCTAAATTTGAGCTGTCCAATCAAAACTTGGTTGGTGGTTGACCACGATCAGGATAAGATAGTTATTGAGAGCCGAAAATGAAACTCTTCATCATATCGCTGTTCCATTGTCTAGTTAATTAATCTGCTATTGATTCAATGTTTCTGCCAGATGACGCTCATCAGGATTACACATAACAGTAGTATTATATGTAATCCTGTCGCTGCCGGGTTTCTTCAACGTCTGCGGTGGTGTTTTAGAGTATGCATGAGCTTTTTGTCATCAATACTCTTCTTATTATCGTTACGTTTCAAAATTTGGGTTTCTTATTTTGCATTCATTTGCTGCCTGGCTTCTGTCTTTCGCTGATAGACCGGTAACTCTATGCAGAAACAGCTTAACAAGTTGTTTTTCATCCAGGCCAAGGCAGCCTGGTTTTTCTCTTCCTACTCCTCCTTTCTCATCCTAACAGGACAGGCATTAGCGGAGTTTTTATAATCTTCAAATATTTGATTGTTATCACACCTTATTACGCTAACCCAAACTAAAATCTAAATATAAAACATAATGTTGCCACTAGTTGAGATAGTAGGTTACTACAGATTATCTGTTTCTTCTACACAGATAAAAATACGGAGTTGGATTTAACACCGTTTCAACACTTTTCCGGTGTTCCCTCGCGACCATCCGTTCAAGGAGCCTCCATTTAAGAGTTAAATATTTTACACCTCAACGGAAAAAACGTGGAGGCAATTTCCTCCAATAAGGAGGATGTTTCTCCTCTTACGAAGGTAAAACACACCGCATGGGAGCTACTGAAATCCATATTAGAGGTAACTACCTCCTTAATAGATGAGATTACCACCGCCAAGGAGAGATTCTAACTCCATTTGAGAGTACATCCCCTCCTTGACAGACGAAAATGCCTCCGTTACGGAAACTATTGTTCCATGACGGTGCGATTGAAATCCGCATCGGAGGTAACTACCTCCCTAGTAGACGAGATTACCACCGCCAAGGAGAGATTGTAACTCCATTTGAGAGTACATTCCCTCCTTGACAGACGAAAATGCCTCCGTTACGGAAACTATTGTTCCATGACGGTGCTATTGAAATCCATATCGGAGGTAACTTTTTCCGAAATAGAAGAAATTACCTCTTTTAGCCAGCGTTTCTAATTCCATATCAGAATTAATTGATTTCATAGCGAAGTTACTGGAAACCAAAACGAAGTCTGTGGGCGATTGCAGTCACAGTACCTTTTATACGATATCAACTATGTGTAAACATCATATAGATATTACATAGTCACAATTACCGATCACAATTTACATTCAGTAAGAAGTACAAAGATTATGAAACAAGCGTAGCGCCATCTTTACGACAAAATCTATAGTATCATATTTATGTAGCTAAACGAATTATCAGTATTATGATATTCCTACTATATAGATATAAAACTATACAGCATTCATTTCATTTCATCTCATTATTAATGCGGTTTCCAGTTATGTATAATAATCAAAGTAAGGTGACTGTTGCTAGCACCTAATCAAATAAACACAACACCTTTTGATATTCTGATACTTTATGCGTAAATATATATTATATTTCTTGTCTGCCATTTCGGTTCATACACGATGTGTATCTGTACATACAGAACTATACGTCTTATGGCTAAACAATAAAAGGAAGGGTTTCTGCTATTTGACGCCATTTTCAAGTGCTTTCCTCATACAACGTTTACGTATGCGTTCATCGACGAGCATTAACCAAACTCCACTTTGGACAAAAAAAAATCCCGAAAGGATTATTTTTCTCCTGTTCGGTGTAAAACTGATGGAAATAAATACGCAACTAAAACTATGTATTGTATTCAAAAAAATAACTCCGATAAAAACGGAATATTACATGAATCGGATACATTTAACAGCGTTTAGTAGTTGAAATAAGAATAACCCTGATATGGAGAGAATATAATATGCAATGAATACATTTAACTGCGTTTGGGAGTTAGATATACAAATATCCGTAGCGGAAATAATAAGGAGGATGTTTTCTCCGTGTTGAAGTTAAAATATCACGGAGGACATTGTGAGCCTCCGTTTCGGTGGGGATTTTCTCCGAAAGGGATAAAATGCCCACCGTTTTGTAGATATACAACTCTTTTCTCTACATAAAGCCTTCCGAATCGGAGACTCTGTATTTCACTCCGCTATATTTTTACCTGTGTAGTGTTAATTATGTAACAGATGCTATTGATGTCCTTATTATATATGTACTCACCCTTATGAGCCTGTTTAAGTATCACATGTTCCACAACCACTTCTGCTTAATACAAGTAAAAGAACAACTTTAGGCGAGTCAATTACAATTTAAGCAATACTGACTAAAATATTTTTAAAAAGATTAACTATTGTTGATGATACTTTGGAGAGTTTTTACTTATTTCATTCATAATAACTCGGCCCCAATCTTTCCAGGGTATCGTAAGAAAGATAGACCTGCACGAGTAAAGATACGATTCCGATCCTAGCGATCGCGACGAGCGAATTAGTTTAGCGGTATGCTTCACAGAAAATAAACAAGCGCATGCTATATTTGGCGACAGATTTTCGTGCAACATGAAAGTTGCAGCCGTGCACCAAAAACAGGCGACATGTCGCTTATTGTTGCCTCAGTGGAATTGTGTCCCTTTTAGTCACTGGTCGCCGTCGCACTATGGGGCGAACGCGTATATATCATCTCAAAATTTAATAACTTTAAAAGTAATGCATATATCGTAGTGGAATTTGTAATGTAACTTAATGAATACATGCACTTTTATAATTTATAAAGAGTTTATAAAATGTTAAACTAGAAATATAACAATCAGCGTAATGAAAATAAACTGTGTAAATCTCCGCCACACTACAAATTGTTTACGAACATATAAATAATAATATACAATAGGTACTTAACATTAAAAAAACATTTTAGGCTTTTCTCTTATGCAGTCTTAAAAAAATTAAATTCACAAGAAAAATGTTCTCTATTCACTATTTACACTTTCTTCCGATTCTACACTTAAATTTTGTTTTTTTTTTTTAGCTTCATCATCTAATTCCATAACTTTTCGTGCTTTAGACCAACGTTTACTAGACAGATATGGATCGGAAGTATACATGAGGGTGTGGAATACATCTTCATTTGTTGACGATCGGGAGCATTTTCTAGCATGGTGTAAGCCAACATTTTTATAATCCTTGTTTCCTGCTTCCTGAGCATCCTCTGAAAGCTGTCCCAATGGTAGCAAGGCAAGATGTTTTATGATGTTTTCTCCATGGGTTAACACCTTGTGCACAGAAGCTGGCATATAGTACCATCCGTACTCTTCTACATAATATTCCGCGGTTGTTCTTGCATATTTCGCGAATCTCTTTGCGTCAATAGGTTTTCCGCTAGCCATAGTTTGTAAAAGTATGTGAAATCTTTTGACCAGATGTTCATTTACTTCAGTTATATTTGCAGTATATGTGTAATTAAGAAATTAAGAATTAAAGAACCTTCTGGCGGTGTTTCCATTGCGCTACGTTGACGAGGTTTATCGACAATCAGCCCAAGCTCGTCACTGAATTTTGTTTGTATTTCTTCTTTCGTTTCTTTGTTTTCTCTTTTTTTTTCTTCGCTTCGAGCTGACAACTTTTTAAATTGTAAGTTATATGAAATATGTAAAATACATTCCATAAATCTAATCCAGCAATGTAATGTTGAAATCCCGAATCTGTAGGCTTCTTGCCTAACCTGTTTGCTTCTAACAAGTTCCAAATTATTCATTTCAGATGGCTTTGCGAGACATATTGTGCATGCTGAAGAAGAAGATATATCAGTCAACACTTGCGTTACCTTACCGTCAATCATCGTTAAAATTACTTCGTGTTTTACGGAAACAGTTGTTTGTTCAGAAATACCCACCTGGGTAGGTTAAAGCGCAGAAACTTCTTTTTCTAAGCCTAAAATAACTTGACTTGTTGTTGCTAGAGTTTCTTTAGTAAACTCAATTGATATTGGACGACAATATCTGTTGGAAGGGGGTGTCTGATTTTACCATACTACTTGACTGTTTTCAGAATTAACTAGCTTTAGAGGAATTAAAGAAGCAATAAAAAGGTTTGCATCTGAAATAAATTCACTGCCACCCATTACTAATAAATAGATAATTAATTAGGTACAAACAAAATTTAATAGACAGCTAGGTACTTTAAACGTATTCCAATATGAATAACGTATTTAGCAAAATATGTATACCTATATGTGGGTCCATCAATGTTCATAACCTATAACCTTTATTACGCAGCGCTCAGAAATCCAGTATTTTAAGAAGGCGCAAGTTTTTATTGCTGATTCTTAAAGTAGACACCCTAACGAATATAAAAATCAAATTTCTAACCACCGGCAAAAAGCGCTAATTACTAAATGTCTAATGCAAGTTTATATTTCCCCTAAATTAAATAGTTTCGCTTCTCAATTTAGTTTGAAGCAGTTATTAACTATAAAGAACTAAAATTAACCCTTTACGTAGCACATATGTATTCTTCCAAACTAATAAAATACAAACAACATCTAGATTCAACGCATAACATATTCTAATAGGAGTTCCAAGTTGCGCATAAAATGGTGCAATAGATCTGTTGCTTATAAATGTTCAACTTTGAGGCCTGATAACAAATTAACGGAAAGAACTACAAAAAATATTGTCGTAAATTCAAAAAATATAGGTATCAAGGATTCATAATCACTTGTTATACTCTTACTACGTAGTTGCCAGTGAATTTTGAGACGATATTGGCCTGTTCTAATCTATAATTGCATCTCATTATTGTGCAGATTATTTAAAGTTTCAAACTATTTACCCATTTAAAAACATTAGTGAAACGTGAGTTAGAAAATCTATAAAGAAATTTTATAAAATGCTTTAATATGGAGACAGATATTCTGATAAATATTCGAAATATGTATAGTGATGGCGAAAACTGTTTGAATTTAAATGATTGGATGGTATATTTTCGATAAGGCTTGAATTTCAGATCTGTCATTAATGCAGTTTTTATTTTTATTTATATGTATCATTTCCAAAATACATCTGGCTCTTTATTTCTTTGTCAATAGTGGATGTATTATCAAAAGTAAATGCTTGCCCTGTGTTTTTATGTGTTTTTAAAGAAGTGATATTATTCTAGTATTTGTGACCTTCTATATATTCTTCAAATACTATCAAGTTTACACTATGTATATTTCGTCACAATTGTTACATGAAATTTTATAAAGTAAATCACTTTGTTGCAGTTTTGACATTGTATCTTTTAATTTAGAATAGTGTAATTGTAAATTTTTATGATTTTTGTGTGCAACTTTCACATTGTATGAGTTTAATATTATATTTATTTTTTCTGACAATATATGTAGATGCATAAGGAATGCTAATATATTGAATTATTGGATCTGCATAGAAAGGTGTAGGCTTGTGTGTGGCATTATAGTAACTATGAACTTTATACTTTATTGTTTTGTTTATTAATTGCAAGGAATAGTTATTTTTTTTTGTAAATTATTTTTGACTATGTTGAGTGTTTCTTGCATCTATTTTGGATTGGTTAAATCAATTGCTCCGCTTATTAAGGCTAACATAATATCTTTTTGGGTTGTATAAAGTTGAAGTGAACTATAAGAGTTAAGTATCGTCCTGAGAAAATTGGTTTAAAATATAATTTCTCAAAATTTTATGTGTTTTCACGAATATTACATTTCTTCATATTCAATTGCAAACTTTAACTGGGATGAAAATTATTAATTGTTTTATTTTTTGTTCAGCTAAGCAAACTAAAGAGTCATCCACATATCTTTGTATAAAGTATATAGGTTTGAAATTAAATTTGTTAATAAGTTGTTCCTCTGTATCTTCTAAAACTAATTGGGCAGTTGTGCTAGAAATAGAAGATCACATTGTACAGCCATATATATTTGTTTATAGAATTGATTGTTATATAAAAAAAATATCTACTTTCCCCAAAAAATTATTCGTACAAAGAAACACAAAGCAGGTATGTATGTATCATCGCTAAGATCCACATTTATTGCATTTATACCATCTAGGATAACTACTAAAAACAGTGAAAACGTCAAAATTTAAAATGCAATCAAACAAAAAGTAGTACATTTTAATAAATAGAAATCATTTAGTTTTAAATTAACAAAATCTGCCTGATTTTATAAAGAGAAGTATTAAATTCTAAAGGATATACATAACTGATCAATTAACGACGTTCAAAAGCAAACATTTTCTATATCACATAACTGTAAAGTTTAAAATCAGTTATTTCGTTATTTCTACCAAGGAAAAATATTTCTTTCTCGATAACATGAAGAATAGATGAATGGATGTCATTCACACCTCGCAAAAATAATAGTGAAAGCAAGTGAATAGAAATTCCTTGCAGGAAACGGGAAATATAATCATAAAATTGAGAGTGTTCTTTTCTTAACTAGTGAAAGTAAAACGATTTGCGTTGAATGCGCATATGTTCACTGAGCCATTATCTAAAATACTCGCGCTTTACAATCTGTACCACATCAAATATTGCTCAAAAAACGAAAATTATACTTAGAATAAATCAAGGAATGCATAAACATTAATCTGTGGAACATGAAATCAATCTCATCTGATACTGAACAACAAATAAGTAATTTTACTGCAATTTCTAAGCGGAAACATTCCACTGTTAATACGTAAGAGTTATACAGTTACCTATTGTTCCAGTCCATGCAAGTCTTGATAAAGTAAATTAAGAATGCGTAAAATGTGATTTTATCCAAATAATATTTTATCAATATATTTTATGGTGAATCTACTAAATTGTAAAAACCCAACATTATTTGAGTTAAGTTCCTTTTAATATCTCAACAATATTCCGAATAACTTTTCTAAATGTCTGGATATGTTGCAATAGATGTTTAGGAAGTTTAGTGAGTGATAATTAACAAATTATTTTCCCTTTATACTATAAATGTTGTAGAATAATAGACTATAAACACACTATAAGTCTTATATTTTTAGAACGCAAGGAAAAGAAATCTTTGTATTAATTATAATGTGAAATACAAATACATACATATGTAAGCAACTCTAAATATAGACTATTCTACGCAGTATCTACTATAAACAGGTAGTTTAATAGGAAAAGCTACTAGTTCGTAAAGATAATTTTAGATCATTTTTTACGTAATTAAAAATTTCTATAAACTTTTCTCTGTTTCATAAAGTAGGCAAGCTAATTTAACATACGCAGGAAAACAGTTGAATCTTCGCTAATTTTATAAAGGGACTGAGAAGTCACCTTATCTTTTAAAATTAATTGATAATTGTTTCTACTGTATGTTTAATATTTTTTTCTTTAATATAGTTAATTCTTCACATATCTACCTATAAAAAATGTAACTACAGAAAGTTTTCATTATAGATTGAATATTTCTCATTTCTCCTGCAACTCGCCTCTTATCTTAATGGTACGACAAACGACACATTAGTCCTTGAAAGATAGGACGAATAAAAAAGTAATGAAATAGGTTATCCTACATCGGACCTTGAAATTCTTGAAATATTTAGTTGTAAAATACTTCATCTGTGGGATATATCACATTGTCAACTTCACAGATGCATTCACAATCAGTACCTTTTCAGGGGCGACACTGTTAACTTAGTAAACAGCGTCCGCGATAATCGATGAAATAAGGAATACTTTATTACACACTCGTCTAGACCAGCAGTTGAAACTATTGCCGCAAGTGTCACAGCTTATACAGGCTATTTATTAAACATACGGAAAAAATTGTAAGGGTTTTTCCCTAAACTATTCTAAGAATATTTTGTCCTTTGATGATTTTTGGGAAAAATAAATGATGTGGAAAAGAAGTGTACAAACAAAGACAGACGAAGACAAGGAAGAATATATAAAGACAAGAAACATAGTTAAAAGCATGGTGAAGGAAGCGAAAAGGAAATGCTGGAAGGAATTTGGGATAAAATTAAATGAAATGTATATAACAAACAATAGAAAGCTTTGGAGCCAAGTAAAAAGGCTAAAGGATAGTAAAAAGAAACAAGTTAGAGCTATGAAGAATCAATACAATGAACTAAAAACTACGACAGAAGAAGTACTACAGATATGGTCGGATTACTTTGAAACTAAATTCAGGGAAGAAGAAAAGAATGCGTGTGAGGAGAGGAATCTGGATCAAACAGATGATGACATAAGTGAAGGGGCGACGGAATTACGTTGCTGGAATAGAATGGCACCAGTTAAAATAAGTAACTTACTTACTTCTATGCAGATGATATACTATTGGTAGCGGATAAAGCCAAAAAAATTGAAAAACTAGTGCAAGTATATATAGAAGAATTACAAAAATTAAAACTTGAAATAAATAGTGAAAATGCAAAACTATAATCATAAACAACAATGACAATAGAAATAAGAGGAGAACCAGTTCGAAAGAGTTTCAGCATATGAATATTTAGGGAGTATCATAACTGAAGACGGAAAGATAGATGCTGATATAAATAGATTAAAGAAAATAAACAACCTATAGTACGCCCTAAATAAGACAAGGCAAAAAGTTAATCAAGAATCAGTAACTACTAAGATCGAGAAGACACAGCTGAAATGGTACGGACATATAGTAAGGATGGAAAATAAGACATTGATTAAAAAGGTGCTGGAAGCAAAAAGCGTGGATAGCAGGAAAAGAGGAAGACCAAGGAAGAATTGGAACGAAAGAATAGAAGGAATAGGACGGGCAAGGGGAAGTACGCTGCGAGAAATGAAGGAGCTAGGGATAGGAAAGCTTGCCGGAAGTGGGTCGACAAGCCAAGGTCGTGACCAACTCATCCGACGCGTATAATGGGCAAAAGGATCTGAAGAAGAAAAAGAAGATGATGATTTTTGGGAAGTCGCTTTGTTTTTACGATACAGGGCAAAAAAATGTTTGACGTAAAACAACGTTTTATTACCAAAAATTAGATGTAAAGCTTCGCAATTTACAAGAACTGTTGAAACTACCTGCAGCTAGGATGCAAGCATCCAATCTTCTCCTTATTGATTACCGGACTCTTCGAAATCACCAGGGTCGTTTCTTATAGAACAACACTCGGTAATTATCCGATTTCTCTCAAACTTTCCATATTTTCAACCTGGAGAAGCTACTATGACTCCATCGAATCTGCCACAACGGCGGCTCGTCTAAAGGAAGTATTATGTAAAGACACGGCTGTGTGACGGCTATCTTCAAGAAGTGGTCTTACCCATGTATCCACTTCACACAAATCAGCAAGCATACATCCCAGGGAGATCTACCAAACTGCTTTGTTTCTGTATACTGTCATAATTACGACCATGCTAACTTATGGCACTCTCGTCTGATGGCTAAGGGTGAGACGAGTGGTTGCCAGGAACGAACTGTCACATGTGCAGCATGTCTCAGTGTAACAGAAGCAATGAGCATAACGCCTACGGCGGCAATGGAAGCACTCTTATGTGTCCCCCCTCTGAACTTGTTTGTTGAGGTGGTGGCGCTTGTGGCGGTTATAAGATTACGATCCCGGGGTCTTCTGGAGGTGGCAGGGGCAGGACGCAGCCACGCAAGCATGATTTGTGAGGGTTCCGCCAAGACGGTTCCTTGGTGCCGCAAAGGATGTTGTGCCTCCCGTGTTTGCATTTAGCAGACACTATCACGTTCTTATTGACCCCAAGGTTGAACTACAATTTTCGATCACCATCTTTACAGGTGGAACGAAAACGAAATTGGGAACTGGGGCAGGAGTTTTCTCCCCGAAGCTTGACCTCAATCTAGAACTCTCACTGGGCAGATTTGCTACGGTTTTTTAAGCCGAGGTGCTGGCGATCCGGCACGGTGCCGGAGAAATTTTAGCAAGGAGCATTAAGGGACGATGTATTATCCCTTATAGTGACAGTCAGGCTGCTCTTAAGGCTCTTGATAACCATAGGATCACTTCGGGCTTAGTACTTCAGTGTCACAATGCCCTAGAAGCGGTCGCTATTGATACTGCCTTGACACTCAAGCGAGTTAAAGGTCATAAAGGAAATCTAAGTAACAAGGCTGCCGATGGGCTTCCCACTATATGGGGTCGGAACAGGCTCCTCCTATTTCGTCGACTATACTCAACACCATAATAAAGCAACTGACTGCCACTCTTCACGAGAATAGATGGAAGCTCATAACCACATGACGTCAAGCCCGTGAAGTCATCCCCACCCATCACCGAAGACAGAGTGCAGCTTTCTCGCAGCAATTTACATCAAGTTGTGGGGCTCTTGACTGTTGCACTGCATGGGTTTAGCTAACAGGCAACTATGCCGGATCTGTTACCAAAAAGACGAGACCCCGGAACACATTTCCACACAGGTTCCATCCTGGGGGAGTACTAGCCTAGCATGGCCGATTTTGACGGCACCTTGCCTGCTGGTCTGCTCGAGCTCATACTCAGTTTGGGCTGGCACGGATAGGCTGTGGGCGAGCGACACCACATATGGGAGGTAGCACAATGGGCTCGGTAAGAGTGGCCTAAGTGCACGTGGCTACCACCCTCCCCGATCTAATATCCAGAATCCACAATTTTATTTTTGAAAATATTTTTGTTTCTCTATATTAGTAAACTTTATTGTATTTTTTTTTATTATTATTAATTATAATTATTACTAATTGTCTGTCCTATTTTTAGTGTTTAGAATAGGTATTTATTCACAGTTTATGCGTGGCTTTTGTAGAAATTTAGTTTATTTTTAAAAACAGTGAAATAACTTTTAAGTTTCACTTCTATAGAAGTTATGCAATAAATATATTGCAGCAGGTGTTCGTTGCAGTTTGTTCTGTTATCGTTTTAATTACCAATTTGCAAAAATTGACACGCTGAGACACACTGCTCGCAAGTATAGAATTTGACTTTATTAAGATCGACACATTAAGCATTCTGTTGGAATAAACGATTATAATCCGTATGTCAGATGCAGTCTGGATTGTTTCTTGTATGGCGACCAAGAATATAACAATAAGCGCATTAAATCGGACATTACGTATGCACGATTGCGGCATATGATGCCTATAGTAAAATAAACACACAAAACAATGCTTAAAATGGCGGGTTGTACACACCGAGAATTTCAATTCGACAATGTGTTTGTGTTGGACAAATGATGTTCGGTCGTAAAAATACGCTACACGAAAGACGGATAAACCATTCTATCTACCTTCTATAGGTGTGCACGTCGAAATATAAACGACGCTGATCTCGGACGTAAAAAACGGAGAGGCATTTTCCGGGTGTCTAGTCTTTTTTTCCACGCGTGTTTTATTATTATCGTAAATACCTAAAAGCCAAAAGTCACGAAAACCTGTTTCACAACCCTTGCCCACCGTTCACTTTGCCGCGTACGTGTTTTTGTCGTTTTGGTTGGTTAAGGTTCCGAACATGGTTTAGTGCATTTCGTGTATGTATACGAGTCGTGTTAAAGTAAACGCCTTTCTAAATTTTTCACGGAACGATATTTAAAATCAAATGTACTGAAAATATTTTTGAAATAACCACGGGTATGCAAGTGAAACCAACATGCGTATAACAGAACCTACCGACTTAATATTAATGGTTTGATAAAGCCATATACCTACCTAGGCAAACGCTCCAAAAAACGTGACTTGGCATTACATTTTTCTATAAACAACTTTTACCGAAATTCAACTAAGTGTTTTAGATGTTATACAAAAATTTTTATTCTCTTTTGGATTTTTTCGTAGTTGTAGCAAAAATATATTTAATAAATAAAACACTTTGTTAAGTTGACGTAAGGATTCAGTTATATACACTGAGAGAAATAGATTGTACTCTTTAACATAAATATAGTACACCTTAATATATTTTATAGCTCCTATAGGGACAATCATGTTTTATATTACCGGTGACAATATCTGTATAGTAAATTTCTGTGAATAGTTTTTATTAACTCGTATGTTAAAGTTGATGTACTATATTTGTATTATTAATTTGAGCATACATGTTAGTAAATTGGAAAAAAAATGTCTTATAGCACTGACTATATTTGATAATAACTGTTAAATTTTTTATTGTACCCAGTATAATGTAATATTTTACTATGTAGGATACATGATGCTCATACTTACTATATAGCCTTGTAGTACTTACAATATTATTTTCTATTATAATAATTTAACGTCTCTTAGCATTTAAAATAGCAGATAGTAAACAATAATATAATAGATCATATGCGGGTACTATACAACGATACTTACCTGTAATGAAAAATATAGTACTATACATTAACATAACAATCACTAGTAGGTTAGATTTAGGTTAATGTTGTATCAAAGCATAAAGTACCCACTACGAAGTGTATGCATATAATATCTATTACTTACCTTTGAATATATCAATTAACTGTGGAAACCCCCATTCGATTAAAATGTTTTCCACGTTTGCATCCATTTCTGCTCACGATGCACAGCAATCAAGGAACGATCAGACACAAACATGCACCGACACGAATACGTACACCTGTATCACACGTACATAACATGTGTCAGTAATTTTGTCGCGGCAAAACAGCATATTGGTCGATTTCTTCGGCAAAGATCGACAATGAATAGAGCAAGGGGTGGGAAGAGCGTTACAAACATTTATTTTAGAAATTGAATATGCATCGAATACCTGATAATATCGCAGTCAATCGCAGCGACTATCTATATAATCCACCTCATTATATACGCTTTCAGCAATAGAGTATATTAATTGTTACATCCATAAGATGTAAATGGTAACATCCAGATTTTCCCTCTTACTATAAGCATGATAAAATCTGGTTATTTTACTCTTATACGCCACATATTGTCGTTTTGACAATAATTATTTTAGTAATTAACATAAAAAGATTTACGATCTAATTTCTACAATCCATTTTTCTCAGTGTACCTGTGTGTTGATTAAGAAACTTTATAGACGTTGGTGATCAAATAGATGAAAATAAAAAAGCTCTAGTAAACCCAATAATCGATAGTTTTAGAGATATAGTTTAATCCAACAAAATTTATTTACGTAATAAATCAAAAGTTGGCGAAATTAGGGTTAATCTACAAGCCATTCAAATTCCCGTCCTTGCGGTTAAATAAAATTGTATTCTTCGTCGAAGAGAATGCATTATTAGTTTGCTCCTGAAAACCACTGATTTCCTAGCTCTTGGCAGGCCTCCAAAATTCTCTGCCATACTTTATTCTCGATAATAATAATAATAATAATTTATTCCCCCGTGGGAGAGACGTTTGCAAAACAAAATAGAAGAGTTGCGGAAAAAGATATGCAGGCGAACACAAGCAATGAAACCTAACCCCAGTAACAGGACAAAAAGGTTGGCAGCTACCATATTAGCGCAACATAAAACAGATATCCTAAAAGAAATCCAAGAAGTCTTGGAGTACCTTCAAGAAAAACTTCGTGCGACCTCTAAAAGGCTAAAGGGATATCTAAAAGGAAAAGATAAAAAGGAACAAAACAGAATGTTCAATCAGAACCAGAATTTTTTCTATGAGAAATTAGGCTCTGATCAAAACAAGGAACAGAGGGGCACATATCCAAACGTAGAAGCAATGACCATATTCTGGGGAGATATTAGGAAAGAAGGTGCGAAATATAAGGAGGGCAAATAGAAAAGAGAAGAAAACAAATCGGTGAAAAATATAAAAACTATGGAACATGTGATCATTGCTGATGGAGACGTGAAAGAAGCCTTGAAAAAGACCAGTAATTGGAAAACACCTGGAGCCGATACACAATTACTGGAACAAGAAATTTCAAAGCAGCCATCAGACCTTGGGGAAATGTTTGGATGAATTATTGGATAATCCTGAAGAGAACATTTCAACAAGCCACATTTTGTGACAATGGGAGTAACGTACCTTATACCAACAACTCAACTGGCGAGTGACAACCCATCCAAATATAGGCCAATTACATATTTGCCGACAATATATAAACTAATGACTTCGATAATAGCAAAATCATTTAAGCATCTTAGCACCAATGGCTTGCTATACGAGAAGCAAAAAGGATGTAGCAGAAACTCCCAAGACTGCAAAGAGCAACTAGTGATTGATGCGATCCTAACAGGGGAAGTCAATAAATCATTGCATACGACTTTTACAGATTATCAAAAGGCTTTTGATAGTGTACCGCATGCCTGGCTACTCCAAATCTTGCAAATACATCAGGTGGATCCACGAATGAGCCGATTTTTAAGGGTGATGACCATGCAGTGGAGTACCATTCTCATCCTTAGAACGCACAACGAGACGATAACATCTGATATGATTGATATGCGACGAGGAATACTCCAAGGTGATTCCCTTAGCCCGTTGTGATTTTGTAATTCGACCTTTGGCGACACTATTAAGAAATTGTCGCAAAAGTTATACCTTCAATTGCACCAATACATGTATAAACCATCTTTTATACATGGATGATCTAAAGCTATATGCTACCAGCAGGAAACATCTGCGAATGACTTGTTAAACATCACAGCGAAATTTAGCGAAGATATAGGTATGAATTTTGGAGTAGATAGATGTAGAATATATACAATGGTCGGGGGAAAATGGCAATATAGCGAGGACTATAAAGTAAATGATGATCAAACGATAGAGAGCATGGGGCGACAAGAGCGATATAAATATCTAGGATATATGCAGGCTGGGGCCATAGACCATAAACTTCGTAAGAAAATGCTGATGGACAAATATACAAAGAGATTGCACCTTGTGCTAAAAACCGAATTAGGTGGCAGAAACAAGGTGAAAGCAGTAACTACTTATGGCATGCCGCTACTTACTTACAGTTACGGTATTCTTACATGGACTACTACTGAGTTGCAAAATCTAGATATAATAACTAGAAAGGCGTTCACGAAATATCTGGCGCACCACCTAAAGAGCGCGATAGAGAGATTTCACCTTCGAAGAGCTGAAGGTGGAAGAGAAGTGCCTAGAGCAATTGATCAGCTAGCACGACAAGTAGAAAATCTGAGAATGTACTTCCTACGTAGGAGCGAAGCCAGCCTGCACGCAGCGGTGGTACAGAGTGACAACAAAATTACGTCGCTTAGACTTACGGAAGGTGAGGTATATGAATATCCAGTGGATGTCAACAACATGGAAGCAGTGATAAGGCGATGGAAACAAAAGGCGCTGCATGGAAGATACCCCACGATCCAGGAAGATTCGCAAGTGGATAGGCAGGCTACATTCACCTGGCTAATTAAAGGGAATCTGTACGCGACAGAAGGTTTTGTCTTTGCGATACAAGATCAAGTGATTGCCACAAAATCATACCGGAAGCACATAATAAAAGACCGGAGTAGGCAAGATGATCGATGCAGAATGTGTGGTAATAAAGAAGAATCTATCGACCATATAGTGGGAGGATGTACCAGCCTGGCACCGCAGGATTATATGGAAAGGCACAATAATAATGTATGAGAGTTCTACGATTTTAAACTCCTTATTTTAGCGAAGATATTTGCTAATTTGTCAATTTAGATTTACAAATATGTTCAGATCCGAACACAAATTTGAAAATATATTGACTGAAGCCGCGAAATTAGCGTTTAACGCCATATTAATTAATGAAATTCAGAAAAATGTATACAAAATGTCGTTATTGACAGACATATGTTTCGCTGTCACCTACAGCTCATCAGTGTCACTCGACGACATTTGTAATTTACGCTCAAAGCGTATATATGCTAATGCACCCTTGATAGTAATGTATGAGAGTTCTACGATTTTAAACTCCTTATTTTAGCGAAGATATTTGCTAATTTGTCAATTTAGATTTACAAATATGTTCAGATCCGAACACAAATTTGAAAATATATTGACTGAAGCCGCGAAATTAGCGTTTAACGCCATATTAATTAATGAAATTCAGAAAAATGTATACAAAATGTCGTTATTGACAGACATATGTTTCGCTGTCACCTACAGCATACATACATTTTTCTGAATTTCATTAATTAATATGGCGTTAAACGCTAATTTCGCGGCTTCAGTCAATATATTTTCAAATTTGTGTTCGGATCTGAACATATTTGTAAATCTAAATTGACAAATTAGCAAATATCTTCGCTAAAATAAGGAGTTTAAAATCGTAGAACTCTCATACATTACTATCAAGGGTGCATTAGCATATATACGCTTTGAGCGTAAATTACAAATGTCGTCGAGTGACACTGATGAGCTGTAGGTGACAGCGAAACATATGTCTGTCAATAACGACATTTTGTATACATTTTTCTGAATTTCATTAATTAATATGGCGTTAAACGCTAATTTCGCGGCTTCAGTCAATATATTTTCAAATTTGTGTTCGGATCTGAACATATTTGTAAATCTAAATTGACAAATTAGCAAATATCTTCGCTAAAATAAGGAGTTTAAAATCGTAGAACTCTCATACATTACTATCAAGGGTGCATTAGCATATATACGCTTTGAGCGTAAATTACAAATGTCGTCGAGTGACACTGATGAGCTGTAGGTGACAGCGAAACATATGTCTGTCAATAACGACATTTTGTATACATTTTTCTGAGGCACAATAATGTAGCTAAAATCTTGCACCTGAAAATATGTGAAAAATATGGCGTAGAGGTTGAGGAATCGTTATACTACAAGCACTCGCCGCGAAAAACTATTGAAACACACAGGTGCAAGATTCTTTGGGGTTGGCAAGTTCCGACAGATATAGCCGTAGAAGCCAACATCCCAGACATTATTATTGTTGATAAGATGGAGAACAAAACATATATTGTAGATGTGGCTGTGCCTTTGGCGCAAAATCTGGCCAAAAAACATGCAGAAAAGATAACCAAATATTTGCCTCTTGCTAATGAAATTAGGGCATCAGCAGAGCGTAATTATATTTTACATAATTGTTGGAACCACTGGGGAGATTCCGAAGAAATTATATGAGAGCTTGAATACGCTGCATCAGCAACGGCAGCTTTATGTACAGATCCAAAAGGCCGTTCTGTTGAGCACATGTAGAACTGTACGCAGGGTGCTTGGAGAGACTGAGAGGATGGGATAATGTCTGATTAGCGTGAATAGGATTTAACTCTTTTGTTATTACACATATGTTTAAATTTATTATATTACTTGCCTTAAAGGCCGTGTATAATAATTATATACCTCTTAGAGAGAACAAAAAGAACAATAATAATAATAATAATATATTTGCAATAAGACCATTACAGAAAATTGACATAATATGTTTATATGTATTGTAAATACATTTGTTAGTGTAAAAATAAAATAAGGTATACATATATGTATGTATTGCTACGAAACTTGTAGATATTTTTATAATTTTATTAAATTGATTTTAAATTAATTCAACACTGTTTTATTAACATTCATACATGCAGTGTCCTCTATTAAAGATAAATTTACTCCACAGATAAGCTATACCTCAATAAGTAGATGCCACTGTAGCACACAAGTGAATGAAATCCTCCCCTCTACCTGTTTTGAGTATACAGCATACCAATCGGGTGATTTTAGTAACTCTTGGGACGTAGTGGGGTATACTGCTCCAAACAAAGAAGTACATTATTAGCTTAAATTGACTTGTTATAATCTTTGTTTCTTTAATAAATGCTGTACTAGTTATTTAGTTGTGATGTTATTATATTGTAGTAAATAAAAACCAATAGTGTATAAATAACTTTGTTTATTTCGAGTTAATAAAAAGTAGTGAACAATTAATGGATAGTCTCTCTCTCAGGGTAAGTAAGTAAGTTCAAATACTATTTAAATTGTACAAAAATAAGATTCCTTGACTCTTAATCCAAACTAAACTCAATATATCTTGTTTAAATATCAAAATTGAATTCAAATCTCCCGCTAAACTCCCGTCATAAAATTAAGCATTGCCAATAACCTTTTACAGCAACATACGTTATTTACATACAAAGAAATCCCTATAAATAACTGCCATCGAAACACTCTAACCTCAGAATTCTATTTACGCTCCGAACCCCGGTTATAAGTTCAAAAGATGAATAATCGCTTACTTGAAGTACGATAAACTGCTTTCTTATATGCCAAATAGTGATTCCAGCTCTGCAACAATCTTGTCAGCTCCAAATATGCGTTATCGATGTCTCAGCTACTAAGACTCGAATCGAAGTCCCTCGATTGGCCCCAGGAATAAAAAATACGCCACCCAAATCTTCGAAATTACTGGATTACCATCATCCTTGCACAACACACACCAAACTTTCATTCTTGTAAGTAAATTTTTAAGTTAAATGACTCTTATAATGATATAAATTTATAAATTTCTAGATATATTTCGAAAATGCAACTACACTCAGGAAATACCGAAAAAGAAGTCCCCCACAATTGTTTTAAACAACTTTCATATCTCCTAGGCAAAAAGGACCCCAGCAACGATGAAAGATTATCGTTTCCAACGATACGAAACCTTAAATCAACCCACGTTCGAACGATCAGCGAAGGAACTTTATACCTAAAAATCCATGGAAACGTGCCCTTTTAAATTAGATACGATATAGTGAGTGTTTAGTTTAGATTTTTACAATAAATTTACAAAATAGATAAATACATTAATATAGGCACATAATTCAATAACAAACGTATGATGCTGTATGTTGTTTAGGTTAGGTATTTGATATCATAGCAGTATATATGCAACAAACAAACATATAAATAAATAGCCGACAAACAGAACATACGAAAAGGTATAGGAGGTTTAAAAAGAGATTATTACCTCATCCTTGGATGTAGAAACTATTCTATGTTGTAACACTCCCTCCCAATTAACAGTTTCCTAACTTGTTTTCTAAAACTGTTTGTTGGTAGTTGCTTTGTGTCGTTATATAGTTTTGTACCCTAATCCCAATTGATTTTTGTGAACACACTAATCGGTGGTATGGTGTTCTTATGTAGTTCTGACTGTGTATATGATATTATTGGTGGTTGCAACTGTTTAGGGGAAATAAATCTTTGTTGTTGTGTACGTATATGACGACATTTAGGATGCAGATAGAATACAAAGTAAGCCTCTGCACGATTGATTGTCTTCTAAGCTGCTAAAAATCGGATGCCTCGTTTCTGCAGCACAAATATTCTATGTCTCTGTCGCCATTCTCCAGAAACGTATACCATATGATAGGAGGGAGCGAAAATAAGAGAAGAAAGCGGTTCTTGCGGCTTCGTGTGTCACCACTTGTTCCTCTCTCTTAATTGCATATTAGAGAGCCCATCGATGTGTCGATCCCACCTCATACCACTACCAAGGGTGATGCCCAGGCATTTAGCTAGCCTCCATCCTCCATAAGTTATTTTTTGTAGTCAATATTAAGCTTTGCGTTTTTTCCAGGTTTACTTTCAATTTGTTTGCGCAAAACACCTCTCAGCTTTATTTACCGCAGTTTTAGTTTCGACAATATCTTGAGAACTCTCGGAAAATACCAGAAGTGAAGTGTCGTCTGCATACAAACAAATTTCGGCGTTTCCGATAATGGTTGGTAGATCATTAATGTATATAATAAACACTAGAAGCCCCAGTACCGATCCCTGCGGAAATCCACATCCGATGTCCCCAAATTTTAATGCATGCTGTTCCAAGATGTCAATTCTGTTCTGTTGGTAAGGTAGGACTTTAACAAGTCCAGAGGTACTCCGCTTCCTCCATTGTGTTCTAATTTGTGTAAGAGGATATCTTGATTTACTGAGTCGAAGGCTTTTATCAGATTAAGTAAGGTCATCTCAGCACACGTGCCAGAATCAAAAGCATCATATATTTGCTTTAGCATCTGCGATATTCCTGTGATTGTCGAATGTTCCTTCCTGTACCCCTTGTTGCTTTGATGTCAAATAGTTGTTTCCTTCAAAGTAATCTGTTAATATAGCGGGTAAAATACAAATAGGACGGTAATTCTTACATTTATCTTTTTCTCCTTTTTTATGTACAACAGAAACTTTTCCCTTCTTTAATGAACGGGGAAACACTCCTTGTTCTAGGCACTTGTTAAAAACATGTGCAAGTGGAATAACACTGGACAACAAATTTTCGAAAAGTTCATGCTTCCAAGCTGAAAATATTCATTTCTTAATGAATTCAATGTGCTGAACACGAAAATGACTAAGAAAAAGCTGAATTGGCTACGGGTTTTCTGTAATATGTACGCATATTTCAGAAAAAGTGTACTTATGTCAATATTATAATACATGGTAAGAAAACATTAGTCTGCTTCTGGCTTTCGACTTCTTTTGGCCTGCCGTTTGTAGTGGACTTGTGGAGCATCTCTACTGATTGTCCAACAATAGTCAGCTAGCATTGACGTAGACCAAAATTTCGTAATTTATCACTAAATTGCATTACATTATGCAATAGATATAGATAGATAGATATAGATCTATTTCCCTGTATTACATTACAAATGTATATATATGTATAGGGATTGTCAAAATTAGGGGGGGGGGGGGAGAATGAGATTATCGCAATGAGTCTTCCAGGTAAGACATTCGTCAAAATTTAAACCTAAAAATTTTGTGATATATGCACCTGTTAATTGCTGGTCGCCAAGGGTTAAGTCCAGGCTCTCACAAGCCTTTTGTCTATTATGAAATTTCATCGTTATTGTTTTAGACACGTTCATATATAAAAAGTTGTCCGCACACCAGTCCGCCATCAAACCCAAGGACTTATTACAACTCTCGCGTAATTTGTCATCTGTAGCCGCAGAGACAAGAAAAGAGACATCATCCGCGTACAGCACCAAAAATTCATCAGTAAATAATAAATTCAAATCATTCACAAAAAGGAGAAACAAGATTGGGCCCACCACTGAACCCTGAGGGACTCCCAAATTATTTACTTTGACACTGGAATTAATTGACTTGACAGAGCCATTTACATGCATAATATTCACATACTGCTGCCTATCCCTCAGAAATGAAGAGACCCACTCGTATGCCACCCCCCTAAAACCGTAGTTGTATAGTTTATCTAGTAGTAAAGAATGATCGACACAGTCGAATGCCCTGCTGAGATCACAAAATATCCCAACAGGGCACTCACCAGCCTCCAAATACTCCAACAATTTTTCGTAAAAAGAAAAAAGAGCCGTACCTGTAGATTTATTATTGCATCTATACAATGGACAAAACGTCAATATCTCTGGAACGTGAGCCAATCAACTTTTTTCAATGTGATATTCGTGTTCAGCACGTTGAATTCATTCAGGATTGGGTACTTTCACCTAAGAAGCAATTTCACTGTTGACCAGTATAATTAGTTCTGTTCTTAGCTGTTTTAGTAAGTTGGATAGTGAACATTTTATAGACATCTCCAGTCTCTTTACTCTTTAGAGGTAGTAATATATTCTCCACTTCATTTTGGTGTAATAGGTACTAGGAAAAACGTTTCTGTTATATATTTGGCAGGAATTCTTCACGTGAGTGTTGCGTTTGAACATTTTCTGCTATTTGTTCCCCAATACTACAATAGTATTTTACAACACAAGTATCACAATGACGTTTAGCGTAGCGGCGAGAGATTCAAAGTACGAGCATTACAGGGCATTGTGCCACAAGTTTTTTACTGTATTTTTTCTAATTTCCACATTAATCGCCTATATTACATTCCGGCAAGAGTCCTACTAGTGGGTTAATATCTCATTACAGCACAGTGTGCGGTAATATTCATATCAACACTGCGTCGTCATTTGTTTTAGCTTTATTGCAACATCCAATTAGAAAAAAGTACTTATTTAATTCATCTGCTGTCAGTGAAGAATTTTCTTGTTTATGTAGTTTTGCTGTTATCGTTTGATTGTTAATTACCGTCCAAATAGCTTTTAATTTATCACTTGATATCTCTATGTAGCATTTTGTGGCATTTTGCTTTTGAATCACTTCTGTGATTTTGTGTAAATATTGTTTCTTAAGTGTACGGTAAGTTTCGTAACAACAATCACCCTACATACAGTCGCCCAAGCATCTAAAGAGTTTTTATATTTCAAAATTTCTTCATTTATATCTTTTTTGTTTTCCTTGTGCAATTGTTATTTTCTTTTCAGGGAAATAGCTATCGAAACATAATAACTTCCGTGGCGTAAACGATTGCTTCTAAATATCCCCAAACAAGAAAATCCATAGGATTTAGATTTAGCTATCTGACAAGACCATTTCGGTTCATCTGTGACAGAATACTTTATTTAAATAATTCCTGGATAATAGACTGCACCCTGCATGATGTTTTTAATAATATTCAATGGCACATCATGTAGTAATTTATTTAAATTATCATTTAAAAGTTTTGTTAGGATGGACCAAAGTGTCTGCCCACACGCTAATGGAAAACTCAACTTGATGAGGTTTCTAAGTTGAACCGCGTGCTGATTTTCACCGCCCGCGAAAATTAAATAAGGGCCTTGAAAGAATATAATGAATAATTAATTGTACTCTAACGTGCAGTAGGGTAGACCTTCATGTGATGCACATATCTAATTACAACAAAGATATTTTTTTTTTAATTAATTATCGAGTAAAATGTATCACGTTATTTTTTCTAAAAAAAAGCCCAATGAATGGTCAGTGTATATCCTATTTTTATTTGTATTGATTTATTTTTTTATGGCCTACAAAATGTGATTAAAAATTCAGTTCACCATGGGACACCTGTACACTATTTCGCCTATCGCATTTTATTGTTTAAACAGATTATTAGAATGTTTATTAATTTTGATTGGATAGTCATACTCAGAACGGAATTGCAAAGATGTTGATGTTTAATCATCATGGCCATGCTTATCTAGTATTTATCTATTTATTTAATCCTTTATTATTCAGATAAATACATAGGAAATACTTACATATACTAATATATGAATGTGACACATGAATCAAACAATGACTTCTATTAAACTAGTCAGTCGTTTATCGACTATTATGATTAGATAAAATTCAAACGTACGACGTAGCAATTGCAAACGCGTTTGTAGCAGTTGTACAACCATCCTTTTGATGTTAGCTTCTAGGATTTATTTAAAAAAGGAACAAGCTCCAAGCTAAATATACCACGCTATTTATTGCTCATTTTTTCTGTTACGTGTTATATACCTGTAAATAAATATTCATAGAGTAAACATTTGACACTTAATTGAAGCAAAAGGTTTGTTCCTGCTGCTTGTTTTTTGTTTTGTAGAAAAGGAATCTTGAGAATGTGTGCATTGGTGTGTGGAGCAGTGAAATGTCGAGCTACTCACTAAACCTTCCACTTTTCGCCATGCCTTGGGCGCGAAACCACCTGTTTCACTCAGATGCGTCCTCTTTTTCTACTAATTGCCTCCATGCTCTTATTCCTTCTGCTGCATACTAGTCTATAAAGATGCAACGGCACTTCAATTTATCCAGCTGTTCAACATAGCTACAACCACAGTTCTCATACTGATAGTACTTCTGTATTGGTTCTATTTTCAATACTCAAAGATGATGGCCTATTCTTATGTGTCTACTTGGGGTGGGAGGGGGGGCGGGAGGGCATAGTATGCACAGTTGCCCGTTTCTGCATTGCCGAACTTCTTTGCATATTATGGGTAGAAGTACCAGCTATAGATGTTACTGTTGTTAGGATTTAATACATATGTGTTTGGGAAATTTGCAGCTCAAACAGGAATTTACAGTAAGACTGAATGTTGGAGTACTATTAGGGGTTTAGCTTGTGAGCGAAGTTATGGCAAAGACAAAACAATTGAGTTATGCTTTGACACGGGACCAAAGATTCGCATAAGGCCTTACGCAAACCGACATCCGAACAGTCTTTACTACCATACAAAACCTTCAAACTACTGTAACCCAATCTAATTAAATGTGAAACGTGTTCTTTAAAACGAAGTTTGGTGTCAAGGAAAAGGCTCAAATTACGCACACGATCAGATACAATGAAAACTTCATCTTTGATTTTAATTTCAATTTCCTTCAAAATCGCAGATGTTTTTCAGACGTGTTTATAAGTGATTGAAGGTCACTATTTATGTATGAGATGGCTTCACATCCGTCTCCAGAATTGAAGGTATAATATAGTTATGTCATCAGCATTAAGGTGATAATTACAATACTGGAAGCACTTAATGATGTTTGAGGTGTAAATTACATAAAGTAAAGTTCCCAGAATACTGCCTTGGGGAACGCCTGATATAATTGGGAGTGGAGAAGATAAACGACCATCATAAGAAACCTGTTCGGATCTATTGAATAAGTAAGAAAACAATAATAACCCTGTATAATATTGTACCTATAAATATAATTACTTACAAAAGAAAACGGTTTGGAACTCTAAATAAAATATTCAAGCACTATAAAAAACGCAACAACCAAACTAAAAAATAGTAGGCACTAGATACCCACCAAAATAATATTAAAGATGTTCTCGCTAGGGCAGGCAATCCAATACTGAATGCGACTTCAGAATCACGTGGAGGACTCCGACAGGATGCCTACGCCACTCCATGTCATAGGCCTGTTATCTCTAGTCGGCGTTGACTATGCACATGAGTTTGAAATACTTTGCTGTATACATTGTTAAATTGTTCAGTTTGAACGTATTTTGTGAACCGTTTATTCTAAAATCTGAAGTAACTAATGATTAATGAATAGGATTCAGTTTTTGTCTAAAAGGCTTTCACGCCAGCGTAACATGCAACAAGCAAGGGCCCAATACCATACTAAAACAACAAGCAGGACCGCATGGCTTTTATCGTGCAATCTACGAAATCGCAACATCGATCTCATAATATTATGCTTTCTCTTCATGTCGTTAATCTCAAGCAAGCAATAATATTTCCATAGCTAGACCGCTTGCGATGCAAGTCGCTTGTGGCTATGAAACATTTTTATAAACAATACCACAATAATCGTTTTGATGTGAAGCAATTGCATTCGACATACCTAAATATAACTTTTGTGGACAATCGATAAGTTGCTTATCAATGGTTTCGAATTGCCTTAGTGTGAAACCCATTATTACATGTATAAATTCTATAGAAATGTAGAAATGTTTAAGCTAGACAAAATCACCACCGCACAACGTGTTGTAGACGCAGTGGCACCCTCGCTCTGCGACTGGGCTTCATATTTATGACCGTACAATTTACTTGGAAACTAATAAAGTGTGTTATTAGGCTAATGATTTCATCTATGATAGTAGCTTATGTTAGATATACATCTAACGTGTAGGTATATGTACAGAAAATTATCCACAATGCGGTTAATGGTTTAATAACAAATTATATCCTAAGACGCTGTGTTTTTTTTATATGAGATTGTCATTTGTATGTGGTTACTTTTATGATATCGTACATATCGTGTATATACACACATAAATGAGGCTCCTAAATATTTACCAGAGTTACGAAAAATTATTTGTGGAGATAAAACGCAATTCGCAATAATTTCCTGAATAGCATTACATTTTTTACCGAGAAACATATGAATAATTGTGATTATCGAATTTAAACGTAAAATTGTATATTCTTACCGAATTTACATTTCCGTTGGTTTTGCGTGTTAGTACGTTTCCTTAAATGCCATGTAGAATATTAAATATTATTTTTTGCTTCTAGTTCACAAATGCATAAATATTTCTTTGAATTTTAGTACAGGCATAGCGATGTATATTCCCAGGTAATACCGTACGGTGAATAAATGATAAAATATTAGCGCAATAAACTTTGAACAATAGTTTATTAATATTGGTATATACCGCGTTGGAACGGAAGTTTTTTCGGTGCCTAACTCAATGTATTAAACGTACACAGCTTGTCGGATGGTAACCGTGACGATATAAATGTACGCTGCAACTATGCTTGTCGCTTTTAGTCGGCATCGAAAAAATGTTCGTCCCACGACTGTTTATTGCTATGGAACCCTTAGGTGAATTTGTACTTATATTTTCAATATGATATACAGTATTTCTTTTTACTTTTTATAAATAAAAGTATGTTTGTACAATCAAAAACATAATATATTTTTTCTAATCGGATGTTACAATAAAGCTAAAACTAACAACGACGCAGTGCTGATATGGTTATTACCGCACACTGTGCTGCAGGGTTGGGCAATATTTGTTCAGATTCATAATAAAAATAAATGAATAACGTCGTTATTCTTATTGAGAAATAATAGATAACTTCTTATTCATTATTCAATTATTCAATAACGAACGGTAACATTCATTTGATTCATTATTCAAATAATTATTTGGATAATTATTCATCATTCAAATAATTATTCTTGATTCAAATAATTATTCATCATTCGAATAATTCTTATTATTCAAATGATCATTCTCATTCAAATAACTACTGTTATTCAAATAAATATTCTTATTGAAATAATAATTTTCATTTTCATTCAAATAATTACTGTTATTCAAATAACTACCTTCATTTGTGATGGTGTGAGTCTGTTTATGTACGTGTGTATGTTTGATTGTTTGTACGAAGTAAACACTGGATTTAAAAAAATACCTAAGTACAGGAGTTCAAAACAGTTATGATAACGGTTTCGGTTCTCTAAACAGTTATGAAGAACCTATATAAATCATAAACAAATCCTGAAACTTAGGAAATTCTTATAAGTTTGAAATTTTTTCCTACCGATCCATTTTCTAACGTTAGCGGGAACTTTTATATTAGTATTAGCCGCCATTTTTGAAGGACATTGGAAGTTGCGGAAAAAAATATAAATGTGATTTTCATAAGTTTGAGAGTTTGGTTATCGGTTTCTAGAACGACAATACGTAAATCTGGAAGGATGTCCAACATATCGGCGGATATAATTATTACTGGTACACATCCTGAGATTAGCGGAAATTTTTATATACATAAATATAACCCGCCAGTTTTGAAGAACGTTGGGGGTTGTGGGAGAAAAAATAAATGCGATTTTTATAAGTTTAAGGGTTTGTGCATCGACTTCAGAAATGACAACTCGTAAATCTTGAGGGATGTCGAAGATGTTGACGGATATAATTATTACTGCCATGTCGTCTTACTGGTACACTTCCTAACATTAGCAGAAATTTTTATATAAAATACTACTCACCATTTTTGAAAGACATTGGAAGTTGTGGCAAAAAAAATAAATGTGATTTTTATAAGTTTGAGAGTTTAGTTTTCGGTTTCCAGAACGACAATACGTAAATCTTGAGGATATCCAAGATATCAGCGGATATAATGATTACTGCCATGTCGTCTTACTGGTACACTTCCTAACATTAGCAGAAATTTTTATATAAATACTACTCGCCATTTATGGACATTAGGACATTGGAAGTTGTGGCAAAAAAAATAAATGTGATTTTTATAAGTTTGAGAGTTTGGTTATCGGTTTGAAAAACGATAATACGTAAATCTTGAGGGATGTCGAAGATGTGGGCGGATATAATTATTACTGGCATGTCGTCCTACCGATGCACTTCGTAACATTAGCGATAATTTTTATATGATTACCTGCACAAACATGTAGGCATATACCTAATCTAAATTTATTTCGGTGTTATTCAGTAATAAATTATTTGAATAACGATTTATTTGGTGAAAGAATCATTCCAATAATCATTCAAATAACGTTTTATTGAAATAATTCTTCATTCAAATGATTTCTTACAGTTTTATTCAACAATAACTTAATACGGAATAAAGAATAACAGATGAAAATTTCATTCAAATAATTATTTGAATAAAAAATTATTGAATGATGCCCAACCCTGCTGTGCTGTAATGAGATATTAACGCACTGGTGAGACGCTTACCGGAATGTAATATGGGCGATTAATGTGCAAATTAGAAAAAATACTGTAAAAAACTCGTGTCACAATGACTTTGTAATGCTCTTACGCGAACGAATCCCACATATATTTATTGTCAACAAATATTCACTCAGAATAAATATAAACTTAAAGTTAAAACATTACAAATGTCTATAAAATAAAATTAATTGTGAACTATGGATTGAAGTCGGTCATCGTTTGAACATGCGTGAATTAAACAGAATATGATCCTATCATTATCTTTCATTATATAAATGATGATCTGATTACGGCTTTTGATACATTCCATCACAGAATTTTTTAAATAAATTACATCACTACGGGGTGAGAGTTTTAGAATTTTCGAAAGCTATTTGAGTAATGGTAGGTAGTTCACCGAAATAAAGTATCTACTTACCAAGAGCATTGTTGGAAAACATCACTTAAGAATAGTGGAGCCTAATGTGGGAGTTCCATAGGGATCAATTTTAGAGCCTCTCCTATTTTTATAATACATACATATATAAATGACCACCATATGATTGTTCCTGTTACTGTCACACTATATGCGGAAAATACGACCATCATTGTGACTGGTAAGGATCACATAAATAATAATATATATATTAGCACTGCGAGCCTAGGAGGCTCATGGCTAATAATCTAATAAATAAATTTAAAATTTGTGGGAGTATAAGCTTTTGGGATTAATGTTAGACCATAGGCGAGGAAAAGTCAAAACAAGTTGCTAAGTTGATATATTGAGAATACTATATTATGCCCTGTTATTCTGGGGCACAAACAAAATTTTAAATTCAACTATACTAAAACAGAAAAAAGGCAATTTATATCATCTACAGCTCTTTCATCCTTCCGATAGGTGTTAAAGTGTACAACTCTTTAAAACGAACGTTGGGCCAAAAAAATCTTTCCCATACATGTGTTTATACACTTGAGGAATTTTTTAAACGGAATAGCTAGCTCCTCGCGTTGAGATTGGGCAATAATTAAATGCTAACTCATTCAAAATATCAATAATTTAACTATTACTGGAATTAATACATGTTTATTTTAAATCTGTGCTAAAATGTTTCTGTCACAACGAGTGCACTTACACAAGACTAACGATAAGATATAGGTTACAAGCAGGCATGAGATTTCAGTCCCACCAGAGTATTCGCGAAATTTTATTACTCAGAATGTCCCTCCATTCAGTTTCTCGCGTCTTCACC
This sequence comes from Cetonia aurata, assembly GCA_949128085.1. Classification (NCBI taxonomy): domain Eukaryota; kingdom Metazoa; phylum Arthropoda; class Insecta; order Coleoptera; family Scarabaeidae; genus Cetonia; species Cetonia aurata. Next base: position 4,917,018 of record OX421885.1, read on the forward strand.
AGCTTAGTCGCGATCTTCTGAAATCATAAGTCTGGTTATAAGCTATAATAGAATACATAAACTCAGAAACCTTCTGATTGTGAGATGCGTCCATGCAAGTGTTATGGAAAGTCACACTGGAGTTGTTACATCTATCGAACAAGGTAGAGACTCATTATTTTTAAAAGAATTGAAACTATATACACTTTTTATATTATTATGTAAAATGTTTATCATATAGTAGTTGAATGCAGAGTAACAGCTTGAAAAGTTCTTCAATAATTTCTTCAACCTTCATCAATGTAACTTATTCCAGGAATCTGGCGTATTCGTTCTTTCAGTACTTAATTTCTGATTGATTTAAAGTGTACGTAGCTTAAGAAGTTGTGTTCAAATTAAAAAGAAAAATACGCTTAGAACGTATTAAATAATAATAACAGATCCTGTTCGAATATAATACATTATGTAATTATATAAAAAATATTCGTTTTTTTTACCCACAATTCGGCGTTTACCATATTTCTTTTTTTAATTATCAATTACGTTTATTATTCGAGGCATCCAGTCGGAATGGTCTATTCGTCGGGCGACCTTGACTTTATTTCCATAATCAATGAACGTTACGTAGCTGTAATCTACTAAATTACTATTTTTTTCATGGTACGTTGCTTTTGTTTTCTTGCAAAGTGATGTTTAGAATCCTGGCGTTATGTTCAATATTTCCTTTTCTTCAGTCGAAAACTATTTCTATCTCGTTTGCGCAAATAATTGTTATAAATAGGATGGATTTTTATATAGCTGTTAAGAGTAGGTATAGAAAATTGTTAGTACCCAATTATTTGCCTTACAAATTAATAGCTATTCAACAATAATCATCCTGCTATTTTTGTAGATGAATATTTCCAAGGCATATGAAGATATCTGCTAGAGTAGAATATTAAGATCGCTTTCAATAATCTCTTTATGTACAGGAAAATACGTTTTTTTTTTTTTAAAAAAAAAGCAAACTGTATCCTGGCGTACAAGATGTTTATCTCTGTGTTTCAGTGCATTTCCTATAAACATTAGTACTGCTATAGACTAAATATTAATTCAGAAATGCATGAATGTTATTAGAAAAAAAGATTTTATAATAATAGTAATGTTCACTAATTGTAAGCCTTTTAAATAAAAATACTTTTAAAATTTATTTATTTATATATTTCTATTAGATACACGACTTTGCAGCAGCAACTCTCATACTGAAAACCAACATATTGCCGAGCTATTTAATTTTTTAAATGTTTGGTTGGAAAAGTTGAATGTGGCCTCACAATTGAATCCAGAGTAACTTTTTTAAATATCTTGTATCTAACCTCTTTTCCGGACACAACGCATATTTTTTTACCATAGTGCTCTCTTGATGGGCACCAAGATAAATTTTGAGGTTGTTAAACACGCTATCCGAACCTATTTCTCAAAAAACTACTTTCTTATAATAATATAAAGAAAACACATGTTTCAATATTGTGTCAGTCACATTACAAATAGTTTTTTTATAACAAAATAAATAAAAGCAAAAAAAATATTTTCTGCTTCGTTAAACGTTAAAAAATGTATCTGCTATATCTATATAGTACTTACTATCTATGTCTTCGATATTGCAATTATTTGTTAATAGCTACCGATAGCTATTTATAGTGCCCATAGCTAAGGTAATCGCTTTAAAAGTAAGGTCAATTTAAAATTGGCTGCACATATCGTTTCAACGAGTATTTAAAAAGCCTTTCAAACTTGCACTAAACACTACTGTGTGAACAATGGCATATGAGCTACTTCAATCTGGTTGACTATATTTTCGGCTGGCCAACCTGGTGTGTGAGACTCTCACCCACTCAAAAATCTCAGTCTCGGACAAGATTCCACCTCAATATCGTTTTTCACATTTCGTCGCCCCATGTTTAGCGTCCATCCATTCCCTGTTTCTTGATAACCAAAATCGTGTTTGCGAAGGCGCAGACCTTGTGCCATGTGTTTGGGCCTCGCAACATCGTCTTTATGAGGTTTGCCGGCGATAGTACTCCGCCGTCCTGCTCCAGCTGATCCTTGTGCGTTTTCCATCTTGAACATTCAAAGAATGTATGGCGAGCATCATCATATTTGGGTGACATCAGCATTTGGGTGAGGTAATAGTCTACCTCTCCGTGATCTCTGTCCACCCAGACTGAGAGCTCCTTAATCAATTCTGCTGTTCACCTGGCTTTGGTGTCCACCTCCCATCGCTCCTGCCAGACCCGCTTCGTGCGTCTTCTCATATCACGTTGTTCCACCTTCCTGCTTGTCCCGATAGATTTACCGTCTCTCTTTGGCCAGGAAGTCTATAGGAACCACTCTGCCGCTGCCTCCGGTACTGTTCTGTAGGAGCTTGCTATTCTCAGGACTGTGGCCATCTTCTTGCGATACTTCTCCTTCTATAGCGCTTCCGCCCAAATCCACATCAAAAGCCGGTGTTTACTTGCGGATGGCCCACCGACGTTGGCCATCACCCGGCTAAGTTGAGTGACCTTCTCAACAAAGCGGCCGTTGTTTGCAGCAAAGCAGATGTAATCGCAATACGCCATACGACTGCCTAGATGCATTCCTAGGTATCTTACAGACTCGCATGTTGTGATAGTTTCTGTCTCAACCTGAAGTGGTGTCTGTAAAGGGATCCTACGTTCAGTCAACAAAACAATCTCCGTCTTTTACGGGGCTAGTTACAACCCGTGTTCGTCTACCCAGTTCATGACTCCTACTCATGACCTGATTGAGCCACCTCTGAGCATCCTGCACTTCAGAAACAACAATCACGGCTGCAATATCGTCAAGCAGAACCAACCAGGTAGATATCCAAAAGTATCTTCGTACGGAGAATATCATCGTAGGAGATGTTCCACATGTCCGGACCCAGGATTGATACGTTTGAATATATTTTCCTAAAGCCATGCCGCCTGAGAGATAGTCCTTCGGCGGCGTGTACGCTGGCCAGGAATCGCGTCTTTGGGAGCCTTTCTGTCAGCTTCCCTTTTGTATCCAACGTACAGAGCGGTCTATAGGCCTATGCTGTATTTGGTCACCCTTGCCCTTGTTAATAAGCACTAGGCGCTGGATTTTCCATGCCCATGGAAAAACTCCGTCCTTCAGGCGTTGGTTCTAAGTCTGCAAAAGGAGCCGAGGGCACCGGTTTGCGGCACTCCTAACGGCCTCCACAGATTCCGTCTGGTACAGATGCTTTCCCCCTGCAGAAGGCGTGCGGCCTGGGTCAGTTCCTCCTCCGTGAACAGGAGGATCTCACACAAGGGCACCCCTCCGTTATCCGGGTGTCTCTCCGGTTGCTTAGGGAAAAGCACTTCTACGATAGGATCCGTCTGTGCTACTTGTAGACTCGGCCGCACCGAGATACCGATAATACCCAACTTCTTGGTGACGATTATGTAGCCAACGTCTAGTAATCGTTGTTGACTTCCAGTCGCAACTCCACCTATTTGGCGCTGTTACTCACGTTAATCGCCCTTTTGATCTCCTTCTTGACGGTTCTGAATACTTCTTCTTCCTAAGTCTGGATCTCGTCTCCTGGTCCGCGTTGACCGTTCAATTCATAGTTCAAATCGATAAAGTGGCGCTTTCTATCTTCGAAAGAGGGTAGTAAGGTTGCACTTACGGATGTGGTAGCCGAAAAAATATTTTGGTATAAGACTGTATAACAATTTTTGTCGAGAATTAATTTCTCTTTTATTTCAAATACAAATATACAAGGAATGTTCCATTTAAAATAAAATCCGTTCTTGAAATAGCGATGTTGAATTATTTTTCTATGTTGATCATATTATTTTTTACTGTTTCAACCAATTTCATAGCTCCAATAATACAAGGTTAGTGTAATAGTGTCAAATTTTTTTGAGAGAGCCTGTATATTTATTATTAAATGTAAATATTAAAAGTTGCTTTAAAACATATTCAACATATGTATATAATATCACTTTCTCATATTAAATAATTTCATATCTTCTACCTGATTTGCATATTTGTGTTTTACGCCGCCCAAAAACAATTTTAAAGTAAGCAATATGATTCGATTAGGTGATCATTCAAATCAAATGTAGTTCAGCCAATAAGGCGATTTTTTCTGTTGTAGAATGTTGGTTAAATTCAAAAATTAAATATGATTTTTAAATCTCGAAATAAAACAAGGACTTGATTGAGCGATTATATCAGGTACTGCACACCCTACTACACAACAATTACAATTACAAATTACCTTCTTAAGGTTAAAAATTTAATTATAGTAATTAACTAAGACTGAATATAATAATAAATACAATTATGTATAGTATAGGACAGCAACGAAATTTTAGAAAGTACAAAATAGTAAGAGATTACCTATATTATAACCAGGGATGGGAATTGAGCCCACTTCGAACACTGGGCGTTCGAAATTTAATTAAAAAATAATATGAGTACGTTCAAATAACAATCCGATTTCCACGATAACATAACAAGGTAAAGATGCAAAATAAAATAGATTAAATGCAAATTTCTACGTATTTTGCCAATTATTTACGTAAATATCATCCTTATTAATTGTGATTAATATAACAATAAAAACAGATACTTGTAGTATACAGAAACCTGTAACATGCACGCACACCACAAACCTAAACAAACTTGCCTACACGACACCGTAAACAACAATCGCCTCTGGGTCGTGCTAAAACTTGGTCAATTTTGGTCCTCCAAACGAGCATACCTACACTGAGAGAAATAGATAGTACTCTTTAACATAAATATAGTATACTTTAATATATTTTATAGCTCCTATAGGGACAATCATATTTTATATTACCGGTGACAATATCTGTATAGTAAATATCTGTGAATACTTTTTATTAACTCGTATGGTAAAGTGTACTATATTTGTATTATTAATTTGAGCATACATGTTAGTAAATGTGAAAAAAATGTCTAGTAGCGCTGACTATATTTGATAATAACTGTTAACAATGAAATCTATAATAAATATAGTTTAATAATTTTTAATTATAATTAATTAATATAATTTGATTAGCCGGTGACAGTCGGGCGAATTGCCGTCGTATCGGGCAGGATTGCGGGAATCAGACCGGCCCGTGTACTGTAGAGTACTACCGGTATTGAAGCGCCTCGTAATTCTCGTCTGTAGGCGATTGTCTACAGTACTTTTTACACGACGTTAACCATGTATAAGCATCATATAGATATTCCGCAGCCACATTTACCGATCACAATTTACATTGAGAACGAATTTCAAAGATTATGAAACAAGCGTAGCGCCATCTTTACGACAAAAGCTGTAGTATTACATATTTATGTAGCTAAACCAATTATGAGTATTATGATATTCCTACTATATAGATATAAAACTATACAGCATTCATTTCATTCCATCTCATTATTAATGCCGTTTTCAATAATCAAAGTAAGGTGACTGTTGCAAGCACCTAACCTAACCTAAATAAACACAACACAGTAAATTTGCTACACCTGTTATTATAACTGTCTTCACTACATTATATGCAATTTATTATATTCACTTGTTGTAAAATATTGTAAAACATTTCACTATATTTTGTAGAAGATTGTCACACAATATTTTTAAACAATTTTATTGCTTTTTTTGTAACCGTGATATAGGAAAATGCAACGCCGTTGTTCTAAAATTTTGCACAATAGTAGGAATTCTTACTACAATTTCCGTCAAACAGTGAAGTGTAAATATTACAACATGGATTTTTCTCTGTGCAGACACAAACATGCACCGACACGAATACGTACACCTGTATCACACGTACATAACACGTGTGAGTGGCAATACAGCTTATTGGTCGATTTCTTCGGTAAAGATCGACAATGAATAGAGCAAGGGGTGGGAAGAGCGTTACGAACATTTATGTTAGAAATTGAATATGCATCGAATACCTGGTAACATCCAGATTTTACCTCTTACTATAAGCATGGTAACATCTGGTTATTTTACTCTTAATACCCCACATATTGTCGTTTTGACAATAATTATGTTACTAATTAACATAAAGAGATTTACTATCTAATTTCTACAATCCATTTTTCTCAGTGTAATATATTTGTATCATGGTCGGAGTGTCCTTTAATGCAATTTCTCCCACCGATCTGTCGATGTGAGTAGACTGGTCCGGACGTGAGAGACTGTGTGATGGGACATTCCGAGCAATAGAATTTCGAATGCCGAGTGTTTGAAGTGGGCTCAATTCACACCCTTGATTATTTCAAAATATCTTACTAACTAAATGTTTATTGCATAAGTTGGGATTTCAATTAAAATTTTACATTTTATTTTAATTTATAATTACTATATTTCAAAATGATACAACATTGTTCAATACTTTATACAATTATTTATTTTTTTATAAATTTAATACTATGTTATACTATACGTAATCACATTCTTAATGTTCTTTCTTGCCCCTTCAAGTATAGTATCATTTGAATTTCTTAGGATTACGGACTTGAAACACATAAGTATTTCTTACAGTAATAATCATATTGACCATTTTTTGTGTTTTTTATTATTAAGTACATTCAAATTTTACTTACGAGTAAGTACCATAACTAACATTTTAGTCTGACGAAGTCAATTTGTGATTAGTGAAACGTTATGTTGTTTAGTACAGTCTATGCATTTTCACCTGGGGGATACCAAGAAGGCTCGCACATGAGAACGTAGCTCCCACTATTTTCGCGATTCGTACAAAATTGGGCTGTTCATTCAGCGAGCTCCGCCTGTCTCTTCGAGCTAGTGACGCAAGATGCGCGTGAGAGCGGGTTTTCGCCAACGGAAAATGCATAGACTGTAGATACCTAGCGTTTGTGGTAGGTACCTAACGTATGTAATATAATTGCTGAATCAGCAGTTGTTTTATTCGGTATATTTTCTTTATATATATTGCTACGAAACTTGTAGATATTTTTATAATTTTATTAAATTTAATTAAAATTTATTCAACACTGTTTTATTAACATTACATACAGGCAGCGTCATCTATTAAAGAAAAATTTACTCCACTGATATGCTACGCCTCAATTGTTAGATGCCACTATAGCACACAAGTACATGAAATCTACTCCTCTACCTATTTTTGAGTACACCGCAACCCAATTGGATGATATACTTATTATCTTCAGTCACCCTTGGGACGTAGTAGGATTGCTGTCGCTCCAGTAAGCCTCCGATTATTACCTTAATAGACTTGTTATACTCTTTGTCTTTATAACTGTACTAGTTATTCGTTTGTGATGTTCTTATACTATAGTGAATAAATAAGACATTATTTCAAATAAATTTGTTTATTTCGAGTTAAATAAAAGTGATGAACAAATAAATGAATCTTATAATGATTCTCTCAGGGTAAGTAAGTTGTTTACTATTTAAATTGTACAAAAATAAGATTTCTTGAATCTTAATCCAAACTAATAACTCAATATATCTCGTTTAAATATCAAAATAGAATTCAAATCCCCCGCTAAATTCCCGTAATAAAATCAAATATTTTATTATAATGCCAACACAAAAACCCTCTCACAGCATCATACGTCTGCTTACATACAAATATCCCTAGAAATCCACTGTTATCAATGATAATCTAACCTCACATTACAGTTATAAATTCAAAAGATGAATAATCTCTTACTTCAAGTACGAAAAACTGCTCTCTTATACTCCAAATACTAATTCCATCTCCGCAACAATCTTTTCAGCTTCCAATTAGTGTTCCATTGATGTCACAACGAATAATGCTCGTACGAAACTCTTCGATCGTCCCCAGAATTAGAAATACGCCACCCAAAATCTCCGAAATCACTGGATTTCCATCATCTTGGCACTACATACACAAAACTCTCATACTTGTAAGTAAATTTTAAAGTGAACGACTCTTATTGTGATATAAATTTATAAATTTCTAGATATTATTCGAAAATGCAACTACACTCAGGAAATACCGAAAAAGAAGTCCCCCACAATTGTTCTCAACAACTTTTATATCTCCTAGGCAAAAAGGATCCCAGCAACGATGAAAGGTATCCTTTCCAACGATTCGAAACCTTAAATCAACCCACGTTCGAACGATCAGCGAAGGAACTTAATGCCTTAAAATCCATGGAAACCTGCCCTTTTTAATTAGATACAATATAGTAAGTGTTTAGTTTAGATTTTGACAATATGTTTACAAAAATAAATAAATACATAAATCATAATACATTTATATAAATAATTAAATAATTAACGTATGATGCTGGAAGCTGTAGAGGTTAGGTATTGCATGATATCATGCAATATCTTTAAATCTTCATCTCCATCGACAAGAAGATACGTAGGTTAAGTTCTTCTTACTATCTTGCATTTGCATTTAGCAAACCTTAAAACGCTCTTTATTTATCTAGACTATCAATCACTTAACAAATTGAAACACGTTAAATTGAAATCTAGCTTCAGAATGCGAAACGTTTATAGCGTACATTAAAATCTTGCTCTGTTGTGCACGACACATTGAGGTTGGACACTTACAATTAGTATGACTTAAGACTTAATTAATAGCCTAGTTTTATATTTGGGTACAATTTATACAAATAATTGTGTAGAAGACCGTCATTTCGCGATCGAACATTAACTGCCTATTGTAGAATTGTTCTTTTTATTGTGCCTCACACAATATAAGTGAAAACAACAACACCACAAATAAGAAGCACATAAAAACCTGGGATTTATTTCATAGTTTGAATAATTGAATTTTGGCATCCCAATATATAAGCGTGAATTAAGATTTCGAAGGAAGAAGAACGCACAGTAGTCAAGCGGTAGTAGGTATTGTAAACACCTATTGGTTGTTTAAAATAGGTGCGTTCGGTCGCGCTCTGCAGCGCGTGTTATGTTCGTTTGTTTATTGCTCTAGAACGCATCCGACAATCCACTAGGTCACGGTCACTGCACGGTTTCACTGTTTTATCGCCTCTGCCACCACCTCTTGTTAACTCTGTCAACTATACTCACTTATACATCACGTGATCACTTTCACCGTTATTCTAATATGTTGTTGACATGGAAAAGAAAAGAGAAATCATATGTGAAAAACGAACATGTAACCTTGAGAAAATACGCGGGAATTATGGTTTACTATAACCCTCCCTTTTCTCTTTAAAATAAAATAACAAAATATAGAAGTTCTATTATAAGAACTTTTATCTACATGATGGTTTTATCAAGAAAATAAATGTTTATCATTGCCCTGCTGACATTGAGTACCTATTAAGTAAAAGTATTTGGTTTTGCAAATAAAATCCGCGAGCGGTATTCCTAGAACGGTTTATGAGGGACTATGATTTACTTAAAGAAAATATTTTTAGCTCTATAACTCAAGCGATATACAGGGTGTATCAACTTTCTTTATTTAAGCGGAATAATCCAATTTTCGTGAATCTAATATATTTCGTCAGTCATTTGTGACCAGTTTTAATAAAGATTCCCTATCCGTAAACCTAGTAGTTTTTAAAATATTTGCAATTTTGTCAAAATTTCAACGTTTCCATTCTTTCCAATAAAATTGAATATTTCATAAAGTATTAGACATTCAGATATCATACTGATGTGTATACAAGTGCATGATCATAGGTATAGGTATTAATCGTATTAGCAGCAACATATACAGGCTGTTCAGAAACTTATGTCCAATATGGTTGTTCTTTTCTTAATGGAATGTGGTGTCTTTCATTGCAGAAATAAATGTAACCGAAAATTCTGCATCAATTCCTAGTAGCATTTGAAATATTAACATTTACTTCATAAAACCGCCAGAAATATGCCAAAGCTCCCATGATTTAACATCTCTAATATAACTTTACTATTAACGCAACAGTAACTTGTCAGACGGTATTATCGATGTAGTGAAAGTAACGGATACAAACAGCGAAAGTAAGATTGCACAAGTAATCAAAAGTAAAGATATTTTACATCTCTAATTGTTCGAGATTTATACATAAAGTTTCGTTGTTTACCGGTTTACCAATTATTATTATTAAATTTTATGAAATTTTTTTAAAATTACACTAATTGTTGGGTATTAGGAAGCCATGATTCTCTTTTTAAGGTTCAATATTTTTCTCCTCCATTAGATTTTACTTAAGAATTTATAAAGGCTCTAAAAACATTAACATTGAACAAGCATTGTGTCAGTCGTTTATTATAATTAAGTTATCGCTTGCCAATATCTAATATTCTCAACAATTAAACGAAATGTACTACTAATTAAAAAATAGCTATATATGAATAGTTAGATATTTCTAAAAAAAATAATATACAGAACGTTTTGTATGTAAAAAATTGTATTATCCACTAAAACTGGTAGTTTCCACATATTGTTTGCAATTTTATACAAAAAGCTAAAGATTTAAGCCTCGTAGCCACAGAGAAATGCATGCTTACCTTGAATAGATTTGCTTTGGACCAAATAAATCTACGTTTTGAATATCCGCAAAGCCAAAACTTCCTAAACCAAGAAAAAATTGTTTTAACAGCATAGTCTTAACGTAAGAAATTAGCCGTCTTGGATAAAACTACTTTTAGCCTCCTCTTAAGAATATCGTTTACTTGCACCGGTTTTAGTGTCTCAAATTCATCCGCATGAGCCCTAAAAAAAGTTACCGCTTTATATATGATGATGCAGGGAAAAGTAAGTAGTTTTTTTAGTTTTAAATGTTTCCCTACAGCTTTCTCGGCTATGAAGACCAAAAAGCAAACGTATAATCCGCTTTTGCAAGATAAAGACTCGATCCCAATCGGTTGCGACATCCCAAACAATAACATTGTAGGACAACGAAGAATACACTAGCGAGTAGTAAACCTCTATTAAAGATTGCAATTCTAAGATATTTCTTAGTTGGAATATTGCATAGTAGGCTTTATTTAGTTTACCACAGACACTTTGCAAACTATCATCCCAATTCAAATTTTTGTCAAGTATCACACCAACTACAGTTGCATTATCATTAAAATTTATGTAAAAGTTCAAAATCGGTTTACGTTTATGAAAATTAATAATTTTTGTTTTTTGGTTATTTAAGACTAGCCGATTCGCACAACACCAGTTTGTTACTTCTGCTACAGTTTTTTCAATTTTAAAGTTAATATCCTGGAGTGTTCCAGACTTCACAATCACCGACACATCATCAGCAAACAAAATGGGAAATCCACAAGTTATATGTTTTGGTAAATGATTGATTAGTAATAGAAAAAGCAATGGTCCCAGGACAGACCCTTGAGCTAGATCAATACTGTATTTCGACGACCGTTCGTTTTCTAACTTAACAACCATTTTCCGATGTTGTAAGAAAGATAACAACCAATCCAATGAGAGTCCTCGAAATCCCAAAGAGTAAAGCTTCCGTGATCAAATCTCCGCATCCACGCAGTCAAAAGCACGCGTTAGGTCGAAAAAGATACCAACTACGTATTCGTTTGAATACAAGCCATCGTAGATTAAGGCATTGAAAGAGTGCTGTTTCTGTTCACTTTTGTTTTGTAAAATCGTGCTGGTTGCGGTGCAATATGTTATGCTTTTCCAAAAAATCAATGGTTTGGTTATAGACGATTCTCTCAACAACTTTAGAAAAAGAGCTGAGGGCCGATACTGGTCTATAATTTTCTATATCAGTTGGATCATGTCTCTTATGTATCGGTATGACTGAGGCTATTTTTAAATTAGATGGAAACTTTCCTGTCTCAAATGATCTGTTTACTACATAAGTAAGAGCATCGGCAATCTCTGTACCCACCAGCTTCAACAAATAGTTACTAATGTCTTCCAATCCGCAAGATTTTTAATTCTTTAAACTATGTATACAAGCAATCACGTCAAAACAACAAACTGGTCCAACAAAGAAGGATGCACTACACGAGTTGGAATAATGCACATCATCCCTCGCATCACCGCAGATCATTCTAACCTCATTATTTCACTAATTGACCCTATAAAGAGACAAAAATAATATCACATAGGAAACATCAAACTTAAATAACACTGGGCAACAAATTTTCGAAAAGTTCATGCTTCCAAGCTGAAAATAGTCATTTCTTAATGAATTCAATGTGCTGAACACGAAAATGACTAAGAAAAAGCTGAATTGGCTACGGGTTTTCTGTAATATGTACGCATATTTCAGAAAAAGTGTACTTATGTCAATATTATAATACATGGTAAGAAAACATTTACGCATATTTCAGAAAAAGTGTACTTATGTCAATATTATAATACATGGTAAGAAAACATTTACGCATATTTCAGAAAAAGTGTACTTATGTCAATATTATAATACATGGTAAGAAAACATTAGTCTGCTTCTGGCTTTCGACTACTTTTGGCCTGCCGTTTGTAGTGGACTTGTGGAGCATCTCTACTGATTGTCCAACAATAGTCAGCCAGCATTGACGTAGACCATTTGCCTTGGTACCGTTGCTCCATGGTGGCAATGTCCTGATGAAAGCGTTTGCCGTGCTCATCGCTGACCTGCCCGCAGTTATCAGGAAAGAAATCTAAGTGGGAATCAAGAAAGTGGATCTTTAAGGACATATTGCAGCCGAATTCATGAAACAAAGCCAACATATCCTCAACCAGACACTTGTAATTTTCTGCCTTGTCATTCCCCAGGAAGTTTGCTGCCACTTGATAGAATGCATCCCAAACCTGTTTTTCTTTACCTTGAAGAAGTTCCTCAAACTTGGGGTCTCGGAAGAGCTGTCTAATTTGAGGCCCCACAAAGATGCCCTCTTTAATTTTGGCTTCACTGAGTCGAGGGAATTTTTCATGCAGGTACTTGAATGCTGGTCCATTCTTATCCATGGCTTTTACCAAGTTTTTGTCAAGACCGAGCTTGATGTGTAAAGGAGGAATGATGATTTTGTGTGGCTGTGCCAATGGTGGGTGCTGTACATTCGTTTCTCCAGGCTTAAAAAATGCTCTCGGAGGCCAGTCTTTCTTGATGTAGTGCAAATCGATTGCTCTGCTGTCCCACAGACAAAGAAAACAGCAGTACTTTGTATATTCCTGCTGCAAACCCATCAACAGAGATACTACCTTCAGGTCAGAACATATCTGCCAGCCATACTTGCTGTAGTTAATCGTCTCCAATAGCTGCTTTAGATTGCCGTAAGTCTCCTTCATGTAGACCGCATGTGCAATAGGTATGGATGGAAGCTGGTTCCCATTATTCAACAAAACCGCCTTTAGGCTCAGTTTTGAAGCGTCTATAAACAGCCGCCATTCGTGGGGATCATGTGCAATACCGAGAGCTTGTAGTAGACCATCAATATCGCAGCAGAACACAAGGCTTTCTTCTTTCTTAAAGAAAGATTCGAAGAGCTGATGGCGAGTGCGAAATGAACTCACTCGGACATTCTGTTCCAGAAGATTCCACTGTCGAAGTCTTGAGGCCGACAGATCCAAATCGCGAACAAGATCGTTCATTTCATCCTGGGTAATTTTATGTGGTGCAGATGTTTCGTCAAAGCACGAAAAGTCATCATCCTTACTGCCACGTTGAGGAGAACTCGCCGACGCATGGCCATCCTCATCGTCTGAACTGATAGAAAAATCTGTAGGAGGTTCTGGAATTGGGAGTCCTTCGCCATGAGAGACAGGTCGCAGAGCAGATGGTATGTTAGGGTATTCAACTGTCCACTTCTTCTTCTTGGTGATGCCTCCAGAAGCTGGTGGTACCATACAGAAATAACAGTCGTCAACGTGATTGGTGGGCTCCCTCCAAATCATGGGCACAGCAAATGGCATTGCCTTTCTTTTGCCATTAAGCCACTGTGAAAGATTTACGGCACAAGTGCGGCAGCATACGTGTGGGGCCCAGTCTTTGTCCTGGTCGCCTATCTTGCAACCAAAATACAAATGATACGCTTTCTTAACTGTTGCACTGATGTTCTTTTTCTGTGCAGCAAATGTCACTTCTCGGCATATACAACAGAAGTTATTTGCACTGTTAACACAGTTACGAGGCATTGCTACTGTTTAGTTACTTTACACTATAGCAATCACTTATGTATGCTAGAGCTTCGAAAAATATGCGCGAATGAACGGACATTGCACGAGTTAATTGTCACGTCGGCCATTTATAAATAAACTATAATTAGCTATTGCTTGATATTGAGCAATCAATTTCGCAACACTCTCATTGGAAACTTACAGCAAATGCTGCATTAACTTCTTTGCATGAAGGGGTGATTCAATATGAAGCAAAATTTCGTCATTTCTCACTAAATTGCATTACATTATGCAATAGCATCTATACAATGGACAAAACGTCAATATCTCTGGAACGTGAGCCAATCAACTTTTTTCAATGTGATATTCGTGTTCAGCACGTTGAATTCATTCAGGATTGGGTACTTTCACCTAAGAAGCAATTTCACTGTTGACCAGTGTAATTAGCCAGAATCACTCACATAAAACATTTATAAAGAAAACTAGGTATACAAATATTACATATATTATATCTAATCACATACATAACAGTGCTTCACCAAAATCACAATAATCTTACGTTTTTTTTTATCACACATTTAACAAAGTAAAAGGGAAAACAAACAAAGTATCATTATCGTTTTACGTGTGAAATTACGTATTCGTAATATAAATTTACCCCATTTTTTCTATATACTAGCCCAATAAATCAATCCACAACTGATTGTGAGTAGGTAATAAACAAACACATCCCGTCCTACTTCAGCCGATCTTGTAGCGGCCACGCTACTGACTCCTCGGAAATAACATTATGTCTCATTTAGTGAGGTATATTACAGTTAAAACAACACCACCATAGAGCCTCTCAAAAAAAAAATTACATATATGAATATAAACCGTATGTTGTTTATATTTTCTTATCGTTTAAACGTCACATCACCAGCCGGGACTGCAAGTATTTACTATATAGTCAGCAGGTATTAGACTCGCACAGTTCAGAAATGGTTTATATCCTTCTCTCTCTATGTACGTCTCCGTTCAAATCTGAGTCGCTACTTCTGAAAGGCATAGTACATATATCACCTTATTTTCATTATTCACAAGAGTGAGACTTATTTCCTTTAAACGTAGGACAGATATTCAGAAAAGAAATATTACCCGACCCCCTATAATCTCTTTCCAGCACTGATGGTTTACAGGGACGTATCCATTACTTTACTATTTTAGAATAATATACTTTAAATTGTAAGCGGTGAATTATATTAAACATGACATACATAAAGACTTATCTGCGTGAGTAAATCTAATTTTTCCTAATATGCATTACTTCGTTTACATAATTTCTTGGGACCTACGAGACCAGGTAGTGGAACTCTCAAAAAACAAATCCCTATATCGGTGGACAAACTAGAATAAACAGTTGTTCAGTATATTACTCCCCGATTTCGCACTTATACCTATTAGTTCGAGATTCACTAGGTTTTATTGCTTTTCGATTGATTACTTTATTTTTAGATAGTACAGACGTTGTCGCACTGTAAATGGCACCTACCGCACTCTAATGTAAATACCTAACTTCTTTGTTTACAGATATACCATTGCATTTGACTTTGCTTTTATATGTTTGATATTCACTTTTTATTTTATTTCTAAGAATAAACAACCGCAAAACGGTAAATATAGAATTTTCTTATAAATTTATTATTTCTGCAGATAAGCCCAACAAATTATAAATCAATTAAACTAGCAAATTATTGGCTTTCAGATATAGTCTAAACATTTTTTTATTGAATTTGTAATAAGAAAGATTGTAGAAAAACTTCAGAACCCTGTTTGTATTTTATGGGAAAATATACCTTTCCGATGTTGAAATATAATTTCGGTACCTGTTAAGTGAAATGAGCTAGATCTCGAAATTAATTTCATTGGCTTTTAGTATTTCCTCAACGCTGCCCAAGTGCAGTTTTTTCAAGGTATTTCTTTCTGAAAACGTAAAACTTGTGCACATTTTGATGTGGGCATTAAATTGTACACACTTTCTAGTAAGCTAATAGAAAAATTTATTGAAATTTTACTAGTCTTATGTCAACAAGAGAAATATGTAAACAAATCTTATAATACTATTTATTTACTTGCATAGGTAAATCCCTGATTTATTAATTGTAAATAATACGGGAAAATCTTTATGAATGGTAGTTAATATTTACTATTTAGCTTATCTTCCCTGGAATGGTAAATGGTAATGCGATCCACCGCTAAAGTTTATAAGTAATTAGTATGTAATATTTCTCGGTACTATTATACTAAACCGCAAACAAATGTTATTTATTATGTGGGGGTTTCCAACCAACCTAGTATGAATCCTATTAATTCTTATTTATTGATTTTATACTCACGTATAATGCACATACATATTTAACAATTTTAATAACAGTAAGAGTACCGTTGATATATTTCTAATCCTCACTTATCTTATCATTATGTAAAGCATATATAAGAAAAAGACTTAAGTTTACTTAACCAATCATGCACGATTCTTAATATTTATTGAGATGTTACCTAGACAACTGTTTCTGACAAAATTAGCAGTGACTTAAAATAATATTATCAATCGCGGTGCCAAATACTTTAATACTGAAAAAAAGATATGCATGCCCTATTAAATGATGTTTAAAAATGAACACTAAGAGTTTCTTATCGACCGAAAACAATAATCGTAAAATATTTACTTTTCTGAAATAAAATACCTATATTTCCAAGAATATTGTATAGAATTAGATAGATTAACTGGACTGTTCTAATTGTGAATTTACGCATTGCCTTTTAAAATATTTTCGCATTTTTGTTTCTACATATATAAATATCTACCGTTCTAAATAATTACTCTCGTGCATTTTGAACTCTTGCAAATATAAATTGGAAGAAAAAATATAAGAAAAACCCAAATTACTTTAGATCATACATTAATGACTTGCTTAACATCGTGCAATGCCAAATATTAGCGTATGCGGATGATATAAAATTGTATGGGGTCATCAATTCTCCGCAAGATGTTATTCAGTTACAGCAAAATTTGGATGCCTTGACTAAATGGTGCGCCACCAACTCACTGCAGATCAATGTAAGCAAATGTTATACAGTGTCATATACCAGAAGCCGGAATGTCATCAATTCATTGTACATGATTGGTAATGAAGCTATAGAGAAAGGTACAACCTTCAAAGATCTAGGTGTATGGTTTGATCCTTGCCTCACTTTTATACCACATATTCAATATATGTGCTCACGAGCAATGAAGAACTTAGGGTTTGTGATGCGATCCGCAAAATACTTTAATGATTGCACTACTCTGAAGGCACTGTTTTTTGCTTTTGTTGTTAGCACCTTGGAATATGCATCACCAGTATGGTCACCTTATTATTTGTGCCACGAACTTGCTATTGAACGGGTGCAGCGAAAATTTTTAAAATTTCTTTCGTTTAAAATAGATAGTGCTTACCCTGCACGAGGCATTGATTATAATACCCTTCTTGAGAGGCACAGTTTCCGATCCTTAGCTGACCGTCGCAGGGATCATGCAGCCAAGTTTGTCTATAAACTTATTCATGGATCAATTGTTTCTCCTGATCTCTTGTCCCAAGTGAATTTCCATGTCCCTCGTCCATTTGCACGCTATTCAGTTACTTTTGCGTTACCAACTGCTACCACAAATATTTATAGAAATGCACCTATACACCGTATGCTTACAATAGCTAACTCGCATTTTTCTGACATTTTTCTTTAATTTTGTTTAGTAAGTTCTACATTTTTATTTTCATTTTTTTTTTTATACTATGAAATTCATTTTACTTTATATTTTGCAACTGCGCTAATTATTTGCTTTTTTATGCTACGTGTTGTAATCAACTTTGTTTATATTTACCCTGTAATTGTTTATCGTTGGGTAATAAAGACTATTATTATTATTATTATTATTATTAAAAAGATCTGTTTTTATTGTATCATTGGTTCTGTGTTTTCCTTTTTTTTTTTCAAGGCGAGAGTATACAAAACATTTTTTCACCTTTTTTCTTGTGTTCTTTATTCTGTTGCACAATGTACCGTTTCTCACCAACGAAAAAAAAACTGGTACATTGTTGTAATCAGATTTATTTTATATTGCTATATGGACTGTATTGTATAAATAAAATGTGAAACGACTGAAAACTGTTACAAACTTATTCTATGACATAAAACGAACGATAAACAAACTGTTGTCAACTGTAGAGAGGGTTAAAAGTCAGCCGGAATACAGAATTCTACAATTCAAATATATATCTAGGATATACGGAACAAACCTAATGAAATTTGATAAGATTGCACAAACAGTATATTGAGAATCATGATTATGAAAAACGCTTTGAAAAGAATCTTAGAAGCAATGCAAAACGTTAACTGTGGCATCTACAGTTAATCGCGGGATAAGCATATCTCAACCTGTTCTTACCTTTCATGCGTGCATTCCTCTTATTTACTCAACAGCTTTGGAACATACTTAGCAGTAATTTTTTAATACCGTGACTTCTGTGACTAAAGTTAAATTTTGGTAAATATCAGCTAGTGTTTAGTGACACAAAGTTTGAATGAGGTTATGAACTGTTCTTGGATAACCCTATGATGCGCGTTTAATACACGCCTCCCGCGAAATAGTAAAAATTTAAATAATTGTTAATATCTTCAACGCTGAAGACGTTAAATCGAAAAAAAAAGAAAAATTCAATATCCCCATCTTTGATTCATGGATGATATACCTATTTTTTGAATGCATTGGTTTATACCATGTGCAACTCATTTTTTAAATTGAACTGATTTCTCTATCTCTTGCAGGTTTTGAAGCACTGAGCTGGTAGTACTAGGTGGCGTAAAAGTATCACCCAATTTGAAGACGCTAAAACTTTTTAATTTGAAGGTTAGTATAATTGGCTATTTTTATATTTGACAGGTGACAGTTACGAAATTTATTGTGTTTCAAAATGGAGAGATATACGCTACCAGAACGCGAAAAAATTGTTTCAAGGTTTTTGGGGAATAATGGTTTTAACTCAACGTGAATTTCGGAACGAATATGCGAACCGTATGGCGCCTACTGCTCAAACAATTCGACGTCTGGTGGTTCAATTTGAAGAGACTGGATCAATCCAAGATCGGAAATCACCTGGCGGCCTCAGACAAGCCGGTCACTTGAAAACATCCAAGTTGTGAGAGATAGTGTCGAGGAGGAGTCATCAACATCGACACGAAACCGCGCAACGCATTGGCCATTTCTCGGCAATCCATTCAATTTTGATCAATGATTTTAAGATGTTTTCGTACATTCAGATGGTTTAACAGCTGGTGCCAGCCGACGGCCAAATCCGTTTGGCGTATAGTCACAGGTTGTTACAGCGCCCGACTTTTTCGAAAAATTGATGATGAGCGACGAGGCGCATTCCACCTCTCTGGACATGTAAATAAACAAAACACCCAGTTGTGGGCAACCGACAATCCTCGTATTCTCCATGAGGCACTACTCCATTCCCAAAAGGTGACCGTATGCGCTCTTTACTCAGAACATGTGATTGGGCCATACTTTTTTGATAACGATAATGGAAACATGGTAACCGTCACTGGGCACGGTACAGGATCATGTTGAACGAGTTCTTAATACTGAAACAGCACAATAGTTATTTGTATCACTAGGCCAGAAACTATAATTTTGCGAGTGTGAGTACGGTTTGTGCGCACGAGGCGAAGCCGAGGTCCCACAAGTGCGAATACTCGCAAAAGAGTTCCTGGTCGTGTGTTACACACTATTTTTTGAGCCGAAAAATCTTAATTTTGTTGTAAATAATAAAAAAATTAAAGCTAGGGAGTTAATAGTACAGGTTGGCAATACATATTACGTATGAATTTAAAATTGGAAATCAGGGTTAAGATACCTTAGTGTTTTGACGTTTTAATTTTCTTGGTAGTTTTGATACATATTCATCAATAATAAGGACAATGGATGCCCCAGCTCATATTACAGTGGTTGTGTGTGAAGTTATTAACCATTTATTACCTGTAAAATCTTCCAAATAGAATTGGAAAGAATATGAATTAATTAAGAGATTGTGTAACGAAAATTCATCTGTCATCGAATTTATAATTAGTCACAGAAATGTCAGTAATTCCAATATAGTGTTGCCAACCATTAGTGGTCTTTTTCCCGGCCTAGGCCGGAGAATGGTAAGTTTCCGGCCGATTTAAAGTAATGCAAAATCTGGCCATTTTCTAAGCATGCCAGTACTATATTGCTGCCAGTCCCAAGCCTGGTGAAATGCGAAGGGAAGGTGGCCGACGGCGGCGCTTCGCAATACCTATCTATCGTGAGAAACTGAAAAATCGCGAATATCTCCAAAACCGTTGGAGATAGACACAATGATACCCGTATAAAATCGAAATAAAATTAAATTTTACATCCATTTATGTAAAAATTGCTATACCGTTCAATTTAAAAAAATCAAGTTATCCATGACTTTAGAGTTCGAAAATTACAGATCCCTATTTAATAACGCTGTAATTTAAACGCAACAATTTTAAAATAAAATACGTGTGCTGTTTCATGGTTAAGCGAAAACCGAAAACCGCATCTTTCTAACTTTCGTATTTCCTGAGGTATTTCCAAACACCGAAGACACTGCAAATGTCATTTTTTTCGAAAAACGTCATGTAATTCGGAAACGGTACAACTTAGCCCCAATATATCCCTAACATATTGTTACTTAAATTTAACAAGGAATCCAAAAGTGTAATAATATACAGGTTGTTCCATTTAAAATAAGAAAGTTAGTATCTACTTCCGGTACAACCGGAAGTCCGCCATTACTGAAACTAATTTTAGCATACGTAGATTACGTAGAATATGATTCGAGGCAACATTTATTTGAAAATTTTTTTCAAAAAGGCAATAATAAATTGGCTAGGAACCGTTGCATCTTAGGTTGGACACCCGCTATGTAAGAAAGCGAACTTTTTAGAACCAGCTATCAGACCATTCCATTTTCTTGTTTTTTTTAAAGACATGGGGGAATCCGTTTTTAAATATATTTCCCAGAATACTAGAGCAATTAGCAATAATTATCAAGGTAAAACCTTTTATACCAGCAGAATTCTACTTTAACAGTGCATATTTACATAATGCGATAATAGGAAATATATTAGAATCTCTTGAGCGTGTTCAGAAACGTGAGCTATTATTGCTTTGAGTGTTTATCTACACTTTACCATGTAAAATTGTTTCTGTTTTTGCAGAGAAATACGTGTATTTCCATTCCAAGGTTAGCGGTTTATTTATAAAGCGCTTTATGTGGAACTCAGTTTGACACGTTCGCTATTTTTATTTTTGCGTTTTATTATAATGGACGTAAAGAGTTAAATATTTCCTGCAAAGATCACGTAGTGTTGTTTTGCAACGTTTTTTCGGAGTTTCATTCTGTTCGACAGCGGTGCAACATTATACCTACGTGGTCGCCATAAGAAGGATTAATTCTTGCTTCATTCAACACTTCTGCTGTTGTGATTACTGAACCCACTCACTCATTCTTGGCCTTTTGCAATCTATTTGAATAGGCAAAGCATGTTCATTCAGTAGAATTACAAAATTTCCAACTTTGGTCCTCTTTTCTTAGCGCGAGAAGTAATGTAAATATTTAAAGGTAGCTACACAGTGAAATGTACATAACGAATTTAAATGACCTTCGCGATATGAATACATACGGACAAACAAAAACTCAATACCACTTCAAATAATTGGTTGTAATGCGAAAATTATCTTTTTCTCAAATTAGCGCTGCCTGTTATTAAACGAGATAAGCGATATGCAAACAAGAGAAACATCTATACAGAATGCATATTTTTGCGAATATTTATAAGCATGTTAAAGAAATGATTGAGGTAGGTGCTATTTGCGTCATATTTTAGCCTAAATTTATATAAGTGATTCTGAACACTGAAGTCAAGTAATACATAAGTATGAACAATAAAATATGTCTTATGACGTATGCTTCCTTTATTCCATTTTTCTTTAATTGTGTGAATTAGGGTAGATACGAACACTTACATTTTTACAGATATACAAATAAATCGTGATACTGCTATTATTTCACTACATAAATCCCCAGTCACACATTTTGTAAGATTTTGGCACTTTTATAGAATATTAGAAACCGAAATTAAACAAATTGCAATATCTTTATTAATATTCAGAATTAATACAAAGACTGTATTGTATATGTTTGGAAAACTTAGAAAATGAGGTTTTATTTAATAAAAGAATATCATTATTAGTCAAAACTTGTTAAGATAATAAAAAATTAAAGACTGATTAATTCATACATGAATTGCAAACAAAAGGCTGGAATCAAACTTAACCCAGAAATGCCCACGGAGGGATGGGATGAAAATTCATCGCAATTTTTTGGGGATGTATTGAAAATGCAATCAATAAAACATATCAGAATTTTTATTTTCTATTTTGTTTCAAAAAAGTCAAAAATCTGCCGTCCTACATATATACAGATAAAAATTCTACGGAGTTGAATTAAATGGAGTAGCTTTCCCGAAAACAGTTAAGGATCTAACTTTGTATTGTCAGAAAAGTGAAAATTAGACAGGATATATTCGAATCTGTTCGGTGAAAGCGATTCAGAAACCAATCTATTATGGCAATCTACTTCTAACTGCCAAAACATTCTTCTTCGTGGGAATGGAACATAACCACTCAATATCAATATTCCAATGAAACTCCTAACTTCACTCAGATCTATAGGAATGTTTATATTTTTTGTTCCGCATATCGATTAGAATCTTGTACTATTATTTGAAGAATTTCGTCATCAAAAAACAGGGAAAAATATTCTAGAGGAGAAGGACTGGTCGCCTCATTTTCCTGCTCAGAAAGGTCAAAATTCCACTCTATATTGTTTTCTAAATCTTCATGAATTCATTCATAGTTTGGCTTCTTATTTTTACCAGTGCGTTTTGCTGAAGTGGTTCTTTTTCCAGTTGATTTTAGTGAAGATAGAGGGACTTCATCTTCGGAAGAATAATCATCGTCTACAGTTGCAATACGACTGTAGTTTATTTCAGCTGCAGATCTCAACTGAGACCCAGGCAGATTACTGATATGAAAATTATCTTCTTCGCCAGAATCTTCATCAGTGACTGCTCCAGTGGCATTTTCTGGAGGGAAAAGTGTTAAAGAATTAACATTTCGTAATTCTTCCTCGTCAGTTTCTTCGAGCATTGCCAGTGAGTGCTTCATGCAATGAAAAATTTCTGAAAACAATTGTCGCAGCTACTTTTCTGCCCAACGTACTACATGTAGGACACCAAAAATTACGACGATATATCTCACGTAACAAACCAAAAAGGGCACAACTATATTTACAGAATATTAGCCCAAAGCCTTTTTATTCGTTTGTGAAAATATCAATTTTTTTTGTTCCTTAGGAAAGCAAAAATTTTATTTACCTTGCAAATTGTATACCAAATTCTGCCATTTTCCAATTTTGCGAACTTTATAAAATGCACAAAGTAGTCCGAAATCGAATAAATAACTAATAAAGCCACGATGTTACCTTGTCACACACTTAGGAACAATGAAGCGAAACATTGGCGTCATATTAATTCATGTCTCAACAGGAACGGACAGGATTGAACCGTCCTACATATAGGACAGTTAGCATATCTGGGTTAAACTTGGCCTTGCCTGAATGTTTTAAATTTTAGGGTCAAGTTAACTTGAAACATATTAAATAGACAAAGACGACGCGAATTATTTTCGGAAAAATGAACAACGGGGAGTGGCGTACCAAATTATATATTTTTTAAATATTAATAATAATAATAATTTTATTCGTAGACAAATAATTGTATAGAACACGTCAGAAATAACAACATACAGTGACTCAAATAATTGACCGGACACCAACATAAAATAATAAAAGAGCGAATGTACGAAGAACAATATAATTTTTAGTAGATACAAGTTTGGGTTACAGTGTATATATAGACACTATCATATTGCTAACTTAAAATACACCAACGTCTTCAAATAAAAAAAAAAAAAATAATTTTCCATCTCAATAAATTCACCGGACATTAATAAAACATAAGAATAAATACAATTATGAAACAAGTTAATATATCGTCGGTGCTGGCTTCTATTACACTTTTCAGTCTACTAGGCATAGATGTTACCAATTTGAAAGTTACTTCCTGGCTTATCTTCGTCTATTCTTGCAGTAACACGGTTTTCAGGTCGGATTTTGAAGAAATGTGGCATTTTCTAATTTTTCTTATCTAAAACATTCCCCAAATGTTCAATGGGGTTGATGTCAGGGGATTGTGCCGACGTATCGAGTACTTTTGGACAGTTTTATAATAACCATTGCCCTACTAGATGGGATTTGTGTTTAGGGTCATTGTGTTGGTAGAATCTGAATGTGTCTAAAATTCCCATTTTCTCAGCATTGCTCCTTAAATGGGTTTTTACAATATACAAATACACATGCTGATTCATAATACTCTCTATAATTACCAGATCCCCAACACCAGCAGCGGACATACAACCCGATACCATCACTGAGCCACCTCCATGCTTCACCGTTGGAACGAGATTTTGTATTTTTATTTCTTCGTTTGGTTTTCGCCAAACCATAACCCGTCACAAGAGCCCCAGCGTTTTGGCATATTCGTGTGGACACGCACGAATACATTGATTTTAAACTTTTACCTCTTAGCGGAAAAAGCAAACATCTGCATTCAGCTGAATGCTTTTTTACACAAAATTATTTTAGTTCTATTCGTGTTCTAATGTGCACAGTATCAGATACACAGTAGAATACGCATCAGCGAGATGCATGCACATTTTTGCCTACGTACTTTTGTCATAATTATAAAGAAATGGCTGATGCTGATATAAAAACAATACTGAATAGTTGGGGGTTCCCGAAACTGATTCGATTCCTGTATTTAATTTTTAGTCATGTGATCCATTACTAAGGGCTAGTATATTGTAGTTGATACTACTGTTATATATTTAGACAAGTAAAAAAGAAGTTTGGTTTGCTCTCGCAAATTCTTTATTAATGAACAATGTACGCTAAGAGTTTTATACATTCTTGTGTCTATACATTGTTTCTTAGTAAAGAATTTGCGAGAGCAAACCAAGCCTCCTTTTTTACTTTTCTAAATTATACAATACACAAAGTCATCCTGGATCATTTACCACTGCTATATTTCAATTTGTAGGTAATTAAAGTAAGATTTTACTAATACCAGGTGTTAATGGAGTTTCATTTACGATTGTTTCTTCTATTTTTTGGTCAGCGATAGTGTTGTTAAAATACCTAACTAATTTCTTCTCTTGCTGGGCTTCTCTTCTAACCCAAGAATGTAATTTTATTTATTATTTTTATTTAAATATGCTATTATAAACAAAACTGAAAATTTTTCGTGGGAGATTAAAGGGATTTTAGGGAAAATTCGAATCCTTTCAGTTCATGTTGATTTACTTTTAAAGCAATGCACTTTATTGTTTCATTTGATTGTTTAAAAGTATTACAATAAAAGAAGAAACCTCTTAATTGTAAAGCATTACGTTTTCAGGTAAATTCGTGCCATTGTCTAGTTTAAAGTGAAAGGATATTACAGTAAAATGGGAAACTTCTAGATTCAAAATGTTTACACTTTTCTCATAAATGTCTAGTCTGAAGTTAATAAATCTTCTAGCTATACTAGACGCACGTTTCAATAGCTAAGGTATCGGCATCAGCAGTAGAGCTGAACCAAGTAATTACAATAAAACTAAAATTCTCTAATTCTAAATTTATAGCTAAAAGTAACATAGAAGAGTGATCACTAAAGGGCGGAATATATGCACGTCAATTCAGTTAAAATATGCGCATATATATGCATCGTTTTTCTCTAAAATATGCAACAATATGCATTTATTTGTCGAAATATGCAATTATATGCCTTGAATATAACATAGAAAAATGGAAATAAAGAAACGCCGACTCTTACAAAAATTATTTATTTTAAGTAAAATTAAAAGAAAAACATAATAGGTAAAATTTTCAACCTGAAATAGTATAAAATGCATTTATAACGATATATTTTTCCAAATTTTCCAATAAAAATGTTTGCCTTCTGTCTGTAAAAATATGTTTGTACAAAGAAAAAGTTCTTTCAACATCTACCGATGTGATCTGGCAATATTTTAATTTGGGTAGTAAGTCATAAGGCCAAGGTATTACTTCGTTGGATGGTTTACTATCAAAAATATTTTTGCCTTCCATTAAATACTTAAAGCCTTCATTCTTTCCCACAATAACTTCGAGTTTCCTTCTTACTTGATTTCCTACATCACCGGGAACTTCTTTGCATTTGTCGGAAAAAATTTCAACACTATTAATTGATTCTCTTAAACTTATATTCCTACTTTCTAACGAAGTTATTATATCTGGTACAAAACTAAAATTAACCTTAATAAAAACAAGTTCCTTAGCTAAATTTACATTTTTGAATAATGCTTGATTTTGCATTACACACTGCGAATTGTCTTCTAAATCTAAAACTATGTCTTTAATGGCTTCAAAATGGTCTGCGTAGAATATCGCGGCCTTAATCCATGTTCCCCATCCAGTAATTACGGGCTCTGGAGGTAAACAAACTCCTGGCAATTTCTCTCTATAGATCTGCACTCTTAGAGGTGCTTTCAAAAACACTTTCTTTACATTTGAAATTAATTTGTTCACCAAGGGATATGCTGTTCTAATAGTTTCTGCAACTCTGTTTATCCCGTGTAAAAGACAAGTGACATGTACCATATTGGGATAAAATATTTTTAAGTTTTGGCCTACTTTAACCATATACGGCGCTGCGTCAGACAAAAACACTAAAAAGTTCTCTACTGGAACTGGATTTGGTAAAAAAAAATTTGATAGAGACTGCTGAATAAATCGAGTTAGGGTCACATTGTTTGTTTTGTCTAACTGTTTAGAAGATATTAAATATGGTTTCCCTGGCTCATTTTCTTGAAGCCCTCCAATCATAAGATGTGCGATATATCGACCACATGAGTCTGTGCTTTCATCGACAATAATATAAAAATATTCATCGCCCAGTGAAACTTTAATTTCTCCCATTGCGGTTTCGTATACTGTTTGCACATTCTTCTTTCTAAGTGTGGATTCGTCAGGGATGTTTTGATTACAATATTTTTGCAAAAAATCTCTGAATTGTGTATTTTGCAGTTTCTTCAAAGGTATATTTGCTGCGACTAAAGCTTTGCATAAGTCTTGATGAAACACTTCCTTTTCACTCTTTGGTTTGACATTTTGAAATGCGGTTTGCACACACTGCTGAACAGGCACAGATTTATTTTTCTGCAACTTAGCTTTATGCATAGCTGTTTTCAAGTGTTGATCAATTTGGAACTTCTTTTCACAAACAATGATTTTGGCACAAACTTTGCAAAACACTTTATGCCCACTAAACTCCAACTCAGGAAAATTTTTAATCCACGAAGCGGCTTTCGGCTTTTTAGGCGTTTGAAATAAAATATTATTCGAAATCACTCTTTTCACACTGGAGTCTATCGACAAACTAAACTATACAATATAAATACAAAAGAATAGACCACATCTGTTCTCCATTAGGCAAGCTGATTACTTGGAAATTCCGAAACACCCAATAAATGCCGGCAATAAACCATATAATAATAAAACGGGTGAGTCGACAAAACCTACCCACCTTTTAAATTATTTCAATTACCTCCAAGGGTCGCAGTTAATCTTTTGATAAAACGAAACACATAATAAAAATAACACAAATTTTATTTTTTGCGGAAATATGCAATTTTTTGTGATATTTGCTAAAATATGCAAATATATGCACTTTGCATATATTCCGCCCTTTAGTGATCACGGTCACGGTTGACTGTAGACCAAAATCCGCCCATTTTGTATTTATTCTCTCCCCACTACAGCTAAGGTCATTGAATTGGCATATTATCCATGGGTTTGGGTTAAATACGTCGACAGATTTCGCATTTTTACCACTAAATCACAGATCTGCTAGAACAGCTAAAAACAAATTAGTCATTAAAAATAAAAACGGAATGGCTAATGATTATAATTTTTATTGATTATTCAACAGAAGAGCGTTTCACTAGTTATTTTAGAAATTCGTGCGGAAGGGCTATAAAAACAGTTCTCTTAATTCAACCTCAAAATTACTTTTACTTCAAGTAATAGCTCTCTTTGTGGGAGCTGTCTAGCATAGAACATCCGGAAACACTCCAGTTTCTTGGCTTTTTGTATTTAATTCCCCATTTCTTTTACTCATTGAATCGCGCCAGCCACTCCAATATCCTAGTCACAGTATATACCATCGTATAATAAGACACGTATGGCCAAATCGGGGAACAAAAATGAATCTTGGTACGCACACGCATTGACGTCACAATCCTTTTCATAAATCTTCATCGCCCATCCTTGTTTTTAATGTAGGGCTAGAGCACATCCTAGGCTGTCGTGACGTAATTGTGTGATGTTTACTAGGCATGCGCTGCGCATTGCCATACGTGTCTTATTATACGATGGTATATACCTAAGCAGTGTTTCACTTCGTGTCGGCACCTTTGATCTCGATGTTCTAAATTTTACCTCGCGCACTGAACCGCGCATAGTAGGTTCAGGGCATATCGCCCGGCCCCGACAGAACAGGATTAACCCAATATTGGAAAAAATAAAAAGGAAATTATTAAATTGAATTAAAATGCGAACAGTGGTATAATAGTTTACATTGGCAAATTAGAAAAATTATTATTAACAAGATTATTATTGTATTCATCAGTTAATAAATATTATATGCGATTTGTAAATGTGTTTATTTATATTTACCTACATATAATGCTGGTAATCGCTTCATTAATAATTACTTTCTATTCTACATTTAAAATAAAATCATTAAGTAAATAAATATGGTAAGTAAATAATTAACAAGTGTTTTTATAATGAACAAGAAATAGTTATAGTGCTTCAGACAGACTATGTTTGTAGTAAATGTAATTGAAAAGGCCTTTATTATAAGGGATTTATCTGCATAATAGTTGATGTCCTTAAAAGTGTAATTCTTAATTATAGAAGATCTTATCTAATTAGTGTTTGATTTTAATTTTACATTTTAACGGAAATTAGTACTCAGTTAAATCTAGGGTAAATAAAGTAAGAATGAACTAACAAAGATTTTACTAGCATCTTAATTTCAGTACAAAGAATTTGTACTGATATGATTTACAATATATAATACCATTGCAATTTCAAAAGGTATCCATGTCAATATTTTGATACTTCTGTGAAACAGTTAGTAGCCAACGATCATTAAATTATTATTGATTGTTAATGCATGTTATGGAAAGGAAACAAATCATATATAAATAAAATATTTATTACTTCACTAATGGTGATCTATTTCATACAAATGTGTACAATTTACTGGAATATAACTTACTTATGTATAAAAGAACTAATGTTAAAATATATATAGATATAAATCTATGAATATGTTTGTTGCTCCTGAAAAAACAGTATGTCCTGTTCTCTTCCTAGGTGCCTACATAAGGTAACAGTAGTCACATGCAGGTTTATTTATTATACAGGTTCCACGATGTAATACACAGAAACTACTTAACAAATAGCAAAAGAGAATAACAAATCACGTAGTCTATATGAACAAGAAAAAAGGTATACATATCTACGAATAAAAAAAACTTAAAATAACAACATCCTTCGACCGATGAAAATAAAGGAAAGTCTTCTATGACATTTCATCATTACATAAAACACAATCTTTTGCTTCCTCATTCATAACACTTACTTTAGCAGATATAACTCCAAAAGTAAAGTCGTTTATTCCTGGAGCAAAATCCCATTTGCTCGTTATTCTGCACAATGTTGATTTCGATGGTAGGTTAAAACTTTTATATAAAAAAACGATATACTTTTGGACCTAAAAAAACATATTTAAAGCAAATTGTTTAAATACATTGGAGTACCTATAGCCATGCTCCCATCGCTTGCATAATTGCAATTGCGCTTTGATCAAATTTACAGTACCTTCATTGAAATTGGTCTGACAAAACTGGAGAAACTGTTCTTCCGACGTACTTTGCTCTTTTCTTTCCATAAAAGCCTCTCTACATTCGAAAGGTGTAACTTTCCTTTTTAAATACTGTACTTCTTTTCCTAACTTCTTCTCTGGGCTATTGGCAAATAATGTGCGAGATGTCTGCACAGATGCAGCAGCTGTAAGCAATTGAAAGAAAAAGCTATACAAACAGTATAATTATTATTGTTTAACTTACCTCTTGGGTTTTCTTGCAATTCTCCATAATTCTTTTTTGTAAGGTTTACAGAAAACATCTATCCATTACTGATCGCATCGTTTTCCAATCTATTTCTAAGCCCTGTTTTAAAATCGAATTCGGTAAAATGTATATCGCACACTTTTGCATTTGGTTTTAGGACATCTTCACCAAGAGCTGCAATCCATTTATCACGGCTGTAACAATTTTTAGATTTGTCTATTTCTATTTTTTATACTTATATATAATCACAGTAAATAAGCATCATAAAAAGCAAAAAGTTAAATCAAAAACAAATTGCATAAATTGATTATACTTCTACTAACCGTATTTGATCTGTGGGTAGCCTAATGAAATAAACTTCTTCAGTGTCTACGGCATTGCTTACTGCAGACCTCCTATTACAGTTGAGAACACAGCACTTCATGTTGATTTGTATAAGTTATCTATGCACATTAAATTCAAACTATCAAGTAAAGTTTAATCTATGAATAAACGTACACAAAACAACACCTGTAAATATGAAAGGCAGAAATATTAACCTACAACACAAAGTTAAAACTATTATTATTAAATTAAGATTAAAGATAGTATCTATATACCACATGCTAGAAAAAATACTACTACGAAAATATTAAACTCACGTATAACTAAACTTATTACGGCGGTTAATTTTAATTATGGAACACTTGCAAATAAACAAAGCAACGCTAACGACAGAATACAAAATGTGGCGCACGTGTGCCATCGAGGTGGTTTTATAGGTTGTGTCTTTGTAAACAAGCCATTAATCCGTTCCCCAATATTAGGCCAATCCGGGCCTGTTCAAAGTTGTCCTGAGTCCCTACATGCGCGGTTCCGTGCGCGAGTTGCAACTTTGAACCACCAATTTGCGGGAGTGAAACTACTGCATAAGGTATATACTAGACCTGTTATCCGGACCCGGATAATTTTGGATCCGGATAATTTACTATCCCGATAACCGGATCTGAGTGCTATCCGGATCCACTATCCGGATCCGCTATCCGAAACCTCAGATCCATATCTGCTATCGGACACCTCGGATCCAAATTCGCTATCCGAAACCTCGGATCCAGATCCGCTGTCCGAAGCTTCCGATCCGAATCTGTTATTGAAAATCACAAATTCGCATTCTTTATCAGGTTTCTCGGACTTATATCAATAAGATTATTTTGTTTTATTTTGTTATTTTGTTTTTAACATTAAAAAAAAATAATAAAGAAAAAATGTTTTACGTTACAATATTTTACTTTGTAATTAATATTTGTATGTTTTATGTATAGTTATCGGATCTAGATCCCAGCACCGAATAGTATATCCGAATTCAAGAAGCGCATCCGGATCCGAGGTTTCGGATAGCGGATCCGGATCCAAGGATTCGGATATCCGGATAGTTTTGGATCCGGATATCCGGATCTCAATTTTGTCGGATATCTGCAGCACTAGTATATACTGTGTCCTAGTGCTTTGTACTAGTATATTATTGCTACGTTATTTAAATGAATTATGATTTATAAAACTCAAAGACTCCTTGACAATTTAAACTGTGTTTACATAGAATATAAGTGTATTGTATTTGTTTATCTACTTAATAATGTAAGTAATGTAAAAATTCTTACTAATAACTTACTTGATCGTATAGATTTAATTAATGTATGATATGTTCGTATCTTTCAAATGAGTGTTCGACGTTGGGAATTTTTAAGTCGTATCGTTGAAAACGATTTCTATTTTGAGTTGCCGGCTGAGTTTTGCCTTGGAAATATGAGTTTGTTCAAAACAAATGGAAGAAGGGCTTCTTTCTCGATTTGCTGAGAGTGTAGTATCTTTTCAAAACATTATTTTTAATTTAAAATTCTAAAAATACCGTAATTTACTTACTTTGAATGATAGTACAACGTGTTTGGTGCAAAGATGATATGTATCTAGTTATTTGGTAGTTTGAAGCTGTCCCTGATTTAATCCTGGGGTTTTGAAGATCAACATTCGAGGCAACATTTTGGCTGTAGGTTTTCAACTGGTGTTTTGGTACACTTCATGGGAACTGAAATTATTTATTTAACACGTAATTTATATTAGAGAAGTTGTTTGTACCAGCAGCAAGCGATTTTATCATCCTTTTGAACTATTAATTTCGAAAATACGCACAAGATACTTCAAGGTTAGATGTTTATTGACATATTATATTGTGGAATTTAGTAATTTTGTATATGGAGTTTGGTCATAATTCTGTAGGTTTCATATATGTATTACTTGTCAGCCTTTTATGTTCATTGAGTTGGTGCATTCACTTAAGTTCTTAGTCTGAATTGAGATAATAGAAATCTTTATAATAGTGGTTTTTGATATAGTAAATGAATCTACGTGCCTGAGAGTAACTGTAGAAGATTTATTTCTGTGTTACGATATCTATATCTGCATTTGTTTGTAATGTATCATTAACTTATCGTTTGTAGCTTATTTTATTACCTCTTTCCGTCTATTTTTTCTTTGTTCCGCACTTCCTATTTCACATAATTCTTTTAAATAATACATTAATTTCGTAACTACCATTTTCTATATTGCCTATTTACATCGCACCCCATTGCGTCGAGTTCATGTGTCATCGGTTGACCATACTTAAATCTCGCACACGGTGTGTATATAAATATGTACACATACATACATATGTGTGTAAGCAAATGTATTCTAAGCGACTTCTTTAGAATTGCTAATTTTTCAAGCGTGGGTTTGTAAACTTTAACATTTACGTAGCTCCGCATACTACAACAAGCAACATACTTTAAATTGCTATTTGATTACTATGTAGGAGAGAGATAGGAATTGGTGAACTCAGAGAAACAAGTTGGTAGGTGTATAATTAATCAATTAATTAATAAGAAGTAATCTTCTATCGTTAAGTTGAATTAATGTCTATTTTAAAATAACGAAAGTGGGCTCGCACATACAATGCGAGTGCTGCTACTGATTGACATAAAATTACATCTGTAAAAGTAAAAATATTACGCAGTAATATGGCTTTGTTCAATTTTATGACTCAATATTCAATTATTTATAGGAATGTAAGTGGACATAAGCTGTATGTTACCTGTTTGTTGCAAAACACAACTGTTTGTATGTTTAAAAGAACAATTGCGCTTTGTAGTTCGATTTATGTTCCCGGTTGGGTATGTTTTGTAGTTAGGCATTTACATTCGCTGGTCACAACTAATATTTTACACTAAACAAATAAATAAGCACATATTGCTATACAATTTCTCAAGAAGATTGCCATATTTATTATTATTTTCAATTTTCTTGAACGTAATAGGCAATATCTCATTTTAACCAATCATCTCCCTTATCTTTCCAATATTGTAAGACAAATCTGTCTTAATTGGTGATTGAACACCTGGGATGTCTCTACACTGCAAAAAATTACAGTAATTTTACTATAGTAAATCGGAAATATTACATGAAATAACGTTGTGAATTTACTACGATAAATCATGTAAACCTTGTTTTACCTGTTTTTTCCAGGATATTTGAGATGGAAAGAGAAGTTTCGGTAAAATTTATAGTTATTTCATGTACTTTTAAGATGTAATAAAAATGAAAAGAAAAAATACCGTGAAAAACATGTAATATTTTGCGATTGCTACTAAAATTTACTTAATAATGTAAAAGTGACAAATTTTTCAGGTAATTATTGCACATTAAATGTAATTTTACCAACATTTAAAAAGAAAAAAACGAAATATAAAAATATCCTCAAAAGAAATTTAAAAATTCAAATTTGACTACTACATTTTTATGTTATTTTTAGTCTTCAAGAGGGTAGGTACTAAAGTATTGTAATGTAATATCATCTCTACATATTATATGTATATACCTATTCATCCAACAAAAGTCTGCGCATACATATTCGTTTAAATATAAAACACTATAGGTAGGATTTCGTGAGTAAAAGTATATATGTATGCACAATATTCTTTGAAAGTTATTTTACTGGGATAATTGGGTAAAATTACCTTCAAATGCACAAAATTCATACGCCGCAATGTGATTGGTTATTGGGTTATTTGCCTGTGCGCGTAGGTAATTCTAGTCAGTTGTTCAAGTGATTATTGGCTCGATCATATCACGTGGCGATGTAAATTGTGCTGACGCATAAACAATCGCAAGTTGGGGTGATCATTCCTGTTTGTGTGTTCCCTCAAGCATTGTAAAAGAATTAGGTAAGATGCTTTTACAAAAATACTCCTTTTAATATATTATCACATGTGGTTAATACCAGCAATTCTTTTTTTCTTTAAATATTTCACCGATTTTACTTATTGTTAGTACTTTGAAGGGTATTCTGATTCATGATGGAACAGACGCCAATATTAAACATAACCTAATGTTTTCATAAATTATTTATTGTTCCATGAATATAAACTAGAGCTGTTATCCGGATCCGGATAATTTTGGATCCGGATAATTTACTATCCGGATATCCGGATCTGAGTGCTATCCGGATCCGCTATCCGAAACCTCGGATCCGGATCCGCTATCCGATACCTTAGATCCGGATCCGCTATCCGAAGCCTCAGATCCGGATCCGCTATCCGTAATCTCGGATCCGGATCCGCTTCTTGAATTCGGGTATACTATTCGGTGCTAGGATCTAGATCCGATAACTAACATAAAACGTAAAAATTATTATCGAACAACTGAATGGTAATTAGTAATTACCATTAAATTAATTACCATTAAAGTAACCCTACAAATTATTATCGAACAACTGAATGGTAATAGTAATTACCATTAAATTAATTACCATTTAGTAATTAGTAATTACCGTTCTGTTGTTCGATAATAATTTGTATGTTTTATGTATAGTTATCGGATCTAGATCCCAGCACCGAATAGTATATCCGAATTCAAGAAGCGGATCCGGATCCGAGGTTTCGGATAGCGGATCCGGATCTGTGGCTTCAGATAGCGGATCCGGATCTGAGGTATCGGATAGCGGATCCGGATCTGAGGTATCGGATAGCGGATCCGGATCTGAGGCTTCGGATAGCGGATCCGGATCTGAGGTATCGGATAGCGGATCCGGATCCGAGGTTTCGGATAGCGGATCCGGATCCAAGGATTCGGATATCCGGATAGTTTTGGATCCGGATATCCGGATCCCAATTTTGTCGGATATCTGCAGCACTAATATAAACACAAATTGATTAAAAATTTCACTATTATCCACGATTCACCGTTAAAATTAAAACGAATTCTAAACTGTTACAGCTTATTTACTTGAAACAAAACCTTTAATACATTACTTTTATAAAGAAATAATGTATTTATATTTATAGTAATTGCATCTCAGGATCTTGCTCCCTGTGTAGAGAACTGTGAAAACCTATGATGCAATTTGTATTCGTGTTTGTATAATGTATAAGAGACTTTTTACAGATAACTTGGCTGTAATAATTCAGTAGTCGTTTTTAATGATTATTCATCAATTGGGTGTTGCGATAAGTAAAAATTATATTTATCTTTTCCTTCTTGTAGTGGAATATTTATTCGTGCACAAGCTGTAGGTACCTATTTACTATTTATTAATTTCATTTGATCTATTTACTGATATATAATAATATAATGGAAGTAACATTTGTTTCTCTTTTTTTGTTTCAGAGCAAAATTCAATGAATTTGATGGCATTTGGTTCGGAAATAGCCATTAAATGTCAGATAAAGGAAATTTATATTTTTTATTCTACTGAAGATTAATAAAATATGTATTTGCTTATTCTTAGTTTTATTCCTATAACCACAACTCAACAACATTGACATTTTGCAAGTTCTGAAGCTACAACAAAATTGTCTAATAACTAAGAATTTTATTATTTTAGTACTTATTATGTTTTATAATCCTATAGTAAGCACACTTTGCCTTTAATTAAATTACTATTTATAGTAGCCTGTGATATCCATATGTGTATTTGATAACATTACGGAATATTAATGGTGATGTCTAAGTAAAAATATACAATTTATATTCCTCAATGTTACCAAATTTATATTGGAGTCATCGGAACTCTAAACAGGAATTTAATTCGAGTTACAGTATGCTGTAAAAAGTAATAAGGTTGTAATCAGAATCACACATGCAAGGAAATTGTCTGTGCAATGTATATTTACACCTGTAATATTCACCTTCTTAGTATTTTTACCTGCCTTCCTTATAAAATTACATGCCAAAATTACTTGACTGTTCGGTAAATATACAATCTATATAAATATTACATATGAATTTTACAGAACAACGTTTGAAATATACATCAGCGTATGAAATTTACTGGTAGATTATGCTGTAGAACAAAAAATAGTTTGTTTAAATATGACCAGCAGATAAAAGGCTGCGAGTAAGGCTTTAAGCGTGTTTATTATAAACATCTAAACACAATAATCAGAGAAGAGAATAGCCACTCAGAAACTTTTTAAAAACTTGCTTCTTGCAGCCATCTAGACGTCTTGAGAGAAACTATATACCTAACTAATGCCGAGAAAAAAGATTTCTGTAAAAGCAGAACTGGGATAGTAAGCGGCATATTTAAATTGGAAATTATTTTAGTAAAAGACATTCCTGCGATGCGGTTACATCTACTACAATATTATTTACAATGTCAACAATTTATGTAGATATATATGCATTCCAGTAATATACAACATAAAACTTTAAGATATGTATTGACATTTTATGCCGTTTGCAGCAACACGTTAATTTTGGATTAATTTTAATTAACATTTAGAATTGTGACATTTATGTACACATCCCGTGTGTGAATTAAAATTAAACCAAAATTAACTTGTCGCAAATGGGCATAACATTTCAATACATATCTTAAAGTTTTATGTTGTATATTACTGGAATGCATATATATTTACCTAAATTGTTGACATTGTAAATAATATTGTAGTAGATGTAACCGCATCGCAGGAATGTACAAATGTAACATGGTAGCCCAATGTTTTGAGAATAAATGGACTATCGTAGCACATCGTAGCAACAATATACTTTAAACCGCAAATCACACAATTGTGAAATAGTCAAACTACATTTCTCAAAATATAAATCTCAAATAACTCTCAAATAAGTGTTCTGTGTAACCATCATAACCATCAACACAAAAGCATGACGCATGGGCACCTCGGTATCACGTGCTGATGACGCGTTATGACGTATTGACATTGACCGGTCGAAAAACAATATTTTTGTATTGTGTTCAGCGCCATCGCAGCAGGCCTCAATCAATACATATAGTTCCTCTCAAGACGGTTAGATCGCAGCACCAATTCAATTGTTGGCGGTAAAGAGAGTGCCGGGGGTATGACAATAATGTGTAATGTGTACATATACAATATACACATATCATGCTGGCAATTTGCCGTATGGACGCTGGGAAATCCTAATCGATTTCGAGTGTTGCCGTGTGTAAAGCCTGACTCAAACGTTTTTTACCAGCACGGTATATATGTATATATACATTGACTAGAAAGTTAAATTCATTTCATACGACGATTACTTCCTGATCAAATCTCTATCGTGGCTAGAATTTTCCAATTAGACCATATATAAACACAGAAAACGAACTTGTAAAATTCCTTCTTATACATGATGTGAACGAAGCAACGGGCGTATATGATTTAGCATATTTCGTAGTTGGCCATGACCAAGAGTGTAGGATTAAAGTAACAGTTTCTGCATGCGGTAGTGAAACACTATAAGTATACTGATAAACATCTGATACTACGTTTGCCGTAATGCGATTGTCAGTTGTTTCGGCTGTTACGCTTCGGTTTTGAAATTGTATACTACGGGTATTCTTGATGACAGACTACTAAGTTCGAGTAATCTGAGATTATGTAACGATCAGCATTTTTTTATAAAAATTCCCAGGTCAAAATATGGTATATTATTATGTATCATTAAAAAATAACAAACAAGTTTTATGTAAGTGCTTACAGAACATAAATATTTCCTAACATTTCGTATTGTTTACATTCTTTCTCAATACATGTTCGATTTTATTTATTTGCCTATAAGAGTGAAGGATTAGTTTTAAGCTACGCAGAATTCAAGACTTTCTCCTTCTAACTTTATTTCCTATTTCAGTTTAATAGCAATGTCACTTCAGTGCTTTCTGTAACTGTCGACGTTGTACAAAGCAAACCATTGCAAACATGCAAACGCAAACAGTTTACCTCAATAAAAACTTTTAACGAACTACAGAGATCAAGTACGTTTGGAACGCCAGCTTTTATTTTAGGATATGTCAGTAGTTTAACTGCCTTTCGATTAAGTGGAGCTCTTATTCTTGTCACAGTAAATAATAATATAATCTTCAAATGAATTTAAAATTTAAATTTTATTTAAAGAATATGATGTACTGTAACAGTCGATAGATGTTGATTGGTACCACTGCATTTTGACAACTCGACTGTCAATGTAAAAGTGAATATTTTTATGATTAATTTTCGATAACAATTAAAACAGAAATAAAAGTACCGGTAAATGTGTTTTTTTTAACAATAATATATATAATATACAAAAAAACATTTAAATTTTAACGCACTAGAGCAGTAAAATGAATCTACACTTGCTTTGGTTGACAGGTAATGGCTATGTTTACTGTTGACGAGGTCAAAACGTCAATTTGCTGCTGGAATGAAAATGCCAGCAACCTCCAGATTAAATTTATCTACAATTTGCTTGTCACATTGTGCAGCTGCTTCCACAAAAAGTAACCTTTCAATGTAATTCGCGGTTTTAGTTATGTATACATTTTTAGATTTAATGTTAGTGAATCCTTATATGCACATAGAAATTGTCTGTTATTGATTTAGTAAACTGCTTACTAAAACCTGTGGGCGGGTACAAATACTATGGCGGTGCACTACCAGGTTCCAGATTACCTGTGTACCCGGTCCTAGAACCGGATACTCGAGTACTCGAAACCAAGTATTCGGTTCTAGGACGGTTTTCGGGTACTCGAAATCAACTAATAGCTCCTATGATCATGTCGCGTATCCAATAACCCGCATCTAGGATAGAGTACCTAAGACCACGTACTCGAAATCCGGTACCCGACACCGATTACCTGAAATCGGGTA
Organism: Cetonia aurata; assembly: GCA_949128085.1. Lineage (NCBI taxonomy): Eukaryota > Metazoa > Arthropoda > Insecta > Coleoptera > Scarabaeidae > Cetonia > Cetonia aurata. The sequence goes on from OX421885.1 coordinate 4,956,635, forward strand.
GAACCGCTGCTATAAATTTTCAGTACCCAGGTACACTCAGTATCTGGTTTCGAGCAACAGCCTTAATAAGCACCTTTTTTTGAGTTATTACTTTTCAAGCCGCTAAAATTTGATTTTTACTTTGTACATATTTATAAATAAATTTTTTATTGAGATATGCTGAAATATATTCAATTACAAATAAAGCACATATTTTCAAAGCTTCATTTAAAGCCCTTAAATTAGAACAAATGTTTTATAGAGATGGGTGTTATTTATTATTATCTCAGCCGCCATAAGGTCTCACATAAAGGCATAAAGTCTCTGGAAACATTGCAGTCTCCTGGTTTTCAGTGTTATATTTTCTATTTCCTTTACCCATTAAATTAGGAGAGCCAGTCCAAAATCTTGGTGCCCCGGTCTCTGTCACCTATTACACAGTCAGCATCGGGTATCTGCAGTGTTGATCTCCATTTTCCTTTCCTTCCATTCCCTTTCAGTCTACAAGGTTCTGTTATGCGACTGCTACTATACGAAGATGATTCTTACTAAGCTTTACCAGCTCTTCACTCTTCTTATTTGATGGTACCTTGATGAAGGTCATTGTATGAGTTTGCCTGGTTGTGTTGTTCCAGTGTTCTTTGTGTTTCTCTTGAACCCAACTCCTTACCTGCTTCGATACTGTATTTTTTGACACTCCTAGAACAGGTTCTGAGCCGATAAAGGAAGTCGATGATCCCTTCCTTGCCAATTTCTCGGCTTTTTCGTTGCTTTCAATTCCCGACTGTCCGCGCACCCACAGTCAAGTACTTTATTGTGATCTGCCAGGCTATTCAGTTCTCGACTGTATTCTCAAACCAGTCCTTATTGTATCCTGGGTTCACTAATGTACTCAGTATCGCCTGGCTATCTATGGCAATCCAGATCCGTTTATTTTTGCAATATTCCACATGCCTCTGCTTTAAAGACACTGGTGTGTTTTCCTAGTGAAATTGAGGTCATTATATTTCTCACCTCACTGTAAATTCTAACTCCAGTCCCATTCTCCGTTCTTGATCCGTCTGTAAACCAGATCATTTCACTGTCACATCATTATATTTCTCACCTCACTGTAAATTCTAACTCCAGTCCCATTCTCCGTTCTTGATCCGTCTGTAAACCAGATCATTTCACTGTGCATGTCTCTGTAGCTGGATTGATTCCAGCTTATCCGATCCATGATTTATACCTCGAAATTTCTGTTAAATAGATATGTCAAAATCATGTGGTCTGATCTACTTCCCAAGAAGTTGCCTTCCACATGATGGACAATATTGCTGTGTCGAAATCCTGCATATCTGTCACTTGGTATTTGTTGCAATGCCCCATTCCTGCCTCCGCTGTTATTACCAGATGGAGATGAATAATGGCATTCATTGCCGTGTAGAAGTAGTTTTATTGCCCCTGTTATTCCGAAGGCCTCTGTATCCTGTAATAGCAGTCTGCTGCTGCATCTTTATCCACCATATCCACCATACTAGAGATGCGTTTTAGAGGGACTAGTATTTAGGCACCCCTCCTTGGTTCATTCTTATTCAACATGTAAAGCGTTCTGTATTTTGTCTCGCCTTACGTTGTTGGATTTAGCGTAGGTCAAAATGGCAATATCATCTGCGTATCTCTAAGTTTTATGCCTCTCCTTGTCCAGTCTTACTAGTATATCTCCACGACCAGAGGGGACAAAACACTCACCCTGCGGGCATCCTCCTTCGACCCGAGCCACCAGTGTTTCTCCAATCATGATTGTGAATCAGAAAAAAAACATTTGTATTAATTATGTATACAAAACATATTCGAAATCTTGGTCTACTGACTGAATTCGTTTGCTGGTTAATATGTCTAACTAGAGAAAAACTTATCTCCACATCATAGCCGGCGCATAGTTAAAACAACTTTAGTATTGAGACTAAGCAGACTACGGTTAAAAAAAAATATCTAAACGATCTCCAAAATCACTAGCGAAATATACTACACTCCGCCAAAAAAGTATCGCATAATTTAGTTTTGAATCATAAAAGTATCGCATAATCTTTGTTTGTAGCATAAAGTTGTAAATATACTTTAATGCGCTCTAAGATATAATTTCTATGATTGTTTAAATAAAATACAGGCCAAATAAAAACAAGAACTCATACTTGAGATTTTTATTAAAACAAGAAATTATAATTTTGGAAAGAAAAATGTCATAACAGTAGCTTTTAATACTGAGTATTGCCACCTCTGGCTCTTATGACCGCTCGCATACGGTTTGGCAGAGATTCGATCAACCTCCGTATATAAGCCTGATCCAAATTCTCCCACTCGTCACGGAGAGCATTGGCTAGTCCATGCAGGTCCGCTGGGGCAACATTTTGGGTTCGTATCCGTCTGTGAAGGAGGTCCCACACGTGCTCGATAGGGTTCATGTCCGGACTTACCGCAGGCCAATCTAAAACTGGAATACCAACATCGTTAAGGTATTCCTGGACGATTATTGCAACATGCGGTCGTGCACTATCGTGCATTAACATGAATTCGTTTCCTATAATTGGCGCATATGGTACTACATGTTCTTCTAAAATGTCCGTTATATACCTGTGGGCAGTCAGTGTACCTCTGTCTACTGGTACTAACTCTGTACGACCTGTTAAACAGATGCCTTCCCAAACCATAATAGAGCCACCAGTGAAATTAGGTCTAGGTCTGATATTACATTGCGAATAGCGCTCACCGTCTCGTCTGTACACTGAGATACGCCTATCTGAGGTGTAAAGACCAAATCTTGACTCATCTGTGAAGAGTATATTGGCCCAGTCATTAATGTTCCAATTTACATGTTCTCTGGCAAACCTTAAGCGAGCCACTCGGTGGTTCCTAGTGAGACGAGGGGCTGTTACAGCTACTCTAGCGCTTAATCCACTCTGTCGTAACCTATTCCGAATAGTTTGAGTACTCACACGAGTATTTCTGACTCTAGCCAAGTCGTTCTGCAATTGTCTCGTAGTTACATGTCTTCGACGTAATGCTTGTAGTAGTAAATAGCGGTCATCTTGGCGAGTAGAACATCTTGGACGACCTGGTACAGGTCTTCTACTGTAAATGCCTGTTTCCCTATATCTGGCTACGGCTCTAGAAACACTTGACTGATTGATGTTCATCAAATTAGCAACGTATGCTTGAGATCGTCCATCTTCGATTAAAGCAGCTATAGCAGCCACTTGTTCTGAAGTTAAATTGCTCATTTTAGTTTTAAAAGCGTTGGTACAGAACTCTGACTTCGCACTTTAAATTTTGTCCGTATAGGAAGACTTTCAATAAACAACTGAACAAACCTTACACATATGCATTTTTCTAAATGTGTTCTTTTAGAAAAAATAAAAATTAAAAACGCTAAGTTCCATTATTTTGTTAGTGTTTTTATAGTTCACATACACGAGGCAAACTTTTTGTGAACGTATAAAAATATCTTGGTTCATAAATGCCCTTTTTTAGTTTATGCGATACTTTTTTGGCAGAGTGTATTTTACTAAGCCGCAGGATAGATTCGAAGAAGTAATTCGTAAAATGGCTCTGCAGGGGTTTTGGATTAGTACTTTACGGATACGAAAACGAAATGCTACTGAAAATAGGTACATACGTTATATATAGCACTTGTTTTATCTTACATTGTCCCTTTGGTAGATAAATGTCGAATTAGGTTATTTCTGATTGTTTTTGTGTTGTTGTACTAGATTCATCCTACAATTTTGTTCATTATTCATATGTAGACTTTCATATTTGCAATATCTTTAAATTACATTATGCATGGTATTTCCAATTAAGCAGTTGAGAATTAGGTGTGCAATTTACATTTTGCAATCAATTTTTGATTCTTTTCCGTTCAAAAGCGAATGGTGCAGGCGCGCCTAAATACTGGTTGTTAGCTCACCCAAAATGGGAATGCCTATTACCATATAAAATGTACTACTTCGGTACGAAATGTTGACATACTCATATGAGTAGATTGCGGCAAATTTTAATAAATGTTTATCGACTGAAATAATGCCTATATTATATACAGACGAGATAGCAATTTGTGAAGTTTAGCTGTCTACCAATATATCTATATTAATATTACGTGAAACAAGCTCAATTTTATTTTGACATAAAATTACGTATGATGGCAACGCAGCCTAATTAAAAAAATTGTGATTATTGTGACCCAACAACAACAGCACATCACATAATCTTATGATAAACACGCTACAATTTTAGTGGGTACAGGTTTTGTTTTTCAGAGATTCTAAAATAAAAAATTAGTTGAGTGCCACAATTTTAATACTGCTTATTTACCTCTAAATGTTAAAGTTAAGAAACCAAAGTTGCGGTTGAGTAAATATTCCCTTAAATGGATGTTGTAAAATAGAAGAAAACATTTTAATTGATAACACAAATATTTGTGAGATTAATTAATATGGATTTACATCAAGTAAACGCCGAATCTGTTAAAAAGAAAACATTTTGCTGATCTTTTCTATTAAACTTCCACATGCTTTGTAATTCCAAAGCATTTGTTTTATTTTTAATGCTGGTGAGAGGTTTCCTCACAAACGATTAATCTGTTACAAAATAAGATATATAAGTATTTTCTTTGAGAAGCTACAACCGGAATTGTTATTTATACTGAACAAACATTGTTGAGATATTTACAAATTATTTAAGTACAAAATATATGAACAGGACGAATTCTCCTTGTCATCCTCAACCCGCGTGCAAGCAGCATGGCCTTCATTTTCTGATTTTCTTACAATTTGTATCTTAAAGCTCAAAATTTCACTTTTTTAACATTTCAAAATTTAATTTTTTCATAAATTTAACGTTTTCGCTTTTTAAAATTATTTGACTTTAAAAAAAGTATTTACATCTCAATGTATTCGCATTAAGACTATTCTAGCTGAAGAATTTGGCCTAAACTAGTCGTAGAATAAATTAAAATATTCAAATGCTTTTTTTACAAGGAAACCAGTACATATTGAAATTTTTATTGTCGTTTATTTCCTTACAAATTGGATCTTTATCTATTATTGCTATTTGATTTATTGATTTTGTAATATATAAATATTTTATCTCGGTCTTATCAAACTGTAGTATACGATGAATTCTATCAAAATATTGAGAAGTTAAGTAAGTAAAAATACTATAGGATACAGTGCCCTCTAGATTTAATGCCTTCTTCTGGCGACGACAAAATATCCATACTATCTTAGGCGCACCATGTACTTCGGTTCAGGTCGGATTCACAGGTAGATAAAGAGGACATTATCATTGATGAGAAAGGTATAATTATATTTTTTAAGGAATTTTTCCAATTAAATGTTTGAAATATTAATTACTATCATTCCAAATTTAGTTTAATGACCTTTCTAATCAATTCAAATTTGTATTTATGCCTATCTTGTAATTGTTTATTGACATCTTTTTTGTTGTATATATTTATTTCTCAGAATGAAAATTAGAGGCCTATCTAATTCTGCAAAGGTATTGAAAACATTATTTGTTCATGCATATTTAGTGGTGGGCACTATCAATAGTTGACTATCGGTAACTCTCGATAGTTGACTATCGGTAACTATCGATAGTGACTATCGACATTATCGATAGTTGGCTATCGATAAATATTGAGAGTAAAGATAACTATCGTTATTTGGCTATGGATAATATAATTATGGTTAACGCACTATAATATAGCAGAGGCGAATGCAAAAATATAAACTGCGATGAGTAACAGTAATATAATGTATATCTCTTAAAGAACATTTACAGTTTGATTAGTCCAGTATTGATAAATATTAGCAAATTAACAATAGGTGGTCCGTTTATAGATAGACCGATAATGTGTAGTGTTTCCTTTTTCGCGAGATGCAATTTTGAGAACTTTATTAGCTATGTGAAAGTTTGCACAATAATTATGGTTTTGTAGAGTCTTTTGGCAAGTATTTTGAGTGGCTTCTGAATCGCCCATATATTAGTCAATGACAATTTCATGTTAAAAATTAAAAAAAAAACAACTAATCGTACTTCACAAACTCCCGAAACAGGAGAAGAAAACAACAACAAACAAGAAGAGAAAGATTACATTTCTTCATTCTCGTCGGAATAAGTAGACGGTACATTGCTACGAAATACTGAGAAGTCGCACATTAATTCATGTTACATGAAACCGGTGAACGTGCAAAAAGTAAGAGATATAATACATATACATATTAAGAATAAGAAAACCAAAGATGTATATGGAATGACTACTAGCTTATTGAAGGAAGTTAGTGCAGAGATTGCAGAACCTTTTACCATAGTAATTCATAAATGTTTAGAAGATGGCACTTTCCCAAGGGAACCAAATGTTTCTAAGGTCACGCCCATTCAGAAGAACAGAGATAAACACAGACAAGAAAACCAATGTCTGTTTTGCCAACTTTATCTAAGGCTATGGAAAGCATAGTGTGCAGACGATTAGTATCCTTTTTTGAAACATGGAAGATATTGAGACCTGCGCAACATGGATATAGAGCTGGAAAATCTACGGCTTTGGTTGAGTCCATAGAAGAAATGTTACTGGCACAAGATCGTCAAGAATTTGTGGAATTAATTTTATGTAATATGAGTAAAGCGTTCGCCGCGTAGAATTGAAAAATGAAATAACATATAGGGGTGTTCCATTTAAAATAACGAAGTAAGTATCCGTTTGCATGCTTCTGGAAATATTTTTAGGTGATGCAATTGGATTGTATAACATTCTTGTAGAAAAGGTTTCTAAAATGACCGAAGATCCAGTCTTCGGTAGGACACCTATACATTTTGTGCTGTGTAGAATACGTATATCAAAACAGAGTGCAGTTTTCAAAGAACTCCGACTATCGTAGTTACAACACTCGTAATAGAAATGAATTAGCTACATCACACCATCGCCTAAAAAGGAGTCAACAATCAATAGACTATCGTGGAGTGAAACTGTACAATAAGGTACCTGGCGGAATTAAACAACTTAGTACAGAAAAGTTCGGCAAATCTGTAAAAATATTTCTATAATGTGGATGAATATCTAACTTATAACTTTTATCAATGATTGCTGCCCATAATTATGTGTATATGTATGTATGCTTATGTTTTGTTTATGTTGCGTTCGTGAACGTGTGATGTACAATTTTATTTATATATATCTTTTTTTTAAATCATGATTATTGTTACTTATTTATTTATTCTATATTTTTATGTTAATCATTATGTATGTAATGAAAATTGTGCCTACAATGTATTTTCTTTCTTTTTCTGACACGTTACAATCTGTGACACATAAATACTACTACTACTACTACTACTACTATACTACCACGAAATTACAGAGTGCACTTTATCTTTAGAAAATTGTGATTATTTATTTTGCAGGCTATATTTGTGCTAACTTTGCGTTAAGGACAAAAATTACTTTACGAAAATTTTAACCTGATTATTCCTGAGATTTCGCTCTCTGACCACCATAATAAATACTTAGTCGATCTCACAACTAATGTGATATTATTACATTATATAAAAATTATAGGTTTTTATCAGAAAAGTCTGGAAATTATCGATAGTTGACTATCGAAACTATCAATAGTGGACTATTGCCAACTATCGATAGTATAATTATCGAAATCATACATAATTAATTTGAGAATGTAATGATATGAAGACGATACGAATCAATTTGAGAGTAAATTTTAATTGATAATAAAATAGAATATGTAGAATTACTCTTTTACTGTATTCTAGAAATTTACAATAGCACATGAATAGCCTAAATGTATGATCATCTCTACTTCAATGAGAAGCTCTAAAATTCTACATTATATTTTGGCGACACTATATCTGAAGCGTCCTACTTTTAAAAACAAAAACAAAAGGGAAAGCTTTCAACAAAGAACTATTCTCAAACATCACCTAATGACGTATTACCAGCTAACCCTCGCCCTTCCGAAAACCAAATGACTAAAAAATGAACTAATTGTTGTATTACCCCTATTGTACACTTGACCATGCTTTATCAACGTTACTCGAGCTATATATGCATCAACAGAGAAAACCCAATAATATTCCCATAACGTATGCACATAGTGGAACAGCCCGTATCCTCCTCATGCTTCAGTTGATTTTATTGTTAGGGTGTGATAGTAACTTCCCATTGAGAATGAAATGTACCGGTACTAAAATACATAACAATACAGAATAAAAATATTTTACTATTGTATATATGATCACGTATCAGCTCGAAATTAGCCATTTTAATTTTGTTCATAAATATATTATATAGAAAAAAAAAAGAAATAAAACTGATATTCAAATCAAAAGCGATGTTTATTTCGTTTCAGATATTAAATTACTTTTTTATTTTTAATTTTAATATCTGTAACTTAAATTCTTATGTAAATATCAACCAATTATAATCGTTTTGCTTTTAGATTCTAATATATAAATTGCCTAAACATAATAATGAAGATAATTAAAAGAAGTTCGTAAATTATACCTATAGGAATGATAAGTATACTAAATAAACATGTATTTATAGTTTATTCCAAAGTATTTATTCTTTCAACAAACTCATATTTTGAATATGCGTTAGCAATATACTACCGTAATTATAAGGTGTAAACTAAACAGCAATAATTAGTTACATTTCATTGTTTAACGAAGTAAATATCTATAAATATAAAGCAAAAATAATGCAATATAAATTAAATAATGCTGCGCGTTGGTATTACATGTTAGCAACGCATGGATATTATAGATATCGGAGGCGTACGATTTATAATTTGAATCTCCTTGGGAGAATAAAAAACCTTTCTTTTACTGACAAATGTTTATTCATCATTTACATTACAACCCTGTCCTATACTTTTCTGCAAATTTGCATTTCCCGTGATTATTATTAATAATTCAAACATAAAGATATTTAAGATGACCATTTCTTACGTAGGTAATTTCACGTTCCAACGTTAAAGTAACTAAAAATAATTTTCAGAAAATTTTTGTACTATAGAAATAGTTTTATTATAGAAGAGACTTCTTAAAAATGTGTTGAAAAACATTGAAGATATACATATAAATAATCTATAACAATGATTAGAACAAATAACTATATGAAAATGTAGAATGACAGGCATAAATGTTGCAACACTTGGGAACATTTTTATTATTATTAAAACATGATGTTTTTTGAGAGATAGATTCGGCATGTCGAAAGCTTACAAAATTAACATAGCTAAAACTAAAAACTGTCATACGTTGCTATTGCAAGGGGATACATCCCTTGCAATAGCAAAAGAAAAGAAAAGAAAATTGTAATATTTTTTTTTTGTTTTCTGCATTAAAGTAGTCCAAAACTTAATATTATAAGTTTCGGATCACTCATACCTTATTTTTATCCTAATTTTAGTTATTTATGAGAATACTCCTGATTTCAAAACCTGCTTAAATACCACCGATACGTGCATTATGAGGGTTGGGATACCCAGTGTTATAACTTTTGAGCTAACTGTTACCACTTGAATGGAGAAAACAAAAGAAAAATATAATTTTCAATAAAATTAATATTTAGTAGCTAGTATAGCTTAGATTAAAAATATCAGTAAAATTGATTTATTCTTTTTCGATGCAATCTCTTGCAACAGCAACTGTTATACAGGCAACCTACTTTTCTGTTTTAGATATGTTAATTTTGCAAGAATTGATAAAATTGTTTGTGTATCAACCAAATTTAGAGATTTTACTTCAGTTGAGCTAAAACCGAGAAAAATGGAAATATGTAAAAGATATTTGGAAAAATTGCGGTTTTTAATTCCTTTTTAACATGTTTACAAAATTTTACATACAGCCACAGACATTTTCAACTTTTTCAAATAACTTTGTTAGATATCATATCATCTAACCTCACTTTCCACCGATTCATCGCAATTTTTTTTTGTTTATTTACCACTATACTATAGTGGTCACGTAACGTGTGTCAAAATAAATTTTGGTGTTTCCAGATATGCTGAAACTATACCCTACACATAAACTTCACTCAATACTTTTAATAATTTGTTAGGGAAAGAAGCATGGCTTTCTGTTTAAGCATTTAAAATGTTTTTGAATATTTTTGTCTACTATCATAGCATTTGCTCTCCTTTTGTGAAATGTACAGGCTGTCCCACCGAAGACTGGGTTTTTGATTACAGCTTTGACATTTTAGAAAGAAAACTTTTTTACAAGAAAGTTATAGAATCCAATGGTGCATCAGCTAAAAATATTTTTGACTATATAGAGTGTCTCAGAAGTAGGCAAACAAATACTTCTTTAATTGAAATGGAACACCTTATATATTATTTCATTTTTCAATTCTACGCAGAAAAATAACATGACTTCATAGAAACTATTATATATCTATCTTTAATAGCAACGTTGTTATTTACTCTTTTGTCAAAAGTAGTCCCGATGCAAAGCATCGGTTAAGGCGGTGTGGTTTATATTTGCATTTGTTTTAGACATTCATATTTTAAATACCATACATACATACTTAGTCTGATTCAACATTGAAATTAAAATCTATGTAATTGTATACAGGTGTCCACTATAGCCCTGAACATTTGCTTAACTTTAATCCAGGGTAACTTGATTTTTTTAAATAGCACCCTATATTTTTGCTTGTAACTAAATATGTTCAACATTCTGATTCGTAAGTAAATTTAAATGTACTGAATGACTGAAGCAAAATAACTTTCTTGGACCTTTTCTGTAGTCGTGATTTAATTTATACTTATCATTTACAATAGCGAAAATAACTATTTTACTCGAACTACAAACTTACTACAAACTACTCTTAATATTTCCATAATATCTGCAGAAGATTCTTAATAGAATGCAACTTTATTTCATTTACACCGTATCACGTGACTGAGATTAAAATTATATGTATAAAGACTTGTAATACATGTGTACATTTAATAATCCAAGCAAGAGTGTATATTTACAGTATGATACGTTATACGTTACGTCATTGTTATGGTTTTTGCAAAACGGATTGCAAATTTATATGTCGCTGTCGTTTTGTTACAATCCGATTGATTAAATTCGCTACGGATTTGGGAAAATGCACTTTATTACAATTTTTTTGTAAATTTATATTTCGTAAAGTATCATTACATTTAACCGTTTACATTATGCACCAAATTTATTTAATATTTAATTATAGTTGTAATAAACAACAAATAAACGATTCTTCCAAATAAACAGAATATTTTGCATTTGCACTAAACAAATCTTAAATATAAAATGTAATAAGGATGTAAAGTTTGTTATTACAGCAATACTAAGCACTGTCTTAAAACACGCACATTTAATATATTGTTGTGATGTTCCAGCATAGGTTAAGTGAAAGAATGGCTAATGCTAAATCTTCGCCTATAGAATGATTCTATTTATTATCTTCTCATATTTAAGATCTCCTATCCTCTGATTGGACTTTTCTTGATGACTTAAACAATGTCGATGATGCATTATCTACGTTCTACTTAGCTCTTTATGCAATATGCTCTGATTCTGTTCCAAAAACGTCTCCGAAAAAACATACTTACCCAAGATGGTTCACTCCCAACTTAATTTCAAAATTAAAACTGAAAGAACATTATAGGCAACGATGGAAGTGCACTCAAAATTATTATTACTTTCAACAATTTAGAAGACTTAGGACTGATTGCAAGAGGGAAGCTTCCTTCACCTATAATACATACTTGCGTGATACTGAAGAGTCAATTAACCAAAATCCTCAAGAAATTTTCGCCTTTATTCGATCTAAACAAGGCTCTTCTAGAATACCTGGAAAATTACGCACAACGGAAGGAGTTACTGACAATCCGCAGCTCATTGTTGAAGCCTTCGCGCAGTTATTTTCGAATAATCAAACAACAAGCAGCAACTGTCATCTTTCAGAAGAACATTGCAATATACTACCCTTCTCCCTACTACCGATCTCGGAGGAAGAACTCATCAAGATTATGGCAAAGTTTGCTCCCAAGCTCACGGCGGGTGAAGATGTAATTCCCAGTTTTTTTATTCATGATGCCAGGTTCGTACTAGCTAAGCCTCTAGCTAAAATAATTAATATTTCCATTCGAACTGGTAAATTTCCCGATGTGTGGAAGAAATCACGTATTATACCAGTACATAAAAAAGGAGACGCTTCACTTTTAGATAACTATCGGCCAATTTCGATACTCTCGAACTTCGCAAAAATATTTGAAAATGCTATTTACTCCCAAATTTATTACAACGTGAAGTCGCACCTATCTGGGTTCCAGCACGGATTTTTACCAGGAAGATCCACTGCGACAAATCTAATTACCATCACACAATATATAAGTGAGGCCCTGGACACTCAGGGTCAGGTAGATGTAATTTACACAGATCTTTCTAAAGCATTTGACACCATTGACCACAATGTTCTGTTGAGGAAGCTTGATTTGTTTGGTATGTCGACCGGATTTCAGCATTTCATGAAAAATTATTTATCGAACAGAACAAACCAAGTATTCTACAATGGATTTTACTCTGCACCCTTTATTTCAACTTCTGGCGTGCCTCAGGGCTCCTGTCTGGGTCCATTGCTTTTTATATTGTATCTGGATGATCTCTTCAGCAGTCTTAATTGCCCAGTTTTGGCCTACGCTGATGATGTAAAAATTTATCAGACCATTACTACTATTGATGACGTGGAGCTTCTGCAAGACAATATTAACTGCTTTTCTCAATGGTGCTCTTTTAATATGTTGAAACTAAACGTCGCTAAATGCCAGGTGGTATCCTACACACGAAAGACCAATGTTATCAACGCTTCTTATTTCATTAACGGCGAAGTTTTGTCTAAGGCTGATACTACGAGAGATCTGGGCATAATCTTCGACAAACGTTTAAGTTTTAGAAACCATATTGATGACTTATCAACATCTGCATCTAAACGATTAAGATTTATTATTAGAAATTGTAAACAATTTCATAATGTTAGTACTTTGAAGACCCTTTACTATGCCTTCGTTGTAAGCTGTTTGGAGTACTGCTCAGTAGTGTGGTCACCGATTTATATATCTCATCAGCTGGCAATTGAACGGATTCAACGACGATTTTTAAAATACTTGTCATTCAAGCTTGATAATCAGTATCCTTTGCGAGGCATTGATTACAACTTCTTATTGAGGCGACATGACTTCGATAGTCTTACTGAGCGTAGACAGAAGCACTCATCATTCTTCGTATGGAAGCTGGTGAATGGATGCATTGACTCCAGTGATCTACTACATAAGTTGAACTTCCATGTACCGTCTCGTCCATCTCGATTCGTATCAACTTTTTCGTTACCCACACCTAGAACTAATCTATTAGTGAATTCTCCCATGGTGAATATGTGTAAACTTGCGGACACTCATTATGAGGACATTTTTGTCAAACAATTGTAGGCTTTATGTACTATGAGTTTGTTATGTGCATACTATACTAAATTTTTTATTATATGTGTATATTCTATTGCTTATTGTTGTCCTGTTATTGGTACTTACTGTTGGGCAATAAACAAATATTATTATTATTATTATTATTTAAATAAAGACGATATTATTAGTATCTTATTGATTTCATAATTAAAAGTGTAATTAGTTGGTTAATTATTAATTAGTAATTTCATATTTTTTCAAGGCAATGCGGTATTGATGACTTATTCTTTTAATTTTTTTTTTTTAATTTCATATGTAAACAATTTATGCTGGGAAAAAGGAAATCTTCCAAGAGCAATTTTAACTAATAGCTGGATAAATTTTAAATAACCCTTACAGCATTAGTTCTCAATCAATTTTTCTTATAACTACATTAATCTTTTGTAAACACCTGAAATATTAGAACAAACTCATTGATGTACCTACTTATATCATCAATTGGAATCGTTAAAAATGCATAGATCATCCGAACGAGGGAGGGGCAGATTATCTCGGCAAACACAGCGTGCATTCGTGCATTGTGCGGGCTCCGACTGTTCTATAAATTAACATGCCTGTTCACAAGGCATATGCTTTCACACGCATGCAACACCCCCTTGCTGTAATAAGTTACAACCACCGTCACTAACCGTCGATTACCCTAAAGAGGCGCCGATTTGAAAATCTCTTTCTAACGAAGTTTCCTGGTTGGCACTTCAATGCAAACGCTTTCTCTATTATTTATCCAAAAAGGGTGATAAGTACGAGTAGGTATTTACTCATATGCAGTCATGGACAACGTGTACGGGGACATATGCCTGAATACTTGTGACGGAACACGTGGTGCGTAGGAACAAATAGGGCGCATTGCGACAAAGACACGCTTATTCATAAGTAATAACGTTCGGTTCTACACAGAGTGAGTCAGAATAACATTTCATAGTCAAATTACACAGTAAAAGATTTCTGCGTGTAAAGCTCAAAAAGTAAGTGGTAAAAAGTTTGCGTGTTAAAATTAACACCTAATTTGGTTAAAGTTGCATTTTGTTACCAAAATCAATTAGGTAAAGACATCTTTGCCCAATATTTGAAATATCTACACCTGGGGGTGTAAAAAGTTGACTTCGAAAAGAGAGGGGCGTACATATGTACTCCTGCGCATAAACAATTTCTATCAGGTACATGTAATAAAGAGAGATAAACTTACAGACTACTAACGGACAATTGACACGTGATCGGATTCGTATTGAAACATGAATCCTGTGCCTCTGCTTTTAAGATGTTTATAGTTTATACGTATACAGGGTGTTCCACGGTAGCCGTTCGTTAAAAGTTTCCGAGGTTAGAAAAACTCTGAATTTTTGGAATCCGGGGCTATTCAAGATTTTCTTTCATTTAAAAATATTTTCAGGGTCTTACCACTTCCGGTTATACCGGAAGTCGCCATAAACTTTCTTATTTTAAATGGAACATCCTGTATATTATTTCATTTTTAAATTCCTTCAGTCATTGCTGGTAAGTCCGGATATCGCTCGTTAAATAATCTACATGTGCGTCTGACAATTCGTTCACATTCACCGTGCGTATAAAACAAATTTAGCAGATCATTATTCGAATATTCTTCAATATTCTCCATTATTAACTGTATTTCATAGAATTAGCAAAATCAACAACTGTCAAGTCACTTAAGAGGAATTAGAATTCCTCTTATAATCAATGCCTACTGGAATACGATTTTGTAGTTTTATTAGATTTTAGTAAAAAATATGGAATAACAAGAAAACCGTTGTAAATAGGTATAGGGAAAGTCATAGCGAATCGATGCAGAATTAAATTCTGCATCTGATCATCCAATAATATACAGGATGTTCCATTTGAAAAAAAGAACTTTTTCAACTTTGAAGATTTTGTAATTGGTCTGCAGTTTTGGACAACCTGTATGCGACAAATCAATTGTCAATGTGGATTTGGAAAGTTTCATTCTTGTGCTTCCATCTACCCTAGAAGTGTTTATTACCAGTCGAAAATGGGCAAAAGATACTGTGTTGCAAATAACGCTACATCTTTCAAAATTTTCAAAAAAATCAAGATATCTAAGTAGCAGTTGAAAATAGGTATAGGGAAACCTATTAGAACTCATCATAAAATTTTCTCAGGAATTTAAAAATTAAATAATATACAGGATGTTCCATTTAAAATAAGAAAGTTTATGGCGACCATGAAAATATTTTAAAATGAAAGAGAATCTTGAATAGCTCCGGATTCCAAAAATTCAGAGTTCCAGGTTTTTTTTAACCTCGGAAACTTCTAACGAACGGCTACCGTGGAAAACCCGGTATACTTTTTAAACATATATATGCATAACCTGACTAGAATTTGAAATTTTTAATGAAAGTCAAATATTTGTCCACATTATTTCTAAACTTACAATTACAAATGATAGAAACCTTATCACTGTTCCACCTCCTGCAGATAAATTACATGTTCCAACATACCACCAGCTAAGTGACAAAACGCAATAAATTATTGTCGAAAACGCACCATAAACCTCTAGATTTTATTAACGTTTCCGTGCGAAAGGGGAGGCGTCATCGAATATGAAGCCAATTAGAGGGTGCCTGACGGTTGCGTATGTTGTGAATGCGTGCGATTCGTGTTTTACCCGCATGGGGGTAAAGCGATGACGTTATATCGAGGGTTGTTTAAGCGCGTGACCCGTATCATTCCAGATGACTGCGTAATAAAGAGGATGCTTCCTCGTTTGATTACGGGATATACGCGCCTACAAATTTATTACTTTTATAATTAATCATTTGCATTCTTACTATATGTGGGCATCGATATTTAACTGAGAATAAACGATGTAAAAATATCACATAAAAATGAAATTAATATCAGGACAAGTAACTGTAAAAGTTGAAACTGTAATTAATTATTTAAGATAAGAGAAAATTATGCAAGGGCCCTGTGTTTTCATTGTGGAAGCCATAGGTTAAATCTAGTGGTGAACGCGTCACTGAGATTCGTATAACACACACACATAAAAATCAATTCTTAAATTAAATATATAGTCTTTAAAAAATAAAACTGAAGGAATTTATTTTATGAAAAGTGGTACAGTAACCAAAAACGTACATTTTAAAAATAATTTGTACCTCAGGGATCCGTTCTTGGCCCACTTTTATACATAATATATTTGAATGACGTTCCTACAGACAGGGCTTTGCTGTTTGCAGATGACACAACGGTGTTTGTGGCCTGCGATAAGACTGATGATGTGGCCGCATTGGCGACTGAAGAATTGCGGAGATTGGAGTCGTATTTCAATGAAAATGATTTATACCTAAATTCATGCAAAACGACATTTGTTAACTTTTATGCGTCAAATCGAGAAAGAAAATACAGTTACCTAGTTAAAACAAGTGAAAGTAGTATTATGCGAGATGACCAAGCAAAATTTTTAGGTGTAACTATTGATTCGAGATGTAACTGGGAGAGTCATATTGACGATCTGTGCAAGAGATTGGGATCGGTTTGCTTTGCGTTGAAACAATTAAGATATTCTGTCAATATTGATATTTTAAAAAAATACTACTATGCAAGTTTTCACTCCTTGATATCGTACGCCACAGTTGCATGGGGCTCCTCAAATGAGAGCTTGAGGGTCTTTAGAATGCAAAAAAGAGCAATACGGAACATGGTGGGTATAAGTACGAGAACGTCATGTAGAGACTACTTCCTTCAGTTAAATATTATGTCAGTACCGTGTATTTTTATCTACAAACTATTAACGTACGCCAAACAAAACTTACATCGATATGCAAAAGTTGGGGATCGCCATGAATATGCAACGAGACGGGGTGATGTTTTGGAGGTGCCCAGACATAGATTGTCTTTTTATAAGAGGAGTCCACTGTACTTGTCGATAACTTCATTTAATAAACTTCCCATAAGTATCAAGAGTCTGCCGATAGCGAAATTTAAATTAGAGATAAAAAAATTGTTGATTGCTAAATGCTAT
This sequence comes from Cetonia aurata, assembly GCA_949128085.1. NCBI lineage: Eukaryota > Metazoa > Arthropoda > Insecta > Coleoptera > Scarabaeidae > Cetonia > Cetonia aurata. The sequence goes on from OX421885.1 coordinate 4,974,164, forward strand.
TACTCTTTTAGTGACTTTGTGAGCGATAGGCATATCTCAGATCGGTACGTGTGAACTATATTTGTTGTAATCGTAATGTACTTATGTCCTTTTACGGTTAATCTACTCTTGTTTGTTTTTATCTGTTTTGTGACTTTATTATTATTTATAAAATTTCCATATTTTGTTCCATACCATTTATATGGTCACAGGAATTAATAAATATAAATATAAATATAAATAAATATATACAGGATAATGTCATAAAGCGGGGCACATTCAAAATTTTTTTTTTTAAACGAAGCGCCCTGTCTACCTTTTGTGTGAGTGACGCATTATTGAGTTATTAACGAAAATTAAAAAAAAATGATCGCGACAAGTTTTACCATAATAATTCCATGCGACAATATTACGATTAGCTAAGACAAAATTATGTAGTAAGTATACAGCCAAGGAATGTGTTGAACGTACAAAATGATTAAACATTAATTTTATTGTACAGGGTATTTCTTACGAAGCAGTCAATTTGGCGATTGCCAAGGAGCGTTTACCGAATTTTTTCAAATGGAACACCCCGTATATTATTATTTTTTTGGAATGACCCGCTAATTGCGCTTAGTTTTTGTTAATAATATCCGATACCCAAATCCAATAATTTTAGAATTATTTTTAATTTTTGATTACAAACCGCTAAATTATTTGTTTTCGATTCGATCATGTACCGAGCAAACGCTTCGACAAACAAAAACAAATAAACGACAAAAAGTATCAAACTGTAATTTCTTTAAAGGTAATATTTACAATAAATTCTCAAAGTGAACTCCATTTTGATTAGAACACATTTGCAGCCTTGACAGAGAGGACCTATTTACGTGTTGTAACATGTCAATGGAAACTGTTTCAAAAGCATGTATTTTACGTCACCTCATATCGTCTACTGTAGTTGGAGATGTCTCGTATACAATCTGGCGATCTAGGTGGCCAACTAATAGGACCACCGCGGCCGATCCATCTATCTTCGAATACTTGATTCAAATATTGTCGGACATCCAGTGCAAAATGTCCTGGAGCACCGTCGTGCTGGAACCACATATTTTCCCTTAGAACTGGAGGAACGTTTTGCAGAAGCTGAGGCAAGTCATATTGCAAGAAATTCAAATCTTGTGCACCATTGAGATGTCCATTAAAGAAATGTGGTCCAATTAGAAAGTTACCCATAATACCACCCCAAACATTTACAGTCCATCGTCTCTGCTTATCAACCGGATTTTCTGTTGCATAAGTATGAAGATTCAAAAATTAAAAGTTTGAGTAGGAAATACATTATTTGTACGTAGCATATTTGTTCATTTATATAGAATTTAAGATATGTTTAAATAATATTTTAAACATGAATATTTTTTTGATTAAAACAAACTTTATAATATAGTAGTTAATTTAAACAAAGGAATTGTATCAAAAAGAACATTTTTCAATGCTCAAAGTAAAGATACCCGTAATCTTATTGCAATAATAGACAATCTCAATGATTTTAATAGGAATATATCATAAGTTTAAATTTAAGCATATATTCATTTCAGATTATATTTAAGGATAATTTTAAATTAAGAAGAAAGGTGAGCTGTGATTGGTGGATTCAAGGTTATACTGGCGGACGTGACTGTGCCTGTCTATAAAGGGGTGGTATGGAGTGGTAAGGGGATTTGCATTTACAATTTATCTAGTTTTGGCCACGTTTTGCCATTGCGTTTTATTTTATTTGTCGGTTTGGTTAAGTGTGTTTGCAATTCAGAATTTGAAAAACTTGAAAACGTTTCAGAGGTTTTATCTTCTTGGGGCTGCACAGAAGACACAATAAATATTTTCCAATTTAGGTATTGCTACTGCTATTTATTATGAAATACTTTATTTATTAACTCAGGCTTCTTTTAAATAAATAGCAAATTTATTTAGAAGATATTATATGTTTATCCATACACATATTAAGGTATTTTTAAATATAACGTTGAGTGATGTAGATCATATCACATCCTGCAATTAAAATTATGAATTTCTTAATCCAAAGATTCCGTTTTTTTTCGTTTAAATATTTCATATAGTAAATTCAAACAACGAGTTTTGCACTTTTCAAACAAATCTTATATTCCTCTTAATGATTAGTAAATGCTTAACTTGAAACATACGAATCATTTCTCTGGAGACTATGATCGTTTTAGGTCAAGATTAAATTTATTTTTATTTCAAAATAACTAATTGTTCGCGCACTTACCATATGTTTGTTATGAACAATATATTTTTAAATGAAGCATTGATTTTTATGTGTCCACTATAAAGGACATCATAAACTTTCTTCGAGAATCCGTTTTAAGGATAAAATGCCCAAATATACCAGCTCTCTGCGATATAAGATGGTCTCAAAAATACCAAAGCATTTCTATCTCCAAGCAAAACTTTTTAGAAATGGTGCATCGACTAGAGAAACTCACTGAGGAAGGAAACACTGCTATCGGAAAGGCAGTCTGTCAGCTGCATTGTGCATATGTCATGATGCAAAGTCTCCGTACTTCTGCCAATAGGATTGCGGAGGAAATACAAATAGAATGTCGTCCATCCAGAATAGTAAAGCACCAGCAGCATCGATTAAACACTCCTGCAGATTCACCTGCAGCCGTCTCGGTGGCTGAACGGCTTGCATGCTCGCCTTTCACCCTGCAGGTGCTGGTTCGATCCCAGGCCGAGGAGGTGATTTTTAATTGTGGATAAAAAACAGAACATGGCTTCTTCTTGGATAGGAAGTAAAGCCGTAGGTCCCATGTCAATGTGATGTTTGGCACGTAAAAAAAATCTTTCAGAGGTTGGAATTCCTTCGGGTTCAGCAAAATTTCAGTGGGGTTGGTACAATACGTCAAATAGATGTTAGTGCTTAGAAGTGTCATAGTGCATTCCACAACCCAGCAACAACATATATACAGATTCGCCTACTGTGTATTGGAAACGTACCTTATTCCATATCCAGTGCTATATTTACGTATGGGCTGAATGGGCTATAGCGCAGGGCGGCAAAATTGTAGGGGCGACAAATATTTCGTTAATTAAAAGTAAAGGCTGTGGTGGATATTGTTTTGTAGTTTTCTTTTTCTCAGTCAATTGCTGAATTTTACTATTAGAAAGAGCTTCTGCCTGAAACTTAAATATGGTATCATTTGTGGGCTAAGAAAAACGTTGATAGACAGACCCTAAAAGACCTGGAAATAGTTGACGAGATTAAAGAAGCTAATATATTCTTCCCGGGCATAGAAAAAATGCTTTAATGATCTCATTCGGCCGCCGTGCTCTACAAGTACAATAGAAAGATCATTTAGTACCGTGTCAAAACATGGGGGAAACCGGTTTAAATGGACTATGTTTAATGAGTGTGCATAAAAATTATGTGTTAGCGAAAAAGAATGAGGAAGAATCAGCAGTCATAGAAGCATTTTCTGAAAATCCTAGACGATTATTAATGCTATAAATAAAATAGCTAAATGAGAAAAGTGCAACACCATCTACCCGTGAGGGTAAAATGCCTGGTAGCCTCCACGTTAGCAAAAGCAAAGCTTTTAAATAGTAGTGGATTATAGGCACTGCCATTGACCACCAAAGTGCACTACACACATTAATTAATGTGTAACATAATTAAACACAAGGGAAAGTAGAGAGTGATACACATTATTTAATGTGTGTACCGCACTCTGGTTGTCGATGGCTGTGCCTATAATCCACTACTGTTTGATAGCCTTGCTATTTCTGACGTGGAGGCTACCACACATCTTACCCTCACGGGTAGATGGCGTTGCACTTTTCTCACTTACATCTATATGTTATCAGTGCATTTGGCTGCGTGATGGAGTATTGATTGTGTCTCGCCTGTGACATGCTGACGCGAACTAATAAATTCCAAATAGTACTGTCCATGTCTGGCGTTGACACATTCGGCAATCATTTCCCTAACTTCCCTTGTGTTTAAGTAAAGTAGGTGTTTATCAAAATAATAACTTTATAATGTGTACTCTAATTACCCTTCCCCCTTCCTCCTCGACGAAATGCGCCCATGAATAGGAATTTATAATTAATGTTTTTTTCGTTATTTTCTGAGCACTGTAAGATAGTATAAAAATTAAATTACTATTTTTATTTGCACTAAACCCAAAAATTTGTCAATGGTTGAGAATTATTATAATTGGTATTAATAAAAGCGACAACATCCGCATACTTCCAGTAATCGTCCTTTTACTGCATGAAATCACTCATAGAAATTAACTAAATGAAAAAAAATTCACAAAAAAATTATAAAAATGCATGTGCAGTTTTGTTGCTAACGTGAATGAATTTACTACAACTACACCTCCGTCAATAAGACGAAATAAAATGATAGAAGAGTCTTTGAACAGAATATTTTAAATAATAAGTACAGTCTGTGCCTTTACGAATGACCGTCTAGATTACAGCGAGCTCAACTAATCACAGTAATTGTAATTGTAATTTATTTATTTAAAAAGGCACGAACGTGCATATAAATATGTAAAAAATTACACAATATGAATAGATAACAAATGATAAATAACAGTAACACAAATAACAGCTCAAAAATAAATAAATAAGTATTTAAATAAAACAAAACAAATAGCAACTCCAAAATAAATAGCAAATACAAAAGGCCCAACGTATCAAGTACATAAGGACTACAAAATAAAGGTTGAATTCTGTAAAGTTAAAATAAAATTCTATTCTAATATAACAAAAATAAAGTATACTACGGCGAAAAAGAAAGCCCATACAGCAAAAGCAGTCGACAATCAAGAACAATCAAAATAAATTAATATTCCAGTAAATAATATGAAGAAAAGTACTCTCTACGTAAAAGTAGTATAAAATTGCAGTTAAATTAAGCATCTGGTAAAGAAACCAAATAGAAAAGAAGAACCAAAGAACTAAAATTCATTTAACGAGTAAAATAAATTATCCAAAAGAAATGATTTTAGGCTATTTTTAAAGCAGCGAAATGCCCGACTCTCCCGAACTGAAGTTGGTAGTTTATTAAAAAAAATGTATGCCGTGATTGTAAGCTCCAGAGTGTCATAGACTTGGTATATAGAGGAGGGCGCAAATATTAACTGTTCCTAGCACTGTATTGATGCAAATCAGCATTGGTAGGGATGTTATGTTTAGTATTGAAAATATGGCAACAGGCTTCTAAAATGTACTACATACAACGTGCAGGGAGAATGGCGAATTTTCTAAATAACGACCTACACGGGTCATTATAACGCGCAGCCGCTATGTTTCTTACAATTGACTTTTGAGCTAAGAAAAGCTGTTGGGAGTTCGAGCACGATCTCCATAACAGAATACCATACTTCAGCCGGGAATAAATTTCTACATAATAAAGAGATAGTAAAGTCGGTATAGGTAATTGGGTTCGAAAACACCTGAAAGCATAACTCTTTGTATGTAGAATCTTTGCTGTGTCATTGCAGTGTTCCTTCCAAGAAAGCGATGAATCAAAGGTAATGCCTAAGAATTTATTGTTAACGCAGGTTACCAAGTCATATCCACCCAAACTAACAAGCATATTGTCTAGCGTTCTCTGCCATGCATGAAACAACGTGTATTTTGTCTTGTCTAGACTTAAAGGAAGCTCATTGCAGGAAAACCACTCCCATAGTACATTGAGAACTGAATTAACCAACAGTTCTGTAGCTTTAGTATTCGACTTAGGTGCAACAAGAATTGCTATGTCATTAGCGCATATATAGTCAAATAAATGTCAGCAAGGAACAGTGCTATGTCGTTAATATATAAATTAAACAGAGTGGGGCCCAAAACCGATCCCTGTATAACACCACATTGCAGGGGGAGCCATTCAGAGTGGCAGACATTATGGCTACCATCAGGAGATTTAAAAGTAATTTTGACAAACTGCGTTCTACTCTTAAAATATGAAGCAAACCAGTCCGCTACTTTTCCTCTAATGCCGTACCAATTTAGCTTCTCAATTAGCCGATCGTGTTCAACACAGTCAAAGGGTATTTGAAGGCGGCACAAAATACTTACACTGAGTCTATGCGTTTCGATAGTATTATGGACTTGGCAATAAAAATCAATAAGGGACGTGGATATAAATTTGTTTTTCCTGAATCCGTGTTGAGTCGCAGTAATAATTTCAAATTTGTCAAGGTAAGAATTTAATCTTTCCAGCATGCAATACTCTAGAATTTTAGATATAGTTGAAGTTAAGGCTACCGGTCTATAATTAGAAGTTAACTTCTTGTCTCCTTTTTTATGTACTGGAACGATATGGTTGATGTAAATACGGCACAAAGTAGAATATATATAAGTTTCGTTAATGTCTTGAACTACCATATTGACTTTTGCTGTCGTTTAAAATCAATAAAACGTGGCTGTAAGAAAAAGTCATGGGTTACAGAGGGAGTTTTTAGCATGAGTCGCGATTTAAAAAATCTTTTCTGGCTTGCTAAGCATACAAAAGATAACGAACTTAAAGCTGTATACAATTTGACCAAAAAAGAGTACACCACCAAAATTTCAGAAACAAAAAGACAGTATTATGAGAATCGTATAAACAATACCAAGAAGAGTTCTAAATCAAAGGAGATATGGTCTATTGTACATCAAATAGCTGGTAATACTAAGACCACGCCTATTGTGTCATTACAAGTAGATAATGTGAATGTACCTAATCAAAAAGCAATTGCCAATGAATTTGGTAAGTATTTCTATTTGGAAATTAGGAATACTGTATGTGAGCGTTTTACTGGCATTTCCTGTGAGCCCAGTGAGCCACGTTCTGTAATTAACTGCTTCTTTTTTGAGCCTGTTGAACCTGCTGAAGTCGCTAAGACTATTAATAACCTAAAATCCACCAATTCTGTTGGTATTGACTGTATGGGTACGTCTACCTTAAAAGTTATAGCTTGGGAAATTGCTGAACCTATAGCTTATATTATTAATAAATCTGTAAGAGACGGATTTTTCCCAGATGATCTGAAAATTGGTGTCACTCTCCCAATATTTAAAGGTGGTGATACAAAGCAGGTGCAACACTATAGACCAATAACATTGCTGAATGTTATTAGTAAAGTTATAGAGCGGTTAGTGCATGTGAGGATGTTTATCTTCCTAGAAATGTATGATATCATCGATACGGCACAAAACGGGTTTCGTCCCGGCCGGTCGACGGAAACTGCGCTGTATGCGTTCTGTCACGAAATCCATACACGTCTGGACGAAGGGAAATACGTAGCAGCTTTAATGTTTGACTTAACTAAAGCTTTTGATGTTGTAGATAAATTATTAGTAATTAATAAACTGCATAGAATGGGATTTAGAGGAAAGTTTTTGAATTGGATCGATTCCTATATGACGAGCAGAAGGGCCTACGTTAAGGTAGACAGTGAGTATTCGGACATGTTTGATGTGGATATGGGCGTGCCACAAGGTTCCGTGCTCGGCCCATTAATTTTCGATCTTTTTATTAATGACTTGCCGAATTACATTTATTCTGGAAAGGTGATACTATATGCGGATGACACGTCTATTCTGGTGACTGGTGATACTGCTGAGGAAGTGGAATTAAAACTGAATTTAGCCTCTCAGGAATTTATACAGTGGTGCAAGTGTAACAAACTGATTGTGAATACCCAAAAAACAGTTTGCCTGCAGCCACATTGTAGACGAAGGATCGGACACATAGATCTTTCGATTGGAGACACCAAACTTGATTTTGCTAGTTCCATTAAGTTGTTGGGTGTGCATGTCGATGCCAACATGTCGTGGTCAACTCATCTGGACTATGTGTGTGCTAAATTAAGTAAAACATACTGGATCCTTCTTCAACTAAAAAAATGTCTCGCTATTGAGAGTCTATTGAATGTGTACTACGCTTTGGGTTACACTGCACTCAATTTCAATGTTATTGTTTGGGGAGGTGCTACAGAATCGGAAAGATTGTTGATCTTGCAAAAGCGTATATTACGCTTGTTGTTTAACATGGAACATAGGCAGAGCTGCAGGAACACCTTTCGTACTAGTAAAGTCATGACGTTTCCATCGATATACATTTTCCGATGTATACTTTATGTTATAAATAACGAGACACTGGAAACTAATATCGACATACACCACTATGATACCAGACATGGACGATCACTGCGGCTAGAAAGTCACAGAACTTCACTATACAAAAGAAATCCCTCATACGCAGGTAGATATTTTTATAACGCGCTACCAAATAATTTAAAAGAAAATATTCGATCCAATCAATTCAAGCGACGGCTCAAAACATTTTTGACAGATATAGCTTTCTACACTGTTGGGGAGATTTTTAAATCCAAGATAAGAGTAACTCATTACTGTTTTTTATCTTTTGTCTTTGTGTGTTACTCGTCTTGAGTAGTATGTTTTTTTTTTGCAATTACTTATATGTACATGTTTCTTTGTATCGCCCTCGCTGTACTGTTTGTGTATTATACTATTGACATTATAATACGACGATTCGTATACACTGTAATGTGTCTACATGAATATACTTATTATTATTATTATTATCTTTTTTAAATTAAACACACTGTATATTTTTTTATTTTTGAAGTCTCCACAGTGAACTGATTTCAACGCCCATTTCCCAAAGTTACGTGGAATATTGTCGCTTAATGTTAATATAACAACGTAATGTTTAGGTTATAACGGCGATAATAATTTGATAACTATGAAAACTATTTGTTGTTTCTCAGATTATTAATGCATCATATACACAATTGAGCAATGTTGGTACTTACTCTAATAACCAAAATATTAGCAGTAAACAAAAAAAAGTTATAAGGTTTACGACCTTAGCTGTTTGTGGGTGCGTCTCAGTTTTCCTTCAACATCCGTTCATACTTATAGGAAATCGTGATTCCCCATATTTATTCATCATGTATATATACTTTTCCATAGAACCAGACAAGGGGATAATTAATAGAATAAATTATTCATTACATTGAGTTTAGAAACGTATCCGGAGGGACGAGTTTCCTTTTCTCCAATTATTTGAGTCCACGGTGCGCTGTAATCTTCCTGCTAGCTATACGATAAGTGTTAGTCACCTTCCGCGAAAGAATTTCATTATGGTACTTATTAAAATATTAACGTCTTATAAAACGAGCGCCTGTCAGCAATTAAGTAACGATAGATTAAGAAATTATTTACTACGAACGAGTTATGTAAAGATGGTTAGGTATTGACAAATATATCCCAGAAGATGCTACTATATAACTGTAAGTAAATGCGGTGGTTACAATAATTGTTTGATTTAAATGTCTAGACAATACCCAGTTACCCAGTACTAAAAAGTGAATAGGAGAAACTGAAGTAAATAAACATCGCTTAAAAAATTTAAGATAGCAAGATGTGCGGTGCTATATCGTGTTTTGATTCTTGATCAATCGCTGCGTTTTAAATGCAGATGGGTATTGGTTTTGTACCTTTATAACTTCAACCGTGATACTTTTTTTATATCAGTACTAGCTCAGAAAGCGCTTTGCTGGAACAAGGTAAATGCTATTTCTATGCACTATTGGTTTACCTTTCGGGGCACTTTAACTTTTCCTACGATATAGTTATCTTACCCACAAACTGATTTCTTTAAAATAAAGCACTGAAGAAAGCAAAGAACGTATTGCGAATGAGTGCTTTTAATTATGGTATTATATTTGCTTTTCAAATATATTTATATAAATTCTTTGCTACAACGAACGTTTTACAACTGTCAAAGTCTTAATACACCTATAACATAAAAGAAAATGCCTAAAGACAATTAGAACCAAAAACATAGGGGGGCTAATAGTGGGCATCACCATATTAGCAAACTACAGGAGAACTAGAAGTCGTGAGCATGCCTGTAAATATGGCTTAGTACAAAGACTGAGAAAGACAGCAAGATAAATAGAAAGGTAAAAGTAAAAATAAATTTATAGTTTTCGTATCGTAATCTTGACAGTTGGCCATTTTTATTGGTGCATATGATTGTCAACTTACACTTTGTATGTGTATTTATGTGACTACTCAAGGCGTCAAGTAACCAACGACGAGCATGTAATTTTAAGCAAACATTTTTATCAGTGTACTATCCAATACTTTAAGTTCAGAGCTACAATTAAAAATAAAAATACTGCTCTTACTCTATCAGAAACTATGATGATAACTATAACATAAAGCTGTGAAATACTCATACTTTCAAAAGCATTACTACTTTCAAAAGCATAATAACTCATAAGACGATGCATGTAGAACAAGTGAATGGTTGTGAGACTGATACATAATTTTTTGGAACTAATGCAGGTGTTGCGAAAGCAAGTGCTTGTCTTTCGATAATCTGGAATCATTACAACAAAGGCTAGAATTTATATGAATCCGAATTTATTGAATTGCATTTATTTTTATAAATTTTTTTAAATGTAAACACATTTCTTTTAATATAGTGTGAGTCTTTAATCCATATTTTAGTCAATTTAGCACGTATTCCATACATTTAAATTAACATTTTACGGCTGGAACCCTACTTACGTATGCGCGTTATACATATACACACATATAAACCAAATGTTGTGTGTATGTATATGAAGAATTTAATGGATCATATAGTACGCAGCGAATTTTTATTGCCAAGGTCGAAAATATTTACTAACTGATAACATACATTCATGTACCTATTATGTGTGTATAATACTTTCACACATTAACTGCAAAAACAGAAAGGAACTGTTTTATTTTGCGATTTGAAGTAAAACTTTATTATCCATAACTGTTTTAACTTACCTTGGATACCTAGCAATATTACAAATGCTTGTCCTTTGCTTTGTGTATACTTTTTAAACTCTTTACTTTGTTAATTTATTTAATTTGTCCAAACTGTATAATGCAAGTAATACGAATACACTATATCGCGGCACAAGGTGATAATATTGAATCCAGGATATATATAAATTAAGAAATTAATCGTAAACCAAATCATTTACAATATGAGGTGATAGCATTTTGTAGCTTTTCCCAATGATTTAATGAGACTTACTCCTCCGTAAGCATATACTAGACAACAAAGTAAATAATAAGAACACTGGAACAAAATCAACTTGTGCGTAGTTGGATGAACCCCCAAAATGGAGATTGTAGAAATAGTAGCGGCCCTAAAATTGAACCCTGTGGGATTTCTTGAACTAGAACAGAATTAACTGGACGTACACAAGTTTTTAAACATGATACTACCGTTGGAAAACTGACGCCATTGTATTCTATTAGCCAAATTTAATCTTAACAATTTCAGAGAAGTTATTATACTTCTACATTCATATCTATTTTTTCATAAGTACTAAGTATATCATGCGTTTAAAAGTTATCTCCGTTTCTATTTAAAAAACAATGGAGAGAAGGTTATCTCCACTAGAGGTGGGTCGGATTCGTATGATTCATCAGTATATTCGATTTCCATATATGATTCGTACGGTACGAATCTTTACTATTTATACGGATTCGTATGAACCGAAATCGGCTGATACGGATCATTTCGGTTCATACGAATCCGTATCAGTACGACTCTTGTATACTAGTATAGTCAAGGAGTCGGAGTCAGAGTCGGAGTCGGAGTCAGTGTCGGAGTCAGACTTCGACTCCAACAATATATCCAACATTATTTGAGTTAATGAGAAAGAGATTATCTATACCCGCTACATCCGTACCATGCGAGCGTACTTTTTCAAAAAGTGGCCAAATAGTGACAGATAAACGGTCAAGAATAAATTCAAAGACGGTATCGTATCTGCTTTTTCTTAATTTTAATATAAAAGATTGAATGTCTGCTAATATCTTATACCTATGTATATTAGCTATGTATATTATCTATGTATGTGCCTGTATTCATCAAGACAATTTTGTGTTTAACCTTTGATGAAATTTTGAGGTTTTCCTTTTGTTATTAACAAATAATAAAACAAAATAATCCATTATTGTTTCACTTTGTTTTATTTTACGAAAATTTCAATTTACCGTTTTTGTTTGCAAGATCCTTAGAATAAGGTGCAAAGAGAGATTAGAATTCTAATCACAAAGAGTCATGAATCATCACAAATCTATATGAATTTTTTACAATATTTCGGTATGAATCGTATTACACGAATCTTTAATTTTAGGAGTCATTAGGATTCGAATAACTAAAAAGATTCGAATCGCCCACCGCTAGTACGAATCATATTATAGGAATCTTTAATTTTAGGAGTCATTAGGATTCGAATCACTCACAAGATTCGAATCGCCCAGCGCTGGTACAAATCCTTTACGGTCTTTCGGTACGAATCATATTATACGAATCTTTAATTTTAGCAGTCTTTGGGATTCGAATCACTAAAAAGATTCGAATCGCCCATCGCTAGTCTCCACTATATAGAAACTTGGACGTTATTCAATCATTGCATCCGGAACCGTACGTAAAAAAAATATTTAAGAACGTTTGTTTAAAAAAACTACACTATGAACGAATTAACAATTTAAATTGTGATAGTTTCTCTTTAATAATTTATTTCTTCTGTGTTAGAAAACAATATTTGTGAAAAAAAATATATCAATTAAAATTACTAGTTCTATTTATTATAACTTAATAAGAATGACAACCCACCAGACGTTCGTCAGGGAAATTTTCGACTTTTCTTAATGTCACTTCAAAGTGTACCTACATTTTGGATTAGAATATCTCCAAACGGATTACGGGGAAAAATATATCAAAAGTTCAAGGAATGTTACGATACTACTATCCAGCACAATGTTTATTGTGATGTAAAAACATATTACTTATCTTTTTAAAGTTTTTCACTTTATTATTTTACGTGTTTTCTCTCTAAACCGGAAGAAGCCATGTCGTATTATATTGAATATATATAATAAGAGATTATTAAAACTAATTATTAATTCCCTATTCATATGCACTGTATGGTAGCCATTCTACATCACATGAGTCTATCAACATGAACATAGCTACTACTAGCGCCACCTATTGTGAATACAATATCATACAAGCATTTCCCTTACGCCGGTAAAAAAATATTAAGTTTAGGTATATTTTTTTTACGAAATTTTGTTTCACACGCACAAGATATCGAACCATTACGGGTTATACTAGTTTAATTTATTCGGGGCAATTGTTACGGAAATCCAGGAATTTATATCCGGAATAAGTTATTAAAAGTGAACGATATTAACTGATCAACTCGACAGGCGAGAAACGGACCACTCACGTCCCCATTTCAATCTATAGACCTAGAAAAATGACTTCTACCAGTGACGGCATACGTCTTAACCAGGGCCGTATCTGGACAAAAATTGGGGGGGGGGGGGATCAGCGTTTGAACCCCCAAAATCCTTCCCCAGATACGGCCCTGGTCTTAACTGATGAACTAAAAAGCACGTAGTACGAGATCGATATCAATCGGTATAATAGGTATCGATATTCAGAAATACATACGCATGCAGATAATTACAGATTTGGCATTCGCGGATCGTGTCATTCGCAGGCGCGGCTCGTGCTTGCGTCAGTCGGAGGCTATGACATTGATCGAACTTCCTCGTATAACTTCGTAACATATAAACATATAGAAACGTATTTGACGAGAGCATACGAAGAACTACGATCATTGTCATAGCCTCCGACTTAACGTAAGCACGAGCCGCGCCTGGTCATACCCAATAAATTGGATTTATTTTTTCTCAGAGAAATAATAGGCAATAGTATCTACATTTAATTTTCAGCAGATGTTACAGAAGAAAATATTCACATGAAATTTTGCTGTACTCCTATTTTATTTATTTTGTTGTTAGTAACTACATTTTAACAGACTGCAGGGCTAATTTACTGCGCCTAAAAGTAGATATAGGAAAAAAATACTACGAGGAAGAAAGTCTATTTCAATACTCGTTATTATTATTATTATTATTACAAACGTTTTTAAACAATTATTTTAATGTCTCTCTATCGACATTAATTAATAATTGCACATTACTTTCCGAAGTTTATTTATACAGGGTGTGTATAAATTGTCGCAAAAGCTACACGTAGCGACACAGTTTGTTCGAATTTGACACAAAATTCTTATGGTAAAATGTCGTATCATGCTTTATGCGTCATCGGGGACCACATGAAACTAACATCCATTTGGCAACACTGCAGTTTCATACTGCCGTAATAATAGATAGAATACTTGTCAAAATTGACAAACGGGAATTACAAACGACAAATTGGATTACACAATAGATACATAGGGCAAAGCAATAAATAAAGTTAGTAGTTTTAATTTTTCGAACGAATCTCTTGTAACAAATTAGCATCACTATTACCTACGCATCTGTTCAAATTGATGTCCGTCCGTTTGTAAACACAGTTGCAATCTACGAGGTATTGTCTGTATTACTCGTTCTAGCCTTTCCGGTGTAATTTCTAATACTGCCGCGTTAATTCTTCGTCTAACTTCGTCAGCGTCCTGTGGAGGTGTAGCGTAAACTTTGTCCTTAATGAAACCCCAAACAAAAAAGTCTTAAGGATTAAGGGCGGGAGATCTTGCAGGCCATAAGATAGGACCACCGCGGCCAATCCACCTGTTAAGGAAATGTTCATCTAACCACTCTCTCACATTACGAGCAAAATGTGCAGGAGCCCCATCATGCATGTAAAACATGTTACGGCGTATGTTCAATGGCATCTCGTCAATAACTTGTTCCAATACATTTAAGTAGCTACCCGTTGGCATTAAGACGATTTGGCAGATAGATTGGTCCAACCACTTGGTGATTTATTATGCCCAGCCAAACATTAACTAAAAACTTTCTTTGGTGACCGAATTCCCGAACAGCATGAGGATTTTCATCTGCCCAATGGTGAAAATTATGGATATTGAGTACACCATCTCTGGTAAACATAGACTCGTCGGTCCAAAGAACACTTCTTAAAAAATTACCATCTTCATGAACTCTATTTAAGATACTATGACAAAAGTTTAAACGATGTACGTTATCGTTTTCATAGAGCGGCTGTACCTTAGTTATATGGTAAGCATAAAGAAGGTTTTCACGTAGAACCGAATGAACGGTCTTATTACTGGGGATATTGAATGTGGACGCCAACTGTCGAGTACTGACGGAGTGATCTTCGTGTACTGAGTCTAGAATTTCCTCTTCCAGTTGTAATGTACGCCGTTATCTAGGTCGACCTGCGTTGGGATTCCTTTTATAAAACGAACCAGTTTCACGTAGACGTTGGTCCAGTCGTCGAAATACGTTGCCAGTAGGATGTCTCCGGTTTGGAAAACGTACGCGATATTCCTGTTCTGCCATGTTAGCATTTCCATTACAAAAACCATACATCATATACATATCGGCATATTCATTAAATGTAAAATCCATCGTAAAAGAACAAAACAATAAAACAACAACGATAAAACACAGAACCAGAAAAACTAATCAAGAGAATTTGAGAAAACACGAAATAGAGCAGAGCTTGCACAAAACTAAATACTCGAGAAAAATTAATTCGGATAAATGTCAAAATTTGACACTACTGATTTTGAATTGAAACCAAATAAGAAAACATACACATTGTCTTACAACGTTGCCAATTGTGTTTTTCAAGAGAGGATGCTAATGAAGAAATGTTGAAAATTGACTCTACCATCAAAAAGAAACTGTTTTCGATAAATTAGGAATAGGAAGTTGTCTAAACTCAAAATTGCAGCTGTCTGTACCGACAAATATCGAACACAAGCGCTTATTAAGAGACTAAAAAACCGAACTTCGTGAACCTCGTGAAGACGTATGAAGCATGGTACAATATTTTACTATTGAGATTTTCGATTTAAAAACGAACGAAGAATGTCGCTGCGTATAGCTTTTGCGACAATTTTTACATACGTTATATATTAAAAATCGAAAAATACATCGGCATGAAATCATTATAAAACAAATAATGTGAATCATGGACATACTATTTAGCCTAAACTGACATGGATGACATTGTATTAAATTATTGTACATGCATAAGATAAACATTGTTGTCCCAGTCTAAAATCGCACGAAAAACAAACCACCTGTACCTATTTACCAAAATAACTTCTTTTGCATTGCATGCACTATTTATGTCACGAGAACAATAACAAATTGTAACCAAATTAACGATTCTAGAGCTTACAATTTGTGTTCTCTGCATTTTGTTGTCGATACACACATTGCACGATTTTGCACTTCTTTCAGACCAAACACAATTTGTTATATTCCATTCTTGTTTAATATAAGTTCTTGTATACAGTACAAACTTCCACTTTTCTTAAACCGAATATGTTCCGTACAGTAGATAAACAGACCTTATGATTGCTGTATCCGATAAGGGGTTATGTTGGAGGTCCACCGATATGGATGGGTGATGACGAATCTCTTTTATTGGCCTTTGACAGCAAGCATGCCGGTCACTAGCGTAAATACCTACCACTAAAAGACCGTAGACACACGATAAGGACATCGCACAGTGGTCGGAAAAGTCATAAAATCGGCAAAAAACGTCAGGAAACTTTTATTTTGAGTATAATATCTCAAGAAACTAGGTTTTTATATAATTTTGGTACGTCTGAGTCGATCTAGACTATAACCAAGTTTATAGAAACAACCATTTATTAGTATAATATTTATTCGTGTTGAGTGAAACGCGAAAATAATACTACAGGGAGTTGAAATAAATAAAACTTTTTATTGATATAAAAAAAAAATTAAAATTAAACAACTACACAGAATAAAACGCTGAAACAATCCATCTAAAAAAAGAATCACTTAATTGTAACAACCAGTGAAAGTGCACTGAGAGAAAATATAGTTTGTAAATTACCTATTTATTAGTTAACTGTATGTGCGTTTCTTTCTATAAGTTCAAGCAATATGGTTTATGTAAATTTAGATTTAAATAATTATTTTACAATAATCATAGTACTTAATATTTAGCACTGTAAAATATTAAAATAGAGTCTTTTATTTCTCTCAGTGTGAGTAGCATTATTTTAATATAACACATTTTTCAACTCACCATGAAGCTCTATTTTGTTTTTTTGTTTTTAATTCATCAAAACTGACAGAGAGGAATCTCGGGAACACTAACGCAACGTTAAGTCACTTTGACAGATAGTTCAAGTAACATATGTCAAATTCACATTAGTATTCCTAAAGCATTCAATGCATTCTTGATCTTGGAATCGAGTTGGGATTTTACCGGACGTACTGATGGATCAGAATCAGCAAGATCTGCGGCTTTGGTAGTTACCAAAGCCGCAGATTGCCGCAACTTTTATTTGATTTTACCGGTAATACAGGCTCTAAAGGACATTGTAGATTTAATAACACCTTGGCGCAAAGCAGTTACACGCTTTTGACGTTGCAAAAATACTACACTCCGCCAAAAAAGTATCGCATAATTTGGTTTTGAATCATAAAAGTATCGCATAATCTTTGTTTGTAGCATAAAGTTGTAAATATATTTTAATGCGCTCTAAGATATAATTTCTATGATTGTTTAAATAAAATACAGGCCAAATAAAAACAAGAACTCATACTTGACATATTTATTAAAACAAGAAATTATAATTTTGGAAAGAAAAATGTCATAACAGTAGCTTTTAATACTGAGTATTGCCACCTCTGGCTCTTATGACCGCTCGCATACGGTTTGGCAGAGATTCGATTAACCTCCGTGTATAAGCCTGATCCAAATTCTCCCACTCGTCACGGAGAGCATTTGTTAGTCCATGCAGGTCCGCTGGGGCAACATTTTGGGTTCGTATCCGTCTGTGAAGGAGGTCCCACACGTGCTCGATAGGGTTCATGTCCGGACTTACCGCAGGCCAATCTAAAACTGGAATGCCAACATCGTTAAGGTATTCCTGGACGATTATTGCAACATGCGGTCGTGCATTATCGTGCATTAACATGAATTCGTTTCCTATAATTGGCGCATATGGTACTACATGTTCTTCTAAAATGTCCGTTATATACCTGTGGGCAGTCAGTGTACCTCTGTCTACTGGTACTAACTCTGTACGACCTGTTAAACAAATGCCTCCCCAAACCATAATAGAGCCACCAGCGAAATTAGGTCTAGGTCTGATATTACACTGCGAATAGCGCTCACCGTCTCCTCTGTACACTGAGATACGCCTATCTGAGGTGTAAAGACCAAATCTTGACTCATCTGTGAAGAGTATATTGGCCCAGTCATTAATGTTCCAATTTACATGTTCTCTGGCAAACCTTAAGCGAGCCACTCGGTGGTTCCTAGTGAGACGAGGGGCTGTTACAGCTACTCTAGCTCTTAATCCACTCTGTCGTAACCTATTCCGAATAGTTTGAGTACTCACACGAGTATTTCTGACTCTAGCCAAGTCGTTCTGCAATTGTCTCGCAGTTACATGTCTTCGACGTAATGCTTGTAGTAGTAAATAGCGGTCATCTTGGCGAGTAGAACATCTTGGACGACCTGGTACAGGTCTTCTACTGTAAATGCCTGTTTCCCTATATCTGGCTACGGCTCTAGAAACACTTGACTGATTGATGTTCATCAAATTAGCAACGTATGCTTGAGATCGTCCATCTTCGATTAAAGCAACTATAGCAGCCACTTGTTCTGAAGTTAAATTGCTCATTTTAGTTTTAAAAGCGTTGGTACAGAACTCTGACTTCGCACTTTAAAATTTGTCCGTATAGGAAGACTTTCAATAAACAACTGAGCAAACCTTACACATATGCATTTTTCTAAATGTGTTCTTTTAGGAAAAAAATAAAGTAAAAACGCTAAGTTCCATTATTTTGTTAGTGTTTTTATAGTTCACATACACGAGGCAAACTTTTTGTGAACGTATAAAAATATCTTGGTTCATAAATGCCCTTTTTTAGTTTATGCGATACTTTTTTGGCGGAGTGTATATTCTAAAAACCGTTGAGGAGAGCTTGTTCCATATTTTTTTTTAAACTTGTTTTGCCACAATACACATAGAACAGCTCTACAGAATTTGACAGAACCCGTAAAATAAATTTACTGATTTTTATCTAAGTTATTGTCATGCCAATAATGTAGTGAAAGTATGCTGATTATTTTATCAAGATCTCCAATGGTTACAGATGAATTAAGATCAATTTAATGTGCAAACAAAAACAAAACGAAAAAAAATCGGAAAGACTCATGTCACGATTACAGTATCATTTATTTGCCAGGTCTACATTAAAAACAAACATTAGTTAGTTCTAAATTCTTTGCGTAATACCAGACAAGAACTTCAAGTGTAGAGCGATATCGGCCGATATTCCTGTTACTACGTTACGGGTTTACCATGCCTTTCTTTCGTTTAGTTGAGTTTTCTGAATGAGTAAAGCCATTGCTGTCAACATCCGATATACCTACCTAATCTGTTCTGAGATTTATTTTCACATTTTTTGTTTTCTTCAAATCTTTATATCTAATTTGCTGTTTATTTCTAAAAATTAACATATATATAAATAGGACATAGTTTACACATTTTGTTTGATTAATATCCCGTTGCTCAAATGTTCTGTAATAAAGACGAAGTAGAGAGGTTTCACTGAACAGATCTACTTAAGTCAAACTTTGTTTCAGCATTTCTTAGGTAAATGCGATAAAAAGAATCACTAAATTTATACAGTAGCGACACGACAAACTTCTGTAATTGCAACACATTCCATTCAACTGTATCAGTTTTTAATGCAGGCGCCTAATAAATACGTTTCATAATCATATACATATGTATACAGTAAAATAAATAAACGAAATTGCTGCGATATATAACTCCAGAAAAAGAAATGCAGACGAGCGGCTTGAAGCAGATACAAGGAAGAATAAAAATATTACAGCTGATGTAACCACAAGATTATAAATTGGAAAAATACTGTAATACTAATTGTAAGACCAAGCAAGCACATACACGTAAAGAATTAAGTAAACGATGCTAACATGATTCATGCAGCCAGTTTATATTACGCAGCGACAGCTATTAGTACTCATGTATAGTCGTTTCTGTTGACAGGAAAAATATATAAAATACATTCAACATGTGTTTTGCTTCGAATGGGGCGAACCGGGCGAACACATTTCTGCCACTTGTTGAGTTCCTCGAACCTTTAGATCTTGTCTCGCTTTTCTCCCCCCTTATACATAGCGCTCCGTAGAAATTTAACAACTCTTTTCTTAGTGTTCGTAGTCCAATCGAAGGAGAGCAATAAAAATACTGTGAGCGCACGATAATAAAAGCGAAACCAGGAATATCGCTGGCTGAAAAAACGTTCTCGTTACTCCTACTCGTTTGTACTCCCTTACCGTTATTCTTTAGAAAAAGCGATATATGACCTTGCAAAAAATGAATTACAAGAGTCTAGAGTCTACGCTCAGTTGCTCTCACTTCAGCAAGTCTTGTAATAATGCTGCAGAGTTTTATATTTTTGATTTGCATTTTTGTTTGTCAATATTGAAAGATAAAATTCATATATATTTTATAGATGCATTACTACATAATACATATATATGTAGGTACAGACATTAATACGCACATGTGTCTGTGAGTAAAAACGTATATTCAACGTTAATCTAAAACTTTCTTAACTTTCATCTAATTCCTATTAGTCATTTGATAATATTTATCACGAAGTTGTTTATTTAAACCACAACATTATTTGCATAAAGATACTATTTCCAGCCAGTGTAAACCTATTTGAATTACAAAAACGTAGTTCCTGGATTATTGCTTCAAACAGTCAATTAGATAACATATGTTTAGTATACAGCTACAGCATAAAAATTATTACTTTTACTTTTATATTTATGTTATATCTGTGTTCTCACCCATCTAATATAATAGTCAATATAACTACTGCATAAATGTAGATCTTGTACTGATAAAATACAAACAATTCTTAAATTAACTGGAGCTTCTGTAACAAAACAATAAAAATACAAGCAAGAACTAACTAAAACCTAACCGTGGCGACATCTAATTATGAAATGTCGTATTAGCTAATTTAAGTTATAAATAAATTAGTAAAATAAAATGATCATACATTAACACATGTTACGTTCAAAAATTGCTTGAAAGTTATTAGCATTTTTGTATAATACCAGAGACAAGAGAACATATTATGTATGTTCTCTTGTCTGCGATAATATTACAAAACTGATGCAAAATATTACTATAGCGCCATCTAGTTGTAGAATACTATGTTACAAGGTTCTCGTCTCTACATTAGCAAAAATGTTTCTTCTTGTATCGCTATCTATTATTGAATTGCTGCAACACTTAAAGGATTACGACTCAACTAGTGGATATAGTTAGGGACATTGGCTATTTATTATTTTGTGTGACTACTGGGTGGCCATTTAAAAGACTAATAATCCGATTGTCTACTAATAGCGTTTAATAAGGAATTGTAGAACTGATACAAGTTCTTCACTCACGCTAATAGTGTAGAACTGTTAACAATCGAAATTAATATAAACGCGTATATCACAAAAAAAAACAATTAAACAAAAATGTCCAAAAATTCCACCTGCCATTTCTAATTAAATTTTAATCAACATAGCACGCGCATTCTATTCGCAAGGTTTTAAAAACAAAGCAGTATGGATGCGATTATCGCATAGGACGTCTTTATATCATCCAGGTAATGTTTTATTCGGTAGATACCTTTGTGTTTAAAGAAACAATTCATGGGATGCGCCCCACTAAAGTATTCTACCAGTTCTACTACTGCTATTGAACTGGAGATGGCGCCATACATGGGTGGTTATGTTAAATGGCAGCTACTGAAACCGGGTTTTTAGTTCTATAACGAATCAATAGATGACGACTGAGATCATGACGCGCGTCGCGGGTAAGAAAGGTGGTCAATCTTATCGACGGTTACTTTGCATTTAGCGTGTGTATAGGCAATTCGTTGCATGGTTGCATTTGTCAACGGAAGTATTTGTGTAAGTGACAACAAATCTTATATTGATAAAGTTAGCATCGGTTATGTGAGTGGGTTTATAACCAGAAATATAAAGAAATTATCGCAGTGTGAAGATTGTAAAAGTCAAATATTTTGTAAAGATCAAATTTTTTAATGGCATGATCTTGTTGAAAAGGAATCTTCAAATGGCATTCCAATGAAAATGAAATATTGCACGCCAATATTTATGCAGTACAATTGGTGCATAGGTTTAAATAAAGTACTGCGAGGACAGGATGACAGGCAAAACAAAAACGATGTTATATTTCAACAAGCCAGAATTTATGCGAACAAACGAAGGGAGTATAAAAATAGAAAATAGTTTAAATAACGTCTATAAATAATATTTTTTCTTTTCTTTGAGTCTTCCGGTTTAGTTAATAATACAATGTTCTTTTACGTTTCGGAAATTATATTTTTTCCTTTTTCATACTCCATCATTTAATTATTTCCATTTTTTCACCTTTGCGGTGTTGCCAAAGTAATTTTTTTTAAACAAACATATACAAGAGTATATATTGTGTTTGTCGATTTGTAATATGTATTAATGTGTCTTTTAAAATTTTGATAGTAAATGTTATTAAAAATTACTTTGACAACACCGCAAAGGTGAAAAAATGGAAATAATTATATGATGGAGTATGAAAAAGGAAATAATATAATTTCTGAAACGTAAAAGACCATTTGTATTATTTACTAAACCGGAAGACCCAAAGAAAAGAAAAATATCATAAGAAATACACACCGGTTAAATAAGACATTTATAAATAATAATAAAACCCACTTTTCACAAATGCATAATGCCCATAACGTATTTTTCGAATTGTATCTTCAAATGTACTTTTATATGTATATAAAACTAAACTTTACTTTGTTATTATTGCGAAAATATATTTCAGCACACAGGAATTGTTTTAGTAAATGCTTAACGTACACAATTTTTTTCTAATTGCTAAATGTAGTGTATTTTAATAACTTTATATATGCACGATTTAATTTATAATAATGTTGGTACTTATAATTAAACACGAAAAAAAAAATCTATGTGTATTATTTCCATTTTATACCTTCAAATCTTTTTACCACACATACTTTTGTGAGAAGTTTTAAAAACAGCATATTACTCTTCAAAGTATACGGAAAACAAACTCCAACTTCTTCCAATAGTGTAAGCGGTAAATCGATTCTCTTTGCCTTCGTCATCGGGGAGTCTACGTTGCGTGCAGTTTCCCATATACCTAATATGGGAAACCGCACTCAACGTAGATTCACTGATAATTACAATTTTAAACTTTAGTATGCTCTAGTATACCGTTCAAGAAGCCCGCGGTTCCTCATAAGCTTTCATAACACACCTAAAGATGTCTCATTACGGCCTCAAAATAGTATATGGAACATACCCATCTATAATACTATTATCTATGGCGCCATAGAAAATGAATTCGAGTTTGTTTCGATGTCATAACGTTGAGGGAAGGAATTAGATTCTATCAATAAAATTGAAGAGAAAAGAACAATTGGTTTCTCTAATTAATTTCATCATTAACAGAAACTTTTCGGCATACATAAAGTGATTACAAGAGATCTGTTGTTACACCAAAGGTTCCAAAACCCAATTACTGGACAAGAGATCTACCGGGACAAAGCAGTTAACAAAAATAATTATTGAAAAGAATATTTAGTAGTAAGATATGTAATACCAAATACCTACATATTACATATCTTACTACTAAAGAGAAAAAAGAGAAAGATAATACGAAATGGAAAAAAATTAAAAAGAGAAAAAAGCTCTTACAATTACTACTTCTACGAATGAATCAAGACCTAAAAAAGCTCAAAAAAAAAAAATTTTATATTATTTAATAGTAACTTTGGATTTTCGTATCTGTTTTGTATATTATATTTTTGTTTTTTCTTGGTTTTGCGGATTATTTTGGATCAAAACAAGTATTCAAATCAGAATAAATGTAATTAAACATTTGCGTGACGTTGCTGTCAACAGCAACTTTCTCGGAGAAAAACTACACATGCATACGTATACATAAGATGTCAAAGCATGAAAACGTTTTTGTAATTTTTATTAAAACAAAACTAATTTACATTTTACATTTACATTATTTTAATTTAAAAATAAAAATAATAACTTATTACCGCAATTGATTGTAATTTTGTTTTCCCAACACTTCATATTTAAAACTTTATCAGATTTACATCCAACTATTACCTAACCTAGCTTTCAATCCTTCTTATTGTTAGTTATTTTTAACAATTTTGTATAACAATTAACAGCTTGAAGAAGACCGATTTTTTTTAACCGAAACGTTGCTGTATGATTAAGTAATACAAAACTACAGACGATATGTCACCTCTGGTTACCGAAATTAAGTTCAAGACTTTATTCATCGTGCTCTCAATGGTAATATTTGACCTGAGAAATCGCCATGTGTTATCTAAGGCTGTAATGTTTTCCGATTTTTTGATTGCAACGAAATATTTTTACGTCCACATTCTGTTTTGTTTTCTGGAGTGGAAGATTCAGAAGACCAAGGATGAGAAAGAAGACAATGCACCCATGCAGTCCATATAAGCTTTGTTGCGGCTCTGATTTGTTGTTGTGCCTTCTTCCACTATGTTAACGCTCCACAAGTAATAGGTGGAAATAAATGCACTCCTGCGGGAATAGACTCTAAGATTTTTTATATATTCTCTGACAAGTCCAGAAGAAATCTGTTGTCAATAGACACATTCACCGATTTCATTTTACCTGGCAAATCATATAGGTTTTCTTTCTAAGTATAACTTGACTTTATACAAAAAAAAATATATATATAAAATTGACATCAGAAGATCAATGAAGTATGGTAATACCTATGGGTAATACAAAGCAATAATTTTTATACGCTGGCGCTGCTTAAGTAATTGTTAGGTAGTATCGTTCTATGTAAAGCATGTAAGTGCGATAAATATTATTAACCGAGTGTTTTGTCTAACAAAAGTTCATTCACATTTCTTCGTAAATTTTTGAAGAAACCTAAGTATATACTATTTTTTTGATGCACAAAAATGTAATATAAATAAATGTTATGATGCAATTATTTAATTTTGAAGGCTGAAAAGGCTAACGTTTACCTATTTCCACGTACTTGTTGTATCACGTTAGAATTTAAAAACGTTCTTAAGTTATCTCTTTATATTACGAATAAATTCCTTACGCATGTTCTCTGTATTACGTTGCTTAACGTCTTACATACCAAATTCTTTAACAATAAGCATAAACGGCTAAAAACAAGTGACCACGAGTAAAACCTGATAATCAGGGGCGCCATTTATTCAGAAACACCTATGAAACATTCGGTGTGATCAAGCGATTTTGAAAATTACTGTCTAGGTATTCGCGATTAGATTAAATTTCAACCGATGTAACATTTTGCTTTATCTGGTAATACAACTGCTGCCATATCAACTAGTTGTTCATGGTGTTTTTCACTAGAATTTACGTTTTTCTGAGTAGGTAGTTTCTGTATTTGTGGTTTCTTGCGGTATCAGATTAAAACCAAAGGATGAAGTAATAATAATAATAATAATTTCTTAAAGTGGTACCTATTATATTAATTACTAAATTGTTAATACTTTGCTATTTTTACATGTACGACCTTACTTGTACTATAGACTCAACATATGTACAGAGTGGGCCAAATTCGATACTTTTAATAGGAAACTTATATTTCTGAAGGAATTAGACAAAATCTGACCTATGCTTCTGGAGCTCGATTTTAAAAAGAAATCGATTGGTGAAGTCCGTATTTTTATATCTTCCGTAATATAAGAGATACAGAGCGTTTTCGTAAAATATGCAATTTTCAAAAGCTCTTGTAACTTTTTAATTTGTGAAAATGCTTGATTTATATAAGAACTTGTGTTTTTTTATATGGAACACCCTATATATTTTTACACTATTCAAAAGCAGATAAAATTGCCTTTAATATGATATAACACACTTGATATTTTATTTAAAGGATTTTCAAGATATTAAATTTTTTGTTTGCAATTTAACAGTATTTCAAGGTGGCTCTGGCTGTAACTAAGCAATACGCGTATTTGTTTTATATTGTCAAAATATTTTGAAATGTCAGTTTGAATGAATGTTACTTGTGGTTTTATTATTCAAGATTTCAAAATATATGAAAACTATGAAAAATACGACATGTTAAAGTGTTTTATAGGAGCAGGTGAAAATGCGGAGCTGCATGTAATATTTACTATGAACGATATCCTGAAAGACAACAACCATTCAGAGACATGTTCACTAGGTTAAAGAAAAATTTAATAAATTTTGGATCCTTTCAAAAACCGAGACCTAAAAATTATGTGGCTCAAAATAGAGACAAAGAATTAGGGGAAATTGCCGTTTTGGGGGAAACTGTAAATAACCCAACACATTCCACTCGCGAGATGGCACAAACAACAGGTTTAGCAAGAACATCGGCAAGGCGCATTTTAAAAAAGTATAGAATGAAACCCTATCGGACAAGGAAAGTGCATTACCTATTTGGAGCGTCGTATGGCATTTTGTCAATGGTTTTTGGGAAAATGTGAAGAAAATCGTAATTTTGCTCTAAACTGTGTATGGACGGATGAATGTAACGTAAGCAGTGCGGGAATTTTTAACAGATATAATTCTTATACTTGGTCGCGTGAAAATCCCCATGTTACTATTGAAATGAGAAACCAAGGACGATATAGTTTCAATGTGTGGGTAGGAATTTTCCGTGCCAGGATAATTGGACCCTACATATATAACGGAATTCTTAACCCCATTGGATTTTTTCCTTTGGGGAAAAATTAAAAATCTTGCGTTTAAGCATTCTCCCAATTCAAGACAGGAATTAGAGGCTGCAGTTTTGCAAGCGTTCGACTCTCTATCTCCGCTTGAGTTGGTGAACTCAGTTCAGAATGTAAGGAAACGGTGTCGATTATGTTTACAACAGAATGGCGGACAATTCGAACACTTACTATAATTCATAATGCTTACGTAGTTTTTTTGTATAGAGGGGTATATTCTGTAAATATTTCGTTCAAATATGTCTATAAGAACTTACAACTATAGTATTAATAATACTATTAATGGTTCCCTTAGTTTGTTGGACTTGTTATTTCTAACATTTAATATTAAAACCACTTTTTTTCTGCTTTGTAGAAATCTTTTTTTTGCTTATGTACGAGCATCCACGGCCAAACAAAAAAATAAAGAAATAAAAAAACAAATACGCGCATTGCTTAGTTACAGCCAGAGCCATCTTGATATACTGTTAAATTGCAAACAAAAAATCAAATATCTTGAAAATTCTTTAAATAAAATATCAAGTGTGTTATATCATATTAAAGGCAATTTTATGTGTTTTTGAATAGTGTAAAAATATATAGGGTGTTCCATATATAAAAACACAAGTCTTGATAATATCTAAAAAAAAAAACAACAAATTAGAGCATTGAATTCTACGTCAAAAAGTGCCCTAATAAAGTTCTTATATAAATCAAGCATTTTCACAAATTAAAAAGTTACAAGGGTTTTTAAAAATTGCATATTTTCCGAAAACGCTCTGTATCTCTTATATTACGGAAGATATAAAAATACGGACTTCACCAATCGATTTCTTTTTAAAATCGAGCTCCAGAAGCATAGATCAGATTTTTTCTAATTCCTTTAGAAATATAAGTTTCCTATTAAAAGTGTCGAATTTGGCCCAGCCTGTACTTACACAATAAAGAGAATTTGAAAGCCAATTTTGGATATTGATGAAAAATTAACGGCTAAATATATTAAAAAAAAAATACAACCAGCAAATGCAAAGCTAGTTTAAAGCAATAGAATAGAAAGAAGTTAGTCATACCTACCATACCACCTAGTTTTAGAGGGGATAATACTTAAAGACGACAACTATTTGGCAGCACCAACAACATGATTACACCCCACAGAAACATAATTATGTAATCTATGTAAATAATTATTTATTTCAAAAACGCGCTTATATATAAAAAAATATAAACATGAAGTAAATAAACCGAATCTCTCCATGATTATTTTTATTTTATTTTATTTTTTTTTTGTAAAGGGAAACCTTGGCAAAGTTCAAAGTTCAAAGCGCATCGGTAGTGTCGAGCGCTATTCCATCTAAAACCCCTCCTTGACCTTCTCCGACATTCCGGAACCGTTGTGAAGACATAACGTCGGAATGCCAGCGGCATTTCTAAAATCTCTATAATTGTCGTCTCAGGTTGATCTTAGCTTAAATACGGGTATTTGGAGTTCAGGGAAATGCCCCTTATGCTTCTATACTAGCGGCTGATTCAAAGCTCCTCTCTTTCAATTCCCTTCATGTGCGGACTCGGGCGACATATTTACTGACCGCTTCCCATTTGGCGGCATTTTCTATCGTGATGTTAAGAATGGAGTCCTTTTTATATCTTCGCCTAGCTTCTCCGCTAGCTCTCGTCTTCTATGCATTTATTACAGGCCAAAACCGCATGTTCCGGAAAGTCAAATAGCCGGCAATATCGACATGTGTCATCCTTCGATATCTTGAACCTCTTTCGGTGCAAACCAAACTGCCCATGCCCGGACAGGAACTGCGTCAGATGGTAATTTGTTCTCTTGAAACTACATTTCACCCACGACTTTAAGTGCGTGCCACTTTTATAGCGTATGCCCCCTTTCCTTGGACTTTCTCGATGCCACTTCATGTCAAATCGCCTGGAAGAGCCTGCATTGTTCTTCCGCCAGTAGGTGGATGGGGGAAATCCCGACCAACACCTGAACCGGCTTGGTGGCCACCGTTCGGTAGGCGCTGGTTACACGCATCCGCGTCCTCCTCTGTAACCGTACATGTACCTCTCTATTTCGTTTCAACTCAAACACCCTTCCCCACCCAGGCACCGCATACAGGACCTGTATGCGCGTCCTCTTACTACTTGGTCCCGCGATATTAGGCATGCTGTTTGTTAGAGCAGCCTGGGTCGCCTCGGTCTTCTCAACTACATTCTTGACGTGAGAGGTAAACGTCAATTTGTGATTTAAAACTACTCCCCAGTGATACTTAAGCTCACTCTTTGGGGTTATCTGTTTTCCAGGAAGGTTAAAGAAGAAATCCCAGTCTCTCCGGGGCACGTTAAGCACCACTGCCTCTGTTTGCTGCAGAGAAAGTTCCAGTCGACACGTATTCATCCAGGAGCCTACCTGTTCCAGGGATTCGTCGGTTTTGAAGACCAGATCTCTCACATCTTCCGCTTCATCCATGATGATTATTATTAGAGGTACCTGGCTTCTTTTGCTCTTTCTTTCGAAGAGCCGATACTTTCGGTGTTGCCTTTGTTCCTTCCTTGTGAAGTAATCCCACATTGGAAGTTGAAGGCTGCTCCATTTTTTGTTTGTCAGCGGTGTTGTCCAGCTTAGGTGATTTTTTTTTAAATGGTTGATCCCACGAGTAGCTAGGGAAATAGAGGTTCACCCCCACAGAGCCCCCCATGCAGGGGTAAGACTAGATACAATGGGGTGCGCCCGGTGCCCCAAGGTTGCACTAGTAGAAACTGGTCTTCTATCCAGCCACGCATCCCATCGGCCTAGTCCGCTGCCTTAGGTTTTAGGTTATTTGATGATGTTGTCTCCTCTCGGTCCGTGGGGTTAAGCAACGACCCCCCGCATCGTTGAACCCTGTGCAGGCCCTCGCCACGACACTACAGCTCTGGTAGGGTGAGGTATCTGCGTGTCGGTTTTCAATCTTCTCCATATTGCAATTATCAGGCGCTCAGGTTTACATGTGTCCTCTCCAAGTTATTGGGTCATAGTACACAGAAGATCTTATACTCGACTAGACCACTACTCATGTTATG
Organism: Cetonia aurata; assembly: GCA_949128085.1. Lineage (NCBI taxonomy): Eukaryota > Metazoa > Arthropoda > Insecta > Coleoptera > Scarabaeidae > Cetonia > Cetonia aurata. The sequence continues at coordinate 5,004,131 of OX421885.1, forward strand.
AGTACATGAATCGTGGCCCTTCCTATCCGCCGCCTTGTGACGTGCCTTGGAGATGCCTCAACCTATTTTTCAGGATAAGAGAGGTTAGAATAAATTGTTGGCAAATATATCATCTCTGAAAACTGGTTCAAACATATTCCACAACTCGGTACTTTTCCTTTTCAGTTCTGTTAAAATATAAATAGCAGTGTGGAATTACACCTGCCGCGTACTGACTCGAGTTACTCGCTTTCTTACTCGCCCGAGTAATGAAAAAGTGATCGCACTCCTCTAGGCTGAATGTGATCATATTAGTCGAGCCCTTGGCCGCGTTTGCTGTCTCGGTCCAGCACGTAACAGGTGCAATTCCGCTCTCATACTCAGCGTGAAGCACTCGGCCTGGTTCAATAAAGGCTAGGTTACACGATGCGAGTTGGTCTGATCAGGTATTGCAGTACTGCTACTCGCACCGTCTGAACGCATTATGCAAGTTATTGCATATGCTACCAATTGCAACGGGCTAACCACTCGTGGAATTAGTTGTACACTCCCTTGAAATTAACGGAATTATTAGGAATCCAATGGAATGAGTTAAACTATGTTACGATTTAATGAAATTTGACTAGAATTGCCAAATTAATGGCGTTAGATAGCAATATCTGTATGATTTAGGAATTAACAAAAGAATTGGCGGACAACTCTAGCTACTTATATGAATTTATACATATGTAAAGGGTTTTTTAATTTTAACGCTTTTTTTAAAAAATAAATAAAACCCATAATTTGCATTAATTGTCAAAACCTTTTATCGGTAATTGAAGTATCAGTTGTGAGATTTATACACGAAAAATAATATCAAGTGACCACCTCTTGCTGCTTCACAGCTCTTCACTCTTTTGTTAAAATTTTCAATGACATTTTAATATAAATGAAGCTCTATTTCATCAATAATACGAATAATTTCACCTTTTAGTTCAGGAATCCATTGTGCTGGTATGTTCTTATAGCCCTAGCTCCTTACATAACCCTAAAGAAAATAATCCAACGGCACTAGATCGCATGACCTGAGTGCTTTACAATTTCTTGCAATAATTCTTCCAGGAATTTTTTTTTGCTTCAATTAAGCAATTATTTTACTAGCAAAATGAAGCGTCCTGTTGAAACCACATATCCTCTAGATCAGTGATTCCTAAAGTGGTCCAGGTGGACCCTCAGGGGTCCACGAGAGACTCGACGGGGGTCTACGTTGGCATGACAAAAAAATGGGGGTTCACAATTCGTAAGCGGGGGTCCACGAGAATTTATCTGGTTCCGATAGTGAAGAACTAAAATGCTGGTTTGAGTTCACCTATCAATGTAGGCAGATAATATTTTAAGAAGCTCAGCGACTGTTACTTGTAAAAACTTGCATATTCCATATTCAGTACAACGTGTCGAAACTTGCAAAGCGCTGCCGCCGTCCGCAATGCTTGTTCAGACGTGCAAAGGGACGAAGTACGACTTGAGGTGTGTGTGCTTGCAATCTTGCATGAACTTGTTTGACTCTTCACCAATACAAATACGAATACCACGGATAAACGTTACTCATTTGTTTCCCGAATTTCGAAAAGAAAAGAAAAGTAAAGTAAAGTGAATCGATGTTAGTGTTTGCCACTGTCGGAAAAGTAAGTACTTACCTGCCTATTTGTTATACATACTTTTATTTTATTTGAATTTTTGAATCAGTTTTAGAGTTTCTGGAAAGTAAAGATCTAGATTTAAAAGAAAATCTGATCAATTTGACAGATTTGTTCAAAAAATTTAATGACATTAACTTACAATTACAAGGGGACAGCCTCAATTTAATAAAAACAAAGGGTGTAATTTCAGCTTTTCTTGGAAAATTTAAATTTATGAAGCAAAATATTAGTCGGCGCGAATTCCTTGATGAGGATATCTACACAAACGTTCAACATTTAATTGCCCTGCATGATGACTTTAAAATCAGATTTGAAGATATTCTGACGATGGAAATACCACTATGGATCATAAATCCACTTGATGAAACGAAAGTGGAGAATGTGATATTACAAGAGGAGCTACTCGAGCTTAGCACTAATGAGGAACTGAAGGTGAAATTTAAAAGAGGGTATCAAACATTTTGGCTGCAGGCAGAAATACCCGAAAAATATCCTGGACTGTGGGGAATTGCGAGAAAACTTTTGATAGCGTTTCCCTCGTCATATCTTGTCGAGAAAAGTTTTAGTGTCGTTACAAACCTTTTACAAACAAAAAGGAGCCCATTGAATATCACAGAACGGGGTTATTCCTAAAAAAACTGAAGCCAAATATTGATAATTTGCTGTCAATCCATCAAGTACATCCCTCCCACTAAAATTATGACTATTTTGTGATTGTCATTGTAGAAGTTACGTTACGTTATTAATATTTAATTTTAATTATATTACGACTGTTATCATATTACAATGTAATATGATAACAATAATAATTAACAGTGTAATGATTACATATTTGAATAAATACAACACGAGGAAATATACTATTTTTCTTTTTATTTTTACCACTCCGAATGGGGAGTTTTCTAAATAAAATATCTGAGAATTGATTGGTTTCTTGTGCTGTGAGTAGATGTCAAAGGAGTAAAGTTGGATGGAATCACTTTTTTGATTGGCTAACTTTACTTGTTTTACATCCACTCACAGCACAATCAATTAATTAATTAACCAATAACTCAGCCGCAAAGCAAATTTCCATAATGTAAAAATGTATCTGCAGGGGGTCCACCGGAACCAGCAAAACTTTCAAAGTGGTCTATGAGAAAAAAAATGTTTGGGAGCATCTGCTCTAGATCAATATCATTCAGTTCAGGCCACAAAATTGTGGAATGGTCACTGTTACAGCATCACCAGCAGCATTTTGAAAGAAATATGGTCCAATTACACCACCTGACCGTAATGCACACGAAACAGTGACTCCTTCAGGATGTAACTGACTTTTATGAATCACTCGTGGATTTTCCTCGCTTCAAATACGAACATTTTGTTTGTTAAGAAATTCACCAAATTCAAAATGTGGTTTATCAGAAAAGATAATTTTTTGAGAATAATTTTTTGGGTGTTCAACACGACGTTTTGCATGGTCCAGTGGTTTTGGTTCCTGTGTTATTTGAACTTTATATGCCTTTAAAACTAAATCCTTTCGTAAAACGAGTCATGTTGTTGATTCACCGAGTCCAACTTCTTGTCAGTGTCGACTAATGGACATTTCAGATGCTTCAGCAACACTTTCACGAACCAAACCAATTTGCTCTTACGAACGACCATTACTACTGTATTTTCCTCTTTTTTGATTCGACCAATAGTCCAAGAGGATCATATAAATGCATGTTTACCTGATTTCTAAACTTAAAATAAACATAAATACCAGGATAGGAAGAACGATTCGTTCGTGAGCAAATTTTACTCAAAGAATTTTATTTTTGATTCGTGAGTGAATCTTAATTTCGACTCTCGGTAAAATATAAATCCCGCTGGCGAGTAAATTATAGAGTACTGAGAACTAAACGTATTTATCACTCCCGAATGAATCCTATTTTGAATCATTCCTGAATGGAACTGGAACACGTGTACAGTGTGCATTGATGGGTATCTATGGCTAGTAAAAATTTTTAACAGACCACGGTCGCCGCAAGTGTGACATTGTTACTTGTATATTAAATAAACACCTATCAGGATTGAAATAAGTTTTTTTTTTAATTGCTTCTGTAAAATTGGGAATTTGCGTGACCATCAGCATGGCTTTTTAAATCAGTGTCCCCGTTTCGCATAGAATGTCCAGTGCTATAGTTTATAGAAAGTTTTACAAACATAGGAGCAGATTTATGCTCGCTCTGTATGTTCCCCACTTTGTACTAGTTAGGAATTTGCAAAAAAATCTGGAATATTTCGGGACTGACAGCTTAGCAATGGATGTTTTTCGAACCAATGCACAACAGGGTTTTATTCATTAATTATTGGCCAAAATAAGTATTTTCAAATGTGCAAGATCTTGCTTTTGTTTGTTACAGTAGTAAAGTAAACATTTCGTATTAAAAGATCCTCTCTCTCACTGTAGCTATCAGAAGTACACGGGTTGAATAAGAATTTATTTGCAAATAGTAAGGGAATTGTGAACAATGCATTCACGTGCGTCTAAGTTCATAGTGCGTCGTTATGTTTTTTTTTTTCGGAAAAAGTTGATCATTGCATCATTTTAAAAATGAAGAGCTAACCCAATTGTGGCTGGAGGCGCGAGATAATACGGCAAAGTTGGCTGTAGCCATTGCGGTTTTTGACAAATTGGGAGACGCGTTCACTTTAGCAGATGAAGAAGCTAAAGGCCAGATTCGGAAAAAATCGTCAAGGAAAATTAAGTATTTTGCTTCAAAAAACATAGTTTGGCTTCAGACTGAAATATCTTTTGGAGAAGAGCCTGAATCAGAACTTCAAAAGATAAATTCTGGGCGTGGTAGCTCTGGAAGGCCATGTCTTCCATTTAACAAAAAGTCAAGCCGACCGAAAAGACATGACGTTGCCGAGCCACTATTAATGGTGCAAACTACAGAAATGTGTTCTCGGAAACGTGGCGAAAAGAATTTAGCAGTTATTTTTAAAAAGATAACAAAGACTCCAACTTCACCGTTGACGATAAGAAAAACATTATTTTTCCCGAACAAAAAAGCATTCGAAGTATTCGCTGGAGGAAGCATTGGAATTAATTTTGAACTCTAGATTAAGTATACAACAATACTTGGTTTGAGACAAGGAGCTGCAGCAAACAATTGCAATTTGAACCCATATTATAAACAAGTAGCGAATTATAAATTGATGCCGCTCTGATATTTCTGCAAGTGATATAGAAGCAACAGTGCCGCTTAAGGATCTTTTAGCGCACACAAATAAAAAAATACTATTTATGGAAACAGCAGTTGTCGACACTTGTCGATAAGCTTAAACCAAACGGATCGGGATATACAAACGATAGCAACACGGCGCGAACGCCTTCAGTGATCCTCATTTGTTTGCCACTATTACAAATTTCAAGGAAGAATTGCTTGAAAAGTTCAGAATAATTCGTATCGCGATATCGTGTTAAAAACGGCTAAATTATACTTATCTTTGTATTCGTGGTATCCTATGCCAGCATCTACCCTACTCGTACATGGAAAATTAATAATTGAGAACATGGTATTCCTATATACCTATAGGATTCTTTAGTGAGGAAGCCTCGGAAGCACGTAATAAAATATAAACACGACAGGCCATGTGTGGAAATCAGGGCGACAAATAAATTTGTTAGATATGTTTAACAGAGCAATGGACACATCAGATCCTCTAATTTCATCAAGTGTTTTAAATAAAAGATGTAATCGTCAACAAAGATTAAAGCTACCTTCAGATGTTTTGACCTTATTAAAAGTACCTAATTTAAATATAGAGTACAAAGGAAGCTGCCGCAGAGTGGATCGAAAGGCGGAAAAAAGCGGACATTGACTGAAATGGTAATAACTTGCTTAAAAATTAATGTTGATCAACGAAAGAAAATGTTGTCGAATAGGTAAGGTTGTATATTACATCGAGTAAAAAAAATATTATTGTACCGTCACTACTTGTTTGTGGAAATGAAGCTAAAAGTATATAGTATTTGAGACTGCATAAATCGATATATCTTATAATGCAGACTGCAATATTATGCGACAGGAAAATACTCACTGAATACATTTAAGATAGAAATATGGGCTTTGGTATCTTAATAGATTAAATGTGTCGACACTATTAAAGCAGAGATAAAGAGCATATACCGGGTGTCCAGCCTAAGATGCAACGGTCCCTGGCCGATTTATTATTGTCTTTTTGAAAAAATATTTCAAATAAATGTTGCCTCGAATCATATTCTACACATGCTAAAATTAGTTTCAGAAATGGCGGACTTCCGGTTGTACCGGAAGTAGATACTAACTTTATTATTTTAAATAGAACACCCTGTATATTATTGCACTTTTGGATTCCTTGTTAAATTTAAATAACAATATGTTAGGGATACATTGGGGCTAAGTTTTACCGTTTCCGAATTACATGACGTTCTTCGAAAAAAATGACATTTGCAGTGTCTTCGGTGTTTGGAAATACCTCAGGAAATACGAAAGTTAGAAAGATGCGGTTTTCGGTTTTCCCTTAACCATGAAACAGCGCACGTCTTTTATTTTAAAATTGTTGCGTTTAAATTACAGCGTTATTAAATAGGGATCTGTAATTTTCGAACTCTCAAATCATGGATAACTTGATTTTTTTAAATTGAACGGTATAGCAATTTTTACATAAATGGATATAAAATTTAATTTTCTTTTGATTTTATACGGGTATCATTGTGTCTATCTCCAACGGTTTTGGAGATATTCGCAATTTTTCAGTTTCTCACGATAGATACTTATTGCGAAGCGCCGCCGCTGGCCACCTTCCCCTCGCATTTCACCAGGCTTGGGACTGGCAGCAATAATACTGGCATGCTTAGAAAGTGGCCAACAGAACACAATAGGACCACTAGAAACAAGCAAACATAGCAAAGATAAAAGAAAACATAACATTACTGGAATATCAATAAATCAGCACATTTTTCAAACTACATTACTCTATCCAATGTATGGCGTACGTACACTTCGACGGCTACACTTTAAACGCTAATGTTGTCATTGTACAGAGAATTTGTACAACACTATTATATTAAATGTTCAAAATGCTGTCCGTTTTGGGCACTACATAATCGAAATCGCTTTTGTAAACACTTTTGAGCATGTCTGAGTATTTTTGGTGTGACTTCTTGAAACGGTCTTAAAATACGATGGCGCATATCATCAGGGGTTGTTGATGGCGTCTCATAAAGCTTATTTTTAATGAAACCCCATGAGAAGAAATCGCACCTTGTAACTGATTTTCATCCGTAAGTACGGAGTTATTGCGGTTCCGTTGTGTATGTGCTACGGATCCAGTACTTATAAATCTACCCAGTAGCTGCAGAAATGCCCTCCTATCTGGATGCTTTCTACATGGGTAATACTGTGCGTGAAGTCTTGACGCTAACAAAGCGTTTCTGTAACATTCACCGAGAACGAAAACCATATCTACTAATTCTTCTTGAGTAAGCAACATCTTTAATTATCATGTTTCCAAACAGTACTCTGAATGTCAGTTCTGAAACTCGGAATACTAATAACGGTTAGATACCTAGTTTGTTTTTCAACCTTACGTTGACTTTAAAGATGCCGCTTTAGACATCTCAAGTATCTTTTAGACAATTTTGTTTGATTCAAATGGTCGTATTGTGTTCTGTTGGCCATTTTCTAAGCATGCCAGTACTATATTGCTGCCAGTCCCAAGCCTGGTGAAATGCGAAGGGAAGGTGGCCGACGGCGGCGCTTCGCAATACGTATCTATCGTGAGAAACTGAAAAATCGCGAATATCTCCAAAACCGTTGGAGATAGACACAATGATACCCGTATAAAATCGAAAGAAAATTAAATTTTACATCCATTTATGTAAAAATTGCTATACCGTTCAATTTAAAAAAATCAAGTTATCCATGATTTTAGAGTTCGAAAATTACAGATCCCTATTTAATAACGCTGTAATTTAAACGCAACAATTTTAAAATAAAAGACGTGTGCTGTTTCATGGTTAAGCGAAAACCGAAAACCGCATCTTTCTAACTTTCGTATTTCCTGAGGTATTTCCAAACACCGAAGACACTGCAAATGTCATTTTTTTCGAAAACCGTCATGTAATTCGGAAACGGTACAACTTAGCCCCAATGTATCCCTAACATATTGTTATTTAAATTTAACAAGGAATCCAAAAGTGCAATAATATACAGGGTGTTCTATTTAAAATAAGAAAGTCAGTATCTACTTCCGGTACAACCGGAAGTCCGCCATTACTGAAACTAATTTTAGCATACGTAGAATATGATTCGAGGCAACATTTATTTGAAATTTTTTTTCAAAGAGGCAATAATAAATTGGCTAGGAACCGTTGCATCTTAGGTTGGACACCCGGTATAATGTAAAATTATGTATCTCCGTTTTAAATAGAAATTTCTTCTAAACAGTGTTGTAAACGTTTTTGTGTATATTAAAACAATTCGCTTTCCTCCATTGATAACAGATCGTTGATAAACAGTGGCAGTACCTACTTTTCACTTAACACAATTTTTAATTTTGCCGGTGAAGAATTAATAATTCTACAGCTTCTGGTAATAACTCACTTCATATATGTTCGTTTAATTTTCGTCCTAAATGGGAAATATATACATCGACTGTGATAAGAAGTCTTTTCAAAATATCTTCGTTAGTAGTTGAGTGGCTACATTTTCTGCTATTTTTTCCCTGAAGTTTTTACGGTCTTTATTTCGAGCTTCAGCATCTTCTTCTGAAAGTTTGCCTATAGAAAGTAACATGTTGAATGATATCTGCGCCATGCAATAGAATTTTATGTATGGGGGCTAGCATATAGTACAAACCATATACATTTATACACTCCGCCAAAAAAGTATCGCATAATTTATTTTTGAATCATAAAAGTATCGCATAATTTTTGTTTGTAGCATAAAGTTGTAAATATACTTTAATGCGCTCTAAGATATAATTTCTATGATTGTTTAAATAAAATACAGGCCAAATAAAAACAAGAACTCATACTTGAGATTTTTATTAAAACAAGAAATTATAATTTTGGAAAGAAAAATGTCATAACAGTAGCTTTTAATACTGAGTATTGCCACCTCTGGCTCTTATGACCGCTCGCATACGGTTTGGCAGAGATTCGATTAACCTCCGTATATAAGCCTGATCCAAATTCTCCCACTCGTCACGGAGAGCATTTGCTAGTCCATGCAGGTCCGCTGGGGCAACATTTTGGGTTCGTATCCGTCTGTGAAGGAGGTCCCACACGTGCTCGATAGGGTTCTTGTCCGGACTTACCGCAGGCCAATCTAAAACTGGAATACCAACATCGTTAAGGTATTCCTGGACGATTATTGCAACATGCGGTCGTGCATTATCGTGCATTAACATGAATTCGTTTCCTATAATTGGCGCATATGGTACTACATGTTCTTCTAAAATGTCCGTTATATACCTGTGGGCAGTCAATGTACCTCTGTCTACTGGTACTAACTCTGTACGACCTGTTAAACAGATGCCTCCCCGAACCATAATAGAGCCACCAGCGAAATTAGGTCTAGGTCTGATATTACACTGCGAATAGCGCTCACCGTCTCGTCTGTACACTGAGATACGCCCATCTGAGGTGTAAAGACCAAATCTTGACTCATCTGTGAAGAGTATATTGGCCCAGTCATTAATGTTCCAATTTACATGTTCTCTGGCAAACCTTAAGCGAGCCACTCGGTGGTTCCTAGTGCGACGAGGGGCTGTTACAGCTACTCTAGCTCTTAATCCATTCTGTCGTAACCTATTCCGAATAGTTTGAGTACTCACACGAGTATTTCTGACTCTAGCCAAGTCGTTCTGCAATTGTCTCGCAGTTACATGTCTTCGACGTAATGCTTGTAGTAGTAAATAGCGGTCATCTTGGCGAGTAGAACATCTTGGACGACCTGGTACAGGTCTTCTACTGTAAATGCCTGTTTCCCTATATCTGGCTACGGCTCTAGAAACACTTGACTGATTGATCTTCATCAAATTAGCAACGTATGCTTGAGATCGTCCATCTTCGATTAAAGCAACTATAGCAGCCACTTGTTCTGAAGTTAAATTGCTCATTTTAGTTTTAAAAGCGTTGGTACAGAACTCTGACTTCGCACTTTAAAATTTGTCCGTATAGGGAGACTTTCAATAAATAACTGAACAAACCTTACACATATGCATTTTTCTAAATGTGTTCTTTTAGGAAAAAAATAAAGTAAAAACGCTAAGTTCCATTATTTTGTTAGTGTTTTTATAGTTCACATACACGAGGCAAACTTTTTGTGAACGTATAAAAATATCTTGGTTCATAAATGCCCTTTTTTAGTTTATGCGATACTTTTTTGGCGGAGTGTAGATTTCAGCTGTTCCTTCTCGCATTCAATTGTTTTCCCTGTAGTAATTACTTGTAAGATTATCGCGAATCATGATTACATTTGCATCTAGGATGGTTATTGAAGCTGTTATAGCTGGATATAAACATGCCTGTATCGTTTGCCGTGTTTTGAAATGTTTGTTTGTATGAATTTAGCCCAAAACTACCATCCATTCATCATTTTGAGACAAATGTCAATTCACTATTATTTTGTATTGTTTCTCCACATATTTTTACTATGCGAGTAGATGTGTTAATTTTCTGTGATATTTTTATTACCTTTAACCAGTGGTACATTAATACATTTATGATAATGATACAGATAATCTCCCTGTTTATGTGCACCTATAGTAAAACATAAACAACAGTTTTCCTTTTTTTGGGCAAATTTGGGCATTTTTTTAAAAAACTAATAGAAGTTAAAATTTAGACTAATAGAACACCATCTTCAAGAAAGGGTAATTGTATAGTTAGTTACAAATATGATTTGCTAATATTTTGCCGGTTGAATTACACATAGTTAGTGCATATACTGAAGCAAATTGTAGTTGCATATCGTTTCTAATTCCGAAGATTCTAGTAGTTGAAGAGGACGGTCGAAATACACTCTTAGCGTAACATCTCCAAACATATGTACTTTCAGACTTGCTTCTGTTCGATATTCCGTCAATCTACTTGTTTGTATTGTGATTTCTATATCTAATGCTTATTTTACTGTACACTTATACACATTTTATTATGATTCTGGAAGATTGACTTTTTTACGCTATGTCAGATTTTTAACCAACTTCGATCCACTGTGTGCCGCTTTAAATATCTCAAGTATCTTTTAGACAATTTTGTTTGTTTCAAATGGTCGTATTGTGTTTTGTTGGCCACTTTCTAATCATGCCAGTATTATTGCTGCCAGTCCCAAGCCTGGTGAAATGCGAGGGGAAAGATGGCCGGCGGCGGCGCTTCGCAATGCGTATCTATCATGAGAAACTGAAAAATCGCGAATATCTCCAAAACCGTTGGAGATAGACACAATGTTACCCATATTAAATCGAAACAAAATTCAATTTTACATCCATTTATGTAAAAGTTCCTATACCGTTCAATCTAAAAAAATCAAGTTATCCATGATTTTAGAGTTCGAAAATTACAGATTCCTATTTAATAACGCTGTAATTTAAACGCAACAATTTTAAAATAAAAGACGTGTGCTGTTTCATGGTTAAGCGAAAATTGAAAACCGCATCTCTCTAACTTTCGTAATTCCTGAGATATTTCCAAACACCGAAGACACTGCAAATGTCATTTTTTTCGAAAAACGTCATGCAATTCGAAAACGGTACAACTTAGCCCCAATGTATCCCTATCGTATTGTTATTTAAATTTAACAAGGAATCCAAAAGTGCAATAATATACAGGGTGTTCCGTTTTAAATAATAAAATTAGTATCTACTTCCGGTACAACCGGAAGTCCGCCATTTCTGACACTAATTTTAACATGTGTAGAATATGATTCGAGGCAACATTTATTTGAAACATTTTTTCAAAAAGACAATAATAAATTGCCTAGGAACCGTTGCATCTTAGGTTGGACACCAGTTGTTAATATACCAACTCGGGACAAACACGTTTTCGCAAATCATTCAGGGAATACTAACTGTATTTAACTTTGACCAAAAATATAGGGCACAATCCCCATAGTGCAATGTGAGAATTTTCAGACGATCTATTAATGCAACTAATTTTGAATACCATATTCTTAATTACTAGTGGTTTTATAGAAATCATGTCGTTTTAATAGAATACGTTATGTGTTGGTTTTAGTCGATCTTTTTCTATTGCTAACTTTACACTGGTACTTAAATAAAAAAAATTATTCAAAAGGTATCCAATTTAGCGATCGATTTATGAACACTCTGGATAAAATTCGGCTCGCCGCATTTCCTTTATTGCAGCATAACGAAATACAAAATCACATCACTATCTATAATGGCTAAAATACGGCACAATGTTCTGTTAAGCTTAATATTTAGATGAATATAGCGAAACAACGTTCATTATTACATCGATTCCCGTTGATATTTCTCTGCCAAGGTTTGGGCATAGAAAACTGCATGAAACACCTCCTTGTCTACGCGTGTCTTCTGTTATTTTTTTTTTGTAAACAATTTAGTTCTTACGTTTAAAATTATTTTTATAAAATAAAACTTTAAAGACCTGATGTTCGCTGCTGTCTGGCTAGTCGGAAAAATCACCGCCTCCACCTCACTTTCTAATATATATCTTACATTATGTTTATTTGTTATGTCTTGAATTAGTAATAATATTATTGATAATAATTAACTCGAAAACAATACATTATTGGAGTTATCTAAGTATAATTAAAAATTACAAAAGAAATACGCATTTATTTTTTAACGTAAAATGTTTACAAATACTTCATATACATTGCATATAAAAACTCTTCTAGGAAGAAACTGTAATTTTATATGTGATATGAAAGTCTATCATACGTTATCGTTTACATAGACATTATACAATACCACATTAGTCCTAATTCTAAACAGTAAAGACTTTTGTACTTGTATTTATTTTTACTAAATATTATTATTAAACGTAATTCGTTCCAAAGTTTTTGAAAATCACTTAAATAAACACACAAACCGTTATTTGTAAATAAGTTTTCGTAGTCGCTCCAGTTCATCTCTTAATGTGGAGGATTCATATTTCAATTTTAGGTTTTCTTGTTCAAGGAATGCGCATCTAATAGCAATTTCGTCTTCTTTAGCTCTTCTCGCATCCCTGGATCGTTTCGCTGCTTCGTTATTTTTTCTTCTCTTCTCCCAGTAATTAGGATCGTTATTGGCGGAATAAGAAGTCTGGGAATACCGTCTCATGTTTTTGTTTGTGGTTGAACTAAGAGATTGTACTTGCGAAAGCATTTTCTTTCGGAATTCAGCATACGCTTCGCTAGAATTTTGTCCCAAAATTGTTTCGGCTGTGGCAACACTCACGGCAACAGTTAACGGATCCTTGGGGTAAGCCTTAAACGGTCTGGGTAGTTTAAGTGATCTTGTATGTTTTGGACTCATGGAAGTCGACGGGGTAGAGTCATTGCTGTCGGAGAAATCCGAAGTAAGTTTTGGAATGGAGCATACGCTTGCTTCGGGAAATCGTGGCTCTGATTCGAGTAACGTATATCCTGGTTCAATCAACACTAAATCTGGCACATTATTTCGGCGCGTGGATAAATCCAAAATTGGCGGTGTATATTCCATTTTGAACCTTTCACTTTTTACTGCTCGTATTAAAGTATTTTCAAAATGCCGGCATTAAGTAACGCCAGTTCCCGAAAGAAGGTGTACCACAACGCGCTAATGTTAAACGGCAAATGATTCGCACCTGATAGTTATTAAATCATTCGCACGTTATTTTATAAACACATTAGTAATTGATTCACCTGCGTACAATTGTGTTGCATAGTTCTTGCGATAAGACGGTAGCAGCGATTTACAGTCATGCGTTTACGTTAAAAAATTCTTTTTATGGAAAGTTTTTTTAATCGCTCAGCTTATTTTTTTGGGAAGAATGTTATTTTCTTTACATTCTTAAGTATTCTTGTGCCAGCACGATAGATACCATAAGAATAAATATAAATTGTTTGGTTATATCTAGGAACCTGATTCAATTCGGAAGTTTAATCGTATATTACTAGCAGAGGCATCTATCAAATTTGTACTAGATTTGATATGAATAACATATCTAATCAAACAAACTTCGTTATTTGTTTCTATTCTTGATAAATAATTTTTTGCATTTGTAGTACAGATTAAAATGCGATCATGAAAAAGTAATCGAATAAAGCGTTTTTTGAAATAATTGAAATTTTTTTTACATCAAACTTCCTATACCGGGTGACAATAGGACGTGGATACACTGTAACTTTTTTATTATTTCAGATAAAAATTTAAATTTATAGTAAATTACGTTCAATCCTTTAGCTAAGATTTGTTTCTCCGGTCCTTGTAGTGGTTTGGAAGATAGGTTTATAACTATCGGTCTTGATCTAATGTAGAGCTCTGTGGTCTGGATTTTTGGTGTAGCTGCGTGAATTTGTCCTTTTGTTTCTTGGTGGCTGCTTCCGCATGATATCTGGCTTTGTCTGTAGTGAGGCGGTCAATGGTCGTCCACGTGTCGGTGTTCAGAATGTTGCTTAAGCGTAGGGGTATTTCGTATAACTTTTTCCCCACTGTATTTAGTTGCGTCCGGGTGTTGTGTATCCTTTCTCTGAGTAAAGCGTCACTTGCCCGTTGGAGTATCCTTCTGGCGCTGGGTGTCTTGATGTGGTGGTTGATTTTCAGAAATGTTGGTGTTACTTTCTGATTTCTGCATCTGTTTAGAAATGCTAACTGGCTCAGCATTCTTGATTTCTTCAGTCGTAGATATTCTAGTCTCTTCGTAAGCGTAAATGTTTCCTCCCCGTAGAGGCGCGTTAAAGTAGTCTTTAGGCTTTCACGGCCGTCGTTGCTGGCTGCTCTTCGGTTCTCGGGTTCTCTGTGTAGAAAGTTTTGGTGCATAGAGCTAAGTTTTGGTGTATAGAGCTAAGACGATATCAGATGAAGAACACCTCGAAGCTGAACTCCAACATCTAAGAACACACTACGACAGAACGACTACAGACTCAAAGACATCACAGCTACCATCAACAAACAACCAAAACACCCAAAACAACAGGAAGAAACAACAACCAGTACTGGAACGACTTGCCTGCCATACATCAAAGGATGCACTGACAAAATCGGAAGAAAGCTGCGCAAACACAACATCAAAGTAATCTTCAATGCTCCAGAAAAACTATCCACTAAATTACCTTCACCGAAAGATCGTACCTCGCCGCTCCAAAATCCAGGAGTCTACGAGATACCCTGCACTTGTGGAAAGGTGTACATTGGACAAACAGGCAGAAACATCAATATCAGGCTAAAAGAACATATGCGAGATACAAAGTATGAATACACAGACAAATCAGCAGTAGCAGAACACTCAACAAACACGAAACACGGAATCAACTTTGACAAATGCAGGAAACTAGCAACGGAACCACATTACTGGAGAAGATTGTACAGAGAAGCTATTGAAATACAGAAAGATCCGAACAATATCAACAGAGAAGACGGACTACAATTACCAAGTATCTGGAAATCATTCTTCACAGCCCAACGGAGAGCAACGGACACGCCTCAACAGAGCGGAACGATTACGCACCAACGGACACAGGACGATATATTAACCCCGGATCAGGACAAACTAGTCACTTCACTTCTGAAGAAGATCACGACAAGATGATCGAAACGTCAAGTAATTTAAACTTTCTACACGGCAGAGAACCCGAGAACCGAAGAGCAGCTTTCAAAACATAGTTTTTTCTTACAAACTAACTTTTTTCAAATGTAGCTCGATTTTTTTAAAAGGATTTTTTGCTTAAAATTTTGGTGCTAAAACTGTAAAATCCATTAAGAAATAAAGAAGTAGTGTTAAAAAACTTTTTATAATTTTTAAGGTAATTGACACCTATCATACCAAATTATTGCTAAGCTTATTCAATATGTTCGCCATTATGCACAAGACATTCTCCTGCTCTTCTTAGCAGTGGCGGCTCGTCAGGGGAGGCTAAGCCTCCCCTATTATTTTTAATAAAATAAATGGTGTTTATTATGTATTAAAACAATGTTTAAGCATTGGTTATATACTAAAACAAAGCAATTTTTACAGAAAATTTAAAATAAATAGTATATTTATTCATTACTTCATTTGATAATGCAAACAAATTTCCAATAATGCATCAAATTTTACTGCACGCATATTATAAATGCAAGCAAGGAGGGTAGCCGCAAGTCCGGCTCGGCGCCGATGATTGATACCATCACGTATACCTTTGTACGGCGATAAAGAATGGGACGGAGGCTTGGCTCCGGTGAGATCGAATGAGATCGGCAAGTTGTGATACGTTGTCGTTCGTAAACCGTTCGCAGTTCGCACGTATGCGATTACATTTTCAATATTGCACAATAACTGACATCAGTTTTGCGTGGAATCGTTTGTTAGCTCTTATTCAAACTTTACAAGAATACAGAAATAATAATCGTCGTTTTAATGATATATATCATTACTTAAAGAACCCAGTCAGAAAAGACAGATTGTCCTATCAATAGGAAATACAAGAATATAAACAATTTTTTAACGTAATTTTAGATACGTTAATCGTTCAGACAGAAGTTAGATTTCAAGATATACACAAGTTACGTTTCTTTGATATTGACTTTTGACAAATTCTTAATTTATTCAAAAAACTTTCCGTAGAATTTCTTAGAAAATACTTTTACAACAATAGTTTTGTTTTGACGAAATTGATGATCCTCAAATGTTCCGAGAATGTTAAACATCAACTGAGATATTAAATTTTGTTAATAAAAACGATTTATATGAATGTATGCCGGAACTGAGTAAACTTATAAGCATTGACTAAAAGAAAAATTAAAAACTATAGCCGCAACACTATGTTACAAAATCGATTAAGCAGTGTATCCTTAATATCAATTTAAAATGGTTTTTTTATTACATTAACGCAAAATGATGTATTTACGAGCGGGTAAGAGTAAGCAATACAGTTTTCCGTGTTTCAAAAAAATATTACAATATTTATTTCAGTTTTAAAAAACATAGATCTATTTAGTTGTTATTATCATTTATCAACAACTTATTTTTTATTTACCGTAGAATTTCATGAGTTACTCTTATATTTGTTATTTATTATTAGTTTATTTTTGGTTTATTAAGAGTTTATTTTAACTTTTTATTAGCTTTTTACCTATCACCTTAGACAATTTATCAATTTTCCTATTCAGGTAAGATTTCACTCTCATCTTTACGTGGTTCTTGCTAGACGAGTAATTTTATTTTATTTTGATTTCTTTTTTATGTCAATTTTTATTCTACACTTCCAATGATACAGTAATAGATATAAAAATATAATTTATTGACCGAGAAGAGTTAGGTTATACTAACCTCCCCTGGGCAAAAAGTCACAAGCCGCCACTGCTTCTTAGAGCCTTTTCTACTACTCTTTCCAACATCTCTAGAGTTATCTCTTCAAATGTCTGTCGAATTCTGTGTTCTAGCTCTTGCAGTGTAAGAACTGGAGTGATGAAGGTAAGATCTTTAATGTAACTCTACAGAAAGAAATCAAGAGGAGTTAAATCTGGAGATTTGGCTGGCCACCTTATTGGACCGTTTGTTGATATCACATTGTATCCAAGCGTTTTTTAAATATTGCGAAACATCTCTCGTATTGTTGGGAAGGAGAGCACCATCCTACGGAAAGCAAATATTTCGGTATTACTGTAGCGGTAGATTATCAAGATCATCTTGGATTTGATATCGTAAAAACTCTAAATAACGTGCCAATAAGCGTGCCTTGAAACAAAATACTCCCAACAATTTGATTGCGTAGTATATCGCCCAAACGTATTTATATCAAATCGTTCTTGAAAGTGCCCAGGTCTTATAATCCTTCTATTATTTTACGGCCACTAACGAACATTTTGACGGTTGTTACAAAACTGAGATTCGTCAGTAAATAAAATGTTATTTATGAAATTGTTGTTTTCACTGTATTTATTTAGCAACCATGTTCAATATTCGAACCTTCTACCTGTATCTGCATCGTGCAAATGTTGGTGCAAATTATATTTGTAAGAGCAATAGGTATATATATATATGACTACGAAATTCCCGTTGGAATTTCGTCGATTCTTCCCGAAGTCTTCACAATCCAATTCGGTTAGGGTGGATTACTCCCTGCGTCCCTCGTCGTTATGTGGTGATTAGGGGCCCCCTCGTGATTTCTCTCCATTCCATTCGATTCTGCATTTTCTGCCTCCAG
Source organism: Cetonia aurata (assembly GCA_949128085.1). Lineage (NCBI taxonomy): Eukaryota > Metazoa > Arthropoda > Insecta > Coleoptera > Scarabaeidae > Cetonia > Cetonia aurata. The sequence goes on from OX421885.1 coordinate 5,022,159, forward strand.
TTCTTGATGTTCATATTTTCAAGGTCCTGTGTTACTTGTTCCCACCATGTTGTTTGTGGTCTGCCCTTCGGTCTTTTAATAAGAGGTCTCCATTCCATTATACCTTTCGTTATCTGGTCTTTGTCTCCTCTTAGAACGTGCCCCAACCACCTCAGTCGCTGACATTTTATAAATTTAACTATATCCCCATCTTCTATTTCATATGCTAGTTCGTGGTTCATTCTTCTACGCATCATATCATTTTCCTTTTTCGGTCCTAGGATAGTTCTTAATACTTTCCTTTCGAATATTCGAAACTTTTCCTCTTCGTAGCTAGATAAGCACATTACTTCACTTGCATACGTCACTACCGGTCTTATTAGCGTTTTGTATATTTTGATGCTTCGACTGATCTTTTTTTGCATTAGTATTTTTTTGTTAGCATACAGTGCCATATAGCCTTTTTGGATTCGATGTTTCGCCATTTCCGTTCTGTCCATATCGCTGTTAAAATGCATGCCCAGGTATTTGTAGATGTTGACTTCATCAAATACGTAATTGCCTATTGTGATAGTACTGCCTTGCCTCTTTTTGCCTCGTTGAAATTGCGTGTATGTTGTTTTGGCTTCGTTGATTTTCAGCCCCATTTTTTTTTACGCTTCCTCTATCCTCCTGAAGGTGTCGGTTAGTGCTATCTTTGATCTTGCGATTATGACAATGTCATCCGCATATGCTATGATCTGCTGCGCTCTCGCTTGTATCGTCCCTGTACATTGCACCCTCCGTACCACATTCTCCACCGCAAGATTAAATAGGGTTGTTGATAAAGCATCGCCCTGCCTGACTCCTTTGTGGAACTGGAACTTACTAGTTTCTCCCTCGTTTAACCTTACATAGGCTTTAGACTGCTTCATTGTCATTTGCACCAACTTTATGATTTTATGTGGTATTTCGATGTTGTTCATTTCTGTAAATAGTCTTTCCCTCTCGACATTGTCAAATGCTTGTTTATAATCTATAAATATCAAGTGTAAAGGGATATCGTACTCATACAATTTTTCACTGATTTGGTTCATAATTTGTAGTGCATCTGTAGTAGATCTTCCTCGTCTGAACGGTGTGCTTGTGAAGTAGTTGTTGGATGAGGAATGTCAGTATTTTATATGCCGTGTTTAATGAAGTTATGCCTCTGTAATTATTAGGATTTTCTTTATCACCTTTTTTATAGATTGGTATTATTATTCCCTCTTCCCAGGCTTTCGGCATTTCTTCTGTCTCCCATATTTCTGTAATAATATGATCTATTCTTTTTTGCATGTTCGCGCCGCACTTTTTTATCATTTCAGGGCAGATAGAGTCACTGCCAGGACCTTTCCCGTTCTTTAGCCTTCTTACTACTCCTAGGAATTCATCGAATGATGGGCATGGTTCTTCTTTCTGGTTTCTTACTCGTGGTTGTATTTCATGGATCTGTCCTTCCGGGGCGTTTAACAGGTTTTCAAAATGTTCTTTCCACGTTCTCTTTGGCTCCTCTTCTTTATACAATAGAGTACCTTCATTATTTTTCACCGCTCTCACACTTGTAGGGAATTTTCGTTTTTGTTCTCTTATTCTTTTGTAGAAGGCTTTTGTGTTGTTTTGCCTACTTTCCAACTCTATGTTTTCTATTAGTGAGTTCAACCAGTAGCTCTTAGTTTTTTGATAAATTTTTCCGCTTCCTTTCGTTTTAATTTATACCTTCTTATATCTTCTTCTTTTACTGAATGTATCCATTTCAGTCTTGCCTCATTTTTTTGTTGAATTGCGTTTTCACATTGTTCATCAAACCATTCATTTTTATTTTGCGTCTTTCCAAACCCCAATGTTTCTTTCGCCGTTTCCTGTATAGTCGTTTTTAGTTTTCCCCATTCTTCATCTATATTACCATTACAGGTTCTAATCTTTCTAATCTTCTGTCTCTCCCCATATATGTTTCTGAAAATTTTCCTTACTGATTCTCTTGATGTGTTCACTTCAAGAGCAATTTCTCTTACTGAACCTATGGGATGTATAGGTGAACATATCCAATTACATAAATGTCCGTATTTTCGTTAATCACTAGACGATTTTCACGATTAGGAACTAGATTTCTGTGCATTCGCCGTTCCAGTTTTTGAAAATAGCTATGACAACGAATGCGTCGTTCGGGATAGCGGATCACGTATAATTGTCGGATTCCACGACTGTTCTTTTTGCATTCTTTATAAATCAAAAGCAAGTCAATTTTTTCTTCATATGTATACGAAGCGATATTATTATTTATGATGACTGATAATTTATTTTTGGTTCGTTTATACTGTCACAAAAACACGGATTTGACGTTTATAAGTAAGTATAAACGTCAAATCCGTAAAAGCATAATGGCGGGCATTTTGAATAAGCATAGGAATAATTAGATATTATTGAAATTATAAAAAGTCTTTTAACATTGCGTCTCTATTTCTTGATGGATTTTAAAAGTTTTAGTACCAAAAATTTAAGAAAAAAATCCTTTATAAAAAAATCGAAAAGACTTTTTAAGAAAAAACTATGTTTTGAAATTTTGAGGAAAAATATCTAAGAACAGATGAAAAAAAACAATAGATTTGAATTATTTCTCATGATAACAAAAAACACTTGTAGCTTGTAGTTTAGGCCAAGTACACAAGTTTTCTGCATAAAAGTCACAGTAGGCCGCCTGCATTACTGCAAATCAAAACAAGCAATACAATTCTACGAAAATGTCAAAATTTTTTATATTGTAAATTCAAAGTTCAGCGCATTTAGTATATCAATCGCAATCATCGCGCACTGTTCTTTACACTCAAAGAAATACGGTGTTAGATCTGGAAATGAGAAAACTACAATGGGTAGCTAAGAGCGAGCAAATTTGTGTAATTTAATACAAACATCCATATTTCGGGGTAGAATTTCATTTTTACAATGTAAATTTGTTCCTATGGGGAGTTAGCAGTAGATGTTGCAATTACTCTGCCTTAAGCTTAAGCCCTAGGTAGAATTATCAGTACACTTTGCAGAGTTAAGATACAGTAGTCACTACTAACTTAAGGAATTCACTTTTAGTTTTTGGAATTGTTCTAGCACCATTATGAAAATATAATCTCAATCATGGTTTATTCATTCACATTTTGGTGTCACCATAACTACATACCTTAGTTAAATCGTTGATCAACAGCAACAGTTTTCCGATTCGAGTTATTAATATCCGAGAACAAAGTTAAACAAAGAGTAGCACCGTAGAAAGATATTACATTTCTGCTTTTTGGAGTTGGAAATTTCTAACTGTGGGGTGTAGTTACAAACGTTTTTAAAAAGTGTAAAACATTATAATATGTTGCTTTAACAATTTTTAGTGGTAGTTTTTTGTACTCATATTGCATAATAGTTCACTTCAGGGGTCTTCCTAGTGTGACGGGTTAAAAAAATCGAAATTTTTTTTTTGCATTTTTTTATAGTTTAACATCTTGAAAACAAAATCCCAAAGGGATTTAGCCAGATTCGAAAAATTGGAAAAGTTATAGGCTTCGAAGCGGAGTGGCACGTAGGTAGAAATCATGTATCTTTGATTAGTAGGCGAAACTTTAAACGCGTATTTCTCAAAATGACATTTTTTTAAATGGCTGCCACGATATCTCAAGAACCAATCGACCAATTTACTTGAAATTTTGCAGATATATTCAGTAGACGTGTCATTCTCGCCCGAACTAGAATCAAGTCGATAGTCACAAAATTCGCAATGTACGACTTAAAAATTAAGCAATTTTTTTGGGGGAGAATCGAAACTTTTTTTTGAAAAGCCGTCATTTTGTTATTTTTCAATTTTTGTCATTTATTCTATATGTTCGGCTATAGCTACATTTACACAGATTACGAATCTTCTTTAATTTTTTATTTCATACAACCTGGACAGCTGGATTTTATGGCAGCCATTCAAGGACATTTTTTTTAGACGCTTCCATACAACTGCTGTAACGTCTAATAAAATCGATATTTTTACTTAAAAAAAAAAACTGGATATTCCTCAAATATAGCTAAACAAATTTGCAAAGTTTCAAATTGATACGCAGAGTAGTTTTCCAAAGAAATTCCCAAAAATCGTCTTATTTTTAGGGCGTCACACTAGAAAGACCCCTTCACGCATCCAAAAGCTTGCATGTAGCAAGTAACATTTCACGCACTAGGGCGTAAAGTGAAATTGGTACCTACTGAAGGAACCAGTTGTATACAAAGCATTGAAATTTCCGGTAACATTTAAACAAGTAAAGCAACTAAACTGTCAAGCGTTATCACAACAGACGTTATAATATACATATTTGACAGTATAAGTAAAATATTCGAAATGAGTTTGTGAGCACGTTTTATAGATGATTGCTAATAAGTTTAGTACTTACAAACTCGTATTTGCATCCATATTGCGAATATTAATTCAACAAAATCTCAAATATGTTCTTCAAAAACGAATGTGTACGAATACCTGTATTTAAGTCAAAATTATGGTCTTCATCTGTAGTTTTAAAATTACTTCATATATCGAATTATAAGTAATACGGCTGTTACCAATACTGTGCAAGTGTACACAATTAATAATACAAGAATATTGTTTATTGAAAATTGAAGCATGTTAGATAAATATGTATACAATGTGCTTATAATCTGCGCGATGTTTAACAATCGCAAACGTATAACTATTTATTAAGTCGATAACGTATTACTCATGCAGTAGCATTCTTTTGAATTGTACATATTTAAAAATTGTATCAAAATGCGATAATAACAGTGCAATTAAAAGGTGTTACGTGGAATTTACCTATTTATTATAACTAATTCGATATTCTTGCACAAGTGAATCGCCCGTTTTCTTTTTTATAACGATAATATAAGTATTTTATTTAAAAAAAAAGTATGTGTGTACGATTTTTTAGACTCTATTACCTATAATTTATCATTATAATGTTGGTATACTGCGAACAGTATAGTTCTAAGAATTTAAAGGATGTATAATTTTATAAACAATCGTAATTAACTACTCAATAAATTGAAATATTCTTTCGTATGTATCGTATGTACCATCATCGTCACCCAAAATGACCGGTCGCTCGCCCTATGTCCACGGCTCGGTCACAGTAGTCCCTCCTGCTTTATCGGGCAGGCGAGGCCTATTCTATTCTATGTCTATTTGTTTTTAATTTTTATTAATGATATCGTTGATTTCATTAATTATTAATTGTTTATTTATGCAGACGATACCTCTGCAGTTGTTACAGGAAATGATCCTATCAATGTACAGATGAGGGCAAATACATTATTGCCGGAATTAAATCAATAGTTTACAACCAATAGACTGCACCTAAATCTTTCAAAGACTAGTTATATGTTTGTTCACACGGCGATGTCAATATTTCTGTTAATAACTTTTCTTCATCGCACAGGAATGAGGTAAAATTTCTTGGAATTTATATGGATGAGACTTTAAGCTGGGAAAGACATTGTACCGATGTTATTACTAAAATGAATAAAGCTTGTTATCAAATTGGGAACTTAAAAAGTTTATTGCTTCTAGTTGCAATACTCTCTTTTTACTATAGTGACGTGTATTCTAGGCTGAGATACGGCATTGCTTTCTGGGGGTCGTCGAGTCATGCACGTGGGGTTTTTCTAGATCAGAAAAGGATTGTCAGATGTATCGCTAATATTAATACGACAGCTTCCTGTCGACACTTTTTTCTTAGATTTAAATTATTCCCTGTTCCAGCGGTTTATATTCTAGAAATTCTCACTTACATATTTAAAAATAGAGACGAATTTGTAAAGAACAGTAAAAATCACGACTATAATACCAGGGGAAAGGATAACTACAGACACCCCTTCAATAAATTTAATATAACGAGGCAGGGACCATCCTCAGTGAGAGTCAGACTCTTTAATCTCCTGCCAGAATCTTTAAAATCATGTACTGAAGAAAACGTATTTAAGTCTAAACTAAAAAGTTATTAATGCAAGAATATTCCGTAGACGAATTTGTTGGCGTGCGTAAAATAAATAAAACAAGACTAATTGTTGTCTTGTTTTATTTCAATTTATTTTATTTTATTTTAAATTTTAAGCTGTAGTGTGTAATGTTCTGCAATGTAATGTACTATAACAGTAACTATATTTGACTTGTTTAACACACTGTACAGTATCGACTAGGCCAATAAATATTATTATTATTAGTATATCCTATTTTTACCACTCATAAATACATTATGGTTTGCAAAATAAAATTCCCTGACAAGTGGCCTTGTATCTAAAGGAAAAAATAAAACAAAACTTCGCTTAATTCTTAGGAGTAAGAAGCTTAATTTGAAATGTGTTGATTAATTTTTTGCCAATTCGCATGTGATAAAACACTGCATTTAATATGATCATTACTCGCGGTGTTTCTAAGTGGGAATTATACTGAAGTTTTTAATACGGTAGTGGTTATTTTCTTTTTAATAATTCGTCTTTCTGGACATTTTTTTAAAACACCAAATATTGTATTCATAATAGTAATAGGGTTTACCTAATGCTATTATATAATGTTTTCCCGACATTAATTGCTAATTAATGTCGGGAGAACAAATGTATATATGTAGTTTGAGGAACGAATATATTAAAATTTTTATTCAAAATAAATGTAAATAGCTGTTGTCACATTGTGTAGTGGTTTGCGGTAAACAATTTTCTTTTCACACTACTTGCATCCAAATTTAGAGTTAACCTTGTTACATTATTGAATTTCAGTTTGCTATGTGAATATGTATAATTGCTTTTAAATGCTCCGACATTACCTGCATTTTTATAAATTTAAAGCATTGACAAATTCCTACGATAATTAGATACCTAATAGTTTATTAGCCGTAGATAAAAATCGCCCCAGCGGATTTCTGGCTGAAAACTGAGCATATATTTGACCCCCTTAGAAGTAATCCACAACCAAATTCACAGCTCTGAATAAATAACAGCCTTCGAGTAAAAATATGAAAAAAAAAATTATTTGAAAATTTCTATCGCACGCTCTCAAATTTTTTTAAGTATACATTTCCACATACTCGTATTTTTCGCAAAAAAATTGTCAATTAATAATAAATTGAAAGGCACTTATATAATATCGAAATAAAATGAGTTTGAAACTAAAGTTCTATCCAATCCAGTATTTATTCATATTGGTTTAACGTGTTAAAAGATACTAATATTAATAAATACTGGATTGGATAGAACTTTGATTTTAAACTCATTTTATTTCGATATTATATAAGTACCTTTCAATTTATTATTAATTGATCATTTTTTTTAGGAACTGTATTTACTCCCAAGTTACAACTTCGTTTGGTCAAACATTATCAATTGAAGTAATTAACGGAGTACTAATAGGAAGAAATCTTACAATCAATGAATAAAAATGGCCAGTCGTTTATAAATTGTACATTTTAGCAATTTAATAGCTAATATTTCGCTACAATTTTATCGATGGTGCTATCAAATTGTAGCGAAATATTAGCAGTTTAATAGAAATGCACAACTTACGAACGACTAACCAACCATCTTTGTTCGTTAATGAGTAGAGTTAATTTACCCGTTTAAGATTTCTTTCTATTAACGATTTAATTTTCAGCTTTGATCAGTAGTGGAGATAGAGAGATTTTAGGAAGGAGTCTGAAAGGTAAGGTGAATACGTCATTTTAAATGAAACACAGAGAAACAGTTACTATATAAAGAACATAGTGGCAAACAAATGCAAAATATAATTTTTATCAGTAGTGATTATCTTAAAAAGAAATATACACATAAAAATGCAATACTGAGAAATATATAGAAAAATATAAATATATAAAAGATATTTATGTTATAAAATAAAACTAAAATGTAAAACTAACTCTAAGGATAATGGTTACAATAAATCTAGTAAAACTTGTAAATTAGATAATAATACTTAAATTTTTGTGCTGGGATTTCCTTGTACCTTTAATAATACGCCTAAGAAATTAAAAATTTGTAGATTCGTTGGTAACGGTTACACTATACATTTGGAGTTATCTGTTATGCATCAATTCATGCTTATCTTATCTATTTAACATTTGACGGCTTTGGTGTAACCGAAATAATTAATTAGTGACCGATTTATTCCAAATTATCTTTTAATTACACTTAAAAAAGGTGTTCCTACAAGAAAGAAAGTTTTCTCAAGGAATTTATGACTAGAAAAATATTTTCTCCACTTGATATATAGCAACAAATTTTATAAATAGTTTATATTACTATTATATTATATTTATTAGTTGTAAGACGTAAAATGACTCAACTTTGACTATTTATATTTTACTTAGGATTACTATAATGAAGCTGTTTACATTTTGAAAAGCACATTTAAATGGGGATTATGTAATTTACATAAATAAGAACGTCAAATAATGGCACAAGAGCTTTACCAATATTGATACAAAATTGGCTAAATTTGAATATATATATATATGTACATATTTACAAATCTTTGAAATTGAATGACAAGATAATTAATCACATTATAGATACATAAGTACCTATATAAATAAATAAGAAAAATAATTTGCCCAGCAAATTAAGTAATAAGTTATGCTAATTAGAACATAGTTCTTAATCGTTCGAGTTCACCTCGTAGTGTCGCAATTTCGTACCTTAATCTTAAGTTCTCCTGTTCTAGAAAAGCACATCTGATAGCTATTTCGTCTTCCTTAGCCCGTCGGGCGTCCCGAGATCTTTTGGCAGCTTCGTTATTTTTTCTCCTCTTCTCCCAATACGTGGCATCCTCACTGCCAACAACATTCTTCTGTGAGTTCCTTCGCATGTTTTTGTTCGTTCCTTGGTGTTGCGATTGTACTTGCGCCATCATTCTTCTCCTAAATTCGTTGTAAGCACCCGAAGTAGAATCTTGACCTAAGATCGTTTCTGCAGTCACCATACCAAAGGATATGGTCAGCGGATCTTTCGGATATGCTTTGAACGGTCTAGGTAATTTCGTCTTTGATTGGATCTGGGTCGTTGACACAGCCTGATGTGATAATTCCGTGTGAAACGATGCGTCTGAGTATTCGGAACTTCCTTGCGAACCGGGACTAGAAAAGCACATAGACGAAGATGCTGGTTCCAGCGAGAGAGATTCGGTGCAATTCTTCATTTGCGCCTTTTCTGGAGATGGTGATCTCCGTCTTCCACGTGTACAAAGATTTAGAACGGGTGAACAATCTAGAGGTTCCGCCAGTCCACCATGTCGCAAGGGTGCCGGAGGTGAAGGCGCGTATGCCGATTTAATAATGGGATTGATGTGCTATTAAAAAAATTTATTTACGTTTATAATGCGGATTTAATAACAATTTAAAAGAGTAGCCTACCACTTTCGATAACGACGAAGTAACATCCATTCTGGAAATTCACCACTGATAAGAACTAACACCAAAACAACCGCACTATACTAGCTCGACTTGTGTACACTTTAGCAAATGACCTTAAATGCGAATTTGTCATTTGCACTTATATCTCTTTCCGAAGGCGCCTCAGGCAACCCTTTGGTAGTTGACCAATGAAAAGTTCGCAAATTTCGGGAAGTGTCTCCCACTCCCACCCAAACAGAACAAGTGAAGAAGAATATTTCTACTACCGCAAGGGTCTCCTTAATTTGGTTTGATTTTATGACCGTCCGTAGTTTGTTATGTTAACCGAGGAAGATTTGCATTGGTACCGTTATACCTAAATCTAGCGGTAAAGGGACCGTTTTTTACGATTTTTAAGCGCTTTCTGCTGTGGACGATCGTAAAACTAGAGACTAGAAAGTGTGTTTTAGAAAGTAAAAATGAAATCGTCGCAATTTTTAACAGTTAGAAATATTGAATAAAATTTCTGTGTTAGTAACGAAACTGCTTTAGTTTGTTTTTTAATCTTTTAATTAAATGACTACTAAGAATTATTACTTTTTGCTAAATAGCGATATACTTACACTAAGAGATTCAGATGAAACTCTTCATACTGATAGTTTCTTTTTAATTAGGTATATAATTACAAATTATTACTGGAATATTTCGAATTTTTAAATTAAGTTTTTATATCTTGAGTATTAGTGTTCTTAGCCTTCTTTAGATGATTTGTTATTTTTTAAGTTTAGACTAGGTTAATTATTAAAACAAAGATTTTTGTGATATTTCGACATCTTTTTATCAATCTGACAAATCAAATTACATAGGCATTCCATAATAATGATTAATATAAACATTTTCTTTTAACGAGTGTTATTTCTGAAAGATTTATGTAATTTAATTTGTAGAATAGAAAAATACGATAAAAAATATTTATATTTCGAAAAAAAAATTATAAAATGCAGATACATATACAGGGCTTAATACAGAATTTTTTAAAATCCTTTTTAGTTAGTTGACTACTGGACTTTTGTATATATAATTTAAAATTATTTCGAATAATATTAACCACGGGAAAACTATTCATCTTAGGTACAGGAAATCCGAATATATTTTATTCTACGTTGGATAGTATCATTAGATATAGGGTGTTCTATTTAAGATGAGAAAGTTAATTTACTGCAAAAGTCATCAAATTTAAACAAGCGTTTATTAACACCCAGTATAACTGTGTGACTAAAATTTCACTTCATTCCATTGCTCAGCCTCTTAGCTGAATGATGAATGCTGTGTTTAATTTTGGATTACACAGTAAAAATCAAACTTACATTTTGTACTGCAATTTCATAAATTTTAAAATATCTCGAAAACCGATGCTTTTAGGAATATGGAGTATTACATAAACTTGCCCTACTTTGGTCGTTAGATTCCAAATATGTCATTATATATAGGCTGTTCCATTTAAAAAAAGGTAACTTTGTTATGGATCTTTTTTCTCAAACATAAGTCGAAATAATTTTAAATTGTACATACAAAAGTCTAGCATTCAACTAAAGAAAAAGGATTTCGAAGAATCCTATGCTTTTCCATGTAAAGCCCTCCCTGTATACATACATATTTTCTTTTATGTAATAAGTAGGTACCTACTTGATATGATTTCCCTTAACTAGATTATTGATCGTTGTAACTTATTTATCACGCTTGTATTTACAACGCTTATAATTAACAAGGAAAGAAAGGTGGTGTAAATATAAATACATTCCCTGGTACATACATGCCCCATTCTGTACAACATGTATTTGCTTATTATTTTCATTTTGTATTAGCTTTAGCGAATTATATAGTGATACTTTCGGTTTTGTTACTAGAGTTAGCAAATATTTTTGTTTTTGTTATTAATATGAACGGTTTTTATTTCTTTGCACTATTTGTATTCAGTTTGGTTTAGTAAATGCGTATAGTACGATGTTCGACTTATCCTATATCTTATAAGACCATCTGGATAAATAAACTTATTATTACTATTATTATTACAAACACATTATGCCGCATAAAGATTCGACAGTAACATGAAGTTATGACTTTTAATACTTTATTTGTCCGATGAGGAGTGATGGCACCCACCATTACATATAAATTAAATCAATTTTAATTTGCACATGCAAAAAAAGATATTGATAAAATTTATATTTTCTCGCGACTTCATTTATAGTTGTTTCACATGTTTTAATAATAACACTTAACGCTCTACTGCTAATGTGGGGGTGCAGTATTTCTAGTTACTTTTCATCCGTAGCAACAGTCTTCTTTCTTTCTCTTTTCGCATAATCTAACGTCGCCCTGGATATCGTATTTGATAAATTCGTGCTGCGAGTAAGCAATTTCTTTAAGCTTTTCCAAGGATGTACATATATCATATCAGAAAAACCCATTTTCAACAATAAATAAACCAACAAGTAAATATATAAACAAATTAAACTGAGTGACAGATATAACCATATAACAAAATCAAATAGTGAAGGAAATAGCGGAAAAGTGCAAATAATGTAAGAATAACTACATGAAGCACATTTACTAATCGTTTGACATTTGCAAATTGCTTTTTTCACAGCTACGATTATGTAATCATAGTAACTGAAAAAAAACATATTTTATGTAATTTTTCATAAAACACTACTTTCATTAAACACATGGTTAGTAAAAATTTTCAAGCTGCTTTAGCACTATAAGATTCCACAAAAATACAGGATGTTCCATTTAAAATGAACAAGTTTTCAGCGATGAAAGTTCTCCAAATGCAACCAGAGTTTCCTATCAGACAGTATAAAAATCATAAGTGCTTATGTGGTCTTAAGATGCCGAAATCCTTATACTGTAACAATACAGAAGTTGATTGCTCAAACTTAAACCGTTTGGAAAAAAATCAGACAAATTCGTAGATACGGTTCCGCTATTTTTAAGAAAAATTGAGAATTTGCGGAAAACACTGCCGTTTGTGGAAAAATATTTCTAACAAAAGATCTTCGGAATTTAATGTGGAATATAAGAGTACACTTTGCAAGTATTTCATAGGTGAAAAAAAAAGAAGAAAAAACGATAAAAACTTTATTTTCTTTTAAAAACATATTTTTCTTCGGAGTGGATTTTTTTTGCTAAATGAGGATGTTCGTCTAATAATGTAGCCACATCCGAACAACTTTCATTTTGCATATTAAATTTGACTGTTAAGACGGCAGATAATGTTTTTACAGAAAGTTGCGACTTCTCACTGCTCCAATAATCATTCCCTAGTGAAAATACCCTTTCAACAGCAGCATTAGTGCCTGGACAACATAAGGAAATTTCTATTAAAACTTTTAAATTTTCATGTGGGATATGTTCTACTCGAAAATGCCGAAAGATTTCTACCCATCTTTTGTCAAGTTCTATTTTCTCATCGTTCCATTTCTTAAATTTTTCTTCATTTAAATATAAATTTACTCTTCGAATTTCTTCAAAGAGAAAATTGTCATTAATAACAATATCTTTTACGTCCTTCATTACAAATTCGACTGCTGAAGAAACTTCTTTCCATTCAAATTTACTATTTAGAAGGGTCCATTTGAAACAATTTAATGCTCTAAAGTTCACTATCCATTCTTCGATATATTCATAGCAAATTTTATAAAAATTTTTAACTTCTTTTAAAAATTTTTTATTCCGGGATTGGAATCTTCCAATACGGTCAGTTTATTCATTAGAATTAGTGGTAAAAATCCATCATTACATCTTGATTTACATTGCAGTATGAAATCGTTTAATATAATACAAACTTCTGCTGCTGAAATTTTATCTGCTTCAATTTGTAGAGTAATTTTATGAAACAACGACGCCTGACTGTGAATAAAGTAAAGCATAGGTTCTGACATATCGTTTTGAAAGAATTTAGAATATTTATAAAAATTATTTTCTTGAATTATGACAGTCAGTGATGTTAAGACATGCACTCGAATATGTTATATGCATCTTTATGGGCCTAAGACTATTTGTAAACAATGAATATTACCTAGGTATCAAAATTTGAAATTATTTTGTTTTAAAAAATCCCGACGAATTCTTGGCCGTTTAAAACCCTTTTACAATATTTATCTTTTATAAGAAACATATTTGAATTATTTGTGTTTCTATTCAAGTTTATTTAATGCGAGTTTTCATATTAATCAGGGTATCGAATGATATCTTTTATAATAATATTCTTTTATTCACAATTTCGATGTATAATCCACAAATTGTATTTTCCATAACACCTTTTGTTTGATCAGACGAAGCGATGGCTACTGCAATTAGCCATGGTGGGAGATCAAAATGGAATCTCTTCAGTGCATATTATGTAAATATAATTCTATTCGCATTTGCATGTCTTATATAAAATTAACAGCTGTTGACAACAAATGGTTGTCAACAGCTGATAATAAACATATTTTTAATTATTAATAAGCTCTTAAAGGATTAGCAAACAGGATTTCATACCTTAAAGTTTAATAATAGGTAATAAAATATGATTGTTGCGGTGGGATAATCCCAGTTTATTTATTTCTTCTAATCACGTGGCTACCTGCAGTCAAATCGCAAACACACAAACTCACAATCAGTTGAGGTTGCACAATTTAGAAATTTTGAAAATCCTGTATATTTTAGGATAACCATTAACTTGTCAAAGAGGATTATAGAAAGCTGATGTACTGTTGTTGTTGTATTTCTTTAAAGTTATGCATCTTTGTACGTTTTCTTAGAATACAACTATTACCGGAAGGGTTAGGGTTTTCTGGGAGACAAGAAAAATAATTTCGGAGGTTGCGAATTTACATAAACTTGCTACTTTTGTGCCAGTCGTTACGAGGTTCTTACACAATGTACTTTACCTAAAAGATGACACTTCTTAAACTATTAGGTATTATAAGCTATCTAATATAACTAGAATGGTATAAAGTAACATGAAACTTTAATATCTTGCTGTATAACCAGCAGTTATTTAAAGGCAAAATAAATTTGATTATATAATAACACTAAAAAAATTGTAATTTCGCATTGTATCATACATTTTAAGCAGGTTGAAATGTTTTGTTTATAAATAAACTAAACATTTGTCTTGTGTATTCATTCTAAACTCCATTTATTACAAGCTGGAAGCACCTAAATCTATAATGTATAATTATAATATAATATAATGTAGGTATAAATAAAAATAAGTACCTCTTCTACAAAAAAGGAAAGATTAGATGTCGTTTATGATTTAATAATCTTCCAGAATCATAATAAAATGTGTATAAGTGTATAGTAAAATAAGCATTAGATATGGAAATCACAGTACAAACAAGTAGATTGACGGAATATCGAACAGAAACAAGTCTGAAAGTACATATGTTCGGAGATGTTACCCCATGAGTGTATTTCGACCATCCTCTTTAACTACTAAAATCTGCGGAATTAGAAACGATACGAAGCTGTAATTTGCTCAGAATATACACGAATTATGTGTAATTCAACTTGCAAAGTATTAGCAAATCGATATGATTTGCTAATACTTTGCAAGTTGATTACAGATATTGTAACTAACTATACAATCACCATTTCTTGAAGATGGTGTTCTATGACTTTAAATTTTAACTTCTATTAGCTTTTTAAAAAAATGCCCAAATTTGCCAAAAAAAAGGAAACTGTTTTGTCATCTAGGATCCTTCTACTATTTGCTCCAGCGATTTCAGGTGCTACTTCGGGCAACGTTTTGTTTATCGCATTACCGTTTCTAGCATCCTCATAGATGCATGTTAATTAATATTTCTAGCAAAAATTTATTAAGTTTTGCCATTTCAGTGACGAATCATTCGATATATGCTTCATAATCTCTTAATTCTCGGATTAAAAAGGGTATAAACCAATTAGCATAATTATGAATTTCGGTCATATACCTATATTATGAGATCGAATATACTACCTCTTTAATAACACTGGTCAACAGTGAAATTGCTTCTTAGGTGAAAGTACCCAATCCTGAATGAATTCAACGTGCTGAACACGAATATCACATTGGAAAAAGTTGATTGGCTCACGTTCCAGAGATATTGACGTTTTGTCCATTGTATAGATGCTATTGCATAATGTAATGCAATTTAGTGAGTAAATGTTTTCTTACCATGTATTATAATATTGACATAAGTACACTTTTTCTGAAATATGCGTAAATGTTTTCTTACCATGTATTACAATATTGACATAAGTACACTTTTTCTGAAATATGCGTACATATTACAGAAAACCCGTAGCCAATTCAGCTTTTTCTTAGTCATTTTCGTGTTCAGCACATTGAATTCATTAAGAAATGACTATTTTCAGCTTGGAAGCATGAACTTTTCGAAAATTTGTTGCCCAGTGTTATCAACGAAACAATAATAAGATATGAAAGACTTTAATACAATCTTCTTATAGTATAAGAATATTAATCGTGGAATAACTAACCACGTAATAAAGAAATTGTAAATATTTAAATTAGTTTAAAGCTGGACAACAATACAACTTTATAAGTTTAAGCTTGTGATAATCTTTCTTAGGAAAGGGATCTAATTCGAGATATACGATTACGAGGAATTAAATGTTATTTAATAACAATAATAATAATAAATGCCTTTATTGCGCAAAGAACAAAGGAAAGTAAGTATACATACAACGAAACATACAATAAATTTTACATTTGAGTACAATAAAAACAAATACAAAGAAAAATAAATTACAAACGTATTACAACAGTATTCCTCGTTTCCGACAAAGAACCATTCAAGATATGCACGGAAAAAAAATCTATTACCAGCGTTAATTGATGGAATTTCACAAACGATTCTGTAAATTTGGAAATTTACATAACACCTATCGTGTATTTTTTAATATGTGATTTTACCGTATATAATGTGTAATATTACAGCTGACTTTTACATACATCCTATATTTTTAAACATTGTTTTATGTAATAAGTTACCGCATATAACGTGTAATATTACGGCTGGCTTTTATATTATGTGATAATTTATCATATATAATGTGTAATATACAGGGTGACTGATCGAGACCGTCCATTAGAAAGATCGGGCCTACTAGTAATAATTAATTTCTGTAAAGTTGCATACGTACATAGGGTACTAAAATCTATGCCCTGAAAATATTTTCAAGATGGTGGTACTTCCGGAAATACCGGAAATTGACATCAACTTTCTTATTTCAAATGGAATGGTATAGTTTCCTTTGCACTTTTGAAATCTAAACGTTATTCTAGAGGAACTTTTACAAGTATTTCCTCTAAAATGTATCAAAAACCTTCATAACTTGAAAATTATTGCAGATATGTATGGGAAGCGTTAATACATTTGGAGGCAAAATTTAATAAGGTTTCAGAATTTGAAAAAAAATTTGGGCATTATATTTCAAAAAATCGGGTTTCTATTAAGAACATTTTGTAATTTCCTCTAAAATGTATCAAAAACCTTCATAACTCGAAAATTATTGCAGATATGTATGGGGGACGTTAATACATTTTGATGCTAAATTTAACAAGATTTCAGAATATTGAAAAAAAAAATGGGGCATTGTATTTGAAAAAATCGAGTTTTGATGGTCTGCAGTTCCACTAAAGGACAATTACATTTTGGACACCTGTAGATAATGCAACAAATCTAAGAACTTCGACAGAAACGTCAGGATTTCTTCCATCAATAGTCTTAATTTTAGCGTTCTCGATTAAAATTTCGCGACAGTACATAATGTTAAACATCGTGATGCAAATCCAAAAATTTTCAAAAAGTCGAAAAATCTCCAAAACGGCTGCACTTAGGTATAGGGAATACTAGTAAAAGTTCCTCTAGAATAACGTTTAGATTTCAAAAGTGCAAAGAAAACTATACCATTCCATTTGAAATAAGAAAGTTGATGTCAATTTCCGGTATTTCCGGAAGTGCCGCCATCTTGAAAATATTTTCAGGGCATAGATTTTAGTACCCTATGTACGTATGCAACTTTACAGAAATTAATTATTACTAGGAGGCCCAATCTGTCTAATGGACAGTCTCGATCAATCACCCTTGTATCGCCCTTGTAGTATACTTACCGCTTTTATCATTTTTATTGTCATTATTTTTCTATTGAATGAATAATATGAAAATATCAATGTTTTCTTTGGTGTATTATATTGTATCTGTATGTACAATGTAATTTGACCCGTAAAGAGTTCTTAAAGTAATTTTTAATTCTAATTTCAATTTTGTATTAGGCAAGAGATATACCATAGTATTTTCAATTAAAATAAGCATCAGAATCACATCACATCTAGTAACACAGAAAGGAATATGGGAATTGTTAGGTAGGGAAAGATCAGTAAACAAACACTTAATTTTTTGCTTATGATAATAATAAATAATAATAATAATTGCGTATATATTATTAAATTTAAACATCTCAATATTTCATATAAAATAATAAGCCATCTTGTAAATTCCTAATTCTTTATTATATACTACAATAGTCACCACTAGTTTCGGCTAAAATATTTTAGCTTTCTTCAGATGTCTAAAAACTTTTGTAATAGTCAAAGATAAACGAACGAATAGTTGTCCAGCTTGCAGTACCCCAAGCAGCACCAAATATTTGTAACATATGGAATTAAATACTTCGCAGATATAAAAGTAAATATTCCGTGCAACTTGAGACTTTATACCTAGTATAATAACAATTGACGATTAAAACAAAAAAACGATTATAAAATTATACATATTCATTCTTTATTTAATAATAATAATAATAATAATAATAATATTTATTAATCCATTTAGATCAAAAAGCATTGATATAGGACAAGTCAAAGAGATGGGAGAAATAAGAATACAACAAAAAAGAAGAAGCAAATATAAACAAATTCTTATGAAAATAAAAGATAACATAAACTGTGTTTTGAATTAATAGTAAAGAAAAAAAGAAAAACAAAAGAAATCTATTGAAAGTTATCATAAAGGTATTCGTTTACCGAGTAATAGGCTTTCTGAATTAATAGTGATTTTACTTTCTTGTTGAATAATCTAGTGGAATTGATGTTCTTTATATCTGCTGGAAGATGGTTATACAGTACAATGCCTTTGTAAACTGGATTTGATTCGAAGTGAACTAATCTATGCTTAGGAATTTGCAGGTCGTGGTTAAATCTGGTATCATACGTGTGTATATCTTTCAGTTGTGTGAATTGTGCAATATGTTCCTTAATGTATACTATACATTTCAAGATATAAGTGGCGGGTATTGTGAGTAAACGATGTTGTTGGAAAACGTGTTTGCAACTGTCTCTATAACGTAGTCCAAACATGCACCTAATGGCTCTCTTTTGTAAAACCAATACCCTTTGCGCTGCGGAGGCGCTACCCCAACAAACAATGCCGTATGTCGCTTTTGCCATGAAGTTGGCATGGTAAAATGTTAAACAGGTGCTAGCGTTTGAGATAGCTCTTAGTCTCCGCAGAGCATAACAAGAACATGCAATTCCCTTGATGAGAGCATCTATGTGATTTTCCCAGTTTAGAGACTGATCCAGAGTAATGCCAAGTAGTTTTGCCGACGTTGTTTGTTCAATAGACTTATCTCCCATTTTAATAAGTATGCTTTTGTTTATTCGAGAATTTGATGTTGAAAACTGTATTGTTTTTGTTTTGGCTGGATTCATAGAAAGGCCATTTTTAGAGAACCACTTGCCTATATCGTTTATTTGAATCGAGCAACTCTGGGACAATTCCGTTACATTTGACTGGCTGTTGATAATGGTGATATCGTCCGCATACATTACAAGTTTACTATTTTCAGTGTTCAACTTGAGGTCGTTCATGTATATTGAGAACAATAGTGGACCTAATATAGAACCTTGAGCCACACCGGCGCGTAATCGGACTGTATTAGAATAGGTCTGATCAAGTTTTACTACTTGCTGTCGGTTTATAGTATAAGATAGTAACCACTTCTTGCAGTTCCCTCTAATTCCAATATCTTCCAGTTTCTCTTCTAGTTTATTATGGTCTATGCTGTCGAATGCTTTAGTAAGATCTAGTAATGTAGTTAATACAATCTCTCCATTATCAATCCTCCTATATAGTTCATTTAGAATGTCAGTAAGAGCCGTTATGGTCGAGAAACCCTTACGAAAGCCATGCTGTTGAAGATTTATCAGGTCAAACTTGTTTAAGAAGGATATCAGTCTCTTTGCCATGATCTTTTCCATTATTTTTGATAGGATTGATTGAAGTGCAATGGGCCTGTAGTTACTTAGCTCGTCCATATCACCCTTTTTGTGAACGGGAATCACTTTGTTAGTTTTTAAACAATTCGGAAAAATTCCTGTCAAAAAAGATTCATTTATAATGTGTGCGAGTGGTGATGAGATGTAATGTATACAACACTTAATTACATTTGTAGGAATTTCATCATAGCCTGCCGTTTTCGAGTTATTTAATTCTGATACAGTGTTTATTATTTCATTTTCAAGAACGGGTTCCAAATATATAGTGTGATTGCACGTTGATGAGGGTGTACTTTTGTCAGAGTTTGAAGAGACACTGGAATCTTTTGAGAAATAAGTATTGAAAGCGTTAGCTATGTCGGTCGTATTTGTCAAAATAGAATCATTTGCTTTTAGTTGTTTAGGAAAGTTTCGTTTCGAAGCAGCTCTTACAGTATTATTGATAATATTCCAAACAGCTTTTGATTTGTTTTGGGCGACAGCAATTTTCCTGGTATTTTCCATTTTCTTTGACAATGCAATTACTTGTTTGTATATAGACTTGTATTTATTATAGTAATCTAGGTTAATTAATCCTGATTTATATGATTGGAAGAGTTGTTTGAGCGTTTGCGATGACTTCCTAATACCGTTAGTTAGCCAGCATTTGTCATTTTGTTTATTCCTGTTACTACTTTTTGTGGCGAATGATATATCATGGTAGTATTTTATTGTCTGTGTGAAGTTATACATTTTAACGTGTAAGTCAGTGCTAGAGTAAATATCATTCCAGTCCTCCATTGATAAGCGATGGATAAAGTAAGTATAATTGGATTCCGTATATGATCTGTAAGGTATGGTACAGTTACGTTCAAGTAACAGCTCATCCAACTTGATTAGTTGTACAGAATGATCTGAAAGGCCATTATGTAATACAGAACACGTTACGTTGGTGTTATTGGTTATGACATAGTCAATGCCAGTGCTGGAATGTGGTGTAATACGCGTCGGTTCCCTGATTTTGTTATAAACATTGAAGGATGTTAAGAGGTCATACATACTATCTAATTCTTTACTTTTTACTAAGGCATTGATGTTGAAATCTCCACATATAATAGTTGTAGACTCATTATTTCTTGTAATTTTTAAGAGACATTCTTCTAGCTTAACCAGAAAGTTGGTGAAATCACTGTCAGGTGACCTATATATACATATCATGATCAGTTCGCTACAATTGTTTTTAATGATCACGCCACAAGACTCAAATACCTTTTCACAGTTTATGTCATTTAAGAAACTTAAAGTACTAGTTACAATATCGGATTTACTTAATATTAAAACACCACCATGACTATACTGGGATCTACAATAACAAGCAACAATATTGTAATTAGGAATACAAACAGAATTTATTTCATTTATAGTATACCAATGTTCTGTAACACACATTAAGCTAATATCATGCTCATCTAACAATACTTCAACTTCATCTAATTTATTACGCAAACTTTGGGCATTTAGATGGCCAAAAATAGAAAAATTTAATTTAATTCTAGACTTTACATTTTTATTTATTTTGTCGGTGTTTTTTCTAGTGTTTTCTTGTCTAAAAAATCGGAATTGCTTATAAAATTAAATCGTCTTATAACTACATTCTCAGGCCAAAAATCACTTTGATAAAGCAAGTCTTTAAGTTTGAACTTAGCACTTATCTTGAAAGCACTTTTGGTCCCTTTGGTAGCTAGTTGTTCACAAGTAAAATCCTCTTCCTTTGTTTCATCCTTCAAGTATTGAAGAACATCGGATTGTGTAGTGCTTGACATTACGTTCCCAATATATAGCCAAACTCTTTTTTCAGAGCCTTGAAAATTACGACTTTTGACATCTTTTATTCCGACGACCGCTTTTCTTGGTTTTCTAACAGGTTCATTATCATTACGTCTTTCAATGAAATTATGAGTGGTTTTGTTTAAGACGTTAGCATAAGAAAGGTTTTGTTGTTTTATTTGAGCGCTTTGGGAGTTGTTATTTTGTTTGTTTATGTTTATTTGCGCCATCTTCTTTTGTTCCGGTGTATGATCTATTGGCGTGATACCATCCAGATCTATATCGACAATTGCCGATTTATGCATTATGCCTTTGGACTTTTCATCCACAGGTGGCGCTGGATTTATAGTTTGTTTATAATTTAATAGCTTTTCCTGCAAATCTGTTAACCTAAGTGCCTGTAAGTTGTTTACCTTCTCTAATTCATTTATTAGCCTTGACATTAGTATAATTTCTTTTCTTAAGTGTGCATTTTCTCTTTTTAATGCTTCGCTATCCAGATCGGTTATATCCACTAGGTCAATTGGATCCTCAGTGCAGGTTTGACAGTACCATTTCTGCTTATTAAATTCCCGTGCTTTTGCTAATGATGACAATCAAAATATTTAAGTTTATTTATTTTAAAGCTTCTCCATTTTTTATATGCACATATGAGTCTTGCAGTATTTCGATTTTTTTATTTATTTAAAAATTACAATACATAAAATTGTACTGCTACTATTTTCATGCCGTTTTTTTACTTTCGTGATTTCTGTATACATGTCATACGTTAAAAGCATTATGTTTTAAAAATCATTCTACAATCTTCTACGATACATTTGCATCGCACACTCACCCAATTCGGATATAATATTGTATTTCTTAATGTTCTAGCACATATAATTACCTATACTACACTTCATATTCTCAAAGTTTATTATTTATCGTCATTTAGCTGATGTATAATCTGGTCGAACACAAAATATGTATGTACCGAACAACCGAACGCCATACAGGACGCAAAGACGCTAACCTAACTTTGCATGAAATCATACGAAATAGAAAGCATGCGCCTGCGCGACAACTATACTTTCGTGATCTGATATGAGTCGGCGCGTAAATTACACATTTTATTATGGAAAAATTGTACTTTCATTATACAAGTTATGTATAATTCAGTTGTAAAGTGATAATTATACAATGTAAAACAGCAAAGCGTAGTATATTACGTAATTTTAATGGTACATAATTTATTCTGTAAGATTTACAGTCTACATTCTGTAAAAATACCCCCATTTTTCTCAGTGTGCCCCTGCTCTACCACCCAAACCTTGCTGTTTTTGCAAAAACACATAAACAAAAGAAAAATAAGACTTTTAGATTCTTGCCTACACTCTAAAAACTAAATAACCCTAAAATGAAATTATTTTTTATTGAATTGTTTAATCTGCGATGCGTTACCACAATATGTATAATATTTTGAATAAGCAATATACTCATGGCATACCTACTGAAATTATTTGTGTGATATTCTATACTCATAGCACTGATTTTCAAATATATAGCGTGCGCATTTCCTTTTGAAAAGTAGTGTGTCAAAGGAAAAGTAATGAGAGCGGAGGTCTTTATACGACTTGAAAATATGATAGGAGATAACATTGGAAGACTAACCTACATGTCTGCATTCTATTTAATCCCTCAATAATCCATATTGCATACTTTTGTAATAAAAATACTCAGGCAGCCTGAGAGCTATTTCTCCAGTGCCTGATGAGATTTTCTATCGTAGAATGATACACAACTAACAATAGGTACTTTCTTACTACATTGTTGAGGGATAAATTTCAATGCATAGTAATGTTGTCTGAGTTTATTGCATAAGTCATATATGTGTACATCCCACCGTAATTCAGAGTCAAAAGTAATACCCAAAGTCTTTTGTGACTGGCATGTCGTCAGGTTTTCGTTGTTGCATACTTGCAGAATAGGAGAATTTATTTTATTTAAAGTAAAAGAAATAATAGATATTTTACCAACATTCAAAACAAGTTTGTTCTTAGTGACCTAGTCCACTAGGGATTTATGAATATCTGAAACAGATTTATTTAAAGACACAACGCTTTTATGATGAATTAAAATATTGGTATCATCCGCGTAGCAAAATACCTTAACATCTGGACCAAGTGTCAGTAAATAACGGACCTAAAATTGAACCCTGTGGTACACCGCACGTGACCCCAATCTATCTCCATACACATGATTAACATGAACACATTGATATCTATTTTCTAAATATGATCTCATTAGCTCAGAAAATCCCGTCAATCCATAACTCTTATAATTATTAGGATCCCCCTTTTTTAAAAGTGGACACACGATAGCTAATTTACATTTTCCAGGAAATATTCCAGTTGATAAAATTAGGTTACATACATCCTTTAAGGGTTACTTAAATTTTGTTTACACTTTTTGATTAAGTTTTGAGATATTGTCAAAACCACTGTAGAGTTCGAACATTTTAATTTATCGATTAATGAGAATGTTTCTGCGAGCGAGACAAGATGAAAAAATAAAGAATCATTTAAACGCACCTGATTATATAGAATGTTGTAATTAGTGGGGGAGGAATTAGCAGTTGTCCATACCGAAGTAAAATGTTCATTAAAGGCGTTAGAGACGGCAACATCGGAAAGTCTAACATTATTGTTGGTTTTTATCACAATGTTATTATTTTTAGAAGGCTTATCCCGAAAATTGTTGACAATGCTCCAAACAGTTTTGGATTTATTAGAAGAAACTTGCATTTGTCGGTCATAATATATTTGTTTTTCTATTTCCAATTTAGGTAGGTACTGTTTTTTAATTTTTACGTATTGCTCGTTATAATATTCATTAGTTTTAGCAAGATCTAGCAGCATATTCATTTGATTTTTTAACTCTAACACTTGCTCAGAGTACCTTATCTTACAGTGTCCAGTTTTGAGTTGAATGGTTTTTTTTTTTGGAAAGCATAAATCGAAGTGATATGTTATTATTTCACAAAAAATAGTTGAGACATTGATATGAACACAGTTTATCCCAGTTCACTCCGTCAAGATATTTTTTAAACGTTAAAATATTTTCTTCGCAAAAACTGCGGCGTTTAATCAACTTTAGCCCTTTCGAAGTAGCTACGCTGGTTATTGATTAATTTAAGTTCAGAATTTTCATTGTGTGATCAGACGGGTTCATATCACAAATTAAAGTATTACACACAGTGGCGCCACTACTTAAAAGAAAATTATCGATACAAGTGCTAGACCGGGTAATAATTCTAGTCGGAACATCTATCGCAATACCGTATCCAAAACTTGAAACGATATCCGCCATAAATACTGCATCAGTATTTCGAGACATAAAATTCATACTAAAATCGTCCTCAACAACAACAAAACCATCTGCAGAAAAATATTATAATATTATATTTTTTAAGATTCTTAATATTGTGGTTGAAATATTGTAATAAATATGGATTGGCATTATTTAATTGAGGCAAGAAATGTATTTAAAATAAGAAGTATTTCATAATTGACGTATCGTAATTATATGGAAATTTGATACGATTAGTAATATGCCGGGTTACAGTCAAGCAGTACCTACCAGATTAAAATGATCTTCAACATTACTCAATTTCACAATTATTTTAAAATATAACGTTTATTTAAAAGAACCGTCTAATCTCAAAATTAAACCGTGAAACAGAAACGATTGATACATGGAATTGCAAAAACCTGTTGGTGCATAGGGGTAAGTGGATTACCGATTACGATAGGTTTAAGCAAAACGCTGTGTCACAAGAGACCACAAAGTGATCCGATCTAATGTGTTTCGATCTATTTTTACACTGTGAAAGAACACAGGTAATGTTTCAATGTCGTGATAGTAGTAAGTTATATGGTAATTACCTCATATTATACGAAATATGGAAAATAATTCAACTTACCATCCACTAAATAAAATAAATAGATTTAACATTAACAAATTTACTATTTTTTAAATGACATTAAATCAGTAGCACCCTTACTTGAAATGAATATCATACCATCCTCCTTGAAAAATATTCCATAAATTTTTTAGAACCCTCAAGAGTAGGTAACAAACACAACTGAAACCTGTATTGACAACATTTTTGCATATGACGATGTGTCAGCAAACACAATTACAATAAATTTACATCTATCGGACCACTACGCAGACAAACTGGAAATTCAAAGGAAAGGCGAGAACCTGTAATAAAAACAACAAAAAGGATTATGAAGCTCTCGAATTATACACTCTTTAAAGAGTTACTTACCGCAATTGACTTGAATCTCTCCCTAAAAGACAGGACGGCAGAAGAGGCATTCAACTGTTTCTTCCATCATTTCGATGCTAGTTTTAACACTGCATTCCCTGAAAAAACAAATAGAGTAACCACAAATTACAATAATACCGACGTACAGTAAAATATCCTGGAAGCACTGCACTGAGAGAAATTCTTGTAGTAAAAACTTACATGGCGCAGTACTAACGATTTTGTAGAAATAAGTAATACAAACAAGTGGGCTCTAACGTACACGTTTATCATTTAATAGTAGCCGTTGTAGGAAATGTTCACAGCTGTTTGTAGGATCAATTTTGTTTGAAATATAGTAACACAATTTTGTTAAAATTTGGAAGTAGCAAAAATTGATACTCTATTCTAGGAAAACTTAGCACACATTCTGTAATTATTTCACCATGTCAGTATATATTTTTACTAGTACCTTAATGTGATATCTACCGTTGCACAACAATGTGCCAATAAAGCCACAAGATCATATAATAAAAAAGACTATATGTTTAAAACTCATTCTATTTCGTACTTAAAAATATACATATTTATATGAGGCAATTATAATTCGTAATAAAAATAATCTTCTATACGCTTAATATACATACATATTAGAATGTCTGGTGAATAGATATTTGATACATTCTTTATTTCAATAATTTAATCAGGTTTTTTTTTTATGTTTATATTTGGAGAGATTGTAGTTGTTTTTAATTTGGCTATATATTCACATACAATATTTTCTATCATTGTTCGACATGGCATGGGTGAAAACAGATATAACGGGGATAGCGCTGTTTTGCTCATCCCCAATTACATTTACATAATGCGCCAATTTGCATTGACATGCTCATCGACGATTGGCGTTCCCGATCACGCGACACTGAAATGCACATTTGTAGTTCACTGCAATTGTTCTCTCTTTTGGTTTTACCTGTGTTAGGTACGGTTGTGAAGAATAGTGCTCTCTTGATGTTTTAATATATATACTTCCCAATTTATTTATTACAATCTTACTATATTACTGTGGTAGTTTCAGTTAATAAACCGTCTTCAGGCACTTACCTAGTGATTTAATAGTACTAATAGTCAATTGTCAATGGAAAAAGTGAAAATTACCGAAAGTACAATACAATTATCGATTGCACCTTCGGAGAGGGTACGCCCGCGATGCGGTAGAGTAGTAGTTTAGTAAAATTAAAATAAATAAATTAGGAAGTACTACAGAAGACTGCTGTTTTGTTTTAAATATTTCTGTTAGGTTAAAGTCTGTTATTTGTGAATTTGCTTAGTTTAAGAATATATGTTTCTAGTTTGTTAACATAGGGTATCTTTACTACATTCTTTGATCCTTTTAACAATGAAATGAAACTTTAACGATAAATTATAGAATTAATGATAAAAATATTAGAAGTGCTACAGGCGATTGAAACATTTTAAAACTGCAAGGTAGACATTTTACATACTACATTAGATAGAATTCACAATAAGAATTAGTACAAATTATTGCAAATATATAGTAATTTGCGTAAGTATATGCTACATATATTAATACACAAGTTGAAACTTATCCACACAACAATGTAATATTAAGTTATATATCTTTTGTGGATGTTTCAATAAAGGTAAGTAAAATGTATTATAAAATTATAATAATTTAAAATGGAATAAATATTACTACAACAGGTGTTAATTTATGCTCACCAGTATATAGAAAATTGCAACACAAAATTGTATACAATTTTACTACAATAAATACTACTTTATCTTACAACTGTTCATTCTTGTTTTTCATACAAATTGTAAGAATTCATACTATAAACTTAGTGCTACAATTTGATGGTAAACATTGCTACAAATTGTACTTGTCCCTATATGTACTAGGTACAATGTGTAGTATAAATGCTGACAATTGTAGTAAAAGTTCCTACATTTTTTTCCCTGTGTGCATACAGTGCATGAAGTGCAACGTGATCAGGAAAGTAGGAATGCATATATACAATACAAAGGAATATACAGGAAAGCACTAGATTTGACAAAGAAAGAGAGAAACACAGATATGAAAAAAAGGGCAATAAAAAATGAAAGCGGTACATCCAAATCGAGACAAAATTCGGGCGCATTAATAACAACCCATCAATTGAATGATTTTTTCCTTAAGGCCGGAGAAGAAAATCTGATTGGTAATGACACAGGGTATCTGCAATTGCTAAGAAATAAGAAAATAAATAATGTCCAATCAGTATACTTGAAAGTCAGTTGCTGGAGCAATCAAAAAGTTGAATATAAAACTGATTACAGTACAATGTTTATTAAAGAAATTTCTTAATGCGAACATTGTAAGGATTTTGTGTTACTTTTTTGTCACTCTGTATAACGCACAAACTAAATTTGAAAGGAATATTAACAAAATGCCCAGTTTTTATTACAAAACAAAATAATATAACCACAAGTAACAATGGACAATTTCACTTTTTACCTAGAGCGTTGGAGAAATTTCTAGTTTTTACGAATTATATAAGAAATTATGCCGTGTTTTATTGTGTTGGTTTGAATAATTAGAACAACAACAACATTTCAAGGGCGACCTCGTTAAAAAATGGTGTCCTGGGGCATTAAATATTCAATATACTTTTGTGCATCTATTAAATTAACTTTAGTAACGTAATGAGGTGATTAGCATGTTGAGGTCATTTCAACTGCGTTGAACTCTTCCAATCTGAAAGTTCAAACCAGTCTCATAACAAATTATCGTAAAGATCTTTTGCGCCCTAGATTACGCATTTTTCAAGGAATTGCCCCTTTTTACATTTTTTAAGAGGTAATAAAGGCAAAAAAAGTTATTTTTGCAAGGTTGGTCCACCTTTTTAGGAGAGCCGTAAAATAGTACTGTTTCTAGAAAACTGGATATTACGGTTGCTTTTTACGGCTTATTCGCAATAAAATTAGTAAAAAGTGTATAAAAACTTCCGTAGTTATATTACTATAAACTTAAAAAAAAGTATTTCCGATATAACAATTTTCATTTAGGCCTAAATGACACAAATAAAAAGAAACGGGGATATATTACAACGGCACGACACGTATTACATTACATTTTATTATTGATACTTCAAAGATGCCGACAGAAGGACACAGATTTTTCGCCGAATGACCATTGTCCACCTAAGCGTGCAAATTTGTGTTCGTACAGTATAAGAGTCTGACATACATATTTTCATAATTATTGCACGACCGTTTTCGTAAAAATATTGCAAATCACGGAAAGCACCCTTTCACGCCAGAGGGGCAGATGTTTCCTGTTTAACAGATATGGGTCAGGAATCTCTGTAGTCTTAAAATATAACGGTTGGCCGTGTAGTTCGGAATACAGTTATTAGACGGACATTTGACGGAGGCATCAATCATAACTGCGAATAATAGGTGGGAGAGTATGGCGTACATTCACTATACTGTAACAAGTAAGTTAAGGCCAGTTTTTCTGAGACGAAAACCCCTTAACAATAGGCATATTTGTAAGGGCGAAAGCATCTACGTATGACAAGTGACAAGAATACAATGTTCATTGACAAGAAAGCAATGTATAATGCTTTGAAACTGGTTAAGAATAAGTTTACGAATATAGTTATAACATTACATGATGACCTAATCCATCATTTACGATAACTGGGAATTGGTTATTAACACACTTTCTCAAATATACACTCATATTCCAAATATATATATGTATTTAATATTGGAATATGGAGACTTTTTTAACAACACATCCAAGTAACATTTGATATCATACTGAAAAGAAACAAATGCAAATGTGTAGACTGTTTGAAACACGTGATTTTCCATAATATGAGCAAAATGTTAGAATCTATATTTTTATTCACATATAGCAACCTCTACAAAACAATTGGTTGAAATGAAAATTTTGCAATAAACATTGGATAATTGACATTGGAAAAATTCGTATTGTAGGCAACCACTTTCCACGTCTTTTGCCGTATGCCTATTTCATTATTCCAATAAAAATAATAATTTATTATCGTTATTAATATGAATAATAAAGTCTCTTTGTAAAGTAACGGCTTTAATTCCTATTTTGTTTAAAACATATCACAGATATAAATTTTGACGTTTGAACAAGATTGGTTGTCCTCCTTTGAAAATTTAATAGTTTTACTATTACAGTTTTTCAACGTCAATCTACAACCGTGGTTTCATGTTTATATTTCTAAACATGAAACCTCTAGAAAACGTAAATAAAACACAAAAACGTTAAGGAGTAAAAATATATTGAAATAGTCCACAACAATATTGTTTCACCACACAGTGGCTTCATCAGGTGGAAGAAATTAACTAAACAGAATATAAAATTACACACATTTATTGGTATAGATATGTAGACGATATTTTATTATGCTTTAATGGTACCGATAGACAGCTTAGTTTATTTTATAAATATATCAACAATGTTCATCCCAATATTAAATTTACCCTAGAACAAGAAGTAAATAACTCAATTAATTTCTTAGACTTAACTATTACGCGTATTAACAATAAACATGAATTTTCAATATTCCATAAACCGACACATACTGATACTACTATTCATAATTCATCACATCACCCCTTTAGCCATAAATTGACTGCATATCAGAGTATGATTCATAGATTAGTTAAGGTCCCTATGAATAAAACAAACTTTGAATTAGAACTTAACAGAATTTACAAAATAGCTTTAAATAATGGTTACTCAGTGGATTTTATTAATAACATTTTAGCGAATAAACAAAAGTCTCATACGCTTGCTTTAATATACCCTAAAATTTTTAACAAAGAACCAGTTAACTATACTTCTATTACTTATTTTGGAAAAACATCAGAGGTAATCGGTAATTTTATCAAACGTAGTAATAATAGCTATGTTTCATATAAAACTAATAATAACATTAGCTCGTATTTAAAGAATAACAAGGACAAAACAGATAGAAAGTTTAACTCTGGGGTCTATAGATTGACTTGTGAGTGTGGTAAGGTGTACATAGGACAGACAGGGAGATCTTTCATTACGCGTATCTCCGAACATACTAAAAGTTACAGAGATAAGAAGACAGATTCTACTTTTGCGAATCATTGTTTAGAACTTAATCATAATTTTAATAATAATTTTGATATTTTGCATGTTCATAAGAAAAGTAAGAAA
The DNA here is from genome assembly GCA_949128085.1 of Cetonia aurata. Lineage (NCBI taxonomy): Eukaryota > Metazoa > Arthropoda > Insecta > Coleoptera > Scarabaeidae > Cetonia > Cetonia aurata. Next base: position 5,053,214 of record OX421885.1, read on the forward strand.
CTAGACTTATTTGAATGTTTAGAAATTAATAGATATAGTAATTTAGGTTTAGCGCTCAATGAACAAAAGGATTTTAATTATTCCCCACTCCTAGGTTTAAAAGTATAAATAGTGTGTAATTTTATATTCTGTTTAGTTAATTTCATCCACCTGATGAAGCCACTGTGTGGTGAAACAATATTGTTGTAGACTATTTCAATATATGTTTACTCCTTAACGTTTTTGTGTTTTTTTTTTTAACCTCTAGAATTTCCACCTCGAGTAGTTTGTTTCTTCTTTATGCTCATATTGGTGATCCAGAGTTAAATAAAAAGAATTTGAGATATAGAAGTACATAATTGTAAAAACTGAGTTCATACACCAATATCTTGATCATCATACTTTTTTGTATGTTTCGTACATTATGATTTGAGTAAGTATAGTAAGCTTTTTATCAGTATTCACTACATCGAACATCCTTCACGTGTGAGAAAAAAACCTACTTTGAAATAAAGATGAAACTATGTAAGCTACAAACAAATTAAATGTAATACCATATTTTAGAGGAAATACAAAATATCTGCTTTAACACGCAACGAATATTTGCATATTTGGCGGTCTGCCGGCTTTGTAAGATCTGTATTTGATACATTCAAATTGTACAGAAGCCCATACGCCTCGTTAGCTCAACTGGCAGAGCAAATTAAATTACTGGATTAGCAGAAAAGCATTTATTTAATATTTGCTTTAACATTCCAGCTAGAAATCCCACTGTGAGTGGGTTACTTTTCTAATATTTTCACTAACTCGATACGAACTGTTTCAAATGTTGACTAATTAGTATCTATTTATTACTCTGGAATGAGGGGGAGATGTGCTATCCCACCATACTTTCCAATGTATGTATTCTTATTAATCTTATTGTTAGTGCAAAAAATAATTTTGGGATGCATCGCTGCAATCAGCAAATTCCGTTCTTGCAAGTCGCTTTTAGTGAAGTATAGGCTGTTGCCTCTGGTATGAATATATGAGTACTAATATAAAAACGCCACTAATTTCACTTCAAATTCAAACATATGAGCCTGTTTATATGTTTGAATTTAAGACATCTAAGGCTGGGTCTTTGATTTGCATTTATTGTCCAACAGATACCCATTAACAGGACAATATAAATAAAAATACATAAATATAATGGGAAAGCAACCTAGATTAATAATAATAACAATAATAATAGTAATAATGATAATAATCATACTAAGTAATAATAGTAACAATGGTAATAGTCACAGTAATAAAAAAAGAGAAACTACCAAATGTGTAAATTTATCGAAAGATATCCGGCAGATGCTTATTTGCATTACGACACATAATTGTAACTGGTGCCCGGTTTAAGGCATTAGTTAAAAGGAAAAAAGTTTCCATTCTTCTTACGGGCAGTCAATTTTATTATCAAAAAGCTTTTTCAAAAACATAGACGATTGGTATTCCCGCCTGGTTGTCAAAGATCCAACATGAATTTCACACATAATATGATGCAAGTTAGCGCCTCTTGGTGGATAGTTTCCAGTTGTTTTGTAAGAAATCAATCGTAAGAATCTTCGATGAATACGTTCTAAGTTTTGGCTATGAACGTTCTAAATGGGATACCAAATAATGCTTGCATATTCTAGCTTAGACATAACAAAAGCGAAGTACAATACTCGGACAAGACCTGTGTCATTAAATTCTCTTGTGTTTCTCATAATGAATCCTAGTGCTCTCGATGCCGATGTACAGGGTGGACCAAATTGCATGTACATAACGGGTAAATATACTTTGCAGCGGAGATACGAAAAAATGAGGTAGGCAGTCCAGAGCTACTTTTGCAAGATAAAAACACTGATGAAAAAAAAAATTAAATTTATCTTACCGTTTTCAAGATATTTAAAAAAATTGAATTTTCTTGAATTTCTACAATGCGTTATAACTGCCTTATAATTTAAAATTTCGAAAAATTGTTTGGACATTTTTGACATAGCTTTTTATTAGAGATCTAGAAACAAAATCTATTTCTTAATAATTCTGCGAAATTTTGAATTATGACGTCATATCATTTCTTCTTAAATGGCAACCATAGTTGCCTATGCTCTGATTAAATAGAACATTTTCCGGACTTTACAAAAACATATAACACTTTATGTTTATTTTAAATATTAAACAAGATATTGCGTTTTTAAATTTCTAATAGTTTTCTAGTGTGCCATGGATACGACAGATCTCTGGAAAGGCCAGCAGAGTGCCATGACAGACAAACAAAGTAATTGATATTCCACCTGTCGAATATTTTTTTTTTTTGAACAACAGTTGTGCTTGATATAAATCGTCAGAAAATCCAAGGAGCTTTACAAATATATAATAATATATAACTTCATATATATTGAATATTGAGAGTAATTTAACACTTTCTATGCTTTGCTAATAAAATGGCAGTGTCCATGGATGTTTAGGATTATGTCATAACGTTCATAAAGTTAGTTGTGTATTAAAAACAAAAGTTGTAGGGCGTTTTCAATAAAAATAATTTAATATACTAAAAAATACAAATATCGAACAAAACAAGTTAATTGTAAATGACAAAGTAAAAACTTTAGTTATTCAAATTGCCGTCCGGCATTTGCAACACATTTTTGACATCTCGTTTCTATTGCATTTATGCTATTTATTATATAAATCGGTGTTAATTTATCGACCGCTTTAACCACATTTACATGCAGTTGTTCAACGGTGTCGCAACTAGATACGTTTGTAAATTTCATTTTTTAAGAAACCCCACAGAAAAAAATCTAATGGCGTTAAATCTGGAGATCTTGCAGGCCATCAAATGGGTCCATAAGCGCCAATCAATTTATTTGGGAAATTATGATCTAAATAATTTCTTGTGTCTAGGCTATTATGTGCAGGTGCACCATCTAATTGAAAATAAATTTTAGTCCGTTCATTATATGGAACGTCATCTAGAAATTCTATTAAATGGGTATTTAATAATTCAAGGTATCGTCTAGCTGTCAAATTACCATCATATATAAAATCATAAAATCTGCAACCTTTTAAAAAGCATCCAATATTAAAACCAAATCGCCCTTGCCTCCGAATGGGTCTGTTTATATGGGGATTTGTGTCACTCCAATAGTGGTTATTACGCCTATTAAATATGCCATCGCTAGTAACGTGAGCTTCATCACTCCAAATTACACAGTTTTTAAAGTTAGGATTTTGTTGACACATTCGGATATACCACCGACAAAAATTAATCCTTCTTTCATAATCGTTGGGATAGAGAAAGTGATTAATTCCTGTTCTGTAGGGTTTGTATTTATGTTTCTTCGAAGGCTGCTAGTTTTTGATACTGCTATAGCGTTTACGATTTCTCTAGAAGAAGTGGTTGGAAAGGCTTCTACATATCCCAAGACTGCTATTTCCTCTTGCCTCTTATTAGCCTTCATATATTTATTGGATCGAATTTTTCTAAATGATCCATGATGTTTTAAATTATTCTCCAGCCGCTTGAAAATACGAGCATTGGGTAAATTTCTCTCGGGGTATCTCTCGAAATACAGATTTAAGGCTCTCACACTGTTTTTTCGACATTCAATATATGCTTGCAACATTTCATATTTTTCACGAATGGTGAACTTAACCATTTTTTAAATACAACAATTCAATAACACTATATAACGAAACTCATTAAACATTAACAGAACTCAAATAACTTGAAGAAGATATTAACGAAATTGGATAAAATAATGCACATATAACGCCGATGCACCCACAGTTTGACAGATAAGAAAACATCAATTGTTTCCTTTGCAAGAGCATAGCACTCTGTGTAGGAATTAGTATTCATAACATTTGTCCTCCATAGCGCTTGACGCTTATTATTTGACAGGTGGAATATCAATTACTTTGTTTGCTGTCAGGGCGCTCTGCTTGCCTTTCCATAGATCTGTCGTATCCATGGCACACTAGAAAACTATTAGAAATTTAAAAACGCAATATCTTGTTTAATATTTAAAATAAACATGAAGTGTTATATGTTTTTGTAAAGCCCGGAAAATATTCTATTTAATCAGAATATAGGGTACTATGGTTTCCATTTAAGAAAAAATGGCATGACGTCATAACTCAAAATTTCGCAAAATTATTAAAAAATAGATTTTGTTTCTAGATCTCAAATAAAAAGCTATGTCAAAAATGTCCAAACAATTTTTTGAAATTTTAAATAATAAGGCAGTTATAACGCATTGTAGAAATTCAAGAAAATTCAATTTTTTTAAATATCTTGAAAACGGTAAGATAAATTTAATTTTTTTTTTTCATCAGTGTTTTTATCTTGCAAAAGTAACTCTGGACTGCCTATCTCATTTTTTCGTATCTCCGCTGCAAAGTATATTTACCCGTTACGTACATGCAATTTGGTCCACCCTGTACAAAGTTTGTTAATATGAGATACAAAATTTAAACAGGAATCAAATGTTACCCCAACATCACATATTGTATCACTTGATACCAAAGGAATATCATTCATTCGGTAAGTATTCACATAATATGTATTTTTTCTGGTATAAGTAACTTTGGAATACACCAATATTAAGTTTCAGTCAGACAAGTTAGTGATTTAAGGAGATCATCCATATATAATAAATACAATAGCGGACCGAGGTTCGAGCCCTATGGGACACCTGAAGTTATTTCGTATGTGACAGAATAGAAGCCATTGTAACAAACATACGCAATTCTACTCTGCAGATAAGTTTTCATTAAGTTAACGAAAGCTGGTCAGAAACTAAAAGCACTAAGCTTTTTCAGTAGAATAGGATGGCTAATTGTGTCAAACGCACGGGATATATCCGTATATACAGCATCCACCTGCCCACGACTATCCCAGGACTCACTGATGTATTGAGTAATTGTCGCCAAGTTTGTTGATGGTTGAGCGACCAGATATGAAGCCATGTTGAATAGGTGATATATAAGAACGAACACTGGCATATATGCTATCGTAAAGAACTTGTTCGTAAAGTTGACCCTAGTATAACCCTGGATATCTTCCATTGCTCAGAATATATATTTAATTTTATGCTTAAGTTTATTAAGATCGTGAGCGGTTTAGCAAGTGAGCGTCGACACGATTTAACTATGAATGATGGAATACAGTCGCCACCTGCAGTCATCTTATTAGACAATTGCGACATCAGAGTTATCAGACGGTTTTCGGTAACTGTACTAGGAGAAAACGCTGGAAAGTACGTGTTATCGGATGGATATAACATATCATCAGTTATGTAAGATTCCGAAATAATTTTGCAAAACAATTTACTATTGTTTGAGGGTTATCAAGTTGAATGTCGTTATAGTAGAGGATTCCTGGTATCCTTGTTCGATCGTGCTTCTCATCCATAAATTTCCAAAGCATTGATACATCTGATTTGATATTGCTTTGTACCTGTGCGATGTAGGCATTATATGCAGTTGATATTTGTTGTTTAATTAAAGACCGTAATCTTTTGAATTCGTATAGGTAGTGCTCACTTTTTCACTTTTTGTATGTAGCCATTGCGATAGTAGTCCTTTGTTTTGATATTTTGTTTCATTGCAAAAGTAAACCAAATAAGGAATTTGTTAGTATTAATTTTTTTTCTGGGAACGTTAGATTCGAATATCTTATTAAGATGGCAATAAAAATAGTCCAGCGCTAAATTTATACCATCGTAGTTTGACAAAGTCGACCAATCGACACTGTCAAGTGCCTGGCATAAAGTGGCCAAATTGGCTTTGCGGAAATTCAGGTATTGATTATTCATTGAAAGAAACTTTTGTTTTTATTCCAAGGTAACTTGATTTTTTTTTAATAACACCGTCTATATTTCTGCTTATACAGTGAAACCTCTCTACAAAGGACACTCACGGGGCCGACTGATTTGTCCGTTAGAGAGGAGTGTCTGCTGGGGACAGATGCACAGAAGTGTTTATTATATACCGTTTACCGGTAAACTAACTAAACTGGTTACTTCGGTTATACTGAAGAAGGATAACTGAACTAGTTAGTTCCTTTAACCTGAACAGCGAAACGTCGAGTTAAAGTGTTGACACACGGCGAAATTCGAAAGAAGTTAACAGTAGCAGATTGCTAAAATATTTAAGTTCCGCTGCTTTTAGAAAATATGTCGGAAAACACTTCTTGAAGATACAATCACCACTTTAGTAACCGGCCTTACATTCCACCTTGATGAATATATTAGAAATTTACATAGAAAGCCCGTCTGGAAGAATCATCTAAATAATTTATTTTTTATACAGGTACCGTTCCATTGCCACATTATTATTTTAACTAGAACAATACTTTTTTTCTCTTTTTCTCTCAATTCTACAGATTAGGTATTTAAAGATAATTTGTATTAGAGTTTCCAATATTTGTATTTACCTTCTCGAAATTATTCATAATTTTATATCTAAGCTTTGACATTGCTATTTTCTTCAATAATAGGTGTTGGTATATTATATTTAATAATGAACAAAATTAAAATTTAGAGTAATATGTAATTTGGCACAGTAAAGCGGCATTCACGCGTCAAATTCCATTAAAAGAACAATTTATATAGGCTATATGATACTCATAAATCGATGTTTTAGTGGAACTCCTTCAACTTTATACAAGAAGACTGATGTTTATGAAATCTTTCAGAAGAATACTCGATTCAGGAATAAATACTACGATACCCATCGTAACCTCATCTAATTTTACAATTACTAAAATCCATTTCTTTTATAATTTAATTCGAAAATACTTCCTGATGTGTATGTATGACAATCACCATCGTGAAATGAAATTGTCTCTTCATTGTCAAAATTATTTGTAATTTTTAGAGTACACACAGAAAAATGCATGCTTACCTTAAATAAATTTGTCTTGAACTAAAATTTAAGTTTTGAATATCCACAAGACAAAAACTTCTTAAGGCAAGAAAAAAATGGTCGCAACAGCATAATCTCGACGTAAGAGATTAGCAGTCTTGTATGAAACTACTTTTAGTCTCCACTTGACAAAATTTTAGAATTCTTGAATTAAATCACTTTTCATATTTTTTTAAGAATAGTAATAGCTACCTTAAACTCATAACGCTTTATACAAGGATAAATATTTATTTCTATCAAATAAAAAGTATCTATTATTTATGTGAAAATATGTGGTTTTAAAAAGTTTTTTTGGGAGCACCAAGTAAAAATGATAAAATATGGGGTATAATATTTTCAGAAGTTCCGCCTTATTTGCAAATATACGGCACCATTTATGAAATGAATGCAACCATCGTAAGTTTTATCCTTCTAAATGTTCAAATCTCACTACAAACACACCTACCTTTATTGTTCAGATGCATAAAAGTAGTACTAGATGCACATGTAAAACTTACTCCGTTGTGCATGTACAAATTATCGAGTTCCAGGTTTAACAAATTTTTCGTTACCTTTAATTTTTCTAGATATAATGGAAGTTTTGATTGGTGGAATTGTGATAATAAAATAAATTTAAAGTTCTTTAATTAATTGATACAATTAATTTAAAAATAAATATTTGATTGGAAAGAACTTTAAATTTATTTTATTATTTAATTTTTCTATTCACCAATGTTTATAGAAATAAAAAGATCTCAGTAAAAATACCAACATTGTTTATTGCACAGCAATGTAAGGGTCTTCATTACAACATATATGTACTTACAATGATTTAGAATAAAGCTTTTTTAAAGATCACAACTACCAAAATACTTACAATCGATCTAAATTCAGTAGTCTTTTCAACGTAACTAACTAGTCCACAATATATTAAACGAATGACTGCTTAGAAATCCCTCATTACAATGTTTTCTAATCTAAGATTTAAAGTAAAACGTTGGGTTGCTTTTAATGCTGGTTTTAATGCCGCATCTTTTCTTGAGAGATGTACGTATGAGAAATATGAGCTCTGTTTGCCTCATTGGTATGTTCTAACTTATCTTGCACAATTGCATGTAAATATTATACTTGCTAAGAAATGTTTTTATTATTTATAGGAATTAATTCCTATATATCATTTTCGTGCAAGTTTATGAACTTGGCTTCATCAATCAGATTACCGTAAAAGAAAGTAGTTTCTTATGATCAATACCTTGAATTAAAAAAACATGGAAGAATGCGATGAAAAATACACGCCATTAGAGGTTGTGCTACCTGAATATATTTTCGGTTCTATAATTATACTATTATACATATGCATACCAGCATACCGATAATACTGTAATCTAATAAAAAAAAAAACACTTGCGTTGAAATATCTTTCTGAGATCCTCCAACAAATCCAATTCAAGCAGCAGCTTACTTGCCTACTTCATCATTAATATTATTAGGTGCATTTATTGCTACATATGTTTACCAACCTTTTCGTCATGTAATTAGACATAAGTACATTGATAGGTACATGTAAAACTAATAGGATTCCATTAAACAACTTCCCTTAAAGAAATTCACACAACGAATTACTCTGTAAGGTAAAAAGCGATCACACAATTAACCGACAACGCAGATGCAGCGTTTTGCTACTGCACTCTAACCGATTCTAACATTTATTTATTATATTAAATAAATCCCACGTATTGCTGCGCATGTACATAACCCGCGTTTTCTATTTACTTGCACTAAGCACATATATTCTCTATAGTAAAGAAAATTCATCGAAACAAAAGTTTTCTTGAATTAAAACTTTAAATTTTCTTAGTGGTAAAGGATTTACTTGCAACAAAATCATTTCATTTTCTCTATAAGAAAATTGTATTAAAACAATATTTTGTTTCGAACTGTTAATGCATTTTTCTGTGTGTACTACGTGAAATCTACAAATTTTCTACAAAGTTATACTACAATACTATGTCCTCCGTGAGAAACTGAGTTTCTAAATTTTAAGTTTTCTGAATTAAAGATTGATTAATATACGCTCTGGCTAAAATTTAGTTGACCTTTTGATAGCATTTAATACATATGCCTCCAAGAATGTAAATGTCAACATTTTGAAAAAATTGTGAATATCTCAAAAACGGTTCCATTTAGTGATAGAGAACCTTAATACTAATTGTTTATTAAGACGGAAGTCTGCCCAATAAGTAAACGTTCCCCACAGACGAAAACAATTTTCTTGGATTCTTCAGGTGGGTTTAGTTCTCTAAATATTTGTCACATTAATCTAATTGAAACAGATTTCAGGAAACAAATTGAGCAGTGGAAGCCTGTATAATACGTAATATCAAAAAATGTTGGTTAGTTTTCAGAATAATACACTTTAATATTCCGAAACTCATATTTTACGAAATTTTACATTAGCAATTACTTCATTCGATTTAATCCAAGCTTCCTTTTTATTACTTTCTTACTTTACATGATTCCCGCACTAGTCTTACTGTTAGTGGTAAAATAATTACGGGTGAACTATAAAATAGATATATAGCTAATATTTCGAAACTATAATTGAATGCATATACTAATATCTTTCCATCTAAACTTTCCAGTATTGCAAATAGGAAGCAATAGTGTTGCATTTGCTTCATATAATAGGGCTGTCCATTTCCAGTCGTAAGTAATAAACACGTTTTGCGGTTTCTGAGGAAGTGCAAACAATAAACGGAACCTACCGTCGTGACGTTCAAATAACAGTAAAATGGTCAAAAGGACATCTTTTCAAGTGCCAGGTGCCACGCGTTGAAGGGTTAGAACTCCCACACATACAGGGATTAAATGTGGGGCAAACGCACACAATCCGTATCTTCAATGTGCTTCGTGTGTCCGAAGGACATGGGAATGTTGACAAATATCTTTTTTTCTGAATGTCTATGCAATGGTAAAGTGAACATACGGTTGAAGTAATATTTACAAATCTGGATTAAACTACCGCTACGAACGAAATAACTGTAGTTGGTATAATGTGTAGAGGTATTAAAAACAGTTCTCTGAATAATAACAACAATAATAATAATAATAATTTATTGATGCTGTCCAAAGGTTGCACATGTCAAGAAGAAAGAGAAAAAAACACAAACACTTTACAAGTTAAACAAAATCACTTAGTAAAATTATATCACACAAAAATTGATTGTAATCGTAATAGGCCTTTTTGGTCAGATAATTCTTCAAGCTTATTTTGAATTCCGATAATTCTAAATTTCTAACCTCAATAGGGATTTTATTAAAAAATTTAGGTGCCAAAAAGTCGCCTCCATCCTATCAGCAAGACTATGAATATTCTTGCTACTCGCTAGCAGATTTGTGTCATCAGCGTATAATATGAACTTTACATTGGGGGAGCAACTAGAAATATCATTAATATATATTAAAAATAAAACTGGCCCCAAAACTGAGCCTTGCGGCACACCATGGTTAATACTTATTAAATTTGACGACATGTCGTTCACAGTAACACATTGCGTACTGTCAGAGAGATAAGAGCCAATCAGGTTCACCACCTGCGGCGAGAATCTGTAATAGCGCAATTTATAAAATAAAATGGTGGAGGAGACACAGTCAAAAGCCTTTGACAGCTCACAAAAAACAGCCTGAACATACTCTTTCGATTCAAAACCAACCTGGATAAAGGAAATCAAATCATTTATCGCGTCCATAGTTGATAGAGACTCTCTAAATCCATATTGTGACCCACTCAATATATTATTATCATTGAGATATTTCATAAAACGTGATTTAATAATTTTCTCAAAAATTTTACCCAATGCAGGAACAATTGCAATAGGTCTAAAATTATCAAGAGTATCATGCGAGCCACTCTTGTGCAATGGTAAAACACGTGACTTCTTCCATGCATCGGGATAAACAGAAGCTTTAATTAGCATGTTCAATAATTTAGTCAGAGGAATTACAATAATGTGACAAACGGTTTTGACTAATTTAGAGTTAAGTCCGTATACATCTCTAGACTGTGAGTTGTTTAGATTAAGAATAATATCTCTCACTTCATTAAAAGTGACATCGCCAAAAACGAAAGGCTCGCTAACACTGTATTCATATTTTTTTAAATAGTAGAGGTAATCATTATTAGCTGTCGGTAGAGCTTCAATAATGCTCTCCGCCACAGTGGCGAAATGAACATTAAAATTGTCAGGAGAGATATCGGTTTTGACATCAACCGTCGAAGAACAGTGGCCATTGATAACATTCCACATTGCTCGTGATCTACTGCCAGAATTTACAATGTAATTCTTATTAGCCTTTAATTTTGCCTCTTTAATCGCTTTGTTATAATTCAAACGGAAGCTTTTATATAGGGGTTTATATGAATGGTCTCTTTGCGAGATATCATGCAAAGCATGCAGTTGATTTCGCATTATTTTTAATGTATCGGTAAACCATAGTATTTTGTTATTTTTACCTCCAGCCTTGCGTTCAGATATAGGAAATGCAACATCCATGCCACTCTGCAAATAAAAAGTAAACATGTTACACTTATCCTGAATGTTCATTTCTAAGTCATCTATAAAATTCCAATTAATATTGTTAACATAATTATAGAAGTGATACAATCCGCGCTGCGTTATCGGCTGCACCCGTCCACCCCGCGTCGCTATTTGATCGGCACGATACTAATCCCCACACCCAGGTGATCAGACAATCTGAGGTTTGCAGTGTATGAGAGAAAAGAATTATCGGTTTGCGTAATCACAATATCTAAACAAGAGTTATGACGGGTATTGGTAGTAATAGTGGAGCTCATCCCAAAAGTGGCTAATAGATCAGTGAAAGTCAAATTATGTTTGTCAGTAGTATTGAACTTAAGATTGAAATCGCCATTCAATACCAACGTACATTTTGAGGCCAATACGATACTCAACACATTCTCCATTATATTAAAAAATGTTTTCATATCACTAAGCGGTGATCTATACACCGTTACCACAATCATATTGTAACATGCAATTTCTAGGGCACATAACTCACAGTGCACTTCCGCTGAGAGACAATTAATATCATCTCTGACTTTACAAAACCCAGAAATATTGCATCTACAATAAATTACAACCCCTCCATGAGTTTGTCGCGATCTACAAAAATAAGTACATAAGGTGTAATTATCAACTACGGCACAAACAATTTCCTCAACCGACATCCAGTGCTCGGTGAAATATAACACGTCATATTGCAAATCAAAAGTATTTATGTCAAGTAATTTGTTCCGCAGACACTGTATGTTCAGATGGTATATATTAACGCGGTTCGCAGGGCTTAAACCTTTGTCAAATTTAAATATATAGTCTACACTACTTTCCTTAGAGTCACTATTTTCCTGTCCTCCACGAAAAAATCTGAACTGCTTAATAACGACACCAGATGGCCAAAATTCAGGTTTATACAGATCATCAATTAGATCCACATCAGCGCAGACACGAAACGAAGAAGACGATCCCTTGGAATTAAGAGACACAATATCAAAGTTTCGATTTGGTAACTTTGAGGTGAAATATTGATTTATCGCTAATTCAGTGGTGTTTTTCTCACATCTGCCAACATAAATCCATAATTTGGGTTTCACTCCGCTAAATTTACTTGTGGACGATGAGATATTCGTGCCAGTTATTTTTTAAGTGGCCTGTTTGTTATTGTTATTACCGCTTATAGTTCTTGTTTGGTTTTTGTTTTTTGACTGACCGGATTTCTTTCCATTCCATCACTCTTTCTTTGGCTAGTTGCAGATTTTGCGATAGATTTCTTCGTACTGATTACGGTCTCCACAGATGACGTAGATTCTGTTGTTATATTTAAATCCTCATTTACCGTATTTTCCTCGTGGCTCTCCAGCAAATTATCCGCACTTTTTTGGGCTTCCTGTTGTTTTAGTTGAGCCAATTCTTCTTTCAAACACCGGATTTCGTATAAAAGATGTTCGGTTTCATTCTTTACGATCTCCGAAAGCACGGTTTTAAATTCTTCAATTGTCAACGACGAAATATTGATTTCTTCCTTTTTATTTTGTTCTTTTATTTTCCCGTCATTAGATTTATCACTTTTATGATAAAGATGATAGCAAATTCAATAGAAAACACACAATTTTGCATAAATATAAAGCTGAGAAACATTGAGAAAAAGTAATGGTATCAACAAACTGGGGTACTTCTTTTGATGATATGACTCCAATTGGAATATTTATTTTAATTTACCCTTTATGAATCCCCACTTGAAAATTATAGACATTGTAAAGATACAACATTACAACGATGGTCATAATAAAAACAATAGTAGATAGGTACATTATTATTAATATCCATTCAATAATCCAATCAAGGAAGATATCAGCTTATTCAGTAAAAATCTTAATTTACGTTTTAATAAAAGATGGTAAAAGTTAAGATAATATAATATCTTTTAACTCGAATGGAAAAACGCTACCGATTACTATAGAACAGTCTTTATCAAAGTGTGCAGTCTAATAGAAACGAATAATATAATTATGATTTGTGCATGTACGCATCAGGTTAAATGTGTCATCATATCATTGTCTACAAATCTGTACAATGATCAAATAAAATTATGATTTGCTCAAATATAGGCACGAATGCAAATGTAAGAATGATCATCTTTTAAACAACTCTCTACATAACATCGTAGTACGCAAGACACCACAAATAGCTTTAACTATGTGATCAATGAATATAATATAGATAAACCCATTATCTAAATCTAAATTCAACACGTGCTATACCTATATAGTTCGTTTATTATTTTCTCTTTATTTATTCCCTTTATTATGAAAATGTTACAAGAAAATACTGAGGAGAATAGAATTCAGTATCAAATGAGAAGGAAAGAAGCAAAGAGAATATACAGAAGAAAAAAGAGAGAAGACATGGACACGTAATTGAAGAAAATAGAAAACAATTATACAAGGCAGCAAACAAGGGAATTTTATCAAGGAGTCAAAGATTAGAAGAAAGAATGCAAGCAGAAGGTTATCTTTGTCAAAAACAAACAGGGAGAGTTAACGGGTGGTAATCGAGAAGAACTACAAAGATGGATATGGTACTTTGGTGAAGTGTTTAGAGAAGAAGAAGAAGAACAAGAACTAACGGAAACGGTGATAAGAGAAAAGACAAGCGGAGAGGAACCACCAAGTAAAAAAGAAGTGAGAGAAATTATTAAATTATTTAAAAGTAGAAAAACACTTGGAGAAAACGGATTAACAGCGGAGATGTTGCAAAAAGGAGGAAATGAACTAGAAGAGGAATTATATAAAATAATAGTGGAAGTATGGATAAATTGATTTGCCTCTTAGATATTGCCTATAAGATACTGGCAGCTGCTATAAAAAATAGGCTTGACAACATAATAGAAGCTAATTTAGAGTAATACCAATGTGGCTTTCGGAAAGGCAGATCAGTGACTGACCAAATTTTTATATTGAAACAAATCATGGACAACAGTATAGACTAAAAGTTACCACTGCATATGCTCTTCATAGACTTTCAGCAAGCATATGATAAAATAAATAGACGAAAAGTATATGAAGCATTGAAGGAGCTAGGTATTCAGGAAAAATTAGTAAGGCTGGTGAAATGACACTAAGGGAACAGATTGCAAGGTGCAGGTGAACGGACATATATGGGAGAGTTGGAGGGTTAAAAGAGGACTAAGACAAGGAGATCCGTTGTCAACATTGCTCTTCAACGTAACACTGGATAAAATTATTAGAGACAGTGGAGTAGGAACAGGTCGAACTATATTCAACCAACTGGTACAAATTACGGCATATGCAGATGATTTGGTAATTTTAACTAGAAACAAGGGAAAATTAAGGGTTGTAATAAAAATAATAGAGCAAAGAGCAAAAGAGCGGAGATTGAAGATAAATGAGAAGAAGACGAAATCTATGAGGTTAGGAGAAACCCAAAGCCCACAAAATGCATCGCTAGAATTTATAGCAGGAGACGGGACACAATACAAATGCGAAAAAGTTGGGAAATTTAACTATCTGGGAGTAACTATAACCAATAAAGAAGAAGAAAGAACGGAAATACAAGAAGGGATATCAAAAGGAATGAGATGTTTGGCAGGAGTCGGAAGAATGTTTAGATCAAAGTGGGTAACGAGGAAAAGAATATCATAGTCGTGGCAAGTTGCTACTTACTTATGAAAATACATCAGTTTAATAGCAATGAGTACTGTTGTTACTCCTACCGTAGTATAGTATTATACAGTAGTCTGAAGGACCGGAATTTTAGTATCACTTTTTGAAAGTGCTGCGCGTAGCCTTCGATAATGGACTGCGCCGTAAATCGTGTTGATAATATGGCGTCATTTGTATTTGTTATAAAATTATAAATTAAGTACAGTGCAACATTTATAAATAAAGATTATGTTTATGTGGAAGATGGCGTATCATTTACAATTACGATTATCACCTATCACTTAAAAGTTACCCCAATAATAAGTTCTTATTATTTTTCTAAATGTGTATTAATCAATGTTATATTTGTAGATCTGTGGTTCTAATTTTTTGTAAACAAGGAAATAAGGGGATTATATTTAGATTTACAGTTATTGATGTTTTCTTTTGTGCCATTTAAGTTAATATTTTTACTACATAAATAAACTGATTTTTTAACTGAAAGCATAATATACGTATTAAGGTAGCATATATGCAATCCATGTTTCTTTTTCTTTCTTCATTACGTTAATATAAATAAGCTCACAGTCTCGTTGAAGAGAAAAATAATTCTACTTTCTGAATTATCCAATAATTTCGTTATATTTATATGTACATAAAGCGCCTGCTGCCTTTTTATTTTAATACGATATTTTCTATCCTGCTAATTTACGCACAATTACTTAAAAAAATAAAAAGTCAGTTAATGATAAAACAGAGACAATATTTCACCAAATTCTATTATTAAAAAGACAACATCTTTTAGAAATTTACTTACGTATAAAATTGAAAAACGTTTTTCCTATTTGACCAAAAAGTCAAACCAACACATTTTACAACGGAATCTTTATATAAAACAAATTAAAGTTTTCGTATTAAAACAAAACAATAATGATTTTATCATTTATCAAAGAACATTTATTTACAATCATTTAATGTAACATTTATACAATATTTTATATTCTACTTACAGTAACTCGAAAAAAGGTTTGTAAATAAACCGAAATGCCGTTAAGTTTTATCTCTATTATTATTATGACAAAAACACTAAGAAAAACATCTATCAAAATTAATTATTTTGAAATGTGCTTATTCTCTCATTCAAATTTGATCTTAGATACCGCCATAATTTATCCCAGAAAAGAATTTATCTCCGACAGCGCTCGGAAACTGGGTTTAGTTGCAAGTACTACATCAAAAGAATGGTTCTAACTAAAACTTTATTCATGATAAATGATTTTTTTATCAGGCATACAGTTTACTTAGCTTATTTTTCTCACTGCAGTATTAATCCTGTAAAATAAAACAGCATTATTACTGTATTATCACAGAAACTTTTTACTGTGCCGTCCCTACTCTTTTTCAATGTTTTGGTATCTGCAAAAGAGAATAACCAAAGCTTAAAAACCCAATCAGATTTGTATAGTTACTCAAGAAGATTTAATACTAATTTAAGGATACACTATCATAGAATATCCACCACGCAACAGTCTGTAAAATATCAATTTGCTAAATTCTTTAATTCATTAGAAACAAATATCAGACCATTGTGATTAAACAATTTTAATATGTTTTAAGAAAATACCTTACCAAATATGCATTTTATGCCACTGAAGAATTTTCTGTCATCAAATCAACACACCTGCAGTTTGAGTGTTAGACTTTTTCGTTTTTGTGTAGGAAAGTCCACATTGTACTTGTGGAAAAGTAGGAGGGTGGAGCGAATTTAGTAACTATAGCGAGATTTTATATACACATGTGGATTTACGTCCCTATTTATATATAATTTAATTAATATTCCTGTTACCAACCATATACCTAATATAAAACACTTAAAAGGTAGTTACAACAAAACGGGTTCCACCGCATTTCTATTTTCTGTCCTGGAAACCGAAATAAAACTACAGGTAGGTAACTCCCTTAAAATTTATCGGTCTGTTGCCATAAAATTTCGCAAAACAGTTAGATGTGCCAGACTTGCTTAATTTTATTGCCTCTTAGGTAAATAACGGTGTTTCCAAAAATTAGGTTAAATTTCTTCCAGGAAAACTATAAACCTTTCAGGTTGTAAAAATGAAGCCAATCTTTTTGGTATTTATTTTGTCACTGCACTTCGTTGCGAAATAGTAATAATATGAGGGGTATGAACCCACATGTTGCCATTTGCGGAAGTAAAAGGGTTGAATGTGATATTTCATTCTCATTAGTATTTACCTAGCCATGGCCAAGGACGAAAGGGTTACTGTTTGAATAGAGTAGGGTGACTAACAGTAGGCGCGGGGTGACATACATTCTGACGTTAGTTGACCTAGACTTTCGTGAATTTGCGATTGCTTACCCCTTTTGCAGTGAATCCGTACTGGGTCGTAAACACTCGCAATAAATTATGGACGGTAGCAGACGGTAGCCGATTCTAACAGCACTAAGCAATTGAGAGTTAGGTATACTTCTCAGAAATTAATAAAGATTCAATGTACGTAGTAAATAACACAAAATGTAATTAGAATTTTACTGTAGTATTTAAATTTTATAGGCCGCAGCTAATTTATGGTTGTTAGGTATCTACTTTTCTGCATAATTTTATTATTGAGAATTTTCCATGCTTAAGCTTTATAATTCATTTTAGGGTAATATTATAAAGATGAATTCTTATAAAGGAAAATAATATATTTTAAAATTGAAAGCAAACAACTACCGTTTACATTGTAATTATAAGATTATAATTTCTTTAACTCCCTCGTAAATCCATTATTTAAAATTGTATTAGACATATATATATGTAGTATTGTATTTATAGAACTATTAGAATTATATTGTATTTATACAAGAATAAAATCTTGTGCGAACAATAGTTATCAATATGAGTTTAAATCGTGCGCCGATATTGGGTGCAGAGCTGTATCTATCTATATCGCAATAACAGACAAAACTATGGAATTTTTCTCCCGATTTATTAGATAGATAAATAAATATATAGTTTATTCATGGTAATTCCAATTACTTGAGACGCCAAAATCTGTAATATATATACAGGATAGCTCATTCTGTATATATATTACAGACCTCAATCCCTGCAAAGTCAACGGTTATACCACGCGTGTGCGTCTTCCGCTCATTTTTTTTTTTACTGCCGTAGGTATTCCCCTACATTCAGTCATTCGTCATAGCCACTCATTCAATCTACACGCAGAAATGTGTTAATTTTTAGTGACCGTGAAACGTATTGTATTTTCATTATAAAAATGAATAAATTGCAATATGTTGTACTTAAAAATAGTCTTTGCTTATGATAAAAAAATTAAAATAATTCTAATGAACGAAGAACAGAACCCTTATGAAGAAATAATAAATTTAACGAAGGAAAAAAAAACTTTATTCTGAGTAAATAATTTTCAAAAATGAAAACTTAAAAGTAATTCTTAATAATAAATTAAATAAACTTTAACACCAGCTCGGTTACTATTCTATTCGTAATAGTAATAAATAAAGAAATATAAAATTAGGGTTTGTTCATGAAAACGAAATCAAAGACTTTCTAATGAATTTAGGGCAAAACCCTCAAAAAGAAATAGTAAATTTAATGAAGGAAAAATAAAAATTAATTCTGGGTAAATAAATTTAAAAAATAGAAAACTAAAATAAGCCTTAATAATAAGATGAAATAAATGTTAATTTTTTAAAATTCATTGAATCTTCAAACAAACGGTTCAAATATTCCCCCATCCTTGGCTAAACAAATCCTAATGTGTTCATTCTAACATTCTCCAACATTTCTGGGCTAATGTTGTTTGCCGTTTAAACAATTTTATTGCGCAACTACTCTACATTAACTGGTCTAACGTCTTCATTGCCATAAATTATTTCTTTTAAATAACCCCAGTAAAAGAAATCGAGGGGAGATAAATCTGGTGAACGTGGCGACCATTTGATATTTTCAGAAATAGTGCCGATCAACCGGCTAGGACTGTTCACTTAAATAGTTTCGGACAGCCACTGCATTATGTGCAGGGCAACCATCTTGCTGAAAGTAGATGTTTTGCATATTTATGTCGGGAAGTTACTGTACGGTAGGTGGAATGTGGGTGTTCAGTAATTCTAAATATGCATTTGCGTTAAAATTACCATTGATAAAAAAAAGGTCCAATAATATGGTTGTTTAACAATCCTGCTCAAACATTTACTTTTTGCTGTTGCTGACTAGATAAACTTAAATATCTGTGCTTGGTGTTTAGAATATTTAAAATTGTGATACCCATTTGCTTTGAGTATTCGCTGAACGGAAGAACTGGATATGTCTAAATCATTGGTAATAGTGCCAAATGACATATTCGAATTTATTTCAACTGCACACGTACTAAAACGGACGTATTATTAGAAATTCTGCTGATGTTTTTAAATTTTCGACCGAACCGATATTGTCGGTTTTATTTTTTAATTTAAAAATTGTGGCTTTATTTGGAATACGCCTGTTGGGGTATTTACTGCAAACACGTCGCATACCCTTTGAAAAAAATTGCCAGCGGGATACCACCGCATCATGTCAGCTCTCTTCTCCACAGTGTAACGCGGCATTTTGCGCAAAAATATGTATTTAAAACTTAGACAACCAACTTACTTGAACTGACTAATAATACTGATCACTGATCAGTCTACACGTGCTATTATCGCACCACAGCGCCACACCTCGCTGTTAGGTAGAGTAGGAGACGGTGGGAGTATATGTGCTTCCCCGCCGTTTACTTTGCAGAGATTGAGGCTGTATATACGAAAAGCGGTATAATATTTTCAAACTATTTTTATTAGGGATTATATAGATTCGTAAGGAACACATTTTAAAATTATTTCGAAATAGACACTGACCCAAAAAAAAATTACACACCAATGTTATGAAAATTTAAATGGAACAGCCTATATATTATGTCATATTTTGATAGTACGGACTAAATAAAGGCAAGTTACTGTTACGTTTCCTATACCCAACTCAATCCGTTTCTGAGATAATTAACTATTCTTCAAAATGTTAACCAAAATTGAAGAGGTGTGCTTGTCTTACATATTGAAACTAGATATTTTTAATTACATTTATTTTTTAAACAAAGCACTAGACTTGACAATAAAATTAAAATAAAGCTTAAAAATTATACAGGGTGAATAAAAACCTACTATTCATTTTCACCATCATTACAGCCAAACAACTTTCTTATTTTAAATGGGACTCTGTATTTGTTATCTTATCTGGATTCTAAGTTTAACCGTATTTGAGATTGTATAAACGTTTTCTATGCCTATTTCTTATGGTTTCTCATAGTAATTTAGAATTTTCTATTTCAAATACTAATGCCTGATCATTTATTTTTTAAACGTTGATTTACTATGTGGTCTTCTTGGATTGGCTGCCTACTTCCCATGTCATCTCGATTTGCATTTAATTGTTAACATAGTGTACAGGATGGACCAAATTCGATGTACATAATGGCTAAATGCAATGATAATTCGAAAAATGAGATAAAACTAAGCAGTACGAATTTTGTCTGGATAAAGAACGGCAGTATATATGTTCGTAGGGATGAGCAGTCAAAGGTAAAAATGTAATTGAATACTGATGTGAAGATCGTTTGTGTACGTGCGCTTGTATGAGTTTATTAATCTTATATCAAAAAGTTCAGGGCTTGAAATCAAAGTCTCACGAAATATATCCAAATACCAGGGAATGTGATGCTGAGGTGGTAATCCTATTTACATTGGTGAAACCAGAATTCACATAAATCTTTCCGTTTTCAAGATATTTAAAAGAAAAATGACTTTTCTTCAATTTCGATTATATATATACAGTCATAATCCCTATAAAGTCAACGGTTATACAACGCATGTGCGTCTCCCGCTCATTCTTCTTACTGTAGTAGGTATTCCCCTACATTCAGTCATTCGTCATAGCCACTCATAGCTCACAACGAATACTGGCGCAAGCGCAGCGGTTGCTTTGCGATTCAATCTACACGCAGAAATGTGTTAATTTTTAGTGACCGTGAAACGTGTTGTATTTTTATTATGAAAATGAATAAATTGCAATATGTATTGCTTTGGACATAGGTACTTATAAACTCAAAATGTGTAATGAAAGCGTAAAACAGTAATTTATAGTATCTATTATATACTTAAAATAGTCTTTGCTCATGACAAGAAAATTAAAGTAATTCTAATGAACGAAGAACAAAACCCTCATAAAGAAATAATAAATTTAACGAAGGAAAAATAAAACTTAATAATTTTAAAGAATGAAAACTTAATAAATTAAATAAACTTTAACACCAGCTCGGTTACTATTCTATTCGTAATAGTAATAAATAAATATAAAATTAAGGTTTGTTCATGACAGGGAAATCAAAGACATTCTAATGAATTTAGGGCAAACCCCTCAAAAAGAAATACCTAGTAAATTTAATGAAGGACAAATAAAAATTAATTCTGGGTAAATAAATTTAGAAAATAGAAAACTAAAATAAGTCTTAATGGAATAAACGTTAATTTTTTAAAAATCATTGAATCTTCAAACAATAGGTTCAAATATGCCCCCATCCTTGGCTAAACAATATCCTAATGTATCTATAGTGTCCCAGGGGATTGGTGTAATGTATTTTGATATTGAAATAATAACAAAGGTGAGTTCGTATTCCAATCCTTTTTATTTTTAATATCTTTTATTGCGACATGTTTCGGTCGCAATAGAATTGTCAATTCTATTGCCAGAAGATGGTCTAATAGACCGAAACATGTCGCAATAAAAGATATTAAAAATAAAAAGGATTGGAATACGAACTCACCTTTGTTATTATTTCAATATCAAAATATCCTAATGTGTTGTAGAAATTCATTCTAACATTCTCCAACATTTTTGGGCTAACGTTGTTTGACGTTTGAACCATTTTATTGCGCAACTACTCTACATTAACTGGTCTAACATCTTCGTTGCCATAAATTATTTCTTTTAAATAACCCCAGTAAAAGAAATCGAGGGGAGATAAATCTGGTGAACGTGGCGGCCATTTGATATTTTCAGAATGAGTTCCGATCCACCGGTTAGGAAACTGTTCACTTAAATAGTTTCGGACAGCCACTGCATTATGTGCAGGGGGGGATGGTTATCTTGATGAAAGTAGATGTTTTGCATATTTATGTCGGAAAGTTGCTGTACAGTAGGTAGAATGTGGGTGTTCAGTAATTCTAAATATGCATTTGCGTTCAAATTGCCATTGATAAAAAAAAAGGCCCAATAATATGTTTGTTTAACAAACCTGCCCAAACATTTACTTTTTGCTGTTGCTGACTAGATGAACTTAAATATCTATGTTTTGCTTGGCCCAGTATGTTGTCACGGATAAATTGTGACTTCTAACCAAAGGAAAAGAAGATTTATCGGTAAAGATAATATTGTTTACCAAAATAGCATCTCGGTTAATTAAATCACTTAACTTTTCACAAAATACCATACGCTTAAATGGGACGCCGTGAAATAATTGTTGATCTTTAGAATATTTAAAATTGTGATACCCATTTGCTTTGAGTATTCGCTGAACGGAAGAACGGGATATGTCTAAATCATTGGAAATAGTGCCAGATGACATATTCGAATTTATTTCAACTGCAGCACATACCAAAACGGACGTATTATTAGAATGATGTTTTTAAATTTTCGACCGAACCGGTATTGTCGGTTTTATTTTTTAATTTAAAAATTGTGGCTTTATTTGGAATACGCCTGTTGGGGTATTTAGTTGCAAACACGACGCATACCCTTTGAAAAGAATTGCAAGCGTGATACCACCGCATCATCTCAGCTCTCTCCTCCACAGTATAACGCGGCATTTTGCGCAAAAATATGTATTTAAAACTTAGGCAACCAACTTAATTAGTTGAACTGAGTAATAATACTGATCAGTCTACACGTGCTATTATCGTACTACCACAGAATAGGTAATATACAGAAGTGTCAGTCAGACAAGGAATTCGTACCATATCTCTATGCCGTTTTAATGATATCGCAGTCAGTACCAATTTGTCGTTCGCGCAGGTAGAATTTCTTGGTGTCATTATACAGGGTGATTGATCGAGACCGTCCATTAGAAAGATTGGCCCTTCTAGTAATCATTAATTTCTGTAAAGTTGCATACGTACATAGTGTAATAAAATCTATGCCGTGAAAATATTTACAAGATGGCGGCACTTCCGGAAACACCGGAAATTGACAACTTTCTTATTTCAAATGGAATGTTATAGTTTTCTTTGCACTTTTGAAATCTAAACGTTATTCTAGAGGAACTTTTATTAGTATTACTATTTACTTTAAATTTTAAAATAATACGAAGACATTGAGAATATATGTCGACACGAATGAAGAATTTATTACATATATACATGAGGTTAAGCAGTTATTTACCAACTACAAAAGGCAATCCTTAAAAACATGTTTTCTATTAAAAAATGATTAGAAAACGTATTTTGCAAATGTATCTTTGAAAATTTTGCTTTGCATACTCATTATTTATCTAGTTAATCCGGCTCTGCTGACAAAATGGGCCAATGGGGTCCTGCATCAAACCTGTGCGCAGAATCGTGTAGTCGTAGATAATTACCACAAAAAATAAAATCGCGACCATAGGGAAATGCATTGAGTGAAACTTCTGTATATTACCTATTCTGTGGTACTACAGCGCCACACCTCGCTGTTAGGTAGAGTGGGAGACGGTGGGAGTATATGTACTTCCCCGCCGTTTACTTTGCAGAGATGCAGGCGATATATAATATGATATTATTTTCAAAAAATAGTTGAAATATTTTTCATGCAGTTTTTTATTTGGGATTGACATATAAAATCTACTTTCCAATATCTCCCCAAAATTTGATAAATTGAAAGCCGTCATTTTATTTTTTTCAAATGGAATACAATAAGGTTATGTTATGATTAAATAAAAAATTTAATGAGATTATTTTTATCTTATTTCAATTTATTTTAAACTATTATACAGTTGTAAAGGTATTCAAATAATACAGAATAAAATATACACTTGATTTATTTCTTCTGTACAATTACGTGTGCTAAGTCGTACTTTCCCCTAACGCATTTTATTTTGACGCCAGGACAATCTTTTAATCTACCCACTCTACATAAAACAATGTTATGTTCCTGGAGATTGTGTCCTATGCCAGGTATATAGGCTACCATTTCCTTGCCATTAGCCAGGCGAACTAGCACACATTTTCTATTAGCTGAATTGGGTTTCTTTGGTTTTTTTATTAACGTTTTTAAGACAACACCTTTCATGAATGGATTACCATCCAAAGGTTTTCTTGGAGGACGGATCTTCTTATGTGGACCAGTTCTATGCATTTGATAGAGTGATGCCTGTCTCTCTGCAAATTAAAAACACACTAAAGTGTTATATTATGATTAAAATATCGATTAGAACTTGAAAAGGGTGTTCAAAAGTTCAAGATACAAGAAAAACCGGATTACTTATGTACTTATTGGGCTTATTTACTTTAAAGATAGGACATTTTTTGTTTAGAATTTTATTTAAGTTTATTTTAATATAAAACAATGGATGTAACTACAATATTTAATCAAAAATGAGTTTTAACCTGTAAATGATATGCCTTGAAAGTTCTGGTATGTTAACTAAATTTTATTTTAAATAGGAGAATTTTATATTTTATTTCATTCTCATATTTTCAAATTCCAAAATTTTTATATTCATAATATTTTATGGTAATATACAAGAAATTACAAGAACGAAATATAAATATGACTGGATCAAAATTTGCAATAATGTATAATTTGTACGAAATATATCAATTGCTGGTTGATTGTTGAAGACGTTCGACGACATAGCTCAAATAATCCCGCTAGAACATTCTGGAAAATGCCTGCAACTATTATTATTTTAACAGTAAACATCTCTAAAATAGATCATCCATTTGAGGTGGCGGAGTTATTCAATTTTGGTAATATAATATCGACGGATTACCCGTCACTACCAATCTAGGGATTCCTCAAGCTTCTGTTTTGGGACCAATCCTTTTTCTTCTTTTCACCAGCGACCTATGTGTGTTATTTAAGGATAATTTTTTATTAATGTATGCTGATGGTGTCATTTTTTTTTTATTTCGCTAAGGAAAACTCCTTAAAATCCTTAATATTTTTTTCTGATTTGTGTAATTCCGATTTTGTACACTTAAATATATCGAAAACTGTGAATAGCTCCATTACAGACAGAAACGTTGTGATATGATCAAATTGAACAGTAATAATGAATTCTTGACTAACTAAGATAGTACTATTTTTCCGGGACTACACATTGATCAACATCTTATTGTTAGTTGGAAGATGCATTGCAAAAAACTTGCTGTGAAAATAAATTCATTGTGCTTGTTGTTTAGAAGTTTAGTAAACGTATTAACTACAGGCCAACTGTTGGCTCTTTAGCATGCTCAGGTCGATTCCAGGCTCAGTTAGGGGATTTGTTTGTGGGGTCTATACACCTCGGCGCCGGACGTTCTCGCGATCCAGAAAAAGATGTGCATTACTCTGGTTCTTTCAAATCGGGCGAGTTGTCGAGATGCGTTTAAGAGTGATCTATAGTGTATGACTGGTTGCGTGGCTTACCCAGCTCTAATTCATAAAATTAAACAATTGGCTAAAATTGGGTTTTATTGCCTCTTCAGAAAAACAGCAATTTTGACAATAAGACTAAAAATATGCGTTACCGCAATTTTTTGTATAAAAAAAAATTCAAATACTACAAGAAATAATCTAATAAGACTATAAATACTAATTAAAATAACGTTGACCGTAAAGTGATGCCTCTAGTGGAAAAAGTTGGCATATCCCAAATCTAAATGTTACGTTTAAAAAAATATATTTTGAAGGATCAAGACTCATCTCCCTTTCTCAGAAGCCTATGAATGATTGATGATGTTTTATTCTAAAGAGGGGGACAAGAGAGTTTTTTTTTTAATGTTTACCTAATGATGTGTTCTGATAAAACAAAAACTGTGAATTCTTGTTTTTCGCAATTCTTTCCAAAGCTCTTGAAAAGCTTTGGGTTGCTGCTATCACTTGTATTGTAGGAGAAAATCAACTCGCAGGAAATAGATCTAAGCACATTAAACATTGTTTTGTATAAATGTTAGGAACGTATAGAAACCTGCTAAAACACAAGCCCACTGTCTTTTTGCTCTTTCTAAACTTTAAGCCTAAAAAACTTTTTAGAACCGGAACAATATGGCCTAAATATTTTCGCAATATATTTTAAAAACCAGGAGATAATAGTTTGGATTAAAATAAAAGGTTAAATAAAGTTGTTTGCAATAGGACAATATATTGGTTGAAGAATACCCAGATCTAACATTCAAATTATAATCCACTTGTATAACAAATTACGTATCTAGGGCACGCCGAGTTAGCCCGTCAAACTCATAGACAAGAACAGTCGCCATTTTAATTAGTACAGACCAATCCGGTTATTGTATTTGCTGCTCACAGACAACGTTGTGACCGTCACGTCATAATATGTTATATAGGGTGATTCACGTAACTTGTCCATTAAAAGTTCTTGAATTTGCTATGATATCTCGATTTTGAAACTTCGGCGATAAGGAGAGGCTATGATCTAGTTAGAAAGTGACATTATCAATGTCGCACTTCCGGTTACATCGAAAGTCATAGCCAACTTTAATATTATAAATAGAAGCCTATATTTTTTATTGCATTTTTAGATTCTATAGGGAATTTTAAAGCCAATTTTATAAAACATCTTCTTAGCTATCGGTTACCGTTTCGGAGTTATTTTGATTTTTGTGAAAAAATCCAGAAAAACGTATGATGCATTAAAGGGGTGTAACAGCTATACAGTAAAAGGTAGACAGCTTTTATGTGAATTGTGGAGGGTACACGTACTCTACTATTTAACGAAGGCATAAAAAGTAAACAAAATCATACAGGGTATCTCACAACCTAGGTTTGATTTAGCATAACTTCTTAGTACTAAAAGTATTTTTTTTTTCAAATGGAACACGCTGTATATTTTTACACTATGCGATGTAGAATTTAATTCTATATCGAAAAGCTATAAGTGTTCTTATATCTATCTCTATCGCTTCTTTTAGGATTAGTGATTTTAAAAAAATTTAGTTTTGAATTAGTATTTCATTAGAAAATTGGTACGCAGTAGGCTGTGGGGACTACGGAGTATTAATAACAATATCGGTCTACACTCAAATGATCTGTCAAATTATTTTGGTCTGTGTTGTCGTGTTTATTGCATTAGCAAAAATGAAAAACCATTTTAATAATTATAAAAATGAAATTAATTAAATTTATTTCTTATTCACGGAGAATGTAATAAAATTGTAAGCAGAACATTCCGAGTATTTAGTAGCCGATATCCTCACTTGCCGCCTATTAACAGAACGCATTTCCGAAGAATTCTAGAAAACTTTTTACGTACTGGACAATGGAAGCTTAATAAACAGGTGCCAAAACCTGTAACAGAGGATGAGAATTATGAAATAATGGTGTTAGCTTATTTTCACAGCCACCCTCATAGTTCCATACGTGCTGCTGCTGAAGAAATTTGGCCATGACTTTCGATGTAACCGGAAGTGCGACATTGATTAACTTACTTTTTCTAAATAGATCATAGACAACTATGCTTAACCGCGAAGTTTCAAAATCTAGATATCATTGCAAATTAAAGAACTTTTAATGAACAGGTTCCGTGAATCAACCTGTATAAGTTGTAGAAGGAGTACGTGATCGCACAACGTTAAGGTTAAGCACTAATATTGCGTAAACCGGTCAAAAAGTCAATAGAATACTCGAATCACTCTTAAATCAAGCTTTTGTAGTTTTTATTACTATATACTTCATCAGGATGACACTGTAAGTTTTACAAATTAAAACAATTAAGACAATCAAAACTCAAAAATTCAAAAAATGTAAGTCACATAAGAGTAGGTCGTTAACAATCCAAAACATTAGAAAAAGGTTCCACAAATTTTCCAAAATACATGTTAAAATGTAAAAAGACTAACATACAATGATTCAAAATCATACAAAGTTATTTCTTTTTTTTTTTAAAAATTAGCAAGACGGCATCTTTCTTACTAAGCGCAGCGACACGGACGCAACAACAACAAATACCTAAGTCGACTGAGGACCAGGACTGAAACAGGAAAGCGGGGTGGGCAACGCTCAGAGCAGCATACAACATATCCAAAGCTATACAGGGTTTTCCACGGTAGCCGTTCGTTAGAAGTTTCCGAGGTTAGAAAAAACCTGGAACTCTGAATTTTTGGAATCCGGGGCTATTCAAGATTCTCTTTCATTTTAAAATATTTTCAGTGTCTTACCACTTCCGGTTATACCGGAAGTCGCCATGAACTTTCTTATTTTAAATGGAACAGCCTGTATATTATTTCATTTTTAAATTCCTGAGAAAATTTTATGATGAGTTCTAATAGGTTTCCCTATACCTATTTTCAACTGCTACTTAGATATCTTGATTTTTTTTTAAATTTTGAAAGATGTAGCGTTATTTGCAACACAGTATCTTTTGCCCATTTTCGACTGGTAATAAACACTTCTAGGGTAGATGGAAGCACAAGAATGACACTTTCGAAATCCACATTGACAATTGATTTGTCGCATACAGGCTGTCCAAAACTGCATGACCAATTACAAAATCTTCAAACTTGAAAAAGTTATTTTTTTCAAATGGAACACCCGGTATATTATTGGATGATCAGATGCAGAATTTAATTCTGCATCGATTCGCTATGACTTTCCCTATACCTATTTATAGTTATAATATTTTTCTTAAAAACAGCGAACGTAACATTCCAACTAAACGAGTCATAAACGATTCACAAAGAAATTTTTGAAAATAGTTTCATTGACTAGATGTTATCTCAGGGATTATAACTACCGCATTTGCACTTCGTTGCAGCTTCTTAAATACTTTTCAGAAAATACGTACGCAATACCTTCTATTTACAGACATACCTAGTCCCTTTATGGGACACTACTTAATTAACAAGATTCCCAGAAGTCGAAGGTGGTCTAGGTATTCGTACACAGTTCATCATCCAAAATGCTAAATATTTCTATCAACTTTTAATATGTATTAATTTTATATTTCACACCTTGCGGTCAACAAAGTTGAATTGCTATCAGTTTTTTTGCTTGCTAATTTATATGGTATATTAAATACATTCATTCATAGTGCATCGGTTAAAAATCATAAGAGAATTTTAGATACATTCATTACTAATGAATTGTATGTTAGCAGTCCAATTCTGACAATCAGTGTTTTTCTTACTGGGCGATTTTGGGTACAAATACGTAATCGACACAATAGTCATTAACAAACAAATAAATTATGTCTATAAATTACAAGATGTATGATGATATATATAATATTCAAAACATGTTATTGTGCTATAGTGGTAGTAATTGCATGAAAGCATATGTTTTCTTACTCTAATTTCGGTACGTGTGATTTCTAATGATTACTAATGATTATGAATAAACCAATTTACTTAAGATTATTCACATGTATACAATAAACTCACGCAAATTCAATATTTTTCTAGTATTATATCAGATACAAATATTGTTACATACATCGGTGCACAATATTCGTATTATGAGCATATAGGTCGAAAATTTGTAGCATATTACATACAAACGGGTCTCAAGTGCATAGTTTAGTTTGGCAAGAGAAATTGTTTATCATCCATTAAGTTGCAGATCCATTTGGGTACACTAACAATAAGTTTCTATGCTATCTATCGCCAAAGTAATTCATTAGATATAGCAGTCGCCACAAGTGATGGCGAGCGGTGGGAGTAGGTTCGCGCAGCAGTAGACGGGCACAACGGATTTATAGTATCTATTAAATTCCAACTTAAAATTTAGCGAGATTTACGTCAACGTGCCTTATTTCTCCAGCAATGATTAAATATGGAAACTTTAATTGAACCAAAAATATCATCTACATATAACCAATTTATTTGTGTTCGTCAGAAAAGCTGAGCTTTATTGTTAGATCGTGTAAACATTTTTGGGATCAACACACAATAACAATGTTCTAAAGCACTTTTTTTTATAGGAAATCGACTCGAATACGCATTCTTAATTTGGAATTCTTATTAGTATATGCAGAAATTTTCAAAATGTGTACTCCAAAATATTCTGAAACTTGTATCTAACATAGTAATAGATTTAAAAAAAAACATGAGTTAAAAGGTTTTCCATTAAGTCCAACCTTAATTTTAAAAGAAACATTTATTTATTCTTAAGTATCACAAAAATTCACAATACACAACAGAACAAACGTTAATGGACAAAGGTTATGCAATTTGGCGGCTGAGAAGGGCATGGTGATAGTGAGTACAAAATTTGAGCACAAAAAACAAGAAAAAATTACATGGATGTTTCCCGGAAAAAAAGATGGAAATCAGATAGACCACGTTTTAATAAATAAAAAAAGATTGTCTGCCATAAGAGACGTAAGAAGTGAAATAAAAGCAAATATAGATTCTGACCATTTGCTATTAGTTGCTACAATAAAACAGAAAGTGGGAAAATTTTATAAATCAGAAGAAAGAAAACAGAAGTGGGAAGTACAAAAACTGGTAAACGAAGATAATATTAAGGAAAAATATATAAAAGATGTAGAAACGAAAATACAGCAATTAGACTACAGAGAAGGAGCGGATGAAACTTGGGAAGGTATCAAGAGTTGTGTAAGGTATGGAGCACTTCAACAATTAAGCACAACGCGAAAGAAACTGAATAATGAATGGTGGAACGAAGTATGCGAAAGAGGTGTAAGAGAGAAAAATGAATCCAGGCTAAAATGGTTAAAGACAAATGATCAAACAGATAAAGAGCAATACGTAAGAAAAAGAAATAAAAGTAAACAAAATATTAGAAAAGCTAAGGAAGAATGGCTGATAAACAAAATGAAAGAAATTGAAACAGAAGCAAAAACGGGCAATACAAAGAAATTCTATCAAATGATAAGCAACCACAAGATCTCACGGGAAGTCAGGATATCCAGTATGAAAGACAAGGAAGGGAAAGCAGCAGAAAATGAAGAAAATATAAAAGAAATATGGAAAGAACATTTTAAAGAGATACTAACAGAAGAGCAGGGAAATCAAAACATTATTGTTAATGCAGTAGAGCAAGAGGTTTCCGTACCTACTGAAGAAGAAGTGGAAAACGCAATATCCAAGATGAAGAACGGCAAAACGCCTGGCCCAGACGGCATAAACATTGAATTATTAAAGTATGGAGGAAATAAATTGCAAAAAGAAATCTACAAACTAATAAAAACAATATGGGAGACGGAAGAAATGCCAAGTGAATGGAAGAAAGGGGAAATTATAACCATCCACAAGAAAGGGGACAAAGCGCTTTGTAAAAATTACCGCGGTATTACGCTTTTAAATGCAGCATACAAAATATTTGCAAAGATTTTGCAGCGCAGATTATCAAATTTGGAGGACGTAGTGGGTGGCTATCAATATGGTTTCACAGAAGGTAAGTCGACAACAGACCCGATAC
Source organism: Cetonia aurata (assembly GCA_949128085.1). Classification (NCBI taxonomy): domain Eukaryota; kingdom Metazoa; phylum Arthropoda; class Insecta; order Coleoptera; family Scarabaeidae; genus Cetonia; species Cetonia aurata. The sequence continues at coordinate 5,085,031 of OX421885.1, forward strand.
ATGTGCTGAAACAAATAGTAGAGAAAGCAAGGGAGTATAACATGCATATGGAAATGATGTTCATAGACTATCAACAGGCGTTTGACACGGTGAAGAGAGGCTGCCTTATAAAAGCACTGGAAGAACTAAAGGTGCCTGCTAAATTAGTGAGGCTAGTGCAAATGACGTTAAACCAAACCAAAGTCAGGATAAGAACTAGTGTAGGCGAGACGGATGAATTTGAGACTAACCGAGGTGTGAGGCAGGGCGATTCTTTGTCGGCAACACTATTTAATTTCGCACTAGAATATGTGACCCGTAAAGTTAACAAAACGGGAAATATAATAAATAGAAGTTGGCAGATAGTAGCATATGCAGATGACTTAGTTATCATTGGCAGGAATAGAAAAATAATAGAAGAAATATATATAGAGATAGAAACAGAGAGTAGGAAAATGGGACTAGAAATAAACAGGGAGAAAACCAAATATATGAAAATAGGAGAAAAGGTGACACGGGAAAGAGTAAATATCTCAGGTGGGGTGTTTGACGTAGTTGGGAAGATCAAATATCTAGGAGTAACTATTACAAGTTTGGGGGAGACTGACGAAGAAATAAAAGAAAAAATACAAGCAGCAAGCAGGGCCTATTATGCAAATAGGAGACTACTGCAAAATAAACATGTATCAAAGAAGGTAAAAATAAAGTTATACAAGACAGTCATAAGACCCACCATGATATATGCTGCGGAAACTATGAAACTAACACAGAAGGATCAAATAGCTTTACAAGTACAGGAAAGGAGAATAATGAGGGCAATGATGGGACCGACAAAAATAAACGAGCACGAGTACAGAAGAAAAACAAATGCAGAAATTTTGCAAGCATTGGAAGGGGAGGACATTGTTAAAGTGATCAAAGTGCAAAGAATTCGATGGCTAGGACACATATATAGAATGAAACCGGAAACGGCGGTGAGAGCAGTGACGGAGTGGAATCCGGGAGTGAAGAGAGGCAGAGGGCGGCCCAAGGCAAGATGGAGAGACGAGGTGGAGCAAGATCTGGAGAAGGTGGGAGTAAGAAGATGGAAACAACTCGCTTCAGACAGGAAAAAGTGGAAGGAGGTCGTGGAGACATATTCGAAAGGAACATGGACTCTCTAAAGGATGCAAGAATGGGACAAATCCAACCGAATTGGATTCAGAAAGCTTCATTACGAAGCGGCGAAGCTCCGTCAGGGGCGTAGAGCCTTATATATATATATATATCACAAAAATATTTATTTAAATTCTAAGTATAGTCTGTCCATCGGTATAACGATTTCACTTTTAAGGATTATTGGGGATTATACACTACCTGGTGCCGCAGGTACCGAGTGATTATGTAGATGAGGTAATGGGCCGTATTAGGAGAAATTTTCTTAAGTAGAGAAGTAATTACACTGAGAAAAATAGATAGTAACAATAGGGACAACTAACTTTATAGTTGGTTGTATTATAATTATATTAGAGCGTACCATCTTCCTAATAAACAGTAATACATGGATGAATACTGGGTACTAGATAACGTATTGTTGTCCTTGAGTTAATATCATTCATTATATTTATAATACGTGGTAACATTTTTTTTTCTCCGTGTATGTAATTTATAATTACCATTTTCAATTTAAACTTTATTATTCTAAAGTAAACAATTCAAATTGAAGACAAGATAATTATTTGTATATTAAATTTGTGATAATCTGTCACTGCATTTTAACAGTTTATCAGCCTGTATGTAGTACTCTTTCTAAATACGTCGCTGTAAACCACCCGTGCTCGAAAAGTATTATAGCGGTTGGGTAGCATTTATTTTCTGAAAATTGGGTGCTAATAAATAAGTCAAATCGTTATATCTATGGACAGACTATACAAACTCTGCGATTACTTGCTGGAAATGGCCATCTCGACTCTACAAATCCTCATTCTCTTGGAGGAAGTTTTGTATGACATTTTCACACAACTGTGACTGAATATTAGTTTTGAGGACTGCATTAGCATAGACTGTTTTCCTTCACGTAGCCCTAAAGAAAAAAGTCTGGCGGAGCTAAATCGCACGATCTGGATGGCCAATTTATGCCCAGTTTCGCGAAATAACGCATCCAGAAAATTTCTCTCGGAGCACTGCAAGTGTTCTACAAAGGCAAAGCCGGGAGTTTAAATCTGGTGATCTCCACTTGTTAGTATTTTGACGTTTTAATATTTTTTTGAGTTTTGATACATACTTATTTATAGTTTATTGCCCGCAACCTCTTTCCATAGGTATTAGAAAGAATATGAATTGATTACGGAATAAATAACTACTCGGTTGTACCAGACGTTCCAACAATTTCTTTATTGTCTTTCTCAATTGTTTAATTATTTAAATGTATAAACTTTCTTGTTATATGGAAAAACAACATAAATACATTAAATTTACGAACAACGGACATACACAACATTTAAAAATATTCATAAATTTATCAATATTTTAAAATGTTGTACATATCCGTTGTCCGTAAAAATGTACTTTCTGTCATCTGACATCCAATCATAGATCTATATATACGTATATGATCTACATTTAATCACAGAGATTTCAATAACTTGAATATAGTGCTGCCAACCTTTAGTGACCTTTTTGCCGACCTAGGCCGGAAAATTGTGTGTTTCCGAACTAGAGCTGTTATCCGGATCCGGTTAATTTTGGATCCGGATAATGTACTATCCGGATATCCGGATCTGAGTGCTATCCGGATCCACTATCCGGATCCGCTATCCGAAACCTCGGATCCGGATCCGCTATCCGAAACCTCGGATCCGGATCCGCTATCCGATACCTCAGATCCGGATCCGCTATCCGAAACCTCGGATCCGGATCCGCTATCCGATACCTCAGATCCGGATCCGCTATCCGAAGCCTCAGATCCGGATCCGCTATCCGATACTTCGGATCCGGATCCGCTTCTTAAATTCGAATATACTATTCGGTGCTGGGATCTAGATCTGATAACTATACATAAAACATACAAATTATTATCGAACAACTGAATGGTAATTACGTATTTACAGGTTTACCTTATTATATGGCTATGTATTAATGATATTCAATGTAAATCTGATGTCTTGATTCACGATACATTTATTATGAAAGCAATGACTAGGAAAATCTATTCGCATTCATTAATAAATAAATAGGTGTACCATGTAAAATTTACGGATAATAGCGGATCCGGATCCAAGGATTCGGATATCCGGATAGTTTTGGATCCGGATATCCGGATCTCAATTTTGTCGGATATCTCCAGCACTATTCCGAACGATTTAAAGTAATGCAAACTCAGTGTTTCTGAACGGATTTAATTTTACCAGTGTCTGTATTTGAAAGCTGATTAATAATCAAAAGATAAGCAATATTTAAGCTGAAGCGTGTTTTGGGTGCAAGGCGTTGGCCGGGATACAAGGAGCATTTATAAAAGGCGTGTATCAGTATATACACTCCGCCAATTTAGTTTTGAATCATAAAAGTATCGCATAATCTTTGTTTGTAGCATAAAGTTGTAAATATACTTTAATGCGCTCTAAGATATAATTTCTATGATTGTTTAAATAAAATACAGGCCAAATAAAAACAAGAACTCATACTTGAGATTTTTATTAAAACAAGAAATTATAATTTTGGAAAGAAAAATGTCATAACAGTAGCTTTTAATACTGAGTATTGCCACCTCTGGCTCTTATGACCGCTCGCATACGGTTTGGCAGAGATTCGATTAACCTCCGTATATAAGCCTGATCCAAATTCTCCCACTCGTCACGGAGAGCATTTGCTAGTCCATGCAGGTCCGCTGGGGCAACATTTTGGGTTCGTATCCGTCTGTGAAGGAGGTCCCACACGTGCTCGATAGGGTTCATGTCCGGACTTACCGCAGGCCAATCTAAAACTGGAATACCAACATCGTTAAGGTATTCCTGGACGATTATTGCAACATGCGGTCGAGCATTATAGTGCATTAACATGAATTCGTTTCCTATAATTGGCGCATATGGTACTACATGTTCTTCTAAAATGTCCGTTATATACCTGTGGGCAGTCAGTGTACCTCTGTCTACTGGTACTAACTCTGTACGACCTGTTAAACAGATGCCTCCCCAAACCATAATAGGGCCACCAGCGAAATTAGGTCTAGGTCTGATATTACACTGCGAATAGCGCTCACCGTCTCGTCTGTACACTGAGATACGCCTATCTGAGGTGTAAAGACCAAATCTTGACTCATCTGTGAAGAGTATATTGGCCCAGTCATTAATGTTCCAATATACATGTTCTCTGGCAAACCTTAAGCGAGCCACTCGGTGGTTCCTAGTGAGACGAGGGGCTGTTACAGCTACTCTAGCTCTTAATCCACTCTGTCGTAACCTATTCCGAATAGTTTGAGTACTCACACGAGTATTTCTGACTCTAGCCAAGTCGTTCTGCAATTGTCTCGCAGTTACATGTCTTCGACGTAATGCTTGTAGTAGTAAATAGCGGTCATCTTGGCGAGTAGAACATCTTGGACGACCTGGTACAGGTCTTCTACTGTAAATGCCTGTTTCCCTATATCTGGCTACGGCTCTAGAAACACTTGACTGATTGATGTTCATCAAATTAGCAACGTATGCTTGAGATCGTCCATCTTCGATTAAAGCAACTATAGCAGCCACTTGTTCTGAAGTTAAATTGCTCATTTTAGTTTTAAAAGCGTTGGTACAGAACTCTGACTTCGCACTTTAAAATTTGTCCGTATAGGAAGACTTTCAATAAACAACTGAACAAACCTTACACATATGCATTTTTCTAAATGTGTTCTTTTAGAAAAAAAAAAAGTAAAAACGCTAAGTTCCATTATTTTGTTAGTGTTTTTATAGTTCACATACACGAGACAAACTTTTTGTGAACGTATAAAAATATCTTGGTTCATAAATGCCCTTTTTTAGTTTATGCGATACTTTTTTGGCGGAGTGTATAATTCCTAGTTCTACGATGCAAAAATTATCGTTTGGTCTTTATATATATTTTATATGCATATCGTTATAGTCCATAGATATAAGCAATATCTCATAGCGAATTTTCGATCAGAAATGGAATTAGGCGACTCGGGCGATAAGAATCAGATAAACAGGTTTACTCGACTGATGAACACGTATAGCAGAAATACATCGGCATCGCGATAAAAATTGCTATTTTATATCGGACTGAAAACACTGAATAATAAGGAGCTCACCGTCCCGAACGCAGAGCCTATGAAGTGGGCATGAACAAATCCGTTTGTTTGCCCAAAAGTCTAAAACCGTGCTCTATTCTAGTAATATTTTTCACATAAATTTTAATATTTATCAAAAAAGCGCTGTTATTTCTTATTTTAGTGCAATCTTTCAATTAAATGTAATTATTATCATAATTAGAGATATAATTGATGTCAAGTTCATCATTTGATACCCTCAGGCATCAAAAAGTGTTGCCTATTTTGCGAAAAAAAAGTAATGATGGCATTTATATGAATGGGATAATAAAAAGAAATTATTTATTTACTTTTTTGTGATAACTAAATTATATATAACAATGTTTTAAAGCAAGAGCGTAATTCGCAGAAAATATTTAGTTTTGTCAACGGGTCTAAATGTAATCTCTTCCGACTACCCTCTGGAAACCGAAAGGCAGGTGACGCATTCTGGACAATGTCCAGTGACAGATGAATAGTACAACCCACAATAAGTTGCTCACATCACGCTGTATTACACAGAGAAATTGAAATTTGGCGTAAGGATTATCGATTATTATTCGGAGGGAATGTCCGCCCTACCATAACACCACACACATAGATTTGCGGCAGCATAGATCCTATCGACATGGTGGTTTGAATTGTCCACTTTCGTCGTGTTATAATCAGCTAGCCACTAGCTTATTTGTTAGACAGCGTGTTCCCCTTATATTTCCCCTACTTTTATGCCGCGATTTTTTTAACATTTATATTTCTTCAACAGCATTTATACCTTCTAATCCAATGAGAAATCTGTTATCAACTGTTTTAAACAGGAAATATCACATTCAAAACGTTACTTAAAGTTAAACCAACTTTAACGTGTCGGTGCAAACGGACATATGAGTTTCTAATACTTGATTTCGATTGTGTTAATCTTATTATTTTATTATTAATGTCTCAAAATACTAGAATGGTATTATGCATTTATGTATTGCACACTGTTATTCACTCCACTTGTATTTTAGTGTTATTTTTATTATTTAATACAGTACAAGCTCGATAAACCACCGTTTCTTAAACCGAAAAGTTCAGTAATCCACTGTTTTAGAAACAGAACCGATTGTTTGATAATCCGACGTTTTGTGTTATCTTTTTGAAAATTTTGGGAAAATTGGATAGTGGATGTAAAATTGTTGATATAGCACGTTTTTATAACGTAGGTCGTGCAACCATTTATGATATTCGAAAAAATAAAATGAATATAGAAAATTATGTCACGCAGGCAGAATCGTCATAAACAAATCTAAGAAGCGCTGTACACGTGGTTTCTTCAAGAACGACGAAGAAATACACCAATTACAGATAATATTTTGCACCAAAAGGATATTTCTTTCTATGAGAACATTTATCAGAAAAGTTATTTTCGTGTCAGCGATGGTCGGTTATCCAACTTTAAAGCACGCTATGGTATTCCAATGTTGACTGTAAGTGGAGAAAAATTATCTAGCAATACATGTTTTACTTTTTAGCGGCACACATAAACTTAAACTGTTGATGATAGGAAAAGCCAGATGCCTTAGAGCATTTAAAAATATTCGTCTACCACTCATTTATAAACATCAAAATGTATCATTCCAAAAAACAAACTAAAATCGATGATTTTGTAAATAAATTTTTCTAATCGGGTGTTGTAATAAAGCTAAAACAAAAGACGACGCAGTGCTGATATGGCTATTACAGCATACTGTGCTGTAATGAGATATTAACGTGGGTGGGGGGGACTTTTGCCGGAACGTAATATAGACGATTAATGTGCAAATTAGAAAAAATACTGTAAAAAACGTGTGCCACAATGACATGTAATGCTCGTACTTTGAATCTCTTGCCGCTACGCGGCTCGAGATTCAAACTTGTACTCGCATTACATAAACGTCATTATGACACTTGTGTTTTAAAATACTATAACATAAGTTTGTAATAGCTATGTATTTTACATATACAGGGTGATTGATCGAGATCGTCCATTAGAAAGATTGGGCCTCCTAGTAATAATTAATTTCTGTAAAGTTGCATACGTACATAGTGTAATAAAATCTACGCCCTGAAAATATTTTCAAGATGGCGGCACTTCCGGAAACACCGGAAATTGACATCAACTTTCTTATTTCAAATGGAATGGTATAGTTTTCTTTGCACTTTTTAAATCTAAACGTTATTCTAGAGGAACTTTTACTAGTATTCCCTATACCTAAGTGCAGCCGTTTTGGAGATTTAAACTCGATTTTTTCAAATACAATTTTTTTCCCCATTTTTTTTTTCAATATTCTGAAATCTTATTAAATTTTGCATCAAAATGGATTAACGTTCCCCATACATATCTGCAATAATTTTTAAGTTATGAAGGTTATTGATACATTTTAGAGGAAATTACAAAATGTTCTTAATAGAAACTCGATTTTTTGAAATATAGGTAATACCCACATTTTTGTGTAATCTACCTACCTACATATGTATTAGAAGTACAAATCTACATAAGTTTATTGTTTATTTTTTTTCTATTAAAAGTATTGCAAACAAAAAGGTTGTTCTGTATTCCTAAGATTGAAAATAAACATTTTTTTATTAGTACGTATACATATTTAAGAGACTCAGTAATCCGCTGTTTTTAATAATTCGGCGTTTCACAAATCTTCGTGATGCCTGATTATCGAACTTGTACTGTAATTACCGGATTTTCGCGCATGTAGTTCATATTCGAATATAAACCGCACCCTTCCATAACTCGCACCCTTATACATAGATTTATAAATACGGTAAATGCATTCATATACTCTGAAAGAAATGCACGAAAATACGCTATTCGCGATTTACATGACCGTTGGTGGCGCTGCTGTTTTGCCAATATGGCGGCTGACAGAGGGACACTTCTAATATTTACATCAGTTTACATTGGTTAACATTTGTTTACTTTAGTATTGCGGTATTAGTTAAACGTTTTATCTCTTTTTTTAAAATTATCAAAACACCAGATTGTTTTAAATCTTTGAGCATACATTTTGGAAGCAAGTACGTGGTTTTATTATTAATTAACACAGAAATTATAAGTTATATAATTTAGGTTCATAAGTAACACGAAAAGGAAATGAATATACATAAAAGGGGTAGTCACATTAACTGTTGTGTGTATAACTGCCATACAATGAAAGGGAAAGACAAACATTTGAGTTTCCATACATTTCCGAAGCAAAAATGTAGTTATGTCTATATTACCAACAAAATGGGTATTCAAGAAAGAATAGATAGGAGAAAGGCATGGGAAATAAAACTAGTGATGGGAAAATCGATTACTCCTTATATGAGGGTCTGTTCCTTACATTTTACTAAAGATGATTTTATATTACCAGGTATGTTATGGTTTAAAAATAAAATAGTCAGTGTAACTTGAGATATGTTTTAGATATCGAGTGCAAGTTCCCTCGATTAAAGAAAACTGCCGTGCCATCCCAAAATTTACCGCAAAAATCGTTTAGAGAGAAGATACCGAAATGCAGAAAAGTGCATGAATTCAGGAAGAACATGGCAGTATCTGAAGTGGAAAATGCAGATAAGTCGTCAAGCGATATAGTTCCACAGGCAGAGGGTTTAACAGCAAGTGAAACCATAGCAGTTCAAAGTTTGCTGGAAATCAGTAATGTTAAACAATTTGAAGATAAGGCTGTACAAGTGCAAACTGGAAATATTATTGTTCATGCACTGCACTGATAAGCATATTATTTTAAAATACAAATTGGTACAATTATACAAATTATGTACAAATCATATACCTACAATTATTCAAATTATATTTAATGTTAGCAATTTCAACTAAGATATTTTCAATTACAATGTAGTGCATTATAATTTTAAAACGGCAGTGTAATTGTTTTTATATCTTAGGTTTTAATTGCAAAAATTCACAATAATTTGAATTTTTTTATTATATTATACACTAATATTTTCTTGGTTTTTAGTGCTCTCCAATAGTAATAATAACTAAAGTTATTATCTGACGTTTCGGCTTTTAATAAACTTTGGATAATGTTGCTACACTGTTGAATAGTGTTGTACAAATATTGAACCAGTTATCCAATTTAATCAATGAATATCTTGCAAAAGTTTAGTTGTTCTTTACACAAAATGTGGCACGAACAAATTTATAAAATAACATGCTCATCTCTAAGAACATTAAAATATGAAATAAAATTAAAGGATGCATGGATGTTGAGAAATAATAGCTTTATCTTAAAGTTTAACATCAAACCAAGTGATCATTATCTAGCATTTTATACCAGTAAAAACCTAACCAATATTAAACAACGGAACTAATTACAATGTTTTTTTTTTGTTAATATGGTGACCATTGCATAATATATTCTTAATGTAGCTTTACTCTTTACAGATAAATTGTCAACAATTTCCAAACCGCTTGGTAGCAACGCCATGTTCTGAATGTGGCTAATGATAAATATTAGTTTTTGTAAGCACAAATAAAGAAAAGTGCATTATTTCTCCTACTTTCCCATGTGATACAAATTTCTATTGCAGTTCTGGGATATTGTTCTGTATGGGTTTAGCAAGTAATGTATCTTATTTTTATGTAACTAAAAGGAGCAACGTACCTGGAATATACAGATTTGACATTTGTGAACACAGGTCACTCAAACAGGTTGTAGTAGTTACATTAGCCCTCGTAACACCACCGACTAATGATCCGCGGTTCATTTTGGTACAAATGTTTCGTAATATGTTCATTGTGGCCTAAAATTAAGTTTAATATAAGTGGTTTTAAGATAAATGGTTTTTCACTTAATATTTAATCCACAAAAATAGAATAAAAAAACATACGGAGGGCAGAATATTCCTAGAGAAACAATGTTTTATTTATAACAGTAGTTAGTTTGCTTTTATAGAGACATTCTTTAAAAAAATCTAATCGTAAAATTTCATGGTTACAAAACTTTCTTGTCTTAAGAAGAGGTTAACTAGTTAGGTTATAGTTCTCGCCATCGATATAGGCGACATCTATAAACGCATTGCCGGGTGATTAACTGGTAAAATAACTAAAATAATAAAAATACATACATGTTTGAGTTTTATCACAGACAAGAGAATATACAGACTGTCAGCTAAATGTAATTTTTTGGAAGCATAAAAGGAAGCAGGATGTTTGCCGCTGCTTCCCTGTGCTATATATATAGACCCTAACTTGAACTAATCGACACGCGATGGCGCCGCTAAAATACAGGAATTATGTGCGACGTTGTCAATAATTTTGATTCATTTTCACATAAGAAAACGTAATTAAAAAGTATGAAATATACACGGTATTCGTGTGTATGTAAGATATTTAATAAATATGAAAATAAATATAAAAACTAATTGCTATAATTTGATTTTAAATTAATTATTATAGGAATAAATAATACCTAAATTTTATTTTCACTATAAAAATAAATAAAAGAATCATCCAGAATGTCAGAAAGAAGCAAGAACACAATAAAATAGTATGCACTGCCTTAATTTAAAAAATGGGAAAATAACGACCAAACATCTTTGTGAAACATGCATACCGATGCATTTTCTAACGTTAGCGGGATCTTTTATATTAATATTAGCCGCCATTTTTTAAGGACATTGAAAGTTGTGGAAAAAAAATAAATGTGATTTTCGTAAGTTTGAGAGTTTGGTTATCGGTTTCTTGAACGACAATACGTAAATCTTGAAGGATGTCCAAGATATCGGCGGATATAATTATTACTGGTACACATCCTGACATTAGCGGACATTTTTATATACATAAATATAACCCGCCAGTTTTGAAGAACATTAGGGGTTATGGGAGAAAAAATAGATGCGATTTTTATAAGTTTAAGGGTTTGTGCATCGACTTCAGAAATGACAACTCGTAAATCTTGAGGGATGTCGAAGATGTTGACGGATATAATTATTACTGCCATGTCGTCTTACTGGTACACTTCCTAACATTCGCGGAAATTTTTATATAAATACTACTCGCCATTTTTGACGGACATTGGAAGTTGTGGCAAAAAAAATAAATGTGATTATTATAAGTCTGAGAGTTTGGTTATCGGTTTCAAAAACAATAAAAAGTAAATCTTGAGGGATGTCGAAGATATCGACCGATATAATTATTACTGCCATGTCGTGGTACTGGTACACTTTCTAACATCAGCGGATTTTATTTAAATAGTGCACGCCAATTTTTAAAGAGATTAAACTTGTGTGGGAAAAAATTGTGGAATTTTGATAAGCTTGAAGGTTTGTTTATGGACTTCAGAGATGACATCACGTAAATCTAGAGGAATATCGAAGATGTCGGCGGATATAATTATTACTGGCATGCCGTCCTACCGATGCACTTCGTAACATTAGCGATAATTTTTATATGATTACCTGCACAAACATGTAGGCATATACCTAATCTAAATTTATTTCAGTGTTAGTCAGTAATAAATTATTTGAATAACGATTTATTTGGTGAAAGAATCATTCCAATAATGCTTTATTCAAATAACGTTTTCTTGAAATAATTCTTCATTCAAATGATTTCTCATAGTTTTATTCAACAATAACAGATGAAAATTTCATTCAAAAAATTATTGAATGATGCCCAACTTAGGCCACCCTTACCGGGCTCATTGTGCCTGCCATACTAATTCAAATAAAATAAAATCAAATTTTTCCCATCTAAAACTCCTGCTTCGACATAAATGTTCACCTAATTGAAACTTTTAATGGATATAGTTTTTAAAATATGGTAATTTGACAATAGCCGTGAACGATGTATGCGACATAATAACTAACTTAAAGCCAAAAATGCCCGTTTTTTTTTTAATAACGGGAATAATAAACGAATGGCAACAATCGAGTTTGAAGAAAAAATTCGCCAAAGGAAAGTTGATACCAAGATTTGCCATGTTTTTATAAAAAAAATACCAGGTATTTTAAATAAGCGGATTAGCGGCGGTGTCCTTTAGATGTAACAGCTTTGTCGGCGCGCCGTCTACAAGAGCAGTGGCAACATTGTACTGTGTCCGGGCTTCATGCTGTTGGCGCTCTTTTAGCGATATATAAAATTATGTACAGACGTTACTTATAGTGACATCTAGTATCAGTCCTATAAACAATTCTAGTCGCCCTATCTAGCTGACGGTCTGTTATGTTCTCTTGTCTGTGGTTTTATTCAATATACCTATATTTTAACCATCTACAATATCAAAAATAAATATCTATCCAAATAAGGTAGGATTACAACAGAAAACTACATAATATGTAACCGTTAGAATATTGGTACCTGGCTCCGGTAAAAGATGGCCTAGGCCACTCACAAACTAAAATCACTAATATCATCGCTTTGGTGTAAAACTATCCTAAGTCCAAATTCCACATTATGTCAGTTTATTATCAAATTAAATGCCAAGAGCTCTAAATAATATTGTAAAACCATCCTAAATTAATTCTTGTCCCTTTATATTCAGAAAATATAGCTGCTGATTTGTTTGATTTTTGTAGGGTGAGGTATACTATTTTAAAATGAGTAAACGTACGCGAAAGAATATTAAACATATTAGAAGCACTTAGAAGTGAAAATAATGGACAGTAGAGTATAAGTACCTACATAAATTACAGAATCGAAGTACCACCGTGTCAAAATAGCTGTCTACAGTACAGTGGGTCAATAAAGTATTTGAGCACCGTATATTTTTTACATAGACACTGAAAAAAAAAATATCTGTGTTATTACCTTGTAAGTCATACATATACAACGATTGCATATAAAACTTTATACATTACATTCCAACTAAAAATTTCAAATGAGAAACTATTTATTAAATTAAAACAAAAATTCCGATCCAATGAAGTATTTGAACAAATACCTGATATAGAAAAACAACTAACAATTCTGGTATAATTTTTGTTGGTAAACCATTTTTATGTAAGACACTTTTGAGTCTGTTTGGCATAGAAGTAACCAGCTTTTATATATATTTTTTTATTTTATATTATAGTTGTAGGTCCAATACAGAGTGATTTTAAATGATTGAGGATGCTTTGAATTTCCCGCTCTAGATTTTAGGGTATTTTACATGTTCAAAATGGCTACAATGCTAAAATGGCAATCAGCTGTCAGCGTTGTGGGCGACTCGTTAGCACAGACATATTTTCATTAGTTATTCTATTTTTGCTATTTATTACTATTACTTCCATCATTTTTATTTGAAAGTTCTTTTTAGAGCTAGTTTTTTTTATCAGGGTTGACATTCAGGTATGTTTTGCAAAAATTTTAAGGCAAATTAAACTGAACTGAAATCTTTCATTTTTAGTTTGCCTTTTGCAGTTGCACAGGACGCTTTTATTTTAAAAACACATTATCGGCGTGGTATTCACTAAGAGGGTTTTATCTATTTGGATTCTTAAAAACTAAAATATTCCAAAAACGACTTCACAACTTGGAGAAATACAAGCAGCCATCGAACAAGGCATTCAAAATATTAATGAAACTCAATTACAACATGTATTCGAGAATGTCAAAAGAGGAGTAAATTAATGCTTAGAAGCATATGGTGGTCATTTTAAACTTATTTTATGATCTTTTTCATTAAATTGTATATTGTTAAAATCGTTTTATTTAAAATTCGTGTTTCAATGTCAGCAAACTGACAAGACAATTATTGGATTAATTAAAAACGTCATTAAAGCATATGTATTTCATTATATTTCTATATCCCAAGCACCATAATATTTATTAGATCATATCACTACCGTATGAATCGTCCGTTTGGCACGCCACTGATAAGAAACATCAGCTAACCAACGCAATAAAAATTTTGTGCAGCGGGAAATTCAAACCATCCTCAATCATTTACAATCACTCTGTATATGCCAAAGGTTTTCGATTGAATTTAAATCTGGAATTTGAGGGGGACCATTCCTTAACCATGCGTGAGATGTGTTTAGGGTCGTTGTCCTGTAACAGCATATAGGCATTTTTGGTATTCAACTTTTTTATACTTTTTGGAATTTCTTCTTGCAGAATCTTTAAATAATCTTTGGCATCTAAAATTCCTTCAATAAAATGTATTTGACCGACACCATTGTATGACATATTACCCCAAACCATGACATTACCATGGAGGTGGCTTCACAGTGGGGCTAAATTTTCTGTTTGCAAATTGTCTCTGCCCACACGACCTTTCCCGATGATGATCCAATATCAGCGGCTAACGTGCTTGCACTAATTTTTGGATTCCTTTTCACCTCGTTCGAAATTTGTCTCTCATCACGGTTGCTTAAAATCTTTGGTCGATCAGTGCGGCTTCCAATTTTTGTGATTTTTAAGAAATGGTTTGGCATTTGAAATTTTGAGTTGGATAATGGATTGGTAATATGGGCGATTAATGTGCAAATTAGAAAAAAATACTGTAAAAAACTCGTGTCACAATGACTTTGTAATGCTCCTATATTAAATCACTCGTCGCTACGCGACTCGTTATTCAAACTTGTACTCGCATTACAAAATACTAGTAAAACACAAGTGTTTTAAAATACTATTAAAACACAAGTGTTTTACAATACTATTAAAACACAAGTGTTTTAAAATACTATTAAAACACAAGTGTTTTAAAATACTATTAAAACACAAGTGTCACAATGACGTTTGAATAACGAGCCGCGTAGCGGCAAGTGATTCAATGTAGGAGCATTACAAAATCATTGTGGCACGAGTCTTTTATAGTATTTTTTCTAATTTGCACATTAATCGCCCATATTACATTCTGGTAAGCGTCTCACCAGTGCGTTAATATCTCATTACAGCACAGTGTGCGGTAATAACCATTTCAGCACTGCGTCGTCGTTTGTTTTAGCTTTATTGTAACATCCGATTAGAAAAATCTATTCAAGCACTGGTGGGATTTTTACCGGAATGTAATATGGGCGATTAATGTGCAAAATAGAAAAAAAATACTATCCAAAATACGTGCCACAATGACTTGTAATGCTCGTTCATTGAATCCTTTGAATCACTCTCATTACAACAAACGTCATTGTGAGACTAGTGTTTTAATATACTATTATGGAACTCGTTGAGTTGCTCGCTTCGCCTCGCAATCTACAAACTTGCTCGATAAGATATAACTTTCCAACCGTGATATGTAAATAACTATATGTCGAATATTTAGTAGGTAATAGTGTGGTAGTAGGTACACATATTTTACGAGATGGAATCATTAAAACTGCGGCATCCTGTTCAACCACCGCGTGCCGCCGCGGCGGTGGTCTGACCGCTACGAATTAACAATAAAGATATTGTACATTTCATATTATTAATATAATATAGGCTGATTAATATAATACAGCCATTAATAAATATTTTATTTGTTGTGAATTTATAGATTGATTGGTCTAGTCCAAGTAATTTACGTACATTAAACAGTACACTGCGTTTGGTTCAACCATCGTTCAACACAATTTTAATATGCAATACAACACAAATAGATAATTGAAATAACGGACAACAATTGTTCATTTTAATTTAAAATGTGTAATTAATCTAACTACAAAATAATAACAAACGTGTTTTTATTGCAGTAACAAAACTGTATTTAACCTCGTAATATTGTTATACTAAATAAAATTTGGTTTTTACACTTGTCATTTGCTGAGTGTACAAGTGAAAGCCCTTAGTGGAAGCCGGCGTCCAATTAACGCAAGTTTTCGATGCGGAAAATTCATATATCGTCATATCCTCTATTTTAAAAATTGTATGTTTTGTGAATATGCTGTATATAGAACCGTTCCTAACAATATTTTATCGTATATTTGGCCAACGTAGGAGAAGTGGACTCCTTTTTTATAACGACCTGGCAGTCTGGTGCTTATTTATATATACATTGTATTTTTTATAACAGAATATTATATATTTTATATTGATGTTCTTTTAATATCATTACCTATTTCTATATAGAAACAAATATCATCACAACAAAAAATATATATATAAAATCGCCACAATATTGCCCAGTATGTAGGTACCTATAAGCTTATTAACAGCAATATAAAGGTTCAAAAAATATAGAATAAATACTTACACAGGGTGTTTCAGACCACTTGTCCACTATCTTTTTCTCGCGACTCGTGGCAGCTAGACTCATGCAACAGAAAATTTAATAATAAGTACCTGAAGAATCCCCAGAAATTTTAATCGATACACTTTAACGAAGATTTGGTAAAATTCCTGTACGATTTCGGGGCAATTATATTACCCCGAAACCGTACAGGTATTTTACTTGTGCGAGTAAAACTACTTTGATTTAAAAATACACCAAGGAAATTTACTACTAGTGTATGAAAAAAGGTCCCTATTAGTAAAAATCGTTTAGCATGGAAATTTCATATGGAGCTTTACTATATATTTAGGAGAATTCCTAAACATACATAAAGGAATTTTGTATAGGAATATCCCTAAAATTTGTAATTTACCGATGAAGTTTTCTACGTGTAGGTATTTTTCCGATACTACTGAAGTTTATAAGTAGGAAAATCCATACCTATGAAAATAGTTTGCTAAGATCATTCCTTTATAACATATACAATTTCTTTCACAAGGTTTCCGTTAATGTTACACTTCGTATATTACAAATTCTGTTTGTCCTAAATGTGAAAATATTTGTAAATCCATCACTTACTTTCCTATTTGCAAATTCCAGTACTACGGAAATGCTGATAAAAAAGACATCCCTTTCCACGAGTAAAATCGAGCAAGTATCTGATTTCAACCATGGAATAGGATTAACATAGACACTGCAATACCATTATAAATATATATACAGGTAATTTAACAAATATAAAAAACAATGCTTATAATAATAAGATGGTACTCAACTGTTTCATTAAACTTATAACTTTCTTTTTCGAGTGTAAAAAAGGCTGCTTTTGGTGCCGGCATCAGGATGCGTCTTTCATTATTGATAGATATACTTACAAGATCGTAAGCATTGATGAAAAATGAATACCTAGATATCAATTAGTATCTTAGTGTGCAATTTGTAATGTGTGTAAAATATAGGTTTTAAAATTACCTATTTCATCATCATCATCATCATCATCAAGAGAATATCAAAAATAAAGTATGAAAAAGGCTAACTGTATTATATATATTGTGCATTCGAAAATTGGTAGAAGTCATTAATGTTATACTAAGCGAATAATAGTTATGTGCTTGTTTAGTTGTTATACATAAATGCTTTCTTAACCATAAACACAAATGCATGGATAAGTTTAAGATAATATTCTAAGTATAAATAAACAAGTTCAATCATACATTCATAACCTCTACTTCAGCGTAGCAATATGACTGCATTAAACAATATCTATATATTTTATATACCCTGTCGAGGCATATTAACGTGTTTTTTTTAACAGAATTAGGTATATAATGTGTTTGTATGTGCACAAACCTATGTTCCAACGTTTGTAAATTATGAAAATGCATCTGTAGGTCACCCTCAGTAGTAAGAATGTATTATTTAACTACTAGACTTATTTTAAATTAGTCACTTACCTCAATATGCTATCTATCTAAAAATTGAACTCATAAAATTGAACATGCGCGCATTGTAAGTATTTCTAACTGTGGATAAAATCACTTTGTGATTTTTTGGGAAAGCACATGAATTTTAGTAATATTACGTTTTCACGTAGCACTTTTACCTAAAATTGAAAAATACTGGTCAATATGTCGGAAATTTCCAAAAGTATAGGTAATTTTGTTGAAAAACATAAAATCACCCAATTTTTGGTGATTTCCCCCCAAATGTTACTGGAATTTTTAACAAGAATCCTGGTAAATTTACTAAAAAATTTTAGTGTGTACGTGAAAAATGGTGAATATCTCGGAAACAGCTACAAATAGGCATACAAATTCTTTGTACTCATCGACGCAGAATTCATTTTTGCATCGAATTCTATAATTAGAAATATAACGTTACATTTGAAAAAATTTTCTAAGGTTAAAGGTGTCGATGTTGACCATCGATTTATGAACACTCTGTATAAAATGTAGTGGTTTCTATGGCAGTATTTGGTATGCACTACTAATTTTCGTATGTCGTAACAAAATGAGATCATTATCTCCAGTGGTTTATAAAATACAGAATACTATAGAAGGAGATGCAAATGTCAAAATTTTGTCAAAATTATGAATATCTGAAAAAAAAAACGGTTAAATTTGAGGTAGTGAACTTATAAAAAAAAATTATATTCAAATAATCTGTAGAATTCATTGAAGGAAGAGAAAACATGAATCCATTTAAAATAAGAAAATTGTTATCGTCTTTCGGTATAATGTAACGTTTCCGGAAGTTGAAAATATTTTCAAAGGATTCTTCAGGTAGGTAGGTGGATGCCATAGATCACGAGAAAAAGATAGTGAACGAGTAGTCTGAAACAGTCTGTATGTATAAATTTCATTTAATTATTAATCTTAAAAACGACTTATTATTGTATGAATATACATACCTACAGCGACCTAGTGAAAAAAATGACTAAGGAGGAAGTTTATCACACTCAAACTAATATAATAAAACTTCCATTTAAAACTCAAGAACGCCGATATTGAAAGTAGAACAGTTTCAACCAGTATGCGTGCGGTAGATGTAGTACAGGTACATATTTAAAAATTATCAATTAACTTTTATTAAATTTACCAATACAGCTTACTAATTTTATTGTATTTTGTGGTGATATGAGTGATTTAGTTACGGTGCATAATTGCAAATTAGGTGAGGTTTACAAATACATATGTATCTTGCTAGTATATTGAATTGCCAGCTATTAACTTGTACATGTGGTAACAATCGTTTTGTGTAGTTGCTTATCTACTTAATCTGATATAAAATAAGGTAGTAGCGATATACACTAGTTTTTGATTTTCTATTTAATGAAGAATATTAAGGTATTTGTTATCCTAATAGAATAAATTACATGAGAAAGGCCTTTTCATGTAAGATATTACACAATTGGAATTTAAATGTACATACAACTAAATTTAAAGGGACAAGGTCGGTGCAATATAAAGTATTAATATCCAAATAACTTTCACTTGTTATTTAGTTCGTATTTTTAATTTGGTCTATTTTGGGTATTAGAAGATAAACTTGTTTGCCTTATATGCATATGTCAACCTTTGAACAAGTTTAACGTAAACATACAGAATCCATAAGAAGGTGCAGTATGGTGTGATAGCGTCGAATATAAATTAAAAAGTAAACAACGAAATATATACACTGTGAATCAGCCAAATGGAATAAATTCGCTAATAAATAAATGGATGCATGTTTGAAGAAACGCTCGGTCATATTTTTAGTTGTGCATTGTTTTCAACAGGAACCTTTCGTACATGGTGTGTCATGTAACAGTGGCCAATACTAACTTTTTATTTTAAATGCTACACTCTGTATACCATATTATTCAATTTTTGGATTCTTTAGAAAGTTATAGACATATTTCACGTACATTTTCTATGTTTTCGGTTTTTTTTGCAAAAAATAACATTAAAGAAATAATATTATTTGATTACAGAAATTCGCTACAACACACTCAAAAACTAATAAGTAATCTGTTTATTTCTTGATATTGTAAAAAAAAAACAAAAAAAAACCATTCCTTTTCACCTATATGAAATGAACAAAAACTGTAAATACTTTTGTTTATTTTTATGTAAAACGACTGCCCTTAGCAAATTGTTGTCTGCCAGGATGACAGTTTAGTTGTCAGTCGTTTGAATTTCGTTAACTGCATATCAGAAAAATCGTTCGTTTAACAGAAATGCAAAATAACAATTCTACAGATAATTGGTTATGGAGATAACACGCGGACTCAAATGGAAGTTGCTCTCTTATTTCTTGAAAAACTTCCAAATTTGCCGCTTGTATCCCCAATTAGTAAAATAGAAAAGCAGTTTCGTGAGCTTGGACATGTAAGGCAGATAAAAGAAAAAGCAGCTGCCAATGCAATAAGTGATGATAACAAATTGGATATTTTGCTTGAGTTTAATGAAAACCAACATACTTCTATATCGACAAGCAGCCACAACCTAAAATGAGTAACTCAAGAGCTCATCGAAGACGATTTTGATAGGAGAACGTATTTTTGTGAACAAATGATGGCAATGTTAGATAACAATATGATCCAATTAGAACATGTTTTGTTTTCTGACGAGTCCAGCTTTACATTACACGGTCATGTTAACCATAAAAATTGCCGCTATTGGTCGAGGGAGAATCCATACTGGATGAGAGAAGAACATACGCAATACCCTGTAAAGGTTAATGTTTGGGCAGGATTTGTTGATGTTTATGATCATATCATAGGTTCTTTTTTCATTGATGGCAATTTGAATGGCGATAATTATATAGGACTACCCCAAAATAATGTCGTGCCAACTTTGACAAACTTATATCCTGATCCAGCAAACCCACTAGTTTCAGCGAATATGATATAGTTTCAGCAAGATGGACCACCGCCCCATTACCAAATCAATGACCGGCAGTGCCCCAACCGAATATTTCCAAATCAATGGACAGGGAGACGAGGATCGATTGAATGGCCAGCACGCCATTAGACTTGTTCTTATGGGGAGATGTCAAAAGCATTGTATACAAAACTAAACCACTTGACTTAGCTGACTTAAGAAGACGAATAACGCTTGCGAATAGATCGGTCACTCCTAAGATGTTGAGTATCGTTAGAAGAAACTTCTATTTAAGATTAGGATGTTGCCAAGGCGTATACGGCGAACATTTTGAACATCTCCTACATTGACATTAATGGTTTTCTTTTTGTCTTTTATACAATACTTATATTATACTGATACTTATACAATATACTACATACATAGTAGAGGATATTCTTAGAATATTCTTAAAACATGCCTTTGGGTATTTACATATTTCAATTATTAATAGAACACTCTACGTTAAATAAATATAAATATTTAAAATATGTACACTATTCCTAAAAAAATTGCAAAGGGTAACATTTACACAAAATATTTAATTCTAAATATTCCTGTAATACTTTTTTTTTTATAAAAGACAAACTTTTGCATTATTCTAAGAAAAGTTTTGAAATTTAATTCAAAATTAAATTTTTGCCAAAATTTAAGTCACATTAAGCAAAATAAACCAGATTTATCTGAATATCAGGTTTTAATTTAAATACCTGATCAAGTAGCTTATGAAATTTTTAAAATATTTTCAGGTAGGTATTCTTAGACCTTTCATTTATCCAAAGAAAAACGTCAAAACTCAATGTAAATATTAATATTATTCAATTTTTATTTAATTAAAAATTACATGGATTAATTCTGCTATAGTAACTTTTGTATGATATACACTTGCGTACATAGAAATTGGCCCACTGTAAACTTTCGACTTTAATTATATTTTGTTTCGAATCTATTCAGATTCTATATAGATCACAAACAAATATATGCTGTTTGAAAGACAATTTTATATGCTATATGCGCAGTGACCAGTAAACAAATGAAACATAACTTATGTTGTGGTTGCAACGAGATAACAAACTTGTGAAAGATTGAAATTTTTGCCTCAGCAATTGAAATTTGCACATTATTCGTTTTTTATAATTTGATTAGTTTTCAAATGTGTTACTGTATGCATACTACACCTATTCTCGGCGGGTTTTACCCGCCCAAGTAATTGCTTTAATTGAAAATGGACTTAAGTTAGCGAGCTGTTGCTTGAGAACTACATATAACACGCGCAGCTGTTCGAAGAATGTACCAACGTTATGTGGAGACTTAATCTTTTTATAGGCGACCTGGAACTGGCAGAAATCGATATACAACAGATCGTGATGATCAATATATTGTGTCAACAACATTAAGAAATCGTTATCATAATGCGGTTTAAGTGGAGCAACAGCTCCGTGAAGTATGAGGAGTGGCAATTGGGCAATTGAGTCGGCAGTAAGACGAAGACTAAAGGAACGCAATCTCACTTCAACACCTGCACTTCATCCTAACCTTACCCCAGTTCATCGTCAAGCACGCCTGCGTTTTGCAAGGGAGCATCTGAATTGGACATTGGAACAGTGGGGGATCTGTTCTATTCTCGGTTGAGAGCCTATGCCTCTATGGCAGCGACCGAAGAAAAAAAGTGTACCGGAGACCAGGAGAGCGATTTTCAGAATGCTTCATTGTAGAGAAGAATCCTTATGGAGGTGGTTCTTGGCATGTTCTGGAGTGCAATTTCTATGGAGGCACGGACCGACCCAGTTCTCATGCGTAGCGATGACTGTGGTCACGGGAGAAGAAGTTTATCGGTTGCTAGGTACATCGAGAAGATTTTAGCAGTTCATGTGCTACCTTATGTCGACTACATTGGAGACAAATTTATTTTTATGGAAGATAATGCCAGAGCGCACATAGCAAGAATCGTGCAAGATTACATTACAGAAGTCGGTTTT
This sequence comes from Cetonia aurata, assembly GCA_949128085.1. Taxonomy (NCBI): domain Eukaryota; kingdom Metazoa; phylum Arthropoda; class Insecta; order Coleoptera; family Scarabaeidae; genus Cetonia; species Cetonia aurata. The sequence continues at coordinate 5,107,823 of OX421885.1, forward strand.
CGGGTTATAGATTGGCCAGCATGCAGTCCCAACCTTAATCCGATGGAAGATGTATGGAATGAGCTAAAACGAAGAATAAGAAACAATATCGCACTTGATTAGATCTATGCCTAATCGTATGAGAGATGTTATTAGGGCAAGACGGGGTCATACCTATTATTAAAATTTAAGTGTTAATTTAGGTAATTGTCAAACACCATACTTTCTTATGTAATACAAAAAGATAAATTGTTTCATGTATTAATTTCACAATTTTATGTTTAAGAACGGAACTAAATTTTAATAAATTTAAACTCATATCAAAGCATATTAAATTGTCTTCCAGATAGCATATATATTTTTTTGATCTGATAAATAGATTCCAAAGAAAATATACTTACAGGCGAAAGTTTATAGTGGACCAATTTATATGATTATATTTTGCATATGACTTCAATATTCTACCTTGTATAGTTCTTTTCAAGATAGAAGAAAGTAACATTTTAAGCCTGTAATGATTTTATTGCATCTTATGTGGGGATAATTACCTGCCCGCCTCACTGAAAGGGTACGGGTTGCCTGCTTGCAGCATATGAATGCAGGGGCCGGATTGAGTATAAATTACGGCACTATAAGGTAATAGTAAAACGCAATTTTAATTTTAAATATATATAATAAATAATATACATTAGGTTTATTTACAAAAAATAATAAGTTAGATATATGAAGCTTAACAATTAGTTGGTAATGCACAATAAAATTGTAAGTCATGTTTATATAAACTGAGCAGTATTATACAATATACTTAATATACACCGTATTTCACAAATCATCATCTGATGTGATTGAGTCGTCTTGGAAATCGATATCTGTGTCTGACTCTGAATTGTATTGCAAGTTTATAATTAAAGGTGGTACTATATTATACATATCCATGTATTCGTTTTCTTTTGCTCTTGCGTGTTTAACGGCATTTTTCCAATTATCAGCAGTTATATGTTCCATCGCATTTTTTATGTGTGTTATAGTGCTTTCACTAAATTTAGACGTTTGATTTGTTCGCCTTATGGTATTTTTAAGTTGGGCCCATATCAATTCAATTGCATTGAAAATACAATGGTACGGCGGTAAACGTAAAATTGTATGTCCTGCTTCTTTGGCTCTATTATACACATAATAATCCTTCAAATATTCTTTTGTATTCATCACTTCTAATAATTGGTTTTTTGTATAATGCTCCTCAAAATATAAATTATTTGCTTCTAAAAATTCTTTAATATCTTTCTTATTATTACTTTTTGTAGGAACTTTATTTTGCTGTCGTGAATGATACGGGGCGTTGTCCATTACTATCACACTACTTTCTGGTAAATTTGGCAGTAAAGTATTACAAAACCATTCTTCAAATAAGGATGAAGTCATGTCCTCATGGTATCCAAGCTAGAGCATTTTACATTTTTTGCAGATAATAGCGGCTGCGCGATCCATCCTTTCTCTGATCCAGCGTGGAGAATAATTATTCTCTTCCCTCTCGAAACCGGCGCGTCCAACTGACACGTACCTGAATTGTCTACCCAACCTTTGCAAATAGTGTCGTGGGTATCATACCACGTTTCATCTAAATAACATATAAATCGCCCTTCCTGTCTATATTTTTTTATTGCCATCAAGTATTCGTACCGCATTTTCTGCAACCTCGAACTTTCCATAATTGTGCAGCGTTTATCTATAGTACAAAATTTAAAACCAGCTTTTTTTAACGTCCGCCACAAGGTTGTTTTAGAACATTGAATATCAATACTTTCATCATTAATTTTTTTATGTAAGGACTCAATTGTAGGTACAACATTTTCGCTATACATGCAATATACTTGTTGCCTAATAATATCAATTTCATACTCTTTAATTTTCCTCGGTGCTCCTTTGTCACTTCTTTGCTTTCGAGGCTCTGCGTTATTTTTAATTGCCTTGTATATTGTTCCAATAGGCACTTTGGTTAATTGCGACGTTCGTTGAATGTTCTTGGTTTGTCCTTCGTTATTTTCTTCCATCAGAATATTATAGATATTGAGAAGTATCTGCTTTGCATTTTGTGATAAATATTTTCTCTTCCGTGCTCCAATTTCATCATCACTATGCACATCACAATCACTAACACACTCAGCAAAACGTTGCCACATGTTCGTGAAAATTCAAATAAGTATACAGCAATAAATGTTAACAACAAATGATAAGTAAACTAAATATTACATGTATATATACCTACCCCCAAGTAATTTCTTTTATTTTACCACTACACAGAAAAAAATAAAGTAGTACCATTAACAATAATTACAATAGATGACTGAATATTAGTTGAAGTATTATTGCAAATATATCATTTATCAAGACTAATTGTTTAATTGTTTATTTAGGTTTTCCATTTTATTTTTCTCTGTGTATAGATCTCATCGGTTTGTTTCCGTAAAACATAATCGGATTAAAATTAAAATTACATTAAATAATAATGTAATTTTAATAATATAGTAAGTTATATTCATACGAAAGGCAGTACGCAGCGGCAGTATTACGGGCCGCTTAATCCAATTATCTTTTACGCAAACAAACCGATGAGATCTATACATATATGACTTACTATATTATTAAAATTAAAATTATATTATTATTTAATGGGGCCGTAATTCATAGTTAATACGGCCCGGCGATTCATATAGTGTAAGCAGGTAAACAGTACCCTTCTCAAGAGTATTACTAGAGGAGGTGCAATAAAAGCATTAAGGATTTAAAAGTTAGTTTCTTATAATTTGAAAATCACTATACACACATCATTCAACAAATAAATATTAATCTAATATTCAATGGATCTGGATCTGACGTTTCGAATAGCGGATCCGGTTCCGAGATTTCGGGTAGCAGATCCGGATCTGAGGTTTCGGATAGCAGATCCAGACATGAAGTTTCGGATAGTGGATACGGATAGCACCCAGATCCGGGTCCAGAATTAACAGCTCCAATAAAAAATGCGATAAAATGGAAAATATGGAAATAAACACACTTAAAACGCTAAAGCAGGTTACTTTGCTTGTCAAAACGAAATTATTCTGACAATCGTCAAGTGTACAATTACAAGGACAAAAAAAATATCACAAGTAATTTGAAAACGTTTTTAAACGAACGAAAGTAAAAAAAAGTAAACGAAGTGTTATATAGCACCACATTAATGTTTATATATTACATGACTTTTTGAAATATATCTTACTGCAGTACATGCATATTCTTTGACGCGTATCTTGCGTCACCAGCTCGAACAGCGTACAGCAGTATTGCAGATACATATTACAAACTGAATTTCATATTTTGTACGAATATTGAATATAGTGCAATTTATAACGTTTCTCCTTCTCTTCGGGTGTGTCTCATTCCATTGAGCACGCCTTCTTGCTATCGCGCATCCGTCAGGTGAAAATACATCTACTGCATTTGTGTATGTAACTTTCTAGAATATCTTAAACATCCTACATTTTCGTGGATGTTTCCAATATATTTCTATTGATATTTTTTTGATTCGTCTGAGAATGTTCATTGGATGGGCAATTTCTCATTCAACAAATGTTTCGGAATGATTTCGAATATTGTAATATTCACGTAGGAATAATTTAATATTCTTTAAGAATATTTTTTTAATATTCTGGGAACATGATTTTGCTACTTGGATATATAACTAACAAATCATATGATTTCGGATCCATAGAATTACATAAAACCAGAATATGCGAAAATAGATACACCGGGTTTAAAAAAATAAATAAATAAATAAATAAATAAGGGAAATATTTAGATATAAATGATATAAAACATGAACATAACATATAATTTTTGTTTTGCAGACGTTTATATTGTACCTGTACGTAACAGCAACATCTTCACAATGCTACAATGTGCAAATCAAAAACAAACGATCCCCCCTGGAACATGGCCATGTACAATTTGGAGCACCGTTTATGAAGCCAACTCACAGTATTTCTGCCATATTGACTCCAATTAAATCGGAAGATAAACAAGTTAAGAAGACTTTGTCGATAAAACAGGGTCCACATTCACACTTCCGCGATGAATGGATACCAGGACATGTGGAGCATCATTCTTTTATACCTGGACACATACACCACGTGCTATTGCCACCGAATGCAATTTTCTTGGATGATTCTCTAGTATTATCTCACTCGTACGATGTTCCATATAGACAACATTATGGTGGATTTGGAGTTGGTCTTGATTCTGGTGGTCATGGCGCCGGACACGGGTTTCATGTATGGCACGCTTATATAGTTTAAGTATTTAAATTAGAAATAAATAATTATTTATTGTAAATAATTTTGTGTTTATAAAGTTTATGAAGTCAATATATTCCAGCCTTTATATAATTTATTGTTATAAAATAGTATATAATATGATGAATAAGAATCAGGAATAAAGTACTAGTTAGCTAATCTCCTTATCATATTCAATTTGTTATTAACAATATTGTTAGGTAAATATGCATTCTTATCCTATAACATTTCAAAATAGAACATGCGAAAATGCGTGAAACAGTTGAAACCATATTCGATAAGTTATAGGGAATGGTAAACTAGAAAGCAGAATAACAAAATCATTTATTTGAATAAAGGTTAATGCAAAAAAAAATGGACAACACTGGCTGTGTAACTCTGGTAAATATTCAAGCATGCAATTTTAACAACACAGCAACTTCAAATAAATAAAAAGTTACATATTATAGTTGGTTATTTTAGTAATGTTATTATCTGGCTCCCTACTCCTCCGCTATGCAAGACTCTTGCTAGCTTTATGGAGAAAAATTATATTTTTCCACTATTCTTCTCATTGATGGAAATAAAATACACTAGGTAGTCTTTCAGAATATTCATATAATATTATTTTTTAAGAAAATAATTATTTCAAAACTTGAGTTAATTACTGCTATCTGTGACACCCTTTAATATGGTGATGGCCATGTACTGTTGCTGTAAATCACCTAACATAGCAATAGAGGATTTTAAAGCGAGGGTCGATGCCGTGACGGGGGATGTTCGACAAAAGGGCGAGCAAGCAATTATACTGGGTGACATAAACTCCAAATCTACACAGTGGGGATCACCAAAGAACGATAAGCGAGGAGAGTACTTTGCCGAATGGATATCTGCGCTGGATTTACTCGCCCAGAATTCTGACAGAGTCCCGACCTTTGTGAGAGGCAGCAGCCAATCCTATATAGACGTAACGTGCTCTACACAGAAAATCGCGAAGAAAATAGAGGAATGGAGGGTGCTAACGGTGGAGACCCTGTCGGATCACCGATACATATATTTTGGAATTAGAGGAAATAGCTCTCCAAGATCTCCCGAAGACAAAGTTAAAGTATTTAGTGACTGGAATCAATTCCGTGCAAAAGTCGAAGAGAGGTTGGCACTGATGACGGCGGACGAAATGCGCTCCCATAAAAAGTGCGTAGAAGTCCTGAAGAGTGCTCACACACGCAATATATATAAAAGCAGGGGGAATAAAACTTCGTGCTGGTGGAATAATACCATAAAGGAAAAGCGCGATGAGTGCACGACTATAAGGAGACGGCTAACACGAATGATGAAGGTTGTAAATAGAAATGAGGAGGAAGTGACAACAATCAAGGAGCTACTCCGAATGGAGAGGAATGAGCTACTCCGAATGGAGAGGAAGGAACTGCGAAATCTGATACGAAGGTCAAAGACACGCTGGGATACCCTGTGCAAAGAAGTCGATGAGGATATCTGGGGAGGAGGATATAAGATAGTCACCCGAGAGCTGCGGAATATAGCGCCATATAGCATCCCAACTGCTTTTAAGAAAGCTATTATCCAGAGACTATTTCTAGAAGGGCGAAAGGATGCACCAAGCCTGCAAAACTGCAGGGAGCCAGAGTCTTTTACTGAGGAAGAATTGAATCAGGCGGTTGGTAGTATGAAGGACGGCAAGGCAGCGGGGATCGATGGAGTCCCGGCAGAAGCACTCAAGCACGCAGTAGCCATAAGGCCGCAATGGTTACTAGGAATCATGAATTCGCTGCTGAAAAGCCAGAAGTATCCCCGCGAATGGAAGACCGCAAGGGTGGTTTTGATACCGAAAAAGGGCAAAAATCCAACAGACCCCTTGGCTTATAGACCAGTATGCCTGCTGAACACAATTAGCAAGTTATATGAAGCGCTGCTGAGAATACGGCTGAATAACGAGATTGAGGCAAACGGAGGGCTGTCTAATAGGCAGTACGGATTCCGCAAGGGAAGGTCAACCATACATGCAATGGAGGAAGTGAAGGACACTGTAGAAAAATGCCGAAATAAATGGCTTGTGTTGATTACGTTAGATGTGCACAATGCTTTCAATACTGCCGACTGGGACCTAATTGTGGAAAAACTTATCAGCATGGGAATATCTAGGTACCTAGTTAATATTATTGCCCACTACCTTAGCGACAGAGAATTGCAAATTGCGAACCGGGAAACCGTGGAAATCAAAGCTGGACTCCCACAGGGATCTGTTATAGGACCGGTTCTGTGGAACGTCCTTTTCGATGGCGTTTTTGGAGTTAAGCTAACCACATACTCTAAAATTATTGGGTACGCAGACGATCTAGCACGTCTTGGTAGGCAAAGTGAACGAGAACTCCAGAAGAATAAGTAAGTGGCTGAACGAAAAACGACTACAGTTGGCACCAGATAAAACGGAGGTGCTCATACTCAAAGGCAAAAGGCGGCGGGAGCGCATATCTTTTACAATCGGTAATACTCGAGTGAGACCTGCAAGATGTGTAAAATACCTGGGTATAGTCATAGACCAAAGACTATACTTCGGTGAACATATCAAGTACGCTCTTAGGAAAGCAGACGAGAAAGCTTGCACGATAGCCCGGTTAATGACGAACATAGGTGGTCCTAAAAGTTCTAAAAGAACGATGCTGTGTGGAGTAGTGAACTCTATTGTCCTATATGGAGCCCCAGTCTGGCGTAAAGCGCTTGAGAAAAGGGTCTACCGTGGCATGCTAGAAAGACAGCAAAGAGTAATAACGGGTATAATACCGATAGATTTATTGGCATACGAAAGAAAATTCATACACGAGAATGGGGGCGTAGTCGTGCGGGGTAAGGCACGAGAAATTACTATCGAAACATGGCAGAAAAGGTGGGACAACACCGACCAAGTGGCCCAGTGGACAAAGAAGTTAATCCCTAATATGGTATGGTTACAGTGTAGCTTCAGGAGTTTGGACTATTACCTTACCCAAGCGCTAACAGGGCACGGCGTCTACAGGGCATATGCCAAGAGGTTTGGCAAGGATCAGGAAGACCAATGCGCATATTGTGAGGCCGAAGACAATGTCCAACATACCATTTTCGAATGTCAACGGTGGACCACAATGCGAACGCAGGCCTTTATTGCCCTGGGACATGACCTAAGACCAAACACCATGGTGGTAGGTAGAAGGGGAATAATCCACCGGATGATCATCGATATCATGAGGAATAAGGAACTCGAAGAAAGGGAGCGACAGGCCGGGACCGATGTCTGAGCAAGGTGGCAGCGTGAGACCTAACATCGATGGATGAGCTAAGACTGCCGCTGGCATTCCGACGTTATGTCTGAACAGGAATGCCAGAGAGGGCCATTGACACTATCTGACCGCATTGAACCAGCGGTTAGATGCAAAGCGGTTTCCCCTCACCAAATAAAAAAAAATATGGTGATTGAAAGGATAATACTGAAGTGTAATATAAAAAGCACAATAATTGAAAAGTCGAGGCAGCTGGTAGCATATGCAGACGATATTGCCGTGATAGCGAGGGTAGGAGAAGCTTAGAAGAAGCAATTTAATATACTTACAATCGATTCAAATTCAGGAGTCTTTTCACTGTAACTAACTAGTTCATAATGCGTCAAATGAAAGACTGCTTAGAAATCCCTCGTTACAAAGTCTTCTAATCTAAGATTTAAAGTTAAATGCTGGGTTGCTTTTAATGCTGGTGCTTCCGAATCTATTCTTGAGAAGTGTACATACATGCCTGATCACTAAAATATGCATATTAGCAATATCAGCTATTTGTTTGCCTTATTGGTATGTTCTAATTTACCTTGCACAATTGCATGTAAATATTATACTTATTAAAAACTGCTTTTATTACCCCATATATAGGAATTAATTCCTTTATATCATTTTCGTTCAAGTTTATGAACTTGGCTTCATCAATCAGATTACATAAAATATACGTCATTAGAGATTGTGCTACCGGAATATCTTTTCATAGAAGCAAAAGTTTTCTTGAATTAAAACAATTCAATTTTCATAATGGTAAAAGGTTTACTTACAACAAAATTATTTCATTTTGTTTTGAACTCAGAATCCATTTTTCTGTGTGTAGCAAACGCACAAAACTACTGAAACTAGTATAAAAGTATAATCAGGTATAATTGTTGGGTAAAAAAACTGTAGAGTTTATTTTTAGAAGATTAGAGAACATTAAAGATCTCGCGACACACCTGACATGCATTCGCGGCATCAATGTGTCGCGACACGGCAGTTGTGAACCGCTGATCTAGCTCATGCAGCGAGCCTAGCGCTATTTTACTCACTGCAACCTAGACGGTAATTCCAAAGGAAGGGCCGTACATAAAATTTACCTAAAAAGAACTGCAAACATTTAAACATACAAAAAACATAGATTAGGACAGGCAGAAAATTGGAAAGAAGAATAATTAAAATACATAAAAAATAGATAAAATCAAATTTCTAGCAGCATCTGTTAAATTCAGGTAACACAAGTATTATTGATAACAATGTCAAGAGATTACGTATGCCTGATAAAAGATATGAATTAAAATTATTAGAGGCATATCAGACTGAAAAACATAAGAAAGATCAAAATGTAATATTTATTAAATGAACAGATAGAATTTTATGTAAAACCTATATTTAGTTATTTAAAATTAACTTAGAAGTCTCCTTATTTTGAATTTAAAATGTATAAAATATATTGAAATGATGTCTTACCTGTCCGTTATTAGTGCTCTCATCTTATACCAACTCTCAAACAAAGAAAAATTTAGGTAGCAGATTTGAGAGAAGCAGTTGTCATGGGTTTGCTTGGGGACGTTATACGATAGATAACGAAAAACGCAGTAAAAAAACCAAACACGTATTGAGAGAGAGTGTTGATAAAACAAAAGACAATCGAAAAAAGGGAAGACGCTGTATTGGATGGAAAAAGAAAAAAAATTGGCCACGTGGTTGCTGACTTTTGATATTAAGATTAATGTAAAAAAAACAGCACGTGGTTGCTGTATCCTGATATTAAAATTAAGGCAAAAAGAAGGAATAGCACGTGGTAGCCGAATTCCTGAGATTAATTTAAAAGTGACGCAATTAATCCGTTTCTATAAGTGAATAGTAAATGACTGCTAGTGAGAGCAAAGTTACTGGCAATTACAAGTTAAAAGAATAAATAGCAACAGTAAGGAAATAAAATAAAAGAAAGCGATAGATACGTTTTAAATAGGATTAGCTTAGCTGTAGCTTGAAGATAAGGGACTTCGAAGCTTTCGTGTATGCTGGAGGGCAGCACGTGGTTTCTGTGTTTCGAGTTAAAAAAAAGTCCGTTACGACGGCAAAATTAACTGAAGGGAACAGAGAGCGCGCGTAGCGTGCAAAGCCCTTATAAAGGCTTGGTAGGTAGTAGAAAAAAAGGATGAACCAATAGCAAAGTCAAGAGATGCACCAGGGACTCTAAAAAAACGAAGGGTCTAAAAGTTTGGCGCGTAAATGAATGAATTTAAAATAAGCGAGTTTAAATTTCATGGCGCGTAAGTTAAATACTCCCGCGCGAAAAGGAACCGCTAAGTGACGTAAAGGTTTTTCTAAAGTCGTAACTGCAATTGCCAGATTAACAGTAAAGAGAATGAATTTAAAATTGCTTTCAAAATAACGTTTATATCGCTGATGTTGTCTATGATTAAAATAAGCGAAATGAATTACTGAAATCAATGTCATTTTCGATTCAATGCAAAGTGTAACAATCTGTACGTTACTTCGTTCATCTGTATACCATTATATACAACCAGCGCTCGCTTCTATACACCAGCAAATTTTGCCATCCATTTGAACATATTGCTGTAGAATATCACCGGTTGTACACTTGGTCCATAAGCAAACTAAATGTTTGCACACCGGTGATACACACCAAAAAATATTACACTTTTCCTACGGAAAATTCCTGTAATGTATAGGGTAAATTTACCAAAAATTGGGAAATTTACTATAAAACTTTAGGTAAATTTCCCAATTTTTGGTAATTTTACCTTATACTTTATCAGGGCAGAAACATCCCTATAGTATTGGTAGCCAAACTGTTAAGCAAATGTTGTCCTTGCAGCGCAAGAGAGTTTTTGCTGATATATGTATGTAATTTAAATTTTTGTAACTAACTTGTTCTATGTCATATGTATATGATTTCAGGAACAATAAAAGCAAATATAATCCACATTTATCATTTTAATAAGTTTTGTCAAACTTATTTTTCTCTTGTCTATAGCTACTAATGTCAACGCATGCAATAAGTGCGTTTCTGCAAGCGTGAGATTGAAATGCGTGTACTTATCTATACCATTAGCATTAAATAGTAGTGTGAATAATAAAAAAAAAGAACGTGACCTCTAAAACGTGGTATACTTGTATACGTATGCATTGTGGCTGTATTATCTCTATGAAAAATATTAAGTATGGAAATATGAATTAGAATAACACAGGGGTAATCAGCGAAACGGGGTAAAGGGCGTACGAAAGTAATTGTTTTAACTCCTAATTAGACGGTTAACACACAATGGCAGTGTGTTGTGAAATAAGACAGAAGGTTAGACTCATAAATAATCAAGTCTTGCGGTCATTGGAACGACTATTTGATATTGGCGAAAAATAACAATTTTGATTGTTCGATTGAAGTTCATTTCAATAAACCCTCAGGGATAAAGTTAGCGATAGTAATAACGCCTTACTTCTGTACTCCATGTAATTGTTATTTATTTTAAAAACTCCTTCTTTAGCCTTTGACTTTAAGTGTGTTTATTTCTTTAATTCTTTCATTTTATCGCATATTAACCCACTCTGTATCATCCATTTTTATTAGAACTGTTATCCGGATCCGGATAATTCACTATCCTGTCTACTTTGTCAGAATTTTTATTTGGTGGAAATACTTGGAATTAATTTTAGGATTTGTTAAAATGTTTGTTCAATTTCATTTTGTAAAATTCTTTTTATGGTTTGTGCAACGGGCTAATTCTCAGCCTTCCGTAAAACACTCTATCTGCGAAAATCCCCGCCAAACAACCATTAATTTTGGGTGGTTCCAATAGAAAAGTGATTTCTAAAATTATTTTAATCGCAAACTATTCTTGTATAAAATATTTTCTTTACTTTTTTTATTTTAGTACTTTGTTTATTAGTAAAAATGAAAATTTATTCCTACTGGAAAATATGTTATTTTTCCCTTCAATGTGCAATTAACTATCAAGCTGTTTTGTTTTTATTATTTGAATTTAACATTAAATTATTGTTGTACATTTCTTTTGCTTTATTAATTACCGAGCTACATACCTCCTTGTACCGCCTCTAGTAGACCCTAATTTCCTCATTGCCAGTTAATGTTAATAAATACAAATCTTTTCGTTTTTGTGACGAGACTCTAATACCATCTGTTATCTATTCTTACCTAGGTGTATACATTTATTTATGCTCTTTGTTTTTAGCGATAATGCTAAATTAAAATTATATTGAATAATATTTATAAAATTAGAATACTGTCGATTTACATCTGTTTCATAGTACACATCATGCTAACCTTGGTGCCCCATGAGTTCCCTAAATATTGAAATATTACTTACCTAGTTCAGCTCTCTACTGACTTAATGTTTCTTGTTTTATATTCACAATAGGTTTCTGTATTACGATACTTTAGACACCCATGACGTTGTCTCTTGTCCCGCTCCTATACAAATAATTCACTCGGGGCTGTTCGGTTTTACGGGTTGTTGCGGGGGGACATACCACTACTACATCTTCTCTCTAACTCAAACTGGACGGGTTGTTCTTTCTTTTGGTGTACTATCTATCCCAGAACTGCATATCACTCTTCTGTAAATTTATACATACACACTGTGGATCTCTGCTTTCGTCGACTTTTCATTATTTTTTAATTTACAGCGTGACTCGTTTAAAATGGATATATCCTTATACACTAAAATAAACATAATTTGAGAGCATGGTTTGGATATTCCTTAAAACCACTCTATGATAATTTTTATTTAAATCCTGCAAGAATTATTATATACTTATATCTATGTATGTATTACACTTTTTCTGCTGCTATAGTTTGTTTGTCAATTATAATTAATTATAAACAGTAACTAGTCACCAACGTAAATTGCTTCCATTAAAATAAATGTTTCCTGTTCAAATTACATAATTACAAGTTATGACTATGTTTCCGTTGTCACCAATCAATCAAAGATTTATGCAAAGTGCATTAGCATTTAATTTTATCAATTTTTTTGAGGTATATTGCGCGTTAAATATCGTTTGACCAGCCTTATAAAATCGATAAATATACATAGGGATAAGTATTATCGGCAATAGTATCTAATGAAGCACACTGAAAGTTAACATCCAGTATATAATCTCCTTTTACACCTCAACTTATTACCAGTTATTTAATTACATAAATACAAAACTGTAATCAGTGCGACAGCAATTGCAAGTATGATTAATGTCTCTATAATAGACGTTATAAAAGGACGTAAAAATTTCTACGAATCATAGAGGGAATTTCTTGTTACTAAAACAGTTTAAGGTCAGTAACAGAAGGTAAAATAAAAATTTCTCAGATTTCGTAAGATAATAATGGACGAGCGACAACACGCAAGTTTGTATACGCAACTTCTTTACTTCCGTTTAACCTTAGCGACTGGTGCAATTATCCTGGAGGGGTGTCAACCTTTAGGAATCATGTATAAATAGCAAAAGTGGGGTGACAATATCAACCATAAATATTTTCATACTTTTGTGTTCAAGTGTCCAGTGGTGCTTAATAATAATTATGAAAGTGGTAAGTGGGTAAACATATATAGTAGAAAAATATATATAATTTACACAGTCCGAAAGTTATAACAGATAACTTCAACAGCAATGCATTCTTATCTAAAACGAAGATGTTGTTACAAAATACAACTTTATCCCCAATTAAATACGATTAACGGAAAAAGTTTAACCTAGAATTTTACTTTATATTGTAATGAATTTAGAATATTTAGAGAGAGTAGATATGACAAGGGGTGAGTTTCATCTAAACAATTATGGTGGTTCATATGGTAATTCGCAGGGAAGATTAGATTACTAATCTAATGATTTTCAATAATACATTATTTCATTGAAATTTAACGGAAAAAGACATTTTTTCACTCTTTTTATTTTTATTGGCACTGATGATATGAAATGGTAGCAACCACTTGTAATATACTTTAATAGGTCAGAAGCATTAAAGTCTGTATCACTGCGAGCGAATCAATTTCTTGCACTATTTGTTAAAAATCATTTAATTTACTCAAACAATTTTCCCTGGGAACTATACCAAATATTCCAGGAATCTAAACTCTCAACCACAGCATAGCTTAATCCAAATCACAACAAGCAATTTTGAAAAGATAAACATATTAAACCTTTTCGATTCTACCCACAAAAATCGATGTGATGTCGGTCGTGTAACTAGGACAGAAATGCAGTTATGCATTACTTTTAGAGGCGGTCTTAACTAATTTCTCTGTAACATTTGTTCGCTCAAATATGATATACATAGGGTTTTCCCTGTTTTTTTAAACAAAATTACAACATGACATTTTAGAATTACTTTTAGACATTAAAATTGATTTGATCATTTGTAATACTACTGTAGTTTGTAATATTACAACGAAAATAGCGGGTAACAAAGTTGCCCGCTATTATCGCTGACATTTTACAAATAACTTTCAGAGTGTACCTATCTTCAACTGTAGCTAAGATGCATTAGTGCAATTTTCTTACAGTGTGAAATCATTAAATAAATGCTTTCTCTGCTATAACTGTAATTTACAGTTAGCGCAGAAAAGCATTTTTTTAATGTAGCTAAGGTATTACAATTTTTGTTTAGAATTTGACATTTACACCATGGTACGTAATTGATGATTTTCCACTTGCTTTATGTGTGCCCCGAATTTCATAACCATCAAATACTAACATTGTTTCATCAAAACGTCGTAAAACTTCCCATTCTTATTATACAGAGTGTCTAAAAATTAGTGATGTATCAAAGAATTTTTAAAGATGTAAAACATATTTTCGTCCAAGTAGAACACTCGGTATGTGTTTACATTGCTTGGTGTAGAAGTAAATTCTGGTAAAATATGTGGGTGGTAACATTTCCTATATCCATCTTCAATAGTTGTCTTTAAAATACCCGTTTTATTTATTAATGCTTTCAAATCATCAAATAATATTTTATCTAGTAAGCTATGACTTTGACATTACAATAAATTATTGTTCATAGAAAATCAAACGTTTCGACAGTTAATCTCTGTCTTCATCAGTGAAAATCTACAAAAAATATATTTATAATTGCATAATCTATGTCAATAAAAATCAATTGCCACATGTTGACGGATCATCACTTGAAAACGGCTTGGCCTATTTGGGCGATTTTTTTCTTTTTTTATTTGTAATTGTCAGGACAAAATTTATGAAAGAAAATTTTTGTAAAATCCACGGAAAAACTCGGAAATTTGGACGGTATTTTTATATGAAAAAAACCTTTTATGTTAAATTAAATTAAATTAAATGTTTTGACCCATTCGTTGCGAGCGCCGCCTTTTGTTGGCATTCTATGGCGCCATTCGCAGCACTTAGGTTAAAATGAGACACGTTTGAAAAAAAAATGACGAAAAATTAAGAAAAATTCAAAAATTTTAATTTCTTCATTTGCGAAAAGACTAAAACGCAACTAAAGAATTACAAATGATAAATTAATAGATTGAAACTCTATTTTAAATACCCATATCAATTCTACGCGATTGAAGAGCGAGCTGCTACCCAAGAGGTAGCAGACTTTTCTAGAGGGTGCGCTCTAAGTAGACCGCAAAGCGTATTCACTTTTTCTAGAGGGTGCGTTCTAAGGTGGAACGCGGGCTTTCTAGTTTATATTAAAAATAGTTCAATGATAAAAACATACCTGATTGTCGACTATGAAAATTGTTAACAAAAGTGACAATTAGTTGAAAACTAATTGTGTTAGATGAAATCGTTCTAGCAATAACACAAATCGCTGGCAATAACTTGGAACAAATTTTGTTTCAACAAGATGGTGCTGCATCGCATTACGAACAAAATATTCGTAATTACCTAGATATAGTTTTTCCTCATCGTTGGATAATTTTTCTTGATTTTTTTGTGGGGTTATCAAAAATACAAATATATATACAAATAATATACAAAACAAAACATGAGAATTTAGATGAATTGCGTCAAAGAATAATAGACGAAGCTGAATATATTTCTGCAGAATACTTCAATAATGCGATTGAAACTTTCTATCATCGGCTACCTAACTATTAAGAAAGAATTCGCGTATTTATTACAATACATACAATTATTGCTTATGGAATTGAATATTTATTTCAGATTTTCATTTTTATTTGAGATTTAGATTTCAATTTTGATTTTGGACTTCGTTTTAAAATAGTATTTGTAAACAATCGGTGAAAGGCAATGGGACTCGCTAGGGCTTACCCTAAATGTAGTTACGTCAGAACTTCATTATCGGATATTTTAAAATCATCTTTGGTATCTATTATGGAACATCCTCGACACCACTCGAGGAACCTTTGGATACTATCAAATTAGATATCTTCGAAATCACTGCGGATACGATCGTGTACCTTCGGAATCGCTGCAGGTATCATTGACAGCCTCAATACATGGTTTAATTACTTTTTGTAATCGATATTTTGACGGTTTCCAGATTTTTCTTCAGAACTTCACAAAAATATTATGTATTATTATTATTTCTTGCGAATTTCAGCGCCATCTATCAAGAATCGAAAAAAGAAATATTTCAAACAAAACCTTCGTATTTTGACACTTGGAATCTGAATCTGCAATAAAAAATGGGGGTTTCCATTTAAGATTTCAAAGTTGCCGACTGTCCCATTTCCCGGGGGTGGGGATGGAGAATCGTGTTTGGTGTGTGAGAATATCTTAGAAACCAATATTAAAATACCCTACTGTAGATATTTTATGATTACTTTTAGAACGTGCGAGTGCAGTTTGGGTTATATGAAGCACTACCGGTGCGTGTAAATGAAAAGTAGGATATTTAAAATACCAATCGCCATCAGTTTTATTTATCATTCTTTTTACATACATAATATCGCAAGATCTTTTATTGCTTTTTAAAACCTGCATTGTACACAACATTTCTTTTTATTTTCTAATCGTTACTTCGATTGCAGTTCTAAGTTTCTGTTTCGGACTGATTGTTTAATTGTTGTTTTTGCTTGTATCGGTTTGTATTTGATTAAAATACGCTTATATTCTTTTAGGTATTTACATTTCTTACTCTGATAGCATTAGTTGCAGCTGCTACAGAAGAAAGCGATGATGGTGCAAAGAAAGTATCTAAACGTGGAGTATATTATGGTGGTTTAGGTTATGGCCACGGTTATGGATATGGATACGGATATCCAATTGTCAAAACGGCAGTTGTACACACCCCTGTAGTGGGAAAATATTATGGTGGACTTGGTCACGGTTATTACGGTGGATACGGAGGCTATGGTGGATATGGTGGATATGGTGGATATGGTGGATATGGTGGATACGGTGGATATGGTGGATATGGTGGATATGGAGGATACTACGGTCTGGGCCACGGTTATTACTATCCAGCCTACAGTTATTCCAGTTTTGGCTTGGGTCATGGTTTAGGATATGGATATTATGGCCATGGCTGGTGATAAATTAAAATTACACCATGTTGGTGTAGAATTACGCGTAAACGGAAAAATTGGAAGATTATTACCAAACGTTTCCTTTCAAATAGTTCTATACTTTACGCAATATTATTGGTTGTATATACATAAGTATTTAAAATGTAACTTAACCAAAGCTTTAGTGTACCTAATATATATTTTGTAATATCTGTATGAAATCATTTATTGCTATAAATACCATGGTCAATGTCACTTCGATATAAAAAAGTAATGCAACAAAAGTATAAATTAAGTTTATAGTCTATAAATTAACTGTATTTAATAATAATAATATATAATAATATATATTTATTTGCAACACAAGGTCATATAAAGTACAACACATGATATGAAAAAGATGACACAAAATTAAATTAGTAAAAAAAAAACAATTCGATACAAAGAAATCAGGAGTTGAGAAATTCATCACAAGAATAACAGTTTAGATTTAGCAAATAAGCCCTGGCCCGCAATCTAAAACTAGAGTAATTTAAAATAGATTTAATTTCAACTGGAAGTTTATTGTAAAACTTACATCCTATAAAACACATTTTTTTTTTTGAAAAAAAAGAAGTATTGTGTGAGGGCGGTAGCAAAAGTGAACGAAATCTAATATCATGCAAGTGATTAATACTGGAATGAAAATGGGAAAAATGTTTGTGAACAAAGGAGACCACTTCCAATATATATAAATCGTAGAAAGTTAATAGTTTATTACTTTTAAATACCAGGCGACAAGAATCACGTGTACCTAAGCCATATATAGTTCTAATTGCTCTCTTTTGAAGAACAAACACGCTTTCGGCATCAAGAATTGCCCCAGTGAATAAGCCCATATTTCATCCTAGAACAAAAATGGGAAAAATAAAAGGTTTTTAGTATGTGAATACTACAAGAATTACGTAGGTTATATAAAGCATAGCTAGAAAGAGAGTTACAAATGTAATCAACATGAGAAAGCCAACTCAAATTTTCATCATTCCTAAAACTTTAGCTGAAGGTACAAACGTCAAAAAATTATTATTTAAAAACAAACCGTTTAGTCTATGTTTACTACTATTTTTAAATAAAATACAATTGTATTTGTTTGTGTTTAGGATAAGTTTGTTTAACGACACCCACCTCTGTATACTCATAAAAGATGAACTTGCCAAATCCAACAAATTATCAGCTTTTCTTCATTTTCAACGTTTTGCAAGTGTGCGTTCAGAAGATGTAAATTCATGTCTTGGTTACAAAAATTAAGTCACCTGCGGCCATTAGAGAACTGCCATAAAAAAAGCTGTCCGTTGGAAGTTGTCCGCTAGGAGAGGATTAACTTAATTAATGAAAACTGCTCAGATAAAGCGGAAAACTCAAATACTAAATTCACGCAAATAAAATAATATTGAAGAACTGATAATAAAGAAACACGTTATTTTCAAAAGTAAAGCGTTACCACAGAATGGAGAAAATACAAGTTTCACTCCAACATTATACCTTATGTTCACAGCTTTATTTTTGTTGTGTTCATCTATACGGCGCCACTATTCTGCGTACAAGCTCCCGACAGAAAAGGTACATACAATGCGCTACAAATGAACCAGGATATATTCTAACCCTGCAAAAACAAAATACCTAAAATGGAAAAAATTACAGATTTACGAGGATCTCCTCTTATAACCAATGTATCTGCGCAATTTGTTTACGCAATGAAATAAGAAACAAAAAGAAGATTGATATAAGAAAACAAAACATGTGGCGGGCATAGGAAAAGCACCTAATTGAGAAGAAATATTTATTAAAAATGATAGATTTTACTTAATTTTTATATGATCAGAACCGTAAATGTTAAGTTAATTGTTAACATATTTGGTGGCATAAAGCCAGTCTGGGCTACGCGGTAAACGCGCTCAGTAAGGTCCAAAGGAGTGCCTGCTTAGGCATCACGGGAGCCATGTCCTCGACGCCAACTGCGGCTATGGAAACCATTCTTGGGCTTCCTCCGCTTCAGTTGGTGCTGCGGTCAGAAGCTACCCTGGCAGCATATAGAGTAAAATGTAACCGGTATAAAGGCTTTTTTTGCAAAAAGTGGAGACCATACCACCATCTTCAACTACATCGAACAGACACTACCACTGTCCACAAGGACGGACAAAATTCCACCCGTCCTCAGCTACACTAGGAAATACCTCGTAGATATTTCTAATAGTGAGACCTCCAAAGCTTACGTCCACAATCCGAGGTGAGGTTCTCATCACTGGTTTGTGGATGCCTCGAAGACGCCGAATGGCACAGGCATTGGGATCTGGAGAGATGGAGAACCGAATGGCGAAGCGAAATTTTAGTAATATTACGTTTTTACGTAGCACTTTTACCTACAATTGAAAAATACTAGTCGATATGTGAGAAATTTCCAAAAGTATAGGTAGTTTTATTAAAAAACGTAAAATTACCCAGTTTTTGGTGATTTTCCCCTAAATGTTACTGGAATTTTTAGCAGGAATCTTGGTAAATTTACTAAAATTTTTTAGTGTGTAGGATCATCATAAATTGCTTAGGCTTTATCTATCCCATTAAAGATTGCCAGGCAAAATGCCACAAGTAATTATAAATATATTTCTGAAAAACTGCAAGCATTTTTTGAGAAAAGACTATTTTCTTCAAATTACCTTTAGTAAGCAAATTAAAATGTCAATTTTTGTTGTAAAGAATGACATGATCTTCTTATTTGCTTTAAATTTTGATTATATTATATTACACTCTCGAATAAAATGCAACTTTTGCACTGGAAAATTGAAATTGTTGCGAATGGCAACTCTAAGTTAACCATAACAGTTTAACATTTTTTCAAAAACACTGCAAACGTATTGTTGTACTTAAAATTTAGAAACTGTTTATATGGCAGTTTTATAGTAAACCTAATTTTTTCCATCAACATATATTCGAATTAGTCTATCTTTTTTTATTGTGAAATACATAGTAGATAAAAATATAAACGAAGCGTAGGTAGCAATCAATAACGTTAACATATTATCAAATCAAGATGATTTGATAATGGCTATTAATAAATACTCATGGTTAAGGTTAAGTCAGAAAGTAATGTTATATTTATAATAACAGATGTGTTTAGAGTAACGTAACGTTCAGTGTCCTGTAGAAAGTAAGTGCATATTTCTGAAGTATTTATTAGTAATAGTAAGAAGACCACACAGAAATTATACAAGGAAAATTTTCAATGAATAAATTATTCATTAAATTATTATCATAACGTTTTGAAATTTATTTTTAATAGTTTAATAGAACTCTTTTTAAAATAATAATATAGTAGCCCTTAGATTTTTGGGATCCTATTGTACGATTTGCTGCTAGACTGTGCTCATTAATTAACTTTAATTATTGTTCGGCAATAATAATACAAAACAGTCACACATCGAGTATTTCGGGTAGAAAAATGTATGTGTCCTTTCTTTGTTGACCTTTTATTTTTGATAATATGTATCTTTTGTTTTTTTACTTTGAGTATGTAGGTCGGAGGAAAATATTTTACATGTTTCTTATTTTGATTATATTTACTAATTACGCTACGTTTCGTTAGTGGTTTGTAACATCTTTAGGCTCTAATTCTAAAATTTATCAAACAATAAGACTGTTGTTTTATGTGTATTATGTTGACGATGATATTTATTACAAATATCAATTTAACGATTTAAAAACAAATAATTGGAATTAATCAAAGTTATTATGAAAAAAAAATTTCAAACAAAAAAAACAGAAGAAACACAACATTTAGGTAGATTTATAAAATGTTATAAAACTGTTTAAGATTGTTCTTTGATTAATTTTAGAATTATAGCCTGAAGATGTTACAAACCAGTAACGAAACGTAGCGTAATTTGTAATTATAATTAAAATAAGAAATATGAAAAGTATTTTCTT
This sequence comes from Cetonia aurata, assembly GCA_949128085.1. Taxonomy (NCBI): domain Eukaryota; kingdom Metazoa; phylum Arthropoda; class Insecta; order Coleoptera; family Scarabaeidae; genus Cetonia; species Cetonia aurata. The sequence goes on from OX421885.1 coordinate 5,128,853, forward strand.
CCGACCTACATACCCAAATTAAAGAAACAAAAGGTAGAAAAATTGAAAATGAGTAAGTAAACTACTCAGAAAGTAATAATATTTAGTTTTCTTTTATTTTTTTACTTTTAGCTGCATATGCAGATGTTTTTTGTATTTATATAATATTTTTTGTATTTATACATTCAAAATTTAGAGAAAATTAAAACGAATATTTTTTGCGTTTTGTAGTTTTAACATTTTTTACGTGACTCTTTCCCGCCATTTCTCAACGTAATCGTGAGTCTTCTCTGTAAAGGTACTAAGGAAAAAAACAAAATTAACCCTAAACTATGAAAATTGGGAAATTGATGTTATATATTACCAAGAATGTGTGTATAATTTTTAAACCATTTTCAGAAATGATTCTAATTTTGCTGCTAATTCTACTTTTAACTGTCGCTTATTGGAAGCTGGCCAAACAGTATAGTTACTGGACAGAAAGATCAGTCAAACAGCGGAAACAAATTTATCTACTAGGAGATAACTCGAAGATATTCCTTCAGAAAGAATCACTTTTCGAAGCGGTGGCCAGTATGTACAATGCGTTTCCATCAGAAAGGTAGTCCAAAATTTCCTTACGCTTGTATCGTTCATCTTTAATCAATGTAAGCCAAGTTTTCTCACATTGAAAAATTTACCATATGTGACATTATAAAAGATAGCTACTATAATAACAGCTATCGAGATATGGCATGAAGTCCATCATTGTTGTAGTTTACAAAAATATCACTACACCAAATACATATATTTGTTGTGCCACTAATACTAAAAGTAGTAAGTATTGTAACCATAGAACGACAAGTGCTAAATTAATCAAATTTTGGGGATTTAAGTACAAAATGAAATACTGTCACTGGCTTGTGATTTGAACAAAACATTTTTGTTACTATTTTATAGTTAGATTAATCAAATTTAAGCCAAAATAACAGAGTATCGACATTACTGATATTGTGCGACAGTTGCCTCCACATTGGGACTGACTCGCATAGGAATCAGGTGTGATAGGATGATCTAAACTGAACATTATGTCTGATGATTTGGTTTAAACAACGCCGACTATACAGGCCTATGACATGGAGTATCGTGTCGGGGCACTCCAGGCGATTTTGAACCAGTATTGCCACCGATATTACTTTACTAACAGATCTATTACAATTGGCTCCACGCTATTACCATTTACATCAAGCGAAAAACCTATTACGTTTTTCATATCGAAGTAGCGATTTTACCGAAGTAAGAAAACAAATTAATTATCTTATCCGGTCGTGATTGTTATCCACTACCCTTATTTATATACCTATATGAAGTTGTCAAGCATGTATTATAATAAGACACTAAGCCCGCAGTGTACCACACAACATTATCTACGGTACCACATATGGTCTCAAAAATTAGTTCCTTTGCCGAATTATAGATGACACCACCAGCATTTCTTTTATTGTGTATTTCACCGTGGGGTGTCTGTATACATTTAAACAAAAATAAGGGAACTGTGCTTTGATTATACTCTGGTTTGTAGTTATTCAACCGTTTGGAAGCACTTTTGAGTGCCACTTATATGACGTTCGATGTAAAGGAGATTTTACATTGCCGCCGCACGTCATCTAAGAGATACCCAAAGGTACTTCTAAACGGTTGCTTGAATAACTGTGAAGTAATACATACAATAAAGAAGGCCACAAAGTTTATGGTACGTTTGGATGTTCTTTTATTTTGACCTCAAAAAATTATGGTTACGCTGGGAAGAAAATCTATTACGGTTCGGACGCAAGTTCTAGTACGTAAAACTTCTCGGAAGTGGCAACACTGTTTTGAAGTGACATTGAGTATTGGATTATCTGCCGTTGCGAGAACATCGTTCACGCGTCTAACGAATTTTTATTTTATTAAACGCAGTTCGCAAGCAAACACCTGCAAATCGCTGTTGCGCGCGACTGGTCCGACGATATGTCCCCCACCAACTTCTAGCTATCGGAGTATCCCTCTCCCCATGTATTGAGCATGTTATCTAGTCGGCATTGTTTAAATCAATATTTCAGTAAATAAATAAATTATTAAGTAAGTGGTTGTTATTGTATTTAGTCAATAAAAGATATTATAAAATGCACTTATATTTACACAAAGAATATGGTGCCGAATTCATTTATGCGTACTGAATTTTGTATTATTATTATTCCTTTTGTAATTGAGTATTTGTTAAAATACATTAGAGTTTTAATAACTTTGTATTATGTGTTAGGATTCTATACAGCCTCAATATCTGCAAAGTAAACGGCGGGGAAGTACATATACTCCCACCGTCTCTCACTCTACCTAACAGCGAGGTGTGGCGCTGTATTACGATAATAGCACGTGTAGAGCAGTGTTGCCAACCGTAGCGGAATTCCGCTACGGGTAGCGGAATTTGGATGTTGTAGCGCCAAAGCGGCCCGGTAAAAAAAATACATAAAATGTAGCGGAATTGACTCTTGAATCGACCACTTGTTTTTGGGTCACTTTTTCTTATTATTAATTCGTGTTTGTTTTGGTCAATAGTATTTTACTTACTTAAAAATTTTATGCAATTATTAATAGTTATTATACAGCCATCTGTTCACCAGTAGGTGTAACATTTCATGGAGTGATATTAATATTATAGGTATCTAGTGCTTAATACGCTCAATATAACCAATTGAAATCGGTGATTTACCCATATGTATAAAGTTATTAAGTTAGTGCAGCTGTATAGCCCGAAGAAAAAGCGCAATATACGATAAACAGTAAGTCCCTATAACTTAATAATTCGCCTGTTCTTTACATTTATCTTAATATAGGAATATAAAGCAATATTGCATTGTAAACGTAATATGGCAAGCGAAAGCGGGATCAGTGGTGATGATATGGCAGGGCCCAGTACTGCAGCTACACCAAAAGCTAAAAGAGCGTATAGGGGTGAACTGCAAAAATTCGAAAAAAAATCACGAAAACAACTATTTTCGGACAATTGGTTGAATGATCAACGATTTTCAGGATGGTTGGAGCCATTAGAAGAGAAATCGAAAGCTAAGTGTAGTGTATGTAACGCAATTCTTGGAAGCAAGAAAAGCGATCTCGTGAGGCATTCGTTATCCCAAAGACATACAAACAATATTAAAAAAAAAAAACAATTAACTAAAATTTCTGATGTATTACCATTAGCTAAAATTGATAAAAATTCTGTTATAGCTGAAATAAGATTTAGTTTATTAGTAGCTCTACATAATTTAAGTTTTACTTCTATAAACCACATTGTTGAAATATCTAAATCTAATTTTAGAGATTCAAATATTGCTAAAAATGTAAATTTAAAACGTACCAAATGCTGCAGTATAATAAAAAATGTTTTATCAAGGACAACTAAAGAAGAATTGTGTGAAAAACTAAAAAATAAAAAGATTTCAGTTCTACTTGATGAGAGCACTGATATCAGTAATATTAGGTTATTATGTATATTAGTAAGATATATTGATACTGAAAGTTTAAATATAAGAACTGATTTATTAGATTTAGTAAAAATAGGATCTGATGAAGGTACAGCACTTGGTTTGTTCACTATGTTTAAAAAAGTCATTGCAGATTTTGATATAAATATTAAAAATATTGTAGGCTATTGTTCAGACAATGCAGCTGTAATGATAGGAAAGAAGGAATCATTTAAGATTCATCTTTTAACTGAAAATCAAAATGTTATTTGTAACAGTTGCATTTGCCATTCAGCCCATCTTATAGCTTCAGCCGCTTCACAAGAAATTCCCAGCAATGTAGAAACGTTTTTACAAAACTTATCGTAGTACTTTTCACGTAGTCCAAAACGCCAAAGCATTTTAGAACAATTCCAAAAATACATGCAAGTTTCCAAACTAAAAATTATCACTCCAAGTCCAACACGTTGGTTGGCACTATTAAATTGCGTAAACAGAGTGTTGGATCAATGGGATGTGCTCTTCGAAGTATTTAGAGTGGCTGCTTTTGAAGACAAGAATCCTGTTGGAAACTTAATATTTGCAGAATTTCAAAATCCATTTGTTAAAGCATATTTATATTTCCTGAAGTATATTTTACCATTATTTAACCAATTTAATACATTATTTCAATCAGAAAAGGTACTTATTCATCAAGTACACCCAGAAAGCAAACGATTTGTTAGAATGTTATGTCAGAAATTCATATTACCCCAGTTTATAACAGATGATAAGTTATGTGAAATAAATGTCAATGATCCTCATGTATTACTTCCTATTGAAGAAGTTCAAGTAGGAAGTGAAACTACAAATATTTTAACAGGTTGCAATAAGATAGACGTTGACCAGTTTAAACTTAAATGCTTAAAATTTTATCAAAAAGCTGTCAATGACTGCTACAAAAGACTACCCATTCGTGAACTTTTATACAAGAATATATGTTTTTTAAACCCTGAGTGTGTCTTCGATAATAGTATGAAATACGATGTAATACATATAATTGATATTTTCTCGAATAATATTGATAAATCAGTAGTTGCCGCAGAATATAATTGTCTTACCGCATATTTTGATGAACTAGAAAAAAAACGATTGATAGATAACTATCAAAATTACCCCGTTAAATTCTGGATGTACATGCATGATTTTAAAAATTTTCATGATGAATATTTATTTAAAAATATATCCGAAATTGCTCTTGCATTACTGACTGTCCCACATGGAAATGCTGACGTAGAAAGAATATTTTCTGTAATGGCAGATATTAAAACAAAAAAAAGGAATAGGCTACTACCAGAAACCTTAACCGATTTACTAAGAATCAAATTAGATGTTCACAATCAGAATGCATGCTGCAATACATATGCTATTAGTAACAAATTCATTGATAAATTTAATAAAACAATGTATTCCTTCAAAGGCAAAGAATCTGATGGACTAGATGAACCCGACTCCGACGGTGAATAATACATTTACGTATATCATAAAAAATAACAGAGTTTTTGACTTTGAAAGATTACATTGATGTAATGAATTTGTTACTAATAGCATATAAGGATATCAACATATTTTGTCTAAAGCTTCAAGCTCATATTGTATTATATATATTACATAAATAAAACATACATAGATACATTGAATATTTCTTGATATTACCCCTATATCAACTATTCTAGGCTTTATCCCTTTTTAATTTAAACATCTTAATGAAGAAATTCAATAAAAAAGATAAATTCACGCAAAGTGCATTTCATATGCATATTATTCATAAAATTTTAGATTGTAGCGCCGCGTAGCGGAATTTTGTACAAATGGTAGCGCTCGAACAAGATATTTGGTTGGCAACACTGGTGTAGAGTGATCAGTGATCAGTATTCAGTATTATTAGTCAGTTCAAGTAAGTTGGTTGTCTAAGTTAAATACATATTTTTGCGCAAAATGCCGCGCTATACTGTGGAGGAGAGAGCTGAGATGATGCGATGGTATCACACTGGCAATTCTTTTCAAAGGATGTTTGCAGCTAAATACCCCAACAGACCTCCAAATAAAGCCACAATTTAAAATTAAAAATAAAACCGACAATACCGGTTGGGTCGAAAATTTAAAAACATCACTTCCAACTCGCAGAATTTCTAATAATACGTCCGTTTTAGTATGTGCCGCAGTTGAAATAAATGTCATCTGGCACTATTTCCAATGATTTAGACATATCCCGTTCTTCCATTCAGCGAAAACTCAAAGCAAATGGGTATCACAATTTTAAATATTCTAAACACCAACAATTATTTCACGGCGACGCATTTAAGCGTATGGTATTTTGTGCAAAGTTAAGTGATTTAATTAACCGAGATGCTAATTTGGTGAACAATATTATCTTTACCGATGAATCTTCTTTTTCTTTGGTTAGAAGTCACAATTTATCTGTGACAACATACTGGGCCAAGCAAAACGAGCACAGATATTTAAGTTCATCTAGTCAGCAACAGCAAAAAGTAAATGTTTGGGTAGGTTTGTTAAACAACTATATTATTGCGCCTCTTTTTTATCAATGGCAATTTGACGCTAATGCATATTTAGAAATACTGAACACCCACATTCTACCTACTGTACTGCAACTTCCCGACATAAATATGCAAAACATCTACTTTCAGGAAGATGGTTGCCCTGCACATAATGCAGTGGCTGTCCGAAACTATTTAAGTGAACAGTTTCCTAACCGGTGGATCGGAACTCATTCTGAAAATATCAAATGGCCGCCGCGTTCACCAGATTTATCTCCCCTCGATTTCTTTTACTGGGGTTATTTAAAAGAAATAATTTATGGCAATAAAGACGTTAGACCAGTTAATGTAGAGTAGTTGCGCAATAAAATTGTTCAAATGTCAAACAACATTAGCCCAGAAATGTTGGAGAATGTTAGAATGAATTTCTACAACACATTAGGATATTGTTTAGCCAAGGATGCGGGCATACTTTGTTTGAAGATTTAATGATTTTTAAAAAAATAACGTTTATTTCATCTTATTATTAAGGCTTATTTTATATTTCTGTTTTTTAAATTTATTTACGCAGAATTAATTTTTATTTGTCCTTCATTAAATTTACTATTTCTTTTTGGGGGTTTTGCCCTAAATTAATTAGAATGTCTTTGATTTCCCTGTCATGAACAAACCCTAATTTTATATTTCTTTATTTATTACTATTACGAATAGAATAGTAACCGAGCTGGTGTTAAAGTTTATTTAAGTTATTATTAAGAGTTACTTTTAAATTTTAATTTTTTAAAATTATTTACTCAGAATTAAGTTTTATTTTTCCTTGGTTAAATTTATTATTTCTTTATTTATTATTTTATTATTTTGTTCTTCGTTCATTAGAATTACTTTAATTTTCTTGTCATGAGCAAAGACTATTTTAAGTACAAAATAGATACTATAAATTACTGTTTTGCGCTTTCATTACACCTTTTGAGTTTATAAGTACGTGTGTCCAAAGCAATACATATTGCAATTTATTCATTTTCATAATAAAAATACAAAACGTTTCACGGTCACTAAAAATTAACACATTTCTGCGTGTAGATTGAATAGCAAAGTAACCGCTGCGCTCGCGCCAGTATTCGTTGTGAACTATGAGTGGCTATGACGAATGACTGAATGTAGAGGAATACGTACTGCAGTAAGAAGAATGAGCGGGAGACGCACATGCGTGGTATAACCGTTGACTTTGCAGGGATTATGGCTGTATATAGTTTTCCTGTTTTCTCACTATAAATTTTGGCTTTGTTATGTGAAGTAATATATTTTAAGTTTCATGGTAGATAATATCATTTAGGTTTACTGTTATTTCTTAATAAATATTGTTTAATTAATATTGTTTAATTAATATAAATTAATAGCTTACAATTAGTGGAATTTTAACTTGGAATAATTAAAACAAATTTGTATCGCAAGACTTTTCGGCTTTCTTTCAATTGCTTATAATTACCTTCTTATTGTAATATTACTCATTACAATACTTATTACTGATATTAACATCGTCAAATCGAAACGTTTTGCGATATAAATTAGTTTTAATGATCCCAAGTCAACATTTCAGTAAACTATTAATTAATTACACGATCATGGCTACAAAATCAAAGTACTAAGTAAAATAATATTCTCAACTTACTTCCTACACGGAGAAAAAGAGATGTCACCACGTTTTATAAATATAATGAATGATATTAACACAAGGACAATAATACGTTATCTAATACCCAGTATTCATCTATCTTTTACTGTTTATTAGAAAAATTATACGCTACAATATAATTATAATCCAACTAATTACAAAGTTAGTTGTCACTATTCATGTTATCTATTTTTCTCAGTGTAAGATCCTATTTATGTAAATGTTATAATTCTGGTCAGGTTCCTAAAAAGTTATTTATTTCAAATACATGTTTATGTGTGTTTACGTTCTTTATATATATTTTTTTTCATAACAAGTAGGGACAATATTTAACAAATAATACTATCTGCCTAAGCTTATCTTTAGTATTTACAAGACAATCATCAATTACAAAACAAATTGTAGCACAAAATTAAGTGTTTGTTAGGACCTACATATGAATAAATTAGGCACGATATTATTTACATTTATTTATATTACAAGTGTTAGAATCATTTCGGAATACATTCTCAGAAGAAAACACTTGAATAGATTCGGCGTTTACTTGATGTAAATCCATTTTAATTAATAGACAACAACTAGTTGTGAGATTTACACTTTATTGTTAAAGATGTTAAAATGACAGCGTTTCGCCGTACAACGGCTTCGTCAGAAAATATACAATAAAGTTTATTGTAAGTGTAAATCTCACAACTAGTTGTTGTCTATTAAAGAAAACACTCAAATAAGGTAGAGCACATCTTTGTCAAATTGCTAAAATTTAAAGTCAGATACAATCGCTCTGACTTTAAATTTTAGCAATTGCAACATGCAATTCGTTGTTAAGGTATTGAATTTCCTTTTTTTGCTAGATACATGGGGATATATCAAATGTTACAACCTGTTTTGCTGATCAGAGATCCTGAACTTATAAAGCAAATCACCGTAAAAGATTTTGATCACTTTCCTAATCATCAGAGTACCATACCTGAAGGCGTTGAACCTCTATGGAATAAAAACCTATTTTCGTTAACAGGTAATGAATATTGTTGAAAGTTGTGGCACCGAACTAGTCCGGTAGATTTTTTCGAATTTCTCATACGAATTTGATTTTAAAACTTGTGCATATAGTCATGATTAACTATGATCTGTTTCATCTATTTCAGAAGCATATTTTCAACTTTATAATATTTTCGGTTTCGTGGTCATTAAGTGAGTCACAAAAAAGTAAATTACAAGCGAGTGAAATGCGATATCTAAGAGCGGTCGCGGGAGTGTCTCGTAGAGACAGAATTAGAAACAGCTTGTTGCAGGAGCGGTATGAAATAGTGCCAGTGGTACAAAAAATTGAGAGGAGACAGTTACAGTGGTTTGGACATATTTCACGAATGGACAATAGTAGAAAAGTAAAACACATATGGACAGCTGGAATTGATAAGAAGCGGAAAAGAGGAAGACCGGCTCAAACATGGAACGCGCAGGTTGCTAAAATCTTAAAGGAGAGAAGTACAAGTTGGTGTGACGCAAAGCGGATGGCTCAAGATCGTGCTGCATGGCGGATTTTCTGCAATGCACCTCTACACCTTTGAAGGTAGAAGAGGACAGATTATGATGATGATTATTTTAAATTGAATGGTACAATTTTGATCGATCTAGAGAATTTATTGCATTTGTGGCCTACTCGTATTAAAGTCTCCTATCTCTAAACTGAACCGTTTTAAGGTATTTGCGGTTTTGTTAAATTTCTGACGTTTACACTCTTTCGAAAAAAAAAAATCAAATATCTCTTGCGATACTAGATATTTAGGTGTTCTACTAATGTCGATATAACATAGCGGGTGTTCAAAATGCATTTCTAATATGAGTCCACTAGGTGCAAAAGTGTGTGTTTACCAAATATTGAAAAACTGAGTTCTGCATACCATTTTGAAGAGAAAATTTGTTCTCATAACATAAGCTATACCAGTTAGACGCAAAAGTACGCATTTGCTGCGTTTTGGCGCCTTGAATATCGATGCTAAATGCAAAACTCTGTTTATATTATAGAAATTCTGATGCAAAAGTATGTAGAATATGTTATTCAGCGAATCACTATGATGTGAATAGTCACGTGATATAGCTATGTAATAAAATTATTAATGTCAGGTTAGAACCACAGTTAGAACCAAGTTGGTTTTGAATGTGTGTAGTTATTGTTTGTATCGTTCAGTAAAATAAGTACTCTTTGTTAATAATATCATGGACTTGAGTGTTAATATTATCCCTTGTGCGAAGGAAAAATGCAGGAAGAGGCCAATTCAGAAAGAGAAATGGAAACGAAACATCCAGAAATTATCAAGGTAAATGAATCAATTTTTTTTTTGTATGACAATCGCGTTACAGACATAAACCTGCTCAATTACCGGAATATCCAAAATGCGCCCACCGAGGAGAAAAGTGTGCCTTTTTATGTAGAACACTTACAATGCAAGAGGGGAAAACATTTCACGCAATTTTATTTTAGACGACTGATAAAATCAAACAAGATTTAGTTATTTTGAAATATTACTTAGGCAGTAAACCTAAACGAAATAAAACTAAACATACTGTTGCCACAAAATATCATGTTTCTGCTGAAGATAGATCTTTGGTCCGAGAATGTAAGAAAGCATTTTTGAACATAAGTACTTTCAGTGCTAATAGAATTGAACGGGTAGTAAGAAACTTTGTTTTACATTCTCAAAAGCCAAAAGAAAAAAGAGGTGGCGACACCGTAAATACAAAAAACGACATTAAAAAAAATCTATCACAACTTTTATTGAGAGAGCTCTTCACGAATGTATTTACCATGCACTTTTACCCTACACAATTTTACAAAGCTCTATAAAATGTATTCTATGGAATATCCCGATGTACCAGTGAAACTCGGGTATTTTAGAAATCACGTTAGTTCGCATTATAATATCGCTTTTGGAACACCAATGACCGATGTTTGCTCAATGTGTCTTAAAGCAAAAGAAGAGATAAAGAAGGCGGTTACATTAGAAGAAAAAATCCAAATTATAACAAAGCAGAGAGTTCATACATTAAAATCAAAAGCATTTTATAATATGCTGAAAACTGAAGAAGATAATGTGCAAATTGTTTCGTTTGACTGTCAAAAAAACCTATCTCTTCCAAAGCTTTCAGATCAGGCTGCCTGTTTCAGGCAGCAAATTAATTATTACAATTTAACCGTAGCCAAAGGAAGTTCTAAAAGTCCACTTACTCTAAATAATGTGTTTTCATACCTTTGGGCAGAAACAGATTCCCCAAAGGATTCAAATGCAATAGCGTCCACTATTCATGATCTTTTGACGAATTCTAGCTTTTCGAATACTATAGACACAGTGCGCCTCTTTGCAGAGGGTTGTGGCGGACAAAACAAGAATTCTGTTTTGATGTCCATGATCGGGTACTGGCTCGCTTTGGAAGCTCCTGCCCATATAAGAACTGTCAAATTTTTTTTTTTACAATTGTGGGGCATTCCTTTATTCCACCGGATAGAATTTTTGGCCTCATTGAAAAAGACATAAGAAAAATCAGTGTGATAATAGGCAAAGAAGAATACGAAAAAACATCAACATCACTCTACTATTAGAGAGATAGGCAGAGATTGGAGGATATTTGATTGGAAAGTAGAAACTAAGAAGTATACCAAAGTTCCTGGACAATGGCACTTCAAATTTAATGCCTCAAAAAGATTTATTTTTTCAAAAACTCCATCTTCCATTAGATTAAGAGGTGAGGTGCATTATCGGTCCGATCTGGTTGTAAGCCAAGGCATTATAAAAAGGAATAAGAAATTTGAACAATTCCAGCCAAAACGTTTGAATATTCTAAACAAACTCAAAAGAGACAAATCCAGCATACTTTCTTTATTAAAGAAGCACTATGGCGATGATTGGAGACAAGATCCTCAATTGGCTTTCTATAAGATTATTGACCAAAGTGGTTCTACAACTGAAGAAACTGAAGAAGAGTCCGACCATAACTTGAGTGAAGGAGATAATGATATGAGAGTTTAAGACTATTATTATAATTTGTTACATTTATCTATATCAGTATTTCTTGTTTATTTCTGTACTAATTAAAAATTTAATAAAATTATAAGAATATATCAATGTTTTTGTGGCAAAAAACACCCAAATACATTATGTCCGCTGCAAAAGTGTATATATGCTTTTTGTCATTATAATATTTTCGGAAATCTGAATGATATGATGAAGGTTATTGCACCGATTTGTTAAAGGAGTGCAGTACTATCTTCAGTAAAGAAATCACGACAGCACTCCAGATAGCTCAACAGCAAACGGTTTTTCGCAATTATCTCAGAATAGGTTGGACGTCATATACATAATTTTGCATCTGGTGGACACATATGAATACTTTTCGTTCAAGCAAGTAAAATTATCATTTTCCTACAAAACACTCTATATTATTTTTTAGGATGATACTTATTAACTTTTGCGTTCTATCTTTAGATAAAATGAATTATTAGTTTTTATAATAGTAAGGATTATAGGTAGCCGTTTACATCGAAAATATTTACAAAAATCTGGTATTGGGAACATGTTATCACTTCCACCAGTATATTACAGGAGATAAGAAAAAAATATAGTTTTACACCGTAGACGGACCCATGACCTAACTATATATACGAATCGCAATTCAAAATAATACTACTGTGAATACCTACTTTTTCCGGGCTATAGTTTCATGTTGCTAAACACTATTAATGCGGTGATATTTAACCCAATTTACAAGATGACTTTCAAATAATTAAACAGTGTGCAAGTAATGCCAATGTGCAAATTCATCAAAACTAACTAGCAATTATATTTTTTTTTTTTAAAGTATAGGATACGAAAATTATTCAGTATGTGACGAAAGGCCTTTTTCTATGAAAGCAAAACATGAAGTTTTTTAAGAGATCTATGAAATAAATATTGTGTTGGTAAAGTTGTCATTATCAGATATAATCAAGAGACTTCAGTCCCGTTCGATCATCCTCGTAGGGCGGAATTTTATTACTCGGAAATTTCACTTCATTGTTATTTCCTGTGGTAACGATTTTATTTTTTGTTTATAATTTTACTTTCTCTATTGGATTTCATGATTCTGCGCACAAACACGCTATAGATGAGCAATGGTTCCAACGGAACGCCCGGATTTGATTAAAAAAAAAAAATAGATATATGTCCACTTGATCACCGGAGTGAAACTTCGGAATATTTTTATTCTGTGACCATACGGTCACCATAGAAATAGACTGGGGAAAATGCATTTCATATCTTATGTGCAGCTACTCTAAAAATGAAGGCCGCCATTTTAAAGGTTGGTGATTATCCAAATTCAATTTAATGTAGAAAAGAGGACACAAACCACAAGAAGCATCGTTGTATTTTATTTATTCTTTATAATCAAGCAACATTGTTTCGAAAACAGCTCAAAATATTGTTTGAGCGGTTTGTTCTTAAGAAGTAACAACAAGTCATGATATATTTCCCACAAATGAATTATTGTCCGCAAATCGGTTTATTTGAAACATTTTTTTTTCAGTATGAACAAATCATAGTTTGCCATGACTATTCTGCTAGTTTCAAAAACAAATTCTACAATAGCAGCCTGTATAGTATATTAAAAATTATATATTCCAGTAAATTATTTGTTATGAATTATTATAAAGCACTTATTTTATTTGTTTTTATGTTTAGATGCAGCATGGAGAGATATGAGACACACTCTAAGTCCTAGTTTTACATCAAGCAAAATGAAAATGATGTTTACGTTAATCGCTGAGTGTGCTAACGAATTCACCAAACATTATTTGGAAAAGACAGATGGTAACATATTGGAAATGAAAGATACCTTCACCAGGTATACTAACGATATTATTGCAAGCGTTGCTTTCGGTATCAAATGCGATTCTCTCAAAGAACGTGAAAACGACTTCTTTACAATGGGAATGAAGGCAACACAATCTAGCTTGGCAAAAAATTTAAGAGTTTTCTTGTATCTTATAGCTCCCAGGTTAGCTAAGGTATAGTTGTGCAGAAGTAGAAGATACTCTCTCTTTTATTTGCAATCTTTATCTACATTATGTTTTGTTACACAGTTAAAAGATTAACTCGATTCACTAAGCACCCCACCGCAATTAATATTACTGATGGCATTATTATTTGTTAAGTAAGAATATTCAATTTTCTATGACTTTTTGCACACTTTTTCATGTCAATAACTTCTGAAGTGTTTTTTATTATTTATTATTTTTCTTTAAATTGAAAACATCAACAAACAGGAAATGAATTTGTACATGTGAGAACAATTTTGAATTAAAAATTTCTTTAATCCTTAAATTTTTGAATATTCCACTTGTAGCATTCTTCAACTGATTATTGATTTGTTTTAGGTATTTAAATTTTAGACTGGTCGATAATTGAAACCATGATCTGTGGTCAGACGTTTCAATATCTCGTAATTATAAATATATAATTTAAACTGTCGAAACGTCTCGCACAGGCTGTTGAATTAGTAACTCCAATATCTGTGGAAATTCTAGACTTATTTAATGTTTCAAAATTTATTTATATAAAAAACATACGTTTCGACAGTATTTCTGTCTTCGTCAGTGTAATTATACAAAAAATTGCATTGAAGTTTGTGTCGGGTAGGATTGAGAGATCACTGGACCTCAAAGAGTCCACCTGGTTTGTTGATATTGAAGGGGCTTTTAATAGAACTACTTTCCCCGAAATTATTACAGCACTAATAGAGCGGAGAGTTCCTTCCACTCTCACGGGATGGATATCTAGCATGTTAGCAAGGAGAGTTGTCACAGTAGGCCGGGGACCCGAAAGCGTCAGGGGCTGGTGACTGGAGACTGTCCGCAGAGTGGGGTGTTGTCACCCCTGCTGTGGAATTTGGTCATCGATGGCTTGGACGGTCGCCTTGTAGCAGAGGGATTCCACGTCGCCGCTTATGCGGACGACCTAGCAATACTAATAGAAATGTGGTGTTTGGAGTAGGATCTTACGGTCAATCCAACTAAGACACAAATGGTACTGTTTACCAGAAAACGTAAAATGGGATTGCTACGGGCACCCAAACTCATGAATGTATAGTGTACTGACCTTTAGCTTGGAGGTTAAATACCTCGGTGTTACCTTCGACAAGAGGCTCACTTGGAACTCACATATGCATCAAAGAATAAACAAAACTAAAATCGCGTTTTGGCAGTGCCGCAGGATCTGCGGCACACCTGGGGTTTTTCTCACTGTAATAGTGTACAAATGTACACACTGATGTGCTGTAATCAGACCGATGCTAACTTATGATGCAATTGCCTGATGGTCTAGTACCAGTAACGTCACAATTTGTAAGAAGCTTACGCAAATCCAACGAACCGCGTGTCTAAGTATTACCGGTGCACTAAGAACAACACCGACAGCTGCAAAGGAAGTCATGTTCTGCCTGCTGCCACTAGGACTTTATGTCCGTGAGATGGCGTTGGCGACCATGATTAGGCAGCTGTCAGTTGGCATTAATAGAGAAACTGTCGTGGAGCTTACGGACGACCGACGTCAGCTCTGGGGGGTCGCCTGCAAAAGGGTGCCCGTGCTGGAAGCTGGCACAGATAGTATATCCCCATACCTGTCTATGACAGACCCTACGATGTTTCTCCAAATGCAACGAGGAGTACTCACGCTGTAGACTAAGGAATAAAGTCACGATTAAAGGACACGACGGCAATCTGGGCAATGACGAGGCTGATAAGGCTGGCCAGACGCGGGTCCGGGACAGTTCTGTACGGTCCTGGACCGTTTATAAGGCCTACCATATCTACCTTGTGTGACCAGATTAAAATTATCACCCATGAGCAATTTATTAAAGCCTGCTATGACAATTGCGCGTGCCGTTTTGCCAGGGTCACTTTATCTTACCCTGATAGGCAAACGGCATCAAACTATCTGAGGATCTCCAGAGAGAACCTCCGCTTAGTGATGAGAATTCTAACCGAACACTGTCAGCAGTTAAGATCGCACCTTTTCAAGCTACGATTAGAGACCAGTCCAATCTGTAGGGGCTGCCAGTTAGAGGATGAGACGGCTGAGCATGTGCTATCATCCAATAGGAAAAACATACTTGGGCACGTTTAGCTTGACATCGCCAGCGTCAGGAAAGCTCTCCTGGGGAATGTTATATATATATCAGTTACAGGATGCGCGTGGCGCTAGGTCAGCACACGTGCCGCTGATAAGTAGAATGCAAGATCAGCATTATATTAATATAAAAAGGGGATCAATTCCTCATTAGAATTAGTTCCTAACAATACGCGGATCTCGCCGGTTGTTATACTCGTTGTAGCAGCAAAGTGTTGGTCAAAAATTGTGAAAGTCAAAAGTGTTAGAAAAAGTGTTTAAAGAATAAAAATTGTAAAATTAAAAAGAAATAAAGTTTTTTTTGAGTTTGTTACGAACCTGAAACGTAACTTATATATTATATTAATTATCAATGATAAAAAATATGCCTTATTGTCAAACTAATGGGATATATTCAGATCTGCTTGGGAACCAAGCAATGTATAACATGTACAGCAACCGCGGAAGTATACGTGCATGGTTGTTTGAATTATTCACCACCCTAAAATTCCAATAATGCAAATCAACAATTTAATATGTTAAATATGAATGTTACAGATATTTGGTATTGGCTTCTTCCCATCAGAAGTTACCAACTTCTTTTTGAACATCATTAAGGAAACTATTAAAATGCGCCAATTACAAGGCATTACTCGACCTGATATGATACAATTACTGCTTGAAGCTAGAAAAAATAAAGAACCATTGAGTGCAGAAAAGGAGGGTGTAATCGACAACAGCTTCCCTGCAGCAGAGGAATCCAATGTTGATGACCCTAAAGCTCAAGAACAGTACCTAACAGATGTTGACATTGCCGCACAAGCACTAGTATTTTTTTTCGGAGGATTTGAGTCGGTTGCCTCTTTAATGACGTTTGCAGCGTATGAACTAACATTAAATCAAGATACTCAAAGGAAACTACAAGCAGAAATCGATGAAACGTTAACGGAATGTAATGGAAAATTAACTTACGACTCATTGATAAAAATGAAGTACTTGGATATGGTTATTTCTGGTATGCTTTTATATATTTTTATACAGCTACATATAAAATTACAACATAACAAATACATATCGGGTTAGTTAATTGCGATTTATTGCATTTAATGGGTACTCATTTTAGGAAATCATATTTAGTGATATGTTTGTATTTAAATTTTTGTCTAGATTTGCAAATACTTGAATTTTTTTTCTTCGATTACCGGGTTCCGCCTTTTATTAGGCAGAAAAGAGCTAGGCACCAATAATTTTTCGTTGAGCTACCAACATGTAATAAGAGATGCTATAGTAACTGTTTATACGAGTTTAGGTTGAGAAGGGCAATGTATGTACGAGTTTATGTGTAATTTGTGGTTAGTTGCAAATGTCTCAAATAAAAATGTAACTGTAACTGAAACAATGATAAATCACTATAAAAATACTGAAATGATCATTTCAAGAAGAAAAGCGCAAGCAGAAAATGTGAAGTATTTAAATTTGAAAATATAAAGGATTCATGTATAATGATAATAACATATAAGAGTTTCAA
The DNA here is from genome assembly GCA_949128085.1 of Cetonia aurata. Classification (NCBI taxonomy): domain Eukaryota; kingdom Metazoa; phylum Arthropoda; class Insecta; order Coleoptera; family Scarabaeidae; genus Cetonia; species Cetonia aurata. The sequence continues at coordinate 5,146,192 of OX421885.1, forward strand.
AAGTTTATACGTCACAGCAAGTGAAACACTTGTTGCTTCAAAAGCAAGCATCCTGCCAAAATCTCATTTAATCCAAAAAAGAAAAAATACATGATATTGTGAATTTCAACCGATACATTTCACTACCTTGTCACACGGAGAAAAATAGATATTACCACGTATTACAAATATAGACAATGGTACACACACAAAAGTCTGGAGCTAATGCTAATACTTTTTCTAACTCCTTTCCGCTGTTTCCTGGCGTCCATCCGGTTTTTTGTGTTAACATAAATGAAGTCAGAGATTTTAATGTTAGAAAGTGTTGGGTTTGTATTTAAAAGAGAAATGTTCATGCCTTTTATATGAATATTAACGAATATGAAGGAGTCAAGCTTCAGTAAATTGGTATTACAATGAAATTCAAAAAGTTCAATAACACAAATTTTAACTTTAAACAATTAAAAGCATTTATGATAAAAAAAAAGGGTTTTCCATTCTCTGTAAGCTAAGTAAGTTTGATCATTTATATTGGATTAAAATCGATGTCAGTTTTTTTTACTGTAGACAAAATATTTTACTATTCTTTGTTTAATTTCGGAGGATATGTCTACCCTGCGGTGTTAGAACTGTGTTGAATTTATCCTATATTCTTATAATATTTCCTGTTTCTTTTTACAATTATTTTAAGTTGTTGTTTATTCTAAAGAAAGTTAAAGCAACACCAAATTTGACTAAAAGAACAGTTTTTGGTGCGGACAATGATACATTATCTGATGCCCAGTATTCTTAAATATATTACTGTTTATTAGAAAGATTATACGTTCTAATATAATTTATTATAATACAACTAAATATCAAGTTTGTTGTCACTATTTTTATTATATATTTTTCGCAGTGCAGGATTTTTAAAAAAAAAAAGACTGCCAGTGATGAACATTTACTTGTGTTATTTGCTAATTGATCTTTTTGTATGATTATGCATTCTTTCCACTTTTTTCACGAAATAAATGTGGATAAATATAGTGCAATTTTGGCTCTATTCTTAAATTGCCTTTTTCCTAAGCTGTTTTAAATTAATTCATAACATACAGTGAAGAAAATAATATCTAGTGACAAAACTTACCATTGTCACGGGTTCAACTGTGAGAATTTAGTACTTACTATAGCTTTCTACCGGTAGGTCCTCAATTGTTTTTAACTGATGTCAAAACAGCAAAAAGCGATGATAAAAAAATTAATATTTTATTAGCTATATCTGAAGATTCCCAATTACATACCGGGTGTCCAACCTAAGATGCAACGGTTCCTAGCCAATTTATTACTGCCTTTTTGAAAAAAAATTTCAAATAAATGTTGCCTCGAATCACATTCTACATATGCTAAAATTAGTTTCAGTAATGGCGGACTTCCGGTTGTACCGGAAGTAACTACTAACTTTATTATTTTAAATGGAACATCCTGTATATTATTGCACTTTTGGATTCCTTGTTAAATTTAAATAACAATACGTTAGGGATACATTGGGGCTAAGTTGTACTGTTTTCGAATTACATGACGTTTTTCGAAAAAAATTACATTTGCAGTGTCTTCGGTCTTTGGAAATATCTCGGGAAATACGAAAGTTAGAAAGATGCGGTTTTCGGTTTTCGCTCAACTATGAAACAGCACACGTCTTTTATTTTAAAATTGTTGCGTTTAAATTACAGCGTTATTAAATAGGGATCTGTAATTTTCGAACTCTAAAATCATGGATAACTTGATTTTTTTAAATTGAACGGTGTAGCAATTTTTACATAAATGGATGTAAAATTTAATTTTCGTTCGATTTTATATGAGTATCATTGTGTCTATCTCCAACGGTTTTGGAGATATTCGCAATTTTTCAGTTTCTCACGATAGATACGTATTGCGAAGTGCCGCCGCCGGCCACCTTCCCCTCGCATTTCACCAGGCTTGGAACTGGCAGCAATAATACTGGGATGCTTAGAAAGTGGCCAACTGAACACAATAGGACCACTAGAAACAAACAAAATGGTCTAAAAGATACTTGAGATGTTTAAAGCGGCATCTTTAAAGTCAACGCAAGCTTGAAAATGCACTAGGTATCTTGCCGTTATTAGTGTCCCAAGTGTCAGAACTGACATTCAGAGTACTGTTTGGTAACATAATAATTAAAGATGTCGCTTACTCGAGAAGAATTAGTAGATATGGTTTTCGTTCTCGGTGAATGTTACAGAAACGCTTTGTTAGCGTCAAGAGTTTACACAAAGTATTATACCCATGTAGAAAGCATCCAGATAGGAGGGCATTTCAGTCGCTACTGGGTAGTTTTGTAAGTACTGGATCCGTAGCACGTACAAAACGGAACCTCAATAACTACGTACTTACGGATGAAAATCAGTTGCAAGCTGCAATTTCTTCTTATGGGGTTTCATTAAAAATAAGGTTTATGAGACGCCACCAACAAACCCTGATGATATGCGCCATCGTATTTTAAGAGCGTTTCAAGAAGTCACACCAAAAATACCCAGAAATGCTCAAAAGTGTTTGCAAGAGCGATTTCGATTATGTAGTGCCGAAAACGGACAGCATTTTGAACATTTAATATAATAGTGTTGTACAAATTCTCTGTACAATGACAACACTAGCGTTTAAAGTGTAGCCTGTTGCGAGCAAGACGCTCGAAGTGTACGTACGCCATACATTGGATAGAGTAATGTAGTTGTGCTGATTTATTGATATTCCAGTAATGTTATGTTTTCTTTTATCTTTGCTATGTTTGCTTGTTTCTAGTGGTCCTATTTTGTTCTGTTGACAACTTTCTAAGCATGCCAGTATTATAGCTGCCAGTCCCAAGCCTGGTGAAATGCGAGAAAGTGACCTGCGGCGGCGCTTCGCAATACGTATCTATCATGAGAAACTGAAAAATTGCGAATATCTCCAAAACCGCTGGAGATAGACACAATGATACCCATATAAAATCGAAAGAAAATTAAATTTTACGTCCATTTATGTAAAAATTGCTATACTGTTCAATTTAAAAAAATCAAGTTAGCCATGATTTTAGAGTTCGAAAATTACAGATCCCTATTTAATAACGCTGTAATTTAAACGCAACAATTTTAAAATAAAAGACGTGTGCTGGTTCATGGTTAAGCGAAAACCGAAAACCGCATCTTTCTAACTTTCGTATTTTCCGAGATATTTCCAAACACCGAAGACACTGCAAATGTCATTTTTTTCGAAAAACGTCATGTAATTCGGAAATGGTACAACTTAGCCCCAATGTATCCCTAACGTATTGTCGTTGCATCTTAGGCTGGACACCCGGTATATAGCTACATATAATCAATGAGCCGCCAATCTCAATATTTCACAATCATCTCATTCAAAAATGCACAAATCGAAGATGCCAAAGATTTAAAAATTAAAATTAGCGGAACAATATAAGAAATTTTCCCAGAATTTTCTAGGAGATTTTTAAATTGATTGGCTCATTATTAAATTAGTAACGGAAAACAAATTCGCTTAATTCAAAGTTGTTACTCACAACATATTAGGATAAACTTAAAAATATGTACATTATTGTAGAAAAGGCTCTATGGAATGGTGGAGCAAAATTCGCAAGTTTCCCATTAAAAGAAAATACGTAGAGAAACATTACTTAGAAACAATTGAAGAAATAATTCAAGTATTTCAAATGTAGATAAGAACTTGGAAATAAACTTTATATTCACCGTTCCATGAATTTATTTACAGAAACGTTACGTAAATGGCCCTCTGCTGTGGCAACCGATCGCGTGTGCTCTAAGAAATATACCATAAAGCCAACGCATCCTCAAGAAAAGCCAATTGATTTGGAACCAGGCGATACCGTTTGGGTACCAATTTATGGTATTCATTACGATCCCAAATATTATCCAGATCCTGAAAAATTTGATCCAGAAAGGTTTAACGATGAAAACAAGATTAGGATTAATCCCTACACCTATTTACCATTCGGATTAGGTCCCAGAAACTGTATTGGATCTAGACTTGCATTAATGGAAAGCAAAACAATTCTTTTTTACTTGCTTTCTAAATTTGATTTTTGTGTATGCGAGAAAACGGACATTCCGATAAAGCTAAGCAGAAAAGTCTTTCAGTTATTACCGGAAAATGGGGCGTGGATTGAGTTAAAACCCAGGATGAAATAAATACGGCTCGCCTCCATATTTTTATCAAATAATCAAAATATTTATTGACCATAACTAAATGGGTTTAGTTGGTTTTTCAATTACGCTTTTACCAGATCTTTTATTACAACTCTATTTTTTAATGTTTTGCCAGGTTCTTTGTATTAGTTACTGTACTAGAATACGCAGCGGTCAAACGTTATTTGTTTAGAAAATATTTATTTTTTAACACTGTTATGAAAAGGTCTACTGTCCACTTCGATTACGAATGCAAACTTAAAATTCGACAACATAGCATTATATAACTTTAAAAATGTTCTTCTGTTGATTCATAATAAATAAAAAGCAGTAAAATTTAATAAACGTATATATGTATTATTTTTTGATATTCAATTCCTCCAGCGACATTTGAACTAATCGGTAATATTTATTATTTATGAAGCTGCTATGGTTAAAAATCTTTAAGGATTTAATTAAACTTAAATTTAGCAGTCGATTTACACAACATTCTACTCAAAAGATTAAAATTGTTACAAGAAAAGATACAATGGTGAATTATTAAAAAATGGAATTATTAATGAAAACGTGATTGTTAAAACGTGTTGCTATAGAAGTTGACATTAATGAATAAAAATAAAAAAAAAATAATATAAGAGTAAAGAAGTAAAAAGAAATAAAAATCAGAGAGATGTTATTCTCAAAAAAAAAAACAGACAAATGACAGGAAGGAGTAAAATGAATTTTTATTATAAGATAAGATGACATAAAATCCATTGTTAATAGTGTCTGTTTTAAAATTACAGTTATTAATTGTTCCTATGTGTATTACTTCAGATAGTAAGAGCTTTTAGATATGTATCATTTTAATAGTTTAATATAATAGGACACAAAAATCCAAAAACATGGTCTAATGCAAATATGGAAGGATGCGACAAGCCCGTATGGTTACTGCCAGTGAATCAGAATATACCACACCAATGTATAGGTACTTTTTTCTGGAGCTTCACCAATTTTATCCCGTGTGTTCTGGAAGTTATTAAAAGAGTTGGGATGTCTTCCCGCGGGCCAGGGTCGTATTGAGTATGCAGCGCACTCAATAATAAATATAATAAATAATGTAACAAAATACATGAAATGCAGGATTCTATGTTAGTTAGTGTCGACTGGATGTTTATACAAGGCGAATGTAAAATTTTTAGTTATGAAGGACGTCCGGAAGGAAAAAAGAGATCATCGGTTAATAATAATAGTAATTTCTTTATTATTACACCAATTGCATAACAACCGAAAATCAGCAACATATTAAAATTGAAGAATTACATTATTGTGCGATTTATCTATTATATAAGTGACTGATTGTGAACAATTCATGCTGTTAGTCACGTAGGTATGTACACAAAAATAAATTGAATATCTATTATTATTAATTATTTATTATTACTTTTTTAAATTCATTATACACCATCCTTTCTACACAAATACGACCTGTTTTTTTGGTGAATAAGAAAAAAATAAGTCATAAAAAATTAGGGGGGCTGGGTCCCCGTGATTAACTTTTTGCGAAGAAAGATGCGTCATCCTTGGAATCATGTAATATGCTGCAAATTATATTAAAAGAATCTTTTAATATTTGTTATAAGTTCGATATTAATAAAAATTTAAAAATTGCTCAAACTTTGGAGGGGGTGAGGCCCAAAATCGGGCGATTGGGCCACTAAAAAAAAAATACGTACTTCTTATTTGAAGGTACTCTTTCAGTCTGTGAAGTTTCATCGAAATCAGAATTTATCACTTGTCGGTGTTTGCTTGGTAGTAAAATCGTTTTGGTTGCATGTGTACTGTAAAGTAACAGAAGTATTGGTACTTCAATTCGGTATGTACTTATTGTACTTTACCGTTCATAGACGGTAAAGTTACAGAAGTGGCGCGTTGATACAGTTCAATTCATAGCGATTCGATTCGATAAAGTGGCGCTTTCTATCCTCGAATGAGTGTACTAAGGTTGCACTTTCGGATGTGGTCGAAAAAATAATAAATTTTATTGCAACATGAATGAACATTAATTTCTAATTTTGGGGTAGTAAGGGATGAGAAGGAAGAAAGTACATATGTACATAGTAAATAATACTTTTACGGCAGTAACTTGCGAATATATTTGGTGCGTTTCTGTTCAAATCCCTTTCCGCAAGGGAGGAGGGGTTAGTTGTAGCGAGGGTAGGAGATCTCATCGGCCGGCGGTAGAATAGACCTATAAAAGGACCTCTTATTATTCAAAACTTAATATTGTTTTCTTCCACACAACAATCATTGAAATTTCAAGGATTGATTTGATCTCCTGAACAACCCTCAACGGGTGATGTGCCAAATGTGCTTCCTTTCCAAGTGATATAGCATAAGAAGTTACTATTTTACCGCGTTCCTATGTACGACTGCTTAAATTCAAAATCAGCTAATTGCGTGAGTCATTTTTTTATAAATAATTTAGTGTATACATATTACAAGGTCAACTTTTCACTCTTTTCAGTAGTACGAGACTGTCAATCGTAAAATAATTGTGTGCGCTCCATGTACTAATTATAATAAACAGTAAGTAATTTTATCTTATTTCTGTATAGCAACAGTTATTTCGATCACTAAATATATAATAAAGCGTATGGTTTTTAAAAGAAAACGGTTACTCTGCTCTACTCGATAATGAATACAAGTATATGAGATTGGGATAGAACACGATTACTTTTTCATTTCAGTTTTTGTGCAATTTCGAAAACCAAAAACTCTGCGCCATGAAATGTTTCGCATAAACGTTATCTTCATCACATTTGGATAACTTTTATTGTTAGTTTTGGACATATTTTTATACTCATAGATTGATTCAGTCATTATACTTTATCACTGTCTAAATAATGTAATCAACAGGGATAAAACTATAATCGCTGGCTGATGGATTCCGTTTCGTTATGCTCCACGGTTCTACATTCAGTATACATACTAATGCAGGCGCGACGTCTCTAGAATATCATTATATGTATACTATACGATTATTAAAACCATACCTCATTTGGACACATATGCAAGGTTTCTTGGGGTATAGATACATATAAAGCACTTGGTAATTTTGAAAAAATCAGGTAAAGGAATTCAAATTATTTAATATCACAAGGAAGCGTCGTATATATTACGATTGAATATGCTTTAAATTGAAACATCTGTCTTCTCTTAATATTTATGTTTTACTATGATTAGGTATGTACGTAATACATATGTACAGGATGTCCCACCAAAGGCTGGGTCTTTGATTACAGCTCTGTTTGTCACTTTAGAAAGAAACCTTTTCTACAAGAATGTTATAGAATCGAATGCTGCATCACCCAAAAATATCTTTGACCATACAGAGTGTCCCAGAAGTAGGAAAATCCATGCTTACTTCATTATTTTAAATGGAACACCCTATATATTATTTCATTTTTCAATTCTACGCAGAGAAATAACATGATTTCATATAAATTACTATATACTCTTTTGTCAAAAGTGGTCCCGATGCAAAGCAGCAGTTAAGGCGGCGGGGTTTATACTTGCATTTGTTTTAGACATTCATATTTTAAATACCATACATACATACTTAGTCTGATTCAACATTGAAATTAAAATCGATGTAATTGTATACAGGTGTTCACGATAGTTCTGAACATTTGCTCAACTTTAATCCAAGGTAACTTGATTTTTTTAAATAGCACCCTATATGTTTGCTTGTACTAAATTAACCCTTACCCAAAGCCCTTTCAATCCATACTAAACATTTATGATTCCTCATCTAGGATTCTATAGTTAATTAATGATTTTGAATAAATCCAATAAATTTTTCGTTAATTTTCAAGTCGCCTTGGTATATAAGCACTAAACAATTGAATAAAGCTGTGAATTAGTAAATATAAGTTGGCATTGCGTCATAATTTAAAACTAATAACACGTTTTTTTGAAAAAATTATAAATTTGATGGTATCATATAACTCTGTGATTATACTAAATTACTTAAATACCCATATAGATTCAAAACCCGTTAAAATAAAGAAAAATAAACATTAAAAACAGTAAAATGCATCATTAAATTAATTATTAGAATTTAAAGCAGATATTCAAAAATATGTCCTCTTTCTCTTAAAGGTATTTCTATCCCCTTTTGTAAATTGTGCGTTACTTTTTGTAGCAACTCTGGCGAAACGGATAAAAATGCATTTCATAGAATTGCGTTTACAAAAAATAATTGCATCGCTCTCCGTTTAAATTATTCTCGACGAAAAAAGGGCCCATAATGTGACATCCAACAATTTCTCTTCATACATTTGTTTTTCATCTACCTTGTACTGCACGTGTTGCTACAGATCTAGAATGAGGAATTGCACTTTTTTTAAATTCTTGTTAAAATAATGTTATTTTGTGCATGACCTAAATATATATTTACACTGAAATTTTGACGGTTTTCTGTAAAGTAGTTCTTGAAATATAATTTTTTTAACATCTTTATACGTCACAGGTACGTAGTAAAATTTTATGAATGAACGAGAATATATGGCAACATAGAAATTACTCCCCCGTAATAATCACAGATTGCAGTCATTTACCGGCTGCGAAATACGATATTATTAAGGTGCTATGCAGGTTATGGTCACAAAGAAATTTGGGATTCGGCATTATTTCTGCATCTTGTTTTAGTTTGCGTTTAAAGTTCTCCAATTTATCGTAAAAGAACGAATTCTGAAAGATTATAACCTCCAAAACGCGTAAAATAAACACAGAATATCGTAATAATACGTTTACGCCATCTGTACGCGCAAAGCATGCGAACAGCGAACTTAATATTACTTATCTGCGATGATGATGCGAACTACGATGACTATCGCTCTATTGCCAAATCATGCCGACTATGAATTTATGAATGAAAGAACTTGTGACGTCAGAGCACTTTAAAAAAATTAATTATGCCTTAATGAGAAACAATTTAAAAGACAGTTTAATGATGGGCTATATATTACAACATTCTCTATCATTCTATGACATAAAAAAAAAGTTGTGCAATTCCTCATTGTCTTGTGCATAAACGTGAGCGTTCTTTCTGCTCGGTACACTACTACTCTGGACACTACTTTCTATCCGTCACTCACAAAATCTTATTCTCCTTTCGTAATCATCATCTGTAGGCCGCTGATTGATGGATGCGTGATAAGGGTGATATTTCTGTTTCCGCAAAATCCTTTGAACAGTACTCACATAACACACTTCAGCGTTTCTGCTGGTATGCCTCGTGCTCATACTTGGCTGTTCAACCTCAGAAATAAAAACATTGAATTCATTATCTTCATTAATAGGATGATAACGTTTATTAAACACCACAGATGCTTTCAAATCTGTGTTTAACATTAAAACATTCCATTCTTGGACACCGTCTGTTTGGATACCGTTGCATACATATTTTTGAAGCCAAAAGACGATTTCGTCCACATTCACCTAAATGTAAAATTTGAAAAATTCTGTAAATATAAATATATGTAATTGGGAAAATGACATAAATGGTTACGTACCAATCAAATACATCATATCAACAAATTCTTCTTTTGAATATTGCATATTTTGAAGTATATAACAAAATGGATAAGAAAATAAATAAACAAGCAATGAGATTTAAGAAGGAAAAGGTATTACGTACACAAAATTACGTTTTGACAGTTTTGAGATTTAGTTATTGTGAAACAATTACCTTGGCCTACTAAAAATATGTTCTATAGTTTCTGATAATACATAAATGACATAAAAAGTTTCTTTTTTAAAAAACTTATTATTAGTTTTATATTATGACCCGATACTAACATGTATTTACTAATTCGCAGCTTTATTCTATTGTTTAGCTTTATAAATAAATCGACAGTGTTATAGAATTTCATAGCCCTTGCTAGAAGTACAAAGGCATTTTAAGAAATGAAAGAACAGATAACCTGCATAAAATAACTATATTATTATATTAAAATAATAAATATTATTATAAAATAAAACTTATTTCAACATTAATAGTCTGCCCTCCTCCTCGGCCTTTTCTCGGCAAACTTTCAATATGTACTTCTTAAATTATAAATGTGAATGCTTTTAACCCTTATGTTACTACCCGGGTACACGTGTACCCATTCTCACCTTTGCATTGAAACCAAAATATTATACCAAATTCCGGGTAGTAACATAAGGGTTAACAAGTGTAAAGTTTCTAATAAAATTTCATTTCAAAACGCACGGTTCTCATATCTACACATAACACGCACATCACACATATGCTTTTGACTTTCATAGAAGAAATTTGCTGTTGTAGTTTTTTTTCTATCATGCGCTACTAGAGGATTTAATAATTTTTAAAGTAAAGATGCAAGTAGTTATTTGCAATTTTATTAAACTGACAGAACTCAACCTTATAAACTATATGTATAGGTATGTTTGGAAGGAAAAACGATCTCTCTAGCTATAGTCGCTGTCTACTACGATCAGCATTTCAAAAAATTCAGCTTTATGCTCCAGGCCAAAAACGAATGCAAAAATAGCAATCTGAACCAACTAGTTGATTCTCTTGCCTTAGCAATGCTTAAAAGTTTTCTTTGAGATGGAGACGTGCCCACTCGTTTTTGCCTGTCCCTGACCGAAACGCCCTATTCGAACAAACAATTTGGACCACACACAAATAGAATATATCACACACACATAAATATTAATAGGTATATAAAACATATTTATTTTAAAATATTTAATAGTAGTAGGAACTTATTACTAATAAATTAGTATGACTAATATTAATGTAAATACGATAGAGGTTTAAAATAAAATTATTAGCTACCAAGATGCCTTCAAATTACTTACACTTATACTACTACTACTACTACTACTACTACTATACTATATATACTATATATATATACTATACTACTACTTATACTTACGTCTGTTTGTTAGTTTTCATTTATTCCGTACATTAGAAAATAACTGACATTTACTCAATGGTAACAATGCTTTTGCATTATACATCGTTTATTGATAAATTACATAAATATACCTACATGATATTGAAACGGTTGTGTTGCTTTAATGTAAATTTCAGAGAAAATGATTTTATAAGTAGAAATAAGAATTTTAGTGTTATAAATGCGCCAGCAACGAAAACGTATCTAAATATAATCCATAAATGGACGACCGAACACCTAGAGCGGCCCATTTAAGTACTTCCCCGAGCATGAACATCTGCTTCACTCGTACATAGTTTGCATAAGGTCGACGTTTGCTTACAGGGATCTCGTTTAAAAAACTCTTCATTAATAATAATAATATAATTTTATTGTAATACTAGAGAAGATATTACAAGACGTCAACAACAGTAAATTATTATTATAAGATTGATAATAACAATACATACTTTCAGTATAACAGAAAATCGCTAATATTATATGGTTCAATTTCACAAAGAAAATTAAACAATCTTGTCCTAAAAGTAGTAAGTGATTTAATCACTTTTAAGTAACTTGGCAGAGCTTGGCATTCAACCAGGTCTCGCAATTGCCTTAATCCAAAACAGATACTATTTAATTTCTTTACTATGACATCAATATGTTGTGTCCATTTCAAGTGGTCATCTACAATAAGACCTAGTAGACGCACTGCACTTTTAAGAGAATAAGATGCGTTATCTATTACAATATTCGAAGGGTAGTTCTGAGATTTGGTCTTAAACAAAATTACTTGTGTTTTACTCTGATTAAGATTTAAATTGTTTTCATTCAACCATTCTGTAAGACTCTATGTAATTCGAACTTGTATTTGTAATAGAGTTTAGCGTATCCGCGGTCACAAGAAAAGAGGCATCATCAGCATAGTTAACAGTCGACAGGTTGGAATCTACCATTGGGCATTTGACAGCATAGATGCCGTTGAAATACAAAATGCAAAAAGAGGTCCCAGAATACTACCCTGCGGGACACCATTGGTTAGTGTTATATCTTTTGAGCGAAAAGTATGATTGTTATTGCGAATTACCGCGGTCTGTGTTCGATGAGTTATATAGGAGCGTATCCAAGACAAAGCCGTACCTCTAATTGCATAGCTCTCCAACTTACATAATAACATACGATGATCTATGCTGTCAAAGGCCCTGGACACATTATACCAGTGCTCATTTCGAAAAAATGCAGTGAACGATTTGATTTATGTACTATAGTGTTACTGTTACGTTATTTCTTTCGTTCTTTCATATTGGTAATAGCGATTTTATAAAAACATAATTAGAAATATGTAGTCCTCAAAGTAAATATTTGCTTTTAAAACTTTTTTAACTTTTTATATCGAAAGATGATCATCGATAAATTTGTGACCTCTTTCTAATATTTTTGAATACAATCCCAATCGCCAGTGTTTACCTGTGTATGTTCCATTCTGCACATACAGCTGACCTTCAATAAATTTAATGCCGCCATTTCTAAATAGCGTTGCTATACAACCCATAAACATATATATCTTTTATTATCATTTATGCATAATCTATCTTTATTAACAATGTACTTTTTTTTAGGTATGATTGCAATTTTAATATTAATACTATTACTAACACTGGCTTACTGGAAAATGAATAAACGTTATAAATACTGGACAAATAGGTCGGTAAAGCAACGGAAGCCAGTGTTTCTATTAGGTGATCAGGCCAATTTCTTCCTCCGAAAAGAATCGGTTTTTGACCTAGTGCAAAACCTATACAATTCATTTCCCGATGAAAGGTAAGTTTTGTTAATTTCTTCCAAATTGTGGGTCCTTTTTAAAAAGTTCTAAACGTATAAAAGTTGCATATTTATACGGTGTAAGAATATAGTAATGTTTATATGCACTATGGTACAAAGTTAAACCTGGACGATCGGCCAGCGACGAGATAGTATCGGCGGACACGTTGCAAGTGATATTGAACCTTATGCCGTACATTCATAATAAGCCGAACAATAAATCATATCCGGTTTGGTTTTCGAATGAAATTAGAATTAATTTAAAACACACTAAATGGAAGAGAACTAAAAATGATTCCTATTATAATGAGTTCAAATTGATCAGACATACGAAAACTACTTATCGGAGATGGAGAGGCTGATTATTAATGACCGGTCAACTGTCTGGAAATGTTTAAATAATAAATTTAAATCTAGCCGGATTACCGGTCGGTTGTTCAAGGGATCCAACTGATCTTGTGAATGCCTTTGCTAAGCATTTTTTTATTGTTTTTTCACATGATTTAGCTTCATCCTATGTATCAGTTGATGACCTGTTAACTTTTGGTATGCATCAGGTGTCTGAAGCTGAACTTGAGCGCATTATGTCTACCTTCGCTAATAATCTTACGACAGGAAATGATCCGATACCTAATTTCATTGTTCATGAGATAGATATGTTTTTTTCTGAACCATTAGCATTTATTATTAATCTGTCATTAAAAACAGGCGTGTTTCCTGATCGGTGGAAACGCACAAGAATTAACCCAACTTATAAAAAACGGAGAATCATCTAAAATATCTAGCTATAAACCTATTTCCATCTTGCCCAATTTTTCTAGTCTATTATCATTTGCTCAGGCATAAGCTTTATTGCAGATTATAAAATTCCCACCGGGATAAATTCCTACGTAATTCAGTAATAAGTCAGTAAAAGTATGTGCAAGTATCCTAACATTCAAGAGTTTTTTTGTAATTTAAGCATACATTTGCTTCATCGTTTAATCATATAATTTTGTGTAATCATATAGGCGCTCGTCTTTGTATAGTTTTTGTATTAAGTGTTAAATATAGTTATTTAATTTAGCATCAATTTTTTATTCATACAAACTGTCGCCGATCAAGAATAAGTAGTACCTATACTGCCTTATAACCCGTGGGTGGCGAAAATTCAAGTGAGCAAAGTACTGTGCATCCCAAACAACGATTTCTGTAAATGTAGAGTAAAATGAAAAAAAAATGGAGGTGCTAATTAATGATGTTAATTAATGCCAAAGGAATTCAAAGTGAATTAAAAAATTAATATGAAATGATATTTCGGTGGTAAGTCGGTGCCAGAAAACGACAGCATTAGCTTCTTGGGTTTGACAGTCGATCGGAGGCTGAAATTCGCCACCACTCTAACCTATTGGGCACAGGAAGCTCGGTGCGGCATTTTATGATATTCGGTCCTTGAGGGGTAGCCTCGGTCACTTAGGCTTTTCTACTTTGCTTATGTGGAGTCACGTCTCACAGTTTCAGGTTCAGAACGCGATCGAAATTGTTTACTCTTTAGTTTTAACAAATTTTACATTAAAAGTTGAGTAAACCTATGTTTTTGGGTATGCTGTATCTGAAATTATGCATAAAAAAACCCGTAGTTGTAAAACCTCTCCTAAAATACAACCCTTAAATGCGAAAAATTGATAGCACTTAATACAAGTACGAAGAATATTTTTTATACAAATTATGCAGTTTAGATTGCAAATTCGAAGTATTTGTTTGTCAAAACCTCCCGTTAATACATTGAATTTGACATGTTTAGCAGTTTATACTTGGTTAATAAAAAAACAATCCTTAAAACATCTTCAAATTATATTGCAGAAATTTTTGTCCAAAATACAAAATTAAGCCTTTTTTTATACATGAACAGCAACGCCCTTAGTCAAAACAAAAATTGAAAAGAAACAATTACATTTTATATTTTGTGAATAATTAATCAGAATCGGAAAAATATTCAGATGATATACCCAGTGCAGTATCATCTTCCCCAGTAACATTTACTAACTCTAAAATATCCGAATCAAACTGCCATCTTCTAGAATCAGTTGAACGTTGAAAATTTAAATATGGATCAGAACTTAATATTAATCGACAAAACAAGTCCTCATTTGTATGCTCCTTTGATGATTTTCTCGTAAAATGTGTACGAAATTTTTTCACATTTTGTTTCCTGTGCTTCTTCTGACAATTTTTTGCTTTTAGAATATCGTGGTAACTTGGATATAATTTGCAACCACGTTTTAAACCTGTTGTTCTAATAAGCATATATTGCTGCTTCGTAAAACCACCCGAAATAATAAATGATAAAGCCTCTTCAGGCGTCATGGCATTTTGTTCTTGTTCGGGACTCCTCCATTTTTCCATTATACGTTTGCCTCTAGTTGGTGTAGTTGAAGTACTTTCAATTATCAAATCAGCAGTGCTTTTATCTCGACTTTCCCGTACTTTCATTGCAGTTCTTCCACGGAAGTACTTTTCCTGAGCTCCTCGGTTTACGCCTTTTTATAACATCAGAACTTTCAGCAAAACTCTTTGAAGGACGATCTCGAATACCCAAAGTTGATGGACGATCGCAGTAAACAGATTCAGAAAAAAGAATTTCTTCTTGTAGCCGAACATTATGCTTTTTCATAAAAACACTTGATGTTCTATTGGACGATTTCCAATATTGAAAATATCGTGGAAAAAACATGTGTTCAAGCCAATACAAAATATTTTTACTTGATTTATCTTCTTCGGCAAGCCCGTATGTATCAAGTATAAACCGATACATTGCTCGTTTTTTACTTTCAGTCGATTTATCATCATCCTTCATAGCGACTTCGTGTGATACCAATCGACTTATTTTCTTCGCGTCCATTATGTTGCAACTTTTCAAAAAAAAAACTACTGCAACAAAAGCACAATCTTGTACAACCACTCTAACGTCAGAAATTTCGAAAATAGCACACAGAATAATCTGCATAAAGTTTCGACTCAAAGTTGAGTTTCAACTGATCGGATACCAAGTGGGGTTTTCTTTTAAATGTTCTGAATAGGCAAATATTGGCAGCTAATTTTCTTGAATTTACAAAGTCAAATAGCTAATTTACCCATAAATGAGGTGATTACCGTGTAGAACTAAACTTAAGCCTCTACTTAAGGCACTTTTTATAGTCCGATTACCTGTTACAAACAATTAATTTTCTTGTACCAGGTAAACATTATCAGATAATAAGTAATGCCACTTAATAATACACTTAGCAATGTTTAAGAATATTTTCGATCGCGTTTTTCGCGTTCTGAACCACTGTGCGTCTGCGCTACGGAATTGTGTTTTGGGGTGCGGTGCCCGGAGCGAGAACTATTTTTGTATTGCAAAAGAAAATCATTCGTTGAATGCTGTGTGTGCCTTCATCTTCTTCGTGTCGTCCATTATTTAAGGAATTAGGTATTCTACCTCTTGCCTCTCTGTATACATATGAAGTGTTGGTTTTCTTAAATATCAATAAAGATTGCTTTACAAAAAACAGCGATATTTACAATACTATGACTACCCGCACTTGCCTAAATAAAACCATACCGGCTCATAATACTAAAGCGTTCGAACAAAGCCGTATAGCGGAATTATATTTTATAATAAACTTGCTGAGAATATAAAAAGGGCAACCAGTATTCTTGAATTAAAAAAAAACTAAAACACTATTTACATGACAAAAGTTTTTATTCTGTTTCGAAATATCTGGAATGCAGAATTTAACTGATTATTTTTATGTTTATTGTTTGTTTGACTTGTGTATTTTGTTTAGGCATACCAATTATGAATTATATCATAATCATATGACAATAAATTATTATTATTATATGTAAGGAAAATAAACAGCTATTATGGGGTTCGTATATACAATATTATATTTAATTTAATTGAAAAACTTCGATGTGTGTTCATCAAAGTAAGTCGGTAGGATATCAAAGACCAATGCATATGTATTTGATACCTTTGATGTATTTTTCTTATTTCTCTCTATTTTATAAATTCAATGTTTCCTTTAAGAAACCGCATTTGTGCATACGGGCGAAATATATTTTGTAAACAACGCCACTTTACTGTAAATTAATTCTAAATCGTCCAGATTTAGCTTTGTATGATTATACCCATATGGGTACGCGTACAGTACGCGCTGGTTGCGAATAAGCGTTGATAAGCTACAACATTAATTGCAAAAATTGTAAATGTTCCTGCTACAGTGAAAAAAACGCGTATGTAAAAATGTCATAAAAATTATAGTAAAAAAATACATTACACAATATTATAGTAACTCTTTTATTGCTGTGGTAACTATTAAAATTTTACATTTTTTTGTAAAAAGTCCGTCTTGGTCAGTACTTTCACTGCAGGTAATGTAGAATTCCCATACATTGCTGCTTATTTACAGCTATAAAGTAAGCTCACAAGGTAATTATCAGGTAGTGTAAGAAAAATACATTCTTGAAGTAGTTTTACAGTGATTAGATTAGATTAGATTAGATTTTACAGTGAACATCATGTGATAACTTAACGCGCAGGCATGATTATTAGCACGGTATTTTCATCATTTTATTCATTTATTTTATTTTATTAGGATAGTACTTATATTAGAAAGAAGACGTGCAAGTGTGTAAGCCAGGCAAGTAATTTATAATAGTTTTTATTGTAGATCTGTATGATTATTTGTTGGCAATGTTTCATTGCGTTTTTTGTGGCTGCTGTTTCAAATTAGTAGGAAAATCATCATCCCCTACATCCAATGTGTTACCGATCGCAGAATCCTATCCACATAACACAACATAAAAACCGTTTTTAAACTAAATTGCAAACTTTCTGATTTCTTTCGTATCAAAGATCATTACGAAAGAAATTGGAAGCTTATTTGTGCGTAAAAATATTAATGTCGTCGAGCGACAATGGCGAGTCTTGGATAAGGTGAAATATGCATATCTGACAGTCACGATATTTGTATACGTTTTTCTACATATATACATAGTTATAAACAGCTGTATTGTAATTAGTACCCAGCACAATAAAAGTTGCATCTTGTATTTAGCTTTAATCTGTTGCTGTGACCAACCTGTACTCGCTATAGGAATACGAAATTCGACAAACCTATAGCCCAGAGCTTCAATATAGTGCTGCCAAATTTTATTAAAATCGAACAACTATTTTAGAAATTATAAGTTTTGCGTACGTTTCTGATAAAATTGATCATTGTGCAGCTTCCAGTGTGCGCACTAGATCTAATGGATCTGCACCAGCATACAGTGAGCAGAAAATAAGTTTGAGAGAAAACAGGAAATAATTTTGTACTGTACGCGTAGCCTATGTATCTAATTGCACGCTGTTCCCTTTAAACTGTTGTAAACTGTGATCAGAAAAGTATACTTACATAAATTCTAAAACATTGATTTAATTAATCATACCACTCTATTCTTATCAGGTATATAGGAGGATATCAAACTGTAGTACCTGTGTTATGTATCAAAGATATTGACCTGATAAAACAAATCACTACAAAAGATTTTGATCACTTTATTAATCACCACAGTGTTGTACCTGAAGGTATCGATCCCCTTTGGAGCAAGAATTTGTTTGTATTGAAAGGTATGTTAACTAGTCTAGTTATTTATTGTGTATACACGTGCGTAAACTTACCGATCTATTATTACTTTCTCCATTATTTCTGGAGCTAAGACTTTTTAATTGAACACCCAGTATATTTTCCTATAATTGGAGAGCACTTGAGGTCTTGAACGGCAAATTCCGTTAACCTTAACATGCCTTAACTTAAATATAAATAAATGGGAACCGTTCAATATGTGTTTACGTAATTATAAGGTCACATCGTCAAAACAAACAACAAATAAATGCTTAAAAATATAGTTTTAAAAAAAAACCAGGCGTGGGCTTCGGAAACTTCTTCTACTGAAACTCCGGAAAGTAACGTGACTGTTCTAGAGCTGAAAAAAACAGTCAGCACTATCACTGTCTTGATACAACACTTACTGTGGTAATGAAGAACTTTGACGTCACGCTCATATACATGGAACAGCAACATTGAAAGCATGAGAAGAGTTGTAAGAAAAACGTTCAATAGAATTAAGAAAAAATCAAGTTCCACAATGTGCCAAACTCACTAGGGAATTATCCAAAGAACCTTAAAGCTCAATAGATACTCTAAAAATAGAAGGTGTAGGCTACACAAAGACGGGAAATGATACCAGAAGAGAGGTATCACGGGTTCATTTCCCGGAATCTAGGAGTGTAGACTGCAATAAAACAAAACTGGAACATGCAAGGTAGGCATCTAAGAAGCACTGGCAGGTAACAAAGAAAGTGGTGAATGTGGAAAAGGCAAAAATGGGCAAATAACTCATTCAAGCCATATAAATCGCCAGGATCGGATGACATTTATCCAATTATGCTACAAAAGGACTCAGAACTTTTGTTGCAGAAACTCAGTATGTTACTCAGGGGAAGTCTCGTACTGGAATACATACCAACGACCTGGAGGCTGATCAAAGTTACTTTAATTCCAAAACCTGACAAAACGGGACAGGATGGCGGAGTCTCTGAGACCAATAAGTCTGATGTCATTTATGCTGAAGACTCTTGAAAAACTGCTAGACATACACATAAGGGATTATGTGTATGTATCCATACCGTCCGCTACATTAAAACCAGTTAGACCAGACACTGCCTTACATTAGCTTGTATATGCTGAACATGTTCTGTAACCTAAGCAGGTGCTTCTGCGTACTTTCCTGGACATAGAGGGAGCATTTGATAATACTTCCCTAGCATCAATCTCCAAAGCATCGAGGAACAGAGGGATCGATGAAACGAGCTGCAAGTGAATAGACTGGATACTTAAAAGGAGATCAATTTACAGAACCATCATAACAGAATCACTAATGGCTCGGGTCGGAAGAGGATGTCGGTAGGGTGAGATATTGACCCTTCTGCTCTGGAACCTGGTCGTGGAGGAGCTACTAGTAAAACTGGATAATGAGAGGCATAAAACTTTGGATACGCAGATGATATTGTCATTCTGACCAAGGGTAAATTCAACAACGTAGTGTGAGACAAAATGCAAAACGCTCTACAAATTTTTACAAGAATGGACCGAGGAGGATGGCCTAAATATTCCATCCAAAACCACCAAAATAGCATTCACGAGAAGGAGAAGGTCAGATGGTCTAGGACCATTAAAAGTCTGAAGTAAAAAAATAAAGCTGTCTGAAGAAATACCTTGGGGTCGTTCTTGACTCACAACTTACTTGGAATCGGTAGCTTCCAAAAATTAAAACCAGGGCCGAGACAACACTCATATTGGCTAGAAGAGCTCAAGGAAAGACGTACGAGACATACGTCACGATAGTCAGGACCACGATCACTTATGCATCTCTGATATAGTGGGCAAAGATGCCGCAGCAACCTGCTATTATAACTAAACGCAGCAAGATACAGAGGCTTGCCTGTTTAGGAATAACAGGAGCACGAAGATTACTCCTACAGCAGCAATGGAATGTTTCATAAAACTCCCTCCTCTCCATTTGGCTGATAGTGGGAGAGACAAGAATGAGGCATCTCAGACTGCAATAATTACACACACAGCAATATTGTCCATCATGTGGAAGGTAATCTTTTGGGAATGAGATCAGATCACATGATTTCGACATATATATTTAACAGAAATTTTGAGGTGGAAACCACGGATCAAATAAACTTGAATGAATCCAATTACAAAGACACGCTTAGTCGATTGATCTGGTTTACTGACGGATCAAAAACAGAGAACGAGACTGGAGCAGGCATATACAGTAAGGAGGGAAATATAATGATCACTCTTCCACTAGGAAAATATGCCAAGGCTTTTCATGCAGAGGTATACACAGTATTGCACTGTGCAACAAAAGTTAATCAGAGAACTTATAAAAATAGGCGGATTTGTATTGCAAGACACTGCCAGACGATACTGAAAGCATTGGTGAATCCCAGAGTTCAATTAAAACTGGTGTAGGAATGTATTCGAGAACTAAATAGCCTGGCAGACCGCAATAAAGTCACTTTGCTGTGGCTGCCAGGACATTCGGGAGGAAAGGAAAAAGCCGATGATTTAGCACGAAATGGAGCAGCGATTTCATACATAGGCCCAGAACCTGTTCTAGGAGTGCCCAAAACACAGCACGAAAGCATGTAAGGATTTGGGCTAAACCAACTTAACACTAAACCGTACAAAAAGAATAATCTACAAAATATCCACTAAGTACAAAACAATCATTTTAAGGACAAGTACCGTATCGCGTGAAATACAACAAAAATATATACCAGAAAATATAACCGCTAGTGTCATACCGATGTGAGCTGTTGGCAACTAGCAAAAACATTACTGTAGTATCCAGCGGCGATCGGTGCTTACGTCACAGGGAGTACTAAGACAATGATCGAAGTTATACGAAGAAGTTCGATCATTATAATAGCCCCAAGTGACGTGCGCGCAAGCTGCCGCTGGCAGTATCATCTAAATATCTTTAAAAGCACTGCAATCTGACGGTTATAATGCAACACGATTCTTTAAAATATGTTCGTCATTTGGTACGTAACGCTAACAATAAAAATATAAAACGATAATCTGGAAGACGATCTGCTACGGTGAACATTATAATGAATAGGACCAGATTTTAAATTCAGAACAAGGCCAAAGACAAATAAAACGATGAAGGATATTGAGTCTAGATATTATTTAGACATGTTTATCAATCAAAACTTTTTTGCGAAATTAATTGTTTTGTACTCCTCTTGTTAAACCTATCCGACAATAGATATATACTGAAGGCAATTTACAATTTAATATTCAGATACAGCATGGCGAGAAATGAGGCAAACCTTGAGTCCAAGTTTCACATCCAGCAAAATGAAGATGATGTTTGCATTGATATCAGAATGTGCTGATGAATTTACGAATTATTTTTTGGAAAAAAGAGGTAATCATACATTAGAAATGAAAGATACGTTTACCAGGTATACTAATGATGTAATCGCAAGCGTTGCCTTCGGAATAAAATGTGATTCTCTCAAAGAACGTGATAATGATTTCTTTACCATGGGATTAGCAGCGACAAGGCTGGGGACTGTAGCAAAACTAAAATTTTTCTTATATCTCATCGTTCCCAAATTGTGTAAGGTATGAGTTCTATTATAATTTATGTATAATAAAATAGATCAAAGCAATCAGTGAATTTTATCGATAATCTCTGATTTTAATTTATTAGGTATAAAGCTTTAACCATAGATAACTTGACAACCCAGTGTTATGAAAATTTTTGGTAGGTTGTGTAACTAGTTGAAGTTAAATGAACAAAAATAGTAACTAGAAATGTGTCTACCCTCATGATGTGATGTGATGTGACAGGGTTGGGGCGCAAAATCCTCTGCTCAACCCGACCGAAGCGATCTATTGTGATCCAAATTTACCAACCAATTCTCGTGCTCAACGCAAATCTGAGCATTTTCTTTAGTGCTGCCATTTTTATTATTTCGAGAGATGTTTTGGGATTGTTTTCTGTTCGTAATGTAGCAGCCTTTACCATACCAAATCTTGCAATAGCAGATTATGTGTTGCGCAGTCTCGATTTCACATTCGCACATGCTAATCTCGACTTTACCCATCTTTTCCAGATCAGATCTCAGACGGCAATATCCGGTAAGTAGGCCAGTAAGTTGCCTTAGTTCCAGGTTTCCGAATCTGAATAGATTTTTGTTAGTATTTGGCAAAGGGTTAACCAGGGTCTCCAGAGGGATATCGATTGCTTATGCTCACATTTTTGCAGCTCACCGCTAATCTTGGTTTCTGAGACCCCCAGAACGGGTACTGTTTCATCGAAATAACTGCTGGCCTCGTTTGACCAGTTGATCAGCCATCTCATTACCTTTAATATGAAAATGTCCTGATACCCATGCTAGTATGAGTTTGTTTGTTGTAGCCAGTGGCACTACATTATTTAAGCACTCCCATATCAGCCTAGACTCAAGCTTATTTGTTTTTTTAAAGGGCTCAGCTTCGCGTGGTTATGAGTACATATGTAGATGCTAGCTCCCTTAATTCCTTCCTTGAGGTTTTGTTGGGCACAAACATCTATGGCAAATATGTCTGAATGAAAAATGGTTGGGGTTTGCCCCAAAGTTATTGAAGGACGGCAGTTCGGTCAAAAAATTCCGACTCCCACCCCTTCTTCCATCTTGGATCCCTTTTCAAATATTGGTACAGCACATAAATGTTATGGGGGTTGGAAAGTAAAGGTTCAAAATTAGAACGAAAAATAATATAATGAATTTGGCGTCAAGTTATCTATGATGTAACATAATAGGGTCGGTTTCTCCAACAAATTATAGGAAAAATGACTTAATATACTTCATTATTGTGTTATACGATGACGAATGCATAAAATAATTGAATATTTCATTTTCATATTTGGGATTAAAATCAATTCTAAAAATGATAAAATTCAAATTATGTCTTAAAGACGTCGTAACTGTTTCGGCCAATAAAAAATTAGCGATTTTTGGGTACGCCCAGAGTTTAAATGACAGTATAATTAATAATAAATTGTATTTATATTTAACACGCATTGTCACATTGTAATATATCGTGCAGTATTAAGCATTAAATCGTCTAAAAATGCCGAGCTAAGTTTTATGAGACCATTATTGTGTATAGGTGTTATTCAAATATGTCATTTTACACAACTTGTATTAGACCCTGATTTTTAAATGGCTGCTGACCAAAATTCCTGAACATTTTCAGATGCGTCTCACTTTAAAAAAAGATTTGTAATTTCTTAATTTTTAAATTTTTCTTTGTTTGTAATTTTTCTTTTTTTTTTCAAACGCCCCTCCCTTTAAAAGAGATTCGACGCTGCGCCTCACGCTGTCGTCACACTCGACGTTACGCGTCAAGTTAAAAAAAATTGGAATTTCTTAATTTTTAATTGTTCTTAATTTTTGCTTTGTTTTTCAAACGCGCCTCTCTTTAAAAAAGACTCGACGCTGCGCGTCTTGCTCTCGTCACACTCGACGTTACGCGTCAAGTTAAAAAAAATTGCAATTTCTTAATTTTTAATTGTTCTTAATTTTTCCTTTTTCTTTCAAACGCGCCTCTCTTTAAAAAAGACTCGCCGCTGCGCGTCTCGCTGTCATTACACTCGCCGTTACGCGTCAAGTTAAAAAGAAATTCATTTTCTTAATTTTTAATTGATCTTACTTTTTGTTTTTTTTTTATTCAAACGCGCCTCTCTTTAAAAAAAACTCAACGCTGCGCGTCTCGCTGTCGTTACACTCGACGTTACGCGTGAAGTTAAAAAGAAATTCAATTTCTTAATTTTTAATTGTTCTTAATTTTTGTTTTTTTTTTCAAACGCGCCTCTATTTAAAAATAACTCGACGCCGAGCGTCTCGCTGTCGTTACACTCCACGTTATGCGTCACGTTAAAAAAATTTGCAATTTCTTAATTTTTAATTGTTCTTATTTTTTGTTTTTTTTTATAAACGCGCCTCTCTTTAAAAAAGACTCAACGCTGCGCGTCTCGCTGTCGTTACACTCGACGTTACGCGTGAAGTTAAAAAGAAATGCAATTTCTTAATTTTTAATTGTTCTTAATTTTTGTTTTTTTTTCAAACGCGCCTCTATTTAAAAATAACTCGACGCCGAGCGTCTCGCTGTCGTTACACTCCACGTTATGCGTCACGTTAAAAAAATTTGCAATTTCTTAATTTTTAATTGTTCTTAATTTTTGTTTTTTTTTTTAAACGCGCCTCTATTTAAAAATAACTCGACGCCGAGCGTCTCGCTGTCGTTACACTCCACGTTATGCGTCACGTTAAAAAAATTTGCAATTTTTTAATTTTTAATTGTTCTTATTTTTTGTTTTTTTTTATAAACGCGCCTCTCTTTAAAAAAGACTCAACGCTGCGCGTCTCGCTGTCGTTACACTCGACGTTACGCGTCAAGTTAAAAAGAAATTCAATTTCTTAATTTTTAATTGTTCTTAATTTTTGTTTTTTTTTTTCAAACGCGCCTCTCTTTAAAAATAACTCGACGCTGAGCGTCTCGCTGTTGTTACACTCCACGTTATGCGTCACGTTAAAAAAATTGCAATTTCTTAATTTTTCTTAATTTTTACTTTTTTTTTTTCAAACGCGCCTCTCTTTAACGCAGACTTGACAATGCGCGCCTCGCTGTCTTTACACTGGATGTTACGCGTCACGTTAAAAAAAATATATATATGATGTGAATAAATGGTGCAAACACAATGTCACAATTAAAATTTTGACACAATAACTGACAGCGCAGGATACAGACTCTCCATCAGCGAACGCAAAATCGCTAGTTTTTAATTCGCCGGAACAGAATCGCTAATTTTTTAATAGCCGGACCATTTTTAAACTTTTCTTTAAAAATACTAATCTCACAAACAAGAAACCTATAAATTCATAGTTATTTGAAACTTATATTTCGAATCAAAAAATAGAAAAAAATGGTTCTCGATCCCATTATCTAGGTACGGTATGCGAGATGCAGGTATGGTCATCCGATGACACGCGAAACCCTCTTAGTAATGTATCTATAGAGATAGAGCAATAGAGGAAACCTCACAACAGTCCTTGCGGTCATCGTGTGGCCAAATTTGCATCCCTTTTATATGGCATAAGTATGTAGGGTATATCCATAAAGTTTTGTTGCTCTGTATTACGTCTAGTTACTTCAGTTTACCAAGATACATTGATTGCAGGAAATTTTGTCACTTTTAAAATAAAATTGCAATAAAATAAAATAAGAAAACGCATCTACTGAAATAAATTCGACATTTTTAAAACATATATTCCCAAAAGCATACTTGCATATTTTAAAGACATTTAGAAAAACATAAAATTAGAAGTTTTTCCAAATCAATGTGTACCTAGGTGCACACTTTGATTTTCTGTAACTATTCATATTAATTTGTAGGTATTGGGTATAAATTTTATTCCAAAAAGCGCCTCTAATTTCTTTCTAAAGATAGTTAGAGAAACAATACAAATGCGGGAATCACAGGGCATTATTCGACCTGATATGTTACAATTGTTACTCGAAGCTAGAAAGGGGAAAAAGGTATTATCTCCAGAAGTAAACGAAGGAAATGATACTGGATTTGCTACTGTAGAAGAGTCACTCGCCGGAAGGGAAGCTACCACACAAAAAGAGAGTTTCACTGATTTAGATATTGCTGCGCAAGCTTTGATCTTCTTTTTCGGCGGCTTTGAATCGGCTTCTACATTAATGTCATTTATAGCATACGAACTAGCTTTGAACACAGATATTCAGGAAACATTGCAGAAAGAAATCGACCAAACGATGAATGAATGCAAAGGGAAACTTACATATGAGGCTCTGATGAAGATGAAATACATGGATATGGTTGTTTCAGGTATGGTTTATAAAAATACACTTACTAACTACTAAACGATTTTTTTTGTTCATTTAATTAAGTATAGGAACTCTATTTTTTATATACAGTATGTATTAATAATTAATTACGTATCTAGACTGGAAAGTGATGTTTTATCGAACGAATTTGAAAATTGCAAGCCGAGGCGAGCAACCAAGCGAGTTCGATAAAGACACTTTCCATCAGCCGTGGTTAGTGATGTTCCGATACTCCTTTCGATACGATATTTGGTATCGAATCAGTATAGACGATTTCAAATTTGTGTTCGAATTAGAGAGAATTTGTAAATTTCAATCGGCAAAAATCTTCGCAAAAATAGAATTTCAAATCACACAACTGTCATACACTTTTATCTAATATCTAAACAATAACCTCCGATGAGAAAGAAGTTGGACATCGGGATTCGATATTTTGATTCGATACTTGAAAGTTGCTTTCGATATCTCGATATTATCGAAACCCCGATATCGATAAAAATATCGAAAATATCGAAACAAATATATCGATATTAATAATATCGGAACGTCACTAGCCGTGGTGCGTACAATATTTTCTCGACTACCACAAGATTAACACTCACTAAAATCAATTTACTTGCATTTGTAGTGTTCAGAATACAAATCACTCATATTTGAATAATAGATTAGTTGACAGCTATTTCGACAACCGAACCCAGAAGATCTTCAGAATCTTGATAGAATAGTACGGCAAAGTAACGCGTTAGTAATTTAATTCGATATGTACTTATTGTACTTTACCGTCCAAGAATGATAAAGTAAATGACGCGTTGACAGTTCAATTCATGGCCATTCATAATTCAATTCGGTAAAGTGGTGCTTTCAATCCTCGAATAAGTTCAGCAAGCTTGTACTTTCGGATATGGTAGTCGAAAAACGCAATTATTTAAAGCAAGTATCAATGCAGTCAACTTAAACTAAAAAAGGGCCCGACTTCGCAAAAGATGATGCAGTTTTAATTTTTTAGATGTTGTTGGCACCTGACCCAATATTAAACATCCAAGTTTGCAGCTTCTAAAAACCTGTGCGAGGTGCGTAACACAAAAGTAATCCCTAAAATTTTGTTTTTCGATTCGCCATTTTTTGCTTAATATCTCAAAAAATGTGAAACTTACAGCAAAAGAGGTGTAGTCATATTTTAAAGTTCATTAAATTGCCTAAAATTGAATATTCTTCGAGATACAGATGTTCAAAGATTAGTATTTGTTTCCAAGAAGCCAAGAAAATTGCTTTTTTTAAATTGTTTTGCTCAATATCTCAAAAAGCATAAGTTTTACAGCAAAAAGTGCGCAGATGTCTTTCAAAGTAAGTGGGTACATTAAATTGCCTTAAATTTAATGCTTTACAGATTGACTCCGTATGTTAAATACTTTTCGAGATACAGCTCTACAAACTTTTTAATTACACTTTTATTAAAGGAATGTCTAAAACTTGGAATGATCAATTGTTAAAATGATCATAACCTGTACTGCTAAATAAATACGAAATTTAAAACAAATATCTACCTATTGGTATAACATTTCAACAATTTTGAATTTGTTATTATATATCTTTCTTATTTACCTTATATTTTATACTATAATTTCATCTGTTTTGCCTTGGCTGCGAAAATTCTTCTTGATGGACAGGGAAAGACTTATCACGTCCTTTAGTAAACGAAGGGCGAGTCATCTTCAATTAGAACTGCATCACCTTTTCCAAGGCCAGATGTTTAATTTGACTGGACTAAAAGGCGGTACCTTATGACTTATATTTAGATATGCCTGTCCTAACATAAAAATTCACATATTTAAAAATCAGTGCTACAAATAGGTATCTAACAACAATGTACATACTTACAGAAGTGTTACGTAAATGGCCGGTGTCTGTAGGAACTGATCGAATATGTTCGAAGAAATACACTATCGAACCAATACATCCTCACGAAAAACCAGTGCACCTCGAGCCAGGAGATTTCTTGTTTATTCCAATTATGGGTTTGCATTATGATGAAAAATATTTCCCAAATCCGCAGAAATTTGATCCAGAACGATTTAGTGACGCAAACAAAGCTAACATTACACCTTACTCATATTTGCCTTTCGGGGCTGGCCCCAGAAATTGTATCGGCTCTAGATTTGCTTTGATGGAAACGAAAATGATTTTTTTCTATATGCTTTCTAAATTTAATTTGTGCATTTGTGACAAAACTGATATCCCAATAAAGTTAAGCAAGAAAGCCATGCAATTAGTATCAGAGAATGGGGCATGGCTTGAATTGCAACCCAGAGAAAAATAAATTGATGAATGAGTTGTATATTTAGACAAACAAATTTTAACAAATTATTCTAGATGTGCACGTCTTTGGGAATGTAAAATGTGAAAAAAAGAAACAACCAGATGTAATGATACTAACAATATACCTACATATAATTAGTGCACTAACTTGTCAACTTAAGGGCCACTTCGTTTTAAAATTTCTTATATATATTACTTCTTCTATATATACTTATTCTATATTCCATTTGACGTTTAAATAAACAAAATATTGCACTTGAAACATTGTTTTTTGTCTTCCTTCTCAAGTACCATATACTATGACGGAAAAAAAATGCATTAAATATGAAATATCGCTTTCAAAGCCTCAGTTCAAATTAAACCAAACCGTAATGTCACTATTTTCGTTTTGTCAACAGTTCCCAAACTGCTTTAGGAACATTATATATGTACCATCATCGTCACCCAAAATGACCGGTCGCTTGCCGTATGTTCACGGATCGGTCACAGTCTTCGTTCCCGCTTTATCGCGTAGGGGCGGCCTATATCTTATTTTTACCACTCATAAATACATTATCGTTCGCAAAGTAATATTCTACGAATTTATTCGATTGGTGGAGAATCATACCGAAAGATAATACTCTTGGCGGTATCCGATAGACCTTTTGGGCTTGCGTATTTGACCTTTTTAGTTGCCGCCAAGGAATTAAATGTAAAAATAATTTTTAGAATTTGGGCATGACCAATCGTGGGTAGGTAAGTACGTACCTTTTTAATTCCCTTGTTTACGATGAAATTTTGTTTCAATGAACTTTTCGTATTTTCCATTAACGCTTTTAATTGGGGCCTACACAATTTAGGAAATTAATAGAGGCGAAGCCATCTATTTGCCATTATTATTTTTCATTTTGTATGCCTGTGTAGGTCTTATGTGTCGAAAGCACAAGCGCCTTATTCCGATCGAACAATGGTGTCAAAATCTCAAATATAGGTAAATAACTTTTAATAAATCACTTACGTGAAATACGTGCGTGTTTATATTCTTGCATCCCTTTGTTCGCTAATATGAAAACTCATTATTAAATGAGTAAGAATAAAAGAGTTATTCAAAGGTCATAGCCGCATAAGTATGGCTTGCCGGTCCCAAGGGAATTTATTGAAAGGTCTTGGAGTAAAAACATAAAAACCAATTTTTGTTTGAAAATTTTTATCTCGCGATTGGGTTGTCCGATAGGAAGGTAAAAAAAAGAAAATATGCAGTTTTATGAAGACTAGGAGAAAAAAAAAATAGTTTTTCGTCGATCACGCCTTCAATTTTTTCAACGTTTTCATGTTTCAATATTTTTTTGACGAAGTAGCCATTTTGATACAGCCACCAAAATGTTTGTAAAGCTTCTTACCATTCCCCCACTACCTCAATTTTTTTCTAGATGATCTAAGTGGCACGCCATAGTATAAAAAAGCATTCATATGTGAGTGTTGCAACAACTTTAAAGTTTACAAAAATTTTGGTAATTGTACCAAAACGGCTACTGCCCAAAAAAAAAAACATAACAAAAAACTTAAAAACTAAACAAAACAAAATTGAGATCCACGGACACTGAATTATTATTTTTTTTTCTGGTAACCTCGAAAAAATTGAATATTTTTTTCTGTTTTGTTTTTTATTACATTTCGATCGGACAATACCATGATGCAATAGAAATTTTCATAATAATAATACATGGTTTTCATATTTTTACTCGAAGACCGTTGTTTATTCAGAGCTGTGAATTTGGCTGTGGATTACTTCTAAAAGCCTGTTTTACACGGTCCGATTTATTGGCCAACAAGTTGACCTTCGATTTTATTGTAACGTGTAAAACAGCAAATAATGTACGATTACTTGAGCAATTTATTGTCAAAAAATCGTACAATAAATTGAATTGAATAGAACATGCTCTATTTTTGCCAAGATTTTTCCCTAACTTGGTGTTTTAATACCAACGCAGTAAAAAAAAGTATCAATTTATTGTTTTTAAACTAAAGTGTAGGTCGTTTAACAGCACCTATCTACCACAACTGAACCTGCCTATGTATATATTCAACCTAACCCCGTTTAACCCGCCAACAGGTTTCTATGAACTCGCATAGCGGACAAGACGAAAATGCAAAATAGCCAATCTATTTTTTATAAGTATGAAAATTTCCTAATTCTCAAGTACAATTTTTAACGAAATTAACCGAGTAAGCACGATTGTTTAAAAATTGTACAATTTATTGTATAAATGTAAAACAGCGTAGTTTTACCAATTTCTTGGTAAAGAAATTGTTCAATTAATTGGCTAATAAATCGAGACGTGTAAAACAGGCTTAAGGGGGCCAGTTATATGCTCAGTTTTCAGCCAAAAATCCACTAGGGCAATTTTTAGCTACATCGTAGGTATTTTTATTACGAATGTATCTAAGCAGTCAAATACTCTTACCAATATAGTATTATTACTAATTACATTACTAATATACGTATATTATATAATACATAATCATGAAAAATATATTGAAAGTAATAAGTTTATTGAAAATACAACCTAATTTTATCAACCTCAGTTTATCACAAATTAATTCATTATCAAATGCATATTTAGTATTTGATGTAACCGGAAATTCCTTATTTATGACCAGTTTATCTAGTCTTTATTATCAAGATACAATCGTGCGCTCTAATGTGAGATTTTTAAAGAGCAGGTTCTCTTACTGTAACCGTTAGGTCAAAGTCATCGAAGACTACTCGGATAATATTTATTTATCAATTTCATAAAAATAATAACTGCTATAAGGTAAAAACTGTTATTATTATCAATACGTTTGGTGTTTTAAAAAAATGTCCAGCAAGACGAATTATTAAAAAGAAAATAACCACTAGCATATTAACAAAATCAGTATATTTCCCATTTAAAAACACCGCGTGTAATGATAATATTAAATGCAGTTTTTTATCACACGAATTGGCAAAAAATAAATCAACACATTTCAAATTAAACTTCTTATTCAATAAGGGAAATTTTGTTTTATTGTTTTCCTTTAGATACAAGTAATCATTTCCGAGTAATACACAAGGCCACTTGTCGGAGAATATTAGTTTGCTAACGATAATGTATTTATGAGTGGTAAAAATAGGATATAGACCACGCCTACCCGATAAAGCGGGAACTAAGACTGTGACTGAGCCATGAATATACGGCGAGTGACCGGTCATTTTAGGTGACGATGATGTTCTGGATACGGCTATTGTTCAAAATACGATTCTGTTGCTCCAAATTACCTACCTATGTGTATTGTTTGACCAGGAGCAACAGCCGTGTATCCATGTATTACATTTAACGAAAAAAAAATACTATTGTTATTCCATTATAAAAAAAATAAACATTAACAAAAAAAATTATTCAAATGCATGGAATCTAATCCATTACCGCAAATGATTGTCTCATGTTATAGCCGGCACCAAATCTATGCCATTAAGTCTGAAATCGATAAAGAATTTTACAATTTATGTATCTGCTTTTGTTTTTTATATTAGGAAATTAGTGAAATAATGATAAGGATGATTTATTCCGCAATTTCCCCTATTATAATCGGAACTGTAAGTATATAAAACCATGCAAAGGTAAGTAAAATGGAGCTGATTTAACGTATTACCATACTGATTTAAATATGTCTTTAACTGTTACGAAAATATTACTCCTTGTTATTCTACATGTACGTTGCATATTTGCTTGCGTAAGTAAAAATACTTTTCTTCATTCATGTCAATAGTATTTCGTTAAAACTTAGAATTCCATTGATCTGTTTTTTTTTTTTTACTATTTCTTAGAACGGCTACATCGTCAAAGTGAACCATATTATAAATTGTGATTCTCAAAATGTTATTAGTGTGGAGAACTTCAACATCACTTTAGACAAAGCTTGCAATATTATTCCTAAAGGCTGTACCACTATCACTAAATCATTTAAAACGTTAAATGTAAGTTCCATTTTTGTTTTTAATGTTACTTGCATAAAGTTGTCACACTTTAATTTATGATATCGTTAACTAGTCAACTTTATTATTTCTACTTAATTCTCTGAAGAAGACAATCCTTATGGATTCTTATATACATATACATATGTATATATTTAAAATTTTTAATTTATGTTACGCGCTCCAAAAACAAACGTTTAAGAAATAATCTGTGTTCGAAAATGTGCCCTTCCACTTCGATACATTTATTTATTCGCAATTGGAATGATTACACACAACTGAGAAGTGTTTCCGGCGTAATCCTTGAACAAGCGTTG
Source organism: Cetonia aurata (assembly GCA_949128085.1). Lineage (NCBI taxonomy): Eukaryota > Metazoa > Arthropoda > Insecta > Coleoptera > Scarabaeidae > Cetonia > Cetonia aurata. The sequence goes on from OX421885.1 coordinate 5,179,249, forward strand.
GTGATTCGCTCAATCATGTTTTCCCTCGTGGTTGGCGCTTCTGTATAAACTTCAGACTTTAAGTGGCCCCACAAAAAGAAGTCAAGGGAAGTAAGATCTGGCGATCTTGCAGGCCAAGACACTGGACCACCTCTTCCGAATCGACGATTGTTAGGCTCGATCTAATACTTCTCGTGCTATTCTTGAATAATGTGCTGGACAACCGTCAAGTTGGATCCCACATTGTTGGCCGTACGTCCAAGGGAAGGTCTTCAAGTAACACTGGAAGTTCGTTCTGCAAGATTTTTCGATATTTTTCACCATTTAAGTGTCCATCGATGAATTTTATGGACCAATAAGCTTATTGCCAATTATTCCACACCAAACATTTACGTTCCAATGATGTTGATGTTCAACTTGGTGCAACCAATGGGGATTTTTTTCCGTACAGTAAATTGTCCACTACACTGCAAAATTTCTCAAATTATCATAGTAAAACGAACATGCTTCTAATCATGTTCCTCACCTAGTCACAACTGGAGAAAGAGCAAGTGTCGTACAAGGAAATTCTTTGCATTTACGCGCTCGATTACTTTAGTTGTTATTAAAAAGGGTTCTGGGGGTATGACGGGATGTAAAACGCCAGTATAAATATTAATTACACTTCTACGCTGATCCAGAAGTCTTTTATATCTTTTAAATTTTATCCATAACTTATTTATACGTTTTTGGAAGACTTGATTCATCAGGAATTTCTTTAGAGGTATATTTTGTTAAAAACTGTCTAAGAGAATTGTCCAGTTTTCTGAAAGGTATATTTGCCGTAACAAAGGCTTTACAGAGGTCTGTATAAAAACTGTCTGTTGATGTCATGCATTTCAGTATTTAAATATGGGGTTAGTCTCGACTTTTTTTAAACATTTAAATGTTTTTCAACAAGTTTTACAATTAATCTCTACGCCGGCATGACTCATTAGGGAATACCGTCATTTCCGCAGACGGTTAATTATTATATCTTTCATGAGACTGCTTCAGTTTATCATTTCGACCTTTATATAATAATTTCGCCAAATTAGTTTGTATAAATTTCCGAGTACCCGGTTTCGAGCAACAGCTCTAAGTATTCCATTTTTATTAATAATATAGTGCCACGACGAGCAGGGTGTGCAACGCAAGGTCTATAAACTTACTAATATTTTTCTTTTGTTTGTATGATTTTACTACTCACTGTTTAAGCGTCACACATTATTACATTAACTAATTAACCGTCAACGTTGCGAAGCCTTAAAAAAGATTAGGTTGTGCATTTAGCAATTAATGTGCTATTACTGTACTTTTAAGACTGCACTATTTTCTACATTTTAATGTTCCTATGCATATTAATACGAATGGCAACACTTATTCCATTGTTCTCTAAATCCCTGCAAAATCATCGGCAATAATCTGAAAAGGGTGCTAAGCATTGTTCCTGCATGTCCTTTCAATTGTTTCGCAAAACCACAATTCTAATTCCTGTTCGCCTTAATACAAAGAAATCAAAAACTTAAATTTTAATTTAATTATTTTAAGGTACATTACGCTATAAGCAAGCCGCCTATGCCAGATTTCACCGGTGATACGGATCTTTGCAAATTAATCCAAAATAATAAAGCGGCAAGCGATGTAGTGACATTATTCGCATTACCTACCAGATGTCCGGTAATAGCTGTACGTGTTCAAACACTAGCATAAAACATCTTGCCATTGTTACATATTTTTCTCTATTTTTAGCAAAAGCTTTGCGCAAATGGTAATAAACATATCAGCATTGGAAAGTATAGAAGTCAACTGGGCTATTTTTCTGGAAATATTAAAATTCAAGCTCACGCAAGACATGATTCCGGAAACACTTGTGTAGATATCGACTTTACACTAACTAAGGGCTGAAGATAATAGAAATAAATATTATATATACTCCTAGTGTTTCCTTTTTTTTTTTTTCTTTGACGATTGCACGTTATACACATCGTAGTCGTATAGGTACAAGCAAAATCGTGTTTATTTTTTTTTTGTCAGGGAGAAATGCTTCATGTACGGACGGCCATGCAGGAATCATACATGGCCAGTGTGGGACTCCAGGCTATGGCTACCCAGTAAAAACCCCCATCCTTTATGTCCCAAGAAGCGCTGCCGGAACCCCCGTTGTTTCTCCAGCAGTGATGTTTGTCATTCATTCAGTGTTTATTTTACCATTGCCTGTCTGGTGCGTTCTGAGTTTTCATAATTCGGGCTATTAGATTGTGAACTACTCGCTACTTCCTCTCAGAACTGGTCAAGATACTACCAGTGACGGCTGGTACTAAAGGGCAGAAGGGCACGTGCCCACCCAACCACCAAGATAAACACAGAAAGAAACTCGCATGTAATTCAGTGCATTCCTTTGTTTTATTATTTTTACATATTTTTATAACGACGGTATCAAAGTTTCTATTCGCACCACAGACACTAGTGCATATGCCAACGCTCAAACTATATTCCGGGGCACAATTTCCAATGTCCTTATTTCGAGTATGAATCGGCCGGCTCCGCTCAACTTAGCCTTAGGCTTGAATGATTTAAAGCATATCACAGAGAGAGCAAAGAAACACGAACATTCCGTTTCTCACGTGAATGCATACGTGGATTTTAGTGTACTAGGCAAAGTGGACATGCGTGAACAGTTGGACAGTGCTTATTTGCGACATAAAATTAAGTACCACGAAAATGTGGAAAAAAATCGTAGTATTTTGCGCCGGTTAATTATATGTATAAAACTTTGCGGAGCTTTTGAATTGGCGTTAGGAGGCAATGATGAGACTTTGACGTCAGAAAATCCAGGTATTTATGTAGGCTTAATCAACTTTGCAGCTGAATTAGACGCTGCAATTGCAATACATATGAAAGGTTCACAAGTGTTTAAAGGCGCCTCAGAAACTAAACAGAACGAATTGCTAGATGCTATGTTGCAAATTTACAAGCAGGAAATATTAAAAGAAATTAAATCTGTAAATTTCATTGCTTTGGTGGCAGATGAAACTACAGACAGTTCTAATAATCAGCAAATGGTTGTTATTATTCGATGGATAAATTTTTGAACGCTTTTAGTCTTTTTTAAGCTAGGTGAACATAACGATGATGTATTAGCAAAAACATTGCTGAATTAATTGCAAAGTCCAGCGTGAAAAATAAGAGAATGGATTTTATGTACAAAAAATAGGTAAGTTTTTATTTTGGGCCCACCCTCTATCATAACTCACGAGCCGCCACTGGATATTAGTCAAGTTTGCCACATTCATATCGACCCCAACATCCACGCAGGCACGTGCGATATTCAATCCATTTAGAGCAGTCGAAAACAGTATGCAATCTACTGTATCTAGTATCTACCACTCCGTAATACATACATTGTAGCATTTAAAATTATCTATTATTATTTATTTATTATAATGGCTATGAATATATCGTTAGTTTTGCATGAGGCAGATTTCCGCAAAAACCCGACCGTAACTCGGGGAGGGGACGCATGAGCTTCACCGGTACAAATCGGAGAGCGATGCGTTCTCTCTGAACTCAGCAACGAGACCGGGCAGAATGCTCGAGTTTTAAGGCTTTTTTTTAATTGTGAAGTGCAAATGGCATAAGTACTTTTAAAAGCAGAATCTAAGTTAAAAAGCAAGAATATCGTTTCAATTGTATCATCGTTTACAAATTTACTGGCTATTTTTAAAGAATGATCCTTTGTTAAAATTACATCGATTATTAAAGTTAATAATAATATTAATACTTATTGCAGAAAAACACGTGGGAACTTTGACGCCGGGAAGTCTTGTAAGCACTATGCTTGCGTCAACAGAGGCCTGGAACTACATAAGCAACAGTGTCACGAGCATACTGACGACCAAGGAGAGAGAGATCCAAAATAACGCTAGCTAGCGCTGGAAAGTGAGTGCCCGAACATCTGCGCGGATCCCTCCTTGAAGTAATGCCCCAGCAGTTCCAGGGAGGTAGAAAGATCGCACCGCAAACGAGAGGGATTTTTAGTCGGTAAAAATCCGACATACCCCGGTGACACGGGCCACCGGAAATCTTTTGGAAGATTTTTCCTCTCGCGTAAAAAAAAAAAAATATTTATTGTCCAGGATCTGTAGCAGATATAGACATTGTCAATCAAAATCGAATACAATTAATACAATATACAATACAATAATGTTGTGTCATTCAAGATAATAAAAGATCGTAAAGACAAAATGTCACCGAGAATGGAGTATAGTAAGATTTATCTATCAAATATTGTTTTATGACCCCGTAATACTTTTAATCAAATCTCGGCCTGTTGCCGGTAAAGCATTGTACTCAGTTATGGCTGCGTAATATGGACCTTTTTCATACAGCCCGAGGCGGTGGAGCGGAACCGATAGATTACCTGCACCCCTAGTTTGCACCGTTGACCTAGACCCTGCAGCATTGGTTCGAAATTGGTCGGAGTTTTTATGATATACAGTGGGGACTCGCTAATCCGAACCCTCAGAAATCCGAATTCCTTTGTAATCCGAAGAAAATTGAATCGCAACCAATCGGGCGCAGTCGGTGTGGTGCATTCGTTGGTTTTTCTTACCGAAGCTACATACGTCGGGGAATCACCGGAATAGTCTAATCTATATATTATGGCGACTAAAAGAGCACATAAAACGCTAACGTTTAGCGAAAAACAGGAAATTTTGAAGCAATTAAACAGTGGGCAAGTGGAAAATCGTTGGCTGTAAAGTATGGTGTTGGTGCGGCAACAATTTCGAACATTAAAAGCAATAAGGATAAAATAATGGGGTATGTAGTTTATTTGTTCATTAACAGATTCTAGTTATTATCGCAATTAAATTTCGCACAGGTACATTGGGCATTGTATTTCGACACCAAAACGTAAAAAAAAACTCCGCGCTATGTTGGAAGCTGCTACCAGATCATACATTCCATTTGTTGTATTGTGGGTTTTGTGAATGAGAAATAAATACGCGGCCCGGTGTTTACTTTTAATGTTTATTTTTGCACATACGTTCGATACATCGATACGCCACTTTTCTATTACAACTCATCTCATATTACAGGCGCGCGCAGATATCCCAATTGGCATTGCGCGCATCTACCACATTCCTCCCCTACTAGTTTGAGAACCTTGTCGGCGGACGTCTGTTTCGGGGCGGATTACGGCGTGGGCTGGCTGGTTTAGGAACTTCGTTGGCTGGCGCGTTAATCTCTACTGCATCTGGAGCAGAATTGTTAGAAACATGGTTTGTAGGTGTCGGGATTTCGGAGGTTTGGGATACGGTAGGATTTTGAGACACTTCGGGAGGTGTTTGCTCTGAATCTGAGCTATTTGGAAATCGCTCGCACGATTATGGTTGACCAGGCTCGTTGATGGTTGGTAGCTCTCTCTTTCGCATCTGATCGGCATGTTTCCTTCTTCTTATCCCCTCCATATCCACGATGTAAGAATATGGTCCAGTTTGTTCAATTACTTGACCTGGTAGCGATCCCTTGTCTAACGGATTATTTACCCATACATTTTCACCAATCGTAAATTCTTTGTTCATAACTTTCCCGGCATCGTACCATACTTTCTGCTTCAATTTATCCAGCTCCATGTTACGAGTGATGTCTGGTTTAAATTGATCGAAAACTGTTCGTAGTTGTCTACCAAATAAGAGTTCACTCGGAGTTCTTCCAGTGGATCTATGGATAGTAGTCCGGTAGTGGAACAAAAAGTCATATAACAGTTCCTGTGCGTCTTCTTCTTGATCCATTCTTTGCAGGTGTTCTTTAAAAGTTCTTACCATTCTTTCCGCTAAACCATTTGATTTCGGATGGTAGGGGGTAATTTTAATATGTGTAATTCCCCATTCCTTGCAGAAACCTTCGAATTCGTCCGACGTTAGCTGTGGACCATTGTCGGAAACTATGAATTTAGGCAACCCATATCTCGCAAACATTTCTCTAAGGGCGCTAACTGTTGTTTTCGTTGTAATGTTTGTCATTGGTACAATTTCTGTCCAACGTGTGTAAGCATCTACAACCAATAACCACATTTTTTTTTTGAAAGGTCCCGCAAAATCTATGTGAAGTCGTGTCCACGGTTGCGATGGTGCAGACCACGGGTACAATGGAACATTGTAGTCACTTTCCTTGGACCTTTGGCATGGTGCACACTGTTTTACGTGATCGACTACATCTTTGTCAATATTTGGCCAATATACATGTAGTCTAGCCATTGATTGCATTGCACAGATACCTGGATGTCCGTCATGCAACATCTCCAATATCTGCTTTTTGTGTTTGTCCGGTATGCAGATTCGTCCTTTCCATAGAACTAGTCCCTCTTCTACAGATAATTCATCTCTCTTCTCGTAAAACGTAAGCATTTTTTTGTCTAAGTGAGTCTTTTCTGGCCACTGAGTCTTGATGTATACACATATGGTTTTCAAAATGTTGTCTGTTCTGGTTGTTTCTGTTAATACTTTCTTGGTTATGGGCAGGTGTTTTAATCTTAAACTCAGCAAGTGTCCTCTTTCTGGATAACCCTGTTCTTCACGTTTGGAACCAATTTGGTTTTCCAGTGGTAATCTTGATAAGACATCTGCTGGTCCATTTTCTCTTCCGGGGTGGTATCGGATTGTATAATTGTACATACTTAATATCATCGCCCATCTTAGAAGACGATTACTGGCTACTTTTGGTGTTTCCCGTTTCTCACTGAAAATTCTCTCTAAGGGTTTGTGATCTGTTAGAAGTGTGAAACGTCTTCCATGTAGATATTGTTGAAACTTAGTCACCGCATATATTATCGCTAATGCTTCTTTATCAATTGTGGCATATCTGCTTTCCACATCTGAAAATGTCCGAGAAGCATACGCAATCGGTCTAAGGGTCTTGTCTGGGTACTCATGAAATAGTACAGCTCCGGCTCCTTTATTCGATGCGTCGCTCGAAATTACTATGGGTAACTGGGGGTCGTAATGCACTAGGGTAGCGCTTGATGTCAGGGTTTGTTTTAGCTCGGTAAAGATTTTGTTATCTTCTGGAGACCATACAAACGGAATACCTTTCTTTAAGAGTCTGTATAATTGTGTACATTTCACATGTAGGTTTTCGATAAAACGACCATAGTATGTTATGGATCCTAAAAACGATCTCAATTCGGTACTATTTGTAGGTGCTCTCATCTCACGTAATGCCTCGATTCTTTCATTTGTTGGATGTACTCCATCTTTATCTATTCGGTGTCCTAAAAATGTTATTTCGTCTTGTAACCACTTGCATTTGGAAGTCTGTGTTCTAATTCCTGATTGTTGTAACCGTTCAAACACTTGTTTTAACCTGGTTGTGTGTAAGTCAATGTTCGGTGCAGTTATTAGGATATCATCGAGGTAGCATACCACTCCCTCAATACCCGATAAAAGCTGATCCATGGTTCTTTGAAACAACGCTGGAGCAAAGGATACACCAAATGGTAACCTTTGGTAGCAGTAATACCCCTTGTGAGTGGCTATTACCAAATATTTTCTGGACTCAAAGTGTACTGGCATTTGTAGATATGCGTCTTTTAGATCTATTTTGGAGAATTGTTGTCCTCCACTCAGCTTTGACATGATTTCATCAAAACGTGGTAATGGGTAATCATCAATTTGTACGTGTGGATTGATTGTAACTCTAAAATCACCGCATAACCGTACATTACCATTTGACTTCAACGTAATCACTATGGGTGAAGCCCATTCAATAGGATTTGTTACTGTGTCGATTGGTTCTAAAACACCATCATTTACAAGTCTATCCAATTCCGCTGTAACTTGATTCTGAAGAGCTAGAGGTACTGGTCGGGGTCGAAACGCTTTTGGTTTGACGTGTTCTGGTATATGTATTTTTGCATAATGTCCCCTAATAGTCCCTATTTGATTACTGAATAACTCTTGAAAATCATCTATCAATTCATGTGTTTTTACTTGTTCATTGTTGTGTGTTTCAACTGTTCGGTTACTTTTGGTTAATACTGTACATATTTTTGCCCCTATTGGCATTGGAGTTTTGAAAGCTAAACACCAATCTAATCCAAATAACGGAATATCGTCTGCTTTGACAACGTATACAGGCAGTTGTTTTTCGATGTTAAATGCTCTTACTGTTACATTCGCAATTCCTAATGTTTCGATTTCAACATCAGTGTATGCTAATAAATTTTGACTGTGGTGTAATTCAGGTTTTCCAATTTTTTTCCATAGTGTTTTACTAATTACTGAATGTACCGCACCTGAATCATAAAGCATTTCTACTGCTTTATTGTTTAATGTTAACGATAATAAAACTTTGTTTGTTTTATCGTGAACGGTTCGAATGGTGCTAATATCCGATGAACGCTCACTGTCGCTATCAGTATGCGCATCTGTTATTGTTTTTACCCGTCGTACTCCCTTTTTTGTCGTGTGGGCGTTCCCACTAGCAATACAGGCGCGTGCAAAATGATTTAGTTTACCACACGCTGCACATTTCTTATCTTTTGCAGGACAGTCTTGTTTATTCTTATGTTTCCTATTACCACAAAATAAACAATGTATTTTTGCATCTAGTGTTATCTTTTCTGTATGCATTTTGCTGTGTTTCTTTTCGTTTGTTTTCCCTCTTTTAATATGGCTTATTTTACTTGCATCTGTCTGTACAAGGGTAGCTAATCGTTGGGTATGAATTGACGCTTGTTCTAATTTAATGGCAAATGCTTCTACGTCTATTAATGTCGCATTGTTAGTTTGAAATTCGCGAATTAATTCTTGTTGCCAGTTTGAATTGTGAATACCAATCACTAATTGATCTCTTAGTCTTTCGTTAAGATTTGTCCCAAAATCGCACGAACTAGCTAAACCTCGTAGTGCTGTTACGTATTGTGTGACAGATTCATTTTCTCCCCTGAATCGCGAAGCAAACGTGACTCTTTCTGATAAAACATACGACTTTCTACCGTAATATTTGTTTAGTACGGCTACTATGTCCATGTATGTTTTAGAAGTAATGCTTTCAGGTTTAAAATGGTCTACTAATATCTTAAATGGTTCAGGACCTACCTTAGCAAGTAAGACATTTCTTGTTTGTGTTTCTGTGTCGGGTGTTCCCAAGCCATGTAGTGCTAATTCCACTTCGAATCGCTGAAGGTAATACTCCCATTCTTCGTTGTCTGGTGTGAAGCGATCAAAATGAAAATTTCGTACGGCGTCGTTTGGCTGCGTCATTTTGTTTCGTTTGTTACGATATTCTTGTTTGTTCTTCACTCACTGCTACTTCTTGCTCCGGCCTCGTCGCCAATATGTTGTATTGTGGGTTTTGTGAATGAGAAATAAATACGCGGCCCGGTGTTTACTTTTAATGTTTATTTTTGCACATACGTTCGATACATCGATACGCCACTTTTCTATTACAACTCATCTCATATTACAGGCGCGCGCAGATATCCCAATTGGCATTGCGCGCATCTACCACAAGTACACGCCAAAGAAACCTCAGCGCCAGGGCGATAAGCTCCAAAGAGAGAGTAACTTTTCTCGCTTGCGCCAATGGAGATGTTACTCATAAACTAACACTGATGGTTATTGGCAAAGTTAAAAATCCTAGAGCTTTTAAAAACGCTAATATTCCAGTTGAGTACCATTCAACAAAGAATGCATGGATGACATCCGCATTGCATTATTCGTTGAATGGTTTCATACATCTTTTGTCAAACAAGTAAGAACATTTCAAGAAGGGAACAATTTTAATGGGAAGGCGCTGTGATTAATCGACAATGCTCCCAGTCACGCTTCAGAGGCGCAGTTGAGAAGGGATGATGGTGAAATTATAACAATGTTTTTGCCGCCTAATTGCACCCCGTTACTACAGCCAATGGATCAAAATGCCATACGGCTAACAACATTTATTATCGAAAAGGTCTTTTGGTCCACATTCTGGCTGTCGAGGAAGACATTTCAAACTCCCTTAAAAATATTAATTTGAAGGATGCAGTATTTCTTCTTTCTCGCAGGTGTCAACTGATGCAATAAATAAATGTTGGGAAAAAATATTTTCTTATTCGCCTGATAATGCTTCCGCGGCAACATCATCTGAAGATGACTCAGATGATGATCTTCCATTAACTGCAGTGAAGGAAAAGCTAGTTACTGAAGATAATCAGCGACATCTTACTGAAATCAGAAACATGTTGCAACAAATTTCGTCTGATATTCAACAGCATTACAAAACTGAACTTAACAAATGGATTGATGGAGATGACGACCTCTTACCTATACATATCGATGATAGTGCTTCAAATGATGAAACAGTTATAGATGAACCAAAAGTGAAACATGAAGAACCAATCAGCAGTTTTAACACTTGTATAAAATGGGGTGGAGAAAATGGAGCCGAATTAGGAACACTGCACATACTTAGGCTGATGCGAGAACGAGCAATGGAAGCTAAATAATTGAAATGTCGACAAGCAAAAATTACAGATTTTTTTAACTAGCTTATTTACCTATGCATACATACATATGTATATGTTTTACCATCTGTTTTCTTATTAGTGATGCTTTAAGATGTTACGATACTGAATTACAACTTATGCATTATGTATATAGTAATGTACTTTTTTTCCTGAAAATCTATTTATGTATGTAATTATTTCTTTTATTTTGACAAATGTAAATAAATGTTTAACAGTTTAAAACGTAATTTTTTTATTATTTTAATGATGACTCAGTAATCCGAATTTTCCGATAATCTAAATCGTCCATGTTTTAATTAATTCGGATTAGCGAGTCCCCACTATACTTAATTAGTTCATAAATAAGTAATGACGGTAATGTTAAAATATTTAGTTCCTTAAAATACTCTTTGCAGGACGTTCTAGATGAAAGGAGTAACATATTTTTTGTAATAGAAAAATGTTTTTTCATAATGTACTGCACCCTCCCCCCCCCCCTCCCTCCCCCAAGCCATGCAAAATAGAGAGTTCGCAATACTGGCAAGCCCACAGCATTTCGGAGTTGATATATTGCATAAAAGGCACTACTTAATTTATTTGACAATTTTTCGATATCGTTATCCAATATTTGGGAAAAGATTAAAATTTTCAACAGACCACGTGGCAGGCAGGGTACATTTAGGAACCGTGGAAGCCGATTAAAAAGAGTCCAACGCCCGCCGTGTCCACATCATAATAACCCAGGAACAAATCTATAACATCGAAAACTTATCCCGAGGGCGCAACCTTTTTCTGGGGACTCCACGGGGTAGCCGAACCGAATGTGTACACCACCAGCTAAGTCTATATATTTTTTTTAAATTTAAATTATCAATTATATGCATTTCATTTTCAAAAATAAACCTAAAACATATCACCATTTACACCTAAAAAAAAGTAACAAAAGTATTTTTTTGTTACTCTTGTCAACAAACGTATCACAATTTAATTCTTATCATATTAAATTTACTGTATATTTAATGTAAACAGTAAAGCCGCTTTACTTTAAAATTTTTTATATATCACAATTTTCCTCAGGCACTAATCTAATATTTGTAGCATAAAATTTATATATTAATTATAAATTTTTTATATATCATACCTTTTTATTATAAATTATATACATGATTTTTGATATAAAGCGTCGAGTCTTTTTACAAGTGAGAGGCAAGAATTGAGAAACAGAAATATACAGGGTGTACCGACGATCCCAAACCAGTCACAGGTGTAAACGGGGGTTAGCGGACAGTGGTGCGGTCTAGCTGGTCTGCAGATTTGGGACGGTAAGCGCTGCGTTTCAGATGGAACGCGGGCTTTCTACTTTCTGCAGAGTTGGGGCGGTAAGCGATCATAAAAGACTATATAGTTTGGCCGGGTGAACGGGCCCGATTTTCCAGTTAAACATACTAATTCTTCTAAATATTTGATTTTTCTTTCTTAATATTTTTCTTATTTTTACATACGTAATGTTTCCAATTTCATTCCGAAATTAATTCTGTTTAACAAAAAATTGGTGGGGCTCAAAGAAATGTTTGCCAATTTAAGTTTAAAACTCACGACCCAGCTTCTCCGTCTATATCTGGCTGTCGTAAGCACGGTCGTGTCCTCCCTGAACCTCACCCTGTATGCTCCGAAGAGGCCATAGCCAGTCAACACTTGCATTAGGTACTAGTCAATATTATGCGGAACTCGCATTTGCACCACTTCTGCACGTTTGGTATAAGATTCCTATATTCGTTTTGCCAATATTTGCCTCTCACCTTGCCCGCTAACTCTCAAACGCAGCCGCTCTAGATTTCTTAGATGCTTTTGTTTGGCACTTATTGATTCGAAGCATTTTTTTGCATTTATCCTCGATGGTTTATAGTAGCAGAGAGCATGTAAATCTTTATTAAACCAAATAAACGTAAAGAGTGGATGTTAGTTATCAGTACAAATGTAATTTATAATACATTTGTTTGGCTAAAAAATATTGTCGAACATTTGCCAACCATTTCAATATAAATAAATCTTTACTGCATAAACCATCGGTTTCGCAGATAGGAATGAAACATTCACAAGATCAATATTAAAGATTTTTATTTTAAGATTCTTTAATATTGTGTACAGACGTATAAATTGATTTAAGAAATGCAGAGTAATATAGAATATAACATCCACAATATCCGTCAAATTCCAACAGTAGAAACACAAACAAGTTATAAAATAATTAAAGTGTTTATCACAGAAATTTGACTTAACAAAAACTAATCAGTTGCTCACCCTCATCATTATCGTCGTAGACTGGAGAAACTTAATATATTCATAACTCAGTCCGTTAAATACTAACACAATTAGAAAATTTATCAAGAAATACAAAAATTAAAATATGAGCAAATACATTCAAAATACATTTACACAACATAACCTAGACTAAAGACTAGTATATAATTAATAATTACAAAGTATATGGAATAGTCACAACTATAATTTAAAATAACTCTATGGCTTTAGACATTTATAATATATTATCTGAATGGGTATTTTACATATACATTTAAATCACTCAAAATTACTTTGGTAACAGGGTATTTATAATTGGATATTATTTCTTTATGCTATAACAAGAGGTTCGTCGTCAGAAAATCCTCTAATCTGAGGAGTATCATCTTCATCCAAGCAATTATCATCAAATGTGGCCGCATCTGCCCTGCTGTCATAATGCGAATTGGCGAACCTCGTAAAGCTGTTCTGTAGTCGCCTATGTCTCATATACAAGAAGCCAAATGCACCAACCAAAGCGATTAATAAGAAGCAGACGATAACTAGAACGGTGGTTAAGCTAGTTTTACTTATATTATCGCTCCATGCTGATTGTATAGGATTTAATACGGTTACGGTTTCGGATAAAACAGATCTATACCCATCCTGAGTTTTTAGTTGGACAGCAAACGAACATACATCTTCTGTAGAATCAGGATACAAGAAAGGCGGCTTCTCTACCTCAAATCTCTGAGCTGTCGATTCAATAACTTTTGTTCCCTCGCTAATCAATACTTCGAAAGTGTAATTTACAGAAACAGACGGTTTTCTATGCTCCTGCCAATGTACGAAGTAACTTCCGTTGGTTTCCGCCACAACTTGTATTTCTAAAGGCGGTGGTATCGCCGGTGGTGTGTACACAAAGGTAGGTGACGGTATCGCATCCACAACATCTGTCAAGACTGTAATCTCATATACCCCACCTTGGCTAACAGTAAATACCCGACTAATTTGATCCTGAGTTGTGTTAGGGAAAGTTAAAATCTTAGTAATGTTCTTTACTCTCTCATGTACTGTCATAACATAACCAACAGGTTCATCCAAGAGAGGACAGGAGGCATCCCACTGAACTAACATACTAGTAAAACTGTTATCTGGGCCTATGGTGGCATTCAATCTCTTAGGCGGAGCTCGTTTACTAAAGTATGTGTTGATATTTGATCTGATCGCAACCGGTCCAATTCCGAACGGGGCCACTATTCCAACACCAAAGACGTAATTTTCGCAAGCTCCCAGGTTTTGTATCACTGCAGTTAGATTCGTTGTATTGAGTTTAGATCCTGTAATACAAATACGATTTAGATTTATAATATTCTACAACTGTCCTCGATAACGAAATGCTCTCAGATCCAAATTATAAAATAAAAATGGCAATTTGAACAACAAATATATTTAATAACTATATTGTCTCATCTACTACAGCGCCTTCCTATATTTATGAATTGTTATTTATTCTGAATAATATTAATGAAATTAAAGAGCTTGTTAAAGCTGTGCTACAAGATAAAGTAGGTTGCAGATATCGGTAATTTCAGTGGTGAATAGCTTTTGGCGTGTAGAAAAGTTAATTGATAAAGAATGAAAGGTCAAATGATCAGAAATCGGTAGGTGTTTCGCCTACTGGTATTTATATCAAATAATTTTGTCGGGTAAGCGAAAAAATTGTAAAAAATGAAATCCAACCCAGTAGAAGCTCGGCCTAAAGTCGTACATTATAACCATTTCAAGCAAAGTATAAACAGTCCATTAGTTTGCAATGAATGCGCTTCTTACAGTGTGAAATCATTAAATAAAATATATTAATTACAGTGATTAGCAGGAAAGCATTTATTTAATGATCCTATTAGTTTTCCAAAAAGCTATGCTCAACCACCTCGTTAAAATACTTGATCTGTGTGAAGTTGAAACATGGTTGATCTTATCTATCTCTCAGTAGATAGTACTTCGAACATACTGGCATACTGGAACTCGTAGCTGAAATACTCCTTCCGTATCTCCGCCTGCGAAGCGCACGGAAAGTTGCCCGCTTTGATTATGCTACAGGGTGCGGCAAAACAGAGAGTGCAGTTTTGAACGGCTATTACAAGAAAACGGCACAAGTTATAGAAATGCAGTTTATTTTATTTTATTCGGTACATCATGCCGTTTTATGCATCAAGTCCTGAAGATGACATTAGAAAGATTATGGCCCCCAGCAGCGATACATGCATGTAGGCGATTTCTGAAGTTTTCGACCACATTTTGGCACATCTCGACGGGTATAGCGGCGATTTCCTCCCGAATTCGATCCGTAAGTTCTTCCAAGTTGTGAGGCCGATGTTTAAAAGCCTTTTCCTACAGGTTGCCCCACAGGAAAAAGTCGGAAATGCTTAAATCAGGTGAACGCGCGGGCCACCACAGGTCGCCGCCTCTCAGAGAGACTAGGCGCGCGATCTGTTTCCTCCCTCAGAGATTCCAATCGAGGTTCAAAAAAAAGTCCCAACATGGAAACATAACGTTGAGCGGTGACAGTTACGGTTCGTCCGTTCTCCACAAAAAAATAAGGACCAATCACCCCAAATTTGGAAATCGCATACCACATGGTCAGTTCTGGGGAGTGAAGAGATTTCTCGTGAAGTTTCCGTGGGTTATTTTCAGCTCAGTACCGACAATTTTGTTTATTTACCGCCCCACAAAGATGAAAGTACGCCTCGTCACTACTGAAAAGAGTTGCCCTCGCATGGATCCGGTTCAACATTTCTTGAGAGCGATTCATGCGGTTTTCATAGTCATGGGGACTCAAGTCTTGAACAATCATATAGCTTTCTTTTAATAGCCCTTTAAAACTGCACTGTATGTTTTGCCGCACCCTGTATATTCCGCTAAAACGATTCGGTTTCTTTGTCGACTAAAAGGAATCGGAATCTATGAACCGATGCTTGAATAGTTTAGCAAAAGAATCGTTAAGAAAATGTTCCGATTTTTCTTACTGTATCAACTAAATAAATATTTTGTTCCGATTCGCCCATTACTAGATAGAACATAGTTTGTTAATTTTAATAATGTATCTACAAACTCTTGGCTTCATTTGCAAAAGTAACAAAGTTATAGAAATAATAGTAGGACCACTAACTCAGACACCTTGCTTATACTATATTCACAACAATATCTTTTTAAAAATTATCATACCTGACAGTATTTCCGTGTCAGTTACGCCATAGTAGATACCATATATCCAATCTATTTTCCGGGGATCTTTGGATAAGTCCCAACTCAGCTTTACTCCAATACCACTTTCTTTGTGTAAAATTAATTGAAGACCTGCTAACTCTGGTAACGGAAATCCGGTTGTACTTGCTGATATAGCAGAATGCGGACCTTGGAATTGTCTTTTGAAAGATCTAACCTGTTCCAAAAAAAAAAAAACATTTCAGAATAACCATGCAAAACTACATATATTCACAACAAACCTTAAAGGTATATATAACAGACGGAGCTAATTCAGTCACTGTGATATTTGTGTAATCAGCAATTCGATCAGGTAATCTAGGATATGGTTCAAGTGCTTCTACCTCTACTATGAAGCCATCGTAGGGTTTATCATAGCTCCAACTTAGCGTCACGTTATTATCATATCGACTGACGATTGTAAGATCCCGTATAATATCAATTTGCACGTCGCCATCGAAAACTATCTTCTTCACTTCTGACATAGCGCTACCGTGTCTGCCGTTATAGGCAATTACGTAGAAATTATAAGTCACGCCGGGTTGGAAATCATTACTTAGTAAATGTGCAGTCGAATTATCGCTCAAGTTAAATTTGATTGGTGGAGACGGTGGGTACCAGCACACTTCATAATACTGAATAATGCCATGTGATTTTTCAGGTTTACCCCAAGATATCAGGATATGGGATCCATTTTGTTGCGCAACACTAACGTTTGTGGGAACACTGGGAGTACCTTCACCTACAATGCAAATTTTACGAATGATTTAAGTATAAGATAATCCTATAAAAAATAAATATGCAATATTAATAAAAATATGTCAGAGCAATACCACGCTGTTAATATGCAGACCATAAATTTGACATGATAAGATGTAATTTACCTGCGTGTATTCTTTAATAACTGTATATATAATATACATATTTTGTCATTTGTGAACCAGTTTTATAAATAATCTAGGTTATAATTTGTTTATGTCGGCCCTTGTGTACATATTTTCAAAGTATAACTAATATATTTAAGAAAGTCTTTTATTTACATTCTATTGTGTTCAGGATTTGCTTTTATTTATAAATGCTTTAAAACTACAACATGTGTCTCTAACTAGAAATTTTTAGTAGGAATTTTTACAATTAAAAACATTTTAACAAATATATTAACGTAATTATAAATTTAATTCGAATTCTCATCTCATACAAAAATACTTCGCCATCTTGCACTAACAATTCATTTTTGTTTGCTATCATCATTAAATATTAAAATACTATGTCACTAGAACCATACATATGTGTATTGATACTTCACTCTTACGGTAGGAGTTTTGTACCATGTTGTAAACTAATATTTTCGGAATTTGTTCGATTTGTACCACCCCTTTTCTGCCTAAAAACATATTCTAGCCAATAAAATTTAAGTGAAATAGTATGGTCTTATGCAGGTGGCCTCGTGCGCTCGGAAATAAACAGAAAGTTTTTTAGGGATTAAAAATTGTTTGAGATTACATCTAAAGGCAAAATATTAACAATAAAACAAACTTTCCACTTTATGAGCAGAATATTTAATTAAAAAAACAAATTCAATGGTTTGAAAGCAAAATCTTTTATATAAAAATTTAATGTAATCAATTGGATCATAATCCAAGACATTTTATAATTATACATAAGTAGGTGAACAATTAGTTACTTTGTCTAATTAGAAGTAAAATCCAACTGTGAACGGCATTTGTTATAGCAAAAATTTATGTCAAAATATAATAAAATAAATTGTAAAAACTACTAATGTAAAACTAAAGTATTAATTATTTTTTAAAATAGGTTACTTAGTTCACAACTTTTTGTTTCACAATGAGAAGATTGCGTTGATAGAAATGTACAAAACAGTTATACTGGCTGTCAGATAAATTAAATACAGCATTTGCTATCCACACGTGTTTAAAAAATACAGAAGAATGCCAACGGTGCATAAACGGGGCTTTATTAATCATTAAATTTCATATTTGTTTGTTACTAGTATTATTTTCTGCCGCAAAATATTGAATATGTTAAGCAAAGCCCACTATCTTTTCATTCTAATCAGGCTTTTAATCTAAACAATTTTTCAGAATCCTGTGCGAAATGTTTTAAACTTCTGCAAATATAATACTTTTAGAATTGCATGGATAATACTCAAATTACTTTTCTTAATTGTTTTTTCTGATATTATTAAGATATGTTGATTCTCCTATACTTAATAATAATAATAATAATAAAGTTTATTGGCTTCATAATACAATACAGTTAAAACAAAAAAGATAGTAAAAATAACTAACAAGAATCTAATGAAAGCCAAAAAGACTAAATCGCTGCAGTACATGTAAAACACATGTACTGGATAATCTTATTTTAAATAGACCAGGAAATTGTTAGGCCAAGTTCAATTAAATGCACCAGCAAGTGCATTGTGCAAGTTTTAAAAAATCGAGTACTTTCGAGGCTTTGTATGTAAGAACTCCCATAATTGCAAGTTTTTAAAGAACATTGCAGTGTACCATGGTTACCACCAAAGATATTATATAGGTAGAATTATAATCAGCAGCATTTGTTTGTTTTCATTAGCTTCATTCAATATTTCATTAGACACACTTAACTTCCGCCGTAAAAGCCTTACTAACGTAGATACGTGTAAAACATCGCATTTATGCAAATTAGATAGAAAAAATAATTCAAATCAGTTAATATTAAAGGGAAACGTTATATTACAGATAAGGAATACAGATAGCTCTTACGGGAGAATTGGCAGCGGCTTCAAACCATATTACATAACTAAATTATAATAAACCTGCTATTTTATACAGGATGTACAAAAATTAAAACCAATCGAATAAGAATTTTAAGTGGCTATAACTTGATTAATTTAAATAGAATGTTGTATTTTTTAATTTACTAGCAAAATAACTCTTTAATTACCTGTATCGAATGGTATTTATAGGTTACGCTTTAAATCTTCGCATTTGAATGTGCCAAATAATCGTTTCCTTGCATCATTTGGTGTTTCTAATCTATCTAGTTGCCTATATGGCACTGAGAAATGTTAGATAATTTACAATTATAAGAATAATAATGAAGAATATCTTTACAAGTGCTCAGAAACTTAACGTAATTTATAATCCAATAGGCTATAATAGCAATAATGGTAATAACATACTAACGATAACATAAAACACAAGCAAAATATGTATTTAGAACAAAATTAAATGACTTCTAAATACTATAGGCAACTAGATACATTTATTTAAAGAACGTCAAATGGTGCAAAAACTATTATTTTTACGTTTTTGCACATTTATTATTATGTAAAAACGTGAAAACTGAAAGCTTAAGCTATAAATACCAATCGATAGGTAATTAAAAAGTACATTTGCTGGTAAATTCATATTTAAATTAATTAAGTTATAACAACTTCTCTATGGTTATAACCACTGAAAGTTCTGATTTGATTAGTTTTACTATTTGCACACCCTGTATAAGATGACAAGTATTATTGTAATTGGGTTATAAAATATGGTTTGCACTTAATTGTAAATTTCGGGTAAATTGTATAATTTAAATACCTCTTAGGTATTTGAAACATGATATTTAGATTGGATTTTCACAAAATTTAAATTATTTAAAAAACTTTAAGGTTTAGTTATTATAACCTTATTAAAACAGATACTTATTTTGATTAGACAATCCAAAAATGCAATAATATACAAGCTATTCCATTAAAAAAACGCAATATTGATACTTCTAGGGCTTTTTGGAATAGCCTGTGTAACATAAAATAATTTTAAAAAGTAACCATAAAACCCCCCTATATCCCAAAAGTGAAACTTTTGAAGGTCACGTGCTTTAGCCACAATATTCAGTGCCGTATAGCATGATTGACCTTGCATACATGATACATATCTTAAAAAGATTTGATGTTACTTGGGGATAATAAAAAATGATAATTTGACTTCAAATATTCTTATGAGACACATACGAATAAATTCATTACGCCCAGTGTAAGTCAAAGAGCGTAAGAAATCCACATTAAATGAGGTATAAACTTCCAATATTCTATTCTAGGTAAATAACAGCTGTGCGACAAAAAAAACATATTTTTTAAATAAAAACAACTAGCGAGTCGGTCTACTTCCACACCACACCCAGACGTCCGGTCTCCGATCGTACACCTTGCTCCCCGCGGCTATCTATGTTTCATAAAATCGAATTATTGCAGCCCGACTGATTTGGCCAATTCTGCGTTAGTGAGCTGTCTGTTTATTTATCTGTTGTTATATATTGCGGTTGAAATGTATTTTATAAATAAAAATATCAAATCTGTTGCACATGTTGGACTCAATTGGCAACTCTCAATACTTACGTCTAAGAATAATTAAGCAAAGATATAGAGGAACAAATTGAGTTGTATTAACTATTTACTTTATATACTAAAGTATTAGTTGATACCCTTTATTTGGTATTTTCAATAAATTTTGTGTAATTAACTTGTTTATAGTTATCTTTCAAATGCAGGAAGCAGGAAAAAAAACGAAGTAATGCTTCATAAATTAGTTACCGTCCAGTAGACAAGCATGACATCCGTAAAACTAGTGTTTGTGCGAAATTAAAAATAGTTTTTAGTGAAGTTTACTACATAAGCCTTTCAAACTAACAATCTACTTTCACCATCATTATTTAATGGCGTCCGTATTTTTAGATATTGTCAGGTTCATAGGTTTACACAATCAGCAATTAACTAATTACCAATCACAATTAATAAGAGCGGCATCAATCACAGATAACCAAGATAAACTATGTAAAGTGGTAGAAATATTTGGTGGCATAAACTTTGCCAGAATTTGCCTACTTATACTTCTCTTTATTTGACTAGAGATGTTAAATGTGAATTACAAGTGCCGTAGATGCATATTAAAGTAAGATGGGGCAGTGTAAAAGTAAGACAGCAAAAAATTTGGGTAAAAATGAAATCCTCACATGGAAATGGTCACTAAAAATAATATTAAAACAGTAAATGTATCTATTATTAATTTTGTTTTTTTTTTTAGGTGCTGAAATCTTGTGTTTTTCTAATTTGGTAACCGCCATGAGAGATGGTGTAATACACTCGGGAGAGTTTACCCAGACCGATAGTTTTTATACTACAGAAATATGCATTGTGTCTGCTATTCAATCTAAATTATCGAGATTCCGTGAAACCCATATTTCGAAAGCATAAACTCCTCACTTCCTATGATATCTTTATATTGGATGTTGCAACAGTTGCATTTTGCAAGGTGTGCGGTCGTATGTGTCCGGCGATAAATAATTCGTTATCAAGTCTTATCACGGTTTCTTGCGCGAAAAGATCAATAGTAGTACAACAAAGTGATGGCAGTACAAACTGTGTTGTAGGTGCAAATAAAAGTAGTTATAATTTACAAAAGAAACTATCAAATTTTTGCCATATTACTATTCAATGCTCCTACGTTCGATAGCGAGCTCGGACCCGCAAAGCGATCGGTAGTAGCCGTAAACATTAAGTGAAGTAAACAAATGAAGAGCAAAAATTATCTTTAAATAATTAACGGGAACATAAACTTAGACCTTTAGTGAAAGCGAAGCTTAAACGTATTTATATAAAAGTCACCACAAAACTTAAGAACGGACAGCAACGAAAGCTCAAGCGAAGATAAAAAGAGGAAAGCGGAAGAGGAACTATAAACAAGTTAATTACTAGAAATATTTCAGAAGAACAAAAAATTACAGAGGTTGCCAGAAAAATCTGGGAAACAGGAGGAAAAAATGGATACACTAACAGAGTTAGTTAAAGAAATATTAAAAGAAGTTAAGAAGGTAAGGCAAACTCAAGCAGATTTACAGGAAGAATTCAAAGAGATCAAACGAGAGAACAATGAATTAAAGTCAGAAATTATAGATATCAGTAAAGAATGTGCAGCCCTGCAGAAAAAAATTAAGGAAATTAAGCAAGAAAATAATGATCTGAAATTAGAAACTCTTGAAATTAAAAAAGAATGCGTAGACCTTAAGTACACTAGTGAAAGACGAGAGAAAGTTGATTGTTATGGTTGGTATATAAAATGTGGAACCTAGTCGAACAGAAGTTCTTAGAATCAAGAATTTTAGCTGTGATAACAGGTAAGCACTGTCAATGTTATTGTCCAGAAGTTTGTATACAAATTTTATGCTAATAATTTTTCGTCTCATTTCTAGAAATTCGAAGTTGAATGCCCCCTAGGAGGGTGAATGGCCTCACATCGATAAAACAAGTATTTGAGGAATTTCCGCTGAATTTTTTCGATTAATATGGTATAGGCCTTATAAAATGGATTCCAAACTAAGCTCGTATATTCTAGCTTACTTCTTACGTAGGTATAAAATAAAGCTATGGCGGTATCAGTTCTACCTGTATTATATCTTTGGTTACCACGTAGAAGCCGTAAATTCATTTGGAATGAACTCGGCATGCAGAGGAACGTCCTTTTTTTTTAATAGTTTACTATCTTAAACAGTTTTGGTTTATTTGGAAGAAACAATCATTATACACTCAAAATTCTAAAAAGTTTATATGTATAGTAGCTAGAAACATGAAAAATTAAATTATTTGATGGTGTTTCAAATTTACCTGTTATATCGGAATAGTATTTCGCAGGTACAAACACTCTCTCAGATTTAGCCATGCGAACATAAACAGTCATATTATATTTTGTGTACGGCCTCAGGTTTGTAAACTGATAATCAGGCTGCGAAGTCCATGTTCTGTTTTCCCAGACTCCTGTACCTACTTCGCTTATAGACGGCAGATATTCTAATTCATCCGTATCGGGAATCGGTAACCACCAATATAGCAACATCGAGGTATCATTCTTAGTTCGATCGTCGACGCCCATTTGCAAGACTTGATAGTAACGATTGGAATTAGTACAATTCTTCTCATCGAAACCGTCGGCGCAGTTTGGCTTTCCATCACACAGTAACGCCATGGGATAGCAAATAACTACGTCGCAAGAAAAGAATCCGCTCTCGCAACTAGCCGTTGCTGGTACTTCGGGAGGAGTATTATTGTGATCATGTGTGCAGGAGGTTTCGTCAGTGGCGTCCGGACAATCTGCCACACCATTACATACTTTATCGACGTGGATACAATTACCATCTTTACGGCATTTAAATTGATCTTTATCACATCGCGAAATTTTCGTGCAATGCAGCTCGTCATCATTATCCACACAATCAGATGAGCCATCACAAACCCAGGAGGCGTCTATACAGTCTCCACTTAAACACTGAAAGGAATATGCGCCGCAAACATGGATCGGACGCGATGGTGCTTCGGTGGGTGTAGTTTCAGGTATTACCGTGGGGTAATTGCAACCCATCTGTAATAAATAGTAAATATAAATAATAAACCCATAGTGGAATCAGAATGAAATTAAAAGCTCACTTCATCACTTCCATCTTCACAATCTTTAGCTCCGTCGCACTTCCACCAAGTAGGGATACATTTCTTATCGCCGCATGTAAACATCCAGTTGTGACAGGTAGCATTCATAGTGGGGACAGGAGTGGGCGCCACAGTCGTACAATTGACTTCATCGGATTGGTCATCGCAATCAATTTCACCGTCGCAGACCCATTCTTTAATGATACATTTCTTTTCGGGTCCTCCACATTGAAATTGAAAATCTAAGCAAGTCATATTGTTACATTTAAGTTCGTCGGATCTATCTTTGCAATCGTAATCTCTGTCACAGACCCAAGTTTGCGGTATGCACTTAATTCCACCAGTTTCACAAGAAAATTCGTTACTCTTACAAGTAATCGGTTCATTCGGATAGCAATTTTGTTCATCCGACCAATCGCGGCAATCATTGTCTGAGTCACATACCCACCTATTAGAAATACATCGCCCATTTTTACACCTAAATTGCCCTTCAGTGCAATTATGAACCGGACAGTTTCGTTCATCTGACCCATCTCTGCAATCTAAATCGTAATCGCATTTTAAATGCTCCGGTAGGCATGTACCATCATCGCATGCGAAAAATAGAGGGCCGCAGGAAGGAATATCACAATTCAACTCGTCTTCACCATTTAAACAATCTCTTTCTCCATCGCATACCCATCTTTTAGGTATGCACTGGCCAGCGTTGCAAGAGTGATATTCTGCACTGCACGTGCTTTGATATTGTGGGCAAGTCATATTTGAATAAGGTTCTGTTCCTCCAGGGCATAAACATCTCCCATCCGCGGAAAGTTGTAAAACATCTGGACATAAACACAATGCGTTGTTTTTAACGGGAATGCAAATGTATTCACAGGAAGAATTAGCGCAAGCATTGCTACCAGTTTGGATGCTATGCGCATATATTTTCATTTCCATCAAACCGGGCATCTTTTCAGCAAGCACATCTATTTCTATGCCATGATCCTTATCGGCGCTGAATATGGAGTTCTTTTTCCAATCGTCCCAATACATGATATCTTTGAAAACGGCAATTGAAAAAGGATGAGATAAATAGTTTATGTTTGTTAAGATCTTTTTAAAATTATCGCCATGGAAATCGGAACTGCCTATGTAATCTTCTTTAGCATCCACCCAATATATTCTCTCAGCTATGTAATCAATTGTGATACCATTGGGCCATTGGGTAACAGGTTTCGTAAACAGTATCTTAACGTCTGTACCGTCCAGATTTGACCTGCTAATTGATGGATTCTCCGACCAATCTGTCCAAAATAAGAATCCGTCTATCGGATGAACCGCTATGCCCCTTGGCTTCTTTAAAACTGGAGGTGACAACACAGTTTTTCTAAAATAATGTCTGTTATGCGACAAATCAGTTCGAACAAGTTCAATTTTAGCATTCTTTCCGTCCACAAAGTAGAGATTTTTAGATATCCAATCGTACGCCATTCCCTCAACTGATGATAAATTCGAATTAACCAGTATTTCATTTGCTGTCGAGCCGTTTAAACATTGCCTTCCAATGTGGTCTTTGATAATATCCGCCCAGAAAACGCAATTATTTCTCATGTCAAAATCGATCGCAATTACGTTTTTAAAATCTGTTATAGGAAGAACCTTCTTTTCTTTGGAAAACGGGTCTAAACGGATTATTCTATCACGCTGTGCTACCAACAGGAATGTTTGAATTTCATCAAACGGACAAGGGATTAAATCCGGCTCATAATGATTTATGAAATTGGTAACGCACTTATCACCCGAAACCTTGCGGTATCCCCTTGTTCTGTTGTAAAAATCACCAGGTGCGCAGGTATCAGGAATAGCGTAGGGGTCATTCTTGGAGCTTTTGTTACGAACACAGTGTCCCAAGTTATCATCTCTGACAAAACCAAAATCGCTAAAAAAATAATAAATTCTTTTGTATACAGTACAGTAAACTCCTGAAAATGAAGTGATACAAGAAAATATACGAAAAATTCAGAAAACATTAAAACTACAAGGAATAATTTACGGGATCTCGTAAAATAAGGTAGAAAGCATAGCATAAAAGAAGAAAGAAAACAGGCAAGATTAATACTGTTAGATAAACCAACTAAAGAAAATACCCGTATCAAGAAACAGAGCTAAACAACTGTGCAGACAAGAAAAAAGAAATCACGTTAATTAGAAGTTGAAGGAAGCAACAAAAAAAAATGATCAAAATAAACAGATAAGTAACATTCTGAAGGGCGTAAAGAGACAAAACAGAAAGTGACGCCTTACCTGAAGAATAAAGACGGACATTAAATAGGTATTTTGATAAAGTCTCAAACTTTAGAAATTATAAAGAAGGAAGCAAGGAATTGAGAGGATCGGTGTGTAATGAACAAACAGAATTAGAATAGCCAACAAATCAAACGATAGAATAATGGCGAAAGTTAAAAAATAATAGAAGTGTAGGAGAAAACAGTATTTCCGCGAAGTCCTAAAATATCTAGGAGGCAAATTGAAAGAACAAATTAGCACCTTGATAAAAAAAAACATAGCACAAAGAAAGAAGAAACTCCCTATTGTGTCGGATTCCGAAGAAAGAAAGTCTAACTGTGGAAACTGTGGAAAAGTTTTAACGAAAATCATAAGAAATAAATTGGATCGTATCCTATCCATAATCTACTATATAAATATATACTCTAATCAAAGGAGGTTTAAAGGCAGAAGATAAATGACAGACCAGATCTTTACCCTGAAAATACATAGTACAGATCGTAGTTACAAATATGAGTTTACATTACCTATTTTTTATTTTATGAAGGCCTACGATACAAGAAGAAAACTATGTGAAGCGCTGAAAAAGCTAAACATCTCAAGAAAATTCGTCAGGCTATAAAAGAATGCAACGGACTCTAGTTTCCAAGATATCGCCGGCTTTCAGTGTTACTGGGACAATTTGTATACTTCAGTAATAAAGCCAACGATAGTACCTGTACGATTGTGAAGCATGATTATTGAAGACAATGAACGAAATTAAAATAGTGATATGAGAGATAAATGGTAGGTTCCAAATATACTCCATTTGGAAAAATGAACCAAAAAAGCGCATACGGAAGCGAGACACTAATCAAGAGGAAAAAAAGAGCTGGTCGCAGAATGTCAGAACATACTCTCCCAGTGTTGAGAAAAAAAAAAAAAGAGGAGGTAAACCAATTAAGAAACGGTTATACACAGTGAAAGATATGAGAATACTGGATTAGAAAAGTGCAAGACATAGATCTTAATAATAATCACAAATCTTTAAAAACCCGTAGATCTAATTCATATAAAGTCTTGCTTAATCAGCTTGCTTGGGACAAAACCATCGACCGGATAACAAGTTGGCCGATTAAACCGAAAATGTGTCTACTGTAAGCAGAAAAGCAAAAACTTACCATTCATAATCAACAACTGTACATTCACAAGACAGGATAGATGTTGGTGCGTTGTAATTTTCACCATTATAACAAGATGCATTCGAAATTCTTCTCTTGTATACCAATTGTTGACCCATATTGCAAGGTATTGTATTTTTACCATCAACAACAGTACTAGGCATCCAATTCTTGTAATCATCCTGCATGTAAATATATGTGAGTATACAGTAAGAAAGAACTACGGGTATAAAAACTATCATACCGATTTACATTTTTCCTTGAAGACATTCTTCAAGTCGATCTTAACTATCATCCAACGATGTTCTTCGGGTAACGAGCCAAACATTGTAAAAACCGTGGTATTTTCACCGGGTTCCGTCATTAAACCATACAAACGTATTTCTTCATCATGGAACGGAATTTCGTTCCATTTTTCGCCTTCGTTAATGGAATATAATATATGACGTGTCTCCTGGCGCATTTTGTAGTACTTAACGGCCGTTAATATACCACCATGATCACCCATATTGAAGAAGTAGAGATCTTTTAAAGCTAGTTTCCATGTTAATCCAGCGTCAGTACTTACATAAACACCGAAGTGACCCTAAAAATATACGGTAAAATAATAAACGCAGGACGATTAATTGAATGGATGTAAGGAATCTACTAACCGTGGTTATAAAACAGGCACAAGTAAAAAATATTTACCTTCAAAGATTTCCCAATGACGCCAGTAGCAACTAAAATGCCAGGTGCCGACTTGCTGCTTAAAATGCTAACAGTTCTTGTATCTGGATACAATTGGCTGAATCTTTGGCTCAGGTGTAACGAGCAATTATTTGCCAAATCGCATGAAATTAGCTGTCCTTCGTTGTCTCTTTCGGGTGCTTTAATGTAATTCCATGATCTGCCGTGGTCAAAAGTTACCTTTGTTACCAAGTGCTGTGGACCTATATTTGTAGCATACTGTGCATGGGCCACTTGAGAAGCAATATAAATCCCTGTTAGTCCTTCAACTTTATAGATATCCGTGAAAGGTTCTTCGGCTATGTGGCTGGACGACAACAAGATTAGTTTTATGTACACAAAACGATCACATCCGATATACTTACTGCAACCACGTATCTGGCCACGTTGAATTAGGAAAATAAGATAAAACGTCGTCTAAAGACAAAGTAAACCGTATAAACTCTTCTTTCACAACTAAACTATCAGAAACGTACAAATGGGACGTCATATCATCATGGCTAACAGAAACTAATGCTCTATCGTTGGTAATGTCTACGATTTGATAAGCCAGTCTCTTTAATGATGTATCAAATAAGCACTGTTTGGCCCTTTTGAATTTGTATGAAACAAATAAATCGTAATGTTCCTAAAATAAATTACGAATAAAACTCGAGAAAAATTGAATAGTTCCAGTAGTATTCCAAAATATATTTTCTATAAAAATAAATTTTAAAAAAGGCTTACGTTAGTTGATTTTTTAGTAAAGAAGATGTAATCGCCCTTCACAAACATGTCCACCACATCTTTGGTCAACCAAATCAAGTACCTAGTCAAAGGAGAGCTTTTAGTATAGTAAATGGAACTTAAGTTTGCAGGAAGCATGCGTTGCAGCACTAAATCCTGTTTGTTGTTAGTCCAAGTGAATGCTTTCACATGCTGTTCGAATACTGCAAAACTTTGACCGAAATCTGACGAATGGTACAGCTAGAAATAACACAACATTAACAGTTAAGACGCAGGCTAGAAAGTTAAATAAAACTTACTTTCCGTTCTGGACTAGCTTTGTCGAGAATCAAAATGGTTTTGGCATGTAACTCTCTAAATTGGACTTCACTAGGTGTGAAACTAATTGGAATCCTGGTAATGTTTTTGCCGTGGTTCGTAGTTACGAAGATATGTTTGTTACGGACATCAGTGAAGACAAACTAAAAAGTAGAGTTTGGTTTAGTACCCATTACATATTTTACTACTACATGGAATATTAATTAAACGTGAGCACTTTTTCTATTTTAGTGTAGCCTCCTCAGAATTGTACAACTGCAACCATCATCACAATAAAGAGATAATATGCAACTGCAATAGTAAAACTACCAATATACATTATACATTGCAATTTTGAATTTATTTAGCTTTATTTAGCTTCTCTCTCTTTATGTTTTAAAGCTTCGCTTAATAATAAATTTAATAAAAATAAATAATAAAAAAAATAGCACTGGGTAGAACGTAACTTGTAAATAACGTTATCATGAAAGTTTGTTATAAGTGTTAGGAGGCCGGGGGCGGTCTTTAATACTCGGCTACTCATAGGATAGCGATAGAATAAAAAGATAAAATTAGTTACACTACAATTTTTAACCCGTAAATGCCCGCCCCCCCTCCTCCCTGCTAGTAGGGCCCGGGACGGCCCGTCACTGCCACCCTTCCCTTAGTCCGCTCCTTGGTTAGTATTTGCCTACTGCTATTCATCGAGTATTGATTGCTGACAACCTATAGAAACAGTCGATCTTGCAAATCTTCTTATGCTACTTAAACTATAAGCGCTGATTTATTATCTCGATGACAAACACGGGTCAACTTGTGTTAGTTACGGAGTTATAATTTATACATCTCTAATCATTAGTTGGCTGTAATAAAAAATAAAAGGGTACTGAATGCCCGTAGTCATTTTCTAAAGTATTTCGATTGAAGCGTTTATAGTCTGTTCTTTAATTCGGAGAACGACTTGAAACTGTAAGGTTAAAAAATAGCGTTGCCATTGTAGAATTAGATTTCAAAAATCTTAACGACCAGTTTCTAAAGAAAGGAAAAACCAAAAGCAGAAGACTCATGGTCATCATAAGTTTCCATATAAATATAGGTTCCGAACACTATGTGAAATCTCTCTTGAATGGACACCAATACCCATAAAATGTGTCTATCCAAGAGAGAACTGTTTATTCTCATGTAAGGCTGCCGGGACCAGGCGAACGTGTCCGTTCATAAGAGGTATCCGTTACGGGAGATTTCACTGTATACCTAACCCAGGAAAAGTCAGTATACGATTGCAGTATGAATAGGGTGTAAACTCTATATTACAGAAGCAATGTACCCGCAAAATTCCAGAGCCAACCATGGAATTAGTAAGTGACAGGCCACATCAGAGCTCCCCTGATGACGGCAGTAGAACCACTGCTGAAACATCAGATTTCGACAATCCAACAGACGACGGAAACAATCTAAACAGCCAACTCATATTCAGACGAAATATAAACGTAACTGGTCGCCATATTTCTACAACAGTTGTTCGTTGACAGTGCTGACAGATTTTTTGCAAATTGTTTATTTTTCGATTATTTATAGTCTCTACAACAAAAGCGTTCTTTTAAGAACTAATTCCTGCTTTGGCATGGTATTTTTAACAACCGAGAAGGTAAAAGTGGAATTGCAATCTCACCATTATGAAAAAGCAAATTGTTTGGTTTAGAACATTTGTGTTTAACTGAAAAAGAAAGTAGGTAGGTACATTGGATAATACTACTGCAATAATAGATACAGTGAAACCTCTTTTAATGGACACCCCTCTCCAACGGACACTCCTCCTAACGGACAATTTTAAAATGTACCGGCTCGGCAATATAGGAAAGGGACACCTCTCGTAACAGATAATTTTAAATGCCCCGATCTGGAAGTATCTATAGGAACAGCGTTCCTAACGGACAATTGTAAAATATTCGGGCCGAAACTATGGAAAACCAATGCATTTAAACGCGGACAACCTAATTCGCGTCACCAAGATATAGATTTACCTCTCCTCTGGTGCGTTCGTATTTTACGTCGGGTTAGCCGGTGACGTCAATATGACGTAAATAAGTTTGTTTTGATTTGCAACTGAGTACGAAGCAGGTGCCTTGCTACCTTGTTTGCTGATTCGTTGCTTGGTATGCCTTTATGACCAGACACCCACACCAAAGTGATTTTGTTGTGTTTAGCCAAGATGCTTAGGTATTCCAGGCAGTCGCAAGCTAATTTTGACGTTATCTGATAGGATGCTAATGTCTTTAGAGCCGCCTGATTACCCGATAGGATATGAATCAGCTGACTCTTTGGTTGTTTTTCCAATGTCCTTCGGGCACATTGCTAGTATTTCCGTTTGGTATACGGGGGTTTATTGCCCAAATGCCATATATTTTTTTGAGATTCAGAGTTTCGCTATATATAGCAGCGCTAGAACTCGTGTTTACTTTTGCCCACTGCACACCAGATTTGGATCCGAATCCCTGGTTTCCCTCTTCACTGATCCCAGTCTAGGACAACCTTGAGGGGTGTATCAAAGGAGAGTTTGGAAATTATCATATTACTTCCCATTGCAAAGATAGGGTTTGTAATTTTTAAATTTAGTATTCTGGGATCACCAGTCTACAGCACACTTCAGTCTGTATGCTCCGATAAATAGGTAGTAGCAGACTAATCACAAGTTGTCGTATATGTGATTTTGACGACAATGCAAATTTTATTTTTAGAATTTCAAGCTATAAAAAAAAATAAAATAAAATTCCTGTTAAGTAGATTGAAGGCAGTTAATAGAGTAACAAGGAGTTTTGAAAATAAAGAAAGGCCTATTGAATGCTTTTTTTGAAAACAGTTGTTAACGTAGCAACTACCCAAAGTTGTTAGCAAAACACTTTGTAATGGTTAGCATTTTTTTTTTAGCTAAAACAATTGCATTATGTACATTACTAATTTTTTGAATAATGTCACTAAATTGACAAATGCGGTGCGTTATCAACAAAATTCCACCTAACTAACCACGTTTATGGTACAATTTGTTAAATCAAACATTATTGTATGTCATATACACATAAAAAAAATGTAACTAAAAAATTTTTACTTAACACTGAAATTTTTCTTACTGTGTACATATTAAAATGAATTTTAATAAACTTATTTTGATATATACGTGTGTATATTAACTTTTCAATAAACACAGAAGTGGACAAGCACTTCTCTTCAACGGACACCCCTCTGTAACCGACAGTCGGCATCGTGAGTGCCCATTGTAGAGGTTTCACTGTATATGTAAGTAATATATTGTAAGTAATCTTAATTATTTCTTAAGATTTTTAAATAAATATGTGTATCATTACCGCATTTGATTACTTTTCTTTGTCATTAATATAAATTATAGGAAATGATGAATTTGACATTTGATTAACATAAAAAATATTTTTTTTTAATTTTTCTCCAAAAACTTAAGAGCAATAATTTTCTAGTGTAATGTATTCTTTCCAGTTTCCTTCTCCATATTAAAAAAAAAAAACTGCAGTGGGTTGTGGAACATATTTGAAACTGGCAAACTGTCAACAGTGTCATTTATTAAATTGTCATAGCTGGTGTCAAACATTTGATTTTAGATGAATTACTTTTCGACGATTTTAAAAACCAATGGACACTCTCAATTCAGTCATTTACGTGCGTTTTAGCCAATCAAAATATTATTAAGCCTGTTCATAATCACAAATTAGTCAGAGCCAATCATATCCTGTGAAAATAGTAAAAACACTGTTTCCTATATCCTGTGAAATTAGTAAAAACACTGTTTCGGATTCCTTTTAGCCAATCGAATCGCGTCTAACTAGTTTGTGATTCTTTTATGAACAGGCCTATTATAACAGTAATAACTAATCTACTTACATTATTACCGCGAGAATAATTTGAAGTAATTTGTTTTTATTGAATGGTAACGTATAATTTTTTAATTGACGTACCTACATCATAAGTTTGTATGAAAATTGTAAAAATGGAAAGGTTTAGTAGTCATTCGATGAAATCAATAATAAAATCAACTGATTGTAACGTCGAAAAATAATCCAACGAATATCACGCGAGAGTTCGAAAAGTTAGAAAATAATTTGGCAGAACCTTATACCTATAATATAAAATCCGCAAGATGTGAGACTGATATGGATGGCGATCAGCTATTTAATTTAATAACGTCAAGTGATTCTTCTTATGTAATTTTGAAGAAAAGATTCTATTTATGTTTCATATTCAATATTGCGTAAAAATAAAATTGCTATGCTGTATTAATTCATCTGGGTAATTCTAGCTACAAAGTTTCATTCAAATAGAAATTAAGATATTTGTGTAACGGATACGGAGAAAGGTGCATAGCATCCGAATCTTGAATTTCTATTCAAAATAACAGACATAGCTATTATTGTTACCCACATTTCTAAGGAAGAAAATTGTTAGTTAGACTGCAAGCTAAATATACAATTCAAACAATAAACCAGTACATATTTCACAAAATTGTAAAACAAGAAATACTTATTTACGTACAATTATAAATACGACAGAAAAAAATATTTGCAGCAGATTTAAAATACTAACTAACTTACTTTCCTTCACCAAGAGATGTGCAGCTCTAGTAAAAACAGGATGGACAGGATCCAGCATTTTTCTCTGTTATCATTTTGATAGTATTACGATAACACTACACGGTAGTCTGTATCTGTATTAGTGCGGCGGACAAGGGGATTTAATCTGAATTGATTGTGTTATTAAACATTAAGGTTCGTTTAGAGTAGCGTTATAGAACATGTCATTTCAAATAATACTACCATAACACAATGCCCGCTCATGCAAAGTAAAACATAAAATAAAAATACAATCAAAATAAATAGATATTAATTGTTTGAACTTTGATGATAATTGAAGAGTAAATTTTTGAAGTTTGGTTACGCACAATTTCGGTTCTACTTATACAAATCTTTATTATTTATTTGACTGCTTCAGTTCTTATTGTTAGTGTCTCTCAGGGAGCACTTGCAACATGAGCACCAATGTCTCTGATACAAAAAGCAATAACAAAGCGCAAGAATAACCATTTTAGAATGAACAGAACGGAGTAAGATTTTATCAAACTTTATTGTTGTATGTATGGAAGTGTTATTTATTTTATTTATTTCATGAAAATGGCATCATTAAGGTCAGGCACGTACTGTGCGCCATTGTGTTACGTTTATGTTTTTTTACAAAGAGTAATTCCTTCACTCAACGATTTTATTCCAAGAATATATATGCAATAATCACCGGTAAACACCGTTTAAGTGGCAGTCGTCCACAACCGAAAGCAACAAAGCAACGAGATAAAACAGGTATCACACTTGGTTTCAATCATGTTGCAATCTACTTCTATGCTTTAACCCTGGATGGTTACTGTTCGTCGAATCGATGAACCCCATTTATTCTTTATCATATAACTCTTTTATGTGTGTTCAAATTACGCTCTCCTTGTCAACAACGTTAGTTGATGATGAAAGCTTGCAGCGAGGGGACGTACCCTGGATACTCTCATTTTTTAAGTTGAAGTTCACAGGTGTGTACACGCCGCAACGACGAAGAGTAACTTTAGTGTGACGTTTTCCGTTTATAACAGCAACTTCTCAGGGAGAACATTATGTAAAAGAGCTGATGAAAATTGTTCATGGATAACTGGTACACATCAATTCCCCTTGCCAAATCACTGCTACTGGAACCCTATAAATTGACTATAGTTGGCACGGCCAAACAAGAGAGAAATACCGAAAGAAATGGGCAATGGAAAAGGCCGGAGAGCTGGAAGATCCATGTTTTGTTACGACAATGAACTGACTTTATTTTCGTACAAGCCAAAACCAAATAAACTTGTATATCTTTTATCAAGCTGCGATGACGAAGGAACCATAAATCCGAAAACGGGAAAACCCAACACGGTAGAATTTTACAATCAGACAAAAGGTGGAGTCCACACTTTGGATCAAATGTGCAGCATTGTCTCGTGTTCTCGAAAAACCAACAAGTGGCAAATGTGTCTATTTTTCAGGTCAAAAACCCGAAAACCGACGACAGTACCTGAAAGATCTTCATGAATCTCTCGTGGCTCCCTATTTGAGAGGCAGACTCAGGATACCTACCTTGCAGAACTCAATTAAAGACGAAATTCAAAATATAATATCTAATCCGCAAGAAGCTGTCGAAAATGTTGATAAAGGACGGAAAAAGGGTAAAATTTGTCACCTCTGTCCGTATAGCAAAAGCAGAATGACGAAAACTTACATGTAATATATGCAAGAAAAGCATCTGTGGTGAACACAAAGTTGAACTTTGTGTCTCATGCGTAAAATAAGGCTAATAACTAAAAATGTTTTTTCTTTTGAAAATAAATCATTTTTATTTTATTTTGCAATGTAGGAGGTTTGTTCAGTGCGAAAACGTAGAACTATTTCCCAAGTTTCAACAATTTATTTAAATTATTTCTTAAAATTAAAAAAAAAAGAATTACTCTTTCGGCCCAGAAGCGATAGTCATCCTCTTAAATATCTCCACAGAAACATTCTTAGGTCTGGAGAACCCAAAGATCAACATATCTCCCAAACTAAGAAAATCAGGTAACCAGACAATAATTGCCATGAAATGATTAATTAATGTGTAGAGGGCATATTCTGTGCCCTTATCTTGTAATCTTTGGTGTTACGACAGAAAAGAAAATATGGTTATCATGTGCATGTAACAATTTGATGTTCTCTCTTTAATTAAACTCCCTCTTTAAAGAAGTTGTGACCGATAACATGCAATTGTTAGACATTAGAGGATTAGATTAGGTTCCACAGTTTAAGAGGCTACATCATAGAAACTGGACATAACACAACAACAATGCTGATCATAAATAAGTTTGTGAAAAGCCTTACTTATTTCGTTTCATTCTAAAATGGGTATACTTTTCAGTGTCAACCTCTACACATAACAAAAAGTAGATTTCAAGGATGTTTACGCATAAAATAGTGAGAAGTCAACCAAACCGGAAGTTATTTCTTTATTACAATTGCTGTTTTTTTGTTTGTTTAGAGTAATAAATTATGAACTTCTTGTATCTAATATTAAAAATAAAAATAAAACCTGCAATTACAAGTTATACATGTTACTGATAATGTGATAAATGTTAATCACTATGCATAATCAGCGAGTTGTTTTATTTCTGTTTGAATGCGATAACCGTTTTTTGATATTCTGAATACATTTGACTCACTGGTTATTATGAATAATAATAGATGAAATCAAATCATCATTTATTATGCACCGTGTGGGCAGAAACGAAGCAAACCTCACAAAAATCGAGAATTGAGATTTGTTCAATGCATTAATAACAATAATAGTTTTATAGACATACTAACGTGTAGAACAAAGCAAGGGGATTAAGTGTATGGATATATAATTAACTATAAATCATTCAAACCGTGTATTTGATTAGACATCAAGAAGGGATTGAGTGCACTACATCATGTGCGAGGATATGTTTGGGACTCCAGTTAAAGTCGGCTTTGAAACCTTATCACTTACTACTCACGCCATTTTAAAATTGCTGAAGAGCATTTGAAAACCGCAAGGGAGGACAAACCGTTTTTAAAAAGCCTTACCGAATCTACTTAAATTTTATGCGTGTTTTACAGATACTGCGTGCGAAAAAGCTACTTTTAAAAACTTGTGGAATGATGGACGGAACTAAGATAGACATTTTTAGCTTATAAATTGTTGGCTAATATCTCTGCTCCTTTAAGGTTAAATCCCATGGAATTACACAATTAGACGCCTGCTCATGGATTACTCTGCTATCAACATCTGACATTGGTCATGTACGTTATCACTATAAATTATTTAACCATCGAATAAAAACAAAGTGAAAAGATAAAACATTCACATGTCATTTACTTATAACATGAATAGACGCTGCATAAATTGGCTAACCCCAAGAAATTTAACTTTAAAGTACTTTTATTTCTAATAGAACAATTGCATGTCTCTGACCTATCGTTCATACGTTAAAGATGTCTGTCAGGATTCCCTCTACCATTTCTCAGGTTTTCTGAAAGTTGTTCTATACGCACTCTATATTTAAATGGAAGATAGAGACCCAGCCGATAAATGAGCAGTTTCTAGACATATTATATTTAATCCAAGAATTCTAACATTTTGCTCCAAGCCTAATGCTTTTAATACTAGTAAACGATATTCTTAAGTGGAGACTAAAAGTAGTTTCATCCAAGACTGTTAACCTCTTAGGTCAATATTATGCCGTTAAGACAATGTTTTTTCTTGCCCTAGGAAGTTTTTGTCTTGCGGATATTCAAAACGTAGATTTATTTGGTTCAAGATAAATTTATTTAAGGTAAGGATGCATTTTTCTGTGTGCAGCTCATTACTCACAGATGGCTCGAGAAATATTAAATAGAGACTGCCGACCGCTGGATAGGACGCGGGGCACCTGCACCTTGGCCTGCTCGTCCCCCAAACCTGACCCCACTTACTTTTTATGGGATTCAATTAAAGACAAAGTGTATCGTATATTCAAGTATCAGATATATGTAGCTCACAGCGTGTGGGGGGTATTCCCCTGAGTTTCGATATTCCTGAATTCTCAACCGAAGAAGTTTTGTCTGCGATCAAAGGAATAAAAACAGATACGACTGCAGGACACGACGGACTACTCCCAAATTTCTTTATTCGAGATTGCGCAGCTGTTTTGGTCGCACCACTAACTACTATCTTCAACTTGAGTTGTAAAACTTCTACTTTCCCTGAATTCTGGAAATTCATTAGAGTAACCCCTGTTTTCAAACAAGGAGATAAAAGTGATGTATCCAACTATCGTCCGATTAGTGTTCTGTCCACCTGCTCCAAAGTATTTGAACATTTGCTTTATCAAAAAGTATACAACAATCTTATATGTCTCCACATCAATATGGCTTTATTGCTGGAAGGTCAACAGTGACAAACCTAGTAGAAATTACTCAATATGTTAGCCAATCTCTCGATAATAGACAGCAAGTTGACGTTATTTATACAGATTTTACCAAGGCTTTCGACACTATCGACCACTCTATACTTGTCTCAAAATTTTCATCCTTCGGTTTCACATCAAAATTTACAAATCTCATTGCTTCCTACTTGGAGAACAAATCCGCGTACGTCTGCTATAATGGCTTTACTTCTACTATATATACTCTTTCTTCGGGAATTTCACAAGGTTCCAATTTGGGTCCCCTTTTATTTAATATATATATATCAACGACCTCCTCTTCTGTCTTGATTGTAGAGTTCTTGCATATGCGGATGACTTAAAAATATTTTCTGAGATATCATGTAGTGGTGACTCGGCAAAGTTACAGCAAAATCTGGAAAAAATTAACCATTGGTGTATTGAATATAAGGTCCGTCTTAATGTTAATAAATGTGCTGTTGTTTCATACTACAAAAACAAAAATCCTGTGTTTTTTTACTACACCGTGGGGGATGATCACATACCGAGGTCAACGCAATTTAAAGACTTGGGCGTTCTCTTCGATTCACAACTTCAGCTTTCCAACCACATTACAACCATTTGCAGCTCTGCCTCAAAGTCCCTAGGCTTCCTTATAAGATCATGTCGAGGTTTCTCGAATATGCAAACTCTTAAAACATTATTCTTTACCCTTGTGGTCCCAAAGTTGGAGTACGCATCCGTCGTTTGGTATCCGTTGTACCATTACCAACAACTCGCGCTCGAGAGAACACAAAAGAGATTTCTAAAATATTTAACTTTTAAAATAACTGGTACTTATCCCTCGCAGGGAGCGAATTATAACAGTTTATTGGAACGCCATAAGATGAGAACCATAGCTGCTCGTCGAGAGATAGCCAGCGCTAAATTTTTGGCTAAATTAATTTTTAATAAAATTGATGCCCCGAACATACTGGCGGAAGTTGGATTCCTTGTCCCCAAATACACAACTAGACAATCGGAAACATTCTTTGTTCCTACAGCTAGAACTAATATTTTGCTTAAAGCTCCAGTTACTCACATGTCTAAGAACGCGAACAAACTTTACACTAACCTTTTCTCGTAGTAATTAATCAAAATAAGAATTTTATAATTAATTTTAGTTTATGTTTACTTATGCTAATATTATATCTAGATGTGCTCCTGCACCTATTTTTGTATTATCCTATAAATAGATATTGTATCTGTTGGATAATAAATGTCTATTATTATTATTATGGGCTGCCTTCTCACACGACCACGGTATCTTACTACCTGGTCTTTTTCACCCAACATCCTCACCGGCAAGTCCGGTTGGAATCCAGCGCTGCCCTTTTATTAAAGCTAACTACAAATTTAAGATAATGTGAAACATAATAGCTTAAAGCTTATTATAAGAATAATTTACAGGTTGTTACAAAATTAATATGGTGTAGTAATTTTTTGGTGTTGTTGGGTTTATGTAGTCGCGTGTTCTTGCAGATGTCGTCCGTGGGAAGGCGCCTCCATCCTGCTTTGCACTTCGGCCTGGGCGTCATACAGCAACGCAGAATGAAGGCCTGTCAGATGTCTTCATCCTAATGATCAGACATCTCTGAAAACCGCCTCGTGCGCCCTCAGTATCCTCAACGAACCCAAGATCACCCTCTTCTGCATTTGTTGGAGCAGGAATGCTGCCTGTTTTCTCCAAGTTGGTATTTCCTTTATGGCATTCACAGTTCTTTGCGGTATGGATCCTAGATTTCCAATGATTATTGGGATAATCGTGACAACATATCCCGGGTTAATCTTTTGTAATTCGAAAGTTAAGTCTCTGCATTTTTCCAGCTTTTCATCAGCCTTAGTGTGAACGTTGCTTTCATCTGGACAAGAGAATTCAATTAACAGAATGCTTTTCGTTTCTCTGTTTAATATACCAACATCTGGTTTGTTAGCGCTTAGTTGCCGGGTCGTGGTGAAGGGATAATTCCAATATAGGGTAACATGGTTTTTGGTGTTGATGGTATCAATCTGTGTGAGAGTGTATGCCGGGAGTTTTCTTTCTATGAATCCATACTCAAATTGAAGGTTGTTATAAAGTTCCTTCAATGCCTCGTTGTGACGTTCTATATATAATGTCTTAGCATAGTAAGAGCATGCACTAAGTAGGTGGTTTAGTGTCTCAATCTGATGTTTACAGGCTCGGCACTTGTCGTTGGGAACTTCCTGTTTGAGGATATTTTTTCTATAGTGTCTCGTATTGAAAATGCCATCTTGAACTGGCACAATAAAGCTCTCGGTTTCTCCTTTAAGGCTGTTGCTCTTGAGATACGAGTTTGTAAGGGATTGCGAGATCGAGGGGTGTTGTGTTCTGGTGAGATGTTTTCCTTGCATAACTTTAGTTGTGTGTTCTTCCAGATTTGATGTATTTACTTTTTGCCAGAATCTTTTCTTCAGATGTTTGATATGCTCATTTGTGGTTATGGTTTCAATAGGTTCGTTCATTGTTTCTCTTATTGTTTTAACAGCCGTTGCTCTTAGAAAGGAATTTTCCGTCTCTTCATGTTGCCTCACCATTCGGAGAAGTGGGTCCTCCTTTATAGTTATATGTAAATAGGTAGTGGTGGTGGTGATATTGTAAAGTTGTTCTATACTGACTAATCCCCTACCTCCGGCACTTCTTGGCAGATATAATCTCTGGGTGGATGCCCTTGGATGGTGGCAATGGCATGATGTTATTGTCTTCCTTGTATCTTTGTCTATTTGCTTCAATTCTTCGGAAGTCCACTTCATTGTTCCAAATGTGTATGTTATCACTGGTGCTGCTATTGTGTTGGTTGCGACGACCTTATTCTTCCCTGCCAATTGGGTTTTCCATATAGCTTTAAGTTTATGCATGTATCTCTTCTTGACGTCCATCTTTATCTGTTGTAAATTAGATGAAGTATTTTGTTTCATGCCCAGGTAGGTGTAGTTCTCGTCCGGCCTCAGATGACTAAGTAATCTCCCGTCCATGAGTTCTAGGTCATTTTCATTTTCGTTATCTCTTTTTCCTCGGCGTATGTGTGTGACTGCGCACTTCTCCACTCCCAACTCCATCCCAACATCTCTCGTATATTTTTCTACCGTCTGGACTGCTGTTTTTAGTGCGGGTTGGTTTGCGGCGTATATCTTTAGGTCGTCTACATAGAAAAGATGTGTCGCTTTGTACGTTCTGTGTCCCGGGCGGCCGCACATATACCCTGGTTGTTTTCGTAGTGTTAACGAGAGTGGGATCATTGCTAGACAAAATAGGATTGGGCTCAATGAATCACCTTGGTAGATTCCTCTGTTGTATGCGATTAAGTTTGTTTTCTTCGTGCGCACATAGAACCTAGTTTTCCATTTTGTTTTGAGTTTTTGAATTGTCTGTTGCAGGGTATGGTTTATTGGGAGACTTTGAAGAATTTGGTCTAGCCAGCTGTGGTTGATCGTATCGAATGCTTTTCGGTAATCTATCCAGGCCATGGACAAATTTCTTTTATAGCTTTTCGCATCCTGACATATGACTCTATCGATGTTTAGATTTTCTTTTGTACCACTCACTCCTCTTTCCGTTCCTCTTTGTTCCACAATGTTCTTCCAGATGGGCTCTATGTCTTGTAAGACTCTTTCATTCAAAATTTTTGTAAATAGTTTGTAGATGTTATTCAAGCATGTTATATACATAGCATAAGCCTGTAGTTTTCGGGCAGTAGTGGGTCCCCTTTTTTGTAAATTAAGATCGTCCTTCCCTCGGTTAGCCAATCAGGTACCGGTTCTTCTCCTAACAAGTATTTATTAAAGTTGTTCGCCAGGGCTGCGTGAGTACTGGATAAGTTCTTCCACCAGTAGTTATTTATTCCATCAATTCCTGGGGCTGAGAAATTATTCATCGTCGTAATTGTAAGTGCAACTTCTGCTTCTGTTATGGATGCACATTCGGCGCTAGCGTGATATTTTCTGCAGTAGTGTTGTAATTCTCTTAGTGATTCATTTTCCCTTACTTCTTGTTGTGGATTTTGAATTATACTTTTCCAGTATCTCTCTACTACTTATACCGAGGGTCCTTGCTTGGGTCGTTTTTGGGCTTTGTTCAGTAATGCGGATGGGTTTTGTGTGAACATGTTGTTATCCTCTATCCAACTTTTTCTTTTCATCAGTGTTCTTTTTACTGTAGCCAAGGTTTTAATCTTGTCTTTAATTGTTTCTTTTATTTCTCTGAATTTTTTGATCTTACTTGTATGATACTCTGCTTTTAGTTGTTTTATTATATATCTAATTTTCTTTGTAATCTTCTGTCGTCTAGTGATAGTGTCGATAAGTAATTGAACATGGGAAGCTTTTCGTCTGTTTAGTTTCAGCTTCTCCTCTATTTGCTTCATTCTTTTATCAAGTCGGTTTTCTTTCTTTTGTTTTGGCTGGTAAAATATGGCTGTTTTGGCTGCTGCGTACACTAATTTATTTATTTCCCACATAGGTGTGTCATTTGTGAGTTTCTCCGCTATTATTTTGTTTAGTATTTCCCACTTAACTTTTCCGATGCTTATTCGGTGGCTCACCTTTTTCTTCCTTTCTTTTAGTCCTGTATTTCTTAGTTCTTCTTCCAATCTACTTCTCATGCTAGTTTCCATTTCTTCGAAGTTTGGATTTGGTTCTGTAATATCCACTTTTCGCTTTGGTTTCGGCTTTTTTGTCTTTTTCTGTTTTTCCATCTTTTTTATATAAGCCATCCTATCTCTCAAGTTTTGTTTTGTTAGAAATGCCAGTTCCGGGTGTTTGTTTGCCCATATTGAATGCATTCTCTCCATATATCCCTGCCTATTAGGGCTACTTTTGTTGTATGCCTTTGTTAGGCTTTCCTGCAGTTCTTGTGTCCATACTACTTTTGGCCTGGTTTCGTTCTCGCTTATTGGTGTAATGTGCGTTTGTGTTGCCTGTTGGTTATTCTCTTCTTGGTTATCGTTTTCCAGATTCGCTTCGTTCGGTGGGCTCCAGCTGATCCTTTTCAGGTATCCCCAGGTATTATTATTATTATTATTATAATATCCCAACAACACCTGAAGACATTGAGCACAGAATAATACATGCATGTTCAGAAATTACGAACGATTTGTTATTAAACGACCATGATTCATTTAGTAGAAGAATTCAGAAGTGTATTGAAATTGATGGCCAACATTTTGAACAATTACTTGAATAAGTGTTTATGTTATTATGGCTACATAAAATTAATTAATTTTAAAAATACGATAAATGGACCCCCCAATATACCCGTCAACAGCGTATATGTACGTAATTATACTCGTTTACTCGTGCTCTGGTATACGAATCCAAATTTAAAATATTGTGTGCGACTTCGCAGTGACATCGTGTCACTTCCGTATACGGCGCGCGACTGCCCTAAAGCTAGTTTCATAAGGAACTCTTGAGATTATAGGATTAGGACAGTACGGCGATGAAAACAAACGGATGCAACCCACCTAGTCATGGAAAACTTGTAATAAAGTATTTAAAGTAAGTTTGTCGAAGTTATTTTTTTATGTTTGTGCACAGACGAGACATTTAATTTAGAAGTTGACATAGACAAAATTACTTGCCTGAAAGTTGTTACAAAATATCCTGAAACTGACAGATCAAGACCTCACCATAACAAAACGGTCCATGGAAGATAAAAGGAATACATATGTATTATAACTTTATAAATCTAAATTACTGACAAAAAAGTTGCGCTAAGTATAAATATTTATGTCTTACTTATGTATAAGAGAACACATGTAAATCTATCTCACCGACTTACACACATAAAACTTGGTGGGTTTATAGACCGATAATATAAGAATTATGGTTAATTTCTTCTGCCAAGTCGCCCATTTTCGGAATTGTTAGTTCGAAGATTTCAAACGACGAACTAACAGTAGACTATTGCAGGGCAATCAATTTCATGCGTTCTCATTTATTTCCTCTTTGTCAAGAGTATTCGTACGTATTGGTTAGTTTCGGTCGTATAGTTTCTGAGAAAAGGTACATGGAAGAGTAAAATATAGTGGTTTTGTGGAAAAATAAAATTTCAAAACTTCATAAACTAAATTCCTAACATACAACTTGTTTAGATAATCGCAAAGCACGAGAATATAAAGTTTCAGAAAGATTCCATAAGCGGTATACGAGAAAATGAAAATTAAATTGGGGGATTGCTTTTTGCCGAAAAGGACTATTTAAGATAGGATACTCCCCTTAATAAAGAAATAGTAGGAATTTTTTGTGGAGTTTCCGGCTTTTTTTAAAAAAACAAACTATTTTTCCTTTGATAACGTTTCGACCATATTTTGGTCTTTTTCATATGGTCGAAACGTTATCAAA
Organism: Cetonia aurata; assembly: GCA_949128085.1. Taxonomy (NCBI): domain Eukaryota; kingdom Metazoa; phylum Arthropoda; class Insecta; order Coleoptera; family Scarabaeidae; genus Cetonia; species Cetonia aurata. Next base: position 5,223,345 of record OX421885.1, read on the forward strand.
GGAAAAATAGTTTGTTTTTTTAAAAAAAGCCGGAAACTCCACAAAAAATTCCTACTACTATATAAAAAACTGGCTAAAAAATAATCAACCACTTAATAAAGAAACGTGCACGGTCCACGCCAGTATTTATTTTAAAATAACATTTGTAGTCATTCAAAAAGAAAATGTGACTGACACATTCCAAATTAAAGTGCTAAGTAAATACACGTCCTTTTCAAAGTATGCTAATTAAATTACGGTCGCCAAATATTCTTAACATATTTAAAAAAAAATACATTACCTAAACGATTGAGATTTATATTGTGCCTACACAGTAAAAAATTTCTGCGTGTAAAGTTCAAAAAGTAAGTGGTAAAAAGTTTGCGTGTTAAAATTAACACCTAATTTGGTTAAAGTTGCATTTTGTTACCAAAATGAATTAGGTAAAGACATCTTTGCCCAATATTTGAAATATCTACACCTGGGGGTGTAAAAAGTTGACTTCGAAAAGAGAGGAGTGTACGTATTGCTGTGGTCTGGCACCCCGGGTTTTTGTAAATTCAGTTTTTTTTTGTTCATTCCGTTAAGCGTTTGTCAATGTTGCGAGAAATTTCAAATTGTTTTATTTTCAAATAAGATTTAGTTAATGTTTTGCATTGTTTAATTTGTTTATTTTATTGTTCAGTTGTTTATATTAATTTCGGTCAGGTGTACATTTTGCGTTCACTGGGATTGTATATAAATATTGTTTTGTTTTGCGAGTTCGTCCGTTTGCGGACAGATCTGTGTGCATTGCATCGCACGCATCTGAGATTTTTATACATTTATACGATTGTTTAACCTTGTGAGTTCAGTTCCTTGATCGATACGAAAGTAAGTAGATATATAAAGTTGTATTTCATTGCTGACATTTTGTGATTATTGATTTCAAGTTTTGAATTCACGTTTCTGATTTTATTTCGTTCATCACGGAACTCATTTAATAATAATTGATATTGTATTTTTGTGTACAGAATTTAGATATAAGATATGTCATTATTTTTACGTGCAGGAAGATATTTTAAGTTTAAGGAGTTAATTTTTTTGTTCGTTGTTAATTTTTCTGATTTGTAATTATTAAGTAATCACCTCGGGTTGGGTGAATAAAAGCATTGTGCTTGCTTTTATTTTTCATTTATATAAATTACTTGAATTTTCCACGTTAAATTTAGTTGTTTTAATATTGAGACCACGTGCATTGAATTGAAAAAAAAATTATTATCTTCCTGAACTTTTTGTTTTCTGTTGCTTTGTAAAAGGATTTTGAATTGTCCTTTTGTAATTTAAAGTCAAATGCAGTTTTGATTTAGACCAGGACCTTTTTGTCCAAGGTTTTTTTTCTGCAAAGTTTGTAATTATTTTTTTTTTTTAATAATAAAATTATTGAATTTTTATGTCATTCAAAATACTGTTCTTTTACTTTAAATTAAACCTTTTAAAATTTTTTTTGAGTATAAAAGAAAGTCAGTTCACCCACATTTTACTTTTCATGATAGTAAGTTTACCGAGTTTAATTGTTGTTTTGCGCATTGTAAAAATGTTGATTATTTAAGCTAGCTAATTTAATTTTTCATTTTTAAATTTCATTTTACATTTTTATTGGTACATTCAGTACACAGCAGTATGTAGACTTGTGAGGATTTTTTCATATTACATAGAAGAATACATATTTCCTTCAGTAACAACAGTTTTGCGCCTTTTGCGGACACTTGGGTACACACTACCAGTTGTTTTTAGTTTCTGTAACTTCATCTAAACAACTCCATAGTTGCAAGAGACTTAACGGAATACTTGCGTAGAATTCAGCGCACGCATCATGCAGACTTAAGCCACCAACATGAAAAATTAATTCAACATTGTCTTTTGGATTCATCTTGTACACATTTAAATACGCACAACAGCTTACAAATAATACGATAACAGTACATAATGACGACTTCTTTCAAACAACACATTTCTTGTTTAATTTCCAAGGCTTGTTATTGCTATGTTATCTTTTTCCATTTCCTGCCGATTATTGTATTTGTTTTTGCTGATTGTCCTAAGACGGCTACTCTTAACAAGAAATAATCTGACATAACATTTTTTATTTAGAAATTAAAAAAAAAATTGTTAAAAAATACCTACATAAAATCTGGCAACATAGGAAAGTATTATTTGTAAATTTTTCTTATTGTTTATTTCCTATAACTTTGCATTTTGAAGTACTGTCAGTTCAAATAAAAAAGTTGACCTAGGTCAGGTTTTAAAAAACTATTTCAGCATATTTTTACTGATTGCTCTAAAACTGCTGCTCAAGTGCACCCCAACTAAACGGCCATGAATAAATATCTTGACGATTTGTAACTGGGTATCGGCGGAGAAACAAAAAATTTGATCCAGTAGTGTCATTATAATAGTAACATTTTGTATATTATAAAGTGAGGAAATTTTGAAAATATTCACTTGTTTATGAGTGGTGCATGAAATACGATTACATAAAATGAACGGGAAGATTTTTAGAAGATTTACAGAAAATGTCAAAGTGTAGCACTTTGTTTGAAGATGGTGCCACTGAAGTTTCATTGTATATACAAAGTGTAGCGACCAAGACGCATCACCTATCACTTATCATACAAGATAACGAAGAAAGTTTAAGGACAAAATTGTACATAACTACCATCGTCATCTTCCTAAAATATTTCTGGTCTTTACTAAGACCTCTTATACATTCACATAATTTTTTTTCAACTGATTTATGAAAAGAAGATAATTTTCGATCGATATTCGCAAATTTGTCATTTTTTTCTAAAATTTCAAATGGCAGCCCCCAAGAAAAATTACATCGTTGGATAGCGGAAATTGCAAATTTTTCATTGGTACTAAAAAAACAACACATTTCATAATGAAATTTTTAAGAAAGAAAATGTTGTTACGTCAATTTGTCGGAAAACGTCCTTTTCCGAAATCAAATTTGCCATAACCGCTAAAGTTAGCGATATCCTATGTTCCATTTAAAAAAACATAAGTCTGATACGCCACTGAAGACCAGAAATATTTTAGGAAGATGGCGATGGTAGTTTTGCACAATTTTGCTCTTAGACTTTCTTTGATATCTTGTATGATAGTATGGTCCGAAGCGTCTCAAGTGCTACACCCTGTATATTTTATGAAATCATGTAGAGGGCACTCAAATTAGCATTTATTTCCAAAAGGTAATAAAAAAAATTGTAACTCTTGGTTGGTGGTATTTTATATACTTTTTTATATTTATTTTGTATTTAAGAACAGAGAGTGCCGTCTACGTTTGAAAAGTTTGTTTTTGGAATTGTTTGACAGCAACGACATTTTTTATTTTTTAACCCACTCTTAAGTAATTCTCTACAATTTTGCTTCTGCAAGGTTTATCTCTTCAAATAAAAAAGTTGGCATATGTTAGATTTAAAAAAAACTAGAATGTATAAACCATTATCAAATATAAGTTATAAGTAGAGCTGAGGACTTTTGCGGTAAGCCAGGGACGTAGTAAGTGCACCAGCGTATAAACACGCTGCAGCGAAACACTTTAGTTAGGCGTGAACTGCCAACGTGATCGTATGTTGTATTGAGCTCTATTTAATAAGTATGACGGACGTGCCCAAGCCAAGGACGCGCCCTTTGCATAACGAAGTGAAGAAATTTATCCGAGACTTTCCCGATTTGTATTATATGGAGCAAATGTGGTTTGTAAATTATGCGATAAACAGTTACTTTGCTGGGACAAATACGACTCGAATTCGAGAGTTTCACAGTCGGTGCCCTGGTATTCCCCAACCACCAGAGCCAATCCTTACACGTTGGGGAACTTGGTTAAAGGCGGCATTTTATTATGCCAAGTATTTCCAACAAATAAAATCTGTGGTTCTACAATTCAATCCTGCCGAAGCTGTAGCCATTAAGGAAAGCCAGAGACTCTTTCAAATCCCTTCCCTTGATGCAGATTTACAAACTATTTATAATAATCATATAGGATTGTTTAACGCAATCGAGAAATTTCAAAATACTGCATTATCGTTAGCGGAGTCACTGCAAATACTGGACGATGTACACGCGCAGCTATGCGCAGTAAATGACAACAAAAATGTGAATGTAATAGCAAAGTTCGAGAGTGCGATAAACAAAGATTCTGATTTTACCACATTAAAACAAATTAGTAATGGTGCAATTGTAGATTCGGTTTCTATCTATAAAGATTATTTTAATTGTGCGTGTGTTACATCCGTAGATGTCGAGCGGTCTTTCTCAAAATATAAAAAAATTTATTCATCACGGCGTACATCGCTCACCGCTACAAATATGGAAACCTATCTAATGCTACAAACTTACTACGAGTCTTATCCACTTGGCGCTATGCAATAATAATCGTAAATAAGGTAAGTGTGTTATTTATATACAGTACACATAACTGACATACCTAAGTGATATAAATAGCGAATGCATGTAAAGCAATAAAATCACGCATGCTTCACCGATCGAAACAAGGTCATAATATTCGTGCGTTTACCTGAATACTATCCTGGCTTACCGCAAACGTCCTCAGCTCTAGTTATAAGAGTATATCTATCATACACCAGTGTTAGGAACCGGGAATTTGAACGGAGAACATAAATACGGGGCCTCTTTCCACACTTGAGAAAGAGTCGAATAGTCGATAGTCGACGAAGTGTAGTAGAAAGGAAGTAAACGCATTATAAAATAAGTTTTCATATTTTTTTATACTGTAATATTTATTACTTCCAGTTTTACTGAAAATATGATCAAATTTTAAACAAAGCATTCTGTATATTTTTTCATATTTGCATTTACGTAATTTCCAGGGTCCTTTAAAATGCAAATACAACCCTTAAAACAAAAATCAACAAATGACCATGACAATGTGTCAAATAAATAAACTGAACGACTCAGTATTCGGTGAAGAGCGGTACATACAGTGGTGGACATAAAAATAGGTACAATGGTTCAACAAGTTATAAGTATATGCAGTAAATAAACCAAGTTATTGTACTTTCATCATAGTTTTATTTTTTCTACTATTGAACATATAATAATCCATAATAAAAAAAACTCCATTAAAGACTGCCATCACAAAACTTAAGCGACAACTAAAACAATATTAAAAAACTGTGTAGACAAAATAATAGGGACGCATGCCATAAAGTTTTTTCCTAGAGTAATAATAAAAAAATGGATAACCGAAATTTATTCAGGGATTTGTACGAGTTTAATACTTGGTAACGTGGCCTTTATTGCTTTATTGCCCTACATGTGTTAGGCAGTGAGTTCACCATACGGTGACATGTTTCCACTGGTATGGCGTACCAACTCTGCTGGACCGCTTCACAGAATCGTTTTAATTTTGATTTTGAAATCCTTAACACACTTCCACAAGTTTTCAAATGGATTAACGTCTGACCCAATCTAAAAGTCGTACGTTATGGTCACCCAACCAATTTTGATAATACTTGGAAGTGTGTTTAGGGTTAATATCTTCTTGATAAATCCAAATAATCGGCATGTTATCATCTGCGTATGGAACCATAATGTTGTTTAGGATATAAATTTCTTTAGTCATCACGTCTTTAATCCAGTGAATCGGACCTAGCCATACCATGAAAAACATGCCCAAACCATTATGTTTTCGCCACCGTGATGCTTTACTGTCCGTGTTGTATATTTCGAACAGAATACTTTTTTTATTGGACGACGAACGTAAACCCTTCCATCATTTTCTACTAAATTAAATTTGCTTTCATCACTCTAAAATATGTTACACTACTTTTCTATTTTCCATTCGACGTGAGTTTTCACTACTGCCATTCTTGCTTTAATATTTTTGCGGGTCTACAAGAGAACTTTACTTGCAGCTCTACCCTGAAAAATATTTTCGGCCAATCGTCGTCGTAAGGTACGAGTGCTGACATTACTATTTATTTCTTTTAATATTGTTTTGAACGTTGCAAATAGATCACGTTTTGCTAATCTCGCAATACAGCAGTCAGTGTGTGGTGTTGTTTTCTTCGGTCATAGTCTTGTCTGTGGAGCCGTTTTTGTGTTAGAGCACTTCAAATCATATTTGGGGAACGATTTAATATGCTTGCTATTTCTCTGATCGTTTTCCCCTGCCCGCGCATGGTTTTAATAACTTTCCTCTCACTCTCTGAACAACTGCGACCCATTTTATCTAGATTTAACAAGTAATAAAGGCAATATGTGTACATGTGATAACTACAAGGATGACTTACTTGCAATATCTGATAGTAAATTTCAACTAAAACGCACTATTCTATTGTTTTTACCAATGTACCTATTTTTGGCTACTTTCAGGTATATGAAATTTTTGTTATCGGTGAATAACCGGCATTATTTTACAGCGATATTTACATTATCTTTAGTATATACCTTCCAATGTGTTTGTGGACACTTACCAAGGGATGTTGCATGATATTAATGATAAGCAACAGAGTTATACGGCTCACACTAGTGATTTGCCTTGTACCTATTTTTGTGTCCACCACTGTATCTAGGTATATGTAAGTTTGGAATTAATCATTTCTAAATAAATAAAGTTAAGTAGAACGTAAATTATACCGCATTGTATGAAATGAATTAGTTCCACACTTCATAAATACCTACATACTTTCCGTTTATCAAAAAATAAAACCCAAATATTTACATAATTCTGATGCAACTATATAGTAAGAGTATTTCGCTATTTATAAATTATATAAACTTAGAAATGCAAACTATAAATAAACTGAAATAAATAACAACTGCTGTTGAATATATAAAACTTCAAATCCACGTACGTAAGTAAAAGAAATAGGTCAAACATACATATGTAACGCACTAACAATATAAAAAAAAAATACTCACGTGTGTGTTGTAATTTGGATGATTGTAAAATTTCTCCACAGACGAATAGGAACCGTTCTCTAATTTGAAAAGATCCGTCTTATTTTCAAATGTCTCCCCGTAGTCATAAGATATATAGACTGCCGAAGGATTAATAACCGAAGAGGAAAAACTTGAAACAGGATCTCTCGCCAGGCATATGATAACATCGCTACCTTCGCCCACCCAGTGGACCATTAGCTGTTTGTGACGATCATTTAGTGAATGTACCTGAAAATAATAAAATCAATTTATTAGCGATCCACAGACGTAGTAACAAATACACGCATATACATATATTGTATTAATCTTGCAGATTTAAAAACAGAGGAAAGGTATGGTAAGTGCCGATTTCAAAATATCGTTCTTAATGTGGCATTAACTAATGGAGATTTTATTTTAATGTCAGGTTTAACAGTACATTAAAGTAAAGCTGTTTCATAAGGACTTTCTATCGGTACATTAATTAATGCCAACATTAAGCAAACATTAGATTAAATAACGCGTATTAGGACAAGTCGATATGTAGTTTTCAGTATGATTTGGTCGCAAATAATTATGAACATAAACATAACCACCAGAACGCCGAATCTGAAAGTTTATTACAAGATTACGTTTGTTTGAGTTTTCTTAAATTGAGGGAGATAATGAATTTACTTGAAACAAGCAGTTCATCGGATAATGATTATGAGTGTGTGCGAAGGAGAAAAATTTACAGAAGGAATTTACGAACTTGATTTTTTCCAACGTTTCCGAATCACAAAAATTATTTTTACTAGAATACTTTATATAATCAGGCCACAAACTAAATCGAGAACGCACAGGTAAGCAGATATGAAATAGCTGTTGTTTGTGTACTGCACAAATTTTGATGTAAGTATTTAAATTACTCTATTGCAAGGGTGTTAGCATTCGGCCCGAAATTCAATTACTTTTTTTTGTTTTCTTATTTTTCTACTTCTAGAATTAGCAATAGTTCTCCTCATTTAGAAAAATGCCTTCCACGAATGCGACGCTGCTTAAGATTCATATCTTTTTGTTCACTCATTTTCAGCATAACACCTTTCAAGTAATAACTCAAAACACCAAACAAAAACAAATATTCTCATGTGTCATCTATAGGTGAAGCCCATAAAACATAACGAACTATGTGGTAATACGATGTAAATACAGAACATAACCTCAAAAATAGTTTAATGGCAGAATTAAGACGGTAATGTTCCAAAAAACTTGCCATTAGGTTAATTCCACATTAAAATGGATAATTCATTTAAAAATTGAATATGAAATCGGATTTCTACCTAATGGTTGCATTGAAGTTTAATGAACCATTAAATTTTATTATGAAATCGGCCCTTAGTCTCTTTATTCTAATTATTGCCAAAAGGAGAATATTCTGTTTATTGGGTCTAAAATATCAAATTTTATGATTTGGTTTGTACCCTCTACAACCAATGGATTTTGTGGCTTTCAAGCCCATAACGTACATATGTCTCAAAAGTTTTGGCATAAAATACAACTCTATGGAAAAAAAAATATCAAAATATCGAGTTGGTTATAAGTGATTCAATGATTTGTTCGTCATTTGTATGACACGATTGCGTTATAATGGCTTATAAATTAGAGCTTAGAAAAAGCGTTTATAATATAGTGGGGCAGATGCATGAAGTTCAAACAGTCCAACATTTTGAAAATCAAAATGGGTCGCCGAGAACCATATACCACGCGCTAGCAGAATGTGAGCAAGGTTTGCCATTCAATCTTCTGTAAAGTAGAAGGCCGAGTATGTCAACTAAACATAGTGTAAACCAGTTAGGAAAATTGGGCAGTCATTGAGAAAAATTTTACGATGTTAGTGTTTCCAAGGATACAGTTTCCAGAGAACTGAAGAGAAGAGGTGTAAAAAATCGCAAAAGAAAAAAAATGAATGTCCTACATATATGCCAAATCAGTTAGCTAGAATACAGAAATGTTGGCGTGCTTTAAGGCTCAGTCATTTTGCAAATAACAAAGTCATCGTCATAGATGATAAAACTTTCTACTTTTCACCTGTGCTACTCTAAGTACTTTCGAAATTAAAGGAAACGGCGGTTTTTCCACCGACAATGTAGAAAAATGTCCAGATAATATAAAATATAAGTAAAACACCAAATTTGCTGATAAAGTTTTAGTTTGTCGCGCGATATCAATTGGTGGGATGTCCATACCTTATCTTGGATGCGTCAGAGGCGAAACTTTCGACAGTCCAAGTTATATTAACAATTGCTTGACAGAATTGATTAATTTTATCTACTAGAGTTATGCTCAAAATTGACTGAATGCTCACAACCCTAAAAAATTGACCACAGGCTCGGCCAATTGACGATTGCTGAGCCAATTTGTCTAGAAAAGTGTATGGTGGAGGTTAGGAAACCGAAAACGAGCAACAATTAAGACGGCGGCTTTTTAGAAAAATTCAAGAGATTGATGTTGAAGCAGTCCAACGCTGGATGTGAGATGCAATTAATTTAAATTAAAAAAAATGTTATTTATAAAGCTGTTAATTATATCTATTCTGAAAATTGCCGTAAAACCATTATTACTTTTTCTACACATATAGGTTTTATTTATTGCTTCATACTGTGGCTGATGGGTCTATTGTTGTATTATTCTGTACTTACTGTTAGTAAGTTTGATTTATATACACAGATTAGTCTCTTTAACTATATAGGTTTAATAGACCGTTAAGTGCACCTTTTTTGCATATAAACAAAAAAATTATTAATCCTAAATAACTTATAATACTATCAAGATAATATTATATTATATTTTTACATGTATGAAATTTAGTTGGGTGTCTAGTAGAGATGTGTCGTTCCAACCGGACTCGGTACAAAGGAACTAGTCCGCACATGGAACTAAAAGGAACGAGTCCGCTGTATCGTTCCGATATCGTTCCGGGTCCGGACTCAAATGTACCTATTCGGTACATCGTTCCTTTAGTTCCTTTAAACCGAGTGCGACCGGAACGAAATGAATTCGGTCCATAGTCGGTGTGTTATGATTACCTACATATACAAGAAACTGTTATCGCTATTAAGCGATTTGCTGGTGTTGAAAGCTTGTTTATATAACTTGACTGTAGACTGTGGACGTGTTTCTAAATAAAAATAAAACGTTCTTTGTTTTCTTTTTGACAAGTTACATCTACCATAGTAAATAAAGTCTATATTGGGTTTATTATTTAATACGTAACTTATGCACATGTATAATAGATACGGTATATGTAGATGTAGATTACATTAGATGAATGCTATGTTTGTATTGCGCACTCACTCTTTATACCAATTCCGATCGGAACGACATATCTCTGCCTGCGTATAGCGGCGAGCTGGCGAGTGTATTGTTCAAGGAACGATACCTATACAGAATGTACCTATATTTGATTTAGTTCCAAAGGAACGAGTTCAGCGGACTCGTTCCTTTTTACAAAAGAAACGAAAGGAACTAGTCCGTAAAAGGAACGACATTTCCCAACACTAAGTGTCTAGGTCGGTTAGTTTGAATGAAATAGAGGTAGTACTTCTTTTCCTTCTTTTACTGGTTTCTTTTTTTCTGCTACGTTTCGTTACCTATAAGTTTTTGTAACATTTTCGAGGTTTTACTTTACTTTTTTTATAATACATCTTTTGGTTTTTTATTCTACAATTTTTCAGGATTCAATAGAATATTATAATTAATAAACCAAAGTAGAGTGTATATACTTCACTTTGGTCACAACAATAACGCGACAGACAAGCAATTTTGCAGTATATTTTAAAATGTTATAATAAGTCTCGGATACCTATTAGTTATAATTATTATCGTCCAAATTAAAAAAGGATCATATTCAAAATTAACGTATAAGTGCTCATTGACATATTCCAGTCTGGAAGAAATTAAAAAGAGAAAAAAAAAAAGGAAAAATTTTACTAAAAGCTGAGTCTACTTCATTGTTATATTAATTATAATATTCTAATGAATCCTGAAAAATTGTAGCAAAAAAAAAACAAAATTTATTATAAACAAAGTAAAGTAATAGCTTGAAAATGTTACAAAAACTAGGTAACGAAACGCAGCAGAAATAAATAAACCAGTAAAAGAAGGGAAAAAAAGGAATACCTCTATTTCATTCTAACTAGCCGACCTGGACACACAATTAAATATCCATATTTTAACGAATTTATAGGTCAAAAAAACAAAAACAAAATTATATATGTAGGATTAAAATATACATATGTATATTGTATATAAGTATATTAAATTTTATTAAAGAATACAATGTATTTATCTCAGTGTATGTCATCTGTAACTGATAATACCAACAAGATTTATTTGACAATATAATACACATTATCAATGCTGTAAATTGTTTGCTTAACATTTATCGTGTATCTTTGTTGTACTAAATAGCCTAGGTATTCTTATTACTGCACTATTATTATTAAAGTAGCTAATAAAATATATTCATTTAACGTATAGTACAAAATTAGTTCAACAAATAATGCTTAGAAATAGGAAAGATTTGGATATATAAAAAGGACATCAAAACTAGGACCTTTAAAATATTCTATCGTTTTAAAGCATTTAATTTCACATCCATAATATACACTCGGCCCACTGAAAACTCTCGACTTTAACTACACTTGGTTTCAAATCTATTTATTAGACCAAGAAAAAATATATGCTGATAGAAAGACAATTTAATATGCTTTTATATAAGTTTAAAAATATCACGTGTGCTTATTGTCTATATGCGCAGTGGTCGGTAAATAAATGAAATATACTTATGTATGTTGTGGTTACAACGTGAATAACAAACGTGTCATACATTAAAATTTTCGCTTTACAAATTAAAATTTGCGCATTATTCGTTTTTCATAATTTGATTAGTTTTCAAGTGTGTTAGTGTAATGCATTCTACACCGTAAAAAGCCGCCCAAGTAATTGCTTTAATCGAAAATGGACTCACGTCAGCGAGTTGTTGCCCGAGAACTGCATATGACGACACGCGCAGCTGCTCGAACAATGTACCAACGTTATATGGAGACTAGAGGTGCGCATTTTGGGAATTAACTGAGCCCGGCCCAGTCCGCTCTTTCCTAAAACGGGCCCCACCCGGCCCGTCGCATTTACCAGGCCAGCCCGCCCAAGGCGGTCCTTCGGCCCGTCAGCCCGTGTGAATAACCGATTGTTTTATTACATTTTTTTATGTGCATCTGCAAATATCAATAATAAACTTTAGCAGCTAGTGGTGGCTCAATAGTAGAATAGGATAGACAATTTATATAATATTCGTCATTTCCAATAAGCACATGAATTTCATTTTATTATAAAAAGAATATAACTTTTTCGCTATGAAGTTAAAGATGTACTTAACAAATATACACTCCGCCAAAAAAGTATCGCATAAACTAAAAAAGGGCATTTATGAACCAAGATATTTTTATACGTTCACAAAAAGTTTGCCTCGTGTATGTGAACTATAAAAACACTAACAAAATAATGGAACTTAGCGTTTTTACTTTATTTTTTCCTAAAAGAACACATTTAGAAAAATGCATATGTGTAAGGTTTGTTCAGTTGTTTATTGAAAGTCTTCCTATACGGACAAATTTTAAAGTGCGAAGTCAGAGTTCTGTACCAACGCTTTTAAAACTAAAATGAGCAATTTAACTTCAGAACAAGTGGCTGCTATAGTTGCTTTAATCGAAGATGGACGATCTCAAGCATACGTTGCTAATTTGATGAACATCAATCAGTCAAGTGTTTCTAGAGCCGTAGCCAGATATAGGGAAAGAGGCAGTTACAGTAGAAGACCTGTACCAGGTCGTCCAAGATGTTCTACTCGCCAAGATGACCGCTATTTACTACTACAAGCATTACGTCGAAGACATGTAACTGCGAGACAATTGCAGACCGACTTAGCTAGAGTCAGAAATACTCGTGTGAGTACTCAAACTATTCGGAATAGGTTACGACAGAGTGGATTAAGAGCTAGAGTAGCTGTAACAGCCCCTCGTCTCACTAGGAACCACCGAGTGGCTCGCTTAAGGTTTGCCAGAGAACATGTAAATTAGAACATTAATGACTGGGCCAATATACTCTTCACAGATGAGTCAAGATTTGGTCTTTACACCTCAGATAGGCGTATCTCAGTGTACAGACGAGACGGTGAGCGCTATTCGCAGTGTAATATCAGACCTAGACCTAATTTCCCTGGTGGCTCTATTATGGTTTGGGGAGGCATCTGTTTAACAGGTCGTACAGAGTTAGTACCAGTAGACAGAGGTACACTGACTGCCCACAGGTATATAACGGACATTTTAGAAGAACATGTAGTACCATATGCGCCAATTATAGGAAACGAATTCATGTTAATGCACGATAATGCACGACCGCATGTTGCAATAATCGTCCAGGAATACCTTAACGATGTTGGTATTCCAGTTTTAGATTGGCCTGCGGTAAGTCCGGACATGAACCCTATCGAGCACGTGTGGGACCTCCTTCACAGACGGATACGAACCCAAAATGTTGCCCCAGCGGACCTGCATGGACTAGAAAATGCTCTCCGTGACGAATGGGAGAATTTGGATCAGGCTTATATACGGAGGTTAATCGAATCTCTGCCAAACCGTATGCGAGCGGTCATAAGAGCCAGAGGTGGCAATACTCAGTATTAAAAGCTACTGTTATGACATTTTTCTTTCCAAAATTATAATTTCTTGTTTTAATAAAAATCTCAAGTATGAGTTCTTGTTTTTATTCGGCCTATATTTTATTTAAACAATCATAGAAATTATATCTTAGAGCGCATTAAAGTATATTTACAACTTTATGCTACAAACAAAGATTATGCGATACTTTTATGATTCAAAACTAAATTATGCGATACTTTTTTGGCGGAGTGTATATATTCACTATCTTTGCCAACAAATAAAATTGGTAGGAAGTACAAATTTCAAAAAAGAATGTTCATAGATAAACGCATGAAATAGATAAACTTTTTTATAAATGGATTTTATTTTCCCGTTGTACAAAATGCAAACGTAATATATGCAATTTTCTAAGTATAAAATGGTGTGTCTGATTTCAAAATGCGTGTTCGTAAAATTTTAAAGTTTGTCCATTTATTAAATAAAAAAGTGCATACCAGTATTATATGTGTATGTCAAAGAAACGCAATTGAAAAAAATAAAAATTAAAACTATCCGACAAAGACAGAAAATGTCTGAATTGCTATTCGTAATTAAGAAATGAATGGCAGCAGTATCAACAACTTGATTAAGGTAGCAACCACGAGTATGAAAAGGTAATAGGTGCTATTGGGAACAAACGATCAATGAAATTCCCCTCGAGTCATGGTCACCAACTATCAGTGATACACAAGAAATACAACTTCAGTTTATTGAATTAATGTTGGCAAGCATTGGTTCCCAAATCGTAATATATTCGAAGTACGGTTAACCTCAATAGTTTCGATAGCACCAGATACCTTGTTTAGTAGCAATTTGAGAAAAATTTCCGATTGTTTTCAATAGATTTGTTATAATTTCCCACGCTGCCCCTACCATGATGACGATTTTGCAACTTTCCCGCTAACATTCTACATTGCAGTTTGTCCGCCAGTAGCGTTCAGATATCGTCGTCTGTGCTCTTGAAAACGTAAGAAATAAATTTTGATTTTTAAATAAAGATACTAGATTTGATTAAAGTATTCGTTAAGTATTTATAGATATGTCTAAGACACACAGATATTGCATATTTCCTAGGTGTACAAGCATTTGTAGAGCTAAGGAATCAGTTCGCTCTCATAATTTCTCAAAACATCCATCAACGCTGAAAATTTAGATGGAAATATGTCATCTGGATGATTCTGCAAAAGTACAAAACTTTTGAATATGCTCTAGGCACTTCTGTAGTTCCAATTACAATCATCACTATTTAAAGATGTACCTTAATAGTGACGTTGTCCCTTGTGCAACCTTTTGAAATGTTAATGAATTATCTCCATTATGACCTACTTTCACGAGCCAAATAGCCAATTCAAATTCTTTAGGACGAGATAGTAGCAATTCATCTTCGAATTCATGTCTTCCACCAATAGATCATGATTATTGCACGTCGGTTACTGTAAAATTTATTAAACATTCCCACTGCAGAGGCATCTGTATACGTTGCTAGTTTCATTCTTTCCCAAATTGATGTGTTCGGCTGTTCAGTTTGTATTGAAAATGTATATTCTTCTGGGGTTCTCTCATAACATTTATTTGTAAGTTTTAGAGAAATTGACGATACCAATAGGAGACTTAACTGGGAAAAGAAGTTGGTTGATGTTATTCATCATCGTGTATTCAAATATTTTCATTGTAGGGGTCATGAATCACGGTTAAAAAATATATTGCTGGAAGAAAATCAGTTCCTCCCAAGAATGCCCAAAACATTCTCCTCAAGTTAGTTTCATTAGGAAATGTGTTCGACTGTGTAATTATAAATACGTATGAGAAAAGGGAGTTTCCCTAAACAAATCACAATCCAACGGGCATTTCAACAAATTATCCAGTTTTTCTAATGCCTAATTCAAATATTTGTCGTTTAAATACTTCAAAATTGAATAAGCTAAATTTAGTGCAGGCACAGAGAACATTCTTTTAAGATACTTTATTTATCCCATGTTATTAGAATTTATTTTTATTTTTGAATTTTCAGAGTTTATTGTTAAGTTTTTCTGCTTTGAGAGTTTACGTTCATCAGTTTAAATTTTCATGATTACGTGTTTCGTTTTTAAAGCTCATTCATCTCTTTAGAGTTTATTTTTAGGTTAAATTAGATATGTCTGTGATTTCTGCAAATAATCATATTGATCAATATTTACACCTAATATTTAATTTAACGTTGTCGTAACTAAATTTATTCTAATTTTCAATCTTTTATTGTAATTATTCATAATTGATAAATGATAAGGAAGAAAGACATTACGACTATTAGGTAGTGAAAAATTTTACAATCTCAAAAATTATTAAAAGCCGCATTAAAAATGTAATCTCGCGACATTGTTAAATTAAATGTAAGCTGTAAATACGACCCATTATTAGCAGACGTATCACACTGATGAGATTAAGAAAAATCGAAACAAATCTAATTTTTCAAATCTCGCGCTATATTTCGAAAGCACGGTTCGTTCGTAATTCTATCTTTAGCCGTTCCCCCCGTAGGGCGCTGTGATAATGCAATCGTGACATAACGTGTTTCCAACGAAATGTACAGGATTTGCGGTTCTCTTTATTATTGTTCTGTGGTAGCAACTGTCTACCGAAGCGTACGTACCAAAATACCGGCCGGCCCAGCCCGCTCGCTCCAGTTCGCAGTGGAGACCAGATCCTTTCAAAGTCGACCTGGGACTGGCAGAAAGCGATATAGAACAAATCGTGATGACCGCTATATTGTGTAAACAACATTAAGAAATCGTCGCCTTGATGCGGTTCAAGTGCAGCAACAGCTCTGTGAAGTACGAGGAGTAGCAATTAGTCAGTGGACACTAAAACGAAGACTAAAAGAATGTAACCTGACTTGTAAAACACCTGTAGTTCGTCCAAAACTTACCGTAGCTCACCGTCAAGCACGCCTGCGTTTTACAGGGGAGCTTCTGAGTTGGACATTGGAACAGTGGGGAATATGCCTCTATGGCACCGACCGAAGAGGAAAAGTATACCGGAGACCAAGAGCGATTTTCAGGGTCTGGGGTGGAACTTTTATGGAAGCAGGGACCGATCCAGTTCTCATCCGTATGCATAACCGTGGTCACGGCAGAAGAGGTTTAACGGCTGCTAAGTACATCGAGGAGATTTCAGCAGTTCATGTGGTATCTTATGTCAACTACATTGGAGACGAATTTATTATAATGCAAGACAATGGCAGAGCGCACACCGCAAGAATCGTACAAGATTAAATTACAGAAGTCGGGGTTCGGGTTATGGATTGGTCAGCATGAAGTCCCGACTTTAATCCGATGGAAGATGTATGGGATGAGCTAAAATGAAGAATTCGCGCTAGAACTCGTGCCTCAACCTCGATCCCAGAGGTTGTTGTTGCAATAGAAGAAGAGTGGGTTGACATCCCATAAGAAACAATATCGAACTTGATTAGATTTATACCTAATACACACTAAAAAATATATGCAATTCATACGGAAAATTCCAGTAACGTATAAGGTAAAATTGCCAAAAATTGGGAAATTTACTAGAAAACTTTAGTAGTAGTAGGAATTGCAAATATTTTATAGTGTCGTATGAGATGTTATTAGGGCAAAACGGGGTCATACCCGTTATTAAAAATTAAGTGTTAATTTAGGTAATTGTCAAAAAACCATACTTTCTTATATAATAAAAAAGGATAATTTGTTTCATGTATTAGTTTCACAATTTTATGTTTAGGAAACGGAAATAGATTTCAATAAATTTAAACTCATATCGAAGCATAATTAAATTGTCTTTCAAACAGCATATATTTTTTCTTAATCTGATAAATAGATTAGAAACTAAATATAGTAAAAGTCAAAAGATTACAGTGGGCCGATTTCTATGCACGCAAGTGTATATATAACATAAAGAAAATTGTTCAATTGCAGATTAACGAAATTTATCAAATACCTTTATGTCAAATACTTCGATTTATTATATTCAAACCAGAATAAAGTATAGCTATTTAGAAAGATGTATACTACATGATTCTTCGAAATTAAAAGGACTGAGTTATCTTTGAACTGATAACTAATTGCAAGAAATAATGCTTTTAACTAAAATTTAGTCACATAGTTGAGGAATTCCTTATAGATTATCTACCGCAACTGCTGATAGTAATACTTTTAGGTAATATCAAAACACAATGTTAGCGGCAATTAGATTAATTGGAATCATAGTTTTTGGAATAATATTTTTCTGATAACCCTGTTGTTATTTATTATATTAAATACCAAAAAAAAACAGCTCAGTTAACTAAAGCTTCCGAGTACAGAAGCTATCAAACATGTTTAAATCTATAATTGTAAAAGCTGACAGATATTCCCCTTTACTCGTCACCTGTGCTTATGTATCTAAATTTTACACTTCCATCTCGTTCGCGCAGCGCTATGTCCCTTTGCGCAATGACCCCATTTTTTCATTGTCAACTGGGCTCCCTCGTTCTGTACTTAAGAATTATTTATCGCTATGTACCTAACATAAGCCATAAACAGACACCTCTTCAAATTGTAATCTAATCCGCTCTTCTATTTAATAAATTGATTTATATATAGGGTCCTCCAATAAGAGTGCCCTATCTTTGAACTAAAATAAAAAGTGGTGTACGTGACAGTTTTATTTTTTGGGTTGGATTTGAAGGACATTATTTCTGAAAAAGAATTTCGGGTAAATGGCTGCCGCGGTTTTGTTATAGTGTAGGTATTCGAGAAGTCCAATTTTCGATAACTGTCTCACACAAATCTACATCACTCTCACTAATAACTCGTGTAATGTCATTCTTTAAAGCAGCAGTTTATTGGCATACACGCGTGATTTTACAAGATCGCACAAAAAGGAATCTAATGGCTCCAATTCTCATCACCTAGGCGGCCAGTAAGCATCACCACCACGCGAAATTACAAACCAAACATTTGTTAGGTCTATCCCTTCCAGTCCAGGGCAAAAATAATCAGTTATCGGAGAGAGGTTGAAAAAGAATTGTAGGTGCGGTTTTCATTAGCTCGATAGGTACTGCTCCAGGCCGTGGAGCTTTTTCGTTTTAACACGATATAACTACTTTTTGAACCGCTTCGGGTGTTATATATACAATTTCTTGGTTGTCAGAGACATCTATTATACACCTATTTTCGGCTTTAAATTCCACTCTATCTTCTTGTAACAATTTTATTATTATTTTTCCATTCACTTAGTGGTATGAGTTGTAGATTTAACCTATTTTTTTTTTTCATTTGTTTTGTATTACTTTCCATGCTTCTCTCAACTTTGTGCTGCCCATGTAATTATTAATTTTTTCGCACTTTCGTTCCCAGATTTAATTTTTTTGCTTTGATTAAGTCTTTCTTCACTTCCCTACTTATTCCTACATAGTACTTTCGGTCTTCCTGGTCTACTTTTATATCTTGAAATAAATTGTTCCCAGAAGGGTAAAATTTATTCATCACTAGCCAGAACTGTTTTCTACAAACCTAATAAAAAGTCTACAGTCATAATAACCACACAATTGTTATGTTTGTATTACCAACAAATGCTGAAGAATAACATATACTCTTCCGCATTAAGTACAAAAAGACACTCGTCAATATAGATAGATTCATAAGCATAAACAGTAAAGAAGTAAAAGTAAAAAACAGTTATTTTGACAAATCTCCGATTTAAATGTTAGGTCATCCGAAACGAAGAAAAACAAAAAGTTTTAATTAAAACAAATATTATGATAACGCATATTGCTGAGTAATAATTAATCTAGATATACAAAATAAAACGCAACGTTTACTATACTGAATACTTGTCACATGATGTGACAAATACAGCATGAATCACATTTGAACTTGGAACATTGGCGATGATTAACATCCTTACGTGTATCATAATTCACAATAAAAAAATGGATCCAAAAAAAAAAATATATAAATAACATTAGCATACGTCCACCAAATGCTAGCTATTTAAAAATGAAATTCTTTAGAGTCTTTAAAACTAATAACAATAGCTTATAAAATCGACAATAAAAAAAATTATGGATTATTAAATTATAAACTATTTATTTCTGCGAAAGAATTAAGGTATATTGTTTATTGGTACTTGGTAATTACTAATTACAGTAGTGATTTGCATTTTTTTCGATAACAGTTTGCCCAATACATGTTTAACCGTAGAGCTCTAGGCTTATTGTAAAATGTTTATTCATTGGAAGGGGATAAAAGCATTAAAAAACGAAACATTAACATTGTATACATAACAAGTCGATAATATTCGAATAGTAACCACTTACGTAAGACATGTACCGCAAAAAACCACAGAATTTTAATAATTTGGTGGTCACGAATTTGAAGTATATGTTGCATACATATATGTATGTGGTTCCATGAATTGCTTTCTATACAAATATTTCCAAAAATCTATTATTTTGTCAGGAATTGTTAATATGTTTCCACTTCCATTAAGTTATTTTAACGACTTCTACTAAATTATTCAATCATCAATTAAGTGGATTCTTTATATTATTAAAGAAAAATGTAGGGCGCTTGCAAAGGTAGCCACTTGTGGCCGCCACCGGTGGTCACCACTTTTTGTGCTGGAACACAACCTTATATTAGAAAATGATTAAATTAATTGAATTAAATCAATGTGACGATAAAAAAAATGATTGTTGGACTACGTTGGAAAAAAATTGTGGTGTTATAATTAAAGCACGGATTATATGCAAAATGCATATTTAGTTTTTAAAGGTATATCAATCAAATTTTTAGTATTTTGGCTGTATCTATAATGTTTTATTATTAAAATGAGCTTATTAAAAAAATGCATATTCTGCATATTTTTGCTACTTCATGCATATTTCATGAATTATTGCATATTTGTGCATATTTTCGTCAAATTACAAATTTCCTCCAAAAAATTCCATTGAATGTTAAAAATGGAAATTTTCTGTGAAAAGTAAACCTGTAATTCCTTCATTGATAGGTATTTACTGAAAAAAAGCACGTCTAGTTTCGTCAACAACATTTTCTAGTGCGTTCTACAGCGAAAAACAGTAACTTATATACTAAAATTATAGATACAAACAAATTACGAAACTTTAATTTTTAAAAACAGACGTTACAAACTTATAGCATTTTCGACTTACTGCATTTTTATCCACTGATTGTATTTCCATCTTATTTTAATACATAATATTAGTAACGGAGATAGATATACTCCACGCGAAAAGTGCAATAAGTCGAAAACGCTATAAATCTCAACTGCCAACCCACAAAGGCAGTGGCACAACATCTAATACAAAGGCTCATTGAATCTAACACCGGCAAACAAAGAAATAACAAAATAAAAGAAATAAACAAAATCTTAAAAAATATAAATGAAGTTTTTAAGTTCCCACGGCGATATTTTCTTGGAATAAATGCTGAAAAAACGGCATAATCCGCGTGCACTCCAATATTTTATTTACACAATTTAGGATATACCTACATTTATTTTCAAATTTCCAAGAAATATACATAGTGGGTACATTAAACTCCGTATATTTTATAGTCACGTTTCGCCCAAATATAATCCCTTAACATTTTTAATTGTTTTTTTTTTATTTTTTCAGCCACTAACACACTACTTGTTTGGCTCACGGTATTAATAGAGTTGCCGAAGAAGTAAGAAACCAATTCCCTCTTGTGAATGAGTTAATTAGTAACATAAAAAAAGGTTTTTTTTTTTGATAAATAATATATTCTTTCAACGGAAGGTGGAGTACAATTTCTTACTTCAGATGTAAGTTTTTGTAGTACAAACAATATACACTCCTTTCTATCAGTGCCGATCCTAAACTCTACAGGCACGCAGGTGGATCTCATATAGCCACCAAGGTTGCTTTCAAGGTTATGCAATAACATAGATTTGACATTTGTCAAATGTCAGTGGAATGAAGTGGACTAAATGAAAAACAGTGTTCCTACAACATCTAAAAAATCAACTGCAAACCAAAACCCAGCCATGACATCGAAAAGCACAAAGTCGGTTCGTGCGTCTCTGGAAGAGAATGAAGCATTAGTATCGATTCCTCCAGACGGTGGTTGGGGCTGGATAGTTGTTGCTGCCGCTTTTTACATATTTTTCGTCTCAGATGGAGTACTTATTAGCCTAGGCGTCTTTTTACACGATATATCCGAATCTTTGAAATGCACTCCGAGTGAAGTATCAATCGCTGGAGCTGTTCAAACGTGTTGTTACTGCTTTGCAGGTAAGCAATTAATTAATTTATATGCATTAGCATGTCGAAATATCGCTCCGTATTCGTATTAGGTCCATTTTCTGCGGCATTGGTTAATAGATTCGGATTCAGATGGGTGGTATCAATAGGATGTATAATAAGTACTGCGTCGTGCTTCCTAACAGCTTTTTCAGTGCGATGGTACCAAATGATATTGGCTTACGGGGTTTTAGGAGGAATTGGGTTCGGTATGATGTACGTAGCGGCGATCATTGTAATCGGCTTCTACTTCGAAAGGTGGCGAGCACTAGCTTCTGGAGTGTCTTTATGTGGAGCTGGAATAGGCTCAACTTGCATGCCGCCTATACTCAGCTTAGTTATAAAAAAATTTGGATGGAGGGTAGCTTTTTATATACTAGGTGCCATGTGTGCCACATGTATATTGTGGGGGTTGGTATTTAAACCCATAAAACCAGTCAGAGTGAGTAACGGGATTATCCCAATGATGTGAACCACTAAATTTATGAAGTTGTTACTATATTTTCGCAGGTGCGAATAGAATTTACAGGAGGTCCAAACAGAGCATTAAGCAATATCACCGAAGTTCAAGAAACTAAAAGCAGAATGAGTCAATTCTTCCTTCAGTATAATAACGCAACTTACCCCACAGTTGCCGAAGTAAAAACATCTGTCATCGCTTTACTCAAACCGCCAAATAAATTACTTGCAACAAGATCCGCATCTAGTGAAATAATGGCGACAACGCTAGCATCAGCTTCCGAGTTTAGCAGTAAAGCAGCTGATTACAAATACAGATGCAACTGGAAAAAATGTAGCTCCTGTTGTCGCAATTGCTGTGTTTGCTGTAGACGAAAGAAAAGACGACCAGTTCCAAGATCGATGGATATGCCTTCCAGACCAATGTATAGAGATGATATATTTTATGCCGGGTCAATTGCAACTTTACCAGAATATCAAAAATCGTATATGTTAAAACCCCCAGAAGTGGTAAGTACTTTTTAAGTGATAATAAAGAAATTCAAACAGAATAAACACTACACAAATAATTACGACAAAACGTTACCGTTTTCGAAGTTTTATCTCATTACATAAACACAATTTTGATTGTGCTATGTGCACATTTTTCTACAAACCTTCTTATATAAATGCTGATGTATATGTTGCAGTCATAGTATGAAGTCAGCGAATGTATACACTGACTTGTCAATGTATACATTCACTAAAACAATCGGTCGAAGTATACATAACTGACTTTATGAACGCTTTAACTACTGAATTACTGAACATAGATAAAGGATAGTTGCTACTGAATGCATACGTTGACTGGCTACACTTACTTAACCCTTCATTAGTCGCGCATAGGCCCAGCGGACCTATGCCTGTGCATTTCTTATATGTCGCAAGCAGACGCGCCTAATGGAGGGTTAAAGTATGCATGCAGTTGAGGTTTGAGCGAGCGCACACCGCATTGTGAACGGAAGTAGTTTAGCTACCAAAATCAAGGCCAAACCCTATACAATATTGTGTATGGTAGAAAAAAAGGTACCTCCGGAGTATAATTCTTGTGGTTGAATTACATTCCTGTGTTTGTTCTACCGTTATTTCGAAGCAAAATGTTTTGAGGTTAGGTTGTGATTCCGTTTACGTTTTTTTGTTTTGACGATGACATATACAGCGACCGGCATACAGTTCCGGTCAATATAATAGCACCAGTTGCAATATTCTGATTCGAAAGATGTAAAACTTTCACCTATTTATTATATTATTTTTTGGAGTGTAACAAACAGTTACATTTTTTATGCTATCTCAGGGTGTGTGCATTTGTTGTCAAATTTCGTAACTGTCAATCAGTTATAAAAGATCTTTTGTAAACACTTATCATTTCGTGCAGTTAATAAAATAGCACCAGTAGGCTTTTTTAAATTTGTTGTGCAAAATTTTGTGAAGAAAAAGTGAAAACGGAAGGTAATAAAAATTTTTTAATATACTCTCTATAAAATCGTGTAATAATTTTATAAAAATTGTATAGTTATGGGTCGGGGAAAGCATTGTTCGCCGGAAAAACGTGAACTAATAAAAAAATTTGCGTCCGAGGGTAAATCGTATTCCCAAATAAGGGAATTGCTGGGCTGTTCCAATAAAATGATAATAAATGCCCTAAGATATGAGCAAAAAGTTGAATCCCGTGGTAGGAAGCGAGTTTTGTCACCCTTAATGGTAAAACCGGTAGTACGGACGACTAAAGCAAATCCCTTTATGACAGCTACGGAACTCAAAAAAACATTGGATGTGCCGGCAAGCGTGGAAACTATTCGCCGCAGACTTCGAGACAACAGCCTCAATGCCTGTAGTCCTCGAAAAGTGCCGCTCCTTTCCCCTAAGCATGTTGCTAAACGGATATCTTTTGCTAAAGCACATCTAAATTGGCCAAAGGAAAAGTGGAGAAATGTACTATGGACTGACGAATCCAAAATTGTTCTTTTTGGTGGAAAGGGTTCCAGATGTTTTGTCCGTAGGCCACCTAACAGCGAATACAAGTCACAATTCACAGCAAAAACTATCAAACATGGAGGTCATAGTATTATGGTATGGGGTTGCTTCTCGTATCAAGGGTGGGTCCTATATATTGGATCAAAACCATTATGGATTCATCGGTTTATGTAAAAATCCTTGATGAAATTATGCTGCCGCATGCTTCCTACGAAATGCCGCTGGTGTGGGTCTTCCAGCAAGACAATGACCCCAAACACACCAGCAAAATGGCAAAAAAATGGTTCAACGATAACTCTATCAATGTAATGGAGTGGCCTGCACAGTACCCAGATTTGAACCCTATCGAAAATCTGTGGACGGACATAAAGAAGGGTGTATCTACAATAAAACCAACAAGCGTTGAAGAGCTCTGGGAGGCTGTGCAGAAAATTTGGAGTTCCATCAAAGTTGAAAGATGCCAGCATTTAGTAGATTCCATGGGAAGGCGTTGTGCAGCGGTAATAGCAAACAAAGGGCACGCGACAAAGTATTGAAACCATACAATTAATTTATCTACAAGATATCTGAGTGAAATTTTTGATTTATTTTAAGAAAGACCACTAATTTTTGTTAAAAATGAACTGAAGTGCTATTATTTTGACTGTGTAGTTTTTAAGTTTTTTGTTTAAATTAATTAGCGTACTATAAAACTGTTGAAAAACACCAAATAATTTTCTTATAATAATAAACCATTAACATCAAAGAATTTATTATTTTGTTTTGAGTTGAATCGGCCCAACAGTTAAACAGATGTAAACGGAGTCAGTATAAATTTGTGCGTGGTGCTATTATATTGACCGCAGCTGTACATGTTGCAACATATGGCATTTCTTCTATTATTAAAATATGGTAAAATCTTTTTGGGGGGATAAGTTCAGCATGTGTAAGAACCCCTAAATTTATATCGACACCCGTCACGTGACCACTGGTATGACGGGAAATTAAAAAATATGCAATGAATTGGCAAAAAGTGAGGTTATATGACATGATATCCAAAAAAGTTTAAAAAAATTTAAAATTACCATAATGGGAATGTATACAATAAGGCAATAACGGCAAAAATGTCAGAAAATTATCTTTAGGTTAGCACAGATGAAACCACGAACCTAAACGGTCGACGCGTTGTAAAGATTATTGTCGACAAATTGAACACGAACTAAGCATCCCAGAAGTATTTGGTTTCTACTACATTTTACGAATGTGTGAATTTTACGAAATAATTAACGCGAAAAAAAAATTGCAAATTAGTACAAAGTATAGATAAAGTGGTGACTGGTGATGTCTCCAAAATATTGATATTTGTATCGGACGCAGCTAGCCTTATGTTAAAGACAGGAAATCATGACAGTTTTCTGGATATAAATTCTCTAACAGAAGTTTAATTCAAAAAAATTATTAAAAGCGCCATTCCGAGTATGTAAGTTCACTATCTCATCAATTTATCACCCAGTGACTGCGTTAACAACCTTTCCGTGTATTGCCGGCGAGAAATTAGTTCTACCACTGCCTAAGTGTTGTGACCCATTAAAACCGCTGCTCCCTGTATAAAACCAAATTCTGGCTTTTAAATTGACAGTTTTATCTAGAAAAGATGTGATACATTTCTCACAATGCCTTTTTTAATGGGTTAATTTCTCCTGCGTTGTTCTGTATTGTACTCTAATTTGTGTGTCATCGGGTAACTGGATTAGCAGATGGCACATAAGTTATCTTACACTTTTTTCCATTGTTAATTTAGCATGGCAAAATAATAATGTGTGCAAAATGAAATGATTTTACCGTAGGGTTTATCACCAGAAAAAACAAAGAAATTTGTTTTAATATTTATTTCTTAAAAATTAATATGAAAATAAACACAGATAAGACAAAGAGTATAATAGTGGCAAAAGAAAAAACAAAACATAACATTAAAATAAACGGACAAATAGTTGAACAGGTCAATGAATACAAATACCTCGGGACGAGGTGCAGCCGATGGAAAGCAGATCATGGATATGACTATTCTTTGTAATCAAAGTCGACAAAATAACAAGAGAGATAACGATATAAATAAAACTGGATGTTTGCATATGATACAGCGACTGATATGAAGTCTCTAATATGGCATGAAAACGTTAAGATGTAAACATTTCTTTTTTGGGTATTATCATCATGGTATGCCAGCTTAAATGTTATATAATGTATATGTTCAGAATCGAGAGAATGTGAGGTTATTGATGACGTGATATACAAAAAAAGTTATTTCAAAAAATTTCCAATCTAAGATTGAATCTTGACAAAGAATGTATGCACTTATTTACACATATGGTTTTGTTTTGAAGAAAGTACAGTAATAATGGAATTGAATATAAAAGTAGACATTTCGCTTTATTAAAATTAAATACTAACAATAGTAAAGTAACATTTATATAACACTAATTGGATGCAATATATCCCAACAATGAAACTCTCGGTTGAAAACTTATTTTTTCCTTTTATTGGTATAGCGCTGTTAGTTACGAATTACCTAATTGGCACAATTATTTTCCAGATCAACTAACTTCCGAGTTATCTTTGTTGAGCTAGCGCTATATAAAGTCCGTGTTAAGGACGTTATTATATTTCATATAACTTAATGAAATAAACCTAATGTCCAACCTAATATAGAAATACAATCGTGTATTGTATGTTTGGTGATATTTATAAAAAATAAATTTATTAAAATTGTAAATAACTTTTATTATAGGAGATAATAGAAAATAATAATTAATAGTATTAATAATTAGGAACATACAGTGCGTCCCCGGATGGGCCTAACTATACTTATAAATTATATTATCTTTGTTCGCACAGAAAAATTCATTCTTTATAAAAAGTTTTGCTTACTTTGGAAAGGCTTTTCCGCTAATCCAAATGTTGATTAAACTTACAGGATGGTCAAAAAATAAGAAAACGTGAAATTGTGTTGAAAGTAGACTACCAATTTTTGAAACGTAAATTAAAAATCTCATACGTAAAGGTTGTTTGTAGTATCATCACCGGAACTTATATGATACAATAAATATTGTACGTATTTGTACGTTGTTCTTTATTGTTGATATTTTTGCGTTTTGTTAGAAATGATTTTAGCCTCTTTAGTAACGATAGGTAGCCTATATTGCAAGGAAAATGTTATAGTGAATATTTGACAGTATATTAATTTAGCACATGTTGCACAAGAAATTTATTTAGTTAAGTGCTATGATATAGACGAATTATCTTGTAGCCATGCAACAGAACTTTTTAATGAAAAATATCTAGAAGTATACGTTTCTATTAACTGCGTTCGAGAGTTGGTAAAAAAGACACAACAGGAGGCGTAAAAGATATTAAAAAGAAAAAACGTGTTTATGATGAAAATGATGCTGCTACATTGATAACTATCGATTCCGTAAGAAGCCATCCAGGTTAATCACTAAGGCAATTCGCTTAGAATTTGCTCTATTAATGGGCGATTTAATTATAAATAATAAATAGACTCTTTTATAGAAATATTCTTTTCGACAAATAGGATTATTAGCTGACAAAATTGCAAGTGTTGGGCTGATGAAAATCCACATTTTAGAATTGCCAATAGTCAGTGTTATAAAAAAAGTTATTGCTGCCTATTTTTTCGACAAAACACTAAATCAAAATTCTTCAAAACTGTTTGGAATCTGTTTTGGATGAACTGAATTTAGAGATTAGACGCGATTTATTTTCAATATGATGGTTGTCCCGCGCATATTGCAATTGTAGTGAGAGATTGATTAAATAGACATTATTATAATAAATAGATTGTACCACATGGTCCCATAAGGTGGCGTCCAAGACCTCGTACCCCCTTGATCTTTTTTTGTGGGGATATTTAAAGCAAAAAGTGTATGTTACTGATTTCAAAGATAATTTGAACTTACTGAAACAAAAGGTTACGGAAGAAATAGAAAATATGAATGAGAATTCGATTAATGTAGTTCACGAGGAATTCAGAAGGAGAATGGAAAAATGTGTAGAAGCTGGTGGTAAGTATATTGAATAATCCCTACACTAAAATTTGTACATATAATTTTGGTGAATAAGTACATATCTACATCTACAAGTTTGTAATTTTTAATAATTTCTCAAATTAAAATTATATCCAGATTGTATGTTAAAAGTTCGTCAGTCATGTGCATTTGGTATGCAATAGGCATGCCAACTTCTTTGCGATATGGTTTGTCTAACTGAAAGGCGTTACTAAGAAGACTTAAATCAAATCTAATAATAAGGCAAAAATATCAACAATGAATAACGTACAAATTTTATATCTGAAGCTCTGATGATATTTGAAACTACTTTTACTTATAGTATCTTTAATTTAGTTTTCAATAATTGGCAGTTTACTCTTAAAACAATTTCACGTTCTCTTATTTTTTGACCACCCTGTAAGCTTAATCAACATTTCGATTACCGGAAAAGCCTTTCCAAGGTAAGCAAATTTTTTTATACAGAATGATTTTTTCTGTATGAATGAATAATAAAAACTAAAAAATTTATAAGTATAGTTAGATCCATCCGGGGAAACACTGTATATTAGCAATTTTGCATTAAATTCCTATACTAAGTATGTTTCCTTTTGTTATTATTGTGCAGGGTGTCCGATCAACGACTGAGTCTTTGACTACAGATCTATTTGTCATTTTAGAAAGAAATCTTTTTCACAAAAAAAAATTTAGAATCCAATAATGCGTTCCATTTAAAATAACGAGGGAAAAGGAAATTAAACGATTAGATGGTAAGTGGAAACCTAGTGTTTTTAAGAAAAGATCTGAGCCATTTTGTTACTAATAAAACAAAGACGTTCTTTAAATTGTTTGGGATCCAGGACGTGACAGAATACTGCAGTTAGTAAGAAACCATGTGAACTCCCTTAAGATGGTTACTGATACCGTAGAAAGAGGAATTGCCCTGATAAAAAAGTTTAACGAATCAGTTGGACACGAACAACAAAAACAATTCTTGTTGAGGGTAGTCGATCATCATAGAAAAGTCGTCAAAGAACGGATTGCATAGTTCGAACTTGATTAATGTAATACATACATGTTTTGCCATCATAGTACCTATTAATCTTATTGTTAGTGTATAATTTTAATATTATTTTAAGCTTGTGATTTCTAGTTTTCCCAATAAAAATAATGAACATTGAAAAATCCTATATTTTGCCTACTTTTACGAAACTCATCAAAGTGTGCAACCTCTAAATCTTATCCAATCGTCTTGTAATTTGACACATATATAACTTTTGCATCACTGACACTCGGGGCGTAAGCAGTCTGCAAAAATTTAATTTTTTGCCTTGCAAAATGGAACACACTACTGTACGTAATAAAAAATATAATACCTGTTAATATCATAATACAACGCATTATACGAGTTTCTCTGTGTGGTTTACCTGCACGCCAATCGTCACGTGACGTACCTACGCCAAAGATCCATTAAAAAAAATTCCCACTAATTCCAACAATCAAAAAACATCCCGTATAAGTATGTGCAAACTTTATGGCGGTTGCTGTATAAGGAAGTCTATATACATAAATTAAAGAATTAGTCTGTAAATCAAGGGATAATTAATGATAACACCAAGTAAAGTATCTCATCGTTAGTTACGTTACGGTATTTATCATTACGCGTCCGTTACTTACTTTCATCAACTCTCTCCATTCGAAAAATACACATACATACATTATGTACAATGTACACATACAACGCCGGGTCAATATTCCTTCAGCCGATAATGGAAACAGCAGCCGACAATCCCAGCTAAACTGTTAACGGTTTCCCCGATTTGATTTAATATAGCTATACCTAATATAAAGTAGCATATTTATCCAGTCTAAAAATCAATACCTTCATGCCGTTTTCAAGTGTGTTCCACAACTCAAATATTTCTCTCATTCGCGCAATCTCAGTTTGATATTAACGGAAACAAGATGAAATGTGTACCGTTTTCGATTTCATCCAATTTTACACAGTTCACACAATTTCCGATAAAAACCAATTAATCGTCGTCGCAAACTTTT
This sequence comes from Cetonia aurata, assembly GCA_949128085.1. Lineage (NCBI taxonomy): Eukaryota > Metazoa > Arthropoda > Insecta > Coleoptera > Scarabaeidae > Cetonia > Cetonia aurata. Next base: position 5,253,842 of record OX421885.1, read on the forward strand.
CCACTTGGATATACCTTTTATTCGCGATGCATATGCTAAAAAGAAAACTTATCGGAACATGATAGTAACAGGAAACGCTGGTAAATGTTACAGTGATAAACCATTTTTGGGCGTGGCTCAGAAATATATATTTGTAGTAGATAGGTGCATGGGTTCGATATATCTTTATTTGATATTCATAAATCAACATTTTTTTTCTGTATTTACAAAAGCCGCCTAAAATATTTAGCTAGTATGAGGTAATGTTCCATCGTTGTTATAAGGATAACGGTATAAATGAGATGCTGCTAAACATTTCAGGTAATAAAATATTTGCAAAAATAAATTATTATTCTAAATATAAATAATTTATGGATTATTTCAAATGAAATTAAAATCTGGGAGAGAACTGTTACAATATTAACAGTAAGCACCCAGAAAACCAAGTAGTTATAAAGGTAGAAGAACTATTTGATACACATACTCGTTTTACAGTTCAATGACGAAATAGTATTTTAAAACGCTAGTGTCACACTGACGTTTATGTAATGCGAGTACAAGTTTGACAAAGTACGAGCATTACAAGTCGTGGCACACGTGTTTTACAGTATTTTTTCTAATTTACACATTAATCGCCTATTTTACGTTCCGGCAAGAGTCCCCCCCCCCCCCTCCCTCACGTTAATATCTCATTACAGCACAGTTATGCGGTAATATTCATATCATCATATGCGTCGTCGTTTGTTTTAGCTTTATTGCAACATCCAATTAGAAAAAAGTTATTTTCGTAAAATTATTTATTCGGAAACTTATTTAAATAATAATAAAGGCTGCAAATTCATGGCTGCGATAAGTGTATGTTTTGGAAACCGCATCATTTATATTCTATACATATGGAGAAGAGCCTTGTCAGCAAGAAATTTAAAAATAAACATAGAAAAATCTAAAATGATGGTAATAGGGAAACAGGATGGCAGTATGATACAGACGAACGATAATGACTTAGAACAAGTTGAAGTTTTCAAATATCTTGGTGTAAAAATACACAAAAATGGCAAACTGGAAGCAGAGATAAATGATAGATTAGAAACAGCGACAAAAATCTATTATTCCCTGAACAACGCCATTATAAGGAAAAAGGAAATATAAAAAAAAAACAAAAATAGCAGTGTATAAAACGATATTTAAGCCCATTCTTATATATGGAAGCGAAAGCAGGAATCTGCAAAAACCACTGGAAAGTAAATTACAGGCAATAGAGATGAGGTTTCTACGTGGAATTAAGGGAATCACCAGGAGGGACCGAATAAGGAACGAGGTGGTGAGAGAGGAGCTGGGGGTGGAACCAATTCTAAAAACTGTGGAGAGACAACAGCTGAGATGGTTCGGGCATATAGCACGAATGGAGGATGGAAGACCAACGAAAAGAATATGGCAAACACGGACAAAACAAAAAAGAAGAAGAGGTAGACCGAGGAGAAAGTGGGACGATGTAGTGCGGGAGTGTTTGAGAGTGAGGGGATTGACCTGGGACGAAGGACTAAATTTGGCCAAGAACAGAAAGAAATGGACTAAACTAGTTTATGGTAATTTATAGCTACTATAAGGCACTGAGACCTAATTAAATATGAGTTTATACATTACACCTTACACCTAACGGTAAATAAGGTTTTTTGATTATATATCATTTATATTCAACTATTTATAACATATTCTAGTCTAGACGATTTCATCAACAGTTATCAGAATCACTGAAAACACTAAATATTTCCGAAACAGTTGAAGATGGTATAGGAAAATGTACATATGAAATATGTCTAGAATTTTCTGAAGAATCCAAAAATTAATTAATATACGGGGTGTAGTATTTAAAATAAAAAAGTTGGTATTGACCACTGTTATATGACACACCATGTATGAAAGGTTTCTGTTGAAAAAAATGCACAACTAAAAATACCAATCGATGTGTCCGAGCGTTTCTTCAAACAGGCACCCATTTATCTATCAGCGAATTTATTCCAATTGGTTGATACACAGTGTACCTAATTATAAATGTAATGTACAGGTAAAAGCCGGTTATTTCCTGAAAACGCTGAATTGACCAACAAAAAATGTAGTTATTTGAAATTAGTGAAACCTGAAACAAACTAAATGCCCAATATCTCAAAAAAATTATGACATCTTTTTTTTAAAAACGTAAACTACAGATAATTTCTGGTGATTAATAACTTGTTGAAATTTGACGAATTATTAAATTAAATATCAAATAATAAATTCGCAAACTGTAACATAGTTTGGAGACATCAAGAAGTGACAACAAGAAGAATGAATAATAAAAAAAAAGATGACCTAATACAATGATAAGCAGGAAAGCTTAAACTTAGGTACATACAACACACCGTCTTTCAAGGAATATTTTTAGGCTAAGGACCGGTATTTCAAACTCCTATAACAATCTTTCTAATAAGCGTTATTAGTTGCAACTGAAATAACTGTGCTTTTATCAATTAATAAAAAATATGTAGGTAATAAGCTGGTTTGTTATCCTAAAATGTTATTGAGTGTTTAAAGTAGCCAATAAGAGTTATTAGAAGCTTAATAGCTCATCGAAAAAATCTGAATGTCGCCGACACAACCAACAATAAAAAGGTTATGTTTACATTTTTCAAATTGTTTGAAATTATTTATGAACGCTAAACATGGACATTTTTGAAGAATTCGAGAAGTTTGTGGAAGATTTTGCCAATCTAGTTGAAACAGTTAATCGTGATACACAATATGGTATTATTATAGGAACCCTCATATAAACCATTTAATAAATAATTGGGAGTTTGAAGAAGGGTTTAGTTTATCAAAACATAGTATTTAGTCGTTACTAGAAAGAATTAAAAATATATTGCAATATACATAAAGGTTATTATAAATATGCCAGTTTTAGTATAGATAGTTAACAAGATCTCTCCATTCAAAAATAATGCTAAAGCAACTAGTAGCAGCACTTAGACTTTATGCTAGCGGAAGCTTTTATATAGCAATTGAGAGATTTTGATGGAGTTGTATAGCACTGCCATTGTTGCTTGCTGTAAGTAAATTGTCTACACCTATGGGATTTTACCAACACAAAGTAGCATTATGAAAATACCGAATAACTATTGCGGCCAGCATTTCAATCTGCCAATACAAGTATCCAATAACCAATAACAATTTAGCTAACATACTTATAAGGAAGAAGTATTAGATAAATAACAAGAGACCGTGTTTCAACGAATATTTATTAGATTTATTTAATAGTTATTGGGTGTTTTTATAACACTAGTTTATGTTAGTAGTATCCCATGATAAGATATAGCCAACTTACCTATAGCAAGCAACAAATGAAAGCGCAATACAAATTGGAATAGAAACGCAAGCGAATTTCTTTGATAGGTACATATCAGAAGGATATCAGTAACTACCCAAAATGGCGACTGCGCTCCCTAGTATGATATTGATGTAGCGTTAAGTTTGATGCGCATAAAACCTAAGTGCTCAAAGTATTCAAAGATATGTTTCTTATTCATAAAGAATTTCAAACAATTTCAAACTTGTAAACAAGGTTATTGTTTTCTTGGTTATATCGGCAACATTCAGAGACTTTCGGTGAGCTATTATAGCCTTCTAATAGTGATTATTGGCTACTATAACCACTCAATAACATTTTAAGAGAATACATCAGTTTATCACTTACAAATTTTTTTATTAGTTTGTGCGAAAGGCGGTTATTTTAGTCATTTAGCTAGTAACTTTTATTAGGAGTTTGCGACATACCGGCCCTTAAGCACATAGTGAAACTATACATTAAAGAGGATATCTGAAAATTGTTTTGGATTATACTGAGGGTTCTAAAAACAGTCACCACATAATCACCTGACCGTTTAAATAGAATATGGTATACCTACTTTTTTACATTTATTAGCAGTTGTATTGGAATTGAAAAAAATAGCTGTTCCCATTTAAAACACGCGCTTTTTTTTCTTTATTTTAAAATAGATAATACAAATAATTTAAAAACAGTAAAATTTCCTTCGAACGGCTTATGGAACTTAAAAAATATACATATTTCCTAAGGAATAAATAAATAAAATACATCTAAGGTACAATTTTTAAATAACCTTAATTTTGAAGTTTGGGAAGCTCCAAAAATGTTATAAGTTTCGCTAGTTCGGTGCTTTTACAAGTCCTTCCACCCAATAATTGAGATACATTTCGAATGTGGCCTGCCAAAGAAATTATTGATAAAAAAAGCCGTGTGATTTTTGCCGTGATATTTGCTATGCTTCAATTAATACAATATTTTCCTTTGTGTTGAAATTAAATATTAAATTAAAGCTAACTTCACACTACACGGTAAAATTTAGTAATAGGGTACTAAGCACACATTGGGGATTATGATGTATTTCTCTCGTTAAGTTTAAAAAGTGCAGTAATAGTATTTTTTCAATCAAAAAATGCGATTTGTCTAATGCTGTTTTTAGTTCAAAAGAATAATATTTGTTTAACGGACATTACTTGTTCATTGAAAGAAAACATAATTTTTTTTTAACAATAAGAAGCGTGTATTTTTTCCATGTTTTCTCTTGTGCTTCGAAAGAAAACGGTTTCATTACATCAGTAATTAGCAGTGGCTGACTATTCCCTGTAGGTACGCGCTATTTTGTTTCTCTCTTTGGTCATTTTGTTCAGCAGAAATTAATATTTTTAACAAAAAATCGATATTTAGTCAGTATCATTAGTATTTCTATATATCAATGCATCTTTACTTTTGTATGTATTAGTCACATAAAAATTTGGAACACCGACAAAGTATTCCCTAGCGTCCATGCGTTTTTGGTGTTAAAATAAATGGAGTTAGCGCCTCTAATGTCGGAAAGTGTTGGGTTTGAATTTGAAAATGAAATGTTTATCCTTTTTATGTGAAAACTAACGAATATATAAGACAAGCTTTAGTGATTTGGTGTTACAAATGCCACAGAAAGTGACATAAACTGGGTATAACCAGTTTGCAACAAATAAATAAGTCAGGATTTACACATTTAGGACAATTTTTTAATTTTTTTGGATTAAGATCGGTGATAGCTCTCTCTATTGTAGATAAAGTATTTTATTATTCTGTGTAACTTCACACTTTTTTGCTTTTCGGTTAATTTCGGATGATTTCTTTACCTTGTGGTGTTATAAATGTGTTGAATTTATTCTTTTTTCTGGCAACTTATGTTTCTTTTTTTTCTTTTTTAGCTTTTTCACTTATTTTAAAATGTGTAAAATAATTTATTCCGAAAAAGATAATAGTAACACCAGATTTGATTAAAAGTAATAGTTTTGGATGTAATACTTTATCCAATTCGCACGGATCTTTTATGCGTGTATCAATTCTCCGTTTTTATCAAAAATCATTAACGATAGTCATAAAGATAGGTACCTATCTTTATGACCATATGTGTAAACAAAAATTGTTCATAACTAAACTCTCCATCCCTATGTCTAAAAATATGCAGGCTATTCAATTAAAAAAAAAAAACAATCTAAGAGAATTAATTAAAGTTAAAATCTCCGAAATTAAACAATGAATTTTACGCAATTTGTACACCTTGATGGATACAATGAAAGATATCTCCAATTATTTGATCTTAATGTCTTGTATTTTTAATGGTATTATGTAGATATCATTTTTTTATCACAACAATTCATTTGCACTTAAAACATCAAACAAAAAAAAAATAAAGCGAAATGGTTATATATATGTATATATTTGGTTTTTTTGTTTTTCTTAATGTAGCGGCTGGGTTTTTTATAAATTAATGATTTATGCAATAAAACTATCCATTGACGTTTCGACAATTCTTAATTTGCTTTATTGTTGTCTTCTTCAGTTTTTTAAAAATTATAATGAATCACAAAAATATTTTTTTCCTAGAAATTTTGAGCACTGTTATTATTAATTTAACAATTTTTTTATAGGTTTTGTACTTACAAAGTTACGGACGTTCACACACATGTTAAAAAATTATAAAAACATTTTTTAAAAATTAGACATTTTTAAATTATCTTAAATACGAACTACATTTTAATTGTCAATAAGAATGTGTAGGAGATACATTTTTATGTGAAAACGGCGAAATACAATTTAAAATAACCCGAAAGGCATGCTCAGCTCTGGACTTTTTTTCAAATTGTTGCACTAAAAATTGTTTATTGAAAGAATATTTATATATATTACTGGCGAAAATTATTTAAATGATTGGAGAATAAATTTTTGATAAGCTTTCTATATCTGTTTTGTCGTTTACTGCAGTATTTTGTTTTTTTATTTGTATCATTTCTAGTATGCAACGTGCTTTATAATTTTTTTCTTTATTTAAAATACTTGTATTATTGAAATTGAAAGTATGACCAAAATTTATTGCATGTTTTTTTAAAGCAGTAAGGTTATTTTGATATTTGTGACCTTTTATATATGTATGTATATATACAGGCATAGTTAGCCACTGCTAAAAATTTTATTAAAAAAAAACTCAGAAATATACGGATGCTTTTTAGAACATCCAGGATTATCCAAAATAATTTTGCAGATATACTCCTCAATATCTAATTTCCTAATCTGTTTAAGTGAAAAGTATCATTTCAATAGGGCATGTGCAATCCAAGATTGGAGTTATCTGCAGAACCTTTTATACAATCAATTTCAGAAAACAAAAACTTAATTTCAGAAAGAAAGAACATTGTTTTTTATTTCAAAACTATCCCCTTTACATTATGTGCAACGCTTTAAACCAGTGAATGAGTTCAAAAATAAACAAGTATATATAATGGAAAATGTAAACAAATTATCTGCGGTATGTCGGAATGTTTTTAAAATTAGTCTCGAAATGTTCATTACCCAATCTAGACAATATAATAAAATTAATAAATTCTAAATAGCCGGCCAGGTCAAAAAATATGCGGGCGGTATTAAAGAACTTGTACTTGGTGCTGTGTCGTGCCAGAAGGCTTTGCCGGCACCGAGAACACAACTCAAAAAACTACGCGGGCGGTTTTTAAAGTTCAAGTTGGTGCTGTGTCGTGTCAGAGAACGTTGCTGGCACCAAAATCACAGCTCAGAAACGATTCGCGTCGCGCTAAAATATACCGGATCGGGTTAAAAGAACGCGGGCGATTTTGAAAGTATAAGTTGGTGCTGTATCGTGTCAAAGAGCTTTGCCGGCACCGAATCACAGCTACGAGGGTCGGGACAGTCTACGTCATGCTGGTTTATATATCCTGCGGCGGTCCCTCACGCGGTCACGATGGTGGGAGTACGGCGTACGTGAACAGACGTACCATGTATTAACCTTGTTAATCATTTACCTACACAAATTAGATACAAGAGCTCCTTGAGGTTTTGATTGAGAATCTGAAAGACTTTTCCTTTACTACGCAACTTTTCTGCACAGTATAAAAATATTCTTGTATAAATACAATTAAACTATCACTCCGGCTGCTACCACTGTGGTATATGTAAATTTCTGTAAACGTACTTCGATTTGAAGTGAATATGTTAGCAGCAGTTCCTCTGTTTTTCTTTACGCTTGAATTTTTATTATCGCCTCATTTTAAGTTACTATGAACTATTATTAATCATTTAACAATATATTCATTGTTCTTTGCTCAATAATATGCTATATACACATATAAATAAATAAATATAATTAATATGGGGAAATTTGCTAATTCCTGGTCTATCTAAGTAGGCATTACGCATATATTCATGGTTATATTCATGGTATAAAATCTAAGGTAAATTCAAAACAACCATATAGTAGAAGCGTAAAAAATATGAAAGATAATTTAATGATGTTACATAGCATGAGTAAAACCAATATTGGCTTTACTCATATTTATAAAGAGTATAAAAAAAATATAGGCAGACCTTAAAAAAATGATATTATTAAATATAACAGCAATTTACTTTTGAATTCCAAAAATGTTCAAAAAACCGCGTGGTCTATCATTAAACCGAACCAGACCTCAACTGCTGTCACTGAGGTTGGTGCAAACGAACTCAACGACTATTTTGTTAATATGGGTCAAGAGCTGGTCTTGGCTCTGGGGAAGACCAACGCGCCATGTGAAGGCAGGACTGAGGCCGCTTCCATGTATCTATTACCGGTAAACGAGACAGAGATCATAAACTATATAAATACTCTGAGCAGTAGTAGATCTAGAGACTTTTTCAATTTAAACAGCAATTCTTTAAAATTAGCCAAAACAGAGCTATCACCGTACATAACACATTTAGTTAACTGTTGCTTTAGCGAGGGTGTCTTTCTCGCATCCCTGAAAAAGTCTAGAGTTGTACCAATATTTAAAAGTGGAAGTAGGAGTGCTCCAGAAAACTATAGACCAATATCTATAGTACCTGTACTTTCAAAAATTATTGAATTAGCTGTCAAAACTCGACTAATGAATTATTTAGAAGCAAATAACCTCCTACAGACATGTCAGCACGGGTATAGACAAAACAGATCCACTAAAACGGCTTTGTTAGATCTGATAATATTTATTTCAAATGAACTGGAAAATGGAAATATGGTAGTAGCACAGTTTCTCGATCTAACCAAGGCTTTTGACAGCGTTTCACATGACCTGCTGCTGCTTAAACTTGAGAGAATGGGTATTCGGGGGAGGGCTTTTTCTTTTGTTCAAAATTATATATCGGGGAGATCGCAGATGGTGGATTGCGGGGACGAGAAATCGTCTGTACGATCTATTGACTGTGGCGTACCTCAGGGTTCCATTTTAGGGCCAATGTTGTTCATCTTATATATTAACGATATTGACGATTGCTTGTTTTCGAAGCACATAACTTATGCGGACGACACCTGCATTTTGTCTTCTGACAAGTGTTCGGATGTTTTGAAGGAGCTTTCCCGTGCGGCTCTATCGCAGGCAGAAACCTATTTTTTGGGAACAAGGCTCACTTTGAATTCGGGAAAGACAGGATCTCTGGTTTTCACGTTGAATCCCCACATAGACCTTAGTTCAAACATGCCGACCAAATATTTAGGAATAATTTTAGATGGTAGACTGACATGGGAGGCCCAAATTAGTAACCTAGCAAAAAGACTTTCCAGTTGCATATATTTACTAAAACATTTAGTCGAAACCGTCACTAAAGAAGTTTTGTTATTAGCATATTATGGTCTTTTCCATAGTGTTATGTGTTACGGTATTTTATTATGAGGGGGATCTGCGCATATGGGTAGGGTCTTGATTTTGCAAAAGCGCGCAGTTAGGATTTTTAATAAAGCTAGCCCGCGGGATACGTGTAGACCACTTTTTAAGGATTTAGGTATCTTGACGTGCGTCAGTCAATACATTTATGAGTGTATTATGTATGCTTACGCGAATAGAAAGGAATTCTGTAGACCAAGCGGGTATGACACCCGCCGGAGACCTGTGGCCGCACCATATTTTCGTTTGACCAGGAATCTGAGATCTTTCAGAGTCAATTCCATTAAATTTTACAACAAAATACCAAATGACTGGAAAACATTAGCGCACAGGGATTTCGAACGTACGGTAAAAAAATTTTTGAAGGGGAGGGTATTTTATGACATCCAAGAGTTTGTTGACTGCACTTTTTGAGTTTAAATGCTTTTATCGGTCTCTACTGTATAATGTGTGGTGCCGTGTTGAAATGTATTGTATTTGCTTGTGTACTTTAAAAATTTTTCTTTGTTTACTTGTACAAAATGACGAATGTACACAGCCAATAGCTGTCACACACAATAAAATATCTACACTGAGAAAAATGGATTGTAGAAATTAGATAGTAAATCTCTTTATGTTAATTAGTAACATAATTATTGTCAAAACGACAATATGTGGGGTATTAAGAGTAAAATAACCAGATGTTACCATGCTTATAGTAAGAGGTAAAATCTGGATGTTACCAGGTATTCGATGCATATTCAATTTCTAACATAAATGTTCGTAACGCTCTTCCCACCCCTTGCTCTATTCATTGTCGATCTTTACCGAAAAAATCGACCAATAAGCTGTATTGCCACTCACACGTCTTATGTACGTGTGCTACAGGTGTACGTATTCGTATCGGTGCATGTTTGTGTCTGCACAGAGAAAAATCCATGTTGTAATATTTACACTTCACTGTTTGACGGAAATTGTAGTAAGAATTCCTACTATTGTGCAAAATTTTAGAATAAAATTGTTTAAAAATATTGTGTGACAATCTTCTACAAAATATAGTGAAATGTTTTACAATATTTTACAACAAGTGAATATAATAAATTGCATATAATGTAGTGAAGACAGTTATAATAACAGGTGTAGCAAATTTACTGTGTTGTGTTTATTTAGGTTAGGTTAGGTGCTTGCAACAGTCACCTTACTTTGATTATTGAAAACGGCATTAATAATGAGATGGAATGAAATGAATGCTGTATAGTTTTATATCTATATAGTAGGAATATCATAATACTCATAATTGGTTTAGCTACATAAATATGTGATACTACAGCTTTTGTCGTAAAGATGGCGCTACGCTTGTTTCATAATCTTTGAAATTCGTACTCAATGTAAATTGTGATCGGTAAATGTGGCTGCGTAATATCTATATGATGCTTATACATGGTTAACGTCGTGTAAAAAGTACTGTGGACAATCGCCCACAGACGAGAATTACGAGGCGCTTCAATACCGGTAGTACTCTACAGTACACGGACCGGTCTGATTCCCGCAATCCTGCCCGATACGACGGCAATTCGCCCGGCTGTCATCGGCTAATCAAATTATATTAATTAATTATAATTAAAAATTATTAAACTATATTTATTATAGTTTTCATTGTTAACAGTTATTATCAAATATAGTCAGCGCTACTAGACATTTTTTTCACATTTACTAATATGTATGCTCAAATTAATAATACAAATATAGTACACTTTACCATACGAGTTAATAAAAAGTATTCACAGATATTTACTATACAGATATTGTCACTGGTAATATAAAATATGATTGTCCCTATAGGAGCTATAAAATATATTAAAGTATACTATATTTATGTTAAAGAGTACTATCTCTTTCTCTCAGTGTATCTATCTATCTTTAAAGTTATCATTTATTTCTAATATGGGGGAAATATCAAGTATTATATTAGATTATAAGTCGTTTTTTATTTGGATATACGACTAAAGATAATAATGAAACAACTATATACCAAAACGCTTCGGTAGCAACACAAAGGATTATAAAAGATATTGAGAATTATCATGAATTACATATATATTGAGCTGTTGTTTTTCGAGATTTATTAACTTATTAAATGTTCCCTTGACAGTAGAAATCGCTTACAAATTTTATTTTTTTCCTAATACATATTTAATTTTACATGATACAATACATGTACAATTTTATTATAGATCGTTCAAATCGAAGCTTCTTGTATTCTCTAACAATAAGGCTAACAATAAGTGGCATATTAAACGCAGTCATATGGGCACAATACGGGAAACCTCTGTGAATCATCTCCTGATCTTTTGTTTGCTACCGCATATTGACGGTGGTCCATAGGCGTGTTATCTTATTTTATCTAAAACTGATGTAGATTAGATAAAATAGAAAATATTTCAAATCTCAATGTTAAGGCTACTTTGCAAACTAAGTCAAAGGAAAAATTGAATACATATTAAAAGTATTGAACAAAACTGGAAAAATTTAATTTGTTGAAAGTATTGCTTTAAATTTGCTGAAAACGTGTTAACTTTTAAGTTACCACAAATTTACAAGGTTTTACAACTGAATCAAAACTATATAAAATTAGGGCATATGATAAATTTTTATAACGACAAAATATTTGTAACTTATTTTTTCCAAATCTATTTTAAATTGTCAATATTTTGCATTTTATTTGAGTTACCAATTATATCATCCATTTTATCACCAGTTATAGATATTTCACAACAGATCGTTAATGATTTAAAATTAGGACATTACAATGTATTGATACCACGTTGACGTCACAAATATATAAAAAATCTTATGGTGTACAATTTTTCTGATAGAATTAGAGAAAATCTACGAAATCCGTAGTAAAACTGATTTTATCTATCTCGGCGGATATTCTTTACGTATCATGATGATTATGATGAAATACATAATTTTTTCTCTTGCTTCACAAATAGCTAACATAGAAAAGAATTTTAAAGAATTTATTAGGAAAATGTGCATTAGTGAAATGCAAAACCTATCTGCTGTACATTACGTTAATAAATAAAAAAAATGCATCGGTAAAATTAAGTTATTTGGACTACAAAGTTGTCTACGATTTTACAGGTAAATTTACTTCGTATTCAGCAAAATTTCTACCATCCAGTAATTTCATACGCTGATGTATTTTTTAAATATCGCTCTCTGCAAAATTCATATGTAATATTTATATAAATCGTATATTTACCGAACGGTCAAGTAATTTTCAAATGTGCTTTTTTAAGGAAAGCATCAAGAAAAAATACTAAGAAGGTGAACATATAAATGTGTAAATAGTAAATATACATTGGTCAGTAAAATCTCTTTGAAGGTATAATCAGTGACGTTTTACCCATTAGGCTAATTAGGCTAAAGCCTCAGGCGTCAACGAACGCACCTGAGACCTTTTTTTTAAGTTAAACATTTTCGTTGGGAAGGAAGACTTCTAGTGGTAGTAATTTGTTGCGAACCTTTTTTTTGTAGTTCAACTAGGGGCGCCAGGTGATTGTTAGCCTAAGGCGCCTTGAAGTCTTAAGACGTCTCTGGGTGTAATATAATATTATATCTTTTTTGTCTTTTGCAGCATACCATATCCTGAATTAAATTCTTATTCAGAGTTCAAATGTACTATATTATAATTTTTTAACACTTCTGAGTTTACCGGAAATAATAACAAATCTAAAATTTTAAATGGAACACCCTTGTATTTTTTAATAGGGTAGAAGCACCAGTAAATGAACAGTTAAAGATTTTGTTGAATGTACATAAATACATAGTATTGCCATGTAAGAACCTATTTCTGCTGGACTCTTTTCCTACGATGCAAGGTATCTTGTCTAATTCTTCCAGTTTTTTTGTATGTAAAAATATAAAAAAAATGTATTTAGGTATATCGTTTATTTATTTATAAAAACACCAGTAAATGAACACATAATACCAATGAATGAACAAATAAGGTCCAGTAAATGATGCAATGAACGAATGAACTAATGCATTCTAATTCAGTTGCTTCGAAAAAAATGCCGTCTATTTCAATAGAAATGTTGTTAGATATTCTAATATGATAATTGGACAATTTTGCTTTGCATCAGAAGTTTGTATAACATCAGATTGAACAACAATTTCCTCGTCATTGTCTTTCTTACAAATTGTCCACATACTAAACGGTGCATTTTCAATTGTTCTCCCTTGCAAGCTTGCTTTCTTAAATTCCATTAATGAAACTGGACCCATGTAGTGCTGCATAACTCACTGCAACTCTCAGCTCTGTTTATCGGTGATTGATTTCTCTCTTTCTGTTCTTGCTGCCTTGGTCATAAGTCATAATTTACAGAATTTGCAATAAATGGATACAAACCGCATTTCCTAAATTCATTTTTAATTATTTCCGGCTTTATATCTCTATAAAGTGGAAGAAATTTATTCTTAGTTACAAATTTAGTCATTTTCTGTTTATATTCTAAGATAGTTTTTCTGCAGTGTGATTTCAATGATTTAAAAACCGATAAGTCATACGCAACAGGCGATATAAAATAATGTTATTCTGAACTTAAAATTATATAAATCCATATTTATATGAAATTTATGGCCGTCTAACAATAGTATAATTGCAAACATTACGTTATTTTCCGCAAGTCACGGAAAAAATATATTAGCAATGTATTTGTAAAATGTTGCCGATATCATCCAACCACTGTCGGAACTTCTAGCAGAGTTACTGTAAGTCTCGAGGTATTTACTTACATATATGGAGGTAATGATTTTCTAGGCTCAGAAAATGTACGCAAAGTAATGATGCATTTCTCTTCCGGTCCACTTGCGAAACTGCGATAATTTTTGGGAGCCAAGAATTTTCCACTTTCTGGACAGGTGTTAAGACCTGTTTCTAAGATTCTGTTGGGGTCATTTAATATGCCCGCACAATTTTCACTCACCAAATATTCATGTAATTCTTGAAACCAACTTCGAATGGCTTTTTCCGTGACTGCTGCCCCAGCCTTTGATATTTTTCATTATTTCGTTTGGTTATGCTAGGATGTCTTTGCAAATACAGTCTTAATCACTTTCGACCAGCTCTATCGCTTTGGAATAGATTTTACCTTTCTGTTGAACAGGGTCTCGTACTTCATCCGGATGCGTCGGAAATCCTAGTTTTGCTTTACATGGTATCCACTTTTCCAACTCATTTTCTTCAGCTATAGTCAAAACATATAGTCGACCCATGTTACGATCTAAGAAAACCTTGCCTTTAATTTTGTTGAAGATTACAGTTTTTGGTATTCCATATTTCCTACTTGCTGAAGATATTGTTAAATTATTGCTTCTTATCTCTTCTAAAGCATCACTTAGCGCTATCTCAGAATATTGAAACCGCTTATACTGCTTTGCTTCATTTTCCATTTCGTTTCCGCCATAAAAGAAATTAAAATAACAATTAAAGGAGAAGATCCGATTAGACATTCATCCACACATTCATTTATTGATATCTGCAACTAGGCATCAGATCCCAGTGAATGAACAAAATGTTCATTTATCGAGTATGACATTCGCACCAGTAAATGAACCGAGGAATTTCGTGTTTTACACAATAAATTTATAAGTTTATATCTGCAACCGAATCACGTAAAATATAAGAAAACACAATTAGCAACCATAAACATTTTATGGCCAGTTTTCTTATTGACAGTGATTCTTACTTACGTGACTCTTTACTATTTTCCAAGCAACTGTGCATTAAACAAAGGCACAAACAACACGTGATTTTGTATAAAATATGAAACGGCGCTAAATGGTTGCCTAGGCAACGATGCAATATTGGTTGTAAATCACGATGCACCCTTCACGGGGCGGAATAAGTACAAACAGTTCTTAGAAATCGGAAATCAGTTCAGAAGTGTTCATCTACTGGTGCTGTTCGTCCACTGGTGCGTCTAGCCTACTCGGATTCTGCTTAATTTTCTGGTCTGAAAACATACGATTTGTTAATTTTCGTTTCCTTGGCTACTAAAATTTAGAACTTTTATGTTTCAATCTAGAGTGCCGCGAATACGCTAAAAATCATCCTATAACTGCCAACATACCACCTAAAAACTAGAAATGTTACACTTTTTTGTTTTATGCGCTTACTGGAATGTGACAAGCTACACTGACAGTTTTTTCATAAAGTGATTTTTTTTAGACGCAACCTTATGGGTCCTCAGCCTTCTTGAAAGAGAAACTCTTAGCGATTCCAACCAACTATGTATATCAAATACATGGTATTTCAATTAAAAGTTAATTCTCTGTTGAATAAAAATGTTTGGTGTATCCAACAAGTTGAAGGAATATACGTTAAAATTGTATTCAGTTTTATAAAAAGTAGGGCGATAGTAGAATTAAACAATATACAGGCTGTTCCATTTAAAATTTTAGATTTGTTCTTATTTTTTCTTTCTTTTTAAGTTAAATAATTAGAAATTTACAGTAAATAGTACATTCCGAATTTTATAAAGACATATCTAATATAAATAAAAAAGTCATGAGCTAGAACCTACTAGCTCGGACGCCCGGTATTCATGAAAACATAGGTTATGACTAACATTTTCACCAGAGCTACAAATATCTACATTGGGTGACAAAATGAAGGATATTAATAAAATTGCTAACTCAAATAACATTCAAAATATTGAATTAGAAAAAATAACTTATTTTATGGCTATAAATATTTATCATCTCCTAATTTAAAAAATTTGAAGCAATCTCTCCAAGAATTTGAATTTTTTCAGTTTTACCCAGTAATTTAAATTTTTTTTTTTTGGCAATCTTGCAAGTTCAGAAAGTAACGTTAGATAAGTATATCTTAGTATCTTTATTGGGATTTATGTATTTCAGAGAAAATATACTCCACTTGCATAGACGACATAGTACTGTGGTCAAACAAGAGAGCAACGAAGATGAGCGACAGAGGTTTCCTCGTATCTTGATGATGAATGAACAAATATAAAGTGCGATATCGATGGTAAAGAACGAACATGTACATCTATAATTAGATATTGCACAGCGTTATTCATTCATAGTTATAACGTAAAAAGTAGAGAGCTATTATAAGCAATTTGTATTTGTATCCTAAACAAAAGTATTTGGCACAGAAATGTCCCATCCATCCATCCTTTTCTCTCAGTTTGTTGGCAAAATCAAACATATTTGTGTATAGCCTCGTCAGAATGACACGTTGTTTTTTTTTTTGGGTACAAACTAGGTACCAGCTTTGTCAAAAATATTAACAAAGGATCCGTTATCTTTATTTCACTTGATATTAGCAACCTTGTAATTAAAAGTAAATGAGACGCAATTAAAAAATAATTTAGTATTCCCTACTGGCTTTTTATCCAAAAGATTGTTACACTTTTTTATCTTATTATTCGTTATTCAGTGTTAGGTTATTGTCGAATGAAATGATTTGCAATTTTTGAACAAAGAATTATACGAATAAATCTTCATTTGATATCTCATAAAACATTAAAATGGTTGTTGCACCAAATAAATCGTTTTTTAAATAATTTATTACTGCAATTAATTTAATTGAGGTGTATGCACACATGTTTGTTCGGTTTGCGTTACGCCATAGCGTTCTTTTTTTATATGTATTGCGAACCATAATGAACATGTTTTGTTTTCACAGCTCCTACGAGAGCAAGTTTGGAATTGATATACACGACAGGTGAGCGTGCCTCTAAAAACAAACAAAAATGCATAAGCTATTGTTCCTCTGTTCATCCCAGAGAGGACTTAAATATGTTAAACAAGTTTTAATATATTAAAATAATATTTATCAGGTTAAATATACTATAACAAGCCAAATGCACACAAGCTAGGAAATAAATTATTTGACAAAGAGTAATATAGTCATACAAGCTAATTCAAAATAGAAAGTACATACATATTTCTTTGACATTTTATGTTATGTAGCTTTTTATGTGCTTTCAATGAATAAACCCCTTACTTTCTGAATTCATTTAATTACTTATATACATATATTTCTACTGCAATGATACTTCAACGTGAGTTTATCTTCTTTGTTAAAAAACTAAATTAAAAAAGCACCAGTTAAAGCCATGCCTAATTAATTTTAGGCGAATCGTTGAAACATAATAAAATGAACAAAGACAAAAAGATGAACAATGCACTCCTCGCCGTAAATCCCACAAACCTTCCCCTGCCGTTGGTACAAAATGAATTTCATCATTAAAAGAAAAGTAATGCATCAATTATTGGAATAAAGATTGAAATTAAGAAGTTATAAGTTTACAATTTAGTATTTAAATAAAGGAATAATGAATATAAAAAGGGTATCGCGGTTATCCACTTATTTTCTATTGTTATTCTGAATAAATTTTATCCAACTCTCCAAAATACAAACATTTTATCGGTCAATTAAAACTCGTTCTGCTGGTGTGGATGGTCTTAACATTTTGTTCATTCAATTATGCTGTCCTCATATTTTACCCTTTGTGACGCACAAATTTTTTTTATATATTAATACTTGCCTGGAGAGGTGTGAGCTTCCTCATTCTCATCCTCAATCCTCTCCAAGATTGCGGAAAAAGTTATAGAGGCTCAGCTAAAGGATTAGGTGATTTATAACAATATCCTTCCGGTGGTACAGTCTGGTTTCAGAAAAAACTTTAGTTGTGCTACGGCCTTAGCTAGCGTAGTTGAGGACATCATTGAGGGCTTGGATGGAGGCAGGCTGACGCTGATGTATCTGCTTGACTACTCTAAGGCTTTTGATACGCTTAATCATAGACTGTTACTGGCTATTCTCCATCATATATGCCTCAGTTCAAATGCTTCCAACCTTCTATATAATTACTTGTGTGGTAGAATGCAATGCGTTGTCATTGACGGGCAGGTATCCTTGTTTAAACCAATTTTGTGTGGTGTACCACAGGGATCAACCCTTGGTCCACTCCTTTTCTCTATCTACACTTCTACCTTCTGTAAATGTTTAAAATATACTATGTGTCACTTCTATGCGGATGACCCAAATTTATTACTCCTTCTTCCCGAATACTGTTGAAGACGCTTGTGACAAACTGAATCACGATAATGAGCAATTGCTTAATATTTCTAAAGCTCACTCACTTTGCTTGAATTCCACTAAGTCTAATTTATTTTTATTTGGTCCTAAAAGATACATTTTAGATATTTCTTATCGCGAGCGAATTAATCTTTATGTAGATAGTAATCGTATTAATTTACAACACAGTGTAGAAATCTTGGAGTCATACTTGATGAGGAGTTGAAATTTAGTGAGTACATCAGTGTCTGTTTGCAGAGGTCATATGCTGCACTGAGGACGGTCTACGCCAACAGAATGTTTTTGAACAAAAAGACTAACAGGCTGCTTTGTAAAGCAATTGTCCTGTCTCATGCCAATTATTGCGATTCTTTGTATGGCTCACATATTTCAGCCGTTTATACATATCGCTTACAGAAACCTCAGAATTCATGTCTCAGATTGATCTTTGGTATTAGGCGTGGAGAGCATATATCTCATAAACTTATTGAACCAGGGTGGCTTAACATGAAAAACAGAAGGCTGCTGCACACTTTATATCATTCTATCATCATCACAAAGAAACTAGAGACTGATGTTCACACTATTAATATTAGGTACAAGGGCACCCTAACGCCTCC
Organism: Cetonia aurata; assembly: GCA_949128085.1. Taxonomy (NCBI): domain Eukaryota; kingdom Metazoa; phylum Arthropoda; class Insecta; order Coleoptera; family Scarabaeidae; genus Cetonia; species Cetonia aurata. Next base: position 5,272,787 of record OX421885.1, read on the forward strand.
CCTACACAGGCTTGAATTATTCAAGAAGGGATTCACCTACAGGATTTCCAATGTATATATTCCGTTCCAACTGATATTAAGAAATGTATTAGTATTCACACTTTTAAAAGAAAGTTCTTTTTGCATTTATTTTCGGAGCAGCGATGCGGCAGTGTTTGATGAGATCATTTTTTTTTATCGAGTGTTAATTTTTTTTCATAATTACTATAATTACGTTAAATTATTAAACAGTAAATCTATCATTATAGCGTTACTCAGCTTTCTTTTCTTTAATTTTTGGATAATTTTAAGTTTAGTTTAGTTTTAGATATAGTTACGGTTGAGTGGAAGAGCAGGTATGCGTTTGTTCGTTAACCTGAACTCCGCCGTTTTTTTCTTTTTCTCTTTTATTTGTATTTTCGTTTCTTTATTTCTGTTTATTTATGTTGTTAAAAGAAAAAATAAAGTCAGGTATTATTATTATTATTATGTAAATATACACTGTAATAAACACAATAACAAATATAAATTTGCTAAATATGTTAACACTTTGCGAAATTTAGTAGATACTGATTTAATTTATATAAATTAACAATAAAACAAAATTCACTAATATGTACGGGGTGGTCCAAATTGCTTGTCAGAATAGGCCATCTCGATAACCGTAAGAGAAAGGAAACCAAGAGTGGCCATGTCTGGATATCTTTTTTCGAGTTAATCCCAATGGTGAAAACAAAAATTAGTTATATCCTTTTGTTTTTGAGTTATAGCCAAAAATTGAGTTTCTCGAGTTTTCGAGAATGCCCAATACCTGGCTTGTCTTTAACGATACAAAAAAAAACCGTTTTTATGTCATTGCATCCTACAATTTACATTTAAAAAAATTAACTTTATGCTGCATACCAAAAACGAGTGTATAAAATAACAATCTGATTTAACTAGTCGGTTCTACCTATAAAATTGCCTTAATAATGTTAAAACCGTTTTTTCGTATCGTTAAAGCCGAGCGAGTTATTGGGCATTCTCGAAAACTCGAAAAACTCAATTTTTGGCTATAACTCAAAAACAAACTAATTTTTGTTGGTTTGTGTTATATAAGAGGTTGCTTTGGGTTGGTAATTTGCTTTTCTGCTATTCTTTTGCTATATTTGCAAGATATTCGTTGATTTCGTATTATCAGTTGTCGTTGTCGAGTCTCCTTTCTATTTCGAATTCAAAACTGCATTCCCTTTTTCGCGAGTTCAAAAAGTGTAAAATATTTTGCTATTGCTGTGGAATCAAAAGCAAATTGTTAAGTAAAAATCAAATTAAGACACTTTTAAGGTACACTGGATAATAAAGCTGTTTTTGCTTACCATTTTTATATACTTACCAAAATATCCTATTTAAATTTTTTGTATAGCGTCTATTAAAAATATCAAAATTCATTGATGGAAATGTCAATATTCGTAAATAAAGATGGACATTTCATATACTTAGTGGGATAGATAAAACATTTGACCCCCCCGTGAAGACTAAATACCTAAATTCTGCTAATAATGTGTAGTAACACATGAGCGTCCAAATCTTCATATTAATTAACTACAGTTTACGCAAAATAAACTGGCGGAAGTGCAACAGCAAGAGGGCGTGCTCAATAGAGGGACACATACGAAGAAATACCCAGACTATCTTTGCTATTCGTTCAAAAATCGTAATTTAGTTTTAGTTCTAATTCGTATCTGCAATATCGCACGCCCGTTTCCTCGGGCTAATGACGTAGATGCGCGTAAGAGCGTGTCTTCCGCCAATTCCCACTGCATGAACTGTATGTTAACAATCGATAAAAGTTTTCGTTTAATATTTACATTGATATACCGAATCTCCATATCCCAATCATATTGGTTGCCGATATTGAAATTCTAATATCACTCAGCCACAAGTGCAGAGCGCCCGGTCTGTACTTCTCTCGAGCAATAAATAAAGTAAACAAAATAACTGGGAAGGTCCAACAAGATTATTTTCTACCTCTAACTCAAAAACGACCCAACTATAGCGTCGAACGTGGCCTTGGAAATATAATTTTGATGGAGGCCCCGACAGATGGAAGAAATAAAGCATAAGGGGAAGACTACATATATCTATAACTGTCAACAAATATTTTAGAATAGTACTTTATGTTTTAGAATTTACGTTACTTCCTGCTTACCATTCTCTAAAATTGTCACGAATTACAACGTACATAATTTCTAGGAACGGTTCTACTCGATTTCAGGTCTCAAGACCCAAATATACAATGCTGTTTCCAAAAGAGCAAGATGGCATTCGAAAGTATATAGCTACTTGCAGGTATAGTGGAAATGCAATGAATTTTTAAGAAAGTATAATTATGGCCAATTCTTAGAGTTTTTCGTATTTTTTCTGTAAGAATAATGACTTCAACTTTTTTGTCAAAATACGTGTTGCTGCCGGGCACATGTGCATCCCTTTTGGCAACTTTTTATCACCCTCTTATAAATTTTAAGTTGTTGATTGCTAATTATGTCACTTTCAAATGCATGGTTTTGCTGTAGATAAACATAATATCGAATTTCATTGAATAATGTGCTTATTAACCCGTATTTGACCCCAGATCCCATCACTAGAACACCCGTTTTCGGGTACCCGAAAACGGTCGGTTTCGGGTACTCGATTTCAAGTATCTGAGCATTCGGTTCTAGGACTGGGTATCCAGGCAACCTGGAATCGGATAGCGCAACGGACGGATATCCGGTAGCTGAAAAATGCGGTTTTCGCCAGCCCTATAGTATTTACTATTTGATAAAAAATATGTGCTACTAAAATCACCTTCTCTTTCATTTCAAAACACTTCTACACCTGCAGTACTGTCCACATTTCAAAATGTCTTAAACTATTTATAATAATCACACCATTATGTGTAAGCCTTGAGAATTAAATTCAAAATGTAATTGACTATATTACGGTTTTACTTCTACGGATTAATTTTTATCTCTTTTTTTCTTGCAGAAATCAAAAAAATCAGTATTAGAATACCACATTTCGGTTACCAGAACGGCAACACACCACGATATGGAAGAGCAGGAAATGTGCAAAATGTGTCCAGAAGCCATTAAAAGAACTCTAGCTACAATGTTAGATTTCCGTCTAATGAAATCGATTTCCTTCAACTTGATGCTTGTAAACTCCTTCTCGGTCGCCTTTTCATTCTACACTCCCTTTGTGTATATTAGAAATAGGGCCGTGGAAAATAAAATGTCACCAAACATCGCTTTGTGGCTTATATCAGCTATAGGAGTGGCAAATACTTTCGGCAGAATCATGTGTGGCATAATATCATCGTTTCCAGCGATAAAAGCAAACGTTGTGTGTGCGTTATTTTTATTTATGGGTGGTGTAGCGACTGTTATTTCGGCTTTATCGTTTGAACCGTGGTTCCAGTTCTTGTATGCAGTTCTCTACGGATTATCAATGTGTAAGTTAAACAAATTTCAAGTATTATTACTAGAATTTAATATAATTTTAAGCGTTATATAATAAATCAATTATCTATACAGTACGTTGATGACGAAAGAAATAAAAAAGCAAACATTGGTATCTAGTTTGGAAGATTCAAAAAACACGTAGGTAAATTTTTATTTTCGATTCTACGTAGGTGTTGGCGTTTGTGTTTGTCGTTCTTATTGCTGTCCTAACCTTGTAGTTGTTGGCTATTCTCCTTATTTTATCCGATATGCCCTTTACGTACGGGATTATCGTTGTGCACATTTTTTCATTGCCCCGTGCGTAAAGGGCCTATCGAAAAAAATCAGGAGAATAGGCAACAACTACAAGCTTAGGATAGCAATAAAAGCGACAAACACCAGCAGATCAACCTTAACCAAAACGGACAAAAAAATCCGGACAATGTGAATCAAAGAACGAAAGAATATATATACCAAGTACCGTGTGAATGTGAAAGAACATACATCGGAGAAACAAGCAGACTCTGCAAGTAAGAATCAAGGAATACCAAAAATTCGTTCTACTGGGAGAAACGGATAAGTCCCGCTTGGCTCAACATGCTTGGGAAGAAGATCACAGGATTGAATGAGACAAAGCGACAATACTGGCAAGAGAGGACAACTTCACAAAAAGGAAACTGAAAGAAGCATCATGTATGGCCACAACACCAAATACCATAGCCACACCAAACCTGGAAATTCAGAGATGCCTGGTTACCAATTATTAGGGATAGCTTAAGCAGAAGACCGGCGATCACGATACCGAAGACAGAATAGAACCACTGCGCATGTGGACCTACGCAGGATGCTGCGAATCGGGATCTGTTGTAAGCTGGGAAGTCGCGTATGAATGATCCTACAAATTCTGGCTGTCAAATGAATGTGTCAATTTGAAGCAACTAACAGAGTTTTGTCAACATTTAAAATTGTTTGTTCTTCGCGCTTGAAGACTAGTTTGAAAACGGTCGGTGAATGCAGACCGAAACGTCGGATCACCAAAATCCAATAAACGTTGGAAATAGCCCAAACAACAACTCAAATTTGCATTTCTTATTTTAGTATTTAATATTATTATTAAATACTAATATAATAAATGCCTTACCTAAATAATACTAATATTATTTAGGTAAGGCAGTGTTGCTATTTAAAAAAAATAGCGTCACATTTACGTCATTCATCCTATAAATCTGAAATTGAAAGTAAATTTCGACATGTTTTTGGAATCTTCAAAAACAAATTAATAAATACACTTTAAAATTTATTTCGTTTGAACGCACTGTATATAGATATTAAATTAAAAATTTAGTGGAAGATTAACACCAGACTTAGGCAATGATCTTCTTTCACAAAATCCTAATTACAATTGTCATAACAATTGTCATTCAACCCAAAATTTCAAAACCACGATTTTTATTTCTCTGAATGTGTTAGGCATTATCGATATTTCTTGGTATCTATAGTCAATTCTATCGATAGTTATCATAGATACTCAATTAGTCCAATGCTTTCTACAAATAAAAAATACCGATTTCATTATTTTAGTTTGAAGTATCAATAAATTGTTATGGATAGTTATTAATAATTATCGATAGTGCTCATCCAATATCTGAAACCCAAAAACAATATAAAATAATTACCTATGTAAACTTAGCACCCCACTTTTTAAACATGAACTTTTTTATAGAAAATGGTAGTATCTCGTTTGTAGTTGTTTGTAGTAACAATAATTTCGTTTGTAGTTCCATCCATTAATAATTATAGGACTTTCAAAAAATCAATCGCGCCCCACTTTGAGATATGGAAACTCCGCTTTCGCAGTTCTCTTTAGAATTGTTTGTAGTTGTTTGTAATGATTTTCCTTTCGTTTGTAGTGATTTTGTTAGTAATTGAGATATCGAAAATCCGCCTTCCCAGTTCTCTTTAGAATCGTTTGTGGTTGTTTGTGGTGATTTTCCTTTCGTTTGTAGTTGAAAGATAAACAAATGACGATAATTTAAATAAATTGTTTAAAGGTGAATTTGTTATTAATTGAGATTTCGAAAATCCGATTTTTGGGTCCTCTTTAGAATCGTCTGTAGTTGTTTGTAGTGATTTTCCTTTTGTTTGTAGTTGAAAGATCAAGAAATGGCGATAATTTAAACAAATTGTTTAAAGGTAAATTTGTTAGTAATGGAGATATCGAAAATCTGCTTTCACAATTCTCTTTAGAATCGTTGGTAGTTGTTTGTAGTGATTTTCCTTTCGTTTGTAGTGAATTTGTTAGTAATTGAGATATCGAAAATCCGCTTTCGCAGTTCTCTTTAGAATCGTTTGTAGTTTGTGTGATTTTTTTTTCGTTAAATTATCACTACAAACAACTACAAACGATTTTCGATATCTCAATTACTAATAAATTCACATTTAAACAATTTGTTTAAATTGTCGGCATTTGTTTATCTTTCAACTAAGATAAAATATTCATATTCGATGAATATCCACTAGTACGGAGAACAGCTAATTTTTAGCTAATTACAGTGAAATCTCTCTTGAACGGACACCAACGGGAAGATATGACCGTCCAAGGAAGAACTGATTATTCTCATGGCCACGCAGGCCAAACGAATGTGTCCGTTAATAAGAGGTGTCCGCCTGTAGGATGTGTCCGTTACGGGAGATTGCACTGTATATAAACAATGTTATATCTTTGACACATACTTTTATATCTTCCAGCAAGTATATCAACCCTCCGTTCAGTAATTATAGTTGATATTTTGGGATTGGAAAAACTTACCAACGCCATCGGCATGATACTACTGTTTCAAGGTGTTGCTTCTTTCATGGGAACCTACATATCCGCCATGCTAAGAGATCAAACTGGTGCATACACGGTATCGTTTTATGTGTCAGGTTCAGTACTTGCTGTCGGGGCACTATTTCTATTGATGCTAAGGAAACTTAAAGTGGACGAAAAGAAGAACATTCTACGTTAAGTTCAATTGATTTTAAATAATTATACTTTTTGCAGCAACAGTACCTATATTAGTTGTTAGACATTCTTACACTAAACCAATTAATAATACAAGTATTATAGCCTAAGGATTGCAATAATTTATGTACATAATAAAAAATAAAATCTTTTAAAACTTACTGGACTTAATTGGTACAATTTAATTTTTAATGTATCTTATTATATGATGTACGTGTGATTCAAATTGCTTGTCAGAATAGGGCACATCTAACACTGAGAAAAATAGGAGATAAAAATAGTGACAACAAACTTTATAATTAATATGAAACAAAAAAGAATCTACCGAGGCTTTTCAATTAAAAATAAAAGAACTAAGTTATTAATGGAGATAGGGAATAGATATTTCGACCTCATATAATATTGTAAAGTCACATGGTGACCTCTGTAAAGACCGACATTTATCAAATTTGAGTTCCAGTTGTTCCCCGAAGAGTTATGGAAGTCTCAATCGGTTTTATAGTTTGGTATTTCAAAAAATGAGACACTAATTGCATAAAACTTGTGGCTTCTTGTGCTTTAGTAGCTTCAATTCATAAGAATAATTTACAGAATCTCGTCACATAGAGAAAACTGTGCAATAAGTTAAATCTAGATCATACAAAATATATAATCCTGGTTATAAAAAAGAGATTTGTAAATATTATAGTAGTGACACATTACCTTTATAATACAAATATATTAAAATCTGTTGTCTGTTCAATACCAGCAATTAAAAATGTTTCTTGATTGTTTTAAATATTGTCCTAGATAACAATGGGATAGCATTGGAACCTAGGACACGGTAGGAGTGACAATGTTGGCTAGGATTAGGAAAATCTTGCACAATTTAAATACCATTTTTCTAATCGGATGTTACAATAAAGCTAAAACGAACGACGACGCAGTGCTGAAATGGTTATTACCGCACACTGTGCTGTAATGAGATATTAACGCACTGGTGAGATGCTTACCGGAATGTAATATGAGCGATTAAAGTGCAAATTAGAAAAAAATACTGTAAAAAACTCGTGTCACAATGACTTTGTAATGCTCCTACATTGAATCACTCGGCTCGTTATTCAAACTTATACTCGCATTACATAAACGTCATTGTGACACTTGTGTTTTAAAATACTATTAAAACACAAGCGTTTGTTGTAATGCGAGTGATTCAATGGACGAGCATTACAAGTTACTGTGACACGAGTTTTTTACAGTATTTTTTCTAATTTGCACATTAATCGCCCGTATTACATTCCGGTGAATGTCCCACCAGTGCGTTAATAACATCTCATTACTGCACCGTGTGGGTTAACTTATTTCCACACTGCGTCGTCTTTTGTTTTAGCTTTCTTGTAACATCCAATTAGAAAAACATGTTTTCAGCTTTTTTAGCTCTAATTAAAATTATTCCTGAAGCAAAAAATACTTTTTTAAAAAAAAACGGAAATCGGTAAAAAAATAGTTTGACACCATGTAAATGGTATTTAAGTTGTGTAACATTTTCCTAATCTAACCAACATTGTAACTCCTACCATTTCCAAGATTTCAATGTTATCCCATTTTTATCTTGGGCAGGTTGTAAATATGTTATACTACAAAAATTGTCGTAAAGATGGCGCTACACAATGTCAATTGTATTCGGGGAACACGGTTGGGTAATATGCATCTGATGTTTTCTTCTATGTGTTATTTTTTCCGTTCGTATTATAATTTTCTTGGGTTCATAATGTTAGCGGAAATATCAAATTAAAAATTCAAAACGTCATTTATTAAAATCTGACGTGTCGCTGATTAAAATTCAATTCTCCAAAATATTAATTGTTAATTTAATTCTACATGTTTAATCAACCTAAATAACTTAAAATTTATTCAATTAATTAATCAAAATTAAAATTTTGGATTGTATTTATTATTATTAGGTACCAATTTATACCTCACAAATCTCTCGATTTTCTCAAACCTTTTGTAATGCCCCCTACGAGTTCTATTGCATTTTTGTTCAAAGTCAAATCGATACAAACGAACAATAAGAAATTCTGGCACTTTTTATTATCATTGTTGGACAAATTCGCTAGAAGTTTTTTATCTTTTATCTTATCCGTTTGAGTATTATAATATATTATCGATAGAACTCGTAAAGTGTTACGTGGAAATCTGAACAAACTTTCCACCGAAATACACTATTTTGAACAAATTATTTTAACAAATCGTTCATTCGAGTTCCATAGCTCCCGACTAATCCATAAATTATTCTTATTACTGGAAGTAATTGAATCGAAAATGAAGAGTTTGGCTCATAGGATTCGCAGGTTTTGTGAAAAGAGTCCTCAATTTTTTGAAATGGCGTTCTGACTACTTAAAACGTAAAGTACATATTTATAAAACCGAGGAGCAACTCTATAGAACTCTAATCATTTTTTTTTTAATTTTATAAATGTGAAGCTAACTTCACACAGGTCACACAGTGCAGATATCGGATTGAATAGCTCTAATCTAAGATTGCATCGGATGTTCATTTAAAAACGTCATCACGAAATTTCTAAAATAATTTGAGATATGTATGTCTTAGGGCCAGTTGTACAATGTCGACAAGTCTACCCGACAGCTATCCAGCCAATATATTTATCGGGGAGCATACGGCTGTGTGCTGTATTACAAACTGCACGAACAGATGACTATCGGTGGGTTTACTATCGGCGAAATAAAAATGAAGTGGTGACAGTTTTCCTCCATATTTAGCAATTATTATTATAAATTGAGAATTCTGACGACGTATTTTCCTCTTACATTTCAAAAGCAGTGAATATTGGTTAATTTTTTTATTTATTTATTTATACATTAATCCCAATAATACAAATTAAACATTGTTTGTTTAAATTTACCAAGGAGTGAGGAAAACCACGAAAACCTCACTCTGAGAGCAGGCCCTAGGATTCGAACCCCGAACCCCGTGACTGATAGCCAAGTGTGCAAGTATCATCGGAGCAAATGTAAATATTGATTGAATATTTCACTCAGATTTCACTGAATTGATGAATATTTTACAGATTTTTGTATATAAGCCGAACCGTCGTTGCTTTGCTCCGTGGAGATTGGTCTGCGATCCCAGTTTCCGACGTCATCGAGATCTCTTTGATTGGAATTATTTGTGAATTTGAATAGTGAGTAAATAAATTTACATTATATTTACACAAACGTTTTCATTACTTACACTTTTTTAAAGTGAGACGCGGTTGAAAAACAAAGTAAAATTAAAAAGAAAAAAGAGCAAGGTTGAGAAAATTAAAAAATTAAGAAATTAAAATTTCTTTCAACGTGAGGCGCAGTGTCGAGCCTTTTCAAGTGAGAGGCATTTGAAAAGAGAAAAATTAAAAAAAAAAGCCAAAAACCAAAAAATGAGAAAAATTAAAGTTGAAAAAATAAGAAGTTACAATTTTTTTTAACGTGACGCGCAGCGTCGAGCTTTTTTGAAAGTGAAAAGCGTTTCAAAAAAAAAACCAAAAATTAAGAAAAAAGTAAAAATTAACAAATTACAAATCTTTTTAAAGTGACGCCTAACGTCGAGTAATGAAAGCGAGACGCGCAGCTTCAAGCCTTTTTTAAAGTGAGACGCGTTTGAAAAACAAAAAAGAAATATAAAAAAAATGCAAACATTAAGAAATTACATTCAACAAGTCCATTCAACGAGACGCGGAGCGTCGAGTCTTTTTTTAAAGTGAGGCATTCGAAAAAAAAAAAGAATTAAGAAAAATTAATATACAGGGTGTACCGATGATCCCAAACCAATCACAGGTGAGGACGGGGGTTAGCGAAGAGTAGTGCTATTTAGCCGGTCTGCTGAATTTGGCCGTAATCCGTCATCCAACGACTAACTAGTTGGCTGGGTGAACGGTCCCGGCTTTCTAGTTAATATACTATTTTCCCATCCGGTACTGCTTAATTTGTCAGACATAAATATGTTTATTCCAACAAATGTCTTTAATGTCCCATCTGATAAATAATTAGCTCGGGTGATGGAACAAGCCAAAATCTCACTGAGATCCACAAAATAACGCTGTTTACAATTCAACAACTTCAATACCACAAGTATAAATTATCTTTCATTATTTTTGTAAAAACTATTTATTTAAATGCTGCGTATAGGTACGCTGAGTTCCGCGAGCACTTCCACCTGTTTTAATAATAATAATAATATATTTATTTGCCCAACAGAAAAACGCCAATAACAGGACAAAAATAATAAAATAAATGTCAAATAAATGTAGTCCTACAATTTCTAAACTAAATCTAAAATATATCAAAAATATACAGGGTTTTCCACGGTAGCCGTTCGTTAGAAGTTTCCGAGGTTAGAAAAAACCTGGAACTCTGAATTTTTGGAATCCGGGGCTATTCAAGATTCTCTTTCATTTTAAAACATTTTCACGGTCTTACCGCTTCCGGTTATACCGGAAGTCGCCATTAACTTTCTTATTTTAAATGGAACACCCTGTATATTATTTCATTTTTAAATTCCTGAGAAAATTTTATGATGAGTTCTAATAGGTTTCCCTATACCTATTTTCAACTGCTACTTAGATATCTTGATTTTTTTGAAAATTTTGAAAGATGTAGCATTATTTGCAACACAGTATCTTTTGCCCATTTTCGATTGGGAATAAACACTTCTAGGGTAAATGGAAGCACAAGAATGACACTTTCAAAATCCACATTGACAATTGCTTTGTCGCATACAGGCTGTCCAAAACTGCATGACCAATTACAAAATCTTCAAAGTTGAAAAAGTTCTTTTTTCAAATGGAACAGCCTGTATATTATTGGATGATCAGATGCAGAATTTAACTCTGCATCGATTCGCTATGACTTTTCCTATACCTATTTGCAACGGTTTTCTTGTTATGTCAATGTTTTCTGTTTTAATGTGATTTTTGACAGAAACTGAAACATCGTATGCGTTTCATTTTAATTACAAAATGGATACAAAACAGGAACATAAGAAAATTTGAAACGTAGTACCAAATGAAAAATAAAAAAAATAGGAACATCATGACAAGAAAAAATAAAATAAATTGAACGAAATAACTACAATAATAATTGTTCTATGTGACCACCATTTTGGTTCAAACACTGAATCACTCTATCATGTACTCCTCGCGAAACCGATGTCCAAAGTTCGTCTGGGGTTATATTGGTGAACGCATCGTGAACACGGTTCAATAGGAACTCTCGTTAATACAGGTGTAGAGTACACTTGCTCTTTTATGCGACCCCACAGGTAAAAGTCCAAGGGCGTCAAATCGGGTGATCTGGGTGGCCAGTTCCAGGGTCCCTGGGGACCAATCCACCGATCCTCGAACATCAACGTCAATTGTTGATGTACAGCTAGTGTGGAGTGCGCGGGAGTACCATCTAGTTGACACCAACTGTTTGCTCTCTCTCTCCTGGAGGTAGAGTATTTAAAAAATCACTAACAAATACTCTAAGTATCTCTAGATATCTAGCCCTAATTAAACTTTCATCGTAGACTTGATATGCTAGGCTATTGTCCATAACCAGACAAAAAACATTAAAGCTAAACCGGTCCTGGTGATTATTCTCCCTTAAGACGTGTGGATTATCTTGTGTCCAGTAGTGAATATTTTGACGATTTATAATTCATTGCCTGCTGAATTTTGATTCGTCAGTCCAGATAATCTTATAAAGAAATTGGATCTTCGGTCATTTTTGTGCACATGAACTCGCAAAAGGCGAGTCTTGCCTCATCACCACGTAACCCTTGTAGAGTTATTTCACAAAAAGGATGCATTTTGTGTTTTTTTAATATCCTATGAATTGAAGTTCTTGATATGCCCAATTCCAGCGCTGCTACTGGAATTGAACTCCGTGGATAAACTTGAAAATAAGCCAAAACATTCACCTCGTTAGCTTCATTATCTATTACTGGCTTTCGGTGATTACGAGTTGCCTTTACACTCCCAGTTTCCAAGAACCGAGCTTCAATTCTTGCAAATTTTCCAGGAGTCATTGCTGGTAAGTCCGAATATCGCTCGTTAAATAATCTACACGTGCGTCTGACAATTCGTTCACATTCACCATGCGTATAAAACAAATTTGGCAGATCATTATTCGAATATTCTTCAATATTCTCCATTATTAACTGTATTTCATAGAATTAGCAAAATATAATTGTACTACTTTGACATAAAATCAACAACTGTCAAGTCACTTGTTCTAATTCCTCTTATAATCAATGCTTACTGCATACGATTTTGTAGTTTTATTAGATTTTAGTAAAAAAATATGGAATAACAAGAAAACCGTTGTAAATAGGTATACACGCATAGTAGTAGAACTCATCATAAAATTTTCTCAGGAATTTAAACATGAAATAATATACAGGGTGTTCCATTTAAAATAAGAAAGTTTATGGCGACTTCCGGTATAACCGGAAGTGGTAAAACCCTGAAAATATTTTAAAATGAAAGAGAATCTTGAATAGCCCCGGATTCCAAAAATTCAGAGTTCCAGGTTTTTTTCTAACCTCGGAAACTTCTAACGAACGGCTACCGTGGAAAACCCTGTATATAAAATATTAGAAAAGGAATCAAAACAAAAATTAATATAAATCAAGTGAAATTAAAAAGAAAAATTATTAAAGTATTAAATAAACATTAAACAAATAAATTCAGAGATAATCTATGAGCGTTGACTGCCATGTGTGTAAGTAGGGCACGTCTAAGTACATTTGACCGTGCAAAAGGGATTTTAATGACATCGAAAGAACGAGTATTATGTGTAGGCAGCACAAAATTAATTTGCGAAAGCACAGCAGGACAGTCAACATTCTGACGAACCAACTGCTCCAAAAATCTAGCACTTGCACTCATCCTTCTGCTTTCCAGTGAAGTAAAATTATGCCTAGTCTGTAAATGATCATATTCTACTCCACGTGGTGGATAGACACGGTCAATTTTAAATGATAAATATTTGAGAAAACGTTTTTGAGGTTTCTCAATTGCCAGTTTTTGGACAGTAAAATGTGGATACCAGACTAGTGAGGCATATTCGAGTTTAGGTCTAACAATAGTGTTAAATAAAGTTTTCAGAACAGTAGATTCCGTAAACAACCTTCAAGAGCGAATCAAACCATTTTACCATAAATGTAGATCAAATCGAATATTCATGCGTTGAAATGTCCACACGCAATCAAAACAGACTGACACTCACAACTATTACTGACAATTGCGCGTGAATCGCCTCCTGCTTCTGAATTATTCTGCAAATTGCAGTCACAAAGGGGTGGTTTATTATAGCAAAAAATTGAGTAGCTTTGTCCAAACTATTTTTATTTCAATCTAAGTGGGACATTTCGTCTTCATTAACCCATCATTTATTTCTAAAATTAATAATACAATAGAGAACAAAAACACAATGAAATTACCAGTAAATTTAACACGCGATCATGTGCCTAATATCAAAATTTAATACACATAATTCTATTAGAATAGTTAATAATTTGCAATTTATATAATATGTATATGAATCAAGAGTAAAATGTTGTTTTCTAATTTGATGTTACTATAAAGCTATAAACAAAATCTGACCGTATTAGGATTAGTTGTCAACTTTCTAACACTTTATCAATAAACATAGTTTGACCAAGACTGTGCAATTTTTTGCTATAATTAACCAGCCCTATAATTGTATTGTGCATTTCTTTTTTCCCTTCATATGCAACTGTTAAAATATTCTATTAAGCCATGGCACTTCTGTAAATGACGGAACTCTTAGGAATTTTTAAAGCGGTTCATGAGTATGTTTCTCCGAAAAAAACAGCTAAACTATTTTGTTAGAGAAGCCCACAGACGTCCTATGAGATTCAACTTCGGATTCCCATTGGCCAGTCCATTATATTCTTATTTCAGTAACCCTAAGTATAATATTTCCTATAAATTTCCACTTAAATTCTTCAACCAATAAATCACAGTCTTTCAAGCGATCATCGAAATAAATACCTACTGCCCCAAAACATGTTTAATCAGGCTGCTTTGCTTATTATTATTAACAGCTGTATAAACCAAATAAATGAATTTGAACTATATGTGAATGATTTTAGTTTTGAATAATGTTACGTAATGCATTGATTATTACAGCACCAACGTAATCAATAGATCAAATATACTTACGTTTACAGAAAGCATCTATAGTCTATACAAATTACGATATACTTAAATTCTTTTATTACAGCAATAATATACTTAGGTAGCAGAATATCGAATGCCACCTTGTGTAATGTAATATAATAACAATCACATTATGTCTAGATTATATTTGATTCAATAATAAATAAAAAGAACAACAAATATCTGTGAGCTAATATTACATCAATTACTACTTCCTGCATTAGCGGAGTTCTAGAGAACCATAATTTATCAAGTTAAATACGTGGTTTAAAGACGCTTATTGTGTGAGCACGTTTTATACAGCGTTAGTCAATTTGTACCAACAGGAATCCGCCGGATATGTTTGGCGTATTTTGTGCAATTATCGCATTAAGACGGATAAATAGTTATTTTAAATGAGGTATAAACGCACAGCTTCAGTTGTTGCTGTTCGTGTATCGCTCCTACACGTCAAAAAAAAAAAAAAACGAAAACATTAAAATGTACGTAGTGTTCAGGTTGCGCATCTGAAAAATATATCTGCGAAAAATAAAATTACTCCATAGTTACTACATTCTCAATCGTGTAACCCCAAATAATGGATGTATTCTCGTTACATTTATGCAACGCCCCTATTAACTTGGTTTTACCCTGAGTGGGTTATGTGAATATGTAATTTTAAGTCCCCCGTCAATAAGATTAACATGAATGATTCCTCTAACAAACCTGTTATAACAAAAATCCAAAAGAAAAATGAAAAAAATCCCTTACCACAAAAATTAAAAAAATACAAATCTAAATACGTATTTCGGCAACTAAGTTGCCATCTTCAGTAGAAAACAAGTGAAGAGCAGTGTTAAACGTAGTGTTTTCGGCTGAGGTAAACCTTGGAAGATATGCTCTTCACCAAATCACTAGTGGAATAACACGAGTGTTATTCCACTAGTAATTCACTAAATTCACTAATAACACGAGTGTTATTCCACTAGTAATTCACTAAATTCACTAATAACACTCGTGTTATTCCACTAGTGATTTGGTGAAGAGCATATCTTCCAAGGTTTACATTAGCCGAAAACACTACGTTTAACACTGCTCTTCACTTGTTTTCTACTGAAGATGGCAACTTAGTTGCCGAAATACGTATTTAGATTTGTATCTTTTTAATTTTGTGGTAAGGGATTTTTTTCATTTTTCTTTTGGATTTTTGTTATAGTTTTCAAGCCACAGTTTCCACCCATCACAGGAAAACCTATGTTAAACAGTAAGCAAAATTCCAATTGCCAGCAATTAATTTGGGTGGTAATCTGAACATAAATAAGTATTACTAAATGACACAATAAAAATAATCACTTCAGCAGCTCACATCTGAATGTGTGCAAACTAAAAAATGTTTAAAGAAGGAAAGTTTAATGGAGCAGCCTTCGTCGAAACTCAACATGTTTACTTTCGACCATATAGCGTTTCTTGATAGATTCTGCTTTATTTACGTACCTAAATCACATGTCATATCAAAATGCCATTTCAAAATATGAGTTTTTCGACAGAACTTAATATACTTATCATTTTACCACGAATCTTTTATTTCAAAAATGTTTACCTAAAGTTAACATATGTACCTATCCCATTACTATGGGTATGTTCCTTTTATTTGATACCTACTTTTCAAAACTAAACATGTTCAATCGCTTGTTACTCGGACCAACATTGGTTCAAAAGCAAAACTTGTTCAGAAAAACCGATATTAATGATCGAGCATACGACGCATAAAACACAAGCAAAAGCGTTCTACTAACTCATGGAAGAAGCCAGTACTACTCCTAAAACTGTCATTCGGTCTTGATCCCCAGCAGGTCCACCCTTTACCAAAAGTCCCTATTGGCTAGGCATTTTACCGTCGACAAGTTTCACTTCATATATTTTCTTGTGTATCATATTCCTCAAAGAACCCAACTTTCTCCACTTAGAGTGAGGCACTGAAGAACGTTCTAACGAAATCGGTTCAGCCCTCCTGCATTATATCAGAAACATTAATCTTTCGTCAACACAAAATCTGCCGCTTTTTCTTGTTAAAAAATTGACGTTCATGTTTCAATTAAAGAAAAATTAAAATTGTTTTGTATATAGTATCTATTAATTCTAATTCCTGATAATATTACTTTAAATAATTATTACAGATGTCTTGGATATATTAGTTTTTTCTTACATGGCAAAATTTAATATGTTCAATAAAAAATTACTAATTACGGAAGAACCACTAATTGTGCAAAATAAATTGAAAGGAGTATTTTACTATTGAACATTCAACTTGTGCAATGACAATTGCAATAAAGAAAAAAAAATAACCTGGAACTCTCCAGCAGTTATTTGCATTTTCTGAAAAATTTAAAAAATTGGACATGTTGAGGTCTTTGTAGAAAGCTCTTCAATCGTCAATCTAAACTAACCGGCAAAAAAACCGCCCACCCGTCTGATACACGTTATCGATTTGCACATGTATTTGCGTGTTTGTACACAAATTGGATGGTCCAACAGTGGAGTGCAGTTTTGTTTACAGAGGAGTCGCGTTTTTGTATACGATCCCCAGATGGCCAGAGAAAGAGTGTGGAGAAGACTAAATGAACGGTATGCAAACTGTACCATCTCACAGCGAGTCCCTTTTCGGGGAGGTTCCGTTATGGTATGGGCTGGTATTTCTACCGAAGCAAGAACCAACCTCATATTTATTGGGAACGCCCATAAGTATGTGGAAGAAGTTTTTCAAGAAGCGGTCGTTCCATTTTCTCATTTTATTGGTAGAGTTCGTTTAAATGCATGATAACGGAAGACCACATACAGCACGAATTGTGAGGGAATACTTAAACAAGATTGCCATTCGCGCATTCGATTGGCCACCATTTAGCCCAGATCTTAATCCAATCGAACATCTTTGGAATCAACTACAGAAGTAATTAATGTATGTAAAATTGTTTACGTACAAAAATTCAAGTGGGCGGTTTTTTTTCAGGTCAATTTATATTTTCGATGATGTCACTTCTCGAAATGAAAATTTGTTATATTGATTGCAGAGCAGTAATAAGGGAACACCGATGGGGTTGAAACTTGGGACATTTGTAGAACTCATCGAGTATTATAAATCGCCGCTTTCCGCTCTTACGGGACCTCACCTTTATGAAGTGAAAGCTGTATGCGAATTAATAAAAAAAAATAAAATGATAAATGTATCTCTAAATACGGCTTCTATAAATCTGCGGGGGGATATCTTCAAGAAGAATGGGAAGCTCATCAAAGATTTTCGGTCCTAGGATAACATTTCCGATGATTCCTCTCCACACATTAACCGAAACTCGGTGCTGAAATCTACTTTCTGGCAAAGCATGGGGATTTTCGTCGCTCCAGATGTGCTCGTTATGTGAGTTGTTCATCCCATCAAGAGTGAAGGTGGACTCATCAGCGAACAAAGCAATTGGGAGGAGATCCTGGTTCTCTGGGATCCACGAGCAAAATTCTTCCCGTTTTGCATAATCGGCAGGTAAGAGATTTTGTACTTGTTGTACGTGGTATGCATGCAGCCCATTTTCACGTAAAGTTCTGTGAATCGACGCTCTTTTCTGTCCTGTGGTGGCAGCAATTCTTCTTATGCTGGTTTTCCGATTCTCAGAAACTTCATGAAGAACAGCTTCAGTGTTGTTTCTTCGCGCAGGCTCTCGCTCATTAGTCTTTTTCGGGAAGGATCCTGTTTGCCGGAGCGATATGAAACAGTTCGTGATGGTTGTCCGACAAGGATGTCTTCGGTTCGGGTAGCGTTCTGCGTACTCTCTTGCCGCTGCTTAAGCGTTTCCTCCACAATAGCCATACACAAAATATCATGTCGGCGTACTCCTCCTTCGTAAAAAAAGGCATTTTTAAATGTTCTGCGAGCGAAATCCAAAACTGTCAAAAATACAACAAAACTGCTTGTTACCGTGACCGTAACTAGTGACTTTCAGCGCTTTTGACCACCCATATCTCGAAAACGGTTGAGAATTGGACCTACGCTGACTGGAAGTGTTTTGCTAATTTTGATACAAGGAATAACCCTATGAAGTTATGCAACTCAACGAGGAGCTATATTAAAGGATTATTATTTTTATTATTTGAGTTAATGATTTGTTACAACATCAAAATTGTATTTAAATTTAGTATTTTAGAGTATGTTGACATATGTATATAACAATCCTGGAATAGTAGACAATAGTTAATAAGTATCATTGTATTATCAAAATTGAATACCGTATTAATGGAGTTCTAATGAAAGCTATTTCTAAATGCAATATGTTGAAGAAAATAATATCGAGAATATAACGAGAAACACAAGAAACAGTTAAACAGACAACTAAAAGCAACGGAGAAATTTGACAAATGACATTACAAAAACGTAGCGAATGATATTCCTATATAATATTTCATTTTATCCAACATAAATTTCGTATGGACACCCATTTTTCTTTTTATCAAACGTCCAAAATGTAAGGCCATCTTTTTAACGCTATGTTCTTATCGTGAATCGACTATAGATGGATTATAGGAATATGTCAAGTTCAATCCTAAACAGTTCGCAAATGTAACTACTGTAGTTATGCTTTCTTCAGAAATAAAGTTTGAAGCTAGGTAAAACTCGACGCCGCTAATTGTAATTTTTTAAATTTAATAATTTTCAAAATACTCTAACTACGTATAGGTGAGGTGTAAACTAGGCTTTAACTAGTAATGCGATGAATCAAAGTTCTGAACTTCATATACAAGTGTCCCATGACATGACTGCCACAGCTTGAGAATTTTAAGTCAAAAATGTTTAATTAACATATTTCTGAAACCTATTCGTAACTGAGCTACAAGCAATTGAAATTTTAGGTAGCTATACCCTTCTAATGCAAGTATTAGGTACCGCTGTTGATTTCCTTCTTAAAGTGTCAACGTGGCTGGTATTCATTAGGATAGCGAACGTCAATTAAGTAATTAGGCAACTTTATCTTTGTGTAACATTCAAAAAAAAGTAGTACGTTAACTTTTGTCGAATGAAGAATACGCCGACATTTACTTTGTTTATGGATTGTGTGATGAAAACAAGAGGAGAGGCAGTTAATAATATCGTCGGCGATTTTCCACTCGTAAAGTGCCTTATAAAACGGTTTTTAGCAATGTCCATCGGTGTTTGAGAGAAACTGGCAAGTTTTGCTTCTATTCGACCAATTTCGCGAGACGTTCAGAAATAGCTACACAAAAATTTCACTAGTACATTATATGTATAAATAAAATCCACATATCTATAGGTAGTGTTCAGTTAGAGTAGTTGGCGATCCAAAGTATGTTCAATTGTTTTCTATACAAAATCAAACTTTTGCTTCATATTGCTTTGGAAATCAATGAATTGGAAATGGTTTTCATTGCGCTAAATACTTGTTTCAAGGATGCTTTCTGGTTCTTTCTCTTCTTCTTCTATGATTCTTCCTTGTTTTTGTAGATCATAGTCATATTTCTTTTTCGACAATGTCTGATGTTATCCATGCTTTTTTATTAGCGATATAATTACCTGGTAAAACTGCATGACTTAAAACATCAGGGTGTATGTGACCTTCCAATGACAAGGTACCTTCTCTTCTCGGTGCCCGTCATGCTGGCACCGACAAAAGCAGTAATTCCCTCTGGGCTCTTTTCGCCCCATTGACACTTTTCTTTTCGGAATTTTAGTGTTTGGTTTGTGACAATTTTATAAGGGGCCGATTCCATCCCCGTTGAAAATATTGCTGTCTTTATTGTGGGCCAAATGTTGTCAAACCAGTCCTTTGTTGTTTCAGCAGAAACGCTTGTGCCTTCTCCATGGATTTTCTCGTTGGATGAAATACGGTGCCTCTTCTTAAACCGGTCTATCCAGCTTTCTGCACACGATATATCATTATTGTGGAACAATATCATGAAAAATTACTCTAAATCCCTTTTTTGTTTACACCATTGAAGTAATGTTGGATCAATATCTTCGTTTTGGTTTTCGAATTCGTTTTAAATGGCCGAATTTAATGTTCCTTTAATTTTATCCTTGTTTTTCCAAATTGTGTAAACAGTAGAAGTTGACAAGCTGTCCACAAATATCAGCATTAGATGGTCACTGTCGATTTCATTAATAATTTTTTCTAACGTAAGGGATTTTCTATTGCTCGGCCTGATTATTAACAACAAATTATCTACTAAATAAAAGCTCTGGGCATATACGGCATCAGCATACGCACGAGAAAGTAGATGAGTTATGACAACTTTGTTTACATTATTGTTGCGTTTGCGTGAACACTACGCCGGGCGAGTGATGTATCGACCCCTCGTTATAATCGCAGTGACAAATAGAAAATTTGCTCGTATACAAAGAAGTATTAGGTATATCCAAGCTCGTTGTATCCGAACTCAAATTGTATCAAATTTAATGAACAATTTTTCGTAATGGCCCGTTCGTTGTAAGTTGTACTCTTTATAAGCGGGGCCGACTGTAATATATTGTTTTTTCCATATTTGTGATCTGAATATCTCATTACAAATTGCAAGATATGAATAAATTAAAGAAAATTGCATCACCCGGTAAATGTACAATACAAAAACGATTAGTACTGTTAGCTAGCAAACAACCTCATGTATGATAATAAAAAATAGGGACTTCCCCTAACTAACTGATTAAATGATGATATAGATTACTGCAAGAACAATATGTATAAAAATTATTTCTTTAAAGATTAGCTGGTGGAATAAAATCCAAAAACAAAAAAATGTGTTAAGTTGCTTATCAAAGAAAGAAAAAATATAAATTAATATTATTTTACAAAGGAATTCAGACATCACTTACAGCAAAGGGAAGTACCTGCATGTGCTAGCTTCGAGTAAAATGCTTTTGCGGTATGGAAATTATGTCAGTCGGCATTTAAAGGCGGTCGTTTTTTGTAGGTGTATTATAGATTTATAGCATAACTAAATAATATTGTTTTTCAACGTGTAAGGATCACAATCATCTACTATTTACTAACAAAAATGATATTTACCGCGGTACCATTCATGTAGACCAGTTGAACATATCTTTAATATTCGTAATCAATAATCTGCAGTTATAAAAAAAATATATATTTACACTCTTTTTACCTGCGATTTGAGAACATATGTACATTTATTTAATATGTCAATCGGTTTTGCGCTAAAATATATTTAGGTTATTTGTAAAAATGATCTTTTATACAAATTGAATTTAACAATGTAATCTTTCCGAAACCCTCATACATGGTTAGGTAGGAATACAATGTCGCATGAATATTTTGAACAAACTAAATAAAAATATGAATCAATATTTAATTACAATTAATATACAAATAAAACAATAGGAAAAACGAGACTTACCGTTGTAAAATTGCTTTTTGGAACAGTAGCTTCTCTCTTCTGTCTTGTTTTTGTACCTGTATCTTCTGCATTTAATATTAAAGATTTTGACTTAACCGGCGGTGAATCTGCATGTCCGTGCAATGTTAGTCGTTCATAATTATTATTTGCAATCACGTGTAACACTCCGAAATTCAATAAGAAGCAGGCTATAAACAGTATTCGCAGCACCATTTTTATCATACGACATTTACATGACAACTGCCAAACACCAACTAACGAACTAACCTAACCTGCCAGCGAAAGTTAAGAATCGAGTTGATTCGGATTTCAACGACCTCAACCGAAGCAAATACGTCAATCTTATATCAGCTTGTGTATTTTATTTATCTACGCGGGTAGGTTAGTCGAAGAAACTCCTTGCACCTATATGTCATATTACAGACTATATCATGTGTACCATGCATAATGCATATAAGTATTTCACCGGCTAAGAAAGAATATACAAATGTGTCTTTTGAATAGATTTTATTATATTGTAATATAAAGGTGTTTATACAGGATTGGTCTACGAATATCTTGAATGCGGTTTGTCATACATAACGCACGTCGTATCTACGTTGTACAGTTTATGCGCTTTATCCTCACGCACAGCTACGTCATCGGTACGAGGAAACGGGCGTACGATATTGCATATACGAATTACAAGGAAAACTGAATTACGAATAACGAGCGAGTTATAACATGTTTGGATATTTCTTCGGGTGTGTTTCACTCCATTGAGCATACCCTCTTGCTATTACGCATCCGCCAGTTTATTTTGCGTAAGCTGTAACATACATACGAGATCCACGAGCAAACTTAGAAGTGCGCATTTTGGAAGACCGTTTTAATTGAAAGAATTATATTTTTTATGTGCAACTGAAGATATCGATAATAAACTTTAGCAGCTAGACTTAATAGCATAGACAATTTGGAATTTCCAATAAGCATATAAATTTAATTTTATTATAAAAAGAATATAACTTTTGCGCTACGAAGTTAAAAATGTACTTAACATATTATATACTTAAAGGTATACAAATGGGTATGAAATACAAATTTCAAAAAAGAATGTTCATAGATAAACGCATGAAATAGACAAATTTCTTTATAAATGGAATGTATTTTCTCGATATAGAAAATACAAATGTAATATACAAAAAAAGCAATTTTCTAAGTATAAAATGGTCGTATGTCAGATTTTAAAATGTGTGTTCGTAAAAATTTAAAGTTTGCTCATTTATTAAATAATAAAATAAAAAACAGTGTATATCAGTACTAGATGTATGTTAAAGAAACGCAATTGAAAAAAATAAAAAATTAAAACTATCCGACAATGACAGAAAAATGTCTGAATTCCTATTTGTAATTAAGAACTGAATGGCAGCAGTATCAACAGCTTCGCAAATGTAGCAACTGTCTGCCGAAACGTACGTACCAAATTAAAAATGTAAAAAAAAACTACAAACCCAATTATTGAATATCATTTTATTCGAATTGTACCAATATATGTATTTTACTTTAATCAATGTAAATGGTGATACATATACAATGGAATACAATAGTTTATTAATATGAAAAACTAATTACCCAGCCAATTTGGAAGCCTGGAAAAACTTGACGGACCAAGCGTGCTTGACGGGCCAAAGGCGCTTGCGCGCAGCCCGTTTCATTATAAAAAAGCCCGCCCCGCATCTGGAATTTTTCAGAAAGCGGACAAAGTGTGTCAGCCCGGCCCATTCACACCTCTAGATCTAAAGCACACACTCAACGAACATTTCACAAGTTGCATGTGTGAAACGATGAACTTTAATTTTAACAATATAAATAGTATTAACATAAATTAACTGATTAAAAAATACGAAAAATACCAAGATAGGTAACGTGGTACAAAGATAAACCTGGACGATCGCCGTATAAATACCCTACATATCTCCAGATTTACTTTTGTGTCACGTACACTCACACTGTGACGTAGACCGGACATTTTGGGTATCCGTGGGTGTACATACCAAAGCACAAGAAAACAATATGAAGGTATTCCCTAATAGTTATATATTCCCCAACTATTACACCTCTGGGTGTGATATTGTTAACAAATAAAAAAGAAATGGTTTGGGAATCTTTTACCACCTTTTATATAAATATTAATAAATCTAGAGAAATAGTGAATGTGTAAGGTAAATAAAAATTACTTTTATAAATAGAAGAATTAAAAATATTCTTCTAAACAATAAATTTCATAATTCAAATTTTACACACATCCAGTAGCTTCAAACTTGTGAACAATAATCATAATTACTGATATTGCAAGCCCAGGCCTATTTTCAAAATAAGCAATCACATTTATATCACAAAAGAATAATGATGAGGTGTTAACAAAATTTACTTTAAAAATCAAAATAAATTCTTATATCATTAAATTAAGATACTCTTCCAAGAATGTTAGAAACATAAACAATAATAAAAATAACAATCGCCGCAATATGAGATTCTATGAACCACAAAATAGAAAATACCCAGAAGCTTCACTTCCCTAATTAAATGGACAGATAAGCTATAGGCCTTAAATAATGTTTTTCTACTAATCAATGTAATTAATTTGAGATAATTTTTAAAAATTGCCTCAAAGCATTATTTAATGATTTCACACTGCAAGAAGTGCATATTTGCAAACTATATGCCTGCTCATAAAAGAATCACAAGCTAGTTACATGCGATTCGATTGGCTAAAAGAAATCCGAAACAGTTTTCTGACTGATTTCACAGTCTAGTCAGAGCCAATCATACATGGCTCTGACTAGTTTGTGATTCTTCTCTGAACAAGCCTTATACTTTTTTAATCAAATCATCGCGTCCCGTTTGAAAGGATATTCTGGCCCCTTCTTTAGTGAGATTAACTGTTATTTCGTTTCCTTTCACTCCTGTGTGCCCCGGAACCCACAGTAGGGTTACCTTGTTCCTTTTGCGCAGCTCGTTTAGTTTTCCTAGACACTTCCAAACCATTTTGGAGCTTGTTATCTTTGACATTAGCGCCCTGATGGCTGTTTGACTATCAGATATTATGATAATTTTTTGCTTTTTGTAGCTTCTGTCAAATGGACGCATCTTTCAATAGCGTGTATTTCCGCCTGGAAGATACTTGGGTACATCCCCAAGCTTTCGAAAATTTGGTTCTAGGCCCATATATCCCTATTCCAGTTCCATTTGATGGCGTTTCTATTGAGTTTCGAGATGGTGTATTTGTCCCATTCGCTCTTGGTGCTAAGCTTTGTGGTAAATTCTTTCACAACGCTGAACTTGCTTGGCATGTCATCTTGGGGCATGTCCCAGGTTTGATCACCTTCAAGAGGCTGAGGCCTATGCCTAACCATTTTCTTCTCCGATCATTCTGCGTATGGTCCTTTTGACTATATGCTCTCGCCCAAAATGTGAAGAGGAGTAAGATTTAGTACCACCTCCATAGCTGCTGTTGGACAGGTTCTCATTGCCCCCGTTATGCATACACATGCTAATCTTTGCACTTTGGAGAGATTAGCTCTCGCGATGGCGAGACTAGTTCTTTTGGTCCAAGCCAGTGCCCCATAGGTCATCATTGGTCTTACTATTGCTGTATACATCCAGCGCAGTATTTTTTGGTTGCATCCCCAGTTATTAGCTGCAAAGTTTCTACGAACTATTAAGGTCTTTTTTGGCTTGTTAGTTACTTCAAACTCATACTTAATCCACAAATGTTTATATATCCAGGATAAGGCCTAGATATTTCACCCCTTCTTCCAGTCTATGTCTTGCCCATTTGCTTTTATGGTCTTGAGAGTGGGTTCCCTTTTTCTTGTGAATGCTATTAGGGTAGTCTCAGCGAGGTTGATGTTAAGGCCCACTGGTTGGCACTACCTTTTCGGAATATTGAGTCCTCTTTGAACTATGTCACAGCGAGGGCATTCTCAAACTTTCCTCTTGCAAATATGACATAATATCAATGTATCATTAGCATACCCTTGGATTTTATGGCTAGAGCAGTCAAACTGCATAGGAGCTCGTCTACTGTCAAACTCCACATTGGTGGGAAAGTAACCCCTTGTGGACATCCTCTAGTCGTACTAATCGAAATGGTTTTATTTCCCACCTGCATTTCCACTGACCTAGTAGAAAGCAGTTGCGACAACCATATATGGAAGTCGCGGCGTCTACTCTTTCAATTAATGCTTTCTTGACAGTCTCGTGCGGAGTATTGTCAAAAGCCCCCCTCCCCCTTCCCCCCTATATCTAGAAAGGCGCACACTAGTTTCTTTATTCGTCTCTGCATCCTGAATTTCATCTGTCAGCTCCACTAATGCAGTCTCAGTGCATTTGCCCATTTGGTAGGCGTGCTGATAGAGATGCAATGGCACCCCCTCCAGGATATCTGTCCTGATATAATTCATCTACCGCCTTTTTCACTGTTTTCAGTAGGAAGGTCTGATAGGTCTTTAAAATTTCGCATGTGTAGTATCCTTCTTCCCTATTCTTGGTATAAAAGTGACTTTGGCCCTTCTCCAAACTTCTAGTATGTATCCCATTTCTAAACTACTCCGGTTTATTCCGGATTATATGTGGTAAAATTCCCATCTACTCCAGCAGCCTGGTATCTTGGAAGGGTCAAACGTGTTTATGGCCCATTTCAGTCGTTCGCTACTACATATATACCTAGACATTATGTAGCTTCCTGTTGAGGGTTTTACTTCTTTCTAATTAAATCAAATCGCAGTGTTTTACTTTGCATGTGTTTTTATTACATACTATATAGGTTACATTATTATCTATATTATATGTAGTTACATTTTACATTGAACTATTGGCAAACAAAAAAGGAAATAAGGGCGGCAAAAATTTAAAATAATTGTTCACACACTAGCACGTCCTTGGTAGGTCTTCTATGTTCCTCGTGTAGGATTTCCGGGGTAACTATTTTTCCTTCAGGAAAATGAGTTTATAGAAGGAGGAGAGCTCTTTCCTCTTCACTGTCAGTGAAGCTTCCATCTGGTTTCCTTAGTGCCATTCCTGTATCGACCCTGCCCTTCTGTAACGCGTGTTTGTTCACATAATCGCGGAGTCCTGTATAAATATATTTGTAAACAAAGTAAAAATATAGACGAAAAATAAAATTTTAACCCCCATACACGGATACAATGACACACAAATAAAAATGTAGGTACCTAATAAAACGAAAATATTTTTTTGCAATGAATTAGAAATGAAGATTTTACAGATCTTAAGTAAAATTTTTCATTCATAGTTTATGAAAGAAACCGAGAATGCCCACCTTTTTTTTAATAGGTACACATACATTTTAAAATTTATGTTTATGTATACATAGAAATAGATATGAAATTACAGCGTATTTAGGTATTTACCCATTCCATACATTCATACATAAATAAAAACGAACTAATTCCCTTATCTCTTCCAAATATGTGACTCAGATCCACGTGAGCGTTGGTATATGTATTAATAATCAACTGTGATAAATATTTGAAATACACAAACAATATAGTGTGTATTCATAATATATCGCCATGATGAATCGAAAATAAAAATAGCAGCGACTAGGATACAGTTCCATGGCGGCACAAACAAACAAATGGACTACAATTCTGAACGAAATTATATGGTTGCATCTAGTACTTTCTGCACTTCTAGGAGACATCCTGTTGTACTTCCACACGGTTGAATAACTAAACATAATTCATTTATAACGTATTACTGGAATATATCTAGATTTATTCATTTATACCAGATTATTCTATGATTTATACGAACGATTGTAAAACATATCGCTAATAAATGGTAATAAATGGTTTTTGGTTTTTCATTTAGGTGCAAATCGAGATGTAAATTTGGAAGCAAAATAACTTTAGTAGCTTTTAATCAAATCCAAACCTAAGTAGCAATTTAAGGATTGGTCCTGCTAAATTACATATTTTAATTATTACTAATAACGACGGAATGTTAAATTATTTTTAAAGATCAGAAGGGATCTGCGATCTGTACCCGGCGGCGGCGTGTTCAGTTATAATTGGTTATAACCTAGCAGAGATCGCCGCGAAATGTCATGACAACGAGCTTACGTCTTCTTTCTTATTAAATCATGAAATGAGTGTGTAAGGAAATTGCTTATACACTCATTTGTTTGTAATTTCAAATAGTTGGCCAGGTAACTAGCGGATATTTTAATAACCAAACTAGCCGGCTACTGGATAGCCGCTAAATAACCAGCCATTTCAGCTATTGGTTATTACTGGGTATTCGCTTTAACGGCTAGCCAATAGCGTAGTTGGGTATTCCATACAGTCAAGGACCATCGTTTATGTTACGAGAGTTGCGAGGTTTGAAATGTGTAGCTCTTTATAGATTTATTTATCTGATCGCAAGCTACCCACCACTATCACCATTCTAGTCAGGTTATTCTATGTGCTAAGCAGTGCTAAGGAAACGCGTCGGGGAATTCTTTTCCAATGTATAGGCTTGTTTCTGGAACAGTTCAAACGATTTGTAAGTCATGGACCCTGCACAGATCGAAATTGTTGTTTATTTGCGCATCTCCCCGACAGTTTCAAAATGGTTTCAAATGATCCCAAATCGCTGCCGAAACAGACCTTACGTGAAAGTGAAAAAATATATTTTATATATTTATAATATTGAAACATACAGATACACATATATACAGATTGTACACTGAGAAAAATGGATTGTAGAAATTAGATAGTAAATCTCTTTATGTTAATTAGTAACATAATTATTGTCAAAACGACAATATGTGGGGTATTAAGAGTAAAATAACCAGATGTTACCATGCTTATAGTAAGAGGTAAAATCTGGATGTTACCAGGTATTCGATGCATATTCAATTTCTAACATAAATGTTCGTAACGCTCTTCCCACCCCTTGCTCTATTCATTGTCGATCTTTACCGAAGAAATCGACCAATAAGCTGTATTGCCACTCACACGTGTTATGTACGTGTGATACAGGTGTACGTATTCGTGTCGGTGCATGTTTGTGTCTGCACAGAGAAAAATCCATGTTGTAATATTTACACTTCACTGTTTGACGGAAATTGTAGTAAGAATTCCTATTATTGTGCAAAATTTTAGAACAACGGCGTTGCATTTTCCTATATCACGGTTACAAAAAAAGCAATAAAATTGTTTAAAAATATTGTGTGACAATCTTCTACAAAATATAGTGAAATGTTTTACAATATTTTACAACAAGTGAATATAATAAATTGCATATAATGTAGTCAAGACAGTTATAATAACAGGTGTAGCAAATTTACTATGTTGTGTTTATTTAGGTTAGGTTAGGTGCTTGCAACAGTCACCTTACTTTGATTATTGAAAACGGCATTAATAATGAGATGGAATGAAATGAATGCTGTATAGTTTTATATCTATATAGTAGGAATATCATCATACTCATAATTGGTTTAGCTACATAAATATGTGATACTACAGCTTTTGTCGTAAAGATGGCGCTACGCTTGTTTCATAATCTTTGAAATTCGTACTCAATGTAAATTGTGATCGGTAAATGTGGCTGCGTAATATCTATATATGATGCTTATACATGGTTAACGTCGTGTAAAAAGTACTGTGGACAATCGCCCACAGACGAGAATTACGAGGCGCTTCAATACCGGTAGTACTCTACAGTACACGGGCCGGTCTGATTCCCGCAATCCTGCCCGATACGACGGCAATTCGCCCGGCTCTCACCGGCTAATCAAATTATATTAATTAACTATAATTAAAAATTATTAAACTATATTTATTATAGTTTTCATTGTTAACAGTTATTATCAAATATAGTCAGCGCTACTAGACATTTTTTTTACATTTACTAACATGTATGCTCAAATTAATAATACAAATATAGTACACTTTACCATACGAGTTAATAAAAAGTATTCACAGATATTTACTATACAGATATTGTCACCGGTAATATAAAATATGATTGTCCCTATAGGAGCTATAAAATATATTAAAGTATACTATATTTATGTTAAAGAGTACTATCTATTTCTCTCAGTGTAGAATTTATGAATAAAAGAACTTGTGACGTCAGAGCACTTTAAAAAAATTAATTATGCCTTAATGAGAAACAATTTAAAAGAAGGTTTAATGATTACAACATTCTCTATCATTCTATGACATAAAAAAAAAGTTGTGCAATTTCTCATTGCGAATAAAAAGATGAAGGTACAGCTATGAGCACAATTCATGTTTTATTGCTTCATCGTTTTGCAAGACAGGCTAACCGCTAAAAAATACATAAATTTTAATTAATGAAACGCACTCGAATGTATTCACCAGGTATTCACAAACTATTTATTTGAATATAAGTTTCTTCATATGGTTTCTTCTCCCAGTTTTTCCTGGTAGGTGGGAATAAAAACTATACTTATAATTTACGTATTTAGAAGTTGGTAGTAACGTAGTAACGGTAGTTGCTAGTTATATTTTAAAGTGGTTTAAATTTTGAATTTTTTAGTTAGAGATATTCATATTTCATCTCATATCATTCATGAATGATTCGTGGTTAGACAAGAGCATAGCCAGCTGTGACTATAGAGCCAGCAGGTGTGAAGGTAAAGCTTAAAACGATTTTACTGTGGGTTAGAGCGAGTGTTAAATAAAAGCAAAACTGGTGGTAGTTCCATCTAGTAGAGATGTCAGTATAGATTTAGTCTGTATTACCAGTATTACTTATGTTCATAGTCAAGAATTTTTAAAAGAAGCACAATGGCACGAAAACAAGCCGAAGAAATTATTGAGCAACATTTTAAAAATGTTGCTGTACCATCTGAACACAAATCGTCTGTTCAGAAATTAATGACCTCTATGATTGAGCACCCTTGCTATGATAATCCCGAGTAAGAATTTTGAGTTTTAAACATACAGTTTTTCTTTAATGACACAGCATTTTTTACCTAGCTATAAATGGTCATTAGAGGACTTTGAATTGGGCAATAGATTAGGGCGTGGGAAATTTGGTCGTGTTTTTGTCGCCCGGGAAAAGAAGTCCGGCTTCATAGTTGCACTGAAGACGTTGATGAAATATGAAATAGTGAAGGGAGGTGTCGAGCGGCAAATACTGAGAGAAATAGAGATCCAATCTCATTTAAAGTATGTTGTACATAATGTAACTGAAACTGCTTCATTGCGTCATTTTTTGTTTTAGGCATCCGAATATTTTAAATATGTATACCTGGTTTCACGATGACTTTAGAATTTATCTAGTGTTAGAATTTGCAGGCCAGGGTGAATTGTTTAACCATCTTAGAAACAGTCCTGGAGGTCGTTTTTCTGAAGCTACGTAAGATCTATATTATATTTATTGCATACACCCAGGGACGTTTTACCCATTAGGCTAACTAGGCTAAAGCCGCAGGTGCCACATTTTCAAGGGGTGCCGTGAAATTCCACCATTGAATGCAACTTTTTTTTTAAGTCAAACATTTTCTTTGGGAAGCAGGTTTTAACGTAATTTATTACGTCGCGAATCTTTTTTTATACTAGGGGCGCCAGTTGATTATTAGCCTAAGTCTTAAAACGTTCCTGCATACAACATGTCGAGGAGTAAGTAAGTTAAGTACCCAGACTTAAGCTAAAGTATTCAGTAAAGTATTAGTGATAATGAAAACTATCCACCATTTTAAGCCAGGCGCGTTTGACTGGTTCTGGCTTCCACAGGTAAAAAGTTTATTGGGGTAGGTAAATATAAAACACTACACAGGTAGTAAAACAACTGAAATTATTTAATATTCAAAGGATGTGTTATATATATTGCAGCTCGAATGTGTTACTTTAAATGGAAATATCTGTTTCACAGTTGGGCGCGATCGGCAATTCTTAATATTTATGTTTAAGAATAATAATTAAATAAATGTATGTAGACGACAAGTTTTATTCCTTACTAACATAGTAAAGTATTCGGAAAGATAATAAGTTAATGCGGTTACAAAGTTTGATATTTACTTAAACGTATGAGTAAGTCCGCATGTTGAAGGGAATTGTAGTTTTTTTTTTAAATAATTATTTTCGTTTACATTAATTTTTATAGATATGTGATTTGTGAAAGTATGCAATTTTATTAAATAAAAAAATGTTGAATTTGTATATCCATATATTCTTCATGAAATATAAGAAACCGAATTGCTTCTCTTTGATTTCATATGGGCCCCCCATGGCGTTTCTATTCAGTTTCGAGATGGTGTCTTTGTCTCATTAGTGCTAAGTTTTTTGGTAAATTCTTTCACAAAGCTGAACTTCCTTGGCATGTCGTCTCAGGACATGTCCCAGATTTGGTCACCTTCAGGAGGCTGAGGCCTATGCCTTCCCATTCTTTCCCTGGTCATTCTACGTGTGGTCTTTTTGCCCACCAAAAATGTGAAGAGGAGTAAGATTTAGGACCACCTGCATAGCTACTGTTGAACAGGTTCTCATTGCCCTCGTTATGCATACATATACTAATCTCTGCAGGACTAGCTCTTTTGCTCGAAGTCACTGCCCCTGAAGTGATCATTGCTCTTACTATTGCTGTATAAATCTAGAGCAGTATTTTTGGGTTGCATCCCCAGTTATTACCTGCAAAGTTTCTACAAACCATTAGGGCCTTTTTTGCTTTGTTAGTTACTTCAAGCTCATGCTTACTCCACAAAAGTGTGTTATCCGGAATAAGGCCTAAATATTTCACCACCTTCTTCCAGTCTATGTCTTGCCCATCTACTGAGGCTGGGTTCTCTTTTAAGTGTGAATGTTATTAGGGTAGTCTTAGCGGGGTTGATGTTAAGGCCACTGATTGGCACCACCTTTTCGTAATATTTAGTCCTCTTTGAACTATGTCACAGAGGGTATTCTCAAACTTTCCTCTTGCAACTATGACTATATCATCAACATACTCTTGGCAAGATATGCCTAGATCAGTCAAACTACATAGGAGTTCATCTACTGTCAGACTTCACATTAGTGGGGAAGTAACTCCCCGTTAATCGAGATAGTTTTATTTCCCACCTACATTTCCACTGACCTAGTATAAGGCAGTTGCGACAACCATCTGGAGGTCGCGGCGTCTACTCTTCTTTCAATTAATGTTTTCTTGACAGCCTGATGCGGAGTGTTGTCAAAAGCGCCCTCTATATCTAGAAAGGCGCACACTACAGTTTCTTTGTTCGTCACTGCATTCTGAGTTTGATCTGTCAGCTCCACTAATGCAGTCGCAGTGGATTTGCCCATTTGGTAGGCGTGCTGACAAGAGTGCAATGGCACCCGCTCCAGGATATCTGTCCTGATATAATTATCTACCGCCTTTTCCACTGTTTTCAGAAGAAATGATGTTGGACTGATAGGTCTTTGAAATTCCGGATGTGTAGTATCCTTCTTCCCTACTTTTGGTATAAAAGTGACTTTGGCCCTTCTCCAAACTTTCGGTATGTATCCCAGTTCTAAGCTATTCAGGCTTACCCGAATTACATGTGGTAAAATTACGTCCTGTCCTTTCTGAAGTAGAGCTGAAAAAAACCCATCTACTCCTGGTGTCTTGCAAGGCTGAAAGGTGTTTATGGCCCATTTCAGCCGTTCGCTACCACATATGTACCTAGCCATTATTGTAGCTACCTTGATGGGTCTTCTGTGTTCCTCGTGTATGTTTTCCGAGGTGACTATTTTTCCCTCAGGAAAGTGGGTTTCTAGGAGAAGGGCTCTTTCCTCTTCACTGTCAGTGAAGCTTCCACCTGGTTTATTGGGAAAATAAGAAAAAAGTACCATTGCAACTGCAATACATATTTTTAACATCTAGGTATCGATTATTAGCCTAATTATTTTATGCAGGGTAGAAAAAAAATATCGTTAGCCACTACCTTTGTGAATTCGATCATGAATAGTTTTTTATCTTGCCATTATAATTTCTTCAAAGTGCTTCTACTAACAATAACATGCTCATAATAGGCATTTTAATGTTGCACACAGTGTAGTAAAAAAAACTACGAATTTGTAGTATTTCTGAAAATATTATCACAAGATGAAATATTCACGCGTTGTTCTATATTTTACATGTCCTGCAATAATTTAATATACTTATATAGTTCAGCGCGGTATACCTACCAGGTAGCTGATGCCTTAGAATATTGCCACAAGCATCATGTCATCCATCGAGATATTAAACCGGAAAATTTACTTTTAACGTCTGACGGTGTCGTAAAGCTTGCCGATTTTGGATGGTCCGTGCATGCGCCTTCGTCGCGCCGAAAGACAATGTGCGGTACATTAGATTATTTACCTCCGGAAATGGTGGAAGGAAAAGAGCACGGACCTTATGTAGATAATTGGTGTTTAGGTATGATTTAAAATTTGCTTTTTTTATTATTAATTTGATGATATTTTATGCTTTTCGAAAAGGTATTCTGTGTTACGAATTCTTGGTGGGACAACCACCCTTTGAAAGTCAATCTACAGATGAAACGTACAAAAAGATTTGTAAGATTGACTTAGTGTTTCCACCTTACGTACCAAACGGAGCGGCAGACCTTATCACCAAGGTGAGATATTAAATGTGCTCTTGCTCTTTTAAATTTTTACGTTATCTTTGCAGCTGTTAGTGCACAATGTAAAGAACCGGATAAAACTGACCCATGTTATGCTACATCCGTGGATTCAACAATTTAATCATTAAAAATAAAAATCTTTTATTTCTTTGTATTTTTGTATTTCATAATATTGTAATGATTATTACGTGTTTTATTACTATAAATAAACTATTCTTGCTGCAAATACCTCCTTAGAAAAATGTTTCGGCTATCACAAGATTACCTCCTAAAATCAATTTACTTGCATTTCTTTTTGTAGTATTCAGAATACAGATGACTTATATTTGAATGATAGATTGTTTGACAACCGAACCACACAGAATTTCCACAGAAGAGTACGGTAAAGTAACGGAACTGGTACTTCAATTCCGTATATACTTCAGCTGCGTGAGAGTTTTTTTTAAATGAAATATTTTATCACTACCTAACAGAGATACACTATAATCCATGAATCTGAAAACTTCATACTTACCGTCTATGGACGGCAAATGTCAACATTAGTTTCTTCAGAAATTATCCAATAATTATTATAAAAAAAAATCTTAATTAATCCGAAATTTGTAAAAAGAACAAATTAAATATATTCATATTTATGATTAACTTGAAATTTTATATAAATAGTATAATTAATTTATAACTTTCAAATTAACATTTTCAATTTTAAATATTGTTTGGTTTTTCCTTTTTGTGTGTCATTTTAAAGCAGTTATATTTAAATACATATAATTTTTTTTTTATTTCTAACGACAAAATAACCTGCGGCGTAGTATTATACTATCCAGTAGTGTGCGGCACCTTTGAAGTTTGTCTCACAATTTTTTTCGCACATGAGCCCAAGCGCATAAGGGCGCCCCAATTTTATTTCAAAGAAAATTTTCCCAAATAGCATTAGTAGCATATGATGCGGTAGACAAATTATAAGCATGGAATCTTAAATCAGCAAGACAAGAAAAAGTATAAAATATGAAAGTGTGAAATTCGTTAAAATAAGCTTATGAAATTGAAATTTATTATTTCCTCTAGTTAGTGAAAGACAAAATTTCTTTACAAATCACGAATGTTGCGGCATGAAATGTATGGACAGTTTGGCTGCCTTTTCTCAGTTTCACAATTCGAATATTTTATATAATACGCGCGATATGTAGGTGAAATAGACAGCGCTATCTGTTGTTTAGAAGACTAACAATGTTCAAGTTAATAAGCTAAAAATTGGTTCAAATATTAGATATAGTCTTTATATTACGGACCTAGGCACAGTGGCGGCGTGGTACAAAAGCTGAAATTTGAGCGTTGGCATTGGGTCTTATGGACATGGTTTATCTACTTATATAGAATTACTGGCCCAGTAGCTATCGACCTTGTTTATATATATCTAGTTATTCAACCGGTTTGAAGTACCTTTCGATGGCGTGTCAGGTTTGGCGTGCCCATTCATTTTTTTTAATAATGTTGCATTGTAATTTCTTAATTTTGATTGGTTTTACTTTTAACTGCCAAGTTTATTTCAGAATCTGTAACCAACATAGCTCGCATTCCAATGAATATTTGGCGGTATTTAATTTCATTCATCAGTACTTTTATACTATCGCCGCCAGATATCAGCACCTTACGCAGCTCGGTTGAATAACTATAGCTTTGTTCGCTGTGCAGTCAGCAACTATCCACAACTGAACGACGCATGCGTAATAACAATTAAGCGTTCGCAGTGCTACAATTTCGGATTTGGACCGTTTGCAATTTAGAATTTGGTGTTCGCACAGTGTCAAATTGTAGTCAGTAACAGTTGGTGATTAATCCAAAAAGTTCACGAATTTCTTGTGGATTTCAAATCCGCACATGCGCATTAAACGAGAGAGATAAAACAAAGCGTGTTGAAATGTTTTCTTGTGTTTGTGAGGGGATAATCAAAAGATTGACCATACCGAAACCTGTAAATTATATTTCTTGAGTGGCAAAGCAATCAATAAATACTTTCGTATTAAAGATTTACCATCCATATTAATCCTGTTATTTTCACAAAAATACAAGCCAATATTGAAATTATTATGTATCAAAGGCCAGATAACAAACACAAACTTCAGATTATACCCTTGTTTATATACCCAGTTATATCAAAGTTCACGCTGCGCGCATAAATTCCAATTGTTGAACACAGATGGCAGTATTGTCGCTTTTGGATGTGTTCGCGGTGTAAATTATCAAACTAATTTCAAACTACAATCCTTTTTTGAATCATGCGCACTGGAAAAACTGAAATAGTTTCCAATTAACTTCTGATTCGCACAGCGAACAAACCTTATAAGATATATAAACAAGGCTATCGAGTAAGACGATAGCTGGGTGTCGAATCGTTCTTGTCATGCCAACAAACGTGCGTCGTCTAATGTAGGTTATTCTATGGTCTAATGTCAAACGTGCGCTGGTCATTTTAGTTGTTTGGTTATGCGCAGAATTATTGAAATACTTCTGTTTCTGTCCAGCCTGTCTGTCTCACTCACCTGGCAGAAAAATTTTGGCACTCAGATTTTATATTGGGTTTTCGAAGCAGACGATCTGTGAAGCAGACGCAATATAAAAGTATTAAATATATGGTTTTTTAATCACAGTTTTAACCAAATAGGATTTCAATTATGTTCAATCTTTACCGTTTAATGCGATATTAATTATCGACCGGAAATCACATGGGAATCATTGGATTGTGATAAAAGATTTATGTACGTTCTGTCCTAGAATATGGTCAAATACTGCAATTTAGAGAATGCGGAATGCTTAGTAATTGTTTACAAGTTACCATGCTTTAATGGATAAAGTTAACAATATTAACTTCAACAATGGTATCTTATGTGTTTTATTTATATGGGAACATCTGCACCAACTTTCCTTGGGAAGTGATTGTGTCTACAATCAGTCTAACCATATACCTCTTGACAGTGGATTTCGGCTTTACGGAAGCGATTTTCAGCAAACATTCATACTTATGCTGCCAACAAGATCATTCTCTTCCTGACATCATGATAATGACTATAATCAAATGTTTGGCACTCTTTTATAGTTATTGCCAATTTAGGAACCTCCGAGCGTTTGGTTCAAAATATGTATTAGGAGTAACTGGGCTGTTTATGATATTTTCAAGCTTCCTGTTCATTACGATGGTATTAAATTTCTTACAAATAGATTTACGAGATTTGCAAGATGCTATATTTTTTTTCTTATTGTTGATAGACTTATCTAAAGCTGCACGATTAGCTCGTTTTGCCCTAAGTTCCGTTAGCAAAAATGAAATTAAAAGTAACATTGCAAAGGGACTATCAGTTTTGGGACCAAAAATAACATTAGATACAGCTGTAGAAATCCTAGTGATTGGAATTGGAACACTTTCGGGTGTACCACGTTTAGAAATTTTGTGTTACTTTGCATGTTTATCCGTATTCATTAATTATGTAGTTTTCATGACATTCTATCCTTCCTCTTTATTCATTTTAATAGATTTATCAAAGAATAATGATGTTAAAAAGCGAGATGTTGTATCTACTTTGCCATGCCCTGAAAGTTGTGAGAAATGCAATCCTATTGTAGAAAGAATTAAACTAATTATGACTATTTGTTTATTATTGATTCATTTACTTATTAGACGATCTCTACAAAACAATTATAAGATTTTAGCAAGTAATAGAGAGTTAGTTTCAAATTATATTGCAACAGAAGAAACAAATTTTAATTGGCCTGGTTTGCGTAGTGATTATGTAGTAATATTGCTTTTATTATTAGTACTATTTCTGAAGTATTTGTATTTTGAATCAGTAGATATTAACAAATGTGAAAGAAAAACGAAATTTAATAAAGCCATTGGTGTTCAAGTAAACAGCTCAGATATACCTATTCAAACGAATCTGAAAATAGAAATGAAATCCTTAAGCGAATGCCTTGAAATATACAAAGGAGCTTTAAGTGCAAGCAGCTTGACAGACGATGAAATCATTCAGCTCATTAGGGGTAAATATATATCTACACATCATCTAGAAAATGCAGTAAAAAATTCTGAAAGAGCTGTCAAGATTCGAAGGCAAATGTTAAGCCAACAAGAGAAATATAAAAATGTCATCAGCTTATGGCCTTCTGAAAATTTTGACTACGATAAAGTGTTTGGGGCCTGTTGTGAAAATGTTGTTGGATATATACCAGTACCCCTTGGAATTGCCGGTCCATTAAAAATTGATAACTGCATGTACGATATTCCCTGTGGCAACCACAGAGGGATGCCTTATAGCAAGCATAAGTAGAGGATGCAAGGCTGTATCTATTAATGGTGTCTATAGTAAAATAGTAAATGATGGAATGACAAGAGGGCCAGTTGTTCGGTTTCCTACAGCTGCTAGAGCATCAATGGCGATGGAATGGTTACAAGATTCTAAAAATTTTGACAATCTGAAGCAAGCATTTGATTCTACCAGTCGTTACGCCCGATTAACAAGACTTAAAATGTGCATTGCTGGTCGATACCTATTCATCAGATTTATTGCAAAAACAGGTGATGCCATGGGCATGAATATGCTGTCTAAAGGTACTGAGGAATCTCTGAACTTTATGCGAAAGTTTTGTACAGATATGGAAATACTGAGCTTGAGTGGTAATTTTTGCACAGACAAGAAATCGGCTTACATAAACTGGATTGATGGCAGGGGGAAATCAGTTATTTGTGAAGCTGTGGTACCCTCCGCAATTGTAACTTCCGTACTGAAATCATCTGCCCACGCTATCGTCGACCTTAACATCTCCAAAAATTTAATTGGCGCGTCAATGGTCGGAAGTATAGGTGGAAATAATGCTCACGCCGCTAATGCAGTCACTGCAATTTTTATAGCTACAGGTCAAGACCCTTCTCAAAATGTTGTTAGTAGCAACTGCATCACATTAGTGGAACCATGGGGCCCAACCAGTGAGGATCTTTACATATCATGCACCATGCCATCCTTAGAAGTTGGAACTGTAGGCGGTGGAACTGTTTTACCTGCTCAATCTGCTTGCTTGGATATGTTGGGCATTAAAGGTGGTAATGTAAATCAACCAGGTGAAAATGCAAACCAGTTGGCAAGGATTATATGTGCTACTGTTTTAGCTGGTGAATTATCACTTTTAGCTTCGTTAAGTGCGGGGGATTTAGTACAAAGTCATTTGAAGTATAATCGCTCAACAAGTGGAAAAATATAATAATGTAGCAGAGATGGGCAAACAACTATTTGAATAACATTACTTATAAAGATAATTTATTGTTATCAATTATCCGTAAATGACAAATAACAAATTATCCTTGAGCAGTAGCAGTAAATAAAATTATATCCTTATACCTGGACGGTAAATAAAAGGGTCTATTTCAAAATAAAAAAATTATTTGTAAAATTATAAAATCGTTTTCAAATGCTTTCCCAATTTATTTATAAGTAATTATGTAGATTAACTGTTGCTCAGTTAATTCCCAACTCTGTAATTTAGTTCCTCTGCAAATAGATCACTAGGTGCAAACATATGCATAAAAAAAAGAAAATAAATTGTAGATTTTATGAAATAGAATTTCTAACATATCACGTTGTTTTGTTTACTTTTTTTTTTTCGTATACACTAAGATTTAAACTGAACAGTTCAGTTTTACTGCTGAGGATGGTTTTTGCGTCCCAGTGAAGTTTGTGGCAAGGTGTTTGAAAGTGTGAGATAATTTTGTGTGTAAATCCTGTTGAATTTAAACGAATTTTGCGCCCATTTCGTGATTCTGGTCTCTAGTGACTTTCACTTGTTACCGCCTTCACCATACCACAGTACACATATCTGATCACATGGTATGCGTTGATAGTTGGTTATGGCTGGTTATGGTTGGTAGCCGTCAAAATCGTTTCGCACATAACCACAATAACCTTGTAACTTGTAATAGCGTTTTAAACAAGTGGCAAAAGTGTGGACACGGTTTTGAGTAGAACTTATTTTCTTTTCATTTGCTCAAAATATTAATACGTATTTTGGACTCGGGAAGATAATGTTCCTTCCGCTCATGTCCATATAAATCGCGAAACCAGTGGGCCTCATTTAGAACTATGGCCAAAAATAAATATAACAATAAACATAATAAGACCACTTGTGACTGATGAATAATATTAATATAATTTTGTTTGTGGTTTGAGCTTTTTAAGAGCAAACGAAAAAGAAGAGAGAAACCTCTAAAACATCGTTTCAAAATAGAAGAATATTTCATTATGTTTAAAAATATTTTTAAAATAAGTACCCAGTATGTACGCAAATATACTACAGAAACTGTTCAGAAATCGAAATCAGCTGTTAAAGAACACACTAATGTTTCTAAATTAATACTTGAAAATACAACTAATTCCCCACAAAATTGGAGGTTGTTACGAGAAAATGTAATAAATTCAACGAAGCAGATTACAGTTAACTCTGTAGATTCCATAATAATAAAAGTATTTATTGCTGATGGGCAATATGAGCACGCCAAAAGTTACATAAGCTTTATGAAAAGTGAAAATATGAAATTAAACTTAGCAACTATAGGGAAATGTTTTAAACTACATCATACCATGTTCTCCAACCAGCTTTCTACACAGGAAGATGAACACAACCTACTCTTGATGTATGTAATATAGTTTAGTGATGCAACATCTCGGGTGCAAAAAAGGGGGTGAAAAAGGGTGAAAGTGCTTGTTCTTGACAATTTTAAATGATCTGAACTAGTTCTTGTTTCCATGCACTAGACCGCAGTGGACAGGACGACTAGTCGAACCAAGCGGATACTATCTTTCTCTCTTGTTTTCAGTCACAACTGGAAGAAATAATTTTAAAATTTCAAATAGTTAATATAGAAATATAGACCACATTATAGCCTAGAACTAGCTTCTAAACAATTGAAAAATGTTAAATAATAATAAATACTTATGTTATTTTGTACTCTTCTCTCAAATAGATGATGAATTGATTGAATACCATTATTATTACTGAAAATTACTATACCAGAACTTATTACTGACAATTATAATCGATCGACATCTCGAGATTCAAGTATTTGATTGTTAAAATTTCTTGGTTCAACCCATCACTAATATAAGCATAAACAAAATGTTCTAATGAAGTTAATGGTATCTTTTTTTAGGTATGACAATCTATGTAAAGAATATCCTATTTTGGATTCAATAACAAGTGAAAATGTCATCCTTGGACTATCAGTAACAAAGGCTTGGAGAAAATGTTTTCAACTATTCGAACACATAAAGATCAGCTGCATACCAAATGGTGCAGCATACAATGCAATTGTATCTGCTGCATTTTCTCATAGAGATTATAATACTGGCTGGAACCTATTTCAAGAAATGATAGGTAATTTTCTAGAATTATATTTGTTTTTTTTTGCTAAATTTTTGTTTATTATACAAATTTTCTGGTTGGTAGATTATACATATGGGAAAAGTTATTAATGTTATTTATTTTTTGGAGCTAGATGTAGATATTAAGTTAGATTATTTTCCAAATTTTTTATGCATTACCGTCCACAGAAGTTTGGCCAAGGAAAACAATTTTACAAATATGTACCTTAATAATAAATTTTATTGAATTCTAGGATGATAATTTTCATAAGTATTCATCTACTGACTTAAAACTGCACCATTGTCAGTTTTGAGCGTCAAACCGCAATATGCATAATAAATTGTCCTAGTAAACACATTTATCTCGCAAATACGTATCACCTGATCTATCTGTTGCCTCAGACACATAATATGTAGAGCACATGTAGGCTGCAGTAAACGCGTAATGTCCGCAACAAGCATCTCTCGTTGATATGTTTCAGAGACATCATTTAGTTATGCTTCTGATATATGAACACTGTCCTATCTGAGGTCCGTTATTATGTTCTCTGTATCATACACAACTTTATTTTTGGAATGAGTAGAAATCATTTTCAAAAATACATTAAATGATGTATTTATTTAATAGGAAGTATAAATATTATTGGATTTAAGAAAAGAGAAAGAGTTTCTCTCGAGAAAATCTTAAATTCAAACTTCCGTGGCCGGTAGTGTTTATATAAAATTATTTAATAATTTTGCTTAGTAAATATTCAAAAGGAATTAAAAGACATGTTTTCACTTTTTTTCCAACATTGGATATTCAAGGCCATCGTATAATAAGACACGTATGGCCAAATTGGGGAACAAAAATGAATCTTGGTACGCACACGCAATGACGTCACAATCCTTTTCATAAATCTTCATCGCCCATCCTTGTTTTTAATGTAGGGCTCGCCCATCCTTGTTTTTAATGTAGGGCTATTGCGCTGTCGTGACGTAATTGCGTGATGTTTACTAGGCATGCGCTGCGCATTGCCATACGTGTCTTATACGATGATTCAAGGCGTAGGTAAATTCATAATCTGCGTAACCGACAAAGTAAAAATAATCAATCATTTAAATCTGTTTTAAGAACTCTCTTCTCTAGTATTATAGATGTTTCACTGAAGACTGGATCTTTAGACCACTCTACTCTTCATTTAAATAAAATTGTATTCATCTTATTTTTTTTTTTATTTCGTTGGTTTTCTAAAAGCTTCGCTCTTTTTAA
The DNA here is from genome assembly GCA_949128085.1 of Cetonia aurata. NCBI lineage: Eukaryota > Metazoa > Arthropoda > Insecta > Coleoptera > Scarabaeidae > Cetonia > Cetonia aurata. The sequence continues at coordinate 5,316,089 of OX421885.1, forward strand.
TCATACAATTACACAGGCCTGCGAATTTAATTTTTTTTTGTGTGGCGCAAGGTTTAGTACGAGTTTCAAGCTCAGTTTGTTGTGCTGATTTCAAATCTACCAAGCATTTATCCGCATCTTTAAGGTTTTGTAAAAAAGTGAATATTTAGGTATTTCTTGACTGATATTTCATAAAGTGTTTCATGCTGCAAAACCTTCGTTGGGTTATTAATTTTTATTCATAACAACAGCAAAAAAATGTGTGAAATACTAGTATTAACGGGATAAAATTAATAATATAAGTATATCACAATAACGACAATTTTCATAATGTCACTTCAGACCTTTAAAGTAACTTTAAATTAAAGTTTAGGTAAGGAATACATAGTTAAAGTGCTAAAGTGACATTTACTATAAAAATGGCAATAAATGAAATAATCTGGAAAAATATTAAACAACAACAACTTTAACTTTGCAAACTCAATTTTGTAATATTTTACTACTGAATTATGTAAAATCCAAACGTGATACAAAAAAACCTAATAATATTGTAACGTTTCTCGATGATTGAACCGTTAACGGGTTTTTTTAAGAAACAACACAGGCGATATATTAACTAACTATGATTTATTTACATACCTAAAGTCTATTTAAAAATTAAATAAAGTCAAATAAAACAAACTAATAATTAATCACTTATTTACGTTCACAAATTTATTTCTACTATGTATTTATTTTCATTGGGCTCTCACTGTATTCGTCGTTTCGATTAGACTCTGCCCAATCGCTGTATTGTATTTAAATCCCGCGCGAACACTTCTAGAACCTTCTCGGGGTATCTGAACGCTAGTCGTCTTAATCCCGATTCTTCTATTTATGCGTTGTATGGACAAAACAACTTTTTTCTGACACATTTTTAGTACTTTCAACATATTTACCCGGGTGATCAAACTAACAAAAGGTAAACTCGCCAAGAACAGTCATTATTTATCATGGAATGCCATACATTTGGAAATATTTTGGCACAAAAATGGTTGGTATATACGTCAGCTATGGTGCAGCTGTGAAGAAGGTCGCTTGCTAGCTTCAAACACGTATAGCCTACATCTTATGTACTGATGTTTCTTTTTATTTTAGAAAATAATCGACCACCACTACCTTCTACATATTTGTCATACCTAGATGAAATAAAAAGGAACGAAACCAAAACAAAATACTCCAAATTAAGCGAGTTATTAGAATTTGTGGCATGTTATGATCTAGAACTAAATAATGAGGTAGCAGAAAAAATTTTGGAGATCACGCGTGTAAATTCACGAAATACCTCAATTTTAAGGACTGGAGTGTGTAAGACTTGCCAGAGAAAACTTCAGCAACTAGAGTTATCTTCTTCTGAATTTGAACAATTAAAAAGGTCCTTCACTGAAGATGTTATAGTGGGCAAAGATATATTTCATAATACTACACCAGAAGAGTTAACAAAATTCACGGATTTTGTGAAAAATATGGGTAAATTCGATGTTATTATAGATGGATTAAATGTTGCATACTCTGCGGGAGTAAAGCAATCCCCTCAAGTACATTCGATGTTGGTAAGTTAACTGTTGTAAAAAAAAAAAAAAAATATTTTGCATTTGTAAATCTAGTGTAGTTTTAATGGATGATAGATGTAGATAAAGATAAAGTTTCTTTGAATCAACATTTTGACTGGCTCAGGGCATAATAACAGCTACAAGGTGGTGGAGTCAAAGCGCATGTTTTTAAAGAGGCTATATAGGGGTGGGCGTTAATAGCAAGGAAGTGACTCACTTTCCGCGCATCTGAAAATTTTATAATCATGCAGCACTGATCCAGTGAACAATAAGGTTTCGTATTATTAAATAAGTGAAAGCTTTTTTTGCTTCTGTAGTGATTTGCATTTGTGTTGTTAACATTTTTTGCCTTACATTAAGTGATAAAAATATATGTATTCATAACTTTTTTTCATCTAATCTATAAGTGCAGTTTGACTAGCCCACCTTGTATAATGCCAAACTATATTGCAAATATTTGTTGTCACATTATATTTAACTGTTTATTTCAAAGAGAAAATGCCCAAATACAATTTTGGCCGAAAATGCCACCAGGCGGGTCTCATAGTTTATTGTTAGAATCACCATGCCAACAAAAGCAATGCAAGGGGAATAGCACTAGAGACGGACTTAAGTTTCTGCCTACTAGGCGTTGTCAGCGTCACTCCGAGTGCAAATCGCATCTCAAGCTATATCCATGATTCTCTCTGCTACGGAAATAAGAGTTTAGATTTGCGCTCCCTACCGGACACAAGCAAACTCTCAATCCAGGAGAAGACCACAGCGTAATCCGGTAATTTTCGGTTCTAATTGTATTTGGGCATTTTCTCTTTGATGTTTTATTACGTCATGGTAAACCGCTTCGGAAATCACTACGAACTTAGTCGCGTGTTCTCGTTTTACACGAGCCATTTAACAGTACCTACTGACAATCCATGAATTGTCCGAGCTAGATCTGTGACTGCATCACTGGCTTACGCTGCGGCCCTCTCCTGGGTTGAGAGTTTGCCCGTGTCCTGTAGATAAAGGAAAACTAACATCTAAACTCTTATTTCCATAGTAGAGATAATCGCGGATATAGCTTGAAATGCCATTGCGATAAAAGTGGGTTGGCACTCGGAGTGACGCTGACGACGCAGATATTTGAGTGTGTCTAGTACTATGGTGTGGTGATTTTAACAATAGATCATGAGCCTGGTGGTATTTTCGGTTCTAACTGTTTACTTGGTAAAAAAAAAACAAAATAAATGGCATTTTGCCCATATTATGACGATTAGATTGAAACATCGAATATACAGTAGAACGTCGATTAACCGAGCGCCAATTACTCAAACTTTCAAATTATTACTATGTTCCGTGCTTATTAAAGTTCTTTGCAGGCACATATGTCTGATTATCCCAATACTCGATTTTACGAACTACGGTATTTGATGTAATATGCGTAAAAATTAACTAACAAATTTTTAGCTTGTGGGTGTTGTGAGACATTTCCATAAACAAGGAAAAAGGGTTCTGGTAGTTGGAAGAACACACATGGAAAAATTGCCTAAGAATAACTGGCAGTATGTAAAACAGAATGCAACAGTTTTCCTAACAAATAATATATCGCAGGACGACCCTTATACTTTATATTGTGGTATACATTCTGGCATCAACACCATTATCGTTACAAGAGATTTTATGAGAAGTCACCTCTATTTGTTAAAAGATAAAGAAAATAAATTATTATTTAACAGATGGTTAAGAAAAACTAGATATCATCTGTTACATGTTGCTGCGGACAAAGTATTTTTCAAGGTATGTTTAAGTTTTAATGCAGAACACTCCACTTGAAAAAATATACAGTTTGTCTATTGACAACCATCGTTTGAATTCGAATAATAGTCAACAGTATGGGTATTCTTTATAGGTTCTGTATTTTAATCTCCAGGTGGAGTATGTATTAAGGCTCGTCTACACATGCGGGGTTTGCCAAACTCGGAATGTTCGGAAACTTAACCCTACGCTACTAAAGCTGACGCCGAACCCCACGCTACTAGAAGTTCGTCAAACTATAGCGCGATCTTTGGCGAACTCCGTGCGTATGGACATGCCTTTAGAATGCACTATTTTCTTTGTCTATTGTATGTTTCAACGCACATTATTGATTTTTCTTCGTATGAAATCAATCGATATTTTTGGGTCAAATTTAAAAACTGGATTGGCATAAAGTAAACTACTATAGAGCATTCCAACCTTAGTATGCAGAACTGTCTCTTATTGAATATATATATATCTTATTATCTTAAGCAATTTGTAATAAACTATCTTCTTTTATTTCAAAGCAATGGTGTCAGATCAATTAATAGGTTTGAAGTTGGCGGTGCTGGTGTAACTTCACAACATAGTGCAAATATAACCTAGTCATATGTCATATTGTCATGTAGTTTTTTGACATTAAATTCCATGAAAACTCATATTCTCAATTTCATAAATTTAATCTTGGAATAAAATTCGAACCAAAAAGTATTTCAATGTCTTGTCATTCATTATCAATTACCAACCTAAGTTAGTCGTGGCAACAATGTCGTCTGTTTCCATAAGACACATACTTAATACTAAGGTTGCAACGCTCTATAGTTGAACAATGCAAGAGTATAACTAGCGAAGAGATAAGACCAGAAGCGGTAGTGTCGGCACTAAAAAAAATTACCTTGAAGTAAGTTTGGCAATACATTACAATTGATGTTTCAGCTTTCTTCTTTAATTTACACCAATCATAAAGAACGTGTGTTAGAGAAGAAATGCAATCTGCATGTAGTCTATCTACCTGCGGCTCGTTTCATTGATCCCTCTGTTCCTTGATGCTTTAGAGATTAATGCTGCGGAAGTATTATCACATGCCCCCGTCTATGTCAAGGAAAGTGCACAAAAACATTTGCTTAGTTTGCAAAGCATGCTCAACTTTCTCTACAAGCTGATGTAAGACTGCCTCTGTGGATTTTCCTGATTGATACGCACACTGGTTTTGATGTAGTAGCCGGTGTGGTGGTAATGCCTCATCGTCCCTTATGTGCCTGCGAAGTAGTTCTTCAATAGTCTTCAGCATAATTGACATCAGACTTATCGATCTCAGAGATTTTGCTCCATCATGTCCCATTTTGCCAGATTTTGGTATGCAAGTAACTCTGATCAGGCTACAGGCTATTGGTACCTATATAACCCAGTGCGAGACTTCCCCTGAGTGACATACTAAAGCTTCTGCAATAAAAGTTCCGAGCCGTTTTGTAGCGTAATATAATGCCAATCGATCATGGCGCTTTATATGATGTGAATTAGAAGATTGCCCATTTCACCTTCTGCACATTTACCACTTTCTACCAGTGCTGCCTGGACGTCTGTCTCGTGGGTTCGTATTGCGGGTCTTATTGCAGGCTTGCAATGATGAATGGTTAATTCTATATTCCGGGAAATAAAACTGAAAGAGCTCTCATTTCCCGTTTTGGTGTAGCCTTCGCCTTCTATTTTCAGAATGTGTATTGAGCTTTGAGGTTCTTTGATAATAACCTAGTTAGTATGACACATTCTGGAGGTTGCTCGATGTTCTCCTCTAGGATTCTCTTGTTGAATCTCTCAAAGCTGCTTTGTTGTAATCAGTAAGGGCTTTTTTATATTCAACCTAATGTTTTTTTTTTTTTAGTTCTATTGAACTTTTTTCTGACATCCCTTCTTATGCTTTCAAGGTTGCTGTTTTACCATTTCTGCAAACTCATTTGTTTACCATGGGTTACATATCATTGAACGCTAATGTAATAGCGTCTTCTTGTCCTGCTACAAATTCCAGGTCCATTGTATTGCTTCTCTTACGTTGAATTCCTTTTAGACTGAAGTATAGTTCTTCTGTATAAGCTTCCCAGTCAGTTCTTTGATCTGAATCACCCTCCTCATCAGACACGTGCCAATCATCGACGTTGCTTGATACATAATCGGTTTCTAACGTTATATCTATTGCTTCTTTCCTTTTTGAATTTATTAGCCATAATAAATTGTAGTAAAGATTCATCTCTTGGGTTGTTGTTGGTACTTCCCGAGGTCATGTGGTATGCATTAGCAATGGCAGCCGATGATGCAGCTGCTCATGTTAGGTAAGCGTCATCAAAAGGAAGGTAGGCCGATCCGATAGTTAAAATCTCTCGACATATGCTTCTCCCCCGACCTTACTTTGACTGCAATCAGGTCTCTGTAGAGCAGTTCACATCTGATGCCTCTCAGACCGCTTACCTTGCCCCTGTAAAACCAGGGTTCCTGTCTTCATCACCACAGCAAGTGTTGCTGTGATTGAAGGTTCGCTTGGATCACCGTTAACTGCTGAACTTACTTCAAGGTCGATTTTTTGATGATACAACTTGAAAAGCGCCAATAGTGTTACTTAACACCTTGTGGCTATTTGTATGTGAGAAAAGTACAAATTTTGTTTCCTTTTTCAGCAGTATGGTACTTGAGAAAGACAAATTAATGAAGTTCTTTAAAATATAAAATAGACAAAGTGTAGATCTTTAAATAGTTAATTAATAATAATAACTGTTTACTATTGTTAACGTAGTTACTATTAGAGCTAGATGGAGTAGGTTACATTAACAAACGCTAATTTCGCGGCTTCAGTCAATATATTTTCAAATTTGTGTTCGGATCTGAACATATTTGTAAAATCTAAATTGACAAATTAGCAAATATCTTCGCTAAAATAAGGAGTTTAAAATCGTATAACTCTCATACATTACTATCAAGGGTGCATTAGCATATATACGCTTTGAGCGTAAATTACAAATGTCGTCGAGTGACACTGATGAGCTGTAGGCATGCTGTAGGTGACAGCGAAACATATGTCTGTCAATAACGACATTTTGTATACATTTTTCTGAATTTCATCAATTAATATGGCGTTAAACGCTAATTTCGCGGCTTCAGTCAATATATTTTCAAATTTGTGTTCGGATCTGAACATATTTGTAAAATCTAAATTGACAAATTAGCAAATATCTTCGCTAAAATAAGGAGTTTAAAATCGTATAACTCTCATACATTACTATCAAGGGTGCATTAGCATATATACGCTTTGAGCGTAAATTACAAATGTCGTCGAGTGACACTGATGAGCTGTAGGTGACAGCGAAACATATGTCTGTCAATAACGACATTTTGTATACATTTTTCTGAATTTCATCAATTAATATGGCGTTAAACGCTAATTTCGCGGCTTCAGTCAATATATTTTCAAATTTGTGTTCGGATCTGAACATATTTGTAAAATCTAAATTGACAAATTAGCAAATATCTTCGCTAAAATAAGGAGTTTAAAATCGTATAACTCTCATACATTACTATCAAGGGTGCATTAGCATATATACGCTTTGAGCGTAAATTACAAATGTCGTCGAGTGACACTGATGAGCTGTAGGTGACAGCGAAACATATGTCTGTCAATAACGACATTTTGTATACATTTTTCTGAATTTCATCAATTAATATGGCGTTAAACGCTAATTTCGCGGCTTCAGTCAATATATTTTCAAATTTGTGTTCGGATCTGAACATATTTGTAAAATCTAAATTGACAAATTAGCAAATATCTTCGCTAAAATAAGGAGTTTAAAATCGTATAACTCTCATACATTACTATCAAGGGTGCATTAGCATATATACGCTTTGAGCGTAAATTACAAATGTCGTCGAGTGACACTGATGAGCTGTAGGTGACAGCGAAACATATGTCTGTCAATAACGACATTTTGTATACATTTTTCTGAATTTCATCAATTAATATGGCGTTAAACGCTAATTTCGCGGCTTCAGTCAATATATTTTCAAATTTGTGTTCGGATCTGAACATATTTGTAAAATCTAAATTGACAAATTAGCAAATATCTTCGCTAAAATAAGGAGTTTAAAATCGTATAACTCTCATACATTATTAACAAACATGTTGTATGTAACACACAAATTAATATTTTCTAAAATCCATTGGCATCTACACCATTTCCAGCAGTAATTTAGAATCCATCAGATGTAATTCAGGTTAACGAGTTTTATTTCAGAAAGCGTCAAATGCAAATCAGATTGGTAAGCTTGATTTCAAAATGTATAAATTGTAATTCAGATTGCCGATTTTAATTTCAGAAAGCGTCAATTCTAAATCAGAGAAGGATTATTTTTGTTTTATATACATACAAGTCATACATAATTGTAATAATTACATAGAAAATGCTTTGAACTTGGCTATATGTAAGTGTGTGTATATGTAAAAACTTGACTAACAGCCATGTCATCCAATGCCAAAGCAACAGCATAAAGTGTAAAAGAGTTCTGAACGGCATAAGCACAACCTCCTCCAACTATTATTGTTTTGGTTTGGTCAATAATTTGTTTCAGACATATTAATCTTTGTTCTCCAACATAAGGAGCATTTACGTTTGGAATCCTAAGTGTTGTTGCCTACTTGAAAACATAGTTTAGCAGCTGAATTACAATTGCTGAATTATAATTGATACATTCTGAAATTAAATTTACTAATCTGGTTTACAATTGACGCTTTCTGAAATTAAACTCTCTAATCTGAATTACATGTGACGGTTTCCGAAATCAACTTTACGGTTTTTTAATTACAGTTGGAAATGGTACGTTCCACATGCATAGCTCAACTAAACAAACGCGTATTAAAAAAAAAGAAAAAACAGCAGGGAAAAAAGAATCCGACTACTTCGTCTCGTTAATCGCCGGTGACTTCCAGGCCCAAAAACCGACCCAGTTATACCTTGCCAAAAATAACAGCACAGACAAGAGAACATAACAGACCATCTGCTAGATAGGGCGACTAGAATTGTTCATAGGACTGATACCAGATGTCACTATAAGTAACGTCTGTCCATAATTTTATATATCGCTAAAAGAGCGCCAACAGCATCACGCCCGGACACAGTACAATATTGCCACTGCTCTAGTAGACGGCGCGCCGACAAAGCTGTTGCATCTAAAGGACACCGCCGCTAATCCACTTATTTAAAATACGTCGTATTTTTTTATAAAAACATGGCAAATCTTGGTATCAACTTTCCTTTGGCGAAATATTTCTTTTACCCTGCCATTCGTTTATTATTCCCGTTATTAAAACAAAAACGGGTATTTTTTGCTTTAAGTTATAGTTATTATGTCGCATACATCGTTCACGACTATTGTCGAATTACCATATTTTAAAAACTATATACCATTAAAAGTTTCAATTAGGTAAACATTTATGTCGAAACAGGAGTTTTAGATGGGAAAAATTTGATTTTATTTTATTTGAATTAGTATGGCAGGCATAGCACATTGGGCCCGGTAAGGGTGGCCTAAGTGCACGTGGTTACCACCTTCCCCGGCCTAGTATGGCAGGCCATAAGTGCAATTATTTGAATTGTGGAAGATCCAAGAAAAGAATTTCGAATTTAAATATGTTTAGATTTCCTGTGCGTGATGAGAATTTATTTGCACAATGGATTAAAAATTCAAAAAAATCACATATTTTCAATTTTATTCAAGAGTATTCGAAACAATTTATTAACAGTCACTTTTAAACACGGTACTTCAACAATAAGTTTTGATGCTCTACAGCAGACATATTTCATAGATCGGAATTCCACCACTGCTAGTGCTCTAACGAAAATAACGGACAAGCATATTAATCCAACTTCTTTCGAAAAAATATCGTGGAAATTGGCATTACAAATTTTTTCCAACACATTGGCATAGGCTGTCAGAACGTGTGCGGTAAATTGACAAATTAATTCTAAAATCGTCTTAGATACCGCATAGTTCTTACAATAGATGAACAATTTGTTTGATACCTTGAATAATCAACTGATGTACCTACCACAAGAATTAAGTGATAGGAATCCCGAGATTATAAATATTTTAATTTGAGCAACGGAATTTCTCAAAAGCATCACAAACATTGACAGGAATGGTAGGGAAAGTAGACTGTTTTGATGGCATTATTCAAACTACCACGGCATTTCTAAAATTGTATGAAGTCGAGAAGCGCATTTCATCTTAACTAACAGACTAAATCAGGATGCCATAGAAAATTTCTTTTCCGTCATTACACAACATGGAGGATAGAATCTTTACCCAACTGTAAAGGCTTTTCGTTTATCTTTTCGGATAGAAACCGTTGCAAAACTTCTAAAACCTCCAAAATCTTCAAACTGCGAACCAGATTTGGTTGTTTGTTTAGAAGTAAAACACGATCTGAACACTACTAGTAGTGATAATCGCATTATGTTAGTGTTTTTTCAATGTTTCACAAAGATGTTTGGTCGTTATTTTCTCATTTTTTAAATTAAGGAAGGGTGTAGTTTTTAAAATTAATGCAGTGCATACTATTTTATTGTGTTCCTGCTACTTTCTGACATTCTGGATGATTCTTTTATTTATTTTTATAGTGAAAATAAAATTTAAGTATTATTTATTCCTAATAACCTACAAATATTAATAGAATGTTTATTAGCTTGTTGTTTGTAGATGGTAATTATATGTACATACCTATATTAATTAATTTAAAATCGAATTATAGCAATTAGTTTTCATATTTATGCATTTCTGACTAATGCAGATGAAATATTATTAAATTTCTTACATGCACACGAATACCCTGTATATTTCATACTTTTTAATTACGTTATCTAATGTGAAAATGAATCAAAATTAATGACAACGTCGCACATAGTTCGTGTATTTTAGCGGCGCCATCGCGTGCCGATTAGTTCAAGTTAGGGTATATATATATAGCACAGGGAAGCAGCGGCAGAGGTTCTTCTTCCTTTTATGCTTCCAAAAAATTACATTTAGCTGACAGTCTGTATATTCTCTTGTCTGTGATAACAGTAATGACAACCAATCTGTGCAGGCATAACTGCACCATAACTGTACATGTCGCGCTTAAGAAACGAAAATGACTTCTCGGGAACGTCCGGGAAAGTCCCCGAATACCTAGTTGCGCAACAATATATTGTTTCATAAAAAAAATTGTATCTTAATTTATTATTAATAATTAATTAATTTATAGTTAATCTAATCTAATAATATCTCTTTCAGATACCCTTACCTTATTTGGTAACTCCGCAAAAAGATGAAAACTACTGGCATGTTCCATATACTGTGCCAAATGATACTACTACAGAACGTACCTATAAATGGTTATGTATACATTCATAGCAGTTTTTGTAAATAAAATTTCAATTCTTCATATTTATTTTCTATTACTGAACCTTTTTTTTCATTATAATTTCGCCACTAGTTCTGCTATTCTTCTTACGATATGTCAAAAAATTGAGGGCATATGCTTACTTCAAAAATGTATTTGTCATAATTTCTTTTCTTTCAAGTTGACATGTATTTGACTTTCTTTTCTAAATTCACGTTTAAAATTTGAATTACAAGATAAAAAAGATTAATTCGAAATGGCGGAAGATGAATACCAAGATGTTACAAATGAAGAGGATTTAAAAATAGAAGAGGGGCGCCCAAGCTCTCAACGACCACCACGAGTTTATGGTGGTTATTTAAATAGGCAATGCAATGCCAGATTGGAAGAACTGGCAAAACCAAAAAAGTGGTTGATGTTGGCGACATGGCGAGAACATAGATACATCTTTGACCCCGAGCGAATGCAAATGCTTAAAGAAAAAATACAAGAAGAATTTTCTATGACACCAGAGTGAGTAAAGGTTTTGTAAAGAAAATAATATCGCGTTGTTTAACGACAATCACATTACTTGGCTAGTGTATGCTACTGCAGATATAAATAGACTGTAGTAACCCTAGTGGATCATAGCTCATCTAAAGGATGACTACAATCCATTTTATAGGGAATCAGTCCTTTTTTCTATAACTTTACACTCCATTGGAACTGCACTCCACAATTCTCTATCCCTGCATCGGCGATTACAATTTTCCACTCCCATCTCCCATCTGGTGAAGGTCAGCAATTATTTTCTGTCGCCCAGTGTTCCTGGGTCTGCCTCTATATCTTTGTAAGGATAGTATCCAATTTGTAATTTTTTTCATTGTTTTTAGTTCATGGCTTCTCTCGACATGTCCAAACCATTTTAGTCTAATAGCTTTTGCGTATCGTACTATACCCTGACCAGCCCATGCTTTTTCCACGTCCTTGTTTGTCCTCCTTGGGAAGCTGTTGTCCCCTTTTACCGGACCCATGATATTTCTTATTATTTTCCTCTCAAATCTTAGTTCTTCCATTTCCTGTTTATTCATTGTTAGTGATTGCATGGTATACGTCACCACCGGCCTAATCAGAGTTTTATAAATTGCCATTTTAGTTTTTATCGTTAATGCGTTGTTTCTTATCAGATTTCTGTGCAATACTTTATACCCCCTTATAATTTTCCCTTCAATCACAGAACGTTTGTCCGTAAAATCATGCACGGTCACACCGAGAAATCTAAAGTTATCCACTTCTTCAAAATTATAGCTTCCAGGTTGCAAGGAGGATTTCTTTGTATGGCTTTTACTTATCCTCAATTATTTAGTTTTTTGTTCGTTAAGCTGCAGTTCGTAAATCTTTGCGTGTTCATCAATATCCATTATCTTTTTTTATCAAATCCTTCTTAGTCCTGCTGATTATTGTTATGTCGTTGGCGTATGGTATTAATTGCGTATTTTTAGTAATTAACGTTCCCTTAATTCCTGACTTGTCTATTATTCTTTCTAGTATTAAATTGAATAACACTGGAGATAGTGTATGGCCCCGTTTTATTCCAACTTTGGTTTTGAATTTTCTCGTTAAGATGTTTTTTATTTTAACTTCTGCTTCTGTGTTCTCTAATGTGCATTTAATTAGCTTCACCAACTTGCTCGGCAAACCCATACAATAAAGTTCATCTATAACTTTGTTTTATTTATTACATCGAAAGCGTTCTTAAAATCCACAAATGTTATATATAATTCCATATTATGTGTATATGCTTTTTCTAAGATTTTGTGCATGATATGTATTGCATCCGTTGTAGTACTTCCGGGGCGAAATGCCTGTTGGTGATCCTCAATAACTTTTTCGGCAAATTCTTGTATTCGATTCTTTAAAATGTTTGCAAATATCTTATATCTCGTATTTAGAAGAGATATACCTGTATAGTTTTGGCAGAGCTCTTTATCCCCTTTTTTGTGAATCGGTATTATGGTGATTCTGTTCCAATCGTTGGGTAACGTTTCCTTCCTCCATACCTCACATATGAGGGCATGTAACTTCCGCTGAGTGTATTCATCGGCATATTTCCAAAGATCGTTGACTATTCCATCGCTTCCAGGTGTCTTATTACTTTTTGCTTTCTTTTTATCACAAGCCTTACTTCATTTAATGTCGGTTCATCAATTTCATAATCAATTTCTTGCTTATTCGCTCTGTAAATGTCGGTAATTGATTGCTCTTGTAGTACTCTTCCCATGCCCCCTACTGCAGATAGATTAGGGCAAATTGCCAATTGATCCTCTTAATTTCTGAAGAAAGTATGATCATTATTTAATTTAAAATAAAGAAGACGACCATCAAAACTGCTAAACTTTAATATTGGTAACCAGTCGAATCAATTCTACGTTGCTGCAAAAAATGTCTTTAACCAAAATATTCGCACTCCTCGAATGTACAATTTTGGTCCTAGGCGTAGGTTAATGCAAAACTCGCTTACCGTTTAGCGGCAGTAAGTGGTACAAAGAGGTTAATTCTGCAAAGCAACCAGGGGCAGTCAAGCATTGATTGTAGCACATTGTGTATTTTGTGAACGGTAAGAAAATGAGCCACCGTGTAGGGCAGCATTGTACTTGGGAAACAGCAAGGATTACTGTATTTTATAAAAATAAAAGTATTTCACCGTTCTTCAGAAAGTCACTTAATAAAGTATTAAGTATGAAAATTGTGCCTTACTTTACCACGCCCTGTATAAATAATAAAATACAGAAAGCATAAACTGAATCTAATTCTGTGTTCCTTAATTTTAGCATTTATGTTAAATTTTATCATGATTAAAAAAATTAACTGAGAATTAAACTGTCATATCTTTTTTTCTAGAGAAACCGAAATATATTTTAATCAATTACGGCGTCGCGCAAAGCGAATTTTAAACAAAAAGGCATTGGCAAAACAAATTCGACGAGAAAAAGCTTTGGCTAAAGAAGAAGCGTACCGGATGTTTAGGAAATTGTTAAGAAAAGCAATGAAATACGCTTTTTTAAACCCACCACCTCCAATCGTTTCGCCAGTAGTAAGAGAAACATCTGACAAGCTTTTAACGGTAATAAGCGAGTGGCATGACGTTTGTGTCCCTAGACGAGATAACACCGACAAACTCAGTGTATTTTTGATATATTTATCGGATTGGGCAGCTATATTAATATCAAATATTTATTATGAACTGAATGTACATGAAAAAATAGAGGCGGAACGTTTGGAGAATTCTTCTCAGGCTGGTAGTGTTGGCTCAACAGAAAAAGAGGAGGAGATTGAAGAATCCGACGAGGGAGAAGCGTCTACAACAGAGGGCGAAGCTGAGTCAGAAATTGGAGATGAAACGGAGAAAGGTGAAATTGGAGCATCTTCGTCTGAAGCGGAGGATAGTAAAGCAAAGATCGAAACTGCAGATGATACTGGAGCAGAAGATGATTTTCAAATTCCCGAATAAGAATTTTTAAATTTGATATTATTATATTGGTAATTACTGCAGCTTTATTCACATGGTTTTCCCCGTTTAGATGTTCGCTTGAAAATATTTGTTTTATTGATCATATCCATTGTACATTTCTTTGTCTGTGTATGCGCGATCTACGTTTTCCATCAACGATTATTAGAAAGGGGAACAAAGCTTGACGTAAAATTACACTTGTGATATAATTTCAGAATTAGTTTAAATACTGATTATTTGAAAATACTCGTCTCTACGTTTTTTTCTCTTTTAATAAATAATAAGAAATAAACAAAAATTACGAATTTGAATTTACGCTCTGGACTTGCAGTGCTAGTCCAACGTCATTTGACAAATATAAAAGTATATGCAATAATCACCTTTACAAAATCTATTATATAGAGCCTTCGCTTGATCACAAAAGTTACGTGCCCACCCAAGTCAACAACCCAAAATCTAGTCAATTGAACTGGATTGTCAAAGCTATAACTTTTTATTCTTATCCCATAATATTGTTTTTATGTTGCTTTTAGTTCTTTGACAAAAGTGCTTTGTTATTTCCTTTCTTTGGGACATAAATAATTCATTCTTGTTTGTTCGCCTACATTAGTATTTAATGGCGTACACTTTTTACCAGCGGCGGTCCGTGCATACGTCACAGAGAGGGCTATTACAATGATCTAAGTTCTTCGTATGCTCTTGTCACATATGCCTCTATGTTACGAAGTTATACGAAGAAGCTCGATCATTATAATAGTAATGCATCTGCTTGTTCCTAACGAACCAAGAGGCCTTTACAATTAGCCGTAGCGTCCTGTTTTGAAGTGCCTCGAGGGACTTCAATCTGGTGGCGGCCATCGACGCCCACGCTGTAGCGCCGTAAACCAGGACAGGTCTTAGGATGGACTTGTATGTCAGGATCACGTATCCTTCTTGTGAATTCAACCGAGAGGACCAGCGAACGAGGCGGTTTGTGGCCGCCTGAAGGCGATCACAAGCCAACCTGTCGCTCCAGCTAATCGCGTATATTACCGTGTCATCGGCGTATATAGCGAGGCGCGTGCCAGGCTCTCGAGGAAGGTCTGCCAGAAACAACAGGAAGGCGTGGCCCCAACAGCGATCCCTGCGGTACTCCGGCGAGGATATCGCGAGAACCGGATCGGACTCCGGCAGTCGATCCTAACACAGAAGGACCTGTGTTCGAAGTAAAATCTGATCAGAGTGGGATAATATTGGCAATTGTTAATATTGTTTATTGTCAATATTATTTATTGTCACTATCGTTTTTTTTTGCACTATTATTAATTGTTAATAATTGCGCTACAAGTGATAACGGGCACCGTGCCAATAGATCTTCTGGCCCACGAGAGAGCGCTAATCCATGCGAACGGGGGCATGGAAGCACGGGGCGGGGCGCGGGATGCTACCATTGAAAGCTGGCAGAGAAGGTGGAGCGACTCGGACCAAGTGGCCCAATGGACCAAAAGGTTGATCCCCGATATTCGACCATGGCTACAGTGCCGATTTAGGCGGGTGGACTACCACCTCACCCAAACGCTGACAGGGCACGGGGTCTATAGAGCATACGCAAAGAGGTTCGGCAAAGACCTAAACGACCAATGCGTGTATTGCGGGGCAGAAGACACGGTCCAACATACGATTTTTGAATGTGTGCGATGGGCTGCTACGCGTGCGCGGACCTATAGTACCTTAAAGATCAAGCTATATCCGGAGACCATGGTGGCCGAAATGCTACGCTCCGAAGAGGGATGGAGAGCAATACACAGTATGATCGTTGACATTATGAAAAGGAAGGAGGTGGAGGAAAGAGAGAGGCAGGCTGGTACGGACATTGGAATGAGATGGCAACAGACAGACCCGACCTGTCTGAACTAACTACGCCTAGAGGACAGATGTAGTGGACCTGTACCCATGCCAACCACATGTATCTGATGGTATATCTTTGAGATGGTTCCGGCTGCATGGTGGTTTTCCGCTGCGAGGGTGGTTTTAGCGAGGTATACCGGTCTTGCACCAATCAACCGGGACTCCCGCACTACTGTAGGTGATTGATCCAAGCCTACAGTGGCCATAAAGGCTTTCCACCCACCAAAAAAAAAAAAAAAAAAAAAATTGTTAATATTGTTTATTGTCAATATGGTTTATTGTCAATATAGTTGATTGTCAATATTGTTTATTGTTAAAATTGTTTATTGTTTATTGTCAATATTATTTATTGTCTATTGTTTATACACTGTGTCTTGATAATCCATACCTCTTAATAGATCCTTCAGCATCTCAATTGGTTAAACGGTTTATATGAGGCCTCCTAATAGATTGACCAACTCCCTTCAAAAACAATTCTCGAAATCTTAAAAAATGTCTATTATAGTTCATAACCAATTTCAAACTTGAAAATATAACCTTCTTTTTGTTGTTTTAACAACTTTCAGAGATTTTTGATACGCTGTTAAGCGTCTAATAATTCTTATTGGCTACTTCAAGCAAACATTTTAGGAGAATAAACTGATTTATTACCTACATAATTTTTATTATTTGATGGAAAGACAGTTATTTCAGTTTCAGCTAATAACTTTTATTAGGAAATTTATTAGGAGTTTGAAATACCTGTGCTTACCCTAAAAATATTCGTTGAAAGACGGTCTATTGTTATTTACCTAATAACTTATTAGCTAAATTTGTTATTGGATATATTTATTAGGAGATTGAAACACTGGCCCTAAGTTTCTTAAATGTCTTGCCTGGTCGGCTAGGTCTAGAACTATGCATATAAGTATCAGATTTTTATTATCTATTGAAGTTAAGAAAAGGGAATGTGAAGGGAGATAAGAAGAACCCTCCGTTGTTGCAAAAGTCAGACATCACATATACGATCGACTAGCGCGCCTGCGGTAGAACGGTTTGAAAGTGGTGTGTTTAAAATAGTTTTTGTATTTTCAATAAAGGAGTTTAATAAAGTTTGTGCATTCTAAATGATCTTTCGTGACTTATTTCTAACAATATATAATTTAATATTATTTAATTTAAATATAAATTTAGTATTCAATTATCATAATTTTATTAAATTACAAAACTTAATTTAATGTAGCATTAAGTTCGTATATTTGTATGTATATGTGAGCTCTTGTTGATTCTACGACTTATAATAAGGCTCTGAAGACGACACATGGCCGAAACATGTAAGCCGATGTAAATTAATATTAAAGTTGATTGAGTAAAGATTATTAACGCTTATTTTGCTTCTATATACATTACAACTCAACAAAACCATTCACTATGAATTATTTAATCAACTTAAATCTAACTACTTAGAAGAAAAAAGGAAGTGCTAATCAGGAGCTAGTTTTCAGTTGACCTTAGTGTTAATAGATCCGGACTTCAAGAGACTGCATAATTTATCGATTTGTAGCCTCTAATTGGTTTAAAAACTTACAGTTTATGTAGGAAATATAACAGGCTTCAATATTATTCAGTTTAGGTTTATAAGAGATCAGGGTGAGTACGTTTTATTTTATTACAGAGCTAGCAAATACTTTATTTTCACTAAAAAGGTGCGAAACTATTTTTTAACACACGAGAAGTTTAATAAAGTTTTAGGCGATAACGAGTTTCCTTTTTTGATATCAATACAATCCATCACGTCAAAGTTTCATATCAGTAATATTAGCTTTGTTCTTTATTGTATTAATGTAAAGCGCAATCCCAGAAATCTTTTGGTTTTATTTATGCAAATTTGGTGCCTCCCCGCAAAATTTTGTGTTATAAAGAAAACATGTTGCGTTATAATTTTTTCTTTTACATGCAGAATTTTTTTTTATATTAACCAGAGATTTTAAGAAAGCACACGAGGTCGAAGAAGAAACACTTTTTGGCAGTGGTACACATTTGTAATGCTCATTACAATTTTGTTTTGTATTTAGAGTATATATTATTATTATAGTCAATGACGACGAGAAGTGTGGCTAAATAAAAGAAAATTGGAATAATCGTTTATGTCCACCACTACCGTATTTTCTGCATTTAATACTACTTTCTTAATTTATTAAACCTGAGAACATATATGTATACATGCCTTATGTATTTAAGATAAATACAGTCTTGTTTCTGTTCTTTATTTTGCCATGCTTATAATTCAGCTTTATAAATATTTTCCTTGCCCCTGTATATTAGAACAATTATGACACGGATTGGTGATATTGACGTGTGACGTCACAGTATGTGACGTCATGTACTTGACATAGCTTGTAAATAAGCATGGTATTTTAAGAAAATGTGAGATCTTATAAACAAAAAATTGAATTCTTAATTTTAGTAAGCGTTATACTGCTCCAGTTAATTAGTGTTAACATCATGTTTTTGTAGGTTTGGTCTAAAACATGACCAAAAAGTTTGAATTCGATTGGCGTATTCCTGTACCTGAACCACTTTTAATAGGTTGTGTTTTTGATAGATGGACAGAAGACAAGGATAATGTTGTGTGGGAACAAAATGCTTTATTTAAAGTTGATGAATACGGATTTTTTATATATTGGAAGAGTGATGGAAAAGTAAGTATAAAATATGCAATGAAATTAAAATTAAACTCCTCTAACCGGAAAAGTCCCATTAAGGATTTACGGTCTATTGTAGGAACAGAGCGAGTAATAATGCTTATTTCTCAACTTTTCTTTTGATTATTGTTGCTGGTATGGCTGCTCCTATAGCGGATTATGAGCATATAATGGCATCTGTGTGGTTATTATATGTTGGTATTCTTTTTTTGACTGTTTTGCCTAAACTCTTGTTTTACAAGTTTACTTCTAAAACATTTTTGGAAATATGTATTAAAAAAAAAGGAGCCAAAAGGCAATTTAGTTTTGTTAAGATTAAAATTTCTTTAAAGATACGATTCCGTTCCTAGTTACCATGATCAGCAATCGAGACCATTATGATATTGTGATCGCTTGTTGCTGTTGGTGCCATGCACATCTCGCTTGATCTTGTTTGTTGGTCGTGGTCTCTAGAATTAGAATCGTATATGTAACACATTGACCATCAACATAGGGTACAGGGATTACACATGAGGACTAGTTAACTAGTTCTTGGTAGTTAATGTATTAAGAACAGTTCATATACTTAGGATTTACAACAATTTTTTAAATACTTTTTTCCTGATTCCTTGTTTATTCAAGTTTTAGGCTGCATTAAGCATGTGTTATACATAAATATGACCAAGCGAAATAAACACATAAATTATTATACGTTACTTTAATATAAGCTACCATACATTTTGAAAAAAGTAAATTTATTGTTATTGTGAAACTGCCACAATTTATTAACATAAATCTATTTTTGGCAATCTGTCTTAGATGTGGTGGCATATTAATATTTTTGTACTTGAAGCTTGGTTGATTATGCTGTTAGCCTTTTCATAGTGTTATCAGTCGAATAGCTGACTTGCAGCAAACATAAGACAATCTTCTTGGAAATTTTCATCACAGAGTGTTACATAAACTGAATAGAGATATCTACATTGAGTTTTGACGTTTCTTATTTTGATCGATGAATGGTCTAAGATACACCTCAAATTATTTTAAAAATTTCATATGCTACTTGAACATGGATCTTGTAACAGACTGATATAGATTAGATTAGGGTAGGGATGGCCATACGGATCTATTTCACCATGACCTTTTCAGATCTAATGTGATCCCTTTTGTCCTAGCAGGCACTCTCTAATTTTGCCTTCTTAATTATACCTATCATTTTTTAAAGTGGCTTCTTTATTACTTGTGGGGTTGGGACATGAACTGGAGTTTCTTCCTCTTCTTGGTAGATTTTGCAAATAGCATCATCTGCCAGGCAAATGTAATACATATGCTTTGTTAGTTTACAAATCCCAGGCTTGGTCGCCTTCAGGAGGCTGAGGCTTATGCCTAACCATTCCTTTCCCGATCACTCTGCGCGTGGTCCTTTTGGCTATGCTCTCCATCAAAATGTGAAGTTTTTTGCTGTTTTTATTATTTCTTTCAATTTCTTCCATTTGTTGACTGATCCACTCTTCCTTTTTCTTTTTATAGTATTTTGTTGCAGTTTTTCTTTTTTCTTTATATTCTTCCAAACTCTGAATATCTTTATTTCTCAGCCATTTATTCCTAGCTTTATTTTTTTCGTCTATTTTTAATATGCATTCTTCATTAAACCAATTCTTTCGTTTTCTTGGGTTTTTTCGGTTCTAGGATATTTTTTGCCGCATTTATCATAGATTCTTTAATGCTACTCCACTTCATCTCTATATCATTTTCCTCTTTTATCAAAAGTTCTTCTTTTACTCTCTGTATGTATTTTTCTTTAATTTCTGGATCGTTGCTCTACGCACCAGCCCCTTTGTCTTCTTTGATTATTTCGGATCTTATTTTAGCAATTATTAATCAGTGATCGGAATCTACGTTGACTCCTCTATATGTTCTAACGTCCTGTACTATTTTTTCCCATTTCTTTGAAATCAGCATGTGATCTATTTGGTTACCCTCAGTCTTTCCTGGTATCATCCATGTAATTTTGTGTTCCTTCTTATGTTTTAATTTAGTGCTTATTATGAATAAGTTTGCTGCTGCTGCAAGGCCGCACAGTCTATCTCCATTATTGTTGGTCTTATCGTGAATTGTTTCTCTTCCTGCTACACTTCTATTGTATTCTTCAACTCCAATTTTTGCATTAAAATTGCCTGTCAGTATCAGTATATCATTTCTAGGTGCCTTCTCACAAGTTTTCTCCAGTTCTTCATAAAATCCTGTCTTTTCTCTGTCGCTGGCCGAAATCGGTAGGTGCATACACGTTTACCATAAAAATATTGGCTTGTTTATTCTTTAGCTTAATGTATGATAGTCTGTCATTTATTGTATTAAATGCTAATATTCTTTTTTTTATTTCCTTATTAATCATGAAAGTCGTTCCATTTCTTCCTTCTTTATTGGCACCTGCGTAATATAGTGTGTATTCTTCTTTCTCAATACAGCCCATATCTTTCCATCTTACTTCTTGTAGCGCTAATATGTCAATTTCATATCTATTCATTTCCTTGGCTATCTCTTCCATCTTACCAGGTATTAACATAGTTCTAATATTCCAAGACGGTTATCAGTATTTTTTTTAATCTATTTTCTTTTGATTTCTTTTTTACTCTTCTCTTTTCTGCTTTGTTACTTTCTCCACGCTCCCTTTCATATCTCTTTTCATATTCATAGCCGGTCCGTCATTTATTTCTCTGTTCTTTTTCTTTTTCATTCGTTTTTTGACTTTGTCTTTTCCAATTTTTTTACGTTACGATTCCATCTCCATTCTTCTCCGTCTATTATAATTTTATTATAACCAATCTTGACCATCTTTCATTTCTGTTTTTCCTCATTTGCCATCTCTATTATTATTTTTTATTTTTTCTTCTCACGGCTTGTTAAATATTCATTTATGTAGACTTCGTCGGTTAGATTTTTTAATTTTGTTTTATTTTCCAATATCCTTCGCTTATCTGTAGTATTGTCTAATTGTATCACACATGTTTTTGGTCCCAGTGTTTTTGGGTTGCATCACCATTTTCTACCTGTAAAGTTTCTACAAACCATTAGGGCCTTTTTTGCCTTGTTAGTTACTTCAAGCTCATGCTTATATCACAAAAGTTTATTATCCAGGATAAGGCCTAGATATTTAACCTGCTTCTTCCAGTCTACGTCTTGTCCATCTACTTTTATGGTATTGAGACTGGGTTCTCTTTTTCTTGTGAATGCTATAAGGCAGTCTTAGCGGGGTTGATGTTAAGGCCCACTGATTGGCACCACCTTTTCGTAATATTAAGTTCTCTTTGAACTATGTCACATAGGGTATTCTCAAACTTTCCTCTGGCAAATATGACTATATCATGAGCACACACTACAGTTTCTTTGTTCGTCAGTGCACCCTGGATTTGATTTGTCAGCTCCACTTATGAACTCTCGCGTACCGATAGTGGTGCAATGGCACCCGCTCCAGGATATCTGTCCTAATATAATTATCTACCGCCTTTTCCACTGTTTTCAGAAGGAAAAATGTTAGGCTGATAGGTCTTAGAGATTTCGGATGTGTAGTATCCTTCTTCCCTAATTTTGGTATAAGAGTGACTTTGGCCCTTCTCCAAACTGTTGGTATGTATCCCAGTTCTTCTAAACTACTCCCGCTTGTCCGGATTAGATGTGGTAAAATTACGTCCTGCCCTTTCTGAAGAAGAATTGGAAAAATGCCATCTATTTCTGGTGTCTTGAAAGTCTGAAAGGTGTTTATGGCCCAAATCAGCCGTTCGCTACTACATATGTGCCTAGTCATTGTTGTAACTGTAGTTGTGTACCGATCTAACGATTATTGTAAGGTCATCAGCATACATTGGGCAGTGAAAGCCGTTTCTTCTCAGTTTCCGGATTAGGTCGTCCATTGCGGTAGGCTCGGCGATTGTGGATGTAATTATTATCCTTCCTTTCAAGCTTGCTTGTATCAACTACAGAAGCTTCGACATAACGCCTTTTTTCTCTAAAGCCTGAGTAATTTAATCTGTTCTGGCATTCTTAAATGCTTCTCCAATATCAGCGAAAGTAGTTATGGCTATATCGTTGTCTTCTATTGACTTTGAAAGTACCTTGTTAAGATTGTCTAATGCCACCTCAGCAGATTTTCCCGGTTGATAGGCATACTGCCTGTCACTGAGTTCCTGTTTTCTCAGCGGGGCATCTCTTACATATCTACCCACAAACCTTTTCAGTGTTTTGAGTAAAAGGGAGGACAGGCACATTGGTCTGTCTGACTTTGGCGTTTGTTCTGATATTTTACCTGCCTTAGGTAGGTATAAGTGCAATAACAGCAATATGTAGTATACTACTCTTTTTCCTTTCCAACAAATGCTACACATATCTTGTATAGTTTAAAATTTTTGTTTTAATTTAACTTTACCTTCTTTTTTACTTAATATTTACGACTTATTGTATATACGGATATTTTATTTTTCTATAGAAATGAAAACTATTTATAAGACCTACATAAAATATATACATTGCCTTCAAGATATACAAGAAAATACATTGAATATACAGTGTGTTCCAGATGTGATGAATAACAATTTTAGAATTTTGTTTTAAGATTGTGGGATTAAATTCTGTTAGATTGGATGAAATTTGTAACAATATTCTCAATTTTTGTAATACAAGTCGGCCTTGATAATGAGCCGAAAACTATTTTCTTTGTGTTTAAGCACCGTTCCTGTTCATGATTAAAAAAAAAAATATTACGAAAAATTGTTTAGAACGAGATGTTACTGTAACCCTATATTTATTAGTATTTTATATTTGGTTGGGATAAGGACGGAGTGTGGTGGGAAAAGCGGTCTAGTGAGCTGAATGTAATTGGTGTTCAAATTTGTCGAAAACATGTGCTTAGATCATCCGCAAACTGTTCACGTAAAAGTCGTTCTGTTCCGAGCAAATTGTGCAATTTTTACACACTTTGGAAGACCTACTTCTCAAACCGTGCGCTATTTTATTTTATATAGTAATAGTTGCATTCAGAATACGAAAGCAGTACAAGACAGCTACCACTTCTCTCTGTAGCAGTGGCCGTTTTATGATGTTATGAAGCCCATTTCTTGTTTTGCTCCCTACATCTGTTCTATATTTGTTTATTATTTGCTATACCAACGGGCTCTGTTTATTTTGCCGTAGTTCGATTGGTTTAGAAGACGAAAGCCTTCATGCAGGGCATTTCGTTCCCGGCACGTTTCGAATCGTTTCGTATTCTGTATGCGACTACTGTTTTGAGCGGCTGTGTGTCGATGTCTATTCTCGACTCAGTTGTTTATACTTATTTTTTTTGTTTTTAGGAGGGTGATGTCATTGAGTTGTGTCAAGTAAGTGACATACGAGCTGGTGGCATACCATCAGATAAAAAACTGCTATACAATTTGCAAACAAAACATGGAAACGAATTAGATGAAAAGTCTCTGACCATTTGCAGTGGTACAGACTACATTAATATAAATTATCAGCACGTTGTTTGCCCTGATGCAGCAACTGCTAAGGTAAATATATAATCCATTGCATATATCTAAGATTATTGCAAATACTTAGATTATAAATTAAAATTTCTTATGGATATAAGATTTCAGATTCATTATGTTGTGAGCAATTTTAAAATTAACATCAATATATTTGCTTTAATCTTACCAATAGCTTTGGTGTGGTATCTTCTCTACATTATAAAAGAGGTTTAATTTATTAGAAATGCATGCATACATAAATCTTAACATGCATGTTAATATGTATTTTATTAGTCGTGATTTTGTTTTTTTTATTTGTATTATCTATTTTTTTTTTGTTTGTGGTTATCGTTTTCTGTTATTATAGCAAAATATAAAAAAGATTTTATTAAAAATCTTAATTAAAGGTGTGGTTGGACGGCTTAAGAAAAATAACACACAATGTCAAAGCGAATAACTTCTGTCCAATGACATGTTTGAAAAAACAGTAAGTTTGTCGTTATAAATATAACTTGCATGTGTTTGTTTTTTTTTTCTTTTACATATAGTTTGCATGTATACACAATATGCAATTATTACCAATTAATTCGATGATTATTCATTAAAAATATTGCGAATTATATACTTATATTCTAACGATTTTTTTACGTAAACAGTAACTGTATATTTTACATATCAAGTGAATTTATAACATCCTTCACATTGTATATATTTGTTTGTGCAGAAACTGTATACATGCTACTAAAAATGTAGATTAACTAATATCAATTAACTGCATGTTTTTATGTTTATTTTATTTTGCATGCACTCACAGACATGGCAAGACAGCTTAAGACAAATAACGCATAATAATAAAATTGTTAATGTTTGTCCAAGAACGATTCTCATGAAACAGTAAGTGTGATTTTGTAATGTTCAAGCCTTGAGCATGTAGATAGAACCGATTTACTTTTTCATTTGCGACCCTATACAATATTTTCTAAAGTAGTAAAAGTTTTGGGTTAAAAAAAATAAGTACCAATTCTTTTTTTTTAATTTATGTATTCCGTTATTCTTAGCTCAATAATTACCATATGCGAAAACAGTTTTTTTTTGTAAAATTTGCTTTATGTTTTGTGTATCACTTCCGGTTTCATCAAATATCTCATTTTTATACAGTAGGTGTGAAAATAGAAATATTGTTAATTTAATCATGCTTTGTAGTATTACCCCGAAATATTGTGCGCGAATATATGAACATGTCGCAAATGCATCGCCTATTAAAGAGTTTTCCTCAAAAGTTTTTGCAAAGAGTTATATGTGCATTATGTGATTCACCTTGCATGCTAATTTACTAGCACTTTATATAAAAAAAAGTAAACTTACTGATATATACAAATTGGAAGCTATTCATTCGATCAATGTACATAGAACTAAGATACTGAGCGCATTCGAAAATAGGTGATATAAGTATAAGGTATATACTGCCGTCACCCTAAAGTATTTAATATTTATATTTGCTTTCCTTGTTTGTGGACACTATACTCTAGCATTTTAGTTATAAAAGCTCAAATTTAAGATAGGTGTGGAAATGCGTTGTGTTGTTATATTGTATATACAGGGTGTCTCTGAAATAAGAGTACAAAATATTAAAAATGGGAAACCCAAATTATACTGAATAAGTATCCAAAAATTCGTACGCCAATTGCAATATCGAATATACAATTAAAAACTCATTGAAACGTCACGAATGTGCCGCCCATGGATCCACTATCTGTGTTTATACTATATCTTAAGGTCATTTGTAAATACAGCTGTGATATACAGATAATCATTGTATGCAGCTGATACAAGTCAACGACTCCAATATTATTACGTACGCGAAATTTAAAGCAAATTTCAAAGAAGATATTGAAAGTAAAATGTGGAATCTATTAATGAATAACTCTATTCACTTGTGCGTAATCTGATCAATGACAGCTGTCTGAAATAAACATCATTGTTAAAAGTTGATATTTGATGTGACGAAGGTAATGTGCGTAATTATTTCTTTTTTTCTCTTTCATAATCAATTGTTACACATCAATTGTTACACCTGTATTTCTGTTCACAATATCCAGCAATTCTTCTTCGGCTCGTAAAATTCGACGTGGTCTTTCACGTCCGCGACCTTCGTAATTTGGTAGCAATCGACCAGTTTCTCTTAATCTAAACACGGTATCCTTTATACACGTGTAAGACGGGGTTCTACGATTGGGGTATCCCTGCCGGTAGATACGTAGAGTTCTTCGACAACTTCCTCCTGCTTCGCCGTAGACATAAATCATATCGAACAACTCGCGTGTGGTAAAAGCCATATCCGATGTGTTCATGCGTAAGGATCCAGACAGACTGAGACTCAGAGCGTAGTTATACGTCGCGTGTTGCCTGCCCTACCTTCGTTGGTTAGAAGTGTAGTGTCTCAAATACCAGTGGCGTGACGGATATTTAATAAATATCTTTGCCATTTTTTCCCTCACGTATGCGTGGGAATTTTGGAAAAATTAATTTAGATAAAAGGTGTAATAAAATTAGGGCTTCCCATTTTTAATACGTTGTACTCTTATTTCAGGGACACCCTGTATAAAGAGAATAAAATACCAACCTTTCCTTCCTTTACGTATCAGAAAATTTAGCTATTCCTGCATCATTTGCAGATTCAGCAATCGCTGAAGTAAGATAGTATCTTACTATTGAAAAGAATTAAAAGCATTCCAAAAAATAAGTGAAGATCAACAAACAAAACAAAGCCGCTTATTAGTGTACCAACTTTTCCAGTTAATATATTTATACTCGAAAGTTTTACATTAAGGTACTTAGGGCATTTTGCACCGACACGTTAATCTTGGTTTAACTTTAAGTGATACTTAGATTGTAACATTCGCTGTATGTTTTAAATAGGAAATATCATATTCAAAGTGTTAGTTCAAGTTAAACCAAGCTTAACGTGTCGGTAGAAACCGGCATTATTCTACTATGTATAAAAAAAGTCCTTAATATTTATAATCTTTATAATTTTTATTATGTTTTGAAAAAACTAATAAAAATTGTGAATTACAAAATAAAGCGACGGTACTCGCTCAAATTACCCTCTACCTATTTAAATACTACTTAGAAGCGATTTTTTCAAGTATAAAGGAAAAAATATGACGCATTTTAGAATTCAAAATGACTTTAAATTTAAAAATACAAATAACAGGACCGTATTTTAAAAAAAAAGTTGATGGTTTTTCGAAAACGAAGCATCGTATGAAAATCTTGTTCAGCTTAAAAAGTGACAATGAAAAAGTGCAGTGCTCTTACAATAATGTCGGAAGTAAATATAAACTAATATCGCAAAAATACTTAAAGAAAAAAGAAATCGTTAAAAAATAGTTTATATTTGCAAACACCATGTAAACGGTACAACTTTTTCCTCATCTAAGCAACATTGTAACTCTTACCGTTTCCAAGATACCAATGCTATGCTTTCTCTTATCTTGCATAGTCTGTTTAAGTCATAGTCATCAGGTCAACTTTAAGTAAACACTGATCACATCGGCGTCACAAAACCTGCAGTACCATCTATCCCGGAATGAACACCTTCATTGTGGCGAACACATTGTATTTCAACAATTGCCGCCAAGATCGGCATAAGGGATCTGCGTTGCACACCTACTATATACAATGTCCGTTTTACAATTTTTAAGGCATTTTCCGGAAAGTATGCTATCGTATAAAGACATAAATAGGTGTATTTTATTTGTTTCTAATGTGCAATTTTTATTACTTTTATGAATTTCTTTGTACTTTCAAAATAGTAATAGTGCCTATATAGTTTAAAATGTAGTAATTATATTAGCGAACGAATTTTTATAACTTTCTATTACAAATCATTTGTTGAAAATAATGAACAAATATTTTTGCATAGATCCCCTGAGATTAATAAATAACTCTAAAGATGAACGTGAAATTCAGTATACAAGCGTTATAATATTAGGTTCTAATATTTTTCCATATGTCCACAAAGTCTATGTTACATGCAACTGTGTGAATTACTGCACGTAAACTTCTTCGCGGTATATATGCTATTAGTGTTGTAGATATTGATTCGTTTCAAGAACATTTCAAAAACAAACCGGCAATTTTATTATCATTAAAAAATATTGTAGTACTGTCCATAATCGCTTTTCTTTACTGGAAGTTAGCCGGCAATCGTAACTCTTATTTCTGCAGTTGGATGAGGTTGTGCTTCTTGGTTGATCCTAACGGAAAGGTTCCTGTAAAAGTAGTAGCTCGAACTTTTGCATCAGGAAAAACTGAAAAACTTGTCTACCAATGTCTTTCTGAGCTAAGCTTGCCTAGTGGAAAGAGCGATGTAATGGAAAGGGAAGATTTTACTTTTGACAAATTCTACGCATTGTATCATAAGATTTGCCCTAGAAATGATATTGAGGAATTGTTTAGAGAAATGTAAGTATATTTTTAAGTAGATATAGTTAGCATGTCATATTAATAAAGCTTTCACTTTTGCATATTTACTCCTTACGGTTGATTTTGCATCTCCATTTGTTTTTAATTAAAGGATTTCAATTAAATTCTAATTTAAAATTGAAGTACCGGGTCTCTTTCCTTAACCATCGTTCCAACGGTCAAGTTAAATGCCTGTGTAAAATTGTTTTGAATATTACATCATGAATCAGAAGAATAAATTATATAATTATACAGTCCGGCAGAGAAACCTGAGTTTTGTCATTTTTTCTTCACTGTAGCGCACGCAGTGTTGCGACTGAAATTGAGAACACACGTGCTTGAGAGCTCAAAATATTTCAGTCACCATGGAGCACTGGTCGGCACAACCTCATACATTCGTAGCGCGTATTTTTTTAAAATAAAATCGGTAATTGGCAACGACATTCCAACATTCATTGAAATTACCGTATTCCAAGTCGTAATCCATATTGTTGAGGATGCCGAAGTTTCGGGAAACGGCCAGTGCAATGAAAGAAACCACCATGGAGGCAGCGTACTAGTCTATGATAATTTTGAACGCGTGCGAAGTCCTTAAGGATGGGCAGGAAAATACGCAAAAGCCTTAGGAATTTCTGCCAGCATCGTCCTTAGAATTTTACATGCAGACCTTAATCTTCATCTCTATAAACTTATTACTGTGCAAACATTGAGTGACGAGGATATGCGAATTCACAGGGTTCGTTGCCATGAACTTCTGAATATTATGAATGACTAAGTTTTAAACAATCTTATAATGTTAGAAGAGGCCAATTTCTATCTTGGTGGCTATGTCAATACACAGAACTGTCGGTACTGAGCACCGGAGATTCCTCAACAGTTCTTTTAATGACCATTACATAGGAAGGGCATGCAATGATTGTAAATTCGCAACGTTACGTTAACATGCTTATAATATTTCTCGTACCTTGAAGGAATAAAATAACCGCGCTGCCAGCTAGAAAGACGACGTGAATATAATTTTTGCGAAATATAGTGCTCCATTAAAAATAAGAATTCAAAAGGATTTAGGTGTATATTTTCAATATGCTTGCGCGCCGTATATTATTTTCGTTTGCGATTCCTAGAAGCATTTTTACATTTTGGATTATTAAATAATTGGGTAAGTTTAAATATTATGTTAAATTTCAAACGAATGCCTTTGAAATTAAAAGCCTATTTCGTCATGTGTTCAAATGTTCATCATTCAATGAAATTTCGGCTCTCTCTAGTGATAAAGTATTTTTGATATACCGGGTGTCCCAAATTTAAGTTAACACGCAATAACTTGTTTATTTTTGAAGATAGAGGTTTGTTTTTAAAGATTGAAAGAAAGACATTTTTTATGGGAGAAAGGGCTCTTCCTAGTAATATCTAAAAATGCCTTCTATACAAAACCATCTCTTAGTAACCACTCTTAACCAGTTTATTTTTTAATGAGAGTCTCACATTTTTTTAAATCTTGAGAGAGTGATTAACAATGGAAATTCACTATTTAATTAAGTTAACCGATAGAAGAAAAAAATCATCCAAAACTATTTTTATAATTAATAAACGGATGATGAATAAATACTTTTTTTTCAACACAGAGACATCCATAAATATAGGAGAGAGGCGCCAAGTAGAAAAGAAAAATCAATAATAGATTACTAGATTAACTTCTGTTAATATACTTTTTAAATTCTTGCAATGCTTTAGTAACATTACTGAGTTGTTCAAATCTAGCATCTAGCGCATTTAATGCTTGGTCGATTTTGAAATAAAAAAAGGTTATTTTATATTTTTCTTTTGGATCTTCGATGGGTTCATCTCGTGCTTCACATGTGAAGTTCTTTTTTCTTCGTCTTACGTTGTATTATTGTTGTCAATGCATTACATAAGCAATATAAATTTTTAGCGAGCGAAGGGATTGATATGCGAAATTTTCTCTTTATTGCTAAAATTTACCATATCCATTTTTAACGACCACACAGTCGCCGCGGCGCCCTCAAATTTGTGCCTTGGGCAAATTACCAGCTTGTCACTCCCCGCCCCTCCCCTAGAGTGGGCGCTGCGCAACGGTAAGGTGTACTTTAATCGACTGAGGACAATGGCGGATTTGAAACGGAATTTAGGACCGAAGTATGTATATGAACCAGCTTGGCCGTAATTTCAATTAGAACACAGTCGGGTTTCTCTGCCGGATCTTGTATAAATATAATATTTTTGTTTTATTCTTTTTCCCACTTCTAAGTGAGACACCTAGTTCACTTCACCTTTGTGCATTAACCGAAGAACTACTCGTTACGAACAAATCGACTAACAGTTCGTCACGAGTAGCTCTCAGCTTCACTCACGAAAGTGAAGTGAGTTAAGAATCTCATTTAAAAATGATTAAAAGAGTGCCAGTGTTATATAGCGTAGGAGACGTTCCAGTATAAAACTATATTTTAGTGCTCAAGGAAAAGATGCTATCGGTCTAGATCAATTTGTTAACTTTCTAAATGAAAAACAGAGAGATCCACGCCTTAATGAAATTCTGTATCCATTGTACGACGATAAAAGAGCAATCGAGATTATTGAGACATATGAACAGGAAGAAACGGCTATGAAAGAAAGAAAATTGACGAAAGATGGCTTGATACGGTAAGTTCATAACGTTCTTGGCATAATCTTGAATTTTATTTAACACTTCTGTGAAATTAACTTCGCGAAATAGAGCCTTCTCTCTTTGGTACTAAATTAGGGACCGTTAAAGTAATAGTATTACTTCACCTGCTCTGATAAAATGTTCTTATCAAAATCCAAAACGCTCTTTTTCATTCATCAACTAAATCAAATTGTAGATACCTTATGTCTGATGAAAATGCTCCCGTTTTTCTTGACCGTTTAGACATATATATGGATATGGATTTACCTCTGTGCGCCTATTACATAAATTCAAGCCATAATACATATCTAATTGGTCGACAGTTTGGTGGCAAGTCGTCTGTAGAAATGTATCGCCAAGTGTTGCTTGCTGGTTGCAGATGTGTGGAGCTTGATTGTTGGGATGGTAAGTTGAATGGTGTTTTATAATTTTAAAATATACAACTTTGATTACAACCAATCTGAAAATTATGTGGATAATCAGCATATTTGTTTACACTAAACATTTCAAATTTCCCCCTTTTTTAAATTAAAAATTATTTATTTAGGCAAAGGTGAAGATGAAGAACCAATTATAACTCATGGAATGGCAATGTGCACAGATATTTTATTTAAAGATGTAATTTATGCAATTCGCGATACTGCCTTTGTAACATCAGAGTACCCTGTTATTTTATCTTTTGAAAATCACTGTTGTAAAACACAGCAATTCAAACTGGCGAAATATTGCGATGAAATTCTTGGTGATTTATTGTTGAAAGAACCACTTGATGACGCTCCGCTTGAACCTGGCGCTGCTTTGCCACCACCTTGTTCTTTGAAACGAAAAATTTTAATAAAAAATAAAAGGTAGGCATAATACTTCAAACCTTAAGCTCTTATATTCCTCATACTATTCTACATCTAATATTTTAAATATTAGGCTGAAACCTGAGGTAGAGAAGCAAGAGTTGGAGTTATTTAAAAAAGGTCAGTTTGTCATTGAAGATGAGGAAAAGGAAGATGCTGGGGTTGTGGACAGACCTATTCCTCCGGATATTGCGGAGGTTAGTGTTGAAATGTTAGTGTAGTTCGGTAAAAAATGATTAATATATGATTCTCATAGGCGCCTGCCGCTGATGCTGCTCCCGGAGAAGATGCCCCTCCACCAGTCCAATACACGGGTTCTACAACAAACGTTCACCCATGGTTAAGTTCAATGGTTAACTATGCTCAACCTGTCAAATTTCAAAGTTTTGATTATGCTGAACGTAAGTGTCTTATCCTTCTTATCTTCAACATATTTGATTTATAACTGGGTACATGTGAGGTCTTTTTATCATCCCCTTAATACCGCGGCCTGAAGCACATTGTATTATTCCGTACCTAGTGAGTTTCATTACATAAACAGGTTAATCTCTTTAACTGGGTTTAATAGTCTGCGTGGTAGATATTGAACTGTGTCCTAGGGAACTGGAACGGTGCCTGACATATAATAACACAGATATGCTCAGATGTATTAGATACGTATATTTTTTGCGAATAATCAAAGTAAGGTAAGTACAAAATAAAACTTCATTTAAATGTGTTATAAATAGTATTTTAATAAAGAATCTTAATAATTTGTCGCATTTCTGTAAGCGTTTAATACAGTTGCAATACTTTTTTCAGTGCGTAAAAAACTGACATCTCAGAAACGTAACATGCATAAAAATTTAATATATCTAGGCGAAGTATCTATAAAAACTGTTGTAAAATCATAAAAACGAATACCTAAACACTTAAATTAACTGCCACAGATGTAATGCCAAAACACGAAATTAGTGGTAAATCATAGAGATGTCTATAACTTTTGAGCATAGCTGATTTTTTTTTACTTTTCTACTTGAATTAAATGTGTTACTGAGTTTATACATACAGCTATGCTCATATGTCATCTCTATGTCAACAGCTCTATGATTTACCATTAATTTCCTGATTGTTTGGATTATATGTGGCAGTTAATTTTAAGTGTTTACAACAGTTTTTATAGATACTTTTCCTAGATCTATTAAATTTTTACACATGCTCACGTTGCTGAGACGTCAGTTTTTTACGCACTGAAAACAGAATTACAACTATATTAAAATCTTACAGAAATGCGACAAATTATTAAGATTCTTTATTAAAATACTATTTATAATGCATTTAAATTGAGTTTTATTTTCTACTCAACTTGCTTTGATTATTCGCAAAAAATATAGGTGTGTAATACATCTGAGCATATCTGTACATTCAGGCGTTGAAGCCAATAAAGATAGTAAACGCGACGTATATTTGTTTCACTTCATCTTAAGTTTGTATTGTAACTGTAGATTTATGTCAATTTGTAGGGTTTTATTTTCATGAGATGCATTGTAATGTGTTAAAAAAAATACCGCACCGTGGTAAGCTGTTTCCTCTTCCTCACTGCATAAATTACAAATAGGCTCATTTCTAAAGATGCCAATTTTATGGAGATATTTCTGTAGACAGCCGTGTCTTATTAGAAGACTCGTCACAGTTTTAAGTTGTACTCCATTGAGAGCCAAATCATCCACAATTAAATGCCGTGATGGCTGCCCCATCATCCGTTTGTTATGTATCTGCTCTTCAATCATTCATGTAATCCACTCAGTTAATTGCACCGCGTACTTCAGCCTTGATTATCGTCAGACCTGGTTCGGGTCCAGTAAATACTGTTTCGGAACCCTTTCTTGTTAGTTTGTTTGCTAATTTGCTGCCTGGTATGTCCTTCGGCCCCGGCACCCACACCAGAGTGCCTTTGTTGTGTTTAACTTGGATTCTTAGGTTTTCCAGGCGGTTCCAATGTAGTCTTGAGGTTATCTGATGCTGATTCTGAATGCTAATGTTTGTAGGCCCGCTTGACTATTCTCTAGGAATATGAATCAGTTAACCCTTAGGTTGTTTCTCCAACGTTCTTCGGGCATACGTCTCTATTGCTATTTCCGTTTGATATACGTGGTATATTATCTTAATGCCATGCATTCTTTTTGATTCAGGCTTTCTATATACATATATACAGTGAGGTTTTTATAACACCGTACATAGCCCTATGTTCAATTTTATTTGTCCCATGTCAACGCATGGGTAGTTATGCAACTAACATTACTCCTATTGCAAACATGCATTTTTACATAGTAACCTTGTTGATACTACATAAACATCTTATTGATAACTGTCAAAGTCGTGATAGATTTCGTAATAGACTTGCATATTGTATAGAATGCGAAGGTGGACATTTCGAACATTTATTAAAACGTTAATACTCTTCATTAGATATAATGTTGTTTTTTTTTTTGTTCACTGTTTGAAGCGATCTTTTAATTTTATTTGACAAATATAAGGTGATTTATTTACGAGGTTATGTGTATTACGTAGTATCAGTAGAATCCACGAGGGGTTACTATGTATGGCCGCGTTCGCCAATGCATGTTTGCAATAGGAGTCATGTTGGTTGCATAGCTGCCAATGCGTTGACATGCGCCAAATAAAACCGAACATAGAGCCTATGTACGGTGTTATAAAAACCTCACTGTATGTATACCAGCTCCTGAATTTGTGATTCTTTTTGACTCATCTGCGAACCAGATTTGGTTTCGAATCCCCGGTTTCTGTGTTGCTTGCTACTCATCCCAATCCAGGACAACCTTGAAGGGTTTATCGAACGAGAGTTTAGGAGTCATTATATCATTACGCATTTCAACGATAGGGTTTCTATTTTCAGCCGTTATTCTGGCTTGCTCTGACGTATTCTCCAGTTTCTATCACACTTCAGTCTGTACGCTCGCATTCTTGCTTCCCCTCCAATGTAAATATCCAAGGGGGATAACATAGTTCCCTTATCAGCTTGTAATAGGGCTTTCCTTATTAGAGTGGGTAAGAAACCGAAATAAAACGC
Source organism: Cetonia aurata (assembly GCA_949128085.1). Lineage (NCBI taxonomy): Eukaryota > Metazoa > Arthropoda > Insecta > Coleoptera > Scarabaeidae > Cetonia > Cetonia aurata. The sequence continues at coordinate 5,351,450 of OX421885.1, forward strand.
AGTTTAAATATACATACAAATATTTTAATTTTCATAAACACAGAAAAGAACAACAAAGAAAAGAGAACTACTTTCGTTACATGGATCAAATTATTTGTCATTATCTCAGGGCGATTCGGGTTAATAGTGATGGAAGTTGTTTATCTATGTATTTAATAACTGTAACAATAATTTAGTTCTTATCTTTATATACGGTTATACAGGGTGATTGATCAAGACCGTCCATTAGAAAGATTGGGCCTCCTAGTAATAATTAATATCTGTAAAGTTGCATACGTACATAGTCTATGCCCTGAAAATATTTTCAAGATGGCGGCACTTCCGGAAACACCGGAAATTGACATCGACTTTCTTATTTCAAATGAATGGTAGTTTTCTTTGCACTTTTGAAATCTAAACGTGATTCTAGAGGAACCCTTACTAGTATTTCCTATACCTAAGTGCAGCCGTTTTGGAAATTTTTCGACTTTTTGAAAATTTTTGGGTTTACATCATGATGTTTCACATTATGTACTGTCGCGAAATTTTAACCGAGAACGCTAAAATTAAAACTATTCATGGAAGAAATCCTGACGTTTCTGCCGAAGTTTTTAGATTTGTCGCATTATCTACAGGTGTCCAAAATTTAATTGTCCTTTACTGCAACTGCAGACCATCAAAACTCAACTTTTTCAAATACAATGCCCCATTTTTTTTCAATCTTAAGTTTGTTGGAGAGTGTATGTTTATGAGCAGTGCCGATAAAAGTAAGTCCCTTATCTGAGTGCGCGTTTCTTTTCCCTGGGTGGTGCTAATGTGGACCGGTCGCCGTAGCTCCTCTTGATCCGCTGGTTTTCTTTCAGGTGGCTGTTTCCTTGTAATTTGGGGACCCACTCTTGGAGTGTACCACCACCCCAACACTTTGTTTCATTTGCCACTAATTACGCAATAGTTATTACCCGATCTATTATTGGCAAATTTAAGACAATTGTTACTCGTCCGAGCAACTATATCATTCTTCATCTTATTTCGTCCCCAGGCCCTTCGTTTGTTCTATCGTATGTTTTTTTTACAAATACGATACTCGTTTGCAGGTATACGATGATCTCATCACTATGCCACCTCGGCATTATCTCGCTCGCTTTCTCGCATGACACTTCATAGAAAAATATAATTGCGTTACCCTAATAAATCCGCAAATGCAATTCATATCAATATAACAAATAAATAAAATATCGTAAATAGTTCTCTTTATTTTTATTTTTTCTTCGAAATCACATAAAACCAAAACTAATTAGGAACTTCAATTACCAAGCCGTCGGTGTGCTTTTTACAACTTCAGTGATACACTGGCAAGCCAAACTCTGTATTTTTGCGAGTTTTGTAATTGCTTGCTTCTTTCTAATCTTAGTCCACCAGATCAGACAGCTGTAGGTGGACATGGTTTTTACCCCTGCAGTGCACAACCAATACATCATGCATGGGTTTAATCCTCATGTTTTTCCAATATTTCTTCGGGTTGTCATTACTGCCCGTCTACACTTGTTTGCCATTTGTTCAAGATGTTGATTCCGGGTTAGCTTCGAGTCAAGAACAATTTCTAAGAATTTAGCATCTTGACTGATTTATACCGTTTCATTATGAAGAGTTGGCGGTTTTAGACCAGCTTTCTTCTTTTCGTAAAAGGGACTTATTTTCCCAAGATTTACCTTTAGCTTTTCCTGTGTACACAACCCTTCTGCTGTTTTCAGTGCTCTTTGCATGAGTTTTGAAATGATGCTTGCGTTTTTTCCCATTAAGAGTCATTCATTCATTCATTCATGACGTTCGGGTGGACATCTTTAGTCCAGGCACTTGAGCTAGGTGCTTATTGTACCGTCCCTATTAAATCTCTTATTTCCACTCGAGCAACTTGGTGTTCTCTATAAAGTCCAGTATCTTGCCCAGTGGAAATTTGAGAACTTCCTAGGGCTCCAATAGATCCTTCCCGAAATGTTTCTGTCGGAGTACTTTCAACTCTTCACATGTGCAGATTACATGTAAACTCGTTTCCTCCTGTAGCTCACATCTTCTGCACCACGGTTTGCTTACTCTACCTGCGAGATGCTTTTTTAGGGGACAGTATCCAGTTACCAGCCCAGTAATGGTTTCAGCTTATTTCTTGCTGCGTCTAAGTAGGTTATCAGAGAACTTAGCATCCCCATCCCCTATTAGCGCTTTAGCTTGGAGTTGACCTTCAGTCGACCTGCATTTATTTGTACTTGCTTTATCCAACCAGGTCTAGATCTCCCTTTTAGCAGAATCCTTAGTAATCCCACATACGGGCTCTGGACCTATGAAGTGTCTTTTAGAACCCTCCTTGGCTAGTTCGTCGGCTATTATATTGCCCTTTATATCCTTATGTCTCGGTACCCAAATCAGCGACACCGTGTGATCCTGTGCCAGTTAATTGAGGGATTGTTTGCAGTCTCTGACTAGTTTTGACCTAGTTACAGGGTTCGAGACTGCCCTGATAGCAGCCTGTCATTACACTTATTTTCCTCCTCATGTAGCCTCCCTTTGCAATCAATTCTGCGCAGGCTGCAAAGGCGAATACCTCTACCTGGAAGACCCCCATTAAGAGTATTGCAATGTCATCTGCATACTCCTAGGTATACTAGCCTGCAATATTTAAAATTACAAGCAGTTGGTCGATGACAAAATCTCACAGCAGAGGTGCAACCTCTACACGTCTGCATTGTTTCACCTGCTAACGATGTTTTAGAGATGTTTTTCTTCCAGCATGCTATAAAATAGAAAACAAAATATGCCTACTTAAAATCTAGTTACATCAATATTGACAGAAAATAAGCTATGTTAAATAATATTTCTTTTTTTTACGTAATTTTTTCATTTTTAGAAAAAAATATACACCACAATATGTCAAGCTTCTCAGAACCTGTTGGATTGAATTACTTAAAAACGCAAGCGATTGACTTTGTTAATTATAACAAAAGACAAATGTCTCGAATATATCCAAGTGGCACTAGAGCCAATTCTTCGAATTATATGCCTCAGGTATATCTTTTCTTTATTGAATCGTGTGTATAAAGAATAATACATAACGCATATTATTTACGATAGGTATTTTGGAATGCAGGCTGCCAAATGGTTTCTTTGAATTTTCAAACATCAGATTTGCCAATGCAACTAAACCAAGGAAAGTTTGAGTACAACGGTAACTGCGGATATTTATTAAAACCTGATTTTATGCGAAGACCTGATAGAACATTTGATCCATTTGCGGAAAGTCCTGTAGATGGTGTAATTGCCGCTCAGTGTTCTGTCAGAGTAATAGCTGGTCAATTTTTGTCAGATAAAAAAGTGAGTATGAAATATATGAAAGGAGACATTATATAAGACATATAATTTCTACAACATAGGTTGGAACCTATGTTGAAGTAGACATGTACGGATTACCAACTGACACTATTAGAAGAGAATTTAGAACCAGGATGGTACCAGCAAATGGCTTAAATCCAGTATACAACGAAGAACCTTTTCTGTTTAGGAAGGTTGTGCTTCCTGATTTAGCTGTGTTACGTTTTGGTGTCTATGATGAAAATAGTGAGTACATTTTGAATTCGCGGTTGTTAATTAAATAAGTTTGTGTATATGTAATAGAGGAAACACTTGCTAATATTTTTACAATGCTTAAAATTTATTTATAGATAAATTGCTTGGTCAAAGAATACTACCTTTGGATGGCCTTCAAGCAGGTTTTCGTCACATATCTTTAAGGACCGAAGCTAATTTTCCTATGTCATTGCCTATGTTGTTCTGCAATATTGAATTGAAAATTTATGTTCCCGATGGTTTTGAAGATTTTATGGCAGCCTTGAGTGATCCAAGAGGGTTTATGGGGACACAACAGAAACAGAACGAACAAATGTCTTCAATGGGTATAGAGGTAAGTAATAATAATATTGGTCACTATTTTCAAAACGAATTGAATTATATTATTTAAAGGAGGTGTTGTATTTCTATTATGCACTAAATTACATCAAACTGAATTATTATTTGATCAAATCGATTTCAAAGTTATTTGGGCTAGATATTCGATATTTATTGTGCCATCCATAGGAAAAGTGAAAGTTAAAACGCAATTATACACAGTTTATAGGATCTGACATACAGGTGGCGCGTCAAGGCTTTCTCCCAGAGATTCCTATGGGACTTAACGCGGCACCTACATGTACATACAGGGTGCGGCAAAATAGACAGTGCAGTTTTGAAGGGCTATTAAAAGAAAACGGCGCAAGAAATGGGGTTTATTTTATTTTATTGGGTACAGAAAGATGATGCCTCCAATTTTGGCACATCTTGACGGGTATAGCGGCGATTTACTCCCGAATTCGATCCTTGAGAATGGAAGAAATATATTCCGTGTGGTAGGGGTAGCAACCTGGTAGGGATATCATTGTGTTAGGCAAGTCGTGTCAGTCGTTATCATGGTTTGGTAAGGAGAACACCGGGGTTTCGCCGTCCTCACGTTTTTTGAAAATGGCCGTTCGTTCGTCACTGGTTCCACACTAAGACGTAGGGGTTAGGAAGACCCAAAACAGTAAAAACACCCGAAAATGTTGAGAGAGTGGGAGAAGCTATCGAACGGTCGCTTGTGAGCTCTGCCCGGAAGCATGCAACTGCATTGGGAATTCCTGACCGTTCTCTCAGGCGGATTTTGCATAAAGATTTAGCATTACACCCCTACAAAATTATGATTGTTCAAGAGTTGAGTCCTCATGACTATGAAAACCGCATGAATCGCTCCCAAGAAATGTTGAACCGGATCCATGCGAGGGCAACTCTTTTCGGTAGTGACGAGGCCCACTTTCATCTTTGTGGGGCGGTTTGCCTGCACTGGGCTGAAAATAACTCACGGCAACTTCACGAGAAACCTTATTTCCAAATTTGAGGTGATTGGGTTTTATTTTTTTGAGGAGAATGGACGAACCGTAACTGTCACCGCTCAACGTTATGTTTCCATATTGGAACTTTTTTTTGACCCTCGAAGCTCTGACGGACCAAACAGATCTGCAAGACACCTGCTTTCAGCAGGACGGGGCTACTGCTCAAGTTTGAATGACAAAACTGCGACGAATGTTCCCTGCGCCTCGTCTCTCTGAGGAGCGGCGACCTGTGGTGGCCCGCTCGCACACCTGATTTAAGCATTTGCGACTTCTTCCGGTGGGGCTACCTGAAGGAAAAGACTTTTAAACATCGGCCTCACAAGTTGGAAGAATTCAAGGATCGAATTCTGGAGGAAATCGCCACTATACCTATCGAGATGTGCCCAAAATGCAGTCGAAAACTTCAGAAATCGCCTACATGCATATATCGCTGCTGGGGGCCTTCATCTTTTTGATGTCATCTTCAGGACTTGATACATAAGATGACATGATGTACCGAACAAAATAAAGTAAACCCCATTTCTGTAACTTGCTATAACTTTCTATTAATAGCCCTTCAAAATTACACTGTCTGTTTTGCCGCACCCTGTATGTAACTTTTAAAAACACACTGTTTTAGTACAAGAATATATCAAATATGATGTGCTTTATGTACAATACTAAAATATTATTTTTTGTAGGTTACAGATAACAAAGCTGATAAATTAGAGAAGAAAGAAGAAAAGAAAGAAGGTTGGTCTTATTATACATTTTTTTAAAGAATTTTAAAGATGAGAAGTACACTAAAAATTGAGTTTGTAGAATGTGTCAAATAAAGCTGGAACCACAGTACTTTATCATATTGCATGTTAATTTAAAATATAATCAGTTACTTTGAAGTTGTAGACAAATTGCAAATATTTTTTTGCTTGTTTTCTATTAACAGGATATTACACAAATTGACCCAATTTATAATGCACTTCTAGTTGTAATGATTTTGAAATGAAATCGCACGCCGCTTTGTTCACAGAAATATGGAATTTTAATTTATACACGTTTTTTTTTTAGAACCATTAGTATTTGACCCAATTACTATTGAACTAATTCGTCAGGATAAAGCTTTTCAAAAATCGACTAAAAAGTATCAAAAGGAATACGATGGTCTGAAGAAGAAGTTGGCCAAAGAAAAAATGGCAATGCAGAAAGCCCAATGTGGTGCTATAGACAAAATTATTAAAGGAAAAAAGTAAGTATTGCAGCTCATTTTTTATTGTTATATCGAATGTTATATGTAAATATACATTTCTTGCTTCTGGGAAGGCATGTTGCTTCAAATTTTTTATTTTCCGATTCCTATCATCAGAACGCTTATTACTAGCGAAGGTAGGTTTAAGTTTGCCAAGGTTGCCAAACCTGTTGTGCTTGTTATGAACCGGAAGAGAAACTGCAAAAAAGCTCTTCGTTTATCTTTAGCACCCTTATTTAACCTTGGAGAGAAAACATATTTTAAAGCCATTTTCGATAACCTATCTAATCTACTCGAATTTTTTATGATATTTCATTTTTTACTGGTCATCTTCCTTATTTCTTATTGCTACTATATTGGATTTTTTCTCCACCAGAAATGTTTTCTTTTCTGATATCAACCATATGCAAACATATTGATAAAAGTTTATATTTTTAATAGAGTTTGTGATTCTTTGTAGCAAAAACGATCTCGCAAATGATGCTACGGTTCGTAAGTTAGTTACTGAACAAACACTACAATGGAGCGAATTAATGGAACGTCATCGTAAACAAGAATGGGAGTTTTTGCGTAATCAGCTCGATGATCAAAGAGATATCTTAAAAAAGCACATGGAGCTAATGCAACTTGGTCAGATTAAACAATTGGAGGCTAAGCATGAACGCGAATTGAAAGAAATGAACGCCCGTCAAGCAAAAATATCTGTAGAAACCTCAAAGGAGGTATGTATCGGTCTAGAATAGTAGAATAAGTTTAATGATTGTTGCATTTGAGAATTCCGGCAATTATTTTTATTTTACCATGATTTCAAAATGTTGTTAATGTAGAAAGAAGATTTTAATACATTGCTGATGTAACTACAACAAAAAAAGTAACTTTTTTTTAATTTCAGATTAATAATGACAAAACTTTAAAATCAAAGCAAGAAAAGGAACGGAGATTACGGGAAAAACAGCAAAACAATACCAAACGATTTTTAGATGAACGGAAAAACAAAACTATGAAGCAAGCAAAAGAGAGAGAAAAATTGAAAATCAAACATGACAAGCAGTTAGACATGCTGTCACATGATATCCAAAAAATGATGGACATGTACAAAAATGAAGAAATAGAGTACGAAATGTCGAGCAAAAGCGAATTTTTTGCTTAATTAAACAATTTTTTCCAAGGACCAAGTTAATTCAATTTTAAGAGTTCGTAGATTCTTGTTAAATATTTTAGTTTATTATTACAATAATTCATTGCACTATAATAATAGATGGCCTCGAGTAAAGTAAACTGTTATCGTCTAACTATATTGTCTATTAAACAAATTGTATTTATTAAATTTGGAGTATTAATAAAACTAGTTTCTACTGTTACTCTTCTTTCAATATTTAAATTCTCTAAATGAATTTTTGCAAAATGTATTAATAATTGACGATGACAATGAACTTACATCTAAACTAGGGTAGGAACCTGAGGTTCATTTCCCCTTTCGTCGCGGATAAAGCGAAATGATCAATCCGGGGCGGGGTTCAGAAGTAACTTTGAACAACTTGCTCTGCAAGGGGAATTTGGTGATCGCAATTTTCGGTGCATTAACTTGAAAAAGGAGTTTACCTCAGTAAGGTAAAAGTAGACAGGCGGTCGTCACGGTGATTGTACATTAGATATTCTAAGAAAACATCTACACGTCTAACTCGAGAAAGAAGAGGCGGACGATCTTGGGGTTCCACGACTGCCTGAACTAAGGAGTTTTCGCTGAGTTGAGCGCGAGCCCAAGCAGCGGTGAGTATCTGCTTAATGAAGTCTCGTAGGGTCGGAATTTGCAGATCACAATGAATCTGCTCGTTCATAACGAACCAAGGAGGAGGAGGGTTCGAGTGTAGGGTGGGGGGTGCTAAAATAGAATTGCGCCCAAGTGCGAGAAATCTTGGAATTGAAATGGATTCTTCACTTCGTTTTAGGGGTCACGTCTCCAACTGCATCGGGAAGGCTTATCTTGCTCTAAAACTCCTTTACCCTCACAGATCTGTTCTGAGTCGGGCGACTAAAGCGTTGCTTTGTGATGCATTGGTTTTGTCTCCATTTGTTTATTGCTCGACTTTGTACGGCGCATGTATTGATGGGGACACGCGAAGAATACAACGTGTACAGAATTCCTGCATGAGATTAATATTTGGTATACGGAAATACGACCGCATATCGCACAAATTGGCAGAATTAAATTGGTTAAATATGTATAATCGACGATTACTCCATTCCTATTGTTTGTTTCATAGGATCATTAGTCATAGGCAGCCTGTATATCTCTATAATAAAATCACGTATCGCCAGGATGTGCATATGAGACCGTTGCGCAATGTTGAACACACTATCACTCCTCCACTCCATCGGACAGCACTCTTTGAGAGAGGTTTTAGTTATTCTATCTACAAACTATTTAATCCGTTACCTCTCCATCTCAAACAGAGTAGCGTAGTGTTGTTTAAGCGTAATATGAAGCGGTGTTTGTTGGGGCAGCTATCGATTCAGGTGACTGTGTAAATGCGAAAGAATTCGGAATACAGGTTTTATAATGTGAATCATGCTCATCGCACACTTTAGTATTAAGTTAGTTTTTTTCCATTACTTTCATTATTCCTCTACTAAAATTCAAGGTTAAAGATTAAAAGCAGGGTGATATCTCCGGTATCACATCTGAACTTCCCCTTGCGGTTTTCTGTCAGGACAATTTCGTTTACCCCTTTATTATTATTATTATTCTGGTAAATTTTTTCTTTTCTTTCTCACTTGTTATGTAATGTTTTATATATTTCTAAAATGTATACCTGGTTGTGCCTGAAACAGAAAATAAAGACTATTATTATTATTATTATTAAAATGTAGAAGTACTCATGTAAAAATTAATGACGGCTATCTTACGAAAAATCAATATTTACTTCTCAAATATCTACTTATACCATATTTTTGTCATATCTTTTAAAATAGATAAATACAAACACTATTCCTAAACTATAGTCTTTTTGTTGGGAGGTTGCAATACAGAGCTTATGAGAGACACTGTTGCTTCCAAAACACGTTCAGATTTATAGTGTTTATATAAACCTAAGTAAAATCTATGAAGAAACAAAAAGAACAAATTATTCTTAAAAATTACCATTAGTAAACAAAAGGCTACAATTTATATTTCAAATAACGTGTAAAAAATCCATCATTAAAACCCATATCTGAATTCCACGTAAAAATGTTTCCTCTAATGCCAAATAATGTTTAGGTATCTCTTTCGTTACCTACATAAAAGCTGTAAAAAAATTACAAATTTTAGGTTTTCGCCCTATAACGTACAATCAACGACAAGAATGAGAGAGTGTTGAGTAAAGGAATTATAATATATACAGTACGAGTTCTCAATCTATGGTCACCCGATGTTATATGAAGTCCCGCTCTAAACGTGGTCCAATATCTATTACAGCGAGAAGGGTAATAAATATATTAGCGTTGCCGTGCCAGCTTCGCTCTCGCATTTGCGAGGTTGCCGATTACGCTAGAGGTGACCATAGGAGGCTCGCTCTTACGGTATAATTATAATACCTTCACCCAACGACCCGAGATGAACCTGCCCAGACCTATATTGCTCTTTCTCTCTTATATTATTTCGAATGATTCGAAATTCGAAATGAAATAATGAGAGACAACTTCATGTGTGTATCCAGTGCCTACGTAGTGCCCTCCAGTGTGGCCAACTTGTGAGATTTAGGTATGTTGAATGGGCTAGTGCAATATAGTCACTGGGCTAGTGAGATAAAACCCTTGTTTATACAGTGAGGTTTTCATAACACCGTACATAGCCCTATGTTCGATTTTATTTGTCCCATGTCAACGCATGGGTAGTTATGCAACCAACATTACTCCTATTGCAAACATGCATTTTTACATAGTAACCTTGTTGATACTACATAAACATCTTATTGATAACTGTCAAAGTCGTGATAGATTTCGTAATAGACTTGCATATTGTATGGAATGCGAAGGTGGACATTTCGAACATTTATTAAAACGTTAATACTCTTCATTAGATATAATGTTGTTGTTTTTTTGTTCACTGTTTGAAGCGATCTTTTAATTTTATTTGACAAATATAAGGTGATTTATTTACGAGGTTATGTTTATTACGTAGTATCAGTAGAATCTACGAGGGGTTACTATGTATGGCCGCGTTCGCCAATGCATGTTTGCAATAGGAGTCATGTTGGTTGCATAGCTGCCCATGCGTTGACATGCGCCAAATAAAACCGAACATAGAGCCTATGTACGGTGTTATAAAAACCTCACTGTATATCTTATAGTTATTCAACCGAGCTGCGTAAGGTGCTGACATCTGGCGGCGATAGTATAAAAGTACTGATGAATGAAATTAAATACCGCCAAATATTCATTGGAATGCGAGCTATGTTGGTTGTAGATTCTGAAATAAACTTGGCAGTTAATAACAAAGTAAAACCAATCAAAATTAAGAAATTACAATGCAACATTATTAACAAAAATTAATGGGCACGCCAAACCTGACACGCCATCTGAACGCCAACCAAAGGTACTTCAAACCGGTTGAATAACTATATATATATATATATATATATAAACAAGGATAAAACGCTTTATAGATCTTTTTTTATACGTCGTAACAGCAGTAGTATGATAGTGATTAGTGAATACTAAACAGTGACCGATATAAAAAATGAAAGATGTAATAGAATTGGCACACTACGCTAAATGCTATTGGTCGGAAGCAAGGTTTAGGTAAATTTGGTTGGTATATTTTCTGTGCGCCAAATTTAGTTGGACGCACTATAGATTCATAAAAATTGTACAATTCCATTGAAAATAAAAAACTTGATATCAACACTCTGAATTTTCTTTAAATAGTTGGCCATAACAACTCCGCAAGTTTCAAAATCAAATTCCAACTAGAATCTCGAAAAATTTGAGATTTTGTCACGCACAAATTTTGGGGCCCAAATGCCTTTTTTGCTTGTTAAGCTCCTTAAGCTCCATCGTTCCCATAATAGACACAGTAGCTTTAGAGAGAATGCAGGAATCAGGAACCTAAATATAGCATACTTTATGCCTGCGAGAATTTTCTACACTTCAGAGTTCAGAGTCTAGTCGCTAGTCGCCACTATAGTCCCCGATGTGCCTGACGTCTGTTTGACAGCGTTAGCGAGCGTTAGCCAGAGATTGTTATGAGCGTTAGCGTAAAATAATAAAAAAAAATAATTGGTTATTTCGGGCTGTTTTTATCTGAAATTGAAAGTGGATATAATAGCAAAAGCTTTTATTAAAGGAAGGCTAACTAATTTCCCGCAGTGAATGAAAGATTATGAACATGACAGGTGATCCTAACCAAGCTAACAGACCTAGTGTGCTCGGTATAAATTGTCCGTATCCAGCTCGAAATGATTGGAACACATTCGTTCAACCGATGCCATACGTCCAGAGGAATGATTTTTGTCAGTTCTCGCCTACAAATCCAATTCCAGTTAATAATTACTCATTCTATTCCAATTTTGGCACTTTGTCATCACAAGTAAGTTTTCCAATGACCATAAATCAGGAAAATGAACCTATTCATAGGTCCCTACCATTGCGGTGCAAAAGGAAAACTGATTCTCCTACGTAAGTACATTTACAGAATTACAGCATAATTCTGGGGTTTACATTAGGCGACATTATTTTATGTATAGGCTGCCCTAAGAAATATTGGATTTTTATCTTTGTAGAAGTAAACATTGTGTAATATAACTTCATACAAACTATTGTTTATATCTAGTAATAACTTTACTATTGTTATTATTTTCCTTGGTCTGATGCAATAGTGAAACTTTTATGTATATATTTACATATATAGATCAGCCTATTTTTCTGATGAACATTTGTACAACTTTAAAATAAAATACTTTCATATTTTTCAATGCCCCTACCAATTTTTGTTTGATTCTTCAATCCACACAAAATATTTTTAATGTTTATAAAATTTTATGAATAAGTTAATGATTTTGTATACATTCAATATATTTTCAACTAATTTTGATGTCCTTTATTATACGTCAATTCTATAAATGAAAAACTGAATATTTCCACTGTTACTACCATATGAATAGTAGTTTTATAACCATAAATTTAGCCCTAGGCTTTTTTTCATGGTTTTCTACTTGATATATATGCATTTCCAGCAAGTTTGTTTGCATGAAATAGCATTTAACTATTTTGTGAATATGTTCAAATAAATACCCAGAAAATCTTTTTGTAGCCCTGTCCCAGCCAAACAGCAGATTACTGAGGAACGAATGGCAGAGCATTTATCTAAACTACATATCAGTTCCGAAAATCCAGCAGCCAACAGCGAACCCGAAAGTAGTGCATGTAGAGAAAGGCGGTTGTATATGTGTGAGGAAATGAGGAAACTTCAAACAGATCCAATTATACCTGTGTCGCTCTTGGAGCGAATGAATAGTCCCTGTAAAGCTTTAGTATTGTGGGCGCCACCTCGAAGACCTTTTCCTATGTTAAATCCTAATAATGAAAATAACGATAATAATAATAATAATAATGAGAATGAAGTTCCTGATAACAATCTTATGGATTTGGACCGATAATTTTGAAGACTGATTTTTTTTTTTAGTAATACTGTGTACATAATTTGCTTTAAGCATTAACATATTTTCGAAACCTTTTATACATTGGTAAATAAGTGAATGTTGGATGGTAATCTTTAAACAAGTAAGTAAGAAAATATATAGTTAGGAGTGTGTTATTTCCGTTATTTATTATCAAAACCACCAAAGGGCACTTATGAAATAAAAGGGGTTCAGTATCCAAAATATGCACTAATTTCCACAAGTCCCATTCGAAAATTCAATGAAGTTGGTTGTTTAAATATTTGAAATTGCTAATGCCCGGTTGCACCGACAGCGGTTCGAATCCACCGTTCGTCAATTATCTAATTTTGTTGAAGTTTACATACAGTTGCTCACGAAAGTATCCGGTCACCAAGCAGCTTATCGAAACGGCCAGAATATTACTAAATTATAAGGTGATAAGGGACAACTAATGCGCATATTACATTCATTTATTAATACTATTTAAGTCAAACAAAGTTTTAAATTGAAAATAATAAAAGCTGCTGTAACAAAAAATATAACGTAAAATACGCACTATACTTAGTGGCATAACCTCTGGATTTTATAATGGCTCTCAGTCAGTTGGGCATTGATTTGGCTGACTTACTTGTTCCGACAGATGTTTCAGCGTTTTTTTATTAGAAATCCGTTTGGTGCTAAGACTAGATTTTAATATTGCCCACAAATGTTCAATGGGATTAACGTCTGGTGACTAAGGGGGTTTTTTTAGTTGATTTCTGACATTATATAGAATCCATTCCATTCCTTGTTTTTTTGAGCGCAGTGCTTCGGATCATTGTCCTGTTGAAAGATGACGTTAGTTACTATTAAGAAAAACCAATTTTTAAGCACCCGAAAAGTTTGGCAAGCCACAGGAAAATCAGTCAGTGTGGAAACTATTCGTCCAGAGATTCCAGGAAATTAACAAAAAGAAAATGTTGGAGTGTGCTACCACTTACGTGAATCAGTCTGACGAATTTTGGAATACGGTCATTTGGTCGGACGAGGCAAAATTCGAATTGTTAAACACCTCTAGGCGAAAATTTGTTTGTTGATCACCAGGTACAGCGTTTAATCGCGAAAATCTACAACCAACTGTGAAATACGGAGGTGGTTCAATTATGGTGGGGGGATCCATGACTGCGGCTGGTGTTGGAAAATTAGAGTTTATTGATGGCAAAATTGATCACATTCATTATATTAATATATTGAAGAAAAAATTGAAAGCTAGTGCAGAAAAATTAAGGCTAGGAGGTAACTTCATCTTTCAACAGGGCAGTGATCCGAAGCACTGCGCTCAAAAAACTAAGGAATGGATTCTATATAATGCCAGAAATCAACTAGAAACCCCTCTGTCACCAGACGTTAACCCCATTGAACATTTGTGGCCAATATTAAAATCTAGTCTAGCACCAAACGGATTTCTAATAAAGAAACGCTAAAACACCATCTGTTGGAAGAATGGAAAGCAATAAGCCCTAGTGTAACAAGTAAGTTAGTCAAATCAATGCCCAACAGACTGAGAGCCATTATAAAATCCAGAAGTTATCCCACTAAGTATTAATTTCGTTTTGAAAAAGTTTTAATGTTACTATTTTGGTGTTTATAGTTAGGTGCCGGATACTTCTGTGTGCTTGCTCTAGTGCGTATTTTACGTTATATTTTTTGTTACAGCAATTTTTATTATTTTCAATTTAAATGTTTGTTTGACTTAAGTAGTATTAATAAATGAATGTAATATGCGCAATAGTTGTTTCTTATCACCATATAATTTAATAATATTCTGGCCGTTTCGATAAACTGCTTAGTGGCCGGATACTTTCGTGAGCAACTGTATATTCTATAGTAAATTAAATAAGTTTTGATGGAACCGCTTTTGACAAGATCTGACATAAAAATTTTTAAGGATGACCGAGACGGAAAAACTCAGAAATTTCTTTTCAATGCTGTAAAAAATAAGGAAGTTCTTTATTTGTGAAAAATATTTTAGACAGCATAAAGAACGAATACAGTAGACATAATTACTGTTTGGTTCTAAACCAGTCACTTTCTATCATTTAAGCATTTGGGTAACATGTTGGTAAATTTTATTTAAAATGTTCCTTTTGTTTTCAGGTACATAATGCATAAGGTAACCTATTAGGAATTTTATGGTAGTACACTGGTATTTTTATAATAATGGAATGTAATGAACTTATTTTCCATGTTTTTGAACATAATAATAATAAAAAAATAACGTAGTTTATAATTCAGCATATTCTAAAAAAATCTTCATGATATCGCCTTGTTCTATTAAGCTACTTTTAGATATTCTATGCAGAATTTATAAAACTGTAATTCAAATAGAATCGTAGATTACCTTATTCAAATGACATTTTTGTAGGCTCTTGACTTGTAAGAATAATTAGAATTGTGTGTATCTCTTCTTGTAAATACAATTGTATTAGTCATAAAGAAAATAAACTTTTATACTTGCATAAGTCTTATTTCTAGGGTTGCAATATGTCGTCATATCTCATACTCACATTCATACATGCATGAATCATATTAGTTCTGCAATTAAGAGATTCTGGTAATTATTGTGTTATTTACCAATGTTTCTTATTATTTTAGAAAAATAACAAAAATTGTGTAGCTTATAACCTAATAAATTATATATTTGTTATATTGACTATTTTACCCTTTGCCAGTTTTTTTTTTCACTTAATTTAGAAGTGAAATGTGGGGAATAATTTAATAATAATAATAATCGTAACAATTTATTGATATACAAATATATAGGTACGGTAGAGTTCGTTGCAGTAAAGAACGATACAAGGCGTCACATGTGCAATGAACGAAAATTAGTAATCGGTGTTCGTTGCTAGGCAACAACCAATGATAGACTGATTGAGAGTGCCAAACTCAACACTTCGTGTGACTTCGTGCAGGTTTTGGTGACGACATGCACGATTCTCTATTGCAATGAACCCTACATACGTATCATATCACAGCGTTTTCGACTTATTGCACTTTACGCGTGGAGTATATCTATCTCCCTTACTAATATTATGTATTAAAATAAGATTGAAATACAATCAGTGGATAAAAATGCAGTAAGTCGAAAATGCTAACATATATGTACATATGTTAAAAAGACTAAATCACCGTCTGGGTGTTCTTCCTCTAGCATTCCACTACTTCTTAATTTTCATAGGTTCGCCAAAAGTTAATTTATTTGCATTGATATACATTAAATTTCTCAATTTATTTGCCAAATTCCAACAATTTTTAAACCAAATATGTTCGTGTTACTTTTTTTGCCTTTTTATTTGTATGATAATCTAAACCTGTTATCTACAGTATGGATTCTGGATTATCTGAGTAAACCTTGAAAATTTAGCTCACGATGAAGTTACATGCACACTTCGTTCAATTTGAACCCGTGCTTACCGACATTGGCTTAGTGGCACAAAACAAGCGCTCCAAACTTTTCAAGACTCAGGTTGTCTATCAAACAGAAGTTTAATTTACCACTATATTTACATCAAATAAATATAAATCGAGAACCGGTACAAATAAATATTTAGGTATTAATCTAATCAACAAAAACTCTAAAATTTGAAGGGATAATTGAGATTACCCAAAAGTACCTCAGTCAGAAAGCTGATTCGATGTCAGTATTAAAAATCAAAAAAATAGCTTCTCAATAGCGTTCTATTATACCCCTCCGGCAGCCAATAACAAAAAAAAAAACGTGTTGAAATATACTTGATTCTGCAGGTTCTTAAGTATTTTGCTGGTCTGCTAAACATCTAAAAAAATAGGATTAAAAAATAAAGCAAGAATAAACAATATTATCTTATGATTTTTTTTGCGGTTGGTAGTCCAGTACGTTTGAAATGAAGAGGCAGCCAAACAAGAGCGCAGTTTTTCAATTATAGTAAAAGACGTTTGAAAATTTTATCAACATTTCGTTTTTGTTTTACATAACTTGTATTGCACTTCTACACACATACTAGCAATGAAAACGTTTTTATTTTATAGTATATTCAGTGGATTATCAAGCAAAGTATTGTGAGGAAATTATTAATTATTTCAGTGTTTCTAATTAGGTAGGCATTATAAATTTTTGTTATTCGATTATGTCACAGCATATGTTTTAGTTCAAAATTGGAATATCAATTCGTGTTTATACCCTTTTTTAAGGATATGGATTTTGTTACGCCCTAACGCATAATGATTCTATATAATCATCTTCACGTGGATACAAATCAAATTTAGCGCATGCGCCATTTTTAGTTTGAAAAGCAGCATGGCAGCTATTTCGCAGGGTGGTGTAGAATTTTGCGTATTTTTGAATGTTTTGTTGGTTATCGTGTGATTTGTGTATGTGTTTGCTTCCGAAATGTAGAGCCTTAACATTTTTACGCTGTAACTATTTGTGTGAGTGTCTTCTGTGAAAAATACAATAAATTAAGGTTTGTATTTGTTTATTTTTATTGTTATTTATAGTGTATCCTGTAGTCTACCATAATTACTTTAATTGTTTGTTACGTCTTTTGGCTAATTCTTGTGTAAATTTAATGAATTATACTAAAACTTTAATGTTGGGTTTATACCTGATTATAGGTTAGATTTGATTGACCTACATTTGCAAATACGTTTTCTAGATATTTTGCTTAATAATAATAGCAATTTTGTTTGATATACTAAAACTTTTGTAGAATTTAGTTTATTTTATTGTATAAGCTTTGACCATTTATAAAAGAAAAACTTTTTCTAGACAATACCAATAAAAATTCAAAATGTTAAATGTAGGTACCTATATATAACGACTTAATAATTTAGTGTTAATACATACTAGACCGTAAAGGGTAGGTACGTCTTCGCATTGGTAAGTTCTGGATGCTTCAAACATGATTTGTTATGAATAATTATTATAAATTTATTACTGTAAAGATTGTAACTGTAAAATTTATTCTTTAGCACGATTGCGTATTTTTTTATTAAGCTGGGGATATATAAGAACTTATAATTTCATTCAATATTTTATATTAAGAAAATAGTGTAGGTAAATAATAAATTTATTTTTGACTATGACCAAGTTTTTTTTTTCTGGCGACTGTTAATACTCACTCACCAAATTGTCTGTGTATTCTCTATTTAAGAAAATTCATCGAAACAAAAGTTTTCTTGAATTAAAACTTTCAATTTTCTTAGTGGTAAAAGATTTACTTACAACAAAACTATTTCATTTTCTCTTTAAGAGAATTGTCTTAAAACAATATTTTGTTTTGAACTCACTTTCTTTGAGAATGTTTTATTAACTTCTTCATAAACGTTTATACGGCAGTTTCAAATTAGGTAGCATTATTATTGGTGTGAACTTGCAAGCAATTTGATAAAAAAAAATTTCGACAAAATCTGCTTGTACCATCGTTTTTTTGTACCTTAAAGGACAAAAAATAGGGAAGTTGAAAAGAATGCTCAGCAAGCAAATATCAGATATTCCAAAACTGATGACGCCCTTCGAAAGAGCATCGTTTGTACCTGTTTGTACCACTGTTCAAATTGTTTGTAGTTCAACAAAACCGGAAGTAAAGACATCTGAAACTATGTCAAATAGGAAATTTGGCCAATATTTGCAATATCGCAAAACGGCTAACGCCATTCGCAAGAGCATCCTTCGTACCTGTTTGCACCACTTTCCAAATTGTTGTACTTCAACGAAACCGGAAGTAGAGACATTTGAAATTATGTCAAATAGGAAATTTGCCCAATATTTTGGAAATCGCAAAACGGCTAACGCCATTCGAAACAGCATCGTTTGTACCACTTTTTAAATTGTTTGTACTTCAACAAAACCGGAAGTAGAGAATTTTGCAAATATTTGCGATATCGAAAAACGGTGAACGCCATTCGAAGGACCATCGTGTTTACTCGTTCATCATCCTATGAAAGCGGAAGTAGAGACATCTGAAATGACGTCAGAAAGGTACAAATATAACCCTGTTTTAGGGCAATAAACCGTCTCTGGTTATTTACTAATTATATTTGTACATTTAAATTCGGTTAATAGAATCTATTAAAAGAAAAAAAATACTTGTGTCTTTCTCATCATCAACTGCCACCAAACAAGTGAACAATAAGTTTATACGCAAGTTACGACCCGCGAGCGGTGGGACATAATTTGGCCCTGCAAGCCAGATATCCAGCTGCAAACTCCAGACTAATTCCCTTTAAACAACGATAAAGCAAAAGATAAGTCTCCAATACTTTCAATCATTCTATCTTCTTGTATTGTTGAAACAATGGCTGACTTGAAAAAAACTGAAACTAAAGAAAGCATTATTAAAATCTTATCTTACTAGAACCTCAAATTTTCTTGGCGAAGTTTCTGAGGCCACCAAATTAACAAACCTCAAAATTCGCCATGCTAAACTTGTTCAGTATCTGGAACAATTCGAGGATATTCAGTGAGATATTGAAATTCAGGAAGATCCTCGAAATATATTATTAAACAAAATTTCAATCAGCAATCGCACAGCGTCAAGCCGCCAACAATTAATTGACCCACTTTCTCAGGACTGTATGAGGAATGGGTATCGTTTCATGACACGTTTAATTCTTTAATTCATTTGGACAATTCTATAACAGAAATTCAAAAATTTCATTATTTAAAAACCGCGCTTTCTGGAAACGAAGTTTCGGCCTTGCCCTCATTACCAATTTCAAATGAAAATTATAGTATTGCTTGGGAAATGTTAAAATCACGGTACGATAACAAGCGGATTGTAGTCCAAGAACACATTAAAGGTATATACGATTTATCAAAGGAAATCACATTGATCTGCGTCGAATACTAGACTGCATTTTTAAGCACACACGCGCTTTAAAATCACTCGCTAGACCGGTCGAACATTGGGATGATTTGCCGATCCATATAATTTCAAATAAATTGGATTCTTTGACCAACAAAGAATGAATAAGTTCATTGCTTAGTTCATCCAGTATTTCATCTGTTAAGGAAATGACGACATTTTTAGAAAGAAGATGTTAAATGTTAGAAACTTTACAAAGAAAGGTCCAAACGTGGATGCACCTAAATTCAAAACAACAAAAAGTCAGTCACATATAGTCACGTCAGATATAACTTGCCCCTTTTGTTCAAGTAAACATTATAATGTAAAAAGTTTCTCAACCTCTCAGTTCAACAGCGAATCAGTAACACAAAGTCAAAAAAAATGTATTTAAATTGTTTAAAATTAGGCCATCGTGCAAATGAATGTACTAGCGGATTGTGTAGGCAAGAATAGACATTATACACTGCTTCGCATACAACACAGTTCGAATGCTCCACCTACACCAAGTACAAATAACCCTACTCCTACAATTAGTAATCACACCAGTGAAGTTCAAAGTCAATCAGAGACATTATTATCAACTGCTCTTATAATTGTGAATAATATCGAAATTCCAACCTCAAGATGCAGATTATTGCCGTTTACAATCAAATTTCACTACTAAATCATTTGCTGATCGTTTGGCAATAAAACAGGAGTCAATTTCAATGCCCGTTTTAGGTATCAATCAAGTCTTTACACACATCAACAAATCCATTAATGTAAGATTAAAATCAAGAATCAATGTATTTCAAGCTACTATCGAGTGTTTAGTGTTAGAGAAATTAACTAATAATCTGCCAGCAACGTCTATTGATATAGCATTATTTGACATGCCTAAAAATGTAAGATTTGCTGATCCGCAATTTAATATCTCACGACCTATCGATATGTTATTAGGAGTAGATGTGTTCTGGAAACTGATGTGCGTAGGACAAATTAAACCAAATAACAACCAACCATATCTTAAAAAAAAAAACATTTTGGATGGATGACTGCTGGTACACCTACAACCGCAAATTCATTAGAAATTAAAACCGTTTGCAATTTTATAACCAATGAATCTCCAGATGAAAAGTTCACTATAATAATAATTACATTTATTTACAATAGCAATATAAGCCTTATATATTACTATAATGAATTGTCGAAAAGGCTATATCACCCGACGGTGATTTATGTTTTGGAAAATTGAAGACAATAAAAACACCTAAACTATAGAAGAAGAAATATGCGAAAATCATTTTCAACAAAATACGACGCGCATAGAAGAAGGTCGTTTTATAGTTAAATTGCCATGGAAGATAAGCCCAGATTCTTTAGGTGACTCATACGGTTCTACGTTGAAAGGATTCGACAACCTTGCGAAGCGCTTCAAAGGCAATTTGCAATCAAAAGAAGAATATACCAAATTCATTGATGAGTATATTGAATTAGGGCATATGAAACCTATGGATATTGAAAATTCAATCTTCAGTGTTTTATCTTCCCTACCATGCGGACAGCACTACAACACAGCTTCGTATAGTTTTTGACGGATCCTCTAAAACATCCACCGGCATCTCCCTAAACGATATTTTAATGGTCGGGCCAACAATCCAAGAAGATTTGCTTCCTATTCTTTGTAGATTTCGCACATATCAAATAGCACTCACTGCTGACATTGCGAAAATGTACCGTCAAGTTCTGCTAGACGACTCAGAGACCAATTATCAGAGGATATTGTGGAGATCAGATCCAAATTTTCAATTTATCAACGGTTACATTCCGCTCCTGCATCATTCTTTGCGATTCCTGCTCTGCAACAGCTAGCAACTGATGAGCAAGCAAATTTTCCAGTCGGCTCAGAAATTACAAAGCAAGATGTTTATGATCTGATAACGGGTGCAAACACGCCAGAAGAAGCCATCACGATCATTAACCAAACCAGCGAACTTCTCTAATGCGGTGGATTTAATCTGCGAAAATGGCACCCTAACCACTTTAACATTTTTAACAATTCGGGAATAAATCTATCTACTGAAGTTGTACAGTCACTTAACAAAACCAACATTATAAAAACATTGGATCTCTTGTGGAATACAACCGAAGATTCGCTATACAAACCACATGTTAAATCTCCAATAGCTAAATTTAACAAAAGATATATTATTTCTTTAATTTCACAATTTTTGTATCCTTTAGGGCATGGATGCACAGACTTATTAAGACTAGGGGCCACTCGGGCAAATCATGAACTGATGGCGGGCCGCCAGAAGTATAGGTAATTAAAGACAATAAAGAATTGATAATAATGTATTAAAATTGAAAAAGAATTTATTAATTTGAAGCGTGGCACTGCATAGTGCTTACAAGCTTTTTTATATTTGGCTGAAATTTACTTGTAGCAACACGTAAAACTGCTTCCAAACTTTCATTTGCAAGGCGGTTTCGATTTTTTGTTTTATTATTATTTAGTATTGAAAAAGTTTGTTCACATATATAGGTAGAACCAAATAAGCTGGCACATTTCAGAGCGTTTATGCACAACTCTTTGTACATATTTTTATCAATGCAGCGGTAAAAGTTCAGCAAGTCTCCTTCGTTGAATTTGTTGCGTAAACCTTGGTCGTTTTGAATGTCGTGTGTTTCTAACTGCATTGACTCTGGCGCATTTTCAACTGAAATCGTGAAAGGATTGCTGAATATGTTTCACTTTTTTAAACTCCGAAAATCTGTCTTGAAAAGATTGAATCAAAATATCTAGCTTTTCTATATAACTGAAATTAATCGCAGTTTTGTTGAATTTTTCAGCCATTTTCTTATAATTCGGAAAATGATTGTAATTTCCAGAATTCAATTGCTATCTGAAAAGTGTCAGCTTGCATTGAAAGGATGATACATGAGCGTAGAGCTGGGATGTCAGTTTTATTCTGGAATAGAATTCAATATTTTTCGAATGTACGAGAGTATTATTTTTGCTGTCGGCGGGCCACCAGTATTCGACCGGCGGGCCGCGGTCTGTGCATCGGTGCTTTAGGGCTTTTAGGACCTGTTATTCTCATCGGAAAGTTATTTATGCAAAGGTTGTGGAAGTCAGAACTAAACTGGGAAAAAATTTATTCCGATTAATATTCATACTAAATTTGCTCAATATCAGCAGCAACTCTTAGATTTAGAAAATTTCGAAATACCTAGAAAAGTAATTCCGTTGGATTATCATATACTAGAGCAGCATGGTTTTAGCGACGCTAGTCAAACTTCCTACGGGACTTGTGTCTACATTAGATCTGTAGACGATAACGATTGCGTAACCAGCAATTTGCTTTGGACTAAATGTAGAATAGCTCCCTTGAAAAATGTATCTATTCCGAGATTAGAACTGTGTGCTGCGTTATTGCTATGTCAGTTAGTTGCAAAAATTACGAGTACCATAAACACTCAATTTAGCAAAGTAGCATATTGGACTGATTCGACAATAGTGTTGACTTGGATTAAGTCAACTACGAAGCAATGGAAGACATTTGTTGCAAATAGTATAACTGAAATTCATCAGTTAAATGATATCAATCAATGGCATCACGTACCTACAGAAAGCAATCCAACTGATCTCATTTCTCGCGGAAGTACAACTTGCGCTTTTATTAATTCTCAATTATGGTGCCATGGGCCCCCTTGGCTATCGTCCGAACATCCTAGTTCATACTTCTACACACAGAGAAGTAATTTCTAGAACCAAGTGAGAATTCCTTAACTGAAGTACCTCTCGTACTCATATATAAGCAAATGAATAATTCCTTGAACGAAGAACATCATTTTCTCAAAATATCAAGAAATTAGTTTCTTGTATGAAGAAATTTTATGTCCTTAAACATAGGAAAGTAAGTTATTTGAAAC
Source organism: Cetonia aurata (assembly GCA_949128085.1). Lineage (NCBI taxonomy): Eukaryota > Metazoa > Arthropoda > Insecta > Coleoptera > Scarabaeidae > Cetonia > Cetonia aurata. Next base: position 5,375,025 of record OX421885.1, read on the forward strand.
AAATGAATAAAAATTCTAGTTCCAAGAAATTCTACCGGTTTAAGTCAAACACGTAATAAACTTGATATGAGAAAAGTTGACTTTCATATAAACCATGTGGTTCCTTCAAATGAATACGAAGTTAACTTAACACAAGTCCCCGATTTTCTAATAGTGACCTCTTAATGCTCTTAATTCAAAACAGTATTATCTTTAATACGAGAACGGTATACTTGAACTGAGGAACTCTTTTTTTAAATCAAAAAGATTATGTGTACTTACCCATAAAATTACAATATTTCGGATTTAGTCGTGTAGGTTGTAAAAAGTGATTGACATTTCACCAGTCATGCTGCTAGCCTCTTCAAAATTTAACTAACTAGTCAGATATTTTGAAGATGCCTGCAACATGACTGGCGAAACGTCAATGAATTATTTACAACCAACACGACTAAACCTGTAATATTATTGCATTTATTCATATTTTCCATTGTTTCCTACATTTTTTATACATTGTTACTTATATAGAGATTGTGAGCTATACTATATGCAACAGGAACAAAAGAAAATAGATACATTCCAATCACTACAAATGAACACTAAATCAAACTATTCCACCCAACGTTACCAGTAATTCATCCGTATCTGATCCGAATCATATCCGAATGTATGAAAAATAACGCCTCTATTGGCTTCAAGGTGAACTAATAGCATTTTTGACTTAGTTTACTTTTGTCCACTGATTGTATTTTCGTCTTATTTTAATACATAATATTAGTAAAGGAGATAGATATACTTCCACGCGTAAAGTGCAATAAGTCGAAAAAGCTATAAAATCCCGTACGTCATATTGTTTATCTATAACCAAGTTTCAACGTGTAAGAACCCCTCCACATTCCTACTTTTTTGCTGTTCTCAATAAAAGAAATTATATTACTTACTTCAAGGAAATATTGTTCGAAATTAGAAACATTCTAAGGAAGTGAATTCCTTCTCATAAGAACATAGAATTATTTATATTTAGAGAGACAACATTTCTTAGAAGTACATTTTGTTTTGAAATTAGTAAAGTTTCAAGAAAATGGTTTATTATATTGAAGTACGGCCATTCATTTGAATCTGGTACATTCTCTAGATTAAAGAAAATACTATCTTAGATTTAGTAAAAATATTTAAGAAAATAGGTGTACTTGGCAATAGAAAACACTTTTCTGTGTGTAGAAGATTAAATACCTGAATAAAGGGTCGTCAAATCATATTTTACTGCCTCTGTACAATCTGCCGGCGATATGTTCACCAAATTTTCATCTTTATCTAAACTAGTTCGTGTAACAAGTATTTATTTAAGATTTGCAAGCAATCTAAGAGCTCGAATATCTAATGATTTAAATAAACTATGTATTGGTGTTTTAAAGTCAGACGAAATATAATTTGCACGTAAAAGACGAGTGTTGCTTGGAGAAAGGGAGCAATTTGCACCTGAATTTAAATATCTTACCAACACAGGGTCAGTGAATGTGAAGAGTAAACTGCTTCCATTAAGTTCTTTTTCTGATAGCGATGGACTGATTAAAGTTGGTGGTTGTTTGAAGCATGTAAACATAGCGTATGCACACAAGCACTCCATTATTTTACTGGCAAAACATACAATCACTCAATTAATTATAGCGTATTATCATAAACGTCAGTTTAACTCAGGTATATAAGGCACAATAGCTACAATTCGTAAAGAATATTGGCCACTCTCATTAAAAAATTGTGTCAAATATCACATAAGAAATTGTAATGCGTGTTTTAAAGTAAAACCTTATAATGAAACATACATCATGGGAAATTGAACGCAAAATAGGATTAATGCTGCGCGTCCTTTCCTAAATTCTGGGGTAGATTTCTGCGGCCCATTTTATATCCGCGAACATAAAAAACGAAATGCAAAACTTGTTTGTTTTGCTACAAAGGCAGTCCACATCGAGACTGTAAGCGACTTAACTAGTGAGGCTTTTATAAACACTCTAAAAATATTTATGTATCGAAGGGAAAAAATATTAAACCTCTACAGCGATAATGTGACAAATATTGTTGGTGCCCATCACGAAATTAAAAAACTTCATGCTGCAATCCATTCAGATTAATCTAGAGACGCAAATATAAAATATCTATCCGTAGACAATATCACATGGCATTTTATTCCAGCGAGGAGCCCGCATTTTGTGGGCTTGTGGGAAGCCGCGGTGAAGTCCATGAAACACCATTTGCAAAGAATAGTGGGAAACCCTTCTTTGACGTTTGAGCAGTTACACATTTTCCTAATTCAAATTGAACCAATCTTGAATTCTAGATCTCTTAACCCCTCTATCCAACGATACAAATGACCTTTCCTTTCTTAGTCCCGGTCATTTCTTTATTGGAGACACTTTTACAGCTATACCTGAACCGAGCTTGCTACACTTGAGTCAAAACCGCCCACCTCAGTGGCAATGGTCATATAAAGTACACCACATGATATGAAAAGGTCACACAAAATTAAATTAGTGAAAAAAACAATTCGATACAAAGAAATCAGGAGTTGAGAAATTCATTACAAGAATAACAGTTTAGATTTAGCAAATAAGCCCTGGCCCGCAATCTAAAACTAGAATAATTTAAAATAGATTTAATTTCGACTGGAAGTTTATTGTATAACTTACATCCTATAAAACACATTTTTTTTAAAAAAAGAAGTACTGTGTGGGGGCGGTAGCAAAAGTGAACGAAATCTAGTATGATGCAAATGATTAATACTGGAATCAAAATGTGAAACATGTTTGTGAACAAAGGAGACCACTTCCAATATATATAAATCGTAGAAAGTTAATAGTTTATTACTTTTAAATACCAGGCGACAAGAATTACGTCTACCTAAGCCATATATAGTTCTAATTGCTCTCTTTTGAAGAATAAACACGCGTTGGGCATCAGAAGAATTGCCCCAGTGAATATAAATTTCATCCTAAAATAAAAATGGGAAAAATAAAAGGTTTTTAGTATGTGAATACTACAAGAATTACGTAGGTTATAAAAGCATAGCATATGCTAGAAAGAGAGTTACAAATATAATCAACACGAGAAAGCCAACTGAAATTTTTATCAAAGGTCACTGCTAAAACTTTAGCTGAAGGTACAAACGTCAAAAAATTTAAAAACAAACCGTTTAGTCTATGTTTACTACTATTTTTAAATAAAATACAATTGGTTTTGTTTGTGTTCAGGGTAAGTTTGTTTAACGACATCCACCTCTGTACAGTCATAAAAGTTGAACTTGCCAAATCCAATAAATTACTTAAGTTTAGGTGAGAAAGAAATATCATCCGCATAAATCGATAATCTAATGGATGGTGAAAGACAATGAGGAAAGTCGTTTATATAAATTAGAAAAAGCGTAGGTCCTAATACCGATTCTTGAGGAACCCCAAGGTTACACAATAACGAGGCAGATTTAATGTTACGTACTTTCTGACATCTATTAGTTAAGAAAGATATAGAAGCTAAAGCAACACTTCTGGAACTGTTGGCAAAAGGAGTACCTTAGCAGCCTTCAGCAGAGACACAAATGGGATCGCCACTCAAGGAATCAACTAGCTCCCGGCCAATTAGTTCTTATGAAGGAAGATAAACTATCTCCTCTTCGATGAGCTACTGGACGTATCGAACAGATACATCCCGGACACGATGAAATTATAAGAACTGCTACAGTTCGCATGATAAATAATTTAATAAAGATCATCTCTGAAGTTATATTTATTACCCACTCAATATTATGCTGAAGAACATTAATTTGGAATATTTTATGTAAAAAAGGTATATAGATAGTTTCAGTTTTTTCAAGTCGGCCATTGTTTGAGCAATACAAGGAGATGATTGAAATGGAGTATTGCAGACTTACCTTTTGCTATATCGTTGTTTGACGGTGTCGAGTGTCCGCCAGGTCTTCGAAGAATTACAGTCTGGAGTTCGCCGCTGGATATCCGACTCGAAGGACCAAATTATGTTTGTTGATTGTTGTGATATTCCACCGTTCACGGGTCGTAACCTCCGTATAAGCTTATTGTACACTTGTTTGGTGGCAGTTGACGATGAGAAAGGCAAAAGTATTTTTTCTTATAATACTAAACGTTAGCTAAAACTGACGGACCAACGTTTTCGCTTAAAGCGAGAACGGTTGTTGTTAACTCTTACAGTTGATTAAAGGAACTCTCTGTGGGGTAGAAAAATTGGTATATATATCCCTGTTCCCACTTTCAAGACAACCCTAAACATTCGGAGAATAATTAAAGACAATTCCAAATCTTTCAATTAGAACTAAACATGAAAGATTATAATATAATAATTCTTTAATGTCAATCAGGAAATCCCTAATTGATTAATACAAATATTATAAATTACAGAATTACAATCGTTTTGAAAGAAAATGTAATTAAACAGTGGTTAGTAAGGATTAAAGTAAAGCGACTCCCTATTATAAATATTAATTAAAATTTTGGATGTAAATTCAGATGCTAATCATAAATCTGTAATACCGTTCAAAGTAATTTAGATAGACTGTCTAATTGGTGTCACAAAATAAATTATAAAACAATTATCTATTAAAGAGAATTTTAAATTAATTTGCGTGGACTTTCAGGGCTAGAACTAACAATAACTACAACTTTTTGCGTGTTGTGCTTTGTTAATGTGTCCCAACAGTTCAGTACTGATTCGGTTAATTTCTTCAGAATATTTGGTAGTTTTAATGGTTTTCCATCTTCCTTTAATTCACAAAACCACGTAAAATTGTACAAAACATGTCAGTGTGCGTGTTTGCACGTAAAAATACTTTACGGCGAATACGCAAATAGTCGTTTGACATCGATTTCTATTACACCGCTGTCGTCTCCACCACTAGCCTGACGCCATCGTTTCAAGTCCCTATAGAGATTTTTCTCCCGTGAAGCTGTTGGTGGCGACATGACGACGGTCGCGAGGCGTCGCTTCGGCCACTATGTCGCTCTTCGATCGAATATCTCATAAAGATCAATTATCCAATTTTCCTAATACCCACTGCGCAGCGATTAAAGGTTTATGTTCTTTCTCGCTCTGTAAAGGCAAAGATTGGAATTAACGAAATGGAAATATACGTAGTTTAATATATAACCGAATAGAAAATTCTTGATCTTTTATCGCTTATATAAAACAATTCAACTGGATATTTTTATGTATACTTCTAATAAATAGCAGGATATTATTAATTGCCAGTGTTGGAGAAGAAGTAATTAATTGGTTCAATAGTTACAATTATTATTTAATTGGATACCTTCAGTTACAAAGTAATTGAACAATTGAATTACAAAACATTTAATTACGAAGTAATTGAACACTTTCATTTACAAAGTAATTGAATTGTAATTACAATGGTAATCCGTTATTTTGTATTTAATTACGCAATTGAATTAACTTACATAATGTTAACGTGCCCGTTTTGTGAATTCCAAAATTTGGCATTATTGGAATAGAGAGACAATAAAACAGTTAAATATTTATAGACATTGTGCAGTTGTAAGAGGGCGTATTTCAGTATTAATTGAACAATTTATTTTTATGTTATATGCTCTTAGAAAACATTTCACAAGCAAACTAACTGCACTGACAAAAATGAGTGTAAAGTTACAGCTATTGTACAATCTTCACAGCTGCTGCAAACTATACGTAATAATAAATGAATGCAAATTTTTTGGCATGGACCGGTAGCCCATCAGCTTGACCATCTGTGATCTATTGGAGAAGTACACGGAGAAAAATTTATTGTTAAGGTGGCACCAATTGACGCACATTGAACAACAATTTGTGGGTAAATATATGACAACAACAACCATTATTCAATACAACCTAAAACTTGTTGTCGAAAAACTTTGTTAGAGCTGCCACAAAATTTGGAAGGATATAATCCCAAAACATGTTACAATCAACCAGTTGCTTGTTGTTTAACGAATCACAAAAATATGGTGTTTTCAACAAAATTGTGTGAAATACAGTATTAAAAATTGTTTATCACTACCAAAGCAATTTGAAACTTCAACAGCAATTTGTGGATATTTAACAAACAATTGATTTTCCGTCATCATTTTCTACGTTTATAGTGTCACTTGATTTTGATTTTTGTAATCGCAATTTCTGTTCAAAGCGAACAATATTTTAGTAGATTCACACACAAATTCGATGCTGTCTTAAATGTAAGCTGTGGAGGGTTTAAGTAAAATATCAGTATAGGATAACACATTTTTTTATTAATAATTAACAAAAAAAATAAACAAGATAAATTCTAAAACTGGGAAACACTAAAAATGAAGATTAAAATTTCAAATGTATCTAAGTCTTATTTTACAAATGTCTCAAGGCAACGTATATTCTAGATCGTTTTGCAACTTTTAAACAGGGGAAAACACTAGGTAATTTATCGAAAGGTTTAATGTACTCATCATTAGCAATCTGTACTTCGTACGCATAATATTCCATTCAGCTAGCTTCTCTGTAACAAAATTATCCATATCTAAGAGTCAGTAGACGTCAGAAGTGAGCCAGTTTTCTTCAATTTTAATACACTGTCGTTCTTTTACACAAAACTAATAAACTAACACAACGTCACAACCGAAAATATATGGCGTGGTCTACTCCGCCTGGTAACTAGCAGACTAGTGTGTTTCTTCAAGGCTATGTAAGACCAATGAAACACGCGGTTAGAATCACGTGATACTACTGTCCATGCCGGGACTTCCTGCATCACAAGTTGTAATATCGACAACGTAGGCGCCCTGTTGCGTCAACTACAATTGTGTGTAATGTAAATATTTCTTGACTGTACTGGTTTGAAAAATTGTCTTTACATCTACTTCACTTCATCGCACACGTTGTTCTGTATTTTAGATCTGAAATAACTACAACTATAATGTTATCGCCAAAGCGATTATTTGTACCGTAAAATATTTTAACACCAACAAAAGTGTTGTTGGTGGAACAAAACAAAAGTTTTGGAATATACTTACAAAACTTTACTCCAATACCAATTTATTTTTGAACCGATTGCAATGTAAGGACAATACTTTTTTTGTTGGATTTGCAATGTCATTTTTCTCCGTGTAGGACGGTAGCCAGCGAAGCGAACAACCGTGAATACCAACAGCTATTAATTTCCGAATCTAAATTGCATGATCAATTTTATCAAAAGGTTTACTATAGTCGGTATAAATAGCATCTACCTGCGTTCTATTATCTAGATGTTTTAAAATAAATTGTGTATAGGAGTTTAAAAGAATTAAAAATATGATTATACATTAGAGATTCGAACAGTTTTGCAGAAGTGCTCAAAATTGATATTGGTCAATAATTATCAATCAAATGGGTACCACCTGACTTAAATACTGGCAGAATATGAGCACTTCTCCAAATCAAGGGGAAGGAGCCCTCTTTCAAAGATTTATTAAATATAATAAACAGCGGTAAAGTTAAATAATCCGTACAACTACGAAGAATGCACGCAGGAATCAGCTTGGAATAAATTGAACTATAGAGTAATTTAACAGAACACGTGGAATTTTGAGGTATTCTTCCATTTATCTGATCTAGCATTCTCTGCATTGGTGATTTGGTTTTGTTGATATTAGAGCGTTGTTAGCAGAGTTATGGCTTAGAACCGCTTCCAATTTATTGTTGTATATCCTCCCGATTAGGTACATATTTTATTGTATTGCTTACACAAGAAACACACCCGCGTAGTATATATTGAATTTTTGGTTCCAATATTAGACAAGGTTAGAGATAATTAATTTTTCTAATTGGGGTTGTGAACGCTAAAATGAGTCAAAAGTAGAGGAAGATAATCGGTGATTGGGACGGAGAAAAATGTCTAGACTTCTGTAATCACAACAGTTTATTAGTACTTAGGTGGAAGGATCTTCTCAGAGAAGAGTAGCAACATGGATATCACCCAATGGAAAGACAAAGAAAAACAGATTGATGATATAACAGAAAAACACTGGCAGCACCTTTTTGCAGATGCAGAGGATGGGGAATTTGACTATATACTAGTACGATCAAAGATCAAAATAAAGCTAGGAATGTTTTAAGAACGCAATGACACAATAATTAAACGAGAATATATAGTTATTACACTAGGGAATATAGATTCATAGAGTAATGCAATGAAATAGAAGGTATAGGAAAAATTGAGATTGCAACACTATAGGCAAATTGTAATACAATATATATCATCTGAACTTCCACAAGTGCTTGAGATGCTAAAGTAAAGAAAATAGAAAGGCAAATATGGTTTCAGTTTGCTGAAAATGAAAAGATTATACGCAATATTCGTCTGTGCTATTGCATTGGCGAAAGTATTATAGGTATATAGAAATTCCCTACCCATTAATACCATTCCCACCTAACTTTTTCCGACACATTAGATTATCAATAAGACGATTGCGGCAAAAAATTTAAAAGCTCTGCCGAGTGCAACTGCAATATCAACATAGTGTTGTTATCACATTCTTACACTTGAGAATGCAGTGCCATCGTAATCCGCGACGGAGCGGACTATCATATCGAAAGATAATGTTCTTGGCGATTAAGATGCCGCTACCTTTTCGGCTTGCGCTTCCGACCTTTGTAGTCTCCGCGAAAATCATACTCTCAACTAGATTACGAGGCATACGGGTTGTTTCCCCCGTAATTTTTCGAAATCAATAATTGTAATTTGTTCAATAGGACATTACGATTCTGTTTTCCCTAGCTGGGAAAATGACATCAATAACTCGTCTTTTTAATTGATTTTTTAGCATCCATCTTGTTTTATAGATATATAAAAACAAACATACTCGGTTATGCACATTAACAAATGCGTAATTTGATTTGCAGTTGCTTTTTTGTTAGTGTTAATTTCGGTTCTTTAATTAACCAAATTACGATTCTATACGAGAATTGCGGTTCTCAAACTTCAGGGCATTATTAGTACGTAGTTATTGAAGCCGCTTTAAAAAGAAAGGGGTAACTTTGCGCCCACTCGCTTCATGTCGAGAGTTGCTGCAGAAGCCTTAATTACCGACAAATGTTCGTTACGACCACATTAAGATCCGGTAATTGGAAAAATTAACCGGCTTTCGAGCGGAAAACCGACTAAAATAATAAAGAAGCTATACGAAAAGGCAGTTGGCTGGCGTTTTAGCGGGAGTATTGCCGTTTTTGCCATATTTGTTTGGCTATTAAATGTCGTAAATCGCATGTGAATCCTTTTAAATATTTTCTACTCTTGGAAATAGAATTGGTAGCAGTATGTAGTAATTTAAAAAGATTATACGATTATATAAGAATATGCGTTATTCTATTATTTACGGTGTATTGGATTTGCAATTAAACTAATATATTTATAGTAAATAGCGTTGTTGATGCAATCCCGTGTTAAACTATATGCTACATTTTTAATCCTTAAAAAACCTTGAAAAATGAAAGGGTCTTGACTCACTGAACTGTAATTCCTTTGGAAGGTCTACCTATATTACAAAAATAAATTGTTATTGGTTAATTCTGAGCGTAAGTCTATATTGTAGTCATACTCTATAGTTTACTTTTGAATGGCAATCTCTTTGGTTCATTCTTTCAACATATTAAGTATACATCTTCAATTGCTCTCATGAATTTGCAATTGCATACTTCAGCATGGTTAGTAAGCAAGTCAATTGTAAAACTGCTTTCATTGGTATGCCTTCTTCGTGCTCTACTTTCTTAATTTCTTTCTTCCTTCTATTACTAGATTTTCCAGCCTCCGCAGCCCTACTATTGATACACCACCATGTAACGATAGGTCACTGACTTTTACAATCAGCAGTCTTTATTCTAACGTTGCGTCGTTGAAGACAAATAATATTCTGTCTCTAATCAACCTCGTCCTACCAAGTAGAATATGACATTTTTAATAGCGTTTTCGTCTAGTCGCACACCTAGAGCATCTCCCTCTTATGACAATATATAAGATTGAAAGTAGGATGGAGATACATTCATTGGGCACTAGTGCCACCTGTCGAAAACGCTGTAAAATAATTTGAAGTATGCATGTCTTAGAACTTTTATCGATCAAAATAAGTCGTACCTCAATGTAAATGTCATTGTTCAGTTTATTTAACTAAAAAATCATATGAATCGCTGAAAATGTTCACCATCAGCATACATTGCAACATTCTGCGATGAAAATTTTCCACAATATTGTTCAACAAGGAACGATTAATTTCAACATTTTCTTGTTCAATTTTAAAAATGCTGTCTTTTATGTAAGACCACAAAAAGAAGTCACATGGTATCAAATAATAATAATAATAATATTTAATTGTTGGAAGCTATATAGCGTCAACTTAGTCAGATATGAAAAACAGTTATTACATAAGGAATTCCTCAATAGTATAACTGTTTTTTCCCACGAGAAACGCTTTTAATTTTTTTTTAAATACGTCAATGTTGGGTGAATGAAACTTTTTTCGTAGTGTGCAGTACGATGGCTGGGTGGTTGCAACAAATGCCCATGTCTAGTACTGTAGCAATGATTCGTCTGAAATGTATTCAAGTTGCTGTATACATAACAGCAAATAACAAATATATATATCGGCCTGCAACACTCAGCAAACCCAAACCTTGGAAGGCTAACCTACATGTCTGCATTCTATTTAATCCCTCAATAATCGGGATTGCATACTTTTGTAATAAAAATACTCTGGCAACCTGAGAGCTATTTCCCCAGTGCATAATGAGAGATTTTGTATGAGATTTTCTATCGTAGAATGGTGCACAACTAACAACACTTTCTTACTACATTGTTGAGAGATAAATTTCAATGCATAGCAATGTTGTCCGAGTTCATTGCATAAGTCGTCTATGCGTACATCCCACCGTAATTCAGAGTCAAAAGTAATACCCAAAGTCTTTTGTGACTGCCATATCATCAGGTTTTCGTTGTTGCATACTTGCAGAATAGGAGAATTTATTTTATTTAAAGTAAAAGAAATAATAGATGTTTTACCAACATTCATAACAAGTTTGTTCTTATTGACCCAGTCTACTACGGATTTATAAATATCTGAAACAGTTTTATTTAAAGATTCAACGCTTTTATGACGAATTAAAATATTGGTAGCAAATTACCTCAAGTGTCGGTAAATAACCAGCCAAATCATTCGCAGAAATGATGTACAACAACGAACCTAAAATTGAACCATGTGGTACTCCGCACCTGACCCCCAATCTATCTCCATACATATGATTAACACGAACACATTGATATCTATTTTCTAGATATGATCTCATTAGGTTGTAAGCTAGTCCTCTTACCCCATACCTCTCTAATTTAAACGATAGGAGTTCATGATTGACCATATCGAAAGTGCGACTCAAATCAACACTTAATCCAACTGCGAACACCCTGCTATCCAAAGCTTTCACAATTTTATGATGGTAGTCACACAGTGCAGTCTGAGTACTTCTAGATTTTATGAAACCGTGTTGACATGGCGATAGAAGACTGTTGTCAATGAAGAAAGATGCTAATTGCATTTGGATTGCCATCTCAAACAGCTTAGGAAATCCCGTCAATAAACTAATTGTTCTATAACTATTATAGTTATTAGGATTCCGCTTTTTTAAAAGTGGACACACGATAGCTAATTTACATTTTTCAGGAAATATTCCAGTTGATAAAATTAGGTTAGTAATATACATTCAAGGCTTACTTAAATTTTGTTTACACTTTTTTATTAAGTTATTTGAGATATTGTGAAAACCACTAGAGTTCGAGCATTTTAATTTATCGATTAATGTGTATGTTTCTGCCAGAGATATAGGATGAAAAAATAAAGACTTATTATTTAAACGCACCTAATTATATAGAAAGTCGCAAATACTGGGGTAGGGAATAGCAGTTGTCCATACCGAAGTAAAGTGTTCATTAAAGGCGTTAGAGGCAACAACATCGGAAAGTCTAACATTATTGTTGGTTTTTATTACAATGTTATGATTTTTAGAAGGCTTACCCCGAAAATTGTTGACAATGCTCCAAAGAGTTTTGGATTTATTAGAAGAAACTTGAATTTGTATATGAACGTGGGGACCACGGAATTTGTGTGTTTGACAATAAAAACAATATTCGTTTTAGGTTCGGGTTTGTTTAGTTCTATTTTAAGTAGCAACTGTCTATACTTGAATCTCTTAATGTACTAGATATTTCTGTTGTTAATTATTGTGTATCTACAGAAAAAACGAGGATGAACGATATACTTACTATTAAATAGTGAAATATGGAATATCCCATATTATCCGCAATCTACGTTGCAAAAAACAAACATCTGTTAAGTTATTTCTAAATCAATGTCTCTAACTTCACTGTATATATATACCACTTAAAACTAGCACAACCTTACCTGACTAAATTTACGATAAAGGCAAATAAATAATAGCACTATCTATCTTTGAAAAGCAACAGTCAAAGCTATTCCAACATACTGCCTAATATTGCATTCTGTCGCATTAATAATGCTGGTTAACAAAAATATTGAATTTGTGAGACAACTTGGCCATTCAAAAACTCAGATAGCACTACTTATATTTAAAATAGGTGCCATTCCATATTACTCGATGTTTAGTGCGACGCTGTTTATCGATATATTAAATATGTATGTGCTACTTTGTTTAATACATGAAGATTACCATCTGGATTAGGTATGTGTTATCCCGAACTAAACTAAAAAATAAATGCATACCTCCCATAAGCCCGGTATTGTTTTTTTCCCGGTCTGCCACGGTGTATACTGTGAATAGCTTTTATTATGGTATTTTCATTGCAATATACACAATTGCGATAAAAGTGAATTGTAGATTTAATCGCAGTGTAAGTCCCATTGAAAGAAGAACAATGGATATTACTACTCAATATAGATGGGCGTTCAATGGACCTGGCCGACAACAAACATTCTCCAAGCGTAGCAGAGATACCTAAATTTTCAATGCCTGTCAGAGATAACCGTTTGAAATCGGAATTCGCGTACATTCGTGGTTTTACCCTATTCCAAATATCTACTGGAACCGTAATGGACTATAGGCCAAACAGATGCCTAAGTATATATAATCCTTACTGCTCACTTTAGCAGTTTAAATAGTTAAGTGATTTTAGAGTAGGTATGTTGACATGGATGAACTTAAAAAAAAATCATCGTTGTATATATACTGAGAGAAATCCTTGTTGTAAAAACTTACACGGCGCAGTACCAACGATTTTGTAGAAATAAATAATACAAACAAGTGGGCTCTAACGTACACGTTTATCATTTAATACTAGTCGTTGTGGGAAAAGTTCACAGCTGTTTGTAGGAACAATTTTGTTTGAAATAGTAACACAATTTTGTTAAAATTTGTATATATTTGGAAGTAGCAAAAATTGATACTCTATTGTAGGAAAACTTAGCACACATTCTGTAATTATTTCACCATGTCAGTATATATTTTTACTAGTACCTTATTGTGATATCTACCATTGCGCAACAATGTGCCAATAAAGCCACAAGATCATATAATAAAAAAGACTATATGTTTAAAACCCACCCTATTTCGTACTTAAAAATATACATATTTATATCAGGCAATTATAATTCGTAATAAAAATAATCTTCTATACGCTTAATATACATACATATTAGAATGTCTGGTGAATAAATATTTGATACATTCTTTATTTTAATAAGTTCGACATTTTCTAGAGTGTACGTTGAAATTAATAGTTTAGTCAGGTTTTTTTTTTAAGGTTTATATTTGGAGAGATTGTAGTTGTTTTTAATTTTAATTTGGCTATATATTCACATCATATTTTTATGTCAAAGTAGTACAATTCTATTTTGCTAATTCTTTGAAATACAGTTAACAATGGAGAATATTGAATATTCGAATAATGATCTGCTAAATTTGTTTTATACGCACGGTGAATGTGAACGAATTGTCAGACGCACATGTAAATTATTTAACGAGCGATATCCGGACTTACCAGTAATGACTCCTGGAATATTTGGAAGAATTGAAGCCTGGTTTTTGGAAACTGGGAGTGTAAAGGCAACTCGTAATCACCGAAAGCCAGTAATAGATAATGAAGCTAACGAGGTGAATGTTTTGCTTATTTTCAAGCTTATCCACGGAGTTCAATTCCAGCAGCAGCGCTGGAATTGGGCATATCAAGAACTTCAATTCATAGGATATTAAAAAAACACAAAATGCATCCTTTTTGTGAAATAACTGTACAAGGCTTACGCCTTGGTGATGAGGCAAGACGCGTCGCCTTTTGCGAGTTTATGTGCACAAAAATGACAGAAGATCCAAGATTCCTTTATAAAATTATCTGGACTGACCAATCAAAATTCAGCAGGCAAGGAATTAGAAATCGTCAAAATATTCACTACTGGGCACAATGTAATTCACACATCTTAAGGGAGAATAATCACCAGGACCGGTTTAGCTTTAATGTTTTTTGTCTGGTTATGGACAATAGCGTAGCATATCAAGTCTACGATGAAAGTTTAAATGGGGCTAGATATCTAAAGATGCTAGAGTATTTGTTAGTGATTTTTTAAATACTCTACCTCCAGGAGAGAGAGCAAACAGTTGGTATCAACTAGATGGTGCGCTCCCCACACTAGCTGTACATCAACAATTGACGTTGATGTTCGAAGATCGGTGGATTGGTCCCCAGGAACCCTGGAACTGGCCACCCAGATCACCCGATTTGACGCCCTTGGACTTTTAACTGTGGGGTCGCATAAAAGAGCAAGTGTACTATACACCTGTATTAACGAGAGAGGAACTATTGAACCGTGTTCACGATGCGTTCACCAATATAACCCCAGACGAACTTCGGAGATCGGTTTCGCGAGGAGTACATGATATAGTGATTCAGAGTTTGAACCAAAATGGTGGTCACATAGAACAATTATTGCAGTTATTTCGTTCAATTTATTTTATTTTTTCTTGTCATTATGTTCCTAATTTTTTTGTTTTTCATTTGTTACTACGTTTTAAATTTTCTTATGTTCATGTTTTGATTCCATTTTCTATTTAAACTGAAACACATACGATGTTTCAGTTTCTGTCAAAAATCACATTAAAACAGAAAATATTGTCATAACAAGAAAACCGTTGTAAATAGGTATAGGGAAAGTCATAGCGAATCGATGCAGAATTAAATTCTGCATCTGATCATCCAATAATATACAGGCTGTTCCATTTGAAAAAAAGAACTTTTTCAACTTTGAAGATTTTGTAATTGGTCAGGCAGTTTTGGACACCCTGTATGCGACAAATCAATTGTCAATGTGGATTTCGAAAGTGTCATTCTTGTGCTTCCATCTACCCCAGAAGTGTTTATTACCAGTCGAAAATGGGCAAAAGATACTGTGTTGCAAATAACGCTACATCTTTCAAAATTTTCAAAAAAATGAAGATATCTAAGTAACAGTTGAAAATAGGTATAGGGAAACCTATTAGAACTCATCATAAAATTTTCTCAGGAATTTAAAAATGAAATAATATACAGGATGTTCCATTTAAAATAAGAAAGTTTATGGCGACTTCCGGTATAGCCGGAAGTGGTAAGACCTTGAAAATATTTTAAAATGAAAGAGAATCTTGAATAGCCCCGGATTCCAAAAATTCAGAGTTCCAGCTTTTTTCTAACCTCGGAAACTTCTAACGAACGGCTACCGTGGAAAACCCTGTATGCTTATGCGCACTTCCGACAATTAGTTTAGGCGATATTGCAAATTTTGTTAAGTTGCGACTTCTGAGATTTTCAGTTTTATACCAAAAGCCGCTGTAGTATAGCGCGTTACTGTTTTGTTATCACTTTGAGGGGCTAAAACTTTATATGTTTCAAGGGAGTGTAACGTAAAAATATAAACAGGGTGTTAAATATATCGTGGTAAATTTATCGAAGGCGTTTGAATGCCTTTTTTCGATTTTTTTAAATGGAACCTATGTTTTTCGATGTTACCAGCAAATTCCTTGCAAAATTACCTTCAAAATGATACCACCAATATAACGCTTGTAAAATATTTTCAAATTTTCGGTAAACCGGAAGTCTTCATGAACTTCGTTATTTTAAATGGAATACTCTGTATATTATTACATTTTAAGTCAAAATTCTATGACCACCACAACTAGGGTTCCCTATACCTGTTTTCAACTGTTTCTAAATTACGATTTTTGTGAAAATTTTTACATTTACACCGTGGTACGTAATTGATTATTTTTCAGTTGCTTTATATGCCAGAGGTGCCGCATTTTAAAACTTATCACATGCTAACATTGTTTCACTAAAAAGTAGTAGAATTTTTCTTTTATATTATACAGCCTGTCTAAAAATTAGAGATATATCAAAGAACCTTTAAAGTTGTAAAACTATTTTTTTTTCAAATAGAACACCGGCTATGTTTCAACATTGTTTGATGCACAATTAAATTCTGCACCGATTTGCTGTAACCTATCTTCAATAAATTTCTTTAAAATATCTTTTATTTAGTAATGCTTACAAATCGTCGGATATTTTCCCGTAGTAGGCTACACACTAAAAAATATTTGAAATTCCTACAGAAACTTCCAGTAATGTATAGGGTAAATTTACCAAAAAATTAGAAAATATACCTAAAGTTTTCTATTAAATTTTCCAATTTTTGGCAATTTTACCTTATACGTTTCTGGAATTTTCTGTAGGAATTGCAAATATTTTTTAGTGTATATGACTTTGACATTACAATATTGTTTTCAGTAAAAAAATGCCAAAAAGTTGCACTGAAACTGGATGCATCTTACTGCATTGCAAAATTCTATGGACAGACGGTTTTGAAATGCCCAAATCTTTAGAAGCAGCACATGCAGGCTGCTTCGAAACGTCCAAATTCGCTAAAACATTAATCTCATTTCCCTCATTCTCAGAAACAAGTACAATATTTTAAAATGAAAGTAAATACCAAACTATGGCAATCCCCAAAGTTTTAAATCTGAAGAGTTTCCTTAAGCCCGAAAACTTGTAACTAGCTACCTGCTTGGAAAGTCCTGTATAATTAGATATTGGGTATTACGCATTACATAACAAAAATATAAACCTCTTAGGAAGCACTAGATAGCTCGCCTGTGCCAACATAGTCGATATTTCTTGAGGATTTTTTTTTAAACCTTCGCATTCTCAACGTTCACCTAACTACACACATCAGGAGTGGATTAAGACTTTTTTTGCCCTTGGGCGATTGAAACCATTCTGCCCGATCCCGGACCAATTTTTTAATATAATGGCGCTTGAGGAAAAGAACAAACAAACGAACACTTAGGCTTTTTATTAGGAAATACAAGACTATAGATTTGAACTAAAAGTGAACATTTTAGAAAAAATGTACATGCATTTATTTCAGTACTTTTTTCTTTGCTTTAATGATACGAATCTACACGGAGAAAAATGACATTGCAAATCCAACAAAAAAAGTATTGTCCTTACGTTGCAATCGGTTCAAAAATAAATTGGTATTGCAGTAAAGTTTTGTAAGTATATTCCAAAACTTTTGTTTTGTTCCACCAACAACACTTTTGTTGGTGATAAAATATTTTACGGTACAAATAATCTTTGGCCATAACATTATAGTTGTAGTTATTTCAGACCTAAAATACAGAACAACGTGTGCGATGAAGTGAAGTAGATGTAAACACAATTTTTCAAACCAGTACAGTCACGAAATATTTACATTACACACAATTGTAGTTGACGCAACAGGGCGCCTACGTTGTCGATATTACAACTTGTGATGCGGGAAGTCCTGGCATGGACAGTAGTATCACGTGATTCTAACCGCGTGTTTCATTGGTCTTACATAGCCTTGAAGAAGCAGACTCGGGGTAGACGACGCCATTTATTTTCGGTTGTGACGTTGTGTTAGCTCATTAGTTTTGTGTAAAAGAACGACAGTGTATTAAAATTGAAGAAAACTGGCTCACTTCTGACGTCTACTGACTCTTAGATATGGATAATTTTGTTACAGAGAAGCTAGCTGAATGGAATATTATGCGTACGAAGTACAGATTGCTAATGATGAGTACATTAAACCTTTCGATAAATTACCTAGTGTTTTCCCCTGTTTAAAAGTTGCAAAACGATCTAGAATATACGTTGCCTTGAGACATTTGTAAAATAAGACTTAGATACATTTGAAATTTTAATCTTCATTTTTAGTGTTTCCCAGTTTTAGAATTTATCTTGTTTATTATTTTTTTAATTATTAATAAAAAAATGTGTTATCCTATACTGATATTTTATTTAAACCCTCCATAGCTTACATTTAAGATAGCACCGAATTTGTGTGTGAATCTACTAAAATATTGTTCGCTTTGAACAGAAATTGCGATTACAAAAATCAAAACCAAGTGACAATATAAACGTAGAAAATGATGACGGAAAATCAATTGTTTGTTAAATATCCACAATTTGCTGTTGAAGTTTCAAATTGCTTTGGTAGTGATAAACAATTTTTAATACTGTATTTCACACAATTTTGTTGAAAACACCATATTTTTGTGATTCGTTAAACAACAAGCAACTGGTTGATGTAACATGTTTTGGGAATATATCCTTCTAAATTTTGTGGCAGTTCTAACAAAGTTTTTCGACAACAAGTTTTAAGTTGTATTGAATAATGGTTGTTGTTGTCATATATTTACCCACAAATTGTTGTTCAATGTGCGTCAATTGGTGCCACCTTAACAATAAATTTTTCTCCGTGTACTTATAATTCCATCTTCAGAAATAGAATACAAAATATAATGAGAAACGTTGATTGTATAGCGCCAGATTACTTGTTTTCTCATCTGAAAGTGTGTTTCTGAGGTAATATTTAATTCTTCTTAATGAGGAAAAAAAAAACCTTTCTTCAGAGGCGTTGATTGATGGAAGGCAGAGATAATTCTCACTACTACTCGGATATTAGAGTGTCAGTTTTTCAGATTTTAAACTTTGTAGATGTTCCTTCAAATTTAGGCTGCCATCGTGACCACGTGAATCAAAAATATTTATATTGGACATATTTCTCAGGAAATAATCGTCCAAACTGTTTGATACACTGCGTCCAAAAAGTCTGGAAACACTCAAATGACAACGTAATTGTTTTTTGAAGAAAAACAACAAGCTATATTTTAATAACAGTAGTGTCGTTTTTTACAATTGCCTTGAAAAAGTTATGACGTCAGGTATTTTTTTTTCAAATGGCAATATGACTTTTTCGCTTCATTTTTGGATGGATGCTGTCATTCTCTAAATGTCACTTCAAATTTTTTTTTGAAAAACTGCCAAAATATTGTCCCAAAAAGTGAAAACTTCGTTATTAATCCTTATCCAAAATTTAACACCTACCTAATATCTAAGATGTGTTTTTGTTTGTATTACCTGTATGGTAGTACGATTAGTACAAGTGGGCTAGTGTTTTAAATATTTTAGTTATATGTTACGTTCTGTCTAATATGTTAAAATTCAATTGAGCTAATTTGAAAATTATGAACAATGGGGTTTAACAGAAAAAGAACATATCGAAATCCTTATGATGATTGGTTTTTGAGATAGAACCCGTTCATTTAGAGAAGTTTGCATTTATTTAAAGACACTCAACCAGATCGTGCTGCAATTAGTGTTTTCGTCGTGATTAAAATTTACAATAAATTTCTAGAGGATTCGTGATTCGTCTCGGAGTGGTCATCCGTTAACCAGTAAAGATACGCAACTTCAGGTATTGTTGTCGTTGACTGAAACTCCACATGATACCATACTACTAGAACTGTCAATAGACAAAACTGTAGATACTGGACACGTCAGAATCGACACTGGTTACGTAAAGCACGTACCCAGTGTCCTCAAAACATAAATGTATGGGCGAGCACAATCGGTGACAGAGTTATGCGGCCTTTCTTCTTCAATAATAATTTAACGGGAGAAAGGTCCTGAGTTGGCAGTACTCCACCACAATAACAAAAATCCCGATTTACCCAATGAGAGAATATGGATGCAGCAAGTTTGGGTCGATATCTTGATGAAACGTTGCCAGACAGATGAATTGTTGGCCAGCGAGTTCTTCCGACTTAACGCCACTTGATTACTTATTGTGGGGTTATTTAAAAAATAAAGTATACATTACTAATCCTCACAATGTGAGCGAATTGTAGCAACGAATACGAGGCATCACTCCAGAATTAATACGTACCGTTCAGACTGAATTTTACTATCGTGTAGGAATTTGCCAAGACGTCCAAGGCAAACATTTTCAACTCTTGATCTAATTTTTTTCATGAAATTTCTTATGTTAGGTATAAGTATTTTTTAAGTGTCATTTATAGAATGACAGGGTCTATCCAAAAATGAAGGAAAAATGCTATATTGCCGTTTAAAAAAAAAAAAAATACATGACGTGATAACTTTTTCAAGGTCATTGCAAAAAAGATAGAAGATTGCTTTTTTAAAACATTAATTGTCATGCTTTCGGATATTTCTTAAAAAATTTGAATTACGTTATTTGAGTGTCTCCAGACTTTTCGGACGCACTGTATATGTGTGTGTCTTAAGTAAGCTGATGTGCTTTTCTTCTTATTTTTTCGTTATATGCTAGTTTTTTCTAATACCTTAATAGACCTAAAATTTTGTCATATGCCATTTTGCGTTAACTCTGGAACAGCTGCGTCTATAAGTGTAATAAAAACATTTACTCTTGGATCATCCCTTCCATGAAATCGTACCTCTTGGATCGTCTTCTTGTAGCATTGCCCCTTCGACCTACAGATGTTAGCGCTTCGATACCTGTAGCTTTTATTATAATTTACATACCTATTTAATATTTACTATCTTTTTGTTTCCTTTTTGAAGGCAGTATTCTTTTAATAGTATTCGTAGCGAGGGCTGCGTATTTTTCTTCCTCGTATTGCGAAAACCGAGAGGCGCTTATTGGAAATGCCTTCTCTAGTTTTGTGCAGAGGGTGAAAAGGAGTATTTGAACTTTAGAACGATGACGGCGGCGGCGGAGCGAGGAAGTCTCAAGCTTTAACGGTTTACAGATTCGGGATTCGAGATCCCATTGTGTACTGTTAGAGGGTGACATGCCGCCTCTCGCAAAGAATCCTCCCTATTCCGAGGATCTGCTCCATATTAAATTTTTCTTTGGCAAAGGAAATATGAACTGTAGAACGTGAAGAGTGCGGAGAGCGTACTCTTTTCAAATAAAAGAATTTCTGGTTTTCTTGTTCAATCTGAAGGCCCTATTTGTCTTTTCACGTTACTGTAACCAGTGTTATTAGTCTTTGACTGTACGTTTCTAAAGTAAAAATTGCTATTTCGTCTTTGCTTCACGTCCGCATAAATTTATTATAATTCGTACATGTATATAAGTTCAAGCTGTCCCGTATCGTTTTATTTAAACTTTGCACACAGTTAATGTACGAAATTACTATGGCTGTCAAAACCCTCTGTCTTTCTCCGCAATCGGGTACCCGTTTAGTGCACTACCCGGATCCGGGCTACCCGAGTATTACCCGAAATTGTTGCCAGCAACTTCGGGTACCCTTGTACTCGATTTATACCTTTCTCTCTTTATTTGTATTCGTCGCTAAAGCTGATGCAAGAATTACATTTTGTATTCCTTGAAAATTATCTGTGTAAAAATTAGAGCCACTAGTCATGTACTCCATCTCGTAATAATCAGTTGAAGAGGTAACTGAACACCAGGAAGAAGCTCCTTATAAAATTGGATTCGCAAAGGTGCGTTTAAAAATACTTTTATGATATTGCTAATTAAATCATTCACCAAAGGGAATTGATTCCTAATGTCTTCGGCTACACGATTGAACCCATGAGCTAAGCAAGTCGTATGAATATAATGTTACTATAAAACATTTTTAGATTTTGCACGGCTTTTATCATCTGTGGTGCAGCGTCGGACAACATCCGTAAAATTTGTTCACTAGGTACACTTTCGGATAAAAAAATTGATATCCCTTCTTGAACAAATTGCACAGTTGTTACATTATTTGTTTTTTGACGTTGTTTATAAAAAATTAAATATGATTTGTCTAAAATATTTTCATGAAGAACTCTTAGTAATAAATGAACGGCCACATCTATCCGTACTTTCATCTACGATCAAATAAATAAAATTATGCTCTACCAATTGTTGTATTTCTGACACTGTTTGCTGGTAACAAGCATGATCGGCAGTGATCTCTGGTCCCTAGTTGAAATGTGTAGCGAATTGCCCTTTTTTACAGTTTAAAACTTGTATTGAAGTTGTACAAACTACAGGTGCCCCAAAAGGGCAGCGCGTAGCGAAGATGGGATTCAAAAAGGGCAAAATAAGTAATGCGAGCAGTAGAAGAATTGAGCTCCCTGGCTACAGATCTGATTGCAAAGCATGCAGAAGACAATTTTTTTGGAGAGAGTGTCGATATGGTGCGACCATTTAAGAGTATCGTCAGCGACAAGTCCCAGGTATTTAACAGATTGAACCATATTGACGGTGTCATTATCGAATAGACAAGGTTGCTGCAGTGCACCTTTGTAAGGTAGAACCACCGTTTTGTCTTTGTTATAACAAAGGCAGTTGGAGTTACACCAATGTTTGATGATGGTTGCGTCCTTAGATACAATACTACTCCTCTACTAGATCCTCTCTATTTGGGTTGCTCCAAGTGATGCTGAGGTCATCTGCGAGGAGACAAAATTTTCCACTGATCTTTAAATTGGTGATATCATTGATGAAAAGAAGGAAAAGTATTGGACCAAGCACTAAGCCCTGCGGAACGCCATAGTTAATTCCCATACACGATCAGGAGGAACTATGCCTTCTCATTCTCTGTTTTCTATTGAAAAGATACGATTTGAACCATTCCAGAGGAGTACCACGAATCCCATAGTAAAATAAATTTTTTATTAGAATGTCATGACTGACATAGTCAAAGGCTTTAAGGTAAGTCCCAGAACACTGTTGCAGTGAAGTGTTTATTATTAATATTGTTAAATATTTCATTGAAGACCGAAAATCAATTCTTCAATTAGATTAGAAGCATGGAAAACAAGTTGTTAGTGTTTGTACCAGAAAATATGCTCCACACAATTAATATTTGTTTTATATTGCATATGCACGCGGTATTAAAATGTATGTGAAATGTATGTTACGAAAAAAAAAAAAATATATCGGAAGCTTTGAGACAGTTGAGTAGAAACGATTTTTCATGTTTTTAATAGAAACGCGGAAATATATTCCACATGAACAGTTTTTGATATTAGACTGTATTATTATTATTCACAATTTGATGTATAACAGCGCAGTGCAATGATAGTTTTGCGTAATCGGGTGGTTGCAGGTCTATAATGACCTTTTCTTATTCGTTTTACGTGCGGCCGCATCAAAATCTATTATTGCACTACGTGCGGACGAATTTAAACGCTCTTTTTAAACGAACGGTAAAAACCGACTTCCTGTCCAATTTGAAGTCACCAAATAACAACTATAATGGGCGGCTGAGCACGAGTAGCTGTCTCTTAAATTCGTAAATATAACGTTTACACAGTCTGTTTAAAAATAGAGACCTGAAACGTATTGTGTACTTAGTCGTTTCATCGGTAGGTGCTGAAGTAACGATTTGATCGTCTTTCAGTATCTGACACACGGAAAGTTAAGTTGGAGGAGTATCGGTGACATTT
Source organism: Cetonia aurata (assembly GCA_949128085.1). NCBI lineage: Eukaryota > Metazoa > Arthropoda > Insecta > Coleoptera > Scarabaeidae > Cetonia > Cetonia aurata. The sequence continues at coordinate 5,398,801 of OX421885.1, forward strand.
TACAGTGACTGTGACGTGATTTATCTTGTGGTTGTACCAATATATATACAATAGGGTTTTTGTCAGTGTATTGTGAAATTTTAAGGTGTATATACATGTTTGACACAAGTTGAAATGCTTGAAAAGGTATGCTTAGTTTCTCACTATTTCCAATTATTGTAACTTATAATTTTATTATTTATGTTAGAAAGTATAATTTACTTATTACACTATTAAACCACGGATAATAAAAAGACATTCAGATGTGATGCACTTCCAAATAATCCGTCACGTTAACACGTATCTCGTTAATGTTTGCGGTGAAATTGCAGCTAGGATTGCCCGGATTTCAGTCGCGTTTACTTTTAATGTTACTGTAAGAAACTACTATATTGGATTTAAACTGCAATAGTTGCAGTTGCCTTGTAAAGTTGTAGTAGTTGAAGGCTGCTAAAATAAAAAAGGTCTTTTGATGAACCGGGAGAAAGACGGTTAAATATATTTTTTTTTCATACATAAAACAGCTTTTGTATTCCAATTTTTAAAGAATATATACTAACAGCTATTTTTATGTTTTTTATTCAAGTGATTTTGAATGATATCCATAATATATTTGTCAAAATATAGATGGGAATAATGTAGTACCTAGTGATTTTTGTTATAACTTTTAGATTTACTTCATTTATTGTTTCTAGTTTTTACTGCATTTACATTATTAAATTTTCAAAACATTTGTTTAATTAGGGAATTGTGATTAATAAAGGCAGCGAAGCAAAAGTGGTTTTGATGTAGCTCATGTTTTGAAATGTTTAAGAGGTTAATTTATTTTTGCAATAAGATTACGTTTGTCTATTTGATTAGGATTGTTGTTGCAACATTTTCGTCATGGAACAAATTAGGACTGCCTTGAGTCTTGACCACATGTTCTCGAACGTGTTTTTTGACAGGTTGTTTGTTTTGAGGTTAGACCGAGAATAAAACTAAAACATATTCAATATTTTAAATTTTTATGTGTTGTGAATCTCAATACATATCTCACTGCTTTTCATCTAAAAGATTATTGTAATTGACGCCTATATTAACTGAGAATTATGCAGCTGGAAATGTACAACTTACTCCTTGTTGTAAATATACCACAATATATCTAACGATCGTCGAACTGTCTTCAACTCAGAACAGCTCAGAACAATTTCAACCTAGTAACTTATTTTATTATGCCCTATTTTTTAGTAGTAATCTGAGAGGAAGTATTTCATCGATTACAAATCTGGAAAAGTTCGCGTAGTGCTTACAAAAGCTTTCAGTGACTTCATATAATATTTAATTTTTGTTTTCTGAAAGGTAAAAGGTTTGATACGAAAAAGGCAGTACCATGTAAAAACAAACACAATATAAATACGAAAAACAATAAATATAGTGATTTCTGCTAAACTAAAGGGATGTGATTAAATAAATAATAACGTAGGAAACAACAATTAAATAATAGCTAACATTATATCTAGTATTCACAGTTTAAGAACACATGGTATTAATGTGCGATTACTATGGGTAAAAGCACATTTTAATATAGAGGGCAATGTAATTGCAGATTACTATGCCAAAAATCCATTGAAAGATATGACAAGACATCCTTTACCATACTCTGATATAATTCCATAGTTCAGAATGGATATGCGAAGACAGTGGGAGAACGAATGGGACAAGTATGTCAATACATCACATAATAAGTATGCGCTAATACATCCAAAGTTGCCAATCAGAATACCATATATTCAAGATTATGCTATATCGAGATTTTATTCTTCCACTATATTCCGACTAAAAATTGGACAAACTGTACGCCCAAACATCTGTTCAAAATTGGAGTGTTAGAGAAGTCTGAATGTTCGTGTGACAATCTATCTGTAGCTGATACTAATCATATAATACTGTCTTGCAGTAAATTGGAGAGTCGCCGCAAATTCTTTTTAGCAAGTATTAAATCACACATAGTAAATTTCTCCATTAGTATAACATTTCTATTATCTTTAAACAAAAAAGAAATTTTGGATGTAATCATTATGTTCTTAAGAAAGTGTCGTCTCAAATTATAGCTTCCAATCCGTGGTCTACTACATGTTTGTCTATTGAAGTCGTAATGAAAGACCGTGTGACGTGAAGTGTGTGTCCCTGTTTTTTCCTTATCTTTGTTTTCTTCTTCTGGTCGCGTAGGGCTTAACTATATACTAATGTAAGGACATCAAATTTTAACAAAATTCATATTCTGACGAGGCTAATGGTAATAACACCGAGGCAAAAAAAAAACCAATAGGTATATCAGTGCCGCAGAGTAAAACTGCAACAAAACATATTTTACAGAATAACCCAGAAAAGCTTTTTTATTGCCAGCTTTTTTGCAAGCTGCCCAAAGCCCATTTATTTTAAAGAGCAACATGATATAAGGATGCGTCCTATTTCCTAACTGATTATGCATGAAATTTTAATTTGATACAATTCCAGTGATAAGGAAAGATCCCGAACCCGAAAATTCAAACAATTATGAAGCTTTGGGAATATGCAGATGACATATAGATATGTGTTACGCAATTTTCTTTTTCTGCGGAAAATTGAAAATTTTCCATTCTGCTAAGCGCATAACTCGCTAGCGGTAAGAGGCAGAGCAAACGTTCCTAGACATAAATTGTTCGTTTGAATGAGTTTTATTAAGTAGACAAGAAAAGAAGTTCATTATATCAACATCTTTACATATAGATATTTTGTTCGACAGGTAAACATGTTTGCAATTATTAATACATAATAGGTATTGCTTGATTATGTAGAAGAACTGTAAAGTTACAGTGTTGAATTTAATTTTAAAAACTAACCCTGGGGTGAGCAATTATAATTGATAATATATAATAATAATATTATTGATGGAACTATACTTTGATTAGTATATTTGAATATTTTAAAAAACACCTAAAGGCAAGTGCCCGAATTCTTCAGATTGAAGGAGCCATAACGACTCAAAACACACGGCTGGGGTTGTTAAAGAATGGATCATACATAGCGTTCCAGATTGTTTTCACAAAAGTAATAAAACAGCGTTAGCTGAAATAGTAAAAATAATTATCATAACTTGTTAACTTAGAAAATTTCCAAATACCTATTACATCAAGAACAGAATTGGTCTAAAAGGCTATTCTTAGAATGTGATATATCAATAAAAATAGAAATTCTTTTAACTATAAGACGGATGTCAACAATCTCAGCAATGTATACTCATTTTTGCTTCACTCAGGCAAAAACAGAAATAATAACCAGATAAATATACCGTGTGTCCACACTTAAGTGTGCACTATTGATAACTTCGTTATCTTTGGAGGTACAGAATCGGTCAAATGGACAAAGTAGTACTATTTTTTATGGCGGTCACAATTGTGAAAACAGAAAAACAATTGAGCGCCGCGTTCTCTAGATATTCGTCCAAAATTATTTTTTTTAATGGAACGCCCTGTATATTTTTTTTGCAATTTAAAAGAAAATTCCAAACTGAACAAAAAAGTCTTAGTACACTATTATAAAAAAATGTTAAATAAAGTAGTTATTGAGAAATCTTTATCTTTGCTTTGTTGGCATGAAATTGATATACCTATGGAAAATTAAAGCATCACATTGTTTAGTAGCTGTCAAATTATTTATATTTGTTGTTGTTAAAGTTACTGTGCGGAAAAAGTACTGTTTTTACAATTTTTTCAACCGTAACAATGGCATTTACTCATTTGGAAAAGTGTGATATGTTGTGATAACCCCAAAATGCAATCGAAATTGGGCCACCCTGTACATCTACACAAAATTAATAACTGATAATATTCTCAATTCAATACATTAGAAAACAAAAACCAAAGTATCAATTAATGTAGCACAAACCCAGCCATATATTCATACCAGAAAGTAAATACTAAATCACTTATAATAAATAATTAAAGAAATCACTGTCATACAGCTAACAAAAAGATAACCAGGTAGGTACTTACATAACTTTTATACTAGTACTCTCTAAATTATTAGGGACTTTTTGATTTTAATATACTGTTGGAAATAATAGTAAAATATAGTTGCAAATATTTTCTTACCTGTAAATAATGCTGTTGATGCAAGATTCAAATTCAGTGATGGGCACTGTCGGTAACGACTTTTTACTATCGATAACTAGCCAACGTAAATTAAGAAAAAGAGAGACTAAAAAGAAAGCATATAAAAGTTTTGCATTTCTATCCTGGATCTATCGTTTTTTTTTTTATATATAAGTACCTTAGTCTGTTGCGAAACTTCTAGATTTGCAATGAACGTGTAATAAAAGTTGACGTTGCATATATTATTGCATATACGGAGGGATGTATGCACTCGTTCATTCGTATCCGCTGCGTCGAAGAGAAGCAAACTTTTGGTGAATATAAAATTGGAAATATTTAATCCCCGAGGTCTTGTATCTATACCGATAGCGGTGCAAATTGCATCGGTTCAATTCCAAACTCAATATAACTTTTGCTGTGCTCACACCCTCTCAAATTTTGTATTTTATAAAATATGTGCCCGAAACGTCGTTCTACCTCGTGGCGAAATAACATATGAATGGCGATTCGGAATAGATTTTTGATACCCGTGTCGAAGACTGAACTAACAAAAAGCGAAACGAATACGTTTCAATATGTAATATATATATATATATCTATTATCCATTTATATACATTTAATTTAAATAAAATTGAAGAGAAAATGAAAAAGTTCGAAATAAATTTTTCCGTACACAAAGAAAGCTGGATAATGAAAACTAGTGATGGCAAACATTATAATATATGATAGTGTAAGCGTTATTTCATGAACTCTTGTCGTATTTCGCTTCACTTTGCTACGTTTTTCGCAGCAGAATACAATAAAACACCGAGTTATCAACCCATGTTTATAATATTTTGATTCATGTCATAACCTTTCGAACAGTGTTACGAATAAAACTTTCATTATTAAAATAGAACAAAATTGTCTTAACAATTTTTAATATTTAGTGGTGGCACCATTCATTTCTATTACGTCTTTTGTTTATTGATACAACTGCATTTCTTATGTGTTTTTCGTTAAACTCTATCCAAGCCAGCTGAATCGCTCTCCACAATTCTTCCATATTTCTGGGAATCATATTCCATGAACGAATTTTCTCCATCATTAAGCTCCATACATTTTCAACAGGATTTAGATTTGGGCTACACGCAGGTTACTCCAATACGTCAATATTATTGCCCCGTAACCAATTCCAACCACTATTCTGCTAGTATGAATGAGATAATTCTCCTGCCAAAAGGCGACATTTCCATCGATAAACGTTTCTATTAGGCTTGGTGACATTACGTTTTCTAGAATGTCTCTATAAACTACACCAGTAAGTCTTTCGTTAAATTTGAAGCATGTGCCTTGATTATCGGCAGTAATCCAGGTCCATACGTTTACTAAGAAGTTCCCAAATAAATTTTTCATTTCTTGATCTATACACACGGATTCTACCATTACAACAACACTTGAAGACTTTTTCGTAAAAAAACACAACTTTGTCAAGTTCGTGACCTTGATTCATTTCTTCATTGCTACTATTAAAAAAGGCTTTCTGGCAGCATTCCTGCTAAACAAGCCGGCTGCTCTTATTTTTCTTCGAGCAGTTCTTATTGAACCAGGGCAATTTGCAATTTGGCGGCCCTCCACAGCGTTAGAAGACGGATTTTGGATGATATAATATTCTTTATTACCCAACGAAAACCAGTTACAGGGTAAATATATTCAAAAATGTAACAACACGTATATATTAACTTATAATTAATTCTTAATTAATTATATTAAAACTGTCTTACAAATAGTGTAATTATCTAATAGAGCATTATCTTGAATTTAATAGTACAACACAAAATTACCTGAGGACAAAAAGAACCAGAAATAGAGTCTAACTAAATTAGTGAAAAATGTCCGTAAAATAGGAATTTGCTATTCTGAGCATGCGGTTAATAAGCGCATTCCTGAAAATATTCGTAGTAGCCCTTGGCAGAGCAAAGGTCACAGAAAAGCGAGACGATGGTCGGGGAACATGGAAATTAATCAGAGATAGCAAGCGAGATGAATCTAACGATCCATGAACTAGTTTCTGAATAAATCGGTCATAGATAATAACCTGTCCATTAAAAGTTCTTGGATTTGCTATGTTATCTCGATTTTGAAACTTCGGCGATAACCATAGTTGGCTATGATCTAGTTAGAAAAAGTGACATAATCAATGTCGCACTTCCGGTTACATCGAAAGTCATAGCCAACTTTAATATTTTAAATAGAAGCCTATATTTTTGATTGCATTTTTAGATTCTATATGGAAGTTTGAGGCCAATTTTATAAAACATCTTTTTAGCTATCGGTTACCGTTTCGGAGTTATTTTGATATTTGTGAAAAAATCCAAAAAAAAAGCAGATGAGCAGCATTAAAGGGGTGTAACAGCCATACAGTAAAAAGTAGACAGCTTTTATGTAAATTGTGGAGGGTACAGGTACTATACTATTTACCGAAGGCATAAAAAGTAAACAAAATCATACAGGGTGTCTCACAACCTAGGGTTGATTTGGTATAACTTATTAGTACTAAAAGTATTTTTTTTCAAATGGAACACCCTGTATATTTTTACACTATGCGATCTAGAATTTAATTCTCTATCAAAAAGCTATAAGTGTTCTTATGCCTATCTCAATCGCTTCTTTCAGAATTAGTGATTTTCAGAAAATGTAGGGTTGAATTAGTATTTCATTAGAAAATTGGCACGCAGTAGGCTGTGCGGACTACGGAGCATTACTAAATAATATCAGTCTACACTCAAGTGATCTGTCAAATTATTTTGGTCTGTGTTGTCGTGTTTATTGCATTAGCAAAAATGGAAAACCATTTTAATAATTATAGAAATTAAGATATTTTAAATTTATTTTTTATTCACGGGGAATGTAATAAAATTGCAAGCAGAACTTGCCGAGTATTTAATAGCCGATATCCTCATTTGCCGCCTGTTAACAGAACACATTTCCGAAGAATTCAAGAAAACTTTAAAGTACTGGACAATGGAAGCATAATAAACAGGTGCCAAAACCTGTAACAGAGGATGAGAATTATGAAATAATGGTTATTTTCACAGCCACCCTCATAGTTCCATACGTGCTGCTGCTGAAGAAGTAGGCATATCCTATTCATCGAATGTTTGAAATATGTTTTGATAGAATACACTGTTTCTATCAAAACATAAAATGCACGCATACGCCTTTAACATCGGGCAAGCGTTACATCCTGGCGATGAGGCTCGCCGTTTTGCTTTTGGCGAACAAATATTAATAAGGCTCCAGGAAGATTAACAGTTTTTACAAAAAAATATTTGGACGGATGAATCCAAATTTACCAGAGAGGGCATTGTAAATAGACGCAACTGGCATTACTGGGCACCGCAAAACCCTCACTTCGTTCGTGGAGCTTGCTACCAGAATGCATTTAGTTTTAATGTATTTTGTTTATAATATATGGAAGAATACATTTTCAAATTTATGATGGCAGACCAAAACAGGATTAAAGCGACAAGGAAGGGAAGCGTTGGAGAACATAGATCCTGAACAAATAAAGCAGGCTACAACAACAGAAGTTTATAACAGGGTCTTAAATTGTTTGCAAATCGAATGGGGCTCAGATACAACATTTATAATTTTATTTATTTGGTGTTTGATTATCTTGTATTCAATAAATTTTATTTTCTTATACTATATTTTGCTTTTTTTATATAATATCTCCTAAAATTGTTTTTTACCGCCTACTATTAATTAAATACCAATTCAAAACTACATTTTCTGACAATCACTAATTCTGAAAGAAGCGATTGAGATAGAGCATTAAATTCTACATCGCATAGCGTAAAAATATACAGGGCGTCCCCTTTGAAAAAAAAATACTTTTAGTACTAAGAAGTTATGCCAAATCAACCCCAAGTTGTGAGACACCCTGTATGATTTTGTTTACTTTTTATGCCTTTATTAAATAGTATAGTACCTGTACCCTCCACAATTCACATAAAAGTTGTCTACCTTTTACTGTATGGCTGTTACACCCCTTTAATGCATCATCTGCTTTTTTTTATTTTTTCACAAATATCAAAATAACTCCGAAACGGTAACCGATAGCTAAAAGGATGTTTTATAAAATTCGCTTCAAAATTCCATATAGAATCTAAAAATGCGACTAAAAATATAGGTATGTATTTATAATATCAAAGTTGGCCATGACTTTCGATGTAACCGGAAGTGCGACATTGATTAACTTACTTTTTCTAAATAGATCATAGCCAACTATGCTTAACGCCGAAGTTTCAAAATCGAGATATCACTGCAAATTAAAGAACTTTTAATGAACAGGTTCCGTGAATCACCCTGTATATACGTATAATAGATGTGTACCCCCCGTGTAATTTTTTTCAAGCACGCTTCTCGTTTTTGCAAAGATCTTGCTACATTATATAAGCTGATAGCTTGTGGTGCCAACTCCGTCTTCGCACCTGTTTTATTTGTAATTATTATCAACAATTCTCACCGCTTCATCGTAAATTGGAAATTTCTTTCGAACACTTTTTATATCAAAACATGCTGGCGCACAGCAATTTCTTAAGCCACTCATTATTGCAAATACGGATACCTATTCACAATTATTACAGCCTTTGCACTCACAAATCACAAAGAGATAAAAACAATTTCAAATTGAAAACGCACGAATTCAAAAATGACGGATGTGTATAAAATTTAAAAAAAATGTTTATTTGTTGTTGACGACGCGTCATCATACTTCAATCTGATTAGTAAAAAAATCGATACTAGCGCCGAAGCATTAGTCAGCAAGTACTAAACCGTGCCTGCTGCATCCTTTTCATCATTTGTTACTTTATGACGTCCTGCCGAAACAGCGCCTGCAACTATGTTGTAGAGTGTCCACTGCCTTTCGATTTTGAAAATGCAACTATGGTTTACATTTAGGTTCGCTGCAACGCGTCTCCAACCTTCTTCCAGATTGCTGATAGGCCGAATTCGTTGAGCTTCTGTTAGATTTCTCGGCATTTTCAAGTTTACTAATCGATAGTGATTGATAGTGATCTTAAATTGAAACACGTCGAAATTTTTATGTCAATAACCTGGTCAAAGTGACAAACAATTTACAATAGAAAAAGCTTGGTGTTTCAAAATTAATGGCCGCCACGGTACCATGATAAGACCACTATTGCCATAGGCAGATGCAGGAGGGTGTGTGGAAGAAATTGGGGCCTTAGCATCAGTTGTATGACGGCCAACTGAGCGACAGGCGGAGGGGGAGGGGGAGCTAAAACGCTAAGTGGAATACAAAGGCTAACTTGTCTGTGTGGCGCAGGTGCTTAAGGAGGCGCCCCTTATGGGGATGTCAAGTGACGCCATGGTTCAGAGATTTAACCTGGGTGCACTCAAAAAAATTTTTCTGTAAAATTACTCGTAAAATCGGTGGCAACTTTGTTACCATCGATTTTACGAGTAAACTTAGTGGGGCATCGGTAAAATTAAACAACACTTGTAAATTTCATAACAACCCCGAAATTTACACTTGTAAGTATTTTTGCGTCTGTAAAATTATTGGGCCGTTTTAAAATTACGTAGTAAAAATACAAGCACTGAGATATTTAGCGAACTCGAGTACTTTTCAGTTGTAAAATTCCAGACTGTTGTAAAATTACGTAGTAAAAATACAAGGGTTATGAAATTTACTGAACGCAATTGTATTTCTCAGTTGTAGAACTACCAATAAGGTTGTAAAATTACAATGTGTTGTAATTTTACGTTGAAAGCGCTTAGGATTGAAATTTGAAGAAGTTAAAATCAAGAGTGGTGTATATTTTCGTTGTAATATAATGATATTACAACAAAAATATACACCACTATTCAAATCTCAATCCTGAATGCTTTCAACGTAAAATTACTCCTGGTGTACACCGAATCTCCCACTGGAGCAAAATATGTCGATCTTTCTCCCTACTCCTTCACTTTAAGATCCTTTTCCACATAGAAAACGCAGCAGTTACTTCACCAAGGTGCTTGAAGATTAATGGTCATCAGCTTGCTTACCAGAGGAAACCCAGTAATAACATCAAAACCTTAGATTCTTATTACAAAAGTCAAACAAACTCATAACTGAGTTTTACTGTTTAGGGTTCATAGATGCAGTATTAGCCAATGTTTATAAATAAGCAATCGGTTGTTATTTACATATATTCTGGAATCTATACATAATAACCACTAGAAGCAGATTAATTATCAAAACAGTATTCGGCAATATCTTATATAACACATACAAGATTGTATATATATGTATTTTACTGCCATTTGGTTTTTCTGTGATAGGGAATCCCGCTACAACTCGAGGGCTAGAGTAAATTAGTACTTACCTTATGTTTACAGGCATATTTAGAGATTTTAGATTTAATAGAGATTATTATATATTATCACACGTAAATAACCTCTACAGGTACATGCACAAAATTCACATATGCAACTACAAGTACTGCAAATAACCAAATACAACGTTTACAGTGCTGGTGCTTACGTCACGTGGGTCACATGATTTAATCAACCAATTTCATTTCGCACAAATCGCGCGTAGGTGCGCGTTAGATACCGGTAAACCGAATATGTTAGAACATGTTTACCGGATTATGCAGGTAATATTCAGTCAATGTTCGTAATTTTTCACAGGTTGGTAATTGCAATTTATTAAATTAATGGTATTTTGTTCTTCATATTTCCTACCAACTTTGTCACTATTTTAACATACTAAACAATTGGAGGGGTGCAAAGGGGGAAGGGAGTTATAATCATTGTTTTACAAATAAGCAATTTATGTACCAATCTGGGGTTGATATGTATCAATGGGGTTACAAGATAGGTATATTGTTGCAACATAAAGCAACATATACGATTTTATTTGCATAATTAATAATAAAGGATATGTAGTTTCTGTCATTCAATAAAGTGTCATTTCAAACTTGACTAATTTTATTGAGATAATAGTTCAGGAAATGTACTTACATAGGTATAAGTAATAATAAAAAGCAATGTTAATTGTTTGGAAGCAATAAATTACAATAATAATAAACATTCTCTCATAAGTACGCAAATAATTATTTTTTGCGTGTAAGAAAATACAGGCATTTCATATAAATGGTAGGTAACTATTTTCTTCGAAAATGCTTTTGTTTTACTGTGAATTGTGACTAAGGACATGAATCCATTTTTTGAAAAAACCTAGAAAAAAAGCTCGATATCTTCGGCATTGGAAACACAAACGACAAATAAGTATAAATATTTTAATTTTACTGATGTAATATTACATTACCCGGTATTTTAAAACTGTAAAAAACTATTTGGCGGTAATATTACCTGGGGCGCTTGTAGTTCTACTCCAAAACTCAAGGAAATTTCCGCGCAAGTCTTAAACTTTAGGTTTTCATGTAAAATTTCTTAACGTTTTGCCTAATTTTACATCGAGACAGTTTTACGTCTTAAAATTCCTTCAAATAACGAGGAATTTGTAAAGTACACCAAATATCGATGTGAATTTGCTTTGTTAATGCATGTAATTTTACTGTAACTCATGGGTAAAATTACACCCATTTTTTAGAGTGTGGGAAGTATCAGGTGATAATACGAGATGAGAAGGACTAGGAGAAAGGCTATCCAGTAATAGCGGACTCGGACTGGTATACGGACAACTCTGAAACTGATTATGGCGTAGGAGCCCGAAAATTTGAAAGAAACCCAGAACGACCTTTTCGATAAGCTTCAGCAAGGATACGACGGTGTTCCTGGTTGAGATGGCCGCAATTCATTATTGTGTCAGAGAAGTAGAAAGATGGCCCGAGTCAGGTAACATTTAAAGCGATCACTTCAACAAGTGTTTACTCTAAGCTGGTTTGGCACTGCGTAAGCGCCCTAAATGAGGTTGCCTCCGAAAGGAAACTACTATTGGCCTGTGCCACACGGGAGTGTAGGGAAATGAGGCGGTGGACGATCTGGCGAAACGAGGCTTGTGAAGGTCTTTCGTTGGAGCTAGGCCTTCCTTCGTCATTACCAAATCACGAATTAAAAAGTCTATGAACGAAAGGATATAGAACATGTTCACGGAATGGTGGCAAAAATCAACAGGACAAAGACAGGCAAAAGAGTTCTTAAGACTGACAAAATGATAGTGGAAAGCATGATATTATCTATTCTTTCTGAATAACATATCTTAATTATTCTGAATGAATTTTACCAAACTCTATTATAGTAAGTAACTAAGAGATAATGTTGAAAACAACGATTTGGAAATTTTTATCTCTGTCTATACATGTCTATTCCAAAACAGTTCCAAAATATCACATATTTTGTGAACTATTTTGGAATAGACATGTTACATAAAAACTAATACACAGTTAATCAATTAAATTGCCATAATGGCGAGTCATTGTCCGTCATTTTGACAGTTTTTTCGTTAATATTATGGATTATAGAAAGTTGTAATTGTACAATAAATGTATAATAAATTATAAAATATGTACTAATAATACAAGAACAGAATAATTCTTACGAGTTCTAATTTCTTACTACACTGTAAAAAAATTTCTAGTAAAATTACATGTAAAATCGTTGGTAACAAAGTTGCCTACGATATTACAGGTAAATTTACTTCATTCAGTAAAATTTCTATCTACCAGTAAATTTCATACGCTGATGTATTTGTCAAACGTTGTTCTGTAAAATTCATATGTAATATTTATATAAATTGTATATTTACCGAACAGTCAAGTAATTTTGGCATGTAATTTTATAAGGAAGGCAGGTAAAAATACTAAAAAGGTGAATATTACAGGTGTAAATATACATTGCACAGAAAATTCCCTTGCATGTGTGATTCTGATTACAATCTTATTACTTTTTACAGCATACTGTAACTCGAATTAAATTCCTGTTTAGAGTTCCGATGATTCCAATATAAATTTGGTAACATTGAGGAATATAAATTGTATAATTTTACTTAGACATCACCATTAATATTCCGCAATGTTATCAAATACACACATGGATATCACAGGCTACTATAAACAGTAATTTAATTAAAGGCAAAGTATGCTTACTATAGGATTATAAAACATAATAAGTACTAAAACAATAAAATTCTTAGTTATTAGACAATTTTGTTGCAGCTTCAGAACTTGCAAAACGTCAATGTTGTTGAGTTATAGGAATAACACTAAGAATAAGCAAATACATATTTTATTAATCTTCAGTAGAATAAAAAATATAAATTTCCTTTATCTGACATTTAATGGCTATTTCCGAACCAAATGCCATCAAATTCATTGAATTTTGCTCTGAAACAAAAAAAGAGAAACAAATGTTACTTCCATTATATTATTATATATCAGTAAATAGATCAAATGAAATTAATAAATAGTAAATAGGTACCTAAGCTGCACGAATAAATATTCCACTACAAGAAGGAAAAGATAAATATAATTTTTACTTATCGCAACACCCAATATTGATGAATAATCATTAAAAACGACTACTGAATTATTACAGCCAAGTTATCTTTAAAAAGTCTCTTATACATTATACAAAAACGAATACAAATTGCATCATAGGTTTTCACAGTTCTCTACACCGGGAGCAAGATCCTGAGTGCAATTACTATAAATATAAATACATTATTTCTTTATAAAAGTAATGTATTAAAGGTTTTGTTTCAAGTAAATAAGCTGTAACAGTTTAGAATTCGTTTTAATTTTAACGGTGAATCGTGGATAATAGTGAAATTTTTAATCAATTTGTGCTTATATTCATGGAGCAATAAATAATTTATGAAAACATTAGGTTATGTTTAATATTGGCGTCTGTTCCATCATGAATCAGAATACCCTTCAAAGTACTAACAATAAGTAAAATCGGTGAAATATTTAAAGAAAAAAAGAATTGCTGTATTAACCACATGTGAAAATATATTAAAAGGAGTATTTTTATAAAAGCATCTTACCTAATTCTTTTACAATGCTCGAGGGAACACAAACGGGAATGATCACTCCAACTTGCGATTGTTTATGCGTCAGCACAATTTACATCGCCACATGATATGATCGAGCCAATAATCACTTGAACAACTGACTAGAATTACCTACACGCACAGGCAAATAACCCAATAACCAATCACATTGCGGCGTATGGATTTTGTGCATTTGAAGGTAATTTTACCCAAATATTCCAGTAAAATAACTTTCAAAGAATATTGTGCATACATATATACTTTTACTCACGAAATCCTACCTATAGTGTTTTATATTTAAACGAATATGTATGCGCAGACTTTTGTTGGATGAATAGGTATATACATCTAATATGTAGAGATGATATTACATTACAATACTTTAGTACTCTTGAAGACTAAAAATAACATAAAAATGTAGTAGTCAAATTTGAATTTTACTCCCCACCTAAACGACAACAAAAATAATTTTTGTCTCTTTAATAAGATTTCATTTGAGGATATTTTTATATTTCGTTTTTTTTTTTCTGTAAAATTAATAAATGTTGGTAAAATTACATTTAATGTGCAATAATTACCTAAAAAATTTTTCACTTTTACATTATTAAGTAAATTTTAGTAGCAATCGCAAAATATTACATGTTTTTTACAGTATTTTTTCTTTTCATTTTTATTACATCTTAAAAGTACATGAAATAACTATAAATTTTACCGAAACTTCTCTTTCCAAATATACTGAAAAAAACAGGTAAAACAAGGTTTACATGATTTATCGTAGTAAATTCACAACGTTATTTCATGTAATATTGCCGATTCACTATAGTAAAATTAGTGTAATTTTTTGCAGTATACAGTATATAATAAACTAAACATTCAATGTTGGCAGTTAAGAGTTAATAACTTTCAGTAAGACTTTCAAAAAATAATCTCAGAATTTGTGGAAAGTACCATAGTTAGTTATTTGTTCAAAAAAATTCTCATTAGTGTAATGATATTTCTTTAACCGGCGCAAATTTTACAATTTCACATTTTTCTTCGCGCAAACGAAGAACTGGGCCTTCGTAGATTGCGCTTTAAAAATTGGCACCGAGAAAAACTGTCGGAAACGAGATAAGAAGAACATAAACAACTGAAAGTCTGGGACGACAGAATGCTGGGGGTAAGAGGCTGCATGCGACCCTCGCACGGCCAGATAAGTGATAAGGGTAATCGGAGACATAATTCAGAGAAAACGGAGGAACAGGGAAGTTTGCTCCTATTTATTCGACGCTTCAGGTGTAAAAACTGTTGAAAGGGCGGAAGAAAGAATGGACAAAATAGGAAAGAAATAGGAATTTTATAGGAATAAGGTCTATACATTGCTTATTGAGACATGTAAATATTTCGTCATATATCAATCTTGATTGGGAGAGCTTTTACTATTTTTTACTGAAACAATGACAAAACTTTTTCAATTTATTAAATCAAGCTAAAACTGCTTTCTAGGTAGTTTTGAAAATTATTTGTAGTAATGATCAGGATTGCGTTTTTTTTTGGATCATTCGTCCATTATATTTTTTCTTGCAATTAATTGTAGCTAATTAATAAATGTAAGGACGTTATTTTTACTTTCCAGACGGTGTTGAGCTTTTCAGGTTAATGCAAAAAACTACTTCATGTACTTATTAAATAAATTTCTTTTCTCAAACACTATTGTTATTGTTTTTATAACTGCGAAAATATTGGTTATGCTATAAAACTACTTCCAGTTGTAACGTAGCAAACCCTTTTTTGTTTTTATTACGCAATGGTCATGAAATAGAGTACCTGAAACTATAAATGCAGTAGAACGGTGGTGCAGAGTGTACAATTTTTTTTATTTTACTAAATAGTAACTAAATTAATTAGGTACATTGAACCATAACAATTACTGATTAAAAATTTGTAGACTGTCATAGTCAGAAATAAAATAATCTAAAAAAATAAAAAACAAAAGATGGTCCAACCACTGCCAAGGTTGCGCATCTCCAAACTCTCTAACTATAACACGTAAAAGTATAATATGACAAAAAATAAGTATTCCCTAATTTTTCAAAAATTTAGGTGGAAATCAACTTGCACTTCTCCGACTGCAAGATTGTGTGGTGAAATTTGCAGAGATGACTGAATGGGAGTCGAAAAATTCCTCGATATTAAATCTTCGAGAACAATTCCCCGATAAACAATTTCCTGACAGAAAAATTCCTCAGCGACAAAATTTCGAAAGAAATAAACAAAATTGTTTTAAGCCAAGGAGTGTATCTAGGAGATTTTAAGATGGAAATCTGATTAGGTATAGTATTGAAGAATTAAAATCATTTTATTCTTGTATTAGTTATAATCTAGATCTGACAATGTGCAGAAATAATAGAATTCACATCAAATGTGCTGCGTTATAACCTCAATATTTTTTTTTTATTGGATTAAGTAAGGAGTACATTCTTTTAGAATGAATTAAGGAAACTCTTTAATGGAACATACTCAAAATAAAAGAAATAATTTGTGGAAGTTTCCTTTAATTGGAAATGAATGATGTTGCTTTCCGTAACCCTTTGTTGACCGTCGGTACTTATAAGTACCTTACTAAAAAATTCTATGTAATTTCTTATTTAACTTTAAAAAATCAGAAAAATAAAAATTCCAAAAAACGCTGAATTTGTCTCTTTTGAACTAACCTTATGAAGAAAAACATAAAAAAATTATGAAAACAAAATTTTTAAATTATGAACACCAGAGCAGAGAAGCGTACAGTTCAGAATTTCGTATTATGAAACAATATGGCGTAAAATATTTAAAATGCTGGAACATAAGAATCTTAAACGACCAAAAGGAATCACTGCAGTTATTCAGGGACGTATTAAAAGTCGCCTTAGGCTAAAAATTATCTGTCGCCCACTAACTTGACTTACTAACCTTCCCAACAAAAATGTTTAACTAAAAAAGAAAAAAAAGGTTGGCAATGGGACGAATTACATTGTACAGCCAACTGGTAGACAGGTTTTTTTTTGAAGCTGCGCATAGTGGCAATCCAGTCTGCTATGATCGGTTCAACGTCTTGCGCTATAACCGCCTTGCATAGGGATGAAAGAATTGCATTATTAAACATTCCCTATTTGCTTGGATTCGAGCAAATCCGAAATCCTGAAGACAAGATTGTTTAGTGCAAAATCCGTTGATTTGTTGTGCTTAATACGCATATTGGTGTATGAGAAGGGCCCTATCTTAAAGAATTTCTTCTCTGATATAACCCTCATCTTTTCTAATATTTTCAGAGAAAATGATATCAAGCTAATTGGACGAAAGAAACTTGGAGAGGGTTCAGATTTTACCATTTTGGGAATATGCACCACTCTCACCTCCGCTTCGTCCACCGTGTTGGTATATAATTCCAAGCAAGACTAGTTCTGAAAAGTCTAACCAAGTGATGAACTAGTATTTTGCTCTCCTTTTTCAAGAGTGTCAGAAATATACCGGCCTCAGTTGAGTCGCCCGGCTAATTGCATTGAATGTTACTATTTTCCCTATAATTTGCTAGTCAGCTGACTTCGGACGTTGGGTACTGCGGGTTGTAGTGTCCTCTGAGAGGTTATGCGTTATCTGACATCCTGGGAAGTGGATCGGTGCCAGAAGCTTTAACATCTTTCCCAAACCCGTAAATGTGTCATCCGTTCACTTTAGCGAACCTAATATTTGCACCGGATCTCTTGAGAGTTCTTTGTGGATCCTTGCTGTGTCAGGTGTATTTGACAATCTCTGGCAAAATCTCCTCCATGACTCTCACTTGGCTTTTCTAATCTTCTTATTATACTCCCTTAGAGCTTGATGATATTGGTCCCAACTATGATAAAAAAATTATATTGAATAAAAATGCATATTGTAATTTGTTAAAGATACTTATTGATAGTGTAGTAAAATTATGGGCATAATATCCTTTTTCAAATATTAATTACTTTCCATCTAAATCAAGAATTTATGGAATTTTCTAAAATAGTCAGTGTGAATTGTGAATACTGTGTTTTAAACCACCCATTACTCACCCGAAAAGACAATGGCGATGGAAAGTAGAACACGTCTTCCCAAGTTAACGAACTTTCAATGCCGTTTAAATGCAATTGGGAGATGTACATCTGCGATAATCGCATTGAAATGGATTGATTGAATTTTCCCGAAACGATCTGTCGTTGCACAACAGAAATTTGTTCGTGGCAAAATGCCGTACCATCCTAACGCAATTACAGATGTTAGACGAAGGTCGATCCCGATTCATCTAATGTAATTAAGTACCTTTGATGAATTGCGTGCTGTGTATTTCGCCTTCCTATCGCCCGATGCGAATTTGGAATAAATCTTAGGTTATAGCACAATTTGATGGTTATTAGATACGAGAAGACATTTAATAATATTTAATTATCCAACAGTTCTGACCAGGATTAGGATTATATAAAGTTGTGTACATATAAGTATAAACTTAAATTAAAAATAGAACAAAATACGTATGTACAAGTATATAGAAGCGCTAGAAAAAGAAAATAGACTTACTACTAACTTATTTAAGATTGAAATATAACATGGAATAATAAAACTAAAGTATAATAAACGTAACACAGTACAAAATGCTAAAGGCTGCTCGTCCTAGCAAGTGTGACTAAGGTAGACATATTTGCATGTATCAGGGAAGACACAAAAAACCTCTTTCCGGGTAATGATTGTAAGTTCGAAAGCAAATGTACTTGAGATATCGTCGCATCGAACATTCTCAATGCTTCTCTTAGAGATTTCATAATAGGGATTCCAGACAATCGAGGCATACTCTAATTTTGAGCGAACTAGTGAATGATATAGTGAATGTAATGCCTTCATATTCTGAAACTGTTTACAATTGCGCGTGATAAAGCCTACACTTTTTGTGGCAGCAGATACGACAGAGTTAATGTGGTTTGTGAAAGCGAGTTCAGAATCCAACAGTACGCCCAAATCCCTAATGCTCTTGACACTATCCAATGCCTCCACACCAATCTCTCTAATTTGGAGACTTTTTCTTAGTGTATATGACTGATTTACATTTAGCAATATTCAGCGCAAGTCGATTACTTACGCACCAAGCATGCATTTTTTGCAAGTTTTCCTGAAAGGTTAAAGTGTCTATAATACAATTAACAGATGCGAATAGTTTTACATCATCGGCAAACATTAAAATTTCAAAAGTTACGTACTCTGGGAGATCATTAACAAAAAGAAGAAACAACAGGGGACCTAGATTGGACGCCTGTGGTACGCCTGAACGTATAATACGCCTGGTAGAAGAAAAGCCGTTCTAATTAATAAAATAGCGCTCGCTCAGATACGATTGGAGCAGTTGAATCAGGGCTCCGCTAAAACCCACAACGCCACAGCTTCTGCAAAAGAATCCCATGATCTATACGGTCAAAGGACATGTCGGTATAAATTGTATCGACCTGCCCATGTGTATCTAAAATTTCTGATGCAAACTGAAGAAAACTACAAAGATTTGTCACTGTTGATCTCTTCTATGTCTGTAAAGAGCAGTTTCAAACAACTTTGCAAGGTTAGAAAGTATGGATATGGGTCTATAATTTTCGATGTATGATAAATTTCCGTTTTTAGAAGTAGGGCAAATTTTCGCTGTTTTCTACGCTGCAGGAAAAGTATGAGTGGATAGAATAAGTTTAAAGAGAACATGTAAGGGTTTCACAAACACGATGGCGCAGTCTTTCAGCAAGGTATCTGATCAGGACTAGATGTTAATTTATTGCGTAAATGTTTTAAGGCTGAAAGTATATCCTCATCGGTGAAGGACTTGACATCAATAAAAGAGCTGCTGTAACAATTATGGCTATTATCCGGCGTGAAAACAGTGGAGTCTTGAAACACCGTATAAAAATGGTTGACGAATTCATCAACAATTGATGCTGGATCCTCAAAACATTCATGTATACAGGGTGGCCCTGAAATAAGAGTACAACGTATTAAAAATGGGAAGCCCTAATTTTATTACACCTTTTATCTAAATTAATTTTTCCAAAATTCCCACGCATACGTGAAGAAAAAAATGGCAAAGATATTTATTAAATATCCGTCACGCCACTGGTATTTGAGACACTACACTTCTAACCAACGAAGGTAGGGCAGGCAACACGCGACGTATAACTACGCTCTGAGTCTCAGTCTGTCTGGATCCTTACGCATGAACACATCGGATATGGCTTTTACCACACGCGAGTTGTTCGATATGATTTATGTCTACGGCGAAGCAGGAGGAAGTTGTCGAAGAACTCTACGTATCTACCGGCAGCGATACCCCAATCGTAGAACCCCGTCTTACACGTGTATAAAGGATACCGTGTTTAGATTAAGAGAAACTGGTCGATTGCTACCAAATTACGAAGGTCGCGGACGTGAAAGACCACGTCGAATTTTACGAGCCGAAGAAGAATTGCTGGATATTGTGAACAGAAATGCAGGTGTAAGTACACGTGATGCTGCAGGGCAAGTGGGGGTGTCACGCAGTACGGCACACCGCATTTTTCGAAGAAACTTGTTACACCCGTATCACATTCAACGTGTGCAGGAACTTTTAACAATGATGTTTATTTCAGACAGCTGTCATTGATCAGATTACGCACAAGTGAATAGAGTTATTCATTAATAGATTCCACATTTTACTTTCAATATCTTCTTTGAAATTTGCTTTAAATTTCGCGTACGTAATAATATTGGAGTCGTTGACTCGTATCAGCTGCATACAATGATTATCTGTATATCACAGCTGTATTTACAAATGACCTTAAGATATAGTATAAACACAGATAGTGGATCCATGGGCGGCACATTCGTGACGTTTCAATGAGTTTTTAATTGTATATTCGATATTGCAATTGGTGTACGAATTTTTGGATACTTATTCAGTATAATTTGGGTTTCCCATTTTTAATATTTTGTACTCTTATTTCAGAGACAGCCTGTATATGTTAAATTTTATATCACACTAATCTCTATTTCGTATTATCCTTGGAATGTTAATAGGTAGGTATTAGATAGTAAATAATATAATAATACTTATGTAATAAATAAATTAGTATCATTGTAGTAAACCAAACTGCCGTTCTTGCTATAGAACCAACAAGATTTTTTCTTTTTGAACTATCAATTATTGTACGTTGTAGGATATTAATTTTATATTCCTTATTTGTAATTCTATTTGGTACTATTATTCGTGAATATCTATGAATTTCAAATATTGTTGTTTTAAATTAGATGCTCCTATTTTATGGAAGGTTCAAGTTTCCAATAAGCTACAAAATATTTATGGGAATTCGAGCAGGTATCTAGGTTATGTTCTGATCTGTCAAACAGTTATTCACCGTGCAGGTATATTTTTGTGAGAGTGGTGATTTCACGTCGTCAAAGTCGAAATACGATCGTTGGGGTCTCGTATCTCGAAACATTTCATCAGATTGCCCCGAAAAATATTCTTTATACACCCATTGACTATATTTACGCTCGGGAAAACGGTAAACATGGTGGAATATTTTCACGGTCAGATCCCCTTGGCCCGCTGTTCCCTTCGCTCGTTGCTCCCTCGTGTTTCTCTTCACGTGTAATCTCCATATCGATGACGTCGTATATTTTCTACATCATATGCAAAATGCCTTTTTGTCAAACGCTCCTTCACCGTCATAAATTCGGGATTTGAGGATATTTTACGTTATCGGGTGTCCGCGATGCCGTACCCTATATGCCTAGGTGTATATACGAATATGTGCCCGCGTATATGCGAAGATGGGGGTACGTTTAGGCTCACTTGGCGCGCATCTTTTTAGAGCCGTTGGTGATAAGGCCGTCCAAAATAAGACGGGCGAGGGAAAACTTTTATCCGCACGAAGGAGGAGAAAAAGTTATTCTCTTAAAAACTGACAGAGCATAAAATAATGCTGCAAATCTGTTTGAAATATCAATGCCCCACGAACAGAATGGGATCTGCGCCAAACCTTGAACGTAAGCCGATTCAGTGTCCGAATTAGAATGGATTTCGGGACATATACATACATATACCTACTGAAGATTTATTATGGAGATGTATGGTTTTTATTTATTACCATAATCTCGGAAGTATTTCGAGGATAAAGAATTATACTGCAGTATGTCTTAGAACAAACATATAATCGTCGCATTGTTATATTTTGTAATGTTATTCTAAAAAAGAGAGAAAAAAAAATTAGCCGTAATCATTAAATATGTCATAAGAAAAGACAACAATATTTATTTTTATTATCTTCAAAACGAATTCAAGTTTCTACATTCAAGCATTTGTCACAATTTGCTGGTAGGTATATCTTCTTCATTACAATGAAATATAATTTACTGGTTTACTGCATGCAGCAAATGTATCATAATTAGCGTAAATAGAATCATATATTATCGCCAATTGTACACATACCAGATACATATAAACACTTTCATAAGCACTAATGGTTTTCTTGGAATTTAGGCTTATTTATTAGGTTTATTGTTAGATATATTTTTTATTTTTCTAAACATTTCCACATAATTTCTTCAGTAGTAATCAAAATGAGCAAAGTGGAGAATATTTTTAATAAATTAATAGTTTGATGATGGTTCTTCACAAAATTATTTACCTCATTCAGTCTGTGGAATTTATTATGTTCTATAAAAATAGAACTGGTCACTATTAAATTGTAGTTATACACGGTGGCCAGAAAAGGGCGGATAATCGCCAGGTAGAACGATTCTTTGTTCAATTCTGAGGCGATAATCTTAATCCAAAAAATTTATACGGTCCTTCCTTAAGGCATACGAGACCATCAAACCTTAAGATGTACGGCTAAAATTTAGCAAAATTCGTCAAATTTATCTATGTAAAATCATTGTGGTGAAATTTAGAAATGGAATTATCTCAAATGCATTGATGTAACTAATCGATTAATACCAATGGTTTACATTTTTAACATTTCTTCATTGGCGTTTTTGAAATTAAAGTACATATGAAGTGTACAGGGGTAAAAAGATGAATGTCACAAAAAGTGATATACGAGGAAAACGATTTTTAAAGTTTGAAGACTTCCAGAACACACATTTCAAAATATTTACAGCTCTAATATTTTTAAAAGAATACATAGGCATGTTTACTTTCCTGTGTATAACAGCTATACAAAAATGTAGTGGCCATGGGCGTAAATTTTTCTTTTATTAGGGGCCAACGGAAAATAATAATTCAAAAATGGATAAAGTTACTACTAAATTAACACACAGTACTAATGTGAGAATTTATTGAACCAAAGTTAATAATAATGCCTCTAAACAATAATAATACAAAATAATCTTATAAAAAATAAAAATAATAGTATTAGCTTTATTGTGACAATATTAACTAAAGAAGAACAGTTTCAAATAAGTTAAACATCATCATTTTGCCTATAAAGTAAATTTTCAAAATAACGGCTTGCGCTGGGATCTTGGCAAAACTTTTTCAAATCCTGGAGATTCTGGTACTTTTTTAAAGGCAAAGAAATTCGTTTGTGGTATTTCAGATTAGGTAACTCAAATTGGCCATCTGGCAGTACCTCCAGATTTCGATGTTTTTGTTTAGGTGGTATTACCACTGAAGTAGTGCAGGGTCCGTTATATGACTCCCGATACTCTATCATCCTGGGCATTTCTTTCAGTATAGTAAGTTCTTTGATTGGTCTACTCTCAAATGGACATTTTTTGTAAAAGTATTTTGTCAAATGGTCAGTCCAGGATCAAAATATATCCGCATTTTCACAATCTACTACCTTGAATGGGCCAGGTTTTGTCCTGGCATTCAAAATCTGTTCATTCCACCCGGATGGAAGCTCCACGTTGGCTTTCTGATTAATCAATCCCATATTACGATCGCATTCTAAGTAGCTGTGTCCCCTAACTGGAAATGTCATTTTAATTTTTCTTAAGTGTTTTGTTTTATGGACGATAAAGTGCAGCAAACGAAATAAAGTATAATTTTTATTTTGCCCGCCACATGAATCGCAGAAAATTTCTAGTTCTTCTACCCTAGCATCCAAATGATTAAATATAAAGTGAAACAGCATAGATGCTACCTCATCAGCTCCCTTTTTCGATGCAGTTTCTGTGTAAGTATAAAAAAACGACTCACCCGTAGATAGCACATGGATATTAAAAGAGTAAAATGAAAGTTGGCGTTTATAGTAAACATCATTCGTGCTTATATTAGGCAATGGTAAATTTTTCTGGAAATCCATGGCTATTGCTTCAATTTTTCCACTTTTCTGCGAGTTTAAACGTGCCATCCTCTTTCTTTTGTAGAACGTATCAGCCTTCAAAAGATGAAGTTTGTGTTCCGTTTCCAAACGTTCTGTGCAGTATCTTGTTCCATACTTAGCTTCTTTGCCTTATACTCGTCACAAGTGCTGCAAGTGTCCGCTCGTGGGTATCCGAAACTTATATTGAACTTCGTTACAAACATAGTTCGGTAGCTTTCATACGAAACTTGTTTCCCAGGATACTGCTCACAAAATATTGTGTGCATCTTTTTCACATTCAAATCTTCAGGTAAATATGTTTTTTTGGAATCGTGAAGACTGTAATGTGATTTTCTGCCCTTAAACGACTTAATGTGCTCACAAACCGCATTGACAGTTTCTTCTTGAAGTCTGTTTTTCCGAGTAGGGTGTCGACCTCGTCCATCAGGTTTCACGTGTCCAAGAGTAGCTAGCTGCTGTTGGATCCCTTGTAGTCGTTTTGCAGATATGCCGTGCAAAGAAAGCATTGCTTTGTAGCAAATTGGGACTTCGACGGATTTATCATTAGATTGATGAATACGAATTTTGTAAGTGTATGAAAATGAGTGGTAATTAACGGCTTCATCGTTATTTTTTCTACTTCGGTGTCGCTTTACAGGACGATGTGAAATTAGACCCCCCCAAGTACAAGTTTTGTTCGTTGTGTGTTTTAAGTTCGTTAAAGATTTTTATTATGTATTTCTGATCATTCTCGGAGATACGTTCAAAACATTTAAGCCTGGTACAGTTACAACTATCACCTGTTTCATGACTCTGTAGTTTTAGTGACTTTGAAACATCTCTCATACGTCCATGGGAAGGCCTTTTTTTTAAAGATAGAGACAAATTTTTGCTCTCCTCGTCGCTCATTGCGAAATACCTAAATTAATACCTTATTGAATTCCACGAATACTATAAGCCGAATTGTTTACTTACTGCCTCTATAGCATACTCAGGAAACGTAATTGTAGGTAAGTAATATATTATTGTTAGCAAAAAAATACCCACAAATATGGCACAACTGTTGTTGCAATGACGGCCGATATTGGTAGACTAAAATATAAAAACACAAGCTCTGCAGATAACACGGGCTTGCCAGTGGACATTCATCTTTTTTCACCAGAACGCAGGGACAGTCATCCTTTTTCCCTTGTACAGCATAATTTTAATTTGCTGTAACTTGCGCCCCTCATTCTTTTCACCTGGTTCTGGTATTCTGCTAGATTATCTCGTATTTTTGCTATGAATTCGGATCATTATCTCAAAATGGCGGTTTTTGGACATTCATCTTTTTACTCCTGTACCCTTCATATGGCAACGTGGTACTGTAAGGCTGCTTGTTTAAAAGTAATAAGTAGTTGTCAATTTTTGACGTTTCTCATGTGACATTTGGCTGTTGAAATAAGATAAACATTTTGTGCTGTTCTTAATACTGAACAATGTTTACCTTTGGAGAATACGCCGACATGTATATGGTATTCGGATTTTGCAGTAGAAATGCAAACTTGGCAAAAGAGGAATATCAAATACGGTATCCACAACGGCAACATCCATCCACCAACACGTTCCGTAGATTGGATCAGCGACTTAGAGAAACTGGCACCTTTATACCGAATTATCGTAACAGCGGTAGACCTAGAGAGCGTCGAACAATTCAATTAGAAGAGCAAATATTGGATGCTGTTTACGAAGATCCGACGTCCAGCACAAAACAAATAGCTCGGGAACTGAATATTCCTAGCAAAACAACAGTGCACTCAGCACTCTCTCAAAATCTTTTGCGTCCGTTTCATGCAAGGAAAGTGCAGCATTTGTATGTAAACGATAATGTGCACAGAAGAATGTTTTGTAACAATGTTTTACAAAGGATTCAAGAAGCATGCATATTCTCTGGAGCGCCGAATGGTTGTTTACGAGAGATGGCGTCTTTAATAGCCATAATTTTCATTTTTGGGCGGACGAAAATCCCAAGGCAGTAAGGGAAATTGGACATCAGAGAAGATTTTCGGTAAATGTTTGGCTGGGGATTTTAAATCTCCGAGTTGTTGGACCAATATTTCTTCCAAATCGTCTAAATGGAATTCAGTACGTTAACGTTTTAGAAGAAGTACTGGATAATATTCCATTGAATTTGGGACCCAACATGTTGTACCGGGTGATTCAGTAAGGGTGGCGACCGGCTGTATCTCGGAAACTGCTATGCCTAGAGCTTCGGGACAAAAAAATTCATAACCAATGTGGCCACCAGAAATATCCGAAAATTATTTTCATGTTCGAAATTTTACCGCTAGGTGGCGTATCTGCTATGTTCAATCATAAAATCAGTATTATCTCAGAAAATTGTAGGTTGAGCTATAGTTTTGAATGGACCGTTCGAAAGCTGAGTTGATGTCGCATTATTTTGTTTAATGACTTTTTTTCATATCTGCCATAATAAGGAGCGGGGAAGCCAATTAATTGTTCAATATGTAAATTTTAATATCTCCTGAACCATTCAACCAATCTGAAAATTTTTGGACTCGTTCGATTGAGCATTTCATGGGTTTTTTCTAGAAAAATTGTCGTTCTAGCATTTAGTTTGAAATAGGTAAACTACAGGGTGTTTTCTGTAGTGATAACATATTTTGGTGAATTTCAAGAAAAAATTAAATGTAACCGTGCTATATAATTACCAGTGTCGCAAGCTAAATTAAATTGTTGAAATTTCAGTGAAAACCGCAAATTAATATCTCTATCCGTTCTCGATTTATCGCCAAAAGAATGAAATTTGTAACAAAAATCCACTGCGGCTATGAAAGTAGCGGACGCGACGGATGGTTTCCATGGAAACTACGAAACTATCAGATTTTTTATTGCTTATATCAGCTAAAAATAGTCAAAACTGAATGGAATAAATTATTAACGAGAATAATAAGAGCAAAAAGAAAATATCTAACCAACAATTTTAATTATAAATGTTCGGAATGTTTACCATCACTGGCCACCCACAAATTGAGTCTGTTGCTATCGTTATCGTAAGTTTCATCCTTACCATGTCATCTTACATCAAGAATTAAAGGATGGCGATTTTGACAGCAATCCTCACTGGTTACGCGAAGTTCAATTTCAAAATCGTTGGCGTGTTAATGTTTGGTGTGAATTTTTGGGGGAAAATTATTGGTCCTTACTTTTTTGAACAGCGTTTAAATGGTGTGGCTATTATTTGGAAAATATATTGCCTTTATTGTTCGAAGATAGTTCCCTGGAGACAAGAATGGGTATGTGGATTCAGCAGGATGGTTTCCCGGCGCATTATGCGCGAACTGTCCAGGCATTTTTAAATAACCGGTTCCCAAATGAATGTATAGACTGGAGTAGCATTTTTTCTTGGCCGCCGATGTCCCGCGATCTCACAGTAATTGATTTTTATTCATGGAGTAGACTTAAAGATATAGTATATAAAGACCGCCAAACAACACCTGATAATATGAAACAAAGAATTCGAGAAGCCGTCAGAAATATTTCCATTGCCGAGGTAGACGCGAGTGTATTATCCACAAGTAACAGACACAATTTGTGGGTTGCCAGTGATGATAGACATTCCGAACATTTATAATTAAAATTTTTGGTTAGATATTTTCTTTTTGCTGTTATTATTCTCGTTAATAATGTATTCCATTCAGTTTTGACTATTTTTAGCTGATATAAGCAATAAACAATCTGATAGTTTCGTAGTTTCCATGGAAACCATACGTCGCGTCGCCTACTTTCATGGCCGCAGTTGATTTTTGTTACAAATTTCATTCTTTTGGCGATAAATCGAGAACGGATAGAGATATTAAGATGCGGTTTTCACTGAAATTTCAACAATTTAATTTAGCTTGCGACACTGGTAGTTATATAGCACGGTTACATTTAATTTTTTCTTGAAATTCACCAAAATATGTTATCACTACAGAAAACACCCTGTAGTTTACCTATTTCAAACTAAATGCTAGAACGACTATTTTTCTAGAAAAAACCCAGGAAATGCTCAATCGAACGAGTCCAAAAATTTTCAGATTGGTTGAATGGTTCAGGAGATATTAAAATTTACATATTGAACAATTGATTGGCTTCCCCGCTCCTTATTATGGCAGATACGAAAAAAAGTCATTAAACAAAATAATGGGAGATCAACTCAGCTTTCGAACGGTCCATTCAAAACTATAGCTCAATCTGCAATTTTCTGAGATAATACTGATTTTATGATTGAACATAGCAGATACGCCCCCTAGCGGTAAAATTTCGAACATGAAAATAATTTTGGGATATTTCTGGTGGCCACATTGGTTATGAATTTTTTTGTCCCGAAGCTCTAGGCATAGCAGTTTTCGAGATACAGCCGGTCGCCACCCTTACTGAATCACCCGGTACATGCATGACGGGGCACCCGCTCACAATGCCAGAATTTCGAGGGATTGGTTAAACGAACACTTTCCGAATCGGTGGATAGGGCGTAACGGTCCAATAGCATGCCCAGCAAGATCTCCCGATATTAATCCTCTGGACTTTTTCGTTTGGGGGTTTTTAAAGGAAAAGGTCTATGCAACGCCTCCAGCTAACGAAGAGGATGTAATTAATAAAATTACGGCGGCAGTTCGATTAATCACCCCCGATATGTTGGAGCGCGTTTTGAATTCGCTTCCTCGAAGATTGGAATCATGTCTGGAAACTGATGGCTACCAATTTGAACAGTTGTTATAATTTTTTCATATTATCTTTAAATTTCAATAAAATTTTTATCCATGTTAACATAAAATTCTTGCTAATTTGCGTATTTACCTGATTTATTGGAAATAATAAAATGATTACTGCCATAGTACTTGTCTGATTAGGTGTTGCCAAATTTACAATTCTTTTAAGCTGATCGTGTGACTTAAGAAAACACTGTACTACTTTTCTCAATTAAGATTGTCAACTCAGAATTAAACCAAGATTTGGCCTGCGTGGTGTTTGTCCGCATTTTTCTGGCCACCGTGTATAAAGTTTTTTCTATGCAGGACAACACAACACATTAAAATAGTTTATAACATAATAACGGGTGTTTTTTTAAGCCCGATATAACTTTAAATTGTAACAAATAACACAAAAAATTAAATTTTAATCAAAACAATTTTTTTAATCGAAAGATGAATCATTAACATTTGAAAATGATTTCGGGCATTTGGCCACCACGGCTGTTCTTGACGGAGCGCATTTTAGGCCACTTTTTCGAGCATTACTGTCCGTATGCCACGAATAACACGAACAATGTTGACCGTCAAGGCATTGTTGCTGGTTTATCAGCATAAACTAATGACTTCACGTGACCCCACATGAAATAATCGAGAGGTGTTACATCGCACGATCTTGGAGGCCAATTGACAGGTCCATTTCTCGAAATAACCTTATCGCCAAATTTTGTTTTCAATAAATCGATGGCTGCGATCGCCGTATGCCACGTAGCGCCATCCTGTTGAAACCACATCTCGCCCGGATCAATGTCATCCATATTTTTAAACAAAAAATCATTGATCATGGTGCGGTAACGATCTCCATTGCCCGTAACGCGAGCCCGGCTTCATTTTTGAAGACGTAAGGTCGAATGATGCCACCAGCGTGTAAACCGCACCAAACGGTGCATTTTTCTGGATGTAATGGAGTCTGTAGGATCTGTTGTGGCAATTTTGGTTAATAACAAACCCGTTAAGCCAAAAATGAGCCTCACCGCTGAACACGATTTTGCGGTAAAACATCGCATCAGTTTCCAACTGGTCTAGAGCCCAATTGACGAAGGAACGACGCATGTGATGGTCTCGTGGTTTTAATTCCTGCACCAGCTGGATATTAAACGGGTGTAAGCCAAGATCTTTGCGCAAAATTTTCCACGTAGTGGACAGACAAGGTTGATAATTTTTCAGTTGTAGGCACTCTTATTACTTCAGTCAAAAGAATATTTAGGAGCACTACAGAAATCCTCTGTAAGGAGCTATGTCCACTGCTTCCTTTCCGACCTAACCCAGCTATTACGCGATGGGCTCGTGGCTAAAAGCTAAAGTTTATTTTAGCAATATAAAAATACTGAAAGCTTTAAAAACGTTATTTTCAATCAACTAAAAGGTGCTTCTAGTATTAGAGACTCTAAAACACTATTGTGTATAGCAATTAAATAAATTATATTCATGGTTATTTCAATGATTTACCACATTTATTTTGAAGCACGAAGTCTATCACGGAAGAGGGTACTATAGTGGTAAGCAAGAATTAACTCTCTGGTTTGTAAGGGGTTTCCGATAAGTTTGGTTCTTAATTAAAATAGAAAGTTGAAAATAGGTTTCACCAAAGTTCTGATCTAAATTTGTAAAAGCAAATAAATCATTGACATTAATTTAGAAAGAAGCTATAAATATGAATAACATATTCCATATCTTCATCATACTGTTTTTATGGGTTAAGTTGAATTAATACACATGTAAAACTATAAAAACTGACGTGACTTACAAATTTCTTCTAACCTATTTTGTTCAGTAAACCAATAGGTGTCAGAACAAATCTATAATAGTACACTGCAGTTAACTTCGTTTATAACTGGGAAGGTACTTAGATGTTTCTTTAAATAAAATTATTCTTTTATAGGATGAAATTCATACCACTTTATTCTCTGGTAAACATACGCCAGGTGATATTGTTAGCATAGGAGAGGGCAGGAATTGAAGAACTTAGGGACAAAATCTATATTAAGTTTCCTGTAACTGCGTTGTACGACGAAAATACGTTTTCCGTCGCGAAATTTAAATATGATAATTGCCTGCACGTAAGAAAAATTGTAGTTCGTAATTTGTTTGCATAATGAAACGCCCCGGGTCCGTGTATTTTTCTCCATTCTGCTCTGTTTAGTTCTCCCCGTGATGAAATTCAAATAACCTGAAGCGACGGAGGTGGATGTTTTGTTTCCAATTTCTTACGTCAGAATTTGATTCCACGTTGTTTACATGCTCCTCTTTCCCATAACGCGACCGTTTCTTTTCGCCGTTTTTTCCTCGTTCATGTTTATTTGCTGAAAGGGAATTGTTTTTCACGGAATCTCTTTATTGAGGTATTTCCGTCTATGCTCCGTATAAACAGAAATTTATGCACATTTGTTGAATTCTACATTTGTCGGGGTTAGAAACACGTTCCAATAGCTTGGATTTTGGCTAGCACGGTTGTTGTTCCGATAAATATGCAGGTGACGGTTTTCCAATGGAAGTTGCTCTTATTGGTAGCCATATACTTCTTCAGAATAGATTTCTTTTTATTATTAAACTTGAATTAATCCTTAACCTAGAACAAAGAGAAAACATCATTGTAAAGAATTCAAGAGATGCATGTCATATTAGAATCATATAGTCTTAGAAGAGATGAAAACTTGTATGCATATGCTCATTTCTATTAATGTCTAGTAGAACATAGCTGCTTATGGTTTCCATATTGGTGATTGTGGACCAGTACTGTGTCTCTCTCTCTAATCAAATCTTTGATCATAAAATCAATTCATCTTTTATGAGACTGCACTAATATCCACAACTACAGACCGATAAAATTACTATCTCCCCATTTATCAGCAAATATTGATAAATCTTCTTGTACCTTATCAACATGGCTTCATTGGTAGTCGTCCTACCTATCACTAGTGTTATTCCACTAGTGATTTGGTGAAGAGCATATCTTCCAAGGTTTACCTCAGCCGAAAACACTACGTTTAACACTGCTCTTCACTTGTTTTTCTACTGAAGATGGCAACTTAGTTGCCGAAATACGTATTTAGATTTGTATCTTTAATTTTTGTGGTAAGGGATTTTTTCACTTTTTCTTTTGGATGTTTGTTATATTATAATCATAGTATACCAATTGTCAAATTATTTTATTCCCTCTCGTTAGCACGTCGACAAAATAAAACCTATTTTCCCAATGGTTCATTATCCTTGTATACATGTATTTTTAAATAATAAACAATAATCCATATCTGTTGAACAAATACATGTTAATATGCAAAACAGGTATTTTCTAAAGGAGGAATAAGTAATATAATAACTGTGTAATAATAATTTTGGGTATATATATTTGTTTATAAATTTTTACTTACCAACCGATATCCATTAGGTTTTTTATATCCTGGCCATTTATTTAAGATAGTTATCAAGGGGTCAGCTTTCTTTGTGGCATTCGGCCTGTAATTAGCACATACTTGTCATAAACTATCGAACTCTTCAGCAGTAAAATTATGGAATTTCAGGAATCTCACAATAATTTCTGTATCTCTTTTGGGTATTAAAAAATGATACTGCAAACTATAGTTTAAAATTATTAAAAAGGTTATATATACCCGCTTCATGTTTGACTGATACATTCAAATTCGTCTACTGATTTTCACATAAAAACACAACATTATTTAGGTAATTTTGAAGTATCTAATAAAAAGCAAGGATAAGAATTGCAACTTAGTGAATCTTGTAAGATCATCTTACGACACGTAATTCAACTATACGACACTGAAAAGATATATGTTGATTGTATATGACTATATTATATCTAATAATATTAATGTATCCATTAATATTATTATTACCGTAAACCACTTTGTTAACGAAACACCGAACTACATACACACGTATTGCACGATAGTGACGATAGCGCGTAAAATGCTGTACGCTGTAAGAAGCAAGTCCGAGTATTTTTACTGTTTGGCGGTTAGCCCCAATTTTAATAAAATCATACATTGATTTAAGGAAGACATTCAGAAATACAATACACCAGAAACTTAATAAACGGCAGTTTATTGTATTTATAACCGGCTTGATTAAAATTTTATGAATGATAAATCAGTTCATTAGTATAACAAATTTATTTGTTTTCATGATATTGATAAAAGAAGAGTAATAAACAGAGTGTATTAATTTTATATTTTCAGTGCAGCGTACTCAAGTTCCAATTTGAAATCTTTATCATTAAATGTTTTTGTAGGTGTTCTTTCATAGTCCCGTTGACTGCGGTGTACTGGTGTGTGCTGATGATTTAAAGAATTTTGCAGAGATAAAGAAGTACTGCAAAACAACTTGGAAATGAAATTTTGCAGGGGGTTTTTGGGTGTCTTCTTTTAGCTTCAATATAATTTCCTGTTATATTGAACAAATTTTCGTTTCTTTAGTCTCCGTTCATTTAGAAAGGTTTGCTATATACTGCCTACGTTGGAATTATAAAGAAAACATTTTTATTATTACATTTAAGAAGAAAGTAATTTTTCATAGAAATATCTGCTTGGTCTAAAATCAAAAATAAAATTATCAGATATCAGTTTGTAATAGTCGTATACCAAGCTTGTCAAGAAATATGAATCTTGCTCAACAGTAAAGTACCTTTATTTTAAACAATATGTATGTATGTTTGCAAGGTATTTATTGGCTGCAAGTAATATATAAAAAAATAATAAAATGCTAAAAAGACTACCATTAATAATGGAATACGGCGTTCTTTCTTTAACCTCTGTAAATATAAATCAAACAAAAGTACAAAAAAAGATAATGGAATAATAACAACAATATATTGAAAAATGTTATAAAAATAGTAGATTAGATTTGAAAACTACTTTCAAACATGCAGTTACATTTATCTACCGTGAAAAGTTTGGTTTTGTTATACAAATAATAAGTTGCGTAATTAACATAACGTTATTAGGTACATACAAATAAAAATAAATTTAACTCATACCACTAGTGCCTCGACATTCTATTGCCAAATTTCCGTAATACATTGCTTATCATATCTGGAGTAATTTTCTGACAAGCTACTGAAATGATTTCCATTCCAAATGATCAAAATCTTGATACGACGCAGAATCAGTTTTTAATTGAAAATATTTTGAAGATATACTCTAATAGCTACACTCTAACGAAGATTTGGTAAAATTCCTGTACTGTTTCGGGGCAATTATATTACCTCGAAGCCGTACAGGTATTTTACTTGTGCGAGTAAAATTACTTTTATGTAAAAATTCAATAAGGAAATTTACTACTACTGTATGAAAATTACTAAGTAAAATGAAATTTACTGGGTAAATTTCCTACGATAAAAAAGGTCCCTAGGAAAAATCGTTTAGCATGGAAATTTCATATCGCGCTTTACTGTGCGTTTAGGAAAATTCCTAAACATACATAAAGGAATTTTGTATAGGAATATCCCTAAAATTTGTAATTTGTAAAATGAACTTTACTGGGTAAATTTCATTTTACTTAGTAATGTTCAAACTCTAGTAGTAAATTTCCTTGGTGAATTTTTACATCAAAGTAATTTTATTTGTACAAGTAAAATACCTGTATGGTTTCGGGGTAATATAATTGCCCCGAAATCGTACAGGAATTTTACCAAATCTTCGTTAGAGCGTAGGTATTTTATTATTATAAATATATATTACAGGTAATTTAATAAATATAAAAAACAATGCTTATCATAATAATAATAACAATAATACATTTAGAGGGTACTCAACTGTTTCATTAAACTTATAACTTTCTTTTTCGAGTGTGGAAAAAGGCTGCTTTTGGTATCGGCATCAGGATGCGTCTTTATGATGTAGCGTTGGAGAAACTGCAACAAACAACTGATCTTTCATTATTTCTATACTTACAAGATCGTAAGCTTTGATGAAAAATGAATGCCTAGATAGCAATTATAGCAATATCTTAGTATGCAATATGTAATGTATGTAAAATATAGGTTTTAAATTACCTATTTGAAGAGAATATAAAAAATAAAGTATGAAGAAGGCTAACTGTATTATATATATTGTGCATTCGAAATTTGGTAGAAGAAATCATTATTGTTACTAAGCGTATAATAGTTATGTGCTTGTTTAGTTGTTATACCTAAACGCTTTCTTAACCATAAAAACAAATGCATAGATAGGTGTAAGATAATATTCTAAGTATAAATAGACAAGTTGAATTATACATTCATAACCTCTACTTCAGCGTAGCAATATAACTGCAATAAACAATATCTATAACCATTTACTTTAACATTACGGTAATACATAAACTACAAATATATTTTATATACCCCGTCGAGGCATATTAATGTGTTCTTTTTTGGAATACAATTAGGTGTATTGTGTGTTTGTATATGCACAAACCTATATGTTTGAACGTTTGTAAATTATGAAAATGCAGCTGTAGGTCACCCACAGTAGTAAGAATGTATTATTTAACTACTAGATTTATTTTAAATTAGTCACTTACCTAAATATGCCTATAGATAAAACAAAAAGAACGACCACTGGCACCTGCCACTTCCGTGCGTCCTATATATGTATCTACCTACAAATTGAACCCATAAAATTGAGCATGCGCGCATTGTAAGTATGTATTTGGTTTCCTAAGTAAATTTCCTAACTGTGGATAAAATCACAAAGGAATTTAGTAAGAATCCCTGGTAAAGCATAAAAATTTTAGTAATATTACGTTTTTGCGTAGCACTTACACTACTAATGATTAAATACTACCTACAAATGAAAAATACTGGTTGATGTGTGGGAAATTTTCGAAAGTATAGGTAATTTTAGTAAAAAACGAAAAATTACCCAGTTTTTGGTGAATTTCACCCAAATGTTATTGGAATTTTTAGAAGGAATCCTGGTAAATTTACTAAAATTTTTTAGTATGTAACCTACTGTGGCAAAAAGCACGGTCTTGTTAGAAACAAATATAATTCGTCCATAAAATCACTGAATTGATTTGGTAAAAATTGTAAATAACTTTCTGCAACTTTCGAAAAAAATACGGTCCAATTAATCTATTTTTTAAAATACCACACCATACCTTTGCTTTAAATGAATATTTAACCAGTCTTTATTGTAAAGTTAAGCTTTCTGTCAGTTCACCAGCGACAACGTTGTGGCGAGACAGTTCCGTTCGAGAAAATGTTGCCTCCCTTGACTGTTAGAGCAAAATTCAATGCGCCTATCGAAATCCCATTCTATCAATGTGTGAACAAAATGTGGTTTGTAAGAATGGTATTTATTTCGTTTTAATATTTTTGCCATTGCATCTTTACTTACATGATTCTGTAGCAAGGGCCCTGTTTTACGCAATGACATTTTTGGAGATTCAATGACAGATAGCATTACTTCTAACGCCGTGGCATCACTTAAAGATCCCTAAAGTTCTGTTACTAATTAACTTTTTTTTTATATGTAAAGCAGCCACCAACGCCTGTTGGGTAATAAAGATTACATATTATTATTAGTAATTCTGCTTTTTTTGCACTATTTAATTATTATTTATATGTCACATGACTTTTATTATTTCGTATTTATTATATAAAAGAACTTGTCACCATGTACTGCATGGTATGAAATATTTATTTTAGTTTTATTAACTTCCACAGACAGAAACATTTTATTATAAAAGAGGAAGTTATTAATATACCTCCGGTATTTTGTGCTTCCTTCTCGAAGCCATTTGTTAATTAAATCTAATTAATCTTCAGAGGTGGTCTTTTCTTTTCTAAAAACGTAAAATTACTTTTTTTTTCTCGCTTATCCAACACTTACTTTGGCCATATTACGGTATATATTTCTTTGTCATAATGTTAGGCTGGAATTTACCTTTTTTTATTAATCGCCTAACTTAACTCTGCTGCTCGGTTCCCAGTTTTCACTTAGTATTCGTGTGCATTGAGTGTGTAAAAACACGGAACCCTTTTTCTGAAATGAACCGGATGAGATAGTCTTATTCGGCGATAATTAAAAGGAGTTTTAATAAATCTCGGAGATAAAAAAAGTTGAATGAGCAGGGTAGGGAGTTAAAAGTTCCTCTGCTTTTTTGTCCTCCTAAATTTATATTCCGACTTAATTGTGTTCCCAATTACAGGAATTGTAATAAAAATTGCGAGGTAAGTTTTTTTTAATGAAAAGTAAATTTCATTTATAGTTTATCACTATGTAAATTGAATTTGGAATATATTTTAGATTAGTATTATGTAAAGTATCATCACAATCATTTCCACCTATAAAAAATAATCACTTTCTGACTCTTTTGATATTGATACATATGTCAAGTTTCCGTAATTAACAAATTTGTTAGTACTAACTCTGTCACCAGTCGCAATATCACGGCATACGTTTGAGTAAACATTCCGCTTACTATCGATCGATAAATGTACACTCCGCCAAAAAAGTATCGCATAAACTAAAAAAGGGCATTTATGAACCAAGATATTTTTATACGTTCACAAAAAGTTTGCCTCGTGTATGTGAACCATAAAAACACTAACAAAATAATGGAACTTAGCGTTTTTACTTTATTTTTTTCCTAAAAGAACACATTTAGAAAAATGCATATGTGTAAGGTTTGCTCAGTTGTTTATTGAAAGTCTTCCTATACGGACAAATTTTAAAGTGCGAAGTCAGAGTTCTGTACCAACGCTTTTAAAACTAAAATGAGCAATTTAACTTCAGAACAAGTGGCTGCTATAGTTGCTTTAATCGAAGATGGACGATCTCAAGCATACGTTGCTAATTTGATGAACATCAATCAGTCAAGTGTTTCTAGAGCCGTAGCCAGATATAGGGAAACAGGCATTTACAGTAGAAGACCTGTACCAGGTCGTCCAAGATATTCTACTCGCCAAGATGACCGCTATTTACTACTACAAGCATTACGTCGAAGACATGTAACTGCGAGACAATTGCAGAACGACTTGGCTAGAGTCAGAAATACTCGTGTGAGTACTCAAACTATTCGGAATAGGTTACGACAGAGTGGATTAAGAGCTAGAGTAGCTGTAACAGCCCCTCGTCTCACTAGGAACCACCGAGTGGCTCGCTTAAGGTTTGCCAGAGAACATGTAAATTGGAACATTAATGACTGGGCCAATATACTCTTCACAGATGAGTCAAGATTTGGTCTTTACACCTCAGATAGGCGTATCTCAGTGTACAGACGAGACGGTGAGCGCTATTCGCAGTGTAATATCAGACCTAGACCTAATTTCACTGGTGGCTCTATTATGGTTTGGGGAGGCATCTGTTTAACAGGTCGTACAGAGTTAGTACCAGTAGACAGAGGTACACTGACTGCCCACAGGTATATAACGGAAAGTTTAGAAGAACATGTAGTACCATATGCGCCAATTATAGGAAACGAATTCATGTTAATGCACGACCGCATGTTGCAATAATCGTCCAGGAATACCTTAACGATGTTGGTATTCCAGTTTTAGATTGGCCTGCGGTAAGTCCGGACATGAACCCTATCGAGCACGTGTGGGACCTCCTTCACAGACGGATACGAACCCAAAATGTTGCCCCAGCAGACCTGCATGGACTAGAAAATGCTCTCCGTGACGAGTGGGAGAATTTGGATCAGGCTTATATACGGAGGTTAATCGAATCTCTGCCAAACCGTATGCGAGCGGTCATAAGAGCCAGAGGTGGCAATACTCAGTATTAAAAGCTACTGTTATGACATTTTTCTTTCCAAAATTATAATTTCTTGCTTTAATAAAAATCTCAAGTATGAGTTCTTGTTTTTATTTGGCCTGTATTTTATTTAAACAATCATAGAAATTATATCTTAGAGCGCATTAAAGTATATTTACAACTTTATGCTACAAACAAAGATTATGCGATACTTTTATGATTCAAAACTAAATTATGCGATACTTTTTTGGCGGAGTGTATTTGACGTGACAACTGCCGCAATATCGTATTAGTATCAATGTACTTAACAAAATCAAGATTTAATTTTTCAATTAGTTCAAAAATATGGCGGTTTATGTGATGAGCTAGAGCATTATAGGAATGTTTACCCACACAGTATGGTATAGACACAATAATAACTCTCATGCGAGACAATGACGCTGCACATCCGCAAGCCAGTCAAAATCCACGAACATATTCCTTAAAGCATCAGTTCTTCCTGCCGAAATCACCACAGTGTCGTTTCTTGTGAAAGTCTCCATTAATTTAGTAATATCTTCAATTACTTCTTTAAAACAAGCGTTGCGTTTAAAAATGCAATCCACATTAAGGTTTGGTAATTCATTTCGCAATATAGAACTAACTTCCCTTCCCAATAATAATACTCTCCTGGTGACGCCCTGGTTGTCTCTTTCGTGGCTTTGAAGTAATATTTATTTCACCTGTATTACTAGTTGAGTTTTCGTCAATTGAAGCGATAGACCAAATATCCTTCCCACCAGTGCCGCTGTTTGTGTATGATTTTTCCGGGTCGTTATTTCAGTCGTTTGCGTCGCGGCATTAGTAGTAAGTTTGTAGTCACTCGATCTATATTCCGTTAACAATTTAGCAGTCTTGCCCAATTCATTTATGATTAAATCCTTCTCTTGCAGCACTTTCTGTAGAGCTTGTAATTCTACTGTCAGTTCGTCGTGTTCTTCCATCGCTTTTGATAATTTGAATTCAATTGAAGCCAATTTATTACGTAAGTCATTTGCTACATCGAAGTCAGCGTTTATCAGATCGTTGTTCCCACTCACCACTGCTATATAACTAGAGTTTAAGTTATTCTTCTTTTTTTCTTGTTGCGCTAAATTTCCCTTTCTGATTTGTGATCGAGTTGATGCCATGATGTAAGAGGAACTAATGAGAGTACTAGGAATATAAAAGGATTAATAAGTACTGACTAACATAAGACAAACTTAGAAGGCCACGGTTGAATAACAAAGGATTGGGTTGATATTGAAATAATAACAAGGTGAATTCGTATTCCAATCCTTTTTATTTTAATATATTTACTGCGACATGTTTCGGTTTTTTTAAACCATCCTCTGGCAATAAAACGTCAATAGTGTGTTATATGTAAGATTGATGTGTCAAAAATTTTTGTAGGTGCAGTAAGAGAATATTATTATTATTTATATATATTTCTATATCTTAAACTTTTAATCTGGTTAAAAACTACATTAAAATGATGTAACCAGATTAAAAGTTTAAGATATAGAAATATATATAAATAATATTCCCTTACTGCACCTACAAAAATTTTTGACACATCAATCTTACATATAACACACTTTTGATGTTTTATTGCCAGAAGATGGTTTGAAAAAACCGAAACATGTCGCAGTAAATATATTAAAATACGAATTCACCTTGTTATTATTTCAATATCCACATACATTACACCAATTCCCTGGGACACTATAGAAAGGATTAGGTGTTATTGTTTTAGTGCCATAAACTTTTAAGCAGTGCTATACACAGATATATTCTTCTTATATTTATAAATAACTAGGATCTTTTTTGGAATAACGCAAGAAGGGATATACTCTCTCCAAAAATCGGTCGACCAACGGATATTTAACAACAAATAATAGACAAAATACCAAACTTACGCAGAAGTGTATCAATTGTGACCTTTCCAATAATTATATTGGTTGGTATATTCGTTAAATTCACTCCTATATATGTATGTATGTACAAACACGAATTTACATGAATATAAAATGTCACAGCAACGGTATTTGGAATGCGCTTCCTAAACCCAGAACCGCAAAGCATAAATATTCTACCCTTATAGCTAAATTAATCTATGTGAGAAATAAAAGGCAGTGGTCGAATGAGGGAAAATAAAGTTTGTATTGCTATAGGCATGTTTAATCTTAGCTTTAGGGAGGAGATATATTGTTTTCAATTAGCAATATTTATCTGTAAGAAAAATGAACACTGATTTGTTTAACTTCAGAAAACCTTTATTTAAATGCAACCAATTCTGCATCCTATAATTCGTATGTCTGGTGGATTTAGTACCAACGGATTTAAGACTGTAAGTTTTTCATTTATATGCAAAGCTATTCAGAAAGTTTGTCGGAGAGTAGGTACATATAATTTGGGAGGCACCACAATTTTAAACCAAAGAAATTACCGTTAGATCGAAAACATATATTGTTGTAATTATTTAAGTACTATTTTCTTTTTCTTTTGTCTTCTAAGAGTCTTATAGGAAAGAAATAGTAAAAGTTTTATTTATGAGAAAATATCATCCATTTCCGGATTACACCTGAAGGGTCAATCTAGAAAGTTGACGCTTATGTAAGTAAAAATTAGTTTATGAAATAATATAATACAGGTAATGACTATTTCAGTGACATATAGAGCATAGATAAGCAATTTGCCACCCGAAACCTTTAGGGGGCTCTTCTAAAGAAATATCTATTTAGAAATGATAATAGATGTTTAGTCATTTATAAGCGAGAGTACAGATACTGGATGATTTGTATTTATATTTATTTATTATGTAAGTATTGGTTTTGTAATATATAACAATATGGTTTTCAGTAATGTCATCTATATAATGTTGTACAGGAAATTTCCTTCGTTTCTTTGCCAATCATATTACAATATTGAATAAAACTCCTGAGTTAGTGGCCCATATGTTTATTGAGATTTACAACATTTTTGAGATAGTTATTAACAGCTTAACGTTTCGATGGTTTTTTATATTTCCATCTTTCCCAAAAGCAATAAGTTTTGTTTTTTATTTGATTTCAACTATATAAATATAAAAAACATAATTTTATTTATTTTCCTGTAATATTTTTTAGCATGTTTAACATAATTTTCAATTTTGCCCTTAGTTGAAACGCTAAGGACATTCGCAATACTTTAACAGTTGCTATAGACTATTTTAGTGTTGTAATCGTTTCAAATTAAATAGTACAATGATAATGAAGGTGCAAACGTACGTTCATATTACACAGACTGCCTGTAATATCAATATGTAATAGGTGTGTTAGAAAATAAATATCGATAATAATCATAAATAAATGCATTTTCGTGAATTGCATTGGATATTAGAAGAAAAGCTCCGTCTCGGTACGAACCAACGTCCTACAGCATACTAAGAAGTTCTCGATCCCGAACTGTTCTCGAGACCACTCTAGAACTCATGAAAGTATTCGAATACTCATTCTTGGTTCTCGTACTCAGATGCGCCGAGTCTTGAATTCGAATGAAAGTATTCGAATACATGTTCTCGAATGTCAGTTTTTGGTTCTCAACATCCAATAAGTGTATTAATTTTATTTGAATGCGTCATGTAGTTGTGTTGTAGTGTATTATCAAATTATCACTACTACAAACACTATTAGAATTTAGCTGTCATAAATTTTAAAATTTACAGAAATTTGTTGAATTACTTGCACTAAAAGTGTTTCAACAACTTATTATATACATTTCAAGTAGTACATGTACATACTACTTGAAATGTTCCACAGAATATAATAACAGGAAAGATCATTTTTTTTAAATATTTATTATTGAATATAAAAGATGTATGCAAACAAAATAAATAAGTTACTATATAATAAGTTGTTGAAACACTTTTAGTGCATGTAATTCAATAGATTTGCATAGGTGTAAAATTTCACAACATAGTTCCTATAATGCTGCTAATGTGTATGAGTATTCATAAAACATAAAAAATAAAATGGCTCACTCTAATCTACATATTTATTTAGACAAAGTTCTAGAGTTATAAGGGAAATGTATAATGGAAAAATATAAAACAAATTTAGTATTTGTAAAGATTGAATTAAAAAAATTAAGACAGCGTTAAAAATTATAAAAAGTGTACCTGTCTAGTTTATTTAATGAGTTAAAAGATAGTAAAAATTGACTGATAAAAAAGAAGATAATAGTGGCCCAGACAAATAAAAATAATAAATAATACACCAACTTAGAAGGACGAAATGTAGAATCGCGATCTTTGGCGTCGGTATTCGAGCACTCAAATACTGGAATGAATGTCCCGATTCTTAAAAGTTCTCAATTCTAAAATATTCGATTCTGTCCATCACCAATAACTATGCCTTCGATTTTGCAACTCACGCACTAATACTTTGCAAACGCATTTTGTATTCGAGTCTACTTAAGATACTAACAACCACTGTAAACCTTAAAAAATCGTAAAAAAAAAAAACGGATAATATTTTGCAAAGCGGGATCGAAACTGAGGTTAACATCTGAAAAGTTCTCGATAGAAAATAAAAAGAAGGATTGTGCAAGGGACATTTGAGGTGTAACGGGTAAATTTAAGTTTTTAATGTAGTTTATGGATTAGAAGAGAAATATATGAGTTTCTCATTTACGTGGTCGGGGGGTTAAACTTTGTTTTTATTTTAGCTCCCTACCACCGTCATTACGCACCTCTCATCTCTCTAGTAAACCAAAACGTCCGAATGGTCAAGACGAACATTTTCCATTTTAGTTCAGTTCGATATCTCTTCTGGTTCCACAGATATCGTTAAAAATGTGTTTTAGGGGTTTAGGAGGCCTTTAGGGGGCTGTGGCTCCCCTATAAGTGAATATCAAGCAGCTAAAAAAAAAAAAACTCGATTATTTTTCACAACTCTGCATGCCTGCAATATTTTATCAAAATTACTGTTGCAATATAAAGTCTTTCTCTTTAATACACTCCGCCAAAAAAGTATCGCATAATTTAGTTTTGAATCATAAAAGTATCGCATAATCTTTGTTTGTAGCATAAAGTTGTAAATATACTTTAATGCGCTCTAAGATATAATTTCTATGATTGTTTAAATAAAATACAGGCCAAATAAAAACAAGAACTCATACTTGAGATTTTTATTAAAACAAGAAATTATAATTTTGGAAAGAAAAATGTCATAACAGTAGCTTTTAATACTGAGTATTGCCACCTCTGGCTTTTATGACCGCTCGCATACGGTTTGGCAGAGATTCGATTAACCTCCGTATATAAGCCTCATCCAAATTCTCCCACTCGTCACGGAGAGCATTTGCTAGTCCATGCAGGTCCGCTGGGGCAACATTTTGGGTTCG
Organism: Cetonia aurata; assembly: GCA_949128085.1. Lineage (NCBI taxonomy): Eukaryota > Metazoa > Arthropoda > Insecta > Coleoptera > Scarabaeidae > Cetonia > Cetonia aurata. Next base: position 5,443,103 of record OX421885.1, read on the forward strand.
TATCCGTCTGTGAAGGAGGTCCCACATGTGCTCGATAGGGTTCATGTCCGGACTTACCGCAGGCCAATCTAAAACTGGAATACCAACATCGTTAAGGTATTCCTGGACGATTATTGCAACATGCGGTCGTGCATTATCGTGCATTAACATGAATTCGTTGCCTATAATTGGCGCATATGGTACTACATGTTCTTCTAAAATGTCCGTTATATACCTGTGGGCAGTCAGTGTACCTCTGTCTACTGGTACTAACTCTGTACGACCTGTTAAACAGATGCCTCCCCAAACCATAATAGAGCCACCAGCGAAATTAGGTCTAGGTCTGATATTACACTGCGAATAGCGCTCACCGTCTCGTCTGTACACTGAGATACGTCTATCTGAGGTGTAAAGACCAAATCTTGACTCATCTGTGAAGAGTATATTGGCCCAGTCATTAATGTTCCAATTTACATGTTCTCTGGCAAACCTTAAGCGAGCCACTCGGTGGTTTCTAGTGAGACGAGGGGCTGTTACAGCTACTCTAGCTCTTAATCCACTCTGTCGTAACCTATTCCGAATAGTTTGAGTACTCACACGAGTATTTCTGACTCTAGCCAAGTCGTTCTGCAATTGTCTCGCAGTTACATGTCTTCGGCGTAATGCTTGTAGTAGTAAATAGCGGTCATCTTGGCGAGTAGAACATCTTGGACGACCTGGTACAGGTCTTCTACTGTAAATGCCTGTTTCCCTATATCTGGCTACGGCTCTAGAAACACTTGACTGATTGATGTTCATCAAATCAGCAACGTATGCTTGAGATCGTCCATCTTCGATTAAAGCAACTATAGCAGCCACTTGTTCTGAAGTTAAATTGCTCATTTTAGTTTTAAAAGCGTTGGTACAGAACTCTGACTTCGCACTTTAAAATTTGTCCGTATAGGAAGACTTTCAATAAACAACTGAACAAACCTTACACATATGCATTTTTCTAAATGTGTTCTTTTAGATAAAAAAAAAAGTAAAAACGCTAAGTTCCATTATTTTGTTAGTGTTTTTATAGTTCACATACACGAGGCAAACTTTTTGTGAACGTATAAAAATATCTTGGTTCATAAATGCCCTTTTTTAGTTTATGCCATACTTTTTTGGCGGAGTGTATAAAGCCATAAAATGGCTCAATTAACATAAACAGCAAAATGAATTTCATGAATTTTCTTTATATTAGCACATTGAAGGAATATTGAACGTGATAACTGTGGTAATGCCATCGGCTCTGGAATCCATTTCCAGTGTGACTGCTACTGTTTAAGTGAATTATAATCCGTTTTTTCGTAGTAACGGCGTTATTTGTTTTACTTGTTTTGTATGTGTAGTTCGTGGAGCATACGAGTGCGAGATCCAGTTAAAACAGAGTTTAATGTGCGCCAGACCAAATAAAACTTCGATTGAAATAAATAAACAGTGCACGCGAACTGCGAGCCCGAGTACATTAACGTCACTTCGCAGTTATTTTTAATTAAAAATTTACTTTTTGTTTTTTAGCTGCGCAGCCGCTTTGTACACTATTATGTAAATTCTGTTGCCATCGGCGTTCGTTGGGGGTTTGTTGCAAGTTTAGTGTTTATTTACTGCAACGGCAATACTGTACATGTACACAACCGTCCACGGAAGTTTGGTCAAGTGCTTAAAAAAATCAAAAAAAATAAAAAGCAATTATGTAATACTAAGAAATAGATTTATTGATAAAAACCAAGCTACAATCTAATGAAATCATATTTTTTTAATTTTATGTCTGAAATATTTTTCTCATAAACAAAAAAAAAAAATGACTACTTGTGTTGTTAAAATCATTTTTATAGACTACAAGGACACATTATCTTATTTCACAAATAAATTGTTGATTTTTTATCTTTTTGTTGTTTGTTTTTAGGCACTTATACAGGTTGATTCTAAAATACACACGAACATAAAAATATAGAAATTATAAGGCAAAAGCAATTGTCTGTGTTACGAACGAAAAAGTGTAAAGGTGACCCTATTTTTAAAAAGTCCCAACTGTTGAGAACTGCCATAATGGTTGAGGTACGTCCGTTTCTATTTACAATACGTAAGCATACGCAGATAGAGCGTACCACGTGTACGATACATGTCGTTTGTTTCTTATACGGATATCGATGACCTAAAACGTCGAAGCTAGTAAGAACTACGAAAGCTTTGATTTAACCAATCTGTTACAACGGCCACGGTATGAGGTGGTGCACCATCGTGCATGAAGCACACATTAATCCTTCGGGCAAGCGGTATAGCCTCAGGTTGCGCAAGGTTTTCCATACTATTCCAGAATAGGATATTAAAACAGTAGTGTCACAATGACGTTTGTTGTAATACGAGTGATTCAATGTACAGTATTACAGTCATTATGACACGTGGTTTTTGTACTACTTTCACCCTTATTATATTTTGGCAAAATTCCTACTAGTGTGTGAATAGATCTATTAACGCACTTGTGCGTTAATAACTCATTATCACACTGCGTCGTGGTTTGTTTTAGTTTTATAGTATAAAATTAGGAAAAATATATTTAACTACGAAGCACAAACGTGTCTAAGCACTAGACATGTTGCTTGAATCTTAAAACTACCCTAATCACTGACATGTTAAACTGTGGCGGGTATCAAGACTGTTTCGATTGCCGTAGTAAATGTGCCTGCATTTCAGCGATTCTCAAACAAAAAAGTGCCTTTTTGTAAAAACTAATAATATCTAGACCACTTAGTCTGGAGAAATGCAATCTTCTTTTTCGGGGACAGTAATACTTGTTCTAATTGTGTTTTCAAACTCCGCAAGTATTTTTTGATCAAATGATATATAATATGTGATGAGTTATTTCCTGTGGAATTTTTTGGCCGGATTAAATAGCTACATACTCTGTTGTGCAAGATATTTCGACAAATTTTATTGTGTTTCTTAAAAACGTCAATGTTGTTTTTTAATATAATATTGAGAAAGACAATAAAATTTGTCGAAACATCTTGTACAACAGAGTAGTTATTTAATCTAGCCAAAAAATACCACAAGAAATAAGTCATTACGTATTCCACAACGAAATGTACCCAAATGGTATTCTTATTAAAAAACTAATAATTTATTATTTTAGCCTTCTATTGCCATATAAAATGGCGTATTTTTTTATTCCGAATTTTTTGATTTTGAAAATAATATGTTGCCATACCGGACAACAATATTTCAGTAGCTACTGGGATATAAACTTTTCTTAGTTACTATTTTGCTTTTGCAAGCACTGGTCTATAATTTGGTTAAAAAAGTTGGTCTATAATATATCATATCTACAATGCCTATTGTTATTAAATTTTCTTTATTATTATCTTTTGTTATTTAAAACTGCGAAGCTGGCATGTTTTGATGTTCAACGTGCTTTATCGTATGTATTTCTTTACGCATTTCGCGTCACGAAAATTCCCCATATATTTTTTTTATATACACAGATAATTCGGCTTTGGCCTAACTAAAGTCGCTTCACCACACCCTAATCCGAATTTTATTGTCATTGTATCACTCCGTTGACGATACAGATATGAAGCTGCTCCTCTAGCTGTACTCATTCCGTACGGAAAGCATTCGGTTTTATGGTCCACGGAAAAATATAAAACTGATCGTAAAATGTTTAATCCTTTCATTATGATCATTGAAAAGACGTTAAGGCGGCATCGCTCCGCTTCTGCAGCTACTATGCGCAGATATTGGTTTCCCGCTTCTCATAATAAACGTAAATATTCATTAGCACCCCTGAGTTGCTATAATATGAATTTTAACGCAAAACTGGGGGTTCAGGTTAAGAGAGTAAAATTGCATCAGCGGAGGAAAATGCTTCATAGTTTTTGAATGGAAAATGGAAATGCATATTCATTAGGAACTATTGACTGCAAGAGATGCTGAGAGAAGTTTACGCTGATTGTCAGTGTATTGCTTGTTGAAGAAATATGTAATTGTTTAAATTCATAACAAACGTTATATGACTTAGTTAGATATATAAAGATAGACCTTTATTGTGGTGATTACTGTTTTCATATAAAATTGTATGTTGATATTTTTGCACAGAGCTTTTTTTTTGAATAAGAATGTCGACATTCTTTTCGATTTAACACCTTTCATCCTGAAAATTAGCTTGGACTAGTACACTGTTCTCCATTTCTAATGTCTCTCTCTTGGCCCGACAAAATGGCGATACTATTTTCCGTATAGCAAGGCCAGGTACTTCGGCTCAGCTCGTATTCACAGGTAGAAAAAGAGCAGGTAGTAAAAGAGCAAAGAAAAACATTATCATTATTGAGCCGGGTGTAATTACATTTACTTATCATATTTAAAGAACAAAGGAATTTTACCGATGAAACATTTCCATACAATACTCTCTTGGCTGTTATCGCAAATTTAGTTTAGTGGGTGTTTTGTTTGAAATTCTATTTCTGTCCAATCTTGTTATTGTTCGTTGTTAATATCTATTTGTATGGTATACATTTATTTCTCGTTTATACACTCCGCCAAAAAAGTATCGCATAATTTAGTTTTGAATCATAAAAGTATCGCATAATCTTTGTTTGTAGCATAAAGTTGTAAATATACTTTAATGCGCTCTAAGATATAATTTCTATGATTGTTTAAATAAAATACAGGCCAAATAAAAACAAGAACTAATACTTGAGATTTTTATTAAAACAAGAAATTATAATTTTGGAAAGAAAAATGTCATAACAGTAGCTTTTAATACTGAGTATTGCCACCTCTGGCTCTTATGACCGCTCGCATACGGTTTGGCAGAGATTCGATTAACCTCCGTATATAAGCCAAATTCTCCCACTCGTCACGGAGAGCATTTTCTAGTCCATGCAGGTCCACTGGGGCAACATTTTGGGTTCGTATCCGTCTGTGAAGGAGGTCCCACACGTGCTCGATAGGGTTCATGTCCGGACTTACCGCAGGCCAATCTAAAACTGGAATACCAACATCGTTAAGGTATTCCTGGACGATTATTGCAACATGCGGTCGTGCATTATCGTGCATTAACATGAATTCGTTTCCTATAATTGGCGCATATGGTACTACATGTTCTTCTAAAATTTCCGTTATATACCTGTCGGCAGTCAGTGTACCTCTGTCTACTGGTACTAACTCTGTACGACCTGTTAAACAGATGCCTCCAAAAAACCATAATAGAGCCACCAGCGAAATTAGGTCTAGGTCTGATATTACACTGCGAATAGCGCTCACCGTCTCGTCTGTACACTGAGATACGCCTATCTGAGGTGTAAAGACCAAATCTTGACTCATCTGTGAAGAGTATATTGGCCCAGTCATTAATGTTCCAATTTACATGTTCTCTGGCAAACCTTAAGCGAGCCACTCGGTGGTTCCTAGTGAGACGAGGGGCTGTTACAGCTACTCTAGCTCTTAATCCACTCTGTCGTAACCTATTCCGAATAGTTTGAGTACTCACACGAGTATTTCTGACTCTAGCCAAGTCGTTCTGCAATTGTCTCGCAGTTACATGTCTTCGACGTAATGCTTGTAGTAGTAAATAGCGGTCATCTTGGCGAGTAGAACATCTTGGACGACCTGGTACAGGTCTTCTACTGTAAATGCCTGTTTCCCTATATCTGGCTACGGCTGTAGAAACACTTGACTGATTGATGTTCATCAAATTAGCAACGTATGCTTGAGATCGTCCATCTTCGATTAAAGCAACTATAGCAGCCACTTGTTCTGAAGTTAAATTGCTCATTTTAGTTTTAAAAGCGTTGGTGCAGAACTCTGACTTCGCACTTTAAAATTTGTCCGTATAGGAAGACTTTCAATAAACAACTGAACAAACCTTACACATATGCATTTTTCTAAATGTGTTCTTTTAGGAAAAAAAAGTAAAAACGCTAAGTTCCATTATTTTGTTAGTGTTTTTATAGTTCACATACACGAGGCAAACTTTTTGTGAACGTATAAAAATATCTTGGTTCATAAATGCCCTTTTTTAGTTTATGCGATACTTTTTTGGCGGAGTGTATTTGAAATCTGTGTGTCTAATACTATTATGTGGATACGGAACAAGGGATAATCGTTTTCTTAGAATCAAAGGTGCTAACATGCCGTGTAAAACAGATTAGCAGTAAAATCATTATGAGGTGTAAATCCTCAATAAAAATTAAATTGTATTATTACAGTTTTAGTGTACGATGTCCAGATGCGTTATTTCAATTTGAAATTAGAAATTTCTGAATTCGATATTTACTATTACTTGTGTAGTTTGAGGTGAGTGAGTAGGTATATCGTGAAAATGTCCAGGCGACAAAATCAGAACGAATCGTTATTAGAAACGAGGGGGAAAATCATATCTCTATTGGAAAATGAGAAAACAAAAAGAGAAATAGCGCATGAATTAAACGTATGATATTTAAAAATACATAATATCATATACTTATATAAAAATTGATAGACAATCATTCATACCTCATAAATAACAAATATAACCGAAATAAAGAAAAGTTAACACATTTAATTTCTATTCTTCATCAAATTCGCAATACAACTTGGCACATGATTTATTATGGACTTTTCCACAGTTTAATCCTGTATGGAATAGTTACTTGGGATAGTGCTTATAAGAATTGCTTCAATTTATTACGAAGATTTAGTAAACAAAAAATTATGTCTAATGAATATCCACTATACAATTATCTGTTTGTGAATCGCTATTACAAAATTACCAACCATATAAAATTGAATATGACAACGATAAAAAATATTAGTAATTAATACCATCCCATGAAAACTTCTACAATATTCAACAGGCTAGCTTCTGAACTGCAAAAAACAAAGAATAAAAGAGAAACCACGATAAACAAAAGAATAATCAGGGAAGGTATCAGATTAGTAATATATGAACAAGTTTTAAAAAAAACAAAATGTTATGTTAGTTTTATACAATAACTTATTGTTAGTTATAAGTTATAAATATAAGATAATTATAATTATTTCCGTTTATTGTTTAATGGTAGATCTGATTTAAATATACATATTCAAAATATATAAAATTCACTCCATAGACAAATTACAATTAAATAAAAATCCTAAATATAACATTGCTGGGCCCACATCAATCAATATATACCAATTGTTCGCCTGCGTCCGCATTATAGCGATCCTGTAGTGTAAGCGAGATACACAGAGGTATCCGTGCATTAGAACGGTAAAGAAGTATACGGAATATTCGACTGGATTACATTAGCATATTGCTATGATGCACTCGTATTTGCCAAGAAATCCACATTTCTACGCTGTCGCCGCACAGGCGCAAGAGCCGTCGCTCGCACACGTGCGTGTCAGATGCATTTTTTATTTCGTCGCTCGTACTATTTAATAAAACGCGTTGGTGGTAGGTAGATAACGGTTAGTTTCAAAATGGAGTACTATACGCCGGAGCAAAAACTCTTCATGATTAAACACTTTTACGGTGGTAATTCCGCGGAAGTAACTCGGGATTTATTTGCAGCTAATTTCCCCGAAAGTCAAATTCCCAATGCAAGCACCATTCGTAGGACCGTTAATCGATTTAGAACTACATTTTCTTTAGTAAATAATAAAAATAAAGTTGTTCCGGATAAGAATGTAAGCGATATAGAAATTCGAGTATGTGCTTTAGTTGAAGTAAATCCCACTATGCCATCTCGACAAATTGCTCGCGAATTAGGTATCTCTAAAACAACGGTTCATAAGATTTTACGTACTAATAAATATCGTTCATACAAATTTACAAGTTCACAAGTACTTCTTCCCGATGATTATTATCGCCGAATGGAATTTTGCGAAAGAATGATAAATAAATATCACGATAACCAGTTTTTTTTTAACAACGTATTTTTCACAGACGAAAAAACATTTTACCTACACGGGCATCATAACCGCGCAGTTTGTCGTCACTGGTCGCGTAAAAATCTACATTTAAATATACCAACGCGAACGCAGTATCCACAGAAGCTAAATGTATGGGCAGGTATCATTGGAAATCATATAATTGGGCCTTTTTTCATTGACGGTAATTTAAACGGAAATAGGTACCTACAGTTACTTGAAAATAATATTATTCCGGCAATACGGGAGCCATTTAATATAAATGAACTTTGGTTTCAGTAAGATGGTTGCCCAGCACACAACACACGCATTGTAACAAACTTTATAAACGCGGTTTTTGAAAACAGATGGATACCGATCCATCTTGGGCCCTATTAAATGGCCAGCGCGGTCCCCTGATCTAGCTCCAATCGATTTCTTTTTATGGCCCTTTTTACATAATACAATATACGGATACGGTGATCAACGGCCATCAAACCTAGAGGAACTGCGCGCGAGAATTATTGAAATCAGTAATAGTGTCACAGCAGATATGTTAACAAATGTTCGTCGGAATTTTTATGATCGGTTGGGTTACTGTTCTTATCAAGAGGGAGGTTTATTTGAACACTTAATAAATTAATTTACTTCAAATTGTATTATTGTTTAAGAATAATATTCTCTTTTAGCTAATTGCAGGTTTATTGCAGTGTTGAATACAATTCTGTTTTAAGAATTAAATATTTTATTTTCCATTATTTTATTATAGTTGCGTTTTTAGATTTTATACATGTTGAACAATATTATTTTAGTTTTTATTTTAAAGTTTAGGAGTTCTGATTATTTATTTTTGATTTTTTATGTTGTTTATGAGGCTATAATGAATTACTTCACTGACATGTTATCAGTGATTATGTGATGCTTCAAACAACTAAACATATTTACTTATATCGGGAACACACTATCTCTAACAGTGCTTCTTATTTTCCAGGAATAGTATTTTCTACCACATGTAATGTTATTAATCACTTATGCTATAACATAGAACTCTAAAAGACTGATTTGCCTATATGCCCCAATACATTTATACGTGTAACTTATAATACGTCCGCTATCGTTTGTAAATGCCATCCGCGTGCCGCTAAGTAGGCGTGGCAATTCAAGGTGGCACGCCCATTACAGTCGACCAGTAGTTACTAATACATGCATCGTGCTATGAACGGTTGCCACACTGTATACTATTAAAGCAGTTTAAGTAATTTCTTATGAATATATATCTGTGAACTAAAATTTGTTTGTGTATATTGCCGGTTACACATAAAAAACATTACATTTTATCATTAAACTGCGGCCTTCTGTTTCATCTTTCTATCTTGCATATAAGTGTCACTTAACGAAAAGAATTTGGAAAATTAAACAAAACCACAATAATTAAAATTGTTTTTAATTCTTTTATTAGTACATTGGGCAATTACGTAGATATAATATCGAAAAAATATGTAATTGGCACTGTCCTAATACCTGCCTATTTATATAAATAAAAACTTCTGCCCGCAGCTCGGGTCCCTCATTAGGAGACAAACGATTTATGAACGTAATTCAGGTGCACCCATTCAATGCAGGTGTAACTGAGGTTACTTTTATGACATGCAATAAAAGCACATTAGCATCGGTTTTATCAGGCATACTTATCTATGGATCGTAAACTAAACCTAGGGTAATTATATAATATATGTATATCATATTCATACCCGCGAATCCGAAAATAGCCGAAGCTCACGGCATAGAGTGAGTATGTGGTGAGTATGTGGTAGACAATATAGATATATGGTCGCAAGGGGGAGTCATTAGAAATGAAGAACAGTGTATATTTATTTGCTAATCACTCACATCCGTATCAGACTATCAATGAATGTTTTCTTCTATCGACAGTTGGAACAGCTATCAGTAGTACTATCGATAGCTATCAATGGTTATTCAACCATTGCCATTGTACATGTAAATGAGTTATGTATAGATTCGGGTTGTCTCCACTTTCATTTTCTTTTGCACTTTTAGCTTCTTATTCCTTTAACTGTCTGATGCGAGTGTTGTTGATATCTTCAACACTTCCGTAATCTTTGTAAGTATTCTACGTTTGCTTAGGATGTCTGTAATATACTTATGAGTACAACTGGTACATATCTCCAATAGACTTGTGGATCGTTAGGGGCGTTACGCAGTTACTGCACAGGTTTTTAGGTATTTCATTAGCAATATTGGAGCAATAACGCAGGGCTTAATGTGAAGTTATTTTCAATTACTTGTGTTCCTTCTAATCATACGGATTATCGGTAGGTGGAGTCCTTGACAGGGGTTGCAGTGGGGCGAACGAGAGCGAAACTAGAATTGACCCTATTTCCTGTCGACCTGATGACGATCATATCCGGTCCGTAATGCGTAAGAACAGCGTGGGGACGGGAAAAGTGAAAACCTACCAGAAGTCGTTCGAAATTACTATCCCGCTGCTAGCGATTCCTATACTTTTAATGATCTATTAGACGGCTGTGGATGACAGGGATCTAATGCAGAACATCGCAGCTAACTTGCGAGCGCCCTCTCGAAACTGTTTCTGTTGGGGATGAAAAGTTCTGGTCCTGTTGTCGTCCACTTTTTTTTTTATTTAACCGATGCTCCTAGGTTTCATACACTTTTCCCATACTAAAAAAATTCACGGTCTGCTGGTGGAGACATTTACGGCCCAGGATTTATTGACATTAACTCGGTTAAAATTGAAAGCGCTTAACTGTTCCTGACTTTAATTCGATTATAATGAATTAGTGAATGTCAAGAGAAATTGGTAGTGATTCGCCGTAAATTGATCATTTTTATTTCTCTTGTGTCACAAACATGTGCGAAAACGTTTTAGAGATTAGAGATCTGTAATGGCCTTTTATTTTATTATGGTTAGGCGCGTGTTGATAAAAAGAGAAGCGTTTGCTTGGGATTAATCGAATATCACAGCATCCGCTGCAAGAAAGAAAAATAATTTGGTTCCTGTTGTAAATTAATCTTAGATTTTCCCGAAAAGTTAATGTTTTGCAATTTGTATACATATAATATATATATTTGAACTAAGAATTAATTACAACAATTAACTGATTACAGATTTGATTTCTAATGTTTCTTTACATTTTTAAGGCCTATTAAAATATTTAAAAAGAACAACTGAGCATGTATGCATGTATTTTAATTGTAGTACATGATTATATATATATATATAATCTAGAACCTCTTATACCCGAAGGTGTGAGGTTAAAGGTTATTACAAATTAAGCTATTTCTTTTATATATCGTACACAAATGTTCTCCAATTTGATTTGTCCTTAGATATACTCTTGGCATCTGCCCATGTCTTCCCTCGCTTTTCTAAAATTTTTGCTACCTCATCATTCCATGTCTTTCTCGGTCGTCCTCTGCTTCTCCTGTGTTGTACCCTGGCTTCCCATATCTGCTTAACCTGGCTCCTGTCGTTCATTCGGTTTAAATGCCCAAACCATTTTAACCTGTTTCTTTCAATAGCTTTTTCGATTGACACTACTTCGAGTTCTTCTCTCACTGCTTCGTTCCTTTGTTTGTCCAATCTGGTTATTCCTTTGACTGCTCTCAGGTACTTCATATCTATAGCTTGGATTCTACTATACAGTGATTTATTCAGTACCCAACTTTCACTACCATAGATTAAAATCGGTCTAAATATGGTTTTGTATATGGTCATTTTCGTATTTTTACTTATTTCTTTCTTTCGAATGAACGGTTTGTTAAGGCTGTGATAAGTGCGTGCGGCATTAGATATTCTTTCATTGATTTCGCTTTCCATGTTTCCTTCCCTATCTAGTAACACTCCCAAATACTTAAAAACATTAACCTGTTCTACTTGCTTGTTATTGATTTCTATGCTGATTGTTTTGTTTTCTTTTCCTATCACCATCACTTTAGTTTTGTCTGTGTTAATTTTCATCTTCTTCTTACTTAATTCTTCTTCCCAGATTTTTAGTTTTTCTTGGAGTTCGCGCTCTTTAGCGGCACAGATCATAAGATCATCGGCGAATGCGCATACTGACAGTTCCACTGTTTTCAAGTTCTTATAACCGATGTGCACTGCACTCGTTCTACTTTCTACGGCTCGTATAACGTCGTCCATGGCTAAAATGAATAATGTCGGGCTCATCACACCACCTTGTCTTAGTCCATTATTGGTTTCGAATATCTCCGATTGCATGTTGTTCTTCCTCACGTAGCTTTTATTTCCATCGTTAGTACATGATTACAAACTATAAAATCCACCTCAATTAAGAATGGATGCGAAAGTCTGGACACACTGCTCTAGCGCTGAGATAATGCGATTTGTTAACACAATATTGCGCTTCTTTCCTCTGTCTTTACTTCTCGTAACGCCATCGAAGAAAGTGTGATGTTACTCCAGGTCTCAAGGTCGCTGATAATAAGTGTGATCACGTTTTCGGGGAGATGGTAGTTTCCAGCTTGACGTTTATTGCTTGCTTCTGTATTTCCCACCTTGGACACATAAAGAGTGTATGTCTTGCAGTGTCAATTTCGCGACAGTATCCGCAGGCGTCTTCTATAGTTTTCTCAATGTGCTGTGTGTAGCTTTTAAAGTTCACATGGCAAGTGAGCACTTGGGTAGGGTAATAACCTACACGTCGGTGCTTAGATCTAACCCAACGATTTATCTTTGGGATCATAGTCCATTGCGCGTCGCCCACAGTGGCATCCCAGCTAACCTGCCATTTTCTGAGCGAACACTATCGAGTTTCCTTTTTAGTGGTTCTTCCGTTTGTTGGATTACTACAGTACAGGCTTCTCCGCTCTTCCACCAGCAGACGCTTTGGAGGGACATCAGAAATGACTTGCAGTGCCTGGGATGTAATAGTCCGATAGGATACTCTAATGAGAAACTTTGTTTGGGCCCTTCGTTAATCTCCGCGATATGAGGTGTTCCCCGCCCACTTATGCCATATAGGAGAATCGACTGAATTACTTTGTACAGCGCCAGTTTTTCCTGTAGCAAGGGCCCCTAATGTTTCCAGTTATTCGCAGCAATTGTGCTGCCTTTTCTTCAGCTCTCATAGTTATCGCGTTCAGATGGTCACTATATTGGAAAACTTAATTCAGCGTATTTTGCATTGTTAAGTCTGAAATCTGTTTTTGGTAAGTCCGAACTAATCCAAATCTACTATTCAATTGCCTATCCTAATATCTTTTATAATATTATGTGTTGGGACAGGGGAAAGGACTGGACACGAGTTTTTGTGCTTCAAAAAAAGAATAGTAAGACTTATGTATTTATTTATTTATTTGACGATTATCGTCTCGCCAATCTTGTAGAGAAGTGTTTATAAAAAATAATATACTAACGCTGTACCAAGCGTATTAGTTTTTAAATGTGCGAAGTTTGTTAGAAATAATTTTGAGTGGTTTAGGCAGAATAATTTCTATCATAACTATACCACTAGATATATGTAACTCGGAATTAAGACCGCCAGCCCACAGGATTGCTCTTTTTGAAAAATCACTGGCTTACACGTGTAATAATAATTTATTCAAGGAAAATCTAAAAACTTTCCTAATCGAGAAGTGCCTGTATTCATTACGTGACTTTTTATGAACTGCTTACTTTTTAATATGTTGGTTTTTTTAATGTTTGCTCTATATATCTATTACTTTTCGAGTTGTCCTATATCTTTTGATCAATTGAACCAATAAATATTATTATTATTATTATTATTATTATTATTGTTATTATTATTATTGAGCACACTGACCGATGGTTGCACGATGGTAGTTGCATTTGACCTACTCCTCTCACTCCTCTGAGGAGAAGCCACTCTGTTTTTTTGTGGAGCCAACTCCAACCTATGTTGTTTTATGCATTTCTTTATTTGACATAGGGCCTCGTTTGCCTTCCACTGGAGATCCGCTTTTCTTCTAACGGCTACTATTAGTGCCAAATCATTTGCGTAGGCCATGGTGCTAACGCTTTCAGGCAGATCAAGCCGTACTACTCCGTTATAAAGCAAGTTCCAAAGTAAGGTTCCAATATAGAGCCTTGCGGCATAGCCGCAAAGACAGCTAACCTCGTCTTCCCGTTCAACAAAAAGGTGCATATTACTGCTGTTGCCAAATAAATTAAAAAAGGTTACTTTAACAAGCAACTTTTAGCAAAATAATGGCATATTTCAGTGAAAAAAAAAAAACAAATTGAAATTCTGTAGATCATAGATTATACATTAGCTTGTTATTTATTTAATGACCGGCATGTCGAATGGCAACTAATTACTGGTATCTACCGTAACAAAAAATATTTGTTTCGGCTACCACATCCGAAAGTATAACCTTACTACACTTATTCGAAGATAGAAATCGCTACTTTATCGAATTCAACTATGAATTGAACGGTCATCGCATCACTTCCGTATTTTACCGCCCATGGCCGGTGGAGTACAATAAGTACGTACCGAATTGATGTACCAACGTTGTACGTGATTTTTATCTACAATTAAGAATGATCTGTCTCGGATCGAACCAAAGCCGGGTGAAGAGCGAACATGCAAACCGTTCAACCATGGTTAATGGAGTAAGTAAGCGTTTATCTAATTTTGGAACATCCCACGTGCAGACGCGAATATTTTTAAAATATTCTGTAAAAATCTGTTGCGTCAAACTTTTATGGGAAACATTGTCAGAGCTCTAGCAACCATTAAATATTTTCCTTCATTCTATAGTATCAAAAATTATTTTGTGTTGTGATTAAAAGAAGTTGTATTTGCCCCGACGCACATCTTAGCGGAACAATATTCATAAAAACGAGAATAAAGCTTCAATGTAAAAAACAAGTCATAATTAGTAATGGGCAAGGTAGGGGAAAATAACTATCGTTAGCGCAGACTAGGCAGACTCGTGTTTAGTCGACTTTCGGGAAAGCCGGTAAGCAACACAAACCCCTTCCTTCGAAACGAACTAACACGAACCTGTCTGGTCCTCGCTAACGATAGTTATTGTCCCCTACCGTGCCCAACACTAGTCATAATGATAGCTGACTAACCTATTCAACCGAATTGTGAAAGTACCTGCTCGAACTACTTGTTTTTTTCTACGGACAAAATATCTTCAGGTCTGTATCTTATAACTGATAATATCTACGTAGGCCTAATCAGTAAGAAAAGTTAAATAGTGATTACTCTAAAACTTCTTAAAATGATTAAATAAATGAGCCTGCCATAACTTTTGTATATGCGTTTGAACGGCATAATATCGTAATATTTTTGGTGTCATAATAGACCCTAGCTAGATATTACCAAAGCTGTTTTAATTGCAGATTTCAAAAATATATCTGTTTTTACAGGTAGACAGTTAACACAGTTAAGAAAAAAGTTGTATGGAAAGTTGATGATACAACCAAGATTTACTAAGTACAAGTGGAGAACATATTATAACGAAAGCAGGAAAACCAAAAAAGAGTTTCCACACAACACGTAAATTAATGTCATTAGTTGAAAAAAGCACACTTGGTGAGTTAACGCACGCTACCAGAACCAAGTTAAGAAAATCAGGAAAAAGAGATGCTGCGCAAATGTTTGGCGAGTTGGTTTCGACGCCTAGAAGCGCTTCTTATGACCAAATAAAAAATTCCAAACAGCTTTGTTATCCATGCGAGGACCACACACATTGGAGGGCACACTGGTACTACGAGTACGATACTGGACGGGCGATTGCTGCAAATGCCGACGGACAGTATGGCACCCGAAATTATCTTCACTGAAAAGGTGAAAATTTCTATACCGAACAGAGACCCGGCATGTGGGGTTCCTAATGTTCTCAATGACTGGCAACCTACTTAGACGCAGCAAGAAAGAAGTTAAAACCATTACTGGGCTGGTAACTAATCCTAAATACAGGAGGAAACGAGGTTACATGTAATCTGCACATGTGAGGAGTTGAAAGCACTCCGGCAGAAACATTTCAAGAAGGATCTATTGGAGCCCTCGAAGGATCTCAAGTTTCCACTGGGCTTTATAGAGGACACCAAGCTGCTCGAGCGGAAGTAAGAGATTTAAGAGGGAACTAGCTCAAGTGCCTGGACTAAAATTATCCACCCTAACGTTATGAATGAATGAATGAAATGCGAGGACCATTGTAAAATTGATAAGGCATTAGCTGAGTTCAAGTTGCAAGCCATTTGGATCTAACGGTACATCGGCTGGGCATTACCCGGAAAAAAGTTCTGCAGTCTTTGTTCGATAAAGAAAATATTACTGTACAAAATATTACCACGATTTTTAACTGGGGATGTGATGGAAGTGAAAGACAACGCAAAAAGGTAACGAGGAGGCATTTGAAGACTCAAACGTTTTGGTGACATCAATGGTCCCTCTACAGTTACATGGACTTGGTAAACACGGACAAACAGTTTTAATTTGGCAAAACTCACGCCCAGACTGTACGTCATACTGCGGACCTATTCGGTTCAAATTCACCAAAGAAAACGACAGAGCAGTTTTAGAAGAGTTCGAGAATGTGCGAATTCAAATCGCAACACTTACACCAACTATGGTCGAAATTAATGAGCAAAAGCTGAAAAAACAAATGTGGACATTTTACACAACCTCCTCATATCTGCTGAACCATTAGTAACAAGTCTGAAACTCGTATATACAAAAAGAAGTGATGCGGCTTTACACTCTGAAGTTTTTAAATTAATCAAAGCACCTACAATAGTAACAATCTCTCCCGGTCATTAACGATGTGATAGTGATGATACGGACGATACAGACAGTGATACTGATGGTTAAATAAAGATTAAATAAATAATAATGTTAATTTAATACTTAATTGAATATTATATAATATCGAAAACTATTCCAAACTGTTTTATTCTGATCATATAACTTTGTCCCGCTAGATTTACAAAATCCTACTCTATGCGACGCAAGGTTTAAGCATTTGGAAATACTTTACACACTTTCAAACACTTTTAGAAATACTGTTATATACCTCGTTTACGTTTAGAAAAATATAAGTACATATTCGTTTTGATTTATATATGTTGATGTTTGTAGGTACGAAAACGTAAATTGTTGAGCTTGTAATAATTAGTGCATAATTAATTACATTGCAATTAGAAGAGACAAATAAATCTCATACTACTAGCAGCGAAAGAGGTCAAGAAAATGTGTGAATGTGTGTAAAGGAAGATATATGGCTGCTACGATACTACAACAATGGGAACATTTCAGTTTCTCTTCCAATAATCTAAAAAGGAAATAGAGACAAACTCCATTACTCTAATTCGATTAGTTAGGGCGTAAATGCGACTTATTCTAGCTGAGTGAAGTTGAAAATATCTTTGGGCGTGTGTCGCTTGAGAAAACGAAGTTCCGACTTATTGCTATATTATTGATAAGTGACATTACCTAAATTAGGATTATAGACTAACGATGTGATGTGTATTTCGTTAGTGATAGTAGTAGTAATGGTTAGAGTTTAAAATTATAGGTAAATATTTTCTTTAAATGTACATTTGAAATAATTTATGTTAAATTTCAGACCTAACAAAAAGTGGTCCAAATATAAACATATACGCTATAAAAAAGAAGAAAAAAAAACGTTCTTATATTTTATTTACTTTACTCAATTGTTAGATGTGGCTTTTTCTGTAGAGACGTTGATTTTGTACCATTGGCAGAGGGCGCATACCTAGCACAAAACAAAACATGTTCTCTGATTGTCGAGTTCCTTGTTTTCCTCTTTTTTTTCTTGTGTTTTTTTTTCTTTGCCAGCTGGTTAGATCAGTGACTCGACTATTGTGTTGGTTGACCGTATCCTCTCAATATTTTCCTTTGTCTTCTTTTTTAATTAACTAGTAACATCTTTTATGGTAGTTCGGACAGATTTTCAATTTCGAGACCTAAACGAATCCCTCTCAAGTGGCATTTCTATAATGAAACGGAAATTACTTTGTTTGCAGGATTAGTAGGAAAGAATCGACTTGCTGCACCAAACAATTTTCGATGTTATTTTAATAAAATGTAATGAAGAAATCTATTATAACCTGCACTATCAATAAGATCATATAACGGGCTTTGCTTTGACTATTACGAAGACTCAATATACATACTTTTTGTTTTTGTATCGCATAAGACTAATGTAAAAATTATACATATGTACTATGAAAAACAGAAGTATCCCATGAATTGTATAGCTGTATAAGTACGAATAATTTCCATTTCGCTTTTCTTTCAATTTTCTCATCGTTTCGCTTCTAAGGACTAATATGTACATGTGTATGTATACCACTTTCACTAGAAGTTGAGTATGGAATGTCAAGTGGACAAATTTGGCAATGGGTGTTTTCATTAAAGTTACATACAGTACGTGCTCCACATTGCCGGTGACATAGTGGTTCGTGTCTATTTATGAGCCAGCTTCTCGTTTCTTTTGCGTCGAAGAAAAACCTTTCATGTGAAGTGTATAATGTAACTTACTTTTCTGTTTTTCATAAAAAATGGAAACATTTAACTGACAAGAATTCTTTTGCACATTCTCAGGGGTCATGGCTTTTTAAAATAAACGGAATAAAGTAAGGTTTAAGACTTTATTATTTTATTAGCAACAATACCCGACAATTTTATTTTATTTTGTTGATATTATAACGGTTATGTTACATGTTAATAAAAAAAAAAATAAAAAAAAACAATTGATTACATAATTGTAGATTTGCTGGTTGACTTCCTAAGCTATTATAGGTATTGGCATCTTAAAGTATTTATTTTAAAATTACAAATCAAAGATTTGTCACACGGTAAGCGTCAATAGTGAGTTGGGGTACATTAATACACTTTTTTTCATAAATTAAATTTTGAATAACGGAGCTAGTTTAAAAAAAAATTAGACACCTAATGTATACCTACACAATTTAATGCAGTTTTGTTAGTGACTTACAGTTTTTTCATATATGATATACCTACAGTGTATAAACTGATGCGATTTCCAATAGGAAAAACTATTTTAATATCAATTTTGGGGAAAAAAGTCATTCTGTATAATGTTTTTTGATTGATCTGAAACTAACAAAAACGCTGTTAAAGTTCAAAATAAATTTGCTGTTTTTCGAAAGAGCGGTAATATTTACAGAAATTTTGTGTTTTCACAAATTCCCTAAGAACAGCTACAATGATCATTAATCATAATGAATGAAATTAACAATTGTTCAATATACAAACAATAAAATAAGAATAATTAATAGCAATAAAAACTCATCTTAAAACACTAACAAGTTAGTCAACTTATTGGCCTCCGTTTTCCACACACTTTTCTGCTCTATTACGAAATTATTTGTAAACGTTACTTAACATATCACCATTCATTCACGAACAGCTTCTCGAATTCGCTGTTTTAGTGATTGCAGATCATTTGGTATTTGTTCTTTATAAACTTTTTGTTTTAAATAACCCCAAAGGAAAAAAAAAACCGATGAGGTTAAATCAGGCGATCTTGCAGGCCAAGGTATTGGTCCATATAGCTCAATCCATCTATTTGGGAAAGTTCTGTCTAGCAATCGCCGAACATTAACAGTATTATTGTAGTGTTGCCAATTGTCAAAAGACATATTTCACTAGATTAGGATAATAATTCCACCAGAAAATCACTAGAATTAAGAAAGGAATTATTTTATACTCCTAAATTATATTAACAGAAGCAATAATAAAGTGTATTTTTTAAATACGATTTCTGTATTTTCTTTAATGTAATAAAATAGCAAACGTAGAGTAATTCCTACATACAAATAATATAATATTTTTATTTAAAATATCATAATTCAAACACATATCTATTTAAAATACATAATAATGATATAAGATTAATGGAATTCAATCAATATCCTCTTCTTCGTTTGAAACATAACTTTCGTTTCTTTTAATTTTTTCCAAAATTATGTCTGGAATTTTATAATTGTGGCAACATTTATTGGCCCTTATGTGTCCAGAACGGATTGAAATTATTGCATTTAGCAAAGGTAACTTAATTCTGTTGCTCAACTTGGTTTATATTAAATTTATTTGGCTAAACAGTCTTTCTACCTCCGCGTTTGAATGAGGTAGTACTAAAAGCCTCTCGGCTTTTTTTCTTTTTTATAATAGTAGGTATTTTTAATAATTTGGGGTGTATTTTATTTTACTCAAGAATCCTCTTTTGTATCTTTACTTTGAAATATTTCATTTTGATATATTAATACACATATTTATTTCTGCGACATAATTCATAATGTATGTATGTACGTAAAATACTTATTGGCTGAAAGTACTACAACAAAATTAACAAAATGCCAAAACGACTAAATCGCCAACCATTAGTAATGGGATACGACGTTATTTCTTTAGCTTCTGTACAAATAAAAGTAAAAAAATAAAACATCGACGTCTCTGCGAATGTGTCCATAAGTAACCACAATGCCCGGACACAGTTTGATTTCAACATCAGATACATCATTAATAGCGTCGAGAAACAAAAAAAAAAAAAAGAAAAAAAAATAAATAACAGACGGGAGCAAAATACTAACAAATAAAAAACATTTACGTTTAAAGCGCGATTAAGGTATTCGAAAATCAGCTTATAGTAGGTAGCTTAACGAGTGTAAACAATAATTTACAAGAGAATACAACTACACAATTGTGTTTTATAGAAACGTACTACTATTTTATTGTGTACTTTATTTATTATGTATGTAGGTAATTTATTTTCTGTATTGAAAAAATTCTCTAGAATTATTACTAAAATTAAAGAAAATCCACTAAATTTTTCACTAGCCACTAGAATATGTTAGGTAGCTTAACGAGTGTAAACAATAATTTACAAGAGAATACAACTACACAATTGTGTTTTATAGAAACGTACTACTATTTTATTGTGTACTTTATTTATTATGTATGTAGGTAATTTATTTTCTGTATTGAAAAAATTCTCTAGAATTATTACTAAAATTAAAGAAAATCCACTAAATTTTTCACTAGCCACTAGAATATGTTTGCGTCCACCAGACGTGTTTTCAATACACCAGATTCAGTGGAAATTCACCATGTTGGCTACACTGGTACTATGCGATGTGCATCCATCCTGCTGAAAATAAATTCTATTTATCTGGTCTTCGCGCAGTGATGGTAGCATGAAATTTTCTATCATTTCATAGTAGTTGTGTTGGTTTAAATTTCCATCAAAGAAGTAAGGTCCTGAAAAATTAGTTTTTTTGTATCGCTGATTCATAGTGTTCACTTTAAAATTCCAAAATCTCTCTATAGCACACATCTCAATCGCATAGATTTCAGCCTGAAAAATGGTTGCGTGTTGTCTAAGGTTGTAATATTTTCTAACTCTTGGATTACGACATAATATTCCTGCGCCAACACCCTGGTCTGTTTTCGAACCGTCCGTAAACCAGCAGGTGTCTGCGTCAGTGTTTTTTCGTTATATCTCCATTCCTCTCTGTTTAGAAAGGAGGTAGTGAAGTATGTATCGATCATTGGTCGAGTACACATCATATCCGATGGCATGCCCAGCATACTGTCGGAGGTGACCGATTCCAGCAGCTTATTACCTACACAGACATGAGTATATGACGATTGATTCGCAATGTGCTATAGGCGGAATGTTGTTAATCTGGCCACCCTTTCCACAACAATGTGCAAGGGTGGTAGGTGAAGAAGAATTTCCAACGCAAATGACCGGAAAGAAGATATTCCTCCCATGATTGCTATACCTCTAGGTTAGCCTAGATATTTATACAGGTAGTGGGTGTAACTAAATGGGGCTGAACGGTACTACCGTAGTTTTGTTCGGGTTGATGCTGAGGTTTTCCCTGCTGCACCAGCTACAAATGTAGTTAATTACTTTTCGGAGGGCTGAGGAAATTTCCTCCTCTCCCGATCCTCCTAAAAGTATCAGAATATCGTCTGCATAAGCTTGCACCTAGACTCCAAGCGCTTCAATGATAGCCAGTAGGTCCTCTACAAGTAATGACCACAGTAGTGGAGATAAAATCCCACTCTGCGGACACCCCCTGCCCAGCTTGACCCTGACTATCTCCCCGCCTAGTGTAGAAATACATACAATTGGCCCTCCCCCTGAAATAAAATTATAGAGTGACTCACCTCTTAGGTTGATGTTGGTGCTGCCCCAAACCGTGTGGTGAGAGTTACTATCGTAGCCCACGGGATGTTTCAGTTTCTTTTTGGATTAGTTCACTCGGAATGTCGGCGGGCGGTGTCGCCTTCTTTTGCTTCATTTTCTTCACTACTTCTAGGTATTCTTCGTATGTTGGCAATATTTTTATTTCTTTGTTCTTCTCCGTCTTCTCTTCTTGCATCCTCTCTAAATCATTCCGTTTACCGATTGCTTTTCTTTTCTTTTGCATAACTTTAATCTTTCTTTTCTTTTTATTCCACTAAATCGTCTTCCTCTCTTGTTCTTAGCCATGTCTTCACATTCTTCCTCATTCCATTCTTTTTGTCTTTCTACTCTTCTATGGCTTATCCTATCTTCAGCGGTGTCTTGAATAATCTTCTTTACTTTTCTCCAGGTTTCTTCTAGTTCAGCATAAGCTTAGGGAAGCCTAAGCTTATGTTCCTCCAGTTTCTGTGCATTTTTTTTTATATAATTTTCATGTTCCATTTCCATCCCTTTGAAATAATTTCCTTTGTAACTTTCATTCTCGTTTTGGCCATGACCAGAAAGTTATCACTGTCTGCATCTGCATCTCTGTATGTTTTTGCGTCGTGTATTATTCTTTCCAACTTTTTAGCTATCACAATCTGATGTATTTCATCTCCGGCTCTTGATCCGGGTCTGGTAAATGTCAATGTACAATTTAAATCTATTAAAATTTGATATAAACTCGCAGTAGTTTCAGTATAAACTGAGATTTGAATTGTTTAAAAAAATCCGTCTGGATGTCCTTAAAAGTGTTCTGCTCAAACTTGATAAAATTACAGATGAATGCTGTATCGTAAAAAAATTGAAAATGTAAGTGCCTACCAACGAATCGTTCACCAAACTCCTTTTTATTAAATGTACATTGTATAGGATGCTAGCTGTAGTAGTAATGCTTAAATAATGTAGGTGTCTGGTCATGTGATTTGATCGCTTTGTCGCCGTCTACCCTCAACGTCTATTAAATATTAAACGCCCACTTCCTCGGATTTAACACGTTGTTGAAGTTGTAAACTGACGTAGGGCACCAGGCGGGCTCGCCTGCGTGCATGCGACTGCACGAGCAAGACCTGTTTAATAAATATAATACCCAGACAAATTCACGTCGCTGCATTTGACTCGACCCTATTCGGTGCGCTCTTATACGAGGTGTACGTGCGTATCGGGGACTCCTTGTTATGCAGCGCACATCATATTATTCCTTTTTTCATTTCTCAGTAGTACCTCTTTTCTTTTAAGCTTTTATTTGCTCCGTGGATTCGCTTGTGCATTTATAATTTCTCGCATTTCTTGCATCTTATTTTGTCTAAGCCGTTGCACCTTGCCAACTCGTTATCGCCCTCTTTGAATTATTTTCGCTTGAAAGAAGGACTAGCGTACCGGATGTCTGGTGTTCCGTTTTCGTGTTTCTGAAAGTTAATTATGCACAATTATTTAATTTGTTGCATAACATGCTGCCACGTCTCCGCGGAGGGCAAAGCCAATTAACAAATTGCTCTGACGACATTAATTCCTTTTACATAACTAATTGGTAATATGACGATGAATTAGAATTTTGAAAGCAAGCTACACCTGGAGTCGCCGTATGACCGTTTCCTGAGTTTATACGAATTTCAAATTGTGGGGATGTACCGTATTTATGCGCATATAATCCGCAGGTTATACAATGCGTATCAAAAATTACTCTCCGCATGGGATTTGTCTTTGTTACGGTCTTTATATAAAATTGTAATCACGCAGAAAGTTTGAGCACTGTTCAAATCAACTTATTGAGACCCATCGAACGTCTACATACTGCTGTGTACTGAAAGTACCAACAAAAATGCCAAATGAAATTAAAAATGAAAAATTAAATTAGCTAGCTCAAATGATAACAATTTTTTATAAGGCGCAAAAGAACAATTAAACTCAGGGTTACTATCATGAAAAGTAAAATGTGGGTGAAAGAAATCTGACTTTCTTTATACTCAAAAAAAATTTTAAAAGGTTTAATTAAAAATAAAAGAACAGTATTTTGAATGACATAAAAATTCAATAATTTTATTATTTTTTTTAAAAAAAAGAACAAAAATTAATTACAAACTTTGCAGAAAAAAAGAACCTTGGACAAAAAGGTCCTGGTCTAAATCAAAACTGAATTTGACTTTAAATTACAAAAGGACAATTCAAAATCCTTTCACAAAGCAACAGAAAACAAAAAGTTCAGGAAGATAATAATTAATAAATTTTTTTTCAATTCAATCCACGTGGTCTCAATATTAAAACAACTAAATTAAACGTGGAAAATTCAAGTAATTTATATAAATGAAAAATAAAAGCAAGCACAACGCTTTTATTCACCCAACCCGAAGTGATTAATAAATAATTACAAATCAGAAAAATTAACAACGAACAAAAAAATTAACTCTTTAAACTTAAAATATCTTCCTGCACGTAAAAATAATAACAGATCTTATATCTAAATTGTGTACACAAAAATACAATATCAATTATTATTAAATGAGTTCCGTGATGAACGAAATAAAATCAGAAACGTGAATTCAAAACTTGAAATCAAAAATCACAAAATGTCAGCAATGAAATACAATTTTATATATCTACTTACTTTCGTATCGATCAAGGAACTGAACCCACAAGGTTAAACAAACGTATAAGTATAAAAATCGCGGATGCGTGCGATGCAACGCACACAGATCTGCCCGCAAACTGACGAACTCGCAAAACAAAACAATATATATACAATACCAGTGAACGCAAAATGTACACCTGACTGAAATTAATATAAACAACTGAACAATAAAATAAATAAATTAAACAATCCAAAACATTAACTAAATCTTATTTGAAAATAAAACAATTTGAAATTTCTCGCAACATTGACAAACGCTTTACGGAATGAACAAAAAAAAACTGAATTTACAAAAACCCGGGGTGCTAGACCACAGCAATACGTAAAAGATGTATGGAGTGAAATTAAACAAAGTTGTAGTTTTTCTAAAAACAGTTAAATTATCACTAAAAATTCGTCAAAATAGCATTAAAAAGAAATACTTTACACCATTCGGAAATGTGAATTTGGAATGAACTACACTGCATGTAGTATGTTAGAAATTCTCAACTCCAAAAAGCAGAAATGTAATATCTTTCAACGGTGTTACCTTTTGTTTAATATCACCCTCGAGTAATAATAACTCCAATCGATAAACTTTTAGTATTGATCAACGATTTAATTAAGGAAGGGAGTTAAGATTACACTGAAATGTAAATTAGTAAAGCAGTACTGACACTTTATTCTCGTAAGGTTGTTAGAACAATTGCGAAAGATGAAAATTTATTCCTTAAGTTACTACTATGCATTGTGGAACTCAAGAGTCCTGCACCTGGAAGTTGAAATTGAAGAGGGAGGTTACCTAACTGGTGCCCTTCTGACATTTTATACTTTTTTAAAGGAATCGAATTGTAGGGTCAGCTGTAAATGCAGCAAGAATAGATAGATAGATAGATAGATAGATAGATAGAATTTTTTCATCCAAGCGACACAAAGAGTGTATAGGACAAGTCAAGAAAAAGAAAATAAAAATATATATATATCTAAAATACAATAGTTCCAAAAAAAATGAAAACAATTATTTAAAAAGTGCGACAAACTCTTCCACGGAGTAGACGCAGCGCCGAAACAACAAGGAGCGCACCCGTCTCTTAAAGAGTTTTTCATTATTCACGGACACTATTTCGGGTGGTAGTAAATTGAAAAGTGTCAACCCAGCTGAGGTTGGGGATCTTTTTGTTACGTTGAGCCTATTGAAGGGTATACTATATTTGCTTTTTTGTCTCGTATCATATGAATGTAAGTCACCATTCCTGACAAAGGCCTCCTTATTTGTGAAAATGTGCATCAAAAGTTCTAGTATATACACACTAGGCAAGGGCAAGATATTAAATTTGATGAAATATGGTCGACAAGAGTCTGTACTTTTAATATTTGCCATGCACCGAATAACACGCTTCTGAGCCAGAAAGACTTCGTTTGATGAAACTGCCGCGCCCCAGAATACAATCCCGTACTGGATAACGCTGTGCACCCGACCATAATAAAAGCTAAGTAAGTAATTAAAGTCTATTATATGTTTTAAATTTCTAATTTGGAAACATGCCGAATTGATTTTCTTAACTAAAGCGAGACAATGATTTTTCCAACTCAAATTTTCATCAATATTTAAGCCCAAAAATTTTACGGAAGTTTTTCGTTCCAAATCAAAACCATTAATCTGTACATTATCATTAGAAACTGACTTATTTTTAGAGTTAGAAGGACGGAAACGCATATAATTGGTTTTAGATAGGTTCATGCATAGTTTATTGATGTTAAACCACCGACCCAGGTCATCCAGAAGTCTCTCTGCCCTTCCACATACGTCCCTAGTATCCGCACCGGTTACCACAGCAGAGGTGTCGTCTGCGTAAATGATCAAAGTATAATGCACAAAGTTAACAATATCGTTGATAAACAGGATGAAGAGAATTGGACCCAAGAATAGGGGACACAATAGATCTTTCAGGTCGCAGCGTACTGTCACCCTTATCCTACAAATATTACAGTGCCCGACACTTGATTACTCTTACATAGTGGTGGATGTAATTTGGTTCAAAGATCACTGGTTGCATTCGTAAAACCAAGTATATAGTTAGATTACACATTACGCTCAACTCCAGATTTCGAATCGCTAATTTTTGGGACATTTTTAAAGGTTTCATTGTCATTTCTATTGCGACACTTGATTACTCTCACTATATTTTTTTAATCATAGTTATCTGGGAGCCGTTAAATAAATGAAAACTACGTTGCTTAGCAAAAAGTCAAGAATTGTTCCGCAATAGTTTCCAAGTTGTGACAGTACTTGCTTGTCAGTATGGGTTGTGGAAAAATGATATGTTTAGAAAAGAGGAAGAATCGAAACTCTTCGGCAAGAAGCTACTCGAATCGAGAAATCCCTAGAAAAATCGAACGAAGCACGTGGGTAGTTAACGCTTACTTGGAAAACATCGAAAACTACGGAAATAATCGGAGAGAGGTCGCATTGGAACGGCAACAACAGCAAGGGCGCGTCGTGTGATTTTGCGAATGGTATCCAATTCCTCTGCTACAGCTAAGCAAATTAGGGTTACAGTCGAAAGTCAGGCTTTCGTACGAGCCATCCAAAGGATGATAAAGAAATGTCTACACTTGAAAAGAAAGAAACTGCCCAAGAAACCCCTCCTGCTGGAGCATCATAAGCAAGCCCGATTATAATTCATTCGCAATCATCGTGAATGGGTAGAAGAGTGGGAAAAAGAAATTTAATTTGGATGGACCTGATGGCTTCCAATATTATTTTCACGATTTGAGGTTCAGAGAACGATGTTTATCACATCGTTATAGCCGAGCTGGATCAGTAATCTTTTGGGGTGCGATTTCAAGTCGAGCAGCAGTGGAACTAGAAATTCTAGTAGGAAGACAGACTGTTGAAAAGTACCTGGAGTTACTTCAGAAACAACTAGTGTATTTGTTCCGAATTGGATTGGTTTAGTCCAAATATTTACGTACTTACATTAAACATTACAGTGCGTTTCTCTTTTCTTAATCCTATAGGTATGCAATATTTTCAACTTCCTTTACTTTCTGTTTTTTTTTTAAGGATTATTTGTAAATCTTGATGTAGTTTCGTATTTGCGAAGATCATAAATTCCGTTTTTGGTTTCGTTAATAGTGAGAAGATTCTTGGTAACACCATTCTTCTAGGAGTTCCATGTCTATTTTTATATTGCTCTCTATTTGGGTTATGTTACGTCCACTGTACATTAGGCATGTGTCATCACCGTAAGCATACGTTTGTCCATGAAGAGGTTGCTTTAATAAATCGTTCGTATACAGAATGTACAAGGTTGGGGATAGAGTGCATCCTAGTGGTAGACCATACTCGGAATACATAGGGATACTTGTTTCTGTGTCTATTTTTGTAACTTGAGGTCTTTTATATAAATAAGTTTTTATCAAACTCAGCTCTTTTTCCACACATCCATACTGTTTCATTTTTACAATAATTAGTTTGTCTTTAGATATGATGTCGAAAGCTTTCATCATATCTATAAAGACTGTTACTACTGTTTTACTGTCTGTTTTTTCTGTTCTGGTTTTATGTTATTTATTAAATTGTATGCTGCTGATGTAGTTGAGGAGAGTTGTTGGAAAGCATACTGATTGGAGTTTATATGTTATGTTTTCTTGCATGCTCCATAATTCTAGCTTGTATGACTTTTTCAACAATTTTATAAAAAATTGTTAGTAAGGAAATTGGTCTGTAGTTCTGCAGTTCGTTTCGATTTTTAAGTAATGGTATTACTACAGCCATTTTAAGATCGTCTGGACATATATCTTCCTCTAGCAGTTCATTAACCAATCGGCATATATAATTTTGCTTTATTATTCTTTATTATATTTGCAGTGATACTGTCGAATCCAGGGGCTTCATTATTTTTCATTCTAACAATTATTTCCAGTATTTCTTTTTCAGTTGCTTTTAAAAACTTAGCTGGTGGAATTCTTGTTTTATTAGTGATTGTTGTTGGTCGTTTGTGAGTTTGTTTCTCTGTTTGTTTTTCCTATGGTTGTAAAGAATTTGTTAACATTTGTTTCATTGAAACAAGTAAAGTATTCACTTAAATAACTATTTCAATTTACAATAAGTAGTTTACCAGTTTCGTTGTGGCAGATGTAACATTTATTAATAACAAAATCATTAAAATAGTTGTATAGTTGATGAAAGTTTTGATTGGTTGGAATTGGTATTAATAATTAAATGTTCTGTCCAATCACTTATTTTTAAAAAAATCCTGTGTCTACCGGTTTCGGCCTATTGCCATCTTCTGGACACACAGTACGTCTAAAAGGAACTAGGTGCTAGGTAATTTTCTTGTGCGTCGTCTATATGTTATAGTAATTTGAAAATTCTTAATATTAATGTATACCTATACAAATTTATTTGACGTAGCACCTAGTTCCTTTTAGACGTACTGTGTGTCCAGAAGATGGCAATAAGCCGAAACCGGTAGACACAGGATTTTTTAAAAATAAATGATTGGACAGAACATTTAATTATTAATACTAATATTAATATTAAAATAGTTGGTATAAGATAAACGAAATACTGTAACAAATATTGTAACTCAGAAGTATAGTGTTATTTACCCTAAATACTTAGAATATCTGTGCGGTATTTAAGTACAATTTTTACTTGGGAAGACCGAAAATTCACTTGTCAGCACTATTCTTTTTTCTCAGTGTATACAATAGCCAAATGCATATGCATTTGTAATATAAATATAAATCATATTATAGATTTCTCTCAGGTCGTTAGAATATTGAAGTCGCATACAAGATTACTCTGTCGGATAAAAGCCATTGGAATTTACAAATCAGGAAGGTGTTGGTGCTGAAGATGTACGCGTCTCGAATACATATTATCACATATACGTGCGTGTCTACAGTTAATCCAACGCATGCTGTGTGATAAAAAATAAGCTTGAGACCAGTAATTTTAAAATGTGTACTTAGATGTTTACATTTATCTGCGCGTGTGTCGATACACGTGCTAACATTTTGGAATGCTGTCCTTTAGGAACAGTGGTAATAAATTGCGATCTAACTTTTTAGCGATATTACAAATATGGAGGCACTTTCTTCGATGCGTTAGTGACATTGTACCGCACACAAATAATCATATACGGAATAGAAATTCCTCTTCAAGCTCATTGATATACTGCACTCGTAAGAAGGCAATGGTGATATAAAAACAAAAAGAAAGTAGGATCGGCGCTAGTCTTGATGTTAAATCGATGTTAGGTGCTTCATTTTTCGATTCGCAATTAGTGTATTGGTGCCTCTTTTGTGAGTGTTTTCGATATTTTCTAACATCTTATAATGAAGTTGGAGGTAAGATGAGTGAAGGTAAAAGGAGATAAATGAGGAAATGCTCCTAAAACACACAAATATTATAGTGGCGTAACTATCAGTGTTAACTGTGCGTGTATATTAGAAGCAGTTGTAATTTTTGCGTTATAATCAATCTTAATCTTAGTGCAAATTGAATTTGGGACGCACTGTACATATTAGTTTTATGTAAAACCTAAAATAGTAAACCGACTATTGCGTATTGAACGTTTTAAAAAAAATTGTTATGGATCTCTTTGGTATATTTTTTTAAATTTTTGACTTAACTTTGACATAACTTTTGATTACCCATTATCAAATTTGGAAGTTGAAATAGTGAAAGGATAAACTGAGGATTAGTCTCACAATCTATTTAATAAATAAACGCTACCGGTTTTTCACAATTAAATGTACACACAAATTTATCTCAAACTCTAGATAATGCGAAGTCATCGCGTTCATTTGAGGGTGCCAATGATACTTATCCGCCAACCTAAATCTTTAAATTTTGACACAAAACCACATAAATGGGCAACCTCCAGATTAAAACAACAAACGTTTGTGGAAGTGTTGACTACAGCCGAACGGTTGAAACATTTCAAAGAAATAGCAGAAAGAAAAAAAGAGGCAACACCTAAAGTAAACACAGTCAAAAAATATACAGGATTAGTAAAAAGTCCCGGAACGGTCGAATAACTTAAAAAGCTACGTTCAGGAAGTATTAAGATGTTTATTTTTATTCACAAGAAAACAGTTAAAAAATTAAAAAAGTGTCCTAATACAGAAAAATCAAGGTACCTTTGAAAAAAGTTGTTGTTTAGTGTTTGCATTCTTTTTGCCGTCACATTTGACAATTTTAAAAGCGTTTTAACTTTTGCATCGCTATAAATTTACTTATTTTAAACATTGACACATTTGAAAATGGCAGAAAAACTTACTGAATCAGAACGAATTGAGATATTAATGATGCGTGGGTGCGGTGATCGTCAACGTTCTTTTGAAGGGGTTCGTATTTTGTTTAATACTGTTTATCTGGATCCTCACATTAGTAAAAGTACGGTATGCCGAACAATTCAAAAGTTTGAAGTCTTTCGTCAGGTGAAGGATTTACCTAGAAGGGGACGTGCATTAACAGCAACAGATGAAGAAACTAGTTTGAATGTGTTATTTACAGTGGAAGAAAATCATCACGTGTCCACAACAGAATTAGGTCAAATTCATGAGATCTCTCAAAAATCTGCTCATACGATTCTTAAATAAGCAAGAATGAAAGCCTATAAAATGCAAAATAAAAATTTTGCATTGAAAAGTGTTAAAAAAATCTGGGCGTTCCATTTAAAAAAAAAAAGTTGGACGTATTGCCGATTAAACCGGAAGTGAGAAAAATATTAACTGTATTGCATAAAATGCATTTATATTAACTATACCCCCATACCAAATTTCAGAAATCATAATTTTCAAATAACAAAGTTATTCGACCGTTCCGGGACTTTTTACTAACCCTGTATATAAAACCACAGAAAACAGAAAGCAAGAAATACTTCGATGAAAGTGAGATACGTATGCGTGAGAGTGACCAAGATCCCTGGAACCTAACATTAGACAAAATAGAGAAAAGGATAGAAACTACTAATTATCAAAAAAAAATTTCGTTCTATTTTATTTCAAACAAAATGGTTTGTGTGTCCGAAGATATTGAATCAGTAGAAGTAAAAATCATTAACCCATTAATTGAGCTGCTTGAGAGCTTGACTTTTCATATAAAACTACATCGCATCTTTGAAGAAGAAAGCATGTCTTACTTATACTTAAATTTATGCATTTAAAAAAACTTTATTTAACGTGAAAAAGAAATTCTTAATATCAGAAGTGTGCCGATTCGATCTGCTTGCAATTACTGACTACTTTTCATTTATTAAAGGATTGTGAGATTAGTTCTTGATTTGTTTTTACTTTAGAAATTTGGGAATAGATTTTCCATTATATCTATGTTGATTATCCGATCTACGGCTTAATACGTTACCCTTCATATTGATAATTATTTTCTATTTTCTTATACTTTGCTTTTGTTTTATTTTTAATTTTATAATCTCTCTTGTTTTGGTTATGTGTTAAATACAAATATAAAATATGCATATGTTTTTCATGCATTTTTTAAATACATCGAAAACTTTCCAGAAACTTTTCTGTAAATTCGACCTTATTTTTAATTATTCGAGCACCACTTCCCTATATTTATTACGGATAATTTCCGTTGATAGTTTTTTCTCGTCTAAACTTTTTCAGCAATCGGGACTTGTTCTATCAGAAACAATCGATTAAATAGATTTACAAATAGTAACCACTTCTCAAAGTGGATAAACACAGCGAATGGATTCTCATTTCACCGAATACATGAGGAAGAATTGTCATTCTTAGAATACACTAAACAACAAATATGTAAAAGAAAGCTAAGCAACACTTATAAAAACAAAGCATGTAGTAAAGCAATAAAATACCATTTGATTAGGATCAACTTCTTTTCTCGCGTTTTCTACTTCTCCCTAGATATTTTACTCTTTTTTCCAATAAAGTCTCTAATTTGGGAGAACGATACAATATAAAAGCAAACAAACAAATGTTTGAAATGTGCTCAATTTAAATGTTTTATATTTACATATTTATACCGGATGTCACAGCCCATAGATTCCTGCTCCTAACTTTTTTGTTTATAGATATTTTTGTATTGTTTAGTATTTGATATATGTATTGTAAATTTGCAATTATTTAACCAATAGGTATTAGGTATCATAATTTTTTATTACTTCCAGTTTAGGTCGAAATATGCTGACATTTTTGCATATTTTAGTTCGACGCAACTTTCTAAGTCTGATAACTTAATATTTGTTGGCTTCCATTTCCATGGTTAACCAAAAAGCTGTACCTATCTAAAAAGCTAAAGAAATATGACATTCATTTTCAAATACCTCACCACAAATTTTACTACACTGGACGTATATTTCAATGGCACAGCCTGTCATCATCCCCAGCAGTGAAACTGAGGGGAAAGAATATGCGCTAAAATTGTATTGTTATACGAATACTAAGTATATGTGGTACAAGAATAAAAATACATTGTAAGATTTTTTGGTGTTATGTTAAAAGTTAGGACGATTTTTTAGCGTATTCGCAGTACTTTAAATTGAAAAACGATAACTCAAATTTTTGGTTAACCAAGGAAACAAAACCTAGCAAAACCTAAATATATTTTTTGTAAAACCGGAAGTCATAAAAATTGTAACGTAAATCAAATAATTCTAAATTTACAGTTAATAATAGTTTTCCAATTTTATTAAAAAAAAAAAATACCTATAGATAAAACGTTATAGGCCGAGGCCTATGGATTTGGGATAGCTGGTGTAAATTATATGCATATTTAAGCTTTGTATTTGTTGGATCTTTTACAATCCTACAATTGGGAGTTTGTTTATTTCTCTGGCAATTATTATTATTTACAGTTTCTACTGCTTATAATCGGGCTGGTTTCGGCAGAAGTTCTCCAAGAGCAGAGTTCAGAAGAAATCGACCCAATTACACAAACGGGAGATAGCGCTGAAGATAATGAACAAAGTAAACGCACGCTTTTCAGTAACGGAAACCATTACGCTTTGGAGAAGCATGTCAAGTACCATCCGTCCGGCTACAAATATTTTCTGGGCTACAGACCAGTAAAATTGCAGTTAGTGCCGGTTGCAAAACCTTTGCATCCGCGAATACCTATGAGAAGTATGATGCATTTACGACCGGTACATAAACCTCTAGTGTCTCTGATACCGCCTAAAGTAAATCCCGTTTACAAACCAGGGGGTTACGTGTATAATAAACCACTGCCAGTTAATGTACCTCCCAACATACCTATGAAACCATGGCAGCACCAAGGATGGGACAGCTTCAGACCGGATGACAAGCCGTTTGTACCATCTGCACCAGGTCCTGAGCCAGACAACAATTTACCAGATCCGAATTTCGCCCAACCAGCAATACCATCTGCTCCCCCCACCGCATTTCCTGCTGTTCCTTCAGTAAACATTCAACCTAATCCACCTTTCAATGTGCAGCCAGTGCAGCCTGTGTTCCCTAGTGTTTCAATAAAACCCGCGGTACCAATACAACCTGTTTTCCCCGTTCACCCTGTTTTACCTGCCCCACCAGCTGTACCTACCGTTCATTTACAACCCGCTGTACCTGTACATCCTCCAATACAACCTAATGTACACTTTTCTTTTCCTGCACCTTCACCTGTTCAAGTTCCGGTGCATCCGGCAATTCCGGTGCAGCCCACTGTTAATACATTTGTACCTCACAACCCGTTAGTACCTATAAACATCCTTCCTGGTAGATTAAATATTCCTGTTCCGAATTTAGGGGTTCTGCCATTAGGATCTTCCGTGCCCATACAATTGACCCCGCATCAACCTCAGATTTTACACAAACCGGCACTTTTCCCAGTCGCATCATCAGTACCTGTTCATTTATTCCCACAACATCAACATGTAGTGCAGAAAACACCAATTTTACCGGTGGGGCCACAATTTCACGTTGTGCATCAACATCCACGAGAAGTTCACAACACCCCAGTTGTCGAACCACCTGTGGTGCAAAAGTTTGTGCCAGATCTTCATCAAGCGGTTATACCGCGACCGCAAGTTTATCTTGGCGGACCACAAATAGTATCCGGACAGGTACCATTAGAAAGCGGATTTGCTCCAATGGGGAACCAACCCGGACGACCACCTATTCAAATATCCGTGAATCAACATCAATCCGACATTAACAATATTCTATCCGGCGTTCCGGAGAGACATAACTTCCAATACTTCATGCAACATTTTCCCGCCAACAACATCCAACATCAGCATGCAGTGAATATACAGGCTCAAAATTACGAAAATGAACAAGAACACCAACAGCAACACCAATTTCAAGAACATCAACACCAATTTCAAGAACATCAGCACCAAATGCAAGAACAGCAGATATTCGAAAACGGTTTTTATCAACCAGGAAAGACTGATTTGCAAATTCCTGAATATTTACCGGAACATCCGCATTTTAAACAGTTGCAGTATCCACAGGATAATGCATTTGCAATAAAAAAACGATGAAATTTTGCAATTCTTAGGTGTGAATCAATTGAGAGTGTATGTGGTTAGGCAAAGGTTTGTACATTTTTGTTATGTTGCCTGAATTATTTTTAAGGTGTGATTATATATTGATTGTTGCAATAAATGTTATATTTATTGAACATATTTATTTTACATGCTACCATGAAATCCCTTATATTTCTTTTCCCGCATCAGTCTTTTACATAACGATCGTTTTCAATACGCTACAAGCTAATGGGTTTAAAAAAAAATGTTATGTGTTCGTTGTTCTTTTGTCCCAAAGGATTAGTAATTTGGGTTACTATGTTTACAAAATACATGTATAGAATTCTAAAATTATAATAAGAGCTCAAAATTTCTAGCTTTGGTTGGTATGCAAGGCCTCACATCAAAAAATAAAGATGGATTCTTCGAATAACTATTAATCAGTAGCTAATTTAGCAATCCCTGCATCATTAATATAGGGCTAGCACATAAGTCAACTGTAGAGTTTTTGAACAATTATAATAATTTTTTAAGTTCATGCTTTTGTTCCATCGTGTTGTCTAATGTTTTATGAAATAAATCATGTTATATTTAAATCTGGAAGACGTCATAACTACGAAAGGCGAGGAGCGGTCCTATATTCACATAATATTTTAACCTGTAAACGTTTGTTACACTGCTAATTGAGCAACTTGTATATCGGTGCACGTTAGTAATTGTGCATTGGTTAAAGTGGTGAAGTATTGGAAACTTCTTGCATATCATCCGCAAACATAACTGCATTAGCGATTGGTATGTTATTAATATCTAAAATATATAGCAATGGATTAAAGGCACATCCCTGCGCAACATCCTTATTTAATAATACATTAATCTGATTTTACTCCATTTTCTTCAACATGTATTCAATATTCTGCAAGTAGGATGAAAACCAATTCAGTGCAACCTCTAAAACTCCATAGCATTTAAATTTCTTCAAAATAATTACGTGGCCAACCAGGTTAAAAGCTTCACTTAAATCCAAAAAGCAATCCATACACCATTCACCAACATTTAGGACGACATATAGTTGAAGTATTAAAGTTAAAATTACGGTAGTGTAAAAAAAGTAAATAAAAAAGAAGTAGCCGCTTGGACCAGATTGCATAAAGTAAGTAAAATGTTTTAAAAACTAACTGAAAAACTGACATTACTTAATAAAGGTGAACATCAATAATTTAAAATTTAAATGACAGAAAACGAAACTTAAAAGTTAAAAATAGTACATCAGTACTAAAAATCAGAGAAGTATGGTCACCGACAAGTAAAGCTACAATTTTATTCAATAATTTTAATACTTTACATAGTATAGGTTTAAGGAATTTAAGTAAAACTTATTTAGTGAGTGCGTCATTTAAAGTTTACATATATTTTCTTACGCAATGCACAAATTACACTGGGCAAGAAATTTTCGAAAAGTTCATGCTTCCAAGCTGAAAATAGTCATTTCTTAATGAATTCAATGTGCTGAACACGAAAATGACTAAGAAAAAGCTGAATTGGCTACGGGTTTTCTGTAATATGTACGCATATTTCAGAAAAAGTGTACTTATGTCAATATTATAATACATGGTAAGAAAACATTAGTCTGCTTCTGGCTTTCGACTTCTTTTGGCCTGCCGTTTGTAGTGGACTTGTGGAGCATCTCTACTGATTGTCCAACAATAGTCAGCTAGCATTGACGTAGACCATTTGCTTTGGTACCGTTGCTCAATGGTGGCAATGTCCTGATGAAAGCGTTCGCCGTGCTCATCGCTGACCTGCCCGCAGTTATCAGGAAAGAAATCTAAGTGGGAATCAAGAAAGTGGATCTTTAAGGACATATTGCAGCCGAATTCATGAAACATATCCTCAACCAGACACTTGTAATTTTCTGCCTTGTCATTCCCCAGGAAGTTTGCTGCCACTTGATAGAATGCATCCCAAACCTGTTTTTCTTTACCTTGAAGAAGTTCCTCAAACTTGGGGTCTCGGAAGAGCTGTCTAATTTGAGGCCCCACAAAGATGCCCTCTTTAATTTTGGCTTCACTGAGTCGAGGGAATTTTTCATGCAGGTACTTGAATGCTGGTCCATTCTTATCCATGGCTTTTACCAAGTTTTTGACAAGACCGAGCTTGATGTGTAAAGGAGGAATGATGATTTTGTGTGGCTGTGCCAATGTACATTCGTTCCTCCAGGCTTAAAAAATGCTCTCGGAGGCCAGTCTTTCTTGATGTAGTGCAAATCGATTGCTCTGCTGTCCCACAGACAAAGAAAACAGCAGTACTTTGGATATCCCTGCTGCAAACCCATCAACAGAGATACTACCTTCAGGTCAGAACATATCTGCCAGCCATACTTGCTGTAGTTAATCGTCTCCAGTAGCTGCTTTAGATTGCCGTAAGTCTCCTTCATGTAGACCGCATGTGCAATAGGTATGGATGGAAGCTGGTTCCCATTATTCAACAAAACCGCCTTTAGGCTCAGTTTTGAAGCGTCTATAAACAGCCGCCATTCGTGGGGATCATGTGCAATACCGAGAGCTTGTAGTAGACCATCAATATCGCAGCAGAACACAAGGCTTTCTTCTTTCTTAAAGAAAGCTTCGAAGAGCTAATGGCGAGTGCGAAATGAAGTCACTCGGACATTCTGTTCCAGAAGATTCCACTGTCGAAGTCTTGAGGCCAGTATCTCCGCTTTGCTTTTCGACAGATCCAAATCGCGAACAAGATCGTTCATTTCATCCTGGGTAATTTTATGTGGTGCAGATGTTTCGTCAAAGCACGAAAAGTCATCATCCTTACTGCCACGTTGAGGAGAACTCGCCGACGCATGGCCATCCTCATCGTCTGAACTGATAGAAAAATCTGTAGGAGGTTCTGGAATTGGGAGTCCTTCGCCATGAGAGACAGGTCGCAGAGCAGATGGTATGTTAGGGTATTCAACTGTCCACTTCTTCTTCTTGGTGATGCCTCCAGAAGCTGGTGGTACCATACAGAAATAACAGTCGTCAACGTGATTGGTGCGCCCCCTCCAAATCATGGGCACACCAAATGGCATTGCCTTTCTTTTGCCATTAAGCCACTGTGAAAGATTTACGGCACAAGTGCGGCAGCATACGTGTGGGGCCCAGTCTTTGTCCTGGTCGCCTATCTTGCAACCAAAATACAAATGATACGCTTTCTTAACTGTTGCACTGATGTTCTTTTTCTGTGCAGCAAATGTCACTTCTCCGCATATATAACAGAAGTTATTTGCACTATTAACACAGTTACGAGGCATTGCTACTGTTTAGTTACTTTACACTATAGCAATCACTTATGTATGCTAGAGCTTCGAAAAATATGCGCGAATGAACGGACATTGCACGAGTTAATTGTCACGGCGGCCATTTATAAATAAACTATAATTAGCTATTGCTTGATATTGCGCAATCAATTTCGCAACACTCTCAATGGAAACTTACAGCAAATGCTGCATTAACTTCTTTGCATGAAGGGGTGATGCATAATGACGCAAAATTTCG
Organism: Cetonia aurata; assembly: GCA_949128085.1. NCBI lineage: Eukaryota > Metazoa > Arthropoda > Insecta > Coleoptera > Scarabaeidae > Cetonia > Cetonia aurata. The sequence goes on from OX421885.1 coordinate 5,481,883, forward strand.
TAATTTCTCACTAAATTGCATTACATTATGCAATAGCATCTATACAATGGACAAAACGTCAATATCTCTGGAACGTGAGCCAATCAACTTTTTTCAATGTGATATTCGTGTTCAGCACGTTGAATTCATTCAGGATTGGGTACTTTCACCTAAGAAGCAATTTCACGGTTGACCAGTGTTATAGAGGTATTAGCTTGATGAGCATACAAGCAAAAGCATACGAGAGAATACTAGAGCAGAGACTGTTAGAGGAGATAGAATGTGACATGGACACATCGCAAAGTGGATTTCGGAAAGGAGGGAGTATTCAGGACCACATTTTCACAATTAACCAGTTGCAAGAGAGAATACGGGAGACAGGAAAAAACTACGCTTTGGCATTTTTAGATCTAGAGAAAGCATTCGACACGGTTTCGAGAAAAAGAATAATGGAAAGCTTATGGAAACGAAAGGTAAACGGGCAATTAGAACGAGCCATATTAGCATTGTACAAAGAAACAAGATGCGTGGTAAGAACTAATAATATGGAATCAGAAACATTTATTATAAATAAAGGACTGCGCCAGGGAGATGTACTAAGCCCAACATTGTTCAACACGATCATGGATGATATAATCAAAGAAGTAAATACAAGAGCAAAGCCTGTATATATCGGAAATTGGAATGTGGAACCCGTATTTTTAAGGCATTGTGCGTCTGCCGACGGCTTGGTGATATTTGCAAGAGACGAGAAAGGCCTTGAACTTAACTTAAGATATGGAATGAAGCCTTAGCAGAGAGAAACTTAAAAATTAATGTGAACAAATATTATAAATCAATAAACATTGCATTGGAAGGAACTCAAATAGAACAAGTAGAGCTTTTTAAATATCTGGGGGTACATATAGACTGTAAGGCGTCTCAAGAAACCGAAATAAATAGTAGGCTGGAAAATACAGCGAAATTGTACCACGCGATTCGAAAGCCATTTTTATGGAAGAATGAAGTGATAAGAAGGGCCAAAATGAATGTATACAAGGCGGTGTTTCTACCTGTTTTAATGTTTGGTTGTGAGAGTTGGGTGCTCACAAAAAGAATGAAGAGCAAAATTTAGTCTTTAGAAATGTAATGCCTCAGAGGATTCCTCGGAATAGCAAGAAAGGATACAGTAAGAAATTCAGCAGTGAGAGAGGAATTAGCATCCGAGCCAATCAGTAAGAAAATTGAGAAGCAACAACTGAACTGGTATGGGCACCTAGTTAGAATGAGGAGTGCCAAACCAGTAAAGAAAATATGGGAGTCGAGAATCCTGCTGAGGAGGCCACGAGGAAGACCAGTGAAAACCTGGAACAAAAGCATAGAAGCTATAATGAAAAAACGCGGCCTGACACCGAAACGAGCGAAACAAATGGCAAGAAACAAGAAAGAGTGGGCGAAGTTTATATCCAGAGAACATTGAAATTAATGCAAACATACAACAAAAACCTTACACCTAGCGGTATTCAAGGTTTTTGATTATATATATATCTGTATATAAGGAGTATTAGAGAGAGTGAGTGTAGTGCACGTGTGTGTTTGACGGCTCTCCTGATTTTATTATATTTTCATAGTTTCTCTCAACTTTTTTAAGGTAATCTTTATAGTTATCTATAGAACTAATTACTGGCGAGAGAGTGGTCTATGTAATGTTTGCTTAGACTTGCTTATTTTCGTGTAAAAAGCCTCATAATTATGGCACTAGTATTGATCTTATAAACTGTACGTTTTTTTTTTTTTGCCTGCAGCTTTTTATTCTGCATAAAATACACATATTTTATGTGGCGGAAAGATTTGTGTTTTATACGTATTTGCTTACTATCCTTTGTACTCCTTATATGTGATCCTTTCCGTTGGTCTGGTCGTGTTTGTCTCGAAGTCGCCGCGACGGACCCCGCTGGCGCCGAAGAGTATCCCTTGTTTGATCCCTACTAGCTAATTTTTTTTTTTCTAATTTGCCTGTCCAGATACATAGTTAACTGCAAAATGCCAGGTTTATGTACAATATGTAATAAACAAGACTCGAATTTACTCCTACAATGTGATAACTGTAAACGGCATATGCATGCGAGCTGTTCGCTGATTGATACGGATGACGCTAAGCGTCTAACGCGTCAGCGAGCAAGGGGTATCAAGTTTTTCTGCTCAAGTTGTGACAAAATTGTTGATCATTTGGCCGAAGTTAGATCAATGCTGATAGCAATTTCTAATAGACTTGATAAACTAGAAACAAACTCAGAAAATATTTCCCCTTCAGTAGTTGAAAAAGTGGTTAATGAATCGAAGGAGCGTGTTCAGAGGGAGAATAACTTAGTCGTGTTCGGCCTGGAGGAGCAGCAGAGGGACAGGGAGGATGTTCTAAAGCTTATTAGTGCAGCTATGCCTGATGGGGGCGTCGTAGATAATATTGTTCATGTGATGCGGCTTGGTGAATCTGCAAACAATAAATGTCGAGCTCTTCGTGTTGTCTTCAACAATCCCTTTTCTGTTAAGGCCGTTTTACGGAAGAAGCAAAAGCTTAAGTCGAATCCCTCGTACAAACATATATTCATCAAAAAGATGAAACAAAACATCAGAGAGACCTCTTTAAAAGGTGCTTGAGGGAACTGAAGGAGCGTAAGAAGTCTGGGGAAGAAAATCTTGTTGTTAAATATGTTGACGGTTTGCCTACTGTCATTACTGCTAGACCAGATGAACAACCAGAGAGTCCGGTGGTGGTTAATACTGTGGAAGAGCCAAATCAGCAACAAAAAAACGCATAAACTCCAACAGTGCTAATTTTATACTTTATTATCAAAATGTGCGTAGTATAAGAGGTAAAATTAAGGACTTTTATTGTAATATAAGTGATTGTTTGTATGATTTTGTAGCTTTGTCTGAAACTTGGCTGTTACCTGATGTTTATAACACAGAACTGTTTCCTCCTGACTATAACGTTTTACGATGCGATAGAGATTTCGCTTTAATGAATGTTGCGCGTGGAGGAGGTGTATTACTTGCTTATAAAAAATGTTACCAGGTTAGATTGTTAGACCTCTCGAAACTGTTAATTGAATTGCCTACCTTTAATATAATAGGCTGCCAATGCAACTTTGTTAATACTAGTTTGTACATTTTTGTAGTATATATACCAAAAACACCTTCCTTAGACGAGCTTGATATTTTATTAACATATATGGTGCAGAATTTCTTAACTGTTGGCAATTGCTTTTCTTGGGTGATTTCAACATTCCTCAATATGTTCTGGCAAATAAGGATGACCGGCTCTACACGATCATTGCTGAGCATTGCGAATTCTTAAATCTACAACAACTAAATACTGTATACAACGAAGAAGGAAAGTTACTTGATTTAGTTTACGCGAATTACAACTGTTCGGTACAGCGCTGTGAGGAGCCTCTTGTTAAGGAGGATTTGATTTATCACCCGCTTTTGGAAGTATTATTTACTTTTGCCTATAAACTAAAAAAGGGTTTCCCAGCTAACCCTGTTGGTAGTCAATATAATTTTCGAAGAGCTGATTATCCAGCTTTGTACAACTCCTTGCTTGAGGTGGATTGGTCAATTTTGCAGATTTACACGGATGTGGATGAAGCCTGTGGGATGTTTTATAATTTGTTATATAGTATTTTGGACAAACATGTACCAACTTATGTAAACAGAAATAAAAGATATACTTATCATCATTGGTATACTAATGACATAATACAAACAATAAAACAGAAGTTTAAATATTTTAAGAGGTACAAACGCTCCCTTCTTTTATCTGATCTTAATTTGTATAAATATTTTCGCTTGAGTGCAAAAACTAAAATACGTGTAGCATATGATAATTACTTGCGTTCGGTAGAGACATCCATTGTGGATGATAGTTCAAATTTTTGGTCTTTTGTGAACGCTAGGAGGAATCAAAGTCGAATACCTAGTAAGATGTTCTTTCAGAATGTTGAGCTAAATGATCCGCAAGACATTGTAAATGCATTTAGTACTCATTTCTCCAGTGTGTTTCAACCAGCAGGATCTCACACCTACCCAAGTAACTCATGTCATAATTCTCTTACACTTAATTTGTCTTCGATAAATGAGGATGATATCTTGAAATCCATTTCAAAACTAAAAAATAAAATTACTGCAGGCCATGATCAAATTCCAAGCTTTATAATTCGTGATTGTGTAAACGTCTTTACTCAACCACTTAAAATACTTTTTAATCTATCCCTTAACACTGGGATTTATCCAACTATCTGGAGGGTCTCTAGAGTCAGTCCAATTCTGAAGGCAGGTAATGTTAATGAAATATGTAACTATAGACCCATAGCGAGTACTACTTTGTGGTGATTTCAACATAAATTTTAATGAATTAGAAAGCATCAACATGAAAAAACTGACAGATATAACGAGGTCATATGGCTTGACTCAAACAATTACTGAACCGACAAGAGTTACTAAACAGACAAGCACTACAATCGACAACATATTCACTAGTGATACTGAATACGAGGTAAAAGTGGTAGTGTCGGCGTTATCTGATCATCACGCTCAGATAATATCAATATCTCATGACCAAATACCAATTCCAAATACACCCAAGGTACAAAAACGCATCATCACTAATGAGCAATTAATAAAAATTAGAAGTACATTAGAAAAAATGAACTGGTCATCCATAATAAATGAAGTGAACGACGTAGATAACTGTTATGAACGTTTTCTAATAAGGCTCCAGAACGCAATCAAAAATAACTCCCAAGAAAAGTGTTGTATCTCAAACACCAAAAAGAAAAACTGGTTAACAGAGGAGATTAGAGTACTATCAGCAATAAAAAGGCAGATGTATAAGGGAAAGTTGCAACAAAGGATTACAGAAGCAACATACAAGTCATTCTGTCAAGTACTAAAGAAAAAAGTGGAAGTGGCGAAGAAAAATGCTTACTTAAATGATATAACCAACTCACGAAATAAAGTAAAAACTACTTGGAATGTTATAAACGACATAAGGGGCAAACAGAAAAAGACAAGTTTTGACACAGCCGCATTCACAGATAGAAATGACGATGCCATTAATACTTTGACAGATATGAATACTTATTTTATCAACTCAAGCCATGACAGTAACGGAACCGGAATAAAAAACGCTACTAAAAGACCATTAATAAAAAAAGTACCCAATACTTTTTCTCTATTTTTGACTGATCCGGCAGAGGTGTTGCGTATCATTCAAAATCTGAACAATACATCAGCTGTGGGCGACGATGAAGTACCAGTAAGAGTACTGAAATTTTGTGCAAGTGCTCTGTCTGTTCCCTTGGCGCACGTAATTAATACGTCTTTCAAGACGGGAAAATACCCAGAACTTATGAAAAACACTATAATAAATCCTATTTATAAGAAGGGGGAGAAATCCAGTTTCGAAAACTACAGGCCGATCGCTCTTATCTCAAATATATCCAAAATTATAGAAAAAATTGTATTTGAACGCATAATGAAATTTATAATTAAAAATAATATTTTGGAAAAATCACAAAATGGATACATAAGAGGAAGATCTACTACCAGAGCTGTTTTCCAACTTCTGGAAGAAATAATAAGTGGAATCAACTCGAAAGCATGTACATCTGCTCTTTTATTAGACCTTTCAAAAGCTTTCGACCGGGTTGACCACCAAACTTTTCTAAACAAACTAGAAGAGATGGGTTTCCGTGGAGTTGCGCATAATTGGTTAAGTTCGTACCTACACAATCGGAAACAGTGCGTTCAAGCAAACTTGGAAAATGGCGAGCGAATAAGATCTGGGTGGGGTCGTTGTGTCTCTGGTGTACCGCAGGGTACTATCCTGGGCCCTATTCTATTTTTACTATACGTAAATGACATGCCGGGGAATGTTCAGTGTTTAACGGTGCAATACGCGGACGATACCTCATGTGTGATAAAAACAAACTCTTTGCAACAAAATGTGACAGAGTTAGAAAATACTATAAACTCACTAAACGAATGGATGACTGATCACAACCTCCTGATGAATATTAATAAAACACAAATAATAAATTTTAACAACAATATTGAAAATATAGAAATTAAATACCAGAACAAATCACTTACCTCTTCTGATGTGGTGTCCTTCCTTGGGATGAAGCTGGACTCTCGTTTATCCTGGAATAGTCACATCGAATATCTCGCATCTAGACTGGCTGGTTTTTGTTATTGTCTTCGGGTCATATCGCGATGTGTTTGCCTTGAAGCTGCACTTAGTGCATATAATGCATACATAAACTCCCGTTTGACGTATGGTGTAATTTTCTGGGGCAATTCTGTCGGCATGGAACGTATATTCAAGCTACAAAAAACAAGTGTTAGGGCTGTTTTTAATCTAAGGAACAGAGACAGTTGCAAATCATATTTTATAAACAATAATTTACTTACCTTGCCATGTTTATATATCCTAGAATGTGCATTATTTGTTAAAGCTAATTATGCAGACTTTTTTCATAAGTATGAGCTACACCACACTCACAATACTAGGAGTACTGTGACTCCACATCTTTTGGCGCCTCAGACACATTTATCAAAAGTACAAAGGAATGCTCTACACTATTGCATCAGGATATATAATCATATACCAGACAATATAAAAGCGTTTCCTTATGCTTTGTATAAGAAAAAATTAAAAGAAAACCTAATTTGTAACGCTTATTACACCATAAATGATTTCTTGTCAAATCAATTTAATTAAATGTTTATACTGTTTGATTCACATTTTGACTCTCTTGTTTTAACATGTGTGTACATTGTTTTTTCTTTTCGTTTGTTACTTGTTTTGTTGTTTTTTGACATTTTTTATGCATCTTTTGCAAAATGAAATGAAATATAAAATAAATAAAATAAATATCTATATTATCGAATTTCTCAAAGGTATTGGAGGGTATTTTGCATAGTTACCTTAGCCCACATATAAGTAAAACTATTACAGACTGCCAGCACGGTTTTTTGCGGGGACGATCAACGGTCACCAACTTGATTTCCTTTACGCAGTATGCTTCCGAGATTATTGATGATCGGGGTCAGGTAGATGTTATTTATACAGACTTTGCCAAAGCATTTGACCGTCTTGATCACTCCATACTACTAGCTAAGCTCTCTAATACCGGTATAAGTGATAAGCTATTAACTTTGTTAAGTTCTTATTTACAACGTCGACGATTCTTCGTTTTTTATAAAGGTTTCGCGTCTACCTATCAATCTATGCTGTCTGGCGTCCCTCAGGGTTCCAATCTGGGCCCACTTTTATTCTTAGTGTTTATTGATGATCTTGTTAACTCGCTGGATTGTAAGTGTCTACTTTTTGCCGATGATGCAAAGTTTTTTTCGTCTATAGATTCATTAGATGATGCTATGGCTTTGCAAAATAATTTGAACAAAGTATATGAGTGGAGTCAAGCAAATAGATTGTATCTCAATATTTCTAAATGTAAAATTATGACCTTTACACGTAAGAGAACGCCCATTATGTACAATTACCGCCTTGAAACTGAAATCCTTGGTAGGCCTGACATAATTACTGATTTAGGGATTACTTTTGACCCAAGAATGTCATTTTCATTTCATATAGATATAATGGCTTCAAAGGCAAATAAAATGTTGGGCTTCGTCTTGCGAACATCTAAATACTTCCATCACGTTGGTACGATGTGTAGTTTATTCAATGCTTTAGTAAGGCCTAGAGTGGAATATGCTGCATTGGTTTGGAACCCGCTGTACTTCGTTCACAAGGTACGCTTGGAAAATGTCCAAAGAAAATTTTTAAAATATATCTCTTTTCGAACTACTGGTGTTTATCCTGAACGTGGTTATCCTCAGGAGCAACTTTTAAATATCTTTAATACCCACTCCCTTGTAACTAGACGTTCGGTGCAAGCTCTAAAATTCATATACGGCATTATTCATGGAAGTATTTATTGTCCACAAATACTTAAAAAACTGCTTTTTTTGGTTCCGAGACCATCGTCCAGATGTTCCTTAACATTTTATCTTTCTACTCCGCGTACTAACTTACTTCTTAAGTCTCCTGTAAGAGTTATGTGCGAAACCTATAATAGCATCAGCTTTGCATGTGACATTTTCTGCTGTACATTGGGAGCTTTGGTTCGCACCTTTTTATCTATTAAATGAAGTGCTATGTCTCTTTCTCTTGTGTTTTTTTTTTTTTTTTTTTTTTTTTTCTGTAATTTGGGACGGAATCAAAGCTCTCCTGTCGCCATGCTTAGAGTTATTCCTTTGTTATATATACATTTAAATTGTTAGTATATGATTGTACTTATTTTTATCTTTTCTCTAATTTGTATTTACTTTGTTTTTTGTATTTACTTTGTATTTTTGTATTTACTTTGTCCTTATTTTGGTGTTAGCACTGTTGGACAAATAAACCATTATTATTAAACCATTATTATTATATATGAGTATATGGACGATTTCTTGGGTAGCGGCATTAACTTGAAAAATTACTCTATTGTTTCTTTATTTTTATTGCCAATATTTCGCATCTAGCTTGATGCTTCATCAGGGCTCAACTACAATATTTATTATTAAAATTTAATTAATAAGTATGTAAAATGTATTACTTACAATTTGAAAACAGATGTGAAAAAAAATCTCCACCTTAAGAATCTACGTTTTAATTTAAAATGAATTTGTAAAAATGTCGTTAAATTTGTAAAATAAAATTTTTAAATTTAAAATGTCGAAAAGCTAAAATTATTGAATAGATACACATTAAAAAAGTTGTCACATTACAAAAACGGAGAAGGACAAATTCACATATGCACGGAACAAACAACAACAGTTAAGTGAGTGAAGTTATGGATTTAAGTAAAACCCGGTTAAATAGTTGACTGTGTACAGTCTTGAACAAAATAAATTGAATTTATTATATATTATATTTATTATTGTTGCATGTCAAAGTCACAAGCACTTGGAATTGCTTTAAAAATTCTTGGGATTTGGCGAATAAAATGGAAATAAATTGAGAAATTGAATGTATATCCATCTAAATAAATTATACTCTTGGCAAAACCTATGAAAATTTGGACGTAGTGGAAGGCTAGAAGAAGAACACTCATAGGGTGATTTAGTCTTTTTGACATATATGTATATATGTAATATGATACGTATGTCAATAAATTGATATTCTTGTTCTTATTCTATCTACTATGAAACTAATAGCAACAGTTAGCGGTGAAAAACGATAAATGGATCCACAAAGTATTTCTTGCCATATGTGTTAATGGTCCTTTGCGAGAACGTTTGCTTTTGCTTTTGGAATTAGGATAGTGTCTGTGTATCTTGCACCAGCCCTAGGAACAAGAAAATCTACCTGACTGAGCAAAGACCGATCAAAGTCGATCTTATTATCTATAAGTTTAATTAAAATGTTGGCGCTAGTAACATCTCTGCGATGAGTTAATGAATCCATGTTATGGATACGCAGTAAACCATCGTAATCCGCTCCACGAAAGTGACGGTAATTTTGAATGACAGATATTTTAAAAATCTTTTTTGCACTCTCTCTAATTCAAGCTGATGGCATGTATATATAGGATACCATACTGCACTAGCATATTCAAGCCCACTTCGTACTATGCTATATAAAAAAGGGTTTTTAGAGCGGTGATGTCAGAAAAATTTCGGCATGTTCTTATTAAAAATCCAAGATTTCGTAAGGCAGTATTACATATGGTTTCTATATGCTCAGAAAACTGAAGGTGAGCATCAACCTGTATTCCCAGGTCTTTGATCTTAATATGCCTTGCGATATCAATTTGTTCCAAGCTGTAGGAAATAATAATAGGCGATTTACACCTGGTGTAGCTCATTTGTTGATATTAAGCCTAATTTTGTTTACTGTACACCAGTTCTTGATTACTTCTAGATTTCTTTGGAGTACACTGCAGTCGGAAGTCTGCAGTCAAATCATCCGCATAAGCTAGGACTTTACATGTAATAGATGTTAAAAGATCATTAATGTAGATATTAAATAATAACGGTCCTAGATTGGAGCCTTGTGGAACTCCTGAGGTAGTTATGAAAGTATCTGAGAGAAAACCATTGTAGCACACCTACGCGGATCTGTACTGCAGGTAGGAAGACATTAAATTTACAGTTGTGGTAGAAAATCCAAAAGCTGATAATTTGGAGAGTAAGATATTATGATCAATAGTGTCAAAGGCTTTTGCAAAATCGGGGTAAATTATATCAACTTGCTGCCTGTTGTCTAAATACCTGCTCACAAATTGGGTAACTTCAATCAAGCTTGTTACAGTTGACCTTCCTGTCATAAAATCATGTTGGGATGGCGAAATGTGAGGTTTTGCGCATGCATAAAGTTTACGATAAAGGACTTGCTCAAACACTTTGGCACAAGTGGATAATATGCTAATAGGTCGGTAGTTAGAGATATTATTTCTTTTACCGTGTTTGAAAATTGGCACTATTCGGCTTACTTTCCATAGTTCAGTAAAGGTGCAAGTTCGTAGACTTAAATTAAAGATATTGGTTAAAGGTTCGCTCAGCAGAAAAGCGCAATCTTCAATAAAGAAATTAGGAAGGTGATCGTGACCGGATGTACCATCAGGCTTGATTTTCCTCAACACGTTTAATACCTCATCACTGCTTATAGAAGTTATTTGAACACAATCTGATATGGAGTTGTTCACTATAGAGCTATTGGTTGATATATTGGGAGGTTGGAAAACCCTTGAAAATAAATCAGCAAATGATTGTACAATATCCGCAGGGCTGGTAAGTGTTCCATGTTCGGAAATCATTTGAGGTGGAATTCTTGATTTTCCCTGTTTCTGGCGGACAAATTGTCAGAATTGTTTTGGGCCACCCTTTACTTGTTCCTCAGTGTATCTGATTTATTAAATATAATGCAATTTGTCGAAGTCATTATTATTAATACAGATACCAAACATCGGGTAAGATCTTCTCTGATTTCAAATGTTATTGTTTCTAATGTTTATTAATGATGTAGATGATGTGATAGATTGTGCTGATGATGTAACTTTACTCAGCGTCATAATGCCACAGGACTCTCATTAAATTTAGATAAAACCAAAATGCATTAATTTCTATATTTTGCTGTGGTGTGCCAAATAACTCTATCAATGTGATTCCGGGTGCCATGCAAAAATTTGTCTATAACAGTTTTCTATTTGGAGGAATAGCTGTAGTTTCAAACAGACCGTTTAATACCGGTATTTTATAACTCTTGTCTACCGCTTTGATTGAAATTGTTTGTACTGATACGGGCAACGGTTATAAGGCGTTTGTTAAACACACTTCTTTAAAAGCTAACAGGCTAACCGTTGTTCTTTTCACGCCACTGTTACATAATTAATTAAGTACAAATAATGATCCAAACAGTTAAACAAAGTTGTACATTAGCCCTCCTGTAGCTTTAAAAATTACTGGCAATTTCACAGGCAATTGACTTTAATGGCATGTGATAAAATTACACTGGAAGGCAACCCTAGGCTGTCAGACAAACAAAGATAATTGATAAGTAGTTGGTGTGGCTACTTTGCTTAGTTATCAACAAATTTATATGTGAGTAATTTATCGCCATATAATTCTTGCTTCGATGCATGAATTAATTTCACGTTGTTTAGAAATTTGAAATGAAATACGGGACAGGAATTTAAACATAATAACTACGTAACGAATATATTATGCTGGTACAAAACGTTTTGTATTGCGCTTTAAATGTATAACATGCTGAGTTGACGAACTTGCTCGATACATGCTGGAACTTACACTTCCTGAAATGCATTAGATTTTTTCCGATGCTGTATAACTACGCCATTGATTCTAAAATACTGACCCGCTGTACCAAAGTTAAAGATCTTGGAATTCGATACCATCGCATGCAACTTAATATTCTGTAGCTAATGCATCAAATATATCTATTAGAAAATTAAAAAAGAAAACTATCCGTCATTTATTACAATTGTTATTGCAATAATAAGAAACAACCACGAAACTATAATAGATTTTTTAGGAAATATTATGTTGAAGATGTCGGATTGCTAAATCATGAAATTACAACTGAATTTAATAATTAAATGATTCGATAAGCATTATTTACTTAGATGTATGTGCTTTATATATATATAATAAATAATAATTATACTTTAAAAATATATTCTAATTGAAAGGAGGGTAATGTCCAGGTCTACACAGAGAAAAATCCATATTGTAGTATTGACACTTCACTGTTTGACGAAAATTGTAGTAAGAATTCCTACTATTGTGTAAAATTTTAGAACAACGTCGTTGCATTTTCCTACATCAAGGTTACAAAAAAAGCAATAAAATTGTTGAAAAATATTGTGTGACATATTGTGTACGGAACTTTCCACGACTATCTACTAGCGAACGGTTTACTATGCAGCGTCTAGAGAATGTTTTGATAGGCGGCGTACCCGAACTTCGGCGGGCCCTTGTTTATAAACATTACGGCGACTCGGATAGAGGTGTCTGAGAATTGTAACAAAGGCAGTTATATATTAAAACTCGTATTGTAAAGACCTCCGACTTTTATTTAATTTGATATATACCTTAAAATATTCATTTCTAACATTTGGTTGGTGGAGATGAAATGAAATGAATGCTGTATAATTTTCAAGGCATTCCAACATTCAACAGGTAGCCGTCAGACAAATTGGAAATACATCATCTTAAAAATGTAACCAGATCTAATATGTAACTAGGTAGGTATATAAAATTGATGATTATTTGCAATTATGACCACTGCACAGAGAAAACTGTCTAATAGCTAGAAAGAAAAATATTTGTACATGGTAACTCTTTGTGTATACTCTATAATACAAATATATATGATTAGTTTAATGTCAGCAATTATTTGACACTGTTTTATAGCAAAATTTTAGATCTATATAGTAGGAATATCATAATATTAATAATTAGTTTAGTTACATAAATATGTGATACTACAGATTTTAAGATGGCGCTACGCTTGTTTCATAATCTTTGAAATTCTTACTCAATGTAAATTGTGATCCGTAAATATGGCTATGTAATATCTATATGATGCTTACATATAGCTAATATCGTAGAAAAGGTACCGTGATTGACAATCGCCCACAGATGAGAATTACGAGGCGCTTCCATAACTCTGCAGTATGGGCCGGTCTGATCTCCGCAATCACGCTCAATACGACGGCAAATCGCCATCTGTCACCGGCTAATCAAATTATACACAACTATATTAATTATTGCAATAGTGTAGTTGTTTTGTATGTAAAATCTTGTTGACAAAATTTACTGCAGGAGTTTATAATATTTTATTAGATTGTTGGCAAGTGACTTGTACTTTATGCTGCTTTAATGTATATGTCAACATCAATTGTATAACAAAATTGCACATTTTGTTACAAGAAAAATGTAATAATTTACGTCAACAATTTTGTAGCAAATTTTAATAAAAGTTGTGCTCGTCCCTATATGTACATAAAGGGACATACAATTTGTTGCACTAAAGTTTACAATTGTTTTAAAATTTACATTTTTTTGCTGTGTAGTTTGTAGGAATCTGTAGAGAATTAAAAGTTTGGTAAAAAATATATTAAATTAAGTTCAGAAAATTACTAGTACTTCTACGACAAATGAAATAAAAAGGAGAAAAGGGAGGAACAAAAAAAATCCAATTTAAACCGACAAAATTTCGAACCGACAGGGAGTTTTTTCCCCGTGTATCCATCGGTGTTGTGTAAATGCGTCCGTGGATACGCCCTGGATCGTAATTACATCGGATATAAAAAGCACTTTTGCCAAATTTATCTTATTTTTTCATTCTGTCAATTTGCCATGTTTCAATCTCGTCCGACCGACATCGTTCCATTTTCATTCCCGTAACGTAAACTGCGTTGCGTTCTATACGAGCCTGGAAACCGAAGGAAATTTATTTAACTTCTTGTGTCGACAAATAAATTACCCCTACTAAAGCGCCATTCCCTCGCCGTGTTTGTTTATACAAAATATTTTGCTCGAAATTCGTTTTTCCTTCTTTTTATATTCGACGTTGCTTTGATTTTCTTCACTCTCAATTATTGATTATTTGCTTTTTACAAGAGAGATGGTGTAGCTAATTTGTTTTTGTGCCATAGAGTACTACAATTTTAATTATTCTGCGGATGTTTTACCATTTTCATGTTGTTTCCTTTTTCGTTTAATAAAGAAACATTCTCAAGTTCATTGGGTGGAACTCATATGTCGATAGATAGGTGCTATTCGTTCAAAACAATAAGCTGTAGCCCGTGATTATCGCTGTAATTTCGGATTATATCGTAAACAGCATTGTATAAGAATTAAAAATTTAGGTATGTATTTTCGGCTGACGGCAATAGATCACTAGAATATATTTCCGCCGTATATTATTTTCATTTAAATTGTTTTCCTGTTTTTGCTATATTATATTATTATTATTATTGTTTATACATTTGTATGTATCCAGGGTTAAATAGAAAAAATTATTATTATTATTCTTATTCCAAGAAGTGTTTTTACATTCTGGATTATTAAAGAATTGCATAAAGTTTAAATGAAACCCTAAGGAAACCTTAAATTTAAAGCATTACCTATATAACTTTGCATTTAATTTAAATATTTGCATAAAAGAAAATATTTGTGAAACGAACATCTCACTGATAATATCTATTCAATAGTTCGATTTAATATGAAGTTTTTTGATTGATTTTTTTATTAATCGATAGTGATGTATTGATTCCATAAACGTTTTTATTTCTATTGTAAATATTTAACAAAGATTGTGTAGATAATTGTTTGAAAAAAAACTCCTTCAATAGAACATCATCCCTTAGTAACAAATTCCTAATGACAGTCTCATATTTTTTTTTTGAGGTTGTGATTATAATGGAAATTCACTGATGCGTAACAATTCATATTTACCTTCACGGAAGGAAGTAAAAAATCAACCCAAACTTTTTGTTATAATAATGGGATACTGAATAAAACAGTTTTTTAGAAAAGAGAAAGCCCTATTTAAAAATCTCTGAAAACTGCCCCTATCTAAGGAAATCTTTTTGTAAGTATATCTACTCAAATAAAAATTGGAGGTGGCATTCGAAAAAAAGAAAAAGAATAAAGCTAAGTATTAGTTAACCAGGTTGGCTAAAGTATTAGTAGGTTAACCACAACTAACTTTTTTTTTTTTGCGAATGTTCCAGTTTTTAGTGGAGTAAAAAAAGAATAACTTAGGTGTGGTTAACAAGAGATGATCTTCATAAGGGCAATTTTCAGAGATTTTTAAATAACATTTTTTTCTCTCACAAGGACACTTTTTGGTTCATTATCCTATTATTATAATAATAAAGTATGGTTGATCTTTTACTTCTTTCCGTAATGATAAATATGAATTGATATACATCAGTGAATTTTCGTTGTTAACCGCTATCACAATATTTAAAAAAAATATGGAACTGTCATTTAAAATAAGAGAGTGGGGTAGTTACTAACGGATGATTTTGTACAGAAGCGATTTTCAGACATTATTAGGGAGGGTTCTGTCTCGCTTACAAAATGTCTTTTCGATTTATTTTTCTATTTTTAAAAATAAACAAGTTATTGCATATTAACTTACATTTTGGACAACAAGTATATGTTTATTACTACATATTTATTATAAAAAAATCTCCTTCTTTTCTGTATAGATGCCTAAGAGAAACCTTTCAAACATAAAGAAACTGTATTCTAACATCGTTGGAGAGAGCCAATATTCCACAGAATGTTAAACGCTTTAAAACAAATGAAACATCAGCTAGGACGAAATAGGCTTTTCAGTATTTTTTTATTCTTGATTATTTAATACATTAACTTGAGATACAATTATCTAGACAACTTTTTCTTTAATTTGTATATTTAAATATTTTACGATAGAAATATAAATGTTTATAAAATTAATTTATGAAAAAAATTCAGTCAAAAGTTTTATATCCACAATGTAAAAATACTTCCAGGTATCGCAACTCAAAGTAATATACGGCGCCGAGGGCGTATTCAATGGAGTGAGACACTCAAAAAGATACAGGGAGATGTTATAACTCTCACGTGAGAACATAGCCCCCACTGCAAAATATGAAATTAAACCTTTATTCTAATATGGATCTGCATTACTGTACGACAGCTGCGAACTCGGCTCCGCCCGCTTCTTCGAGCTGATGACCTTACATGCGCGCGAGGGGGGCCCTTTCGCCACCAGCCAGTGCATGAACTGCATCTAAATCCTTTTTAATTCTAATGTTATTAAGTAGAGCCGCCTGTTTATAATAGATTCCGCAAAAATTATATTCACGTCATCTTTTTACCAAGCACCGCTGTATTTTATTCTTTCAGTGTACCTGTTCATGATGGGTTTTTTTGACTAGTTCGTTCTGGTCTTACATATCGCTATCCTTAACGACCTAATAGAAATGTATTACTATATTCACATTTAATGAATGTCCATTATTTGTAAAAGAAATATACTAAATAAAATCAACAAAGAGGAACGTTTCCATTCCTAAAAACGTCTTAAACATATCTTGTTTAAACAATGTGTTTGATCAATGGCCACTGTACCAAAGTATTAATTTATTTTAAAATCTAGAAATAAGCAAATATCCTTCGTTATTTTTCTCACACAATGGTCTCTTTCAAGTTGTCAATTTTCCAAACAAAAATTGAAAAAGACAAATGTGTGTCGAAACGTCACTGGAAAATTTAAGTAATAGCCATTTAGCCGATCTTTAATTATCATCAAAATAGTTGAGCACAGTAGGGAGCACCTTCCAGAGCCCGTGTGTGGGTTACTAAGAATTCTGCTAAAAGGGAGATTTGGACCTGGTTAGACAAAGGAAGTACAAATAAATTGAGGGCGACTGAAGATCAACTCCATACAATAGCGCTAATAGGGGATGGGGATGCTAAGTTCTCTGATAACCTACTTAGACGCAGCAAGAAATAAGCTAAAACCATTACTTGGCTGGTAACTGGACACTCCCCTGAAAAAGCATGTATACAACACAGGTCAAGTAATCGAACCATAGTGCAGAAGATGTGAGCTACAGGAGGAAACGAGTTTACATGTAATCTGCACATGTGAGGAGTTGAAAGTACTCCGACAGAAACATTTCGGGAAGGATCTATTGGAGCCCTCGAAGGTTCTCAAGTTTCCACTGGGCAAGATACTGGGCTCTATAGAGAACACCAAGCTGCTCGAGTGGAAGTAAGAGATTTAATAACGACGATACAATGAGCACATAGCTCAAGTGCCTAGACTAAAGGTGTCCACCCTAACCTTATGAATGAATGAGTGGGGCGTCTTAAGTCTAAGATGTATGCCACGCGTTCAGCTTCCTTACAAGAGTTAAGGTACGGTCTATCTGCAGCGATTACTCGAAGCGAATAAACGCTTACGAGTAAACGCGGCGATTAGTCGTTCAGGCATGGTCTCTATTCCAACGATTAGTGGAAGCGATTCATTCAAGTGTGACTCATTATTAATAGTAAAATGTGTTGTGTGATGTAGTGTTGTTCTTTGTAATTTGAAAATAATGATGAACAATATGGTATTAGCTGCAATAGCATTAATAGAAGAAGAAGAGGAAGAAGAACTACCTTTATTGACTACCATCTGTAAACCACGATGTCAAACGTACAAAATTTGTCTCAATAGGATAAGCGATCAATACACTGATTCAAAGGCATTAATTGGATGAAGCAAACATGGATTGATGTTGGTGCTTATGGCAAAGAAGGAGATAGTATAACATTTCAAAGGACTGCTATTTACCAACTCGTACACAGTAACAACTTTTTACCAGAGCCGACCATTTCACCCAGGACTGATATTGTTCTACCTCACGTCATTGTCGGGGACGAAGCATTTAAACTAAGTGAAAATGTTTTAAGACCTTATCCAAGGGATCAAGCTATGGCAAACAGGGAAAACAAAATATTTAATTATCGTCTGAGTCGAGCTCGAAGAACTTGGAAAATGCCTTCGGCATTTTATGTCAAACTTTTCGTATATTGTATACACCTATTGCAACGTGCCCAACACTCATAGATGACATAGTTATGGTTTCGTATTGTTTGGGAGCTTCACGTACGGCTAATCAAGAAGAAGATGATATTGATATTGAAATGCCCAGCGAAAATATGAAACCTTTACGTCACACAGGTGGAAGCACCTCGGCAGCCGTATTTCAAAACAGAAATGCTTTTAAAGACTATTTCAATAATAGATTTGAAACTGTTGGTTGGCAGATGTGGCACATTACTCAGTAACCTTTATTAATAAAAGTAATAGAAACAAATTGATAAAAGCGTACTGTCTTTACTAGATATTTGTGCTACTGAATAAATTACGACTTCGTTAATCAATGTTTCATATTCTTCTTTTGTAAACCGTAATCTGTGACCTTTATTATATTTCGCCCTATTTTAATAATAATATTCAAAAATCCAATAGCCACAATACAAAATTTGACACTACATACAACTTCTGGTACTGCGATTAGCAAAGCGCGCGCGTTTAAGTTGCCTCCGAAGCAAGTCGATTTTGAGACGCGGCGTCTTCCTACGACTTGTAGCGACTTATCGCAGAAAATAGACCACTCACGTGCACACGCATAATCAGCAACCGGCGCGACTTATAGCTACGTCTAGTCGTGTCGATTAATCGCTGCAGATAGACCGTACCTTCGCCAAGAAGTTGTTGAAGAATGGCAACGAATGACTCCAGAAATTTTGGGAAATGTCAGGAGAGTATTTGAAGCAAGATTGTATTATTGTATGAAGGTCAATCATGGTCATCATTTTGAAACATTTAATGAAGTAAAATCCAAATCATTTCATTCTATTGTATTACACAGGTTGCAAATTATGCACATTTTGCTTACTGATTAAAAAAATTACTTTTGATACAGGTCGTAAAGACAATTGGTCACAAGAATCATCTTTCCTATTGAAATTTTAAGGGTGGGAGCCTGCCGCGCCCCCAGAAATGATTTTAAATCGTCAAGCTCGTCATTAAAAGTTGTCCCCCTTGATTTGACAATTGACAGATTTGGGAATTTTATATAAATCATAGCAGGCAAAGAGTTATTTGAGGTGGCTCGTTTCAATTGAACTTCGCTTTATAACATGACAAACTAATATCAACACTCAAATAATATCAATAGAACCAATTATTTCTGTTCGACGTAGAAAATAAATTAATTCTGTCATACACATATCTGTGTATTTTACATTTTTTGTAAATCAAATTTCGGTGCATGCTTGAGGATACCACAGCCAGAATTTTAATTGCTATTTTTTAATTTCACCTACTCGTAGCACTTCTATTAACTTTTCTATTTTTATTACCTACCATGTAGCGTAAGGTTATCTGCAGCTACATCTCAGGTTTTAAATGTTCTAGTCAGGTACACGGTGGCTAAACCGTCAGACAACCTATAATTTCACCGTCTTATTAATATTAAATGCAATTTGTATGTATGCTGCGTCGCCTCCTATAGTTCCCATTTTACTTCGTTTACTTTTCTTACCTTAATACGACATACGTGAATATAGTATACGTACCCATATTTTACTAACATACCGGACATAATGTCAATTAGAAAGCATTTAAGATATATTAAATATTAAGAGTGTAATTAGTAATTATTTTTATTATTGTTCAGCAGAACGTGTTAATAGCGTTACTACCGTGGAGTTTCACTTCGCAAAGTTAACCTTGGCCTTTTAATTCGAAGCGAAACATGATCCCTGGTGTTACTTATGACGATCTATCTATTCCGTAGTAATTAAAATTCTAATTTGCCCTGCTGTTGTATTTTTAAGGGGATTATACCTAATTGTATGTATTCAATTTAATTTTGTCTATATTCTATTTCGGGCACTGTATTCAAAGATATGGTAATCATAGATTAAATAATGTTATTTTCTTTGAATTCTGTTTAATACGACACGACGAACGGACAAGAAGCTCCAGTTTAGTGCTTTATTATGCAAGGTCACTATAAAAGTTAAAATTAACTGACTCTTTTCGTTCACAAAAATGTTATAGATTTATCGGTACTATATCGTTCATTATTCAAATTTAATGCATTTCGTGTGCTACCCACGTTGTTAAGGTGCATTAAAAGCACTTAATGTATCACGGTATCTATAAATAATTGGTAAGCGGCGTATGAAAAAAACGAATGCCTTATTTTTAACTCGAGCCAATACCCGTAAAGTGCATTTAGAAGTAGCTTCGAATTTAAGCAGGTTTTATAAGTCGTGGAGTTTGAGATGAATAGATATTATAAACGGAATTGGTCTACGAATAGCTTGCATGCGATTTCTGATACATAACACGTAAACCTTAATAAAAATAATAATAATAATATATTTGATCCTGTATACATTACATAAAATGTGTAGGATAAGTCGAAAATAAAATAATAAAATTTAATACATTGGGTTTATATGCACGAAGTGCATAAATCAAAGTACTCGTCGATGGAGTATATGCATGTTGACAATAAAAGTTCTTAATGTTCCGTTTAAAGGTGTTGACCGACTTCATATTTTGATACTTCTGAGGTAAGACGTTAAATAGTTTTAAACCCAAAACATTGGGGGAATTTCTCATTATGTTTAAGGAATATTTAGGGACGCGAAAGTTTTGCTTTTATCTAGTATTATGTGCATGGAATTGTTCAATGCGTTGAAAATTACGTCTATTTTTATAAACAAAATTCAAAAAGTTTATATACCGGGTGTCTAGCCTAAGATGCAACGGTCCCTAGCCGATTTATTATTGTCTTTTCGAAAAAGTGTTTCAAATAAATGTTGTCTGGAATCATATTCTACACATGTTAAAATTAGTTGCAGAAATGGCGGACTTCCGGTAGTACCGGAAGTAGATACTAACTTTATTATTTTAAATAGAACAGCCTGTATATTATTGCACTTTTGGATTCCTTGTTAAATTTAAATAACAATACGTTAGGGATACATTGGGGCTAAGTTGTACCGTTTCCGAATTACATGACGTTTTTCGAAAAAAATGACATTTGCAGTGTCTTCGGTGTTTGGAAATATCTCGGAAAATACGAAAGTTAGAAAGATGCGGTTTTCGGTTTTCGCTTAACCATGAAACAGCACACGTCTTTTATTTTAAAATTGTTGCGTTTAAATTACAGCGTTATTAAATAGGGATCTGTAATTTTCGCACTCTAAAATCGTGGCTGACTTGATTTTTTTAAATTGAACGGTATAGCAATTTTTACATAAATGGACGTAAAATTTAATTTTCTTTCAATTATATATGGGTATCATTGTGTCTATCTCCAACGGTTTTGGAGATATTCGCAATTTTTCAGTTTCTCACGATAGATACGTATTGCGAAGCGCCGGCCGCCGCCGGTCACCTTCTCGCATTTCACCAGGCTTGGGACTGGCAGCAATAATACTGGCATGCTTAGAAAGTTGTCAACAGAACAAAATAGGACCACTAGAAACAAGCAAACATAGCAAAGATAAAAGAAAACATAACATTACTGGAATATCAATAAATCAGCACAACTACATTACTCTATCCAATGTATGGCGTACGTACACTTCGAGCGTCTTGCTCGCAACAGGCTACACTTTAAACGCTAGTGTTGTCATTGTACAGAGAATTTGTACAACACTATTATATTAAATGTTCAAAATGGTGTCCGTTTTCGGCACTACATAATCGAAATCGCTCTTGCAAACACTTTTGAGCATTTCTGATTATTTTTGGTGTGACTTCTTGAAACGCTCTTAAAATACGATGGCGCATATCATCAGGGTTTGTTGGTGGCGTCTCATAAACCTTATTTTTAATGAAACCCCATGAGAAGAAATCGCAGCTTGCAACTGATCCGTAAGTACGTAGTTATTGAGGTTCCGTTTTGTACGTGCTACGGATCCAGTACTTACAAAACTACCCAGTAGCGACTGAAATGCCCTCCTATCTGGATGCTTTCTACATGGGTATAATACTTTGTGTAAACTCTTGACGCTAACAAAGCGTTTCTGTAACATTCACCGAGAACGAAAACCATATGTACTAATTCTTCTCGAGTAAGCGACATCTTTAATTATTATGTTACCAAACAGTACTCTGAATGTCAGTTCTGACACTTGGAACACTAATAACGGCAAGATACCTAGTGCGTTTTCAAGCTTGCGTTGACTTTAAAGATGCCGCTTTAAACATCTCAAGTATCGTTTAGACCATTTTGTTTGTTTCTAGTGGTTCTATTGTGTTCTGTTGGCCACATTCTAAGCATCCCAGTATTATTGCTGCCAGTTCCAAGCCTGGTGAAATGCGAGGGGAGGTTGGCCGGCGGCGGCGCTTCGCAATACGTATCTATCGTGAGAAACTGAAAAATTGCGAATATCTCCAAAACCGTTGGAGATAGATAGAATGATACTCATATAAAATCGAAAGGAAATTAAATTTTAGATCCATTTATGTAAAAATTGCTACACCGTTCAATTTAAAAAAATCAAGTTATCCATGATTTTAGAGTTCGAAAATTACAGATCCCTATCCCTATTTAATAACGCTGTAATTTAAACGCAACAATTTTAAAATAAAAGACGTGTGCTGTTTCATAGTTGAGCGAAAACCGAAAACCGCATCTTTCTAACTTTCGTATTTCCCGAGATATTTCCAAACACCGAAGACACTGCAAATGTCATTTTTTTCGAAAAACGTCATGTAATTTGAAAACGGTACAACTTAGCCCCAATGTATCTCTAACATATTGTTATTTAAATTTAACAAGGAATCCAAAAGTGCAATAATATACAGGGTGTTCCATTTAAAATAATAAAGTTAGTAGTTACTTCCGGTACAACCGGAAGTCCGCCATTACTGAAACTAATTTTAGCATATGTAGAATGTGATTTGAGGCAACATTTATTTGAAATTTTTTTTCAAAAATGCAGTAATAAATTGGCAAGGAACCGTTGCATCTTAGGTTGGACACCCGTTATATGGATAGCAGGCATAGGTAAAATATTCCATCCCTTAAAATAAGGCCTGCAAGACTCTGTGCAATTAACTCCAGCCATAGGTATATCGAATTATGCGCTTTTGAGCCAAAAATACAGTCCTGCTAGTAGACGATGCTCCCGAAACTGTGATGCCATATGATACTTTACTGTGCACGTTTGTATAGTAGAATGAAAGTAAAGAACTAAATTCGATTAACGGTTTTAAATTCCGTATCTGATAACAGTAACTATTTAGGGTTTTTGCTGTTTTTTCACAGTGTACGTCCCAAGAAAGTGTTTCGTTCATATGCACACCTAAAAAATTTATTTCGCGGGCACGACGTATCTCCTCATTTTGTACATAAATATGTAAATCATATTGTGCCTTATTCTGAATTGTGTGGAATATCAAATAATTGGTTTTCTCGTTATTTAAAGATAACTTGTTACTAGAGAACCAAGTAACCATATCATTCAACAAATCAAATAGATTGGTGTTCTGTTTGCTGAGTGCTAGAAGTGGAGACTACGACGCTGATGTCATCAGCGTACATAGTTATGTTGTAATAAGCCAAAAAATCCGCGATTTCGTTTATAAAGAGAAGAAATACTAGAGGGCCCAAAACACCACCCTGGGCCACACCCCTATCTACTGGCAAAACAGGAGACCTCACTCTCTCAACGAACCGTTCCTTCTCTTACCGTTCCTGTATTGTATTTCCAGCAATTGAACCCTGTCACGCAATTAGGATTCAAACCATTGTGCCACAACTCCGCGAATTCCGTAGCTATTTAATTTTGCGGGAAAAATATCATAATCTTAGCTTCACACATAGCATTATTGCAACGTCCGTTTCATGCGGTGCGATACCGCCTGGCAAGCACAACGCATGTATTTAAATGGTACTGTCTCCAACGTCACGCAACCGGCATGTGTGAACAGCTTTATTTAAATACGTGTGTTGTGCTTACTAGGTGGTATCGCACCGCATGACACGGACGTTGTGAAAACGCTATGTGTGAATTCAGCCTAAGCAGTTGCGAAATCGTATCATATACCGTAAGAGCGAGCGTCCGATGGTCATCTCTAGTGTAATCGGCAATCTTCGTAAATGCGAGAGCGAAGTGGTGCCTCCAAGGCTAATATATCTATTACGTCTGTTACCACAGGTATATTAGGTATAACTAGTAAACTCCGGACCGTTCACCCAGCCAATTAAATAGTCGTTTGATGACGAATTATGTCCCAATACAGCGGATCGGCTGAACCGCACCACCCCTCACTAACCCTCATACAAACCTGTGGTTTGGGATCGTCGGTGCTCCCTGTATATCCCTTTTTCTTAATTCCTGCCTCTCACGTGTAAAAACTTGAAGACCCGCTAAACCCCTCCCACTTGTAAAAAGACTCGCAATCGTTGGCTTGATCCCCATTACGACCCACCCCAGCAAACCCCTATACCGCACCACGCTCCGCTAACTCCCGTCTACACCTGTGATTGGTTTGGGATCGTCGGGATACCCTGTATATTCATTTTTCTTAATTAGAAATTACACATACTGTATCATCAGTATTTTCTGTTGTAACACTAAAACAATCGAAGAAAACACAAAATTCTTATCTACTTTAGATATCCGTCAACTATCGATAATTTACATACTTGGTAACTGACGTCTTCCGAATAATGGTAAACATTAATTATAATGTTAATGTTTTACCATTTCTTCGATCCCTGTTGTGCTTATTTCACACCAAATTCGTCGTCGTTCGAGGTTTCGATGTTTTGATGTTCGGTGCACGACTACCAGCAATATTACATAATCGGACCCTTCTCGCCAGCGCGCGGGGATCGGCTTTGGGCATTGTCGGTCCGTTACAAAAAATCATGAAAAATCGAAATTTCGGAAAACGATTTACGCATTTTCCCGCTTTCAACCGTTTGAGCCGTAGTGGTACTGCTCTGGATCAAGTACTTATATTTCTTCTTTGAAAAGTTAGGAATCAAAGGATTAACGACGAACGGGGATACCCCTAGTACCAGACGACCGACGATCCCCCCTAAAAATACTCCGGCGCCTATTCGCGGTCTACGATCGGATCCCTTGTAACAAAACATACCGGCTAGAGGCGTCCAAGCTACTAATAGCGTACTGCTTTTGGAAGCCTTTTAGTATTGTTTTAATGGACTACGTTTAGATGCGGAGTTCGTGTTTGGGTGACCATAGACCGAGAAATCGTGCTGTGTATACATACATATCATAGAGTCAGCGGGCACACGCTCCGCGGAATTTACTTTTACCAGTGCAGTATTTTTATTTCACAACAAACAATATAACATAAACTATTCTAACTTAACTAATAATTATGAGGAATGAGAATGAAAGCAAAGTATGGGTAAGAAAAGAATATGAAGATTTTCCTAATACTAATATATATTGAAATCTCTTTTGAACGGACACCAACGGGACCATAAAAAAGGGAAGTGCCCGTCCAAGAGAGTAGTGTATTTCCTTACTTTTCATTACTTGTACCTAGTCGTTACTGTACCGGTAATAGTTACAATCGGACCTCGACACTACCTGGTATTTCGTTACTTTAGATACATTCGATACTTTTGTTATTTTCGATACTTTCGGCACTTTTGTTACATTCGATACTTTCGTTACTTCAGTTACATTCGATACTTTCTGTACTTTCGCTAGTTTAGTTACATTCGATACTTTCGGTATTTTCGTTACTTTAGATACATTCGATACTTTCGGTACTTTCGTTTCTTTGGATACCGCCGAGTAACGAATAATAAGCAACGGATACTCATTTTATTTACATCTCTACATGAGAGAACTGATTATTCATCATGTAAGATTGGCGGGCCTAGGCGAAGGTGTCCCTTAATAAGAGATGTCCGTTACGGAAGATTCCACTGTACTTGCTATGCAGCTATTACACCTGTACGATATTGTGGTTCTCTTTTTTCATTTACTAGGCATATTTAGGGTTCTTTATTTATACATTTTTTAAAACAAAATAATTATCCAAATTACCTTAGCAATGAAATATCCAAATAAAGAATATTCCGTTTTTACAATAAATCAACAAAAACCATAAAAGATAATCAAACAATTACAAAATACATAAAAATGTATGTATAATTAATGTAAAAAACTTATTTGAAAAAATAAATCAAATTATCAAACAATTTTAAAACAGCAAATCAGGATAATAATAAATTACGAAATCAAATCTACACAAAATTAAAATCAAAAATTGGAAGAAAAAATAAAACGTCCCATGTAGTATATAAAATAAACTGTCAAAATTGTAATAGTGTGTATATCGGCCAAACTATGCAATATTTAAAAAAACAGAGTAAACGGGCACAAATACAATAAAAATCTTACAGCTTTAAAAAACATAAAATCATATAGGTATATTCAATTTTAAACAATAAACAAAGTTTTAGGGAAAGAATTAATATAATATAGCGATATAACAGGTAATTTTATAGATTGGATCGGAAGGCATTCATCTAAAATAGTCTGTATGTATCCACAGATGAAAGAGAAAACCAGCCATAGCATTTAGGTTTTCATTTTTATTAGGTTGACTCAAAATTATTTCTTTTTTCATACATATTCGTTTTTCCGACACATTACCATTCACTTCCAGAATTTTCAATTTTTGCTCGCTGCCAAATACATATTCAGTGTTTGAAACGGATACGGTGCAAAAAGGGAATATAAAAAATACAACCACCAAAGCTGGGTCAGCCGATTCCGCAGGACTTCTTGTACCGGAGGTCATTTATTATAACGCATGGCCTGTCACTTACGGCAAAAAAAAAATACAAATGCAAGAGGGACCTGTAGAAAAAATCGGACACGAAAGGTTGAGGGTTGAAAGCTTTGGTTTGTAAAATATGTGGGAGTAACTGAGGTAGGCACAAAACAGCCAGGAAAAATAATATCCGAACATGTTTCGGTGATGTGTGGCGGTAGTTGAGAAAACGGTGTAATAAATATACAGGCATAAATAATGAGGTGGGTCATTCTAGCAGAACAAGCGATCTCTAATATGATTTCATCATTTTTCCTTTGGACTTCAATTCAGTTCTTCTCGCTTCCGTTTATTCTATATAACGTGTATGCTGTTATTGTATTTAATAATGTTAAAAGCAATCATGTAATCGATACTCACATATACATTAGTTGGATATACACAGTGAAAAGTATTATGACAGTTCAGTTGGCCGTCTTGCGTCTTTAAAGTAAAGCCAGTTGCTCTTTTTTAATTATCATTTCGACTTGTGATTTCTTTTCATCTGCAACAACTACAGTAGGTTATTTACGCTTAAGTTGTTAGTATATTGGTTACCTACAGTAATTATTAATACATATTTTTTTTCAATTATCCATAAATTATGATTTACTTCAAATTTTGTGGTGGTTCATGAAAAAGGATTGTTAGAACATACTAAGACTGGTTATTTGAAAATTCAAATGTGTGTGCATAAAAATTGTCTATTTCAAAATATTCAAAAGCCACTACCTGATAAGCATGAGCTGACGACACTAAGATATTTTTCGCTAAACATTTTGGCATACATTTGACCGCTGGAAGTAGCCTACAGCCAAAAGACCAAAAAGAAAAGTATTATTAAAGAGAAGATGTTAGGAAAAAATTAAATAATGGGTGAACTATTGAAATGACGACCAAAAATTTTTTTAAATAAAACTCGTTACTGCTTAACCTGTAACGTGCCGTTCCATGGGAAAATCTGTTTCAGTGTCCAGTTTTAAGTCTAGTTTGAATTAATCATTAATCCCGTTTATTTTGATTGACTTTCCTATGGGCGGTGGCGTTGCTGCCGCATAGTATTTTATTTCATCAAGTTTTTATTTGATCATCGTGACCGCGTGGGGAGGGAGGCCGCAAGTGTATTTCTTCCGCGCGTTTAGCACGACTAGACACAGAGTTCCGGAGAGAGTCCCTCTCAGTCCGGTCTGGCTGTTGTGTCGATAAAGCTTCTGGTACACGTCGAGCTTCTTATTCCCGGTCTGATTGTGGCGCTCGGCACAGCTCACTAGCGTAACATAGACGTTTTTCTCGCCCGCCCTGACTGTAGTGTCGGCAAAGCTTCTAATACACGAATTCTGAAGAGTATATGAACAATAATTTATCTTTTTCTTTCATTTATAATTACAACATAAGTATTAGTCGAAGTAAACAAAAACGCAAATTAATGGTTTCAACGGTTTAATTTCAATCTGTATATTTCTTCATGATCTTATTTCACAACATGTTTCGGCATCAAAATATCATCATTAGTTGCAATAAACATTAATGTTCGGAATTGTTAAAGTGACTTGCTTTGGTCTATTACTTTGAAAATAATTAATAATTAATTAATGAATTGAATTCATAATTTTGTAGTATAGTTGCCACAAAGTGTATAAATAAAAAAAAATTATATTGAGTGTTTTAAAGTGATAATAAAGGCATCTTATAACAGTTGAAATTATTTTTTCTTTTCAAATAGAACACATGATACAGAGTTAAATTCTTCCTGAATTGCATGTAACATTTCCCGCAGCTAAAGTTTGGGGTGTAGAGTATTTAATCCTGAATAGTTCATATTCGAATGCAAAACGGCATTCTCGATCCCGGACTATTCTTGAGACCACTCGAGAACTCATGAAAGTATTCGAATACACGTTCTCGGTTCTCGCACTCAGATGTGCCGAGTCTTGAATTCGAATAGATGTTCTCAGATGTCAGTTTTCGGTTCTCGTATTCATAGTTAATGGTGGCCCAGCCAAATGAAATCGAACCAATGCCTACTAGAAATACAGGCCTATGGCATGGAGTGGGGTACGCATCCTGTCGAAGTCCTCCACGCGATTCTGAAGTCACATAACACGATTCGAGACCAGACATCTGAGAATGTAGTATCGCGAACTTTGCTGTCGGTATTTGAGTATTCAAGTTTTCGAATGAATGTATCGATTCTTAAAAGTTCTCAATTTTAAATTATTCGATTAATCACTTATTTAAAACATATTTCAGTTAAGTGAATAGATTAGCTGTAATAGCTCGTCCACAGATAAATGCTGCATGCGGTATATGCATTATCGATTAGAGATATGTATAAAATTTTATCTAAATTTTTATAAGATATTGATATGCTGAAAATTTAACAGTGGTGCTGTAACAACATAATTACAATTAACAAAGCAAAAACGGAGTATTCACAAGGAAAATTATGCCACCGAATTTTACCATAACCATTAATAATAGAAAAATAACAAAAGTAGAGGAAGTGAGCTATTTGGGACGAACACTTCAACAAAATTTGAAATAGGATGAATACGTTGACATTGTATCAAACAAAAACACAAAATTAATAGCTGCATTGTGCAAAATAAAGAGCATCATGCCCAAACATATGAGAAGATCTATTTATCACAACCTCTTTACTTCGCATATAAGTTACTTGATTAATATTTGGGCAAAAACTACAGAAAGGAACCTGAACAAACCAGAAATACACCAAAAACAAAATCTTGAAGATAATATACTCTACAGACAAAAGAACATCGTCCATTCAATTGTATAACAATATAGGAGAACTAACAGTGAGAGAACTGATTCAGCAAAAAAATCGACTTCTTTTATATAAAGTTGAAAACAGCAAAAAAAAAAAGAAAAAATGTGTATGACCTTATAATTACCACGCTGCACAAAATGAATGTTGATATTTGAAAACAGCTGCGAAATAGCCTCATCCCTAGATTCCTGTGTGGGTTTACCTACTTTCCGTTTGCCGTTTTCTTGTGTGTCTTTTGTTAGTCATCTTGATAGGCCCCGAGATGTGAAATGTGTGTCTCTGTATGTTCCGCATTATATTTCGTAGTATGTTCATACAAATTACAGAGGCATATGGGCTACGATCCCGAGATGCCAAAATAAAAAAAAAAGAACAAAAAGGAACAAACAAGTACATGAATATCATACAAGAAGAAAATCAAGTATAAGAACTTTCAAGTACAATCAATAAAAACAGTACACGCCTACAATAAATTACCTATAGAAATTAAAAAAAATGAAATTTCTCAACTTAAAAAAAAAAAAAGAATTACGGAGATGATTACAAACAAGAAAATATAACACACACCCAAGAAAAAAAGCTGATCGGAAA
The DNA here is from genome assembly GCA_949128085.1 of Cetonia aurata. Lineage (NCBI taxonomy): Eukaryota > Metazoa > Arthropoda > Insecta > Coleoptera > Scarabaeidae > Cetonia > Cetonia aurata. Next base: position 5,512,194 of record OX421885.1, read on the forward strand.
ACAAGTTAGGAGTCCTCGATACCGGTAGTCCGGGCAGAAACTATCCCCTCACCTGCGATGAAGAAGAGGACCGTACGCTATACAAATTATTTAAACAAAAAAAAATATATAATCAATAAGTGAATGAACTATTTTAAAAGAAATTTCTGTATTTTATGATAATTTATATGTTTCTGATGAAGACAATAAAATTTTGTAGAATAGTTAATTGGGCACTTTTTGTCTTTCGCATTGCATCCTCAAGAAATTTAAATAAAAATAAAGTCAGGAATTTATTAGCTAAATTAATTTAATTATTGTACACACTGTAATGGAAAATGCAAATTTACCTTTTTTAGATATAAATACACTCCGCCAAAAAAGTATCGCATAATTTAGTTTTGAATCATAAAAGTATCGCATAATCTTTGTTTGTAGCATAAAGTTGTAAATATACTTTAATGCGCTCTAAGATATAATTTCTATGATTGTTTAAATAAAATACAGGCCAAATAAAAACAAGAACTCATACTTGAGATTTTTATTAAAACAAGAAATTATAATTTTGGAAAGAAAAATGTCATAACAGTAGCTTTTAATACTGAGTATTGCCACCTCTGGCTCTTATGACCGCTCGCATACGGTTTGGCAGAGATTCGATTAACCTCCGTATATAAGCCTGATCCAAATTCTCCCACTCGTCACGGAGAGCATTTGCTAGTCCATGCAGGTCCGCTGGGGCAACATTTTGGGTTCGTATCCGTCTGTGAAGGAGGTCCCACACGTGCTCGATAGGGTTCATGTCCGGACTTACCGCAGGCCAATCTAAAACTGGAATACCAACATCGTTAAGGTATCCCTGGACGATTATTGCACCATGCGGTCGTGCATTATCGTGCATTAACATGAATTCGTTTCCTATAATTGGCGCATATGGTACTACATGTTCTTCTAAAATGTCCGTTATATACCTGTGGGCAGTCAGTGTACCTCTGTCTACTGGTACTAACTCTGTACGACCTGTTAAACAGATGCCTCCCCAAACCATAATAGAGCCACCAGCGAAATTAGGTCTAGGTCTGATATTACACTGCGAATAGCGTTCACCGTCTCGTCTGTACACTGAGATACGCCTATCTGAGGTGTAAAGACCAAATCTTGACTCATCTGTGAAGAGTATATTGGCCCAGTCATTAATGTTCCAATTTACATGTTCTCTGGCAAACCTTAAGCGAGCCCCTCGGTGGTTCCTAGTGAGGCGATGGGCTGTTACAGCTACTCTAGCTCTTAATCCACTCTGTCGTAACCTATTCCGAATAGTTTGAGTACTCACACGAGTATTTCTGACTCTAGCCAAGTCGTTCTGCAATTGTCTCGCAGTTACATGTCTTCGACGTAATGCTTGTAGTAGTAAATAGCGGTCATCTTGGCAAGTAGAACATCTTGGACGACCTGGTACAGGTCTTCTACTGTAAATGCCTGTTTCCCTATATCTGGCTACGGCTCTAGAAACACTTGACTGATTGATGTTCATCAAATTAGCAACGTATGCTTGAGATCGTCCATCTTCGATTAAAGCAACTATAGCAGCCACTTGTTCTGAAGTTAAATTGCTCATTTTAGTTTTAAAAGCGTTGGTACTGAACTCTGACCTCGCACTTTAAAATTTGTCCGTATAGGAAGACTTTCAATAAACAACTGAGCAAACCTTACACATATGCATTTTTCTAAATGTGTTCTTTTAGGAAAAAAAAAAATAAAGTAAAAACGCTAAGTTCCATTATTTTGTTAGTGTTTTTATAGTTCACATACACGAGGCAAACTTTTTGTGAACGTATAAAAATATCTTCATAAATGCCCTTTTTTGGTTTATGCGATACTTTTTTGGCGGAGTGTATATAATAGTAATTACAAATATGTATAAAATCTTGTTTTAGACCTTCTTTTTGGCATGCAATCCTAAGAGATTTAAATAAAAATGAGCTCTTACAATCAATAATTTACTGTTATTACAAATATTTTAGTACATAATCTGGATTTCCTGTTTTTAAATATTATTTATTACAAACATGTATACAATTTTATTTTAAATATCTTTTTAATATGTGCATCTTTTTTACATCAGCAATCATTCGTGCAATGAGGTTTAATACTATACATACATAATATCTTTCTTAACTATTGTATAGTTATTGAATAATTATTTCTTCTTGTTGCAGATAATAAAGAAGAAAAATCCGTCGTCCAAAAGAAGTCTTCTAGATAAAACAAAACCAAAGTGATATATAACATGATGTTAAAAAAGTGATTCCTTCGAAAGCTAAATGTGTTACTAAGAGTAAACGTAAAATTATAATTTCTTAAAACGTTTGTTACAATTATATAATTACTATTGAATCAAAAGGACTCGTTGTTCGTTGTTAAAATTCCCTTTATCGAGGCACAATATCCTTTATATGAAGATAGCTCTATTTATAAGAAAATTATATAAATATTATATTGTTGTGATCTGTTGGTCTTTCACCTTTTTTTCCATTTTCTTATTGGTGTCCGACAGCTCTTGTAACCCGATGAAAGATTGTCTTTATGTAATCACATGCGTATATCGCCGGCATGACCTTCTCCACTGGTACTTCTCTACTTGTTGTTATGCGGTCATTGCCCAATGCAGTTAGTCTTTGAAGATCTAAGCTCAGTTAACGCTTGGCGCTCGCCTAGCTATACGGTTTCAATTTATTTTTCGCGTTTTACACGTTGAGGTTATATTATCGCTGTGACATCCACCCGGTACCTACGAGAACGTTTATCATTTATTCGATCCTTCATCGTAACAGTGTGTTTGAATAGTGTTTGGTTCACTGGTACGGTTATGTCGTCCTGTAAATGTGATAATTCGATGTTAAAATGGAAGTGACTTAAGTTCAATTGTGTTGTACTTTCGCCGAAACATGGCAGAGGAAAGCCCCATTGGCGGTTCGTCTAATCCGCGACGATTGAGTCAAATCTTTGACCCTCTGTCGCGATTAAGCGAATTAACACGAGAATCTCGATCGACACCGAGCAGTCCGCGGCTGCTACCAAGGAGGCCAAGGGAATCCAATTCGGGCACCTTACCGCCGTATGATAATATAAATCGCGGCAGTGGAAGTGATCTTCTCGGGTACAATGGGATCAACTGGCAAGAGAGATGTTTCGAATTGCAATTGGAATTGCAGAGGAGCAAGACTCAGGCTACAAGAACTAGGGATATGCTTAGAGAAAAGGTAAGAAGCACTTTTTAAATCTCTTTTTTAAAATATGTGTTTATATCGTCGATTTTTAGAAATAAGAAAATTTATAGGCGCGAACATTTTAAACGTTTGATTAGAAACTTAAAGATAGAATTTTAAAGTTATCGAATCAATGTTTTCTTGAAATTAATCTTCAAAATTTAAAACATAAGCTGAAATTAAATAATTATCATGTTAAATTCATAAATAAAATCATTTATTATAATAATAATAAAAAAGATTAATATCAGATATGGAACTAATTTGGTTGATGTGAAACATCATAAACTAATTTATATTCCACAATTGTCGGAAAAGTTAAAGAAAGTTTTAGAAATTCATAATCATAAAATAGTTTTTTATAACAATAGCAACCTACACAAATTAAAAATAGTTATGATTTGAAGGATAGAAATAGTAAAGCGAACTAAGAAATGTAGCATACACAATTGACTGCAACTTCTCAACAATTAAAGAAACGGTGAAGAAATATGATGTGACCACTGTAAACTGTTACAGCGGGTTATCTAGTCATGCGGTTGAAATAGTCCACAATTTTGATATCAATAATCCTAGAGTGTTGGATGTGGAAGATATTTCAGAAAAGGAATCATTTCCGAAGTGTTACACATTAAAACTAATGAACATTGTAATTTTAACAATGACACCTCCCATTTTAGCTCACAGTATAATGTGAGTTTATTTCATTTGAAACAAAACTGATGTTTTTTCTTTGGAAAGACATACAACTCAACCCTTGCATCGGTTATTAATCTTTTAAAATTCTTTTATCTTGTTTGTGTTTATTGTTATTTAGCTATCTTGCCCTGTACATAGGTGTTTGTATTTGTTTATATAAATTGATTTTAGACGTTAACATTTATATCTTTTAAACTATTCAAAATGTTAATTCAAACTTTAATTAATTCTTGTTATCATGTGTTTTAACTAATTGTAAGATGGAAATTTTGACTTTCGTGCATTAATATTACTAAATTATATATTAATTAATTTTACCTTATTTAATGTCGTTAAGAAATTTTAACCTGAAGAAGCAAAACATAGCATGTCGTAATTAGAATATACGATTATATATGAAAGAGTGTTCCTTTAATCAATTTAAACTTTGTATAAAATTTAAGACAGAGGCTGACTCTCATAAGCAGTAGATACCTATATACCGGGTGTCCACACTTAAGTGTGCACTATTGATAACTTTGTGATCTTTGGAGGTACAGAATCGGTCAAATGGACAAAGTAGTACTATTTTTTATGGCGGTCATAATTGTGAAAACAGAAAAACAACTGAGCGTCGCGTTCTCTAGATATTCGTCCAAAATAATTTTTTTTAATGGAACGCCTTGTATATTTTTTTTGCAATTTAAAAGAAAATTCCAAACTGAACAAAAAAGTCTTAGTACACTATTATAAAAAAATGTCAAATAAAGTAGTTACTGAGAAATCTTTATCTTTGCTTTGTCGGCATGAAATTGATATACCTATGGAAAATTAAAGCGTCACATTCATTAAAGCGTTTAATTTAATAAACAAATAAAAATAAATACAAAAATAGTCAAGAAAATTACTCAAATTAAATGTTCAAAGACACCTCCTTCAGTTTCAATACATTTTATCAATCTTCAGTGAACATTACGAGTAGCTCCAAAAATTGTCCTACCGTCGATGTCGTCAATGATGTTGGAAATTCTTTCCTGAAGCTCATCCACTGTTGTATATCTATGTTTGTACACTTGATTTTTTACTGCTCCCCACAAGAAGAAATCTAATGGCGTCATGTCAGGTGAACGCGCGGGCCACTGAATAGGACCATTTGTGCCAATCCATATATTTCCAAATAATCTTTCTAATAACTCACTTGTGTCACGGTGATTATGTGCGGGCGCTCCATCTTGTTGAAAGTAAATAATCTGTCTGTCTACCAAATTTAATTCATGCAGAAAATTTTCTAAAATTTCTGTCAATAATGCCACATATCTTTCTCCTGTTAAAGAACCCCGATAGAAAAATGGTCCAACAATTCGGGATCCGATTATACCACACCAAACATTTAAACTAAATCGGTGTTGGGGATTACAAGGATAAACAGAAAATGGGTTTTCACGACTCCAGTAATGATTATTTCTTTTATTGAACATCCCGCGATTAGAAAAGTTAGATTCATCACTCCATAAAATGTGTCTAAAGAAATTGTGATTTTCTTCAAAAGCATTGATAAACCATTGAGCAAAAGTTAATCGTCTTTGATAATCGCTCAAAAGTAGAGTTTGAATAGGCTGATATTTAAAGGGAACATATTTATATTTGTTCAGAATTTTATGAATCGTGCTACGAGAAATACCTGATTCTCTGGACAAATCCCTTACAGAATTATTTTGATGTACCTGAAAATATGCCAACACATTTATTTCTATCTCTGGTGATAATATAAGATCATTTTTTTTCCTCTTCTTTATAAAAATTGTTTCGTTGCTTCTTAATCTCACGGTCCGAAAATTGCTGAATGTAACGTTCTAGCGCTTTATCTGAATTTTTGTTAAACAGCAAGTACAACTCCAACATATCACACTTTTCCAAATGAGTAAATGCCATTGTTACGGTTGAAAAAATTGTAAAAACAGTACTTTTTCCGCACAGTAACTTTAACAACAACAAATATAAATAATTTGACAGCTACTAAACAATGTGACGCTTTAATTTTCCATGGGTATATCGATTTCATGCAAACCAAACAAAGATAAAGATTTCTCAATAACTATTTTATTTGATATTTTTTTATAATAGTGTACTGTTTTGTTCAGTTTGGAATTTTCTTTTAAATTGCAAAAAAATATACAGGGCGTTCCATTAAAAAAAAAATAAGTTTGGACGAATATCTAGACAACGCGACGGTCAATTGTTTTTCTGTTTTCACAATTGTTAGCGCCATAAAAAATACTACTACTTTCTCCATTTGACCGATTCTGTACCTCCAAAGACAACAAAGTTGACAATAGTGCACACTTAAGTGTGGACACCCGGTATACAGTTGTTTCATGATGTGTCTGCCAGAGTTTAAGGATGTGTTGCTGAAGCAATTTCGAGACAAAAATGTCAAATGAACATATGCCTACTCTTTTGTAACTGAGAAACAAGCACTTGAAGTTTTAGATAACCCTATACTTAGACACTAATGCAAGTATTAGGTACCTGCCGCTCTTGATTTCGTTGTTATTAAAACGTCAGGGTGGCTGTGGTTCATTATTTATTATTCATTGTGACAGCAAACGTCGATTAAGTTAATTGAGTGTTCGTTAATGTTACATTTGTTAAAGAAGACCATGTTCATTTTTTCGAAAGAGGAATACGGAGGTATTCATTTTGTTTATGGACTGTGTAAAGGAAACGGACGGATTATACGAACCGCTGGATTGGAAGAGGTGCAGCAGTTGCTTGGCCTACCAGATCACCAGATTTAAATCCTTTGGATTATTTTTTTTATGAGACAGACTTAAAAGTATTGTTCATGCAGAAATACCTGAAACTAGAGTTGCGAAGATTATGGATGGCGCAGAAGTTATTCGTGCCGAGTCTGAGACTATAACCAGAGCTACGTCATCAATTCTAAGAAGAGCTCGAATATGTATACGGCAATTGGGCGGACATTTCGAACAATTTATTCAATAAAGGAACTTGTTTTTAAATAACTTTTAATTTTTTTTGTCTATAGGGTTATCTAAAATTTCAAGTGCTTGTGTTTCAGTTACGAAAGAGTTTTGGGCATATGTTCATTTGACATTTTTGTCTTGAAATTGCTTGAGCAACACATTCTTAAACTCTGGCAGTCACGTCATGGGACAGCCTGTATAAGAAATTAAAAAAAAAGTCAGCTGATCGATAAATTTGTGTTTAAAACTTTCGCATTTAAATTAATATGTTGTCCAGGTTATTTATTTGTAACCATAGGTGTTTATCTGTTTGTTTATTATTCCTTTATTAGTAAACGTCTAATTTTACTTATTGAACTTGTATGGAGAAAAAATGCTAACAAACAAACTTTTGTACTTTTTTCTGACATTCCGTAATTCTTTTCAAATACCACATAATTCGATGTTATAGATGAATGAAATCGTGACAATATGACATAATTTTGGTAATTGTATATTCTACTTTAAGTTATGTTATTTGCCGATCTTAATACAGATGCTTTGCTATATACCTATAGGAAAATAATTTTATGTATTCTTATAAACACATTTTGTCAGCCTTGAAAAGATAAAAACATTAATACATCATTTGTTGAAAATCTACACTAAAAGTTTTACCTACACTCTTTGCAAGAAAATAGCACAATCCAAGTAAGTGTATAAAGCGCAAATGACATTAGCATGTATTTTAGGATCCACAAAAGTAGCTTTCTGGATCTAATCCACTCAATAATAATTCCTCCACATGAACATTATATATTCTCACCAAAGCGTATATCTGTTGCACATTTTTCATTTAATTGTGCATTTAATTTGTAAGAATAAACTTACTGTTTCCAAATATTTGAAAATCAGGAATTTCTTATATTTCTTCAACACTGCTTCTGCATTAATTCAATCCACGTAGCCGTTAAGTAGGAGTATTTACTCAATCTCTGCTATTATTTTTTGAAATAATTCGACTTATATACTAGGCCTAGATACCTACAAGTATATGGAAGTTTATTGCTGCTATAGTGAAATCACTACAGGAAAAAAACTTATTCTTGGTGCCATCGTTGCAGTAGGTGGTGGTTTATTTCCAGATGTTCAGAATAAAAACCTACACATGTTAGACATAGAAATGTATGTTTCTAGTTATGGTAATGGCCGTATGAGGCATTTTAAAGAAATAAATTTTAAGTGAAAGGGTTTATATATCTCATATTTATACTTTATTGCATGCATGCTGTAATATTACAATATAATGTACATTTTTATACGAATTATTATGTTTGACTCTGTACTGGCTGTCCCACCGAAGACTGGGTCTTTGATTACAACTCTATTCGTCATTTTAGAAAGAAATCTTTACAACAAGAATGTTATAGAATCCAATGATGCAGCACCTAGAAATATTTTTGACTCAATTCTACACAGAACAATAATATGATTTCATATAAGCTACTATATGTCTATCTTTAATAGCAACGTTGTTATTTACTCTTTGGGCAATAGTGCTCCCGATGCAAAGCATCGGTTAAGGCGGCGTAGTTTATATTTGCATTTGCTTTAGACTATTACCAAACATACTTAGTCTGATTCAACATTGAAATCAAAATCGATGTAATTGTATATAAGTGTCCACTATAGTCCTGACTATTTGCTTAACTTTAATGCAAGGCAACTTGATTTTTTTAAATAGCACCTTATATTTTTGCTCGTGCTAAATTAACCCTTATCCAAAGCCCTTTCAATCCACACTAAATATTTGTAATGCCTCATGCAAGATTTCACAGTTAGTTAATGATTTTAAATAAATTCAATAAATTTTATTTTAGTTTTCAAGTCAACTTGGTAAAAATGGTCATAACTTTTTAAACACTCGGAAGAGATGTGGCAAATCTTTTATGAGGAGGCTCGCAAAAGTAAGCAAATTTCAAATACGCAAAAAAAGTAAGCATTCCATTTAAAAAACTATAGGTTAGGTCCGGCACGACGTTATGGAACAGCCTGTATGTGTGTAACTGATTTTAGAATATGAAGCTTAAGAATAACTATACCTTTTCTTAATAATTTTTTTTTATAACTTTTATAATATCGGTTATATTGAGCTTCCCCACACTAATGGGCCAGCCTGTATGCGTAAGTACATATTTATATATTTTGAAAGCAAGAAAATATTATTTATTTCAAACAAATATTTTTTTTAGTGTAAACAATATTACGTTCAAACAAAGAAGCATGTTACAACAATTGCTTGCTATTTTGTACCTACTCGTTTATTAGTCAAGTATCTCTAATTGTCTTTATTATTTAAGTTGTTAGTGTTAATAAGAATCGTCTCTTTATAACGAACATTACAATTTTGAATGACTAGGTGTATTGCTGCAGCAACATTGTAATAATTTGAGTGTTTTTGCATTTGTTTGACTTTGTTATATTAAGTCCTACTTGGAAATAAACAAAACTTGCATAGTATTTAAAAGGCTGAAATTTCCTAAATGACAAACGATAAGTACAAATCTAAAACTGGAAATATATGTAATTCAATAAAAATCTCATTGCATAAAACAAACATAATCTCTAATCCAATTAGTAGAAACCTGATCCTTGCTGATTAGCTTTGGCTTTGGAATTTCTTCTTCGTTTTGAAAGAATCTATAATTAACATGGTATACAAATGCCTATTTAGTGGACAGTGACCGTTTGGTAGTTCTACTGTCGTTTTCACGGTCTTCCTGTTTCTACTCAGTAGGTCTTTTGTGAATTTAAGTCTTTGTTCTCCTAAGTTGGTCTCTCTTTGCCTTTGTGTTTTGAGCTTACTTAATATACATTTGTTTGTTGGCGAAGGGAGGGCAGGCTCTCGTTCCCTAATGCTGGGATGAAGGCTTTTTCGAACTAGTTATAAAATATGTCCGAATCGATCCATCCATTCGGGCTAGCTGCATAAGTCATTCCTTCAAAACTTTTATTTTCACCTGCAACCCAAGAATTCCAAATATGTTTTCCTCTAAAGATGATCAGGAGTGGAACTTTTCCACCAGAAGCATTCATAGCACCTAGAACTGTGGTATGTTTTCGCCCAGGTCCACTAATTGTCCTAGTGCTGGGCTGACCTCCCTCGCCAACTACTGTTGTTTTTGATGGGTCTAAGTAACACGCTGTTTCATCTAAATTCCAGACACAGTGTGGTTCTTTTATCAGATTAAAGTCATAAGGAGGCTGCAGTATTCATTAATTACAAAGGGGTCTACCACTTTTTTTCATATTCAACAGACTGTAGTTTCTTGTTAGGCCATGTCTTTTTTGAAATTCATAAACTAGTCATCACTCGGGACTCCATCTTTAAAACAATATTTGATTTTATTTTTAGTCGCTTATTCATCAACTCTTTGCAGCAACTCCTCCTTTGATATTCCAAAACCCCATTTTTCCATAGTTTCGAGGCCATGAGCTAGCATTTCTTCTTCTTTTAATGGAAGCATAGTGGGTCTTCCCTGAGATTTACTTTTAATGCCTCTTTTTCCCGTGAGATGGTAAAACAACGTGGTTTTTGGAATCTTAAATGTTTTATGTGCTCTATATAAAGTTATGGTTCCAGCTTTGATTTGCGAAATTGCCTGATCTAGGCTGTCCTTATTATAATTTCCTCTATCAGTTTTCGCGTATAATTGCGCAGCATCTTATAAACAAATACGAAAAATTAGTAAGTTCACACTTTCCCCGCGCAAATAGTTTACACTTAGCCTAACTTCTAAAACGTTGACCTATATAAAAATAGTCAAGCGTAATCTATTATACTATTTGCAAATATACCACTTCTTAAAACATATTTCAAAATGAGTATATTCAGTATATTAAGTTCCACCTACCTTGACTATTAACGATGATATAAATTTTTCAAGCTCACACGTGCACACTTCCACGAAGAGTGTCCACGCAACACAATAAATACAGATTCCTATGTCAACACTTTTTAACTTTACAGAAACCTAACTTCCCAACATTGTTAAAATAACATTCAATACAGTTTGTTCAATAGATGGCAACACTGTAAATTTAAATTTTCAAATTTTAGCGTTGTGTTTCACACTTTCCCGGGTTTACCTTATTTGAAATCCGATACCTTCCCGGGTTTCATTAAAATGTAGCAATTTATACAAGTACTATGTAGCATCAAGATAAACTGGTCATATTAAAAACTACACAGCATAACAATGTATTCTATGCATATCTCCGTGTTCTTTTTTTAGATTTTGCCGTAACACATGTCTGAAAAGTTTAAATTGAAATGTAACTCGTAACGTTTTCCAGGATACATACATGATTCTACACACATGTACGAGAAACATAAATATATCAAATAACTCGCTGTATGTATATCATATGCGATTATACATATACTCGTTCTGATATATGCTGTCCTTTATTCGAATGAAAAATGGAAATTCGCCCTCGGAGTATGTAAATTAACGGCGGTCTCAGAATCGTCCGGCTCTCTTTTTCCTTTAATTTTTATCGCTGAGTTGTAATCTACACGTGTCCGTCGGTTCAAGAATTTATAGACGTAATACGTTGTTGGAGCGATTGGTTGGAGCACCAGAAAGCTCCAAGAATAAAACGATTCACTTTATGGCCTTTCTACTTTTTATTGTGTCTCTGATCTTTATTAGGTCTCGGAAACGTTTAACTCTGAAATATATTGTGAGGGAGGGTTTTATTTTGCGATTCGATTTTCTACCATAATATTTATTATGCATAAATTTATTTAAACCATAATTGGCAACCACTGAAACCTGTAACGTTGATCTTAAGGTCCCCTATCCTAGGTGCAATAATTTCTATATAACTTAGCGCTAAGCTTGTTTCTTTAGCACCAGCAGAAGCATTTATGGTGCTATTGAATATTGAGAAAAATTTTCTTCTCTCTTGTACGATATGCGTCTCATTAAGGACATATTGCTGCTTTTGTTGTTGTTGGGGGGGGGACTTCCCCCCCCCAAGTCGCAGTGGATGCCCCGACTAGAATTAGTGCCATGTCTAGCACTTGCATTGATAATTTTCTCGGGAGCGGTAACGCCATTGCTTTTAATACTCTGATTAACGATATGAATTTGTCTGATCACACAATGCAAGTTTTGAGTTTGACTGTGAACACCGTAGCTTCTTCTCAAAACCCGAAGTTGGTCAGATGCCGAAATTGAGGAAAACTTTTTAACTTTTAAGAATGGTCTGTATCAAGAAAACTGGCACACTTTGTATTCATATCAATGCCCTAATGAGGCCTTTATGTTTTTTAACGACACAATAACATATTACTTTTAATTATGTTTCCCATATAAAACTATCAAACCTAAAACTGAAAAGCGTAAAGTAAAATATTCTAAACAAGTGCTGGAGTTGAAAAATCAGATGAATATGTTGCGTGATCTTGCTACAATTTATGAATCTTATAAAGAACAATATGCAAAAATAAAGAGCCAGTGCCTACGTAAATTAAAAATAGAAAAGCAAACATATTATGATCGACAAATTCAGGTTTCATCTAACAAATCCAAAACAGTTTGGGATATTATTAGTAGTTTCCGTGACAAGCCCTCTAAGAATAGTGATATTGTGGTGAAAACTACAAATAATATTAGACTTCCTGATATTAGCCTGTCCAACGGCCTTAATGCACAGTTTACTGCTGTAGGAACAAATAGTAATCCTACACCTGTCAACTACGACTTTCTATGTAAATACGTAAATTTGAATGGTAAGTCTATACTTTTATCCTTTATCATTGACGCAAACGGAAAATCTAATTGATAAATTAAAATGCTCGAATTCCAGTGGTTCTGATAACATCTCAAATAATTTGATTAAAAAATGTAATCAAAATTTAAGTAAACCCTTAATGCATGTTATTAATTTAATTTTATCTACAGGAATTTTTCGGGAAAGATGTAAACTGGCTATTGTGTGTCCATTATTCAAGAAAGGGGATCCTAATGATTATAATAATTATAGAGCAATTAGTTTGTTGACGGGGTTTTCTAAGCTTTTTGAAATGGCAATCGAGATGCGATTATCATCATTTTTCACAGTGAACAATCTTTTATCTCCATGTCAACACGGTTTTGTGAAATCGAAAAGTTTTCAAACGGCGCTATGCGAATATCATTATAAGGTTGTTAAAGCCTTAGATCGCAAACAGTACGTTGTTGGATTAAGTGTAGATTTGACGCGCGCCTTTGATACGGTTGATCACGAACTCTTATTATACAAATTAGAGAGATATGGGGTGAGAGGGTTGGCCTGTGATTTATTGAGATCATACCTGTCGGATAGGTATCAATGTGTTCGTGTTAATGGTGTGTGTGGGAGTAGCTTACAGGTTACGTGCGGGATACCTCAGCACTCGATCCTGGGTCCTTTGTTATACATTATCTTTGCGAATGACTTGGTTAATTGTTTGTTGTCACAGAGTACGAATATTGATGTAATCTGCTATGCGGATGATACCAATATTTTAATTCATAATGAAAACTTTGAATCTTTAAACAAAAATATTTCAGATATCTATAAAGCCGTAGTGGATTGGGTTACTAGCAACAAACTTATTTTAAATATTACTAAAACATCTTTAATCTCTTTTATTTTAAATAAAATAAATCCGCCATGTATTAAACTATGCAGCGATAATAATATGATGGTGTGTCAGTCGCAGAGGACATTGGGTTTGAGTTTTAAAGCGGTGGGATGTTCATATAGACGATTTATGTAAGAAAATTAGACAAAACTGTTATGCGCTAAAATTTATTTCCCAGCAATGTAGCAAGGAAGTGTTGATGATAGTTTATCACTCCACAATAGAAAGCCTCATTAGATATGGCATCATGAATTGGGGAAACAGCACGCACGCTTTCAGAGTGTTTTTATTACAAAAATATGCAGTAAGAGTAATTGAAAAATTAAATAGAATGCAGTCATGTAGATCAGGATTTCAAGATTTGCGTTTGCTGGTTTATATATTTTTGTTACCTGCTGCTATGTACATAAGAATTTAAATATTTTTTTATCTACGCAAATCAATCATGGCTATGATACTAGTTATATCCTGTTATCAAGGAATCCAACTATCGGTGTATTTCGAATGGCTAGATAACTTTGAGCGACACGAGTGACTGTTGGGCGAATTTGAAAACATGAGCGGATATTACTATCGCACGAGGCAAGGTTTGCTTGAGACAGACCACAATGCTCGTGTAATTTATTTTACCTGGATATTATGACAGTAACCGCTTAATTTTGATTTCTGCAGAACAGTCCTCTGGACAGATGAATGTACGAAGCCTAGATAGGTGGGAATCAGAAAATCCCCAAGCTATATGCCCATCTCAATTGCAATAAGAATTTTCACTTAACGTTCTGGGCTGCTCTAATCGATGACTTGTTGATTGGTCTTGCTGTTCTTCCTGCGACAATTACCTTCAATTTCTTATTGACATATTGCCAGGACTTTTAGCGGATGTCCCACTGAATGTTCGACTATAGAAATGTGGCCTCACGTGGATGGGGCACCACCATATTTCGGAATTGCTGTCCGAAATTGGGTTAACGTCAATTATCCAAGATGGGCTGGTCGAGGTGGTCTTGTTGGATGGCCACCTAGATAACCCGATCACAATCCCTTGGATCTGTATTTATGGGGCTATATGAAAGATTTAGTCCACGCGCAAGTTTCAAACACAAGAGACTCTTCTATTGTAGCGTATTCATCAGGCTGTCGCACAAATACAACAAAACAAGCGTGAAATCCGGTGAAGTACTCTATCTGTTGGCTTACGGCCACAAGGCTGCATTTAATAAGGAGGTGTACATTTGGAAAGTATTATTAATTAAAATTTGTTTAAATAAAATCAGTGTTTATTGCCTTTAAGGTAACATTTTTTTTTCAATTATCCGGCAAGAACAATCTCAGGCCTGTACCTTCGAAACAAATAACGATGGATATACCAAGCTTTGCGTTTTTTTTTTCTACTTAAAATGAAGTCTACTTTACATTCCCATAATTTGAACACAACGATATGGGACATTCTTGTATATTGACATGAAAGTATTTTGTATTATTTTGATAAAGTAACACTAATCATTATGATAACAATATTATTAAAATAACAGCACTATATTTGCATTATTATAATTACAGAAATTCAATAATATTTATACTATATATAGTATATAGTAAATATATATTTTGTTCTTTTCTTCCATTGTTAATTGTCTTCCTTTCAAATCTGCCGCTTTTTAATGTAAACTCTATAGGTAATGTGTAAAATATACTAAAAACACTTAATCCAAGCGTGTAGACTGAATATGCTATAGATGAACGAAATCTCTTCATCTGATTAAAAACTTCTGTATTATTTTTTTCTTTTATTTAACTCCAAAAATGTAGAAGTTGATGGAGGCCTTTCTGTGAGGTAGCCACAGATTTTACCGTCTACCATTGTTAAATGAAATATTCTCCACAATTAAACATTATTTACTTTACAATTACTGTTGAGATACTTTTATCCATTATTTGATTCATCTCTTCTAACACCAGTTCGCGCAATTCCAGGTGAAGGTCGATGGTTCTGTAAAAAAATGGAATTTTTACTCCAAAGTAATGGAACAAGCGATATCACAAACATAAAAGAATCGTCAGAACTACTTTTATCCGTTTCTTCATTAAAAACCTGCTCGAAATAGCTCTGATTTGCAGCTCGGTCACAACCCCACTTGTAAATTGCAGATAAGCAAATTGGTCCGTCAACACTCATTCTTCTCGTAACAAGTATTTATTTGTGGACCATAGAAGCCGTTATAATGTATGTTTCACAATACTTTCGAATTTATTTACTTGGATTTGTTTCTTTTATAATTATGACGACATGGTAACAACGTTTCTTTGCTTACAAAATATAATCAAAGCAAGAGTATATGTTGGTTTCATTCTGTCCTGTTTCGTGATATGTCATAGTGTATTGACTTTTTATTATTTTTTCTGAACCTATGAAGCCAAAGCTTGAACAGCTGATAATGGACTTATATGCTTTTTACCTTTTGGCAAGTTCTTCGGAATTGTAGGTTGTTCGGATGATTGAGTTATTGCTTTAATTTGTCGTTAGCATGGCGGTTTCCTTCATTTCGAAATTACGGAAATGCCTGGTGTTAGTTTCCCTCGATCAAAGAAGACAATATCAAAATAAAGAAAGCAGATAAAAGGTATTTGGAAACATCCGGAGAGGCTCAACACAAGTTATTGAAATGTCAAACAGAACCGGAAGAAGAGTTTGCGCAATAAGATGGATGACCATTATGTGGGGCAGAGGAACTGTAGTCCCAATTCCATTTCCTTGTACGAAAGAAATGCTGTATACTTCAGCCAGAGTTTGAAAAATCTGTTTTCTTCCAAAAAGTAGAAGTTTTTCTCGACCAAAGTAGAAATGTAATTCTATTCTTGTCGGAACATGTAGTTCAATTTTCTTTTTGAAAATCGCAAAACTTCTGTCAGAGTATTGATGAACTTTACAGGTTTCGTAGCTTCAAAAGAGCCACTTGTACTGCTTCGAAAAGACTTCTTATTTAAAAAAAAAAACGTTTTCTTGCCAAAAAATATAAGAGACTTTGATTTTGCATGAATTATTGTTATTGTAGTACGGAATGAATGTAAAATGTGTTTTTCATAATTGCTTTGAAAGTATTATTGCGAAGTTGATACTTGTGGAGTACTAGCTGTAGACAACAACAGTTAGCCACGTAGATAATCGCCGTACCTATATCCAGTATTTATACACAATCGTCTTGTTTTTAGAAGCATACAATTTGTTGGTGACCATCCAATGATTTATTTTCTGTTATAATTTATCTTTTCACTATTCTCTCCACCGAGTCATATACATATACATGTCTATATTTAACTTTGAGATACATTTACTGCCTCTAGTATTATAAGAGCAAGCGAGGCGCCCTTTCACGTTTATACATAACATTGTACTACCGACTTATCGGCATGAAGCTGTCATCTGCACCTATGTCTGTTACAACTTCCATACCCTAACCACTTGCCTTGTTTAATCTACTGTAAAGGCGGAGATAGTTTCAATACTCATATCTGATATCACAGATCTATACCATTTATAATTGTATACCATTGTCTAAAAGCTATTATTTCTCCTAGTTTGTACAATTTTGCTTTTGTCATATTCCACATATTGGCCGACTTTTTGTTCTTATTTCAGAATTTATAAAATCATCTCTTCAATGTATACATACAGGGTGTTTTGAAACATCGTTTAAAGATTTTAAGGGCATGTAGTACGATCGAAAATAAGGTTAAAAGTCATAATAACCATATGTCCACAAATAAGCTGTTTACGAGATAACAGCGATTTTATCGCAAATGCAGAATAAGTTTGCTTTAGCGGTTTTTATTAAGATGTTATTGTATTTTAACATAAAATAGATTATAACTAAAGAAGATGTTCAAAATGACGTCCTTCCATTTCGACACAGGATCTACATCTGCTTTCAAAGGAAGCGCGCACTCTTTCAAAAAACAAGGGTTTTCTCGTATTATCTGGCAATAGTATTCTATTCGTTGGCACAACTCTGGAAGATCGTTTACCGGTGTTGCGTACACTAAACTTTTCAAATAACCCCAGATACTAAAGTCCAACGGGTTTAGATCGGGATACCTTGGAGGCCAAGCAATGGGCTCGCCTCGCCCTATCCATCTCCCAGGAAATTCATTGTTAAGATGTTCCCTAAGAGCACGCGTAAAGTGCGGTGGAGCTCCATCTTCCATAAACCAGAGGTTCAGTCTTAGATTTATAGGTAAATCTTCCAAAAGTTCAGGTAAAGTATTTTCCAAGAACTCGAGGTATGCAGGACCTGTTAAGCGTTGTGGCAAAACAATCGGTCCTAACCACCGTTCCCCTATCATGCCTAACCAGATGTTTAGAGAGAAACGTTGCTGGTGCCGAGCTTCAACGGTAGCATGAGGATTCTCGTCACACCAAACGTGATTGTTGTGGAAATTAAATATTCCATTTTTAGTAAGACCAGCTTCATCAGTGAAAAGGATGTTATCAGCGAAATCTGGCCGATCAGCAGCTGTTCGCAAAAACCACTCACAGAAAGCCCTTCTCGCTTGATAATCCGGAGCAGTAAGGGGTTGTACCCGTTCGATATGGTAGGGGTATAGGAGTTGCTCATGAAGAGTTTTCCAAACAAGATTGCTGCTTACACCCACTTGAGTCGAAATTCTTCTAACACTAGTTTCGGGATTTCCATCAATAATATCCAAAATTCGATCTTCTATCTGTGGAGTACATGCTAATCTCTGCCGTCCAGTATCAGAAGACCGCTTCTCAAACGAACCAGTTTCTCTTAGTCGTTGAAACACCGTTTGAAACATCACATGCGAAGGCAGTTGGCGATCAGGAAACGTTTCAGCATAGAAGCGACGTGCTTGTAAAGAATTCCCATTAGCACGACCGTACATGAACACCATATCGCTCATTTCAGCATCAGAATACGCAACCATTGTAATTGCTACAAATTGCACAAAACGTCAAATTAAACTGTCATAAAAAAATAGCTGATAAGCACCTGTTTACTGGGATATGTTATATCCATGTACTACTAGGAACACTCGCTGTTATCTCGTAAACGGTTGATTTGTGAACATATGTTTATTATGACGTTTAACCTTATTTTCGATCGTACTACATGCCCTTAAAATCTTTAAACGATGTTTCAAAACACCCTGTATATGCATTAATCTAATATTTATTAGGTTATGCCAAATTTTCCTGTATGAAGAATTATTGATAATGTTGGCCAATTACGAACTGTGTAATAGACCTGAAAACACTCCTGTAGCAAGCGGCTGCCTTCCATGTAGGGTATATATGAATAGGCACACATTCATTACCGCTTATATAAGTACTTAACTACCCTGAAATAGCAAATTGTAGTTGTGTTTGATTTAATCTTAATTAAAAGGCAAGTAGGTATGTATGTGTATTCTAACTAAATTTCATGGCTGGTGTCTAAAAAGTGCCTGTTGCAATCGCGTTTTCCACAAATTAACGTTGTTATTTGCTTTATATTCCTCCAAACTATTCGCAATTAGTCCTGTAGTATATTAACTAACAACTAATGTTGAAGACAGAAATATGGCGACAGTAGGATATATTCTATAAGTAATTGAGCATATTTTGTTAAAAACTAGATGTTACAATAGTTTTGTTTTTGTGTGTTTATACGCGATTCAATTCGTTTGTTTCAGCAGGAGTTCTGTAAGTAAATTGAATGCTTTCAAACGTTTCTTGAAAGGTTACCCAATCAAAATTTAAACTTATTTGATTTAAAAAAAATAGTAATAGGTACTAGCAGAAAAAATTTATAGTAATTAGTAACAAACTGCTAGATTCACCAAACGTGTAGATAATTTTTTTGTGTTAGATAATCCTTCCAGCTACGTTTCGGCTAATCACCAGTCTTTATGAAGCTATATTGATTAAAGATTCATTAAGACATGGGTTAAATTTACCTGCCAAATTAATGACAAGAAGGTTAAACTCAAATTATAGGTAACAATTCATTCCATTGAACTAATAATATTTTAAAAGTTGCTATAAGAAGAAGTAATGATGAAATGGAAGTTGAGGTTATAAATTTTAAATGTAAAATGCTCAATGCAAATGTAAAATTTTGAGATTTATGTAAACAAAAAGAATAAGTGGTTGTTAGGAACTTTGTCAGACTTACTAATATCATAATAGATATTTTATTTAACTAAACGTAAACAATGTTTTACTTCCCCTCTGTTAGAAAATAAAGATGTTACCATGACAAATAATCTTCAGTTGTTTGGGAGAGCAAATTGAAAATACGTATCTCTAGGTGGAAATTAACAAAAAATGTTACCATGAATGTAAATTCTAAGTTCGTATCATTTTCTTTGCTGTTATACACAACAGAAATGTTATAATTTTGATTGTTAACAAGACCTCCTTATATGGTGTTAGGCAAAACAAATTCTCTTTTTGAGCGGCGTAGTGCTAATTTAGATTGATTTGAAAATGGATGGACTGTTGAATATCTTAGGGGGCTCTAGTAGGCAGAAACTCGAGTCCGTCTCTAGTGCTATTCTCCTTTCATTGCTTTTGCGGGTATGGTGATTCCAACAATAGACCATGATCAAACCTAGTTGCATTTTCCGGTATTTCTATTCTATTTCATCGTATAACGGGTACATCTTTTTAATACTATCGATTTGTTATTTCAAATAACTTTGGTTAACTGGTAGGTATGAAAGTCCTTTTTGTTTTAAAACAAAAAAAAATTTATATAAATATTCATATTTCTGTTATCGTAAATGTGATCTTTTTTTCTCTCCTTTTCTGTTTTAATAATATTGGGAACAGTTTTCGAAACAATATTGGTAACTATAAATAAATTACAGCGATGTTTCTTGTGATTTGAATCCTCTGTTTTACATCAAATTGAATTTGAGCAACCATCAAGCTAAAATGAAAGTTACAAGACTATTATCTTTAACGAATTCCTAATGATTATAATTATGGTGGGTTAGGTACTTAAATCTGTATTTAATAAGCTCTTATTAGGTTTTTTTCATATAAATGGCTTTCTGCATATTAAGATTTTTACAGTATTTTCTGTAGGTATTAACAAAATGATATGCTAAAGCGGATTTGTCAGCATTATGGTTTTTAATATTGCATAAATGTTCTCTAAATCTAATCTCTGAAATTCTCTTTGTTTGGCCTATGTGTACCTTATTTCAAACACCGCATTTTTTATTCTTGTAAATCCCAGCGCATTTTTTAAAATCATTAATTTCAATATGCGACTTTAATCTCTTCTGTAAAGTATTAACATTTAAAAATCGGATTGAGATTATATTTTTACACAGGCTTGATATCTGGTTGACCCGTATTTGTATTTGTTAAAGTTAAGCTCTCCTAGTTGGGCTACTTTCGGTTCGATTGAAAATTATTGAGTTTATATGTAATGCTCCAAACAAAATTGAATCGTGTAGGTTACCTATTTTAACTCACAAGTTTCTTTGGTGTTGATGTTGACAGTGAGGTTTGTTTGTTTATTATTATTAGTTGAATGTAACTAAATTATTAAAGCCAATGTTCCAGACATGTTATTATGTATTTGTATTTAATATGAATTAACCCGATGAAAAAATGTACACTGAAATAAACATAAAAACACGTGTTAATGGTGAACATTCATGTTACTTAATGTAGGGATATTCTAGGAAATGAATGGTTAAATGCAGGAAAAAACGTTAATGAAACTATTAGTAAAGGAATTCAATGGTTTTCAAGGTTAATGAAGTCAATGACGTCAACCTTCGTTAGACGAGTTTGTGCAGTGTTTGTAACGTAGACTTGCGATACGACAAATTAATAGAATTCAAATTTATGCACACTAGCAATGTTTACTACGTTGCTCTTCTAAATATTTACATTAATCGATGCTATTTTGTTAATTTTAAGTTTTTGCATTTAATTTTTATAAACTAATACATATATTGATACAATGTTTTTGTATTCTCCACTTTTCACATTTTGTATTGCTGTTTGTTTTCGCCTATATCACGAGTTTTTTGAATACGTCGAAAATTTTTTTTGTGCGTTAACGTTTGTAGCAGAGGGGTTTTCAAATAGTAGCGGAAGTTGATCTCGTGGGAAACCTCTAAACATTGCGCTTTTAGGGTTTCCCTCGAAGACATTCGGGTTAAGCAAAACGTTACCAATCAGTTCTCCCAACACATTCACCGAAAAACGGTACTGAAGATGGTTCTCCGAAATCGCATGTGGATTTTCTGTGTCCCAGACATGTTCACTGTGCAAATTAGTGACTCCCTCTCTGGCGAAAGTCGCTTCGTCAGAGAAAAGTGTAATCGGAATCAAATATTCATTTTCTAAAACTAAGCACAAAAGATTTGCGTAGAGGTAAAAACTATGGGGTGCAAGCTGTGGGCTAACCGGGGATGGTATGGCCACAACCCATTTACGTGTAGCGTAGTAGGTATTGACGACCTTGACTGTCTTTGTTGCTGTTGCGATTCTGCGGAGACTTATTTGTTGATCCTCTTTTACTTTCCGTAGGATTTTATTGTAACAGAGTTGAGGCACAGAAGCTTCTGCTCACCGCGACCGAAGCGATCTATTGTGAAATACACGTAGGATAGTTTCAGCATTATCTTTTCGAGGTACTTCTTCAAGGGAGTAGAAACAGTTTGGATAGTTTTGTCACAACAAACCACTCGATTCTAATAGAGCATCGTGCATATCGAAATGAAAACAATGTTTTCTCTTCTTCTTATATTGGGTGCAATTTTAAAATAAAAGTTTTTAAGTGTAAATTACTTTAATAGCTGAGAATTTCGCAGATATTTAGTAATTAACGCGAAAATATTATATATGTACAAATGTGCCATCTAATAAATTATCGCGTGAAAAGCATTTGTAATGCATTATATTCATTTTTATTTATCAAAATCTTTTTCTTTGACGACCCTATGCATGTGAAACACTACATTACACTACACTGCACTACAAAACATCACACTATGGGAAACAGGAATGCGGGTGAAAATGCAATGAAATGCTAAAGTGAAAGTAAGCTGTTGGTTGTGAAGGAGATTAAAAAATAAATAAACAGGAGTGTGGATTTTGATTTTGTGAGAGAACTAAGGACAATTGTATGTAATTACATAATATAGTAAAGAATAAAAGGAAGGAGCGAGTGGAAGACAACATATAAGAAGGAACATAACGGAGTAGTAAGGTACAACAAGAAACAAGTACAATAAGAACAAATGATTTTGAAGGAGTGGGACGTGAAGAAGAAGAAGAAACAAGTGCAATTAGAATAAAGGATTTCGAAGGAGTGGGACGTGAAGAAGAAGAAACAAGTAAACTTATAGCGTTTTCAGCTTACTGCACTACACGCGTGGAGTATATCTAGCTCCCTTACTAATATTATGTATTAAAATAAGATGGATATACATTCAGTGCATAAAAGTGCAGTAAAGTGCAGTAAGCTGAAAACGCTATCAGAGAAAAGGATTTTGACGAAGCGGGTGGAACACTCACACATACACACATAAAAGGGTAGTTAAGGTATTTATGTTTTTTTATATAGGCTAAAAATAAATTCTTGTAATTGTTTAATATAGTTGTCGTTACATATTTTGATATTTTTTATTATAGTTGATTTGACATTGAAAAATTAATTAAAATTTGACAATATGTCAAATGGGGTTTTCCAAAGTTGCCCGGCTTAAGTCGACTGACTTATTTAGAACCTCACTTTACTACATTTTGAAATAAGTAACACTGCAATATGTATATAGCGCAATTTTAACCAAGCGTATGTATACGACAGTAAAGAATTCCACGCATGCTTATATGGACTGTTTTCTTATTTTTGACCAAAGAATCGCTATTCAAAAACCTTCCGAACTTTTGACATTTTCTAATTGAAACTATTATCTCTGGCCTGATGATGGGCTGTGTACCCCGAAACTAGTTGCCAACCAAACAGAAACGTAGAAAATAAATTAAAATAATGGAATCTTATTTTTTTATTTAATCATAGGACCTACAATTCCCACAAAAAGATTAAACAAGGTTAGTTAGCACAAGAAGGCCAAAGAAAAAGAAAAAAGAGAAGTTTTTCAATTCAACTGAGAAAATCAAGGAAAAAGAGAATAGCCCATGGATATCCGAGAATAGAGTAAAGCAAATACAAAAAAGGAACAAACTGTACAAGAAACACCTAAAACACCTCAGCAACAACATACTTTCGCAAATATATTACATACAAAAACTTCACACACTATACCTAATAAGAAATGGAAAAAAAAAGAATACTACAAAAACCAATTTAAAAAACACAAAAATAACCCAGCTGAAATACGGAAATTGATAAAAGGAGAAACGGATACAACAAGAAGAAACCAAAATAAAATAAAAGAAATACAAAAACAAAACGGAGAAATTACATTTAATCCAAAAGAGATGGCAAATGAGATAAACAACTATCTCGCAAATCTAGGAAATATACTAGCACAAAACAATAGATATACAATAAAGGCAGCAATAAACCATGATGAACAAACAAGAGTAAATTTTAAATTGAACAGAGTGAAGACAATACATTTAGAAGCAATAATTCAAGAACTTAAATCGAATATGGTACCAGGAGCAGATAAGATCAGTACAAAACATAGGAAAATTAACACCAATAATAATGGAATTCGTAAATGATGTAATAGAAAAAGAAAAAGAACATACCCAGAACATTTAAAAAGAGCTAAGATCATTCGTGTACATAAGAAAGGCGATAATAAGTTACCTGAAAACTACAGACCAATCTCATTATTAACCACCTTAAATAAAATATTAGAAAAAATTGCATTAAGGAGAAAATAGAAAGGAAAATACAATAATAGCTATCATCATCGATATGAAAAAAGAATTTGATACCGTATCCAAGCCAAAATTAATACAAAAAATAACAAAAATGGTAATACTTGGAAATGAGAAAAAACTGATACCAACTTATTTATGCGGAAGAACACAAATAACACTGGCTAATAAGCAAGTAAGCGAGGAACTAACTCCCGAATATGGAATACCACAAGGCGGAAATTTACCCCCATCCTATACATAATGTATACCAACGACATAGTCAATACAAAGATCACTGGGATAATATGTACATATACCGATGATGATTCTTTTATGGGGACAGAATCATGTAGATCTACAAGCAAACCATAGTTAGCACACTAGAAGAATGGTGTCTTGAAAATAGTTTAACCATAAACGAACAGAAAACAGAGTACATGGTGGTCTCAAGTAAAACAAATATATCAAAGTACAACATAAAAGTAAACAACAAGGAAATAAAAGAAGTAGACAGTTTGATGCTGTCGATATTCTAGAAAATGCTACAAGAATATTTAACCGTGATGAAACTGGTTTCAGTATGTATCCTAAATCAGGAAAAGTGTTGGCACCTAAAGGATACAAGAATAATTATTAAGTGAAGAAAGGAAATGAAAAGGAAACTATCATAGTATTGTTATTGGTTATTTTTCTATTCGTTAGGTTAAATAAAGCAATAGTTAAGAGTGTACCATCGGGCTAGTTCGGGCTACCTTCTACGACTATATAGCAAATGGATTAAATAAATTGTTTGATATACTTTTTGTCACTTATTAACGCAAGTGCTTTTTTAACGAAAACAAACAAGAGAACTGCAAACAGAAGTTGAATGAAGCATTTTCAGTCATTAAGGTGAAAGATATTTGCGCAAGTTGTGACTTTTACATCTTACTTTGGACAATATTGATTCTGTTAGCATTGCTGACATATGGTAAAAGTGGCTGGCTACCGGCAAATTTATCATATCATCTTTCTGAATGATATTTTCTCTTTCTAATGCCTCGTTTCTGATCCATTTGCGACGTAAACTGAAAGAAAGGACGCTGACATAGTAAAATATTAAAAGAGTTTGGTAAACATCCCTAAAACAAAGACAACAATGCATTGTGTCGGGTGTTTCCCCGATCGGAAACAACAGTTTTTCATTCACTTTCTCACATTTGATGTTTTTTTTCGCATAAGTCGGATCGCGTCAGGTATTATAGATATGGAAAACGATGGGGGCGGTTGATTTTCTTCCTTCTTCTTCTTAGTTCTTCTTTTTCTGTGCTGGATGTATGTACGCTTCTCTTGCGCATAGATGTGATAGAGTGTCAGACACTCCCCCGCCGCTGCGGCATACATAAATAATAAATGCTTGCGTATCAAATATTCATGTCTTTGTGATCTCTTGCCCTTTAGTAAAGTTTCGCGGATGCGGGTTGTATCGAACGACTTTATGCTGCTTTATTATAGCTTAGCGCTCTCTTCACCTTAAGGAGATACGAGTACGTTGTCGTTGTCTCAAATTTATGAAATACAAATGGAAAGTGAGAATTATTTATTTCGCTCTTTGTTATTTGTTTCCTGGAGAAAAATAACTGCTTACTATTGAATGGTTTTTGGTGTTTTTGATACACACATTATCGCAAAGTGCATACAGAGTGTTAAAATATGGACTAATATAAATCTAAATAAAAGAAGACAGTGTTGGAATACTAGATTAGATTAGATTAGATTAGGATTGGGGTGGCCTATCGACCTATTTCACCGCGACCTTTTCAGATCTATTGTGATCCCCTTTTTTCCTAGAGGACGCTCTCTAATTTTGCCCTCTTAATTAGGCCTATCACCTTTGAGAGCGGCTTCTTTATGTAGCTACTAGCTGTGGAGTTCTCCTCCCCCATTACTAGAAACCTTGTCCTCGCCAGGCCTTCACATTGGCACAGCACATGAACTGGTGTTTCTTCCTCCTCTTGGCAGTATCTGCAGGTTGCACCATATGCCAGGCCTATGTTGTACATGTGCCTATTCAGTCTACAGTGACCAGTCAGCAGACCTACAATCATTTTGACAGTCTTCCTATCTTTATTCAGTAGATCTCTCGTGAGTTCAGGCCTTTGCTCCTTTAGGAACTCTTTTGCCTGCCATTGTCTCGGTGACACACAGTCCCAAATCAGCTTAGAGTCCACGCTTGAGGAGCTAATCGCTTTAAGTGTGGACTGACTGTCGGAGAAGATAGCGACGCTTTTACCCGGTTCGGTACATCTTTCTATCTCTCGGACACAGTGATGAATTGCAGCAACCTCAGCTTGGAACACAGTCGTGTCTTTGCTGAAGCTTACCGAAAGAGCCTTTTTAGGCTTCTTAGAGTATATTCCCGCTCCAACGCCGTAGTCCGTTTTAGAGCCGTCAGTAAACCAGTTTGAGTCCGCTCTTACCGGGGCACTTGCCTCCCAGTCCTTCTTATCTGGTATTATAACCTGATATTTCCTATCTAGGTTAGGAGTTCGAACCATGGCATCACATGGCATTCCTAAAAGAGGTGCCTCCTTGAGTTCGTCTAGCAGTTTTTTTATAGTCAGCCCCGTGCGATTTACTTATCGGTACTTGACTATGTAAGAGTCTGTGTACTGTGGACCTTGCGGCTCCTTGTACAAAGATATGTAATGGTGGCAGGTTCAGAATTACTTAAATCGCGGTGGTAGGGGTCGATATCAACGCCCCCGTGGCGCACAGGCACGCCAGCCTCTGCACACCACCCAACGGTTTGGCCGCCCCCGCCTGCCGCGCCTTTGGCCACCATGCTACTGCTCCGTACGTTAACATGGGTCTAATTACCCTTGTGTACAACCACAGAGTCATCTTGGGGCTAAGGCCCCAATTCTCTCCACACAGCCTCCTACACCTACCCAGGGTGGCTTTGCTGGTCAATTTCTGGATATGTGAATTCCATGTGGGCCTTTGATCAAACCGTTCGAATACTAAGTTTGAGCTACAATTGTGGAAGTGATAAAAGTGGAAACTATGAGCTTTGTAGAAGAATCACTTCGAAAACGGAGTTAGTCTTTACTAGCGATAGTGAACAGATACTTTTACTAACGAACAAAGGCACCCAAGTGTACACCTCCGATTTCGATAAAATTTGGTAGGGACACAGAATACCGAAAACTATTTGACACGTATTTTTTTTAGCGCCCCGTTTTTGGTTTTAGGCGGTGTATTGGCGGCATAAAGTTACCGCCAATAATAAATTTTTCGCAATATTTCGGAAAGGAGAAGAAGAGATATCGACATCGGGTAAAGACGAGATTGTTCCTTGTTAGTAACCCTACATTTTAGGTTGAAAAAGACCAGTGGCGCACACGCGAGGTCGTTAGGGGGTTCAAAAATATCACATTTTTCTCGCTCCTGCCCTTGTATATTATGAATTTTTAGCCAAGATGTTGTCATTTTTATATAGGCCTGCCGTAGAATAAAATTTAATGCGGCATTGTATTTAAACTAAAAATTGTTTGTTATTTTAGAATAAAAATAGTAATATGATACATACAAACCGTATGCCGTACTGTTTATATATCTGTTTTAAATATACTGCTATGATATCATGTATGTATGTGTGATATTAGGGTGATAGTACACTGCGACCTGAAAGATCTATTGTGTCCTCTCTTCTCACTGTATTTACAGCTGGCCGTCCAGTCTGATTCCTTTTAAAAAGTGCAGAATGTCCGAAGACCCCAGATTAGGTAACTCTCCCTCTTCGATTTCACATGCTCCCAGGTGCGGGGCTCTTGAGTTGCACAGTGCAGCGCAGTTTGTGGGTAGATGGATGGACATTTCGTCCTGTTCCCCACAAAATCTACATTCGGCTTCCTTCGCTATTCCAAGCCTGCTTAGATGTCTGTTCAGTTTACAATGGCCTGTAAGGATCCCTGTCAATATCCGAATATTATTGGATCGTATCGTTGGAAACGATATCTTTCATTCTTGCTGGGGTCCTTTTTGCCTAGGAGATATCAAGTTGTTGAAAACAAATGTGACTTCTTTTTCGGTTTTTCCTGCGTGCAGTTGCATTTCGAATAATTATCTAGAAATTTTTAAATTGCTATCACAATAAGAGTCATTAACTTTAAAATTTACTTACAAGAATGAGAGTATTGCGTATGTAGTGCCAAGATGATGGAAATCCAGTGATTTCGAAGATTTGAGGTGGCGTATTTCTAATGCTGGGGCCGATTGAAGAGTATCGTTCGAGGCTATTTGCTGTGACATCATTGGAACACTAATTGGGAGCTGAAATGGTTGTTATGGAGTTGAAATTAGTATTTGGAGTATATGCCCTAGCAGCACAAATCATCGGCTAATAATCGGCTTTATATAGGGCCGATATCCTGATGTCGGGTCGATATCAAAGATATTGTGCCGATATCGGCTTTCTACCAGTATACGATATCACTGCGATACAAAAGATCCATTATCGGTAAAATATCGGTTGAACGTTTGATGTATCGGCTGATCATCGGCTGGAAACTCAAGACATATATCAGGGCGATATCATTAATAAACGCCGCTGCGATATTGATAGAAATGAGGTATATGGATTTGACTATTGTCATTTTTTTGACGATAGGAAGTCGGCTAATATCCTAAATCTATACGGACTGGTTGATTGAAATATAACCGCATTACAAGAGCGTTCAGATATAAAATTTCAACGTTTGAGACATCAATTGTGAAATTAAAATTAATATCGACTATAAAACAGTTTTAGAAGGTGAAGCGATTTATAACTTAAGAATATGCAAATGCAATTTTCTAACTCAGCCGTGATTATAAAAATTGGCATCTAAACGCAATGTTTATGGGAGTTAGATCTACGCGCAATATCTTACCACCACCACCTACCACAATCCATCATAGCGCTCCTTATTGCAGTGTGAGCATGCCGACCAGTGCGACCAGGTGAAGTGGTTGCCATTATTTATTTTGTCGCTGCATTATAGTAAGCGTTGTGCACATTACAAAATGGGTGAATGAAGCTTATAAAGGTAAGGACATTTTTATGAATAATGTTTTATGTATGTATCAAGTATATAATTTAATTTAATGATTAGTACTCATTTATTGTGTAAATATGTAGCGTTAACAAAATGGAAGACGCTTGTAAATTTCTTATTTTACGTGAAAGCATTGTTTCTACAATATGTGTAGCGTAAAAAACGTTTCGCATTAATAGAATAAAATAAATTACAAGCGTGCTTCATACACTAAAGAAAAACACTTTTTTTTAGATACGTATGTGGTGCTTAATTGGGGGAAGTACGTTAAAGGAAGCATATATCTAATGTTAAAACAAATCCTCTTGAAAAGTATTAATGTAAATTATTCATGAAAATAGAGACAATCCAAAGAAGCTTTTGATAAATTGGAAATATACATAGTATTTCTAGGTAATGTTACATGCATTATTATTTTATTTGTAACTCTATATCAAAACTGTTATTTTTATTTAGAGAAGCAATTAGAGTCAAACAGCCGGATGGGACAGAGACGAATATCAATAGATGAGATGGGGGCAGAAAAGAAAGGAAGAAGAATATAACATCTTTAGCGAACGAATAATTTAGACGACTGGATTTTTTTTAGGTATTACTTAGAATTTTTGTTGTTATTGATTTGTTAAAAATTAAACTGTAACAAATGTTAAATTACTTTTCGTTTAAAATATGCACATATTGAGTTTGTTTTCGGTTTCATATTTTCCTAGTTATTTTCAGTTTTTGTTTTTATTAATTATGTCGTTAAATATTTGTGTCAATTACTCATAAATAAACATATTAAGTATTTTTATATTAGTACTTTTTCTTGAAATTTATTGCTTTATTTACTTTCTATTACATAAAGTCTTTCCTTCATTATGTATATTATTTTATGCGCATAATATTCTATTTTGTCATGAATTATTATACACAGAAAATGGTGGCAAACAATTTGAAAAACATTACATGTGCAATGTGATTATGAATCTGATGTATTTTTTCCGCATTGCTCAATATGAATATGACTATAGAGACTGCCCCGAAATTAAATGTTCAAACACAAAGGTGTTATAGTGGGTGTCATTTCCAGTCGAACTAATCCTAGGTGTGATTATTATTCGATGCATAGTTTACGAATCATTTATTTTTTCTAAAAATCCTTCATATAAGCGTTCATTAAATTATCAACAAACAAAAGAGTACGACAATAAGAATGAAGTTATTTTTTAATGAAGTTAAATTGAAATTAAACATCGTGATATTATCAAAGGTACATCCTTTTGTTTAACGGCTTTGATATTTCAGAAGACGTTGATGGTTTCTAATTTCTTTCTAAATTCTAACATTACAAGAAAATACTGTTTTTGCCTATAATTTTATGAACGTTTTTTGTGGAAGATCTTTATAAAACTCGCAAAAACCTTATTAGAATTGAATAATCACATATGGGGCTAATTTGACTCGAAATTATACTCTTTATAACCCTTTTCCGTTTCGGAAACTGCTTTCGGGACAGCCTGTATAAATATCCACTATCGTGGATAGACAAACTACATACTTATATGTAGAAATTAGTCATCACTAACTAACTAGACTAAAACTTTATCGGCGGAGCATAGAAAACGTTGGGTAAGTATCAATCATGTATCGGTCTACTGATGATATTGTATCTAATTTTAATTGTATTGATATCGGATAGGTATTGGAGTTTCGATATCGGATAGATGTTGGAATTTCGATATCGGATAAGTATTGGAATTTTGATATCGAACCAATATTGCAAAATGTTCACATTTTGTATCGGTATGATATCAGCAGCCGCTATAATTACGACATCGGTCAGCAATATCGGCGAAGCTTAGCCGATATCATGCCGATTCTTGTGCTGCTAGGGTGAGAGCGGTTTTTCGTACTTGAAGTAAGCGATTATTCATCTTTTGAATTTATAACTGGCGTTAAAAGCGTAAAGGGAAATGTTAGGTTATATTATCGTATGATAACAGTGATTCTAGTAAATTTGGTATTGTGAGGTTATCGTTTGATGCTGTGGGTTTAAATGCATGAGTGGTTTGAGTTGGTATTATTTGATGTACTTGATTTTATGATGGGAATATAGCGGGAGATTTGAATTTCTATATTGATATTAAAACGAGATATATGAGTTATTAGTTTGGATTAAGATTCTAGAAATCTTATTTTTGTACAAGTTAAATAGTAAAGAACTTACTTACCCTGAGGGAATCATTAGAAGATTCATTTCTTTGTTCATCATATTTATTTAACTCGAAATAAATAAATTTCATTTAAATAACGTCTTGTTTATTCTCTGTAGTATAAATACATCACCAACGAATAACTTATACAGTTTCAATAAAGATATTTAAGTGTATATCAGGTGTATAAAGATAATAAATGATGGTTCAGTGGTTAGACGTGACCTCTCCATGTCTCGAGGTTGACTGAAGATAATAAATATCATTCGATTGGTTTGCGGTGTACCCAAAAACTAAGCGGAGGGGAAAATTTCATGTGGCTGATGGTCCAGTGACTTGCGCGCTTGGCTATCAGTCACGGGGTCCGGGGTTCGAATCCCAGGGCCTGCTCTCAGAG
Organism: Cetonia aurata; assembly: GCA_949128085.1. NCBI lineage: Eukaryota > Metazoa > Arthropoda > Insecta > Coleoptera > Scarabaeidae > Cetonia > Cetonia aurata. Next base: position 5,544,296 of record OX421885.1, read on the forward strand.
TGAGGTTTTCGTGGTTTTCCTCACTCCTTGGCAAATGCTGAGAGACAAACACCTTAAGTCGCTCCACGGGCGCAGGCGTAATAATAACTCATGGCCGGCCGATGCCCCCTGTAATTGGCGAAAGCTGTTGGGGGATGTAAAGGCATGAATTATTATTATTATTATTATTATTATTATTATGTACCTATGTACTGTAGTGTCATTTTACAATTGGGGCGTAGCATATCTGTGGAGTAAATGATATTTAATAGATGACGCTGACTGTATGAAATGTTGAACAGTGTTGAATTAATTTAAAAGAAATTAATAAAATTATAAAAAATTATCGACAAGTTTCGTAGTAATTCATTTCTTTATGTACCTATATAAGAGTGTGATCGGCTTGCTAATTGTATAGTGTGTTATCATAAATTGTCTTGTTCGATTAGTTACGGTTACAGTTAGTTATCAAGTACTTATTGCTAAAGATAATTGTGACGTATCTACAATGGTCTATTTTGGGTTAAATATACTGAACGTCTTGACAATATTAACAAGTTTAATAAATAATCATTACCAGGGTACACCTGCATCTACACAAAATGGGCTGAATAAGTATAATATTATTCCTTTCTTGATAAATATAATAGTTACTACCCATATTTACGGTTGATAGTCTGCACAGTTGTGATAATCGTTAAAGAAATGAATTATGCACAAATATTTCTTGCACCATCCACAAAATAACAAACCATTTTTACTTTAAATACAATGCGGCATTAAATTTTACTCTGAGAATCTAAAGAAAAATAGTCCACGGTAGGCGTATATAAAAATGGCATCTTCCCTAAAACGAAAATTTAGAAAAAAATTCAAAAGCACATAACTTTTTTTCCTGTAGTTTAAAGATAAAAAAAGAAAAAATAAATTTATATTTTAGTATTTTGCAGCAATTTATTTTGTAAAAACCATTATGTATGTATATGAAGCACGTTTGCCTAATGTAGAAAATAGTTGGCCTAAGTAGTTTGGCTGGCTTAAATAGTTATTTACATTAGAGTGCGGTAGATGTCATTTACAGCGCGACATGTCAGTTTCAGGCACAAGCAGAAGGCGAGTATCTGAAGGAGTTGGAGTACTGTAAATGACTTCACGCACTACATTTATATTAGGTTTTTTGGCCGAGAGAATATTTAGACAATTCTGTTTAAAGAAATATGTATGTAGATGTGAAAGTGAATCTTTTTATAACGATCTTTCAAAATTTTCTAGATATCCAGAGATAATTAGAGTATTTGTTAGTGATTTTTTAAATACTCTACCTCCAGGAGAGAGAGCAAACAGTTGGTATCAACTAGATGGTGCTCCCGCGCACTCCACACTAGCTGTACATCAACAATTGACGTTGATGTTCGAGGATCGGTGGATTGGTCCCCAGGGACCCTGGAACTGGCCACCCAGATCACCCGATTTGACGCCCTTGGACTTCTACCTGTGGGGTCGCATAAAAGAGCAAGTGTACTCTACACCTGTATTAACGAGAGAGGAACTATTGAACCGTGTTCACGATGCGTTCACCAATATAACCCCAGACGAACTTCGGAGATCGGTTTCGCGAGGAGTACATGATAGAGTGATTCAGTGTTTGAACCAAAATCGTGGTCACATAGAACAATTATTGTAGTTATTTCGTTCAATTTATTTTATTTTTTCTTGTCATTATGTTCCTAATTTTTTTGTTTTTCATTTGTTACTACGTTTCAAATTTTCTTATGTTCCTGTTTTGTTTCCACTTTCTAATTAAAATGAAACATACAATGTTTCAGTTTCTGTCAAAAATCACATTAAAACAGAAAATATTGACATAACAAGAAAACCGTTGTAAATAGGTATAGGGAAAGTCATAGCGAATCGATGCAGAATTAAATTCTGCATCTGGTCATCCAATAATATACCATTTGAAAAAAAGAACTTTTTCAACTTTGAAGATTTCGTAATTGGTCATGCAGTTTTCGACATCCTGTATGCGACAAATCAATTGTCAATGTGGATTTCGAAAGTGTCATTCTTGTGCTTCCATCTACCCTAGAAGTATTTATTACCAGTCGAAAATGGGCAAAAGATACTGTGTTGCAAATAACGCTACATCTTTCAAAATTTTCAAAAAAGTCAAGATATCTAAGTAGCAGTTGAAAATAGGTATAGGGAAACCTATTAGAACTCATCATAAAATTTTCTTAAGAATTTAAAAATGAAATAATATACAGGGTGTTCCATTTAAAATAAGAAAGTTTATGCCGACTTTCGGTATAACCGGAATTAGCATGGAATTAACAAGCACTTATCAGGGCTACTCTGATGACGGCAGTAGAACCACTGCCGAAACGTCGGATTTACAAAATCCAATAGACGATGGAGACAGTCCAATCAATATCAATTCATATTCTTAGTCTTATAAGTGTTGTGAAGATTTGTATTTATCATTAATTTAATTTTTTTTATACGTATGCGAGTAACATGGTACTTTTTTATGTTCTCACAGTTTTGCATATTTTTTTTTTGAGATTTTTATTTTTCTGCTGCTTTTGTCATCAGAACCATTTTCTCAGTATTATAGTGTTTGTTTCATATTGATGGGAACAATCGCGCGAGTAACTATACAATATTCCCTTAACGATGAGTTTCAGTAAATTATTGGGCTAAGGATTAAGGCGTGTTTTTTTTTTGTTCCACCTGTGTGTCCTTACGTCACATATTTGCTATTCAGCTTAATATCAGTTAAACTTAGCAAGAGTACACCTTAATTTTATTTCTGTTTTAATGTTTATTTATCGACAACCGCTTAGAATATCTACAATTGAGTACTTGGATTTTTCCAAAATTTTTACTCGGGTTAATGACGACACCGTAGATCCTCGCTTTGGGCGCCAAAAATAAATATTGTGAATTTTGAATGTTTTTGTTTGTAGTTTGATAATAATTGGGTTTGACAACTTTTAGTGTTAGTATTATTATTATTATTATATATTTTAATTTGTAATCAGACTCACAAAGAAGATGAATAATATTTAATATAATTAAAAATATACCTAGTAATATTCAAATAAAGTTCGAGGATTCAAACGTCACAGTAATAAGTTTAAAGATTACATTAAAGATTAAAAGATATTGGAGTTTTTATGAGAGAAAACTAAAAGGTTTTGCTAAAATTTTGTGATTAGTTTTACAAGGGCTTTGCGAGAAGATGTTTTCTACTGATGAAAAAACACTACGAACTCTGCGAACTGTCTGAGTAAAATTTTCGCCCTGTCTATAATGAATTTTCACCATTTATACACGTTGTTGCAATGTGTATTGTGCCATTTTCTTAAATCGTGTACTTTTTTCCTGACAAATGTCAAAGATTCAAGGTTTGTTATTCAACACATCAAAACGCCGCGAAATTTACAAAGGGACTTCTAAATGGAAGGAATGAAATTAAGGCTGGTGTTTAGTGTTTTAGATTCGTTCCTGTATTATGCGTGTAAACTGTTAAAATTAATTTATTTTGACAGGGAATACTCCCTTAAAGCGATGCGACTATACATACATGCCTTATAAAGGCACTGCGCTCGTTATATTTGTTACGATAATGTATTCAGCAGCACAAGTATTTTAATAGCCTTGTAAAACTCGGGGAAACATTGCTGGCGGCACTAGCAGGTTCCTTAACGTTTCGTATCAAAAAAAGCGCTTTAAGCTCAGTAAATTCGACACTGGCATTTGCTTTAATAAAGAAGTCAGGCGTAAGTGGAACTTCGTGGAGTTAACGTGGGATGAACAGTTCGTGCCAATGTGTCCTTTTTATCTATTTACAAGATAAGATTTCTCGCCAGGGCTTAAAAATACATGCAAACGATCATAGCGACCGCGGTTATGCAATAAGGGTGGAAGAGTATATCGCTCCCCAGGCACTTTTCCTTTGGATGTCCTAGATGGCGCTTCGGGCGCGCACAGCCGCCTTCCACTTAACCTGTTTCTACCGAGCGGTAAAGCTACATAAAATAAACAAGACAATCGCTTTCGCAATCGTTGTAAGCAATGAATTTCTATTTAGTACCTGACAGGTTTTGATGTTTCCCGAGGTTCAGCTTAAGCAGGATGTGTGCTCTCGTGAATAAGCTATGCATTTGTTGTGATTTTTGTGAGATGAGGTATTTTTCTCTTTTATCAAATCTGTATAGAACTCTATTTTTGAGATTGTCGTTTACATTTCTAATGTTATCATAATCAAATAAGTCGCATATTGTAAAGTAAATGAAATATTGTTTTTAAATGGGAAATAAATTCAGGAAAATATTGCAACTTTGATTGTAAAAGGTATGTATATCAAGAACATACCGAAGAAATTTAAATATGCAATTTGGATATAGTCTCTCTTGAAAGCATATATAATAATGTAAAAAAAGCTGCATGCAAGAAGCAGCCAAAGACATTGTGGCGAAAAAAGACATCTTAAAACAAACAAAAAAAAAAAAAAAATGTTATACAAAATGAACATAGGCAACAATATGAAATTAGAGGAAAAGAAGTGACTCAATAAAGATAAACAAACAAATACTGGGAGAAAACAATAAAATGAACAAATTTACTTGAAACACAATATTAAATAGGATGTTATGAAAAAAGGGTATACACAATAAAAATATCGCAGTAAGAAATGCAAACAATGGCGGAGAACGAATGGAACATCTGATTTTTTTTACTTCGTTATTAAGTAGGTCATTCAACAAGCCAATGTGTTGGAGGGCTTCCATAACGGAACCACACTAAAATAAAAAAATACAATAACGTCTGATTAATAAACGAATTAAACCATTGTACAATATGTTAAATTTTTCTTCGATAATACCAAGGAAAATCTACCAATTAAATAAATCTACGGAAAACGGTCCATTACAATAATCGAAATACAATAACAATACTTTATTAATCGGGTTATAAATATCAACGTACTTACGAGTTGAGGTATGCAGTATCAGTAATTAATTCAAACAATTTGTAAATTTATTAAGTTTAAGAAAAATTGTGAAAAATATTAAAAATGAAAAATTTTACTAAAGTAAAAAACCTGCAATATGTAATCATTAGCAATGTTTAATTGGTGTATGTAAAATTTTAGGTGAATTTACTCCTAGACTTTTGCGGTCGTTGTCCATGGTATACATTTCTTGGTTTCCGGGTTGAAACAGCGTCCTAGTACTTCCGTTGGTCGACGTTTCGTCCACATGTGCACGGATATCTTCAATGCTGCTTCTTTCGTCGCTCTTGACCTGAAACCGAAGAACTGACACATGGTGATGGGTTTATAAGCGGGCAATGTTTGCGGTTTAGCGGGGTGTGACAGTTACGGTTGGATTTTTTCAGAAGGAGGGATTTATAGGTGTTGTGTAAAGAGTAACCATGTTTCGGTTATGGTAGTGAGAATTTCGGGATAGGATTTGGACCGAGTTGAAATGGATTTGGTGGCCGGTAGAACTTTCCACCACCCTTTTCCAAGCCGACTGAAATCATCTAGATCGTATAACCTTTCAACAAACCGAATCAATTAAACTCCTGATAACCAGCAAACAATCCCGTGGATTCTAGTCCTTGGCTCACGCAGTTGTTAACCTCTCAAAACGATCTCCATCTACTGATGAGGTTGCTATCCTATCCAAAGGTCTCAATTTTGCACCTACATCTGAACATATTCCTTGCCAAACCTTCTAAATTCAACATTCCTAAATCCACGATACTTACCCTTAAGCACCTAAAATCTGATCCTAAGGTGGTCGAACTTAAATTTTATAAGGCGAACACTACGGTGTTACTGGACAGTGACGAGTATAAACAGAAAATCCTATCCTTTATTCCAAGATGGCTCCTGCAGACTCCTAAAATGTGATCCTACCGCAAGCATTGAAGTTCCATAAAATCCTCATCTATTCCTCCTGAATTGCACAAATCCATGTTACTTAGTGATTCCATCTCTCATAAACTATACGGTCAACCCAAAATCTACAAACCCAATGTTCCTTTGCGTCCTATAGTTAGTACCATTAATAGTCCTATCTACAAACTCTCCAAATGCCCCTCCAATATCCTAAAACTCTCCAAGCACTTTGTACAAAGACTAAGTGAACTGATAATAGATCCCCAGGATTTATTTGTTAGTTTCGATGTCGAATCCTTATTTACCAAAGTTTCGATATCCGACACTATCCAGTTAATCCGTGAGATCCTATCTTTCAACCTTCAATCTGAACACTTATCTGACTTGGTGGAAACCTGTCTACCATGAACAAGTTTCAGGTGCAGCTAAGATTACCCCACTTCCTCCTGTTGTAGTCAACATTTTGATGCAGGCATTTGAAGTTCTAATCGCCTATTTCCAGAAAGGAAAATGATGGTTTAGATACGTTGATGACACCTCCGTAATCTGGCCACATGGACGTGATTCCTTAGATACCTGCCTTACATTCCTTAATTTTCAACACAGTTCCATTAAATTCATCATGGAAGTCGAGTAGGAAGGTACTCTACCTTTCCCAGATGTGTTAGTGAATCGTCGTTCTGATGTCTCGTTGGGACATTATGTCTACCGCAAACCTACACACTCCTACCGTTAACTAAATGCCCTTTCACACTATTATCCGGATCAGAGAAACGGAGTCATAAACTCCTTAGTACAAAGAGCCATTGCCATATCCGATCCTAATTCCTTATCCTGAGAACTATTTCATGTTACCGAAACCCTAACCAAGAACAACTATCCTAGACATCATATCCAGCGTACCATAAACCGACACCTACATCCTGTATCCAACACATCCAAAACACAAACCACTCACTACCAATCCAATGGCTGTCTCCCCTACATCCAAGGTGTTACCGACCGTACAAGAAGAAACCTATCCAAACACAACATAAAGACAGTTTTTTCCTATCAAAGATCGTAATCCTCTGGAAGCTCCTGGTGTTTCCTGAATTCCATGTTCGTGCGGTAGTGTTTACATTGGTGAAACTAAGCGTTCGATGGGCTCTCGTGTTGCAGCACGTGAGCGTTGTACTCGGGTGTTGCGCGTAACTGGGTCTGCACTTGGTGAGCATAGGCTGGAGACCGGTCACCAAATCCATTTCAACTAAGCCCATATTATATCTCAAAATCCTCACTACCATAACCGCAAAATCCGAGAAATCATTGAAATCCTTAACATCATAATAACCTTAACCGTGACGATGGTTACTTTTTAGACAACACCGGGAAATCGTTACCCCCGGGTAACCGTTACACTCTACTGAACCGCAACTCGCTTATAAATCCATGCCCATGTGTCAGCGAGGAAAGAAGCAGCTCTGAAGATGTCCCGTGCAATTGTGGACGAAACGTTGGCCAGAGGAATTACTAGGACGCGGTTTCAACCCGGAACCCAAGAAGTGTATATCATTTAGGTGAACTATTGGTGATTACTACAAAAAAAAGGGTGAAATTTTGTAAAACTAATTTTAAATTAAAATAATTATTACACATATTAAAAGTACATCTGCATCTTATTAACAGATAGTTAAAGTTTGGATATTTTTTCTTGTGTATTAATCTCATACAACTCACAGTGCTCAACACACCTTTAATATGTTATGTACTTTATGAATATAACATCAAGAAACCGTGTATACGTTAACAAAGAGAAAAAATTGATTGTTAGGTTTCTTTTTAGTAGCTTTAAGGTAGTAATGTACTAGCGTTTCTTAATTGTTTATTAATATTGGAAACTTATTACAAAAAAACGACAATCCTCAGATATGATACCCAACAAATTGTATGACATATGTAATTTCAAAATAGATATCATAATGTGCTATTTTATAAACGTAGTGTTTAGGATAAACATTTTCTGCTTCAACCTTTTATTCTTATGTTTTTGTGTTTGTGTTTTCGATGTTTTTCGTAAAGGTTGCCCTATATCTTAAGCTTGATCTAATAGAAAAGATCTTAATCTTGACTTACCATAATTCAACGTTTAATTTGTGTTTCTTATGTGCCGCATGCGTAGGCTTTTGTATTTTTTATTTATTTATTTATTTATTTTAGAGTTATTATTAATGATATTTGTTGTATTTCAGCTGTTACCTACTAATCTTGTCTAATCTTGACATATTTATATACACATATGTACCTTTAATAAATAAATAAATTACAAAATTAACCTTATAACTCTAAGATCTTTTCAATGCTTGAACTATAAGATTTTATATTTTGCGTATGACTTTCCACACTTCTAGCGCAGTGAAGTTCGCGGTAGGGTGTTTTGAAGTGTGTAGTTCTTTAGCTTTTTTATTGAAAATGGAAATCCACAAATTTCCTAAATAATTATTTCAAATAAATAATCCAGTCTAGTGCGAAGTCATACCTGTGTGTTTACTATTGCATCGTGAAATCTTGAAAGTGCTCATCGAATTCTGAACAATGATCTTTAATCCCTTTAACAAAGAAGTTGGGGATTACATCTGTCACGATAATTGGATAGTATTGCACACTTGACCACTCTTTGTTTTGCAAAATTTACAATGAAATAAAATCATCAATATGGTATCTAATACTTTTAGATTTTATAAATAAAATTTGCAGGAAATACAAAGAACAGTTTGGTAGATTTCTAATAAATAAGAGTAAAATATCAAATTTACTTAATTAAGAAGTAAAATGCTAAAATAATTGATCCTGCCTTATTTAGAGTAGATTCCATCGTCCTTCATGAATATTTAAATAAGCTTCACTGCAGCACCAGCACCTAATCCATCTGTTAACATCTCAGGCAAGATACCTTGTGTGTATTGTGTATGTGCATAAATGTGTATCCATATATCCTCCCAAGCTAAAACTGTGCACCGTGCCCTCTCTAGGCGAGGTAGATTTATACGTGCCGGTAAATTAAATTGAAGCACGTTGACGAGCTCCATCTGTAATGCTATCATTTATTCATGGCACTCAGGTGAAGGAAGAAGAAGTACTTTGCCGAATATTTACCACCACTGCCGCTGTTGATAGTAATATAGCATCGGGTTCAGAGCCGTGCACTCTATTAATATAACTCGACACCTACTTCCGTCTTTCTCCGCTTTATTCTTATGCACACAATATTCAGGTCGTATTTTTAGATTAAGTCAGTGTGTGCAATGTACGGAAGTAATGAAAACGGTATTGATGAGTGCAGTGAAGTGTTAACAATTTGGACGCTATAGTGTTAGAAAATATTCCCTTTTTGTGGCAAACACTGCCGGATGTATAAAATATTGAAATAGCAAATTGGATTTTGTTAATTATTAATTCTAATAGCGCACAATTTTATGAAAACCATGCACATCCTATATTAATATAAACAATAGAAAAAATATACTAACAAATATATATTTTTAACGTTTTTGATGTGTAAAAAGCGCACGAAGTTAAACTTAATCAATGTACTTACAATTAGTTTTGTCTAATTCTTATAACCTTGTTTAAGTCATTAGTATTCGGCTGAGCGAGATATTCCTTTTGGGTCTAACTAACCAAAATATTACTGTGAATATAATTATGGTATTAACTTGATTATTAGAAAAGTATCAATCAAGTCGCGATACTCTAGATTAGCGAATAGAAATTAAATATTATTCCTCTTTATTGACGCCCTCAGGAACAGAATTTTCGAAAATTCTTTGGTTTGAGCTAGGTCATAGAAACAACACCTACCATACAAATCTCGTGTTGCTGGGTTGATGGTGGGCCACTCATAACATTTTTTGTCTCTATAAATTTAACGATCTTCATTAAATACAAAAACAGTACCTTCAGTATAAACAGACCTGGCGAACTGGCGGAACAGTTCAAATCGCCAAAACGGGAGATTGGTGTTTCAAAATCTCCATTATTGCTCGAGATGTGTCAGCGGTTGCTCCGTTCTGCTGGAACCAATAATGCTCGAGACCCATCAGCAGGTTGCGGCAAAAAAATTCGTTTAGCATCTGTCTGTAGCGCTCAGCAGTTACGGTTGCGGTGGTGCTGTTAGCGTCTTAAAAAAAAATAAGGGACAATCACTTTCTCACTGCGAATGCGGCTCCAAACAGTCGCTTTGAGGGGATGCAATGGCTCTTCGTGCATTACATGTGGGTTCTTCGTGCACCAGAAGCGCAAATTTTGTTTATTTACATACACACTAAAAAATATTTGCAATTCCTACGGAAAATTTCAGTAATGTATAGGGTGAATTTACCAAAAATTAGAAAATTCTTCTTCGTCGCTCCTTATGATTTTGCATACGAAATCATCCACTTCTTGCACCAGGTTTAACAGAGCAGGGGAGTAAGTTGACCTCACTTGACGGTCAGCAGGCTGCAATTGGAGAACGGTTTGCACTTTGTAGGAAAACAGGAACATCTTCAGATCTTTCACCAAAATTCGACGCAACGATCGTCTGCTGATGCCAAATTGTGTTCATCGTTGTCTCATCGATGTTTGTAGACTCTCTCGGTCGTTTTCGGCTACAGCATCGATATTTTACGTGGGAACAATTAATACGGGGCCGCACAGTGGTCAATGAGAGGAAAAAACCTATAATTTTTATTTTCTCTAAACATGTTTTTATTTTCAGTATGTCTTTCTTAATAGTCTGCTACTACATTTATAACAAATTTTGCTATACATGATTTACAATCAGAGAAATAATGTCGATAATTGATCGGTCTAGTATTTCTGCCGTAACACTTATAATGGCCTTATGTCGCTATTTACTGCACAAAATTTAATATAAATTTGTTTATTTATGTTTATATTCAGTAGTATTCCCGTTGAATGGAGTCGCTCACCCCCTCATTATAATTAACAAATGAAAATCTTGGAAGAAGATACAAAATTAGCTTTTAAAGTATCGAAATATCCTGTAGACTTCTAACTAAAGATTAAAGTCATTTTCAGGTGCGGAAACCTGCGGAATGCCTTCTTAGTTTACATTTTTTGGTAAGATAAATCTCAGTGACGCACAAATTCAATTTGTTATGAATAGCATCTCTTCACGTAGGTACATACAGTTTTTTGTGAGCTCGGATTTCCATGAACAAAAAATTTAACAAATACAGGCATATATATGCCACGTTTTTTTAAAAAATATACTTAAGAAATACTTATTTAGAATTACAGACAAATTTCGTGCGAAACAATTTTAATATGAATACTTATATAATAAAACGAGTTTAGTTCTGTCAAATCTACAATTATTTACTTAATATTCTTTTGCGAAATGTTTTACTCGTTAATCGAGCATCTTCAGGCAAAACACGTCAATGATTTGAATTCAAAAAATGATAAAAAAATGTGAGTACGGTTTGTGGGGCAGAGGCGAAGCCGAGGTCCCACAAGTGCGAATACTCGCAAAAGAGTTTCTGGCCGTGTGTTACACACTATTTTTTGAGCCGACAAATCTTAATTTTGTTGTAAATAATAAAAGAAATTAACGCTAGGGAGTTAACAGTACAGGTTGGCAATACATATTACGTATGAATTTTGAATTGGAAACATATTGGAAATCGGGGTTAAAATAGCTTAGTGTTTTGACGTTTTAATTTTCTTGGTAGTTTTGATACATATTCATCAATAATAAGGACAATGGAGACCCCAGCTCATATTAAAGAGGTTGTGTGTGAAGTTATTAACCATTTATTACCTGTAAAATCTTCCGAAAATGAATAGCAATTAATTAAGAGATTGTGTAACCAGAATTCTGTCATCTGTCATCGAATCTATAATTAATGGCAGAAATGTTTTGCCGGCCTAGGCCAGAGAATGGTAAGTTTCCTGCCGATTTATAGTAATGCAAAATGAGTGTTTCTGGACGGAGGCGCAATAAAATTTTGTAATACTGAATATAAAAAAAATATAAAATATGATGATTTATACATTGTTTTCTATATTTCAAAATTATATGTATTATTTTTCTTAATGAAGTGTCCTTTTACATTTAATTAATGACCAAAAATTATCTTGACTGTTTCTTAATCAAAACGGGTTTCTGCATAAATTTTCTAAAATATATTCAAATATTTTGAGAAATTTGATAATATGAATGTCTATATAGATCCTATAAACGTATGAAAGCACAAAATATCGAAATTTGTTGTAGTTTTTAATCGCAAGTAGTTTCTTTCGCATTCGCCGAGTTCCGGACCAGTGCGCGACGTATTTTATATTTAATCTTTTTCTCGTATATATAATCCAAATCCCTTATATTTAATCTCATTACACTGAAAAAATCATTTAAAAATTCCAATTCTATTTACAGTTACAGACTTTTTTCCGCAAAAGCGCGTTTCTAAACCACTGTGGGCCGGTCACTTCCCTAGCAGCACAAGAATCGGCATGATATCGGCTAAGCTTCGCCGATATTGCTGACCGATGTCGTAATTATAGCGGCCGCTGATATCATACCGATACAAAATGTGAACATTTTGCAATATTGGTTCGATATCGAAATTCCAATACTTATCCGATATCGAAATTCCAACATCTATCCGATATCGAAACTCCAATACCTATCCGATATCAATACAATTAAAATTAGATACAATATCATCAGTAGACCGATACATGATTGATACTTACCCAACGTTTGCTATGCTCCGCCGGTAAAGTTTTAGTCGTCCTGTGATGACTAATTTCTACATATAAGTATGTAGTTTGTCTATCCACGATAGTGGATATTTATACAGGCTGTCCCAAAAGTAGTTCCCGAAACGGAAAAGGGTTATAAAGAGTATAATTTCGAGTCAAATTAGCCCCATATGTGATTATTCAATTCTAATAAGGTTTTTGCGAGTTTTATAAAGATCTTCCACAAAAAACGTTCATAAAATTATAGGCTATATATAGTATTTTTTTGTAATTAAATTGTAATTAAAAGAAATTAGAAACCATCAACGTCTTCTGAAATATCAAAGCCGTTAAACAAAAGGATGTACCTTTGATAATATCACAATGTTTAATTTCAATTTAACTTCATTAAAAAAATAACTTCATTCTTATTGTCGTACTCTTTTGTTTGTTGATAATTTAATGAACGTTTATATGAAGGAAGATTTTTAGAAAAAATAAATGATTCGTAAACTATGCATCGAATAATAATCACACCTAGGATTAGTTCGACTGGAAATGACACCCACTATAACACCTTTGTGTTTGAACATTTAATTTCGGGGCAGTCTCTATAGTCATATTCATATTGATAATAATAATAATGCTTTTCAAATTATTTGCCACCATTTTCTGTGAATAATAATTCCTGACAAAATAGAATATTATGCGGATAAAATAATATACATAATGAAGGAAAGACTTTATGTAATAGAAAGTAAATAAAGCAATAAATTTCAAGAAAAAGTACTAATATAAAAATACTTAATATGTTTATTTATGAGTAATTGACACAAATATTTAAAGACATAATTAATAAAAACAAAAACTGAAAATAACTAGGAAAACATGAAACCGAAAACAAACTCAATATGTGCATATTTTAAACGAAAAGTAATTTAACATTTGTTACAGTTTAATTTTTTACAAATCAATAACAACAAAAATTCTAAGTAATACCTAAAAAAATCCAGTCGTCTAAATTATTCGTTCGCTAAAGATGTTATATTCTTCTTCCTTTCTTTTCTGCCCCCATCTCTTCTATTGATATTCGTCTGTGTCCCATCCGGCTGTTTGACTCTAATTGCTTCTGTAAATAAAAATAACAGTTTTGATATAGAGTTACAAATAAAATAATAATGCATGTAACATTACCTAGAAATACTATGGATATTTCCAATTTATCAAAAGCTTTTTTAGATTGTCTCTATTTTCATGAATAATTTACATTAATACTTTTCGAGAGGATTTGTTTTAACATTAGATACATATATGCTTCCTTTAACGTACTTCCCCCAATTAAGCACCACATACGTATCTAAAAAAAAGTGTTTTTCTTTAGTGTATATATTCACATATTGTAGAAACAATGCTTTCACGTAAAATAAGAAATTTACAAGCGTCTTCCATTTTGTTAACGCTGCATATTTACACAATAAATGAGTACTAATCATTAAATTAAATTATATACTTGATACATACATAAAACATTATTCATAAAAATTTCCTTACCTTTATAAGCTTCATTCATCCATTTTGTAATGTGCACAACGCTTACTATAATGCAGCGACAAAATAAATAATGGCAACCACTTCACCTGATCGTCATGCTCACACTGCAATAAGGAACGCTATGATGGATTGTGGTAGGTGGTGGTGGTAAGATATTGCGCGTCGATCTAACTCCCATAAACATTGCGTTTAGATGCCAATTTTTATAATCACGGCTGAGTTAGAAAATTGCATTTGCATATTCTTAAGTTATAAATCGCTTCATCTTCTAAAACTGTTTTATAGTCGATATTAATTTTAATTTCACAATTGATGTCTCAAACGTTGAAATTTTATATCTGAGCGCTCTTGTAATGCGGTTATATTTCAATCAACCAGTCCGTATAGATTTAGGATATTAGCCGACTTCCTATCGTCAAAAAAATGACAATAGTCAAATCCATATACCTCATTTCTATCAATATCGCAGCGGCGTTTATTAATGATATCGCCCTGATATATGTCTTGAGTTTCCAGCCGATGATCAGCCGATACATCAAACGTTCAACCGATATTTTACCGATAATGGATCTTTTGTATCGCAGTGATATCGTATACTGGTAGAAAGCCGATATCGGCACAATATCTTTGATATCGACCCGACATCAGGATATCGGCCCTATATAAAGCCGATCATTAGCCGATGATTTGTGCTGCTAGGGTTCTTGCGATATTTCGAGTGGACCCAGTTAGCACGAGCCGCTCAGCCAAGCGTTTATAGTGTGAAATAAGAGAATCGCCATCTTTACAACAATTCAACGTATTTGCTGTCACATATAGACAGAAAATTTGGAAACGGATAATTTCAACATCGTAATTACCTTAAATTAATTGCCATTTTTGTTAGTCTAACACTTATATCTTAATACTGCTCACTTTGTTGAAATGCACTCAATCCCGAAAAAGAAAATGTTAGAGGAAATTGAAGGGAATGTGTTTGATACCAAGTAAACTGCTCAAAAGATGTCCAATATACATAAGTACTATGTTTTTGCTCGACACATCAGTAATTTTTCTTTCCTTTTTTTACTTTTATCACTTTATTAACAAATATTTTTTTACAAAAAAAATTGAAAAACTTTAATGTAGATGAATTCGGTATTGTGTAATAATTATAGCTGGCTAATATCCAATAATTAATATAAATGCCCGAGAATAACCTTTCCTAATTATTGGGAAATTACTGATTGTAAGTTTTTGAAGTGCACATATAAAATGACAACGCGTTATTTCAAAAAATTAATATAGAGAGTGTTTTGTAAGAGAGACTCGTTCAAGTTTTATTGAAACTAGAAGTTTTGACGTATTTTAAATACTTTTGTGTAAGTAGTGGCAATATTACAGAAATGATCAAAAAAAGATAAGTAAACGAAACTCTGATGGTACATGTAGAATATGCGGCGGAATAAAAAGTTCTGTATCGTATTTGCAAATAAGTATTGCCTTAGTTTAACGGTATCCATATTCCCATTGAACATCCTATGTATAATTTAGTAATTTTTGCTATAACACTGAATATCTTTGTATTTGTATCTACATTTGTAGAACATAAAAAAATAAATAAATAAATACATAAATAAAATCCTAGATCAATAAAAGTCTAGAATTTCATTTAAGATAATAAAGTTAATACCAATAGCTTATAAATAGTGTAAATTCGAAAATATTATTATATATTAGAGTTGACCATAACCACTCTGCAAGTATTATTAAGTTAAAAAAATTTAATAAGTTAGTTTGGTGGGGCGGCTCGTACATATAAATTAATTCGAGAATCTAATTTTACTACTCTCGTTGCTAAATAAATTCATTGCTACGGTTGTGGAAATTTAATTTTTATTTGGGCAATTTATGTTAGTTAATGTTTATAAAAGAATTTCCCCAAACTCTGCTATAAAAAATATTCGGCCATTCAGGTCACAATGTTTTATTTTGTTTGCGGTTATTCCTAAGTAATTAACTTTGCAGCAATTGCATGTTCACATCTGCGGTAGCACACCAGCATCAATAATTCACACACCGTATAATAGAATGGGCCGTTATTAAAAATTTGTCCCCAACTCGATTTTTACTTCAACACACAATCTGCTAAAATTACTGTGTTTTATCAATTTTTTTTTTTGAATAATTTGCGGACGAATTCATTTATATTAATCAATAAATTCATCAGAAATTTTAGCACGTGTATGTTTACATTTCATCACAATAACAATATTTGAATTATTTTTTAAAATGTAATACAATACGTTCAAGAATTTCTAGGAAAAAATGTTGTAGGAATGTAAGACGTCCCTAAGTATTTGTGATTAAATTTTGCATTCATTAAATATTGAACTGTAGAGTTGTTAGAGTATATATGAGAGAACTTTTTCTAGAGTACGACCTATGCGGACATCTAATCCCCAAGCTCACGAATACTATAATCTTGTTATTATTTAAACTACAAAGCTCGTTAAATGGGGCAATTCTGCTGTATATTATACTGATTAATAAAATGTGGACTGAAATCATTTTCCTAACATAGATAATGGATATTTTTATACAAATTGGGGGAAAATTCCTGTCCAAAATACATTTTCATTTTCAGAAGTGTGCTCTGGTAACTTGCAGTGAATAATAACAGTTAACATAAAGGAGTACCATACTCGTTTTACTAATTATTCAATAATACCTGCAATAATAAGCAATGAAGAATTACTTTTGGATATCTTTATATGTTTAAAGATAAATGATCAATGTATTGCCAATGATGTCTTTCTCAACTCACTATAATTTTTATCCGCATCTTTTGATGACCGAAAAGTATATATACTTCCTATCATATACTGAACTAGGACAATTGTTCCAATATTGGGGGCACTTCTTGGTTTACTCAGAATGTTTTCGCAACTCATAGTTAGCCTTGAGTTCTGTTATATGCCGCCAGTGCTTTAAATATCGCCTGACTGCCACATTTTAATTGATTTGGGTTGATAATTTTATTGAACATCTTTCTAGTGCAAATCTTTATGACATAGAAAATGGTTGTGTATTGTCCAAGACTGCACAATTTTCCTACGCTTGAATGGTGACAGAATAATCGTACTTCAATGAGTGTAATCCAGAAAAATAAAATTTTAATCACAATATATGGTACAATAAACCACAAACAATATAACATATCTTTAGAGAATGACATGACTACAACAAGTGTATAGATGCCCAGCGTCCTCTGCAGGTCTAAACCTGGCAGGACACAATCGACATTGACTCTGATGTGTGAAAATCTGATTTCGTTGAAATTAGATTCTTCGTAACATATCTTTATATTTATCCAGGTTGCTTGCGTCAAATGTAAATAAAAGTTTAAGATATGACAGTAACGAATACGTCATATGTGCGAAATATTAACAATTTAATTTTGTTAATGCCTTCGTTACTAAATATAAACATATCACAAGCTTAAATGTAATGTTTCATAACTGAATCGTTCAATCTATTTGTGGATATACGGGTATAAGCATATATATTTTTCTGAGCTATTCTTTCGCTTAACTAAAAATTCGCAGTAAATCTACGCGTCGCTGTCGTTCTCTCCGCTTATTTTGATGCATTTCTCCGTGTAGACAGTCTTTCTGGCGCCGGCATCACGACGCCAAAGTACTCACCAAAGTTCATTTAAACGAAGTCGCCGAAAGGATAGGAAAAGAGAGGGCTTCTCGTCTCCAACATAAATATTATCCTGCCGTTGAATTTGCCTTCTGTGACCATTCTTCCTATTCAAATATATGAATCATAGATATTACGTACCCGTTGAGTCACTGCAGTATTTTACTTGCAATTGCTATTGACAGAAAAAAACACACAAGAAAAAAATATGTACCTAAACCAAAATAATCTAAGATTTATTTAGTTATAACTTCTATAGAAATAGTAGTAGGTAATTAACTTTTTACAACAAGACTTTTAAATTTTACTAGTGAAAACTCCAAACTAACGTCGATAATCTTTAAACAAAATTGCAATAATCTATTTTTTACTAATATTTAGTAAGGTATAAAATCGCTTTTGGCTTGCTAGAATTATGAAATAGTATTTTAAAACACAAGTGTCACAATGACGTTTATGTAATGCGAGTACAAGTTTGAATCTGGAGCGCGTAGTGGCAAGAAATTCAAACTACAAGCATTACAAGTCCTTGTGGCACACGTTTTTTACAGTATTTTTTCTAATTTGCACATTAATCGCCTATATTACGTTCCGGCAAGAGTCCTCCGCTAGTGCGTTAATATCTCATTACAGCACAGTGTGCGATAATATTCATATCAACACTGCGTCGTCTTTTGTTTTAGCTTTATTGCAACATCCAATTAGAAAAAATATACATTTGTATTGAAAGAAATATGAAAATATTTACGTATTTTCTCTCAGATAATTTTAACTTTTATTATACTTTTTAATATGTTATATCTACCGTTGTAATGCAGTTTCCTGATTTATCTTCAGCCATTCTTACAACTTTCTCCGTCAAATCTGTCAGTAGGTTCCAACGCAACCCATTAAAAAACAATATGGTAGGCTGTCTTCTCTTCTTCATTGCATAATCTCGAATAGGCTCATGTCCATTTTATGCATCGCAGCCTTGTTAATCGCCAGACCCGGTTCAGGCCCTGCAAATACTGTTTCAGAGCTCTTTGTTGCTTGCTTGTTTGGTAGTTCGCTGCCTGGTATGTCCTTATGCCCAACCATCCACACGAAAGTAACTTTTTTGTGTTCAGCCAGGCTTCTTAGTTTTCTAAGCAGCCCCAAGCTAGTCTCGAGGTTTTCTGATAAGTTGCTGACATCTTTAGGGCGCCGCGCCGGGCTATCCGATAGGATATAATTCTGCTGACAGTTGAGCTGCTTCTGCAAGGCCCTTCGGGCACATATCTCTATTGCTGCTATTTCCATTTGATATACGCTGGTATATTCTCTATGATTTAGGGTTCCACTATTTATACTAGAGCCTGTTATTCTTTTTGGCCATCTTCGTACCAGATTTGGTTTCGAATCTACAGTTTCTGTTTTGCTATGCATTTATCCCAAACCAAGACAACCTTGGACGAGAGTTTGTAAATAATCGTAGCATTACCCATTTCAAAGATAGAGTTTGTAATTTCGGACGTTATTCTGGCATGCCTCGAAGTATTCTGGGTTCTCCTGTTTCCACCACACTTCAGTCTATATGACTTATATATGACATATATTCTTGCTTCTTCTTTAATGTAAATATCCAATGGGGGTAATTTTAGGATGGTTTTCTTAGCCTGCTCTCTACACTTTGTATAATCGTAACTGCTAAAGACTTAAGTATATATATTTTACCCGATTAGAGCATGTTAGTAGATTATTAAATTTTCTGGTTTGGCAGGTAAATGATTTATTCATGCATACATCTTTATAGTTTGCGTCGGACACCTGTAGGTATATTAAATAGTTTTAGAAACAAAGATCTTTTTAGAAATGGTTTTTCCCGCCTACGCATTTAGAGCTAATTTATTTAATACGTGTTTATTTCTAGTGGAATCTACTGGGTTCCTTTATTCCCCATTAAGTAGTAGTCATTTAGGGATATTACTGAGAATTGGCTAGAGATTAGATCATTAGGCCAACGCAATTGGTCTCTGCATTTCTGTCCACGTATTGTTTCCACAATTTCAGGTCTGTGTTTGGAATCAGATGGCCCAGATGGTCTACAATCCTTCGGAGACATTTGTTGATGATAACTTTGGTACATCGTTTAAAATCCATAATTCTCAATGATACTGTAATATACTTTTAATATTGGTATTCAATACTCGGAGTTTAGTTTTTGTTGACATGTCATTCGATGCCCACAGTTCCCTAATATTTATTTATTTATTTATTATTATAATAACAGCAGGGTATCTGCTAATTACAGGACAAACTTAATCTACTTAAAAATACATATAAAAAATACCAAACACTAACGAACTAATTTTATTGACAATGAGTTACCGTCATATACGCGATTAACAGGAGCGAGAGGCTGGGTTGTTGTCGCCTTCAGGCGGCCACAAACCACCTCGTTCGCTGGGCCTCTCGATGGTGTTCCTGAGATACGTATCCGCGTGGGAAACGTCAGTTTACCGTGTAGCTAAGAGGTTAAATACCTGGGAGTCTACTTCGACAGAGTTCTCGTTTGGACGAAGCAACGTAACGAGCTCAGAACTCGCTTTCTTGCTGCCCGCAACTCTCTGCTTCCCATGTTAGGTCGGAGGAGTATCCTCCACTTAGCCAACAAGTTATTGATTTACAAATCAATACTAAGGCCGGTCCTGGTATATAGCGCTTATGCGAGGGCGTCGATGTCACGGACAAACTTGAAGTCCTTCCCCCCTGAGTGTCCTATTTTGAAGTGCCTCGAGCTACTTCAAAATAGGACACTGTGGGTAATCTTGAGAGCCCCTTGGTTCGTTCGGAACGAGCAGATTCCTCGAGATCTACAAATTCCACTCTTTCGAGACTTTCTCAAGCAGACTCTGACCGCTGCCTGGGCGCGAGCCGAGGACAGCAAAAACCCATGTGTTCAGGCGGTCGTCGTCCCTCAGGATCGTCCACCTCCTCTCACTCGAATCAGACGTCTAGCTAGTTTCTTTGAATAACAGCTAACGCCTAGTGCCCTGAAGATCGCTTTCTTTTTCAGTTAACGAGATGAAATTATTCAATTAATTTATTTTTCGATTTAAAGATTATCATCCAAACCTCCCCGGTTAGAGCAATTTAATTACTAAAACTTTTTCCAACACCCCCCGCGGCTTGATCGTGCCGCTCTATCAGAGATGAAAGGGTACAAGGCCCCAGGTTTCCCATCCTAGATGAGGATGACCTTCGACTTTCGACAATGAGTTCGATTGTTCCATAGCCTCGCTTCGCTTAGCTTTAGTTGCCGCGTCTTGGTAAAGTTACATTGGAGCTACTTAGTTTCGCTCAACTTAGCCCGCCTTAATGGAATTAAGCTGCGCGTATATGATACAACTCTGCACTTGCTAATATTAAGATGGCTCAATTTACTGCAATTGCCAACAGGGTCAAGATCTTTCTGCAAACATTCGCAGTCTTCGATAGATGTAATAGTTCAAAAAAGTTTAAGATCATATGCAAAGCGCAAGCACTCGGATGAAACGCAATCTATCTTGGAGTTTGAATATAAATAATAGAAAGACTGATCGGCGATTGTACAAAACTGTAGCTACCAATGAGGTAAGTCTTAACCAAGTCGATTAAGTCACTTTGTTTTTGACAAATCCATGCTGAACTGAAGATAAGTAAAGAGAAGCCTGATGTGTTTAAATATTATAAATTCAAATACCTACTTTAGAGCTGTTTGATATAATTGAAATGGATCGATAATTTGCGACATTATCCTTGCTTCGTGTCTTGAATACTCTTGAAGTCTTCCAGTGTAACGGTTATTTTATTTTGGTCGGCACTGTATTTCCATGTGCTCATATTTATATATATATATATATATAGTATCTTTTATTTATTAATTTTATTCATCATTTATTTATTAATTTCATTTGTAACTTTATTAAATAGCTTTCAATATTTTATATACCAAAATACAATCTTATTTTTTATTTTTTTGATTTATCTTCCTTGTACATTTCTTTTACTTTTGTTTTTCTCGCGACGAGCGACTACGGTTGAATTTGTGCGGAGATTCGCTCTTTCTCGATTCTGCCACGCTAGGGAGCTAAGCTTAAAACACCTAGGTAATGTTTCAACAATTTAATTTCTTTATTACTTTTTACATTTCATATCTTAATTATTTAATTAACTATTTATAACTTAAAATAATATAGCTTGTATTACTTTTATTCGTTATTTCTTTGATATGGTCACATTAAATTTTTTATGTAGAGCACATGGTAATACTGATTTCCAATTGTAGGCTTTTCTTCTTACTTTATTTTAACTGTTTTGATTGGGTCTCCACTTTGAGGGTATACCTGTGTAACCTGCTTGATGATTATGGGAATTATTGGCTATTAATTGGAATTCTGTGAGCGGAATTACCGACCTACTACACTATCCGAAGGAAGTGCTCATATATCGGAGTCCAGGGAGTGTTCCTCTGTCTCTCCTGCGTATCCGGTACAATTCTTCGCTGACCTGTGGACGGTAGTTTATCTGCATTTGAAGTACCTATCGGGAAGCGTCCGGTTGGGCACAGTTATAAGGTAGGATCATTGCCATCTATTCGGAAAGTCAAATCGCAGGATACCCGAGTTTATTTACTGTTGTTCGTCGATTGTGTTATAACAAGTTTGCTTCGTTATTTATATTTAATTATTTTTTATTAAAATATTGCATCATTGCTGTGAACATTCCTAATAATAATACCATTTAATTTAAACAATGTACTTAAATATTTATATTAGAAACTTACCTTAGAAACTTCACCGCTAATCAGCAATACTTTATTGTGGCTCAGCTGTAATTATAATTTTGCTAACTTTGTAGCCCGTACTTTATATGTGTATTTATATAACCTATTGGTTTATGTATTTAATTCACCACCTTTTGTAAATCATTTTGATCAAAATGACAGCTGTTATTGCGAATCTGGATGATAACTAGGATCACATTGCCTTGTGACATTATTTGCAATACTAAATCAATTTATTTACTTCAATATTATATTTATACGGGTTATGTTATGAACATAGACAAGTTGTCACCGTTTTGTGTCACTTGCAAATTAAATCATTTAGATCTAACGAAAACTACCTACTGAGCCAACTGTTGAAATGTTCTAATTTTATATTTCCATTTATCCTACTTGTGTAATTATTACAATTATTATTATTATTAATTATTGCTGTTAATATTGATATATATATATATACATATTTTCTTATTTATTAAATTGTTATTTGAAATTAATCTTGCTGTTGTTGTTTTTTTGTTGCTGAAACCTGGCTACCTCGCTGCTGGCCACAGCTGGCGCCCTTTTTTAATCTTTTTAAGAAAAGAAATATAAGATCCACGACCCTGCCTCCGGATTATGAGCGGCCGGACTCTTTCTTCATTTTTGCTGACTATTTGGCAAGTTGAAGTGTCACACCAGCATTAGGGAAGGTATTTATTCTTGAGTACCAGATTAAAAATATGTTCCAATACTAAGATCAGGAAAGTTGTCATCATACGTTGTAGCATAATCTGAATAATATGTTATATTGACTGAGCTTTACTTATTTTGGTCTGAATGGCTTTCCTCTCTTTGGAACGATACCGAAATGTGTAAAATCATTTACGTTTCTAACGCAGATATTTTTATATTGGTTTGGTTGTTGTTATGACTTGATTTTAGTTTTATATGAGTTAATTGTTAAATCGATATCTTTAGTTATTTCTATCAATGCGTTTGTTTTAATCTGTAAAGTAATTCAGTTTGGTTTTTCAGAATATTTTTTATTATCCAATCTATTGCTGTTAGGAAGATCAATTTTATCCGAAGCCCGTCTGAAAGTCAACGATATAAGATCCATTTATAAAATATTATTTATAACTACTACGAAAATTTACCTGTTAATCCAAGTGCAGTGTTTGGAAACTGCTGCATTTTATCGATCGCATAATCCGATGTTCTCTGAAATTTTTAATATTGTCGCTCCTTTATTTTACACTGGAGCTTCATAAAAATATCACGTGATTTGCATGAGACCCTGCATGCATTATCAGCGAGAGCAGCAGCTCGAACGACAACGCTGCCGATATTACCGGAGAAGGGCAGAACGGGGACGATAAGCAGAGAGTTAAGATTGCAACCAGACCGGCTGGATAAGCAATCATCGGCATACAGGGTGCCACTGCAAAACGTAATAAGGTTTCTGTGTAAGTAAATGCAATCTAACTAGCGCATGAACTCAAATACACGTTGAAAATATGAAATCGGGAACGGACGAGAATTTCTTTGTGGAAATTGCATAAAGGTATACTGTTGGTGGATATTACCTAGTATTTTCAACTTACGAGAGCCATAGAGCTTGTTCCTCTTAAATAAATTGATGTTATTATAGTCAGGTGTACATGTAAGAATATCGCATGAGATTTAATTTAAATAAAACAAGAAAAATATATTCTTGTCTGTCGAGCAATGAGGAAAACTATTTGGGTGTTTGTTAATTAAACAATTGGGAGAGGCGTTCTACTTTACATTTAAGTTATTCCTAAGTTTGTTAAAAGGATCTCCCTTATAAATGGAACGTAGCTCGGGGCGGTAAATACCATTACATTTAATATTCTCTAAGCTTTCAGTACTAGTTTCATATTAGCATAGGCCTTGTTTGAATTGCGAAACATTATTTGATATCCGCTAAAGACAAACAAACTAGTGGTGGGTTCCTGCTTAAGTTGTGAGAATAACTCCATTTGTATAATTTCGTATTGTTCTAAAGTCGTTGAAATACAGAACGTTATCACTTTTGTTTACCCAAATTTATTTAGTTAAGATATGTGCGAGACTATGGTAGAAATGTTGTGGTGCTGCCTTTATTCGTCAAGAAAATTTTTTGACATTTTATTTTTTTAGTAGTTTTATTTCAGAAGTGCTGATATATCCTATAATGAAAGAACTTTGTTTTTTTGAAAATATGGTCGATCCACATTAGGTATCATAGTCCATAATGCGTTAAGCTAATTATTAGGAGTTAACTACTATTTCCTGCACACAGAAAAATGCAGACGAAAACTTCTTAAGATAAGAAAAGAATTGGCTTAACAGCATAATCCTGACGTAAGAAGTTAGCAGTTTTGGATTAAACTACTTTTAGTCTGCACCTAAGAATATCGTTTACTTGTATTAAAAGCATTAGTAGCAAAATGTTAGAATTCTTGACTTAAATCACTTTTCATATTGTTTTAAGAATAGTAATGCTTACCTTAAAATTATAACGCTTTATACAAGGATAAATATTTATTTCTGTTAAATAAAAAGTACCTATTATTTATGTGAAGTAAATGCTTGGTTTGAAAGTTTTAACGGTGCCTTATTTGCAAATAAGGAGGAAGTTTTAAAAATGATAAAATATGGGATATAATATTTTCAGAAGCTTACTCCCATGTACATGTAAAAATTATCGATCTCCAGGTCTAACAATTTTTTTCGTTACTTTTAGTTGTTTTATTTACTAATGTTTATAAAAATAGAAAGGTCTCAGTAAAAGAATATGTTGGTTCTTTATTGCACAGCAATGTAAGGGTATCCATTACAACATGTACTTACAATGATTTAGAATAGTTTCTTTAAAGATCACAACTACCAAAATACTTACCGTCGATCCAAATTCAAGAGTTTCTTCAAACTAACTAGTCCACAATGCATTAAATGAATGACTGCTTAGAAATCCCTCATTGCAAAGTCTTCTAATGTAAGATTTAAAGTAAAATGGTGGGTTACTTTTAATGCTGGTGCCTCCAAATCTTTTCTTGAGAAGTGTCCCTGTCTGATCGCTAAGTATAAGCAATATTATGTGTTTGCCTTGTTGGTATGTTCTAACTTACCTTGCACAATTGCATATAAATATACTTGCTAAGAAATGTTTTTCTTATTCCATATATAGGAATTAATTCCTTTATATCATTTTCGTCCAAGCTTATGAACTTGGCTTCATCAATCAGATTAACGTAAAAGAAAGTACACTCTAACGAAGATTTGGTAAAATTCCTGTACGGTTTCGGGGCAATTATATTACCCCGAAACCGTACAGGTATTTTACTTGTGCGAGTAAAACTACTTTGATGTAAAAATACACCAAGGAAATTTACTACTAGTGTATGAAAGTTACTAAGCAAAATGAAATTTACTGGGTAAATTTTTTACGATAAAAAAGGTCCCTAGTAAAAATCATTTAGCATGGAAATTTCATATAGAGCTTTACTATGTATTTAGGAAAATTCCTAAACATACATAAAGGAATTTTGTATAGGAATATCCCTAAAATTTGTAATTTACCGATAAAGTTTACTACGTGTAGGTATTCTTCCGAAACTACTGAAGTTTATAAGTAGGAAAATTCATACCTAACGATTTTTACTAGGGACATTTTTTATCGTAAGAAATTTACCCAGTAAATTTCATTTTACTTAGTAATTTTCATACACTAGTAGTAAATTTCCTTGGTGTATTTATACATCAAAATAGTTTTACTCGCACAAGTAAAATACCTGTACGGTTTCGGGGTAATATAATTGCCCCGAAACCATACAGAAATTTTACCAAATCTTCGTTGCATATGTTTATCAACTTTTTTGTCATATCATTAGACATAAGTACATTGATACATGTGAAACTAATAGGATTTAATTAAACAACTTCCCTAAAAGTAATTCACACAACGAACTACTCTGTAAGGTAAAAAATGATCATGACCGACAACGCAGATATAGCGTTTTGCTGCTGCGCTCTAACCGATTCTAACATTTATTTATTATTAAATAAATCTCACAAATTGTTGCGCATGTACAATAAGTTGCATTCTCTATTTACTTGCACTAAGCAAATACATTCTCTAGTTAAGAAAATTGAGCGAAACAAGAGTTTTCTTGAATTAAAACTTTTAATTTTCTTAGTGGAGAAAGGTGTATTTACAATAAAATTATTTCATTTTCTGATGAGAAAATTGTGTTAAAACAATATTTTGGTTTGAACTCACTTTTTTTCTGTGTGAATAGTAATATTGTAATCGCTTTGACTTTGGATGTGTTAGCCCAAATTCTATTCGTGTAGTAATGGACAATTTTATTAATTACCACAACCCGTCAGCTATTTTATACTCGTTCCAGTAGGTAATTTTGTACTTAAATTGTTTATAGTATAGTTACTACCTTCATTGTTTTAGATAAAGCATAAATATTAAGTGAAGTTTACCAGTAGAAAGCATAAAACTCATTAAATCGCACTAGTTACGCATGTAATCTGATGCAATTAAAATTGCACCATTCGGAATTAGTTTAAATATTTTCTTCAAAGAATACTTACCTCTAAATAAGTCATGCTTTAGCTGCAATAGCTTTCGCTGATTACAGCGGGCATCACATTACAATTTACTTAAAATAAGGTTTATCATATTGCGCTGATTGTGTTAATGTGTGAAATTTATGAGTCTAGTCACCTATTTCACATGTGTTCTTTCGGGAACAGGTATATAGTCCTACAATTGCTTATAGAAGAAAATGCATAAACATTTCCATAAGTTAATTTAAAATGTGTCAAACGGTTAAATTAATATATTGCTATGATATATTATGCTATACATAACCTACAGCCTACAGGATCAAACGTTAACTATAAAATCATTTATGTAAATGTATTTTGAACTATTTATTTATTTTGTAAACATATGTTAAAATTTAAACTAAAAACTTAATTATTTCGTATTTAATTCGAAAAGGGCAGGTTACCATAGATTTTAAGGAAATGTGTTCCTTCGCTGATTGTTGTTGTGGATTGATTTTGCTGTATCGTATCGTTGGAAACGATATCTATCATCGCTGCTGGGATCCTTTTTGCCTAGGAGTTATTAAGTCGTTGAAAACAAATGTGAAGGACTTTTTCGGTTTTTTCGTGAGTGTACTTGCATTTCGAATAATTATCTAGAAATTATAAAATTGCTATCACAATAAGAGTCATTAACTTTTGAAATTTACTTACAAGAATGAGAGTATTGCGTATGTAGTGCCAAGATGATGGAAATCGAGCGATTTCGAGAATTTGGTGTGGCGTATTTCTAATCCTGAGGCTTATTGAAGAGTTTTGTTCGGGCCTATTTGCTGTGACATCATTGGAACATTAACTGGGAGCTGAAATGATTGTTGTGGAGTTGGAATTAGTATTTGGGGTATATTATAGCAGTTTTTCGTACTTGAAGTAAGTGACTTTATCATCTTTTGAATTTATAACTGGCGTCAAAAGCGTAAAGGGAATGTTAGGTCATATTATCGTATGATAACAGTGAATCTAGTGGATTTTTATGTGTAAGCTTATCGTTTGATTCTATGGGCTCATATCACGAGCGGTTTTGATTTTATGACGGGAATTTAGCGGGAGGTTTGAATTCTATATTTGATATTAAAACGAGATATATGAGTTATTAGTTTGGATTCTAGAAATCTTATTTTTGTACAATTTAAATAGTAAAGAACTTACTTACCCTGAGGGAATCACTAGAAGATTCATTTCTTTGTTCATCACAGTTATTTAACTCGAAATAAATAAATTTTGATATAAAAACATCTCTTTTATTCACTATAGTATAAGAACATCACGAACGAATAACTAATACAGTTACAGTAAAGATATTTAAGTGTATATCAGGTATATAAAGATAATAATCGGAGGCTTAGTGGTGGGACAACACCCCCCCACATCCCAAGGTGGACTGAAGATCATTCGATTGGTTTGCGGTGTACCCAAAACATAGTGGAGGCGTAAATTTCATGTACCTGTGTACTGTAGTGTCATCTTACAAATGGGGCGTAGCATATCTGTGGAGTAAATGATATTAAATAGATGGCGCTGACTGTATGAAAGGAGAATAAAACGGTGTTGAATTTAATTTAAAAAAATTTAATAGAAATTATAAAGAATTATCTACAAGTTTCGTAGCAATATATATAACTACTTTTCATTGCAGGTTTCTATAATTTGGTTAATTCAACGATTTTATTCTTTGAGTGTCCTATTCAAACATAGTTCAATTAGCAGTTTTAATAATTGCATCAACTGTATGGTGAGGTATTTGTACCAATATGTAGAAAAGCAATCTTAAATGCATAGGGTTTATATTATGTACCTTTTCAAACATATTGAGTTAACTTCTGCAAACCTGTCTAGTCTTTGTATAAAATTTGAAATACATATTTTAAAATTAATTCTGTAAGAAAAAGAATGAAATGACATGCATTCATTTTCACACCATATACTGAAGTTGTTTATATATATATTCATCATTATTTAACAAGGGAAGATCCCCAACCTGGAAATTATGAAACTTTGGGAACATGTAGATCACATATAGGTATTTATTTGGCGAGTTAGTTGCAAGTTGCTGCAAACGTATAAGAAAGTTGGTTATGGTATTTGAATAGACATAGAAAAGAGACATTTGTTGCTATGCAGTTTTTTTTCATGACTACGCTATACTATACGATACTTCTAGGGTAGTTTTAGCCCCATGGACGCGAGCTTTGGCTAAAACAGAAAGCGGGAATTCAACAGTCAATGGGTTCGACAAATGTGCCAAGTTTTATTTACGTGACAATCTGAGTGGTTCTCTTGTTAATAGAACGATATTTGTTGTTCTCTTGATTTTTGTTTTATGTAGGCGTTTATATGTAGTATAAACGGTTTCAATAAACATCGTTTTCCAAAAATTTAATGGTGAATTTTAATTTTAGGCAGTCTAGCCTCTGAATTTGAAGGAGATACATATAAGCAGAACACATTATCTAATATCCTGTAACCATGGATATATTAGAGAATAATACGGTTGAACAATATCAGTGATTTTAAAGTCTATTGTCATTATTTTTATTATCTATTTCTTTTTAGTGTTTGTGTGATATGCATCCACAGGTGCATGTAACATAAATAAATTTGTTACTGTTTCATCTCTATGATAAATGTAGTGAGGCTGTTTGAAATATTACGTAACATCTGGCGTATGTTCGGCAATATGTAAAATCTCATAAATTAGCCTAAAATTAATTTCTGAATTAATTGGGAAAACGAATCAGTGGGCGTAAATCAATATTACCTCAAAATATTGTAGCAATTGTGTTGAATACACCTCCATTTGCTTTTATTATATTTACAGTTGTTGTTTGGAATACATTTGCTTATATGAATACATTTACAATCATTTTCGCAGAAATGAAGTAAAATTCAAAAATCATTTGTAACTTTTCGTTATTTTAGCGTAGTAATACTGCTTAAGCCTTTTCTATGAGAGAGAATGCGTTTGATGCTAGTCTAAATTACATTTGAAAATGATTTACAATCAATTCTTGAAGTTTCCTAGCGACAATTATTTTAGTAAGTAAGCTTTACATCCATAGAAGAAGAGTAAAGAGCATCAATACTTTATTAGTAGAAGGGGGGTTAAAATCGGTTATCAAGGTTGCAATTTAATTTATTAGTTTTTACATGCATTACACTTTTCACAGCTTTGCTTTTTAATTTTAGGAATGATTTCTTTTTCATAGCAAACCAACAGCAGTATTCAGTTCGAAGGATGGTCCTAGAAGAAATCGTAATCTTATATAAGCTTATATTTTCGATAATAAGTGGCAACCATTATTTAGCATTGAATGCGTACGTTTTCAGATAAAAATACACTATAGCCATCAAACGTTGTAACTTATAAGTAGAGGTTACAAATAAAAACGCTGTATTGGATAATGTATCACGATGCTTAGACTCATGATCACTGTGCATCTCTAGTATCTTTGACAGAGTATGTGTTCTATAGCCTCGGCATTCGCAAAACCGACACGTATCATATCAGTCTTGACTTTACCAGTAGTAGCCTTACTTCCGCCGGATCGATTCTGGATAGGTTTTTGTTGATGTTTCGCCAAGGGTTAGCGAGTTTTTGCTACTATTTGTCTGGAAGTCTTTTTCGAAAGGAACATTGATTTTGTGTGCGTTTATTGTTGAGTTTTCCTTGATCTGAAACGCTTACAATGGGATCTGGTTCTTACAGCTGTCTGCCGGCCTATTGTTTGGCCAGTTGATCAGCCATTTCGTAATGTGAGAGACAAAAAATTAAACATTTCAGTTTACCCTAAGTGGTAGATGTACAGGAATTGGGCACAACAGTATTGTTTATCACGTAGTAGGAGGCACTTGGGCTGAGGTCGGATTATATGATTCCCACATGTCAATTGAATAAGCTGGAATCAATTTATCTACAGAAATATATAGGTTCTGTAAAAATGTTCTGGTTTATATCTGGTCTGTAAAGCAGATGTGTATACAATAAGGCACTACGCAACAGAAAACAATAGGAAGGCTAGAACACTCAGGCGACATTGAGGGCACGTAAACCTAAGGTAAAATTAAAATTAGTTCGGAAATGTATATGGAAGCCAAATGTTCTGGCAAACCACGTTGAAATCACCTATCTGTGGGTGTAGCGACATTTGGAATAGAAGGAAATAGGAAAACCTTTGAGTTAAAAAGGAAAAGATGAACAATTCATGTATAGTGTGGAACCTTTCCACACTAATGTCTATAAACATAGTGTGGGGGTACGTAGCGGGTTCGAGTCAAGAGAAACTGAGTATGCATACTGCATACTGGAACAAAACAAGCAGATAGATTCATGGGAAGGCGTTTATCAACGGATTATCAGGCAAGAAAAGTGAAGAACTGCCAAATCTTAGTGGGAATAATCATATATGTATGTATTCGGAAAGGACGCTTCTAAAAAAATAAGAGATTCGTACTGTGGATTATATAATGGGATGATGGAGACCATCCTGTGAGAATGTAAGGCTGTGGAGGCAAAAAGACGAGCAGGTTTTGGGAAGCTTCAAATAAGCTAAGAAGGTTAGATTTCCAGGATTTTAGAATGGCTGCTATGGTTTAGTGTGTAAAAAAACGCAAGCGGCTTACATGTTAGGTGCCCTTCAAAAAAAAAAAAAGAAAACTTATAAGTAGCAATTGTTATATTTGAAATGTATTATATTTACACATATATACGTATACATTTCATGTTTATTTATTATTTTCTATAAAACAGATGCAGTCACAAATAGAAGGACGTTCATGTCTAAGGCGCAATGAAACTAAACGACATAATAGCAATGTCTTTAAAAAGAGTGAAGTTCTTCGGGTGCCGCACGTAGAAGAGCGGAAGATATCGGAGGGAACATGGAGCAGATAGACTACACGCAGGAAGTATGCAATGCGTGACGGTACATAAACGCCGCTGTAAGTACCTTCGCTCTGTTACGGCACACACTTTATCCAGGGGACTCGGAGACTCGCACACTCCGGTTTATCTTCTGTATAAGAAAGTAATGGCCTTTTATGTCCTTGTAAATGGGCCGCTTCAATAAGAGAGGCTTGTGAAACACTAAGAAGTCTTGAAAACTCCGCCCGGTTCCTAAAGTTTTAATATTCGCCGACCGGAAACATTCTGATAATGCATTGATATATAATTTAAGACTGCTCTCGGCGAAGAGTGAACTAGGTGAAAGGATGATGCAGTATTAAGATTAAAAACTTGAGATATTTAATTTTTTAACTTGGAAATTAGAGAACAAAAATCGTTAAAAGTTATGTTTTATTAGACAACGTACAATGTGGGATACTCCAAAAAAGCTTATATAATTTTCGATATCATATATATATTGCATTATTTTAGTAGCATTATCTATTAAAAAAAAACAGTTTTAAAGTTTTAAGAATCCAAAAGTTCTATTTTCATATTAAACGGTACTTTTTCTTAATCTTCTTGTTTTACTAACTGTTCTATATAATGGATCTGCATTAACATATTTTATACTACTGTCTTTAAAATAAATTTCTACCCACTTTTATTGATGGATATAGCAGAATAATCTATTAAAAAGTGCCCCCAAAGGTATCGAATTGAAAATCCATACAAAAGTTGTACTTTATGAAGGTAACAGTTGTGTAAATTTTCAGCCCCCCGGTTGATATAAGTAAATGAGTAAATGTTGTTTATTAGTTACGTAAACCTGTGTATTTTCTTCAGCATACAAAATAAAACAATGTACGCCAAGGTAACTAAAAGATAATAAAAACAGTACGGAGAGCAATAAAAACGGATAATGGCAAGTATGCAAGGTAGGTAAATGAATATTCAAAAAGAGGGAAAGACAACAAAAACAAAATCTAAGCATATCAATGATTTGGAAATGATATGATATATTCTAAATTGGGAAGAAAGTGATGATCGAAGATGATTGAACTGAAGAAGATAAAGTACAATATTGATGTGCAAGAATAGATAGATAGATAGACAGATAATTTTATTTCAAACAGGCACAGAAAACATAAGTGGGTTGAAACAAGTCAAAAACAGTTTAGATACAAATAAAAAAAAAGTGACATATTCAAATATACCTATTATGTATTGATTTAAAAAAGCGAAGCATTATCAGAAAAGAATTTAAATAAAAAAACCTGTATAATTGCTAAAAGTTGAATATTAAGTTACAATACAACCAGAGGTAAATATATCTCTTAGCAGCAAACTCAGAAACTACATCTTGAAGTAATCCTCAAATTCATAAGGTTTCAAATTAATTAGCAAATTAAAAGTTTCTTTCTTGAATAATTTCAAATTATTTATATTTTTAATTCGTTGGGGAAGTTTATTGAAAACTTTATACTTGAGTAGCAAGAACCTTTTTCAAATAAAGGCATGGTGTGCAACGGGTAATTATAATTTGTTTGAAATCTTGTATTATGACAATGGTCTGGCAGAAGATGTTGGTATTTTTCTTTATATTTGAAATTAAAAATTAAGCACTCATAAATATACAGCGCAGCAACTGTAAGTAACCTATTAGTTTTAAATTTCACACGACACGATTCCCTCAAGGGAAGGCCAAAAATTGTACGTAACACTTGTTTTTGAATTCGAAAAACTCTAATAATACCTGAAGCGTTGCCCCATAACAGGATAGCAAATATCAGTCTTGATATAAAAACTCCGTAGTATATAGTAATTAATACATTTCTTTCACAATATTTACTTAGAATTCTAATGTAATAACTTATTTTTTTTACCAATGTGTCCAGATAGGAGCTCCAATTTAGGTTCTCATCCATAGTGAGACCCAGAAAGGTTACTGACTTACTTAGAGATAAATTGTCATACATCTTGAAACTGTCAATTTCTATATTAGATTTTTTTTTGTATGAAATATTATAATTCTAGTCCTGGCTATGTTTAGTAATTGATCATTTTCAAAACTCCATTGTCTTATTCTATGCAATATTTGTTCTGCTGAATATCTATGCAGGTTGGAATAACGAACCTTAGCAGTATTATAATGAAATGTACTTTGCCCTAATATAAAATGCATGACAGAAAACAGTGTAAAAACAACTTATTAAGCAGGTGGCCATATTGTTTTGCTTATCAGCACCAAACTCGTTTGCTACTAGTTAGAAGCGGAGTAGAGACCATTTAAGAAGTTATGAATTCTAATACATTAGTTAAAAAATTGTTTATGGTTTGTTTAAATATTACTTGTTATTTAAAGCAGTGGTGTATAGTGATTACTTTTCTAAAAGATATCTAAAAAAGAAGATTTGTGTAGCTATTGCCGCATAAAACAATACAAAGCGCACTGGCTTAACGAAGATGATGACCAGTATGTGGATGAAACACATGCAATTTTTATTCCTTCAAGCTCAAATAAAAATCCCACTGAAGCAAAAATCGAATTACGCATTCAACGACTTGTGGCCACGCATAGATATTGCTGCATATGTGGTGACAGTAAGGATTTAACGATTGTACTGCAGTTTACGAGAATGCAGTGTTTTGTAAAAAATAAAATATATACTTATTCCCAAACATAATTGATGTTGTAACCACCACTTAATCAAGAGTCGCTTTTATGAAAATAGGTTTACAACTATACGCAAACTATAGTTTAGTACCGAGGACGGACATATGCACTATATTGAATTTAGTTAGCACTAGTGTAGACTACCGGAGATGTCACTATAAGCCGTGCTTGTAACATAACGGAGAAACAATACGGGGTTAACTTGGGAAAACATTTATGAGCTGAGAGAGAGAGAAGGAATGTTAACCAGTTTGCGAAATTCTACTGGAAGAACTGCTCCAAGCTATCACAAGGTTCTTGGTTAAATTAAGAAGCGCTAATAGTAACAGTATGATTGCTTCGAGTTTTAATTTAAAGCATGAGCAAATGGTATCCGAATATTCGTCTTGCGTTCTTAAAGCATTCGAGATAGATGTATTACCACAATATTTTGGCATTGAAAATACTTCAAGAGCGTTCTAGTGCAATTGCTAAAGCACTTTTTAATATCATGAATGACCAAATAGCCGTCATATGCGATGGAACGTATATTCGGCACCAAAAAAAGTGCAAATAATATTTATAAAGAAGCTCGTTTTCTGGGCAGAAGCGAAAGACCGCTTTGCAAACCATTTACAATTTGTAGCACTGATGGATACATTATTGATATGCTGCAACTTACAACTCCTGCTTGTACCTTGTACTTCTAAGGTTCATTGTACCAATCTCTACAGATATTTCTGTACACCACTCATCCATATCGTACTCTATCTTCTTCAGTTCAATCTTTTTTTACCATCAATTTAGTTCATATCATATCATTTCCAAATCATTGATTTGCTTTTATTTTGAAAATGTCTTTTCCCGTTTTTCAATGCTCCGTCATTTACCTACATTGTATATGTTCATAAAGGACAATTTTTGTATGGGATTTCAATTCAATATCTTTGGGCGCATTTCTTAATAGCTTATCCTGTTATAACAGTTATATATATATTTGGTTGTTTCTTGCAAAGAAATAGAAAACATTAGACCCAATACTATGTAACTTTACATATCTCACAAGATAGTAATTAGCTTAAGTTTAGTACTGGTTATTTATTTTTATTCAGCTTCGTAGACATTAAACTATGTTTATTTTTGTATTGTTTATATTATTATTCGTTGTTTTTTTATTTCAAAGCTTACTTATATATTTTCGATTGTTTCAGTAATAATGTGAAACATAAGGTATGAAATATACATAACTAATAAACGAATAAATGCGTTTATTAATTGTGTAAATATTTGCTACAGACAGTCGAAGGTCGGAACTTCTCATCTAGGGTGGGGAGAACCTGAGGTCCTGTACCCTTTCATCTCTGATAAAGCGGCACGATCAAGCCGATTACACTGATCGGGTTGTTGGATGATCGTTTAAGTGCGAAAAAAATGAAATTAATGAATAATAATTTCGTCTCATTTGGCTACAGACAACTTTTTTCGGGTTTCGCCGTGTGTCAACACTTTCGCTCGACGTTTCGCTGTTCATGGTAGCAGCTTTTTGAAGATAACTGTTATATCGGCCGTGAAAGCCTACGCAGTATGTACATATCTATAGACATTTTTTTAACAAGACAAATCCTACCAACAACATAACTATCACTTTCGAAGATAAATTATAGCGTTTAAGAGATTGTCTATTAGAGAAAAAAACTACGAGGCGAGTGGTTTTCATTAAGTAAAGTTTGGAGCTACTGCAGGTTAACAGTAAAAATGTTGAGGTACTCGTAAATACATCGGTTTATGTGGTAGTTCGCATTCAATTACATAATCTGTTTACTTTTGAAAATGTGCCGGTCGGTGATAAAAATGATGTATCGTTTAATAACGCTGGTGTAGAAGTAGCGTTGGGTGGTCACAAAAATGTATAGAGGAACATGTCCCTGAATAGGCAGGACCGTTTAACAGGGTCGAAATGAGCTGTGAATATAAATTTTAGTGTTTGAATAGTTGAAGTTATATATTGCATTTATAATATTTCGGGTTAATCTACAGCTTATGTATGTCTTCGGTCCTTTCTGTCAGCTCTGCGCTCTTACTAAAAGTGTTCGATCGGTAGATGCTTTAATAACACTCCACTTGTCGTCGATTAAACGACACTTACTGTAAGTTGACCTTTTATAATTTAAAGCGCCTTTGTTTTCAGATATTATAGAATCAATCACTGGTTTAATAAGTACGTAAAACAGCTTCATTTAGACGTGTTTCATTGTAATGTTTTTGTAAGATACATTATCACAAGGTAACTATTACTCAAGATAGCTTTTAGGTTACTGTCTAAATTCTGAGAGATCTATGGGTCCTGAAAACAAAAATAATTGTATGTATGGTAGAAACATTATATTGCTTCATTTTGAATGTATGACTTGTTCCTATACAAAAGCATAATGAGCCTGTGCTCAGAAATAGGGAGTTATGTCGTATTAAACAATAAATTACAACTCTAGAATCAAATTATTTCAAACATTCTGCAGGATATAAACGTGATAACAATTTATATCATCGCTTATTGGGGTAAATCTGGGATCTGTTCTTCCAGGATTTACACAAATCTGTAATTAGAATGTAATTTAGAATGTGTTATTAGTATAAACAATGGAAAATGACACTATTCCGTGTAATTCGTGTTATGCCCGTGGTACATTTTGTCCTTTCTATGTTACAATTTTTGAAGATGTCGTTTGTTCTCTAGATTGGTTTGCCTAAATAGATGGGTGACTGCTTTTTGATTATAGTAATGACGAAAAGCTACTGAAATTGTTTACAGAATACTATAAGGGATAATTCTATGGCTGGTCTATTTTTCTATGAAACTAAATACCTACAATTTTAAGAACTTTTTGGATATATCCACAGTATTTTTATCTACGGAAAAATAACTTACTTAGTATAATTGAAATCGGAAAATCGTGTGAGGCTAGCTCGACGAGCAGAAATTGCAATTGGCAACAAAGCCAATTGTGGGGAGGTGGATCGGCTCCAAGATAAGAAACAGGACGGTTCATGTATCGCA
This sequence comes from Cetonia aurata, assembly GCA_949128085.1. Classification (NCBI taxonomy): domain Eukaryota; kingdom Metazoa; phylum Arthropoda; class Insecta; order Coleoptera; family Scarabaeidae; genus Cetonia; species Cetonia aurata. The sequence goes on from OX421885.1 coordinate 5,582,146, forward strand.
GAACCTTTGCAATATAAAGGCAACCGTGGCAGCTGGCTGCCCACAGGGTGGAGTGCTGTCACTTTTGCTATGGTGGCTTGTAGTGGATGGCTTGTTTTCTGATCTACGGATGACGGGCTTCCACACGCAGGGCTACGCAGATGATATCACCATCATGGTCTCCGGAAAGTTTGAGGGCGCGGTATCCGAGAGGATACAAATCGCGCTCCAGCTGGTGGTGAGATGGTGTCAATAAGAAGTGCTAAATGTAAACTCTCGGAAAACCACTATGGTTCCGTTCACTTCTAGGAGGAAACTCCCAAAATTCCAGTGTCCAACCATCTTCGGCTCGAAGTTACTAGTCAGGTTAAATACCTGGGTGTTACTTTGTACGCAAAATTGACGTACAAATTTCACCTGGAACAAGTGACGAATATAGCCACGAGAGCCTTCTGGGCCTATAGAGGAATGTTTGATAAAACGTGGGGGCTGAAACCTGCAATGGTGCACTGGCTGCACACGAAGGTTGTAGTGCCTTTTATGACCTTCGCCTCGCTAGTCTGGTGGCATAAAGCCAGTCTTGGGCTACGCGGCAAACGCCCTCAATAAGGTCCAGATGATTGCCTGCTTAGCCATTACGGGAGCCATGTCCTCGACGCCGACTGCGGCCATGGAGACTATTCTTAAGCTTCCTCCGCTGCAGTTGGTGTTGCAGTCAGAAGGTACCCTGGGAGTATACAGAGTAAAATGTAGCGGATGTAAAGGTTTCTCTGGCAAAACCGGAGACCATATCAGCATCTTCAACTACATCGAACAGACAGTACCACTGTCCACAAGGGCGGACAAGATTCCGTCCGTCTTCAGCTTCACTAGGAAATACATTGTAGATATATCTAATAGCTCTCTAAAGCTTACGTCCGCAAACCGAGGCGAGGTTTCCATCGCTAGTTTGTGGATGCCTCGAACACGCCGAATGGCACAGGGATTGGGATCTGGAGAGATGGAGAACCGAATGGCCGAGCCATCAGTTTCGGGGGCTCCAGCTCCATTTTCCAAGGTGATGTAATAGCCATCCACACCTGCGCAGAGGGCGGATTAAACTGCCTGCATGAGAATGGATCGGTCTAATTTTTTTCTGACAGCTAAACTGCCCTCAGGGTACTGCAGGCTGCCAGATTCGTTTCCGAAGTGTCACTGGGGTGCTATAGGAAGCTCGAAGAATTCACGGAACATCGCTGCATTACGTTGAGGTCGGTGCCTACCCACTCTGGGATCAGAGGCAACCAAATTGCTGACAAACTAGCTAGAGGCACAAGTGAACGATCATTCACAGGTTCAGAACCGTCGTGTGGGAGTTCTTATCGCGGTATCGAAGCTTTTGTCAGATCTGCTAGTCACCGCTCCTATTGGAATGGACTTGCCGGCGCGAGACATTACAAAAACCCTCGGGATTCATCCGGGCGAGCAGACTCCGGAAGTCAGTCTTTATGAGTTGGAACCGGTTGAGACTACTTATGGAAGTCCTAACTGCGAGTGGACTTTTCCCTACGCAGAAACTGTGGCAGAGCAGAAGAAGCTCCTGTGCACCTCCTGGCCGACTGCCCGGCAGCGGACAGGGACAGACGGAGTCGTCTACGGGTCGCTCGGTTAGACAAACCCAGTCTAAGTAAACTTACTCTCGACCAATTTGCGGACCTCTTTGTTCGGATACGATCAGGTCGAGAAGGCTAAAACATCATGGTGGCACAATAGGTCTTATGGCCGAGTTGCTTTACGGGGTAAACCGGCCCATAAAAGTAAAAAAAAAAAATGATTGAAATTGGTATAAATTGCTCTTTCAGATGAAGGCTGGGGACCCCTGAGGTTGCCTTTAAAGAAAAAAACTGTCAAAGTGTACTTTGGTACGTTTTAGTAAGCGTATAAAACAAGAGTATAACATTCATAGTTTCTACATAGGTGTTATAATCACAGGAGGATTTTTAGATTCAAACATAAAAATTAAAAATTTTGGTAACTATGGAAACAAGAACTAACAAATCATATGTTTTCAGGATTAGAAATATATGTAAAATCCGTTCTATGAAAAATTTTAAATTTGTTGTTATTTTCGGTGAAACCAAAAATGATAAAAAATATAATGTAGGTTAAATAATTGGAAATTTACAGTAAATAGTACATTCCAAAATTTATAAAAAAATACCCATAAATAAAAGAGTTATGGGCCGGGACCAAGTCCATAAAAGATAATTTAATATTCAATACTATCATATGTCACCGTGATTATATCTAGCAAATGCATAAGTGTGGTTTGAGTACCTATAATTCATTTCAAATTCTATACCGCAAGTCCATCGCAAGGAACAAAAGCATTATGCGTACCGCATTAACAGCATTGTGGTAAAGATGAAGAAAGCGCCCTCTCCATCCGTATTCCGCTAGAGTCTACACACTCTCCTTAAAAAGGCGATTTGTTGGCAGCACGTGCAATAAAGTATGGCATTTCTTTTGCGTTCTACTCATGCATAGACGAATAGCGATCGTAATGTCAGCCACTGCTATATGTTGGGGTAACTAAAAAAATTCGTTGGCTCGCACATGGTTTTAATACCGAATATGACAATTTCGATTTGCATAATATATGTAGGTGTCGTCCTTTCGTTTAAGAATAACGGATGTTCCATCACAGAAGCATATATGTATAGATACCCGATCTATGTGCATAGGTGGTTGACATATTTTACTTTTATTGAACATGTTCTGAAAGTTCAACCTGATTTTAATTTTGTGTGTAAATTATCATGAAAATATCTAAATATCAAATTATCTGATAAAACAATAATATAGTATCTATAGTGTTCCAGGGGATTGGTGTGATGTAATTTTGATATTAAAATAATAACAGTAAAATGTTCGTTTTCCAATCCTATTTTATTGTTTATTATCTTTTATGTTGCTACATGTTTCAGCCAAAAATGACCATCTTCAGGCAAAATAAAATTGTCAGAGTTTTGTTATGTATTACAAGAATGATGTGTCAAATTTTTTATATATAGTTGCATCGAGAGAATAAAATTTTTTAAAAATACTATTATCTTCAATTTTAATTACTTTTTTAAAAACATTAACGAATAACTAAACACATTAAAACGTATAAATTTTAAAATTTAAGTTTAAAATATCTCCGATTATTACAACCACTACCGAGTGGTAAACACAACTGACTCCACTGTTTACCACTCGGTAGTGTTTGTAATAATCGGAGATATTTTAAACTTAAATTTTAAAATTTATATTTATACGTTTTAAAATTAAATAGAGTATTATTGAACACGATCAAATATTTATATGCAATGTATGCATAGATGTTGATGATTTTAAAATTTGAAGCGAATGTATAAAACTGGAATTTTTCAGAAACCCTCACATAGACAGACATAAGCTGTAACTCATTTGTTTATTAAATAGAAACTAAAAATCAACAAGGGTAAAAGCAAACATATACGAGTATATTTAATTTAGTACGCATTCTGGAAGCAACTGTTTTGTTTACCTAACTAAAATTTATCTCAATCCTATGGTATTCGTTCTCATTTTTAAGCATCACTAATGTTGCCTATCCCAAGTTTGTAAATTGTGAGCATTCCTACTATTACTATACTTTTCTTAACTGTAATTTAAAGTACCACTATAATTAACTTCAACCAAAAAATAGACTATATAAACATAAAAACAATCAACAATTAGTCTACAGAAATAACAGAGCTCAGCTGCTGTTTTGCAGAGGCCTTTTCATCGTTCTTTTTATTTTGCAAACACTAAAGCTTGACAAGATTAATGTGTTTAGTTATTCGTTAATGTTTTTAAAAAAGTAATTAAAATTCAAGATAATAGTATTTTTAAAAAATTTTATCTCTCGATGCAACTATATATAAAAAATTTGACACATCATTCTTGTAATACATAACAAAACTCTGACAATTTTATTTTGCCTGAAGATGGTCATTTTTGGCTGAAACATGTAGCAACATAAAAGATAATAAACAATAAAATAGGATTGGAAAACGAACATTTTACTGTTATTATTTTAATATCAAAAATAATATAGTAGACTCCCTCTTCCAGCATAGCTATTTAAGTACCAACAAGTCCGGCGCCTCCACCAAATGTGGCTAAGCGCGGGACCGGGCTAACCCAAGTAAATATTGATGTATATAGAGTGGCCGGCTTATATGTTGCAATATATGGAATCTTTTTTTATTATTAAAATATGGTAAAATCGATTTTTGGGGATAGGTTCATCATGTCTAAGAACCCAAAAAATTATTTTGACACTCGTTACGTGACCACTGGTATGGCGGGAAATTTACAAAATGTGCAATGAATCGGCAAAAAGTGAGGTTAGATGACATGATATCTAAACAATTTATTTGAAAAAGTTGCTTAGAATACAATTCTGAGGCCAAATGCAAATTTTTGAAAGCATATTTAAAAAAATTTTAAAATCACGTTTTTTTCCAAATATTTTTGAAATCAATTACATATTTCAGTTGTTTTCGGTTTCAGTAGGACAATGGAAGTAAAATCTCTAAAAATAGTTGATACTCAAACAATTCTGTTAATTCTTGCAACATTAACATAGCTAAAACTATCAAGTAGGTTTCCAGTGTGACAATTGTTGTTGCAATGAACTGTATGCAAAGGAATAAATGAATTTTACAGATATTTTTTATATCTTTACTTCCTATAGGCAAACTTTCAGAAGAAGCTGCTGAAGCTCGAAATAAAGACCTTAAAAGCTTCAGGGAAAAATAGCAGCTACTAACGAAGATATCTTGAAGACCACTTATCACGTTCGATCCATATATTTCTCATTCAAGACGAAAATTAAACGAACATACAAGATGTGAGTTATTACCAGAAGCTGTAGAATTATTAATTCTTCACTGGCAAAATTCAAAATTGTGTTATTTGTTACTGTGTGGGTACTGCCACTGTTTATCAACGACCTGTTATCAAGAGCGGTAAGCGAATTGTTTTACTATACACACAAATGTTTACAACACTGTTTAGAAGAAATTTCTATTAATAACAGAGATACATAATTTTACATTATATATGCTCTTTATCTCTGCTGTAATAGTGTCGACACATTTAATCTATTAAGATAGCAAAGCCCATGTTTCTATCTTAAATGTATTTAGTGATCACAAGATTTTCCTGTTGCATAATATTGTAGTCTATATTATAAGTTTCATCACACAGAAACAGCTAAGAAACTTATATCTATATCAACAAATACGCTATTTCTTCGATTTATGCAGTCTCAAATACTATATACTTTTAGCTTCATTTGCATAAACAAGTAGTGACGGTACAACAATATTTTTTTTTCTCGATGTATACAACCTTACCTATTCGACAAAATTTGGTTTCGTTGATCAACATTAATTTTTAAGTAAGTTATTACCATTTCAGTCAATGTCCGCTTTTTGCCGCCTTTCGATCCACTGTGCGCCGGTGTACAGGGTGACTTGTTAGGTTCAAATTAAATAAATATTTTGTACATCGTAATTTTAAAACAAACGGAGATGGGTTCATATTACAGTTTTTATTGCCATCAACCCTCATGTGCAAAGGTTCGCCATACACCTAACAAATTAACCTGTATATACGTTTTATATTTACGTTAAATTGTCATGGAATTGTCTTCCTTTTTCCCATTCTATTTCAATTAGACGTATAGGCAAACGAACGAGCCGTTTATGCGCATTAGGGGGGATTGGATTCGTAGAAAATCGACAGTTTAGTTCGTGAAATTCCCTTTATACCTGTTTTTACTCGGCAAATAATCAGACATTATCAAAACGCCTCGTAATATCGGCTTATTCATCAGCGAGTTTCTACTCGATAAGCCTATCCGAAATGCGGAATTGAATTGGCGTTGTCTTTGTTTGCGGATGACAAAATGGGAGATGAGGAGTCATGACGAAGAAAGAGACGACTGGAATTGGGCGATGGTGCTTGATGGTTGTTCGGGGCTTTAAATGACAACGGCTTATCTTGCTCGTACACTTCGCTATAGCGCTATAGATATAGTTGACGACGAGATTTGGAACACCAAAAATGTTATGAAACTTTTCCTACGAGGCGACGCCAACGACGACGGGGCGGTTATTCGTTTATATGTTCTAGTTCACCTCCGCGTGTTAAACTTGTGTATTTCTATGTAAACGGGCATATTTACACCAGATTGAAGTATACTGCAAGTTATTACATACATTCACCTATATGTATGTATGAAGATATACAACTCTAGTTTTCGCCCGTCCGGGATAGCGTTGGTTTAGAAGTTTGGCACAAATGAGTTTATTGTTATAGCAGCTATGAAATTAGAGTATGCTAAATATATGAACACTGCGCTGCAGTTAGCGTTGTAGAGAATTATAGAAAAAAGTGATATATTCTTATAGTTTCCGTATTTCATATTATATTTTAAAATTATACTATTTTATTCGGAACTATGTGTATACTATTTCTATTATTAGTTTTGAAATGTTAATTTTTTAGTCTCATAATTATAGATATGAATTTTGTGTAGCAGTAAAGTATTTTTCTTTTAGATAATATTAAAAATGTTTATAAAAAAGAGTTGATTAAAACTAAAAACAGCAAGGAGCAACAAAATAATCAATAAACTTAAGAGGACAAAATAAATTTAAAAAAGAAATATATAGGGGGTATCAAAAAGTTAAAATTGTATTAATAAATATTTTCATGATCTTCTCATCATCTTTATCATTAATATCAGTAATAGTGATTTAATGACGGATCTTTGTTCAAAACCCAACTCTAATCGTATTTTAAACTTTAAATTCTAGGAGTAGCTGAATAGAGAATCACCTCCATCATCGAAAATTAACATCATAAATAAATTGTATATCCTCACTTTCAAATACCTTAGGATTTCATAAAAATAATTTGCATATACCTAAAAATAGGTCAAAACTTAACCAAATTATCCGTTTATCTCGTAGTATTTCTGATCTGTTAAATGTTTGACGTTTGTCAGTCAAAGCTATGCAATTTAAGAAAACGATGCTCTTACAACGTATAGAAATAATAAAAATTCATTAGAGGCACGATGAGACAGTTCGGAGAGGTCATGGCAGTTTATAAATCACCAAAATGACCATGTTACTGATGTAAAATTGCCAGCTCAAACCGTCAGGTCATCTTAAAGTTGTCATCAAAGGTGTCGCAAAAAATCTAGGTGTGTCCAAGACGTTCACAGCAATTAAAGATCTCATAGACCAGCTTCCATTGCATTCTGGGCAAAGGTCCTAGCCAACATAGTTCTTGACAATTTCCGAAATATGACGGTTAAGAATTGATTATGTGGTCGCTTCTTTCTTTGTTTTATTATTATTAATTATAGATAATTTAACTCAAATTATCTCCTTATTGGTATCTCGGTTATTAGAAGATATAGAGGAAGGGCTTAAGACAATATCTCTTTGATGCAACCAGGAAGTTTTTCTTTCTTTTCAAATAAACTTTTGCTATTTTTTGTTTTCGTTAGCTAGATGGCTTTTAGAAGGAGCTTTTCAGCAATGTATAACATAGCTGAAAAGTACTTATTTATACACGGAGAGAAATAGATATTACAGCGTATTATAAAATATAATAGAGACAATAATACGTCCAATACCCAGTATTACATCATATATTACTGTTTATTAGAAAAATTATACGTTGTAATATAATTATAATATAACTAATTACAAAATTTGTTGTCACTGTTTTTATTATCTATTTTTTCAGTGTAACGGAGATACTGACAAAAAAAAAGTAATCTAATCTGTAATATACATTTTGTTCTAAACTTGTCCCACATTCCGGCGGTTCCAAATTAAATCTCTACTTTGGTTTGAGTGGTACCCCATAAGTAAAAATCAATAATTTGCCAAATATGTAAAAGGAAAGTAAATCTTACTGTAAATTAAAACAAAATAAATAGATTGATGAACAGTTTAAATCAAATCGTCAAAATTTACGAGAAACAAGATTTACTAATACAAAAAAGCTTTAAAACCATAAAAAAATTTGTTTGCCACCACAACTTCGAACATATTGAAAAATACAGCGCACTAGGTTTATTTATTTTATATATTACAGCGTCGCAGATACAACTTTGAAAAATACACACATAAAAAATTTTCGAAAAGGATGTTATCCGTGCGAATTGTCTAAAGTATTACATCAAAAACTATTACTTTTAATCAAATCTGGTGTTACTATTATGTTTTTGGGAATAAATTACATTTTAAAATAAGTGAAAAAGGAAAAAAGGAAAAAAAGAAGGAAAATAAGTTGCCAGGAAAAATTCAACACATTTCAAATACCACAAGGTAAAGAAATCATCCGAAATTAAAAAAGACAAAAAAGTGTGACGTTATACAGCATAACAAAAAACTTTATCTACAATAGAGGGAGCTGTCACCGATCTTACTCCATAAAATGAAATAATTGTCCTAAAAGTGTAAACCTACACTTATTTATTTTTTGCAAACTGGTTATATCCAGTTTATCTTACTTTCTGTGACATTTGTAACACCAAATCACCGAAGCTTGTGTCTTATATAACCGTTCGTTTTCACATAAACATTTCATATTAAATTCAAACCCAATACTTTCCGACAATAGAGGTGCTAACTCAATTTGTTTTAACACCGAAAATGGATGGATGCCAGGGAGTACTTTTTCGGCGTTCCCTGACGTCCATCCGGTGTTAGAACTAACTCCAAATTTTTATGTGTGTATGGATTCGAAGACAGCAAAACTGTTGCTGTAATTTTGATAAAAAAAAATCGTATATTTTTTTGCCAGAATGGAAATATAGAATTGGTAAAAATAGTCGGCAAAATTCTTTAGAAAATAATTCACACACTGCAAAAATCAGTGGAAGCGGTTGCTACACTGATTTTTGCAGTGAATATTTAGCGAAACTAGTGTTCCATTTACCAGCAACAAATTGTAAACATAAAGTGCTTCAACTCTTATTCAATAAATGAATAATTTATATAATTTATTTATTTTTTTAAAAAATAATAAAATCATTGAATTTTTATGTCGTTCAAAATACTGTTCTTTTATTTTTGATTTAACCTTTTAAATTTTTGGAGTATTAAAGAAAGTCAAATTTCTTTCACCCACATTTTACTTTTCATGATAGTAACCCTGAGTTTAATTGTTCTTTTGCGCCTTATAAAAATTGTTATCTTTTGAGCTGACAAATTTAATTTTTCATTTTTCAATTTCATTTGGCATTTTTGTTGGTACTTGCAGTACATAGCAATACGTATATAGAATTCAGACTTTATAATTGTTGTTTGCATCAAGCTTACGAAGAACAAACTCCTTAACAATGTAGAATACATTTATCAACTGTGTCGACAAAAGTAATTCATAATGCGTATTCCTGGGCTATAGTGGACGGAGAGTCAAGTGACGACTGTCCATTCATTTTCTTTTATTACTCGTAAAAGTTGACACATAAATTCTTCATTTCAAGTCCAGACGATGTCTAATGTATGTATTCTAGTAGAAAGACTCACATATCATAGTGTAAATTTATACATTGTAGGTATAGATTTAATTTAGAAAAATACCAGCGACAATTTTGCCATGTACGACGAGAAAAATAGGTTGTATTCTTTAATAGAAATATTATATACTGTAATATATTTCGAAGGTCTTATGATACTTTATGTACGGAATAAAATATCTTTATTAAAATTTTTGTTAATAGTTTTTTTTTTATTGAAACGATTTAAAGAAAAATGGTTTGGGGTAGGTTTCTTAAAAGTAGTTTCAGAAAGTATATCTTTTAGGATCCTGCAAAACATTTTTATCGACGCTTCTACAAATAAGGGAGATATCACTTGTAACATTAAATTTGGGACACAAGCACTGAAAAGCCGACTTATTTGCAATAACAATATATATTTTGTCAAGAAAAATTTAGTTAAAAAAGATGTTTTATTATCTCAAATAAATTAAGGTTAAATAAACAAATGATTTGGTTTAGGTAATCAAATATTTGTTTGCTGTGTCTTTAAACAAATTTTGGTAATGTCAAATAAATCAGTTTTTCAGTGTGGTACATTTTATATAACATCTATGTGCGCAGGCTCTTCGTATCTAAGTATAAGCGTTACCATGGTATTTATTTTCATCTGCTGCTCGACTTCCATATACCTACCTTTGAAATTCAGAGAGAGCCCGGGGCATTCAATCAATATATTAATTAATTTAAAGCTTGTCGTACCTTTCGATGGTACGGAAGCGAATGTAAAACCGCTTTATTTTACAGGGTGAATTCATATTGGAAGAATTTTATACAACCGAACAATCCCAGGGAAATTACGAATTAATTGGACTTGTGTGCTTTAATTTAATTAAACCAAGTAAATTACTTCTAACCCAACGACCCGTAGGCGATTTTGTTGGCTTTTTTTCTAATTTAATTAAATTAATTTCCAATGTTTAGCAAAGTTAAATAGCTACGCATTGCCGGCTTTTATGTTATAATTTTAGATAAAGCCCGTAGCTTTATTTGGATTATGTCAATTTTATTTTGCTACGTCGAGTTGAGTCGCATTGGGCGATTCAATCATTTCTACTCGCACCTTAATAGTCGGTACATACTGATTTGCATCTTGTCTGGGGAATTATTCATGAGTTTAACTTGAATTGCTGCTAAACGAAGTAAGCGGACGGCAGCGCTGGCGCTATTTCAGAAAACTGCGTGCGTTTAATTTACGACGTATTATTTTGGGAGAAAGCTGTGAATAAACTTCCGATGATGATTCTACCGGGAACTTGATTAAAATTTCATATTCTTTGCTTGCTGGGTCTTTAAAATTAATTCCTAACAACGTATTATTGTTATTTAATTAGGAGTGTTTCCTATAGTCAAATTGTGTTGACTTGCCTATATTAATATTCAATTAATGAAGAGATCTTGACCAAAATACTTAAAAATCGGGAAAACATTTTTAATATATAAGAAAAATGAAGATATTAAAACATTCATAAGTAAAGCTGTTTATCATCAATTTCATTTGGACTGTACTTCTTTATTTTCAAAGGTGCCTAAATGGGGACAATTTTCTTCGTGCGATACTATTAGTGTGCTAATATTTCGATTAAATTATGTCTATTAATATAATTAACATCGAATTGAAAATCAATTTCTAGACATACTAAAATAAATACAAAGTAAAAGCTTCACCGAAAAAATAATACTATAATACAAAAATATTTAAATATTACAAAAATACTAGGTACCGTTGAAATTGGTTTTGTGACTTATATTTGGCCTTAAAAAAACATAATAATAATTTGCATTTCTATATGTATACCGCGTGTGACAAAAGTTCCGGAATTCTTCGAATGATGTCGAACGTACCCCATAATGCCAAAGATACGATTACGTATTGCTGTGGTCTGGCACCCCGGGTTTTTGTAAATTCAGTTTTTTTTTGTTCATTCCGTTAACCGTTTGTCAATGTTGCGAGAAATTTCAAATTGTTTTATTTTCAAATAAGATTTAGTTACTGTTTTGGATTGTTTAATTTGTTTATTTTATTGTTTCAGTTGTTTATATTAATTTCAGTCAGGTGTACATTTTGCGTTCACTGGTATTGTATATACAGGGTGTTTTGAAACATCGTTTAAAGATTTGAAGGGCATGTAGTACGATCGAAAATAAGGTTAAAAGTCATAATAAACATATATTCACAAATCAACCGTTTACGAAATAACAGCGAGTGTTCCTAGTAGTACATGGATATAACATATCCCAGTAAACAGGTGCTTATCAGCTATTGTTTTATGACAGTTTAATTTGACGTTTTGTGCAATTTGTAGCAATTACAATGGTTGCGTATTCTAATGCTGAAATGAGCGATATGGTGTTCATGTACGGTCGTGCTAATGGGAATTCTTTACAAGAACGTCGCATCTATGCTGAAACGTTTCCTGATCGCCAACTGCGCATGTGATATTTCAGACGGTGTTTCAACGACTAAGAGAAACTGGTTCGTTTGAGAAGCGGTCTTCTGATACTGGACGGCAGAAATTAGCATGTACTCCACAGATAGAAGATCGAATTTTGAATATTATTGATGAAAATCCCGAAACTAGTCTTAGAAGAATTTCGACTCAAGTGGGTGTAAGCAGCAATCTTGTTTGGAGAACTCTTCATGAGCAACTCCTATACCCCTACCAGATCCAACGGGTACAAGCCCTTACTGCTCCGGATTATCAAGTGAGAAGGGCTTTCTGTGAGTGGTTTCTGCGAACAGCTGCTGATCGGCCAGATTTCGCTGATAACATCCTTTTCACTGATGAAGCTGGTTTTACTAAAAATGGAATATTTAATTTCCACAACAATCACGTTTGGTGTGACGAGAATCCTCATGCTACCGTTGAAGCTCGGCACCAGCAACGTTTCTCTCTAAACATCTGGTTAGGCATGATAGGGGAACGGTTGCTAGGACCGATTGTTTTGCCACAACGCTTAACAGGTCCTGCATACCTCGAGTTCTTGGAAAATACTTTACCTGAACTTTTGGAAGATTTACCTATAAATCTAAGACTGAACCTCTGGTTTATGCAAGATGGAGCTCCACCGCACTTTACGCGTGCTGTTAGGGAACATCTTAACACTGAATTTCCTGGGAGATGGATAGGGCGAGCAGGTCCCATTGCTTGGCCTCCAAGGTCTCCCGATCTAAACCCGTTGGAGTTTAGTATCTGGGGTTATTTGAAAAGTTTAGTGTACGCAACACCGGTAAACGATCTTCCAGAGTTGCGCCAACGAATAGAACACTCTTGCCAGATAATACGAGAAAAACCCTTGGTTTTTAAAAGAGTGCGCGCTTCCTTTGAAAGCAGATATAGATCCCGTGTCGAAATGGAAGGACGTCATTTTGAACATCTTCTTTAGTTATAATCTATTTTATGTTAAAATACAATAACATCTTAATAAAAACCGCTAAAGCAAACTTATTCTGCATTTGCGATAAAATCGCTGTTATCTCGTAAACAGTTAATTTGTGGACATATGTTTATTATGACTTTTAGCCTTATTTTCGATCGTACTACATGCCCTTAAAATCTTTAAACGATGTTTCAAAACACCCTGTATATTGTTTTGTTTTGCGAGTTCGTCCGTTTGCGGACAGATCTCTGTGCGTTGCTTCGCGCGCATCTGAGATTTTTATACTTATACGATTGTTTAACCGTGTGAGTTCAATTCTCTGATCGATACGAAAGTAAGTAGATATATAAAATTGTATTTCATTGCTGACATTTTGTGATTATTGATCTCAAGTTTTAAATTCACGTTTCTGATTTTATTTCGTTCATCACGGAACTCATTTAATAATAATTGATATTGTATTTTTGTGTACACAATTTAGATATAAGGTCTGTTATTATTTTTACGTGCAGGAAGATATTTTAAGTTTAAAGAGTTAATTTTTTGTTCGTTGTTAATTTTTCTGATTTGTAATTATTTATTAATCACCTCGGGTTGGGTGAATAAAAGCATTGTGCTTGCTTTTATTTTTCATTTATATAAATTACTTGAATTTTCCACGTTTAATTTAGTTGTTTTAATATTGAGACCACGTGGATTAAATTGATAAAAAAATTATTATCTTCCTGAACTTTTTGTTTTCTGTTGCTTTGTAAAAGGATTTTGAATTGTCCTTTTGTAATTTAAAGTCAAATGCAGTTTTGATTTAGACCAGGACCTTTCTATCCAAAGTTTTTTTTTTCTGCAAAGTTTGTAATTAATTTTTTCTTTTTTTTTTTTAAAAAAGTAAAATTATTGTTTATTCATGTCATTCATAATACTGTTCATTTATTTTTAATTAAACCTTTTAAAATTTTTGAGTATTAAAAGAACGTCAGATTTCTTACACCCACATTTTACTTTTCATGATAGTAACCCTGAGTTTAATTGTTCTTTTGCGCCTTACAAAAAAATTGTTATCATTTGAGCTAGCTAATTTAATTTTTCATTTTAAATTTCATTTGGCATTTTTGTTGGTACACTCAGTACACAGCAGTACGTACGATTAAATACACTTCGGTTACGATCGAGAATCTTTGGAATTGCTTCAGATATCATAGAGAGCCTAAACACATGGTTTACTTAGTTTTTCTAATCAATATTTTCCTCAGTTCCAGGCTTCTTTTCAGAACTATAAAAAAAATTCTTGTGAATTTCGGCGCCATCTATCAAGAATCGAAAAAAAACCGTTCGTGTTTTAATACACAAAATTCGAATGGTGCATTTCCGTTGAAGATTTCAAAGTTGCCGCCCGTCCCACCCCCTGAGGGAGGAGGTGGAGAGTCATGTTTAGTGTCCTTGGAAAGAATTTTGAAAATGATTGAAGGCGAATTTTTTTATTTTTCGATTTGATGCGTATTTCTCGACATATTTGACCGTCTCGGAACTTTCGGGACACCCGGTATATATTTTTAGGTTGTCTAGAGAAGGTAAAACATTTTTGGCCATAATTTGATTTCGTAAGTGTTTGTATGATATACAAAAAAACTCAATATATGCATACAAAAAGCAGTATTGATTTTGTCAAACTATGCAAATTAAGTAATGAGGTTGTTTGGTGCTTTCCTGTCTGAACAATGGATATAATGTACCAAATGCAGAATCCTTTGTTGATGACACAACATAATCTAGATTTCGTGTGTATGAATAAAAGTAAATATAATCAATTTCATCCACTAATACCGTTAAAGCATAGATTATCAGGACATGAAGCATCATTCTTTAACATCTAAATGTAGAGTAAAGAGTATTATTCACCATAAGATTGAACAGATATCGGTTTTGTTACAAAGTAAATAATAAATATAAATAATACACTTAATATAACCATAGTACAACGGTAACACATAACAAATATACATTACCATCTCGATGCCCATCATCTCCACTGGGCAATTTTCTAAAAAATATAATTTGACAGTCCTTCTAAATTTCGACAGAGTCAAAATCTTTACTTTAATACACACATATCTTGCAGTCTTTTCATAAAGCGGGCAGGCAAAGAATAATTCCTCGTGAAATTCTTGTTGCAAGTAAACTGAAATAGGGATGGGTGGCTTCATTATACTATTGATCTCTAGAGCATGCAAAACATTGTGCGTATTAATTGGTTCTGTTAAATAAAGCACCGGACAAGTAAGATGATTGATCTCGGAGTAAAATGCCATACCTAAGCTTTGAACAGATATGGGCGTGATAAAACATTAATAATGTACCAGTGTTGACACAATCTCAGTATCAATAAGGCATCATATAATGAACACACTTATAAAAATAGTTGAGAAACACGGGGACAAATAAAAGTGTCCCCAAAGTAGACCTTTCGGTACACCCTGTTAGAAACCACTAGAAGAGGAGCGGATACTTTGGCCACAGTGATTAATAGAAACAACCTGTGTGCGCCCGTTTAAATAAGATTCCATTAACTCTCCACAACGCCTCCTTATCGATAATTTCTGCAGCAACATCCGGTGATGAATAGAAATAGAGATTTGCGGAAGCTTATACAGGGCATTTCAATTCAAATGAGCTACTTCAAATAACTCTTTACCTGCTGTGATTTATATAAAGAAACTTGTCAGTTAGGGCTTGACGATTTAAAATCATTCCTGGGGGGGGGCAGCAGCCCCCATCCTTAAAATTTGGAAGATCGGGAAAAAGATGGGTCTTGTGACCACTCATTCAAAAGGTCTTTTAATTCCGTTTACGGCAGCATGCATGAAAAAGTCATAAAACACGATTAGAATGAAATGGCTTCGAATGCTCTCTCTATGTGTTCTCCTGACATTTCGCAATTTTTTTGTGGCAACCAAGGTAACTCCAACTTGTTTTTGTCACATTCCCTTATTTTTATGGTCGCTTTTCTCCACTTTGTTTACGCCCGTTTTCAGTTTTAGACATTTATTTTGTACGGTATTAGTACGTTTGCATTGTTTAGTTGAGTTTACTTTTAGTTAAATCGTGAATTCACAATAAATTAATATGGTCTATTCTATCTAAGAACGTGTGGGCGTGACTTTGTATTACGATAATGGAAGGTGTGCAAGATCTACAGCTCGCAATGTGCGATACAAGTACGTACTTGAATTAATCTAAAAATTTACAGAAACAGGCTCTGTCCATAACAAAGAGCAACATTTTCATCGGGTTTTCGAACGAAAACACATACTTAACGGCAACAGAAATTTAATGGTATGGGTTGGTATCTTTGGCGATCATCTTATAAGACCCTTATTATTGACGGCACTTTAAATGGTCCAATGTATTTGAACATGCTAGACGAAGCAATCAATCCTTTGCTCACAGAAAAAATTGGAGCAAGATCCAGATTTGTTGGATAATGAGGTAGTATTTCAGGAAGATGGAGCGCCTCCACATTATGCTGCGATAATTTCTGGATCATCACTTTCGCGATCATTGGATTGGTCGAACGGGGCCTGATAGAATGGACTGCCACATTTACCACTATTTGATTTTTTTCTCTAGGGGTAACTTAAGTCTAACGTGCATGTCGCGCCTTCAGCTTCCTTACAAGATTATGCCAAAAAATTGTTGAAGAAGTATTTCGAAATGTCAGGAGAGCATTTGAAGTAAGATTGTACTATTATTTGAAGGTTCACGGTCATGTAGATAACAAATATGTGAAAAGTGAAATAACCCTTGTATTATACACAGTTTACAACTACTACATTTATGAATGGAAAAGAGTTTAACAATATAGATAAATTTATAACAGACTTTGATAATGAATTATTTATTGCAAGTAATACATCTCCACCAGTTGTTTTATCAGTTTCAGTTAATCTTCTATGGCAGCTGTGAACAACATAATTGCACGGAGAGAATTCTGCAGAGTGAAATTCATTCTCTAGCCTATGCCGATGATGTCGTAATCCCCGGCGAAGCACGCAGTATAGAATTCGTGAGATTTTGAGCGCATATTTTTTATATTTTGAAAATAACAATTAAAATTCGACAATTGGGTGATTTTAGTGTAACTTAACTATCTCGCACATATCTAATTCCTATACGATTCAAAGCTTCAAAAATTGCATTTTGCGTAGATCTAAAATTAACAAAACCGAAGTGAGTCCTAGATATTAATTTAAATTTATTTAAAAGACATAATACTGTTAAACATAACTTTTTCGAATATTTTTGAAAAGCAAGATAGAACAGATATCGACCTATAATTGGATGCAAGTTGCCTGTCCTCCTTTTCTAAAACTTATATGCATGTATGTATTATGTGTATTATTATCATCAAGTTATAAAGTTAGGAGCCGATTATTCTGTATACCGGGTGTCCAGCCTAAGATGCAACGGTCCCTAGCCGATTTATTTTTGTCTTTTTGAAAAAATATTTCAAATAAATATTGCCTCGAATCATATTCTACACATGTTAAAATTAGTTTCAGAAATAGCGGACTTCCGGTTGTACCGGAAGTAGATACTAACTTTATTTTAAATGGAGCACCCTATATATTATTGCACTTTTGGATTCCTTGTTAAATTTAAATAACAATACGTTAGGGATACATTAAGGCTAAGTTGTACCGTTTTCGAATTGCATGACGTTTTTCGAAAAAAATGACATTTGCAGTGTCCTCGGTGTTTGGAAATACCTCAGGAAATACGAAAGTTAGAAAGATGCGGTTTTCGGTTTTCGCTTAACCATGAAACAGCGCACGTCTTTTATTTTAAAATTGTTGCGTTTAAATTACAGCGTTATTAAATAGGGATCTGTAATTTTCGAACTCTGAAATCATGGATACCTTGATTTTTTTTAAATTGAACGGTATAACAATTTTTACATAAATGGATATAAAATGTAATTTTCTTTTGATTTTATACGGGTATCATTGTGTCTATCTCCAACGGTTTTGGAGATATTCGCAATTTTTCAGTTTCTCACGATAGATACGTATTGCGAAGCGCCGCCGCTGGCCACCTTCCCCTCGCATTTCACCAGGCTTGGGACTGGCAGCAATAATACTGGCATGCTTAGAAAGTGGCCAACAGAACACAATAGGACCACTAGAAACAAGCAAATATAGCAAAGATAAAAGAAAACATAACATTACTGAAATATCAATAAATCAGCACATTTTTCAAACTACATTACTCTATCCAATGAATGGCGTACGTACACTTCGACGGCTACACTTTAAACGCTAATGTTGTCATTGTACAGAGAATTTGTACAACACTATTATATTAAATGTTCAAAATGCTGTCCGTTTTGGGCACTACATAATCGAAATCGCTTTTGCAAACACTTTTGAGCATGTCTGAGTATTTTTGGTGTGACTTCTTGAAACGCTCTTAAAATACGATGGCGCATAATATCAGGGGTTGTTGGTGGCGTCTCATAAAGCTTATTTTTAATGAAACCCCATGAGAAGAAATCGCACCTTGTAACTGATTTTCATCCGTAAGTACGGAGTTATTGCGGTTCCGTTGTGTATGTGCTACGGATCCAGTACTTACAAATCTACCCAGTAGCGGCAGAAATGCCCTCCTATCTGGATGCTTTCTACATGGGTAATACTGTGCGTGAACTCTTGACGCTAACAAAGCGTTTCTGTAACATTCACCGAGAACGAAAACCATATCTACTAATTCTTCTTGAGTAAGCAACATCTTTAATTATCATGTTTCCAAACAGTACTCTGAGTGTCAGTTCTGACACTCGGAACACTAATAACGGTTAGATACCTAGTTTGTTTTTCAAGCTTACGTTGACTTTAAAAATGCCGCTTTAGACATCTCAAGTATCTTTTAGACAATTTTGTTTGATTCAAATGGTCCTATTGTGTTCTGTTGGCCATTTTATAAGCATGCCAGTAATATATTGCTGCCAGTCCCAAGCCTGGTGAAATGCGAAGGGAAGGTGGCCGACGGCGGCGCTTCGCAATACGTATCTATCGTGAGAAACTGAAAAATCGCGAATATCTCCAAAACCGTTGGAGATAGACACAATGATACCCGTATAAAATCGAAAGAAAATTAAATTTTACATTCATTTATGTAAAAATTGCTATACCGTTCAATTTAAAAAAAGCGAAAACCGAAAACCGCATCTTTCTAACTTTCGTATTTCCTGAGGTATTTCCAAACACCGAAGACACTGCAAATGTCATTTTTTTCGAAAAACGTCATGTAATTCGGAACGTCATGTAAACGGTACAACTTAGCCCCAATGTATCCCTAACATATTGTTATTTAAATTTAACAAGGAATCCAAAAGTGCAATAATATATAGGGTGTTCCATTTAAAATAAGAAAGTTAGTATCTACTTCCGGTACAACGGGAAGTCCGCTATTACTGAAACTAATTTTAGCATATGTAGAATATGATTCGAGGCAACATTTATTTGAAAATTTTTTTCAAAAAGGCAATAATAAATTGGCTAGGAACCGTTGCATCTTAGGTTGGACACCCGGTATATAGGCCCATACATATATTTCATAATCTAAATTGCTTACAAAAGGGTAATATTCATATACTTATACAAGTAAAAATATAAATACGAGATACTTACCTTTAGATATAATCTCCATATCCTTGCTAAAGTATGTGTTGTGTATACATATGCATATGGTTATATTTATTGAAGTGCATCTGCATTCTAAACGGCTCTTACACGTCTGCCACTTACTCAATGAGCATCCTCTTTAAGCACTTCCATAAGTACCACTTATACAACTTCTGGTACGGTGTTATAGCACGACACGTATGCAAGTGGTACATCCGATTGCTGGAAGAGATTCGAGATTAGAATATGATACGCAATTCTCTTGATCACCTATGTTAATTTAAATCCACGCGTCGTAGAAACAAGCTCTAGGTAGTAAGTCACGTTAGGTAGCGGTTGCTTACTTATGAGTCGCGGAGAAGGTTGCCTGGAATACGATTAAACATAAATGCTGCTTGAGTTATCAAATATATTCCTCGGCGCAACTTGTGGAGGAAGTTGCGTTTGCCTTAAGCTGGTGTTTAATACGTAAGTACAATGAAGCTTAGAAAGTTACAAATAATCACAAGGCAGATGTGCAATGAATAGCAAGAAGAAATCCCTATTGGCTTACTTTTTTAATATTTGGGCATTATTTGAAGAGATGAAAGTACACTGTTAGGTACAGAAGAAAAAATGACTGTGCAGACAATATTTGCGAGTATTGACTTGAATGTACAAATAGTAACTTCCGTTTCAAAGGGTATGGTATATTTATTAAATTTAAATATATTCCAAGAGGAACACACATGGGTGACAGTCGTGAGAAGTATTGTTTTACTTCTAAAACTGCACAAGGAGAGTATAATAGTGCAGTAGGTAGCTGTTGTTTTTAACATTCCACCATATCTCACAATTACACGAGAAGTACACATTAATTGCAAATGAAAAATTTATCTTTCATAATGATGCTCCAAATAAAAATATTGGCAAGACTGTACTGTTTCTGGTTATACTGAAGACGTCAACTTGCTCGTTTTAGATAGAACTTCCTTTATATTTCATATTTTGATAGTACACATTATTATAAATGCGCTGTGTTAAGATTCCTTTTTAAAAACGACTCCCTTATAAAAGCGAATTTTTAATGAGTTTTTGCGTTTTCTTTTGAGAGCGAACTGAAAAATCAATAACAGAGAAAGTACTTCAGTTCGGAGATTGAAATTTAATTATTATGTAGTCAGTACGTTATGGTATTGTAGAAAAAAAAATGTAGAATTTATGATATAGGCCGACGCAAGATTATAAGCTCATATTAACTACTAAAACATATAATAACTCAGTTAGTTTACATGGAACACCCTCTACATTATTAGCGCATATGGTTTGTCTCACTATTCTCTATGAGAAATAATGATCAGTCCTAAGAAAACTAAAATTATTTTAAATTGGAACAAGAACACAAACTGACACAATAGAATCATGTAGAAAGTTATAATTAAATAATTTATGTGGTTCACAAGATATAAGTTTCTTTGATGTTAGTTTATCTTTTTATTGACTTTTTTAAAAAGGCAGTGGAACTATTCGACATTTTTTGGTGGAAGCGCTCTGGCACCTGGATATTAGTATCTAGGTGTCAAATTAAAAAAATCGAACACTTAGGCTTTTCCAGCAAATTTATTTACGGCGAATGCAATCGGGTTATCAATCTAACGTATGGTTTATTTGTATGGCGATACCCTCAAACACATAACTAACAATAAGTAATAATGCAGTTGTAACAACGATGTAAATCGGAAAAAATGTAAGGATAATTGAAACTTCGTGGGTTAATTTGACCTCTTCAACTGACTGATAATACACATTATCATTAACATACACAGGCTTTATCAACCTTCTCAAAAAAAAAAAAAAAATTACCTAGTGATAGGTATTTAGTACATGCACAGTAAAAAATTGCGTGTAGAAATTAACACTAAAAGTGGTCTATATAAGTCCACAGTAATTTTGGTAAATTTTACACTGTGAGATTTGGTAAAATTTACCAAAACGATTTGGTAAATCCTACACTTTAAAACGTGTAGTGTAAGACACTTGCTAGTGTAAATTACCAAGAGGCGATGTACATCTTTGGGTGTTAGTTAGAGATACACTACATGAGTGTAGCTTTTACACTGAATAACGTAAGTGTAATTAAGGTGCTTAGCTGTACAGTATATATACGCTAAGCACTCTAATAAACGTAAGCTGGTGAAGTGATCCAAAAGAAACTGTTGCTAATTTGCTAATAAAAATTTATTTGCGAATATCTTTTTGTATAAACCAGAATTTAAGCATTTGCTTTCTCGCAAAACGCACAACGTACAGAACAACGTTTAAACGACATTCACTATAATGTATATAAACGAATACGAACACTAATGATTAAACAAAAATATGCCTTGGAACAATATACCAATAATATTACTAATAATAATTAAGGTTAAATAAACAAGTTATGCAATAAAAGGAAAACTATTGTACAGCACGGCAATATTATAGTACAGTTAATATTAACAAAAATATATATATTTTAAATTTCAAACTTCTCGCTACCAGTTAAGTACCATACTTGCATACTTTTGCATTTAATTCATATCAACATCATGGTTGCAAGAAACATAAAATATGTACGTATAAACTATAAACATCTTGAAAGCAGAGGCACATGATTCATGGTTCAATACGAATCCGATCACTTGTCAATTGTCCGTTAGTAGTTTGTAAGTTTATCTCTCTTTATTACATGTACCTGATAGAAATTGTTCATGCGCAGGCGTACATATGTACGCCCCTCTCTTTTCGAAGTCAACTTTTTACACCCCCAGGTGTAGATATTTCAAATATTGGGCAAAGATGTCTTTACCTAATTGATTTTGGTAACAAAATGCAACTTTAACCAAATTAAGTGTTAATTTTAACACGCATACTTTTTACCACTTACTTTTTGAGCTTTACACGCAGAAATTTTTTACTGTATGGATTTAGTTAATTAGGTCTTCTTTGGAAGTAGGGCTGGAGAAAACAAAGGAGATTTCTATTAAAAAAATGGGTTGAACTTAAGGCGTACACATCTTTACCCATTACTGAGTTCTTAAAAGCTATCGAGATAACATTAAACTCTACTTGTTACTAATATGAAAATAAATTCTACAAACAAACTGACGGTTTAGCTATCGGAGCTCCTATATCCAGTGTTATCGCGCAGCTTGTATTAGAAGACTTTGAAGACACCATCATAGAACAATTAGACTTTAAATTAAAATTTTATAAGAGATACTTTGATGACTGTATATTAATTTTGCCTATTAATAATTTTGCCTATAAATAAAATACATTATATTCCATCACTTTATAACAAATATCATAATAAAATACAATTTATATTAGAGATGGGAAGTAATAATTGCTTAAACTATTTGGAGGACATTACAGTTCGTAGAGAGTATAATCGAATACTTACTTCATGGTATAATAAATCCATATCATCTGGGAGATATCTAAACTATCATTCCACTACTCTCTTATAAAAAGAATGTTGCTAGTGCCTTAATAGACAGAGGATTAAAACTAACAAGTCTCATAAACATACCTGAAATTTTAATAAAACTTTATACTATACTCGAAACTAACAACGACCCTCAGAATTTCATAAATAAAATCACTAAACAACGGTTACATAAACTAATGATTTGTTATAACGATAACGTATTCATTTCACTAATGAATCTTGTTATTATTTAATCAGAGATTGCAAATAATATTTCATCATAAGAATGAAACGTTTTGTCCTGGTAATGGAAATTCAATAAATGTAGATTATTGATATAACGACCAGCATTTTTCTCAATGTTCATTATAACTATTAGTAATAATGAAAATTATTCAATATCATCAGAAATATTATAATCAAACTTAGGTATTGTCTAGATTATAAAAATGACTTTAGTGTGTCTTCTCGTGCTAAGTTTTTTACAAAAGCCAGCATGAAAATATCATGTAGCACTTTGTGTGTAGTTATATGCTAGTACTTATTCTAACGATGTATGGAATGCGCGTGTCAAATTTGAAGTAGGTACATACCTGTACCGTACACTAACGTTTATAAATTGAACGCTGTCGTAGGTAGAAGGGAAAAGGGTGTGAGAAAGATGGCGTTATTTCCTCACATTCGGCGGAGGATATATTGTAACATAAGTGAAATGTCACCGTGCTTAAGTGGGCGCATCCGTCAGGTAGTGCGGGGAGTCCTCTAGCTGGAGCGCTGGAAACTCGTCGAGCCCCAGGTGTTCACGCGTCTTCTTAGATGGATCCGATGTCATTCTAAACCCGTGCGGACCCGGCCATCATTCAAAGAACGGTAGGATAAGAGGAGGACTTATTTCACGGCCCCCAAGCTGTGTACACTTTCTCTTAGGAGATTCAATTTTGAAGAGACAAAATTGGATAACAGGAGTTGTGTGCTGGAAAACGTTGAAAAATGTTTACATTTACTGCACATTACCGGCAATCGCTTTCAAATAAATGAGCATACGGGCTGATATTGAAGAAAGGTATGAATATCGTTCCTATACAAGTATACCGCAAAAAATATTTTTAAAAAATAGTTTTTATAATTTAACATTGTCGTAGATTCTTTGAGTGTTGCTAATGTCTATCGTATTAAATTAAAGTAATCAAAATTATAGTTAACGTTACAAGAAAAGTGTGGTAAAGGCTACCATATTATTTTTTCTATTTTATAAACTTAACAAACCCAATAAGTTCCATTAAACAACAAGTATTGTTTACAATTCAAAGATACGTTCAAAGATGTCTCAAGACTGTAGCGTACGTAGACACAAGATATCCGATCACTACCCGTCATACAATTTTTCTAATTCGGGGCAGTTGTCTCGAAAATTCGTGTATTTCCACTTTTCACCGTAGACCAAATAAATTAAGAAAAAGATATGACATTTTACCATGTTTCGTTATCCCTACCGTAAACCTATATAAATAATAAACTTTATTCCGGAATAAGAGTATACACATAACATAACATTGCATGAATCCTACAGTGATAATAAACCGGAATCTTGGGGCGAAGTTCGGGTCATGGCAATGCTATGACCCGTTCTACCACCTATCTATCTATAAGCGCTTTTTTTAACGCCTATACTGATCTATTAATACCAAGAACTGAAAGAAGTATGTATGGATGTATGTATGTATATATACACTTTGTGTATCTAATAATACAATATATACTACTACTACAACTACAACTACTACTAACTAGGAAAGAAGTATATCTAGGCCAATAAATCAATTAACACCGAATTCCAGATTCAATAAATTGTTTGACTCTTTCCTCATATATATGGTTTCGTAAGCATCTAATTTACTCTAAGATTTTCATTTTTCAATATTCCAAGGTTCTTAATGTTAATTTTATGTTCAGTATAATTCACGTGTGTAAAATCTCTTGTACTGAATGTATTGCTATGCTATTTCTGGAAGTTAAGCTATACAACAACCACAGAATCATAATATCGACCACAAAATTGTTTATGTAAATGTATTTTTATCTATTTATTTATTTTTGTCAACGTATGTAATAATTTAAACTAAAAACTTATTTATTTCGTATCTATTTCAATTAATGCTTGTAACCATGGATTTTAGGGCATGTGCATGTCTTGCTAATGAATGTTCGACGAGGAATTTTAATGCAGTCGTATCGTTGGAAACGATTTCTCTGATATGTTGCCGGGGTCCTTTTGTCTTGGAGATATTGAGCTCGTTGAAAACAAATGTGGGGGACTTCTTTTTCGGTTTTTCCTGAGTGTGGTTTGCTTTTCGTATATTTATCCAGAATTTTGTAATATCTATCATAATTTAAGTCCATAAAGTTTTCAAATTTACTTACAAGAATGAGAGTATTACGTGTATAGTGCCAAGATGATGGGTATTCAGTTATTTCGAGATTTGGGGTGGCCTTTCGTCTAATTCGTCATTTTATTTATGATAATAGAAACGAGAAATACGAGTTTTTAGTCTGAATTAAGATTATAGAAATCTTATTATCATTGTTCTAATATAGTAAAGAACTTACTTACCCTGAGGAAATCTTTAGAAGATTCATTTTTTTGTTAAACAAATTTATTTAATTCTAAATAAATAAATTACACTATATTTTTGTTTCTTTTATACAATGTATTACAAGAACGTCACTAACTAATCACTACTACAATCACAGTAAAGATACTTAAATGTTATAAGCTATATTGTTATAATAATCAGTGGTTAGACGGAGCAACAATATCCTCCCACGTCCCAAGTGTGACTAAATATAATAAGTAATCATACGATTCGTGTGCGGTGTATACAAAATCTGGTAATGGGCCGAATGTACTTTTCATGCTCTCTATCATTTGAGATCTGGCATATCTTTGGAGTTAATGAGAGTATAATAGATGACTCTGAGTGGTTTTTAGTACAATAAAAACAGGTGTTTACTTTTAAAAAAATTTAATTAAAATTTAAAAGGTTTCTCTACAAGTTACGTAGCAGTATATTGCCTTATATTGGACAAACTAATAGGAATATAAATGTACACGTAGATAATAAAACGGAATCTCGGTGGTACAGAAAGCGGAGAACTGGTTATCAAATTAACCTCGCAGGCACTAAAACCATACTAAATAGTAAACTTAAAATCAAAAACCATTAGAGAAGCAATCCAGTACCAACCTGCTACTTATAACAATATCTTACAAAAACAATCTATTAACAAATATACCAGCCCTACAGGCCAAACTACAACTGATACAAATCAAATGTTTATTGACTAGCCGCCTGAAATACCTGGACAGAGTTCTGATTGATTAGTCACCTGCATCGATTGATCAGCCACTTGAATCAATTAGTCAGTCACCTGAATCAATTAGTCAGTCACCGGAATCAATTGGTCAATCATGTATATCAATTGGTTAAACACCGAAACGAATGGCACAGCATCAAAAGCTCCAAGCACCGGAGCGAACAAATCGGTAATACAGTATTCGATACTTGCGTTTAGCTCCAGAAGAGTGACCGTCGGTTCTCTAACTAGTGCAACGTCTGCAATTGTTTATTAGTATAGATCCATTATTGTGTTTGGTCGTAGTTCATATATTGGCGAACCTGGCGGTAAGCGGTGTTTAAAAAAGCGAAATAGTTGGAATCCTTTTGCTTCTTCTATTAAAACAAATACACGTTCGTTTGGTTTAGCTATTTCATGTGGAATGTACAGATTTGCTGCATATTGTGATATAAAACCATATCACACATAGAAATTAACACATACAAACACATAATTCAGAATACAAATAAGGAAAATGCCAACATATTTATTGATTTTTTTTTATATTAAGAGAAAATGTTAATTTAAAAACTTTACAAATTAAAATCCATTATTTGATATTGTTGTGTATTAATATAAGAATTTGAGTTTAATTATGTTTTACAAACCCATTTTTAATAGTTTAATTGCCATTTAAAAATTTGACTTGTCAAGCTAGACTCATCTAGTGGCAGAATAACAGAAACAGAAAAAGTAAAGTTGACAGATATCTGTAATCAGTTGTCAATTTAATTTGTTTCAAACTAAGAGAATTATTAAGATGTATTATCAAAGCAAAATAACAAACATTAGTGAATAAGAACCAGTATTGAGCGTAATAAACAATTAAAAATGTGTTACGTTGCAATGTGATATGATGTCTTAATCCAATATAAGTTTACCTATATTGGTCTTTTATTCGAAATTCTTTTGTCGTTGTTATGCATAAAGCACAAATAAAACTCGATTTACCGTTACCATGACATGGCATACATCTCTATAAGTCCATACTTCAGGTTAAACTGGGCGGAATATCCACGGAGACGAGTACAAAACTGCAGCATCTCCAATAAGTGATTACGGCAGACACGTGCTGTTTCTGTTCCTCCTGCCGTTGCTGTTGATTCCTGGGAGAGACTCGCTGATGTGATTGATTAGCGCTCCGAACGACGCTGCGGTAGTACAGAAGAGAGCGTTCGTTGTCTGGAGCAAGAAATAGAAAAGGCAGAGACGCCGGAAAAAATGAAGCAGCACCCTGCTTAAGGGCGCAAACTACACGGCAATTTATCTTTATTATAAAAAGGAAACGATTTGTAAGCCTCTATGGGCGTACCCGGGTGGATGGCATAGTTTATTTTGAAATTCGTGCAAGTTTTGCAGTGCAAATTAAAACTAATGGTTGGTTAATGTCTGCTGTTCTTTTACTATCTTATTGCCTTATATTGCTTCTTTGTTGCAAATTATGATGTGCAGTATATCTCAGCGAATACTGGTTCTTTGATTATAGCTTATTTTGTATTCTAGTAGACAATCTTTTCCCTACTAGAATCTTTGATTGTGCAGCTTTGCAGAAACTAAACACATCTTTATTTTGTTTTTGTGTGCGTGCGTGTATATGTTGACTTCAAACTGCTCTGCGACTCCGTAAGTGCCTTAAACAAGGTGGACATCCGATCACACGAGCGTGAGTAAAATGAAACAGTAGATAAACTATTTTGATAAGGATCATACTTCCTTCAAGATGGCCCGTTCTTCGGTATTTTGTTGAAACGATAATAGGTCTAGATTTTCAAAGTTGACAATCAGAATTTCCACTGATGAAGACAGAAAATATCTGTCGAAACGTCAGATTTCCAAAAACAAAATATCAAAAAAGTCTATACTTCCAGTGACAGTGGAGTTATTATTTATAATAAAATGGGTACCAAAATAATTATAATGATAATAGGTCTGTTGACTGGTAGATGAAGAGGGCATATGCACACCGTAGGCAAATGATGCTATTTGCCGCTTCTGTTAGAACGACGAACGATGGCTTAGCAACGACAAGGTTTCTACCACAGGGCTCGAAGAATCTCAGAGTAGAAAGCTTCGCAAAGGAGCCACTCCAAGATCTAATCTAATCAATTAGAAAGGCAACATTGGTCTTCTAAGGTAAAGGAGATCATCATAAATCTAAAAAGGTCGCGGTGAAGTAGGCCTGTATGACCAACCCAATCCCAATTGAATCTAATCTAATCTAGTTCATTCTTTTTTAAAAATGGCCCCAATTCATACCCACCCATGCAGTGGAAGTCCAGGTGATATTTTAGTCAGCGAATATTCACTCATGTTTCTAGGAAGATGTCAAATTCTTCTTTGTGCCGTGCCACATCTTCCATTCTACACCGCGATTTCGCAGAACAAACTTTGCTGTCTTTCTTTTTGTGAGAGCTGTTTGACAAAGTGTCTGGTAACACTGCAACCTCTTAGCTTTTTGTATTATATCTCCCATTTCCTTTACCCATCAAATTATGCTAGCTAGCCCAATATCCTGGCGCCCTGTACTATAGTTTGCACAAGTCTCCAGCTGGGCTATCGAAATAATCATAAGGATTCATATTTGGTTTGCCAAAAATTACCCATCTTTTTGTGTCCAGAGCCTCGCATTCACATAGGATGTGCTATGCGGCCTCTGTCGTTCTATAAGACAGTCTGCGTTGGGTATCTGCGGTGTCGATCTCCTTTTTCTGTAGATGCCTTTTCAGCGTACAATGTCCTAGTAGGACACCTGCTACCATGCGAAGATGATTCCTACTAAGCTAGCCTCACTAATCACTAAAATCACTAATCACTAAAATCACTAATCACTAAAATCACTAATCACTAAAATCACTAATCACTAAAATCACTAATCACTAAAATCACTAATCACTAAAATCATTTCCTTTGATGGTCTTGATAAAGGCCTTTCCATGAGTTTGCCTGGTTATGCTGTCTCAGTATTGTTTATGTTTCTCTTCGATTTATCTCCTCATCTGCTCACATGCTGTGTTTTTAACCGCGTATTTAAACCGCGTGCTTAACGCAAGCATTCAGTGCCCGAGTCTCTCCCAGTCCGCTCAGACTGTCGTGTCGGCATAGCCTCTCATACACGTCGAGCTTCTTAATCCCGATCTGATTGCAGCACTGGCAAAGCTCGCTGGCGAAGACATCTTACCCGTGCGCTCTGACTGGCGTGTCGGCATAGCTTCTGATACCCGTCGAACTTCTTATTCCCGGTCTGATTGTAGCGATGGCGTAACACAGGCATTTTATCGATTTTGCTCCGCTATGGCCGTTGCGCCGGCACAGCTTCTGGCACTCCCAGAGTTTTATTCGCAGTCATTAGCGTACCGCTGAATTTAACACGGTCACCGATATCTAACCGTCGTAGCCCGTGAAAACCGTCCGCGTACTTATCGACCGAACCCCGTGTATAGATTATCGTTTCATGCTATTAACCGAAACAAGGTCATTAGAACCGCGTTTAGATTTCGAAAACGTTATCGAGGGCCTGCGAACATTTTAATGTTTGTCACTGTACCTATTTATGTATGTTTATGATTGTACATGCAGTTGTTGACTTACTTTTTTTCGCTGTATATATTGTATGTCTTTTACACTTGTTATATTAAAATAAACGTTTGATTTTTGATGCACTTTCACTGTTTCGTTGCGTAATCCGAACCCTGAACTTTCTTCGACTCATTGCTACCACTTTGGGGTAAACACTTTATTGTAACGGCGTAAATAAGACGCAACACCGTTCAAACCCTCACGAGGTTGAATTCACCGTTTTACAACTGACGCCGCTAAACGAACTTGACGCGACCCTACTCTTTCGACTTACGAGGTGCGACGCATAAGTAATAAGCATTTTAAAACTAAGTAAGTAATCGAAAGTCCATAAGCAAGGCATTAAAGAGTAAACGGTAAATACCGATCGAGAAACCCGGAAAGCAACAAACGCCGTTACAGGTTTAGCGATATATTAAGAAAAGCGAAGTTAAGCCACTTCTTCTTATAGAGATACCGACAATTTCCATTAACAAAACTTTTTGAAATATCTAATTATCTCCAGATATAAAACTTCAAAGTAAATATCCAAAGAAACACATTTGTGCTGTTTTGACAGTTTCACACTTATTAAATGTGATAGATGGTAATAATTATAAGTTGGTACAATAGATATTTTTGACAAATGACGCTGAAGTTGTCAATTTATCATCTTTTAGAAAGTAATATGTATTTAATTCTATTAGAATGGCTATAAATGTAAAAAATAAATAAAATTGCAAATGTCTAAAAAACGCTAGGGTTTAGTATAATGGGAAACTGATGTAAACTAGCTACAGTTTTACAATGCAAGAGTATTGATATGAACATTTTGTATATAGAAAGTATTATATTGAAAGCTGATAATATTTTATTTAAATGGTTGGCTATGGTTACCCTGCAGGCTTCAAAACTAATTTCATAGTAAAATGTGTATAATATTGGAAGTATCTTAAAAGCTAAGACGTGATAGACACCAATATTAATGTAAATGAATGTAAATTATCTTTTATTACCCCCTATCATAAAGGTTTATCACAAAGCAAAAAGTTGAATAAAATTTATATCATTTATAAGTTAAGTTTTTCACTATTATTTTAAAAATCACTTTCATTCAATAAGATATAAATTACACATAGAATAAATATAATGCCTGCCATTGCAATTACAAGTAAAAAGGTACTTACCTGGATCATAGTGATGTAGTTTATGCAGTTGTTCCTAATTGGTGGTAAATAGTTTTCGAACCTCTTGCAACTCCCTTTCTAAATCTTCCTTATCAGTTCTTCGTAATTGTTTTGCTGAGTTAGCAATTCTTGAGTAACATGATTTGATTGCCTCGTCGGTCTCAGATTTCTCTTTTTAACAGTGTATTTCGCAAAAGTAGACATGTGTCCAAAAATAAACAATAATTAGAACGATATCAAAAACATTTCACAATTCAACAATTTTTTTTTAACAAAAAACCCCTGTGTGTTTAAACAATAATTTGTTCATAAATATATATATTATACACTCAAAAAAGTACTAGGGAATTATTACTATAATATTGTAGTTGAAAAAATGTGTCTAGTTATAGTTACTACAACTGTAAAAGTCAGTCCTAATCCGTTCTCGTACAGCTTACTACATTATTGTGTCTAGCATTGTGTAGTATATTTTAACAGTACAACGATATGAATTTGTAATATATTTTTGTTTTAAAGTACTGTAGCATGAAATACTACAAATTATTAAAAAATCTATTACAATGTATAAACACTTTGTTCACAATTGTATGCCAAACTTTCTTGTATTAAAGAGTCGAATATAATGTAGGCGAATTTAGTACAATTAGGTTTGAAAATTCAAGCACTTTCATATATACATTATATTAATTATTGTAGGTATCTACTATACCTATAGGAGTAGGATTAACTTGTTTATTAATATCTGTTTCATTTGAATCTTATTAAATTAGATATCCCAACGCGTTTTTACTATATTGATTATTGATACAAATATAAATTATGTGCGGAATTGCGGAAACAAAGGTGAATACTGAATAAAAGCAAAGAAAAATGTGTTTTGATCTTCGCAGTGTCAGCAATCATCCCGCTAATACGCCATTTTATATAAGTCCTTAATAAGGCGTACATGATGTAATTGTGTGATTTGTGTGTTCTTATGTGGTGTCCTAGGTACTCCGTCCATTAGATAATATATACATTAATGACGATGGATGCGCAAAGTTATTTACTGAGTTGGGGGTTAGAACCGTTGGTAAGCATTTTTGAAGGTAAGACATTGAAATATATCTTGAATACAAAAGTATAGGCGTGTATGTATGTATTTAGCATTAAATTGTTTCTCTTTACCTATCACACTGACAAAAGTCAATGCTAGGTTTTTCCACTATCACCAAACAACAATGCACAACTCCTGATGATGCTAACTTGGTTAGCGAAACGCGCGTCGAGAGATTGTGCATTGTTGTTTGGTGATAGTGGAAAAACCTAGCATTGACTTTTGTCAGTGTGATAGTTATTGTTACACCAAAGGTTCCAAAACCCAATTACTGGATCTCTTTACCTGTGTAGTTACCTATTACTGGTGCTGCTATGTGTTTATATACATCAAATTACATATAGAGGGTAAATGTAATAGGTAATTCTTGGGTTGTCTGGAATATATTATGTCAGAATAACAAACAATTATAATATTATCAATGCACGTTTATTGTTATCATAACTGTACAAGTTTTTTCTATTGTCCATATATCGGTGGCTTTTACACCATTTACTGATGTGTAATAATTTCCTGACAGTGCAATTTTCTAATTTTCTGTTACATATAGTTGAAATCGCAATCTACAAAACTTAATTTGGATTTATCTCCAGAATATTACTGACTTGGATGTAGAGCTACAGTGGCGGGCAGAGAATAACGCCAGATTTCATTTTCCAGTACAAGAGATACCAATAATAGTTGGAGACCTTCTTAACGTAACGGATATATGCACTTTATATCAAATATAAAGTAGATACACCATTAAAAGCTGTGGATGCATGTTTTAAAATAATGTTTGCATTGGGTGCTGAGTAGCCAATAGGATGCGATCAGGTAACATTTCAGTTTCATTGAAGAAATCAGTAAAAAATGTTTGTGTTCCAAGTTAATATCTTTTTCAATAAAAATGTGTTACGTTGAAAATGTTGTCTAGTAAATGTATTTTTCAATAAAATTCTTGTTTTTATTAATTTCTATTTCCTTATTGCTTTGCTAAGTACATACATATTGCTGTGGAAAAAGGGGATGAAAAACTGTGCGTGAGTGCGTTGACCCCTTCGTCCAAGTCAGCTGTTTCAAGAAGATTTTTATAAGACACTAAATTTTTCGTAAAAGTTAAGTTAGTATTAAGTTACTTTGAAACATGTTGAAAAATTCTTATTAATATCATTTTTAGTTTTGTTTTACCGCAATGTAATTTTCATTTAGCTCAGTTTCTTGTTTTATATGTTGGTTTCCTTGGTTTAAGTTATGTTACCGTGTAAGATCGCCGCTGTTGCGTGCGCTTCTCTTGGGCCGGCGATTGCACGGTTGCGGGAGAGAGAAAGCAGTGTACAATTAGACTCTGCGAAGGTAAGATCATTTTCCTGAGCGCTGTAAATGTATGTCGTTTGAAGACATTTTGTTTCCGCGTGTCATTTTTGATTTTTACAAATCTAACCTTAGTAGAGGCATCTTACACTCAATTCACTTAATTTTCTTTGTATAATATTTGGAATTCCAAATAGTTTGTTATAGCTGATTTAATTTTACTTTTTGAGAGTTCATTTTTTTTTTATTTGATATTTAATTAAATTTTGATTCATTCTTTTTCCTTTTCAATTAGATTTGATTGTAGTTCACTGTTTTGAAGGTATTTTTACCTTGCTTTGTAATTGCTGACTACAATTGAGCAGTTTTAAGTATTTAAAGGTAAAGACGTTCACCTGAGAACGCCATTTTGCGATTTACACGTGGTGTATAAAATTTTATATTTCTAAATATTCTTAATTTTGTTATTTTCACGTTAAATATAGGGAGTTTTCTTTTAAGCCTGGATTTTAATTAATCTAAGGTTTTAAATTTCTTCCTATTTGTTTTTTTTATTTATTAAAGTTCAAATTAATTTCAAAATTCAAATTTTGTTGTTTTAATTTGTTTCCCCACATCGTGGTCAATTTACACCCACTTTCAGTTTCTTAAGGTTTACCTTCAGAAGGTGACCACTGGGATTTTGAATCTCATGCTTTTCAAGCAATTTTTACTCTATTTTAGAGTTGGCGCTCAACTTAAAAATTAATTTCAGACATTTGGTCACAAGCATTAATTTAATTTTAAATAATTCACATTTTCATAATTATCACAGCATAATTATTTGGCTTTGCCAACGTGGGGCTCACGATTCATTGTTGTTTTGATTCATTTTTGGCCACGATTTACTTTGTAATTTTCCCTGCACGAGGTTTCGTGAATTTTTCAACTGTTTCGGGGAAACTAATACCTGTTGTGTTTCAAAAATTTTGAAAATCGTCGAAATGTCCGGAGAGAACCAAGCACAGGACAAATTGTTCGTCCCAGAAGGAACCTGGAGGGAGCAATCCAGGTACAGGAGCGAGGAATCTGTGGCAACCGTGCTAAACAAGACGTATTCGGAGGATTCATTTCCTGAGGAAAAGGAGAGCAAGCAGATGGAGCTTCCACAAGCACTTTTGACGGATGTGAGGGAGTCCCACATCGAGACGTTGGAGCAGAGTGAGACAGGAAAAACTGAGGAAAGTATAGGAATGAAAGATGTGATGATGATGTTTAGACAGCTTGTTGTTTCTAATAATGAGATTATGAATGTAACAAAAGGGATACAGAGACAGATTGATGAGATAAGGAGTGATTTTAGATCAGAAATCATAAGAGTAGATGAAAACGTTAAGAAAGTAGAGAATAAAGTATTAGATAATACAATAAGATCAACAGCTAATGAAATATCAATTAAACATTGTCAGAAAGAGATAAAAGGAATGAAAAATAAATGGGATGAGAGAGAATATGTGGTTGAAGAAAGAGTCAGAAAAATAGAATGCGAAGTGAAGGAAAAGATTGCTGAGAGTGTGGAAAGAGCAGAAGAACAAATAAACAGAAAAATTTCATCAATTCAAGAAATTCCCAATGTCAATCAGTTTGGTAACAGTATTTTGTCAATGCCTGTTCAAATGGAACAGTTACCGAAATTTTTTGGTTCGGTAACGCCCAATCCAATGGCGTTTCTAAGAAATTTGAACGAATTTTTAGAATCCGTACCGGGAGAAAGAAACAAGCTGCGGATCGCCCGCAACGCCATGAAGGATGAAGCGAGATCCTGGTTTGACTTCGTCGCAGATACGATCAATTCCTGGGACCACTTCCAAGATGTATTTCAACGACAATACTGGAGTCAAGCGATTCAACAAAGGGTGAGAACAAATTTATTCTTAGGTTCTTATAATAAGTGCGGATTAGATAGTAGAGAAGCCTATGTCATAAAGAAAATCAATATTCTCAAATTTTTAACACCACCCGTTTTGGAATCTGATTTGATCACGCAATTATCCAGGCATTTTGAGCCTGAGGTCACTCAAGCCATTGCGATGCAAAATATAACCTCTGTTAGTCAATTGTTGGAACTAATGAAGAGATTAGATCAAGCGGAACAATGCAAGGTAAATCCTAGCAAATCGCGAAGTCCTGAAGGCCATGTCAACCACAATCAGGCAACTGGCAGTTCGAGTAATGATGGTTTCAACCGTCAACAGTATTCGCGAGCTAATGTAAATCCGAGACCAGCTCCCTATTTCAACAGGAGACAGTCTTTCACTCCTAGAAATGGTGGACGTCAGAGTCCAAATTCAAACAATCAGAATGTGCCTCAGGTATCCACAACGCACCAAAATGACCGTCACGATGTCCAGACAAGGTCAAACGTCAATCAAGTGGCTTCCCCACAAAATCAGAATTCAAATAAGTCAGCTGACAAAGTTTTGCCTAGAGATTCTGTGCAGTGGAATTCAAATCGCTACGTTAATCAAATTCAAACAAATCAGATATCAAACAGCACTGGCGCAATTCACAAAGACACTAGGTCTAATTTAAATGAGCAAAAGGTTCAAACAAAGCCGAAAGAACTACTCGATGAAGCTCGTGGGCAGGATTTTTAGAAAATCCAACCAAAAAGAAAGAATTGTACACCATTTTACAAAATGATTTAAGATCGATCAATTCAGATTTGCCACATGTAAAAGCAATGTTTGGAAAGAATGTTTTAAGATGTTTAGTAGATACGGGAAGTGAGGTTTCAATTTTAGACGAAGAGAAAGTAAAAATGCTAGAGAAAGAAAAAGTAGGGAAATTCATTCCAACTCGAAAAATTACAATCATTACTGCTACAAAAAAAATAATTGCTGCCATCAACAGAGTTTTTGTCGTAGAATTCAAATTACAAAATTCAATTTTTCTGGGAGAGTTTATTTCATTAAAAGGTTTAAAAAGAGATGGAATTATTGGGATTGATTTGTTAGACAAGATGAGAGCGGTTGTAGATGTTGATAAGAGACTAATTCAGATAGGAGAGGAGAGAGTTAATTGGTGTGATGAGACTCCTAATGAGGAGAAAATTGTTAATTGTATAAGAAAAGAGAAAGAAAATGTGAATTTAGAGTTATTGAAAAGTGATTGTTTGGAAAATGATATACAGGGTAGTGAATTAGTTGATGAGGTTAAAGAAGAAGAAGTTGTTGATGAAGTAGTAGAGTTAGAAGCAAACAATTCCCAGATTGAATTCCCAGATGATTTAAATGAATTTAAGATTGATTGTGATGAAAAGTTTGAATTTAAAGTCAAAGAGATTTTAAAACAGTACATTTCTCTAGTAGACAAATTCCCAAGTTTAGCAGTTGGTTATGAACATTCTTTAGAAGTAGATGAATCGAAACCTTTCAAAATCAAGAACTATCCAATTCCCAAAAACATGCAAGAAAAAGTCAGAGTTGAGGTATCCCGAATGCTTCAAGATGGGATAATTGAACGTGGCAGAACAAGGTACGTCAATCCTTTAGTCGTCGTCCAAAAGAAGAATGGAGACATCCGTTTGTGTCTGGATGCCCGACGTTTAAATGAACGAACACGACCGCAGTTCGAAACTCCTGTCACGGTTGAAACATTGTTGGCAAGGTGTACAAATGCGAATTATTTTACTAAGCTAGATTTAAAGAGCTCTTTTTGGTTGGTACCGTTGAACAAAGAATCTAGAAAGTTTTGTGGATTTATGGTTGATGGAAATGTGTATCAGTTTAAGGTTGTTCCTTATGGTTTAAGTAGTTCGGCTGCCGCGTTGATACGGGCAATGCAACAGATTTTAGAACCATACAATTCGTTTGTAGCTCATTACATCGATGATATTTTAATTTTTAGTCAGAGTTTAGATGAACATTTAGTGCATTTGCGCAAAGTTATTGAAGTTTTAGCAAGGAATGGTTTAAAAGTGAATTTAGGAAAATGTGAGTTTGTAAAGCATGAAGTAAAGTTTTTAGGATATGATTTAACAGAGAATTATGTCAGAGTAGATGAATCTAGGCTAGACGTCATCAAAAAGTACCCTAGACCTAGCAACATAAAGTTAGTAAGAGGTTTTCTTGGTGTAGTCAACTACTACAAAAGGTTTGTTCCGAGATTAGCGCACATCAGTGCACCTTTATTTGAATTGTTGAGAAAGAATGAAAAATTTAAATGGACAAATGAAAGATTAGAAGCATTTGAAAATGTAAAGTCTGAATTTCACAAATCATTATGTTTATTATTGCCAGATTTTAGTAAAGAATTTTTGTTACGTGTCGATGCCAGTGACACAGCCATCAGTGGTGTCTTGATTCAAATTGGCAGGAATGGAGAAGAACCAATTTGTTTTGTCTCCAGGATTTTGAAAAATTATGAGTTAAAATACACTGTGTCAGAAAAAGAAATGCTAGCTGTAGTCCATGCAGTAAACAAGTTAAGATTTTATTTACTAGGCAAGAAATTCATAATTGAGTCAGATCATGCTGCATTAACATCTTTAATGTCAACTCGGTTCTCAAACAACCGAATTTATCGTTGGTCTTTATTATTATCAGAATATGTTTTTGAG
This sequence comes from Cetonia aurata, assembly GCA_949128085.1. Lineage (NCBI taxonomy): Eukaryota > Metazoa > Arthropoda > Insecta > Coleoptera > Scarabaeidae > Cetonia > Cetonia aurata. The sequence goes on from OX421885.1 coordinate 5,620,389, forward strand.
ATAAGACACATAAGAGGAGATTTGAATGTAACAGCTGATGCTTTGTCTCGTATGCACAATCTGAAAAGCCATTTCAACCATGTTGAGGTAAACACATACAACATGTATGAAGCCGAGGGGTTGTTTGACTTTGTCAGGATCAACGAGGTGCAACAAGATGATTGTTTCGATCGAATACGAGAGGCATTAGTCCACCAGGATGAGTACAAGGATTTTGTCATCAGAGATGGTATTCTTATGAAAAGGATACGAGACCAGTTCAATGTCGTACTCACCGAGTCATTCGCACGTCAAGCAATGCAGGAGCTACATCAATCTCTTGGACACATTGGAGGTCACAAACTTTGGCTCACCTTCCGAGAAGCTTTCTTCGCAACAAGAGACAAGACCATTGCCAAATCCATCGTCCGCACATGTCTTCAATGTCAACTGGGAAAATCAAAGAACCGCACCTGCCAGAATGTCATCAAGAGCATCGTTGTTGAGAACAAACTCGACCTCGTCGCCGTCGACTTTCTTGGAAATCTCATACCTGGACATTTTGGCTACCGCAACATTTTCGTCATGGTAGATGTTTTCACCAAATACGTAAGACTCTTTCCCACCAGATATTACAACACTGATACAGCAATCCGTTGCATTGACAATTTTATACGAAATCAAGGGAAAATGCGCCGCATTCTTGCTGACAATGCCACTTATTTTAACACGCATCGTTTTGTTGACGCCATGAATGAGCGTGATATTAATGTTTCTTTCTGTTCTGTACGTCATCCTTGTGGGAATCCTTGCGAGAGATACATCCAAGAAGTCGTCAAGTTTTTCAGGATGCAAACCCATCAACGCCATCCTGATTGGGTCCGCCACGTCCAAAACATCGAAAATTGGATAAACAACACTCCCAACACCACCACGGAGGAGTGCCCATACACTTTAATGTATGGAAGGTTGCCTAGTCGCCCTTGGAACCTTCTCGAGGAGGATGTATACGTGGAGGCACGTACAGAGGAAGCCAGAAGGAAGATTCAACAAAGGGGACAACGTTATGTCCGTCAAGAAAATGCCAAGATCACCAAGCGTACCCGGTTCAATGTCGGCGACCAAGTCCTGGTGCGTCGATATCGTTTAGGAAGACGTGACCAGCAAACCTGCCAAAAGCTGGAACTTCCGTTTGTTGGACCGTACAGAGTGGCCCGTGTGTTTGATGGGGTCACCTACGAACTGCACACTTTGGACGGTACCCAGAACAAAGGTCGGTACCACATCTCTGCCCTCCAGAACTTTCACCACGACCCCGGGTAGCTCGCCGCCCGGAAGTGACGTTTTCACCCCTGTGTGCGGAGACAGGATTTTAATTTTTTTTTATTTTTCGTTGTTCGGACTGTCAATTTTTGTTTTTTCTTTTGTGTGCGTGCGATTTCAAAAGCAAAACAATGACACTTTTCAAGTGCATTTTTTTTCTTTTATAATCGGGAGATGTGCTGTGGAAAAAGGGGATGAAAAACTGTGCGTGAGTGCGTTGACCCCTTCGTCCAAGTCAGCTGTTTCAAGAAGATTTTTATAAGACACTAAATTTTTCGTAAAAGTTAAGTTAGTATTAAGTTACTTTGAAACATGTTGAAAAATTCTTATTAATATCATTTTTAGTTTTGTTTTACCGCAATGTAATTTTCATTTAGCTCAGTTTCTTGTTTTATATGTTGGTTTCCTTGGTTTAAGTTATGTTACCGTGTAAGATCGCCGCTGTTGCGTGCGCTTCTCTTGGGCCGGCGATTGCTCGGTTGCGGGAGAGAGAAAGCAGTGTACAATTAGACTCTGCGAAGGTAAGATCATTTTCCTGAGCGCTGTAAATGTATGTCGTTTGAAGACATTTTGTTTCCGCGTGTCATTTTTGATTTTTACAAATCTAACCTTAGTAGAGGCATCTTACACTCAATTCACTTAATTTTCTTTGTATAATATTTGGAATTCCAAATAGTTTGTTATAGCTGATTTAATTTTACTTTTTGAGAGTTCATTTTTTTTTTATTTGATATTTAATTAAATTTTGATTCATTCTTTTTCCTTTTCAATTAGATTTGATTGCAGTTCACTGTTTTGAAGGTATTTTTACCTTGCTTTGTAATTGCTGACTACAATTGAGCAGTTTTAAGTATTTAAAGGTAAAGACGTTCACCTGAGAACGCCATTTTGCGATTTACACGTGGTGTATAAAATTTTATATTTCTAAATATTCTTAATTTTGTTATTTTCACGTTAAATATAGGGAGTTTTCTTTTAAGCCTGGATTTTAATTAATCTAAGGTTTTAAATTTCTTCCTATTTGTTTTTTTTATTTATTAAAGTTCAAATTAATTTCAAAATTCAAATTTTGTTGTTTTAATTTGTTTCCCCACATCGTGGTCAATTTACACCCACTTTCAGTTTCTTAAGGTTTACCTTCAGAAGGTGACCACTGGGATTTTGAATCTCATGCTTTTCAAGCAATTTTTACTCTATTTTAGAGTTGGCGCTCAACTTAAAAATTAATTTCAGACATTTGGTCACAAGCATTAATTTAATTTTAAATAATTCACATTTTCATAATTATCACAGCAATATGTATTTACCAGCGTAAGTATATACCTACCTATATAAAATTGTAGTAATTTTTACAACACTTCCTTACTAAATAGTAATATATTTCATGAAAAGCGTTAGTTTTCATTGATTACTGCGCAACAGCTTTTTACCTCCAATTCTAGCATTACACAAGTAGAAACGTTCTCAATAAATATAGTACGAATCGCCATTTTATGTTGCAGAGTTTCTCAAATATTCTTTTACTTAGTGTTATAATTTGTAGCACAACTTACGAGTGCATATTACAAAGTGTTGCATAGTTTAGCGTAAAAATTACAACAACTTTGTGTATTCAGTCTTATTTGTTTTGAGAAATTGTCTCGCAGAGAAATTGTATAAAGTATTACAATATTGTAGTAAGTTCTCTTAAAAATAAAATGACTGACTGTTGTCGCAAATTTTTTTACAAATTGTAATATAATACACATTCTCATACACGTTAGACACAATTTTGTGTGACTTTTCATTACAAATTGCGCTTGGTGCATATATTACTGTAATTTGTAGCGATATGGAATACATTGTAACAAAATAACAAAATTTGCAAGTTTTTTCTTTTGGTGTAATTGAAGCAAAAATGACAGTGACAACAAACTGGAATTAATTTATTAATTAAGTACTAATTATTATCGCAGAAATCAAAATCGTAAAAATACACTGTTCTACAGGAAAAGAAAATAATATGATGAATTGTTTTAAAAATACTAAATTAAGCACTCGGGCATCCTGTTTAGAAACTTCTAAAGCCAGATTTTTTGTTTGAAAATTGCAATTATTTAATAATTACCAACCTTTAACCCTACTACTTATAAGAATCACTCCCTCTTTGTTATTGATTCTCTACCTCAACGTTTGAGCATTTTATTTCCATTTCTTCTCGTAAAACTTATTATAACTTACACTTAACACAAAAGCTGCTATGCAAAATGCATTGCATGCATTAGAGCGTGTAATAGACGCGTCTAGTCAAAGAGAATTATTAGTAGATACCTTTTATTTTTAGTCGCTTGGAAACGCGCGAGCTTATTCTTTTACTACGAAGTTGCATCCTTATCTGGTTAGGGAATGGAAATATTCAATTAATTTAAATTCATACTCGAGGGACGGTGAATTCATGAAATATTTTACATATTTTACTATATTGCCAAGTGTTCCGTCGAGAAACAACCCTTAGCAAATTCTTCTCTCCTTTAAAGATCTTTTTTAAATTTAGTAGGGAGTGCTGTCGAAAATATTCATTTTTATCATGACTATTTTGTATCTTCATGTAATAAATACTTGGTGTATAGGTATATTGCACATAATTTAATGTTAGCGAAAATATATTTTTATATTTTTACTTTAAACTAAGGCAGTTTGTAAACGTACTTTGCAACTAGATTGCTTTGCAATGCACAATATGTATATATATTCCTTTTACCAATAAATAGGTATTTTCCTACCGGTGAGTATACGAAAGCTCATACCGCGTTTTGCAGATGCAATTTTTGTGAGAAATAGCTTTGTAAACAAAATAACATTCGGCGTCGCTACTGAAAGGCCTCACCAGAATAACAAGCGTCGAGTAAACAGCACCAACAAGTGTTTCGAACAATGCGGAACAGGCGCAGCGCCCTGCAGTTGTATGTGGTTGCATTCGCCAGAGATCCGTGATTAAAGACTTGGAAAGAATGAGGGAAACTATGCTCTTGCTTTCCCAGACGCTATAGAGTTCTAAATTGAAAAATAAATTTGAGGAAATTACGAACACGTGTATTGCGCCTTTTGTATTCCGGCTATTGTGTCATTAAATTAGACTTTGTGCGGCAGCAAGGAAGAAGAGTAGCTTTAATACTTATTGTGGCGGATAAGTGGCTTTCTTGAGAGGAAGTTTCGGTATTAATTTTTAGCTTTTGCGTTTTCCTGCTTTCCCTACTTGTTGAAATTTATTTCCTGCATGTTACTGCTTTGGTAGTAGTTCTCTGTAAGTAATTAGTACAACAGATATATAAAATGTAGATGGAGGAATTATACACCCTGAACTGTATCACTTATTAAGATCTCGCGTTCTCGATAACGTTAGTCTGAGACGATGCCACAGTCTTACTACTCAGATGAGGACCGGAGAGTGAGAAAGCAACGCCGGACACTATGAGAAATGTATACATGTATTGTATTACGTACGTTATTTATTCTTTCTGTTATCACACTGTATATAGGATTGTCAAAACTATTTAAAAAAAAAAAATATATTTTTCCAACAAAAACTAAAACATTTAGAATTCTTGGTATCTATTTGTAGACTTTTAGTAGGTATATTTTTTTCCTAATATCTTTTCTGTGCTGTCAATTTACAATTGCTTCTAGAATTTTTAATGTTTCGGTGCCTTAGATTGTTTTTACTACTCGTGCTTTATACGGCTACTCTTCATACACTATTCTACCGTATCTTCGGCTAGCTAATCGACATTCGACATTAATGATTCATTTAGTGGAATACACGTGTTGAACAGTATTAAACGCGTAATTCTTTTCGACATAGTTTCTGCTAAAAAATGCAGGCAAAACATTTCACTATAAAATGGCAGTAGAAGTAATGGGATTATGGTATATGATTAACTAAAAATATATATATGCTGGTGTACGGGCTGAAGCTGCGTTCTGAAACTTTTTCTTGCCGACGTTTTGTCCACAGTTGTATGGGACATCTTCAGGGTTGCTTCTTCTGTCACTGTTGACCTGAAACTCATAAACTGACACCATATATGGGTTTGCATACAGGTAATGATTACGGTTTAGTGGGACGTGATGGTTGCGTTTGGATTGTTTGTAAAGGAGGGGTTTCCAAACGGTTGCACAGGAAATACTCGCCGTCACAGTTGAAATTATTAGGGTGGACTCTCGATTTTGTGGTTACAGTAATGAGGATTTCGGAATAGGATTTGGACATAGTTGAAAAGGATTTGGTGACAGGTTTCCAGCTTATACTCATCAAGTGCAGGACCAATACGCGCAACGCCCAAGCACAATGCTCATGTTCTGCAATACGAGTATTCACTGAATGCTTTATTTCACCAACGTAAACACTGCCGTATGAACATGTAATTCGGTAAACACCAGGAGCTTGGAGAGGATTACGATCTTTGATAGGAGACAAATGTGAAGTTTTGGAGTTAGCTTTAATAACGGTTTTTAAATTGTGTTTAGACAGGATCATTCCTATACGGTCGATAACTCCTTCGATGCAGGTGAGATAGGTATTAGACTGGTAGGGAGTGGTCGGTGTGTTTAATACACTGGATATAGGATGTAGGTGTCGGTTTATGTTACGTTGGATGTGGTGTAGGATAGTTGTTATTGATGATGCTTCGGATATGGCAATAGCTCTTTGTACTAAAGAGTTTGAGACTCCGCTCTTCTGAGTCGAATGATGGTGTGAGAGAGCATTTAGGCAACGGTCGAGGTGTGTAGGTTTCCGGTAGACGGAGTATGCCAACTAACTATTAGAGTGACGATGCAGAGTAGACAGTGGAAAGGATGTTAGTTAGATAATTTAATGTTCTATATGAACACAAGGCGAAACCTATAAGCTACAGTTATATATAGCAGGCAGACATAAATATTTTTACTGCAAATGCAAATAGATAAAGCACTTTTAATGTGAATATGCGTATAAAAGAATCTCATTTTAACAGCAATAGCATAATTATTTCTAAATATGGAGCCGTAAACTGGTTTCATTCGAGTTGCAATTAATGGGATACTAAACATGATAAAACCAGCATTTTTAACATGGTTTTATGAGTTATTTTAGTGAATACCTTGCTTTAATAGCTCACATAAGCCATTAGATTCTTTATTGTTTGCCTAAATAAAATAATATTGCTTATATAAGTACTGGAATTCCAAGAGACGGCGAACTTGCTAAAACGTCAGATATATATAGATACGTATTAATAAATAAGCTCGACAATTCCGAAATGTTTTTTTCTTCTGTTAACAGTATTTTATTGAAAAATAATTCATCGTTGTAATACTTATTAATCACTATTTCATACCTTTCATGTCGCGGTAATAATCGTAAGAATTTTTTTTTGTGAAATCGTATTTTGTAAGACCAGTATTTATTATTATGTAAAATTTAATCAATCAAAACACATATTCAAGTGTAAATGATTTAGATTCTTATCCGGAACAAAGTTTGTACTATTTATTAAAGAAAATGTTTCAAAACGTGAAATTGTGTTATAAATAGTACTTGGGCTAGGAATATCGTTTTCGATGTAGTTAAGTAAACTCTGGTTATTTTCTCAAAATTATCACCATAAAATTGCATTATCGTGAATAGTTTCCGCTTCATCGTACAATAATCCATTTTTAAATTTACCGTTACTCACCGAACGCGATTTATTAACCTCAAGAAGAAGAAAGGAGATAACAGCTATACATGCACCAGGCCACGCTGCTGTAAAAGCAAATAGCTTTAAGTCTAGGTTAGTATGGGAGTGCTTGATAATGTAGTACGCCTAGCCATGACATATAAACTCACACTAGTTGAGTGCCAATATCCTGGCATATTAAAGACAACGAGATGATTGATCAATAGGGCAAACCAGAGACCAGCAGCCAACTCTATAGACCAGAACCCGCTCTAGGGTTCTCCAAAATCCAGATTAACGGTGAGCTCCAACAATCGGAGCATAAGAACGCGATATCCCTCTGGAGACAAAATTCTAGAGAACTCGTAGCTTAGAGGCTGGTCAACCCTTGGCTAAATCCAACAAAAACCTATTCAAATTCAGCAAATTGGAACTAAGGCTACTTACTAGCCTGCTCACTGGACATTGCCCTCTGAGATACCATCTCAAAAAGATGGGTTAAACCGAGATTGATTTTGCGATTGCGAAATCGAGACTTCGGAGCACAGACTCAACCCCTGCTACAATACAATACAATTACAGGCTAAAAATTATTTACTTAGTCTAAATATATTATCTTTGTAATTTTGTCTACATTCGCCAAAAATAAGTAGCTTGTCTATTTTCTCAGATACAGTAAAATTTGCCATTTTTTAGACTGGTAAGACAGCTTATACCAATCAGGACTTGTCACCTGTCACTATTTGTATAGTGTCAACAAAAATTGTTTTTCGTGCCTATATCGACTTAACTACATATCTACATATGATATCATTATGTATTGCATTATTTTGCGTTTTCACAAAAAATCCTTAATAAAAATTCGATCGGCATATTAATGTAGGGTACCAAAATGAAGGTACTACAATGCTCTTTCATGATGATCTAATGAGCCACCGTGTTCCCATTTGAAAAAATTAAATGAAATCATAAAAACTAAATTTTGGACGTACAAATGTGCGTAAAAAACTGTGTATACAGTAAAAACGAAAAACTTTGTTCTTATCATGTTTATACAGTAACACCTGAGTATTTTAAGAACTCCAAAGCACTCTCATTGAAAAATATAAAAATTTAAAAAAAAAATTCTTTTTATGTCAAGCATTTAAAAATCTAAAATCAAAGTCATTTCCGGTAAAACCGAAAGTGACAAAAATCTATTGACTATGTCAAAAAATGTAAATTTATGCCCCGTACTTAATTCCCAAATTTCGTTTCTCTATCTCAAATAGTTCAGAAATTATAGAGGCGAGCCACCTTCCAGAAATACCCGGTATATTCTTCCCTGGATAGTAGTTTGTTTCGTGCAAGAATAAAATCCCAAAACTTTTTGTTTTCAATTTGAGAATGTATTTTTCCGTGTGTAGAATCAGTTTTTCGCAAGAAATTTTTACAAATAATATGTGTTTGTTCCAGGTATGTACATATACATAGAGCCATGGGATTTTCGTATATTTTTGGTAAGTACTTATATATATACTCATATATGCAATAAGTATGTAATTTCATGGATTCATTATCGGAAACCGGAGCCACGACAGGCTCAATCAACAGTTAATCACATTGAGAGGGCGCTCAAACACAATTGTGCAATTAGATGGTCTACAATCGGCAAGATATACGAGCAATCTCAGAAAATAGTTATAAGTTATTGCTGATAGTCTGTCATCGTTTCGCCCAGTGATTATTACGTGTTATACGCACTTCTTATACAATTGGCACTGATTTTCGTTGTGTAGTTTTAACAGATTATAAAAATACAGGAAATATGTCACTTAGTTAGAAGTTAAGTTGGGTGGTATGGTTGCATTTTAATTGAATTACACTTCTCTATCTAGTTATCTAGGTTCAAGATGAGAATGTTTTAATAGATTCGGCGTTTACTTGATGTAAATCCATACTAAATAAATAAAAACACAAAATTTGTGAGATTTACACTTTATTAGTCGGATGTTAAATTGACAGCTGTTTCGCCGTACAACGGCTTCGTCAGAAAATATACAATACTATAAACTAAAACTACACAATGATGTTTGTGTAGAGCCAAAAACCGTAGGCACATTTTTTAAATACTGATGTTTTGTTAGGTTGTTTTTAAAAATAGGAGGCTGTACGCATGTGTAGTTTCAGTTTATAGTATTGTATATTTTCTGACGAAGCCGTTGTATGGCGAAACAGCTGTCAATTTAACATCCGACTAATAAAGTGTAAATCTCACAAATTTTGTGTTTTTATTTATTTATGAGAATGTTTCATAAGTTTTATGCTCCCACCTCGGATCTGGATAATTCGTAGGTATTTGCATTCACTGGTAGGTGAACTCATTTAATATAAATATATAATCCCGTTTCCAGCGCATGACGCCATTGGATTCCTAGTCCTCAGACTTGTCTAGTTTGCTATTTGTTTTCTATTAAATTTCTTTCGGACATTGCTTTGGTAATCCTCTGTTACCTTGTTGTAGCTGTCCTGCCTCGTTTTCTTTTTTGCGAAGAAATCCATTCCAAAATTAGCTTTAGAAACCTTTCTTCCGCCATTCGTTCTACGAATTAGCCGTTGTATTTCTATGTCTCCTACTAGTGTTCTTTCTACTCTCATGTGTCTTCTGATTTCTTCATTTCTAATTCCGTGTTCTAATCTAGATTTCCTTGCTCTTCTCCAGAAATTCTTCTCAACTGCAAGCAATTTGCTTTTATTCTGATATTCTTCTGCCATAGTACTGAGTTCAGTCCTCCCGTTACTCTTTTCCCTTTAGTTGTCTGATCTTAATAGTAGCATCACCTCTTCCTATTGTTGTAAGTTTTATGCCTAGGTATTATGATATAGTTATCTCACAGGTCATTACAAACACAAAACAAATAATTAATTTTCAAACAACATTTACACAAGAAACTACAAATATGTTAGTTATTTTAAAATCAGAATGTCATAATTAAAATTTTTTTGTAATTGTAATTTATATATTTGACAAGTTGCCGACATCTAGCGAAAAAACGGAAAAGTGAATTCTTATTATTTAGTGTAGAAATCTGTAAGCTGAATTGTCAAACAAAAATTGTAATTAATTGATGATTTAACACTTATAATGTAAAAGGAACAATAATTGAACGAAATAAATAGTTTAATTGTATTACGTTACACCGGAAGATTCTCCGAAGAATGAAGTCGGTTGAAGAGACCGAGTTTCGAACGCAATCCAGCGGCATAAGATTGTTTGGAATAGTAGCCTATGGGAAAAAGAAAAGAAGTTTGTTGAAAAAATTGGGTACTGGGATGAAAAAATAGTGTGACTTGATAGACGCGTGAAAATTTGTGTTATTAAAAGTTAAGATAAATATTTTACAAGAAAAGTCTACTACCTACATGTAAATCAATTTAGTAAAAATAACTCACCTGCAAGTGGCAAGTGTTTATTCCCGAGATCGATTCTTACTCCAACACGAAGCAAAGTTGAAGGATTTCTTAATATCCCTAAAGCAGACATCATCACCGACAATCCGACCGAACTACAATTTGAATCGACACATCGAGAAACTATCGAATCATATAGAGACGAAGTTCTATCAAGATACCAAGCTCGAACAGAATCTTATTAAGTTCAAGAATATTCAAGCTCAGCTACGATTTAAGACGTCAAAAATAAACTGTGAGTAGTGATTACACTCTTTATAATAAGGTGTTTTACCTGTCGCAACATAAGGATCTCATTGTTCTTTCTGTAGAGGCTATAAAATCATTTTTCATGTTACGTCAAGTTTATGTATCGAATTTTGTTGATTTTACCAGTTAAAGACATTCGGTGTTTCTTCATATTCATTTAGTTCAAAACGTAGAAGATTAAAACGGTCAATTGACTTAAATTTACTTAGATTTACGATTAAACAGAGCTCGAAACGATAATTTTAGTTTAAGTCGTTCGTTGCCTTATTAAAAGAGTTACTTTTATGGTTTTTCTGTTTTTAAATTATAACTTACGGATGTGCTCGATGTATTAATAGTGAACATTTCCTATTTTAATATAAATTGTTTAATTTACCTGAATATTTGTGGTTTTCTTGAAAATATTCATCATTTTTCTTACATACCACAGATTTATCGACAAACACAAGTTTTGGCGGTAGCAATTCGTCACCAACACGTCATTTTTAAATTATAACCGAAATTTCTCAATGTGTCCAACGTAAATAAGTTTCCAAATAAGGCGATAGAAAGCTAGATTTAAAATTAATTTCAAGGTAAGTAGCGCATTCCTGTATTGTTCAATCGAACCTCAAAAACGCCCTGAGAATAGGTTTTTTTTTTATATATTTTTTATTCAAGAGTCTCTTTAGTTGTGATATCTCCAGATTTATTTCACAACGATGTTTTTTTTTATATTACAATATGGATATATATTCCCTACAATTTTTATTTTGTTCTCCTTCTAGACTTAAATACCAGGTGATTCTTCTTTTCCTATATATTGCATTCTTTCCGTGTTAACTTGCAAATCCGACTTCCGATATTCCTCTATGAGTTTTCTGGACATATATTCGAGGTTTTCCTTCTCCGGTGCAAGCACTACCTTCGTCTGCATAGTATAGTGTATAAAGAGTTAACCCACCCCATGCTTTCTCCTCCATCCCTTCTTAACGCTTCATCGTGATATATGTTAGATAAAATCGGGGATATACAGCAAGCTTGTGTCATACCTTTTATTGTTATAAAGCCGTCTGTTATTTTGTTCCCTATTTTTATTCTGACTATTGTGTCTCTATCTAATTCTTTGATGGCATTTATTATTGTTATGTTAATGTTACATCTCTCCAGAACATTCCATAGTTTTGAGACAGGTACGGTGTCGTATGCTTCCTTCAAGTCTATCTCATTTAATGGATATAATACTCTAAGGAGTGTGCTATAAATACACTGCACAAATAAATCCATTTTTTTAATAAGTCATACTAATTAGGATAATACTCAGTGTCGACTCGGCAGCCAGAAAACGGAAATTAGTTCGTAATTATTTTCTACTTATGCTTGAGGTATTTATCATCAAGATCAAAGGCACAAAACGATCTTCGCGGTGGCTGGTCTCGTTAACTGGAGCGTTATTAGAAGGCGTAGCGGAAGTCGAAGAAGAAAAAAGGCGGGACCGTCTGTGACATCATCCCATTTCGTATTTTAATTTTGGAAACTCTCAGTATAACTTTGCTGTCGTCTGAATGTTTGTAGGACTTAAAGTTGATTTATCCACTGAAATAATTAGAAAAGGAAGAAGTCTTCTTGGAGGCGCTCTTGTCCGCGGCCGCAAAGGCTATAAGTTATTCGGGACGAAGGCGATATCAACTCTTACGGAATAAATTAGGCATAATTTAAAAACTTCTAAACGGTCGACTTAAAAAGTTCGCCTGGAAATTAATCAGTTGGGAGAAAACCATATAAAAATTTAAATTTTATAGAATCTGTGCCATATATCGCGTTATTGCGAACTGAGTGGATATAATTTTTGCTCCGGCCCCATAAAAAATTGAACGTGCGGATAAATAAATGGTGTAATGAACTTCAATGTGTTCTTCTGTTGGTTAGCTTAATTCTAAAGTATAAATTTTAAGGTTTAATACACCGCTTGCATTAACTTAACGTTATATATATTACAGAATTTACAGGATGAATTAAATAGTAATAAGTATGAAAAAGCTAACGGGATTCCAAGTTTAAGAGGTTTTAAGATTATATTACCCTGACTGGCATTTTATAGTCCCTAAAGTTTTTAAAAATTTGAAGTTCTTCATTAATGTTTAAATTTCCAAAATTCATTAAAAATAAGGACTTATTTTAAAAAGGAAACTAGTTCTAATCTAGAATAGCTTCTGCAATTGAAAAATAAAATAATCGACTATAATATCCTTCAAACGGATTAAAAAGCAACTTTGAGGTTTCATAAAAAAATATCCGATTTTTTTAACTGTCAATCGCCATAATTTTCGTGTTATTATGTTGTGCACTTGTTTGTATTTTGTCATGTTATTGCGACAATGGAAGGTTTACTCGCTGTAGGCAATTGAAGACATGAGGCTTCAGCAGAAAAAATTTAAAATTCTGATGTCAAAATAGAATATAGGTGCAGTACTACTTCGAAAATATAGAATGTTTTTGGCATATTTTTTTATGAAAAAGCAAATAAGTAGCACGAGTTTGATGTTGAAACGTTCGAAATATAAAAAAAAAATGTTTATGTATACGGGCGGTCGCACAGCGCACAGTGGGGTATTTAGCCAATCTAGCTGGCCAAAAGGATTTTGGGTTGTTTAACTTATTTAAAGTAGATTAAAGGAGTAAAAAGTAATGTATCTGGACCTATTGAATACATAGGTCCATTTATATTCTTTTCTTATTTAATTATAGATTTATTTAATACTATTGGTGGATAAATCTAACGCAAGTATATATACAGTATGTCCCCGGATTGAGTTTACAATAGGTATGATTGACCAAAAATTTTCGAATTGAAATTTCATATTTTGGGATTCCGCCCTGCTTGGTGTGAAATTTATTTTTAGTTTACTTTAGACTTTTTAAAGTCAAGTATGCCTTTACAGTTGAGCAAACACTATTTTAGTTCTAGGTAAACTACCTTTTCCGTTCACAGTATGCCAAAGTATTCTTAAGAAAAGTTGTTCAGAAGGAAAAGCTATGACGTTATGCATATTTTAAAAATGATCGGCCTACTTTGATAAAATCCAATATTGCTCAGTTTCCTTTTGTGTCAACTTCATTTTCAACTTCGTTTTGTGTCAACGTTGTGTCAGCTTGACTTAAAAAAAAAAAACAAATCTGTAATTGAAACTACAATCATACCTTCAGATGGGTTGACAAAAATGACAAAAATACTCCAAACTGTGGTACTGGAAATGCTGCAAACTTCTCCTAAACCCCTAAACACTGAACTTTCACTAGTTCAGTGTTTCTGCTGATGATGATAGCTTTGCTATTGAAACGTACGTCCAGTTTAGTGCAGTTTGTGGTGAGGGGTTTAGGAGAAGTTTGCTTCAGATGGGTTAATGATCACAAAAACAACAAATATAAGGAATTTTTAATTAAATTATTATAACAAAAACAAGTATTAAGTTATTCTATTAACCCTCCACCTTCGTCGCTGCATAATTCAATCCTCCGTCGCAGTTCCTTAAAGCTATTCCGGATTTCCTGAATTGGTAAGGCGGATATAGCATCTCTTATGCGATTTTTTAATATCTCGGCATCATTGGGTAAATTTTCTGCATACACTACTTGTTTTAAACGTCCCCACAAATAAAAATCGGCAATAGTCAAATCTGGGCACCTTGGGGGCCATAAAACTGGACCATTCCTACCTATCCAACGGTGACCAAATTTACGGTTTAACCAATTCACAACAATTTGTGAATAATGCGCCGGACAACCATCATGTTGGAAATACATTGACGTCCGATAATTGAGAGGCAACTCACCTAAAGCGTCATCGAAGAAATTGTCTAGCACATTTAAGTATGTATGCTGGTTAACGTTATCAAAAAAATATGGTCCTATTATTCCATAATATGAAATAGCACACCATACATTGACTTTAACAAAATATTGCCGATGATTTGCAATTCTAAACAAAGGATTAGTGTCACTCCAATATCGAACATGTTGCGAGGAAACAGTTCCATTGGTAGAAAATGTAGCTCCGTCGGAAAACAAAATGTTTCGATAAAAATAACGATTACTTGCTATTTTGCTTCCTATCCATAAACAGAAATCTAGACCTTTTGCTTCGTCTCCTGGTTCCAAAGTATGATCAAAAATGGTATTGTATGGATAAATCTTCCGGTCTTTCAAAACTCGTTTTATGTGTGATTTACTAATGCCTAAGCGAAGCGACCGCTTCCTAAAAGACAATTTTGGATAATTTTGTACCGAATCTAAAATTAGGAGAGTAGCGGCATTATGCATTCTCTTAGTTTTCTTTACATTTAGTACTCAGCCAGTTCTTAAAAATTGCTTAATAAGCTTCTGAGCACCCATACGTGATACATAAATATCCGGAAATTTTTCATTAAATTTTTCAATCACGTAACGGAAACTTTTTCCACGTCCATAACACTGTACTAAATATATTTTCTGTTCTAACGTTAGCATTTTATTGTAAAAATATTGTCATTAGTTACTTCGCTATGAAAATCAGTTTTGTGATATTACTTCAACGATATGAAAGATAACGACACATGTCATACTACAATAAATATTTGACATGTAATCGATGTTTTTTGTTTTTGTAATTAGTAAGCCACCTCATCGCTATTTCAATTGCAGTACTGAGCAATACTGGATTTTATCAAAGTAAGCCGATCATTCTGAAAATATGCATAACGCGATAACTTTTCATTCTGAATAACTTTTCTTAATAACACTTTGGCATACTGTGAACGGAAAAGGTAATTTACCTAGAACTAAAATAGTGTTTGCTCAACTGTAAAGGCATACTTGACTTTAAAAAATCGAGAGTAAATTAAAAAGAAGTTTCAGACCAAGCAGGGCGGAATCCCTAAATTTGAAACTCTAATTCGAAAATTTTTGATTAATCATACCTATTGTAAACTCAATCCGGGGACATAGTGTATATAGAAATATAATATAATACAATATAAACATCACATCTGTATTAACAAAACACAAAAGAGCAGACAAATAATGGGTATATTGAAAGCACAGAACCATACATGTCTATTGAATGTATAAAATGTTAAGAGTGCGAAAAAGAGAATCTGATTAGGGATTACCATTAAAAAACACCTCCAAAGAATAGAAACAGAGTTTGTTCAAAAACATTAAACATTCTAAGGGAGAGGAACAAAGAAAGAAAAAACAATATGTATCGACTCCTATCTACATACATAATGAATCTAACAAATAAGGAATAATAAACATGTATTTATATTGTGATACAAAAACATATCACACCCATGAAATTTTAATATTATAAACTCAGAACAAAGAACAAACAAGGAAAATACAAAATATTTAGATATTAATTTTATTTTAATAGAGAATTTGAGTTTATTTGCGTTACAAACCATATTTAATTACTTGATTTAACATTTTAAAATTTTGTCTTGTCAAGCCAGAGTCGTCTAGCGGCGGGACAAGAAAAAACAGAAAATTAGTGAGATCTGTAATTTCAAATGTCAGTTTTAAATTGTTATAAAATAAGAGTTTTATTATGATTTAATATGTTTTTCAAAGCTAGATATTGTATAATAGTGCCTAAGAATTTAATTAAGCGAAAAAAAAAAACATTTAAAATGTGTTACGTTACAATTCGAAAGTGACCGATCTTCTTGCATGAATTCAGTGACGGTGGACGTTTTCTTGGAAGCTGATTCGGAACAATGCAATCGACGTGATTTGCTTCTCCATTGAGGCCTATACAAAAATAAAAAACTTGTTTAGAAAAATTGAACAGGGAAGAACGCACGCAAAATTTAAGAAATAGAACCAAAAGTTGCACAAAATTGTAAAATTTAAGGGAAATACAAAAAATAAATATGTACTGAAATTTAACCCAAAGCTTAACAGCCAACATACAGTTCATAAACAGTGCAAAATAAAACTATAAAATAAAATTAGTGGTAAACACAGAAAATAAAGGAGAGTTATTACTTACTTGGGGGAAATATCCGAGATTTTCAATACCAGACGAACCAGGAGCGGTGAAAATAACACAGTACTTGTGATTTGCCTGAGTGACTAAATATCAAATCTCAAGCAGGAAGCAACCGGAATCGACCATCGACCGAGAACTAAAACCGAAAGATCAGTTAAAAATTATAAATATAAAACAGTGAACGAAAAGACACTATAAAAACATTACTTACCCAAATTAATTGCAGACAGATCGTTGTAATTGTAAACGTGATTTAAGACAGTTATAAGATTGTTATAATTTCTAAGTAGTCATAATCCATTGTCCTGTTGTCTTCAAAACTATTCAAGTTTCAGTTTAATCCTAGCACGGTTAACCGATTTATTTTTTTAATGTATTATTCTTCATCAAGATAAGAAATGGACATCCAGTTTGCTTAAGTATAGGTTAGGTAATTTTAAGAACGTGGAAACAAAATTAATTTATCTGCTTACCTGTTGATTTGCCATTCTCACCGTTTGTACGATAAAATTTTACTTATTTTTAATAGATTGTTATTTACTTTTTAAAAGTGAGGTAATTGAAAAAGAAAATAGAAATTAAAAAAAAAAATGAGAAAATTAAATATATCTTCAGCGAGGAGTTTTCCAAAGTTTTAAGAAAAAACCAAAAACAAAAAACAATGAACGTTCCAAAAATTAAAAAATTGCATATTTTTTTCAACGAGGCGCGTAACGTCGAGTTTTCTGCAGCGAAACGCGAAACGTCGAGTCTTTTTTAAAATGAGAAGCATTTGAAAAAGAAAATTAAAATTAAAAAGAAATGAAAAAATTAAGAAAAACAAAAAATTAAATATATTTCCAGCGAGTTTACCATAGTTAAACCGCATTTAAAGAAAAAACCAAAAAACAATTAACAATTCTAAAATTAAGAAATTGCATATTTATTTAAACGAGACGCGTAGTGTTGAGTTTTCTACAGCGAGACGCGGAGTGAGAGGCATCTGCAGCATTGTTTTTTCCAAATCTATTACGGGATGTGTGGGACACCAGTATTGTTAGTGCAAATACTGTATATCCACTAAAACCTCCTGCATCTGCAGCCTCTAAACACACCCAGTATCGTCACGCAACATATCATCAGGTGTGTCCGATGTGAGCTATGCTTCAATTCTATTGAATCCTCATCTGCCTCGTTCTCCCTTCCAGTTCTTTGTCCTTCATGATCGCAGAGATCATGGACTGAATGTCTCTCCAATTAGCAGGGGTTTCAATCATACCGGCTATAAGGGTCTCCGGCGTAAGTATATATCCTATTTTCCCATAGGTTTCAGCCCTCAACGATCTCACCTTTGGCACACAAAAATGGTATGCTCTACGGTACCAATATGTCCACAATAGACGCAAGTATCAGTGTCATCCTTTTTGAATCTCATAGCATAAACTCTGAAGACGCCGTGTCTGCTTAGGACCTGAGTCAGATGATAATTTAGGTATCTATGCTCACAGCCAATCCAGACTCTAACATCACTTATTAGTCTTTTCGTTCACTGGCCAACAACGTGCTCGGTCTCCCATCTCTGATGCCAGGTATCAAAGTGAGAGGTATTAGAAAAAGAAAATTAAAATTAAAAAATAAAGAAAAATGAAAAAATTAAATATATTTCCAGCGAGGAGTTTTTCAAAGTTAAACCGCGTAGCGTCGAGTTTTCGGAGAACTCGAAAAAATTGAAAATTTAAAACTTTGAAACATTAAAACATGAAAGAAAATTTACAGATAATAAATTAATAGATTACGACTACACCTTAGATTTCCATATCTATTCTACGCGATTAAAGGGCAGGCTGCTGTCTTCTATAGTGAGCGCGGGCCATGGTGGATCGCGGGCTAGGCGTACCAACTTTTTCAATAGGGTGCGTTCCAAGGTGCAACGCGGGCTTCTAGTTAATATATAAAAAATAAGTTCCTTGTACTAATAGATTCCCTAACATAGAATGAATAAGAAATAATTTTAATATGTTTTAATGTATAAATACAATATAGCTTTAAAATGAAGGTGTCAGCTACCTTCAAACTTCATACACTTAAATCAAGCCTAACATGATTTATTCCCAACATTAGAAAATAATTGTAATAATGCTTTTGTATATACATCATTCATTGAGAAATTACATAAACATACATGATATTAGGGCGGTTGTGTTGTTGTAATGGAAAATGGTTTTACAAGTAAAAATAAGAATTTTAGTATTGGAAATTGTAATGCAGCGGCAACGAAAGAGTATCTAAATATAATCCATGAATGTACGACATAACATCTGCAAATTTACAGCGGCCTATTTGGGTACTTTCCGTGGCATATAGATTTGTTTTACCCCTATATAATAAGCATAAGGTCGATGTTGAAGGGGTCTCATTTAAAAAGCTCTCGAGTGTACATCTTTTTATATTTTATTCCAATATTGTAACTCATTTTTTTGAAGAAATCATAAGTAAAAGACGGAGAGGTTTTTTGATTTTACTGAAGCAAACTGGATACCAAACTTAAAATATATTCCCTATAAAATAAAAATTGTTGCTTGCTTTATAAATATTAAATTAAGATATAACGTGCTTTATTTATAAATAAATAAATTTAAGCTAAAAAAGGTCATTTTAGGTATAAATCACTCCTATTTCAGAAGATTAAGAATTTTATTAATTTTGGAAGCGAATGTCGAGAACTTTTGTGTTCTCAATGAAAAAATCAATTTTACTTGCTTAAAACTAGGAGCTTTGGTATATTTCTGGTAGTTATAAAATAAGTGTTAATATTTCAAAAAACCACCAGGAATAGGTATTTCAAACCTTAATACCGATGGATGTAGAATGCTGCATTCATTTATGGGATAAAAAAACACCACGTTTTATTTAAAAAAAAAAGTTCTTTTAGTTTAAAGATAGCTGTATTGGACATGAATTTCTGAACAGCCTGTATAGGATTTTCTGGTTAATAGTGCCACGATTAATGCCTATGACTATGTACTTGCGTCTACATCAGTACTCTATCTTAATATCTAATAGCTTATGAAATATTTAGTTTAATTGAAAAAACTTTAAATGTCAAAATTTTGACAAAATTGCAAATATTTCAAAAACTATTAGGTGTACCGAACATTAATACAAACTGATCACAAATGATCCGAGAAACACACTAGAGTCATAAAAATTACACCATTCTATTTGAAATAAGAAAGTTGATATCAACACTCTGTATACCGGATGAGCTATAGAACTGAAAATATTTTCTTCACGTGGATCATTGTGACTACCCTGCAAGTTTCAATTCATCAAATTCTAACTGGAACTTCAAAAAATTCTAATGAGCCAGTTCGGTGGGACCACCTGTATAAAGATATAAATTGGTTTATTCGATGCTGTAGGTATCTGACAAACATACGGTAAATAAAGGTCAATAAAAATACATGTTGATACAGCAAAATTAGCTGCTAATTCGCTGTTTAGTCAAGTAAATTTTTGATTTTTGCGTGGAATTATATCCCTGGCAGCGTACTGAAACGCGCCCCAATAAACACAGTCGGCAAACGATCTAATCCCCCATTATTGTGTACCGAGGATAAAAGCGTTGACAACGCGTACTGGAAGCGCGCAGTCTAAATAAATTAACCATTCTAATCGCCGTTGCCGTATCGCTGCACCGCCACATAAATAAAATAATAAAAAACGAAATAGGGAACATATAAAAACAAAATATATACAAGTACTCTGAATGTGTAAATGCTATGTAAACAGTAATTCCGTTTCTGTACGATCTCGAACAATGAGGGTGGATATTAAATTTTTAATGGGGGACAAAGGTTAACGGGGGGAAACTGTGTGAAGCTCTAAAGTCGTTGGATGTTATGAGCCGCTTACTATGTTCGCATGCGTATGAATATGGGAAAAGGTAATTTCAAGGTGGCGTATTTTTCCTGGCCTTTCAGGTAACTAAACCTGGAGGTTAATTTTCATGAGTTTTTATGCGCGGTGCGTATCTATTATGCTGAAGACTAAAAATTCATGCAAGCCTAGGGCTAAAGATTGTTGAATGAACGAAGTAAACATGTTTCAGATTCATGCAATGTTTAAATTGTTATTACGTGGACAAAAAGTCACTATAGTAGCATTTTTGTTTCCTATTTAGTTACTGCTTTCATATATTTCTTATTTAATGATGTAGATTAGGGTACATACTTCCTAAGAAATTTTATTGTGAAGAAGAAAAAATAGAATAGATCTGACATTCAATTGGGTTTAATTAACCTTAATAAATAACATTTCATCAGGGTAGCTAGCGAAGTTGACTTGTTCATTAACCTGGTTGCTCGGTTAAATTCCCATTTATGTTAGAACCAATTTCACCTGCATAAACAATCCCATTCCTATGGAAATGCAATTTCCTGACGAATATTACATTTTGAATATGGTGCTTTCACAAACACGTTCGCTTGATACACAATTTTAAATCCCACATCTGCAAAAGATAGCTGTGGTAAAACCTTTGTATAGAGTAAGTGCGAATAGCTGCCATTTCATTCGTTTTATGATCCCAACACAAGTAGAAATGTTGTTGTATAATGTATTAAATAAACGTGTGTATGCATATATGTATATACTATTAGATGTTGATGTTTCAAGAGAATGAGTAGATGTTATGGAATAAAGTAATACGGAGACTTTATATACTTTTGGAAATTTTGATGGACAAAAATTAGGATTCTCTCCCGGAGGAGAGCAAGTTCTTCGGTTCTTTTTGCGATTTTTCCGTGTTTAAACTGTTTTTTTTTACATGAATACTGTTGCTATACAGAACCAAAAAATGGGTCCTAAAACAATGAAAAAATTCATTGTTTACACGCAATAGTGCTTTAAATTGGTCTAGAGAACGACTTCATCAAATCAAATCCATGAACAATACTTTATTAAAAGTCGAAGGGATTTGTTGGAAAATAAACTATCCACTGTATTGAAATCCAAGTTATTATAAATGAAATGATGATTTGTTTAGCTATATGCCGAAATATGCCACCAAACAATTATCGCTGACAGTAGCGAACTTCTAAATACCGGGTAACAGAGGCAAGGTGGTTAAACACATGCATTCTGTTTCAAATATATCATTATGCAGAGCAAATACTTTTGTTATTAATATGATGAACGTTTTCATTCAACCTGTGAATAAAGGTCATTGATGTATGTTATCTATTCGTTCTTACAATAAGTTGCAAGACATTAAAACAATGGACAGCATATCATTTATTTTGTTCACATGGTGAATCAGTTGTAGGTACGTAAAAGCTAACATTTCATTCCCTTTTCTTATCATCAACAAAATTAAACCTATGAAAGAATAGTTACTATAACAAATGTTATCCTTGGACTAATGTTAAATGATTTGATAATAATGATAACGTATTTATTATAACGATTCTCAAATTACGATAGGTTTGGAATTCGTCTTTATTTATTCGTCGGGAAATGTTACTGATATCGAGAATGGCATCCCTATTTAGTACGTGAGCATATAATGGTTTGTATAATATATAATCTAAAACTTTAGGAAAATAGCATACAGTAGAAACTGAGCGATGGTTGCTAACTTTCTGCTCCCCGTTTTAAAAACCGGTGTTATATGTGATACTTTCCAGGCACTAGGCAATTTTTTATACTAATTTTACTAACACGTAGCGGCAATCTTTCACAATGAAATCAAGTATTTCATTAGGACCCACAGTCAATGTTCCTTTTAAGCATTTTGCAACCTCAAGGAATCAATTTCTGTAAATTCTTTCAAGTTAAAGCATGGTATGAAAGAGTCACCACAAGTATCGTCCGACATATCAAGGTGCGTCCACATAGCTCACGAGCAACCGATTAAGCTACTAATCTTCCGGTACCTAGGCGTTAGCCCATAACCCGGGAATAGCGGCTGTGTTGCCGTCCGGGCTCAACAGTATGCGACCAGAACGCCGGCTCACGGTGAGGTGCAAGCACCCCCAGCTAAGTTCAAGGGGTAAAATAGCAAGCTATAGCAACGGCCATTGCTCCCCCCGAACACCACACACCCGTAAGAGGCCGACACCTATCGGAGGGGACCGGCTGGTCGCCGCCGGTGGGCTCCCCCTCCTCCTTACTTCCCATGTTGAGCAAGTTCCCTTGCTCCCGTTTGATGGGTAACCGTCGGGATGAATCACTCGATTCCCTACCAGATAGTGCGCACAAGACTAAAGAGCCTTAGCGTAGAGGGAGCCGTCTGGTGGCAACTCCCCCGACCGTGTTAGGATCGCTCCAACCTGTTAGACGGTCAGCGGCCGAGCCGAAGCTCTACCCAATTAGTTGCCAACCACAGTGTCTGTTACCCAGATGACTGGGATAGGATCCCCTGTGGCGGCTAGAGATTGAACGCTAGGGTCCGCTTTCAACCCTCCTGTGTTGGATGGACATGAATGCATAAATGCCCAACATATCACATCCCCGCACAGGCAACGGTCAGCAGATAATTCCGCCTACCACCCATGAAAACGCCAAGTGCGCCGCCCGTTGCCCTACTAGGTAGGGATAGGGTAGGCACCTCCTGGCGAGATAGCGCTGGGTGGCCAACGCTACCCGACCGTGTTAGGATTTCTCCAACCTGTAAGACGGTCCGCGGTCGAGCCGAAGCTCTACCCAATTAAACGCCAACCACAGTGTCCGTTACCCAGATGACTGGGATAGGATCCCCTGTGGCGGCTAGAGATTGAACGCTAGGGTCCGCTTTCAACCCTTCTGTGTTGGATGGATATGAATGCAAAAATTGCCCAACATATCACATCCCCGCACAGGCAACGGTCGAGCCGAAGCTCTACCCAATGTAACGCCGGCCAGAGTGTCCGTTACCCAGAAATCTGGGATAGGTTCACAGCTGACGGCTCGGGCTCTCTGCTAGGGTACGCATTAAGCCCACCTGGTTTCGGTAGTGACGACTGGTAGCGCGATGCACACCAATCGCCGTTCCCCCGCACAGGCCAACGGTCGGCAAGCCGAAGCCTACCTACCACCCATGATGATTCCGAGTGCGTCGCCCGTTGCCCTACTGGGTAGGGATTGGGTAGACACAGCCCGGTTTTACGGGTAAACACTGGGTGGTCAATGCTTACCCTAATAGCTCACGAGCAGCGCGAACAAACACAACGAGCGCAGCAAACAGAGCGAGCAGCACGAATAGAAACAAAAATCATGTTCGTTGTGCTCAGGCTGTTCGCCGCGCTCCGCGTGCTTGCGATTACCCAAAACGCCTGTTTCGATTGTTCGGACCGGTGTCGGTACATCAAAGGGATGCAGTTAGTGCGCACGAGCACTGTTGACGGAAGTTTTTGGAGTTTTGTTGGTTTTAACTGTTCGCGTTGATGTTCAGTCAATTATTAGCGTCGTGTATAGCAGAGTCAGTGTACAGTGCAATAATGGAGTGGACAGAGGAAAATATTTTGGACTTTACGAAACGTACCCTGTTTTGTGGGATCCACAAGATAACCACTCTTCGTGATGTAAAAGAACGTATTACAACAATAAAAGATTCATTTGACAAATATGGGGAATACGTAGCTGGAGAATTACGCCAGCTAGATGCATATTCGGCAGCCTATGTGCAAAAAATCAGTAGTACTCATGCGACAAAAATTATTGAAAAACATCCCATCCAGTTGTAAATCATGAAGAAGGTTACTTCCACTGTATTTAGATCTACTTTTAAAAATGTTTGACATCCAACACCGTCTTTTTGTCAATTTTTTCTCCTGTTCACTCCGTGTTCCAATAATTATTAACGCACTTGCGGCAGCCACTGTTAACAACAAATCGTTATCCATGTCCGAACCGCACGAACGCAAACACAGAATTACAGTGTGGACACCTTGCTCGCAAATAAAGCGATCTTGGCCAAAACAGCGCAAACGCAAAAAGCAGAAGCGCGATCACGAGCACGAGCACGATCTCGAGCACGAGCACGAGCTATGTGGAGGCGCCTTCACATATCGGTTCGTCCAAACATCGAAGCTAAATGATCAGCAAATGCATTATTTATGTCAACAGGAGATGATAAATTTTGCTCGTTGTAAACCATTTGTCCCGGAATACGAGTGGATTTAGACTTTTGATTAATAAAGCTCCATAGCTGGTCAGGATTGAGTTGAATGCTGTTGTCAATATTGGCCATGTATTTCCGAAAACCTCTATCTATACTTTGCCGAACTTCCTTTCTGAGCGTCTTAAATTTATTGTAAAATTGTAGCTTTGTAGTTTTAAACATCTTCAAGTAATGCCTCTTTGTTCTTAACAGTCTGCGAGTTGAAGATGTAAACCAATACAGAAATGTGTTAGAGCATGCAAGGCGTCGCCAAAATTGGCCATGCTGGCCCAGTATTCCCCCGAAATGAACCTCTGAGTTGGACAAGCGCCGGGTAGTCACATAAAATGTGTTCCGGCGTCTCGTCTAATGCACTGGTTGTGGAGAGAATTATTGTAGAACATGAAAAATAGAAAACTGTTGCGATATTTGTAAAAGATGGAAGCATGAAGGATGCACTAGGTATGTTAATATATGCGATGAAGCAAAATAGCAGATAAAAGGAAGTAGAAACGTATTGCATTGAGTTTTCCTGAATCCTGAATTGGTCCCACTCACAGAAGCCTTCTTCTTTTCAGTAAATAGGTATATTTAAGTTTTACTTGTGTTCTATAATTAAATATTATAGAATGATTATAATAAAAAATAATTGAGTTTATAAAAAAAGTTAAAAGTAATTATACTATTATTTTAACTTTTAGCAGAGATATCTACGAATTATTTAAACAAAGTGGTCCATCTATTCTAGATTTCCCCTATCTCTGAAAGCATTAATATACCCTTAACTTTATTAATGGAATTTAATAGTTTCTAGAGTACGGATTTCTCTGCCACATTAAGCATTTCCGTATCTTATACGTTTCGTGAAAGCAATAGTGTTCTTGAAGAAATTGCCACCCGTTTATGCGAAATACTTCAATTTCACTTCAAATAATATGTATATGCTCACGCTTGTTATATTAATGGAAATAGTATGAAATACGTCTGTCTATTATAAAAGCAACACTGCCGGTGTAATTATGTCCTACTAGGATATGCAAAACCTGATTTATTAAACAGGCAATTATGTTGTAATAGGATGTATGCTATACAATGCTTCTAATTCTGATTTATGTTTCAATGATAACCGTGAAGTGTTACATTTGAATTACAAACGGTCGCATATGCACATGTATGCATAAGTAATAGGAATAGGTATTATAACGAATGACACGATATAAGATTGTAATCTGCATAATATTACTGTGCGCGAGAGTGCATTTAGACACATACGTTGTTACCTTGTAGCATTTTATATAGCTGCAACGTATGGTGTTTGTAAGGTATGATAAAATAAAATTGTAGCGTGTCATCCCTAGTGCAATAATACCAAGTTAAGGGTCAGCACAAAGAAACAATAATTGTGTTTCTAATGAGTAGTATAAGTCATGTTTATTTAAACGTTTTAATCACAACGTTAAATGCTTTAGTTTTGGTTGCATACGTATCTCATGTAGAACTTATCGTTAAATCTATCCGTGGAAACAGAAGCAGTCGTCCATAACTTCAGGATTTGCACTTTACAATATTTTCATCTCTAGCTGCGCCAGTAATAACACTGGGCAACAAATTTTCGAAAAGTTCATGCTTCCAAGCTGAAAATAGTCATTTCTTAATGAATTCAATGTGCTGAACACGAAAATGACTAAGAAAAAGCTGAATTGGCTACGGGTTTTCTGTAATATGTACGCATATTTCAGAAAAAGTGTACTTATGTCAATATTATAATACATGGTAAGAAAACATTTACGCATATTTCAGAAAAAGTGTACTTATGTCAACATTATAATACATGGTTAGAAAACATTAGTCTGCTTCTGGCTTTCGACTTCTTTTGGCCTGCCGTTTGTAGTGGACTTGTGGAGCATCTCTACTGATTGTCCAACAATAGCATGAAGGGGTGATGCAATATGACGCAAAATTTCGTAATTTCTCACTAAATTGCATTACATTATGCAATAGCATCTATACAATGGACAAAACGTCAATATCTCTGGAACGTGAGCCAATCAACTTTTTTCAATGTGATATTCGTGTTCAGCACGTTGAATTCATTCAGGATTGGGTACTTTCACCTAAGAAGCAATTTCACTGTTGACCAGTGTAATAAATAATCCATACCCGGTAGGAATACAGAACCGCCATAGGGTTACTGCAGACTAAGTAATGCAATAGCTGTCGTAGAATGGAAAAAGGGGTAAAAATTAAGAAGTTGGTGTTAGTATTGAGGAAAACATCATCCGGATGATTCGATTAATGGTCTCGGCCACTACGGTGAAACGTATGCTTCTAAATAAATTCAGGCGTTTATGGTAACTAAGAATATTGTCCAATGAGATCCATTTCAGATCTTCTAACGAAAAGTCAATTTTCCCAAAGATCACAAACCTGATTTTCGCGTCAGCGAGACAGTGACCAATTGTCCATTGTCTCCTCATTTCCAAACGCAGTCAACATTCAGTGCCATTACAGATTCCGATTTAGCATCAGTGCTTTCTGCGTCTACAGTGATCTGTAAAAATAGAAACAATTTCTTTGACACTTTCACGATCAAGTTTAAGTATTCCTTGGCTCTGGCATAATTAGGCGATGTGTATTCTTTCGCATGTAGTAAGAAGTTGCGAAGAGGTCATGCAAGAGAAACTAACATCCTAGAAATATCTTTTCCAGTAACTAATTGCAAGTTGTGTTTTGAATAAAATGGCAAAAAGTGTGGCAAAGCTGTTACGTGGATGACATGTCCACAGAGCAGGTAGAGCACTTAAGCCCTTCAACCAGAAACTGAATCATAATAATAAAGTTCATCCAAAAGGAGTACCCCGTAAGAACCGTGGACGCCTCTCGAAAAAGTTGCAGCGCGAAAGGATCTATAAGGGCGACTCGGTTAATGGGAGAATTATTTTTAGGGGACGCGGAACGGTCGTAGAATCCCGATAGGGGGGTGGTAGTTCGTCGTCGAAAGCGAAAAAACGCGAAAATCTTTTTTAAAATTTCCATTTTCTCCGAATTTCGGTAACGGGCAGCCAATGTAGGCAGCCGTGGAACGTACGCCATTTAGCCCCATAGACGCCTCTTGCCGGATGGTTCGAACGCATATTCTCAACGTACGAACACTACTTAAAAGGAGAGATATTTTTGAAAGGCGCGAATCGACCGTCGCTCCCGGCCGCGCCAATCACTTTCCATTGTTGAAAGCGGGAAAACGCGTAAATCTTTTTCGAAATTTCCATTTTTCTCGATTTAGGGTAACGAACAGTCAATGCGGCTAAAATGCCTAGGAGAAATGTCACATTCCCCGTCGCGATCGGTCAAAATACTCAACTTCGGTCGCGAAAATTAGCACGTTTAAAATCGCCCGGGTGCCGCACGAATGTCGGAAATACCTGCAGGGGACTTTCGTTTTTCATAATTGACCGAAAAAAGGGGCGAAAATGTTGAAATATCCGCGCGAGAAGCGGAATTATCACCCCGTGTTTTCGTAGTTCGATTTCCATTTATTGTCAAATATGGCGCCTAGAACGCAAATGTCAAATTTACCGCTGATCTTTAAGCGATGTTTGCGATAAGAAAAACGACCTTAATTTTTCGAAAAATATGCGAAACCCCTTCGAAAAAGTATAAAGTTAGCGAATCGAGTCCGAAACGCGCCCGGCACCCGTCATTTACCCAGATATAAGACCGTTTCTGGCAGGCTGTAATCGGTTAACTACATGTGGAATGATTGCCGCTTTTAAAGTTGGATTTGAACCGATTGGAAAGGTCTGACAATGTTTTGAAGCTTAAAAAGGGTCGAGTATACCTCTATATTACTATTAATACCTCGATTTTTAAATTTAAGATCACCACCGATATAAATACTACATCGATGTGTCCGAACGTCAGATGCATACTTTTACGCTCAAAAGCGGCTTTTGTGGGGGCGATATCGTTCGAGAAATGAATAATTTACCAAGAATAAGGTCCTAAGTACCTAAAAAAAGCAAAATATCTAGCTAAATGCTCAAAATTTCACAAATTTTTTGATATCTGGACTATACATATCCCAACAATCGGAAAGGTTATATCCTCATAGATGTGTACTTTCAAAGGTGATAATCACAGTTCATAAAGGGTTTCTCGGTGGAAGTATGCAATAATATGTGTTTCAGGCATCATCACAGATAGCCGCACCAAGAATATCAGCAAGTATCACATAACCGTTTAGACACGCTCTCTGCTATTTCATACGTAACATGTCCGTTAATAAATCAAGTTTTATCGAATGAATGAGTACCTATATCTTATAATTTCGCACTTACCAGTTATAAATTACAATTACGATGGAGAGAATATTGTTCGACGGAATTGAAATTGATCCAAGGTTTTGAAAATATCTTCCCATATATTCAGAAATCTAATGGTAATAGATTGGGATTGATGTTCACCCTGATGATTTTCTTAACATTTTTAACACACAATATTAATAGATAAAACTCAACGACATTTCGGTTTCTTTCAAAAATTACTGTTATTTGAGGCAAGTTACGGTGAAAAGTCAAGGTCAAATATGAAATGTCAAACCAGGTTCTCTATATATTTAACAAATTGACAGACATCTAGCGATTCTCTGTAAAGATCGATGAAATAAAGTTATATATTATCACTATTGTCGTTACATTTCTTAGTTATCAATTTTTAGTTCTGCCGCTCATTAAATGCTCAGGTTTACGTTTTAAAGTTCAAATATAAAAATTGCACACACTGATTTTATTGCAACCACTCGATCAATACATTTTATGAACACAACCAATTTATAGATATTCAAACTGGCACATCATGTGCAAATAACTTCCGCAATATGTTTCGATATTTCTTCGCACTGCCAAAATTTATTGAGATCATCACAGACAGCGGCACCAAGGATATCATCAATTCGCACATAACGTGGGCTGGAAATTTAGACACGCACAACAAGACGATTTAATAGATTTTTCCAGTGACAGAATCTACATGACAGAACCTCCTCCTCCTCGATAATTCTTTCCACTTAAACAGCAACACCAATCAACTGCAAACTATATCATACAGATGCCAGGATGTATGGCCCCATTTACATTTTCTTAGATTTTCTTCTACAACACATTGGTTTATAATAAACGATAACAGAGGTTAGATATGTTTTACCTTCAAACAATCGGAAATAATAACTGCTTATTGTATAGGTACATCTGTTGTTAAAAGCATATACGAAATGCTAACGACGTTTGTACATCTTTTAATTTCAAGTTTCATTAAAAATACATCTTTATACAACGGAATTGTTTAACACTGTCAATCTAGACCATAGAATAACCAAACTAGACCAAATAAACAGTATATTATACCAGTGTTGCCACCGCTGAGAAGTTTTAATAATAGATTTTCTTTCCGGCGTAATCATAATTTTTTAAGGCCAAAATAAAAGAAAATCCTCCGATATGAAAAACGTAATAGATTTTTCGCTTAATGTAACATGGTAATAGCGTGGAGCCAATTGTAATAGATCTGTTACGAAAGTAATAGCAGTGGGAACACTGGTATGTATTGTCAAATCTAAAGTGAAGTTAGTGTAACTTATGACAGCACACTACATCTGTGTGCGTGTGTCCACGCGTGCGCGTACATTAAATGCATTTTCATGTCGTGAGTGGATATAAAATACATTAGCAATTTCAATTTATAATAATATCGGGCAGCTAACATTATGAATTACCGTATTTCCATATGAAACATTAAATTACCCCTAAAGAATAATATATATAGCCGTTTTTAGAATCATTTTAGTTACCACGATAGTGGATAGTCGGTTATGGACGGGTAACAGCCCGGTCTCGAATCCGAAGTTAGCGCTAGCATTTTTAAACATTTTCTTTCAACATTGTGCGCGAAATTCACATACAAGTTATATTACTAGAACAAAAATTGGAACAAATTAAAACGTATTTTTTATATAATTAATAATATAACATACAGGGCCGTATTAAAACAAAAAACAATCTAAATATGTTTTTCATGCATAAAATTTAGAGGCATCTTATATACCGGAACAAATTAAAACGTATTTTTTACCATTTCAACAAATTTCGTTCAACTTACAATTTAATTTTATGTATACAGTAGGGCCAGATAAAAGTTACCACTATAGAAAATTAATATACTTATACAATTTTGTCAAACTTTGCACATTACCTATGCATATCTCTCTTTCACTGTGCCGCTAGATACAGGCTGGTAATTGGCACGTTTATATATATATAGTATGTGCAATTTTTAACTAAGATAAAATTAATATACAGGATGTACCGACGGTCCCAAACCAATCACACAAACAAATCAATGCGGGACGCGAAGCGTTGAGTCTTTTTACAAGTAAACGGCAAGAATTAAGAAAAAAGGAATATACAGGGTGTACCGACGATACCAAACCAATCACACAAATATACGACTGAGACGCGAAGAGTCCAGTTTTTTTACAAGTGACAGGCAAGAATTAAGAAAAAAGGAATATACAGGGTGTACCGACGATCCCGAACCAATCCCACAAATATACGACTGAGACGCGAAGCGCCCAGTTTTTTTACAAGTGACAGGCAAGAATTAAGAAAAAAGGAATATAGAGGGTGTACCAACGATCCCAAACCAGTCACACAAATATTCGACTGAGACGCGAAGCGTCCAGTTTTTTTACAAGTGACAGACAAGAATTAAGAAAAAAGGAATATACAGGCTGTACTGACGATCCCGAACCAATCACACAAATATACGACTGAGACGCGAAGCGTCCAGTCTTTTTACAAGTGACAGGCAAGAATGAAGAAAAAGGGAATATACAGGGTGTACCGACGATCCCGAACCAATCACACAAATATACGAGTGAGACGCGAAGCGCCCAGTTTTTTTTACAAGTGACAGGCAAGAATTAAGAAAAAAGGAATATACAGGGTGTACCGACGATCCCGAACCAATCACACAAATATACGAGTGAGACGCGAAGCGCCCAGTTTTTTTACAAGTGACAGGCAAGAATTAAGAAAAAAGGAATATACAGGGTGTACCGACGATCCCGAACCAATCACACAAATATACGACTGAGACGCGAAGCGTCCAGTCTTTTTACAAGTGACAGGCAAGAATGAAGAAAAAGGGAATATACAGGGTGTACCGACGATCCCGAACCAATCACACAAATATACGAGTGAGACGCGAAGCGCCCAGTTTTTTTACAAGTGACAGGCAAGAATTAAGAAAAAAGGAATATAGAGGGTGTACCAACGATCCCAAACCAGTCACACAAATATTCGACTGAGACGCGAAGCGTCCAGTTTTTTTACAAGTGACAGACAAGAATTAAGAAAAAAGGAATATACAGGCTGTACTGACGATCCCGAACCAATCCCACAAATATACGACTGAGACGCGAAGCGCCCAGTTTTTTTACAAGTGACAGGCAAGAATTAAGAAAAAAGGAATATAGAGGGTGTACCAACGATCCCAAACCAGTCACACAAATATTCGACTGAGACGCGAAGCGTCCAGTTTTTTTACAAGTGACAGACAAGAATTAAGAAAAAAGGAATATACAGGCTGTACTGACGATCCCGAACCAATCACACAAATATACGACTGAGACGCGAAGCGTCCAGTCTTTTTACAAGTGACAGGCAAGAATGAAGAAAAAGGGAATATACAGGGTGTACCGACGATCCCGAACCAATCACACAAATATACGAGTGAGACGCGAAGCGCCCAGTTTTTTTTACAAGTGACAGGCAAGAATTAAGAAAAAAGGAATATACAGGGTGTACCGACGATCCCGAACCAATCACACAAATATACGAGTGAGACGCGAAGCGCCCAGTTTTTTTACAAGTGACAGGCAAGAATTAAGAAAAAAGGAATATACAGGGTGTACCGACGATCCCGAACCAATCACACAAATATACGACTGAGACGCGAAGCGTCCAGTCTTTTTACAAGTGACAGGCAAGAATGAAGAAAAAGGGAATATACAGGGTGTACCGACGATCCCGAACCAATCACACAAATATACGAGTGAGACGCGAAGCGCCCAGTTTTTTTACAAGTGACAGGCAAGAATTAAGAAAAAAGGAATATAGAGGGTGTACCAACGATCCCAAACCAGTCACACAAATATTCGACTGAGACGCGAAGCGTCCAGTTTTTTTACAAGTGACAGACAAGAATTAAGAAAAAAGGAATATACAGGCTGTACTGACGATCCCGAACCAATCACACAAATATACGACTGAGACGCGAAGCGTCCAGTCTTTTTACAAGTGACAGGCAAGAATGAAGAAAAAGGGAATATACAGGGTGTACCGACGATCCCGAACCAATCACACAAATATACGAGTGAGACGCGAAGCGCCCAGTTTTGTTTACAAGTGACAGGCAAGAATTAAGAAAAAAGGAATATACAGGGTGTACCGACGATCCCGAACCAATCACACAAATATACGAGTGAGACGCAAAGCGCCCAGTTTTTTTACAAGTGACAGGCAAGAATTAAGAAAAAAGGAATATACAGGGTGTACCGACGATCCCGAACCAATCCCACAAATATACGACTGAGACGCGAAGCGCCCAGTTTTTTTACAAGTGACAGGCAAGAATTAAGAAAAAAGGAATATAGAGGGTGTACCAACGATCCCAAACCAGTCACACAAATATTCGACTGAGACGCGAAGCGTCCAGTTTTTTTACAAGTGACAGACAAGAATTAAGAAAAAAGGAATATACAGGCTGTACTGACGATCCCGAACCAATCACACAAATATACGACTGAGACGCGAAGCGTCCAGTCTTTTTACAAGTGACAGGCAAGAATGAAGAAAAAGGGAATATACAGGGTGTACCGACGATCCCGAACCAATCACACAAATATACGAGTGAGACGCGAAGCGCCCAGTTTTGTTTACAAGTGACAGGCAAGAATTAAGAAAAAAGGAATATACAGGGTGTACCGACGATCCCGAACCAATCACACAAATATACGAGTGAGACGCAAAGCGCCCAGTTTTTTTACAAGTGACAGGCAAGAATTAAGAAAAAAGGAATATACAGGGTGTACCGACGATCCCGAACCAATCACACAAATATACGAGTGAGACGCGAAGCGTCCAGTCTTTTTATAAGTAACAGGCAAGAATTAAGAAAAGAGGAATATACAGGGTGTACCGACGATCCCAAACCAAGCACACAAACAAAAGACTGCCGGACGTGAAGCGTCGACTCTTTTCACAAGTGACAGGCAAGAATTAATAAAAAAGGAATATACAGGGTGTACCGACGATCCCAAACCAACAGGTGTAGACGGTGGTTAGCGGAAAGTGGTACGGTCTGGCTGGTCTGTGGAGTTGGTGCGTAAGCGGTGCGTTCCAGGTGGAGCGCGGGCTTTCTACTTTTTATCGAGTTGGTGCGGTAAGCGGACATCAAACGACAAATTAATAGTGTGGGTGAACCGGACCGGCTTTCTAGTTCTTTCAATAACTGCTCACAAAATCCAAAGCCAAATTTAGTAAAACTAGATAAAGGTTCAGAATTGGTCAGTAGCCATAGAACAATTTCTTTCTTTGTTAATTGAAAGTCCCTTATTTAACCTAGCTTGGCCGCAGTGGCGATCGAATGTGCTGCATGTTATAATGACAACAGAAGACGTTGTCGCGGTAATTGTGCTCGTAACTGCTAGATTACATGTGTGGATCTAAGTGAGGTAAAATATACACCGATGAAAGGGGATGGATCTCTACGAAGGTGTGTAACGTGCCGTTCCATGAGAAAATCAATTTCGGCTTCAAGATCTAAGTTTATTTTGAGTTAATCTTCAATGCCTTTTATTTTGATTGATTTTCCATGGGCGGTAGCGTTGCCACCGTATATTATTTTATTTCATCGAGTTTCTATTTGGTTAATATTGTTTACGACGCGAGTGTCGTCCCCGCAGACGGTGCCCGATTCACGCAAGCTCTACTCCCACCACTGCGACCGCGTGAAGGTAAGCGCAAGTGTATTTAAACCACGCGCTTAGCACAAGTAGAGAGAGAGAGAGAGTTCCCTAGTCCCTCCCAGTCCGCTCTGACTGTTGTGTCGGCAAAGCTTCTGATACACGTCAACCTTCTTATCCCCGATCCAATTCTAGCGCTGGCAAAACTAATTGGCGTAACATAGGCATTTTCCCCGTTTGCTCTGACTATTGCGTTGGCACAGCTTCTGACGCTCCCATAGTTTTATTTACAAAATCATATCTGTACCGTGGAGTTTAGCGCTGTCACCGATACCTAACCGTCATAACCCGTGAAAACCGTTTGTGTACTTTTCGACCGACCTCCCATGCCTTTTACACCTGTTGTATAGAAATAAACTTTTGATTTATGGTACACTTTCACTATTTCGTTGCGTAATAAGACCCGAACCCTGACCTTTACCCCCACACTTAGACTTATTGCTACCAATTTGGGGTTAAAACTTTATTGTAACGGCGTGAATAAGATGCAACACCGTTCAAACGTTGTAATTGACAACGGACGATCAGCGCCGCTGAACGAACTTGCCACCAACCTACTCTTTCGACTTACGAGGAGCAACGCATAAATAATAAGCATTTTAAAAGTTAGTAGATAATTGAAAGCCCATAAACAAGGCATGAAAGAGTAAGCAGTAAATACCATCAGCACTGAACCACAGAACCAGGAAAGAAAACTTCGTTACAAACGAACTTGCGTACATTGCCAAGTCCCCATAACTTCAATAAACTGGGAAATAAATAAAGACTCAAGTAGGTTAGAGACCTACATAAACGATTAAATAAACTATGCCGCTACAATAATAATAAACAATATAATTGCTTTTTGAAAGAAAATAGCAAAACTAAAAACAGACACTATAAGCCTACATCAAGAAATTAAAACGCGAAATCCTGGAACTTATACGCTAGATGTCACCACACCCAAGAAAGCAACTAAAACACATAAACAAATTCTACAAAAACAAGGCGAAACACAAGAAAAGAAAACGATACAATCTGAAACTGACTTGTATCAACAAAAAATTGTTGAGAATAACAATGCTACTTTAACCTATTCTGAAGCAATTAAACAAAACTTAAATGATAAGAATAGAAAACAACGAATGAAAAAGATGGATGATTAAACAAAAACACAAGGGATATTTACGAAATCCAAAGCAAACTATAGGCCTGTTCATAGCAGAATCACAAACTAGTTGGAACCCATCATATACTATTAAATTAGTCAGAAAACTGTTGCGGATTTCTTTTAGCCAATCAAATCAGTACTTATGTGTAACTGTTGGCAACACCTTTATATTTAAAAACCAATGGACACATAGCGACAATGGTATTGAAGTGGCAAAGTATTGGGCTAAGAAACTGTAATATTAATGCGGAAATGGAAAATAAGAAAAGGGATATTAATTCATGCATTTTCTATTCTATAGGCCGCTTTTGAAATACAAAAAAAGTTATACAAACGAAAGAAAATAAAGTACCTATTTCAATTTGTAGGCTTTCTATGACGAAATAGATCGGTGATGCAACGAAACATAGAAGGCTTTGAGAATGAAGCTTTTCAGTAACAGTATTTGAAAATATTGTGTCTTATACTTGTTTTGTAATTAAGTTAGGACAGATATGGTATTGCAAATATTCTATAAAATATTAAATAAGAATAAAACCCAGCATGTAAGGATCATTTAGGTATGTAGCGATATATTGTCTTAAACATTAATCTTTGGCTTCTGTTCGTATTGTCTTTATGTTAGATTAGACTTTTGCAATTGCCGAATTATTGCAAATACGTCATGAAACTTTCCCACTATTATAACATTTTCTGCGGTATTATTACTAAAATTATATTTATAAACTAGATGGAATGAAGCTGAAGGATCTGTCATATCAAGTTTCTAAAGTTTAGGATTGATGAGATACTAAGTTACCTCATTGAACTAGCTTGAAGTAATTAACAGATGGGTTTAGAACAAATGAGGTAGGGGATGTAGCGGTTACGAACATTAAGGAAGTCTCGAAGGTCTTGTGCACAGTCTCTGAGGTTTTAACGCTAGAGACAGTC
Organism: Cetonia aurata; assembly: GCA_949128085.1. Lineage (NCBI taxonomy): Eukaryota > Metazoa > Arthropoda > Insecta > Coleoptera > Scarabaeidae > Cetonia > Cetonia aurata. The sequence goes on from OX421885.1 coordinate 5,657,361, forward strand.
GACGCTAACCAAATAGATCCTTTCCGGTCGGCTGTATGAACGTAAGCATATATGCATTTCAGCACGTCTACAAAGGCGCGTAAGCTTTTGATATGTTAAATGGTGGAATTGCATGGTAATCGAATGCGCAACTAACTTGGAATGTTACAACAATCTGTGTCAGCGTATAAAGTGAAAATATGAAATGCTAAATTGAGGAGAAACTCCTTGTATGTCTTTAATTTGTGTGTACTTTATTTTTGCCATTTTCGTTAGCGATATAATTGAACACTTATGTTTTGCTGCTACAAATATATTTTAGTTGTAATTTAATAGTACAGACGGTACAAGACAAAATTTAAAATCAAAAATAGGAAACAATTCGTAACGTCAAAGTTCTAGATATACGCATAAATTCTTTAAAGTTGAATATCTGAAGGGTTCTATTTTGTTCATGCGACCTTATTTATCTGAAAAAATGAAATAATTTTATAATTTGCATATCCGAGTTGTTGCTGGATGGGTTGAACCAGGTTCAACGGATTAAAGGTTCTTTTGCGGACAGAAGCTGGTATGCACTTGATGAAGATTTGTAACCAATCGGCTGGCTTCACGTATTGAGTTTGCGCAACAATTGTGTGACAGGGTGACACTTGTTATATGTGTACTTGTTTCCCTATTTACTAAACTCAGTAAGAAACTGAATCGCTATACAAAAATCTACTAGATAAACAAAGATAATATTTAGTGAATCAAGTTCAAGAACATCATTATAGGAAAGTTGGCCATTTTTCTTTATTATAAAAATATAATTCTATAAACTTCACCACTTATACAGCGACGGTTGAAAGTAATTACGTGGCAGTTTAATGGAATATCCCCAAAGTTTCCAAGTTCATTATTTGTTATTAGGTAATATACTTTAGTAAATATAACAGCATCCGCTACGATTGTTTTGCCCTGTGAAGCTTGTTAAAGCTGCCGCAAGCCATTAATTTTCTTACTGACAATGAGAGATAACGGGAGGCCTTTTCTTTGCTAACGCAGCGACATTTTTCGTAATTTAAATTGATATTTGATGAAATTTATGTGCGAGGGGTAGCTTTGGTCTCTATTCCAGTACATTTCCCTAATTTTATTGCATTGGAAATTCTAACCTAAAGAACGCCTGATAATAAATAAGTGCCTGAGAACGGCAAGAAATGTTTATAAATTGTTCTTAACATCGCCACATGACATCTATGCCTTTTCTCGTATAGCAAACATTTACGGACAAGCATATTTCAGGCTATTATAAAGAAGACGATGAGCATAGTATTTTAAACACTTTATGTTATAAGTTCAGTATATCAAAAGGTCTTGGTTATTATTTACGATTAATAAATGTAAAAAATAAAATTAAATTACCAAACAAGTGACATAATATTAAATTGTAATATGTTATGAATTTCAGTAAAAACAAAAACAAATGACAAAAGACAAAAATTGTTTGAAAATATTGATAATAGTTAAGTATAATATGAAGTAGATGGCAGACAGTAACATACAGATGCTTTGTTCGGTTCTAATTAAAAAATGCGTCAACTAAAAGCTGCTGTAAGTTTTGAAACATTGAAAATTGTTTATTATGCAGAGTTTCAGTCATTGCTTCTCTACGGTATTCTGTTATGGGACTCGAGTGCATTTGTTAAACAAAAAGCTGCCATTAGATGTATGTGCAGTATCAATCAACTCACCTCATGTAGGAGCTATTTCATTTCGTTAAATATATTGACTATTTTTGAATTATACATCATGGAAGCTAGTTGTTATGCTCATAAAAATAAAGAGAAATTAATACGTCAAAATAATAGCGGGCATTCTTACAACATTAGAGATCCCAAAATTCACTTAATTCAACATATGTAGTTTAAGAATGACAGCAGCTAGTTTGGATGTGTTGGGGATAAAAATTTATAATAAACTCCCTAATACTTTTTAGGCTTTCAGCTGTTGTAAATTCAAAAAAGTTCTTAAGTCATGGCTGCAGACAAAATGTTTTTATTCATTGGAAGAATACTTTAATGCTGATATTTAATAATTTGTATAGGATTGTATTTCAACAGTTGTATTTTATTTATATTTTTTCTTTTTCTTTCCTTTTCTTTTGTCTTTTGTAATTTTTTTCGTTTTTGTTGATATATTTTTCACATATTGTAATGTTGGAAAAAATAAAGTTCTACTTCTACTTCTAGCAAACCTTAATATCGACCGATGCAGAATTTTGCGCTGCATTCGTGTTTGCAATGAAGAACACCACGTTTTATTTGAAAACAGAAAGTTCTTTTAGTTCAAAGGTATTCATATTGGATATGAATTTCTGAACACCCTGTACAGCATTTTGTGGTTACTGGTGCGGCCATTAATACCTATGACCATGTACTTGCATTTACACCAGTAGAGTATCTTAATGTCTAATACTTTATGAAATATATCATTGTTTTGGAAAGAGTGCAAACGTCAAAATTTTGACAAAATTGCAAATATCTCAATAACTATTAGACCTACACAGGTAAAAATATAGCGGAGTGAAATACAGAGTCTCCGATTCGGAAGGCTGTATGTAGAGAAAAGAGTTGTATATCTACAAAACGGTGGGCATTTTATCGCTTTCGGACAAAATCCCCACCGAAACGGAGGCTCACAATGTCCTCCGTTTTATTTTAACTTCAACACGTAGAAAACATCCTTCTTATTATTTCCGCCACGGATATTTGTATATCTAATTCCCAAACGCAGTTAAATGTATTCATTGCATATTATATTCTCTCCATATCAGCGTTATTCTTATTTCAACTACTAAACGCTGTTAAATGTTTCCGATTCATGTAATATTCCGCTTTTATCGGAGTTATTTTTTTGAATAGAATACGTAGTTTTAGTTGCGTATTTATTTCCATCAGTTTTACACCTAACAGGAGAAAAATAATCCTTTCGGGATTTTTTTGAGTTTGGTTAATGCTCGTCGATGAACGCATACGTAAACGTTGTATGAGGAAAGCACTTGAAAATGGCGTCAAATAGCAGAAACCCTTCCTTTTATTGTTTAGCCATAAGACGTATAGTTCTGTATGTACAGATACACATCGTGTATGAACCGAAATGGCAGACAAGAAATATAATATATATTTACGCATAAAGTATCAGAATATCAAAAGGTGTTGTGTTTATTTGATTAGGTGCTAGCAACAGTCACCTGACTTTGATTATTATACATAACTGGAAACCGCATTAATAATGAGATGAAATGAAATGAATGCTGTATAGTTTTATATCTATATAGTAGGAATATCATAATACTGATAATTCGTTTAGCTACATAAATATGATACTATAGATTTTGTCGTAAAGATGGCGCTACGCTTGTTTCATAATCTTTGTACTTCTTACTCAATGTAAATTGTGATCGGTAATTGTGACTATGTAATATCTATATGATGTTTACACATGGTTGATATCGTATAAAAGGTACTGTGACTGCAATCGCCCACAGACGAGAATTACGTGGCGCTTCCCCATACTGGCGAAATTACTATTATGAAAAAAATTGATTCGCTATGAAATCAATTAATTCTGATATGGAATTAGAAACGCTGGCTAAAAGAGGTAGTTTCTTCTATTTCGGAAAAAGTTACCTCCGATGCGGATTTCAATAGCACCGCCATGGAACAATAGTTTCCGTAACGGAGGCATTTTCGTCTGTCAAGGAGGGGATGTACTCTCAAATGGAGTTAGAATCTCTCCTTGGCGGTGGTAATTTCATCTATTAAGGATGTAGTTACCTCTGATATGGATTTCAGTAGCTCCCATTAACCTCCCAGCGGTGTGCTTTACCTTCGTATGAGGAGAAACATCCTCTTTGTTGGAGGAAATTCACGGTTTCTCGGATGAAATTGCCTCCACGTTTATTCCGTTGAGGTGTTTATTTAACTCTTAAATGGAGGCTCCTTGAACGGATGGTCGCGAGGGAACACCGGAAAAGTGTTGAAACGGTGTTAAATCCAACTCCGTATTTTTATCTGTGTAAAGATAGGAGACATTAATACAAACTGATTACAAATGATCCAAGAAATATATTGAATTCATAAAAATTACACCCTATATACCGGATAGGCCATAAAGCTGAAAATACTTTCTTTAAATAGATCATGGTCGGTCATCACTATTTTGCAAGTTTTAAAATTAAACTCCAACTGGGGCTTCAAGAAATTCTAATGAGCCAGTTCGGTGGGACATACTGTATGTTCTTTTAGATAGCATCCATTTTTTATGGTACGCCCAAATTGTTCGTAAATTTTCTTGAATTTTATTTTCATATGATGCTTTAAATACCGGCTCATTTTTAGAATCTAGGAATTTTGTATTAACATATTAATGGCCTCCTTAAAGCATATTTAAATTATACACTATAATTGAAATGAAGGACCTTGCTACACAATACCTTAAGATACACTGTTTGTATAACATTTGAATGCTTCAATATGGAATTCGTAATCTACAAATTGAATGGCTTAGTATATCGATGGCGTACACACATAACGGGTCAATCCTTTCCGCTGAACGCCATCGTGCATAAAATTTGTGCACGTAGATGATGGAGCCGGCCAAAATTCGTAGCCCACACAGATGATGCTGACGATAATGAAATTTGCGTATGCAAGGCTGCGTTTAAGCCATGGCGATCATCATGAAGGATATTCAAATATGTGTACTGGCATGCAATAAACAGCGTAATGTATTTACGGTGGGGTTGTTACTATAGCCCGGCGTGATGGGGCGTCATAATAAATATGGAGCGTGTAACGGCAGTTGTATGCAACGCTCTTAGAAATTCTATTACTGAAGCCGGTAATTGCATATACGATTGAAATTTTTGGTTTACTGATTTGCATTTTTAGTACCCTGAATGGAGCATTAAGTAAAAGCATTAGTAAAGTAAGTAATCTGCTATCTTCAAAGCAATAGTTTTGTTAAAACATATTTTACATAAGGTTGCGGTAACACATCCACTTTTTTAATGGACCAAATAAACTTCTTAAGGCAAGAAAAAATTCTCGTAACAGCATAATCTTGATGTAAGCTCCGACGTCCCCACTTAAGAATATCGTTTACTTGCTTTAAAAGCATTGGTCTTGGAGCAAAATGTTAGAATTCTTGAATTAAATCACTTTTCATATCTAGAATAGTAATACTTACCATAAAATCATAACGCTTTGCACAAGTAAAAGAAAAAATGCTAAATACAATTAGAACCGAAAAAGCGCCACCAGATGGTCTTTTGTTGCAAACTCAGAATGCATTTTTCTGTGTAACTTTTGTAATGATGTGTTTACGAAAATATATTTGTTTCCATGCAAATATGTAATTTTTTAACCGGATACATATAATTTCATCTTGCCAAATACGCCAATTTTAAGCAAACATGTGCGGTTTAAATTTAATGGTATGGTGTAATGACCGATTAGCCGGTTACTATTAACTCTATAACTCATAAACATATTGTGTATATAGTCAGTTAACAGGTTATCTGGGTACAATGCACAGCACTATTCTTTTCCACTAACAACCAAAAGGTGACCATTGTCAATTTCTACTGACCCGGTGCCTTTTTTCATAGTTTCACAAATGTTATCAACACGTGACCACTCTCACAAATTTGTTACTTGCACTTTGAGTTTTCTACAGCAGCTACTTACTTATAGAGACATACTTTTTTTAAGAATAGGAACAAACACTTCTAATTATTATATTTACAGCCGGTATTTCAATCTCCTAATAAGGGTATCTAATAACAATTTGGCTAATGTATAGGAAAAATGTACAGTTATTTCAGCTATTCAGCTACTAACTTTTATTAGGATCTTTATTAGGAGGCTGAAATGCCGGCCCTAAGTAAAACAGATTAGATTAGGTACTTAATAATTATCAAACGTTTGTTCTTTTAGTTAGAGAATGTATATAAAAACAATCAAATAATCTAATTTCAAATCACAGCACAAAACAATGAATTTAGTATGACATGTGCGCATATACACACATCACAAGGTCTTTGCTGGAGTAAAAGTATTAGATCCGCGTATAGAGTTCAGAGAACACACGTTGCTGCAAAAATTCACGCAATCAAGACGTAAGTACCTACTTTTATATTAAGATCTGTCTGCTGATTATATAGTCATATATGCAAGAGGAAAGTTTGGGAATACCCTCACTGACATAGTACAAAGAGGACCCAATATTACGAAAAGGTGGTGTCAATCAGTGGAACTGGTAGATTAAAACACTAAAAATGGAAAACCCACTCTCAAGACTCTCAAGTACTGTAGAGTGAGCATAAGCTTGAAGTAATCAACATGGCAGGAAGGACTCTAACGGTTTGTAGAAACTTTTCTGATAATAACTGGGGATGCAACCCGAAAATACTGCTCTGGATGTATACAGCAGAGCATAGTGAGACCAAAAATCACTTATAGAGGAGTGGCTTGGAGTAAAAGAGCTATTCTGGCTACCGCGAGAGCTAATTTCTCTAAAGTGGAAAGGTTAGCATTCGTATACATCACTGGGGCAATGAGAACCTATCTAACAGCAGTTGTTGGGGTAGTACTAAACCTTATTCCTCTTCCGGAAAGCATAGCCAAAAGGATCACACGAACAGTGATCGAGGAAGGAATGGTTAGGCATAGGCACATGCCATAAAATGGTACACGGGTGGCTCCAAAACGACAGAGGCACCTGGAATAGGGATATATGAGTCTAGAACCAAATATTTCGAAAGTTTCTGGATGTATTCGAGAATCTTCCAGGCGAAAATACGCGCCATTGAAAGATGCATCCGGTTCAACATTGACAGATACTATGAAAAGCAAGAAATTCTTATAATGTCTGATAGTCAAGCAGCTATCAGGGCGCTGAGCGCAAATATAATCGGCTCTGGGATGGTTTTGGGGTATCTAGAAAAACTAAATGAGCTAGGCAAAAGTAACAATGTAACGATCTGTGGGTTCCGGTACACAGGGGAATAAAATGAAACGAAATAACAGATAACCTCGCCAAGAGAGTTGCTAGATTGAGGCAAGTTAAAACTCCTCTGGGAACCTCTAACCAGAAGAGGTCAAGCTAGATGCATCAATCCAAGTAAAAATAATATTCAGGCCCTAGTAAACTGAACGGATATCTGAATTGATTTGGACCAGCGGATGAAGCCGAATATAGATTTTGTGGGGAACAGGATGAAACATTCATCTACCTACTCTCAAATGGCGATGCTTCGTACAACTCGATGGCCCTGTACCTGAGAGCATGTGAAATTGAGAGTCACCTAACCTGGTGCCTTCTGACATTCTGCACTTTTTAAAGGGAATCAGACTGGACGGCCAGCTGTAAATACAGCGAGAATAGGGGACACAATAGATCTTTCAGTTCGTAGTGTACCATCACCCTAATATTACATACATACATACAACAGGAATAAATTGAAGAAAAAAGAAAAGACATAACTATTGGGCAGCATCGTTATATTGTTACTTCAGTTTGTATTAATTTGCGCATTAATTGAGAGTGTACAGAAAGGCATCGTATGAAGTTGTGCATTATTAATTTTATTTTACTGTAATAAATAGTAAAACAAGGCTTTTCTGTTAAATACTTATATTCCTCAAAGTGTATTATCACCCTAGTCTTACATTCATACATACAATATCTTCCCTCATTCATAACAATCGATATTATGTTGGTAATATTATAGTCTACACATTGGATTAATTTATCTGTTAAAGGTAGTATGAGTTTTGTAAACCTAAACAAAGGAAACACTTCTAGCAAATATGTTTTCACGGTAGAGATTTGTATGCTACATACATATGTGCATGACTAAATCATTGTTGTTGCACACAATTGGGACTCGAAAATGCCACAAAAGTAATAGTAGCTGTTATATTCTACAACGCTTTCTCATTTTGAAAATGAAACAAAAAAGATAGAACTCGTAACAGTTCGTATCTAGTAATTATAAGTAGTCGTTGTTATGGCGATGTTTAGAGTTTGGCCATTACTTTAAGTGCCGGGTACAGTAATTCACAGGCCATCCTAATAACTTATTTACCGTTATGAGCTAATCTAGTTCTGGCACATAAAACTATATATTATCATTTTAACTTGGTAAAGTACTAACAGAGTAATTAAAGCTGAAACCTTCTTATCTCATATCTCACCATAGCAAATACATGTGTGTGCATATACAACACAAGCCTGTAACGTTTAATACGCATTAATAGTTTCGTCCTCTACATAATTTGTCTCTAAAACTTGAATTATTGCCTAGAGCATTTTAAACTGAAAGCTCTTCTTATGTGGATGTATTTTCAGGTGCTTTACCTAAAGCGTTACGTACTTCGTAAACTCTAATAAAACAGTGTCGATACCGGTAGGTAGTCATGCTCTAAAAAATAAGTAATGGAGTAAATGGAGGATTACTCTCAAATGCGTAGGTACGGTAGTTGAAGTTAACTCGTGCATTACGTTTTACTTGCAAAGTTTAACTGTTGAAGCTTGGGTCGCTAAAACGAATTTATGGTGGAGGAGCCGGGGGGTATGATGCTCATTAAAGGTGCGAAATTTGGAAATTTTAAAACTCAACGAATACGAAGATAAAATACTAAAAATATGTAAAGTGCTATTGATGATTGCTATAATTAATTTTATATTTGGTCTACACTTAAAAATTGTTACCTACATACTTATAAAAATGTCGGGAATATAATTATTAATTAAATAATTATTACGATTAAGTCAATGTAACATATCACTGCAGACAAGCGATCGGTCTAGTTGACTCAAATATTAAACTGTAAATTCAATATACCATGTATGGAATTAAACCACACTCTCCAGAGAATTGTTTGAACATGTTAATTTTATAGCTTTTCAGGTAAACTGAACGTTGTGTGTAGTATATATATATAAGCTCTATAGCTTACATAAATAACCTGGAAATATCGGTGTGAGTAAATGACACCTCCTAACTTATCACACATGGCGTTTCTAAATTACTAATGACACATCTGTTACTTGTGCCGTATACATAAATTTACAATGTACTACCTCAAGTATTCTCGGGACTGTTCCGTTCTAGATGTGTGACGGTAGAATTCATTCGAATTTATGAACTTGTACTTCTAATATGTTAAGTTTATAAATTTAGCGTATTAAGTAAACAGTCGAGAGACGAACAAAGACGAACCTGTATGGTTAGTTAGAGGTGCACTGAACACGTTTAGGTGTTATCTAGAGGCTTGTCATCTGCTTGTTATGTTGTCAGAGTAATAAGATCTCTGCCAAATTATTGAAAAATAAGTAATTTATCGGGTGGGCTGAAAAGTTCGTAGGCTGACACATATGTGACGCTACTAGTATTAAATTAATATGACTTTTAGTTAGCTCTAACCTTCAAAAGACACGTGTACAAATTTGATAACTGTCGTACAATTAGTTTGTGAAATATACACTCCGCCAAAAAAGTATCGCATAATTTAGTTTTGAATCATAAAAGTATCGCATAATCTTTGTTTGTAGCATAAAGTTGTAAATATACTTTAATGCGCTCTAAGATATAATTTCTATGATTGTTTAAATAAAATACAGGCCAAATAAAAACAAGAACTCATACTTGAGATTTTTATTAAAACAAGAAATTATAATTTTGGAAAGAAAAATGTCATAACAGTAGCTTTTAATACTGAGTATTGCCACCTCTGGCTATTATGACCGCTCGCATACGGTTTGGCAGAGATTCGATTAACCTCCGTATATAAGCCTGATCCAAATTCTCCCACTCGTCACGGAGAGCATTTGCTAGTCCATGCAGGTCCGCTGGGGCAACATTTTGGGTTCGTATCCGTCTGTGAAGGAGGTCCCACACGTGCTCGATAGGGTTCATGTCCGGACTTACCGCAGGCCAATCTAAAACTGGAATACCAACATCGTTAAGGTATTCCTGGACGATTATTGCAACTTGCGGTCGTGCATTATCGTGCATTAACATGAATTCGTTTCCTATAATTGGCGCATATGGTACTACATGTTCTTCTAAAATGTCCGTTATATACCTGTGGGCAGTCAGTGTACCTCTGTCTACTGGTACTAACTCTGTACGACCTGTTAAACAGATGCCTCCCCAAACCATAATAGAGCCACCAGCGAAATTAGGTCTAGGTCTGATATTACACTGCGAATAGCGCTCACCGTCTCGTCTGTACACTGAGATACGCCTATCTGAGGTGTAAAGACCAAATCTTGACTCATCTGTGAAGAGTATATTGGCCCAGTCATTAATGTTCCAATTTACATGTTCTCTGGCAAACCTTAAGCGAGCCACTCGGTGGTTCCTAGTGAGACGAGGGGCTGTTACAGCTACTCTAGCTCTTAATCCACTCTGTCGTAACCTATTCCGAATAGTTTGAGTACTCACACGAGTATTTCTGACTCTAGCCAAGTCGTTCTGCAATTGTCTCGCAGTTACATGTCTTCGACGTAATGCTTGTAGTAGTAAATAGCGGTCATCTTGGCGAGTAGAACATCTTGGACGACCTGGTACAGGTCTTCTACTGTAAATGCCTGTTTCCCTATATCTGGCTACGGCTCTAGAAACACTTGACTGATTGATATTCATCAAATTAGCAACGTATGCTTGAGATCGTCCATCTTCGATTAAAGCAACTATAGCAGCCACTTGTTCTGAAGTTAAATTGCTCATTTTAGTTTTAAAAGCGTTGGTACAGAACTCTGACTTCGCACTTTAAAATTTGTCCGTATAGGAAGACTTTCAATAAACAACTCAGCAAACCTTACACATATGCATTTTTCTAAATGTGTTCTTTTAGGAAAAAAATAAAGTAAAAACGCTAAGTTCCATTATTTTGTTAGTGTTTTTATAGTTCACATACACGAGGCAAACTTTTTGTGAACGTATAAAAATATCTTGGTTCATAAATGTCCTTTTTTAGTTTATGCGATACTTTTTTGGCGGAGTGTAGTATTTTGAGTGAAGGAACTTTTGTTCGTTTAAAGAAATGGATAAAAAGGAATTTCGTGTGTTAATAAAGCATTGCTTTTTGGCGAAAAAAAAATACTATTGAAGCCAAAGCTTGGCTTGATAAACATTATTCGGACTCTGCACCAGGAAAAGCAACCGTTGAAAAGTGGTTTGCTAAGTTTAAATGAGGCGAAATGAGCACCGAGGACGATGCACGCAGTGGACGCCCCAAAGAGGCTATTACCGACGAAAACATAAAAAAAGTCCACAAACTAATATTGGATAACCGAAAAGTCAAGTTAATTCAGATAGCTGAGACCCTAAAGATATCGAAGGAACGTGTTGGACATATCGTAGATGAATATTTGGATATAAAAAAAAGGTAAAGTTCTGGTCGGGGAAGGTGGTGAGAACACATGCACTTAGGCCACTCTTACCGGGCCCATTGGGCTACCTCCCCAGGGTGCCGGACACACCGAGCCGCTTAGGCAGAAGTTTTTATTGAAATGGTCACCCATCCAACAACTTGTTGTGCATATTGCTGTTTGACGCACAAAACTGACAATGATGCAACGTACCATTAAGCCGTACTGCCGGCAATATTTGGATATGCGAAAGCACTGTTCAAAATGGGTGCCGCGCGAGCTCACAATCGACCAAAAACAACAACGAATTGATGATTCTGAGCAGTGTTTGAGGCTGTTCATTCGTAATAAATCCGAATTTTTGCATCGATATGTGACAATGGATGAAACATGGCTCCATCATTTCACACCGGAGTCCAATCGACAGTCAGCCGAGTGGACTGCACGTGATGAACCGACTCCAAAGCGTGGAAAGACGCAAAAGGCGGCTGGCAAAGTTATGGCATCACTATTTTGGGATGCACGTGGTATAATAGTCATCGATTATCTTAAAAAGGGAAAAACCATCAACAGCGACTATTACGTAGCGTTATTGGAGCGTTTGAAGGACAAAATCGCGGAAAAACGTCCCCATTTGAAGAAGAAGAAAGTGCTGTTTCATCAAGACAATGCACCGTGCCACAAATCAATGAAAACGATAGCAAAATTCCATGAATTGGGCTTCGAATTGCTTCCCCACCCACCATATTCTCCAGATTTGGCCCACAGCGACTTTTTCCTGTACTCAGACCTCAAGAGAATGCTCGCTGGACAGAAATTTTGCGCTGATGAAGAGGTGATCGCCGAAACTGAAGCCTATTTTAAGGCTAAAGACAAACCGTACTATAAAAATGATATCGAAAAATTGTATGACCGCTATAATTGTTGTATCGCTCTCGAAGGCCACTATATTGAATAATCAAATCAAATTCTATAAAAAAAAATATTTTTTCTGTGTTAGCCTACGAACTTTTCAGTCCAACAGGTACTTCGCACTCTTGAATCTCGCATTAGGTATTGAAGTAGATGATCAGCGAGCAGGGGAGGGGCAACGGAGCTCGCTTATGGCCCTAGTTTATTTCTTTATACTCTTTAATTATCTGCGAGACAGTGAGTATGGTGTATAAACACAGAAATAGACATACCTACCGGTTGGACATTCATTCGTACAGCACCAGCAGCTGCAATAATATAAATCTTCCAAAGACTGACACTTCTGTAAACATTTTCTATATTATAGGGGTTTCTCCTTCTTCAATAAATTACCTTCTTCCATATTAAATTCACCTAACTTAACTACATTCCGTGAGCACGAGTATTTCATACTTATTATACTTCTATTTTTATATTAATGCTAGTTTTTATAATTGTATATGTAGATGTTCTTAGTTCCCGAATGCCAGACAACATTAACATATTTATTGGCAATGTACAAAATAGAGTTAACCAAAAGAAAAACATTTTTGTTACTAACTAAAGAAGTGTTCATATTGGGCCTTTATGGTTAATTGAACACTTTTTTCCTATCAATGTAATACCAATAATTTTCTCTTGTAGAAAGTAAAGAAAACCATAAGCGAAAGAATCAAAATACGTAAAGGATTCAAATGGGACATAAAATAGGAATAACATATTTTGTATTTTTAATTCACCGGTTGGTAGCAATATAACGCTGTCGTAGATAATAATATAAATTTTTCTTATTTCCATTATAACGCAATTACTAATAATTCCACTTCTCCAGCGCGAAAACTTAATGCGTTCATGGGAAAATCCTCGAAATATCTACCTATATTTGAATAATTTTAATACCACGGGCGCCCTATCATTATGCATTAATATTATTATTATTATCATAAAAACACCGTGCTGCTATAAAGCCCCCAGTACGAAACATGCAAGGCGGCATTTAACATCCTTAAACTACGTTCTTTCGTGGCTGTGAACGTACGCGTTTTGTTTTTATTGGACACATAATATGTGATCGTAAAATGTCAAACGTGTCTTACGGAGGTTTAAGAGCTGCACGATACTGCCAGACAGGGTAGTTGGTTGTTGGTTTGTATTTGCGACATGATTCTCTGAATTATTCGGGCGCTAGCTCTGAAATAAAACGCTCGGCGAAGAACGACGAACTATTTACCAAATAACTTCTTTCTTAAGGTATACTAAAATGTATTGTGTTGTAATGTTATACATCAGATTTGAATTTTAAAATTTTTTTTTAAAGAAAAATAATTATAACTGCGGCACATATGAATGATGACAAACCTTTTTTAATTTCTAAATTTGGACAAATAAGAATGGCCGAAATACTAAAAAATAAAACTTATTTCTCTAGCACTCAAATGCAGATAATGTATCGGATTTGATAGCGCGCAATTCCGACATCTTATTGCTCTATCCAACACATGATTTCTCTCTCGCAGAAACCCAGCGATATTTTGTAAGCATTTTTATCAATGTTTAGTATATTTTTGCTTTCCATAACGTCTTTTAGCATATTGCGCATAACAACGGTTTTTTAAAAAAAAAAAATGCGAGATTACTGAAAATGTGTCAAAATACATATACAGAAACTAGTGACGCATGCATGATTTTAAACATTCGCGAATGGCATTTATCATATACAGGTGTTTTGAAACATCGTTTAAAGATTTTAAGGGCATGTAGTACGATCGAAAATAAGATTAAAAGTCATAATAAACATATGTCCACAAATTAACTGTTTACGAGATAACAGCGATTTTATCGCAAATGCAGAATAAGTTTGCTTTAGCGGTTTTTATTAAGATGTTATTGTATTTTAACATAAAATAGATTATAACTAAAGAAGATGTTCAAAATGACGTCCTTCCATTTCGACACAGGATCTACATCTGCTTTCAAAGGAAGCGCGCACTCTTTCAAAAAACAAGGGTGTTTCTCGTATTATCTGGCAACAGTGTTCTATTCGTTGGCGCAACTCTGGAAGATCGTTTACCGGTGTTGCGTACACTAAACTTTTCAAATAACCACAGATACTAAAGTCCAACTGGTTTAGATCGGGAGACCTTGAAGGCCAAGCAATGGGACCTGCTCGCCCTATCCATCTCCCAGGAAATTCATTGTTAAGATGTTCCCTAACAGCACGCGTAAAGTGCGGTGGAGCTCCATCTTGCATAAACCAGAGGTTCAGTCTTAGATTTATAGGTAAATCTTCCAAAAGTTTAGGTAAAGTATTTTCCAAGAACTCGAGGTATGCAGGACCTTTTAAGCGTTGTGGCAAAACAATCGGTCCTAACAACCGTTCCCCTATCATGCCTAACCAGATGTTTAGAGAGAAACGTTGCTGGTGCCGAGCTTCAGCGGTAGCATGAGGATTCTCGTCACACCAAACGTGATTGTTGTGGAAATTAAATATTCCATTTTTAGTAAAACCAGCTTCATCAGTGAAAAGGATGTTATCAGCGAAATCTGGCCGATCAGCAGCTGTTCGCAAAAACCACTCACAGAAAGCCCTTTTCGCTTTATAATCCGGAGCAGTAAGGCCTTGTACCCGTTGGATATGGTAGGGGTATAGGAGTTGCTCATGAAGAGTTCTCCAAACAAGATTGCTGCTTACACCCACTTGAGTCGAAATTCTTCTAACACCAGTTTCGGGATTTTCATCAATAATATTCAAAATTCGATCTTCTATCTGTGGAGTACATGCTAATCTCTGCCGTCCAGTATCAGAAGACCGCTTCTCAAACGAACCAGTTTCTCTTAGTCGTTGAAAAACCGTCTGAAACATCACATGCGAAGGCAGTTGGCGATCAGGAAACGTTTCAGCATAGAAGCAACGTGCTTGTAAAGAATTCCCACTAGCACGACCGTACATGGACACCATATCGCCCATTTCAGCATTAGAATACGCAACCATTGTAATTGCTACAAATTGCACAAAACGTCAAATTAAACTGTCATAAAAAATAGCTGATAAGCACCTGTTTACTGGGATATGTTATATCCATGTACTACTAGGAACACTCGCTGTTGTCTCGTAAACGGTTGATTTGTGAACATATGTTTATTATGACTTTTAACCTTATTTTCGATCGTACTACATGCCCTTAAAATCTTTAAACGATGTTTCAAAACACCCTGTATATCAATAAATCGAAACACTTGTTGTCATTTTCAAAGTAAACTGCGCCAATAAATTAGAGTAACACTAAGGATTATAATTGTAATGTGTATAGTTTTTTGTAACCAACAAACTTTTATAAACCGGCCATATTTGCGTTTATATATCATAAAATGGGAACATTTCAAACTAAAACACAAGCAAACACTAAAAAAAAAAAAATTCTTAATGAACTAACAAATTAGACTTAAGTAACTAGAGAAAATTAAAATTTCAAGGGAATTAATAACGGGTATGTCCTCTATAAGATTGAATGACTACCCGACACCTTCGTGGCACACTTTCAATCAACCTCTTCTTGGGGTATATTAACCCATTCTTCGTGAAGTGCCACCAAAGCTGCAACAGAAATCTAGAGCCTATAAGAGCTCTAGCAGGTATCACATGATTCGTGAGTGTGTCTTCAATTTATCGGGTAGCACTTATTCGCCCAACTATAGGAACAGTACGAGTATGAACTGAAATTCTTGCCCACACCATGTCAGATCTTCTAAACCTGTCCATTTCCTGAACCAGTCCTTCACGATGGCGTTCACCTACACGCGCTCAAATTCGAAGACACCCATCACAACCTGTCAATCGAAATCGTGACTTATCGCTGAAAAGCATGGGAGACCACTGCTCCATCTGCCAATCATGCCGTTGAGCAAACGCCGGCCGATTGCTTTTGTAAATCATTAATTAATTATCATTAATTTCCCTTTATTCAATCGATTTTCCCGTGGGTCGGTAACGTTTCTACCGCATTATGTTTTGTTGAATCAGGTTTTTTTTTCATTTATTCTTGTTTACTGCGTCGTGTAACCGCGTGGGGGACCACCGCCGGATGTATAAACTGCGCGTTTAACAGTAGTACAGACATTCCTGCTCTGTGAGTTCGTTACCGGCAAAGCTATCAGTACGGCGCAGACTGTCCCAACCCTCCGAGCGGGGATTTCGGTGTCGGCAAACCTCTCTGGAACGAAGCAGACTGTCTCGACCCTCCGAACTGTGATTTCGGTGCCGGCACAGCTCTCTGGCACGACCCAGCACTGTCTCTGAGCTGTGTTTTCAGCACCTGCAAATCACTTTGGCATGACACAGCACCAACTTGTATTTTAAAACCGTGCATGTACTTTTGACCCGTACCGGTATATTCTAGCATGAAGCTAATCGTCTCTGAGCAGTGTTTTCGGCACCGGCAAAGCTGTCTGACGCGTCACAGCACCAAACCGTGCGAGTATTTCTGACTCGTCCCGATATATAGATTTTACTCTTTCAATTTTATCATCTAAATTGGGCAATTAATATTTCAAGCCTAAATTTAAAAGCGCTTCAGTTTACGTCAAATATTTGTTGTCCATACATGTGTTTTCGTCACTTCCCTGTTTGTTTTGTCGTTGTACAGTTTTTGTTGTCTCAATTAAAAACACGTTTTAACTCTTTTAATTGTTGCGCATACGTTGATCACAACCCTGGATATCCCGCACTCACACAAACATCTACCATTCTGGGATAAAATATTATTATAACGACAAATAAGCGGAACCACTGACCGATTCTCGCGTGGCATTTTGTTTGAATGCCGAGCCGCACAACCAGCGCCGCAGGGCGAACCGTGGAACCGCCCGCAGTATAATTGGACTTATGTTTAATGAAGCTTTAACTAGTCAACGTTATTTAGATATTCTCCAAACATCGTTAGAAGATTTCGTAGATGACCTACCTTTGGCAGGCCGAATTGAGCTATGGTACCAACAAGATGGTTGCCTGGCTCAAGGTTCAAGAAACGCGGTAGATTTTTTGACAAATGTTTGGAATAAGGTTATTGCCACCAATACTAATGTTTGGTGGCCAGCCAAGTCACGGATTGGTCGGCGTATTTTTTTAACCGTTAAAGAATAAAGTATACGGAAGTAATTACAATTACAATAATGTTGAGGAACTGCGCGAAACAGTGCTAGAAGCGTGTGCTGGTATTAATCGAAATACATTACTTAAAGTAACTCGAAGTGTTTTCAGACAATGTCAAATATGTTAAGCTAACAATGGTCAGCATTTTGAGCAGTACATCTGATTATTAGAATTAGGTTTTGTTTCTTTATGTTTATTTATACATTTTGCTCGTACATTTCGATCCATGTAAGCCTATTTGATTAAAATGTAAAAACATTTAATTTTCTGGCATTTTTTATTCTATCATATGCTATCGTACATCGCTGGGAAGAGAATAAAAAGTTCTATAGATTGAGTTAAAAATCAAATATAGCGTCCATATAACTTAAGGAAGTTGGTACGAATACCTCAAAAGCCGCCGCTTTGAATTTTTTATCAACATCAATTTTAAATTAGTCTTATTGATCACAATAACTTTTATATGCAACTTTTTTTCGTACCTCTTACACTTACGAAGATATCTGACATACAAGAAAGTAACGGTTTTTTTTGTTATTTTTTAAATAACTTCTGGCGGGTTTCGACATTTTAAACTGTTTTAAATAGATTTTAAATCAACACATAAAACTGCAAAACCTTGCCCATTTAACAAAATCTTCTTTTTCAATGATAAGAAAGTTACCTATGCGATTTCACTTGATTTGGGACACACGGTAGATATCATAACTGGAGCTGATAGGAGCTTTTGATAAATTATTTAATTCAACAACATCCAAAACGTTTATGTTCTGATCTCTGTTTCTCTAATGGTGAACTCACATAGAAAGATATATGTATTTCGGTTGTCGTTTATTTAGCGTATGTCACGGCAATACTTGCTGGAGCAACCAAGCATAAGGTAATTTAACGCCATACACGTGGTCCAAGGGTCGTACTTTCTTGTAGCAATCCTAATTAAGTACGTTAATAACGTATAGAATTGCAGAAGTGAAAGTGAAGGTACGGAGCAGCTATTCTATGTCTGTTGCATTTCTACTTCTCGGCGGCATAGCGATATATATAGCTCCCTTTATTCGGTTATTTATGAGATTGTAGATGACAGACTGGTGCTGTACTGCTTCTCTGTAACCATTATTCCCAAACGCTAGTCTGAGTAAACTTCGGGCAACTTTCGGCACGTGTAATGCAGCAGGAGTGCGACCGGCTCTAAACTACGAGCGCTGCTATTTGCTGTTGAGGAGAACTTGAAAGTTTACGAGCTGCACTGTTCATTTACACATTGTTTTTGCGTTCCCCCGTATTTGTGTGCCAGTGTTCTTGTAGCATTATTGCCTTAAATATGACGAAAGTTTTCGGGTAAAATTTGGGTTATTGGAATTTCCGCAACAGCCAACTTATTCATCATTGTTTTCGGCGAAAGTTTACCTCGTTTTGTGGTCCTTTTCAAATGTGTTCGTTTGAAATTTATAGCTGTTTCGCTGATGGGGAGGTACTCGAAAATAAACGGCGTTTGTTTTAGAACTCGTCATAAAAAACTAGCGTAGATCATCCGAGTTACCAACACCTGCCTACAAACAACTTCCATCAGTCTTACATAAGTTGTAATGTTCTGATTCAGAGTAGGTGCCGACATTTTATATGAAATATTACAGAGAAACAAATATTATTCATGTCAGAAAATATAAGAATTATAATAAGTTGATTAAGTCTTTATACAGTCAACGTAGCATATTTTATATTATATTACAAGAGTATGAAGTAGGGATTTGGTAGATACACAAAAGTTCTTAGGTGATTGAGTTAATCTTTTCTCAACATCTCTATACTTTACGATTTTTTTGCTTCGCCTACCTCGAATTAGTTCTCTGCTAGTCTTTTCGACAAGCTTTTGCAACCTTATTTTCTTCTCTTTCCGTCCTGTACCTTTAGAGATGCTCCTACGTCTTGTTTTTCCACGTTAACATTATCGTTTCATTTTTTTTTATCTTTCAAATTGTGTTTTCTTTCCCATGTTAGTGCGGCTTAGCTAGAATTTGTATCTTTTAGTCTCATTTACTTACAGATATTTTCTTATACTTAAAACGGTCTCAGATTTTCGTTTAATTTCTTTCAATTTTAGTAAACTCCCCTCAATTCCTATGTTTTGACAGTTGACGTTTTCTTTTCAAGGCTAGGTCTGTTTGATCTGCACTTACCGGTATTATCGATTCCCACGCATCGATGTGTCGATCGATCGTGTTCCATTCAGTTCTGCCCTATTCTGTGTTTACATCTTTTCGACGTTAGAGGGCACCTCTATGTCCGTTTTCTTATTTTATTTTTCTGTTTTCTAATTGGTTGACGTATCCTCCCTTCCGGCTTCCTGTTCCTGTTTCATCTTGGTGGTTGGTGGAGACGCGTTCTCACGAGTACATCATCCTATCTTTGGAAATTTTGGATATTTTCACACATCTGTGGATTTTATTGGAAGATTGCCTGAAATAATCATTGGCCGTATCTTCGCTTGTGTTTGATGTGGAATTTTTGTGATTACCACGGCAGATGAATTCGATAATTCGAGATATAATTTGAGAACCCACGCGTCTGCAACGCCATATCTCTTTCTTTCTTCTCTTCGTTGTAAAAGCTCGTCACTTAACGAGGTCTTTATATTCTCATCATTTTTGGAACCCTGGAATTTTACCTTCGTTTTATGTGAGAATTTGATCACTCACGTGCGGCTGAGGACTTCTGGGAATTGTTGAGTCCTTCGGAGAACCTACCGCTTTTGGAAATTCCGTGGACCGTCTGCTTCGGGTATTACCGAGTCAGCCCAGAGACTACGATCTGTTCGGATAGGAGAGGATCTCCATGCCCCGTAACAGCTAATTGAGAACAAAAGCTAAGTTGCACGTTTTCTTTTTATTTGTAAATTTTGTCCGCGTTTAAAACTTTCATTAGTAAATAACTACCCCGATCACTTAGTTTTTCTTTTTTTAATGTTTTATTCAACAAATCTGGAAATTATTTATGTTATATCAAGGATCGGAGGGTGTCACTAGTTCAGTACAATAGTTTAACTGTAGTATTCATATATCCTTTCATTTGTTTTTAACGAATTAAGAATATTTATTTAAAACATCAACCGATTAAATATCGGCCTGTAATATACAGGGTGAGTTATTCACCGCTAGTATAATCCAGTCAAATATTTAGCTTTATTTTAGTAGTTTATTTTTTTGTAACTGTAAAATTTTCTTGAATTTAAATTAACTCTTAGCGTAAGAATTTTCTTTATATAACGTGTGTGAACTGATTGCGTTGGCCAAAGCGATCGGTGTTCGAATCCTATCGCAGGATTATCTGTTATTTTTGTTCAATATTTCATTCTTATTTTTAATAGTCGTTAATAACGTTTACTGATACAGAATATCATACTTATTATTTGAATTCTATGTCAATAATACCAACATTTTCCCCGTTATGTTATGTTAAAATTTATTAATAAAAGTTTAACTGCTCTATCAGTAAATCTATCCTTTTATTTTTTTGTGTATGTGTTTTGCCAACTGCTTTACCCCTCGATATTCATTTAACACCTTGGATTTCTGCTTATCTTGGGGGCATGACAGGGTAAGTAATCCTAAGCAGGTGGCGCCGAAATTTTTATCCATCTTGGGTTTGTGTTTCTAATCAACCCACTCCCTCGCCGACGAGCCGGCTAGCACCCTGCATGATTGCCGAATATCAACCCACTTATTCGAAGGTTTGTAAAGCGTGTGCATCACCTTTTCTGTTTTTATTTTCATTTCTTGCCTCGCGGTTTTTCTCGGTGTTCTACCGTCACTTTCGGTGCCGAAAATTTAGGTAACAACTTGCAACTGTCGGTTTTAATGGTCTACCACTACCTGGTTTTTGGAACGTAGACCGTGCCACTGATTCTTGTATCAATTGCCGCAAACTGTCATATGTTACTGGAAAATTCAACCATTCTCCATTTTCTAATTTTACACCATTTCTAAAGTATGATTCGATAATAAAAACTTTATGATTTATTGTAAACACTTTTGAGTGTCAATAGACCAATGCAATATGACAGATGTATTTTGTTTGTCACTATCACGTCTATCAACATGATATTTTGAATAGATGATTTCATAGCTTGCTGGAGGGTAAATTTAATGATCGTATTGTATTGTAATTTTAGCTTGATAAAGGTACTTAAATGTTTTACCGAAACGTCCCAAAAAATAAATAAATGTAAAGAATTATTAACAATATACAGTCACCGACAGAATAGTGGACATAGTATTATACATATTTTATCATCAATGTATTTGTTTTGTAATGTTAGTATGTTTTTGGATATTATTTATGTTTAACTATTTAATCTGCAGAATATCATATGATTTTGTATATCATTAAATAAGTATGAGTAAAATTTATAGTTTAATTAAAAATCGCTGTCCACTCAATTCTATCGGTGACTGTATGTGCCCAAATAGCCATAATTTACTTATACTACACTGAGAAAAATGGATTGTAGAAATTAGATAGTAAATCTCTTTATGTTAATTAGTAACATAATTATTGTCAAAACGACAATATGTGGGGTATTAAGAGTAAAATAACCAGATGTTACCATGCTTATAGTAAGAGGTAAAATCTGGATGTTACCAGGTATTCGATGCATATTCAATTTCTAACATAAATGTTCGTAACGCTCTTCCCACCCCTTGCTCTATTCATTCTCGATCTTTACCGAAGAAATCGACCAATAAGCTGTATTGCCACTCACACGTGTTATGTACGTGTGATACAGGTGTACGTATTCGTGTCGGTGCATGTTTGTGTCTGCACAGAGAAAAATCCATGTTGTAATATTTACACTTCACTGTTTGACGGAAATTGTAGTAAGAATTCCTACTATTGTGCAAAATTTTAGAACAACGGCGTTGCATTTTCCTATATCACGGTTACAAAAAAAGCAATAAAATTGTTTAAAAATATTGGATGACAATCTTCTACAAAATATAGTGAAATGTTTTACAATATTTTACAACAAGTGAATATAATAAATTGCATATAATGTAGTGAAGACAGTTATAATAACAGGTGTAGCAAATTTACTGTGTTGTGTTTATTTAGGTTAGGTTAGGTGCTTGCAACAGTCACCTTACTTTGATTATTGAAAACGGCATTAATAATGAGATGGAATGAAATGAATGCTGTATAGTTTTATATCTATATAGTAGGAATATCATAATACTCATAATTGGTTTAGCTACATAAATATGTGATACTACAGCTTTTGTCGTAAAGATGGCGCTACGCTTGTTTCATAATCTTTGAAATTCGTACTCAATGTAAATTGTGATCGGTAAATGTGGCTGCGTAATATCTATATGATGCTTATACATGGTTAACGTCGTGTAAAAAGTACTGTGGACAATCGCCCACAGACGAGAATTACGAGGCGCTTCAATACCGGTAGTACTCTACAGTACACGGGCCGGTCTGATTCCCGCAATCCTGCCCGATACGACGGCAATTCGCCCGGCTGTCACCGGCTAATCAAATTATATTAATTAATTATAATTAAAAATTATTAAACTATATTTATTATAGTTTTCATTGTTGACAGTTATTATCAAATATAGTCAGCGCTACTAGACATTTTTTTCACATTTACTAACATGTATGCTCAAATTAATAATACAAATATAGTACACTTTACCATACGAGTTAATAAAAAGTATTCACAGATATTTACTATACAGATATTGTCACCGGTAATATAAAATATGATTGTCCCTATAGGAGCTATAAAATATATCAAAGTATACTATATTTATGTTAAAGAGTACTATCTATTTCTCTCAGTGTAGTATTAAATACTAAATCATACTCATCAATACTAAATCAATCATCTCGTGTCACACTTGAATTTCTAGACATAATTCTGAAATAAAATCGAAGAATTGGGGATAACGACATAGGATAAAATTCTTAAACACTGACGGTTAGCACAAATTGTGAGTTTAAACAGTACTAACTGGCTTTTCGCATAAGTACACGTTGTTTAATTCAGACAAATATTGTAGCAGATTTTGTTTTTTATCATTTCGCAGCGTCTACGACACTTACCGGCAAAAAACGGTTTTATTTATGCTCAGTTCATAGGCTCGCTGTACGGGAAGGCACGCGCGTTACTATACAATACGATGTAAAATAGTGATTTTATCGCTACGCCAATGTGTTTCAGCTGCAGGTGTTCTGCGGTCGAGTCTGTTTATCTGATTCTTATCGCCCTAGTCGGCTAAATCCATTTCTGATCGAAATTTCGCTGTGAGATATCGGTTATTTCTACGGGCTACAGCGGTACGCATACGAAGTATATACAAAGAGCAATTAAAAATGTTTGCATCGTAGAACTAGGAATTGTATATACCGATATACGCTGTTTATAGATGCCGCTCGTGTTCCGGCCATCGCTTTGCGCCTAAAACACGCTTCAGTTTACTTATAATTCACAATATGATAAAATGCCCTTACCCAAAGTGGTAGGTGATAGGCGTTAAATGAAGCAATTTAGCTAATCTTTTAGCTTTTAAATTTACTATCCCAAGTAAATTTAAAATTTATTGTGGATCCGTCCACTAGCGGCCCTATTTAGAATTTAAAAATGTTTGCATTAAGTTGCCTCTTGCCGCTTTAGTCATAAGTAGAGCAGACCACTATCCGTGCGCGCCATGAGCGCCGATATAGGGATGACTGTATTGCATATTACTTTAATAGCAGAAAACCAAATGTATATTTAATTATTTCTGATAGAATAAATGTCTTTACTTCTATACTTATACCGGTAAAAAGCTCATATTGCGTCCCTATTCTATCGCATATTCTAGTATATTACGAATTACACTCCCATACCGGCGCACATGGCGCGCACGGAAAATGGTCTGCTCTAGTCATAAGTCTCCACGATATCGCGTCTCTCCATTCTTAGTGGAACTGTGTATATTATAAGGAAAGTATTATCAATAACACTAATCATATTTTCTTATTTCCAGGTAAGTGTTGCTGCATCAAACAACCACATGGAGCACAGTAAAAGGTATTTCGCTCTACTTAATTAAAGATATGCGCTGACATTTATTACAATATATTAGATATTCGTTAGGTAACAAATATGTACCGAAAAACTCTTTACTCATTTTTCTCATGCAATACATGGTCTACATTTGATGGAGTTACGCGTACACGAAACCGAAACCGTTGTTCAGCTTTTGCGTGTCTAAAAATCGTAACTTTACATAGGGCTTATTCATATGTGACGCGCTTTAATTATAAATTCTTTGCTTCCGTAAAATTCGGCTGTAAATTAATTAAATTATTTATATCACGAGTATGGTAAGTACAAGGATACGGTAAAAATGGCTATACATTTTCATTTTTTATTCGTTACAGTGTACTTTAGCGTAGGGCTCGCATATGCAACCGTTCCGGAGTAAAAGCCAACGTATGCATTAGGCTCGTTTTAGAATGTAGTCGGCCGTGCTTTGAGACCATTTTCAGGGATCATTAATTCATCCCCAGTGAATGAACCCTGGTGCGCTCGCGTTTCGCCGGCGACCGCCATGCTATGACAATTCCAGATTCTCAGAATAACTTAGCAAATGGTAGAATTTAATGGAGATGTATTGTACGGTGAGTGCTGTTCTGCAGTGGAAATTAGTAAATGGAAATATATTAAGTGTTATATCTTAATAAGTATACAAGGGCATAGTTCTGTGGGTAATTGCTATCTTCTTACAATTAGTAATCTTCTTATACATTTCAAGTACTAAGTACTAAGACTGCAGGTATGTAGTTTGAATATAAAGTTGATTATTAGCTACTGATTCCTTCATGGGCATAATGGTTAGGTACGTTTGTAATTACAACGAATATAAAATGTGTAGGCTATTTTAAATTCGTGGGGTTTTATAAAAAGCCTACATTTGATATTCGTTGTAATTAGCTTCCTAGCTAATGATCAACTATGTAAAATCTAAACTGATCTAAAATTTAGGCGTAAGAATTCAGGAACCAAAAGTAATTCATAAATTGTTTAATCTGTTATTATATTAAAAAATGTATTATGCACAAAAAAGGTTTTATTACTAAATTGCTTTTGACATTTTTGCTGGTAAACCGTGACTAAACTAACTATCTAGAGTAAATTCATTTATTTTAACTATTTTAATGATCTTTTTGCCTAACTAATGTCTTTGAATTGGTTTTCTAAAAGCTTCGCTAGGCCCCACTTGCAGCACAGAAAAATATATACTGGCGAGCAAAAATTTGAGATCACATTGAAACTACGAAGTATATTTCAAATTTTCTGTTTTAACCTTACATTCAAAATTGTAAACCATGGTAGGCGCTGAGTGATTTATTTTCCGAGAAATGTCATCTATCATACATATTATCTGTCATTTATTATCACCTTGTTTACGACTGTTATGAGGTAGCATGCATTCACTGTAAGTGAACATTCACATTTAGTTTAGATCCTATCGTTGTGGCAAGAATTGTGCCGTTGATACAAGATGGCCGAGGAAAACGTGAAACTGCAAGAATTATTGGTAAGAGTCTGTGTGCTGTACAAAAGATGTGCCAAAGCTATGAGGAGACTGGCCTGTTAATCTGGTAGAGAAAGATTCACCACCCAAGGAGATGATTTCTTTTTGGTGTCTGCAAATTTGCGGAATAAAAGAAGTTCTCTGGTTTTGCTACGAAATCATTTCAAATATTAGTGAAGGGACCGTTAGAAGAAGGTTTTGTTCTGGTGGGTTTTCTTGTAGGAGGATAGGTACAAGTCCAGCTTTGCAACGCCGGCATCGTCTTGCTAGATTGGCTTTTGCCCGAACTCACCAGGCAAAGAATGATGTGGACTGGAGTGGGGTTATGTTTTCAGATGAATCGTATTTGCCTTAATGGGTCAGACGGACGTCGACGGATGTGGAGAAGAGCTGGAGTAAGATAAGGTCTAGTTCGTATTGAAGAGCGACTCCCATTTGGAGGTGGGTCGGTTATGGTTTAGATACGAACCACTTCACAAGCACACACAAAATGCAGTGCGTGCTAGTGAAACGATTCTTTATACAGAATGGCTCCCTGATATCTCATAGGTACATATCGAAGGTTCTAGAAGGATCATGTTGTGGCCTTCATGATCGCTATGGGTATTTTTCTGCAAGATAATGCTAGAACTCACGTAGCCAGAGTTGTCAAAGAATACCCGAATGACATGGGAATTAGGCGGTTCAATTGGCCGACTATCAGTCCGGGCATGAATCCCATCGAACATTAATGGGATGAGTTGGGACGACGTATCCGAAAGCATATACTAGCTCCAAGAACTGCTCAAGAGCTCAGAGAGTTGCTATTGCCAGAATGGCATAACATCGATCAGAATGTGATACCTGACTTGATTGAATGTATGCCTCGTCGACTTCAGGCAATCATTAACACAAGAAGTTATTAGTGAAACTTTTTTTAGCTCCATTTTACTGCTACGAACAAAAATAGGAGCTTCATTTAAATGTAAATTTTAATAAATTATGAAACCCAAGAATATGCTTAGCGATTCAGCACTCATGTCTGCAATTTGCAAATAGAAGGTTAAAATAGACGAACTCATAACGAACTGAGCCCATAGCTTAATAGGTTTAGAAGCAAATTGTATACTTTGTGAGTAAATGTTCATTTCCTCGACCTATGCAGCATTGTTAGCAGAACTACCTAATCCGAGAAATAGCGAACAATATATTTTATAGGCTGCAGCGTATTATCATAATTTCCGCTTGTATTTTGTTTGTTGTTATTGTGGAGCCGTCTAACGTAAAGTCTCCGGAAACACTGCAGCTGCTTAGCTTTTTGTATCAAATCTTCCATTTCCTTTACCCATTAAATTATGCCAGCGATTCTAATATCCTGGTGCCCTGAACTCGCCCGTACAGGTATTATGGCTGATTGATGGAAATAATCCTCTGCGTTTATTTTTGCTTTACCAAAAATTGCCTACATTTTTGCGTCACATAGAGTGTGGTATATGATCTCTGTTAGTCTATTATACAGTGTGCATTGGCCATCTGCTGTGAACATTTCAATTTTCTGTAGGTGTCCATTCAGTGCAGAATATCCTGCTATGAAACCTGCTACTATGCGAAGATGAATCCTTCTAAGGTTTAGTAGTTTTTCACTCTTCTTCTTTGATGATGTGATTTGATTACCATGAGTTTGTCTGGTTGCGTTGTTGTTCTTTGTGTTTCTCTTGGATTCAATTCCTTTACCTGCTCCAGTATTGCCTTTTGGGCACCCCTAGAACAGGTTCTGGGTCTATAAATAAAGCTGATGATCTCTTTGTTGCCAATTCGTCGACTCTTTCCTATCTTTCGATTCCCGAACGTCCGGGCACCCACAGCAACGTGACTTTATTGCGGTCTGCCAGGCTATTCATTTCTCGATTGCATTTCCCAAGCAGTCTTGATTATATCCTGGGGTTCACTAATACCATCTAATGGTTTCTGTTGCACAATGCAATATTGCGTATACCGCTGCTTCGGTCATGTACACTGATGACAGATAATATTTGCTATTATTAGCGTGTGCAATAATCGTTTGGAATTGTTGCCGAATTTGTTTTATACCTTCCTTCTATAAGAAATAATATTACTTACGAACCCAAACATACAAACTGGATCTCCCATCCGCATCAAATATTAGAAAACGATAATTATTTTACGGATCAACAATGAACCCATCTTGTAACAAAACTTGTCTGCAAAGCAGAATCCCAAAAATTACAATGAAGAATCTCTGCGATTCTTTTGGAGATCAGCGCACGCAATACGTCATTTTTTTCATTATGTTCTTCACCTACATGGATGCGTACGTATATTTTCCAAATCGCAGTAACACAAAAAGAGGGAGCACATTATATTTCATCATCCAATATCATCTGACCTACTTCAGCGCTCCTTGATATAAATCACCCTTCAACTAATGACGTATTTAGACCTACTATACGTTGCGAAAGGGTCGAGCTCTAATGAAATTCCATAAATCAAGCCAAAGAGTTTGATATATCCTCACCGAAGCCCTCTAAACTCCTGCGCGCCACTTAGGACAATTTTATTAATCCGTTTCACAAAAAGTTGAGTAATTAACTAAATAAATCTCCTTTTATTACACCCAAGTTGGCTTAATTTACTTCTTGATTATTAAGTTTACGCCCTATATTAGAAGAAATCATGGTACCTATCTTTTTCTTCAATCTATTATATTTGCATCATAATATATTGCGTATCATGTACAATTATTTGTATAATATTCTAAATTATTTCTACATTTAAGCTCTCTTACTTGGATATTTAATTTTGGACAACGGTTGAAATATACCTGCTTTAATATCATAAACGTATGAATGTTAGTTTTGTATCACATCAACAGTAATATTATCTTTCTTTACACTACCGAGTGCGAAGAAACTGAGAAGGGCATATAAAGGCCGAATTAATACTATCGAATTTGGGGAGACGAAAGCACTTAGAAACCTAATACGGTTAAATTTTGAGCAAACATAGCGGTTGGAATATAATCTGTGTCGGTTTGTTTAGGGTAGTTCAGTGAACGTGCATTCCGACACTGGAAAAACAGAATTGTACGCACCCTCTGTCTATATTGTATCGTTTTAAATAACCCCCATCGTATGCGGCGATCAATGTTGTAATCCAAAGCGATTCATTTACAAAATATTTGCTTGCGGTAAATTTCACGGTAAGTACGAGAAAATAAAGCGAGTGTTAATTTAAAAATACAAAATAAAATGGAAACACATTCAATTCGTTCCTTATTTCATCTATTTACCCAGTGTATGTAGTTAGACACTAATATCTATTGTCATTTTAGAGAGATTTCTGAAAACATGTCTTTTTCTTTTCAATTCTTTGTTCTACCACTATTTGAAGAGATGTGGAAAAAATAAACCCTCGCTCACACACTTTTATGTCGTGATTCGGAGATACCTTCATAATATACTTTGGATTTGTATTTAGTATTAGAATTTCGTGTTACTATTCAGTATTATTATTACTAATAATAATAATAATAATGGTGTCTTTATTTATATATATATATATGTGGCTCCACGCCCCGTACGGAGCTTCGCCGCTTCCCCAGATTCTTATTGGCCGAATCAGATCCTTGCCCTTATACCATCCAGGCGATTTCTCTGGCTTTGATTCCTATTCTCTTCCATGTGCTGCGATTTTGTGCCAACCTCTTCCATCCAGATTCGACTCCCATTTGCCTCAGATCCTCTTCCACCTCATCCATCCATCTCATTCTTGGTCTGCCTCTCGCCCTTCTCCCGTCCATATTCCATTCGGTCAGTGCCCTCGCATTTTCCTCCGGCCTTTTCCTAAATATATGTCCTAACCATTTTATCCTCAACATTTTTATATACCCTAATACATTTTTACCGCCCAGTTCTTTCATTATTTCATTGTTAGTTCGTCTTCTGTACACTCCACTTTCCAACAATACCCCACCCAACATTCTTCTTATCATTTTTCGTTCTTGAATTAACAGCATTTTCTCTCCTTCTTTAGTCAAGGTCATGGCTTCGGCTGCATATGTTAATATAGGTCTTAACAAAGTTTGGTACATTTTTACCTTAGTTCTTTTTGAGATCCGTCTATTCATGAAAGTCTTTTTGTTTGCGTAAAACGCTGCGTTCACTTGTTGTATCTTTTCCTTTATTTCTTCTAACCTATCCCCTGTTCTACATACGGTTACACCTAGGTATTTAATTTTACTGACAGTTTCAAAAGTGTGCTTTATTTAATCAAGATTAATAATCAAAACAATACAAAAGAAAATAAAAAACTAACTAATGGGGGAAGTTCAGTCATCAAAATCTGATGACCGCTCTTTCTTTCACTTAACCTCCGGGGCACATGGGCAAAAGAAAAATAAATCCTTAAAATTAAACAAAAAAATAATAGTTTAGTTTAGTTTAGTTAGTTAGTGATTTATATGCATATACTAGGGGGAGCAAAAGTAATGTTATAATGTGATGGTGCCATAATTTTTGCAAATGGCGTCAAACATCATTATGGTTTGACATTTATGTTGTAGACAGATAGCGAATTAGTTGACAGCAAGCAATCGAGCGATATACAATGCCACAATCACACACAACAGCAATCTACACTCGCTTTACTTTTTTCCAATTTATACTGAGGAACTTTTGTCATTTATTAAGTTATTAAAAAACTAAACCGCTTGTGGCATTGACAATATACCAATAGATTTTCTTAAAAAATGTCCTGAAACTTACATAGACCCGTTTGTCACATTATAAATTATTCAATGCAATGTGGTTGTTTTCCACAATATTTAAAACATGCTGTCATCGTGCCCCTTTGTAAGAAGGGTGACCCTAATGATTTAAATAGCTATGGACCAATAAACTTATTAACCGTTTTTTTCTAAATTGTTTGAAAAAGTCGTTCAGACTTGTTTATATATGATCTTTATTAAATATGATTTAATAAATAAACATCAGCATGGCTTTCAGAAGGATAAAGGTATTGATACAGGGATATTTGAGTTTGTTTAGAATGTTGTTTACGCCTTAGAGAATAAGCAGGTTCCATGTGGTGTCATGTTGGATCTGTCGAAGGCGTTTGACAGCATAGATCATCAGAAATTAGTGAAACAATTGGAATGCTACGGGGTTAGAGGAAGTGCCCTCTTAAAGTTCAAATCTTACCTTTCGAATAGAAAGCAAACAGTCTATTTACATTCTGGTGGAAAACCTGTATATTCAAAAGATATTGTTATTAATAGTGGTGTCCACAGGGTAGCGTTTATTTCAATTATATTTATGCTGTCAAACATGTCGGCGATCCACACTCTATAACTGTTCATTACGCGGATGACACTTGCATACCGATTGTGGAAAATGACTTAAGTTCTTTAATCGCCAGGGGGGATAACTATATGCAGAGTGTGGAACATTGGCTCTCCCAAAACCATTTGAGTCTTAACCACAACAAGACCAATATAATGTTATTTAAGACTAAACAAAGTATTTATCCTGGTACTATTATACTTAACAACTTCGCATATCCTATTCAAAATGATTCGTGTGTTAGATGTTATGATAGACGATTCTTTAAAATGGAGACAACACATAGACGTTAAGCTAAGTCTAAGAAGCTAGGCTGTTTCTGCTATGATGTTCGTCAGCTGAAAGATCTAATAAGTAATAATATCTTACGTATGGCATACTACAGTTGCTGTCATTCTCAGTTGAAATATGGAATTATTGTTTGGGGTGGCAGTAGTGACACCGCATCTTTGTGTTGCAGAAACGAATCTTAAGAGCTATGCTACAACTTCAATATATAGAATCATGCCGAGGACATTTCAGGATGAATAATATTTGAACTATTTTTGCAATTTCTATTTACGAATCCTTAGTTTTTCTCTTTAAGAACAAACACATATTTCAAATTAATACTTTTGAACATATATATCCTACTAGACATAAGGACAACTACCGCTACCCTAAACACAGACTGTCATCAACACAAAATAGTATAGCGTATAACTGTTATAATTTTTGTAATAAACTGCCAACTGCCGTTAAAAAAAAATAACCTCACAACGTTTAAATAAACAATCTTCAAATATCTGTGTGAATTAGAACCCTACAGCGTTGACGATTTTGTTAATATTTAATTATGGTAGTTTTAGAATATCTACCTATGTACTTCGTTTTTCTTTTTTCTCTTGTATTTTCTTATTTTGACATTTTGCTTCTGTAAATTTATTGTTTATTTACAAATTGCAATAAACTGTTTACTTATTTATTTATTTATTTATTTATATTTCCTTTATCGTTATCCTTTCTCATATGCATATATTTCGTTTCATTTGCTTTTCTTCTTAGCCACACCTTGTGCGCTTTCCACTCCAAACTTCTCCCTATTTCTTGAATTTCCTTTCTCGTTGTTGCTAAGATGGTGACGTCATCTGCATGGGCCAGACACTGGTGACTTCAGAAACTTCGTTATTAAGTTTTACTCTAGTTATGCCTTTTTCAATTGTTATCTTTACTATCTGGGATTTGTAACTCTCTCATGGTTTTACAGATTTTCATCCTTCTTATTGTTTGTACGTTTGCTCAAAATCGATAAATAGTGCATGCAGCTCTATATTATGCTCGTAGCAAAATGCTTGTACTTCTTTTGAGGTAAAGATATGGTTCATTGTGGTTCATGACCGAGGGACTACACTGATATTCACCTAACAGTGTTCTGCATAGCTCTCCAACTTATTCCTTACTGCAATTGTTAATACTTTGTATACTGTGTCTGGTAGCGCTGTGCCTCTATATTCCTTGCAAGTGCGTTTATCACCTTTCTTATGTAACGGTATTATAATTGCTTCATTCCACGTTTCTAGCATCCTTTCGTGCCTCCATATATCGTGTATCCGTGTGTATATTTCTTTTTTCAGCTGGTTCTTCTTCTTTGCACACACCGATTACTCATAATATGAAATATGAATCTAACCTATCTGGATGGTTTTCTATCAAATGTGCAAACTAATTCATTAAGTATTAAATGTTTATTCAACTCTTAAGCGCAGGAAATATGAATATGTAACACCACAATTGATTAGAACTTCTTTTTTGAGTTAAGAAATGAAGATTAAATCCAGCCAAGGTTTTAATTCCGCCGAAATCAATAAAAATATACTTTAATCTTTAAAATGTAATTAGTGTGTGGCAATTTTCGTAAATTTCTCTCCAAATTCTTGTAATATATACTACAGGCTCATATGTAGAATACAAGTATTACCTAATAACGTTGATAGTCTATGTAGTGACGAATCTTTTAAAACCTATTTTTAAATTGTCGATCGATTAATACAGATTTACATACGACAGACTTAATTACTATTGCAAGGCTTTAATTAATTTTCGGATAATTCCCCCAAAAAGTCAATTATTTTTAGATCTGTCCGAATTGACGGAAAATTCTGAAAACACGATTCGAATTTTAAGCTACCCCTGTTCACCTATGCGCAGGCAGCTAAATATAGACTTATTCTGTATGTGTGTGTACATGGCCAACTGTCGAATTTTTAACGTCAACGTCACGTGTATTTGCCTAACTAAATTGGGTATATCAGTACAGAAACCGTTTCGCATACAAATCTCCTTAATTAGATGATAACCGGCAATTAACTCAATATGATTCTAAATTTATATATTTCATTTTAAGATGTGTATTTCTAAATTGTGTTGATGTTGATAGCATGCAGTCTGAAAATTATTAACAAATGACCTTACTTATAATACTCAATTAACCTTAGTTTG
Source organism: Cetonia aurata (assembly GCA_949128085.1). Classification (NCBI taxonomy): domain Eukaryota; kingdom Metazoa; phylum Arthropoda; class Insecta; order Coleoptera; family Scarabaeidae; genus Cetonia; species Cetonia aurata. Next base: position 5,691,275 of record OX421885.1, read on the forward strand.
TGACGTTAAGTCTGTGATTGACTTCATAACATAATAAGTGCTATAATTGTCATATTAAGAATTTCTTAAAGCATCTTATATATAGATATACTAAACTTACATAAAGTGTGTGAAAAATAAGTGCGGTATGGGATTATTTTTTATAATGGGTTTTTATAAAATTATAATAATGCCCAAGGTTCTTGAGACCTATTGAATACAAATTATCTTTTTTAATTAAAGTACCTTTTTATTTAAACAGGCGAAACCGTTATTAGAAAAAGTTATTCAGAACTAAGAGCTATTTTGAAACGTGAAGTCATAGCCTGTTATCTCAAAAAATTAAAAAAAATCTGCTTTTCTCAAACACGGAAACACTGTAAACTCTTAGCTTTTTGTATTTAATCTCCCATTTCTTTTGGGATTCTTTTGGATCATGCCAGCCATTCCAACTAATGTCTTGGTGTCCTGTACTAATCTGTTTAGGCTACTGGCTGGCCGATCGAAGTAATCCTTTGGATTCGTTTTTTGCTTGCCAAAAGGTGCCTGTTCTTTTCGCGTTCAAAGCCTCGCGTTCACATAGGATATGGTTGAGACATCTGCTAACCTATCGCACAATCTACAGTTGGTATCTTCAGTATAGGTCCCAATTTTCTGTAGGTATCCTTTCAGTGCATAGTATCCAGTTAGGAGACCTACTACTGTCCGAAGATGATTCCTACTTTGGTTTAGTAGTTCTCCAGTTCTCTTTTTTGATGGCCTCTTAATAATGAATTTGCCTGGTTGTATTATTCCAATATTCTTTGTATCTCTCTTTGGCTCAAATCCTTACCTGCTCTCGTGCTGTATTTTTGTACAGATCATGGGTCTATCTACGAAGCCGCTGGTCCACTTCGTGCTAACTCGGTTGCTTTTTCATTTCCATCGATTCCCGAATGTCCGGGTCTGCGGTGGTTATTGCGGTCTGCCAGGCTATTCAGTTCTCGAATATTTTCCCAAACCAGTCTTGATTGTACTCTGGGATTCGCCTGTTTTTTGTAAGTCCTCTGATTGTTTCAGTTTGCACAGTGCAATATTGCGTATGCCTATGCTTAAAAAACTGTGGCATATTGTTCTAGCGAAAGGGTTATCATTGTATTCCTTCACCTCACTGTATATACTCCAGAGTGCGTTTCTGTAGATGGATTGATTTCCATGATGATGTGGTCTGACCTCATTCCCAAAAGATTGCCTTCCACATGATCGCCGATATTATTGTGTTCCAATCCTGCACTTGGTAGTTATTGCAATCTGAGATGTCCTATTCTTACTTCCCCCATTCTCACCAAAGGAGAGGAGGGAGGTCTAGGGGGCATTATATGGCTGCTGTAGTGCTAGTCCTCATTGATCCTGTTATTTCTAAACACGCAAACTTCTGTATCTTGTTGAGTTCAGTTATAGCAGTTTCCTGCTGCATCTTTGTCATGCATGTCATATTTGGTGCACGTTCTTCCATGGGCTCTTCTAACCAGCATGAGTGTTGTCTCCTGCATGGTTTTAATTGTCTGAAGCTGTCGACTTCAAGTAAGATTGGAGTCATGAATGACCTCAAGGTATTTTACTTCCTCTCTTCAATACGTTGTTGAATTAACCCTGCGCCAGAATGAGAATGGCATCTGCGTATCCCAAAGTTTTGTGCCCTTCATTGTCCAATTTTACTTGTTTACAACCAGAGGGGATAACACCTCACCCTGCCAACATCCCTTCCGATCTGAGCCACCAGTGTTTCCCCCATGATGGTCGTGTAAACTAATCTCCCTTTAAGCTTGCAGTCTATCCACCTGCAGCTCGTTTCATCGATTCCTCTGTTTCTCGGTTCATTAGAGATTGATGCTGGGAAAGTATTATCAAATGCTCCCTCTGTGTCCAGGAAGGTGCACAAAAGCACATCCTTAGTTTGCGGAGCATTCTTAGCTCTCTGTGGAAGCTGATGTAAGGCAGTCTCTGTGGACTTTGCTGTTTATTACGCATACTGGTCTTGATGCAGTGGACGGTATGGCAATGTATCATCCATAATGTGTTTGTCTATCAGTTTTTCACCAGTCTTCAGCGTAAACGACATCAGACTTCTTGCTCTCAGAGACTTTGCTCCATCTTGTCCCGTTTTGCCTGGTTTTGGAATGAATGTAACTCTGATTAGTCTCCAGGCCATTGATATATATCCCAGTGCGAGACTTCCCCTGAGTAACATACTAAGTATCGGCAACAAGAATTCCGAACCCTTTTGTAGTATAATTGGATAAATGCCACCCGATCTTGGCGATTTATATGAGTTAATTGCCTATTTCACGTATTCCAAATTCACCACTTTCTTTGCCACCTGCTAGTGCTTCCTGTAGTCCTGCCTTGCAGGTTCCAGTTCTATCTTCTTGTAGTCTTGCAATGATGAATGTGTCATTCTAGATTCCGGGAAATGAACCCGAAAGAGCTCTCTTACTGTCCAACTTCCCATTTTCGTGTATCCTCCGCTTTTAGAGTATGTATTGAGGTTCATTGGGTAGTATCGTAGTGAGTTTGGCACACTCTGGAGCTTGCTCGCGGTGCCTTCTCCGGGATTCTTTCTTTGAATCTCTCAAAGCTTTTCATTCATTCCAAACTGATGCTCCATTGCACTATTTTCTTACGTCCCTTCTCATGCCTTCAAAGTTGCTGTTCCACCAGGGTACATTCCTGAAATCTCCATTGTTTACAACGGGGCAGTTATCATTGAACGCTGATGTGATAACATCTTGTATTTGCCCTGCTACCAATTTGCTCCGCTGGCACAAATACAACAATAAATACTCACTACTTTTACCTGCGAAACGGAAACGAGAACCTTTGAATGGTATAAAGAACAGAAAAATGTAAAATAAATCAAAGTTGTTAATTCAATTCTAACAATGACAATTGTAATTGATATAATTATACAGAGCAGAATAGATACATACAAAATGCCGAATACTTACATATGCTGAAAATGACGAATTCTAAACATACTTTCAATTTTACTAGTCAGCGTTGAGTTAATAACCCAAATTTAGTGACCGTTGACTTACAATACCTACCGTGTTTTTATTTGGAAACATGTTGTAGAAATGATTCGACAATTTAGCGTAATGTATTCACTAATTTAATGCGATTTTCATCTTAACCTCTAATACATGCTCCTTCGCATAATAAAATTTCAGTTTTGTTTTACAAAGAAAACATCTTAATCTCATAAGATTAAGTGCACAATTCAGTATAGATAATACAGTAAAGGTCAATGTCGATGAAATATCTGTTTCTAAAACCTGCGTTGCTAATTGCAAACAATACTTACCGTAAGAAACGAAACAGCTGTTTATTGTCTTCAAACCATCCAATCCTTTAACGAAGAAAGACTGTTTGAAAAATTACTGCCTTAAATTGTAATATTTAAAATAGTTGCAATTCATCTCCTAAATTACCGTGCAGATTAACGAAATGCACCAAAAGTACGTAAATTTTTAATTCATGAAATAACTCAAAACACTTAAGTACTTATCACTAATTTGCGTTTTTGAATGTAAAGTGGAAAAACAGTTAGTTTTCGAGGTTGCAGATTATGATTTCATATAGGAATATACCTATAGCTGTTATTTTTGGACAACTCCTAATAATCTTTTCGTATATTTTGAAAGAGAAGCGTACTTCTCTTGACCTATTTTCGGTAGAAGATGAATTGCCTTCAACGGGTCTCAAGTTGATTTTACGAGGTCTAGAAACTTTCCTCTTGATTACCATTTTATGAAAATTCATAATAAAATAAAATATGGCGCGTATTTTGGCAATATTTTTAGGCTATTGATTTTTCTTTTGTCGATTAACTCCCTGTATACCTATATTTCATAATGAAAATGCACATCTTTTCTGCACGCGCTTGTTCGGGTATTAATTCAAATGCCAGTTTCCAAATCAACGCTTACCGCAGCATCAGGGGCTACGCTCCTATATCTCTATACCCTATTACTTTGAGGGGAATTTAATATGAGGATTAAATTTGCACAAAGCCGTCCGTATTTAATGCGCTCTCAGATTTTCAAAATCCCTGGACCCCAGAAATAGTAGAACGAGATTTTACTGCCATGATCTGATCTACAATGTAGAATACTTCCTTGACAGGCCAAATGTATATTTATATTGCACGTTTTAGGACATTTTAGGTAGAAGGGTGGTAGCTAAAATTAAAGGGCATTTTATAAACATTCATAAATACGTAATTTTTGGGTCTTGTTATTTAATGAGGTCCCCACAGACGTTGCTATAATTATAATAAAGAAAAAATATACTTGTTTTTAGACCTTTATTGGATCATTGTATATTTTTAGACGCATTTCAGGCATACGAGAATATAGGTCTGCATGCCATGCATAATTGAGGAAGGGCCCTTCTCTGTTTCGGGCTGAGACTACTCACCTAATACGTATTATGGGATTTAAAATGTCCTAATGGATATACCAACGATACGATTGAGACTCATTACATTTCATTATATGGTAGAAACGAGAAATACTCTTTTAGGAAAATTGTGTGTAGAAGTTTTATTTTGTTTTAGTATCAGTACATAATATTTATTTGAAAAATTGTGCGGGTGTTTGAATTCTCAATAGAGATTTAATCACTTTATTCCAACTAGTTGCTGTTAAAAATGTCATTTCAATGTAGATTTTATTGTATTACAAAGTATCCGACTCAATCATTTTAACTAGTGGAAATAGACTTATGTATATAACTTCCATTAGTGTTTGTATTTTAGGCACATCAGAGGCAAATTCCATTGGCTTTTTGATATACCTAATACATTTTATTTGTACGGAGTGTTTAACTCAAATTCCAGGTATTTTGTATTATTGAAAGTAACAAGAATTCAGATTGAAATGTTTTATTTCCAAATTTTGCTTTACCTTTTACATCTAAAGTGATAATATAATATACGGTCTAGGACGTTTTGACCCGGTCGTTTCGACTCCAGATAATAATTTTTTTTTTTTATTCATGTAATGGTTCAAAAGAACTGGGCAACGTCAGAAAAAATAATAATTACTAGAACTATTACATTTTTAAAATTCTAAAAATCAGTAAATAAAAATTATTCAAAAAAAGAAAAGAATAGATATAAATTAAAATTCTAAAAATCAGTGATAACAATTACACAAAATAGAACAAGGAAATAAAGATGATGATTCTTAGACAGCTACCTTAATTAACATTCCATAAATTCCTTTGTAGTGTAATAACTCTTTCAAGAAGAAATTGTTTTTAATTTGAATTTAAAATCCTACAATGATTGCAAATTTTTTTATTGGCTGAGGTGATTTGTTGTAAAATATTATTGCTCTATATCTGGGATTCGTCTCGTACAACTTTGTAGTGTGTGAGGGTACTGCAAAGTCTAGACAATGGCGTGTATGAATAACATTATAAATATCTCTGTTTTGTCAAAAATTTGTTCATTTGCTTTATAAAATTTTAGAATTTTAAATATATAAAGACATAGGCAAAATGTGTAATTCTTTAAAAGAGGCCGACACGACACCAAAGACGATACACATAGTATGCGTTTTTGTAATATAAATAATCGTTTAGCACCAACTAGTGAGCCCCAAAACATTAGGCCATAACTGAGACGTGACGCAACGTACGCAAAACAAAACAATCGATGGGAGTACAGACAATGGAAGTTACGAATGGCATAGAGTGCATAGTACATAATTTACCCTCCAGCATATCGCAATGATAAATTTTAGATTGTGATCAACGATGAGTCCCAAAAACTTAACCATGCTACTATCCGGAAGCAAATCGTCGATGAAATCTGTACAAAGTTCACCACTATCACACACTGATGCCGGGAACCTAATAACATTTATTTTGTTTTTGTTAAGTACTAACTGATTCGCATTACACCAGTCGGCCATCTGATTTATTACTGCTGCAATGGAAAGTGAAATGCAGACGCTATCAGAAACAGAAACAATGCATCTCGTATCGTCGGCGTATTGAGAAAGGGTGCACGACATCAAAGAGAGATGGAGATCATTAACATAAATTAAAAAGAGGGTCGCACCGAGGGACACCACAGTTCAGCTTTATATCTTTATATCCTTTATATTCTTTAAACTTATCGTTATTGGCATTCATTGTTACCGCTACCTTAGTGGTCATACCCCTAAAGTACGACGCAAACAGATCCATCGGCAACCCCATACTTCAAGACCCCCCAATTTCATCAACAACAACGGGTGATTCAACACATCGAAAGCCTTCGTCAGATCGAAGAAAACACCTGAAACAGCACTCCGCTTATTGAAGTCATTATATACCGTATTGAGATGGTGAATGAAACATTGAATGTTGTAAAAAGACTTTAATGTGTGAATAAAAGAAAATACAAAGCGTTACAAAGGCATTCAGTGTGTACAGGGTGGGCCAAATTTGATACTTTTAATAGGAGACTTATATTTCTGAAAGAATTAGACAAAATCTGCCTCATGCTTCTGGAGCTCGATTTTAAAAAGAAATCGATTGGTGAAGTACGTATTTTTATATCTTCCGTAATATAAGAGATACAGAGCGTTTTCGTAAAATATGCAATTTTCAAAAGCCCTTGTAACTTTTTAACTTGTGAAAATGCTTGATTTATATAAGAACTTTATTAGGACACTTTTTGACGTAGAATTCAATGCTCTAATTTGTTTTTTTTTAATTCGTTTTTTTTTTTGAGATATTATCAAGACTTGTGTTTTTGTATATGGAACACCCTATATATTTTTACACTATTCAAAAGCACATAAAATTGCCTTTAATATGATATAACACACTTGATATTTTATTTAAAGGATTTTCAAGATATTTGATTTTTTGTTTGCAATTTAACAGTATTTCAAGGTGGCTCTGGCTATAACTAAGCAATACGCGTATTTGTTTTATATTGTCAAAATATTTTGAAATGTCAGTTTGAATGAATGTTACTGGTGGTTTTATTATTCAAGATTTCAAAAATGTATGAAAACTATGAAAAATGCGACATGTTAAAGTGTTTTATAGAAGCAGGTGAAAATGCGGAAGCTGCATGTAATATTTACTATGAACGATATCCTGAAAGACAACAACCATTCAGAGACATGTTCACTAGGTTAAAGAAAAATTTAATAAATTTTGGATCCTTTCAAAAACCGAGACCTAAAAATTATGTGGCTCAAAATAGAGACAAAGAATTAGAGGAAATTGCCGTTTTGGGGGAAATTGTAAATAACCCAACACATTCCACTCGCGAGATGGCACAAACACCAGGTTTAGCAAGAACATCGGCAAGGCGCATTTTAAAAAAGTATAGAATGAAATCCTATCGGACAAGGAAAGTGCATTACCTTTTTGCCGCGGATTTGGAGCGTCGGATGGCATTTTGTCAATGGTTTTTGGGAAAATGTGAAGAAAATCATAATTTTGCTCTAAACTGTGTATGGACGGATGAATGTAACGTAAGCAGTGCGGGAATTTTTAACAGATATAATTCTTATACTTGGTCGCGTGAAAATCCCCATGTTACTATTGAAATGAGAAACCAAGGACGATATAGTTTCAATGTGTGGGTAGGAATTTTCCGTGCCAGGATAATTGGACCGTACATATATAACGGAATTCTTAACTCCGAAAGCTATTTCCATATTTTACAACAATTCATTGAACCTCTCATAGATGAAATACCTTTAAACCAATTGGAATTCGTTTACTTCCAGCATGACGGAGCACCCCCTCACAATGCTGCTCGGATTAATGAGTTTTTAAACCAACAATTCGGTAACAATTGGATTGGAAATCGGGGACCGATACATTGGCCGGCAAGGTCACCAGAACTAACCCCATTGGATTTTTTCCTTTGGGGAAAAATTAAAAATCTTGCGTTTAAGCATTCTCCCAATTCAAGACAGGAATTAGAGGCTGCAGTTTTGCAAGCGTTCGACTCTCTATCTCCGCTTGAGTTGGTGAACTCGGTTCAGAATGTAAGGAAACGGTGTCGATTATGTTTACAACAGAATGGCGGACAATTCGAACACTTACTATAATTCATAATGCTTACGTATTTTTTTTGTATAGAGGGGTATATTCTGTAAATATTTCGTTCAAATATGTCTATAAGAACTTACAACTATAGTAGCAATAATACTATTAATGGTTTCCTTAGTTTGTTGGACTTGTTATTTCTAACATTTAATATTAAAACCACTTTTTTTCTGCTTTGTAGAAATCTTTTATTTGCTTATTTACGAGCATCCACGGCCAAACAAAAAATAAAGAAATAAAAAAACAAATACGCGCATTGCTTAGTTACAGCCAGAGCCATCTTGAAATACTGTTAAATTGCAAACAAAAAATCAAATATCTTGAAAATCCTTTAAATAAAATATCAAGTGTGTTATATCATATTAAAGGCAATTTTATGTGCTTTTGAATAGTGTAAAAATATATAGGGTGTTCCATATACAAAAACACAAGTCTTGACAATATCTCAAAAAAAAACGAATTAAAAAAAAAAAACAAATTAGAGCATTGAATTCTACGTCAAAAAGTGCCCTAATAAAGTTCTTATATAAATCAAGCATTTTCACAAATTAAAAAGTTACAAGGGTTTTTAAAAATTGCATATTTTTCGAAAACGCTCTGTATCTCTTATATTACGGAAGATATAAAAATACGGACTTCACCAATCGATTTCTTTTTAAAATCGTGCTCCAGAAGCTTAGATCAGTTTTTTCTAATTCCTTTAGAAATATAAGTTTCCTATTAAAAGTGTCGAATTTGGCCCACCCTGTACAGGCTGATTCATTAAGGATGGCGACCAAGATATGGTTGCGCGCCACTCTTAATAGGGATGGCTGTTATTGCAAAAATAACTGGTTTTCGTCCCATCCCGTATAACATATACCTAAATTGCAAGCCCAATTGTCAGTCAAATTAATTTGATTAAAAATATATATGGATCAATAAAAAGGGTTTCCAGTGACGTGAGATCTTCCCTTTTCTAGGTATGACAAACAACTATAGTGAGATAAGTAAAAGAAATTACTTTAAAGAAAATTTCACTGTAACCAGCAGCTACCACGAGAAGATGGAGAGTGTTTAGGCGCTGATTTTACGTAGAATAATATAGTTCGGAAGAAGTAGTCTATCTTGTCAAGAAAACGGCTACAGGAGAATAGTAGCAATCATTTTGCATCAATGCCGCTATAAGGATTATCGTCTCTACCTCATTCTTCTTCTTCGCTTCAGAGGGACGTAGATTTAATAACACCGGAGCAGTTCAGGCAAACGGTAGAAGCGACGGACAACGACGACGACCGTCGACAACAACAATAAAATAAAATGTTTTAACGATGTCAAAATAATATCCCTGCCATTTACGGGGAAAATCCGGCGTGTCATTGGTAACTCTCGTATAAAATCTTGGCACTGCAGGAATTTCATCCCGAATTCCTGCAGCCTGGTGAAAAACAGTCGACGCTCGAGACTCGAGGGAGCTTTTATACTCAGGATTAGGCCCATTTCATCTCCGTACTCGTTCGGTCTCCCTCTCTCGAACCTCATCTTCTCCCTCACATCGTCACGGAATTCGCGCGTATCTATCTCACTTAGGTGCACACGTTTTTGCTTGGATATTTTTTTGAGTTCCTCCTGGCGCCGTGTACGTTTGCGTTCTCTCTCGCTCTTGGGCGGATGTGCTTTAGGAGCAATTCATCTCGACGCCCGTCTCTTTTAAGTACATTTGTAAGCGTGTAGGCGCCTCTCCTTTTAACGACGCCGAATCCGTTATTTCCATATCCTGTGGTTACGATGCTTCATTTTTATATGATCATAGTGCGAATGTATTCCACTATCTCGATATATTCTACGCCTTTTATGTCAATTTTTATTCGGCGTTGTGAGGAATATTGATTTTTAAAAAATCAATTCTTCTTTATGCATCTACGTATCAACTGGGAAATGACAAATAAAATACTTCAAATATATTGAAATGGCAGGTATGCAACATCAAGATTTTATTACACACCTTATTGAATTTTAAAATTTCTAATGTTTCCAAGATATAGATAGGCACATATATAACAACCACAAGAAGTACAAAATTGATTTAGTTTTATCAGAATATTATCTATTTTTACTTATCAAATTTGGCAGGCCTAAAAGTAGGTACATTGGTATTGTGATAAGGCATTACAATTACCAAATAATTCTCTGTTTAGTGCTTACCTACCTAAATTTTATAGAATTCGTAATGAAATGGCAGAATAAATCTTGCATATTTAAAGTTAAATAATTCCCAGAAAATAACTGTAATAACTGTAATAAAAAACCAAAATTTATGAAATATAGAATAAATATCATAGAAGGTCTGTAAATTTTAAAAAGAATAATATTAAAATTGATTTAAAAATATAAATGTCAAGTCTTACGCCATCTATTAGTGATACGTCACACTATTTATATTCAAGGGCAAGAATTAATGTACAGGCTGGACCAAATTGCATGTACATAACGGGTAAATATACTTTGCAGCGGAGATACGAAAAAATGAGATAGGCAGTCCAGAGCTACTTTTGCGAGATAAAAACACTGTTGAAAAAAAAAATTAAATTTATCTTACCGTTTTCGAGATATTTAAAAAAATTGAATTTTCTTAAATTTCTATTATGCCTTATAACTGTCTTATAATTTAAAATTTCGAAAAATTGTTTGAACATTTTTGACATAGCTTTTTATTAGAGATCTAGAAACAAAATCTATTTTTTAATAATTCTGCGAAATTTTGAATTATGACGTCATATCATTTTTTCTTAAATGGCAACCATAGTTGCCTATGTTCTGATTAAATAGAAAATTTTCCGGACTTTACAAAAACATATAACACTTTATGTTTATTTTAAATATTAAACAAGATATTGCGTTTCTAAATTTCTAATAGATTTCCAGTGTGCCATGGATACGACAGATCTCTGGAAAGGTCAGCAGAGTGCCATGACACATACAAACAAAGTAATTGATATTCCACCTGTCAAATAATTTTTTTTTTTTAACAACAGTTGTGCTTTATATAAATCGTCAGAAAATCCAAAGAGCTTTACAAATATATAATAATATATATAACTTCATATATATTGAATATTGAGAGAAATTTAACACTTTCTATGCTTTACTAATAAAATGGCAGTGTCCATGGATGTTTAGGATTATGTCATAACGTTCATAAAGTTAGTTGTGTATTAAAAACAAAATTTGTAGGGCGTTTTCAATAAAAATAATTTAATATACTAAAAAATACAAATATCGAACAAAACAAGTTAATTGTAAATGACAAGTAAAAACTTTAGTTATTCAAATTGCCGTCCGGCATTTGCAACACATTTTTGACATCTCGTTTCTATTGCATTTATTCTATTTATTATATAAATCGGTGTTAATTTATCCAACGCTTTAGCCACATTTACATGCAGTTGTTCAACGGTACAATTATTACAATTTTAAAATACTATTAATTAATGTTAATATCTCAATAAAAAGAACAATATTATTATGTGATAAAAGAATACTAGCTCCAAGACATTGTTATTTTAAGGTTAATTAGTCCATTATAGATAATCTGCCCAAATTCATTCAACTGAAGGCCATAATTGTATCCAAAAGGGCGCTTAGACGATACACACACAGAAAAACGCATGCTTACCTTAAATAAATTTGTCTTGGACCAAATAAATCTACGTTTTCAATATCCGCAAGATAAAAACTTCTTAAGGCAAGAAGAAAATGGCATAATCTTGACGTAAGAGGTCTTGGATGAAACTACTTTTAGGCTCCACACACTAAAAAATATATGCAATTCCTAAGGAAAATTCCAGTAACGTATAAGGTAAAATGACCAAAAAATTGGGAAATTTACTAGAAAACTTTAGGTATATTTTCTAATTTTTGGTAAATTTACCCTATACATTACTGGAATTTTCCGTATAAATCGTAAATATTTTTTAGTGTGCAGTTAAGAATATCGTTTACGTGCATTAAAAGCATTAGTCTTGGAGTAAAATGTTAGAATTCTTGAATTAAATCACATTTCATATCCTTTTAAGAATAGTACTTATCTTAAAATCATAACGAAACTCGAGTTTCTGCCTACCAGGCGTCATCAGCATCACCCCGAGTGCAAACCCACTTTCGTCGCTATCGTATTCTCAAGCTATATCTGCGATACTTGCTACTATGGAAATAAGGGTTTAGATTGTCTCCATCTACGGGACACAAGCAGACTCTCAATACAGGAGAGGGCCGCAACGTAACCCGGTAATGCAGTCACAGATCTAAGCTCGGGCAATTCATCTCTATCTATTTGTACTAAGTAAATATATTCTTTAGTTAAGAAAATTCATGGAAACAAAAGTTTTCTTCAATTAAAACTTTGAATTTTCTTAATGGTAAAAGATTTACTTTCAAGAAAATTATTTCATTTTCTCTTTAAGAAAATTGTGTTAAAACAATATTTTGTTTTGAACTCAGAATGCATTTTCTTGTGTGTACTTGTCAGATTACGGGGTATGCAGTTTGGTATCGGATTGATCGATCGAATATCATGGAAGAAGGTGTCGTTTTGGATGAAAAAGAAACAAAGATCGTGTCAAATCTTCGTACAAGCAAGTTCTAGGTCTATCAGGTCCTAAAAAATGCATTACTTCAGACAAAACTGAAATTAACTAGACAGTATGATATAATCCGATAAAATTAATTGACTCAATTACGATCCTGCTTATTAAAAAATGAGCGAACGTTCTCAAGTATTAAAATTATATTCCCGAGTATCAAAGAGACCATAAGAAAGCCCTCAATATACATATTCTGATCTTAAAGAACTTCGAATTCATGGAAAGGCAATACGCCATCTTAACAGTGTCAGTTATATGATGTGTCAAATATGCAGTCAGCCTGTTAGTTAAGTACAAGAAGTTGCCGGAGCACTCCCTGACTAACAGAGTCACATATCCTAATATATATAATTTTTTTTTTATTTTTCTACCAGGACAGTGTATTCTACTCGTAACCTATATCTGGCAAAGGCAAGACTACATCTACAATGGCAGGTGATAAATAGCCGAAGGTAAATAATATTTTCTCTCCAGATAATCTATTGATAAATAGAAGTCTTTTTGCATGTGCTCATTCAACTAATAATGTCAATTTGGGGGGCTAACACGTGTTAAATATGTTGTGGCACATTTATCGATATTCAAACACCTTTCTTTCGGCTTTTTTAAATGGAACCTATGTTTTTCGATGTTACCAGCAAATTCCTTACAAAATTACCTTCAAAATGATACCAACAATATACTACTTATTTCCAATATAACCCTTATTTTCAGAATTTTCGAAGATATTATGGAAAATATGTTTCATAATAGCCATTTACCTCTCTTCATTTGTTCTTTTTTATGTAGATTGTTTAGATTATTCATAAAGCAACAAAAAAACCATCCTTAATACAAAACTATTGTATTTTGTACACTTTTGGATGAAAGTAATTTTAATTAAAAAGATGTTCAACGTCTCTATTCTACTCTATGCATATTCTTAACCGTCTCTGTATGGACTGCTTTACATTTTCAGTAATATTGCCCTTGTTTAGCTGAAGAAAGGCATTCTTTAGGTGTTGCTGCATATCTTCTGCCGTTCCAAGGGGTGTCATGTAAACGATGTTTTTTATAGTAGGCCACAGAAAAAAATCACAAGGGGTGAGGTCTACTGGTTCCAATGGCCAGCTTATTGGACCTTCTCTCCCAACCCACTTATTAGTAAATACCCTATCTGGCTGCGCTTTTGCAGTAGCTCCGTAATGTGCTTATGCACTATCGTGGGTGTACCACCATCTCTCCATCTTACCTAGCAAGCCTTCTAGAAGTGTTGGTAAATTATTTTGTAAGAGGTTTGTATAAGTTTCAGAATTGAAGGTGTTGTCAAAGAAGTATGGACCCACAGCGGAGTTTGCTAAGATGCCTTCCCAAGTGTTAATACTCCATTTGTGTTGATACAAAATCAGCTGTACAAAATGAGGGTTTTCTGTATCATAGTAATGTGAATTTTTCCTGTTCATTATTCCAGAATTGGCAAATGTTGCTTCATCAGTGAAGAGCACATGATCTAGAAAATTTTCATCTTGACGTAACCGTAAAAGCAGCCATTCACAATACACAAGTGTCTTTTCAAAATCCGTGCATAGTAAACCATGGTGAATATTAATTTTATAAGGTTGAAATTTATAGTTCTTTAAAAATTTTCTCGTGGTAGTGGTTGCAATTCCTTGTTGTTTCGAAATTGTTCTCGTAGACGTTCCTTATTTTCTGTAACCAAATTTTTGGTTTATTTTTCATGTTTGTCGTAATTCACAAAACATCACAAATTGATAAGAAAATAATAACGCGCGACACTACAGCGGCTTTTGCAATAAAACTTAAAATCTTAGAAGTCCCAACTGTCAGGTGTTTTCGGTGGCTATGGAAATAATTACTAACAATGACATGAAATAAAAAATTTGAAAGTAACTCTGGAAATTTGCAACACCTTGTATATTTGTAAATAATTTTACAAAATGCGCATTGATATATTATATACATACATAAAATCTTACTTTCCTAACTTTAGTTTCGAGTTTCCCTTTCTTATTAGGAATCCCAAACACTTCTTTTTCTGTTGAGAACAACTGTCTATTGACTATAGGTATATTACTTTACAATTTCGCTTTATTATTTTTTTTTGTTAAAATCTATCACCATAATCTACTTTATGATCCGAAGATAAACTGTTTATATTTCATCCGATTAGGATGAATGATTAGAAAGCCAGTGATGGAGAAAAATCGTTTTCGTACAAGGTACGATATGCCCCGATTTGGTTATCACAGATATCATTTCCGGGATGTATTTTCTGGATATCGTTCTATTTTTCCTTTCATTGGTTTTTATATAATTTAATCACCAGACCCTTAGCTTATTGCACTTCCAACATATTTAAATACAGTAGTAGGGATAAATTACAAGGACTTTATAAATTAAATATTTACTGCAGTACCAGAATTTAATAGTAAATCCCAAACAATTTTAATGTAATTATTTACTTTCCAGGATAATTTTCGCAAGTACTTCAACTGCTGCTATTGCCGGGTTAAATTACTTCAAATAAACGAGAACCCCTAGGATTTTGCAATTGAATCCTGTAGTGATCCTGGAAAATGTGTTTCAGCAATGAGATTATAAATGATATTAAACCGGTTTAACCATGAATTTGTTATGAAAGACATTTAATTTGGAGAATAGTATACAAATCCGATTTTGATTGTGTAATCTTGTTAGAAATGCAGTTTACAAAATCGGAATTATAGATTATAATACACTACAGGGAAGGCAGCTGTATTGTATGTTTATGTCTGAACCTCTCAGCTGGAATAAACATTAGATCCTTTTGCATTCGGTGTAAATTGCGACCATCAAGTTATGTATAGAAGAGTGAGGAGTTTGATGGTAATTCTACGCGTAAAACTTTCATTCAGCGGCGGCTACATCTGGATTTTATAGATTCGTCAGAATGTAACTGACGCGCGATTTAAACTTCATACTTTGTGAATTGCTTTATCCCCAGGAGATTTATTTTTAGAGATCCCACGTCTTCCTCCGAAGATTTGTGCTGCCGTCAATATTAGAAATAGAGTATTTTATTACATTTTAACTGGGATCGACTACCTTATGTTTAAATTTTATGGGCAAAGTTTGGGAGGAAGACGTATTACCTTATCCGGTCGACAGATTTTGTTACATTCAAAACTTTATAACTGTCTGTAATCTTGTGCGCAGATTATGGCATCTAGTTAAATTCAATGAACTAGCAAATACGTAGTTACCTGTTCTTCAACTTATCTCCGCTGAGAGAAACTAAGCATTATATGAACTAACTATGGAACTATAATTGTAGCTTTGGAACGAGTTCATAAATTTATATATCCACATCCAACTATTGATTAAAAATGTTTTTAAAACAAACATTAATTTAATCTGACAAAATAATAATAAAATTGGGTCTCTTACTTTACAAATTCTATTTAATAATTAAGCTGCGATAGGTTTCGTATTTATCCCTTTGTCGGGCGCATTTAATGTATTAGATATGCGTAATTTTCTTGGTATATGTAGTTTGGCGACAAAAACGCATCCGGTCCTGTCTCCGTATATCCTATGGCGATATGGGTCCAAATAGTCAGTTGTGTTTGTGGTTCCGTATAGTCATTTTAGTAGAGTAGCATAATAAACCTTACAAATTAATTGCGCTCGTGTCTGTAATTTTCTGCGAAGTTATTGTATTGTATTGTAACAGGGCTGAGGCACAAAACCCTCTGCGCACCGCGACTGAAGCGTTCTATTTTGAAAGACTCTGATATGGATTTACCAATCAACCATCATGAGGTAGGTGGACAGACATGGAAACGTAGGTGACCATGGGTCTAATAAGAGCCTGATATAGCCAGCATATCATTTTTGGCTGAAGACCCCAATTTTTCCCAAAGAGCCTCTGGCAGGACCAATATGCCGTTGTTGCTCTATGCGTAATTCTTTCTAATTGTTTGTTCCAATTCAGTCTCTGGACGAATATAACCCCCAGATATTTGACTTCGTTGGTATATTTAATTGCTCGCCTTTCAGGAATACTTTATCTAAGAATAATTTCTTCCTGTTCGTAAATTCTACAACTACAGTTTTGTTAGCGTTTACTTGAAGCCTTTGCTCCAATCACCATTCGCTTGGCCTTATACATGCGGTTAGAAAAGATTTTATCATACCTGCACCTAATTACAATGACCAAGCCATCTGCGTAGCTCTGGAATTGTACCATTCTTCGTGCAGTTTTCTAAGCACACACAGTCATCAATAACCTACGGACCATAACAGGAGCGATAAAACCCCACCTTGAGGGCATCCGCCCTCCGTTCCAAAGGGTAGTGAATTATTGCCGAACTGCGCAGGTATTCTACGACTTTTCAGCATGGAGCATGTCCATCTGGTGATGGAGGGTTCAAGTCCTCTGTGTTCCATAGAAGGTATGGCCACCTCAATGAATGCACGCAAGGCCACCTCGTTGCTGCTGAAGTTATGATAATTCGTTTTATAGAGTGTAAGTAACTTTGTTTTCAAATCATTCGAATTTACATTTTTTTTTGTACTTAATTTAGAAGATCAATTACGTCTCAACATAGACTTATTTTTCAGCTTTTTACCTGCACTTAAAAACGCATAAGTTTTGACGAAAATTTCAACCAGATGACCTCCTCGATACGGAGATATTGCGACAAATGGTCTTTGCGTCTGAGGATGATAAAGACACATTTGAACTGGCCGAAGAAAGTGACATAGACAGTAGTGGTCCCTATGAAGTACGAGATGAACAATCTGACACTGTGCAAGAGGCTTCTTCAGAAATTGATGAGATACAGACAATGAATTTTATATCGGCAAAGACAAATTCACCAAATGGAAGAAGACGAAATACCCACATCGCGTAAAACGCAGGCCGCAAAATATATTAGTCCGACTACCAGATGTTATTGGTCCTGCATGGATCAGACTAACTCTGCTCTAGAATGTTGAAAATGTTTAATTAGTGATGAAGTGTTAAAATATTAACAATTAAATCCCTACACATACCAATAAATATACAGAGAATATTCGTTCTGAATACGCAGGTGAAGGGGATGCTAAATTCACAGATATTATTGAAATAAGGGCTTTTATTGGTCTGCTTTATTTTGTAAGTTTTTTTTTTGCTGTAATAGACAGAATTTGGAAGAACTGTTGCTTCGATGATAAAATCACTCGCGAAGACAAGAAAAATATAACAAATTTGCTGTCATTTACGATATGTCCAAGAATTTCGTATAAAACTGCAGAGGTATTCATGGTCTCCTTTAATCCTTAGCAAATGCTGATGGACGAACATCTTAAGTGGCTTCACGGGCACATGCGTAATAAAAACTAGTTGCCAGATATATGTCGCAAAGAAAATATAGAAAGTATAGAACTTAAATTTACGATGTATGCACATACAATATTACACAACCATACAATGACATTTGCGCCTTCATAAAGGGCGATATATTTAAGAACGAAAGCTTTGGGTGACCAATGAGCTTAAAGTATCTAGCGCATATTAATGTATCCTATTGCCAAAAAATGTTCAAGATCAACAATTGCATGAGTATTACAAAAATTAAAACAGACAACATGAAAAGTAGAGAACGGAGACGCAGCTGACATATATGATAACAACCGAATCGGAAAATCAAATAACAACAATTGGGAAATTATACTATAGCAAGATAAGAAATTAACGAATCCCGAGGAAATTGCTGAATATTTCAATAGATATTATGCACCAATAACTAAAGAAAAAATAATGAAAGAGCATTTTAGTGATAGTATATCACAAAAAAGAGGCATCATGGTGGCTCCAACAAAATTTATTTTTTTGTATCTTGATCCTCTTCTTTTCTTGGACTGTCGAGACAATCACCAGAACATTAAAAAGTGAGCCAAGATTAGTGCTGTCTAGGAATTTGTTTCACCGCGATTTTTTCGGAGCTGTTGTGTTCCCCTTTATCCTAGAAGTTGTATAGGTAATTATGCCTTCTTAATTACCACCACTCTTTGGAGTTGTTATATATCCATTCATTATTAAATTTTGTTGTTTGTGATTTGGTAATGCAGAAGGAACGACCGACAATGACAATGCTCATTTGGCCAGTAGATCTCCTTTGCCATTTCCCTTCACACTCCTATGACTAGACATCAAGGTCAATGTTATTTTTCTGTGAGTGTCCATCTAATTTAGGACGCAGTTATGCAGTGTTAAATCTGGTTGGTGTCACTAATTTAAAGCAACGAAGATATCCTAATCATGTTCTTGAAAAGACATTTACAAAAAAGTCTATCTACAAAACAGTGTTTCGACCGGTATGAATATATGGGGATGGAACATGGTACTGAATAAGAGATTAAGAAGTAAGAAGACCTAAATAACCTACCTTTAACAAAAACAATAGAGATAAATAAAAAACCAAAAAAATGGTTTGTTCATTTAATGAGAATGGAAGAAAAAATACTCCTGGCAGCAATATGGGAGGTGAGACTGATGGTGAAGAGAACAAGAGGAAAACCCGAGACCACGTGGGATACTGCAACAAGGGATATATTGGAAGAAAGATACGTTGGGTAGCAACTGAATTGGAAAGGAACAGGAAACAGTTCAGTAATTTAGTGAATCAATTTTAGAATCAAATCTGAAAACAAGGCAAATTAGAATCAGTAGCGTATATGTTTTGTGACTATACTTTCACGTTAGGTTAAGCTGTCATGTTTCAATATAAAGGAAACACGGCAGCTTAAACTAACGTGAAAGTATAGTCACAAAATGTATATGCATTAGTTATTTTCCCTATCACATATATTTTTTTTTTTTTTGCTTAGAATGGATTGTTGGTAAATATTATTTGATTTCTACAAAGATTTCACTTTTACAATACTCTCTTATTGAGCTCGGACCATTAAAAGAAGCACTTGAATTACAGTTCACGTAACGGAAGTGCTTCAAACGTAAATGCAGATCTGGTTCGCCGTGAAGGTCGTATTTCGAAACGGCCGTAAATGGATTATTTTATTGCGTCGGTAGTACAGTGGAAGTGAGTGAGTCTGAGTGAGTTGCTGAGTGCACAGCAGACAGTGTGGCTGCTGCTCTTAATGTCCCGACATCCGCGAAGTGCCAAATGCATTCCTGCAATGCGACATGGACGGCCGCGTTTATATAACTTAATAAATTAGAACGGGAGCGGAACTCCCCGCGAACGCCGTACATCGTAAATGCAAATTAAATATAAAATTGGTGCGCGCGAGCGAGTGAAGTTGGCCATCAAACGAGCAGTTTACGCGAAATCGATCCGCCGATATTCTCTCGGTCGTAAACGAGCCCCTAAAACTCCTCCGGCTCCATGAGTTCCGTGTGTATTGCAAGCGACACGTTGGCCAGGCGTTTGCTCAGCGTTCACTAGCGCCCATAAAATATGCAAACACGCGAACGGCAAGCGCGAAGTAGATATTGACAACATTGTACGACTACGCGATTCCTATTATTTTACTTCTATATTTTCTGGATGCAACTATAGCGTCGTTACAGCATACTAACCGCTACTTGCGAAAACACCAGAAAATTTAACTATAATTGGGATTGTAGGCTATCGCTTTAAGATATACATACAGTCACAATTGAGTGGACACTAAGCGATTTTTAATTAAACTATAAATTTGACTGATACTAATTTAATGATATACAACATCATATGATATTCTAGCAGATCAAATAGTTAAACATAAATAATATCGAAAACCATTCTAACATTACAAAACAAATAATTAATATCCATCCTTTATTGACCCCTTCGAAAGGGCAAGGCGTTCTCACGCTGGATTGGTGAGGAGGTCCAAAAGAGATTTCTTTAACCGTAGGATTGCTAGTTCCAATAACCCAAGTAAAACCGCGTGGTCTGTTATGTCGGGCTGTAATGGCAGGAGCACCGGCAATATTGCACTTTTGCTTGACAATGTGAGGGTTGATGGGCCCACTGAGGTTGCAGTTGCCTTCAATGAGTTTTTTGTTGGTGAGCCCAGAAGAATCGCGGCTTCCATTCCTGCTGTGTCCGCGGGCTCTTGCACTTTTGGGGTAAATTTAAGTCCATGCGGTAGCATGTGCGCCTTGCCGTTTCACGAACAAGAAGTCTTAAACTTATTCAATCAAATCAAAAATAAAAATAGTTCGGGCCCGGATGAGATACCTAGTAGCTTATTAATACGGATTTCTCCCTATATCGTTGAACCGCTGACCAAGCTTATTAATTTATCTCTGGAGAGTGGTGTGTATCCCGATTTACTTAAAATTTCGATAGTCTATCCTATACACAAAAAAGATTCAGTCTCTAGTATATCGAATTATCGCCCCATTTCAATAAGTTCAAGCCTTTCCAAGGTTTTTGAGTATGCAATGTTGAACAGGTTGCTTAGTCACCTGGAAAAGAACAATATCATTACAAATAGACAACATGGTTTTAGAAAACAATTTTCCACAATATCAGCTATTCTTCAATTTACAAACGACGTGTATAAATCTCTAGATAGGGGTGAATACCCGGCCGGAGTCTTTTGCGATCTATCTCGTGCCTTTGACTGTGTTGATCACGATATCTTAATACGTAAACTTAATCTTTACGGCATTCGTGGAGCAATTGCAGATTGGTTTTTATCATATCTGTCAAACAGATTTCAATATGTAAAAATATCCTTTAAGGACGGACATGGTTCAATTAGGGATGTTGTGTCTACTCAGTTACCTATTGCAATGGGGGTGCCCCAAGGCTCAATCTTGGGTCCAATTCTCTTCATCCTGTTTATCAACGATATTGTTAACTTTGTGCATTATACTTTGATCATTTACGCAGACGACACCTCTGCTATGGTAACCGGTGCGGATACTGGGGACGTATGTAAAAGGGCAGAGAGACTTCTGGATGACCTGGGTCGGTGGTTTAACATCAATAAACTATGCATGAACCTATCTAAAACCAATTATATGCGTTTCCGTCCTTCTAACTCTAAAAATAGGTCAGTTTCTAATGATAATGTACAGATTAATGGTTATGATTTGGAACGAAAAACTTCCGTAAAATTTTTGGGCTTAAATATTGATGAAAATTTGAGTTGGAAAAATCATTGTCTCGCTTTAGTTAAGAAAATCAATTCGGCATGTTTCCAAATTAGAAATTTAAAACATATAATAGACTTTAATTACTTACTTAGCTTTTATTATGGTCGGGTGCACAGTGTTATCCAGTACGGAATTGTACTCTGGGGCGCGGCAGTTTCATCAAACGAAGTCTTTCTGGCTCAGAAGCGTGTTATTCGGTGCATGGCAAATATTAAAAGTACAGACTCTTGTCGGCCATATTTCATCAAATTTAATATCTTGCCCTTGCCTAGTGTGTATATACTAGAACTTTTGATGCACATTTTCACAAATAAGGAGGCCTTTGTCAGGAATGGTGACTTACATTCATATGATACGAGACAAAAAAGCAAATATAGTATACCCTTCAATAGGCTCAACGTAACAAAAAGATCCCCAACCTCAGCTGGGTTGACACTTTTCAATTTACTACCACCCGAAATAGTGTCCGTGAAGAATGAAAAACTCTTTAAGAGACGGGTGCGCTCCTTGTTGTTTCGGCACTGCGTCTACTCCGTGGAAGAGTTTGTCGCACTTTTTAAATAATTGTTTTCTTTTTTTTTTTTTGGAACTATTGTATTTTAGATATATATATATTTTTATTTTCTTTTTCTTGACTTGTCCTATACACTTTTTGTGTCGCTTGGATGAAAAAATTCTATCTATCTATCTATCTATCTATCTATCTAATAATAAAATATAATACTATGTCCACACAATTCTGTATGTAGTCAAGAATGGAAAATCTTATATTGCAAGATACCTGCAGTCGTTGTGCATTGTTGAGGTATACTGTAAAAATATTTCTAGTAAAATTGCATGTAAAATGGTTGATATATAATCTCCAAGTATAGATCCCAATTTTCTGTAGGTGTGCTTTCAGTGCACAGTGTCTTGTTAGGAAATCTACTTCTATGTAAAGATGATTCCTACTGAGGTTTAATAGTTCTTCAGTCCTCTCCTTTGATGGTCCTTTGATAAAGCTTTTCGCATGAATTTACCTGGTTGTATTAGTCTAGTGTCCTTTGTGTCTCTCTTTGGTCCAAATCCTTACCTGCTTTTGTGCTATGTTTTTGGTTAAAGAAAGAAAAAAAAAATAATATAATAATAAAAAAATAATAATATATAATAAAAATAAATTTATACCTAATTCAATTAAAAGAATTTTTTAAGTTTCATTAAATGATGAGTTAATGTATATATTAACGGAACGTCCAAATAAATAAAATATTTTGAAGACTAGCATTTCATTAAAATTCCGCTACAAGAAGCAACGGAAAAGAAAATCAAATGAAATTTGTAAATATTTAGCGTAAACCGGTAATGCAGTCACAGATCTAGTGTGGACAATTCATGGATTGTCAGTTCCGCTACATTGATCGTGTAAAACGAATGCAGAGGACTGCGTATGTAGTGATTTCAAAAACGGTTTGCTACGAGGTAATATAAAAACCTCAAAGAAAAAATGCCTAAACATAACTAATTGCTTTTTACCGGCTTATGCTGCGACCATATCGTGGGTTTAGAGTTTGGTTAGTGTCCCCTAGAGGGTGCACGTCTAAACTCTTGACTTCCTAGTAGGCGAACGCGTATGTAGCTTGAGATGCGATAGCGATGAAAGTGGTTTGCACTAGTCATGACACTGTTGATGTCTGGTAGACTAAAACTTGAGTTAGGGGTGTTTTCCTTTCATTGCCTTTGGTGGTATTGTGATTCCAACAATAATGCTATCAGCTTCGCCATAGTGGCATTTTTCGGAGCGGTAGGAATAAAACAGTATTTCATCCAACAGGATTAATAACAAATTTGTTAGTTGATACATACAAACGTATTGTTTTCAGTCACCACTACAATTGTTTTTTATCTTTATATTAAAGCTCCCCCATCCTTAAGTCAATGCAGCTAGTGTTGTTCATGTAATAGGTATCCAGTGTAATTTCATATTATTATAATTATATTTTTTTCCAGTGAGAGTTTTCTTTAAATTTGATTCAACAAAATATTGACCTTCACTTCAAGTGAACATTATTACACCAAGGAAATTATATTATTGATTGAACAACACAACGCTTTGCTACCATGCTGCTCTTGAAAAGTAAGTCAATGCATATTATTTTGATTTAAAGAAACCCTTCTCTCTGTGTGTAACGCAAAGAAAGCAGAAAATGTGCGTCTGCTACTAGGTGGACGAAAACAGTGTCATTCTTCATTGTATAGCTGAATATACTCTACATCCACACCAAGTCTGGGCAAAGTCTGTAACATTTAGAGAGGTTTTGTTGTTAGTTGAAATATGTAACTTCAAAACAAATATATTTGTATTTTTATATATAGTTGTAATAAAAACCATTCCAGATGTTGTCATCAAGGATTTGGCATGCAGTATATATACAATGGTCAAGTCAAAAAAAAAACATAAAGATAAAACAATAAATATAAAAATAGATAATATAAAACAAAAAAAATAGACAAGCAACACCATAAAACACACTATTGAGCTGACATAAGCCATCGTCAAAGAGCTCCTCCATCTGGTAGCACTCCTTGTGTATTAAGATTGCTTTAACACGTTTGAAAGTGTGTTCGACAACTGTGATCATATTTTAGATTGCAGAGAAGACGAATTGTAGTATGAATATCTTATAGGTTTCTGTAGACGTTCCCAAAAAAGAATCCCATAAGACAAAAGCGAATGAAAATAAGAGAAGTAAGCTATCTTAGCAGCTTCATGGCTAGCGGTGTGCCCTATTCTCTTTATGGCATATAGAGTGGCGGTGAGCTTGCTGGATAAACTGCACATGCCACCTCATATTGCTGTCGATGGTAATACCCAGAAATGTTGTACCTTTCCTTGTCGTAAGTACAATTTTCTGCGTTTTGTTTTGATTAACCTTTAATCTGTTTGCAGCAAACCGATTTTTTTACGTCCTTAAAGGCCATCTGTGATCGCTCGTCTAGTCCTTGCTTGATATGCAAGTATGTAAGTTATCGATAGTTGACGGATATCTAAAGCAGATAAAAATTTTGTGTTGATGATACTGTATATGTAATTTCTAATTAAGAAAAATGAATATACACGGTGACAATTTCACGTTTAATTATTACAATATATACAATATGTGTAATTTTTAATTAAGAAAAATGAATATACAGGGTGTACCGACGATCCCAAACCAATCACAGGTGTAGACGGGAGTTAGCGGAGAGTGGTGCGGTATAGCCGGTCCGCTGTATTGAGACATAATCCGTCATCAAACGACTATTTAATTGGCTGGGTGAACGGTCCGGAGTTTACTAGTAATTTTAATAATTTTAAGGCAACTCCTCTAACTCCATAATATTCGAGTTTTTCCAACAGAATTATTTATTATATATTATTTATATAAAATCTCTTAAAATTGTTTTTTACCGCCTACTATTAATTAAATACCAATTCAAAACTACATTTTCTGAAAATCACTAATTCTGAAAGAAGCGATTGAGATAGGCATAAGAACACTTATAGCTTTTCGATTGAGAATTAAATTCTACATCGCATAGCGTAAAAATATACAGAGCGTTCCATTTGAAAAAAAAATACTTTTAGTACTAAGAAGTTATGCCAAATCAACCCTAGGTTGTGAGACACCCTGTATGATACTGTTTACTTTTTATGCCTTCGTTAAATAGTATAGTACCTGTACCCTCCACAATTCACATAAAAGTTGTCTACCTTTTACTGTATGGCTGTTACACCCCTTTAATGCATCATTTGTTTTTTTTTTATTTTTTCACAAATATCAAAATAACTCCGAAACGGTAACCGATAGCTAAAAAGATGTTTCATAAAATTCGCTTCAAAATTCCATATAGAATCTAAAAATGCGACTAAAAATATAGGTATGTATTTATAATATCAAAGTTGGCCATGACTTTCGATGTAACCGGAAGTGCGACATTGATTAACTTACTTTTTCTAAATAGATCATAGCCAACTATGCTTAACGCCGAAGTTTCAAAATCGAGATATCACTGCAAATTAAAGAACTTTTAATGAACAGGTTCCGTGAATCACCCTGTATATATATAATATATATGTAATTACTCCTTGTAATCATTTTATAGTATTATTACACATGTTATAAAACCTTTTTCCTTTAAGGACATTGTGCCTAAACGATAGTGTACAATGGTTACTTGCTGCTTACTTATAGTAATTTCTTCAAATAGTTTTTCGACCAAAATTTAATTAGAAACAGCATTCGTCAATTAGTAACGTCACTGGAGAGCAATAAAAATTACATCAGCTAAAGAGAAGTAAATAACTAATCTAAAAACAGCGTCCTTCTTTTTGTCCCTCCATTTCTTTCTGCATCAACAACGGCAGTAGCTAACTGAAATACTGCAATTACATCAAGGATAGAACACGGCACAGTAAAAAATCATGTTGATGTGTCGAGTTGTAGATAGCGAATTACGCCAAAGGAGCGGAGGCCGTATAAATTTGCGAACCGTGAAATAAGACGATCGGGAGAAAACTAAACACAAATACGACAGCGCACAGGAGGAATAGGGTGGAAGGGAACGAAGGACCGTTACAGTCTTTACCGAAAGTAAACAGTTTACGATTAAGGATGCAAAAGTAGTGTTTAAATTGAAATTGACTAAATTACATCGCCATTATTTTCAGGGAGTGCTTATCCTCTAGGAATATTAAGTTTGCCTTGAGATAATTTGAAAAACATGTGCTTGTAAAACTATTATAATGTTTAAATTGCCGAAATATAATATCGGTAATAATATCTAATAATAATCCTGGCGAAGATGTTAAACTATGATACTTATTTCAGCATCCATCTAACTCTAACCCATTGGTTAGAGATCCTATTTTTGTGAATGTAGAGCAAAATTAGATAAGATAAAGTTTATGACTAATACTTTTTTTATCTCCCTTGTTCGTTCTTCTATTATTTTATTTCTTGCTTACTCTAGCCCTGAAATTTTAGTTCTGTGAATAAGGTTTCCGTATTATTTCAATTTAGAAGAAAGGTAGATTTAGTCCAATATGTATGCTTATACAGACCTATAATATGATGCGGGTCCTTTGTTATGCGAAATAGAGATTTTCTTACGTAATGTTATATGCTTAAAAGTGCAACAGGGAAATGAAATAATGTGAATTTCTTGTGAATTGGGGGAATACAAGATTTGAATGTACGAGGCATACAAGTTATTCTATCTTAAAGGAAACCCGATAATTGGGCACTGTCAAATTCTGATTTTTTTCCTTTTGTATTGCTTTAAAAGATTCTATGAATGGAAGTATCATTCAAAACAATATACATTACACAAAAAATACTCTCCTTCATATGAAAAGCAGGGTAAAATGGTACTACCCATTCGAAATCCCAAAGACCAAGGCTTACCATGCTAAGAATGATTTCTGAAAACGATAGAAAAGGCGGTAGATAATTATATCAAGACAGACATCCTGAAACGGGTGCCGTTACACCCCTGCCATCACGCCTATCAAAAGAAGCAACCCCACCGAGATTGCATTAGTTGAGCTGACAAATCAAATCCAGAATGCACTGACTATGCATCTATAGTGTGCGCCTTCTTAGATATAGAGAGCGCGTTTGAGAAGAAAGCATTAATTAAAAGAGTGGTAGACAGCATGACATCTAGATGAATGTCGCAACTGCTTTCTGCCAGGTCAATGGAAATGGAACATAAGACCATCTACATTTTTACGACCAGAGGGTATCCACACGGGAGAATTACCACCCCATCTATATGGAGCTTGACACTAGATGAATTTCTATGCTGTTTGATTGACCTACGCACATCCTGTCACGGGTATGTCGATGATATAGTCATATATGCAAGAAGAAAATTTCAGAATACCCTCTGTGACATAGTTCGAAGAGGACTCAATATTACGAAAAGGTGGTGTCAATCAGTGGGAAAATTAATACCACTAAGACTACCTTAGCAGCATTCACAACAAAAAGAAAATCCAATCTCAAGACTATAAAAGAAAATGGGCAAGACATAAATCTTTTTCTTCGCAATACACTTTTGTGGAATAAGCATGAGCTTGAATTAACTGAGGATGCAACCGAAAAATACTGCTCTGGACTCTAAACTTTACTCTTGTCCAGATTTTGGTTGATAGCGTACCCAGAAGGACCACACGAAGAATGATAGGAAGTTCAGCTTTGTGAAAGAACTTACCAGAAGGCTTAGCGGCAAAAGCGAATGGGATAAAGACACCATCTTGAAGCTCGAAAGAAATGCCATCAAATGGTACACTGGTGGCTCCAAACAGCCGGGAGAGGGAACTAGAATATGCATATGTAGGGTTGGAACCAAATATATCGAAAACTTGGGCTTGCACCTAAATATCTTCCAGGCGGAGGCAAACGCTATTGCAAGTTGCGTCAAGTTCATAATTGACAGAAATGATCGAAAGGGAGATTATCATAATGTCTAATAGTCAGGCAGCTATCAGGGCGCTGAGCTCAACTATAATTAGCTCCAAGATGGTGTGGGAATGTCTGGGGAAACTAAACGAGCTAGCCAAAATTAACAAGGTAACCCTTCTGTGGATTTCGGGACACACAGGAGTGGAAGGAAAACGAAATAACAGATAATCTCGATAAGAAAGTGGCTGGAATACCATTTGTAGAGCTCGAACCCATTTACGGGATAAGTAGTAGTACAATACTGAAGAAACTTAAATGTTAAAGCAGATCAGAGAAAATCCAAATACTGGGAGAATCCCCAGGGAATGAGGCAAGCTAAAACTCTTCTGGGAACCTATAACCGGAAAAAACCTATAGCATGCGTCACCCTAAGCAAGAATCGTATTCGAATATTGACAGAGATCCTGTCAGGCCATTGGCATTGTAAAGTGAGAAGACACCTGAGCGGGCTTGGAACAGCAGAGGATGCCGAACGGAGATTTTCTGTAGCACAAGATGAAATATCCATCTAGTTACTTTGAAATTGCAATGCACTGTACAACACAAGAGCTCTGCAACGTGGAGTATGTGAAATGGAAGTGGTAGAGTTACATAATCTAAGGCATTCTGACATTCTGTACCTTTTAAAAGGAATTGGACTGGACGCCCAGCTGTAAATACAGCAAGAATAGGGAATACGATGGACCTTTCAGGTCGCAGTAGACTATCACCCTTATCTTACATACATACATCAAAGAAAAGGTGTTTTATAAATATTTTTATCGAAGCAAAGCAATATTCCTCTTATTACTGTACTAGAAAAATGTTGTTGTAAAGGGAAAAGGGGTAGTTTGTTTTCCTTAGATGTTAAAATGATCAGTATGGATTTCTTTCAAAGAATCATTTCCAATGCCCAGTTTACGAAAACCGAGATATTTAATTTAAAATCATTCACTTGGCGTGATCAGTTAGATTTAAGACCCTTTTCTTATAGGTGGTTAAATTTCATCGTACTTTCCCCTAATTTCAATATACTTAATAACTTTGTGAATATGTTGATGGTAAAGGAGATAATTAAAATTAGAAATATCAAAATTGTTAATAATGTACGTATTGCTGTGGTCTGGCAACCCGGTTTGCGTAAATTCAGTTTTTTTTTCTTGTTTATTCCGTAAAGAGTTTTTCAAAGTTGCGAGAAATTTCTAATTGTTTTATTTTATATAAGAGAGTTAATGTTTTGGATTGTGTAATTTGTTTATTTTATTGTTCAGTTATTTATTTTAATTTCATTCATTTTTACATTTTGCTTTCACGGGTATTGTATATATTTTTTTGTTTTTGCGAGTCTGTTTACAGACAGCTCTTGGTGCGTTGCGTCGCACGCACTCGGAGAAGTTTATACTTATACGGTTGTTTGAACCGTGAAAGGGCAGTTCCCTGATAACAAGTGTAAGTAGAGTTATATATAAATTTGTATTTCATTTCTGCCATTTTGAGATTTTCACTTTCAAGCATTGAATTCACATTTTTGAAGTAATATCGTTAATCATGGAACTCATTTAATAATTGATATTGTATTTTTGTGTACACAATTTAGATATAAGATCTGTTATTATTTTTACGTGCAGGAAGATAGTTTAAGTTTAAAAGAGTAATTTTTTTAGTTCGTTGTTAATTTTTCTGTTTTGTAATTATTTATTAATCACCGCGGGTTGGGTGAATAATAGCATTGTGCTTGCTTTTAATTTTCATTTATTTAAATTACTGGAATTTTCCACGTATAATTTAGTTGTTTTAATTTTGAGACCACGTGGATTGATTTGCAGAAATTTATTATCTTCCTGAACTTTTTGTTTTCTTTTGCTTAGTAAAAGGATTTTGAATTGTCCGTTTGTAATTTAAAGTCAGCAGTTTTATTTCGACCAGGATCTTACATCCAAGGTTTTTTTCTGCAAAGTTTGTATTTAACATTTTTTTTTCTTTTTTTTTTTTTAAATAAAATTATAGAATTTTTATATCATTCAAAGTTACTGTTCTTTTATTTTTAATTAAACCTTTTGAATTGTTTTTTTGGAGTATTAATGAAAGTCAGTTTTCTTTTCACCCACAATTTTCTTTTTATGATAGAAAACCTGAGATAAATTGTTCTTTTGCGCCTTAATAAAATTATTATCATATGAGCTAGCTAATTTAATTTTTCATTTTAAATTTCATTTTTACTTTTTTGTTGGTACTTTCAGTACACAGCAGTATGTACTGTATTTAATTTTTGGCATTCTTCAATTTCATAAAAAATTCACATAATCAGCTAAAACTGCGAGAAATACTCGTGAATTTTATATATCTCTCTGCAACTCTCTGACTTTCGCCCCCGCAATCATCGGAATAAACCGGGCGTGCAAATATTCGATAAATCAAAAGTAGAAGATAACGGAGAAACTTCCATTTTTTTTCCCTTTCATCTTCAAGTTGAATTTGGTTCGATTCCCGACAGGTCTTCGCGAGCATTTCCCGCGACAGGAAATAAATTTTCCGCCTCGTGCTGCTGTCTCTTTCCATTCTTGTAATTGATTAAAAAATGGATTCCGCCAAATGAGTTTTTCCTTTCGCTCTTTCGACCAGAGCAATCCGAAACAAATACATACAACGGGACGAAAAGCCTAGAATAAATAAAAGAAAACAGCTAAACGCGCAATGTGATTAACTAGCAAATGAAAAGTGATCGCAATCGGATGGTATAATGTACTCCTACATGGTAAATGTTTTTGTACGTGTGGAAATTGTTCTACGTTTTTTTATGGAATTTGACAAGAATGCTTGACTATTATTATGGTATTACAATTAATTATTATTATCATCATATTAATATATAATATAATTTATTATGTATCTATCTTTCTAACTTACTTACTTAGACTTATTTCTGAACTCTCCATATTTTCATCTAAATGCAACGTTTTTACCCTATCTTTACGTTGTACAAGATAGTTCTCAAAATTACATCTTGCGCAAACGGAAATAGGTACTGTTAGATACTATCGGTATATCGAAGTTGCACCAGCTATCGTTAATTCGCTAATATTTATTGATTCTGAACTAATCCAATTATTGTAAATGTTCTTGAATAGAAAGAACGGCAATCTTGAGCAATTAATTTATTCTTATAATTCCATAATTCAAATCAATTACGTTTCGGCCAATTTTGTAATATCTTACATTTAATTAATAATACTGGATTTTGGATTTTAGGTCGGGGAAGGTGGTGAACACATGCACTTGGCCACTCTTATCGGACCCATTGTGCTACCTCCCCTAGGTGGCATCGCTCGTCCACCGCCTACTCGAGCCAGCCCAAACTGAGCGTGAGCTCGAGCAGAGCAGCAGGCAAGGCGCCACCAAAATCGGCCATACTTGGCCAGTACTCCCCCAGTATGGAACCTCTAAGTTGGACAAGCGCTGGGCAATCACATAAAATGTATTGCGGCGTCTCGTCTTCTTGGTAGCATGCCCGACACAGTGGGTTGGTAGCCAAACCCATGCGGTGCATGTGTTTGTTCAGCTTGCAGTGGCCGGTTAAAAGCCCCACAAGTTGATGTAAGTTACTGCGCGAAAGCTGCAGGCAGTATTTTGCTGTCTTCGGTGACGGCCTCGGGATGACCTCACGCGCTTGACGGCAGGTGGTAATGGATTTCCATCTATTCTCATGAAGAGTGGCAGTCCATTGCATTATCATGGTGTTGAGTGTAGCCGACGAAATAGGGAGAGCTGGTTCCGGCCCCACAAAGTGGGAGCGCGAGCGCCGCCCCGCCAGCCTATCAGCAGCCTCATTACCTAGGTTTTATGGCCTTTAACCCACTTGAATGTCAGGGCATTATCGATAGCGACCGCTTCTAGAGCATTGTGACACTGAAGTACTAAGCCCGAAGCGAACCTATGATTATTAAGAGCCTTAAGGGCAGCCTGACTGTCGCTATAAAGAACAATACGCCGTCCCCTATTGCCCTTTGCTAAAATTTCTTCGGCGCCGTGCAGGATGGCTAACACCTCTGCTTGAAAAACCGTGGCAAACCTGCCCAGCGCCAGTTCTAGATTGAGGTCAAGGTCCGAGGAGAAAACTCCGGCCCCTGTCCCCATTTTCGTTTTTGATCCATCTGTAAAGATGGCGATCGAAGATTGCAGTTCGATCTCAGGGTCAATAAGAACATGGTAGTGCCTGTTAAAGGCAAACACAGGAGGCACAGTATCCTTTGCGGCACCAACGAGAGGCGCCTTGCCGGCGGCCTCATAAATGATGCTCGCGCGGCCGCGTCCTCCACCCGCCACGTCCAGAAGACCCCGGGATCTCAATCTTATAGCCGCCCTAAGCGCCGCCTCCTCCACAAACAAGTCCAGAGGGGGAACACATAGGAGTGCTTCCATTGTCGCCGTTGGCGTTGTGCGCATTGCTCCTGTTACACTGAGACATGCGATGCGCTGGACATGTGACAGTTCGTTCCTGGCGACCACTCGTCTCACCCTTGGCCACCAGACGAGAGCGCCATAGGTTAGCATGGGCCTTATTATGGCAGTGTACAGCCACAAGGTAATTCTCGGGGAAAGTCCCCAAGTCCTACCCAAAATACGGCGACACTGCCAAAAAGCCATACATGCTTTTTCAGTTTTTGTTTTGACGTGCCTGCCCCAGCTCAGCCTCTTGTCAAACACAACGCCCAGATATTTGACATCCTCTGAAAAACTGAGAGCAGTACCAAACAATTGTGGTGGTTGTAATTGTTCAACTTTCCTTTTGTTGGTAAAGAGTACCATCTCTGTTTTATCTGGGTTTACAGAGAGGCCACCTTCCCTACACCAATTTTCGATTGATCTTAAGGCGGTCTGCATTACGGTACCGAGCACACCCTCGAATCTTCCATCAATTAGGACCGTGATATCGTCCGCATATGCGATTGTGTAGTAGCCAGACACATTGAGCAAATGGACAAGGTCATCTACCACAAGGTTCCACAGAAGTGGTGACAAAACGCCTCCTTGGGGACAACCTCGATCCACAAGCCCCCTGACCCTGATATCCCCCACATTTATTTCTACTGCCCTCTGCTCTAACATACGGCGCAGCCATCCCACAAGAGTCGGCTCAACGCCATGCCGAGTGAGGGCATTAACAATACTGTTGAGATACGCTTTATCAAAAGCTCCCTCTATGTCTAAGAATACACCCAGGGTAGACATTTTCTTGTCCAATGATCTTTCTATCCGCCGCACCACTGAGTGGAGGGCAGACTCGGTGGATCTCCCCGGGATGTATGCATGTTGATTTGTGTGAAGTGGATACATCGGTAAGGCCACTTCTCGTAATTAATAATAATTATAGTCTGAAGAAGGACGATGTGTTGGTCGAAAGGTAACTGATTTGAATTATGGAATAATAAAAATACATTCATTGCTCAAGATTGGCGTTCTTTCCATTCAAGAATATATTACGAGCGTAATTATCACGTATTGTAAATGTTGTTTAAGAGATTTACATTATTTTACTGTTTCATCTCTGTTTTTGCATTTGCTTCTACGATAGTACATGAACTATAATTATATTATCGATAGTTATCGCTAGCGCACTATACGTAGTTATTAATAACCGATAACTATCAAAACTATTCATAGATATCGGCAGTCACTGTCGATACTGCCCGCCACTAATTATCACTGACTTAGAATTTGTTTCTGCTGATGCTTCAATAGATTTACATTGGCATTTCTATAATGCAATGATGTTAGTGTAATTTTGAAATGTAACCTGGTTGAACTGTTTAGAACTAGCTTACATACCAGAAGTTTGGAGCAGGGCAATGTCACCTTCATGCCAAAGGTGGGGTAGAAGGATATTACCCATCCCAAATCTCAAAGATCTAGCAGCCTACCATCATTCTTTCTAAAAACGGTGCAAAGGGCGGTAGATAATTATATGAGGACAGATATCCTAGAGCGGGTGCCTATTAAATGGGTAAATCCACTGAGATTGCATTAGTGGAGCAGACAGATCCAGCGTGCACTGAGGTACAAAGAAACTGTAATGTGCACCTTTCTAGGCATAGAGGGTGCTTTTGAACTGCAATGCGGTGTGATTGATCTATGCACATTCTGCCAAGGGTATCCTGATGATATAGTTATATATGCTAGAGGAAAATGTGAGTATATTGTGAAACTTCTGTAGAACAAGCATGAGCTTGAAATAACCAACAAGGCAAACTTTGTAGAAACTTTGCATATAATGATCCTAAAATCCTAAAATATATATTATAAACTGATATGTATTTTATCTATCTTTTCAAAGGTTTATGGACATCTATTGCATACCTACATCTTTAAAAATGTAAAAAAATCTATTTCAATTGACCAGCACGGATTTATGCCAGGCAGATCGACTGTTACCAATTTAGCTCACATCACGGAATATGTAAGTCAAACATTAGACAGTAGAGGGGAAGTGGATCTCATTTATACGGATATTACAAAAGCTTTTGATATTATTTATCACTCACTGTTGATATGCAAGCTTGACTCTTTTGGCTTTTCTAGCAGTCTTACAAATGATAATAAATTTTGTCGTATCTTACAGATAGATTCAATTATGTTACCTACAAGGGGTGTGAATCTTGCAGCTTTCACGTTTCTTTGGGTGTTGCTCAAGGCGCATCCCTTGGACCTCTGCTATTTAATATTCTTCTGAATGATTTGTTTAGATCAGTAGATTGTAATGTGTGTGTAATGCGTACGCCGATGATATGAAAATATAGAAGGAAAAAAGAAATAACTTAGATTGTACAAAATAACCTCTTAGCTTTCTTTAATTGGTGCGAGCAGAACAGGTTAAAAATTAATATTGGGAAGTGCGCAATTATCTCGTACCCAAAAGTTCATATGGCTACAATGTATACGGCATCAACAACTTGCCTATTACTCGTAAAACGGCATTTAAAGATCTTGGCATTCAATTTAGACAGCCAATTAACATTTGCAGGACATATGAATCTAATAACCAAGTCGACATCAAAAAGTTTAGGCTTTCTAAAGAACTTCTTGAGACTTTAATAACATTAGTACTCTCAAAGTATTATTGTATTATATACACTCCGCCAAAAAGTATCGCATAATTTAGTTTTGAATCATAAAAGTATCGCATAATCTTTGTTTGTAGCATAAAGTTGTAAATATACTTTAATGCGCTCTAAGATATAATTTCTATGATTGTTTAAATAAAATACAGGCCAAATAAAAACAAGAACTCATACTTGAGATTTTTATTAAAACAAGAAATTATAATTTTGGAAAGAAAAATGTCATAACAGTAGCTTTTAATACTGAGTATTGCCACCTCTGGCTCTTATGACCGCTCGCATACGGTTTGGCAGAGATTCGATTAACCTCCGTATATAAGCCTGATCCAAATTCTCCCACTCGTCACGGAGAGCATTTGCTAGTCCATGCAGGTCCGCTGGGGCAACATTTTGGGTTCGTATCCGTCTGTGAAGGAGGTCCCACACGTGCTCCATAGGGTTCATGTCCGGACTTACCGCAGGCCAATCTAAAACTGGAATACCAACATCGTTAAGGTATTCCTGGACGATTATTGCAACATGCGGTCGTGCATTATCGTGCATTAACATGAATTCGTTTCCTATAATTGGCGCATATGGTACTACATGTTCTTCTAAAATGTCCGTTATATACCTGTGGGCAGTCAGTGTACCTCTATCTACTGGTACTAACTCTGTACGACCTGTTAAACAGATGCCTCCCCAAACCATAATAGAGCCACCAGCGAAATTAGGTCTAGGTCTGATATTACACTGCGAATAGCGCTCACCGTCTCGTCTGTACACTGAGATACGCCTATCTGAGGTGTAAAGACCAAATCTTGACTCATCTGTGAAGAGTATATTGGCCCAGTCATTAATGTTCCAATTTACATGTTCTCTGGCAAACCTTAAGCGAGCCACTCGGTGGTTCCTAGTGAGACGAGGGGCTGTTACAGCTACTCTAGCTCTTAATCCACTCTGTCGTAACCTATTCCGAATAGTTTGAGTACTCACACGAGTATTTCTGACTCTAGCCAAGTCGTTCTGCAATTGTCTCGCAGTTACATGTCTTCGACGTAATGCTTGTAGTAGTAAATAGCGGTCATCTTGGCGAGTAGAACATCTTGGACGACCTGGTACAGGTCTTCTACTGTAAATGCCTGTTTCCCTATATCTGGCTACGGCTCTAGAAACACTTGACTGATTGATGTTCAACAAATTAGCAACGTATGCTTGAGATCGTCCATCTTCGATTAAAGCAACTATAGCAGCCACTTGTTCTGAAGTTAAATTGCTCATTTTAGTTTTAAAAGCGTTGGTACAGAACTCTGACTTCGCACTTTAAAATTTGTCCGTATAGGAAGACTTTCAATAAACAACTGAACAAACCTTACACATATGCATTTTTCTAAATGTGTTCTTTTAGAGAAAAAAAAAAAAGTAAAAACGCTAAGTTCCATTATTTT
This sequence comes from Cetonia aurata, assembly GCA_949128085.1. Taxonomy (NCBI): domain Eukaryota; kingdom Metazoa; phylum Arthropoda; class Insecta; order Coleoptera; family Scarabaeidae; genus Cetonia; species Cetonia aurata. The sequence goes on from OX421885.1 coordinate 5,728,127, forward strand.
GTTAGTGTTTTTATAGTTCACATACACGAGGCAAACTTTTTGTGAACGTATATCTTGGTTCATAAATGCCCTTTTTTAGTTTATGCGATACTTTTTTGGCGGAGTGTATTATATTGAAGTAAATTAGAATATGCGTCTGTTATATGGTATCCAATGTTCAACTTCATCTTACGCTATCCATCGAAAGAGTACAAAAGCGCTTTTTAATTTACCTTTTATACAAGATGCTTACCCTAATTGACGTCACTGTTTGAGGAAACCACTTGAAAGATCCTTAAATCATCAGCGCATGCCAGCACTGAACAGTCCAGGGTAGTAATTAAATCATTGATGAATAGAATGAACAGTAATGGTCCTAGGTTGGATCCTGGTGGGACTCCTGAGGTTGATACAAACATATACGATTCGTATCGGTTAAAGTAGACGTAGTTTTGCCTATCTCTCAAATAAGAGTTTAGGAAGCGAATTAAAGAGTTAACAAATCCGAGTAATGACAGTTTACTCAACAGTAATGAATTGTCAACGGTGTCGAACGCAGGACTAAAATCTATGTAAATAACGTTCATCTGTCCACCCTCATCAAGAGTTTCTGCAATTTTGTGACTAATTGTGCATAAGTTAGTCGTCGTTGATCTTCGGGGAACGAAACCCGGACATTTAAATGTTAAATCGGTATGAATTACGGATTTAAAAATTTTGGCGAATATTGGAGTTATGGAAATCGGTCTGTAATTGGTGACATCTTCCTTGTTGCCTTTTTTTAATATCGGACAAATCTTAGCAATTTTCCAGCGGTCAGGAAAGGTTGTAGTTTGCAGTGATAGATTGAAGATCACGCGTGGAGCTTTTTGTGGGATAAGTAGCAGTACAGTACCGGAGAAACTTAAAAGCGAAGTAGAGGAGAGAAAATCCAAATACTGGGGGAATTTCCAGGGAATGAGGCAAGCTAGAATTCTTCTGGGAACCTAACCGAAAAAGATCTATAGAATGCTAAGTACAAATTATTTTCGCCTATCGACAGAGATCCTATCAGGCAATTGTAAACTGGAAGCATATCTGAGTAGGTTTGGAATAGCAGAGTAAGCCGAATGGAGATATTCTGGGGAGCAGGATAAAACATCCATCCACCAACTCTCAAATTGCGCTGCATTATGCAACGCAAGAACCTTGTACTTGAGAGCATTTGCAATTGAAGAGGGAGAGTTACCTAACCTGGGATTTTCTGACATTCTACACTTTTTAATAGAAATTCGATTGGAAGACTATTTTTAATATCGTCTGCTGAGGATACTTAGATATACGTATTTCGTTTGCTATTTTCCGGAAATATCTTTTTTATAATTATATCGGAAAGTTAATTCTTTTTCTGTAAAAAATCCTTGTAAGTGCTATTACTAAAATATATGTAAACTAGTTTCATTAATGCTTGTTATTGTAAACATTTGCACGATAACTTCATCATTCTAACATGAATTACAGAATAATGCAAGTTCCTTAAGGGAAAACCTGTATGTTATAAAATAAAATTACATGGTGCCAAAAATACGGTATCATGGATGAAAATCCTTTCAACCATAAACATAAATGTCATGCGTCTTGGCACTATATCAGACATAAATTAGAACGATCCGTCACTGCGCGAACCATGAAATATTTAAGTAAACAGCGAACAACAGACCACCATACATCAAGCGGTTGCATTGAAATTTTATGGGTTCCAACACGGAAGCGTCTTTGTAAAAGAACGATACTAGCAATCGATTGCCGAATAACAAGGGCATGCCACGATATAGGGGTTTAAATTATGAAATGAGAATGTATCTGGAATTACTTGTAGTATATTCTTTGCTTGTTGCGTGATATGAGCATGTTTTCAGTCACAACATTTTGGTTTTTTGTTTGTTACTAAATCATTAATGAAATATATGTGTTTGTAGTGATTCTAGTGAATAATATTTAAAATTTATAGCTACAGATGATGAAGGCATATTAGCACACTTGCATTCATAGTGAATGATGAAGATCGATACTTTAGAAAAGTTATCTTAGCCATTAAAATTTTACTACCTGTTACTGTTAATTAAGTTGAAAATTAGTACCGGATAACGCATATATTGCATGTGGCATTTTATACCGCTATCTATACGCCAAGACTTTATACCAGATCAATAACTGGAGATTCTGACCGAGATTTCGCCACGCAAATGAGAATGACCGTTGCGTGTATAGAATTACTACATTGACGGTTTATTTGCGTCTCTATTAAGTATATTCGCACTTGTAATTACCCGTTTAATAATAAACGATTCCCTGACATTTTGTTTAATTAAAAAGGAAAATGGAAGTGATTACCGGCTGATATCAGGCACACCTTCGTTTTCAATAAAAGGAAGTATTACCTACTTGATTAGTATAAATCATGCGAAAATATATGCATACGAATTTTTGTTCTGATGCTTTTTAAGTATAATTGAGTCGTCTATTCAAAACATTTCACTGGTTCTTAAAGTGCGGCTAGATTTGCATAAACATGCATTGAGGCAGCTCCAATATGCACGCACGTTCGAAAGTGGATGGATCTTGCATTGCTTGTCCACATATGTTTTTGTACTCGCGAGAGGCAACGTCTTTTCTCGGGCTACCGCACATAAAAGAATGCATGCCTCCCTCACATGATTTCTCAGTTTGGACGGCGTTTTGGTTGCACATTTCTGAATAATATCGCATTTATTTAGAATATATTCAATGGGAACATGTAAAAAGTGCAAGTGTTCAAACCGACGGCAATATGGAATGAATAGACTATTTTTGTCACAAAATATATCGTTTATTTAATGCACTCGGACACTCCTCTACTCTATGTGAAGTACTTTACCCTAATTTTCAGCAGATAGGTTCAGTCCACACATGCAAACGGACATGTACTGTTTTTTTGCTGGACATATCTGGTAACCCTATATATTGCTACGAAACTAATTCTTTTTAAATTTTAATTAAATTTTTAAATAAGTAAACATTCTTTTTATTCCCTTATCATACACTCAGCGTCTGTTATACTCTCATTAATTCCAAAGATATGCTATATCTCAAATGTTAGGTGGCACGAACAGGAAATTTACATCCCACCACAGGGTTTTTGGTACACTGCAAACCAATCGTATGATACTTATAGTTTTCAGTTGACTTCGGGACGTGGGAGGATCACGTCACACCGCTGAGCCACCGATTATTATATTAATGTAGCTTATAACATTTCAGTATCTTTAATCTGACTGTACTAGTTATTCGTTAGTGATGTTCTTGTACTACATTAAATAAAAGAGACGATATTTCAATATAATTTATTTATTTAGAGTCAAATGAATCTGATGAACAAAGAAATGAATTTTCTAAAGATTTCCTCAGGGTGAGTAAGTTCTCTACTATCTTAGATACACAATAATAAGATTTCTAGAATCTTATTCCAAACTAAAAACTTGTATTTCTCATTTTTAATATCATAAATAAAATTCAGATCTCCCGCTAAATTCCCGTCATAAAATCATGTATGTATATCAAATCAATGCCAACTTAAACCGCTCATGAAATTAACCCACAGAATCAAATAACAACCTCACATAACTAAATTTACTAGATTCACTGTTATCACTCAAATAAATATAACCTCAAATGATTTTATGCATTATATGCCGGTTATAATTTCAAAGATGAATAAAATCGCTTACTTCAAGTACGAAAACTGCTCTAGTATAATCTAAATAATAATTCCAACTTCAAAACAATCATTTCAGCTTCCAAAAGGTGTTCCAACGATCTCACAGCAAGCTGGCTCGAATATAATTCTTCAACAAGCCCCAGGACTAGATGAACGCCACCCCAAATCTCGAAATCACTGGATTTCCATCATCTTGGCACTATACACGTGATACTCTCATTCTTGTAAAATATTAATACCTCATACAAGTAGAGCGACCAAAGAGGCATGATATCCAGCCTGCGAACTAACGGTATACAAGAATCTCTAGTAGATGCGCCCATCATACATCTGATAATTTTTTTCTGACATGAAAATAGTCTACCTGAACAGCTCGCCGATCCCCAAAATACAATTCCATAACGCAAACGCGGCTCTACATAGGAAAAGTAAAATACCATAAGTGAATCCAATCCGACGCTAGATCTTAAATTCCTTATACCATAATAGGCAGAGCATAGTTTTTTTCAATTATGGAACAATGATCTTGTAACTTTAGCTGGCAATCTACAGTAAGTCCTAGGAATTTAACTTGCCCACATTCCGGGAGGGAGCTCACATCGAACGCAGGCACTGCAGCCCGCTCGAAACTGCACTAAGCCTGTCTTATGAGCAATTATTTCAAGATCATTACTAATACACCAATCCCGCATAGCAACCACAATTTTGGTTGCTTGTGTGGCAACAACGTCGATATCACTACCGTAAACAACGCAGCTGGTGTCATCCGCATACTGTGACAGTTCACAAAAGGGCAAGTAATGACTCAAATCGTTAACATAAATGAGGAAAAGTGTTGGTCCAAGGATCGATCCCTGAGGAACGCCGCTACATGTACTTACAGTAGTTGAATAGTATTCACCTTTAACAGTTCCCATCTGACCAAGTAAGTAACCAAGTAACCAAGTAAGTCGTAGGCGATGCCACCTACTCCATATTCCCACATCTTATTAGGTGAAATATCATAATTAAGCGTGTCAAAAGCCCTAGACAAATCAAAAAACATACCGAGCACACTACTCCCGACGTCAATCTCTTTATAGACGCGAGCCAAACAATGATACATTGCGTCCGACGTAGATTTACCCTGCAAAAATCCAAAATGTGTGTCAGAAAATATTTTTTGTGTAGTGAACCACGTGATAAATTGAGAATTTATAACTCTTTCAAAGACTTTGGTAATTGCAGTTGGAATGGCTATAGGCCTATAATTACTAGCTTCGCGCTTGTTGTTTTTCTTAAAAATAGGAACTACCTTACTGATTTTTAGTTCATCTGGGAAGATACCTTTAGAAAAGCTATCATTAATTACACATGCTAATGGTTCTGCAATATGTGGAGCGATAAATTTTAGCACAAAACAAGGAACCTGGTCAATACCAGCAGAATACTTACCAGCAATTTCATACAATAAACACTCGACCTCGTATTTATCTGTAGGAATTAGGAAAAATTATCGACTAGGGCCGATGGTATACGACTATTTAGCACTATGCATCTTTTTTTAACAAACAACTAATAGCTTGAAGGCTTTCTCTTTTACGTAGTTAATACTTGTTTCCTTATAACATCCTCAGCACGGTTATAGTTAACAGGGTGTATAACAAATTGTTCAATACGTGGATATATACTACAGAAAAAGTTATATTCTGTTATCCTTCATGTTTTTCATTATGCAGTTATAAAATAACATAACTCTACCATTTATTAACAGAAAAGATACTCTTTTTGTTACAAGTGTTCTGTTCACATTTTCAGGACACGTTGTAGGAAATCTAAGGGTATTATTCGAATTCTCTTTGAGTTAACCTGTAGATCAGACGAGGTATGGGAAGGACACCGACGAGAAAGCCAACAGGAAGAGAAAATTGACAACTCAGATAATCATTTGACCATTCGATATGAATCCTATAATGAAACGCTTTTCACGGTAAAACGTTAAACGTTAGTCGAATGGTTTAGTTACGAATGTAGAAACTATGAATGTTACTTTTGTTTTATACGCTTACTAAAACGTGGCAAAGTACACTTTGATAGTTTTTTCATAAAAAGTAGTTTTCTTTAAGGCAACCTCAAGGATTCCCAGCCTTCATCTGAAAGAGCAATTTATGCCGATTTCAATTATGTTTTTTTTTTTACTTTCATGGGCAGGTTTGCCCCGTAAGGCTCGGCCATAAGACCTATTGTGTCCCCATGATGTCGTAGCCCTCTCGACCTGGTTGTACCGAACAAAGAAGTCCGAAATTGGTCAAGAGTAAGTTTACTTAGACTGGGTTCGTCAAACCAAGCGACCCGTAGACAACTCCGTCACTCACTGTCCGCTGTCGGGCTGTCGTCAAGGAGATGCAGAGATTTCTTCTGCTCCGCCACAGTTTCTGCACAAGGGAGAGTCCACTCCCCCCATGCGGTGCAAGTGTTTATTCAATGCGGAGTGCCCAATTAGGACTTCCGTAAGCAGTCGCAGTCTGCTCCTGCTCATAAATACTGCATTGCGGAGTCTTTCGTCGCCCGGATGAAACCCGCGGATTTTGCAATGTCTCACGCCGGCTAGTCCATTCCAATAGGAGCGGTGACTAGCAGCGAGTTGAGATCTGGCAAAAGCTTTGATATCGCCATAAGAACTCCTACACGACGGTTCTGGACCTGTGAATGGTCGTTCACTGACGCCTCTAGCTAATTTGTCAGCAATTTCGTTGCCTCTGATCCCAGAGTCGCTAGGCACCAATCTCAACGTAATGCTGTGATGTTCCGCCAATTCTTCGAGCTTCCTATGACACCTCAGTACCACTTCGGAAGCGAATTTGATAGCCTGCAGTGCCCTGACGGCAGCTTGACGTGAGAAAGAATTTCGACCGATACATTCCTATGCGGACAGTTTAAGTTGCCCTCTGCGCTGGTCTCTCACTATTAGAGATATCTACGAGGTACTTCCTAGTTGAAGCTGAAGACGGGCGGAATTTTGTTCGCCGTTGTGGACAGTAGTACTGTCTGTTCGATGTAGTTGAAGATGCTGGTATGGTCTCCAGTTTTGCCAGAGAAGCCTTTACACCCGCTACATTTTACTCTGTATGCTGCCACGGTAGCTTCTGACCGCAACACCAACTAAAGCGGAGGAAGTCCAAGAATGGTCTCCATGACCGCAGCCGGCGTCGAGGACATGGCTCCCGTAATTCAAAGTTTAAAACTAAACTTCTGTAACCATCCTGACTTTGTATGTGAAAAATAGTTTTCTTTGAGAAAATTATGTTCAGCATCACATATTTAAACAAATATTTATTCATTGTCAAGCTAGTTTATTAGGGTACAAGTTTTTTTTTTAAAGAAATATTACTTTAAAGAGAGCAGTAACGTTAAGTTCTTTCATTTATTTCAAATACACTTTTTTCTGGAAAATATATTTTTTAAACATATACCTATGTATATATAGAATATATATCTTTGCGGAAAAGAATTCTTTCTCAATGCGTGCAAGCAACGTACAGTACATAATATTGTAAGACTCTTTATTGCTGGTTGATGTGATTGATGCTAAACAGAGTTGAATGAAACAAACAATAGGAAACTAGAGAGTACAATAGACGACTTTGAAGGATTCTCGAAGGATGCTGCATTTAATGTAAACGATAGAAGCTTGTAACGGTTGGAGGGTTTTAACTGTCTGTAATCCTCACTAATTGAATGGAGAAGAATGAAGACAACACATTAGCGTAATTGTTCTAAAATGCAGCACTCACCAAATTGCGAATCTGCTGTAATTAATAGATGAAAGAGACCAAATCATTTATTTAACTGAGATATCTACAGTGACTGGTTACCGACAGAAGAATGGAAGCGCTGTTGTTGTTGTATAGAATGTCATTCCTATTGAATGTATTTATTGATTACACTGAGTGTATGTTGATCGAAATAAACAGGAGAAGCAAGCTCGAATGGAAGAACCTTTGATGTTATTTGTGTAAATATAAAAGAAAAATTTGATGGGATTGGTTTGGTAATAAATTTAATTATTATAAGAAATTCAAATTTCATCTAACTGTTTAGAAAATTATTTTGTGCGTAAATAAATGCTTTTCTGCCATAGCTGTAATTTAATATGAGGCAATTTTTATATCAAAATTTTACCTCGTGTAGGATTTGCACCCAGTCTATTATCTTGTATGGAGGCTCTACATGCGGCGACGCTATGAGGAAGTACATGCACATCAGAGTATTTAAGAGCATTCTGCGCAGAATTGTTATACGTACCATATGTGCAAATGGAACCACGTCCACAGAGGCATTGCTTGTGTTGGAATCCCGCCAATAGAGCTTATAGTCGTGCAAATAACAGATGTAGACAGGAAAGGCGCGGAAAATAAGCTATGGGTGTACAACAATATGCTAAAAAAGTGGCAGAAGAGATGGGAAAAGGGGAAAGAACAAGCACCGTGGATAAGGAGGCTAATAAAAGACGTTGGAGTGTAGGTTGGTAGGAAACATAATCAGTTAATCTACCACCTTACTCAGATGCTGACTAGACATCGTTGCTTTCGTACATACCTGTATCGATTTAAAGTGAGTATATCGGAGTAGTGCAGGGACACCCAGGAGCAAACCTTCTTCGTTTGCCCGAGATGGGCTACGCAGTGAAGCCTCACAGAGACTGGGTATACTAACGCCGAATAACATCATCTTGGGCAGGAAAGATAAGTGGATGATTGTCGGGGCTATGGCCAAGGAAATAATGACCCAAAAGGGGACAGATCACCTAATACTGAGAATAGCCTGAATACCACCTTCAGCATTTCCTTCTCGAAGCGGTACCTAATGGCAGTCCTGAGATGGAAGATGATCCTTGCGAAAGAAGGGTTTTTACTCGGTAAAAATCCGAAAAAACCTGGAGATACGGGCCTCCATGTGTCTTTTCAGGATTTTCGCCCTTCAGAAAATTCTAAAAGTGTCAAGTATCGATGTAGAAAGTTCTTATAGCCTTCGCCTTTCAATACGTTGTAATACAATAAACCAAAAGGATAAAAAGTATACCAGATTGCTATAGGTGACACTACAATATACACATACTTATTTATATTCGTATCAGCAAAAAATATCTAGAATATTTTCTACGTGTAAGAGTGCCTCATGAATTGTTTAGTTATTATCGCGAAATCGTACATATACAACGTTTTTGTTGCCGAGATTAGAATGCCTGCAGCATGTTCGTGTTGTTTTAGTTTTAAATACAGAAGCTTAATTAAAATTAAAAAAGGGAAACGGAATAATTTAACTCCACGCAAATTGCTCTGCACATTATTCTTTTTAATCAATTTTTTTCTTTGTTTTCCTAGAAGGTAGAAGAACACTAGACATAACAGCCTTTATTTCTACTGTATAAAAAAGCTGAGCTTTTATAATTCCGGAAAAGTTATTCCTCTGTGTGTTTGGTTTTATATAATAGGAATTATTTTGGGAGCATATGAATATGTAACGTCAAGAAAATAATAGTTGCAATATAGTCAAACTCATTATTTCAAACAATATGTAATTTAATCTTTAACAGTATCGCTTAGAGTCCAAGATGGAATAGACGCAGCATATTAAAAAAAAATGGTGTAATTTATTACAATTAAGCGTTAATATTTAATGATAAAAACTGTTAATTTTAGCACCTGAAAATTTTGAAAGGACGTATTAAAATTTAGTGTGGGAAACCTTTGTTATACATAATGAGAAACAGTAACGGACGGCAATACATAGCATAAATATGCGTTTTTAATTACTATGTGATGGCTCTTATTCATGTAAACTAATTATTTTAGCAAATATTAATATTAAAGAATTACCGTATCGGTGGTTTTTATTTTCGCCTTTCAACCGCTAGGCTTTGGTTAGAATTAAACGAAAGCGACCAAACGAAAGCTCCTAGCCGCTTTTGTTTTTAATTGTGAAATAGGAAACAAAGTCATAAGTTACATGTCAATGCGAAGTTTAGCACGTAAAACATCCCTACCGGAGATTGGAGTATTTCAGAGTTCAGGAAAATTTCAGTGGGGATGATACAGAACATCAATACATATCGATTTATAGCAACTGTAAAAGGAATTCAACGACCATAAGCTTCGCCCAGCGACAAATAAACAACAAACGAACATTCCTAAAGATATAACTCTAGCCTACAACTTAACTCTACCTACAACTTAACTCTACCTACAACTTAAATAATACATGCAAAGCAACCGCATTAGATCAAATATAGATCTGGTTGTTGAAATACTGTTGGATCGAACTTGCAGTTCCATTGGCTCACACTGTGAATATCTCCTGAAATATGTTTTATGAGAAACTCAAAACAACAAATTTAAACCATTAAATTGACTAACAGGAACGTCATTGAGGTACTGATGTATAACAGAATGGTGAAATTTCTTTTAAAACAAGGAAGAAGAGATCCACAGCATTTGTTAAACTTCAACTGCCTACTGAAAGAAATAACATTTCGTCTCAGCAGTACAAAAATAAACATTTACGTTTCTTATGAATAAAAGTTATTATATCTAACTAGTATTATAGAATTTCTTAATAGAATGAGTACCATTTTCTTCAGTCATCGTTTGAATCAGCAAATGTACTGTTTTGTAGCATTCCTCCTTTGTAGAAAACGCTTGTAAGCTTATAGGTTTTAGCAATATAACTCTCAATTTCTTCTTCTCAAACATCGAATTTAACAATTACATCCATTTTTAGCACTGCACCTACAAGATTCAGTAATAGCCTGTTTCAACAGTTTCATAGTTGTAGATGGTATTTTTTTTAATTTTATTTTCAAAAGCAGTACATAAAGCCTAAGCAATTTAAATGCTTATCAAATAAATGAAATACTAACGTACTAGCCATTGATTGGTCCTCAATTAATCATTTTACTGATCCATATTTAGCGCATAAGCATTTCTATGACATCCTGTGGGGATGGTGCTCAAAATCTGCGCCATTGTCTGTCAAAAAGATATCTGGTTATCAACCATGGTTTAGCTCTTCCATTATTAGCGTACTAAAAGCCAAAGAATACCTTAGACATCGTTGGAATCATCAAATAGCCGTTATTATTATGAAGAATTTAAAAGATTAAGAACTACTTGCAAATCAGAAATCTCTGCTGCTTATGAACTGCACATTGAAAGTACAAGAGGAGATAATTACGAACACCAAAGGATTATTCTCATTCTTACATATCAAGAGAGGATCAACAAGAATACCGGGAGCTTTATATGTGGATGATGAACTGGTAAATGACTGGTAATGAAAAAAATAATTGATGCTTTTGCGGAGAAATTTTCTTCGGTTGGTTTTTGTAACAACACTGATGATTCTGAAGAAATTTCTGGTTATGTTTCAAACTTCTTTTCTATGCCACTTGTTACAGTGGACGAGTTAGTAAAAATATTGCCTAAATTCTCTGAAAAATACACTTCTGAAGATGATGGATTGTCTAGATTTTTCATACGTGATGCGCGATTTATGGTTGCTGCACTTTCACTTGTTATCAATCTTGCTATAAAGACAGAAACAATCCCGAATCTCTGGAACTGCGCTATATTGACTCCTGTTCCCAAGAAGGGCAATTCCGCAATGTTAACAAATTACAGACCTGTTGCGATTCTATCTAATTTTGCTAAGGTGTTCGAGCAGGTTATTTACTCCAGTATATATTTTAATACTAAGCAACTTCTATCAACACACTAACACAGATTTTTACCAGGCAAATCAACATCTACCAATTTGACAACTTTTATTCAATATGTTATTGAAGAAATTGACAACCATGGACAGGTGGATGCGATGTACATGGAGTTCTCTAGCGCGTTTAATACTATTGTCCATCAACTATTGGTTCCAAAACTTAGCTACTTTGGAATGGCACCGTCTTTTCTAAAACTTATAAACTCATATTTGACTTGTCGAAGTAACTATATTTTTTATAATGGCTATCGTTCCAAGGAATTTTATTCACTTTATGGAGTTCCTCAGGGCTCTAATTTTACTATTATTTCATATTTGTTTGAATGATTTATTGGAAAAACTTATTTGTCCAGTACTGGCGTATACTGATGACGTGAAAATTTACGCAAATGTTGAAAGTCAAGCCATATTTATTTACAATTTAATTGGGACCTACTTTTTGACTGGTGCTTGAACAACAACCTAAAGTTGAATATTGCAAAGTGACAATCAGTCACGTACACTCGTAAAAGGAGGGCACTCCCTGCAGAATGTTGCATTAATGAAACCAGATCATCGAAAGATCTTGGAGTAACTTTCGATAGCTGCGTGACTTTTAAAATACGTTATTTTTAAAACAGAGGGACAATATCCTTCTAGAGACACTAACTACCACATTTTGTTGCAATGTCTGAATTTTTGCTCTTAGAAGGAACGTCGAGACAGGCAGGAAGCGCAATTTCTTTGGAGACTAGTGAACGGAGCAATTGACTGCATTATTTTACTGTTGCGATTGGACTTCTACGTACCTCAATATTCGTCCCGTAATTCTCTTACCTTCAAATTATCTACACCCAAAACTAATCTGTTGCTTACTGCACCTCTTTTTAACATGTGTAAATTAGCAAACCGCATAGACTACACCGATATATTCTCTGACAATAAGCGTCAACGGCACTGACTTTACATTAATTTTTTTTTGTTAATTATACTTTATTACTTATATGTAACTAGTTTAGTTTCTAAATCTATTTGCAGACTATTTTTATTTAAATTTGATGAATTTACTTAGTTTTGATTGTTTTTGCAGACTATATTTTATTTAATTTTGGAATTTTCTATTCTTTTTTTTTACATGTATGTAGATATGAAAGTTGTGATAATTTTTTCCTGTAGTTGGATTTTTTGTTAGGCAATAAATCTTATTATTATCAGGCACCTCCGCAAAGCCACATCCCCCTGCTAATCATCGTTATGACCCAGGAAGAAACAGGTTATCTTAATCGACAATAGCGAGATTTGAACCCTGGATTTCGCAACTCATAGTCAAGTGTGCAAGCCACTAGACTATCAGTCGGGCTGATCCTACTATTAACATAACAGAGTTTGATTGTTTTTTATCTTAATGAACCGCATTTCCCCTTTTAACAACCATTATAGTGATTAATAATAAGCTATAATCCAATCTCTACAATATATTTTCTTACCAGTGCCACTATACATGAAATCATCTGCATGGACTTTTCAAGAGTGTCTACAACATTTAACTTAAAGCTAGCGTTTCTATATTATGTGTATTTCGTGCTTGTCCTTTCGGATTTGTTTAATTTTATGTAAATGAATATATATTTTAATATTTAGCAATTGTTTACATTTTATAGGATGTGTTCTACTACAGACTGTCTCATAATAAATATAAATCGTATTAGAATTCTGAAGAAAATTATTTCATACTCCAGTTGCTTGTCTGCTGTAACATTTTCCATGACTTTCAATTTCGAATGTAGGATTAGCAAGCTGTAATTGTATTGGTTTTTTTTTTTGATGACAGTGCCTTGCAAATTAATTTTTACAACACAGACGATATGGAACTGGCTATTATTACGACAGAAAATAGAATTATTCCCAAAAGATCGATTTCCCGTTGGAATTTTATACTGCTAAACAAACTCTGAGTAGCATCCAATACACTAATGTTGATGACTCTTACTTGTAACTTCGAAATATTTCATTGTTAACGTTATGATGGATTATTTTAATCTGTATATGTAGTAGGGCGTTTTGCAGTAGGTGCAACGGTTTTGTATCGTTATTGATGGCTGTCTGGGAGCGCTCTATAAATAACGCAAACAAACGGATAGTAAAGGGGGTATGTACTCAATGTGCACACGTATAAATAATTCCGAATGGGCATCAATCTATCTAAATAATCTGTCCCCCAATAGCGAGCTCGGCCACAGATAAATCCAATAACAGCCCCACGGGTTGTCACAATCACTGTTTGTCAATGGAGTGTTTAGCGCTAGCGACAACTCACTGACTCATCGTTTGACTGACTCCTCTCACTTTTATCAACGAATATCCCGTGAAGGAGGAGCTCAACACGCCGAGTATAATTGGCGGGACTTCGCTAAGGACGCGTACTTCCGTGCCACGATTGTTAATTAATGGCTTAAAGTCAGGCTATGCGGCGTTGAGTGGATTTCTATGGATGTTGCTGCAGTTCATGTTCTTGTGCGTGAGCAGATTTTATCCAAGAGCAACTGTCCAAAATGAAATATTATGATAAAGTTTATCGCTGGGTGTATGCCATAGCAGGAGGTTATTAACTGCTGCGTTATATATCAATGGACTAGTAATAGTAAGAATAATAATCTTTGATATGTACAGATTTGGCTTAATACCAAATAACTATGAATATGTATGTATAGGTATATTCGTATATTCTAGATTCGTTGAAAGTTTAATATTATATCTTTGTTTAGTTTATTGCTTGCAAAGATAAATTAGTTAAAAAATGTTTCGCCTCTAGATTTAAAAAAAGCGAACCAATTAATTTCAAAGCAAAATCGTAGTTACGTTCATAATTATCGAATTCGGTATCGTTATCATAATTAATTTTATTTTCTTAGTTATCATTAAATTGGATATAGTTTTCCTTGTTTTTATCATCGACAACGGGCTTTTCTAAGACATTCTCTGTGTTAAGCCGGTTAAGGTCGTCACGGTTAAAATGAGTTCTACAAAAATGTTGTTTAATACTATTTACATTAGAGAAAATCATATCTTTTTTACATTGATTATAAAACGGACATTGTGTATGAATACCTAACCTAACATGATCATAAATGTGCTTTGCAAATGGTCTTCTACCATCGCTTTGAAATTCACAATATTCCACATTACATTTAGTACTCTGGAATATTCTCCTATTAACATTTTTGTGCCACCTAAAGATTTTAGTCTATTGTATTTCGAAAATACTAAATTACAGTTGGCGTAATGGCAATAGTACACAACACCTTGTGCATTGCGATGGTATTTTACGTGCAGATTATATCTGTTGATTGATTTTGTTGCTACACCACATATATTGCAAGCCGACATTATCTACGTATCTATAAAATTTAATAATTAAAAATAGATATTCAAAATCCTTTACCTTTTAAAAATAAATAATAAGGCACAACCACAGACCTGATAGACTGCCAATGAACCGTATGCGCATCGCTACGGCGCACCATCAAAAATCGACAGGACATCTTGGAATACAGGCGTCATTACTTGCGTCACGATTCATGTAGCGTCATGCTTACGTTAGTTTTCTATAGGAAGTTTTTGTGTTAAGCCACGTTAAGTTTTATGCAAGTTGACAAGTCGTACTGGTATTACCTAACCTTGTAGATCGATTGTTTTATTTACTCTCTTTACTCTTATTATTTCCCGGACTATTTCTTAATATTATAAATTATTCACCGAATATTTTTGATTTATGTGTAAGTATGCATATTATAGCATTAATAATTGGGCTTATGTGATAATTAATCCAGGTAGTTTTTCCTGAAAAAAGTGATGCCATCGTGTCGTGTAAAATCCTGCTAAAGCAATAGTTACAAAGATGACGGAGAACTAACTTTTCATATGTAAGTTGCAGAATAATGGCATAGCTTAAAAATATTCTGAAATTGTGATAATACTTAGTGTTTCTATGTGAAATAATTTTTTGTAGATTGCCTAAACATTATTGTGTGGATTACTGTTACAGGGACTACCATAAATCCCAGCAAAAGTAAGCGTGCATATGTTTGTTCATTACATTTCCTCGAAAAGGATTCTTATAGAGCGGGACAGATTGTGCGAATTAAAGAGGGAGTTCTTCCAACATTGAATTCGGACAAAGAAAATCTAAAAAAGTAGATTTTTATTTAGAATCACTTGATATTCCTGAAAACAAAGGGTAGAGGTAAATAAATGATGTATAACATATATATTTCTTTAAATTTTCTGCACTATTTCTTAGGTAAATCTAATCTGCCCATCAAAGGAGGTACGATATATTTGCCAGTTCACCGAAAAACCAATTCGGAAAGTAATGGTCTTAACAGGAAACAAGATTCCACAAGAAGAAAACTTCCTAACGACTTTTGTTTATTTACTATCAAGTCATGTTCCCCAAAATATTTTTTCTAGTTTATCCCATCATTTGTTACATATGTCACCTCTGGAAGAAACTCGTGTTTCAATTTTAAGTAAAACCATAATATCGTCTTATAACAAAATTAGATTTCATAATTAAGCGAAGAAGTTTACAGAAAAAATACAAGGTAAATCAATAAGGAAGGAATTAAGTAAACTAATATTATTTAATCATCAATAAATTATACTATTTATTATATTAGATTTTTCCTATGTATTTTTATATGGCGTTGAAAGAAATTTTTTCTTTTCTCTCTTATTAAACCTGACAACCAATGAAGTATATGTTACCAGTTAATCGTAAGTTTAGAAACTGTTTATAGGTCTAAGTTGTCCACAACTTTAATAAAAAAAACAATGCCATATAAAATACATAGGATAAAATCTAACATATGCTACTAATTATTACAAATTCCAAGTGCTATTAAAATTTATTGATATCCTTAACTTTATTTATTTGAATATCCGCCGTTATTGATGACGCCTGTATTCCAATATGGCGCATTTCAATTGATGGCAGTTTTGAGTTCAATATCAGCACTCTATCATCTCTATGGGCACAACACGTCTAAGATATACGTCAATGCGTCAACATCAGCAATATGCGTGGCAAATGCCGAATGCCGATGCCAAGTGGGGGTTCCCGGTAACGTGATTCCAAGCAACGTTCTGATTGGTCACGTTTCCGTGAGCGTTGTACTTTCCGGAATTGTGTCGTCTAAATTACAACAGTATACGTAAAATTTGGGATTCATGCAATATTAACTGTAAAACGTAAAGTACAATTTGTAATATTACTATATATCTGCAAACCAAACACATTGTGTTTGTAAAAAAACCCAATTATTTTGATGGTTACATTTCATAATACGTAATAAAAATAATACATATACTAATATGCAAAAAAATATATTCAATTGCCTTTTTTACATATATACATATGTAAAGTGCTTGTAATTTTCCATGCACTTTTTCAGTGTATGAGCTATGTATGTATGTATGTATATATGTATGTATTGCTATGATATCAAATACCTAACCTAAACAACATACAGCATCATACGTTTGTTATTGCATTATGTACCTATATTAATGTATTTTGATCTATGTATTTATCTATTTTGTAAATTTATTGTAAAAATCTAAACTAAACACTCACTATATCGTATCTAATTAAAAAGGGCACGTTTCCATGGATTTTAGGGTATAAAGTTCCTTCGCTGATCGTTCGAACGTGGATTGATTTAAGGTTTCGTATGGTTGGAAACGATAATCTTTCATCGTTGCTGGGGTCTGTTTTGCCTT
This sequence comes from Cetonia aurata, assembly GCA_949128085.1. Taxonomy (NCBI): domain Eukaryota; kingdom Metazoa; phylum Arthropoda; class Insecta; order Coleoptera; family Scarabaeidae; genus Cetonia; species Cetonia aurata. The sequence continues at coordinate 5,745,354 of OX421885.1, forward strand.
GGAGATATGAAAGTTGTTTAAAACAATTGTGGGGACTTCTTTTTCGATATTTTCCTGAGTTGGTTGTAATTTCGAAAACATCTAGAAATTTATAAATTTAAATCACTATAAGAGTCATTTTAACTTAAAATCTACTTGCCAAGAATGAAGTGTTGTGTGTGTTGTGCCAAGATGATGGTATTCCAGTAATTTCGAAGATTTGGGTGGCGTATTTTCTATTCCTGGAGCCACAATTGAGGGACTTCGATTCGAGTCTTATTGTTAGTAGCTGAGACATCGATAACGCAGATTTGCAGCTGGAAAGATTGTTGCAGAACTGGAATCGGTATTTGGAATATAAGAAAGCAGTTTATCGTATTTCAAGTAAGCGATTATTCATCTTTTGAACTTATAACCGGCGTTCAGAGCGTAGATAGAATTCTGAGGTTAGAGTGTTTTGATAACAGTTATTTCTAGGGATTTTTGATGTAAACAAACGTATGTTGTTGTAAAACGTTTTTGACAATACGCGATTGTATGACGGGAGGTTAGCGGGAGATTTGAATTCAATTTTGATATTTAAACAAGATATATTGAGTTTAGTTTGGATTAAGATTCAAGGAATCTTATTTTTGTACAATTTAAATAGTATTTGAACTTACTTACTTACCCTGAGAGAGAGAATATTCATCTTAATTGTTCATCACTTTTTATTAACTCGAAATAAACAAAGTTATGTATACAAAATTGGTTTTTATTCACTATAAGATAATAACATCACAACTAAATAACTAGTACAGCATTTATTAAAGAAATAAAGAGTATAAAAAGTCATTTAAGCTAATAATCATAGGTTGTCCAGAGCACTATACCCCACCACGTCCCAGGAGTTACTGAAGATATAATACCCGATTGGTATGCTGTATACTCAAAACAGGTAGAGGGGAAGATTTTATTCACTTGTGTGCTACAGCGGCATCTACTTATTGAGGCATAGCTTATCTGTGGAGTAAATTTATCTTTAATAGAGGACGCTGCATGTATGAATGTTAATAAAACAGTGTTGAATTAATTTAAAATCAATTTAATAAAATTATAAAAATATCTACAAGTTTCGTAGCAGTATGTAGATATGTATAAAAAGTATCTATTATATCTGTATCTGAACTCGACAGATAAAAAGTATCTTCATTTTATCTGAAGGCGACAAATTGATATCTTTAATCTTTCTCCCTTCGCGATGAGTAAACCTATGAATAATTTGAGCAACGAATTTTGTAGGATATTGATATTTGGAATTTTTCTTAAAGGTATTTTAAAGCACAAGCAATTTTGGATGGTAAATCGGGAGCAGTAGTAAAGCAAAATTTAAGACAACTAATCAGTAAGTAGTTGAGATTATTATAAACAATTACGTGATTACACCACTCTCGCCTCTAAGCATAAGGCCTTATATTAGTGAAATATAATGGAAGAAATAGTTGATCAGCTAACAAATCGTTTATTCCTTAATGATATTTTAAATAAAACTCAAAAGTATTATTGGAATAACGACTGCTTGTTTTAAGAATCTCATTTATTAAACGTTTTGATAAACTATTAATATTTTCCTTAGAACAAGTTACAATTACTGCTAAAACTACTTCATCAGCACAACTTTTACAATCCTTCTAGAAGGCAGTTTCACGTGCTATTCAAACTTTGTTTCAAAATGTTGTGGGGCGTCTTGGTTGATTTATGTGGCTATAATTACAATTGTAATTACTTGTTATTTTTATGAAGTTCATTTTTAATTGTGTTTTTAATCCTAATGGAGTAGTCTTACCAGTGATAATAAGCTTACTGAGGAAGACAACAATGGTTTGTTTAAACATTTAATAAATATGATTCTTAAAACAACAGCACAGAATAAACAAGAGCCAGTATTCCAATAATCCTTTTGAGTTTTATCTAAAAATTAGAAGACTACTAGAACACATTTATTTATTGGAATTATTCTCCGTTGCTTATTTTTGGAGAAGCAAGCCACAGAAGCGTCACAACTCTTTTGAGAGTCATAGATGATAAACAAGATGATGATAACGGCAAGTTGACTGCTGTAGTATTTTGGGATTATAGTAACTTGATACGGTAAATCACGATACTTTATTAACATTACCGCATTAATAGGTTGTAGTCAGGCTGCTGTCAGTATAGTGTGATCCTACTTCAATTTCAATTTAAATTTATTTAGATTATCGCAAGCTCCACACAGAACATCGACAGTGTCATATAAAAAAAAAGTACAGTTGTAATACAAATACAATATAGAAATAAAAATAAGTACAGAACAAAAATATTTTAAAAGTCTTTTGCATAAATAAAATTTCGACAACACACAAAAAAAGTAAATATAGCAGTTGCTACACAGTAAAAAATTGCGTGTAGAAATTAACACTAAAAGTGGTCTATATAAGTCCACACTATCTTTGGTAAATTTTACACTGTGAAGTTTGGTAAAATTTACCAAAACGATTTGGTCAATCCTACACTTTAAAACGTGTAGTGTAAGACACTTGCCAGTGTAAATTACCAAGAGATGATGTACACCTTTGGGTGTTAGTTAGAGGTACACTACATGGGTGTAGCTCTTACACTGAATAACGTAAGTGTAATTAAGGTGCTTTTAGTTGTAAATGTATATCGTACAGTATATATACGCTAAGCACTCTAATAAACGTAAGGTGGTGTAGTGATCCAAAAGAAACTTCAATTTGCTACTAAAAATTTATTTGCGAATATCTTTTTGTATAAAACAGAATTTAAACATTTGCTTTCTCGCAAAACGCACAATGTACATAACAACGTTTAAACGACATGCACTATAATATATGTAAACGAATATGAACACTACTGATTAAACAAAAATATGCCTTGGAACAATACATCAATAATATTACTAATAATAATTAAGGTTAAATAAACAAGTTATGCAATAAAAGAAAAACCATTGCACAGCACGGGAATATTATAGTACAGTTAATATTAACAAATATACACTCCGCCAAAAAAGTATCGCATAATTTAGTTTTGAATCATAAAAGTATCGCATAATCTTTGTTTGTAGCATAAAGTTGTAAATATACTTTAATGCGCTCTAAGATATAATTTCTATGATTGTTTAAATAAAATACAGGCCAAATAAAAACAAGAACTCATACTTGAGATTTTTATTAAAACAAGAAATTATAATTTTGGAAAGAAAAATGTCATAACAGTAGCTTTTAATACTGAGTATTGCCACCTCTGGCTCTTATGACCGCTCGCATACGGTTTGGCAGAGATTCGATTAACCTCCGTATATAAGCCTGATCCAAATTCTCCCACTCGTCACGGAGAGCATTTGCTAGTCCATGCAGGTCCGCTGGGGCAACATTTTGGGTTCGTATCCGTCTGTGAAGGAGGTCCCACACGTGCTCGATAGGGTTCATGTCCGGACTTACCGCAGGCCAATCTAAAACTGGAATACCAACATCGTTAAGGTATTCCTGGACGATTATTGCAACATGCGGTCGTGCATTATCGTGCATTAACATGAATTCGTTTCCTATAATTGGCGCATATGGTACTACATGTTCTTCTAAAATGTCCGTTATATACCTGTGGGCAGTCAGTGTACCTCTGTCTACTGGTACTAACTCTGTACGACCTGTTAAACAGATGCCTCCCCAAACCATAATAGAGCCACCAGCGAAATTAGGTCTAGGTCTGATATTACACTGCGAATAGCGCTCACCGTCTCGTCTGTACACTGAGATACGCCTATCTGAGGTGTAAAGACCAAATCTTGACTCATCTGTGAAGAGTATATTGGCCCAGTCATTAATGTTCCAATTTACATGTTCTCTGGCAAACCTTAAGCGAGCCACTCGGTGGTTCCTAGTGAGACGAGGGGCTGTTACAGCTACTCTAGCTCTTAATCCACTCTGTCGTAACCTATTCCGAATAGTTTGAGTACTCACACGAGTATTTCGGACTCTAGCCAAGTCGTTCTGCAATTGTCTCGCAGTTACATGTCTTCGACGTAATGCTTGTAGTAGTAAATAGCGGTTATCTTGGCGAGTAGAACATCTTGGACGACCTGGTACAGGTCTTCTACTGTAAATGCCTGTTTCCCTATATCTGGCTACGGCTCTAGAAACACTTGACTGATTGATGTTCATCAAATTAGCAACGTATGCTTGAGATCGTCCATCTTCGATTAAAGCAACTATAGCAGCCACTTGTTCTGAAGTTAAATTGCTCATTTTAGTTTTAAAAGCGTTGGTACAGAACTCTGACTTCGCACTTTAAAATTTGTCCGTATAGGAAGACTTTCAATAAACAACTGAGCAAACCTTACACATATGCATTTTTCTAAATGTGTTCTTTTAGGAAAAAAATAAAGTAAAAACGCTAAGTTCCATTATTTTGTTAGTGTTTTTATAGTTCACATACACGAGGCAAAATTTTGTGAACGTATAAAAATATCTTGGTTCATAAATGCCCTTTTTTAGTTTATGCGATACTTTTTTGGCGGAGTGTATATATACATTTTAAATTTCAAACTTCTCGCTACCAGTTAGGTTAAGGAATATGGAGTTAACCACCGGAATGGGGGGAATAGATTAAACAAGGAATTACATTCTACACGATTAGACATATATGTATACATAACCTACAATATGTCATAAAAATCTTTTAAAACTGACAAATATTTTACGAAATACAGCAACAAAGAATATAGGTTGTAAACGATACGTATTATGTACCTACCTACATATCTAACTATTGTTCAAAACGGTGTAATTGGTTACTTACAGTTTAATATGCAATGTTTATATGCCGACGGGATAGGCGAATCACTAATACTCGGCCATTTAATTATATTTTTGCATTTAATTCATATTAACATCATGGTTGCAAAAAACATAAAATATGTACGTATAAACTATACACATCTTAAAAGTAAAGGCACAGGTTTCATGTTTCAATACGAATCCGATCACGTGTCAATTGTCCGTTAGTAGTCTGTAAGTTTATCTCTATTACATGTGCCTGATAAAATTGTTCATGCGCAGAAGTACATATGTACGCCCCTCTCTTTTTGAAGTTTACACCCCCAGGTGTAGATATTTTAAATATTGGGCAAGGATGTCTTTACCTAATTGATTTTGGTAACAAAATGCAACTTTAACCAAATTAGGTGTTAATTTTAACACGCAAACTTTTTACCATTTACTTTTTGAGCTTTACACCCAGAAATTTTTTACTGCATACCATTTGTGGGTTTTTTAACATTCAAGAAACTCATTTATTGAGTAAAATACATGATCATTCAGGTAATTTATCAATCAGCAAACTGTGAAGGAGGTGTACGTTGACTCAAGTGCAATGCCTTGTACCTTGGACTCCCTTCATATAGGCTCGTGCGATGCAAGGGTACTGTCAAATTATTAAAACCCCGCGTCTGCATACGATTAAAAATATCTCTGTTTTTTGTGAACAATTTGGCGTTGCGTTTATAAAACAGTAAAAGTTCATATATGTACAGCGACGCCAGCGGCAGTATTCGAAGCCCCAGAAGAGCCCCAAAAAATCAAGCCGTACCGTAGTCGCGATTCCACGTACGCAAAGTAAAATGATCTCACAGAGCAGATGCTCACGAAATCCCGCAAGACCCTCGTGCTGTACAATGTCGAAGAAAGCTTCGTCTCGAGCAAAATGCAGTGCTCACCGTACTTCAAGGACGGATCGACGATCAAACCCAGGAAACAGATGCTGGGTAGCTCCGGCACGAATTGACCGCTCGTGTGAGCATACAGAGAGTGATTATCAGTCGCAGTTCGAAAACGCACTAGACCGGTCTTGCCGTGGTTAAGAGTCAAACAATTTTGCTCACAGTACGCTGTCATATCAGATATAATAGCAGTTAAGTAGTGGAAAAGATCGGAAATGGACGCACCGACCGCAACGCAGCTTGTATCATCCGCAAATTGTGATAGAATAAGCGGTCTGACTTTACAACTTAAATCATTGACATGGCCCAAAAACAGAGTTGGACCCAAGATTGATCCCTGGGGTACGCCCGCAGTAACGTTAATAGTACTCGAAAAAAAAAACGATCTAATAGTGTTCTGATCCCGACCGCGCAAACACACCGTTACAAATCCGGTACAAATATCGGAGCAACACCAAATGAGACTTCTGTGACTTCTGTGCGATTGGTTCAAATGTCTTCGGCTCCACTTTCTGTGTGGCGTAAAGTTCCGCAGGGGTCTGTGCCGACTCGTTTTCTGTTTTCTGTGTGTGCATGTAGATTACCTGCTGTCGTACTGTTGCATTCAAATGACATTCAAATTTATCTATCTTTTTCTGATTGATATATCAAGAAACAAATTAAATGAAATTCAAACATTTTCTTCGAGTTCTGTTTTAATTAATTTGACTACAAGAAAAAAGAAGATTTTGTTGGATAAGGACAAGAAAGTTGCTTTACGTAAAAATACACTTATAATTAGTATTAGGCTCCATATAACATCATGTTTCCTGTACCTAGTTCTATTAAAAATTTAGCACTATAGATAGATAATACCTTTGGATATAGACAGTATATTTATAAAATCATTCCTTATGTTTACGTAGTTTAAGATTGCTTTATCTTCTTCATACAATCCTGAGCGTTAAGACGAAAACGTCCTTATGTGAAACAATAGTTCTCTCATTATTTAGTTATTGTGCAAGAGCTTACGATAATTGTCTAGATGCGGTTGACATGAGGCGAAACTTAATCAGTATTGCTACACTTATGTACTTTGAAAATGGTTATTGAATTTGTATATTTTAATTTTCTACTAGGTACAAATTTTTATAACAATGTTACTCCTTTACAGCAGAGGTGAAGTTGCCAATAATGAAACGAAATATTAAGTATTAATGTATATTATAGATAGATGTACGACGGCTCTCCATGGAGCCGGGGGTTGTTTGAGCTTTAGATGATTGATTGTACTTACAATGGTAATAAACGCTTCTTCAAATAATACACTATATTATAAATAGTCTGTTAAATATACAAGTATCATATAATTTTATTTCGGTTTTATTACTAAACCCACAAGAATAATTTATTATTAGTTTACCTAAAAATATATAGATTGCGATCGTAATAACGACCATAAAATTTTAAAGGCGTACATTGGTAAGCCATATTTTTTTAGTGCTTTCGTGACCAATTGCACGCAAATAATTTATTGAAGAGATTTATCTCTTGCGAGCCAACAGATAAGGAACCCATAAATATCTATTCATGTGTGTTGGAGTGCTGATGGCGGACTAAGATTTCCCGTTGCATTTAAAATATCACAGTTTAATGTAGTTACTGACTATACGTTACCTTAATGTTACAAATTATGTGGTACTGCATTCTCTACAAACACTCAATAATGTTAAACCTGTAATAAATTAAAGAGGATTTGCGAGACCGTTAAATTATATTCTGAAGTAGTTTAAATGGAATATATTTTTACATGTTTAAACTATAATAAAAGACGCAATTATAAATTTTATTTTAATTGAATTTAAAATAACAATTGCATGTTTGGTTTCAGTATAGTGTGGAATCATACTCTTTTTGAAACTATGACATAATTCAAGACAAAGCTGTTGCAAGTACTAAGATAAAATACTTCGAGTAACTAGTACTAGTACTTGAAAAACTATTTTTGTTCCCAGTTATAAGTAAGGAGTATTTCTAAAAAGTGCTAGAAGTAATAAGTAATTTACTTGAAATTAAAAATTCACGTACTCAGTAAAAAGTATTTATTCCTTGAAGTATTTACTTCAATTATTTTGACTACTTAGAGTATATTAACGTACTCTAAGTACTTTCGAATTACTTTAAGTAGGTATTTAAATTACTTAGAATATGCGAATGTTTCAATACAGAAGAATGACAACATCTGAGTCATTGGTTACATTCGCAGGTAACAACAAACATATTTTTTATGCATATGAACACGTACTAAAACTACATTGACATTTGGCATAAGTGGCAATAAGATACTAAGAACGAACACATAGACATGTTTAAAGCTTTATTATTATTATTATTATTATTTGCCGGTGGCATAAAAGGCGTTAATGGGCCCTAAAACGTGAAGATTATATCCTTTTGCTTTTGCTGTAAAATCTGGCTAATTTACTGATCATATTAATTTATATTATACAGCATGTGCATGTGTTCAATACCTTATATATAGGGGATTGCATAGATTTGTTGGACAAATATAGAGTCCGTTGGTACATGATGTCACCTGTGCAATGAACGAATATTGTTAATCGATCTTTGTTACTAAGCTACAACCAATAGTTGCCTCATTGAGAGTGCTAAACATCACACTTCGCTCAGGTTTTGGTAACGACATGTACCACTCTCTATTGCAACGGACTCTACGTACCTAAACCGTTTACTTGACCAGAAAGTACCAGAAAGTTTGGAACGTAAATCATGGGCATTCAAATGCATAGTTAACCACTATATTACTACGTATATAGTAGTGTGTTTGTAAGAAGTACTGGAAGATACTTCTTAGTTGACAAAATATTTTAAGTAATGTTTCAAGTATTTCAAATACCTTCTTTTGCAAACAAATCGGGTATGCAGTACATTTTAGGCGAAGTACTAGGAGGGGCAAATACCAGTAATTGCATTTTGAAAGTTCTGGCAGTAAATTACTTAAAGTAAGAGAATACTGAATATACATTTACATATAACATTTTTACTGGGAGTACATCAACTCTGCTTCAGAACATAATTTGCGTTTTTCGAATGGAACAATGGCACATTGGCAAAACCATAAATTACAAACAAATTAGTTAAAACGATTTGTAGCAGGGAAATTCCACAATATCAACAAAGAAAAATAAATAAAGTCGTGTTTAATATTTTATAGAATTGATTTTCGATACATACAATTACACAGCAAATTTACAAATCACTAAAACCTATACACATTATCAGTAACTTGTAAGTTGTATTATTTAACGAAGTACAAAAACAGAAACTTGTTGTAAGCTGTCGGTAAAGTATAAGACTGCCGTTAGATTTGATTGATTCTTTAAATACTCTATAACCTATAACATTTTAATTTATTCAGCATGTCTTTATCAACAGTTAAAAATAGTATACGATCTACTAATTGTCAGTGGTAATACTCATAACCAATTACTAATGTATCATTTGTACTTGCTGCATGTGAATTTTTTCGCGAGAAGAGTAATAAGCGCTTTTATTTTTCTTAAACCCTTCTTTTATATGGTTTAACACTGCTACTACTGCTCATAAACTAGTAGGGCAATAACTGCCTTAGAAATTACCAGTTTTGTTGTTATATATTAATTAATTACTACATGCATTTACTACAATTTCTTTTTAAGTAGTAAATAGAATATTTTCTTCTAGGGTTTATAATTGCTGTCTTACGACTTTATTAATACATCAAACATATTAAGATTTAATACAATATCATTAAAATTTAGTTTGGCACAGGATATCTTGCGTAAACTTATAAGTAAAAAGTAAATTATTGGATTAGGTTCCATTACATTTAAACAAGATCCCAGTAGTCTGCTTCACTTAACATTCTGCAACTACTTGAACCGCCTCCCATGTTCAGTTAAATATTCAGCAAATAAATTCCTCTAGTAAATCCCTGCTTGGCGCACCTACACGTTGTTTCGAATTAAGCTGTCTGAATTCTTAAAATGTGATTAAACGAGACCACAAGAATTAAGCTAATTGTACTGAATTTTCAGATATCATTTGTAACAAACCTTGAATGGAAGAATACCTAAATGGGGAAACAAAGACGACTGACTTGAATTTGCTTTCCAGCTGTTTGAGCAAATCAGAATATACCGCAGTTGAAATGGAATAATATGTGTATTGCGCAGTGAAAAGACAATGCTTTGGATTGAATAGAAATGTTTCTATTTCCCATTCAGAATTATATAACTCCCTTTATCGCTAAGTGTAGATGTCGTTCTTTGTTCTCCTGCTCTTTGTCCACAATCTTCCTTAAACAATTTCTTTGTCTCGCTAGAGTTTATGTCCGCTCCCATATTAGTTCTACTTCATTGAATCTTTTCGGTGCATCATTAAGCCCAGTTACTTTGGGAGGACCTCTTTCTCATTTTATTATAAACTTTCTTGCGATCCATACTTGCTTGATTTAATATACTTTCAGCAAGTTTTGTATGATACTTCAATCTCTTTTCTGATATCATTTTTCCATCCGTAGATTGATATTATATTCTGTTATTACTTCTATCGTTAGTCTTTCTTTTGTATTGATGGCATTTATCCGATGCCCAGTAAGATTTGTAAACTTACCGACATTTTCATTTACCAACAATTTGTTAAACGAATGCTTAGTTCCCGGTATTTTGCTGGTGATTTTTTTTTTTATTCTAAAAAAATAGTGGTAGGTACGAAATATCTATGCACATATAAGACCTTTGGTTCGTCGTTTATGTTGACTTTACGGACACAATACTGAGCAGTAATTAAATAGTATTAAATAGATATTCATAGTGTTAAATACCACTAATATGTTCGAAGTAACGCATTTAGTAACTAATTTACAGAAATATTATCGAAGAATATAAGTAATTGCATTGCTGAAACCTATAGATACCTATTAATACCTAAGGATATAAGAATACTTTTTACAAATTGGCATTTTTTTTAAAGGCTCTAAATTTCCACGCATTTTTAAAAACAGCATCTTTACAAGCAAAAATTGTTGAGTTAATCCTTCTAATTGGAATTGGCAGTGGGAGTAATGTATCCGTGCACAGATTTGTACTGTCAACTTTAATTTAGACGAACATGCATGAGTCGTCAGCCAATTCAAAAATATAACTCTGAAAATACAAACTTTCGTGCCCAGATATAAAGTCGATTACATTAAATACAATTAAATTTATTTGAAAATATATTCATTTTAAAATCAAACAGCCTATTCTGCGTTCTCTTACGGGCGTATCGCGAACTACAGCCTCGCGCACTGGCTGTTAGCGGAAACTCACGCATATCTTACCTCAGGCGCTCAAAGAGGCGGGCGGAGCCCAGTCTACGGATGGCGTACTGCAATACATACTAAATTACGATTTTTTAACGAATAGCAAAGAAAGTGTGGGTGGCTATATTCTTACGTGCAAATTATAACGTTTCTCCATGTTTCTTCGGATATGTCTAACTCCATTGAGCAAGCCCTCTTGCTATCGTGCATCCGCCAAGTGAAAATGCTTGCAGTATTATCCTAACAGTTCATTATCCTTTTTTGCCATTGATTTGTAAAACGTCAAACGATATGGAAACCAGATATAATATAGTAAAATTAACCGAGAAAGTGGCATTATAAGTGTATTGTTTATTATAATAATAATAATAATAATAATAATAAGTATATTCATGTAGACAGTACACATTACAGTGTATATGAATCGTCATATTATAATGTCAATACATAGTATAATACACAAACAGTACAGCGAGGGCGATACAAAAGAAACATGTACATATAAGTAATTGCAAAAAAACATACTACTCAAGACGAGTAACATACAAAGACAAAAGATAAAAAACAGTAATAAGTAACTCTTATCTTGGATTTAAAAACTCCCCAACAGAGTAGAAAGCCATATCTGTCAAAAATGTTTTGAGCTGTTGCTTGAATTGATTGTATCGAATATTTTCTTTTAAATAATTTGGTAGCGCGTTATAAAAATATCTACCTGCGTATGAGGGATTTCTTTTGTATAGTGAAGTTCTGTGACTCTCTAGCCGCAGTGATCGTCCATGTCTGGTATCATAGTGGTGTATGTCGATATTAGTTTCCAGTGTCTCGTTATTTATAACATAAAGTATACATCGGAAAATGTATATCGATGGAAATGTCATGACTTTACTAGTACGAAAGGTGTTCCTGCAGCTCTGCCTATGTTCCATGTTAAACAACAAGCGTAATATACGCTTTTGCAAGATCAACAATCTCTCCGATCCTGTAGCACCTCACCAAACAATAACATTGAAATTGAGTGCAGTGTAACCCAAAGCGTAGTACACATTCAATAGACTCTCCATAGCGAGACATTTTTTTAGTTGAAGTAGGATCCAGTATGTTTTACTTAATTTAGCACACACATAGTCCCGATGAGTTGACCACGACATGTTGGCATCGACATGCACACCCAACAGCTTAATGGAACTAGAAAAATCAAGTTTGGTGTCTCCAATCGAAATATCTATGTGTCCGATCCTTCGTCTACAATGTGGCTGCAGGAAAACTGTTTTTTGGGTATTCACAATCAGTTTATTACACTTGCACCACTGTATAAATTCCTGAGAGGCTAGATTGAGTTTTAATTCCACTTCCTCAGCATTATCACCAGTCACCAGAATAGATGTGTCATCCGCATATAGTATCACCTTTCCAGAATAAATGTAATTCGGCAAGTCATTAATAAAAAGATCGAAAATTAATGGGCCGAGCACGGAACCTTGTGGCACGCCCATATTCACATCAAACATGTCCGAATACTCACTGTCTACCTTAACGTAGGCCCTTCTGCTCGTCATATAGGAATCGATCCAATTCAAAAAGTTTCCTCTAAATCCCATTCTATGCAGTTTATTAATTACTAATAATTTATCTACAACATAGGAATGACTTTATCACAAAAAACATTGAAAGATGAATAAAAAATTCGCGTCGTTCGGAATGCAAATGCATTTTCATCTCTATTGCATTGCGAATTTATTGGGAATCGTCCATTCAATGCCTAGGAGTCAAACCTGCGTCACCCAACGAGCACAAGCCGAACTCTAGCAGGTTGGGACTAGCTACTATGAAGTAACATCACCTCACAATAACTGCTGCATATTAGTGTTCGTATCCTTTTTTTTTTCTTTTTCCTTTCTGATAACATAAAATGCTTTCCTATTGTTGTTCAACATTATTACTTGCTCAATTATGCTTTGGTTTTCATAATCTTTATATTTTTAAAACCATTTAGTGATCTTACTCATTAACACTTTCAATTTTTTTTCTTTTCTGTCTGTTTCTGCAATGTTTATGACACCACAGAACATCTTATTTCCAAAAAGTATCTTTGATTAGCGTTAGTTAGACAAATAATAATAATAATACGAAGCACGTCATACATATTTGCAGTAGTTATACATATGTCTAAAACATATTTGTACTCATTATTACGGACTAAATACATAAACATAGATCGTGTAATCTCATTTCGGTATAAACTTCGGTCGAATCCAATTTAACTATTTGAATTCCATTTAATGGTAACTAACTGCTGGTAATTATTGAAATTTCTGCATGGGACTGTTACAGTTAACCGCTTTGGGGCATTCACTATCTTAAATTACCTTCATTAGCAGGGATTTACCTGTAGACATTCAATTTTGGATACCGCGCTGTCGAACTGTGTTCCCAGACGAAAGCTTTACCTCTATTAATCCAGTTATTTGTGGTTATGACTACTGTCTGTAGTCTGTGCGCACATTTGCACCTGTTTGCGTACGAACATATACGCTACTGTAGCTAATCAATAATTTACAGTCCTTATATAACTTTCATGTTAATTAGAACATATTGTGATTGCAAGTTCGATTGAAAAATTAAAATTTAAATAGTTTAGATTAAAATAGGACCAGTTACAGATATATTATGCGTAATTAGAAGTATTTAAATAGTTTATAAACAAGAGCATTTTCATAATGTACTATTATACGATATATATTTTGAAAGGGAATAATTCAGACTGTCACAAATTTGAAGGAAATTTGGTAATTGGGAGTAATTGGTATGCGGGGAGCAGGTATGGATATAGGCATAAACGGTATTTATAGTGGATACTGGTGAATATATTTTCAGCGTTTCTGTTTAACCCACGCGTTTAGCAAAAGGATGGGAGTTATGTACGGATAAAAAAATCTCATTTGCAATAGTTTGATAGACCTATACAGTCGAATCTCGACAACTCGACGTTTTCTGCAAGTTGAAATTTAGTCTTTTCCCTTTTTTTTTTTTTTTTTTTTTTTTGTTAAGGGGAAACCGCTTGGCACCAAAGCACGGGTTCACTGTGCTCTGGTAGTGTCGGGCGCTGCTCCGACTAAAACCCCTCCTTTGCCTTCTCTGGACACTCTGGAACCGTTGGAAAAACATAACATCAGAGTGCCAGCGGCATAGGGCAAACTTCCCTCAGACGCTACGTACTGCTTCCTGCCTTAGGTATTCATCCTTTTCCTTACCGCTCATAATGGTCCTCACCAAAAACTGAATCTTTGACCACTGCTCTGGACCTTCAATCATGATAGGAACCATGTTAGTTGGAGTCAGCTCCAATCCCAAGTCGCAGAATGTCGCAAGTCTGGCCGCGCTCCACCTAGCGCAAGCAAAAAGGGTGTGTTCCACAGTGTCGTTGTTGCCACAGTACATGCACTCGTCGGTACCGTCCTTCCCAAAGCGCTTGGCGTAAGCTCTATAGCATCCATGCCCACTCAAGGTCTGCGTCAGATAATAATCAAGGTGCCTATGTTTACACGCCAACCAGGGGCCGAGCCCGGGTATTAACTTCTTGGTCCATTGAGCCGTATTGGTCCCACTCTCCCATCTGCTCTGCCACGATTGGCATGAGCGTTGTCTGGCTCTGGATCTGGCCTCCAGCTTGTTTTCGCCAGTGTGGGCGAACATAAGTCTCCTTTCAAAGACCATGAGGTCAATTGGGATAGTCCCGGTGATGGCCTGGAGTGCCTCGCCAGATACGGTTCTGTAAGCAGTTGCTTGTCCCAGCAAAATACTTCGTTGTACCCTTTCGAGCAGCAGGGTATATTTACGGAAGTTTAGGACCGGATACCAGATCGGAGCTCCATACAAGACTATGTTATGCAGGGCGCTGGCCAAGACGGCCCTTTTCTCGCTACTAGGCCCACGCAGATTCGGCAGGATCCTCGATAGTTGTCCCAAGCGATCGGCGGCCTTCGTCGTAACGGTAGATATATGCCCTTTAAATGTCCCTCCCTCATCGATATTTACACCCAGGTACTTGATACTCCTCTTGAGTGGAATGCTCTCACCCAGCAGGTTAAGGGAGATAAAGTCCCTATCCCTTCTACCCCTCAGGATGACTGCCTCCGTCCTCGAGGGCGCCAAGGCCAGATGGTGCTCTGCCATCCACGTGCTTAACAACGCCAGGCAATCGTTGGTATTAGCCATTAACGTGGTGCCACTCTCCGCGCCGACCACCAGTGCCAGGTCGTCGGCAAAGGCAACCGTCACCGCATCCCTGGTGAGCTGCAGGCCCAGAACCCCGTCGTATAGAACATTCCACAGGGTGGGCCCCAGCACTGAGCCCTGTGGTTGCTCCCCCTGAGGTAGCTAGATATCAGATTAGTGAGGTATACGGGGACTTTCCTCTCGCGCAGCTCACGGACTATCAAATTGTGGCTAGCCGTGTTAAAGGCGTTCTTGACATCAATAGTCACTAGAACGCACCACTCCTTGTTATATGTCTCTGCCGTCTTTATTACCATATCAATGGCTTGTAACGTCGACTTGCCCTTTAGAAATCCAAAAAACTGATTTGGATGGAAGCCACCTTTGTTGTCTATCTCCCTTGTCAGGCGATTCTTGACTAGCATTTCAAAGTGCTTGCTCAACGCATTCAGCAAGCAGAGCGGCCTATACGAGCTTGCTTGCTCCATGGATTTTCCGGGCTTGGGAATCAAGATCAGGCCGTCTTCCATTCGTCAGGGAACCGCTGGCACTTTAGCAGCTCGTTGAAAACATCTAACATCCAGGCTGGTGATGTATCCACCGCCGCCTTTATTGCCTCTGAGGGTATTCCATCCAGACCCGACGCTCTGCCTCCCTTGATGCTCGCAGCCGCCTTTCTCAATTCGTCTTCGTCAAAGAGTACCACACTTGATTGCACAGGATAATCCTGCCAGTCTTCGCCAGTCGCACCAAAGAGTTCTCCAGCCCACTGCCTAACCTTCTCAGCACAAGGCTCATATGGCGTCAGGCAGCTCAGTTTCTTTGTAACAAACTTGTAGGCGTCGCCCCATACGTTGTTGTCCAACTCTCGGCATAGCTCTTGCCAACAGTGTTTCTTTGCGGTTCTAATTTGCCTGCACAACTCTCGCCTGCATGTTCTGTAATCCGCTGCGGCAGAGGCGCTGCTCACGTTATTATCACTACCTGTATTCCCTCTCCTCACAGATCGGGTATATGCCCTTCGTAGTTTATTACATTCAGTTCTTTTCTCCGCGATGCTATCGGACCACCAGTACGGGGAGCTCGCGCTTGTTCTGCCCTTTTTGATACTACTTTTGTAGGCCTGCATCAGATTTGCACAGCTATCGTATTTGGTGCCCACAGACTCTTTGTGGATTAGCGCCACGTTATCCTTAAAGGCTTCCCAGTCAACCTCGGTGTTTAACTTCCCCGGTCTTCTCTTACTGCCCTGCCGAAGTATGTCAAAGACAATATATCTATGTTCCGTCAATGTATCGGTCTGTAGGACTTGCCAGCTGGCTATTTTAGATGCTATCCGGCTTGTGGACATGGTGACGTCTATAAAAGACTCAGTTGCTCCCCTGACTGAAGATCAATGAAAAAAGAGCCAATATATGAGAATAAAACACAAGGACTCAAGCGAGCCGCTAGAAGACCTAAAGGTGGAAATGCAAGACAGGGCCGTGGAATATGAAGAAACAAACACCTATATATATTTAGGAACACTAATAGATAACAGATGCCAAGAGGAAGTGGAAGTAGAGCAAAAGGAAGCAAATGTGCCGGATCACAACACTCGGTCCTTAAATCGAAAGATCTCTCACGCAATAAAAAGAAGAGACTGTATAAAACAGTTATAAGACCAACCCTCTTGTATGGCTGTGAGTCTTGGACCTTAACCCAGAAGCTGCAGAGCAAATTAGAAGTATGGGAGAGGAAGATTCTACGAAGAATTTATGGAGGTAAAAAAACCGAAGAAGGATGGGAAAGACGCAACAATAGAGAAATATGCGATCTATATCAAGACCCCACAGTAATGGAAGTCATAAAATCCAGACGCCTGCAGTGGTTAGGACATCTCGTCCGGATGGACATTTCAAGATCCGTCAAAGAAATTCCATGGAAGTTGCCAGGAGGTACTAGGAGGAGAGGTAGGCCAAGGAGAAGATGGAAGGAGGCGGTAATGGAAGACATCAAAGAAAGAAGGATAGAGAACTGGAGGGAGAAGGCAAAAGACAGGAATAGATGGAAGAAAATTACATGGCTATTGGCCTTGATGGCCTGGAAATGCCTTCTTATATATATTTTTGCACTACTTAGAAATACATGTTTCTTTTAAAATTAAAATGGAATTTCTTATGGGAAAGTCTCTTATTATATTGATTTGGTAACAGATTAAACACTAGTTGGTGTAAAATTATTAACACGAATACATAATTTAATCAGAAACGAGTCTTCTCTGAACAGCATAGGCGAATCTTCGATAAGTTAACTCGAAAAAGCGAGTTGAACATAAACACGCTTTCAATCGCCTGACTAAATCAAATATACGTAAGCTGATTTTCAGAGTAGCGGAATTCGCTTTGATCCATCTAATTTGGCACATTCGTAACTTTACGCCGCTGATTTAAATATTAAACGCATTCGAAGGAAAAAATGAAATCGGAAAAACCATTTATGATGCTATTTTTACGAGCGTGCCTAGGGTAGATTCAAAGCGCAGTTTCACGGGCACGTTTTAAACTTAAAATTAGGTTACCAAAGCGCCCTTGGTAAACGTAATAAAGGTGAAATGCATTTACGGGCTCTTGTGGAACATATAGTTGCCCAACGTAACGTCGAGATACTCTTTATAGAAAAAAAAGTCCTGGAAAAGCTTTCAACCTTCATAAATATACATCTATATTACCCACCCAATGATAATCTTCAGTAATAATTATTATATAAATAATCATCATCACAATATTTTAAAATTTATATAGTGGTACTTTTACGAATCTCATTTATTAAAATGAAATACGATCTTTAGCGTCTGTAAAACAAATTTATTTCTCATAAGTTGTTATTAAAAGTACACTTCAATTGCTTGATTGTTATATTAAATAGGCAAAGACTAGCCACTATACCTATATATTGTAGTTAGAGGTACAGCGTAGAGTCTTCTTCAAACTAGATGAACTTCCAGTAAGTATACATGCCTTGTTCTAATAGATAATTAGTTTTATTATCAACGATTTGTAGCCATGTGTTCTGAATAAACAGATTGTAGATAAAAAGGTTTGTCCGACATGAACTTTATTGCAGCCCTCACACTCAATTTTATAAATGCTTCTTTATTTTATATAAAGTATCTGTACTCTCAACTTTATCAAAAGTATTTGAAAAAGTTGTTGATTCAAGAGTTAGAAGATTCTTGGAGGCTGAGGGTTTGTTTTCCAGTTGTCAATGGGCCTGGGATGTCCACGGCCGATGCTTTTATAATTTCTTATATCATATTTTTGAAAACATTAATAATAAACAACTAACTGCCACTTATCTAGAGCCTTTGATTTCCCATTCAATTCTTCTTTCTAAACTTGAACGGTATGGCTTCAGAGGTAAAGTTAACGACTGGTTTCGCTCCTACCTATCTGATCGCTGTCAATGTGTGAGGTTGAAGGTTGATAATAATTTCGTAAGTTCAAAAGTTAGCCGAGTCGTGTGTGGTATGCCGCAGGGCTCGGTGCTGAGGCCCACATTATTTTTAGTATTTATTAATGACCTGGCGCATGTTACCCGCCAATCACACACGGTTCCCTTCGATGACGATACTTCTCTTACGTGGCATGCCTTTGGTCATAAGGATTTAGAAAATTAATTAATACAGGAATTTCTAAAGTTTGCGAGTGGTTTGGTGCTAATAAGATCATCCTTAAAACTAGTAAAACCAAATTATTACCTTACAAGCATCATTCATTCATTCATTCATTCATTCATAACGTTAGGGTGGGCACCTTTAGTCCAGGCACTCGAGCTAGGTGCTCATTGTACCGTCCCTATTAGATCTCTTACTTCCACTCAAGCAGCTTGGTGTTCTCTATAAAGCCCAGAATCTTGCCTAGTGGAAACTTGAGAACCTTGTAGGGCTCCAATAGATCCTTCCCGAAATGTCCTCCTGTAGCTTACGCCTTCTGCACCTCGGTTCGCTTACTCGACCTGTGTTGTATAGATGCTTTTTCAGGGTACAGTGTCCAGTTACCAACTCAGTAATGGTTTTAACTTCTCTTTTGCTGCGTCTAAGTAGGTTATCAGAGAACTTAGCATCCCCGTCCCCTATTAGCGCTTTCGCTTGGAGTTGACCGTCAGTCGTCCTCCATTTATTTGTGCTTGCTTTGTCCAGCCAGGTCCAGATCTCCCTTTTAGCAGAATCCTTAGTAATCCCACATACGGGCTCTGGACCTATGAAGTGTCTCTTAGAGCCCTCCTTGGCTAGTTCGTCGGCTATTGTGTTGCCCTTTATATCCTCATGTCCCGGCACCCAAATCAGCGATACCGTGTGGTCCTGTGCCAGTGAATTGAGGGATTGTTTGCAGTCTCTAACTAGTTTTGACCTAGTTACACGCTTCGAGACTGCCCTGATAGCAGCCTGGCTATCAGTCATTATATTTATTTCCCTCCTTATGCAGCCCTCCTTTGCAATCAATTCTGCGCAGGCTGCCTCTGCCTGGAAGACCGTCGCATGTTTCCCCAGGCTTATGGAAACCCTTTGATGAGGGCTTGGCCCGCAGATACCGGCTCCTGTGCCCTGGCTGGATTTGGATCTGTCCGTGAACCAGTCATCGAAAACATTAGTAACCCCACGTGCCTGGTCTCTGCTCGGTATAGAGATTTTCACCTTTTCAGTGAAGATAATTTCGGGTGCCATCCGTCGGCATTTGCAGCAATAACCCGTTCAGTATCGTACTAGTAGTATCAGTGTGGCCTCCAACCTTAATGTTGGGATGCCACAAATTGTTGGTTTTCAGTCTAAGGATCGCGTTCACATAAAGCTCCAGCGGGGGAGGCCCACAATGGCCTCCAAAAAAGCGGTCCCTGTGCTGCATCCCCTTACAAGCATCAAACTAACATTAATATTTTTATCAAAAACAGTCTTCCTTTGCCTTCTTCTGAGGTTAGATTTTTTGGAGTTGTTGTGGATGCCAGCTTGAGGTGGGCCGAGCACCGTGCATCAGCTTCCTAGAAGCTTATTATCTTCTTGTTATATCCTCGGAATCATAAGGCAGAACAACTACAAATCGGTTAGACATACATGCTTATAATATCCGTACCTGCAATAACATTAATCTTCCAAAGGCAGACACATCGCTCTGTAAAAATTCTCTGTATTACCACTCTTTCTTTAATAAACTACCTTCTTCCATTGTCGACTCCTAACTTAAACGCATTTCGTCATAAATTAAAGACTGTATTACTGAAGCAAGCTTAGTATTCATTTGATAAATTTATTAATCATAAATTTTGAGTTGTTCCCTCGTTGTGAACGTGTGTATTTGCTTGTTTGTTTAATTTAGTATATATAAGCAAATTTTTATCTAATCTTGACAAACATTTTGTGACCCTGTTGTTTATTAATTATTGTAATTTTTATTAATAATGTCAGACAATAATATGTTTAATGACAATATATATTATATTACTGTATCTGCCGTCCTCTGCTGTTGTTTATGATTTCCTGAATGTTATTTTATGCTACGTTTTATGGGTACATTTTTATTGTGGTGATGGTTGTAATAGTGGAATTAAAAATAAACAAAACACATAACGCTTCTCACGAAATAGTGTTACGTTTTTCCTTTTGATATCATCATGGAATCTAATCTAATCCCTTCAATTTTATTTTTATGGTGGAAAATAAATTCTTTATTTTCCATTATAATTTGACGTCGTTTTCCCGTCGACCGGCAACCGCATTGGACGATTTTATTTTTTGAACCATTCCGAGTGCGGGATTTTAATATGCCGTTAAAGTCTGCTGCATCATCCGACGTTATAATGGAACGAGCACATAAATACTTCCAAGTTATTGTCCGTCGCGTATAATGTAACGTTGTCTATTATCGACTGAAGACGTTACAAAGGAAAATGACAAAGAGCAGAGGCAGTAACTTCCATTCGGGAACGCCGTTCTCTGCAGCTTATCTTCGCACCGGCAAAGGGAATGGAAAAGAAAACAAAAATTATGTCATTTTTCAAGATTTCGCATTGAATACGTCACGTGTGAACAGATTTATCTACGCAATTATAGGAATATAATATATAGTCTGTAGTCTCTATTCTATGGTATGTGCTTATTAAAAACCTGAGATGGAAGTTCCATACTTGTATTTGACCAAATAAATTCGACACGATTTTTTTTTAATTATTGATTTTTAAAATAGAAGATTTCATAAAGCTAATTTTGGTAGCAGCTTTTTTATCAATTCCATTTTTCAACTATAGTTAGTTTGGATAAACATAAAGGGTTGACCGAAAAGTGCTCTACTGCAGTAAAGTTATCAAAGCAGTCAATTTTCAAAATCCTAAATATTAAAATGTCTAGTTGATGAAAGACATACGGGTAATGAAGAAAAAAATATAAAATTAATTTATCCTTGTGATAAAAGTATAAAATTAAAATTACTTGAAGCATACACCATAGAGAAATATAAGGAAAACAATAATGTAATATTATTAAACGAACAATTAGAATACAGTACGCCACCTATTTTCACATATTTAAACAAACACTACAACACACCTACATGTACAAACAAAAATATCATTTAATGTTCAGGTCGTCATATAATAACATATTAATATCCATCCATTTCTTCTCAATAGATTATTCTACTCATTACAATTAAAACACTCAATAAATTCATATCCATTTTTAACAAAATACACGCACTAACAACAAATACACACACATATTTAAAACATTCACATACACAAAATGCACACACACTCCAACACAACAAAAAATATTCACGTTAGACATTGTACAATACCGAATAATAAATTCACCTAGTCCATTTGCGAACACATCACGATAACCTTTAAATTTTAAATAATTTTAACCTGTTTTGTAGTGTTTTGTCATTTTCTTGTGCGTCGTCTATATTTTATAGTAATTTGAAAATTCTTAATATTAATGTATACCTATACAAATTTATTTGACGTAGCAACTAGTTCCTTTTAGACGTACGTAAGTAAAAAAAGTTTATAATAACTTATTTAGAGATATAATTCTGTATTATCATATTCAGTGTGTGTCCAGAAGATGGCATTTAGCCGAAACCGGTAGACACAGGATTTTTTAAAAATAAATGATTGGACAGAACATTTAATTATTAATATTAAAATGTCTGCCTGCTTTTATAAGATGCAGTCACTACTTGTTTGTGCTAAAGAATGCTTAAAACATGTAAGTTGTTTATTTATTTATTGATGAAGTGCCCAACAGTCATGTGACCAAATTAAGGACAATAAATACAATACAGAGTAAGTACAATTAAATAAACACATAATAATTGCGATAATGTGCAATCAAAGACAATAATGACAAGTAATCAGCAAATGTGGCAATATACAATCAAAACATAAGTACAATTATATACAAAAAATAAATTAATATAATAAAAAAGACAGTCTGCAACAAAATTAAATAAAAAATTATAAATAATCTAATAATCAAAACTATGCACAAATGTATACCGCCTCGACAAAGGAATAGCACCAGCATCAAGCAGCTCTCCGAAAAATAACAAAACTAGACACATCTATCAAAGGATTGATCATAAATATCAATGAAACAATAAAAATATGAAAATAAAAGCAAACAATAAAACATAACTATATATTCCAGCCAGATGCCAAGACGAATAAATAAGCCACAACAAATATCACATCGTTCACACAATATTTGCACCCAGATTTTCACGTGCGTTTGATACCATCTGCCACGAGGCTCTGTTGTCCAAACTGCACTCATTTGGTTTTGCTCCAACCGTTCTGATGTTTTTAACGTCCTATTTAAAAAAATCGCACTAATTACGTTTTTTACAATGGGTATCGGTCTGACGAATTTATCGCGATGTCTGCTGTACCACAAGGATCAAACTTGGGACCACTTTTATTTGAACTGTTTGTTGATGACTTGCTAAACAAAATATACTGGCCTTTGCCGATGAGTTGAAAATTTACACCGAAATATCTACAGCCCATGATGCTTCCATTCTACAGGGGAACCTTGATTTCATTAAGGGTTGGTGCAATGCTTATTACTTACACTTGAATGTGGAGAAATGTTTTACCGTCACTTACACGCGCCAAAACTCGCTGATTCCGACTGACTATGTTGTGGACGCTAATCACATGGAAAGAAGACAGGTCGTTAACGATTTGGGAGTAATCTTTGATTCGCAGTTTACCTTCAAGCCTCAAGTCGAGCAAGTATGCGCTTCAGCCTGCAAATCGTTAGGATTTATAATGCGTGTCATGAAATACTTCAATGATCCCGATCTTATGAAATCTTTATACTTTGCCTACGTCGCTAGCAAGTTCGAGTATGCATGTGTTATCTGGTATTCGATTTACGCGTCATACTGTTTAATGCTCGACCGAATCCAAAGAAGATTTATAAAATTCTCATCTTTTAAAATAGACGGAGTCTTTCCACCTGTCGGTTGGTACTGGTCAAGAAGATCTATTATCCCGTCACAACATGGATTTACTGAGATGCATAAGGGACTTACAGTGTGTGAAAATTATGTAGAGTTTGATGCAGGGTAGAATTGTCTGTGAGTTCCTGATGTCTCGAGTGACTTTTCACAGACCAAGACCCTCTGCAAGACATTAATGCACATTTAGCCTGCCGTCAGCGAGGACCAACGTCTTACAGCGCACTCCGATTACCCTTATAAGTCGCGCAGCTGATCGTGTAATATCGGATATTTTTCTAGAGTTTAAATAATAAAAGTTCCAGTTCTCTTTTTCTTCTTTAAGGATTTCATATAGTTTAGCTGTGTATCTTTGTAGAGTTTTGTTTACATTTTCCGTTCTGCCTATATTTAGTATTAATTTATTTTGCTTTACTTCGCCTTATCTTCTGTTATCCTGTAAGTGGGTTTGCCTGTTGGATAATAAAATATATATTATTATTTGCATAAAAGCACAGTTAACAAAAGCTGAAAATGAAAATGAATTACAGTAAATCAATTTTTCTGAAAAAATCAAATAAACGCTAGTGTCAACACCGCAACAGTTAAACAAATCGCATTCCACATAAAGTAATAAAGAACGTAGAAGCGAGTAATGGAAAGTAATAAAGATTTCTATTTTAGATAAAGTATAAGTAAATGTCAAGGTATAAATGTTAAGTACCCCGACTCGTTAAAAGAACACTAGTGTTAACAGCTAGTAGCTCCTTTAGTGAACAATTAAATATATTACACTTCCCAAAGCTAATTGTATGCATTACACATTAATAGTAGAGGTGAACGTAGCAACATATTTGTCCGAGCAGACACGGTGTAAAAAGTACAGACCCTGCGCGCTGTGGTCCTGGGCACCAAAAACGGCAGTCTTTCCAAAAAGAACGGTGAATCAATCTGGTTATAGAGAATTTTGTAAGTATAAAGAAAGGCACAAATTGATACGTAGCTCTTCCAAATAATACATAGAAAAAGTGTTCAGTAGGGTAGTATTGAGAAATTCTCTACTAGGGTAAGTCTTATTTTTCTTATAACATAAATACTTCGAGAAACGTCGTTGTACGCCCTTCACAGATTGGTTGTGTATATAATAATATGGGTTCTAGATGACTGCGGCATATTCAAGTTTGGAGTGCACCAAAGAAAAAAATAACGTTTTTATTGCACAGATAAATAATCTTGTATGTCGGATTATAAAGCCCAATGTCCTTGCTGCAGTGGAGATCAATGTGTTGATGTGATCATTAAAAGTAAGTTGGGCATCAAAAATTACTCCCAAG
The DNA here is from genome assembly GCA_949128085.1 of Cetonia aurata. Lineage (NCBI taxonomy): Eukaryota > Metazoa > Arthropoda > Insecta > Coleoptera > Scarabaeidae > Cetonia > Cetonia aurata. The sequence continues at coordinate 5,770,464 of OX421885.1, forward strand.
TCTCGTACTTTGTCTGTTCGGTCTAAAATTGCATTACTTACGGCGTAATCGTGGAGGATGAGATTTTTCTTCCTGGTAAAGCTAAGCACTCTGCACTTCAATACATGTAGATTGAGCCTGTTCCGCATACACCAGCGAGATAAGGAGTTTAAACTGTTCTGCAGTTTTGCACAATCATCTGTGGAGGAAATTTTGGAAAAAATCTTGACGTCGTCAGCAGAGTTAGTATCTCGCAGTCCATAGATTTAGGTGCGTCATTCATAAACAATAAAAACAGGAGGGGTCCCGAGTTGGAGCCTTCAGGCACCCCTGAGCTCATGATACGCCTATTTGAATCGAAGCCGTTATAGGACACAAAAAATTCTCTGTTAATCAAATATGACGCCTGCACAGTAGTACGCCATCATCAATCCTATCGAATGCTTTGGACAGGTCGGTATAAACGACGTCCACTTCATCTTGGTTGTCCAACACTTCGGATGTGTACTGCACTAACTGTCCTAAATTGGTAATTGTTGATCTTTTTTCAGTGAATCCATGTTGCGTTTCGGCAAGATGGTTGACGGCGGCAGCATATAAACGTTTATAGAAGTTTAGAATACCTTGCTCATGTCATCTGCTTCTCCACTTTTAAAAACTGGATAGACTCTATATATTTGTATACAGCTAGTTTATTTTTGTCGTATGGCCTAAATAATTCATAAATTGTATGAGGAAAGTTTCAAGTAAAAACTTTTTACAGGAGTGGAGTTTTATATGATGATAATATTAAACATATCTTTTCTGTAAAGTGTTTGATTTTATATGGAATAATAGCAAAGCCCTTCTATCAAAAACAGTTTAAACAATCAACAAAATCGGGTTTATTGAAAAATAGTAATGTACCATTAAAATGCATAACAATAAAATTTAAATCAAAATTGTAAAATGATAAGGTATTTAAATATCATCTAGGTCAATAATCGCCGATAATTGACCATCAATAATACATTTTCTCCGATAATTGACTCTGGTGTTATTAATATATTAAATAATAGAAATAGTTAACGTAAGAATAGTAAAGTTTAAACGATAGCTTTAGGAATAAAAAAATTGTTATTTTAAATATGTCGTTCTTGCTTGTGCTTATTCTTTCTGTCTCGTCTCCATGTCTTAAATAATTTTAAAATGTAAAATGTGTTTGTTATTTGTATGTTAACGATACAACTTACGTTGTTAATTTTAATTTTAAATTAATTGTTCTCTATGAGTGTGATTCAATTAATATTATAAGACTTTTTTTTTCTCCTAAGGTAACTTTCACACATTACCTATTATATGTATTATAATTTTAAAAAAATGTTTTGTTAGCAATTGATAAAGATAGCAAAGACTACAGAAACGTCTTGTATATCAATGTATTTTTTAATGTGAGCCATACTTCCAAAATAAACATCTTTAAATTTACAACAATATATTGCACATACCAAAACAGGACAAGGTACTTCTTAATACTGCTGATACCATTATAATTTTATATCTATACAATTTATCTATACAATTTTCTAGTACTATTTGTAAATAACAATATTTCCATTGACAAACTACAAATTTCAAAAATCCATTTACTAAGTTAGAACCTCATGCTCTCAGCGGCTTGTTTTTTGGCGGGAGTTCTTACACTTTGAATTCTTTTTTTTTTGGTTTTATTATGGACTTTAAAACAAAAATTAATTTGCTGCCAACATTTCACGCTATTGTCTATCAGAAAAAAATATTTTGAAAAATTAGAATGTATCCTATTGTGTAGATACGAACTTACATAACCAGTGTCTAGAAACAATTTAGCCGTAATATTTGCAATTACGTTTTTATATATATGGTAGACTTAACTACCTATTGGGTGCAATTGCTAAGCTACTGCGGTATGATTATTACCTCCAACGGCGTTATTGCTTATTGTAATATCCGATTCCGATTCTACATTGCTTAGCTAGTGATTTTCGATATAGCTGCCGTATCTCGGAATAATCACTGCGGCTTCGGACAATCACCATCTTTCGCAATTATGGATATTGGCTCTTAAGTGCTTGAACGTTTCCCGTTGCCCTTTGTAGCGAGATGTTTTGCCATCAAGGACAACTTAACTTGCTTGAGATATTGATTCTTGCGGTTACAGTATCGATATAGTAATTTGGCATAGTTCCCATTTATAGGCATTAATTTTAATTTGAATATGGCAACGATAAGGATTCCTTCATAACTGACTCAATACTTAGCCCATAATAAAATCTTTGTTTTTAAGTTTTCATAATTTTAATTTATTGCCTTTATTTAAAGATAAACAATATAAGAAAAATTCTGTATATTACTCAACGTAGCTTTATAAAAAAAGGAAAATATTTGGAAATAAAACTAAAGGTATGTGGTAGCTTATGTAAATATAAATTCAATAGCGCAATAATCTCCGTTTCAAATTGCCTTGTAACATGTCCCTATTAGTATACCAGACACTCAGAAACAATTTAAAACTTTCTTCTCCCAAGACAGTACTATACGTAAATAAATACACGAGCAAGAAAACAACAGCGGGGACAAAGAAAAACAATGTTGGTTCCATAGCCGTCTGTCCTGTCGAAGTTAATGTTCCGGGTCACCAGATTCGACTTCCCAAAACTTAATACACCTAAATCATTCCCTCTAGGAGCAGTAGTAAAAGTATCTACAACCGCTGGTGTACGCACAAAAGGAGAGAGGGTGCATGCCGAATTTGTATAAAGTTGTCGGTCCAGATGCGCCCGTCAAAATAGATCCGGGAAGGGAGCGCTCTCGGCGGTCACTCCGCCAACTGAAGGGATAACTGGAGATGCAGCAATGGCCAGGCTTTCCTAAACTACATTTATATTCATTAGCCTTAACTAATGCCCTAACGTTGTGGTTGACCAACACGAGTTTAACCTAAGGGTATAGAACTAGTTGCTATACTCTCCCCATTAACTTTGGTTTAGTGTTGATGAATACCGTTACAAAAGTATAATCGATTATAAATACGTGACTAATTGGTTTCTGTTCCCGAATACGTTGGAATTTATACTGTCAGTGAATGGTATATATATTTGCTATGGTTAGTATTGGAAATGGGAGACTGGACGAAATAATACAAACAATTTACTTTAAATAACGGCGGTACATTTATTAACTAGCACCTGGCACGTGGAAGACAACCCGCTCTATTCAAGTTACTAAAACTAACTGTATATTCAACTTATGTTCTAATCCCTTTCGTAGGTATATATTGCACTTAACATATTTGCTTATCTAGGGCTCACGACCAAACATATAAACACAGACCGAACGGCTCCGAGGGATGAGGTCACATATCTTAGATTATTTTTTGTGCTAAACGGTACAACGTATCGTTACTTTTCCAACAGTTAGTAAATCCAAAAACGTAAAATATAATCTACAGCAAAAAAATTGCGGTAGATATTGGTAGCAATTCAGGCTGTATATACTTCATGTTAATAATTTTACATTTATTTATCGGGTCGTAAGTAAATAAAAGCATTAAAATTGTGGATATACAGATTTCGACAAAATTGTAAATTCCTAAAGCATTTGTCGGGATAGTGATATAAGTAACACAATACAAAAAATAGAAAAAAAAATGTTGGTGTCATTTTATGTAGTCATGAATTCATAGACACTATAAAACATATTTTCAAATAAGAATTTATACATGTTTTAAATTTAGAAAAAGTGTCAGCAAATTTCGCTGGGTAAATTACTGGAATAATTAATGGCCATATATTGCTCAAAAGATGACGTTCTGTGAAGGGGAATACTCAGTTTGTGGCAGAATATTGTGGTCATGTGATTACTGATATCACCATTGCGTAAAAAATGTTTTCATATCTTTTAAAAAATATTTATATTTCATAAAGATACATCAACCACTGTGGCAGCACTTTGAGATTTCTGAATTATAAGCGACATAACCGTCTTCTGTATGACAATATTTTTTCTGCCGACGTCGATCCCTAAAAGATGACGCCGTAACTTAACATAACTAAATTAAAACACTTTCAGTTGCGATTAAACACTACTGCTGCGTATGAACGATCAAAACTACTAATGATAAACTCAAATTACTCTTAAATCAAGCTTTCTTAGTTTTTATTACTACTTCATCAGGATGATACTGAAAGTACACTACATTATTAATGAAACATTCAAAACTTAGAGCGCAAAAAAAGAAACTTCCGTACGAGTTGGTCGTTAGCATATCAAAACATTAGAAGGGTAAATATTATACCATACAGGATTTGTTTAAAAATCAAGAGATCGTATACAACTTAAATTTGTTTTGAAAAGTTCAAATTGGAAGTTCGCCCACTTTGACCGCGACCTGGACGCGTAAAGTACCATATAATATATATAAAACGGAGAAGATGGAATAAGCAACCATTAATGTGACCAACAAAGAAATCTACAGGGATTAAAGAAAAAGTAAATTTGGAACAACTAGGATAAGGATTGGTTTAAGTTTCTTTTATTTAATTGGATTAAAAAAGGATAAATATTACTTAAGTGATCAACATCATTGCGAAGATTGACAGATTGGGATGATCTGTTAATATACTACATTTCTAAGAACAACTTTTCTTTATAGTGTTGTTCCGAACATAGTACCTTCGTTCCAGGGAAGTCAAAAGTATGTTCATGGTTGCTGTAATGATCCACAAAAGAAACACTTTCTATTGTTATTGGATATATGAGCTACATCATTTTTATGTTGTCTGAGTTTAGAGCTGGGGTATTGCGAAGTTTGGCCAATATAGACCGACTTACTTACTAACCACTATTTCGAGTCAGTATCCTTATTCTTAGTAAAAAGTTTATTAGTAGAATTCTTTCCATCGTTTCATATGGCTGTACCCTCGTTTACCATTTTTCCTTCTTTGACTTTATATATAAGGTTAGGTAAATGTGTGGATCCATTCGAATATCTTTTATATGACTACTTAGATATTAATAAGACTTTCAACAATTAATTAAATACAAATCGGGGATTGGATGTGTATATCTATATCCGAATAAGATTTTCTCTTTAGACGGAAACGATATCAACTATTTTATTTTAAATGAAACATCCTCTATATTTTTACGAGTTTCAGCAGAGCCCTGCTTCGGAAGTTCAACAATAATAATGTTCAACAAGGACTGAAATATTTACTTAAAAATGATACTACAAATTTTATTCAGAAAAGAAAAAATATAGTTTTCGAATTGATCACCATTCACTTCATGGCAGTATGCAAGGCTGTGAACAAATTCTTTTATAACATTTGCCAAAGCCGCGATACGAATTAAATGCACTTCTGCAATTAATCTCTGCTTTCTTAACTCGTCCAGATTTTGCGATCGTCTAGTATAAACACCAGATTTTAAATGACCCCAAAGGAAAGAATCTAGAAGATTCATATCTAGAAACCGTGCGGCCATTCAATGAATTCTGTACGACCAATCCATCGATTTGGGCATGTTTCGTTTTAGAAATTTCTACCATTAAGGGAACAGTGAGGGGATGCTCCATCATGTTGGAACCAAACATTTTCAGATATTTCTCCATCGTCGGCAACATTAAGAACTACCTGATCACGTAAAAGATTTAAATAAGTCTGTCCAGTGTACCACGTATGAAAAATGGATCAGTAATACGATTCCGGAAAATATCAGCCCAAACGTTTAATTGAGCCTCGTCGGAAAAATGTAAAATATTCATCAGTTTGACAAATCTCCATCATTCGTTTCCAAAATTCGATTCTGTGATCATAATCCTTGTCTAGTAATTCTAGCAGTAAATGTGGTTTATACGGACGATATTTTGCGTGTTTCAATATACTGGCTACTGATATCATAGTTTAGTGCGCGGGATGTAGTCGAAGTTTGTTGTAATGCTTCTAATGCTATAGCAATATCTTGAGCAATAACTTAATTGGTTGTAACTTTTGGTCGTCCGCTCTTCGGTAAATTACTAACACTTCCAGTCAAGTTATACCTTCTCAATGTTTTACCGACGACACTTCGTGATATTGGAGGGTCGATCTTGATGCAGATTGTCAAATAAAACACGCACTTCTTAATGGGTCACGTCCATGGACGGTAAAATAACGGAAGTGATGCGTTGACCTTTCAATTCGATAAACTGGCACTTTATAGCTTCGAATGAAAGTAGTGAGATTACTTACAGAGGTAGTACCCGAAAAATAAATATTCAGACGCTAATTTTTATTCACGTTAAAATCAGTAGTATACATGCATTTGTTGATAAATCTAGTGTATGTCAGTCAATAACCGTTAGTTTGGTATCAATTGATTGATTTGGTTTAAATTCATAAGAAGCTGTGGTATGGTGTTGCGACAAATAAAAAACTGCGGGAAATTATAATATCTTACTACTACAGAGGTTAATTAATGCAAAAAATTTCAAATGAGTTAAATATTGCAAAACCAACAATTTACAGTCGGGAGTATTAGGATATTAAATATGGAGGGACAGCTAATATTGATTTTGTGTGGTAAAAGTACAAGTCCAATGGAGTCATCAGGCAAATTCAACTATCTCCAGGGAGTGCGGTAGACTATGGTTGTATAAGTCTCGTTACAGTTTTTATAAAGTAAGTTTAAATTTTTTCGTACAACATAAAAATTAATTATGTTCATTTATTCATATTTCTTAAGGGCAAAGAAATAGCCAAAACAGCTATTCCTTTGGAATGGAAATGTGGAGTGGTGATATTTTCAGCGACGAATCAAAATTTGATGTATGCGTAGGTGATTTTCGAAAAAAGGTGATTGTACAAATCCTCAAGCCTTTCATATAAAAACTGCCAAAAGCGCACGGTAAAATTTCCTTAGGATGATAATGTATGGGTAGTAGAAGGGTTGGCAAATATGAGTTTATTGATGGTATTCTAAACGCACAAAAGTACTAACATATTTTATTAAAAAGCTTGATTCCAACAGCAGAACAAAGTTTTGCAGATAAAAGTATTATATTTCTGCAATACGGTGACCCTGCTGCACTGCGAACACAACGAAACAGTGGTGTGGGGCCCATAATTGAAAAATTTTATCATGACCATCACGACTTCAATGTCAGAAAGTTTATGGCATCAATAATGTACAGATATGCCCATGTATTAGACACTTATATTTTCTGCAAATAATTAAAGTAAGGTGAGTACAAAATAAAACTCTTAATTTAAATGGGTTATAAATAGTATTTTAATAAAGAATCGTAATAATTTGTCGCATTTCTGTAAGCTTTTAATACAGTTGCAATATTTTTTCCAGTGCGTAAAAAAACTAACGTCTCAGAAACGTGAACATGCATAAATATTTAATAGATCTAGGAAAAGTATCTATAAAATCTGTTGTAAAATCATAAAAACGAATACCTAAACACTTAAATTAACTGCCACAGATGTAATGCATGCGAAAACACGAAATTAATCGTAAATGCATGAATCAGAGATCTGTTCAAAATGGCTCAGAAGTAACAATCCCAATAGTAAAGTAATTCTAAATTGTCAACGTTAAAACAATCATAACAGACAATAAAGTTAGAAAATAATAAAGAATCGCTCGTTTATTATTTAATTACTTATTGGAGCATTAAATTCTTAGTTAATTTTATTAGTGATAATTGCGTTTGCGCCCTTAGAACAACTTAAGATATTAGTCTCAGCGTTCGCTGAGGACAGACAACTAAGCGTCCAATAGGTATGTAGGTATAGATGGAATTAAAAAGGAACATTTCAATCATCATTGGTAATACTGTATAGAGTGAACACTTTAAAGAATTTACAAACCAAATGCTGAAAAAATAAATACGGATGAAACAGGTATTTATTTTTTCAGAATATTTATACTTACTTAATTTCGAAGAACAAAAAAAAATAATAATAAGCGGTGTGTGTAAGAATGAAATTGCTATAACACACATGGATAACCGTTTTTTCAACATTGCGTGCGCATCGTATAGAATAAACATACGAAAAATTCTGTCGCCATGACAGATGAAAGATTAAATTTTGTCGATTTGACAGAAGGTGGTCAAAAATGAAATCACTCAAACTGTTTATGGCATATCTCATTTTATGTATGCTAGCAGCACATATATACGGTGATTTTGTGTATACGGTCATTTTGGAGTGTATGTGAACATTGAACAATTGTTGAAGTAAACCTTCGTAATGTTATTCTGGTTTTCAGGTATATGCAGGAATCCACCTACTATCAGAACCCTCATGTGTCTGTCAGAATGTAAACACCGTTATAAAGACATTATCAAATCGGCGAGATGTAACCAACAAATGGAATGTGAGTGTATAGCATAATATGTTAAGGAAGGTTGTTGGTGTTAATATTAAATATAGCTAAATATAATATATAATAATATCTTACGTTGTATCTCTCGAATGTAAGGCAATAAATTCGAAATGGAATATAATGGACAATAAGCATTTTGTAGCAATTTTTTTACATCTCAGTCTTTAACTTTTGCTTTATTTATTTATACATATCGAAATTATAAAATTAAAGTGCAAAGATATTTAAGTGAAAACATATGATTTGAGAATATAAAATCTATAAAGATCGACTCAGATGAGACGCTTTTGTGTCGCGTTTTGAAATACTTTTACACGTTGTCACATTACCACGATGCGTATTTGCGACAGTAGCACTCATCATAGATAATAAATATATACTCATGTTTGAAATATGCGACCTAAATACGACTAATAATGTCAAATGACGTGAAGACATATCAGGCAACTTGTTTGTTTTTTGTTGGACGAAGTTTCGGATTGTGGAATACACCTTCACACTTCTGTAGTGGTACTGACCTTGTACGCTGACATTTATTGACGTATTGTACCATCCCTAATAAAATTTTGACGAAGGAGTTCCAACCAGGGAAAAGATAATACAAGAAGGGTTACTTTCTGTCGGTACCTGAAGGATCATAAAAAACGATTGTTATATAAGGAACTAAATTCAAAATGGTGGTTACACATACACCCTTTGACGATAAATAACTTCCAATCACAAAATAATTCGATGCTAGCATCTTCCATGAACTGTAATTAAAACTTACGTGTAACTTAATTTATATTAAATTAATTACTCTGAACAACTCTTGTAGTGAACGTTAGAATAGTTATTGCAGTGGCGCCCTGTATGTTAATGAACAGATTACCGCTGAAGTCGTGCATCCTGACCCGTTAAAAATGACAAGTGACGCTTTTGTCTTATCTCTCTGCTGTTCCAACCTCCAGTAGGATTTTTTTACGTGCCAAATACGTATAGCATTGACACTAGCCATACGGCTTTAGTTCCTAAGAAGGCATGTTCTGATTTTTATCCGCAATTAAAAAACACTGTTTTGGCCTGGAATCGAACTACCGGTGAAAGACGAACATGCAAACCGTTCAGCTACTGACAGACGGCTCATTTTGTTAATTAGACCCAGGTGATGACAATATGAATAAATATATATGTAATTGCGTTGGGATATATTGAAGATTGGAAGCTCTAGTGAACGGAATCTTCATTGATTATAGGTTGGATGGATTTCGGTGCTTTTTTCCCCGTAGGACTTATAAGCTTTGGAACTTAAACAAGCCATCAATTCTTATAACATATTGCTGTGGAAAAAAACAGAAAAAGCCAGTAGTTTTTTGAACGTTTAAGTTTTTTTTTATATTTTTAAGATATAAGTTGGTTAGTTTAAGTTTTGAAGAAAATTGATAATTAATTCATGTATTTAATTGTTGACTTTTAGTACACATTTGTTAAATTGATTTGTTTGTTGAGTTGAGGTCGTTTGTTGAACGTCTCACTGTAATAGTATTTTCATTTTTGCGTATGACCGGCGCACACGGCTTTGCTTGTCCGGTTTGAGGTCAGTGATCATTGGCGTTCGAAAGGGGTAAGTTCGATTCATTTTTGGTTGCGTAGAGGTATTTAAAAATCGTTGTCACGGTTGCGTAAATTCACGCGGATTAAAGTTTGCAGAACTTACTTCTAGCAATTACCACTGATAGCTCATTAGTTTATGGGTATCTTGTTTAGATTAGTAGTTTTATATGTCTTTTGATTTTTAAACGAGAGCATTTCATGTTAATTTTCACTGCTGCAGAGTTCAGAATTTTCATTTTTATTTGTATATTTAACTTTAAATATTTCCAGTTTTTTTTTAAGCCTGTCAATTAAGCTTGATAAGGTTTTACATTTCTGGAAATTAGTTTTGCACAGAATATTAAATATTTCAATACATTTTCCTTGTCTTTATTTTTCATACCTCTTACTGCGTGGCAATAACAAATTTTTTTCTTTTTTTTTTCACTCACAATCACCTATTGAGGCCTTTTGCCATCAATAGATGACCTTGGAGTTTCAATTGTTTCATGTTCTTTCAACAATTCATCTCGACTTTAGAGATTGGCGCCTGGCATATTACTCTTTTAAATTTTTGATTGATCAATCTTTTACAATTAAATTAAACTTTTTATAATTTTATAGTTTTTTTTTATTGTGCTCAGCAATATGTCACATAAGTTTTGGGAAAAATAATTAAATTCTTTAAAGTAAGTGTAACGTAATTTATTCAAATGACCACTTTACCAACATTTTACCTTATATTTAAATTAATTAAAACTACAATTAAAATAATGACAAAGGGCCATGGTCCTCAATGGCACGCAGTTTTTGTCTAACTTGTCCCATCATGTTTTGGACGATGTTTACATCAATTTCTCTTATCTTTTGATATATTCTTCGCCTTAGTTGAGCTTCATTTTGAGCTTCCCACCCATTATCATATACTTTTCTGGTCAATAGTCCCCAAAAATCTTCGATGGGTCGAGCTTGTGGCACATTTGGCGGATTGTCTGCTCTTGGCACAAAGGGTATGTTGTGAGCTTCTAACCATGTTCTAGTCGTTCTTGCATAATGGCAACTTGCTAAGTCTGCCCAAAACATTATTTCTTCACGTGGATGAGTCGTAGTAATAAACTGTAGCAACTTCGGTAGGCATCTTTCGGTATAAATTTTGGCATTAACTGCCTCACCCCTCACATGCCCAACATAAGGTCGTGAAACTCCTCTCTCCGATATGGCACACCAAACTAGAATTTTATCTTCAAATTTTTTTTTGGTTTTGTATTTAACATTATCTGCACAATTTTCTATATTATCGGTATAAAAACCATCATTGCCTTTCATTTCTGAGTGAGAGAACGTAAAATATTTTTCATCGTCCATGATGATCACTTTATTGTGAGTTCGGCGTAATCTACGACAACACATTGGAATTCTTCGTAACTGGTCCTCTGTATAACGTGGACATTTACGTCTTTTACGAAACGTTAGGCCTTTTTTTTCAATACACTTCTTACAGTTTCATGAGAAACATTAAAGCTTCTGGATAACTTTCGGCATGACGTTCCAACGCGGTCTTTTGCACTTTCACAGATTCGGTTGGCGCGATTTTTGGTCAACATTCCGGGACGTCCGCTTTTTGGTAAATTGAGGCATGGTATACCTTGTTCACATTCTACAATTGTTCTATAAATGGTTGTCTTTGAAATATTTTGATTCCAAAATATGTTTACAATTTCTTGTTTGGGTACATGTCCAACCAGGCTGTAAATGCTTTTCCGTATTTCAAGTTTGTACGACATAATTGGACAAATTATTTGACATCTATGAAATGTCATAACAGAATAAAGTTTGAGTATTAATGAACATATGTTTATCATGGTTACTAGATTGCAAGTTATTTACAGTTATTTTTACGCCGACGAAAATCTTCCCAAAACTTATGTGACATACGTTATTGTTTATTTCTTCGACTGTTTTCTCGAAAAAAAAGAGCCAAAGGAAATGCGTAGTATACGCTACTTCTCATAGAAAAAACATCGTTTAAACATTTCCAATTACCCCTTGTTAAGGATAAATGTAAAAAATATATGCTTACTTTGAAAGCTCCTCTCCTATAATCGAATTGTTAATCAAGCTTATAGGATGGTTAAAAAGTAAAGAAACTTCTTCATTGCCCATATTTTGCGTTATTGTTAGATTTGATTTTAGTCTCCTTAGCAACGCCTTTAAGATAGGCAACCCATGTCGCAAAATGGTCATGCCCATTGGGTATGAAATGGGCATGATTTTGTGTAATATAGGTTGCCTATTTTAATCACATTATTAAACAAATAAGAAATCAAGATATAATCTGGATATAATTTTAATAACTCCATTAACTGTAAACGTAGACTCGTTCGAAAACAGAGTATTTCTATAAAATAATCTGTTATTTATAATTAATTCGCCCATTAACAAGGCAAACTCTGAGCGAATTGCTCCTTCTTCAAGGGTGTGTATTGGATGAACTTTTAGGCACATTAAAATTCGTGGCAAGTGACTTTTGCTAATCCTTAAATCTCGAGATCTCTGCCTTAGCGATATTCGTGGATGGCTTCTTACGGAGTCAGTAGCTACCAATATAGCAGCATCATAATTACGTTTTTTCTTTTCAATATCTTTTACATCTTCTGTTGTGTCAAACTTTTTCACCATCTCTTGAAAGCAATTAACAGAAACGTACACCCCTGAATTTTTCCATTAAAAGTTCTATTACATGACGATGAGATGTTATTACACCAATGCCATGGCACTTAATCAAATAAATTCGTTGCTCTAAAGTCAGCGTTATTAGTAGTATTGCTAAGTACTGACATAAGTACTAAATAAATACTGTCAAATATTCATCATGAGATCTTCATTGCAATACGGGCTGCCTATCTCAAAGGCGTTACTAAGAAAATTAAAATCAAGTGTGATAATAACGCAAAAATATCAACAATGAAGAACAACGTGTAAATTTCAGATCTGAAGTTCGGGTGATTTATTAAAGACTGCTAGGGCTATACCCGTTTTTAAGAAAGACGACGTGCAACTTGTTTCAAATTACAGGCCAATATCGGTGTTATGTGTATTCTCAAAAAGTATTAAATCCATTATGCATAGGTACGAGAATAATATCATTCCTAGAAAAATATGACATAATCTGTGATTCACAACATAGCTATCGAGCCGGGAGGTCTACGGAAACAGCTTCAGTTGACTCCTTCCAATACTGGTAAGTTACTGACCGGAATTTTTTTCGACTTAACACAAGCTTTTGACGGCTTGGAGTTTACTTTCGTGAGCGCGAAACTGCATGCGGTTGGAATAGGAGGTAATGTTTTAGAATGGATGATATCGTTCTTTATGGGACGCACAATAAATGTCGTAGAGGGATTATAATAGAATCGGGAAAGGTAAGTTCGGGAGCGCCACAGGGCTCGATCCTTGGGCCTCTTATTTTTATATTATTCGTGAATGATTAAAAATCTGAATTAAAAACGGGACACATGGTCATGTATGCCGATGACACCTCAATAGCGGTAGGCGGAAGTAATCAGCTGGAATTAGAATTCGAGGTTAAACAAGTTAGGAGCGAGTTCTCCACCTGGTGTGCGCGAAATCGATTAATTTTAAATGAAAAACCGTTACCATTAATTTTGGGAGAACTGCGATTCCTCCAACTATATCCCTGGCATCTGTTTTGCTGGCAGGGTTAGGTTTCTGGGAACTATGATTGATCCCAGGCTTACATTCGAAGAGCAGGTTGACGGAGTTTCTAAAAAAATTATCCAAAAGTATTTTACAACTTCACAAATGAAAATCTCCCTAAATATAAATTGTTTATTAAATATCTACTACTGGTCTACTCCGTTATGTCTTGCAATGTATTAGTATGTGGTCGCGCCAAGAACATTGGGTTTGCTTGCCCAGAAAATAATATTGAGACCGATCTTCGGCTTTGGGCCTAGGGATTCATGTAGAACAAATTTCAAGCATTACAATATTCTAACGTTTTCTTCGATATATATATTTATATAAGACCGCCGTGTATGTGAAGAGAAATCCGAATTTGTTTGAGGTTCCATCGCATACTTATGAAACTCGAAATTGTCATGTGTACTTTCCACCACAAACAGCTAGTTTTGAGTACTCGCCTTTATATTCTTTTTTCAAAGTGCACGCTAAGCTTCCACTATCCATGAGAGTCATCACGAATGTGAATAAATTTAGGTATGCTCTTCGTGGTCTCTTGATAGCCAAGTGTTATTTTATTCATACATTAATTTTTTTAATGATAATTTAAGGTACCATTTCTGTTGTATGTATCATTTGCAAGTAAATGTATAGTTTGTGTTTGTGTAGGTATCTACATATGTGCATATATATTTGTACCTGACCTTTCGCATCTATATTGATATGGATACGTGAATAAATAAATATTATTATTATATGGGAAAGGACTTTTCAAAGGAAGCAAAACTTTTAATAAAGAATTATTTTTTCTGTAAACACGAAAACTAAATAATTTATAAGTATAGTTATCCGGAGACACACGGTATCATAACTGAGTTTTGCAAAAGATCGCCTTGAGTCTTGAACATGCATTGAAAATCCGAAATTTCTATTGCGCCACCACACAGAGTAATTACAGTGCGGATAATAAGCGGAGTTGGCGAAAGGATCGTCTGTACGCGCAGAAAACGTTATGAGCTCGAAGTGGCGGGCGGAGTACCCTGAATGAACAACGTACAGTACTGCAGATGCACATTACAATAGAAACTGAATTACGGATTTTGTACGAAGCGCGAAGATAGTGGGGGTGTGCCTCCTTCTCGTGTGCGATTCATACAACTTCTCCTTAGTCCTGCAGGTGTGTCTCACTCTATTGAGCACACCCTCGTGCTGTTGCGCGTCCGCCAACTCAGCTGTATCGTGATGTATGTGTAAAATACCAGTATATTAGTATTGGAATAGAATTACAACAAAAATTAGAACGAGCGCCGACTACTGGACACATACATATGTATGTGTGTATGGTATAATTGCTTCGTACGCTCCGACTTTCTCATAATGGTAGTTGAAATTATTTATAAATAATTTTCCAATATTTATCTATTAATAATTTTATTTATGAATGAGTGTTATAAATAATTTTGTTGTTCAAAAATCAACGACACTAAATTTGTTCGAATAATGGCCAGTTCTCACATGTGGCAAATTTAATTTCCTATCAGACAGGTACCTATACCCCATATAATCTTAAGCATGTCTATAGATAGCAGTTTTCTGATAATAAATCGGCAACTCATAGAGAAAGAATTTAGTTTGCTTTGCTTCCACACCCTCTTTACCGTTGCGAAAGCATATTTCAAGTAATCTTCTGAAATCTCTTAAGGACTTCTCATAATGTGAAGGGTATTACAACAGAAGGATATTGATTTTCGCGAACTTATATCTTCGCTCCTTATAATTACCCCCTGACAAAGGTGGCTTATTTTTCTCCACCATCGGTTAATTACACAGCTGCGAGTGCAGGACGCGCGGGAGATTGCGTATTCCTGTGTTCCGCTTCCTTTGTGAATTGATCTGTGTTGACGTGGTGTCTGGGGATGTTTTCAATTAGAAAGAACGGGGCGCTAAATGGTTCGTATTGCACTTTTCCACCCCAGTTCCATTACAGAAAAATATAATAATACGTATAATTGAATGTGGGTAATTCGGGTAGCAACAAGAGGGTATGATACGATGTTGTATTGATCGTGAACCTTTAAGTGGTTTATTCCTAGTTACAAAACTTAATGTACAGATTATTTAATTTTAAATTTAACCTCTATTCCTTGAATTACATTTTAAACTACTTCAGTAAGTACCCTGATAATAATAATTTATTTGGCATGCGGATTTGCAAAAGCAAATATGTGCCTTGTCATGTACATACATTCGATACAATAAAATCAAACATAATATAATAATAAGACTACACAAATTACTAATTCACATAGAATTCATTTATGCTGTAATAGCACTTATCTATTAGATACTTTTTTAACTTTTTTTTAAAAGTTAGGGTGCTGTGCGCGAGCCTCAAGTCCGGTGGTTGATTATTATAAATTTTTATATTGTTATAAAGGGGGGACCGCTCAAACTGTGCCGTTCTATGTGATGGTATACTAAGGTTACCGATACCTCGCGTTGCGTATGCCGAATTGAAATGGCTATTTGCAGCAAAATGAGTTAAATTTCTGTGTGTACATACAGCACATTCATATATATACAAACAAGCCAACGGCAGAATACCATTACCCCTGAAGTGTTCCCTACATGATTCCCTGCTACTCAGGTTAAAAATAGCGCGCAGAGCCTTTTTTTTGAAGAGTAAACAATCTTTTAAACTTTATTGATCTACCCCATACCATTATCCCATATCTCAGCCGTGATTCGATGCATGATTTATAATAAGTAATAACTACCTCGGTTGTCACATTAGATTTAAGTACCCGAATGGCAAATATAGATGATGCGACCGACCCACAAATGTAATCTATCTGTTCAGCCCATGATAAGGTCTTATCCAGCACGCATCCCAGAAATTTTGTAGTAGCACATTCCGGCACCGACAGTCCATTCATACGCAGAAGTAGCGAAGAATCGCTCCGTTTGTGACAGTCGTAAACAATCAAGTTTGTTTTCTCAACATCCAATATTAAACAGTTTTGTTGCGTCCACCTTCGCATTGAATTGGCACAGTCAGTACCTTTTGAAGATAGTTCAGATAATACTTCCGCTGAAAAAACAGTTGAAGTATCATCGGCAAATTGACAGACCTCACTTTTATTAAAATTATGATGAAGATCATTAACAAATATCAAAAATAGTAGGGGACCTAGCACTGACCCTTGTGGTACACCGGTATTACTTATTGTTTTCTGCGAAAACACTATTCTATCGTTCCGACTGATGGCCACACTCTGGGAGCGATCCTTCAGATATGACTCGATCCATTCCAAGCACGGCCCTCTAATTCCGTAATGTTCAAGTTTTTTTAATAGGATTTTGTGATTCATCGAGTCAAATGCTTTAGATAAATCGAACATTAAGGTAGCAACTCAGAATTTATTATCAAGTTTATTATAAATATTTTGAACAACGTGATATAAAGCATCATTTATAGATTTCGTTTTTAGGTAGCCAAACTGACATGGTGAAAATAAAGAAAAACGTTGAAAGTAATCGTACAAACGCGAATACATTACTTTTTCAAAATGAATGACTGATAACCAGGCTGCTATCAAGGCAGTCTCGAACCCTGTGACTAGGTCAAAACTAGTTAGAGACTGCAAACAATCCCTCAATTCACTGGCACAGGATCACACGGTGTCGCTGATTTGGGTGCCGGGACATGAGGATATAAAGGGCAACATAATCGCCGACGAACTAGTCAAGGAGGGCTCTAAAAGACACTTCATAGGATTCTGCTAAAAGGGAGGTCTGGACCTGACTGGACAAAGCAAGCACAAATAAATGGAGGACGACCGAAGGTCAACTCCAAGCCAAAGCGCTAATAGGGGACGGGGATGTTAGGTTCTCTGATAACCTACTTAGACGCAGCAAGAAAGAAGTTAAAACCATTACTGGGCTGGTAACTGGACACTGTCCCCTGAAAAAGCATCTATGCAACATAGGCCGAGTAAGCGAACCGTGGTGCAGAAGATGTGAGCTACAGGAGGAAACGAGTTTACATGTAATCTGCACATGTGAGGAGTTGAAAGTATTCCGGCAGAAACATTTCGGGAAGGATCTATTGGAGCCCTCGAAGGTTCTCAAGTTTCCACTGGGCAAGATACTGGGCTTTATAGAGAACACTAAGCTGCTCGAGTGGAAGTAAGAGATTTAATAGGGACGGTACAATGAGCACCTAGCTCAAGTGCCTGGACTAAAGGTGTCCACCCTAACGTTATGAATGAATGGCCATATCATCAATTTTTCAAAATTTGTCTACCACTTATTTGTACTTTAGATCTGAATCTAACTGTTAGTTACTTGGAATGTTGTCGGACTAATTATAAGTACAGCACTATTTTCTCTTATTGAAACTACTGTCATGGAAACCTACTATTCATTTGTTCATTATTTTATTGCATTTATAGACAAGACTAATTCAGCGTTGGATTTCTTGCTGCCGGAACAATAATGTTGAAGATAGGCCACTTCTGAATTTGCCACGTACCGTCCGAAAAGCTAGTTTAAGTCAACACCAAATGGCTCAAATAGAACAGTGGGTATTGGCAAATCCCTTCACTACAACACAAAAGATCAAAGAACAATTTGGGCTACAATGCACAAGTGTTATAAAACGAAAATTAAATAAGATCGGTCTACGGTGTAGGATGCCAGCCCAAAAAATAGAACTGACGAACCAACACGCGGAAGCTAGAGTACACACTAAAAAATATTTGCAATTCCTACGGAAAATTGCAGTAATGTATAGGGTAAATTTACCAAAAATTAGAAAACATACCTAAAGTTTTCTAGGAAATTTCCCAATTTTTGGCAATTTACCTTATACGTTACTGGAATTTTCCGTAGGAATTGCATATATTTTTTAGTGTGTACGTTTTGCGAGATATAACTTGAACACAGATTGGCAAAATGTGATATTTTCTGATGAAATAGTATTTTAAAACACAAGTGTCACAATGACGATTATGTAATGCGAGTATAAGCTTGAATTACGAGCATTACAGTGATTCAATGTACGAGCATTACATGTCATTGTAACGCAAGTTTTTTACAGTATTTTTTCTAATTTCCATATTAATCGCGCATATTACATTCCGGCGAGTCCCATCAGTGTGTTAATATTTAATTACAGCACAGTGTGCGGTAATAATCATTTCAGCACTGCACCGTCCTTTGTTTTACCTTTATTGTAACGTTCAATTAGAAAAAAGTATTTTCAACATCGGACGACTCTCCGAAAATTTTATGGCGACGTAATTTAACAAGATATGACACTAATCATATTCAGCCTACTAGAAGAAGTGGTAGAATAAGTTGTGCATTTTGGGGGTGGATGTGTGCTGCTAGGCCCGGAGAACTGGTACCTATTCGGCAAAGATTTACCAGCGAAGAATATATTAGAACATGTTTTTGCTTGTTTCGGTAGAAATAACTGCGTAGAACTGTTTGAAAAATATAAACTAGAGAAAGATTGTCAATTACTCCCGCCCCTAACTCACCTCACGAAAGTGCAGAAGCAAGTATTGTGGCAATATATAAAGGTCTACAACCTTTTACCTACATCTATAAAACTTCATCAGTTAAAAAATAAATTATTATCTCGCTCGTCATACTCTTTACACTGTAAATGATTTTTTATCACTTCACACAATTTTTAAATTTTAAACAATGTTCGGTTTGTTTTTTTACTTTTGTATTGTCTCATTGTTTGTTTACTGTTTCTTTTGTCTTTATACACATATTTGTTTGTTTTTTCTATTTTGACGTATTCTACGCCTGTATATGCCTGTGGAATATATAGATATTATTATTATTATTAAAATAAGGGTAGCATTGCTCGGTCTTGGAATGGAAATTATGTTCGACTTTATTTGGCATACACGATCTGTGTAAATGTGTTGGTGCCCAGCAGCTGACGATGTTTTATTGTAGCTATTTACATTAGATTGTTTAGATATTAGATGCATGGCTGGTGTTTAGTCATGTAAGTCATGTCGCGCATTATACAGCCTGTTAAAGAAAGGTTGTCGGATATTTTACCCAATTATAGTACTGGTGGAAATAAACAAAAAAGTCTTAGTCAACATGGGTCCGCAATTCAACTGTTTTTGACATATAGTCGATTGCATATTTTAAAATAAAAAAAAAACATTTTTCAGTTTTGAGAATAGTTCCTTTTGTCAAACAACTGATTGTGACTTAAAATTAGTTCTGTCAGACATCTGTCATCAGATTATTTATCATTTGCGTCAATTTTTTTTGTTCTCAAATTATCCATAAGTACACAAATGCAGAAATGGCCGATATGCATTTTATGTACGGTCGTGCGAATGGTAATGCCACTGAAGCACGGCGTATGTATGCCGAAGAATTTCCAAATCGGTTGTTACCGAGTGATAAGATTTTCTCAAGACTTCATATCCGGCTGTCCGAAACTGGTTCATTTAAAATTAATGGTCGTTCTGGTAGACCTAGATCAGTTTCTTCTCCCGCAGTAGAATTAGAAATTTTGAGACGGGTAGAAGACAACCCAAATATTAGCACCCGAAGACTTGCCGCAGAACTGAACGTCAGTCATCCTCTCATTTTGGCGAATTCTGCGGGAACAGCAGCTCTATCCCTACCACATTCAACGCGTGCAAGTTCTTGCTCCTCTCGATTATGATGCACGTAGGGTTTTTTGTCATTGGGTTTTACGAAAGCTGGCAGAAACTCCTAATTTTGCGACTCAGATTTTATTTAGTGACGAGGCTGGGTTTACAAGAGACGGAATATTCAATTTTCATAACAATCACGTCTGGGCAGATGAAAATCCCCATGCTGCTGTTGAACTGCATCACCAAAACCGTTTTTCGCTAAATGTTTGGCTTGCTATTTTTGGAGTCTGTTTAATTGGTCCAGTATTTCTCCCTAATCGTTTAACGGGACAAGTATACCTGGATTTTTTAAGAAATGAATTACCCGTTTTGTTGGAAGACGTGCCACTTTTTAACAGATTAAATATGTGGTTTATGCACGATGGAGCTCCTGCGCATTTTTCCATCGTAGTTAGAAATTTCTTAAATCAAGATTACAATGAGAGATGGATAGGACGGGGTGGACCAACTGCATGGCCTCCTAGGTCCCCTGACCTGACACCTCTAGACTTCTATGTTTGGGGGCATCTAAAACAATTAGTGTACGCACGATCTGTAAACAATTTGGAAGAACTCAGGCAACGAATCGTAAATTGTTGCGAGGAAATTCGGAGGACTCCAGGAATTTTCGAAAGATTGCGTCGATCTTTCATAAGAAGATGTGAAGCGTGCTTAGAAATGAACGGTGGACATGTAGAACAACTTCTTTAGTTTTACTTTAAATAAACTTTTGTTTAATTTACATTCCGATCAGAATTTCTTTGAAAATTTTTATCCTACTAAAACAATATGCAATCGACTATATGTCAAAAACAGTTGAATTGCGGACCTATGTTGACTAAGACTTTTTTGTTTATTTCCACCAGTACTACAATTAGGTAAAATATCCGACAACCTTTTTTGAACACACTGTATAAAAACTGTAAAATATTACAGTAGAGTGTCCATAATCGGAACTAATTGTAACTGGAGGTGGTTCCGATTATCAAATATTGCTGCTAAAAAGTTGAAAAGTCGAATATTGAATTACTATTTTTTTTTTAAATCGGAATGGTCATACTTAAATATGTACATTACAACAAAACTTCCGAGTATAATAATTTAACTATTAAATATAAATACCAATTACGAGGTTGTGAATTTACGGTTTTGTTTGTGCTTACGAAATTTGTTTTTTAGGCGTCCGAATTATCGGTAGTTCGGAATATCGACGCTTTATACTGTATATTTTTTAAAAGATATGAAAAAACTTTTTTGTAGAATGGTGATGTTAATAATCATATTTTTATTACACCAATATACCTCGCTATTCCAGTTTTTGGGACGAGCATTAACTCTGGTAATTACGTTGTAAATATTCTTTGAAGATTTATAGTGCAATAGATTAACTTTCATATTTCTTTTGTTAGAAATCTTTGATATACAGCTTTTATAGTATAGTTTACTATCTGTTAGTTAGACATTTTTGTTCACTGAAAAATAAGTTAAAGCGTAATGACTTTATATATTTTTTTTTTGCTAGACGAACAGCTATGATACGAAGTATCATATTGGATTTGTAACAGAGTAAAAAATTAAAAAGGTAAAATCCGGGAGCAAGTTACAAATATTCTATATTATAGATACAAATGATGCGGAAGATGTAATCAAAAAGGTTTCCGATCTTTTTAAAAAGACACCTAACACCTAGCTTTGTTTGGTCGGATAACTAAAAATTAAGCTCAAAACAACGTTACAAATAGCCATGTCTTTTCTTTTCCTATCTGTAAACAAGACGAAATTGGATTCAATTCATCGGATCCGCTTATATCTTGTATCTTATTGTGGTTACTGTTTTAATACACAATACAACAACCCCGACTTTTTCATTTCGTTTTCCGGTCTCTCGCTGCTAACTCTATTTCTCCTTATTTCCCCCGATTTCGTAGCAACGGTAAATAATTGTTTCGTTCGATTTCTGGCGATTTTGTTCTTGTTGTGGCGAACGAGGGCGGCGTGCACCGTATGTGTCCAGTATTCAGGGTGCAAAAATAAATACTCGGCGGGAAGTGGAAGTTGATTTCCTCTATTTCCGGTCTGGGAGCTCGAGTTCAGCGCTGAAACGGTGGTCAGCGTGGTCGAAGTTGTTCTAAACGCCAGTACATGCACATATACTAATGGACTTCTAACATTTAAGTGCAGCTGAAAACATGCGAGCGTAGAACTTGGCTCTTTGATGTTAGTTACTCGAGAAGAAATTCGAATGTTCTACTGGATTATTAACGGGCGACGAGCTTTTCAAATAAAGATAGATGTATGTGTGGATACATTTACAATATTTGCAGTGTAAATAATGGTCTGGGCAACTTTGAGCTGTTTATAGAGGATTGTTTGAACATCAAGTTAAGTTCTGATGTGTGTGATTTATTACATGTTACTGACATTGTCTCCTGTCTGTATGTAAGGAGTTTCTGTAAAAGATATACTTACAATTTCGATAAGCTGTTCAAGCGATTTTAGTGTTTGCTATGAAGCTTTGAATAGTAACTTGGCCAGTTTATTGTAATTTGCTGTCTGCTTGTCTCACTCTAATACCTTTTTCTCCATACGACTTTAGTTTTTACAGTATAGAGCATTTTTTTTACTAACTATGACTAACTAGCATGACATACTTCTTTACAAATTTGCGCGCTATAGAATCATATAGAGCATTTCTAAATTTATTTAGGTATTCACTTAAATAATAGAAAACAATCAGTTTGGGTTAATAGTCAATCCGCTTTTATAATAAATAATATTGATGTTCTCAAAGCACAGTCCCCTAGTCAACTTTGTTTTTGTTGTATATAATCCAGTGGTCATGGTTATAGTAATTATCTTGTTACTGTGGAGAGCTCTATTAGACGAAATCCTAGGCAATTCTGGAATTTTGTGTGAGAAAAGAAAAAGCAAAGCAGGATACGGAGCAGAGTTTATCATAATCAACTCACATTGAATTCCCCACAAGACATTGTAAATGGGTTTGCTAACTTTTAAAAGCATTTATGCACCAGGTGATGTTAGTTATAATGTGAATCATTCCCTATCTCTTTGTCATATTCATATTGATCATGTAACCGAGGGTGATGGTATAACTGCTATCAGGAGGCTGAAGGATGGATACACTGCTGGAAACGATCAAGTCCCTGCCTTTTTAATTAAAGACTGTCCGTATGTACTAGCTGCTCCACTTGGTAGAATCTTCTACAAACTTCGACGTTTTCCGTTATATGGAAGATCACTAAAATTATACCTATACTGAAAAGCGGTGACTCATCTAACATAGAAAATTATCCTATATTATCGAATTTTTCTAAAATTTTAATATTGCTGTATTCAAAGATCTATCCATTCGTTAGAGCGTACATCTCACCGTTCCAACATGGTTTTATGGAAGGTAGGTCAACGATTACTAACATGGCAATATTCCATCAGTATCTTTCCGGGGAACTGGATTCGGGGAAACAGTGCGACGTGGTGTATACCGACTTCTCGAAAACGTTCGACCGCATTCACCACGCACTCGTTTTACAAAAGTTGTCCGCTTTTGGGATTAGTAGTTCTTTACTAAACTTATTTCGTTACTCCTTAAACAATAGAACTCAGAGCGTTTGTTACAATGGTTATACGTCAGAGTTTTACGTCGCTACGTCTGGTGTTCCGCAAGGGTCAAACTTGAGTCCTTTGTTGTTCCTAATTTTTATCAATGATCTTCCCGATGTCATTTAATCTCATAAGCTTTTATTCGCGGACCTCCGAAATTATACCGATGTATCGGTGGCACTGATGTTTGTGCTGCCTTGCAGACAGATTTACATCGGCTTTCCGCGTGGTGTGAATGACCTGCCGCTGAATATAGAAAAATGCAGAATTGTCACTTTCACTAGGAAGCTTAACTTCGTAACATACAACTATAGGCACCATCGATCTGACCCGGTCCGAGGTTGTGAAGGACTTGGGTATTTTGCTTGATTGTAAGCTTACCTTCATCAGTCACATTCAAATAATCTGCAAGCAGGCGAGACAGAGCCTAGGATTCGTTATTCGGCATAGTCGATGTTTTTCTAACATATTTCTCCTAAAATCCTTATACTTTTCCCTGGTAAGATCGCGGTTAGAGTACGGTAGTCCCATTTGGTATCCGTACTATATGGAGTCCAAATGTCAATTCGAGAAGATACAGCGAAGATTTGCCAAATTTTTGTGGTTTCAAGTTGATAATCTATCGAGAAAGGAGCTTAGATCAGTCAATACTCCTGCCTCGTTTTGAATTACCATCGTTATCATATAGGCGCATTTGTTCTAGCGTATGTTTTTTGTTCAACCTCGTCCATGGCTGTATCGACTGTCCTGAACTTTTGGTACAGTGTAACTTCTTGGTGTCTCGAGTTTCCACCAGAGCCTCCGCTGTCTTCTATTTGGCGTTAGTTAAAACCAATCTTATGCTTAAATCGCCCGTATGTCATGTGTACCAAGTTTAACAATATTTCCAACCTAAATGATATGCATTTCAATAACTTAAACCACCTAAGAATGTCCCTCTCCGAGTACTATGACAGGTTTTGCCCCTAAAATGTACTTATTCTATTATTGTTACCGCCACTTAGATGTAAGATTTTAAACTAAGGTAATATAAGTGTTCCTAATGTGTTCTGACTTAATATGTTTGTTTTATGTCACGTTTTTAGTGTAGTTGTCCTGTAATTGTATTTTATATTCTATTAGACCAATATATATTATTATATATAAGTGTCCCAGATTCAATGTTGCAAGCGATATTTTTCTTATTTGTGGAGATATAAGATCGAGCACGGTGTCATTCGAATGTTTTCAGGAATCCTAAAAGATATATTTTTAAAAGTATCCCTAGTAAACTACCCTCTAAGAAACCTACCCCAATTTTTTTTTTTAATTGCACCTCTCATCTTTTTGGCATGATCGATGTACGAAGAGTTGGAATTATACGAGAAAATATTATAAACGACACTTGCATTCAAGAAATGTTTAATACAAAATGATCATATCAATAATAAATAGCAAAAACATTCATATAGAAAGTTAAATAAATATGAAACACATTCATAATTTAAAAAATTACTCACTTACAGATATTGTTAACCTTCGGCAGGCGCAATATCGAGACTCTTATGTTTAAAGCATTGGAAGAGTGCCTGATAGATCAGTTGCCCCCGATGGAAGTTTAACCTTCCACCATTCGATGCAAATCTACCAATTAATTCACTGGAAGTTGCTCCGGTAATTATAATCATATTCATTGTAATGAAGTTACTTTCATGCCGAATCTTAAGTTTCAATTCGTCTAAGTTCATAGGCGGAGTAGATTACATAATTTCTTTTAAAC
This sequence comes from Cetonia aurata, assembly GCA_949128085.1. NCBI lineage: Eukaryota > Metazoa > Arthropoda > Insecta > Coleoptera > Scarabaeidae > Cetonia > Cetonia aurata. Next base: position 5,796,177 of record OX421885.1, read on the forward strand.
ACCCGCAGAAAAAGTTGTCGAGAGGCGTTAAGTCTGGCGAGGGAGTTAGCCATTGAATTGGATCGTCAGTACCAATCCATCGGTTGGGATGTACATGATTTATAAATACTCTGCAACAAACCCCGAGGTATGAGGTGGAACGCCATCCTGTTACCACCACAACTCATTGCGCTCTGCTAATGGAAGATTTTCCATTAACTCGGGAAGGTTGTTTTGTAAAAAAATGTAAATAAAGTTGCCCTGTCAAGGTTCCTTCAAAAATATATGGACCAATGGTACGTCCTTTACATAATCTGCACCAAACGTTGACATTCTATATTATCTCAAAAGTGAGTCTCACGCATCCATTGAGGATTTACCGGAGCCCAGTAATGGCAGTTGTGGTGTTTCACCACCCCATTGTTACGCCATCGTGCCTCAGTCCACAGAATATTATTGGTAATATTGGGATTATCCTTTAACAGTACTTGCATTACAGCAATGAAGTTCTGGTTCAAATATATAGGTCGTAATGCTTGTAACAACTAAATTTTAAAATGAAGATATTTGTGACACGTTATTAGTATTCTCTGCACTTTTGATCTACTTATTCCCATTTTTCTGCTACTCTTCTAACTGAAATTAGAACAACCTTCTGGAAATTTTAAATAAATAACTCTAACCCTTCCTCATTTGTTGGAAAGTATTTCTTTTTTAGTTAGGATGGGCTGCAGTTGCTATAATCTCTGGACCATGGAGTAAAATGTCGTGCACTGTGAAAGGCATACAGTACCATGGTTACAGATAAATAGCTAATTTGGCAGTCTGTTCCGTGTACGACCCAAATTTGATTGGGTTAATTGCACGATGACTGTTTATAGCTTAAAGGATGGTAGAAAATCTGCGAATCAAACCCGATTTTTGTACTGCTAGATGTTAAAGCTGAGTCGGCAGAAAATCTCCTAGTGGTATTTCCCGTATTTGATGAGTTATACCCCTGTCGTACAAAATCAACACGGATTCCGAATTTATGAACAAATTCTTGCTGTATACGTGTTTTCTTAGCTCCTTTAATTGGAATAGTTTCTTTTGCGGTCCTCCAATTTTTAAAACCCAGATTGTATGCGAGGTGAAGAATATATTCCATGTATTTTATACGTGCATGTAGAGGCGATAAGCCTAGTTCAAGCGCTTCTTCATTTGATTGTTCATAGTTTATTTTCGGTAAATCATTCATTTCTGATGGAGGAGCTTTACAAAGTTTTTTGAAAATTGAAAAGAACACAGAAAATTTGCAAAAGTGATTGAAATATTTATTTGGGCCGATAAACGAATGCCTGCCATTTACTTTTTAAAGATTATTTCATGTAAATGTTGGCCGCGGCTACGCCGTGGGTGTCCATCCGTGAGTTCCAATTTTGGCATACTTTTTTCAGCAATTCGGTCGGTATCTCACCAATGGCAGCTGTAATGTTGTCTTCCAGGGCTGGAATTGTGGCTGGCTTGTCCCTGTACACGAGAGACTTCATGTATCCCCACAAAAAATAATCTAGTGGGGTCAAATAGCATGATCAAACTCGCCTCTCAATAGATCTCAAGGTATCATGTGCCATGTGGCACACGACATTATTGAAACCACATGTCAACCAAGTCCAACTCTTCCATTTTGGGCAAAAAAAGTCATTAATCATCGCACTGTATCTTGCGCCATTGACTATAACGTTGTGATTTTCATCGTTCTTGAAGAAGTACGGTCCAATGATGCCGCCGGCCCACAAACCGCACCAAACAGTGCATCTTTCAGGGTGCATTGGTAGTTCTTGAACTGCCTCTGGCTGCTCTTCACACCAAATTCGGCAATTCTGTTTGTTGACGTATCCATTGAGCCAAAAATGAGCTTCGTCGCTAAAGACAATTTTTCGATAGAAAAATGGATCTTCATCCAACTTTCCTAAGTCCCATTCACCAAACAAATGACGTTGTGGTAAGTTTGTTAGTCTCTATGGTGAAATGGAAAACCTTACTGAGCATTTTTGGCATTGACGCATGTCACGAATCTTTCTTTCACACTAAAAAAATTTACAGTGAAAAACCAAATACCAAAAAATCACCCGTTAGTTCCCGTTTCAGATTGGGCTAGCTTCCCATCCAACATAGTGAAGATTAGAACATGTTTAATCGCTATTGTAATCGGGCCAAAGTTTAATATCTTAAGGACATTTAGGTACATATAGAGTTTTCCAAAAGTAACGGATCACCCTAACAACTCTTCAGTATGGAAGATAAGTGATATTGACAATGATCTGAGTAGAGGTTGTAGAGATTTCAGTGAGCTACTTTGTGATGATGAACTTGTTTTTAATCGTTTCCAATGTAAGATCGTAATGATCCGACTAAGTATGCAAAATTTTGCGCCCTTTCAAAATCTGAGGTCAAAGATAGGAATTTTTATTCGCAAAATACAAATTGATTTTGAAAATAGAGTTTAAGGTTACAGTGGAGGTTGTCATCAGACATCTCACTTCAATTCCTACAACTTTTATTCACGTTTTAATGTTATTTTTTGGTTACAAAATATGAATAAATATATGAAAATATAGAACGATATGTACACATGAAGATTATAAAGCACTGATATTAAAAAGAGTTGTAATATAAACGTAGAGAATAATACTACAAAAAGAATATTTAGATTGAAATTCTATACTATACAGTTACAACTTTTATTTTATATAGAACAAACGAATCGATTATTCATTCTTCAACTACTTAAGAACAAAAATTAATAAAAATTGACGCCTGAAAAGGCTTTTGGACTTACAGGATTTTTTTCCGTCTTTGCTACACTGTGCACCATACACATGGGATCGTAGTGCATTTTACACAGTGAACGCAAGGTATTTTAGCCTCTAGAGCATTGCAAAAACACAAATATTATGTATATTGCGTACTATAAATTATAGCAAAATGAATCGCATTTGCTTTGAAACGTTTTCATCAGTTCTAGTGAATTTTCTCATTATAATTTCATTTGTCAAGAGCCCTTAATTTAAAATATCGTAATTACAAGAAGTAATTAAGAGTTGTATCCTTTTGAGGGTTCTTACGTAATAGGTAAGGCGAGCGTGTAGCTATATACGCCCAAATTCATTATATGTAATTACGTAGTATTTATGTAACAAAGTCATCACGACTCCTGGCAATTTCTTGGTAAATTTCTCTCGACAGCGTTTACGTCTACTGTTTAAGTATAGGATTATGTCCGTAACTAGAAAGCCTACAGCTACGACACTAACGTCTTCCTTTGGCAAACTGATTTGCCTTAGTAACTTCTGCGTTGTACAACTTGTACCTATATCCTCTTCTCCTTTCATTCTTAATGAATATACGTGCTGTATGTATGTATATTGCTAAGATATCTTTTGTTGAATGTAAATTATGCAAAGAATTGAGTACCTTAAAATCTATTTTATTTATTTTATAGAATGTTTTATTTTACTGTACCGATGTATAGTATTTTTGTAAATTCTGACTAGCACTTACTTTGTCGAACAGTTCAATCAGTAATCTTACGAACCATACGTTTGTAATGTATTATATTTGTATTTTTCAAACCGGTGTTTGTATGTTGAGTAGTTTTTAATTCGTCCGTAACTGCGGTTACTACATGGTCCTTTTTTATATTTGGGGTTGCCGGAAGGGCAACCCTTGGTAACGTGTGGTTGTTGAAAATAGAAGAAAACTCTTCTCTTTCGATCTTTTGAGAAGTAAAGCATATATTTTTTTAAGTATTTAAATCAAAATACGTACAAGGAAAGGCCGTTTTTGTGAGAAATTTAAATTGCTTAATATAATTTGAAACGATTGAATTGGGTTCTAGTCTGAATAAAGATAAAAGAAATATTTGTAATAATTTATTTTATATAGTATATGAACTTACTCACCTGAGATCATATGTTTAAAAAACTATTTTTCTGTCACATTTTCGTTGGTATTGCAGTAGTAGATACTAATAAAACTGTTAATTATCTAGAACTTCTGTTTTATTTTGATAAAAAGTTAGAAGTACTTATCGATAACAGAACAATCACAGTACAATTTCGTTGAATGTTAATGAATATTAAATTTAAGATATTTATAAGGACCAGATTTCATTGCGATACATCCCATCCCACATCCTGTGCGTTACAGCCTTTTCATTAGTAGGAGAGCAAAATCAATCGAGATGGGAAAAATTTACAGCCAGGGCCACCTGTAAATTGAGATCTGTTTAATTAGTGAATTTGTTATAGAGTATCACATATGACTCTGGGTGGTATATAATTGTAATAAAGAGGCATTTAAATTTTGAAAAAAGTAATGGAAGTTTGAAAATATTGTCTACGAGTTTCTTAGCAATAAATTACTGAAAAAATAGTTATACCTTATTTTAAAATATACTCCTGTGTTATGTACTGGTAAACAAAATCCACAGAATCATAATATCGACTATACAATTGTTTATGTAAATGTATTTTTATCTATTTATTTATTTTTGTCAACGTATGTAATAATTTAAACTAAAAACTTACTTATTTCATATCTAACTCAATTAATGCTTGTAACCATGGATTTTAGGGCATGTGTATGTCTTTCGATTAATGTTCGACGAGGAATTTTTATGCTGTCGTATCGTTGGAAACGATTCCTATGATCGTGACGGGGTCCTTTTGTCTAGGAGATATTGAGTTTGTTGAAAACAAATGTGGGGGACATCTTTTTCGGTTTTTCCTGAGTGTGGTTGCTTTTCGTATATTTATCTAGTATTTTGTAATATCTATCACAATTTAAGTCCATAAAGTTTTCAAATTTACTTACAAGAACGAGAGTATTACGAGTATAGTGCTAAGATGATGGAAATGCAGTTATTTCGAGATTTGGGGTGGCCTTGCGTATAATCCTAGGATTTCGAAGAACAAAATTTGAGGCAGTTTGCTGTGAGGTCGTTGGAATACCATTTGGAAGCTCAAATGATTGTTTTGGATATGGAATTATTATTTGGAGTATACTAGAGCAGTTTTCGTACCCGAAGTAAGCGATTTTATCATCTTTTGAACGTATAACCGGCATATAATGCATAAGGGAATTTTAGGTTATATTTGTTTGAATGATAACTGTAAATCTAGTGAAATTGGTTATGTTAGGTTGTATTTGATTCTGTGGGTTAATTTCACGAGCAGTTTAAGTTGGCATTTAATTTAGTAATACATGGTTTATGACGGGAATTTAGCGGGAGATTTGAATTTTATCTATGATATAAAAAAAACGAGAAATACGAGTTTTTAGTTTGGATTAAGATTCTAGAAATTTTATTATTGTGTATCTAAGATAGTAAAGAACTTAGTTACCCTGAGGGAATCTTTAGAAGATTCATTTCTTTGTTCATCAGATTTATTTAATCCAGTAATTGGCTTTTGGAACCTTTGGTGTAACAATAACTATCACACCGACAAAAGTCAATGCTAGGTTTTCCACTATCACCAAACAACAATGCACAATCTCTCTCTGCCACTGTTAATCATCTCCTGATGATGCTAACTTGGTTAGCGAAACGCGCGTCGAGAGATTGTGCATTGTTGTTTGGTGATAGTGGAAAACCTAGCATTGACTTTTGTCAGTGTGATAGTTAGATTTATTTAACTCTAAATAAATAAATTACACTATATTTTTGGTTTTTTTTTATTTCATGTATTCCAAGAACATCACTAACTGATAACTACTACGGTCACATTAAAGATACTTAAATGTTATAAGCTTTATTGATATAGTAATCAGTGGTTCAACAGAGCAACAATATCCTTCCCCGTCCCGAGGGTGAATGAATAATAATGTAATATTAATATAATTATTATAATATAATAATTATTATAACATAATAATTATTATAATAAAAAATAATATTGTAATATTTGTTTGCGGTGTACTTAAAACCCTGTGGTGGGGACAAATTTACTTTTCATGCCCTTTATCATTTGAGATCTGGCATATCTTTAGGATCAATGAGAGTATAATAGATGACTCTGAATGGCGTTTAGTAGAATAAAAACAGTGTTTACTTAATTAAAAATTTAATTACAATTTAAAAGAATTATCTACAAGTTTAGTAGCAATACATATATTATATACACCTGCCTATATGGACGTTTTAAAATCGCTTAAATTAGCAAATAATTATATAATAATAAATACCAATTGTTGGTAAGATCATAAGAACAACAAAACCATTGGTTTGAGGTATATTTGGTATTGTTGGATGACGTGTCTATACTTTAAGATTAAACTTTGTTAAAAATGAAAATAATTTAATATTTCTAAGAGTGTATTTTGTTATATGTCTATGCTTATACGTCTTTTTCTTTACTTTCAGGTTAGTTCTACTCCACCTACAACTCCCCATGAGATGAAGTGGAGTACATTGGTGAGATATATCTATGTATTTACATACACTTATTTACTATAAATTTATATACATTTATTTCATTAACTCTTTATTTTAAGGATGTGGTATCTAGTAACAAATAAAATACAACAAAGCCTCTTTTCAACGGATAGTTGTCAGTTACAGAAGGATATCCGCTCACATAAGCTAGAATGTACAAAAATGCTCATTAAAAAATTAAACTAAATATAAAAGGAAGCTACACCAAGTTACTTTGTGTCTGTAGGTACTTATTACCGGATGTAAACAAAAATAGTATTCATTAATTTTAATATGCAGCTAAACGTAAAAAAATATCCACAAAGAAAAGTAACAATGAATGAGCCGCTTTTCTGCAAGCGCGGAAAGAATCTCAAAACAAACCTATATACATCGGTTTCTTATAATTCCAGATTGGAGTATTGTAAAATTGTCTATAAGAGAAGGTTTTGCTGTATGTTGATACAAAATTGACTTGCTATATCTAAGTATAAAATAATGCGCTGATAGAAAGAAATAACTTTATAACTTTACAGGCCCGATCAATCAAAGTTATGGAACTGTTAAATGGGAACTATTTTTGTACAACTAAATGGAAACGGTTTAAATATTTTCTAAGTGAATAAATTACAAAAACTCGGAAGCTTTTACATGGGTTGACTGGTATTAATAGATATTGCTGTTGACGTGAAGAAATTAGAGTTTATACACCGGACTAACTTCAATCGATTAAAAAATTTAGGATTTTATTTTAATGTTTTGGGATTCCAGTGTAATTGGTCGTATGAATATTTGAAGACTATTTGTGTATTTTTATAAGAAATGCCAAGAAAATGTTTCAGAGTCAGTTAAAGCATTTTTTAATCAATAAAATGGCAATATATTATCGAGAAAAATTCTTCAGAATGGAATACTATGGCTCTAAGCAAAACTATGAATAGATCAGCTCAGTTGCATTAAATTCGCCTCGTAGCAAGCAATTAACAATAAGTGCTCTTTTTGTAGATTTCTGTATTAAATGTATGTTCATATTAGTAAAATAGATTCCGTAGATTTCTGTGATTTTTAGTGGTGATTATTACTGCCAATGGATTAAAAAAAAATGTGTAGAAGTTTTTAAAAATTAGAAATTTTAAGAATAATTTCAATTATTTCAACTATTACCTGATTACGGTTACACTGTCATTTCACGGCAAATGCTCATTGCTCCGTTAAGTTTTTCTATATTTATTATTGCAAAAGGTCACAAAACACCTGAAATTCCTTTTACAAGGGTAAATAGTGATAGTCCAATAGTACTTGTCACGGCGTTACTTTTATTTTAACATGTGACGTTTGCTATAATTTTACAATTCTGCGTGAAAGTATTGATAATACAAGCATGTTAATAATATTAACGAAAAGGTTTCTTAACGAGTTGACTGCCAGGTAAAGTTATAGAAATTCGATGTGACAGTGGTCAACTGTCATTAATCTGTTAAAGAAAAATATACTAAAATGTTATTATTACAATATAACATAATCCACACAACAAACAAACTGCAAGGTAATAATTTGTCGAATATCATCAATTGAAATTGAATATATAATAATAATAATAATAATATAATATGAAGTGAGGTCGTTAGCTATCGAAAATGGCAAGTCATAATATGGAAAATGGCACTTAGATATAATATTAGATTTACAAATAGGTATAAAGCTTAATTGTCCTGACTTCTTTTCTCCAATGATAAAGTACAAAATGACGCTTTGAAGTGTGTAATTGCACTGATGTGAGTAAGTTATATAAAAGGCGTAATTGTAGCTGTAGTGCAATATAATGAGACGTAGAAGAGGGCTTGTCAGGAAAGATATTGTATAATATGCGATTACACCAGCATAGCTTGATTGAGCTTTCAGGAGGTATGCAGTGTATATGTCTATGGGCTATAAGTGAACGGTATTGTATCCTATTTAAAACACTGTATATCAAAAAGTCATTAAGTATAAATGCTATGTTTGGTCGGAATAAAAATGTAACGATTATACACCATATTTTGAACCGAGGGCAATTTCTAAAAACTGAAGCACGGGATTTAGTATTTAGAAAGGGATTAACTCATTCTGAAAGGTACGAACATAATACATATATACTGCAACTATCAAAAACTATATTGATGATGCACTTTAATACTTCAGTTTAACAGACGAAAATACGAGAAATAGAATTAGTATTTACTCGTTATAACTTGCAAATGGAGGGAAACCTAATAAATATTTAGGGTGATTATAAAACCAACACAAATAAATAATATACCATTCACAATCTGAACACCTACCACGAAGTTTAATTAATGTTCGAATTTCCCCACAACTAGCGGTGCTCTTTGAAGTCTTTTCAATTACAATATAAATCGCAAATAAATCAGAACCACACATAATTAATAAAATAACACTACCTGCTGATGACATGCGCAATTACTCACACATCGGTTTCCAGCATTTCTAATTTATTGTTGGCTTTACTTTACCGATTGTGCCCGTTGATTTAATATCACGTAGAGCTCATTAATCATAGAAGTCGGCGGACACTAACGCTATTTCTGCCGAAATTAATTTTGCGGTTATTAAAGTATTCCCATAATGGAATATTTTCAAGGAGAGCTAACCAAATGAAATTAGAAATATTACATGCGTCCATTTACTGTTTTCTAAGTTATGTCGTTGGTTTACAGTAAAAAATGAGGGAATTTATATTGGTCTTTGATAAACTGTTGGTGTTATAGATTGTAGATCATCAAATTCTGCTATACAAAGTAAGTTCCTTTGGTTTCCTTCTACCGATTACACAAATCTGCGATGATAAAATTGTTTCAAAAATGTTGAGTGATTCTTATGTTATTTTTTGCGTTGATTACAGAAAAAATTGTGAAAAAAATCCATCACCCTTTGTTTATCCACAAATCACACATTAAATTTTTACTATTAAGGTTTTTGTATAATACCTAAAAACTGTATTCTTTGTGAAATAAATGTATATAAGATTTCAATTATAATATTTTTAGCTAAATAAGTTATTTTACGAACGTAACCAGCCTAAATTTAGGTTGGCAACATGTGACAGCCTTTCTTTTGCTAAAAAACTGTACAGTAAAACTGGTAGAATCCGGTTCATAGTAGATTTGTTGTCAGTATCCTGTCTTTGTCAGTACTCCTTCCTCTCTTCCTGCTTCTCCCTACACGCTCGGTCTGCTTACCAGTCTCCACTGCAAGGTCAAGTCTGTAGTCAGTGTGGATATAACCACTCGGCTGAGCACTCTTTCACTGTGATCATCAAAGACATTCAATATAAAATACGACCCCGGAGAATGGAGATTTTTCATTGATTCCTCTAAAAGAAGTCTGGAAGCTGTTCTTCTCCACAATGGCAACCAATATGCATCTGTACCAGTAGGACATTCAGTTCATTTGACAGAATCTTATGAGAACCTCGAATTGGTACTTAACAAGCTTAAGTACTCTGATCATAAGTGGACTGTTTGTGGGGATTTGAAAGTGGTCTTATGTTACTAGGCCAACAGAGTGGCAACACAAAATTCCCCTCTCTCCTCTGTGAATGAGATAGCCGTGACCGTAAACAACACTATGTTAAAAAAGAATGGCAAGTAAGGAGAACTTTGGTTCCTGGAGTTAAAAACGTTGAGAAAGAGAGTCTAGTGGATCCTAAAAAGATTCTACTTCCGCCACTACATCAAGTTGGGACTGATGAAACAATTCGTTAAAGCATTGCCTAAAGAAGGAGAGTGTTTCAGATATCTCTGTGAGCAGTTTCCCGGTCTCTCTCGAGGCAAAACTTAAAGAAGGGGTATTTGTTGGTGCTGATATAAGGAAACGTATGAAGGATGAATACTTCGAGTTGAAAATGGAAGACCAGAAAAGGAAAGCATGGAAGTCTTTTAAACAAGTGGTAACTGGCTTCCTAGGAAATAAAAAAGACCTAAACTACAAAAATATTGTTGCCAATCTGTTAAATAACTACAAACTGTTGGACTGCAACATGAGTGTTTAAGTTCGTTTCCTTCATTCTCATCTGGACTATTTTCCGGAAGATGTTGGAGCGGTAAGTGAGAAACAAGGAGAACAGTTCCACCAAGATATAAAAGAAATGCAACGCAGATATCAAGGGCGCTGGAACATTAACATGATGGCTAATTACTTCTGGATGTTAAAGAGGAAAAATCCTCAACCCCACAGCAGGAAAAGTACCAAACGAAGTTTTGAAGAAAAAAGAAAACGTTACTACAAAAACTTGTAAAGGTGTTGTAGTAAAGCCTTATTAACTTTTCTTCCTCTATTTTTAAGATTTACCGTTGTGTAAAGTCATTTTAATAACATCTACATAAATAATATCGATATAAAATACATATGTCCATTTTATGATTTTTCCTAAACGTTTTACCTCATTTTGTAGACAAACCTTACGTGATAAAGAAAAACCAATATTATTTCTGAAATCAGCACCAAGAACTACATAAAAATCAGCTATTAAAACTAAAACAATTTTAAAAACTATTTTGTTTGCAGTCCTGTGTTAGCAAGCTTATCGAATCTTGCTTGAGCAATTGTAGATACTATGTTCCTTGTAATGGTTTTTTTTCCTGTCAGCTCTTTAGTTTTTCAATGATCCAATTTAAGTACTCTTTTATTCAACTTGTTTATTAGTAATATATAAATATATCTGCCGGAAGATGTTTAGGATTTGCTCCGAAGCTATTGAGACGGCAGATCGGTTCAAAACTCCAGCTCCTTGTTCTATCTTGAATCCGTCTGTGTACTAAACCAGGGATCTTCATTCAAATGTTTGTTCTCCTAAGCCCTATTCTTCACGACTTACAATATAATAACAATATAATATTTATTGGCATTCTTTAGACTTAGAATTAGTACTTTGAATGGTTGCCTGAAGTTTACTTTAACGGGCATAATATCCGCTAGCATCTCTAATGACCTTGCCCCTGATTTGAGGTCGTGTAGAACTGTAAGATGTCCTGCAAGGCCACCATCTTTAAAGTTCTGCGTCAACTTTTTCCTGTAAGCACTGAGGACCACCATGCTTGTGAATTGCAGATGAACCGATGTAATATTTAATATCATCTCCATAGGTGTTGTTGGACAGGTGAGCATTGCTCCTGTAATTCTCAAGCAGACTTTTCTCTATGTTTTCTGTAGTATAGCCTATGCTGTTTCTTCTTTTAGTTTTGGTCACCATACTAAAGAAGCGTTATGTGAAACTGTTATAAGAGCATGGGTCTTATAACAGCTTGGAATAGCCAGTTATTGCTGTAGACGCCAGGTTTTTCCAACGAGTCTTCAACAGAACCAGTATGCCATTGTTGCTCTATGGATAATTCTGTCTGATTGTCTGTTCCAATTCTGTCTGTGGCCAAGTATTTTGGTAGGGATATTTTAGTTGGTTCTTTTTCAGGAATACTTCATGTAAAACAGCTTTCTTCCTGTTTGTAAGTGGTTTTACTAGTGTTTACTTGAAGCTCTTGTTTCAAATATCATTCGCTAACAATAATAAGGGCTTTCTGCTTCCGGTTTGATATGATTTCATCATGCGTGCCCCTCATTACAATGATCAGGTCATCTGCATAACCCTGGACATTGTATCCTTCTTGGTGCAGCTGTCTGTTGAAGGTCATTATTAATCAGGGAGCTTAAGAGGGGCGATAAAACCTCATCCTGAGGGCATCCGTCCTCCGTCTCAAAGACTAGTGAATTCTTGCCCAGTGTTCGCCCTTAAATCCAACTTATATAAATTGGTAAGATGGTATAATCATTGTGTCGTCTTATTAAATTTACGCATATTATGTGGTGCCGCTGGATGTATACGGCTTGTGTGTATGGAAACATTCTTGAAAACATTTTTAAATCACATTTTACTCGGTGATATGGATCAACGGAATAACATAATCAAATTACGATCTTTAGTTTATATATAATCAACTGCCCTTCCCGATATATCAGAAATTATTTTTATATCCTGGGTATAGAAATGGTTACATTGGCACTAAACCAGATTGCTAGACTCACCCAGTAAAACACAAGCTTATTTTAGTGAAGTGTGCGTAATGTAATGTTTCTGTTTTCAAACATTTCTCGCTATTAACAGATATATTACATGTTTCACCCTATCTCAGGCTGACCAGTGTCACTCAACGATATTTGTATGTTGCGTGCACAGCGTATTCATGCTTTCACAATAGGAGAGCAAATAATAGTGCAAAAAATAATATTCCTCCATCTTTATCACACTTAAAATACTAGATTTTATGCTTAACATCCTATATACAACTTCCAACAATAAAATATTCATGACACAACACGGAATAGTTAACGAACGATGTAAATTTATTACGCCAATTATATTAATTATGGCGCTACGTATAGGCGATTCGGTTCAGAAAGGAACCCTTGGAGACAACAATAATTGACTTATTAGCGCTGCTTTATGAAGCACATGATAGCGCGATCGATATTTATTTAGAGCCCATTAATAATCATCAAAACGGCACCCCATCCATACTAATTCGTAGAGATAGTAAATTCCAAGCAATATTCCTCGACAATATGGAGAGAGAGGTACATGTCTGAAACGAATATGTAAATTTTGTAATTCGGAAGTACCGTTTAATAAACGATATAGGCTTTGCTGTAATACATTAAAATTGGTTTTAATGGGAACGTTATAAATATCCTCGATCAACTGTACTTAGTGGAAAATGAGGTCTTCTACCAGATCCGTCTACCGCACTGCTTTCCTCTAGGAAATAAACAACTAGCAAACGTCATATATAAAATTAAAATAATGGGTGCTTTTGGATGAAGCATTTCCCAACAATTTCTACTAATATATGCTCTAATTAAACGAAGAAAAATAAACTTCTAATGTTCTGATAACAGAAAATGGTCTGTTTTTATGCAAAGGATCGACACAGTAAAAGATTGTTGTGATTTTACAATAAAATAACTACATTATTTTACAGTATATTTACGATTAACATCGTTTTTAAAGTCTGCACTTGTATTTATTTGGTACGAATTGCAAATTTACAAATATTGAATATAAATGGATAAAGTTATTCCGTAAATTTACTACAATATGAATATTATTGTTAAAATTGTAATTTAACACCCGAGATGCTCTTTAAAGTAGTTGGAGAAGTGAGGAATCGTTTCAACGTGATCTCCAACGTGTAGCTGCACTTAGTAAGTACATATATACAGTTAGATCGGCTAGGCCATATTTGAAACTAATTTAATTTCTTCTGCGGAAATATCTTGTTGAGCATAAACGGCTAGTATTCGACAATACGTTTGCTGTGCGTGACAAATTTATATACAAGGAAATGTTAGGTCTTCAGTAGGTATACAGACTTAGTCACAGGAAAGAAAACACCGATAAGTAAACCGCACGGTGCTGACTATCAAAAACTAGTAAATGAACTTAAGAGTGAACTACAGTGTATGGCCGGTTGCCTGTTTTTCGCTGTTCTCTTGCAAGATTACGCAAAGAATTGGCAAATATCTCATTTTTCTTTTTAATATATACCTTGCAAAAGAATTACTTATAATTTCTTGCTACAGAAGTCTTTGATTTTTGTCGGTTTTTTTAAAAGGGCATTTTGGACAATAAATACAAAAAGGGTTCTGTAACAAAATTCGTTGTCGTTTTTTAATCATTCCTGTATAAGGATAAATCAGTAGAGCAATAAATAGTCGAATAACTTTTTTTTTTTCATTAATATTGTTATTATTATTTCTTAATCTCACTGCATTAGATACAAGATATAGGTTTCATCTCAATCGGTAGACGCCTCCTGTCCTTTCAACCGTCAGGGAGGTCATCCTCCACGCAGATGTGTGACTCGTTCCAATAGAACCCTTGATATACAGCTGGACTCGTTCCATTGGAACCCTTGGTGTTCAGCTGGAGTCTTTCTATTGGAACCTTTGGTGTTCAGGTGGACTCGATCCATTGGAACCCTTGGTGTTCAGCTGGACTCGTTCCATTGGAACCATTGGCACTCAGCTAGGCCCGCTCCACGGGAACAATTGTTACTCAGCTAGGCTCAGTACCCACTGAGAATAATATAATAATTGTAAATAAAGTATTTCAAATAAGTCAATATAGTGTGGGAACTATCATACTGTACACACAACTCAACCAATAAAGATATATAGGCATGCCCATATAAACCTGTATATGTTGTAAATTCATCTAATAGTACAGTGAATGCATATTCATACTAAATACCCTGTATATGGTGAAAATTCGCCTAATAGTACAATGAATGCATATTCATACTGAACACCATGTATATGGTGTAAATTCATCTAATAATACTTATACTGGTAAGAACTGAAGGTATACTAATAATAATATTTAATAACTGTATCTCTCAGACCACCACCTTAGTCAAATGATATATTAGTAATTATTCCTAATTACATACCCCAATATACACTAATTCACATGAAGATACCTTACACCTCTATATTTGATTCTTATACGTTCACTGCTCGGCTCTGCTACTACTCTCTCTTCGGCAAACCGCGTATCTTTCGCACTTTCCGTAAAGAAATGCTTAGACCATCAACATTGAAAGCATATACATACTTCTAAAGATAGATAAGTAACAAAAAGGTTATACGAACAAACATACAGAACATAATAATATAATTTCGAAATTTAAACATAAAACCTTACATCTGTAAAAACAAAATGTAAAATGCGATATTAATAAACCCCTACCATCGAGCGAACGAAATAAAATTAAACTTAATCGTCAAGTGCTGCCCCAAGCGGTAGAGGAAGGTAGAGGAATTATTAAGGAATTCCGACAAGCTACTCATTGACAACGTTGTAAAAACAATTACAATTACATATTAAAACAATAAGACAACACAAACATAACCTAAGAAAGAAACCATCGGTAATAAATGTACGAAAATATTCTAAAGCACTACAACACTCAATGTGCACTAAAAAACATGCCAAATTTCACTCATATCGATGAATGACAGTGTGATGGGTGCCTTCCTCATAAGTTTTCCAGGAAAGCCATTGAACCATAATTGCGCATTATCGGACTTCAGTTTAAACGTTAAAATGGATTTTTATTTTGACTAGGATAGTATTTTGAGTGCCAGAAAAATGACAAATACAGACAGTCAATTTGTGATTTTTTGCTATTTTAAATATTTGTGTTTTTTTTAGGTATTTGTTTTTCTTATTTAATACAAAGCAGAAAAAAATCTCTTTTCTTCTCAAATTTTTACGCACCCTTGATCATTTCCATTTTATATTTAATACTCCTCAGTTCAGATGGAAACAGTGATGGAAAAGCATTAAATTACCATTGCTCACTCTTACACTCTATATTATAATGCCAAATGAATGTTTATTAGGTAACCTTTATTAAAACGTGAGTATATTGCGAGATTCATTGAATGAGTCAGTAACACCGCGAAATCTTTTTTTATAAGGCTACTACAAGCACACATTATTTTTAATGATTGTAAAAATTATAGTAATCAGTCGATCCAGTTGAAATCCCAGCACAATAAAAGATAGAAAAAGCCATTCGGCAAGTCTGCAAGAGGACCGGTAATACAACAAACAAAACAGCAAATTTAAAAACACACACAATTATAACGTAATCCCTTGCAGTATGGAGTACAATACAGATGCTGGATGATCTACTTTTCACAGAATTTGCTGTATGTGTTTGATCACACCAAATACCTAAATAAATACGGAAGTAATAATATCTACAATGGAACAGATTTCGTTTTCAGAGTTCATCTACCTACGTAAGAATAAAACTGTTTAGCAGAAAAACATTTTCTCTATAAATTCGTTTTATCAAGAATGGCAGCAGTAAACATCGACGTCAAGAGAAAGTTCTCGAACAATACATCAACTGACGTATACGGGTTCCACATTTGGGGTGTTTTATTTATGGGCACATTTAAATGTATTTATATTAAGTCGATGTGTTATCGTGACAAACGGAAATTTATTTTCGTCCTGGATTATGGAGTGCATAGTTTTCCCAAACGTTTCCTGGAAATTGTTCGCATTCGTACCATACTAGGAACGAGACCTGTTGTAAATAACGGCCGCAAAATAGAAGAATATGGGAGGGATGAAATGCTCACCACCGAAGTCCGCGGCCACTCCGCAGATAAGCCCTCGAAAGTTAATTCTGTCGGTCGTATTTCGTAGAGATGTTGCTGTTTCATTGTCCGGATTCATGTTAAAAATAAAAAGATATCTTGGTAATAAATAACTTTCCCGATTATATATGTTTGTATCCTGGACACCACCAACAGGGATATAGACCCAGAAGTAGTCGCTTAACATAGTTAGTAAGTTTTAACGGTTATCTTACATAAACAAACTTTTATAACTAAAACTAACATTAATCTTTAGTTGACAACTTCAACGCGGCATATTTATCCATCAATATCGTTGTTTTGTCTTCATTAAATCAAATATTTGCTTAATATAAGTAGTAGGTAAAGTATTACCTGTTATAAACAAAGAGCTTCTACACAATCTTTACCTAAGTTGTCACATACCTGGGGCATATCATATACAGGATGTTTGGCAGAGCGATGTAAAGTTTTGTACGGTCTATAGGTAAGGTCATTGGAACTATATTAACCATATTTATCTTTGTCCAAAGTGTAATAGATTTTGAGATATTTGAACTTTATTTCCAACAAAAATTGACAATAATACAATAATAACTTTTTTTTATTTTGGCAATATCATGCCAAAAATTATTTTCTATGGAAGTATAATGTATTGATTTGAAAAGAAGCAATTAATTGAAGCCCAAAATCATTTAAAGAAAAGTATAGGCCTATGTATCTCATTTAACGACATAAAAAATTTATAATTCTCAAGCTTGTTTTTTCTTTTTAAATGAAACAATTTCAATGTTAAAATTACTTTAAAAGTTTCCTTATTTCAAGCCCTTTCGAAGAGTAGAGCAAGCGTTAGACGGTCATTATTATTACAAATTAATGTAATCAGATATTGTAACCGTAATTGTTAATGTTAGGTGTAAACCTAGTACAACATTATAATTAATAACTAATTTATTTAAATATCTTGTTCGAAGTGCTCTCCTTCATGTCTTATACAAGACCTCAACCTCCTCATCATCTCTACTGTGGTAATTTTTAACGTCATTCCTTCCCTCATTATATCGAATGCGCTATTGATTTTTCTGACCAGATGGTCCCGGCTCTGAATTTCCTCATTATAGACAAGGCTCTTTGCACGTCCCCAAACAAAGTAATCGAGATGAGTTAAATCTGGTGATCGCTGTGGCCACAGAATAGGACTACTTCTTCCGATAGATGTATTCGGAAAAGTGTTGTTTAAAAATTCTCCTATGGTTAAATAATAGTGTGCAGGGCAACCATCGTTTTGAAAAAAATCTAGTGCATTTTTCATTTACAAATGGTGGCCAGTCCAGTACTAACTCTGGCAGATCATGTTGTAGGATCCAAAATTGTAGGTAATTTTGCGCAAATAATATGGGCTGACGAGAGAATTACCGGCCCACACGTTTACACCAAACTTACTGCTGTGTTCTAGCACCCCGGTTTTTGTAAATTCAGTTTTTTCTTGTTCATTCCGATAAGCTTTTGTCAATGTTGCGAGAAATTCCAAATTGTTTTATTTTCAAATAAGATTTAGTTAATGTTTTGGATTGTTTAATTTGTTTATTTTATTGTTCAGTTGTTTATATTAATTTCAGTCAGGTGTACATTTTGCGTTCACTGGTATTGTATATATATTGTTTTGTTTTTGCGAGTTCGTCCGTTTGCGGACAGATCTGTATGCGTTGCATCGCACGCATCTGAGATTTTTATACTTATACGATTGTTTAACCTTGTGGGTTCAGTTCCTTGATCGATACGAAAGTAAGTAGATATATAAAGTTGTATTTCATTGCTGACATTTTGTGATTATTGATTTCAAGTTTTTAATTCACGTTTCTGATTTTATTTCGTTAATCACGGAACTCATTTAATAATAATTGATATTGTATTTTTGTGTACACAATTTAGATATAAGATCTGTTATTATTTTTACGTGCAGGAAGATATTTTAAGTTTAAAGAGTTAATTTTTTTGTTCGTTGTTGATTTTTCTGATTTGTAATTATTTAGTAATCACCTCGGGTTGGGTGAATAAAAGCATTGTGCTTGCTTTTATTTTTCATTTATATAAATTACTTGAATTTACCACGTTTAATTTAGTTGTTTTAATACTGACACCACGTGGGTTGAATTGAAAAAAAAATTATTATCTTCCTGAACTTTTTGTTTTCTGTTGCTTTGTAAAAGGATTTTGAATTGTCCTTTTGTAATAATTTAAAGTCAAATGCAGTTTTGATTTAGACCAGGACCTTTTTGTCCAAGGTTTTTTTTTCTGCAAAGTTTGTAATTATTTTTTTTTTCTTTTTTTTTTAAAAATAATAAAATTATTGAATTTTTATGTCATTCAAAATACTCTTTTATTTTTAATTAAACCTTTTAAAAATTTCTTCTGAGTATAAAAGAAAGTCAGATATCTTTCACCCACATTTTACTTTTCATGATAGTAACCCTGAGTTTAATTTTTCTTTTGCACATTGTAAAAATTTTGATTATTTGAGCTAGCTAATTTAATTTTTCATTTTTAAATTGCATTTTACATTTTTGTTGGTACATTCAGTACACAGCATTACGTTAGAACGATGTTTGACGCGTAACGTGGGGGTTCTCCCTTTAGTTCGTCCAACAATGTAAATTATGCAGGTTAATAGATTCTTCTCTGGTAAATCTGTTTTATCAATCCACCGAACGCTACGCAAAAAAATATCTTCAATGTTCTCATGCAATAGTAATCGCAAAAATTGTATCCGTCGAACGTGATACCCTTGTTCTAAACCTTACAGTGGCGTATAGTGAAAGAAATGCTTTTTCTCCGCGTATAGTACAGATCAAATTTTCCATGCTGATATATCAGAGACTGCGACTATGCCTCTAATGCTATAGCAATAGAATCATCTTCAACAGCGGTTAAAATAGCTTCATCGATCGCCACATCATGTAGCCGAACGTGAATTCCGGGTTCCCGGTGATGAACGCTACCAGTTTCATGCATACGTCGACACCTATTACTAAAAACTTGGTGGTTGGATAATCTTCTCCTTGGATTTAATTGTCCATACAGTCGCCGTGCTTCCACGGCAACGTAATTTGCGCGATCACACACATTACGAGTATGTCGGTGTATTCTTCGTTGCTATAACCAGCCGAGTAGAATAAAAATAATAACGAGAGTAAAGCAAATAATAAAAACGCAACGTAATAATAAGAACAATAAGAGAAAAAACTTTGACGCTGCGAATACACTGAATAGCAGACTTGGCGAAACTCGACTAATGTCAGTCAAAAAATTAGATATTGACAGATTAATGGCAGGTTACTCAGTTATTTATCGTCTACGAGAAAGAGAAAGAAAGTTAATGGTTGCTGTTCCCTCATCGCGTTATTCTGATATTCTTGCTTTGTCACGGTTTATGTTGAATTTCCTGGTATTGTTCGAAGTTTGTTTGTCAAGTGAAATACGTAGGTCCATACCTTTTTCTAAATAATTTCGGCCTTTAATTAATTGCTTCTATATTCTCTATCAAAGAAAGATGCATTATACTTCAATAAGAAACAACTTTTAGCGTGATATCACAAAAATAAAAAAAGTTATTATTGTATAATTATCAATTTTTGCCTGAAACTCATAATTTTCTGAAAGTTAAAATATCTCAAACTCTGTTCCACTTTGGATTAGGATAAATATGGATAATTTCTTTCCTAATGACCTCACTTATTGACAAACTTTACATATCTCTGCCAGACAGCCTGTATAATGTTTCTTATCGTAAAACAATTTATATTCTTAAAAACTTGCTCATAGTGAATTTAGGTGAATTATTATAGGCGCACCTTTTCAAATTGACTTTTATAAATCCTTTCTAAGAAATGAAGCATCCAATTTGATTTAAACCTGGCACATTTGTAGAACCTATCGGGTGTTGTAAGTCGCAGATCTACGTTTCTGCCAAAGTTCATCTTCAGAAGGTCGAATCTATCATAGAAATTTCTACGATTTTTATTTTAAAGAAAAGAAATATGTCAACAAATACCCTTTTTGTAGGTCTATCATGCTATCGTCTTTTCTTTGAACCCTTTACAGCAAACCTATTCCTTTTACCAGAACGCGATTAAATTGAAAAGGGCAAAATATATTCGCAAGGAATCTATCAGGCACACCATTTATATATTTTTTCTTCCTCCTCATTCCTTACTGCTCCTAAAAATCAAAAGCAACTTTAGTGTATTGTATTAAACACATCATTTTATTTTTATAGAAATAATTTTAGTATGTGTACTTCAAATCAATTTGCGACTACTAGTACTAAAACGAAAAATATTAGTACTAACTTGAAATAAGTTATCCAAAACTTTTAAAGTTAATTCACCTTCATTCGTTTTGGAAACTACAAGCAAAAGTGACATAAGCTTTCCTGTAAGTCCCGGCTCCGATGAAATACCCACACTAAACGAGGTAATTAAAACCAATACTGATTAGTTATTGAGTATATTCAACCATCTCCTTAAAGTACAAAGATTTCCTGATGAGTGATACTAAACGAATTTAAGAAGCTATCTTTATGCGAGTCTAAACCTTTCGAATTGTTTCATTTCTTCATCAGTAGTACAGGCGCGTAAATACATATGTCGGAAGGCGTATTAAACATAACAATAAACTCGTAAATATAAAAAATATAAAGTTACGAACAGTATAAGAAATAATACTACCAAATACGACTAACAAATTTGAGAAATATAATTTAATATTAAAATTTGATTCCACGATTACTTAAATATTTGTTGATCTCGTTTTTTATTTTTTTCACCCAAATTTAAATTTGAAATTATATTTCTCAAACTTGTTAGTTATATTTGTTAGTATTGTTTCTTATAATGTTTGTAATTTTATATTTTTTATTGTTATGTTTACATGTTACTACCCTTGTAAATTGTAATCCTAGTGGTGAATGAATATTGCTTTATAAGTTTTGTTTGTTCTTTGGCGAAGCTTCAACTTGACGCTTCTATAGGCACTAACATTTTTTTTGTGTATTGTACCATCTTATATGAAGTAGACATTCAATTTGTAAAACGGAGGATGGTTTAAAATAGAAACATTTAATCTTTCTACTACCATTTCCAAATACATCATGTAGTAGATGGTTTTGCTATTTGATTAACTGTACAGAAAAACTTCAGTTCTTCCACTATATTTGAAGAAGAAAATTTATTGACCATATGTGAATGGTTTTACTTTTCACCATTCTATTTCAGTTTAATTGCATCGCTAATGCTATCCTTCTTTAATTCACACCATGTTGTTTCAATTCGGTGTATGTATAGTTGTGTATACATACACAAACTTTAAAGTGACAATGCCAACAACAGCGAGCTTCCGCATGTTCATTGGAGTACAAATATTTTGTTAAGCTAACGAGCTTGGTTTTCCTCACTTCCAACCTTAGAGAGAGAGAGTATAAATACGTGAAATAGTTGAATAAGAGCACACAATAATAGCATGAAGTTATTAAACTTTAATCAATTACAAACTATGTTTAGTTTAACGAAAATTGTAAAGACATGGTTAACTTTTGTATAATTTCGAGTTGTTTAAAGATGTACTAGGACAAAGTGTATATTTATTACCTTTATTACCTGTATATATTCGATGTCTTTTACACCTGATTCTGAACTACTTGTCGAACGGAATGGGAACAATGAAATCATTATGTTTAGTAAATAAACGAACTGTAAAAATGTAATTTTAAGCAAGATTTTGTATCCAATGTTGTAGTTAATGAAACAAACTTGTATTTTATGCCCTTTGGTATCCAATACTTATCTTACCTTACGTTACGTACCTACTTGTACGTAATTTCTTAAATAATGAATATCATATTTCGCACAGACTTCCTCCATACTCTTTTCCTGTTTTAACAAACGCATAACCTTTAGCCTTTCTTTTGGGTTTTACTCTAAACTTCGCCAACTTGTGGGTGTTCATGTTGCACACAAATCAAACCTGTAAGCCCAGAAGATTTTCTGATTGCAAATTGTCGCCAATTGTTAACACTTAGCTTTCTTAAATCCTTTTTGACCGCTTTCATCTCTCTCCCGGATGGCCTATTTCTTTGCCTCTTTTCACTTACTTATCCATCAAAGGTCTGATTTTTAGTATATAATCGAGCCGTCTTAATAATTGAGCTTTTATTATGTTAGTTATTGATAGTTGTCTATGTAATTCAAATAGTGCCTTTACTGTTTTTTTGCCACTGTTCCTCTTCTTTTTTGTATATTATTTTCAATAGTTTTCTTTCCCAGTCATTTCATTTCCTTTAGTTAATCTTCCAAATTTTGTAATCATATAGAATTATTAGTCTTATAATCGTCTTATATATAATATTCCATTTCTAGATATATTTTATCAGTTTATATTTCATAATGTCGCTAGATATTTTACTCTCTCCGTCCTTGTATTTATACTTTTTTTTTTTCTTTTTCTAATGCCACAGTAACTCCTAGGTAGTTAAACTTATTTATTTTAGGGAATTTATATTGCGTTTCAATTTTTGCATCTCTTTTACTTAATATTACGTAATAAACGACTAATTTATTTGAATGCTGGTATCTAGTAGTGATGATAGCTTTCGCTGGTCCATTATTTCTACCTTAAGCTTGTAGGGTGATATATAAAACTAAAACGTTCTTTCTAAATTATCGCAGAACCTTCCTTTTATCGACAATACGTTCCTAAAAGCAATAAAAAGAAAAGGTACACTTAAACTAAAAGCCGTTCCATTCACATTTTAGGCGAAGTGGAGATGAATAAAATCATTGGACGAACACAGTGAAAAGACGAAGCGATCGTCAGCACAGCTAAGCTAGCGAAAATTTGCCCAATACGAAATCAGAGCAGTGGACAATGGACGAACAAACAACAGGAAATGCCCACCCTAAAAATAAACGGAATTATCTCGCACAGATAAAGCCCGCGTGCCCTGCGAGAACCGGTGCAAATAAATTTCATAAAGGAAGAGACACATTTTTGCCCCTATATCACGTTCAGGCATGGCACGGTCTTGGTGGCGGTGCGTAGACCGGAGCAGAATTATGAGATTACCGTATTGCGTGACGACCGACGGTGCAACCTTGGATTCAAGGGTGGTTTTCGGTTTGGTATTGGACGATATCAGATCGCATTGATGGTGTTTAATTTTACCGCTAAAAAAACGAACGGCAATGGCATCACCGCTAGGACCGCAGCGCGTGTTTGAAAATGATATGTGGCCATGCTTTGTGCGCGCTCATATTCTTTGATGAATTTTTCCACGTGAACACGGAAATGTATCGTAAACATTGATGATATATCAAAAATTGCGAGTTCTCCACGCGTAGTGGAGTTGTAAGTGTAATAGAAGCAAAATTATTAACACTGTAAACAACCCTATCTACATTACTGTGTTATCTTTCGGGAGCTTAATGTTTGTTTTAGTTTCCATTAGCGGAGGGAAACATGCTATAAATTTCTTACTTGATACAGAAGTGCGTTTAACTAAAAAGACGAACACAAATGTATATGCGTAAGTGCACAATATCTGTGATAAAACTTTAATCAACAAAATTACTATTTCTTCATAATTTCATATTACCACTACATGTCTACTTAATGTCTAAAAGTTTCTGGTCAGTTTTTGGTAGAAGCACTAAATATGTATTATGTTTTCAGATAGGATTGTATTACAAAGTACACATGCGACATATTAATTTCGATCAACATAGTCTTGGAAAGTGCAGAACATATTTTCAAACAGAAACTTATACAGTTCCATCAGTTTTTTTTTTATTATTTTGAATTTTTGATTTGTTTAATGTTTCTGAGTAGGGCATTATATGTAGTTTTTACACCTCGTGCCCATGCTCTGCGAAATATCTATATTGCGGCTAAGCAATTGCTTATAGACAAATAAAAATACTGGTATATTAAGATGTATATATTTACATAGGTATATTCCAATGTTATTTTCTCCTTTAATCTTTATCATTATTTAGTTATAATTTAAACCGATGAAATATTCATTCTTAAACTTTCAAATTTGAAACGGTATAAAATGATGCACAACTGGTTGCCTAGTCCAAAATTATAGATATTTTTCTGACTATTTTACACGCTAAACTTTGTAAACATGTTTGTGAGTTTGTTATTCCATATTCGGAGCATGATCGTCAAAATTTAATTTTATTTGGTTTCCTGATATTCTGTGTTCGATTTGCTTTTGTTAATAATATTCCCCTCAATGATAGTTTTTGTAAATTGTCGTATTTGGTGGGCAGATAGCTTCATTTTGTAACGTGCCGTTCTGTGGGAAAATCCATTTTAGTGTAAGTTTTGAGTTTATCATGAATGAATCATTAATTCTTTTTCTTTTGATTGATTTTCCCATAGGCGGTAGCGTTACTACCGCATGTTATTTTGTTTAATTGAGTTTTTATTTATATATTCTTATTTACGATGCGAGTATCGTCTGCGCAGACAGTACATCCGTCTATGCACGCTCAACTCCCACGATCGCGACCGCGTGGTGGACCGTTGTAGTGTATATAATCCGCGTGGTTTAGCATTCTAAGTATCATCTCCCAGCCCGGTCTGGCAGTTGGTGTCGGTATAGCTTCTAACGTAACACAGGCAGTTCCTCCTACTCAGTCTGACAGTTGGCGTCGGCATAGCTTCTGATGTAACGCAGACTCTTTCAGTTACTCCCGGCCTGACAGTTGGCGTAGGCATAGCTTCCGACGTAACATGGGCACTTCCAGTTATCCTCGGTCTGACCGTTAGCGTCGGCATAGCTTCTGACGTAACATAGACACTACCAGTTATTTCAGATCTGGCAGTTGGCGTCTGCATAGCTTTCTGGCCTAATATAGCACATTAAAACCGTCCGCGTACTTTTGACCCGACCGGTATATTGATTTTTATTTCACGTAATCACTTTAAAAGCATTTCGAAACTCCGCGAATATTTGTTTGTTTGCGATTGTACATATTATAATATATGTTTACAACTGCACATACATATGTTTTGTCGCTCACCTGTTTTTGTCGTTGTACATAGTAGACGTCTTTCATACTTATGTGATGGTAATAAATTCTTGATTTAAAACAGGATTTCACTGTTTAAATTATTGCGGACCCCGATTGTAATCCTGGGTGGCTTGCCCTCGCACTAACAGCTGCCACTCTGTGGTTGAAACATTATTGTAACGACGTCAAAAGCGCAACACCGTTCAAATCAACACGAGATCGTGACATTCTGGTTGACAACTGGCCTGCACAGCGTCGCCGTACGACCACGAAATAGTGGTCCTACGCATAATAACATTAAAACAAGGTTCAATCATCTGTGGTTCAACACAACATCCATGGCTATGACTTACGAACTGACAAGAGAATAGAATGATCTTCCTCGTTGTCTGCAAGCTGATGCGAAGTTATAATTTTAGCGACAGTCCAGGTGTATTTGCCATCTATCGAAGGGGTAAATAATAACACACATTCATATACAACTTGATGTGTCGACGTGCGTTTGCTCGTGCAGTCCTCATCGCGGGGTGATGAGGCTTTGTTAGCTTATCCTCGATTAATCATATTGAGGACGCGATTGGTTTTTGTTTTTTTCAATTTTTGTTTTTTTCTATAGACGATGTGATAACATATCTTTAATAGCTTTTCTTTAGGTTGTTTATTCTACTGGGTTATGGTTTCTGCTATGGAATTTCTTTTTTATATTTATGTGTTTGTTTATGTGTTATTTTGTTTTTATTAATTTGTGTTTTATTTCATGTAATAGTTTTGGTTTCTTTTGTGTAGCTTCAGTTGTTCTATACTTACTTACGTTTTTAAACACTTCTGGTATACTTCTGATGTTGGTGTTCTTTTTCCATCGAGTATAGTAATTTTAATACATATAACGTTTTGCCGACTTTGGAGTTTGCTTATGAGTATGTTTGTTTTTTCATATATGGTTTATATTCCACATAAATATTAAGTTAATGCAGTATTATTTTCTAGGTACACTCTGTTCCATGATTTATTGCCCAAATCTGTTAAAAATTGTTTGATATTGGTATTGTGAAAAAAACATATCTCATAAAAACTCTCAGATCCACTATGATCTAAAAAATGTAGGCCATTTATTACACTTCTACACTTTTAGTGATTTTTAGTGAACTTTTAGTTTTTGTAACAAACTAGTTAATTTAATTCCATAGCAATAGCACACAGTTAATGTAAAATAAGGATGGCATTTATAATGGTCCCTGAATAAGGCTGAGTATTTGATGGTAATTTTCAACGTTGAAGGAATTAAATTTTAATATGCGTATATACCAGAATCATCCTATCTCTCTTCTTTCATCACCGCATCCGAAGACCGCTTCGGGAAAGAGAAACTGTTTCTCGTTCTCGGCAATGATCAGGAGAGTGCGGGGTTTAAAACTTTATAAGGGAAGACAAAAGTTTGCGGTTTTGTTCAAACAAAAGACTATTTTAAATTAGCATACAACAGGTACGGGGAAGGGGATGAGAGAACGAAGGTGGTTCTGATTACTTCCGTTCCGAGGGGGTGGTGGGTGATGTTCGGTAGTTATCCCGCTGAAACTGCAGAAACGTTTCAGTGCGAGATGGAGTAACAAATAATTACTTTTAAAAGTTTAACGAGGATGCGCAAGTATGGAGTGGAGTTGTGTAGCTAATTCCATTTGCATCTGAATATTGCTTTTAATTAAAAGTACGCGAGAAGCATTACCATTGATTATTTAATAATTACCGTATAAATAAGTTTGTATCGCGTTAAAAGAACAAGTAGAATTCGTAAGTCAGTTTCGGTTTACTCGTCGTATGTACGTAATTGAATAAGAGCGCCGCAGTAATATTTTCCGTCTGCTGCAATGGCAAGCGAGTTACATCTATGTTTAGGAAACAAACCAGAGAGGAAAGCATTCGAAATATACTACGGGGAAGCGCAGGTTCGCTCGCGTTCGCTTGTTGTTATAGATACAATCTACCTAAATGGCTTAATGCAACTAAGGCTTGATCAGGGTATTTTATGTTTGCAAACGACTATGTAGATCTGTACCAATTTGCGTCCAGCTGCTAACCTATAAATTTTTATGTTATGTGTGTTCGTGAGTATCGCATATGTTGATACATATATCTGTCTTGCATTATACACTATAAACAACATTAATGGGTTTCAATGTTTATGCCTAATTGTGATAGGTATTATAATGTATTTTCATTAATAAATAAGTGAAACTTTGAGGAAAAAATATGAATCAAAATTCGAAACATTGATGGAGGAAAAAAAGTAAGTTAAGAAAAATGTAGACAAGGAATGAAAAACTATAAAAGAATACATAGAACAAGCAACTGAAGAAACAATAAGGAGGCAAAGGAAAAATAACGAAAAGGCATGGTTTAACGGAGAAGGCGAGGTTAAAATGGCTCAGTTCAAATCATGAAGGACCAAGAAGAATACATGTAATAAATATATACGCGACTGTGAGAGAAAATGGATAAATAATAATATAAAATAGATTGGAAATGATGGAATGAATAAAGATAC
The DNA here is from genome assembly GCA_949128085.1 of Cetonia aurata. Lineage (NCBI taxonomy): Eukaryota > Metazoa > Arthropoda > Insecta > Coleoptera > Scarabaeidae > Cetonia > Cetonia aurata. Next base: position 5,824,438 of record OX421885.1, read on the forward strand.
TAAAAGCTTTTCCAAGAAAATTAATGAACAAAAAAGGCGCTATAAAGGAGTAGTTGCTAGTATAACAGATAAGAATGGGAGAGTGTTTGAAGAAGAAAATCAAGACAAAAAGATATGGATAGAGCAATTAAGGGGTCATTGTTGGAGGAGGGCACAGAAGAAGAACATGAGAACATCGATGAAGAGAGAACAGAGGTATGAGAAGAGGAGCCATGGAAGGAAGACGTTATGCAAGCCATAGATAAAGCGAGGAACGGTAAACTTCCAGGGAAGGATGGACTGAATATGGAATTAATAAAGTATGGAGGAAACAAACTCAAGGAACTGATATGACTCTTAGTAAAAAGATTTTGGAGAGAAGAAAGGATGCCAGAAGAATGGAGAAATTGCCAAATTTTATCAATATATAAGAAAGGTGACCATGTAACGTGCCGTTACGTAGCAAACTCTACTTTAGTATGCAATAATGATTTTAGTTTGAATTAGTCATTAATTCCGTTTATTTTTGATTGATTTTCCTATGGACGGTGGCGTTGCTACCGCATGTTATTTTGTTTCGAGTTTTTATTCAGTTAATTTTGTTTACGACGCGAATGTCGTTCCCTGCCGACAGGACCGATTCACGCAAGCCCGACTCCAACAATCGCGACCGCGTGGGGGGAACCGCGAGTATATTTAAGCCGCGCGCTTAAGAGTTCCAGTGAGAGTCCGGTCCCCGAGTCCCTCCCACTCCGTCCCAATTGGCGTGTCGGCATAGTCTCTGACACCCGTTGAGTTTCGTAGTCCCGGTCTGTCGTAGCGCTGGCAAAACTCACTGGCGTGACGCTGGCATTTCACCGATTTGTTTCCCCGCTCCAGCCGATGCGCCGGCATTGTTCTGGCGCTCCCGGAGTGTTAAATCACCGTCATTTACGGTACCGCCGAATTTAGCACCGACAGCGTAATATCACCCGCAAAATCCGATCCCGTACTTATTGACCGACCCTGTTCATAGATTTCCACATTAACCGAAACATAGTTATTAGATACCGTATTAAGATTTCAAGCCGAAGCCCCGTAAATATTTTAAACTTCACCACTGTACGTATTATGCATCTTATTGTACATATTTGTTTTGTATTATACTTACTTTTTTTTGTGTATATATTCCTTGTCTGTTGCACTTGATATTTGGAAATAAACGTTTGATTTTCGATGCACCGTTTTGTTGCGTAGTCCGAACCCTGAACATTCTTCTCCGACTCGTTGCTATCTCAGGGTTTACACACATTATTGTAACGACACAAGTATTACCCAACACTGTTCAAACCGGCACGAGGTTGTAATTTACCGTTTGATAACTGGCATCAGCGCCACCAAACGAAGTTAAGGTGAACCTCCCGTCCCGTCCACCGCGGCCGCTAGGGCCTATTGTAGAGCGGATGTTATCTTTAAAGTTCATCCATCAAGTTCAGGCCCTTAAAGTAGCTCAGAATCCTTTTGAATAAAGTTGTTTTCAGGTCTTCTAAGGAAAGGTCAACCTTCCCAAACATGTCATACCTGATTCTAGTTGTGGCCGGGCAGTGGCAGAAGATATGCTCAACTATTTTGTCATCCTCTAAACACAGCCGGCATTCAATCTCTTCAGAGAACCCAATTCTGTGCGGGTGATTTCTGAGTTTACAGTGACCTGTAAAGACAGCAGGTGTCAGCCTGCGTAAGGGTTTTTTTCGTTACATCTCAATTCTTCTCTGGAAAGGAGGTAGTGAAGTATGTATCGATTATTGGTCGAGTACATATCATGTCGGAAGTGACCGTATCCAGCAGCTTGTTAGCTGCACAACCATGAGAGTGTAGCGATTGATTCGCAATGTGCCATAGGCGGAATGTAGTTAATCTGGCCTCCCTTTCCACAACAATGTGCAAGGGAGGAAGGTCCAGAAGAATTTCCAATGCAAATGACGGGAAAGAAGACATTGTTCCCGTAATTGCTACACTTGCAATCCTCTGTATGGATGTAAGTTTTGCTGTGGCTATAGATTGCAGCGCTTTCTGCCACCATGCTATCGCTCTATAGGTTATGGTTGGACGTACTACCATCACATAAAGCCAATGAATTAGCTTTGGAGATATCTCCAAGATTTCCCACATATTCCTCGGCAAGTCCATAAGGATAATCTGGCCTTGTGAATAATCTTTTCCACGTTTGGATTCCAGGTTAGTGTCTTATCCAATAGGACGCCTAAATATTTTACATTGTCTGCAAATTCAAGTTTCACACCTTGAATAGTGGGTGGAATTAGATGCTCCACTCCCCTTTTCCGGGTGAACGATACTAACGTGGTTTTGTTCGGGTTGATGTTGAAGTTTTCCCTGCTGCACCAGCTACAAATGGCGTTAGTTACCTGTTGGAGGGCTGAGGAAATTTCCTTCTCTCCCGATCCTCTCAAAAGTATCACTATATCGTCGGCATAGGCTTGCACCTCGGCTCCAGGCGCTTCAATGATGGCCAGTAGGTCGTCTACAAGTAATAACCACAGTAGTGGGGCAGCAAGCCTATTCGTAAGCATAGCGGCAATCCAGCCTGCTATGATCGGTTGTGCGCCTCGCGCTAAAACCGCCTTGCATAGGGATGAAGGGATTGCATTATTAAATGCTCCTTGCCCTCCACAAATGCTGCCATTGCTATTCCCTTGGATTCGAGCGAGTCCGAAATCCGGAAGACTTGTTTAGTGCAAGATCCATGGATTGCCTGCTTGATCCGTATATTGGTGTACGTGAAGGGGTTTATCTGGAAGAATTACTTCTCTGATATGACCTTCTAACACCTTTTCTAATGTCTTTAGTAGAAATGACATCAGGCTAATTGGACGAAAGGAACTAGGACCAAGTTCGGGTTTTCCCATTTTGAGTATATACACCACTCTCCGTCCACCTTGTTGGTATATAGTTCTAAGCAAGACTATCTCTGAAAAGTCTAACCAGATGAGGGCTAGTATCGTGCTTCCCTTTTGCAAGATTGCCGGAAATATACCGTCCTCACCCAGCATTTTGTCTGGTTTGAGCGATTTAATCGCCCTGCTAACCACAATGAATGTTACTACCTTCCTCGCAATCTGCCAATCAGTTCGTTTAGGACGTTGCATACTGCGAGTTGTAGTGTCCTCTGAGAGGTTATTCATCATCTGACATCCTTAGAAGTGGTTCTGCGCCAGAAGCTCTAACGTTGCCTTTCCCTATTCCGTAAATGTGCCACCGATTCGATAGCGAAACCCCATAATATGATATTAGTTGCAGATATTTCCTGAATACTAATCGAATTAAAATGATTTAAGCGAACACCAAATGAATAATTGCAGCTCTGTATTTAATTATTGTTATTTTAAATGTCCTCAATAAATTGCCCAGATGCACAACGGTCCCGTTGTAAACTGTGCAATAGTAGTAACCTTTTTAAAATTATTGCCGCAATAAAAAGATTATAGTCAAGGGCCGGCCGGGGGAACTATATTTGTTGTACCGGCAAATATCTGCAATGAATTCGCAACAGCAGCAAACACTCTAACAACGGAAAGTAATGATACACTACTACTTCCACCGCAACTGCATCGTGCAGCACATTTTCCCCGTTCGAAGTAAGCTACAAATCAAGCGCCAAGTGCAATTCACTGCTCGATACAGTCGGAGGAAAACAAATACCCACACTCGAGAGATAAGACAAAATACTTCTATAATGGCAATGATTTACTACGATATTTATTAAACGAATCTGTTCTTTCCCATCCCATTCTCCTATATCTCGCGTATCCTTGGACCAATAATTTTAAAATTGCCTGGTTAACTTTTATACTCTCTACTAAATTCCGTGCTTAAGTAAATGGTTCCACTTGATATGAGAATATTTTTCTCTATAGGTATTCCAACATATTTAGTTAGTACTTTTCTGAATATAACTTCTTGTTTGACCGTTTATAATTCAAAATATGTATTTTTACCTATTGTCTGTTTTTTTTTCCGTTTATTAAATTCACTACTTTTGGACATACTTTTTTTTTAATTCCTCCTTTATTTCTAAACGTTTATAATGTTTATGTAATACGTTTCGGAATCCCATTGCCCTTTTTTTCAAAACTATAACCTACAATATTGTTTTCCAATTTTTATCTTTCAAATTACCTACCTATTTTCTAGAACTTGCGTACGCGTTACATATTTACAATTAGCGTTTATAATAGAAAGGTTGATTAACAAGATCCTTTTTTTCCTCACAAATCCTCACAAAAAGGATTTTTTTCATACTATCAACGTTCCTAATATAGCATTCCCACACATAGTCGATATGAATTGTTTTAACATTTATAAATTAATACTAAACAGGACACTTTACGCAATTGCGACAGGCTATATATACAGCCTGTTAAAAAAAGGTTGTCGGATATTTTACCCAATTATAGTACTGGTGAAAATAAACAAAAAAGTCTTAGTCAACATAGGTCCGCAATTCAACTGTTTTTGACATATAGTCGATTGCATATTTTAAAATAAAAAAAAACATTTTTCAGTTTTGAGAATAGTTCCCTTTCTCAAACAACTGATTGTGACTTAAAATTAGTTCTGTCAGACGTTTGTCATCAGATTATTATTATTATTATTATCAATTTTTTTTTTGTTCTCAAATTATGCATAAGTACACAAATGCAGAAATGGCCGATATGCATTTTATGTACGGTCGTGCGAATGGTAATGCCACTGAAGCACGGCGTATGTATGCCGAAGAATTTCCAAATCAGTTGTTACCGAGTGATAAGATTTTCTCAAGACTTCATATCCGGCTGTCCGAAACTGGTTCATTTAAAATTAATGGTGGTTCTGGTAGACCTAGATCAGTTTCCTCTCCCGCAGTAGAATTAGATATTTTGAGACGGGTAGAAGACAACCCAAATATTAGCACCCGAAGACTTGCCGCAGAACTGAACGTCAGTCATCCTCTCATTTGGAGAATTCTGCGGGAACAGCAGCTCTATCCCTACCACATTCAACGCGTGCAAGTTCTTGCTCCTCTCGATTATGATGCACGTAGGGTTTTTTGTCATTGGGTTTTACGAAAGCTGGCAGAAACTCCTAATTTTGCGACTCAGATTTTATTTAGTGACGAGGCTGGGTTTAAAAGAGACGGAATATTCAATTTTCATAACAATCACGTCTGGGCAGATGAAAATCCCCATGCTGTTGTTGAACTGCATCACCAAAACCGTTTTTCGCTAAATGTTTGGCTTGCTATTTTAATTGGTCCAGTATTTCTCCCTAATCGTTTAACGGGACAAGTATACTTGGATTTTTTAAGAAATGAATTACCCGTTTTGTTGGAAGACGTGCCACTTTTTAACAGATTAAATATGTGGTTTATGCACGATGGAGCTCCTGCGCATTTTTCCATTTTTCCAGATTACAACGAGAGATGGATAGGACGGGGTGGATCAACTGCATGGCCTCCTAGGTCCCCTGACCTGACACCTCTAGACTTCTATGTTTGGGGGCATCTAAAACAATTAGTGTACGCACGATCTGTAAACAATTTGGAAGAACTCAGGCAACGAATCGTAAATTGTTGGGAGGAAATTCGGAGGACTCCAGGAATTTTTGAAAGATTGCGTCGATCTTTCATAAGAAGGTGTGAAGCGTGCTTAGAAATGAACGGTGGACATATAGAACAATTTCTTTAGTTTTACTTTAAATAAACATTTGTTTAATTTACATTGCGATCAGAATTTCTTTGAAAATTTTTATCCTACTAAAACAATATGCAATCGACTATATGTCAAAAACAGTTGAATTGCGGACCCATGTTGACTAAGACTCTTTTGTTTATTTCACCAGTACTACAATTGGGTAAAATATCCGACAACCTTTTTTTACCACACTGTAGATAATAATAATAATAATTTTTATTAGGCACTTGATCTAAAGAGATATGGGTTGCGTCAAGAGAAATATACAATAAAACTACAGCAAATATTAACAACACATTTGATTTAAACATGTATAAAACAGATAAAAAATTGATTGCTCTAGAAACTCCGACGCACTACAGTAACATCTGTCCAACAGTAATTTTTAAACCTGTGAATTTCCAGTTTTCGAACATTTTTCGGTATTTTATTACAAATCTTGTGCACATAAACCTCGTACGGAAAAAAATTGTCATAAAAAGGCAAACAACTGTAGAACAAATCACTACAATTTGTCGTGGGTATACGATTGGCTACAATTTGTCTAAATCTCAACCACACGATTGTAGTTAACGGATTGTATTTCTATTAAACACACTATTGTAGAAAAATTTAGTCAATAATCTGTTTCAAAGGTTGCTACAATCAGGTATAAGTTTGTTACACACGTTGTACGAAAAATCATCTTATTAAAAAGTAAAATTTAATATAAATTTTCGTACCATTTACTAAACTTCTGTAGGTATGACAAAATGCAACAATATTATTCTAACGATTGCTACAGTTGTGTGGACAATTACCACACTCTTTTATAGTAAAATCCAACATTACTGTTTAACAAAATACTACAATTTTATAGTAGCATGTGGTAGGTGTTGTATCAAATATAAAATATTTATATTTGAATGCAAAGTTTTATTAATATGGATTCCAATATATAACATTGTAATATATAAAATAAACATGCAACCTTTTTTTTAAATTCTGCGAAAAAATAATCGTGTAACATATCATATAAAATAAGTTTTGAAATTTTTTGATGTTCGATCTCGTATACGCGAATATATGTTCATTGAAATTGCATTGTGTTCTGCATACAAACAGGTTCTTCATTGTCAATAAAAACTTGTTCTACTACTCCAAAAATTAGTAGGCCAAATTCACAGCTTACTACTGCAATCTATAAATAACAAAGAAACAAAGTGAAAAAGAAGTGATATTATGGCGGTTGATTGCTTTCTGAACAGGCAAACTTGGTTTGGCAAACTCATCCATCGCTCCAAAATTATTCAACGGATGCACAAACCACTATGTGAACTAACTAACTAAACCGATTATCCGTTAAAATTGTGATGGGGTTATATGCGAACAACACCCTCTGACGACTGCAGAAAATTAATGCAACTAATTAGAAATACCTACCTATCACATTGTTAGTTTTTACCGCTATAATTTGAATATTTAGAAACAAAAATGTTAACAAAAAAATAGGAAATTTTCTGTGAAAAATTGACACAATGTTGTCCTGCACGTCTCGAGACAAAAGTTGTTGGATAAAATGTCACATTTGTGTGAATCTATGCAACAAAATTTTAACCACACCTTTGAAGCATTATTTGCGAAAACAAGATATAATAACTAACAAAAGTCTGCGATGAAGTTACATAATTGTGTTAATTACTGGTACAATATTTTCTCTACAATATTGTAGTACGTTCTTCCAAGTGATTTTTTTTTTTCGTGCGGATTTTTTTGGAAAAGTCCAATTTTCCAGTAAATGATGCGTAAAATAAATTTGAATCTGTTTACATTTTTTAATTCCTTAAAAGAGTCGGGCAACAGGTTAAAAAGTCGCAGCCTCACGGAAATTGGAGACGTTTTCGTAATTTCTAATCTATTCAGGGGCAACCTAAAGTTGGCTCTATTTCTTGTACCTATTGTACGAATGAACATCAGAATTTGCCAGATAAGTAGCACGATTATTATAAACGTATACTAATGTGTCAAGAATATACACACTGGGTAGAGGCAATATTCTACATTTTCTGAACACGTGTCGGTATTGACAATGCCCGCAATGCAGCGAATTATTTTTTTCTGTGCAAGGAAAACATCATGCGCATAGGCGACGAACCCCAAAAAAATAATACCATATGACATTCTGGAGAAAACCTGCCCATAAAAAACGTCACTAAGCATTTGTGATCCAACACCGCTCTCAGAGTACGAATTTGGAAACAAGATGTATTTAAAATGAGTAGGTACCAATGGACGACAATGGCTATACCAACTTAGTGTCTCATTCAAAACAACACCAAGTAAATTAACGGAATTTCGACGCTTCAGTGTTTCACCATTCAAATTGATATTTACATCGAAGTTCTCCCTAGATTGAGAAGGATGAAAAAAGTAAAATATGTTTTAGAAGCGTTAATGTAAAGTTTGTTACAATGGAACCATTGACGCAATTCGCAGAGGAGAGCGAGTAGTAGTATTATTACTTCTATACTTCCATTAATGATTACTTTTAAAAAAATATTCTTTCCATCGTTTCGATTTTCACCTATTCTCCTATTAATTCTACATTTTCGATTCTATAAAAAAAAGTTTTTCTGGTAACCTTAATTTTCCCTTTTTATCTCATAAATATGTTATATACATACGTTTAATAATTAGAAAAGTTAAAAGGCAAAATTACTTTTGTCTATAGTGAAATAACATTCAAATATTTCTAAAGGTAAATTAATTAGTAGTCGGATTGATAAACGAGTGTGTCTTGTATAAAGCTATGTGCGTGCTTTATACAAGACACACTTCTTATTGATGGAAGGTTCCAACAATGAGAGAATTCAATTCCGATATTGGCAGTGTGTTGCTTTTTAGGTTACAGGATGCGTGAGTGATCCTTCAACCTGTATACAAATTGGGTGTTTTGTTCTATAGTTAATCTCGAAAGTGGCCCTCAGTTCTTCCGGAGTGTCAGGAAATACTAAATCCGGTTTTCATGAGGGTGTATTCATTTTAATCCGTTATTTAATTAAAATATTGCCGACATATTTTGTAGGTACATATGAAAAAACATATCCCATAAGCATTATTTAATTTTTTAATATTAGACACAGAAAATATTTCAAGGTTTTATACGAATTTATACGAATAGCGTGCATGTTAAACATAAATCAGTACTCCTACCTTAGCATCTCGTTTCGGCAAAAATAACTATGGAATGTAATTCTACCCTATATCTGGGTCAGACCTTCTTTTACTGGGTATAAGTAACTTTTTATTTATTACCTTTTGTTATAAGCTGGCCGCGCTAATGGGCAAATGGTATATTTTTCGATGGAGATTGGTTACTCTGCCTCCAATAAATTTCAATTACTTTATGGTAATTTGAAACAAATAACTATACCTACATATACGATCCTCTTGATAATTCCGTGTTACCTACTGCATTCAGGTTTACTGAATTGACGGCGATAATTTCCTCTTCCATCAGTATTAGTTAGCTAAACGACGAGGGCGAATATTAGTTCATGGTGGAGGTGATTATACCTCAACCGAGTAAAAGGATTTTTAAGAGGTGTTATTTTCCATACGATCGGATCGCTTTAAAATAGCAAGGATGAATGTTCATTACATTCGTCGTACTCGATGGTCGTTAAAATCTCGTTAAATTCCTAAATGCAATATTTACAATAGCTTTCTACATTTAGGAAATAAGAAAACTATGAACACTCTAAGAGAAAAGTAAGAAATCATGTGAAACCAACCCATGACAATTAATTTTTAGAATTTTAGAGGCGTATATATGGCTAAAAACAAGAATGATTTGCTTGCTAATTTTTTTTTTAAAGAAAATCGACTCCTTTTAGTCTTTCTTCTTCCCGTGGAGGCATAGGTAAATGGTTGGATAGTTAAATAAATGTGTTTTCAGGTGGATACAGCCTTTATTACAGTTAATAAAGTAATAAATTTCACAACACGTAATGAAAAATAACTGTCACGTCAAACTTGTTTTCACACACCTAATCGTAACTATCAACAACCATCTGAATCTCACTTCCCGGTTTACTAGATAGCCGGTGATCACACCAAAGCCCGATCTTAACTGTAAATAACAGAATATTGGTAGATAATCTCTTATGATTTATGTATTTATGTACATGTGGTCTAAAATGTTTGAATTTTGTTTTATGATTATACGACTACGAAGTTACGTTTGGCGTCGAGAGAATATCAAGAATTGTTTTAGTTTTTGAAAAACAAGTTGGTCTTGATTGTGACACAAAAGCTAGATTTCTTTCCGGTTAGAGTTAGCCTTTTTGTTCATGATACACAAAATGTTATTAAGAGAAGTTGTTTAGAATGAGATATGCCTTATTGATTGAACTGTCATTTTTTGAATTGAACAAAATAAATTGCATTCATTAAAAAATTTATTTTTAGAACATTTTCAAATAAAATATAATATGGCAGGAATGTTTTTCTAATTTATTCTTGTTTACCACACGCAGTATAGTCTCTGTTCGCGCACGCCTAACTGCCCATCTTGACGGCGCAGAGGACCGCTACGCTGTATATAAACCACGCGCTTGGCAGTACACGGGGAGTGCCTTCGGTCGCTTCAGCATCATTCCTGCTCTACGAGTTTGGTGCCGGCAAAGCCCCCTGGCACGATCCGTCACCGTCCTTCCGAGCTACAATGTCTGCGCCGGAAAAGCCCTCTGGCACGATGCAGCACCGTCCCTTCGAGCCGCGATTTCGGTACCGGCAAAACCCTCTGGCACGGCGCAGCTCCGTCTCTCCGAGTCGTGATTTCGGTGCCGGCAAAGTCCTCTGGCACGACGACACAAGCACCGTCCCTTCGAGATGCGATTTCGGCGCCGGCAAAGCGCTTGGAAAAAGAAAGATAAAAGAGAACAGACAAACAGCAACAAGAATGCAATCTTATAGTATTAGAAAGAGGAAACATATAGTGGAAATAATGAAGAACAGAAAGTGTGAAGTAAAGAAAAAGATCTAAAAGCGTATAAAGAACGGTGGCAGATAAAATCAAAGCACTTGGCAGCGCCAAGAGACTATTTGTAGAAAAAAGTCAAAGAGTGGAGGATAATGATATGTTCACAAACAATCCCTCAGCTTGGAGAAAGCGAGAAGAACAAAGAGAACACCAAATACAAAAGAAAAGATCAAATTGAACCATACTGGGGAAAACTTCCTAAAGAGAAGGCACTAAAAAGGCACTAAAAGGTAGAAAAGAAATGTCAGCTTCTGGACTGAATCGGATGAGAGTTTAGTGGTGGAAAAAGATGATGCGCGAACATCTGACCAATGTATATAATCAGCTAGTAGAGGGGTCACTGCTACCTCAGATTGAGTTTGTAGCGGCAAGAAGTAATCTTTTGGATACGAAGGGCGACCCGAAAGACCCACGTAACCATCACCGGATTACTTCTCTTAATACTACATATAAACTATTTACCAGGATCCTCATCAACAAAATAGTCGTTCAGATTAAACCATTTTAGGGCCAAATAGATGAACAAAGAGGAGCAAAAAAAAAGACTTTTAACGTTGTAAGGAAAATCTCACCATATACGTAGATGTGTGTGTGAAAATGCAAAGCAATTTAGAATGTGGGTGACCAACATTTGATAGCACTCCTCGCAACTTGATATTGTGTATATTAGCAACGTTGTAAGTCCACCCTCAAATAATATCCATCCTAGAGGAATTTATGGAGAAATTGGAAAACCACACTTACTGTCACCGAAGGGAAGGAACGAATTGAAACACATCCATTACATTTTAATGAGAGAGTATTGCAACGGAATAGCCTTATAAAAGCAAAATTTTACTAACAATAATGAGTAGTGTTAATAAATATGGAACTACCGGATAGATGGAAAATTGTTCAAAGAACCTTTGCACGTACTAAATGAAGAAAGAAAATCACAGAAGATTAATGTGTTTATTTTGAAATTGATTATATTTAGGCCCGGTATTTCAAACTCCTAGTAAAAGTTATTAGCTAAAACTGAAATAACTGTCTTTTCAGCAACTAATAAAAATTATGTAGATAATCAACCATTTTATTCTCCTAACATGTTATTGAGTGCTTGTAGTAGCAAATATTAAAAGCTTCATAGTTCATCGAATGTCACCGGATATCGTCGATACAACCAAAAATAGGAAAATATATTTACTAGCTTGAAATTGTATGAAATTACTTATGAACGAGCAGCATGCACATTTATGAAGTTTGCGGAAGAAGATTTGGTCAATCCAAGTAGAATAGTTAGTCTTGACAGATGGTATGGTATCAGGAGGCCCTATATAAACCATTTAGACAACTGGAATATTTAAGAAATAACAAGAGATTTAGATTATTAAAACACAGTGTTCAATTGTTACAAGAAAGAATTAAAAATGGATTGCAGTGTACCAGGGTTGGGCAAAATTTATTCCGATTAATAATAAAAATAAATGAATAACGTCGTTATTCTTATTCAGAAATAATAGATAACTTCTTATTCATTATTCAGTTATTCAATAACAAACGGTGATATTTATTTCATTCATTATTCAAATAATTATTCATCATTCGAATAATTATTCATCATTCAAATAATTATTCTTCATTCAAATAATTATTCATCATTCGAATAATTCTTATTATTCAAATGATCATTCTCATTCAAATAACTACTGTTATTCAAATAAATATTCTTATTCCAGTAACAATTTTCATTTTCATTCAAATAATTACTGTTATTCAAATAACTACCTTCATTTGTGATTATTTTCTGATTGGAGTAATTCCTTCGTGTATAATCTATACTAACAACAAAGACATGGTGTGAGTTTGTTTATGTACGTGTTTATGTTTGATTGTTTGTACGAAGTAAACACTGGATTTAAAAAAACACCTAAGCACAGGGGTTCAAAACAGTTATGATAGCGGTTTCGGTTCTCTAAACAGTTATGAAGAACCTATATAAATCATAAACAAATCCTCAAACTTTGAGGTTTTTTCCTACCGATGCATTTTCTAAGGTTAGTGGGAACTTTTATATTAATATTAGCCGCCATTTTTGAAGGACATTGGAAGTTGTGGAAAAAAAATAACTGTGATTTTCACAAGTTTGAGAGTTTGGTTATCGGTTTCTAGAACGACAATACGTAAATCTTGAAGGATGTCCAAGATATCGGCGGATATAATTATTACTGGTATACATCCTGACATTAGCGGAAATTTTTATATACATAAATATAACCGGCCAGTTTTGAAGAACTTTGGGGGTTGTGGGAGAAAAAATAAGTGCGATTTTTATAAGTTTAAGGGTTTGTGCATCGACTTCAGAAATGACAACTCATAAATCTTGAGGGATGTTGAAGATGTTGTCGGATATAATTATTACTGCCATATCGTCTTACTGGTACACTTCCTAACATTAGCAGACATTTTTATATAAATACTACTCGCCATTTTTGAAGGACATTGGATGTTCTGGCAAAAAAAACTAAATGTGATTTTTATAAGTTTGGTGGAGAGTTTGGTTGTTGGTTTTATAAACGATAATACGTAAATCTTGAGGCATGTCGAAGATATCGGCGGATAAAATTATTACGGCCATGTCGTGTTACTGGTACACTTTCTAACATCAGCGAATTTTATTTAAATATTGCCCGCCAATTTTTAAAGAGATTAAAGTTGTGTGCGAAAAAATAAGTGGAATTTTTATGTTTGAAGGTTTGTTTATCGACTTCAGAAATGACATCACGTAAATCTAGAGGAATGTCGAAGATGTCGGCGGATATAATTAGTACTGGCATGTCGTCCTACCGATGCACTTCCTAACATCAGCGATAATTTTTATATGATTATCTGCACAAACATGTAGGCATATACCTAATCTAAATTTATTTCGGTGTTATTCAGTAACAAATTATTTGAATAACGATTTATTTGGTGAAAGAATCATTCCAATAATGCTTTATTCAAATAACGTTTTATTGAAATAATTCTTCATTCAAATGATATCCCATAGTTTTATTCAACAATAACTTAATACGCAATAAAGAAACAGATGAAAATTTCATTCAAATAATTATTTGAATAAAAAATTATTGAATGATGCCCAACCCTGCAGTGTACAACAGAGAAGTTACTAGCATATATACTACATAGTTTTAATAGATTGCTAACAAAATCCAGTTAACAAGATCGGCTAAGATTTATGTTTTTTTAATTACTTTTCTTTTCTTTTGTATTTCGTTCAACAGCTTATTATAAAGTTCTCTACCCATAATATGCTCTATGCACTTATTGTTTGCTGTATTGTTGTGAATAGAACTAATGATTTATCCTTTCCAATGCCCAAGATACGGGTTACGCCTTAATAACTCTTAAAGTCTAAAAATGTAGTCGCTATTGATATATTAAAGATCTGTTCTATACGAGAAGTAATAAATCACAGTGTAATAATTAGTTTTCGACTATTATTATTGCAGTTAATCGCATTGATTTATTTGCCTAACATTAACATAAATATATTGTAAATGCTAATTATATGGGAAAGCAAACGTTTAACGATACAGTGAATATAATGCATACATTTGAATGCACGATTGCGATGTGAGAATGCAAATACAACATTTATGCAAGTTAAATAAAATGAAGACGTAGTTACGTGTGTTTCCATGTGGGTCATTAATGTCATTATCCTTATCGTAATGTATGCGCAATCAAGAAAATTATTAATGATCCTTTCTAACATACGCTGTGATAAAGAGCTGTGGATTTACGTTGTTGCGTATCAAGGCAACATCGAAACACTCTAAGCATGTAGAGATGTATGCGTGTGCATGCATGTGCCCTTTCGTTTTAGATTTATACGTCCAATTTGAGGTATAGAATGTGATATTGAGCGTAGATTCAGCTAACGTAGTTATTAATCATGGTGACATTTCATAGCTTCCGAGAACCAAGTTCCCTGCAATTATGCATAAGAATACACACAGCAAGCAGTGTTTGATATTAGGATTCACGATAATGTAATTAATCTAGAAGCTCGACAATAAAATTGCGCTAACGTTGGATCGATGTGATGCGACATAATTTTCCCGAAAGTCTAACGTAATATTACGTAAACAGTTTGAATAATTCGCCGCATTTCCAAAGCTACCAATGAAGCGAAGATGTAGAAAGACAATCGAAAGTAAACAAAGAGATTTGGGGGAAAACTGAAATTAAATTGGATAAAGCAAACAGAATAAACCATGAACAGTTCTTTAGCAATACCATGTAACAAACAAGATATTTTGAAAGATAAGAGCAATAATATATTGGTGTTTTTTTTATCTTGACACAAAATCATATCTTGGAAGTTACGCATCGTATAAAAAATCTTTGTGAATATAATTTATTCAGCTCGAAGAAACCTACCCATTAATATCAATATCGGCCGCCCAACCCCAGTGGGGGCAACTTTCAAATCTCAAATGGGAACCCCAATTTTTTTTATCACGTTTTCGGATTCTGCGGAAAAAATACGTGGATATGTCAAATATTACCCTCGATGCATGGAGTACTTCAAGGATCAGTACTAGGCCCAATACTATACTTGAACTATGTAAACGACTTAACGGATGTATTCGGAAATAATATTTTATACGCGGACGATACTACACTGTTATATTCTAATTCAAACAATGGTTTCCTCTGTACGGAATATCTGCTGTGAGAGTTTTGAGTATTGAGTTTTGAAGTAAGATGGCATCCGCATGGGTCGATTATCCGTCCCGTCCATCGCGGCCGCTAGGGCCGATTGTAGAGTGGATGTTATCTTTAAAGTTCATCCAACAAATTCAGGCCCTTAAAGTAGCTCAGAATCCTTTTGAATGAGTTCTTTTTTAGGCCTTCTAGGAAAAGGTCAACTTCCCCAAAGATGTCATATCTGATTCTCGTTGTGGCTGGGCAGTGGCAGAAGAAGAAGGGTTCTGACATTATTAAACGGAATACACTTTTTCGCATGTACCATACCAGGACAATCGCTCCAATGTTGAAGCACTCTCTGCTGCGCCCATACCTCCATTTGCTGTTTAGTTACCGTAGGTGCTATGCCAATGACAAGTTCTGGTCCCTGGAAATGCTTCGCAGCACCCTTTTTTGCAAGGGTGTCTGCTTCCTCATTGCCGTGAAATAGTGAGTGCCCATGTACCCAGATTAGGGATAGGTTATTAGCTAGGGTTTAGGGTGCTTTTACAGCTCCAGATCAGGCTCCAGTTGCATTTATGCGCCTTCAGTGCTTTCAGCACCGCCTGACTGTCGCCGAAAATGTTTATTGCTTCGTGACTGATGTTTTTATTCAAAACCTGCTCTGTTTCGGACCGTCCGTAAACCAGCAGGTACCTGCCTGCGTCAGTGTTTTTTCGTTACATCTCCATTCCTCTTTGTTTGGAAAGGAGGTAGTGAAGTATGTATCGATTATTGGTCGAGTGCACATCATGTCTGATGGCATTCCCAGCATCCTGTCGGAAGTGACCGTATCCAGCAGCTTGTTAGCCACACAGACATGAGTGTGTAGCGATTGATTCGGAATGCGCCATAGGCGGAATCTAGTTAATTTGGCCTGCCTTTCCAAAACAATGTGCAAGGGTGGTGGGTCTAGAAGAATATCCAACGCAAATGACGGGGAAGAACACATTGCTCCGGCGATTGCTATACTTGCAATCCTTTGTATGAATGCAAATTTTGCTGTGGCTCTGGCTTGCAGCGCTTTCTGCCACCATGCTATAGCTCCATAAGCTATGGTTGAACGTACTACCGTCACATAAAGCCAATGGATTAGCTTTGGGGATATCTCCAAGATTTCCAACATATTCTTCGGCAAGTCCATAAGGATAACCTGGCTTTGTGAGTAATCTTTTCCACGTTTGGATTCCAGGTTAGTGTTTTATCAAATAGGACAGCTAGATATTTTACATTATCTGCAAATTCAAGTTTCACACCTTGGATAGTGGAACTAAATGCTCCACTTTCCTCCTCCGGGTGAATGGTACTATCGTAGTTTTGTTCGGGTTTCCCTGCTGCACCGTTAATTGTCTGTTGGAGGGCTGACGAAATTTCCTTCTCTCCCGATCTTCTCAAAAGTATCACAATATCATCCGCATAGGCTTGCACTTCGGCTCCAAGCGCTTCAATGATAGCCAGTAGGTCGTTTGCAAGTAACGACCACAGTAGTGGGGATAAAATTTCAACCTGCGGACATCCCCTGTCCGGGTCTTGTTTTATAATCAGATGTTATTTTGATTTTTTCCTTGTTCAACTTTCAAGAATTATTTTTTTAATATGGCTTCAGAAGCATTGTAAATGTTGGTGATCGTGGATGGATGTTTATAAAAGTAGGGAAATGGCAGAGCGTGTTCCCTCAATAACGGCGGTTTACACTTTGAATCCGAATAGAAAAAAATACTAAACATTTTGAATAATTTATTTTTATTTAATTAACTAACAAGGGAACACAAATTCTGACAAATTCTGATTTCGATGAAACTTCACAGATTGAAAGAGTACCTTAAAATAAGAAGTACGTATCTTTTTTTAGCGGCCCAATCGCCCGATTTTGGGTCCCACTCCCCTCCAAAGTTTGAGCAATTTTTCTGTTTTTATTAAAATCTCCGAAATTATAATAGATATCAAAAGATTCTTTTAATATAATTTGCAGCATATTACATGATCCGAAGGATTACGCCATCTATCTTCGCAAAAAGTTAATCACGAGGGACGGAGCTCTCTATACCTCAATTTTCTATGATTTATTTTTTTCTTATTCCCCAACAAACCTTATTCGTATTTGTGTAGAAAACGATGGTGTATAATAAATTTAAAAAAGTAATAATAAATAATTAATAATAATAGATATTCAATTTATTTTTGTGTACCTACCTACGTGACTAACACCTTGAAGTGTTCACAATCAGTCACTTATATAATAGATAAATCGCACAATAATGCAGTCTTTCAATTTCGGAGTTGAAAAATTGCTCAAACTTTGAAGAGGGGTGGGGCCCAAAATCGGGCGATTAGGCCTCTAAATAAAAAAAAAGTACTTCTTATTTTAAGGTGCTCTTTTAGTCTGTGTAGTTTCATCGAAATATGTATTTGTCACCTGCCGGTGTTCCCTTGTGAGTAATACAGGAATATTAAGTTCAATAAACCCATTTCCACCACTCATTTCATTAAAAATATAATGTTGCATTTGAAAAAAAAAATAATTTTCTAACCAGGGCTACAGGAAGAACACCCATAGGTGATGCAGTCCTTTTGACAATGTAGATATTATTACTGGCTTGTAATATTGTCAATAAATAGTATAGTAGTAGTAGTAGTAGTATAATTGTGTCTAAGTTGACAATAAATTTATGAACACTCTGCATAAAAAGTAGTAATGTGTTTGTCAGGAATTTGGGAAGCACAACTATTTTTATGCCGTAACAAAATCAGATTATTTTCTCTAAATGCTTATAAACTACAGAATACTATAGAAAGAAATTCAAATGTAGCGGTTAAATTTAGAGATAATTTAGTAAAAATCGTATTCAAATAAGAGTTAGCAGAGGTAAGAAAAAAACATATGATTTCATTTAAAATAAGAAAATTGCTATCGACTGCCGGTATAATGAAACGTTTCCGGAAGCGGGTAGAGTTTTATTATTACATTTTTTGTCGTATTAATGCTATAGTAGCTGCAATAGATCGCATGAAAAAGATAGTAGACCAATAGTCTGAAACATTCTCTATGTAATATGTGTGTTTTCTGATCTCTCTTAATCTGATCTACGGTTATAATTTCATTTTTATGTTTAATTTACATTCCTTAGATTACTGTATATAACCATAATAATTGTACATTCTACGCTATGCAAAATATAATAAATAGTCTGAGAAAACAAGTGCTCTGTCTAGGTAAACAAATAGTCGAGCGAAAAATCCCAAGAATGTACAAATAAATTCACTACTCCTGACAGATTCCAATTCATAAAAAGAAAAATCTGGAAACTACTTATGTAAAACCAGCTGGGATTATACTAAGTACGTACGAATTTTCCGCACAGTTTCCGACCAAGCCTCTCCCAAAACGTTTTACGATATCACGCCATATTATATTGCATTAAAATTCAGGTGTGCGTTTGAGTATATTTCTGTTTGCGTACGTGCCTATGTGTGCGTATATGTGCCCACCTATATATATGTTGCATATAATATTATAGATTAGATTTTAGCAAAGCGCGCATGTCATTCTGCACTCCGGACTACGTCGAGCTTGCCGCTATCAGCAGTAAGCTTCGAGCTTTCCCCGCCGTGAGGATGCGATGTTATCGCTGCGTCATTCGGTATCCTTCGAGTGTATACTTCGCATACTTTAGCTATGACGTTACCGGTGAAACTTCGTCGACGCTCTGAAACCGTATAAATTATTGTTGCGGGAAATTTGACAGGGGGGGAAATATGATGAGTACAAGAATGCTGCTGGATATAATCAGAGAAGTAAGCAAAAAATTATAGTGATACTCTTACGAACACAGAAAGATACGTACCATATATTTATCTGCAAAATGTTTAGTTGTTGTTTTTAGTGGTTTTTTTTATACAAGATTTTATAAATGCATAATTTTATGTTTAGTACCTAAAATGAAATCTCTGCAACTTGAGTATTTCACCCTAACATTTTCTAATTAGATTTTAATTACTCTCTGAAAATACAATGGAGGTTTTTTTTTGTATTTTAAGAGAGATTTGTTTACCTTTTTAACAAAGCAAACCTCTCCTGCGGCAAAAAGAGGGTTAAGAGATTCTTAAGTGTTTCTTAGATTAAAAGCCTAAGAACCTTTTTAATTGAATTTTTAAATATTTTTATTGCATGCATATAATATTTGAATTCGTATAATGAATTAAAAGTCATATTAGACGTGACGCAGTAAGTATTTCCTACTTCATAATTCATGCATTAAAGAATAACAGCCCTTAGTGTTTGACTTTTCCTCGTCTTCCGAAAAGAACCTGCTCTTCGAAAGGTGACAATACAGTTGATTGATCGTTGTTGACAAGTCGAAGCCGGTAGCTCAGCAATTCAGATAATTGGGCTGAAATATGTGCTTAAGTTAGGATGAAAGCATTGTTGTTAGCTTACGTAAATGTTTGATGTAATTTTTATGTTTCTTCATGTATATTTCACTTCATGCATCTCGCTAATTGGAATACCTATTATCGTGTATTACTATAATAATCGAACGCCAAAATCTACATATTCAAATATTCTTTATTGATTGTGGTTAAAAGGCACATCACTATTGTTAATATTAGCGATTAAAAATATCGAAACAAAACAATTCAACATTAATTAACGATTTTCAAGAAATGTTACAATGTTTTACCATCCGCATTTTTAGATATTTTAGTACAAAATTTTATAACGACAAAAATAATAGGGCAAACAAAATCGGTTTAATGAAATTAGTGAATATTAGCAAAATGTTTCAAACAAAAATACTCTTATTTAAGCGTTTAATTGCATGCATTTCGAATTTCGGTTGATCTTTATTTAATTTATTCTTTACAAAGTGTATGAACTAAATATGAAATGTTTATATTTTACGTTTGTATAAATTAATTAAACCAAATTAGTTTTAAACAAACATTCTCTTTCATTATAAAACTGAGTAGGAAGATTATTTTCATGTCTCATAAATATCTATTTCCTTTATTAAAAAGCATATAAAAAGTTTAATCAGGACTTAATTAAAACAATAATAATTTAGGAAACGTCCCTTAAAAATATTATAATTTAAAATTGAAAATACGTAGGAATCATGAAAACTAAGCGATTTTATAATAAGAATTCTGTCGTTACGCGGCCCGAGTGGAAGTGAGCGCCGCGTTTATAAAATTATTTGCGAAAACGCCATAAAACCTTCAAATATTCAATAAGGCGGTGATGAAATGAAATTGTTTTAGAAGTCGCGGGAACGTCTCCTACGGCATAAACTAGTTAAGGGACTCTGCGGTAACAACTTCTTATTCATGCCACGCGGTACAGGTTATTATTAAATTTAATAAAAAGAGAGAATTACCAGGCGGCAGCTCGGGGGCGGTAATTCAGAACTTATAATGATATAATCGTTATACCCTCTTCCTGTTCACTATCGCCCAGTTATTCGTCGTAATTGTCGGATGGGTAATTAAGGTTTATTTATATACACCGACTGTGCTTTATAATGGGGCCACTTTGCGAAAGCTACTTCATTACGAGATAGACTGTTTCAGGATATTTATCAAGTTCTTGTGATCAAATTATAAATTCCAGTCATTTAACTTTTCACTTTGTTTCCCGTTTTTCATCACGAAAGATCTTATGACAGTATTTTGTCACCGAGAATACTATTGGTGTGTTATTTTTAAAAGGGATGCCGAAACGATATTGTAAAAAGAAAGCATTTTTATATATTTTTTGAAATGTTCTCTTAAACAATTGTATATTAAATATTGTCGGTCTCATATATTTCTAAGCGCTCCAATTACTCGAAATGATTTTGTGAACTTATTGTTAACAAAAGTGTTTTCTGGTGTATTTTTTCTCATATGTTGTCTTACATGTTCGCCTTGTTGTTATTGCATTCGTTGATTTTCATTGTAATTTCTGGTACGTGGAAATGTTTATCATACAGACATATGATGTTGATTCATTTTAATGCCTTATGATATCTATACCTAGTCATTGTATAACTCAACGTAAAGGAGGACCCTCTTAGGGAAGTTGAGGTATATTTTACCCACATTTTTTGCATTCTTTTGTGAAATAGTGATACGAATTAAACAAATTTTGGAATTAAAATCGATATATGGAAATGCATCGTGATTTTTATCTAAGAAATAGAGAATTGGTTATACTAACGAATTATGGTTGCGTTACAGAAAAGCGCGGAAAATATAAATAAACGGTGCATTTTCATTTATACCTAGTACATTCCGTAAATGATTTGTCTCGAAGAAAAATTGTGTTTAGTTTGTAATTACATTTATATAAAGGAAGTAGTACATCACATCAGAATGTTTAAAGTTTTTGTATAATGTGTAAGATATATTTAAAATTTTTCTGAAACTATTTATTGGATACAAAGCTCACATTGTGAATCGATATTGTTTATTAAGGTGAAAACGCATTAACTAATTATATTTGATGCAAAAACTATAAACAAATATCTATTTATAAAATGTCGCCTATAATTTTGCAATGTAATTACTTGCGATGCTATAGTTCAGATATCGTCCAATGAAACCAACAAAAAATGGTGAGGATTATGGAATAAAATTAAAACAAATGATTGACGTTGATCAATATAAGTGGACTTTTTTTACCGTTTAAAAAAAGTTCTAATTATACAACGAAAATTAAACTACTGTAGGAACTGCAAAAAATATTGACATCAATGTATATTACATGCTGCACACCGGTATCAGAAAGATAGTATGCGGTAATATGGGGTTAATGTAAAATTTATTTGGAAATATTACGAAGAACAAAATAGAACATGGTGCGCCATCTGATAAGTATTTTCTTCATGAAAATATAGGCTTTTCCATTTTAGTTCATGTTACGAAAGTTGATGTCTGAAAATGCAGTCTTATGGTCAAAATATTATTATATAAACAAGAACGGAAATAGGAATGAATTAGAAAAGCAGTACTTTTTCTCAACCTTGTGCACATTGTTCTCCAAAACTACTAGTTAACGTGATGATTTTATTTGTTTTAAACACACGTAAATATGGTGGTGTTATAACTGAAGGCTTTTCCAACAGTTATCAAACTGAAAGAGAAAATATTTTCTGTGGGAATTTCTGATGATTTTCGTAATTAGTTATTTACATTTATATTTTCTCATTTCCTTTTTACTTAAGTCATAAGAATCCAAAGCAATAATTAAAGTATTTTTAGCCATTTTTGAGAAATATGTATCTTTGGATGCAAATACAAAAAAATTCAAACTTCTACAGTTCTAATGATATTCACAAATTCATTATACCGAGTGTTGCAGCCCATGGATTACAGCTGTATTGTATTGTATTTATTTACTGATATTTTTTAGTAAAATCGGAAATGTATTATTTATTTTAAATTCGATCATATTTGATCTACAATATGACCAGTTTCTAAAAGAATTTTTTGCCGAACCCGGTGATATAAATTCTTGGTACTTAATTTAAAAGTTACAGTTAAGGTTATTAGGATCTTTATGGATTTTAATCGCTTCTTGAATTTTGCGGATGTACACCAGAAACTTCAAAAATGTTACGATCTTTGATAAGAAAGGAGTTTGAAAGTTTGGAGATATATTTAGAAACAGTTTTTATATTGTGTTTAGTCATAATCTCTCCTATGCCGTTGGTAACTCTTTGGATGTAAGGTAGATAGACATTGAGTTATCGCTTCTCTATATCATTATACAGGCTGGCAAATCTAAATATCCGATATTATAAAAGTTAATAAGAAAAGGTATAGGTATTTTTAAGCTTCATATTCTAAAATCTGCTTACTTTTGCGAGCCTTCTCATATAGGGTTTGCCACATATCTTCCGAATATTTAAAAAGTAATGACTAAATTTATCTAACTAAATATACGTCTAAATTTAAGTGTATTAAGAGTGTTGGTTCCGGTTGGAGAAAAACTTTTTTCGCACCATTACTTGGTTTAGGTACGTCTTCTATTTCCGCTGGTGCGAGGATTTAACAAAAAAAGTTTTTCTTGTATAAAAGATGAGTCAAAACTCGGATCCTTAATTTTCTCATTAAAGTTAAATAGAACACCCTAATTTTTTTATGATGTTTCGATAGATATTTATCGACTCTTTAATTTTTGTTAACCGTTCTCTATATACAGTGTGTCCCCGGATCGACGCATGAATAGGTATAATAGCCTGTAAATGTTTTAGTTGAAATTTCATCTTCTCGGGTTCGGCCCTGCTTGGGTAGAAAGTAATTTTTGCCGTACTTTTACTTTTCAAAAATCAAGGATGCCTTGAAAATTTACAAAAAGGTAGTTCTTATCACTAATAAAGTACCTTTTTTATAGGAGATACGACAAAATGTTATTAAGAAGAGTTATTCAGAATAATAAACTATGCAAGTATGCAAAATTTTAACAAGCTCGAACATACTTTGAAAATTTACAAAAAAATTATTCTTTCCACTAATAACGTGCTTTTTCTGCAGGAGATACGATAAAATGTTGTTAAAAAAATTATTCACATTAATAATTTATATAAGTGTACAAATTTTAAACAACATCGGTTTACTTAATTGTTTAATAATTATGAATATAAAAAATAATAAAACTCCATCAATTCATTTCGTTCAAATTAAATTAACAGTTCACAAAATCGAAAATATTCATTCATTCAATATGTCTGCCGCCTTTATTCGCACATTCCTCAATTTTGTTCCGAAATGCGTTGAATGCCGTTCTTATCTCCTCAAGAGAAATTGAATTTACAGCACCTCTAATGCTATTCTTCAACACCTCTACATCATTTGGAATCGTATTTGAATATACTATTTGTTTTATCCGGACCCAAAAGGAAAAATCCATGATTGTTAGATCAGGAGATCTGGGCGGCCACAAAATGTGACCAGCATTGGCTATCCATTTTTCTTGAAAATGTTCATTCAGCCATTCACAAACTCTCAAAGTCGAGTGGGCAGGACAACCGTCGTGTTGAAAATATGAAGAAAATCTTGCTTCATATGGCAGTTTGTCTATAAACTGTTACGGTCAAATAAGTGTGCTGATTAAGTCTTCCTTCAATAAAATATGGTCCAATAACACCACAATGATAAGAAATTGCACACCAAACGTTAACTTTTTTAAAACATTGCCGTTTACAATGTATTACATAATCGGGATTATATTCAGATTAATATCGACAATTCTGTGAGGAAGGCACACCATTAGTGGTAAAAGTCGATACATCTGAGAAGATAATATTGTTATGAAAATGTCGATGCTCCAGAATTTTCTCTCCCAAAGCAAGACAAAATTCCAACCTTCGGGCTTCATCCCCTTCTTCTAATGTGTGAAGAAATCTAACTTTATATGGTTTAACTTTTTTTGCTTTAAAAACGCATTGCAAATGTGATTTGCTAATAAGAATCTGCTCTGACCCCTTTCTTAATGACAGTTTGGGCTGTTCGCGTACTGAATCCATTGCTAACGCAGTACTAATGTCATCTTCATCAAAGTTTTTTCTTTTTTTCGGTATATTATGTACACTGCCGGTAGTTAGAAATTTTTGAATCAGTCTGGATGCTGTAGATTGGACCAATACTTTGTTTGGAAACTTCTCATTAAATAATCTAATAACTGCTGGAATAGATAATTGCCCTATACCATAACATTGAATTAGGTAGATCCGTTCTGGTAGAGTAAGCATAACTTTTGTGATATTTCACAGTGATATTTACGAAATTTAATGTGAATTTTAGAGTACAGAAAACACTACGTCTACTTAAATTAAAAATTTTTGACAAGTGTCAAAACGTTATTTTATATTTATTTTCATAGCACACTTAAAAAATAAAACAACACAAACATTTCCTTGGCATACTCCTTGGCACAACTTATCAATCTGAACAACTTTTCTCAACAAAATTTCATCGTATTTCCTGCAGAGAAAGCACTTTATTAGTGGAAAGAATAACTTTTTTGTAGATTTTCAAGCCATGCTCGATCTGGTTAAAATTATGCATACTTGCATAGTTTATTATTCTGAATAACTCTTCTTAATAACATTTTGTCGTATCTCCTACAAAAAAGGTACTTCATTAGTGATAAGAACTACCTTTTTGTAAATTTACAAGGCATGCGTGATTTTTGAAAAGTAAAAGTATGGCAAAAATTATTTTCTACCCAAGCAGGGCCGAATCCGAGAAGATGAAATTTCAACTAAAACATTTACAGACTCTTATACCTATCCATGCGTCGATCCGGGGACACACAAAAATTAAATCTTTGGCTTTATTTAAATAGACTCCAAAAATGAACTAGTACCTCTTGGAAATGTTCTTTCTTTACCTCTTAATACATTAAGGTGTATTAAGAGGTAAAGAAAGAACCTTAATTTAAACTTAAAAATGGTCCCCGAAGAGATGTGGCAAACCCTATATGAGGAGGCTCGCAAAAGTAAGTAAATTTCAAATACGGAAAAAATGTATAGCATTCCATTTAAAAATATATAAATTAGGTCTGAGGCGGCGTTATGAAACACCCTGCATATGTGTAACTAATTTTAGAATATGAAACATAAAAATACCTACACCTTTCTTTAATAATTTTTTTGATAACTTTTATAATATCGCATATATTTTGCTTGCCTAGACTAATACGCCACCCTGTATGTTATAATTACCTTAAAATGCTTCATTTAGTTATTAATTGAAAAAGAAAAGAGAGTTATCTTCTTGTGTATAATTTACCCTTATTTTAAAAGTTTCAATATTGCAAACATTTTAAAGCTTTTTGGATAACGACTACCTTCCCGTAAATATCAGGACGTACTAAAAGTTTGTTAAAGAACAGACTTTAAGGTCAGCTATAGAGAAATGTGTGGGCAACTTAGTAAGCCTATAAAAAAAAAACTCTGAAATTATAGGGCTTTTAACGCTTCACGTAGCTTAAACGTAAAACCTAATAATCCAGCGCTTCGTCCTTTCAAATATTTTTTGTAATCCCATTCCTCCTTTTTTCCTCATATATCCTAAGTCGGGCAATTACGTTGAAAGAGATATATGAAATTTTAAAAATAATACTCTAGAGCTGGAATGGTTCCAAGTAAGTACCGCAATGATAAATTTTGTCAGTAATACTCATGCAGATATAAATCTGATAGGAAACCAGAGCGAATATTCATAATTACGTATAAAAGCGTATGGTTTATTTATTTATTTATTTATTTATTTATTTATTTATTTATTAATAACCCAACAGAAGTTAATCCTATTACAGGGTTATTTATACAAAAAATAATGTACATGTACATACAAAGAAGAGAAATAATAGAAGACGCACATAGTTTCTGCAAAAATTGAGAAGTCTATAAATTATGCACTACATACAATGTTAGGTAAATTAAACAAAATTATAGAACACAAAACACTAAAAAACACGTGCTCTAAATTGTTTTACAAATTGCAGATAATTGTTATTAAATATATCTAAGGTGTAACTAAAAGAATTATATAATCCACACATTCTGTATAATGGGGAATTTAACAAATGGTTTCTATTAAGTACATCGTTTATTAAAGTTACAGGATATCTAGACTTTACTCGAGGTACATGAAAATTAATTTTGCTTAAAAGCTGCGGATCATCAACTATATTATCAATTACTTTAAACAGAAAACTGAGACACAAAATATTCCTACCACTAGATAGTGAGTGAAAATTGGACTCATTTAATAAACTATTATATGACACTTTTAAATCAGGATAGTGACGAAACCTCACGAAATATAAATATTTTAAAAATCTCTTTTGCAAAGTTTCTAGAATATGAATAGGTAAGTAATATGAAGGTGACCAAATTATGCAACAATATTCTACCTTGCTACGAATTAGTGCATTATACAATGACACAATACATTGTTCAGAACGAAAGTCTCTATACGACCGTATAATGAAACCTAAAACCTTATTACATTCAGAGTGACTTTCTAAAATATTATTATTAAAGGATAACTTAAAATCAAAAGTAACCCCTAAATCTTTAACCACTAAACGTCTTTCCAATAACACACCATTAATATTGTAAGGATATTCTAAATTTTCTTTTTTCCTAGAAAAACTAATAATTTTACATTTTTTTTTATATTCATTTGCAAACAATTCACATTACACCACACAAAGCAAGGTAATCAGGTCAGGTTGGAAAGCTTTTTCAGAAGTACATTATGTTGAATCCGATTGAATAATATATAATTTACATAATTTAATATGAGATAGAGATTATTATTAGGGTGTATATGTATAGAGAATGTTGACAGCAAAATTCCTTCATTTACACTAAGAAAAATAGAGACCTAACTAGTCGTTCATAAATCATAGCTAAAATTATAGTTTATTGCTATTTATGGCTACACCATAACTATTGTATCCGCATTATTGTAAATTTTATTAAATTTAATTGCAAATTGACTATATATTATATAGTAATTTAAGAATAAATAGGTAAACTTCATTTTGTTTAAGCTAAGTTTTTGCGGAAGTGAGTTCCCCATCCCATAAGATACATTATTTATATATTTCAATACTGATTCCATTGTTGCCGTTTAATCTTCGCGAAATAGATAATCAATCCTACACACTAAAAAATATATGCAATTCTTACGGAAAATTCCAGAAACGTATAAGGTAAAATTGTCAAAAATTGGGAAATTTACTAGAAAACTGTAGGTATATTTTCTAATTTTTGATAAATTTACCCTGTACATTACTGGAATTTTCCGTAGAAATTGCAAATATTTTTTAGTGTGTAGTCATCCTAGTAAAAAATGTTATAATATCTCTTCATGGTGTTTTACAATCAGTACAAAAGTACAAATACTGTAAAATCGTATTTTGTAAAAATTTTAAGCAGTAGCATTTAATTTCACATTTTTTTTCTACTAGTCACTCTTCTTTTCTTTATATCTATCCTGTGCTTTATACACCTAATTTTCCTCCATTTTGAAACTATATTTATCTTTCGATGCAAGGGAGTGAACTCTCATTTAATAATGGGTTCAAAATCTTTAGATATAATAATCATTTATTGAGGTACAAATGTATACATAAATATAATAGTTACATATATTTATACACATATTTGTATAGCGTACGATCCTCTTCTTCATTGAACAGGTGAGGGAAGTAGTTTCCGCCCGGACTACCGGTATCGAGGACTCCTAATTTGTCTTCCGATCAGCTTTCTTTCTTAGGTGTGTGTTATATTTTCCTGTTTTTAATCATATTTGTAATTCTTTCTTTTTTAAGTTGGGAAATTTAATTTTTTTAATTTCTATAGGTAACTTATTGTAGGCGTGTACTGTTATTGTTGATGGCACTTGAGAGTGTTTATAACATTTAATTCTTTCTGTCCTTATACTTGATTTTCTTCTTGTATGGTATTCATGTACTTGTATGTTCCTTTTAAGTTTAATTTCACTGCGCCCCAAGTTGTTTGCAACTTTATATAAAAGTAGTAGATTTTTTTGCTGAATCTGATCTCTCACAGTTAGTTCTCCTATTTTCTTACATAATTGAATGGACGATGTTCTTTTGTCTATAGAGTATATTCTCTTCAAGATTTTATTTTGCTGTATTTCTAGTTTGTTCAGGTTCGTTTATGTAGTTTCTCCCCAAATATTAATCAAGTAACTCATATACGAAGTAAAGAGGCTGTGATAAATAGATCTTCTCATATGTTTGGGTATGATGCTCTTTATTTTGTATAATGCAGCTATTAATTTTGTGTTTTTGTTTGATAGAATATCAACGTGTCCATCCCATTTCAAATTTTGTTGAAGTGTTAGTCCCAAATAGCTCATTTTCTTAACTTTTGTTATTTTTTGATTATTCATGGTTACAGTAAAATTTGGTGGCATAATTTTCCTTATATATTCTGTTTTTGCTTCGTTAATTGTAATTAAGTTATTGCAGCACCATTGTTCAATTTTCAGCGTATCTTCGTCTATATTTCCCTGGATCTGTTGATTATTTTTACCTGTGTACATGATACAAGTATCATCGGCGTAGGCATATATGTCTCCATGCATTTTTAATTTTAACATATCTTTAGTGTACATAATCGGCCCTATTCCGCATCATTTATATACCAGTTAACGATATCGTTAAAATTGACCTTGACTGATTTCTATATCGTTAGCTTAATCGGTAGTCTGTATCAAACTGCAATTTAACTATGTAGTTACCTCTCATTGTTTGCATCCATCTAAACGACGAAATTTAGCGACTCGTTTTATATCGGTGTCAAATTATTAACGACTTGTTCTGCGAGATTAAAATGGCCGTATTTGATAATGTTTTAAACGTTTTGCTACTTCAGCAATTCGTCAGATGAAGGACAAGATTTAAATGTTATGCTCAAATTTTCGTGTTAAGTATTTCTTTCTCTTTAGAAACAAATTAAAAGATCAATGAAATATCATTCGTGATATGAGCGATCCATTTGAGATATCGAACGTATAGAGTATATTAAATATTTCAGATAAGTAAACATGTAGTACGAAATTTAATTCATTTAATGAGGCCTTATTTGTTAGTACATCTCAAATAAATAAATGTATAGCGTCAACAAAGTACACTTAGCACACCAGAAACTAAGGCCCGCTTTACATTATCCATAATTTAGGACGAAATGTTGTTCTAAATTTAGCATTACATATTTCGGTGAGTATCATACACAAAAACTTTTTTGTAACTTTCGAACGAAATTTTGTAGGTACTAAATATTTAGAATATTTTTTTCTCACTAGATTTTCAAACTAAATATGCGCGCGCAAAGTATCAAACTCATTAGGATTTATTAATGCTTGTGCTGTTAGTGTTCGTGTTTCGTTTTCCTTTCCGAAATCTATGTGCTTGGTGGGCATAATCGAGTGATTTCAATAATTGAATGATTTCATATCGATTATTCTAATTTATTTGTTTTTAGCAAAATACTTCACAGAAAGGTCCTCCAAAAACAAAACAATATTCACTAATAGTAATGACTAAAGCTCGGATTATATGCACAAAGAAAACAACAAAATATGCGCATTTATATGCACATATTTTGACAACAATATGCAGAAATTATTCACAAATATGCTCTGCTATATGCGAAATATGCGTCAGTATGCACTATTTCAACTAAAAAAAAAACATGAAGATAACAATTTATTTTACATTTTAGGTATCTTACAACATAATGCTCGTACAACATTATTCCTTATTAACAATATACAAAAACTTAGAGGTTCTGTGACGTTATAATACTTATATTATAATAATGTACTATTTTAAAAAATTAATAAATATTGAATCATTTAACTAGTAATATAATATCTACCTAAACACCTATATACTATCTACTAACTATTTGCTCTTGGTCTATCTAGCTACTTAAACTGCTATTATTTATTATTAAAATTGACAATTAGGTGCTTTTCTAAATATTCTATTTTAAATGAATGACGTCTGTCATCTAACAAGTGTTTGAACGTCGAAAAACATCGTTCTACATCGACAGAAGTAATTGGAGCATGTTTTAAATTGCTTACAATATTAGGGTCTAATTCAATGTCCTCCACAAATTCCCCATTTAAAATAAGAGAAACTTTTGAAAGAATTTTAAATCCTTGATTTTTCTCCAATACTGAATTTAGCTTATTAAAAATTATTTCTCCGTTTCCTCTAACAGTTGAGAGTGCTTTGAGACATTTGTTTACTAAATTTGCAGAGTTAGTCAAGGGCAGTTCTCTTGATTCTAATGTCAAAATTGTTTCCGATATTATAGAAAAATGTATTGCAATAAATGCTAACTGATTTGGTATTATATTATTTTCTAAGGTCTTTTTAGCTTCTCTTATAGAATTTGAATCGACAGATAATTCAAAAAGTTTTTAATATTTCGATAATTTTTTTAATAAACGAGCCCTTGTAAAATTGAACCCGCAATGGCGTTTTTACAAAAATCTTTTTTATGTTACTAATTAACTCATTCACAAGAGGGAGTTGGTTTCTTACTTCTTCGGCAACTCTGTTAATACCGTGAGCCAAACAAGTAGTATGGATTAAATTAGGAAAAAATATTTTTAAATTAACTGGGGCTTTACACATCGGACAACATTAATATTATTTTTTCATGTGTTCATTTTTCAATGAAGGAATTACAGGTTTACTTTTCACGGAAATTTCCAATCTTTAACATTCAATGGATTTTTTTGGAGATAATTTGTAATTTGACGAAAATATGCACAAATATGCAATAATTCATGAAATACGCACGAAATAGCAAAAATATGCAGAATATGAATTTTTTAATAACCTCATTTTAATAAAAAAATATTAGATACAGCCAAAATACTAAAAATTTTGTTGATATACCTTTAAACAACAAATATGCATTTTGCATATAATCCGAGCTTTAGTAATGACCATAACCGATATATATTTATTTTTCCACAAAACAAAACCTTCCCAAATACAATGCACGTAATTTACCTTTATATACTTTTCATTATATATCAATCATTAAAAATTTATAATTATTAAAATAAACTTTCATACTAATTCAAGAAAATGCATTTTATTTACACAAACAGCATGAAGCGGTATATATTCAGCTCCCTTTCTACGTTGAATTCCAAGAATAAAATAAAGGTAATTATTATTTTTTCCTTATTTTCATATCTACTTTTACTTGCTTCCGGCGGGTACCTGTAGATATTCTGAAAACTGTGTCTTGTTTGTGTTTTTTATATAATTTTCTATTCACCAAGTAAATAATCAACAAGAATAATCTCAAGAAATTTCGGTAGGGCAAAGAATCCTCAGTTCTTAGTTTGCAATTTAACAAATTTAGAATACCTTTCCCTTCATGCCGTCTGTTTAACCAATTATTACACACTGAGAGAAATAGATTGTACTCTTTAACATAAATATAGTATACTACTTTAATATATTTTATAGCTCCTATAGGGACAATCATATTTTATCTTACCCGTGACAATATCTGTATAGTAAATTTCTATGAATAGTTTTTATTAACTCGTATGTTAAAGTTGGTGTACTATGTTTGTATTATTAATTTGAGCATACATGTTAGTAAATGTGAAAAAAATGTCTAATATAACTGACTATATTTGATAATAACTGTTAAATTTTTTATTGTACCCAGTATAATGTAATATTTTACTATGTAGGATACATGATGCTCATACTTACTATATAGCCTTGTAGTACTTACAATATTATTTTCTATTATAATAATCTAACGTCTCTTAGCATTTAAAATAGTAGATAGTAAACAATAATATAATGGATCATATGCGGGCCCTATACAGCGATACTTACCTGTAATGAAAAATATAGTACTATACAAGGTTTTACCCAGTTCATGCATAGGGAAAGTGGAATATTACACAATAAAAACTATAATATTGATTTTATTTTTTTATTTGTCCTTAGAACCATTATTACAAAATTCCAACGTGTATTACTTTCATTAACTATTAAATTACTAGTAGGTTAGATTTAGGTTAATGTTGTATCAAAGCATAAAGTACCCACTACGAAGTGTATGCATATAATATCTATTACTTACCTTTGAATATATCAATTAACTTTGGAAACCCCCACTCGATTAAAATGTTTTCCACGTTTGCATCCATTTCTGCTCACGATGCACAGCAATCAAGGAACGACCAGACACAAACATGCACCGACACGAATACGTACATCTGTATCACACGTACATAACACGTGCACAGTAATTTAGTCGCGGCAAAACAGCTTATTGGTCGATTTCTTCGGTAAAGATCGACAATGAATAGAGCAAGGGGTGGGAAGAGCGTTACAAACATTTATTTTAGAAATTGAATATGCATCGAATACCTGATAATATTGCAGTCAATCGCAGCGACTATCTATATAATCCACGTCATTATATAGGCTTTCAGCAATAGAGTATATTAATTGTTACATCCATAAGATATAGATGGTAACATCCAGATTTTGCCTCTTACTATAAGCATGATAAAATCTGGTTATTTTACTCTTAATACGTCACATATTGTCGTTTTGACAATAATTATTTTAGTAATTAACATAAAGAGATATACGATCTAATTTCTACAATACATTTTTCTCAGTGCACCATATTTACGGGAACGCCGTTTCTTAGTAATTTCTCGTTCTCTGTTTATTTTAAGCAAACTAGCAATCATAACATTCAGAAATAATATATGACAACAGCAATACATTCTCTTAGTCAGGTATTTTGCGACAATATTAATCGGTTTTTACTGCTAAACATTTAGTTTAATGTAAAACAGGCATATTCATTAGTTTCGAAATATTTTATATTAATTCTCGAATGTAAACACTTGACGAAATTTTCTTTTAAATTTAAACTCAAATTTAATACGAAATTTCATGGATAATGCAAAACGGGCCTTAAGCAATACAAGCGTCCTATGCAGTATATGTATATGGATCGTAACCACTGAACACCGACTGGGTAAGCTGCCTGGTAACAACACGTCAACCTATCATTTTTCTTTCAATTGAAAACTGTATATCTCTATCTTGTAGTTATGACCATAAAACTTTCTTGACTATTTTGACTATTGAACTAGCCTACATTGTTTTCTATTATGGATACGGAATAATAACATACTATATGTTAAAAATGACTTACAGGATCGTTAAAGCGTATCGTTTAAAAAATCTAACGATGATCGCTAAAATGTTTACGATGTGATACGGAATAGGGCTGAATGTATAATGTTGGAGGTAGATTTCATTCTTGTGGTACTCCATATTCAGTTATTGATTTTTCGCTTTCAGTATTATTTACAATCGTCGTTTGTGTTCTATTTAATAAATACATTGTTATTAGATTTAATTCTTTTCCTATTACGCCGAACTTGTGTAGTTTGATTTGATCTTTGATGTCGTATCAAATGCTTTTTCATATCTATGAAGATCGCCACTACTGTATTTTTACCTTCAAGATTCTGCTTGATATTATTTAATAAATCAGTAACTGCTGACATCGTTCCACATTACTTCTAAAATGCATATTGTCTTTTGCTTAATAAGTTTTTCTCTTTCAGATGTTGTGATCATTGTTTGTGTATATAATTTTCAAGAACTTTTATTCAGTGTTGATAATAATGCTACGGGTCTGTAATTTTCTGGGAGTAATTTATTACCTTTCTTGTATATGGGAATTATGATAGTTTGTTTGTGATATATGGTGGTATTGACCTTCCCTTATAGTGTTATTAATTAATTTAGTAATAATTGGTGAGAGTTTTTCTTTGTTGCTTTTAATAATGTTTGTGGTGAGTTTATGAAATCCAGGTGCTTTGTTATTTTGAAGTTCATCAATTATTTTGTCTACTTCACCAACATTTGCTTTCTTAATGTTTAAATGTAATGTTGTAGTATTTATTTTGGTCATTTTGTTTGTATAATTTGGATTTTTTATATATCTCTGCCAAGATCTTGCTGATGTTTGCAAAATATGTGTTTATTTCATTACTTATTTCTTGTGAATTAGTAGTTGTCGTTTCGTCTGACTTTTGAATTTCTTGAATGAGGTGGCTAACAGTTTTTTTTTTTAATATATCATCTTTCTTATATTTTATTAGAGTAGTAGTTTTGTTTTTGCCTAGTAAATTCGATTGGCTAATTTATACACATAGGTTACTCACTTGAGACATGCAATTCAGATACCTAGCTTTTGTTGTTTACGAATTGCTCAATATGAAGTAATGCAATACCCATAATTGTTTGTTGTCAACAACATATTCTACTGATTGTTTTCTTCTTTATGTGTATTCTTTCTGTTTCCAATCTCACTACATACCCGAGTATATTAATTAGCCAATGGTAGTACATTTTAAGGAATACTGCTCGCACATTTTTCAGCATATCCATATTTTGAAAATATCATATATATCGAATACATACAAATGGGTCGAACATACTGTCAAATATGTAGTTTGCAC
Source organism: Cetonia aurata (assembly GCA_949128085.1). Lineage (NCBI taxonomy): Eukaryota > Metazoa > Arthropoda > Insecta > Coleoptera > Scarabaeidae > Cetonia > Cetonia aurata. The sequence continues at coordinate 5,859,985 of OX421885.1, forward strand.
CGTATGCAAATTTAATCAGAAATTTAAATAGATTTTCAACGGTTTTTGTATAACATAGCGATTAATATCACGAAGATGGCAACAATTATTGGGTATCAACAGCCTGTCGAGACAGAGAGAGAAAAGACTCTATTTCCAGTCGCTAAGCTTTCGCCATTTAATTAAGGCTTCTTCAGAGTAACATCTACAAATCAAGGAAACAGTGGTGCTACTAACAACATCATCTGATATGTAACTAAATCTAAAAACTTACAGATTGAGTCTGGTAGCTACATTATTGGAAAAAATTCTACAGTTGTACCGTCATAGCGTACAATTAGCATGCCTTCTCTTTTTCTTAATGAGTATTAAAAGTAACTAAGTTATGAAATTAAAAGACACTTATCTAAGTATCAATGTAATATTTTTTCAAAAGAATAAATTGTAATTAAACCACAAGGTTAATTATATACGTTTTACAACGGACTGGAACAATTAATAGTCGAAAATTTAAAATTCAACAAGATACAAAATACGTACATATTAAAATGCCAGTTGCAACTGACAAGGTTAGAAAACGCGGGAAGTGCGCCTTTTTAGCAGGGGAAAGATTGGTAACACTGACGACTGTAACTGTATGTAAATAGGAAATAAATAGTAAAACTAAGTACACTGTCGGTAATATTAAATAGTACATTCTGATATACTAGGTGTATTTGTGGTTGCATGATCTATTGTATCCATATGTATTATATAGGAGTATATATTACTTAGGCTATTCATATCGCTGCGAAAATTAATAGAACGTTCATTTGACTTAATGTAGTATATTTCCAAAAACAGACGTTTATAATAAGTAACCTCATCCGTCAGGACCGATGTGTTGTCCATGTTGAATTTATGGTTTCTTGTAGTGCAGTGCTCGACTAGTGCAGTCTTAGTTGGGTTAGTAGATGCATTAGAAACATCTCTATTATGTTGTTTGAGACGAGTCTCAAGATATTGTGAAGTCTGACCAATATACACAGCATCACAATCCGAACAAGGATTACTGTACACCAGATTAGATCTTAACATTAATGGTGTTTTATCTTTGCATTTCGTGAACAATCTGTTGTTGAACAAATTATAAAAGCCTAGCGATATAGAAGACTGTTTGAACAATCCAGCCAAAGAATGGCTGATTTCTGGGATGTATGGGAATCTGAAGAAGCCTTAATTAAATGGCGAAAGCTTAGCGACTGGAAATAGAGTCTTTTATTTCTCCCTCTGTCACGACAGGCTGTTGATACCCAATAATTGTTGCCATCTTCGTGATCTTTACGTTGTACAGCCGTACTCCTACTCAACCTCAATAGCGATTAATATAATACAAATCGTACTTATGAAGTTTTTTTTTCACAAAAATTAAAGCTTATAAAATCAACGTTTGAATCAGCCAAATCGATTTAAAGCTGCTGATTATTTTGATGCAATCCAACTCTTTGCTTATATTGTTTTTATTTCTATTTTCTGAAAAGAAAAATGCAGGACAAAAGATGCTTATCATGATAAGCACTCGTATGAGATATACTGACTATACAAAATCACAGGTAACTCAGGTTTAATAGCAAGCATATCTCTGTTTAACTATAGATACTATATTACACATAGTTAATAATAGCGGAGGAATAATAGGCCTTTAACAACGCACCAGTATTAGTTAGGGTTAGACGTACGTTATATTATAATGCGTCTGGATGATAAGCTCCATCCAACGTGTGTCTACTGCAATCAACTGCAAGCTGCTAATTGATATGGTAAAGCATAACCATTATTCTGCGCTAATGAACCGTGCTGGACAGGGTAAGATGGAAATTATGCATTAATTACAGCCATGTGGAGGGCGCCCTCTTTGCGTACATACATCGGCCAAAATAAAATAACGCAAGCCGAACGAACGGCGCTCATACATACATACGTATTAGTGAGATTTGCTTGTTGTTCACCATCCGAGGCCCAAATCATTATTGTTTGGAAGTAGGTATTTGAGACCGCTGACTGTGAAATATTGAATCTGCCTACGGTTTCGGCTTCGTCGCTCGGTTTCCGAATCATTGAGCAATGTTGGGCACAAACAATTATCGCAAGTAACTAATGTTAGGGCATTCGTTCCACAGTTTGCTTGAAATAGCGATGAAGGTTTCAAACCTTAACGAACATGAGTAACGCGTCATTAATTTTTTGTGAGATAAATAATATAATACTTTTTAAATTACTTATTTGATGGTAGTCGAAAATATATTGAGGTGGCTTCTTATATCAAAAGGTCTTTAATAAAAATTTGGCACAAAATGTTTATGCTTTATATAGTTTTTCAAAAAAGTAGCGCGTATATTTGTAATAATATGGAGGACAATTTAAATAATAATTGACAATTTATTTAGGATAGTTTTGATACCGTTTGTATTACAAAACGTAAAAATTACAAATTAAATACCTTTATAATTAACTTTCAACGTTGTTTGATGTGATGGAAGCCAATATCTGCAGCACACAAGAAGGAAGCCGTAGCGAAAATCACTTATCAATTAAATGAAAAGACAGGTACTTCGGCGGAAGTCAAATATATGTGTGGTTCAAAAACAAACACTGGCGGTAACATGTACGGCCTCTCTTGTCTTTCCCCACCTGTAAACTAAGCAAACATCATTAATAAAACCAATTTACTACAACCCCGCTATCGCTTTCCCGGAGATTTTCCCAAATTGCCAGCGCCGATGTTTCTATGAGGAAACTGCCAGGGACTAACGTGAAAAATGAGAAACGCAGGGAAATCGCATTGAAAGAAAATCCTATTATATTTGCTGAAAAGATAGTTTAATTAAATGAAATCCTATAATCCTATTGGTGAAAGCCGCCGCGGCTGTTTCTTTGAAAAAACTTTTTCCGTGGATTCTCATCTTGCAAAGAAAATTTCCCTCGGCATAATATTTTTTTGTCCCCGCTATATTTGTAGCATTTCTACAGGCGATGAGGAAAAGGCATAAGCAGGATGATGTTTCATTTGTAATAATTACGAAAGAAATACGGCTGCTGCTATTGTGTTGCTACGCTCGTAAACATTTGCGTTGAATTCTTATTTTTTTAAAGCAAATTAAATTTGAAGAGATTCATGATTAATTCTACCATTAAAAAACCTCTAAAGCTGGATAATATAGAACTAATAGTTTTTGATATATTTAGGTGTTTAGGAATAGGTGTACCTATATATACAGCCTGTTAAAAAAAGGTTGTCGAATATTTTACCCAAATATAGTACTGGTGGAAATAAACAAAAAAGTCTTAGTCAACATGGGTCCGCAATTCAACTGTTTTTGACATATAGTCGATTGCATATTTTAAAATAAAAAAAAAACATTTTTCGGTTTTGAGAATAGTTCCCTTTGTCAAACAACTGATTGTGACTTAAAATTAGTTCTGTCAGACATCTGTCATCAGATTATTTATCATTTGCGTCAATTTTTTTTTGTTCTCAAATTATGCATAAGTACACAAATGCAGAAATGGCCGATATGCATTTTATGTACGGTCGTGCGAATGGTAATGCCACTGAAGCACGGCGTATGTATGCCGAAGAATTTCCAAATCGGTTGTTACCGAGTGATAAGATTTTCTCAAGACTTCATATCCGGTTGTCCGAAACTGGTTCATTTAAAATTAATGGTGGTTCTGGTAGACCTAGATCAGTTTCTTCTCCCGCAGTAGAATTAGATATTTTGGGTAGAAGACAACCCAAATATTAGCACCCGAAGACTTGCCGCAGAACTGAACGTCAGTCATCCTCTCATTTGGAGAATTCTGCGGAAACAGCAGTTCTATCCCTACCACATTCAACGCGTGCAAGTTCTTGCTCCTCTCGATTATGATGCACGTAGGGTTTTTTGTCATTGGGTTTTACGAAAGCTGGCAGAAACTCCTAATTTTGCGACTCAAATTTTATTTAGTGACGAGGCTGGGTTTACAAGAGACGGAATATTCAATTTTCATAACAATCACGTCTGGGCAGATGAAAATCCCCATGCTGTTATTGAACTGTATCACCAAAACGGTTTTTCGCTAAATGTTTGGCTTGCTATTTTGGAGACTGTTTAATTGGTCCAGTATTTCTCCCTAATCGTTTAACGGGACAAGTATACTTGGATTTTTTAAGAAATGAATTACCCGTTTTGTTAGAAGACGTGCCACTTTTTAACAGATTAAATATGTGGTTTATGCACGATGGAGCTCCATCCATCGTAGTTAGAAATTTCTTAAATCAAGATTACAACGAGAGATGGATAGGACGGGGTGGACCAACTGCATGGCCTCCTAGGTCCCCTGACCTGACACCTCTAGACTTCTATGTTTGGGGGCATCTAAAACAATTAGTGTACGCACGATCTGTAAACAATTTGGAAGAACTCAGGCAACAAATCGTAAATTGTTGCGTGGAAATTCGGAGGACTCCAGGAATTTTCGAAAGAAATTCGTCGATCTTTCATAAGAAGGTGTGAAGCGTGCTTAGAAATGAACGGTGGACATGTAGAACAATTTCTTTAGTTTGACTTTAAATAAACATTTGTTTAATTTACATTGCGATCAGAATTTCTTTGAAAATTTTTATCCTACTAAAACAATATGCAATCGACTATATGTCAAAAACAGTTGAATTGCGGACCCATGTTGACTAAGACTTTTTTGTTTATTTCCACCAGTACTACAATTGGGTAAAATATCCGACAACCTTTTTTTAACACACTGTATATAAAATAATACTCGCCTATTACGTAGACACACGTTTTTACACAAACATTTTAAATTAATATTTTTGATTCTTTATTAATATTTGATTCTTATCTTTTCTTTAATTTTACAATAAATTGCATGTAAGTTTTATAATTTTCTGTCTTATGTGTTGTAAAAATTAATAGCTTTCTATTTAATTACTACAATGGAAAAGCGATTTTTCAAAAAAATATCTCATTTTATTTAAGAATACTTAACACAGCATTATCGCACAATATTTTTCCTGCGATATAAGTTTATACATTAACATTACTTACTTATAATTTTAATCTAGGAGATTTTCTTTTCCGTTATTAAAATTTCTTATCAGAATTCTTGGATTAGCGGCCAGATTATAGAAACTCTTCAGAATTGTTTTCAAGTTATTTTATTTGACGTTTCAGAGTATTTTAATATCCCTTCATCAGAAATTGTATAACTGTAATGAAGTTTCAATAAAAGATGAAATGAAAATGGAATCAAATTTACCTTTTGTAGATAATCCAACATTAAGTATATATGTAACTATAATTTAAAAAAATATAGTATAATATACAATATAATTTCGACACACATGATAGAAACAAAATTATTTATATCTATTAAAATTTGAGAATTATACACGTCAAAATTATATCATATTGTATTTTTTAAAATTATAATTATATGCTTGATAAATTTAATATCATTTTCATTTCATCTTTTATTGTAATTTAATGTCAATTACAGTTATACAAATTGATGACATAGTACTGATATCAGATACACACAAAAAAATGAAGAAACTAGTAGAAATATGGGCAGCGGAAATAGGGAACTTAGAACTAGAAATAAACAGCGAAAAATGCAAAACCATGATTATAAACAAACGCGGAAAGGATAATAACGAAACCATTCAAATAGGGGGTAAACAACTGGAAAGGGTATCAACGTATGAATATTTAGGGAGCATAATAACAGAAGATGGAAGAATAGATATGGATATTAATAACAGAATAAAGAAAACGAATAAAATATATTACGCACTTAATAAAACAATTATAGGAAAAAAGGAAATAGATAAAAATATCAAATTAAATGTATACAATGCAATAGCGTTACCAACAATGACATATGCATGCGAGTCTTGGCCACTTCAAAAGAAGCAGGAAGGAAAGATAATAGCTACTGAAATGAAATTTTTAAGGAAAATAACTGGAAAAACAAAATGGGATAGAATACGGAATGAACAAATAAGACATAAAGTAAACCAGCAAGTAATAATAGCCAAGATAGAGAAGAAACAGTTACAATGGTATGGACATATAGTAAGAATGGAAGAAGAGACACTCGTTAAAAAGGTAGTGGAAGCTGGAAACATGGATAGGAGAAAGAAAGGAAGCCCGAGAAATGGATGGAGCGAAAGAATATAGGAAATAGGACGGAGAAGGGGAAAGACGATATCAGAAATGAAAGAGATGGCCAGAGACCGGAAAAGATGGAGGGAATGGGTCAATAGTTGAAAAGAGACATATCCGACGCCTACAGCGGGCAAAAGGATCTGAGAAGAAGAAGAAGATAAATTTAATATCATTTTCATTTCATCTTTTATTGTAATTTAATGTCAATTACAGTTATACAAATTCTGATGAAGGAGTATTAAAACTCTGAAACGCCAAATAAAATAATTTATAAACAATTCTGTCGAGTTTCTACATATAACCTATCCGCTAATCCAAGAATCCTGATAAAAAACTTTTACTTTTACAAATAAACCCATGTTCTGTCGTAATTTCAGTTTTAAAAATTCATATCCCGATTTAACTTAGTGTTAAAGGTTCTTTTTCTTTGAAATGTTTATGCACATTATACCACCCAAACTAGTCATTGGAAAACCAAATGGAGAAATTTAAGAAAGAATACAGTTTATTTTGATTGTTTTTACCAAACAATTCTATATAACAATCATACCTTTCTTCTTGGGGCTATTTTATCGTTTAGAAAAATTACAACAAAATCAAATATCTACTAAACTGAAATGATCATGATGAATCATTCGTTCTATTTTCAAAACCTTTTATTTCAATGACGAGTTATATTTGTACGGTTTATATGGTGTATCATTTTTTGACTTTAACAGTCACTAAAAACAATCGAGATCCTATTAAATCTACAAAATGTATATGCTCGGGAAGTTGCCAATTACACTGAGGGCACGACAGGTGTTAAATTAACAAAACAGGTTTTGTTAACAAAATATTGTTGAACTAGCCAAAATTATAGTCAATCTAACAAAATAAAAAAAATGTAGGGAATACAATCATATTATTTTGTTACTTTTATTTTATTAATTTAACAAACTCATTGAGTTCATTTGAACAGTAAGTACTGCTTATAATAAGGTTAAACTAACCAAAATTACACTTAATTGAATATAGTTATGATATTGAAATTAATTATTATATAACAGCAAATACGTTAAATTGTCGTAAAGATGGCGCTTATCCTATGTCACACAGGCAATAATCCATATCCTGCGTAAATTGGAAGTGCGGCAGACAACGTGATGAATTATTTATGTCGTGTATTTACTACATAAATACACATATTATACGAGGTGTGATCATTAAAACTGGAACTTGCTGCTTTTGATCGTTGCGAATCAATAACAAAAATATTCTACACTTTGTATATACATAAAATGATGAATGATAAATATAATACAGCCGTTAATAATCTACTTTATTTATTTGTAGTTTGATTTATCTAGTCCAAATATTTACTTACATTACACTGCGTTTGGTTCAACACAATTTAGTATTATATACAATACAAACACATAGTTGGAATAACGGATAACACTTGTTCATTTTCACTTAAAATGTTTAGTTAAGTAATGTAACTATAACATTGTAACAAATGTGTTTTTGTTACACTAATAAAACTTACTGCTTCGACTGTATTTTGCATTATTGTTAACCTGACCAAAATTTGGGTCATTTAGCCCGTGTCGTTTTCTGAGTGTATAAAAACACACGAGCTGCTAAAAGGAGAAATTTAGAATTTTTACGTTCCCTTGAAACATTTCAATATTCATTGGATTTTTTCAGGGCGATCGCTTTTCGTTGCAGAACCTAGGGTAGATTTATTTCGTCGGCGCAAATTTAATTCATTAAAAATCGCAAGCGCCGATATAATAGCGGTAGACAATGAGGGAGTAGGAGCACCACGCCTGGTTTTTCAATTTCCAATCGGGTTGAGCTGTTTTACCGCAGAAGTTAATCCCCGCCAATAATTAAAAATAAACGGCCGTGCTAATTAGTTCCATCCTACAACGCAGTTTTGACAAAGATGCCAATAACATTCGGATTGTTTGATTTGCTTTGGCAAACGCAGGATAAATGCCAGTAATTACCTAATATGATACTGGTGAACCTACCTTTTCATCTAATAATTGTAATTACACTTTTTTGTTTATGATTGCGCCATCAAAAGCAGATCGTTTTAATTAGGAATAATGTATAAGGCATACGGTTTCTTATCTTTTCTTACTCCTTTTACGGCAGTGGCGTTTTGTACAGCGACCTAGGACAGATCGTCGAACCAGTTAATACCTGACTAAGAGCGAGATGCAGATATCAACTTGATATAATGAATCTGCGCGTTTGATATGTAAATGTTGATTGTGCTTTGAACTATAGTAGTACGTGTCATAAGAAGTGATTCTAAAAGTGTGAATACAAGAACAATACTGTACACAGAAAAATGCATGCATAAATTTGTCTTGGACCAAATAAATCTACGTTTTGAATATCCGCAACACAAAAACTTCTTAAGGCAAGGAAAAAATAGTCTTAACATCATAATCTTGACGTAAGAGGTTAGCAGTCTTGGATGAAACTACTTTTAGTCTCCATTTAAGAATTTCGTTTACTTACATTAAAAGCATTAGTCTTGGCGCAAAATGTTAGAATTGTTGAATTAAATCACTTTTCATATCTTTTTAAGAATACTAACACTTACCTTCATAACGCTTTATATACAAAGATAAATATTTATTCCTATTAAATAAAAAGTACCTATTATTTGTGTGAAATAAATGCTTGGTTTGAAAAAGGTTTTTTGGGAGCAACAAGTAGTTTTAACGGTGCCTTATTTGCAAATAAGGAGGAAGTTCCGCCTTATTTGTACATACGCCGCACCATTTATGAAATGAATGCAGCTACTTTAAGTACTATCCTTCTAAATGTTCAAATCAAACTTACAAACACACCTTTATTGTTCAGATGCTTAAAAGTATGTAAGGCTTACTCCCTTGTGCATGTACAAATGTCTAACAATTTCCCTCGTTACTTTTGGTTGTTCTATTATTCACTAATGTTTATAAAAAACGTCTCGCTAAAAGAACCAACAAAGTTTATTGCACAGCAATGCAAGAGTCTCCATTACAACATGTACGTACTTGCAATGATTTAGAATCGATCAAAATTCAGGAGTCTTTTCAACGTAACTAACTAGTCCACAATGCGTTGAATGAATAAGTGCTTATAAATCCCTCATTGCAGTCTTCTAATGTAAGATTTAAAGTAAAACGCTGGGTTGTTTTTAATCCTTTTTAGATAGGTGTATGTATGTCCTTGCCTGATTACTAAAATATGCATATGACCAATATGAGCTATCTGCTTGGCTTATTGGTATGTTATAACTTACCTTGCACAATTGCAAGTAAATATTATACTTGCTAAGAAATGTTTTTATTATACCATATAGGTATAGGAATTAATTCCTTTATATCATTTTTGTCCAAGCTTATGAACCGGGCTTCATCAATCAGATTACCGTAAAAGAAAGTAGTTTCTTATTATTAATACCTGTCATCTAATAAAAAAAAACAGTTGCATTGAAACATCTTTCAGAGATCCTCCAACAAATCCAATTCGAACAGCAGCTTACTTACCTACTTCATCATTAATATTTTTTGGTAAATTTATCGTTACATATGTTTGGCAACCTTTTTGTCATGTAATTAGTATACAAAACTAAACCACTCGTAGCTGACTTAAGAAGACGAATAACGCTTGCGAGTTGATCGGTCACACCCGAGATGTTGAGTAATGTTAGAAGAAATTTCTATTTAACATTAGGATGTTGCCAAGACGTACGCGGCGAGCAATTTGAACATCTCCTACACTGACACTAATGGTTTCCTTTTGTCTTTTTAGAATATCAAGAAATATACGGATTACTTATTAGTTTTTGAGTGTGTTGTAGTGAATTTCTGGAATCAAATAATCTTTTTGCGCCTCCGTCCAGAAACACTGATTTTGCATTACTATAAATCGGCCGGAAACTTACCATTCTCCGGCCCAGGCCGGCAAAAAGACCGCTATTGGTTGGCAACACTATATTGGAATTACTGACATTTCTGCCATTAATTATAGATTCGATGACAGATGACAGAATTCTCGTTACACAATCTCTTAATTAATTCATATTCATTCCAATTCTATTTTCGGAAGATTTTACAGGTAATAAATGGTTAATAACTTCACACACAACCTTTGTAACATGAGTTGGGGTCTCCATTGTCCTTATTATTGATGAATATGTATCAAAACTACCAAGAAAATTAAAACGTCAAAACTAAGTTATTTTAACCCTGATTTCCAATTCAAAATTCATACGTAATATGTATTGCCAAGCTGTACTGTTAACTCCCTAGCCTTAATTTCTTTTATTATTTACAACAAAATTAAGATTTGTCGGCTCAAAATATAGTCACGGCCAGAAACTCTTTTGCGAGTATTCGCACTTGTGGGACCTCGGCTTCGCCTCGGCCCCACAAACCGTACTCACACTCGCAAAATTATAGTTTCTGGCCTAGTGATACAAATAACTATTTTTCTTTAATGTTACTTTTTGCAAAAAAAAAAAAAAAACTGAAGATACTAAATATTTGCGAAACAGTTGAAGATATGTATAGGAAAATGTGTATGAAATATGTCTAGAATTTTCTGAAGAATCCAAAAATTGAATAATATACAAGGTGTAGTTTAAAATAAAAAAAGAATGGTATTGGCCATTGTAACAAGAAGGTTTCTGTTGGTAAAAATGCAACTAAAAATGCAATTCAATATTCACTACTTAGAAAACTCCTAATTCTGGAATTTTAGGACGTTATATAATACAAGAAATAAAGAATAATGCAGCACATTTGCTTATTTCCAGTGCTTGGTTTTTGCAATCAAATTCAAAAGATTATTTTTCTGAGTTTCCTCATTTTCTCTTATAAGCCTCATCAAATGCAATTACTTCGAATCTGATCACCCAAATTAAAAGGAAATAACTTGCCAAACGACTACCATACAAAATAATATTCCTGAAAATTTTTTGATTTGTTTGGCTTCTGATATTGAATTACTTCTGTATTAAATCCCAGATAATAAATCACCACTAGCGCAAATAAGTAAGGTAGGTACAGGAAGTAATAGTATTCCTTCTCGAATGGAAAACGAGAAAGAAAGCCGTGTAATGTCTTCCGATGTTCGCGAAAGAAAGAAGGAAATAAATAAAACGTGCGCGTCGAATACATATATTCCGATGCAGATGATGCAGTAAAAACGATTTCCTATATATTATGGATTTGAATTTCAAATTTAGGCAAACACGGGACGACAGCTCGCGCTCACCTAAAGATGGATAGATGGACGAATCATCATCGTACAACCTTCGTTATTGCCTTCAATTTTCCATTCTTTCCCTTTTCTTAGTTCAATTTGATTTTTTTTTTTTAATAGCAACCGCTATGAAAGCATAGTAAACGCAAAAGTTGATTTACGCTGAATCTTTTATATGTATTTCTTTTCATGTACCTACCTTCCTAATATTTGATTTTATATTTTAATATATATTCACAAAAATGTTTTCACTAACATTAATCAGACTGGTTATTTAAAATAATACAGCATACAAAGTTAAGATATAATTTGTACCTATTGGTTTTTATTTTTGGTTATAAAAACTTAAGAATTTAAAAGAAAAAGAAAAGAAAAGTGAAGAAATTTTACCTTTTATTATGTGAAAGATATTCTTTTTGCCATAGAGCAGAATCGATCAGAATGACTTCGTCCCTTTTAAATTTCTTTCCAACTGTGTGCCTGAATGCAATGTAATATGAAGTTTCGTCACGGTATTCAACTATTTTCCCTTAACATATTCGACTTTGAAATCCCCGAGGATTTTCAATTAAGTTTGGGTCAACCAAGAAGTTGAGTATTTTCACTCACATAATACGTATGCTAAACGCATGACAGCGACATTTTCTCTCTTTTCGCATGAAATATTTCTCTATAGTGATGTAATTAAATTAACTACTTAATTCCCCTTTAAGTTTTTATGTATGAAGTTATATTGAATAGATACTACTTATTCTCAGCGTAAATTAAATAATCAATCATTGTTGACTGAAATATTTAGAAAAGAAATCGGTAGGGCACTTCTACGTAAGACTCCCAATTTTCTTGCACCGTATACTCATCAACTACAGTTTCTACTTAAAAAAAAACGTAAGTTTGTCTCATAACTCCGGAAAAAATTAAAATGAAGGCACTATAGAATGTATTTAGAAATCTACCATAAAATATCAATAAGAAAGGTTCTTTACTATTATTTCGCATCTTTAAAAATAAAGAGATTATAAGTAAAAAAAAGAAAACCTGGAATTTTGAGTTTCCGGTCATATTCCGGAAACAATTAAAAGTATTTAATTTTTCTCATAACCATTAAATTTACCTTCGAAAAAAAAGATACGTAACATCTTATATAATTTTTGTATCTACTAAAATAAAGAAGTTCTTCATATAATGCCATCGAAATTGCTCCACCCTGTACAGTCAGCGTTCATGTTTGGACAATTTTTGTGAGTCCTTCCCAGATTTCGCAGTATTAAATCAGGATTTTTATATGTGTCTTGCGAATAGTACTGGTATATTTCGCAAAACTAGTTCTGTAACTCATAAAAAGGTGCTAATAGGTAAGCTATTCGTACAGAAGAATTGACTATTGATGTTCGTAATCATATGGAACAGGACGGCACAAAATCTTTGAGACGCGCTTATCCCAAGAAATTAGAGTGGAAAATTCCAAACCACACTTGAATATGCATTTATATAAGATGTAAACTTATCAAGCCCTTTTACCAACAAATCAGCCCATACGTCTTGAGTACTGCCACTGATTCGTTAATATTTTCTTATGATGAGGCATCGTTTAATCTTTCGGGGTACGTTCTCAAAATATGCAAATGTGAAGCACTGATAATCCGCATTTTTTGTTGAATCTCCACTACGTGATCAAAAAATTTGTGTTTGGATTGCAGTCTCTCCTAGAAGAATAACTGGGTCGATTTTTTTAAGGTTCACCATTAATGCAGAAAGGTACAGAAATAACATCTTGCATGAATTTGTTCAAAAACTTCACAAAGATGAACTTCAAATGGTTATTTCCAGCAAGACGACGCAACAGCACATACGATAATAGAAGCTATAGCCCTTCTCCATGAGTTTTTTGATGATTGACTTATAAGCAAGCTGCGTTTTCTCCGAGGTCACCCTATTTGACTATTATGAACTATTTGAACGAATGCTGCAAAATGCATTTGATAGCATTATAAGGCCTTCAACATTGTTAGCGAGTGGTGCTTGGAGCCAGAGTTTCCGGTAAATGCTAATAAAACTACAGTTATGCCACTTACAAACTTGAAGAAACTATTTTTAGATAAAGTATTTTTGAAAGGTGAATTGGAATACTCCAACGAAGTTAAATATTTGGGAGTTATAGTCGACCAGAGACTGCATTGAAACAAACAATCCGACAGAATCACCCATAGAGCAACAATGGCTAAATTGAAGAAATTACAGAGAATGGTTTACTTAGGAATTACAGTTGCAATGCAATGCGCACCTCCCCAACAGCAGCTGTGGAGATGCTAAATATCACACCCCTTCATATGCATGTTAGGAGGGCGGCGGTCCTCAATGCTTACAGAATAAAGTGAACACACAATTTTAAAGGCAATAACCTTATAGGACACCTCGAAGTCCTACAACACCTCAAATCAGAGATGAGGTCACCAGAAATATCCACGGGCATCATGCCTGTTAAACTAAACTTTAAGCAACCATTCAAAGTACTGATTTCAAATCGAGAAGAATTGGGCCTGAGGAAATCGAAAACTTGAAAGAGGATCCCTGGTTTTGTACATAGACGGATCCAGGATGGAACAAGAAGTGAGAATTGGAGTTATTGGGGTGAACTACCGTCTCTACTAATTAATACTAATAATTTTTCTTAAAATTCACCAAAATATGTAATCGCTACAGAAAACCCCCTATAGTTTACCTATTTGAAACTAAATGCTAGGACGGCAATATTCTAGAGAAAACCCATAAAATGCTCCATCAAACGACCCAAAAATTTTCAGATTGGTTGAACGGTTCAGCAGATATTAAAATTTACATATTGAACAATTGATTGGCTTCCCCGCTCCTTATTATGGCAGATACGAAAAAAAGTCATTAAACAAACTAATGGGACATCAACTCAGCTTTCGAACGGTCCATTCAAAACTATAGCTCAACCTGCAATTTTGTGAGATAATACTGATTTTATGATTGAACATAGCAGATACGTCCCCTAGCGGTAAAATTTCGAAAATTAAAATAATTTTCGGATATTTCTGGTGACCGCATTCGTTATGTATTTTTTGTGTCCCGAAGCTCTAGGCATTGCAGTTTCCGAGATACAGCCGGTCGCCACCCTTACTGAATCCTCCGGTATTTGGGTTTTATTTATTTCTTTCACTTACCTAATTTTTAGGATAAAAGCAAGAGGTTCGGTTTACAGTATACATATTTTCAGTTGGCGGAAACTCCGCCCCTCGCGCGCAGCTTACGTCACGAGCTCGAAGAGGCGGGTAGAGCTCGCTGAATAAATAAAAATACGAAATATTTTGTAGGAATCGCGAAGATAGTGGGGGTGGCTATGTTCTCACCTGCGAATTATTATGTATTATATATATTTCTTCGGGCGTGTCTCCCTCCATTAAGCATGCCCTCTTGCTGTCGCGCATCCGCCAGGATGAAATAATTGTGCTGTAGTACTTATTTCGCTTCATCCTATACAAGCAGAATGGACAAAAACAGTCTATGCAGCATTACGCCATTTACACCCTCCGTTACTGCTGTTGACACAATTTAAATAGGGTTAGGTTCTCAAAGAGAGTTAATGTATTCTGAATGAGTTGAAAATTGCTTTCGATGTTCAGGAATATATTTATTTTTATTCTTATAACGTTGACGGCGATGGATTTGTACACGATAGGGTTGAGTAGAAAAAGGAGGCGAGGGTAGCTGTCGTCGGAATAAACTGAAGGGCGTCGTGACGCTGACAAAATGTGGGTCGAATGTAATCAATATTTACCATCTACAGATGGAACGTCTACGCACCAGAACGGGTACCTATCCCAGAGGAATTTTTCGCTCGGTGAAGTTTATGCTCTACAAATTTATTGTAACAGGGTTGTTTATTTAAGGGAAACGAAGATTGTGATTTTATCTTGACGAACACAAAAAAGTAGCAAGCGTAATATGATGCCTCTGGCGGTTATTGAATTATAAATAGAGTGAATCCAACGTAAAAGTAAATGTTTGTTATTTAACAAGAACCTTATCTTTAATGTATCTATATCTATACATACCATTTCTAATTTAAAAAGAAATGTTGTCTAGTGGATGTTAAAGAAACAACGCTGCAAAATAGCAATACTTGAATATAAAGTGAATTTAGCAACTAACAAAAATGAAACTGCTCGCCTACATTATTAAGTCACTGTGAGATTTTGTCTCTTATTTTTTTTTTTTTTTTCTTAATCGCTACAATTTGCCAAAATATCGTTTTGATAACATTTTATTGACTTTTCTATTAAGGAATTCTTCTATTTTATATCAACTGGCAATAAGAACGTTTTTGTTTTACACAATTTTATAAAAATGTATTTCTACTCTTTAAATTCACATTTTTATTGATGTAAAATTAATGTTCTTAATAACGGGTTAATGTTCTAATTGCTGTGTTATTACCTAATATATTTTATACCTCATACACGGAATAAGTGTTAGCTTTGATATTACTACCATAAAAAGTTTCTTTGGAAAACTCAGAAACACTTGTTCACTTTGCAACCAACTTCTTCGTTGCAATCTTTTAAATCTACGACTTCTTCAGAAGCACCTTCTGTTATCTAACGCCACTAATTACGTCATTGTAAGATACGAGAAACATCATCAGGCTTGGGAAATGAAATCAAATTTTAACTTTTATTTAATATAAAAGTTTAAATTCTAGATATTATAATCATCTATTCTGAATACTTTCTATACAATTTAACACTGTAAATAATGTTAGGTAACTTTATTACACATGTAATATTGGGTATCAGAATCAGAATTAAACAAAAATACGTTGGTGTCATAAACCGTAGGTAATAGAAGTCCTACATAGTTCTATGGCGCCTGTTTCTAATAGAATTCTTAATTTGTTTCGCAATGTAAGTTCACTAATTTTCATTTAATGTAGGATGCAACAAAAATAGGCCTTTCATTTTGAGGTGTGTTAGCAAACATCGTTTAGTATAAATAGAAACTTTTACACCTATACGAATTGATTAAAACGTATTAGAACTCGTTTACATACTTATAGGAATGAGAATATATTCGATTTACAATGAAAATTACCTTTTATACTTTCTCTTATTATTACTAACATTAAATGTTGCCCTAATTTACATTTACATTTACAACATTAATCAGCTTGTGTAGTGGTTTTATATACGTCTTCTATATGGCTCTGGCAGCAATAAATCTCGACGACAAAGGCCAAGCGAAACCTGCTACGCATCATCATTTGCAATCTCGTTTAGTTCACTTATTGTTTATTTTAATTCGGAAATATTTCTTACAGAATTAATTTTAAAGACGTAAAAACGATATTAAAAGGAAAGGATTTAATTTAATTATCGCGTACACCGAACATAAACTTTTGTTAACACTCCGGAGACAACGTGGGATGTAAATGGACCCCAAAGTCACTTATTTTCAGATGCTCATACGGCCGCTCGCCCCTTGGCGGTGCACTGAGAAAAATGTTAAAATTACAATACATGGTATTGTAAAGCGATTGGTGTAAATGTTACTGCAATTGATGTTGTCATTCAAACATGGTAATTTTTTCTTACGCCACATTAAAAATTGCAATAAATTTATTGTTAATTTTTTTCGTATGTTTTACAACATTGATGATAGTAAATAATATATAACTTTCTTGCACATCAAAATAGTCATGTCTCATAGGTTATAAATCCGATTGACACAGGTATGCATTGTTTGTAATATTTGCCATAGTTGGATGTGATTTTAACAAAGTTTCGCAGAGTAAATACGATTTACAAATGTATTATTCTCATGATTGATTAGTTAGATTTACAGCGGACCTAAGTTATTACTACAATGTCGCTGAAGTAATATCTACTTGCGTTTTGTGTTTACTTTTACAACAATACGTTCACCTCAAAAATCTTGCAAATCTTACCGCACCCAGTTGTTGTCACAATAATTAACACAAGGTTAGGTTAAATAAATCACAATTGTGTTAAATCCAATAATATTTTTTTCTTAGTGTGCGACCTTCAATGTCTATTCTCTCAATTGTCCTCAACTGTACCGTGTTTCACACGTTTATTACAAATAAGTATAGGTATACCGTTAAATTTTTAGGTAAATTCTAATAGGAGTTTAGATGAATAAAATAAACTTAGGAAAATCCTTTCCATAAAATTTTATTAAACAAATATCTGAATACGACATGTTTCGGACAAAGTGTCCCATCTTCAGGTATTAAACGTCAAACGAGCCGACACAGTTATGACAATTGTTAATCGTATTTTTATTTATAATTAACGTTTAATACCTGAAGATGGTACACTGTGGCCAAATCATCTCATATTAAGATATATATTTAATAAAATTGTCTGCAAAGGATTTTCTTAAGTCTGCTTAATTCATCTAAATTTTACACTCTATTCTCAAGATTTTTTTGGATAAGTATGGATACTAATAGGAGTACTAACCCACGTTGTACTATACCTAACAACGATTAAGTGTTGTACATATTTAGCCTGTATTTTAATGTAATTAGTTGATTAGTTCTTTATTTCTTTTTTGGTAATAAGGCTGAAGAAATAAAAGAATTAAACTTAACATGTTAAGTGTCGTTGTAGTTGTTTGTATGCGTCTCCTTTACAAATTTTTAATGTGTAAAACTTTATTGTGACAATGTCTGTGATTCGGATTTATTATCACAGTATACTCCATTTATTAAATTTATAGTTTAATTGAAAAAGAGTGAATACAGTCGAAACGTTTAAAAGAAAAAAATTTAATTCTTTTATTTCTTCAGCCTTATTACCAAAAAAATAAAGAACTAATCAACTAAGTATACCTAACAAAGTTTAGAGTTACTTTGAATTTACTTTAATGGCCTTTAACGAGCTATTTTCTCATTTTTTTCATTTATTTCAATATTTCGGTTTGTTCTATCATATCGGCAAGATGAAGACTTTACTATTATTAAAGGAATTATAGAGCGGCAAACAAGAGAGGAAGGCGAATATAAACACGATTTTGGTTACAACTGAGATAGTAAACATGAAAACGGGGAACTATCAAATGATGTATGCTAATTCTGTTCCTCCAACTTCGTTTGCATTAGAGTATAAATAAAGAAGATTTCTTTGGGAAAAGATAGTGTGGCTACATTATCTTTGGACGGATTGTTCTTTAGTGATCAACACGTGTTTTAAGACACCAGCTAAAAATATAATAACCCATTTTTCAGGGCCGCAATACGAGACACGGAATCTTGCAAATGAGAAATGATTGCTCTCCGTTGAGAAACAATCTACCTATTATATTTAATATTTTACAGTGGTATATCAAGCCAATAAACATACAAGTAAAAGCCTTACTTCCAGTGTTATCTTTTAGCGGTGTACTGAGAAATTCTACCTTAAATCATTCTAAGGGCCGGTATGTGAATCTCCTAATAAAGTTCCTAATAAAAGTTATATAATTGAAATAAACTTATACTTTTCTTATGCATATTACCTGAATTGTTGTCAGATTAGCCTTATTAGGAGGTTGAAATAGCGACACTAAATCATATTATAGTTACGAATATTAGTATCTTATCTATTCAAATAGGCAAAAACAATTAGTAACATTGTAGTTTATGTCCTGGAAATTAATGTTGTTCTCGCAGAGACAATATACATAACATTTTATTATTTTATTATTAATTCTACATCAATCTTCGAACATAATGAATTCAATTAGGGTTTTGTGACATTTATGAACATGGAGGATCGTGTTGCAGAACTTTGTCACGTCAAATCATGTTTTTTTTAGAATGTTAGGTATTTTTCCTTAAAAATCATTTCAGGCATCCATGTGAATATTTTTCCTAGTTACTCCTAGACAGCTATTGAAGAAACAAACGAGACGATTTTTAAAACTATGAAAAAAAAAACAATACTACAAAAGAAATTTTGTAGAAATTATTCTATTTTGTTTTCTTTTTAATAAATCTAAAAAAAAAAAGCTCCCATTAGTTTGTTAAGTATAGTAAGCCAACAGCTGGTCATCAAATTATTGACATGTTGCGAGCCTACCATTTTGTTTTTATTATTATTATGTTACTGTAGTTATCTTTTTCGTTTCTTTATGCTTATTATATTGCTCCATTAGTGTTTCATACTGATCATATTTATAAAGTAGCATTATTCCATAGTCGCATTTGCAATGTTTATATCACGTATGACATGATGATACCGCACTTTATCAACATTAACGATTTCCGAGTATTTACTATTGTTTAGCATTTTTAAATAATGCTCCGTAGTTTTGTAAATTCCTGTAATATGCACGAATTATCTATCTACATGAATACCCACTGATAAGATAATGTCCACATGATTTCATTGTTTACCAAAACATTAAACATTCTTATTTCCTACATGCATAAGTTATTGGTGAATATATGGTACGTATTAACATTATGTATCGCATACGAATAGATTTGCAATTCAATACTCCCACATATATTTTTTTCTATTCTACAAGTAGGTGTATCGTTGTGCATTATATTACCATATTCTTAATTTCAAGGATTTAGTGTATCGGAACCGCTGATCGAAGTGAATCTAGTGCTTATCCTTAATAAGTATAAACGTTTGTTTAAAATGTAATTATAGAAGCAAGTGCATGTGATTGTGTTCCATCGGTGTAGGGAGGTTTATCGTAATAATGTGTTTAGTGGTGTTCGTGATCCTTGTCGGGTAATAAGATTTTTGACGTCTGGAGATTTGCCGGCGCCGCAAATACCTAATGTCCACAGCAGTTGGGTATCTACATACATAATTAATTTTTCTTTCTCATGGTTCAACCGAGCAACAATAATAACGGAAGCTCCGACATGGACTCGCTCGAGGACATGTTGCGAAAGGTAATTGCTTTATATTTTTAATTCCTAAGAGGATATAATTATTATCTGTAGGTACTTCTAATTAAAAAAAAAACTTCCTATCACGTGTACTATTGTTTTGAAGAACGAATCAATTTTTTATGAATAAAACATAGTTTAGCAAACTTCAATAATGTAAAGAGAAAAATTATTATAACTCCACAACTTTAATACATTACTTATGCCTGTTTATTTATCTTAGCCTAGCTTTCTATGTCTTTTCATTAATTTCAATCTACAGTATATCACAAATGTTGTGACTTTTATTAAACTTCTTATGATAATAACAAATCATCTGCTAGGCTGATAGAATGGATTTATTAAACCAAGAAAATTAATTTCTTCCAAGGCAATATTGTTTACACTAAAAACAAGAATACGCAAGTATTTTCTATGATGAAAAGAATGGAAGAGTATATATACTATTCACTGTGTCCCAGGCTTAATAACTTATTTATTTATAGATATTTTTTTATAAAATTTGAAATGTACTATTTGCTGCAAATTTCTGATTATTCAACTTATTTGATAACTTTTTATCACTTGCGATTTTACCAGAAATCAACACAAATTTAAATTTTTGAATTATTTAAATTAACCTGGTAATTTTCTGACTCTCAAAAAATGATCATATTTCAATCTAGGATGCCGTGAATACACTAAAAGTCTGAATCTGTCACTTAATACTTAGAAACTACAAATGTTACATTCTTTTGTCTTATACCCTTACTAGAACTTGATAAAGTACACAGCAGGACAGTTTTTTCATAAAAAGGCTGTCTTTTAATGCAACCTCATGGATAATGATGTAAAAAGAAACGTTTTTGTTTTTTTTTTTCTAACATAAGATGAAAAAATACGTTTATTTTTGTGAAGAAGCGTTAAACAAACATGAATTATCCAAACTGAAAGTAGTTTTAGACGAAAAGCACTTTTTGGCCGACTTTCCCATATATTACCTACATCACATTTTGGAAAATCTATTTTTAAGTGTTGTTATTGTGTGTTATAGTGTTTTGTTAATTAGTCATATATATTAATTGATATAAATTCAATTCTTACCGCGATCTACATATAATTTGTTTTAAAAAATAAAATATTTACACAAAAATGTTTAGTTATAAAAAAAGTAATATTTTTCAATGCTACGCAAATAAATACAAATACATCTAGCCATTGTGTACATGCTCCATTCCCGTTTAAACTGTTTGTGCATTAATGTGTATTTGTACTTTTACAATTTCTAAATAGACAGTGACTCAAATAATTGATCGGACACCAACATAAAATAATAAAAGACCAAATGTACGAAGAACAATATAATTTTTAGTAGATACAAGTTTGGGTTGCAGTGTATATATAGACATCATCGTATTGCTACCTTAAAATACATCAACGTTTTCAAATAATAAAAAAAATAATTTCCATCTGAATAAATTCACCGGACATTAATAAAAAATAAGAATAAATACAATTACAAAACAAGTTATAACAAATATCCAAAAGAAAAGTGAAAAAATCCCTTACCACAAAAATTAAAGATACAAATCTAAATACGTATTTCTGCAACTATGTTGCCATCTTCAGTAGAAAACAAGTGAAGAGCAGTGTTAAACGTAGTATTTTCGGCTAAGGTAAACCTTGGAAGATATGCTCTTCACCAAATCACTAGTGGAATAACACATTTCAGTGTTGATCTTCACCAAATCACTAGTGGAATAACACATTTCAGTGTTATTCCACTAGTGATTTGGTGAAGAGCATATCTTCCAAGGTTTACTTTAGCCGAAAATACTACGTTTAACACTGCTCTTCACTTGTTTTCTACTGAAGATGGCAACTTAGTTGCCGAAATACGTATTTAGATTTGTATCTTTAATTTTTGTGGTAAGGGATTTTTTCACTTTTCTTTTGGATTTTTGTTATAGTTTTCAAGCCACAGTCTCCACCCATCACATGAAACAAGTTAGTATTTTGTCGGACCTCCTTTGGCTTCTATTACACTTTTCAGTCTATTAGGCATAGATGTTGCCAATCTTCTTCCTGGCTTATCTTCGTCTATTGTTGCAGTAACACGGTTTTCAGGTCGGATTTTTAAGAAGTGTGGCATTTTCTAATATTTTTACGTAAAATATCCCACAAATGTTCAATGGGGTTGATGTCAGGAGATTGTGCCGGCGTATCGAGTACTTTTGGACAGTTATATAATAACCATTGTCGTACTAGATAGGATTTGTGTTTAGGGTCATTGTCTTGGTAGAATTTGAATGTGTCTAAAATTCCCATTTTCGCAGCACTGCTCCTTAAATGGGTTTTTAAAATATCCAAACACACATGCTGATTTATGTATGTATGTGTGATATTAGGGTGATAGTACACTGCGACCTGAAAGATCTATTGTGTCCCCTCTTCTCGCTGTATTTACAGCTGGCCGTCCAGTCTGATTCCTTTTAGAAAGTGCAGAATGTCCGAAGGCCCCAGATTAGGTAACCCTCCCTTTTCGATTTCACATGCTCCCAGGTGCAGCGCCCTTGAGTTGCACAGTGCAGCGCAGTTTGTGAGTATATGGATGGACGTTTCGTCCTGTTCTCCACAAAATCTACATTCGGCTTCCTTCGCTATTCCAAGCCTGCTTAGATGTCCGTTCAGTGTACAATGGCCTGTAAGGATCCCTGTCAATATCCGAATATTATTTTTACTCAGGTTGATGCATTCTGCAGATCTCTTCTGGTTATAGGTTCCCAGAAGAGTTTTAGCTTGCCTCATTCCCTGGAGATTCTCTCAGTATTTGGATTTTCTCTGCTCTACTTCATTTTTCAGTTTCTCCAGTATTATGCTGCTATTTATCCCACAAAAAGGTTCTGGCCCTACAAAAGGTGTTCTAGCCCCTCTCTTAGCGAGATTATCTGAAGGTCCGATATTTCCTAGAGAATCTGCGGATGTTTACAGTACGCATAATACTGTCAGTTCAATGAAAGTACTCGTGCTGATTTATAATACCCACTATAATTGCCAGATCCCCAACACCAGCAACGGACATACAAACCCATACCATCAGTGAGCCACCTCCATGCTTCACCGTTGGAACGAGATTCTTTATTTTCATTTCTTCGTTTGGTTACGACAAAGAATATTGGGAACATGTAATTTTCGCGGACGAGAGTAAATTTAATGTTTTTGGCAGCGACGGATGTGTTAGGGTTTGGCGTAGTACAAACACAAATCCTATGTAGTACAACAATGGTTATTATATAACTGTCCAAAAGTACTCGATACGCCGGCACAATCTCCTGCCATCAACCCCATTGAACATTTGTGGGATGTTTTAGATAAAAAATGCTACATTTCTTCAAAATCCGACCTGAAAACCGTGTTACTTCTACTACTGTTAAGAATGGAAGAAGATAAACCAGGAAGTAACTTTCAAATTGGCAACATCTATCTATGCCTAGTAAACTGAAAAGTGTAATAGAAGCCAAAGGAGGTCCGACGAAATACTTGTTTCATAATTGTATTTATTCTTATTTTTTATTAATGTCCGGTGAATTTATTGAGATGGAAAATTATTTTTTTTTTATTTGAAAACGTTGACGTATTTTAAGTTAGCAATATGATGATATCTATATATACACTGTAACCCAAACTTGTATCTACTAAAAATTATATTGTTCTTCGTACATTCGCTCTTTTATTATTTTATGTTGGTGTCCGGTCAATTATTTGAGTCACTGTATATATATTTAATTTTAAGACGTACTCTTAGTACGTAATTATCAAACTTGGACAACGTTTTAAAACAAATTGATTAAATAACTTCTCAAAAATAACATAAGAGTAATTAAAGTATTTTGAATATTTCAATAAGAAATTATTAACAAAAGAAACGAGGATGACAGTAAGAAAACTATAGGTATTGTGATATACAATATATCACACAATATCATCACAACATTACGCACTAGTACAAGCTACAATCAATGCAAATTCACATAAATATTCATGTTTGTCAACAAATGTCAAGGAAACTTAATTTAAAATTTAATAAAATTCAATCAAACTGCAATGAACCTTGAGATTGTTAAATATCATTCAGGATTTGAGTTATTTAATTTGATTTCAAACAGAATTCAATCATTAATAATTACAATTTAAAAATAACTTGTCATGCTGGTCATCTAGTGACAAAACGGAAAAATTCAGAATTTGACAGTTGATATAGATTCCTGTAATCTAGTTATGTGCTAGCAAAATCAAAAATTAAAACGAATTAATGTTTTATTAATATAAGTTACTTAGAATCAAGGCAAAAGGACGCTATCTGTGCGGAATAAACAATTAAAAATGTGATACGTGACGCAGGAAGTTTTCAGAGAATCGAAGCAAACTTGACGGCTTAGGGAAGACGCAAATTTTCATCAGAGATACCCTCAGCGAAATGAAACCCATGAATCTATGAAAAAAAAAAAAGAAGAAAAAGGCTTGTTTAGGAAATTTAATACAGAGAGAAGTTTTGGTGTGGGTTAGAAAACGTTGTATTTTGGGAATCAGTAATAAAATTATTCAAAAATTTACAAAATCAGTAAAAAATATTCCAAAACCAGAAGAACAATTAAGTTATCTCACCTGAAGTAACGGATAGCAGAATTCCGTGACTTCACAATATAGAAGACTCGTGGTCCGGAAAACCTCTTCGCTTACTGCGAGAAACCAATCCAGGATGCTTTTGGACGCGGAAAATTGTTCGCATGTCCGAGACAGAACCAAACTTTATTATACAATTTTGTGACGTACAACACTTGTTCTGAAGACGGAAAACAATCAATTAATAACCATTCTTATTAAAAGTTTCATAAATAATTACCTGAAAGCGCTCAGAAACATGAATTTGTGTCATATACAAACTCTATCAATTGTAGCAGCTAAGCTTGTCAAGTTACGTAAAAATTTCGAAGTCATTGTTCATTGATGTTACCATTAGAAGTATTTGGTATTTAGATTAAGAGATTAGATTTCAATCTAAAACAGACATAAAACGGTTAACCGAATTAACATTCTCTAAATTAATTTAGCCAAGGAGCACAGAACCATTTATTTTAGGTTAAGTTAACGGAAGTTTGTTATACCTACCTAGTTTAATTTTTCTGTCGCTTCAGATTTGAATTTTGATTGAGACGTGCAAATTTTGAATTCTATTTTACATTGATCACATCTCTCACATAAACACAAACGTGGATCTCAAACGAAATGAACACACGCCTAGAAATTTTACACTGTCTTTTATTTAACCGAATTTCAGTTATAGTGCATTAGCTCGCATTTTTTGAGAATGTTCGAAAAATACCAAAATTATACGAGAATCAGTAATTGTTTTCTTTGTCTTGTTTCTAATACCTACCTATATTAACGTACTTCAATTAATAATATTCTTAAAATTAAATATATTTATTGAATCATGAAATTCTCTCGAAATGAATAATATTCTGCCATTCCCATCGCAAATTGCACAATCGCACATGTAAGTACAGCCTTAAAAATTATTAGGCCGTACAATCTGAAAAGCTCTTTACGTTAGGTGTGCTTTGAAGGGCGTCCAAGGGAATAGCAAGAGAGCGCTATCCTTTAATATTTGATGATTGCACTAAAGCGGCTCTTGCGCACCAATAAAAAGCGTAATCCTACGGAAATGTACCGTAATGCCGGGAAAGGGCCGAGCGATTGCAACAGGGTACGGGCGCTTTTTCCGGCGGGCATATTTAATGAAAAATGCATAGCTCGTTATGAAATATTTCGGGGAATCGGCATCAACAAGATACTAAAATATGCAAAAACACGACCCGTGTTCATGTTCCGTAAATACTACTTGATAGTTTGCATATATGCATATATGGGCACATATTTCTTCAAAAGCTTCAATATTTTCATTGTCGTGTTAATTGTAAATTAGCATATTTTGTTGGTAATATACCCCTCGCTTTTAATCTTTAGTTATTCTATATTTAAATAAACAATTGCGATATTTTCAAGGTTTGTGTATGCTAAAATATTTTTGTTAATTAACTTTTCCTGTAGGTTGTATGTATGTTACAGGGAGGGCCATAATGAAGTACCCGTAATATAACGTAAGAAAGGTTTGAACATTTGTTTGTATATTATATTTTATGCTTAATGACAAATAATGTTGGTTAAATGACCA
Source organism: Cetonia aurata (assembly GCA_949128085.1). Taxonomy (NCBI): domain Eukaryota; kingdom Metazoa; phylum Arthropoda; class Insecta; order Coleoptera; family Scarabaeidae; genus Cetonia; species Cetonia aurata. The sequence goes on from OX421885.1 coordinate 5,886,575, forward strand.
CCCCTAGTTGCTATGCATACACTGAGAGAAATAGATAGTACTCTTTAACATAAATATAGTATACTTTAATATATTTTATAGCTCCTATAGGGACAATCATATTTTATATTACCGGTGACAATATCTGTATAGTAAATATCTGTGAATACTTTTTATTAACTCGTATGGTAAAGTGTACTATATTTGTATTATTAATTTGAGCATACATGTTAGTAAATGTGAAAAAAATGTCTAGTAGCGCTGACTATATTTGATAATAACTGTTAAAAATGAAAACTATAATAAATATAGTTTAATAATTTTTAATTATAATTAATTAATATAATTTGATTAGCCGGTGACAGCCGGGCGAATTGCCGTCGTATCGGGCAGGATTGCGGGCATCAGACCGGCCCGTGTACTGTAGAGTACTACCGGTATTGAAGCGCCTCGTAATTCTCGTCTGTGGGCGATTGTCCACTGTACTTTTTACACGACGTTAACCATGTATAAGCATCATATAGATATTACGAAGCCACATTTACCGATCACAATTTACATTGAGTACGAATTTCAAAGATTATGAAACAAGCGTAGCGCCATCTTTACGACAAAAGCTGTAGTATCACATATTTATGTAGCTAAACCAATTATGAGTATTATGATATTCCTACTATATAGATATAAAACTATACAGCATTCATTTCATTCCATCTCATTATTAATGCCGTTTTCAATAATCAAAGTAAGGTGACTGTTGCAAGCACCTAACCTAACCTAAATAAACACAACACAGTAAATTTGCTACACCTGTTATTATAACTGTCTTCACTACATTATATGCAATTTATTATATTCACTTGTTGTAAAATATTGTAAAACATTTCACTATATTTTGTAGAAGATTGTCACACAATATTTTTAAACAATTTTATTGCTTTTTTTGTAACCGTGATATAGGAAAATGCAACGCCGTTGTTCTAAAATTTTGCACAATAGTAGGAATTCTTACTATAATTTCCGTCAAACAGTGAAGTGTAAATATTACAACATGGATTTTTCTCTGTGCAGACACAAACATGCACCGACACGAATACGTACACCTGTATCACACGTACATAACACGTGTGAGTGGCAATACAGCTTATTGGTCGATTTCTTCGGTAAAGATCGACAATGAATAGAGCAAGGGGTGGGAAGAGCGTTACGAACATTTATGTTAGAAATTGAATATGCATCGAATACCTGGTAACATCGAGATTTTACCTCTTACTATAAGCATGGTAACATCTGGTTATTTTACTCTTAATACCCCACATATTGTCGTTTTGACAATAATTATGTTACTAATTAACATAAAGAGATTTACTATCTAATTTCTACAATCCATTTTTCTCAGTGATAATCGTGCTCTTTTGGCAGCGTTTTCCATTGTTCGAGGCAAAATATGTGGCGTTAGAGCCAATACTTCGTGATAGATATTATCTTTTAGCTGTCACATGGTTTGAGGATTATTATCGTATAGCTTTTCTTTGAGGTAACCCCATAAAAAAAGTCAAGAGCGATCAGATCTGGCGAATTGGTTGGATATGATAAATCACCAAACACAGAAATTAGGCATGTAAGGAACCCGTTCCTCAAAATTGCCATTATCTATCTGCATATGTGGGCTGTTGCTCCATCTTGCTGCAATCACATATCCTCCAGCTCTCGCACTTCTAATTGGGATGCCAAGAAATCGCTCGATAGCGGTTTGCATTGATTGTAATAGCAAGGCCTTCATCATTCTCAAAGAACTACGTACCTATCACACCGTGCGCAAAAATTCTTCACCATACCATGGCTCATTGAGGATGTAACGGTTTCTTCTGAAGAATATCAGAGTGTTCTGTGCCCCAGAAGTGGTAGTTCTGTTTATTCACAAGTCCATTTAAATGGAAATGTGTTTCGTCAGTCATAATAAGTTTGTGTGGAAAATTAACGATCATGTTGTGTAACTTCAGCAAATCCTGGCTGTATTGCAGGCGTTGTTGTCGATTTCTGGGTTGTATCACGTGTATCATCTAGACCCTATATAGAAAACCGTGCAACTCTAATCTCAAAATTCGTCTCAAGAAAATCCGAAAAATGCGTAGTTGCATGGCCCGTCTTTTTGTTGATGTTCTTGAGTCTTCTGCGATGCTAACTCTTAAACGCTCAATATTACCGTTTAATCGTACTGTTCACGGTCTTCCACTATGCTTTGTAATAACCGTTGTTCCAAGAAGCTGAAATTGTGTGTAATTTGTCAATATAATAAGTATATTACAAAAGAAATAAGAAAATTAAACTTAACTAAGGCATAACTGATTTAAATGAAATGCATAATAATAATATAGTATAACAACCGTAATAATAGTAAGAATAATAACAATGGGAGTAATATAATGTGCAAGAAACAGAAAAAAGATGCCAAATGTCAATGATTATAACGAAAATCGATTTAGGCATTCGTCTATAATTAATTTGAAGCCGCAAAATGTGCTATTAATGTTATTGAAATTGTGGCACATAACATAGATAGGTGATGGCATAAGATATTAGTGTGAGGAAACGGTAAATAAACGTGACGGTACGCTGGGTGTAAATTTGAGGAAAAAATATATTGATCTGCTGCAGGATCGACGGAGAATTAGTATTATTGTGCAAAACATTAAAGTGGTAGCAAAGGGAGACAGACATTCTTCGAAATAAAAGTGACGGAATATCAAAGCGATATAAAAGGATGGGCAAATATATGTGATCAGTTCGAAACCATAATATTTTGCAAATCTTCTTTGCACAAGCTCAAGTTGTCTTTTGTAAGCAATGTAATAGGGATACCATACTAAACAGGCGTATTTCAATTTGGAGTGTACAAGGGTAAAGTATAGTACTATCAGGCATCTATTGGAAAAGGATCTAGAATTTCTTAGGATAAACTCTAAGGAGCGCCTTGCATTCTGAACACTATCATCATATGACTCGAGAAAGTAAGGTTTCAATCAAAATGCACTCCTAGATCGTTAACTAAGTTAACACGTTGAATCTGATTATTGTTAATATGGTAATCACAGTACTGACTTAGTAATTAGTTTCTCTTTACCTTACACTTGTCTACATTGAAAGGCAGATTGTTTTTACCACACCAACGGTTCCTCCATTTGAAGAGACTCACAGTCATCTGCGCTAGACACACAGGGATATATTTTTTGATCGTCCACAAATAAAAGAAAGTTTCCACTCATGCATTCAGCTAAATCATTCATAAAGATAATAAACATTAGCCGCCCTATATTTGACCTCTGTGGTACCCCCAGAAGTGGCGGTATAAGGCTTGGCGCTAAAGCCATTAAAGGTTACATATTGCGGTCTATTATTGAGATGATCAACGCGGTGCTAAAACCCAATAGATCCAGTTTGTGGGGAATTAAGGCATGATCTACTCCATCGAACGCTTTAGCTAAATTTGTATATAATACGTCGACTTGAATTCTATTATCAAGCAATCGTAAAATTTCCTGAGTCGGTACAATCAAGTTGGAAACAGTTAATCTCTCTATAAAACCATGCTGGAATAGTGTGATTTGACTTTTGACCAAAGGATATATTCCCCAACATAACACAATTTCAAAAGCTTTAACAATATTTGACAGGATGACCACCAGACGATGGTTAACTATATTCTTAGAATCACTATTCTTTAGTATAGGAATTACGTTAGTTATTTTTCAAACTTCTGGGAAAGTACAGGTTTCCAGAATAATGTTGAATACTTTGGCCAACGGAGCAGTCAAGACGTCAGCACAATTTTTAAGTAAAAATTCGGACACTTGATCATGTCCTGATGTATTTCAATCTCTCAGTTTCCTTGTAGCTGCAAGAGTATCAGTTTCAGTTATATATTTTACGTGGACATACTGCCATATGAAAGATAAAGTATTTACGTCAGGTACGTACATTGGACCGAATATTATAACGCTCTTGAAAAAGCCAGCAAAACCATCAACAATGGCCTGTGGATCATATATAACTTTTGCACGTAGGTTTTGGTGGAAAAGAAAAAAGTGTTGTTGAGAAGAATTTACAATTTATTCCCTTTGCCGTAACACCGTTGAAGAAGAATTACATGAAACTCAAGTGAAGTACAAAATCGTTCTAATTACATATTTGCGTCTTTTCATAAAGCAACCTTATCCAGAGGTATCTTAGTTAAGTGGATATTAAATTACTTTCCCGGGAACTGCATGTGATAACGCATGCATCAGCTTTAATATTTTCTTACGTGAAGTGGGAACACAGATAAAGTTGCTTTACAATTACATCATGGTATATTATATTATACAGAGTTGATTAAAAGTTAAACAATTTAAATTAATAAGGTAATTGTAAACTAATAAAGAGAGAATACAATAATGCATAACATATATATTATTAGCTAAATAGTACATATTACCTAGTATGCGACTGATTAGGTTTGACATATGCACCACTATTTTCTACATTAAAAAGATACTACTTGTGAGCATCTGTGATTAGCATTAGTAGAATTTAGATATCACATTAGTTGACGAAACTACAATTGCAGCAAATACCGCATCGATATGTATGTTTACCACAAAATGTTTTTCTGAGTTCAAAAAGCATTTTCTGTGAGTAATTCTGTCCGAACACTATGTTTAGTTGCTTTTGTTTTATTCCTTTAGCTCTCATAAGCTCTTGTGGTTGCTCTTTCAGAATTGATGAATGCTGTTACATTTTGAAGTATTCATACATTTTGCACCAGAAAACAGCGTTTCTTTTAAATCATCCGTCGATAGAACTTTATTTATTTTAGTTATATTTTATATTTGTTGAGAACTTCCTATAAATGATTCAACAGCTGCAAAAAATGCGAAACATATTTTACGGGATTAGCCGTTGAAAAAGACGAAACATTCAGCTGGCGCATATTCCCTTCTCTCCCTTTAAATATTTCACAATTTTATTTGGTAAACATACTGATTTTACCTGACCCCAACCTCCTAGAGCACGCGTTGAATATTTTAAAAGAATTTTTGCGGTTCATCCAAATCCCCCTCTAGCAGTAATAATAATAAGCGGGTGGAGTACAGGTGCGTGCGTGTTTTCCCAGGCCGCAGGCACATTTTCTTGAGTAGAGGAGGAAGCGCGGCGAACGGGGTAACGTAAACGTAAACCACATGTTGCGCCAGCATCGAGCTTTGTGTAGATGTTTTGCGGTGGTGTGCTGTACTACGGTGCACGTCTTTAAATTTCTCGGCACGTCCGGGCACCTACCTGCTTCCATTACGGGAGCTTTCAAGACAGCGATAAAATAAAACAAGATTTTCTCTCCACACTTCCTTACTTCACCTTTCGCGAAACCGAAGTAGACCGCAAGCGGGCGGCACTGGAAAAACGCGTTGAATGAAATTTTCATTTTGCAATCACAATGGCTACGCGAACAATGGTTCCAGACTAAAAGATGAATTATACTTTGGTTACGTTCTGCAACAAGACGTACACGTATATTGTACCTAACGTATAAGTTTAAAATGTATAGGTCATAAAAAATTAAAACCCTTTACATGATATTTCAGAGATGTGTTATGAGTAACAGTGCACTCAGAAATTCGCATAATCCCATAGGACAACATAATACATTTTACTTCGAAACTTTTGAAAATGATATGAGAAGTGAAAAATCTAAAGTTGCTTTGTTCTCGTAGGCCACTGCGATATAGCTATTAAAAAAAATTACTTGCAGCAGTCGGCCATTTACCTATCTGTGTTCTTTAGAAATTAAAAACATTGTGAGAATGAATTGTAGACATAAATAAAAGCTTTCAACTTTTCCAAAACTGAAGTGCTACTAGAGAAAAACTTCATTTATTTCTGTTTTCAAGATTATATTCCATCTAGAACGTAAATAAGAGCAAGTTTTTAATTATGAGACGAGACCAAATATTTGATACTCGAAGGATGCCAAGGAAAGCAAAGAGAAAAACCGGATAAACCTTTTCGGTCTTGTTTATATTTCTAAATTATTATTAGCAACATCTTTACCATCATATATGCCTTAATATAAATACAGGGTGTCTCAGCGAGACCGTTCATTAGAAGTCTATGGGGTTCTGGCCAAAATATAAATTTGTAAATTCAGAATTATATATAATTGATTGTGTTCCTTTCAATTACAATATTTTTAGATTTCTACAGCTTCCGGTTGTACCGGAAGTCGCCTTCCACCTTGTTATTAATTGAATAGCCTGTATATTTTATATTTGGATTTCCCTATTTTTGAGATTTATAAATAGGTACCTTTACTTTTTACAATTTGACGCGACTGTTCTGCGGTTATTCGATTTTTTCTAACAAAATTTGCTATGGCAGAGAACACTCGATTTTTCAGATATCAATTTAGGATTCGTAATATGCTTAAACAACATGTTGGAGTATGTTTTGGCGTCGAGAACGGCTGTCTACATGGTGTGCTTACTTTATTATAGCACGTTAAATTTTCCAAATTTTGAAGAACCATAATTTTTTCAAATGGCATCGTCATATTTTATTACTACTTAGTCGTCTTCGGCATCTAATTTGACCCATTTGGCCCATTGCACCCAGGAAGTACCCCAATATACAGTAGATCTCACCTTAATCTTCGAAGACAGGTGGATAAGGCGGTTAGAACCCGCGAACTGGCCTGCTAGGTCTCCAGTTTGGACACCTGTGGACTTCTTCCTTTTGGGGACTTATCTCGGATCTGGTCTACCAGGCACTCGTGAACACGAGGGAGGAATTACAAGCACGTGTGCGAGCAGCATTCGACAGGCTCTCTCCTCAAGAACTTCGAAGAGCAACACTTGAAGGTGTTTCTTCACGCTTAACACTGTGCTTGAATGCGAACGGCCACAATTTCGAACAATTATTATAATTTGTTTCTAGTTTTTTAAATCCATTTTTTTTTCAAAATAAATTAAGAAATCCTGATTTGTATAAATATTGTTTCCGTTATTGTTATCCATTTTAATTCTTTATAGTAATAATGTTAAGGCACTTAGCGAATAATTATTAATTCACAAGCTTCAATTGATGCGTCGCGTCGTAAAGAAATGTGACTTTGACAATAAATCTTTGAGAACGTTTATTTTCCATGGCACACTGGATATATATCGATGAGATTTCATTTTTCAATAAAAGACGTAAAATTAGACACCGAAGATGACTAAGTAATAAAATATGGGCGTGCCATTTGAAAAAATTAAGTTATAGTTCTTTAAGATTTTGAAAAGTTAACGTGCCATAGTAAGGAACCCCATTATGTAGACAGCCGTTCTCAGCGCCAAAACGTATTCCAATATATTATTTAAGCATATTATGAATCCTAAATTCAACGGACACTGCCATGTTCTTGTTGACCACGAGGTCGAACTACAATCCTTGATCGCCATCTTTACAGATGGATCGAAAACGAAGATGGGTACGGGGGCAGGGGTTTTCTCCTCTGACCTTGACCTCAACATAGAACTGACGCTGGGCAAGTTTGCCACGGTTTTTCAAGCCGAGGTGCTGGCGATCCTGCACGGTGCCGGAGAAATTTTAGCAAGGGGCATTAAGGGACGGCGTATTGTCCTTTATAGTGACAGTCAGGCTGCCCTTAAAGCTCTTAATAATCATCGGATCACTTCGGGCATACTACTTCAATGTCACAATGCCCTAGAAGTGGTCGCTAGCGATAATACCTTGACACTCAAGTGGGTTAGAGGTCATAAAGGGAATCTAGGTAACGAGGCTGCCGATGGGCTGGCGGGGCGGGGTTCGCGTTTTCACTTTGTGGTGCCCGAACCTGTTCTTCCTATTTCGTCGGCTACACTCAACACCATAAAAACGCAATGGACCGCCACGCTTCACGAGAATAGATGGAAGTCCATAACCACCTGCCGTCTAGCGCGTGAAGCCATCCCCAGGCCATCACCGAAGACAGCAAGATATTGCCTGCAGCTTTCCCGCAGTAATCTACGTCAAGTTGTGGGGCTTTTGACCGGCCACTGCAAGCTAAACAAACACATGCACTGCATGGACTTGGCTACCAGCCCACTGTGCCGGGCATGTTACCAAGAAGACGAGACGCCGGAACACATTTTATGTGACTGCCCGGCGCTTGCCCAACTTAGAGGTTCCATGCTGGGGGAGTACTGGCCCAACATGGGCGATTTTGGCGGCGCCTTTCCTGCTGCTCTGCTCGAGCTGACGCTCAGTTTGGGCTGGCTCGGATAGGCTGTAGGCGAGCGACGCCACCTAGGGGAAGTAGCACAATGGGCCCGGTAAGGGTGGCCTAAATGCACGTGGTTACCACCTTCCCCGACCTAAAATCCAGAATCCTAAATTGATATCCGAAAAATCGAGCGTTCTCTGATTTCTTTGAATAAATATCGGTCATAGCAAATTTTGACTTCCGGTATAACAGGAAGCACCAGAAATCTAAAAATATTTTAATTGAAGAGAGCACAATCGATTATATATAATTCTGGGTCTACAAATTTATATTTTTACCAGAACCCCATAAACTTCTAATGAACGAGGCTGAGACAGCCTGTATACGTATGTATCTTTAGAAATACTATAAAATTTTCTGTATCTACCATAAAAACAAGTGCTAAAGTTGCATGCCTTTTATTTTGGAATTACAAATTTGGCCTAAATTTGGCAGGTTTTATATGGCGTGCACACATTTAGTGACAATCGGTTTCGGCGATATTGTAGATTCAAAACACCGGTATATGTTTAGAGAAACAGAATAATATTGATATAAGATCTTTGACAGTAGAGCAACAGATATTGTGGTTTGTATTAATTTTAAAAGAAAATCAGTTTGTTTTCTATATGATTATTATAAAAAGTTTTAAACGAAACCAAACACAACACAAATTTGTTAAATTTACTCTAGGTACCTATACGGTCATTACTCAGTTAAGTTTCATATATGTGGGTATTTGATTAAAAAAGAAAATATTCTCTCAGAGTAACAGAAATAACTTGGACGATTTAAAATTTGGTATCTACTGTATTGAAAAATAAACATTGTAAAAAAGAACAGTGTTGGGATATCAAGTACTCTTGCAAGCAACAGTCGATTACTTACAATACTTTTTTGTTTTACTTATGGTAATGAGTTTGCAGTGTTAATTGAAATCTTAAATTATTGTGTTTAACCCAATAAAATAGAAATATACATATATGCCTTATCTATAATTGATTCAATTAGCACGAAACGTTAAACTGGTCATAAAAAGCAAGAACATTGGTGTATAATTATCTTTTGTATATGTACCTTTCTTCTTGTAGTCCTTCAGCCACTCATTCTATACACGTAATAATTGAAATTTTCAAGCTCATTTGAATCTCCAACGCTGTACAAGACGTCACATTCTTTTAGTTTTTCTATTGCACTTCTTCGATGAGCGTTTCACAGAAAATGTTATTACAGATTGCTGAAGGTAAAAGATCAAGTGTTTCTTATAAAAAATGGATTACAAATGTGTTTGTAGTAGTATTTTACTGGTTGTTAATTTCTAAAGTAATTAACGTTAATTACTAGAGCGGTCGACTTTCGTCTGCGGACCAGGTCAGTATTAAGGTTCATATACGTTCATACGCGTAACAGTTAACGGAGAATGGTATTATTTCGCATTGAGACTCGATTAACACTGATATGCTGGTAAACGTTCTGTATAGCGAGAGGCAATACGTTCTGAGTGCGGCCCATATATGCAAGCAGCCGCGCCCGACCACTCTATTAATTACTAAAGCCGACAATACGATTAAATATTTCAAATGCTTTTTAAGATTTCTTGTGCTTTTTTACAATGATTTTGTTACCGTGTTGATGGTTAACACTTAACATATTCGTTTTTCACCCGAACAAGCGAATTCAATTCTCTACGGGTTCCGATACGGTTTCGTTTTAAATTGTGAATAAAAATCAGAATATGCCTTCTCCTGGGATAGGAAGCAAAACCATGGATTCCGTATCAAGGCGATATTTGGCATATAAATGATCCCTACTGAAGGTTGGAACACCACGAATTTTAGTAGGGGCGGTACAATACATCAATCGATGTCAGCGCCTAGAAGTGTAAATAAGGAGTTCCTGTTCTGGTTTGTCTATTGTTAGATGAGCTTGAGGTTGTACAATAGTCCTTGTTACTTCTAGGTCATGACTTCTATTAACCTGTTATTCCATCCCCATGGAAATTTTGCCCAACCCTGAGAAGTTCCCATTTCCGGTAGCAACTTTTAAGGGCAAAAACATCATATTGACACGGACACTTACGGATTTACTTCTTATCTGAGAGAAAGACATATTCTAATTTTGATTCACAATTTAAAAGCTAAACAGTATCGACCTGGAATCGAATGAACGCTTATCAGACAAAAGGCGAACATGCGAACCAGTGAAACACTTTCACCGTCAATATCATTAGATGTATTAATGCAGGTCAAAGCCTCACCCAACAACAAACAGATGATTTTTTAATTGTCTTCCAATATTCGTTAGTTAGAACTGATAGCATAGTACTACCCTCGTTCAAGGTAACAGCCTCAAGTATCAGGTAATTTCGCAGCTGATTGTTTTGCAAGCTGTGAATAATTCAATTTAATTCAGCGCATGTTTCAATTGTATTGACACAGCGTATTTCCTTTGACTCCTTTAATATATGTCGAAAACTGAAAGAATCAGCAAGAAAATGAAATAACAGTTTGGCATGTGCGCTGAAGCAGTATAAGTGCTTTGAAAGAAATTTTAGATATGAGGTTCATCAATGCTTGTCATATGTGGTTTTATTATGATTATCTCACTATGTAAGATTTGACGTTGAGATGTTACGCTTACGAAGAACTTCAAATAATCAAAATGTCTGTGAATTAAATTCTGAAATAGACGCAATAAATTAAAGACCTCCAAAAGGCAATGACGCGGCTGAATTCTCTAGCTTCCTGCTTAATGTGAAAAAATTTTCCAATCAAATTATAATGATCTGATTGAACTAACAGTTTCAAATATGAGTTTGTGTTGTTTGGACTGTTTCCATCGCTCGTTGGTACTACTGCAGTAGAACTACTGCCGAAACGTCGAATTTCCAAAATCCAACAGACGATAGAAACAGTCCAAACAACACCAACTCATATTCTCCTAACCCATCGTTAAGAATTACGCGTCATGAGTTAACTAGTTTGGGCTACACATCTCCATCATTGGAACCATAGCTAAAACGGAAAGACTTAACAAGAAAACTCTAGCTAATTAGTCTATTCATATCATCAAAATTTGATTAGACAAAATGTTTGAATTTCAATTCTGTTTTCCTTTTAAACGTTGCTCAATTTGGACGCCACTATATGCATTAAGAGTATTTCTCTAACTTAAATGAGCGCAGAGTTGTACTCTTTTATTTATTGCCAGTTGCAGATACTGCAAATCTACTTCCTAATTTTTGAGTTTTCGGTAAGCGCTGATGAGCAATGAAGCCGTTTGACAAGCAAGTTACGACTTACCACTTTGTATGTATTTTCCTGATGTGATAATAGTGTTTATCCGTTAAAATGACAGCAGGAGTTTTAAACAATAGGTAGGTATTTGCTCTACAAATATTTTTTATGCCATGCGTCGAAAAATAATTTCATATTCTCGTCAAAATAAATAATGTAAACACGTCATCGAGTTTCGGGACTGGTAAAGATTAACCGTTAATAACTTTCCGCGTTCCGCGGGCAAAAGTGCCGAAATGAATAATGGATAACGCGACCCCGGGACCGATAAACAAATAAAACAAATTTAAGATGGCGCTTTACAGCGCGCACAATGAAACTGTCAAGGGAGCGCGAGGACAAAGAGGAAGTATTAACGCGTCGGAAGAAGCGATAAATTCCGAGTACTACTCTACATGCAAACCGGGACCTGTGTATGGCGATGGAAGCAAAAAAAAAATCAGATATTGATCACGTCAAAATGTGACACAAATACCATATATCATAAAACTGTCAAGAGAGTGCTTGTGCCTGCGATGTGTTATGGAATTTACAAATGAGTGATGTCGATCTGATGTTCGCCTGTCATATATCGCCGTTTATACAAACTTTACCCAACCACCCCTTTCCACCTGATACGCACATATGTGTTTATCCAATCCAAAATTCAATCGAATATACTTCAATCGTAAAGCGGAATCAGTAATGATAATAGAAAATCTGAAAAACATTTGAAACCTGCTTGACGCTTGAATATATTTAAATCTAAATAAAGTTTTTACTATGCGTTTTTGAAATTCTATTAATTAATTATATTAAGAGTTTACATCAAAATTTTGCAATAATTAATAATTTCCAAATTTGTTTTTCGGTCTATGCTTACTTGTTAACGTATTATTAATGTTCAAGAAACGGTTTGTTTTTGTGTTTATGGTAGATACTAGATAATATAAAATTATTATTGTTGTAATTATCAGTGTTGTAAATTTAGTCCAGTTGGAATATCGCCCTCATAAAGATTTGAAGCACAGTACATAAACACTTAATTTCCTTTGGCGCACGTCATGTAACCACTGGTACAGCAACAAATTTTAAAAATAAGCTATTAATATACAAGTAAGAATAGATTGCATGATATCAAAACAAAAAAAAAAGCTTATCCGGAATTAAATTGTGAGACCATTTGCGACGTTCACACATTAAGGTGATGTTGGGTGTCAGTAATTTGCCTGGGCGACTTATTTACTTTAAAATTAATTTCTGGAACATTTGCTGAATGAAACTCGCAAGAACAAAAATGTATCGGCTGCGTTTTGTCAATTTCCCACATCGTTCCGTAAACGGCATTCGAATCCAATGTCATGAATAAACGTTACGTTCTTCCCATCACCACTTTGGTAGAGTGAAATCCTGCTACAGTAAAATTAACCTGAGTTTGGCGAAAGCTCCGCTTCTACGCTTAGCATACGTCACGAACTCGAAGAAGCGGGCTAAGCCTACTGGATGGATGGCGTGCATTACATACTGAATCACGGTTTTTGTAGAAATCGCGAAGATAGTGGGAGTTTCTATATTCTCGCGTGCGAATTATATCGATTCTCCTTATTCCATAGAGTGTGTCTCACTCCATAGAGCGTACCCTCTTGCTGTCGCGCATCCCCTAACTCAGCTTAATTTTGTTGTACGTGAACAACCATACAAAGGATTTTACGTAATAATAATACCAGTTTTACCAATTTCGAATTCACAAGAACTTTTTCCCGACGATTATTCCCATGGTATCCTTACAAATTTTTTTTTTTCCAGTAATTAAGATATTTAACATGACCATCATAGTAGCTCAAATAAAGTAAAATCTTTGAGTTTTGTCAATCCCGGCATGAGTAACATGCTAAAATAAGGACCCTAGATTTCATAGTAGGACATTTGCCGCTGCCTGGAATTATTTTTATACTTTACAAATACTTTTATTTTAAACTACTTAATAAACAATACCTTTATCGAAATAACCTACAATTAACAATATCTTTATTTTAATAAATGTAAAGTTCGGCCGTGGAGAAGACTGGCTTACAAATTAATAATCAAGAAAACCGAAACCTGTATCTAATGTGGTATAAGAAAAATAAAACTTAAAAATTAGGAAGTTCCTACTCTTTTCCAATTATATTAGAATATCAATGTAATTATGGACTTCTACAAAAGATTTTAACATATTCTAATAATAATAGATAAACTTTAAAACTGCTAAAGCTATTAAATAGAAACGAAGAAACACGAGATGAATTTAACCAGTAATGAAGGCACTATAACTTTATCCTAATAGGATAGGTATAATAATAATAAGGGGTTATGCTCACGGATCCTCCGCTATGGAAACTTTATTCTTGAATTATTCCTATTGGGAGAACATAGATGACAAAATTTAAGAAAGCAATAAGTTGCAGCACACTTCTGCAATCATATGTGTATATTCATTAATTTGTGTTAATCGGTATTAGAAGATTGTCTCTTGTCGTATTTTTAGTTTCTTGTATAAATATTTAAAAAAATAGGATCAATTTTTTTTTCATTTTATTACAAAATTACTGTTTTTTTTAAACAGTTAATAAAATCCGAAAAGGTTCACTGGCGCCAAACTATAATTTCTTTGAAAGCGCTACATTTAAAGAAAAGAATTTTTGCCAATTGTTTGCTTAATTTGATAAACTTATAATAATATCTTTATTATAGCAATTCAAAGAACAAAAGAAACAATAAACATGTATACAACTAATAGAGAGAACAATAAGTATTAGCTAAATATCACAAGGAAAGGAAGTTCAGTTTCAAAACTGCTCTTATACTTAACTTTGTATATATATACAGGGTGTTTTGAAACATCGTTTAAAGATTTTAAGGGCATGTAGTACGATCGAAAATAAGGTTAAAAGTCATAATAAAAATATGTCCACAAATTAGCTGTTTACGAGATAACAGCGATTTTATCGCAAATGCAGAATAAGTTTGCTTTAGCGGTTTTTATTAAGATGTTATTGTATTTTAACATAAAATAGATTATAACTAAAGAAGATGTTCAAAATGACGTCCTTCCATTTCGACACAGGATCTACATCTGCTTTCAAAGGAAGCGCGCACTCTTTCAAAAAACAAGGGTTTTTCTCGTATTATCTGGCAACAGTGTTCTATTCGTTGGCGCAACTCTGGAAGATCGTTTACCGGTGTTGCGTACACTAAACTTTTCAAATAACCCCAGATACTAAAGTCCAACGGGTTTAGATCGGGATACCTTGGAGGCCAAGCAATGGGACCTGCTCGCCCTATCTATCTCCCAGGAAATTCATTGTTAAGATGTTCCCTAAGAGCACGCGTAAAGTGCGGTGGAGCTCCATCTTGCATAAACCAGAGGTTCAGTCTTAGATTTATAGGTAAATCTTCCAAAAGTTCAGGTAAAGTATTTTCCAAGAACTCGAGGTATGCAGGACCTGTTAAGCGTTGTGGCAACACAATCGGTCCTAACAACCGTTCCCTATCATGCCTAACCAGATGTTTCGAGAGAAACGTTGCTGGTGCCGAGCTTCAACGGTAGCATGAGGATTCTCGTCACACCAAACGTGATTGTTGTGGAAATTAAATATTCCATTTTTAGTAAAACCAGCTTCATCAGTGAAAAGGATGTTATCAGCGAAATCTGGCCGATCAGCAGCTGTTCGCAAAAACCACTCACAGAAAGCCCTTCTCGCTTGATAATCCGGAGCAGTAAGGGCTTGTACCCGTTGGATATGGTAGGGGTATAGGAGTTGCTCATGAAGAGTTCTCCAAACAAGATTGCTGCTTACACCCACTTGAGTCGAAATTCTTCTAACACTTCGGGATTTTCATCAATAATATTCAAAATTCGATCTTCTATCTGTGGAGTACATGCTAATCTCTGCCGTCCAGTATCAGAAGACCGCTTCTCAAACGAACCAGTTTCTCTTAGTCGTTGAAACACCGTCTGAAACATCACATGCGGAGGCAGTTGGCGATCAGGAAACGTTTCAGCATAGAAGCGACGCGCTTGTAAAGAATTCCCATTAGCACGACCGTACATGAACACCATATCGCTCATTTCAGCATCAGAATACGCAACCATTGTAATTGCTACAAGTTGCACAAAACGTCAAATTAAACTGTCATAAAACAATAGCTGATAAGCACCTGTTTACTGGGATATGTTATATCCATGTACTACTAGGAACACTCGCTGTTATTTCGTAAACGGTTGATTTGTGAACATATGTTTATTATGACTTTTAACCTTATTTTCGATCGTACTACATGCCCTTAAAATCTTTAAACGATGTTTCAAAACAGCCTGTATATAAATAAAAAATAGTGAAGGTAAAAAATAATAAAAATAATTGAAAGTAGTAAAGAATTATTATATATAACATTTCAATTAATATATAAAAAAAATCTCATTAATAATATGAAGGAGGTACTTACTTACTTATCCGCAACCTATCGGTGTAGAGGCATGAAGAAGTTACAAAAAAAAATAATAAAGCAAACCTTAACAAAGCTCTCGTTGAAATAAAATGTCCTTCGTATTTTTTTTTTTAAATTGCTTTGAAGAAAGTAATAAAACAGAGAAAACTAATTTGTTGGTTAAATGATAAATTTGAAAACAGAAAAATCTTTCAGAGAGTTAGGTATTGTGCGCAGGTGGAGAAACCTGCCACGGAACCTCGTAGAAACATTCTGAACATCTGTCCTAAACCTAGGTTTACTACAGATATTTAGACGAAAGGATTTTGTGATACAAGCATAAACAACTTAGCTCAACCAGCTAGCAGTAAATAATTTATGAGAAATATGTTCAAATTTTCTAATACCATAAATAAAACGAAGACAAGGATTTTGTATCTACTGAATACGATTTTTTGTAAGAATATCTACAGGAGAATGAAACGCAGCAGTACAGTATGAGAACTAAGGTAAATAAATAAAAGATTCATATAAATTCGTTTTAGTAGCTTCGTTGAAGATATGTCTATAGGGATATATTTTCTTTAAATTAATGTAGGTTAGCTTTATGTACTTACTAATTTGAGCTCGACAAACGACTCTCTGTTGTCGTAAGGATAAGAATATAGTGATAAAAATAAAATGGGTAGCTATTGCTTTAGAACCTGAGATAATGAATGGAAATTTCAGAGATAACAAATGCGGACTTTAAATGGAAGCGACTCATATAACTCATTAAATTTTAGTTTCAGGGTTGGCTTTTCAATTAAAATTGTATACGATTCTTTTTATCCTATATCTATGGAAGCTTCGATTTGCGTGCTGATTTATCGATTTGCTTCCACGACTGGACGATTTTCGTTAACTGGTACTTATTTTATCCGTCAACTTCAATTGCTCGCAGTTTTATTTTTATTGTTTCCCAATAAAGCAGTGGATCGAGACGTGCACTCGTTCCGCACTAAATAACGACCACAATAAAAAAAGCTCATTTTTAAAATCTTCCCGCATATCCCGTAATTGCTCGTTCTGAGAGTTTTTTTCCGTTTTTTTTATGAGATATGTCTGGTCGACTTCCATTAGATTCATCTACCCGTGCAATTTAAATTAACCAATTTCTACTTTATCGTATAGCTGATCGAAATTGAAAACTCCCAAGTGACATTTACTACGTCTCGTGTTTTTATTAACTTAAGAGAAAAGCAGATAAATTTTGTTGTTTTCTTTTACGACACGCTGAGATTGCCACTAGAATTCAAAATTATTGTGACAAAACAAATCTCGGCATTATTATTAAAATTTTAAAAACAAAATGATAGAAGTAAAGTAAAGTCATTTCATCATCACTTTTATAACTACTATCAATCCAAATTGAATGCCAGTAGTGATGTACCTACTAAAACCTAAAAAATTGAAATATGTAATTTATTTAAAAAATACTGTGATTTTTACATAGACTAGTAACATTACATTTGCAAATGTACATCTACATACATAGAGTTTGTGTAATTTACTTATCTCATGTAAAATATTTACAATTCGCCTGTACTAACACACAATAAAGATGTAATTTTTACATCATCAAAATAAATGATTTACTTTTACAGTATGTGAATAGCGAATGTTGATTTACTATAGGGCAGTTGTTTCACCATAATAATTAAACATGAAAACTGTCATAAAATAATTTTATATATGTAAGTTTTTCCTTTTTAAATCATAAAACTACGCCGCCTTAAGAGGACGCATCAACAGCTGATCAACTTATGGCATGGCAAGGCATTATGGATACTTTTAAAGCGTCGTGTAATACTAGCCCGTTTTGTATAAACATAGTGCTGTGGTCTGGCACCCCGGGTTTTTGTAAATTAAGTTTTTTTTTGTTCATTCCGTAAAGCGTTTGTCAATGTTCAAATTGTTTTATTTTCAAATAAGATTTCGTTAATGTTTTGGATTGTTTAATTTGTTTATTTTATTGTTCAGTTGTTTATATTAATTTCAGTCAGGTGTACATATTGCGTTCACTGGTATTGTATATATATTGTTATGTTTTGCGAGTTCGTCCGTTTGCGGACAGATCTGTGTGCGTTGCATCGCACGCATCTGAGATTTTTATACTTATACGATGGTTTAACCTTGTGAGTTCAGTTCCTTGATCGATACGAAAGTAAGTAGATATATATATAGTTGTATTTCATTGCTGACATTTTGTGATTATTGATTTCAAGTTATGAATTCACGTTTCTGATTTTATTTCGTTTATCACGGAACTCATTTAATAATAATTGATATTGTATTTTTGTGTACACAATTTAGATATAAGATCTGTTATTATTTTTACGTGCAGGAAGATATTTTAAGTTTAAAGAGTTATTTTTTTTTGTTCGTTGTTAAGTTTTCTGATTTGTAATAATTTATTAATCACCTCGGGTTGGGTGAATAAAAGCATTGTGCTTGCTTTTATTTTTCATTTATATAAATTACTTGAATGTTCCACGTTTAATTTAATTGTTTTAATATTGAGACCACGTGGATTGAATTGAAAAAAATAATTATTATCTTCCTGAACTCTTTGTTTTCTGTTGCTTTGTAAAAGGATTTTGAATTGTCCTTGTGTAATTTAAAGTCAAAAGCAGTTTTGATTTAGACCAGGACCTTTTTGTCCAAGGTTTCTTTTTCTGCAAAGTTTGTAATTAATTTTTTTTTCTTTTTTTTTTTTAAAAATTAATAAAATTATTGAATTTTTATGTCATTCAAAATACTGTTCTTTTATTTCAATTAAACCTTTTAAAATTTTTTTGGAGTAGGTATTAAAGAAAGTCAGTTTTCTTTCACCCACATTTTACTTTTCATGATAATAACCCTGAGTTTAATTGTTCTTTTGCGTATTGTAAAAACTGTTATCATTTGAGCTAGTTAATGTTGGTACATTCAGTACACAGCAATACGTACGATTTACTTTCTCTGTCTACACTATTGCATCTATCGTTAAGATGTGTCTGGTCTAGATACGTAATTTTACTGCTGCAATTACTCGATAGAGGCAGCACTTTGCAAGCATCTAATTTTTATTAATTAAAATTAAATATTTCTACTTATTTTACATTTGTTTTCGATTTGGTTTTTCATGAAAGTGTTTAAAATTAATTTTCGGATTTTCCTATAGGGCCAGTTTGAAATTTCTAGGAAAAATATATTTTCGTCACATTTCTGGCTATAGGAAAAAACTACAATTATTTTATGATGTATAAAACCAAATTGCATACTTACAAATGCAATATTTAAGATAAGATGTGTAATATTAGAATTACGAAAATGCCACTTTTTACAAAAAGGTAAATAACGTTATTGAAGATAGTCATGTAGTAGTTTATATGAAGTCATGTTATTTTTCTACGTATAATTGAAAAATGATAATATGTAGGGTGTTCTATTTAAATAACGGAGTAGGTATGCGTTTGTCTACTTCTGGAACACTC
Organism: Cetonia aurata; assembly: GCA_949128085.1. Lineage (NCBI taxonomy): Eukaryota > Metazoa > Arthropoda > Insecta > Coleoptera > Scarabaeidae > Cetonia > Cetonia aurata. The sequence goes on from OX421885.1 coordinate 5,906,092, forward strand.
TGCATAGTCAAAAATATTTTGAGATTATGCAGCATTGGATTCTATAAATTTTTTGTTAAAAAATGACAAATAGAGACGTAATCAAAGACCCAGTCTTCGGTGGGACAGCTTGTACATGTTTAAAAGATTTTTGTTTGTTTTACCTCTTCTTAAAATGCACCAACGCAACGTAAGAAAGTTTAAAATGGTAACAGTCAATAAAAAAAACTAAACCGCTACATTTATGAATAAATTCATATTTTTGAATTTTTTTATTAATAAAAGTCGATACGCGGTGTTTGATATCTACTGATATCCCGTTTACTTTTTATGCGTCTGTCTGGATGTGTTTTTAAAAAGAAATACCTTTACAAAAACTCCAGGGTACAGTAACAGTTAACTGTGTAGGCCACATTGAAAATACATAAAGTACACCGCGAAAAGTCCCGTGTTCCATTATTGAATTTGGTCAATTTCTACATGGTACATGAATGTAATTACATAATTTTGTGTGTACGGTTAACGGTTAACGCAATTTTCTGCCTAACAATGCCAGGTGAGAGCATGCTCAAAGGCTGGGTATAGCGAATAAGTGATAATTTTTTTTTCTACTTTATATTTGACTAACTTCATGTGGCGATATTGTTATTAAACACAGCTTCAAATGTTCACGGAAATAATAAGAAGAAACACATTTTCTTCATCTATATAGCAATCACTAAACCTAGAACTTAACTGTAAGAAGCTAGACATCTGTTTACCCCTTTTAGGTTAAAGTCCTAAAATTGGAACTATTACCAGTAATCTATAAAAATATGATCAAATACTATGTATGTCAAACAACTTTTTGTTCAATTTTTCCCTTGAATTTTTGCTGAAACTTTTAATATCTCTGTGATTTGTGCCATCCCTAGATCTAATGAGGCATTCTTTAATTTTTTTATATATTTTCTTTGGTTGATAATTTGTGCTGTTGATTTTGCAACCACTTATGTTTTCTGCTTTAACGAGATCATTGAATCTTATCTTGAAATTATCAACCAGTGTATCAATAGCAGTTCTAAATTCTTTAAATTGTAGGTACATACAATTAATCTAAGAGACAATTTTAAGTTAATAAGACAATTATAGCAATCATCGTACATTATTAACATGATACTGAATGACATTATGTTCCATAAACTATAATGCGATAGTTATTAATTACCTAGAGAAAATATCAATCACATAATCTTTTCATCTTAACGTACCTATAGGAAAAGCCATTACCATACTAATTCTCAGATATTAATGAACAGATTTGCTCAAGTCTCACGTACTTGCACTTTGGTAAATTACTTTTGCGCTTGTTGCATGTAAAGTGTAGCTGATGGTGTGTGTAATTGAAGAACTACACGAGTCTCATGCATTCATATTAAACTAGTCAAACAAGATCTTTTAGGCGTGATGTACTAACGTCTACACAAATAAGTATATTAGGTCATATAGTTTAAAACATTAACTTTAGGCAGCTCTGTTACCTTTGACAGATCTACGAACTCTAAATATAGCACAGGGCTAAATTAAGTTAAACTTGAACTTCCTGAAATGATCTCGGCATAGAAGTTTATCGCAGCAAACACTTTCCGGTGTAATAAATCAAAGACGATTTACGGTGCCGTCTTATAATTAAGTAATCGTCTTTCGTAAAGTAAGTATGTAAATCTAGACTTATCGGATTTAGATTCACCAAATGGGAAGATTTTGAATGGCAGGGCAATTCAACTTGTGCTTGGTTTAATTTCGAGGAGCATTCATTGGAGGATTCCTTAAAATTGTTTATGCAAATTAGATTAAACTCTCTCTCTCTTTTGTGATATATGCATAGAAAAGTCATGTAAATATGTGTTTTATTATATAATCACTCATTTGATATTCTTAATATAATATGCATGTAAGTATAGGTATACAGGCTGGCTCCCCACATTTTCGTCTGTTTTTATATGAAAAGCGGTATATTATTTTCAAAATACTTTTATTGGGGATTATATACACTCCGCCAAAAAAGTATCGCATAAACTAAAAAAGGGCATTTATGAACCAAGATATTTTTATACGTTCACAAAAAGTTTGCCTCGTGTATGTGAACTATAAAAACACTAACAAAATAATGGAACTTAGCGTTTTTACTTTACTTTTTTCCTAAAAGAACACATTTAGAAAAATGCATATGTGTAAGGTTTGCTCAGTTGTTTATTGAAAGTCTTCCTATACGGACAAATTTTAAAGTGCGAAGTCAGAGTTCTGTACCAACGCTTTTAAAACTAAAATGAGCAATTTAACTTCAGAACAAGTGGCTGCTATAGTTGCTTTAATCGAAGATGGACGATCTCAAGCATACGTTGCTAATTTGATGAACATCAATCAGTCAAGTGTTTCTAGAGTCGTAGGGACAGGTTACAGTAGAAGACCTGTACCAGGTCGTCCAAGATGTTCTACTCGCCAAGATGACCGCTATTTACTACTACAAGCATTACGTCGAAGACATGTAACTGCAAGACAATTGCAGAACGACTTGGCTAGAGTCAGAAATACTCGTGTGAGTACTCAAACTATTCGGAATAGGTTACGACAGAGTGGATTAAGAGCTAGAGTAACTGTAACAGCCCCTCGTCTCACTAGGAACCACCGAGTGGCTCGCTTAAGGTTTGCCAGAGAACATGTAAATTGGAACATTAATGACTGGGCCAATATACTCTTCACAGATGACTCAAGATTTGGTCTTTACACCTCAGATAGGCGTATCTCAGTGTACAGACGAGACGGTGAGCGCTATTCGCAGTGTAATATCAGACCTAGACCTAATTTCGCTGGTGGCTCTATTATGGTTTGGGGAGGCATCTGTTTAACAGGTCGTACAGAGTTAGTACCAGTAGACAGAGGTACACTGACTGCCCACAGGTATATAACGGACATTTTAGAAGAACATGTAGTACCATATGCGCAAATTATAGGAAACGAATTCATGTTAATGCACGATAATGCACGACCGCATGTTGCAATAATCGTCCAGGAATACCTTAACGATGTTGGTATTCCAGTTTTAGATTGGCCTGCGGTAAGTCCGGACATGAACCCTATCGAGCACGTGTGGGACCTCCTTCACAGACGGATACGAACCCAAAATGTTCCCCAGCGGACCTGCATGGACTAGCAAATGCTCTCCGTGACGAGTGGGAGAATTTGGATCAGGCTTATATACGGCGGTTAATCGAATCTCTGCCAAACCGTATGCGAGCGGTCATAAGAGCCAGAGGTGGCAATACTCAGTATTAAAAGCTACTGTTATGACATTTTTATTTCCAAAATTATAATTTCTTGTTTTAATAAAAATCTCAAGTATGAGTTCTTGTTTTTATTTGGCCTGTATTTTATTTAAACAATCATAGAAATTATATCTTAGAGCGCATTAAAGTATATTTACAACTTTATGCTACAAACAAAGATTATGCGATACTTTTATGATTCAAAACTAAATTATGCGATACTTTTTTGGCGGAGTGTATATTCGTAAGGAGCACATTTTAATTTTTTTTGGAAATATACAGAGTGACCCAAAAAAAATTACACATCAATGTTATGAAAATTTAAATGGAACACCCTATATATTATGTAATATTTTGATAGTACGGACTGAATAAAGGCAAATTACTCTTAAGTTTCCTATACCTAACTCAATCCGTTTCTGAGATAATTAGCTGTTCTTCAAAATGCAAACCATAATTTAGCACGTGTGCCTGTCTTACATATTTAAGCTAGATATTTTAAATTACATTTATTTTTTAAACAAAGCACTAGACCTGACAATAAAATTAAAATGATGCTTAAAAATTGTACAGGGTGAACAAAAACCTACTTTTCATTTTCGCTAACATTAAAGGCAAATAACTTTCTTATTATAATGGAACAGCCTGTATTTATTATCTTATTTGGATTTTAATTTTAACCGTCTTTGAGATTGTATAAAGATATTCTGTCTATCTCTTGTAGTTTCTTAGTAATTTAGAATTTTCTATTTCAAATACTAATATTTAGCCACTTTTTTTCTTCAAAAGTAGGCTTGGAAGAAACATCAGTTATTATTTATTATAAACAAAAGTCATTTGGCAGTGACACAACTTGTTAGTAATAGCACCATCGTTGTATAAGCTAAAGAAGAGAGGATTGATATGATTTTAATAGTTGGGGAGTGTGAAGAAAATTGTTTGCTGACATCAAGGATTTATGCTCAATTCTTGATAAGCATTTGTTAAAAAATTTGTTGCAAATTATCGGGAGAACAACAAGTGTATTTTATAAAATTTATTAAAATCATATTTATCGAATCGGCAGGGATTTGTGTTATACAACGGTTTCAAATCAGCTCCATATCTATTTACCTCCGGTATTGTGCAGGGTCCAACTTGGACCTCTGTTATTTAACATGTAGGTACATAAAGGAGCTCTTTCACAAGCTGAACTGTATAACTGCCTTAGCATATGCTGGCGACTTTAAAATATATACAATCGTAACTTGTAATAATGACTGCCAAAAGCTACAGCGGGATTTATGCATAATTAATTATTGGTGTCAAAAGAATAACATTACACTTAATGTTAATAAGCGTGCCATTGCTTCTTACCGTAGATGTTCAAATGCTATAACTTACGATACTATAACCAAATGGTGTTCCGAATTTAAATTGAAGTTGGACGTCAGTAAATGTTCATTTGTTTGCTATACCAGGAAAGTAAATTTTCTTGACTCTGTTTATAAAATAGACGGCAAAGCTTTAAAACATTCTCATATTGTTAAGGATCTTGGTGTTTTATTTGACTCTCGTCTTTCTTTTGTGCCACACATTACTAACTTATCTATTGCTGCGTCTAAAACACTGGGTTTTATATTACGCGCATCGAAATTCTTCAATAATATATCTCTAGTAAAAACTTTGTATTTCACCTTTGTTGTAAGAAAATTTGAGTATGCTTCTGTTATATGGTCACCACACTATACTTATCTACAGCTATCTATTGAAAAGGTTCAACGCCGCTTTTTAAAATATCTTTCCTTTAAACTGGACAACACATACCCGGAGAGAGGAGTCGACTATACTTTGCTTTTGACAAGGCATGGCGTGACATCACTGGAAATCAGACGGAAAACACACGGAGCCAAGTCAGTGTGGAAGATAATCCAAGGAAAAACTGATTGCCCTTCTCTTCTTTCTAAAATAAATGTCTTTGTTCCCCGCATTTCCTATCGTTCTTGCCCCACCTTCACGTTTCCATTTTCCCTTACCAACTTATTACAACATTCCCCTTTATTATACAATTCCATGTGGTACATACTTTCTTGTGTCAAATATGTTCTGGCAAACCGCAATAAGTATGCAGACCATCAGCATCACCCTCATGACACCAGAAGTAAGAACAAATTAATGCTGCCTTACCACAGGATGCGTAAGAGTGAAACAAGCACAAACTGCAGCTGCATAAAACTTTATAATAAGATCCCGTCCAGTGTCACATTTACACCCGCCCGGATATGTTCTGCGATGGTTGAGAGCTTTACTTATAGAGAGGACTCTATTCAGTAGCAGAATTTTTAAACTGTGATTTACATTTATATTAAACTCTTAAAATTATTTATTTATTATCCGATTTTAACGTTTGTGTTTGTCTTTCATTCATAAATTCAAATATTTAAAACTATTGACATGTACGCTATACACGAGATATTTTACTTATGTGTATTCATATATATACTGACGTTGTACTTACTAACTGTAACTACATACATTATATATATACAATATACAATATACAAATATTCACTATGTGTCGATCTGCTGATATGTGTTATGAGGACATATTTCACAATTCTATTAATAATTTACTATTAAATTGATATAAATTCATTAATTTTTCTCACTCACATTTTGTTACAAATTCTGTTTCTTTTTCTATTTACTTGTTGGAGAATTCTTATATTATTATTATATTTTGTAGTATTCATTGTATATATATTATGTCTGTATGTACTGAACTTTTGTATTTTTACCCTTTATATGGTAAACCGTTGGGTTTACACATAAAAGTGCCTTAGAAATGTTAAAACGGTTTTTTCGTATCGTCAAAGAGAAGTGAGTTATTGGGCATTCTCGAAAACTCGAGAAACTCATTTTTTTTGCTATAACTCAAAAACAAAAGAATATAACTAACTTTCGTTTTCGCCATTGAGAATATCTCGAAAAAAGAGATCCGGCCTTGGTCACTCTTTTTTTCGTATCTCTTACGGTTACCGAGTTGCCCTATTCTGACAAGCAATTTGGACCACCTCGTACAATGTTCAATTTTTAATTGTATGTTCAAGTAACAAAAAAATGTAATTTTGTCACTCATGAGAATGGGTTAGAAAAATATAAGTTGGTGTTATTTGGACTGTTCCCATCGTCTGTTGGATTGTGCAAATCCGACGTGGCAGTGATTCTACTGCCGTCATCAGGGTAGCCCTGATGACGATGGAAATAGTCCAAACAACACCAACTCACATGTAATTTTGTCAGTGACATTGTTTGTATTGCATTTTATTTATTGTAATCATTTTTACTATAGTTATTCATTACATGTAGTCAAAATTACATTCAGTAGTAATATAATTTAGAAAGAAATATTTAAAGAAATATATTAATGTGAACGAAAAGTGTAAATTAACGACTAATAAGATATATAGAGATGCAATTAATATTTCAATGTTTATTCAATATATGTATATATTTTCCTTTGTAAATATATACCTACTCAATAAATAACCTTTTAAATATTTACACAGAAGTAAATGTTTCTCCATTTAGGCCCTAGCCTTGCATGACTGATAATCAGAAAACCCCACGTTGCATCAAATGGTGATATATCGCCAAAAGGGAATTCCTACAGCCCCTGAAAAATAATCCAATAATCGATTTATAGACTGATAATAACAATTCAATTACATTGAGTGCAGTGTCTAATCTGCCTCCAGATCTTCTGAAATTGTTTCTTGCTCTCTATCAATATATAATACATGTCATTTTAATAATGGGATAGCTTCCATTTCGGTGATTTATTCTTATACAGAGAAGTTTTGAATAAAATCTAGGGCAATTACATATTTTCATTGTATTATGTTTCCTGTAATCTAGCAACCTAATATATGTTGCTTTTTATTCTAAAGAAATATATATTCTTACTCGAATAAATAAGTTCTCTCACGGATGGAACAATAAAACAATCGAAACAGAAGATATACATATGTACTTTGAAGATTTCTGGTAAAGGTAACTTTCAGCCCCCAAGTAAAGAAAAATCACTTTGTATTCCTGTATATTGACATTCCATTTTCTTGTAGGTACTCTCAGCGGAGAACCAACATGCATATATTGTTTCGGGTATCTATTGATGTCTCTTCTGGAGACAAGTAATGTTAAAAGCATGTTTTGTCTGTATGTGATATGTTGAACGTTGATATTTTGCGAAAATTGTGACTGTAATGATTATGAAAGTAATATAATCCTTTTGTAGACGTCTTATTTTTAGGTAAACGTAAATTGCGATAATAATTAACCCTTAATCCTCTCGGTAGACATGGTTCCGTAATATAATATGTAAATTACGGCAAATGGTTAAAAGGATGTTCTAATCCTATTGTAAATTACGGCCACGCCTCTTTACACAGCATAAAGAAGGTATATTGTTACATTTAAGTTTTTAGAAAAAATATCAAAAAAACTCGTAAACTTGGGGATAACGCCATCTGGTACATTACTTGAAAACTAACCGTTAGTACAAATTATGACGTTTACAGCAGCGCTAAATACCCTTTCAAACAAGCCCAAGTTTCTTAAATTCGGATAAGAACTACAGAACTTGTAGCAGGTTTTCTCTTTCAAATTTGACCACTCCTACTACACTCATAATTCAAAATGTGACAAAACGTCTTTAATCAAAGTGGTGCGCAATAAACTAAAAAAGGCATTTAAAATTATAGCTAATTCTGAAACTTTTTCTAGCGTTTCCTTGGCTACTGCGCCCCCTAGCGGTCACGTTTGGAATGTAAAAATATTAATTTTTCACTAAATTTCCATTTGCCATTTTAGTTATGATTTTTTTCTCATCACTATACACCTATTGTAGTTTTCAAGATATCACAATTCCCCACACTTACTGCAGCAACGTGGAGAATAGTGAAAATCTGGAAGAAAGAATTGTGAATATATTTAAAACTAAATTGAATATAAACATGGGTCCCGAACATATAGTTGATTGTCACAGAATTGGGAAGATAGTCGATGGAAAACAAGCTGTTATAATTAAACTTACAAAGCACAATTATAAGCAGTTAATATTCAAAAGAGTCCAAAAACTAAAGGCGACAAAATATTCTTCTCAGAAGATCTGACCCAAGAAAGATTCAAACTACTTAAAGCAGCTAAGGAAAAATTTAATAATAACAATGTTTGGACAACCAATGGCATTATCAACGTTAGGAATGGTACTAGAAAGTTTAAAATTAAAAACATGCTAGACCTCCGTAATGTGAGATAATCGATCTAATGCCCGACAAATGCTGAGGCGACTACGTGTGATGTCTGCATAATGGGGACCAGGGGCGGTTGACCAGTGTGAACGCTAAGTACATTTATTTCTCATTATGTGTCGAATTGCTATTTAATTTCTTCGATTTTTTTTATCTTTGTAAAATCGATCTGATGAATTTACAGCTTTATTTTAACTTTGATTTTTAATTAATTTGATGAACTTTATTATTATGTACCGCATGGATGTATTTTCTGCTTATGCACTTCCTAATGTTTGTTATTTTGGAGCAATTCGCGACATAGCGCAGTATTTAATTTACACCGCTCACATTTCTATTTTTCCGTTTTGTGTTTTCCATCCTATATAATTGAATTTCAATTTTACTTAGCCTAGGTAAATGGAAAATCATATTTTCAAAACATTATTACTTTCATTTATCATTATGTGCCGAATTGCTCTTTAGTTTCATCGATTTTTTAATTATGTACCATGGACGACATGAAAAACGGGGACAAGTCTAAATACCGAATTCAGCATTATTTAACTACTGTATATGGTACTTTCAATGTATTCCTATATTTGTTTCTGTATTAACAAGTGAAATGATGTGATCATGTTCATTTCATTGTCATTTAATTTGTCAATTTTACATTTTAGGAACATATTATTACGCATTATACATTAAAGAAATAAAAAAAAATGCTAATATTTTGTAAAGCCTCCATTTTGCTCAATAACGCTCTGAAGACGTCGTGGCATTGAATAAATTAAAGCTTGTGTGTATTCCGGTGCAATTTCTTCCCAAATGTTTTCGATTACTTGCCACAGCTCTTCTGAATTTTGGGGTCTAAAATTGGCATTATAAATTTTCTTCACCATACTACCCCAAACATTCTCAATGGGGTTCAATTCAGCACTGTTTGCCGGCCAAAGTAATACAGGCACTTCGTTCTCTTCAAACCATTCCGTAACAACATGTGAAGTATGAATAGGGCTGTTGTCTTGTTGAAATATAAAATTTCCAACAAATATTTGTGTTATAGAAGGTAGCATTATGTTGTCTAATATGGTTCTGTAAATATTTCCTGTTAATCGTTCATCTATTCTCCAGCAAATCCCCGGTCCACTAACGCTGATCCAAGCCCAAACGTTTATACTGAAACGTCCACTTCTTTTAATTTGTTGAACGTATTCATGCGAATACCTGTTACTGTTGCGTGGTCTATATAATCTTAATCGACCGTTATGACATGATTGAAAGATCTTTTCATCTGAAAAAATGACACTATCCCAAAAATTATTGTCCCTATTAACATATTCTTCTGCAAACTCCAGACGTCGTTGTTGATGAACTTGAGTTAGGAACCCTTTTCTTGCAGCAGAATAGTTTCTTAAATTAGAATTTTTAATACGACGAAGAGCTGTTCTATGCGACGCAGGAAAAGCAGTTTCCTCTTTTGCTGTTACTGCGGTAGAAAATGGATTATCTCTGAGGTAATTAATAAGTGCTGCATCATTATCCGCTGTAGTAATCCTTGTTCTTCCAGATCCAATATATCTTGATAATCTTGCTTCATTAACCCATCTTTGCTTAATTCTCAGGATAGTATTTTTACTTTTGTTAAACTCTTGGGCAACTTGTCGTATTGACCACCCGTTTTCCAACATTGTCACTACTCTTGCTTTATTAACTGTGCTTAAATGTTGAGGCATTTTCAATTAGATTATACACATAATGAAATAGATAAGTCAAAATTACAGAATTATTAAAAAAATTTCTATGGCAACGATTTCCTAAATACACCTATTCACAATAACAATTTCAGTGTACCCATTTTATTTGGCGCCGGTGGTACAATCGGTATAATTTAGTAGTATTCACTTTTGTTTTGTGATGGATTTACAGTTTTATTTTAACTTCTGGCTTGTTAACTGCTTACACAGTCACTTATGCATATTAGTACTCTATTTTTTAGTAGGCACTTTCGCACTATTCTGTATTTTGATTAATTTCATTATCTACTGCAGGCATGTATATCTGCTTGTTCTGTTTATGCACTTACTTAATGTTTGTTATACTTCATATTACTTTACTGTCTTCCGCATTTAATGTTGGAGCAACTCGCGACATAGCGTAGTATTCAATTTACACCGCTCACAAGTATTTTGTATAACTTATTTTTTATTTTTCCGTTTTCCTTCTTATATAATTGAATTTCAATTTCATCATATTTTCAAATTATTACAATTAAATGTCAGATCACTAATCCCATCGTTTAATACTCTTAAAAATGTTTTATCACAATATAAGTGCGACATCTGCTGCTTGTGCGAGACTTGGTTGACCAGTAGTACCAATAACTGTTAGTTATATATTGATAATTACTCCCTCATTAGAAAGGATAGAGGGAGTCGTGATGGGGGAGTGGCTATGTATGTTAAAAACCATTTAAAGTTTAAAATACTTAATGTCGGTTGAGAACTTGAGCAGCTGTGGATCTCCGTTAGGCTGAACGGGAAGAATTGCAGCTTCGGGGTAGTTTACAGACCACCTTCTTACAACTATAATCTCTTTATTAATGAATTAGAAACCAGCTTATCTATAGTTGCCCCAGTTTCTGTTGCTGCCGCTGTCACTGTTTCTGTTTTTGATTTTCCTTTTCATAGCTTCTTGATACCAAATTAGATCGTAATCTGCCTGTGATGTTGTTCTTTCAATGTTATGTCTCATGTCCTCGCATTGTTATTATAGTTATACCTTTTTAAATCTGTGGTAGTTGAACTAACTAATGCTTGGCTTGTTCGTTTGGCGATCTTCTCTAGCTCGGGTGCTTTTGATTCGTTCTTTAAACCTTCAGAAATAATATTAGCCCGTCTGCATTTGTATATAAAAAGGTGTAGTTTTCTTCTCTGGTAAGAGAAGGCGGCATCGTTTGAATGGCTCCGGGACAAAAAACAATCTTTATCCGCCCTGAGCAAGGGTTCCATCTAAAAAACTATCTCATTATTGTTGACAAGCCTACGGATCACTCGATGTACGTAAGAATATTTTCAAATTTTGAAGCTATTTCAACAATTACTTAATAAATGAATTTAACACAAAAAACAACTTACCTGTAGGTATGTAAAGAATAGTGATTCATAATAGCTAGCACATTTCTGAAATTATTTTGCAAATTGAATTGAAATAAATGTTCAAAATTGGAAATTAGTGTAACTTCCCTTTCGTTTTATTATTATTATAGTATCGGATTTTGTCTTGTAAGCAACGATATTGTTTTTACTATCAAACATCCTAACAAAACATGTTTTTCTATTTTGCGTTCATAAAAACGCAATTGTAACACGCTTTTGCGTATCGAAAAGTGCTTCATTGTGATACGCCTTTTTTCATTTCTATAGGTTGGCTGTATTGAATACATTATGACAGAAAGCAAAATTGACGTTTAATGCATGTAAATTGTAAATACTTTAATCAAAAATTCTATACAAATTTAGTTTACATTGTTATTGTTATGAAACGTGGAATTACTGTATACATTTACACTGACGGAACAAGTATCTTGAGCATGTATTGTTATGCCAGGCAAATTCTTCGTAACAAAGTTTTGCTGAGTTATGTTATTGGCTTTAATGGTAGACTCTTGTGATTGAGAATCATTCGATGATATAACTCTAGAATGACCAGATGTACTTGGCCCTGATAAGTTGTGCGCTACAGCCACTTTACTTTTCATAGATGTTTCGATGTAACCCTCAGCTACCGCAGATGACTTCCATCCACCATGACGTTTTATAGTCAGCAAATCACTGCCTGCGTCTGCTAAGTGTGTAGCACTAGAACGTCTGAAGCAATGTCCAGTATAAAGCTCTGAATTGGACAATTTTAGAAAATCAGCTATTAATTTAGGCATTTTGCCAATCGTATTAATTCCAATCGGGCACGATATACAATAACCATTGCGATATGTAAGGAAGAATCTTGAATGATTAATATTTTTTGGTCGCAGGGCGACATATTTTTTAATTAAAGTAATCCATCTTTCATCCGTAATTGCAAAAACTCTTACGATATTATTTTTTGTTTTAGGTACTGTCACCAAAATAATATCACTCTTAAATTCTAAATCATGTATGAACATATTTGTTAATTCATCTCGTCTACAGGCACCTGTGTAACCCATTATTAAAACGATCTAAAATTAAATCCATTACATAAAAAATTACATTTTGCAAATAATATCGTACCTTTCTTGCTAAATACAATGCGTCAGAACCTTCTTCTATAAATTTATTAATATCTTCAATGCATAAAATTTTAGATTTCTTAGCCTCAGAGAATCGTTTTAAATAGGCTTGTAATTTCATATATTTTGATATGTCTGTATTTTTATAAATGGAAAAGCAAGAACGAAGCATGGAATACATAGACCATAAGGTAGAATATTTCTTATTTTTACCTTGTAATTCAAAATATGCCAATAAAATGTTTTCAGATATTGTGTTGACATTATTCTGTACAGCCCATAGTTCAAATTGATGGTAGCATTTTTCATATACTGCTTTTGATTTTTTCGGTAATAAATTTATGACGGCGTTATCCGCAATTTCACGCAGTTGTGGTGGCGTACAAGATAAATTTGTCTCAGTATCACTCATTTTTTACAGTTTACAGAGACTATATTATGAAATATATTGTTTAAACAATTTAAATAGCCGAATTTGAATTTTGAATTCGTCAAATGTCAATCGTATGTCAATGTGACCAACTTCATATAAAAATAAAACTCAACATTTTTAATGAGATTTTTATTAAGTATTTATTATCAATTTATAATGCAAAATAGAAAAAATAGTATAAAGGACTCGTTTCATAAGGCTTTTTGTCGCACTCGTTCATTAGAAAACTCGCCTGCGGCTCGTTTTCTAAACTTGAACTCGTGCGACAAAATCATGCCTTATGAAACTCGTACTTTAATATACTATTTTATCAAAGTACTGTAACTACACGACCTAAAGTTTTAATAAAAAAATATATTTGGTATTGTAAGTGCCGTACTGCTTAAAATTATTTTCTAACGTTCTGTTTGTATATGTAACATCAGTAACATGGTAGAATTTAAACTGTTCCGCTTTCGGCAGATTTACCGCTATTGCGCACCGACCGCAGTTTAATATTTTATGCCAGAAATGGCTGTTACGGAAACTTTTTCTCGTTTAGTAAATGTTTCCTCGTCCCGTTTTCCTTGACCGGGTGCGTTCTGCGTGAGAGTACAGCTGGCCGCCGGAAAAACTGCCTACACTAACTCAATTACTGCTGTTTTCGCCGATGTCGAAATGAAGTAGTACGCAAAATAATAATTTGAAACAAACGAACGACGACTGCGAAGAACGTTCCATGTAACGGAAACGGTCCGCCCAAATTACACCGTAAAGATTAGCTGGTGGGTAAGAGACGATAGACGCTGGTACGTGAATTGGGGGGTCGTATAATTTATTTTGCCTAAAATATGAGAGAATCGCGGTGAATATTAAATTTAATAATAAAAGGCGAACAACTTCGAAATTATTTATGCTGACTGATTTCCATTATTACAGCTACTGTGAAACTTCGTACTCCGATAGAGCTGTAGATTTAAGGAATTCGAACAAGTTAATAATGGAGGGAAATAAACGTGAAGGTGCTAATTTAACTCCCAATTTCATTTAACTTATCTTTGTTATTTCCAAACGAATAGGGTAATTAGATATTCTTTACACGTTCATATTTTCTTAGGATGAATGTAACACAATAGGTTATTTGGCTTGTGTAGTGCGATATTTTATAAAAGTATCTACATTTGTCAATTTGTGAACAGATTTTAACTGATTCAAATCATATAATTTAACTTTCCTTATTTTAGAATTAGCAAATGTGTTAAATGATATTAAGAACTAACAGTATTCATTAACCTATTTTGCAAGAAAAACGACAAGTCTATGTATTTTCAATAACACAATATCGTTTAACAATATTCAGTGTGCAACACAAATATGTGGAAATTGCTTATGTATACAGAATGTCTCGACACTCGTCCACTACGGTAGCTAGATTCATGCGACAACAAGTTTAATAACAAAACCGTACCTGAAGAATCCTCTAAAAATATTTTCAATTTCCGGAAACGTTGCATTATACCGAAAATCGATAGCAATTTTCCTATTTTGAATGGAATCATATGTTTTTTCTTACATCAATAAATTCTGCAGATTATTTGAATACATTTTTTACTAAAGTTCACTATCTCCAAATTTAATAGTTTTTTGAGGTATTTACAATTTTGTCAAAATTTTGACATTTGCATCTGCTTCTATAGTATTCTGTATTTTATAAACCATTAGAGATATTGATCTCATTTTGTTATGGTATAAGAAAAATAGTCGTGTATGCCAACTGCTGTCGTAGAAGCTACTACATTTTATACAAAGTGTTAATAAATGGATGGTCAACGTCGGCACTTTTAAGAAAATTCAATTTTTTCAAATGTATGTCTGTAAGTATTTAATATTACGGTGATAGTACACTATCTATCTATCGTTTCGTTTGCTTTCACCCCTGTGTTTCCCGGAACCGACAGTAAGGTTACCTTGTTTCTTTTGCCTAGCTCATTTAGTTTTTCTAGACACTCCCAAACTATATTGGGGCTGATTATGTTTGACCTCAGCGCCCTGATGGCTCCTTGACTATCAGATATTATGATAATCTCTTGCTTTTCCTAGCTTCTGTCAATGTTGAACTGGATGCATCTTTCAATAGCGTATATTTTTCTCTGGAAGATACTTCGGTACATCCCTAAGCTTTCGAAATATTTGGTTTTAGGCGCATATACCCCTATTCCAGTTCCCTCTGCCGTTTTGGAACCACCCATGTACCATTTGATGGCGTGTCTATTGAGTTTCGAGATGGTGTCTTTGTGCCGTTCGCTCTTGGTGCTAAGCTTTGTGGTAAATTCTTTCACAAAGCTAAACTTCCTTGGAATGTCGTCTCGGGGCATGTCCCAGGTTTGGTCACCTTCATTAGGCTGAGGCCTATGCCTAACCATTCCTTCCCCGATCATTCTGTGTATGGTCCTTTTTGCTATGCTCTCCACCAAAATGTGAAGAGGAGTAAGATTTAGGACCACTTCCTTAGCTGCTGTTGGACAGGCATTAACCCCGTTAAGCATACACATGCTAATGTTTGCACTTTGGAGAGATTAACTCTCGCAATGGCCAGCTAGTTCTTTTGCTCCAAGCCACGGCCTCATAAGTGATCACTGATCTTACTATTGCTGTATAAATCCAGAGCAGTATTTTTGGGTTGCATCTCCAGTTATTACCTGCAAAGTTTTTACAAACCATTAGAGCCTTTTTTGCCTTGTTAGTTACTTCAAGCTCATGCTTATTCCACAAAAGTTTATTATACAGAATAAAGCCTAGATATTTCACCTCCTTCTCCAGTCTATGTCTTGTCCATCTACTATAATGGTTTTGAAACTGGGATCTCTTTTTCTTGTGAATGCTATTAGGGTAATCTTAGCGGGGTTGATGTTAAGGCCCACTGATTGGCACCACCTTTTTGTGATATTGAGTCCTCTTTGAACTATGTCACAGAGGGTATTCTTAAACTTTCCTCTTGCAAATATGACTATATCATCACCATACCCATGGCAAGATATGCCTAGATCAGTCAAACTGCATAGGAGTTCATCTACTATCAAACTCCACATTAGTGGAGAAGTAACTGCCCATTGTGAACATCCTGTCGTACACTGAATGCAATAATATTTAAAAGAGAGTGAGTTACAATATCATAAAAAAATTATTGAACCTAATGTATGTACACATTATCCAACTAAATAAAAATTGAAAATATTCAAAATGTCTGCCATTTCTTTCTATGCATCGTTCTATACGGGATTCAAAATTCCTATGTACTCGACTTAGTTCTTCTTTGCTGATGGATCTACATGCTTGCCTGTTTATTATTTTCATTTCTCCTACATAGTACAGACAATTTTGATAAATAATATCTTTCAACCTTCCCTAAATATAAAAATCTAAACATGTAAGGTGTCTGGTGATCAAGCTGGCCAGAAAACTGCAGACCCTCTACTAATCCGTTTATTCGAAAACATTTTTTTTTTCTTACATGCACAGTGAAATGTTCAGGACAGCCATTATGCTCAAATCACATGCGGTTTCTTGTTTCCAAATTTGTTTATGAAAAAGTTGGTGTACGCATTCCCGTTTAGCGTTTCTTCAAGGAAGTGTGTTGCAATTATCCGATCACTATAAGGATACTGCACCATGTGTTTACGCTCCACACATTTTGATTATCTACTTCTTTCATCCAGTGAGGATTTTCGCGCGACCAGTAATGCAAATTACGATGATTTATTTTACCATAGTAATGGTGAAGTGTTTAAATGTTGCTTGTGTTGATGACTGTCAAAGGTACTTGTCTTTTTCATAGCCCATTGCAAAAAATGTACTGACATTTTAATACATAAGTAAATAATGGTTAATATCTTGAAAACGGCTACAAATAAGCATATAAATCCTTCATCGATGAGTTGCAGAGTTCATTTTTGCATCGAATTCTATAATTAGAAATATAATGTTACGTTTGAAAAAATTGAATTTTCTAAGGTTAAAGGTGTCGAAGTTGACCATCGATTTATGAACACTCTGTATAAAATGTAGTGGTTTCTATGACAGTATTTGGTATGCACGCCTATTTTCTTGCCGTAACAAAATGAGACCATTATGTCTAATGGTTTATAAAATACAGCATACTATAGAAGGAGACGCAAATGTCAAAATTTTGACTCAAAAACGATTGAATTTAGAGATACTGAACTTTAGTGAAAATTATATTCAAATAATCTGTAGAATTAATTGAAGTAAGAAAAAACTGATTCCATTTAAAATAAGAAAATTGCTATCGATTTTCGGTATAATGGAACGTTTCCGGAAGTAGAAAATATTTTCAGAGGATTCTTCAGCTAGGGTGTTGTAATGAAATTTTTTGTCGTAGCTGCCACAGACCGCGAGATAAAGATAGTGGATGAGTGTTTTCAAACAGCCTGTATATTGCCGAAGTATTTAAGAGATATACAAACAATTTCTGATGAACTTTATTTTAACATATTAATTTGTCAGTATCGATCTCATAGTTAATAAAGCGTAAATTCATATATGTTGAAGGTAAGAAGTCATAAAAAAAATTATATTGCATACTAACTATTTAAATGATCTTATTTTTTAGGGTTTTGGAATTACTTTTACGTATGAACAGAAAATATCATAAAAAACTATTCCTTGTTGCCTTATCTGTATCATTATAACATTTAAACACAGATAAGGATATTTCTTATTAGAAATCATGGGAAAAAATACAGGTTGCCTTGGTTACACCTTAGTGTTAAATTTCAAATTTACGATAATAAGTTTTACGATTTATGTACGTATAAATTTGAGTTTAAGTACGTTTTCACCAGTGTCTCTTCGGGCAAGATAAACGAAATGTGCCGAAATGTCACTCCGCGCTATAAAAATGTAATAACTAAACTCCCTCAACTTGCTAGAGCACTGTTTACGCAGTCATTTTCTTATCAGGTTACTTCACTCCCAGATGAGAATTTTAAAAGGGCCGAAAAGTTTTGTCATTACAACGTTTAAATTAGAATTTCAGCTCGTGCTCTCTGCCATAAACATTTTTATTCCGTTATTTTTTCAATTACGCTTTGCATTTGGAGAAGCTCTTGAGCGACAATTTCCAATGTAACAGTTTAATTTAAACTTATTTATCATCTGCTGTATCCTCTTATCTCCTTTTTTAACCGACGAATTTGGAATAAATCAAAAAGTTCACCGGAAAAGTTTTTTCCCTTATTCCGAATTCCACACATTTCAGTTAAACCTTAGCGGTTTTATTTGGTTTATATTAGCTACCATTAACCGATGTTGACATACTTCTTGCTTAATTCTAACTTCTTAATTATTATTACACTTCTGTTTTATATCCTCAATATTCTTCATTTCCTCACCTGTAAGATTTTAATGAGATGAGTACCTAATTAACATATTTCTTTAAATCATTTGTACTAAATGCTATTTCGTCCGGTATGGATGTTACGTCGTTTCTGTTCTATATGTTAGTGAAGCACATGCAATATTTGATGTCTTCAGCGCCTCCACCATATGAGTTCCCCATACTTCGTGTTCGCTTAACGATAAAAACGGCTGATTTAATACCGTGGCAGTAATTGTGGTCGTACACAAAAGCATTATTATAAGTTCATTATCTTACCATATTTATCATAAAACTTAACGACGCTTTAAGAGTTACCGCAAATAACATGATGGAAAAACCTTAAAAATAGTGCTACTTAGGTACTTTTATTGATAATTTACTACAGGTATTTTTCGCTACCGGTTTCGATTTCAAAATAGCATCTTTTCCAACCGAACAGACAATTTCTAATAGTCAAACGAAAGAGACACAACGAAAACAGAATATAAATAATAACTTACTTTTTTTTAATTAACCGCAATAAATTCTTGTGAATTTCTACTTTTAAATCCTTTTCTCCTTTGGGAATGCCGACTTTTATTATTATACACAAACATATCCACTAAACTAATACCATAAAAGAAAAATGGAATGAATTAAAAACACATACACCTGTGACTTTAAATGATTTTATTGATATAGGCAACTACATATTTTAATTTTTAAAGAAACTTTTATAACCAGAGTTTGGTACACCAATGGAATCCCGTATCTCTGCTATTGTGGCAAACCTGCTTATGGAAAAATTGGAACAAGATAGTTTAAGCAAACTTATAATCAACATTTCATTTTTTAAGAGATATGTAGACAGTTGCATTACCTCATAACAAACATCAATAAAATCATATCAAAAAACTCTAGTTTACGTAAAAAAATGAAAAAAACTCTACAATTAATTTTCTAGACATAGCAACCTTACCTATGAGAAAATGATACAAACTGGTCTTTGCAGGCCACATACTGTGGAAGATATTTAATTTTTTTACCACAAACGCCAAGAAAATATAAAATAAGTACAATAAATAATTTAGTGAGTAGTATAACTTAAATATAAATATAATATAAAATATTAAATAAAATATCAAAAAAGTAAAAGAGATGTTAATATAACTACTCAATACAATTTTTAAACAAATATACATATATAACAGAAGAATTCTGCAAAATAAAAATAAATCTAAAATTAAAATCAATCAACAAAATAAAGATCAAAATAGAGGGGAAAATAAAAAATATGTTTCTATACTATACACATGTCTGAGGGCAACTTGAGAGCCAAGCTGCCCCCAGGGCACTGCAGGCTGTCAAATTCGCCTCCGAAGTGGCACTGGGGTGTACCGTAGGAAGCAAGAAGAATAGACGGAACATCATAGCATTACGTTGAAATGGGTTCCAAGCCACTCTGGGATCAGAGAAAACGAAATTGTTGACAAACTAGCTGGAGGCGCAGTGCTGGAGTTCTTATGGCTGTATCAAAGCTTTTGTCAGATCTAAACTCGCTGCTAGTCACCGCTCCTATTGAAATGGACTTAGACAAATAAACTTACTCTCGACCAAATAGCGGACCTCTTTGTTTGGGTACAACCAGGTCGAGAGGGCTAAAACATCATGGGGGCACAATAGGTCTTCTGACCGAGTTGCCTTACGGGGTAAACCATTCCATAAAAGTCAAAGAGAAGAAGTACTATACACAAAGAAATTGTCAGAAAACTTACAAAAATTATTAAAACACTATAACGTATGCCACATAAGTTTTGGGAAAATTTTCGGCGGCGTAAAAATAACTGTAAATAACTTGCAATCTAGTAACCATGATAAACATATGTTCATTAATACTCAAACTTGTTATCACATTTCATAGATGTCAAATAATTTGTCCAATTATGTCGTACAAACTTGAAATACGGAAAAGCATTTACAGCCTGGCTGGACATGTACCCAAGCAAGAAATTGTAAACATATTTTGGAATCAAAATATTTCAAAGACAACCATTTATAGAACAATTGCAGAATGTGAACAAGGTATACCATGCCTCAATTTACCAAAAAGCGGACGTCCCGGAATGTTGACCGAAAATCACGCCAACCGAATCTGTGAAAGTGCAAAAGACCGCGTTGGAACGTCATGCCGAAAGTTATCCAGAAGATTTAATGTTTCTCATGAAACTGTAAGAAGGATATTGAAAAAAAAGGCCTAAAGTTTCGTAAAAGACGTAAATGTCCACGTTACACAGAGGACCAGTTACGAAGAATTCCAATGTGTTGTCGTAGATTACGCCGAACTCATTTTGCAAACAATAAAGTGATCATCATGGACGATGAAAAATATTTTACGTTCTCTCACTCAGAAATGAAAGGCAATGATGGTTTTTATACCGATAATATAGAAAATTGTGCAGATAATGTTAAATACAAAACCAAAAAAAAAATTTGAAGATAAAATTCTAGTTTGTGTGCCATATCGGAGAGAGGAGTTTCACGACCTTATGTTGGGCATGTGAGGGGTGAGGCAGTTAATGCTAACATTTATACCGAAAGATGCCTACCGAAGTTGCTACAGTTTATTACTACGACTCATCCACGTGAAGAAATAATGTTTTGACCGGACTTAGCAAGTTGCCATTATGCAAGAACGACTAGAACATCGTTAGAAGCTCACAACATACCCTTTGTGCCAAGAGCAGACAATCCGCCAAATGTGCCACAAGCTCGACCCATCGAAGATTTTTGGGGACTATTGACCAGAAAAGTATATGATAATGGGTGGGAAGCTCAAAATGAAGCTCAACTAAGGCGAAGAACATATCAAAAGATAAGAGAAATTGATATAAACATCGTCCAAAACATGATGGGACAAGTTAGACAAAAACTGCGTGCCATTGAGGACCATGGCCCTTTGTCATTATTTTAATTGTAGTTTTAATTAATTTAAATATATAAATAATTTAAATATAAGGTAAAATGTTGGTAAAGTGGTCATTTGAATAAATTACCTTACACTTACTTTAAAGAATTTAATTATTTTTCCCAAAACTTATGTGACATACGTTAATATAAATATTGCGCATGAACCAAATTATACAAATAAAGTGTTTTTTTGGTGGAGATATAGATTTTTTCTTAATTATTGAGTTCTGGTTGTTATATAATTATACATTTCGACATAATTATGTATTTTTCAGTAAGTGTACATTTTATTAAGAATTAAATTTTCATGTTTAATGAATACACTGACATATTGTCAATTTACATTTAATTAATTGTACACACAGACAAATGCATGCTTTTACCACCTTAAATAAAATTGCCTTGGACCAAATAAAGCTTCCCTTTGAATATCCGCAAAAGACAAAAACTTCTAAGGCAAGAAAGAAATTGTCTTAACAGCATGATCTTGACGTAAGAGGTTAGCAGTCTTGGATGGGGAATAGCACCAGAGAGGCACTCGAGTTTCTCATCAGCGTCATTTCGAGTGTAAACCCGCTTAGATCGCTATCGCATTCCCAAGTTATATTTGCAATTCTCTCTACTATAGAAATAGGGGTTTAGATTGTCTCCATCTACGGGACACAAGCAAACTCTCAATCCAGGAGAGGGCCGCAACGTAAGCCGGTAATGCAGTCACAGATCTAAGCTCGGACAATTCATCTCTATCTACTTGCACTAAGCAAATATATTCTCTAGTTAAGAAAATTAATCGAAACAAAAGTTTTCTTGAATTAAAACTTTAAATTTTCTTTGTAGTAAAAGATTTACTTACAACAAAACTATTTCATTTTCTCTTCAAGAGAATTGTGTTAAAACAATATTTTGTTTTGAACTCTGAATGCATTTTTCTGTATGTGAGACTGGTTCGCCGCTGGTTAAGTAAACTGAAACAATCACTACTGCTGTTTCCTTATGAAAGAAAATCGAACATCCTGAAAAATTCGTTTTGTTTTCATATTATTTGCCTACCATTATTTCAAGGTCTACTAAAGTTATTGCACTGCAGTTTTTACCTAATAATTTAGCATTGATTTCCGCGTATTTTAATCTTTTTGCTGGATACAACAGTGAATTAGTGAAATTCCTAAAATAAAGGCAAAAATTTCAAAATTTTTCTATATACCAAAAATTTTGTAATCATGTTTATCAATTGAAAGAAGGTTAAATTAAAGTACTGTCAATGCATCAATTATTTTTGAGTTGAGAATATAAAATTTCCAACTTTTCCATATGAATAATGACCCCACCGGCTATCGCATTGTCATTTAACCTTATTCGGCTTTTATTGTTGACAACAAAGAATATATCGAAAATAGATACACTCTTTAGAGTCGATGCGTTTATTTATAAAATACAATTAAAACTACAAAACCGTTGTTATGTAATACCGCTATCATGAATACGCTGTGATTGATATCTCGCAGCAATTTCAATAGTAGGTATGTATGCCTATGAAGTGTCTATTCAACTGAATCGACAAATGCTTCTCTTTCAATTCATTTTATTGCTATTTCTCGAATATTCGCCCATAAATTCTCCAATGTCCGGAATTGCTCTATTTTCTTTTTATGGGAATATTTTTTCAATTTGATGAATACATTATTTTCTAATATTACACTGTTCTTCTCCGAAGTTATTCTGCGTATAGAAATACATAACGGAATACATTTTACGTTATTTAAATGGATAATGTTTTATATCCAAGGCTTCAAGCAACTGTCTGTATGCACAAAGTAAGTTGACTTTGCAGAATTGCTGTGTAGAAAACTTTAACGTTAGCGCTTTGAACAGTTACGTAAATTAGAAGATATGGGTAATATTTACGTTCAACACGGAAACCACCAACTATTTTAACAGTTTCAAGCAAGCATCAAAGTAACTATAACTGGATGTAAAATATGTTTATTTATCAAGAAATTATTTTAGTAGAAGACATAATTTTATAAACAAAACAAATAGATCACAGCTTTTCTCATTTCTGATTACTATTTACTGTAAATTTAATGACATATTGGACCGTTTTACATGTAAATCTAGCATTAGATATTTCAAATTTTGTACTGAATAATTAGAACCTGTTCTATTTCCTCATTAGTTTTACAAACTAACTATAGGCGCAATGTGTGCGCAAAAGTATAAAGTTGATTAGGTTATGTCAATGCTTGTGCTGTTGGCAATACTTTTCTTCGGGTTTGTCGTTGTGTTCCGTTGGTAACAGTGTAGCAGTAACTAGTGAATGTATCTCTAATTATTTCAACGTTTGCAAAACGTTTCAATGAAATATTTCAATGCAAAGCCGGAAGAGAAAATCTTGCACTAATATCAGTGTGGAGGAAGTTGTCATTGATTAGTGGATTATCTTTCATACCAGTGTTGGACCAGTACGTAACTAAATACAAAAGAACCAATTTCCAAAATATCTAATTACACTGTAATTCAATTACTTTGTAATTGAACCTTTTCAATTATTTGATAATTAATTACTTTATAAATGAATTATTTTGTAATTCAAGATGTTCAATTAGTTAAAATTGCAATTATGAAAGTAACTAATTATTTTTTGCCGAACACTATTCCACACACACCCAAATAAATATCAACTATACAGGAAGTCCTGCAAAATAATAATAATAATAATTCCATTTATTGACTGTAGCAATACAAGCCTTTATATTACTACAATCATAGATAATAAATATATATACGTATAATAGATGTGTACCTCCCGTGTAATTTCACGCGGCAAGAGCAAAGTTTCAAACCTTTCAAGACTGGTGGCGCGTAGCGTTAGTCAGCAAGAACTATTTTCTATGCGCGGGAGATTTGATATTGTTTGCAATTAAGATATATATTGTTTACATTTTTTATGCATTTAAATGAATATTAATAGAAAATAAAATGAAAATAAGAACGAAATCGTTTATTGTGCACACATAAATACATAACTACACAGTACAAATATGTATAATACATAAAATATACAAAAATCGCTTACATTATATACTTAAATATATAAGTAATAGTAAGGAATAGTTATCATAATAATAAATCAAGTTAATTCAAGTAATTTTAGAAACAGATGATGAAATTGGTAAATCTCCTACCACTTTTTGTATGGTGTACATTCCGTAATTGGCAAGTGATAAAATTTGAAAATGACCAAAGACTATTTTTAAGTACATAATAGATACTATATATTACTGTTTTACGCTTTCATTACACCTTTTGAGTTTATAAGTACGTGTGTCCAAAGCAATACATATTGCAATTTATTCATTTTTATAATAAAAATACAATACGTCTCACGGTCACTAAAAATTAACACATTTCTGCGTGTAGATTGAATAGCAAAGCAACCGCTGCGCTCGCGCCAGTATTCGTTGTGAGCTATGAGTGGCTATGACGAATGACTGAATGTAGGGGAATACCTACTGCAGTAAGAAGAATGAGCGGGAGACGCACATGCGTGGTATAACCGTTGACTTTGCAGGGATTATGGCTGTATATATATTCAACGGTATTGAACTTTTGTGTTATTCTACTCAAACAAGTTTTTCTTATTTTCATGGTTTTAAAAGTGTTTGTTAAGGAGAGTTAATGCTAGGTGACGAAAATCAGATTTTCCGCGCTAGTGAGCCAGGTGTTCGTTGTAAAACGATTCTAAATACATTGTTTTCCTGTGGTTTCGGATCGAGACATTTAGAAATTATCCATAAAGAGGAGAGAGGTATCGGTTAGAAGAAGTTTCATTGTATCTTCTGATATTTAATAAATTTTCTCAAGAAAATAGATTTCTTGCATATAAACAGCTATTTATATTGCACTTTTATTCATAACAACTTTAATTTTGTATTTATTTGACAGGTAGGTATACATTAGAGAGATAGCAAAATTGTCATGTTGCTCAATTAAACTCACAAACTTTATTTGAATGAAAAACCATGGATAAAGAAAATAATTACAGTAAACTTTATTGATATTAGGTAATATTATATATATTTTATTATATTTACAGTACTTGGTAATACCTATTTTTTAAGTCTACCAACACTCCTTACCTGGCAATTTTGCCATAACCTTTATTGTTAACATTTCTGTTCGGGCTTTTTATTATAAGGAAACAAACACAATCAAATCAATTACATTATTCTTTGAAATTTTGAAAGAAAGAATCATTAAATAACCGTTAGCAGTGATTCCTTGTTTACAAATTATTTGATAAATAAACTTTAATATGAATTCTGTCTGGAGAAAATTTCATTTTCATCCTGTGAGTACGACAGCAGGCTTAAAGGCATTTTCTTCTGTAATTTAAATTTAATGTCTTTTAATGAAATGCGAGCGGTCGCGTTTACTGCAGACGGGTCCCGTTGAGGGAGTCTTTTTTGGAAATATCGCGAGGAAAACGTAACCTCATCGCTGGCGACAGGTGGAGTGAGGCGACAGATAATCTCTTCAGAGAGGGACAAGAAGCGGAAGGCACATCTGAGCGCCTCTTCAAAATTTAAATCCATTAGCGCTGTTCAGTTTGACGCGATCTAATCAAAGGAGTAATTAATTTATAAACTTAAAAATTTAAGTAACTCCGGATAAATTAAATTCTATCAAAGGAAATTACATTTGTCGGCGCTCTTACTTCGCGAAATAAGATCTGCTCGACGTTTGACATTGAAGGTTTCAGATACTGTTTGGGAATTAAACCAAATGCCAGAGACTAATGAAGCGGACGTTAATAAACGGTTGAGAATACTAAATCCAATATTTGCTAAAACGGAGCGTGTATATACATTATGGTTCCTGCTGGGGGAGCGAAATTACGAATACTCGTAGTAATGTTCATTAATTAAACATAAATCGGGTTTGCGTTCAATAGAACGTATACATACCAGCAAATACAACATACTTTTTGGACAGGCGCTCATCTGCGAACGTAGATAACGTTTCGAACAATACAAATACATGAGCGGAGTGGCAGCACATGTAGTTTTATTCGTTTTTGGTTTTGGAAATGTAATGGAAACCGGCCATTTTATCTCTTCCTATTGGTAAAGCTGGTATACATTAATGTAACTAATGTGTAGGCGTACATACAGCTATGCTTCCTATTTACGCGGCGTATGAACGCGTTTGCTTATTTATGTAGACACAAATTGCGAACCAACTAGTGAAATGTGATCAGATTATTTTCAATTGCATATGTATATAGATGACGCTGGTAGCCATACACTGCATTTTGTAATTTTGAATTTTCAGTACTGTGCGGCGGTGTATGCAATTACATATAGGATTTCAACTGGATTATTTTAAGCGTACTATGTCGCATTAAGAGTACTTAGTTTGTACACATTGACTTTTGAATGCTATAACTACGAAAAACAACTATCAAAATTCAAATTTTTCGAATTTATTACATTTGATTTTAAAACTTGCAAAATGGCTATAGTCAACCATGATTTATTTAGGGAAAACCAACTCATATTAATGCGTTGTAAGTTGTAGCGAACGCCGATGATGATGAGGTAACTACCACTGCTAACTGTGTAGTTCTTAGCAGACTAATTTAACAATAAAGAAGAGGGAAAAAGTGGTAGATTACATCAATTTGTTAAAGCTACCACATAAGCGCATTGATCTAAGCAATCAATATCATTTGTACTGGATGCTACTAACTATTTTTGACTTTAAGAAATAAAACGATGAGATGTGACGCACTTTCTTCAATCCATTCACAAAAGAACGTATAGAAACTAAACTTGAATAGTGTATGACGTGCTAAAGTGCAATGTTTAGATTACTACAACGAATCGTTTGTAACACATAAGCATGTATGTCAACCTTTCACTTCCCAAATCTCCAAATCCCGTGAACTATGAGCGAAGTTTCCCAAACATATACACACATCTAAAATCGCCCGAATTTTTCTCGCGTCCGTGTTTACCTTTTTTTTTTTTAGCGGTGACACGTATGAATGTATTTTCTGCGGTATTCGCGCGGGCACCATAAATAACGAACATGCCCTCGCGAATCCATCGGGGGATTCACATGATATAGGACATGTCAATTGCTACAAATGTTTGGAATACGGGTTTCGCGACAGACGTATGATACCGAAGTCGAATTTCTGGCCACATATACATACATATGTATGCGCATACATGTGAGATATCATCAGTGTTTTCGACACGGCAAAATGATGAAATCCGTGATGAAAATATAAACGCGCTGCATGCTGCATACTGCGGATGATGAGATGAGGGTTTTCAGATGAGCCCACGACTTCATTTTTAGTTAACGCATCTATAGCAAACAGCGCTTGAATTCTTTTTTTGAAGCATTTTGATACTGGCAATTAGAATTATGGCCTTTGTGGTAGCACTTCGCCCACAAAAGGCATGCAAAATGCACTCATTTTGTGATGCAGCAATTGGCATTTGTATTTATGAAAGTGTTCGTAAGGTCAGACTATTTTACACTAAGTAGCAAAGTCAAACCATCAATTATTAAAAACAGGACATTTTTACTTTAATTAAGTTACTTTCAATATTTACTCAACAGGCATCAACCATATGCCTACTAGATTACAAAGACTGCAAAGCATAGTGTTAATTGCATTAGAAATAATAATAGGAATACGATCAATTTATTTCCTTAAAAGTAACAATAATCAATTATAATTATAGAAATATATCGTTTACAATAAATATTAATTTATAACATTGAAATGCATTTGGTTGATTGTGTGTGTAATCGGATTACGGTTAAAGTAAACAACATGAGATTATACAAATGTTGTCTTCAAAAGTGGAGATTTCATAGATAGCATATTTTTTAAAATCATTTTGAAAATAAAAATCCCACTAATACAATTAACGGAAAGCATTTAAATGTTTTGAATTAATATTTACTTTGGATGAAATATTTGTATAATGTGTTATTATTAATTTTAACGAAATAAATTAATTTATTTGTGATTAATATATTTTCTACTACACCTAATGAAATGTTGCTATATTATTACAGACAGCCTGTGTAAATCGCACGTTCTTTTACAGCATTCATAATCATTGGAAAATCTAATTTAAAACAAGTTAAACAAAAAATAAATAAATAAAAACACCGCCTCCGTCCGGATTCGAACCATCGTCCTACCGCATTCTCTCTCACAATACATCTCTGGGCTTTACCAGTACGCCAGTAGTACCTTGCAAACCCATCTCGTATTCGACTGTACTTAAGCCAGACTATCAACCACAGTAAACTTTAAAAATCGTAAAAAATAAACGCTTGGCCATCTACGGCTAAAATTTTAGAAAAGCACTCCAGGGCGGCTCTGCTACCAACTGGCAAAACCGGGATCAAAACTCAGCTTAACATCTGACAATCTCCCCTTGTTAGTATTCTTGCCGATCTTGAATTAAATGAATGCAGTTTTGGTTTTGATGTGAGAAAATTTTGGTACTAAAGTTAAAAATTTGTTTTAGTAATAGTTATGTACGTATCAAGGCCAGAAAGTAATGTTTTGTCGAACGAGTTTGGAGATTGCGAGCCGAGGCGGAGCCGAGTCTGGCCACCAAACAAGTTTGATAAAGATACTTTCCAGCCGTGGTGCGTACAATATTTTCTAAACTGCTACATAAATACCACTTAGCAATAGTTTAATTTTTATACTTAGCGTTTTAATGTTTTATTTAATAAAGGAAAAGAAATTTAATAATATCCGGATTTATGTGACAGTTTTAGCTTTTATAAATTATTGTTTTGTGAACATAACGTTTCAACGAGAATTTAATTCAAAATGAACACATGTTTGTATATGCGTTGTCTAATAATTCCTTTGTTGATAATCGATTTAGTAATTATTTCAAATAGTCATATGAATTATTGAGTTAACGTTTCAACGTGTGATCAATATAATAGATTTCAGTAAATGCTCTGTGAAATAATTATTATAATCACACCTACATAAAAGCTCTCATAAGTGTATTAAAAACAGTAATTCCGAAAAGAATATTAAACATGATATAAATGTTATTATCAAGGAAACGTGTTCGTAGCGATTTATTTAATATTACTATCATTTGCTGCTTGTATTTATATTTTATATATAATGTTGATGTTAAATATAGTTTTAGGACCAACTTTAAGAACGAATCCCAAACGCTTTTTGGTCACCGAAGTTCATATAATTATATATCCAAAACGGTTAGTTACATGGATAAAATAAATAAACAATATCTAATTGTAAATAGCCCGGCAAAAATTGCATATTATTGTATCAAAGTATGAAATGACAAATATATAAACGATTTTTTTGTTTTTGGTATAGATACAGAAAACGCCGTAATTTGTTAGTACTTATTAATACAGTTAATTATCTCCATTAAACATATTTGCTGATTTTCTTGAACAGTACCATAGCAAAGTTCGGGTTCATATTAGTAGATACATTTTACAACGAAATGCTGTAATGTCTGAGATATTATTTCTAACTTTTTTTAATCTAGAATTTCGCAACAGTTGCAAAATAGTAAATGTCTTTTTCAGCGATTATAAGAAACAGATTATAACAAAATAATAGCAGTTTCTTGATCTCTTTATTTCTGAAATATTTTACCATATTCAGGAATGCTCTCTTTGAATTTGTGTAATAAACACTTATTGTTAGATAAACAAAATTTCAGTTTCATATATAGTTATTCCAAAGAAACTATATGAAGTACCGAAAGCACATATCACAGAATTAACGTAAAGTTTATTATTTGGGAACTTTCTCGTTTCACATTGATTTTACAATAATTGCAATTTTAGCTAAAGTAATTGAAATACGTTGATTACATTCCATTATTATGATTTTGAATTTTAAAGTATCAATGCGCATGCAATTTATTTTCAAATAACAGTTTTGTTTAAAAATGGAACTATAGGGACTCATTTGTATCCCCTACTTAGTATTATTTACATCAGCTCACACCCTATACAAAATGTGACCCCTTTCCAGTATCATCAACTTACAGCTTCCCTCTTTTAATTTACAAAATGTTTCTGTATGTAGTATAGTAGCAGGTGTCGTCTCTTTTACGTTCCCCGTCCCATTTCATTTCCCCAGCAATGGAATGAATGCAAACGTCAGCAACACCTGGTGGAACAGAGACAACTTGTTAGTATTTCGCCCAGTAATTTCATCACGTCGATATATCACATGCCCGCAATTTTGTTAATTAATGAAGACTAATCTGCGGTGGTTGCATTAAATTTGTCCAAGTGTGGACGTTTGTTTCGTTTGGGAAATGGTGGAATATTAGTCAAAATTTCATCAATTTGTTAAAGAAAATCGATTGTGTTAATTTCAGATTATGGAAAACTGTGTGTTTTTATGGTAGTCAATTTACAAGTAATTTAAAAGCATAACATTAGGATATATAAATTTTGAAACAAGAACCCGGTAAAATACTCACTTGCACAACTCTAAGAATCGTTATTAATCATAGTTATGTAATTTACAAAATTATCTGCTAATAGGGGATGCGCCTCTTTGATAGTGGTGGTGTTGCTCTTATTATAATAAACTAAATCTTATTTCCGTGCATCAGCGTAGTAGGTAATCGCAAGAGAATTTGTAATTTGTGGTTGACAAATCTGGCAACAACCAATATACAAGTTAAGATTTAAAATTTCTTGTCATTTAATGGACAAACCGCGGTATGGATACTGCAGCATCTAATTATATTAATTACTTGAAAATTACACCTTTTGAAACGGAGTACCTTGCATTTGGAAAAAGAATAATACAACTATAGGTACATATGTAAGTAGGTAAACGATTAGTTAGTTTGTCTAATTAGAACATTATGTGTTAAAAAACCAAGTGCAAAAACGAAAAAATGTCAAAATATAATAAAATAAATTATAAAACGGAATGTACTTTCAGTGTACTAAATTTCAATATTGTAATCCATGTCATCTCAATGTTAAAGCACTAAATAATATAATGACCACGAAGAGTGAAGACCAGTCGAAACACGAGGGCTACAGGAAGAACACCCATAGGTGATGCAGTCCTTTTGACATTGTAGATATTATTACTGGCTTGTAATATTGTCAATAAATAGTATAGTATAGTATAGTATAGTATAATAACTTAAAGCACTGAATAAAACGAACCTTAATTATTTTTTAATAAATATGCTTAATTTAGAACTTTTTGTTTTAGAACGAGCAGATTGCGTTGAGAAAAAATTACAAATTTTAAACAAATTATACATCGGTTGTCAGATCCATTAAATATAGTTTGCAATTTATGGTACTCTGACCAAGTGTTAGAGTTAAAAAATCAAATGAATATGCTGCGAGATCTTGCTAAAACTAATGAATATTATAACGAGCAATACGTAAAAATTAAAAAACACTACCTATATAAATTGGAAATAGAAAAACAAACATTATGACCGACAAATTCAAGTTTCTTCTAATAAATCCAAAACAGTTTGGAGCATTGTCAACAATTTTTGGGATAAGCGTTCTAAAAATAATAACAGATAAAAACCAACAATAATGTTAGACTTTCCGATGTTGCCGTCTCTAACACCTTTAGTGAACACTTTACTTCGGTATGGACAACTGCTATTTCCTCCCCCAGTAATTACGACTTTCTATATAATCAGGTGCGTTTAAATGATAAGTCCTAATTTTTTCACGTGTATCGCTGGCAGAAACATACACATTAATCGATAAATTAAAATGCTTGAACTCTAGTGATATTCACAATATCTCAAATAACTTAATAAAAAAGTGTAAACAAAATTTAAGTAAGCCTCTAATGTATATTACTAACCTAATTTTATCAACTGGAATATTTCCTGAAAAGTGTAAAGTAGCTATCGTGTGTCCACTTTTAAAAAAGGGGGATCCTAATAATTATAATAGTTATAGAACAAGTAGTAGTTAGTTTATTGACGGGATTTTCTAAACTGTTTGAGATGGCAATCCAAATGCAATTAGCATCTTTTTTCATTGACTATAGTCTTCTATCTCCATGTCAACACGGTTTCATAAAATCTAGAAGTACTCAGACTGCGCTGTGTGACTATCATCATAAAATTGTGAAAGCTTTGGATAGCAGGGAGTTCGCAGTTGGATTAAGTGTTGATTTGAGTCGCACTTTCGATATGGTCAATCATGAACTCCTATCGTTTAAATTAGAGGGGTATGGGGTAAGAGGACTAGCTTACAACCTAATGAGATCGTATCTAGAAAATAGATATCAATGTGTTCGTGTTAATCATATGTATGGAGATAGATTGGGGGTCAGGTGCGGAGTACCACAGGGTTCAATTTTAGGTTCGTTGTTGTACATTATTTTTGCGAATGATTTGGCTGCTTATTTACTGACCCTTGGTCCGGATGTTAAGGTAATTTGCTACGCGGATGATACCAATATTTTAATTCATCATAAAAGCGTTAAATCTTTAAATAAAACTGTTTCAGATATTTATAAATCCGTAGTGGACTGGGTCACTAAGAACAAACTTGTTTTGAATGTTGGTTAAACATCTATTATTTCTTTTACTTTAAATAAAATAAATTCTCCTATTCTGCAAGTATGCAACAACGAAAACCTGACGATATGCCAGTCACAAAAGACTTTGGGTATTACTTTTGACTCTGAATTACGGTGGGATGTACACATAGACGACTTATGCAATAAACTCAGACAACATTGCTATATGCATTGAAATTTATCTCTCAACAATGTAGTAAGAAAGTGTTGTTAGTTGTGTACCATTCTACGATAGAAACTCTCATCAGCGATGGTATTATGCACTGGGGAAATAGCTCTCAGGCTGCCAGAGTATTTTTATTACAAAATTATGCAATACGGATTATTGAGGTTTTAAATAGAATGCAGACATGTAGGTTAGCCTTCCAAGGTTTGGGTTTGCTGAGTGTAGCAGGCCTATATATATTTGTTATTTGCTGTTATGTATACAGCAACGTGAATACATTTTTATCATTTCAGACAAATCATTGCTACAGTGGTAGACATGGCAATTTGCTGCAACCACCCAGCCATCGTACTGCACACTACCAAAAAAGTTTCATTTTCCAAGCATGCAAATTATACAATAAATTAAATATAGAAATTAGAGACTCCCCCAACATTTACGTATTTAAAAATTAAATTTTTCGTGGGGAAAAACTGTTATACAAACTAACTATTAAAACTGTGTTTGTTATTATTTTCTTCGCACTTAACCTGTGTGTTGTTGCACACTTTGACTATTTCTGTCTGTTTATCCACCGATAAGCAATTTCTTTGCTTGGTGGAGCTATATCAAACCTTGTTAAATGTTCTGTTATGTATGTATATTACTGAAGTACATTACTTAAGTAATAATAAATATAAATATATATAATAAATAATTATTATTAGTATTCAGCAATGTTTTTGCTGATAAATAAATTTGTCCATTAAACATGTATTGAATAATAACAACCACTTCTGATCATTAGTGCTATCTGTAGTTTCATCGGCCACCAAAGCAATGAAATTTGCAGATTTAATTTCTTTTTAATATTTCCTCCTTGCAATTTGAAAAAAATAAGTTATGGTTTTCAAAATTTCGAAAAGTTAACGTGCTATAGTAAAGTAACCTCACAATGTAGGCAGCAAATTAAATTGCAAAAAGTAAAGGTATTTATAAAGCTTAAAAATAGGTGAATCCAAATATGTAAAAATATACAGGATGATCAATTAAAAATAACAAAGTATATGGCGACTTCCGGTATCACGGGAAGCGCCAGAAATCTAAAAATATTTTAATTGAGAACATAATCGATTATATATAATTCTGAATTTTTAAATTTGTAGTTTGGCCAGAACCCCATAAACTTGATGAACAGTCTCGCTGAGACACCTTGTATACTTAGGTACTCAATTGCATACTGTTTATGACTATTCACGATAATTAAAATACATATATTACTTTAAATTTGGTTATTAATTAGTTTCGCAATTACTGTTTTCAGTGGCGTACACAGACTTCTTTTATGGGGGGGGTTACAACTTTAAAAACACGTAGCGCCGCAGACAGATAAATAATATGGTAATGGAAGACTTTAGATTTACAAATTTTTATTAACCTTTTACAAATCACAAATGTATATTCATTTTACGTGAATGCCGTGCAAAGTCATTTAAAACTTGTTCCGGATGTACCACAATATCTCGGTGAATATTAAGAAGTGCCAAACCATTAAGTCTGTCTTCCCCAATGGTATTTCGAAGATACGTTTTTAATCTTCGAAGAGTCGAAAATGATCTCTCGTTTGTTGCGGTGGTAACAGGAATCGTACAGAAAATCTTAATTAGTTTATGCACTGTCGGGAATATATCTTCATTACACTTACGTAAAAAGCCAATGGCACTTTTAGGGTAATCAGTTTGATTGCTATACGTAAGACACCGGTACCACCACATTTTTAATTCTCCAATTCCTTCTTCTAAACCACAGCTAATAATCGACTGATATTTCGTTAGTAACACTCTCGCGTTATATTCATGACAATTTTCGAAGTTTAAACCCTTAACAGGAAAAATACAATTAAAGCTAGATAATATTTCGTGGTGTTTTAAAAGACGTTCTTGAATCTGAGTTATAATGTTTTCCAAAAAAGGAATAAAAATAGATATTCTGTAATATTCTTCAGGGTTTTCAACCATGATATTACACCTTTGTGTTTGCCTGCCGACTCGACGAGGAATGCTTAATTGTATATTCAATTTATCGCAAACTGTGACAACATCAACAAAAATCTTATGAAAGGCTTCTTCTGCTTTATTCCGCATTTCAGTTAAAATATTTTCTATGTCTGCAGATAGTTCAAGTGCTGCCGATAAATCTTGACTTTTTGTTTGTAACTGACGACTTAACGGTAAAGTTATAGCAAACAGTTTAGCAACTGTATGAAGTGCTATTTGAAAGTCCGTACTTCGTACAACAGCCAGTAACTGTACTGCCATAGAAGAAGTTGTTTTATCATTCCATAGTGATATAGTTTCTAATGCATCAACCGTGGCTTGCTGAAGCTCTAAGAAAACAAGTACTGATTCATGGCGTTGGATCCACCTAGTCGGACATAACTGTTTTAGTCGTGTAGCGGATGCTTTAGGTTCTAAATGATCAATAGCTTTTTCTAGTATAGCTTGCCGTTTCGGTGTATTGAAAAAGTTATATATTTTCTCAATTGAGCCAAAACAATTTCGGATACTTGATATTTCACAAGCGTCAAAGATAGCTAAATTTAGGCAGTGTGAAGCACAATGCACGTAAATAGCCAAGTCACATTTTTCTCTTATGTGTTGCTGAGCTCCCTGTAATTGGCCACTCATAGCAGCAGCCCCATCGTATCCTTGACCTACCATATACTGCAAATTAATTTGTAGTTTATTAAGCGTCTCCATTATAGAGTTAGCCAGTCCTTTTCCAGTAAGGTCAGATACTGGTACAAATTGCAAAAAGTCTTCTCTTATACATAGAGTCTCATTTTCGACATATCGCACACACAAGGAAAGTTGCTCTATACCGGCTATATCGGCTGTTTCGTCTGCTAATACCGAAAAACTTTTAGATGCATTCGCTTTATTAACAAGAGTGTTCACTATTATTGAATTACATGAGTTTATGAGTTCATTTTGTATACGAGGGCTAATATAATTAGCTTTTTTTGACGCGAGGGTTAGATGATTTCTCAAATTTTCGTCTCCACTTTTGACCCTTAGGCGTAAAAGGGCTCGAAAATTTCCATCATTCTCGATTGGTTCTGGTTCATCAAAGTTTATTTGACCAAAATCTCTATGACCTCTAAGTGATATACCTTGACGGCCACAAAATATTATAGTTTCAATGATCGGAAACAATCTTTCCCGGTTTGATTTTATTTGTTCTTTGAGACTTGAATCTAACATAACCTCAATAGACTCCTCCTTACCTTCAGCGACTGATAAGCGACTTTCTGCACGAAGTACAGAGAATTTATGATATTCCAAATTTTGATGCCTATTAAAAATTTCTACAGCATCTTTCCAAGCACTGAATGGCGATATAACTAACTTGCCAAGGGGCTGTTGACCAACACCCCCGTAATAATTAGAAAAGAAAACACAGTATTTGCAAAAAGCTCCGTCAAGTATGGCAGAATAAACCAGCCATGTCCATCTTCGTAGCCAAGAGTGTTGAAATTTTAAGTTTCGCTTTTCACTAGTGGGAAATTTATAAAAGTCATCAGGATTCCAAACTGTTTGAAATAGCAAAAATTTTTGTTCTTCAGTAAAAGAATCTTTTTTTATAGGCACATAATGCCCTATATCATTAATGTTAGCAGTTATATTTGCGTTAGAGTTGATACTAAGTATTTCACTTTCCTGTTGTTCAACAACTACAGGAGTAGTAGGACTTTCTGGATCTTCTTCGGTAGGTTTAACCCTTTTAAAAAATGTTGTCAATAAAGAATTTTTTAACTTCCTTTTGCTGTCTCCCATTTTATAGCCTATAGAAAAGAAGATTTGTTGAAATATTCGGAATAGTAGTTCTTTTAAAGTACATATAGTAGAAAGCAAACTTGCATTAACTTGCTTGGCGGCTTGGAAGTCTTATTATGAAATAATTGGTACTAAAACTAGATGAATACTAAGTGGTAAATTGAGAGAGCACATTTGAATAAAATATGTGTCTACTAATAGAATTTTATCAAATAATATAACAAAGTTATATAAGAAATATAATTCTTTTCTAAATTACTACTAATAGTAAGAGACTAATAGTAAGATTATTTAAACTGTAGCACTATGTACATACCCTAATTTCAAAGGCCTTAATCTTTTTAAAACAGGAACACTAATTCCAAAGTTATCAATACAGTTCTAAAGTTAAAGAGTGATCAAGAGTGTAAATATAAAATAACAACTGTCAAACTCACTGACACTTCACTTTTAGAGTTTAAAGAAACGCCATCTATTAGATTATTTTAAACAGAATAATTAGTAAAGCAGTAGTTTTCTGCATATCGACGAGATGGCCATTACAGCACCATAATTTGTATTTTTAACTGGGTATGAGTAGGCGCAGTTGATCTGGACACCCAAATGAGAAATTACCGTGAAATCAACGGCAGCGACGTATTTGTTACACGTGCGTAGGCCGAGATGTAATATTTATGTTAAAAATGTATGAACGTTTTTTCAGTCTATTGGTCTATGGGGGGGGTTTGAACCCCCTAAACCCCTCCCGTGTGTACGCCACTGACTGTTTTGGTTTAATAAGGTATTCTAAGTAGTAAGGAGAATTGAAACAAGCTTTGCTAATCCAACATCTAATCCAAATACAGCCTGTGGTGTATACAACCCACTTAACCGATTGTTAGAGCCCTCTAGTGATGATTTTACGGATAAAACTAAATTTATACTAGTGCCCACACAGATGGCGCCACCTGTACCCTCAATGGCAAAGAAGACCACCACTAGAATACTACTATAAATTATTTTACTTCACTACATATTTAGATATTAATGCCCAATACATATTATTACGTCAATAGATTTTGTTTGTTGATCGAAATTGTTACTGAGCTGTGTTTTGTTTTGTTACAGCTTTCCGAGCTTGAACAACGGGTGCTCGAAGCGGAAGGAAGAGCGGAAGAGGCGGAAGACAAGGTGAGCGTTATGAGAATTCTGACTAGACAGATAGAGATAGGTCGTGTGAGATAGGGGTATAGCGGTCGCCAGGCAACGCGTCTCACTTTCGTTTGTTATTGATTATTTTTCGTCGCGACGCAGCTGCCCGTTGACATGGCGTCGTCTTGCAGCTGACAGAAAAACAGAAATTTGTTTCGAGTTTTGTTTTTGGTTCTCGGTTTCTCTTATTTGGTGCGACTTTTCGATTGTATTTGTTGTTTGTGTGGGTGTTTTAGCGGTAAAATGTAAGTGATTAGAATTGTTTTATTCAAGTGTGCTTGTTTTAGTTGTATTTGACAAAACGAATAAAACTGATCACTTAATTACTGACGTATGAATGAAAATTCAATATCAGAGTCTAAATTGTTATTAAAAAGGACGTAAATGTAGAAAATGAAATTGAATAATAGCAGAAAATGTGTTTGCAATCAACCGAGGAAAAGTGCATGTTACTGAGAATACAGATCTAGAATATGGTGGTAAATAAAGTTTCCACTCGTTACCAGTTTCATCTAAAATGTTTTGTAGAATTGCTTTTACAATATTCATATTACGTATTGATTGTATATTATTTACCTATAAGGAAACGTTTATCTTATATTTTACTCATACATTTTTTTCTTCATGCATACTTTATTTTTAATCAGAATATGTAGTTGCATCTTTTTGTGCATGATTGAGACTATCTAAAGTGATGCCCTTTTCATTGTTTGAAAGGTTGGTTGCAATGACAGCATAATTAATTCATATAGCTTAAAATGTACTATAGAATACACAATATACTCAAACATGATATCAGTTATTGTAGAATCAATATGCAGGCTAATATCTAATTGGATGATATAGTATCTTTGCAAGTACTTACACATGTTTACAAACATTGTTGTAGGTTGAGAAATACTGACGTAAACCTATACTTATCGACCAATTAGGTGTATCTTGTTACGATAGGTCAGGTTCAAAGCATGTTTTATTTGAATCAGTTGAACAATGATGTTCATATCAATGAAACAAGTTATTGAACGAAACGACAGTAAGTACAAAATACAAACTTTACTACTTTATCGTAACTGGCGGACTGTTTAATTTGTTAAACAATTTTCAAGGTTTACAAAACAAACACAAAGTTTTTTATTTGTGAACTTATCTTTTGGTTACCAAATGCTTCTAGCATTATTAGGTACATGAAAAACTTGATGCATTGGTTCATTAACCTCACTAAACCTACATGCTTACATACATATAAATTTTTAGAAGAAATATTAAAGTAGCCGGAAATTTTACAATATATTTGTAAATTTTATGTTTTTGTTTTTTAAACGAGCAATAATTTTACAAATACATATCTTATCTAATTATTTGGAACAGATACTAAATGGTAAACCTAATGTCTAACTGACTCTAGAGTAATTAGGCTTTAATGATTTAATTATTTTTTTTCTTATTGTTTGGGTACGTCCGTATTAATTTTATTTTAGTTTGAATATAAATCGTATTTAGGTTTTAAAATTAATTGTCGTTTTACATAACATATATAGTATAATAGTTTTTATTTCGAATAAAAAAAAAGTAATAAAACCGGCATACTTAAATAATAATGAAAGAAATATTAAATTAAGAAAAAGCACTACACAGGGTTATTCACGCTATACAGCACAGAAAATTGTGGCCAAAATACGTGACATGCAAAAAGTTTCACTTTTGGGATATATGGGGGTCTATTATAGATACTTATTCTTTATCAAAGTTGTGTTTTTTTTTTAAATGGAATCCCTTGTATATTATTGCACTTTTGGATTCTCTGATCAAAATAAGTGTGTGTTTTAATAAGGTTTATAATACCCAAACCTTAAGATTTTTTAAGTATTTTGACTTTTGTGAAAATTTAACCTAATTGTGTAATGTTTCAAATACTTGAGGAGTATTTAAGTTATGTAAGCGAAATTCACAGTGAAATGTAACAATATACCATATTTTATAACAATTACAACCCAATTATAATAAACTTGCCATGTTATACAGGCTGTACAAAAATTAAAACTACTCAAATAAGAACTTTAAGTGGCTACAACTTGATTAATTTAAATAGAACGCCATATTTTTTAATTTACCAGCAAATGCACTGTTTAATTACGTATCGAATGGTATTTATGCTTTTAGTCTTCGCGTTGTTACATAATACGCCAAATAATCATTTTTTGCACTATTTAGTTTTTTTTTTAAATAAAAAAGTTCTAATGTATCCAATTGCCTATGGATTGGCATTTAGAAATACCAGATAATTTACAAGTAATAATGAAGACTATCTTTCATAAACTTAGAATGTAATTATTGTTATTAACATACAACCAATGATAACATAAACAGAACAAAAATTCAAAAGAAAAAGTGAAAAAATCCCTTACCACAAAAATTAAAGATACAAATCTAAATACGTATTTCGGCAACTAAGTTGCCATCTTCAGTAGAAAAACAAGTGAAGAGCAGTGTTAAACGTAGTGTTTTCGGCTAAGGTAAACCTTGGAAGATATGCTCTTCACCAAATCACTAGTGGAATAACACTGATCTGTGTAACTGTGAGTGTTATTCCAGATTGTGAGTGATTTGAATCTGGATTTGAATCAGAATAATAATGGAAGTTGTGCGAGATCATTGTTATGAAAAGTACGTCCATTACTAAAAAACACATTATCAAAAAGGTGTGCATTTCTGCCACATTTTCTAACACCCACATACAAAATCCAATTCGATTGTCACAATCATTTCCAGTAAGTTCTTGGCAAGCTGGATTTTATAAGGATGAAATCTGTGTCTTTTTAAGAATTCTTGAAATACATACTTGCGTGACTAATGTTAGTATTTTCGGATATTTGATTTTGACTAATATTGGGATTCTCGATAACTGAACTATAGTCAAAACATTTTCTTCATCTTCAGTGACAAATTTTCTTGTAATGGGTTTTTTTATAACTAACACTTACACACCACTTCCACATAGTCTCTCAAAAAACGGCTGATTTAGGATAATTTATTTCAGCAAACTTTTGTGCATAAACTCCAATAAAGCCAATAAACCATTTTGATGAATTTTCCAAGCATAAAAATCATATCAATACGCTCTTCTTTTGAGTAAATCTTCATTTTGACTAACAATGAGTAATACAACAACGAAATTCAACTAATAACGATCTAAGCTTTCACAATTGCAAAAAAGAAGTACCGCTATAGTAAAAACAGACTTTGCCGACTAAAGTGACAGGTTCAATGAAATATCTAACATTTCTAAATGCCGTAGGCAACTAGATACATTAGAACTTTTATTTAAAAAAAAGAACTAAATGGTACAAAAAAACGATTGCTGGGTCTATTCTGTAAAAACGCGAAGACTAAGAGCTTAAGATATAAATACCATTCGATAGGTAATTAAAAAGTGCATTTGCTAATAAATTAAAAAAAAATATGGCGTTCTATTTAAATTAATCAAGTTATTGCCGCTTAAAGTTTTTATTTGAATAGCTCTAATTTTTTGTACAGTCAGTATAACGTGGCAAGTTTATTATAATTCTGCTATAAAATATGGTCTATTGTTACATTTCACTGTGATTTTCGTTTACATAACTTAAATTCTTAAAACATGAAAATTAAGTTTGAATTTTCACAAAATTCATATTTATGTATGTATAATAGGATTTCTCTTGAAATATACCCTAGTAGCACGGAATATTTCTAAGATGTGAGTTTAATATTTTGCAAATATGAAAATATATGATCCATATTTATTGTGTATTATTTACTCACAGTTCAAATTTAAAAGTTTCGCGGGTTTATTTGTAACGTGTTCGGGAAACAAGAGTAGGAAAAAAATCAGAATTACAATATGGCTGTAACATACATGTAACAAAACTGTATACAAACAGAAGTAAACATAATTCACTATAATATTTTAAAAATATTTGGTGCTACCTACCTATAGCCGAGAGCTCATAAAATAAATTCTCTTTACTG
Source organism: Cetonia aurata (assembly GCA_949128085.1). Taxonomy (NCBI): domain Eukaryota; kingdom Metazoa; phylum Arthropoda; class Insecta; order Coleoptera; family Scarabaeidae; genus Cetonia; species Cetonia aurata. The sequence continues at coordinate 5,948,487 of OX421885.1, forward strand.
TTATAAAACATTATAGTAGATAACCACATAAATGGTGCAAATTATAAAATTATCAATTCTGCAAAAAGGGTTGGTTTGTGAATAGATGTGTTAAAAAGTTTGTTTTTATGAAATTGGGCCAGAAAGAAAGTCCGTTCTGAAAAATAAGAAATATGTACTGTTATAGGTTAATCATGTAATTAATTAAGGACTTACATATTCCGAAGATACCAAAAGTTAAAATACCAAGAGTTATCAATATCGATATATTTATGTATACTTGAATTGAAATTAGGTCATGCTTGAAAATATTGAAAGTTATGTATGTTCGCATTCAACATATATTATTCTACTCAGTCATAAATAAAACAATTCTTCTAGTATATATCCTCATAGTAACAATGTATATCTCAACAGAAACCATAAGACATCCACATGTTACAGAGAAAAGAAATGGGGAATGTCTAAAGTACAGTAAAATGTGTAAAAGAACTGACTTCAATTGACATTTTACAGAATGATTTTCAAAAAAGCCACTTTTTCTCTAAATCATTTTGCATTGCAATATGCATTATAAAGTTAACTAATAAATATTACCTATCAAGATTATTGTAATTTGAATATTCTTTATTTGCAGCAAGTAAATTAGCAAAATTACTTTTTTTTTTCTCTTGTTCTTTAGAAAATTTATATATTTATTACTGGCACAAAATTATTACTTTATCATATAAAAGAAAAATTGCCACACCGCTTCTAATTATTTCACTTTGGAATGGTTACAATATTTCGATGCTAACTTAACGATACCATAGCAGAGTTACCTAGTTGAGCCACGAATTTTAGCGAATTAATATATGACGCATGGTTGCAGTTTATCGTTATTATAAAACCACCCCACATGTCTCTCTGATGAGTCATTTAACCCAAATAAATAGTACAGGGTCTCTGCACCCCATGCACATGTCACATGGTGTATCAAGTTCCATTGTTTAGGTTCCCTCTTCAACACTACCGACTAGCTTTTCGGTATTTTCGCTTACAATACAACTGAGATTTGCCGCGGCTCCCAACGCAATTTGTTCTTTCGGAGAAAATGAGGGATTTCTCTTTACAGCGTAGAACGTGCAGTAACACATTTATGTGCGCACGTTTCTATTTTAAAATAGTTAAGGTAAAAATATGTTTTTATAAAAAAAAAAAATACTGTTGCAAGACCTTGCAAGAACGTCTTATAAATAAATTATCGGTCAGTTCGTAATTCAATTAAAACTAGAAAACATTGTCAATGTTTTTTTCTGTGATTAAAATAATTCCTTACAATTATTTTTTTCTTACAATTAGTCAATAAAAACTTTACTATCTAGCCTTGACGATTTGTGTGATATATTTGGTATATACTTTTTTTTGTAACACGCAACTTACACCTAGTCATCATAAATGTAGTCTAATCGGAAGCACCACAAATATTTAACTTAATCGCCTTTTCTGTTGCATAATTGTATTATTAAGCTCATTTATACACAATTCCTACAGTATTTAAAATTCAAAACTTGTAATGAACTTTAGCAATGTAATACTTTTATGTAAGTAGATTATAGGGATTAAAAATAAAACGATATACCCACGGCAGAATAGTTCAAGCAGCTACTTAACATGTTCGCTACCAGTTTGAAATTCAGATCGATACAGATCCACGATAGTGGGAATGTGTTAATATTACGTAATACTATAAGTCACACACATCTACACTGACACAAAGGATTTTGTGCAGTATAGTCTACACACAAAGAAACATCCGTTTCTTATGAAGAATGCTTTCTTGAATTTTCGCTTTAGCTTAAAGCGCAATTCCTTTCATTCACAGGAATATTTCATTGCATCACAAAAAGAAACTATGGATTTCAGACAAAAGTTTCTTTAAACAGGATGTCTTTGTCTTTGCTACCTGCCAATGCTCCCTGGATGCCGCCTCGTGGGTCTTATTGAAATCTAACAGTAATGAATGGGTGACTCGATCCTGGGAAATGAACCCGAAAGAGTTCTCTTAGGGTCTCATCTCCCGTCTTAATATAACCTCCGCTTTCTATCTGTAGAGCATATATTGAGCTTTGAGATTCTTCGGATAATATCCCGCCATATTCTGGAGCTTACTCAAGGTCCTCACACTGCCACCTCCAGGATTCCCTCTTTGAATTTCTCAAAGCTGTGTTGTAATCACTAAGGGCTTTTCTATATTCATCCAAGACTGATATCTTCTTAGCTATATTAAACTTTTTTCCTGACTTCCTTTTTCATGTTTTCAAGGTTTTCGGTCCCTGTGAACCCAGGGTTCCGGTATGAGTGCGAGGTCCAAGTTCTTCATCGCCACAGCAAGTGTTACCGAAGCCGCCTTGCTGTGTTGAAGGTTTGCCTCGATCATCCTTATCTTGGCCGAGATTTTTCAGGACCTGAAGCACTGTCACTGTCTTGTCTGGTATTTACCTCCAAGACAGTTACGTTCCTTTGGCGAAATTGGAAATTAAAGGCTATTGGCTTCTCGCTATCACTATTAACTCTCTTTGGGTCGTATTTACATGGAAGAGAGACATTTCAGCCATCTTTTGGTTTACCACAAGGATCGAGAATCTTGGGCCGGTGTTGTTTTTCTTATTTATTAATGATATCGCCGATGTTATTAAGAACGAACACTTGATGTTTGCTGACGATCTGAAAATCTATAAAGAAATTACGTCTATGGCAGACTGCATCGGCTTACAAAACTATATACTAGCGGTGGGTGAATGGTGTACTCGCAACCATTTAAGCCTTAACATCGGCAAATGTAAAATTGTCACTTACAAAGTAAAACCAACACCGCTGTGAGATTGTTAAAGATTTGGGTATTACTTTCGACAGCAAACTTACTTTTATCAATCATATAAATCTATCGGTTGCAGACGCCTATCGAATGTATGGTTTTACATGCAGAAACTGTCGCGATTTTGAGGATGAAAGTTAGAATACTCATCCCTGATCTGGTATCCGATCTATCAGATACATATTAATAATCTTGAAGCAGTTCAAAGAAGGTTTTTAAAATACTTAATGTACAAAATTGATGGTGTTTATCCCGATAGAGGATTGGATTACAACGTTATGCTATCAAGATTTAACTTTGTGTCACTACAAAAAGGCGGATTATATTAAATATTAAATTTCTATTTGGTTTGTTGAATAATAATTTGGATGACTCCTGGCTTTTAAATAAAATTAATTTCCTTATCATAAGAATTGAAGCACGATATCAATGTATGTTTCACTGCATTGGAAATAGAACTAATGCCTTAGTTAAGTATCCAGTAGCCACTATGTGTAGCAACTACAATGATATTTCGCATTTATGTGATATACATCATGATACTTTTGAAAAAATTCGAAAAGTTATTGCTAACTTATAGGATGTTTGTTTAATTTATAGCTCTGCATTCGCTAGCATTAAATTTTTTTTTTGTTACATACTTTTTCTGTACTTGGGCATACGCCTGTAGGAAATAAATAAATATATATTATTATAGGGAGACGATTTCGATCAAGGAATTCGGTCTTCCAGCAATGGAGAAATTATATTATTATTATATTATATTATAATTATATATTATTAATATTTAGTGAATAAATATTCCACCCATGTGCGTCGTTCTTGCCGACATTTTGATCTCATTAATTCTCCTGAAGAAGGAAATAAACATTTCCGAAATATTGAGTATTAATAAATGAGTTTCATTTACTAATTTCTCCATTGCTGGAAGACCGAATTCCTTGATCGAAATCGTCTCCCTAACTATTTATCGGTCGATAAATACATCCCAGTTCCATATATTATTATATATATAAAGGTTTATTATTATGATTTTTATAGCTCAAATCTTTCAATTATTTTGTTCTTGGAATATCTTTTAATCATTCAAATGTCTTATACTTCTTCCTTCATGTAAATCAAGTAAAATTCAATCGGCTCATTAATTTGTATCTGAGCAACTAATTCTAGTATCCATTGTATAGCTCCGCATTACATAATTACAATCCATTCATTCAGACGGGACATAGTAGGCTTTCGATTATCCGAAATGAGCGTCAAGGGGTAAAAGCTTTATTTTTTTCTGTAGGGGTATAAGTTTTACTGTATCATTATGAGCACTGCATTAAGTATTTAAGAAAAATCACTAAAGAACTACGTACACAATATCCAAAACAATTTGACGCATGATCATAGAAAACTGTGTCCATTGTAAATTCTATGCGAGTTCTTACTAGAATGCCAGGGTTGATGCAATACAATGACGCCAGTTTTTATACATTACAACAATATATACACACACAGTCGGATGAGATATACCATCTATCCCAGAAGATAAAGTCCTACAATCTTTAAAGTAAAGTATTCCAAGAATAGTTTCTTCAGTGGTGCAGATAAGATCCCGAGCTTTATTATTCGAGTGCATCTATCTTTGCAAAACGGTTGTGCCATCTGATTAATCAAATTTGCTACTTGACCTGATCTTTGGAAAGAGTCACGAATTTTTCCTGTGTTCAATCTTACTTAATTGACAGAGAACAATACGTCGAATACTTTAATGTGCGATCTAATGTAGTTTCATCTACATCTGGGATACCGCAAGGATCTAATCTTGGACCAATTTTATTTCTTATATTTATAAATGATATCGCGGATAGGTTTGGAGTGATGGTTGTTTTTGTGTTTTATTAAATATTGCGAAATATAAAGTGGTATCACATTTAAAAAACAAAACAAAAATAAGAGAATTTAAATACTCATTGGATGGTACTATACTTAGTATTTACTATAACCTAAAAGATCAGGGAGTAATATGTTAGAAATTAACGTTTGTGGACCATATCCATTCAATAACAGCTACTGCGTATAGAACATTTGAATTTATACATATGTATATCGTATGTGCCACGAGTTTACAAATATTAGATGTCTCTTAAGTTTGTATTTCACGCTTATAAGTTCCAAGCTTCAATATGCGGCAATGGTGTGGTTGCCAATCTACCAACTATCAAGTGCATGTTGACATTATTGAATGAGTACAAGGACGATTTTTGAAGTACCTGATGTCGACCTGAATCGATTTATTTCCTAAAGTTTTAGATTTTAGAATACCACATATACATTTCACTAACCATAATTTGAACAATAAATTTCAGAAAAATATTTTCACGTTTAAATCTTTTCATCACTCATATAATTAAACAAATAAAAAAATCAAACTTCCATACTTGCCACTAAAGCTATATTAAACAAACTTAACAACAGATCTACAATTAAAAGAAGCGTCATTATATTAATTGTCAGACCTTACCACTTCACCAGTTCTACATATACAGTTGTGTTCAATAAAATAGCGGTAGTGTATTTTAAAATGTAAAGAACGGATGTTTTAGAATTGAAGTATATTTTTTATACGCCATCTATACATCAAATAGTTCCATTACATAGGTTTTATAACACGCATATGGTAGAGCTCTTTTATGAATAACTTCGGGGAAACCCCAAGTTTTATGTTAACAATGCAGATAATCCCTATTCAAGAAAATAGCAGCGCTGTAAAATACAGTCAGTAGTAGATAAGCTCTTAAGGCATACACAAGTCCATTTATTAAATACGTTAATGAAAGCAGCTCTAACATAAAAAAAACAAAATCTAACGTTTTTTAATTAAATTATGGGCCGAAAAAAGCATTGTATAACGGAGCAACGCGAAATAATAAAGAAATTAATTAACGAAGGAAAAAATTATAGGTTTGTGCAAAGTATTATAGGATGTTCAGCGAAAATGATTGCTAATGCCCTGAAGTGGAAAAAGAAAGGTGAAAGACGTGGCAAAAAAAGGGAGACCACGAAGAGAGTGGACAGACTCATTGCGCAATATGCAAAGAAGCAACCATTTACAACCTCCAGACAAATAAAAGATGATTTGCACTTGACTATAAGCACTGTCACAGTTAGAAGACGGTTAGCTGAAGCTAACCTCAACGGCAGAAGTCCACGGAAGGTCCCGTTACTAAAGATACACCATATCCGCAACCGCATTAAGTTCGCCAAGGATCATTTGCAATGGGCTGCTCGTAAATGGAGGAATATATTATGGAGTGATGAGAGTAAAATAGTTCTTTTTGGCTCTAGCGGTCGCCGTTTGTATGTTCGCAGACCACCGAACTCAGAATACAAACCAGAATACACCACAAAAACCATCAAGCATGGGGGAGCGAAAGTCATGGTATGGGGATGTTTCTCTTATTATGGTGTAGGCCCTATTTATAAAATAGACGGTATCATGGATCAACATAAATACGTCCAAATACTCGACGAAGTCATGTTGCCGTATGCAGAAGACAATATGCCCTTGAAATGGATCTTTATCCAGGATAATGATCCTAAGCATACGAGCAAGACAGCTAAGCGATGGTTTCGAGAAAATAAGCTTGAGGTTATGGACTGGCCTGCCCAATCTCCTGACCTCAATCCCATTGAAAACTTGTGGGCAGACATTAAAAAAGCTGTTTTCGATGCTAAACCAAAAACTGCTACTGAATTATGGGAAGTAATTCAAGCATCATGGTTTGCACTATCATCCGAACGTTGCCAACAGTTAGTCGACACAATGTCACGTCGCTGTCGAGCTGTTATATCAAATAAAGGACATTCAACAAAGTATTAACTAGACTGTAAGTCAAATATATTGTTTGGTTAATATTGTTAGTTATTATGTTTAGTTTTCTATATTGCTGCTATTTTATTGAACAACTTAAAAATGGAATAACTAGTGAGTTTTACTTTTACTAAGCCATAGAGGTATTAATCTTATATATTTCTGTTATATGTAAGGTGTATATTGTACATACAATAAAATCAAATCTTTCATGGTTTCTATTGTTTGTATTTGCATGCAAGTATTTTGAGGTACTGCTATTTTCTTTAACGCAGCTGTAGATAAAAACACTTTCATATAGAAAACATTAAACCTAAATCATTATCCAGAATCACTCATACAAAACATTTATAAAAAAGTTTAGGTATACACACATTACAATAACACAAACTATCAATTTACACCAAGAAATATCCTGAACGTAAGTAATACTGTTACTATATGGCAGACATTGATCGAACTTCTTCGTGTAACTTCGTAACATATAAACATATAGAAACGTATTTGACGAGAGCATACGAAGAACTACGATCATTGTCATAGCTTCCAACTGACGTGAACACGCGGCGCGCCTACCATATGGAGCATCAAAAACATTCAGTAAGAAAATGCAATTTTAATCACATACAGTATAACAGTTCCTCTCCAAAACCACAACAATCTTTCATTCTTTTTGACATATGGACATATTTGTGGATTCAATCCACATATTATTGTAGTTTGAAATTGATTGAAACTTATCGATAAAGAAACCATTATTTCAACTTTGAGCAACAAACAAAAATATTAGTTGAAGAAAAAAAAATACAAACTAAGATTTTTTTTAACTTATCAAAATTAAAAAAATATAATAATACAGTAAATGATCGACAGAAAATTGAAAATATGTCACTAATCTAATTCAAACTACAATCTTAATTTAATTTTTTTTTTATTCATCATAACAACGGAAAAGGGAAAACAAAAAAACAGTATTATAGTATCGTACGTAATTTTTTTTACATACTACAAGCGGCTCCGATAATTCAGTCCACGACTAAGTAGGTAATAACAAAAGCGTCTCGTTCTACACCAGCCGACTTTGCAACGGCTACACTATTGGGTCCTCAGCAATAACATCATGTCTAATTATTGGGAGGTATAATACAGTTAACACTATTCCACCATAGAGTTTCTGAAAAAAATATTAAATGTGTGAATATAAGCCGCAGGTATTTCCAGAATTTTAGGCCTGGATATTTATGTTGTTTGTATTTTGTTATCATCTAAGCGTGACACCGCCAGCCGGGACTACAAATGTTTGCTATAAAGTCATCATGTATTAGACTCTCAGTTCATATATTGTTTATACCCTTTTCTCTCTATTTACGTCTCCGTTTAAATCTGAGTCACTACTTCTGAAAGGCATAGTACGAGGACGATACCTACTTTCATTTGAAAGGTCTCAGTCCAACCAATATTAAAGCCGAGCTCCTTCGTTTACGACTATAAAATATTGGGTGGCAGAGTTTAAACGAGGCCGTACGAGCTGCCAAGACGAACACCGTAGTGACCAACCAATTGAGGTGTCCACGCCAGAAACGATTAAGAAACTCCACAAAATCGTTTTGGATGATCGTTGGCTGAAGATGGGTGAGCTAGCTGAAGTGACAGGCATTTCAAAAAGTGCTATACGTCGCATATTGACCGAAAATTTAAAGATGAGAAAGCTGTGCGCAAGATGGGTGCCGCGTTTGCTCACAATGGAACAAAAACAGCGTCGTGAAGGTGTTTCAATAGAGTGTTTGGCCATGTTTCACCGCAATAAAGCCGAGTTTTTGCGTCGATTCGTAACCATGGATGAGACATGGGCCCACCACTTCATTCCTGAGACAAAGAAACAGTCAAAGCAGTGGAATCGTGTCCAAAGAATGCGAAGAGAGTTCCATTTGCAGGCAAGGTCATGGCGGCTGTTTTTTGGGATGCGCGTGAGATAATTTTTATTATTATTATCTTCAGAAAGGAAAAACAATCAACGGCGAGTATTATGCTAACTTATTGCAGCGTTTAAGATATGATATTAGGGAAAACAGGCCGCATTTGGCGAAAATGAAAGTGTTGTTTCGTCAAGACAATGCACCAGTTCACACATCCACTATTGCGATGGCCAAAATCAATGATTAAAGTTCGAATTGCTTTATCACGCACCATATTCGCCAGATTTAGCTCTCTCGGATTATTTTCTATTTCCAAACTTGAAAAAATGGCTGGGTGGTAAAGGGTTTGCCAACAATGAAGAGGTAGAGTCTGCCGTTGATGGCTGTTTTAAGGAGCTAAACAATTCTTACTATAAACAGGGTATCGAAGCTATTGAATATCGCTGGGAAAAGTGTATCGAGCTAAAAGGAGATTATGTAGGGAAATTAAGAAAATTTTTCCCAAATTTTTTGTGTTTTCTTTGTTAGGTCGGCTTATTTTGGGATCGCTCTTGTACCTATATGATCGTATATATCCGGATCGTTGATTAGATTACTAGATTACTCTATTTTATTAAGAAGGTTTGATGAAGTATCACTAAGAAGAGACGTACTATTTTAAGCTTAAGATATCTGTATAGTTTTAACATTTAAAGTCAAAGAGTAGTCAAATTGAATTTAACATCTAGAGCGCATTCCTTGTGAATGTAGTTATTATAATTATTATTAAAATGCGAAGTGTAACCGTTGTTTTCATCTTTAATCTATTTAATAAATTGTATAAATGATACAATATTGTTTATTGTATTTCTTATTTTATCAATATTTGTATGTATAGTACCAATACCAATATTACTAACCTCAACAATTGCGGAAGATTATTCTAATAAGCAATATACGTATATGCAAGAAACGTTTATAAAGCAGCCACTGTTGAGGATTTCTTAATGGCAAATCTAACAATTTCTAAATTGTGTATGTTTAATGTAGGAACCAAAAATTTGTTTTATAAACAGTATTATGTTGGCATTTTACTTTAAAAATATTTAAGAAGAGGTCGGTTATTTTAAGACAAATATAAATACATGAAAGTGAGCAAAGATTTAATATTTTTACCTATGCGAGAAAAGCAACACTTCGTTTCATTAATTTAGTTTTGCTTATAGACATGTGGCTTTGTTTATCTATCTCTTAGCATTCTCAATGACGGAACCCTTTTCTAGAGCACTATGCCACACAATAGCGTTTAGATAACAGAGAAAACACATGCATACACCCACATTTGTAATTGAATATCGTGTGAACATACGTGCTGTGAGAGAGCATGTCATTTAAGCCTTTTAATTACCGAAACCTGCGAGTGTACGAAAATATCCACCCTCCATACCAACACCCTGGCGATGTTCCAGTCATAGTCGAACGGTCGGTGTCGGATGTTGTTCCCAAATGTCTAATGCACATATCCAGTTAAGTACATTCGTGCATGTAGAAAGTGTAAAGTTAGTACGAAACCATTTGGGGAGGTTCGCTGACAACAGCGACGAGCGACGTCGGGACGAAGTGGCGCCGTTTATAGCGTACAGACATCGTCTTCTCTGCTCTTGCCCAGCCACCGCGTTTATGAACCTCGGTTTTCGGTTTAGTCTCAGTTAACTGGTGTCATTGGTGGAGTGCTATCCTCTAGTACCAGATTCTCATAACTCGTATAACAACTTTGTCTCCGTATTCCGGTATAGTTAGATGCACTAGAGGTTAAAAGAAGAACTCTTTTTTACAATGGCGTGCAATCAACGAGGTAATTTTTATTTAAATTAGTAGACCGTGACTGTATTACTTATTGAAACATAATGCATTGTTTAGTTTGTAAATGATTCATTAAAAAATTCTATGGGAAATTGAATGTATGGTTAGTTAGCTGTCGTGGCTCTGTATTTGTGTCTGTGTATCTATCGATTCCCCTTAGTCATCAACCCCTATTTGTTTGCTTGTTTTGAATTATGCGAAAGGGGAATGAAATGAAATATGAACGGCGTGCTTTAAAACATAATTGCAATCGTTTAATATAAAATATGCAAGAATAATAAATAATAATGTGCTTATAGCTTATTAAATATATATCAATCGCATGAAAAAAATCGTTTCCTTTCACTGATACAATGGCATTTTCTCATGTTTTAACTTTTTTATAATACTAATCCGTTGTCTGTTTTACATTATAAAGTAGGGTTATGTTTTCTATGTAGCTACATGTTTTGGTAGAATGACACAATCACAACATTTCAAAAAATAGTAGCTATGGAATCTTGAAAATTAATAATAACTATAATAAATCATGAGAGAAACATAATTAGCGTTGATTTTTCATCAATAAAGTTTAAGAAATCCTTATAAATAAACGAACAAATATTATTTTTGCAAGAAAGAGTTTGAACGAACACAATAAAGAGTTTAATGTATTGTTGTAATAAAAAATAATGAGAGATAAAGCAACAAGTAAATGATAAAATAAGAAACAATGAGCAAATCAAATAAAAATACAAGAAAATTAATCCTAAGAACATTACCAATAATTCAAATAATTATCCCAGTAAATAATTGTTTCAACTATTTAATGAATAAACTTTTTTATTAAATAATATCTCAGTCTATCCGCGAAACCCTCCATGTTACATTCCTCAAAATTGCACTTGGAATATGAAGCATATCAATTGAAATTCTGACTTTTAAATATACACTTACATTTTACGGACGATATTTATGAATACTAGTTTTCAAATACCCTAACAGGAAGAACTTTGTTTGTGTTTAAGGATTATGAATGGTATATATCCATAGAATATCTTCTGCCAATCTGCTTGGGATTTCTTGATTTAAATATTTGCATTTAATATATGATGGTCTGACGTTCCATCCCGTTGATATCAACGCGCTGATCTATTGCATTGCCTCTATTTCCAATACTATACAAGATGGAATCATTTGAATTGCTAGTAAAGATAAATACATTTTAGCATTTAAAACTATTTGAAACTATGAAAAAAGCGTGAATACTATATATTATGTTCTTCAACGATGTATGCTCATACATGCGTTAATTTTAACAGGCCGTTAAGCGTGGGCCATACTACTGCAAAATGGGGGTTTGTCTAGGCCAATAACGACTGCTAACTATTCCGTTTATGTGAAATATGGTTTCATCAAGTAATAAAATTCTGGCTGGTAGGACCTCATCTTCATTGCAACGTAGCATCACAATTTCAAATTCTGCCGTTCTATCACAATAATTTGATTCATTACTTAGCTGTATTTTGTAAGGATGTAACTTTATTTCTATATAAGCTATTAATTTGAACAATTTTGGTAAAGTTTTAGTCATGTTATTTCTATTTGTAAATTGGTATAAATAATTTTCCTGGAAGGTACTGAATTAGAGAATGATGATAATACTTTAGCATTGCAGCTTCACACCATTTGTACTTGTCTGTGGTTTAATACGATAAAAGGGTCTCCTTGGGACCGTTAACTGAAAGAATGGCAGCTTAGTTATTTATTATAGAGAAAGAATAATTTTACGTAATTTTACAATCACATTTATTATCGGCTTGTTGCTGAGTAATGTATGTGTAGACATATCTGTAATTTGTTTACAAGAAAAGTAAAATTTGAGGTTGGAAAGTGCAAAAGAAGTGCAGATGACTTCTTAGGATATGAAAGCACAAAATATAATTGTTAGCTCCCACGAAAATGGTGAAAAAGACAAATTATATCAGTAACAGTTCAAAACGATGTTAGTTCGAGAGAAAGCAATATCTTAATTTGTTAACCTTCTCTACACATGCTCTATAAACTCGCGTATGTATTACACTGCGAAGCAATTTCAAATACTTCTTGTAAGAATTGCAAAATAATGGATTTGAAATAATCGTTTTTGAGGTGTCATTAATTTATTGTAACCAAATACACACATTATCCAATAAACAATGTTTTTATACATATACAGGGTTATTACAACAGAAATGGACACTTTCAATGTTTTATTAATCCAAAATTAATAACGGTATTATGAATTCGTTTAAACTATTTTATAAAGTGATTCTTAAAGTTTACTTTGGGAACTCATAGGTGCTCAATATGGGCTCCTCCTGCCACACGCCACAATCAAGCCGATAGTCTAGTTCATTCCAAACCCAGTGTAATATATCTGCATCGACACTTTCCACAGGGAGGAATGTGAACCAGGCCTTTCGCAAATCCCCATAGAAAAAAAATCGCACGGTCTAAGATCGGAGCTCCTTGGTGGCCACCGTACAAGAACGCGGTTGTCGGCTGTTGCACGGCCTATCCAGCGCTGTGGAAGTGTTTACTTCAGATAATTTCGAACGATACGGTGCCAGTGAGGAGGTGCTCCATCCTGTTGGAAGATAAAGTTCCCGCCGTCCTCATGCAGTTGAGGCATCAACCAATTAATCAACATTTGATTATATGGAACTCCCGTTACTGTGTTTTCTTAAAAAAAGAAAGGACCATACACCTTTGTGCGAGATACAGTACAGAAGACATTCACTTTTCGAAAATCACGCAAATGCTGCACCAACACTCTTGGAGGGAGTCCCCCATATTCGGACGTTGTGTTTATCCACCTTGCAACTTATGTGAAACGTTGACTCGTCACTGAAAATTATCCGCTCGCAATACTCATCTTCATTACGAAATTTTTAAGTTTAAGGTCGTTTAAGACGTCAGTTTTAGTCGTTTACGTAAAATTTTCCACACAGGTGGTTGCGAAATTTGTAGTTCCAAACTTGCACGTGTTGTTTTGTGGACTTCGTTGGTAAACAGTACGAACACGTTCCACTGTTTCTTCTGACACACGAGGTCTTCCCGGACTTTTGCCTTTACATAAACACTCTGTCGTTTTAAATTTATTGTACCAATCGTAGATCGACTGTCTAGTAGGTGGTGGTTTTCCAAAACGTGTTCGAAAATGTCGTTGGACAACAGTTGCGGAGTTCATTTTGACAAATTCAAGCACGCAATATGCTTTCTCAGTAGAGTTTGCAGCCATCGTAGCTATTATGCTTGCGCAGTACTACCAACTGTATTATCTAAACTTTTACAGTTCCTCAACTTGACAGCGCAAAATGCATGTCGATATCACAAATAACTTTTGTTTTATACAATACTAAAGGTGTCTATTCCTTTTATAGTAACGCTGTATTATTTATTGAAATTATGCTTGTACATATACCTATGTTTTACAAGTTTTCGCTTAACTGGAGTGGTCATCCGGGATATTGTAAATTTGCAAATATTGTTTTTCTTGAAAATAAATTCTCCACAAGGTAGACTTTTGTTCACAACTATGTGTTCATCATTCCTTACGTATTCGCAGTAACGACAATGATTACTTTTTTTTTTATAACGATTGTCTGTTTGAAAAGTACGTCGATAGTAACGTTTACAACAGTCCTTTTTCGATGACTGACTTACATAGTCTGTACTGCAGACGTCGTTGTACATATGACTTGGTGAATATTTTTTTTAGTTTTCTACCGTCATTATTTTTGGACATAAATAAATTAATCACTTTTGATGTATACATATTGATAACTGTTAATAACAAACAACATATCTGAAGTAAGTACCTACACTGTTATCTTCGCGGAATAGAAGATTATACCTAATCTACAAGAAAGTTGCCAGACCCTATTCGGATAACAAATCATTCGGATTATGGAATTCATAAAAACAGTATATATAATAAGAAATATGGATGGATTACAATACGCAATGGTTGTATTTTTTTATTATAAAACAAACTCTTAGTACAACAAGTATAGAAAATAAGAACAACTGAAGGGAAGAACACAAGTAAGATATATATGTACATAAAATCTGCCTCTTCGATATGCCAAAATGCTCCGAGACTTCGGATTATGAGTTCCTTTTCCCACAATTGGGTTGTTCGGATTATGGGAGGCTCTGATTATCCAGACATTATTCTGTATATAAATTAATAATAAAAATACTATGCGCAATCCCGTTAGTATCTCACTTTCAGCACTTATTGCTGCACTAATATATTCGGCATTAATCTTACCGTATTCTTACTAACTTGCCGGTTTTGTCGTCTGCTTTTGTCTGATGCTACTCTGGTATTAAAGAAAACATAAAAGATTTTTTCGGTGCTATTTCTATGTTTCTTACTTTAAATTTCAGGTCGCCCAATTTTCTTTTACTTGTACTTTTGAGTACCTCCGTTTCCTGCGGTGTTAGGCGGATTTCGTTCTTTGTTATTCACTTGTCTGTACACTTTAAGCTTTCATTTATGTTTCTCAGAAGTTCCTCTTTGGTTTCCGGTGGTACAATTCACGCCAAGTCACCTGCAAATCCTATACTTTTTGCCGATCCTGCTTTTAGAATATATTAAGCTACTGTAGAATGATCTTTTGTTAATAGCATAAAGTTTATGAATGGTAGAAGTGGTTTAAATGCTCATATGCCCCAAATTTTGAAATTCCTACGTTTTATTGTACTGATTTTCTACTTTTTCTAAAGGGTTCTCCAAAAAATAACACATTTTTTCAGATATGATTCTATAGCTGCGACTAGCTAAGACTAGTGATTATATTTTGTTACTTTGAAATACAAAAAAGATAGTGATAGCGCGCCAAATCTTTATAAAACACAACTCAAAGTGAGCTCGTCAAACAAAGAAATTAATAATGGAACAAGCACGCGTCTACCTTTACCAAACAAAAATCGTCAAATTTTTTTGGAAACTGTTTGCTGAAAATTTATGAAGCAATTTCTGAGGATGAATCATAAAATAACCATTAAGTCAGTGAAGAAAGGCTGCTATTCAATATTAATACTATTTACATACAAACATCGCGAGGAATGGAATTTAGTATAAACAGATACATAAGATATAAGATCATTCTGAGCCACCCAATTTTAATTTATTCGGGATAATTGTTTCGGAAATTCGTAGATTTTTGTTTTCCAACCGAAAACCGAATGACATTCAGAGTGATCAGTCATCTTCGGTATCTATTTTTCTCACGTATAGTAAACGTAGACCTGAATTAGTAGTTTATGTGGTCTACCATTCTCATAGCTATACAAAAAAGTTGGATCAAACTACGAAATGATGGAGAATTCTATTTGTACTCTATAAATTTTGTTGCATGGCTGATTGCTAATGATACCAGATGTTAGGCAACTTCTTCCCAGAATTGTAAATGTGTATTAAGTACTGTCAAACTGGAGCTGATTGCTTTTGTATTTACCTATTGTTTAAAAACAGTAATAATTCTGGCCAGTAATATTCACTAACCAGAATTTCGATTACTAAAGACATTCTATTATTCTTCGTTCTGAGTCATGACCATCCGAGAAAAGAGATTAAAAAAAATAGTAATTGTCCCAATTCTTCTTTATACGTTAAAACTAGAATGTTTAATAAATAGTTTCTCATTTAAAATTTTGTATTGGATTGTAATGTATAAAGTTTTATATGCAATCTGTATGTGTCTTAAAAGTTAACAATATAGATATTTTTTCATTGTGTCTATGTGAAAAGTGCACGGTGTTCAAATACTTTATTGACCCATTGTATATTATAACCTGTCATTATCGTATAATTACTAATTTACGTATATTAACAAAAGTTCTTTTTCTTAAGTTGCAACTTTGCATTTGATTCCTGTTCAATCTCTCTATTTTTCCATTATTTCTTCTATAAAGCAGACGAAATAGTTAATTAGAAACAGGCTTATATAAAAAAATAACCGTTTTTTTAATTCATATTTCAGATCTATATTTTAATAAACAATATCTGTACCGTCTTGTGTACATAGGATTGTAAACATAGTTTAGTAACGCTAGCGTGTGTACGAAATTCTGCTTTTAAATCTTTTTATATGGGTTACTCAAAACTTTTAAGTGAAACAGTAGTTGCATATAAACTCTGCGAAGCGCAAATTTAAACTTAAACATTCACACAGCATGGTATAAACTTTGCACAATAAGGTATTAAAACTTTCAAACAGTACTTGTTCTTTCTTGAAAATGGATATCCCATTTGTGCTTGTTAAAATAGGGTCACTGCAAACACGTATTTGCCAAGTATAGCTATTTTGGTTACGGATAAATCGGGGCAGAAATAATTATATTAGGTATCTTGGTGTGATACATTTTAGGTATCCCTTTATGTAAATTCTTTACGTCGATTTGTTTATCTATACTGCCGACTCTGATTTAAAGCGTCCATTTTAATTAGCCGCTAAAAATGGTTTTTATTGAAGTCATAACACGTACAATCCTCTATTCAAGAAACCTGATTACATAATCAAGTACAACTGGTCTAAATATACGAAGAATAAAAACGGCTTTGAAAGAACCTATATAGTCTAACTTGCTTGCTCTATAATTAGAGTGTAAGCACCTTATACCCATTTTAAAAAAAAAGATGAATGCGACCAAATGTAATGCTGTAAAAACGATACAACCGTATCTGTCATTCTGGTTGTTCCTTAGAAACGGACCTATTTCTGTAACAGGGTATTTATCTCAAGAGGAAGGAAAATAATAAAACTCTTGTTAAACGGAAAATAGTAAATTTAGCTTGTAACTATTCTTCGAATAAATAATTGTCTTACGCAAGAAAATTTCTGTGTTAAAAATAAAATTATGTGAATAGGTAATAATCTTGATTTAATTATTAATTTGCATGTTTTCGCTTCAGGTTCGAATAATGGAACAAAAATTGGCATGGTCGCAACAGAGTGACACCAATAATGTCCAAATACACCGCTTAGAAGGCGAAGTTGAGGAGCAACGACAGCTGCGTCTCAATGACGCCCGACAAGTAGAAGCCAAAGCAGCGCGAATTAAAGAATGGGTAACGAATAAATTGAAAGAGCTCGAACAGCAAAATCAAACGCTGAGAGAACAGAATATCAAGTGCAATCAACAGTTGGAACTCCTGAAAAATCACCTGGCTTTGGTAGATAGGCGACGTTCCGAGAGCTGTTCCCCAGAACCTAGGAGTCAACTAGGTATAGGTTCCTCCAGGTCGAGCAAACACAGAAGGCATCAGTCCGTATGCGTTTCAGCTAATTTTGAACCGGTACCGAACACGACCTATATACCCAGCGCGTTGATAGCTAGTGTGCCCAGTAATTCCAGCATGGATCCCTTGTCTGATGACTTGAGGGCGGCGGTAGACAATCTAAGTATAGGGAGGGTTCCAAGCAGTGCTTCTGATTCTGATTTAGCGCATGATTATGCGGAAATTTACACGCCCAGTAGAGAAAAAGTTCCTTGGCCTAGAGCGCCTACACCTCCTTTACATAGGTTTCCAAGCTGGGAAGATAGGATATACCAGGTAGCCGCCGATGGCCTAACATTAACTGGAACGACGCCTAGTGATATGGGTCCCGAGCAAGCGGGATATCAAGATATTCCTGTGCCCGTTTATGCCACTGTTAAAGGTAGAGCTAGTCAGATAAGATCTATGCCTTTTACTGGTGATTCGTCAGACGATTCCAGTGACGGAGAAGGGAATCATACTGGTGTAAGTACCTATTACTTCCGGAAATTATTACATACAACAATCGTCTATATCTCTATAGGCAATTGATGGTACCAATACTCACAGCAGAAGTTCGGGTGATACATCTGGCTCAAGCCCTGGTAAAAGGACAGGTTCCAGTAGTAGCGGTTCGCCGAGCAAAAGCAAAACCAGAGGTACAATAAATTAGATTCTTATGCATCTACAGCTACTTTTAATTTAAGTTAACTATAAATATTTTCCGCAACATATTCTTTTCACCTTCTGAAATTCAGTGCTATATAGCAATACATTTGCAAAACAATGTAATCTACGGTATGTTTAAATGATCTATTATATATTCCGGACCAAATCTTGCTGATCTGTCAAAACCGCAGGGTGTCTGTCTGCAAAACCATATTTCGCATCTATTCCATTAACCTGCAAATTCCACAAATTTTTCCTTTTTATCAGAACTTTTTGAAACTTGAAGAGTGGAAGTTACAAAGATGGTAGTGTCAAAAATTGGTTTTCGAATTACCATTTGTTCATATTAAAATTAGATCATCAGCGAAACAGAAAGTTATTTTTACATAAACATTGTTATGACGAATATTAGAACAAAAATGGAAAGGTGATAAGTGTAAATATTGATTTTGTTAAAAATGAAAGTGAGGTACAATATTATTCCATCTAAGTGGTGCTTTCCGCTTGAGATGAAGCGTTTCTTCTTGTTTTCAGAAATTTTATTTTCTGGCGGTAGTTTGAGTAGTTTAGCTTTTCTCAAATCACACACAGTTTTTTCCGTTCTTAGTACATTTTCCATGATTGTACGACAGGAATATGCGGCTGTGGTTTTAATATTTGTGGGATTATCTCCCACAGTACCTACCTTATACTGATCTGAAGCTTGTGAGTATTAAAAAATAAAATAGATGGATTTTGTCTGGCAGATAACATTGATAAGATCTTCTGGTATGAATGATTTTGTAGAATTTTTTCTCTTTTTAAGCTTTATCGCACGACATAAAACTGTGGCCGTTTATAAGATATCTCTGTTCTATTGAATCAAACAAGCCATTGGCTACCAAAAATATTAGTACAAATAAAATGTGTGCATTTTTGGTTTGGTCTCCACAGTTGTCACATCAGATAATCAATAATCGTTTATTAGCGGAGCCACTGTTAAGAAAACGAGGCAAGCACGAAGCGACATCGTTTGCACATCGTCCTGAATAACTTTCGTGCCATAAAAACATATAGGCATTATTTGTATCTCCTACGGGATACTAAAAATGAAACAAAAAAGTTGTGAGACATAGAACATATAAGAGTGCATTAATATTGGCAAAAACATCACCAACATTTTCACACTTTCATGCTGCTGAGAATGGACCGTGTCTTCTCTTGAAAGCTGTCTAGCTTTCTCAGCTTTCCTATGATGCAGTTCTTATAGCGTTTGGGCCTATCAACTTGTCTGTCGCAGTGTGGTAGGTATCCATTCTAGGTCATTGTAATGAAAATTGTGGAAAATTTATTTTTAAAAACAGATCTGTAGAATTTGTAAATCACTGCAGTCCCTAGATAACGTTTTCTTAAAGATTTAAATAGCGTATTGATATTTGATTTGGACTTTTGTATTCTCTAACGGATTTTGTTCGTGTAATATGTCCGACATCCTTTGGAATTAAATTTATATGATCTCTTACAACTTCACGACCATTTTCTATAAATTTTGACTTTTTATGGCTTGTTCTTTTATCAGCATAAAAGGTGTAACTGGCTTTTTTGCTTAGCAATAAGGATATCCAACCTTTTTCTTGACACTGAATTCATAAAAGGTTTTTTACAGTCAGAACAAAACTTCCACTTTTAGGTGGGATGATATTGCTTACTGTTGTTGGTCTTCTACTTTCGCCTCAAATATTATAATTTCCATGTCGACGTCTTTTAACCATCATACAAGTCAGAAAATAACCATAAGATACATATCTTGGACTTCTCACTATAAATTGTTTTGAACAATGATGGCTTTCTTTTTACGCCTTTCTTAATCACCAAAACATTCACTGCCTTTACCCCTTTGAGTATTTGCAGTAACTTAGTTTATTTTTATCCGAAAATGAGAAACTTTCAAAATATCGCGCAATAATGACACACGCGGTTACAACCTCACTAAATGTTCACTAATTTGTTAGACTGGCACTGGCGTTGTAACTAAATATGTTTGATACTTACCAATGGCTCCATCGTAATATTTATCTACGAAGCTTAGTTTTCTATTTGGCATATGTCACCGTTATGTGATAAAATCGAATATTTTGACACTTACCACTTTTGTAACTTCCACTCTTCAATTATCTCATTAGAGTATGTTTCTTACCAGTAATCGAAATACCTGGTACAGACGCTTTGCTAAATGTTTAAACAAATCGTTTATAATGCTGCATTTTTAAAGATTTAAGTATGAAATTGAGATTATTTATTTTAACGGAAGTAAATACATAGATTACTAGCATACATTTTGTCAAATTAATGGACAAAAATGAGGATAATATACCATGGTGTGATATAGACATACTCAGAAGAATATCTTTATATGTAATAACAGCCTATAAGCAATAAATTGCATCTCTGAAATTGTGTGTGTATTACATATACATGTAATATTATATTTATTATATACTGTGTAGGCAACTATACTCTGTAACATAGAAATCGCAACACCAAAAACGGGTATACATTTTTTCACCATAGTTGGCAGAAACGTTTAGCTCCTGAAAAGTAGCAATTGATAAAAATTTCGGAAGAATGGATCAAGTGGTAATGGCTTATCTGTCAGTTCCTTCAGTAGTTTTTGACAATCTTGTCAGATGTATATTTTGTGAGATATTGTTTATACTTTATTGTTTTCGCTTGTGATTGTTTGTTGTGAGGGTGCGACCATGCCTAGAGTGCGCCAATGTGAAAATTACCGCCAATTAAGCGAATTCGATAGGGGTGAAATTGCTAATCACCTTAGCTGGAATCGATCCACCTCGTGCAGTACTATCAGGCCTGGACTAGAGAGGACCAGGAACGCCGCAGAAGAGGAACCGGGAGACATAGAGGAACAAATCGGCAGGATCGCCATCTTCGATTCATAATAATAATAATAATTCATAGGATCACATCCCCCAACAGCAATCGTCAATTATAGGGGGCATCGGTCTGTCATGAGTTATTATTACGCCAGCGCCCGTGGAGCGACTTAAGGTGTTTGTCTCTCAGCATTTGCCAAGGACTGAGAAAAACCACGACAATCTCATTCTGAGAGCAGGCCCTGGGATTCGAAGGCCGGACTCCGTGACTGATAGCCAAGCGTGCAAGCCAGTGGACCGTCAGCCACACACTTATGGCAATAAAAGACCAACAGCAACGTTTGGTGTGGTGTAGGAGCTACACTGGAACCTGGAATGGCATAGGGTGATCGTTAGTAATGAATCCTGATTCTATTTGGAAATGCATGAACATGCATGGAAACGTTGCAATGTTGAATTTTGCACCAAACGTCGTGACTACGGTGTGGAGTGCTATAACTTATGGCAGTAGATCTCGCCAATCTATTAATAAGAAAAAATTGTTTATTTTTTGTTCTTCTTCTTTGAAATTTCAATAAATTGCTACCTTTTATTTTAGTTAACACTGAACAAGTATGGTATTTTACATATCTGTGTAAATTGCATCGCCAATGGGTCAAGGCCGTTGGCCTATGCGAGGGAAAAACGCATGGACGAAAAACTAACTAGCCGGGCTTTATGCGGACCCTAGCAGACAACCACAGCTGTCGGATGTGATCCTGTCTCAGGTGTCTGGGCAACGGATACTGCGTCTGGCATTTTAATTGGATAGAGCTTCGGATCGACCGTATTCTAGGCTTGATAGACCTTACACGGTCGGGTAACATTGCCCACCCAGTGTTATCACGCAAAGTGATGTCCAAGCCACTCCCACATAGTAAAGTAATGGACGGCACACTTCGAGTTCGTATGAGTGGTAGGCGAGCTTCTCTGCCGACCGTTATCTGTGCGGAGAAGCGATGCGATGGGCAAACCTTCCGACACGGGTGGGTTGAAAGCGGACGCAAGCGTTTTTCTTCTAGCCGCCATTAGATGATCCTATCCCAAGTCTGCTATGGTTGGCGCGTTAATTGGGTAGAGCTTTGACTAGGTCTTGAACAGGCCTTATAGACTAGAGAGTTGGTGGAACAATCATAACACTGTTGGCTACCGTTAACCACAAAGCGGCTGCTTGCTGGCTTGCGTCTACTCGATCCCTGTGTAACCATTCACGGGGTAAAAGGTAGTGCACGCGGAGTTTTTATGGGTAAAAGGTAGGTTTTGGCTTGCCGGCCGTCGTTACCTGTGCAGGGAAGCAATGCGGTGGGCAAACCTTCCGACACAGGTGGGTTGAAAGCGAACTCTAGCATTCAACCTCTAGCTGCCATTAGGGTATTCCATTCCAGTCTATCTGAGTAAAACACACTACTGTTGGTATTGAATTGCTTTGACTTGACTGCTGATCGTCTAACAGTTTGGAAAATTGGTGGAACGATCTTACACAGTTGGGGGAGTTGCTACCAGACGGCTACTCTCTACACCGAGGTTCTTTAACCTGTTGTGCTTAATCTGGAGGAAATCGAGAAATCGATCCCAACAGTCACCCACTACAGGACAACAAGGTGATTTGTTCAACATGGGTGGCAATGGGTAAGAGGGCCCACCGGCGGTTGGTAGCCGGTCCCTTCCCATTAGGTACCAGACTCTAACGGATTTGGTGGTTTCGAACAATGGTCGTAGTCTTAGCGTGCATACATTTAGTAGGTTTTCGCGGGATAAGACGGATTTTAATTTTGAGAGTTCAAAGTATGCTTTAATTATTCGGCAATATACTATGTCATTTTGGTAGTTGAATACCACAGATGCGGTCCGCAGTAGCAGTATATCATCAGCCAGCGCCAAGCTCTTCGGATTATAAAACTGTCACAGTCTTATTATTGTTTAGCTTAATGCACTGGTTGCATACTGTAGCGGTAATACTCGTGTTTACCTACGACTGCCTGATATAACTAAGACTACACAGAAGCAGGTAATTACATAACTCGCAAAGATACAGAGGTTGGTTTGCTTGTGTATCACTGGAGCTTAAAAAAAAACACATCAACAGCTACTATGGAAACTGTGCTAAAGTTACCGCCGTTGAATGTTTACATTAAGGACAAAGCAAGAATGGGGGCATACAGACCGAAGTGTGGTGGAAACTGAAAAATCCAAAATATTTCGTTACATGCCAGCATAACGCCCGAAATCACAAATCCTATCTGTACAATGGGTGGTTCCTGCACTCTCCTTCGATATACCCTTCAACGTTGTCTTGGATTGGGATGAGTGGAGAGCAAAACAGAAACCATGGATTCGAAACCAAATCTGGTATGCAGATGGGTCGAAAAAATCACAGGTTTTGGAGCTAATATATATATGTATATAGTGAAACACTGAATTATAAGGAATATATGGCATTAGTGCAATATACCACGTTACACCAAATGGAAATTCTAACAATAAACACATGTGCCTGAAGGGCATTGGAGGAACAATTCAAGGGTCAGCTGTTTCTTATCATATCGGACAGTCAGGCTGCCCTAAAAACGTGAACATCCTATCAAATAACCTCGAGACTAGCTTTGAACTGTCTGAAAAACTTAAGAACCCTGGCTAGACACTATAACACTATACTGTAGGTGTTGGGGCATAAGAGCACACCACGTAACAAATTAGGAAACAAGTTAGTAAGAAAGGGCTCTGAAATAATATTACTAGAGTCAAACCAGATTCGGCGATAACCAAAGTGGCGGTAGGTGCACTAGCTGAGTGGATCACAAAAAAAAACCCCAGGTACATTGAAACAGGGTTGAAGCGCGGATGCACAGCAAACGGATGATGGGGCAGTCATAATGGAATTTAGCTGCGGATATACTGGGTCCCAACTGACAATGTATATAAAAGCTTAGAACGGTGACGAGTCTGCTAACAGGACACGGCTGTTTAAGGAAACACCTCCATAGAATTGGCATCTTTAAAGATGAGCCTATTTGTAGATTATGCGATGAGGAGAGGGAGACAGTCTACCACTTTGTTTTTCAATGCGTTGCATTGGAACAGCAGAAACTGCCATTGCTAGGAGCAACCAATCTACTGACAGATCTGCCGAAAGAAGGTATAGCACACAAGCTACTAAACCTAGTTAAAGGGACTAGCCTGTTCATGTAAAGAAATTTGGTAGGTACGGAATATTAGAATAGGCCTTAGGTCGCAATATTAATGGTTTCATAAATCAATTAAGGCCTGTGAGCACCAATCAGAAAACTCAGTCACAAAAACAACTGATCGCTGAAGCTCCACATGGGTATCGGCAAATTTACAAGAATCTTTTCATACTTCGCATCACAGGAGCAAAATTTTACCAACAATAATGATGTGTACATAAGTTTAAAGCTACCGGATGTGTGCAATAAAGAATTTAAAGTGCGCGTACTGTATGAAGAAAGAGAACCACAGGGAAGTTAATGTGTATATTTCGAAATTTATTATATTTAGGGCCGGTACTTCAATCTCCTAATAAGTTCCTAATAAAAGTTATTAACTGAGTAACTGAAATAACTGTACATTTTTCGTATATTTATTAGCTAAATTGTTATTAGATACCGTTATTAGGAGATTGAAATACCGGCCCTTAAAAGAATATTTTTATTTTAGTTATGAGGATTTATTTTATATAATTTCTATTTCTCTAGAGCTTGTATTTATTGATTATTTATGTAAAATGTTTTCATATTATTTCTTTTTTATTTGTTAACAATATCGTGTAATAGCTATATACATAGTATATCACTATTATAAAATTCATTCAGAGAGAATATACACACAATTTCAGAGTTGACTCTAGAAAGTTACCATACATCTCAGAGGTACTCCTATTTATTATTATTATTGATATTATTCCTATTTGCTTTTTAAACATTATTCTAACAGATAATTATAACAATTATCCGCTACTATTTTGATTTGAATCCAATTATTCTATCAACACTTACCTGAGATTTCGGTAAAATATGAACAAAAGCATCAGCAATATGTGCAAAATAAAATATAAAATTTTTGAAAATCATTGAAAAGCCATTATCTACAATAAAATAACTAAAACACATTTTCAGGCAAAGGAAGTTATTTACTCATGCTTTTAACTGGCTTTATGTGGGGAATCGAAAATGTTGTTAAACAGATATTAGTTATAATAGCGAGCTCTATCGTTTTCTATACCCATATATTAGTGGTGGGTAAGGTAAAAGAAGAGGTTTTTTTTACAACGACTGTATACATTCATATTTATTCATCTCGGGAGAAGGGATTTGTGTTGCCTACCGGCTTACCTCAAGGTCAACAAAGCACAAGCCTGTCTGGTCGCTGTAAAAAAAAAACTTTCCCTACCGTACCCTAGGCAAAGAACAGGAAATACTGATAATATAATTTTAATTCGAAAACTTAGCTTGTTTTAAATCTGGTTATGCCTTTGTCGCAACGGGATGCTACGATGCAGAAACGAATTTAATGTTATTCGTTTCTGCATGCAACATTCGTAACATGATCATATTTAGGATCATATTTCCAGTTGTAGTGTAAGCATTATAAAAATTGTTTAAATTAAAAAAAAAAAATCTTATCGCCGTGTCTGGTGTTGAAATATACCTAATAATAAACTTAATGATGCTAGTTTCCAAATCATTGATTCAACAAAGCTTATTTTATGAGAAGCAGTGAAATGTATGTACATTGCCTTATTCATATAAATCAAAAATGCACTTCTGTTTTTTTGTTTGGTTTGATGTTTATTTTTTATACAAATCCATTTTGTTGTATTTTTTTCCAGTTATGCTTTGTTATTTACATGCTTTTAGCACTAATATTAATCAACAGGTGTTTCAGACACTTCCTTCGAATCTGGAATGTCTGACGATTACGCAGTACCACCTGATGCCTTGAGTTGTGACACTACTAGTCTAGAATCTTCGCTATTGCTAAGAGGTTCTTACCTTGATAGTCCTAAGAGAACAGAGAGCTTAGAAAAAAGTGGATCATTAGCTAAATTAGGTAAGGACTGAGTAGTAATCCAGCATCAATACCTTACGTTATCATCAGATTGAAATTTAAAGCACCTACTGCTTGATTTACAGGTGGAAAATTGAAGACTTGGAGAAAGCGGTGGTTCGTTTTAAAGAACGGCGTTTTAACGTATTATAAAAGCCAAAGTGATATAAATAGAAAACCCCAGGGTCAAATAGTACTAGATGAGATTTGTAAAATAACCAGAGCCGAAGGTTCTAATACATTTGAAATAGATACCGGTAAAAAAACTTATTATCTAACTGCTGATTCGATAACAGCTATGGAAGATTGGGTTTGTATATACCATAAATGTGAAATCCAGCATTACTTTATAACACCAATAATGTTTTAGGTCAGAATTTTACAAAATGTACAGCGAAGGAATGCGACAAAACTCTTGCTCAGTAAAGAAGAAAATAAACCCTCTGTCCAAGGTTGGTTGACGAAAGTGAAAAATGGACACGCAAAAAAATGTTGGTGCGTTTTAATTGGAAAAATGTTTTTATATTTCAAATCACCAACTGATACAGTAAGTATTTCAATGACTATATTGGTATACAATACTCCACTTCGGGCATTCATTTTACTGATCTTAACTTTCTTTCTAAATACAGGCACCAGCTGGTCAAATCAATATGCGTGATGCCAGAGTAGAAGAGGTTGAACATTTTTCAGATTCAGATTCTGAAGAGAAAGAATCAGAGCAACCAGACTTGACCGTAGGAATATTTCCAACCAATCAGGGACCAACGTATTTGTTATGTCCGGGAAAACAGGTCTCTAATTATTTGTTTTAATATTAGTTATACATGGTGAAGGTAAAATAAACCTACGTAATGCCACAAATGGAAAACTATAATGTTATTTAAACATCAGGGTTTATTTTTTTACACCTTCCATAAATTGACTGCAACAGATTTTGTACAAGTTTGAAGTAGTACATTTGAACTGTTTTTTGTTGCAGGAAAAAGATGCTTGGCTTTACCATTTGACTGTTGCAAGTGGTGGGGGTCCAAGCACGGGTACGCAGTATGAGCAGTTAATTCATAGACTAATGGAGGTTGATGGCGATCCCGCGTGTGTTCTGTGGAGACATCCTGTTTTACTCCACGTTCCTTGTACGAAAGACGGTGCGATACCTTCCTATTTTCCGTTGACCACATTGACGACGGAAACGTTACAGGTAAGTTCACCGGCATCTCTATTAAAGTGGCACAGCGTCACGACGACGAAACTTTTCAGGGTGAAGCAATAAAATTGTTCAAGTGTCTTCAATTATTTATGTCAGCTGCCGTTGATCAAGCTGGTATAGATTATCATGTAGTGTTAGCACAAAATGCCCTGCAACAGTGTATAGACATGCCGGAGCTGCAGGCGGAATTGATTTGCGCCCTTATTAAGCAAACGAGTAGGAGCACCCCATTGCCCAAGCTAGGAGTTCAGGTATCTACTCAAAAATTTCTTAAAAGAAGTGTAAGTGTGCTTTTTATATTTATTTATATGTGTTTTTGATTAGTATTAGTATATTATATAATTGTAAAAGTTTTCAAAGTAGCTCTAATCTTCTTAACTAACATTTTCCAAATGTAAATATTCCATTTTACCCGTGACTCTAAAAAAGGGGTGGAGTTATTTTTTTTGTAGTACAGAGAGTGGCGATGGGTCTTGCTGCTACCTAAAACCAAGTTTTCTCCACCACTAACCGTCTTCTTCAGAAACTATTTTAAAAAAAGGAAGGACGGTTTTTTTTTTCGAAAAGTTTAGATAAAGATAAAAATTGGAATGAAAAGATTTTTTTAATAAAATTACAAAACAATTTCTCTTCTTCTGTATCTAACTTTGTGTTTAAAATTAAGTTTTATGATAAAAAGTATTTCTAGACCGATTGTAAGATTCTTCAAGATGTTGCCTTAAGGCTTAAGAAGAGAGCTAGTGATGGAGTAAAATCGGTTTTAGACTGAGCAAAACTCCCTGTACACTACAGAAAATTTAAACCCCACTCCATTAAAAAGCCGCAGCTGGACTGTTTAAAATGTAATATTTTACTAGAGTAAAAGGCTGTTATTCATAATAATATTTTGAAAGCTTTTTTTTATATTTAATTTTATTTATATGTACGCAATTAATATTTGCTTTCTGACGCAGTATCTAATAACTAGTATATCTAGCTTTCAACTCTCGCTCTGTGCTTCTGCATGTATTATAAGCTAATTAGAAGATTTGTATCTACAATATATACATTTTACACTATCTACATTAGGTACACTAACCGACGTATGAGAGAGTCTATACTAGATGCTAATAAGTGTTAGGTGGAAGCTAATGTCAATAACTCTAAGGAAAGCAAAATAGGCACCTTTTCATACGCGTTTACGTAACCTAGCCTACAATCTCCAAAATTCGTATTTTTTGTATACCGTATGCGAGATATAAGTGTAGTCACCTAATGATACAGGAACCCGACAATACGCAATGTTTATCTGCTGAAACGTCCATGGACGGTAAAGTATCATAAGTACATACCGAATTGAACTATACCAGCGCGTCACTTCCGTTACTTTACTGTACTTTTCTGTAAAGATTCTGAAGTTTTTCTGAATTCAATTGTCAAAATAGCTGTCAAACAATCTGTCATTCCAATATGAGTAATCTGTATTCTGAACACTACAAAATATTATGGGCATTTATTAAAGCAGCTCATTTACATTTTATATATTTTTTTAATAAAATGTCTGTCATTCTTTTACTACTATATCTCAGAAAAGTGCGTATCTACAAACAAATTTGGTGCACAAGACGAGGAACTAAAGATTTATATTTTAATTAATTTATTTATTTAACACAGTGCAGTGTATGTAGATTTACAGTTGACACTCTATGACTTCTTGCACGTCTTGATATATCAATAGATAAGTTTAGTTATTTTAAATGTTTATTATTATTTTATAGTTATTACTATTAATTTTTTGAATTTGTTATACGCCATCGTTTTTCGGTGCAAAAGCGCTGTTTTTATAAATAAGGAAAAATGAATTATAAAAAATTGGGGGGAGGGGGGGGGGATATTCCGTCCCTCATTATTAGTTAGCTTCTTAGGTAGGTTACGTCATCTTTCGGATCATGTAATCTTCAAATCATGTTATTTTTTAATATTGGGTAGTACCCATACGTTGGATGTGTCGACAGAAAAAAAAATGCGTAACTTTTGACTTTGACAGAACAAATCGACTGTTTTTTATAGTCTTTTCCCTGTCATAGGCTACTAGATGATAGTTTTTTGAATTAAAAATGCAAATAGTCAATTCTTCTATGTTTCATTACATAGCTGGTGGAAATCGACCCCATAAACTATATATTTTTGAAAAAAAAAAACTATGTTATTGCTGTATACGATTTACAATAAAAAAAAATCTACTCTATGCTGCAGACCAAAAACGAGTGCATAAAATAACAATCTGATTTAATTGGTCGATTCTACTCATAAAACTGCCTTAAAAATGTTAAAACGGTTTTTTCGTAGCGTTAAAGACAAGCGAGTTATTGGGCCTTCTTTTCGTTTTTGCCATTGAGAATATCTCGAATTGAGATTTGGACCACCCCGTACATAAATATTCTAAATGTTCGTACAACTACTTAAAAGCATGTTTAATAAATATTCTAAGAATATCATCTGCTCTCTGGGAAAGTATGGACGATTTCCCCAAATTTTAATATTTTATTGTCAAGTTGTGTGGGAAGATATGTCATTATTTCCTTTTGGCAAAAATTCTATTATTACGGTGTTGTTTATCTTTTATGATGCGGTTTTCTGGGGCACAAATGAAGCTGGTCCATATGCATGTCAGTAACTCTGGATTGCTCTTATAATCTATGATTGCTTTCAGACCATCTAATGCTAAATTTTATATTTATCCCGAAATCACCAATCGTTTTTTAACCGGAGCGTAAAGTGCAAAATGTGAACTGCAATGATATACCAATGTCGTTTCTTGCGTGAGATACTGCACCCTGAAAGAAGTAAAGAAACCTGAATGTAATTTTTGCCAAATGAAGTAAATGGCGTACCTTTACACATCTGTAGATAATAAGATAATAAAGATTAATGGTATTTTACATTGTTCTGTTCGTTCTAAAATCGGCATATATTAGCCTGTGCAGTTCTCTACATAGGTAATTAAGTAAATTTGCTCTTTTGTGAACTTCTTTAAAATTTAACTTTAACTTATACATAAATAAAAATATTTATTTCATTTACAATTCAAACCAGTGCTATAATCATCTTCGCTTCTTGTCTTTTCGAAAAAAATATGTAAGTAAACTGCATAGAACTGTTTCTATTGATATTAGCATCCACTTTTTCTCAGACATACCTACATACCATTCGTTGTACCATATTACACAACTTGCGGTTATGAATTAATACCTACATCTCTTTTATCTTATTTTTAAGATATATATCCTTTACAGTAGATTCTAACAATTTACGTATGTTGTTTAACTCTGCGGTACTCGCGTCTACATTGATAGCAACGCTAAAAATTGAATGTGCGGAGTGTCACTCCACGGCGCGAGTACTGCAGGGTTAATGACTTACTATAGCAGTTAAGGTATAGATCATAATAATTATTTTTACGCTTTGTGTGCAGTGTTATATATTAACTATATGTACATACATTAACTAACATAATTTCCGCATGCCACTTCACATATTTCGATCCTTATCTGTTCCTGACATAGAGGTTGTGATCGCTACTGCGAAAGGATGTTGGTGTTTCAATTGTTTTAGTTTAACTATATACGTTTTCTGTCTTTAATTTCTATTTATTTTTGTACGTTTCTCATAGAAATATAGATTAGTGATTAGCTGCCTGTGTATGTGATGACGAATCCTTACTACTATCCAACTTTCTTCATACACTTACACAATACGGCACAAAACTGAGAAATATGATACATACATATTATATAGTTTCTTTAAGAATTCGGCTCTAGTTCTGCTCTTTGTGTTTTCTTTTTTTTTTGTATCTGCTAATACACATGTTCATTTTCGAAGAGCATTATATCTTACTTGCCAGCTTACATGAAAACCATTCAAAGTTGATTGAATTTCTAATAGCAAACTTTAAAGGTGGTCATGACTTACAATCGGCTTTAATCGCTGTTTTTTTATCCCTTATGTGTTTCAAATTTAACAAATATTCGAAGGCAAATAATTTTGTTCGCCTTTTTATTATATCAGTTATGTGCTCCAAATATTTGTAAATTAGTAGAGTATGAAACATTTGGAACTTGTTTCATTTATCCGATTAACATTCTAAGTAATACTACTCAGGGTTATTGTTGTGTAGTAGGTACGAAAATAAAGAAGCGCGTTTCAAATCTCAAATACTGTATAGTATGTAAATGTTTTCAATTACTTTTACGAAATTTGTGATAGTCCTGAAAAGGACTGATGCAGGTGAAACAGGACAAAATATGTGTTTTATAAAAAGTGTTCGAAATGCCCACCATCAGCTCGAATGCAAGCATCAATTCGGCGACGAAAGTCGTAAAATTTAACATTTCCTCGCAAATGCGTTGAGCTGCTACGAAAACATGGTTTCGCAAATCTTCGCCATTTTCTTTGTCAGGGCGATGATCATACACTAAACTTTCCATGTATCACCACAAAAAAAAAAAGTCTAGTGGATTTAGATCGGGGTTACGGGGTGGCCACGGAATGTAACTTCCACGTCTAATCCAATGTGGGAATGTCCGGTTTAAAAATTGTTGAACAACCCTACTACTGTGCGCGCGTGCTCCATCGTACATGCACCATAATTAAAGGCGTGTCGTTAATGGTATGTCGACAAATATTCAGGCAATTCATTTTGAAGAAACGGTAAATAAGATTTTGCATTTAACCGTGCTAGGAGTACATGTTGTCCAAGTAGTTGATCGCCTACCAACCCTGCTCAAACATTGACGGATATCCTAACTTGAGAGGAGCCTTGGTTAATATCATGGGGTTTTCTATGCGGTCAGTGGTGAATGTTGTGGTAATCATTGTACATTCGTCCGTAAATAGGATTACTGGCGCAAGATCCGGCTGACGAACTTCTCGGCGTTGGAACTACTCACAGAAGGCAATTCGGCGGGGATAATCTAAGTCCGTTAATCGTTGCACGCGTTGAATATGATACGGATGAATTAAATTCCTTTTTAAAATTTGATGCACTGTTGCTTGGCACACATTTACTTCCCGAGCAAGGGTTGTTGTACTTACGCCGGAATCCGCTTCTACGATATTTAAAATTTCCTCTTTAGCTTGTAGCACTCTGCGTGAGCTTCGAGGCGCACGACCTTCAAAACGTGGAATTACTGATCTTGTCTCACGAAGTCGATACACGGCTCTTACAAATGTTTCAGGCGAAGGATGACATCGATGCGGGAAACGTTCTACGTACAAATTCCTTGCTGCAACACTATTCTGTCCTGTTTCACCATAAATTGAGATCATGGCAATGTATTCGATATTCGTATTCGCTGCCAATGCAAACGCACGCATCCACTGCGAATACCAAGTGCACACTAAATGTTAATCCCAACGTTCAAAGTATAGCGACGACCGGTATGCTAAATGAGTCAGAGCCGGACTCGAATAAAGAAAAATCATTTTCTCGGTACGACGTGCACTTAGAACCGCAATTTTTGGTATTTAGGCATTGCTCATGTATATCTTTCATCTCTTTTTTTTGTATTTCGTACTATACAATAATAACCCTGTATATCTATACTGATATAAAAGAATCAATTTAAAATTAAAGAATTACAAGAACAATATAATAAACATAAATTATATTGTTTTTGTTTAAATTGATTCTTTTATATTGAAAGAGCGAAAATAGACGCTACACTTCGGAAAGAATGTTCTCAATTCTTTCCGATGATTCTTTCGGTGATAAATAAAATGATTATTGAAAGATTTATTTTTTGTGTGCACGACATTTATTTTTCGAAAAATGTTTATCACTATTTGCATTGATTAAATTAAAACAGAAGCTTATTATTAGCAGCTTAAAAATAAAACATAAAAATAACTTAATAAAACAACAAAAATTATGTTTATTACCGCATTCTACAACAAAATGTAGCGTAAATCAATGGTACTTTTGTGCTCATAGTTGTCGAGGTAACGTCAAATTAATTATTTAGAATTTGGCAAAATAAACTCTAGTTTTAGTATATCTCCTTTTAAAGTTTTTGGAAGAGGTGGTTTAACCTCTGTGTAAATTTCATATTAATTCATTTGCTTAGCTTTTTGCAGTAATCTGAAAGCTTTGTATTTAAGATTTTCTCTTGTGACTAATTCTAATCCTGTTTGAATAAGACATCGCCCATACATAAAGGGAGATGTTAAATAGTTCTCGCAACATTGACTAGAAGAATTCAATCCTCCTTGTATGGTTTAAATCATGCTTCTTTATACTAGGTTCAATCGCTCGCTAGTTTCATTTGGATATCTCTTTTATTTCATCATTTTTTGGACAATATTTTAT
This sequence comes from Cetonia aurata, assembly GCA_949128085.1. Lineage (NCBI taxonomy): Eukaryota > Metazoa > Arthropoda > Insecta > Coleoptera > Scarabaeidae > Cetonia > Cetonia aurata. The sequence goes on from OX421885.1 coordinate 5,982,432, forward strand.
GTCTGGACACAAAAATAATACTGGAAACACCAAAATTCTTTTCAGCAACTCCTGCTTTGCGCGACGCAAAGTTTGTTTACATGCGAGACCACTCCAACCAGTATAAATAGTACTTCCGAACAACAAATAGCCTCTTCTAATGCGCAGGCTATCCAAGACGACAAGTACAAAGAGCATAAAGACTACAAGGAGCACAAAGACCACAAAGGTCCGCCGACGTTCACCTTATTGCAGGGTTGGCAGCTTCTCGCGCTGTCGGTTAGCCTTTTTGTGCCTAAATCTTCTAGACTCCTGTGGTTTTTGAAGCTACATTTGCAAAGGAACGCCGACAATAGAAGCGAGTGCGGAAAGTACGCCGCATATTGCGAAAGAGCGTTGGAAAGAACAATCGTTATGGGTAAGTTAATACCTTCTATAAAATATGAAATTCAATTACTATTTCGTTCACGTGTTTTCATATTAACATGAAGCAACGTAATCGTAACGTAAGACGTAACAGTTTTCCATGCAATTTATAAATTCCGTAACCTATGGATTAGTGCAAAGGTGCTTACTTATTATATTTAAAAATTATTATAATTCCATAACCATCATGCGTGGTACTTAGTGTGTGCTTCTTTGATTTACGATTCTATTATTAATCTGTGTTTCATCTTTTAAAAATCAACTTGTTTACTTTTGACTGCGATAATATTAAAAATCGAGACCGGTGTGAAGTTAGCAATAGATTTTTCTTTGGTGAAATCGATTCTAAATGTGTCCTTATTTAAACAAAGTTAGTTCACAGAGGGTTTCAAAAGTTTGAAAACACAATACTGTTATAAATTAACAGACCTCCTAACAGTTTCTAATCGTCCCAACAAAATGCACATGTCGCCATATACTTTATTCGCCACGTTTTAGTTCAAATTTCTTTTTACAGATGTATTAAGGGATGAGAGGGATCAGAAAACATATAGAAAAGATATAAAATGACAATATTTTTGTAACAATTTTTATAAACAATCAAAGTTGACCGTACCAATAAAATGCACGCGTCGCCGTATACTTTTTTGTTTTGGCATCGTTCGCCACGTTTTAGTTCAAATTTCCCTTTACAGACGTGTTCAGGGATGTTATGTTGTATTACATTAGGAATGTATTTTACCAAAGAAAAATCTATTGCTAACTTCACACCGGTAAAATCGAGAGACATAAAGAGTTTCTCCTTAATAAATCTTTACCGATGCAACAATATGACGAGGAACATCGGTTCCTTTGAATTTAATATATGTTACTAATTATATGTTCGATGTCTACATCGTTAAACCAGCACTTAACTGTTCAGCATCTGACAATTCAACAAAACGGAAGTTCTCGGACAATAAATAGTGACGTTACGGAAGATATCTATCCCCGTTTATAAATTAAGTATTTTTTAGTTTTAGAATAAATTTAATTCTTTTTTCAATATTAATTTCTAATATCGAATTGATTCGATATTATCCAAGCAGGGTCTTTGTCGGCGCAAGTCGCTACGAAATAAGTGGGAGCAAACGCTATTTAAAGCGCCGTTTTGTAAATAGAGACTAAGTTTCGGAAGCCGAATAACACTCTGCCGATTCGAAGGAGCCAGTGTCTGGCTCGTTAAGCTTTCCTCCGAACCGCCAATCCAGTGGAGCCGGATGTTTTGGCCTACCAATTACTAGTCTGGCACGTCAATTAGAGATCCGACCGTTAATTGAGCGGAGCCGGTCATTTTGGCACACCAAGTATCTGTAATTATCCCCGTGATTCAAGCAAGACCAATAACCCTTATTTACCAAACTAAATACCGAATCTACGCCAAGTAATTGCTAACGTATTACTTTACTGCATTCTTTAGTTAAATTTATTTAATACTACAACATTTATGTATTTTTGCATTTTGTCATTCAACTATCTTGACTCTTTTGTTTATTTAAAATATATAATAATTCATGTATTTTCGGATTCAAAATACAGTGCCTCTTTTACTTAATTAAAATCGAATAAATTTAATTTTAATTAAAATAAAACATTTTTTATAGATTTGAAAAAGGCATAATATAAAAATGTCGAAATTATCGCATGTTATCGCATTTTTTTTTTATTCCTTTAAAACCTTTCTACCGTTAGGTGTAACGTCATTTCGAGGTTGAGGTTAATTTCTTGCCCTTATCTTCTCTCTCCCCTTTCTCCGGTCTTATGTCATTTCTCTTGCCTCATGCCAATTAATTTTTCTCTCAGTCAATGCTTCCCTTATCTCATCGTTCCATGTTCTTCTTGGTCTTCCTCTTGAATTTTTCCCAGCTATTTTCGTTTCATAAATTTTCTTAGTTATTCTTCTGACATTCGACAAATATGTCCATACCATCTTAGCTGTCCTTCTTCTATTTTCATTCGTATTGGTATTATTCCCAATTTTTCCCTTATTTTCTCATTCCTGATTCTATCTCTTCTCGTTTTATTTACTACTTTTCTTAGGAATCTCATATCCATGGCATTGATTCTGGATTTTCTGGTTTTTCGGTTAGCGTCCAGGATTCGCAGCTGTGCATCAGCATTGGCCTTACTATTTTATTTATTACGTCGACTTTAACGTTCTTTTGTACTTCTTTTTTTTCCTAGGAGTGCCTTTTTCATCGTATTATATATTTTTCCACCCGTCTTCATCCTTTCATCTATATCTTTGTCTATCTTTCCATTTGCTGCAATTATCGTTCCGAGGTACTTGTACTTGTTGACCTGTTCAATTATTTGTCCGTTTATTTTAATATTATGTTTTGTTTTGTCTTTTGCTACTATCATACTCTTTGTCTTATCTGTATTTATTTTCATATTAATTTTTGTAAGTTCTTCATTTAAGATATTTATATTATGTTGCAGGTTTTTTTTCGGTCTCTGCCACTACCACCATATCATCGGCATACATCGACTCTGCTATGCTAGTGGGTTGCATTTTCCAATATCCCAATTTTAGTTGTTTCATTTTTGGTTTTACCTCTTTATTGCGTCATCTAATACACAGGAAAACAAAATGGGGCTGAGAACACATCCCTGTTTAACACCTATTTCCGTTTTGAATTCTTAGGACTCTTCATTATTTATGCTTACTATATTTATGTTATCGTTGTACATTGATTTTATGACTTCTACGGTTTCTTCGTCGATTTTTCTCTTTTTTAATGACTTCCATATATCATCTCTTCTTACCCTATCAAACGCTTTGTGTAGGTCGATAGCATATATGTATTTTTTTATTTTTGTTAATCACTTTTTCACTGGCTTGCCTTATTATGAAGATTAATGATTTATTTAATTATTATTTATTAATTTGCGCACTTTTCCCACCTCTAAATCCATATTGTGTATCTTCAATCGTGTCTTCCACAATTTCTCAAATTCATGTGTCCATTACTCTTGCTAATATCTTTCCCGGTATACTTGATAGCGTTATTCCCCTATAGTTTTTGCATTCCCTTTTATCACCATTCTTTAAAATGGGCAGGATTATTCCCGTGTTCCAATCCCTTGGCATTCTTTTTGATCTAATTGCGAGGTTTATTCACGGTGCTTTTTCTATTTTCATTTTAACTATAGCATCCGTCACCTCTCTTTCCATACTTGTGCTTTCATTTGATTAGTCATTTTTGGTCAACTCTTGGTTATCACAAATAATGTGGGTTAGTCTTTAATTTTTAAAAAGCCATACTTCAAATAAAAACAAAATTTTAAGTTATATATATATATTGTATCTCCATGATTTATTTTCTTAAGTTACATTACGTGTTACGTTACGATTTTGTTATATGGCTATAATTCACGCTTAAGATTTGCAACCCTTTAATCTAACTTTGTAAGTTGGAGTTTGCTCGAGTTTGTTACGCTTTGACTAATCTTGTTAAATTTATTCAAGTGTGCAAATAATCTGCGTAAGGTTTCCAAAATCGGCAATAACACTATTGCCAATTGTTTTCTGAATTGGATGAACTGTGTAACAATATTGTTTTTGTGCTTAAACCTTAATTCCGATTTGGCAATTTGTGGAAGAATTAAAAGTTACGAGATTATAGAAAACACCTTTTTCTGTCAACAAAACAAGAAGCGCGTGTTTCACAGGAGACTTAATCAGAATGATAATGGACTTTGTTATTTAAATCAGTAATAAGTCCAAACGCGACTAGATTTGAAATATTGTAGAGATATCAAAAATTGTTATAATCGATTCTGTTATAGGCGGCCGCGAACTGAAGCCGTCAAGGATGGAAGTCTTGAGTATACTCCTCAAAAATCCACAGCACCACTCGTTACCTCATTCAATGCCTGTGCATTTGCTAAATGGTACTTACCATATTACAAGCTTTGATGGCTCCACCACCATTAAGGAATTCCAGGACTGTTTGGCACACGAGATAGGTTGCCGGACCTCAAATGGCTTTGCCATATTCAGTGATGATCCCATCGAAAAAGATCTTGAGCACACTCTGGATCCTAGCGCTAAACTTTGTGATTTAATTTCAAAGTGGGAGATAGCTCTAAGAGAGAAGGGTTTAGGTAAATTCGAAAATTCCAAAGTGATCCGTTTAACGTACAAGAACAGACTGTGGTGGAAGAATAGCGCGAAATTAGAGACGGATAAAGAAAGATTATTACTATGTTACCAAGTCAACAAGCAAATAGTTGCCGGAAGATTTCCTCTAAGTAGAGAATTAGCTCTGGAATTGGCGGCGCTCATGGCACAATTGGATGTAGGTGATTGTTCTTTGAATAAAGCTACGAGTGTCACGAATACACTGAATTCTGTGCAAACTGGTAGTTCTGGAGCTGCGAAACAAACTGTTAGTACCCACCAAAGCCCCAAAAGTGCAATAAACGGTGGCCAGCAGGGAACCCTAAGTCCGCCAAATACCGTGCAAAGTTCAAATACGTTAAACGCATTAAATAACGTCCATACCATTTTGACTGCCCATTCAAATCATGCCTTAAACGCAATAGATAAGTTTTATCCATACAGATATAGAGATCAACTCACCCAAGAGGGATTGGCAGAATTACAAGCTAAACTTTTAGAGAAATGGAGAGGTCTCAAAGGCAGAACTCAGTTAGATTGTGTAAGGATTTACTTGACGTGCACAAGAAAATGGCCATTCTTCGGAGCTACGCTTTTTCAGGTAATGCCTAGAGGATTCTTTTAGCTAAGCTTTATATTGAAACATGTTTTTTTATTTTATTTCAGGCCAAACTTCGACAGCACGATTCTCCAATGATCTGGCTCGCAATAAATGAAGATTCTATTACTGTCTTGGATTTAGCAACAATGCAACAAAGAATACGCTATCCTTACACTAATGTTCTTACTTTTGGAGGTTGTCAAGAAGATTTTATGTTGGTGGTTACACAGAATGATCAACAGCAGTCACAAAAATTGATATTCTCGCTTAGTAAACCAAAAATTTTAGAGCTCACCCTTCTCATAGCCGATTACATGAACTTACTGATAAATAATCCAGGAACCCCGTTACTAGGAACTCTTAGTAGAGGAACAATGGTATCTGTTAACCAGTCTATCGTTAACCAGTCTATAATCAGCCAAACTATAGCCAACCAAAGCCAACCAGATATACTAAAGTCAACTCCAGACCACGGAGTTCAAAGGTCGGATTCTAAAAGGAGAACTCACGTCGACTCAGGTCTTGCGTGATAGCACCTGCTGCTATAAGTAAAATACACCGATAATACACCCCGTTAATGTCATTCACGATTTAGTCGTGTACCGCTTGTGTGCCACAAGAAGAAAGATCGTATGATTTTAGTAGGTACTATACACATAGTGTCGTCTCCAATTATGTAAATATAGATTGAAGAAAATCCGAGCGTTTTGTATATAACATGTCATGCTGTGTAATAGAAAATATTGACATCCGTGTATCGTATGTATTTAGAAAGAAGCGATGTATAACGTACCATCTTGCGACATATGTATAATTTTAATTTGATATACAAAATATTTATATTATTGTATGTGTTGCGTATTAGCAAATTTATTGCTGTAAAAATTTAAAATTCAAATTATTTTAGCAATAATATAAGCAGAAAATGCTGTGTGTATGTTCCATGATATTGAGATATTTTATATTATTATTTAACATAGTATGATTGTGGTATACAACTCTCATTTGAGTTCAAAATGCAGCTTAATTGATATCTTAGGCAGATCTCTAATGACTAACAGTTTGCTAGAAGAGCAAAGTCACTATTTTGTTAATGTGAATTATAAATAAAAAACGAAAGCGCCTAGCATTTATCCCGCTAATAAAACAGATTATCTATTCGAAATTTAGTTATTTATAACAACGTTATGTATACCACACAATATTATCACTAAAACCGGCGACTTTCCATGCGCTTTGCAGGCGGAGATACGGAAGGGCTATTTACGTTGTATGTAATAATATTGCAGATACGTAGATTGAGAAGCCGACCATTGTCAGATGCAGGGAATAAGTTTAGTAAAGATTTACCGAATTTTACTTACGATGGCACAAAAATTAAATATTTAATTTGCGATATATTTCTAATATGTTGGTTAAAAATACATTGTCAAGACCACGCGCGATGTACAAAGCACAGTAATAAAAAAAAACCGGTATAAACAAAAAACAGTTCTTATTTCATGTATATACACAATCCAGGGTTGCCACCATTTATATGTGTTCGGCGAGGATAAATTTGTGTCGAGGGGCGGGGGCTAAAATAGGGTCAGTGTTTCAGTCTGCTAATAGGGGCATCTACTAACAATTTAGCTAATATCCAGAGAGTCCACGCCACATTTCGATGCTTGCAATTGGTATCTTGGTTATTAGAAGACAAAACAATGGTCAAATGGGAAATGGTTTGCAGAATTCAATACTCGCAAGAAATATCGTTTCAAGATATTTTTAAAGACCAAAATTAGTCAATTTCAATTTTTTTCAATAATTCAATAACCCTTAATGTGACCGCTTCTAAAGCTTTGCGCTTCTCAGACACTTGTTTTTCATATGGCATTGAATTTTCGATTAATTAGATAATCTTCATGAGGAGCTTTTCAACGATGTATAACATAGCTGAAAAAATGTTATAGAGCGGAAATAATAATAATAGTAATAAATGCATTTATTGACAATAGCAATACAAGCCTAAATTACTATAATGCATTGTGAAAAAGACTATATCACCCGACGGTGTTCTTGGTCATTGGTGGATTCTTCAGTTAATGGGACAGTCATAGGTCACATAGGTGTTAGAGCTTGAGTAATAAACACTATTGTAATTTGGATTTTCTTTTTTAGACGAAATTACTACATTACGATATTGACAAAAAAGTAAACTAACCTTTAATATAGATTTAGTAGACTATGAAATTGAATACCGATGAGAAATGAAAGCGTAGACGTATGTAATTGTAAGAATACTGACGGTAAATTTCATATTAACAAGAAAGCATATTTTTCAATAACATTAGGAAGCCATGGAATTAACCGATGAGAAATGAAATAGATAAGATACCAAGTAATACTATAAAATAACAAAAAGCCAACAAAAGACGCAAATGTAAAAAGTAAAAAAAGCAAGTTAAGATTCATTTAAAGTAACTGTTCAATATAACGACCGTTTGGTTCCACACACTTTTGACATTTTATTATAACAGTTACAAGGTGTGTTTCCGTTCACTGACCTTAGCACCTCTAGCACTCTCTGTTTTAAAATGTCTCGTATTTCTGGCGGTTCAAAGCTAAATATTTTGTTATTACCTTACAAACAAAAATCAATAGGGGTAAGGTCGAGTGATTTGACAGGCCATTGCACTGATCAATTATTTGACACCACCCTCCGATGCCGTCTCGGTGGCTGAATGGCTTGCATGCTCGCCTTTCGCCCCGCAGGTGCTGGTTCGATCCCAGGCTGAGGCGGTGATTTTTAATTGTGGATAAAAATCAGAACATGCCTTCTTCTCGGATAGGAAGTAAAGCCGTAGGTCCCGTGTCAATACGATGGTTGGCACGTAAAAAATCCCTTCCTTTGGGTTCGGCAAAATTTCAGTGGGGTTGGTACAATACGTCAAATAGATGTCAGTGCTTAGAAGTGTCAAGGTGTATTCCACAACCCGAAGCTTCGCCCAATAACATAATACAATACAATAATACCACCCTCCGATTAAAGTTTTCTCTCAAAAAATGCACATCGCTGCTGGAGGACGGCTTGGGCGACTTACAAACCTTCGGGCTGAAAGTCCAAGGGCTTATAAGATCGTCGCCTTCATAGCAGAAAGATGTGCTTAATACCCTTGGTACATAAATAACTATTACCAGGTACTTTATTAGGGGTTTGACACACCAGCCATAAGTCAGACACTCAAATAGAAGAAACGTATGCACTTATATATTCAAAGAGAAACAAGTAAGGTGTAATCGACAATTACATTCTTTATTACGCGTTACATAATTCTACCCCATGTTAGGTTTCTGACAATTTATCAATAAAAGAGCTTGTTTTTGAGAATTTTTGTTGTTAAGGGAGGACAAGACGATAAACTGTCAAAACGAGGACGGGTGGCAACCCTAAAACATACATACATGAATTAAGTACATGAACTATGACATTAAAAACATGAACCATGACATTAAGTACAGATTTTTTTTAACAATCTGTTGTTTTGTCCACGCATAGCCACATTTTTACTTTTAAGTACAGCTTTAATTTTATTTTCTAAATGTATAGGTACAGACGATAAATAATTTGGTGGTGTTGTCCGACACGATAATGTAAGAGTGACGTTTTACTTCCAAAATGAAATAAATAAATCGTTAATAACAAAGTAAACGGCAGATTACACGCAATCATAGTTGCACCTAAATCAAATAAGAACGATTGTTTGTTTATGCCTGTTTTTTTTTTATTATTATGGTTTGTAGTTCGCACGTGATCTTGACAATGTGTTTTTAGCCAACACATTTGAAATATATCGCAAAATCAATATTTAATTTTCGTGCCATCGTCAGTTAAAAATCTTTAATAAACTTATTCACTGCATCTAACAATTGTCGGCTTCTCAATCTACGTACCTACTACATTTACATACAACCTTAAAAGCCCTTCCTTATCTCCGCCTGCGGAGCGCACGGAAAGTTGCCTGCTTTAAATTTATCACTATGGTGTCCTATCAAACTATAGTGCTTCATAGGTATATGTAAGTTTTATTCTAAAATTTTGTTTCGTTAATACGCAGATCTGAAATGTACGTTTAATATAGTTTTTTTTTTTTCATCATTTAATAAAAGAGAGCTAATATTTATTTTATTATAAGTAGATCTAATTTAGTATTTCAAAGGTTTCAATTTAGGTGGGGTTCGGTATCGGTGATAATTTAACTTTGAGATATAGTTTATTTTTTCAATGTTCAACAGATTTTAACTTTTTTAATACACAATATTCCTATATCTTAAATTTAAATCAATCCTAAATGAATATCTGCTACTCTAATAGACGACTTAAAGTTGATATAATTGTAAATATTTTTTATTGTAAATATATTGGGCTGAATTGAAACCTTTGAAGTACCATAACTGTGAAGTGTTATAAAGCGAAACTAGTCTGTATATTTTTATTTGTCTTTAAGATAAACAAAAAAGTTACCACATTGATATTATCAGCGCATATCTGATTTTTTTAAAGCCTAGGTATTTTTTTTTGTCGTTTTAACGGGCTTACTAACTTTGAGTATACATTTTGGGATGAAACTAAAATAAAAACTGTGAAAATTTTGTATGAATAGAAAACTGTGGTGTGCATTTTTGTGATTTTTTTAATTGTTGAATTAACCGAACTATCTGTTTCTAATCAAATACATTTGATATATTCATAGTAGTATATTTATTACTGTATTTACAAATCTATTAAAGCATTTTTTTATCTACCTGTTTCTATTTATTTCTCATATACTCGTTTCCCCTAACTTAATAATTGGGAAGAGGATATTTTTATTTTATCTATTTTTCTTAACACGAGCAAGGCCATTTAAGAAAGCTTACGGAGTATACAGAAAACCACAGCTTACACTACGACAATTATGTTGTAAATTTTCTTTTGACTTGCCTCTGCCAGCTGAAATACCACTTGGATACCTTTTGAGTCCTTTGCTTTTTACAACATTTATCTGTAATTCGTTGCTTTTTTTCAAAGCAATATTGTTTATACTAAAGAAACAGTCATTTAGAATGCATAATAGTATTTCTTTTTTTTTTAATATAGGTATTTATTTGCCTCTGGCGAAATATTTATGTGAATGAAAGTAACCTTTCCTGTCAGGGAATTCTGTTTAATAAAATTGAAAGTTTGGTCATAGTCACAATTGTTAATCATGGATGTAAATGTGAGATTTATGGTAAACCTTCTGATAAGGTGACATGGTCACGAAATTGAACTGTACAAATTAAAATCAAGTTTTGCGCGATTTTCTTTTTTCGTACTTACAAAGGTGACCTTAATTTGAGATCTGTACAAACGTTGTAAAGTAAAATCAGTGAAAAGGTCAATTTTTATTCTTAAGAATCGATTCCTAAATTTTACAAATTTACTTGCAATTTTCATTATTTTGGTATAGCGCCTGAACATACAAGAGTGATTAAAATAATTGTTATTTTGTTTGACAGCCTATAGAAATTTGTACTTTTTTTTTAATTCATGTATACAATAGTATTTCTCCAAAAATATTCTTAGCTAGATATAAAAGTATTATTTACGCTGACACCTCGCCATATCAAATTACGAATACATCAATTTTTTTTAATGTTTTTGTAGTCAAGTTTTCCAAAACAATCTACCATTAAACTTTTGTGGGATTTACATCTTACTTTGATCTCACACTGTATGTGTATACAATATATGTCTCCGACTGGAGTGAACAAGAGGAGAAACACTAAACTTCATTAAACCGATTGTTTAATTTATATTGACTGAAAATTATATAACAACCTAGTGACATAAAAAATAACTCTAGTTTTATAATGAGTATACAAGTTGTCCTAAAAGTAGGTGAACACATACTTTCTCCGTTATTTTAAATGGATCATCTTATATGTCATTCCATTTTTGAAGTTTACGCAAAAAAGGAACTACCTACTATGTGTTTATCTATATTATTATATAATTACGTTGTAATGTGGCCTATTGGTCTCGATAAAAATCTTCATATAAGGCATATACATATCTAAATACTGCACCTGTACACTTATACTTAGTCTAATGCAGTTGTGATATTTTCATCGATGTAATTATATACAGCTGTCCATAACAACAATGAACATTAAATTTGCTGAATTTTAACTTAGAAAAAATTATCTACGTTGAAAATGTAAATATCAATGTTGCATTAGACTAATTGTAAGTGTTCAGTCAAGTTAAGTTACATACTTAATTAGCTTAAATAGCTCTAAATTCACTAAATGCTTTGAGAGAAATTTTCCCCGGACGTCTGATTTCTCTGAGGTTTTAATGTAAAGCACAGTCACCAGATTTGAATATTTTTCTGATTTCTTTTTTAGGGGATATTTGAATGCTATTTAAACGTCGCCCTCATCCGAGCTACATGAGCGAATTATTGAAGAAGGCAACGTTATACCACGAGATGTGTGTGAACGAACTGTGTAAAAACTTTAGAGATCCTCTCTAAAGTTACTTACCGACCAGTGTTGGCGTCACATAAGGATCAGTCTTGGGGCCATTATTATTTTCATTGTTTATAAACGACATAATTGATTTTGTCAGCGATTTCGCTGTAGTGTGCTATGCGGATGACATTACTGTTATTGTTTCAGACAAAGAAATTGATGTTAAAGCTACTGCAAATTTGATTTTGGATAAATTATTCAACTGGTTTTGTGTTAATAAATTATCATTAAATTTTAACAAAACAAAATATATTCTATTTCATACTGTTCAAAAAAAGATAAATAACTTTTGAAATTTACAGATTTCAAATAATACAGTAAAGTCCACTGATTCAGCACTCTTTTTAGGAATGACTTTTACTTCCACCTTAAACTGGAATACGCACTGCCAGCAACTAATAAGTAAACTAAACAGATCAATTTTTAAGCTAAGATCTCTTGAATGTAGTTGAATTAGAGATTTTAAGGATGATATATCACGTTGGATTCCAAAGTCATCTAATATATGGAATTCTTCTATCGGGTTCTTCGTCCCCAGCGATGAAAGTTTTCCTTAAACACAAGTCGGCTGTTAGATGCATTGCAGGAGTTACTCAAGTCACCTCATGCAGAACTTATTTCAAATCCCTGAAAATGTTAACTCTTTCTGAATTGTATATCTTGGAATCCAGCTTATATATTCACAAGCATAAACATATTTTCATGAACAAAAATAATAACTTACATAGTTACAATAGTGATCCGAGCACATAGAGCAGGATGGTTGGGACATATTAGACGAATGCGGGAACAAAGGATACCCAGGAAAGTGTTGGAGGAGGGAGTTGGTGGAAAACAAAGAAGAGGGCGGCCAAGGAAAAAATGGCTACAGCAAGTAATAAAAGATGTGGAAGGGGTGAGAGTGACAGACTGGAGAGAAATAGCAAAGGATAGGAAAAAGTGGAAAGAAGTCACCGAAAAAATAAAAACCAAACGGGCCTCCAAGGCCTGTAGTGTTGCTATATATATATTTAGTTACAATATAAGGGATCCACAAATACATTCAATGAGACATAATTTAAACTTAACCGCCAAAAGTGTAGATATCTTAGGTATTAAAATATATAATCACTTGCCCAATGATTGGAAAATTTTACCATTAAGAAAATTCAAAAAAAAATGTTAAAACATGGCTGCAAACAAAATGTTTTTATTCTTTAGCTGAATTTTTTGATTGTAATCTAGTTTCATAATGTAATTTCATAACGTAAGTATATTGCTCTTTTTTCCTTTGTACTTTCTCTTTTACTAATTGTTTCTGTTCAATCTTTTATAATGACATATTTTATACTTCTGTCTTTAAAATAAATTTCTACTACTACTACTACTACAGTGTGTTGCTGTTAATGACCGTTATTTTGAGGTCAAGACTTCATGATTCTTAAGTAGTATAGGTATATGTTATTCAATCCAGAGATAAAAACGTTTTTTTTTCTCCATGCACATACATTATTTTTTCATCACCTGCTTAATCTGTTCTACTATACCCTGTAGAATATTCTGAATAATTCAATGATTTTGCATAAATTTGAGAAATTTTACCTATAGTGTTGTTAAGTATTAGGAGGACGAATCTTATTAACTCCAATCAAACTCAAATTATATATATATATATATATATATATATTTGGGCAGGAGTATCGACCGTACTTCGTAGGGAGTAAAAAGTAAATTAATGGGTAAACCGATTTACCCATTAATTTACTTTTTACTCCCTATATATATATATATATATAAAACAATTACACAAAATATTTAATTAACACATAAGACATGGTCTGTTTTCAAAATCAAGAATTCCATTCTCTAAAACTTTTGAGATCTGTGTAGTTTTATGAATAACTTCACGATTTTGTATATATTCTTAAAATTTTCGAATACTTATTTTCTTATTTAGTATTAGGCTTTGATATACATATATTAACGGAAAGAAGGTGTAAACCAGATTATTAAACCAAAAAATTCTTAACGTTATAAAAAGTACTTTGCACTTCTGGAGACCTAACAATACTAATCACATTAGAAGTAAGACACAGTAAGCTGGTTCAATAATAACTGGAAATAGAATAAAATAAGGCAGTTCCACTATTATATGGACAATAGCCCAAAAATATTTGGGGAGATTTGATATACATATTTGAAAGAATTTTAAAATATAAATAAATAAAGCTTGGTTTATAAGAAAGTTACTTGTTTCACTTATTTAGTGCTTAATGATGCCTTTTAAGTATTTGTCCTTTATTATGTGCACCATATGTTTGGTGCTTTTTAAGGGGACGACATCCACGGTAGGTAGAGCTTGGAGCGCGTTAAACTGGGGTATGAGAGGGACAGGTCACGGGGACGACATTCACGTTAGCAGTCACAGCTTACCTCAGAGCTACCTGGGAGAGAATTGTGCTTTGAGACTGAGCGCGTGGCTCTATAGCCTTCCTATTAAAATATAAATACAGCAGAACCTCGATTATCTGTGCATTGTGGGGGATAAGTTCGCACGTATAATCGAAAAACACGGATAATTGAAATGTCTCTCCCTAGTTTCGCGAGGATTGTTCTCGTTACACGTTTGATACATTGTGTCGAAAAGACAGCATGGGATCTAAATGGGCTAATATCATGCATGTCTTTTAAACAGCATAGAGTAGAGCCAAATGCCCTTATAAATTGGCAGAAATTATTTAAGTAAGTACGTACTACATACGCTTCGTTTTTGACTGACTTAGTTTTTATTATTGTACTGTACCCTGATATACGATGAGATTTTAAATTACGCCGCCACCCTCATAACTTTTGAAACTAATAAGCAATAAAACAAAGACGAGGTGAGAGACAACTTATGGTGTTTTGACTATAGGGATACGCACTTGTCTTGTAAGATAGAGGGAGTAGCTATCTTTAAATTTTAAGTCGGAAGTAAGTAGCTAGAAAAGCTTATTTTTGAAGATATTTTCATTACATTTATGACGATGCAAACAGTTCTATGATTTTCTAAATTTTTACCCAACTTTACCCAAGGTGAATGATTGAGGTATATGTTACTTTTCTCATAACCCTCGTATTCATTTTATGGTTTATGGTTCTTAAAAAACGTACTATAAAATTGCAAAATATGTCATATTGTAGAAATGTCTTATTGCAACAACTGTTATCATATGTTCTAACCAATAACTATTCCCGTTACCTGCATTGAACTGAACCCTATTAGTAATCTTGGGTAAGTGATCAAAATTTAGAAAATCACAAAACTGTTTGCATTATCGTAAAAGTAAGGGAAATATCTTACAATTGAGCTTTTATATGAATTTACATCCCATTTAAAATCTTAAAGATCGCCGTCTATCTTATATTTCGAGCCAGGTGCGCATTTTTATAATCAAAACGTCAAAATTATCTCGAGTATCATTTCGTTTATGTTTTATTTTATTGCTCTATCTCATTTCTTCCAAAAGTTATGAGGAGGGGGCATAATTTATGACTTCACTGTACATCTTTATCCAAGTCATCCAAAAAATCTAATTCTATGGCACCATCCAAATCATGATTTTCGTAAAGGAGCATTTAATATTAGAAGCAATTCTTTGTGTGGCAAATTATTAGATGACAAGAAATCCTAAGGAATAAATTTTTTGAAAAACAATTCTAAATTCTTAAAAACTCGTGAAAATGTTGGTTTGCAATAATAACAGCTAATCTAAGCGTAGGATCACCTGATATCTTAGCACAACAGAATTCCTTCACATGATTTTTTTCATTTTAGGTATAACGTGCAAAACCTTTCGGCATTGCTACGGAAGTGAACTTTTAACTTACGAATTCCATGTCGTTGTTATAAACGGTATAACATCGCTTAAAGTATTAAAAGATCCACGAATATCTAACTTTTTGTGCAGCACTTGTGCAACACACGTTGGTCCCTTCTTTTTTGAAGAAATCACTTAATTAATGCATCATCGATTGTCTTAAATGTTTGTCTTTTATTGATTATCTCATATCTGATGCTTTTAAGCTGTGTAATTTAGAAATAATGGCTTCCAGTTGCTTGTTATTTTTTACTAAATCACGAACAAACTGTTTCGATACCATACTCTAAGCCCAAACACAATACTAGCTACTACTTGTTGGTGTTTTTGCAAAGAGGCAATTTCACCTGATAGTTAAAACTTTTTTTTTTCTTATCGGGCCATGGTATATGCTTAATTAGTTAATGTGGATAAAAATACGAATCTACTGCTGCAAACATAAACGGTGACTATGCACGAATAATTCAAATAGCATACGCGCACGGATAATAAATAAAGGTTACACTGTACAGGTGTAATCAAATGTTATATTGTTATATAACATTGAATATTATGTCAAAGTATAGGAATACCAAGTAGCATCACTCTCTTGGTAAAAGAAAATTGCGCCGCCATTTTGTTTTATCCCATATGATTTATGTCACTTATCAATGGTCATTGTAAACAAACATTTGTGTTTTGTATTTATTATGATTTTGGAATAAGTTTGAACTGTTATCCAAGTTTAAAGGAAAGTACCACATCACTGTGCAGTGAGAAATTGTAGGAGCAGTAATATTGATTCCTCGGGGCTTCATTTCTTTGGATTTCCAAAAGATGTTACGAGGTTACTGTTGTAACATACAATCTGCACATGGTAAATAATATACATATCTTCTAGGATGTCATTCTGGGCATTGCTTACTGACCGGAGAGACATTTTAGAGATGGGAAATTGTGGTCGCTTGAAAGTATATCTTCTCTACGTTTACTGAATGAAGAATTAAGTCAAGAAGGAATGGAATATAAATACACCAGAAGAATAAATCAAGATTGTCTGGAAAATTTCTTCGGAACTGTGCGACAATAAGGAGAAACTGTCTAAACCCGACCCCGATACAGTCAAATAAAATTAATAAATTTTACGACATTCCAGTAGATTATAGACACATAGATATATCCAAAGAAAATGCTCTTACTTATATCGGAGGATATTTAATTAAAAAATGTCTGGAAAAACATTCTTGTGTGACATACACTGAATTTTCAAACGTATAAGGATATCATTTTGATAGCAGTTCCAAAATTAATGCATTCTATAGAGCCCATTACCAGGATGATGATAATTTATTTGGTAATTTAAAGTTGTCTGACAGCAGCTTTTATCGCTTTATTAATGATATGGATTCGTATTTTCCAACACGTATTTGCAAAAAAAAAATGTTAAACTTGAATTAGTTAGACTTATGAAAAACATCAATTGGCCTTTTCCCAGTGGAATATTTAATAAAATTATTTGTTAGAACGAACATTTTTTATTCGTTAAAATTTTACAATAGATTGTTGAAAACAAAGCTACGACAAAATAGAAAATCAATAAATCTTTTACATTTGTAAATAGTTGTTTAATTTACCTGATCGACATGTTTAACATTGAAATAACGAATTTGTTTTAATGCTAAAAAAAACACGTTCTAATGTGTTTTTAGACATATTATTTACATATACATTTTCAAATTTCGCGCAATAGATAAAACAAAATTGTAGAAGGTCACCGAAAACTCTCCGTAAAAACCCATGTATAAAAACGTTAGTGACGCTACTTGGTTTACCTATACTTTGATTATGTTTTCGGGCTTTTTTGTATTTACTTTAGAAATGACTGTTATTGACAAATCCGTGCCGCATATTTACCAAAGGTAAAAAGTGAAGGAACTTGATTTCCCACTCTAGTTTAAATCTTCATTTATTTTTATGGGTTCAACTTGAAAATATAAAATTCAAAACTAAAATTTGTATTTAAGTTCAATTCTTGATTACAAACAGCTTTTTTATTTACTAAGGGAAGACGAATAAAATGCATTATCGAGATGTTATTTTTATTTATAGTTAAACAAAAGAGAAAGTCTAAAATACTAAACATTAACTGTTATAAATCCTTTATTACATATTTACTCCAATATTAGATGCAATACAAGACATCTAAATTAAAATAAATAAATATAAATAAAATAAATATAAGTATACAGACAAGTCACAGAGGAGAAATATATTATTATTTTTATGTGTCTACTTTTACATTTTCTATGAGTATGATAAATTTCAATTATTCTAGTTACATTTTTTACCTATACTGACATTATAAAAGTTAGTTACTTATTATACGTCGCAAAAATTAAAAAAAACTGTCAGTGCTCTTTATCACTTAATTATTAGAGAAATCGGAATTTTAAAAAGGTTTATAGAAATTTATCAAGGATTCCATAGAATAGTTTCTCCCAGAAAAAAGCGATTCACAGCTAGGGCACTTCTTTAATTGTCTCCTGCATTTTTCGCAAATACTATGTCCCTTAGAACAGATATGAATTTCATCTAGCATATGTTCAAAACAAACAGGACATTCGAAAAGCGTTTCATCTATTTTGGGTTTCGGTTGTTCGTAATTAACAGCAAATACTACTTTCTTATTACGAATTAGTTGTGACATCGAGCGATCTACTCGCAGCGCACCTTTATGTATTTTGCGATCAAATTTCGAAATATTTTCAGCTTGTACACTTTTAAAAGTTACCTTAAAATTCTTATTATCCATGAGTAAATTGAATGTATAGGGGTCCTCTGCAGCACCGAAATAATAAAACGCATAAAAATAACATTGTTGAGCTACGTCAAAACTTATTTGTAACAAGAAATGCCGTAAACGGGCCGATATTAAATAATAGATATCCCCAGAATTTGGATTTTTTACGCTTATAAAATTGTCCTTCATGACTGACACACGATCTTTGTGATTTTCTTTGAAATGAGTTACCAAATCACAAACTCTGACCGCGCTGCATTTAGCTTGGTAAAAGAACGGACATACTCGTTTTCCAAGTTTGGAATTCATTTCGTGATTATTACAAATACTTCTAAGCGACGTTTCAAAGATACATCCTAGATTACCCTACCTGCAGAAAAACTCGAATTTTTCTTCTGTTTCGAAACTCTGGTTAGCGTGTGCAGAAACTTCTTTCGTGAAACAATCAAGCGCAATCCTTTCACGTTCTTTAGTGGGAATTTTGATGGTTCGATCTCGTTTACGGTGTGTTATTTTTAGCTAAAAATTTAGGTTTTTTTTTTGTATTAGATTGCGTAAAATTGTCAGAAAATCAATACGTACTTATCCAATACTCGAATATATTATCATTTCAGCGTGGTGTACTTTTACTTGAATTAAAAGCTCCAGATTTAAGAAATGTCGGCAGGCGTCTCATGTGTTAGATCTCGTGTGTATTTAGTTAAACTAGATTATTTGTACAAACTCTTTCATACACAATTTTTTGTTTACCATCTATTTTGTTTTTACAATCATGTTTTCAAGGTAACACACATTCATACACTATATAGGTACTTTAAATTTATACCTTATTTATCTCGCTAGTATTTTTAAAATAATGTAAATATTTTTCTTCCAAACACAAATTAAATTTTAAAACTTAATGTTTAATTTTACATGTTTTGTTGGTTTCAATTTCATTTAATTTAATAATGTAAAAATTCATACTTTTATTTTTTTTATCCGCTACATGTCTTTACATTTTTTTCTTGTAGGAAACCTGATGATACAACCGTGTACCTGTCGAAACATGTAGCTTTAAAAAATATTAATAATAAAAGAATGGAAAGAACAACGTTTACTAATTAATATAAATTTTGATGTTATTATATTACTGAATTGACACGTATTCTGTTCTTAATGATACTATACAGGTTCTAGCTTTGATGACTCTGCCCAAAATTTTGGGGGTGCGCCATTAGTGTGTCGCCGATATTTAGCACAAAAACTACTAATGAAAGTGATATTTTCTGTATATATATAGTTGATGAATACGCATATGGTAAAAATATTTTCAAATACGCAGGGTGTTAAAAATTCCCAGAGCTACTTTCAACTTTTTTATTTTAAATGGATTGCTATATTTTTTAGTAATTATTTCGATAGCTACCTAAAACACCTTTACAGTGATATATAGTTATGTGCACTTCGGACAATTGGTTTAGGCTATATTGCAAATTTTGTCATAATTATGGCAGTTGCGACTTCTGAGATTTTAAGTTTTATCTTTAAAACAGTTATAGTGTCGCGCGTTATTCTTTGGTTATCAATTTGGCGGCTAACGATTTATATGTTTCAAGGGGGCGCAACGTCAAAATATATACAGGGTGTTAAATATGTCATAGCCCATTTATCGAAATTCAAACGCGTTCCTTTTGATTTTTTTAAATGAAACTTATATTTTTCAATTTCAGCAGCAAATTCCTTGTAAAATTACCTTTAAAATGGTACCAATAACGTAACACTTATTTTCAGTATTTTCGAAGATATTACAAATTTATGGAAAATAAGTGGACAATATATGGGACACCAAATATGGTTAGATAGCAATGATTATCAAACAAAAGCTAAGAATATAACGAAACATCAAATCTCTGCTTAAATGTCCACATAATGTTGTTTTTTGTAGTTTATTTCTGGTGTCATAGCGTTTTACAATGTTTTATGATTTTATTATAATATTTGATCTATATATATATATGATAATCTAGTTGTTAATTATATCGTCTGGTTCCTGTTTTTTACCTAAATTCATTTATTAAAAATAAATTTCTCCAAGGTGGAACTCATAGACATGATATTTGTTCTTGATGCTTGCAACAGAAATCCACTATCAGCATTAAGAATGTATGCAGCGGATTATCCTACCTGTAGAGCGTCAGATAGTAAGTTGAGAATTTGTTGGTAAGGTTTTTTTGGTCGGGTTATGTGAATTATGATAAATATGGAAGGACAAAGACTATGGTTATAGAAAATCCGTTGTGGAAAATTCGCCAATCTCTACAAGGACAATTTCGAAACATCATGGAATTGGATCCACTATCACAAGGAGAATTGTAAAGAAACATAAGATTCACCCTTACAAAATTAATATTCACCATGGCTTACTACACACGGATTTTAAAAAGAAACTTGTGTATCGGTGAAAATATTCTAGATTATTGTGCTTTTCACAGATGAAGCAACATTTGTCAATTCTGGAATAATGAACAGAAAAACTTCACACTACTATGATACACAAAACCCGTTTAGTATCAACACAAGCGGGGAAGGGGGGAGGGCATCAGGGAACACCGTTGTGGATCAATTCTTCTTTGACAGTACCTTAAATTGTGAGATTTATAGAAACTTTTTTTTAAAATAATTTACCAATTCTGCTAGAAGGTCTCCATAGGAACTTTATGGAGAGATTGAGTACCAACACGATTGTACATTCACACATTACGGTGCTGCTGTAAAAGCGCACCCTATAAGGTATTTATTAATAGACGTATTGGGATTCATTAAGTTGGTCACCGCATCACCAGATTGACCCCTTGTGATTTTTTTCTACGACCCACTATAGAAAACCATCAGATGCATGACACCCGATGCAACGGCAAACAACATGCACAAACGCATAAAAAATGCTTCTCTTCAGTTAAATGTGGATAATATGATAATATGTATATTTGAAAATATAAGGCAGACCATACACACGGAGCTGAATAGAGACATATTTCGGCATTTTTTGATTGAAAATTATTATATATATCTAAAAGTGTAAAAAATTAAATAATTTTGCGTCACGTACGGTTTGTTTTTGTTACGTTATAAATAACCTAAACAACTTACAAAAAAAAGAACAAATGAATAGGGGTAAATTGCTATTATTAAACATATTTTCCATAATATCTTCGAAAATACTGAAAATAAGTATTACGTTATTGGTACCATTTTGAAGGCAATTTTACAAGGAATTTGGTGATTATATTGGAAAATATAGGTTCCATTTAAAAAAATCGAAAGAAAAGCGTTTGAATTTCGAAAAATTTTCCGTGACATATTGAACAGCCTGTATATATTTCTAAGTTATACCACCTTGAAACATGCTAACTGTTAGCCCCCAAATCCAGAACAAAAGATTCACGCGCGACACTAAAACAGTTTTTAAGATAAAAGTAGTTTTCGTGCTAAATTCCGCCGACACACTAATGGCGCATCCTGTACAGGTTCTAGCTTTGATGACTCTGCTCAAAATTTTTTTTTTGCATTTCGAGCAGTTCGACCATTAGCCACCTATCAATACCGCCAAAACTTTTCAAATTTTCACGCTTCGGGGCCCATCGAAGCGATTTAAACGAACACAAGCACAGTCAGGCCAACGGAAAACAGGAATTACCCACATAGGACTGAAACAAGAGGAAAACTAAAAACGACAAGCTATATAAAAATGTTGGATGCCTTGATAAATTTTATTACCGCCCAGAATACTTTAATATTGTTCTCTCTAAAAACTTGAATGATGTTCGTAGGTAACGCAATATGCAGTTCTATCAGATTTTTCATAAGTATGGCTCTCTGAACATTGTACAATGCGCACTCAAAAAAGAGAGAGTCTATAGATTTCCATTATCATAACTACAAGCACATGCGCTAGACTCCTTCATTTTTAATCTATGTAGATGAGTGGGGAATAAACCATGACCAAACTTAAGTTTAGCAATTGTTGAATAGACCCATTTCGAAATTGTATGTCCATCATGCCAGACGTTGTGGTTTACCAGTGGGTGTACTAAAGCGTACTGGGAAGTTCAGTTCTCGTGGAAACCAAAAGATCTCTTCAATGAATCCCAACTTTTTCATTACGTTCAATGCCCCAGTGACCTTTGATCCAATAAAAACTGACTAACAAACCGTCCATCCTGGTTTCCACGATTTTAGTTCTTAGTTTATATATTAAAGAATGCGTTTGAAATCTTTCATTATTAAGAATCGTGAGAGAAATCACTATCGAAGTGAACATATCAAGAGAATCGGTGAGGAACATTTTAAGAAAACATAAATATCGTTCTTACAAATATAATTTGAACCAACATTTGTACGATGGAGATGCAGGTAGAAGGTTGGAATATTGCACATGGTTGTTAAATAAATACAATGAAGCCAACAATTTCGATCGGTCGAATCTCGGTTTTGTAACAACTATGTTCACCCGTCAAAATATTCGTTATTGGCTGCAAAATAATAGTAGGACTACAAGACCTGGCTACTTTCACTACCCCCCTCCCCACAATACGAGAGATGTTTCCCAATATTTACATGAAACGTTTGGACACAATGTGATATCAACAAACGGTCCAATAAGGTGGCCAGCCAGATCTCCGGATTTAACTCCGCTTGCTTTCTTTCTTTGGGGTTACAGTAAATATATTGTCTTCATCACTCCGGTTGTTGCACTGCAAGAGCTGGAACACATAATTTTACAGGCATTTGAAAGGATAACTCCAGAAATGTTGGAAAGAGTACCAGAAAATGTTCTAAGGAGACGCATTTAAGCGTATGGTATTTTGTTGAAAGTTAAGTGACTTAATTAATCGAGATACTAATTTGGTAAACAATACTCTTTAACGGATGAATCTTCTTTTCCTTTGGTTAGAAGTCACAATTCATCTGTGACAACATATTGGGCCAAGCAAAACGAGGAAAACATATTTAGGTTCATCTAGCCAGTAACAGAAAAGAAGCAAATGTTTGGGTTTATTTTAGTTTTCTATTTTTTAAATTTATTTACCCAGAATTCATTTCTATTCTCAAAATTAACTCATTTTTGCGTGTAGATTGAATAGCAAAGCAACCGCTGCGCTAGCGTCAGTGTTGGTTGTGAGCTATGAGTGGCTATGACGATGTAGGAGAATACCTACTGCAGCAAAAAAGATTGACCGGGAGACGCATATGCGTGGTATAACCGCTGACTTTGCAGAGATTATGTCTGTATAATAATAGTTTCATCAGCATCAATTATTAATGTGCAGAATTAAATCAAATTAATTAAAAATTCAATAGTAATTCTGAAGCTATATTTACATTTTGAACTAGAAATGGAAAATTGCACGTAAGGTCGAACAACAAAAATTCCAAGCAAATAATCATTGTAATTTAATATACCTGAAAAAAACTTAATTTTTCTTTATGAAAACCAAATATCAAAGAACATGTGCAGTTACCCTGTTGTTTCCTACATCCTACAGTTGTAAAATAAGTTTTAATATAAGTACCAAACTTATTGCTAAGCGTAACAACCTAATTTCTTCTCGTATAGTTTGCTATACAAAGTAAGTAATTAATGCAACTAAATTTATCATCTACCTATGCATTTCCTTAATTATTGTTAAACGTAAATACTAAGAGTTCAAGATTTAAGGGCCAATTGGACACAAGCTGTAAAACGATTTTTTAATTTAAAGTGCGTTCAAACCGCAGTGTATGAGGTTCTCTTTGGATATTAAAGAATTTCTATTTTTCTACCAGATTTGCATAATTACTCTACTCCAATAAATTTTTTACCTGGAAAAGTTGACCCCAGTTGAATGCGCGCCTGTCCAAATGGTGAGTAGTTTTGATAATCACAGCGCTCTAGACGACGACATTAGTTAATCGGGAGATACAAGCAAAGTAAACCAGCATATATGAGCATCAAATATAAATAATACCGCCATTGTCGGCGAACATTTACCAAAGTTTTTTTTTTTGTATACTACGTATGATTGCTCTTTCGTAAATTGCAAATCACCAATGGACAGTTTTTCCTAAAAGAAGAACGCTCCGGTGAAACATATCTGTGCAACTTCTGTCCAAACATCTTTTTAAAAATGACTAAGAAGTTGTATTAAAATAGCTTAGCGTTATATGAATTAGTCATAACAATCTTATTTATAGCTCACGTTATATTTTCACATTTTTAATTTGAATCATGAGTTGCAGCTGTATTTTAAAGGCGATTGAACTGACAGTAACTACATGTTTATGTATGGGGCTTCCCTCAAATAACTTGGCCGGTCAATTCCATATGCATGTATGATTTTCACCGTTCAAGTTATACACAGTTAAGTATACATTCTGTCTAATATATCTATTATCTACGTAGCTAGTTCCAAAATAAAAGTTTATTAAAAGTACGATGTTAATAGCTGAAAATTTGTGCCTAGAAGTGTCACGGTATATTCCACAACCCAAAGCTTTGCCCAGCAACAAACATGCATACATAATAGCTGAAAATTTGATACATTTTAACATGTCAAATTATGTATCACGCCAATCATGTAGCAAAACTAAAACTGCCTAATTACAATGAAAATTGTGTACTAAGGAACATTAGAGATTATTTTGACACTTTTTGAGTTTTATTATTTCTTTTCATATAAAACACGGCACCTACATTTTTATTTTTAGGTCAATATTTAGAGGTATTTGTTAAGACAGTACAGGAAATCAAAGTAAGTACAGCATTTTTTCAATCCAGTATATTGTCGGGTTATTGCAGGAAACTTGAAAATACAAGATGTCTTTTAATCTGATACGCTGGTCTTTCATTCGATTTGAAAGAATTAAAAGTAGTTGAGGAAGAAAATCCCTTCATTGGAAATTGGAAGCAATTAGACGGCCAATTCTATGTTGCAGCTTCTTCCTCTCGTCAGATATTCATGGCAAACTTGCCTGTTTTCAACAGTACTTTTACAATTATAAAGTCGACTTCGACTGGCAATTTTAGTATATTTAAGGCACTCGTCACTCTTCATTTCCTTCTCATTTAGCAACACTTCACTCTGGAACACGAGCGCCTATCGTTGGCCTTGGAATACGGTAAACATCATAAGCTTTGAGAGGGCTAGCAATCTTTGATAGGAAAGGAACCTGAAAGTTTGAAATTGGATTTAAAGACGGTTTGATGTGTTTAGACCGGATTTTGCCAATACGGTCGGTAGCACCTTAGATACATGGTAGGTACAACACAGATAGTTGGATTGATATAGAGTAGTTTGCGTTTTGGATACCTTGAATCTAAGATGCAAATTACGATTTATAGTATGCTGGATATGATGTGTAGTATGCTAGTTTCTATATGTGGCAAGTGTCCTTCAGGACAGATGTGCACAATATCAATATTCGTCGTAGGCACAAAATAGAGACGCCACGGCACTATACTGAGATGTTCTAGAGAAGCTCTTCTTGCCACGGCAAGCAGTGTCATGAATTCTGTTCCGTTAGTTACAATGTTTTATCTCTGCCAATATTTAAAGCCAAATACAGTTTATATTTTTCTTCAATGGAACAATCTGACCAAATACCAACTTATAAGTTCAATTTCAATTCATTCTGCTGTTCCGTGTGCTGCAGCTATTACCATACTCTGTTCAAAAATTGTATCCATGCACTTTGATATCATGTTGAGTAGTACAGCTAGCAACTTCAAGCCATATAGAATGTAAACGTACCTAACTCATTGATTTTTTGCTCTCAGGAGAGACGTACCCCTTTTGATGTACTTCTGATGTTTAGTTTAGTTTAGTCTATTTATTGTGCTTACGGCCGGTTTCATAACATGCCCGATAAAGTGACTTTAACTAAAGTCTACTTTAAGTTAAAGTCGACTTTAAATCCAATTTAAAGTCTAGGCGTTTCATAAGGAGGTTAGCTGTTACCTTTAGCTAAAGTCGACTTTAATATAATGTTTCTATGTTGGCGACAATGTACTTTAGTTTTTTTTTGTATTCTTAGTAGATTATGTTGGTTAAATTGACATGTTTCAATAGTTTCGCGCGCGTTTTCTGCTTCTTGTTTGACAGATACGTATAACTTATATTTTAAATTTGATTTATTTTGGTGAAATCTTCTTTTCCATAAGCCATACTGTCGTTCAACAACATTGTGAGATCTAATTAATGATTCATTATACAGATTATAAACAGAGGCAGATAATTATCTGCCTCTGTTTGAGTGTGCAACAGTGGTGTCATTAGATAAGGTTCAATTTTATAGCCACTATCGCCCAACATTAAATATCGACCATATCTACCAGCTATAAAATCTTGCTTGACACCAGAATTATTGAAAATAGTTTGATCATGGCAAGAACCAGGCCATCTAACAACTATATTTCTGATCTTTAAATCTGCATCAGAAACAGTTTGCACATTTAACGAAAAGAAACCTTTTCGTGATCTGAAAATTTCAGCATCGTTTCCTCCAGGAGATTGTATTTTTATTAACGTGCAGTCAATAGCACCAATTACCCTAGGAAATCTTGCAATATTATAAAATTTTTCAGCAGAGTTACCCATTTCGACATTATTACGTGGCATATAGATGTAATCTAGCAATAGTGAACGTATTGCATGTGACACTCTTTTAACAATTCTGCATGCTGAAGCTTTGGACACTCCTACAAAATCGCCTGCTGAAATCAGCATATTCCCAGTGCCATAAAACCGTAATGCAAGCAGTAATTGCTGCATTGGTCGTATGGCTCCTCCTCTATAAAATATACGTTGCAATGAAGGTGACAAAATTATAGGGGCAAACTTACTGATTTGAAGGAAGTGAAATTAAGTACTCAATTCGATTTAATAATGCGACAGTAGTTTCTTTCGTTAACCTAAATCTCTCAAAAAACTCCCTTTCATTATATTTGTTAAAGCAATCGACTCTGTTTCTATATATTTTCCGCCTTCTTACTATTATTTCTGCCTCATAATCTCACGAACTTGAGCTGGTATCTAATAAATTGTTCATTTTGGGTACAATTGCTAAATATTTACAATATAAATTTCAATTGACAAATTGACACGTTAGAAATTGTAGGTTAACTTAAAGCTCTCTTAAAGGCCACTTTAAAACGTTAAAGTGGCAAAATCAGGACTTTAAGGTTAAAGTCGACTTTAAAATTAAAGTGTGATTATGAAACCGATTTTAATGGTTAAAGTGCACTTTAAAATTTAAAGTCACTTTAATTTTGTTATGAAACCGGCCCTTACAATTATGTTTACACTTGTCACATTACATTTGAAATATATACAGGCTGTCTCAGCGAGTTCGTTCATTAGAAGTAATAATAATAATAATAATAGTTAAAGTGTATGGGGTTCTGGCCAAAATATAAATTTAAAAATTCAGAATTATATCTGGACCTGAGTATTAAAAGGGTCAATCTCCATTTTTACCATATTTGAGATAAGGCCGTCACTGTAATGTTTTGATGCAGTACTAAATACACAAAGAAGTCCAATCTCCTAGTATTACTGGTTACCGAGATACAGTTTGTGATTTACGGCGTATCTCTAAAGTATTTTAAAATTAAAAAGGCCAATATCCATGTTTATCCATCATATTATTGCTATAAAGAGTCCACGGTCCTAACTGCTTTACCCACCTATTTTCGAACATTAATGTGAGTTCTTGGGATACTTGCTGGATGCAATGGGCCGGAGCTCCATCCAGTTGATACCAACAGCTTCTTCTCAAGTTCAAGAAGCAGGTTGTCAAGAAAATCTTCAACCACAGGCCGTAATAAATTCAGGTAACACACCGCTGTTAACACGCCGGTATAAATGACTTAAGAGAACCTATTATTCATCATAAGACAAAAGACATTGAAATTAAACCTGATTTGATAATTTCTTTCTCGGATCGCATATGGATTGACTGAAGTCCAGGTATGGTTTTTATGCCTGTTAAAAGATCCTTCACTCGAAAACTTAGATTCGTCCGTCCAGATAAATTTTGTCTCTAAAAGTTCACATCATCTTGACTTCGAAAGTATAGCATCTGACACAAGTTAACTCTGTCGTCGGGGTCTTGAGGATGAAGTTCTTGTACTAGCGAGTAGTTGTGGATGTGATACTTCTTCAAAATCCTAGGTACTGAAGACCTATAGATTTCCAGATCTTCTTCGGCAGCTCGAACTGAGGCGGTGGAATTGGCCTCGAAATCAGCCAAGGTCTTCAACTCTCTCTTTTCATTCTCAACTACACCTTTTTGTCGATTTAACACATGATCAATTCGTCCAAAAAGCACAAAATTTGCTTCTATTCTTCTAAATTTACCTTTCGGAGGTACGCGTGGATAGTTTTCGTTAAACATTCTGCAAGTTCTACTAAGAATTTTGTCGCACTTTCCGTGTATAAAAAATAAATTAAGAATTTCTTGATTTGTATAAACATTGTTTTCGTTATTGTTATTAATTTTAACTCTTTATAGCAATAATGTGAAGGCGCATCAAACAACATAAAGAAGTTTGACTTTGACAATAATTTTTAAGAACGCTTATTTTCCATGGCACACTAGATAAGTATCGATAGTTGAAGTTTAATGTGAACAATTAAAAACTATGAAAATATTATTACTTTATTAACAAAGAATATCAACATATGAAGATGTGTAATTAATTGCATATATTTCACCTTAAAAGATTAAATTATAAAAACTAATATAATAAACACTACTTATTAATATAACAATTATAATAATGATGTATACAGAGTGTTTCAAAAAGAATTATATGTAGCTGTTAATGCTGTATAAATTTTTCATATAAAAATATGATATTCGGCATTTTTTAAATGCGGACAAAGTGACATAAATTTTATCCACGTGTCACAACTTTCGAAACAATAATAAAAGTTAAATCAATTATAAAGTAAGCGGTACATAACGTTACACAAAATACCTGTTTTTACGTTATTCATCACTATCTAGTAAATTTAATGCTTCTTCATCGAGTTCTATATGCTTCGGTGTATGTTGTCTTCTAAGACCACTTATAAATGGATCCGATGAGCATAGTAAAGTATGAAAAACATCTTCATTCGTAGCTGTTCTCACATTTTCTAGAATGATGCAGTCGGAATTTTTTGTAGTCCTTGTTTCTAGATTCTTGAGCATCTTCAGATAGTTGTCCAAGAGGTAATATTGAATTGTATGTAATGATGCTCTCTCCATGAATAAGTACTTTATGAACTGTAGATGGCATATAGTACCAATTGTATTTGTTTATATAGAGTTCAGCTGTGGATCGTGCGTATTCACCAAACTTTCTCGGATTTATTTTCCTACCGCACGACATAGTTTGAAGTATAATATAAAATCTTCTTAGTAGTGTTTCATCAACTCCTGTTTTTTGGGAACTGGCAAAAAAAATCTTCTTGCAGTATTTCCGTCATTGGTATTGCCGCTAACTTGACTGGGTTTGTCAATTATTAAACCAAATTCATTACGGAAACGATCCTGAACAAGTTGCTTTTTAGCCGCTTTTAGTTTTTTATTTTCTTCGGTGGTAGCAGACCATTTTTGGAACGGTAGATTATAGGATACATGAAGTACTAATTCCATAAACCTAATCCAGGCATGCAATGTTGAAAGACCAAACCTGAAAGTTTCTTCTCTTTCTGGTTTTTGACTGACTCGTGCAAGATCATTCATTTCACTTGGTTTGGGAAGACATACATTACAGTTAGCACTCGATGGAGTATTCGTCAAAACTTGAACAACTTTACCATCAACCATAGTAAAATATAATGTGTGTTTTATAGAAAATGTTGCTGTATCTATTAGCATGGAGGATGGTGTTAATGCAAGTATTTGAGATTCGATATCTGTAACTATACTCCTAGTTTTCTCAGGAGTTTCTTTTGCAAACTCTATAAGGATAGGACAACAAAAACGTACTAACGAAGGCGATGGATTCTGCCAAAAGACACTTTCATCCACTTCACTAACAAGCTTAAGTGGTACGAGCGATGCTATCAGTAGATTTGTATCTGATATTAATTTGCTTTCACCTGATAAAATTTGTTTGTACTCGGTTTGTCCAGAAGAACCATCACATCCCCACTTACAGTATAAAATCAATCTTGCGTCACCACCAGGGAGATTAATGGAATCAAGCATCAATAATCTAGTAACTGTGTGATCTAAAAGAGACTGCAATTTTATTTTAGCACCTATATCACTTATTTCCATGTTATCTGGATAACACTGGGTTTTCGCTTCGAGCACGTACTTGTACGCTGGAAACAAATTGAGGTTTTTATCTGTAATACACTTTCTAAAGTACTCATACTGTTGTTTAGTTAAATCTAGATCTAGTAACAATGCAAGTGCTTCGTCATTCGAATAGGGCACCAGAGATATCTTTTCTTCCATAAAATTCTTATGAAGCCCATCCAAGGTTTCTGTCGGCATAGAGCGTAACTGTTCAATAATGGCAGCATGTTTACTTTTTCCTATTGATTTTAGGCCTTGTATATAGGAATGGTGAATATGAGCCAACCCAGATTCCTGAAATAGTCTAATGGCTTGTCTGTGCTTGCTTCTGGCCGATGATAATTCATAATCTTTGCACGGTCTTCCTCGTTTACTAGCATGTGATGTAGATGGGGCCTCCTCTTCATCGAATTGTATACGAAAATCGCCATTGAGCCACTCAGCATATCTTGTCAAAAATATGTCTTTAGATCTGCCAGCTTTATTCCATCGCTGTTTGAATTCTGGCAACAAATATTTTCAGGTTTACAAAAATAAATCAAAATGAAGAAGCAGTGGTATCAATTCTCGCTTGGCAAAACGTGTTGGACCTGAACGTTCTCGTAAATCGTTGTGTTGCGACTGTCTTCCCTGACGATGTAAGATGGGATCCTGATACCGGGACAACTTACTTATTTTTAGATTTACATAAAAGGCCATTCAATCATATAAAACCCAATCTATACGTACTGCTGTGTACTGAAAGTACCAACACAAATGTAAAAATGAAATTTAACAATGAAAAATTAAATTTAGCTAGCTCAAATGATAACAATTTTATTAAGGCGCAAAAGAACAATTAATCTCAGGGTTGCTTTTATTAAAAAGAAAATTGTGGGTTAAAAGAAAACTGACTTTCATTAATACTCCAAAAAAACAATTTAAAAGGTTTAATTAAAAATAAAAGAACAGTAATTTTGAATGATATAAAAATTCTATAATTTTTATTATATAAAAAAAAGAAAAAAAAAAATGTAAAATACAAACTTGCAGAAAAAAACCTTGGATGTAAGATCCTGGTCGAAATAAAACTGCTGGCTTTAAATTACAAAAGGACAAATTTAAAATCCTTTTACTAAGCAAAAGAAAACAGAAAAAGTTCAGGAAGATAATAAATTTCTGCAAATCAATCCACGTGGTCTCAAAATTAATACAACTAAATTACACGTGAAAAATTCCAGTAATTTAAATAAATGAAAATTAAAAGCAAGCACAATGCTATTACTCACCCAACCCGCGGTGATTAAAAACTAATTACAAAACAGAAAAATTAACAACGAACTAAAAAAATTACTCTTTTAAACTTAAACTATCTTCCTGCACGTAAAAATAATAACAGATCTTATATCTAAATTGTGTACACAAAAATACAATATCAATTATTATTAAGTGAGTTCCTTGATTAACAATCTTAATTCAAAAATGTGAATTCAAAGCTTGAAAGTGAAAATCTCAAAATGGCAGAAATGAAATACAAATTTATATATAACTCTACTTACACGTGTTATCAGGGAACTGCCTGCACACGGTTAAAACAACCGTATAAGTATCTACTTCTCCGAATGCGTGCGACGCAACGCACCAAGAGCTGTCCGTAAACAGACTCGCAAAAACAAAATAATATATACAATATCCGTGAAAGCAAAATGTACAAATGAATGAAATTAAAATAAACAAATGAACAATAAAATAAACAAATTACACAATCCAAAACATTAACTCTCTTATACAAAAATAAAACAATTTGAAATTTCTCGCAACATTTAAACTCTTAACGGAATAAACAAGAAAAAGAAACTGAAATTCCCGCAAACCGGGTTGCCAGACCACAGCAGTACGTACATACGATAAAAGCCATATGGGTCCTTTGGAAGTATTTTTGTACTGCAAAAGCTGCAAAAATTATAAAGGTATACCTTGTATTTGAAAATTTTGTGAATACGAGTACATTAGCTCTACCATAAGCTAAAAAAATGCTTTTAAAAATCATTTTGGGCCCAATGGACCCACCTGGTAGTCGTAGAGTTAAGAAATTGCTCTCTTGAGCCGATTTTTGAAATTGTTTTTAATAACAAAATTATAACATTTAAAAATCTAAATATAACAGAAATAAAAGAATTAAAACGTTGGCGCAATTTTAAAAATTATTTTAAGACAAATAAAGCTTAAAATTTAAACATTGGTCGTACTGTTTCCCAAAAAACGTTGATTACTTTTCCTATACATTTCGTCCAGATTCGCCTGATTCTTTGTAAGTTTTATTACTCTCAGGTAATTTTTTTAATAAACTTTGAGCAACATTTATAAAATGTGGTGTACCTATTTATTCTACTACTTCTGCCTATCAGTAAATGATGTTATGTTGATGATGTTTCATAAAGTCTGAACTTATCCCCCATACCTATTTATGAGTAAGTTTTTTTTAAGTGATTAAAATAGTGAAAACTGCTAGCTGCTAAATAATAATATTTGTGATATAAAGGTATTAAAGTTAAAATTTTGAGATTAGAGTAAATTATTTTTATAATTATTTATTATTTTTCCGCGAAAGTGATGAATACCGTCTTTCTTGAATTATTTTTGGGGACTTTTAACGCTTACAGATGTCTGTAAAAGTTGTTGGCTTATATCCACTCTTGTCTGAGAAAGATGAATCACATACAAATGGATTTATTTTTGCAATTTCCAACAACTGATAAATCTGTCATCTGTCACAAGCGAGATCGCTTTCTTTGGGAAAAATTTATACTAGTTTAACAGTTTGCATTAATCGGCGGGTAATTACTTTTTATATTAATTGTACTTTTCAAATGCCTAGCTTGCCAACGTGATTTTGGAGCAATTATCCGTGTCGGTTCTGTTTGCAGATTTTTTTTAAAACAATGTTTATTCTAATATCACAAATGTTAATGCTACGACATTGTCCAATTCGCGTTTACTAAAGCTCAACGAACATTGCTCCGGCTCCTATACGCTTCAAAATGATATTTTTGCGATGTTTATTTCGCAAATATTGCTCAGCACGTTTTTGTGTCAATAGGGGGGTAATGTAGCACAACGGTAGCACGGGAAAGACCGCTGCCGTGTTGCACCAGTGCTTCCGTAACAGTCGACGAATTCAAGGTGTATATTTTGTACAGATAGAAAGGCATAATGATTATACACCTTCAGACGGGACAAGTATATCCAACGTATTGTTGTTTCTGTTCCTAATGGCCTGTGTATTTCACTTCCTACTTACATATGCGAGAAAATAGAACTTTAAAGTTGGATTTCCCGCTAAGAATTGTTTTCAGCCGACGACTACGTCGCGATGCCACAATGTTTAAAATTAGCCCAGAACACTGAAAGGTTCAGAGTCAAGTTGTTATACTGTTTTACTGTTCAAGTGTAGTTACTAGAGTGTCTGTGAAACGTGTGATTTTCCAATTTTATACGTAGAAGATACAAAAAACGATACTTTACAATCAGTTCCCGCCTGCTTATTCTCTTAATGCCTTCTTCAAGCATTCAACGTAAGTAGAGTTTAGTCTTCTAACTTCGTTTTTGGAAAACAAGCCCACACATTTCTAAAAATTCAGTAAACAATATTGTTTATTTTCACAATACTCCCTACGTCTGTCTTTTCACTCCTAAGAATGAAAGGATTTTCTTTTTAAATAAATCGCTGGATACTTCAGTACCTTTATGTTAATAGTTTTAAGAATTTTTTTCTATGTATATAGTCGAAGTATATGCTTCCAATTAGATTTATGTAACGTATTGATATTTATCCAATGCGATTCGTGCAATTTTGAGAAGCAAATCCGACTGATGTTTGAATTTGCGACGTTTTTTTATTTTCCTTCAACTATAAGGAAAGTAGGTTAGTCATTTGTTTTAGTCAGATGATGGAATCTATAATTAGTAACGTTTCTGTAGGAGACTTTTAAAGAAATTTTCAATCAGTGTTTATCTCAGTCCTTAGTAATTATAACTAGTACACTAGCGATACCTAATTCAGTTATTAATGAAATCGCATCCTTTATTGGGAGTGTGAAGTAATCCTTCGATTCTACAAAGGCAGTGTCGTGTGTTTGAAGAATATTAATTATGATCAATTGAAAGTTTCTGCAGGAGTTGTTGTTTCGGGTTCAAATATATGTGTTTGTTACTTATTGCATTCTTGAGACTGTACCAGCTGTTATAGGTGACTGTTAAGATTGAAGCACTAATAAATTGTCTGCAAGTTTTTTGTTTGAGAATTTATTTTTGTATTTTAAACAAAGCAATTTATTTTCTACATAGAATTACAAGAAACAATAAATTTGATAATAATAACTTTTTAACAGTTGTTAAAAGGAAGCATTATTGTATTGTTATTATTGTAAGTTGAAGTAATGCTAATAATATTGTTATTTACTAAATGACAGTGATCAAGGACGTTAATATTATAAATATTACAATATATAGCGATTAAAGTGAGTGTTGTAAAATAAGAATGAATTTCCTATAGTCTATTGACATTGACTACCAAAATAATGCTGCTCTTTTAGTGCCTGTTTAAATGAAAGTTGTTCCTGGGCAATGTTTAGTACCCTCATTTAAAGTATGACACCAGATAACCTGTACCAACTGTATTTTTTTCTCAATTACGGACATTTCTGATAAGAATAATTTGGATTATAGTATTTAGTGAATTTGCATTTTCTTTAATTGTGTGAGCTATTTAAAAACACATACTTGCTTGCCTCTAGGTAGTTTATGTGTAATTATTTAACCTACATTAGTACCTTACAGCATTTTCGAGTTTTTACCGAAAGAAGAATAAAATTGTATAGGTACATACATGTAAATGTTAAAATATTTGCATAATGTTTGGAATCTATTTAATTCTTTGGTATATATTTTCTTTCATTTATTACGTATCTCAAGTTCATTCGCTTTGAAATTCCGCGACTGTGTAATGCTAAAGAACAACAAACGTTGTACCTTTTCATCTCCTGTAAAGACATTTTGCCAAGAAGTATAAAGTAAAAATTTAAAATCGCAGATATCTGTCAGCAGTAATCTGTGAAGGAAGTGGTATATGCTGTAATTTTTTTGGTCTTCGGATTTTAAACAAAAATATAAAGTGAACTGTCTAGACATGCAATATCTTTATATTCGAAGAGATGCTTTAAATTCGTTGTTTAGACTAATTCCTCAAAATTTATACTACAAAAATTTGTTCGAAAGCGCGAGGCCATAACTTATTACTGGGTGTATTCGACGGTAGTATTTAGACGGTAAAAAAATATCTAATTTAGCAGCATATGTAGGTATGAAATAATAGGTGTGAGATGTTTTGAGCGATGTATTACCTTATGCATCCTCTAAAATTATACGTATGTTACTAATTTAAAACAATATAATGAAATAACACGAAAAAAAAGCTGTATATGTATGTATGTTTGACTTCTGAAATACTGTAATTAGGAATATACGGTTCTATGGTAGGCATTTTATAATTTGTAGTATGGAAAACGCTTTTTCCTAGCCAAAGTATTCAACAATCTAAACACAAACGTCTGGATCGCAAAATTTTATGATCAGCTTTATTGATTGGTCAGGTTTCTGTTACCATATGCACACCAATATATATGAACGTAATTTTAGTGCCAGCGTTCCGGTTATAAACGATTAATTAACTAAATATATTCTCTAGTGCATAGAGGGTCATGGATACTAACTTGTTTCAGTCATTGTGTCAGGTTATTGCTGTGATTTCTAAGAACATAAAAGTATTTATAAATTTGAGTAGAAAACGCCGCAGCTATTCCGCGTAACCAGAAAATTTCCAACATATTCACTATTCCTATGAATAATATTCCCCGATTTTACAGGTTTGTTTAATTGGGAGTGATTTACCCAATATAAATTAGATGTTATTTCCGTGAAACTGTACAGTCTTTATTTATTTCGTACCACTTTGTTTCACTGGCCCACTCATTCATTCGTTTATTTTTTCAATGGTTATAGAAAGGAAGAAGAAATTAGGACAAATCCAAAAAAAACCTTTGAATCACGATGACGTGCGAGGAAGTCTGAGATGTAAACATTTCTCGTTTACATTGGAGGAAGCTTGCAAAATGTTAATTTATATCTTATTAAATTTATATTAACGTGCGAATGGTTAGCTTTAATTACCGAGTCTTTCAAGAGATCTCCCTAAACGATGTAGGAAAGTATGGTCTCACTTAGCAGTTAGCGAATTATAGAGAATTGCTCAAACCTTTTAGCAGAAAAATGACCTTATTTCTTTTTTGTATACATGGTACTCATGGTTGCATGCTTTATTCTTGTAGTTACGGTGTGATACTTTCAAATCAAAAGAGATTGTTTAATGATATATTACGATAAAGTAGCAAGTGTCTGCAAAACTACTTTGTTAGTTATAATATTGTGAACTAGTTGGATGCGATGACTTGATTTAGAAAATCATAGTAGTTAACCCAAATATACAAATAGTAGAATCTTGTATACTAAACCTTAAATAAGTATACTTTACTTTTATAATTTTCGGACATACTGGATATTAATATTATAAATCTGATTAGTAACTGTACTATTTTTAATTCATGTGCTTTAATTACTA
The DNA here is from genome assembly GCA_949128085.1 of Cetonia aurata. Classification (NCBI taxonomy): domain Eukaryota; kingdom Metazoa; phylum Arthropoda; class Insecta; order Coleoptera; family Scarabaeidae; genus Cetonia; species Cetonia aurata. The sequence continues at coordinate 6,019,731 of OX421885.1, forward strand.
GGTAATTGCATAACTAATATATAGAAGTCTATTTTCTCTTATACTTATTATATACAGTAAATAGCGAATTAAAAAATACAGTGTGATTGTAAATGATTGAGGATGGTTTAAATTTCCCGCTCTACAAAATTTTTGCCACGTTGGTTACGTGACGTTTCTCATCAGTGGTGTGCTATATGAGGATTTGATACTGCAGTGATGATCTAATAAATATCGTGGTGCTTGGGATGTAAGGATAATTAATTAATCCAATAATTTACACGAATTTTAAATAAAACAATTTTAAAAATCTACAATTTAATAATAGAAAATCATAAAGTATGTTCAAAATGACCATTTACTTTTCTTTTTACATTCTCGAATACATGTTGTAATTGATTTTCATTAATATTTTGATTTTCTTGTTCGAATGCTGCTTGTAATTCCTCCAAGTTGTGAAGTCGATTTTGGAATATCTTAGTTTTTAAGAATCCAAATAGATAAAAGTCTAATGGTGTTAGGCCAGGTGACCGTGTAGGCCATCGTCCTCTGCTAATTATTCACCAAAAAATTGTTGTAGATATTCGTAGGCTACATGAGGTGGTGCTCCTCTTGTTGAAAATAGCCTGTTTGTAGTTGATCATCATGTAATTGGTTAATAAATACGTCCAAAATTTGCGTGCGATACATTTCACCATTGATGTTGTTATGGAAAAATATGGGGCCAATTATACGACGCCTCGACATAACTACCCATACTCCAATCTTGCGGATGCAAAGGAGTTTCTATAAAATTATGTGGGTTTTCAGTTGCCCATGTCCTATAATTCTGGCTGTTAATATAGCCTGATAAATGAAACCATGCCTCATCAGACATAAACGTCACATTCAACAGATTGTCGTTGTTTATTTGTTCTTTGAAGCACCAACAATACTCAACTCTTCGTGGAAAATCAATTGGCAATAATTGGTGTGTCACAGTTACTTTGTTGGATGCATATGTAGATTTTTCACTAAAGCTTTCCTAGCAGTACTGAACGTCAAACCTAAATTAAAGAACATATAAATATTAAAAGAACTAAATATGTATATCGAGAAATAATACCTGCTTGAGCAGCTAACTTGCGAATTAATTTAGTAGGGCTTGCATCTATCCGTTGCCTGACATGATGAATAACCTCTTCTGTTACAACTGTAGGTCGTCCTGTAGATTTGCCCTTACAAATACAGTGCTTACCCTCAAATCGAGCAATTCTGTCCCTCTGTTGAGCGAATACTTTGTAGGGTTAACTTATGGTAATAAACGAGGTTAATATTCTTACCATTTAAGTCTTCTTTACGATTGAATATTTGCACCAAAAGGAACTCGGAGAAAATGTTTCAACGAAATCGCCAAAGTATCTAAGCAGCACAGTTTCAACAATATGCTCTACGCAGTTTTCTGCCATCCAGTTTAATTTGTCATATTCTCTGTCGTAGGCGTCTCCCGATTTCTTCTATAGCAATTTTTGTGTTTGTTTTTTTCGATTTTTTTTTACAATTTCGTCAATAACTACAAAGTTTTCTTGCATTTAACTTTTTAAGTTTGACCGCATTTCGCTAACAACTTGAAAAACAGCATACATATTTTTATGTCATACTAGTTCATTATTGTGTGGCTTCCGAAAAATTTCTTGTAAAGCGGATAATGAATTCCAATTTCTTATATGCCTGGTTAACTACAAAATTCATTAAAATAATAACTTAGTGTCAAGCAGCACCCCCACGTCATTAATTTCAGAACTACCGAAAAGTAAGTGGTTATGTAAAGCACAAGGAAAGCTATATTTAATTTTATTTCTTGTAAAGCAAATGATTTCACCTATATCTAAATTTAAAGAAAGTTTATTAATGATACAGTATTCATGAAACCATGTTAAATCCTGCTGTAAGTTGAACTGATCAGAGATAGACGTGACTTCAGTAAAAGTTTTAATGCCGTCCGCGTACAGAAGAAATTTAGAAAAATGGAAGCATGACGCAATGTCATTAATATATATGAATATATATAACAGCGTCAGAAGTAAGTTGCCCAATTCTCACAACCTGTGATCTATTCCGCAGAACCAAGTTTGTTAATTCAAATATTATGGTCAGTCCTGTCAAAGGCCTTACTGAAGTCCGTGTACACGGCATCAACCTGGGTTCTACTATTAAAACAGTTTAAAATAGTATACACTGTCAAATTAGTTTCTGCTGTTCGCGCATTAATTCATGTTTAACATTTTGTAATAAATATCCATAAATTATAGATTCAACAACCTTTGACACAGTCGACAATATCGAAATTTTCGATCGATAATTTTCAACCAAGTTGCGTTTGCCATAAAGGGATAATATAAGATCTTTTCCAGGCGGTAGGAAATACTCCTGTAGCAAGGGGGAGATTAAAAATTATTTGAAGAGGTTGGGAAAGTTCGTCCGCACACTCCCGAAGGAGAATCGCAGAGACCGCATTGAAACCCGGGCCCTTACGAATACCCAACCCACGCAAGCAATCACGAGTCTGTTATGCAGTTACGGAGAGAAAAGGGCGAGTAGGTGCTGCTGGAAGATCGCAACAATCAGCCAAATCGCCATTAATAAAAACTGAAGAGAAACATGTGTTGAACATGTTATAGATAGATTCTGTATCTGAAACTGTGGAGCCCCGCAACACATAACAGCTGAGATCGCAAATAATATTTTATCAGTATCATCATATTTTATCAAGAATGAAAAGTTTTGTTCTGCTAATGAAAACTCACTCAATAAATGTAGATTATTGATATAACGACCAATGTAATAAAATCGCATGCAAGTTTCTAAAAAGCACATAGCTATATAAGATTTTATATTTAATGTAAAAAAGAAAATTATAAATACTATTAAGCCATATAAATACATAGTATATACTATAATTTCCAAAATTTATTTTAAGTTTTTACTAGGGGATGTTAAGGTAAAAAGTCGTTCATCAATTCAAAATATATATAATGTCCATGGAAATTTAGGGAAATTATTTTTCGCAAGAAATATACAAGTATAACCGCATTTTGTTCGAGCTTATTTATTTTCAAAAGAAAAGTTTCATTTTTGCCGACGTTTTCACCATTTGGCCCGCATATGGGGCAAAATAATGATTACCTTGGGGCAATATGGGGACCATTAAACTTTACCTTTACAATATCTACAGTTATAAACCAACACAGTATCGTTTTCTTCAACATGTGCACAGGAATTATCAGACAATTTCTGACATACAGAACAACTAATCCAGGCTTTATTAGATCCCGAATAAAGACGATGACAGTAGACACTCCGCGTCAGATTCATCTTCTGTTTTGGATGTAAAACTATCTTGGCCTTGTTTGCGCTCTTTCGATTTTTTAAAATTTTGTTAGAGGGAGCGTTCTTTTTCCTTTGCTTGCCCTGGAGAACTCCACAAACTTTTCAAACTATGTTACAAAAATTTCACTCTGCACCCAGTCACTAAGGTGCCATTCTGCCAATCATCCAGAAGGGACTCCATTCAGGAGCTCAGGTTTCAAACGTTGCCAAGGGAAAATCATTGAGGGCATGTAATTTCCATCTGTACAAAAACATATTTCAGCCGTAACGAGCTGACCCCTTTCTGCAAACGTAAGGCTTCCTACTTGTCGTCGACCTTTAGCTGCAACTATTTTTTACTACTTTTTTGGAGCAGTTGTCATTCCGGTTTCATCTACATTGAAGATCTTACTTGGGACCAATTTGTGTTTATCAACTACTTTTGAAAGAAGCGCAAAAAAATTTGCACGGCCTCTTTATTAAATTCTATAGCTCGTGCGGCCGATATTGCTTCAGATAAACGCAGAGATAACCGTATGTCTTTTTTAAAAGCCTGTAAGCCAGTCCGTACCAGCTGAACATAGTTTTTGATCAAATTGGGGGAAAGATTTGGTTTCTCCCAGCTATGTGGTAAGCAAGACGTCTAACACCTTTAGTTGTTAGGGCAAAAAAACGGCAATTCCATTTGTTTTAAACAGTCCGAAAGTTGAGTTTCCTGTGCAGTTGTAAATATTGTATTAGGTATACCGATCTTGTCCTGAAAAATTCTTATTTAGTTTTACCTAGCTGAACATATGTAGCTATTTTCATGAAATACCTTTTCGAATATCACCGTATTTTAAATTTTCTTGTTCTTGCTTCAAGAGTAGTTTGGGGCACAATGAATAGCGTAGCCGCTCTTCGAGGATCCATTCTTTTTCCAGCTACTACAATTACTTACAGCATTTGGCATAGACTCTTCACACCATGTCTGTCTATCAGTTTTTCTTTTATTTGTGCACACCATATTGCACTAGAGAAATGTTATTTAAAAAATACTGTTTTTTTTTTCTGACAGCAAAATGAGAAATTTGTACATATCTTTTTAATAAACTAATTCAAAATTACATCAACGGCATGTAAAAACGCAAATGTGGAATAAATGTTAGATCGACTGTCACAGACGACTTTAAAACTGTCAATACAATAAGCGTCATCTCTGAACATATATTCACAGCATCAGTGGCGTACCGAACATGGTACCGCGGGTTCCGCGGAACCAGGGCTCGGACCCCGAAAGGGCCCGGTCCTCTCCGCGCTTTTTTTTACAAGGTCCGAAATGCTAAATTGCTTTGCACATAACGTTGGACCCCTCTGGGCCCGTGGTTTACCTCTCGTTCTTTTACAAGAATCAATGCGCCAAACAGTTTTGTACATAATGTATGTTTATATTTCACTAAATTGGTGCATTTTTTCTCCAACTTTGAGTAATCAGAAAATAAATCCCAAAGTTACTTTATACGCTTATATTTCGACCCCATAGGTCTTTTTCGGTTGCCACTAATCCTATCAATAAACTATTATACAAATTATAAACCATACACAGTTTACACATTAAAAATTTCGTGTACAATCTAAAAACAATGTTATTTATGTACACGTCTTGCATCAGAGATATCACTCTTACCCAACTGACAAAGACAGCGATACAATAAAATTAAAGGGATTAGTGCCTACAAGATGGTCGTCTAGGCACGATACCTTACATGCACTACGATTTAATTTTTTAAACATAATGAAAACACGTTCAAAAATTATTTTAACAAGTAAAATAAAAAATGAAATTGTTGAAGCAAAATCACTTAAAAATTTTTAGAAAAATTTGAAACTGTTTTTTTAGTGGTGTTTGAAACAAAGATTTTGCAATCCACGGATCTGCTGTCGAAACTACTTCAAAAAAAATCGCAAAGCATTAGTGAAGCTGCAAAATTATTCGAGAATGCCTTACGAAATATGAAGGAACTCCAGTGTTTTCAAAAAAGCGGAGGTCTCGCCCAAAATTATTTTTCGACGAAACCAAAAATCATTATTGCGTTGAAACTAATGAAGAAAATTTCAGAATAACTGTTTTTTTTTTAAAACACTGGATATTTTAATTTTGCAATTAGAAAATCGATCTAAAGGTCTCTGTCACATAAATCAAACATTCAAAATATTAAATAGAGATATATTAATTAACAGTACAGACGATGATTTATTTAAAATGGCACAAAAATTACACACATTATACAAAAATGACATTACAGAAGCAATTTCTGCTCAAATTTTATCTTTTCGACAATGCTTCCGCGAGGAACTAACCCAAATTAATTCGGTAAAGGATCTATTAAAATTTATATTAATTGATAATTGTTCATCAAGTAGTAGCTTTTCTGAAATTGTAACAGCCTGTACGATATTTCTTACTGTTCCTGTAACGGTAGCAACAGCAGAGCGAACGTTTTCAAAATTAAAATTAATAAAAAATTACTTATGAAATACCATGAGTCAAGGCTATCTAATCTGGCAATCATTTCTATTGAAAATGTGGTAGCAAAAAATTTGAATGTATCCAGTCTGATAACATCTTTTGCCACATCGAAAGCAAGAAAAAAATTCAATGCAAAAATAAATAAAAAAAAAACAAAAGATAGAGTAAATCAATGTATTTATATTATAATTTTTTTCTTTGTTTTTCAGCTGTATAATCCCTCTATATTGCTTGTTTTTTGTTTTTAATGTTTTTTATGTATTCAATAATTATTAAAAAAAAAATTATATAAGTATTTTTTTTTTATATGTGGGGAAGGGAGTTGGGTTAGGGCCCGCACCACAACTGGAACCAGGGCCCGTTCATATGTCGGTACGCCACTGCACAGCATATACTGTGAAACACACTACGTTAATTTAATATGCCACATCTCCATTTTGCCTCGTATTGATGTCTCGCCTGATATGTATAGTTCGTATATCGGTAACGTAAAGTAGAAATTTATGTTGAATAACGGTTTTCATTTACTACAACTTTTTTGATCTATTATCATTATTTAACCCTTTTTATTATTAAATAAACCAAATTCACATATCTTAATGATACATGATTGTACTAATAAACTTTCTATACTTTTAATTATTAAAAGTGTTATATGCAGATGTAAATTTTTAAAAAACCGCCCATTGGTCTCCTTAATTTATGAAAAAGCTATTTACTGTATCAGTTTCTCATAGCGTCCACTTTGTGAATCTTTCCACCGCAAATCAACTGACAAATAAGCATCAGCAACTAGCGAAAATAGAAAGCTCTATTGTGCGCACCCTCTTAAACATTACTAAGCTTATAAGACATACCTATTAATGTTATGTTCAGTATTTGCAAAATAACAATTTATTGCGCTAAACACAAAATATTTCATTTTCATTTACTTTATGTGAAAGAATTCGAACGTTAGTGAAGCATTTCTGTATCTATGATCTTAATTGATTCTCTTATAACTAATTTCTCGCGGTTAATAACTTTGCACCATTGAAAATTTCTTAGTAAGTACCCAATAGAATTAATAAATTTATTTAATACGTTTCAGCAATGGATTCAGTATATCCAGAACCAATGTCCTTACTGCACAGGCGCGTGGTGCCCAAAAAAAGAAGAGGTACTTTAGCAAGATATAGGACACAACCTGTCACATTTTCAGAAATTCAGGTAACTCAATAATTGTTTTAGAATGTGCCAATTAATAATAATATCTATGTAATTTAGACCACCTCATTTAGATAGTTCTATAGATTCTGGTGTAGTAATGACCTGAAACTTATGTCAGAAACAAAAAAATGGATTTTAACAATAAGATGTTTTCTATATAGTAGATATTATGAGTTAAATGTTTTTCTTATACAGCCTGTTGAAAAGTTCGGCGCACTACTGCTAATTGTGTTTTTATCTGTCGAGTTGGGGCGTAAGCGGTCATCAAACGACTAATTAGTTGGCTGGGTGAACGGACCCGGCTTTCTAGTTAGTTTCTATTACAAAATGTATAATGTATTGATCATATCCTAATAACAAAAAATAACAAAGAAGCCATGTAAGATGATACAGGATGTACGAACCTATCGAGCGACAAGTATACACCCTGACTATCAGCTAGTTTTGGTTAGTTATATGAAGTTAAGAATAACGGACAATATAAAAACTAGAAAATACCAAAGAATGTAATACAGAAGATCTACAAAAGCAAGGGATAAGAAAAGAAATTGGAAAGGAACGCGATTAAAACGTTGTGAGATGAACGAAGACGTAGGGATAAAATGGAACAACATAAAAATACAGTATTATTGAAATAGCCCAAAGGGTATCAGCAAGGCAACAAGTACAATACAGAAAGGGATGATTTGATCAGAAATGTGCGACTTTAATACAAAGAAAGAGAAAAGAGACCCTAACATAGTTACAAACAAACAATGAAAACGACAATGAAAAGTATTAGAAAATAAGGAAAGAAATATCAAAAACCATAAAAAATAAAAGCAAAAATGGTATCAGGAATGGATGAAATATAAAATGACAATAACAACAATACGAAGCTATATGAGCAAATTGGGAAACGAAGTCGGAAAAGTAAGGCCGTCTCCAACATTAGCATGAAAAATGAGAAAAATATATGAAGGAAATGATAATAAAAGAAGAAATCATAGATTAGGAGTACGGAGACAAGAACTTGATAAGGGAAGAAGAAATAAGGGAACCTACAGAAGACGAGTACAAAGAGGCAATTCAACATTTAAAGCAAAAAAAGCAGCCAAACCAGACAACCATCTATGGCAAACTTATAAAAAACGGAGGAAAGGAAGTTAAACAAAGAATTTATGAGCTAATAAAACTAATATAAGAAACAATGCATGAGGAATGGAAATCCGAAATTATAATACCGATACCAAAGAAAGAGGATACAATGATGCAAAAAGTACAGAAGAATAACACTAATATGGGTTGGTGTGATTTAGACTATTTCCATCACCTGTTGGATTTTGGAAATCCGAGGTTTCGGCTATCACCAGGGTTGCCCTGATAAGGACTATTAGTTGTTAATTCCATGGTTGGCTGTGGCATTATACGCATCTCCTCGTGTAAATTGCCCTTATTATGATTATTTTAGAATTCAGTTTATACCTTATTAACTCATCTGATTGTCGATGTGAGATCCGTGTTGTATATACTTACGCACTACCGGCAGCCATACCATTATGCAAATCCACGCTTGATACACTGATTGCCTCTGGTGTCGTGGTTATGTTTGCCGCTTCTTTTAATTTCCTTTTGGTTTGCCCATCTTCTTTAGATAGGATGGAAGTATTTTTCTAATCTATCCTATGATCTGTTTCTCCTTTCCTGCAGACCTTTTTGTGTTCTTCTACTCTTATTTTGAGCGGTTTGCTTGTTTCACCAGTGTATGAGCGCCTACACATGGAATGCTGTAGACACAGTTTTTGGTTCGTTGGTTGCTGTTGTCCGCTTTCATTCTAGTTAAGTATGACTGTGTTGTATTGGAGGTTCTTATCGCCGTTCTGATCTCGTATTGGTTTCCTATTCATCAGATTTTTTTCTGATAGGGTCTTTATGTATGGAATTGTTGCGGTGATTTTGACTTCGGCGTCTTGTCTGGTCGCATTTGTTCCCAGATTTCTTGCTTTAGACCACATATCTTTACGCAATCTATAACGCAAATAACGAATAAATGGATACCCGCATTTATTCGTTATTTGCGTTAGTTGAATCAGAGCATATGATTTTTGCTCTACCACACAGGTACTTTGTAACTACAATTTTTATGTGTTGGGGGTGATTTGATTGATAATGTAGGTACTGCCCTGTATAAGTTATTTTTCTGTACACACTGGTTTTTATGTTTCCATCTCTCATTTTCTGGACTGGAACAACTAAGAATGGGATGGAATTCCTCTTTTCCAATTCCATGGTGAACTTGATTCAAGGTTTTACGTTTTTAAGTACATGTGCAAGAATGAAAAAAAAAACAGTAAGAGGCTGACAAATATTGGAAAGTATTAAAGAGAAGAAGCAGACAGCTTCTAATACCTACTTAGGAATTATAATAAATAATAAGAATAATAGAAAGGAACAAAGGGACCAAAGGATACAAGACATACTGCAGATATAAAATATTAATGAACAACAAGTCGCTCAGCAAAAAGAAACGAAACTACCAGTGTATAAAACTACAATGAGGCCGGTCGTAATGTATGCAGCAGGCATGTATGTCAAACAAAGATGAAGACAAATTAAAATTTTTCGAAAGAAGGATAATAAGAAATATATATGGAGGAAGGAGAATAGATCAAGAATACTAGAGATGATTGATAAACAAGGAGATCAACGAAATACTAGGGAAGGAAAATATAGTAAGAATAATGAAAGCAAATAGAACAAGATAGACACATAAAACGTATGAGCGACAACGCAATAGTCAAAAGGATTACAAAATGGAAACTGCAAACAAGGACAAGTAGAGAACCTAAATTAAAATAGGAAGAACAGGTAATCAATGAGAAAGTTATGAAAATTACAAGATGGAAGGAAAAAAATGCAGGACAGATGAGAATGGAGAAAAGTAATAGAAGAAGCAACAATATGTAGTTGGTAAAGGAAGAATGTGCGAAGTGGAATGGAGTGGTGACTACGATTCCGATAGGACTCTTACATAGAGAAATGTTTTGTATGCAAGAGGAATTTCGGCAAAGTTATACTGTCACAGCATTAAAATGTATTAATTACATTCGTATTGTAAATCGCTCTTCGTGAACAATATAAATTAGCTTTCTCATTCTGAACGTTGGCCAGACAAAAGCTCAACGAGAATAGCATTGAAGGTAATATTATGAAAACTATTAAAATATTTTTGAAAGAAATTCGAAAACAAATAACTACCAGCTGGGGAAATATGTTTATGTATGTAGGTTGATTTTTGTTCGAACGTTGCGGTTTAAATAAGTTCAATAAAAGTGTGATCTCAGAATCAATGTGTTTATCTTGGCAGTAGACATAAATAATTTTTGGATGAATTCTCGTCAGTTAGACTCTCGGAAACACAATAAACAAAAATGACCTTCAACAATTATTTTTAACAAGAGTTTCACTGCAACGGAAAAGTAGTACCTACTTAATACCTCCGGCGTTTATTTCGTAGTTAGAATTATTAGGTTTTATGAAAACACAATTTTATTTAAATTGCCACATTCCTTTTTAGTGATAAGATGCCAATGATATTTATTAGCTTCCATAGCTTTTTAACCATCGTAATTTACATATACGGCGTTACAAAACTTAATTATTTTTTGAAATGGATTGGTTTCCAAATGCGAATCATAATTCGTGGTCGTTTATAATAAATAAAGTATTTCAAATATTCCTTTAATTAACTTTTTCTACAGAAATAGGAATTAAGTGATATATAGCTATCCATGAAATTTAATGGCTATACATCTGTGTAATGCAACAAAATAGTGATAGCCAGATTGCAAAATTGTTGCCTTTAACGTAATTTGTGACTTTCACTTTTTAACTTGCAATCAAGTAACCTTTGTCGATGTATTAAACATTATTACTTCGTTCGGTTCAACCCATTGAAATAAATTTTCAATTATTAGTCATACCGTCAGGGAATACGCAAACCCGGATACTTAAAACAAATGATTGGCAAAGTGAGCGTATTTTGACCAAAAATTTTTTGAAAAAACACGTGGTAGTACCAAACTCAAATTGAAACGGAATTTAGATTTTGTTCTTGGTTGTTTTGGTGACTTAATTATAATATAGATAAAACTTTAGAAATGCTACGTTCGGTTTATTATTAAACGGTTTTTCGAGTAAATTCCTAAAATTATAAAATATTGTAAAAAAGGACGTAAAGTTTGTTTGATAAATGATAAAAAAATATGGACTTTTGAGAAACTGTTAAATTTTATAAGTACGATCTATAAAATGTGTTCAGTTATAAAATTAAATTATAGTTTGGTAAAATATTGTGTATCTGTTTTATCATTAACATTTTATAATTGTTATGTTGTCAAAATAATAATAATAATAATAAATCCATTGATGATATAACACATGAAGCAAACATAGTTTATAAACGAAATCAATAATGAATAATGAAAGGAACATCTTACATGTATATATTAAAACGGAGGGTGTTTACACAAGGTCTGTTATTATCACCCCCCCGGCTTACATTGGTAAAAAGAAAACAAAAAGAAATATATAAATGAAGCAGACACTCATGGTCGTACCCATCACGAAAACAATTTCATCCGAAACGCCATATGAAAAAGTAAAACATAACTAGCACCAACAAATAACAACAGATGTGACTCCTGCGACTCATACAGTATAGCTCTGGAGGCTAGACTTGTCCTCTTGAAAATAGCATATCCCGCAAAATAATTGAAAGGGACATCATTCATTAGTTTGGCAGCATTGTATATAAAAGACAGTTTGAACACCTCTGAATAGTGTCTCAGGATATAATTACGTTTTTGCGTCTCAGATTCAAGTTGTGAATATCTGTCCTGTATGTAATTCTCTCTTAGAGATAGGGGAAAGTCTGACTAACAACAATTTTCTGGTAGAGGCAGGCAGCGTGTAATTTCCTTACGGACTGCCATCGACAACCACCGCGCCCAGTACAGAGTACCTATGTGATTCCTTCAAAACGTCGTATACCACATATAAGCCTTAAGCATGCTTCCACCGTCAAACAAGGGCCATAAACGGAGGCACAGTGGCTAAAGAGGACAAAATCAAGAAATAAATACACTCCGCCAAAAAAGTATCGCATAATTTAGTTTTGAATCATAAAAGTATCGCATAATCTTTGTTTGTAGCATAAAGTTGTAAATATACTTTAATGCGCTCTAAGATATAATTTCTATGATTGTTTAAATAAAATACAGGCCAAATAAAAACAAGAACTCATACTTGAGATTTTTATTAAAACAAGAAATTATAATTTTGGAAAGAAAAATGTCATAACAGTAGCTTTTAATACTGAGTAATGCCACCTCTGGCTCTTATGACCGCTCGCATACGGTTTGGCAGAGATTCGATTAACCTCCGTATATAAGCCTGATCCAAATTCTCCCACTCGTCACGGAGAGCATTTGCTAGTCCATGCAGGTCCGCTGGGACAACATTTTGGGTTCGTATCCGTCTGTGAAGGAGGTCCCACACCTGCTCGATAGGGTTCATGTCCGGACTTACCGCAGGCCAATCTAAAACTGGAATACCAACATCGTTAAGGTATTCCTGGACGATTATTGCAACATGCGGTCGTGCATTATCGTGCATTAACATGAATTCGTTTCCTATAATTGGCGCATATGGTACTACATGTTCTTCTAAAATGTCCGTTATATACCTGTGGGCAGTCAGTGTACCTCTGTCTACTGGTACTAACTCTGTACGACCTGTTAAACAGATGCCTCTCCAAACCATAATAGAGCCACCAGCGAAATTAGGTCTAGGTCTGATATTACACTGCGAATAGCGCTCACCGTCTCGTCTGTACACTGAAATACGCCTATCTGAGGTGTAAAGACCAAATCTTGACTCATCTGTGAAGAGTATATTGGCCCAGTCATTAATGTTCCAATTTACATGTTCTCTGGCAAACCTTAAGCGAGCCACTCGGTGGTTCCTAGTGAGACGAGGGGCTGTTACAGCTACTCTAGCTCTTAATCCACTCTGTCGTAACCTATTCCGAATAGTTTGAGTACTCACACGAGTATTTCTGACTCTAGCCAAGTCGTTCTGCAATTGTCTCGCAGTTACATGTCTTCGACGTAATGCTTGTAGTAGTAAATAGCGGTCATCTTGGCGAGTAGAACATCTTGGACGACCTGGTACAGGTCTTCTACTGTAAATGCCTGTTTCCCTATATCTGGCTACGGCTCTAGAAACACTTGACTGATTGATGTTCATCAAATTAGCAACGTATGCTTGAGATCGTCCATCTTCGATTAAAGCAACTATAGCAGCCACTTGTTCTGAAGTTAAATTGCTCATTTTAGTTTTAAAAGCGTTGGTACAGAACTCTGACTTCGCACTTTAAAATTTGTCCGTATAGGAAGACTTTCAATAAACAACTGAGCAAACCTTACACATATGCATTTTTCTAAATGTGTTCTTTTAGGAAAAAAAAAAGTAAAAACGCTAAGTTCCATTATTTTGTTAGTGTTTTTATAGTTCACATACACGAGGCAAACTTTTTGTGAACGTATAAAAATATCTTGGTTCATAAATGCCCTTTTTTAGTTTATGCGATACTTTTTTGGCGGAGTGTATTTTAAAAGTATTTTAGGTCTGCTATTTAGCAGATGTCTGCTAGAATACAATGACTTAAGTTTGATATGTGATTTTAACAGATTACTAACATGACATCCCCATCACTCATCACGCCCAATATCTTAGACTGGTCAACTAGAGGTAGTACATCACCCCCAACTTTCGGTGTTATACTATCAATATTCAAAGAGATGCTTCTGCGCCCAAACAACATGACACTGCATTTGGTGGGATTCAGTTTTGGAAAATGATCCTCAGATAATTTGAAGAACATATTTAGATCTTCAAATCAAAAGAATGATTTGAATCATTTCATCCAAGTTACGAACGCAACAAATTATATATATGGCCCCTTGCGGAGCTTCGCCGCTTTCATCGATCACGGAAGCTTTCAAAATCCTTCCTCGGTTGGATCACCCGCCACTTCTTTACATTCGACAGGCGCTCTTTGATCACCACTTCCCTCCATCTTTTTCTATCTTTCAACATCTCCTTCTATCTTCTTCGTATTCCTGCTCTTCTTAAATCGTCTTCAACTTTGTCCCGCCATCTTGTTTTTGGTCTACCTCTTGCCCTCTTTTATCCAATTTCCCCACTCTGTTAGTGTTGGCACTTGCGCTTCTGATCTTTTCCTGTAGATATGTTCCAGCCACTTCACCCTCTGCATTTTGCTAACTCCTACCACCGTGTCTCCCTTTAGTTCCTTCCATATTTCTCGGTTCGTTCGTGTCCGATATGTTCCATTTTCTATTATTCCTCCCACCATACTCCTTATTATCTTCCGTTCCTGCGTTTGAAGTAGTCTTCCCCCTTCTTTGGTTAATGTCACTGTTTCCGCTGCATAGGTTAGAACATTTCTAAATAACGTTTTATACATTCTTATCTTTGTTTTCCTTGAAAGTTGGTTGTTTGTGTATATCCTTCTATTTGCGTAAAAAGCTCTGGTCATTTGTTGTACTTTTTCTTTTATTTCTTGAAGATTATTTCCTGTCCTATTTATCATTACTCACAAGTACTTAAAACAACTAACGGTTTCAAATGTCTCCTCTCCAATTTTTACTGTCCCTCTAATTCCTTCACCCCCTATTACCATGTTCTTGGTCTTCATTTTATTAATTCTTAGTCTCAGCGTTTCCCCCTCTACGTTTATTTGATTATATGAATTTTCTAGATTCTTCCTCTGTTTTGCTATTATAATAAGGCATAGGCAACTATTTGTGCGGCTCGTCTTCTTAAATTTCCTTTGTTCATGTTTCTTGTTATGTACTCCATAGCTATACTGAAAAGGGTAGCCAAGAGCATTTCCTTGTCTCAGGCCCTTGTCTACTCTAAATGCCTCTGTTGCGCCAGCGTTTGTTCTTATTTTCACCCAGGTATCTTTCAATATCATTGCTATCAGTCTTATTAGTTTCGGTGGTATCCTCAGATCTTCCAATATTCTTATTTAATCCTGCCTCTTAATCGAATCAAACACTTGCTTGTTCTTATTTTCACCCAGGTATCTTTCAATATCATTGCTAATAATCTTATTAGTTGTGATGGTATCCCCAGATCTTCCAATACTCTTATTAAATCCTGCCTCTTAATCGAATCAAACACTTACTTGAAATCTATGAATAATATCTCCTATTTGAAACTGGTTAGCCTATTCTATTGCTTGTTTGAGGATGTGTATTGGATCCACTGTAGACTTTCCCTGCACGAATCCATATTGATATTCTCCGATTTGATTACCTACCATACTTGCTGTTCAATCAGTGAGGGTTAAGACCTTTTATATAGTATTAAATAACGTAATGCCCCTGTAATTGGCACTTATTCTCTTGTCTACACATTAATTTTGTATAGATTTAGTTTTGTAATTTGTTATTATTTTGTAATTGTTTGATTATTTTTTCGTATTTCTTGTTGATTTATTATAACTAAGGAAAATTTATTTGTTTGAATATGTCATTTATAATATAATTTGGATAATTATTTTGTTTTAAAATATCTTTTTGCTTTTTTAATAGCATCGGCCCGAAAAATTGGACTTGTAGAGTTATGGCTCGGTCAGCTAAACTAATAATAACCCTATTTTTTGTGAAAGGGGTAATAAAATTTAAATAACGTCCAGACCATGTATGTAGGTGTTTAGTATACCATTTTGTTAGAATTTTGTTAGCTAAGTGTTTGTAACTACGTCCAGCTTTACAAATAACTGTTCTACGTTTAAAAAATGTGCCTGTTAACAAGGACTTTTTTAGTACAATTTTATAATTTTCATCCCAAAATCAAAGGTATATGTATAAAATTAAACGTCCATACAACAATGTTTCTGAAAATGGAATAAAAAAATTCCGAAATGTAATTTCCGTAAATACAAATTGAAATAAATTATACGCAAATAAGTTTGTTTACAATTTTAACGGCATTTCTTACACTATTTTATAATTTTATGAATGTACTCGAAAAATGTTTTATAATAAACCGAAACGTCGTGTTTTATTTATATTATAATAATGTGAGCAAAAGAACCAAGAACAAAATCTAAATACTAAATACTGGTAAGAGAAGAAAATTTTAAACATAATTTTAACTGATCTTTAAAGAGATTTTCATTTAATTTTTGAACGCTTTTGTGTATAATCTTCTCCTCTTTGTTTTTAATTGATTGTAGCTGCAATATTTTGTTGCCTTATGTAGTTCTAGTGAAACAGAACTCTTTTCAGATCATTTTAAACAAACGCAAAGATTACATTTAATATGATACTTATCGTCACTCATTGCTCCTGTTGGAAAATTGCTTGCATCTACTCCGATTCTTCAAGAAAATGGGAAACTGTATATCAAGGTATAATTATACAGATATACCAAATGAATTTAGAATCAAATTTTTACCTTCAAACTTCACGCAGGCCCGAATCTATGGGCTTCAAGCTAGTAAAATGAACACAACCCATGTTGAATCTTTCAGTATTCCGTCTCATGCTCCTAAAAGATTTGGAAATACAAATAAATAAATCTTGTTAATCTCCAAGTAGATCTGTTTACAGCAAAAACTGTTGAAAACAAGTACCATAATGATTTTCACTTTTTGAATCATTAATTGTACCTACTTTGGCAAATTTGATTTTTCACATAACTCTTACACTTTACAATTTATGATGCTATTATGATTATAGGGTATTCTTATTTTCTTGAGCAAAATTATCGTTATTGACAGATAATTTAACATAAAATTATACTGGCCTAACATTTTGCTAATTAAATTGGATGTTCAGTGTCCTGATGAATGTTATTTTTTTCTAAATACTTAACGTAAGACCTGTTACAGATCGATAATTTATTCAATGTGTCTTTCAGGAAGTGGATGAAGAAAACTTGGAAGAAACGCCGCCACCAACAGCATCATCCAAATCAGAATTAAGTGTGTTAAATAGTAAATTTGAAGAATTTAAAAAATCTAGAGACTCAACACTTAGTAAGGCGCTGGAACAAACAGAACAAATAGAATATAGTAAGAACCCACTTCCTTTATCAACATCCAGGTCAACGGGAAGACTACCCTCTAGACCATCTTTGTAAATTATTTTTTTTATGTATGTTTACATGTCTGACCTCATTTCTACATTGCATCAGATATGTTTAATGTAATTGTTGTTATATTATTGTTATCGAGAGCTGTATTTAAGTATTTAATATTTTAAGTTCGTGGGAAAATTCAAGTAAGCTTAAATGTTTTTAGATTTAAAAACCAGTGCTTACTGAAGCTGTAGTATACAAAATACTAAAAAGCAAAATTACAGAAAATTGGGATGCAATAATTTAAATAACACCCATGAGAATAGAATGATCGATGTAAAGCTTAAATGAAATGCGGAACAGTTATGTAAATACATCGTATGTTATAATTTTACAGACTGTTTACTTGTTAGCAAAATGGTGTATTGTATGTATGGATTCTATTCTGTCAGTGACTAATTTTTGGATTGGTTTCTTAAGGTAAATGTTTTAGCTCAGTATGTGTGTCGAGATAACGTATTCATTGTAGGTACATATGTTATATTGCTTCAAAATATGATAAATAATATATTCGTAATAAAGTCAAAAAGAGAAAAGTTTACAAAATTGGGGACTACAGAATTATAACCTACATTCCCAGCTAATACAGTCACGTAATTTATATGATAATATCACATTTGGTTGACAACGTCAAAAGTGGCCTAAACTCAAAGTAATTTAGATGTCGTTTTTTTTTTTACCAAAATTGGCCGAGATATGTAGTAACGTAATAGTGACGTCCTTTTTAGTAGATAATTCATGATTATGCCTGCATTTGCACTCCTATCTAAAACAACATAAAATAAAAAATAAGAATTGAAAGCTGTTAGGTCTCTCGCACATTCGATACGTGCTTGCGTCTTTCCAAATCGCACTTTGTTTGCGTTCATGTTATGAGTTAAGTGTAACGTGAATTTATGTGTTTGCTTTCTGTTAATTCAGAATAATATCTATTAGGTTTCTCTGAAAAATTCTGTCATTCTTATTAAGGGCAGGACTTCGATGTTAAGAAAGGAACGGGTTAAAGAATATCTACCAAAAGAAATGATGCATCAAAAAGGAGCAACAATTCAGTTTTTTTTTTTTCGACTGGGAAATGAAACATTCGAATACATATTGAGGCCAAAATGAGGCTAGTATAGTAACTATTTTATAATAAGGCTTCCTTCGATCTCTGAAACATTTTCTCTCACAAATGAATTCTACTATGTCTTTGTTATCTAGTAATTGATATTTATTCAATTTAAACATCTATTTCGCGATGGAATCTCATGCGGAAATACAATCCCAACTGGATCGGATATACCCGCAGGTGTTAGTTGTTTGTAGGTCTGTGCACGTATAATCCGACGATCTTTATACTTCATACCCATTTATTGACTCAATTATGTATAAGAACATATAATAAATTGGCCAAAAAGACTAAATCATCTTTCAATGTTCTTCCTTTAGCCTTGTGATTTTCTTTAATTTTGCAATGTTTGTTTATATAAACCAAGCCGTGCCGTGAATTCGTTTTCATTCTTGAAGAACTTAGGTAGACCTCTCCAATATTCATTTTGTTCTTGTTAAAGACTCCATATTCTACGAACTGTTCCTCGATATCGGGAACAGGGGTACTCAAAAATTCTAGCAACGGTCCTACCTGACACCAGGTACCCGAACTACGGGTATCCGAAACCGGACAGAACGAATACCCCAGCCCGGGCACCCAGAGGCGGCAAAAGATACTTGTTTTTACGGGCGATTTTGATCAATTATAACAGTTTTTCGGATTTGTAGTTTCTTTTTGTCTTTTCTATAAAATTAACCAATATAAACATTTTGTCAAAATATGTGAATCTTTTTTTACCAAATTTTTATCACCCTCGTGTAAGTTTCACTTTGTTGCTTCTTAATCATATAGCTTTAAAACGCATTGTTTTGATGGGAATTAGTATTTCCAAAAGATTGAGAGTTAATAACTGAGTTCCGATTAATAATTCTTAATAGCAAGAAGATCGAATTCCTTCATAAGTTCACTGTATTTCCTAAATATATACACTCTCAGTTATGGAAGTATGGACAGTAGGTTATTACAATAAAACTAGATGTAAAGGTACGATAAAACCTATTTTTGCAGGAAAATTAACATTTATTGTTCTAGAAATGCTACTTAATTATTAGACAATACGGCATTGTTTAACACTTACTGTAAGAAATCTTAAAAATTAAAGAAACCGTCGTTTGTATTTATTACTGCTTTCACATTCTTTCTATTAATTTTTGCAGTGCTTCTTGGGAAATACACGACCACTCATTTCTTAGTGTTGTCCAAAGTTGTAATTTGAAAGTGGAACAGCTCTTCCATACTCTCCTGCCTAATTCATCCCATAGTTTATCAATTCGATTGAGATCCGGACTTTGGGGAGGCCACGACATGATTTTTTGATCTCATTTCATTGTTTTTGCACAATAATGACCTGTGTTCTGGGTCATTGTCGTTCATAAACTAGAATACCCGTTTCGGGTACCCGAAAATGGTCCTAGGGTCGAATACCGGATTTTGGTAACCCAAAAACGGTCCTAGAACGGAATACTCAATTTTGGGTACTTGAAAGCGATCCCTAGGATCGAAAGTAAATCGAAACAGGGTAGTACATTAGACGGGTACCTGATTTCTGGAAAAGACGGTTTTTGATACCTCAATTTAATACTGCCAGTTGGGATTGTACGTCAATATATGCAGATACGCATCCAATGTGCAAGCAATCTTACGTTTTTTTTTTTTTAAATTAACTGTATAAAATCTTGAAGGATCAAACATTATATTTGTTAGTCTGTAAGAAAAACTTTGACGTACCTACGCAAAACACTTTCTTTACTTTCTCAACTCTCATTATAAGATTTTTTCTTCATTTAATATACGATGCTTGATTATATTATTGTATTCATCTCACAATAAAATTATTCTATGCAAATTTTCAAACATACCGACATTGAATACTATCCTTCAAATAACCCATTACAGCAGAATTATTTCCTGGTTAACTCCGCTTTCATGCGCTTCTAACGTCATCAGCTCGAAAAAGCGGGCGGATCCGACTTATTGGCTGGCGTACAGTAATGCAGATACATATTACAATAAAAACTGAATTCCATATTTCGTTCGAATCGCGAAGATAGTGGATGTGGCTATGCTCTTACGTTAAGCTTATAATATTTTTCTATATTTATTTGGGTATGTCTCACTCCATTGAGCACGCCCTCTTACTATCGCGCATCCTCCACCACAAAATAATTCAACTGTAGGTGATTTCGTACTCAGTTTATTTACAGAGCTGATGTTGGCTCATGATTAGCATGAGATGAGTTGGTAGTTATTGCATGCTGTTCGTGGTTGTCGTACAATACTGCAGATGCATATTACAATAAAAACTGAATTACGGATTTTATCGCGTAGATAGTAGGAGTGCCAGGCATGTCTCACTGCATTGAGCACACCATCTTGCTGTTGCGTTTCCGCCAATTTGTCTGAATAACGCTGTAGGTGTGTATATTAGGTTTTGCACTATTTGCTCTGAACAGAACAAGTTTGACGGCGCAGAGCAGTCAGGGATTAAAACAAGCACTTGTTCGGAACAAGTACCAACTAACACGCTTTTTGACAGAAATTTCGTGTTGTCGTTAGGTTGCCAGCTAATAGCAAATATAAATAGGTTACCCCCTAATTTATCAATAAAATCTTTTTCTAAGGTGAATATATGATGATTGATTATACTCAATAAATATTTATAGCATTTTTGTTCGAACTCAAAATTGCCCTAATTGTCGAGTATAATACCAGCTGACGTGACGCCGCCATTTTTGTTCGGAACAACTGACTCCTACTGTCGCAAGAATAGTTGTTCAGAGCAAGTACTCTGTCCTGTTCAATCCTTAGTGAACATAGCACCGAACATCAGCACTTTCTGTTCCGATCAGCTCAGACCTTTCTGCAAAACTAATGATGATTTGTACATCTCGTTAATTAACGACGTCTGAGATTTATTTATAAACCACGTCAAGACAATGTAATATTTGATATAATTAGTGACTAGTGTATCCCGTCAATATGACCATTGGTTTTCACCCTCAATTGTGTTAAAAGTTAGTATATTTGCATTACCATATCGGTCATTACTTTACTGTATTTACTTACAAACTTTAATTGTACAAACATGTTACATAATTTTGAAGCAGCATATAATATATAATCTTGATACATATGTAAAGATTAGACATACAATACACATACATATTACTGTCGATAGTGTTATTATGTGTATAGGTTATTTTCCTATATATTAGTCGTGGATATATGGATTTTGATTTTTTATTCAGGAATTACTACAATAATTTTAGGTTTATGAGGATATCTTATTTTAACTGAAACTATATAACTATAAGTCAAATGGTCGTAATGGCGTATGCGAGCTGCAAGTATGGTTATTCAATGCCACAGAAACCTTAAACAATAAGAGAACGACACGCTTCGAGCATGGGTGGAAACAACAACAGGAAGTAGGTGTTAAATTAAGGGTTTATTAGAAGAATCACTTGCTCTATCAGCTGTATCGTACTCTGTTGCGCGGGGTTCAGGTGTTATCATACTTGCGTACACTTCTATTGCAGTATACCTAAATCAGAATTTGTATATATAACAAGCAAATTGTATTTAATATCCGTAGCTTTAATATATAATTATTTTATATAAACGCAGAAGCAATATGCGTATTCTGTTTTTTGTACATTATAGGAGAATAAAAATACTAAATAAATTATCTTTTGTGTCAATAACATTGAGTTCAATAAATGAAACAATATAAAGCGATTAACAGGGATGTACTATGTTTCAATATACAGTGCGTCTGAAAAGTCTGGAAACACCCAAATAACAAAGTAATTAATGCTTTTTGAGAAAAATTATAGGAAGATTATATGTCAATTAATACTTTAAAAAAGCTATTTTTTAATAACAGTAGTGTCGTTTTTTCAATGACCTTGAAAAAGTTATGATGTCATGTATTTGTTTTTCAAATAGGAATATGGCATTTTGCTTCATTTTTTGATAGACGCTGTCATTCTCCAAATGATATTTAAAATATTTACACCTTATATAAGATATTTTTTGAAAAAATTGCCAAAATATTCAAAAAGTGGAAATTTCGTCACTGATCCTTATCTAAAACCTAATTCCTATCTAATATCTAACATGTGTTTTTCTTTGTATTAGCTGTGGTAGTACAATTAGAACAAGTGGGCTACTGTTTTAAACATTTCAGCTATTTATTGAGCTAATTTGAACAATTATGAACAATGGGTTTAACAGAAAAAGAACGTATAGATAGATAGATAGATAGATAGATAGAGCTTTTATTGTGTATGCCAGTAGCAATACTGAGGACACATTGTCAATGTTTACAGAGTACAATCACATAATAAATATAAAACTTAAAATACTACACATTTGACATGATAGAAATAAATTCCTCAACGGAGTAGATGCAGTGCTCAAGAAGCAACGCCCTTAGTCGACGTTTAAATACTCGTAAACCGGCAACAGACTTTATGGCTTGGTAACAAATTAAATAATTTGATTCCCATCGAAGTAGGGGATCGTCTAGTAATTTCCAGTCTGTTTAGTGGCTCCTTATAGTTCTCCCTTGCTCTAGTGTTATAATTATGGATGTCAGAACATTTTAAAAAAGTTAGTTGATTATGAAATATATAACAGAGCAACTCCATAATGTATATACTAGGCAAGGGTAGAATGGCCAATCTCTGAAAGTGCGGGCGACAGGATTCGCAACTTCCAATACCCACTAAACATCTCACAACCCTTTTTTGGGCAATAAAAACATCCCGTGATAGTACCGACGAGCCCCAGAATACTATTCCATAGGTTATTCGCGAATAGACTTCACTATAATAAAACTTTAATAAGTCACTGGAATGCAAGACATATTTTAAATTTCTAATTTGATAACAAGAAGTGTTAATCTTTTTAATAAGAAAAAATAAAATAAAATAAAAATAAAAATTTAATTGTTGTTTTACGCTCTATATGTGAACTGTTGTACATTACATTATTTGTGGTATTTATCGCATAGCGCGAAGTATGAAAATACATGTAATTAGTTTTAGTTAAATTAAGCCTTAACTTATTGGAAGTAAACCATCGGGCCAGCTCACTAAGAAGTCTATTTGCTTCAATTTGTACCTCCACAGGATTCCTGCCGACGACAATGGATGATGTATCATCGACGTATATAAAAAGTGATTGTCGCATAAATAAAACAATGTCATTGATATACATTAAAAATAAAATTGGCCCTAATATTGAACCCTGCGGAACTCCGACGGTAACAGGAAGACATGATGAATAGACCCTACGCACGCAGTTGCTACTCTTGAAGGATATTTTCACAAATTGGACCCTATCTGCAAGATACGAAACGAACCATTCCGACACCATACCACCGACCCCATACCTATCCAATTTGTTAATAAGGTGTTCATGATTGACACAATCGAAGGCTTTAGAAAGGTCACAAAAAACTTCTGCTGGTAGCAGGCCATCATCCAACGCCTGCACTACACTATTTATGAAGGAGTGTACAGCAGTGATCGTAGAATGGTGCTCTCTAAAACCATGCTGACTATCGGTGATGATGTTATTTATTGCTAAGTGATTTAATAGCCGAGTTAGCATGGCATATTCATATAGCTTAGATATAGAAATACTTGTGATGATTGGTTTTGGAGATAGAACCTCTTTATTTAGAGAAGTTTGCCAGTTATTTAATGCCACTCATCCAGACTGTCTCCAATTAGTATTTCCGCTGCGAGCAATATTTGCAATAAATTCCGAGAAGAATCGCATGTTCGTGATTTGCCTCGGAGTTGTCATCCTTTGACCAGTGAAGATACGCAACTCAATGTATTGTTGTCGATTGATGAAAATCCACATGATACCGCACGACATCTTGCTCAAGAATTTAATATATCAAAATCGACAGTAAGTACCATTCTTCGCAAAAACGTGTATCATCCGTATACAAAGACTTTGTGATACACGAGCTGTGCGAAGACGTTTACAGTTTTTTGAAGAAATAATGCAGATGTGTGACGACTCGAATTTTATGCAAAATATTTTATTTTCTGACTAGGCTACCTCTACTTTGCATGGAACTGTCAATAGACAGAACTGTAGATACTAGGCACGTCAGAATCCATACTGGTTACGTGAAGCACGTACTCAGTATTCTCAAAAGATAAATGTACGGGCGGGCATAATCGCTGGTGCCTTTCTTCTTTAATAATAATTTAACGGGAGGAAGGTATTTGCGGTTTTTAAGGGACGAGCTAATACCTGAGTTGGCAGTGCTCTATCCGACGAAACGAAAATCCCGATTTACTCAACGAGAGAGTAGGATGCAGCAGACTGGGGCGCTTCCGCACATTATACAAGAGATGTACGTCGATATCGTGATCAAACGTTTCCAAACCGATGAATTGGGAGGAGAGGCTCCATCAAATGGCCAGTGAGATCTTCTGACTTAACCCCCGTGGGGTTATTTAAAAAATAAAGTATACGTTACTAAACCTCACAATATGATCGAATTGCAACAATGAATAGGAACTGAATCACGAGGCATCACTCCAGAATTAATACGTACCGTTGAATTTTACTATCACCAAAGAAATTGCCAAAACGTCCAACGCCAATATTTTCAACATTATTTGCTCTAACTTTTTTCATGAATAATTTTCTTTCAAAGAAATTCTTATGTAAGATATAAGTGTTTTTTAAGTGTCACTTAGAGAATGAGGGTCTATTCAAACATGAAGCAAAAATGCTATATTGCCGTTTGGAAAAAAAAATACATAACTGTTTCAAGGCCATTGCAAAAACGGAACTACTGTTATTCAAAGCTGATTTTTCTCGGACGCCCTGTATATGTATATCAGTGGTGCCTCGTGATATTTTCCGCCGAGGAGCTACTGCATACCGATACTTCTTTTTGATCAATAAACTATATATTAAATGTGTTTTTCTTTAAAGAATGTTTCACCAAGCAATATTTATTATTTAGGTCTTTGTATTATGTTCTAAACTATACACATTGTTGAATGATACCGAAAGCTCAGCCAACCTATATAATCTCCTCTCACAAGCCGCCATTGGTGTATATAATTTTATAAAATGTAAGAAATTATATTATTTAGCATTACTTTTTTGGAAATAAAACAACATTTGAATATGACATTTATTTAATTCCATACTTCACACAGAACTGGGAACATGGAACATTTTTCGTTTTTTCCTTGTATAAATAATTTTCTAATTTATTTTTTCCTTTTTGTTAAATGCATTATTTATTTTATAAATTATCACTTATCGTATCATACAATATATTTATTTGTTTTATAAACTCACTCGCTACTACATAATTTATTATATATGTATAAACGTAAACTTAACCTAACAATATCACGCATCCTTTGAGATTTTTGTATATGTACAAAAAATACAATAAATATATAAAATTAAAAAAAAAGTTATTTCAACAATAAGTGTATGTAATCACGACGACAAAATAACAGTTATTAGGACATCTGATACATTTTATTTGACATATTGTGTATCTTATATGATGAATCCGAGAAGAAACTCACTCACACGGCATTTATTAAAACTATTCATTATTTCTATTCCTTCAAGGTTGCCGATTGCGCGTACTCACATGAGATAAATGCGCAGTTCATGGTGATTGGGCAACTATTCTGATTGCGAAAAAGAAGACAAAATATCGAAGCCATTTTTAACTACTTACCTCCTTGCCTGCTATTTGAGCAACCAACTTTCGGTAAATGTATTATTAACCATACAAAGTGCACCTCTACCTTAACTGTGTGTAGTAGTTAAAAATAGTAGCACCTATCGGTTTTGGTTTAACTATTTTGTGTGAGCAGTCGATCATCAGAAAATGATATCATCTGGCGATTGAAACTCATAAAAAGACAGCGCTATCGACATCTGTGACATCTCTCTTAAGATCGACGCAGAAAAGGAAAATAAAACTCTATGCGAGTAATATTAAATAAATTATATTTTATTATTGCTACCGGGTTTTGCCCTGTGTCAAAACTTTTGCTCTACGTTTCACTGTTCATACTGACAGCTGCTTCTTCAGGATGACTAAACTGTGCACTAACACAGCGCAATGCAGTTCAGTTCACTTATCCCAAGCAAGCTGTTGGCATAAACAGCGAAACGTCGAGCGAAAGTTTTAACAGACGGCGAAACCAGGAAGACGTTATCATTTGCAATTATACCGGTCGTGAAAGCCTGTTACGCAGTATTATGTTTTGTTATTATTAATAAATTGTTTCAAAACTTCTATTCGCATTATATCGAATATACTAAAGTTAATATTAAATGGTTTATAAAACGTAGATGAAGTTACATATAAGTCAATATCATGCAAAAATGCAAGTTAGGTCTTTATATTATTGCAAATACATTCCTAGACACAAGATTACCAAACTAAATGTTGCTTAACTGTTTAATGTGCTTGACTTTTCCTATTTTTTTAGTTATTGACATGCACACTTTAGTGAAAATATCTCAATGAAAGGATCAAATATTGACTATGTTTTTGATACATTATGCTACATAGATTCTTTTACTGAGAGGTATTTTTGTACCGGAGACTTATTTTTTTTATTTTCGAAAGATGGCACGATTTTAAGCGTATTCGTCGGATTATTGATCTAATGAAGATTGTATTTTCAAATCTTATTAATTATTTAAGATGTGGTACCTATCACTATCTCTTCATATTAAAAAAAATAAATTTTGCTTGGGTTTTAATAACAATTGTTGGTACCTAA
The DNA here is from genome assembly GCA_949128085.1 of Cetonia aurata. NCBI lineage: Eukaryota > Metazoa > Arthropoda > Insecta > Coleoptera > Scarabaeidae > Cetonia > Cetonia aurata. Next base: position 6,046,888 of record OX421885.1, read on the forward strand.
AAGTACTCCTACCAATTCGCTTTTAGAGATGATGATTTGGTATATATATATATATACACCTAACATTTACTTTTTTTTTTTCATTTCTTTTTTTCTTGGTTTTTAGGTCTTTAATAATAAAAGCATGAATGACTATAACGACGTTTCGCTTTATTAAAAGCTTTTTTAAGTTATAAATAAATGTAAAAAGTGTGATAAATAAGATGTTTTTGTTTAATTAATTTTATTTTTTATTTGATTAAACAAAAACATCTTATTTATCACACTTTTTACATTTATTTATAACTTGAAAAAGCTTTTAATAAAGCGAAACGTCGTTATAGTCATTCATGCTTTTATTATTAAAGACCTAAAAACCAAGAAAAAAAGAAATGAAATATATACATGGTCAAGATTCAAAGATTTAAAAAAAAAAAAACACCTAACATTTATGTACATATATAATAGGTATATTCAAAAACTAAAATAAAGTATTCTAATTAATTTATCATTTAACCTAAATTAGAATAAATTTTGCTATTAGAAGGCTATCGTGCATATTCGTTATATATTATCTCATTAACTTATTACTTGTCTCCAAATTAAAAACAATCTTGAATGTTAATAAGAAATGTTTGTCTATGTTATAAATTGGTCTTTCGGATACACTGAATTTATGTACTTTTACATCTAACTATCTGACAATAGTGAATAAGGTAATTCCTTATTATTTTGTGAACAAGAAATTACATAATTTTTTATAAAATTTGTAAATACCATTTCGGTACTTTTAACAATAAATTCTTTTTTCACTTAAAAATGTTTGCGAGAGTTTTTGCACAGTTTGCAATATGATAGTCAAGAAAGCAATCCTAAAGTTGGTTTTCTAAATGTTTAAACTTGTGCAATCGTCTCCAAACGTTATTGACGAAATTAGAGAGATGGTAAAATAAAAAAATTACAGGCGTATTTTACGAAATAATAGCAAACAAAATAAATGATATTTTAAATTCGGAAATATATATTAATAATTCAGATTTTATAATTTTCAATTCTAATTAATTTAGTACAGGCAGTTGAAACATCAGAAAAGAAGTGGGTGGCTCTCGTCTGACTAGATGTTAGGAATGCCTTTAACTCCGTCGCCTGGAGTAAAATACTGAAAGAATTAGAAAGTAAGAATATCCCCGCGTACCTAATAAACATAATAACGGACTATTTTAGCGACAGAAATGTCATGCTCTGGCTCCTTCTTAGAATGGAGATGAGTGCTGGAGTTCCACAGGGTTCGGTGCTGGTGCCGACCTTGCGGAACATCCTGTATGATGGGGTACTACGTCTCCCGCCGATCGAAGGAAGCAGAAGTGGTGGTAGAGGCCGAAAACCCAAGGGATCCAGCTTTCAAAGCGGATAACGCTCTGCAAAATATCACTGAATGGATGTCAGCCAACGATCTGCAGATTGAACCAAGAAAGACCGCAGCAATAATATTTAAGGGAACAAAACACAGACAAATAGTAAATTTCACCATTTTTGGATGTCAAATTATACCCAAAGAATAAGTTATATACATGGGCGTCATTCTAGATCAGCGATTAACTTTTGGCGCCCACGTGCAATACATCATTAGAAAAGCTGAGAACACGCTAACGGCCTTGCTAAGGCTTTTGCCAAATGTGGGAGGATCAGTAGTAGAAAACTGAATTTCTCTGTAGTGCGATTCAAAGTGAGCTTCTGTATGCAGTCCCTGCTTGGTCTATGGCGCTGAAGAAGAACAAGTACAGGAATCTAATAGCTAGGCTTCAGAGACGAATTTTATTGACGGTTATCAACGAGTACAGGACAATATGGGCCGCCGCCGCGGATGAATTACTACAGTATTGGGACGAACATCTACACCGGCGTTTAAGCAAGGATAGATTTTGTAATGGTTTACTCCAGTTTGGGAGAAAAGCATGACAGTTTCGAATATTGCAAGGGGCTTTAGATGTACAGGCATATATCCTTTCCACCAGAACGCAATACCCGTCGAAGCATTTGCTCTATCCATATTATCTCGTAGGAATGCAGAACAAGATTCTTCTTCTGATGAGGAATCTAACTTGCCACTGGCTACTTTACCTTTCAAAATACGCCTAGCGGAAGCCAATGAACATGATTCGCAGAACAAGTAAGAAGCACGACACATAAATCAAAAAAGTTGAACCAACAGCAGGACCATCTGGGTTTTAGAACAAGATCTTTCTAAAATCCTAAAAACCACCAACCGTACAAAAAAAATCCAAAGAAGAAAAGCATTTATAGATCTCAACATGTGTTGTTTAACAAACAACCATCAGTTATTTCACCCAAAAGGTAAAGAAAATATGGTTGACAACTCAAACAAAGAAAATGACGATGAATCATGGTACTGTCTGTATGCGATTCCACAAGACAATTACACATGCGTTCACACTTTTCTTTATTACGCCCGTTGCTTTTTTATTAGTAGAAAATTGTTTTATTTTTGATGTGCCACTTGTTCCAAAACATGTTGAAGTTTATATTTTTGTCATTTGTTTTAATGAAATATATTTATATTTTTGATTGAAAAATGAAAATCTTTAGGTGAGCCTTATTACCCTGCACTACATTAGTAGCATGTATTCTGAAATAAACATATAAGTATTAGAATTGTTGCGCAGGTTCCAAGCTGTCTGGAAATCTTTCGCTGTTGCTTGAAAACTGTTATAGTATGTACAAGTATAATTCTTGGTAGGTACTTAAAGATTTTGTTTAAGTTTGTCAACGGATCGTTCACAAAATTTGGCAGTATGTGGGCAAGGTACGCGTAAAAAAATACTCTTACTTCTATCTCTATTTATCAATACGTCACTTGGAGAAAGGATCTTTGGATCCGGATCTACCATCTGAAACCTCAGATCCGGATCTGCTATCCGAAACTTCCATTTTGGATCCGTTATCCGACACCACAGATCCGGACCCGCTATCCGAAACAAAACTAGTTTAAAACTAACATTCAGCACACTATTGAGCATACATGAAGCATAAATTATTATCGAACAACTGAATAGTAATTTAAATACGTATTCATAAATTTAGCTTACTATATGGCTGAGTATTAATGAAATCCAATGCGAATTTGATATCTTAGTTCACGATTCAATCAAGTATCATATTCGGTACTTTTATTATTAGTAATTACTAGAAAATTCTATTCGCGTTCTTTAATGAATAAGTAAATAGATGTACTGTGAGCGTATTACAACAATGCAAATACTTGCTTTAAATTAATTGTAATAACTTGTTATGGAAACTACTGTTACCTAGATGTATAAAAATAAATTCTTACTGCTAAATTTCTATAAACACATACTGCTGGTTTACAGCGATTTGGAAAACGATTGATATATTTTCCGGATTTATAATATCATTTTACTATTATTTCTTAAAATTGACGGTATTATGTTTTTATTTTACTACTACTTATTGTAATTTTTGTTGGGAAGCGATTTCGTTCTCCCGATAACTTGTCGGACCGACTTGTCAAGTGTCAACGTTTAAAAAAGCAACTACTAGATCGAGTTTTTGTGTAGGACTTGGTACAAATTGTCAAGAACCTTCTAAGCAAAAGAAGAGGAAAAACAATATTTTCTTAAGTAGCGAACCGTCTTAAGAAATCACTACTCAAAATGATTAGATTTATGAAGGTCATACAAAATTATTTCCAATCACTGAATAATCTGTATCTAAAATATCTAGCTGTTGAAGGTCATAAGGAAAGCTGGCAACTTTCCGTGCGTTTCGCAGGCAGATATACAGAAGGAGTGTTTCGGCTGTGAGTTATTCGAAATTTCCGATCCGCTTTAGTAGCGCAGCCACTATGTTCAAAGTGTTGTATAAGGGTTGTATGTTATAAATATAATGTCGCAGATATTACCATTATCAGACGTAATGAATAAACATTAAAGATTTTCCAGAGTTAACTTACGATGGCGCAAAAATTAAATGATTGAAGAAACCTGTACTAAAATGCTCGTATTATATTTACTAATGAGTAATAGGTGGCACAAGTGAATCGTAATCTGATACTAAATAATGAGGAATTGCACTTTTTTTTAATTCTTGTTAAAATAATGTTATTTTGTACATGACCTACATATATATATACACTGAAATTTTGACGTTCTGTAAAGTAGTTTTTGAAATATAATTTTTTTAAGATCTTTATACGTCACAGGTACGTAGTAACTATGCAGGTTATGGTCACAAAGGAATTTGGGATTCGGCATTATTTCTGCATCTTGTTTTAGTTTGCGTTTAAAGTTCTCCAATTTATCGTAAAAGAACGAATTCTGAAAGATTATAACCTCCAAACCGCGTAAAATAAACACAGTATATCGTAATAATACGTTTACGCCATCTGTACGCGCAAAGCATGCGAACAGCGAACTTAATATTACTGTGATATTACTTATCTGCGATGATGATGCGAACTACGATGACTATCGCTCCATTGCCAAATCATGCCGACTATGAATTTATGAATGAAAGAACTTGTGACGTCAGAGCACTTTAAAAAAATTAATTATGCCTTAATGAGAAAGAATTTAAAAGAAGGTTTAATGAAGGGCTATATATTACAACATTCTCTATCATTCTATGACATAAAAAAAAAGTTGTGCAATTCCTCATTAACATTCAGTAATACATGTGGGCTTCCTTCAAACTTTCTGTGCGTTCTTTGTGCGTTTAACTTCACAAAAGAACTGAAACTGATAAAATGAGTGTTGTTAGTGATCAAGCTGTTGAAATTAATAATGTGTGCAAATATTAGTATTATTGTAAAATATTGTTGATACAGGTGTAGCAAGAGAAAGATAAATTCTTCCCAAATCTTTACACGAGCGGAGTTAGAATACTATGCTGGCCATCTGTCAGATATTGAGAGCGAGGTACACACTAAAAAATATATGCAATTCCTACGGAAAATTCCAGTAACGTATAAGGAAAATTGCAAAAAATTGGAAAATTTACTAGAAAGCTTTAGGTATATTTTCTAATTTTTGGTAAATTTACCCTATACATTACTGGAATTTTCCGTAGGAATTGCATATATTTTTTAGTGTGTAGATGCGTTCTCGAGTGACAACAGCGTAAGAGACCTACCAGTCCTACAAACCTCAGCATGATGAAGATAGTGGCGAGGATTGGATAGACACAGAACAGGACCCTTTAGATGTATTATTTACTGGGGATCTCTCTATAAATGCAAATTTAAGTGGCAATGCAACTACACATCAATATTTCGAGCTATTCTTTGATCAAGAAATACCGTGAATAGTAAAGGGTGAAACAAATAGAGGAGCCCAACAAAAATTGCAAAGCATATGGGGAAAGAAACCCAAAACGTGAAACAATATAACTGAAGACGAAATGAAGAAGTTTTTGGGACTTTGCTGTTTGGCAGACACTCTAAAACTTTTCTGATTATGTAACCAATAGAGTTCAGATCCATTGCGGGGGGAAGATTTTGATTTAAAATGACCTTGGAATATTAAATTTTGGTATCCTAATCACAAAAGATAATCTTAAGTTATACATTTTGCAGGTATAATTGTTTTTAATAATAAAGGAATAAAAACATAAAAGGTATTACTGACATTTTCAGCTTCTTGTTGCTTGATGTATTCCGCAGTTTCCTTGCAAAATTCAAGTTTAATGAGCCTGCAATAATGAGTTGAGGAGGGCTTTGGGTTGCCCCATGTGGTGCAATGTTTTGAAACCAACTTCAGTGGAAGCAGACCTGCCATAAAAACATACGGACCACTGAAATTCACATTTTCACTTCGTTGCTTGTGTGTGCTCTGTGAAGAAGCCCTGTCGAAGTGCTTGTAAGTTCAGTTCGGCTCCTTTTTCAGTAATCTCCAAATTCTGAGGGAAACATCTCATCTTAGCTCAAGGAGTTTGTGATACGAAGGGAGAACTGAAATTTCACAATCTGATAACATCTTCCTTAAACAGAAGTACTTCCGTTTCGTCAAATTCATTTGTCCATCTGTTATTCAAATTCCTGGTATAACTCTTCAAAAGCATCTTAATTGTTTCTAAATCATAAGAACAAGTTTCAGCTACGACGCGCAGCATAACAGCTTCATATAATATATTCCAATTCTTCTACGCGAAGGCACATGAAGATGTCCAAATTTGTTACAAATTCAGCCATGATTAAAATTTAGGTAACTTTAATCGAGCATAGATAAACGAATTTGCTTCTGCAACGGTTGAGAAGTGAATATCTACATATAAGGTCATTTTAAATCAACAACTTGTAAAAAATGATAAAAAGCTATACCCTACGAATTTAAACTTTCAATTCGTGTAGACGTCAAGGCCGCAAGGAACCGCGAGAAGTTTTTATGCAGTCGTGTTGAGAATGCTAGGTTCTTACCAGAATATAAGGTTTGACTGCTAGACTTTAATACCAGACGGAGAACAGAAGTAATTTATTTTCTCCCATATTTTTTCTTATATTTTTTTAGACGTGAAAGACACATTATTATAAAAAATGCACATAACAAATGTTGATCAACGTTTAATTTGCTATTGCAAACATTTTTTGCTGAGCAAAATTGCTACTTTTGATCCTATGTCCACCTTTTTTAAAAACTGGACCACTGTGCGCCGAGATGTTTCGACGCTAAATGCAATAATACGAGTTGAATTTTATTTGAGCATATGATAAATACATACCTACTGCACAAGATGTATTCTACACAAAAAGTGTAGATTTTCCAAGTACATTATTAATATAATTTAATATATCAGTAGCGTATAAATATTTCAATATATTGGATCAGTTTTTAATATTCTAGACTAAATCGTATTATTGCATTTGGCGCCGAAACATCCTAGACCGGCACTTCGAACGTGGTCTTGGCAATGTGTCCTTGACCAACACATTAGAAATATATCGCAAAATAAAAATTTCATTTTTGTGCGATCGTAAGTTAAAAATCTTGAATAAACTTATTCACTGCATCTGACAATAGTCGTCTTCACGGAAAATTGCCTGCTTTAGTCATAAATCTTTTTCGAATCAGAAAGAAAATGATTGTGTTTATGTCATTTATTATGTACAATACCATTATGTTTTAGCATAATTGCAATTAACTTACCTCGTATCTGAATAGATACCGGTTGTATACCGACACCTATTAATAACTTTTGTTAATCATAAAATTCATGTCTTATAGACGGAAAAACTGATATTTTGCATTATAATTTTACCTGGTTTTAAAATATTTGACAACTTTTTTCCTTAAGATATAGTTTAAAAACACAGTTATTACTTCGGGTTATTGTGCATATAAACTGAATTTAGCTTTTAAAATAATTTCTTTACTTTAAAGTAGTAAAACGGTTTGAATTTCATAGTCCAACATTTGATCTACACCTGCAATTTAAAAAGATAAAAAATGACATTTTTAATATTTGTATAAAAATTTACGTATGTAAAGTTTTTTGATAGCGTATTGAGTGAGTTCCTTTCGAATTTATTCCTACTTTACATTATTATCTTGTTGCGTCGGTTTGACCGAATTTTGACGGACCGGGCTCGGATTGACTAGAGGTTGGATGTGATTCTATCGGATGAAGAGTCACTATGGATTGTCTCCTCGTGGGAGTAACGGGTTGAGCGTGCAAAATTGCATACAATGGACCTGGAATTTCTTTGGAGGGACTTACTAAAATACTGGGTTCGTCTTCCAGTTGCATGCTGTTCTCAGCAGCGGAAGGAATTGTCGTTAAAAAACGCACGGTCAACCTTCCAGGTGAACCTGGCGGGTCGACTTCATCCTGTATGGCACATTGACGTGTTAACCTAGGTTTACTTCTTAACCTCGGCGGATCGCTGGATGCGCTGGATCTGGATATCCTCCAAGTGCTCGTGGAGGCAGTTGTGGCCGATCCGGAAGAGTCGTTTCTCGAACTGGACAGGTTAGAATCCTGGGAAGTTTTTCTGGTAACCAACCAGGAAGAGGCGCGCTTCTTCGGATCAAGTAGCCGCAACGGAATTCCGCAATGGTTGTTGTGTCGCCACGAATCTGATCGTGAAGAACTGAAGTTTTCACTGGACGACACTGAGGAAGCTCTTTTGTGCTGCTTTTGTTGGATCTCAGCGATTTGATAGGTGTATTGGTCTGAGCGTGGTCTGTGACGCGGTGGTCTCTGAACGCACAGTAACCATCTAGCTTTATTAAGTAACCACTCCCGGGTTTTTATTTCTTGTCGGCGTTGAGCTTGCGTTTGATCACCTAAAAGCTTAGAATTGCAAGTGCAAGTTGGGAGGTGATGGTTTTGATTTTCCCTCGATGATCTGTCTGCTAAACTGTTAGTATTAGCAGGGGTTTGACGATTGCTAAAATTGGAACTATGTCTACACCTACCAATACCTCTCGTGACACGACTTTCTTCAATGGCCTTGCATATCATTACGCAGTCTTTTTTGAATTGTTTGGTGAGTATAGCATATAAGAAAGGGTTACAGCAAGAATTTAAAGGAAGAATAAATACGGTAAATACCTTAGCTTGTTCTAATGTTATTAAGTGTAACCCGAATGCCGCTGTTAATGAAAAGAACGCTATTGGTGACCAGCATAAGAAATCTGTAAATACCAAGAGAGCCATTCTTTTCGCTATCCTAGAATCGTTCGTGTTCCATGCTTGCGAACCTCTAATTGCACAATACATCTTTAAATAACACCCCATCAAGATCAGGAATGCTATTCCGTTGATTAACATGAGAAATACTACATAAGTCAAGCTTGCGGCACCCTTTGTTTCGAAAGGTAAACACACGGCGAATTTTCTGTAATCTGACACGTTGAATAACGGCAATAGCGCTGTAACTATAGCAAATGACCATCCAAAGATCATGATGTATCCAGCATGTTTCAGAGAGAGTCGTTTATTCAAATGCATTGCGTGGGTTATGGCGTAATTCCTTTCCAATGTAATTACGGCCAATGTGAAAACGGACAGCTCTGAGCTCAATACACCAAGAAATCCAGCCAATTGACAACCAGTAGACATTTGCCAAGGGATTGCATACATACGAAATTCCCCTAGCGTTGATGCATCAACCACCGCCAAGAACCCTGAAAAGAAATTTAGAAAGAACGATTTACGTATACACATATACCTAGTCTAAATTCTTTTGAAATATTTCGAAAATTTTATAAGATAAATCAGATGTACGAATGCAATTTAAAATTTTAAATCATGTAATTTAAGTGGCAGAAATCATCGGCACTCTAATAGTCCTGTAGGTACTTACCCAAGTAAATTCCCATGCAAAAGTCAGCAGCAGCCAAATTACAGACTAGAAATCTTGGAACATCCATTTTGCTCCTTGAGAAAATTAAAACAAAAACCACAGTTCCGTTTCCAAGCATTGCGCATAGGAAAACGATCCATACACCACATCTAAGCGTCCACCAATCAAATAAGTCTTGACAGGGCAGAAAAGGTCCTGGTGACGGTAAGCATTGTATTCGCCCAGTATTTTCACTATCCAATATTTTTACAATATCTTCCTCCGAATATTCATCAATTGCTGATCCGAAATTTTCTGGATAAGTTACGTCCGTACCTTGGTTTTTCCACCATATTTTAAACTCTGAACCTAATTTTTCGGATACATTTTCTGAAAACAGAATGCGTTTAGTAAAAGACAATAAGTAAAGTAACTAGTAAGAGAAACACGTCATGATGTATTTACCATAGTATGGAAACAAATTTGTAGAATTCCATATACTCATATCAATTTCGCTAGGTTTGGGAAATATGACAAGATCTTGAACTTGTGGTGAAGTACTTGCTGGTACTAATGGCAAGAATGCGCAGCAATGGTAAGCATATGCTAAGACTAAACTTTGTATCTTCGGAAATACTTCGGGCGCAGGAAATACTTTCAAGTTGGGATTGTTAAATGTTTTAATGTGGAGTAGATTACTTAAGCCTTTGTACGGCAATTCTGGGAAAACGTTGTTTCCCAAATTTCTAAAATAAAACACGAAAAATATCAAAACAAGCAAACAAAATGAAATAAGCTTCTTACAAGTCCTGTAAATTTGGAACATTCACGAAAGCGTCCTGGTGTATATAAGATATACGATTGCTTTCCAGGTCCCTAGAAAAGAAAATCTGTATCGGGTGGAGAACAACACGGTTATCTACGGACGAGAACAATACATTGTATTGTTACATTGTTCCGTGAATACTTACAGCACCTGAAGTTTCGATAGGCCGGTGAATGAATCTTGCGGAATATATTCAATTTCATTGTTCGACAAAAGCAGGTCGTGCAATTGTGACATTCCCTGAAATGGCTTGTCCTTGAGCGAGTCGATTTTGTTGCTGGCTAAATCGCTATAGGATGACAATAAAAGAATAACATTACATTCATTTTATTTTTATTTTTGAACTAAAAGAATTAAACTTTCTTTATACAGGTGATTCTATATACATACATACATACATAATCTGTCCTCTTCTACCTTCAAAGGTGTAGAGGTATACATATATACAAGAAATTTTAGGGCTTACATTCTAAACGGTTTAGTTTTTAAGTTAAAGGGTGTTTAATAGTAAATTAAGAGTTCATATAATGTTGGGGATGTTTTGAATTGTCGTCAATTGTTTCAATGGAAGTCGTATAAATTAGTGATTTAGGTGAACCCAGAGAAAAAATCTAGATAATTTAAATCTGGAGATGGAGGAGGCCACAGTTGTGTGCTTCTTCGCCATTTTCATCAATTTGGATATGTGTTGTCCAGAAACTTACGAGCAACTAAACTGAAATATGCTGGAGCACCATTGTGCATAAATTACGTTTGTAATCTTAATTGTAACGATACTTCTTTCAACACTAGTGGTGGTTCCTCTTCAAGGGAGCGGCAGTATACTACAGTATTTAATTATAATTAAATGTAATTATCAACGGGCCCTCGCACTAACATAGAATTGATGTTGTTGACGAACTTCTAATGTTCCCTGAGAGTTTTCTTCGTCCTATGTGTGATTATTATAAAAATTAAAAATAGCATGTCTGGAGAAACTAGCTTCATCGGTATAGAATACTTGAGTAAGAAATGAAGGATTTAGTGCGATTTCTTGTTGTATCCAATGACAAAAAGTCAATTTTTGCGAGAAATCTGCTGACAAAAGTGCCTCTACCCCGTTGTATGTGATATGGATACAAGAGTTGATTTCTCAATATCTTCCAAACTATGGGTTGACTTCTGTTTAAAGCAGAGGCATTTCTTTTTGTGCTTGTAGAAGGATGTTCTTCAATTTTATTTAATACGATTTCTTCGACTTGTGTAGTTCTAACGTGGATGTCCGCAATCAGTCGTACGTTTTTTAAAACTTCTTGTTTCACACACCACAAGACGTTGGTGAAGATGGGCAAATATCAAATGATGCGAGATGACACCGTTTCCGTATCGTTCTTCGAAAAGACGTCTAGCTGCACGTGAATTACCATTGCCAGGACCGTAAACAAAATGTATATCGCACGACTCAGCGTTTATGTAATTCATTGCAGAAAACTTTAACAATATAATAATATTGAAAGCACAAATAAATGCTTTACCTTGAAAATTAATTTTCTTGCTGAGCCAGGTGCAATATTAAATCTTGTTAGTTATACTATAACAAAGTTTTTAATTTACTATTAAACATCCCGTAACTTAAAAACTAAGCCGTTTAGGACATACATTCATGATTGTAATTACCCCTCACAAATTAGCCCATAAAATTTGTCGCATGTATACAGGGTGGCCCAACTCATACGGCGCGGGCTCTATATGGAAAACCATACGATTTCTTGAAATATTTTCTCTTTGGTTGAATGCTAGACCTTTGTATGTACAATTTAAAATTATTTTCAATTATACAGGGTGTTCGAAAAAAAAGATCCATAACAAAGTTACCTTTTTTTAAATGGAACACGCTATATATAATGACATATTTGGAATCTAACGACCAAATTAGGGCAAGTTTATGTAATACTCCATATTCCTAAAACCATCGGTTTTCGAGATATTTTAAAATTTATGAAATTGCAGTACAAAATGTAAGTTTGATTTTTACTGTGTAATCCAAAATTAAACACAGCTACCTACATTCATCATTCAGCTAAGAGGTTAAGCAATGATATGAAGTGGAATTTTAGTCACACAGTTATACAGAGTGTTCAAAAACGCTTGTTTAAGTTTGATGACTTTTGCAGTAAATTAAATTTCTTATCTTAAATAGAACACCCGATATCTGATGATACTATCCGACGTAGAATTTAATTCCCTTTCAAAATATATTAGGGTTCCCTATACCTAACATGAATAGTTTTCTTCTGGTTAGCATTTCATTTTTTCGAGGACTACATTTAATACAATTTATTTAAATTCAGTTGGCTTAGAAATAGTTACTAAGCATGTATAAAAAATGTATCATTATTTGACAGCAATCAATTGTTTATCGTTAGAAAAAATTCTAAATATATTTCAGGGTTTGCAGGAATTTTAATAAAATAAATCAGTATATTTGAAGTCTATTAGCTAAAGTAAATTTTTGAAATATTGTAATTTTTACATAAACAAAACAAATAAAAAAGACGTACACTCAATAATAAGCATGTGCGATTGAAAAAATATAAACAAAACAATGAATACTTTTTTCTAAATCAGATGTTCAAAATGATTTAGAAAAGTGATTTAAACGATTGATGCACGTTTGTTAACATATCTGAGGTAGTAGCCTGTAAAGCACCTACTATCCTTTCTTTCATATGTTCTAGTATACTCGGAGGTGTAGCATATACTATATCTTTAATAAATCCCCACAAAAAAAAATTGTGTTCCACCTTGTTTGGAATTAGAACATTCAGCTGCTCCCGTACGTTATTATGGAAATGTGTTGGGGCACCGTCTAATTGTAGCCACACACTTTCTCTTACAGCTAAAGGAATATTCTCCAAAAGCTCTTAAAGATGGTAGCGCAGAAATCTTCGAAATTTTTGTCTATCAAGGTTACCATTAAAGAAATAAGGACCTATTATATTTAACTCCACGATTCCTCCCCATACGTTGGTGGTTAGAATCCGGAAGAAATGTGGATTTTCATCAGTGTAAAAATGAAAGTTGTGTCTGTTTACAAAACCATGAAAAGAACATTCACCCGAAAATAAAACAGAATTAAACAAAATTTCATCTCTGCATTTATCCAAAACCCATACACAAAAGTCAAGACGACACTGGAAGCCGTTCTTACTAGTCTGTTGATGCATTTGAATATGGTACAGGTGAAACTTTTATTTTTTAATAATCCTAGCCACAAATTGCTTACTTATTCCTGTTTCCCGACTAATTTTGCGATGACTGGTGTGAGGATTAATAAATCCGACTACAAGAAACTCGTTTTCTTCATTTCCTACAATGGACTTCCGTCGTTGGTTGCCTTTCTCATATTTTACGCTTCCAGTTTGCCCAAACATTTGAAGTACGCTTTCAAAGGCAGTTTTCCTTGGATGTGATCTTTCTGGATATTTTTGGGTGTACACCCTTGATGCAAGGAAATAGTTTTCTTCGCATTCAGGAATTGTTAAAATCATGTTGATTTTTTCTCTCTTGAATAGAATAAATTTTCATTTTTTATAACAATTTAACCATAAATTTCACAGTTCAACCAAAGTAGGTTTTGAATGCTGTCAAATAATGATAAATTGTTTATACATGCTTAGTAACTATTTCTAAGCCAACTGAATTTAAATAAATTGTATTAAATGTAGTCTCGAAAAAATGAAATGCTAACCAGAAGAAAACTATTCATGTTAGGTATAGGGAACCCTAATATATTTTGAAAGGGAATTAAATTCTACGTCGGATAGTATCATCAGATATAGGTGTTCTATTTAAGATAAGAAAGTTAATTTACTGCAAAAGTCATCAAACTTAAACAAGCGTTTTTTAACACTCTGTATAACTGTGTGACAAAAATTCCACTTCATTTCATTGCTTAACCTCTTAGCTGAATGGTGAATGTAGGTAGCTGCGTTTAATTTTGGATTACACAGTAAAAATCAAATTTAGATTTTGTACTGCAATTTCATAAATTTTAAAATATCTCGAAAGCCGATGGTTTTAGGAATATGGAGTATTACATAAACTTGCCCTAATTTGGTCGCTAGATTCCAAATATGTCATTATATATAGGGTGTTCCATTTAAAAAAAGGTAACTTTGTTATGGATCTTTTTTTTCGAACACCCTGTATAATTGAAAATAATTTTAAATTGTACATACAAAGGTCTAGCATTCAACCAAAGCAAAAAAAATTCAAAAAATCATATGCTTTTCCATATGGGCTCTATATGGAAAAGCATGAGCCCCGTATGAGTTGGGCCACCCTGTATAGAATCACCATGTATAGATCAGTATGTTGTCCTACTTTCTATATATTTATTAAAAATATGCTTTAGCAACAGTTTTACAGAATAGTTGAAAGAAAGTGTCTTCGACCACATCGAATGTCCCAAAAGTAAATATATGCTGCCTACTCCATAATTTTGATCAAAACGTAACGAAAAACAGCTAAAACATCATCGGAGCACAATAGGTCTTCTGACCGAGTTGCCTTACGGGATAAACCTGCCCATGAAGGTAAAAAAACGAAAAATATACATAATACCTAAATTGATGTTATTAAATTGCAACCATTAATACATATGTTAAAAAACAACTGAAAAGTAATACTAATTCTTAATGCGTTCAGTTGAAATTTTAATTTAAGTAAATTTAAATTTAAAAAACAAGAGGTTATTGAAAAGTACAAAAACATCAATTCGAAAAAGCAAGAGCCTCGATTTTCGGTAAATGACGCAAAAGTAATACGAAAAAACATAAAGGTAACTTATTAAATACTGATTTATGTCCTCTTAATTGAAATAATATTTGCTATTGCTTGTTTCTGTAGATAGTGGCAAGATATATACGGCCTCGGACAAAGTTGATCCGGGATGTGCGAAACTTATCCATAGGCATAGTTGCCAACGCTTGCTTTGTGTACGTGCGCAGCTGCCGAGAAATGACCCACCCACTGCGTATCTGTGAAGCAACAACTTAACAATCTTTCAGGTATTTTGCATGGCTAGCGGCATCCAGGATCGTTTATGTCCACGTCTGTATATTTTGCGACCTCGCATTATTATTTATTCATGTACCAGTAGAAGAAATACTAGAGATCATTACACAACAACTCATACTGACAACAAGGTCTGATTGATTTGGCAAGAACATGCCTACTCTTGACGTACTTCTTTTGGAACAGATACTTTTATGAACAAAAAAGCGGCGTTGCAGTGGGATCCACTTTGTCACCTATCATCGCCAATATCTACATGGAAGCTTTCGAATAAGAAGCAATCGCATCTATAATTGGATGAAACCTGAATGCTGGGTGAAACCTTCGTCATATAGCTCCATGGACGACAAGCGCTCCAAGAATTTCTGCTACATATCAACAGTCAACAAGTCAACATTAACTTCACCACGACGATCGAAAAAAAAGGGGCACCATACCATTCCTAGACGCGCCAGTAAAACACACAAATGAAAACAGACTGGTGTACCGTAAGAAGACACATACAGATCGATGCCTTCATGCAACATATTGCTATCATCCATGACAGAAGAGATTTCTCATCAATACGTTGTTAAGAAGAGCATAGGAAATTGATGAGGAAATACAAAACGACAAGAAAGCTTTGCAGAAGAACGGGTGCAGGGCAGTGGTTGGCGCTGTGTCGTGTCGGAGGGCTTTGTCGACGCCAAAAACACATCTCACAGGGTGGTGCTGCGTCGTGGTACTAGCTTTGCCGGTACCGGACTCAGAGCCCGGAGATTACTGCTATATCGTGCCAGAGACTTTGCCGGCACCGAACTCACAGCTCAGAGGATAGCGCTGCGTCACGCCAGTGGTTTTGCCGGCACCGAACTTATTGAGAGAAAATAACTCTAAAACTGTCAAACATGTGTTTATATACACTGTGGCCTCACGTATCTACGATGGTGGGAGTTAGGTGTGCATTAATGGACGTAATAAATTAAAAAAACCTTCATTAAACAAAATATAATGCGGAAGCAACGCTACCGAACTTTGGGGAAATGCTTTAATAAAAGCAAATTAATGATTAACTTAAAATAAATACTAAAATAGATTTTCCCACAGAACGACACGGATATATTTATACCTATAATGAGGATATAAGCACTTGTAAGGGGACTTTCCGATAGGAATCTCCGTGAGGTATTTTTCTAGGAGTCTCTTCTACAGAGACTTTCTCAAGTTTGATTTTGCCTGATTGAGAAATACAACTGCCAAACCAGGTCATACCAGGTCAAACCAGGTACTTAGGTACCTTTCTCAACGAGTATTCACCCCTGAGTTACACATTCACGCCCCTCTAGGCCGCGGCATTTGAAAGAGGCGCCGGCCTTTATATTTTCCAAATATAAATTATTTTCTTAATCCTTCTGGTTTTCTGGAAAGGAGAAAGATGCCACAAATCGGACTTCAGGAATGGCGGTAGCGCTCCGGTATATGATTAGGATCGTTTTACTCTCCGATAGGAGATTCCGTGCGGTATTCTTCTAGAGGTCTCCCCTGTAGAGACTTGCTTAATAAACATTGTTAAGTTTGAATTTGCCCCCTTGAGAATTACCCCTGCCAAAACTAAAGCACAAAAATTTACAAACGAATATATACAGCTTTTTTTCGGCGAGCGCAAATATATATATAGTGGCAAAAAACACCCCATTATGGGGTTGCGCCGCTCCGTAGAGCTTTCTTGATCCATTTTCGGGTGGATCACTCCTCACGTCCAATTTTCTCTACTATTCCTCTCCATAACCCTCTGAGCCCGGCCTTCCTTTTCCAATTCACTACTCCAACCTCCACTAGATCTTGCTCCACCTCTTTCAACCATTTGATTCTGGGTCGACCACGTTTTCTCGCACCCGACTGCTCCCACATCAACACCGACCGCAACCGCGACGCTGCTCCCGCTCTCCATACATGGCCTAGCCATCTTACTCTTTTCTGCTTAATCTTCCTAATCACATCCCCTTCTTTCAGCTCTTTCGCTATCTCATAATTCATTCTCACTCTATATGTATCTTCCTCCACTTTTACTGGTCCCAGTATTGCTCTCATAATTCTTCTTTCCATAATTCGAATGGCCTCTTCTTCTTTTTTTGAAAATGTCAATGTTTCCGCTGCGTATGTCATTATTGGTCGTATAGCTGTTTTATAAATCTTTAGTTTTATATTCCTCGTAAGTATTTTACTTTTTAATAATTTCTTATTTATTTCCATTATCTTTTCGTCAATTTCGGTTTTTCTTTCTCCTTCTTTTCCTATCATTACTCCTAAATATTTATATTTGTCAACTTGTTCGAATTCGTGTCAAACTCTTCTGTTTCTCCTTTTCTAGTTATGACACTGGCTCTTGATAACGACATCGTCATCTTAATTAATCTTCTAAGTTTGCTCCTTATCCCAAGCTGTTCCAATGCCACCATAAGCATATTCCTTCTCACAGTGTCAAACGCCTGTTGGAAGTCCACAAACAACATTGCC
Source organism: Cetonia aurata (assembly GCA_949128085.1). Taxonomy (NCBI): domain Eukaryota; kingdom Metazoa; phylum Arthropoda; class Insecta; order Coleoptera; family Scarabaeidae; genus Cetonia; species Cetonia aurata. The sequence continues at coordinate 6,064,566 of OX421885.1, forward strand.
AATTCCATACGATGTTCATATGCTTTTTCCATAATTTGCTTAACTACATGAATAGCATCTATTGTCGAACGCCCCTTCATGAATCCACATTGATACTCTCCTACAATAGTCAGTGCTATTTTCGCTAAACGACTCTGGATTAGTGAGGATACTATTTTATAAGCAACACTTAATAGTGTAATCCCTCTATAGTTATTACAATTTTGCTGATCACCTTTTTTGTGTATTGTCAAGATTTGCCCATTCCTCCATTCTTCCGGCATTCTTTCTTCTCTCCAAATTCTTTTTACTAGGTGGTATATGTATTCAATTAGCTTCTCTCCTCCATACTTTATTAGTTCTAGGTTCAAACCATCCTTCCCTGGTGCTTTCCCATTCTTCGCATTATGAATCATTTGCATAACCTCTTCTTTCGACGGCTCCTCCTCTTCATCATCTATTGTTTTTTCATCTCTACCTTCGGATTCCTCCCTTATCTCCTTCTCACAGAGTAACCCCTTGAAATGCTGTACCCATATTTGTTTGTATTGACTTTCTTCCTCAACAACACTTCCATTTTTATCTTTTATGCCAGTAATTACGCGAGCGCAAATACTTCCTATAATTAAAGATAACAATTCATGTCATTTAGATGTACTTGTTCGCTTGAGTTCGTAGATATGTATATTTGTGCAGAGCACTGATTGCAACATTACTTTCTTGACTGTGATAAGGGTTTAGAAAAAGAACTTTCAGAATAAATTAAAATTTTATTAATCCTAAAAAATAATGCATTAACTTTAGGATATGTTCCGTTTCAAAATAGCAATCACTAAATTTGCTTTCTGTTTTCTCATAGAAAGTTCTTTAAATAAATCAAAAATAAGTAGATGTGGATTTTTTTGATTGAATTTGATATTCAAAACAATCATCCCAATGATATATGTAAAATATCCTATTTTTAAATGTTTGACCTCTAAGTACCTATTGGTTCTACTTACAGAACTCGCATATCCGTGCAGTTGTACAAATCCGGAACAGATCGCAACTTATTGGATTTTAGGTCCCTGTAATCAATTCAAAAAAGACGAATGTGAATGCGTTAAAGTAAGAATTGTGTCAACTTACAAACTCCGAAGTCTGGGACAGGTGTAGCAGAGCGACGACGGAACGGACGTTATGGCCGCTCGGTCTATTCGCAGAATTTCTAATGCATTTGTTCCGTTCAAACTTGGAAACGTGGAGAGGCCACGTGCGTCTGATAATATTCTGAAATATTCGCATTAAAATGTATTTGTTCAATGCTCATCTATCAGATAGAAAATTAATGGAAAATCTACGAGTTTTATTGTTTAATAATACTGTTTTATTTGGATGTTATTATCTGAAGCAAGAGGTTGGTATTAACCGGTGGAACAACATTGTTAGGTATATAAATAATTTTATTTGCAAAAACACGTCGTGAGATTAGTAGGTCTTATGCACAAGGTGGGTACAATACATTCTGCTTTAAGCTAGGAAGAGCTCGTGTTAATAAAATTCTTGTATCAAGGAATATAATACTTGCAGATTTCGAAGCTGGGGCAAGTAAGAGAAGGCGTGCGCGTCAACTGCGACGAGAGGATTTCCTTTCAGTTCCAGAAGTACTAATGCCGGCGTGCGCTGTAGCAATCCACAGGGGATGAACTTAATGCGGTTTCCAGATATTGACCTGCGTGAAATATAGTCTTCAAACATCGATTTTTCATGGTAAAAGTAATTTTGTCGGATTAAAAAATCATTGGTTTGACGCAAACATATTCTACGCCGACGTATTTATGTAAAATAAAGTTAATAAATATATAATGGTGTATAAAAAAAGTCAAAAGAATAGAAATGTCTAAAAAACTAACTAGATTAATTGGTACAACTAAACATGAATAAAATAATATAAAGAAATTGTGATAATAATATAATAATGTGCACCATCCCAAACAACATCGTGTATCGCAATTTAAACTGTGAAATGTCAGCGCCATAAACATTTAATGAGTCATCAATCTTGGTTCATGCCCAATATAATAAACGATAAAATATCCGTGGTATAAAATAATAAATACAGTTAATCATATTCCAATTACAGGTATATAATAGATTGTGTTTCAAAGAAATTCTTTAATGTTTCTATAACTTTTTTTAACAGGCTTATAAAAGTACACATACGGGTGCGTTTATAATCATATAAGCATTGGTGCGTGTATTACTGTACGAAACAGGTTTTAAATTATCATAAGACCACTAGGTCAATAATCATGAATGCCACAATTAGAGCTAATTCTTATATACAATTTATAGGTATTACCAATCACTATGCACCTCTCTATATTATCAATTTTATTTTTATTTATAAATTTACAAAACAATCATTATATAAAACAAAAAAGGCTGATTTGATAAAATTTTGGCAAATTTTTTTTAACTTTTATTCATGTCAAATCTATATTTGTAAACGAATAAGATTTTTTTATTAAACCGAAACGTTTTACACATATATATTTATTATTTTTATAACGATTATTATTACCCCGGTTGATAGTCTAGTTGCTTGCACGCGTGACTATCCCGTTATGAGGTTGCGGGTTCAAATCTCACTCTGCACACAGAAAAATACATTCTGAGTTTAAAATAAAATATTGTTTTAATACAATTTTCTTATAGAGAACAAGAAATAATTTTGTTGTAAGTAAATCTTTTACCACTAAGAAAATTGAAAATTTGAATTCAGGAAAACGTCTGTTTCCATGAATTTTCTTAACTAGAGAATATATTTGCTTAGTGCAAGTAAATAGAGAATGCAGCTTATTGTACATGCGCAGTAATACATGGGATTTATTTGATATAATAAATAAATGTTAGAATCAATTAGAGTGCAGCGACAAAACGGTGTATCTGTGTTGTCGGTCAATTGTGTGATTGCTTTTTTCTGTACATAGTAGTTCGTTGTGGGCGTTTCTTTTAGGAAAGTTGTTTAATGGAATCTTATTAGTTTTACACATATCAATGTACGTATGCCTAAGTACATGACGAAAAGGTTGGTAAACATATGTAGTGATAAATCTACCTAATAATATTAATCATGAAGTAGGTAAGTAAACTGCTGCTCGAATTGGATTTGTTGGAGGATCTTAGAAAAATCTTTCAACACAAGTGTTTTTTTTTATTGGATTATAGTATTATCGGTATGCTGGTATGCATACATATGTATAATAGTATAATTATAGAATCGAAAAGATATTCGGACAGCACAACCTCTAATGGCGTGTATTTTTCATCGCATTCAACCTATATTTTATTAATTCAAGGTATTAATAATAAGAAACTACTACTACTATGATATAAAGGAATTCATTCCTATATATGGGACAATAAAAACATTTCTTATCAAGTATAATATTTACATGCAATTGTGCAAGGTAAGTTAAAACATACCAATAAGGCAAACAGACAGCTAATATTGTTCATATGCATGTTTTAGTGATCAGGCAGGGACATACGTACACCTCTCAAGAAAAGATTCGGGGGCACCAGCATTAAAAGCAACCCAGCGTTTTACTTTAAATCTTAGATTACAAGACATTGTAATGAGGGATTTCTAAGTAGTCATTCATTTAACGCATTGTGGACTTGTTAGTTAAGTTGAAAGACTCCTGAATTTGGATCGATTGTAAGTATTTTGATAGTTGTGATCTCTAGAAACTCTATTCTAAATCATTGTGAGTACATACATGTTGTAATGGAGACTCTTACATTGCTGCATGTGCAATAAACTATGTTGGTTTTTTTTTACTGAGACCTTTTTATTTTTATAAACATTAGTTAATAGAACTAAAGGTAACGAAAACAATTGTTAGACCTGGAACTCAATAATTTGTACATGCAGAAGAGAGTGCATCTAGTACTACTTTTATGCATCTGAACAATAAAGGTGTGTTTCTAAGCTTCTAAGAACGAGCATCAATTGCTTGGACTTCATCTACCCCATTCAAATAAAATTAACACTTACAAAAACCCAGTTAATACTGTATAGTGAAACCCCGATTACACTGAACCAAAAATGGGTCCAGAGACAACGAAAAAATTTATTGTTCATTTTTACATTAAAATTGGTCCAAAGAACAGAGTTCATCAAATAAATTTGATTAAATGATGAAGGAATTTATTGGACAATAAAGTGTTCATTGTATTAGTGAAACCAAAGTAATTGAAAATGAAACGATAGCTTGATTGGCTCAATGAAATATGTTATTGTTGAAAATAACACCGGCTTTATAATGAATGTTTTCATTCAACCTATAAATTAAGGTCATTATGGTATATTATCTGTTCGTTCTTGGCACAAATTGCAAGCCATTAAAACAACGGACCGCACATTATTTAATACTTTATTTCGTTCGTATGGTGAATAAGCTGTACGTAAAAATAACAACGCATATTCATTTCCTGTACGTATTATTGATCAATTAATCAGAGATTGTAAATAATATTTTATCGTGAGAACGAAATATTTTGTTCTGTCGATGAAAATTCACTCAATAAATGTAGTTCATCGGGATTTATTTTTCATCTACATATTTACATAGCAACACATACATACAGTTTTTGAAAACGTGACAAGTAGGCCAACTTTTTTATTTGAAGTAATAGTCTAATACTTCCAAACGCAAAATTGTAGAGAATTACTTAACTAAGAAAAATTTCCAAATAACCTCAATGCAGAGTTGCAAGATACTCCAGCATTTACTAAACAGGTGTTTTTGTAAATGGCACCACTGTATTTTTTTAACATAATAAAAGACTGGAATTTTGCGAGTGGTTTTTAGAAAAAATAAACAATAATCTGATTTAGAAAAAATATTTATATAGTAAATTTTTAACTAAATAGTATGGTCAGTAGTCAAAATTATAGATATTGGTCTGACACTAATTCCTGTTGAGTTGATAAAGGAGAATCCAAAATAACGCTAGAATTAACGTATGGTGCGAGATTTACAATAAAAAGGTGATAGGGCTAGGTAAAGCTTGATGAATTTGTAATATATTTTTATTTTAAAGTACTGTAGCATGAAATACTACAAATTATTAAAAAATCTATTACAATGTATAAACACTTTGTTCACAATAGTATGCCAAACTTTCTTGTATTAAAGAGTCGAATTTAGTACAATTAGGTTTGAAAATTCAAAATAATGTAACACTTTCAGATATACATTATATTAATTATTGTGGGTATCTAATATACTTTAGAAGTAGGGTTAACTTGTTTATGAATATCTGTTTCATTTGAATCTTATTAAATTAGATATCCCAACGCGTTTTTACTATATTGATTATTGATACAAATATAAATTATGTGCGGAATTGCGGAAACAAAGGTGAATACTGAATAAAAGCAAACAAAAATGTGTTTTGATCTTCGCAGTGCCAGCAATCATCCCGCTAATACACCATTTTATATTAGTCGTTAATAAGGCGTACATGGTGGTGGTCGTGTGATTTGTGTGTTCTTATGTCGTGTCCTATGGTACTCCGTCCATTAGATAATATGTACATTAATGACGATGGATGCGAAAAGTTATTTACTGAGTTGGGAGTTAGAACCGTTGGAAAGCATTTTTGAAGGTAAGATATTGAAATATATCTTGAATACAAAAGTATAGGCGTGTATATATGCATTTGGCATTAAATTGTTTCTCTTTACTTGTGTAACTACCTATTACTGGTACTGCTATGTGTTTATATACATACAATTACGTATAGAGGGTAAAAGTAATAGGTAATTTTTGGGTTGTCTGGAATCTATTACGTCATAATAACAAATAATTATAATATTATTAATGCACGTTTATTGTTATCATAACTGTACAAGTTCATTCTATTGTCCATATATCGGTGGCTTTTACACCTTTTACTGATGTGTAATAATTTCCAGAGAGTGCAATTTTCTAACTTTCTGTTACATATAGTTGAAATCGCAATACATATTTGTGGGTTTACATTGGTTTCTTTCATTTTGTAATGCATGCATTTAACATCTATATCTACCTACAGAGTATATCAACTACTTTATGTATCTATTGCTATAAACCTTACATTTATGAATTATGTAAATAGCTCTATTCTGTAAGAATTCTGTTAAAATTAACACGTTAAAAATTAAAACAATAAGATATAGTTAATTTTTAATTTTAACAGAATGCTTACATAGGGCTCCATATTTCCATTTATATTGCTTCAAGTATATTTATAAAGAGTTAGTCAGTACAAAACTTAATTTGTATTTATTTGCAGAATATTGCTGACTTGGATGTAGAACTACAAGGCCCAGAGTAACGCCAGATTTCAGTTTCCAGTACAAGAGATACCAATAATAGTTGGAGGACTTCTTAACGTGACGGACTCATACGTATGCACTTTATATCAAATATAAAGTAGATAAATAATGTTTGCATTGGGTGCTGTGTCTCCAATAGAATGCGATCAGGTGACATTTCAGTTTCATTGAAGAAATCTGAGTAAAAAATGTTTTTGTTCCAAGTCAGTATGTTTTTCAATAAAATTCTCGTTTTTATTAATTTCTATATCCTTATTGCTTTGCTAAGTACATACATATGTATGTATACCAGCGTAAGTATATACCTATATAAAATTGTAGTAGCTTTTACAACACATCCTACTAAATAGTAATATATTTCGTGAAAAGCATTAGATGCTATAGTGATAATCATTACTACAATTTCTAGTAACTTATAGTTTTCACTGTTTACTGCGCAACAGCTTTTTACCTCCAATTCTAGCATTATACAAGTAGAAGCGTTCTCAATAAATGTAGTGCCATTTTCCGTGGCAGAGTTTCTCAAATATTCTTTTACCTAGTGTTATACTTTGTAGCACATCTTACGAGTGCATATTACAAAGTGTTGCATAGTTTAGCGTAAAAATTACGACAACTTTGTTGATTCAAACTTATTGCTTTTGAGAAATTGTCTCTCAGAGAAATTGCATAAAGTATTACAATATTGTAGTAAGCTCTCTCAAAAATAAAATGACCGTACTGACTATATTGTTGTCGCAAATTCCAATACACATTCTTATACACGTTAGACATAATTTTGTGTGACTTTTCATTACAGATTGCCCCTGGTGCATGTATTACTGTAATTTGTAGCGATATGGAATATAACAAAATTTGCAATTTTTTTTTTGGTGTAGTGTTTTATATTGTAATAAAAAATCACCATGAGTAGCGTGTTTCCGAAATATTCAGGTGTACGCCAATGGAGTTACGCCTATTGTATTATTCAGAATTAGTTCAGTTTTAAAAGGTTGTGAGCCTCCTTAATATTACCTAGTATTTTAGTTACATTTACCCATAATTCGTATTCAACTTATATTCTTAGTAAAAAATAAATTTGAAATAAAAGTCGTTTGCTTTGACATTAAAAGACATTAAAATTATTATTACTTACGCTGAACATAAAATTTCGTTCCTTAATTTGATTTTCTTCTCCAGAGAGAGGTCATATTGTGAAAATATCTGTGTTTATTTTAATTACACAGATCATAAATTTATGCTCCCATAAACCGTTTTTTATCTCTGCTTTCAGAAAGAAATTTACTGTTACATTTTTAATAGTTTCCTTTACAACCTCTGACAATATTAATTTCCAACTTTATGAACTTCATCTCTTTGATAACTTTGGTGAATCTCTTTTGCCAAGCACTGTAATATTTTCTGACGTGATTCTCATGCCGCTTTTTCCTTTCGGGCAAGTTGAAGTTAAGAAGTGTCCATTGACGAGATTTTTTGACCTAACTAAGTTGCGAAGTTGAGGACACTGTTAAAATTGTTCGGCAACTTGTATCGAAACCGAAAAGCCTAATCTAAACCTACAGAAGAAGTAAGTTTTGTCAGGCGCTAGCACTGAAGAAGTAGTAAAGTCAAACTCCATTACTTTTATTTTAATTAACCTATCTGTTGATAGTATAAAAGTAGTTGGCGTTAATAGTGAAGTAGAGCAGGAGGTGTAAAGTACCAAATAAAATACGGCAAGGTATATTTAGGTTTTAAAAAATGTTCTTTTAGTTTTAAAAGTTATCAAATTTTTTACAATCGTTGACTTTTTTAATATAATACATAATTTTATTTTGCTAATGTCACGAAATTCTGCAAAAGGATTAAAACTAACATTACTAGAATCATACTTATTGATATTCAATGTACTCATTCCTCTTAATCGGTCGCCTTCGGTGAAGGTTCGCCCGCGATGCGGCACTATAAGTTCCATTTTGATGGAAATATTTTTGATTTTTATTCTTTCCTTAATCATATACTTTGATTTCTATAAATTTAAGGTAAATTTATCATTATAGTTTTCAACTGTCCGTATAATGTAACATCGTCTTAGTAGATACCATTACGCGCTTCGCTTTACCAAGGCTTTGTGTACTGATAAGCCTTGGTAAAGCGAAGCGCGGCGTCTGCTACAGCATCGTGTTTCAGTTTATTCAGAAGCATTTTGGAGAAATTGTTCGCCCGTTTAACATAATATCTTCACAAACTCGATGAGCTTTACATCTTTAATTCTTATACAAACTTTTCCCTGTTATTAGTATAGAGGGTTATTCACGCTATGCGGCACGGAATATTATCACTAGTAATATCACAAGTGATTGAATTTTCTGCATAAGACTGTCTTTTATTCCTAAACGAAACTGTCGTGTGAAAACACCACGAGCCCGCAGCGTCACAAGCTAAATTAAATTGCTGAAATTTCAGTGAAAACCGCATCTTAATATCTCTATTCGTTCTCGATTTATCTCCAAAAGAATGAAATTTGTAACAAAAATTAACTGCGGCGTTGCAAGTAGGCGACGCGGCGGATGGTTTCTATGAAAACTGCAAAACTATATCACATTGTTTATTGCTTATATCGGGTAAATATAGTCAAAACTGAATGAAATAAATTATTAACGAGCATAATAACAGCAAAAAGAAAATATCCAACTAAAATTTTAATTATAAATGTACGAAATGTCTACCATCACTGGCCACACGCAAATTGAGCCTGTTACTAGTGGATAATACACTCGCTTCTACCTCGGCAATTGAAATATTTCTGACGGCTTCTCGAATTCCTTGTTTTATATTATCAGGTGTTGTTTTGCGGTCTTTATATACTACACCTTTAAGTCTACCCCATAAATAAAAATCAATTACTGTGAGATAGAGGGACCTCGGCGGCCAAGCAAAAATGCTACCCCTATCTATCCATTCATTTGGGAACCGGTTATTTAAAAATTCCTGGACGCTTCGCGCATAATGCGCCGGACAACCGTCTTGCTGAATCCACATACCCATTCTTGTCTACTGGGGAGTATCCTCCAACAATAAAGGTAATTCATTTTTCAAAAACTGTAAGTAAGTCACACCATTTAAACGCTGTTCAAAAAAGTAAGGACCAATAATCCCCCTCCCCCCTCCCCCAAATTCCGCACCAAACATTAACACTCCAACGATTTTGAAAATGAACTTAGTGAGGATTGCTTTCTGACCAATAGCGCATGTTGTGTGTATTGACTTTCCCCGCACTGCAGAATGTTGCTTCATCAGTCCATAATATCTGTGATATAAAAGTTTGATTTTCACTGAACATCCCCAATAGCCAGTGGAAATAGTCCTATCGATGGTCGAAATCGCCATCCTTTAATTCTTGCCGTAAGATGACGTGGTAAGGATGAAACTTACGATCTCTTAAAATCCGTTGAACTGTAGAATAGGACAGTTCTAAATCCCTCGCCAAATTCCGAATGCTTAAATGTGGATTAGTAGTAAGGTAGGCTAAGACGTTTATGGTATTCACATTGTTTCTCGATCTTCGTATTCTATTTCGACTTGTATCTGGTCGAATTTGTCCCGTTTCCCGCAATCGAATGGCTGGTCTTATAAAAAACTTTCCATGAATAATGACGTCTTGCAGGGTATCTAACTGTATATTCTCTCTCAGCAATTACGACATTTTGCAAACTTTCGAAATATAGGTACGGCTAAAATATCAAAACCTTCTTCCTTCGTAATGAACATTTTTCAATACAAATTTCACCTTTTAATTAACTGCGATCAACATTGACACATGGAAATGACAGAAATAAACAATACCTGGAAACTATCGGTGCCTACTTCATAAGGCCGTCTGCGAAATCAACGGTAAATTTTTGCAAAAAATTTCATGATCTTCTTTCGGAGATAAATCGAGAACGGATAGAGATATTAAGATGCGTTGTTTACTGAAATTTTAATAATTTAATTTAGCTTGTGACACTGGTAATTATATGGCACGGTTATATTTATTTATTTTTTAATTTAGCAAAATATGTAATCACTACAGAAAACCCCCTCTAGTTTACCTATTTCAAACTAAACGTTAGAACGATAATTCTTCTAAAAAAACACTCACAGAATGCTCCATCGAACGAGCCCAAAAATATTCACGGTTCAGGAGGTATTAAAATTTACATATTGAACAATTGATTGCCTTCCGCGCTCCTTATTATGGCAGATACGAACAAAAGTCATTAAATGAAATAATGGGACATCAACTCAGCTTTCAAGTGCTCCATTCAAAACTCTACCTCAACCTACAATTTTCTGAGATAATTCTGATTTTATGATTGAACATTGCCAGCGGTGAAATTTCAAACATTAAAATAATTTTCGGATACTTCCGGTGGCCACAGTGGTTATTATTTTTTTTTGTCCTGAAACTCTAGACATAGCAGTTTCCGAGATACAGCTGGTCTCCACCCTTACTGAACCACCCGGTACATTGAATTTCGTGTAGTTTAATACTGCTGTAATTTATATTTATGATTTTCAGGAGTAGGATGTACTCATGGATCGTTTTTGATTTTTAATAATTCCATAGTTCATCAAACTGTCTCTTAGCACTCAATGCTCAGTAATACAGAAAGATGACGAACATTTTGTGAAGTATAAGTTATTTTCAATAGCATTCACGACACAATTTTCTGACTTTTCCTCACAATAAGTCCACCAATAAAAATTTCTTCTTTCTGTCATGAATTAAATTCAACATGAAGCAGTTCTTCATTTAATTGATATCTTGATAAAATAGCCAACAAGAATTGCAGCAATACGTTGCGTATAGCACAGCAAAGTCAAAGGTACAGGACTAATAATTTGCAACAAATTTTGGATCGTTTGGGAAAGACTTACTTACTTTTTGATTTGTTGGATATCTGCTTTAATTAAATAAATATAAACCTTATGCAAATTGCAAAATTGCCATCAAAATTTTTTTCGTTAGACTATTCTTACTGCTATTAACTGGATCTCAAAGCTCCGAGGGGGCATGGCGTCAGTTGACTCTACCGCGGCTACACAGTGGTGTATTTGAAACACTCTGGTGTTTGAGATGGATGAAGCTTTATGAAAACTCGGCAAGTAAGCAAAAGGAACACAACGGTTTCGTTTAACTTACAATTTCTGCAGCGAAGGTAACTTGGTAAGAGCCAAAGGTATTTCCGTTAAGATGTTATCATCGAGCTCTCTGAAAAAAAAAAATATATTTGAGTGAAAGTTTACACGTACGTACCTTTAATATCGTATTTACAGGTACATACAGAATGAGCAACCGGATGTGACAACCACGTGACCACGAACTTCACAGAAAAAGTGTATTTTTTTGTTTTACTGTTTACTGTCGTGCCTTATTGTTTACATTCTGTAATCTGACATTTAACGTGTTTGAAAGCGCTAGTTTTCGTAAATATGTATATATTTATTGCACAGTAGCTATCTTTTTAAGGACTACTAAACGGAACGCTCAATATTTGCCTAGTGAAAATGGCATTCACGGATGAAGAAGACCGGTTCATTGTAATGGTACATTTTCGAAGAGCTAAACAGGTACAAGACGGATCTTTGTCATATTCCCTATAGTCTTGCATGCAGCAATTTACATTGAAATATCCAAACGAAGACATTGAATATGGCCGATTTGTTCGACATCGCAACAGGCTGGTACAGCGATTTATGGAGACTGGTAGCGTTGCAAACAGTAAACCAGTTGGCACACTATTAGTGTAAATTTCTTTCTTATAGGAATATCAACTGTCGCACAGCCTTAAAGAAACATTTGCATATGTTACCGTATAAAGTACGTGTACCTCAACAGTTGTTTCCTCGGGATTTCGAACAAAGGCGAAATGATTACTAATGGTTTAATGAACATTTAAATGTGGAGCAATTAAACATAACTTTCTTCTCAGATGAAGTTTATTTCACCTTTCGGGTTAAATAAGTAACCAAAATTATCGTACTTGGTTCACAGAAAACCCACACGCTTACAAAGAAACAACATTACATTCTATTAAAACTGGTGTGTAGACGCATTATGACACAGATGTTATTTGACAATACCGTTAATGCTGCTCGTTATAGACACAATATTTTAGAACCGTTCATTAATGAACTCCATGATGATGAACTCCTAAATGGGTATTTCCAACAAGATGGTGCTACCCCATATACCTACAGCTGCCGCTACAATAACGCACCTTAAAGAATATTTTAGCAATCGATTAATAAGTAGAGAACGTTGGCCAGCTAATTCCCCCGATCTAACACCATTAGATTTTTTTCTTGTTTGGCCATTTAAAGAACGGAGTGTTCCGAAACCCTCTCCATACTCTTGATGAGCTGAGAAATGCCATCACTGCAATGATATGGACGAAGAAGTTTTAACCAACGTGTTTCACAATGTGCAACGAAGGATCAATTTATGTTTACAAAATGAAGGCGGTCATTTCAAGCATTTATTGTAGACATTTTTGATTCTATAAAAATATTTACCGAAGTAGTTGTTTTAAATGTGATCCAAACTCAATTTATCCTTGAAAGTAAAAAAAAAAATATATGACACGTCTCTTGTTTTAAGGTTATGTTATAAATGCATCTGACAAATCATAAAGCAATATGGCATATCGTGTACTACCAACTTAACAATTTTGTCACCTTAAAAGTTAAGGTCACGTGGTGGTCATGGCCGGTTGCTCACTGTGTACTTACTACGTTTGCTAAGTACCTACTTATCCATTTTTTGAAATTAGTGAAACTGGTTTTGGTGACAACTAGTATCAAATAACTAGATTCTTTAGTGAAATTGGTTTTAATTTATAATATTACTTATCTTAAACTGTAATTTTTAACATAGTTTCAATTAATGTCTAAATTCACTAATTAGATGAACAAAATGCATCATACCTATACACGAAAATTTCAGTAATTAATTTTGATTAGTTTCTTTCTAAACTGATTACAAACCTAATTCACCAAAGATCTCAAAAATCTGTTTTTGTAACTCAGTTCTTTCACATACATATGTAAACTGCCAATGGTATACGTACTGTTGTGATTGAACCTCTAATTCATATAGAGAATCCACCACAAGAAATCAAAGAAAAAACTCAATGACTTTTGAAATTGAAGTATGAAAAAACAAATATTTAGCTAGCTCAGTGAAAATGATTTTTAAAATTGAACACAAGACTCTCTGTCCCAGAGTTACCCTCATGAATTAAAACTTTTAATTAATTTAACCACAAGAATAATTAGTGAGTGTATGATGTCATACTTTTTTTGTAACACTAAAAACAAAAGGTTAATTAAATAAAAGAACATAATTTTTTATTAACCCACCGACGTCTCAAACAAAAATGATTTTTTTTTATCAACAGGTTAATTTACAATCATCACTCAAATTTTCTAAGCAACCGTAGGAGCTTATTCCTTACAATAACAATTCTTGAAAGAAAACGCACTAAAAACAACCTGACGTACAAAAGACTAATAGATTAAATGTAAATCTTAACTCTAGAAAACTAATATAGAAAAATAAATTCCTATATAAAAACTCTTAAATAAAACAAAACAAAATTAACAAAATTTTCTCGGTACATTGAAATTAACTGTTCTGACATAAACACAAATGCAATCCTGCCGGCATGTCTGATAAATGGGTGGTATTATTGATCTGACTATTGACCGTCAGTAATTTAAAGTCATCAATATATAAAATGACATTTGAGAAAAATCAAAACTGACAAAAGATTTACAAAATTAAAACATTGCAAAACGTAGCCTAAAGAGTTGTACGCATTTTTTGATTCCGCAACCGTACATATCATGCTTTCTGGGGCTGGATCTCCCATTCATTTTTATAGTCCGAAGGACTGGGTAAGTTGGGAATATGCTAAGCAGGGTATATAAATTTATTCCTATACACATGTGTTCGATGCTTTTTCAATGAACTTTCACAAGGAGGACAACCTATTTTTTGCGGTAAACAAATATTTTAAAAGCGTTTTCTAGAATTGCACGACATAGCTACTGCTATTGACAGCTGAAGAAATCGATCCGCCTTAAAAAAATAATAAATATTGGCGCGGACAAGCACGGAGGAAAGCCGTCAGCACGCTGCTTTCCGGTGCTGCATTTGCGCGATCTGCGAGATAAATTCTTGTCGTTTCAAGAATCGAGAGGCGTGCCAAAACAAACATGAATATTAGCACTTTTCAGTTGTAAATGTGCAAACGAATATGGGAGATGAAATAGAAATGATAACAGAATAATGTGTACGTAAAGTATTTACAAAACCAAGCTTTGCCGTTCCTTTTATTGCCAAACTGATTTAATTCAATACTTACAGATTATGGAGAGATTTTAGGGTTGAAAAAGCTTCCTCGTGAATCCTCCATATTTGATTTCGTCTTAGTAATCTGTAAAAAATAAACACTTTGTACACCACATCTGCCGCTTAGTAATAATTGCTAATAATAGTTATATACAGGTTGTTCTAATTGTAAGTTAAGTGCGCACTATTGCTAACTTCGTTATTATTGAAATTACGAAGTCGGTTAAATGGGTATATTTCTGGGATTCTATGTGGCGATTGTAGTGGTGAAAACAGAAAAACAATTGAGCAGCGTTTTCAAGATATTCACTAAAATTATATTTTTTTAAACAAAACAGCTTCTATACATTTCACTGCAATTTGAGTGAAAATTTAATTGTGAAGAAAAAAGCTATTTTGCACTGTTGAAATGAATCTAAACACGTCTGATTGGATCATTTTGTGATCTCTCGTGATATAACGTGTGTTTGAGGTTTTGATTTTGAGGTTAGGCGGTTCTTGTAAGCAAACTTTTTGTTTAAAAGAGACGTCTATAGTAAAATAATTTCCGAATTGGAATATATTGATCGACAAGATTTAAACATTTATAAAAATGAGAAATTTTGTAGATAATTTTAAAATTACCAAATAATTATGTATTTGCCAGTTATAAAATATTTCTTATTTATATACGTTTCTTACCACAATTAAATAATCTAAATCCATATTTATTATAATATGTCAACCGCAACAACAACAAAATATTGGAAAATATTAAAGTTCGAGATCAATAACTTGTTTTCTTGTAATATTATTGCAATCCGAATCACAGGATCATAATCTAAGGACTATGATTTAAAGTTGTCTGGGCGAAAGAATACAGCTCTAATTTTGATTTCTTGGCTTTAATGCTTCCATCTATCGCCCACGATCTCGTTTAATTATTTTAACCATTTAAAGGCAAACTTTCCCTTTTTGGGAACATAACCTCTATATTTTTTTGAATGAAAACGGATATAGGAAAATCATTTCCGGTTATTTATTTACATATAAGACGAACCGTAGTTGATTTTTATCAATTTACATCTTTCATATTTCTATTAATATTTTATGAAAATAATTATCAAATGCACACATTTCGAAACAATTTGTCAATTTTCAGAAAATAGCATGCAAATTATTTAATACATTTAATATAAATTCCAAAATACAGTTTACAGCTTTACAGTAGCACAATAATCACTATGCGTATTTCATTTCTACGATAATATAATTGCTTGAACATAGCTGTAATAATGATAAATGTTTGTATGTCCCAAATTGGGAACGTTGGCCCTCGTGAGGTAGTAAAATTGCTTTGCCGTTTATTTTATTGTTGTACATGTTGTGTCTCTTCCACTATTCCTAAACATATCTGTTTATTCTCCGTCTTCTGTTATCTACATATGTACGAACCGCCAACCACTTAAAATACTCCGCGTTTTGGCCGGGGTAGGTGGGTAAAAATTATTTTATTTGTACCCGGTTCGTTCGTAGTGCGGTCGTAAATTTACTA
Organism: Cetonia aurata; assembly: GCA_949128085.1. Classification (NCBI taxonomy): domain Eukaryota; kingdom Metazoa; phylum Arthropoda; class Insecta; order Coleoptera; family Scarabaeidae; genus Cetonia; species Cetonia aurata. The sequence continues at coordinate 6,080,829 of OX421885.1, forward strand.
GTTCCCTTATATACATCTTTGCAATAATGGATCCTAAAAAATTCTATGGGTATGTACAAATAATTTATGCTGTTACAAAATCAATTATTGTAAGTGTTTATTGCATGTTAGATCGTCTGTTAGAAACTACAGATTCCTAAGTAATGCTGTTGAAGATATAGAGGCTTCGTCCTCTCAAAACTTAGTTGATATAGTAATTTTACCACCGATCTCCGGAGATCAAAACATTCCAAGCGATGAAGAAATAGATGACGATTAAGTTATGGATATGCACATCCTGCCGCAGAATATTCCAGGAGAAATAGAAGTGCATGCAAGTGAGTTTTCTGAAGAAGAAGAAGAAATAGCGGCACCAAGAATAGGTGTATGGGAGAAAACGAAAAGAGTTGGAATTACAAAAGAGGTTGGTGAACCTCCTAAAGTAGGGGAAGAACATAGCGGCAAATCGTATTACGAAATATTTTCCTTATTTTTTACTTCGGAGATTATTGCTTTTATACGAGAGCAAACGGAACTTTATGCCCGGCGAGATAAAAACCACCAATTATTCAGCTTATCTGAAGAAGAACTCCGGCAATTTCTTGGCTTACTTCTAATTAGTGGCTATCACAATTTGCCTTCTGAAAATGATTACTGGTCAACGGCAGAAGATATGGAAGCACCAATATTTGCTAAAACCATGAGCAGGGAAAGATTTAGAATAATAAAGCGGTATCTCCATGTTGCTGATAATAACAATCTCAGCAATTCCAAGGTAGCAAAAGTATCGGTGCTTTATGATAAGCTCAAGGCAAATCTTCAGCAATTCGGGATTTTCCACAAACAACTAAGTATTGATGAAGCCATGGTACCGTACCACGGACATCACTCGGCTAAAATGTTTATAAAAAATAAACCGATTAGATTTGGCTTCAAGATATGGATGTTTTGTGGCAATGATGCGTACCTTTATAATTTCGAAATTTATTGTGGAAAGACCATTAATACTTCAACTCCGCTAGGGACACGAGTGGTAAATAATATGATATCAGTGATTGATATTCCTGACAACCATCTCATATATTTTGACAACTTTTTGACTAGCTACGCCCTTCTCAAAAGTTTATCAGAAAGAAACATTCGTGCTTGTGGGACCATCAGAGAAAATCGTACAAATAAATGCTCTCTCATTACGTCAAACATTTTGAAAAAAGAAAGTAGAGGTGCGTATGATTACATATCAGATGGTACTGTTTTATGCGTGAAGTGGAATGATAATTCGGTTGTCACTATAGCAAGCAATTATTTCACAGTTTTACCGCTACAGAAAACGACCAGGCGAGTAAAACAAGAAAATAAGAAGGAGATTGTGTAGACCTTACTGATCGCCTATGTGCTGGCTATAGACCTAGATTGAGATCAAAGAAATGGTGGTGGAATCTTTTCTCCAACGCACTGAATTTAGGTGTTGTAGCAGCATTCAGATTTTACCAACATATAAATCCTCAAGAAAATATTTCACACTTGAAATTTCGACGAGATGTGGCAATGGCTTTGTTGAAAGTTGGTTCAATTCAGCGGAAGAGGAAAGGTGGACCATCTGCTTCTGTATCTGGGGATATAGGGTACGATGGTATAAATCACATACCTGTTGGTACTAGTCAATGCCGATGTGTCGTTTGCCAAAGGAATACCAGACTTCATTGCACTAAGTACGGAAAGCGTTTGTATAAAGTTACTTGTTTTGAACAGTACCATACAAATAAATAATTTTTCTTGTTTTTGATAATGTAATATAGTTGTTAATTTTGTATTGGTAAAGTATTTAAATAAAAATACTATCACACTTGTATATTGTTATCGTTGTTTTGTATAAACGTACCTCACTCTAGTACAGGAAGATGCCAACGTTCCCATTTTGGGAACATGCTATATTTTTGTATCAACTGATGATACATAAAATTTAATTATGTATTTATATTCTAATGACCATAAAACATTATTTTTGAGAATATGAAAGAGATATATGAAGTATTATACCATGCGGCCTTTAAAAGGTTAACTTTCTATCCGCCGACAAATTTCCTTATATCATGTATTGAGTGTTTTATGCGAAGATTTAACTTGAATATTTTGTAAAATTTCATTTTGTTTTTTTATTTGCACTATTAAGTCTTTCATACATTCTAATATTTGATTCAGTTCCTTTTGCATCACGTCGACCTTCACCATAATCTCTCCTTGCTGATTAGCATCTTGCTCTGAATTGACTATAACGTCTTAGTGTTCATACACAAATTCACATTAAATTTAAATTTAAACGTGCTACACGTATAATACAATGCATTATTTATTGCATAGTCCAGACGTTAAAACTTTTTCACTCGTATATATTATGTTTAATTTACGCTTTAAACACCTTACAGCAGCTATTTTACCCATCATCACTAGGAAAATAAAAATATACATACATATTTGAATTTTTAGCGAATAGCAAAATTCTAAAGTATTGGCATATGCACAAAAGTAATTTTTGCCAACAGGCAAATTCGATGTGCTCTGTCTTATTTTGATTTCGAAAATTTCTAAACTAAATCCGCTATAATTCGATCATTCGTTGCTGAGGTTATAGATTTAAAATAGATGTATCATAATTAGCAGGTCATTTCTTTTCTAAAAAACGATTTCGTAGTAAAAATAAGCCAAAATATCAGTATAAACTTTGTTGGCGATAAAAATTTCTGACACTTAAGCGTGGGTTAATTGTGAGTGTTTACAGTAATAATAACAATCTTTGCTCAGGATATAAACTTTCATGTTTGAGGGAAACTCCATGTTAGTTTATCATAAAATCCTAAACACGTCAGTCAAGTGGCGCAAATGTTTCCGCACAATCTAGAAAGTTTGTGGAGATGGTGTCAGTAAAATGATATATAGAGCTAATCATTAATTTCCTCTGATGATAAAAAGCTGTCACATGTTATGTTATAACGAATACATATGTAGATGGATGCGTTTGTGAAATCAACGTGGACAGAAAGATAAGTAGCAGCTATATGTAAAAGCGGTTAAGATAAATGAAGTTGTCAACCGTGTGTTTGACAAATTTAGAAAAATCACGCTTCTTTGCATATGTACGAACGTAATGAATAATAAAAAGGTTTGAAAACGTGGCTTTTTAAGTTTACTGCTAATGATGTTGACAATTATCTTATTCATGATTTGGTAGTGATTTAAAAAAGTAACAAATGGGAATTAAATTCCCAGAAACATGTAGGGGTTGAAAGTGAAATATTGAGCTATACAGCGTAATTCGTTTTTTATATTTGTTATCAACCCGAAGAGAAAATGTATATATGTTTTGTTTGCCTTTGGTAATTATCGATCTTCCTGTTTCTTGAGGGCGCCATATTGGATTTAGTATTTTACGCTGCATGCATTTTATGCTCGTGTGTCATTGGGCTTAGTGGGTATATGTGGAGGGGGAGGAGGGAGGGAGCCATCTTTAAAAATAAAATTTTATATAAATTGAGAAATAACATAAATTTTAACTTATTAATTTATTAACGTTAAACAGGCAGATGAATGCATGTATAAGTTTACAATCGAAAAATATTTTTGTTAGCAATATTTTAAAAATATATAATAGTAAACAAGGGGTCCAGACCAAATTTCCCGATTTTGCGCTACGCCACTGGCTCTAAATGTCGATGTACCTACCGATTTAAATAAATCAGTAAAACAAAGAGTTTGTTTTGCTTTTGTTTGTATTCCTTAAGACAACAGTGAGACAAAAAGAAATATGAAAGCGAAAATATATACAACAGGGATTTACGTTAAAATAAATATTTATTCAAAATTCCTAATATACAGGGTTAAACGTGTGAATTTAAAATATACTTGGGGGGCTAGAATAGGGATATATGGGCCTTGAACCAAATATGTCGAATGCTTGGGGATGACTCGAGGTCAAACATAATCAGCTCAAAATGGTTTGGAAGTGTCTACAAAAACTAAACGAGCTAAGCAAAAAGAACAAGGTAACCCTATTGTAGGTTCCGGAACACACGGGAGTGGAAGGAAACGAAATAACAGATAATATCGCTAAGAGAGGAGCTAGAACACCTTTTGTAGGGACAGAACATTTTTGCGGGATAAGTAGCAGCATAATACTGGAGAAACTAAAAAATGAAGCAGAGAAAATTCAAATACTGGGAGAATCTCCAGAGAATGAGGCAGGCTAAAACTCTTCTGGGAACCTATAACCAGAAGAGATCTGCAGAATGCATCAACCTGAGTAAAAATAATATTCGCATATTGACACGGATCCTTACAGGCCATTGTAAACTGAACGGACATCTAAGCAGGCTTGGAATAGCGAAGGAAGCCCAATGTAGATTTTGTGGGAAACAGGACGAAACATCCATCCATCTACTCACAAACTGCGCTGCACTGTGCAACCTAAGGGCGCTCCACCTGGGAGCATGTGAAATCGAAGAGGGAAACCTAATCTGGGGTCTTCTGACATTCTGCACTTTTTAAAAGGAATCAGACTGTACGCCCAGCTGTAAATACAGCGAGAAGAGGGGACACAATAGATCTTTCAGGTCGCAGTGTACTATCACCCTAATATCACACATATACATACTACGTCGGCGCCGTGCCAGTCATTAGTCCGGCACGGTGTGTAACTAACCGTGAAGTAAAGTCTCTGGAGTCTGCCCTTCTCACCAGTTAATGCCCGTTTTAAAATAAATAGACTCGGTGTACGGTCGCAAGTGGGAATTAAGCGCGCGTAGATCGAACGTGCATAAACATGTGAAAGTAAAACAGTAAAAGCTATAAATATGGTAGTGACGCTGTCGAAACGAGAGAATAATTAATCAAATAAAATTAAAATTTATGATTAATAATAATAATTCCTACCTGGAATTAAATAATAAAATTTAATTTTCTACAAAACAGCATGTTACAAGTTCTGTTTGATTGTGCTAAAATCCGAACTAGCGCCGATAATAAATAAGAAAGTTGTTACTCTGCCAGTAGCCGAAATACCGTGACCAATTTCCACATTATACTACTGAAAGGGGATTTAAAATGCTTTGAAATGTGTTTAGAGATTTCTTTACAAAAGTAAATGTCATAAGGTGTTGGAGACAAAAGAAAAAAGTAATTTCTTTTCTAACTGAGATATTGAATAAAGAAGCTAAAGCAGAACGGCACTAGAAATTATTCAAATTAAAAAAAAAATAACTAAATTAAAACTTAAATAAATTAAACTTGTTGAATCAACCATGTATAACTTTAAATTTTATATGTTTACCAAAATGAAATTAAAGAAGAAGTTAGAAAAAAGAAACAAGAATGGCAGGAATATCAACAGAATACAATATACAAGAACCAAAGAAATAGAGTTAAAGTTTTAGCAGCAGAAGCAAAAGAAAAATCCTTAATAATAAAATGGAAAAAGATTGCACAGATAATCCGAAATTATTTTATAAAGTATTAAAATCCTTTAGAACAGAGAGACCGATACAAAAGATGTATATAAAGAAGAAGAGACAAGATACTATACTAACTGAGGAAACAGATATCATGAACAGATGGAAATATATGGGAATAGTTTGAAGAGTTACTAGGACAACAAACGTAAACTATTGAAAAAAATAAAAGTAAAGGAGTACCCGAAAAACACGAACAAGAAGAAGTGCCAAAGATCGAAAAAATAAAGATGGAAAAGTTGATGTAGGTAGTAAAAAGATTGAAAAATGGTAAAGCACCTGGAAACGATAAACTCACAGCAGAAATGATAAAAAACTTAGAGGAAACAGATATGCTAAAAATGTTAGAAATATTAAATAAGGCATGGTACGAAGAAAAAATACCAGAGGAATGAGGAGTAGCACTGATAACTCCAATTTATAAAAAAGGAGACCAGAAAAACTGTAACAACTAGAGAGGCATAACTTTACTGAATACATCGTAAAGATATATGAATACTAATCAATTATAGATTAATGCCAATACTTGATCCCAACTATCAGAGCTACAAAGTGGATTTAGACCTGGAAAAAGTACCCAAGATCACATTTTTACATTAAAACAAATAATAGAAAAAAGGCATCAACAAAATAAAAATCTCTATGTCGCTTTCATTGACTTAGAAAAAGCATTTGATGCAGTTCCGAGTACAAGGGATTGAAAGAAATGGGTATACATAACAAAATTATAAGGATTATAAAAGACTTGTACGAAACTAACGCAAACTTTGTGATTAAAAACAATATGAAATCAGAAGGGTTCAAAACTGACGTGGGACTACGTCAGGAAGGAGGACTAAGTCCAACGTTATTCAATGTCCATATGGATTGCATTTTCAACAAATCTGAACAAAAAGTTACAAGAATGTTTGTAGGCACAATTGGACAATTTTTTAAAAAGCCAATGTTGACATTGACGAAACGCCAAATAAAGATTTAATTTCTACATTCAGAATTTGTGGCACATAAAGCAAGTGAAAAATTATCAATTACCTACTACTGTGTAAATGTCAAAGTTTTTACAAATATTTTAGAAGAAAGGTGAAAAATCCCTTGCCACAAAATTAGATAACAAATCTAAATACGTATTTCGGCAACTAAGTTGCCATCTTCAGTAGAAACAAGTGAAGAGCAGTGTTAAACATAGTGTTTTCGGCTAAGGTAAACCTTGGAAGATATGCTCTTCACTAGTGGAATAACACTGACATCTTTTACAAACAACAAGGCTTATATACTATCTAAATCTAGTGGGACGTAACGAACTAGCAAATAAATTACAATAATTCGTATAGGTCCTTTGTGACAAAGGACCTATACCCGAGTCCGGCATTTTTGTTATAGTTTTCAAGCCACAGTCTCCACCCATCACAGAATATTTTAGAAGCAGTTGAAGATAAGTATGTATAGGAAACTCTAGTTGTAATGGTCATAGAATTTTATGCTGACTTCATTCGCAATAATAAAATCAGGATTATTTTCAGATTTAAAGGGAGAAGTTTAACTTTCTTTTTCATTAATGTTTTTGTATGTAAACGCGGGCCTTACTCCGGAGTCTATTGCTGCATTATTTTATATATTATTTGATTTTATGCCTACATCAGTGGGTTATGTTATGCATATCAGGTTGCTAATATATGGATATAGACTATCGAATTGTCATTGCAAAAACTTAGATTAGAACTAAACAAAAATATAAAAGGAAAGAGCAGTCAGGGTATATTTTTTTATCTGCGTATATACTCGAGCACGTATAATAACCCTTATTCCTACAGTTACTTTCAACGAAACTAATTGAATGTATAAATGTGGTGAATGGCAATGGTGAATTATAACATAACTTCATATTATGTGAAATCTATAATCAGATCAACACAGTAGAGCTATGACAGTTCTTTTCGAATTCGAAGCAACATATTTGAAATACGTATTGCAGAAACAACGTGGTACACCAAGATAAAGAAGCCAGACGCTTTAAATTAATCTTATTACTGCCGTATCATAGAAGTTCTGTTGGAAATACGCCAAAAGGGCGCCTTTTATTCTAGCTGAGCAGTGACATATTGAATTGCAATATATTTCGTGCACTTTCATACAAAAATAAAGGATAAAAGTCGCGAAGAATATGCACATTTGAGGAATAAAGCTGACGCTTGTTATGTGGAAGTCGTATAGTTTAATTATGTAGAGAAGTACATATACGCCATCGTCGATTTTTCGTACGAGCCGTTTTCATTGGTAAGATGATTGCTATATAATAGCACCGTTGACTAGAAATGGAAATAATTGGAATGTACAACAGCGCACTAGTGATGGTGTAATGCCGACTAGATTACAGGCCCAATACATGGAGAGAGGACAGAGATACTATGACAACTAGAAGTTCGTGGGACCTATCGTCAGACCAACCGCGAACAACAGCGATTTGCCAGTGTTTGCTTGGGAACTGCGTTTAATAAAATAAAAATTGTATTTTATTAAATAGTAACTATAACTAAAAATAACTAACGAAACTTTGAGTTTCTGTAGCTTTCTTTCGCTTTTACTAGAAGCTACTTTCGTATTAATACTTTAGACATAATTATTTAGAAACATATTGCACAGGTATGAAGAGACCTATGTTTCAATTAAATATCGTAGATTGCTAGCACAATTACATTGGAAGAAACAGTGACAATCATTTTCTTCTTATTGTTGCTGAAAAATGTCTTTTAATAAAGTTTTTTGTTTGGGAACTTTTTTGAAGTATTCTTCAAATGCAAGAGATTCATATAATAGTTTTAAAGAATCAATAAAAGATGATGTCAAATATCAGAAAATAGAAATTTTAATTTTCACCTCGTTTTCTTCTCTCTCAATGTACACATAAATATTTTCGATTTCAACGTTATATAAATCTAATTAGGATCAACAATTATAAGCGAGCTGATACAGTGACCACATGGAAGTTTTCGAAATAACTTGAAGCATATGTATCCGGAAATATATGTTAAAACTGAAATCTCTTCAGCAGATATGACTACAGAACATTTGTTATTAAACTCGTTTAGATGAGAAATTATATTACAGAAAATATAATATTGTTACTATAATTACTTACAAAGAAAAAACGGCTTAGAGCTCTAGAATAAAATATGTTTAAGTATTAAAAAACAACCGCTTGTGCCATTAACAATATTCTTTCTTATTATTTCTTAAAAAATGTCCTGAAGCTTACATAAACCCGTTGTGTCACATTATAAATTATTCAATGCAATGTGGTTGTTTTCCACAATATCTAAAACACGCTGGCATCATGCCCCTTTATAAGAAAGGTCACCCTAATGATTTAAATAACTATCGACCAATAAGCTTATTAACCGTTTTTTTTTTAAATTGTTTGAGAAAGTCGTTCAGAATCGTTTATATATGTTCTTTACTAAATATAATTTAATATATAAACATCAGCATGGCTTTCTGAAGGATAAAGGTATTGATACAGCGCTATTTGAGTTTGTTTGGAAGTTGTTTACGCCTTGGACAATAAGCAGGTTCCATGTGGTGTCATACTGGATCTGTCGAAGGCGTTTGACAGCATAGATCATCAGAAATTACTCACAAAATTGGAATGTTACGGTGTTAGATGAAGTGCCCTCTTATGGTTCAAGATCTTCTAGAAGGTAAGGAGTTTCCATGCGCCGTTTTCTCGCGCGGTTAAGGTGTGCACGTTGAATGGAAAAGAGGTGTAGTTCAAGTAGTGGAAAAGATCATCTTTTATACCTCGTGGAAGGTTTTCGCCAATTAATTAAGGCGGCTAAGATTTTTCCCTACGGAATTGTTTGTACTGCGCTCAAGTGAGCTTTTTGGTGAAAGTTTTTCTTTCTTGTTGCGGAATATTTCCGGCTAAACGTTTGTCAGAGAACTACGCCAACTTGGGTTCGAAATTTTTTTTTTGGAACTCTGATTGAAAAGTCAGAGTTTTTGTGGAGGGCTACTTCGGACGTAATACCTTTTTTTTTTGGACGAATTTCCATCATCTATTGCGGCAGTCCGATTCTCTATCTCTCTCTTTCAACCGCAAGAGCGATCATCGTCACTCAGCTGCCCGAGACCGTCGAAGCGACCGGATATCGCCGTCCTTTTTCGCAACCAGAGGTACCTTACTCGTATAACTGTTGGATCGTAATATTTTACCGTATTTTGAATTCTGAATTTGAATTTACAAATTTCACTTGGAAATTTTTGGATCGAGTTAGTAAATTTATTTAATTATTAGTAACTTTCTCATACATAGCATTAATCATTTAAAATTTTTTTTTATTTTGAAATTTTTGTGAACAAGTTAGTAAGTTTAATTAATTGTTAGTAACCCTTTTCGTACAAAGCATTAATTAATTTAAATTTCACTTGAATAATATTTGTCAGTCTTTCGGCTTCTTAAGCGAGCTTAGTTAGTTAATAATATCACTTTCTTTTTATCTATTAAGTATGTTAAATTTCAATTCGGATTTTATTGTTAATCCGAAACGCTTATTATGTAAGTAAACCTGGCATAGAAATACTCTTCGCCACATTTCGGAATTGTCCTGGTACAACCTCTGTGAAAGTTAATTTTGTGAACCATCAAGATCTTGAAGGGGAAAAAAAAATTAATTCGTTTAGTAATAAGTATTTTAACACCTGTGTAACACGTACTGGTCTCAGAACCTGCACCTCCCGTGGAGTTGTGCCGAGGGTTTATTTACAAATGTTACCTTATTTTTTTTTTTGTTTATTAAATTAACATAACAGTTCCGATTTAACTTTAGACATTTCTGTGAACTCTGCTCGTTTACATATCTTTTTTTTGCTCCTTTTTATAAAATTTTAATAACTTAAACATAGTCTCCGGCTCTCGACACTTTACTTTGTATTTTGTTTTCTGTTCATTAAACGACCATTGTTATAATTGATCGAGTGTATCTCTCCACCTCTGGTGGGTTTCTGTGGGTGTAACCCTGTTTTCCCACGTTCAGGGTCAACCTAGGCCTTTTGTGTATATTTGTGGGTGGCGCCATTCCAGTCAGCAGTCTCCTGCCGCGGAGCTGTGGTACGTTAAGGGACCTGAACGGCCGTCTCCGACTGGGCACAGCGGCCACGAAAGCGCCTGTATTTTTTTTCCTTCCCCCCAGAGACCACGCGACGAAGTTTTGAGTTTAAGTTTAGCAGGTAGGTCAGTTTCGGCGGAGTATCGTTTTGGGCTAGCTGGGTACCGTCAGTGACTGGAAAGGCGTAGCAAAGTTTTCTAGTAAATTTCCCAATTTTTGGCAATTTTACCTTATACGTTACTGGAATTTTCAGTAGGAATTGCATATATTTTTTAGTGTGTATTTACATTCTGATGGAAAACCAATATGTTCAAAAGATATTGTTGTTAATAGAGGTGTCCCACAAGGTAGCGTCTTAGGGCCTCTCTTATTTGTCATATATTTCAATGATATCTATGCTGTCAAACATGTCGGCGATCTACACTCTATAACTATCAATTACGCAAATACCACTTCCATACTGATTGTGAAAAATGACTTAAGTTCTTTAATTGTCATTGGGGATAACTATATGCAGAGTGTGGAACATTGGCTCTCCCAAAACCATTTGAGCCTTAACCACAACAAGACCAATGTAATGTTCTTTAAGAGTAAACAAAGTGCTTATCCTGGTAATTATGCTTAACAACTTCGCATATCCTATTTAAAATAAAATTCGTGTGTTAGGTGTTATGTTAGACGATTCTTTAAAATGGAGAGAACACATGGACGTTATTTGTAAGAAGCTACGCAGTTTCTGCTATGCTGTTCGTCAACTGAAAGATCTAGTAAGCAATAATATCTTAGGTATGGTATACTATGGTTGCTGTCATTCTCAGTTGAAATATGGAATTATTGTTTGGGGTGGCAGTAGTGACTTACACCGCATCTTTGTGTTGAAGCAACGAATTTTAAGATCTGTGCTACAACTCAAATATACAGAATCATGCCGAGGTCATTTCAGGATGAATAATATTTTAACTATTTTTGCAATTTATATTTACGAATCCTTAACTTTTCTTTTCAAGTACAAACACATATTTCAAATTAATACTTTTGAACATATACAGTGAGGACGCGTGGGTTGGAACAAATTCATTTAAAATTCAGGGGTTTGTTTTTTTGAAAAACGCTGGAATACGTCGATTTTTGTTTTTAGCAGGGTATTTTTTTTACGGAAAATGTATATATACAGTCTGGCCCAAAAACAAGTTACGACCACTAACTACATTTTTTCAAATGGAAACACTTATTTTTTTATATCCTTTTTGAATTCTGCATCGAATTCTAAGTATGTTTCGTGTACCATTTCCTATACCTAAACTCAACAGTTATCGAGAAATTCATGATTGAATTAATTAAGACCATATTTCTGGAGATTTTTTTTTGTATCAAGCAAAATATTCGATTTTGTATTTATTTTGTTTTTTTAATTCTGGTATTTTCGATAATTGACTTGTCACTTGTCAACGTGTGACAGTTCATGTAAGTAATTGTCAAGTGCAGTTTTAAAGTTTGAAAGAATGGCGCGTTTAACTGAGAAGCAACGAATAGAAATTTTGATGATGGTAGGATATGGCGAGAGAACCCGAACACAAGCTCAAGTTTGCGAATTATTTAATAATAAATACCCGGAGAGGCCTATTACGCGATCGGTGGTTAGTAAGATAAAAAAAAAGTTTAGAGACCTGGGTCACGTAAGAGATAATTATAAAACCAACCATCTTCGAGTTCCACAGGACACACAATTGAATATTTTGCTCGATTTAAAAGAAAAGTAGCTGTAGACCAGTCAGTCTGTAAATCTTCTGTTCTAAAATACTTATACAAGCACAAATGGCACCCTTACAAAATACATTTAGTTCAGGAAGTTATTGAAGATGATCTCAACCGCAGATTAGAATTTTGCGAAATAATGATGGGTAGGTGCAATGCCAACCCGCAATTTTTAAGTAAGATAGTTTTTACCGACGAAGCAACATTTTGTTTGAATGGTTCGATAAACACGCAAAATTGTCGCTATTGGGCACCAGAAAATCCACACTGGAATATGGAAAGTCACACACAATTCCCTCAAAAAGTAAATGTGTGGGCCGGAATTGCGGGTACCTCAATTATTGGACCGTTTTTTTATTGAGGGAACACTCAATTCTGAAAATTATTTAAATCTACTGCAAAATTCCATAATACCAAGTTTAAATGCACTTTACCCGAATTGTGAGAACTCAAATATACCGGCAGATTCGATATGGTTCCAACAGGATGGAGCGCCCTCACACTATTCGCGAACAGTACGAGATTATCTACATAATATTTTCCCAAACAGATGGATCGGAAGGGCTAGGTCTCTAGACCTAACCCCATTCGATTTTTAACTATGGGGTTATCTAAAATCCAAAGTATACCTCCATAAACCAGAAAATATCGAAAAACTGAAGAATAGAATTAGAGTCGAAATACAACAAATTCAGCCACAAACTTTAACTGAAGTGTTACAAGAAATTGAATATCGACTTGCCTATTGTCAGGAAGTTAATGGTCAACCATTTGAACATTTAATTTGATTTGTTCTGTTTTTGTTTTAAATAAATTTATAAAAAAACCAACCTTTGAGTTTTGAATGATTTTTATAAATTGCCGCGTCCTCCCTAATTTTCAAAGAACTCCATCGTAAATTCCTCGATAATGCATTTAGGTATAGCACAAGAAAGATACTTGGAATTGGATGCAGAGTTCAAAAAAGAAATAAAAGAACAGGTATTTTCATTTAAAAAAAATTAGTAGTCATAACTTATTTTTGGCCGGCACTGTGTACATGAATATACCATGAAAAAAAATCTCAGCCAGAAGTAAAAATCAACGTGTCCGAATGAATTTTAAATCAATTTGTTTCAACTCACGCGTCCTCACAAATTTTAAAAAATCAATTGGAAATATCTCGAGACCTGTTGGGTTTAGGTATAGGGCATGGTACATGAAACATTCTTAAAATTCAATGTAGAATTCAAAAGTGAAATAAAAAATAGGTGTTTTCGTTTGCGAAAATATAGTTCGTGGTTGTAACTTTTTTTTTGGGCCACACTGTATACATGCATTTACCGTAAAAAAAACTTGCAACCAAAAATAAAAATTGACATGTCCGAGCGTTTTTCTAAAAAACAAACCCCTGAATTTTAAATGAATTTGTTCCAATCCACGCGTCCTCACTGTATATCCTACTCAACATAAGGACAACTACCGCTACCCTAAACACAGACTGTCATCAACACAAAATAGCTTAGCGTATAACCGTTATAATTTTTTTAATAAACTGCCAACGGCCGTTAAACAAATAGATAACCTCACAACATTTAAAGAAACCATTTTCAAATATCTGTGTGAATTAGAACCCTACAGCGTTGACGATTTTGTTAATAGCTAATTATGATTTATACCTACGTATGTACTTCGTTTTTCTCTTTTTCTTTTGTATTTTTGTTATTTTGACATTTTGCTGTTGTAAATTTATTGTTTATTTACAAATTGCAATAAACTGTTTATTTATTTATTATAAAAAACAACCAAACTAAAAAAATAACTGGGCGCAAGATTAGCTACAACAATAAATTATATTAAAGAGAGCTAACGGCATTAACGATTTTTAGGCTGTACTAGCATATTACAAGAAATTGTACTAGATTGCATCAAAGATTACTTGTTGGCAAATAAATGTTTATGATTATGATTATAAATAAATGCATATGATACCCTTAAAAAACAATAGACATGTCAATTATGTCCATTCTGTTATTCTGTAATGATGCAAACACCGGACAAATAAATGAGGACGATATTCCAAGAGACAGTAACAGTAATATGTACACTCCGCCAAAAAAGTATCGCATAAACTAAAAAAGGGCATTTATGAACCAAGATATTTTTATACGTTCACAAAAAGTTTGCCTCGTGTATGTGAACTATAAAAACACTAACAAAATAATGGAACTTAGCGTTTTTACTTAATTTTTTTCCTAAAAGAACACATTTAGAAAAATGCATATGTGTAAGGTTTGCTCAGTTGTTTATTGAAAGTCTTCCTATACGGACAAATTTTAAAGTGCGAAGTCAGAGTTCTGTATCAACGCTTTTAAAACTAAAATGAGCAATTTAACTTCAGAACAAGTGAACATCAATCAGTCAAGTGTTTCTAGAGCCGTAGCCAGATATAGGGAAACAGGCATTTACAGTAGAAGACCTGTACCAGGTCGTCCAAGATGTTCTACTCGCCAAGATGACCGCTATTTACTACTACAAGCATTACGTCGAAGACATATAACTGCGAGACAATTGCAGAACGACTTGGCTAGAGTCAGAAATACTCGTGTGAGTGTGTTCAAACTATTCGGAATAGGTTACGACAGAGTGGATTAAGAGCTAGAGTAGCTGTAACAGCCCCTCGTCTCACTAGGAACCACCGAATGGCTCGCTTAAGGTTTGCCAGAGAACATGTAAATTGGAACATTAATGACTGGGTCAATATACTCTTCACAGATGAGTCAAGATTTGGTCTTTACACCTCAGATAGGCGTATCTCAGTGTACAGACGAGACGGTGAGCGCTATTCGCAGTGTAATATCAGACCTAGACCTAATTTCGCTGGTGGCTCTATTATGGTTTGGGGAGGCATCTGTTTAACAGGTCGTACAGAGTTAGTACCAGTAGACAGAGGTACACTGACTGCCCACAGGTATATAACGGACATTTTAGAAGAACATGTAGTACCATATGCGCCAATTATAGGAAACGAATTCATGTTAATGCACGATAATGCACGACCGCATGTTGCAATAATCGTCCAGGAATACCTTAACGATGTTGGTATTCCAGTTTTAGATTGGCCTGCGGTAAGTCCGGACATGAACCCTATCGAGCACGTGTGGGACCTCCTTCACAGACGGATACGAACCCAAAATGTTGCCCCAGCGGACCTCCATGGACTAGCAAATGCTCTCCGTGACGAGTGGGAGAATTTGGATCAGGCTTATATACGGAGGTTAATCGAATCTCTGCCAAACCGTATGCGAGCGGTCATAAGAGCCAGAGGTGGCAATACTCAGTATTAAAAGCTACTGTTATGACATTTTTCTTTCCAAAATTATAATTTCTTGTTTTAATAAAAATCTCAAGTATGAGTTCTTGTTTTTATTTGGCCTGTATTTTATTTAAACAATCATAGAAATTATATCTTAGAGCGCATTAAAGTATATTTACAACTTTATGCTACAAACAAAGATTATGCGATACTTTTTTGGCGGAGTGTACAATAATAATAATAATATTAAAACTAGTATTGAGAGTAAAATGATTATGTACAAATAATGGTATTTAATAATAATAGAAATAATCCCGGAGCATTTTTGGGCCTCTAAAACTTAAGGGCCTCCTCGCACCGCGGGTCTTCGCGGTATAGTAGCTACGCCCCTGTGAAGTATATACATACATTGTTTTGAATGAAGTAACTCCTGTGCATCGACTTTACATAAATATTCTATTTTTTTGTATTATTAGAATTTTTTCGCAGCGATATTTGGCAGCCTTCAAATGATCCTTTCTGAATTGATTTTTAAACGACTTTCTGTAATACAAATAGTCAAATTATGACACATTTCTTTTGAAAATAGATTTAGTTGGTGATTCTATAATACATTAATAAACTGTCACTGTTATAACATTGTGCCATATAAAAAAACAATAAATTTTCTAATAACTTTTTGTGAAAATTAAAGAGGCTTAACTTAACTGCTTACTTTTAAGCAAACTTAAATTGCTACAGCTAGCAAACATTACTGTTTCCCACAAACAACAACAAGTTTCAGTTTCTGCTTTTAGCACAGACCGATTTTCGCGTAGACGGAAATTGGGATAATTTGAAAGTTTTATCGAAACTGCGTAAAGCGGTTGAACGCTTGTTGTGTACTTACAGTACGGTGAGGTTATTCATCGGCGGAAAGGCGTCCCTGGGTATGTCGGTAATGAGGTTATTCCCCAAGTTCCTGAAAATAAAACAACGTTAACTACCGTCTCGATGTATAAGCGAAAGTCAACATTTAAATGGTTGAGGGAATTATACAGAAAGGGTATATTTCTGTTACGATTTTGATGATTTATTTGCCTGCTGTCTGCATTATTCTAATCGCCAATTTTATGCCAATTTATGTTTATTGTTTTAATGAAGATTGGTGGTGGTAGTTTAATTATGAACTCATCTGAAGTTAAAGAGAGTATTTACAGAGGAATATTCAAAATGGACCTCATTCCACTGATTTTGGAGGGCAGAAATTCTTTGGGTACATACATAAAATTTGGAGTTACTTTTAACAGTTATTCAACTCTTTTCCGGTATTCCTTGGCGTTCATTCATTTTTGGTGTTACAATAAATGAAGTGAGCCAAAATATAAGACTCAAGCTTCAGTAATTTTGTATGAATGTTGCAATAAAATCCAGAAGATAGATAAACTGGAGATTACCAGTTTGTAACAAATAAACAAATGTAGATTTATACTTTAAGGCCATTTTTTTTATTTATATCGATTGAGGTCAGTGATAGCTTTCTCTATTGTAGATAAAGCATTTTACTATGCTTTGTAACTTAACTTTTTTTGCCTTTTTATCTAATTTAGGATGATTTCTTTACGTTGTGGTGTTAGAAATGTGTTGAAATTTCTTTTCTGGCTAATTATTTCGCGTTTCCTTTTATACTTATTTCTTTAAAAAATTTTATGTGTGCTTTTTCTTGTTTGTTTCTTTTTATAGCTCCAACATTTATTTTTGGAAAGATAGTGTGTAAGCTCTATTAAAGAGTACTGATTATCGCCAGTGATATTTCTGTTACTTCCAAATATTGACTTGCAGAGGCGAATAACAGCTTGCGTTGGAATAGAAAACCGTTTTTCTTCGATTTGTGATATTCTGTAATGAGTCAGTGCCTTTATCACAATAAACATATGTGTCGTATATGTAATGAGCGTCAATAAGGCATTCATGAAAATACAGTAAGGTCTCGTTTTACGACCTAGATGCGTTCTTGGAAATACCGTCGTAAAAGGAATCGTCGTAAAACGAATATTTTTTAAATGCATGTACATACATACTAAAGTGAGATGAGTTCCAACCTGTACATATTTAGAATCTCCTTTTCAGTTAAACTACTATGACATGTGTGTATCGGATTTAAATAAATAAATCAAAAATTGCCCAGTCAACTGTTGTGCTAATTCTTCTAGTTCTTCAGTGGACAGGGTTGAACATGACTTTGAAGCAATTCAGTGATGTCTTCCGTTTCAATGTTGTCAAAGCCCACTTGCTTAGCCAATTCGCTTACCCCATTTGTGACGACAGCTTCTTCATCATTTTTCGCATGTGATAGATCATAAGGCCAAGTTTTGTGCCAGACACCTTTCATGCAAGAGATTGTAACTTCTTTCCAAGCCACGCTTATGTTATTAACAGCTTGCAAGATGTATTCTCTCCAATAATGTCTTAGAGTTATGCCAGAAGTACCAGTTTCATGTATCATATCTTGAAAGGTTTCACGAATGTAGTAAGCCTTAAATGCAGCAATAACCCCTTGGTCCATCGGTTGCATTAAAGCAGTGGTATTAGGAGGTAAGTAAACCACTTGAACATCAAGTTCAGAGCTAATTTCGCCAAGATTTGGTGGATGTCCAGGTGCGTTATCCAATGCTTTTCTTGGGAGGCTATTTTCATCACAAAATTTTAAAACACAGGCAAAATTGCGTCGTATACCATTTTGTGAAAATTGCTTGAGTTACCCAAGTTTTTCTATTAGATTTCCATGTTACAGGTAAATGCGATTTGATCATACCTCTCATTACTCTAGGTGTTTCCGAATGGTACACTAATAGCGGCTTTAGTTTGAAAATTCCTGATGCATTGCCACCAAGAAGGGGAGTAAGGCGATCTTTAGCTGCCTTGAAACCTGAGGCAGATCTTTCCTCTCGCGCAATGTATGTTCTGGAGGGCATCCTCTTCCAATACAGGCCCGTTTTATCAACATTGAAAACAACGTCCGGATGGGGATCATTATCGTCAATCATTTTTTGAAAAATTTGAGGAAACTCACGAGCTGCCTCTGCATCCGCACTGGCAGCTTCGCCACTAATCTTAACATTGTGTATTTGAGCGCGCTGCTTAAATCTAGCAAACCAACCTTTACTAGCTGCAAATCTTTCCCTTCCTCCTTTCTTTCGCTGAACATCATCGAATAAGCTTTTAGCCTTCCTAGCAATAACCCTCTCCGTCACAGAAACTTTTTGTTGATTTAAATCCACCCACAAGGCTAACAACTGCTGCATTCTTTCCATAGTTGAACTTCTAGAATAACTAACATGAGTTGCTTTAAGATTTATCATTTTCTGCATTGATTCCTTTATTTTATCAGCATTGGACATTATCGTTGAAACTGTAGCTGGTGCTAAATTAAGTGACTTGCAAACATTAGAGCGCGTCTCACCAACATTTTAGTTTCTAAGTTTATTGATTTTCGTACTCGTTTAGCTGCACTTTGTAAAGAACTTTTCGCCGTGTTTTTACTAGCAGACATTTTCTATCAAATCGAATTACTTCTTAGCTTCTATATATTAATATTACACAAAATAAACACAAAACGAATATAAAATGAACCACACATCTAATTCAAGCGTGTCATGACTTGTATCGAGTAAGCAGCGCATGCGTAATTTGTTTCACAATGTGAGTCGTAAAAGCGAATCGTCGTAAAATGAACCGTCGTAAAACGAAACCTTACTGTATTCATAACATAATTTTCTATTATTTATATAGTTATATAGTTGTTATCAAGAAAACGATAACAGAAGTTAAAAATACACTACCTTTTATGTAAGAAATATTAATACGATATTCATAATTGCCACTACCACCATTTTGATACGTTTCATTTTGAATTTTTAGACATTGCAGATTGCCAATATACATACATAGAAAGCTACGAATTTTAAATTTCAATTTACTTGATAGGAGAGTGTATCTTGTGCTGTGGTGCATTAAGCGTTTGTTGTTTTTTTTTGCTCCTTCATTTTAAATGTAATTTCGTTAAGAACACGTCGGTCGGGAGCTTCTTTACTGTATGACATTATGCATCCTTTTCGAGGGGAAAGTGTTTTCATTGCAATTAATAAAATTTCCAGTTATTACTGCTACAGTCTGCATTGGCGGGAGTTCTGTTTCATTTGCAAAGTTTCACGAAGAAGTTTAATTTTCTCTACGTACCCTTTGAACTTTATTAATGGATAGCTGTCCCGCGGCAGTCTGGTTAATGTGTACTTTATTTTTCTCTTGTGGTCGGTATAAAGAATATATACCGGGTGTCCACACTTAAGTGTGCACTATTGATAACTTTATTATCTTTGGAGGTACAGAATCGGCCAATGGAAAAAGTAGTACTATTTTTTATTGCGGTCACAATTGTGAAAACAGAAAAACAATTGAGCGTCGCGTTCTCTAGATATTCGTCCAAATTATTTTTTTTAATGGAACGACCTGTATATTTTTTTGCAATTTAAAAGAAAATTCCAAACTGAACAAAAAAGTCTTAGTACACTATTATAAAAAAATGTCAAATAAAGTAGTTACTGAGAAATCTTTGCTTTGTTGGCATGAAGTTGATATACCTATGGAAAATTAAAGCGTCACATTCATTAAAGCGTTGAATTTAATAAACAAATAAAAATAAATACAAAAATAGTCAAGAAAATTACTCAAATTAAATGTTCAAAGACACCTCCTTCCATTTCAATACATTTTATCAATCTTCTGTGAACATTACGAGTAGCTCCTAAAATTGTCCTACCGTCGATGTCGTCAATGATGTTGGAAATTCTTTCCTGAAGCTCATCCACTGTTGTATATCTATGTTTGTACACTTGATTTTTTACTGCTCCCCACAAGAAGAAATCTAATGGCGTCATGTCAGGTGAACGCGTGGGCCACTGAATAGGACCATTTGTGCGAATCCATCTATTTCCAAATAATCTTTCTAATAACTCACTTGTGTCACGGTGATTATGTGCGGGCGCTCCATCTTGTTGAAAGTAAATAATCTGTCTGTCTACCAAATTTAATTCATCCAGAAAATTTTCTAAAATTTCTGTCAATAATGCCACATATCTTTCTCCTGTTAAGGAACCCCGATAAAAAAATGGTCCAACAATTCGGGATCCGATGATACCACACCAAACATTTAAATTAAATCGGTGTTGGGGATTACAAGGATAAACAGCAAATGGGTTTTCACATTAATGATTACTTCTTTTATTGAACATCTCGCGATTAGAAAAGTTAGATTCATCACTCCATAAAATGTGTCTAAAGAAATTGTGATTTTCTTCAAAAGCATTGATATTGCATGCATTGCGCAAAAGTTAACCGTCTTTGATAATCGCCCAAAAGTAGAGTTTGAACAGGCTGATATTTAAAGGGAACATATTTATATTTGTTCAGAATTTCATGGATCGTGCTACGAGAAATACCTGATTCTCTGGACAAATCCCTTACAGAATTATTTGGATGTACCTGAAAATATGCCAACACATTTATTTCTATCTCTGGTGATAATATAAAATAATTTTGTTTCCTCTTCTTTATAAAAATTGTTTCGTTGCTTCTTAATCTTCGATAAAGTTTTAAAAAAATGGCGACGGTCTGGTACATCATGGTCAGGAAATTGCTGAATGTAACGTTCTAGCGCTCTATCTGAATTTTTGTTAAACAGCAAGTACAACTCCAACATATCACACTTTTCCAAATGAGTAAATGCCATTGTTACGGTTGAAAAAATTGTAAAAACAGTACTTTTTCCGCACAGTAACTTTAACAACAACAATAAATATAAATAATTTGACAGGTACTAAACATCCTGTGATGGGTGGAGACTGTGGCTTGAAAACTATAGCAAAAATCCAAAAGAAAAAGTGAAAAAATCCCTTACCACAAAAATTGACACAATGATAAAGATTTCTCAATAACTATTTTATTTGATATTTTTTTATAATAGTGTACTAAGACTTTTTTGTTCAGTTTGGAATTTTCTTTTAAATTGCAAAAAGATATACAGGGCGTTCCATCAAAAAAAAAAATAATTTTGGACGAATATCTAGAGAACGCGACGCTCAATTGGTTTTCTGTTTTCACAGTGGTTAGCGCCATAAAAAATACTACTACTTTGTCCATTTGACCGATTCTGTACCTCCAAAGATATCAATAGTGCACACTTAAGTGTGGACACCCGGTATATTTTGTGCCTCGTTGTTTTAAGCGAGTAAGCATGGATGACTTACAGCACTTGTGCTCAATGTGCATAGAGGGCGCATCTGCAGGCATTGCTTTAACATTGATTTTGACGATTGTTGAGAATAAACGAGGATAATCAAACATTATCCCTAAAGTAATTCTAATAGGTTCTTAAATCAATTTATTGTTATTTGATTCGTTTCTTGCTGATTTTTTTTTTAGTTAGCAATGGTAATCATTTCATTATTATCAGGCAATATCAATCAATCAATTATATTACTGTTTTGTCTATTCTTGTAATTGCTTCGACATAGTAGATAATTCCACTAACGATATTTATCTATACTAAACTGTCGACAGCAGAGCACATCGAAACTATGCAATAATGAATTTCACTAGTTTATCCGGTAACAGCCTCTGCGAAATAAATATGAGACAGACATTTAGATTTATTGGTATAGTTAATAACTTTTGGTAGATTTTGGCTTGATCATATATATATATATATATATATATATATATCTTGATATTTTGATGCAGAATAACATTTTGGGCAGAAATATATATTTGCCTTTTGTGACACTCATCTTTATGGAAATTTTAGTTTTCCATATACAGTATTATTCACACTATACGGCACTGAATATTGTGGCCAAAATACGTGACATTCAAAATCTTCTACTTTTGAGATATATGAGAGCCTATTATGGATACTTTTTAAAATTATTTTCATATTATACAGAATGTTCCAAGAGCCATAAAAGTATCAAAGTTGTGTTTTTTTTTTAAATGGAACCCGCCCTGTATATTATTGGATTTTTGGATTCTCTGATCAAACTAAGTGTCTGTTTTAATAAGGTTTTTAATACTTACACATTAAGGTTTTTTAAATAATTTGAATTTTGTGAAAATTTAACCTAATTTTCATGTTTCAAATACTTAAGTATTTAAGTTATGTAAGCGAAATTCACAGTGTAATGTAATAATATTTTGTAACCCAATTATAATAAACTTGCCATGTTATACAGGTTGCACAAAAATTAAAACTATTCAAATAAGAGCTTTAAGTGACTATAACTTGATTAATTTAAATAGAACGCTCAACTAAAAAGTATCAGTTGCCGTGATCGATGCAAACAGTTGTTGTTACTGATGCGTTGCGTCTCCTAACGAAATATATTAGTTTTAACAATATAATCTACTCAATGAACAAAATTTAGTTGATATTACCATGTCGTTTTTAAGAGTGCAGGGAAGAGTCACCTACTATAGGACATCTTTTGTTAATGTGGCTATATGGACCTTTATAAGAACACTAAATGAACACAGATTTACTAAACTAATACATATTCATTTGGGAAAGCTTACGTAAGTTGACATTTCCGCAACAGAAAATACATTTTGTAAAATACAAAATTTTAAAAAATACTGCATTTGTGTGCCCATAGGGAGCAGATGTTGCACTGGTACCAATCTTTAGTGTTAGTATTGTACAGTCCACCGCAGGCTAAACATTCTTCTTTAAGTAAAGTTTTCCTTTCTACAGTCTGTTTTCCAATTCTCTTTCTCCACTTGCAAATTTTCTGGTCTTCTTTCTGATCTCGACTTCTTGATCTAGGATACCTATTCTCTTGACTGCTTGCTTCCTTTTGCTGTGGACAGCGTCTCATTCTTATACGGAGATTCAGTTAATATTGCCGATGGTAGAGATCTTCTAGTGTTCCTTTTTTTTTTTTAGTAAAATATTGGGGTTGGAATCAGACTAATGGCCAATATTTTTACTTTCATTTTTAAATCCGAAGTATTATCCTTTTGATTTTTATCTAGATTTCCCATTAGTCCTTGAAGTGGACAGTGGAGAATTACGATATGAATCTCTTACATCTGCAGAATATGGAGATTGTACATAATTGTTACTCGGCAATTCGTTGTCAGGAAAAGTTGAACTTGAAGGTGACGGACTTCTAGCTGGAATTCCAAATTCCAGTGCGTTGAAACGCATTAATAGCTGTTGTTACGCACACAGCCTTTCCAAAAGCATTTGTAACAGTTCCAGCAATTTCGTAAAGCCCAAATCCACAGTTATCTTGGAGCCAGTTTGTTAGGTAGGCGTCATAGTAAGTCTTAAAAACCTTGAAAAATGCTACGTCTAAAGACTGCATTTTAAAAGTGCAGTGTGGGGGCAAACATAACAATATTACGTGGTTTTGACGAGCATAATTTATTACTGGTAAATTTCTGATGGTCTAGTTTGTGCTGCAAAGAAGGTCAGATATTTAAAAAGTACGTCACTATCCATCCAACTCTTGTTCTGAGTAAAAGCAACACTTCCATTTGCAGTGCCATCCATAAGCTCAGGTTTTATTCGTTTCCGTGGAATATAAAGACAGGGGCAATAAATACCCGACAGCGTTCAATCCACAAACTAATGTTGCATTAGCCCCTCTCTCCGCGCTTGTTAAACCTCCAACTTGACGCCTTTATCTTTGGGCAAACACTTTAGAAAGTTTATGGACAGTGGTTATACCATTCTCATCTATATTCCAAATTCGGTCTGGTTTTAGGTTGTATTTCATATACACCGCGTCAAGATTGCGGAAGAAAGAAGCTACTGCAAGTTTGTTAAAAGCAGTAGTCCTAGTAAATGATGTGGAAGCTACGGTTTTCTTAACACAATATTAGGATGTCTGCCTAGAAATTTGTACAGCAATTTTTTTGAAGCCATTTTAGTTTTCTAACTAAAATTATATGACTTTGAATTAGCTTTGGCAAAATCGTATGCTAGTTTGCGCAACTCTATGCAGGTTATGCAAAAAAAAATTTCTTCCACCTGAAATATATATCTTTCAATTTCTTTTTCTTCTTTGGCCGAGAAAAGTGGCATGTAGCGACCTAGGCTCTTTTGATTTTCTGTTACAACTTTTATTTTACCCGATACACGACGGGCTAGAATACTTCTAGGGACGTTGTACTGTTCAGCTGCAGTTCCTGTTTTTGCAGTTTGTCAATAGCTAATTGCATGTCAGTTACAGACCATGATCCTCTATTGGTTTTTTTGTACGTATTTGTACTTATTAGGATTATGAAGCATCTGAAAAGAAGAACATTTTGATAACTCCTCCTCTGTATTTGTAATACTAGCAAAAGGAAATTTGCAAGGGCTCCTAAGACATCCTGAGGTCCAACTTGGGAAACTTTGTCCCATCTTAGGTAACTTCACTAGTTTAGAAACTAAAACTGAACCTCTAATTCATTAGAAAGAATTCACCGAAACGAAAACTACATTAAATGACATACATACCTTTTCAGCTTAACACAATTAGTTTCTTCTTACTTTCCACAGTTTCGATAAAGCGTTAAAAAATCTATAATATTTTAACGAACGAATATCAAAAATGTATGCACCCTCCCGAATATTAACAGCGAAGACGGGATGGTCTATTCCGTGAGGGAAGGAGGATAGTATGACGAAGTATTGCAATTCACATATAGATGACGGCAGCTTTAACTTTGGTCCTTGTAATTTGAAAATCTCATCTTAGGTTACATTGCTGTCTTAAGCGAGTCTCCCCTATGTTATGGATGTGTAAGAAAATTTTGAAAATGTTCTGTTGTTTTTGAATGGTGAATGAAATACGATTACATAAAATTGACAATAGTATAGGTTCAAGATGGTTCAAGATGGTGCCATTGAAGTTTTATTGCACAGATTTGATTAAATCATCTAGAATGCACTAAAATTAGCATAACATATTCCCAAAAGGTAATATAAGAAAAAGTGTCACGCGTGATACACATGACGTGGTAACAGTTTTTTATTTTTATTTTATATTTTGGAATATACAGTATCATCTACGTTTGAAAAGTTCTTGTCTGGAACGATTTTTTTATATTTTAACTCACTATTAAAAGCGGAAACATAATCATACAAACCTATTTATTAAATTAACCCTCTCCCTCGCTAATACATGATTGTAGCAGTAATTTACGCATATGTATATTAATTTTGTGTCGAACGGTGCGTTTGTGTACTTAGTGGTGCTATAGATTAATAAGATATGGTCCTGTATATCGACCGGACTAGCAAATTACTCACAGGACCTCGAGGCATCGCAATGTCTCCAATGCTTCAGTTGGAACGCTGCGCAGACGATTACCGTCCAAGCGCAAGTTGCGCAGTTCGTGGAGTCTCTGGAAAGTTTTACCATCCAATCTCCAAATTTCATTCTGGCCCAGCTGCCTAACTCAACATAATAGTGTGTAACAGTGTTCAGTTATATTTTCTGAAGATATATAATATGAATCTGTTTGATTTGTTCGTAAACCGTTTTTTTTTTTTTTTTTTTTTTTTTTTTGGCAATTTTGGCGAATACCCTGAAGATGATCTTAATAGTTACTACTGAAAATAAGCAGGTAATTATTATTGATTGATGTAGTTTCTCGTATTGCTATAGTACTTACATATTTTTTTGAAATACAAAGATATTAGAACAGTGGACGTATACAGAAACGTAAAATATACTTAAAATTAATAATATTAATTATTAATTCATGCTTTGGCATCACAGAATCCTTACTCTGAGAGCCTGCAAAAACTTAACTTATTTAGTTTGATTGGCTGTTAGACCAGATAGACAGGAGATTCAATATTAATAAGGATTCAATTGATTATGTTCACAGTGCAGTTAGAAACCATCCCCTACTGAACTGTGCTATATAAAATTTTGCTAGTTTGTGCGCTTAAAATTTAAAATTTGACATTTGCACTGTACTAGGATTGCAAACAGAAACAGTTAGCGATTAGTCCGTAAAACTCACGTATTTCTTGTGGATTTCAAATTCGCGCATGCACCTTTAAGATGGAAATTAATCGAATTCTTTAGAGTAAATGTTGATACTTCGGCTATTCATCGCTCTTAGGATAAATAATTATATTTGTTTTATATATGTCATATAGCATTAATTTTTATTTAATAAAGTTATTATTATTGTTATTATTAAAGTTATTTTTAACCCACATGCTACTGAAATAGTCGCTTATTTCGTTTTAATATTTTTCATCCCATAGAACTCATTTCAAACCTTTCGGCCATGTTTATTTCTAGAATTTTTTGTAAAGAAAGTTTGCCAGATTGATCTTTCATGCATTTGAGTTGTAGGTGTAATCACAAAGTACAATATTTAACCACAAGAAGTTCTACAACAGTTTTTGCTTGGAGTTTTGTGTGCTGCAAATGTAAATATTATATATAGTCGCAAGCAAATTAATTAAAATGTCAGTTTTTCAATATTCTCGCATATTATTACTCGTATTTTAACAAATATAGTTATAGTGTGTTCTTAACGAGCATATAATGAGGTTTATTGAATAATAAACCTCATGAATACGAGGGTGAAAATTCCGAGCTGTCAGGCGAGTGTTGGAATCACCCGAGTAAATAACAGCCATTACATCTGAGTTGAAGACACTATTTTCTCCACGCCTATTAAGAAAAACTTAATAATTATAAAAGTATAATTTAAAACGTCAAAACTGTCGAAACGTTTAAAATTTTGACTAATTTAGGGGTTGCTGTGCAACGCAAATTCTGTTGCGTGTGATGGTGTTTTGTTGTTTTACTTCGCTAGTGTATTTCGAAAATATACGTAATGTGATTGGTCAATAGGCCGTAAATTCCAACTTGGAATGTACGTGAGGAATTACTGTCATTCGTTAAGTCAAAAGAGTATTCTTGTGCTAAATATGTTGTGAAATTATACAGGCTGTCCCTGAAATAAGAGTACAACGTATTAAAAATGGGAAGCCCTAATTTTATTACACCTTTTATCTAAATTAATTTTTCCAAAATTCCCACGCATACGTGAGGAAAAAAATGGCAAAGATATTTATTAAATATCCGTCACGCCACTGGTATTTGAGACAATACACTTCTAACCAACGAAGGTAGGGCAGGCAACACGCGACGTATAACCACGCTCTGAGTCTCAGTCTGTCTGGATCCTTACGCATGAACACATCGGATATGGCTTTTACCACACGCGAGTTGTTCGATATGATTTATGTCTACGGCGAAGCAGGAGGAAGTTGTCGAAGAACTCTACGTATCTACCGGCAGCGATACCCCAATCGTAGAACCCCGTCTTACACGTGTATAAAGGATACCGTGTTTAGATTAAGAGAAACTGGTCGATTGCTACCAACAATTGATTATGAAAGAGAAAAAAAGAAATAATTACGCACATTACCTTCGTCACATCAAATATCAACTTTTAACAATGATGTTTATTTCAGACAGCTGTCATTGATCAGATTACGCACAAGTGAATAGAGTTATTCATTAATAGATTCCACATTTTACTTTCAATATCTTCTTTGAAATTTGCTTTAAATTTCGCGTACGTAATAATATTGGAGTCGTTGACTCGTATCAGCTGCATACAATGATTATCTGTATATCACAGCTGTATTTACAAATGACCTTAAGATATAGTATAAACACAGATAGTGGATCCATGGGCGGCACATTCGTGACGTTTCAATGAGTTTTTAATTGTATATTCGATATTGCAATTGGCGTACGAACTTTTGGATACTTATTCAGTATAATTTGGGTTTCCCATTTTTAATATTTTGTACTCTTATTTCAGAGACACCCTGTATATCTGCATAAGAATATAATCTAAAGCGCCATTTCGAAAAAGAGCATTAAGTTAAATTTGCATGCGTGGTGGGTGAGTTGACGGGAAAATAACGCAAAATCGTCGTTACAAAGCCAGCCAAATATTTTAAAGTTTAGTTGACGGCGAACTAGTAAAACGGTGTACCCTGATCAGAAAAAGAATTGAAGATACCAGTATGTGCAACAATTTGTACTCAGCATACTGAGGATTTGGCACTAATTTATGTGCGCAACTTAAGGAAAAGGCGTAGTCATTCGAGTGGCTCTCTTTACTAGGAATAAACCTACTTTTATTCGTAGTAAAGAGTTATAGTATATACATATATATATAGTAAGAGTAGTAATTTTAGAATTATCGAAGAACATTTAGCCGTGGCTTAAAGTTCAAAAATAGGTTTACAATATTTTACTTGAATAACGTATTAGAGGTATTTACAAATATAATATAATATACTAATAAGGCATTTTCAAAGTTTCTTTGTGCATTTCGGAAATAAGCGACAGTATTCTTAGAGGCACCGCAACGATATTCCTTTCCGCTGCATCTTTTGTTCCAAATTCATGAAAATCTTCTATTAATTTAACCGATCGATCAGCTGTGTCATCTACCACATCCAAAGAATTTATATTGTGTGATTGCAATCACTTCATTTACAGAAAATGGTAAAAAGCATATAGAGTTCAACACTGGTGGTGGATGTGTATGTGTTGTGCTCGGAAATTGTGATGCAGTGCAGGCGCGGCTCGTGCTTACGTCAGTCGAAGGCTATGACATTGATCGAACTTCTTCGTATAACTTCGTAACATATAAACATATAGAAACGTATTTGACGAGAGCATACGAAGAACTACGATCATTGTCATGGCCTCAGACTGACATAAGCACGAGCCGCGCATGATGCAATGATTTTCACAGTGTCTAGGAAGAAGTTATTGAATTGGTCAGCTATAAATTGTGGGTTACGAATAATGAATCCACCCTCGACTATAGAGAAGGTTCGGAAGTTTCTGTGATGAGGAGCAGACTTTTTAATTATTTTCCATGTTGCAGATATACGGTTAAATGTAAATATCCTTGTATTTTATGCGACTACTTTCAACTAAATTTTGGTGCTTAATTTTAGTTTGCAGGTAGAGTTCTCTCAATTGTTGATATGCCTTTTGTAATATACAAAGGTCATTTTAATAGATAGAAGTAGCCAATAAATTATGCATTAAGTAATAAATGCAAAAAGCAAATAAATAGGACGAATCTCATTGGCTACATAAATGTTTCTGCATTAACACCTTTGGTGGATATTAATTAGGTTTTGTCTTTTCGGTTTGGTGTTTTAGAGTAAAATTTAATTAGTGAACATTCTAAGATGTTGTTAAGCGAAAATCACTTGATGATATTTAATATTATTTTATAATCATATTTCTTTATTGTGCTAAAAATATTGTTCAGTTTATGCTAGATACTTCGATGTCCATTCACTCCACTTCAGCTTCTTATAATTTCAATTCACCTGAGATTTGCAGATACCGAAAATAAATAAAAACATTATTTTCGGTATCTGCAAATCTCAGCTGAATTGAAATTATAAGAACCTGAAGTGGAGTGAATTCACATCGAAGTAGATGAGAACACATATGGGGTGGATATTATTCTTAAAAATTAATAAATTGAAAAATAGATAAATAAATAATTTATATTGCTTTAAGTGAAAAATTTTACCTTACGTTACCTTCACTAGAAAAAATATTAATAATTAATGACAGTATTTTTGCTTGGACACAGCCGTAATTTCCGCGAGGTAAGAAAGAAATTGTGTCTTTCTTTCTCCGAGGGAAAAGTAAATTGCTTTCCAAAATTGGATTTACTTTATTAAGGGTACAGTTAATTAGCTAAGATGTGGCTAGCAATTAAAATTAGATACTCATTAACTCATTTCTCATTAACTACGTTCTCCTTAAAAACTTCTTTTTGTGAAGATACCGATTATCCTTTTTACCTAACCTATAGTAACGACATAATGTATTTTAGTGGTAATGTGAGATACGTGAGATTCAAGAAATGCCTGCGGCTATACTAAGTGAAACTAAAATAATGAAGAAATAAATCCCTTTGCATCAAAATGCAGTTTATTTGGCATTAGGTCTATTCATTTTACATTTCTCTTTGTTTCCCTTTAAAAGGGTATATCAATTTACAACACAAGGGAATACACCGTACATTGTTGTAGGAACGTAACCTGAAGTCAAATAAAACAGTCAAACATTTCAATTTTCCGAATGTTCTGATACCAGCATCGGCAATATGCAGTTTTCCGTATTGATACCTCTGAATTTCCATGGAATCCATTTAACCGTTTTTCAATTACGTCGATCTCCATCGCTGTGAATACGTAGGACACGAAATCAATTACTGCCAAATTTATAATCCATCTCCTCGTTTGGAGATTCCTGGAAAATTGACCCCACGCATCCGTTCAACAAACCCAGAACATAAATAACCTAATCCCAAATCAATAACAGGGGACTTTTCCGGTGTCTATTGGAGTCGGGGAAGGCCGCTTTCGATTAAGATAATATATATTTTCCCACCGGATGTGTTGCGAAATCCGGTCTCGTTTGTCGTAGGCATTTGCGACCCGGGCTATCCTTCTTCATCTCTGGGTGATTTATTTCTTGCGAGCTCATAAGCTTTATTCCCTCTATGTCGGGAACGACAACGGCAGAAACTGGGAGCAAGTTGTTATTCTTACTGACTCTTCAGCCTGACGTTGCTACATGTAGTGTGTAAGTATTTAATTGCGAACCTTCACTCACATGGGTTCCTTTATTTCATTTACCTCAATTTACTTGTTTACTTTATAATTGCCGGGGTATTGCGGTGTTACTGTTGTGTTGCCAACTTTTCTGATTCCCACAATTATTTTATTTTATACACACAGAAAAATGCATTCTGAGTTCAAAACAAAATATTGTTTTAACACAATTTTCTTATAGATAAAATAAAATAATCTTGTTGTAAGTAAATCTTTTACCACTAAGAAAATTAAAAGTTTTAATTCAAGAAAACTTTTGTTTCGATGAATCTTATTAGTTTTACATGTATCAATGACTTGTGTCAAGGCTAATGCTTTTAGTGCAAGTAAACGATATTCTTAAGTGGAAACTAAAAGTTATTTCATTCAAGAGTGCCAACCTCTTACGTCAAGATTATGCTGTTAAGACTATTTCTTTCTTGCCTCAAGAAGTTTTTGTCTTGCGGATATTCAAAACGTAGATTTATTTGGTCCAAGACTAATTTGTTTAAGGTAAGCATGCTTTCTCTATGTGAGGTATTAAAAATCGAAAAATATAGGACATATTCAGATTACTAGAATTACAATGAAATTGTAGACCATACCTGCAGCAGGGTAGGTAATAGCGGGGATAAAAAGCAAATTCAAAACCCTGTTAAATCTTATGTGAAAGTCAGTTTAACGAATCTTAAGAAATGTTGGAGTTTATGTCAGATGGAGGCTTAATAAGTAAGCTGCAGCCTTTGTATGTAGCAGTCGAATGGGATAAAGCCACCATCAAGAAACTCAACAGAAATGACATCAAATGGTATACGAATGGTTCCAAAATCGCAGAGGGAACTGGAATAGGGATATATGGGACTAGAATCAACAATTCTGGAAGTTTGGGCTGGTACCCGAGTATCTTCCAGGCGGAAACACACGCTATTGGTAGATGTGTACAGATTTTATCATTGATAGAAGCTATCAAAAGCAAGAGATTATCATTATGTCTGATAGTCAAGCACTCATCAGTGTTGAGATCATATATAATCAGATGATCAGCTCTAAGATAGTTTGGAAATATCTAAGTAAACTAAACGAGATAGCCAGAAGAAACAAGGGAACCCTTCTGTGGATTCCGAGACACACGGGAGTGAAAGAAAACTCGTTAAGAATGGTGGTGGGATACCATTTATAGGGCCTAAATATTTTTGTCGGATAAATAGCAGCACTATACTGGAGAAAGGTGGTGAGGGATCGGTCTGTATGGTTTCATATAGGCGAACCCAGCGGCAGGCTAAGCGCAACTCAGTCCTTTTAGGCAAAGCCTCTTCCTGCTGCAGATCGCAGTGCGGGGTATAATTTACCCCATCCTACTCGAGGTACCACTGTTTAAGCAGAACACTGCGGTCTAGACCAGTAAAGGTCGAAAAACAATCTCCTGACCGAGCTGTCGTGTCGTGGCAAACGGTCTGCACCAGGAAAAGCGGCGCCGGTCGCTGAGTCTGCCTTGCTTACAACATGCGACCGTCACATCATGTCCTTTGGGGTATGGGGGCCTTGGCTTAACTGCACGGGCCGAGAGGAGACAACCTCAACCAAGAAAAACCTAAATCCTAAGGTTGTGGCCGAGCCGAAAGGATGCGTGGCTGAATAGAAGATCAGTCCTTATCGGCCAACCCTTGGGGCACCGGGCGCACCCCATTGTATAAATGCCTTGCCCGCGCACCGGGGCACTGCGCTGGGTCGACCTTTTCTCTTCCCCTTACTCGTGGGATCAACATGTTGAGACCAAATGAAGAAAAAAACCCAAACCCAAAACCTGGGGACTCTGAAAAGAGACACCCAGGTACAACTACGGACGACAACGCCGGAGGCTCCAAACAGGAGAATCCGCGTCGTAGGTCCAAACCTTCTGGCGCCGAAAGGCGTAGGCGTAGGGCCGCAAGGGAAGCCGCTTTGGCTCAACCTGGCGGCTCAACACCGATTAATGTAAAGGCTGCTGCCGGGGAAGCAATGTCTGCTCAACCGGGCACCAGCCACGTCGCGACTTCAGGGGTGAAGCGGAACCTCTCTGAGGGGAGCACCCCCAAAGAAGACGCGAAACGTAAGAAAACGGAGAAGCCTGCAACTAAAAAGTCCTTCAAGGAGGCACTCTCGGACATTCGGATGGCAATAGTGCCTGATGATTATCCTGAGAGGTCCATTTCCCAGGAGCAAGCGGATTTAATCCGTAATTGCATACTGCAGGAGATGGACAAGCTGAAAATCGGAGGACCGCAACCTCAGTTTAGCGAGGTCCGACACCGTGGGCGTGTGCTGAGGGTTGGCTGTGTGGACGCGGGCACTTGCTCGTGGCTCACGGAGGTCATCCAAGGCTGCACTCCCTGGGACGGCGCCAAGCTAAAAATGGTTAAGGAAGCCGACCTGCCCAAGCCGGTCAGGGCCTTAACATGGATCCCAGGCCCCCCTGTGGAACCAGCAAAGATTCTGCACCGACTTCAGGTGCAGAATCAAAAAATCCAAATGGGCTCTTGGAGGGTGGTGAACACCAAGGTTGACCCTAAGGGCCAGCAGGTGGTCATCGCCATGGATGAGAGTTCATGGAAAATACTGCAGGATACATTTAATTGTAGACTGCATCTCCAATTTTCCTCGGTGGCGTTTCGTCTACTGGGAAAAAAGGAGAAGACAGAGGCTGAAGGGATGGATACCGCCCAGGCGGGACCATCTCAACAACCAAATCCGAGACCGGGTGGGAGTGGGGGGGCCGGGGTGGCTGTGGGTTCACCGCAGTCGTCCGGAACCGCGAGCTCCATTACGGATCTCTTGGATACGACCCTGGTGGACCTCCTGCGCACTCCACCAAGGGATGATGGAGCCTCAGCAGGACAGGAATCTTAACATTCCTGAAACTGTTGCAGATCAACCTCCATCATTGTAAAGTGGCTTCCGCCGTCCTGCAAGCTTTTGTGGTAAGTAAAAACATCGACATTGTTATTATACAAGAGCCCTGGACCACTAAGAGCAAAGTGGGGGGCTTGGGGATCAGGGGGTGGACACTGACCCACGGTGCCGGCCCCGGCCCCAGAGCCTGCCTGCTTGTTAAAAACAGCATAAATGTGATGCCAACGCGCACCATTTTGTGTGGGGCAGCAGTGGACTGAACAAACGAGGTGAGTCACTCTTAAACTACTTCGCAGAAAATAGGTTAGTTACTCTTAACCGCGGAAATAAGCCAACTTTTGTAACGGCCAACCGGGCGGAGGTGATTGATATCACCTTTTGCACGCCGCGCTGTGCAGAGTGGGTGAAACAGTGGCATGTGTCGGATGAGCCGTCTCTCTCCGACCACAGATATGTAAGATTCGACTTTGATATACCGCAGGTAAGTCAAATATCGTATAGAAACCCTAGGAACTGCAATTGGGACGCTTACCGGGAACGACTGATTGCGGAACTAGAACACTGCCCAAAAACAATCAAAACTGCTGTCGATATCGAGTTGTTGGCCGATTGAGTACAGTCTGCCATCAAAACTTCCTACAAAGCAAGCTGCCCTACTAAGGTTAAGACAACCAATCGGGCAACACCTTGGTGGACCAGGGAGTTGTCTGACTTAAGGGCTGCCACCAGAAAACTTTACAACAAAACCAAAAGATCTGGCCGATGGGATGAATACAGAGCGTCCCTGACCAGGTACAACTGTGCCTTGAGAAAGGCAAAAAGAGAATCATAGAAAAAGTTCTGCCAGGAACTGGAGGGTGTCCCTGAATGTTCCAGAACTCGAAAAGTCCTTGCAAAGGAAGGGCCCTGTAAGATTGGGTCTCTCAGTAAGCCCAATGGCGATAAAGCCGAGACTGAAGAGCAAGTCCTCAAGCATCTCTTGGAGGTGCACTTTCCGGGCTCCAGGGTCGTTCAAACCCAGTTCGGGGGGGAATGTATGGGACTGAGGTCAGCTCAGATACCTGCCCTAAGAGCACGGAGGGAGGACTGGATTCTTGCGCGAAAAGTTATTCAAGTACCCAAAATTCGATGGGCAATCGAATCCTTTAAACCCTTTAAATCGGCTGGTAGTGATGGCATCTTCCCGGCCCTGTTGCAACAGGACCTGGAACCTCTTTCCCCAGTTATATGTACCCTGCTAAGAGCAACCTTAGCTCTGGGATACACACCTAGCAGCTGGAGAGAGACCAGGGTGGTCTTCATCCCGAAGCAGGGCAAACTGTCCTACACGGAAGCGAAGTCGTACCGGCCCATCAGTCTCACCTCATTTCTTCCCAAAACCCTGGAGAAGATAATTGATAGACATCTTAGGGATTCGGCTCTGGCAAGTTTGCCTCTGCACGAGTACCAGTATGCCTACCAAACAGGAAGATCGTGTGAGCAGGCCATTCATGAGCTAGCTCGACGAGCAGAAATAGCCTTCAGAAATAAAGAAATTGCATTGGCTACCTTTCTGGACATCGAGGGCGCCTTCGACAGGGCGTCCTTTCGGTCGATGGAAAGGGCGCTTCAAAAATGGAAAGTCGAGCCAACTGTAAGGAGGTGGATCGGCTCCATGCTAAGAGACAGAATGGTTCATGTTTCGCAGAACCTTTGTAATGTAAAGGCAACTGTGGCAGCTGGCTGCCCGCAGGGTGGAGTGCTGTCGCCCTTGCTATGGTGCCTTGTGGTGGATGGCTTGCTTTCTGATCTACGGATGGCGGGTTTCCACGCGCAGGGCTACGCAGACGATATCACCATCATGGTCTGCGGAAAGTTTGAGGGCGTGGTTTTCGAGAGGATCCAAGTCGCACTCAAACTGGTGGAGAGATGGTGTCAAGAAAAAGGGTTAAATGTAAACTCTCGGAAGACGACAATGGTTCCGTTTACTTGGAGGAGGAAACTCCCAAAACTACAGTGTCCAGCCATCTTCGGCTCGAAGATAGTGGTCTCTAGTGAGGTTAAATACCTAGGTGTTATTTTGGACGCAAAACTGACGTACAAATCTCACCTTGAACAAGTGTCGAACAAAGCCACAAAGGCATTTTGGGCCTGCAGAGGAATGTTTGGTAAAACGTGGGAGCTAAAACCGGCAATGGCGCACTGGCTGTACACGAAGGTCATTGTACCCTCCATAACCTATGCCTCGTTAGTCTGGTGGCATAAGGCTAGTCTGGGCTACGCGGTAAACACGTTCAGCAAGGTCCAAAGGATTGCCTGTTTAGGCATCACGGGAGCCATGTCCTCGACGCCGACTGCGGCCATGGAGACCATTCTTGGGCTTCCTCCGCTTCAGTTGGTGTTGGGGTCAGAAGCTACCCTGGCAGCTTACACAGTAAAATGTAGCGGGCGTAAAGGTTTCTCTGGTAAAACTGGAGACCATACTAGCATTTTCAACTACATCGAACAGACAGTACCTCTGTCCACTAGGGCGGACAAGATTCCGCCTGTCTTCAGCTTCACTAGGAAATACTCCGTAGACATTTCCAACAGTGAGGTCTCCAAAGCATACATTCACAGACCGAGGCGATGTTCTCATCGCTGGTTTGTGGATGCCTCGAAGACGCCGAACGGCACAGGCATTGGGATCTGGAGAGATGGAGAACCGAATGGCGAAGCCATCAGCTTAGGGGGCTCCACTTCCATCTTCCATGCTGAAGTTATAGCCATCCAGACCTGTGCAGAGAGCATCTTAAACTGCCCGCATGGGAATGGATCGGTCGAAATTTTTTCCGACAGCCAAGCTGCCCTCAGAGCACTACAGGCTGTCAAATTTGCTTCCGAAATGGTACTGAGGTGCCATAGGAAGCTTGAAGAATTGGCGGAGCATCACAGCATTACGCTGAGATGGGTGCCTAGTCACTCTGGGATTAGAGGCAACGAAATTGCTGACAAACTAGCTAGAGGCGCCAGTGGTCTACCGTTCACTGGTCCAGAACCGTTGTGCGGGAGTTCCTATGGCGGTATCAAAGCCTTTGTCAGATCTCAACTCGCTGCTAGTCACCGCCCCTATTGGAATGGACTAGTCGGCGTGAGACACTGTAAAATCCTCGGTTTTTATCCGGGCGACGAAAGACTCCACAAGGCAGTCTCTACGAGCAGGGCCAGACTGAGGCTTCTCACGGGAGTCCTAACCGGCCACTGTTCATTAAATAAGCATTTGCACCGAATGGGGCGAGTGGACTCTCCCCTGTGTAGAAACTGTGGGAGAGCAGAAGAAACTCCTGTGCACCTCCTTGCCGACTGCCCGGCAGTGGACAGGGAGAGACGGAGCTATTGTAAACTCAAACATCTGAATAGGCTTAGAATAGTAATAGTAATAGTAATATTTATTTGTTGGAAGCTGCATAGCATCAACATAGTCAAAATATGTACATACATGTAACATATAAAAGAATACTACATAAAAAATTCCTCAATTGAGTAACAGTTCCTCTCCAGAAGAAACGCCTTAAGTTTTTGTTTGAACCGATATTGGTTGGGAGAGTCCTTAATCTGTGCAGACAGATTATTGTATAATTTGCAGCCTTGAAAAATAAAACTTTTTTGATATAGACTAGTGTGATGGCTCGCTGGCTGCAGCAAGCGCCCGTGTCTAGTATCGTAGCCATGATTGATTTGCGTAGATGAAAAAATATTTAGATTC
The DNA here is from genome assembly GCA_949128085.1 of Cetonia aurata. Classification (NCBI taxonomy): domain Eukaryota; kingdom Metazoa; phylum Arthropoda; class Insecta; order Coleoptera; family Scarabaeidae; genus Cetonia; species Cetonia aurata. The sequence goes on from OX421885.1 coordinate 6,118,780, forward strand.
TTATGTACATAGCAGCAGGTAACAAAAACATATAAACCCGCCACAGTCAGCAAACGCAAATCTTGAAATGCTGATCTACATGACTGCATTCTATTTAATTTTTCAATTATTCTCACTGCACTCACATGAAAGAACTGAAAGAATAGTCAGCAATATGTATAAAAAAATCCCAAACACAGAAGCAATCAAACATTATAATCAGCTACCCACAGGGATTAAAAAATTAAAACACGCACAGTTTAAAAAAGAAATAAAAGAAATCCTGACAGACAATAACCGTTAAACAGAGAAAAACCAGAAACCAAAAGACCACTGCGCTCTCAATACCGATAGCCCGGGACGGGACCACCAGTTCCATCATCTCGAGGCGAGGCAGAGAGCGTGAATGCACACTCACGGACCCCCAAAGTTTCCGGTCTAATGCGTAGTCTAAACGCCGCGTGCAACTCGGGTGCGTGAAACGTTGCGCTCCCACTGTGACTTAGACCGGACATTTTGGGCGTCCGTGGGTATACATTTTGTAACGGCATTGTAATTTGTTTGTTGTATATTTGTTGTTGTGCATATTGATAAATAAATAGTTATGTATGTAAAATAAAATGAAACTTTAGCAATTTAAAAAAGATGTATAATAGTGCTTTCAAAACGACTTTGCAAGCTAATTATTGTTTTATTATGTACACTGGCTATATACAGAAATTATTTCAAGAATTTAGTTAATAAAGTGATTCCGAAATTAATCTAATATTGTTTCCATTACAAATCATATTAGGCCGGAAACTTTAAACCTGTCCATTGTCTGCCTGCGTCCAGATCATGTCTTGTCTCCTTTACACCGTAGAATACGGTACACGTAACAGACAAAGAAGCAGTATTTAAATCAATATTTTGTATGGCTATAAACAATGCACTTTTTCCTATTCTCCATTCCCTACTCTTTACAACATTCACTCCCCCCGTCAGAAGCTGCACAAGCGTCTCTTGCGTCCGAGAAAATAGAAAGTCTGGCAAAAGCTATCCAAACAGCGATAAAAAATCTCCGAGGTTCAAGTGGCGCCATGCGGCGGTATACCAAATTAAAAACGACCGCAAGCTCCCTCTGGATAGCCGTAGCGTGGTGCGAAAACATTTTTATGATCGTTGTAAACGATTTGTGACAGGTCGAGTGACCGAGGGCATTTGTTTCATGGCCGGTCGTGACTGAACTTATTAAGAAAACGCCGACTTGGGATAAGTGGAGGGAATGCTTTAATCAGACACGGTCCCGGTGTAGAATTCTAGACGGATCTCGTTTACATAAATGGATTAAATTCGTCGTTATAAACTTACTGTCGCGAATAGTATCGTTGAAGTTAATTAATTTACGGAGAAAATAAAATGATAAATGTCTAACTGTGTACTTTAAAGAACATTACATTTTTAATCTTGTTAAAAATGTTAATATTATGGTCGTTTAGTACTTACGGACATAAAAATTAAAAGCCTAACTGATATTTTACTTTTTATTATGGTAAAATTAATGAGGAGAATACAGTAGTAGATAGGCTTTCTTAATGAACTGCTTGCCATAAATTTTTATTTTCTACGTCCACTGTAATATGAGAAAATACATCTGATATATTAAGTCTTTTTTTCTCTGATAAAAGTTCTCTGCTTTGTTTTATCGTATAAACGCTTAAATAATAAACTACTTACAAACTTTGCAAATGAATTAACGGGTGTAGGGCGTCTATCGGAATGTCTAAAAGTCCACAATTCTGAAGATCCCTGAAACAAACAAAAAATAACCATAAATGTCATGTAGATAAAATATGGAGGTGCATACATGTACACAACTTTTAGGCAGGAAAACAAAAGTAAGTAGGGTAGAACCGTATAGGAGTACGCACTTGAGTTGAGCGAATATATTATTAATTACGTTACTGCAATTAAATTAACAAATCGCCAAAAGGTTAGGTATACATAATTTGAAATAAAAATATAACAAAAAACAATAAAAAGAGTAACTTATGTAACTGATTACTCTTAAAACTGTAGCTATATGTGTGCAATATACTCCTTCAGTGGTTACAAAATTCGACCTCTCACAGCCTGGACAAAGTACTTTATCTTCTTGACTTCTCCATTTTCTGTTGTATATTTCTTCACTTTCTGTGCAAGTGGGTTTTTGGCTTTGCGCTACTCACTATTCTTATCTTTTGTGCCTGAGATTCCTTAGTTCCTTTACTTTTATTTCTTCTTCTAATTTCATTTTATATGGAGAATTCGTTAAGATGTCAGACTTTTGCGTCTTTCTTTTTCTAGTAGATTCTCTTGCCTGAGAATGATCTTGCTTAGACATGAGGTATTACTCTGAGTGGTTCAACGGAATGCTATTTTCTGGTACTGGTTATGTGTTCGAATTTTTATTGAATTGATTTGGTATTCCAGTTTTATCGGATAACGGCTGTGTAAAATTTGATTCATTGCTGAGATTCAAAACAACATTATTTATATCTATAGTTCATCCGAAAACTCTACATGGAAAAAAAAAGATTGTTAAAGAAACGAAATATACTTTGTTAGAACTATTTATTTTAAGCAAAAATTGGTTGACTCAAACAAATATTTATTAAATGTTAAATTCAACAAAATTGAGACTTCATTCAAATAATTATAATTGTGTGGAGTCCAAAACTTACGCCGCTTTCAATTAAACCATTAATTCTTATCGCCGAATTAGTATTCTTGTTATTTAACACTGAAAGCCATTTCAAATAACAATTTTAAAGTGTTGTGATTTATGGTTAACTTAACAAGAGAGCTAAGAAGATTTACATATGTAGCAGGTATCACACAGAAAAACGATTGCTTGATTCAAATAAAAATATTTTCTTGACTATATTCACTTACCGCAAGTAAATATTTACTTCGTTCAAGAAAATATTGTAGGTTTAAGTAATTAAACCTCTTTGCATAAAATATTTTATTATCTTGAAATATTGCGGAAACCAAACAATAATTTTCTTCATCCAAGTACTTAAAATACTATAATCTAACGTGCGTTTTCATTTCCAATGCAGTAACATGGTGAAAATTGCTAAATTGACGTTATCAACCCAAAATCCACCCAGTTTCAAACAACTTTGTAAAAACAGTTTGATGAATTTATAGTGAGCAAGGTTTACAGTTTACCCAACATAACCTCAATTTAATTTAAATCATTTCGTGTCCGTTTCTTGATGATTTCTTGCGGATTTTTGATATTTGCATTACAAATCAATTATTTACAGTCATAGATATACGAAAGCATGGAAGAAGTATTATTGGAAATCGACAGAGAAACGAGAAACTGTATTATGCAGCCTTAACACAGATGAAATTGAAGAGATCTCAAATGGTGTATATTTAATAAGAATGTTTTCAATAAATAATTTGTTTATATTAGAGACCATACTAAATACATTGCAAAATTTAATAAGATTAAAATGGCCAAATCTTCAACTGTTACAGAGGTAGAACTAGCAAATACCTCACATTCCGCAATAGAAAATTCAAATAAGAAATGGGGACCAAAGGGAGCTGTTGTTGTTAGCTCCCTTTCGTCTTCAGAGTGAAGCAGAATTCCAGCATCCCATATGTAAGAAAGTAATTAAATTATGGGACAGTATCAAACATGAAATAGAAAAACATGATTGCATAGTACTATTGATGAATCTCAACAGAAACATCGGAATCTCCTACAAACTTCAAATTAAATAAAGAAAAACAAAAATCTGGTGGAGGAAAAATAACATGGGAGTTGTTTGAGCTTTTTGATAAACATTTAAGTGGAAAATAATCTGTTATGCTTGCTGATAATTTGCTATGTAACAGCCTAGATGATATTACGGATAATGATACTTTAGACTCTTTGGAAATGGGTTATATACCAAAAGCAAAGAGTAAGAAGAAATATATGGATTTAAAGAAATATTTATTATGTTTTTCTTGATTTGAGGAACTTTTTCTCTTGCACCATGTATGCGAATATTTACATCAAGTGCATATTTACTTAAAAATTCAAGGATTTATTTTTCTTCGTCGAAGTAAATACTTCTTTGCATATATATGAACGTGCCCTTTACTTGACTTGAGTGATAATCACTTGTATCAAGTAATCGTTTTTCTATGTGTACGTACATATAGATGCATATTTTCACTGACGGCGTTGGCAGTTGTTAAATTAACAAAACCGGTTTTATTAACAAAATATTGTTGAACTAATCAACATTAAATAATTTATTTTATCCTGTTAGACTACATCGTAGCATAGAATAGGTCGCAAATTATTAGATAAAAATAGGATACACGTTCCTATGTATGTACAAATATATATTATAATCAAGCTAACAACAAATATGTAGTGAAAGGAATCATATATATTTTGTTACTTTTGTTTTATTAATTTAACAAATCCATTGAGTTCATTTGAACAGTAAGTACTGTTACTGTTCATTTAACAAAGTGAACTATATTAAGAAATAAGATTAGACTAACCTGTTGTTGAAATTAGCCATTTACATGTTGTTGGCTTATTTGTAACAGGAAATACGTAAATTGTCGTAAAGATGGCAGTTCTCTTATTTCACACTGGCAATAATCTATATCCTGCGTAAATTGTATATGTGACAGACAATGTTGTAAATTATTTATGTCATGTATTTACTAGATACACATCTTATAGGAGGTGTGCTCATTAAAACTACAACTTCTGCCATACCACCGGCGGCTGCATTTGAACCGCTGCGAATCTATGTGCTAAGTTGAATAGTGTTGCTGATAAAGCATTGAAAAATTACTTCTTTAATTTAGTTTTAAGTTTTTTTTTTGTATCAATGTGTAAAATACTTTTTTATAACAGTTAAATAAAGCAACTTAATCAGAACCTGCAGATTTTCAGACTAGCAGTACTCATGCAATCTCGCCGAGATGAAGTAGATTTACAACATAGATTGGTAGTACTATTAAGAACTCTTAGCGGTAAACAAACTTTGGCAACTTTGATTAGGTTGATTAACAGGACACCGCAGTTTATACGTATACTTGATATTAAAGACACTAATCATTCTCGTCTTTTGTAAACTTCCTTTGCAATTTTAGTTAGTTCTATAGGAGGGGTTCAAAACAGCTATGATAACGATTTCGGTTCTCAAAACAGTTATGAAGAATCGTTATTTTCCATAACAGTTACTTAGAATCGAAATTCATGAAAATATCGGTTTCGATTACGGTGATAATATCGGTTCTTTTTCGGTTGTATATCGGTTATTTTCGGTTCTTTATTGGTATTTTGGATAATTTGTTATTTTTGTTTTGTAACAGCTACAATTATATCTTCCAAATTTTCTTGACTTTTTAATATATACTGACTTCCAGAAAAATTGCAACACCTAGAAGTTGTCGAATAATTTTATTGAAATTTTCAGGAAACGTTTATTTTCACTAAACAAATTGATGATTAAAATTTGAATAAAATCTAGCCAGTGGTTTTTTTTTTTGCAGGTTGTTTCCATAGCACATAGTAACTATAAATTTTAAGTATTAGACCACTTAGTAACTGTCAAGTTTGAAAATTGTTGTTGTTACGTCACAATTTCATTCTGCACTTGATAACAATGCCGAGAGTACGTCAGCATCAACATTTTGTCCAATTAAGTGATTTTGAACGTGGCCGTATTATTGGTATGAGAGAGGCCGGACTTTCGCTAAGAGAAATTGCTCGTCGTGTAAACCGAAATGTTTCAACGGTATTGAGGCGTTGGTCCAAATGGTCCGAGGAAGGAGTTCAACATCGCCGCCGTGGATCTGGACGTCCTCGAAGGACTACAGATCGCGAAGAACGTCGCTTAAGACTTTTGGCCACAAGAGATAGATTTTCAACAACTCGATCAATTGCAAATGATTGGATGAGAGGTACAGGACTCAGAATGTCAATGTCAACTGTTTATCGCCGGATAAGATCTTATGGATTGCGTTCATATCGTCCATTTTTATGTCTTCCTCTTACACCACTTCACCGTCTACGCAGACTAGAGTGGAGCAACTTAAGGGTTAATTGGGCGCAGGAATGGCATCAAATTGTGTTTAGTGACGAGTCCCGATTTTGCTTGCCCACGATGGTCGTAGGAGAGTCAGACGGATGCGTGGAGAACGTAAAAATCCAACATTTTTTGTGGAACGCAACACAGCCCTCACTCAAGGAGTTATGATATGGGGTGCAATATGTTATGGTAGCAGATCACCCTTGGTCTTTATTAACGGCAACCTTAACGCAGCTGGTTACATTGCTAATGTGCTACAACCAGTTGGCCTTCCATATCTTCAGGGGCTGCAAAATCCCATTTTCCAGCAGGATAATGCGCGCCCTCATACGGCAAGGGCTACAACACGGTTTTTGGAAGAATCTAACATTGTCGTCCTCCCATGGCCTGCTCGGTCGCCTGATTTGTCGCCCATTGAACATGTATGGGATATGATTGGTAGGCGAATAGGTAATTTACCGCACCCTCCAGATAATTTACACGATCTTCAACAACGGATTCAAGAAGCTTGGGACGATATATCACAAGCAGCTATAGATCACTTAATTAATAGCATGCCAAGACGTCTAGATGTGTGCATTACAAATCGTGGCGGAGCAACTCATTATTGAAAAAACTTTTAAAGCTTTTGTTCTTTTGTTTTTAAAACTTAATCATAACTTTGTTTCATAGAAATAGACGTTTTCTGAAAATTTCAATAAAATCGTTAAACAGCTGCTAGGTGTTGCAATTTTTCTGGAAGTCAGTATATATATATGTGTAGATCTTCTTGGTTTTTAAAGTCATATAGTTAAACAACTATTAGATTGAGTAAGACGTTTCGGTTTATTTATAAAACCTTAATCATTTACATTTTTAAAAATTAATAGTGTAGAAAATAAAATTTTGATGTATAAAAATATATAACATTTTTTGTTTTATTGATAAAATCAGTTTGTTTTTTGTTTAGGATTGATACATTGTTAAAATCAAATGTATGATTTTGTGTTATTTCATGTTTTTTTAAAGCTGTAAGATTTTTGTTATATTTGTGTTCTTTTATTCTATTTTCTAAATATTGCATAGTTTCACCGATATATACACCATTACAATTTTGACAATTTATTTTATATACTATATATCACATATATATCGAAAACTGAAAAAAATAAAACATCACGTTTTATGTTTTTCAGTTTTCGATTTTAATTTTGTGTAAATTTGATTTTGTAATTTATTATTATTTTGATTTGCTATTTTAAAATTATAAGGTTTGATAATTTGATTAAATTTTTCCTTATGTATAAAATCTTTCTGAAAAATTTTTGTTCGAAGGTTTGTTTATCGACTTCAGAAATAATAAAATGCAAATCGTGAGGAATTTCGAAGATGTCAGCGAATATAATTTTTACCGGCATGTCATCCTACCGATGCACTTCCTAACGTTAGCGATAATTTTTATATGATTACCCGCCATTTTTTAAGGATATTGGGAGCAGTGAGAGAAAAAATAAATATGATTCTTATAAGTTCAAGCGTCTGTTTATTAGTTATAGTAATAGCAACACGTACATTTTGAGAAATGTCGAAGATCTTGGCGGATATAGCAATTATTGCTCTCAAACCGACGTATCTCTTCATATCAGCGGAAATAATCAAATTTTGAGCAGAATGAAGATTTAATCAACTGCAGTACTTGCAAACCATAACAATTATACTGTATGGCGAATATGATTACACGAATTTGAACACGGCAGTACGAATATTCTAGTATTCGTACTTGACTTATAATTGAGCATTTTTTCTTTATTTTAACTTCAAAGTCAAAGAATGAACCTGTGTCAAATCCAAATGACGATTAGTATAGTGGTAGTTTTACACCAACAGTAAAAAAGATCACTTGAAATGTAGAAAGTGGATAAAAAGTTCCTTGATTAATATCAGGTAAAGGATGGACATAGGTCTATCCCAGCGCTTGGCAAGGTGGTACCCGTACGGGCCACTTGTTTACATTCTCCCGCCTAACTAAACCTAACGCCACGGGAAAACGATTGGAGCGTTTTTATATATAAGAGCGATTCTCTAACTTATATATGCAAGCTTATTTGCAATAATCCGACAGAATTATTACTATTTCTTTAGTTTTGGGAAAAATACCAAGAACAAATTGAAAGTTATATCCTAGAACCTCTGTAAATCTAGATCACATAATAACATACTATAACAAGTCATATCTAACCTAAAACTGATATAGAACTGAAAATAACCCATATAAAAACCGATATACACCTAAAATTAAACCGAATAGAACAGTGTTGCGTAATACTTGTGTCGTTACAATAATGTGTGTAAACCCTGAGATAGCCACGAGTAGGAGAAAAAAAATCAGGGTTCGGACTATGCAACAAAATGGTAAAAGTGCCTCGAAAATCAAACGTTTATTTCCAAATATCAAGTGCAACAGACAAGCAATATATACAGCAAAAACAGTGTAAGTAAAATATAAACAAACATGTACAATAATATGCATGTAAATGCGTACAGTGGTGAACTTTAAAATATTTACGGAGCTACGGCTTGAAATCTTAATACGGTATCTAATAACTATGTTTCGGTTAATTCGAAAATCTATGTATAGGGGTCCGTCAATACGTACGCGATCGGTTTTCGCTCTTATGTTACGGTAACGGTGCTAAATTCGGCGGTACGGTAAATGACGGTAATTTAACACTCTGGGAGTGCCAGAACGATGTCGGCGCAACGGCCACAGCGGATAAACAAAACGGTGAAATTCCTGCGTCGCAGAAGTGAGCTTTGCCAGCGCTACGACAGACCGAGATTACGAAACTTAACGGGTATCAGAGACCATGCCGACACGCCAATTTAGGCAGACGGAAAAGATGTCTGTGTTACGTCAGTGAGCTTTGCCAACGCCACGACAGACCGGGATTACGAAACTCAATGGGTGTTAGAGACCATGCCGACACGCCGATTGAGGCAGACGGGCAAGATGTCTGTGTTACGTCAGTAAGCTTTGCCAACGCCACGACAGACCGGGATTGCGAAACTCAACGGGTGTCAGAGACTATGCCGACACGCCAATTGGGGCGGACTGGGAGGGACGCGCGGCTTAAATATACTCGCGATTCCCCCCACGCGGTCGCGATGGTGGGAGTCGGGCTTGCGCGAATCGCTCACCGTTGGTAGGGGACAACATTTGCGTCGTAAACAAAATTAACTGAATAAAAAAACTCGAAATAAAATAACATGCGGTAGCAACGCTACCGCCCATGGGAAAATCAATCAAAAATGAACGGAATTAATGACTAAAATTCAAACTAAAATCATTATTGCATACTGAAATAGATTTTCCCATGTAACGATCCCTGGTTCTATATACAGTATGACCTATCTGAAAGGGGGACGTCCCCATAAAATTTGTATTTATTGTCCGAATTTGACCAACTTTTTTTTAAACTGTAGTTTGTGAAAAACTGTACTTCTAAATCAAGTTTCACATTTTTTTGCGGAAAACCAAAGCATACTGCGTAATTGTATAAGGATGAAAATGCAAGGCTCTGGGTCGAGTGCCACCTGAAATGGGCATATACTAAATTTCATAAAAATATATTACATATTAATAATTCTGTGATAAATTTAAGAATCGCTTTCTTCTAAAGAATTTACATTGTTTTGATCAATCATCTATGGAATAAAATGTCAAAAATAACTGACAATAATGATATTTAATTTTTACACCAAAATAGTGAAAATATAATATTTTTTATTAAAGGCATAATATTCCGTTTATGTCGTTGCGTAATGAATTCTCCATATACATAACAGAAGCTGTTGGGATTATTTGTACACGCACGGAACATTATGAAATAAAAAGACCTTCAGCTATCACAAACAGACTTATATACCAACACAGCCGGAAACATACAAATTCCTAATTTAATTGGCTCCAGAGCACAAATGGGCGTGATTTAAATGCTATGAAGTAGGAAACAGGGAAGGACATGTTCAGACATCTCCACTCAATGCTCGGTAATACAATATATCTTTTAATTTCTTTCTTATATAAAAGTCACTTTAAAATTCTGTAAAATTGAATGTACTTTTTGAAAAAGCTATTTCCAAAACTTTCTCAAAATCCTGACGTGATAGTTCAAATTTAAAATTAGTTTCAGAATCAGCATAAAAAACGACATCAACTACACCTGTTGGCGTATGAGAAAAAAAAATTGTTGGACAGTCTTATTAAACCTGCGCCGCTATTTGAATAAATACCGTCCCAGGGTCTCCAAAATTTGCATATGAAAATGGTTTGAAGCAACCTTATGCATATTCTATAATATTTACAATTATAATTAGAACAACTGTTTTGTAACAATCTTTTAAAGAGTGAAGAAATATACTCATATTTGTGTATGACTAAATATTATGATTTATTATTTTATTTCATTTCTATAGATTAAATTTTATATAGTATGTATTAAATATGAAATATTTCAAAATAATATACTTTTCTTTTAGTGAGTTGTTGTCGCATTTAACAATTTAATTTTTTGTGGTCGGTGCAATTAATATTATTGATTTTGATTGAGCCAATTTAGGAATCAAAGCATAAATGGGAAAATGTTAATTCAAGTAGAAAATGACTCTACCACCACGCAAGGATAAAAAAGTAACTTTGGAAATTCTAGGATTAGTTGAAAAAGAATTATGTGGTATTGATGGTACAAAATAATAAGAAACATTAGGTTTGGAAGGAAGTAAGGATAGGTTCTTAAAGAGATAAATGAAACGTCATGTTCAAAGAGAGACGAAGAATAAATCCTTGCGATAAATGCATGATTGTGGGATTAAGGAAGGTAATTTCCACAATAAATCCTATAGAACATACATAGACAAAGCCCACAATCAGAACAACGTATGTAAGTCGTAAGACAAATCGCAATCAAAATGCTCTGTTCTAATACGAGCATATCCACTAGTGGCAGCTGGCAGCTACGTAGGTATATATACGTTCTAAGCTCTAGTGAACTTTCATCTTTTCATTAATCTCACATGATATTCGACGGAGATTTGATACAAACGGATTAGATCGAGATTAAGTTACGCCTACTAGTTGATAACCTAACCTAGAGTGTAAATAATCTCGGGTCGCAATTTTAATTATTTGGCGTTGATTTAGTACAGCTTCGTTTCCGAGACGGGTTGGTAGAGTGCATCGATTAATCATTCTACTTCCGAAATTCGATCTACCCGAACGCATTGGTAATATACATTAATTTCTAACGGGTGTTATACGTCGGTGCTATGATATATGATTTCCTTGTCGTATCAATATTGACTGCGCTGGTTTCACAATCCGGTTTGTTACATTTCGCGTGAACTAGATTTTGAACGTGCCACGGTTGGCAAGCAAGCTGTTTCCTGCAAATATATGACCGCCAACCTCCTGATTGGGGGTTTCTCTGTGTTTTCTTTTTTCGATGAAGCTTGTCATGCTTCATTCCGGTGATTAATAGCTCTCAAACAATTAACATGGCCTATTACTTTTGCAAACTATTTTTTCAACAGCAGTATGGAACCATACAAAAAATCATATTGGACGAATATAGTATTGTATAATAGTTTATTGTTATATTTTATTCTGTACACTATGAAATACATCGACAGAACACTAGGTATAAATAGTGCACTGTTTTAATGGTGATTTTCTTGATATTAGCGGCTATAGACTTCTTTTTATTAGAAAAAAATGAATAAAAAACCTTTTAGCATTTCGATAGGCTTTTTTTTTCTTCAGAATTGTTTACACAGTATAAATACCTTAATAATTTATTGATTTAAAACATTTTTTTAAAAATAATTACAATGCTTTTTCATAAACTACCATCAGCACTTTAAAATACGTTTCAATTATTGTAGTTAATTGAAACATATTTCATACACATGTAGCTGATTGCCTATCATAGCTGACTACGAGGTATTTGCGAAAATATTTTTAGCACTTCCAGTATACTGGGCGAGTTTTTTTTATCTTGAGACAACGGAGATACTGCATCAAATCAAAAAAAGATCTTAATAAGATTTGTTATAATGTAGGGGGCTTACTGAATGGTGCCGAACTTGATCCCCCACCTCACTCCCCATAGTGGGAGGGGGGACAACTTTGAAATCTTAAATGGGAACCTCCATTTTGTATTGCAGATTCAGATTCTACGCCATCAAGTATGTAGTTTTTGTGTGAAACTTTTTTTTTCAATTCGTAACAGATTACGCTTTAATCGCAAAAAACATGATTGTGAACTTCTAGAAAAAGTACACAAAAAAGAGAAGCAAGGAAACATGATTTTGTGTTATCTTTATTTTAACATAAACTAACATTTCAAAAAGCCATGTGTTCGAAACTGTGCCCCTTCACTTCGATACATTTATTTATTCGCAATTGGAACGATATTCAACGACACAAAACCGTACTTTATTCGGTACTTGACAAGCTGTGAATACTTACACATTGTCCGATCCCCATTTAGATTATTAATTATTAATGCAATACAAATTAGCTAGTGTTGAATATTTTAACAGTAATGGAGGCTATAACATTCCAAGAGAGAGTTGAAATGATTTACATCTATGGAAAAACTATCACACTGACAAAAGTCAATGCTAGGTTTTTCCACTATCACCAAACAACAATGCACAATCTCTCGACGCGCGTTTCGCTAACCAAGTTAGCATCATCAGGAGATGATTAATAGTGTCACTATTAATCATCTCCTGGGGGTGGCATAGAAATTTTAATAGTTTTCTTCAATGGTAGCACATTTGACATAAAATTGCTTGAAGTATGTCAAAATATATAAAATATAATATATAAAATATAAAAAATTGGGAAAATATTGTTGCATTGACAAGGTAAACTCGTACGCTATTTGTTTTATAACCATGATTTCATGCTGCTGAATCTTATGGTTTTTAATAAATAACTATATTTTATATTATTAGCGCTACAGGCCTTCGAGGCCCTTGGCTTCTACTTTCTTGACAACTTCTTTCCACCTATTGCGGTCCTTCGCTCTCTCCCTCCAATCATTTATCCTCGCCTCTTCTATGTCCTTTTTCACTTCTTCATACCATTTCTTCTTTGGCCGTCCTCTCCTCCGTTTGCCGCCTTCTCCTTCATATAATACCTTCTTGGCGACTCTCTGCTCTGGCATTCGAATAATATGTCCCAACCATCTAGCTCTCTGTGCCCGGATCTTCCTGGTAAGTTTCGCTTTTCCATACAATTTCATCACCTCCTTGTTTGAACGTCTTCGCCACTCGCCCTCCACAGTTTTGTTACATCCATAAATTTTCCTCAGCACTTTTCTCTCCCATATATCTAATTTCCTTTCATCTTCCAACGTCATTGTCCATATTTCGCTTGCATATAAAACAATCGGTCGTATGATTGTTTCGTACGCACGAACTTTGGTTGCCCCAGCCACATTTTTTGCTTGCACCATTTTCTTCAGTGACCCAACTGCTCTGTTTCCTTTTAAAATTCTTCTGTCTATTTAATTTTTTTCTTGAGCTGTGTTTGTTATTGTTACTCCTAAATATACAAATTGGTCCACTCTTTCAAATGTGTATTGCTTTTCCTTTGACTCGAGCTTAATATATTTGTTCTCTTTCGTAACCTCTGTGCGCATTTCCATGTATTTTGTTTTCTTCTCGTTTACTAATAACCCGTATTTTTCCGCCGTCTCGGTAAATGTTCTGAACATTTTCTCCAGTTCTCTTTCGGATCTCGTTAGTAAAACTACGTCATCTGCATACGCAATGCATTGCTCTTTGTGATGATATATTAATCCATTTCTTTGTATTTTACTGTCTGCATAAATAACTAAACTTCGATAAATAATGTGTCATTGATTTCGATACACACCAGTGTTAATATTCAACTTTCATTGGATTTTGTAATTAAAAAACTATTGTATCACATAAAAGGCATTGGCAACTAGTATACTATGAAATTATTGTTTTAGTACTCGTAAAGATAAGTTTTTCATGTATGCCGGTAAATGGTTGTAAACTTTAATGATTTGTACAATAGCACTTTTATTAACTATCGCTTTTGCTGTTTGTATCGGAAGTATGTAAGTATCCGTTTTTCATTGCTTTGGTATTATAGCACTGCTCCAGTTGACATTCTTTGAAGCAGTTAAAGTTCTTTATTGCACAAATATCACACATTCTGTGGTGTATAAAGGCTCGTTAGGCTAAGTATATATTTTTTTGTTGGAATAACTCTTTGTACTTTGTCATTTTTTTTACCGGTGAAACATACTTCTGGTGCATGTCTTTTGTGAAACAAAGATTGTGGAGGCATCGGTGCAAGGTCCCCAGAACACAATACCATTATCTGAGGCGAGAACATTCATATGCATGGTAAGCTGTGAGGTTGGCATTTTCATTCAAATATTTAGATATTGTTCGTAAAGCATAGCGCAACGAAGAGATTTTTCCTGCTGGATAGTTAGATAGATTGTGGGGCTTCCAATTCAATCGCATGTCGAAATGCATTCCTAAACATATTACAGTATCTAGCCCTTTTAATTGTTTCTTTTGGTATATAATTGTGATTGACTCCTGTCTGAAGTACCTAAGTAAAGTGGACACGGTGTCCCACGGGTGATTCCTCTCCTCCTCTACATATATATTGCGATTTGTAAACACCTCTATGAGTTTTCTAGACATATATTCGAGGTCTGTTTTCTCTTGTGCTAGCACTACCTAATCATCAGCATAGTGTAGTGCATAAAGAGTTGTATCGCCAATAACCAATCCCATGATTCTACACTTTTTCTTCCATACTCTTAACGCTTCATGAACATATATGTTAAACAAAATTGGAAATATACAGCAACTTTGCTTCAAACCCATCGCTGTCAGAAAGCCGTCTATTTTGGTCCTGTCTCTATATAATTCTTTGATGGCATCTATTAATGTCTTGTTAATGTTACTTCTTACAGGCTTTTCTTACTTAAATAAATCAATGTTATCACATCGGACAAACACACATGTAGAACATATTTAACTAATACAAAGCTATGATTGATTGATTTGCAAAATGAATACAAATGCATAATAATAACCAGCACCAATCCAGGTCGTTGAATTCGCGATAACAGCTCAGAAAACAGAGAACAAAAAAACAAACAAACAAATAAAGACGATGCTTGTGCGATTACGGGCACTTTGGGACAGACCATTTTACGTTATATGAGGCGTTGAATACATTTTTCTTTAGACGTTTTTATTTTTCGTAAAAGAAGTAGCGTTTATTCGTAGTATCAAGAACCGAAGCAATAAACATGGACAAAGGAAACCACTATAAACTTCTGTATTTCTGTACTTCTGTAATGTTTAAAAATGGCGACAAAGCAAACGTATTGTTGTATTAAGTGCAATGTTAATCTCAATTATCCCAGTGATAAACTGACTGATAAAGTGGTAAAGTGTTACAAAGAGTGCGGTAATTGTATACATGTAACTTGTAGTGCTTTTAAACCTGGTGAAATTAAAATATTAGAGACTTACAAAAATAACATCAAATGGGTATGTGACGACTGTTCCTCCGGAACGACAAATAAAACATTGGATCAAACACTTCAGTTAATTACAAAACTTACTGAAAAGGTCGAAAACTGTATGAAACTTATCCAAGAGCAATCCGATAAGTTAAATAACCAAAACAAATTAATATCAGAACTTCACGAACAGAAAATTGATAAAATGCAAGAAAAGAGACCGATAACGCGCTCTTCCGTAGCGAATACAAACTACACTAAGCCAGTAAAGCCATCCCAGTCATACAAGGACGCAGTGTCTAAAGATAAAGACACCAATATCGAAACAGATATTTTTAAAAAGGACATAATAAACGAAAAAACCATAAATATACCAAAGGAGAAAAACCAGCAGCAAACACCAAAGAAAAATACGGTGGAGAATATTCCAAATAAGAACAATTCCGGTAAAGAAATTGATAATCTAAAACAATATAAACATAAAACAATTATTGGAAGGAAAGAGCATACGACACTGTCGGCACTTGAAGGCAGAAAATGGGTATTTGTGTCGCAATTCAAACGCGATACTACAGAAGATAATGTAAAACAATATTTATTGGAAAGCAACATAAACGTACTTGACTGTATAAAATTAGAAATTAAAAATACCAATATTGCAGCATTCAAAATAGCCATAAATAAGAGTAGCGTTGATCAGTTACTTGACGCGGATCTATGGCCAGCTAATACGATCATTAGACCGTACAGAAATTTTCACCGGCAGGCGGTTTCTCTTCGAGAAACATAGATATTAGTAGTCGAAATTATAAATATACAGATAAAATAACATTATTACACCAAAATATACAGAGTATAAAAAATAAAACTCATCACATATGTACTTTTCTTGAGTCGCAGCACACGAATATTCAAATTCTATGTTTGACCGAACACTGGTTGAAATCAGGCGAAGAGAAGTTTGCAAAAATTGATGGTTACACACTTATCTCTTGTTACACTCGACCAAATAGGTTTCATGGAGGATCTTGTATATATACAAAAATAGGATATGACTTTGAAAATCTCTTAGATATTGAAAAAGAAAATTGTGAGATGGTAATCGAATGTAGTGCCATAATATCATGTAAACAGAAGCTTATAGTCTTAAATATTTATCATCCTCCACTAGGTGATATAAATATATTTTTTCAAAGACTTGAAAATATTCTGGAATTAATATCTTCCAAATACAGCACTTACACATTGATACTAACAGGGGACTTTAACATAAATTTTAGAAATGATACAGATACAAATGTAGAAAGGTTCTTGGACATTATGGCATGTTTCGGTTTACAGCATGCGATAAATGGTCCAACAAGAATTACCACACGATCCTCGACACAAATTGATAATATTTGCACAAATGCCAACACTTTTGAGGCAAAAATCTTAACAACAGCTCTGTCAGATCACGAAGGTCAAATTATTGAAATTCCAAATGACCAACAACGAACTACACCCTGCAAAAGTAACTATGAAAGAAAAAGGTTTTATACAGACGCAAAAGTTAGTGAAATAGCACATATTTTAAGAGAACATGATTGGTCTAATATGTATAATATGGAAACCGTGGATGAGGCGTATATGTATTTTTACAATCAAATTCTGTTAGTGATAGACATGGTGTGCCCTGCGAAATACGTTAAAACCAAAGATAAAATAAATGATACAAAATGGATTACTAATGAATTGAAAATGAAATGTGGCATTAAACGTCAGTTATATGAGGAACTTCAAAAGAGTAAAATTTCCAAAAATTATTATGATTCCTACTGTACACACGTGACACAAAGTATTAAAAACGCAAAAATAAATTATAACTCGAATTATATAATAAACTCAAAAGACAAAATAAAGGCTACTTGGAACTTAGTATCTAAAATAACTGGTAAAAGTCATAAAAAACACAATGTATTAGAGGATATACAAATGGAAAATAATACACATGATAATTTAGAAAAATTAAACGAAATCAACAAATATCTATTAAATGCATGTACTGAAGTGAACCAAAATAATGCTTCTCCAGCGGCTATACCCTTAAGGAGGTGTGATGACACATGCTATATGCTACCGACAAACTCCAATGAGATAGTTAACATCATTGCTGAATTAAAAAACACTTGCTCTGTTGGACACGATGAGATACCAGTGTCACTGTTGAAATCATCTGCTGCGTACATTGCCGAACCACTAGCTTACATAATCAACTTAAGCCTTCAAACGTGTACTTTTCCAAGTAATCTAAAAAAAGGAATTGTAACCCTTATACACAAAAAGGGGGATAAACAACGAATAACAAATTATAGACCCATAACTTTGTTATCCAATGTATCTAAAATATTTGAAAAAATTATAAACAAAAGATTAACAACATTTCTAGAAAAATTTAATCCCTTGAGTAACAAACAAAGTGGCTATCAAAAAGGAAAATCAACAGCAACAACCATATATCAAGTTTTAGCCGAAATTCTGCAAGGCGTAAACGATGGTGATCATGTAGCTAGTTTATACATAGACCTGTCAAAAGCCTTCGACAGCGTTGACCACCACATATTATTTGAAGAACTCGAAAATGCTGGAATTCGTGGACAGAGTCTCAAACTTCTTCAGTCGTACCTAGAAAATAGAATGCAGTGTGTAAAGGCGCAAAGCAGTAGCGGTACGATACTTACATCGTCCTGGGAGATAGTGCGGAAGGGGGTTCCGCAGGGCTCCGTCCTTGGTCCTATTCTGTTCCTGGTTTACCTTGACCGATTGCCGGATATTCAGCGGGATCTTGTGGCGCTCTTCGCAGATGATGTGTCAGTTGTTATAAAAGCCGCGAACCTGGACACCCTGAAAGATAAAATTGTACATGCACTAGATATAAATAAAAGCTGGTTTGAAAACTATAACCTAAAACTAAACATAAAAAAGACTAATTTACTTAAATTTACAATAAGAGATACATATCAACTTAGCATAAAATACGAAGACGAAGAACTCACTTCAACTAGCTCGACTACGTTCCTCGGGTTAAAAATCGACGACCACCTTAATTGGAAGAAACACGTGGATTACATCGCTGCCAAGATTGCTCCATTCAGCTACGCCCTGCGAGTGGTCGCTACTTCGGTGAGTGTGTTCGCGGGCTTGAGTGCTTATCGTGCGTATGTTGAAGCGCGCCTACGGTATGGGTTGGTGTTTTGGGGCAATGGTAGTGATGTGAACCGATTATTCAGGATCCAAAAACGTTGTATTCGCAGTGTATTCGGTCTAAAATGTAGAGACACATGCAAAGACATTTTTATTAATCAAAATATACATACACTTACCGGTTTATATATCCTTGAAAGCGCAATGTTTGTTCGAAAAAATTACGACACTTTTTTTCGTGAATTTGAACTAAAACATACTTACTCCACAAGAGCGACAACTAACAGAAGCTATATATCGGGACCAAAAGCAAACTTGGCAATTATACAAAAAAATGTTGTTTTACATTTAATTAAGATTCATAACCACATACCTATAGAATTACGCCTTTTAAGTGATAAGATATTCAAACATAAATTAGAAATAGTATTATATAAACATTCATTTTATAGTATAAAAGACTTCTTCGATTGTAAACTGACAATGGTATAGCTCTCCTTTGCTTTTATATTATCCTTTTATGTAGTGATGTACATTCATGTATTGTTACTGTATTTACTTTTTTTAATGACGTGTTCTATACTTTTTGTAATATTAGAACGAATAAAAAACTAAACTAAACTAAACTAAACTAAACTAAACTAAACTATTTTAGTGGCACTTAATGTAGTGTAATTGCTATTCAATTGAATTATATAGTTTCAGAAGGTATTGTAAATGTCGCTTTACTATTGGGGCGGATTTTCCAGTTATTTGTTTCAGAGTATGGCAAATTTCTCTTTTCTAATGCAATTCGCCACCAAGAAATGCGTTAAGAATTAAAAAATAAAATTCAATTTATTGAATGTTTTTTAACTAATGAAATTTTCATCGTGGCTGTTATTTGTTCAATAATTTCAACATGTAAGCGATAAATAAAAAAAAAATAAATAGCCCATTAGTTTAACATAATCTGTAGTAAGATTCCTGTCTGATTTTCAGTTTTCTCAAAATTTTAACATTTGCAGTTCCTTGATAACGTGCCATATCTTACAAGCTATGTAATTTTACAATGAGGAATGTGTGTCAAAGTTTGTCCAAACAGAAATGTAGATTTTGTACAAACTGCTAATAAATTGATCGCCAAATTGATGACCCATAACTTTAGAAAGCTCATTTTTTTTTAAAAGAACGAAAGTAATTCTGGTTGAGGCATACGATGCCGACATAAATTTTCCATTGAGAAATATTATCTTTAACGGTTTTATACATATTAGTCATTTCACTGGCATTTGTAGGTATTTTTTTGCAGTATGACACAGAAATGACGAGTATACTGAGAGAAGAAATGGTTGTACAGTTAGCTGTTTTACAGTTAATTTAACACTAAACAAGTGACGTCGTCTAAACATTAAATTAACATTGAGTTGTTTAGCAAAACCGCTCTAATAGTTATTAAAAGATAAGCTCCCAAAATGGCTAACTGCATTTAAAAATATAGCATGCTAGCTTGGTAACGATAACTACCTGTGTTAAAAATAAATTGACGACAGTTCATCAACAGCAAAAAGTAAATATAATATGGAAGATTATTTAGAATTATTTTTATTATTAAATTAATTTCGTATTTCTGGGAAGTTAATGTTAAAGACGCAATTTATTATAGGTTAAATTTTTCGAATTTTCCAAAGAGCAAAATTATTGTTTGTTGTGCGTACTTGCGTTTCGGTACCTAATATTATTATTTTTAAAATTTTAGGTAAATTGATAATATATTTAATATTATTACTCCGATAAATAAGCAGAACACCAAAATACTTAAAAAAAGGAGAATGTAGCTATCTCATTTACATGAATCACCCTAAATTTATAGATTTTATTATTAGAATTTTCAGAATTTTCAGAATTTTCAAAAAGGAAAAATATTTACGTTTTTATCGAACTTATTTCTTACTTCCTGCTAGTCTTATATATGTATCTAGTTTATATGAATCGGATTTCATAGTCCTGCTTTTATATCAAGGCTGATCCTCGTCGTATAATACTTTTAACCTACTTCGAAATAGAGTACGTTTCTCCGGAATTAGTTTCAAGCGAAAATTTAAATATACCGGAAGGAATCCTATTTTAAAATACTTACAGTCGTTTCAGTCGAATGTTGCCGGAAAATGCATTCGAGGATATTCTAGTTAGTTTATTGTCCGTGAGAATCCTGTAACAATAAAAATAGATACATTTGGTTTCGCTGTAACAACCAAGGATTGGCTAAAATGTTTATTATTACTATAAAAGTACGAAGTAATACGAATAAAACTGCATTTGGCTTTTGTCTCTCACATATATATGAAAATTGGAGTAACATAATTTTTCTATGAAAAATTTAAGGGATGACGAGCGGATGCAGTGGGTTCATAAATGTGAAAAATTGATTTCATTAATGTTTATTTATATTTCTTGCTTGATTTTAATAGCAGAGTAATCGAACATAGTCGATATACAACACTGAAGGGTAGAACTTCCTAACTTTACTAATTACAATTTAACAAAATATCTATAATATCTTACTTATAAGCAGTTAATAATAATTTAAGTTGTTGGGTTAACAAATTTAACTTTAACTGAAGTATGCATCAGAATCAAAAAATGCCACCAGGCGGGGCTCATGGAACAACCAGGGAAACGACTGGCAAGCCGGCAATGTCACAGATCGGTCACAGATCTAGCTCGGACAATTCGTAGATTGTTAGTCCCGCTAGATAGCTCGTGTAAACCGAGAACACTCGACTGCGTATGTAGTGATTCCAGGAACGGCTTGCCATGCCGCAATAAAAACCGTCTAAATACACTTATGTCCGGTTTCTAGAAAATTTGCTTATGAGTTCGATAAGTATTGGGTTGTTGAAGTTATCGAAGCGATAAAATCACTGACTATTTCTGAAAGCAACCTCATCATAAGTTAACAGTTTCATAGTTATTAGATGATAAAACAGTTATGCCAGTTGCTAATTGTTTTATTGCAAATTTCGTGCTTAATATTATACTCCGAAATTTGTTCGTTAAAATTTTGCATCGCACCGGACAAAAATAATAAAATTTTATAACTATTTTTTTGAAGCTGGTCATTTTCGCATCGTGTGCAATACAATGTTATTGGAAAACAAAAAAATGTGATCCAGATCTCGTCCAGATAACTTTACGGAGTTTGAAAAAATATTTTATTTGATATTATCACGTGCAAGTTTGTTGATGATGGTAGAAAATAAAAAAATAGACGATGTACCCGCAACTCTTAAAAATGAAGCTTGGGAAATAATTACGGCATTGTTTAATAGCCAGGCTGAAACAGGAATAAGAACTGCAAAACAAATTGCATGCTGTGTACGACACTTTTATCTGAAGCACTTGATGAATCGTTATCCAGGTCCATTAGAGTATAACCTACGATGTGATCATATGGTACATTATTATGGTTATTTCGCTGAAGTAATAAGCACATCAATTTGTACTACCTACTACATAACATATTACCGATACTTACTTCATATATAATAATAATAGTAATATTGAAATCAATATTTTTCTTTAACAAACTTAGAATAGAATTATAACCTAAACTTCCCAATCTCTACACAAAAATAATAGTTTCAACAACTTATACGTTTCTACGCATGCGTCACTTATTTTATCGCACCGTTGAAGTTATAGAGTCGGTATGGAATCGGTAAGTACGTTTTGAGCTTTCAGAAACACTTTTTCGAGTTATGGAACGAATATCGAATACATAACTTTATCGGTTGGATTAATCCGTTCTCAAAAACCGCACGTTAGTGATGCTGATGCTATTGCATGAGTGTGGAGCAAAGGAACTAAAAGTTGTTAAAGTAGTCTTTAAGCTTTCACGGCCGTCGTTGCTGGCTGCTCTTCGGTTCTCGGGTTCTCTGCCGTGTAGAAAGTTTGAATTGCTTGACGTTTCGATCATGGTGTCGTGATCTTCTTCAGAAGTGAAGTGACTAGATTATCCTGATCCGGGGTTAATATATCGTCGTGTGTTCTTTGGGGTGCGTAACCGTTCCGCTCTGTTGATGCGTGTCCGTTGCTCTCCGTTGGAATGTGAACATTGATTTCCAGATACTTGGTAATTATAGTTCGTCTTCTCTGTTGATATTTTTCGGATTTTTCTGTATTTCAATAACTTCTCTGTACAATCTTCTCCAGTAATGTGGTTCGGCTGCTAGTTTTCTGCATTTGTAAAAGTTGATTCCGTGTTTCGTGTTTGTTGAGTGTTCTGCTACTGCTGATTTGTATGTTGTACTGATGTTGATGTTTCTGCCTGTTTGTCCAATGTATTACCTTTCCACAAGTGCAGGGTATCTCGTAGACTCGTGGATTTTGGAGCGGTGAGGTACGATCTTTCGGTGAAGGTAATTTAGTTGATGGTTTTTCTGGAGCATTGAAGATTACTTTGATGTTGTGTTTCCGAAGCTTTCTTCCGATTTGGTCAGTGCATCCTTTGATGTATGGCAGGCAAGTCGTTCCAGTAGTGGTTGTTGTTTCTTCCTGTGGTTTTGGTTGCTTGTTGATGGTAGCTGTAATGTCTTTCATCATCAAGACAGGCATCAAAACACCAAGATTATATGGACTCCCAAAAATACATAAAGACGGAAATCCCATGAGGCCTATTGTATCGGCAGTGGGTTTCGCTACGTATCCTTTAGCCAAATACCTTGCCAAGAATATTCAACCACTCGTAGGAAAAACGGAGACATAGGTACATCAAGAATTCGGCGCATTTCATAGATAAAGTCAAGAATGTCAAAGTGGAGAAGAATGACGTTTTAGTGAGCTTCGACGTGAAATCGTTGTTAACTAATATCCCGATAGATGAAGCTGTCACCATCATCCGACAACGCTCCCAAGAAATCAACATGGAAGATGACCCTTTTGATTTAATAAAACTCTGCGCATCTTCTACATATTTTGCCTACGACGGAGAATTGTACGAACAAGCAGAAGGAGCCGCCATGGGATCACATTTGTCTCCAGTATTAGCTAACATTTTTATGGAAGCATTCGGGAACACCGCCATTGCATCAAGTGAACTAAAACCAAAATGCTGGTATTGGTACCATGGAACCGTTGGCCGTATGGAACCGACACATTACCTAAATTTCTGGAACACCTCAACAAACAACACAACCAAATACAATTTACCATGAAACTCGAAGGAGATTGCTCCTTACCTTTTCTGGACGTGCTACTCAAGAGGAAAGGGAACCAAACACTGGGACTCCAGGTTTACTGAAAACCAACCAACACAAATGGATAGCGATGCAAATTCTCACCATCACCCAGCACAAAAACGAGGAATCTTAAACACATTGGTGCATAGAGCTAAGACGATATCAGATGAAGAATACCTTGAAGCCGAACTCCAACATCTGAAGAACACACTACGACAAAACGACTACATACTCAAAGACATTACACCTACCATCAACAAACAACCAAAACAACAGGAAGAAACAACAACCAGTACTGGAACGACTTGGCTGCCATACATCAAATGATACACTGACAAAATCGGAACAAAGCTGCGCAAACACAACATCAAAGTAATCTTCAATGCTCCAGAAAAACTATCAACTAAATTACCTTCACCGAAAGATCGTACCTCGCCGCTCCAAAATCCAGGAGTCTACGAGATACCCTGCGCTTGTGGAAAGGTATACATTGGACAAGCAGGCAGAAACATCAATACCAGCTTAAAAGAACATATGCGAGATACAAAGTATGAATACACAGACAAATCAGCAGTAGCAGAATACTCAACAAACACGAAACACGGAATCAACTTTCACAAATGCAGAAAACTAGCAACGGAACCACATTAGTGGAGAAGATTGTACAGAGAAGCTATTGAAATACAGAAGAATGCGAACAATATCAACAGAGAAGACGGACTACAATTACGAATTATGTAGAAATCAATCCTCACATCCCAACGGAGAGCAACGGACACGCCTCAACAGAGCGGAACGGTTACGCACCAAAGGACACACGACGATATATTAACAGGATAAACTACTCACTTCACTTCTGAAGAAGATCACGACAAGATGATCGAAACGTCAAGCAATTCAAACTGTTTTCATGACAGAGAACCCGAGAACCGAAGAGCAGCCAGCGAAATGGTGTGTATGGTGCTCCACTTAAATTAACGGAGCACGTGTTCATTTACTTTTGGGGTACTTTATATAAAATGAATCCAGAATTAAAAATAGAGCTATAATCGAAGATTCGGATTTCGCAGCGACACCCATAGATGCAAACGTTCTGATAGTGATACACACTCATTTCAAATAAAACGTTGAAACAATAGCACAACTTGCCATAGTCTTTCCGTTTTCGGTAACAAAAATTTCAATGGGGTTGACGCAATACACTAGGAATAGGTATGTATATTTAGAAGTGTGAAGGTGTGTTTCACAACCCGAAGCTTCCCCCAGCAATAATGCAAAGTGAATATCTATCAGCTATCTTTTTCTATGCCACCTTCCTATAATATGTCATTTAAGCAAGTTCAATCTAAAAAATAAGTTTCTTATTTAGAAACAGCCAGTATAATTTGGCATATTAATGTATATGCCAAATTATACAGGGTGTCCCTGAAATAAGAGTACAACGTATTAAAAATGGGAAGCCCTAATTTTATTACACCTTTTATCTAAATTAATTTTTCCAAAATTCCCACGCATACGTGAGGAAAAAAATGGCAAAGATATTTATTAAATATCCGTCACGCCACTGGTATTTGAGACACTACACTTCTAACCAACGAAGGTAGGGCAGGCAACACGCGACATATAACTACGCTCTGAGTCTCAGTCTGTCTGGATCCTTACGCATGAACACATCGGATATGGCTTTTACCACACGCGAGTTGTTCGATATGATTTATGTCTACGGCGAAGCAGGAGGAAGTTGTCGAAGAACTCTACGTATCTACCGGCAGCGATACCCCAATCGTAGAACCCCGTCTTACACGTGTATAAAGGATACGGTGTTTAGATTAAGAGAAACTGGTCGATTGCTACCAAATTACGAAGGTCGCGGACGTGAAAGACCACGTCGAATTTTTTTTTTTTTTTTTTTTCATTTATTTAAACCATAAGCATATACATATATACATATACAAATTCTCATATATATATACAACATACTCGCTCAGGTGGTGTTGCGGATTTTCCCGTCCTCTGTCCTCGTCTCGAGTTGCTGAGATTTCCGTCTCGTCTCGGACTATCGGTATCGAGGGCGCTGTTGTTTATGTTCGCTCTTCTTCGCTCTTCTTGTTTTATATTAGTTGTCTCTTAATCATTTGTGTGATTTTGTTTTTGTATTGCATAAAGTTTAAATTTTTTATTTGCTTTGGTAGTAAGTTGAATTGGGTTATAGTTTCTGTAGTTGGTACCTTTTTGTATTTGTTACATGTGATTTTTTCTGTTCTAATATAAGATTGTCTTCTCGTTGTGTAGTTGTGTATATCGTTAGTGCTTGTTAGTTGAGTATTTGTTTTTATTATTTTTTTTCGAATTTTGTATATAAATATTAATTTTTTCTGTTTTATTAACTGTTGGAGATTTAATTCTTGTGTTATTTTATATACGTCTGTTGTTGGAGTTCTGTTATGCAAACCATATATTAGTTTTAGAATTCTGTTTTGTTGCCTTTGTATTTTCATTAGATTTTTCTTGGTTGTATCTGTCCAGATGTTTATTAAATAACTTATATGTGAGGTAAATATTGCATGGTAGATTGATTTCTTCATGTGTTTCGGAATTATAGTTTTGATTTTGTTTATTGTTGCTATTGCTGTTGCATTTTTTTTAATTAAAGTGTTTATGTGTTTGTCCCATTTTAAATCGTTTTGTATTAATAATCCAAGGTATTTTATATGTTTCACTTGTTGGATGTCTTGATTGTTGAATGTTATTTTGAAGTTGATAGGATTTAGCGCTTTTTGGAAGACCATATATTCTGTCTTCTGCTCGTTTATTGTTAGGAGGTTTTCTTCACACCATTCCTCTATTTTTATAACATCGGTGTTGATTTGTTGTTGTATTATTTTTTTATCTTTCCCTGAATATATTATACACATATCGTCCGCATAAGCGTATATTTCTCCGTGAGTGTCAATGTTAAAGATATCGTTTGTGTACATTATGTAAAGAATTGGAGGTAAATTTCCACCTTGCGGTATACCATATTCTGCATTTCTTGGTTGGCTCTCAACGCCGTTTACTATTGTTGTTTGGGTTCTATCCATTAAATATGTTCTTATTAAATTATTTTCAGCTTCTTTAATTCCTAATTTGGTCAGTTTTTGCACTAATTTTGTTTTAGAAATTGTATCAAATGCCTTTTTCATGTCTATGAATACCACCACTACTATGTTTTTCTGTTCTACTTCAGCTTTTATTTCATTTAATAAATCGTTTACTGCTGATGACGTCCCAGAATTTCTTTGAAACGCATACTGCATTTTATGTATTATCTTGTGTTGAGTCAGATATTCACTTATTTGTGCTTGTATTGCTTTTTCTAGTATTTTGGATAGCGTTGAGAGTAAGCTTATTGGTCTGTAGTTTTCAGGGTGTAGTCTGCTTCCTTTTTTAAATATGGGTATTATTTGTGTTTTCTTTAGGTATGATGGGAATTCTCCATTCTTGATGGTATTATTGATCAGTTCTGTTAGTATTGGTGCTAAGTGGTTTCTATTTTGTTTCATTATTGTAGATGTAACTTTATCAAAACCAGGTGTTTTGTTGTCTTTCAATCCTACTATAATTTTATGTATTTCTTCTTCAGTTAATTCTTTTAATTTGAATTGTGTTTTTAACTCGGGGATATTTATAGATGTTATTTTCTTCTTTGTCTTTTTTAATTGTTTCTCAGCTAGTTTCTTGCCTATATTTGCGAAGTATTGATTTATCTCTTCAGGTATTTGGTTTGGATTTGTTGTTGCTGTTGCATCTTCTTTTAAAATTTCTTCTATTTTTTTGTTTCTTGCATTCACACCATTTACTTCTCGCGTAATTAAGTTCCATGTCTTAGAAGGTTGCGTTTTGTATTGCTCAAATTTCTTGGTGTAGTAATTCTTTTTCGTGTTTTTGATTGTGTATAATGTGTTCTGTTTTGCTGTATAATAAGCATTTTTATAGTTTTCATTTAGGGGATGTTTTGTATGCTTTTTATATAGGTTATTTCTTTTTTTAATTTCTTTAAGTACATTATCGTCTATCCATGGACATGCTTCTCTTCTTTTGATAGTTTTTGTTGTTTGATTTTTTTCGATTATTTCCTGTAATGCAATTGACAATTTCTTAAATGAGCTCGTATCAGTTTGTTGTATGTTTGATATTTGGTATGCTATATTTTTGTGATTTGTTTGTTTTTTTTCAAAGTATTTGTAGTCTTGTACTTGTCTAGTTGTTGATACTTTTGTTCTTACTGCATGGTGATCTGATATGTTTGTAGGTATTATTTTTATCTTAATTTTGTCTTTAATATTTGTCATAACATGATCTAATATACTATGGTTGTTCGTGACATTTTTCCGAGTGTAATGTTTTTGTGTCTTCTTATTTAGTATTCTATAATTGTATTCTCTGAATACGTTTTCATAGTTCTTTATGGTGTTATCTTTGTTTAATAGATTTATGTTAAAGTCGCCCATTATTACGTGCTTTCTTCGTTTACATAGTATGTTATTTTTGAGCGCATTTTCAAGAATATAAAAAGGTATCTGTGGTGGTTTATATATTAAAGTTATCATAATTTCGCCCTCAGTTAATAAGATGGATAATATCTCGATGTTACTTATTGTTTGGTTGGAAATGACTTTGTATTTTACGTTCTGGTGTATATACATTGCTACTCCTCCTCCTCTATTATTAATTCTAGAGTTAAACTCAGCATTGTAATTTTGTAGATGGTATAGGTGTTCATCGGTTTGTGATAGCCATGTTTCAGTTAATGCTATGATATCAGGATTTTTTTCTATGGTAGGAATTGTCTCAAATTCAGTTATTTTGTTTTTAATGCTTCTAATGTTTTGCATATATAAGGTGTACATTTTTAGTATGGATTTGTTTTTCTTTTTTGTTTATAGTTATTACTTCTAAGCATTTAGTTTTTCTGTTGGAGGAGATCTTCAGGGGTCTTAATTTTTATTTTTTGACTTGTTTCCGATTTTCTTATGTAGATGTGTCC
Source organism: Cetonia aurata (assembly GCA_949128085.1). Lineage (NCBI taxonomy): Eukaryota > Metazoa > Arthropoda > Insecta > Coleoptera > Scarabaeidae > Cetonia > Cetonia aurata. Next base: position 6,147,842 of record OX421885.1, read on the forward strand.
ATCTCTTGTCCATACGTATTTTACTTTCTTCTCTTTTTTTAGTTCTCTGGCTGAATAAAATAACATATTCGACATTTTTGTTAATTGTTCGTTTATGTAAATATTATTATTTTTGCCTTTAAGCTGGCAGTCTTTTATAGTTATTGTGCCCATATCTTTCCTAGCTCTTAATATGTCTGTTTTTAGTTTTGCTGTTTCCAGTTCAACAACTATTGGGCTATTCTCTTTTTCTGTATTTTTACGGTAGGCATTAATTATACCGTTCCCTATATTGACGTTAATTTTTTTCATTATTTTTGTTACTATTTCTTTTATATTCTCTTTGTTTTCTTGGTTTTCGACTCCGTTTATTATTATATTGTTTTTAATTAACTCTTTCTCATTATCGTTTATAACGTTTTCCAAATATTTAACTCTTTCTGTCAGTCTTTCATTCTCTTTTTCATTTTCCTTTAACTTTTTCTTGATTTGTTTGTTTTCTTCTTGTAACTTGTCAAACTTTTCCGCCATAAAATCTATTGATTTTTGCATTTCTTGTAGGGTCTTATATATCGTGTTATTCGATACTTCATTATCGCTATCGCTACTGTAGGAATCATTTTTTGTACTTTTAATATTTTTTTTCCTAGTTTTTGGCATTTTTATTCAATAATATATATAGGATAAGGTGGGATAGACTCTTCACACCTGCGCGGTCCTTCGCGGTGTCTGACAAGACAGAGAAATAAGACCACGGATGGTAATTGGTATTAGAACAATGGGAAGGTTATGATTGAATAAAATAAAAAGAAAAAATTTACTATTAGAATCTAAGTTTTATGTTAGGTCGATATGTGTATGCGTTTCTATGTAAAGCGAACAAAACCCACAAAAACATAAGGAACCACTAAAAAAAACTTACGTGTAGTTCTTGGGTCCGTGCGATGTTATCGTTAACTTTCACTTTTTATCGCGAAGCGTTTATTTCTACATATATTTATTTTACTCTTGTATGTGCTATTATGAATATTTCAATATCAGTAAATACTGTAATGATTTTGTCGTTTTATTTATATTAAAGATTTTTCGGAGAGCGATTTCACATGTGACTGTTTCGTTCGGCAACTCACGCAACATTTTACGAGCCGAAGAAGAATTGCTGGATATTGTGAACAGAAATGCAGGTGTAAGTACACGTGATGCTGCAGGGCAAGTGGGGGTGTCACGCAGTACGGCACACCGCATTTTTCGAAGAAACTTGTTACACCCGTATCACATTCAACGTGTGCAGGAACTTACTGAAAATGATGGTCTTCCGCGAATTCGATTTTGCACCTGGTGTCGTGAACGTCTAGCAGAAAATGTTAACTTTTCTGCAAACGTTTTGTTCACAGATGAATGCTGTTTTACCAGAAATGGTATTATGAACCTCCATAATACTCATCATTGGGCAGATGCTAATCCGCAAGTGACCCGACAACATCGGTTTCAGCATCGCTTTTCGGTCAACGTCTGGGCAGGTATTATAGGTGACTCTCTCCTAGGGCCGTATGTGCTGCCTCAGCGGCTCAATGCGGAAACTTATTTAAATTTCTTAGACAACGTTTTGCCGAACTTTCTGGACGATGTGCCGCTTGACAAACGCAGAAGGATGTGGTTTATGCACGACGGAGCGCCAGCACATTTTTCCCGAAGGGTACGTGAGTTTTTAAATGTAACATATCCCAAATGGATTGGACGAGGAGGTCCCACTGCGTGGCCTCCTCGCAGTCCAGATTTAAATCCACTGGATTTTTTTTGTGGGGTTACATGAAAACTCTTGTCTACAGTGCTGGTGATATCGAAACTGCAGAAGACCTACGTCAAAGAATTTTTAATGCAGCACAGCGCATTAGACAAGAAGCACTTTTTCAACGGGTTCGTGAGAACTATTTACGTCGTATAGATGCATGTTTGCTAGCTGAAGGAGGACACTTCGAACATTTTATTTAACACTTCTCCTGTTTCGCCGGTTTGCAAATCGGTTCTTTTCAGAACCAACAATTGATTATGAAAGAGAAAAAAAGAAATAATTACGCACATTACCTTCGTCACATCAAATCTCAACTTTAACAATGATGTTTATTTCAGACAGCTGTCATTGATCAGATTACGCACAAGTGAATAGAGTTATTCATTAATAGATTCCACATTTTACTTTCAATATCTTCTTTGAAATTTGCTTTAAATTTCGCGTACGTAATAATATTGGAGTCGTTGACTCGTATAAGCTGCATACAATGATTATCTGTATATCACAGCTGTATTTACAAATGACCTTAAGATATAGTATAAACACAGATAGTGGATCCATGGGCGGCACATCCGTGACGTTTCAATGAGTTTTTAATTGTATATTCGATATTGCAATTGGCGTACGAATTTTTGGATACTTATTCAGTATAATTTGGGTTTCCCATTTTTAATATTTTGTACTCCTATTTCAGAGACAACCTGTATAGGCTGTTGTGACATATTATTTATTTATTATAACAAGCAGTTTTATATTACATAATAAGCGTCTGAAAAAGCAAATAAAGGTTGTGTATCGTATAAAATATTCGAGAACGCCATAAGATTTTGACAGATAATTTGAACAATAATAAATAACACAAAACACACTCTAACAATAAGCATAAACCCACTTTTATTAGAAATATAAAAGAAGGTTGTAGTATTATAGCGAGGAAAGTATTAATATTCCATTCAAGTTACCCGTAGTATTTGTGTCTCAAGAGAAGCTGGCCTTTTCTTTCAGCACCATCAATCATACCGGCAAATGGAAAGGCGTCAGCAAGAGGAAATTCGGACCATCATTCATAAACGAGTCAACGCTTCTTTAAAGGAAGCGTTAATAAGTGGGGAAAGAAAGAATTAAAAATGTATAACGAGATATTAATCTAAGTCCTTAGCGTATTTTCGTTGGGAAACGGTACGCTCTTAAGTGGTGAAATATTAAAGAGGAGAACTTTATTTATCAGCCATCTCTATCACGTTTACTCGAGCTGATGACATGCAAATATGTATACAAAACTGCAGCTGATATTAAGTATTACTATATGAAATACTGAATGATGAATAAATATTGATATCTATACTGGAATCCGGTTATACGCATCTTTTATTTTTGTTCCTGCTGTTTATTTCTTTAAACATAAAAACATTGATCACAATGTTTAAAAACTTTTATATCTGTTTCTTTTATTTGATGCACATTGACGATTCCCACTCGCTTTTTTTTCTAAAATCAATTACAAGTGCAAAAGAAAAACGCATTAATGACGTATAATTAAAATTTCTACACTACTATAGGTGGTCCAGTTATTTTTAAAGTAGTTTTATTTGTTATTTTAACTTCAGGTAGTACAAATTAAACCAGAATATGTAACGATTGTCAACTTCCAAGTTAATGATAACATTTACCGAGGTGTTCTAGGAATCAGCTTTTTTTTTTAGTTAGCTCCGCCTGCCTCCGGAGCGATCTTCCTGTGGTTTGATAGTACATGCATAACTCCAATAAAAAATCATCACCATCTATCACCGGCTGCACTAGTAGTAGCAATTTCAGTTGTTGTTTACATGATGTTTACCTATTTCCAATAAGCAAATTTAGACAATGTATGAAGCTCTTGTTAGTCTTGGAGCTAATTGAGCGATGCTAAAACATGCGTAGAAATATAAAGCTACCGCTTTATTATTATATTGATTAATCGTAAAAGATATGAGCAAATTATTAATATTTTGTTGTAATTATGAAGAATTTATTACAGATATATATACAGCAAAAACTGATATCAGTTTAACGTACACAGTAAAAAATTTCTGCGTGTAAACCTCAAAAAGTAAGTGGTAAAAAGTTTGCGTGCAACAATTAACACCTAATTTGGTTAAAGTTGCATTTTGTTACCAAAATCAATTAGGTAAAGACATCTTTGCCCAATATTTGAAATATCTACATCTGGGGGTGTAAAAAGTTGACTTCGAAAAGAGAGGGGCGAACATATGTACTCCTGCGCATGAACAATTTCTATCAGGTACATGTAATAAAGAGAGATAAACTTACAGACTACTAACGGACAATTGACACGTGATCGGATTCGTATTGCAACAGGAATCCTGTGCCTCTGCTTTTAAGATGTTTATAGTTTATACGTACATATTTTATGTTTTTTTGCAACCATGATGTTAATATGAATTAAATGCAAAAGTATGATTAAATGGCTGAGTATTAGTGAGTCGCCTATCCCGTCGGCATATAAACATTGCATATCAAACAGTACCTAAGTAACCAATTACACCATTTTGAACAATAGTTACATATGTAGGTAGGTATATAATAGGTACGTATCGTTTACAACCTATATTCTTTGTTGCTGTATTTCGTACAATATTTGTGAGTTCTAAAAGATTTTTATGACATATTGTAGGTTATGTAATGTAATTCCCTGTTTAGTCTATTCCCTCCATTCCGGTGGTTAATTCCATATTCCTTAACCTAACTGGTAGCGAGAAGTTTGAAATTTAAAAAATATTTATATTTTTGTTAATATTAACTGTATTATAATATTACCGTGCTGTGCAATGGTTTTTCTTTTATTGCATGACTTGTTTATTTAACCTTAATTATTATTAGTAATATTATTGATATATTGTTCCAAGGCATATTTTTGTTTAATCATTAGTGTTCGTATTCGTTTACATATATTATAGTGCATGTCGTTTAAACGTTGTTCTGCAAATAGTGCGTTTTGCGAGCAAGCAAATGTTTAAATTCTGTTTTATACAAAAAGATGTTCGCAAATAAATTTCTATTAGCAAATTGAAGTTTCTTTTGGATCACTTCACCACCTTACGTTTATTAGAGTGCTTAGTGTATATATACTGTACGATATACACTTCGCCAAAAAAGTATCGCATAAACTAAAAAAGGGCATTTATGAACCAAGATATTTTTATACGTTCACAAAAAGTTTGCCTCGTGTATGTGAACTATAAAAACACTAACAAAATAATGTAACTTAGCGTTTTTACTTTATTTTTTTCCTAAAAGAACACATTTAGAAAAATGCATTGTGTAAGGTTTGCACAGTTGTTTATTGAAAGTCTTCCTATACGGACAAATTTTAAAGTGCGAAGTCAGAGTTCTGTACCAACGCTTTTAAAACTAAAATGAGCAATTTAACTTCAGAACAAGTGGCTGCTATAGTTGCTTTAATCGAAGATGGACGATCTCAAGCATACGTTGCTAATTTGATGAACATCAATCAGTCAAGTGTTTCTAGAGCCGTAGCCAGATATAGGGAAACAGGCATTTACAGTAGAAGACCTGTACCAGGTCGTCCAAGATGTTCTACTCGCCAAGATGACCGCTATTTACTACTACAAGCATTACGTCGAAGACATGTAACTGCGAGACAATTGCAGAACGACTTGGCTAGAGTCAGAAATACTCGTGTGAGTACTCAAACTATTCGGAATAGGTTACGACAGAGTGGATTAAGAGCTAGAGTTAGCTGTAACAGCCCCTCGTCTCACTAGGAACCACTGAGTGGCTCGCTTAAGGTTTGCCAGAGAACATGTAAATTGGAACATTAACGACTGGGCCAATATACTCTTCACAGATGAGTCAAGATTTGGTCTTTACACCTCAGATAGGCGTATCTCAGTGTACAGACGAGACGGTGAGCGCTATTCGCAGTGTAATATCAGACCTAGACCTAATTTCGCTGGTGGCTCTATTATGGTTTGGGGAGGCATCTGTTTAACAGGTCGTACAGAGTTAGTACCAGTAGACAGAGGTACACTGACTGCCCACAGGTATATAACGGACATTTTAGAAGAACATGTAGTACCATATGCGCCAATTATAGGAAACGAATTCATGTTAATGCACGATAATGCACGCCCGCATGTTGCAATAATCGTCCAGGAATACCTTAACGATGTTGGTATTCCAGTTTTAGATTGGCCTGCGGTAAGTCCGGACATGAACCCTATCGAGCACGTGTGGGACCTCCTTCACAGACGGATACGAACCCAAAATGTTGCCCCAGCGGACCTGCATGGACTAGCAAATGCTCTCCGTGACGAGTGGGAGAATTTGGATCAGGCTTATATACGGAGGTTAATCGAATCTCTGCCAAACCGTATGCGAGCGGTCATAAGAGCCAGAGGTGGCAATACTCAGTATTAAAAGCTACTGTTATGACATTTTTCTTTCCAAAATTATAATTTCTTGTTTTAATAAAAATCTTGGCCTGTATTTTATTTAAACAATCATAGAAATTATATCTTAGAGCGCATTAAAGTATATTTACAACTTTATGCTACAAACAAAGATTATGCGATACTTTTATGATTCAAAACTAAATTATGCGATACTTTTTTGGCGGAGTGTACATTTACAGCTGAAAGCACCTTAATTACAGTTACGTTATTCAGTGTAAAAGCTACACCCATGTAGTGTACCTACCTCTAACTAACACCCAAAGGTGTACATCATCTCTTGGTAGTTTACATTACACGTTTTAAAGTGTAGGATTTACCAAATCGTTTTGGTAAATTTTACCAAATTTCACAGTGTAAAATTTACCAAAAATAGTGTGGACTTATATAGACCACTTTTAGTGTTAATTTCTACACGCAATTTTTTACTGTGTATTGTTAGAAAGTAAGTAAGGAACGGGAAAACAATGTGCCAGGAGTACGAAAAAAAGTTACAGTCAACAATGATATATTTTTATTTTATTACGTAAGCAATAAAAATATTAGCGTTCTTTGTTCGCTTGTTAATTCTGACAAAGAGCGTAATAAACAGATTTCGTTTTCGTTTCCACATATAAATTGAATCATAAAGGTCCTATGATTTCCAAAAGTACTGTAACTATAATATTTACCGATCAGAAATATTATTTGGAGTTATTCGATGTATGTATGTTCATGTTTTCAGAAATCCTACATATCTTATACAAACATCGTTTTACCGGAAATATTGTTATTGTAAAGTCAATGTGGATTCGCCACCCTTCTAAAAGATTGAATTGTTTATCGAAGGAAACTGGGCGCACATTCCTTGTATTCAATCCATTCTGGCGTACTTTCCTACGCTGTAAAATCCTCCCGATCGAGACGTATACTGCGATAGCTAGGAATGCTATTCGGTTGCAAAATGCCGCAAACCGTAGGATGCGATGAAGGATGAGACGTCTTTCTGGCTGGTATCGAACGAGGAATGTGAACACGATAGAATATGATCCGGTAGCTTGCAATAACGTACTTTGGGAAACATAAAAACAACGCGGATGAAATTCTATTCAGTTTAATACAAATAACAAGTAGTATTGAGAATTTCACTACAGAATGTTTTATCCTAAAGAATTTTATTATTAAAAATTTATATAGACAGCAATTTCACTAACATACAAAATGTGAGTGGACAATGTACAACATTGTAGTGTGTACGTACTTTTCGAATGTAAAACTATTTCCTTACTAAATGTATATTTAGATTTATTAAGTAACTACTTTTATGAAACAAAATCCTGATGAAAATGTAATTCATGTTGATGTAAGCTCTTGAAATAACTTTTGCAAATAGCACACGTATCATAATTCAGTAATTGGAAAATGAATTGATGAGGGCTCTGTGTAATTATTATTGATACAGTATCACTCTACTATAAACACTATAATTGCAACATGCATGCAAAATAACTTTGTATAAAACCGGAGAACTGCGTTTGTGTTTACACATGTCTAACTTCAGCACTGTCGAACGGATGGAGTATGCTCGTGCTCACTCCATCCGTTCAACCTAGCCCACGCATTATTATTGTCACCTTTTGCCTTGTTACATTACAACCTGTAAATTTACAGAGCGGTGCATGGAGAAACAAAGCAACGAGCATTAAATGATTCATTCTGACATTTCCAATAATTATCATCGTCCGTGTAGACTAGAATCCTAATGCATTTTGTTGTTTTTTGTCAGTTTTGGCCTGATTTCTCTATGGAACACATTTTATTTATGCTTAAGCTTTTTAATAGTAACATGTTTTGAGAACTCTATAGGTACAAGTGAACAAGTCTTATGAGATGAGAACATAAATTTATCTACACTTGGTTACAGTTAAAATTAAAGTAATTCTTATAAATCGCGGTTTTCTCGATTTTCTGCGATAGCCAAGCAGCCATAATGGCAGTGAGCTCTAATACCATGAGTTCGAAATTAGTTTGGGAATGGCTTGGCAGACTAAATAACCTAGACAAAGAAAACAAAGTTGCACTATGCTGGATACCAGGACATACTGGAATCAGCTGCAACGAGGAAGCTAATCTATTAGCACAGAGGGCCGCCATAACTTAGTTTGTGGGACCAGAGCCGTTCTGCGGTATAGGAATGAGCACCTACAAAAAATAATTCAAAGACAGAGAGAAGACGTTCAGAGCTTTCCTCAGGGAGAATCTCCCTGGTCTGAGACATTCCAAGATATTCCTTGGAAATTACAGTAAGAAAAGAGCAACGACGCTACTAGAATTAAGCAGGTTAACAGGTTACGCATCCTTACATGTTTTCTTACAGGGCATTGTCACCTGGGGGAACACATGACAAGGACAGGTCTAAAACAGAATAGCGATTGCAGGTTTTGTGGGGCGGAAGGTAAAAGTCCAGAACACCTAATATCTAACTGCACTGCTATCACAGAAACTCGTGCCAACCATCTTGGCAAAGATGTCATAGACGAGGGAGAAATACCCTCCTTGAAACCATTGCAATTTATTAAAATTCTTAGATTGGATGGGGAGCTATGAGTGCGGGCAAACCCTAGCAGCTTACAGCTGATGTAAGGGGTCACAATAGATCAACAAGTCGCGGTGCAAGATCACCCTAATTAGATCTAATCTAATCTAATCTATAAATCGCTGTTTGTAACAATTATTATTTATTTATTTATTTACAGGATTTATAAACGGCGTAAAATAATGCAAATGCATGTATATCAAAAACTATATACACTCTGCGTCGCTCATCGCCGCTACTGTTCCATCCCTCATCCTCGCCACGGGAAACTCCTGTCTCGGGCTAACGGTGTTGAGGACGCCCGGTTTTTTCTTTTTTCTAAGTCCAGGTATCAGTTCATTGTATTTCTCAATATCTGTTTTGTTTTTAAATATGTGATGGGGCATTTGTTTTATTGATTTAGGTATTTTATTGTATATTTCTATTGACTGTGTTGATATTGCTTGGCTGTATTTATGGTGATTATATTTTTCCTATCTTATGTGAGTTACCCGTCGAGTTTTGTAATCGTATATTTCTTTGTTTTTCTGTAATTTTATTTTCCGTTTAGTTTTATTGTTCTCAATTTTATGCAGAAGTTTATGTCTATGTTTATCTCCTGTTTTCCTCTTTTACTGCTGTATCTCATGTATTCTGTCTTAGTTTCATTAATAGTGAGTAAGTTACTGCAACACCATTCTTCTACGAGTTTTATATCATCTTTTATATTGGATTCCATGTTCTTTATATTTTGTCCAGAGTAAAATATGCAAGTGCCGTCGGGATATAATAATAATAATAATAATAATAATAGTACCTTTTGGTGAGAACGAGATAAAAACCGCGGTTGCTGGCATTAAATGTAATAAAGCTCCTGGACCGGACAGGATCCCCCCCGAGGCAATCAAGGAGGCGGCAAGCGTGGCGCCGACCTGGATGCTAGATGTCTTGAATAAAATATTGGTATCTCAGGAATTTCCCGAGGAGTGGAAGATAGCCAGGCTGGTCCTTGTTCCGAAGGCTGGAAAACCCGTTGGACTACCAAGTTCATACAGACCTCTCTGTATGCTAAATTCGATCAGCAAACTTCTGGAGGCCCTTATCAGGGATCGCCTACTAGCAGAACTGCGGGAAAGAGGCGGGTTTCATGAGCACCAATATGGGTTTTTGAAGGGAAGGTCAACGGTGCAGGCGGTTGAAACTGTAATGACTACTGCGGAGGAGTATAATAAGCAGTGGTGTGTACTTATAACGCTAGACGTTCAAAATGCTTTTAACACGGCAAGCCACAGGCTAATAATACAGGAGCTGCAAGCCAGAAACGTCTCCAAATACCTTGTTAATATAATTTCTGACTACCTCAAAAATAGGAAAATAAAGCTGAGCAACGAGGAGATAGTGGCTGTTGGGGCGGCCGGAGTCCCGCAGGGGTCTGTCCTGGGGCCCACTTTGTGGAATATCCTCTATGATGGTGGGTTGAGCATGGAACTCACAAGAGATGCTACTACTATCGGTTTTGCGGACGACCTGGCGCTGGTTGTGGGAGCCTTAAACGAAGACTTACTCATGGCAAACGCAAATGAGTGCCTCACCAGGATAAGCAAGTGGATGGAAGAACACAACCTAACTCTGGCGCTGTGTAAAACTGAAGCGGTAATGCTGCGGGGAAGACGCCACATGGACCAAGTAACCTTTAATTTGGGAAGTCATAAGGTGGTCCCCAGTAAAAGTGTAAAATATCTGGGCATAAATATCGGAGAAAAGGGCACATTTAAAGGACATGTGGTAGCAGTAACGACCAAGGCCATTGAGAGAGCGTCCAAACTATCAAGAATCTTGCCAAACGTGGGAGGACCGAAGAGCGCGAAGCGCGCGGTAGTATGCAGCGCTGTGCATAATATTTTATTGTATGGAGCCCCGGTCCGGTACCAAGTCCTAAACATGCAAAAGTACCGACAGCACATGGGCATATGCTACTGCGGGTAGCTTCAGCCTACAGAACGGTGTCGGGGCCAGCACTCCAGGCCATTACAGGAATAGCCCCTATAGATTTGCTAGCCATGGAGAGGAGACATACGTATGTGGAAAGATCTCGGAACACACAAGTAGACAGAACTGAGGCCAGGGAAGATACCCTGACCCTGTGGCAAAACAGATGGGAAAGCGAAGTGGTAAAAGCACAGTGGACAAAATCTTTAATACCAGACCTAAAGGCATGGATACGCTGTGAATACAGAGAGCTGGACTATCATCTCACTCAGGCCCTGACAGGGCATGAATGCTTTCGAGCCTACGCCAAACGCTTTGGGAAGGACGACTGTGATGCGTCTGTATATTGTACTGCTGTGGACGACGTAGAGCATACCTTGTTTATGTGCAACAGATGGAACAGTATTCGGGTGGCAGCCTACAAAGACCTGGGGTGTGCACTAACACCAACCACGCTGGTTCCAAAAATGATGGAAAACCACACCAACTGGAAGATCGTTAACAAGATGATAAAGCACATAATGAGTGAAAAGGAAAGGGAGGAGTTAAATAGGCAAATGCAGGACAGAATTTAGTACGCCGCTGGCATTCCGATGTTATGTCTGACCGACGCGACGGTCCAGGAATGCCAGAGAGGGCTGCAGAGGGGTTTTAGTCGGAGTAGCGCCCGACACTACCTGCGTACATTGACCCAGTGCCAGGTGCCAAGCGGTTTCCCCTCTCCAAAAAAAAAAAAAAAAAATACGTCATAAAAAATAAACGTCAGTAGATATAGTACACATAACGAACATATGCATATAATACAAACAATTAATACATATAGATGTATATACAGATTTAAAAAGGTATTCCTAAACATGCACATCCTATAATAAACATGGCACACTGAAGAAATCATTTAGGGTATAAAATACATTAGTAAGTAAAAGCTTTTTTAAACTTGCCTTGAAATTTACAGATGGTAGTTCTTTTAATGACTGTGGTAGATGATTAAATATTTTTATACATTGCCAAACCACCTGTTTCTGCACCCTAGTTAAATGAGTCTGAGGCGGAAGCAACTGACAAGCAGCTCTACCTCTGGTGCCGCGCTCATGATCCAATTCATAGCTTTTAAAGAGCTCACTGTAGTTGTTTTTTTACAAAGGTTGCTGATTCTAATATATAAATTGAAATTAATGTTAGTATTTTATTGTCGGTAAAAAATGGTTTGCACGAGTCCCTAGATTTTAATTGAAACACTGCTCTCACGCAGGCCTTTTGGAGTAAAAAAACTCTGTTCGCATCTACAGCATTTCCCCAAAACACTATCCCATACTGTAGTCGGGACTGCACATACGCAACGCAGTCTCAATACTAATACTTCTCGATATTACGCGTAAACTATAACAAAAACCACTTAAACTCTTCGCAAGATCCTGTATGTGAGGTCTCCAAGACAGGAAGGCATCAACAGTAACACCCAGAAAGCGCGCATGGGTAACACAGGCAAGTACCCCATTATTATATTCAATTGCTAGATTTTCAGGAGAAATATTAAAAGGTAGTACATACGTTTTCTTGGCATTTAATTTTAGATTATTATTTTTTAACCAATTTTCCGTTTTAATAAAGTTATTTTCCAACTTATTCTTTACCTCTTCACAGGTTTTCTCCCGTACAACGCATGAGGTGTCATCAGCATATAAAACCGCAAGGCCATCAATGACATCTGGCAGGTCATTTACATACAACAAAAAAAGAAGCGTATATTTGTCCAAAGGGTTGTCCAAAGAGATCGTTCACATATAGTGTGTGATTGGAGGGAGATTTCCTCATTGTGGTACTAGCATATATTCGCTCCTGACGTTTTGCTGATGCATAACAATATTACCGTTTAGAAAGTGAACTTGACGTACAGAGGTGTTTCAAATTCATATGTAAAAATAAAATTGGAATGTAAAAATACAAAAAAAAATACAATACAAAAATACAGTTTGTAGAAGCTGTCAAGATTACGATATGTAAACTGTAAACTTACATTACTATCTGCATTAATACAAAAGCTGATGATTTTTACATTTATAAATACGTATTTAGGGCGTTACAGTAATTGTGACCTAATATTATAGTAAGAGCTATGTAAAACAGTTGTAACTTTACAGTCATTTTTATCAGTGTATATAATTTTACCCTGAAATGCGAGAAAATATTGATTAATGTTAATAGTAATTTAAATAAATGCTGAACATACAATTTATCTTGTTTCATGTCATTATATTTTATTAAGTGCAAGTTTGGAAATTACGATTTTTGTAGTAATATTTGATCAGAAGCAGTTGCTGTTATAAGTTTATTTCTTTTTATTTATTCCTCTGTTTGACTAACATGTCTGTTTACAAGATCCAATAAATCACTCATATCCATTTCTGTATCACGGTTGCCTTCTTAATCTTGAGCAAAATAATATCGTTTCAGAGGATTACTATACGAAGCCAACCCATAATCGCACAACCGCACTAGTAATAAATAAAAGATGTGTTTTCACCAAAGCTGTTTGGATTTAATATTAAATGTACCGCTGTATGTAAACCTTAATACGCAAAAACATAGCTATATCTATTTCAGCAAATTTAAAAAAGGTTGTAAGCTATAAATTAAAATGGAGTACGACAACAACGTGCATGCATATTTCCCGCATTGTACTTTGCTGAATTCAAGATGAGAACAATGGAGAACGTAACTGTGGTTACAAATAGAATCAAACAAACAGTATTTGGGTAAAAGAAACAAAGATATTTTGATTAGTGGATTAGTGGAAAGGATAATATTCTACTGATGCATTTAAAGCTAGACAATGCGTTTAAATTGTATTAAAAAATAAAATCCAGAGGATTGGAAAGCGTTATATTCATTGATGTAAAGCAAACCGTTGGGTTTATAAGGAATTTTAAATATTGTGTTTTTAGTGAAAGTTTTACTTCTTTTCACAACTAATGCAAAACTATAAAAAAAACATCTATGAAAGATTTCAAGATTCTTAATTAGTATACACTACACTAAAATTTATGAGATTAAAATTCGCTTTACTACCTTCCTAAATTAAAAATATAACCCCTTTAAACCTACAAAAATTACACAATTTTTTACTTTTACGACCTGTTATGTGGAATGTTTCGTAGTATTTATTTGTATGGGGTACAATAAAGAATCGAGTTTATTCTACTCCACTGACCACCAAAGAAGATTGTATTCGTAGAGTAAGACATGCATTTGAAAGTTTGAACCAGCAATGAATTAGAAAGACTAATTAGAAGAACTAATTTGGAGATGCGAAAGGTGCCTGGAAGTTCAAGGAAGTAATTTTGAACATTTATTAAAATAAATTGCACGATTTCTCCTGTTTATTATCTTTTTGTAATTTAAATATGCTGTCTTATGGTTTTACTGTGAATCTTTTGAATAAGATCTTTTTCAGATCTTCTAAGTTTTTACGGTCAAGTTCAAGTAGTTCTTTGATTCTGACATGATTAGGTGAAATGCATTCTTTCGCATGTATCAAATTAGGACAGTTGCTAGGGCATTTTCTGATTTGCCCAGACATTTGTTGTTTAGCTACCGTGTGGTTTTCTTTGCAAGAGAGTCTGCCTCCTCCACATCAGCTGCGAGGTGCATTTATGTGCCTCTAGTGCTTTCAGCACCGCCTGACTTTCAATGAAAATGTTTATTGATTTGTGTCTGATGTTTGTACTCTAGCACACATCTCAATGGTATACATTTCAGCCTAAAAAATTGTTGTTTTTTGTCCAAAGTTGTAGTATTTTCTAACTCTTGAATTACGACAGAATATTCCTGCACAAACACCGTCCGTAAACCAGCAGGTGTCTGTTTACGTACCGAACCTGCAAAGTTGCAATAAATATAAACACGAAGACGGATTATTATCTGACTCAACCTTTTATTGGACATGGATGTTGCAGAACTTTAATTAATAGGATCGGGAAAGCAAATAACAACAAATTTGCTAATTGTGGTGTGGTGAGATTGATACTACGGAACACACAATATCCTTATATCTTCATTGGAATGACAAGAAATTCATATATGCCAATGAAGCATGAGATCCTGGAAACATTGTTGAAATGATGTTAAAATTTAAGAAAAGACGAAACGATGGGACATGGAATGAAAATCGATGGAAATACCATAATTGTGGTATCGCAAACAGCCTGGCAAGGACAAGTTCTCTATTACTAGTCTCGGAAAACCGCGGTAGCGATTGAACGGTTGCATATTCCTTTTTTACTCGAACGGACAGTTTGGTTTTTAATCGTGGATAAAAATCAGATCATGCCTTCTCCTATGATACGAGGTAACACCATAGGTCTCGTGTCAATGCGACGTTTATCACGTAAAACATCCTTGGGGAGTTGGAACATCTCCCAGCTCGGCAAAATTCCATTGGGAATGATACAATACACTTTCAAAAGATGCTAGTGTTTAGAAGTGTGAAGGTGTATTCTAGTTGTGTATCCAAAGTTTTCGCCACCGACAAACAACTGGGCTCGGAAAATTCTAGAGTAAATAGCTACGGAAAGGAGTCCTTCTTGAGGATGACTGATCTAATATTCTTTATGGTTACCCCAACTCTAACGAAATTTAATCTAATTTTCTAGAATTCCCATGTATCACACTAATAAAAAGGAATATCAACAATATGTTGTGCCTCATTATAAGAAATAACTTGGTCTTAGAGGGCAACTACAAAGTTTTATTTGAAGGTTTGGTGTTTTTTTTATGTCTATTCCCTATTGTAGAAACCATACTTGCACATATAATTCTTCATGTACCAATTGGGTAGTTGACATTCCGCTTTTCTTTCATGTGTTCTTAAGAGAAAAATAGGTAGTTAAATAGGTATATAAAAAAAAAATAAGTTTTGACACTTTTTCAATTGGAAAGTTTAACCGTAATTTTCGGACATGCTGCATAATGGTTTCGAAAAACTCATTCGGTTTCGAATGCTACCCTATATGGTCAACAGCTCTGCATATTTTAAATTTTCCATGTTAAATATTTTTAGAGCTGTAGAAGTTCAGATGCATTCGTCCATTCGTCAAAAATTTAAAAAAAAAGCAAATATTTCAAAAATGGTTAAAATAAAAGAGGAATTAAAAAATGTAATAATATAACATCTAAAATGACAAAGTTAACAGTCACTTCCGGTATAACCTTATACTGGTATACTTGAACGTGCGTTAGATGCAAGCATGAAGTGTGTACCGTTATTTTACATTACAGCCGCGGCCATATATTACAGACACTCCCCAGAAAACTGAAGTTTAGCACCTCTATTGTCCGGTTTTTTGAGAGGACACGTGGCTAGTACTATTTGCAGCATGATAACGCTCCTTGCTACAAAGCTCTAACTAGAATAAAGCAATTATTTTGACAGAATTACAAGTAATTAGTAAGACAAATAATTTTAATCTATAAGCCTGAATGCTTAGTCCCAATTTCCTAATGACTGTTAGGTGAAAGAGGGAAAGGTGGGTATAATCTCGAAACCTCACTGCAGTAACCGTAATTTTCAAAGAAAAATTGGCTTTTAGTTTTCTACTCGAAGGCCATTCAATATTCAGGCTGAAAATTTGCCTATGGGGCACTTCCAAGGAGTCAAATGTATGCCCCAATTTTCAGCCAAATATCTCCTAGGGCCAGCTACTCATACTTACCCGGCTACAGCCTTTATATTTGAGATTGTGTCACAATCTCACAGATGGAGTTATAATTAGCAATGATGTCTTTGAGCAATACACTCTTCGTTTACAAATGAGAGACAGTAGCAAATCTCTTCATGAAGAGAACATTTATATTACTTTAGGAAATCATCGAAATTAAATAATATTTAAATCAGTAATTTACTAATACTTACAGTTCGTGCAGATGACGAAAGCGATTTAAACTTTTCTCATGTAACTCCGTTAAGTTATTGCTTGTTAGGTCCCTGTAACAGAAATAATATGTATATCAATATTAACAAATTACAAGCTACCAAATAGCGGAAGTGAGTTATTTTTGGGTTTCTCTCAAGGTAATTCCAAGTGCAATTATAAACATATTTTGTCGTCAGTAACTACACACTTGACACACTTTAGCATTTGAAATATTTTCCATGAAAACATCAATTTTCGTCCTTTTCTACACAGACTATTAACTAAATTTGTGTTCAAATCTTTCATATATGCAATATGATGTAGTTGTGGACTGAAAGTTATCGCTGCATGCGATATTAATTAGAGCGGTGTAAAACCTAAATATGCCAGCGTGATAAAATACGACCAAAACGTACGAACGGAAGGCAAATTGGATGTTTATTTTTTACGTCTTTCGTCACTTCTTCTGGTATCCGTCCGTTCAATAAAACTCCGACTTAATGGCGAGATTCTGGCGAACTTCTTACCCCAGTATTAATGCGATTACTGGGGTAAAGGAATGTCGTAAACGTTATGACCTTCTGATATTTACTTAATGGCGTTAAATGTGCACGGGGAATTCGATTTTGGGAGGCCATAAACGCACAAATAAATACCACATAGTACAAGGTCTGGTGGCAAGGAAATGTATCTATTTTCTTTACTATAATAGAAAATTTCAGGCGGAACAGAAACGTATGCCTCAAACGTAGCAGCTATGTGGTTTGAAAATGTGTAAGGGATTTAATATATGCTGGAATTTACAATCATATTTGTTAATTTCTGAATTAACATTTCGCTTCTGTCGCAATATTTCATTCGTTTCATATTCAAAGCGCCTGCTGCCTAATTGCGCTTTCCTAGATACAAATGATTTTTTATAATTCCTCTCCACCACACGCCAGTGATTGCCATACTGACCTGGCGTATAGGTAGTCTGTTGTACTTAATTTATTTTCCTATGAATTGCTTGAAACAATCATCGGTTTTTCATTACTTGATTTTTTGGAAAAATAGAATGGAAATATCGCTTCTCAAAATGATCTTCTAGTTCTAAGCAGTCATAACAAAGAAAGGAAGATCTGAATGAAAAAGGAACGTTGGATAGAGGAAGCGAAGGATAAATTGAATATGTGTCAATTTGAAATATATGTTGTTTTATTGTTAAACTGTTAACGTTATTTATCCGTATTAAAACTTTGTCACTGTTACACCTAACTCCTTTTAAATGTCTTCAAAAATACAGCTTTGGATATGTACATAAACTAATTATAAAATACACAGGTAAAAATTCGTCCGAGTCGCGTAAGTTCAAAGACAGGTAATAGACTCATCCTACGATTCCAGCGCTAAAAACGGATATGACGACGTATGTACTTCTCATTTCGGCATCACTAATGGACATGCATGTATTAATTAACTAATTAACTAGGAACTTTCGCATATTAATGGTGGTTTTATAAAATAAGTGTTAATATTTCCAAAACTACCAGGAATAAATATAAATAGTGACTAATCTCATCACTATTACGCAATTTCTAGCGGACCAGCTTCATAGGCATAAGCAAGTGGAAGTCGTATATACTGACCTATCCAGTGCTTCCGACACAATTGATCACAGGTTACTGCTGCATAGATTGACTGCATTTGGTATGAGTTCTGGTTTCAGTCACTTGGTATCATCGTATTTAGCTGATAGAACCAATTACGTATACTTTAATGGATTTAGGTCTGAAGAATTTGCTTCTCGTTCGGGAGTTCCTCAAGGGTCTAACCTGGATCCTCTACTTTTTGTTGCCTACATTAATGATCTCCTTAATAATAATAATATATATTTGACTCTGAGACCACATAAGAGTGATATGAGTACCGTCACAATAAAATATAAAATATAGGGGTGTAAAAAACGAACGAACACCCAAAATAGATACAAACAAAGGATAACATAAACAAAACAAGCTGATAAAAAATTACACATTAAGAAATTCTTTTACATTATAATAAGTTTGATCTAGTAAAAACGTCCTTAAGTCCTTTTTGAACTTGTGAATAGTTCGTAATTCTTTCATGGTCTTGGGTAGCTTATTATAAATTTGATGACACACATATAAAGGTGACCTCTCGTAAGCCGCGGTGTCGTGCTTCGGGGTTCTGAAATTGGTCTCCGTTGGTAGTGAACGAGTGTCTATGTTCATATGCATATATGGCACATTTATAGATAAAAATACACGGCACTGTCAATAGACCATAGTCCTTAAAAAACTGTTTACACGAATCACGCGGTCCTGCTCTCAAGATCGTTCGAAGTAACCGTTTTTGTACACGACACATACGACCAGGACGCCGATCCCCACAACACAATATGGGTAGAAATTTGAGTGTAAGCCAAACCGTAGTAGATGTTAATCAACTGATCGCGGAATAGAGTATTTCTTAGTTTAAGTATCACAAAGCAAACACTGTTTAGCTTGCTCACGATATGTTCTACCTGAGTACCCCACGAAAGACGACTATCTAGGGAGACTCCGAGGAACTTACAAGATGCGTCGCCGAACCCTCTAGTTGGACTGGCTAAGGTGAATTCCACCACGTTGGTCTTGTCCAAGTTCAGAATGAGGCCATTCTTGCTACACCATAGTTCCATCTCAGACATAGCTGTAACTATATTTGCAGTATGCTCATCAGCGCTGTTCGAAGTAACGACTATGGAGCTATCGTCTGCATAGTTTATTAAACGCCCACTTGTTATATATTTTTCCAGGTCGTTGACAAAATCAGAAAGAGCAGCGGTCCCAGCGTTGATCCCTTGACGACCCCCATATTGATCGAATGGTCTCCCGATCTTGCACCACCAGTGGAAACACAGAACTTTCTATTCGATAGAAAGGATATTAGTGTGCACGACCCTATATAAAATGTTTTAATACTTTTCCCTTGAATAGACACCAACAGGACCATAAAATATGTCCGTCCAAAGGAGGTGTCCGTTCAAAAGAAAACTAATTATTCTCGTGTAAGGCTCCCGGGACCAGTCGAACGTGTTCGTTAATAAGAGATGTCCGCCTATAGGAGGTGTCCGTTACGAGAGATTTCACTGATTTGCTGCAAATTATTTCTTTATAAACGCTAACTTTTCAGTGTTGAAACTGAAGTACCTACATCAAAGTTACCATACTTTAGTCCTTGAAAATTAATTAGTAGAAAAGTGAGTTATGTAAACTTTTACTTCTTGCTGTTTGCTATAAATCGGAAAAGTGTCAGGGTTCCTTTATTAAATCTATGACAACGACTTTAGTAGCTCACTGTGCCATCTGGGCTATCATTCCCCTCTTTACGTTAAATCCTCTTAGAACCTTTCGTGAAATTCAAATGACATTCGAATTTAATTTAATATTTCCTATCTCAGAGCCAATTTTAGTCGTAAATCTTGGGCAATTTCAATTCCTATTCCATTTAAAGTATTCGCTAATTCCGGTTTAGTAGCCATGACAGGTTGTTTTCCAATAAATTTTATATAAAATTGGAAATAATAGATTTATGTTTTATTATACTAGTCGTGCAAATTATAACTGCAAAACTGTATTGTAAGGAAAGAAAAATACAGAGTGAATGGATTTTATGGCATCGAGTTTACATTATTCATTTATAAATTTTTATATAAACTAAGCAACAAAAAAAATCACAGATCAAAAATGTAATTTTTACCGTTTCTTGTTTTCTTTTTTGATTCTTTTAGCGCTGAATGTTTCAGCACGCGTTTTGGGATTGAAAACAGAGAAAGCTTATAGTCCTTTATACAGGATGCTTTGTCTTCAAATTTAGGTATTATCTAAGAGAAAAACAAAGGCTTATTTTGAATTTTGGGGACAGTCAACAAAGAGTATTGAAGGTGTCGCTTAATTTCCCAAACATATGACAATAATTTCAGAAAAGATGGCATGTGTATCGCAAGTCGTTTTGATAATCTTTGAACACTGCGTGACCTTCGGTCTCAAGTAATAAATAACTGCATAAGGATTGAGAAGCATCAGTTGGGTGTTTTTTTCTATTAATAGTCAGAAACAGCAACAATTCGGTCCACGAAATTGTATGGTGATATATCAAGGACATGTTACCTATGGTTTATTTCAAATAGATAAGTAGTTTCTCGCACAGATGGATGTGCTAATTACAATAATTTTTTTTTTGAATATTGTTCTGTTGGGTAATGAATTCACCAACAATGGATTATTAAATCGATAGAAAGTCTACACCTGAATAACCGAAAATCTATGCATAGGTCTTGCCACGAGTTAACGTTCTCCATCAAAGCTTGGTGTGACTTTGTAATCAACCACTTTACTACGAAGGAAACCTAAATGATACGTTAGGGGCAACGTAAGGTATCAAGCGACGTGTCATCTTCACAAGATTTTATACAGAACACTAGTAAACTCCGGACCGTTCACCCAGCCAATTAAATGGTCGTTTGATGACGGATTACGTCTCAATACAGCGAACCGGCTAAACCACACCACCCTCCACTAACTCTCGTACACATCTGTGGTTTGGGATCGTCGGTACACCTTGTATATTCTATTTTCTTAAGTCCTGCCTCTCACTTGTAAAAAGACTCGACGCTGCCCGTCTCGCAGTCGTTGATTTGATAAGGGATTACGACCCTCCTCAGAAGACACGCTAAACCCCCCCCCTGTAAGAAGACTTGCAGTCGTTGGTTTGACCCCCATATTTTCCGTTGTAACATTAAAACCATCTAAGGAAACACAACATTCTTATCTGCTTTAGATATCCGTCTATCGAACTATCGATAATTTACATACTTGGTAACCGACGTCTTCCGAATAATGGTTATTACATTAATTATAATGTTCATGTTTTACCATTTCTTCGATCCCCTTTGTGCTTATTTCATACCATATTCGTCGTCGTTCAAGGTTTCGATGTTTTGATGTTCGGGGCATGACTACCTGCTGATCACCGACAATATTACATAATCGTTCCCTTTTCGCCGGCACGCGAGGATCAGCCTTGCGCATTGTCGGTCCGTTACCGAAAATCGTGAAAAATCAAAATTTCGAAAAAGATTTACGCGTTTTGACGCTTTTAACGACGAACGGGGATACCCCTAGCACCAACGATCGACAATCTACGCCCCACAAAAATACACCGGCGCTTATTCGCGGTATACGATCGGATCTTCTGTAATAAAACATACCGGCTAGAGGCGTCCACGCTACTAATAGCGTACTGCTCTTGGATGCCTTTTAGTATTGGTAACTAGATAGTCGGGCCCGTTCACGCGGCGTATTAATTAGTCGTTTGATGAGCGCTTATGTCCCAACTCAGCAGAAAACAGAAAGTCTGCGCTCCACCTGGAACGCACGGCTTACGCCCCAACACCGAAGCCCGGCTAAACCGCACCGCTCTCCGTTAACCCCCGTCTACACCCTTGACTGGTTTGGGATCGTCGGTACACCCTGTATATTCCTTTTCCTTAATTCTTGCCTCTCACTTGTAAAAAGACTCGACGCTTCGCGTCTCGCAGTCGTTTATTTGTGTGATTGGTTTGGCATCGTCGGTACAGCCTGTATATTCCTAAGATTTTCACTTACAATAACAAAACTAATTACCCACTGCGCGCTTGTGTACCATTTTACAATTTACATGAGAGACAAGCTGGGGCACCTATCGTAATTCCCTAAATATAGCATAAGAAAAATAATTGAGTAGTACCTAGTTAATGAGACATCGGGCATGATTTGCTAAACTTTATTTGGTATCAAGACGTGCTAGTTCATCATACAAATCCGATGGATTAATTTGCTGAGTTAACATTTATTCAGTTGTAAATGATTATAATACAAATGATTTCGTAAAACCAAATTAAAACTACATACATACCTATTTCCTAAAAGACCAGGGGCGCGTTCGAAAATAAATGGACAAGTACACGGTCACTCTGCTGTCACTCTCAAGCATAACAACATTTCTATTATTCTATTCACTTTCATTGTTTGGGGTATACACTTTACCTAATATATTATAGTTTCGAGCGCACCTCAGCACATTTTTGTTTCTAACAAAGCCTATATCTAAATAGTTGATGCCTATTTCATTTTAATTTTAAAATTCTATTATAGAAACTAAAACGTTTTCAACAGTATCACAATTCCCCTGGATGAAAATAATATGCTGAATAACCTTTATATGTGCATTTGAGAATAGAAATGCGGGCCCATCAATCTCTGTAAAATACTAGATGTCACATACAGAAAAGTTAAATACATCCAGAAATAAAAAGTACAATTTATGGCGCCCTTAACACATTACTTCCAGGATGATTTTTTATTTCCACATATCTGGCAAAACTTTTCCGATAACGCTACCAGAAGCGATTCCAACCGTGTAAGAATAAGAAGGTGACTTTAGAAAAAAAGGAGCCCCTCGCTCGTATGGATCAACCGGATCAAGTTTAAGCAGCCGTCGAAAACTGTATCTAAACTTTTGTTGAGATTTATTGCCTACGGTTCCTTTTTGGTATATATATTATTTTGCACGTCTCTAACAGATGACAGGTCGACAAAACGTCTCCATTTATAATAAAATTTGTTTTATTATCGCGTTAGTGAAGCCGTCGCGTCGTCGGTATGATGCTTATCGTGTTAAAATACAACCGTAATATTTGATATGCGTTTCATGTTCGAGTTTATTCTGTTCTCTACTAGTACCTACTTATATTTTAGAGAGAAATATAGTGTGTCGTGAAAATTTATGAAGTAGTATTTACGATTCACTAACATGCAGAACGTGCATTCTTAATATATTAGAATTGCACAAGTTTACGAAAGATAACCCTACGAAGTTAACGAAATAAATAGAACACGTAGTTTCATTCAGTATTTTTATCATAACAATTTTATTGTGTTTCTGTTGCCAATAATAAATTTGCTTCTTTGATATTTGGAGATTTTTTTCTCTAAACGTTGTTTCTGCGCTAGGCTGGTTTATAAACATAGGCTAGGATTTTATGGTGTAAGAACTTTCCTTTGGTTTTTGGCCAATCGAATTACAATAATTAATATGCTAAACTTACCAAATTTGGTTTTTTTCCCCAATTTTTGACTGATAACATAATTTTATTTATTTTTGTGTATTGTTTCTTAACATGTTTAATATAATTCTTCAACTGTGCTATAAGTTGAAAAGTCAGTTATAATTTTAAGGACATTCACTAAACACTTTAAAATAGTCTGTAGTGTTGTGTGTTTTGTAAATAATATTTTTTTAAACAAAGTTAATAAAAATTGTTTATGTTTTTCTTTTCTTATGACAACGTTAGTGAATAGAACAAGTAGATAAAATAGCACATTATCCATGATTTTACATAAACGTTTACACTTACTCCTATTCCGAATCTGAATGCTATTCATATTCGTTATCCGAAACCTGTGGGCCGGATGTATGTTAACATGTGGACGGTGTGACGGTGCTAAATTCGGCGGTTCGGTAATGACTGCAATTAACACTCTAGGAGCGCCAGAAACAATCCAGATGCAACGTCCAGAGCGGGGAAGAGTCGGTAAAATACCTGCGTTACGCCAGTGGGCTCTGCCAGCGCTACGATCAGGTCGGGAATAAGAAGCTCGATGGGTATCAGAAGCTATGCCGACACGCCAATCGGAGCGGACGGGAAAGGTATTTGCGGTATGTCAGTAAGCTTTGCCAACGCTACGATCAGACCGGGAATAAGAGAGTCGACGGGTATCAGAGGCTATGCTGACACGCCAATCGGAACGGGCTGGGAGGGACTCTGAGACCAGACTCACTCTCTGTGTTAAGCGCGCGGCTGAAATACACTTTCGGTGCCTCCCACGCGTTCGCGATGTAAAAAAAATTAACTAAATAAAAACTCGAAATAAAATAACATGCGATAGCAACGTTACCGCCCAGAGGAAAATCAATCAAAATAAACGGAATTAACGACTAATTCATAAAATCACAACTGGATACTGAAATAGATTTTCAGTCAGTTTCAACATTTACAGTTTCTGTCAATGTTGAACTGGACGCATCTTTCAATAGTGTATGTTTCCGTCCGGAAGATACTTGGGTACAAGCCCAAGCTTTCAAAATATTTGTTTATATGCCCACATAGTCCCAGCTAGGGACAAAATAAATACAATCTAGCAGGATATTGAGATAGCTGGTATGATTTAAGGAGTAAAATAAATGCGAGATAAAATACCTAGTTGGTGTACGGCATATTTATCATAAAATAAAGAACGTATTTTCTTGAAATATCTAAGGGCTAAGTTCTGATGTTGGTATATAAAAAGTACATTACAGTCTATATTTGGAGGATATGGGGTTAGGTGAAATGCTTTTCTTCGTAGCTACAAGCTCTACACCTTCAGTCAAAGGGCGGATTGATGCCGTATTGTTCGGAATTCATCATTAATCCGGCGCTGAATCATAGCCGTGCAAGACATAGTACAAATAACCGGTACACGCATAGACAGTTTTCAAACAAGTAAAAAGCAGTCAGTCGCACGGAATATTCCATCGTTTTATCTATTTTTTTTTTCAATTTTGAATTAATTTTCTCTGTGTAGAATATTTTGTTGTGCGAAATATAGATAATATATTGATAAATGTAAATATACAGGTCATATACGTCGTTAAGAAACACCCTAACCAAAACTATATATTGGTAAATTTCACCTTTCAGTTCCTTTAGTTGGGGTAATTAAAAGTCTATACCCATTTTCCATTTGCATTTTATTTATTTGGAATTCCGTTACCTAGTATAAGTAGAAGAATGTTTTTCATATTTCGTACATTTCTAGAGATAAAGTACACGTGACAAGCAAATATATGGATATGTTAGAGTGACAGATTAGATAAATTTATTTTCAGGAAGCATCTACCCGATTTTAAAATGTACATAGCTTTCACATATTTGAGATCGAGGTCGTTGCGCCAGTAAAACTTGTGCCCGTAAAATATATAATGTAATCAGAAAGGTCTTTCTTCAGCGGATATTTCCCTTTTTACCACACAGTACACGCTATCTATCGTAAAGGCGAATAAACAATTTTATCGCAACTTATGCACTCAAAGTTTATCCCGTATTACTATATTTACCGAATTGTTTTATGACAGGATGACAAATTACATTCTGATATGTACGTATTGTAAGTCAAGTATCGTATAACACTTCTAAAACAATGCCAACAAAAAAAAATTTTAGCATATACGCGTTTATACAGCGTGTCTCACAGAACAGGCGCATTAGAATTTTTCGTAAATCTAGTAAATTTTCTTTAAATTTGTACAGTAATAATAACCAACTTAGATCGTAGTCGGAGGAATATTTTCAGCTTTATAGCACTTCCGATATACAGAGTATTAACATCAAATTTCTTATTTTAAACAAAAAAAAGTGCAATCTTTATCGATCGATCTAATGAATTTATTGCATTATGTGTGATCAATTTGTATTAGAATTTCAATTTTAAATCAGTCGTCTATAAGATCCAATCAAAATAAATCAGATGCAAGGCGTACAATTTATAATAATAATATAATAATAATAATGATAATAATAATAATGTTTATTTAGTTATCATACAATCAAACGTAATTAGATTAAATCTAAACCTACCCTCAATGCTAAGCCTGAAGCAGACCGACTGCACTCAAAAAAGTCACGAACCGCGTAAAAAGATGAAAAATATTTTTGATGAAATGCTGTACTAAGTAACTTAGCCCTCTACCTCGTAACATAATCACGACAATCCTTAGATGCTTGATGACGTCGGTTGCAAGCTTATTGTGGTCTTCCTTGCTCTTGTTACAGAACACACTCTAGTATACTAATGCCCTGCAACAGACTGTATAGATCTCTGACACAGAGTAGTCTGTATCTCTTTAGTTCAGCTTTGTTTTGCTCAAACAATTGATGCCTCTTGTGTTCTAGCCTCTCACATTTGCATAAAATATGTGGAGTTGCCTCTGGTTTCTTGTTACATCATCTGTAGTCAAGGTCTCCATCAAACATCTCTATCTTTTGTAGGTGTTCCTTTGTCGGTGCATGGACCCCACAATTATCCCCACAATATTCCGTTCTTTTCTGGAATGGGTTGTCTATAAATTACTTGCCATGCTCATGCCTGGATATGTTTGCCCAGTGGTTCCTATGATCTTCTCCCATGTGGTTTTGAACCATCCTACTGCATATTTCCAAAGTCGCTTCTGGTGGTATTTCTGCTCCCCGACGAGCAAATTCATTCGCTTTCTCATTGTCCACGTACTCTTGGTGTTCTGGCAGCCAAATCAATTCTCACAGTTACTCGAGGCACTCCTATACTAGCCCCCACGTCACTTCTCGACTCGATAGAGCTTTTATTGCTGCCTGAATAAATACCAATCGGCTTATTTGTAGTAGCCCGTCTTCCTACTATTTTCCTTTGAACGTTGGTAGATAGCGTAAACCTCGCATCTAAAACAAAGTACGTTATACCGGTATAATACCAAGTGACGGCATAATGAGCGTATCTTTAAGTTCTATGTTGTGGGAATATACCCATTGTTTCGTTACATAAGAATAAACCAATATTTTAATGACTATATGCATACAGAAGAAAGTATAGAATTTCGTCCCTACATGATTCGCGAGAAGACATGGTGAGCATTGTCCAAATTGTTCGGCCGACCTTTCTGTAGCCGCGTGCTGTATCCTTTGCCCTTTTTGTTCCAAGTAGTTCCATAGTTGCTCAAATATTTTGGGAATACCTTTCTTAATACTTTGGAATAGCTTTGCTTACATTAAGCTGACATAGAATAACGCTGGCATGGTCCATATGTACTTCAATAATTTCTAATCTCATTTATTTGACTTGAGTATATGTATTTATAAGTTCAATAATCATCTTTCCAATTTCCCAAATGC
The DNA here is from genome assembly GCA_949128085.1 of Cetonia aurata. Taxonomy (NCBI): domain Eukaryota; kingdom Metazoa; phylum Arthropoda; class Insecta; order Coleoptera; family Scarabaeidae; genus Cetonia; species Cetonia aurata. Next base: position 6,175,533 of record OX421885.1, read on the forward strand.
TTATTGGAGTGTAAAAGAGCGATGGGCTTATACAGCTATAAGTTATTCAATAGTTTTGTCGGTGAGGTGTTGCAGTTCACATCTTTTGTAGTTTGTTCGCCAACAGTGCAGAAAAGTGAATTGATTTCCGCAGTATTTAAACTGCAGTTTATCTTATATAGAGACGTTTTTCGTTTTGGCCCCTTCCACAGTGCTTTTGTTTTATTTTCGCCTTATTATTATAAGTAGACATAACTCTGATTCCAGAATTAAGATTAAATTACTTTTATTTTATAAGCACTTGCATCTCTATTATCTTTTTTTATATGCGCATTTCTGCTCAAAAAAGGGTTAACGTTTGGCATAAATAATCGGACATGTGGAGACTATCACTGTAAGTGTACTCATGCTTGCAGTTATTTTTAAGAATTCGAAGAAACATAGTTTTAAATCGAAAGAGTGTAATATTTTCAGTTACTTTATTTGTATGAAAACGTATATTGAAATCGTTAGCAGCAAAAAAGGTTCTATTTCAATATTTGATTGTGAGTTCACTAAATCCACTAACTCTTTTAATTTATCTATAAGTATGTCCAAAGTCCTACTAGTTATATCTGCTTATATTTATAAACAGGTAGATTTCTTGTAACTTGTAGACTTGTAATAATTGTAGTGCTTGTGTTATAAGCCCCTAGTGTAGGTCGATATATGGCTATAATGATCAATCAATGAAATAGTTTTTTGCATAGCATTTTCTTGTGGGTAAAGTCAATTGATCATTAAAGCAGGCTTTGTAATATGAATACTTTTTCTCTGAAATGCTTTTTAATATTAATTCACTTTCTCTCCACTCGCAATCACTACCAGAAGTAAAAATTAATTTATCTCCTGTTACGGCATCATATATCATTCACATGCTTTTCAAGTCTTCAACTAGCACTTCGAAGGACGTCATACACACTCTACTAGGTTTTATAGCCCAGCCAGTGCGTAATGCCAGCAAAAAAAAAAAAAAAACTAAACAATAAAGAAGGGCCAATCAAACTGTCTGACTTCCTCGCCACTCTAGTCAGTATAATTGGATAAAATCCCGGATGCGAGCGGTGAAATCATGAATCACATGGTCACACATCGTTTCCAATTAAATTCGGTCGGTAATCCCCTACGCATAAAGCGCCTTAATTATTTATAGAATACGTGCCAGCGGCGTGTGCGTTCTAGATTTATGTTCTAAGGCTTATTGGTGTGTAGTAGGTCACAGTGTAAATACCTTTGAGAATACACGCGTACACAAATTAATAGATAATGGGGTAATAACCTTGCGTTATGAGATTTGTGCAACGAAACGCCCATCTACTGTCTGTGTAGTTGCCATGTAGTTTATTTATCACCTTATAGAGTTATTGTTTTTTTCAGTGTATAGACGTTGCACTATGGGTGGTACATTGTCTATGGCTATTGTTATATGCATTATTTGTTAACGTGATGAATGTGTTAAACATATTATAGCAAGTATAATTGGTTTCTTTTATCAAAATGAGCTATGGTTTCCTTTTCTATTGGTGCGTCTGCTAGATCAAGAATCAGCAACTTTTAAACGGGGGGAAATAAAAATTACTTTTACCGAATTAATGATTTCTAAAAAGGACATTTTTTTAATAATTACATATAGGCCGCCCTATGGTGATATAGAAAATTATTCACCCGAAAAATCTAAAAAATTGATAGTTTCCTCCTTCCTAGTCCTAAAGTACAATATTTTGTTAAAGAGGTAAAATACTTCGGTTTAGTGTTTAATGAATGTGAATAAAGGCAATACGGGAATTGAGCATTCCAAAAAATTCATGGGTAAATTTAATAGAAGAAAATTTGGAATTTAGCTGTGTTTAATCAGTGATTAAGCATTTGTTGGTGCCAAATAAAGACGTATCTCACGAAACCAGTGAAAAATATGTCACAATGTTCTCAAGATCAACTTCACCCATCAATTTGTTGATAGAAGATGCCATTGATTAAAAAAAAAAGGATTGTTTCGTGCAAAGTTTCGCGAAAGATAAGAAACTATCAACTTCATCATTGGCAAAGCAGTTTTCTGATAAGCCAATGTGTACTAACATGCATGCTGAGTACCAGTAAGCTTACATCAAGTGAAATCGAAATGTCAATATTTCTCATTTTCTCAATAAATACGTATGCATTATTAACTGTCAAATCAGTAGGTTGCACAAGTAAATGGTTGAATTTGTCGGATAATCATTTTCAATCTGAACCTCTCAGTATTATAAGCAAAATTGTTAAATTTCCTGCGGTAAAAAAACCTCGTGTCTTACTTTCTCCGTAATATTCATTAAACCATTCTCAGAGTGTGAGGTAAGATCCATCATTTTAAGAATACACGGCAAGAAGTCCAGTGGTTCGGATGATGTGACTTCAGCGATTATTCCAGAATATATGGATACAGACCATATACCCATTACATAAGAAGAGTTATAGGCTGGACGTTTCAAATTATAGTCCCATTGCTTTAGCTTCTTTTTTTTTAAGTGTTGGAGTATGCGTTGATTGACCGACTTATTGATTTATTTTAGATTGAAATAACATCTTTAATGATTCGCAACACGGTGCTACGAAGAGCCGCTCCACCACCATCGCTTTCAATGTCTTTTATGACAGAGTAATAAATCACGAAAATCGAAAATTCCAAGCTCGCTATTGGTATATTTTGGGATCTTAGCCGCGCGTTTAGCTGCGTTCTATATGGTGTCCGCATGCATAAATTGTATAGGTATGGTGCCAGGGGTGTTAATCAGACCTCAATTTGCTGTAAATTTTCCACCCTCTTGATTGATTTTGCTCTCCTACTAACGAAAAGGCCGATATATTATTTAATTTAGTAACGTTTATGGGATGGAATGCATCGCTGTGAACTCTGCTCCCTATAAATACTGATTAATATTCAATGAAATTGTAGTGTGCTTGTTCTAATATCGTTAAGCAATGGGCTTCTAGCTTTTTATCAAATAAAAAACAATTCCTTGTGAGTTACAAATTTTATTCATGCCAGTGCCGCTCTAATGAAAATGTGACAGAGAAATAGTTTTTTAAAATATGATCTCAGGTGAGTATGTTCATACACTATATAAAACACATTATTACAAATATTTCTTTTATCCTTATTCAGACTAGAATCCAATTCAATTGTTTCAAATTATATTAAATAATTTGAATTTCCCACCAAAACCTTAACGCCCTTTCATGATTTAACACGCCAACATATGAAAATTCAAATCACTAATAAAAAGAACATAAGAAAATTATACCAAAGAATTGTTACCAATTTCAATCAAACATAAATATACATAAATTTCATACAGCAATCGAAATTTAACCTTCAAATACCTTGTACGTATTTTGATTTAAATATTTACTTTAAAAAAAAAATTAAAATTTATCTTACAACAGGTTTATACAACACCTCCAACACATACATTGCAAACATCTGGAGTTATATCACCTCCCATAAAGTGTGGTTTAACCCCAGACAAATATCAACTGAATAGCCTCGAACGTTGGATAACCAAAACACCAGGACAAACGCATAGGAGATTCAGGGCATCCAAATAACAGGTTTCATACAAATTGTGCACCTAATACGAGGTTTTACCGTTAAATGTAAGTAAAACAAACAATATTTGTGATTCCAAACGATAATAAACTTTCTATTGACTTTTCTAAATAAATGTTTCGAAAAAATACTTCATTTCTGAAAAAATCGAAAAAAGATGTTTTCTTTTATTTTCAACAATCACACATTACCAAGAAAGCCCTCCCGGTAACCCCAAATATAAAAAAGGCAAAGCGGTGACCGCAATTACGGACGAATTAAAAAATACTCAACACACTAACATCGGTTTGAAAAATACAAATATACCTCCGTATCCCTGGTTACATTACTAATTAAACTGTACAACAAAGTAAGTGTTACTCAGAATTTACAAAACTACGATACAGTAAAATAAAACATTCTATAAAATAAGTAAAATAGATTTTATGGTACTCAATTCGTTGCACGATTTACATTCAACAAAAGATATAGCAAATGGTTTGTATTTGAACAGTTCTAAAACTAACTCTATATTCATTTTAGAAATATTCATAATAAGAATGATGATAGTATGAAATTATCCAAATTGGGTGAGAATATAATGGAATCTGATTCAATTAAATTTCTGCATTTAAAAGATGATAAGTATCTATCATGGAAGGCTCATTGTATTGGTGTCATTTCGTACTTTAATAATGCTTGTTTTCAAATGCGAACCCCGCGTAAAGCAATTGAACGCGAGTCTGCTCAAGTTCTACTATGCTCTTGCTCACTCACGTTTGGTAGGCTATTGATATTGGAGGCAAAGTCATTCTTAATTTATGTGTCTTATGTTAGTTAAACAATGCCATGACGCTGGTCTGATACCGTTACCCTGTATTTGAAGTCACTATTAATAATATTATATAAATTCGATTAGTTTTAGTGTAATTATTTAATTCAGTTTCACCACTGATAATGATAGCTTTACTATTGAAACATGCGTTCAATACAGTGAAATTTGTGGTAAGGTGCTTTGAATACACATAAAAATTTAGTCAAATCAACACCTATGTATGTTAAAGAAACACCTTTCTCATAAAGAGTAAACAAATAGCAAGTAGTTCATGCTTTTTGGTATCGCAAACGCTGCAGTTTTACTGGGGAGTTAAAATGAGTTTAACATCGTATGGATATATTTCAGTCTTCGTGTAGCTAGTAATTTATTATTTCATAGAGAGAATAGTTCCACGGTGGGAGGAAATTCTTAACAGCTTTTTGTTTCTATTCAACTCAACGCGACGGTGTTGAAGAAACATCGTAAAAGGTTAACTCCCTGGATTCTAACTACTGCAAATGGACGCAAGAGACTTATCGATGGTATTTCTCTCACGTACAGATCTAGCACCATATTTTATACTGTGAAGTATGTAGCATACAATAGCCTCGTTTTCTCTTTTCTGATTTTCTTTGTTCTAACTGTAAAGAATTATTTATAACTGCGGCAATACATTTAATTAGTATTTATATTTACTACGTACAAGGTTACCTTGATACTTAAAATTGTCAGCAGCAGTTCCAGCTGATTTCAGATATCCGGTTCAGGGTAACCGATTTCGAACATTTGGAATCGAGTACCCGATTTTGAATAACCTCTTTTAAATAGTCGGGTCCGGGTTTCAACATTTTCTATTACACTCATGCAAGTTTTACCAGGTTGATTGTTAATTATTTCATTTTAAAATGCATTGCTTTATTTGTGGCAATACATTTGAGGAATAACAGTTCTTGACAGATCAAATCCAGGATGCACCGACGAACAAAGAAACTGCAGTGTGCGCCCTTATAGATATAGAGGGCGGTTTTGACAACACTCCGCACGAGACTGTCAAGAAAGCATTAAGTGAAAGAGGGGTAGACAGCGCGGTGGCCAAATGGTTGTCGCAGCTGTTTTCTATTAGGTCATTGGAAACGGAGGTGGGAAACAAAACCATCTCGATTAGTACGACCAGGGGATGTCCACAAGGGCGAGTTACTTCCCCATTCATGTGGAGTCGGACAGTAGATGAACTTCTATGGAGGCTGACTAATCTAGGCATACCATGTCAAGGGTATGCTGATGATATATTCATATTTTCAAGAGGGAAGTTTGAGAATACCCTCTGTAACATAGTTCAAAGGGGACTCAATATTACGAAAAGGTAGTGCCAGTTAGTGGACCTTAACATCAACCCCACTAAGACTACCTTAATAGCATTCACAAGGAGAAGAGAACCTACTCTCAAATATAAAAGTAGATGAGCAAGATATCGACTGGGAGAAGGAGGTGAAATATCTAGGCCTTATCCTGGATAATAAACGTTTGTGGAATAAGTATGAGTTTGAAGTAACTAACAAGGCAAAAAAAGCCCTAATGGTTTGTAGAAACATTGCAGGTAATAAATGGGGATGCAACCCAAAACTACTACTCTGGATGTATACTGAAATAGCGAGACCAATGACCACTTATGGGGCAGTGGGTTGGAGCAGAAGAATTAATCTGGCCACCGCGAGTGCTAATCTCTACAAAGTGCCTAAACTTTGAATTTTGTATGGATATGGTTGGATGTGTATGGATAACTGGGGCAATGAGAATCTGGCCAATCTAATCTGGCCAACGGCAGCTATTGAAATGGTATTAAATCTTACTCCTCTTCACATTTTGGTGGAGAGCATATCCAAAAGGACCACAGGCAGGATGATCAGGGAAGGAATGGCTGGGCATAGGCCTCAGCCTCCTGAAGGTGATCAGACCTGGGACATGCCCCGAGACGACATGCCAAAGAAGTTCAGCTTTGTGCAAGAATTTACCACAAAGCTTCACACCAAGAGCGAATGGGACAAAGACACCATCTCGAAACTCATTAGAAACGCCATCAAATGGTACACGGATAGTTCCAAAACCGCAGAGGATACTGGAATAGGGATATATTGGCCTAGAACCAAATATTTTGAAAGCTTGTGGTATCTTTCAGGGGGAAATACGCGCTGTTGAAAGATGCGTCCAATTCAACATTGACAGAAGCTACGAAAAGCAAGAGATTATCATAATATGTGATAGTCAAGCAGCCATTAGGGCGCTGAGGTCAAACATTATCTGCTCCAAAATGGTTTGGGAGTGTATACAAAAACTAAACAAGCTAGGCAAAAGGAATAAGGTAACCCTACTGTGGGTTCCGAGACACACAGGAGTGAAAGGAAACGAAAAAACAGATAATCTCGCCAAGAAAGGGGCTAGAATACCTTTTGTAGGGCCAGAATCCTTTTGCGGCATAAGTAGCAGTATAATACTGGAGAAACCCAAAAATGGAGTAGAGCGGAGAAAATCCGAATACGGTACGTTAGAAGGACTATTAGCATGGTGATAAGTGAAATTTGATTTGAGTTGGTGCTATATAGACATCAGCCATTATAGACTATTAGCGATTTTATGTTATGTAAGTAAATGATAAGATGGTGTGCGATATGTGGAGAGTGATTAGCAAAATTATAGGGACTATTAGCGATACCAAACATTTTTTTTATATTTTCCATATCTTTCGACATATGCCTTGGGCGATTAAAATGAAGCACATTTTATATCCGAAAATGAAACTTAACGTCGAAAGGAAACAATTCAATTTTATTCAGGATATATTTATTAACTAATAACTATTACTATGTTTACATTAATAAATAATGTAATACCGATTTCATATGCTTCAAGGTTTTGAAGATACTTTACTCGCAGCTATGGGATATAATACCTTTTACTAGTGATTTCTAGTTTTTATTTTTAGTATGAACACAGCTTATTATTATTATTAATATGCGATAACCACTCGTTTATAAAATTGACAGTTATCTAATTCGAAAGCTTACTTTCAAAATATCAGACATATTCATGTAAAGAAATTCAAGATTATTTTCCAAATGTATAAAATCAATTGCAGGAAATAACCACTGATGAATCACAAAAACGTTCTGTGATATAAAAACGCTGCGGATGATAACTGACAGTACACACTCATCCGGAAAGGCCTACTAATTGATAGAGAACACAATCATGAGATTGTCTATGGATTAATTTAGAGGAAAACAAACGAGACAGGGGCATATTTCAAAGAATTTTTGCAATAAATGTTTTTTGCCGATGTGATGATACATTATGGTATATAATTCAAGTTGCCAATTCATCAAATCCGCGAAATATCACTTCACCGTCTAAAGATTAATTGCGCGGCGAAGTTCGTATCAATCCAGTATCAATATAGATCGAATTTTTAGAGAAACAGTATATATTCTTTTCTCTTTGCCATATTTATACGTCTACAAATCGTACATATCCCGTCTCGCCAATAGAGGATCTCGTAAATCAAGATGGATCTGTTCTATTTCGCGTATTATTTTATTTATGAGTTAATGTATCGACTCTCTTGAGCGACCCGCTTATACGCGTACGTTCACCATGTCTTTATAAATCAGAACATATATACTTATGAATAGAGAATACGGAAGATAATTCTGTCTCGATATACATATGTATCTATGTATAAACATAGCAATAGAATCTGGAAAATTATAGTCAGATTTATGCAAGATAACTTTTATGGGGCGAACTACAACAAAAATTGATTAGGGATAGGCGCTTTATTTATTACTACGGCTGAATATGCGGCCCAAGCAGCAGAAATATGAGGTCGAGGTATATACATAAACAACACATTTTTTCGAGAGAATATAACTATGAGAAATCGCCACGACCTTAATGTTTACATGTTCAAGAGTGACATAATTCTCGTAAATGCGGATATTTTGCATAACTGTTTGCTACACAACATGCTTAATAGGTAATATTTGCGATTAAACAATGCAGTGTATGTATTAATTAAAGGGTTAAAGTTATAACTGGTCTAGAACTCAATCTGCTGATATTTACATTTTATAATCTTGATCTAGACGTTTCTAGTTCGACAAATGATTCACTATATAGGTACGATTTTTTTATCAATGCCTCTTTAGGTTAGTTTAGGTTAGTCAAAGCTTCACAAAGGGTAAGCGAAAAATATCTTAGCAACGTGGCTATTGTAAACTCGGCCGATAATGCTAATTTTCATCAATTCCTTTCAGTGACCGGCTGAAAATTTTATATTGCAGTTTGGATATACGGATTATTAACAGTATTTGCAAATATTTTTCACACCATCAACGACTTCTGTTTTTGTAATTGCTTTATTGTTCATCCTGCATTATACGTAATGTGATTACAAATTACAAACAAGTTAATGCCTACTTTTTAATTAGTTAGATTACTTATATGCGCTGTGCGCATGAACAGACGCGTGGCTAAATAAAGCTGTAAATTGGCCGAGCTTTTATTTTTCAGACCGGCCGAGTTAACATGTGTACTTAGGCCGCCCTTGTTGCAAGTACCGATTAAAATGTTATAATCGGCCGAGTTTACATCTACCCTAACAACGAGTTACAACACTTGGATAAATCGGCAAATTAAGAGGCCAATACTGGTAAGGAATAAGGAACGGGCTGCCAACGAACATCCACTTCCTACAGACAGCCAAGGCTTGGTGTTCCTATACCTTGCATTAAGAATGTTACAGATCGAATTGGTGGTATACTAGAGTAACACAACCTATCGACTGTTACCAAACCTACGCCTCAATTGCGTCATCAGCTACCTTCTGCAAAAGATCCCAGGGACCCTTTAACTGCCATCGCAGTAAACAGGCTGATTCTATATATAGGGTGGGCCACTACATAGTGCTGTCAAATAATGATAAATTGTTTATACATGCTTAGTAAATATGTCTAAGCCAACTGAATTTTAATGAATTGTATTAAATGTAGTCTTCGGAAAAATGAAATGCTAACCCTGAGAAAACTATTCATGTTAGGTATAGGGAACCCTTATATATTTTGAAAGGGAATTAAATTATACGTTGGATAGTATCATCAAATATAGGGTGTTCTATTTAAGATAAGAAAGTTAATTTACTACAAAAGCCAATAAACTTAAACAAGCGTTTCTAACACACAGTATAACTGTGTGACTAAAATTTCACTTCATTCCATTGCTTAGCCTCTTAGTTGAATGATGAATGTAGGTAGAAGTGTTTAACTTTGGATTACACAGTAAAAATCAAACTTGAATTTTGTACTGCAATTTCATCAATTTTAAAATATCTCAAAAACCGATGGCTTTAGGAATATGGAGTATTACATAAATTTGCCCTAATTTGGTCTTTAGATTCCAAATATGTCATTATATACAGGCTATTCCATTTAAAAAAAAGGTAACTTTGTTATGAATCTTTGTTCTCGAACACACTCTATAATTCAAAATAGTTTTAAATTGTACGTACAAAGGTGTAATATTCAACTAAATGGAAAGGATTTCAAAAAATTCTATACTTTTTCATATAGAGCCCTCGCCGTATGAGGTGATCCACCCTGTATAATCACCCTTGATAAGATACCATGGTCATCTGAATTAGTATACATTAACACCACAAAACGCTGTATCAACGCTAAGCTGAAGGAACACAGGACGAGCAATACTGCCGTCTAACAAGTAAAACGGAAAAATCCGCAGTGGCCACATGATTAATTTTGGTAACACCGATATTTTGTTCACAATTAGTAAGTAATTTTGAGTTTTCTTTTCAGATAATTACCTTGTTCATAGTTAACTGAGTCGAAACAGAGCTAGGAGTCCAAGATTTTGTTTAGCTCTTTAACCCTCAAGACATCTTTCTTGCAGGACAAAGTGAAAGTTATAAGAGCTTTCTCATGCATCAATCGTCAAATTTTTGCCACTGAGTATATCTCTAAAAGAAAAGGTCGATCTTCGTGACTCACACAGACAATACAAGAAGGCTGCGAAAAATTTGAGGGAAAATAAGAAGATCTAAGTGTACATAAAGAATGGATAAGAAGTGAAACACAAAGACGTAGTACAAAAAAATACTTATCGAATTATTCTTAAAAAAGCAATGAGTGAAACTAACACAGCAGCACTTTTTTAAATGATAGTAAAATCTACTCAAAGGTAATATAGTTTTTGTATCTGTTTGTTAAGATTTAACCGTTAAAAAATAATAAGAAAAAGTACCAAGCAATATAAACACGTGCCTTTACTATTTTATTACATAGAGATGGTGTGTATTCGAATAACTATCGTGTTTAGATAACCGACGCATAAGATTCAACTTAAACTTGAATGTCTTCCTAACCGAGCTCAAGTAGATCCTTGATTATTAGTTGGAGAGGGTAGCTACCCATGTGCACTTAGACCACTCTTTCTATGATCGTTATACTACGTCCCCTAGGCACCCTCATTCGTATACAGTCTACCTGAGCTGAGTATAAACTCGAGCAGTACAACAAGTCAGGCCATACGAAATTAGAATTTTACTACAATGGAATCTCTAAGGTGGACAAGCGTTGGCAATCATGTGAAATATTTTCCAGTGTCTTGTACTCCAGATAAGATGCATGGCAGAGTGGGGTGCGAACCAGTCCGAAGCGCTGCTTATTAAGCGTGCGATAGCTAGTCAATAGCCCAACAACCTGATGTAGGTTGCTACGACAGTTGTAAGCTGTATATGCTTTACAACTGGTTGTTATGGATTCTCGTGCCTTAAAGTGCGATTTAGAACAGACTAAACTCAGTATCTAAACTAAACTTAGTTTATTTAATCAGTGAGATTCAATACAAGAACTGAATCTAGTAGACAAACTGGAGAGGATGTGTTATATACCTCAGGGAATATTTCAATGAAGTACGGTGCGGTATAGGGGGGATATAATATTAGAAAGGTAAACCAAGCAAGTTCGGCGCGAGCCAAGGCGTTTAGGCACTTAGAAAAATTCAAAGTCAAAGGTAAGCTATCTTAATAGACCAAAGCGAGTAGGTTGGAACTTGCCCGAGAGTATCAGAAGAACGATCGAAAAGCACGGCTGAAATCATGCTGATATCATATCTTACAAAAAAATTTCGAGCATGCATTGCCTCAGGATGTATCGCGTTTGCACCGTAAAAGGTGAAAGTAATACATTTACTTAGGACAGGTAAAGCGATCAATAAGCCTGTATTCCCCTCTCATGGACACATGAAATGCTGGTGAATAGGTACATTAAAAGTTTCACACTGTGTATATTAACTCAGAAACTTTTAAGAATTTTTACACAATACATTAAATAGTTAGATTTGTCATAGTGAACAAGCTAGATAAATCATATTCTCAAAAGAATAAGTTCCCTTACCAGTCACCCTATATATTCATCTTTTATTTCAAATATTTTAATTTCACTCCTAATCGTTATTTCCGAAATTGATACAATTGACAAAACATACTTGCAGTAGAAGACAAAAACTATTTGTATGTATGCTATAAATTTTGCGCTCTTATGTCACTAGATGGAGACAGCAACGAAAAAAATACTTATATTTTAAGCGGACAACTTTTCAAGTCCAACGCTCGACTTAGATATATTAGTAAATAAAAACTGTCCGGACTTTTTCTTTCGGCAAAGTATTATTAATCCTCAGTGTCAGATAGTAATAAGGGGAATTTCCAGCATAGAAACACTTCTTGCCTCGGATTTTCTTTCTTTTTTCTATCCCTGCGGAAAAGCCATAAATCTTTTTAAGTATCGCACTATATGGAGTTGTGTTCTTTTTTTCCGGGAAAAGTTCAATTTTTTTGCTACTAGGAGATGTGACGTAAAAGCTTAATTCTGAGAAAACAACAATGTGTATTTAATTAACATTGACATATTTTAACGCTTCATGTAACTGTAACACAAATATTGACGTATTTGAGTGCGATAACCTCGCGCGCAAAAACGTGGCATTCATATTAATTACATTAAAGGCGAATTTATCAAAATAATTTATTATGATTGTCACCCAGATATGATAATTTGACGCCTTGATAATTAAATTTACATCTACCTAACCGTTTTGCTCAGTAATGATTATGTAGTGTAATAAAAGCAATTTAATTAAGGTATCATTAACATCATAGGATTCTTCAAACTATGCACACACTTCGAGTTTTGATAAAGTTTGCTGCTACACGTTCTCTTAAAGTTATGTAGAACTGGAGCGCATAATCTTAATTATAAACTTAATGAACGCGACAGAACTTTTAAATCAACAATGTTATCATCAAGTAGTAACAAACTTTACGTATCCACTTGACATAGCCGTCTTCAAGAACTTAACTTCCCTACACATGCAGTATTAAGTCAAACAATAAATGGCGTATAAATATGGAGTATGAACGTAGTGTTCCACCAAAGACATCTAAAAATATTTGCAGTTATCCTATACAGAGTGCCAGTCGTAGGTAAACGTATTACTACGACATTTCTACACAATATTTTAAATTTTAAATTATAATTTTATTAATTTTACTGAATACCATAAAGAGTCAACTGTAATACTGTTTACAGATTCACATATAAAGCAGATCTCAAATTGTAGGTGGCCCTAGCAGTAAAATTGTTCCTCACTCAAACGGTTTCGTCCTCCCTCTTAACGAATTCAATAACCCTTGGGACGTGCGGGGAAAATATATCGCTGTGACCAACACTCCCTATAACTCCCAATATATTAATATCAATGTACCTTTAATGTAATTATTTAGCTATCATTTAGTGATGTTTTTCTATACGTTATATCGAATAAAAGATTATTTAACAAATCGTACTTTATTCGTGTTAGTGAATACCATCAAAATGTGACAAAGAACTAAGCCTTCTATAGATACTCTCAAGTAAGTAGGTTCATTTACTATATCCAAACCACTACTATAAGGATTTCTATTATCTTAATTCAGACTAAGAACTTAAATCTGTGTATTTATAAACATAAGTAAAATTCAAGTTTTCCACCAAAAATCCCATCGTATGAACTTTCATAAGTCAATGCGCAAACATATGAAAACAAAAACACTAACACATACGAAAACAATACAAATTACTAAATTCTCACTATATTAAATGTCAATTAATCATTTACATTGAAATATCTTGTACGTATTTTCGAAATTAAAAGTTCAAAATGATGATAAAATCGCTTACTGATGGTACAAACAACTCCTCAATTATTATTAAGTTCCGTGTTATATTAATCATTTCAGCTCCCATGAAGTGTATCAAAATACCAGCTGGAAAACCACAGCGAAAACTGGCTTCGGATGTTGCTCTTCAAAACTCTAGGATTAAATTAGGGGCGGCTCCGAACTACCAAATAACTGGATACATATCATCTTTGTACCAAACATGTTGTACTATCATTCAAAGCAAATAGATTACAAGCATTTTTTAGAGTTTAAAATTAAAAACAGACACATTTCTAGATAAAATGTTTCGAAAGATGCTATACTCTCAGGATATCGAAAAAGAAGACCCTTCTCCAATTTGTTCTCAACAAACTCCACATTTATAAGGCAAAACTATATGACGGAATACAAAAGAAAAACATTATTCTAAATACCTTACAACAATCTTACAATTTATAAGAAATAATAGTAATTTACCTGAGTTACAAATACCTATTACCACAATGCTATAATTTTGTAGGTTAGGTTTCACATAACATAGTTACATATCTTATCGTTTACAAAATATGGTATCGCTAATAGTCCCTATAAAACCGTCTCCGTTTCACTAATCACTCCACATATCGCACAAAATCGTTCTCGTATCACTTATCAATAGCACTTTATCACCCTTAATAAATATTTTCTTTCGTATTGTAGCTTCTGTAATTGCAAATTCCATTGTTTTCGCCCTAACCACAGAACTGGTCCTAACTTTGTTCTCTGCGCAACAGGTGCATCCTACGCATTTATGATCGGACAAGATAATCGCTGTTGTTTAGTTGTGAAGTTGTACTCTCGAATGTGGGAGCCGAAAAAAGCTTTTACCACATTTAAATGCTTTATTCCCCACAGAATCTATATTCTGCTTTTACTTAAATTTAGGCCTCCTATAGCTTCCTTTTAGTTATAGATTCCTATCAGTGTTTTAGCTCATTCCTCATTCCTTGGAGATTTTCTCTATAGTTGAATATTCCTTGCTTTTCTTCACTTCTTGGTTTCTTCAGTATTGTGCTGTTACTTATCCCGCAAAAAAGTTTGGGTCCCAAAGCGGTATTCCGGATCCTGTTTCAGCAAAATTATTATTATTATGTGTGACTTCAGGCCTTGATGGCTATAAGATTGCCAACTGTTGGCTTCGATAGGTTATGTCAGTGTTGAACGAAAATATCTTTCAATAGCATGTATTACCGCCTGTATGATACTCTGGTGTTTGCCCAAATTTTTGGACTACTCCTATTCCGGCAACCTCCGTCGTTTTTTAGCAACCCTTACACCAAGCTGATGGAATAGTTCATCGTAATCGCATTTGCACTTTAGTTTAGGTTTGCCAAATAAATCCCTGCTCGACCACTTCGTATGTGGACCTTTCCATTTACTTCCACCAAAATCTAAAAAAGACTAAGACTAGTATTATTTCAATAACTACCGCCTCATTGCACTAGATTACACAGCATAATTTTTGCATCCTAGAGAGGTTACATTTTGTGGTGGGTCGCTTAGTTCCGCTATTCTATGCCAAGCCTCATTCGTGATTTGAATGATCTCCCTACATCCTCAATACATCCTGCTAAATTTTTGCGCATGAGACTCTTCTGTTCTTGCGGATTACCTAGACGCCTGGCCTCCATGCTCCAATCTGTAACATACTCATTTATTTTTACGAGATTAAGTATTTCCTTTATAGGGCCATAAGTGCAGTCTAGGTGAGATTAACATTTATCTTCACTGATTCCATCTTTTTGTATGGTTGTGTCCTCTTGCAACTATATCACGTAGAGTGTTCTAAATTTCTCCTCTTGGATGTATAACTCTTCTATTGACAGGATATTTCTACGCAACGTAAGCTATTGGCAGAAGTTGATCTACCGCTGGTGGAAGTGCAACTCCTCTCTATGAGCACTCTCTGTTCGTACTAATTAATATGATCAGATTTAGCCCTCCTCTATTTCTTGTAATTTTGTAAAGAGCAGTTGAATCTGGAAATCGCGCCGTTTACTTTTCATCGTTGGATTCTGCCAAGAACATCTTCAACGTTTAGAAAAAGGCATTGCAAAGTTTATTTGTTCATCGGCGTATCTTGGATTTGGTTTAAAAACCCCGATAAGACAGTCTCAGTAGATTTCCCTATTTGATAGACATGTTGGCGTGGGTGGGTGCAATAGCATTCGTTTTAAGATATCTGTTTTAGTATAGTTATCTACAGCTCTTCGTATATACCGTTCTTTTTCTCCTGTTTTTGGTATGAAAGCCACCTTAGCTCTTCTTCAAACAAGGAACACAAACCGTCATTAGTATTTGTAATTTGTTCAGTCAATTAATTGCGTAAATGATACTGAAAATTAGGGCATGCCCTAGAATTCAAAAACTTGTAAATACTAAAGAATTTATAGTACTAAACTAAAACCACCATTTATGGTTTGTTCGAGTGAAAATTGATACCTCACTGTATTTATCGTAATTGCATGCCCTTGTAATTGTTAAATTTTATTACCGCAAAACCACAATTTAATTACATCAGAAGAAGTTCCAGCGTAGACTGTTATAAATTTATACAAGACACATAGTTACTTTGACGTGAACGACGCAAAGATCCCTTCGTTTACTTAAAAGGACAGGCTGCTAGTGTCTTATTGTACATTATAGAACAAACGATGTCTGCAGCTTAATGTTGGTATTATTTTGCGATCCATCGAACGTTCTAATAGAAGTTAGAGTACGTATTCAAGTCGACGGAAGTTGCATTGAAGAACAAAGGTATTTCACTATATTTGTTGAATGCAACCTTATTAAGGAGATTAAAAAATAACTAGGAGATTCCTAGCAAAGTATAGCTAGAGTCGTGGGTACTGCTCATCACAGTGGAAAAGCAATAAATCTGTTTTACGGTTCTTATGGGATTTAAAGAATCGACGAAGTGAAGAAATATGGATTACGGATATACAACATATATGTATGTCTTGGCATAGGCTAGTTCAACAGCTTACACAATTACTAAATAAAATTCCATTCGCAAATGTCAAAAAAAAAAAAATTGAAACCTAACCAATAATTTCTCTTTGTGCTATGATGCTGTGTTAAGCGATTTTAAAAACAACTATATTTACTACACTGAAAGAATTGTAAAGACTATTTTCTCAGTAGAGAAGAAGTATAAAAAAATATTTTCGCCAAATGCGTTTATTTTCCTCAGTTTATACCCTCCAATTGGAATTTGGTCCATTACTTACAACAAGCATAGACATAGTATTTCATCATTCAAATTGGCTGCATTTGTAAACGAAATTTATGAGCAAGTATATCAATGCTGGAATATTTCTTGCAAGTTACACCATTGATAAGAAAAAAAGTTACATATCCCTAAATTTATGTTTTATATGTCCTTCAAATTACCCTCGACATGTTCTTTACACCTTCCTTATCTCCTTGCTAAAACGTGGTTGAATGGAAGAGGTAAAAATACATTCACAAGTAAATCCTGAGAAGCACCATTCACGGCCATATATCTATACTTCCGTTCCCCTGACACTTTACTACTCCTAAAAATTAGAAGCAACTTTATTATTTGGTTTGAAACCGAATGCATATAATTTTATTTAATTTGTTAAAGGATTAGTTTTAGTACTTTTACTTCAGAGTTTATACGACTAGCACTTATTGCCGCATTAACAGATAAGTACGATATCTACAAATGACTTTTCAGGTTTACAGGAAAGAGTTACCCTGTCATTTTGGAGAAATTACTAGCATCGCTAGCACTTATTACCGCATTAACAGATAAGTACGATATCTACAAATGACTTTTCAGGTTTATAGAAAAGAGTTACCCTGTCATTTTAGAGAAATTACGAAAATAAAAGCTAAACATTGCCTACTTGATTCTGTGTTTCATTAGGGATAGAATCTGTAGTATTTAGTAATATACACAGTAAACAGTGCACAGGTACTAAATTCTTACAATAACGTTTATTTTTTGGGTAATTGAACGAGAAGATACTAACAAAAAAGAAAATTCTGTGCAATTGTTCCATAGTATAGCGCAAAAGAAACCTACAGATAGGTTACTACAGCTGCAAAAGCAGGAAATACCTTTTAATTAAAGTTCTAAATTAAATATGTTATTATATCAGCGAATATAAAATGTTATCAAATATAAGTGACAAACAAGCGTTATACTTTATTCTCTTGTAATAAGAATCACCAAAGAAATACCGGAAACAAAAGTATTCATTACAGTGCATACGTTTTTAGAGGAAAGGTGGCTACAAATCGAATTACTTTAAAGTAGTGTTCGAATGCAAATTTCACAGGTTGAACAAAGTGATCTCGTTTAGTCCGTATACATAGACTTTTATACCAACAAAAAATGCATCATGCCATCCATAAGAAGCCTTCAACTTCCAAAGTGAGAACACCTCACAAGGAAGGAACAAAGGCAGAACCGAAGACATCGGCTCTTCTGAAGAAAGAGCAATAAAGTCAGCCCTTCTGCCTAAACTAGGACAACCTGGAGCTAGAAACAA
Source organism: Cetonia aurata (assembly GCA_949128085.1). Taxonomy (NCBI): domain Eukaryota; kingdom Metazoa; phylum Arthropoda; class Insecta; order Coleoptera; family Scarabaeidae; genus Cetonia; species Cetonia aurata. The sequence goes on from OX421885.1 coordinate 6,193,763, forward strand.
TCCACTGAGACGTGGCCTCAGTTCGTGGCCAAAGTTCCCCAATCGTTTGGGTGCAACTATGTACGTCTTCTGAACGCAGTCATTTAATTCGTTGACGGAAACTACAAAAGTTAAATTCTACCAATGTAAATCTCTCTGCGCAGACCTACAAAATTGCTGCGTCTTCGATGCATGCCGACAAAAGTAACCGCGAATTACGAAAATGCCTACAGAAAAACAATAAAGACAAAACAAAAACAAACTTTCAGTCCCTTTAAGTACGTTTATAAAATTCTGTTATGCTATATTCGGAATTGCAATATTTGGATGCTTATAAAATTAGTAGAATATTTTTATAAACTATACTGAAAACAACGGTAGCTTTGACTTAAAGCAGCACTTATTTTCAATTTAATAAACGAAATCAAGACAAAAAATATTTTCTTTGATGTTTATATCAAAATTATCTATTCTTCGATAAGAGAAAATACTTTTTTATTTTGAAACAAATAAAATCTTCATATTTCTTTATATCAAAGAAATATTAATTTCATTTAAAGAAAAAAATTATATTCCTTCTATTCAAACAATCCTTTCTCTCTGTGTACATGGTAAAAATATTCTGACGCATATAATGATATAAACCAATAATAATAAATCCACATAAAATGAAAATCGTTTTCTAATTATTGCATTGACATCTGCTAAATATGATATTAGCTAGTTATGGCTTGTAAATATTATTTTCAGCGAAAGTAAATTTATATTCATCAAAATCGATTTTGAACATGCGTAAATAAAAAGCGTTCCATATTTTTTTTACAACTTATTACACGTGTACAGTCAATATCTAGTTACAAATTGACATCCTGTAAAGTTGAAATTTATTTAATAAAACATTTCATATGGTAATAAGAATCTAGTGGTCATTTCGCAGTGCCGGCAGCGATTATTTAGATCATCAAACCACCAAAACAACATTACAGTAGATCGTAGAGATGTCTGGTGGAGTAGGCGTGTAAGAAAGTCTGACGGCTTCGTTTCATAATCCCGCTCGACTTTGTATAAATAGTGTATTTTACGTAAATACAGATTTTACTTCTGTATAAGATTGGAGTTTCTAGTCCGACCACGTAGTCTAGACGCTTTACTTTGACCTTTAAATAGGCGAGACAGTTGCATCAATATTTAATGATACTATTACTAGTACTCCTGTCGTGACATAAATATATTAGAAGAAAGTTTGAATACGAAGTACTTTTAAAATATAATAAAATAAACTTAAACGATAAATGTCTAAGAAGTACTCATTACGCTCAAATCCAGGAATCGCCCTATTATTCGGCAAGAAAATTGTTTTATATTATTTTCCCAAACTTCAAATGTATTTTTCGGCCGTTTTGATAGATCTGATTTCAATCTGTTAGTTACAAGAACATTAAGTATACGTTTTGGATAATTTAAAGTGCTTATACCGTGACCAAATATATTTGAAGGGTGTTTATACAAAACTCAATGCTTTACTGGCAAATGTTCGTTTGGGTCAGACGTTACGAGTATAACGCATGGAGGATTGTCAAAATGTATGCCCGTATGCATATGTATGCTCGGTCGATATAAGTTTTCTCGCAACTCAAACGAAAATTGGTGGTATGTCTACACGTGCCCACATGCACATATCATGTGAAGTGCAAGCAAAGAAATTTTCAGTAAGTGTTACTTAAGTGATATTCTCAACAGAAATTTGTTAGAGGAAACTGTTTCTAGAAATTTTCATTAGAATAGAATAAAAATTTATTGATTGAATGAGCACAACTAGAGGTATAAGTTTCGTTAACATATAATATAATATAATATACATATATATTTCAATACATATGCGTCAATAGAAATTTGCAATATAGAACAATAATAAGAGAAAACAATAGAAAAATACAGGATCACAAACATCGTATAACAAACAAAATACTAAACACAAAAACACATGGAGGAGCGCTATACGAACAGAAACAGTGACCGCCCGGCCTACACGCGTCCAATCGCATTCTCAAACTCCTCATGAATATGTGTATACAATGGTCGGTCAGAAAGTGCTTAATGTTTTCTCTTTTTAATTTTTTTACACCAGAGTCTATTAAATAGCCTGGCGCCAGCCTACAGCGGTGCTCTACCGATCACTTTCAATCTGTTAGAAGAACTATAAGATTATTCCACGATCGTGTGTTATATTGGTGAACGTCACCATTGTTTGTACATTGGTGTTTCTTGTTAAATATGTATTGCTACGAAACTTGTAGACAATATTTTTTTAGTTTAAATAATATTTTTTTGTAAATTAAATAACTGTTTAATTCTATTAAATACCACTCACAGTCATCTGTGGTACTCTTTACACATTCACAAATAAACCAAACTCCAATTTCCAGGTGGCCCTGGGTGTAAATCTTTCCCCCTGTCAAGTGATTTCGCTCTCCTATCAACGACTACAATGTTATACTAAACTTTATTTGGTAACTCATGGGATATGGGAGGGATATATGGCCGTTACTAAAGCTCCTTACGACTCTAATATACCATTTAATATCAACGAATCTATAGTGTATCTAATTGTTTAGTTATAATTTAGGTATTTGATGCGTTCCTATACGCTATATCGAATAAAACAGACGGTTTTTAATTTATTTAAACTTAGTGTAATACCAAACAAAATGTGATAAAGAAATAAGCTTTCTACATATACTCTCAGGTGAGTAGGATTATTTACTATATAAAAATCACAATACAAAAGATTTCTGTCATTAAAATTCAGACTAAAAACTTAATTATGGTGTTTTAAAAACATAAGTAAATTCAAATTTCCCACAAAACGACCTTTCGTACGTTAATGCACCAATCTATGAAAATAACATATTTTGACAGGTAAATCACACACGAATACCCAAAGAATCGTAACCAACCTCAAACATATTTCACTAAATAAATATGACAATTAATCAACAAATATTTACCCTTGAAATACCTTGTACGTATTTCGAATTAAATAATTCAAAAGAATGATAAAATCGCTTACTACAAGTTCAAATAACTCCTCCAAATTATGTTCCGTCTTACAGAAGCCATTTCAGTTCTCGTGAAAGGGCCAAAACACCAACCGAAAAATTTCACGGCCAAAATTTGCCTCGAATGTCAAAAACTCCAGAATTAAACCAGCGACGATTCCAGACCATCAAATAACTGGTTACATATTATCTCTGCACCAAACATGACGTACTACCACTCAAAGTTAGTAAATTAAACCTTTGTTTAGGATTTCAAATTAATAAATAATTAAATTTCTAATAATTTCTAGATAAAATGTTTCGAAAGATACTATACTTTTCAGAAGATCGAAAAAGAAGCTAGTTCTCTTTTTGTTTTCAACCAAACTACCCGTTACCAAGGAAAACTCTCCCGGACAATCCCAAAATAGGAAAGCGTTACAACAGACATGGTCGAATTACTACTTTGAAAAATACAAACACACCGTCATTTCCACGGTTAGGGTTACGTTAATTAGATCTATGCGATCATGTAAGTTATTAGTCAGAATTGTACAAAATACAGTACATTAATACAATATATAACACACCTAAGTAGTATATAAGCCAAGTAAAATCAATTTAAATAATAAACAATTCTTTGGGTTTCATAATTCATAGAAAATAACATAGCAATATATATCAACAGTTCCATTATATATATACTTGGTATGGGTAGGATGCCGTATGTTCTAAAGAAAGGTCTACAGGATCAGTACTCTTAATCCTCCCTAGACATCGTATAACGCGTTTCTGTGCCATAAATACAGTACGCGCACTAGCACATCCAGCGCAGAAAACAATACCATAGGACAATTTTGAATAAACTTGGGCGGAATAAAACTGCATTAGAAAGCTATGAGGTAGGGTGAATTTCAATTTATTAATTGGGACATAGAGCATTAATACGTTTAACGAGCTCAGCACAGCGTTCATTCCAGGTGAGTTTAGAATCCATAGTAATACCTAAAAACCTTGTTGGCGTCTTGCATTCTATTTGCACATTATTGTATATCAACTGATTATTAGTATTGCTACTATTTGTTGAACTTAAAACCATGTAATTTGTTTTATTTACATTCATGTGTAATTTATTGTATGAGAACCATTGCCTTAGTTCCGTCAACAGAACATTTGTTCTACCTTGTATAGTTTGATAACTAGTTCCTGTACTATTGCAGATGTATCATCCGCATGGATGTATAGTGAACAATAAATAAATTCAGCAATGTCATTCATAAATACAATGAAAAGGATCGAGCCCAAAATAGATCCCTGTGGAACACCAATCTCCACAGGCAATAACGGGGAAGGAAAGTTTCGAATGGTACCGTCAGCGGACATGTGTCTGATTTTTACATATTGCATGCGACCTGAGGGATAGGATTTGAATCAATTAGCTGCCGTTTTGCAAATACTATAATTTGCTAGTTTATCAATTAACATGTTATGGTCGACGCACACCATCAAACGCATGCGTCTAGTCGCAGAAAACTCCTCAGGGATATTCAGTAGACATAGTTAGGATAAATATACAAATATTGTAGCAAAGGTTAAATGCAAATTGTAGAAATATTACACCCTTTCGATGTAAAATAGCCTTTACTACGTGCACACAACTAAATATGCCTTAAGCCCGAATTCTTTTAGAACATTAAGCTTCCATATTATGTATTTCTACATATGCAAACAAAACCGGATTCAGTATTAGTGTAGTCTCCAAAACTCTTCATCTTTTATTCTCCATTTACACCAATCGTATTTACTTTTTCTCCCTTACACCAATATATTAGGAAAATATTCAATAAATTCATCATTTGTATTCAACCTGCTTCTTTAATAATTCCAAGTGTCTGTTTACACGTTGATTGGCGTTTATGCTTTTTTTACTTGATTACAAATATAATCTCTTTTTCAAACAATTCAAGTTCATCTACTGCTAATACTTTCATCTATTGCATTCTATACATTCGTATATAAACCCTTTTTTCTTTCACAGGATCTCCCAGTGCAATTTTGTTTTTCTTAGAGCAAATAGCGCTCTTCAAGAATTTTTTATTCCCTTAATGAGATGTCTATTTATTTCATTTTGGATAAATATCCTTGACCAATGACTAGTACTACATTATATTATCCAGCATCCATACTTCAACCACACACATCTTAAGCAGCAATTTCTTCGGATACATTACCTTCTTTCCTAAGCTTCTCGTGTGTATGAGCATTTCTTATCAGTTAAACTAGAAACCGTTTCATTTAAATGAAGTTCTGTATAATTGAAACGAAGCATTTAAAATTGCTACACACACAATAGAATTATTTCTATTATAACCAGTAACACCGTTACAAAATGTTTTTCTTATTATTTTAAGTGTATGACACCAACCCGTATAATATTCACATGGGCGTATTTGAAAAGTGCTTGTGACAATTAATATTTATAGATTGTCCTATATAAAAATATAATTCACGCCCAAAAGCTAAAATAGACTATTAATTTCTCAATAATTTTGAGGAGGCGTGACGGTTTTTTGATATCTAGAGGCAACCACAATATATTATAAATTCCATTAAATTTTGATGACAACCGTGATGGATTTTAAACGAAGGAGAACATGCAAGGAAGCGATAAATAAAAACTAATTATTTCCTTTCAGTAGGTTAATATGTTACGGTAAATATAAAAATAAAACCAAAGGTAACTGAACCACTAGAGGCCGTTGTTTTTTATAAACTTATTTCAAAAGTCATAAATTATAAGCAGACGGCATTCGTCGGCCTGTGGATTTATTAATGTCTAATTTATTGCCACTATCTAAGCTTATGTGAGTACTTTATGACGTAATATACTATAAGACAAAAGAGACATTTCGAGTTTCATGATATCATCATTCTAAGAACATTTTTTTTCATAGTATACCCCTATAACTTAAATAAACGTGCTTTAAAATGGCCAATATTTAATTTGCTAAAATTAATCTGCAAATTTAAAGGTATACAGTGGATAAAATTACGTTAAATTACCATAATTACTTCCAATTTTTCATGAGTAGTTATTAGGCTTGTTAGGTTTACAACATTGCTTTTGATTTGCCTTCTTGCATAATCTTTAGGTTAATAATTGTTGTAGTTTCACAATGCTATAAAAGAAGATATTAAAGAACGCAACTCATCTACAGTTCTGATTTCTATTTGACATAGAATATTTGTATTTATCACTCTTTTCTGCCAAAACTAAATCTTCCAAGTAACCATTAACTTACGCATGTAGTAGCTGTACACCCTTACACAAACTGAATAACGGCTAGTGATAGAACCAACATGTATTTTAAAGAATCAAGTATAGTCTGTCCATCGGTATAACGATTTGACTTTTAAGGATTATTGGGGATTATACACTATCTGGTGCCGCAGGTACCGAGTGATTATGTAAATGAGGAAATGGGCCGTATTAGGAGAAATTTTCTTGAGTAGAGAAGTAATTATGTAATTTATGATTACCATTTTCAATTTAAACTTTATTATTCTAAAGTAAACAATTCAAATTGAAGGCAATAATAATTATTTGTATATTAAATTTGTGATAATCTGTCACTGCATTTTAACAGTTTATCAGCCTGTATGTAGTAATCTTTCTGAATACGTCGCTGTAAACCACCCGTGCTCGAAAAGTATTATAGCGGTTGGGTAGCATTTATTTTCTGAAAATTGGGTGCTAATAAATAAGTCAAATCGTTATATCTATGGACAGACTATAACTCGTACTAGGTTCGCAAATGTTCACACTCGAATACGTAGAATTAAATCTAATATTCGAGTACTCAAGCTCGAATGTATCAATCGAGTTTCCACACGGCATTCTAGTATAGGTATTCGACATCTCAAACACAATGCCTGGCTTCTCTAACGCAATATTGAAGAAGTATATTAAAGAATTGATTAATATTTTATCTTATTTGAAGAAAAAGAAGACACGTCACAAAATCAGTATAGTATAATAATCTATTGAAACAAAAATGCTAATTTGAACTATTGAATTTTGTACTATCGTTACTATGGATTATTGTGTTTAAGTATGTAGCATCCCCTGGATCTACACTGAGAGAAAAAGATGGGTTCAATTAACAAAAATCGCTTTGTTACGATCACGCTTGTTGAATTTACCGAAAATTTTGTTATACCAACAAAAATGGAGCATTGCATGAACTAAACTTTTTTGTTAACATTTTTTTGTTGAATTAACAAGTTGAAAACGTTAAACAAGAAATTAAACATATGAGATGCGTCCTGTTAACAAATTGTGGTTGTTCCCTGAACTAAAATAAAATTGTTGCAAGGAAAATGTATATGCCATTGTTTTAGGAAAATACAAATTCAATATAAACGGGAAGAATATTCTATTTTACAAAGTACTTTGTTTACATTAACTCGGTGGATTTATTATATCTACGACTAACATACCCTTGAATTGCTCGAATTCTATTGGCTATACTACCCACGTGCTGAACACCTGCTATGCAACACGTGCAAATGCACCTAAAAATACACATTTTGGTTTTATTCGTTTCTCGTTAGATTAGATGTTTCAGCGTGCACCGTGGAGTGAGTTGTTAGCAAATTAAATAGTACATATGAGTTATGCCAGATGAAACAATTGCGAACCTATTAAAAGAGTGGCAGTTAGATGATATTATTCCTGTGTTTAAAGGTAAGTAACCACTTGTTTATATTATAGCAAGAAACAAGTTATAAAATGACAAGCAATGCATTTTTTTAGCTACACGAATATGGAGTTACTGGTGCTGTTAAAACAAACAACAAAAGTAGTAAAAACAACTGAGTGCTCCTTTTGTGATTTTAAACTTGTTTCGAAGTGTTATATTTAGTTGTATTATAGAATTGACATAACCCTTTATTACTATACTTGGTAGCTATAGCGTTGACTTCGAATATCTAATCTTCTAAACCAGAGCTGTCCAACATGATGTTAAATCAACTAACATAACTAACTAACCAACTAACTAACATACTTGGTTGTACTAACAAGGCAGTTTTGTAAGTACTACAAAAAAAAATTCAACATAACAAGCGTGTTTGCTTAAATCAACCTACTCCATTTAGTTGATTTAACATGTCCAATATTGTTACATTAACCAAAATTTGTTGACAAAAGTCATTTAGTTAATTTAAACTCAAAATTAGGTATACTGTAAAAACAAAATTTTTGGTTGATTGAACACATCTTGTTTGCTCAGTAGTTGTAAATGTTATATGTGGGTTGGGTGTGTACAAAGTATATTTTATGGAGCATAAAGACATAAAAGAAATACTAATATATTTGATTAATTAATTTGTCTTGTTTGGTCAGAGATCGCCAAAAAATCATACCTGTGTAAAGCAAAAACTGAGGAAGAGACTTAATAATGAAGAACAAACAGACGAACCAATACGGTCCATACACAAATAAATTAACTATTGCGACCAAATTGAGGGCCGGATATCTGGATCTAAAACCATCCGCATATTCGTATTCAAAACTACGCTAATATCCGAATCCTAGGAGCCGGATCCATTATTCCGATATTCGAATCACACTGATCTTTACACCTTCGTATTAGCTTTGACAAGAGGCTCACGTGGAACTCGTATATCCATCAAAGGATAAACAAAGTTGAAACCGCGTTTTGGCAGTGTCGTACGATACTGTCTTTCTCCTAGCGTAATGATGTGGATGTACACTGCTGTAATCAGACCGATGCTAAGAAGCTTACGCAAATTCAACGAACCGCGTATTACCGGTGCACTAAGAACAACACCAACAGCTGCCATGCAAGTCATGTTGTACCTGTCGCCACTAGGACTTTATGTCCGGGAGGTGGCGTTGGCAATCATGATCAGCCTGCTGTTGGTTGGCATTAATAGAGAAACTGTTGTGGAGCTTACGGACCCTCGACGTCAGCTATCGCCTGCAAAAAGGTGCCCGTCCTGGAAGCTGGCAGATGTTTCGCCAAATTGAACGAAGAGTGATCACGCTGTGAGCGCCATGTCCGTCTACATGGACTGCTCCAGGACCCAATCCGGGACAACTAGCTTTGGGGCAACCAAACATAACCTCTAGACTGATGCTTGACTGCCACAGAGCTCTCGCACAGATCTCTGTACGAAATGAAGTCATATTAGGTGGATTAAAGGACAAGATGGCAATCTATGCAATGACAAGGCTGATAGGCTGACCAGACGCGGGTCCGGGATAGTTCTGTACGCTTCTTTCGTTTATAAGGGCTGCCATATCTACCTTACGTGACCAGATCAGAATTATCACTCATGAGCAATTCATTAGAGCCTCGGATTGCGCGTGCCGTTTTGCAGGGGCACTTTACCTTACCCTGACAGGCAAACGGCATCAAACTAGCTGGGATGTTCAGAGAGAACGTTCGCTTAGTGATGGGAATTCTAACCGGATACCTATACGGATCAGTTAAAAGTGCACTTTCTTAAGCTGCGATTAGGGACCAGCCCAATCTGTAGAGGCTGCCAATTAGAGGATGAGACGGCTGAGCATATTGTCTGCGACTGCCCTGCACTATTATCCATTAGGAAAGCCTTACTTGGGGACGTTCGGCTTGACATCGTCAGCGTCAGGAAATCTCCCCCAGGGAATGTCTTAGCGTTTGTGAAGACAATAGGCTGGTTGGCAACCTAGGTGGGGCAACGTAAACGGGGGAAGCATAATGCCCCTAATGAGGCCTAAATGCAGTGGCAGTAGCCACTCTACAAGAAATCCAGAAATCAGAACCGCACATACATAAATAAATTAACTATTGCAATCAAATTGAGGTCCGGATATCCTGATCTAAAACCATCTGCATATTCGTATTGAAAACTATCCGAATCCTAGAAGCCGGATCCGCTATTCGGATATCCGAATCATAATCCCAAGTTTCTGATAACGGATCAGAATCGCACAGTAAATTATTTGGATATTTAGAAGGTATTGGATAGTGTACTAAAACCTAAAGTATGGAATACTTTAAAGTAGAGAGGTACAAGAAAATGTTTAACGCCATAAGAAGCTTATATAACAACAAAATAAGTTAGGCAAGATCCGCAAACCTATATATACAATCAGTGAAACTTACAAAATACGAAAGACTATGACAGGTGGTCGTTCTAAACCCTGTGTACGCTGATAAAAAATGTTGTGTAAAATTGCCATGCTAATCGTTGGTTACTTGAATAATCATGTAAATACACACACAAAATGTGAGTTGACAATGTGATCTATACATATTGTTTGTATGTAAAACGACTTACTTACTAACCGTATGTTTACATTTTACATATGAAAATTACAACATTATGATGTATAAGTACTTTTAGTATGTAAAACTCGTTACTTACTGAATGTGTGCTTACGTTTTAATGCAATGTTATATTTGAAAATAACAACATTGTGCTGTATAAGCTCTTTTGTATGTAAAACTAGTTACAATATATGTATATTGTAACTTTCAAAAGTAAAATTTTGTTAAAATATATACAGTAGTGAGTACCTATAGTTTTGTGTACAAAAAGTACTTATACATCACACTGTCAATTTGCATTTTGTATATGTATTTACATAGTTCTGCAAGACGTCAAGTAATCAACGATCATCATGGTAAATTTACATTAAAATCTTTACCAATGATTTGAAAGCGTTTATCATCACATCTAAGTGTTTGTTCTTTCTGAAACACAATTATACATTAGTTAGGTTCATTGAAGAGAAAAGTTTCTATAATATATTTCTACACTCGTAATGTTCCCACAACTAGGTAGGTATGAAATAAAGTTCTGATGAAAATGCACTTCATATTGGCGCAAACTCTTGAAATAAATTTTGCAAATAACACACAGCATCATAATTACTAATTGGAAGATAAAGCTTGTAAGGGCTCTGTGCAATTATCTCTGATGCGGTATCACTCTACTATAAACACTATAATTGTAACATATATTCAAAACAAGTTCAATGTCACCGCCGGGGAAGTGCGTTTCCAGGGCTAACCTCGGCACTGTTGGAGTATCACGTGATCCAGCAAATCCTTCATTATAGGCCCTTCTTGTCTTGTTATATTCCCAACCTGTAAATTTATAAAGCGGTGCATGGAAAAAAAAGCAAGGAGCATTAGATGATTCATTCTGGTATTTATAATAAAAATTATCCCGAGTCTATACTAGAATATTAACGCGGACTGTTTGGTACCAGTTTTGGCCTGATTTCAACAAAGCACACATCTTATTTTGCTCTTTAATAGTTACAGATTTTGAGAACCCTATACAGGTACAAGAGCAATTCCTCCCTTGATTCTGTCTTTAAATAATAAAAGAAATAAACCGTGACCACGGAAAGAATTTTTTATTGTCTTAAATGACCATATGGTCAATTGCAGCGACTCTGAACAAATCTTATGAAATGATAACATAAATTTATATATACCCAAGTTATAGTTCAAATTAAAGTATTTCTTATAAAGCGCAGTTTGTAACCATTGTTATGTTGTAGCATAATAATATTACCTTTTAGTGAGTTAACTTGACCTGCAGCAGTGTTTCAAATTCATATGTAACAATAAAATTGGCATGTAAAAATACTTATTACCGAAAGAACAAAATTTGTTTATTTATGTATTACTACATACAGTTTCTAGCAGCTGTCAAGAGTACGATACAAAAACTGTAAATTTACATTATCCTCTGCATTAATACACAAACTATTGATTTTTACATTTGTAAATATGTATTTAGGGAGTTACATATTATGTGACTATGAATGTAACATTACAGTATTAGCTAAGTAATGCAGGTGTGACTTTACATTATTCTTTATCAGTGTAATAACGTATGATAAATAAGTTAAGAAACAGGAAAAGTAATTTAGAGTGGAGTAGAGATATATGGAGGTAGTACAAATTTTAGTATGCGCCTTTGTTGCAGCAAATGTAGATTTTCAAAGGAATTTAGATATATGGAAAAGGTAGCTTCAACTAAGAAGTTTAAAATTAATGTAGATAAAACAAAAGTTATGGTTATACGAAGAAAAGATAAAAATATAGCAATGAAACTCAACAGCGATAAAGTGGGACGAGTAGATACATATATGTAAATACTTAAGAGTGAAGGTATATACAGATGGCGAAAATGACGCAGAAATAAACGAAAGGCTAGAAAGTGCCTTGAAAAAGAGGTGTACAATGCCTTAATGGGTTCCTTCATAAGTAAAAATGTTGCATTATGTGTGAGTGCTGGATCCAAATAAAGGAAGGAAAAGAAGATGAGTAGAGAAAGAAATCAATTTAGGTGGTTTGGACTTTTTTATATGTAGAAGACAAACAGCAAACAAGTTAAAAGGATTTGATAACCAAATACAGTGCAAATAGGGTTTTAGGGGTAAGACCCAGAAAACATGGAATGATGCAAATTCCAAAATATTTAAGCAATTTATTGATTTTATTCCAACATTTCTTAGATAATAATATTAAGGACGCAAATACAATGCCCGTAAACATTGAAAGAAAATTATTTTGAATTAATAATCTGTAAATTTTTCTACAGTAAATTAAAAATGCATGCCTTACGAACAATAAAAGAAACATTAATATAAATTTCGTTCTCAAAAGGTCTGCGGTATGAATAACGTAATGGACGATATAACTGGCCTCAATAACGTTTATGGTTGATTTTATTACCACGATTACCTGTTTTAAAATAGTTGAACTCCTGCCAAATACTCTGCGGGACACACAATTTTTAGTAAAAGATGCAAAAACAGGCTAGTTAAATTACAGTTTAAGAACCATTCAGTGGTCTTAATCTAAACTGTTACAAATATTGTAGCCATCAATTCTAATCCTTTATTTTTGCTTTCTTTATTTCAGATAAGCTTAGCGACTTGATGAGCAAGCAGGACTATATAAGCTCAAGAAATCATACACTTTTAATTAACTACTCCCGTAGGAAATATTCAAAATTGAACTATTTCATAAAATATCACTTTAATTCAGTTCTCATACGCCTTCAAGAACATCGCGTCCTCTTACGACAACACAATGTCAGAGCGAATAATGAACAATAAAAAAAGAATTCATCGCCAATTACAGAGCGAAGGCAGCCCAGTCGTTGTTTTTTCCTTGCTCCCTTTCTCTGAGTCTATCTCTCGGTTTCTGACGTTCAGCATTTGAGTCACGTATCTGTGAATGAAATGATGTGATGCAAATTCTAATAAAAGAAACAAGTAGGCCATTTGTCGTTGCCGCGGCGAAAGTCAATATTGCCATTGTCGTTTATATTCGTGAGTTATAATTGGTTTTGCCATTTTTCTTTGCATTTTGGCGAAAACAAACGTATTTCGTTTGTTGTTCGAATACCATTCAAACAATAGCTTTCAGGACTTGTTGCACGTTACGCGTTTGTCGTTTCGGAAGTTACAGTTCAAGGAAACGCTCTACAAGTATTTAACAATCGTGAACATAAATTCAGCGTTAATTAATTATGCTCCAATAAAAATATGTGCATATAAAATATACCTGTAACAGAAAGTGGAACCCACTTGAAGAAATTCTAACGCTTTATCAACATATTACTACATAACATACTTTCATAGATTGCTCTTGTAACAGCAATGTTTATTTTAGAAAACCGAACAAATTTTAAAATGTGTTCTTTGATATTGCTATTTTCACACGAGCTTACCAGCCAGTTCACCGTGATTTATTCAGACTAAAGTTTGGGGAACTCGTAGATGGTAGATCAAGTTACAATGGTATTTATGTACACAATGACGTTTATGTAATGCGGGTACAAGTTTGAATCTCGATACGCTCCTGTCCTATACAATACATATGAGGAGGAGACTTTCTATATGCATTTTGTCCATAATTTGAAATTTTCGGCTGAAGGTGGCGTGAGAATCTGTGGTTGGCGGGCTACAATCCTATGTAGAAAAAGGCTTTCTAACTGAATTTTGTCCCATTTAAAATAAATAGGGAAAAGCGCTTGGACATTCTATGTGTAGTATGTCCAACGTTGCAAGACAAACCAACAGCAGAATGTCCTTTGAACGTGGACTAACTGCCATTAGTTCGTCGTGCGCCGCCGTGTGACCGTCCAAGACAAGTGCTAAGAGTATTTTGTGTTTTCATTATTATTAAATTGTTGCTTGAAGTAATAATTGAGGACATAATGAATGTAAATGAAGGGGAGCATGTCGTTGGCGATATTGACCGTGGTAGCAGAAAACGGAAAAGAAATGTGACGACAAAACAACGTAAAAGTGAAGTCAGGTAGGTTTTAAAACCCAAAGGTGTTAATGTTATTTTCTGGTAATACACTCCGCCAAAAAAGTATCGCATAAACTAAAAAAGGGCATTTATGAACCAAGATATTTTTATACGTTCACAAAAAGTTTGCCTCGTGTATGTGAACTATAAAAACACTAACAAAATAATGGAACTTAGCGTTTTTACTTTTTTTTTTCTAAAAGAACACATTTAGAAAAATGCATATGTGTAAGGTTTGTTCAGTTGTTTATTGAAAGTCTTCCTATACGGACAAAATTTAAAGTGCGAAGTCAGAGTTCTGTACCAACGCTTTTAAAACTAAAATGAGCAATTTAACTTCAGAACAAGTGGCTGCTATAGTTGCTTTAATCGAAGATGGACGATCTCAAGCATACGTTGCTAATTTGATGAACATCAATCAGTCAAGTGTTTCTAGAGCCGTAGCCAGATATAGGAAAACAGGCATTTACAGTAGAAGACCTGTACCAGGTCGTCCAAGATGTTCTACTCGCCAAGATGACCGCTATTTACTACTACAAGCATTACGTCGAAGACATGTAACTGCGAGACAATTGCAGAACGACTTGGCTAGAGTCAGAAATACTCGTGTGAGTACTCAAACTATTCGGAATAGGTTACGACAGAGTGGATTAAGAGCTAGAGTTGCTGTAACAGCCCCTCGTCTCACTAGGAACCACCGAGTGGCTCGCTTAAGGTTTTCCAGAGAACATGTAAATTGGAACATTAATGACTGGGCCAATATACTCTTCACAGATGAGTCAAGATATGGTCTTTACACCTCAGATAGGCGTATCTCAGTGTACGGACGAGACGGTGAGCGCTATTCGCAGTGTAATATCAGACCTAGACCTAATTTCGCTGGTGGCTCTATTATGGTTTGGGGAGGCATCTGTTTAACAGGTCGTACAGAGTTAGTACCAGTAGACAGAGGTACACTGACTGCCCACGGGTATATAACGGACATATTAGAAGAACATGTAGTACCATATGCGCCAATTATAGGAAACGAATTCATGTTAATGCACGATAATGCACGACCGCATGTTGCAATAATCGTCCAGGAATACCTTAACGATGTTGGTATTCCAGTTTTAGATTGGCCTGCGGTAAGTCCGGACATGAACCCTATCGAGCACGTGTGGGACCTCCTTCACAGACGGATACGAACCCAAAATGTTGCCCCAGCGGACCTGCATGGACTAGAAAATGCTCTCCGTGACGAGTGGGAGAATTTGGATCAGGCTTATATACGGAGGTTAATCGAATCTCTGCCAAACTGTATGCGAGCGGTCATAAGAGCCAGAGGTGGCAATACTCAGTATTAAAAGCTACTGTTATGACATTTTTCTTTCCAAAATTATAATTTCTTGTTTTAATAAAAATCTCAGGTATGAGTTCTTGTTTTTATTTGGCCTGTATTTTATTTAAACAATCATAGAAATTATATCTTAGAGCGCATTAAAGTATATTTACGACTTTATGCTACAAACAAAGATTATGCGATACTTTTATGATTCAAAACTAAATTATGCGATACTTTTTTGGCGGAGTGTATAATCTTTCAATATTTTTATTTTCTTTTATTAAGGCATTCAGACCATTACCCTAATTTGGAACATTTCGAACGTACTTGCAACCATAAACGTAATGATTTCCGCTGTAATGACTTATCGCAAGACGATATAAAAGAAATTCGAAGAAGTTTCTTTACTATTAAAAATAAAAATGTACAAGACAATAAACTTGGAAATTTTATGGCTGTGGAGGAACCAGTTAGAAGTAGGAATAGAAAACCTGAAGGAAAATCCCATGCCTTATCTGCAAAATATCATGTAAGTTTTATTATCTTCATTCATATAGGCGCTAGTAATTCTTTTTATAGGTTTGGAAGAACCAAAACAAAATCAACATTTGCCAGACAATGTTCTTAACAATTTTTAGTGTTAGCCAGAGGCGTGTAAATACTATCGCCCATAAAAAGCAATCTGGAAGAGGTATTGTTGAGTCTCGTGGAGGCGACAAACGTTCTTCTAAGAATTTAGACAAACGTCAAAACGTAAAAAAAATTATAGCCGGGTTAAAAGGACATGAAAGTCATTATGGACGTGCCAAATCTCATCGTATTTACTTATCATCTGAATATAATATTACTGCTTTATGGAAATTGTATAATGAGGGCGCAGTTGAAAATTTAAAAGTAAATTTCAAGTATTTCAGTAGAATTTTTAACAACAACTTTGGGAGTCCTGCCACAGACGTATGTGGGTTTTGTGTTAGAACCGAAATATTTATTGCTAATTGCAAAGACAAAAATGAGATAGAGAAGCTAAAAACAAAGCTACGTGTGCACAAGGTCAGAGCAAAACAATTTTTCAAACTAATGAAAGAGCAGCCTTCCAACAGTGTTTCTTACTGTTTTGACCTTCAACAGGTTCAGGTGTTACCGAAAGTACCTATCCAAGATGCATTCTACGCCCAGCAACTATCTTTTTATTGCTTTTGTGTTACTGACATGGATATTAAAAAAACAATATTTTACACCTAGTTAGAAAATCAGGCAAAAAGAGGATCTGCAGAAATAAGCTCTGCTTTACACGACTTTCTAAATAAACATGAATTTGAGCCACATATCACATAAGTAAGGCTATTCGCAGATGGTTGTGCCGGACAAAATAAAAACGCACACGTGATGCACATGCTTATGCTTTGGCTGTACAAAGATGCACCAAAAGCTATTGAATCCGTAGTAGTAACATTTCCGGTACATGGGCATTCATATTTGTCAGCAGATCGTGTTTTCGGACAGATCGAAAAAAAAATACGATCTTACAGTACGATCAAAACTCCCACAAAATATTATGAAATTTACTCCAAGAAGGGAGACGTTCGCAAACTTGGTACGGACTGGATTGTTTCCGATATAAAGGTCGCCTTAGGTTCTTTACAAAAAATTCAAGGAATCAGTGCGGCCAAAACGATTATTATCAAAAGTTCAAGCAATAAAAGCGAAATTTTGCTGGAGATTGAATTATTGTACCGGAATGACGACCCCTCCAAAAAAATTTCAACTTTATTAAGAAGAGGAAAAAAGCTGTCAACAATCACTCTACCTAATGCAGCGCTCCACAATGCGATTAAAGCAAAAAAAGGAGAGTCTTTCGAAACTTTTGATTGAACTATCGGGAGAAAATTGGAGCGATGATTCTGAGCTTGCGTGGTTGCAGCCAATTTTCTCAAATCACCATGACCAAAATGGTCAACATAACGACGAAGGAGAAGAAGAAGCAGAGATGCCATGCGACTGCAACAACGACGAAGATGAGTTGCCTGACATTTAAATTGTAACATTATTTTCTGATAAAATAAAATAGTGCTGTTCTATATACTTATTACGTTTTTTTTTTAACATCCCCATAACCATGTCAGTGAAGTTTACTTGGCATGGACAAATAAAATGCCGTTTGTCCCACACGGACAAACTAATTGCAATTTGTCCAACACATTTTTGAGTTTATTTTGGAAAATATCAAAAATAGATTTTTGGCATCTAGACACGATGATTGTGATTTTAGTTACAATTTTTGTCAAAATTAAAATCTGGATAAATTAATCCACTAACTTGTAACAGTTTTTCTCTATTTCTGAAAATTACAAAAAATGGACAAAATGCATATAGAAAATCTGCTCCTCATATGTAGATATATTAATTAATTCCAATAAAATTAGTACTTCTGTGTATCTTTGGTACGTCTTGTAAAAGATGGCTCCATAATCTTCGTTCTACAGTTAAGGTTTCCTTTACCGCTGGAATAGGTGCAAGGGAAGCCATTCGTGCAACGATATGTTTCCTTGTATCAGTCCAAGACTAAATAACAGTTGTATGTAAATTTTTGATATTTTTTCTATTAATAAAACTAGCTTTTGGTAGATTTATACCTTATACAGGCTGTCTTACAGTGCGAACCAACGATATCTTGGAACCTAAAACAGCTATAGTAATGAAAAATAAATATATAACTAAAATACCAATGGAAATTTTAATGAAAATATTTTTAAGTTTTAAACATGTTCGCTACGGGGCGCGGTACCTAGGATTAACTTAAATTTGCTGATAAAAGTTCCAGGATTCGCTATAACTTTAATTACTTCACAAGGAACCTTTGCCACACTTTGGTTAAATACATTTTGTCATATTGCCAATTATAAGAGTAGGTAATAGGCGTTGCGAAATCATGAAAAAATAAATCTGCTATTACTTTTGTATTTTTTACCGGAATTAAAAAAACCATGGACTTGTTTGAAAGAATAGTTTTAAACGCAAATACAGTTTGCCACGCACTAAAACAGTTACCAAAATAATAACAAAAACAGCCCATTATCGCCAATAATTTCTTTGAACTCTCTCAAATACCTACTAAATAATATCAAAACTGTAGTTAGCTGTAAATGTAGCATGCCATTGAAGCAATTATATATTTGACAATTGTCAAATTCGCTGTCACGGTATAAGAGATACTTACAGAATCAGTTAAATTAATATAATATTGTAGTTGAAAAAATGTAGTTTTAGTTACTGCAATATTGTAACAGCCAGTCCTAATCGGCGTTTAATTACGTTGACAATGTTGTCTAGTAAATTTATTTTTCATAAAATTCTTGTTTTTATTAATTTCTATTTCCTTATTGCTTTGCTAAGTACATATGTATAATGTTATTACAACTAACAGAATAACTATTTGGTTGTGCAAATATAGCATTTACCAGCGTAAGTATGTATCTGTAAAATTGCAGTAGTTTTTACAACACTTCCTTACAAATAGTAATATATTTCATGAAAAGCGTTAAATGCTATAGTGATAATCATTACTACAATTTCTAGTCACTTATAGTTTTCATTGTTTACTGCGCAACAGCTTTTTACCTCCAATTCTGGCATTATACAAGTAGAAGCCTTCTCAATAAATGTAGTGCGAATCGCCATTTTCCGTGGCAGAGTTTCTCAAATATTCTGTTACTTGGTGTTATACTTTGTAGCACACCTTACCAGTGCATATTACAAAGTTTTGCATAGTTTAGCGTAAAAATTGCGACAACTTTGTTGATTCAGCCTTATTTGTTTTGAGAAATTGTCTCTCAGAGAAATGGGATAAAGTATTATAATATTGTAGTAAGCTCTCTCTCAAAAATAAAATGACCGCACTGACTATATTGTTGTCGCAAATTCCTTTACAAATTCTAATATTAATTCTTATACACGTTAGACACAATTTTGTGTGACTTTTCATTACAGATTGCGCCTGGTGCATATATTACTGTAATTTGTAGCGATATGGAATACAATTGTAACAAAATTCGCTAGTTTTTTTTTTTTTTTGGTGTAATACACTGTGACTTGAAAGATTTATTGTGTCCCCTATTGTTACTATATTTACAGCAGTTTGATTCCTTTTAAAATATGCAAAATGTCAGAAGGCTTAAGATTAGGCAACTCTCCCTCTTCAATTTCACATGTGCCCAGGTTCAAGGCCTCGAGAGTAGGTAAATTGATGCTTCATCCTGCTCTCCACAAAATCTACATTCGGCTTCTTCTGCTATTCCAAGCCCGCTCAAATGTCCTTTCAGTTTACAATGGCCTGCTAAAATCCTTGGTCAATATGCGAATATTATTTTTACTTAGGTTGATGCATTCTATAGATCTCTTCCGGTTATATGTCCGAGAAGAATTTTAGCTTGCCTCATTATCTGGAGATTTTCCCAGCATTTGGATTTTATCTACTCTATTTTTCATTTGCGTTTCTCGGGTAATGCGCTGCTACTTCTCCCGGGTGTTCAGACCCTACAAATGGTAATCCAGCCCCTTTCTTAGCGAGATTGTCTGAAACATTACTTCTGTGTAGAAACGTATGAAATTAAGTAAACACCATGAGAAAATCGCAAATGGAAAAATTTAAATCGCCATCATATTTAGTATACAAAAAATATAACTAAAAAAAATTGAAGGTGATTCTTCAGAACTGTAAAATACACAACTTTTACCCAATTTAATGAATTCTACATCCCTTTGACATCCCAAAATAGCAATAGTGTCTTTATTATAGCTGTCCTGTTTTTTTTACTCCGAAATACTATATAAAATGCTTTGTTATACAACTCTTCAAAACCAATATCTATTGCTTGGTCAATAATGTCAACAATGTTCACTAATTCTGCTAGAATAACTTTGTATGCACATGCTAAAACTGATACTTAAATATTAATCTTCGAATGCAGGAATTTCTGGTTACAGTTCACAAAAGTGCAGTAAGTTCAGGTAACAGTTTTAGGCCATTATGTTAAATGAAAAATTTACACGTAACCGTATAGGAATCTTTGGAATGAAGTTGAATTAAAAGTTGCCGGTACTATACTTGGAGAATATCCTATTCAGTAATATATCAAAGAACAAATTGCTCTTCTAAACTCTTACGATTTACGGATGACTACAGAAAAAAAAAATACTATATTTGTAAGTAAACTGGTCGGCGCGCTATTTCAATTAAACTGGTAATTGCGGCTTAAATGAGAAACCATGCACTAAAACAGAAACTTGAGAGATTTAATACTGGCGTTGATTTCAATCACAAGAGTTCTAACGCGGTCCGTTTAATTGATCAATGCATAGATTTATCTAAAGGAATTTCGCGCAAGAGAGGATGAAGGTGTTAAATAGTGTATGTAGGAATATGCTGGAAACTGTGTATTTTATTGTTGAGAATATTAATTTGAAGATCAAGTAGGTAAACAGAGTTCCGCGAATAACTGCAGATGTATTTACACCTAAGAATATAGGAAATCACCAGGCCAAAACAGGATAACATCTGAAATATGAATATGGCAATGAAAGGAGCAAATCGGTTGCTAGAAATACTAACTAAGCCTGCAAAGGCGACATTGCACCAAAAGGTTGGGAAGTGCGAATGATACTTCCCATATTTAAAAAAGGAGACAACAAAGATTGCTTAAATTAGCGGGAATCATACTACTGAGCACTAGGTTCATCCCAAATATTTGAATAAATCCTGAATGAAAAACTTAGAAATATAGCCTTCACAGATTTAGAAAAGGTTTTTGACATAATACCTAGAGTGTGAGGTATAAGGGATGTTCATTGAAAAAAGTCATCAAGTTACCTGTGATTGTTTGATATACGAAGAGGAAAAGGGAAGTCGTTCTTGTCATTGACAATTGACAGAATAATTCCGTTTTGACAAGCAAAGTGCTTTGGCGTTTCAAGTATGTTTATTTCCCTAGTTCTTTCATTTTATCGCCTTTTTAAACCATTTTTTTTCAAATCAGCTGTTTTCATAGATAAACAAGAGGTTGTTGTTAGTGTAACCTCAACGTATAACTTACAACTATAGTGTTTTCCTTAGAGGAGTAAGAAAGTTCTTCTTACTTGAGAGTTACTTTGTAATGGCACCCACGCTGACGGTGAATAGATCTATTCGGTCTAAAATTTAAGAATTTCACGCACAGTTTTCAAATTTTGCTGTTGACTACATGCAGTTTTTAAAAAAAAGCTTTAGATAGAGCCGTAAGTCTGTTTCGGGAAACTGGTAGCATCCTACAAAAAACTGGCAGTCGAGCACGGAAAAGAAAAACGTGCTGAAGAAGTTGTTACCAATGCTCAATAAATAATGGATGATGCACCCAAAACATCTATTAGGCAATTTGACCCAACTCCATCGCAACCACTCATAAACTTTTACACCAAAACAAAAGAAAAATTAAATTTATAATATACAAGAGCAGGAGTGAGAAAAAATGATATTTTTGCGCCACTATTATTTGTTCAACCTAAAATCTGCGACTGCTAATGATCTGGGCTTTAGCCGATCTCAATATCCCTTCTCGTTTCTGAAATATTGCAAAATATGTGTTTTTTGGGTAATTTTGAGGCCCCAGTACATCTCCTAAAACCAAAAACGAGAGTGCTAAAAAATAAATAGATGTCAAATAGTTTTCGGTCTTCTAGGTTTCTACCTATTTTGATAAAATTTATCAAAATCGGAGAGATACACTTGGGTGCTTCTCCTTTTAAGAGATATTGATTAAATTATTTCCATAAATGGGCACGCTTCCATTTCATTACTGTTTTAACAAGTTTTTGTTTGACATGGTCTCCAAACATAACCAGTTTTAATAAACTGCGGCTATAAGTTACAAAACACTTACTCGAGAGTCGCTTAAGTCTTGTGATTGTAATTTAAGCGATACAATTGCCGCATTTTTAGCGGTACATTCGAGAAGTAATTAATTTTCAGCTTATGTAGGATCTGCACTTTGTATGGTAGAGACACGGCGCGCATTGTTCGGATCGAGAAAAGCAGCAGTTCGAGAAAGGCCGAATGATGCCGGCCGGCGTGTAGTTGTCACGCGTATTAATGAAGGACACAAAGGATAAAAGCTATAAACAATTGCTTAAAGCAAATAATGGTAATTCTTATGGACGTATTTATATGAGCGTACTTAAGTGTGGTTGGTATTACCTCACACGATTTACTTATCCACTTTGGTGGTGAAAATAAGCGGAAGGTGTGGCAGTAGAAAGTATGTAAATGCTTTCCTTATATGTAAGATTATAAATCGAATTGTTTACTTATCAAGTTCAGGTTTAACATGGCTTGTCTCAAGACTTACAACGTATGGTTGTAATAACAATGCAATACATGAAGATTTTGTAAATGGAATCCATTCTTGCCCCCGGTCGAAGAGTCTAAAAATACCCAACTAACAACGTAATTGATATATTTTGAGAAAAAGAGAAAGCATGTCAATTAATGTATTAAAAAAGCTATACATACCTTTTAATATCATAGGAATCGATTTTATAATTATACCTTGAAAAGGTTCTCACATTTTTTTTTTTAATTGGAAATGTAGCATACAGTAAGCTCTGTAGTTCTTTAAACAACTCTTAACATTTTTCATACCTTACATGAGAAAGTTTTGTAAAAACCGCTCAATACCTATATTATTCCAATAAGTCAAAATCTTACTGAATACTTATCTAATTTAAATGTTTGGTGCATTCACAAAAATTTCGTAGAAGGGTGTCACCTTGCATTGCTATATATATGTATAGATTTTCTTGGTATTTTAAAGTCATATAATTAAAAAACCATTAGAGTAAAACGTTTCGGTTTAATACAAACCTTATTCATTTACATTTCAAAAATTAGTAATGTAGAAATAAAATTTTTGTTGTATAAAAATATATAACATTTTTGTTTTGTTGATAAAATCAGTTTTTTGTTTTGAAAGAGTTTTGAAATGTTTTATATAAAGATTGTTTTGTAAGATGTGTCAGTTGTATTAGTTATGGAAAGTTATGGTTAATATATAAGAAAAACGTTACTAAATTTTTTAATAAAATTTCATTTATAGAATTAAGTTATAAAGTTTAGTGAAAAATTGTGTGTCGGTTTTATCATTTATAGAATTATTATGTTTATAAATTTGGATTATTTCAAGTATAGTTCGTGCTTTATAGTTTTGTTCTTGGTTTAGGATTGATACATTGTTAAAATCAAATGTAAGATTTTGTGTTATTTCATGTTTTTTTAAAGCTGTAAGATTTTTGTTATATTTGTGTCCTTTTATTCTATTTTCTAAATATTGCATAGTTTCGCCGATATATACACTATTACAATAATATGTGATGTTTTATTTTTTTCAGTTTTCGATTTTAAGTTTGTGTAAATTTGATTTTGTAATTTATTATTATTTTGATTTGCTATTTTAAAATTATAAGGTTTGATAATTTGATTAATTTTTTCATCATCCTAAATCAAGCAATTTCAGGTGGCGCATGCGCGATAGCAAGAGGGCGTGCTCAATGGAGTGAGACACCCCAAGAAATATAAAGAAATGTTATAACTCGCACGTGAGAACATACCCCACTATCTTCGCGATTCGTTCAAAAATCGTTATTCAGTTTTTATTGTAATATGTATCTTTAGTACTGTTGTACCCCAGCCACTAACTCGGTGTGTGAGGGCGAGGCTTCCGCCAATATCCAGTACTAGATTATTATTATTACTATTATTATTATCTCTAGTAGTTCAATTCGGTCGTTACATAGTAAGAAAAGTAATGTTAATTCAACTACTTTTAGATCCGACAGGTCTACTCCTATAACTCAAATCATTTTCTTGTTATTAGAATTCACACCTTACAACATATGTTACTGCAAATGTGTCAATAAGAAACCAGCGTTTGCAATAGCATATGTCGTACAAAGTCAGTTTTAGTTCATGAGTGAATAAACAACTTTCATCGAAGCTTATTAAACAAATAATACCTTCGTGTGACAACAAGCCAATTTTTATTCAAAATGTTTTGTTTCCTGAAGTAGTTACTTTTATGTTATGTGAAACTGTCAATAAATAAAATTTAGCTGCTAGGTAAGTAAAATTCAAACTTGTTAGAATGTTTTTAAAGATAATTTTTTCTGAAAGTTGCTATATTTTTTTCAAAAATGTTTTTACGCAAGATGCAATTTTTAACTGCTTTTGGAGAATTAGGTTAGTTAGTTAGGGAATAAGAACTCTGGGTATTTGGTTGAAAACCTTCACGATCATCAGTATGGTTTTCGGAAGCGAAAGTCTACTATTCAGACCTTGAAAGCTGCTGTAGTGGCGATACGGGTTATGTGATACTAGATGGTGTGCTCTCATAACGATCGATGTCAAGCATGCCTTCAATTGCGACAGTCACAGACTTATACTTGAACCGCTACGTAAAAAAAAACATTTCTGGTTACTTGAGGGACGAAAAATAGAATTTGAGAAAGGCATGCTGCAGGAATGTGGTTCTGGCGTGCCGCAAGTATCGATCCTTGGTCCGACGCTTTGGAACGTGCTTTATGATGGTGTGCTGAGTTTGCAGTTGACGGTCGACACAACGACAATCGCTTTTGCTGACGATCTCGCACTCATAGTTGGAGAACGAAATGAAGATGTTCTCACGAGGAATAGTAATAGATGCCTCCAAAAGATAAGCGAATGTATGAAGGAGAACGAACTGACCCTGGCTACTGGGAAAATTGAGACAGTGATTGTTAAGGGTGCAAGAAGTAAGGATCATGTTATTTTCAAGCTGGGTGGTGCGTCAATTATTCCTAGAAAGACCATTAAGTATCTGGCCATTACAATCAATGAGAAGGGTATGTTGGACAGCACATCCGGGAAGTGATGGTCAGGGCCGATCAGCGTTTGCCTGTAATCAGCAAGATTGTACCAAATGTAGGTGGGCCAAGAATTAGAAAGAGAGCGGTCCTATGTGGAGCGCTTCACAACATACTTCTCTACGATGAACCTATTTGAATTGATGCTATAAAGATTCAGAAGCATACAAATTTACTACCTCAATGTAATGAGAAATAAGCAAGTAAACCGCTCGTTTTGCTATATTCTGTTGACATTTATTTATTGGTCTACTCATATCGATACTGGTGTCTGGTACCGACAAACATCTCAAAACCACTGTAGTTACTGTCTCATATTCCAAAGGAACGTCCTCTATGATCATTCAACAACAAAATGAGCCAAACAAGAAATTGAGCACAACTTTAAAGAATAAGTTAGAGCCCATAGGTGTTAACTCCAGTTAAAAGGGTAAAATTATAAACGCCAACAACCCAACAATTGTTGTTACAAATACACTATGGAGGTTTTAGATAAAGGGCATCACTCAAGACTTTCTCACACAAATAAGATTATTTCGTGGCAGATGTAATACATATACATATCTAAATTTTTGATATATAAACAAACACTTGCAGAATATTTAACAGGATGTAAACAGTTCAATTCTTGCTTTATCTTTGTTTTATGTCTATTACAATTTCTGAGCGAAGTATTGCCTTTAGGGTACTCTACCCTCCGAAAATAGGAACTTCCTCTCTAATAATATTTTCTATTTTGCAATAACAAAATAAATAGAAAGATTAATAAAAAAATGGTTGAAAAGTTATAAAACGGTTTTGCGCTGACAAAAAAAAAACAAATTTCCAGGAATATACAAACAACTTTAACATCGAATAAAAAGCTCCTTCTATTTTGTAATCATTAGCTGTGCAAAAGCGATCACTCTTTCGAAAAGAATAGTCACGAAGCGCCAATAAAAATCTCGTATCAGGAAAACACACGTTCTCCTAGCCACACTTATGTAAGTTGGCGTCCGCATCTAGACGATCCGGAAAACTGAAGCGCAACGGGACGCGGATTAGGGTTAACGAACTCTTTTTTGTTCGGATTTGTCCCTTCAGGATTTCGCGCACTGCCTCTGGCCTATAAAGTGGTGCCTTCGGACACGTACAGAGCGAGAAACTGAAATGATTAATCGCCTGTCGATATCGTTTTGAATTCAGTCTTTCCCGAACAAAATCTCCTTCCGCGTGCGTCCTTTGAAACTCTACCATCACGCATCATAAATTATATATAGGTGACGGGTCGGGCTAGGGCTTTTGGTGGTATGCGCCGATGTCAGTCATAATTTTACATAATAAACGTCCAAGCGATACCATCTGATGCAGATATTTACGTCTCTATACAATGGAGTTGGGGTGGGGAAAACGGATGGACATTATACCATTTTTTTTCTCGTAAAAGTAGCCTAAAACGTACTTTTTACGTCCTGTTTTCTGTCCCATAGGTTCATCAATCTCACGCGACAACAAATAATTATATTTATAAGATACTCTATGGATAATCCATTGTGCGTGTCATACCGTATATAGGTTAAAGAGTTCATAAAAAAATGTGTTATGACGGAACATTATCGGTAATACAGAATTTGTAAACGGGCAACAAAAAAAAAATAAAACAAATTATACAAGGAAAAAATTACTTTGTGGTAGTGTTGGGCACGGTAGGGGAAAATAACTATCGTTAGCGAGGAGCAGACAGGCTCGTATTTATTCGTATTGGGAGAAGGGGATCGTGTTGCTTACCGGCTTTTCCGAGAGTTGACTACACACGAGTCTGCCTAGTCTTCGCTAACGATAGTTATTTTCCCCTACCTTGCCCATTACTACTTTGTGGGTATAAAAATCTTTTGTTTTTTGTAACAAAATTTCTGGGATTAAATAGTTTCATAAATCCTGATTTTTTATGTATATCCACTGCATGCAATAATCTACATTTATTGAGTAAATTTTCATTGACAGAACGAAATATTTCACTATTACGATAAAATATTATTTACAATCTAAATAATAGAATAATAGCAACATTCATTAGTGAAATAAATACGTTATCGTTCTTGTAACAAATCATATTACATTCATTTAAGGATAATATTCTTTAGTGTAACTATTCCTTCATACTCTCAATAAATAATTTTGTTGATAACATGAATAGGAAATGAATATGCATTGTTATTTTTTACGTATAATGTTCATAAAATTATTCACTCTATGAACGCAATGAAGTTTAAATGATATCTTGTCCGTTGTTTTAAAGGCTTGCAATTTATTGCAACAAAGAACGAACAGATAACATACCTTTATAAAAACCATACATCATGTTAGCTAACGCATTCACTAAAAATACAAAGGAACACGGCCGTAATTAATAGAAATCATTGAAATCCAGTTGTTTACATTTCTATAATAATCTATATTCATATAGATTGAAGTTTTCCGTTCCAATTATATTTAGACATTTTTACTTTAATGGTTTTATTAGGTCATGGTAAGCCGTTTCTGGAATTACTAGGTTGTTGTTTGTTGTTTGTTTGTTTGTTTGTTGTTTGGCGAAGCTTCGGGTTGTGGAATACACCTTGACACTTCTAATCACTGACATCTATTTCACGTATTGTACCAACCCCACTGAAATTTTGCCGAACCCGAAGGAATTTCAACCTTCGGTAGGGATTTTTTACGTGCCAAACATTGCAGTGACACGGGACCTATGGCTTTACTTCCTATCCGAGAAGAAGGCATCTTCTGATTTTTATCTACAATTAAAAAGGCACCGCCTCAGCCTGGGATCGAACCAGCACCTTGAGGGTGAAAGGCGAGCATGCAAGCCATTCAGCCACCGAGACGGCTGGAATTACTAGGTACGCAGGTGCGCCGGTCGAGTTGAGAGTTTGGATTATGTCCCCTAGGGAGCGCACATCTTAACTCTTGAAGCCTTAACAGCCGACGGTGGATAAACCTTGAGATGCGATAGCGATAAAAGTGGATTACACTCGGAGTGACGCTAATGATGCTTGGTAGACAGAAACTCGAGTCCCTTTCTGGTGCTGTTCCTCTCCTTTTATTGATTTTGCTGGTATAGTTATTCCAGCAATAGACCATGGACACATTTTTCGGATTTAATTGTAACAAAGGTCGATCGTCAAATTTTAAATTGATTTCTACTTCGTTTTCCTGTAACGTACCTATAACCAGAAGAGATCTGCAGAATGCATCAACCTGAGTAAAAATAATATTCGGATATTGACGGGGATCCTTACAGGCCATTGTAAACTGAACGGACATCTAAGCAGGCTTGGAATAGCGAAGGAAGCGGAATGTAGATTTTGTGGGGAACAGGACGAAACGTCCATTCATCTACTCACAAACTGTGTTGCACTGTGCAACTCAAGGGCGCTGCACCTGGGAGCATGTGAAATCGAAGAGGGAGAGTTACCTAATCTGGGGCCTTCGGACATTCTGCACTTCTTAAAAGGAATCAGACTGGACGGCCAGCTGTAAATACAGCGAGAAGAGGGGACACAATAGATCTTTTAGGTGGCAGTGTACTATCACCCTAATATCACACATACATACATACAAAGCAAAATTGCGATCTACACTGTTCGTAGAGCAGGGCTTGGTTTGATTTACGTTGCTTCAGATAACCTTTTTTAATTTATAGTTGATAGCTGCACAACTCGACTTAACCATTCATTAATTTTATTTGGAATTGCCATATTTTACATTTCTTTTTTTCGTTTATGTTGGTGGTAAAGGACCAATACCCGAGTCGAGCTTATACGAAATATTGTAACTTAATTGCTAGTTCGTCACGTTCCACCAGATTTAGATAGTATATAAGTCTTGTTGTTTGTAAAGGATGTCAGTGTTATTCCACTAGTGATTTGGTGTAGAGCATATCTTCCAAGGTTTACCTTAGCCGAAAACACTACGTTTAACACTGCTCTTCACTTGTTTTCTACTGAATTTGTATCTTTTAATTTTTGTGGTAAGAGATTTTTTCACTTGTTCTTTTGGATTTTTGTTATATCATTCCCTGGAGATTCTCCCAGTATTTGGATTTTCTCTGCTCTACTTCATTTTTCAGTTTCTCCAGTGTTATGCTGCTACTTATCCCACAAAAAGGTTCTGGCCCTACAAAAGGTGTTCTAGCCCTCTCTTGGCGAGATTATCTGTTATTTCGTTTCCTTCCACTTCCGTGTGTCCCGAAACCCATAATAGGGTTACCTTGTTCTTTTTGCCTAGCTCGTTTAGTTTTTGTAGACACTCCCAAACCATTTTGGAGCTGATTATGTTTGACCTCAGCGCCCTAATGGCTGCTTGACTATCAGATATTATGATAATCTCCTGCTTTTCATAGCTTCTGTCAATGTTGACCTGGACGCATCTTTCAATAGCGTGTATTTCCGCCTGGAAGATACTTGGGTACATCCCCAAGCTTTCGAAATATTTGGTTCTAGGCCCATATATCCCTATTACAGTTCCCTCTGCCGTTTTGGAGCCATCTGTGTACCATTTAATGACGTTTCTATTGAGTTTCGAAATGGTATCTCTATCCCATTCGCTCTTGGTGCTAAGCTTTATGGTAAATTCTTTCACAAAGTTGAACTTCCTTGGCATGTCGCCTCGGGGCATGTCCCAGATTTGGTCACCTGCAGGGGCTGAGGCCTATGCCTAGCCATTCCTTCCCTGATCATTCTACTTGTGGTCCTTTTAGCTATGCTCTCCACAAAAATGTGAAAAGGAGTAAGATTTAGTACCACTTCAATAGCTGCTGTTGGGCAGGTTCTCACTGCCCCAGTTATGCATACACATGCTAATCTTTAGAGAGATTAGCTCTCGCAATGGCCAGATTAGTTCTCTTGCTCCAAGCCACTGCTCCATAAGTGATCATTGGTCTCACGATTGCTGTGTACATCCAGAGCAGTATTTTTGGGTTGCAACCCCAGTTGTTTCCTGCAAAGTTTCTACAAACCATTAGGGTCTTCTTCGCCTTGTTAGTTACTTCAAGCTCATGCTTATTCCACAGAAGTTTATTATCCAGGATGAGTCCCAGATATTTCACCTCCTTCTTCCAGTCTATATCTTGCCCAACTATATTTATGGTCTTGAGGCTGGGTTCTCCCTTCCTTGTGAATGCTATTAAGGTAGTCTTAGTGGCCTTGATGTTAAGCTCCACTGATTGGCACCACCTTTTCGTAGTGTTGAGGCAATTTTGCTTTAAAAAGTGGCACCGAGTGCAGTTTAAGGTGTGACATTATATCATTATACTTTTTATATATCTGATATGTGAAAGATCTTTCAAATAGAGCAAGCCTATGGGAGGATTTTATCATACAAATATGGCGTAAGTTAAGCATTGCAGTTCCCTACGGATTTTCATGTTAAGTCATCCTGCATTTATCAGTTTATGTGATATGTGTTGATATTTTCTCACACCGTAAATATAACGCAAGTATGGGTTTTGTCTTAATAATAGAAAAATAATTAGAATTATCTTTGGATACGAAAATGTACTTTATTTTGGCAAATTGTACGTAATAATTTGTACGTAAACACCAGACACAACACTCGTTATGGCAGAAACGCAATACACAGAGATCAGAATCAGAACGCCAAGAGAAGATTATGCATCGGCAATTGGATATTTGCTTGGGCAATCGTACTTTGCCCCTCCCCCACCTCCTCCCCCCACCCCCTCCCTCCCTCCCCACCCCCTCGTCCACTATAAAATTTTTCATTTAACTATAATTTATGGTTACGTGAAAATGAATTAATATTGTTTGAACACTTTCTATGTATTAAAACAACTCAAATTTATAAGTTTAAGTTAATGTTCTACTTTATTTTAAAAGAACATAAATCAAATGTTCACGCATAAATCAACACTAGATCTTGTTAATCCAAAACAAAAATATTAACGCAAACACAAAAAGTGCTTTGTTCAACTTTAACTTGTTTTGGTTTAGCATAAAAACGGTAACACAAAATGTTATGTTAGATTAAACTAATTATTTTTCTCAGTATGGATGTCCATGGAAAACATTTTTTTCAATTTTACGACTAGAAAACATCATAAAGTCAGTTTCTATTAGGTGGCTCAAAAGAGAATTATCACATGTTGCTATAATAATTTTGCTTTCAGCAGCTATATTAAAATTTTGATAGCGCCACGAAGTCGACTTTACGAATTTGATTTGCCCATGCCCACACTGCCTTATAAAACTTTAGGAAATATTTTGCACCACCAAGCCTGCCAGAAACTTTATTTCCCATCATAACTTTTGCTTGTAAGCAAGTCAACGATCAATAAATAAGTACCAATGAAGATCCTGAACTTTATAATCTTTAGTGAATGTTTTGCGCCCTAAAACTAAGTGCGAATTTAATAATGTATTGTTTGAATGTTGAATTATTCCTTATTGCCAGTTACTAAAAGCACAGATGCTCAAAACCATAGTTTATTTACTACCGTAAAATATTTCATATAAATACGGAATATAATTAGAGTAGTAGTGTCTACAGCGTAACTCATATATTATTTTTAACACGGCATTAGTGTAGCCTACGGTACTAAATCTTATTCTTTCGTAAACAACCTTATTTATGTATGGTACCCTACGTCTCAGCTGCTTCCACTATTGTATTATGTTTGTTCGTTCTCCTGCTTACGAAAGCATCGGTTGGAGGGCGTTAAACGTTGAATAAAGTATTCATCTTAATATAGAAATCAGCCGCACCACACACCACATAATAGCTAATATAAATACATGATTTCTGCTTTCTAAACTGAGATCTTTATATTAATGAAAAATTAAAAATAAGAATTTCACAGAGAAATTCTATTTTCCTCGAATGTTAATTAAAAAACAAAAGCTGCTACTATACTGAAAAAAGTATTCTCTAAAATTATAAGCATGTAAAATCATGACAATTCGTAACCATGCAAATACCCTAAAATATCCAAGGTGACTTAACAAGATAAATAGAAATTTCCAATGCGACTTGCAAAGGCTCTATGCACTAACAAAACACACGGACAATTTTGTTGGAATTTTATATTGTTCCATATCTAAAAGATACATATTTGTTGTGGTAATAAATAAGGTTATTAAGGTACCAAGAATTGATCCCTATGCATATCTCTCGTGTTTCATCGTTCTCCGAGACGCGCTGGTATCTCAGATAAAATCGAAAAAAGTTTATAGCACTGCTTTCTAAGCCTGTATAGTGTAAAATAGCCAGTATAAGAGAATGGTTTAGAGTTTAGAGTATCAAAGCCCTTTGAGAAGTCTGGCAGTATCAGCAGTGGCAGTTGATCAGGATCTGAAACCCGAGAATGAGCAACGTTTAGGAGAGCTGTTCCATAACTGAAGTTCTTTCTAAAACCAGGGGGTTTTCGCCAGGGCAGTAAAAATGCTGACAATTTCTACAAAATAAATATGCAGCTTGAAGAAGAACAAGACAAATTAAACAAGCAGAATTAATGTAGGTACTAGCAATTCTTGCTTACAAGCCTCACACATCTGCACAATCTGTTGTTCAAAACTATGCTATAACGATTTTTGTTCAATGTATAAAATGTTAAAAACATGGTCAGCAAAGTCTAATGTTAAAAGTTAGCAATTTATTTAATCTAATACCTTTAATATAACTTTGCGTTTTACATTTGCTCGGTTTTAAAATGTTTTGATAAATAAAACTGCTTCAGAGGATACGATTTCTTATCATCAATTTGATGTTAGAGACCGGCTGTTTTTTAATAACGTAGCTTTCGAAAGGCCTGTAACCACATACAACGACTTATAAAATCAAGTTCGTGGAAGCATTAGTAGAATTACCCTGCGCAATCTGGGGAATGTAATAAACGATTTTAGGTTTACGCCGAATAAATTTATGTCGGGAATAGGGTGGACAACATTTTGAACACTTATCACTTTTTTCAATGATAATTTAATTAGATAGTATTACAATTTTTATATGAATATCTCCTTGGAATTTTTTGTTTGAAAATATTGTTTTCTTTGTTAGGTATAACATTTATTTGTTTTAAGTTAAATGGTGTTTTCCTATTGCCGTATGAAATAAATGTTGAAGGAATGGTGTTATCAGTGACAGAGAGATCAGTTTACTGTTTTGTTATCTGGTAGTAGATTAGCTCTAGTACACTAGCAACGGCCTATGGCATAGAAAATCAATTTTTAGGCTTATGGGCCTTTGCGCACTAATAGGTATACTGTATCGGCATAAGAACGGAAACGGACCCTTTCTAACGTTTATTTGATATGCTTGCTTGGTCGTTACTATAACGATCTTGAGTCGGGACAATTACGTTTATATTACGGTACTGTTTAATGTGCCGAGATTTTTTTAGCTTTCTGGATACTTCCAACATTTTTAATCTACAGAGAAATAACTTCTGATTCGAATACCAATATTTGGTATGATTGAAATCGCCAAAAATTTCTAATTTAAATTAAAGCTAACGACCCATGAGGTTCCATTTAATAAAAAAATCACTTTCAGGGTGTACTTTATAACGTTATGGTAGGCGTATAAAGCAAAAAAAGTATAACATTTGTAGTTTCTAGGAGTTATAAGATTTTTAGCGTATTTCCGATACTCTAGGTTGACTTTTAAGGCCTATTTACATACAACTTAAAACCAAAAGCAGTGGAGTGCCAAAACATAATGACGTATATTTAAATGAAATCGTTCACATGAAAGGACAGAGGAGAACAATAGTGGATAGTAAA
Source organism: Cetonia aurata (assembly GCA_949128085.1). Lineage (NCBI taxonomy): Eukaryota > Metazoa > Arthropoda > Insecta > Coleoptera > Scarabaeidae > Cetonia > Cetonia aurata. The sequence goes on from OX421885.1 coordinate 6,228,165, forward strand.
CCGAAAGTTTGCGAACTTCAAGCTCTTCCACTACACTACTGATACCATACGGTAGCGCGTGCGTAAATGTGACTCTTTAAATAAAAGCTGGTATTTATTTTCAACTGTTTCTATAGGAATGCTGTAATTTTAGACTAAATTATTAACAGTATAATAGAATATTAGAAAATTAACATGGACTATAAATTAACGTCCCTGCACAGAAAAGAAAAAACGTTATACAATTATAAAGTGTGGCACAATAAATTATAGAATACAGTTTACCATTTAAGATGCATAATGAGTATGACTTTTTTTGCATTGTTGTAAGGGTAGTTTGATGAGAAAGAGAAAAATTGGTAGTTGTATTTAAAAAAAGATCATTTTTTTTTACTATTTACCATATGTAACCTTAGTTCCCGTAGATAATAAATTTCACTGTAACCATATCATTATAGTCTAATAAGTAAGGAATTTGTATACAACGACATTTGTCATTCTGTTTTGCAGCCTCATATCTTGATCAAACATCCTTTCTAATTATCAATTAATTCCGAACTCTGAACTTTTCCGAAAGTATAAATTTAAGAACATGTCAACCTTTTAGTGCAGTAACAGTAGAATTCATGTACCAGTAAGAACCAAATGTAATAATAGTTTAAATAAAGACCTCTACAGTAGAAGTCGTATGTTTCACTGGGATAGCCATTACAGTTTAATCGAAATTTTCGGACACGTTGTATAATAGTTTCGAAAAATTCTATCGGTTTCGAATGCTACTCTATACGGTCAACAGTTCTGCAAATTTTCAGTTTTCCAAGTTAAATATTTTTAGAGTTACAGAAGTTCAGATGCAATCGTCTATCTGTCAGAAATTTAAAAGAAATGCAAATATTTCAAAAATGGTTTGAAATAACAACATAGTTGTTTTATCAAATTTACTTTAAAATTGAACGAAGAATTAAAAAATGTAATAACATATAGGGTATTCCATTTAAAATAACAAAGTTGACAGTTACTTTAGGTATAACCGAAATTCAGAATTTTCCAATGTATACTCTTTCATATATCGATCGATACAGTTCCTCGTGAGACAAACTGTATATTTGTATTATATAGATAATTAACTGCATTAGTATGTACAAATATTTTTCTTTCTAGCTATTAGAGAGTTTTCTCTGTGCAGTGATAGTGATTGCAAATAATCTTCCACAGGATTTCCATTTCAATATGCGCAATTTATTATATTTGCTAGCTGTAAAATATTGTACAGCATTTCACATTTTCATATTTTGTATAAGATTGCCCTACAATTCTTTCTAACAACTTTATTCCTCTTTTTATAACTTTACTAAATTATTGTAAAATTTCGTACAATACTAGAAATTGTTACTACAAACAGGGAAGCGTAAATTTTACTAATTGTAAGTATAACGCTACAATGGGACAAGAGTGATAAAAGCTTTAAAAAACAATGAAAGATTAAAGATTTAGGTGCCGTACTCCAAACAACATGCACGTTTCTTTAGATTAGTTAGATTCAATTATTTACACATTTATTCCAGCGGAGTTGAAGTAGATACTGGGCGTCACGTGAGAAGTATATAAAAGAAAAAATTAAAATTAATGACAAATAGATAACACTTCATAAAATATTTACATGCGCGTATATATGTATAAAAAAATATTTCCGGGTCCCTAAGTCTCATCTGTTGAATTAAATTATGATAATTGCCTTGATGAAATCGCTCTCCGTAAATCGGGTGTACCCACCACCTTTTTCGTCTTCGCTTTTTAATTTTTTGGGCTTGCATGCGCCGTTTGTGCACATTATAAAGAACAACTGCAGTAATTATATTTATCATATCCATAACAGTTAGGTTAAAATCAACTTTTGGTTTCCAAATAGATAGCAGTGGAGTGGAGTGCGCTATTTAATATAAATGCAAGTTGGTACTACAAATTCGTTACTATTCGCGGTCCACCACTTTTACACTAAAGTTAGCAATAAGCTATAGCTGTAAGCAAGAATTCCCAATTTTGGTAACCGAGGAAACGAGAACTAATAAACCATATATGTTTTCAAACTCAGGAAACTGCGTATAATCCGAATATGGGACAATATTTGTTCCATTTAAAATTTGTTTTTACTTTCGTTTTGTATTTTTTCGAACTGCTTTGTAAACGTAAACATTGATTGCGCTCCAGTACGTATTTTATGCACATATGTGTGTATTATGTAAAAAGGAAAATTAGTCAGATTATTTATTCTCTTCTAAATCAAATTATGCATTATTTTGCATTGTACAGAATGTAAATTTCTTACAATTTTACATGAATTGCTGTCAATGTAACTTTTTGAATATCAATAGTTCATTTGCTATAAAACACCTACATTTAAGCTCATAAAGCCACAATAAATTATATGGAAACGTTCCACTTCATTAAATGTCATCGAGTCTAAATAACAACTAGCATTAAATAGAGAAGTATGGTTATTATAAAAATAAAAATCAAACAAACACTTAACTAGCACATTAATAAATGGAAACTATGTACTTGTCTGTACTTACAGGTGATTTATTAGTTAGTGCATTTGATATTAGTTTAGAGTGCCGTAAATGTTTCTTATTACCTACTGCTTTTAAATTATAGTGACTATAGCATGGATATTTATTCTGACATATTATATTTGTGTATTCTAATGTCCGTTATGTTGCATTATTAACAAATGGTAGAAAATATTGAAACTATGCAGCATATATCTTAATATGACATGAAATATTAATAAAATAAGTCATAATGCCTTTTGATCTGATCTGGAAAGACTAATAAATGACGGTTTGGAATTATGCAGTGTACATTAAAGGAGTTAAACGCTTTATAATGAATAAAAGTTCTGAGATATTCTTATTTGTTGTGGTCATGTATTAGTCTAATGTTGCATTCATAGCAAAGAGTTAAAAAGATGTTCAAGAAAAAGAAAACAGTAATGTCTAATATACTGAAATATTCTTATTTTGACCTTATTATAGTAGGTATATTAGTATTTTCTAGCTTTTATAAGTCTTGTCTCTATATATGTATTTGTAAGATTAGTGGATCTAAAGCCGCTCACGACACTGGCTTGTTCTGTTTATTTTAATTCTGTGATTTACTGTTATAATAACAGAATACGGGTTTTAATAATAAATAAATACTATTTGTATTTTAGGTAACGTTTCGGAATTTTTATTATTCCTTCATCAGACCTAAAAGGATATTTATCACAACCAAGGTAATTACAAGCACAATTAACATTTTACTTACACTTATAACTATTAAACTTTAAAATTTTGTCATATACATATGTCAATTTGATTGATTAATTTAAATTTATAACATAGGGTTGCTAATTTTTTTTTTTTATTATATAAACATTTTTTATAAACAATAGAAATTACCAAGACATTATACAATATATTTTGTAGTTAATAAATTCGAGATCCAAAATAGGTATGTTTTCTAATCTGAATATTAATCATAAAGATAATTTAATGTAAATTGTATTGTATGTGATTTAGAAGGTTGTTATATACTGGAGGAAGTGTTAATGAATTTTCTTTTAAACATAAAAACAACATCAATACAAAAGAAAATTCATTAACACTTCCTCCAGTATATAACAACCTTCTAAATCACATACAATACAATTTACATTAAATTTTTTTACATTAAATTATCTTTATGATTAATATTCAGATTAGAAAACATACCTATTTTGGATCTCGAATTTATTAACTACAAAATATATTGTATAATGTCTTGGTAATTTCTATTGTTTATAAAAAATGTTTATATAATGAAAAAAAAATTAGCAACCCTATGTTATAAATTTAAATTAATCAATCAAATTGACATATGTATATGACAAAATGTTAAAGTTTAATAGTTATAAGTGTAAGTAAAATGTTAATTGTGCTTGTAGTTACCTTGGTTGTGATAAATATCCTTTTAGGTCTGATGAAGGAATAATAAAAATTCCGAAACGTTACCTAAAATACAAATAGTATTTATTTATTATTAAAACCCGTATTCTGTTATTATAACAGTAAATCACAGAATTAATATATGTATTTGTATATAAAGAGACTACATACTAATACCTTTATTATTTATAAATTCTTTGAATTCCCATGAATCTTTTATATAATAGTCATTTTGGAAAGCAATATTTTTAAGGTAATTTTCAAAAAAGCACACTATTAGAACTAGCCACACAAATCGTATACGTAAAAAATGGTAATTAATAGATAACAGATCACAAATGCAATAGAACTGACAATAACACAAATATACTGCCAATACAAAAATAAGTATTACAAACAAATTCTTGCAATGGGTTCACCAAATTCTAGCATCCTACTAGGAATTGGTTTGGAATACATAGAAGAAATTTTAAATAAAATAGATTTTGAAATATTTTTTTAAAACGTAACTACATATGTAGATGACTGTATAACAGCCGAAGAAAAGAAGACGAAAATATACCAATATTATTTGAAAAATTTACAGTTAACTTTTACCTACTATTACCTGAAACTATTAATGAAGCAAAAAATATTCTAAAATGTAGCAATTACCTACCCAAATTACTTTATATATTGATATAAATATTCAAACAAAGAATATTTTTCATAATAAATAAACAAAAGTTATAAAAGATAATCAATGCAAAAAATGCGAAATAGCACAAAATTGTACATTTGATTCCAGCATCTAACTTGAAGACGTAGTTGACTTCTAAACCTGTTTCACCTCTGTCTCACCTATTTCCAATTCCACGGGTGCTACTATCAACAAGTTTTGAGGCATTTGAACAACAAGTCCCTCTTTTATTTCCAGAAACCGAAATGGTGGTTTAGATACGTTAATGACACCTTCGGAATCTGGTCACATGAACGTGATTCCTTAGATACGTTCCTTACATTCCTTAATTCCCAACACAGTTTGATTAAATTCACTATGGAATTCGACTCGGAAGGTACTCTTTCTTTTCCTGGATGTCTTAGTGAATCGTTATTCTCATGGATCGCTGGGACATTACGTCTATCATAACCCGGCTCAGAAAAACCGAGTCATAAACTTCTTATCCCATGTTACCGAAATCCTAACCAAAGCCTTGACAGGTATCGTGGGTGTTGCGGTCGTGCGACTTGCGGTCAAGTAGATTTTTAATTACATCCAGTGGGATTTGCGGTCAATTTTATTTTCGCAGTGGGACTTGCGGTCACTTCATTGTATATGTAATAACAACAAATCTGAATATTTTGAAATTTTGTAATTATATTCTAATTATTATTTACGCAGGTAATAGGTAAATTATGGTAAACACTCGGTAATTAGGGTAATTATAGGGTATTAATTACGTACCTACATACCTCTTTTCAATGGTGGGGTTTTCATTGGTTAAAATCTTTGAGGGTGGCTATGGAAAGAGTATAAAGGAGAAATCAGCCCTTTAAGGTATTCAGTTCCGTGATCGCGGTTTATTTCAGTAGGCTCGTTTTAAAGTATCGAGTTGTTTCCATTGTAACTGGATTGGAAATGGAGTTGATTGAAACAACGAAAGGCAAACCGTCCTTAACATACGAAGGATACCAATATAGAAAGTATCGAGAAAACAACAAGTGCATTATTACTTGGGTCTGTATATACGAGAAAAAAGAGAATTGCAAAGGAAGACTGAAAAGTAAATCGAATGAAGTTCTCTCAGTATGTGAACATACGTGTAAGCCTAATACAGCTACAATTGAGATCAATGCAAATGTGTAAGGTAAAGAAAAGAGCTCGCGAAGAAGACACAACGATAGCTAAAATATACAGTGAAGAAATGGAGACAGTTCTAAATAAGGGATATGAATTTGTGTCCGATGTCACCCTATATCAGAACGCGAAGACTAGTCTGTATCAAGCAAGAAGAGAAGCATAAGGCGATAAGAAGGATCCAAAAGACACCACCGGAATTATTTTCACGGAAGACATGCTTCAGTTGGACGACGGAACAACTTTTCTACTCTCAAAATTAGAAGACAAAGATAAGCTTTTGGTTTTTTGCAATACCGAAGGAAAGGAAGCATTAAAGTCACACAAGCGATTTTTCATGGATGGGACTTTTAAAAGCTGTGCAAAGCAATATAAACAGCTGTACACCATCCACGTCGATCTTGGAAGCTCGTCGACCGAAATCAAAATTGTTCCTGTACTTTTTGCACTTCTGTGTAATAAATCGTGCGCAACCTACACAAAACTATTCCAAATAATTAAAAAGGCAACATCCTGAAACCCTCATACTGTATCAGTGGATTTCGAGCAAGCAGCTATTTCGTCTTTGAAAACAATCTACCCTACCGTCGCCATACAGGGGTACAACTTCCACTTTAATCAGACTTTATGGCGAAAAATTCAAGAATTGGGATTGGTTAAAGCCTACAAAGAAGACGGTGCAACCAGAAACCATCTGCGTATGTGTGCAGCATTATCATATATTCCAATTGATAACATTGACGAAGGTTGGATAACAATTCAAGAAAGCACACCAATTGACGAAAAACTTACATTATTCTACGACTACTTTGTTGAACAGTGGCTCGAAAATCCCACAATAAAGCAAGAAGAATGGAAATGCTCCGAAGCTTTACACAGAACGAACAATGCGGTTGAAGGGTGGAATCGAAGACTAAATTCGATTGTAAGTCGACCACATCCAAACCTATACGCATTGATAAAAATATTAAAAACAGAAGCCAGCCATAGCTCGTTTTTAATGAAACGATGTGACTTACATTTACCCGCAACGAAACGGCGCAAGGTGTACGTAAAAGTGGATGAAAGAATTGAAAAGTGTTTGGAAGGTTTTAAACAGACAAGAGACATAAAAAAATGTCTATCAACATTGGCATACATCGCAAAAGTCAAATAAGCAAAAATTGCTAAATACCTATCTATGTATATAGTAGTCGATAGTACAGTTTTAGTGTGACAACGGCCGAAAACGCCAACTTTTAAACACGCCAGTATTCAACTGCCAGTCCTAACCCTGGATTAAAGTGTGAAGGAAAGTTGTACTTTTCTCTTTTTCCTACTATATACTTAATAATTATGCAATTGTATATCATTTTTTATACGTGCATATACAATGAGGTGACCGCAAGTCCCACTGCTAAAATAAAATTGACCGCAAGTCCCACTTCATGTAATTAAAAATCTACTTGACCGCAAGTCCCACAACCGCAACTCCCACTGACTCGCCTTGACAACCCCCTTAAAAATAAATAAAAAAATAAAATAAATAAGTATCTTAAACGTACCTATTTGTTTCACGTAGTAATTACGAAAATTATTCCAACAACTTGATTTAAGGATATAGTGAAATAAAGCTAAAAATATGAGAAATAATTCTAACAACTAATAGGCATACATAACATTTAAAGTAGCAAACCTGGTTAAGATACTTAATATAATCAACCATTATAACCCTATATGCTCTCAGTAGCCACTGTATAGCGAATTATAGTAGAATTTTATATTATAAATATTTTCAAAGTATGCAGAAGTAGATACTTAAATTCACGCTCCATGAGATTTCTGTTTAAATGCCTCTTCAAACCGGCTCTAGTGCTGCTTCTAGAATAATTCAATTATAATTTATCGAGTATGTTATTGAGTTTATACACGGTAATCTGCAAATAATTGACAATTATTGATCATAAAACATCCTTTTTAGCATATTTTACGAGATAAAATTAATTGGAACGCTTAACATGGAGGAAGCATATACTGCATATGTAAAATTACCGTACGACTCAATTCATATTTATGGTTACAGATGTATATATGTAGATGGTACAAAAAAATAATTATAAAATACATTGGAAGAATATTTCCACTATGGCAAACAAAATAATAATATTGAGATATAGATTATGAAGAAACATGTATAATTAAAACCTTTTTCTACCGTTTGGCACAAAGTTGGTTAATTTGTCTTTACACAACCTCCAAATTTCTTCGTCGTTTTCTGTTCTTATTTCCCAATTTTGTTGTTTCATTTCAACCAAGATGTCTTTTTTTCCAGTATATCTCTTATTGTAGAATTTTAAGTTTTCTTGTATCTCCCTCGTCGTCATAGTTCTTGATAGTCATATAGCTTTCACAGATGATTCTTATTAAACGATCAAACCATCTTATTTACTGCTTCTGTATTGCCTTTGCCAAAAGTTGTCTGCTCGGATTTGGTATTTATTTATTTGCTTTTCCTACTACCTAACTTTTCTTAAAAATCTTATTCTCCTTGCTTCAAGTTTACTCCTTAAACTGTTATTCCAAGCATGCCCATGTTTTGACTACCATACGTTAGTACAGCAGAAGAAAGAACAACCCGTCCAGTTTGAGTTACAGAGAAGATTTAGTGCTATACCGGCCCGCAACAACCCGTAAAACCGAAGAGCCCCGAGTCACAGAATAGGTAATATACAGAAGTCTCACTCAATGCATTTCCCTATGGCCGCGATTTTATTTTTTGTGGTAATTATCTACGACTACACGATTCTGCGCACAGGTTTGATGCAGGACCCCATTGGCCCATTTTGTCAGCCGAGCCGGATTAACTAGATAAATAATGAGTATGCAAAGCAAAATTTTTAAAAATACATTTGCAAAATACGTTTTCTAATCATTTTTTAATAGAAAACATGTTTTTAAGGCAATTACTTGGTAAATAACTGCTTAACCTCATGTATATGTAATAAATTCTTCATTCGTGTCGACATATATTATCAATGTATTCGTATTATTTTAAAATTTAAAGTAAATAGTAATACTAGTAAAAGTTCCTCTAGAATAACGTTTAGATTTCAAAAGTGCAAAGAAAACTCTACCATTCCATTTAAAATAAGAAAGTTGATGTCAATTTCCGGTGTTTCCGGAAGTGCCGCCATCTTGAAAATATTTTCAGGGCATGGATTTTATTACACTATGTACGTATGCAACTTTACAGAAATTAATGATTACTAGAAGGGCCAATCTTTCTAATGGACGGTCTCGATCAATCACCCTGTATAATGACACCAAGAAATTCTACCTGCGCGAACGACAAATTTGTACTGACTGCGATATCATTAAAACGGCATAGAGATATGGTACGAATTCCTTGTCTGACTGACACTTCTGTATATTACCTATTCTGTGCCCGAGTAGTGCTGTCTAAAGTATCGTAATACAGATATTGTGAATATAAAAAAAGAAACTACCTGGAATATCTGCGTATGGCCCTCGGCAATGCTGCTGTTAACGAGAAATGCTTTACTTGCAAAAATGTGTAGTACGGATCTTTTTGCGGCACCTGGATTAGGATACAAATCAAATAATTTGAAAGAAATTTGTTTTAATAAAATATGGGAGTAAATAAATGTGGCAAACATATCATTTAACTACAATAAATAAGATAATCTGCTGGCTGCTCTTCGGTTCTCGGGTTCTCTGACGTGTAGAAAGTTTAAATTACTTGACGTTTCGATCATCTTGTCGTGATCTTCTTCAGAAGTGAAGTGACTAGTTTGTCCTGATCCGGGGTTAATATATGGTCCTGTGTCCGTTGGTGCATACTCGTTCCGCTCTGTTGAGGCGTGTCCGTTGCTCTCCGTTGGGCTGTGAAGAATGATTTCCAGATACTTGGTAATTGTAGTCCGTCTTCTCTGTTGATATTGTTCGGATTTTTCTGTATTTCAATAGCTTCTCTGTACAATCTTCTCCAGTAATGTGGTTCCGTTGCTAGTTTCCTGCATTTGTCAAACTTGATTCCGTGTTTCGTGTTTATTGAGTGTTCTGCTACTGCTGATTTGTCTGTGTGTTCATACTTTGTATCTCGCATATGTTCTTTTAGCCTAATATTGATGTTTCTGCCTGTTTGTCCAATGTATACCTTTCCACAAGTGCAGGGTATCTCGTAGACTCCTGGATTTTGGAGCGGCGAGGTACGATCTTTCGGTGAAGGTAATTTTGTAGATAATCTGCTGTAATATTATAATTACAATGACATTACATATTATTTCTCTTTGTATTCAACCAAAAGTTTCATTCAAATCTTTTGTCTTTGTCATCTGTATGAATGCAAAAATGTCATTTCCTGTGCTTCTGTCTGGCCTAGAGCTATCCTCTATCTCCTCTAGTTATTGTCTATTATTCTATTTTCATCCTTAGTTTTTCCTCCAATGTCCTTTCGTTCAACTTACACAATTTTTTCTTAAACTATGTAATATACACCTTGCTTCCTTGCATGCACATCAGCGACCAACAACGATTTAGTTCGGTGAGTTATATTGAAAAATTGAAGAGAATATTTGTCAAACATAATTTAGGTAGCATCATGGATATAATAATCTCGTCTTGTGGTTGTTAGTATGACTTTTGTATAGGGACCAAGTTATATAAGTGAACACATTTCCCCAAACACAACTATCCTCTGGCAGATAATTAAATTTCTCTAACCTATTTAATTTGATATCCCATGGTTACTTAATGAACTTCCAACTATTACATACACTCCAAAATTATTGAAAATATAATTAGAGCTTGTCGAGCTTGCGTGACTGAGTCCGTGGGAGTAGCGTGCACGCTTACATTGTCCATTTATTTTATTTGCACAGCTAATACCAGTATTTACACAGAGAACATCGCAAGCACAAAAGTTAGAAACAAAACTGCGAGAGACGGATCTAGCTAAACACGCCACAACTTAAATGGCAAAATTTCAAATATTATTGGTAGACGTTATCGACGTTGTTCCACGACCTGTGTGTTTGTGGTGTTCGAGAATGTGACTCGCGTATTTGAAATGCCGGTCGTTCGACGACGAAGTTAAATGGATAGGGAAGTACCGTCATATGAAACAGCAGGAAAACTTTACAACTTTGTTCAAGTCGAGTGTATCGAAGTTTAGTTCCTCGATAATTTAGTTTAGGCAATTAAACACACTGTTTCCAGTAATGTCATAAGAGTAATAACGCTGAAATTTGAATGAACTATGAGATATATTTGCAATCGGCAGAAATGGAAATGAAATGAATAACATCCTTTACCACAAATGTCTCAATCACAAACCGACGGAATTTTGTAGCGAATGCTAGATCTCTTTCGTCAGAATTTCCTCCTTTTTCTTTTGTGAGTAAAATCCTGGTCAATATTAGCTATATATATATATATAGCACAAGATTTCATTCTATAGTCACCCGATGTTATGCAAACTCCCACACCTAAACGTGACCTAATATACCTAGTATAATAACAGGCGCAAATTCATATGATAAAAAACTGCATTTAATATCAATACACGTGGTGTTTTTAAATGAGAAATATATTGAATTTTTTAATGCTAGTGGTTATTTTCTATTTAATATTTCGTCTTTCTGTACATTTTTTAAAACACCAAATGTTATTTTTATAACATGCTTCTTCTAAATTCATAAGAATTGTTTCAGGAAGAACAGTTTGGGAAACAGAAATATTTAATATACCAAAACTCATTATTAAATGAGAAAGAATAAAAAGGTTATTCAAAGGCCATAGCCGGGTAAGTATGGGTTGCCGGCCCCAAGGGAATTTATTGAAAGGTCTTAGAATGAAAACATAAAAACTAATTTTTCTTTCTTATCTCGCGATTGGGTTGTCCGATCAGAATTGCAACATTTTTGCAAAAGCTTTCCTTACCATTCCCTTACTACCTCAATTCTAGGTGATCTAAGTAGTACGCCATAATAAAAATAACATTCAGCTGTGAGTGTGCAATAACTTTAGAAAAATTTTGGTAATTGTACCAAAAAAAAAGAATTGATACCATGTATACATGGTCTCGTAAGCGTCTACTAGTGATGTGCCGAGGTAAGGGAATTTTTACATCAACTAAACATGCTCGAGGCCTTGTATGGTCTGGGTATTCCAAATAAGTTGGTAAACTTAGTAAAGCTGACACTGAATAGAAATTCTAATAAAGTAGCAGTGGGGGGAAGACTTTCGACTGCCTTCACAGGAAGAAAAGGTTTGAAGCAGGGGACCCGCTGTCCACATTGCTCTTTAACCTGATGGCATGATATACCAATGCAGACACCAGATAATTGCATACGCGGACGATATTGCATTGATAGCTAGATCAGAGAAAGAGCTGGAGAAGGTCTTCAAAAAGCTAGAAGGAACAGCGAGGGAATACGGGCTAATTATCAACAACGAGAAAACAAAATATATGGAATTAAGACATGAGCCACAACATAATGCAAGCAGTAGCACGTTCGAGGGAAAAGATAGTGTTTATACATTTGAGAAAGTTAGCCAATTCGATTACCTGGGAGCAACCCTGACCAGCTACAATGAAGAAAGTGTGGAAATTGATAAACGTATAGCCAAAGGGAACAAAACAATAGGAGCGCTAAGAAATATTCCGAGAGCGAAAACAGTATCAAGGACAGCCAAGTTTCGAATTTATAGATCAGTAATTAGACCAGCGGTGCTCTACGGTTGTGAAATGTGGACACTAACGAGGAAGAACGAAACAAGATTGGAGATATGGGAATGGAGGGCTCTCAGAAAAATCCTAGGCCGAGTAAAAATTGAAGAGGGATACTGGAGAAGACGAACAAACCAGGAAATAAGTGACCTATACAGACCCTGACATATTATAATATACTCACTATATTAAAGCACAGAGCACGATATTTGAGCATAAATTCAATCATCCTGTGGAGAAAATCTAATATTGTCGAATATTTGACATTCTAATTAACTTTTTATTGGCCATTTATCTATTGATCGAATATGGAAGATGTTCTTTTTAGTTTATTTTATATGTTTAAATAATATCTAGATATTACAAAATTTATTAAAAATCAATGTGGATTTAAGTTAGGTAACTATATGCACCTATTAATGAGAGAATCTCCAGGTAATGAGGCAAGCTAAAACTCTTCTGGGAACGTATAAGCAGAAGAGATCTACAGAATGCGTCAATTAGAGTAAAACTAACAACAGGGATCCTTTCAGGCCATTGTAAACTGAACGGATATCTAAGGAGGCTTGGTATAGCGGGGGAAGCCGAATGTGGTTTTTGTGGGAAAGAGGATGAAACATCCATCCATATACTCTCAAACTGCGTTGCACTGTACAACTCAAGGGCTCTACGCCCGGGAGCACGTGAAATTGAAGATGGAGAGTTACCTAACCTGGAGCCTTCTGACATTCTGCTCTTTTTAAAAGGAATCAGACTGGACGGGCAGCTGTAAATACAGCGAGAATAGGGACACGATAGATCTCTCTGGTCGCAGTGTACTATCACGCTAATATTACATAAATACATATGCGCCTATTACTATATTATTGTTACGAGTGCCAGTTTATTTTGAGCGCTCAGAGATGGCGCCGAGAGAGTCAATGCAACGAGAGTTCACGTACGCAACGTCAGATATCGGAGCAGTTTGTTGTTTACAACGCGTGAATGATAGAGTCGCGATTATTCCAGATTGAATTCTAGTAGTGCCAAGATGGGGCTCGAACTTTCTCGAAGGGGTCATGCCGTATTTAAACACGACGCTACCATTGGGAAAGAATTAGGTAAATCGAGGGAGTGCACGCGGTTAAATCGAAGCAACGATCGCGAGGCGAGTGCAAAAAAATATACGGTGAAATATAACTTGATAGTAGAGATAAATGAATGCACGTAAAGTTATTTAATAATAATAATAATAATATATGTCTTTATTGCGCGACACAAAGGGTAATATAGAAACACAAAAGAAATTAATCAGCAATTAGCCCAATCTCAGGGTGCGGTTCAGTTAACGCTGTTCATTACCTAATCCTGTATTACAATGACGAATTTACTAACGTAGTACTACCTATAATTCATAACAATAATAACAATAGTAATTATACTATTTGTCATATATACTAGGAGACCATTATCACAATATACACTACGCAATGAGTAAATCAATAAGTAATTCTAAATCTAATAAAGCAAATAAATGACTACATTTATATGGGTACTAACCCGTATCTGGGCAATGAAAAAAATGATGGAGACAATGATAACGTAAGACACAACAAGCCAAGGCATGCACACACTAACCCGAGCTCAAATTTAGTAGAGACTTTCGTAAGCTTTGTTTAAACTGGTAGGCACTTTTACATGACTTCATTTCATTAGTTAGGTTGTTGTACTTGTTGTAAATTTTGAAAGAGAATGAACGTTCCAACAGTGCCGTCTTGTGGTAAGGTGGTGATATAAGGCCGCGGAAGCGGGTGGTGAGATTATGCACATCTGTCCTAAATCGGATTTTATTATACAGATATGGTGGACACTTAGAAGTGATCACCTTATGAAACAACACTAGGCTCTGTAGCTCTCTCCTATCTCTCATATTTAGCCAACCCGCATCTTTTAACTTGTGCGAAATATGTTCATATTTTCTAATACCGTAAATAAACCTTAGGCATGCATTTTGAGCTTTTTGAATACGATTAATGGATGTCGAATCTAAGCACGTATAATAAACTTCTGCACAAGTGAACCGTGAGAAAACAGTAGCCTCACACAGCCCTTTTTTAATGTTTACATTTAGAGTTGTTATGTGAGGGTACAGTTTCATCAGGGATAAGTATGAGGATTGGATGCACTTCGCTACATGCTCCCGAAAATGAAAGGAATTGTCCATCCTCAACCCCAAGTTCTCAGCCGTTGGCACTACAGGTATCTCCTCGCCCCCGATTCGAAGGCGAATAACGTCCTGCAACGTATTTGAGGCATCTTTACTTCCAAATATTAAAGCATTGGATTTGGAGGGGTTTATATATAGAGAATATTTAGTGGCGACATTGTAGATCGCATTAAGATCATCATTAATCCGTGAAGCGGCCTCCCTCCATTCTGACATCTCAAATGAGTAGTATAATTGGCAGTCATCTGGATATAGATCAGCACTCGTGCGACGAAAATGCTGCACAAAAGACGAGGTGTACAATGAGCAAAGGATCGGGCTCAAAATGGAGCCCTGCGGCACACCCTGCCGCACCCGCATTGGTTGAGAAATTATATTGTTAACCTTTAGAGCTTGTGATCTACAAGAAAGAAAACTACTCAGCAGGGCTAAGAAGTCACCCCCAAATCCCGCCTCCTTCAAGGTGTGCAGAAGAATACCGTGGTCCACGGTATCGCACGCTTTAGAGAAATCCAAAAGAACGAGAATCGTCATTAATCCCTTGTCTGAGGCCCTCAGAACGTCATCCGTCACACATAGAAGTGCAGTAGTGCAGCTGTAACCAGTGCGGAATCCGGATTGAAACTTGGGAAGTAACTCTCTATCGGATGCATACTTCCGAATTTGTTTCTCCATAACGCGCTCGAGAATTTTTGATAGGGTAGGTAAAATGCTTATGGGTCTCAGGTCCTTGAAATCGTGTATCTCTTTTTTTTTGGAAGAGGCGTGATAATAGCCTGTTTCCAACATTCTGGGAAAGTGTTCTGTAAGATGCAGGAATTTACTATGTGTGTAATGAAAGGGATTATGTATGGGCCACAGAGCCGGAGCATGCGAATATCGATGCCATCCGACCCACTTGCTGAGGATTTAATAGCATTTAAAATACCAGTAATCACATTATTATCAACCAAGGAGAAGGCAAAAGAAGGTGCTAAGACTGCGGAGCTTGCAGCCGTTGCAGTCAAGAGAGTGGAAACAGTCCTATTGGTAGGTATACTATCAATAAAGTATTTATTGATCTTTTCTGGGTCGCTCAGCGATGACGGAATACTACCGGCCTCAGACTTTAAGCCAAGTAACTTTACATGCTTCCACAAAACCCTATCATCCCCCGAACGAGCAATGGAGTCAAAGAAAGCCTTCTTCTCCAGCTCAAAAGTGCGGTTTACCAAGTTCCTTAGGGATTTGTAATAGTCCCAATGAACTGGATTGTTCGACCTTCTAAACCTCCCTTTCGCCTTGTCTCGGAGCTTCATCACTAACCTTAAATTGTCATTGAGCCATTGTATATACCTTTTTGTGAATTTGCGAGAGTTAAGTATTTTTTTTAATTAGTGATTAAATACTTTTCTTCTCTTTGACTGTATTTAATTTTTAACAGACTTTAAGTGCCTAAATAAATCAATTTCATTTAATATATCGCCGGTATTATTTCTATGAACCCTCACAACGTTTTTATCGGCGAAAAACGTTACATTATTATAACAATTGTAAAGGTAAGTACGGACAACATTGCACCGACGCGACGTTCAAATTGGCTCAAATTCACTACTCTGATTAAATGTGAGTAATACTCAAAGTTCTCTTGTTAAAAGCGATAGGTGCCAAATGTCGTCGTAAAACTAACTAGTAGATATAAACAGTATACGCCAACAAACCTCACCAATTTTATTTATCATTTTGAAATAAACACTTATATTGACTTCATCCCATCATCATAAATTACCTTCCTTCCGCAAATACTTACTAAAAGGAATACATAGTAGTATATTTATTGGGTATTTGCATACAGTGAATTTATTTCTATTTCTCTACATGGCACATTTGTAAATGACGCTGCCTGCTATAAACAAACATCTACCACTGTCAATTTCCTAATATAGCACATGATATATTTATGTTTATCAATGAAATTAAACAATGCCTACGGTTCTTGTTGGTCTTTTGATAAAATAAAGACATTTTATATATCCGTATAAATAATCACATCAGCTTTTGTTCGCACAATTAATTAAACAAGCTTTCCAAAAACGGTTTATACATGTAAAACAAATGTATGTTTTTGTTGGCCAATGAATGAACTCGCTTCTATACACAGATGTGATTTATAAATGTAAACGTCGTATATACCTAATGTGCGTGTTATTTGCAGAGACTTGAGTGAAATTCTTCATAATTGTTAAAATCTAGCAAAATCAGTTCTAATGGTACTCAAACAGTTTAAATTAGATTGATTAAGATGGTAAAGTTTGTAAAGAAAGCTCCAAACCTTCATACGTCCTTCTTGAAGACTCCACCTCCAGAACGTTTAGCGGAGCTAAACGTGATTTCGTGATAGATTCGTTTAACCAAACTTTAAAAATGTTTCATTAGTTTAATAATATATTTGGATGCAAGTTGGTTAACCAAGTCTTTGAATATACAGGGTGCGCCATTAGTGTGTCGGCGGAATTTAGCACGAAAACTACGAAAGATAGGAAAGTGAGGTTTTCTGTATGTATATAGTTGATCAATGCGCATATGGTAACATTATTGTTAAATATACAGGGTGTTACATATGTCATGGAACATTTTTTCGAAATTCAAACGCTTTTCTCTCGATTTTTTTAAATGGAACCTATATTTACCAATATAATCAGCAAATTCCTTGTAAAATTGCCTTCAAAATGGTACCAATAACGTAATATTTATTTTCAGTATTTTCGAAGATATTATGGAAAATATGTTTAATAATAGCAATGAATCATTTGTTCTTTTTCATGTAAGTTGTTTAGATTATTTATAACGTAACAAAAACAAACCGTACGTGACACAAAATTATTTTATTTTTTACACTTTTAGATATATATAATAATTTCAAATCAACAGATGATCAAATATGTCTCTATTCAGCTCCGTGTGTATGGTCTGCCTTACAATTTCAAATTTACATATTATCATATTATCCACATTTAACTTAAGAGAAGCATTTCTTATGCGTTTGTGCATGTTGTCTGCCGTTGCATCGGGTGTTATGCATATGATGGTTTTTTATAGTAGGCCGTAGAAAAAAATCACAAGGGGTCAATCTGGTGATGCGGTGACCAACTTAATGAATCCCAATCCGTCTATTAATAAATACCTTATAGGGTGCGCTTTTACAGCAGCACGGTAATGTGTGAACAATCGTGTTGGTGCCACAATCTCTCCATAAAGTTCATATGGAAGCCTTCTAGCAGTATTGGTAAATTATTTTAAAAAAAGTTTCTATAAATCTCACAATTTAAGGTGTTGTCAAAGAAGAATGGACGGTGTTCCCCGATGTACCGCCCTCCCCTCCCCGTTGTTTGTGTTTATAGTAGTTTGAAGTTTTTCTGTTCATTATTCCGGAATTGACAAATGTCGCTTCATCTGTGCAAAGCACAATAATCTACAATATTTTCACAAGTTTCTCTTCAAAATCCGTGTGTAGTAAGCCATTGTGAATATTAATTTTATAAGGGTGAAAGGGTGGATGCAATTCCATGATGTTTCGAAATTGTCCTTGTAGAGATTGGCGAATTTTCCACAACGGATTTTCTATAACCATAGTTTTTGTCCTTCCATGTTTATTATAATTCACATAACCCGACCAAAGAAAGCTTACTAACAAATTCTCAAAGCTCTTACTATCTGACGCTCTACAAGTAGGATAATCCGCTGTTCTTGATGCTGATAGTGGATTTCTGTTGCAAGCACCAAGAACAAATATCATCCTTCCTCATTGCAGAAATTTATTTTTAATAATTGAATTAGGCAAAAAGAAACAGGAACAAGACGATATAATTAACAACCTGATTAAAGTAATACGTAATAACCAATAATCCACAAATAAATAATTCAAATATTATAACAAAATCATAAAACATAGTAAAACGCTATAACACCAAAAATAAACTACAAAAAACAACATTATGTGGACATTTAAGCAAAGATTTGATGAGAGAAATTATTGGTGTCCCATATATTGAATATTGTCAACATATTTTCCATAAATTTGTAATATCTTCGAAAATACTGAAAATAAGTGTTACGTTATTGGTACTATTTTAAAGGTAATATAAAAAATATAAGTTCCATTTAAAAAAATCAAAAGGAACGCGTTTGAATTTCGATAAATGTGCTATGACATATTTAACACCCTGTATATATTTTGACGTTACGCCATCTTGAAACATATAAATTGGTAGCCGCCAAATTGATAACCAAAGAATAACGTGCGACACTAAAACAGTTTTAAAGGTAGAACTTAAAATCTCAGAAGTCGCAACTGTCAAAATTATGACAAAATTTGCAATATAGCCTAAACCAATTGTCAGAAGTCCACATAACTATATATCACTGTAAAGGTGTTTTAGGTAGCTATCGAAATAATTACTAAAAAATATAGCAATCTATTTAAAATAAAAAAAGTTGAAAGTAGCTCTGGGAATTTGTAACACCCTGTATAGTTGAAAATATTTTTACCATATGCGCATTGATCAACTATATATATACAGAAAAAATCTCAGTTTCCTATCTTTAGTAGTTTTTGTGCTAAATTTCGCCGACACACTAATGGCGCACCCGGTAAACCTCGTCATTGAATCAAAAATTGTACCAAGTTTTGTGTTTTCAGGCTTTTAAAATTGCATTAGTAGGATTGAAAGCACAAACCTATTAAAAAGATTGTAATAGTTTCGCCAAGAGCCAGAATTTGGCAGTTGGGCCACGTTCTGCCAATAGTTGAAGCCTAGTTTTGAATTCTTCTTAGACATCGTTCACTATTTCTTTTTTATTCCTTCACATTATTAGATAGAATCAGTATTCTTCTATACATGTTAACCAAGATCTCCTCCAATTGATCCACCATAATAATTATTATAACCATACGTAATAATTTCACAATTTGTACAATTTCGAATTCCATTAAATAACAATAATTGTTTAAAAGATCACTTGTACGTTTACACAACGATTTAAATCAGTTATGTGCAGCAGACTGGGAGGAATTTACTAATTGACAATCTTTAATAAATAAATTAGAGAGTGGAAAAATGGATGTTTGTGGAAACTGTCAAAATACGTCAATTTCTAACTAGCGATTGAGCACGAAAGGTTTGTCGCAGAAAAAAATTTTAAACAATAAAATTTATAGGAAAATTATCTACTTTTGCATAAAATTGTTATTTACGAAAGTGGATAATTTCCAAGTTACAGCAAGAAATTTTTTTACTTTTCTTGCATTTTTTTCAATGTTGCTTCACAAAATTTTGTTAACAAACCTCAGATTCGGATTCAGCGCCCCCAAAAACACGGAATAAAGGAAATCAAAACTACCCCATAACTTTTCTGGTAAAAACACAATTTCACTGGACTAAATTTATGTTACATACACTTTTTCGCGTACAAAGGCAGATATTACATTACCTCTAGGAACACTAACAGCGGTAACAAAACTAAAAGGTCCGAGATTTATTATGTCGTCGAAATGAAAAACAACAAAAAAAAAAAAAAGGAAGCTTGTTATCACAAATTTCATTCTGCGAGCTTTTTCAGGCGGCAGCGATGCACGGCCGTGGCGGCGAAAAATCCACTAGAGTAATTTACGATGGAAACTTCAGCCGGAGACTAGGTCTGCTCTATTTGATATGAAAATATTTTCAAATTGTTTGTCTAAAACTTCGCTAAGGAAAGTAATCCGCCATATAGTAAATGGATGTCGCGGGTTCCCTGTTGAAATGGAAAGTGTAATGCTCTCCCTCATATTAAATTACTGGCGATGTAGTTTGGGTAACTTCACAGACTTTACATTTGCTATGTGTAAATAAGTGAGTGGTAAACACTTGCCTACATATACTTGTTAAGGAGTTGAGAATTTGTTTTGTTTTATATTATCAAACCCAGTATTTAATTTCTGTTCATTGCCGATGAAATAGGAAAAAACAAATTGCGTGATGTAATATTCTAAATGCATATGTACCTGTTTTTTAAATAATGCTATCCAGCCTTCACGTACATTATGGAAAACTATGCCCATTTTAGCCTTTGGATCAATCAGCGGAAGAACTCATTGGGATATAAAATTCAATAAATATTTATGTTGTACAGACTCTCTATTTAAACCCAAAAGTCACGCAACCACAAAAGGAGGGATCCAAATAATGCTAGTTGACCATTGTGGATTATCAAAATTATATAGTTTTTACTCTTATTCAATCAGTGGCATATTTGAAACAAGTTTAGTAACATTTTGATTGATTCTAATTTTAATTTTGTGTTCCAATGACAACATTAAAGTACTACGTGCCCATATGTACAGACCCTCTTCGGGGCTTATAGTATAGTAGCTTGCATGCTTTGGTATCGGTCACGGGGTTTTCCTGATTTTCTTCACTCCTTAGCAAATACTGAGAAATGTTTAAATTTTAACTTCAAGCAATGCGTTCCAAACATTAAGTTTATTCGTGTCCAACAGAAAAATATGTAAAACAATTTGTTGGCATTTATTATTTCACCTTTGTAAGGCTCCATCCTTATGGTTGGTATAACCACTAAAACGATTAATAACCCTTTATTGAAGAACTTCTGAATTTAATACGATTACTTCTTAACTTAAAAGATTATTACAATTTCTTGCTGTCACAAATGCTTTGCGCAGCCAATCAGTACTCTGACGTTTGTTTGTCTGACTGTATCATTTACTCACACCGTAGTAAATGATACAACTGGTAGTCGCAACGCACAGTTGCGCGAAAAACGCGATCGATATTGTTTACTCTTTAGTTTTAACAAATTTTACATTAGAAGTTGAATAAGTTGTTTTTGGGTATGCTGAATCTGAAATTATGCATAAAAAAACCAGTATTTTTAAAACCTACCCTAAAATACAACCCTTAAATGCGAAAAATTGATAGCACTTAATACAAGTACAAAGAATATTTTTTATACAAATTATACAGTTTAGTTTGCAAATACTAAAAATTTGTTTGTCAGAACCACTTAATGCATTGAATCTGACATGTTTAGTAGTTTGTACTTGGTTAATAAAACGTCTTTCTTGCTTTTAGAATATCGTGGTAACTTCGATATAATTTGCAACCACGTTTTAAAGCTGTTGCTCTAATAAGCATACATTGCTGCTTCGTAAAACCATGCGAGATAATAAAAGATAAAGCCTCTTCAGGTGTCATGGCATTTTATTCTTGTTCGGGACTCCTCTATTTTTCCATTATATATTTGCCTCTAGTTGGTGTAGTTGAAGTACTTTCAATTATCAAATCGGCAGTACTTTTATCTCGACTTTCTCGTACCTTCATTGCAGTAGCAAGCACAAGTTCTTCCACGGAAGTACTTTTTCTGAGCTCCACGGATTTACGTCTTTTTATAACATCAGAACTTACAGCAAAACTCTTTGAAGGACGACCGCGAATACCCGAAGTTGATGGACGATCGCAGTAAACAGATTCAGGAAAAATAATTTTTTCTTGTAGCCAAACATTATGCTTTTTCATAAAAACACTTGATGTTCTATTGGACTATTTCCAATATTGAAAATATCTTGGAAAAAGTATGCGTTCAGGCCAATACAAAATATTTTTGCTTGATTTATCTTCTTCGGCAAGCCCCGTATGTATCAAGTATAAACTGACACATTGCTCGTTTTTTACTTTCAGTCGATTTATCATCATTCTTCATAGCGACTTCGCGTAATACCAATCGACTTATTTTCTTCGCCTCCATGTTACAACTTTTCAAAAAAACTATTGCAACAAAAACACAATCTTTTAGAACCACTCTAATGTGAATAATCTGCATAAAGTTTCGACTCCAAGTTGAGTTTCAACTGATCGGGTACCAAGTGGGGTTTTCTTTTATATGTTCTGAATAGGCAAATATTGGCAGCTAATTTTCTTGAATTTACAAAGCCAAATAGCTAATTTAGGCATAAATGAGGTAATTACCGTGTAGGGTTGTGTAGAACTAAACTTAATCCTCTACTTAAGGCAATCCGATTGCCTATTACAAACAATTGATTTTATTGTAAACACTAACTAAACACTTACTGTATTTTTAACTTTGTATGAAGAAGTTGAAAATATGATTTTCGATCGCGTTTTTCGCGTTCTGAACCTATCCTTTAGAGATGCCGCCGTAACAGTACAGTTGACACATGCCATGGCGGAGTTCTCAATTCTTTATAAAATTAGTTCTCTTTATTTTGTGGACAATAAGATTGAAGGTGACCTTCATAAGCCCATAAAAGTTGCTTTATTTGCTTTTTAAAAATTGCTTTGTAAAGGATAGGTAACGTACCTTATAACATAGTATTTTATATAATATATTATGAAGTACCGTCAGGCTATAAACAGAGAAATGGAAAAGCTACAGACAACATGAGTTTCCAGTGCTATTTTTATCAGTGCTGATTATTATTTAGAAACTTTTTACTCAACATCAATGAGAGATTGCAAATGTGTATGAACGTTAAAGACCGCTGATAGGTATATATATTTTAAAAATAATAGAACAGTTTCCCTACGAAAATTTACCAGATGATCGGCAAAATGACACTAACAATAATTATAAAAACTCGGAATAAACAACTTGTTCCTGAAAAATTGGAGGAATGTAATTTGGGAAAACAAGACCTTCAATTTCATGACAGTTCAACCTTTAGAAATGCTAAAGAAATGATTAAGGAAGAATTGGAAGACGAAGTCGAAGTAAGAGCATCACAAAAAAGTAATTACGGTAAAAACAGGTCAAAATCCTAAAATTCAGATAACACGAACCGAACGTGAAAAAAGGTTTCGAGTTCTATTTTAGCTTATCAGTAGTATCACGAAGGTTGCGAAAGGAACCCTTTTCGCAAAAAGCCAAAAATGTCTAGCATACGCGGATAATATAGTGCTGATTCATCAGAAAAAAGGAAAAGCTAATGGAAATAATTAAACAAGTAATAGTTGCAGCTCAGTAAAATCGGTGACAGAAATATATACAGTTTGTCCCTGTAATGTTTGGTACCGACGATATCTTAAAAGGAAAAGCTGTAGTGATGGGAAAAAAATTCATAGCTAATCCAAATATAACCGCTGGGGAGCAAGTTTTCAATTAAGCATCAATGTTAATTCAATGGCCTGCTTCATTTATATGTTGCGCAACACTGGATGATTTAAGCCTTTCATCGCGAAAATGCGCTATACGTGCTCCTTAAATTTTATTCTGATTATACGCTTGCACGCTATTGAACAAAAAAAAAATACAATTAGAACCAAATTTAAGGAACACATAGCGCACTATCCCTATTGGAGGTTTGAATTATTCAGTGTTGCACAACATATAAATCATACAGGCCATAAAATTAACATTAAAAATTTCGAAGTACTGGAAAATGTAACATCTTCGAGGGAATTAGACGCTTACGAAACCATGTATATGAGGAAAAACTCTACGAATTTATTGAATCAAGAACATGCCCTTCTACACCATTCGGTGTTGATGTTTATTGGGATAAATATATTTCCTTCCTAGTTATATAGTTCTTAGAGTTTTTTGGTATTTAACAGGTTAAAGTATGCGTTGAAGAAACAAAAAGCAGTCGTAGGTATAGATGTAGGGTATGAATTACGAAGCATGGTTAGATATAATATATTTAAATCCATGAATTTCCAAAACAATTCTCGGCATATCTTTAAGGTTTAGTTTCACGTGATTGGGCTACTTGGGTTTTTAATAGAGTGTATGGAATTATAGCTAATTCTGGAGCTTTTCCCAATTTTGCTAATTTAAAATTTACTGTTGACTCTGACAACTGCGCCCCCTACCGGTCACATTTGGGGAAAAGATATTTTTACTAAGTTTCTCTTTGCCACTTTAATTATGAAAAAAAAATTCCCATTACTACAACTATTGTAGTTTCCAAGATACCACTGATCTCCACTCTTTGTGAGAAAGCTAAAAGGCAATTACAATTAAACCGAACAAAGAGGTGGACGCACAAAGATGGATGCAGAGGAAAATATGGAATTTAAAATTGTAGACAGTAGACAGTTTCATATATTTACGAACGTTCATTAACCACAAATGTATTGAATAGATAGAGATGGAGGTAAAGATAACGAAACGAAACTTCACAGTTTAAGCGGTCAAATAAGTTTTTACAGGAGATATTGGTAAACAATTGTCGCAGACTACAACTCCTTGAAACACCAGAAAAAGGTAGGCATACGACATAGAAAAGTCCATTGTAACTTATATAAAAACACTCATTCAAGTAAGAAGATATAAAATATAGGAAACCTAGTAAAAATCTAAGCAATTTACAAGTAATGGGTTATCGTTAATACTGTAATGAAGGCTTCGGGAAAAAATGTGAATAGATCACGTCAGCCTTTGAGCTATATCCTTGCGTACATCAATAATAAATACCCGGGTTAGTGTTAACGCTCTCAATAATCTATTAAGCGCTAGATAATTAAATTAGTTAGGAATTAGTAGAGGAATTATTATTAATCTACATACCGATTAATCCACACATCTTTCAAAATTGCCTTTACCGTCGAACTTTGACTCAACATCCTATAGGTGCCTAGTAAAGTTTACCGAAGTGAATAACAGGGTGCCTACAACACCATCGAAGTAAAAAATAAACCATATCGTTATCAATTCCACCGCAATAAAAGACGCTTGTAAATTTTAACATGAAATATGGAAATGCCGACGTTTATGACTACTTTTTCACGTTTTATCACTTAAAGAACCGGAGTAACGTGCAAAAGCTAAATAATAAAAAGAGAATTTGCAGGGGTTTCCAGATAAGGTTGAATGTCTGTGGGGATACGTCAGTGGAATGGGTCGGTTTATCCCTTCGCAGGATGAAAGAACGGCATGCGCCCTTTTGTTAATGACATTTTGACCTAACCCAATGTCAGTGCGGTGTCTGTGAATAATACTCAAAGGGCAAATTTAATTAATGTTCCAAGTTTTCGGCTGAAACAGGCGTAAATTTGTGAAAACTCATCTTCCACAAATCTGTCTTTCGGTTTGCAGCAATTCATGAAATACCTTTCAATCCGTATCTGGCAATTTTATCGTTTGTATTAGTAAATGGCTTACCAAAATTTAATTATCAAAATTGAAATATACTACTACAGTAAAACTTCTGGTAACATAAACCTTTCACCGACGGATAAGCTCCCTAGCAAACAGTTTTAAAATGTTCCATTCTCAGTCATAGAAAATCGGTGGAGCTATTTTCAATTTTCGTCACCAACATATTTATTTCCGTCTGGAGGATGGACGGTTATTACTTTGAAAAATAAGAGGAGCCTACATATTCAATATTTTTTTATTGATGTGTAAAACGTGTTACTTAAAATATCTTTTTAAGGTTTTTCTTTTCATTATTTTATATATTTCCTGGTTGTTAACTCGGAAGAGGTGTTGTAATCGAATTCTCTATATGAGTTAATATATGTATACTATTTTTATTTATATATAGTGACGTTTTAATAAACATTTTTGCACACAGCTCATCCTACAAACAAAATTTGTTGCGTATGTGATTGTTCGTTGTAGCGAAGTTTTACTGTACTCTGTTCTATCTACTTGCATGTGATAAATACGCCGTTGTTAAAATCATACAAAATAAATAATGTTAACTTACATTAATGGTTTTATTACAAATAATGACAGTTTTTAGTTTTTATTTAGTCAATTATAATCATGCTAATGATTTCAATCTAAATCTCACTGATTTAGTTAAGAAATTTAGGAGTCTTTTTTTATCACAAGTTGTCGTTTAATGCGACCTCTAAACAATTTATAATTCGATGTCGTATCTTTTCGCGTGCTACCTTAGCAAAGGTACATAGGCGCAAACTAAGGCGCGTATAGCGCATGGGAAGTGACAAAACACGCACGTGTTGTACGTGTCGTGAGATTGTCCGCATATTCATAAGCAGTCTTCGAATGGACACGAGCCACATCATGACGTGTGATACGCAAAAAAACTTTACTTGAGTTATAAATACTTCACTATACTCTATTCACCGAACAGATAGAGTGTTCACGTGCTTCGTGCACGTGCAAAACCGGTTTTACACTTGGAAATAGAAAATATCTGTTATATATACCGTAGCGCCATCTATATGTAAGTAGTCATTGATTGTTGGAATAATGGCTCTTGAATTTTAAATAGCGCGTTTTAATAGATCTTTTGTATTTACATCGTTTGCAACGGACTTTTCGTTACTTCTTACCAACCAATAGAGAAGCTCATTTTCGTATCACGCACTGAACACGCATTTTTATTACTCTATCTGTTCGGTGAGTACAGTATAGTGCCAACTACAGATCTTCTTCTTTGTATCAGTAGTATTCAGTTCCACACCATAAATACATATGTAACATAAAGCAATTTAGCACACTAAAAATTTTACGAAATTTGTATAATTATATTAAAGTTTAGCAGAAAAGTTATTTTGCTGGGATTACTTTTACTGGGATTACAGATTATTTTCAGCAACAAATAACTTCAAATAAATCAAATCCCCCCGTCGGTGACCTACTTAAGATTCAACAAATTCCAAATAATCAACGAAATTCCCACTAAGAGAGGGGACTGACTCTCTGGAACTTCTCCAGGATGCGATAATCATGCTCAGGGCTGGGCATATGTAAAATACAAATATTTGAAATACGTATTTGAAATACAAAATACATTTTGTATTTTATATTTCAAATACTTTTTCTTCTGTATTTTGTATTTTGTATTTGAAATATATTTTTAAAGTATTTTGTGTACTTAAAAATATATAAATTACTTTATATATTTACTACGCATATAGGCATCATGACGTCATACATTATTGTTTTTTTTTTTTTATTATTTAACATTCAATATATTTTACTTAGATTAGTATAAAGGAAAAGGTAAAGCTTTCCCTTATAACAGCATTAACAGCCAATAATAGGTTACTAAACTGCTTTATGTTTTCTAAATTTTGTAGTAATTTATAGTACTGTATTTGAAATACCAGCAATGAATGTATTTTGTATTTGGTATTTCAAATACTAATAATGAATGTATTTTGTATTTGATATTTCAAATACTAAGAAGGAGTGTATTTTGTATTTTATATTTTAAATACATTTGGAATGTATTTTGCCCAGCCCTGATCATGCTCCACATAGTTTTCTACAGGATTTGAGGTAGACTACCTAACTCTGGCACATAGACCACCTTAGTATGTCGTTCTCAATTTATTGTTACATTTAGTGTATGCAGACACGATTATAAGTTATATCCGAGTGTATTGTATGTATGGGACTTATGTTATTTACTAAAAAAAAGAGTGAATTTTACAAGTAAAAACGTGTTATTTATTTAAAACAAGGTTATACTCTGCGAGGACAATAAAATATTATTACTTTAATAAACAAATATCCTTCCTATCCGCACCAATTGAATTAATTCAAATTACATATTAGCGCGTAAAGTGGCGAGACCCAACCTTTAACGTAAATACAAAGGAAGATTCTACAGTAAGTTTGAACTACTAAGGACTATATATAAATAAAGAAACATGTTACTCGAGATAAGAATAAATACCTATGTCAGTATCGTCTCACAGGATTTCAGGAAGAATAGGGTTCCACATGGAATTATTTCTGGCTGGATCGGTCTTTATCCGAATTTTTCTTCAGGACAGAGTCCCCGGGCACTCGGATGGTATGTTTTATGTAGGTAAATTCAAAATGAGATAATAATAAAATGATAATTTCTAGGATACCTCGTTGGATTTAAAATTATGAACTTGGAATTTTGAAATTTTAGAAGAGAAAAAAACCGTTAGTAATATTTTGGACAACAGAACACGTCTCACCTGTTTGGCGTTTCGATCAAAATTGACCAAATGACTAATATTTTGTTTGAAAAAAGTGGCCGTCTTTTCAAAAGAGCTACCTTCGATTGTTTTCTGAAACCACACAACAGTGATATGCCCCGGATACTGCTCTAGTTACTAACAAAATTTGAGAGGAATAATAACACAAAAACATATACACGCATACATATGATAAACACCTATATTCGTCACGGAGCAAGTTTTAGAGTTTGAACTTGATAAACTAATTCTTGGATTTACAAAAAATACAGGTATGTACATAAAATTACATGTTACAAACTGGTCTTCATTCATAAGGTTAGGGTGACCACCTTTAGTTCGGGCACTTGAATTAGGTGCTCATTGTACCGCCCCTATTAAAACTCTTACTTCCACTCGAGCAGTTTGGTGTTCTCTATAAACCCCAGTTTCTTGCCCAGCTGAAATTTCAGAAGCTTTCAGCGCTCTAATAGAGCCTTCTCAAAATGTTTCTGCCGGAGTACTTTCGTACTGTGAACTCGTTTCCTCCTGTAGTTCGCATATTCTGCACCAGGGGTTCGCTTACTCGACCTGTGTTGTATAGATGGTTTCTCAGGGGACAGTGTCCAGTCACCAAATTTGTCTTACTAGTATAAGTGTTGGTGCTTCTTATCTGATACGGCTTGTATTAGTTAAAAAAAGTTAAATATACAAATTTTCATAGTGAGTTTAGGCAAATTAGGCAATACAAACTACAAGCTTAGAAAACGCCTTGAAAATATGCAACTGAATCCACCGGCGAATTAATTTTAAAATTACAATATGTACGTATACAGAATGATAACTCTGATGAAAGGGTTAATAAATAAATAAATTACATGAGAATATGTTATACATTATCATAATAATTAGATATTGGATTTTCATAAATAAGTTTCCGAAGAATAATCTAACATTGTTCTAAAATAGCATGAATTCCCTACAAACTAGTTAGCTTATACTTTCCCATCGGGACAATGAAACATTACGGTCACAGAAAATTACATCTGCTCCTTAGCTGATATAATACGATTTGGTTAATTGCCAATTCGAGGCAATCCAGGTTCATAAAATCGCTGCGGTACTACCGAATGGAATTTGTGGGTTCCGAATCGGAGTACCTAAGCAGTAGTATAGGAGATGTAAGATCGTATTGGAATTTAATACGAATTTATTGACTGCACACTGAGAAATATCCGCAGCTTTGAGCGATAAACAAACATTATTATTATTATTATTATTATGGCTTTTCATCTCGCCGTCGTTTTGGCGTTTCGTTTACTCATGTCGACGTTTGAACTTTTCCGTTATTGGATAAGTTCTGTAAATGAGATTTATTCCAATACTGCTTGTGACGCTCCCAGATCCTGGGTTATGCACTATGCGATTGAATTTTCAAGTTCTTCCGATATGTGTAATATGTGTATGCAATAAGCATATATGAAAAATGTAAGCAGAACTTTAAAATAACCTTCTTATAGCAAACTATTTTCTACAGAATAGCACATACAGCAGTCACTGCTAATTCAAAGAGTAAATATAGTTTAATAATAGGTGCTCATCAGTTGTTAGCATGTTGCAATACCCTTTGTTTGAACAAAGAAAGAACTTGTTCCGGAATAATAAGGATATTAGGATTAGTGTCTCAAAATATGTTTCTCACAATTATGTGTTCATATGAATTCAGTTTCATATCATTCCTCTGATAGTACACATTACGGCTGTGAATCGAAACCGGTTTTATGTCAGAGCGATTTCTTTTGTAAATCAACTTTTCAATAAATTACCAGACTAAATTAAAGGTTCAAGTCTTTTACATTTTATATCAGGTATTAAAAAATTCCTTCTTAAGAAAGCATAGGAGGATACTGATCAGTAAAGCTCGGATTATATGCACAAAAAAACAACAAAATATGCGCATTTATATGCACATATATTGACAACAATATGCAGAAATTGTTGACAAATATGCTCTGTTATATGCGAAATATGCATCAGTATGCACTATTTCAACTTAAAAAAAAAACATGAAGATAACAGTTTATTTTACATTTTAAGTATCTTACAACATAATGCTCGTACAACATTATTCCTTATTAACAATATACAAAAACTTAGAGGTTCTGTGACGTTATAATACTTATATTATAATAATGTACTATTTTAAAAAAATAACTTAATTTAATAAATATTGAATTATTTAACTAGTAATATAATATCTCCCTAAACACCTATATACTATCTACTAACCCTAGCAGCACAAGAATCGGCATGATATCGGCTAAGCTTCGCCGATATTGCTGACCGATGTCGTAATTATAGCGGCTGCTGATATCATACCGATACAAAATGTGAACATTTTGCAATATTGGTTCGATATCAAAATTCCAATACTTATCCGATATCGAAATTCCAACATCTATCCGATATCGAAACTCCAATACCTATCCGATATCAATACAATTAAAATTAGATACAATATCATCAGTAGACCGATACATGATTGATACTTACCCAACGTTTTCTATGCTCCGCCGATAAAGTTTTAGTCGTCCTGGGATATCGCACCGATATTGGTGTGATGACTAATTTCTACATATAAGTATGTAGTTTGTCTATCCACGATAGTGGATATTTATACAGGCTGTCCCGAAAGCAGTTCCCGAAACGGAAAAGGGTTATAAAGAGTATAATTTCGAGTGAAATTAGCCCCATATGTGATTATTCAATACCTTTGATAATATCACGATGTTTAATTTCAATTTAACTTCATTAAAAAATACCTTCATTCTTATTGTCGTACTCTTTTGTTTGTTGATAATTTAATGAACGTTTATATGAAGGATTTTTAGAAAAAATAAATGATTCGTAAACTATGCATCGAATAATAATCACACCTAGGATTAGTTCGACTGGAAATGACACCCACTATAACACCTTTGTGTTTGAACATTTAATTTCGGGGCAGTCTCTATAGTCATATTCATATTGAACAATGCGGAAAAAATACATCAGATTCATAATCACATTGCACATGTAATGTTTTTCAAATTGTTTGCCACCATTTTCTGTGTATAATAATTCATGACAAAATAGAATATTATGCGCATAAAATAATATACATAATGAAGGAAAGACTTTATGTAATAGAAAGTAAATAAAGCAAAAAATTTCAAGAAAAAGTACTAATATAAAAATACTTAATATGTTTATTTATGAGTAATTGACACAAATATTTAACCACATAATTAATAAAAACAAAAACTGAAAATAACTAGGAAAACATGAAACCGAAAACAAACTCAATATGTGCATATTTTAAACGAAAAGTAATTTAACATTTGTTACAGTTTAATTTTTAACAAATCAATAACAACAAAAATTCTAAGTAATACCTAAAAAAAATCCAGTCGTCTAAATTATTCGTTCGCTAAAGATGTTATATTCTTCTTCCTTTCTTTTCTGCCCCCATCTCATCTATTGATATTCGTCTCTGTCCCATCCGGCTGTTTGACTCTAATTGCTTCTGTAAATAAAAATAACAGTTTTGATATAGAGTTACAAATAAAATAATAATGCATGTAACATTACCTAGAAATACTATGTATATTTCCAATTTATCAAAAGCTTTGGATTGTCTCTATTTTCATGAATAATTTACATTAATACTTTTCGAGAGGATTTGTTTTAACATTAGATATATGCTTCCTTTAACGTACTTCCCCCAATTAAGCACCACATACGTATCTAAAAAAAAGTGTTTTTCTTTAGTGTATGAAGCACGCTTGTAATTTATTTTATTCTAGTAATGCGAAACGTTTTTTACGCTACACATATTGTAGAAACAATGCTTTCACGTAAAATAAGAAATTTACAAGTGTCTTCCATTTTGTTAACGCTGCATATTTACACAATAAATGAGTACTAATCATTAAATTAAATTATATACTTGATACATACATAAAACATTATTCATAAAAGTTTCCTTACCTTTATAAGCTTCATTCACCCATTTTGTAATGTGCACAACGCTTACTATAATGCAGCGACAAAATAAATAATGGCAACCACTTCACCTGGTCGTCATGCTCACACTGCAATAAGGAACGCTATGGTGGATTGTGGTAGGTGGTGGTGGTAAGATATTGCGCGTAGATCTAACTCCCATAAACATTGCGTTTAGATGCCAATTTTTATAATCACGGCGGAATTAGAAAATTGCATTTGCATATTCTTAAGTTATCAATCGCTTCACCTTCTAAAACTGTTTTATAGTCGATATTAATTTTAATTTCACAATTGATGTCTCAAACGTTGAAATTTTATATCTGAACGCTCTTGTAATGCGGTTATATTTCAATCAACCAGTCCGTATAGATTTAGGATATTAGCCGACTTCCTATCGTCAAAAAAATGACAATAGTCAAATCCATATACCTCATTTCTATCAATATCGCAGCGGCGTTTATTAATGATATCGCCCTGATATATGTCTTGAGTTTCCAGCCGATGATCAGCCGATACATCAAACGTTCAACCGATATTTTACCGATAATGGATCTTTTGTATCGCAGTGATATCGTATACTGGTAGAAAGCCGATATCGGCACAATATCTTTGATATCGACCCGACATCAGGATATCGGCCCTATATAAAGCCGATCATTAGCCGATGATTTGTGCTGCTAGGGAACTATTTGCTCTTGGTCTATCTAGCTACTTAAACTGCTATTATTTATTATTAAAATTGACAATTAGGTGCTTTTCTAAATTTTCTATTTCAAATGAATGACGTCTGTCTTCTAACAAGTGTTTGAACGTCGAAAAAGATCGTTCTACAACGACAGAAGTAATTGGAGCATGTTTTAATTTTTTTACAATATTAGGGTCTAATTCAATGTCCTCCACAAATTCCCCATTTAAAATAAGAGAAACTTTTGAAAGAATTTTAAATCCTTGATTTTCCTCCAATACTGAATTTAGTTTTTTAAAAATTATGACAACAGTTGAGAGTGCTTTGTGACATGTGTTTACTAAATTTACAGAGTCAATCAAGAGCAGTTCTCTTGATTCTAATGTTAAAATTGTTTCTGATATTATAGAAAAATGTGTTGCAATAAATGCTAACTGATTTGGCTTTATATTTTTTTCTAAGGTCTTTTTAGCTTCTTATAGCATTTGAATAATCAGATAATTCAAAAATAAAGTTTTTAATATTTTGATAATTTTTTGAATAGAAACTTGCGGCATTTAGTCATGTACCCCACCTAGTAGTTACTGGTTGTGGCGGTAACGGTAAATCGGGAAACGAGTTCTTGTAAAATTGAACCCGCAATGGCGCTTTTACAAAAATCTTTTTTATGTTACTAATTAACTCATTCACAAGAGGGAATTGGTTTCTTATTTCTTCGGCAACTCTATTAATACCGTGAGCCAAACAAGTAGTATGGATTAAATTAGGAAATTTTTTTTTAATTAACTGAGGCTTTACACATGTAAGCAGCATTGTTAATCTTTAACATTCAATGGAATTTTTTTGGGGCAAATTTGTAATTTGACGAAAATATGCACAAATATGCAATAATTCATGAAATATGCATGAAGTAACAAAAATATGCAGAATATGCATTTTTTAATAAGCTCATTTTAATAAAAAAACATCAGATACAGCCAAAATACCAAAAATTTGGTTGATATACCTTTAAAAAGCAAATATGCATTTTGCATATAATCCGAGCTTTACTGATCAGTACTACTGATCACTAAAAACTGAGTAATTTTCCGTTTTTAGTAAAATTACCTATACTTTAGGAAATTTCCCACATATCGACCAGTATTTTTTATTTGTAGGTAAAATTCCCACGTAAAAACGTAATATTACTAAAATTTGTATGCTTTCCCAGGGATTCTTACTAAATTACTTGTTGAATTGCCACATCAAAGTCATTTTACTTGCACAAGTAAAATACCTGTACGGTTTCCGGCTAATATAATTGCCCCGAACCGGTACCGGAATTTTACCAAATCTTCGTTAGAGTGTACTCTTGAACCAGTAAGAGGTTCAGGCCTTCCGAAAGTATCCACCGAAAAATGGTTTTTTAGTATACCATGTTGTAGAAGAACCTTTTTCTACCGCAGTCAAAGCCCGAGAAGTTTCAAATTTCCCACAACTGCACGTCAACGTATAAACAATACTGGACTAAGAAATAGGTCAGTCAGCAAGGAAACCATTTCTTACGCAAGCAAATAAGGACACCACTGTTGGATATGCTTTGCAATATCCTAATGAAGATGGCAATTTCTGTAGTAAAGTTGTGTTTCCGATGGAAAAGTTTTTCAGTCCAGTTCCAACGGCCGTGTCCGTGTTTACAAACCAACCAATCTACGGTTTGAGGAAAGAAACACCAAAAAATTACAAAATAGTGGACGATTTTCTGTAAATGTGTGGGCCTGGATAAGCGCAGAAGGTGTTACCGCTTGTTTCAGAATTGCTGGTCGTTTAACAGGCGAGATATACAGAAATATATTAGAAGCAGTCATGTTACCAACAGTTAATGAGCGCTTTCAAAGTTGAATAAAAATATTTTTATTTTCCAGGAAGATAACTGCCCAGTTCATACGTGCAGATATCTGAATGATTGGCTAGTGGAAAATAATATTGATACGTTCGATTGGATGCAGATGTAGTTAAAAATATAATCCTGTCTATGAACAAAATACTACAAAATCTTTTAGATCAACACGGAGCAGCTACAAAATATTAAACACGATAATTAAACAATTTTTGTGGAAATATATATGTATTATATTTATAATTATTCAAAATGAGGCTGCAAAAGTTGGAATTTTATATTACAGCAATTAAACACTATATTATTGTTACACTGGATGCTTGAGCTCTCTAATATACATTGCCGTGACTAAATGTGTAATTTATTAAATTTGGTATCTTGGTACTAATTTGTAGACCGATTATACTAGCCAGGACCATAATTACGTATTATCGACTGTCCGATTTTTCGCTAGTTCATGTTCTTTTCACTTGCTTATTTTAAAAATTGATTCTTTATTTATTAGAGATTTTTTGCTTTTCGTAAGGTATTGCCTAAGAAAAAAATTTAAAAACGAATTCGTACTTATTATTACAGGTTAATACATTAACACACATTAATTCCAGCATTTTACATGTAGAGTAGATTACATAATCTTAAATGAAAAAGAAAATACATTTCATTGTTTCTGACACTTCCCACTCACCACATAGTGAGCACCGGACGCTCTGATTGTTATGATAAGTCAAATTTTGCGGCACGGTAAATTTATGAGCCTAATCGCAAGCAGCAATAGCATTTAAAATATATCGCACATACATACGTCTGTTTGAGGTATTTTCGCTCACGGGTCAATACACTGTAAACAAAGTGCAAGCTATTCTATCGTCGTTGTTGCTATCTTCGTCACACGTTTCTTTCCCCATTTATTATTCGAGGACGGGCCCTAGGAAATATCGCGTTTCGGCAGTGTTTTACATGTAAATTTATCAACAGAAACGTTAAATTAGAGTATTCTCTTATAAACTACCGAGATTTTGAGCGCTTGTTGAACATATATCTTCCACTTCAATTTGCTTTGTTTTTTTTTTTCTCTAAAAGCGATGTTCGACACATGCCTCCCATGAATCTGTTGAATTTCTTAGTAGCAGAGATTCATTATGTATCTAGAATATGCACTTTTTTAAAAGTTTATCGTAGAAAAGGGAGAGATAAAAAAATATATGATTAATTTTTCCTGATTTAATTTATAGAATACTGTTATATTTCTGCTTAGATTGAAACAAAAATCTTTATACTGCATTCCCTCGCCCCAACAACTGTAATCGTGAGTAAAGAAACTTAATTATGAACTTGGCTTCATCAATCAGATTACATTAAAATGCGATGAGCAATACACGCCATTGGAGGTTGCGCTATCTGAATATCTTCTCGGTTCTATGATTATACTTTTATACATATGCATATCAGCATGCCGATAATACCTTAATGTTTAATTTAAAAAAACACTTGCGTTGAAATATCTTTCTGAGATATTCCAACAAATCCAATTCGAGCAGCAGCTTACTTGTCTACTTCATCATTAATACTACAGTGGACCCTCAATTAACCGACCTCCTTTAAACCGACTCCTCGGTTTAACCGACCATGCGTGTTATCGGCCGACTGCTCAGTTGACTGTCTGTCTTTCTGCAGTGCGCATTGTTTTATGTCCTCTATGCAATTTTATCTCTACGTTTTTGAATTTAAAGTTACAGTACTGTGTAGTGCTGTACTGTTTCATACGTTGTGTTAAAAACTTTTAAGGATTCTGAGCACTAAAAATGGCCTCAAATTCGAAGAGGAAACGTGTTGTGTGTACAATAGAACAGAAATTAAACGTTTTGCAAAGACTGGACAAAGGTGAGTCAGTTGCTAAATTAGCCTCTGAAATAGGTGTAGGAATAACAACGATTAAAGACTGGAAAGAGAATCGTAAGGATCTTGAATCTTTTTGTTTGACAGTGGAAGGAGAAAAAGCTGTACAAAATAGAAGAACTTTGAAAAAACTTAAACTTGAGGTTTTAGATGACGCAGTCTCGGTTTGGTTTTGCCAGGAAAGACGTAAGGGTCTCTGGCCCAATTATAAAAGAAAAAGCGTTTCAGCGCCACAAAAAACTGAGTGGCGATGAAAGTGATTTCACTGCCAGTGAGGGGTGGCTCCATCGTTGGAAAAACCGTCACGGCGTTAGACAAGTTTGTATTTCTGGCGAAAAACTTTCTGCTAATGATGATGCGAGTAGGGAGTTTACTGAAAAGTTTGATAAGATAATTTCAAAAAATGAGTTGCCAATCAGCTCTACAATGTCGACGAGACAGGTCTTAATCACAAAATGCTGCCTAAAAAAACCCTAGCATCTACAAATGAAACAGTTGCGGGCACAAAACTGGCTAAGAACAGCCTTACTATCGCAACATGCAGTAACGCTAGTGGTGATCATAAATTGCCGTTGTTTGTAAGTCTAAGAAACCGAGAGCGTTTAAAAACATCAACATGGAGACACACCCTGTTTATTATAGAGCTCAGACAAGTGCTTGGATGGATTGTTTTTTGTTTAAAGAGTGGTTTTTCAATGCATTTGTTCCGGCTGTCAAAAAATACTTGACGGCAAAAAATCTGCCAATCCGTGCAATTTTATTGCTCGACAACGTTCCAAGCCACCCTTCTAAAGACGAACTTCAAGATGATGATATGAAAGCCATCTTTTTGCCCTTCCCCCCACCCCCTCCTGATGTCTTTGATCCAACCCATGGATCAGGGCGTCATAGAATGGCTGAAACGACGTTACAGGAGGAAATACGTGAGTGTTTGGTTAGAGAAAACAGAAGAGGGTTGCGATTTCTTTGAAGCAATGAAAAGCCTTAACATAAAAGATGCAATTTACACTTGCGCTCAAGCTTGGGACGAACTAAAAGACACCACTCTTAAAAAATTCTGGAAAAAGATTTGTCCTAGCCTCAACCAAGACCAAGACATTCCAGAAGCTGATGAATCAGACACAGCAGATTTAGTGACTGATCTGCAATCTCTTCAACGAGATATTCAGCCTGCTGATGTTGAAGAATGGCTAGCAGAAGGTAACGTTGCTGCTGTTTCAGTAGAAGAAATGGGGGATGACCAGATTACCGACCTCGTTTTGGAACAGGCTGGCAATGAAGAAGATGAAGAAGAAGAAGACGACGAAAAGGAAGAGCAAACAATCAGCCACTACGCAGCAAAGGATGCCTTCGAGACTGCCCTCAAATATTTAGAACAACAATCAACCGCTACATCTATGGACATTTTATGGGCAAAGAAGTGGCGTGATGCAGCAGCTATGTCTAGATTTAAAAAGTTAAAACAACAAAACATTTTAGAATTTTTCAAGTAATTTATTAATGTCTAAACCGTTTTTTTTTTACTTTGTTTTTACTTGTAATATTAGTGTAACCTGTTTGCTTGATTTTAATTCATTACATTCATTTGACCTCTGCAAATGGCGTTTTTTATTCTCCTCTGATTATCCGACCTTTTTAACGTTCCGACTATGCCCTGGTCCCGAAGGTGACGGTTAATCGAGGTTCTACTGTAGTAGTATAATATATGCCGGTTCTGAACCGCCAAGTTGTGAACCACCATATTTAGCTTTATTGTCCCCTTTATAGAGATCAAAACTACTTGTAGTGCATAACAATTTAACGATCCATAAACGTTATAAAAATTTGCACAACCACATCAATAATTCCCTTCAAAATGTATAAAAATTGCTATATTTTTAAACATTTATTTCTAATTTTATATCAATATTTACAATTTTTATCACATAGTTAGTATATTATTATCAGGAAAGCATCCTAGTGAACGTATAAACATAATGTAATAACAATAAACGTATCATATAGAATATTAATTTATTATTGAAATATAATTTACAACAAATTTTTATTTGGATTCTGATGATGTTGATCTCGGCGATGCCATCGAAGAAGATTCTAAGGAGGGTAATGAGGCAAGTCGGGTACTTATCCATTGCAACCTGCAGAAAAGAAAATATTCCAAATTTAAAAGATATCACACAAACTGCATTAAAAATGTAGAAATGTTTACTAAACCATTATTTACCAAAAGGTGCCTGTAAACAACAGTAGACTGTAAATTCGCGTGTACTTAACGAATTAGGTGGTTTATTAATCAGCTGTAAACTTATTAAACTTTTATAAAAAAAAAAAGTACGTTATTACCTTGCAATATCACAGAACATCTTTTTCGATCCCGGTGTACCAAAGCGAAGTAGTACCGACTCTCCATTTCTTTGTGTCATTTTAATCACATCGATATTTGCCGTTTCCTCAAAAAAGCATTCTTCTTTGTCTAGCGTGCATGTGTAAAAAGGCTTTCGTTTACAGTCGAAACAAAAGACTGTATCCATAACTGCAACTTTAATGGGTATATCGAGCCCTGTGCTCTCAACTACATGGATTTTGAAGATAGGCTCGTCTTCGACTATTTTCTTTAATTTGACCATTGCGATTGAATATATACTTTAAAAGAAATGTGTTTTAATAAAAACATTAACAAGAAAAGAAGTACCTACACCTGCTCGACGTATGTACGACCTGCAGTGGGAGTCTGTGCACTATCGACGTCGACTCTCGCCTTATGTCGACCTAAGGTATATACTGTGCTATCGTCTTCGCTTCCCCCACCACGACGAAACCTTCGTTTTGAAGCGAGAGCCAATGGTGTATCGCTTTGAACAAAGATACTCTCGCTATGTCAATCTGCAAACTGGTAAGAAAGAGACAGACAATAGCAAAGAACGGCCACCTGAAGCTGAGAATTCAACATCAACTTCTTTAAGAAGGAAATTGTTTGAAGAAGAAAAATCTAGTGCGACGACACTGCAAAACACAAATAAAAGTTTAGCCAGCATAGTAGCTTCAATGGCATCAATTGCAGAAACATTGAAGGTAATAATGGATGCTGTTGTGGAATTATAATTCTATAATTACCTTTATTGATTTTAATTTTTTGTATAAACTATTTTTATTCGTTTTATAATCAGCTATAACTAATATTTTAAACAATTCATTAAGTGCACTTACATGCTGTCCTTCTTTTTGTGATGAATTTTACTATGCATGAACGTGTATGCATAAATATTAGTATTAACTAGTATTTATGTATATATGTTCTTGTATTTCCTACACAAATGAAAATAAGTATAAGTGTACCTATACAAATACATTACTGAAAACCCAAAGTTTATAAGTACCTAGCTATTTTCTTTGTCCTTTAAATGAAAATAGAGTAAGACAAATATAATATAGATCCAGTATTTCATTCTATCGAATTTGAAAGTGCCGCGTATAACTTTCATAACTGTTTCATGTAATTTTGTGTAGTATATCAAATAAATTTATATTCTATTCTATTTTAAAATAGTTTTCATGAAATAAAGAGCTTTATTTTTTCAATATATTTGCGAAATAGCGTGGAGCCAATTGTAATAGATCTGTTACGATAGTAATAGCGGTGGCAACAGTGATATAATACACAGCGACACCACGTAACGCAAGTTTGTAGATATAATGGTTG
Organism: Cetonia aurata; assembly: GCA_949128085.1. Taxonomy (NCBI): domain Eukaryota; kingdom Metazoa; phylum Arthropoda; class Insecta; order Coleoptera; family Scarabaeidae; genus Cetonia; species Cetonia aurata. The sequence goes on from OX421885.1 coordinate 6,268,999, forward strand.
CCACATATACTACAAACATAAATAATAAATATTCACCTACGAAACGATAGATGGTGCGATTAGTTATAGTAATTAAATAACTTTTTAATTTCTTTTTTTTTTCGAAGAGTTTAGTTATAGATACATATTACATCGAAATTAGTTTGTTTATAATTATTTGAAATAAACATATCTTAATTTAAGTTTCGTTAATAATGAAGAGTCTATATGTTTGAATGTACATATAATGATAATTGAATTTACTCCAATATTAATCCTGTCAATATTACATCTTATTTTATTAATATAAATGATTATTACAATTAAAAAAGGTACATCGGTAATTCTACAAGGTAAATCAAAAATAGTGGAAGGAGGTGAAATAAATGGTGGTTTTATAAATTTTTTAATGCTTATACTAGCACTGTACTAGCAGCAGCTGCTGGACAAGTCTTGTCAAATGTTTTAAATAAGATTGTTGATGCTATAAATGATAAAATAAAAGGTAAATCATTAAAATTAGAAATTACTGGTCAACCTGTTAATGTGTTTCTATCCGAGGCATTTAACTGGTATGAAACCTTGCTATTTATTACATAGTTAGAGCAGAGCATCTGAGTACTCCTTTACGAATTCGTCAAAAAACCTGACTACGAGCAAAGGCCTGTTTTCGTTCTCACTACGGATAATTCTACTACCATTCAAAACAGTAGACCAACATAAATCATGACATTGTCTTATAGTTCCATGGTGACTGCTTCGAATCGCAGTAAAATCGTCTGAAGTGGGAAACTATTCATTAGAACAAGTGCGCTAGACCTGAGTCGGTTGCTGTAAGTATCTTAGATGTTCTCAGCTGTGCGCTTAATTCGGTGTGTTAGTATTTTGCTAACTTCTTTTGTGTATGTAGTTTTTTCCAGCACATTTTTTCAGAATAATCTTGTTTATTACGTAGTGTTTCTACAAATTCCCGTTACTCTCTTTTATTTAGATCATAATTTATCTAAATTATACAGGGTTGAAATATACTAACGTTGTTAAAACCAACGGTTTACTAAAAGTAATAAAAAAATATTTTATATCAGTCCTTCTCTTTATTGTGTTATTTAAGAATAATCTAGTACATTATCACAAATTCTTCACAAGACAATATGTCGCTGTAATGTAAATAAATGATAGCTTTAAGCACCAGCCTTAACAAAACACGCTATCTCTTAATCTCCAAAGATAAATCTTCGCGAGAGAGAGGATTAAGAGTTACTTTTAAACGGGCTAATATATTGTTTCTCACTCCATTCAACCTTTGCCAAACTGGAGAGTCATTTCTGGATACCGCAGATTGCGTATTCATTCATAAATTTGGTTGCTTTTTCGAGAAGATATTCTTAACCTGATTAAAATACTTATTCGATGTGTTGTAAGGTATAGTTATTTATAGAATCTAACGAAATTTTGTGATATTAAGGGATAGAGTTAAACCTATTAATATAAGAATATTATATTTCTTTGTTTGTTACAGGGTGCAACTTAAAATATTTTAATCGATACCATGCTATTAGCGTTTGTATATAAGAATTTGATGTAGCTTTAACTTTTCATATAATTACAGGAGGGGTCACACCGGCATTCCGTTTTATTATGAATGTGCAAATTATGATTTATGTGTAATAGCGGTGCATATACCGAAAAGACAGTAGTAAGAGTAAAGAGTATCGATGTGAATGATTGATTGACATTTGTGAAGTAAACAGATACAAAATACACGTCAATAAGACATGAATTGCTATACTCCTCAAGAACGCGGAATAATTGTTTCGATTTTTTTTTGTTATTTGTTAGTTATTCGTCGGTGGTGTTGGCGCAGCGTGAATTTAAACGTAGATTTTACAACGTACAGTGGATCGAAATGCGGTAAAAAGCGGACATTGACTGAAATGGTAATAACTTCTTTAAAAATTAATGTTGATCAATGAGAGAAAATTTTGTCGAATAGGTAAGGTTGTATATTATATCGAGTAAAACAAATATTGTTGTACCGTCACTACTTGTTTGTGAAAATGAAGCTAAAATTATATAGTATTTGAGACTGCATAAATCGAAGAAATAGCCTATTTGTTCATATATGTAGATATAAGTTTAGTAGCTCGTTGGAACTAACGATGTAAACTACAATATTGTGCAACAGGAAAATATTGTGATCACTAAATACATTTAAGATAGAAACATGGGCTTTGGTATCTTAATAGATTAAATGTGTCGACACTATTAAAGCAGATATAAAGAGCCATATATAATGTAAAATTATGTATCTCCGTTTTTAATAGAAATTTCTTCTAAACGGTGATGCAGTAAACGTTTTTGTGTATAGTAAAACATTTCACTTACTTCTCTTAATAACATGTCGTTGATAAACAGTGGCAGTACCTACTTTTCACTTAACACAATTTCCAATTTTGCCGGTGAAGAATTAATAATTCCACAGCTTCTGGTAATAACTCACTTCTTGTATGTTCGTTTAATTTTCGTCTTGAATGGGAAATGTATGGATCGAATGTGATAAGTAGTCTTTTCAAAATATCTTCGTTAGTAGCTGAACGACTACATTTTCTGCTATTTTTTCCCTGATGTTTTTAAGGTCTTTATTTCGAGCTTCAGCAGCTTCTTCTCAAAGTATGCCTATAGGAAGTAACATGTTGAATGATATCTGCGCCATGCAATAGCATTTTATGTATGGAGACTAGAATATAGTGCAAACCATATAAATTTTTCAGCTTTTCCTTCTTGCAATTTCTTTCCCTGTAGCAATCGCTTGTAAGATTATCGCGAATATTCTGAATACATATGCACCTAGGATGATTATTGAAGCTGTTATAGTTGGATATAAACATGCTTGTATCGTTTGTCGCAGTATGTATTCTTAAGTGTTTGTTTATATGGATTCGGGCCAGAACTACCGTTGAATCACTGATTTGAGACAAATGCCAATTCACTTAGAATATTTTGTATTATTCCTCCACATATTTTTACTATGGGAGTGGATGTGTTAATTTTCTGTGATATTCTATTACCTTTAACCAGTAGGTACATTGATACATTCATGATAATGATATAGATAATCTCCCCGTTTACGTGCACCTATGGCAAAACATAAATTGTATTCATATTACCCACAAACCAACGAACCGAAGAAGTGAAACATACCAAGTATATAAGACAGATAACGCATTTCGTTTATCTTCTATTAATCGATTATTATAAGCTAACACAGCACATTTCACAATTTTAACTTAATATTATAACACAATCACCAGGATACAATAAGTGCAACGAATATTAATGAAGTAGCATATTCGATCTCATAATGTAGGTACATGACCGATATTCATAATTACGCATACCTTTTTTAATCCGAGAACTAAGAGATTATGAAACATACATCGAATGTTTCGTCACTGAAATGCCATAACTTAACAAATTTTTGATAGAAATATTAATTAACATGCATTTATGAGAATGCTAGAAACAGTAATGTGATAAAACTCTTTTTTCAAAAAGTTGCGCGAAGTAGCACCTGAAATCGCTAGAGCAAGTACTAGAAGGATCCTAGATGACAAAACAGTTTTCCTTTTTTTGGGCAAATTTGGGCATTTTTTTAAAAAGCTAATAGAAGTTAAAATTTAAAGTCATAGAACACCATCTTCAAGAAATGGTAATTGTGTAGTTAGTTATTGTATATTCTGAGCAAATTACAGTTTCATAGCGTTTCTAATTCCGAAGATTTTAGTAGTTGAAAACGACGGTCGAAATACACTCTTAGCGTAACATCTCCGAACATATGTACTTTCAGACTTACTTCTGTGCAGACAGTGCATCAGCTGCTAGCCGTTGACCGCCAAGCGCGTGTAATCTACGCTCAAGCCATCCTGAATCACGACCACGAGGAAGAAAACTTTTCACTGAAAATCATCATGAGCGACGAGGCCCATTTCCATCTCTGTGGATACGTGAATAAGCAGAATTATCGCTTCTGGGGCACCGAAAATCCGCGTATAACACACGAAGAGCCATTACACCCGGTGTTTACGCTGGAGACGTCATCAGGCCTTATTTTCTCGAAAACGCCGCGGGCCAAACGACCTCTATGAACGGCGAGCGCAACAGAGCCATGCTCGACGACTTTCTCCTTCATCGACTGGACAAATTGGGACTGGAGAACATGTGATTCCAACAGGATGGAGCAACGGCGCATACTGCACGAGCCACAACCGAAATTCTACGGGCTGCATTCCCGCGTCGCCGAATCTCTCGTTTTGGTGATTTGCACTGGCCTGAAAGATTGCCCGATTTAACCCTTCTAGACTTCTTTCTGTGGGGATTCTTGAAGTCACGAGTATATGTCAACAAGCCTCAGACTCTTGAAGCCCTCAAAGAAAATATCCAACAGGAATGCAGGAATCTATCGCCAGAAGTTCTGGCAAGAACATTTATGAAAAATGCTATAAATCGCACCAGTATAGTCATCAATTCTGGCGGCGGCTACTTGGCCGATATCATTTTCTTTACTTAATTAAAAACAAATTTAGACATCAAATAAACACAATCCGAAGGCAAAACTAAAGTTTTTAATTTATTAAAAAAAAAAAAATACAGTCAAAGAACATCGGGTGACAACTTTTGCACCACCTTGTATTAGCGCATGTTACAACAGTCGAATTAAATATTTTTAATTTACTGTCCATTACTGCCTACTAATTTTTATTTTATATCCGTCTAAAGTACACAAAGAACTCTCAACAGCTTACATATATATTAGTTTAAGGTCACTTGATATTATTCTACACACGTCCGCAAACCTTAAATTCCTATCAGACTTCTTCGTTTTACTTAATTAAAATATATTCCTTGTACCTATCTTGCGTTTTTCTTCATTTGCCGAACCCGTCGTGTAACCGCACTATATTTTCATTTTCATCATTTAAGGAGACGATGTCAAATATCTTGCACTTTTCATTTTTATAAAGTGGAACTAAACGAACTACACCATATTAAATATAACACAATTTTTCCTTATATACTCCTCCTATACACATATTTCAGAGTGCGGACGATATGAGTCCCAGAAGATGTCTATCCGCAGAATCACACAAGAATAATAGAAAGCGAATGGTATTTAAACAGTTCTATATAAAAGGGAAATGCGGGTAAGTACCACATATATCTCGTGTTCGGGACAAATCAGTTAATTCCAATACGAATGGGATTGTCGACCATTTGTGACATCAAAGGACACAACTGGTAAGGAATTTTCCCCCCTAATGAAGCAAACCCTCCACTGTTCCGAGATCTCTTTTCGCAAATAATGAATGCTAAATTGTGTTGTTTTTTTTTTTTATTTGAGGAACTTAACTTACAGATTTCTGTGCATACTTGACTATTACACTCTTTTGAAATTTTAGTTTACAACATTTATAACACTATTTATAGTGTTATCTTGCGCGTATTTAAATTCTTATGTATTAACCATTAACATCCACGGTATTTTATATCTTTAAATTGCATTGCTAATAGATTAAAACTGACCCCTGTACGTATAAAATACAAAAAGAAAACAAGTGGATTTAGTAAATAAGCAAAAAAAAACGTTCACTTTTTAAATAATAAGGCTTGTAGATCGTCAGATGATCAGCCTCGGCAAGTCTCATTGTTAGTGTAATCCGTAACAATATACAATTTCGATCTTTCTTATAGTTAATACTACATTGTGGAGGAGGATTAATGAATAGTTGTGAAATTGTTGAATCTCTACGAGAGAAAACCTGCCATATAGAATCCACACCATGAACACCATAAAGACTTTAAGTACTTAACTTTATTTTTCTATCGAAAATTATTCTCGAAAAATAAAGGTTTCAAATGAACAAGAATGAGGCAAACGATTAAGAATGTCCTGGCTAGACGAGAAGTGGCCTGCTTGAGGCTGCTCGAGATTTGCTAAGCCACACGTCGTGGAAACGGTGTATTTGGTCGGAATTCCATCGACCAGAAGTCCGCATAGATCACCTCTAGTGGCTCGAAGTTTGTCAAATACGGTCAAGCCACAAGCCATAGTCTTTAGACTTCCAAGTGTGTGACGCCGCATAACGTAATTGTAATTGTCATAGCAGTTTCTTTAAAATGTCCGCTTTAACTGCTCCACCTCTATTTATAATTTTTGCGAACGATGTAATAAATCAGTTAAAAATGTATAAAAAGATAATTTATGGTCAATATACCCAAGCATCAAATTCAGAATAGCTTTGTATCGAATGTTTGATTCGTCAAGTACGTTCTAACCAATATAGAGAGAGTGTGGCAGACAAAAAAAAACGCAACTTCAAAGACCATGGTCAATAAAAACTGATGAGTTACACAGCAATCAAAACCGTAAAAAAACACTAACCTCGTTTTTATAAATGTACAAATCAACATAGTGGTTTCTAAAGAAACACGCTCTTTGACAGTGTATTATTATAGCGGCGTTTCAAAGAAAGCCCATTATTTACTTAACAAAACAATAATGCTAAATTAAAATTATATAGGGCCAACAAATAAGTTCGTTTCGTTTTGACTTATGTATACTGAAGAGACAGTATAAAGAATCTATCAGTAGCGGACACTATAGGTTTTAGCTGTATAGTAGTAAACTGACCGTGACCGCCAATAAATAGGTTACACTGCGCAAGACGTGCTTCCTAATTCGTAGTTATGGGCGAAAATGGTAATCGGGCATGCTTTACACCACTGCTCGGCAACCTTTTGTCAACCTCGGCATACCTAAACCATTCATAGTATTTTTGCGGCACACCATAAATGAATACAAAAAGAAAACAAAGAACCTAGCATTTGGTTAGGTTTTATTTGGTGTATTAACTTTACTTATGTGTAATTAAAATGGTTGCAAACAATAAAAAATATTTTATTTAATTTTTAAACTGCATTAAATAATGTTACTAATAAATACTTTATTTATTCATATTCATGTTTTTCTTAAGGACAATTTAATTATCAACCCAATTATTTGTCAATTATTAAGAAGTAAAATACCGCATCTTAAAAATAAGTACATACACAGGAGGTCATAAAACATAATTAAGTTATTATTAATACATATAAAACTCCATTATAGCTAAATCATTCAATATGTAATATTCAATATTGTTTACCTTCTTGCAGTTAGTGTGGTATCTGTGCTTGTTTTGATGAACACAATCGTTTTATATCTGGCTCGATCTTTGACAAAGCAACTCGAAGTTCTTAGTCAAGATCCTTCAGGCATGACCGCATATCATTTTTGATTAAAACTAGCGTTGAAAAATTTTGTTCATACAGATAAGTTGTAGAAAATGGTAGCAAAACTTCGAGGGCGTTGTCGGAAATCCGAGGATATTCATTTTTTTATTGAAATCCAGAAACATCTGGTGGAACTTCAGAAAACTTCAATTTCATTGTGCCGTCATTTTTTTATTCAAGAAGTTCCTTCCGAATTTGGAGGGACAATGTGCCTGACAAATTTTCCACATGACCTGCAAAAGGATTTCGAATCCACTCATACTGTTCGTATTAATTGTAGAAAACCACTTCTCGAATATATGTTGTTGAGCCAAATCCACTGCCGATATCCAGTTGTAATCTGGTTAGTTCTTGGGTACATTTCGAGGCATCCTCGTCCTAACTCCATTTGCCAGAGTTCAAGTTTCTGTTTAAATGCGTTTAATTTGTCAGAGCATGTTAACAAATTTTCAACTCGGCCTAGCATTTTTTTATTGCCTTCATTCAGGTCCTCGAATATGTCAGCCATGTATGCAAGTTTGGTCATCCACTGATTATCTTTCAATAGTTGATACAGTTCAGGCATGTTTTGATCTAACATAATTTGAGTAACCTCGTCGTAAAGCTCATATAATCTTGCTAGAATTTTGCTTCTGGATAACCAACGCACTTCGGTATAAAACAATAGGGACTGATAATCTGATTCCATTTCTTAGCAAAGCGCTTCAAAAATTCTCAAATTTAAGCCTTTTGTTTTAATACTATTTATTATGTTGACACACGCATTCATAGTTCGCAATAGTTCTGCTAGCGAAATCTTGACCATCAATGCTTCTCGATGTATGCAACAATGAATAATTTGCATTGTGGGATTTTGTCGCTTTACACACGAGACAAATCCCCAAAATTTCCGGTCGAGTACATTACTGCGACATACTAGGCTATTTTATACAAAGAAATAATGTTAGGCCTAGCAGTGTGAAAACAAATAACAACATTAAGCGAAGTAGGTACGTAACATATAGGTACATTTGAAATATGTCCCAGAATTGTCTGGCCAAAATGGTATCACGGTATTCCTTGGATGAAAATATGAAGATTTGGTACGACAACCATTATGAAAAAGTGTCTGGTTTGACCGCTGTTGATGGTCAAAACTCTTAGAAAATTAAATGTTTTTTGCAATATCTTGAAAACGGCTGGATGTATTTAAATAAAACCGGATGTGCATTTTTGCAACATTGCAAGGCTTGTTTAGATGAAACGTTCATGTCCATCCGCAAGAGGTAAGTGGTAATTTCTTATCCATCATGGTACAAAAATGTGCAGAAAAATTTAATGACGGGGCAAAATAAAACGATTTTTTTTCTGGTGATGCGCTGATTATTTCCGAACATTTTCGATCTCTTTGTAAAGTTTCGCCCGATGCGCCGTTTAGGCAGAAAAAATGTTCTCCTATCTCGGGAAAAGTACCAATCTTCCATTACTGTGACAAGTATTCAAGCTATGACATCAATGTCATAAAAAATGTCTTAATAAGTCAAAATCTCTTGGCCAAAAATTAGTCAAAAACGTGAATGAAAGAACCACTTTTGTTTTAGTTTTTTTTATTAATAAAGATGTGAAGAGTAAACGAAAAAGTAAAGTAAAAGTAAATAGTAAAGATGTGAATTTGTGGAGAATTGCGTAGTAAGAATTAGAGAAGGTTCTCGAAGTGACCACCATTCTCACGAATGCATAACTGCACTCTCCGGAGAAAGTTGAATTGAGTCCTCCTCAACATCTCTTGATCATTCTTCAAGATGTTGAACTCTTGTTGAATGCGAAGAATTAGTTCTTGTTCACTACCCACAGGAGTCGCATACACTTTATTTTTCACTGCCCCCCACAAGAAATAATCCAGAGGATTAAGATCTGGAGATCTTGCCGGCCATTCCACTGGCACACCCCGCCCTCTTCTCCCAATCCACCTTTGAGGAAACGTATTATGCAGGAATTGCTGTACGTCGAGGGTGTAATGTGGTGGAGCACCATCGTGCATGAACCACATGTTAGCCCTAACAAGAAGTGGTACATCATCTATTAGTTCGGGCAGATCCTCACGTAGGAAGGCCAAATAATTTTCTCCGTTCAGTCGGCGTGACAAGAAAAATGGGCCTAGAATAAAATTGTTGATAATTCCAGCCCAAACGTTCACGCGAAATTCTGTCTGGAAATGCTTGACGACCATCGCATGAGGATTTTCTTCCGCGTAAACATGGAAGTTGTGAGAATTGAAAATTCCAGTACGCGTGAATCCAGCTTCGTCAGTAAATAAAATTTTGTGGTGAAAATTCTGGTCCTCAACTCTTTTGTTATGAATAAAATTGCAGAAATTAAGTCTCCGATCGTAGTCAGTCGGTAGGATCTCATGAACTTTAGTCGCATGGTACGGGTAAAGCTGTTGTTCCCTCAACACACGATTGACACCACTTTTCGACACGTTCAATTCCAATGCCAGTCGTCGAGTACTAATGTTCGGATCTTCAGCTACTCTATCGAGAATTTGTTCTTCCACATCTGCGTTCAGGACACGATGAGGGCCACGATTCGCACCTAAAGGAACAAACCTGCCAGTTTCACGGAAAGTTCTTTCCACCCTCGCAAAAGTTTGTCGGTTAGGTGTACGACTGTTCGGATAGCACTCAGCGTACTCTCGGACACAGGCTCGAAGTTTATCGCGACAAAAACCCATAACTTTGACCATATCGGTCATTTCTTCGTTGGAGAAACCCATTCTTAAAATTTCAAGTAAACGTCGAGCTAAAAACGTCAACTATTATTTTTTATGACATTGATGTCATAGCTTGAATACTTGTCACAGTAATGGAAGATTGGTACTTTTCCCGAGATAGGAGAACATTTTTTCTGCCTAAACGGCGCATCGGGCGAAACTTTACAAAGAGATCGAAAATGTTCGGAAATAATCAGCGCATCACCAGAAAAAAGATCGTTTTATTTTGCCCCGTCATTAAATTTTTCTGCACATTTTTGTACCATGATGGAAAAGAAATTACCACTTACCTCTTGCGGATGGACATAAACGTTTCATCTAAACAAGCCTTGCAATGTTGAAAAAATGCACATCCGGTTTTATTTAAATACATCCAGCCGTTTTCAAGATATTGCAAAAAACATTTAATTTTCTAAGAGTTTTGACCATCAACAGCGGTCAAACCAGACACTTTTTCATAATGGTTGTCGTACCAAATCTTCATATTTTCATCCAAGGAATATCGTGATACCATTTTGGCCAGACAATTCTGGGACACTTTGTATATGCTATTGTATTGGTATACATTTAACGGAAAATGGAAATCTGCACAAGTTGTATGTATTGCACCGCGGCACACCGGTTGCGGGCTATGTTTATTGTTTAAAATCACCGCAAATTACTAAATACGAATTCTGTTTATTTATTTCAATATAAAATGCATAAACCATCAAAATGAGGACTACTTTCTGCTAGATGATTGATAAACGTCAGATGGCGCCAGACTTTAATATATTCAAAGACATGTGTAGAAGAATATCATTTATTCTTTGCATTTTATAAAAAGATATACATTGCTATTTACCACCCTGCGAGAGAACTACTAGTCGTTATATCAATAATCTACATTTATTGAGTGAATTTTCATTAACAGTACGAAATGAACCAATGAGAAGTCCAATCTTCTTCCGAAATCACCATGTCTAAATTTTGCACTGGTGCGCAATTTTAATGAATACCTTGAAAACGCGATGCTCAATTGTTTTCCCGTTTTATCAATTACAATCACCACATAAAATCCCAGAAATATGCCCATTTAACCGACTTCGTAGCTCGAATAGTAACGACGTTAATGGTGCGCACTTAGAACAACCTGTATAATGTAGTCTAATCTTACAAATTACAATAAATAATATCTTTCGCACAAAAATTGTCAATAAAATTCAAGTAAAACTGAAAAAAAAAGAATTTTTCTACTGCTTTTGCACTATAATATTAATAGCATACATACGTAAAAAAATTATAAAATTAGAGAACTTACACCATAAATCTTTTACTTCGACGCCTTCTGTGCAGAACGAAACCCGAAAATGAAATTAAAACAATAACTCATCTTTAAATTACCCTGTACTGACAACGGAATTTTTATTTAAGCTCCCTTGTGGTAAATCACAAAATCCGTTATATATTCGAAAAAAGTAAGCTCCTAATTCCTGCACCCATTTCTTCAATTAAAATACCGGCACTTGCCTATTTACTGGACTAATTTCTTTGGGGAAATGGATGCATCAATTATTAAATAACCTTTAATTTTGATTAATTTCTACGGTTCAGTCGCACTTCACCTCATAAAAGTAAGTAATGACCTAAGCCGAGAAATGAAAGCTTATATTTAGACCTGCCTACTATTCTAATAAATCACAACAGGGGCTCACAAAATGCAAATTTTGCTGAACACTACTGTTAGACACACTTTCGTAAATGTAATTTCATTAAGAATTAATTAACTTTTTGTAACATGCAAAAAGTGGTTAAATTTAGGGTATCCAATATGCGCGCAAAGTTATATCATCCAGAAAGGACAGTTTATCGATTCTAAACTTTATACTACATTCCACTTTATGGTACTCTGTTGGTAATAAGTTACAAGCATTTATACCATAAAACCAGCCACTGCTAATAGTTTACGACATCGTTATCTTTTGCATTTATAACATTCATTGATGACAGTTTTGAGGTTATTCAAATGCCTTTAAAACTAAAACATTTATAAAAATAAAAGTAAAAAACTAAAGTTTTTTGTTAAATGATCTATATCAATAAATATTTACGTGTTTTCCTAAAAAAAAAGCTTTTACATAATTTTTTTTTTTAACGTTAAAGAAAATGTTTTTCATCTGTCTCACGTAGACACGCCCTAAAAAATTTTCAATTATCAGGCTTTAAATCTGAGCAATATATAACGTCAATTCCAGAGTATTATGTAATTATTATTAATGTAAAATAACCAAGTGAGATTGATCTTTATAATTACTTATCAGTTGCAGTTATATTCTGAATGACATCATTTAATGCAAATTTATTAAAATGTCTAACCGGTGTACTTTTATGTAAATAACGTAATGAATTTAGCCGTTGCTTTATCACAAGAAAATTTATGAACCGTAGCCTATACTCGGAAATAAACTCCATGCTCCAGAAAAATAAAAATACAAAAGTGTACACGGTGTAAATATACATAAATTATTTGCGGCCGATAATACTCCTTTTTAATTATACAGTTAATTAAGAAAATTGCAGAACCAATTACTGACGCGATTTGTTTAGCCATGTTAAGTGACAGACCAATACCTGCTCTTTCATATCAACTGGCTATTGGACAGTTATTTTTATTTACTTTCGACGAACGGGTGTTGACATTAGAGAACGGGCATTTGGATCGTGAATAAATAGCATTGAAAGCTTTCTAGGCTAGATCGTTCCAAGATATTTTGATAGCTGTGTCGTGTCTTTCATATTCACAGTGGCTTGATGTTTTTGTTAAAAGCATATTTAGTAATACTTTTAGCAATATAATAGATAAAATATTCAAAGGAAGAAAGAAATCTAACATTCCACAGTAAATAGATCCTAATCAGTTGTTTCTTCGTCGTGGAAAATTCAACTAAGTAAACAAGACACGCCAACGGCAACTGTTCAAAATACTCTATATAGTATGTCTATAGACGTAATATAGTACAACGCTATCTGATGATTGTTTATTTTGTCACGATTTACTCCTTTGGAAATGCCATAGAGTTTAGACACTATTAAATTGAAAAATGCTCGAGTAAATGAATCTCTTTGTTGCAATCCGTCTGTACATCCCACTCTATCTGTCATCTTTTTACCCACCTGTGCACCTTAGCGATTGTCTTTTTATACAGTGCGAAGGAAAAATGTTGTTGTACCGGGTGATTCGATAAGGGTGGCGACCGGTTGTATCTCGGAAATTGCCATACCTAGAGCTTCGGGACAAAAAGTATATAACCATTGTGTCCACCAGAAGTATTCGGATATTATTTTAATGTTAAAAATTTCACCGCTACGGGGCGTAATTGCTATCTTCAATTATAAAATCACTATTATCTCAGAAAATTGCAGGTTGAGCTATTGCTGGATGGATCGCTCGTAAGCTGAGTTGATGTCCCATTATTTTGTTTAATGATTTTTTTTTTCGTATCTGCGGTAATAATGAACGGGAAAGCCAATCAATTGTTCAATATGTAAATTTTAATATCTCCTGAACCGTTCAACCAACCTGAATATTTTTAGGCTCGTTCGATAGAGCATGGTATAAGTTTCTTTCTTAGAAAAATTGTCGTTCTAACATTTAGTTTGAAATAGGTAAACTAGATGGGGTTTTCTGTAGTGATTACATATTTTGGTGAATTTCAAAAAGAAATTAAATATAACCGAGCTATATAATTATCAGTATTGCAAGATAAATTGAATTGTTGAAATTTCAGTGAATATCTCGATCCAGTAAATTTTTGCTCCTTTTGGAGATAATTCGAGAACGGATAGAGATATTAAGATGTGGTTTTCACTGAAATTTCAACAATTTAATTTAGCTTGCAACACTGGTAATTATATAGCACGGTTATATTTAATTTTTTCTTGAAATTCACCAAATTATATAATCACCACAGAAAACCCCCTCTAGTTTACCTATTTAAAACTAAATTTTAGAACGACAATTTTTCTAAAAAAAAAAAAAAAAACAACCCATAAAATGCTCAATGGAACGAGTCCAAAAATATTCAGATTGGTTGAACGGTTCAGTGAACATCAACTCAGCTTTCGAGCGATCCATTCAGAACCTGCAATTTGCTGAGATAATAGTGATTTTATGATTGAACATAGCAGGTACGCCCCCTAGCGATGAAACTTCGAACATTAAAATAATTTTCGGGTACTTCTTTTGGCCACATTGGTTATGTATTTTTATGTCCCAAAGCTCTAGGCATAGCAGTTTCCAAGATACAGCCACTCGCCACCTTTAGTAAATCACCCGGTGCGATGCTAATTTTTTTTCTTTTTTTTTTCTAACCATCTGTAATAAAAAACAGTAAACAAGTTTTCATGAAGAACTACACTACACTTTGTTTTATATGGGTTGTCACTACAAGGATAATTTTATTTTATTTATGACGAATTTATTAAAACATGTTAAGTTTGTAAATTTTGTAAAGATGCTACAACAAATGAAGATCGGTTAAGAAGATTTGGGTTCTTTTAAGTATTTCTATGAGTACAATACACTCGCAAAGTTTGGTGCGATCCTCGCCACTCACACTGTATAGAGGAGAATTCCTCGGAAGAAGAGTTTTATCCTAAACAATATCAATACATACTATACATGTTACTACGAAACTTGTAGACAAATATTTTAAACTTTAAATTAAATTTTATAAAGTAAACAACTGTTTAATTTTACTGAACACCATTCCAGAGTCATCTGTAATACTCTCAACAACTTCAGACATAAACCAGAGTTCAAATGATAGAGGGCCATGGCTGTCATTCTGCCCCACTCAAACGGTTTCGCATCCACTCTTAACGAATAGGAAGATGGGACCCTTGGGACGTGGTAGGGCCAGAGTGATATCTGGCCAGTACTATAACATCCAATATAGCACCTAATATCAATATATCTTTAATGTGATTGTATAGTTATTAATTAGTGATGTTTTTCTATACGTTATATTCAATAAAGAAACCATTTACAAGTGAAATCAATTTACTTTAATTAGTACCCAAAGTGTAACAAAGAAATGAACTTTATACAGATACTCTCAGGTGAGTAGATTCATTTACTATATAAGAACCACTATTATAAAGATAAACACAATTTAAAATTTAAATTGTCAAGGATTCTTTGGGTTTCATAAATCATAATTCACATAAAATGACATAGCAAAATATCTATATATTATATGTTTCTCATAAATGATTGCTTTTTTAACAACGCAGTGTTTTCACAATTGTGGTATTTCCTCCGTTGCTATATGTTACACTCGCTGTGTCGAGTTAATGTGCCATCGGCATTCGATAACATAGTATACCTATATAAATCAATAACTATTACCTATTGAATTCTCCATATAATAATTGAAAAGTCGGTTTAAGGGTGAACGATATCAGCTGATCAAATTGGCAGGCGTGAAACGAATCCATTTCATCACATTTCAATATATAGGTCTACAAAATAACTTCTATTAGTAGCGACATATGCATCGTATATGGCTTTTTTATATGAAAGGTTTAATGAATTAGTAGTTACCGTTATTTAACAATACACACGCATATAGATAGTGAAAGATTTGGCCATCGCGGGCCATAAATAGACAACGGTAAAGTACATTCTTCATATTTTGTTGTCGTTACACTCAGGAAAATTGGCTGGTCAGAGTTGCACTAACTCCTTCAGATCAAATGATTGCATCGAACGTAACTAATTGTAGTTAGTTGCCAATTCAATTACCTCTCGGAATTATTTCATAATACTCACATTTAGCCCTAGGATCACCACTTTACCATGAGCTTTATTATAATTTGTACTAATCGGTATTGAGTTTATTTTTTGTCAACTTCTAGTTTTTTTTTTTTTAATATTTAAAACAATCACAGTCAATTTTACTAGAGACCGCTTTTTTGTACTCCTCATAGTCAAAATTGCTGTATTTTCAAGAAAAAACAATGGAAACCGAAAAATTTCGCTGAAAGCACTACATTAAAAATACAGGTTTTTTTGCAAATTGTTTGTTTAATTTTATAAAGTAGAGCATGGAAAACCAAGCAACCAATCATTCTTGAAATCAGCCGTCATCTGTTAAACACAAAACAAATCTACTTATAAAAATAATTTATTTCAATCATTAAAGCTGCTGAAATTGTCAAAAACTTGCTTTATATTTTAAAAAAGATGATTTGTAACTGACAACAAAATAAAATACTAATAAGTAATCAAATAAAAAAAATTGAATATAATTTTGATTCATTCAGTAATAATAATTAAGCACATGCAGTGTGTCCCCGGATGAGTGAACAAGAGTTAACAAAATTTTATTTGTACGTTAACGAAAAATGTCATTCTTTATCAAATTGTTTGCTTATCTCAAAACCACCAATTCTGAAACAAAAATCTAAATATCCTTTTTAGCAGCTGAGAAAATTACAAAAACACATTTGAGCTAAAGAAAAGCATTTTATTTCATTCAATGTGGTATGCTCCAACCTCTACACGCTTTTCAGTTCTACATACCAATTCCTAATAAACATTATGGATCATATCTCCAGTGACAGAATTTACAGCTTCCGTAATTTTTTGTTTTAAAATTTCGATGTTGTAATCCAAATTAGTATTATAAACACGCTGTTTAACATATTCCCATAAAAAGAAATCCAATGGGCTTAAATCAGGGGAACGAACCAGCCAATTGATCGGTCCGTAACGACCTATCCATCAGTTTCAAAAATCTTCTTGCAGATAATTTCGTACCAACATTGGTGAGTGATCAGTGCATCCATCTTGTTGAAAATATACACCTTGGAAGTTAAGTTCATCTCTTACTGCTGGCAACAAAACATTTTGGAGCAACTCTATACGTATTGCTGTGTACTGAATGTACCAACAAAAATGCCAAATGAAATTTAAAATGAAAAATTAAATTAGCTAGCTCAAATGATAACAATTTTTTTATAAGGCGCAAAAGAACAATTAAACTCAGGGTTACGATCATGAAAAGTAAAATGTGGGTGAAAGAAATCTGACTTTCTTTTATACTCAAAAAAAATTTTAAAAGGTTTAATCAAAAATAAAAGAACACTATTTTGAATGACATAAAAATTCAATAATTTTATTATTTAAAAAAAAAAAGAAAAAAAAAATAATTACAAACTTTGCAGAAAAAAAACCTTGGACAAAAAGGTCCTGGTCTAAATCAAAACTGCATTCGACTTTATATTACAAAAGGACAATTCAAAATCCTTTTACAAAGCAACAGAAAACAAAAAGTTCAGGAAGATAATAATTTTTTTTTCTCAATTCAATCCTCGTGGTCTCAATTTTAAAACAACTAAATTAAATGTGAAAAATTCAAGTAATTTATATAAATGAAAAATAAAAACAAACACAATGCTCTTATTCACTCAACCCGAGGTGATCAATAAATAATTACAAATCAGAAAACTTAACAACGAACAAAAAAAATTAACTCTTTAAACTTAAAATATCTTCCTGCACGTAAAAATAATAACAGATCTTATATCTAAATTGTGTACACAAAAATACAATATAAATTATTATTAAATGAGTTCCGTGATGAACGAAATAAAATCAGAAACATTAATTCAAACCTTGAAATCAATAACCACAGAATGTCAGCAATGAAATACAACTTTATATATCTACTTACTTTCGTATCGATCAAGGAACTGGACTCACAAGGTTAAACAATCGTATAAGTATAAAAATCTCAGATGAGTGCGATGCAACGCACACAGATCTGTCCGCAAACGGACGAACTCGCAAAGCAAAACAATATATACACAATACCAGTGAACGCAAAATGTACACCTGACTGAAATTAAAATAAACAACTGAACAATAAAATAAACAAATTAAACAATCCAAAACATTAACTAAATCTTACTTGAAAATAAAACAATTTGAAATTTCTCGCAACATTGACAAACGCTTTACGGAAAGAACAAAAAAAAACTTAATTTTCGAAAACCGGGGTGCCAGACCACAGCAGTATGTTGATTCACGTTTGCATTAAAAAATTATTTTTCCATACATAACACCATACCACACATTAACCCTTTTGTAATACTGACTTCTCATCGCGATTTTGAAATGAGGATTATCTCTCGACCAAAACAGTTCTGCGGTACAAAACAGGATACACTGTTTCGTTTTTTGATGTCACGTACTCTACCTGTTCTTTCAAATTTTTCTACGAAATTTCGTAAAGCATTAACGCACACGTGAACATTAGGAAACCTCTGTTGAAACTTTTGAATTGCAAAGTTATATATAGGAAGTCTCACCAGTTCCATAACATTGAACGACGTAAATAAACTCTTTGTTCTAAATCTAGCATTACTATTAAACTGTAAAGTGAAGTGTAAAAAGTGAAGATTAACAAATATGTAATGACATTGACAACTAGCACGTAACTTGATTTGCTTATTAGGTTGTCATGGAAGATTAGAAGATTATGTGATTTAATCAAAAACATGAAACTTAAAAACGTTTTTACTGAAATTGTTGTGTTTTCGTAATTTTGTCAGCTGCTAAAAAAATATTTATATTTTTGTTTCAGAATTGGTGGTTTTGAGACAAGCAAAAATTTTTATAAAGAATGACGTTTTTTCGTTAAGCTACAAATAATTTTTTCCCTCTTGTTCAGTCCATCCGAGGACAAACTGTATATTCAAATATACTTACGTATATTAAGCATCCACATTTAGAAGAGAAGGGAATTCTTTTGGTTAAAGTACTACTACAGTTGTAAATTCCACTTGTATTTGTGCTAGATTATCCTTTATACTATATTCTGTCGCAGTTTGCATACATAGTGCTTCATTATGCACAAATGTAGAATTTGTGTCACTATTTACGTACACACGTAGAGTAGAAACTAACTACGAAAGCTCTTTGGTAAACCAGTTGCTTTTGAAAATAGGAAGCCACGCGTACTGCATTTTATCAGAGAAATATCTTTCACCAAAAGATCTACCACTGGAACTCTAATTCAATCTGGACTTATTTACCTAATGAATATTAAAAACACACGAAAAATTTCTTAACAATGTCCCGTACAAAAAATTTCCAATTATGGTTACAACTATTTTTGTAAGAGCACTTAACACACACAATCCGGCAAATAGATTCTACTGATCTTATGCTTTAGTGCCAAAACCTTAAAATTACTTCTTTTAACTCTGATACACAAAGCTCGAACCAATCATAGTGTTATTTACCTATAGTGAAAACTAAATTTTGAGGTATATGATAAATGAATGAATAATTTGCTTTTTTACTTTCTTGAATTTATTTAAAGAAACGAACGCAATTACCGACTGTGGGTACGAAATTCAAATCAAATGAAGAAACGCTTCTTTAAAACTGCAATAAATCGCAAATAAGTGTTCATAACTTATAAATTACCTAGACAATAAACGTCAGATTTGTTTACGGCAACTTTAATATTTACCAATCTTGCACAGATTCCAGTCCGTTATTCTTAATTCACAACCACTTCGGTATCAAAAGCGTGATTAAGTATTACATTTATGGTTCCATAATTTCTGCAACGAAATAATACAAACAAAATATGTATCTTCGCCCGTGAACTGAATACATTCCCGCATAATGATAATGGACAGACATTTATCACTTGAATATATTCGACTCTAGAATTGTTTCGTCTACATTTGAAGTCGCTGTCTCTCGGATATTCTACACCGTGCTATGTACAGAAAATTATGTATGCGCTTAAATTTTCACCTAACTTTATTTGCATAGATACACTACGCAAACGTATATAAGCACTTTGCATTTAATTTTCTGTAATCTAAGAAAATTGCATGTTTTATAGCTAACAGCACGGAGATTAGACGGATATGCGGTCGTTATCCTATGGAAGGGATTAAGATCGTCCGTGGCTGTTAACAAGCACTTATGCATGTTTAACTAATCACTGTCAGCATCTAGAATTTCCTCTAAAAACGGAAATGGTCTAATTTTACAGTAAATACGGATTAAAGCGTAATGAAAATGTAAGGAAAACATACGTATCTCTAAAAGCCTATAGAATTACAAATTTCAACAGCAAGCAAAGGTATCCTGAAATGCTAAACTTATTAGACATGATATTATCAAACTGCCCAATTAAGTAAACATGAAGTAATGTGAATACGGCAACGACTACCATCAATATGAGAGAAAAACTGCTGTGATGTCCTTCTACATGAAGTTGCTTTTAGATATAAAGTTTCTATGTATATACATATATACACGTTTAGCCCGTTTTGTCATTCAGATGAGTCGGCAAAAAATAACATTTTAAAAATTCAAATTAAATATTTATTCAATAAGTGAAAAATTTGTTTTACTGTTTGCTTTATGTTATGTTATAACTTGCTTTTTTGCTTTTTAGGTTAAGTTTAAATGAACTCTTGGACATTATAAAAATTGAGGACATCTACGTTGAAAGCCGAAGCCGTAACTCTGAAAGCACTACAGTTTATATTATACCGCCAGATCCTCATGAAGCAATAGCTGAAACTGATGAAGACAGCGTTAGATCAGACCAAGAAGAAGCGGGCAATATAAATAACTTGCCTGAAGCTATTTTACGCCAAGCATGTGAAATTGTGTATGAAGATGCGTTAGATCAGACCAAGAAGAAGCGGGCAATATAAATAACTTGCCTGAAGCTATTTTACGCCAAGCATGTGAAATTGTGTATGAAGATGCAAGCAGTGATGAATAGAGCAACATACCTTTATCAGTACTTAGAGAAAGACTTCAAAATGAACTAATAGAAACACCGAAGAAAAGAAAAACGCATCACTGGTCAATAACTGTTCCAAGTTACAATATGACAACAAATTGTAACCCAAAATCCAACGGATTTCTTTAAATTATTTTTCGAAGAAAATATGATGCAGAAAATTGTTCCTGAAACAATAAATATGGCATGCAAAAAAATTTAGATCTTAGTTTCTCCTTGAACGAATTCTATGTTATATTTGGCAGTTTGACATTATTCGGCTACTAGGGTAAGACAACGTAAATGGTACTGCCCCATATTTTGCTATCTTTTTGATGTTAGCATCGTAAATGGATAATTACTAATGAAAAAACTTGAACCTCAAGATCCAAATTGTGCCAGATATTCAGGCGTTACGTGGCTTTGTCTTTTCTCCGGAGCTACGGAATCAAACCATTAAAATCTAGAAGTACAATTTCTATTGATGCCGTTAGATTTGATATTGTTGGTCATATTATTGAATATAATGAAACAGAACGCAGATGTAAAGTATACACAAAGAAACGCAAGTTTGTTTGCAAAAAATGTGGCTGTGTTTTACATCCAAAATATCACACAAAATAATTTAAAAAAATGACATAACTGATTCCAAGTTGTATTGTATATCCTCTAATATGTGTATTAAATATGTATGTTCAATAAATTTAAAATAATAAATTATCTACAAATATATGATATTCGTATTATATGCATGATGTCCGTTTAAACGGACGCCCCTGTAAAATCAAACTAGCATTATTTCATATAGACTATACTTACATGGTTTATTACAGAAAAAGTAACAATAACAAAAAAACAAGTACCCATGCACTAATGGGTTAAGCTACCCAAATGAGAATTTACTTCGTTGGTGAATCTCAGCAACAAACTCGGGCTGAAATTGTAAGATGTGGATTTGGTGAAAACTAATCGCTGTATCGTATTCTACTAGTCGATATTTTACATATGGAATAAGAGCAACTAAACAAAGATGAAATGTGATTCCATCCTCTGCAAAAGTTGCAGAGTAAATAGAGGAAAGTCTCCACAAGCAAGCTGCAAAAGTTGCAGAGTAAATAGAGGAAAGTCCTCACAAATAAACTGCAAAAGTTGCAGATTAGATAGGGGAAACTCCTCACAAGTAAGCTGAAAAAGTTGCAGATTATATAGAGAAAAGTTCTCACAAGTAAGCTGCAAAAGTTGCAGATTAAATAGAGGAAAGTCCTCACAAGTAAGCTGCAAAAGTTGCAGAGTAAGTAGAAGAAAGTCCTCACAAGTAAACTGCAAAAGTTGTTTACTCTGCTTGACGAAAGTCGTCACAGGTGAGTTGCAAAAGTTGCAAAGTAAGTTGAGATAAGCCCTCACAAGGAAGCTGCAAAAGTTGCAGAGTATATTGAGGAGAGTCCTCACAAGTAAGCTGCAAAAGTTACAGAGAAAACTGAGGAAAGTCCTCACAAGTAAGCTGCAAAAGTTGCAATGTAGGTAAGTTGACGAAAGTCGTCACTAGTAAGCTGCAAAAGTTGCAGGGTTATTGACGAAAGTCAAAGTTTTCTTTCTTAGTTGTTCTGTTAAAATTTCAGATTATTCCCTTTCAACTTTCACTGTATAAACGATTTGGGAAAGCATCCTGGGATTCACAGCCGCCTGCAGTTCTTTCCGACTTAAGCCACCAAGAACCTTTCTAATCAGGGAGGAGTAATATGAGCCGTACCGAGAGATGACCATGAGAATAGGGATAATCATCACGTACGGAAGATAAGCAGAAAACGCCAACATTATATGTTTACTAATGTAGAATCAATCGTATTGTAATAGTCATACTGTGCACACAGAGTACACTTGTAATTGGGTTCAATAAAAGCATTTGTTTTTAAAAATTAATTTAATTAAAAACACAGAAAAAATCATTTATTTTTCGTTTATATTTTAATATGTTGAATCAAAAACTGCCTACGCAAAAAAAAGATGAGTAAAAAGACATCCCCTTAAATTCGTTTTGAAACAGCCAGCCCCCGTTGTGCATAACTAGAAAGTTAACGATTCTTAAATACTGTTAAGAGCAAAAGAAAGTAATACGAGTCATAATATTCTATACGATATCTAGTTCTCAATTATACACAGAAATGAAAATCCTTTTATGTAAAAATCTGCTCGCTTTTATGAAACCTAAATTTCTGTCATAAATTGACTGCGGAATGAATGTTGCGCATATGTATTTCTCGTTCTAATTTCATAAAAGGCATTGACATATTTAGATATCACACGCAATTTCCTTTGCGATAAAACAAACGAAAAGAATTTACTATGCGTGGTAATAAATTTGCACATAGGTAAACATAATTATTTGCAAGAAACCAGTTTCGTAATCAATTTATCATTTTAATTTCATTATTAATACTCATTTGATGTTACCATACACATGCAAGTCTATTATTCTTCATATTCAAGAGTATAGATAGAGTATCATATAAGGTGTCATACAAAGTATCTTAGCGCTTATTAACACAAACAAATCATCTAAGATACATGTTTATCACATTAACCTTATGCTTCGATCTGGGTAACTTGATATTGCAAAATAATTTTGATCACTATCGGTAATTGTTTAATGATTGTAGTTATACAACACGATTGACTGTCCAAATATATTTGGTAATTATGATATACATCTAGTTTTTATTCATTTCGCTCAGCATTGCACAATTAATTAATTGTGCAATGGTTAAGAGAATGCGATGAAAATGTGCCAGAAGCACGTTATTATAGGATATCTTTGAATGCTTTTTCTTGTGTCTGTATACAGTGAACGGTTTGATTTATGATAGTTTAGGATAGCATGTCTAGAGATACTTATGACATGTTTATTGAAGCAAATACTTTTAATATAAAACCTGTTAACTAAATATCAGATTTCAACTTCATTAATTAATCAAATGACATATTTGTTCCCATTACTGACTTCAGCAAATTACGGTTATGGTAAAATTAATAGCGACAAGCAAAATAAACAAGCATAAATGTAATGTTAAACTAAGAACCCCAAATTTGTTGTTTTTAATCTGGATTCTCTTACTAAAACAGTCATTTCATTTTATTTCTTTACGTTGTGTTTGTTGAAGGAATTACTAATTCTTCAATGCGTATACATAAGCTAAAAGCGGTGTACACAGTAAATGTTAGTAGGGATATCTAAACTTTATGTTTCTAATTGAGTCCTGCCAACATTTGCGCTATAACATTCACAGAAAATGTAAATACTACTTTTGCTTTGTAGATATTGCAGGGCACAGTTCCATAAATAATAAATAAATAAATACAAATAAATTATATATTTTGTAATAACACCATTACAGAAGTCGTCAGTTAGTGTATATATGTAGGTATATACTGCTACGAAACTTGTAGATATATCTTTTAAATTCAATTAACTTTTATTAAGTAAACAACTATTTAATTTTACTAAACACCACCCAGTGACATCTATTATACTCTTAGTACCCCTAAGATGAGCCAGACCTTAAATTTTAGATGGCAATGAACAGTAACTTTTCCCCTGGCTCACGGTTTTAGGTACACAGCAGACGAAAAGGCAGATATTATATTCAGTAACACCCGGGATGCAGGAGTATATCGTTGCTAAGCCTAAATATTGATTATTGCATCAATTATAGCATATAACATTTAAATATCTTTAATGTGGCTGTATAATTATTATTTAGTAATGTTCTTCTATACGTTGAAACAAGTATATAGTGAAATTTATTTATTAAAAACCTTCTCGAATTAGATAACAAAGAAATGATACTAAGTCAGTCATTTGCCGAAGGCTTTTTCCCAGATGCATTAAAAATAGCTAAAGTCATACCAGTTTTTAAAAAGGGGGACAGGCAACTTGCTTCCAATTATAGGCCGATATCTGTCCTATCTTGTTTTTCTAAAATATTTGAAAAGGTTATGTTTAACCGTATTATGTCGTTCTTAAATAAATTTAAATTAATATCTAGGACTCAATTTGGCTTCGTTAATTTTAGATCTACTCAAAATGCAATTTTTGAGGCTTTAGATCGTATATATGAGCTTCTTGACTCTGGATTGCGGACTGGTGGCATCTTCTTTGATTTGACGCGAGCCTTCGATTCTGTTGATCACGGGTTGTTGCTGCAGAAGTTATGTATGTACGGCATAAGGGGGCGTTGTAGAGAGTGGATAGAATCATATTTAAAAGGGCGAAAGCAGGTTGTTTCAATTAGTAATGATTGTGGTCATAATATCTGCTCTTCTTCTAATGATATCCGACTAGGTATACCGCAAGGATCTATTTTAGGCCCACTTTTATTTGTTCTTTTTGTCAATGATCTGTGTAATTGTTTCCCTGAGAGAGATTTATATCAATATGCTGACGACACCTCAGTAATTATCTCGGGCGGATATGAGTCACACTGGAAATATATATTCCGACACTATGTCTATGTGGTGTGAACGTAACGGATTAAAAATAAATAATAGTAAAACCACGTTTTTAACATTTAGTGCGTCAAGGCGAGTCGTGGACAGATCACCTTTAGTACGATTAAAAGGTGCAACAATCCCAGTTGTACCAGATACTAAATTCCTTGGCTGTTACGTGGATTCTTTGTTGTCGTGGGATGCCCATGTTTCTGAACTGTGTTCAAAATTGTGTTCACTAAATTATGCTTTGTTTAAGTTAAGAGATTGTGTCAACCTTGATACATTACTAATGTTTTATCACGCCCATATTTGCTCAAGGCTCAGGTATGGCCTTTTGTTCTGGGGTCAATCGTCTCAGTTGCCTCGGTGCTTTGTTGCTCAAAAGCGATTAATACGCACAATGTTTTACATGAGAAGATCTGACTCTTGTAGAACTATATTTAAGGCAAATAGCATAATGTCGTTACCATCGCTATTTCTATATGAATGTGCCATGTATGCAAAAAAACACAATTCTTCGTTTACTTGCAATAAGCATATTAGTGCATACATCACTAGGAATGGTGACGATTATTCTACGCCTGCCCACAAGACTACGCTTTATGAAAGGAATCCAAAATATGTATGCATTAAGGTATTTAATAAACTTCCGCCGAATATCAAGACTTTGAATATGTTCCAATTCAAAAAGGCTGCCAGATTATACTTTTTAGAGAATTGTTTTTATAGTCTATCGGAATTCTTATGACACCCCGTGGGGATGTTGAGTGTCGAGATGGTGATGTATGTTTCTTTATGTTAGTTTAAGTGTACCACTATAGTGTAATTACACTGTATATATTATTATATTCATTATTTAATGTTTGACAAAACCGATATCCACAGGATCTTATGGTGAATAAACTTTATTATTATTATTATTATTATGAATCTTTTAAAGGTTCCCTCAGGGTAAGTAGGTTCTTTACTAGATTAGATACACGATAATATAATAATTTATAACCATGTTATAACCTTAAAATCCCTTATACGTTATATGCCGATTTTAAGTTCAAAAGATGATAAAATCGCTTACTTCAGGTACGAAAACTGCTTTAGTATAATCCAGATAATAATTCCATGTTAAAAATAATCATTTTAGCTCCCAAATAGTGTACCAACACAGCAAAACTGGCTCGAATGTTGTTCTTCAAAACCCCAGGATTAAACGAAAGGCCACCCCAAATCTGGCAAAATAACTGGGTACCCATCTTCTTAGCGCAAAACACGTAATACTCTCATCTAAAATAAGTTAATTTAACAACTTTTATGAATTCTATAGTGATACATAAAATAATTTCTAGATAATGATTTCGAAAAGCAACTACTCTCAGAAAAGCCGAAAAAAAGTCCTTTCCCATTTGTTTTCAACAAACTCTATATTTCCTAGACGAAAGTACCCCGTCAACAACTAAACAGAAATCGTTTTCAACGACAGAATTAAAATTCCCACTTCGAACATTAATCGAAAGACATACACATGCCATAAAAACCATGGTTTCAGGCATTAATTGAAAATTATACGATACAAGTCGGAATTTTACATAAATTACATAAATAAATCTAAAATACAGTTATATAACCAATTTTGATTGCCATCGATTCTGTGGGTTTCGTTTAGCATAATCACATAGTATAACATAGCAGTATATAAGGTGCATGAGCATTTTCATTAAAATGCTCGCTTTTAGTTCAAATATATGTATGTAGCTCAGCATCAGTATTAGTCACAAATATAGCCTTGTATTTCCTAATGAAAGCTTTGTTTTCTTTTTTTCAAGTGTGATCACAATGATTTTAATCGCCCAGGGGCAAAAAAAGTCTTAATTCGCCCTTGATACAACAAGCATTTTTTTTAAACGCAAAATTATTTATGCAATGACAATAGCTTAAATAGTCACAGTCACTCAACTAACCAACAACAACATTCTGCTACCCTTTTT
This sequence comes from Cetonia aurata, assembly GCA_949128085.1. NCBI lineage: Eukaryota > Metazoa > Arthropoda > Insecta > Coleoptera > Scarabaeidae > Cetonia > Cetonia aurata. The sequence goes on from OX421885.1 coordinate 6,296,334, forward strand.
ATGTTCCATTGTGTGTTATGACATACCGTAGTGCCAACTTTTCATTTGGGTATCGAGAAATTCTAATGCATTTCATTGAACATCTCAACGTACGATTTGGCAACCTTCTACCCGTTGTACATGTAAAACCCAATCCAAAATGTTTTTTTACCAGCCCGGTAAGCAGTCATTGCATCGTATAAGATCGACATTAAATCAAATAAATGTTCTGTAAATAAAATATTCAATAATTACATATAATCTTAATATCAAAACTATTTCAATGTGAAATGAAAAATTATTAGATAATATAGTCCATAATTAAGTTCAATTGTATATTAGCACTTAAGCGACGGGTCGGGTAGTATCTAGCGGTTTCGTCAGCTGGTGGTAAGCACTGATAAGATCATTTTAACATATGTACCGATACAATTCAGAACATTTGATAAATTTTCGTGTTGCGGCAAAAAAAAGACCCGTCGGTTAAGTGTTAGTAAATGAAATGAAAATGTACTTCCTAATTTGCTTCTTCTTATATAGTACTACAAGAATTATTGCATCATATTCGGCTTTTTCATTAAGCCTTCCACAAATGATTTTACCAAAATTTTATAATAGTCAAAGTTTAAAACTTTTTTGTGTAGCGCAACGGGTATGTATGTTTGTCAGTACTGCACATCTACACATCAGCCAGTGATGTAGTATAGCAATACCTAGGTATCATGGTATCGTATAGTATACATACCTAACAAATATTTTTAAATTTAGTTTAATGCATGTCGACATGTTCGAAAATGTTACTGCTGTGAGTATGCACTTACTAGGTATATTATTTACATAAATACCAAACACAAAGTTTTCTCCTTCATTAGAATTGAAAGGTAAATGCGAAAAACTTCATACTTTATGTTCTATCATGTCTAAATATACCTGACAGTAAAGCGGATTTATCCCTCGTTTCACTAAATCACATCAGAATGTGAATTGTACGTATAAACGTATGTACACCGTCTACTAACAACTATATTCAATAAAAATTTTATTCAATTTGAAGCAAAATAGCGGTGTCTGTATCTCCTTAACGATCGATAAACGAAGAAAAAAGACCCGCTCTTCGAAACTGTACCTATTCGGCTTAATAATATAAATCAGTCTCTTAGTTCAGAACATTAACCGTGATTAATTGTGCCGGCACAAGACGGAGGTCTCCATACACTTAATTAGAAATTCAGATTTGCGACATCGAAAGGAGGAATCCGCTCGGAGCAAGCGAAGAGGTAGTACGATGCTTGAATTCCTAACTATGGCATTGTGTGCTTTACATAAGCAAGAAAGGAAAAGCGACACCCGAACAGCCCGCCCAATTTTGGCAGCGAATAGAATGGACATAGCATGATAGCGTGTTTCAATTAAGGGCTTGCATTACTAATTGAAAGTATACTCAACCATTGACCCTTAGGTGTATGTTTACAAACTTGAAGTACCTACATTAAAAATGTAGTTATGTAATAAAAATTAATAACAAATATAAAATATGTAGATTTATTTTTTTTAAGATTCAAAGTTCTTTTAACGTGATAATAATACGGTGTCACTTAATATAATACATAATAATAATAATAATAATATATGCCTTTATTTCACAACAAAAGGTATGGAACACGTCAATGAAAAACTGAGACTGATTAACTATAGTATAGATGGAATATCGATAACATATTTTAAACATTTCTGAAGATTTCTAAGTTTATGTATCCTGAATTCATAAAATGAAACTTAAAATAATCACTTACAGCAAAGAAAAAGTTATACAGGAATAAATGAGCGCTTTCTAAGTAATACTATTCTGCACAAAAGCAGAAATGCAACTTTAATTTAGACACTTAAATCACAATGTGTGTACGCATAGACTAATAATTGGAATTATGTAACATTATAATCTATATGAGGTGGAAGCACTGGCTGTACAACGACAAATTAACACCTTTGTGTCTATTTTAACTTGTATTATAATATTTCTTTTCCTCAATACATGGATTACACCCAGTAGTGATTGAATTCAGCTCAAAGTAGAAATATCTGTATGGATTACAAAAGAAATACCTTACTTTAAATGAGATATATAAGCAAATCCGGAAAATCCATAAGAATTTAGTAAAAATAACAAAGCAAAACTATTACAATACACTTATTATGCAATCGGACAATGAAATTAAACTAACTTGGAATATTATCGACATCTTGACTAATAAAAAACGAACATCTTAGGGATTCGGCTCTGGCAAGTTTGCCTCTGCACGAGTACCAGTATGCCTACCAAACAGGAAGATCGTGTGAGCAGGCCATTCATGAGCTAGCTCGACGAGCAGAAATAGCCTTCAGAAATAAAGAAATTGCATTGGCTACCTTTCTGGACATCGAGGGCGCCTTCGACAGGGCGTCCTTTCGGTCGATGGAAAGGGCGCTTCAAAAATGGAAAGTCGAGCCAACTGTAAGGAGGTGGATCGGCTCCATGCTAAGAGACAGAATGGTTCATGTTTCGCAGAACCTTTGTAATGTAAAGGCAACTGTGGCAGCTGGCTGCCCGCAGGGTGGAGTGCTGTCGCCCTTGCTATGGTGCCTTGTGGTGGATGGCTTGCTTTCTGATCTACGGATGGCGGGTTTCCACGCGCAGGGCTACGCAGACGATATCACCATCATGATCTGCGGAAAGTTTGAGGGCGTGGTTTCCGAGAGGATGCAAGTCGCACTCAAACTGGTGGAGAGATGGTGTCAAGAAGAAGGGTTAAATGTAAACTCTCGGAAGACGACAATGGTTCCGTTTACTTGGAGGAGGAAACTTCCAAAACTACAGTGTCCAGCCATCTTCGGCTAGAAGATAGTGGTCTCTAGTGAGGTTAAATACCTAGGTGTTATTTTGGACGCAAAACTGACGTACAAATCTCACCTTGAACAAGTGGCGAACAAAGCCACAAAAGCATTTTGGGTCTGCAGAGGAATGTTTGGTAAAACGTGGGGGCTAAAACCGGCAATGGTGCACTGGCTGTACACGAAGGTCATTGTACCCTCCATAACCTATGCCTCGTTGGTCTGGTGGCATAAGGCTAGTCTGGGCTACGCGGTAAACGCGCTCAGCAAGGTCCAAAGGATTGCCTGTTTAGGCATCACGGGAGCCATGTCCTCGACGCCGACTGCGGCCATGGAGACCATTCTTGGGCTTCCTCCGCTTCAGTTGGTGTTGCGGTTAGAAGCTACCCTGGCAGCTTACAGAGTAAAATGTAGCGGGCGTAAAGGTTTCTCTGGTAAAACTGGAGACCATACCAGCCTTTTCAACTACATCGAACAGACAGTACCTCTGTCCACTAGGGCGGACAAGATTCCGCCTGTCTTCAGCTTCACTAGGAAATACTCCGTAGACATTTCCAACAGTGAGGTCTCCAAAGCATACATTCACAGACCGACGCGATGTTCTCATCGCTGGTTTGTGGATGCCTCGAAGACGCCGAACGGCACAGGCATTGGGATCTGGAGAGATGGAGAACCGAATGGCGAAGCCATCAGCTTAGGGGGCTCCACTTCCATCTTCCATGCTGAAGTTATAGCCATCCAGACCTGTGCAGAGAGCATCTTAAACTGCCCGCATGGGAATGGATCGGTCGAAATTTTTTCCGACAGCCAAGCTGCCCTCAGGGCACTACAGGCTGTCAAATTTGCTTCCGAAGTGGTACTGAGGTGCCATAGGAAGCTTGAAGAATTGGCGGAGCATCACAGCATTACGCTGAGATGGGTGCCTAGTCACTCTGGGATTAGAGGCAACGAAATTGCTGACAAACTAGCTAGAGGCGCCAGTGGTCTACCGTTCACTGGTCCAGAACCGTTGTGCGGGAGTTCCTATGGCGGTATCAAAGCCTTTGTCAGATCTCAACTCGCTGCTAGTCACCGCTCCTATTGGAATGGACTAGTCGGCGTGAGACACTGTAAAATCCTCGGTTTTTATCCGGGCGACGAAAGACTCCGCAAGGCAGTCTCTATGAGCAGGGCCAGACTGAGACTTCTTACGGGAGTCCTAACCGGCCACTGTTCATTAAATAAGCATTTGCACCGAATGGGGCGAGTGGACTCTCCCCTGTGTAGAAACTGTGGGAGAGCAGAAGAAACTCCTGTGCACCTCCTTGCCGACTGCCCGGCAGTGGACAGGGAGAGACGTAGCTGTCTAGGGGTCGCTCGTTTGGACGAACCCAGTATAAGAAAATTAACTCTCGACCAACTTGCGGACTTGTTTGTTCGAGTACAACCAGGTCGAGAGGGTTAAGACATCATGGGGGCACAATAGGTCTTAAGACCGAGCTGCCTCACGGGGTTAAACCTGCCCATGAAAGCAAAAAAAAAAAAAAAAAAAAAAAAAACAAATAAAAAACGAAAATAAATATGCCCTTTACTTTCATTCCGTAATTCGTGACGATAATATGATTAACTCTCCTAACAAAGTTTCCAATGCTTCTGATCATTTCTTTCAAAATTTATCAGAATCCCTGAGTAAGAATATTGAAAATACTCCCTTTGAAGAGAAACACTTACAATCTAATAAATATTCCATTCTTTCATTTCCTTTCACAGAAGCAGAAACACTGTCAATATTTGATAAGGTAAGGAGTAAAAACTCTCCGGGGTTAGATGTTATAAGGACTGGCATTCTAAACACATTTAATCAAATCTTAATCAAATTTTAGTCGATTCTAATAGAGTTTTCGTATTTATAGGTTTTCTTATCTGTCTGTAAAATTAATCAGTTACAACTTCTTATTGGTGATGTGTTTTTCAAACAAACAACCTATTATAGTTCAAGGGTAATAAATGATAAATAATTATAGAATCAAGAATTTTACTTTAACTCCCAAAACGTAGCCTCTTACTGCATGAATATACATACATAATATAATAGCCCTTCAATCACTGCGTGAGCTCATTCTCCTCGTTACGTGATTCAAACATAACCTTCATCTCTAACATAAACAACAATTCTTCAATATAATTTAGGGCTAAAAGTGTGTATAACCTCTAGAATAAGTAATCGACCCATTCCTCCAAATGCAACTCACAATAGATTAAAACCTTTATTTGATAAATAATATGATCGATTTACAACCGAAAATTGCCACCATGGCCAGGCTCATGATCTATTATTGGAATCATCATATCAGCAAAATCAATAATAGGGGAATAGCACTAGAAACGAATTCGACTTTCTGCGTACCAGGAAATTATGAATTTAGCTTGTGTCCCAGAGGGAGCGCACATCTAAACTTTTGATGCCCTAACAGGCGATGGTAATGCTAAAGCTTGAGATGCGATAGCGATAAAAGTGCGTTTGCTCTCGGAGTGACGCTGATGCCTGGTAGGCAGAAACTCGAGTCCATTTCTAGTGCTATTTCCCTTTCATTTGTTTTGCTGCTGGTATGGTGATTCCAACAATAGATGTGAGCCCCGCTATGGTGGCATTTTTCAGTCCTAATTATATTGAGGCATTTTTTATTTGATGGTTTTAATACGACCGATGTTTGGCTTTGTAAATTGTCGATTTTACATTCATTTAGGTGATTCTATAATCACTACTTCAGTGAGTTTTTTAGCGTCTTATCAGATATGCTGAATGAGTAAGAAAATAAGGAAATTAAATGCTGTGGCGCAAATTTTATGATACCGACATAAATAAAAGTTATTTAGTGTCCCGGTTTCTATATGAGTATACCTCCATATATCGTGTGACTTTCTCGTGAGTCAATTTTGATGTATGTACTTACATATACCCAGAATCCTTTCAGTTCGGAAGGTTGTTTTATTCATACCGTTTTTTATTAGAGAAAATAAAAAGATGAATATCTGACGCAGTTCCCTATGTATAACCGAAATTTGAAACAGTTGTGTATGAAGTACCTACAAAGCTGATAAAAAATTTAAAAACGCCGATACATGTACCCGTATTTTTTTTCCAATAAGGAAGATATAAAGATTCGATCAATTTTAATACGTTTTATTATACAGGCTAGATCACGAAAATATTTCCATGAGGATATACAACTTGGCTCTCTATTTAGTGTTTCACAACACTCGTCTACTATTTTTTTTTTCGCAATTGCGACAAAATGTTTATACAGCAGTGATACAAATAAAATAAAAATTATTCTGTTCTACCAGTTGTATTTAGTAAATATCTGTTTTCACAACATATTTTGATTACATGGTAATCACCTTCAGGTGAAAAATAGCGTGAATGGAATTTAAATAACAAGATATAAAAAGATAGTTACTGCATATAACTGAGTGAATAGAAGAATTTACATTTCATTTATATCATTATATATAATAGTAAATAAAAATGATTTAGAAACGTTTTTATTCTCAGCAAACGTTTTGTTATACAAGAAATCTACAATAACTTTCTGATTGTGTACTTTGTACTATGTACAAAGAATTCTTCATTTTATTTAAAATTAATTTGCACATGTATATTACTAATAACCAATATACGCTTAAATCCTTGACAAAGTTACTTTTATTATTTTCATAGCCAGCTGCAAAAAAATTATATCCAAACTTTTATAGTTGAGTAATAGCTATGTATGAATGTACCTAAAGCAATTCTTGAAACTCTTCAATTGATAATTGATGCCTGGCATTGCATACCGTAATTAGAAATATTTTTCATTTGATGAACAATGATTCAATCATTTAAATTAAGCTTATATGAGTGGGTAATATTGACATAAATTAAGATTATTGCAAACATGTTTAGTGAAAGACGGGGATGTTACATGTAATTACGTCTAGTGGCACTGAAAGCTCGATATCTGAAGTTGCTGGAATGTACATGAATATTAAGTACTACATTAATATTAGTATAACCGCTTCAGTTTAAATGCACCAATGAATTGAGCATAAAATCATGTGAACCATAAAAGGAAATCTGGATTTAGTAATATCTAAAATTTACATAAGCAACTAATGATCTCTTGCAGGGTTTAAAAGACTGGGTAAACGTTATTGTTTCTATGTTAACAAATTTTAAAGTTCTAATTTCATTTTCTATTTAACTTGCATGAGTGATGTATAAATACCCAAAGCAAAGAAGAGTTTTAAAGCAAAACTATTGGGTTAAAAAATCTCTAAAATTGAACGGTAAGTAAAATATAAAATATTATATAATATATATAAGAATATATAATTAAATATAAAATAAAATCAAAGTAATTTCACAAAATCAAAACAGAAATACTGTTCAAAAAATTTGCATAGTTTTTCTCAAAATTGTCTGTAGTCTTAAAATATTACCTAGATTCTCTAATACAATTAATGAAAAATGAATCACTGAATAAAAGTGTTCATTAAAATGTTTGCTTTTCATTAATTCTAACTACGAAAAGGGATATTTCTCACGTTAGGTATATTTCTCATGAATATATTACAACATATATGAAAATAAATGACGGATATGCAAATAAAATGTTTTCCTCGACTTGATAGAATCTTGCAAAAAATATGCACAACGTGGATGGCATCAGACGAAGTATGCTGATGCATAATGCAAAATAATATTAGTTTGTAAGTAGGTGAAAGGTGATGCAGCACGCATAACTTATGAGGACAGTTCCCTTAAGGACCAGTGTGTAATATGCTAGAACATAGTTCATTTTGAACAAGTAACCTAGTTTCTTGCGTAGACAGGTACACTAAAAGAAAGAATAATCCGTCCAGTTTGAGTTAGAATGATGATTTTGTTGTGAACCCCCTGCAACAACCTGTAAAACCGAAGAGGCCCGAGCGAATCATTTGTGAGCGAGCGGTGAGAGCACGTAGCGTCTGGCTAAAGTGTCTGCACTACCTGCGTATTGTCTGCGGCAACACCGCTGTTACCGAGAAATACTTTACTGCAGGCAGATATAGTAAGTATAGATCTTTTTACGATATAACCTAGATTATGATTGAAATAAAATTAGTTTTAATCAGATATTTGTTTAAGTGTATGTGGTAAATATATCGTTTAACTGCAATAAATAATATAATCTGCTGTAATATTATAATTACTTTTACTAAAAAATAATGAAACCAATTATAATTAATAATTTTGGGGGTATTGTCACGAAGGTAAATATAACCTCCGTAACTGGGGGGTAGCTCGGGGTGACTCGCTTATTACTAGTAAAACAATTAAAATGATATAAATTTAGAGGGTACCTACCTTTATCGACCCTGATTGGATGGGAACAACTAACTGATATACAACTATTTTTCTTTTCTGTAAACTCTTTACTCTGTGCCTCTAACTACTTGCTCCCGCACTCGCTGCTACTACTCTTACTTCTATTCTTCTGATTTACGTCCACTCCTCCCCACTTTTAACAGCGTCTTTAACAGCGTCTTTGCTGAGTGGACGTAAATCGGCGAGCTCACACAATACCTTACAATAATACATATTACTTAAAACTACTTAAAATATTAAAAATAATAATTTCGTGGCAGTATTGCCTAACAAATATTTATCATTATCTCTACATGCATCTATCAGAATGGAAAATATTAAATAATTTAAGTTTATATCTATTTATAAACCTAGTAACACATTTAATTCAAGTAGAATGCTAAAAAAAATATAAATTTACTTTAGAGTTACGTTTCAGAGTTACTTTCCTTATCGCACTAGACATAATATGTGCGGCTGTTATGAATACTATTTGGAACATAGTTTCCAATGTTTAGATTTATTTAAAGGATTTACTGTCATTGATGGATTAATGTGTTAATAATAGATGGTTAATTGCACGGCGAAAAGGGAAATAACATTTTCCTGTGAATTAAGCAGTCTTTTGCTTTATCATAAATGTATTATTGATTGATGCATTGCATAAGTTAACATCGCCCCTTGCAATAATTAGCATTAATCCCCTCTCATTTTGAATCGCCGAAACTTTTGCATACAATCTAAAGTGTGCCGTTTCCAAACCACATTCATTGCAAATCTTAAAATTTCATTCCCATTTTATGGGCAATTTAAATGTGAACATCTTTTTCATTGTCAATGAAGTTTTTAAATATAAAATTAAGTGTAGGCTTACGTTATTGTTATTATTATTTATTAATATCTTTTTATAATATGCAAGCTATACTTATATAGGTGAGTACTAAAATGAAATACTTATCTGGTACAGTTCCATCACTAATTGTTTGTGTTGCATACAAATGAAACAAGGAAACGGTGTATAAATATATGTGATCTATTCGTTTAGTGAATACTGAAAACATCATCCAATTTTGCAAGTTTTTCTGCTTTATTGAAGTTATGGATTTACACTTTCATCAGAATTTTTTTTTATTTTAACAGAATTTTTTTTGGTGTTATTAGGACATTTATTTATTTTGTCTCATTATTGTTTTATTTTGTTAAAATTTTTATTTTTGTTACGACATTTATTTATTTTATCAGAATTTTTATTTGCTGGAAATACTTGGAATTCATTTTTGAATTTTTGTCTATTTTTATTTTGTGAGAATTTTTTTTTAAGAGTTTGGGTAACGCGCCAATTCTCCTCCCCCGTAAAATATATTATTTGTTAAAAACCCCACCAAACAGCCTCCGATTTGTAAAGTATACATATCGATTTTTCTTATCTGCCCCCTGTATAAAATATTTCCTTTAGTTTTTTATTTGAGTACTTTATGAAACAAAAAATTTCTTCCCACTGGATGTTATTTTCCCCTTATTTGTGCAATTAACTATCTATTATTAATAAATATATTTTACATTACAGGAAAAATACGCACTTAATAGGTTGCTTTTAAGGAAAAACAGTTTGTTTAATAATAATGTCCGGAAAGACTTAAATGTTTAATAAAAATTAATATAAATGAAGCATCACATTTATCCATCAATGACAGTATATCCTTTAAATAAATCTAAACATTGGAAACTCTGTTCCAAATAGTATTCATAAAACCGCACATATTATATCTAGTGCGACAAAGAAAGTAACTTTAAAACGTAACTCTAAATTAAATTTATATATTTTTTACTTTTCTACTTGAATTAAATATGTTACTAGCTCTAAGCATAGATATAAACCTAATTTTATGTAATATTATCCTTTCTTATAGATGCATATATATGTAGAGATTATCATAAATATTTGTTTGGCGATACTCACAAAATTATTAAATATAATTGTTTTCATTATTTTTTTGTAAAGGTAATTATAATATTGCAGCAGATTATCTATTACAATTAAACGATATGTTTACCACATACATTGAGACAAATGTCTCATTAAAACAAATTTCTTTCAAATTTATCTTCATTTGAATTAGAATCCAGGGTATACCGCAAAAAGTTCCGTACTACAGCGGCATACTCGCAACAGCGGCATTGCGCGGGCGATAAGCAGGCATTCCAGGAAGTTTCTTGTTTCATATTCACTATATGTATCTGTATTACGATTCTTTAGACAGCCATGACGTGGTCTCCTCGCCCGCACCTACACAAATAATTCACTCGGGGCTCTTCGGTTTTACGGGTTGTTGCGGGGGGAGCATATTACCACATCGTCTCTCGCACTCAAACTGGACGGGTTGTTCTTTCTTTTGGTGTACGTACCTACGTTCGTATATGAAATGATTGAAATGTATACGATAATCCAATAGGATCTGATTCTATCACATCTCACTTCGGTCGAAAGATATGTACGCGGAATAAATTACCTGAATAGACATACCGCCTATATAAAATATGGAAAGGAGTTGCAAAGGGCACTCTTTATAAGAGACGTTCCAACATATCTGTTAATAATAATAATAATAATTTCGTCTTTATTATAAGAAAGATGTTATACAGTATAATCATCCAGCTACAGGCGAAGTTTAGCATGAGCTATTCTTCCACTTAACCTGCAACCGATGATAGGCATACAAAAGAGATAACAAAAACAGTATAATAAAACAATAATTATAATTCTCTAAATAGAAATATATATATATATAAAAAAAAAAAAAAGCAAATACCTACAATTTACAAGTCTAAATTACCCAAATATAAAAAAGACAAATAAAATAGGAAAACATGTCATCTGTTGTTAAAAGAGCACCTACAAATTCTATAATAGTACTTATATTAAAACACAAGTTTTATAAAGTGTCCTTTTGTTGCACGAGGCTAAATTTGGAAATGTTTAATTACAAACATTATTTTGCAATTCTGTAGTGAATAAAACCGCAAAGTAACCTTGAAATAACTTTCGTCAGGTGAAAAATGGTACTAATCCCAAAATTAGAAAGATTCTGATACAGTGCTATAATATAATAAGAAATATAATGTTAGCATCTAACCACGAAAAACTCATGAAAGGTAACAGTTATCACAATATACCAAAAATTAAAAAAAAATGCTGAAAACAGTTCCATAATGAGCTCCATAATAGCATTGTTTTCGGTTACGATATCGCTACATTATGGCGTCAAAACAGAAAAATATTAGTATGAGCGTAATTTTTTTAATAACTAACTGAATATTTTTGTTACACACTTTCAAACATTCTACCACAGACTTCACTACATTGGACGCGCCCGCATTTCAATAACAAAGCTATCACCATTAGCAAATGAAAGTGTTTGAAAATGTTTAGTGTTATCGGTGTAACCGTTTTGAGTATTTTTGTAGTAAATTCTTCATTTCTTTATAAAACCTTAACATTTTCTTTATTATAAATAGCCATGCGTATTCGCAATTAGGGTTAAAGGTTCCTATACTCGGAAAAAAAAATTAATTCAATCCAGCGAAATAATGGTGTATAGGAATGTTATGAATGATTTTTTTCTGAAAAGCAAAAATTCGTCGCAAGCAATGGAATTGCTCCTAAAAGGCTGACAAAAAATTCCTTGTATAATTTATTTTCACACGAATTTAAGTACATACAGCATAAACATAGTCGGCAGATCAGATGCAGACTTTTATATAGATTACACTTTTGTAATCTGGATACATGGACATGATCCTTAGATACCCTCCTTACATTACTTAATTCCCAACGCTGTTCCATTAAATTCGCCATGGAAGTCGAGTCGGGTAATACTCTTCCTTTCCTAGTAAATCGTCGCTCTGATAGCTCGTTGAGACATTCCGTCTACCGCAAACCTACACACTCCGACCTGCATTTGCTGAGGACAGGGTGGAGGCCACCCCAAATGACACCAAATCCATTTCAACTCTGACCAAATAATAAAATAACCGCAAAATCTGAGAACCCATTGAAATCCATAAACATCCTAATAACCTTAACCGTGACGACGGTTATTTCCTACACAACACCTGGATATCCCTCCATTCAAAACAATATAACCCTTCTCATCATGCCCCACTGAACCGTAACCATTACCCGCATATAACCCCATCCCTATGTGCCAGTTTTTTAGTTTCAGGTCAACAGCGACGAAAGAAGAAACCCTGAAGATGTTCTCTGCAAATGTGGACGAAACATCAACCAAAGGAAGTTCCAATATTTTGATATTTTTGACGCATACCTACATGTGTTTCTATGAGTTGGCGCCCGCATAGATTTTCATTTTTAGTAAAATTGCTAAATGTTTGTCCAAACTACCTATACAACACAATTGATATATATCCTTACTTATTAAGTATATAGTCCTTAATGTTGCTATTGATGTATATAAGCATATTCGACAAAAGAAGAAAAAGAGATTTTTCGTTCCAATATATTATTGTTTGCAAACATTGTCACTGGTGATTCCTTCAGATTATGTAACTATCAAAGAGAAGATGATTTGAAAAATACAATAAATTGTCGAAACGTCTTGAAAAAATATAATAATGTGTTTTATTAAGTTAAGCTTTTTTTTTCAAAAATAAAAGCACACTATAATGAATGAAAATGCTAATGAAGCTATTTCCTGGGATTTCGCTGACACAACAGCGCAAGCTATTAAAAAATCCCAAGCAAATTCCCTTCTTAAAAACATTTTTTTATGTGTAGTCACAAAAAAATCCCACTTCAATTTCGCGGTCAATGAAAAAGACACCCAAAGCACAGAAGAAATATAAAGAAAACGGTGCGTAAAAGCAGAAAAGAATTAAAAAGCTATTATGCAAATGGCCGTAAAAATTTTTATCGCCAAAATATTAATGGTGGTAACACAAAAGTGGAGAAAAAAAAAAAGAAAGTTTATGAAGTAAAGGGGTGAATAATCGAGCCACGGGTTTGGCATTCCTTTCGGGCGTCTCCTCGGTTTTCAATCCAGTTTCCTTTGTTTACCCACCATCGACTTTTGCTAACGGGAAACTCTCCAAGGAAGATACGTTATTATGTGCATAGAAGCGCTGAACATCTCGGAACACTCGGAAGTATGATATGAATGGAAGCAGGAAGTAGATACTCAGTCTTTTGTCAACACATTAACGTTAGACCATCATTTAACCAACTTGCGGTGATATTTTCAGGGAACAATAGAAAATTTTAAACAAATGCAGTGAACATGTAGCAGTTACAAGAATGGAGTTCTTTATGTCAACTCGTAAGAGGATATATGAATGGTCTAAGGAGATATAGCAAGTAAATACAGGGTGACGGTAAAGTAACGCACGATATTCATAACTAACTTCGTTATTAAGCAATTTTCTTAAAAACGCTGACACACGTCAATTTTGTTTTTATAAAAGGTATTGGTTGACAAACAAAATACTTTTTAGTATTCTCCTCTATATTTATTCGAGAATCAGCTTTAAATGGAACTAAAAGCGGGTTGGTACTGACCAAATAGTTTACCACCAGATTTTTCATGAAGTGTGTAAGTTTGTGATTCTTAATAAGCGGTGTATCGGATTTCAAAGAAAAGTAAACACAAAATATTAGGTAAATTAAATAATCTATTAAAAAATAAGTAAAATTTTCTGGTTCAAATTGTGAGAATGGCAAATCAACAGGTAAATAGATTAATTAATCTTGTTTCAACGTTTTCAAAATTACCTAACCTATACTTAAGCAAAATGGATGTCCATTTCTTGTCTTGATGAAGAAAATTATATTAAAAAAAAATAAATCGGTTAACCGTTCTAGAATTGAACTGAAACTTGAATAGTTTTGAAAACAACAGTCCTTAAATGGATTACGACTACTTAGAAATTACAACAATCTTATAATTGTCTTAAATCACGTCTACAATTACAACGATCTCTCTACAATTAAATCTATTTGGGTAAGTATTTTATTGTGTCTGTTTATATTTATGATTTTTAACTGATTTTTTTTTGTTTTAGTTCTCGTAAGAAAACGTCACGAATTTATCAAAAATATTTTTTACTACCGTATTTATTGATATCTTGTTCGATGGTCGATTCCGGTTGCTTCTTTCTTAAGGTTCTGTATTCGGTCTCTCATGCAAATTTCGGGTACTGTGCTATTTTCGCCACCCCTGATTCGTCTAGTATTGAAAATGTCCGTTATTTCCTCCAAATAAGTTAATTCCCCCTTTATTTTCTGTGTTTACCACTAATTTTATTTTATAGTTTTATTTTGCACTCTTTATGAACTATGTGTTGGTTATTAAGCTTTGGGTTAAATTTCAATATTAATTTTTTTATTTTTCCCTTAAATTTTTCAATTTTATGCAACTTTTGGTTCTATTTCTTAAATTTCCGTGCGTTCTGTACTCACGCCAATTTTTATCTCCTATTCAATTTTTCTAAAAAAAATGTTTTTTTTATTTCTGCATAGGCCTCCTTGAAAATGCGAATCACGTCGATTGCATTGGTCCGAATCAGTTTCCAAATAATCGTCAATCGTCGCTGAATTCATATGAGAAGATCGATCACTTTCGAATTGTAACGTAACACATTTTTTTTTCGCTTAATGAAGTTCTTAGACACCAACATATAATAACTACATTTGAAAACCCATTAAATCATAATAAAACTCTTATTTTATAACAATTTAAAACTGACATTTGAAATTACAGATCTCATTAATTTTCTGTTTTTTGTTGTTCAGCCGCTAGATAACTCTGGCTTGACAAGTCACTGTTAAATCAAGTGATAAAATATGGTTTGTAACGCAAATAAACTCAAATTCTCTCTTAAATAAAACTAATATCTAAATATTTTGTACTTTCCTTGTTTGTTCTGTGTTCTGAGTTTGTAATGTTAAATTTCATGGGTGTGATATGTTTTTATATCACAATAGTTTTATATTCTGAATGTGCTTAAATTATTTTTTGTATTCTTTTTATACTCTCCATAAATTTGATATCTTTGTATTAGATTATGATACATGTAATTAGGATTTATTTCTATGTGTGTTATGATAAATAAATAAATAAATTAGTATTGAATTTTACAGAAGAGTCGTTTACAGAAGGCATTGAGTTACAATATAAATATGTAAGGGCTGCAAATATGCAGCAGCTTCAACAACCCTAGATCTTTTATCATTTATGTCACATAAAGAAATAAAATACTACTACTTTGATTGGAAAATATATTGTCCCACTACAATATCAGTTAACACTACAAAATAATATTGAATAACTTCGCTCTACAGCCGAGTGGCCTAAATCGGCGTATGTTGTAAAACATTTAAGGTAATTTAAATAAGTTGCCCGCCGGAAAGGTCTGCGACCGTTATTTGCGCCCTCTACATGGCCCCGCATCGATTTCTCATCAATCATCGGCCGCTCTTTCTTTGTTACAGGCTGTCGCTTGTCAGCGCCAACTAAAAATGTTTACCATATGCCAACGATAAACTATAAATTTATCAACTGTATAAGTAGGTGAAATTTTTGAAAGTAAATATGCGTACCAACAGCTTCACTCAAATATTGAGTACCAAATCGATAATAAATTACTTCTTCAAATACTGCTTCACGTTCCGTCCGTGCTTTTTTCCTTATTATTATTAATCCTGAAGAAGCTAATATTTATCCTCCCAATAATCTTCGGTTCAATACAAAATTCTTTCCAGCAAATTTGGAAAGGACAGAGTTGAAAACTTCTTAATTAGAACGCATACTTTGCCCTTCTTAGACAAATCTTCTTAATAACTGTTCCCGACTAATTAAAAAGTACGACCCATTATCTTTAATGTTACTCTCTCAAATTTGAAGTGATAAACCCTCCTTCTCTGCAATTTAATGCTTGATGTTATATAGTTTGGATAATAATGCAAAATAATTTTTATAATTGATGTTCGAAACTTTTTCAATCTATTATTTCTCTATGCGAAATAAGTTTATAAATGCTCTCTTTATCATCGAGTGTTACAGATGGGAAAGCTCAACAACTCTTATTGGAAAAAACTGTATATTTATACGACATGACATAACACATATGTGCTGTGAGGATCAACTATATAGGTACACTTACAATTAGATCTTCACAAGCATCAACCAACACTACTACTATTAGCAGAAACGTCAATAATGAAATATGGCCTTCTCAGCACCTGCTCGTAGCTTAGTAGATAAATACTTACAGTTGATGATAGATATTTTGTACATACTGCTGTGGTCTGGCAACCCGGTTTGCGTAAATTCAGTTTCTTTTTCTTGTTTATTCCAATAAGAGTTTTTCAATGTTGCGAGAAATTTCAAATTGTTTTATTTTTATATAAGACAGTTAATGTTTTGGATTGTTTAATTTGTTTATTTTATTGTTCAGTTGTTTATATTAATTTCATTCTGTTGTACATTTTGTTTTCACTGGTATTGTATATATATTGTTTTGTTTTTGCGAGTTCGTCTGTTTGCGGACAGATCTTGGTGCGTTACTTCGCACGCAGCCGTAGAATTTAGATACTTATACGATTGTTTAACCGTGTGAGGTCAGTTCTCTGCTAGACACGTGTAAGTAGAGATTTATAAAATTGTATTTCATTGCTGACATTTTGTGATTATTGATTTTAAGTTTTGAATTCACGTTTCTGATTTTATTTCGTTGATCACGGAACTCATTTAATAATAATTGATATTGTATTTTTGTGTACACAATTTAGATATAAGATCTGTTATTATTTTTACGTGCAGGAAGATATTTTAAGTTTGAAGGGTTACATTTTTTTAGTTCGTTTTTAATTTTTCTGATTTGTAATTATTTATTAATCACCTCGGGTTGGGTGAATAAAAGCATTGTGCTTGCTTTTATTTTTCATTTATATAAATTACTTGAATTTTCCACGTTTAATTTAGTTGTAATATTGAGACCACGTGGATTGAATTAAAGAAAAAAAATTATTATCTTCCTGAACTTTTTGTTTTCTGTTGCTTTGTAAAAGGATTTTGAATTGTCCTTTTGTAAATCAAAGTCAAATGCAGTTTTGATTTAGACCAGGACCTTTTTGTCCAAGGTTTTTTTTCTGCAAAGTTTGTAATTAATTTTTTTTCTTTTTTTTTTTTAAATAATAAAATTATTGAATTTTTATGTCATTCAAAATACTGTTCTTTTATTTTAATTAAACCTTTTAAAATTTTTGAATATTAAAGAAAGTCAGATTTCTTTCACCCACATTTTACTTCTCATGATAAGAGTAACCCTGAGTTTAATTGTTCTTTTGCGCCTTATAAAAATTGTTATCATTTGAGCTAGCTAATTTAATTTTTCTTTTTTAAATTTCATTTTACATTTTTGTTGGTACATTCAGTACACAGCAATACGTTAGAAATTATGAATAACTTCCTTGTACAAGTTTACTTATACTGTCAGTTTAGAAACAGTTAGAAACAGTTTTTAATATACGTGTAAAATTTTACTTCTTTACTATTTCCACAATCATAGCAAATAAAAGAAATGTACTTATAAATTAAATAAGAAAGCGAGTGGATAAAAAAAAGTAAGAGAGACAGGATAAGAATAGTCTTCTTTATTATTGGAAGTAGAACCGAATTGCTAAAAACCACTCTTCTAAGTTTTATCAATAGTGCACAGGTACGTAGTGCACAGATGTGAACAATTTTCACTAAATTTGTGGTTTGTAAAAAGAGATCCCTATTTTTTATTTCGTATTCGGATTGTACCTAAAATTTTACCTCGATTAACAAACAAAGCAAAGGAGATCACAGAATAAAATTAAAAATTAAGGAATATGACAAAGATCGATTCCAAAATTTATAAAGAAACGACCATAGGGCAGTGGCGATGGCTTTAAAGGTTAAGTAACTCGGGAAAACTGTAGCAATCCAGAAGAGCCGCAAGAAGGACAAGACACCCGAGTCAGACTTGGAACAATGTACTAACCAAATTTCTACGATAAAATGAAGTGTCATGGACAGAAACTGCTGGATTAGTAGCATACAAGATATGTACCTATACATATAACACAAGCAGATAACAAAAGAAATTCTCCCAAAATATAAAGTAAATGACCAAAGTAATAGATGAGTTGGGATATTTTCCGCGCGGGCCAAGGTCGCAACAAGGTGAGTGTACGAACAGACGGGCGACCTAGTGATGCATGAGCAAGAGTTAGAAGAGAATTGAAAATCAGCAGCACCCATACAGAAACATACATAAAGGAAAGTAATAAATTTCAAAATCAGCTATAAACTACTGGCTATAAATAAAAGTAATTATTAAAACAAAAAATCAACAGCTTCCAGGCACAAGACACAAAAGAAAAGATATGGAACGAATGGAAAGAATCAATATTATAGGCACCACAAAAAATATATAGAACAACAAGAATGAGTAATATCTGAATCGAAAGAACACACTGATAGACAGCAAATATAAAAGACGGAATTGAAGAACTGGAAAAAAATACCGTAAATGGCATGAGAAAATAAAACCGAATGAAGAATAGTAAGAAGTCTAGGTACTCAAGGAAGAATGGTAAAATATCTAGATGAAATTTGGATGAGCACTTCTTTGAAACCATTAAAAATGCAAAAATAATCACCAGTTATCAATATTAAAAACGGCACGAATCAAGTACTGACGCAGATATCTAATGCGGACAGATGAAAGCAACATTTTGGAGATTTGCTTGGAGAAATACACGTACCAAATACAAAACAACAAAAAAACGTATAGTAACGAAAAGAAATAAAATAAACACCGAAAGATAATATAACTACATAACAAATCATCTTACATTTTCTAACTCTGCTCTAATCTGGTCAAATCATTATTCTTGTTATCGGAAGTTTGTTTTATCACTAAGTTGTTAGAATGATCAATGAACCATGCAAGTGTCAATAAGCACAAATGATATTGAGCTTCTGTTTAAGTTTTGAGCAATTCACCAATATCCACTAAACGAAGTCTTACTATACTTGAAAATAACAGTGAAGAATTTTAATTAAAATATGAAATTCCCATGAGGTCTAGTATACATTACAATAAAATTATAAATGTTAAAAAGCTTATTTTCCTAACTATTTGTTTGTAAATTGATTTTGAAATATTTTTCGTGAAGTTGCGCAAAAAATAAATTTGTATTGTAACTCAAGCTGATAAAAATGAATTTAGTTCTAAGGAAGACAATTAAATTTGATAGTATTTTAAACAATAATCCATTGTTAATAAAATTAGCCGCAATTAATCAAGAAAACTAGTCCAAAAAAAATTATAAATAAATTATAAAAGTAAGCAAGCTTGTTTAATGAGTAATTGAGCCTGTGGTAGCCGAGTACTTTTAAGGTCTTACTTAGGGCTTCGACTATCAGATATAAATCCCGCTCCGTTCAGCTGCGATAATCGGCTTTTCCGAGGTCATGGTGATGATTAAGAGGAAGATTTTGGCTTTGCAGGGGTGCCTCGCAAGCATATATGTAAACGCTTGGGCTTTATGAAATATTCCTTTAAAACAAAAGCAATTTTGAAGAATGAAGTATTTAACATAGTATATAACAAATACCACAAAAATAGCTAATTAAATTGTGTATATCGTTTAGGTGTGGTTATGCGATGGACAACCATTTTATAGAAAATACCGCAACCGAACGAAATAAAGTAAAAAAGTTACGAAAACAACTCAAATGATTGCCAGAAGTTAGCCGACAGTGTCATAGATAAATTACATCTAAAGCACGTTCCAGTAAGTAATACCATTGAATGTTATTTATACAAAACTATAAAAATCCTTGTAAATAGTTGTATCGAGAAACATAACCATATTATGTACTATTTTTCCGCTTACGAGTTTGAATCTCCGAATGGACAATTTGAGAATCGTAAAAGTGCTGGCAATAATAGTAAACTTTTATAATCTCGCCATTCAACTTATTCGCTGAAACCGTATTCTTGCGTGTTCCCAAAGCACATAACTGGATGAATTTAAAACAATTTTTTACCCGCCATTAATCGGGTTGCACACAAACAGATGGAGTCCAACATGCTTAGATGTTTGATTTTATCGCTAATATTACACTGGAAAGCATTACGTTATAGTTGCTTTAACACGTCTTGTCTCTGCCGAATAGATGACATTAGAAGATAGCAGTAGCACACGTAGTAGCTCAATGTAATGGCAAGGCGTTCTACTTTGATATCGATAATCGTGCCTAAGTCCGTGCATTTTACCGCCTGCAGTTTCTCTGCACATTTCTTTTAAAATAAATAGCTACTTGTTAATGCTAAAGCCTACACACTTAATACATATGTATGTTTCGCAGAATATCTGTGTATAATGAGTGTAAAAGGATCTTACTAACTACAAGACAACAGACTAAAACAAATCCAGTCACGTTATAAACCTTCGCTCATAAATAACACCATTCTAAATGAGTTAAAACACTATGGTAAACGACGTACACATTGAAAACGCTATTCGTGTTACTAAAAGATGAAGTTATAAAATAGAAAGCCTAATACATAGTTCAACTTGTCAGTCGAGCAGATATCGATGTAACGTTTTGGGAGCAAATATTAAACTAACATATCTAAAGGTAACCGATATTTTCTTTTATGGACGGGAACCGATGCGGAAGCCATATTCGGTTTTCAATTATTAAAAGTTAAAATGAAGGCAGAGTAACTGAACTGTCATAACCATACCACAATGTAGTAACAGACATGCATATATATATATTCATATAATTAATAGTTATTTACGTATCAAGGCTGGAAAGTGACTTTTGTCGAACGAGTTCGATAAAGACAGTTTCCAACCGTGGTGCGTACAATATTTTTTCGGCTACCACATGATTCCAACTTACTAAAATCAATTTACCTGTATCTGTAGTGTTCAGGTGACAGATTGTTTGACAGCTATTTTGACAATCGAACCCAGAAAAACTTCCGAACCTTCACATAAGAGTACCGTAAAGTTACGGAAGTGACAGGTTGGTACTTCAATTTGGTATGTACCTACTTGTGGTACTCTAACGTCCATGGCCGGCAAAGTAACGGAGGTGATGCGTTGATCGTTTAATTCATAGTTCAATTTGTTAGCCAATAAAGGAACCCGATACATGAGGAAATGTTTAAATGTATAGACGCAAATTGCACAAATCAGGCACATCCTGAATAGCAATAAGACATAAAATCTGCAGGTCGAATATACAACCCAAATATACTGGTCGGATACTATTGTGGTCAACTGATCTGTCGCTTAGAAAGCCATCGCTAAGCAGCTTCGGTTAGATATCTCCCTACGATTGTTTTCGTTGACACGAGTGAAGTTATCTTCCTCCGAAATGACAACTTACATGAAATATAGCAGTGAAAAGGAAAATACGAAAAAAGATGCATGAAAATATTTTATAAAATAAAATCTCTACGATATGCTGATAACAAAAGGAAAATCAACCCAAGATTTACATTAATGCAACAATAAAATTATACAGGTAACCAATTTGCAATAAAATTAAAACATCCCTACGATCCATAGATAAGTACGTCTGATAAAATCGATGCTTTTATTACATATTATATCCAGTGACATGTTTCGTATATTATATTTACGTAATTGCCCAATATAATAATAAAAAAAGCAATTTTAATTACTCTGAGAGAAGGAACTCAACGTGAAATTGCTCACTGTTGAAAAAGTGGACGTAGCCTATGGCAACATCAAGGGAGGGGAGGTCCCGGGTGTGGATAAAATACCGCCAGATGTAATCAAGCAGGGTGCAGGGCTTACTACCTGCTTGATTGGTTGCTGGCAATATTGAACGGTATCCTACATGAGAAAATTTTTCCTAATAAATGAAGAGCAGAAGGCCGTTAGAACTACCTGGTTCATACAGATGGATCTACCCGTTGAACAGCATGAGCAAACTCTTGGAAATTTTAATTTGTAATAGATTGCACAATGAACTGGAAGAGCGAGGTGACTTACATCCCAATCAGTTTGGTTTTCAAAAAGACAGGTCGACTATTATGGCTATTAAGTTGGTACTGAAGACCATGAGAGAGTATGATGGCAGGTCATGAGTTTTGGTTACTGTAGACGTGAGAAATGCCTTTGACTCATGAAACCACAGATTGATTATACAGGAATTGAGAACGGAGCGCATTTCTAGATATCTAGTAACTGTATATCTAGCTTTTTGCGAAATAGGAAGATTTTGTTAGAAAGTAAGGATCTGTTGAATACCGTTACAGGGGTTTCGCAAGGGTCTGTCCTAAGTCTTACCCTGTGGAATGTGGTCTATGAGTCGGTCTTGAGTCTTGATCTTTTTTTTTTTTTTTTTTGCTTTCATGGGCAGGTTTAACCCCGTGAGGCAGCTCGGCCTTGAGACCTATTGTGCCCCCATGATGTCTTAACCCTCTCGACCTGGTTGTACTCGAACAAACAAGTCCGCAAGTTGGTCGAGAGTTAATTTTCTTATACTGGGTTCGTCCAAACGAGCGACCCCTAGACAGCTCCGTCTCTCCCTGTCCACTGCCGGGCAGTCGGCAAGGAGGTGCACAGGAGTTTCTTCTGCTCTCCCACAGTTTCTACACAGGGGAGAGTCCACTCGCCCCATTCGGTGCAAATGCTTATTTAATGAACAGTGGCCGGTTAGGACTCCCGTAAGAAGTCTCAGTCTGGCCCTGCTCATAGAGACTGCCTTGCGGAGTCTTTCGTCGCCCGGATAAAAACCGAGGATTTTACAGTGTCTCACGCCGACTAGTCCATTCCAATAGGAGCGGTGACTAGCAGCGAGTTGAGATCTGACAAAGGCTTTGATACCGCCATAGGAACTCCCGCACAACGGTTCTGGACCAGTGAACGGTAGACCACTGGCGCCTCTAGCTAGTTTGTCAGCAATTTCGTTACCTCTAATCCCAGAGTGACTAGGCACCCATCTCAGCGTAATGCTGTAATGCTCCGCCAATTCTTCAAGCTTCCTATGGCACCTCAGTACCACTTCGGAAGCAAATTTGACAGCCTGTAGTGCCCTGAGGGCAGCTTGGCTGTCGGAAAAAATTTCGACCGATCCATTCCCATGCGGGCAGTTTAAGATGCTCTCTGCACAGGTCTGGATGGCTATAACTTCAGCATGGAAGATGGAAGTGAAGCCCCCTAAGCTGATGGCTTCGCCATTCGGTTCTCCATCTCTCCAGATCCCAATGCCTGTGCCGTTCGGCGTCCTCGAGGCATCCACAAACCAGCGATGAGAACATCGCCTCGGTTTGTGAATGTATGCTTTGGAGACCTCACTGTTGGAAATGTCTACGGAGTATTTCCTAGTGAAGCTGAAGACAGGCGGAAGTCTTGATCTTACATTCGATGCAGTTGCGGTACCCTTCGCGGATAACTTAACCTTAATTGTTTGGGCAGAAAACGCAGCCATTTTGTTGCATAACACTAACCATTGCTTAAAGTAGATAAGTGGGTGGATGAGAATCCACAACCTGGAGCTAACATAGGAAAAGACTGAGTCTTGGCAAGAGGAGGTAGATCAAGGGCAAATATTGCCTTTAAACTGGAAGAAGTTATGGTAATAACCCAGAGCACAGGAGTCTGCTAGAGACCTCCTAGCTCAGGAGAGAGCTGATGAGAACCTCAAAATTGCAAGAGAACACACTTTAGTAAAATGCCAGCTTAAGTGGGATCTAAATGAAAGGAAAGCACCGTGAATCAAGAGGTTGGTGAGCGGGATTGAGCTATGGATCCGTTATAAGTTCAGTCAAACAGATTACCATCTCAATTTCTACCAAGGCATGGAGTTTTTATGGCATGTATTATGAGGTTGTTGACACTGTGGAGCACACCATATTAGATTATGTAAGGTGGAATAAGATTCGAATAAGGAGGTTTTGTCACTAGGCATGGAGGTGAATCCCTTATACAATATAATAATATACAATAACAACGTTATACAAGCAATGTTAAGCAGCAACAAGAATTGGAAAGTGATACAGAGCATGATATCTGATATTATAAAAAACAAGAAAGCAGATGAATGGAAACGACAGACAGATCAACCCCGAATTCAATCTCTAATCTTTCTTGTGAGTGAAGCGAAACGTAGAGTATCATGTGACCACTGTTTCGGCAGGTCTAAGTAGTATCAGAGACAATATTCTAAAGAAGATGGGTAAGTTTAATGGGCCAAACTGTTAACAAAAATTGGTGGTGAAAAGGGACGTTTCTAAATGGCGCTGTGGGGAAGTTGCTTTGTTTAGGTTGTATTCAAAGTTTAGGTTGGTGGTTCTGTTTTTTACAGTTGCATCATGGTTGTATCTGGCATCCTTTGTCTTCATTCATTGCCGTTTGTGGTTTAACTACGCGTCTGTCACGTATTTGCCATTTTCATAGTAATAATTTTTGTGTTTTTTTAAGTATTAGTGGTATTTTAATTTATTTACGCTGCGCTGTTTTAGTTTTTATTGGACAAACATTTACAAAGTGCAATTTTTCGGATAGTTTAGTGAGCACGAACTGAAAGTTCACTAAATATTCTCTAATTTGTAGGTGTTAGTTACACATTTCACATATTTAAGCTAGATTGACATACGTCTAATATTAATAAATAAATTTTAAATGTCATGTTATGTATACATATAAAATATGTACTCCTGTAGCATGTTATCTATATTGTAAATAAAATGTTATCTTTAGGCAAAAGGTACTTTTCTTTATTACCTTGTATGTTGAAATTATAAATATTAAAAAATCAAAAAATAAATAAAGCATATTTTAATATTGTTTTGTTGCGCGCCCTCTACGAACGTCCCTGGGTACTTTAGACGAAGAAATATTAACAAATATATATAAGTGAGTTACTCATCTTCTGAGGTAACCGACGGTCGACCGATGTCAGAGTGGGGCTCTACTTTTTGAGGGGTTTTTGTCGGTGTAGTGCCCGACACTACCTGAGCGCATTGAACCAGTGTCAGATCCCAAGCAGTTTTCCCTCTCAAAAAAAAAAATTATATTGGTTTTGTTTAACCATTCAAATCCTTTTCGTTATGTTCTTTTATATCTATCTACATATTTGTGTATTTTATACCAAATATACATCAAACAACATATCAAAATAATTATAGTTATCTTACACTTATAACTAACTTCCTGTAGAGAAAACAATTTGTTTGAATCTCATATTTCTGAATTACAACTGGTTTAAAAACGATTTCACAGATTACTAATACAATAACGATCAAATCGATCAAGCAGTATTTCATAATTGCTTTCTCTAATTTCTTTATATAGCCAACAATAACAAATACATAAACGAAAAAAAATCAAAAGGAAATATGATATAAAAATTATATTAATACGATGGTATTCATTACTAAAACAGTTCCATAAAATTTGAAGTAGCCGAATGTTTTTATTTCTCATTATACTATTTGAGTTTAAGTAACTGTCCCAAATTCTATTTGTAATTTTGTAGTAGTGATTAACATTCATTTGACACAATTTTGGTTTTACTTATTATATTTAAAAATCCATTTTGAAACCTTAAATAAACCCTAATCAATTCATGCAATTCAGAGGTATTTAATTACAAAATGAAATAATCCATGGGAGAAACGTAAATTAAAGGTGCAATATATATATAATTACATGTAAATTCTCACAAATAACATTAATCGCTTTTAAAATCCTGGTAGGATTTTTGTTCCTAAAAAGGGGTTTCAAATATAAATAAGAAATAAATATAAGCATACAAGACAAATAAATGTCATTAAATAATAACAAGATTAGCAGATATTTCTATTAATTTCTTTTTTATATTTATGACTAAACTAAATTCGGGATGATAGCCAAGAGAATAATACATGTAACTGTTGCATAGGTGAAATTCCTTTTTCCTTTAAATATGTTAAGGAAATGTAATTATACTTTGTTCAACAATGATAATGTTTTTTTCTGCTCTCTTCTATCTGTGAATCTGATCAGAAACGAAGTACTTAGCTTTGGTGTGCGGAATATAGTATCGATATTTGGCCGTTGCAACGGAGACATTAGATGTAGAGGGTGGTGTACATATGCATGTACAGTCACCGACAGAATTGAGTGGACACTAAGCGATTTTTAATTAAACTATAAAGTTTACTCATACTTATTTAATGATATACAAAATCATATGATATTCTAGCGATATCCAAAAACATACTAATATTACAAAACAAATACATTAATAATAAAAAATAATACTATCACCACTCAATTCTGTCGGTAACTGTATATACATGAATTCATGAATATGCCTAACATAAATGAAACATCAATATTCTAACGATAATATAAGTATGTCAAGATTGATTTAACACTTAAAATAAGCAGATTTTGTAATCTAATCTGCATATGTTCCTGTTGATAGCACAAATTAAAAGATAATGCAGAATTACAACGCACTTGAGGATGGAGCTATTTCAGCATATAGAGAAAGAAATCTTGAATTTGAATACCAAACACTAAATTACTGTGGGCACTGGTATGTGCAAAAAAGACAGACGTGTCATCGTATTCGATGATCACATAGATAATAATCAAATTTTAAAATATCATCTTAAAAAATTCCACAAATATGTATGTACATCTAAATTTTGTTTATTTTTTTTTACGTAACATGTAAACGTTCACTTTAAAAATTGAGGTTACCTACGCATGATTCAAAATATGTAAATTTATTATCTTTACCGCAAAACGGATAAATTGAGAAGATATTACTGAGACACACGATAACACTCGACACACAATGACCTACGTGCATTGCATTGTTTCGGCATTGTTACACAATGCTGTATCAACGTTGCGTAAAATAAATGTAATTTAAAGTAAATGTTTTCATCTAAAATATATTGAAGGTAAACAGACAATGTGCAATTAATTGAGTTAATTAAAATTCCATTCTCTGTTGTGCAGTCGTTCGTTCATGAGTAAACATAATCCTTCAGCTTCTATAATTCGCCCTAGTTCTTTAACGCTCCAATTAAAATTTTTGTGTTCCCTTTTCATATAAAAACATTTTTAGAGAAAACTGTTTCAATAAATTTTTAACCGCCTCCTCCCTATCTAGTAGCGATGCAATAAAGGACACTCGAACAAAATGGTGACACCCACGCCTGTTCAGGAGCTCTATTATAACTTGTTTCACAAATAGCATGCATTACATTAAATATCCCGTAATGGAATATTAAGCTATGTAAATTAATGTAATATTCACTATTACGCCTAATAAAATTATTCATGATACCTATAATTTAATCTTAACTACGTGGTTTGCAATTCAGCAGAACCACTATGTCAGACATTTGTGTTGTATTAGTAACAATAAACGTATTAATAATAATAGATAACAAAGAAGTACCTATATGGGTGACAAGCAAATCAACTGAATTGTAATTGAAAATATTAAAATTTGGAAGAGATTTAATAATTATTATGTTAAGTATATTAATGCCAAAACAAGATATCACTCTAATTTGTAGATCTCAAAAATGCGTACGGATTCTGAATGTTTTAACTAAGAAACTAATTAATGTAGGATTACCCAATTATGCCGCGGAACGTATTACCGATCTTTACCGCAATAATAAAATGTATATTACGACAAATAAAAATTCAAAAATTGGCCCCAGATCTTTTCCCCAAGAACTTTTGCAAGGCTCAGGTTTAAGCCAATTACTCTTTAATATATACATTTACGATCCGCATAATTTATTTTCACAGACGATAAGTGTTATACAGTACGCAGCTGACATATGACTTTACACAAACAGTAAATGTTTAAATGAGCTCACCCACAATATGTCAAACGCCACCAATAAACTGCAAAAGTGGTTACAAACAATACCATGCAGTCAGAATCTCACAAAACTAATGTTGTATTCATCTCCAGGGCAAGAAACCTACCTACAGGCAAAATAAAATTTGGTCAATATACTTTTCCAATACAGCCTACTGTTAAGTACCTAGGTCTTTACATTGGTAATAAATTCAAATGGACAAAACATATCAATGAAATCTCGAGAAAATGTGAAAATGCACTTAATCTAATGAGAAGTATCATGAAGATTTCATGGGATACTGATTTTAGTAGCTCTATGAATATCTATAAAGCTTACATAAGATCTGTTCTAAATTATGCTTGCACGGTATATTCCAATACTTCTAAAAACAAGTTGCGTAGGTTAGATGTCATCCACAATAAATCCTTACGACTATGTGTTAGTGCTATGAAATCAATTACCATACTGCTCTGCAAATAGAGGCTAGAGAGCCACCGTTATTTTTGCAAAGAAAGTATTTGGCCGCAAAGTATGTTATTAAGTTACGTTAAAAAGGGATATTGTCAATTTTTAAAAAAAATAAATAAATTTGTTGAAGTCCTAACAAGTACCTCAACAAATACCTCATTTCCTAATATTAAAACACAATTAGCTCACAGTGCAGAACTTGGATGAATGATGAAATACGACGATAATATAGTTACTATTCGTCCAACGGATCTTTACCCATGCGTAATTGATTTATATAGCAATAATACTCATATGTTATTCAATGCATTTCGTACAATTTCCGTTTGATAAAAGAAAGAGAAAGCAAATTCAACTTGAAACGTTTGTCTTCTAGCCGTTGGTTCAAGTAATCGCAGTACTAATATTGCGCGTTATTCAAATAGAAAAGAGATAGAATACAACCAAATAATCTATTCTTAAACGTGCTGCACTTGTACGGCGCTAATCAAAATCAGTACACCATTTTGCATTGTTCTGTCAAAGTTTTGTCTATGGATCTGTCATTAAGCTTTTTGACGTTAGATTTATTGTGTGGTTTTATTATTGTCGTTTTTCTCTATTTTCAAAAAACTGTTCTTTTAAGAACAATTTTGTTGGGTAAGTGAAGGCAAATTATTTCTTGAATACTTTTTAGTTTAGATCCATTAATTAAGCTGTTTTGACATTTACAATTGTCAATAGGTTAGAAATATCACCCATATGATGGTGTAGTGTAGTACTTAACTTGAGTATAAAGTACTGACTTGATTCAGATGTACAAAATTTATGATGTCATAGGTAAAGAACCATTGGACGAATAGTACATAATGTAATTTCATAACGTAAGTGCATTGCTTTTTTTTTCCTTTGTACTTTCTGTTTTACTAATTATTTCTGTTTAATCCCTTGTAATGACATATTTTATACTCTGTCTTTAAATTAAATTTTTACTTACTTACAAAATAGATACTGGAATGTAAGGAGTCGTCAATTCTGGCGTCAGCTTTCCGATTTACGGCCAAACTTGAATCGCATATATATTGCCAAATACAACATCAAGTATCTCGTCTTATTCGTTCTTCCAACCTTACGATACTGTTTTTTCCGAATTATATTAGACAACTAAACCACGACCTACAACTGTTCATCGCTATTAAGTCTAACCTGAAGGAGGCATTAATAATTTATACAGATCAAGCGAAAAACGCAGTGGATGTGGTTGTGTGTTCTATGTTTGCGGTAGTAGAAAAAAGTATAAGCTTGACTCGGAGGTCGCCGTTTTCACGACAGAGGCAGTAGCAATTCTCGAAGCCTTGAAGTTTGCGACCAACTTCCAAACAAATGTTACGCACCATGTCATTATGACCGATACAGCCCATGTACTACAGTGTTTTTCTATTTGGATGTTGCAATAAAGCTAAAACAAACGACGACGCAGTGCTGAAATGAATATTACCGCCTACTGTGCTGTAATGAGATGTATTAACGCAGTGGTAGGACTCTTGCTGGAACGTAATATGGGCGATTAATGTAGAAATTAGAAAAAATACTGTAAAAAACTCGTGCCGCAATAACTTGTAATGCTCGTACATTGAATTTCTCGCATTACATTACATTAATAATATTTTAAAACACAAGTGTCACAATGACGTTTATGTCAAGCGAGTACAAGTTTGAATCTCGAGCATTACAAGTGATTGTGGCACAGGTTTTTTATATATTACGTTCCGGCAAGAGTACCCCCCCTCCCATCCCCCGTTAATATCTCATTACAGCACAGTATGCGGTAATATTCATATCAACACTTCACATCAACACGTCGTTTGTTTTAGGTTTATTGCAACATCCAATTGGAAAAAATACTATTACAATACCGCAAACACTCTCTAAGTATGCATCTTATTATTATAGATATTATACATGCACTTAGCGAATTAAGAACAAGATTTAGACTAATTCAATTTTATTGGATTACGGGCCACTGCGGTATTCAACCTCACGAGTATGTCGATAAGTTGGCTGAGCAGGCTTGCGTAGATCGTAATGCCTATCGACCTATACTTGCTGATTCGGAACTAAACAAGGTAGCAAAAAATACATTGATAGGAATGGGACAGATATTGGAAAAACGAATATTCTGTGCACATAGCTCACTATGCATACATTCACCTCTTGACGAATACATGATCATGGTATACAGGTTTACTACGCGAGTACCGAACTACAATCGCACGATTAAAATTTGGGCATGTAAGGTCTCCTTTCCATTTGCATAAAATAAACATTTTTTAGTCTCCTAAATTTCCATGTAATGCTGAAGAAGGTAGTTTAAACCACATCTTTCTTGAATATTGACGGTTGAAGAACAACATTGACTAGTTATATGCTTTTCTTGTGACAGAAATCGTTCCATTGCCAGGAAATGTGACCTTCGTATTCAGTGTGAATAATAAACAGGTATGCCACAAACTTATCAGCTTTCTCAAACAAGCAAAGTAGTATATCTAAGTGGATTGCTAATATGATCAAATGATCAATGAGTGCATTCGCTCAGCCCCTTCTTGGGCTTCCTCCTTCCCCTTAGTGTTGCGGCCAGAAGCTATCCTGGGAACATACAGAGTAAAATCTAGCGGGTGTAAAAGTTTCTCTGGCAAAACCGGAGATCATCTTCAACTACATCGGACAGACAGTGCCACAGTCCACAAGGGCGGACAAGATTCCGGCCGTCTTCAGGTTTACTAGGAAATACCTTGTAGGAAATACCTTGTAGATATTTTTAATAGTCAGACCTCTAAAGCTTACTTCCGCAAACCGACACGACGTTCCCATCGCTGGTTAATGATGCCTCGAAGACGCCGAATGGCACAAGCATTGTGATCTGGAGAGATGCAGAACCGAAAGACGAAGCCATCAGTTTAGGGGGTTCCACCCCAATTTCCAGGCTGAAGTAATAGCCATGCAGACGTGCGCAGAGGGCTTCTTAAACAGTCCACATGAGAATAGATTGGTCGAAATTTTTTCGAAATTCTTGCCGGCGCGAGACATTGCAAAATCCTCGGGATTCATTCGGGGGACGAAAGACTCCGCAAGGCAGTCTTTATGAGCAGGAGCAGACTGAAACTACTGCCACTGCGCACTGAATAAGCACTTGCACCGCATGGGGCGAGTGGACTCTTCCCTGTGCAGAAACTGTGGGAGAACTGAAGAAACTCCTGGGCACCTCCTTTCCGACTGCTCGGCAGCGGACAGGGAAAGACGGAGTTGTCTAGGGGTGCCTCGATTATACAAATCCTGTCTAAGTAAGCTTACTCTCGACCAATTTGCGGACCTCTTTGTTCGGGTGCAACCTGGTCGAGAGGGCTAAAACATCAGGTCTTCTGGCCGAGTTGCGTTACGGGGTAAACCTGCCCATGAAGATAAAAAAAAAAGAAGACAGTTGATATAGCGGATGTTATAGCCCCTCCGAAAATATTTCCTCTAAATAGATCATAATCGGCCTTGACTACTCTATAAGTTTCCATATGAAATTCTAACCGAAACTTTGAAAAAATCTAATGAGCGGGTTTGGTGAGACAGCCTGTATCTTTTATATACATAATATGCTATACATGCAAAGATTCACTGAAATATCTGCACATGTTCTAAGTTGTTGACATGTCCATTACCACGAGTGGTAATAACATGCTTGAGCTTTGACAGTCGCTTTACAAACTTTATTGCTCATTCTTGACTTACATATGTTTTGAATAGAATATTTCTAATCATAGCTCTTCAATACAATAAACGTGCGTAACGCACGAAAATAAAAATGTTACAAAGAAAAAGTTATAAAATAAAATATCTACTACGCAATCGGTAAGTTCATTGTACCTGGACCTAAAACTTCTTCCCACGCATACTTATCCAATTGTTTCAAATATGAGTGGTTATGAGTGTAGTCTAATTTTACCAGAAGCGCAAAAAATATTTACACGTCAATACATTAACGGCTACAAGGAAACCGATCGTAATCTAATTAGACAAACTTGCCTTAAGGTGAGTGTTTATGTGTTTATGTAATTTAAGCGTCATTGAATCCGACATATACATTACTGTCTGCCAAGAGCATTATTTCTCGTAATTCGATAAGTTATTACTTCCCTAGTTTACGCTGAACTTGCATCTAATTACCACATTCACGCAACTGCATTAATTCTTAGTACACCTTTCCAAAAATACCCGTCCATGGACCACAAATGAAAAGTTTTATATCAACTGTAAAATTCGTTACTGCAAAATGTAGCGGAAATAACAACTACATATATATACTTTCTGCCAAAAATAACTAATAAATTCTACAGTTTCCGTAAATACCGTTCTGCTACAACAAAGTAGCTACACAAACATGTATCCTAAAATATTTTTGATTAACTCGTGGCCACATTTTCTTTAGTGAGTAACTCCAAAATAATAACCTTTAGGTTTTCTTAAACCTTAAACCACCTGTTATGTATATCTCATAAAACTCATATTTATAATAAACACGACTTTAATATTTCTAGAATGGTATTTGTTGCAGGAAATCACTTTAAAATATTGCCATTCGAAAAACGTATTTTCCTCCTTTACGTCCTGCTATGGTGTTATGGTAGCACTTAACACAGTTTAGATAACAGATGAAATGGTAATCGTGCTCCTACATAAAAAATCTACCAGGAAACATTTAAATAATCTATAATATTCCGAAGGAAACATTAACTGGCAATTATCAGGGCTTACGTAGGCCGCGCGTCTCTGCAGCGATTTGAATATTACATCCCCTTCGTTCAACGACCGCTTATACAAAACGAAACGCTTCTCGGCACTTTCCCGTCGTTTTTCATCGAGGCTTATACCATAAAAATTGGTTAAGTGATTTAAAAACGCATAACAATACCGAAATATGTATGTATTTTTCCGTATTTGCAATAGAATACGGAAAGTGAAAATGAAGCTGTCCGTATTTTGTGAATAAATCAAAATAAATTACATTACAGGACGACTACGGAATTTATTATGAAAGTTATATTAATATAAGTACTAGATGAGATAATACCCCAAGAATTGGTAAGGAAGCAAAGCATGAGGTAGTAGGTCCTTATGGTGAAAATATAAGAAATGATAATGGATTCAGACTAAGAGATATACATATACATAACACACTTAGAATAATGAATGGTTATTTCAAACATAAAGAGATACACACATATACATGGACCTAAAGTATTAGAAATTTAAGATCATTAATCGAATACCTTACAACACCTTACGCACATCGTTAGAGCATATCGATCTGCTGAATGTGGAAGTGACTACCATTTGCGAAAAGCTAAATTAATAATACCAATTATCAGAAATAACAAACACCAGCGGAATCAAATGGAAGCAAACTAACCGACGTTGGAAGATCACAATACAATTTATCAAGCTTTGAGAACGAAAGCACTCGGACACTATACAAATAGGGACGTTTTACCCATTAGGTTAACTAGGCTAAAGCCTCTGCCGCGAAATTTTCAAGGAATACTTCTAGTTAGTTAGTAATTTGTTGTGAACCTTTCTTGATGCCAGTTGATTGTTTGCCTAAGGTGCCTCGAAGTCTTAAGAGGTCGCTGTATACAAACAGAGATTGGACTAACAAATCTCACAAGAATATAGACACGAAACAACAGAAAATCTAAATCTAAATAATAATAATAATTCAAATTATGCATCAAGCGGCAAAAGAAACATTCGGACATTAAAAAATTAGAAAAAAAACACAAAATTATTGGTGGAACGATCAGTTTCAACAAATAAAACAACAATTATATCATAGAGAGTTGAATACTAAAGAGGAAGATCATAAGAAAGAATATAGACAAAGCTGTGTCCAAATTTAAAGTCTCCCAGTAGACGCCAAGAACCAAAGTTGGAATAACAGATGCCAAGAATTGGATACTTACTTAGCAGACTTCACGGAAATTTACAAAAAATGTAAGATCTGGAAGAAAAGAAGAAGTAGCAATACATTCTATATATTCAGAAAAATGACAAGACCATTACAAATCATTGCTTGTAGAACATAGACACATACACAGGTTTACGGAGAACAAAAAATTCTTACAATCGAAAGAATACGGAAAGCAGTAGCATTACTAAAAAACGGATGTGCCCCTGGCACTGAGAGTAGTCTTATAGTCTAACTATCTTCAATACACATTTTAACGAAGAATCAGTGCCCCAAACATGGAAAGAAGTATGGATTACATCCATACACAAAAAGGGAAACAAAGAAAACTGCAGCAATTACAGACGCATAACGGTAACTAGTACTCTTAGCTGGTAATACGGAAAATTAATAAAAGAGATCATCGACCGGGAATACCTTTGGCATGAATCTGAAAAACAAAATGGCTTTGAAACAGGCAGATCAACACTTAATAGTATGTTTTGCTTATCTCAAAAATAATGTAATAGAAAAAAGAACCGTAAGATCACAAGAAGTACACCTACTGCTGGTAAACTTGAAGAAAGCATATGACAGATTACCTATCTTAAAACTATGGAAAGTTATGGAAAGAAATACATTAACCTGACATTAGTAGATGCCGCCAAAGAATTATAAAGTGACACAATAGCCAGATTAAAAATAGAGAACAAAATATCAAACGGCTTCATAACAACAAAAGAGCTGAGACAAGGTTGCTGTATGTTGATCCACAAAAGATTATCTACAAGAGTCATCTCTTAGATTACAGAAAATTCTGACAGCGCGCTTCTGGGAGAGAAAAATACGCTTCGCTTCGGATGACATACTCCAGAACTGTATTCCAAAGGCCACCACGCTATGATAATTTGAAAAGTAGGAGACTTTTGTACCGAGGTTATTGGAAGCGTTCTTTATTCTTAAAATTCTGTATATCGCGATCGTGAGTTTGTGCGCTAAATTTTCCAAGTTAGCTTGCTCCCCAAAGTTATTCCTAAAATTGTTATTTTATTGGTCTATCCCCTTTCTTCTTTAATGAAAAGTGTAGATGTTGTGTTTTGTCATGTTTCCGCTTCTTCCATAATCCACATATGTAGGTTTTTTTTTCTGTCAAGTTAGTTTTGGTTTTCTCTTTTGTTACTAGGGACGTGCCGTCGGTATATATAGACTAACCGTATCTGCTGTTACAGTGCTGTACAGATTACTTATCATATCATGAACAGCAACGGACCCAAAATTGATCCCTGCGAGCTCTACAATTAATTGCTCTTTGCATGGATCTTCGGCCGCCGACCCCTACCTGCTGCTATATATTGCTAAGAAAAGACATCATCCGGTCATATCCAATACTCTGTATCCGCAACGTTTTCTTTCAGATCCAATAAAATCACTATTGCGACGATCACTTTTGCCAGAGCTGTAGCAATGGATTTACCTTTGCGATATCCATGTTGACATGTGGCAATAAAATTATTTTTATTCAGGAAGTCGGTTATTCTGTTGGCAATCATTAATTTTAATAACCTTAGAAAATGCATGCAAAATTGAAATTGGTCTATAATTTCCTGAATTTCCTACATCTCTTACTTTGTATATGGGTAGAACTTTCGAAATTTACGTTTCATTGGGAAACGCTTCTTCTGTAATGAATAACGCCCATTTCCTGGAATTGATCTTTACAACCAGTCCTGAAATTTACATTATTTATCTCTCAAACAGCACTTTTTGTATTTTAAAAATCCTAGTTGTTCCAGATAAGCAACCCCAAATAATTATTCCGACGAAATTTGTGAATAGAAATGAGCGAACTAGTACAACCTTACGGTTGCTCTGTCAGCGATTAACAGCGAACTATCGTCGACACACACAACTGTTC
The DNA here is from genome assembly GCA_949128085.1 of Cetonia aurata. NCBI lineage: Eukaryota > Metazoa > Arthropoda > Insecta > Coleoptera > Scarabaeidae > Cetonia > Cetonia aurata. Next base: position 6,332,820 of record OX421885.1, read on the forward strand.
TCAAATTCGCGACTTATATGTAACAAAGACCCTAATATACTACCTTATGGTACACCCCTATATAATACAAAGGATAAAAACGACACATAAGATGTTGACACTCGATTTTGCCACGAATTCATCGATCGAATAACATGCCATTTCACACCAAATTTTTCTGATTATGGTTGTCCAAATAGAAAGTAACTTCATTTCAGTTGAAGGTAAGTTCTGCGGTTTAGGACCGTTGAAGCTGATCGAGTCCCTCGTACGTATGAGCTTTAAGTATGGCAGCCTAAACTACTCCCGGTTAGGGATACTGGTTTAAACATAGCTGACGGCCGCTAAAATATATATAGACACTAGAGCAAATATACCTTCCCACTTGAAATAGGTTCCGCTTTCATTAAAATTTAAGTTACCGAAAGATCTCACAGCTTTCTTCTGAAAAATAAATATCCTCGAGGCCTTGCACGATATACCCCAGAAAACGACTCAAAAGCGAATGGAAGTTGGCGAAGAAAGCCATTTTAGCAGCTTTATGTGCCAATATACGATTTAGACTCCCCAAATGCATACAATGCCGACAAAAGTCGAGGAGCCAAACGGTGGGCATATTGCCTTCTCTATTTTCATTTAGAGTTTAATGTTAAACCTACAAACTTCACATTGGAATTTGAGAAAAACTTCATACGCTTTGATTCTGGGTTTTGTCCTTGTTCACCTTTAGCTACATTAAACACTTCTTCAGATTTTGTTGTTATTTCCAAGATGTATCACCGGTATAAATACACAGTTTAGCACCCCAGATACTAAGATAACTAGATAACAGGTAAGTCATTCATATATCTCAAAAATAATAAGGGCCCAAGAATCGATCCACATGGTACTCCATACTTATTTCACAAATATTGGAGGTATGTTCCATAAAGTTGCTTGGCGTATGTTACTAATGTATAAGATCGCTCTCTTAAACCCATAATGTTGGAGAAACTTATCAGATTCTTCTCCACGTACCCTTGCTCTTGAAATGCAACACAAATAAATTGCAATGCCGTCAAAACACCCGAAGACATAGATCTTTCTTTCTATGTCCATGATGTTCTTCTGCTAGGAATCCTTTCGTTCCTAAGTAATTTGATTATGCATTTGCGATCGATTGTTCGAACACTTTGTAGGCACCAGGCAGTATACATTCGAACAGTAATTTACTTCATTTGCGTTACCAATTCAGATGGGAAGAAATCTTGCAACCCATATAGATTAAAGATGTCTGCTAGACCAACGCTGATTTCTTCTTTCACTTGCTTAATCAACGTAATTGAAATATTGTATATAAAATATACTAGTGAGATAATAAACATTTAATATTAATTTACAAGTATAACAAAATTTACTACAGTTTACAACATAAATGGTGTATGATAAACTGTATTTCATGTTTTAATCTTCGACGATTTTATTGACCATGATACTATATAGGCATAAACCACGAACGTTTGTTCAACTTTACGCTTATTCATACAAAATGTTGCTTGGGTATATTAGTAAAACATTGAAGAAACTAGCAGACCACTACATATGAAAATCAAAGAACACAAAAAATTAGTTACCTAGCCGCAACACGATCAGCATTTAGCATTACCAGATCAAATGCGATGAAACAAAACTCCTGCCCGAAAAGAAAAAACCTCACACTAGAAGAAAACTCAAGAGAACACCACATATAGCTATATTTTCAAACTCCAGAAGCGCACCAAGTTTAGTCATGGTCCGTTACAGCATTAAACCTCACCTGGTATGGTATTTTATACCTATATTTAAATCGCAATGCCAATGGGCCAAAATTGACTCAACCATACCAATTGAGAATTAAATCCACTAAAAGGCACTATAACACATTAGAACTTCATCAAACAAAATAACCTTTCATGAATTATCTCCACTGCAATTTAATCTTTAAAACTAAACAAAAATGTTCTCGTCAATTAAAATATTGAATACAAAAAAAATTTAATTTTCATTCATTTTAATTATTGTTTATTTGGTATACTAATCAAAAGCAGCGAATAAAGAATAAAAACATTTAAGAGATACTGAAAATTTCAATTTTCTTTAATTAAAAGTACATAAGTATATTTACAGGAGCAAGTTCTCTTAAAGTGTTTATTCTCAAAGACCCAGATAATTTTATTTATTAAATGGCTAGACCACTATATAGTGCAGCCAATTAATGTGGATATGTCACATTCCGACCTGATAACCGTATTTTATTTGGAAATTAGTTTTTCTGTTTCCAACTAAAGCGCTCGTACGCCCACTGGATCGATGCGATGACATAGTTACGATAATTGTTAATTACTGCAGCGCTCCAGTTTGTTAACAGGAGACTGTGTTATTTGTGCATTCGTTGCAACAGAAAAGAATTGCACGATAAATTATTTTAATTCTTAATGAAGCTTTCGATAAACTTTATCGTAACGTTACAGTTAAAATATGGTGACAGTTTATGGCCAAACCTCCGGACGTATCTCCACCGCTATGCACTGTATCAGTAAAAATAGATCGAAACGAATTATGTGTATACCTACGCTTATTGTTAGTTAAATATCTAGTGGAATTTAGATGTTATGGTTAATTTTAGATAGATAGAGAGATAGCAAACATATTAAAACAAAAAATGGAGAGATAGTGGAAAAAGATTAATGTAATGGCTTAATGAAAGAAAATTTTACGGATGACACATAAATTTAGAGACTGAAACACATAGCAGAAGAAGAAATTATAGAAATAAAACCAGAAGGCAGGATATAAGATGCCGGCAACAGCAGCTAATAATTATAAAAAGAACTTGTGAGTGAAACGGACAATATCTAATTTGAACGAAATTGTATGCTTTATGCACGGAACAAGGAAGAAAACACCAAAGCAATAGCAGTGTTATTACGCAGACAGAAAAAAGAGCGTAATAGAGAATTACAAGATTATACTTATATTACCCTCCTAAGGATACAAAAAAATACTGAAAACAATATTAAAAGCACTAGCTGAAATGTAACTTGGAGAAGCACGAAATTGGTTAGGCTTCTAAAAAAGTTAACAGTTTTATTCAGATCGACAAAGTGATCGATAATAGCCCTGTAATATTTGGTATACGGGTCCGTTTCAATCTAAGAGGAACGAAAAAATATTATAGGGTATGCGTACCTATAAAAAAACATTGTGTAATAACAAAGAGGTGACAATTTCGAAAATGTCTTATCAATAAGGGGAGTAATCCAAGGTAATAACAATTTCACGTCCAGTTCTTGCAACAGCAATGCAACCGCCCATGGGAAAATCAATCGAAATAAAAAGAATTAATGATTAATTCGCAATAATCCTAAATAGGTAAGTACATTTAAAGTAGCGGAATGTTTCTATTTCTCATAGCACTATCTGAATTTAAGTAACTGTCCCAAATTTTATTTATAATTTTGTGGTACTGATTAAGAAACAAATAATTGTTCAAAGTTTAGTGTTTATTCATTTAATACAATTTTGTTTCTATTAATTATATTCAGAAATATCTAATTACAAATTCAAATAATCCATCTGAGAATCGTGAACTAAAACTGCAATAAATATAATTTTATGTAAAGCCACACAAGTAATATTACTGGTAATATCTTTTAATATCCTGGTAGGATTTTCTAAAAAAAATACTATCCCTTATCCGTATTCCGTGTAATAGTAGGTATTAGACACACGGATTTCAAATATACCGTCCATGCTATGTGTTGTCAGAGGCCACGCTCGCATGCGCATTTTGCGTTACTAGCTCGAAGAGACAGGCGGAGGTCGCTGAAGGAACAGGGTACAGTACTGGATATACATATTACCATAAAAACTGAATTATGAGTTTTGTACGAATGTACGAGTTATAACGTTTCTCCCTAGTTCTACGGGTGTCTTACTCTATTAAGCACGCACTCTTGCTATCGCGCATCCGCCAGGCGAAAATCCATGGTCTATGCATGACTAACGTTGAATTTCGTGACTGTTTTTACGTATGATGTATACATGCACACGTAAATAACGCACTGAACGTTTAAAGATATTCCATTTATAGAATTACACTTGTTTGTTTTTGTTTGTTTAGTGTTGCAGTAAGAAGCACTAAATGTTAAAAAATGTAATATAAAATAATGAATATCCGAATAAATAAGATATCACCACTATACGGATAACTGTAATAAACTTAATTTTTATTAAAAGTATTAAGAAAGACTAGTACATTTCCGTGCACCCATGGAGATTGGGCGGAGAAACCAATAGACAAGGATAGCTGCAATATGGTGATAATACCAAATTATACCTACTCCGACATTAATAAAAAAGGTATGTATCTACTAAATACACTCCGCCAAAAAAGTATCGCATAAACTAGAAAAGGGCATTTATGAACCAAGATATTTTTATACGTTCACAAAAAGTTTGCCTCGTGTATGTGAACTATAAAAACACTAACAAAATAATGGAACTTAGCGTTTTTACTTTATTTTTTTCCTAAAAGAACACATTTAGAAAAATGCATATGTGTAAGGTTTGCTCAGTTGTTTATTGAAAGTCTTCCTATACGGACAAATTTTAAAGTGCGAAGTCAGAGTTCTGTACCAACGCTTTTAAAACTAAAATGAGCAATTTAACTTCAGAACAAGTGGCTGCTATAGTTGCTTTCATCGAAGATGGACGATCTCAAGCATACGTTGCTAATTTGATGAACATCAATCAGTCAAGTGTTTCTAGAGCCGTAGCCAGATATAGGGAAACAGGCATTTACAGTAGAAGACCTGTACCAGGTCGTCCAAGATGTTCTACTCGCCAAGATGACCGCTATTTACTACTACAAGCATTACGTCGAAGACATGTAACTGCGAGACAATTGCAGAACGACTTGGCTAGAGTCAGAAATACTCGTGTGAGTACTCAAACTATTCGGAATAGGTTACGACAGAGTGGATTAAGAGCTAGAGTAGCTGTAATAGCCCCTCGTCTCACTAGGAACCACCGAGTGGCTCGCTTAAGGTTTGCCAGAGAACATGTAAATTGGAACATTAATGACTGGGCCAATATACGCTTCACAGATGAGTCAAGATTTGGTCTTTACACCTCAGATAGGCGTATCTCAGTGTACAGACGAGACGGTGAGCGCTATTCGCAGTGTAATATCAGACCTAGACCTAATTTCGCTGGTGGCTCTATTATGGTTTGGGGAGGCATCTGTTTAACAGGTCGTACAGAGTTAGTACCAGTAGACAGAGGTACACTGACTGCCCACAGGTATATAACGGACATTTTAGAAGAACATGTAGTACCATATGCGCCAATTATAGGAAACGAATTCATGTTAATGCACGATAATGCACGACCGCATGTTGCAATAATCGTCCAAGAATACCTTAACGATGTTGGTATTCCAGTTTTAGATTGGCCTGCGGTAAGTCCGGACATGAACCCTATCGAGCACGTGTGGGACCTCCTTCACAGACGGATACGAACCCAAAATGTTGCCCCAGCGGACCTGCATGGACTAGCAAATGCTCTCCGTGACGAGTGGGAGAATTTGGATCAGGCTTATATACGGAGGTTAATCGAATCTCTGCCAAACCGTATGCGAGCGGTCATAAGAGCCAGAGGTGGCAATACTCAGTATTAAAAGCTACTGTTATGACATTTTTCTTTCCAAAATTATAATTTCTTGTTTTAATAAAAATCTCAAGTATGAGTTCTTGTTTTTATTTGGCCTGTATTTTATTTAAACAATCATAGAAATTATATCTTAGAGCGCATTAAAGTATATTTACAACTTTATGCTACAAACAAAGATTATGCGATACTTTTATGATTCAAAACTAAATTATGCGATACTTTTTTGGCGGAGTGTATTTTCTCCAACAAAACTTCTAACATAACTGCATACCAACCTCAGTATAGGCACATAATAGAGAACGTACAGAAATTTCACTTCAGTGTTATTCCCTATGGTCACGATTCTATTTTTTGTCTATACTTTTACTTTGTCTATTGGACTCCGCAATTCTGCGCACAAACGCAGTATAAATGGGCAATAGTTCAAACGGGACGCCAAGATTTAATAAAAAAAAATAGTGTTACACTTTGCATTGAATCGAAAATTCAACAATTCATTTCGCTTTTTTAATTATAGACAGCGATATAAACGTTATTTTGAAGGCAATTTTAAATTTATTTTCTTTACTTTTAATCTGGCAATTACAGTTACGATATTTGAGAAGCCGTTACGTCCATTAGCGGTTCTTTTCCGCGCGGGAATATTTAACTTACGCGCTATCATCCAAATTCATTCATTTAGTTCACGCGCCAAACTCTTAGACACTCAGTAGTTTTGTGATCCTTTGTGTATTTCTTGACTTTGCTATTGGTTCATCCCTTTTTTGCTACCTACCTCGCGAGTCTTTATAAGGGCTTTACACACTACTACGCACGCTCTCTGTTCCGATTCAGTTATGTTCAGTCTTGACGGACCCGTTTTGACTGGAAAACACAGAAACCACGTGCTGCGTATTCAGCATACACAAAAGCTTCGAAGTCCTTTGCCTTCAAGCTACAGCTAAGTAACTTTATCAAAACGTATCAACCGCTTTCTTTTATTTTCTTTCAGTTTGTTTATTACCTATTCTTTTAACTTTTAATTGCCAGGAACTTTGCTCTCACAAACAGTCATTTACCATTTACTTATAGAAACAGATTAATTGCGTCATTTTTAAATTAATCTCAGGAATTCAACAACCACGTGCTACTCCATTTTTGCATTAATTTTAATATCAGAATCCAGCCACCACGCGCTATTTTTTGCATTAATTTTAATCTCAGAATTCAGCAACAACGTGGCAATTTTTTCTTATCATTATTAATAAAGTTACCGTTACGTTTTTGGATCTCTCTTTTTTAAATAATCATTAGAGCGACTCCAGGATGTTCTACTCGTGTGTACCCCTTTTTTTTATTAAGTTGCATCAAGTGGAGCACACTGCGTCTGCACGCCATCTACACCTAATCGTGACAATAGGTATATGTCCATTTAATCACCAGAGTGAAACTTCTGGATATTTTCTATTCTGTTGTATAGGCTAAGTGCTTGAAATTCAAATTTAAATTAATTGCGTTTACATTTCACATATAACAATATTAGATGTATTTTCTTATTTATTGTGTAAATACTTTTCCAAATAAAGAAACACAACTGAATAATGTCGTTTTATATTAAAATTAGCAGTTCTCTAGGTAAAATCAGGTCATATCATGATGTAATGGATATAGAGCTAACGAACCATTCGGGCCGACCTGGATATCCGAATCGGCATCGACGTAATTGAAAGCTGATTGGTGATTAGATCACAATATGACTGCATGATCACACAATTAGATTATAATCTATAATAAATTATATATCAGCTATTTCACTTTAAAATATGAAATAGTTTTAGTATAATGTTTTAAATAAAAGAAAAAGTATTATGTTCAAATGTTCCTATTATTGATATATCAGCCTTAACAAAGTAGGCAATCGGATTAGTTATTACAAGTTAACACACCGTCACTACAATTGCAAGAAGAAAACGCAGAAGTTTTAGTAAAATAACAAAAGCAATGTGTTAAATTGACAAAAATTGTGTGTCATATTTATAATATTTTAATTAATTTGTTAATTTTTCTAAATCTGGAGTAATAAGAACAACAGGTGTTAGTATACTATTTGCATGATGCATCTTTATAAATTTGATTCGTTATTTTGACAAAAAAGAAAAAGCTTATGAGGGAAATTGTACCAATTATTTTTGCTTTTTCAGCTAAAGAATTGTCTATCTTTAAAAAAGTATAAAGTTTTTCGGTAACAACATAATTATTAAATTAACAATTTTTTTGTGTGACTTTCTGGAACAAAGACGGTTTGTTCAATTTTTGTTAATATGAACAACATTTTTATTACTGTGTAGTAATAAACTGTAAAAAAAAAAGTTAATATAATCATGTCACAGCTAAATAAAGCTTTATACCTATACTAATTTCGTTGACACTAACAAAGGTTTCAACTACTTCCTTCCAAGCAAAATCAGCTACAAATTAAATAGAATTAACATGAATTTACAACCGATAATTACTCATTCTCTAGCTTAATGTCGTTATTTTATGCTCGACGGAGCGCGAAGTTGTTATTTACAGTATTCATTGGATAATTTACGACCTCTTTAAACGACTCAACAACCTAACTTTAGTACTTTGATGTAATTGTACAAGTACACGCTTAGCACTTCCTTGTGCTCATACATTGCATACGAATTATGTGCATACAACAAGACGATGATATAATCGCATACACTTAATTATCTCTGTCTATGTCTATGCTTGAAATATTTGGTTTATCACGATATTATATTTTAGAAAAGAACACTATATTTAATCGTAAGATCCAGCATAAAATGCGTTTTCCGACGTATAACAATTTACGTCTGGAACTATTTGAAACCCACTGCACTATAAAATACATTGATCAGATATATAGGCGACTTTATTGGCAATTTTAAGGTCAATTTATCCAGAAAATATACTGACGTATTATCATAAATATACAATTTTGTGTTTTTCATTGCAATTTTTCTCCTATAATATAATAATCGCGAAACTTTGACAATAAGGCGAAAATTTGGTATACGCTAGTGATATATTCCCCACACATTATATATTATTATATACAGGCTTGGGATAAAGTATGGAACCAAGCAAATATCTTTAAAACAGAAATGATGGTACTGATGAAACTGTAAAAATATGTAAGGTACTTCCACTTGAACCGGAAGTACCTTACACCTTTTTTATTTAAGTGGGACAGCCAGTATATTTTTGCAGTCTATAATAGACCTTGTTTTCTCTTCCTTTTTTCAGTTTAAAATGCCTAACCAATACATGGTATAAAATAAATTGCGTTTAGTGGGTATGATTTTAAAACGGGCTCAAACTTTTTACACCACTACATTTTTATAAACGTCCATAACAAAAAAGATCTCATATGGTATATTTTATGATAATAAATAATTAAAAAGATTGTTATGTAAATTAAAGCTTAAACACGCAACAGTAAGCAATTTTATAAGGTAACCATTAAAGATCACACTAAAAACTGTTGCAATTTTCATTTCAAATTCCAGTAACGTATTAAGCAAACTAATCAAAATTAGAAAACATTAGGACACACTAAGTATATTCTCGAACCATTGAGGGCTTTATGCTGCATATTACGGAAATTCTAAACCGTAATTGCAATTATTTTTTAAAATACACTAATATATGAGTACGTTAGATGCAAAACTCGGTATTTGCAAAAATTACAAAATCTGAGTTTTGAATGTAAATATTATTCTAAGTCACGTTGCTAACTATTTATATAGCAACTCAGATGCAAAACCCAATATTTACCTAGAAAAATACATGAGAAGTCTCGACTCAGAAGCAAAACTTTGTATTTGTAGAGCTTTGTCAGGTGCATAACTACGTATTTGCGTTAAAGCAATCATACTGCTTTATTAAAGTCATGTGACTGACACATGTTAGAACTCTGCAGTAACGAGAAATAAATAGTATTATTTTTGTTTACATGTGTTTCGTTTTCTTAACGGCATCAGTTCTAGTTTTGTTTCCGTTCCTGTGTTTATTATTATTTTAAGAATAAGATTTGTTTGTTTGACAAAATTGTATAAGAGAGTACCATGGAGCTTATACCGTTAAAATTACACCTTGTGAAATAGGAAAAGGAAGAAAACGATTAGTGCAAAAGGAGAACTGGAAGAGAGTACAAATGAAAATGTTGAGGTATTTTTTTTTTATTAACAGAAAACAAGGTTTATTCTTAATATTTTTAGACACAAGCCTAAATATCTACCAGAATTTCCCACATGCAATCATGCAAAGAAAGTATATTGCTGTAAAGATTTAAGAATGCGTGATGTTCAGCAGTTCCACAGCAATCTGTATTCAACTACGGATAAAGTAAAGCAAGATATTTTTATTTTGAAGTTTTGCCAGGGCCAGGGACCAAAAAAAATCTAGTACAAATCTGCACGGAATTTCTATTAGATATTTTGTCCCTACAGTGGCTGGTACTAATATAAGAGTGTGCAAAAAAGCTTTTCTAGGCATTACCCATCTAAGTGCCGAAAGGATAGAGAGAATTGTACTAAACTTTACTATTGATGGTGAAATACCAAAAGAAAGAAGAGGTGGACATAAAATTTGGAATAAATTTAAACCAATTAAATTATCTATCAAAGCTTTTATAGAAAGTCTGAAATGTGCTGAAAATCACTATTCTAGAGGACGGTCAACGAGATTATATTTACCTTGTGATTTGAATTTTGTAAAACTATATAAAATGTTTTGCCAACATAATCAACAACATCCAGTTAAAATATCGTATTTTCGAACATATGTTAATGAGAATTACAATTTATCTTTCGGCACTACTTTAACTGATCCTTGCTCCACATGCCTTAGAGCATAATAACTGAACAAAGGATCCATACACTAAGATCAAAAGCTTTCTATTCTTTGTTAAAAAAATGATTCAAAACATGTACAAATACTTTCTTTAGATTGTCAAAAGAATTTATCTTTGCCAAAACTTCCTGATCAGGCGGCTTACTTTTCGCAACAAATAAATTTATACAATTTTACTATTGTAGTTGGTAACTCTAACTCCCGACTATCATCTGCAAATGTCACGTCGTATGTATGGTTGGAATACGAACATCAGAAAAATTCAAATGCCATCGCATCTGCTGTATACGATACTCTTACAAAGTTTAAATTTGAAGAGCAAATAGAAAAAAGTTCACCCTTTTGCAGATGGGTGCGGTGGACAAAATAAAAATAGTACCCTTGTAGCGATGATAATATACTGGTTGGGACATGAAGCTCCGGAACATATTAAAACGGTGGAAATTACTTTCCCTGTGGTGGATCATTAATTTTTGCCGTCCGATAGGATTTTTGGATTGATTGAGAGAGAAATAAAGAAGAAAGATATTATATTAAATCGAAAACAATATGAGGAAATCATTAAAAAATATTCAAACGTTTTAAGACTTGGTGAAGACTGGCAGATTTTTGAATGGAAAAGAAAAAGTGATGCCATTGTAAAAAAACCTGCCCAGTGGCAATTTCGGTGCAACGAGTCAAAAAGGTTCATATTTTTTAAAGAACAGAATGGTTGCATCACAGTGAGGGGAGAAATATTTTACCGGTCAGATACTGGCTTCGGTAAGTCAATAATAAAAAAAGGAACAAAATTGTCTCTATTAAAACCTGACCTGCAAGAAATTGGAAATTGTTTGAGGGGGGATAAATCTTCTATAGACACTTTGCTGAAGAAACACTTTGGTCTGGATTGGAGAAGTGACCCAAATTTACAGTTTTACAAAATAATAGATAGTTCTGCACATCATCGAAACACTAATAATACAGAAAATGATAATATTGACGATGAGGATCCAGAAGAACTTAGAGTATGAGCTCAATGAGTTGTTCTAAGTATTTCATAATAAATTTGTTTGTAATAATCGAATCGGAAAATAAACACTTCATTAAACGTTTTAACTACTTCTTTAAAAAACCCTTAGAAATTGCCGTTGTTTCTAAAACAATTATTTTAAAAAATTATATTGTATTGTGTTGGATTTTAATTCTGAATTTATATGGTATTTACACATTTCAGCTGCAAAAATCAGTATTTGTATATGTCACTTGCAAAACTCTGTAAATTCCAAACTTTTTTAACTTTTTTGAGGAATATAATTAGTTTGTAAGAAAAAAATAAAGTTTTTTTAACCAAAGTGACATATATATATATCATATAAAAATATAGCTGTTTGAAAATGAAAATGTAAATAAAAAATAATGATTTTTTTATGATAGCTCAGAACTACTTATAAGTCAAATACGGAGTTTTGCATTTAGTGTACTCATATATAAGGCAGTTACTGGTACACTCGTAAAAAGGTTTCGATCATTTGCAGTAGTATGCTTTAGATAAACGGACAATTTAGAAAATAAATGTGAGTTTAAAGTTTGTTAAAAATTTGCTATGCTGCTAATGCCTTTCTGTTGATGTTGGAATGGGTAAAAGTACACACTAAAAAATATTACACTTTTCCTACGGAAAATTCCTATAATGTATAGGATAAATTTACAAAAATTGGAAAATTTACTATAAAACTTTAGGTAAATTTCCCAATTTTTGGTAATTTTATCTATACATTACAGGAATTTTCCGTAGTCGCTATAAAGGACAATACGCCGTGGCAAACCTGCCCAGCGCCAGTTCTAGATTGAGGTCAAGGTCCGAGGAGAAAACTCCGGCCCCTGTCCCCATTTTCGTTTTCGATCCATCTGTAAAGATGGCGATCGAAGATTGCAGTTCGATCTCAGGGTCAATAAGAACATGGTAGTGCCTGTTAAAGGCAAACACAGGAGGCACAGTATTCTTTGCGGCACCAAGGAGAAGCACCTTGGCGGCGGCCTCATAAATGATGCTCGCGTGGCCGCCTCCTCCACCCGCCACGTCCAGAAGACCCCGAGATCTCAATCTTATAGCCGCCCTAAGCGCCGCCTCCTCCACAAACAAGTCCAGAGGCGGAACACATAGGAGTGCTTCCATTGCCGCCGTTGGCGTTGTGCGCATTGCTCCTGTTACACTGAGACATGCGATGCGCTGCACATGTGACAGTTCGTTCCTGGTGACCACTCATCTCACCCTTGGCCACCAGACGAGAGCGCCATAGGTTAGCATGGGCCTTATTATGGCAGTGTACAGCCACAAGGTAATTCTCGGGGAAAGTCCCCAAGTCCTACCCAAAATACGGCGACACTGCCAAAAAGCCATACATGCTTTTTCAGTTTTTGTTTTGACGTGCTTGCCCCAGCTCAGCCTCTTGTCAAACACAACGCCCAGATATTTGACATCCTCTGAAAAACTGAGAGCAGTACCAAACAATTGTGGTGGTTGTAATTGTTCAACTTTCCTTTTGTTGGTAAAGAGTACCATCTCTGTTTTGAGATGAGTTTTGAGAGCGGATAATTTTCAGTTAAGAGTCAACGTTCCATATAAGCGGCAAGGTGAATAAACACAACGTCCGAATATGGGGGACTGAACCCTTGAGAGTGTTGGTGGAGCATTTGCGTGATTCTCCAAAAGCGAATGTGTTCTGTGCTGTATCTCGCACAAAGGTGTATGGTCCTTTCTTTTTTGAAAAAAACACAGTAACGGGAGCTACATATCGTCAAATGTTGATCAATTGGTTGATGCCTCAACTACATGAAGATGGGGGAACTTTATCTTTCAACAGGATAGAGCACCTCCTTACTGGTACCGTGTAGTTAGAAATTATCTGGACGAAACACTTCCACAGCGCTGGATAGGCCGTGCAGCAACCGACAACCGCGTTCTCGTCCGGTGGCCAACAAGCAACCCCGATACACCGTGCGATTTTTTTCTATGGGGATTTGTGAAAGGCCTGGTTTACGTCCCTCCGCTTCCTAATGATTTAGATGTGTTAAAACAACGCATCACGAGAGCTGTGGAAAGTGTCAATGCAGATATGTTACGCTGGGTTTGGAATGAACTAGACTATCGCCTTGATGTGTGCCGTGTGACAGGAGGAGCCCATATTGAGCACATATGAGTTCCCAAAGTAAACTTTAAGAGACACTTTATAAAATAGTTTAAACGAATTCATAATAACGTTATTAGTTTTGGATTAATAAAATATTGAAAGTGTCTATTTCTTTTGTAGTAACCCTGTACATTGAGTTAAATGTTTTACGTCAAATGTCGATGCGCGCCACTCCTGCAGAAAGCTGAACAGGCACGCATTATTCATCACAATTTTGAAACGGGCAAAGGATCTCCATATCACCAACAGTGTTGCCATTGATAATATAAATGTGGGAAAAGATAAATTTACATTAATAAAACTCATCCAATATTTATTTTATTTGAGGGCAGGTACACAAAGTCTATTCTTTGCTCTAGTACCACCTTTGAGGGCTTCACGTACAGTTTGAAAACCGTTGCTTTAGATCAAAGAACTGTTAGGTTTCAAACGATTTGAACAAACTATTTTATCCTTATTACCCTATTTCTTTTTTATTTAGACTGAAGATAATCCTTTTATTTAAAATCCATCGACTTTCAAAGAAATTAAAGAACTTTTTCGACAAAAGTTTTCATCAAGAAAGATATTATCTATTTTGATTAAATAAATTAAATAATCATTGTGGTCAATGTACTTGCATTGACATTGAATATATCTGTAGGTTACATATAATACATTTTCCATCCCCGACATCCACCTTGGTTTATTATTCTGAGAGTTGCCCCACACTGGAGGGCATTCATCCTAGTGAGACCGCTTTGCCGATCGCAGTGAGCGATACGCAAAGAAAGTCGGAACTCTGATCTATTCTCATCAAGCACATAGGGATAACAGCTATTTTCGAGTATGAGTATCTTGTGCTGCCATCTATATGTACAGCACGACCCACTCTAAATACGAACACCCGACTAATCCCGAAGGGCGCTACCCTTAGGATAGCTTTAGCGACGATTAGCAAACTACAAAACGTTCATCGGAATGAAGATATTCCTTGCGGAATATCTTCATTCCGATAGTTCCCGATGTATCTGGTGTTTGGAACTGACCTGGCATCTGTTATAGACGACATCTCTAATTATGACATCGGCACATCTAAAAAGAGTTATGAACAAGATTACAGTAACTTTCATTATCATTTTAAGAATAAAAAAGTATTTTAATTTATTAATCTTTTAGAAAAAATAAAACCTTTCTCTGCCATTAAATATTAAATCCTATAAAATGAAATATTCCCACCAAAAATTTGATTTCTAAATCAGCTTTTTAAGCTTGAGAAAATGATATTCCATTCAAAAGCATTTGAGTTTTCTGTGAAATATGAAGCTTCTCTTGTTGACTCACTTGTATATTTGGTTTAAAGGAACAATCGAAAATAAAACTTTCTGCACTCAATCATCAAAATACTGCACTGAAACGAAGAAATGATAGAATTAAAAAATAATTCTTTATAATGAAATATTAAATACAACAAAAAAATATTTCACCCAAGAATTAGTGAGAATAAAAAGGTAGAGCTTTTGATTAATTTAAAAGAAGAAATACATATTCATTAAAATTTTATATAAACCACTACAATTTGTTTACCAGCAAATTGTATGTAAGGATGACAACTGAATATTAGTTTATTTATATGTTATATGACAAACAAGAAAATATAACATTTTACTATAACAGCATTGTGGATATTAACTTAAACCAAGAAATCTGCTGTGTAAAAAGCCAACAAATAAGTTCCTACAGAGCAAATTTCAAATATACACGTACGAAGGAACAAATATATCTGTAAGAAACTATCTGCGAATAGGTAGAGCTTTCACCGATGCCAAAATTGTATTGCACAAATATAAACTTTACGAATTTAGAGCGAAATAAGAAATAAACTGTAAATGAAATATCGTTTGCACAATAGCCAGTACGTTTGCGCTACAATACATCTTTAAACTGATTCGTTTGCTTGGAACAATTTTGGAAATGATATAGCTTTTTATTTGACTAGACGGGAGACAAATGCCCCATGGCTTTCCAAACGCTGCACTAGGAATATATCGCTTCGATTGCAATTTCTTTCCTTTTCATACTTTTCTCTCGACTATATTTAGGTGTAGGAGCCTTTCTTCACTATTGTGATATCATACTATTTGACGGGTGCTCTGATGAAAAGGTATTCTATTTAGATTGTCTGCTTTCTTTACCGAGAATCTTCTTTCAGCAATAAAACGTTTATAGTACTTTCATTTCCGTCTAGTCAATAGATATGGTCGCTTGCAATAAAAGGAGTCTGGATCAGCCGAATTGTAAATCAATATCTGTCAGTAACGATACCAGAATGAACACATTTTAAACACGAGCCCTTAGAATATCTGAAAGGTCAACCTTATGATATAAAAATTAAAGAAGACAACAACTTAGCAGTATGTTTGCAGTTGCAGTAGCAATGAATTATTATTCTTACACAAATTAAAACGGTAATTTAACATATGTAGATCCGTAAGAACTTTTATTAATTCGTTTTTAAAAAGTTTAGTACTCAATATTTAATAATAATGCCTATTTTTTACAAGTGAGTAAATTTTAAAAACTAATTATGCGAAGTTGAAACTAATTACATTTTTTTATGAAAACGGCATAAACATTTTGAGAGCTTAGGCAGACATTCTGAGTCTTTTTGTTGTATGTCTACAGCAATAAAACTCACTCTTTGACAGTAGTTAAGTGGTGATATATAAATATTTTGAAAGTAAATATAGACAAAGCAAAATTAATTATTTTCCTACAAAAACCGACATATTACATATTACATTTCATTTAGTAGTTGATGTAGCCATCAACTACTGCCACATATATCCGATAAAGTTTATACCCATCAGATATTCAGAGCCAAAACTAAACAGGATATTATACGATTCGGATTCGCTATCCGGATGTCCGAGTCCTATGATCTGAATACGTATATTATAATCCGAATATACGGATCCACTATCTGAATCTGGATTCTAAGTTTCGTATAAAGGATCCAAAACCGAATAATCGAATAAAAACTTATCCGAATCCAGATCCTAGGTTTTAGATAACGCTAACATTTAGATTTAAATATCCGGTTAAAAAATTATCCGGATGCAGATAACAACTCTAGTACTTACCTACACTTATTTCTTTGTACTATCACGATATGCAAATCATAGAATCCGAATCCACTATCCGGATTTGTGTTTAAAATCTTCTTTTCTTGACCAGTATAATTATTTAAGATCCGGATTTAGACCCCAAGAAGCTGCTTCGAATGCTATCTAGATGCGGGTGTTTGGATAGTAAATTATTAGCATCTAAAATTAACAGAATTCGGATAACAGCTCTTGTAGTGGTCGAGGGCAAGTCGAAAAAGTGGGTTTGTTAGGAATAACTGCAATTGAAATTTCAAACAGAAAACCTATGCAAAGTTGGCATAATATTTTCTGGACTATAAAAGAAAAGAAAGCGATAAAGTACATGTTACACGAAAGAAGATGATAAAATGTGCTACAAATCAATCCAGTAGTACTCCTTAGAAAGAATTATTTAAGCAGCCAAAAACATCCTATAAGCCTGTTTATACATATATTACAACTGCATATCTATAGTATACAGCTTATTTATAATATTCTGGTAATTTTAAACAAATGCAAAATCCAAATAAAATTTAGAAAAATATTATTGCAAGGAAGAACATACCTTAATGAAAAGTATACGTATGATACTTAACGTGTTCACTATAATATATAAAGCCTTAATGAATAAAAATCATTAAAATGCAGCTATTTATATTTATATAATAATCTATTCTAAGGAAATAAATAAAAGAATTGGTATAATGAAAGCGGTTAGAACATACAAACTTAGAGAAGAAGAAACAGCTAAGCTATATACGGAAAGATTTGAGAGAGAAATGAATAAAATTAAGTATAATATAAACAGTATGTCAATAGAAACACTTTGGAAAACTGTCAAAGATATATTGCTAACCGTAGCAGAAGAAACCTGTGGATTCAGCAGAATAAACAGGAATAAAAAACAAACAAATTGGTGGACGAACGAAATAAAGGAAGAAATAAAAGTTAAAAAACAAAAATGGAAGATATATTTCAGTAACAAAACTAGCAAAACATATGGGAGATATAAAAAGCAAATAAAAGAATAAAAATCAAAGAATTAGTAAACGCAGCAAAACAAAAATCGTGGCAAGATTTTGGGGAAGCTATGGAAAGAGATAGTAAAGGAAATCAAAAATTATTTTATGGAGTGTTAAAAAGCATAAGAAAAGGCAAACAAAATAGAAGTATTTATGTAAAATCAAAGGAAGGAAGAATATTGAACGAGGAAGAAAACATAATGAAGCGATGGAAAGAATATTTTGAAGATTTACTCAACATGGAAATAACAGACTCAGTAAATATACAGGAGGAAAATGAGATTTACCCAGAAAACAACGAGCCCGCAGAGGACGATGAAATAACGACAGAAGAATTATTAGAAATGATAAAGATATTAAAAAGCAGCTGGAAATGATGGAATTACAACTGAAATGCAGAAAAATATTGGACAAACTGGAATAGAAGTTATCAAGATACTATATAATAAGATATAGAAGGAGCAAAAAATACCAGAGGACTGGGAAGTGGGAATACTGCTACCCTTGTATAAAAAAGGAGACGACAACGAGTGTAAAAGTTATCGTGGAATTACCCTACTGAGTACTATGCTAAAGGTATACGAGAGAATTCTTGAGAAAAGATTGAAAGTAATAACTGAAGTACAACTTGAAGAGGCACAGTGTGGTTTCAGGAAAGGTAGAGGAGTACAGGATAATATATTCATATTGAAACAACTGCTAGAGAAAAATACAAGTAATGATAACATATATGTGGCTTTTATAGACATAGAGAAGATTTTTGACTGTATACCAAGGGATCTGATATGGAAAAGCCTTGATAAAAGAGCAATAAATAGCAAATTGAAAAACGCAATTGCTAGTATATATCATAAAACCAGAAATTACATCAGAGTGGGTGCAATGCAGTCGGAAGAATTTTTAACTAAGGAAGGATTGCGACAAGGGGGAGTACTTAGTCCTACACTCTTTAGTATAGTCCTTGATGACACCTTGAAATAGATTAAAAAGAAAACAAAGAAATTACAGATAAGGTATAAAGACATGAGGATAGTGGAAATCGCGGAAAGTGTCTTTGCCGACGATTTGGTGGTGTACGCGAGGAATATAAAGGATCTGCAAGCAAATTTAAATATTTGGGAAACAGCTCTGAAAAAGAGAAATATGACGATAAATATAGAGAAGACTAAAGTTATGGCAATAGGGAAATACGATGGGAAAATAATAATTCATATAGATGGAAAGATTATAGAACAAATAGAAATATTTAAATATCTAGGAATAAATATATATCAAGAAGGTAAAGAGGAAGCAGAAATTAACAACAGAATTGAAAGTGGGATAAAATTATATTATGCAATGAACAACGCTTTTATAAGGAAGAAGGAGATTTCAAAGAAAACAAAAATAACGGTGTTTAACACAATATTTAAACCTATGTTGACGTAGGGCTGTGAGAGTTGGATCTTGAATAATCAAACTAAGAGTAAAATACAAGCGTTGGAGATGAGGTATTTAAGAGCGGTTAAAGGGGTCACCCGAAGTGATAGAATAAGGAATGAGAAGATAAGAGAAGAATTAGGAGTAGAGCCGATTTTAGAAAGCATAGAGAGACAGAAATTGAAATGGTTCGGACGCATGATACGTATGGAGGAGGAAAGACTGACGAAAAGAGTATGGCTGGCAAGATCAAGATACAAACGAAAGAGGGGCAGGCAAAGAAAAACATGGGATAGTACAGTTGAAGAAAGTTTGAGAAAAAGTGGAATATCCTGGAATGAAGCAAGATGAATGGCAAAAAACAAGAAAGAATGGGCAGCGTTTATCTATAATAAGAAATAAAAGTGTTTGTGTATAGAATTTACCTTCACACCCATAGGGTAATTAAGGTTACTGATTATACAGAATGTTCCTAAATATCATGTACATAAGGAAGGGGGTAATTATTTGGTTTATTTTGTGCCTAAAATTTCATATAAACATAGGTCTGCAAACGCTTCGTTACCAATCTGCAGGGTGTTGAAATTTCAAGATTTTTTCACTTTTTACTGTATAGCTCCTACAGTTTTTGAGATATTTTGCTCAAATTTGGAAGGTGGGTTACGCTATAAGGCCTGCATCATTAGCCATGCCAAATGATGATGTAAATCTACAGGATAATAATTTCTTCGGGGTCATGCCCTCTTTTCCCACCCTGAACTTTTTTGCGATGCGCCACTGCTAGATTCTAAAATACGCAATAAATTTTCTGTCTTGTTTAGAAACTTTTTTATCTCTTGTATTTTTTTCTTATCTCTGACCGTTATCGAGAAAAAAAAATAGAAAACAATTTTCTGTAATTCGCCAGAGAAAATTAAATTTTTTAAAATGGTCTAGCAGGCTCTGGCTTTATTCAGATAATCAATTGAGTTTATTAATTTGACAACTGACATTAGAAATCGTAACTTGTGTCTGTATAAGTAAAGTTAAGTAAGTAAGTAAGTAAAAGTATTTTAAATACTCGTTATAATTTTGTAAATATGCCAAATTTCACTAATTCTGAAATGGCTGACATGCATTTTATCTACGGCCTTGCGAATGGAAATGCAAGAGAAGCCAGGCGTCTGTACATGGAGCGCTATCCCAATAGAATGATACCCGATCATCGAATATTTTCAAATATTCATAGGCGTCTTGGAGAAACTGGAACTTTTAAAAAGAATACTAATGATGCAGGTAAACCACGTACTGTTAGAACACCACAGATCGAAGAGGCTGTTCTGAATGAAATAGACAGACATCCTCGCACCAGCACCAGAAAAATCCGTGAACATTTAAATATTAGTCATCAAGTTGTTTGGCGTATTCTACGTGTTTCCCTGCTATACCCTTACCACATTCAAAGAGTGCAGGCTCGTCTTCCCCGAGACTTCCCTTTAAGGATTGGTTTTTGCCAATGGTACCTTAATAAGCTAGCGGCAGACCTCATTTTTTATTGTAAAATCCTTTTTACCGATGAAGCGAATTTTTCAAGGACTTCAATTATGAATTTCCACAACAACCACACGTGGGCAGACGAAAATCCACATGAAATTGTACAAACGCATTTTCAAGAACAGTTCTCATTAAATGTATGGGGTGGTATAATTGGAGATAATTTGATGGGTCCTTGTTTTTTGCCTGGTCGACTTACTGGTCAGTCATACAGGCTGTTTTTCCAGAATGAATTGCTTTTATTACTTGAAGACTTGCCCCTTTTACTTAGAAATCAAATGTGGTATATGCACGATGACGCCCCATCACATTTTTCTATTTTTCTCGGGATTATTTAAATGAAGTATATGAGAATAGGTGGATAAGACGAGGTGGACTTCAGCCTTGGCCCCCTAGGTCCCCTGACTTAAATAGTATAGATTTTTTCCTGTGGGGACATCTCAAATCTCTAGTGTATACAACACCTGTGAATACTGTTGATGACTTACGAAATCGAATAATCGATGGATTTGAAACGATAAGAAATACTCCAGGAGTATTTGAGAGAGTGCGAGCATCAATGAGAAGAAGAGCGGACGCCTGTATAAGGGTTGGAGGAGGACACTTTCAACAATTGTTGTAGCATAGTTTCCTTGTCATTGTTATTAATTAGGGTTTTTATTGTTATTAGTTATGTTACTTTGTATTGTAATAAAACAATGCTACGAAAACCGGGTCAACTCGTGAAGAGTTCTGATCCCCAAATTGAAATTCACTTACAGCCTGAAACATTCGACACCAGATATCAGGGAACTGGGATAGCGTACAGCATTCTCGGGCACAAGCAACCAACAAATCTCCAATTAACAGTATTAACGTATGGTAATTACCAAATTTCTGATTTAATTTTGCAGATAGCAATTCCAAACAACTTTTTCTTAGCAAAGTTTGAAAAGAAAGACAGTCCTCTTTCATCAACAACAACTATTGTCATGGAAATCCCCTTAACAATCCTGATACTTCAGTTTAAAAAAAAAATAAATATACAGGCGCATCCCTAGTTACCTACATTATATACAAAGTGAGTACTAGAAAGTTAGACGTAGGTACATGTTATACAATAACACAATAATATATAAAATATTCTATACAATTAATAAAATAAATTTGATGGTATTCAATTCTTGACATATTCAACAACAAATAACAAATGTCATAGCACTATATTCATAGGTTGAATGAAAACGTTCATTATTAAACTGGTGTTATTTGCAATAATTTTCGATCATTGTTGTTTTTATCATTTTATAGGGCACAGTCGGGTGATTTAGTTCTGTGGTAGATACGAAACACAATCAGACCCGGCGTCTCAAACACTAAAAAGCAATATCACTTTTCTGAAGGAACACCTTCGGACGGGTCGAAAACAAGTGTTTCAAAACTGGCACGACACCACTAAATATGCACTGTTTCAAAATTAGAGAATCAGAAACTAATGACATTTCAATACGGCACTGCGAAAAGCAATACAGCCATTTCTTACAGAATCACTTTCCTGATATACTGCTGTGGTCTGGCAACCCGGGTTTTTGTAAATTCAGTTTTTTTTTGTTCATTCCGTGAAGCGTTTGTCAATGTTGCGAGAAATTTCAAATTGTTTTATTTTCAAATAAGATTTAGTTAATGTTTTGGATTGTTTAATTTGTTTATTTTATTGTTCAGTTGTTAATATTAATTTCAGTCAGGTGTACATTTTGCGTTCACTGGTATTGTATACATTTTGTTTTGTTTTGCGAGTTCGTCCGTCTGCGGACAGATCTGTGTGCGTTGCATCGCACGCATCTGAGATTTTTATACTTATACGATTGTTTAACCTTGTGAGTTCAGTTCCTTGATCGATACGAAAATAAGTAGATATATAAAGTTGTATTCCATTGCTGACATTTTGTGATTATTGATTTCAAGTTTTGAATTCACGTTTCTGATTTTATTTCGTTCATCACGGAACTCATTTAATAATAATTGATATTGTATTTTTGTGTACACAATTTTAGATATAAGATCTGTTATTATTTTTACGTGCAGGAAGATATTTTAAGTTTAAAGAGTTAATTTCTTGTTCGTTGTTAATTTTTCTGATTTGTAATTATTTATTAATCACCTCGGGTTGGGTGAATAAAAGCATTGTGCTTGCTTTTATTTTTCATTTATTTAAATTACTTGAATTTTCCACGTAAATTTAGTTGTTTTAATATTGAGACCACGTGGATTGAATTTAAAAAAAAATTATTATTATTATCTTCCTGAACTTTTTGTTTTCTGTTGCTTTGTAAAAGGATTTTGAATTGTCCTTTTGAAATTTTAAAGTCAATTGCAGTTTTGATTTAGACCAGGACCTTTTTGTCCAAGGTTCTTTTTTCTGCAGTTTGTAATTAATTTTTTTTTTTTTAAATAATAAAATTATTGAATTTTTATGTCATTAAAAATACTGTTCTTTTATTTTTAATTAAACCGTTTAAAAATTTCTTTTGAGTATAAAAGAAAGTCAGATTTCTTTCACCCACATTTTACTGTTCATGACAGTAACCCTGAGTTTAATTGTTCTTTTGCGCCTTATAAAAATTGTTATCATTTGAGCGAGCTAATTTAATTTTTCATTTTTAATTTCATTTGACATTTTTGTTGGTACATTTAGTACACAGCATATTGCTATTCACCAATCGCCGTCAAAGTTTGAATAAGAATGGCGCGCTTCTGGAGTATTTAAATATTCGTATTTGGGGTGACGGCTACTGTGTACCTATGCCCTAACAAATGGTATGCGTGAAATTTTTACCAATAAGATGATACAATTTGTTTGTATATATGTAGATTCAATGAACAGACGTTTTAGATCTTCAGCTAAATTCCAAATGGAACAAATAATCCAAGCACATCCTTTTACTTTCTCCTATATATAATTTCTAGTTAATATTCTCATGAAACATAAAATTCCCTACTTCTAAGAAGTTAATCAGTCACAATCGAATGTAGAATATTTCAATCGATAGCCAGAAATTGAAAAGTTATGTTATTGTTACTAGATTAATCATGTCGTGAATTGCACAATAACGTAACAATATAAGTTTAAGCTGCTTATCGTAGGCGTCAATGTTATAGCAATTCAGTTGTTATTATGTATGATGATTTCCATAAAATTTATACGTATACAGTACATACCTATCATAAGTTGCATAACGTCACGCAATCAACCGGAGGCTTGTTAAATAATACATTAGTAATAGTATAATACGGCATACTTCAGTTCGGAGATATTTCTCAATTTCCCCAGTGCATTACTACAAGCAGAAATGCTGACTCAGTGAAAAATTCATATTCAAAATTATTCGTATGCGTAACCAGTATACGGACCGAGAGTAGATACGTCAAAGGAGCTGTCGTCCCTCGTAAATTTAGTTTGTGTTTAAAGTTGACAGCAAATAAGTTGCAAGTGCTACTATGTACATTCCAAAGCGCCGAGATTAATGTACGGATATCAACAAAATTATCGATTAAAAATTACAAATGCATTTCTTTAGAAATATAATATATAATATAAAAATATTGATCTTAATATATTATTTCTCACGTAATAGATACACAAGCAAATAACATTTATGTATTTCAGCAATCTTATATACATGAAAATATTGGTCTATTTTTTATACGAAGTCTTTACTACTTTCAGCATTTTTCTTACTTTCTACAAGAATTTACCTTCGTCGCAATAATATATCGAACAGAAGCCGTTGAAAGTATCTAAAGCAATGACTGTCATTCAAGTTTTACGGTTATATGCGAAAACGTTTTTGACACTCAGCTTTTACGATTTTTCCAGAAATAACTGAAGACATTAATGTAAATACGCTGTAAATGATTTTTATATTTTCGGTTTATAGATGACAGGCAAAGGTTCCTAGATGTCACTCGCCGATTTGAATGAAACTTGGAGGATCTGTAGTAAATTCTTACCTTCAGAATTATATATGTGTACCTAAATATCTTCTGTGACACCAACTAATAATTTTTTTTATGATGATAATAATACCTCATAAATTTGAATTACAAAAACCGGTATTTCTAAATCGACGCACGTACTAAAGGAATGTTTTAATATTGCATCTATTACATTGCTAGTAGACTAGAACGATGAAAGGTAGGTTCTCTTTTTCTAATAGCTTTTCTAACACCACAAAATTTTATACATTTAGCAAGTCATAGACGCATCACAGATCATGAAATTTAAAAAATATAAAGAATATGGAGTATTTGTTATAATTTTTTGTTTTACATTGTAATAAAGTCAATTATATTACATCTTAACAGAATAGGTATCAACCTGTTTCATATGCAAAAAGAAATAATTAACAAGTAGCAGCACAAAAAGGAGGTTACAAAATACCCCTAGACTCAGATATAATGAAGTTTCAAAATGGTAGTAATTCCCTTAAAAATAAATCAATGTCTGAAACCATGGCATCATAGATAGAGAATGTTAAATATTTCAAGAGAAAACTATTTTATTTTTGAGAGTATACCGGTTATGGGAGCGGGGTTTGAACACTGGACCTCATAATTGATAGCCAAGTGTGCAAACCATTAGGCTATCAGTCGGGCTGCTTAAAATAATAATAAATACAAACGTTTTAACTTTGGTTAGTACCATGCTCTATAGTTCGCTCGGGTTTCGGTTGGAGATGCGATTAATGCGTATAGGTATATAATATGTATACTGTCATTGTTGTTGTAATCATATAGATCAGTTTGACATTGGAAAGGATGATAGCGGCATAAGTAAAGGTATGGAATTTTCGCAAATAAAAAACAAAAATTTCGTATTTATGAAATAAATCAACTTATTTTGGTAATTTTTTTTTAATGTAGAAGTAAAGTTTAAAAAATCAAAAGAGCCGAATTAATTAAAAGCGAACATTGTTGAAATTTCAACATTTGATTCCTTAAGAGTCGTTCTTCGGTCCGTTACGACGACATTGTACTTGCTGAAGAAGTGTTCTGCGTCTACGCTGTTGATTGGACACTAAATTCTCTGTAATAACGCTTGAGCAAAGAACTGGAAGCAGCATTTGGCAACCAACAATATGTCCTGCACGTTGGGATCTTCATTTCTGTTAATTGACCGAAGAATTAACCTATGAAGGTGAATATGCCCATCACATCAATTAACTCAGGTTGAGAGAGTCCTCTGAAAAAAGGAATTTCCGGAAAGTTTTCGAGCAATACGTTTGCGTTTAAGGTGGTCGTGCTTGCAGCCACACATGAGCAAAATAATTGACCAATGTGAAAGAAAGCCTCGTTTTGTCTTATTTAATGTCATGTGGAGAAAGAGTTTATTGAAACTTTTGCCGATCGCTGTTTTCAGGATTGCTTTTAGTGCCACATCAATTCTTTCATAGTCATTAAGTAAACGTAAATAATCATTGAAATATGAAACTGCTATGAACCAAGAGTTTCATCGGGTGACAACGGGTGCTAGATAAAGTTTTGTTAGCAGATGAGGTACGTTTTCTTTCAAGTACTTCAAGTAAGAATTAAATGTTTTTCGCAAAAAAGACACAAATTCCTATATTACGCATTTATTCGCAATTATATGTAATTTCAGCATTAATTCGCATATATTTCGTAAATACGAAAATTCTAGAGGTACGGAATAAGTCATATGAGCGGCGCACTTCAATCATTTATGTTCTCATATATTTTTCTCAGATATTTCTTGAGAATATTTCGAATTAATATATCGTCAATTTATTGCGATAAGTCATGAAGTTAATTTTTTTTCATTTTCGAATTTAAGATACTAAGTACCTACTTATTTTACTTTTTTTCTATCCATGAAAAACTCTCTAAGTGTATCCGACACCTGCACAAACCCAAAATAGACACCCCTTTTTTTATTAACTACGCTGTCGATTTTTACAGTGCAAAACCTCATTTAGTAACTTAGTGATACCTGGATCACTTATTTAGTGGATGTTGAAATAAAGCGGCAAATTTATTAAGTGGTAGGTAGTTGATGAGTTTTTGCACTAACAGAGGACCGCATATTTGACACCAGGTAAGGTTATGTTTAATGTTGTTTGCTGTTTTCGTTTTGATGGTAGACTTTTATCTAAGTTTTTTAAGGCTTAGTTCTTTTAATAATAATAATAATAATAAACTTTATTTGTCCAACAGTCACTAGACCAGTTACAAGACAATATTCATAACTAAACGTTAAGAAAAAGATACAAGAAAAACAAAACTCTAAATAAACTATTTTACATTTACGGCAATGCATGAATGTATTACTTGTTGCGCATACAACACAAACATAAATCACACACAAGGATAAAAAACTAAAGAATCAGTACAATAATCAATTTCAAATTAACAACTAACAATAGTGTTCTTAATAGATTTTAGACAAAAGAAATAATAATTGCATTCAAAATATTACATTCAACTACAAGAAAAAATGCTCTTAACAGATCGAAAATTTAAGAAAAAGAAACAAAATACGTATAAATAAACAATAATTGCTGTTCTAATGGTAAGAGTGGCATTTAATTACAAGGAAAATCAGCGTAAAACTTATTCAAATTAGTGGCCATATGATATAGTGGTGATTTAATTAAGATGTTTGTTCTAGCTTTAGGCACACTCAGCAACTCACAAGATCGAGTATAGTGATAAGGTACACTAATGTTAATATTTGCAAGAAATTGTGGTGAATCAATCTTGTTAATAAACAAATTAAATAAGAACCTTGCGCTTTCAACAATAATCGATTCAATAAAAATAACCGTTGATAATATGAAGGTATATGGAGCGAAAAAATATATTTAGAATATTTATTTAATTTTATCATAAAATAACCATGTTCACTTTATTTTAGTTTTGGTTACAAAAAATCATTAAATTAGTAACTATCATAAACAAATTGCGCCAAAAATCACTAAGAGCGCGATAGTTGTATCTAGTTTTTCTTAATTTTTACTTAATTTACAAAATTTACATTTTGGAGATATTAAGTATATGTTGTATCTGCCTTTTATTTAAAACATAACAGTATGCCTAAAAAACATAAAAGATAATTTAAGCTGCTATCTTAAATATTTTTCTTGAATTTGCACCCCAAATTTAAATTTCGAATATCCAAAAGTTCGGCAAATGTAACTTAATGACTAAACTGACGATAAGTATATGATGGTATTTGTAAGAGTGTAGCAACCGAAAACTTGAGAAAAAGAATGAGGGTACAATTAAAAAAAAATAATGTCGGGAGGAGGTTAAAGGCTATTTTCAAGGAGTGTTATAACAGACTGGTGCTGGGAACCCAGGCCATCCTTTGGATGCCCACGTCATTTTGAGGCGTCTAGACAGTTCCGAACTAGCTTCGAGTTGCACTTACTGCACTGATCGTTGTCTGGGTGTCGGAGAATGTAGCGACAGTTTTATCTAACCCGGCCCATCTTCCTACTTCTCTGATACAGTGATGAATTGCAGCAACCTCAGTCTGGAATGTCGTCGTGTCCTTGCTTAAGCTTACCGAAAAAGCCTGTCTGGGCTTTTTTTTCGTGTGTGCCCGCACCTACGCTGTAATCAGTCTTAGAACAGTTTGTATACTAGACTTCTTATCAGTTATTATAACCTGATAATTTATAAGTAGGTTGAATTTCTAAACCATGGCGTTACTTAGGATCTCCATAAGGAGCACCTCCTTAAGTTCATCTAATAGTTTTCAATAGTTAGCACCGTGCGATTTGCTTATAGATGTTTGACTGTGCATAAGTCTGTATACAGCAGACTTATGCTGCTACTACTTGTATATAAATTTATAACGGTGGCAGGTTTAGGATTACCTCCATTGCAGCGGTAAGGGTTAATCTCATCATGCCCGTGGCACACAGAGAAGCCAGCCTTTGTATGCCACCTCAGTTTTTAGCCGCCTTCGCTTGCCTCATTTTTGGCTACCATACCACTGCTCCGTATGCTGTCATGGATCTAATTACCATTGTGTTTAACCACAGAGTTATTTTGGGGCTGACCGCAATTTCTCCCACACAACCTCCTGCAACTGCCCAGGATAATAGTGGTTTTTTTATTGTTTTCTAGATATCTGTGTTCCATGTAGGTCTTTCAACAAACCACACAAAACACTAGTGTTGGTAAATCCTCTAGCAGGCTTTGTTTCGTCGACGTGACGATATTCTATCGTTTGTTATACAACAAATAACGAAGAAATTGTCATATGTATAAGTAATTTTTAAAAACAAAATAAAATGTTCGAAACAAGTTTTCACAAGAAAACTAATGAGAAACTGATACATTTGAGGGCTAATAAAGAAATAAACCTAAAGATATAGATATTACCAAACATCACCAATATAGTCAATGGTGTAACACAGGAGATCGAAATACATTATCAGTATCCAGGTCATGTTATATTATAATTATAATAACTCTAATTATAAAGTTTGTTGTCACTATTTTTATCGGGGTACTATTACACAAAAGCAAATCGAAATACAGATTTCACACTTGATTTGAACTCCTTTGCGATCACTGCATACTTCGCTAATAAGAAACAAGGCCAAACTTAAGAGGTTAACAGTAATTTGATAAATAAATATCAAAATTATTATTATTATGCCTTTTCACAACATAATGCGTTGTTAAACGAATTACATTTCCTCAAAAAGGAAAGTCTTATTATTACTATAATTAACTTGCAATCACAAGAAAAAATGCAGGCAAATTCTTTTTCTTTAAGTATTTACGCGCAATTGCACATAATTAAGCATAATTTCGTTTTTTAAGGCATAGGTATTTTAAACGATTCCACATAGATAGAATAATGATCACCATTAAATGCGAAAATCGTCCTGTTTTCGAATATGCACTGAAGATTTCTAAATTTCAATCAAAAACAAGCACACACCTTGCAGCAATGCCCGTCACATTTTTCTTCGAAAATACATATGATCATGTTATGATGTGTATTAGCCAGTGAAGAACAGAAATACGTTGCCATTTGCTCGAATTTCTAAGGATATTTACATGCAGGCATTCGTCAAGTATAGACGATTATTTGCAATGAACTAATTATAGTGCAAGTGAGCGAAAGTGCGAACAAACGTTTTCTACGGACTGTCGGTAAGAATAAAAAAAACCAAACAAGAATGTGAACCGGGAAGGAAAAATAGGTATGATACGTGTAGAAAATATTCTGCTATCATTAGTCGAGAAAGGTTTCTTGATTAGAGGAAATTGAGATAAGAACCAATATTATTGAAAATTACTTAGAATAATAGACAATATCGTTATCAGTCGGCGCAGAAATATTTATTTCTGTCGATATATCAGCCCATAATCTCTTTTATTACCATCTTCTAATAAAATTTATCAGTGGGGTAATTAAACATATCTATATTTTACT
Organism: Cetonia aurata; assembly: GCA_949128085.1. Taxonomy (NCBI): domain Eukaryota; kingdom Metazoa; phylum Arthropoda; class Insecta; order Coleoptera; family Scarabaeidae; genus Cetonia; species Cetonia aurata. Next base: position 6,363,097 of record OX421885.1, read on the forward strand.
CCGAGAGCGTTTTGTTAAGCAATATTAGTCGCCCACACAATATATCGTAGCAAAAATGATGATGCATATTATGCTTGATTTGATTTGATTGACTGGGTACGGGTCAGATTTTTTTATCATCCCCTTAACACCGCGGTCTAAGGCCTATTGTATTATGCCGTACCTAAGGAAATGCTTCACATAAACAAGTTAGTCTCTTTAACTAGGTTTAGTAGCCTATGCCGTCAATCTTTTTCCATCCGAACTGTCAATATGTTGGTTGCTTCCAGCAATAGCAGTATTTGCCGTTCCAATGCAACTCATTCAAAACCAACGTGGTAGACTGTCTCTTCTTCCTCCTCATTTCCTAATCTCCAAATAGGCTCATCTTTAAAGATGCTAATTTTATGTAGGTATTTCCTTGGAGTGCTGTGTCCTCTTAGCAGACTCGTCACCGTTCTAGGTTCTGTACTCACAATCACTTGATGAGCCAGCACATCCGCAACTAAATATAGTAATGGCAGCCGCATCATCACTTTTCTCTATATCTTTATATATTATATCGTTTTAATTTTTGTGGTTAATACAATATAAACATTCACACATTTTAGATAAAATGTTTTAAGACTGTCAGACAGTTGAAACTTTATTGCTACGAAACTTGTAGATAAATCTTTTGAAATCCCAATTAAATTCTATTAAGTAGACAACTGTTTAATTTTACTAAACACCACCCAGAGTCATCTATAATGCTCTCAACAACTTCAGAGATAAACCAGATCTCAAATGATAGAGGGCAATGAATAGTAATTCTGCCCCACTCTAACGGTTTCACGTCCACCTTAAACGAATAGGAAGATATACTATACTATTTAGTAACCCTCGGGATGTGGACGGAGTATATATCGCTCCGGCCAATGCTCCTTATAACACCCAATATAGCATCTAACATTTAAGTATCTTTACTGTGCTTGTATAGTTATTAATTAGTGATGCTTTTCTATACGTTAAATTAAATAAGAAACTAAATTACAAGTGAAATTAATTTATTTTAATAAGTGCCCAGAAGGCAACAAAGAAATAAACCCTTTCAAGGTATTGTCAGGTGAGTAGAATCATTTACTAAATAAGAAACACTATTATAAAGATTTCTACTATCTTAATTCAGACCCAGAACTTATATTTGTCGTTTTAATAACATAAGTAAAAATTCAAATTTCCCCCCGAATTCCCATCATATGAACATTCATGTTAGTCAATGCGCCAACTAAAAGAATACATAAAACCGACAAATAGCTTGTAAAAAGAACCCACAGAATCATGACCAACCTCACATATCAAAATCACTAGGTTTTTCAATTTATACATCAACAAAAATTTAATCTTGAAATCTTTTGTACGTAATACAGAGTTCAAAAGATGATAAAATTGCTTACTGCTGGCATGAACTACTCTTCCAATATAAATTCCATGTTCAATAAATCATTTCAGCTCCCATGAAGTGTACCAAGGCGCCGGTAAAATCCCACAACCAAAATTGCCTCGAATGTTGTTCTTCAAAACCCCAGGATTAGATGAGGGCCACCAAAAATCTCCAAATAACTGGATACATATCGTCTTTGCACAAAACACCTAGTACTCTCATCCAAAGTAAGTAAATTATATCACTTTTATAATTTCATACCGATAAATAAAATAATTTTCAGATAAAAATTTCGAAAAGCCCATTTGTTTGCAACAACCTCTCCATTTCCAAAGCGGAAACTACCCCGGCAACAACCAAAAAGATATCGTTTCCTACGATACGACTGAATTAAAATTCCCAACGTCGAACATTCATCGAAAGACACGAACTTACCATCAAAACCATAGTAACAAGCATTAATTGAAATTATACGAACAAGTAAGTTGTTAGTCGGAATTTTACATTCATTACATAATGAAGTAGATAATAAGAATAAAAATACACTTGTATAACACAATTTGGATTTCATCAAGCATAATATTGGTTCATTTTCAATGTTATTTCTCCATTTTCTCACTTTTTTGAACCATCGATATAGTGACCATCAGAGAGTAAAAACGTGAAAGTAGAATATGCGCTTTGGAATGTAGGGGTGGTAAAACTATTTAGAACGGGTCTCAAAAGTGAACTGGACCTAGAAATCGGCCACTGCATATATTTCCCAAATATTTCTTAACCCATTAGTGCATTTTGGCCCTTTAAACGGACGTTGATTTTTATTATGATAATAACTGTATATAATGAAGTGGGGGTGATTTGACCGTTAATTGCAGTTTTAGAACACGTGATTTGCTTGTGCTTGGTATAATAGATCAGTATTACTGAACATATTGACTGTATTTTTCATTGAAATGGATCCAGAATTATATTCGACTAGAAATGACGGGTGAGTTGATTTTTTTCTGGTTACTATGGCAACTTCAAATTTAAATAACAGAATAAATATATCATAACATCATTATTGTTTATATCTATAATAAATATAACTCTGTAATATGTTTAGGTTCTTTGTAATACACTATTAAGTATCGGTTTAAAAGGCCAGTATGCATGAAATACCAATAACTTGCTTTTTTGCTTTTTAAGTTCAGTTTAAATGAACTCTTGGACATTATAAAAATTGAGGACATCTACGTTGAAAGCCGAAGCCGTTACTCTAAAAGCACTACAGTTTATATTATACCACCAGATCCTCATGAAGCATTTGCTGAAACTGATGAAGACAGCGATAGATCAGACCAAGAAGAAGCGAGCAATATAAATAACTTGCCTGGAGCTATTTTACGCCAAGCATGTGAAATTGTATATGAAGATGTAAACAGTGATGAAGAGAGCAACATACCTTTATCAGTACTTAGCGAAAGACTAATAGAAACACGGAAGAAAAGAAAAACGCATCACTGGTAAATAGCTGTTCGAAGTTACAATATGACGACAAATTGTAACCCAAAATTACCATCAGAGGAGGCACAGTTAGCTGAATATCCAACGGATTTCTTTAAATTATTTTTCGAGTGATGCAGAAAATTGTTCCTGAAACAATAAATATGGCATGCAAAAAAATTTAGGTTTTAGTTTCTCCTTGAACGAATTGTATCTTATATTTGGCAGTTTGACATTATCCGGCTAGGGTAAGACAACGTAAATGGTACTGGCCGATATTTTGCTATCTTTTTGATGTTGGCGTCGTAAATGGATGGTTACTAATGAAAAAACTTAAACCACAAGATCCAAATTGTGCCAGCCTGTTGATATTCAGGTGTTACGTGGCTTTGTCTTTTCTCCGGAACTACGGAACCAAACCATTAAAATCTAGATGTACAATTTCTATTGATGCCGTTAGATTTGATAATGTTGGCCATATTATTAAATATAATGAAACAAAACGCAGATGTAAAGTATATACAAAGAAACACAAGTTTGTTTGCAAAAAATGTGGCTGTGCTTTACATACAAAATATCACACAAAATAATTGAAAAAAATGACGTAACTGATTCCAAGTTATATTGTATGTCCTCTAATATAACGTATTAAGTATATATGTTCAATAAATTTAAAATAATAAATTATTTACAAATATATGATATTCGTATTATATGCATGATGTCCGTTTAAACGGACGCCCTGTAAAATCAAAAATGGATCAAAATTTGTAAAACTTTCACTAGCATTATATCATATAGACTATATTTACATGGTTTATTACAGAAAAAGTAACAATAACAAAAAAAGAAGTACCCATGCACTAATGGGTTAAATTTTGGAAAATAATAAAATTAAAAATAAAAAATTAGAGGTTTTTATTTCTTATACGCCTTGTAGAGATTAGTGTATTATAAAGAAGAAATTGCCCAATTAATTATCGTCAAAACTAAAAAAAAAACATAACCTAAAAATGAATCTTAACTGTTAACCTATTTCTGAAAAGTATAATTAATTTTACAATTATTATAAAGTAATAATCACTACAAATCCGTTATGATCTGTATAAACAGGTGAAAATAACGGGTGATCATATAATATTAAATAAAAAGTACATGTCAACATACACACCTACATTATTAGTTCAAATCCAAATAAAAAATCAAACTCGCCAATTCATTATGAGTTGTATATCCTAAGATACATATAATTACAAATATTTGCATCTTTTGTAGAATTGCTGCTTTCCATGCACTACTAATTAGCAGCTGCAGTGACTGGAGAGCGCTAATTAATTATGCCACAAATTACTAATTTACAAATTAAGGCAATTCAAAATCATGTATAATTATGTTACAGCATGCATGCATTGCATTAAATTTATATTTTACGTAAGATAATTTTCCAGTAGCACAGCAAACATAACCAGAATATCTACTGAAGTATGGTACACTACACCCCACTCCCCGATTGAGTTGGTAGGGCAATTATTTATTTTGAAATAATTCGATTTACGCATTGCAAGTTTAGTTCATTTCTACGTAGGCTTCAAATACGATTCGCTCCTTCCTTAATTACAACAATAAGTTTCTACAACTTGCTCTTTGAACAAATTGGTGGCGTTAGCGGGTATAACAAATGCAAGTGTGGGTACACGGGTGTTACCCATAAGGGAAAGTTTTGGATCTACTACTGTGAGACTCTTGATATCCCAGAAGAACAAAGTAAACCCAAGAAAATGCAAATAATATTGCAATATTTATAGAGGGAATAAATATAGGCGTTGTCAAAGAACTCCTGCAGAGAAGTGATATACAAAGGCAAGCCTTAAAGTTAGCATTAATTTCCTTTACAAGAAGAACAAAACTGGTTGGCGTAAAATCTCTTCATTATGAAAGCAGAATAACTTACGCAAGAAGTAAAATCCTCAAGAGTGATCCTTGGTTTAAAGCCCATCTGAAACCAGCATCTTGAGAAGATAATAAATAATGACAACCTGCAGAAAATAGCCAAAATATAAGGTTATATCCAGCAGTGTCAAGAATCACGTGAATTTATAAGCAGTCATAAATTTGGGTGAACCAAGGTTACACAGAAACAAGCTATTACGAAACAAACCAAGATTCAGAGGCTTGTTTGCCTGTGTAATACTGGAGCAACAAAAGCTTACCAACAGAAATTATGAAAACTATGGAGACTTAAGGGAGATGCAGGAATGGGAGTATATAAACTAAGACGTTGTGGAAACCCAAAATATTTCTAGGCATGCCGGAATAACAATCGTAATTGGAAACCCTTTCCTTAAATAGACAGTGATATAACTAATCAGTCCCATGATAAACCCTCCAAAGTTGCCTTAACTTAGAACGATTGGAAAAGTAAAGAGATAGTCGCAACAGATACCCTCCAAACTAGTCTGAGAACGTCTACAACTGCCTTAGCTAAATGCAGCGAAATTACTTTGGTGTGGATGCCGGGAAAAAAAGGCACAGCCTGTAATAAAATTGCAAACCAACTAGCAAGGTAGGGTTTTGAAATAACTTTCACTGGGTTTCAACAAGGTTTGGCAATAACAAAATTTGTGATATGTAACGTGGTGCAGTTGCTGGATGGATTATACGAAAATATCAGCTTCACTGGAGCAATAGGCAAACGAAATCGTGTCAGTACTTGACTGCTGTTTGTTAATAGGGCACGGCTGTCTAATGAAACATCCACACAGAATATGAGTCTTTAAAAATGTGCTTATATGTTGATTAGATAAGCTGAAGGAAGAAACAGTCCATCACCTTAGTTTTAAACGTGCCGCATAAAACCAGAAGTTTTCAAACAAGTAGAGTTCATCGCTAGGGACAGTGAACTCACCAGAGCATATGCAAAATTTACATGAAGCTGTTTATGTAAAACAAAATTACCAGATACAAAATCATATGATTGTTAATTATTAATCCGAAACTATCACTTGTATCTACCTAAAATACATATTTAAATAAAAACAAACTGTTTCTTTTCGAAATTTTTGCCAACCTCATAGCTTGACAAGTTGAACGACACAAAGAGATATATATAAATCCTCGCTGTCAAGTAAAATAAAGAAATATACTACGCGGCTTGAATTTGAATTGGCTCCGCTATCACACGACAGTATAAATTTTCTATGAAAAAAAGCGCTTCCACATAGATGATACTCAATGATCTAGGAGTCGGCTCCCTGAAATGAGGCAATAAATCGCGACGAAAATGGCAAGTGGACATGAAACACTTGAAATTCTAAACATTATCTGCTATTTTTGGAAGTTGTTGCATAAATCGCGCTACGTTTAATATGAAAGAAATATCTTTGTTTCTAGCACAGTGACCTATGGTAGTAAGTAATCGCCAATCTTGAGAAAAACTTATCGTAGAAGTTATTGCTACTTTCAGCTACACTTAATAATATGCACAGCAATTCTACCGCTGCAAGTAAATATCACCCATTTACAAACCTCCGTTATTAATTTATACAGACATATATTATGAAATGTTAGCAAACAAGGTTTGAAAATATTCTTGTTTCACGCTTCTACAGGAACCAGCACACCATGTTTAAAACTGTTAAGAACCATAATAACGCGGATTATTAATATGGCTAATATTGACATTACTATGTATACAAATATATACCGGGTGTTCCAAACGTTCCGGGACGGTAAAATATCTCGAGAAATACAAATCGAAGCGAGAAAACAATAACACGCCTTTAATCATTTTCAAAAATCTATACAAGGACACCAAACAAGAGACTCCACCTCTACCCGTAGGAATGAAACGGGCGATAACCTTGAAATCTTAAATGGAGACCATTTTTGATTGCAGATTTTGATTCTACGTATCAAAATACAAGAGTTTTGTCTGAAATAGTTTTTTTTTTATTAGTCTTGATAGATGACGCTGAAATTCGTAAGAAATCATTTTTGTAGAGTTCTGAAGAGAAGTCTGGAAACCGTTAAAATATCGATTAGAAAAACTAACTAAACTATGTGTTTAGGCCCGCAACTATACCTGACGCGGTTAAGGGTTTCCAGATTTCTCTTCAAAATCCGAATCTGCAATAAAAAAAAATCAAGGTTTCCATTTAAAATTTCAAAGTTTCCGCCCGTCCCACCCACTGGAGTGGGAGTAGTCATTAGTTGAAAAAAACACACTTAGTGAGTTAACGCACGCTACCAGACTTAAGTTAAGAAAATAAGGAAAAAGATATGCTGCACCTATGTTTGGTCTCCACGCCTAAGAGGGCTACCAAAATAAAAAAAACGCTCTTCGTAGTAAAAGAGAGCTACCGACATTTTCTGCTGATGAAACGTTAGCTTTGATAACCGCAACGAAGTTGATCTCTTGGAAGTACTACACAGTCCGTAAAATGGCACTAAATAAGAATTTACCCTTCTTATGACCAAATAAAAAATGCCAAACAGTTTTGTTATTCATGCGAGGACCATTCCAAAATTGTTGAGGCATCAGCTGAGTTCAAGTTGCAAGCCATTGTCTATCTGACGGTACATCGACTGTGCATTATACAGAAAGAAGTTCTGCAGTCTTTGTTCGATAAAGAAAAGATCACTGTCCAAAATATTGCCACGATTCTTAACTGAAGGTGTGATGGAAGTGGAGGACAAAGGAGGTATAAGTAAAAAGCCAACGAGGAGGCATTTGAAGACTCAAACGTTTTGGTGACATACAGTTTTAATTTGGCAAAACTCACGCCCAGATTCCACGTCATAGTGTAGATCTATTGTGTTAAGATTCACCAAAGAAAGCGATAGAACAGTTTTAGAAGAGTTCCAGAATGTGCGAATCCAAATCGCAGCACTTACACTAACTATGGTCGAAATTAATGGGCAAAAGTTTAAAAAAAATGTAGACATTTTAGGCAACAATATGCGGAAACTCGTGAATACAAAAAGAAATGATGCAGCTCTTTACTCTGAAGTTCTTAAATTGATCAAGGCACCTACAATAGTAACAGTCTCTCCCGGACCTGAACGATGTGATAGTGATGATACCGACGATACAGACAATGATTGTGATGGTTAAATAAAGATTAAATAAATAATAATGTTAATTTAATACTTAAGTGAATATTACATAATATCGTAAACTATTCCAAACTGTTTTATTCTTATTATATAATTTTGTCCCGCTAGATTGGCAGAATCCTACACTGTGCGCCCGTCCGAATTATTATTATTTTTATTTCTTTTTGTTGAAAACAAGCATTTTGCTCAATAATTTCGAAAAGGGTTGTGTAAGAAAATTGTCGTTTTTTAATCATTTCTGTAAAAACAGAATTTAAAATGTAATATTAATAAGCCCATACTATCGAGGTAGCAAAATAAAATTAAATATAATCGTGAGGTGCTGCTCCAATTGGTAGAGCTAAGCATTACCAAGGAATTCCGGCCGGCTACTCAATTGGCTACGTTAGTAAAATAATTGCACATTCAAATAATAAACGCACAACACAAATATAAACATAACCCATAAACACAACCAAAGAAAGAAAGCATCGATAATAAAAGTGCGGCTGCAGCGTTCGAATGTTTTTAATGAATCGAGTTAGTTTTATAGAGGTTTTCACCGATCTTGTAAATTGTAATCAAGTGCGATATGTGAAGAGTTCCTTCTTTCATATTTGGAATTGATGAAGACGGGGGAGTTTTCCCACATTGTATATCTTGCAAATCTGGATATGAATACAGTTAAACTTATGGTAAATTTTCTTAGTGGCATTAATTGTAGACGTTAATACGATGTCCTGATTATGTGTCTACATTCTTTTGATGCTAGTGCTAGAGGCCAAGCAACGTAATTCATTATGGTTATTATCAAGTGCGATATGTTACATCACAGAAAACTTAACGTAACAGAATAAGTGATTAATAAAGGGATCCATATTGGCGTATTTTTGCTATTTTCAATAGATGTAATAAGTGGATGTTGATTCCTCCATATCGGAGCACCTGTCAACATAACCACTTGTCGGATGTTGTAATCATCAGGTGTTTTTGTCTACTGTACGGAACATATTCGGTTCAAGAAAAATTAGAAGTTTGTGCTGTATACATGAGCTTGTATTAAGCAAGAACAAAATGTAAATCTGAAGGAGGTGAAAGTTCGTGCAACTATGATCAGCTGTTTTTCATGTGTGCAGCGACAGCAAAATGCGAAGAGCACAAACTGTAAACTTTAGGATTGTTAGTTCGGCTAAGATTTGTTGTCGTTCTCGTGATGTAAATAGTGCATGCAATGGAAAAAACAATGCATTTTGGTAACTACGGGTAGCTCGTGTGTTTTTCGTACGATTTTAGATTGTGAAAACGATATTGTGTATGTACTGTATGTGTAACAATTGAATACAGTATCGTCTAGCTCAACTTCGGCTAAGTCGATGAATCATGAATCACATCATTTGTTTTATAACCATAATTTCATGCTGTCGTATTTTACGGTTTTTAATAAATAACGAATCTTCGACAAATAATGTGTCCGCCACTAGTAGAGGGTATTTTTACAGGCCTATATATTGAAATGGAGACGTGAGTGGTCGCGGCTGTCGAGTTGATCAGCTGATATCGTTCTTTCTTAAGGAGGAGGTACAACACATTCAACAGTACGAAACGACAGATGAAATACAAACTTAAAGTAATAGATATTTACGCATCAAGGCTGAAAAGTGATGTTTTAGCGAGAAACCAAACTAGTTCGATCGTTTGGTACACGAATGACATGGCTGTAATAGGAAAATACCGAAACATTTTGGAAGAAATGCTAAATGAAATAGTAAGAGTAGAAAAAAAAATGAGATTAAAAACAGAAGCTGCGAAAACTAATAATGATGAAATGTAGTGGACAGAGTTTTCTAAAAGATGTCAGAATCGGGAAGATTAAGTTTAAGAAAGCGGAAACAGTTAAACATCTTGGAATTACGAAAAAATATAAGCAGAGGTTTTAGTACCAATGCAAACTGTGAATGAAGCCTACTACGCTGATAAAAAGGTCCTAGTGATCAAACACATAGGTATCTGCAAAGAATCAAAATCAAAGTAAACAAAACTCTAGTCAAATCAATGTCAATAAGAAAAAAAGAGGAAATGGATTGCTAATTAAGGAAAGGAAAACTTGGGTAACCATCTTAAACACTCTAGTGTCTAATAATTTCTACAAAAGGAAAACACCCAGCGAATTTTTAAATGAAAACCAGAGGTACATACATGTTGTTCATCAAGGTAGTAATGGTAAAATGACTACATAGGCCATGTCGAGACACAACGTCTAGCTGCACCTGATATTAGGGCAGCAATGTGGTTGAGGAAGAGAAACCGAATATGGAGATGGTTAAATAAAGTCGAAAAGGATTTGCAAGACACTGGTACAAAACGAAGGAAGCTGACTCGGGATAGAGGTACCTAACAGCAAGAGCTGTGGAAAATACAAGGACTGATCCACATCAACGTTTGCGTTTAAATTACTAAAAACTCTAATATCTAGTACATATTACAAATAAAATAATTTCCATATTATTAATTTAAGAAAAACTTAGGAACATGGTCCCCTTCCAATTACCACCAACAAGATAAAGTAAATTTCCTTGTTGTTCGTGAACATGTGTATCTTTGTTTAGGAAGAAAACGAAAACACATAATAAAAAAAATTCTACATTTTAGTACCTTCGGTTTCATCAAAACTTGTGATGATATGACCCTGAAATAAAGTCCACCTAAAGGCGAAAACAACAAAATAATATTAGATTTCAAACAGAATCCAAACTGTGCCATCCATTAATTGAGGTTATTACCCGTCATGTATAACTCATCGACATTTGATAATGCATTATGCTGCTTTACATAAATTAATTAAATGAGGCATGCTACCAGTCCACGGAGAGTACACAGGCTAAAATCATGCCGAACATAGGTACGTACGATATGTATGCCTATTTACTCGGCAATTCAGATTCAACGCGCTAACACGAACCTCGGCACTCGGCAGCGAACAATATAATACGTAATATGGGGTAAATGTGTTTTGACGCGCCTCGCAAAGTAATCAAATTACGGTGATTCCGAACTCTAACCTATAAGTAGTCGAGTACACGTTATGTCGTTATCATGCTCTCTATTTAATGATATTGCGGCGTGAATTTGCACATAAACGACTACACTTAAGCTTCTTTATCCACTACCATCAAATCGGTGAACAACAAGTAATTATCTTTAATAGATTATGAAGTGCGGTATTGTGAAAAACTATTTAAGGAAAATGATGCTGTAATAATATAAATCAATAATGTCAAGTAAGCTCTTCTCTAATTAAACAATAAAAGTTTGGAAGATCTTACACTGCTGTTTCATCGACCTCGAAAGTTAGCCTTTATATGTTTGAAGCAAAAAGTATGTAGTAAATATAAAAGACTTGCGATTGTTGCGGTGGATTTTAGGACATTTCACGTTTTCACAATTACCATTATTTGTCAACGTCCTGTGCGACTCGTTACTTATATTTAGAGGAGAGCGTGGTTTAGGCTTTTGGGCAAAAAACTGATTTGTGTATGTATTTCAGCTACACGTGTTCATCGGTTGAGAAAGTCTGTTTATCTGATTCTTATCGCCCCAGTCAGCCAAATTCATTTCTGATCGAAACTTCGCTGTGAGATATCGGTTATTTAATAATATAATATAATATTTATTGGCAATAAACAATGTATAATAAAAAATAAATAAAAAGATCAAAATAATATGGAAAATTGCCAGCAGTATCATCTTCAGTAAACCTCGAAGAGGTTTCCTCTTATTAATGATGATCCAGACCCAAAAGAACAAAGGTCAGTGTTAAATGTACATGTAACCAATATACAGCAATTTATATGCAAGAAACTTGCTCATCCATTAAATTATTGAAAACAACTCGTCTGAACACACTAAAAAGTAATTGCTTGACTCCAAGGATGAATGAGTTAAACAACCGTACCGAAATATAAGCAAAACTCTTCTTAAACAGCTGCGTATGATGTCTAGGTATATCTATTAAATCTTTTCTGCGGACATTGATATTGTGCACGTACGATACTTTATCTTGTTTGATAAATAAGCCGGGATACCAGTATTTAAGATTTTATGGACAATGCAGACAAAATGAAACTGTCTACGGCGTGCCATACTCAGCCATTCAGCCTCTATAAGCTTGTGAGATACTCTCTGACGTCTGCCTATCCCATAAATAAATCTGAGACAGGCACAACCTGAATTCTTCGTGAATCAACTTGTTCTAAACAACTTCCATAAATAATATCGCAGAAATTAAAATGTCATAAAACTAGGGATTCACACAGCATTTTTTTAATGGATACATCCAGAGAGCACCGATGGGGATATAACATTTTTAAGCTGCAGTAAGCTCGTCTAACGCAGACATTAACATGGTGTTTAAACTTGAGTTCACAATCTATAACTAGACCTAAATCTCTCACTTGTGTTTTATGTTGCAGTGGTATATTGCTAAGTTTTAATAATATGTTAGGAAGGATGCTCGACCTGATTTTAGACCCGCCAAACATTATGTAATGATAATATGAGATCACCGTCAATATCATCAACAGCTCCACATATGTCGTCAGCAAAAAAGGACTTATATAATTGTGAGTCGTCAGCGTAGAGTTGAAGATTGTAGTTGAAATTTTGGAAAAAGAACATGTGCAGTATAAATCGAAAACAGCAGCGGACCCAATATGGATCCTTGTGGAACACCAGCCTGTATCATTGCCCACCGCCAGCCACCATAGCCTGCCTCCTGTCACACAAGTAGGCAAAAAAAAAGGAGATCAACCTCCCCCAGACCAATGTAGTGAAGAATAGCCATCAAGAGCTCATGGTCGATTCTGTCAAAGGCCTTGGAGATATCCAACAGCACTAATATTGTTAACTTACCATTGTTACCCACAGATATAAAGTCATCAACAATACAAGCAAGAGCAGAGATACAACTGAATCCTGGACGAAATCCAGACTGGAATGACGGTAATAAACAGAACTTGTACATCGTAGAACTAGGAATTGTATGTGTTTATACACGCCTTTTATAAATGCCGCTCGCATCTCAGCCAACGCCTTGCGCCTAAAACACGCTTCAGCTGACTTACTTTCTTGCTATTTATTACTATTACCTCCGCTTTTATTTGAAATCTATTCTTTTTAAGCTACTGATTATCAGCGTTATCGTCTAAGTGTATTTAAAGGACAGAAAAGCGAAATGAATAAATTTCACTTAAATAAATGCGAATTTGTGTCACATTAGTTGAAGTGAAATTCTTTCATTTCGTCTTTATCCTCCTTTATCGTCAAACCAAGACGCTATTAATTTAAAAGCGCTTTACTGCAGTGGACATTATGAAGATAGATCATGGGTTTATTCATGGTGGCGTATGCAACAATTTCATGAAAATCATCCTAATGGCGTATATTATTGAAGGATTCGAAGGTAAACACAGCATTTGTAAAAGAAAATCTACTGAATAATCGACAATTTTGAATAGAAGATAGGAATAGCAGCATTTGCGAAGCTATATTAACAGTAAAATTACACGATAAGTATGGGCAGTAGAAAATACGCGAACTTTTGCGGAATCTTTTAACGAAAATATAAATGCGGATGATTAATGAATCCTTCAATACAATACTTAAAAGAAAACACCAATTAGAAATATTCAATATAAAAATACTCACATTTTTTGTATCCGAAATAAGCGATTTTTTTCATCTTTTGAAATTATAACCGGCATAAAATGCATAACGGAATTTGAGGTTATATTTATTTGAATGATAAGTGTAAATGTAGTGAATTTGGTTATGTGAGGTTGTATTTGATTATGTACGTTAATTTCACGAGCAGTTTAAGTTGGCACTGATCTAGTTATATTTGATTTTATGACGGGAATTTAGCGGGAGATTTGAATTTCATTTATGATATTAAAAACGAGAAATACGAGTTTTTAGTTTGGGTTAAGATTCTAGAAGGCTTATTATTGTGTATCTAAGATAGTAAAGAACTTACTTACCCTGATAAAATGTTTAGAAGATTCATTTCTTTGTTCATCAGATTTATTTAACTCTAAATAAATAAATTACACTATATTGTCGTTTCTTTTATTCGATGTATTACAAGAACATCAGTAACTAATAACTACTACAGTCATATTAAAGATACTTAAATGTTATAAGCTATATTAATATAATAATCAGTGGTTCAGCGGAGTGACGTTATCCTCCCGCGTCCCGAGGGTGACTGGAAATTATAATCCTATTGCGGTGTACTTAAAACCCTGCAGTGGGGACAAATTTACTTTTCATGCCCTCTATCATTTGAGATCTAGCATATCTTTGGAATTAATGAGAGTATAATAGATGACGCTGAGTGGTGTAGAGTAGAATAAAATAAGTGTTTACTTAATTAAAAAATTAATTAAAATTTAAAAGATTTATCTGCAAGTTTCTTAGCAATATATTTGGAAATTTATGCTGCATATTCATGATTTAACTAAGGGCTTATTAATAACTTTCCGCAAATGCTTTTTGGATTTTCCATATAAAGCTGTGGGCTGTCAACCAATAGATATAACGATATAAAGTAACGAAGAATTCATCTTTACAAATTTTAAAAAAGATTTGATTCCACTTTCTGATGTTTTGAAGAAGAAACATGGCTCTATTACTTCCTTGCTAATTGAATTTTCAAATTTAATTGGTCAAAACAAGCTAAACAGTATTACAGTACATTATTATCAAACATTATTTAAAGGTAAACCAAGCTTAACTTGCCGGTGCAAACGACCATTAGCAGAATTAAATATAAGCCAGCTCTGGCAACAAATTTAGCAACAAATAGAATTAGGTAATAGTACACGGATATTAGCAAAGTTAAGTGCTTTCGTTTCTCATAATTTTTGTTTTCTTAATTCCAGTGCAACAGTTAAAAGAATCTTTTCTCATGTAAATTTAAATATAACAAGAATTCGTAATAAATTGCCATCTGAAACAATAAGTGGAATTCTGCAAACCAAACAGCTGTTTACGAAAAATACATTTAAAATTATTTGTAGCATTTATAAATAAATCTTTTCTTTTTTTCTAAAGGTATGCATATGTAGCTCCCATAACAAGCAATATTTATGTATTTATGTTAATTAACGCTAATTATTTAGTAATACCTTTTGTTAATCACTTTTTACTATTTCTCCTGACGATCCAAAATTAATACGTAACCTAAAATAGAGTAAAAATGAGGATTATCTCAATTAGGGATTTCTAGGGGGAATTTTGGAGAAAGTCTAGGGATAGCCCAATTTTTTGTCTGGCAACACTGGCATGCAGTGTCCACACTATTATTGTATTATTTTGGAATATTTGAAGGTAATTAGTTGTCGCGTCATTTGTGTATAAATGCCAGCTGCTTAAATGAAATAGGTACATTAATATCGTAAATACCACCAATTTGTACCCGTTCATAGTCGGCTTATAAATGTATTTGTCATTGTACGCACGTAACGTGTATGTAAAGAGATGTTGTCGTTTTGTAATCTGTTACTACATGCAAACGAGGTTCCTTCTCTTTAGAAAAGGAGCAAATAGCGAATCTAAATTACAACAGTCGTGGAATACTTCTACCTATGTCAGATAATTTACTAGGTTTCCTGTGATACCTACAAATGTACATAGTTCTGTTAGTAGATTCCGAAAGTTTTAGAAATATAGAAGCATAAACTAAACATTATATTAAAATCCTTGCAAGTATAAGTTATTATTTAAACGGAAGATTTGGACATTTTGCAGTATTCTATATTATAGGAATGCTTGAGCATTTGAAATATATCTATATAATCAAATTCCCTTCTACCATAAGTGTCGGGATCACTATTATATTCCATTCACGAATTTATACCACAGTTTTTTGTTTTGTGCCATATATCTTGTTTCCGTCCATGATTTTCCTTTCCTTTCTAAAATTTTTCCTATTGTGTTATCCCAAGTTTCTTTGGATCTTCCTCTCTTTCTTCTTATCCGTATTCTTGCTTCCCATATCTTTTTAACTGGTCTTCTGTTGTGTAATCTTTGTAAATATCCCCACTAACTCAATTGCCTACGTTCTGTAAATTTTAACACTGGCTCGACCCCTAAATCTGTTCTTATTTGTTCGTTTCTAACCTTGTCTCGTCTTGTTAGTCTCTTCACTCTTCTTATATACCGCATTTCTGCTGCCAGCAACTTACTCTTCCGCCTCGCTGCCAATGTCCATGATTCGCAGCCTTACATTTTAAGGATTGGTCCATAGATAGTATTACACACATTCATTTTAGGTTTTTGGGATACCTCTTTTCTATTTATGAAGGTTTTGCTTAATGATTAAAATGTTTTCATTGCCTTTTCAATCCCTGTATTCACTTCTATTTCTTGTTGTCATGTATTTTCTATCGTTACTCCTAGGTATTCAATCCAGTGTACTTGTTAAATTTTTTCTCAACTTACGTGTATATTGATAATTTCCTTTCTTCACTTACTACTATCACTTTTGTTTTGGCTGTATTTAATTTCATTCCTTTTTCTTCTAAGACATCTTTCCATATTTGTAAATTATCTTGTAAGTCGCTACTACTTCCCACCATAATGCATCGTCTGCAAAAGCAGATTTTGAAATTTCACTATTCTGAAGATTCTTATATCCCACATGTAGTTGCTTAGTCTTTTGGTTGCATTTCTTAATGATGTCGTCCATAAATACCGTGAAATGTACCGGGCTCATTCCTCCTCCCTAGCTTAACTCCTCTGTCGTAACAAATTCTTCGGACCGCATATTCTTGATGCTAACATAATTGACAGTATTTCTATACAAGCATTGTATATTCCTTCTAAGCTTATCTGAGATGTTTCGTTCTTTCAAGATATTCCATACTTTTTGTCGTGACACCAGATCCAATGCCTTTTCCAGGTCTATAAAGGCGAAGTATGCTTTTCCTCTTCTGAGTTGAGTTTTGGTTATAATCTCTTTAATGATAAATATGTGATCTTGCACACTCCGCCCTTTCCTGAAACCACTTTGTTTCATTTAGTCTTGCATCCAATGCTGTCGTCAATTTCTGTGTTAGTATTCTTTCACATAATTTTAGTGTGGTGCTTAGTAACATTATTCCTCTGTAGTTATGGTAGGTTTTCGTGTCATCCTTTTTTAAAAATCGGTAGTAATTGAAATACTTACACAAAATAACAATACCTACACTCGACTATTATAGTTATCGCAGGTTCAAATCTTGGTTCGGTCCATTGTGATAACCGGATATTTCTGAGGTCATGATGATGTGGAAATGTCATCAATCAAAATCCCTTTAAAAAAATATACGAACATTTCTCCGCAATAAAATTTATTAATTAAATTAAAAACAGAAGAAGATGGCTACAAATTTAATACTTGCTATAGGTATTTTTTTAATGAAATTTATAAGCTAAACCACCATTTGCTTTCAATCAAACGGAAATCCCATAAATAAAAACTTATCGATACAGAAAGCCAGTCAAGCACGGTTAATTATCAATGGTGTGCGCAAAATTTGCTTGTATTCGATTCAGATCGTTGCACTTTTAGAACGTTGATATTTGCTGCAGGAAGGTAATTTGCAAGAACCAAATCAAGTAAATATGCAGCAGAACAGCCATGCACGGTTACATGAATTTGCACAGAAAAGAGAAGCTTCACTCGTCGTCTTTTTTATTGAAGAGTTTCGGTCGTTTATAGTAAGCCATTTGCTGTAAGGCATATCTTTGATCTTTCTGAACTAATTTACTTAACTTTGTAAAAGTTATTTCCTTTAATTTGATTCGAAACTTATACAAAACGGTTTTTATTTATCAATTCCAAACGTTGGTTGCCCCGTCGCAGTGAAACTTTTTTTGGCAAAAGAAGCCAAGCTGTCTGGCAATGCAGCGTAAAGCCAAAATGACATTGTACTGGATAATTTAAAATAAAAAGATAAAAAGATTTCGTCTTAATTATTATTCAACTACGAAAGTCAATTTAAAAAAAGAAACTTATTATATTCAAAGGCCTATAAAATGCAAAAACAAACTGCACTTACCAGCCTATGTAAATAGATGTCATAATTTCTTAAAAAAAGAAGACTTAGAACTTAATATTAACCAAATAAGAGATATGGTAATTAAAACAACTATCTCAGACCACTCAAAGAAAAGTATTTAAAAAAATAAATTAAAAAGAACAAAAATAAGAATAACAAACCATAAAACCATAACTGGGCTGGTAACTGGACACTGTCCCCTGAAGAAGCATCTTTGCAACACAGGCCGAATAAGCGGACCGTGGTGCAGAAGATGTGAGCTACAGGAGGAAACGAGTTTACATGTAATCTGCACATGTGAGGAGTTGAAAGCAATCCGACAGAAACATTTCGGGAAGTGTCTATTGGAGCCCTCGAAGGTTCTCAAGTTCCCACTGGGCAAGATACTGGGCTTTATAGAGAACACCAAGCTGCTCGAGTGGAAGTAAGAGATTTAGTAGGGACGGTACAATGAGCCCCTAGCTCAAGTGCCTGGACTAAAGGTGTCCACCTAACTTTATGAATGAAATGAATGAAAGAATAACAATACAACAACATAGCAAAACCACGAAGCTCCTAAAGAGTACATTGCTATTGATTATCAAGCCGAATTGCCTGAAGCATTACAACAAATGCTCAAACCATACAATTTCATAGTAACTCTTCAAAACAATAAAAAGTTCTTTACACAAACTAAACAAAAGACCGACAAGGTGGATAAAACA
Source organism: Cetonia aurata (assembly GCA_949128085.1). Lineage (NCBI taxonomy): Eukaryota > Metazoa > Arthropoda > Insecta > Coleoptera > Scarabaeidae > Cetonia > Cetonia aurata. The sequence continues at coordinate 6,381,882 of OX421885.1, forward strand.
CATGTAACATACAAAATCGAATGCAATGATTTTGATAGTATATACATTGAACAGACACAGCATCTACGTAAAAGAATATGTGCTCATCAATATAATATTGATATAATGAATATTAATGCCACCATGATATGAATCATACTTTTAATTTTGAAAATGTTAAAGTAATAGAAACCGAAAGTAATTATCACAAAGAATAATCAATCAATCTTTACTGTAATAGCAACAAGAAATAAACTCTTAATAACATCATTGTAGAACTGTGGCAATAACATCAAACATTCGAAAAAATACAGATACAAACGCAACATGTAACAACAAACGTTAAAAATATCTCAATTCAGCAAACACTTGATCCCCTCTTTAAAGACGACTCTTATATCCACGCTTACTTCTCTTAATTCTCATTCAGTCACCATAATTTGTACAGGAAACATTTGTATACATTTAAAAATACAAATTTTTGTGGTAACGCTCAACATATGCACGAAGTACCTATATGCCTGCATGCATACCCGCAGAGTAGCGTCGACGGCGGCGTTGCGCCGGTTAGCCAGACGCTACCGTTTTCAGCGACTGCACGTTCGCGTTTGAAATTAATTCCATAATGAACAAGTTTAAATATATTTTGACTACGGTCGGCGGCGTCACTCGTACATGCACCCAATAAAATCCACTGTAGAATCACTTTTGCGATGATTTTTGTCGGCGACGCGCTACCATTACACCTAAAAGCTTCGCGTTATTTTCATAACTAGTTGCTTACATTAGGTGTGTGGTGTAACGTCTTCCTGCATAATATGAATTTTCTCTTTTTTTTTGTAAAATATTTCGATCATTTTATTCTGACGAAAGAGCTCTTCCAAATAAAGATAATTGTGCACGTCTTTAATGTCGTCATCATTATACCAATAATCTGCATTTAGTGAGTGAATGTTCATTGACAGAACGAGATGTTTCATTAGTCCAAAGATAATATTTGTTATTTAGTAAATATTTTTTCATACGTTCAATAAATAATTTTGTTGATTATAATATGAAAAGGAAATGAATATTCTTTGTTATTTTTTACGTACAATTTTTGTAAAATTATTCACCAAATGCAGGCAATAAAATATTACGTCATATTTACGTAATGATACCTAACGCAATCTATAAATATATAAAGGCAAAAGGAACACAACCTTAATGCATACACTGAGAAAAATGGATTGTAGAAATTAGATCGTAAATATTTTTATGTTAATTACTAAAATAATTATTGTCAAAACGACAATATGTGGCGTATTAAGAGTAAAATAACCAGATTTTATCATGCTTATAGTAAGAGGCAAAATCTGGATGTTACCATCTACATCTTATGGAAGTAACAATTAATATACTCTATTGCTCTATTCAATTTCTAAAATAAATGTTTGTAACGCTCTTCCCACCCCTTGCTCTATTCATTGTCGATCTTTACCGAAGAAATCGACCGATAAGCTGTTTTGCCGCCACAAAATTACTGACACATGTTATGTACGTGTGATACAGGTGTACGTATTCGTGTCGGTGCATGTTTGTGTCTGATCGTTCCTTGATTGCTGTGCATCGTGAGCGGAAATGGATGCAAACGTAGAAAACATTTTAATCGAGTGGGGGTTTCCACAGTTAATTGATATATTCAAAGGTAAGTAATAGATATTATATGCATACACTTCGTAGTGGGTACTTTATGCTTTGATACAACATTAACCTAAATCTAACCTACTAGTGATTGTTATGTTAATGAAAGTAATACACGTTGGAATTTTGTAATAATGGTTCCAAGGACAAATAAAAAAATAAAATCAATATTATAGTTTTTATTGTGTAATATTCCACTTTCGCTATTACTGGGTAAAACCTTGTATAGTACTATATTTTTCATTACAGGTAAGTATCGCTGTATAGTACCCGCATATGATCTATTATATTATTGTTTACTATCTACTATTTTAAATGCTAAGAGACGTTAAATTATTATAATAGAAAATAATATTGTAAGTACTACAAGGCTATATAGTAAGTATGAGCATCATGTATCCTACATAGTAAAATATTACATTATACTGGGTACAATAAAAAATTTAACAGTTATTATCAAATATAGTCAGTGCTATAAGACATTTTTTTCACATTTACTAACATGTATGCTCAAATTAATAATACAAATATAATACATCAACTTTAACATACGAGTTAATAAAAACTATTCACAGAAATTTACTATACAGATATTGTCACCGGTAATATAAAACATGATTGTCCCTATAGGAGCTATAAAATATATTAAGGTGTATCATATTTATGTTAAAGAGTACAATCTATTTCTCTCAGTGTAGAAACCACTGAAATGCAATTAATTACATTTCTATAATAACATATATTCCTAGGTTGAATGAAAACATTCACTATATTAATAACAACAATATTTGCTCTGCGCAATGATAAATTTGAAACAGAACGCATGTGTTTAACTATCATGGCCTCCGTTATCCGGCATTCGGAAGTTCGCTATTGTCAGCAATGGTGGCTTCGGTTCTAATTCCATTTAGCCGTTTTTCTTAGTTCATGGCAAGCCGTTTCTGGAATCGCAACCAAACGTAGTTGCGTGTTCTCGTTTTATATTATCTAGCGGGACTGGCAATCCATTAATTGTCAGTGCTAGATTTGCATTAGTGGCTTACGTTGCGGTTGTCTTGTGGGTTAAGAGTTTGGCTTGTGTTCCCTAGGGAGCGCACATCTAAACTTTTGATCCCCTAACAGGCGACGGTGGATAAAGCTTGAGGTGCGATAGCGTTGAAACTGGGTTTGCACTCGGAATGGCGCTGATTACGGTAGGTAGGCAGGAACTAGGATCACTCCCGCCCATCCCTGCTAACCCTTGCTGCTATGGTAATTCCAACAATAGATCACGAGCCCCGCCGTGGTAGCATTTTTCGGTTTTAATTTTATGTAAAATAAATACTTGGTTTAAAAAAGTTTTTTTGGGAACAACAAGTAGTTTTAACGGTGCCTTATTTGCAAATGAGGAGAATGTTTTAAAAATAATAAAATATGGGCTATAATATTTTCAGAAATTCCGCCATATTTGCAAATACACCGCACCATTTATGAAATGAATGCAGCCACCTTAAGTTTTATCCTTCTAAATGTTGAAATCAAACTTACAAACACACCTGTATTGTTCAAATGCATAAAAATAATACTAGATGCACATCTAGGGCATGATCCCTTGTGCATGTACAACTTATCGAGTTCCAGGTCTAACAATTGTTTTCGTTACCCTTAGTTGTTCTATTCACTAACGTTTACAAAAAAACAAAGTCTCTGTAAAAGAACCAGTATAGTTTATTGCACAGCAATGTCAGAGCCTCCATTACAACATGTATGTACTTACAATGATTTAGAATAGAGTTTCTTTAAAGATCACAACTACCAAAATACTTAGAATCGATCCAAATGCAAGAGTCTTTTCAACGTAACTAACTACTCCACAAAGTGTTAAAAGAATGACTGCTTAGAAATCCCTCATTACAAAGTCTTGTGATCTAAGATTTAAAGTAAAACGATGGATTGCTTTTAAAGCTAGTCTCCCCAAACTTTTCTTGAGAGGTGTACGTATGTCCCTGCCTCATCACTAAAACATGTGTATGAGCTATTTGTTTGCCTATTGGTATGTTCTGTTTTACCTTATACGATTGCATGTAAATATTATACTTGCTAAGAAATGTTTTTGCTATCCCGTATATAGGAATTAATTCCTTTATATCACTTTCGTCCAAGCTTGTAAACTTGGCTTCATCAATCAGATTACGATAAAAGACAGTAGTTTCTTATTATTAATATCTTGAATGAATAAGACATAGGTTGAATGTGATGAAAAATTCACGCGATTAGAGGTTGTGCTGATCTGAATATCTTTTAGATTCTATAATTATACTATTATACATATGCATACCAGCACACCGATAATACTGTAATCTAATAAAAAAGAAACACTTGCGTTTAAATATCTTTCTGAGATTCTCCAACAAATCCAATTCGAAAAGCAGCTTACTTATCTACTTCATCATTAATATCATTAGGTAGAGTTACCGCTACATATGTTCACCAACCTTTTTGTCATGTAATTAGACATAAGTACATTGATACATGTAAAACTAATAAGAGTGCATTAAATAACTTCCCTAAAAGAAATTCACACAACCAACTTGTTTGTAAGGTAAAAAACGATCACACAACTGACCGACAACGCAGATATAGCATTTTGCTGCTGCACTCTAACCGATTCTAACATTTATTTATTATATTAAATAAATCACACGTTTTGGTGGGCATGTACAATAAGCTGCATTCTCTATTTACTTGCACTAAGCAAATATATTCTCTAGTTAAGAAAAATCATCGAGACAAAAGTTTTCTTGAATTAAAACTTTCAATTTTCTTAGTGGTAAAAGATTTGCTTACAACAAAATTATTTTATTTTGTCTATATGAAAATTGTGTTAAAACAATATTTTCTTTTGAACTCAGAATACATTTTTCTGTGTTTATGGGAATTGGTAAATGGAGGTTTCTATGTATTAACCATAAAATATTTACCTTTCAAATTTATATTTTACTTGCTTTTGAATTTGATTCGCTATTTTCAGAACTAAGGCATCATACTGTGAAAAAAGAATATTGGAGTTGACTCATTTAATTCACGAAGAGCTTATAAGTTCAATGGAAAAATAAATTTTTTGAATCTCATATTGTTTAAAAATCTTTAGCCAAGCTTCGGCACCATCTTCACTTGTGAAAAAAAGGATTATATTGACTGTTATTCCCGACAATTACAAATAATGTTTCCTATTTTTACTTGGCGGCCTTTTTTGGGTATTAAATTCTGAGTTTAATAATAAAAAGTGTACAACTTAAATGAATACTAAAATAATTATTTTTTACCTACCATTTTTTTTTTTATTTTCGGTGACCCGCTCTACGTTTGGCAACTACATATGTAAAAAGGCCATTTGATGAATACATCACGTTCAAATACATATGTACGTGATTTGTATTTACGTTGTACATGTGTTAATATGTAGGTAGGTATGTGTCTGTATATGTTATACCAGCATCTAGTCATGTAGGTCACCAGCAAATAGTACCGCGAATAACCGGCATTCAGTTTTTGTGTACCCACCAAAGGCTATTAATGAAAAAATAATCATGATATAATTAAGATACATAATATTGTCAAAATTAGGTTATGTTTTAACGATTTTTTTTTTCTTGCCTGACATTCCTCGACCCAAAATCGTCGATACACACAGACACAATATTTCTTCTTCCTCTCGAAAAGCGCAACCAATAAATGGTTTCAACACACAACCCGTAATTAAATATTTAGCTCGCAAATTCACGAATGTGCCACACTCGCTTACCTGTTAATTTTAAATTGATGCAGATGTAATTTCGGAACTTAATTAATTGGAAGGGCAAACACGTCTGATTTGAACGATTTATTCGTTCATTCGTTTTTTTTTTTAACATTCGTTGCTATCGACTTGTGTTGCTTTCTCGTTAATAACTTAACTGCGATGCAAATAATTGCAGCCGACCACCATTAAACTATAAACACAAAGTGGTTCTAAGAATATGACACGTACAAAACACATTAATTTTATACGTCTCACTCTTTAAGAGAACCCGGATTTTCTTCTGCCGGCGTGATCAGCTTAATGAGATGTGTTTGCCTTTCCAACTTCTCTTCTGTTGAAGCCCTTAATTAACTTGTATAAAAAGTTGTGAACTTATAGTAGAAAGATCGCTAAAGACGATAATCTAGTCTTTTGAGAAAGCAAGCCTTGGAAATACAGAATTCCATGTTGTTCTAGGTCGCCACTTATTTTTCTATTTCTTTAGTTTTCCATGCGATATTTGTCGCATATATTTTATTCGGCTTAAATATTCTACCCATTGGAGTTGAATTGAATTTCTTCTATTTTCTTATTTCTCTTTGTAACGCCACGGGTTATTTATCTGATAGGGTGATCCGCTTTGAAATATTTGATGCGAAATCACACCCCTCATTTTTACAGATAACCCAACCTGCTGTTTTGACGATCGAGCCACCGCGAGGAAATGATCTTTTTGTTCGGTAGCGGTTGGTTTGATTACTTAGCTAAAGATATTTCCACCACGGTGTTATTTCTCGATCGGTCGGGACAGGTCGTTACTTGCCTAAAGATTGTCAAATTTACCTTCACTCTCGCTGTCTCTCTGAAATGAGGGCTCCTCTCCGGAACACTTATTGGGGATACAAATTATTAGATTAAAAGAAAACGATGCATTTAGTAATTTTAACAAATATATTGACAAAAATAATAAAAAAAAAAACATGAAAATGAAACAAAATGTCTAAACTTCAGAAATTACAATTAAACATAAATCAAGGGAGAGACAGAGAGAGAGAGAGAGAGAACGAGATACGGTCTAGTCTTTTGCGATGGTTAGTTCTTTTAAGCGAGATTTTGATTCATCTTACCAACCAAGATGTGGGCTTATTCTTCTCGTAATCCAAATATTAAGGGACACTAACTCTTTTATAACACAAAGGGACTCGTACGAACGGTTTTTAACACTTAACACCAAAATCACTTCACGAGGAAAAGCTTTTGCTTCCTACTCGAATTTTTTCCGGAATTTTGGGGGATTTTATAGAATCAAAAAGAAAACTAAAGAATTATTAAATTTAATTTAGAATTTAGATTCGCCCGGTAACGAAGGGGGACGCGAGCTTTTCAAAAGCTGATTCGGACTCCACGAACTTAAATTGACTAACTGACTAACTTTAGCAACCATGCTAGGGTTTATATAGACTAACATTCCGCTCATGGTACTAAGGCGATAGCTCGCTCTACTTCTCTCTACAAGAGGGCGCATCAATGCCCTTTCTGGTTATTTTTCTGAACTTCAAATGCACTTTCGGACGGTATCGTGGGATTTGCCGATACAGCTAACTGGGCTTTAGTAAAACCAGCGAAAGATAAGGTGAATACCGTGAATGCGTTACCACGGGTTAGCGAAATTTGAATAACGTCTAACGTCTTCCCCGTGGAAAGAAACTGCTATCGCAGATCCCACGGTACTTATCAACAGCTAGTTTCAAGAAATGAAATTAAATCTTGTTAATCAGAATTACAGAATTGCGGATTCTTACATCTTTATTTTATGTTTCTCTACTGTTTATAATATATTTGAAGATATTTGAATTCGTCTATCATTTCACTATCCCAATATACCTACATAATAGATTGTCCTATGGCGTAGCATTTTGAGGGGTATCGTCGCATATTCAACGTGTATTTGTAGCACAGAAGAGTATCATACGAAATATGGCAGGAATAGACAGCATGCATTCATGTAAACCATATTTTAAGAAGTGAAACATTTTGCCATTGTCAACAATATTTATATATCAATTGTTAATTTTAGTATTCAGAAACAAAAATTTTATGTAATAGTAACGTTTACTCTTATAATACTAGAATGAAATCTGATATTCATATACCACAGTTTAATTCTGAATTAATTAAAAACTCACCACGAATTTTAGGTTTAAAAATTTTCGACGCTCTACCTCAAGATATCAAATCCATAAGTAGTAAGTCATCTTTTAAAGGTAGAATTAAAACATTCCTTCTCCAAGACTGTTTATATTCTTTAGATGAGTATTTCAAATTCTGTGATCAGTGTTTGTAGTTCTTTGTCTTTTATTGTATTGTGTTATTATCTTAGGTAATTTGTATACTGGCTTATGTCAGTCACACATTTGTTAAAAATGTTAGAGATGAATAAAGATTATGATTATGATTTCTACTTCTATTATTTCTTCTCCAATTTTGGTGTTTATCTTCTTTCCTTTATGAGATATACTCAAATTGTTCTAAAACAAAAGTAACATAAATTAAAAGTAAAAAGTAGGTACACAAAAAGAAAAATCGTCGCCAGGGAACTACTTCGGTTGTTCTCTGGCGACCACTTTGTTTTCAGAGTCAATTTGTCAGCTACTAAAAGTGTGGCCAAGTATTTAACTAGCGCTAAAATGATGAAATATTTCTTCTTCTTAAGAGTTTATTATATAAATGTTATGAAATATATAAGAATCTATAAAATGGTGACGTCATTGTCGCTTGACGTTGGATTTATGAAATAAGGTGAAATACCACTAAATTAAGATAAACTTTGCTCTATTTCCAGTATTGCAGTTATCTGCGGACTAAAATTAGTACTAATTTCTGCCTTCGCACAAAGAATATACTTTGACTAGTAACATTTATACCATTTAAGAGTGAAAATAGGAAGATAATATAACTCCAACATGTGTGAGTCACCGCAACTAACATAAAGGTAGATACGGAATGGAGAAAATGACATACAATCCGATGATTATTTGTCATAAATTCGATTTTGATGTGAAGATATTGCGCTACCTTGGATCAGAGATTGTTCCTCGAGATGTATTATATCAATAGAGACCCTTGTTCGACTAATTTCAGAACAGATCCTGTGATGGGTGGAGACTGTGGCTTGAAAACTATAACAAAAATCCAAAAGAAAAAGTGAAAAAATCCCTTACCACAAAAATTAAAGATACAAATCTAAATACGTATTTCGGCAACTAAGTTGCCATCTTCAGTAGAAAAACAAGTGAAGAGCAGTGTTAAACGTAGTGTTTTCGGCTAAGGTAAACCTTGGAAGATATGCTCTTCACCAAATCACTAGTGGAATAACTCAGTGTTATTCATGTTATAGCATATCTTCCAAGGTTTACCTTAGCCGAAAACACTACGTTTAACACTGCTCTTCACTTGTTTTTCTACTGAAGATGGCAACTTAGTTGCCGAAATACGTATTTAGATTTGTATCTTTAATTTTTGTGGTAAGGGATTTTTTCGCTTTTTCTTTTGGATTTTTGTTTCAGAACAGATATTCAGAATTTCAGCAATATCTACAGCTATTTAATGCACCTAGATAAGAGGTGACCCAGATTGTTTGTCTATACTTGGTTCCCGCCTTTATTTTTTTATAGTTTTACTACTTGTTCTATCTTTTGGGTTTTGCGTTCTGTGATTGCCATCAGTTTGGACCGCCATTTTGTCACACCCTCCCTCCTGTTGAGTTACGAACTGAAGGTGTTCCTAACCTAACGAGCACGTTGTCTACTCGTGGATTTTATTCATGTGTCTTCAAGTTACTTGTCAATTAATTGTAAATAATATTGAAGAAATATTATATTTCTGAAGAAGCTAATAAAGAATTATCAGAAGCTCAGATTAACATTTGAAGATATCGTTCTAATTTGATCATTTTGGTTGCCTTCCCAATAACCTTTCAACTTTTGGTCCTAATTAGTACAGGCGGTACTACCACTTATCTTAAAATTAGAATTAATTTTATTGCCTTAAATGTTACATTATAATACTGATGCGTTTATTCGTTCCCTCACTTTATCGACATTTAAAGGCAGCGCAACATATTCTTTCTCTGATTAAACCCCAAACCAAAACGTCTAATGGTTAAGATCGGCTTATCTAGCGGGTCATGATATTGGATGACCATGCCCAATCCATGTGTTTGGAGAATATTTACCCAGCCATTCTATAACATTAAGAGGATAATGAGTGTGGGTTTCATCGTGTATGTACAGCATTTTAAGTCGAGGTGCCTCCAACATATGTCACGGGCTAGGCGCGTGATGGGGGTAACCCATGGGCGAGCACTGATTTGGCAAGGTACCCAAGTAAATATTAATATATATGTTCAGTCAGAGTGATTAATCAGCGATTATATATAATCGCCAGTCAATATGTATAATTACCACATCAGCTAGTTAAAGTGATTAATTAACCACTTTGTCCAGCCATTATTAATAATAGCCAGAACGATCTAGATAAAGTAATAAGTCTCATTAATAAAATCAATTATTTCGTTAATATATTGTTTATATAAAAGTTTAAATACTTTTTTATAGTTTTTTAATTGTTTGGACGTATACCTTTGAGTGTCTCCTAGATAGCTATCAGCATTAGTATAAGATTTCATTTACGCCATCTAAGAGACACCTCATAAATATATATTGGTTCTTAGCATGCAGCAATTTTGCAGTTTGCAGTAATGGCAGAGGCTATGAGGGTCCATTTTTGTGAACAAGTTAGTGCATTTTTTTTTTCGAGAAAGGAAAAAATAACCAACTGTATACAAGTGATCAGTTTTGTATCGGTGATAGTGAAAGAAGCTAAGAACAAGAATACTCAGAAAACGCCTGAAGTTTATCAGCGTCTTTTAATGTATGACGTCAAAACTGGAAAAACTCGTAGCCCCTGTGCAGAACGAAGGTGAACCAATTATTTATTATGCTCATTTGGATGAAAGTTTTCAATTAATGACATTAATTAATGTATATATGTATATAAAGATTGTAGATGGCAAGCCTCGGCACTCTCAATCTCAAGGATCTATTGAAAGTACTGATCACAATATCAAAAAGATGCTATGCTTGGCTGGAATCTAACAATACGACAAATGGTCCGAAGGATTACGCTTCATCCAGTTTACGAAAAACATAACATATCACTCAGGAATAAGTCGCAAGCCTTATGAAGCAATGTTTGGTTGCAAAGCTAAAGTCGGAATAAATACTTATATCTACCTCTAGACTCCCTGACTGATCTCCGTACAGAAGAAGAGTTTGAGTAAATATTGAATGAAAACGATAAACAATGTTAATCAAGTTGATGAAGACTGATCAACAATGAACTTGAAAAAGAATTCGAAACATGTATTTCTGGTATTGAGACGCAAAACAATACGAATTTGAATATATTAGCATCATCAAACGGCTACCAAAACGAGTGAGAAGTAGCGATTTTGTACTCAATAAGAAAAAATCAGACATTCAACTTGCCAGGATTTTAACCAAATAATCTTTGGAGAAACAAGCAGAAAAATGTTGACTCCGTCATTAGCGAAATATCCTGCATCAGACGTAGACCGTGCTAAAAGTGGCGCTCGAAACGAAATAGCTATTACAATGTCACTTGAAAAAGAAGGAATATATAGCCTAGGTACTAAACATGGAATTTTAAACCAACTCTATGTAAGAACTCAATTAACTCGTTGCAAAGAAATATTTATTTCAGCCAATGACGTTCGAGAAGAATGTGTTACCAATAGGGAATGCGCAAGAAAAGAATCTCATCTAGGTGGCTAGGGATTTAAACATTGTAACTGCACTGTAGATTGTACTTCCAATAGATGCACGTGTAAAAAAGCTTATGTCTTGTACAGCTCAAAGTGTTATAAGAGTTTCACTTGTAAAAATAAATAAGCTCACTTTTGAATCGCAAGTTCTAATAAAGATATGCACATATTTACTGACCTAATTACTAATTATACCTGAAAATATCAAATAAATGTCAAATTCAATCTTTTATTACTTTTTCCAAGATCAACAGACGTACAATAGCTAGTGGAAGTGATTAATAAAGTAAAATTATCACTTTGACTAACTTTGTTCGGATATTATACATAATGACTAGATAAAGTGACTAATTCAGTTTTATTAATCACTTTGACCAAATTCGGTAGATATTATATATAATGACCAGATGTTATTCATAATAGCTGGATTAATTACTTTCACTGTAACATATATATAATTAAAATAATAATTGTACCTACCTTGTGTACCTTTCTAGTGGGCTCGACCTGGTTTGGCAAGGGTAGGACTGAAGGAGGCAAAGCCAAACTTAACAGTCTTATTAATAACTACTGCTACAGAAACTCCTAAGAAGAGTCCCTTATCGGAGAGTCTCCTTGACAACGTCCATCAGAATTTAGGGAGATAAAAACAATAGAAGGATACTTTCAAAACCTAGCTAGGATTCTACAGGATCGAAGCACTGGGCCCATGACTATCATGCCTATATACAGTGTAAATGATCCCTTATTAGCAATGAACTAATAGGCTCAGATCATTTTTCACTCGTGCCACTTGCAAGTGGATTGGTGCGGGTTATAACGTCCTGCAAGCTTCACCTTTACTCCGAAGAACAAGCAGATGTAACAGCTGCCCAAAGGACCTGAGGAATTCATTCACATTTATAAAATGGTAGAAAGACGCACGCGGGTGGTGTTAGTTTAAGTGTTTAAGATTTAAGTATGTTAAGTATGTTAAGTTAGATGTAAATAGAGTTAAATATCTGAAGTCTGATTTATGTCTGCTATTTAAATTCATAGTTTTTTTTTAATGTTTTTCAATATAAATTACTTTTTTGAATCCTTCCAGTTTTCTGGAAGGGAGGGATGGCACAAATTGGACTTCTGGAATGGGGATCGCGCTATATAATTAGTGTAAAACTATTGTAAGGGGACTCTTCGCAAACAGACTATCAGCAAGGGAACTCTCTGCAAGAGAACTCTTCGATAGGAGACTCCTTCTAGGAGTTTCTACTAGAGATTAACAACTCCTACAGAAACTCCTACATAGTTGTTAAATTTAATCTTTCCCCTTGTTTAGAGACCTGCCAACTACGGCGTTATTAGCACTATTTATAAGGTAAGTACCATTATTATTCATAATTTCTACTTGAATGGATAAATGGTGATCAAAATAAAAATGATGTTTCAGCCGCTTAAATATAGTTTGCACTAGAACAACAGATTAATTTTGTCCAAACAACACCGACTCACATTCTTCTAACCCATAGTCAAGAATTACCCGTCATAAGTTCCCCGTTTACTAAGTCTACTTGTAGAGTAACATCTTTGCTTTGGTCTATATCAGCATCCTGATGACTTGGTACAAACGAATCCATTTCCCAATTGCGGCAGCCTTCTAAAAATATTTGCTGCACGATGCCTTTAGTTTGGATAGCAAGCACAATATTTGAGGTAAGGTCACTAGTGATGCCAACGGGCATTATGCCTATTAAACTAAACTTTAGACAACCATTCAAAATACTGATTCCAAATCGAGAAGAATGGGGCTTTGCAGAACGGGGGTGGGGAGGGAGCAAATTTTGAAAGGGAACTCTGGTTCAGTAGATAGACGGGTCCAATATGGAGCAAGGGGTGAGAATCGAAGTTATTAGGCCAAACTACCATCTCTCAATAGCTTTAGGACAAACCCAACAGAAAAAATTGCAGAAAAAATTGCCATAGATATTTGTGCTCAAGAAAACTTCAAGAAAGGGATGAAAGGAGCTAACATCTATATACAGATACACTAATAACCAAGCCACGCTGAACGCTGTAAATGCAAATACTTTTGGATCTTTGGCTCTCGGCCTAAATAATGTATGCGGCTGCCTATGATAAATAAAGTCACACTAGTATGGATTCCAGGGAATTCTCACATTGAGGATAACAAAATAACTGATCAACTAGTCAACCAAGAAGCCAGTAGTCATCTCTATACATGAGCCAGAACTCGCTTTGGGTGTTTCCAAAACCACATCACAAGGAAACCTCAACTATGGGAGAATAAGAAAGTTATAGGGTTGTCTGGAGACAAAGTTCCAGACAAATCGTAGCTAAAAGGCTGTTCAACACTTTGATAAATACTAACAAATACTTACTAGGCAAACCAGAAATATGGCTACTTACTAGCCAACTTACCGGATGTTAAATCTAGACCAGCGTCTTTCACAATAGAACGTTTCGGTCGCAATAAGCAGAGACGCTGATGCTTAAATCCTGGTACAACACAATACAAAAAAGCACGATATTATCGCATTGTGTTGTTCTCACATGTACATCAGCATGCTCCATAAATGAAAGACCCGAACGAATATAATAAGAACTAAGCACGAAACAAAACACGAACAACGGAAATTGCATCAGTGATACAATTAAATTTTAGAACTTAGTTCTTCAGTAGAATGCATCAATGTAGTTTGTCGGCCGAGGATTAATGTACCCGGCACGCTACTGCAAAACTTCTACTACAATTTTTCACTTCGACATGTGTCCAGCGCTTCGCTTGGAACTATTATATAAGTCAACTGTGCAATTGGGCCACTAACTTCTTTGTCCGTGCTTTAGTTATCAGTGGCACAGTTTTGAGCATTTTTGTTGCTGCCGACCAAAACCTACAACCATAGTTGTCACGTATTTATACATATACATATATCGTTGTCGCACAGCACTGCAGTTGCGATCCGGCAGCTGTGTACGTTTAATACATTGAATTCGGCACCGAACACTTTTCGTTCCAGTGCGGTGTTTCCTAACTTGTTGTAAATTATATCCTATTTATTTTACTGTTTGGTTCCAGCTTTATTTTATAACTTCATCACTAAAAGCAGCACCGAGCTTAATTCTTGCCGCACTTCATATTTATTTACAACATTTTTTATGTTTTGTCACATATCCGGATTTTACCTATTATCTATTGTCTTAAAAATATACACCTCGTCTGCCTACTATCTCTTTGCAGTTGCCCTTTTGTGTTTTCTTTTCCTCTGTTTACCATATAAAAAGCCTTCTGCATATTTATAAACCGTAAATAAACATCATCTCTTGTGTTGTTATATTCACGCTGTGAGCAGGTCTTTGTCGCTTTGTTCCCCTGCTAGTTATATCTCTACACTTTTATAGACCTTTACTGGAGTAAAAATAGTTACATCTTTCGGTAATTGCTAGAACCTTTTGAGTTTCCTCCTTTGTATATAAGGTGTATAATATACCGATTTCGTGCATTTAGTACCGTGTTCCTCCACCAAAATTTAATATTTTTCGGCATTGTTTTTTTTCCAGTAGGTGTGTAATATTTCGAGATTTATTTGACAGCTTTCTCTATTTTCAATATTGTTCTATTTTCTTATAGTTCTATCTCTGTTATAATTTCACTTGTTTCGTGAGTTTGACTTAAGTTCGTATTACATTTATTACTTGTATCCTCGTTATCCTGATATTTTTCATTACTGAGGAATTCGTGAAAATATTCTTTCTGCATATCCATACTGTCTCGTTGGTTACTAAAGAAATAAGTAGAGATTAAGATCTTTAAGTATACAGCAAAAAAAATTGTTTCATTTTACTGATAATGACCACTCCGTGCTACACACACAGTGAAAAATAAAATAACCACTAAAGCTACACTACTTTGTTTGTGGAAGTCCCTCTAAATAGTGTAATTTTTAGACGCTAGCAGACGTGTTATTATTATAACTAGAGTACAATTACCGCAGTCAGTGTATATTTATTATATCACCAGCAGTGATGTACAGAGTAGGCAACCGGATGTGACCACCACGTGACCTCAAATTTTAAGGTGGCAACATTGTTAAGTTGGTAGTACAAGATATGTCACATTACTGATTTGTCATTATATGTATTTATAACAATAAAACAAGAGACGTGTCATATATCTTTTTCTTACTTTTAAGAATAAATTGCTTTTTAGATTACATTTAAAACAAAAATACTTTGGTAAATATTTTTAGTAAAATATTTTTACAGTATAAACAATTTCTACAATAAATGCTCGAAATGACCACCATCATTTTGTAAACATAAATTGATTCTTCGTTGCATATTATGGAAAACGTTGTTTCAAACATCTTCATTGATATCATTTACCGCTGCAGTAATGGCATTTCTCAGCTCATCAAGAGTATGGAGAGGGTTTCGGAACACTACATTCTTTAAATAGCCAAACAAGAAAAAATCTAATGGTATTAGATCGGAGCAATGTGCTGGTCAACGCCCTCTACTTATTAATCGATTGCCAAAATATTCTTCAAGGTACGCTATTGTAGCGCCAGCTGCATGTGGGGTAGCACCATCTTGTTGGAAATACCCATTCCAGAGTTCATCATCTTGGAGTTCATTAATGAATGGTTCTGAAATATTGTGTCTATAACGAGCAGTATTAACTGTATCGTGAAAAACATATCGGTGTCAAGATGCGTCTACGTTACATTGCAATCCACACACTAGTTTTAAGAAGGTTTAATGTCGTTTCTTTGTAAACGGGTGGGATTTCTGTGGCCCAAGTACGACAATTCTAGCTGTTTATGTAACACGAAAGTTGGAATCAAGCTTCATCGGAGAAGAAAGTTATGTTTAATTGCTCCTCATTTAAATAACTATCACACTGACAAAAGTCAATGCTAGGTTTTCCACTATCACCAAACAAGTGGTGATAGTGGAAAACCTAGCATTGACTTTTGTCAGTGTGATAGTTATTGTTACACCAAAGGTTCCAAAACCCAATTACTGGACCTCATTTAAATGTTCATTAAACCATAAGTAATAGTTTCGTCTTTGTTCGAAATCCCAAGAATACAACAGTTCATGTATAGTGACTTTATATAGAGAATACGGCGAAGATTCGTCTGGTGCCTGTGTAGCACTTTGAAGATGCGCCATTACAATGAACTTGTCTTGTTCATCCGTGAATGCCATTTCCACTAGCCAAATATAGAAGGGTTCGTTCAGTAGTCTTTAGAAAGACAGTTACTGTGCAATAAGTGCTATATTTACGAAAACTCAAAAGAAAGTCGCAGGAAACGGGAAAACTAGCGCTCTAAAAATACGTTAAATGTCAGATCACAGAACGTAAACAATAAGGAGAGTAAACAGTAAAACAAAAAAAATACACTTTTTCTGTGACGTTCGTGGTCACGTGGTGGTCACACTCGGTTTTGTACTTGCCGTCTGAGTCTTTTACTCTATTAATGCATTTTGGATAACAAATACAGTGTTTATTTACACTACTGTAGATTTATTTTTTCTCTCTAACAGTGTTGTGTTCATAGATTTTTAGATTTATTGCACACTGTTGAAGGGTTAGTCATCTATTTACTAGAGTTATTAATTATTATTAATAAGACATATTGCTTTTAATAAACATTTTATTAAATGTATATTATACATAAAACCAACAGGTATATAAAATACAAAAAATCCAAACGCAACTAGTCAAAAAGAA
Organism: Cetonia aurata; assembly: GCA_949128085.1. NCBI lineage: Eukaryota > Metazoa > Arthropoda > Insecta > Coleoptera > Scarabaeidae > Cetonia > Cetonia aurata. The sequence continues at coordinate 6,398,886 of OX421885.1, forward strand.
AAAAAATATTACATCCTTAACCATGACAAGATAATAATTAATGCAGTATAATAATATAACAACCAAAATAATACAGATAAGAAATGATTATAATGTACCCACATTAGTAAATTACAAAATCAAAGATGAAAATGAAAACTACTATTAACAGGAAAAGATAAAGTAGATGTAGCGAACACAAACTTTTCAATATGAAATCTGTCACCTGGCTAGCCCGTAGAGTCATTTATGTATTCAAGTTTTGAATAACATGTTTCAGAAATTTAAAATGATTTTAATTTACGTTTAAATATGTTTATGACATTCACTGCTTTGATTTCGCTTGGGAGGTGGTTGTAAAATATAATGCCTTTATACATCGAATCTGATTCATACTGTGTTAGTCTATGCCTTGGGATTTATAAGTCTGCGTTGTGCCTAGTGTGATAGCTATGATTGTCTCTATGTAAAGTAAATTGCGTTAAGGGCTCCTTTACATACATAATACATTTGCAGATATAAATTGAGGAAATGGTTAGAAATCTTTTCTGTTTGAAAATATCTCTTCATGAATCATAATAGCGTATTTCATACACATTTCTAATGGCACTTTTCTGTAATAAAAATATCCTTTGTGCAAATGCTGAACCACCCCAAGAGATTATGCCATAAGTTGCTTTAGGCAAAAATCATTGTGAAATGTCGCACAGGTTTCAATATTCGTCAATGTGTTTAAACGTTTCAGTGCATAGCAGAAACTGTCAATGCTTTTCGTAGATCTATATGGTTTTCCCAATTTAATGTTTGATCTAAAGATATACCCAATAATTTAGGGGTAGGTACTTGCTCAAAGGTTTTTTTAAACCAGGCGGACAAAACACTTATTTGCGAAGATCGACTTAACTCTTGGATATCTTTTTTGCTATTTACAATGCTTATGTTCAGTAGGGCCGGTACTAAAAGGCACAAGGGCGCGTGCCCAGCCAATCACCAAGATAAACAAAGAAATAAATTCGCATGTAATTCATGTAATACATTGTTTTATTATTTTTACGTATTTTTATAATGATGGTATCAAAGTTTCTTCCGCACCACAGACCCTAGCGCATATGCCAACGCTCGAAACTATGTTCCGGGGCACAATTTCCGATGTCTCTATTTCGAGTATGAATCGACCGGCTCCGTTTATCTTCGCCATATGTGTTTATACTTCTTATTGGGGCACACAATTTCCTGTCTCCAGTTAACGTCGTGCATTCATTGGGACTGCAATGTTTTCGACGGGTACCACGCATGTGTGATTTCAAACGCGTTTCAAAGTGACGTACTGTCACAGCAAAAATACCGAATCCCAGACTACTAGGCCACATTGGAGGCCCCTTGTGCTGATATCAAGATGTGCATCATGTAAAACAAGAAAATGATATTTATTAATGTTGATTTTTGTAATATTACTTTTGTTTATTATAATTAATGTACTACATATGTAACAAAAACACTATGCAACAATGATCTAAAATGACCGAATACTTAATATGAATTCTATTTTGATAACCTTGAATTTTATTGCGCTTGATGAACATTAATACATTTCATATAATATACTAAATGTTTATTTAATTTAGTTCTACTAACTATTTTGTATTTCATTTATTGCTGGAGATAACAAAATATTATCCGAAAGAGCCATAAATTTTATTGTTTAATTACGATAGAATTTCATTTGATTAAATTATGGGATATTTCTTTAGTATCTGCATTTTACTACATTCACAATGTTAAAAAAAAAGGTGTATGCAACAAATCCTGCCCTACGTTTTCATTTATGTTTCTTTCTAAAATATTTTTAAAAATAACGAAACAAATTTTAAACCAACCAAAAGAAAATTTGAAAATTCTTTTTACTATCTAGATACATGGATTCGCTTTACAGCAAGGAAAAATCAACAATGAGAATACGCCAAGAATTAAAGTCCACTGGATAAGAAAATAATATCAAAAAGCGTTGAGAATTTTAAATTCTTTCAATGCACTTAGAATAATTAAAACAAGCAACTAAATTTTACTATACTTTAACAACTAAAATTAAACGATGCTAATGCATTTAATTAGTATCTCATCCCTTAAATGCGACTGTTAACGTATTATTACGAATGTAAAAGTCTAAGTACGCAGTTTACAGCTTTAGTACATTAAAATTTCTTTCGAGAAATATACATTGAAACACTTCGCAAAGCCGTTCATCTGATTACTGTGCACATGACGAAGTGGTTTTATTTGATTTTCATTAGAAGCGTTCGAAGTAATTGCAATCATGACCGTGCGATTGAACATCGGTTAATGAGAGCTCAAATGTTCTACCTTTCTTTTACACCTTTATCGATGCGCATCTATTAGATTATAACATGAAGTGCACTAATGCATTAACATTTTATTTTATTGATTATACGTCTGTCATTAAATTGCTTAACGAGATGTAAAAGCCTCGCAAATTAGAAAGAAATATATGTATATGGGATTACATATATTCACATTACGATCCAGTGAAACTAGCATAAAATGTTTTGATCTCTCTATATTTATATAAATATCTTTCAAAGTAAAAAAGACTATTCGAATGCACGCAACGAGCCAAATAATATTTAGCTGAAACTCCATCGAAATTATTACTAATGTAAAATATATTTATAAGGAAATTAAAACAAACATAAAATTACAAAGTACAAACGAATAGAGAAATACATGATTATAAAACTCGCAGAGTATCGCACTTGAGAACTGAAAAATATAAACACCACAACTATAGTCAAACACTAACTACAACAACATTACAAATGTATAACAAAATACCAAAACACATAAAAGAATTACCGGACCCCAAATTTAAAAGTGAAATACAACAGATTTTGAGGAAGAAAAATTAATAGTAAAATCTAAACGACGACCATATTAGAACAAAGAAACTGCTAGGAGGCCCTCAACACCGTTAGCCCGAGATAGTAGCTCCCGTGGCGAGGATGAGGGATGGCGAGCAGCAACGCTGCTAATATACATATACTACATTATGTAGCTATGTATTTATTATATTGTTGCCTGTTTATTACAAAATAAATAAATAAATAAATATTGCAAAAATAGTTAAGCAAATGTTTAATTTTAGAGAACTTATCTCTGGACTAATGTTATTATTTTTATTAGTTTCTTTAAGAAACTCATGCAATACTAGAAGTTCTCAACGTATTAGTGTATAAAACAGATTTCATCAAGACCATATACAATTATTTTGAGTACTTATATCGAACAGTATATTTACTGTTCTATCAAATAATGCTTGTTGACGTAATTATTTGTGTCAATAAGAAACAATAGCTTGTATGAGAACAAAAATTATTACTTAATATTATAAGAATGAAAATATTCAAACACAACCACCATAATTATATCTTAATTACATAATAGATGCTTTCAACCAATAAAACAACGTATGCACTCAATACACGGCACGTATCTAATACTTCGAATGTACATTATTGAAATACGTCATTAGAGAAAGGTTCAGTGTGAATTTGGGAAAAACCTTTATTACTAACTTTACAAAATATATACAGGCTGAGTTTTTTAAATGGCAACGTTCATTTATTAGATAACTGTTACCTGAACAAAACTTTTGAAAATTGAAATATATATTGTTGTAAACGCTTCACAAATTGAAAATATTTTTACGTACACCGAGTGATCGGTAAGCTTGTCAATAATATTTTTCCACAAACGGCTTAGTTCCCCGTGTATTCTCAATTTTCATTTGGGCAATCAGCTTCTCTAGTGTTACAGTATAAATATCTCTGCATCTTAAGACGACATAAGCATTTATTAAGTTTTGTACCGTGTGATTTGTTACCGTGATTGGAAACTCCGGTTGCATTAGCACTTAATTACTGAAAACTATTTTATTTATATATTTATATTTTAAATAGAACACCCTGTATTCCTTAGTTATTATTCCTAGCAGATACCTACCCTAACATTTGGGGACTTCAGGAAGCAAACATACGACGAGCACCTGAAAGTGGTGGAGAGAAAAATTAATACCGCGTTCAACAAAATAATAGAAATCACACCTTTCGATTGTCTATATGCGTATTGCACTCATGGCAAGACGAGAAGCGCCGCTAGACACCAGAGAAGACAGAATAGCAAGGACAAGAAGAATCGCCTGCGAAGCACAGCAAAAGTCTAAAGGTTATTACGACAAAGAAGATTTGATGGAATAACCTACAACGTCGTTGATATGGTATCAGTGAAAGCCGCACCTATCACCACGGGCAACCGACAAAAACGCAGCTGAAATATAAAAGACCGTATGTAGTATTAGAACGGATGAAAAATTAGCTGGAAGAGAGAGCCCAGGAAGCCGAGTATTGATAACCCATGTGTCTCAAATGAAATTATACCAAAATACTGACGAAACAAAAATGAGGACATAATGGAAGTTTTGATTGGTGGATTAATTGTGATAATAAATTAAAGTTAAAGTTCTTTCCAATCAATTATTTATTTTTTAAATTAATTGTGTCGACCGGTTTCGGCTTGCGCCATCATCAAGACACATTGTGTGTGTCCAGATGATGGCGCAAGCCGAAACCGGTCGACACAATTAATTTAAAAAATAAATAATTGATTGGAAAGAACTTTAACTTTAATTTATTATCACAAAAATGAGGACGATAGCAAAGAAGATGAAGGGAATGAGAACAAAGGACAAGCAAATCCCGAAAAACATATTTTTGCAAAATTCCACAATATTTGGTAAGTGTTCGACAAATTGTAATTGCAAACACAAATTACAAACTATAACTATATTCATTAAGGTATAGCTTCAACTCACAGCTATAAATACAGCATTAATAGTTGATGCTGGCCAGCTTTTCAGATAAAATGGTTGCAGTTGACACACAACAGTTGGATAAGTTTAAAAATAGTTCCGAAAACAACTGCAGTAGTTATTAATATAGTTTCGTTTAACTACCGCCAAGTAGGACACAAAATTTTGAGCTTATTTTCATAAAAAGAAACTTAATAGCAATAAAAAAAACTTATCCATATATATGAGCTTCTAGAAAATATAAAAGATATAAGTGGCTGTAAACTTAGTTGGAAAAGAGAGCAATTCAAAAAGTATAGGGATGTGAAAGATTGTTAAGCGCTTTTCGCACTGGCGCGACCGTGAAGCTCAGATGCCATACATCGGCTTCACGTACACGACTAGTTACGTCATAAGTATAAGTAAGTTTAGGTATGTTTGTATATCATAATCACATTTTTAAATTCAACCATAATTATCTATTACTTAAAATTTACTAGATGGGAGGGATAATATTGGTGGTACCGCCGGTTCACAGTTCAAGTATTGTACAACTATCTTCCAACAAACATTGCTGCCTTATCTTATTCAGCAATTGCGATACCTGTCTTATATGCGTATTCAGCCAGTCTAGTAGTTATTTTAACTAAGCATTGCGTATTTGTTCGGGGTGGGTATATGCTGCCCATTTCGACATCTTTCTCCGTTACCATTTCGCTCAAAGCCTCTGCTGCAATTAAAAACGATTTTTCGCGCAGTCTTCATGCCAGCACAAATGACGGCCAATCCGAGACCTGAGAATATATACGAGTCATTACCCATTGAATATTTTCTTTGTATCTGAATGATTGGAGAGGTGAACCTGGCCTCGGAGTACGTATAAGTCTGCTCGTTATTCCTGCCCATTTCTTGGATAATATTTTTGGCGAATGCGTCAGGGACTGCAGCAGTACCGATCAAAGTGGTACGTTTGACAGCCTTAACCACGCTCTCCAAAGTATTGATCAGTGCGTGCTTTTGGACGATTTTTTTTTGTGTTTCGTGATAGATATGTCACAGTTGATAACGTTCGGAGGAGCGAATACCCGTCTAACTGCACACTATATTTTGGACATTCTGGAATCGAAGAACGTAAAAAAAGAAAGAGTTAAAAAAGGAACTTGTCGTAGGAGTATCTGAAAACACTGAAACAGCCAGGTAGATTAATGAGAAAACCATTAAACAAGAACACTAAAAAACTGCTAAGTCTAGATAGGGATTATCTTTGCATAATAATAATTTCCCTATCAATGCATTGTGTATTGAAGGGACAGCTAGAAAAAATTAGGATCAACTCTGGGGATTTCTAATGGGTGCTGTTTAATAAAGTAGCTGAGAGAGCACATCAAGATATGACAATTTTTGGGAAACGGAAAAAAAGAGCTCAAACTATATATCGATCAGCTAGCTAGAAACGTTTACAGGTTAGTGCCGTGGCAGGATCTTGGAATGGCGTAACGGTAGTAGTGATGGTTGTAGTGTGTCCGGAGATGACGGCTACAAGAAAAAAACAGTTACATACTTAGATATAAATAATTTACAAGATCTGTAGATAAAGTTCAAAGTATGAACTCAAAAGCTTCTTTTTTGAAAATAATAACATAAGTTCTAAAATCCAGTGACGGCTCGTACCTTTAAACGTAGGGGAAGAGTTGCAAGAAAACTAAACTTAGAATTTGGTAAAGTGTTGCTTATTTCTGTTTTAAGATAATGTCAGATATACATCGAATTAACTTATTTCGTATTGATTTAGAATATTCAATGAAAATATTTTTCTAAAATTCGTAACTTAAAAACCTATGATATTTTTCAAGCATTCTAGAATGTATAAGTTATGCACTTGACAATAAGGTACATATAGCTGACAAGGAAATACAGGCAATTAGAAAATTGAAAATAAACGAAATTTATTTTAAAAATTTTATTTTTCCCGGAGGATGGAGCACCGAAACGAAAACATTATTAGAGAACTAGAAAGCCGGGGCCGTTCACCCAGGCAACTAATTAGCCGTTTGTTGACGAATTACAACTCTCCGCTTTCTTTCAAACGCCTCTCACTTGTAAAAAGACTCGACGCTTCGCGCCTCGCAGTCTTTCGTTTCATGACAGATTACGACCCACCTCAGCAGACCAGTTAAATTGCACCACTTTCCGCTTTCTTTCAAACGCCTCATTTGTAAAAAGTAGTTCGTTTGATGACGGATTACGACCCACCGCAGCAAACCCGCTAAACCGCACGACGCTCCGCTTTCTTTCAAACGACTCTCACTTGTAGAAAGTCTAGACATTTCGCGTCTCGCAGTCGTTCGTTTGATGACCCATTACGACCTCAGAAGACCCTCTAAACCACACTACCCTCCGCTAACCCTCGTCTACACCTGTGATTGGTTTAGGATCGTCGGTACACATCCTGTATATTAATTTTTCTTAATTAAAAATTACACATGCTGTACATATTTTAATAATTAAAGTGAAAATTGTCAAAAAATAAATTTTTATATGAAATACTTTTCTCTTATTAAATCATATCAATAAATTCTTCTTTAGAATATTGCATATTTCGAAATAAGTATATAACAAAATAAAGGAAATAAATAAACAAATGATGAAATTTAGGACTGTTAAAAATAGGCACTATACTTTCTGATAATAATCAAAAAACATATAATTAGTTCTCGCCACAGCACGTACTCTTATGTAACACACCACTGTCTTGCGTTTTAGTATTAGTAAAGTACGCAATTTCTCAAAATTACGTTCTTTTTCCCGTAAATTAATAATTGTTAAGGGGGAAAACTATTGTCACTACTCTTTAGCACCACATTCAAATATTTATTTTCACTTTCATTTGAAATACAGTGTAGGGCAGCGTTACCATTTGGGCGCTCCACGGAAAACAGGTAAATGGTTCCACATACTAAATCATTCTATGAACCCACAAAGTTCCGTTTAAACCTGAATTTCTCAAATGCCTGTGTACCCGTATAAGTAGCTCTCTTATTAAGCGAAGGTATTAAATACCTCGCTGAATTTCACTTTCGAATTTACATTTTTTGCTTATACATCACTTTACTTTTACTATTTACAAAAATTTTATACTCAAACTATTTCAAATAAAATCAAGTAAATTCATCTTTTTTAATATCTTTCTTCTCTAATTTTTAATTTGGTAGTTACTGCAAATTTGCAGGAAGACAAAGACAGCTAAATACTACTCCAATTCTAAGAAAAAATGCTAGGATTTTATTTTGTTTTATAGAAAACCTTCGAAACTGTTAATAGGTAATGTAGTGTAATTCGTCCATACCTCAATTTACAGTTTGTTGATGTTTACCGTACATTAGCTACACAGGTACGTTGTATCTACAACGTGTATTCCATATCCAAAACAAGGGTAATACCCGATAAGATATTGGAAATCATAAATCACCGTAATTATCGTCATTGACTTACCGTAGCTATCAGCAAACCATGTCACTGAAACAAATGATCCTTTCACCAATTTGCAATGAAATTATTCCATTAAGATTATAAAATGACATAACATGGACCATGGACATGTAGGTAACAGCATATGCGCACGATGTTATTAACTAAAATTTATCGATTTAGGATGCCTTGCAAAATTTAGGACACTTTTAATGTAAATCCTCGGGCAAAAATGAAATTTCGTTGCGGCGAGCTACGAGAGTTTCTAACACATTATTACGAAGAAGGCGAGAGCGTTTATAAAGAGGATAATTTAGTGCGTTACATCAATGTGCCTACACATCTCACACTTTATCATATCCGCGCACACACAGTTTACTTCTGTGAATGCACAACGGAAGATGTTAAGAATAATTTATTCAAGAAATTTATCTCAGGCAGATGTCTGCGGTGCGTAATTTGGTATGTCTAATTCTAACTTCGTTGCACATATCTCCTGTTTACATACTCAACACACTCAGGGATTCCTTTGTAATTTGAACATCGTTTCATAATATACATATAACATATACTTCATTGCCGAAGAGATTCCCTACAGGGTAAAGAAATTTATATACAGATATAATCAGAAAAAAAAAAAAACTACAACGTGCAATAATACTCACACACTAATTAGTTTCACAAATTTAATTGAAGATAATATCGCTTTGGTGCAAATTTGCGGCCAAACACATATAGGTAGTATTGATCTAGGTAACACATATAATGGTTTCGAGAATTTATTCCATCTTCAGGTATCCCGCAAGGATCCAATTTGGGGCCTTTGCTTTTTAATTTATACATTAATGATTTATTGCAGGGTTTCTCTTGTTCAGTTCTGGCTTATGCTGACGACATTAAAATTTATACTTCAATTGCTAACTCAAATGACGTTCTAAACTTACAAAATAATATCGATTATATGGTAGAATGGTGTAATCAACACAATTTAAAATTGAACACCAGTAAATGCTGCTTTGTCTCGTACACTCGAGAGATCAACCCAATTGCTTCCGCCTACTTGTTGAGTCATGCTGTGTTGCAGAAGGTTGAATCAGTACAAGACCTTGGGGTACTTTTTGACCATACCATGAACTTTGCATCACATATAACTAATCTATGCTTATCAGCATCGAAAACGTTAGGATTTCTCATTCGTTCTTGCAAATGTTTCCGGAGTACTCAACTTTTGAGAACACTATACTTTAGTTTGGTTGTAAGCAAGTTGGAGTATGCCTCTCAAGTGTGGTCTCCACAATACGTGTATCTTCAGCTATCTCTTGAGAAAATTCAACGGCGTTTTCTTAAGTACCTATCATTTAAAGAAGATGGTGTTTATCCTCAGCGAGGAATTAATTACACGTCTTTATTAGACAGGCATTTCATGGATTCCTTAACTTATCGCCCCGAATGCCATGGCGCACGTTTTATTTGGAAATTAGTACATGGAGTCATCGATAGCCCTTTTCTTCTTGCCTCCTTAGATTTCCGCATTCCTAGACTTTCCTCTCGTTCCTCTTTTTCCTTTACTTTACCCCATTCTAGGACGAACGTGTTGCAAGCCTCGCCGCTGGTTACAATGCGCCGCTCAGCTGATCTGCATTATGAAGATATTTTTTCACAAAAATGTTAATGATTTATAATTTCAATTACTTTAAACTTATTTCTGTATTTTATTTTTTTTTTTTCATATGTTGTATGTACTTTAGAATATTGTTGTCCTGTAATCGGCAATCTGTTGGACAATAAACGAGTATTATTATTATTATTATTATTAAATGGACCCAAATAAATATAGAAGGAAAACATTTATGAAAAAATATCAATTAAAATACTCGGAAACTACTTATATATATGGTTCTATGATTGATCTTGACGATGGTTGAGAATAATTAAGATATTACAGTATGAGAACCAGCGATAAAAAAGTGAAGCTTCGGGTTGCAGAAAATACAATGTACCTTGGCACTTCTAGGCACTGAAATCTATTGATTGAAAGCGTATACATATATACCATCTCTACTAAAATTTTGGCGAAGAGATTTTAACCTCCGGTAGAAATTAATTAACACAGGGTCTATGGCTTTAGTTCCTATCTGCGGGAAAGGCATATTCCAATTTTTATCCACAATTAAAAACCAAATCAAACCCTAGCCGTTTTCGTAAAAGTTAATCTTCAACCGTTCAACTGAACTTACTTCAAGGCCATCTTTTTGGTGACACTGGATTGAAAGCACCAACAGTATCACTTGTCATGTTAATTCGCTGATCTATTAATGTCTTGTGTATGTTTGGATTCTGGATAAAGGAAAACTGCATCGACTACGATTCTTTCAAACAAATACGATTTAAAAAGAAATCCTTATCCTGTATATATAGGAAATTATAATCAACATAGAAAACTGGAGAAAAAGTAGTTATAAAGTAGTTTTTCATTTTCCAAAATATCACAAAAAGAAAACACTTATGAGGGTGATCAGGTTTCGCGTAAACCGCCTGTACATTTCAATTGTTTAATAAAGAGGTGTTTTAGTTATTTAGTATTAAGTATTAATCATAAACCACTTTGAAGGAACCGCTACACGTACAAGGTCGAATTATGGGCTAGAGAAAACAATCACATCTATCATTGCTATTTTCTACAAACTACTACAGTAGGCACTATTAGTACCCATATGATCATGGAATCTACTTCAATTTTATTAAATTGAAAAAAAAATCAACATTAATTATGCCCTCTAACTTACGGCTGGCAGCATTCACCGCGTAACTGCATCTATGCATTGATACACTGTATTCGTTGCACTAAAATCAAATTGTTTGCATAATAATTCGAGCCACTTAAGTAGTATTATCGGCTTGTAAAGCTCAAACACTTACGAGGATTTTATTGTTGTCGTATTAAATTAACATATTTAGTGTCACATTTAGAAAATTAATCGAGCCTCATTTAAATAATCCCAGTGTTAGTAAAGATGTCCACACACAAAAGAACAACTTTATGTGTTTTCTGGTACATTCTTCTCATTTTGGCTTCGGGTAACGCATGCTGTAATTGCTATTAAATTCTCTCGGGAACTTCGTGCGCCTCTTTTACGTGACCTGATAATAAAGTGGGAAATAGGAGCAGACGAAAAGTATTTGCCTATTATTAGGACGACCCTGAATTGGTTTAGAGTTATATGGATTCATAAAAACAAACGTAAACTATATTTTTGGCAATTTTTACAACACACAAACGCCGACTTTTATATAAATAAACATTGGATCCAAATACAAAGCGGGAAGTAGGACTAATTTGTCAAGGATTGTAAACAAATCAAGTTTATTGCTGGCGATACGAATATGTATGGAACTACCGGTCAGCAACAATATAATTTTAAAATTTATTTATTTGTAATAATTTTACATAATGTAAGCAACAGTAACTGTAAAATATGGCCACGATCTTTATCACTTCAACACAAAAAATAACATTTTATTATGTCTAGTTTCATATTTTATTCAGCGTCGTCAATTTTTGTCCGTGTGAAAGAAATTTAGAGTCAAATTGAAAACCGTAGAAACTATTAACGCGCGTGGTAAGGCACTTACACTTAACCCCAACCAAGTACACAAAAGCGCCACTATTTTATTGATGATTAATTGTTGATAACTGATAATAGGCCCAACAAAGTAAACAAGTAGATAGTATGACTACCCTGTTTATCACATTTTATGAAGTCAAGCGACATTGAAGTTTTATTCTCAGACAAGCCAAAAACTTTGCTTCATTTCTCAATAGCAGTACTTAAAAAAGATAATGAAATTAATAGCGGGTGATTTTTTTGCTATTTGGTTTTTCTGTGTAAATTTTTTTAGTGTAAAAAAAAAAGATTCCTGATATGTGTCAATGCCAAAAATGCTCAGTAAGGTTTGCCATTTCACCATGAATAGACTAACAAACGAACAACGCTTGCAAATCATTGAATTTTATTATCAAAATTCGTGCTGTGTGAGAAATGTTTTTTGTAAATTACGTCCATTTTATGGTCATCATAATCGACCCACCGAACAGGCTATTCAAGCTGTTGTGACCAAATTTCGCACCAGTTTCACTTTATTTGACATTAATTCATCAACCCGTATGCGAAGAGTGCGTACCGAAGAAAATATTGCTGCTGTATCGGCCAGTGTCAATGAAGATCGCGACATGTCAATTCGTCGCCGTAGTCAACAATTGGGCTTGTGTTATTCGACCACCTAGAAGATTTTACGTAAGGACCTCGGTATGAAACCATGCAAAATACAGCTGCTGCAAGAACTGAAGCCAGGTGACGTACCACAACGTCGTTTGTTTGGTGAGTGGGCCTTAGGAAAGTTGGATGAAGATCCATTTTTCTATCGAAAAATTGTTTTCAGCGACGAAGCTCATTTTTTGCTCAATGAGTACGTCAACAAACAGAATTGCCGAATTTGGTGTGAAGAGCAGCCAGAGGCAGTTCAAGAGCTACCAATGCACCCTGAAAGATGCACTGTTTGGTGCGGTTTGTGGGCCGGCGGCATCATTGGACCGTACTTCTTCAAGAACGATGAAAATCGCAACGTTACAGTCAATGGAGCAAGGTACCGTGCGATGATTACCGACTTTTGTGCCCAAAATGGAAGAGTTGGACTTGGTTGACATGTGGTTTCAACAAGACGGTGCCACATGCCACACGGCACGCGATACCATGGACCTATTGAGAAGCGAGTTTGGTGAGCAATTAATCTCACGTTTTGGAGCAGTCCATTGGCCGCCAAGATCATGCGATTTGACCCCACTAGATTATTTTTTGTTGGGATACGTGAAGTCTCTCGTGTACAGGGACAAGCCAGCCACAATTCCAGCGCTGGAAGACAACATTAGAGCTGCCATTGGTGAGATACCAACCGAAATGCTGGAAAAAGTGTGCCAAAATTGAAGTTCACGGATGGACCACCTACGGCGTAGCCGCGGACAACATTTACATAAAATAATCTTTAAAAACTTAATGGCAGGCATTCATTTAACGGCCCAAATAAATATTTTAATCACTTTTGCAAATTTTCTGTGTTTTTTCAATTTTCAAAACCCAAACGGTTAAAAAATCCCCCATTAGATTGTCTTTACTTATACAATACGTCAGTAGCACACGTCAAAGTTTCCCAAACTTACAAGGAAACACAGGGAAGTGTTCCTCACCGATTTTAATAAAACTTGGGCAGTTTATAGACTAATCTAATGCAAGAACAGCGCTAATTTTCTTAGCTGCTAAATCGCCCGTTTTCGGGCTGTGGAGCGCTTTATCGACAACACTCATATCCTCTGCTTTTTACTTTAATATCTCCGAAACTATAAGATATATCAGAAAAATTAAGAAAAATATATAACTGTTTTAGTAATACAAAATGATAGCGGCAGTAGTTTCCTTCTCACAATTATAATTTACCGGCAACAACGCTCACCAGCATATTTATTTCGAATTGAATTTTTTTTTTTGCTAAAGAAATAAACCTGGTTATGTACAATTCATTCATATATATATTAAAATATTCCACAATTTTAGAAATGTTTTTTTTCAGATTTAATTCATGTTATTATTAGACAAAAAAGATTATTTAATATAGTAGTTAATTTGCTTGTACCTCATAGTTCCTCTCGCTCTCCTTCTATTTTTGTGTTTCTTTTTTCCGTATATACCTATATCTTACCTACTTAATGCTCCTTTGTCGAATACCTAATATTTACTACAAGGACATATTTTATAACAGCATGAACGATCTTACTTTAATTTAATTTACAATTTCTTTTTTTTTTGCTTTTTCTTCCTAATTTCCATTTATAATATATATTTTGTCATGATTGTATTGTATTTTATATGATATATAAGTAGGCAAAACATCTGCTTTTATTATCATAAAATAAATAATTAACAGAAGAAAAAGATCGGCCCATTAGCACACTTAATAGCAATTCGTACATTTAGCGTCAATTTGCAAATGTCAACAGCAATTTATAGTTAAAGCTGGCAACTTGCCGTGCGCTGTGCAGGCGGAGATACAGAAGGAGTGTCTGCGTTGTATGTAATAATGTCGCAGATATATAGATTGAGAAGACGACCATTGTCAGATGTAGTGAATGAGTTTATTAAAGATTTCCCAAATTTAGCTTACGATGGGGCATTAAATGTTTATTTTGCGATATATTTTAATGGCTTGGTCAAAAACACATTCTCCAGACAAAGTGCGAAGTGCAAGCCATATTAATAAAAAAAAAAGGGCATAAACAAAAAACAGTTCGTATTTGATTTATGCGCAACTATGATTGCGTGTAATCTGACGTTTACTTTATTAAGCAACGATTCATTTATTTCATTTTGGAAGAAATGAATCGTTGCTAAATAAGATCACGATACGCGACACTCGATTCGCATTCGCCATGTTTAATCGAATACCTAAAAATCTTATTCACAATACTCGATTTCACGAATCCATTCGATTCGTAACACTCGATTGCCAGGGAGCTACCGAGTTGTAATGGCGGCGCATAATATCGTGACATTCGTAACTGTCCCTCGTTTTCTAATTCGGATGTATTACAAAAGTGATCGGTAAAGACTGTGGGTAAAAAGTCGAACGCGTTTGTTCGTATAATCAGATACAATTTCAATATTTCGAGATAACACAACACATTCAACAGTTATTACTAGCTAATGCTATTAGAACGAATTTTGAAATGTTATTAATTATATAAAATGGTGTAGCAAACAAAATGCTACCAGTTTTTTGGGAGCGTATCCTTCAGCGGCGTAGATTTCTGCAGAATTTACGATTGCAAAGAGGAAGGAGAGCTCTGAGGGAAAGACAAAATCCATTTTTGTTACCAGATAATAGATTTATTGAATTATTTAAACTTAATAAAGGTCTTGTTAGAAAACTGATAGAATTGTTGAACATTTATGCAATAGGCGAAGCGTAAGAGGTGTATCTATTGAGCAAATATTTTGTCCACTAAGATTTTACGATACCGGCTCTTAAAGTAATACAAAAAAAATCGCTTTTCTCTGACAATAAGTAAAAGAGTGATAATCACGTAGTGTGCAAATCTAATAAAATAAAATTTATAAATCTGTCAAAGTAATCAATGTTGCCAAATAAACATTATGTTGCCGTTGCTCGCTTGCTCCAAATTGTACCTTTCATTTGAACTAATTTCGCCGTTAAGTAGACCATTTGTTTCCAAGACACGATGACAACCGAGGTATCTGAATCGACTCGATCCTCGAACTTGTCGATAAAATTCGACCGCATATCGTGACCGGGGCTGTATGTAAATCACTGGCCGTTACTGGGTTAACATCATGATTAGATGATTGTACAGAACGTTTAGCAACGTGTCAGTCTGTTGGTCGAGTCTCGATGCGATCCGTAGATGTTGAACTGTCTTTCTCAAAATACACTCCGCCAAAAAAGTATCGCATAAACTAAAAAAGGGCATTTATGAACCAAGATATTTTTAAACGTTCACAAAATTTTGAACAAAAGATCTAGAAAACATTATACAAGAAGAAATACCACTGCAAACCATACCATATTGGATCACGTGATAACAAACATAAAGGAAACCATAAAATTAAAAATAGTACCTACAGACCTATCTGACCACTGTGCGGTAAGAACTAAAATTGAAACAGTAAAACGAAAAATAGAATATAAATATTTTGAAAAAATTGAGACAAATTATAAAAATATTAAACATCAAATAACAGAAATACGAGAAAGTGAAGTAGCTACTTTCGAACAGCTGTCAACAAAAATACAAAAAATAATACAAGATAATCAAAAGAATAAGGATATCAAAAGGCGAGAAGACTGTCCATGGATAAATGATTACATTATAAAACAAATAAAAGCAAGACATAAGTTATATAAAAGCCATATAAAATATCCAAACGACGAAAACCTAAAAAACACATACCATCAAGCTAAGAAGAACACGATGTATACAATAAAACATGCTAAGAAGGAATATTATGCTAAGAAATTTGAAAAACATAAGAACGATGCACAAAAAACATGGAATATAATAAACCAAGAGCTTAATAATGGGAAAGGAAGAAATAGAGAGATAGACGAGATTGAGAGAGAAGACAAAACAATAATATCGGATCCGAAGGAAATTGCTAATGAAATGAACAAATACTTCACAGAAATAGGAAAAAAATTAGCTGAAAAGCTCATAGCGAATAAAAAATCTCACCAAACAACGAGTATAATACAAAACATCAATGCAAACCTTACCTTCCGACGTGTTACAGAAGAAGAAACACAGAAAATTATAACAGAATTAAAAAATAACAAAGCGCCAGGATATGATAACATAACAGCAAAAATAGTAAAACAAAACGAAAGAAAATTAACACCAATCCTTACAAAATTGATCAACGACACTATAAAAATAGGAGAATATCCTAATATTTTAAAAAAAACAATTGTAACTCCAATATTTAAAAAAGGTGATAAACTAAAACCGGAGAACTACAGGCCGATATGTCTATTATCAACTCTAAATAAGATCCTTGAAAAAAGTTTACAAGTACAGATGAGCAAATACTTAGTAGATAATAATATAATACATCAAAGACAATACGCTTTCCAAAAAAAATCAGGAACGACATCAGCGGTAAATGATTTGATCAATGCAATAAAAACAAAAGTAGCGCAAGGAAATATAGTAACTGCACTCTTTATAGACATGAGAAAGGCATTTGATACAGTGTCAAAGATAAAACTTGTCGAAAAGCTGGAAAAAATTGGAATAGATCATATAGGGAAACAACTAATGAAAACTTATCTGTTTGAAAGATCACAAGCGATAAAAATAGGAAAAAACAAAAGTAAAGAATTATGCGCAAAATATGGGATACCTCAAGGAGGAAACTTACCGCCAGTTTTATATATCACCTACACAAATGACATTTTCAATTTAAAGATTACTGGTGAAATATACGCATACGCCGACGACATATGTATAATATACTCCAACAAACACGAAAATCACATACAAAACCAAATCAATGGCGATATAGAAAAATTGGAAGCATGGTTTAACGACAACTTATTAACAATAAATGAAGAGAAAACAGAATACATGGTCTTCACAAGAAAAAAAAATAAACCAACCTTTACCGTCAAAGTGAATGGACAAAAAATACAAAAAATTGAGCAAACTAAATATCTGGGAATAACAATACAATCTAATTTAAAATGGGATGCACACATAAATAATTTAATTAAGAAAAATACAACAGCTATAGCAGGACTAAACAAAATACGAAAAGTAATCCCGGAACACATGAAAAAACCAATATATAACAGTTTATTTACATCACATATGAACTACTTGATCAACGTATGGAGCGATACAACTAAAAGAAACCTAGACAAACTACAGAGACAGCAAAACAGAATACTAAAGCTGATACAGTCTATGGATAGAAGAACACCAACAACAGAAATATATAAAACAACAAATGAACTAAACATAAAGCAACTAATTAAACAACAAAACTTACTACTCATACATAAAATAGAGAACCAATTAATTAAAACTAACCAGAAATTAACGAGCAATACAGAAATACACACACATGAGACAAGAAGACACTCTCACCTACGAACCGAAAAGACCATATGCAACAGATACAAAACAACACCAACCACAGAATTCATAACAGAATACAATAAATTGCCAAAAGAAATAAAAAATTTAAACCACACAAGATACAAAAAAGCCATTAAAACAATAACTCAACATCAGCATACTTAAAAAATAAGCATGTGGAATCATCATGAACGCCCTCGATGCCAGTAGCTCGGGACGAGACAAGGGTCTCACCATCTCGTGACGAAGATAGAGGGCGAGAAAAATGCAGCACGCCGACGCGGCATATTATGTATATACATATTCTTATATGTATTGTTTTTATGTAGCGTTTTTTGAATAAATTGTTTGACTTAAAAAAGTTTGCCTCGTGTATGTGAACTATAAAAACACTAACAAAATAATGGAACTTAGCGTTTTTACTTTTTTTTTCTAAAAAAACACATTTAGAAAAATGCATATGTGTAAGGTTTGTTCAGTTGTTTATTGAAAGTCTTCCTATACGGACAAATTTTAAAGTGCGAAGTCAGAGTTCTGTACCAACGCTTTTAAAACTAAAATGAGCAATTTAACTTCAGAACAAGTGGCTGCTATAGTTGCTTTAATCGAAGATGGACGATCTCAAGCATACGTTGCTAATTTGATGAACATCAATCAGTCAAGTGTTTCTAGAGCCGTAGCCAGATATAGGGAAACAGGCATTTACAGTAGAAGACCTGTACCAGGTCGTCCAAGATGTTCTACTCGCCAAGATGACCGCTATTTACTACTACAAGCATTACGTCGAAGCCATGTAACTGCGAGACAATTGCAGAACGACTTGGCTAGAGTCAGAAATACTCGTGTGAGTACTCAAACTATTCGGAATAGGTTACGACAGAGTGGATTAAGAGCTAGAGTAGCTGTAACAGCCCCTCGTCTCACTAGGAACCACCGAGTGGCTCGCTTAAGGTTTGCCAGAGAACATGTAAATTGGAACATTAATGACTGGGCCAATATACTCTTCACAGATGAGTCAAGATTTGGTCTTTACACCTCAGATAGGCGTATCTCAGTGTACAGACGAGACGGTGAGCGCTATTCGCAGTGTAATATCAGACCTAGACCTAATTTCGCTGGTGGCTCTATTATGGTTTGGGGAGGCATCTGTTTAACAGGTCGTACAGAGTTAGTACCAGTAGACAGAGGTACACTGACTGCCCACAGGTATATAACGGACATTTTAGAAGAACATGTAGTACCATATGCGCCAATTATAGGAAACGAATTCATGTTAATGCACGACCGCATGTTGCAATAATCGTCAAGCAATACCTTAACGATGTTGGTATTCCAGTTTTAGATTGGCCTGCGGTAAGTCCGGACATGAACCCTATCGAGCACGTGTGGGACCTCCTTCACAGACGGATACGAACCCAAAATGTTGCCCCAGCGGACCTGCATGGACTAGCAAATGCTCTCCGTGACGAGTGGGAGAATTTGGATCAGGCTTATATACGGAGGTTAATCGAATATCTGCCAAACCGTATGCGAGCGGTCATAAGAGCCAGAGGTGGCAATACTCAGTATTAAAAGCTACTGTTATGACATTTTTCTTTCCAAAATTATAATTTCTTGCTTTAATAAAAATCTCAAGTATGAGTTCTTGTTTTTATTTGGCCTGTATTTTATTTAAACAATCATAGAAATTATATCTTAGAGCGCATTAAAGTATATTTACAACTTTATGCTACAAACAAAGATTATGCGATACTTTTATGATTCAAAACTAAATTATGCGATACTTTTTTGGCGGAGTGTATAAGCATATTTGATCATCGCGATGAACGCGGTTCAGCGAGACAAATCTGGAAACATAGTTAATGTTACAACCTTTTCAGCAATCCCATACTATTTCTGCTACTTAAATAAGCTTGTATGTTTGTATACATGAAATAAGGACTGTTTTTGTTCATGTCGATTTTTTTTATTACTGTGCTTTGCACTTCGCACGTGGTCTTGGCAATGTGTTTTTGACTAATTCCTTACAAACATACCGCAAACTAAATATTTAATTTTTGTGCCATCGTAAGTTAACTCTAGGAAATCCCTAATAAACTAAGTCATTAGGTCTGGTAATAGTCTTCTTCTTAATCAATGTATCTGCGACATTATATTTATAATATACAACGTAGATACAGCACTTTGAACATACTGACTGCTAGTAGCGCAGTCGGAAATTACGAATAACTCGCAGCGAAAATACTCCTTCTGGAAAGTTGCCTGGTTTATTTGTAGTAGCTTATAAACTGTAATTACAATAGTTTAAAAAGATGTAAAAAAATATGTTATATAAAAGAAATTGTGTCTGCGAGCCAGCCGAATGGTATTTCTCAGTTTATGGTAATATTTGTAGCACATTTGTAAACATCTCCTTCTTGGGTAACAGCACGATATTCACACATTTCACCAGTATAAGTCTTTTCACAAATAATTGCTAATCAATATAGCCATTCTCTCGTAATTAGGTCTCACAATTTTATACACAACATTAAGTATAGTCTACTAGACTAATGTGCAAATCAAGACCAAACATACCCGGTGATTTCAGTAGTAATTTTAAGTACGGAAATGATTATCAGCCTGGATTCACAACATCTAATTCCTACGATTACTACACCAGAGTGAGTAATAATTATCGTTCAATTATTGATTACGTTTAAAAAAATCTATCCTCCATATCTTTTTCGTATAAGCCATCAAGTGATGTATATTCTATCACCATTTAATAACACCATCTGACGCTTCAACCACAACCTCATCCCAAATCTTACATATATGTATGTAGAGGACACTTCACCCTAGACAATAAAAAAGATTTAGAGAACGTCTAAGAAACGAATCGTGGAACGCCGTCTACTTACACGATGACATAGATTTGTTATCTATTGCTATTTCAAAATTTTATGCCAAGTATGCAATATCATTAGATATAACTTACCTTCTTCTGTGAAACTTTGTAATACAAATAAGCCAAAAGCCTGGATACCTCGAAGATTATGTGGTCTAGATTAATACTGAAAGATATGTATAAATTACAGAAAATAGATCTTTCTTTACAAAATACTTTTTAGGAAAGTAGATGATAATACAATCAAATAGTAGATGGAAAATTGTAAATAATTTAATGAATAGAACTAAACATGATAGGATCATAACAACAGCCAATACTTCTACTGCCAAATCATTTTACTCTTCGAAATTGCTTGTTCCTACAATATGCAGACCGAATCTGAGCAAAATAAACGGCGGGTAGGCATCTACTCTCCTACCTTGCTCCCACAATACCTACACACAGAAAAATACGGTGTTAGATCTGGACGTCAAAACTTCTGACGTTGATCAACGGTTTAACTAAAGAAAGGAGTTAAAACGACACCAAATTGTGATTAGTAAACCATTATTTTCGCAAGGTTGTTAGAATAATTCCGAAACGTAAAAGTTAATTCCATAAGTTAGTAGATACTACGGTATCGTAAGAGTGCTGATAGCACTATCTCGAGCTTAAACCAATTCCAAAACAGAATAATTTGCAACTCCGATTGCTAACTCATGAGCAAACTTATACTGTGAAAATAAAATTTTACTCCGACAAATGAGTGTTAGTATTAATTTAGACAAATCTGCCCTCTATTAACTTCTTGTGCATTTAGACATGGCCAAAACTACCAATGGCAGTTCTCTCACGTCCAGATCTAGCGTCGCATTCCTTTGTGTATAACAGCAATGTAGTAGGGCAACATAGTCTTAGGCGAAGTTGTTATTGTTACCTAATGCGTACAGTCGATTTTTGGTCTCTGATAATACCGATTGTTGCAAGCGAGGTATGGTTGAGACGAAACTTCAACTACTTTACGACATAAAATGTTTCGTTATACTAGAGAGGAGAGAGCTAAGATGATGAGGTAGTAATACGGTATTATAATCGTTTACTTAAGTGAGTTTGAGTCAGTGTGTACAACTATGTACCTACAATAATATTTCCAACTTAAAATACTGAAGCCCCGCAATCACCATTTTAACTTAATGGAATAATACCATACAAAACGAGACTATTATTAAGAAACACTAAGGAAGTAATATTTAAAAAAATGAGATACAGAATATTTCCTCTCGCCCCACTTCACGCATACCCAAACGCTATTATTTCCACTATTACCTGACCCACTAGCAAAGAAATTTTTCATTTTCTTTATACATTTGAGTAACTGCTTGTGATCGTATTCTCATTAAACATGGCTTAAAATAATCACCCAACTACTATAGATTAAAAAATGGCACATCCCAATATGTTTAGTTAGGGTAATGCTTTTGCTTCTATAGATATTAATCATCAATACTCATTCTATTCCTCTTTTTGAAATTAAGGTAAATTCCGTTCAGCAAACTAAAATGTGAACGCCTTCTGTTGATAACGTAAGTAGTGAAATGTTTAAAGAGTTGAAGATTGTCTAGTTCCATCAATAGCCTTTTTCCGGAGGGACGTTCTACTGCGTCGGCTGTACCTGAGTTCTTAAACGAGTTATACAAAGCTGTTGAGGAAGGAAAATCTTGTTTGTTCATTTAAGCAAAGCCTATGACTTGGTTAACCATGACATTTTGCTTATGAAGTTGGAATCGTGCGGTGTCAGAGGTCAGGCTTTGAGTTGATTTGCCAGTTATTTACACAGTCGATCTCATAGGTATTAGTGGCACATCATCTAATTTACACCATATGAGCAAGGGTGTACCACAGGGTAGTGTATTGGGGCCACCCCTTTATATAATTTAGAATGGTTATGTATGCCGATCATACCTCGCTATTAATTTCAACCAAAAAAGAAGGCATACGTTTGACAGTAGAAAATTCAGTAAATGAATTGAATAATAATTTCTTAAGTAACGCTTTATACTTGAATTGCAAAAAGACGGTTCTTATAGAATTTAGCTTAATCCAGCGTGAAACGTATTTGTCGCAGTTGGTAAGGGTCAATAATAAGACCATAGCTCAGGTAATGTTTTGATAGAATGCGCTGTATCGATGAATAGGATATACCTATTTCTTTAGCAGCAGCACGTATGGAACTATGAGAGTGGCTGTGAAAATAAGCTAACACCATTATTTCATAATTCTCATTCTCTGTTACGGGTTTTGGCACCTGTTTATTATGCTTCCATAGTCCAGTACGTAAAGTTTTCTTGAATTCTTCGAAAATGTGTTCTGATAATAGGCGGCAAGTGAGGATATCGGTCATTAAATACTCGGCAAGTTCTGCTTACAATTTTATTACATTCTCCGTGAATAAAAAGTAAATATAAAATATCTTCATTTCTATACTAATTATTAAATTGGTTTTCCATTTTTGCTAATGCAATAAACATGACAACACAGACCAAAATAATTTGACAGATCACTTGAGTGTAGACTGATATTGTTTAGTAGTGCTCCGTAGTCCCCACAGCCTACTGCGTGCCAATTTTCTAATGAAATACTAATTCAAAACTACATTTTCATTCTAAAAGAAGCGATGGAGATAGGTATAAGAACACTTATAGCTTTTCGATAGAGAATTAAATTCTACATCGCATAGTGTACAAATATACAGGGTGTTCCATTTGAAGAAAAATAATTTTAGTACTAAGAAGTTATGCCAAATCAACCCTAGGTTGTGAGACACTCTGTATGTTTTTGTTTACTTTTTATGCCTTCGCTAAATAGTAGAGTACCTGTACCCTCCACAATTCACAAAAAAGCTGTCTACCTTTTACTGTATAGATGCTACACCCCTGTAATGCATCATACGTTTTTTTTTTTGATTTTTTCACAAAAATCAAAATAACTCCGAAACGGTAACCCATAGCTAAGAAGATGTTTTATAGAATTGGCTTTATTAAAGTCCATATAAAATTTAAAAATGCAATCAAAAATATAGACTTCTATTTATAATATTAAAGTTGGCTATGACTTTCGATGTAACCGGAAGTGCGACATTGATTATGTTACTTTTCCTAACTAGATCATAGCCAACTATGCTTATCGCCGAAGTTTCAAAATCGAGATATCATTTGCAAATTCAAGAACTTTTAATGGACAGGTTACGTGAATCACCCTATATCCTATATTGATGGAAATTGTTCTTTCACAAGTCATATCAGTCACTTGATTAGTCAACTCAACAGTATATGTTTTGTCATAAGGAGATTGCGGCATGTTGTTGACATGACTGCTGTAAAGTTGTACTCCATTGCTCATTTCCAATTACGAGTTTCCTATGGAATAATTATTTGGGGATGCTCACCGGAAACAACTAGGGTTTTTAAAATACAAAAAGAGGTTATTCGAATGATAAATAAAGTAAGCTTTAGAACTAGTTGTAAGGTATTAGTCCAGCAAATGGGTATTATGACCGTGCCTTTTATATCTATATATATTATATATCAATTATTCTTGCATGTGAGACAGAATTTGAACACACTTAACAAATTAAATGAGACTCATTCATATAATACCCGTAATAGCCATATATTAGAAATTCCTAAGCATAGGTTAACCCTAGGTACCAGGGTATCCTTTTATATAATAAGCTTCCGGCAGAATACAAAATGCTATCTTTAAGCAAGTTAAAACATAGAATTAAAGATCTATTAATTACGAAAGCTTTTTATTCTGTACAAGATTATCTATATGTTCGGGATATCTTATGTTGTATGTGCATTCACTTAATATTACTTAATTTTAATTAATTTAATAGAAACTGACTCTCTGTTTGTGTACCGCTATACATAGGAACGGGTACCCTATCTTTATCTTTGAGTGAACTTAATAATTGGAGACCTATCCTATGCTACAACGTAGTCTAAAAGGATGAAAATAAATTATTATTATTGATATGCAGCCTATATCAAAACAATTCATTACGTGAAGGTATTTTTTCTCCTATTTTCAAAAGCTCTAAAGTTATTCCGCTTAATATATTCCAAAACCGGTATCCGTATTCGGTTCTAAAGCCGGCTACTGGAATACCGGGTATCCGACTCTAGGACCGGTATCCGGGTAACCTGGAAATCGTATCCTGTGTACTGGAGGGTATCCGGTTTTTAAAAAAACATAGTTTTCTACAGCGCTACTCATAGCCAAGTAATTCGGATAATTGATGCTCTATTGCTGTTACACCTAACCTAACTATACTAAGATCGCTCCATAATTTCCACCAGAACTTCTTAAACAATACAAATTATTAATACTACATACAAGAATATATAGTATTATTGTATATATTATAAGAACTGTTTCTATCACGATACACTAAATCCGATTCCGTTTTAAGAGACGTCATTTAAAGGATTCATTATTGCAAAAACACAATAAAGTGCTGTGTGCAGAAATTTCCCACCGAATTTTCTAAACTGCAGTCAATTCAATACGCATAAAGGCAAACATACTGCTGTGATAATTATTAAAATGTGAATTATATAAAATTAAATTAATGCTTGTGACCAAATGTCTGAAATTAATTATTAAGTTAAGCGCCAACTCTAAAATAGAGTAAAAATTGCTTGAAGAGCATGGGATTCAAAATCCCAGTGGTCACCTTCTGAAGGTAAACCTTAAGAAACTGAAAGTGGGTGAAAAATTTACCACGATGTGGGGAAACAAATTAAAACAACAAAATTTGAATTATGAACTTAATTCGAACTTTAATAATAAAAAAAATGCAAATAGGAAGAAATTTAAAACCTTAGATTAATTAAAATCCAGGCTTAAAAGAAAACTCCCTATATTTAACGTGAAAATAACAAAATTAAGAATATATAGAAATATAAAATTTTA
Organism: Cetonia aurata; assembly: GCA_949128085.1. Lineage (NCBI taxonomy): Eukaryota > Metazoa > Arthropoda > Insecta > Coleoptera > Scarabaeidae > Cetonia > Cetonia aurata. Next base: position 6,424,746 of record OX421885.1, read on the forward strand.
TACACCACGTGTAAATCGCAAAAATGGCGTTCTCAGGTGAACGTCTTTAACCTTAAATACTTAAAACTGCTCAATTGTAATCAGCTATTAAAAAGCAAGGTAAAAATACCTTCAAAACAGTGAACTACTAACAAATCTAAATGAAAAGGGAAAAGAATGAATCAAAAATTAATTAAATATCAAATAAAAAAAAAAATGAACTCTCAAAAAGTAAAATTAAATCAGCCATAACTAACTATTTGGAATTCCAAATATTATACAAAGAAAATTAAGTGAATTGAGTGTAAGATGCCTCTACTAAGGTTAGATTTGTAAAAATCAAAAATGACACGCGGAAACAAAATGTCTTCAAACGACATCAATTTACAGCGCTCAGGAAAAAGAACTCACCTCGGCAGAGTCACCTGGTACACTACCTTCTCTCTCCCGCAAGCGAGCAATCGCCGGCCCAAGAGAAGCGCACGCAACAGCGGCGATCTTACACGGTGACATGACTTAAACCAGGCAAACAAACATATAAAACAAGAAACTGAGCTAAATGAAAATTACATAGCGGTAAAACAAAACTAAAAATGATATTAATAAGAATTTTTCAACATGTTTCAAAGTAACTTAATACTAACTTAACTTTTACGAAAAATTTAGTGTCTTTTAAAAATCTTCTTGAAACAGCTGACTTGGACGAAGGGGTCAACGCACTCACGCACAGTTTTTCATCCCCTTTTTCCACAGCACATCTCCCGATTATAAAAGAAAAAAATTGCACTTGAAAAGTGTCATTGTTTTGCTTTTAAAATCGCACGCACACAAAAGAAAAAACAAAAATTGAGATTCCGAACAACGAAAAATAAAAAAAAAATAAAAATCCTGTCTCCGCACACAGGGGTGAAAACGTCACTTCCGGGCGGCGAACTACCCGGGGTCGTGGTGAAAGTTCTGGAGGGCAGAGATGTGGTACCGACCTTTGTTCTGGGTACCGTCCAAAGTGTGCAGTTCGTAGGTGACCCCATCAAACACACGGGCCACTCTGTACGGTCCAACAAACGGAAGTTCCAGCTTTTGGCAGGTTTGCTGGTCACGTCTTCCCAAACGATATCGACGCACCAGGACTTGGTCGCCGACATAGAACCGGGTACGCTTGGTGATCTTGGCATTTTCTTGGCGGACATAACGTTGTCCCCTTTGTTGAATCTTCCTCCTGGCTTCCTCTGTACGTGCCTCCACGTATACATCCTCCTCGAGAAGGTTCCACGGGCGACTAGGCAACCTTCCATACATTAAAGTGTATGGGCACTCCTCCGTGGTGGTGTTGGGAGTGTTGTTTATCCAATTTTCGATGTTTTGGACGTGGCGGACCCAATCAGGATGGCGTTGATGGGTTTGCATCCTGAGAAACTTGACGACTTCCTGGATGTATCTCTCGCAAGGATTCCCACAAGGATGACGTATAGAACAGAAAGAAACACAAACATCACGCTCATTCATGGCGTCAACAAACCGATGCGTGTTAAAATAAGTGGCATTGTCAGCAAGAATGCGGCGCATTTTTCCTTGATTTCGTATAAAATTGTCAATACAACGGATTGCTGTATCAGTGTTGTAATATCTGGTGGGAAAGAGTCTTACGTATTTGGTGAAAACATCTACCATGACGAAAATGTTGCGGTAGCCATAATGTCCAGGTATGAGATTTCCAAGAAAGTCGACGGCGACGAGGTCGAGTTTGTTCTCTACAACTATGCTTTTGATGACGTTTTGGCACGTGCGGTTCTTGGTTTTTCCAAGTTGACACTGAAGACATGTGCGGACGATTGACTTGGCAATTGTTTTGTCCCTTTTGGCGAAGAAAGCTTCTCGAAAGGTGAGCCAAAGTTTGTGTCCTCCGATGTGTCCCAGGGTTTGATGTATTTCTTCCATCGCCTGACGTGCGAAAACCTCGGTGAGTACAACGTTGAACTGATCTCGGATCCGCTTCATCAGAATCCCATCTCGGATGACAAACTCCTTGTACTCATCCCGGTGGACTAATGCCTCTCGTATCTGAACGAAACAATCATCTTGCTGCACCTCATTGATCCTGACAAAGTCAAATAACCCCTCGGCTTCATACATGTTGTATGTGTTTACCTCAACGTGGTTGAAATGGCTCTTCAGATTGTGCATACGAGATATAGCATCAGCTGTTACATTCAAATCTCCTCTTATGTGTCTTATCTCAAAAACATATTCTGATAATAATAAAGACCATCGATAAATTCGGTTGTTTGAGAACCGAGTTGACATTAAAGATGTTAATGCAGCATGATCTGACTCAATTATGAATTTCTTTCCTAGTAAATAAAATCTTAACTTGCTCACTGCATGAACTACAGCAAGCATTTCCTTTTCCGATACAGTGTACCTTAACTCATAATTTTTCAAAATTCTGGAGACAAAACAAATTGGTTCTTCTCCATTCCTACCAATTTGAATCAAAACACCACTGATGGCTGTATCACTGGCATCGACACGTAACAAAAACTCTTTACTAAAATCTGGCAATAATAAACATAATGAACGATGAAATTCTGACTTTACCTTTTCAAATGCTTCTAATCTTTCTTTTGTCCATGTGAACTTATCATTCTTTCTTAACAATTCAAATAAAGGTGCACTGATGTGTGCTAATCTTGGAACAAACCTTTTGTAGTAGTTGACTACACCAAGAAAACCTCTTAATAACTTTATGTTGCTAGGTCTAGGGTACTTTTTGATGACGTCTAGCCTAGATTCATCTACTCTGACATAATTCTCTGTTAAATCATATCCTAAAAACTTTACTTCATGCTTTACAAACTCACATTTTCCTAAATTCACTTTTAAACCATTTCTTGCTAAAACTTCAATAACTTTGCGCAAATGCACTAAATGTTCATCTAAACTCTGACTAAAAATTAAAATATCATCAATGTAATGAGCTACAAACGAATTGTATGGTTCTAAAATCTGTTGCATTGCCCGTATCAACGCGGCAGCCGAACTACTTAAACCATAAGGTACAACCTTAAACTGATACACATTTCCATCAACCATAAATCCACAAAACTTTCTAGATTCTTTGTTCAACGGTACCAACCAAAAAGAGCTCTTTAAATCTAGCTTTGTAAAATAATTCGCATTTGTACACCTTGCCAACAATGTTTCAACCGTGACTGGAGTTTCGAACTGCGGTCGTGTGCGTTCATTCAGACGTCGGGCATCAAGACACAAACGGATGTCTCCATTCTTCTTTTGGACGACGACTAAAGGATTGACGTACCTTGTTCTTCCACGTTCAATTATCCCATCTTGAAGCATTTGGGATACCTCAACTCTGACTTTTTCTTGCATGTTTTTGGGAATTGGATAGTTCTTGATTTTGAAAGGTTTCGATTCATCTACTTCTAAAGAATGTTCATAACCAACTGCTAAACTCGGGAATTTATCAACTAGAGAAATGTACCGTTTTAAAATTTCTTTGACTTTAAATTCAAACTTTTCATCACAATCAATCTTAAATTCATTTAAATCATCTGGGAATTCAATCTGGGAATTGTTTGCTTCTAACTCTACTACATCATCAACAACATCTACTTCTAAAACCTCTTGGGATAAATCACTACCCTGTATACTATCACATTCAACAACTTTTCCATAACTCTGTATATCATTCTTAAAACAATCATTTTCTAACAACTCTAAATTCACATTTTCCTTCTCTTTTCTTAAACAATTTATAATCCTCTCCTCACTAGGAGTCTCATCACACCAATTAATTCTCTCCTCTCCTATCTGAATTAGTCTCTTATCAACATCTACCACCGCTCTCATCTTGTCTAACAAATCAATCCCAATAATTCCATCTCTTTTTAAACCTTTTAATGAAATAAACTCTCCCAGAAAAGTTGAATTTTGTAATTTGAATTCTACGACAAAAACTCTGTTGATGGCAGCAATTATCTTTTTTGTAGCAGTAATAATTGTAATTTTTCGAGTTGGAATGAATTTCCCTACTTTTTCTTTCTCTAGCAATTTTACTTTCTCTTCGTCTAAAATTGAAACCTCACTTCCCGTATCTACTAAACATCTTAAAACATTCTTTCCAAACATTGCATTTACATGTGGCAAATCTGAATTGATTGATCTTAAATCATTTTGTAAAATGGTGTACAATTCTTTCTTTTTGGTTGGATTTTCTAAAAATCCTGCCCACGAGCTTCATCGAGTAGTTCTTTCGGCTTTGTTTGAACCTTTTGCTCATTTAAATTAGACCTAGTGTCTTTGTGAATTGCGCCAGTGCTGTTTGATATCTGATTTGTTTGAATTTGATTAACGTAGCGATTTGAATTCCACTGCACAGAATCTCTAGGCAAAACTTTGTCAGCTGACTTAATTGAATTCTGATTTTGTGGGGAAGCCACTTGATTGACGTTTGACCTTGTCTGGACATCGTGACGGTCATTTTGGTGCGTTGTGGATACCTGACGCACATTCTGATTGTTTGAATTTGGACTCTGACGTCCACCATTTCTAGGAGTGAAAGACTGTCTCCTGTTGAAATAGGGAGCTGGTCTCGGATTTACATTATCTCGCGAATACTGTTGACGGTTAAAACCATCATTACTCGAACTGCCAGTTGCCTGATTGTGGTTGACATGGCCTTCAGGACTTCGCGATTTGCTAGGATTTACCTTGCATTGTTCCGCTTGATCTAATCTCTTCATTAGTTCCAACAATTGACTAACAGAGGTTATATTTTGCATCGCAATGGCTTGAGTGACCTCAGGCTCAAAATGCCTGGATAATTGCGTGATCAAATCAGATTCCAAAACGGGTGGTGTTAAAAATTTGAGAATATTGATTTTCTTTATGACATAGACTTCTCTACTATCTAATCCGCACTTATTATAAGAACCTAAGAATAAATTTGTTCTCACCCTTTGTTGAATCGCTTGACTCCAGTATTGTCGTTGAAATACATCTTCGAAGTGGTCCCAGGAATTGATCGTATCTGCGACGAAGTCAAACCAGGATCTCGCTTCATCCTTCATGGCGTTGCGGGCGATCCGCAGCTTGTTTCTTTCTCCCGGTACGGATTCTAAAAATTCGTTCAAATTTCTTAGAAACGCCATTGGATTGGGCGTTACCGAACCAAAAAATTTCGGTAACTGTTCCATTTGAACAGGCATTGACAAAATACTGTTGCCAAACTGATTGACATTGGGAATTTCTTGAATTGATGAAATTTTTCTGTTTATTTGTTCTTCTGCTCTTTCCACACTCTCAGCAATCTTTTCCTTCACTTCGCATTCTATTTTTCTGACTCTTTCTTCAACCACATATTCTCTCTCATCCCATTTATTTTTCATTCCTTTTATCTCTTTCTGACAATGTTTAATTGATATTTCATTAGCTGTTGATCTTATTGTATTATCTAATACTTTATTCTCTACTTTCTTAACGTTTTCATCTACTCTTATGATTTCTGATCTAAAATCACTCCTTATCTCATCAATCTGTCTCTGTATCCCTTTTGTTACATTCATAATCTCATTAAACATCATCATCACATCTTTCATTCCTATACTTTCCTCAGAGTTTTCCGTCTCACCCCGTTCCAACGTCTCGATGTGGGACTCCCTCACATCCGTCAAAGGTGCTTGTGGAAGCTCCATCTGTTTGCTCTCCTTTTCCTCAGGAAATGAATCCTCCGAATACGTCTTGTTTAGCACGGTTGCCACAGATTCCTCGCTCCTGTACCTGGATTGCTCCCTCCAGGTTCCTTCTGGGACGAACAATTTGTCCTGTGCTTGGTTCTCTCCGGACATTTCGACGATTTTCAAAATTTTTTTAAACACAACAGGTATTAGTTTCCCCGAAACAGTTGAAAAATTCACGAAACCTCGTGCAGGGAAAATTACAAAGCAAATCGTGGCCAAAAAGAATCAAAACAACAATGAATCGTGGCCCCACGTTGGGATAGCCAAATAATTATGCTGTGATAATTATTAAAATGTGAATTATATAAAATTAAATTAATGCTTGTGACCAAATGTCTGAAATTAATTATTAAGTTAAGCGCCAACTCTAAAATAGAGTAAAAATTGCTTGAAGAGCATGGGATTCAAAATCCCAGTGGTCACCTTCTGAAGGTAAACCTTAAGAAACTGAAAGTGGGTGAAAAATTTACCACGATGTGGGGAAACAAATTAAAACAACAAAATTTGAATTATGAACTTAATTCGAACTTTAATAATAAAAAAAATGCAAATAGGAAGAAATTTAAAACCTTAGATTAATTAAAATCCAGGCTTAAAAGAAAACTCCCTATATTTAACGTGAAAATAACAAAATTAAGAATATATAGAAATATAAAATTTTATACACCACGTGTAAATCGCAAAAATGGCGTTCTCAGGTGAACGTCTTTAACCTTAAATACTTAAAACTGCTCAATTGTAATCAGCTATTAAAAAGCAAGGTAAAAATACCTTCAAAACAGTGAACTACTAACAAATCTAAATGAAAAGGGAAAAGAATGAATCAAAAATTAATTAAATATCAAATAAAAAAAAAAATGAACTCTCAAAAAGTAAAATTAAATCAGCCATAACTAACTATTTGGAATTCCAAATATTATACAAAGAAAATTAAGTGAATTGAGTGTAAGATGCCTCTACTAAGGTTAGATTTGTAAAAATCAAAAATGACACGCGGAAACAAAATGTCTTCAAACGACATCAATTTACAGCGCTCAGGAAAAAGAACTCACCTCGGCAGAGTCACCTGGTACACTACCTTCTCTCTCCCGCAAGCGAGCAATCGCCGGCCCAAGAGAAGCGCACGCAACAGCGGCGATCTTACACGGTGACATGACTTAAACCAGGCAAACAAACATATAAAACAAGAAACTGAGCTAAATGAAAATTACATAGCGGTAAAACAAAACTAAAAATGATATTAATAAGAATTTTTCAACATGTTTCAAAGTAACTTAATACTAACTTAACTTTTACGAAAAATTTAGTGTCTTTTAAAAATCTTCTTGAAACAGCTGACTTGGACGAAGGGGTCAACGCACTCACGCACAGTTTTTCATCCCCTTTTTCCACAGCAATACGTATAAATAATTTTAACCTGACCTGCTTGTTATAATCAAATTGAAAAAGATCTATCAGGAGTTCGTTGTTAATTAAATAAAATTATGTTCCACGTGTTTTAAAATTAAAGTTTTCTAAACATTCTTTCATGTTCCATAACCAGGGTTGACAATTTACAAAACGCAATTTAAACATGTTAGTGTTTTCTAGTAGGAGTAAAATTTAATACATATAATCTTGTTTATGATTCATATGTATATAATTTTGCTAGAGAAATCTTTTTATAGGTTTGAAGAATAAACACAAACATTTTTTAATATACATCTACTTATATAAAAGCGATTAATTTTGTTAAATCCCTACACAGTTTGCATAAATGCCAAATACCAAACTGAATTAAAGTTTTAATTAAATCGAAAACCTTACAAAATCCTTTTTAGCTGGGATCCCAAACAAAACACATGTATATATTTGCATACTATTTCCCAGAACTGCGTAGAGATTCTCGAAAATATAAACAGAAATAATTACAATTAGCTAAGGCAGGGTTTGTAGCAGCCGACTCATATTCTGCTTGATATCGATTCGCGAAGTATTGAAAAATAATTTCGATTTTGCACGAAATGTAACTGCTTGTAACTTGTTATTGGTTAGTAGATCGATTTTGCAAATACTTTATGCGGACGGTAGAAGATTCAAATATGGAAATTTAACAATCATTGGCGTCAGACATAGAAGGAAATTATAGATATCAGACTGAAAACGGATATCGCATATTTAAGATTATAGGGAAACCAATCATATAAAAATCTTTTATTATTGGATGGATATATGGATGGAATCGGCAATTATATTATAACACTAAATCTTTTAAATAGATCGGTGTGGCCGCCCTAAAACATAAAAAATTATTTCTATTAGTTGCTTAAAGAATATAATTCTTTAGATATGTACTATCAGAAAATAATGTCTTGAATCACCCACTTTTTCCAATAGTCCTGAACGTCGTTTACTATTATATTGAAAGTTGAACTGCTCGACTGTTGGAACTTCGTGGTTCTCTTTACCTGCGGTTATTGATATTTTTTCTAACAGTGATAAAGCAAATTTGGTTGAGATAAATATAGCCTTTTGTACGAAATTGAACCGACTCAATTATATTACGAATTCATTTTAGTAATTATCTGTCCGCCAGAAATACAGCAGTGAATCGTAAAATGCATAAATATAAATGAATGAAACATTAAAGTAGTCTTTAAGCTTTCTTATCTACAAAAATCTGTAACATTTCCTCAATTCAGTGAAACCCCAGTAAAATATGCGACCAATATTTACCATTCGGTCTATCTATATACCTTGACTATCAGTCACGGGGTTCGGGTTTACAAGGACGTATTCATTACTTTACTATTTTAGAATAATAAACATTAAATTGTAAGCGGATTATATTAAACAAAATATACATATATTTAGATTTAGATTTATTGTTCGTCCAATGAATACAAAAAATGCATAATGGACATGTCATTCGATACAATAAATAATATAAAAATGAATATATGTAGATATAAATAAAAGTATAAATACCAAAGTACAAATATAAACAATATGACAACATACCAACGCTCAAGGACAGCTACAAATTCATCGACGGAGTATATGCAGTTTTGGAGTAAAAATTTATGCAACTCAGACTTAAAGTTTTTCAGTGAGTTGATAGCTTTAAAGGCAGTTGGTAAAAGCACAGAATAGGTAACATACAGAAGTGTCAGTCAGACAAGGAATTCGTACCATATCTCTAAGCCGTTTTAATGATATCGCAGTCAGTACAAATTTGTCGTTCGCGCAGGTAGAATTTCTTGGTATCATTATACAGGGTGATTGATCGAGACCGTCCATTAGAAAGATTGGCCCTTCAGTAATCATTAATTTCTCAAAAGTTGCATACGTACATTACATAGTGTAATAAAATCTATGCCGTGAAAATATTTTCAAGGTGGCGGCACTTCCGGAAACACGAAATTGACATCAACTTTCTTATTTCAAATGGAATGGTATAGTTTTCTTTACACTTTTTAAATCTAAACGTTATTCTAGAGGAACTTTTACTAGTATTACTATTTACTTTAAATTTTAAAATAATACGAAGGCATTGATAATATATGTCGACACGAATGAAGAATTTATTACATATACATGAGGTTAAGCAGTTATTTACCAACTAATTGCCTTAAAAACATGTTTTCTATTAAAAAATGATTAGAAAACGTATTTTGCAAATGTATTTTTGAAAATTTTGCTTTGCATATTCATAATTTATCTAGTTAATCCGGCTCTGCTGACAAAATGGGCCAATGGGGTCCTGCACCAAATCTGTGCGCAGAATCGTGTAGTCGTAGATAATTACCACAAAAAATAAAATCGCGACCATAGGGAAATGCATTGAGTGAAACTTCTGCATATTACCTATTCTGTGGTAAAAGATTGAATAGCCGAAGCGCCGCAGGAACGGGAGACCTTTGGGTTATACGAAGCCTATTTAACGGCAAGCGGAAGTTGGATCTAGACCTCGTGCTATACGAATGGAAATCCGAGTTCAGAGGAAGGTTGTCCCGCTTAACAAATGTGTGGACAAGGATCTCCAGAATATATACGGAGGGCAGAGGTAAAATACCAAATTTTGATGTGGTAACGCCGTTACCTGCTATACAGTGAATTATGCGTTTCTGAGCGATAAAGACATCATGCGCGTAAGTAGATGAGCCCCAAAAGATAATCCCATAAGTTATTCTGGAGAACACGTGACCATAATAGAATGTTATTAAACAATCTCTGCTCAGTACACTTTTAAAGCTCCTAATTTGATAGCACGAGGAGTTTAAGCTCTCTACAAGCTTCCGACAATGAGACAACCAACTGAGCGACTCATCCAACTGTACCCTGAGAAGGTTGATGGAGCTCTGACCCGTCAACAACTCACCATTCAAATGAATGTCTACATTGTAATTCGCTCTGGACGGGGGAGTATGAAAAAACATGAAAAACGTCCTTGAAGTATTAACATGAAATCCATCGCAGCTGAACCACTCACAGAGCTCAACCAAGAGGGCGTTAGCACGGTCACGCACCTGCGCAGGGTCGGTCCCGGAAACCACAGCACTAGTGTCATCTGCGTACAAATACAAAGAAAAGTTAATAAATTCTACAATGTCATTCATAAAAAGAAGGAATACTACTGGGCCTAGGACCGACCCCTGCGGTACACCAAGAAATGTCGGTAAAGTGGAGGAATACACATGTTTAGTGTTATTTATAGATTTAAAAGATACTTTGACATACTGAACTCGATCGGATAAGTAGGAGCGAAACCAATCAATAAAGACTTCTTTGCGTAAGACAATCTAATTTTTCCTAATACGGCCCATTATCTCATTTACATAATTTTTTGGGACCTACGAGACCAATTAGTTGATACTACCTGATAATTCTCAAAAAACAAATCGTTATATCGGTGAACAAACTATAATAAACAGTTGCCCCCCTAGCAGCACAAATCATCGGCTAATGATCGGCTTTATATAGGGCCGATATCCTGATGTCGGGTCGATATCAAAGATATTGTGCCGATATCGGCTTTCTACCAGTATACGATATCACTGCGATACAAAAGATCCATTATCGGTAAAATATCGGTTGAACGTTTGATGTATCGGCTGATCATCGGCTGGAAACTCAAGACATATATCAGGGCGATATCATTAATAAACGCCGCTGCGATATTGATAGAAATGAGGTATATGGATTTGACTATTGTCATTTTTTTGACGATAGGAAGTCGGCTAATATCCTAAATCTATACGGACTGGTTGATTGAAATATAACCGCATTACAAGAGCGTTCAGATATAAAATTTCAACGTTTGAGACATCAATTGTGAAATTAAAATTAATATCGACTATAAAACAGTTTTAGAAGATGAAGCGATTTATAACTTAAGAATATGCAAATGCAATTTTCTAACTCAGCCGTGATTATAAAAATTGGCATCTAAACGCAATGTTTATGGGAGTTAGATCTACGCGCAATATCTTACCACCACCACCTACCACAATCCATCATAGCGTTCCTTATTGCAGTGCAGTGTGAGGTGTGAGCATGACGACCAGGTGAAGTGGTTGCCATTATTTATTTTATCGCTGCATTGTAGTAAGCGTTGTGCACATTACAAAATGGATGAATGAAGCTTATAAAGGTAAGGAAATTTTTATGAATAATGTTTTATGTATGTATCAAGTATATAACTTAATTTAATGATTAGTACTCATTTATTGTGTAAATATGCAGCGTTAACAAAATGGAAGACGCTTGTAAATTTCTTATTTTACGTGAAAGCATTGTTCTACAATATGTGAATATATACACTAAAGAAAAACACTTTTTTTTAGATACGTATGTGGTGCTTAATTGGGGGAAGTACGTTAAAGGAAGCATATATGTATCTCATGTTAAAACAAATCCTCTCGAAAAGTATTAATGTAAATTATTCATGAAAATAGAGACAATCTAAAGAAGCTTTTGATAAATTGGAAATATACATAGTATTTCTAGGTAATGTTACATGCATTATTATTTTATTTGTAACTCTATATCAAAACTGTTATTTTTATTTACAGAAGCAATTAGAGTCAAACAGCCGGATGGGACAGAGACGAATATCAATAGATGAGATGGGGGCAGAAAAGAAAGGAAGAAGAATATAACGTCTTTAGCGAACGAATAATTTAGACGACTGGATTTTTTTAGGTATTACTTAGAATTTTTGTTGTTATTGATTTGTAAAAAATTAAACTGTAACAAATGTTAAATTACTTTTCGTTTAAAATATGCACATATTGAGTTTGTTTTCGGTTTCATGTTTTCCTAGTTATTTTCAGTTTTTGTTTTTATTAATTATGTCTTTAAATATTTGTGTCAATTACTCATAAATAAACATATTAAGTATTTTTATATTAGTACTTTTTCTTGAAATTTATTGCTTTATCTACTTTCTATTACATAAAGTCTTTCCTTCATTATGTATATTATTTTATCCGCATAATATTCTATTTTGTCAGGAATTATTATTCACAGAAAATGGTGGCAAATAATTTGAAAAGCATTATTATTATTATCAATATGAATATGACTATAGAGACTGCCCCGAAATTAAATGTTCAAACACAAAGGTGTAGTGGGTGTCATTTCCAGTCGAACTAATCCTAGGTGTGATTATTATTCGATGCATAGTTTACGAATCATTTATTTTTTCTAAAAATCTTCCTTCATATAAACGTTCATTAAATTATCAACAAACAAAAGAGTACGACAATAAGAATGAAGTTATTTTTTTAATGAAGTTAAATTGAAATTAAACATTGTGATATTATCAAAGGTACATCCTTTTGTTTAACGGCTTTGATATTTCAGAAGACGTCGATGGTTTCTAATTTCTTTTAATTACAATTTAATTACAAAAAAATACTGTTTTTGCCTATAATTTTATGAACGTTTTTTGTGAAAGATCTTTATAAAACTCGCAAAAACCTTATTAGAATTGAATAATCACATATGGGGCTAATTTGACTCGAAATTATACTCTTTATAACCCTTTTCCGTTTCGGGAACTACTTTTGGGACAGCCTGTATAAATATCCACTATCGTGGATAGACAAACTACATACTTATATGTAGAAATTAGTCATCACAGGACGACTAAAACTTTACCGGCGGAGCATAGAAAACGTTGGGTAAGTATCAATCATGTATCGGTCTACTGATGATATTGTATCTAATTTTAATTGTATTGATATCGGATAGGTATTGGAGTTTCGATATCGGATAGATGTTGGAATTTCGATATCGGATAAGTATTGGAATTTCGATATCGAACCAATATTGCAAAATGTTCACATTTTGTATCGGTATGATATCAGCGGCCGCTATAATTACGACATCGGTCAGCAATATCGGCGAAGCTTAGCCGATATCATGCCGATTCTTGTGCTGCTAGGGCCACTATATAACTCCCCGATTTCGCATTTGTTAGTTCGAGATTCACTGGGTTTTATTGCTCTTCGATTCATTACTTTATTTTTACATAGTACATTGTAACACCCTTACACTTATATAAAATTAAGTGAGGCATGTTTATTGTAAAAAAAACATACCGTATAATAATCAAAAATGTATTATTAAATTATTATTATAAAAGTTAACTGCAATCCAAACTTTATCAGTGCAATCAGCTTTCGAAATTTGTGTTAAGATTTTTCTTACAAACACCAGATTTATTTAGTTTAAATTTAATAAAATAATTATAAATCCTATGCAAATTCTTGAAATCTTAACGCTTTAATTAAAGTATATTCACGTCAGATACTGATTAAAATGGTAAACATGCTTCAATAAATTAGACATAATTATATGCATATGCAATTAGAGCAATGATGTTGAGAGGAATAAACTTGGCACTAAAGCTAAATACATACTTACAGTATGTATACAACAATAACACTGTGCTACACTCAAAAAGCACTTCTGAAATGACCTAGTGTGCGTTAAAGGTGTTGGTGAGCATGTTACGAATTCGGGTTTAAAAGTTTCAATATACCTCAAAATTCCCGAGTTATGGGCCAAAGAAAATTTTTGGAGCCTGCTACTTTTAAACATTTATAACTTTTTTATTTATTAACCGATTTTTGAAATTCAAACGGTTTTGGAAAGCAAAATAATTGTTATTTTTAAATATATATACTTCTCATACAATATTAGTACAAATATGCATAGATTTCTTCAATTATATGGAAAATTTTTAATTTTTTTTAAACTTTTAAAATTTCTACGAGACTTTTTTCCGAATTTAGTTTAAAGACAACAAATATATTAAAGACAGTATTTTTCTGAGTAAAATGAGACGTCATTTGTTGAAATCGGTTGAGAAATGAGGAAGTTATAGTACTTTTTGTGAACAAAAGAGTGGAAACCTGTTTCGATTAGATTAGCATGATTTAATAAAATAACTTTAATCTAATAAAACTTAACGAATTTTATATTTGTATCACCAATTTATACATGAAATTTTTTTAAAAATGTTTACTTAATCTATCACGTTTAAAATACAAATCATCAGTTTCTCGCTTTAGTGACCAGGAGTAATTAGCTAGCATCCTGATTTGACTTTTTCCTTCAAATCTCTTTTCAATTGTTAATAACTCCTGATGGAAGCGTTCGCCTTGTTCGTCACTAAATTGGCCTAGATTTTCTGGAAAAAAATCTAAATGGGAATGCAGAAAATGTATTTTTATAGACATTCTGCACCCCATTTCTTCGTAAGCCTCCAGAAACTCATTAACAACATGAACATAGTCAGCGCTTCTCTTATAACCTAAAAAATTTTCCGACAATGATATGAAACTAATCCATGCTCTCTTTTCAACTGCATTTAACAATTTCGTAAAATTGTCATCAAGAAACATTTTTCGGATTTGTGGTCCAACAAAAATGCCTAGAAATAAAAATATAAAAAAAATTTTCAATATCTCTTAAATGATTGAAAATAAAATACACCTTCTTTTATTTTGGCTTCACTTAGTCTCGGGCCGGACTAATGGAATATTAATAACATTTTTTTCGCTTAGTTGAAATGACTTTCTTGGTGGCCAGTCTTTACATTTATAATGGTCCTTTGCACGACTATTCCATTCACAAAGATAACAGGGATACTTAGTGAAACCTCCCTGCATTCCAAAAAGAATTGTCAATACTTTTAAATCAGAGATGATTTGCCACTGATGTTTGCTGTAATTAATTACGTTAAGAATTTTATCTAATGTGGCATATGTTTCTTTCATATCAGTCGCATATGCTATGGGAACTGATGGTAACTCGTTTTCATTATGTAAAAGAACTGCTTTCAAACCTAGAAATTCGTGATTTTAAAATCTTTTCCACTCTTTTGTTCACAAAAAGTACTATAACTTCTTCATTTCTCAACCGAATTCAACAAATGACGTCTCATTTTACTCAGAAAAATACTGTCTTTAATATATTTGTTGTCTTTAAACTAAACTCGGAAAAAAGTCTCGTAGAAATTTTAAAAGTTTAAAAAAAATTAAAAATTTTCTATATAATTGAAGAAATCTATGCATATTTGTGCTAATATTGTATGAGAAGTATATATATTTAAAAATAACAATTATTTCGCTTTCCAAAACCGTTTGAATTTCAAAAATCGGTTAATAAATAAAAAAGTTATAAATGTTTAAAAGTAGCAGCCTCAAAAAATTTTCTTTGGCCCATAACTCGGGAATTTGGAGGTATATTGAAACTTCTAAAACCGGTTTTGTAATACACTCATCTAGACCTATAACATACACTAGGTCACTTTGAAAGTGCTTGCAAAAAAGGAAATTTTGTAGCATGTAATTATTCGAAATAGAGAATATTTAATAATGGATGATATTTCAGTTGTCTGATGTTGTTACAACCTAATGCTGAACCCTTTATTCAATTAAAGTATACTCTGGTTACATTTTTGGTGTTTTAACATCGCTTATGTGTCTACACTATAAGGTAAGAACACCCTTCCCGCATTTAATTATTGGATCAGCATATCATTTTGCTTTACTTTATCTTTGTATTGTATAATATAGAATTAGCTGCATAATAATGAGCGCGTGCGAAAAATTGATTAAACAGGTATTAATTTCGCCTAAAGTATTCTATTTACTTGGTATAACTTCGATATTTAGGACTAAAATAATACAGAATCAATAATGTTCACACTTTTATGAAAAAAATCATGCAAAACAAGAGCGTTCTATTAATTCATATGAAACAGTTTCTCATTAAAATGGGGACATCAAAATATTCACTCGTCAACAAAATAACAAACAATTATTCTATTAGAATGTCAATAGAAATTTTTTTTACACCTAGATCAAAATAACATACCCTATTACTATTATATATTTATGTACAGCAATTAGGGTGCTATTGTGTTTATTATATTTTTTATCTGAAAATAAAAACTGGTAATATTCATTGTTATTATCTACAACGTTAGCACTTTATAATATGGGTATAATAAGTATGTGCATTGCATATTTGGGTGCTTTTTAATGTAAGAAAATTAATGTTGCTTTTACATAATCCAATAAATTAAAAATACGCTCAATTGTACAAAACAAAGATTGCATAATAGATGCAGACACGTAACTGAAATAAATGAACTGTATTCAGACAGCCTCGACTATGTGTGTTATATTATGACACACGTTGTGTGTTCTCTTCTACTCTGATTGTGAGTTACAGCTGTTAAAAGAACAATTTCTGTCAAAAGATCGTTTCCCTAATTACAGCTTCCGTCCGATCCGTAGGTCTTACAAATGGATTAAGAGTGAAACACTCACAGTTTAAAGACGAAATCGGGTAGTTCTCCTGGTATAGCTGTGAAACCGGCCGCCTTGCAGACGAACTCCTGCTGATTGGCGGTACATCGGCAATAATCCTCTAAAATGGGACAAAAAGTCGTTTCGTGCGCTTTCTGGGTGGGTAGTAATAGCGCCCCAACGTGGGGCCATCGCGTAAACAACAGTAACATCACTACAGCTGCCAGCATGAGATGCTGGTGCAGCCGCATGCTGTGGTCTGCACGCGAAACACACTTCGCGCACACACACTCGCTCGTTCGCTCTCTCTCTCTTGGTGGATGTGTCACGCCACGAGTTCGCCAATCTACTGACTTTGGCGGTGCGCTGACCGGTTTTCTTTTCACATTCTGGTTTCCACCACCTTCTTCTGCGGCTCTCCAGGTGCGGACTCCTTAAGAGCTTTGCGTCAATTGATAGTTTCGTAGATATCAAAATAGTAATTATATACGCACACTATTAATTACGCGCCGTCTAATTGGCGAGCGTTCTAGAAAATTATATGTTTCGACACACAATCGAAGTCAATTTTGTATTCAAAATACGTTTTGGTAACCACGAAATCGTGAGCGTTCTACAGAAATTACAATTTTATCAAATATTATGACCTCTTCATAAATTACTCACATTACATCTACTACTCCGCTTTATAAGCTTTATAAAAGCTGTTTCAAATATTTTTCCAAAAACAATCCTTTGTGATTCCAGAATATTAATTACCGGAACTTACTGCAAGTGCAATTGTATCCATATTGAGAAAATTAGATGTTGCCAGATATTAGAATAGTGTTGCACACCACTTGTCCATCATATTTTTATTGCGATCTATTTTAACTAGACTAATACGACAACAAATGTAATAATAAGTAATATCTTAGATTCGATTCCACGTATAGGCCTTCTAATGTTAATAACAAAATCCCACTTAAAAAACTATTTACAAAGAACCTACTTTGTTTTCTTTTTCTTATTATTCAACCATACACATATATAACAATATGTGCAGCGTTATATTGGTATAGGTCATTACAATTTTGCTTATAATTGTTTGGTGCTCTTTTTTGTAATTAGTTATCTTTCCTAGATTAAAATTTAACTTCTGTTATTGTTTTGCTGTACTTATAATATATTTTAATTTGCTTTGCTTTTTGAGTTAACACATGAATATGTATATATATTGAAGTTGTGTTGCTTCATTATTTCTTCTCTTTTTTATCGCTGCTTATGTTTAATTGCCTTGCTTTTTAGTTGTCGGTGGTAGTGCTGCTTTTTCCTTGCGTCATGAAGAGTGTACAGATTTCACACGTTAATTGCAGATCACTAACAAGTGGATTTCCGTTGTTTAAAGATTACTTTTCTCAAGCTGATAGCGATATATTTGCTCTGACCGAGACGTGGCTTAACTCTAATGTTTTAACAGAGATGGTCGAGATACCTGGTTTTACATTGATACGGAGAGACAGAGATGGTAGGGGTGGTGGCGTTGGCATGTATGTGAGTTTGGGTATTAACTATTCTGTAATTGACACACCTTTTACTGATGCTCTAGAACAACTCTGGATTAAATTTTCTGTAAAAGACAGATCAATTGTTCTTGGTGTTGTATATAGGAGACGTAATAATAGCTTTAATACTTTTTTGGACGGTTTTGAGAATAGCATAATATTAGCTTTACCTTTATGTGATGATCTGTTGTGCGTCGGTGATTTTAATATCAATCTGCTAGATGCTTCTAATTCAAACGTTCTTGCCTTTAATGAAGTTTTAGATACTTATGGTTGCACACAGATCATATCTGAACCTACCAGAGTAACAGAACATTCAATCTCATTACTTGATCTAATGATAACAAGCAATACTGATATTACCCTGAATACTCTTGTGCGACCAATTCATAGTTTCTCTGATCACTTTAGTATTTCTTGTGATTTATCTTTTCCACCTATACGCATTGAGCGGGCATTAAAAACATATAGGGATTTTAAATATTTTGACTATGATACCTTCAATGCGGATCTGATCAATACTCCTTTTCACCTTATCTTTGATGCTGAAGTTATTGATGATAAAATTAGTGTCTTTAATTCACTCTTGGTATGCCTTCTTGACGTCTATGCTCCATACAAAACATGTAGAAGTGGAATGGTTTACAAACCGTGGATTACCAATACGATTACAGATATGCTAAAGCTTAGGGACCAAGCATTTATTAAGTACAAGCGCACGCGTAGTCTTGCTCATTTTTCTTATTATAAATCCTTAAGAAATTTAACAACAAGTGCTATAAGAAGGGAAAAAAAGGCCTATCTTGATTGTTGTGTCCGGAATGCAAATCAAAAAAATGTGTGGAAAGATCTCAGGGATTTAGACATTGTGCCTGGGTCTTCTAGGAATAATGTTTTACCTGTTAATCTAATTAACGCTGATGCAATTAATAATTACTTTAGTTCAACTTCCTCCTCAACAGCTACTGCTGACCCTGACACTATCAATTACTACACAAGGGAAGCGGCTTACAACTGCGTTGATGCCCGCTTTTACTTCAAGCCAGTGACCGAGGATCAGATATTTGGCGTGATACGTCGTATGCCATCCAAGTCAATTGGCTGTGATGAGATTGGCATAGAGCATATTAAACTTTGCTGTCCCCACATTCTTCCATTCATTGCCCACATATTTAACAATTCAATATCTTCTGGCTTCTTTCCAAGTGTTTGGAAGAAGTCGCGTATTATCCCGTTGCCCGTTTATTATATTAAAATCACTAGGTTTCAGTAAGGATGCATCAGAATTAATCAAAAGTTACCTGTCGTTCCGATGTCAAGAGGTAGTTTTGAATAACAAGACTTCCAATGCTTTGCCTGTGCGTAGTGGAGTACCTCAGGGATCTGTTCTGGGACCTCTTCTATTCACTCTTTACACATCCAGGCTTCATACGTCCCTTAAGCACTGCTCTTATCACCTCTACGCAGATGATACTCAAATATACTACTCATTTCATCGTGAGAACCTAGTTGCTGCTAATGCTATCATAAACTCTGACCTTGCCAACATTGTCAAAATGTCAACCCAACATTTTCTACACGTCAATGTTTTTGGTAAGAAGGCTGACATTGACTTTGCTTCACAAAACTTGCATCTTGAAATTAATAATATACCACTGAAGTGAAGCAATACTGTCAGAAACCTTGGGTTGCATATATGCATATGGATTCAGAACTCCGTTTTAAAGAACACGTCGGGCACTGCATTAGAAAATCTTATTCTAATTTGAAGAAGCTTTACAGTCATAAAGATTATTTGTCGGTGGATACCAAGAAACTCTTATGTGACGCTTTAGTGCTTTCGCACTTCAACTATTGCGATGTTGTTTATGGTCCGTGCCTGAACGTTTGCACGGCATACAGAATACAGAAATTGCAGAATAGTTGTATTAGATTCATATGCGGAATTAAAAAATATGACCATATTTTTCATAAATTTATAACGTTGGGATGGTTTAATGAAAGAACGGTGTCGGTTCCATATGTATTGCTTTTTCTATAAAATTGTAAACTTCAAAACTCCGCCTTATCTGTATCTAAGAATCAGGTTTCGCACTGATGTGCATAATATCAATATTCGTTTTCCACATGCTATTACGCCACCAGTCCATCGCACCTCTTTCTTCGAAAGATCGTTTAGTTATAACATTGCGCGTCTATACAATGACTTACCTGTTTCATTGCAGAAGTTAAATTTCTCCTCTTTTCGGTCACGCATAAGGATGTTTCTGGGCACCAGGGGCTAGCGCACTCCACGATTTGAAGCAATGCAACTTTAATTTTCTGTTTTTTTTTTTCTGTATTGCATTAATTTAGTATGTATGTATGTATGTTTCTCAGTTACATGATAAGATATTATTGCTATTTCTTGTGGGCGGTCGGATTGAAAAGCAGTGTTAACTGAATTCGGCCATTTGTTACTTCATTTGCAGATATTAAGTTTTTTTCTGTCTGTTGATTATTTTTTGTTGTTATGCAGTTGAGGTAATAATAAAGAAATTATTGTTATTATTATTATTATTAAATGTTTTCATCGTCTGAAAATATTTAAACATTATACCGGAAGTGAGCTTACTTATCTCTAAATTCAATCACTTTTGAGATGTTTGCAATGTTGCTAAAATTTTGTGGTTTGCGTTCCTTCGCTTATATTCTATTTCACAAACGATTATTAAAGATAATGAAACTAGATTACTACCGCATAAAAAAGAAAGGCGTACATACCAAATTCTGTCAAAAAAAACACTAATCACTAAGTTCCTTTTCAATCCATCTACCATCTATCTTTGACATAAGATATTATAAACGGATTTGCCCATACTAGCTTGTGTAAGTATAGTAATGGATGAATTACTGACTGTCAGTATTTCTGAACTACCTTTTGATTTTCCCTTCTTATTGAAGTATCTTGACGACATTATTACAGCTATGCATTGAGAACAAAATAAAACAATAAATTTAATCCTCATTGAAAATTCACTACCGAGGTAGAAATGAATAATTCTATTTCATTTTTAGACACACTTGTAATTAGAAGCTCATAATATCAAGTTGTAAGTAGTAAAACTGAAAGAACACAAAACAGAATACCTAATGATTGTCGCATATGGCCCGAACGAAGATAAGACAAAGGAAGAAACGGAGAAGTTTTTCCAAGACCTACAGAAAGACCTGAATGGAAACAATAATATGGTAATTATAATGGCAGACCTCAATGGAAGAATCCTAATGGATAAGGAAAATGAAGGAATGTAATGGTACCTAGGGAAACACGGTGAACTCACAACTAATAATATTGGAGAAAGAATAATTAATGTCTGTCGTGAAAATGAATTAATCATAACTAATACCCAATTCAAACACAAAGAAATGCACACCTACACAAGGGAGCTAATTAGTCGCAACGAGAAGTCCTGGATCGACTATTCAGCAAAGTCACCAAAGCTTTAAGGAAAAATATCAAAGATTTAAAAATTAAGAGAGGAGCCGAGATCGGCAGTGATCACTACCTGGTCACCATAAAATGGTATAAAGACATGGATAACAAAGAAGTAAATAAGAGGAAGAAAGTAAATACAAAAATAAGATGTTATAAGCTCAGAGAAACCAAATATAAAGAAATATATAGAGAGGCTGTAAGATGTAACCTGGGCACAGTACTTGGAAGAGCTGCAAAATGAAGGGAATGAGGGGGAGGAAATACGAACGCAGGTATCCGAAGACTCAGACAGAACTGAAGAGGAAGAAATGGAGGAACCTAGAAGAGAAGAAATAAGAGAAATAATAAAAGAATTAAAAAGCAATAAAAGCGCCGGAGCAAACGGAATCCCAGCTGAAATTATTAAACAAGGAGGCGAGGAGTTAGAAGAAAAAGTATACAATCTGATAAAAAGAGTATGGAAAGCAGAGGTAATGCCGGAGCAATGGAGAAATGCCGTTATATGTCTGATTCCGAAGAAAGGAGATTTAACGCAGTGTGAGAACTACAGGGGAATAGCATTATTAGATGTTGTATACAAGATAGTGGCCACACTTTTACGTAGAGGATTAAAAAAATACGAGAATAAGATAGTAGGAGAGTATCAAGGAGGTTTTAGGCAAGGAAGATCGACAGTGGACCAAATATTCATGCTGAAAACAATACAACATAATAGCTACGAACGAAACCTAGATTTACATATGTTGTTTATAGATTTTAAACAAGCGTACGACACGATCTCGAGAACTGGTATGATTAAGGCCCTTGGAAAGCTGGGTATACCAAGGAAATTGATAAGATTAGTAGAAATGACTCTAACACAAACAAACAACAAAGTCTTAATAGAAGGAAGTTTTTCAAAGCATTTTAAAGTAAGCAAAGGACTAAGACAAGGTGACCCGCTCTCAACGAATTTATTTAATTTAGTTTTGGAAGCAATTATAAGAGAAAGTAAGATACAAACATCAGGACTAGTTTACCACCACAAGGAACAATGTATCGCGTACGCTGACGATATAGTATTACTTACAAGATCAAAGAAAGAACTACAAAAGGCTTTTCAAAGGTTGATTGAACGTGCAAACTTATATGGATTACGAATAAATGAAAAGAAAACTAAGTATATGGCAATGAGAGGAGAAATAGCAGTGAACAACAACGACACAATTTTTAAGGCAGGAGGAAAGGAGTATAACATCGAAAGAGTACAACAGTTTGAATATTTGGGGACGATTGTCACGAACAAGGGCCAGGATGACAAGGAAATAGGCCAAAGAATATTAAAAGGAAATAGAGCAGTGTGGTCACTGTCAAAAATGTTAAAGGCGAAAAACATATCTAGAGCAGCGGAAATACGTTTGTACAACACAGTTATTCGCCCAGTGGTTTTATATGCTTGTGAAACCTGGACAATGATCAAAGCGACTGAAAGGAAACTGGAAATTTGGGAGAGGAAGGTCCTAACGAAGATGTTTGGAGGGAGCAGAGATGGAGAAGGACAGTGGAGAAGACGAACAAACAACGAAGTATGGGCTATGTACGCAAACCCGACAATTGTTTTTAAAATCAAGGCGCAGAGAAGTAGATGACTAGGACATATCATAAGAATGCCGGAAAATAGAGCAGTAAAAAAAGCCCTATATGGGGGAGAAGGCGGTAGGAGGAGAATAGGACGCCCAAGGGAAGGATGGTACGAACAAGTGAAGGAGGATGTGGAGAAGATGGGAGTTCGGGACTGGCGGCAGCGAGCGATGGACCGGAAGAGATGGAGGGAGGTAGTGAAGAGGATGGAAGCCAGGGGCCTGCATGGCCTGTAGCGCTGTTATATATATATAGAGAGGCTGTAAGATGTAACCTGGAAAACGTAGACTTGACAAGGTCGGTGCAAGAAATATGGAAAACATACAAAGAAGCTCTTTTAAAAGCAGCCATAGAGACTTGTGGGGAAGCTAAAATCTCGAACATAGAAAATAAAGGACCACACTTCATAAAGGAAGCTATAAAAAAATAAAATACGAAAATGGAAAAAGTACGTGTCCACAAGAACACATAAAGATTACAAAGAATATAACTGAGAGAAGAAATGTGAAGAATTTAGTAAAGAAAAGCAAGGAAAAGTTTTTGAATTAAAAATAGATAAAACATATAAAGAAAACTGAAAGCTATTGTTTTGAATATTAAGGAACTCAAGGAAAAATAGAGCAATAACTTTAAAACACATAAAAACAGAAAATGGAAAAATAAGTATTACAGGAAAGTGATAAAATTATGGAAAGGTGGAGGCAATATTTCAAAAAAACTATTCGATGGAAACGATACAGTTGAACAAAGACAAGCAGAAATAGTAAAGAACGCAGGAAAACTAATGATATAATAATTACCGAAAAAAATAACAAAAGAAGAATTACATTAACAAGCTATAAAGAAAATGAAACGAGTGGAGACGCCTGAGCACGACAGAATAACAGCCGACATGTTGAAGCAACAAGGAGAAGAAGCAGATGAAGTACTCAAACATTTGCTTAATAAAGTATACCTGACAAGAGAAGCACCAGAAGACTAGAGAACAGGCATAATAACACCCATATACAAGAAGGAAAATCTAAGAGACTGTAATAACTATAGAGCCATTACTCTTTTCAGCACAATTGGAAAAGCCTTTGCACGGATACTAGATACAAAGTTGAGGCACCTGTTAGAAGATACCATCGAGAATACGTAGTTTGGTTTCAGACCCAATTCGGGAGTGGTCGATGCGAATTATATACTACGCCAAATCATCGAGAAGGTCTTCATAGAGGATAGGGACATTCATTTGTGCTTCGTGGATCTGGAGAAAGCTTTTGATAAAGTTGAAGGAGAAGACATATCGTGAATTTTAGATAAGAGAGGAGTACAACACGACGTAATAGTTGCAACACAAAACATCAACAATGTTCGAAACCACTACTGGCGTAAGACAAGGTTGTATTAACAGCCCGCTTCTGTTCACAGTCGTGTTAGATGAGGTCATAAAAGAGGCAAAAAACAGATGAAGCTAGATCAAGTCAAAATTTCTGAACTCACTTATGCAGATGACATGGTACTGGTGGGGAGAGACGAGGAAACGCTAAACCAAACTCTAAAACTATATAACGAAAAGCTAGAAACCATATACATGAGGATAAATATAAACAAAATCAAGACAATGAGTATAAGTAATCATAACAAAAGACACACAATACAACTCGGAGTAGTCATGGGTAACGCACTAAATTTTTATGCACTGATACAGTAACTCAAGCGCACACTAGTGTATCAACGCAGTGAGTTAACGCAATTGCGTCATATTAAGTCATATGGCGCTTCATATGACGCATGTATCGTACCGATAGAACCAAAGCTTAGACGCTAGAAGCGCAGCATAATTTATATTGTACAAGCGCAAGGAGGCTGAAATTTCTTATTTATCTTTAAAGATAATTATTAAAGATGCGTGAACATCCTCTTACTTTTGAATTAGAATTTAGCTTTGTAATTTCTATATGAATGCATATATATTGCTATGATATCAAATTACCTAACCTACCTAACTAACAACATACAGCAACAAACGTTTGTTATTGAAATAAAATGTATTTTTAATTTATGTATTTACCTACTTTGTAAACAAATTGTAAAAATTCAAACTAAACACTCACTATATCGTATATAATTTTAAAAGGGCACGTTTCCATGGATTTTCTAGGTAAAAGTTCCTTCGCTGATTGTACGAACGTAGGTTCACTTAAGGTGTCGTATCGTTGGAAACGATTTTCTTTCATCGTTAATGGGATCTATAACGCCTAGGAGATATGAATGTTGTTTAAAAACAATTGTGGAGGATTTCTTTTTCGATATTTTGCTGAGTTGGTTGTATTTTCAAAAACATCTAGAAATTTCAAAATTTAAATAATTATAAGAGTCATTTAACTAAAGATTTACTTGCCAAGGATGAAGTGTTGTGTGTTTTGTGCAAAAATGATGGTAATCCATTAATTTCGAAGAATTGGGGGACGTATTTTCCATTCCTGGAGCCACAATCGAGGGGCTTCGATACACCTTTTGTGGCTGAGACATCGATAACGCAGATTTGGAGCTGAAAAGATTGTTGCAGAACTGGAATCAGTATTTGGAATATAAAGCAGCTATTTAACGTACTTAAAAGTAAGCCTTTATTCATCTTTCGAACAAGCAACGCAGCGCTGCGTTACTCATCTCTAACTCGGAGACGCTAAATTAGAACAAGTTAGCAAAATATTTGGACACACAAGTAACAGAGGACGGACAACTGGAAAAAGAAATAAGCGAGAGAATAGCAAGGGCAGACTTTTTCACGGCATAAAGAATAAATCTTTAAGCAAAAAGGAATTCCTTACACAAACAAAGACCCAAACATTTAAGAAGTTGGCCATCCCGATAATTTCGTATGGTTCAGAGACATGGACAATGACAAGATACCAAAAAAACAGGCTACAAAGTATTGGAATGAGATTTTTACGAAAAATTGCAAGCAAAACAAGAATGGATAAAATAAGAAATACAAGACACCGAGAAAACTTAAATACAAAACCTTTGCAGAATACCATAGAGGAGGGGCAGTTGAAATGGCTTGGACATGTGCTGATGATGAGCTCAGACAAAACAGTTAAGAAGATCTACGAAGCGAAAACAACAAAAAATAGGAAATAGTACGTAATGTATTTTTTCTAATTGGATGTTACAATAAAGCTAAAACAAACGACGACGCAGTGCTGAAATGGTTATTACCGCACACTGTGCTGTAATGAGATATTAACGCACTGGTGAGACGGTTACCGGAATGTAATATGGGCGATTAATGTGTAAATTAGAAAAAAATACAGTAAAACTCGTATCACAATGACTTGTAATGCTCATACATTGAATCACTCGCCGTTACGCGGCTCTTGATTCAAACGTACTCGCATTACATAAACGTCATTGTGACACCTGTGTTTTAAAATAATATTTAAATGCCCTGTAGCAACAAGCTTGTTAGCGACGTGCGGTTTGACTGCACTAGTTCCACAGGTTGTTTTAAAATACTCGTCCACTATCCTTTTCTCGCGATCTATGGAAGCTAGACTCATGCGACAAAGAATTTAATAACAAAACTCTACCTGAAGCATCCCCTGAAAATATTTTCAACTTCCGGAAACGTTCCATTGCATCGGAAGTCCATAGCAATTTTCTTATTTTAAATGGGGTTATATGGTTTTCTTTCTTTAGTAAATTCTACAGATTATTTGAATACAATTTTTACTAAAGTTCTCTATCTCTAAATTTAACCGTTTTTGGGATATTCACGATTTTGTCAAAATGTTGACGTTTGTATCTCCTATTGTATTCTGTATTGTATAAACCATTAGAGATGATGGTCTAATTTTGTTACGGCATAAGAATAGTCGTGCATATCAAATACTGGGATAGAAACCACATTTTATACCGAGTGTTCATAAATCGATAGTCAACTTCGATACCTTTAACCTTAAAAAATTCCATTTTTTCAAATATAAAGTTATATATCTAATTATGAATTCTACATCGATAAGTATTAAGGATCATATGCCTATTCGTAGTCATTTCATCTATTAAAATTTCAGTACATTTATTGCAGTACGCTGTGAAAAAGACATGTAGCTTTGACAATCATCAACACTAGCAGTATTTAAAAGTAATGGTGAAGTTAATTATCATAATTTATATCCTGTGATGGGTGGAGACTGTGGCTTGAAAACTATAACAAAAATCCAAAAGGAAAAGTGAAAAAATCCCTTACCACAAAAATTAAAGAAACAAATCTAAATACGTATTTCGGCAACTAAGTTGCCATCTTCAGTAGAAAACAAGTGAAGAGCAGTGTTAAACTTAGTGTTTTCGGCTAAGGTAAACCTTGGAAGATATGCTCTTCACCAAATCACTAGTGGAATAACAGTGTTACTTTTCCTTTTGGATTTTTGTTATATCATAATTTATACACAATTGGTCACATGAAAATGTACACTGGATGCAAGAAGTAGATAATCAAAATGTGAGGAGCGTAAACACGTAATGCGATATCCATGGTGACCGGACAATTGGAGCACACTCTTTGAAGAAATGCTAAACGATAATGTGTACAACAATCTTTTGCCAACCAAATTACTAGTGCTACTCAAAAACGTGCCGTTGGAAACAAGAATCCGCATGTGGTTGTAACGACGATTGATTGTTTCTCTTGCTTTCCGGGTTCGGTGCTGATGGTATTTACCGCTTATTCTTTAAAGCCTTGCTTATGGGCTTTATATTATTTACTTGCCTTTAAAATGCTCATTACTTATGCTAAAGAGGAGGTTCGCCCTAAATTCGTTTGCTGACGCTGATCGTCAGTTGTCAAACAATAAATTACAACCTTGTGCCGGTTTGAATAGTGTTGCGATTTAATTACACCGTTACAATAAATTGTTAACCCCGAAATGGTAGGAATAAGTGGAAGAAAGTTTAGGGTTCGGATTACGCAACGAAACAGTGAAAGTGCATCATAAATCGAACGTCTATTTCTATATAACAAGTGTAAAAGACATGGAATATATGTAGAGCAAAGCAGGTAAGTAAACAACTATATGCACAATCGTATGCATGTAAAAATATGTGCCGTGGTGAACTTTAAAATGTCAACGGGGCTTTAGTAATGCTTTTAAAATCTGAATGCGGTATCTGATAGTTATGTTTCGATTAATAAAGTAAGGCGGCAATCTGTGTACGGGGGTCGATCGGTTTTCGACGGTACGTTAAGGACTGTGAATAAAACTCTGGGAGCGCCAGAAGCGGTGCCAGCGCAACGGCTAGAGCGGAGAAAAATCGGTAAAATGCCTGCGTTACGCCAGTGGGCTTTGCCAACGCTACAATCAGACCGGGATTAAGAAGCCCGACGGGTACCAGAAGTTATGCCGACACGCCAAACAGAGCGGACGGGAAAGATGTCTGCGTTACGTCAGTTAGCTTTGCCAACACTACAATCAGACTGGGATTAAGAAGCTTGACGGGTATCAGAAGCTATGCCGACACGCCAATCGAAGCGGACTGGGAGGGACTCGGGGACTGGACCTGGACTGGATGCTTGTGTTGAGCCCGCGGCTTAAATATACTTGCGGTTCCCCCCACGCGGTCGCGATGATAGGAGTCAGGCTTACATGAATCGGGCACCGTCGGCGGGGACGACATTCGTGCCCATGGGAAAATGAATCAAAATAAACGGAATTCAAACGACTAATTCAAACTATAATTAAAACTGGATATTGAAATGAATTTTCCCATGGAACGGCACGTTACATGGTTTCAGCATGTTGACTGATCTTCACATGTCACTGTGCATGTGAGAAAAAAATTAAATGAAATGTGTCCGAATAAATGGATTGGTAAAGAGTCTGAAGTTTTATGGCCAGCTAGATCACTAGACCTTACATGTTTAGATTTTTATTTGTAGAAAACGTTGAAAGATATTATTTATCAAAATCGTCCGTACTGTATAGCAGGGTTGGGCATCATTCAATAATTTTTTATTGAAATAATTACTTGAATGAAATTTTCATCTGCTATTCCACATTCCGTATCAAGTTATTGTTGAATAAAACTATGAGAAATCATTTGAATGAAGAATTATTTCAATAAAACGTTATTTGAATAAAGCATTATTGGAATGATTCTTTCACCAAATAAATCGTAGTTCAAATAATTTATTACTGAATAACACCGAAATAAATTTACATTAGGTATATGCCTACATGTTTGTGCACGTAATCATATAAAAATTATTGCTAATGTTAGGAAGTGCATCGGTAGGACGATATGCCAGTAATAATTATATCCGCCGACATCTTCGACATTCCTCTAGATTTACGTGATGTCATCTTTGAAGTCGATAAACAAATCTTCAAGCTTATAAAAATTCCACTTATTTTTTTCCCACACAACTTTAATCTCTATATTTAAATAAAATCCGCTGATGTTAAAAAGTGTACCAGTGTCGTGTTACTGGTAACACTGTACACCAGTAAGACGACAGGGCAGTAATAATTATATCCGTCAACATATTCGACATCCCTCAAGATTTATGAGTTGTCATTTCTGAAGTTGGTGCACAAACCCTTAAACTTAGAAAAATCGCATTTATTTTTTCTCCCACAACCCCCAATGTTCTTCAAAACTGGCGGGTAATATTTATGTATATAAAATTTTCGCTAATGTTAGGATGTGTACCAATAAGACGACATGGCAGTAATAATTATATCCGCCGATATCTTGGACATCCTTCAAGATTTACGTATTGTCGTTCTAGAAACCGATAACCAAACTCTCAAAGTTATGAAAAACACATTTATTTTCTTTTTCCACAACTTCCAATGACCTTTAAAAATGGCAGCTAATATTAATATAAAAGTTCCCGCTAACGTTACAAAATGCATCGGTAGGAAAAAACCTCAAACTTATGAGAATTTCCTATAAGTTTCAGGATTTGTTTATGATTTATATAGGTTCTTCATAACTGTTTAGAGAACCGAAACCGTTATCATAACTGTTTTGAAGGCTTGAAGCCCTGTACTTAGGTATTTTTTTAAATCCAGTGTTTACTTCGTACAAACAATCAAACATACACACGCACATAAACAAACTCACACCATCACAAATGAAGGTGGTTATTTGAATAACAATAATTATTTGAATGAAAATGAAAATTATTATTTGAATAAGAATATTTATTTGAATAACAGTAGTTATTTGAATGAGAATGATCATTTGAATAATAAGAATTATTCGAATGATGAATAATTATTAGAATGAAGAATAATTATTTGAATGATGAATAATTATTCGAATGATGAATAATTATTTGAATGAAGAATAATTATCCAAATAATTATTTGAATAATGAATGAAATAAATGTTACCGTCCGTTATTGAATAATTGAATAATGAATAAGAAGTTATCTATTATTTCTGAATAAGAATAACCACGTTATTCATTTATTTTTATTATGAATCTGAATAAATTTTGTCCAACCCTGCTGTATAGAAGCAATGAAAATACGGATTGGGTTACCATGTAGATCCATAAGCAGAGAAGAGCTAGGTCGAATACATAGAAACTTTGAACCCCGCATAGAACGTTGAATAGAAAAAAATGGCAAACATTTTGAATAATGAATTTTTTACAGTTAATTAATAGGTACGTTAAATTCAATAATTTGTTTTTTGAGGTTATTACCACCTATTCGTTTTTAACGAAAACTCTCTAATGAAATGTAGTACCTACCATCGGTGTATCTGGCATCTCTAAATTATTAAGTATCATCCCTTGCACATAAGCAAATAACTCGTTTCTTGTCTTGTCTGCAAATTAATGTAAAATATCCATTACAATACTCATATCGACCACATAACAATCGATCAGAATTTGTGTTAATGATTGTCAAAGCTATTTGTTTTATTCATAGCCCACTGCAAGACGTGTACTAAAGTTTTAGGAGATGAATAAATATTAATATCCCGAAAATGACTACGAATAGGCATATCAATCTTAATACTTATCGGTGCAGAATTAACTTTTGCATCGAATTCTAAAATTAAAAATATAATGTTACCTTCGAAAAAAAAACAGAATTTTCTAAGGTTAAAGGTGTTGTTCATCGATTTTTGAACACTCCGTATAAACTATATTTGGTTATATATATTTGGTATGCACGACTATTTTTCTTATGCCGTAACAAAATGAGACCATTATCTCTAATGGTTTATAAAACACTACAGAAGAAAATGCAAATGTCAAAATTTTGAAGAAAAAAAAAAACGTGAATATCTCGAAACCAGTTAAATTTAGAGATAGTGAGCTTTAATAAAGATTATATTCAAGTAATCTGTACAATTCATTGTAGTAAATAAAAACATATAATCCTATTTAAAATAAGAAAATTGCTATCGACTTCTTTCCTCTATAATGGAACGTTTCCAGAAGTTCAAAATACTTCCAAAGAATTCTTCAGGTATGGTTTTGTTGTTAAATTTTTCGTCGCATTAATCTAGTTGTCATGGATCGCCTGAAAGAAATAGTGGATGAGTGGTCTGAAACAGCTTGTATATCCGTACAAAATTTAACTAGCTATAAAGGTGCATTAAGAAAAATTTTAAACTGTTAAACAAATACTTTATTATTTTAGTGACTTGAAATTATTGTAACTTGTTGCATGTATATTAAAGATGATGAAATGATTAGCAATTGCTCAAGTCAGAACTAAAGCCGTATTTGAGAGTTAAGTTAGAGAAAAATACCATAACTCTTTACTTTCTTGTGCGATGAATTATATTAAATGACTCTGATCTTTTATACATGGTTTTATGACCGTTCAACAAATCTAATTTGGCTTACGCAACAGTCTACAACAAATAACCATATCCATATATTAATATCAGAGGGAAATAATGTTTTAGTAGAAAATAAAAGTTTTAGTGCCGAAACTAAAATATCTTTTGTTAAAAATTGTTTACTTAAACAATTATTAATTTTTTTTATTTGGAATTCGTATTCTAATCTTTATATAACTTTTAAAATTACTTTATTGCTTTATTTATGCTGATTTTTTACTTCTTTATACATACCGAATGTCTCAGCGAGAGCGTTCATTTGAAGTTTCTGGGATTCTAGCCAAAATACAAATTTGAAAATTCAGAATTATATATAATCGATTGTGTTCTCTTCAATTCAAATATTTCTTCCTTCGCTTCCGGTTATACCGCAAATTTTCTCGATATCAATTTAGGGTTCATATTATGCTTAAACAACATGTTGGAATATGTTCTGGCGCCGAGAACGGTTGTCTACATTGTGGGGTCACTTTACTATGGCACATTAACTTTTCGAAATTTTGAAAAACCATAACTTAATTTTTTCAAATGGCACTCCCATATTTTATTACTTAGTCGTCTTCGGCGTCTAATTTTACATCTTTTATACCCTACATGTCCTATACCTAATATTGATAGTTTAGGAGATAATGAGGTTTTTTTGAAAAATGCACACAACTCATTGATACTTATCGAGTGTATAATGGAAAATAAGCGTTCTCAGAGATTTATTGTCAAAGTCAAACGTCAAAGTCACACTTCTTTACGTCACGATAATTAGAGCCATTTTACACGTACGAGAATTATTATGCAAACCAAGAAAATTATGCTGAAAATGTTGGTGAGAATTCTACCAAGGAATTATTGTCGTGTAATACATTTCAGAGTAAATTACACGCCAAAAATTCCTTATTAGAATTTTCACAAAAATTTTCGGTATAATTTTCGTCTAATTTGCATAATAATTCTGGTACGTGCAGAATGGCTCTTATAGAAGTAGATTAATTGATATTAGAATATAACATTTTTTCAAATTTGAAATAGTTCACGATATAACAGAAAACGGACTATTCGAAACAATCTTGCTTACTCTGGATTAGTTGGGAATAAAAATATCTAACTGTCGCGAACAAGGATATGATGACGATGCCAATATGAAAATACCAGGGAGTACAAGCAAATATGTCCCATACGGTAGTCACAACTTGAATTTGTTATTGGGAGAGATACCAAAACCACCAACATCCTTTTTGTGTTTTAAAAAAGATTTATGCGACATTTCCAGCATCAACATCATGTTGGAATTTAAAAAGAAAAGCATGTTGACGAAATTTCACCTAAACCATTATCAGAAACTAGATGTGAATGCCGTTTTGTTAGTGTAAGCAGAGCTGCTCGCTTTCAAGTTCGCCAATTTCGAAATGCCCAACAACGCATCTGACAATAAATTAAAAATTGAGATTTTGCCTATAGTGCGAAAGATAAGTGAATTTGAATTAAATTAAAATAAGTTGCAAAAGAAATAGACATAGCACCAGGTTTCAAGTCATTATACATCAGCGGCAAAAAACGGAAATTATTTAAATACGAAGGACAGGGTGAATCGTCGACAATTACGCCACATTTAGCCGTAAATTCAACCCAGCACAGCACTGTGCAGCACAGCACAGTCGAGGATTTTACGATATCCGATTAAAAAATAATAGATACTGCGTTAGTATCATTTAAAAGTAAATTGAAATTATATGCAAATCACCAGAATTATTTTGTTTTGTACATATGAACGAGATTGTCAATTTAGATGACGAATATGTTGTCAAGACTTTTACTTTTATTTATTTGGAAGATGATAGTGACGAAACAGAAATGTTTGAAGAGATTAAGAAGATCTGATAAAAAACAATCTTTCGCAAGCATACCCAAATTTATTAACTGCGTTACTAATAATGTTACCTACGCTTGCTTCAGCTGAACGTGGCTTCTTGCGATTGAAACTAATGAAAAATTACCTTTGACCATCAGTAAGCCAAGACCAATTTACATCTTCTTTCAAGAAAGCGAAATAACAAACCCAATCAATTTTGACGACGCAATCAAAGGTTTTGCAGCAAGAAAACGAGAACAATTATATAATACCATTTATCTTACAAAAAATATATATAATCACATGTGTACTTATAATAAATAATTCTCATTGTGAAATATAGTATATACAGGGTTAGTAAAAAGTCCCGGAACGGTCGAATAAGTTTGTTATTTGAAAATTATGATTTCTGAAATTTGGTATGGGGGTATAGTTAATATAAATGCATTTTATGCAATACAGTTAATATTTTTTTCACTTCCGGTTTAATCGGCAATACGTCCAACTTTTTTTTTTTAATGGAACGCCCTGATTTTTTTAACACTTTTGAATGCAAAATAAAAAACTACGTTCAGGAAGTATTAAGATGTTTATTTTTATTCACAAGAAAACAGTTAAAAAATTAAAAAAGTGTCCTAATACAGAAAAATCAAGGTACCTTTGAAAAAAGTTGTTGTTTAGTGTTTGCATTGTTTTTGCCGTCACATTTGACAATTTTAAAAGCGTTTTAACTTTTGCATCGCTATAAATTTACTTATTTTAAACATTGACACATTTGAAAATGGCAGAAAAACTTACTGAATCAGAACGAATTGAGATATTAATGATGCGTCGGTACGGTGATCGTCAACGTTCTTTTGAAGAGGTTCGTATTTTGTTTAATACTGTTTATCCGGATCGTCACATTAGTAAAAGTACGGTATGCCGAACAATTCAAAAGTTTGAAGTCTTTCGTCAGGTGAAGGATTTACCTAGAACGGGACGTCCATTAACAGCAACAGATGAAGAAACTAGTTTGAATGTGTTACTTACAGTGGAAGAAAATCATCACGTGTCCACAACAGAATTAGGTCAAATTCATGAGATCTCTCAAAAATCTGCTCATACGATTCTTAAATCAGCAAGAATGAAAGCCTATAAAATGTATCCCGTCCATGAGTTAACTGAAGATGATCCAGATCGTAGACTACAATTTTGCGAAACAATGACGGAATTGATCGAGCAGCAGCCTAATGTTTTAGATCACATCATTTTTTCAGATGAGGCAACGTTTTGTCTCAACGGCACTCTGAACAGACATAATTGTCGCTACTGGTCAATTGAAAATCCTCATTGGATTGAAAAAGTCCATACACGGCGTCCTCAAAAGGTGAATGTCTAGGCTGGTCTTGTTGGAAACAACATCATAGGACCATTTTTTATAAGAGGAAATTTAACTGGCAACGTCTACTTAAATTTATTGCGAAATGAGGTTGTTCCAGCACTTGCGGCCCTCTTTCCAAATGCAAACATAGGTGATCACCCTAATGCACATTTTTGGTTTCAACAAGATGGAGCTCCTCCCCATTTTGCCCATAATGTCCGCGATTATTTGAATGAAATTTTTCCGGGACGTTGGATCGTACGTAGAGGAGCAATCGAATGGCCAGCACGTTCGCCAGATCTCTCGCCATTAGATTTTTTCTTTTGGGGTCACATGAAATGTCAACTGTACAAAAATCGTCCCCATAATCCTGAACAATTGGAAGAGAGAATAGTTCAAGAAGCCAATCGCATCACTCCAGAACAAATACAAAATTCAATAAGAAATTTTACTGACCGTTTACATTTTTGTCAAATTGTAAATGGAGAGCATTTTGAACAATTATTGTAATCGCAACCTGAATAGACAGGTATCTTGATTTTTCTGTATTAGGACACTTTTTTAATTTTTTAACTGTTTTCTTGTGAATAAAAATAAACATCTTAATACTTCCTGAACGTAGTTTTTTATTTTGCATTCAAAAGTGTTAAAAAAATCTGGGCGTTCCATTTAAAAAAAAAAAATTGGACGTATTGCCGATTAAACCGGAAGTGAAAAAAATATTAACTGTATTGCATAAAATGCATTTATATTAACTATACCCCCATACCAAATTTCAGAAATCATAATTTTCAAATAACAAAGTTATTCGACCGTTCCGGGACTTTTTACTAACCCCCAGGGTCACTCCGACCCTGACCTTAGCGTACTCTTGGATTTACTAAAATATGCTAAACCAGCTCAAATTTAAAATGTTTATTTAAACTTATTTTATTAAGTTTATTACAAGACAATGTATTCAAGTGCGGCATATTTTGTACTCTATGATATTGCCATGTGACTCATATATGTAATGATGTGACTCTACATTGGCGTCCTCTTGTAACAAAAAGACAAACTATATCAGCTCTTATAGGATAATAATAGCCATAATATGTACTCCAAAGATTTTGTTTGTTTCGTCGAGTGAATTTAATTTATTGTACCTATACCGCCCGCATTATATGCAGAAATAATACTTATTTCCTATTATATTATTTACTTATTATATATTATATTAATTTAAGGGCCAGTATTTCAATCTCCTAATAAGAGCATCTAATAACAATTCAGCTATAAGTATAGGAAACATGTAAGATTATTTAAATTATTCAGCTAATAACTTCTATTACGAACTTTATTAGGAGATTGAAATACCGGCCCTAAGTAAAATATACAGTTCAAAAAAAGAAATCTATAAATTAGGTTGTTATCATAGGCACCATAGAAATAGACTGGGGCAGTGGGAAGAACGAATACGCATCTTATTCAGAATGGCAACAACCATTTTGAAGATTGTTTGTCAAACAACGGAGTTTGTGCCGAAGCCTCCTTATATTTTGATAGGTATTTTCTTATTTTTTCAAACACTTTAGTATCTTAAAGCTTCTTGTACAATTGCGGAGCCAACATTAGCCTTTCTTAATAATCCATTCAGACTTAGATAATATAAAGAAATGATTTATTAAACATAATCTTAGTTTTGGTTTATTAAAAATGCAGGTAAGTAACATTAATTCAGTATAAAATTAGAATTTAACTTCTAACTATTCCTCCAATTATATATTCCATCATATAACGGATACCTATAATTTTTCTTATTTTATACCATCAATTTTCTATTTCAGTTTGACATTGGTAAGGGGTACGAAAGCCCCTTTTGTTTTAGAACAAACAAAATTTTATACAACATTCAAATTTTTGTTATCGTAAATGTCATCTCTTTTCTCTCCATTGTTCGATGGTATAGAGTAAATAAAATACAACAGTGCCTCATTATTTTCGTGATTTTTTGTCCACTATTCTTCTTCAAATTAAATTTTGTGCATTCACCAACCTTTAAAATGCTTTCATATTGAAACGCGTTCACCCTAAAGATATTTTCTGCATTCTATCGTGGCTGCTTCACTGGGTCTCTTCCACCAGCGTTGTTTACACTAGTCCCGCTCACGGCGCTGGTGTGCGGTTTCTCAGATCACCCCACCACCAGACGCTTAAAATATAAATTCTGTGGTTATGGAGTGCGACTCATTGGCAGTAGAGGTGGGTCGGATTCGTATGATTCATCAGTATATTCGATTCCCATATATGATTCGTACGGTACGAATCTTTACTATTTATACGGATTCGTATCAACCGAAATGATTCGTATCCGCTGATGCGAATCATTTCGGTTCATACGAATCCGTATCAGTACGACTCTTGTATACTAGTATAGTCAAGGAGTCGGAGTCAGAGTCGGAGTCGGAGTCGGAGTCAGAGTCGGAGTCGGAGTCGGAGTCAGAGTCGGAGTCGGAGTCGGAGTCGGAGTCAGACTTCGACTCCAACAATATATCCAACATTATTTGAGTTAATGAGAAAGAGATTATCTATACCCGCTACATCCGTACCATGCGAGCGTATTTTTTCAAAAAGTGGACAAATAGTGACAGATAAACGGTCAAGAATAAATTCAAAGACGGTATCGTATCTGTTTTTTCTTAATTTTAATATAAAAGATTGAATGTCTGCTAATATCTTATACCTATGTATATTAGTTATGTATATTATCTATGTATGTGCCTGTATTCATCAAGACAATTTTGTGTTTAACCTTTGATGAAATTTTGAGGTTTTCCTTTTGTTATTAACAAATAATAAAACAAAATAATCCATTATTGTTTCACTTTGTTTTATTTTACGAACATTTCAATTTACCGTTTTTTTTTGCAAGATCCTTAAAGTGCAAAGAGTGATTAGAATTCTAATCACAAAGAGTCATGAATCATCACAAATCTATATGAATTTTTTACAATATTTCGGTATGAATCGTTCAACACGAATCTTTAATTTTAGGAGTCATTAGGATTCGAATCACTAAAAAGATTCGAATCGCCCACCGCTAGTACGAATCATATTATAGGAATCTTTAATTTTAGGAGTCATTAGGATTCGAATCGCCCAGCGCTGGTACGAATCCTTTACGGTCTTTCGATACGAATCATATTATACGAATCTTTAATTTTAGGAGTCTTTGGGATTCGAATCACTAAAAAGATTCGAATCGCCCATCGCTAATTGGCAGTCGATTGTGTCGATTTATCGATTCAGTGATCTTGTGCGACTTTGCGAGTTTGACAGATAACGCTAGTGTATTTATCGGTCTTTTGTTTTGTGGAAATGAAATTGCATTTTGATTTCAAGTTGGTTTTTTATTGTTGTGTATCAACTTGCACATACAGCAATAAAGATGTGAAAATATATCTTTCCATTGTTTTGTTGTTTAAGAAATATTATTTCTGTAACCTTTTGAGCGAGTTTTTTACGACCAATAAATCAATCGTTTTACGCTGTTTATTGGTCAATTATTTGTGTACTTCAATAATTTACGTCAATAATATTTTGCATATACCTTATAAATTGTATATGCGAAGTATTATTTACGTGATTATTTGAAATACACTAAAATTCACCAGTAAATAGCGCAGTGCAAGACGAACTTTATGTATTTCCAAAATTTAAATGGAATTTGTTTTTGAAATACCCGCCGGCATACTTCAACGCCTTCGGCGGGACTAGTTACAACTACGCAGCATATATCGTTCACATGAAGGCTTAAAGAGTTGCCCATCTTTGGTATGTTATCTGTGATTCCTATGACAGGCACGTAGTTTTGGAGCAGTTTGATTTGTACACTGTTATTTTATTAATTATTCCGTGGCGCTATTATTTCGCTGCCGGGTGAGCAAAATAAGTGCACTTCAGGTGCGTAAGCGCTAACGCCATAATCTTTCCTTTGATTTTCGTCTAAATCTAAATAGAACAAAAATATAGTTTGTATCCATGTTTTGTTTCATAAAGATTTTGTACAAATCGAACAGACCTTTCAACTGTCAATTTGATAATGGATACAAACAAACGTTATTTGAATTGACTTGCCATTTATGTCACTCATTTCATATAATTCACATTTGCATTAGATTTTAAGGATAAAATATAATTTCAAATATGAATTGGGAGGATGATTTGGATTTTATGTCAGGGAAGAAGGTACATTTTATACAAGTTTTATAGATGAATCTGTACAGTTTATTTTCTTTATTAGGTAGCTAAACAAGGACGTCGTGCGGGAAATACTAATAGCCCCGAAAAAACAGAATTGTTGGAAAATGCCTTGGACAATATAAGTAATTCTCCTCCGGAAGCCCTAATGCGCTCCAGAAAAACTGGTAAATGGGCAGATGAAGGTGGTAAATCAGCAAAGTAAGTAACAAGTAAAGATTGCCTTTCATGAATTTCAATTTTTTGAACAGTTTTATTAATTTAAACATCCCTAAGATTATTTATGCCTATTTATTTAACATCAATAAAAATGTGACTCTTTTTAGGAACAAAACCACAACCAACTTAATTGAACTGTATGTTATGGAACTTTCATGAATATTGTGCATGTATAAAACAAGTTGTTTATAGGGAACGTTTTCAAACTGAAAAACAAGATTCCGATGAAGATGACATACCAGTAATACCCGATATAGAAGAATTTCAAGATGATATATCAAGCAGCACAGATACAGAAAATTTAAAGTATGTGTACATAAAACATTTCTAATATACAAGCCTAGAAAGTGTTGGTCGTTTCAAGTACCATTTAAACAAAAACCTATGTTTGTTGTTAACCTTTTAAACATTGCCTTCCACCTTTTTAGAATTGCTGGTTTCAAATCAACATACAAAGAAATCGATACTGAATTAGTGAATATAGAAGATAATCAGAAATTTGGGAATACTAAAATAGATTTGACTTTACTGACTTCACGATTACTTCCTGAAAAAGATGTTAGAGAAGCTGAAGAGGTATGGACTATGGACATGTTGTTCGAAAATCTAATGAAATTTGTTAATAACTAGCAAAATCAGTATGTTAACACAATAAAAGATATATTAATCAATGAATTTTGCACATATATAGTTTATTACCAATGTTACTTAACACATATTGCATCCAGCACATAGTAAGCAATTAGAATATTACTATGATGGTTCAAATCCAGTTGAGAGGAGCCACATACAACATATGTATGTACATAACTGACATTGCTAATGGAAAACTAAATGGTCTATAGAATAGGATTACATCCACCAACACATTTGGAATATAATGGTTATGGGCAATAATGTGAGTTCATATTTTTGATATATAGTAGTGTTTTATATCAACTCTCAATCCCCGCAATAAAGAAAAACAAATCACCATCATAGTAACTTTAATACATGTATTATTAAGTT
This sequence comes from Cetonia aurata, assembly GCA_949128085.1. Lineage (NCBI taxonomy): Eukaryota > Metazoa > Arthropoda > Insecta > Coleoptera > Scarabaeidae > Cetonia > Cetonia aurata. The sequence goes on from OX421885.1 coordinate 6,465,462, forward strand.
TATTTGATATAAAAATATGAAAACAGGATACAATAACTGATTCCTGTTTTGTTGGAATATAGTATATATTCCAGCAAAATATATTATATATGTTAGTTACACTTATATTCCAGAGATTTAAATGTAAAATGTGTATGCTCATATCACCACAGTTAAAATTTTATTGATATCAACAAGTTTAACAGTGGGTGATATCCATGACTGTTGAGGAAATATATTCGGTATCATACAAATATATATGTAATAAGCTGATGCTAAACAATATTTACACTTTTAGGAGTTCTTGTGTTTAAGTTGCTATCTTATTGTCAAATTTTTTAAAAATAAAGGATAAATTATACCTTAAAAATGTCATTTATTGGCAGTTGATTTATAATCTACTGAAGAAAGAAACAAAGAAAGGTATATCACATAGTTGCTTACAATTTAATTATTGTCAGGTCACCATATTGTATATTATAGTGTATGTATTTAATTCGCTGCTAATAGTAAAAACATAATGAATTATTTTTCCCTGTTGTAATCATTCGTATAGTGCACGCTCTATTTAATATGGATATTCGACACCTGGTGATTTGAAAAACTCCACTAGTTAAAGCTCCCAGTTTGGTAGTCTTAGCAACATTTCTTTAAATAAAAGATGATACATGAAAATGAAATCAGAACTGATTTTTATCGTTTGAGAATTACATTTTTTTTTTAATCCCAGATCCTGTGAATTGAATTCTTAAATACTATTATAGGTAATTATGTATGCACAATTTTACTCTTAATTAGTTTACTAAAACCATTGCAATTGGGATGTACAGGCTGTCCTAGCTAAGTCTGATTACAACCTTATCTTTCATGTTAGACGAAACCTTTTTTACAAAATTTTATAGAATTCAGTCTTGCATAACCTAAAAATATTCCTGTCTATACACAGTGTTTCAAAAGTAGGTAGAGTAAATGCGTACTTACTGCGTCATTTTAAATGGAACAGTTCAAGGTAACTTAGTTTTTTTAAATAACAACCTGCATTTATAAAAACAATAACATGAACCACATTATCTTCATCAACACAAAGGGCCTCTTTTTGTAACTCGAAAAAACAATAATTTTTTACAAAATGTGAATAGAAATAATAGAATACAGTGCTAAGATAATGACGTAAATGCATACCGCCCAATCATTTCAGCAAATTCAAATGTTTTAATTATTATGGTGAATCAATGGGTGCATTCAGGCGACGCAACAGTTTACTGACACCGTAAACGTGCTTCTGTTATGGTGAGAATTAACATTATAAAATCGGCTGAACGGTGTGTTGACACCGCACATGTGACAAGTGACTCGGAGGCTTGGGGGTTAGGTTATTGTAATGCACAGAGTAATTTATATAAAAGTTTGTGACGTTAACTTCATTAAAAAATGATGGACAACGTGATGCTGCAAGAGTTACTTGAAGATGATGTAAATTGGAACATAATTGAAATTGTCGTGGAAAATATTGCACTTCCAGTAGATATTCATAATAAAAAATTATTTGTTTACTACAGTACATACCATCCATTTATCTGTATTTATCCTACCTTTACGAATTAGTTGATTGTTAATTATAACATAATCTTGTAAGCATCATCTTCGATGTTTTTATCTATTACTTACGTATTACGTCAGGTTATTCTATGCGTATTACTTTCATTTGAAATAGCAAAAAGTGGGGTTAGAATATTGCGTTTTGGTTATTCACCATAAAATATTAGCGGTGACAAAGTTCTCTAACAGTTGTCGCTCGCCGTTAAGTAACGTTTGACGTTCAAGGAACTCAACAAGCTACCTAACTCAACTGTTGCGTCGCCTGAACCCATTGATTTTTTAAATTAATATATATTTTAACTTTCGATTTTATATAAAGTTTTCCCAGGAAGGACATATAAATATTTCCGAAACGTCAAAATAAAGCAGTTTACAACGAATTTTGTAAATTTTCAAAATTAATCACAACCTAATCATTTCTGTTGAACCATTTCAGTTATGTAAAGAATCGTGAATAGGCAACCATGATTATTTGATTGCTTAAACGAAATGACCAGTAAGAAACTGGCACCGCGAACAATGTTATTACTGATTTATAAATGTTATAATATTGTTGATTTTAAACCAGACTTGTTGAATGCACATGTTCCAAAATAAGAAGTACAATAAAATAACGTACATATTTCGCACTCGTAAAACATAAACAAGGTAACAGAAGAATGCGCCATACTGAGAAAGAATGTGGCCCAACGTCCTTACTTGAGTGAAGGCATTGTAAAGAGACGCAACCGTACTCAGTTTGCGCGATCCGACAGCGTACCGAGTGCCATAAGAATCCCATAAGACTTGACGCGCCACCTAGATGTCAGACCCCCGAAACTGAGTACGATTGCGCCTCTTTACAATTCCTTCACTCAACGGTTATACTGTGCATCTGTCACAAACTATTTAATGAATTAATCATTAATTAAATTCCTTGGGTGCATTGCTATTCGTATTTAATGATTTTCATGTTTACATTAATTTACTTTTTGAGACCGTGAATTTTATTATGAGCATTTAACCCGCCAGACTGCGCAAAACACTGTCCACAGATGTAGCATTGGTAAGGCTTTTCGCCTGTGTGTACCCGTGCATGAGATTTTAATCCCTGGGATTCTGCAAATCCCCTTCCACATACAGTACATACGTGCGACTTCTCGCCACTATGAGTGCGCATGTGCACGGTTAAATGAGAGGACGTGGAGTACCGTTTTGGACATTTGGAGCAAGCGTACGGTCGCTCACCGGTATGGCTTCTCATATGAATAGCTAAATCGCCCGATCTCGTACAAGGTTTTCCACAAACCTAAAAAAAAAAAAACGAAACTCTAAAAGTATACCTGTAGAATATTTTATGGATTTTCAAAGATATAAATTCACAGCTGTGTGAATACTTACAGCACAAATATATGGTTTAGCTCCAGTATGTATTCGCATGTGCATTTCCAGTTGGTTATTCTGTGAAAATGCCTTATTACAAACACTACAAGTAAACGGTTGCTCACCTGTATGTTGCCTCATATGTATTGGGACATAATGACTCTAAAAACAAAATTTCATATCACTAGAACTTTGTATGATGGGTACTAACAAAAAATATTTTAGAACAGTACCTGTGTGAAGCTTTTACCACACACAGAACATAGGTATGGTCTTTCACCACTATGGACTCTTAAATGTTTCTTTAAAACAAACGAATGTGCAAAAGATTTATCACAGATATCACACTTATATTTCTTCTCTCCAGTGTGAGATTTCAAATGACTTCTTAAACCATTAGGATCTGAAAACCGTTTGCTACAAATATCACATTTTATCGGCTTCTCCCCAGTATGTATTCTCATGTGCACGGCTAAAACATTAGCTTCATAGAAACCTTTCCCACAGACTGTGCATAGATGACGTTTCTCCCCTCGATGTTTTCTTAAATGCCTGGTTAAACTACCTGATTCGGAATATGTGTTCTTACATACCTCACATTGAAATGGTTTATTTTTCATATGAATTTTTACATGCCTTTTTAAAACTCTTGCATTGGAAAATGACTTATTACATATAGTACACAGTGCAACATCTTCACTTGTTGGATGTGAAATAAGGTGAGTATCTAAATCACATTTTAAGTCAAAACTTTCTGGACAAAAAGAACATTTAAACGAACGATCAAGTTTTGCTTTCCTTTTCCTTCCTTTTGGTTTATGTACTATATTTATTTTCTTATTTTCTTTCTCAATTTCTACTGCCAATTCATTTACTTCTATGTTCTCCAAACAAGTAATATTATTCAATTTATTTTGTTCATTCTCTAGATATTGTTCTAATATTTGTTGTGATTTTAAACATAATTGCTTAAAATTATATGCAATGTTCATATTTGTTCTGCATTTACTACAAAGTTTTATAGGCATCTTCTCATCAATCTGCAATTAAAAAACTATTTATCTATTTTCATTATTTTCCTACTTACATTTAAAGAAGTGCAAGAAATAAACATGCTTGCATTATCTTTATCATTCAGAGACAACATATTTTGCTTTTCTTTAAGACAAACTCGACAGATTTTATCTAAATCGTAATATGCAATTTCATCCATTTAATTTCAATTTTTGTAAAATATCTTAATTATTACACAATTCAATTTTAATAGATGAGGTAGTGATGAAATATTAAATTAACTACTTCATAAAAACGTAAAGATATATAAATTAGACGCTAGGTAAATATTTAATTTATTAATTTAAAACGATCTTGCTTTGCTTTTGGTTGTAGGAGTAGGTCGGAGTAGGTGCAAAGAGCGGAGGAATCACAAAATTCGATAATGTGGTTCTACCAACCTTAAAAAATCAATGTTTTGAAAGGTGAAGACAGTGTATAGTATATAGTATTATTTCTACTGAATTCACTATAGTTTTCATAAAAAAATCAATTTCAGTATAGAATTCAAAAAGTCTTCTGTTACGCATATTTCACATACTTTGTATGAGAAACTTTATAATGATAGTTTATATTTTCCGCAGTGGATTTTTAGGTATTTCACATGTTGGGAGTTGCCAGTGTCGTATTTATCAAAGTATAGGGATACCAAGTAGCGTCATTGACGTTTTTATAAGTAGGTTTTTGCGGAGAGTACCATTTTGTTTTGTACTTTGTGCGCGAAATTTAAAAATATACATGTAAGTAAGATAGTGAAATGTCTAAAAACAAATTAAAACGTGTTTTTTTGCATGATAACAAATTCCTTATTTACATGTTAAATATGTCGGACAGGTAAATTAAACAACTATTCACAAATGCAAAAGATTTATTAATTTTCTATTTTGTGGCGGATATGTATAGTATTTAACATGCACAGATTGTGTGTTACAACACTAACCTTGTAGTATTTTTTAGAAATCCAAAGAAATGAAGCTCTAGGGAATCAATATAATTGCTCTTACAATTTCTCACTGCACAGTAATGTGGCATTTTTGTATAAACTTGAATAACAGTTCAATAACTAAAATCACTCACAAATAAACGAAAGTACATTTTTAAATTAAGAAAATACTTTGCAAACGAAACTAAAACCGTTATTCCATAAATTTCCTTTTGCGAAAGAGTGACGCTACTTGGTGTTCCTATACTTTGTATTTATTTACTAACAATAATAAGTAGTTAGTTATACTATATAGGTCAGGGTTACACTTGCTGAAAAATCTTTCGTTGTTGTAAAATGTGAAAGAAAATGTTTGTGGTTGTTTACTCTAACCGTTGCTCTAACGTATAAATGCAAATATATTTATTTGTTGTATAGCTTTATACAGGGTGATTTATGAGCTCACCGACAAACTTTGCCATATGAAAGCGCTTGGTATTTTAACAAAAAAACATTAGAGGAACATATATCCGATTTCAATTATTTAAGGAAATAAAAGACTGCAAATTTTTTTTAAATTTTTTTTTTATAAACACTTACATATTTAAATAAATTGCTCAAATCTCAAAATCATGTGAATAGTTAATTATATTAAGTGTTCAAAATGTCCTCCTCCCGCTTCAATGCATGCTTCACAACGACGAACTACAGAGTTTTTCACCCGAACAAGAAGGTATGGTTCATTTCGAATTTGTGTAGCAGCATTTTGTATTCTCTGTAATAACTGTGGTCGTGTATTAATTTCCTCTTGATAAACAATTTGCTTCAGGTGTCCCCACAAAAAGAAATCCAAAGGATTTAAGTCGGGTGATCGCGGAGGCCATGCAATTGGACCATTATAACCAATCCATCTGTTTCTAAAGTGATGGGTTAACCACTCAACAACTACCCGTCCGCGATGTGGTGGAGCACCGTCCTGCTGGTACCACATAGTTGCAATAACGTTAAGAGGTGTATCTTCAAGAAAGTCAAAGATGTTGTTTAAAAAAATTCTGTAAGTATTTGCGTTCAAACGTTCTTCCAGAACATGCACAGGTAATAAGGTATCGTTGAAGATTCCACCCCATACGTTGATACTGAATCTTTGTTGAAAATTACGTTGCCTAATCGCATGTGGGTTTAGTAATGACCAAATATGATCATTATGGTAATTGTTTATTCCGTCTGGTGTAAAGCATGCTTCATCGGTCCACAGAACATTTGTAATGAAGTCATTATTTTGAGCGTGTTGCTGCAATAACCAATTACAAAATGCTAGCCGTCGCTGAGCATCTCCAATTTGTAAACCATGAACATTTTGTTGATGGTAGGGATGAAGGACTTCGCGGTTCAAAGTACGCCATACAAAATTTTGACTTACATGCAGATTGTTTGCTATTCTCCTAGTACTAATTGAAGGATTGTCAGTTACAGCATCAATAACAGCTTCTTCCTATTCTACATTAACTACATGAGGTCGAATAATAGCTTTAGCAGGAGCAGGATTACCTGTTTCTCGTAATCTACGGAAAGATTCCCCAAAAACTGAGTGATGCGGTAGATGACGAAATGGAAATCTTTCTTGATATTCGCGCACCGATTCGCGTGCATTTCCATTGCAATAACCATACACGAATATGATGTCGGCATACTCTTCAGTACTGTAGGCGTATATTTGAAGAAGGAACAGAAAACAACGATTGAATACTGACATTAAACTGACACAGACTGACAATAATTGTGTTTGCGCTTCTCTCTAAGTACACTTAGTTTTCTTATACAAAGTAATAAAAAATTAAAATAAACTGAGAAGTCTTTTATTTCCTTAAAAATCTGAAATCGCACATATGTTCCAATAATGTTTTTTATTAAAATAACAAGCGCTTTCATATGGCAACGTTTGTCGGTGAGCTCATAAATAACCGTTATTATGTGTTCGTCGTTGTGAAGCATGCATTGAAGCGGGAGGAGGACATTTTGAACACTTAATATAATTAACTATTCACATGATTTTGAGATTTGAGCAATTTATTTAAATATGTAAGTGTTTATAAAAAAAAATTAAAAAAAATTTGCAGTCTTTTATTTCCTTAAATAATTGAAATCGGATATATGTTCCTATAATGTTTTTTTGTTAAAATACCAAGCGCTTTCATATGGCAAAGTTTGTCGGTGAGCTCATAAATCACCCTGTATAATGCTGTGGCTCGAAACCGGGTACACGGGTACCCACTACCCGAAACCAGGTATCCGAAGTTGCTGGCAACTGTTCCACCCGATTTCGGGTAAAGCTCGATTTCGGGTACCCGGTTCTAGGATCGGATACCCGGGTACCTCGAAATCCGGTAATGCAGAGGACGGGTGCCTGATTCCTGAATAGACGGGTTTCGACAGCCCTAGTATTATACATACTAACAATGTTGTTTACATAATATTAAATGGGTAAAAATTTCATATTTGTTTGAATATCCCGAATCCAGTGCATTAAATTTAGCCACGTTTCAGTACATTTTTCGTTCAAAGTTCTCTACATTTCTATAAGGGGTCGCGGCAACACATTAGCAAACGCAACTACGTATTAGCGTGTAAAGCCACAGCCATAGCACATTTGTACAACAGCCAATCAGAGCCTGCAGCGCCAAACAATGCGATCAATAAATTAAACTGCTATTTTAAATTTGTCAAACTGTGGTGAAAGTCAATGTTAGAGTCACGCCTGTACCTTGTATTATAGGCACGGTTTAGTACTTGCTGACTAACGCTTCGGCGCTAGTATCGATTTTTTGACCAATAAGATTGAAGTATGATGATGCGTCGTCAACGACAACAAAAAAAACATTGTTTGAGAATTTTATACACATCCGTCATTTTGAAATTCGTGCGTTTTCAATCGTTTGAAATTGCTTTTATGTCTTTGTGATTTGTGAGTGGCTGTGAGAGGCTGTAATAATTGTGACTATCCGTATAAATATAAAATAAATATAATATATAAATTTTTTTATCAAATATCCCGCGTATTGGAAATAGTTCTTGCTGACTAACGCTACGCGCCACCAGTCTTAAAAGGTTTGAAACTTTGCTCGTGCCGCGTGAAATTATATGGGAGGTACACATTCGATTATACGTATATATATTTATTATCTATGGGTAGAGTACGGTGTCAAGCTGTTGATGAAAGAACAGACCGCTGATTGAGCAAAGTAATTCATACAACTTCGGACCGGTATTTCAATGTCCTAATAAGGGTAACTAATAACAATTTTGCTAATATATGTATGCAGGAAAAATGTAAGGTTATTTCAGTTATCCAGCGAATAACTTTTATTAGGAACTTTATTAGATTAAAATACCGGCCCTTCAACGTATTCCAATTTTGCTCAATTAGTTGTCTTTACCTTCACCTCTATATTCTAAAATGTATTTTTAAACAACAAACTCCTGTTCGTAATTTTTAGTTTGAGCGGACTAACACCATAATTAATATTTCCAAAACGCGGGAGGTTTGATATTTCCAATTAAGAAATATAGTGTTTCAAAATATTATGCATTTAAATGATATGAACAGGAAATAAAATGAAAATAAGAACGAAATCGTTTACTGTGCGCACAGAAATGTATAACTAAGCAGTACAAATATACAAGGAGAAATGGCTATGGCAGACGACTACCGTCTTGTATAATTTCAACTGGTCATGGTCCATTGACAACAACTCTATTCTGCCCATTCGTTTGAACCATATATTGTATACCTAAAATTTAAATAACCGCACTTTTATTCTGCATTATTATTTATGGTATAGAATTGTAGAATTATTAAAAAATCACGAAGGTACACCTTTTTTTAGCAGAAACCACGTGTTATTTGCTTTCTTCCTAAAAAAATATGCGATTTTCAGGTTACGCCACCAAATAAACCACGCCGATATCTTGAAACACTGCTTGACCATTATATTGTTAGTATAAGTAGCGCCAGCTTGCACCAAAAACTTAAACTATATACTTGTGTGTTGCTATATTTTTACGTTGTAATAAACGGAACATTGTATGTATGTAATATTAGGGTAATAGTACGCTGCGACCTGAAAGATCTATCGTGTCCCCCTATTCTCGCTGTGTTTACAGCTGGGCGTCCAGCCTGATTCCTTTTAAAAAGTACAGAATGTCAGAAGGATTAGGTAACTCTCCCTCTTCAATTTCACAAGCTCCCAGGTACAGGGCCCCTGAGTTGCACAGTGCGCAGTTTGTGAGTAGATGGATGAATGTTTCATCCTATTCCCCACAAAATCTATATTCGGCTTCCTCCGCTATTCCAAGCCTGCTTAGGTTCTGGCCCTACAAAAGGTACTCTAGCCCCTTTCTTAGCGAAATATTCTGTTATTTCTTCTGTATTCCTAGTGTAGGTTTTCCGATGTGACTATTTTTGCTTCAGGAAAGTGAGTTTCTAGAAAGACGAGAGCTCTCTCCTCTTCACTTTCGGTGAAGCTTCCATCTGGTTTCCTTAATACCATTCCTGTATCGACCCTGCCCTTTGCCAATACCTTGTGTATTCTTGCAGCTGCAGGTGTTGTCGATATCCTCACGCCTCTAGTCTGAACACAATTATCCTGTGGTCAGAAAGAGAAGGTTCACTTCATATCCTCCAGTCTTATAGCAGATCTTTCAGATTCAATGTACTTAGTGTGATATCTAACACCTCCTCCCTTACTCTCGTTACAAAAGTGGGGGTATTTCCTACATTGTGTACGAGAAGGTTGTTAGTAAGAATGTATTCTAATAATTTCTCACCTCTCTGATTGGTGTTCCTGCTGCTCCAAACAGTGTTGTGTGCGTTACTGTCGCATCCTATAAGTAGTGGTGTCCTCTTCTTCTGGCAGTGTTCTACTAGCTTCTGCAGCTCGGGAGGTAGTACAAGCACATCGAAATAACAGGAAGCTATTGCGATTTCCTGACGCTTCCCTTTGAATTCGAGGTATGTTCGAATTAAAATTTCTCGTCATGAATTCTGGAGAACAAATATAATCAATATTGTCTCCAACTAGAATACAAGCCCTAGGTATACTACTACTACTATCATATATTACCTTACTGCCTTTGCAGGCGAGTACTCTTACCTGGTTCCTAAATATCCAGGGTTCTTGGGGTAGCGCCATACTAAGATGTTGCTTGGTGAACGTGCTGGAGATTACAACAGATGCTCCTTTGGCATGATGGACGTTCACTTGGACGATGTTGATGCCCACCATATCGCTGCTTCTTAGTTAGCGGTAAGGGTATCGTCCTTACCGGTAAGGGTCTTGTCCTCTTCTTCTATATCCTCCTCGAGCTCCTCGACCTCCATCATTTCGGATGTAGATTCTCCGCGATGCAGGTCTGAAATGTGGAGACTGTCAATGCTCTCTACATCGCTTTCTGGTTTTCTTTTCCTTAGAAGTGCTAGGCATTAGTTCTTCCTCATGCTCTTTCTAGAACGGGTATTTTTCCAAATCTATAGTGGATGGTGTACCCTTTGCTCTTGATGGTCTGGTAGGAGATTTGGTAAATTCCTACCCTCAAGAGCTGGCCTATTCCTTCATCTTTCAGGCTAAGGGCATCCTATTGGTTAGTCCTTAGCTCTTCGTTTTGGGCTTCTATAAGCGCTAGAAGCTTCTCTGGTATTTGTCCCTGATTTCTAGGGAGAAACAGGGTGGCGGTGTGCGATTTTGGGATGTCGTCTCCCTTGCACGTCGTGGACTGCACTCCCTTCCATTTCCTTAACTTCGGTACTTTTACGCGAAGCCATTCCGCCGAATGTGGTGATTCCCATTCAACCAGGATTAACCCCCGCCTAAAGTGGATGCCCGCGAATTGGATCTTATGCTCCCATCCATCGAACATCTCCTCTACAATTGCCTCATCCACTGCCGTTTTTTCGTCCGCACTGAGGGTAGTCTCAGAGAACCCTTTTGGCAGGACAACAATTCTTAACTTCTTGACAGCCATTGCATAGCTGCCTCCTGTGGATCTAGAAGTGATGGCTTTCCCTACTTCTTCCTTCTTCTTCGTAGGCGGTTTCTGAATAGGAGTAGTCTCCTTCCTCTTCCGCTTCAAAATTGTGTGAATTTTGTTGCCGTATGTATTGCGGCGACATGCGATTTTCATTCAGATACTTTTATTACATCTTTGTTTTATCACAGCGACGAAACTAAATGTAGCATATAGGTATATTAAGTACCTTATCGTAGTAATGTACCGATGATGTTTTCGTTTGTAATACCAGGCCTATGTAACAAAATGATATTGCATTTATGTACAAACGATGTAAATATATCGATAAAACCCTTGGGGTTTCATGGGTAATATGACCATTGATTATTTTTCCTGTATAAACTTTCCAAATACTAGGTGTTAATATCACAGAATTTTTTTCGCAGTTTTGGTATCAAAACCGACAATATCCAATCCACCGTCAGTACTTCAATTTATCATAAAAATTATTGCTGAACATTATGTCGTTAGAATGGCAAACATGCACGGGAGCACGGTTGAATATAAAAAAACAGCTACAAAATGAAAATGCTGTTTAAGAGGTACTGGCAAGAATGATAAAGGTTGTCGCTAGTCCGAAAAATCTTTGAAAGTCTGTAGGTAAAAAATGTTAATGAGGAAAAAAGTATAAAGTATACCTAGCCAAACTTGAATCCTAGTGCCATACTGCAGTACTATACCTTGGTAATATAATTGATATATTGTTTTATTCTCAAAAATAAGAACATTTTCTTGTAACATGTTGCTATTCGGAAAGTATGTAATATAAATAAAAGTTAAGTATATGTAAATAAAGTGAAATACATAGTTAGATTCTATTATTAATTAACGAGCATATAGTAAGTCACTTATCTTTATCTCTGCAATATTATACACCATCCTTGACGCAGGTGAATATGAATATGAATAAACTTTCTTTTATAATAAGATTGCTATTTGTTATTTGCAATAGCTGTATACATGGTATTTTACAGTTTCACAGGTTAATTTTCCTATACGTTTCAAACGTTAATAAAAGTAATCAGAATACGCCACTGCAAAAAAAAAATGTAATTGATCAAAGTATACGCAGCGGTCCTTCACAAAAATACGTATGCTTGCATATTTTCCATTTGACCCAATAGTGATTTAAGAAAGTTAAAATCCAAGAAGTAGTGGACAACAGGCAGAGTCATATCGAAACAAGACTTATGTCCCTGGTAAGTTATATGCAACAGTCAGTGAGTGATCAACTGTGAACGTTGTATTATAGAATTACAAAGATGGCCAAAGCGGTGTTTAAACAACTTTCGCGAAAAGTTATACTAGTGTTTTGTTTTGCGTTCATTCCTTTTATCGCGGGTAAGTTAATGTTTCTTTAAAAAGCAGATTTTTATGCGCTTCTTGGTTTGTAGTATTATAAGTATAAAAGTGATTGCCTATTATTTGTTATTATAAAGTCCCCAAAATAATTTTTCCGGTTTACAATTTTGCGTATCAGAAAAAGAAAATTAACTACTAGCAGCTCTTTCGAAATTTTCTTTTAAAGCCTGGTATTTAACATTCAGGATTTTATATCGTATTTCATTTATACGATATAAAATCCTGAATAAAGGATAAATGAAAGTAATACAAACGCGACAAAATTTTATAAAACAGTATATGGACAAAATGCCTAAGAGAGGCTATTATGTAACTAACACAATAAAAAAAGAAGTGGAGTGTAACAATCCTTGTATTTTTATGTGCAGATGCAGTCATTTATTAGATCATAAAATCCTTTAATCTATTCGTGCTGCTTTTATATAATCTTTCAATAAAACAAAGTTATGCTTATTATCATTATTATGCGCATGTTTAATATAACATATAATTCTATTTCTATGCTATAAGATTCTTGGGTGTCGCAAAATGCACAGTGGTCAACCTTGCGAATTTCGTTAACCTTTCGGCATGTACTTATTTCTTGTTGTTATACCATGAAATATTACCGCAACAAGTCGAGGAAAAGTCGTAAATTAGCAGAGAGAGCAGTTAGGTATCCTTTTTGCTAATTTAAGAAAAGAATTAGAAAATTAGAATTGTATTTACCGTGTATAATCTTTACTCCTTTCCCATTTAATGTCAAACGCACTCTCATTAATTTAAATTTATTTTATAACACCTAGTAGGTAGGTGTTGTACAGTACATGCATCTTCCGTTGGTGGAAACCCCGCCTTCACGTGCATCTTGCGTCACATGCTCGAAGAAGCGGGCGAAGCTCGCTGAACGAACAGCGTACAGTACTGAAACGAATCGCAAAGTCAGTATGTTCTCACGTGCAATTTATAACGTGTCTCCATATTCCGTCAGGAGTCTCATTCCCTTCAGCACGCCCTCTTGCTATCGCGCCACCCTCGCGTCAGGCATGTACTTAATATTGTCTTACCGGAATGATTTTTTAAAAGTGGTTGCAAAATACCTATTGTAAGCGTCTTGCAAATTCATGGGTATTTAATTCAAGAATGATCTGGTACAATACCAGAATAATAATAATAATAATATTTTTATTGTCATCGTTCAAGGAACATGGACATTGTCAATGGATATAATATAAATATGGCTAAACAAAATACACAAAACACACAATAAACATATAAAAGTCAGCTAAATTTTGCATTCCAGATACTCTGGAAATCTGAAACAGAATAAAAACTTCCATCGTGTAAATAGTGTTTCAGTTTTTTTTAAAATTCAAGTACACTGGTTGCTCTTTTTATGTTGTCAGGAAGTTTATTATAAAAAATAATCCCGCTAGACGCTGGGCTTTGCTCAAAGGCTTTAGTATTATGAACCGGTATGGTTTTATTTCGGCAAGTACGGGTAGTCATACTATTGTAAATACCGCTGTTTTTTTGTAAAACGATCTTCATTGATCTTTAAGAAAACCAACACTTCATATATATACAGAGAGGCAAGAGGTAGAATATTTAACTCCTTGAATAATGGACGACACGAAGAAGGCACACACAGCATGCAACGAATGATTTTCTTTTGCAATACAAAAATAGTTCTCGCTCCGGGCACCGCACCCCAAAACACAATTCCGTAGCGCAGACGTACCTCTACATAAGCAAAGTAGAAAAGCCTAAGTGACTTCACACCGACGCTACCCCTCAAGGACCGAATACCATAAAATGCCGCACCGAACTTCCTCCCCAATAGGCTACAGTGGTCCGCGAATTTCAGCCTCCGATCGACTGTCAAACCCAAAAAGCTAATGCTGTCGCTTTCTGGCACCGACTTGCCACCGAACGGCACGTACAAACTACTGCCACCACCAACCGCCACCAACGAAAACCTCAACAACCCCGTTTTGGCAGTGTTTAGGGACAACTCATTGCTGCTACACCAGTCAGCCATATCACAAATTAGTTTTGTTGTTGCATTGGATGCACACTCAAGTGATGTCGCTGTTACAATGCAGCTGGTGTCATCAGCATACTGCGCCAGTGTACAGTCGTTCAAGGTAGACTGCAGATCGTTCATATAAATTAAAAACAAAGTGGGACCTAAAATTGAACCTTGTGGTATACCACAGGTTATGTCAATTATTGAAGAATTGTGTGTTTGAATTATATTTGCATTCTCCGCCCTAATACTAACTACAGCCTTCCTATCAAAAAGATACGAAGACAAAAGATCATAAGCCACGCCAAATATGCCTAGCGATTGTAATTTCTTAAGCAAGAGTGAATGATATTCCACATCAAAGGCCCTAGACAGATCAAATAAAACGCCCGATACAAAACTTCTTTTATCTAGTGCTTCATAAACCTTACTCAGAGCATGTTCAATTGCACTACAGGTATTTTCGCCAGCTATAAATCCAGATTGAGTAGGTGACAGTAGATTATTGCTAGTTAAGAAGTCAATTAATCTTTTATTAATGATCTTCTCAAAAATGTTGGTAAAGACTGATGGTAGAGATATAGGTCTATAATTTGTGGCGTCAAGTGTATTTCCTTTCTTATGTATAGGTACGAGTTTACTAGTTTTTAATCTATCCGGATATTCACCCTCGCTCAAGCACCGATTGATTAAATATTCCAAAGGTTAATACGTTATAAAGGAATATAAACAATTTAGCTTTCCAATGTTGATGTTGCTATTAAAGAAGCTAACATAAATATCACGTGCATGTTTTTAAATTTGATAAATTATTATATGCTTTAAGAGCAAAAGATAGAAAATGTAGAAGAAAAAATGCCAATTTTCTAATAAATTAAACAGACAAACGTATTATGTATACATGAATATGAAGCATCTAACACAAATATACTTAATCCTGTTTTTAGATGCTACTATATGGCAAAAATAAAAAACAATAATTGAAAGGAAACCATAAGAAAATATTAGTTTCAGGGTTGCTATTTTATTTCAACAAAATACATAAATATGTGATAATTGAATTAAATTTGCATTTAAAATCATACTGAGATATGCGATAGGACTATAGCGTAGTAATAGACATACAAGACATCCGATCACTCCACGCTACAATGATAAATTTAAATCATTCGGGAAAATTGTTTCGGAAATAGGTGGATTTCCATTTTCAACCGAAGATCGAATGAACTAAGAACCGATAAAATATCTAAACGTTAGTTATCCCTACCCTAAATTTATATTTACAAGTGCTTTATCGCCTGCGTTGGCCTGCTAGAATTCTGGGAATTCCGAACTCATACTAAATGTAACTGCGAAAGAAATGTGTTTTTACCCTAATAAATCCATCAGCACCGAATGGTGGAGCGGGGCCTATTCACGATTTAATAAATTATTATTTTTAGATTATCGGTAAGGTAGAATTGACGCGTCCGGCATGGCACAGCGTATTAATCATACGGGTCGCAAGATCAACATTGAAAACCCCGAGCTACTAAAAAATGTAACATCCCCGAGAGAATTATCCGCTTTTGAAAGCATTTATATTAAAAGAGAATCTGAAAATAATAATTTATTAAATCGTGAACAGTTATTAGGGTAAAAACACATTTCTTTCGCAGTTACATTTTGTATGAGTTCGGAATCCCCAGAATTCTAGCAGGTCAACGCAGGCGATAAAGCACTTGTAAATATAAATTTAGGGTAGGGATAATTAACCTTGTTTAGATATTTTATCGGTTCTTAGTTCATTCGGTCCACGGTTGAAAATGGAAATCCACGTATTTTCGAAACAATTGTCCCGAATTAATTTAAATCGTTGTAGCGTGCTGTGATCGGATATCTTGTGTGTCAATTTAAATCATGTTAATTCAAAGTTATTAGCACAAAATGATAATGGCAAATCGTATTAAATCATATTGGTGTAAAAATAGTTCGTGCAAAACATAATCATAAGTAGATACCTATCTGTGAAATCGAGTGCGGTGATGTCAATCATATTATCTTGGGTTGTAGCAAACACTTAGATAAAATCAATTTATTCCAGTTAGACCTATTAAATATGGGTATTCAGTTCCCAATTAACATTAATCATCTGATATCGTTGGACAGAAAAGAGATCAATTCAAAAATTTATTGTCATATGAAAAATATAGGTTTTAATATTTAGTTTAAGTATTTCCTTTGTATTTCTATCCTATGTGGGTTCTCCCTTTGTTCCGTTGGCCTACCTGTTTGTTCTAAGTCGCCCGATCGGCCCCGGGTGTGAAGCGTGTCTAATGTTTTTTCCCTTGTGTCCATACGGGTTGCCAGGTTTTTGATTTTTTTTTATTATTATTTTTATTTTTTTTTTTTTTTTTTTATTGATATATATTGGTATATATACAAAATTTGTACGTGGCTAATGGCTAACGCCAAGGCCAATAACAACAACAACAACAACAGATACCTATCTAATTTCATTGTTACATACGTTTTCAAAGGAGCATTAACCTTTTCTAGATAGTGTTGTGTAACTGATTATCGTTCGTATCATCATCATTATGTAATAGGAAACAGCACTTCGGCATAAGTGCATAAGGAATTATTAAACCAAGGAAATGCGTGTATACAAAATGGATAGTCATACATAATACATACCGGATAACAAGATTGTCCTTCTCAACAAATTTTCTCGTTTTGAAAAAATCATATAGATGTTCAGGAATTTCATTTGTGTGCTGTTATAAATTCAGTACTCAAACTTCTAAAAATTCCAAAGGAAGAGGTAAAGCAAGCTGAAGTATCGACATAATGCAATTATGCAACAGATCAAGTGAAGATTAAGATCAAAAACTGATAGTGTTTCGATAAACCATTCTGTTTTTTTTATTATTATTATTTAGAGACATCTGGCTTCATATAACACCTACAGCTTAAAGGCTTACTGTGTTTCAGCACAATACCCATCGAAGTATCCTAGTGTCGCATATTTGTATAGATATGAAGTAGTCTGCATCTCCTTGGTTCCCCTTTACCTGGCCAAATATTTGATGCCTCTTGTGATCCAACACCATACAGTTCCGTAACATACGTTAGGTAGTTCCTAGTTACTTCATATATTGTCGGATGCAATCAAGGTCTCCATTAAACACCCGTTTCTTGTGTAGGTGTATATCTCGATGTGAACCTTGCAATTGTTCGTAGCTGACTCTCGTTTCAGAATAGCAATTTTCTCCCCTCATGTTTGCCCAATATTTCTTAATATTGTGCTTCAGAACATGCCATTGCTAATTTTCAAAGTCTATTTCACACTTCTAATCCGCTTATTTGTTTGTTACGCTTCTCTTATTTGAGATTAGCTCACTGGTACTTAAACAAACACCCCTTACTTTGCAACCACGAAGCAATTGTGAGCAAAGACTAAATTGCCTCTACTAAATTAATCCGAAAACTAGCTATTGTTTAAACGAGGGGGAAGATTTGCATAATTACTAGATAAAGATAGCTTATTCATTATCCGTGGGTGATTAATAAAAGTATCTATTATTATCTTTATCTGTGAAGGATAGATAAAAGTCTTTTGATTTTATCCATAGGTACATTAAAAAAAATGCCCAAACACAATTAACCGAAAAATGGCATTCTCATCTGTGACTGCATTACCGCCCGCCGAGAGTTTGGCGTATGTTCCATAGGGCTCGCACATTTACTTTTGATTCCTCCCCTTTGATCGCGGATATAGCTTGAGATGTTATAGCGATGAAAGTGGGTTTGCACCTGGAGTGACAATGTGACTGGTAGGCAGAAACTCGATAGTCCGTGTCTAGAGCGATTATTTCCCCCCTTTCATTGCCTTTGCTGGTAGGGTGATTTCAACAATCGACCATGAGCCCTCACCACGGTGGTACTTTTTTTTTATTGGTTAATTATCCATAGTCCATAGGTGATACCCAAATAATTAGAGTTAAAATTATTTGCGATTGAAGTTATTTAGGTATAGTTGAAATTATTTATGATAATATTTCGTAAACATTTATTTGTAAATAATTTTACCTATGAATAAATGTTATAGATACTTCTTTTAGTATTTGAATAATGTTCAACTCTGCTTGCTGAATCTGAGAAACATATCACTTCTCACTCCATTTTTGAGCATACAATTTTATGTTTTCGTAGACCTATAGGGGAGTAATATGATTTTAAAAAATTAATCGAATGGGAGGATACGTGTTTAAACTCCATTTCAAAACGTAAATAAAACACAAAAACGTTAAGGAGTAAAAATATATTGAAAAATATATTGTCCACAACACTGTGGACTATTTCAATATATTTTTACTCCTTAACGTTTTTGTGTTTTATTTAAATATGATTTTATATGTATGGCTTACGATAAAAAAAAAACCTTTTGGTGATTAAGAATACGCTTTAAAAAATGTTTATAGTTAGGTACATAATTTTCATATCCAATAGCATAGAAGAAGTAACATATAAACATATAAATAGCAGAAAAAAAAATTGGCATACAGTTCAACCTAATTCGTAGAAAAAGAAAAACGGTTTTTGTAAAAGATTATGAATTGGCTCCCTATTTCACTTAACTATGGTATAGGGTAATTAAGTATAGGTAAACTGTCATTGCACTTTTTTTGTAACAAAAATATGTATACACACCTGTATTCGATAAAACGTTAAATCGTTGCATTAGTCCAATGTGATGTCATGGTATATTGTGGTATAGCATCTTTTCATATGTAACGCAACAAGTTTTTGGGAGTTATACAACTATGTAGTGTTAGTACTTTCCGAAATATTACCACTTTCAAATCAACAACTGTAAAAGGTAAATGTCTGCTGTAGAGTGTAACTTCCTTATTCATATAATAATTATTCAGATGTTCCTATTTACAACTAAGCAAGATAATTGCTTTTGAATGCTCACGCTTTAGCAATTTCTTGTGTAAGTACCACTATAAGATATCAGCATAGTGCAACGTATAAAGTAATAGCGCTTTGCTAAAACGTAGATACAAATATATCTCCCGGCAAATTGTAGCCGTATGTGCCGCAGAAACCTATAAAACGTGATATAGCGAAGAAAGTCAGCTTGCGAGCACGCTTCCTCATTTTTAGAGGTCATTATCACAGTGAATAAGTATATCCGTAAGCCTTCTGCGCTTTTATTATCTTCTAAATAAATATATACAGCTAATGTATGAATTAAATATCCATAGCACGTAACACTAGTAAATCCTGAACTGGCGAATAATATGCTGCGCATATTAATTCTTACTATAGGTAAAAAAAAAGTGTGTTTTTATATTTAAATCTGTTTAGATAATACACACCTATTTCTATGTTGTTGAAATATGAAATTCTTTGTCTTTAATCAATTGACAGAAAACAGAGAATTTTTTAATACTGGATGTTATTATTAGAATGACATCCGCAAGATCTCACACCACTTGTATTCATATGCGTCTTCTTTTGCGAAAACGTTGAAATGTACCTATGTCTTAAAAAGTTCTTTCTTTTGGAATACTTTTTCCATAGTCATAATTCAGAAATGAAACTATAGAATGTGGCATTGTCTCTTTAGTGGCTGTCTCTTTTATCCGGTGTTTTGAACAACAGCGATGGCCATTCTATACCATCTGTTGGTTTCTGAACAACACCAACGCATTTTGATCAACACCTGTGTTCATCCCATCTCTTTTTTCTTTTGCTCGTTTCTAAAGAACATTAATGTATTTTAAAGAACACCAACGCTCATTCCACCTGTTCTGCACATTTTCTTTTATTTAACCACTACACAGAAAAAAATAAAGTAGTACCATTAACAATAATTACAATAGATGACTGAATATTAGTTGAAGTATTATTGCAAATATATCATTTATCAAGACTAATTGTTTAATTGTTTATTTAGGTTTTCCATTTTATTTTTCTCTGTGTATAGATCTCATCGGTTTGTTTCCGTAAAACATAATCGGATTAAAATTAAAATTACATTAAATAATAATGTAATTTTAATAATATAGTAAGTTATATTCATACGAAAGGCAGTACGCAGCGGCAGTATTACGGGCCGCTTAATCCAATTATCTTTTACGCAAACAAACCGATGAGATCTATACATATATGACTTACTCTTTTTACTTTTTTCCTTTTTTTGGGTATTCCGGTTTTTTCTTACTAATTATATACTGTTTTTACGTTTCGGAATTTTGTTTTATTCCTTTTTCAATATTTTATTTTAATCCTACAAATTCACAAATTTTTAAGAATTACAACTAAAAATTTTTTTACAAAGTTACTATTTTTAAACTTATAATAATTAAAAAACTAGTGATTACAACTTAATTGTTTTCAAACTTACTTTTAGGTGTTTTCCTAGTTATTAACCTTTACGGCATTGTCAAAAATTTCTTTAAGTTACCTTTTAATTACATTTTAAAATTGTAAAAGACACTTTAATACAATAACAAGTAACGACAAACAAACATATACTGAGGCGCAAGGCCATTCAGTTTTGTTTTCAAACCAAAAAACAGGTCGTTTTTTTATATCGCCTCTACATCTTCACGATAAGGTGCGTGACGACTCAATTCGTTTTTTCCCTTAGATTTTGCTATAATCAAATTATTATAAATGTGACTTAAGTTATTAATGTCATTTTTATCGTTAATTGCATGTGTATTGTTTTTTATATGCCACATTTCTTTGAAAAGTCTTTTATAGTAATTATTTTCAATCTCTAAAATTTCCGTTTTATTAAAATTAAATTTATGGTTATTATTTAGTGCATGTTTTGCCAGAGCAGTAGAGTTTACTGCTTACTCTACTGCTCTGGCAAAACATGCACTAAATAATAACCATAAATTTAATTTTAATAAAACGGAAATTTTAGAGATTGAAAATAATTACTATAAAAGACTTTTCAAAGAAATGTGGCATATAAAAAACAATACACATGCAATTAACGATAAAAATGACATTAATAACTTAAGTCACATTTATAATAATTTGATTATAGCAAAATCTAAGGGAAAAAACGAATTGAGTCGTCACGCACCTTATCGTGAAGATGTAGAGGCGATATAAAAAAACGACCTGTTTTTTGGTTTGAAAACAAAACTGAATGGCCTTGCGCCTCAGTATATGTTTGTTTGTCGTTACTTGTTATTGTATTAAAGTGTCTTTTACAATTTTAAAATGTAATTAAAAGGTAACTTAAAGAAATTTTTGACAATGCCGTAAAGGTTAATAACTAGGAAAACACCTAAAAGTAAGTTTGAAAACAATTAAGTTGTAATCACTAGTTTTTTAATTATTATAAGTTTAAAAATAGTAACTTTGTAAAAAAATTTTTAGTTGTAATTCTTAAAAATTTGTGAATTTGTAGGATTAAAATAAAATATTGAAAAAGGAATAAAACAAAATTCCGAAACGTAAAAACAGTATATAATTAGTAAGAAAAAACCGGAATACCCAAAAAAAGGAAAAAAGTAAAAAGAATAATCAAAACCGGTTAAATAATATTGAAGAAATTTATATGACTTACTATATTATTAAAATTAAAATTATATTATTATTTAATGGGGCCGTAATTCATAGTTAATACGGCCCGGCGATTCATATAGTGTAAGCAGGTAAACAGTACCCTTCTCAAGAGTATTACTACAGGAGGTGCAATAAAAGCATTAAGGATTTAAAAGTTAGTTTCTTATAATTTGGAAACCACTATACCAAGGCTAGGTAGTAGATGTTATTTTATGTTTTATTGTGAAAGAAATAAAACGAATGTTTTATCTAAGTCACCTGTTTCTATAATATGTACAAATGTACTGTTCTTAATAATTAAGTAAGATTATATTTTTTAATTTACATATTGCAGTAGATCATATTTTTATTTCTTTTCTTTGTACCTTTGTATTCGCTGTACCTTACTTTTATTTTGTATTATTTTCCTGTACTTGGGTTGTTTTTGTTACCTGTTGGAAATATACTTATTATTATTATTATTTTGTTGAAAATCAAAAAAAAATCCAAATTATACCAAAACAAAAAAAATATACCTCTTATAGTTTCTCAGATATTTACAAAATTCTGAAAATCCTGTAAATCTTTGGAGGAGTCTATACACGATAATCAGGCGATTGGCCCGCTAAACAACCATTACGTTGTTTCTAGCATTCTAGCATGATGCTCTTTCAGTCTCTAGAGTTTGATCAAAATCTAAATTTTCCGTTAGCCGGTGTTTCCCTGTAAATATTTTTTGTGGAGTAGTGGTTTATTGTTAATATTGCTTTTCACTAATAATGTTGAAGAATCGAACATTTCGATCATCTTTCAATTATTGAGTTAATAACAAAAATTACTTGGAGAATATACATAGGTAGATGAAAAGATACCGTCAGCAGACATTCTTAATAAACAATAGTGCTTTAATTTGTGAATGAAAGAATGTTTAAAACTGAACTATTTGAAGCAATACAGATATTAATAAAATAAAATTGAAACACACAGTTTTAGTACATGGCATACATATTTTAATAAAAAATTTCATTCAAATGAACAACCTGAATTACCCCAACAGTGTCGCAACGATATAACAACATAACGTGAATATTACTTGCCTCCTTACACAACTCGAAATTCCCCAAGTAATAGATCCTGTTCCCTCCATCGCATCAATGTCTTGAAAATATCATCCCCTTAATATTCTCGTAGTAACGGATTTCTCTACTATATAAGAAAAAGATGGTAAGGATAGAACCAACAACTCCAGTGTTCTCTGGGCAACACCAATGGCTATCTTACTTCTTCTGTTCATTTCTGTGCAATTCATAGCACCCCCTCAGCTCGTTTCTATATAACACCGACGCATTGTTAACAACACCAATACCGATTCCACCCATAGTGGCGCTATATTTAGAGGTATAGAACGTGATAATAATAAAAATAAAATGTTTGATGGACAATTTACTGATCTCGTCTTTTCATGTAAGAAATATATTTTAGGATTTTTCTTTATAATAATCTAAATAACTTAAGCAAAGAAAACAAAGTTGCACGATGCGCGTTCTGCGGCATAGGGATGAGCACCTATAAAAAAGAACTCAAAGACAGGGAGGAGAAGTTCAGAGCTTCCCTCTGGGAGAATCTCCCTGGTCTGAGATATTTAAAGATATTCCTTGGACATTACAATAAGAAAAGAGCAAAGACCATGCTAGAACTAAGCAGCAATAGACTACGTATCCTTACAGGGCATTGTTACCTTGGGGAACACATGACAAGGATAGGTCTGAAACAGAATAGTGACTGCAGGATTTGCGGGGCGGAAGATGAAAGTCCGGAACACTTGATATCCAACTGCACTGCTATCACAGAAACTCGTGCCAACTGTCTTGGCAAAGATGTTATAGACGAGGGAGAAATACCTTCCCTGAAACCATCACAGCTATTGCAATTTATTAAAGCTCTCAGACTGGATGGGGAGCTATAAATGCGGGCAAACTCTAGCAGCTTATATCTGATGTAAGGCGGCACAATAGATCAATAGGTCGCGGTGCAAGGTTACCGTAATTAGATCTAATCTAATCTAATCTTTTAATAATCTGTATTAATGAAATTAAGAACTAAGTTTACATAAAAAAATATCTTAAGGTAAGTTAGCATTACAGAGTTCTATTTATCCGAAGTTAACCATTTCCAAGACCACTACACTACACTACTACATTAATATTTATTTTTATAATATATGGCGACGTTCGCCTCAAACGCACCATTCTATAGAAAGTGGGATATGCCTCTTTTAGTTCCTCTCTCTTTTTTTTCCGGGAGAATTGGTATTGGAATGTATTGCGAACAACAGCGATACCTATCCGATCTCTTCTGTTGGTTTCTGAACAATACCAATGCACACACCACCCCTTTTACTCGTTTCTGAATAACACCATTGCATTAACATCGATGCTCATCCTACCTATTTGTTTCTGATCAACATCAACGCTCATCACACATCTTCCGCGGGTTTCTGAACAACACCAATGCCTATCCTACTTCTTCAGTTCGTTTCTGTACAACACCAATGCATTTTAAACAACACCAATGTTGCGTACCAATGTACGTTCCTGCAAAACAGCAATGCACGCTGAACAACGAATTTGCCCACCCCACTTCTTATGCTCCTTTCTGGATAACTTATTGCTCAGCCCATCTCTTCTGCTCGTTTCTGTATATATATACCTAATGTAGAAGGTGATAATAATAGAATATCTCAACTGTTTTCAAAGTAATTAATTATCTGTGTTGGTTTTATTAACGATACTTTAAGGATTTAAACTTATTGTTAGTTATATCTACGGTTCGGTTTGTTGTAAAGTCTTATAATCAGCTAATCACTTTTCAAAGTTTGAAAAGAACTTTATTTTTTACAAAGATTACTGAAAAAGGATTTCCACTAAGAACGGCATTTGTCTTGTCCATTTCCCTCACACACAGAAAAATGCATGCTTACCTTAAATAAATTTGTCTTGGACCAAATAAATCTACGTTTTGAATATCCGCAAGACAAAAACTTTTAAGGCAAGAAAAAAATTGTCTTTACAGAATAATCTCGACGTAAGGGGTTAACAGTGTTGGATGAAACTACTTTTAGTCTCCACTTAAGAATATCGTTTATTTGTATTAAAAGCATTAGTCTTAGAGCAAAAAGTTAGAATTCTTGAATTAAATCACTTTTCATATCTTTTTAAGAATACTTACATTAAAATCATAACGCTTTATACAAGTCAAAGAAAAATGCCAAACACAATTAGAACCGAAAAATGCCACCAGGCCGGCGGGCTCATGGTCTATTGTTGGAATCACCATACCTACCAGCAAAAACAATAAAACAGGAAATAGCTCTAGAGACAGGCTCGAGTTTCTCGCTTAAGAAACTTTATCGAAACAAAAGTTTTCTTCAATTAAACCATTCAATTTTCTTAGGGGTAAAAGATTGACTTACAACAAAACTATTTCATTTTGTCTTTAAGGGAATTGTGTTAAAACAATATTTTGTTTTTAACTCAGAATGCATTTTTCTGTGTGCACTAGTTCATTGTTTTCCGCTGAGTTTTTTTTTTTAGGAAATCATTATTTTTTATTCTAATATACAATAATAAAGCCGTATTTGGGTTGAGATTGTTTATATATTTTTTTAGAAAAATTAAAATGTACGCACAACAAAAATTATTTTTGCAATATATTTTTGCATTCATTCAACTAGTTTTGGTTTAAATCAACACATTTAAATTTTATTCGAAAATAGTGCCGTCGTTGGCAGAAAATGCATATTTTAGTTGAATTATATATGTTAATTCAAACAATTATTCGCTTTAAACGCCAGTGAAACTATAAAATTAGTTAACTGAATGCGTATGTGTTGATTTGAAAGAACCCTGAAATACCCTCAAATATTCGTTGACAAGTCAAAACGTGCTATCGTCATTGGGTAAATCTATAGTTTCAATTTTGAACCAAAAAAGTTTAGGCAACGTTCAGGTTATCGGATGAAGCACCATTGTATGTTGTTTCAACAACGATAGTACAACTAATTCTGCGTAATTGATTTAAACATGCCGGTGGTTTGAGCATATTTAAATACAAAAATTTGTGGAGTGAACCAATTAT
Organism: Cetonia aurata; assembly: GCA_949128085.1. Taxonomy (NCBI): domain Eukaryota; kingdom Metazoa; phylum Arthropoda; class Insecta; order Coleoptera; family Scarabaeidae; genus Cetonia; species Cetonia aurata. The sequence continues at coordinate 6,491,507 of OX421885.1, forward strand.
TGGTTGAATGACCACATTCTTTTTCACGGTGTAGTAGGTCCGCACTTGCTCCATTTAGTTATAGAGAAAATGCATATTAGTTCGAGCTTTTTCCTTTTAATTCTGGTGATAAGTGGATTTGAAGTAATCAAGCTGAAGCTTATAAGTGCTTTAGGAAAAAAGACAGAAGAATACTGAGATCGATGGATTGACGGTGAGAAGCACAAGATAATAAACGAGAAAAACAAGAAATACCGTAGAAATACTATAAGTACAATGCGAAAGATAGGTCTTTCTTCAGAGTCTCAATGTAATGACCAGTGAATTGCTAGAAATTGGGATTTGCTTGAAGAGATTGCCTTCATTTTTAAATGAATGAATTGACTGTGGTGCAAAAGTATAAATTTTAGAAAGAGTAAAATCCAAGTATTATAAATAAATGGTGTTATGCATTGTTAGATATATAATTCTCGTATTATCTGACCTCTTCATTTGTTCGAATCCAGAAATATACAAAAAATGTGTACCTATTCATGATTTTATTGAAATGTCATATTTCAATGAACAAAATTATCGTCAGAGAGTAGTCTGTTAGTATGCATACTATATAGAAATCACTGTTTTCGTTTTAAGTGTGGATAATACTTAATACTGCTCAGGTGTACACCTATCCCTGTTTTAAGAGGTAGGTCCGTATCATGGTCATAGAATATAAATTCTATACAGGTTTTTTTTTTATATCGACCAGACTGTACTTGTAGTGATCGCGCAGTTCACAACAATTAAAAAGAATTCTTGTGGAATATGTTTCCAATTATTTAATTTTTGTTTTTGGATTACAATAATAAAACATTTGCAATTTTGTTGATCCGTAATATATGGAAAGTACCTTGGCCTTCATGTAAAAACGGAACAAGATATGCTTAAAATATGCCATATCTATTTATTTTCCATTGTATAAAGGTAAAGGATGCGATGAAGAAGAGTACATTCACACGTTACAAAAGTTAATTTCACTTTCGCACGCACACACGTCTGTTTTTTTTTACCAGGTGAAGAGACCTTGAAATTATAAATACTATGCCTACCGACAATGAAACGAGGTTGAAGTAGAAAGTAATAACGCTAATGTGATCGTACATAACATGTAAGTGTGGAATGTAGAAGTTTTTGTAAACACCAACACAATGATAATGATGGAGTGGAGCCTGAAAGAATTTTCTTCCTTTAATACTAATGGAATGATTCCTATACCGTAACGTTCATTTCATTATCTCGGAAATCTGTTCTTTTTTATGTGAAGGTTGTTGTATCGTATACCGGGTGTCCAACCTAAGATGCAACGGTTCCTAGCCAATTTATTATTGTCTTTTTGAAAAAATTTTCAAATAAAGGTTGCCTCGAATCACATTCTACATATGCTAAAATTAGTTTCAGTAATGGCGGACTTCCGGTTGTACCGGAAGTAACTACTAACTTTATTATTTTAAATGGTTTTTTCGAAAAACGTCATGTAATTCGGAAACGGTACAACTTAGCCCCAATGTATCCCTAACGTATTGTTATTTAAATTTAACAAGGAATCCAAAAGTGCAATAATATACAGGGTATTCTATTTAAAATAATAAAGTTAGTATCTACTTCCGGTACAACCGGAAGTCCGCCATTTCTGCAACTAATTTTAACATGTGTAGAATATGATTCCAGACAACATTTATTTGAAACATTTTTTCGAAAAGACAATAATAAATCGGCTAGGGACCGTTGCATCTTAGGCTGGACACCCGGTATGTAGAATCTTCTAGTGAAACTATTCATACACATCATGTAAGAAATATCTTCTACGTTGCATTAAATCAATCACTGTATTTCGTCAACTTCCCGCCACACTGTTTCCTCGCAAAAGAGTTACCAACACTTTCTACATTATTCACACAAAAGCTGTGTGATTTTAAAAACAATGTCCATCATCTACAACCTGTTGTGCACACATCATATATGTACGTCGTGTATTGGATGAAATACAGAAAAAGCATAACTTCATAAGTACGTAATTTAATAACATAAACGTTCTTGTTTCCAATAGTTCTAATAGCGATATGGTATCCTCAAACATCTGAGAATAAAATATTGAATATACACCTACGTTAAAATGATAAATTTCTTCTCCAAAGATTATATTTTCTTTATTAGATATCTCTACTTTTATATAAAGAACAAACTTACATCCGCATCCTATTCGCTAATTAATGAAATAATTGACCTTCAAACATCGGCTTCCCCAACCATACATCAGAAGATATTGTTCTGTGAGCCACTTGACATGGAGCCTTCGGAAACACTACAGCGTCTTGTACTTAATATCTCATTCCTTTTGCCCATTAAATGAAACCAGCCATTCCAATATTCTGGTGTTCTAATATGTACTGATCTCTGGGTGGCCGAGCGAATTTACATCTGAGATCATTTTTACTTATCCGAAATTGCCTATCCCTTTGCTTCCAGAATCCCGTACCTGTGATATGCAGTTTCTATCATTCTATATCAGTGTCTGCAGTGGGTATCTCCAGTGTTGATCTCAATTTTTCAGCTGATGATACTTGCTAGGCCTTATTATTTCTAGTCTTCTTTCATCATCCCTTACTAAAGGTTTTCCGGGAATTCGCCTGGATGTATTGTTTGTGTTTCTCTTGGATCCAATAAATCGTTGCCTGCTATGTTTTTGGACAGGTAATGAAGGCTATGATTCCATTCTTGATAACTTATCAACGTTTTTGTTATCTTCCAATTCTGAATGTCCGGATGCACACAGTAAGAAGTTACTTTACTGTGGCAGAACCTCTTATTTTTAGGAACCCTCTGATTAATTTCTGCTGCACAATACAATATTGCATATGCCTCTACTTGAAAGTCAGTGACATATTTTCCTAATGAAATGATGATCATTATATTTCTCACATGAATTATAAATTCTATCTTCAGTCCCATTCTCGATTGTAGATCGTATGTACGCCAGATCGATTCACCCAGTTTGTTTCTGTAAACGAATTGATTCCAAATTATCCGATCCGTGCTTTTCACTTCGAAGCTTTTGTTAAACGTGTATGCGATCTGATCATATTCAAAAAATATTGCCTTCCGCATATATATTAAGTTATGTTATTCCCTGACGGAGCATAAGTCATCCACGAAGTATTTCCATTCGTTCTTATCTTTAGCCATGCTTGACAGCTCTCCCCATCGTTCCAATCGAACGCCACTTCAGTGCTTGCTTTGTAATGTCATCACCTTCTTTTCCCAATGTGTGACCAATCCAATTCCATTTCCTTTTCTTTATCTCATATCTCATTTCCGTTTGCTTAGTTCTGGTTCCCTGTTCGTAATGGTATTGGGCCAAAATGTTTTCATAATTTTTCGGAGGCTTTTATTTACAAAAACCTGCATTTTCTGTAGGCTTTTTCGGTTAGAGCCCATATTTCGCAACCATTCAAAAGAACCGACTTTGCATTACTATTGAATATTTTGATTTTCGTCTTTTGCATAATCAGTGATGATCGCCAGATATCTCCTAAGGCCTGTTGTGTTTTTTTTATTCTGTAGTTTACATCTTCTTCTGTCCCACCTCTGGTGTTTATTTCTTCGTTATCGATGTATACCTTTTCATGCTTGTAAATTCCTATTCTCATTTTTGCTGTCTTCTTTATATTAATTTTTAGGGCCAGAGGTTTTGCATCTTTTATCAGCTTTGTGACCAGTCTATACCTCTCTAGTCCGCGTAGTCAATGTTCGATAACCGCCTATTTTGGAGGTAGTTCCACATTATACCATTTTCTTTTTCAATTGTTTTCCCCATCACATAGTCCAGGCATATATTAAATTACTGCCTATTATATGTCAATTTTCTCAGTTAGACATCCTTTGTGTAACACTTGACATGTTCAGTTCTCATACATCATTTTTATTAAACGGATAATCTTGTGGGGCTTCTAAGTTCCCATATGTACTCGTGTTTTATACTATTAAAGGCTTTGGAGAAATCAATAGAAACTAATATTAGTGAGGTATTCCTCTCTCACTGGTTTCTTCTATGATCGTTCGTGCTGTTGCAATTTGGTCAGTACAGGATCTACCCCTTCTAAAGTCCGCTTGTTTTTTTCTCAGCCTTTTATCCACTTCTTTTTCCATTCTTTTGTGTATAATATGTGCAAGGATCTTAAATATACTACATAGCAAAGTTATACCACTCCCGTTTTCACATTCCTTGACGTCTCCTTTCTTCGGTAGCTTAATTACAACTCCACTTTTCCATTCCATAGGCATATATTCTCTTTCCCATATTTTTTTTTTGCAATGATTAGATCTGTGGATGCACTACTATCTGCTTTCTATAACTCTGCTGCTATGTCATCTACACCGGGTGCTTTGTTGTTCCTCCTTGATTTCTTCTTGCGTTGGCTTCTTGTCTCTTTAAAATGTTCATGCCATCGGTTTAATTTTTCTTCGGTTGTTGTAAGCAGCTGCCCCTTTCTATCTTTTATTGGTTTGTCGATGTTGCTTTTTTTGTTGGTCAAGAATTTGGTGATTCTGTATAGCTCTCTCATATTATTTGTTAGTGCTGCTTCTTCTGCAAGTTTCGCCATGTTATTAATCCATTCTCTCTTATCTTTTCTGGTATTTCTCTTTACGAGCTTATTTGCAAGTACATATTCTTTGGCTATTCTAGTGTTTTCATCGTCGTACCGTGTTCTGTTCTATTTTGCCTTCACTTCTTCCCTTTTATTAATTAGTTCCTAGGTGGACTGACTTATCCATTCTTTTCATTTTTCCTCTTTGGGGCCCAGAACTTCCTGCGTCACGTCGTGCATTGTTCCCTTAATGAGTGTCCACTGTTCTTCAATATTTATATCTTTCTCCTGCGTCGTCTCTCTGTTTTGCTCTAGTCGGGTACTCCATTAATTCTGTACTTCTTTCTTCTGTAATCTTTGGACAACTGCCGATCGTTTATTCCCTACGTCTAGTAGGCAACTTCGTGAGTGTTGACGAGAGCTAAAAACTGAAAACCTCAGTACAACCAGTTGAATTCACTATTACTATTAATATGTTGTAATTGTTTATTTTATGGTTTCTGCTAGCGCATATTCTTTGAATAATAATGTTTTTGATCTTCAAAAAGAAAAACCATTTTTTTTATGTAAAATTAAAACGATTATTTGCTTGGATATGACGAACCATGTTTGCTGTTTTACCTTACTTGCAATCTTTAAGTAGGTTAAAGTTACTATTGAATGTTTAATTTAAAACGTAAATAAAACACAAGAATGTTAAGGAGTAAAAAATATATTGAAATAGTAGTCCACTACAATATTGTTTCACCACACAGTGGCTTCCTCAGGTGGATGAAATTAACTAAACAGAATATAAAATTACACACTATTTATACTTTTAGTGGGGAATAATTAAAATCCTTTTGTTCATTGAGCACTAAACCTAACTTACTATATCTATTAATTTCTAAACATTCAAATAAGTCTAGTTTCTTACTTTTCTTATGAACATGCAAAATATCAAAATTATTATTAAAATTATGATTAAGTTCTAAACATTATTCATATAAATGAATAAAAATATTGTAAAACAAAGCTATTAAATATTCGTATTCTGGTCTCTATTTAATATTTAATAAATACTGTACACTTATATTTTGCTCATTTTTTCCATACATTTTCAGTAGTAACATATTTATTGCAAGGTAGTCAGTTCAAAACGTTTTCCTTGCGTATAGTAGAATATAGTGCTAATATGATGAAAAGTATATAAATATCGCTTCCTATAATCCCTGTAATAGCTATGTGATCCTAGTGAAATAGGAGCTAATACTTTCCATTTGAAACAAAGTAGGTGTAGGTATATGTCAACCATTATTAAACTACGTTTAAATTAAAACTCTTCTTTCTGGGAAGTATTGCATTTGATAGTGAAAAGTATTTACCACTTATCACCATTCTACCTATAATTCATGTTATACTGCATTTTTCTTTGTCCGATAAGAAAAACCATTTAATCAGTTTAATCACCAATTAAAGTGTGAAGAATAGAAAGTGAAGGAAATATTTTTTAGTACGGATATTGTGGAAATATAGATAGTCAGATGTACGCTATACCATTATTATATATAAGGATATTTTTTAATCATTTTTCTAAAAAGTGCTAATAACATAATATTTAAGTGCGTTATTTTTCTAAAGCAATCGCCACTAAATAAATACATTTGTTTTACACCAAAATTGAAAGAAAAGGCAATTTTCACCGTTTGTTAGAAAGCTATTGTTCGTTAAGGAGGAAAATGCAAATTTTATAGCTGATGAAATGCTAGGCACATCACCCGTACTCGATCGTGAACAATAAAATGTACTTTATGTGCAGCATTGTGTTAAACTATCCCCTTTCTGTGCTTTAAGAACTATATTTTTCCAGCTCAGGCTCAGAAAAAAGAAGCAAAAGGAGAAGAAAAAGAATTCGAATGTTCGCATGACGTAGGAAATGGTAATTATGCAGATCCACAAACATGTCGGCGATTTTATCAGGTAAAAGTTTTGTTTCTAAAACTTGTTATGTGCAGTTATTATAATGCGACTGCTTTCAAATGTGAACAACATAAAAAAGTTTTAGCATTAGCAGCCTTTTAATTCAAGGTTAGTTGCTTAAAAGTCAGGATTAAAACTCATTTCTCTTTATTTATAGATAGCAAATTAATTTTTACTGTTTATGCCTTAATCGGCGATAACTACAAATCTGACTCAATTTAAAAATACCTAATCTAAGTATCGTTTAATGATAATCCCCATGAAATATAAATTATCATATCTGTAGAATTTTCTTAATTGAGATTAGATAAATAAATACCAATTTTGTGTTAGGAATGTTTTGGAAATTCGTGCTTACTTTATATTAAAACGCTAACGCAATGGCTCAATAATTTTTGCCAATTTTTACGATGGCCATGAGGTATTGACTGATGTTTTGGCATATTGCTCTAGCGCTGAGATGGCTACAAATTTAAAATTTTGTGCACTATGATCTTTTCTGGATATTTTGCATTAAATAAATTTGCACTATGAAGAAAGTCATCCGTGCTAAACTGCCATCATGGATTTTTTTAAATATATTGCAATATATGGGTCTTTTGTTACATATTCCTAAAACTGTTCTTTTCACGACAATGTGCAACTTGTTTCTCTTTGTTTAACAAAGGTTCAAAGAATATGAATATGAATTTAATTCCACTTTACGAAACCGCGAATTTTTTATGATCACTGTATTTTTTATAACAGGTATTAGACAAAAATGTTTCACAGAATAGATTTCTGCTAGGTTCAAAAATATTTTTGGAGTCCCAAACAACTAATAAGCGCTTCATCACTTTGTTATTTTAAATGGAGCACATATATATTATTCGGTTATTGAATTCTAAATTGAAAAATTATACAGTAGTACCCCGTTACACGCTGACTCCGTATCCGCGGTTTCAATCATCCGCGATTTACCTATGATGAGCAGAAAACGCGTTATATCAATAAATACAGAAACAAATAAAGACATTCGAGCCTTATTAAAAGTTATAGGAGCATTTGTCGATATATCGTCGTATATATGAGTCATCCCCTGAATTCGGCGCTCTCTGATGATAAGTTAAACAAGTTGGAACGTGCTTAAGGTGCCACTGGCTTTTACTTGCACATATAAACGCTCCTGTTAACTATGAGTTTAGTACTATTCGAATTGTCGAACAAGACAGTGCTAGCAATAGTTTTTAAATAAAGCAAGTAATTTTGAAAATCATTTTAAAATGGCTTCTAAACCAAAAAGAAAACGCTCACTATTAGTGAAAAAATAAAAATTATTAATATGATTGAAATAGAAAAAAAATCTATTGCAACTGTTGCTAAAATATACAATAAAAACGAATCTTCGATACGGGAAGTGTTAAAAAACAAAGATAAGATTTGAGCTAGTTTTTCTAGTGCACCCCAAACTGCAAAAGTTGCAACCACAATACGTAATAAAGTGTTACTTAAGGTAGAAAATGCCTTAAATTTATGGGTGGAAGATATGACAAGAAAACATATTCCTATCGATGGCAAAGTACTACAACAAAAGGCGTTGGTAAATGAAGATATGCAGACCTAAGATTATACTGAAGAGGAAGGAAAATCATTCACAGCAAGTAGGGGGTGGCTGCATAGATTTAAAACTCGATTTAATCTAAAAAAATATAAAAATGACAGGGGAATCTGCGTCGGCTGATCATGTAGCTGCTGCCCTGTTCCCAGAAAAATTTAAACAAATTATTGCAGAAAAGAATTATCATCCTAAGCAAGTTTTTACCTGCGATGAGACTGGTCTTATGTGGAAAAAATGCCTCAACGGACTTATATTCATAAGACTGCAAAGAGTGCACCAGGCTTTAAAGCAATTCAGGAAAGTCTTACCTTGATATTTTGTACAAATGCAGCTAGTCATATGATTAAACCTGGACTTGTTTACCGATCACAGAATCCACGTGTTCTTAAATACAAAGATAAAGCTTGCCTGCCTGTGTTTTGGCAATCAAATCGAAAGGCGTGGATTACGGCTGTTCTATTTACACAATGGTTTCATCAATGCTTTATTGCGGAAGTGGAAAGATATTTGGAAAAGGAAGAATTAGAAAGAAAATAAAAATGTTGAAGTGGTTTTTTTACCACCTAACACGACCTCGTTGCTTCAACCCCTTGATCTATATGATGATCTGATATTATATAACTTATTTTTTCTTGTTTCATTGTTTTAACTTTGCTTCATATTTCATATTGTATTCGGAAATAAAGCGTTCGCTACTATCCGCGGTTTTCAGTATCCACGGAAGAGCACAGAACCAAACCCCCGCGGATATGGGGGTACTACTGTATTAGCTATCATACGGCTATCTTTTACAGTAATGTTGTAATTTAATTTTTAAGGGAAAAAGACGGAAGTACCACTAGCGCCAGCGGATATAATTTAAATATTTTTAGATTAAAATTAACGTTTTTCTTGATGTAAATTGGCAATAATTTCAAAAGTGTGCGTATTTCATTCGAGATATTTGAAAACTATGTTACTCTTGTTATAATTATGCTGCAATCAGCACAAAACCATTTTAAAATTAGTTGAAAATTTATCTTTTAGTTACTAAAGTAAATTCCAGTATTTCAATTTAAATTTTAAATATGTCAAACTTAAAATAACGAAGTAAATATACGTTCATTTACTGTTGGCGCTCATATAGCGGAGAGAATATTTTGGGATTATGATTAATAAAGAAAATACGATGTACTTAATTAAAATTGGTTTGATAAAATAAAAAAAAAACAGATTTGAAAACCTGGCAAAACGGGTCTGGTCCTCGCAAGTCTGATGTCATTTATGCTGAAGACCCTAGAAAAACTCCTAGACAGGCACATAAGTGATGATGTATCACCACATCGGCCACGACATCAAGACCAGTATGCGTATCAAGCAGGAAAACCATGCTCTGCAAACCAACCACTTTTGTGCATATTTCTGGATACACAGGAAGCACCATCGATGAAACAAGCTGCAGGTGGATAGATGTTTAAAAGATCAGTTTACACAACCATCATGGGAGAACCACTGATTGCTTGCGTCGAAAGAGGATGGGATGTTGCCCTCTCTGGTGTAGCTTTGCTGATTAAAAGAGGCGGATTTATATTGCAACAGACAGCCAGGTGATGCCCAGGATACAATCAAGACTGGTTGGGGAATGTATTTGAGAATGAAATAGCCTGGCAGATCGCAATAAAGTTATTTTCCTGTGGGTGCCCGAGCATTCAGAAATTGAAGGAAACGAAAAAGCCGACGAGCTTGCCAGAAATGAATCATTGGCTTCATTTATAGGCTCAGAACCTGTTCTAGGAGTGTCTAAAAACACGTGAGCAGGTAAAGAGGTGGGTGCAAAGGAAACACAAGGAACAGTAGAACAACACAACTTGGCAAACTCATGGAAAGACCTTCATCAAGAGGCCATCAAAGAAGAAGATTGAAGAGCTACTAAAGGTTAGTAGGAATCATCTTCGCATGGTATATAGTAGGTTTGCTAGTAGGACATTGTGCACTGGCAGGACACAGAAGATGGGGATCGACACTGCTGATTCCCAATGCAGACTGTGTGCAGTGTTTCCGGAGACTTTATCTCAGGCAACTCCCATAAAAGAAATTAAGTAAACTCAAGGAAGGTGCCCATTGTCGTAATACTGATAGAATAAGCTTCAGGATTATGTAACACAAGAATTCGAAATTGCTATTTAAAAAAATGTGTGTGTAGACTTTTTGATAATCCTGCAATTCTGTAATAACTGCACTTACGAAATGTACAGTCGTGAATTTAGGAATGACCGTCTAAATTGCAGCGAGCTATGTCTAGCGCATACGATGAGCGTAGCGTTAGCTCGCCCACTGCAACTTAGGCGGTCATTCCTGAAGTCCACGACTGTACCTACTTAAGAACTCGAGGCGTTGTGACATCCTGTACTCCATCACATAAATAGATGAAAATATAGAATACTTTTCAAGATATGTTCTATTGTACATGACTAATCTTTCATCTAAATCTCTATCTTGTTTTTTTTTTTTTTGTTAGTGTGTCGATGGATATCCGTATGTAAACAGGTGTCCATCAGGATTATATTTCGACGACATCAGTAAATTTTGCACCTTCAAAAATGAAGCAAGATGCGGCCCTATCGCTTCTAGTAAGTTAGATATTTCTCTTTCCTATCGTAAACCCTTTGCTAATAGTTTATTTTAACAATTAGCTCCAGCTCCCATTACGGAACCTCCGACGGATTTAGCGAAGAAGTGCGATTTATCGGAATGTGAATTGCCTTTCTGTTTCTGTTCTAAGGACGGTACTATAATACCTGGAGGACTTGACCCAGAAGATGTAAGTACAAATTTAGTTACATTATTAGTGAATATCTTCTAGCTCCGTAAAAATTCACATATTCTACATATAGGGCTATTCACTATTTCTGTATATCCTTAATAAATTTTAAGTTACCCTGAATATATGTAAATAAAAAGGGCGCATGTTACATAAAAATTTAACACATACCTACATACATACTTGTGAACTACTAAGAAATTCTGTGTGCCCGTATCCACATGGAGCTACTCAAAAGAGTAGCTGGTGACTCAAATCCCTAACCCGTTTGTGACGACTCACAACCTTTGTAATTGAGTAGGATATTGTAGACAGTGCTGCTTGTCACTACCCAGTTAAGTAATTATGCATTAGTAATCCGTTCTAGGCTCTTTGCCACCTAGTTCTTTTTGCGATAATGTATTGATTGATATAACAATGAAATTATTTTTATCGAAACAGTTTTTTCTCATAATGTGAGAAGTTATCATTATTACACATTTCAGAACTTTAATTGTTTATAAAATAACTTCTTTGAAGAGAAATACCGTTCTTTTGCAGTAATTGCTGGATTCATATTTCAGAAAACATTCAAAAACTAAATGAATTTTAGGATAAAGTAATAACAGGGTTTTAAATTAAAATAAAAGTCTGAATTAATTTAAGTAAATCACACAGAAGAAAATAAGTGAAAACGCTAATGTGCTATACGCGGATATCAGTAGTCTATATTATGCCGGTTCTGAACCACCAATTTTTGTACGAGCATAAATAGCCTTTTTTCTCTTCATTTAGTGCTTAAAACTGCGTAAAACTACATCTTTTACTTAACAATTTAACACTTCATAAACAGTACAGAAATTGCATAAAACCTCCAAAAATTGTGTACAAATACATAAAAATGATTCTATTTTTAAGCACTTATAGCAAATGTTATCTATAAATATACGACCAAAACAACGACCTCGTACAAAAATTAAAATTGCATGAAAACCGATTTTTTGTTTAATCGCCACCAAATTTTGAAAGAATGTAAATGTGTAAACATGAGTGACATTTTTCTTTGATAAATTAGCACATATTATTAGCATATCTACTCGTTCACACCTCAAAATTACATAAAAATTGATATTATTTAATAACAACCAAATTGTTAACTAGTATAAATAGCTACATTTACAGATTTATTGACAATATTGATCTTCCAAGTTGTAAATTGAGATATATTATAGATTTATTCATGTAGATGGCGCATTCTGATCGAAACGGATCATGTAAGAAAAGCATTTATGTTCATGTAACAATCGCAATATATTAAAATATAATGATATAATTAAGGGGGAGGGTGAAACGCCCTCACCTCTAAATTTTATTACTTCAGTTTTTATACTTACTGTATTTTACTATAAAGCACTCTAAATGTGAATGTAAACGTAGATGCAGAACGTAACGTAAACGTGAACATTGTACGTAACGTAAACGTGAACATTGAACATATCGTAACGGTGAACATAAAACGTAATAATTCTAGTAACATAATTTTAGGGGTGCAAATTCACCATCCCCAATAGGTATTGATAAGCGTTGTAATTTTATTCCATACAATGATAAATAAATACGTTTGCAAATTTAATAAACAAAAATAAGAATGACCAGATAATAAATGATGTCACTTTGCGAATTATCTTATGAACAAGTATCAAATGTATATGACATCAATTATTTATTTGTTTTTTCTTTTTTTTTTTTTCTTGAGTTAGCGGCTTCATTTTAATATAATGAATTAATCAATAAAACTCTTCATTTAACGTTTCAACAATCTAATTTTATTGTTGTCTTCTTCAGAACAAAAGAAATATGAAAGAATTTTTTTGGAAAAGCCCGAAATTTGGACGGTATTTTTATATGAAAAAAAAAAATACAAATTAAAACGAAAAATTAAGAAAAAATTAAATATTAAGAAATTAAATTTCCTTTTCAACGAGAAAAAGACATGAGAAATTAATGGATTGAAACTCTATTCTAAATTCCCATATATATAGTTATTTCTTGGCGGACCGACAAAATAATCGTACACATGCTTACCGCCAAGCCGCTTAGCGGGCCGACAAAGTCGCATATTTGTTCGCCGCTAAACTAAATAAAACTAACATCACACATTTTGCCTTCTCTTTCGCTCTACGTCGCTTCCTTGTTTATATACTGAGGAAACAGAGTGTATGCAACTTGTTATTCACGTTGGTTCGAAACCTTACTAATTTAAAATAAAAATAGGGTGGCGTCCCCTGGGCCGCCATTTAGCAAATTTCTGAGGTATATCGCGTCCTTAAAGGACTTATAAAGACGCTCAAACGAGTGCACTTATGATAGGAAAAGCACCAGTGCATTTATAACTATAAAGTACCCTCATTACTTTACGCAATATTTGGTGGTTTTAAGTTCGTCACATTAGGAAATCATGAATATGAATTAAAAACTTCTTGCATGTTAATTGCATTAATATTGATGTTGATGATGCTAAACGGATCACCCGCCAGCGCACAAAGGGTGTGAAATTTTTTTGCAATTCCTGCAACAAAGTGACTGATCAGTTTTCCGAGCTGAAGTCGATGTTGAAGGATATCGATACACGTCTTGCGAAACTGGAAACCCAGTCGGAGAAATTGTCACCGGAGTTGTTTGAAAGCATTGTTTCTGAAGTGAAAGACCGAGTGCAAAGAGAAAATAATATTATAATTTATGGAGTGTCTGAGGGTGATCCGGGGCGCGACTCTGGGATTGTGAATGACTTGTTTAAGGCGATTAATACTGATGCGAATTGGGTTATCCCCGACCGAGATATTATGCGCATTGGAAAGAAAGTTGGAGGAAAGTCTCGTCCGTTGAGAGTTGTATTGGGTAATCCGTTTTTGGTGCGCAATGTATTGAGAAGGAAACATAGACTTAAGAGCATCGATCCTTATAAAAATGTGTTTGTAAAATGTGATGAAACACCGTTGCAAAGGGATCTGTTTGCCAAATGTAAGGATACCTTGAAGCTACGAATGGAGAATGGAGAGACAAATCTTATCATAAAGTATATTAAGGGTATACCTGCAATTGTGCGAAAAGATATTGATGAAAAAAACTAGTTCAGCCCAATAGTACGAGTTTTACGTGTTATTACCAAAATGTGCGCAGTATTAGGGGAAAACTGGATGAGTTTGTTCTTGGTGTTAGCGAGAGTGAATATGATTGTGTTGCTTTGAGTGAGACTTGGCTGTCTGCGGATGTCCTCGATGCTGAGTTCTTTCCGCCTTGCTACAGTGTGGTTAGATGTGATCGCGATTATGAATCGTTGGGGGTTACGCGCGGAGGTGGAGTTCTGCTGGCTTCTAGACGTGGTTTCGAGGCCGAGGCTCTGGATTTATCCGAACTGAGAGATAATCTTAGTGCTTGCGATATTGTTGGCTGTAAATTTAGTGTTAGCTATTGTATTTTTTATATTTTTGTATTATATATTCCGAGAACACCCTCAGTTGGCGATCTCGAAGTTCTATTTAATTACTTTGTTCAATATCACTTGTGTACTGAGAGATTACTAATTATGGGTGATTTTAACATTCCGGATTTTTGTACGAATAATAACAGTAGTGGGGTTGTGAATGCCCTTAACGCTTATTGCGAACTACTGAATCTTACTCAGTATAATGGCGTGTATAACTCTCTTGATGTTATGTTAGATTTAGTATTTAGTACTTTTAAATGTAGCGTTTCTCGATGCGATCCGCCTATAGTTTGGGAGGATGCTGTCTACCATCCTTCACTAATAATTAATTTCGATCTGAAACAGAAAGTATATTTTGAATTTCCGGTGGGTGGGGCTGGTGGTCAGTATAACTTTCGACGGGCGGATTATCCGGCTCTATACAGTGAGTTGTTGTCCGTTAATTGGACCGCTATTGAAAGTTGTGGCAACGTTGATGACGCCTGCCAATATTTCTATAATTTATTGTACGCTGTTTTCGATAAGCATGTTCCGCGTTATGGTACTCGTAGAAACAGTAGGAAATATCCGATTTGGTACACTACGAATATTATAAGGAACATAGAGGAGAAGTACAAGCATTATACCACTTATAAGAAAACTAATTCAGTGCTTGCATTAAACAACTTTAAAAGGTTGCGAGCGGTTGTAAAGATTCAGGTGAGGGACGCCTATGCGCAGTATTTGTCTCGGGTGGAGAGGTCGATTGTTGGCGACAGCAAATCTTTTTGGTCATTTGTTGCTTCTAGGAGGGGACACAGTCGTATTCCCGGTAAAATGTATTGTGATGATGTCTGTTATGATGTTCCGGAGGATATTGTGGAGGCGTTTAGTCGTTACTTCTGTAGTGTGTTTAGGGATCCGTCCTGGTCTTCCTCTTCGGGCGAGGTACCAGTTAATTGTGATGTGCCACATATTCATATTTCCTTCATATCTGAGAAAGAGATCGTCGAGGCTGTTGGGGGTCTGAAAAGCAAATTAACTTCTGGATTTGACCAGGTGCCTTCCTTTCTCATTAAAGATTGTATTAACGTGTTTTTGAGGCCTCTTTGCTTTATCTTTAATTTGAGTGTAAAAACATCTACATTTCCAAGCTTGTGGAAGACCGCCCGAGTTTGCCCTGTGCATAAGAGTGGGGATACTTCTCATATTGCGAATTATAGGCCTATTTCGATTATATCTAATTTATCCAAAATCTATGAATCCATTCTCTATCGTCACATGTATTTAGCTTTTAGCAGTAATATTACTAACTCTCAGCATGGGTTTGTTGACAAAAGGTCAACTACAACTAACCTTGTTACGCTTGTACAATACACCTCTGAGGCTATTGATGCTGGTGCGCAGGTCGATGTAATTTATACGGATCTTTCCAAGGCCTTCGATAGGATCGATCATGGACTTCTGATGCGTAGGCTTCATTGCTGGGGGACGAGTGGTGACTTGATTGGGTTAATTCAATCGTATCTTACTGGGCGCACCTTTTGTGTTTCTTATAATGGTTTTCTTTCAGAGAGTAGAGTTATTACTTCCGGGGTGCCTCAAGGGTCAATTTTGGGTCCTTTGCTGTTCCTAGTGTTCGTGAACGATCTGCCTGCTACCTTGAGCTGCGAAGTACTTATGTTTGCGGATGATGTTAAGTTGTTTAGCATTGTGAATTCCATTAATGATTGCAAAGATCTTCAATCTGATGTTGACAGGCTGGTTGAGTGGTGTAGTCAAAGTAAGTTGGATATCAACATATCCAAATGCAAAATTGTTTCTTATACCCGTAAGAAGTCGCCCATTCATTACCAATATACAATCGAGTCGGAAGTCTTGAGTAGATGTGGGAGTGTTAGAGATTTGGGTATTGTGTTTGATGCCTCTCTCTCATTTGGTGGACATGTCGACTCTGTGATAGCCTCTGCGTTTAGAATGCTTGGTTTCATATGTCGTAACACTAAGCGGTTTTCCAACTTAGGTACCTTTAAAATCCTCTTTAATAGTCTTGTGCGGTCCAGACTGGAGTATGGTGCATTGGTGTGGAATCCTCACTACGGAATATATATTGATCGCATTGAAGCTGTTCAAAGAAAGTTCTTGAAACTTCTTTGGTTTCGTAAATTCAACGAATATCCGTGTCGTGGTTTTGACCATGCCACACTCTTGGGAGCTTTCGATGTGGTTTCATTGGCGACCAGACGAGAGGGTATTGCGCTGGCTTTTCTTTATAAGGTAATTAATAATAAGATTGATTGCGCCTTTATTTTACATAAGCTTCAGTTTAGTGTACCTAGACTTGCCGCTCGCAATGTTTGTACCTTTTATAATGCACAAGCTAAGACTAATATGCTGCTAAAGTCACCACTCGTGTTTATGACTGAAGTTTATAATGGTATATGTAATAAATGTGACTTGTTTTCTTGTTCTTTGAAGCATCTCTTGAGCACTAATGCTCAGAGGAATGCTTGACTATTCTCTGTACCTGTGTTTTTGTGTTTTTGTTTGCTTTATATTGTTTATCGTAGTATTACATTTACATTTTGTGTTATATATTTAGTCCTGTAATTGGTCTTTTGTACTGTTGGGCTAATATACTTATATTATTATTATTATTATTATTATTATTATTATTATATTATATGATAATTTGAGGTTGTTTTAATATATGTATTTATACAATTTATAGACGTTATCAACAACTGCATAATTGCTTATAATATTAAATTGCCTTTTTTTTTCATTAAAGAATCCTAAATTAGAAAAAGAAATAGTATAAGAAACATGTTTCATAAACTCGTTTTTATATTTGAATTCGTGCATTGAAACATATCTTATAAAACTAGTTTTTTTTAGTGTGATACTATTGTTAAGTAATAGATAATCAAATCGATTTCGATTATGTATAAATCTGCTTAAAATATTAAGATTGAGTTCGTTTCAATCGTCGTATACATTTCTCACCAAAAGTTTCGCAAAGGATGACGTTGATCATGGCCAATCGGATTGGCATTAGTTGTTGCCTAGCAACAAGAGCCGGTTGTCAATATTATCAATATGTAACATATTAAGAAATTAATAGAAATAATGAATTATAGAACTGCAACCATTTGATAAATAATTAAAATACACCGCTTACAATGGTCTAGTCTAGGGGACAAACGCAAAAAGTATGTTTGCCTACATTATCTACAATTTGATAATAATATAGCAACCAAAGCTTTAACCCTCGAGTTCCCAAATAAGGTACTAAAATTAAGCAACTGTTATGGTTTTAGTCTTTTAGATATGTGAATATAACCTTAAGGGTGCACCTCTGCTGCTAAAAAGTAGGAAAAGGTAGTGAAAAGAAGTGCGGGACTAAGACAGTCCCATTAAATAAAGCCAGATGGCGATATTTATTTTTAGTTACGCCAACAAATGATAGTTAACGGATGACATTTGTATCGAATTGTTATTTGTGCTCTCAATACGCTTTGCAATAATTTTTTTCGAATTTTCCAAGCAAATGTTCCGATTAAATTAATATACGGTGTAGGAAGCGCATATAGTAATCCAATACATAGCTTATGTACCGATGGCAGCGTTCAAAATATACTTACGGGTTTTGAACTGTTATTAAGCTGTTTAGAAACTGTTGACAATTTATTTCAAACATAGTGCCGTTACATCAAAAATATATTACGAAGCTGTCGCAATTTTATACAGTCGAAACAATAAATTACTAGTATGTGTGGTATTCGTGTTCTGAACACGGTCAAGGTTAATCTAAATGCACTAGTAGATACCTAAAGAGTGGCATAAGAACAACAAAATATGTGTTGAAATCTTATTTAACTATAAATATGATATATAAGCCACTTACCTTATTTAAGTAGCAGAAATGGTATAGAATTGCTGAAAAGTTTGTAGCAGTAAGTATGTTTCCAGATTTCGAAGATAAAATATGCTTATATTTGGAAAAGACCGTTCAACATCTACGGATGTTGTTCGGAACGCTGGTTTTTCCAGTAGACGAAGTTGTAACCCACACACGAGAAACATGGACAGTAAGTCTAATTTAAATTGCTCTCTTGATGGCATACCACTGTTTAGCTTTGTGTGTTGTATACTGGTGACATGCTTTGTACAGTTCGATTTGTGCACAATAACTGGTTATCGCACACTGTTCAAACTATTTTGGCACCATTGTAATGTAAATCCGGGAATACACGGATAAACTTTTTTACATTATGAAACAATGGTCGTTTCCTGCGATTTTCTAAATGTTGGAAGTGTATCAAAAAAAAAAGTGTTTGCACGATGCTAACCACGATTCTCTGGTAAATCTTTGGAAGCAATCATCATACTGTCAGCGACATTAGTTCTCAACTGCATATGTGACATATATTTAATTTTGATATTGAAATAATAACAGAAATGTTCGTATTTCAATCCTTTTTATTTTTAAATAAAATTTAAGATATAAAAAAAAATAAAAAAAAATTACTCTCTTAATGCACCTACAAATTTTGACACATCAATCAAACAATAACATACCTTTGACATTTTTATTGCCAGAAAATGGTCTAATAGACCGAAACATGTCGCAATAAAAGATATTTAAAAATAAAAAGGATTGGAATACGAACATTTCTGTTATTATTTCAATATCAAAATACATTACACCAATCCCCTGGGACACTATAGATAATATATTTCATTGTCCTACAATTATAAATCTAGCTTTTAGGCGTTCGAATGTTCTTCTTGAAAGAAGAAATTCTTCTGCTATCCGGATATTTTCGCTTCTGTATTCTAAACGTTCACAAATGAGTTTCTCTTTCGTTCGCTTTCGCCAAAAGCTAATACCATATTTACTCAAACAAACAATTAACAAGAAACAAAAAATATTGCAATAAAGATTATTTATAACTACACGATGACAGTAAGAATAAATTTTAATATTTTTTTTTATACCATAAGATAATTCAAAATCTAATTAATGTCCTTACAGTGTGAAATCAATAATATATGGTCTTTCATTCTTGGTTTTTCTATATTATGGAAATTGAATGTATTTTAGATATCTCGTAAAAATAAAACATTAACAAACTGCTTTTGTTCAAAAATTGCTCATCTATGTATGTCTGTTTCAGGTTCCACAGATGATAATAATGACCTTTGATGGAGCTGTCAATTTAAATAATTATGATCATTACAGAAAAGTGTTCAATAAGAAATACAATCCAAATGGTTGTCCCACTAAAGGGACTTTCTTCATATCTCACGAATACAGTAATTATCATATGATTCAACAATTAGCCAACGATGGACATGAAATTGCTACGGAAACTATATCGTAAGTTCAGTATTATTCTTTACTTCGGCATTGATTTTTATTTACCAAAAATTTGTATACAAAATTATACGAATAAATTAGGTACTACATAAAGTTATGTCCAATGATGTATAAAAGGTAGTTCGTATGTTTCGGTATGATAGGTTTGCGTAAAGCACATTAGCGATAGTAAATCCATCTCGGCTTGATGGTAGAAAAAATGAATAATTGCATATAGAATACTTTTACTTTGTTGGTGATGGTCCATTACCAAGCTTGCAAAACATTTGATTACACAATAGGTAAAAGTAGGTACATTCAAATAGAAAAGCAGTAGTAGTCATCTGGACATTACCGGAAATATAATCCTGCTGTCATCGTTATTTAGCATGCAATTCAAAAGTTACCCGTTGGTATTGTAAGAAATAATATTGCTTAAAAATATCTTAGTGATTTATTTTGTATTAAATAAAAATATCATTTATGTATTGCTTTCTAATTACTTCTCTGTACATTGGAATATTGATGAATATATACAGTGTGGCAACCGTTCATAGCATGATGCATGTATTAGTAACTACTGGTCGACTATAAATGGGCGTGCCACCTTGAATTGCCACGCCTACTTAGCGGCACACGGATGGCATTTACAAACGATAGCGGACGTATTATAAGTTACACGTATAAATGTATTGGGGCATATAGGCAAATCAAAGTCTTTTAGAGTTCTTTGTTATAGCATAAGTGATTAATAACATTACATGTGGTAGAAAATACTATTCCTGAAAAATAAAAAGCACTGTTAGAGGTA
Source organism: Cetonia aurata (assembly GCA_949128085.1). Classification (NCBI taxonomy): domain Eukaryota; kingdom Metazoa; phylum Arthropoda; class Insecta; order Coleoptera; family Scarabaeidae; genus Cetonia; species Cetonia aurata. Next base: position 6,512,085 of record OX421885.1, read on the forward strand.
GTGTGTTCCCGATATAAGTAAATATTTTTAGTTGTTTGAAGCATCAGATAATCACTGATAACATGTCAGTGACGTAATTCATCACAGCCTCATAAACAACATAAAAAAGCAAAAATAAATAATCAGAACTCCTAAACTTTAAAATAAAAACTAAAATAATATTGTTCAACAAGTATAAAATCTAAAAACGCAACTATAATAAAATAATGGAAAATAAAACATTTAATTCTTAAAACAGAATTGTATTCAACATTGCAATAAACCTGCAATTAGCTAAAAGAGAATATTATTCTTAAACAATAATAAAATTTGAAGTAAATTAATTTATTAAGTGTTCAAATAAACCTCCCTCTTGATAAGAACAGTAACCCAACCGATCATAAAAATTCCGACGAACATTTGTTAACATATCTGCTGTAACAGTATTACTTATTTCAATAATTCTCGCGCGCAGTTCCTCTAGGTTTGATGGCCGTTGATCACCGTATCCGTATATTGTATTATGTAAAAAGGGCCATAAAAAGAAATCGATTTGAGCTAGATCAGGGGACCGCGCTGGCCATTTAATAGGGCCCGAGTTACCGATCCATCTGTTTTCAAAAACCGCGTTTATAAAGTTTGTTACAATGCGTGTATTGTGTGCTGGGCAACCATCTTGCTGAAACCAAATTTCATTTATATTAAATCGCTCCCGGCATTTGTTATTGTCACTCCTAAGTACTTAAAACTGTTCACCTTTTCAAATGTGTAGTTACCTATTTTAGCTGAGTTATTTTTACTTTCTCGTTTCGTGTCTAGTCTCATTAATTTTATTTTCTCTTGGTTTATCTTCAGTCCCATTTTGTTCCCTTCTCTCACCATTTCATCCAGTATTGTTTTGGTCAACTGTCGATTTTTTGATACAATTACGATATCATCTGCATACGCTATTATTTGTGCTCCCTTTGTTCTTATGGTACCTTTATCTATTTTTCTTAATACATATTCTAAAGCTAAGTTAAATAATTCTGACGATAATGAATCTCTTTGTCTTACCCCTTTATTTATTTGAAACTCCTCTGGCTGTCGCTTCTACGTGTTTACACTTACTCTTGTGTTTCACATTGTCATTTGTATTAATCTCCTTAATTTATGTTTGATTCCCATTTTCTCTAAAGCTTCCATAAGTTTGTTTCTTCTGAGGGAGTCGAAAGCTTGTTGAAAGTCGACAAATAACATTTCTATTCCTATTTTATACTCGTGTGTATTTTCCACTATTTGTTTGAGCGTATGTATTGCATCTGTTGTTGGTCGTCCTTTGGTGAAACCACATTGATATTGTCCTTTTAGTTCCTTTGTTTTAATTGCTAGTCGTCTCTGTATAGTGTTGACAATATTTTATAAGCAGCACTTAGTAATGTCAGTCCTCTATAATTATTGGTATTTTGTTGGTCACCCTTCTTATGTATTGTAATAATTTGTCCCATGTTCCAATCCCGCGGCATCTTCTCTTCTAGCCATATTTTTGTAATCAATTGGCATATTCTTGCTTGCAATGGTTCTCCTCCGTACTTGATAAATTCTATATTGATGTTGTCTTTTCCAGGAGCTTTACCATTTCGGATTTTATTGATAATTTCATTTATTTCTTCTCTTGTTGGTGTCTCGTCCTCCTTACATTCCATTGCACGATTTATTTTGTCGTCTTTTTCAATTTCTAGATTATCGTCGTGGTCATATAATAATTCTTTAAGGTGTTGTTTCCATACTTGTTTAAACTGTTCGTCATTTTCTACCACTTTTCCGTGCCTGTCCTTAATGCCTATTGGTTTCCCTTTATACGTCTTGGTTTGTTCGCTGATCTTTTGTAGAATGATTTTGTATTTCGGTTCTTTCTTCTTCTATTTTCTTTATTTCTTTATCCAACCATTCTCTCTTGACTTTTCTTATGTTCTTTTTAGCTTCTTTTTTTGTTTTCTCATATGTTTCCTTATCTTCTTTTTTACTACTATTTATCCATTTTAGTCTAGCATCTTTTTCCTTTTTTATTATTTCTCGACACTCATCATTGAATCAGCATTTATTTTTCTTTTTTACTGGTCCTATTATTTCCCGTGCTACTATATTTATGTTGTTTTTTATTTCTTCCCATTCTTTTTGTATGTCCTGGGTATTTTCGCTTGATCGGTTCAATAGTCGGGTCATACGTTTTCCAAATTCTTCTTTTATTTTAGGGTCATCTAATTTATTTATATCCCACTTGGTACTTACATTTTTTGTGCTTTTCTTACTTTTTGTCTTATCCTTGCAACTACTAAAAAGTGATCTGTGTCAGCACAGGCTCCTCTGAATGTTCTGACATCCTTTATGTTGGTCCTTTTCCTTTTTGATATTAATACATGGTCTATTTGCGTGTAAGTTTTTTGATCCGGTGTCAACCAAGTAACTTTATGCCATATTGGGTGCTTGTATATAGTACTACTGACAACCATACTTGTTCTTATTGCTAGGTTCGTTAACCTTTGACCATTGTTATTCGTTTTCTCATGTATTGTATATTTGCCTCAAGTAATCTTCCTTTCCTATTTGCGCGATACAGTCGCCCAGTATTATTATTGTGTCTTCTTTTGCTATCAGATATTGGTCCGCATATTGGCCAACCAAATGGTCTTTGTTAGGGTTGTTATTCGGGTGTTTCCAGACTTTTCGGACGCACTGTATGTATTTATTGGCACCTGTTTATTCATAAGTCTTTTCAGCACAGGTTTTCATATAATTTTGCAGGAGTAATTTGTACGAGTATGGTTAGTATACGTACGATGTGTGTGTGTGTGTGTATACCACACACACACACATCGTACATTTTATGGAAAACTATGTAAAAAAATAACGTAAACTATGTTGTCTATTTTGCAATTCCATATGTACGAATGAGATAATGTACATACATATTAGCAAAATGGCACGAAGTTTTATAAATTCAAAAATTATGTAAATAATCTCAATCAAATATTTCCTAAAATGTATGGCAGAAACAATGAATAGTCCCAATAAAATATGGTTGATTTATCATTTGGCTAGGGAATCAATCGCATTTAATTATTTTTAATATAAGTACTGAAAAAATTGAATTTAATAAAATACTAAACATTACTTCTTCTATCATCAGATTGCAACAGGGACTTCAGGATAAAGGGTATGAAGAATGGGTTGGCGAGATGACGGGAATGAGAGAAATTCTTCATAACTTTGCCAACATTTCAAAAAGTGAGGTAGTCGGTATGAGAGCACCATTTTTGAAACCAGGTCGCAATACACAATACAAAGTAATATATTTTCTGATAATTATAGTTATTATATTCAAGTTACTGATAACAATGCAACCTTTTAGGTACTAGAAGATTTTGGTTACATATACGACAGCTCAATAGGAGTTCCTCCATCTCCAGTTCCTATATGGCCTTACACGTTAGATTATAAACTACCTCATGAATGCAAATCCGGAACCTGTCCGACAAAGATATTTCCAGGTGAGAGAAACTGGTTGTTCGAAATCTGTCGACATAATTTTGACGATATGTTGAACATTATAATTTTCTGCAGCGTTTTCTTTTTAATTACTTTAGGAGTGTGGGAAGTTCCTCTAAACGCTCACTACATCGAAGACTATGAAGGAGGACATTGTCCGTACTTGGACCAGTGTGTTTTACATAACCATGATGCCGATGACGTTTTGGCATGGCTGCAAGAAGATTTTAGCAGATATTATGAGCAAAATAGAGCACCCTACATGATGCCGTTCCACACCAATTGGTTCTCAATTAAGGAACTGGAGCAAGGACTCCACAAATTTTTAAACTGGGTGCAAACTTTGTAAGTATTGAGAATGAGAAAATAAATTCCAACGGTAATCTCAGTTAGTATGGTCACGTCATTTTCATGTTGTTAATCACTGATTACGACAAATATACTATTGAAGTGACATTAAACAAACGTTAAAAGCTCTGGTTAAAAGTTACGGTCAAATGTCACGGCTCAATGATGTGACTCACACAAGAAACACAACAAGAAAAATTAATAAAAACAATAGTATATGAAGTAATATCAAGTGAATTCATATACAACTGATTTTAAATATATACGACACATTTTATCCGATTCATATTATAATACAACCATAATAAAACGAATTATAGAAAAATCAAAATTAAAAAACTTAAAGCGATAAGATTAACCGATCTAATTGGTTATCTGAAGAATTCGGAGGCGGTATATTTGAAAACCCTCCTAGAATAATTTTACAATGGTATAATCACCGTAATTAAAAGAAAATGTTTGTGATAATGAGAGTTGCCAAAATAAATAATAAAGTTATTGTGTACATTGAAGTCTTCCTTACAGAATAATAAATATGATTGTTGCAGATTTTATTTATATTCATTTTGGGAAATCATAACTTTTTTGACTTCTTTTTTTAATTCTTGTTGTTTCATATAGTGATGCTGCAATAACAATGAAACGTCAACCAAAAAAGATGTCAATATCATGTTACTAAATAGGTTGTCGTCAAATTCTGAGAAAAAATGACATCTAAATTACGTCGAGCAGACGTCGAGTTTGGATCACCTGACGTCCAAATACCAAATAGACCAATTGACATGAAAATTATTGTGTGACTATCAGTTGGGTTGTTCTGTTATATAATTTTTGCATTTATTTTAGAGACGATGTATGGTTTGTAACAGTAACTCAAAGCTTGACATGGATAACTGATCCAAAACCAATAAGAGAACTAAATAGTTTGGAATCTTGGGACTGTAAAAAGCGTGATCATCTGCCTGGAAAAGGTTGCAATAATTCCAATAAATGTGCGTTGAGTTTTAAAAGGCCCGATGTAAATTTTACGGATACAAGGTATTTAGAAACATGTATGGAATGTCCAAACCAATATCCTTGGTTAGGTGATGCTGCGGGTACTGGTATTCCTGGAAGAGACAACTATGTTCCTGATAATACTAAAAAGTAGCATTTATGGACAATCATAGAATTTTTTTTTACAAATAGTACTTTTTAACAATCTTAGACCAAATATGTACAAGAATAAATCCTTGTTATGTATTTTTTTAACATTAAAATGTTGTTGTAAGTTGTATGTAGTAAATTATTGTTGTACAATTGACTTGTGGAGCGAATAAATACCTTCGATATGTTATTACGAGTGTATTATTTTATGACATTATATACTTGTTAAGGTTGTCATCTTTTTTGATCATTTTTGATTACCTACTATCTATCTTTCAAAAGCAGCTATATCCCACTATAAACTATATAATTTACATTTCTAAATACCAATTTTCAAGTGTCAAGTTAGCCTGGTTTCACCGCGACCTTTTTAGGTTTATTATGATCCCCATCTACTCTAGAAGACTCCTCCAATTTTGTGTTCCTGATTAGACTCACCTCTGAGTAAATTGTAAATTCAGGTCTTTGTTCTCCTAAAAACTGTTTAGTTTGTCTTTGTCCTGGTGTATTAGTTCACCATTCTTTGGACTTAGTTTGCACTCATTGGTTGTTGGACTCTTATTTGAGATTTGGTGACTCCGAAGGAAGAGGGGCTGACTTCAATAAAAGACTTTGACTTTGTGGCTGAGACCCACGCCAATCTCATTTCCCTTTGGGACCCCATTTCATTTAGGGTGTTTCCGCAGGCCCAAACCAGTTTGGAGTCAACACTCGCGGAGTCGATGGCTTTGATTGTTGACTGACTGTCGGAGAAAACAGCGGACGATTCGCCTGCATCCGTCCAACGCCGTCTACCTCTATGATACAATGATGTATACAGGCAACTTTAGCTTGGAACACTGTTGTTTTTTCACTAAAGCTAACCAAGATACCTATATTATTGCATCGTTGTCCGTCTTTGAGTCGTCGGTTAGTTCGAGTCCGCTCTTATCAGTGGCTATTACACCCTGTATCTTTTATCTGAGTTATTTCGGAACCATGGCGTCACTTGGCATCTCTATGGGAGAGGTTTCTTTAGTTCATTTAATAACTTGATAGTCGCCCCATGCGATTTACTTATCGGTGCTTGACTATGGCTTAGTCTGTAGGTTACATACTTAACCATTTTCTCTAGGTAAATATGTAACGGGGGCAAGCTTAGAATTACATCCATTCCAGCAGTGGAAGTTGACCTGATAACTCCTGTTGCACATAGGCATGCTAACTTACGAATGCCACTTAGCGTTTTTAGCTGCTGCGGCCTACCGCACCTTTGGTCATCATTCTACTGCTTCATAGGTTATCGTTATCTTATTACCCTTGTGTATAGCCACAAGGTCATCTTTTTTTACATAACCTTCGGTGCTTGCCGACAGCAATAGTGGTCTTGTTGGCCGGGTAGTTTCCATGTCAGTCTTTGGTCGAACCATACACCAAGATATTTCACCTCTTTTTGGAGTATGTACCCTCAAGGCTGATTACATTTGTTCTGCTTTTTAGCAGAACGAATTGTAGAACCGCTCCTTGACGACTATTAATAAATCGTAAGCGGACGAGAGGGAATGAAATTCTTTTATGGTTATCTTCTAGATGAGGTTGCCCATGAGAGTAGTAAAGAGTAGGACTGACAAAACTCCTTCCGCTTCTCCCTCAAAGGTGGCCCCACCAATGGTGGATTTTTTTTTCAGGTTAGCCGTTATCCATTGTATAAGCTTCGGTGTGACTTCTTTTTTCGGTAATGTTGCAATGATTGAGTGCTTGCTAGCATTGTTAGCACTTTTTGTGACATCCATTGGCAGCCTCCAGTCGTCTTGTTTTGGCCTATTGCACCTTCAAGATGATGTAGCTAATTCCCAGTCACTTTTCTTGATAAAAACCACCTCCGTTGCAACGCAACCGTCCTAGGCCAGAACTTAGTGGATTGCATGCTGGAGTTTCACTTATCTCCTCGCAGAACGTCCCCCGCGAGTTACTCTTGGCCTTGCCGATTTCCTTGTTCTATTGCGTTAATTTGCTCTTGTAATAAGTGTCCAAGTTGCGATCAGATTTAGCTTTATTAAATAGCCTCCGAACTTCAACTCTTAGCTTCTCTAGGTTCTAATTCCATTACACTAATTTGGCGCTTCGATAACGTCTAGTTCTTTCCCTGCCATTATAGCCGTCTGCACTTGGTCCACTGCCAGTTCTCTAATCTCGGTTAGGAAAACGCTCACGTTGAATATTATGTGTTGGTTGTCTGAACACGACAGTTCATCTAAGACATGCAAGCCTTTATGGTACTCATCGTCCTGGGTTATACCTAGTACTTCTGCCCGACCTGTTGCGACGAAAGTAGGTATTTCTGCCTATATTGGCAACTTCCAACCCTTCTGAAAAGATAGTCCTTGATGTGCACTATATACGCTCTTAGTCGCTTAGACAGTTAAGTTGTATAGTACCTCAACTTGCAGCGGCGTCAGGCCTGCAAATCTTCCTGCCACGTCTAGAGTTTCATTGTAAAACTTTCTAATAAGCGTTGCCAATACAACTTTTGCATGCTGGAGGTTCCTCAACCTCGTCTTTCTCCATCGTAATAGTTCCCTTTGGGACACCTTTTGACGGGCTAACTCTAAATCGGAAGGACTAGTGTGTGGGAGCCTCGAAGTGCCGTAGCGTCTCCCATAGATGGGATCCAACGACTTCGCCATGGAGCAAATGGCCTTTGTATCGCTCTTTTGCTCTAAACTAGAAAGCTCGCCTTTGCTATTTTCTATCCCTAATAAAGTCACTAGAATTCATAGCGTAATTTTGAAAGCGTTGTCGTATTATTACAAAAACAGAGTACGCCAGCGATTCGATACCCATCACAAATCAAAGTAATAAAAGGCACGTAGTAAACATCACCGCGCACGACAATATCACCATTTATGTAGGTCCACTGTTTTGAACGGTAAATAGAACCGTCCGTAGGAAGAACCAAAACAAGTCTAAAATAAGTAGGTATTCAAATTTCTATTTTTGTTTTGAATTAAACTTCCGTTTAATGTTGTAACCATAAAGCTTGTTGACACCGGATTTGAATTCGATCGAAAATGTTTAGGGCCATGTTGCACTGTTTTTCTTCTAATTTACCTTGTTAGGATCTCATGCAAGCAAAATAATGTGTATAATAATATTTACAAAGAAATGCAGTAAATGAATGAATATTTTGAAAAAGAAAACAAAGAATAGAAATAAAAAAGGTAGGATTACATTTGCTTTCACTTATTGCCATATGTTAAAATTTAAATTTTATAATTCAATGATGATTCAATGTAAGTAAAGTGGGTTGGCGAACCGAACGGCGCACAAATTAGTGATGGGAAGCTATTCTAATAACTAACCAAATGGCGGCTATCGAGGAAATAGCTATAGCTATGATATCTGTCAACGCGATAACCAGCTATTCCGGCTAGCCGGTTACGGTCGCTACGGTAACGGTGGCGTTGGGAACTATGGCTACTGTGACTGATACAGCTAGACAACAACGAACAAAAAAAAAACAAAAAAACTGCTGAACTATATAGCAGTATATATTTTATACTGATAAGTTAAATTCCAAACTTTCTCTTTTTATTCTAATTTAAAAGGACTTATATCAGTCAATGCCTATTAATAACTTCTCCGGAATAGATGTATCTCAAAAACTAATTTTTACCAGGATATTTCTAAATATATATAATACCGAAAGACATATATTAGAAAAGAATTTTCATGCTTATTTTTATGCAAAAGAGAAGTTTGTAAAGCAATTTAATAATAAATCAATAATGTAAATACCTAATACATGTATTGGAATTTGGAACACACACACACATACATACACTTATAATTTGTTTGGTTTGAGCGGAAACTGTTTAACCTGTTTATATGTTTCAAAGTAACCAAGACGTGCGAATTATGAGTGAACAGAGTGTACGTGGGTGACTATAATGTCACATTAATAGTGAAAGTAATTTGAATTTTTGGGATTAATTATGATTCATTAAGTGACCTATCAGCTATCAGAAATACAATATGTATCCAATGACCATATACATACAGAGAACGATATTTTGGGCATCGACGTTTAATTTTAAACATGGGAATTTACGATCTTATTTTTGTAGTTATATTTTTATTATTTGACGACTTTTAAAAAAAGAAGATATTCAATACGTTTTCCCAAATTATTTTCATTTCTCTAGCAATTACGCAATGTTTTTATTCCATATCATCCTTTTTTGTTTATATTCGAGCACATCCGGCAACATTGGACATAATTAGGCAAACTTGAGTAGCTTAAACGATCATTAGGTTTAAAAACGTAAATACATGACGCTTTATTTTGACAATTGACAGAAAATGTGAAGTAGCGACATGGCGGGTTTTACTGCTCGAGATAAAGCTTTATTTCCGTTAAAGAACATTTCGTCAGTCGTGGAAATTTTCAAGAACCAATTAGAAAGTAATCACGAGCCAGATTTGGCTTTATTATCAATTATAGCCGGTGCGGTGGAGAACTCATTAACATGCCGGTCGGGTGTAACTGTGCAGGTTGTCGAGCCAAAAGCTCTGCCAATATTGGAATTATACACTATAGATGACTTATACAATAAGTTTCATGCTATTATGAAAGGCGCCATCGATACGTCAAACCAAGAGAAAGGAGTTTGTACACGAGAAACTATAAAAAAGGTCTCAGATATTGTGTGGAATTCATTGACAAGAAGCTATTATAAGGATAGGGCACACTTACAAAGTTTATATAGTTACTTAACGGGAAGGAAACTGGATTGCTTTGGTGTTGCATTTGCCGTTGTAGCAGGTTGTCAAGCATTAGGCTATTCAGATGTTCATTTGGCTTTATCTGAAGATCACGCTTGGGTTGTATTTGGAGAAAATGGTACTGAAACTGCAGAAGTTACATGGCATGGTAAAGGAAATGAAGATAAAAGAGGACAAGAGATAGGAAAAGGTGTATCAGCAAGATCTTGGTTATATGTTAATAATAAGCCTGTTATTTGTACGAGAGCGATGGAGGTAGCTGCTTTGGTTTCGGCTATAAATCCTTCACTTAATGCAAATCTAGATGCTTGTGAAATTGCATGTTTACAACAAGAATTGTTATGGTTGTTATATGATTTGGGACACCTGACCAAATATCCTATGGCTATCGGAAATTTGGGTGACTTAGAAGAAATAGCTCCAACACCTGGCAGGTATATAATTTTAATGGATTTTCTATGATTATTTGTAATGATTTAATCAAAATTACAGGGTTCCATGCAGTGCTTTATTCCAAGAAGCTATTTTATCTGCAAGAACGTATTACAACAATCAACATGTATACCCTTATACTTATCAGGGAGGTTATTTCTACCGCAATAAAATGTACAAAGAAGCATTTGAAAGTTGGGCAAATGCCAGTGATGTTATTAGACTGTAAGTAATAATTTAATAATTATTAGAGGAACTATAAGTAGCCTCAGTCAGATTTTTTTATAAAATACACGAATAAGAACAATTTTTGTAACATGCATGTGGTATTTGTAAATATGAAAAGATATATATACTTCAGTTGCTTCAATCCCTAACTCATATGTGAAAATTACTGCTAGATTTCAGCTCAGACTCTAAAATATAGCATTTCAGACTTTTAATTTCTCACTAATTGAAAATTATTTGGTACTGCAAATTCAATTTTTCTCTATTACATTCGGATTGCAGAATGGCTAGTCGAAACCTTTTTTTTTGCAGTCATTTTGATTTCAGTGTTAATGTTTTGAGATATGTATATTACAGTTACATGCTTGTCATTCTAACACAGTATTTGTCAAACATTCTTGGCCGAGAGCCATTACTTACAACGAAGGAAACACTTTTTTTTATTTTAAGACAAAAAATCATTCTTTATAAAAACACCTGCTTAAGTTAAAATCTCCAAAAAGTATGCAATTGTTCAGGTTTGATATACAGTATGTCTGAAAAAGTTGGCAACAAAGGGGATTTTTTTTATTAATTTTACAAAAAAAATTATTCTTCATAAAAAGTTCTGCTTTAAATATAAATCAATATTCAAGAATAAAATTTGTCAAATATTTACACGAGGAAAATGAAAACTTGATTTATCCCGAAGAGTAAATTGCTTTTAAGTTTAAATATTGAACAAAATGTCATTTGAAAGTGTTGTTAGAACATAACTTAAAAAATAAATAGATGGTATTTTCCTTATTATGGGGACGATGTTTGCAACAGTTGGCAGCACTGAAGTTACTAAAATCTTCTGTACAACTTTTCTACAAAATAGAATATGCTGTAATCCATGCAATTTTCTCTCCCTATTACAAATTGCACGAAGAATGCTAATTTTCATGCAAGTTTAGTTCAAATATAAATTTGTGCGAGGAATTGTATCCATGTGAATCCCCCTTCTGCTAATATGCTCATATGTAGGAGAAAGATGTGAACAGTGTTATGGTTTTTTTCTCCAATTTTTTTTACTTTTTGGAAGATTGCCAAAAGAATTCTATAACAAGTATGGACGATAAACTAATATGTTATTTAGATCTTAGAATAAGTATTATTAGGGACAAAAGTTGATCAAGTCTTGATGTAAAAAATGTATTATGACACGTGTAACACTGTTCCCAGCTATACGGGTACAGTGTTACAACAGGAAAGGTGTTGTCTAATACGATAAAGCTATAAAGACACCAAAGTTTTGGACAAAATAGTTTTTATTCACTGCATATTAAACAGTAGTAAACACCGAGAAATTTAAAAAAGACAATAGAATTGTTGATTTGTTCATTTTGTTTTCATCACTGAAAGTCTTTATTTTATGTCATCGTCGTCAATTTTGTTTTGTTTCTTGTCCATTTTCGATCAATGAAGCAAAAAATTAAAATAATATTTGCCAGTTACAGTACACTCGTAATATATTGAAGTAAAAATAAGGTGCAATTGATGAACGTAACATTATAACCCTTAACCTTCATCCAGGCGCCCCTTTCCTTAGCGCTAGCGGGCGCGCGACCGTAATTTACCGCCTTCCTGTTTTCGTATCTTTTTCGCTTAGGGCTTTATTCTAAAACTTTAAAATCGGAATCAATGTAATGCAAAACGTATGACAATTTATAAGATTTATTATAACTTGAATAACACAATAATTATTACAATTTCGCAACAAATGTAAAAGCAGTTGTGTTGCATAGGATAAAATGATACAAAATCTAACTAGAAACGTTAGATCAACAGATTTATAATAGAAGAAATAAAACTTAAATGTTATTCCGTTTTATAAAACAGTCTCGAGCGTCAGTAAGTAAGTACTAAGTATTCCGTACACAAAAGAAAATTACAAACAATACATGAAGCAAACAACTAAAAATTGTAAACACGAAAAAAAGACCCAGCAAGGAATTTATCAAAGTCCATTCTCATCTGAATCAGATACCGTAAGATGGGGTGAATCGGAACTCGTGGGTGAAAAGGAACAAAAATGGGAAAAGTTTTTAAAAGAGCAATAAAAGATTTAAAAATAACGTTAAAACATTTTGGTGACGCTGAGATTGCAAGAAAATGTTATTATTAATATCCAATGTTATTAAAATGCTGTCAACTGTCAAAGTTGAGTTTGTACGTAACCTCAAATCTAACACGTGCAAACTAGTACTATTTGGTTTAATCTTTTTTTGATGGTGTTTCTAAACATCTGGGAACATTGTTAAACGAAATAAACGTGTATTCTTATGAGTGTTTCTATTCACCACATTTCCAGGTGAATAGGAACAACAATTTTTTTTTAAAAAATAAGGGTTTTGGCATGCGCCCATTTTTTCTAATCTCGCAAGCTAAAAGCAGAAACCCTGTTCATAATTTTTCAGAAAAAAACAATTAAAAAAATTTTTTTCTTTTTTCTGTATAGCCCTCGAAATTGTCAGAACTGTTCCTATCCACCCCATCTTACGGTACATTATTATTGCGACATTTATCACATGTAGGTACCGAATGTTTTTGACAAACAAGAGTTGCATGTTAGTCTGATTATGTTATATTTTTTAGAACCACAAATGTAGCAAAAGGCTCTTCATTTTGGAATAACATCGTTTAGATTTCAGCTAGTTTCTTTTTTTCTATACTTAGATAGAAACTCATTCACATTTTTGTGGAGCTAGCATATTTTCACTCGCATAACAGTTTGTGCGATTCGGGAATATTCTGATGTATTTTAAGTGGACAGAATTATTTATAACCGTGTTTTCTATCAGGATTATGGGTTGGCGTTTACAAAATTGATTTGATATTAGCAATATATTACGACCGTATATATAGTACTACTATATGGCGCCTTGTTCGCGTTTCTAATCCTGAGCAGTGAAGCCGAAATAGAACAGTACAAACGTATACGCCCGTCGCATACTAGTCGTATTTATCATACCGCGCGTGTGCCAGGGCGGAATTTCAAATATAGTGTCATTCAAAACAGAGATAATGGCAACACATAACGACTTTAGGTTATTATCTGTGCTTGCGGTATACGTACTTTAAGGAAGACCCCAACAGGTTATTCTATCACCCCAACTTACACCAATAATTATAAAGGTATTAATATGACAGGACTGCCTATGAAATGATTAATTTGAAGCATTTGCATTTCTATGACAAATCAGAAAAAATTCTATATAATACTAGTGTTAACTAAATTCTTTTATTCGTACTAATACAACATACAATAAAAGATACGTCTTTTCGTCAAACTACAATACTACTGAATATAACCGTTACAATTCAAAAACAACTGTCAACGAACTCTCTTCTATTTCAGTGGTGCCAACGGTAATATTAAAAATGTATAACATTAATTAATATACTGATATAACTTATTAACACAATTGATCTCTAATTAATGTGCGATTTGCACGCGAAATATCTTATTTGATAGTATCACTTTATTCTAAAAACTAACAAGTGATTATTAAGGATGATGAAGTACTATTCAAATAATCATGTAAGCCCTAATGACGTGCAAAATAATATTTCATGACTGTATACTATATGTATTTATATTAGTAAAAGGGGGCAATCAAACAAAAATATTATATTTATAAAATTGAAGATTTTCGAAATTAGTCAATTTTCTGTATTTATTTCGGATAAATTCATCTTTTACACTCGCCAGCCTTGCTTCGTGATGTAATCTTATATCAATATATGTTTGTATAACGGTTTTTATGAGCACTACTTTTTGATTATTAAAGATGTCTTGAGTTCTAGTATGTCTTTTGCTGATTCGAATAAAGATAATTTACTTCCAGACACTTGAACATGTTTATATCCAGATAAATAACATTTTCTTCTACATTTTGTAGATATTTTTTTCATTTTATCGATTCGAGTAACTATACACTAAATACAGATACAACTTGCTCCAATTACAAAAATAATACTTTTTACAATTGACAACTGAGACAAATACATATCTATAAATATGAAGAATTAGGGAGCGTAAATTGTGCGTCAGCTCACGCGTGACCAATCGCTTTCAAAGTTTTGATTGTGCGCCTTATTCCTAATGCGACGAGACAGAGATAAGTTTGTCGCTTTCGTCGGCTTCACTTTTCATGCACAATGCGCCATATTATATATATGATTACGACAAACATATTACAGTAGAAAACCAAACCTGTACACACATGCTAGTCACAGTTAACAGGAGGGTTCTGCAGATATCTTTTTTTACTATACATTGTTGCCTACAGTCTGTTGGAAAACACTCTGTCCTTTTTCTAACTTTTTCGTTCATGCCTTGGTTTTCTTATTGGTCTTCTATCAGCAATTCATTCATCTATCTCTTTCGTGCTGTGTGTTATTCCATGCTCAGATTATGTTTTTGCTATGGCAGATTAATAATAATTAATTTAGTTAAAAAATATATGGAACAGGTACTAATTCTTTGGAATTATATTGTTACTAAAAATTAAACGAATTACATAAATATGTATAATATAATATTGTATACATTATGATTACAAAGGAAAAAAGTAAAGTATTTGTGAGCATACTCGATTATTCATCATAAATTTATTCTATAAGAATTATTTTTATTTTTTATTTTATTCATTCTTTCTTCTAGAAATATACTGAGATTGCTTATATAATTTCCATTGTTTGATTATGTTTTTTTTTTCCAACAGCAATAAAATAAGCTAAATACCTCAATGTGACAATTTCATTTCTTTTAGTTATAATTATTCAAGGGATGATGAAGAAATTTACAAAGAATTCTTGGAAATTGCAAATGAATTGATACCTCATATAATGAAAGTAATTAGTTCGGGTTTCAGTGCAAATTCGATTTTGAAAAAATCTGATTGCTTTGCAAATCTATTAAGGTTCTATGATGGTATATGTCAGTGGGAACAGGGAAGTGCGACACCCGTGTTACATATAGGCTGGGCTAAACCTTTAGTAAACACAATATCTAAGTTTGACGCTGATGTCAGAGCTCAGGTAAACATAGTTTGCGAAAGTGAAAGCAATACCTTAGATGAAAGAAAATTGCCAAGGTCTAATGGTAATACAAGTTGTTTTAATAACAATAACAATTATTGTCTCTCGGAAGAGCATACGAAAAGCAATAATTTAATAAATGCAATAGAATCGAAGGTTACAAAGGAAGATGAAGTAACTAATCTCCATCCCAGTATAGAAGCTTTAACAGCTGGATGCTCTGAGAAGATCTTAAACCCTGAGTATCTACTTCAGGGTGGTGGGTCTCCCTTTGTGGGTGAGTTGTTCTATTGATAACGTAATTTGTTTAAACCTAAAACTCTCTTCTGTTTTTTATAATTGATCCTTCAAGCTGCGACTTCAACATCTAACAAAGCTTCTATTTCTACATCAGGTAGTGACGAAACTGTGGAGAAAACAAACGGTTCCAGTCCTGGTACATCAGGCGCCTCAAAGGAAAATGTGGAACCACCTGTCGAAGATTCAAGACCTACCATAGTTCTTCACAGTCAAAAGATGAAAGAATTAAAGGATTTACTTCCTGCAGAAAAACTGAATACGCATGCAATATCTTTACATTTGACAGCTCAGTCGCAGGTGCAGGTTAGTAAAAAAGGCAGGGGTGATTTAGAAGGTTGTATGAGGCCAAAAAGGACGAGACGAGAATAAAAAAAGTCACTAAAGTCAGTCAAATAATTGGCAAAATAACAAATACAAATCATGTACTTAATGAAATTATGAAAAATGAAATAAGATGTTTATAACAGGGCATTAATAACACGTGAAAATAATACGAAACAGTAGTATAGTTTATATTTTTGACCTTCATCTATTTCAAATAATTTTTATATGTATAGTAAAAAACTGTTTAGATCTAATAAGAATCTCTAAATTGCTATAAGAAAAAGAAAATGTTTTTGCGACGGTATTTTTAAATGTGCCGGTTATTTATTGCTGTTGTTCTTTGGTAAAAACAAATTTACATATTTTTGACCAACTTATTAATTATTTTTATGCACATTTTACCATAATCTTCGCAGATCTTTAATTTATCTCAGTAAAATTATCGTCGTATTAAGTTCAAAACTAAATTTTAGATTCGGGTTATTAATTTCAAGGAAAGGGCTGGACCCCATTTATAAAAACAATAGTATAATTTACTTGCCATCACTTTTGAAAATGTCTGATTTTAGTGATTTATTTTCTACGATTGTAATAGGCGTAACGAGAATTCGTTAGGTACATATAGGCTATGTTTGTCTTTTAATTTTCAGTGTCGACAGTATTATTATGCATAAAGATTTTCTATAAATACGACTGATTATTTTTATCTAAATTTTATGATTGTATCACCTCAAACTATTAGTATTCAATATTCAGTTCACCAATTCACATTATTATTCCCGTATGATTATATTAATTTGTAGGAATTACAAAAATTTGTAGTTAATGAACATGACATTTAATTTTAATTATTCAACAAATACACGCAATTAACAAATTTTCAGTGGGTCATGCATTCAGTTCAAGTATTTGTTGCATAGCTAATTGTTTAGTTCAACCTTAATAATCACAAGATTCTTTTTTATCTTGTACATAATCAATTTTACTTGCGCATTATTAGAAAAGTGAAGGATTTGGATTACCGTAACTTCGGGTGTCTTGGGACAGCGGATCACTGTATGGCGTTTGCGTGCAGAGCTATGTTGTGGTTGGTAGACGAACTTCATATCAAATATTTATCGAATACTTATACAGTAATCTGTAAACTTGCGTAAAATTTCACACTCCCTGTGTACCGAGTCCTTTGCAAAAAAATATTTAATTTCAGGTAAGAAGAACACAATATTTTATACCCCTTCTACTTTTCCCTGGCCTCGAAGTTCTATTTGACATAAACATTTGATATATTTTTTTTTGTAATTCCTAAAGCGTCTGGAAAACGTGTCGAAACCTTACTTTTACTTACTTTAGTATGTTTCCCCAGTAACACTCTGATTATTATTTTTTGTCTTTTCAAGGGTGACTTGGCACTATGCCCAACAAATATAAGAGGCTCCTTGGTAGCCGCAAATACCATGATTTTACAAAAGAAACGCTCGAGGAAGCACTCGACGATATCAGGGTTAACAAATTAACGTACAGGGCTGCCAGTGAAAAATACAGCATACCCAAGTCCACCCTCGAACAAATAATAAAAATATAAAAAAAGATGAAAGAGAATTTCTTGTTCATTTCTTGAAGTTTCCTAGAATTTTTATACTTTTTTATAAAGTTTCTATTTTGTATTATAATAAAATTAAAAAATAAAATAAAAAACATTAAATAAAATGAGCTGCCAAACGATTCTCCTAATCAAAATTTACGTAAATTTATTCTAAAATTGTCCCAAGTCACAGCTTCTAAAGTTGAGTTGCGAAAATCATAGAAATAATAGTACGTCCCAAGGCACCCAAATCGTTGGGTAACTTGGGACAGACAGTTTTTCTTTTTTTTTTTCTTAATACAGTTGTATTCCATGTTGCTACAATTTTTTCGGTGTAGAAAAAATAAACAGCTTTTTAGTTATAAAGCTTTAAATTCGAAAACTGTCCCAAGTAACCCGAAATTACGGTACTTCAATATCTCATAGAATATCTAGATATCATAGCTGGTGTTATAATTCAAACTCAAAGGTGTCCCGATTGAATGTGCGATATTTACAGGTGTACCAAAAATAAATAGCACACACTGCTTATTTGTGAAATCAATTTTTAATCAAATGTATAATCTTTGTAGGATTATTTTAATCTTCGTAAGATTATACGTTTGATTAAAGATTGCTTTCACGAACAAGCAGTTTTTGCTATTTATTTTACTTTGGTATGCCTTTAAGTACTGTTATAATGCTATATTAGTATGTATAATATGGTTGTTTTGGTTTGATATATTACGTAAATTATATAATGTTGCTATGTTATAATCTATTTCGACATAAATAACTGCGCACTCTTATATCACAGTCTCCAGTTTGGTTACTTAAATATTTTGCTAATAAACATACTTTAAAAAAAAAGGTTTGGTATATAAAACACATACTTAAATTAAAATGCCAAACCCATTAATCACTTAGCTAATCTACGGGAATACCTTACCATATAATCAAAATATGGATCGCTAAGTGTCTATGCAGATCAAATTCATATGAATATGTGTGTGTGTGTGTGTGTAATACAAAACATCTCTAATATTCATAATACTTACTTAAACACAAGCACCTACATTAGGTAATTTTTGATTATATGGTATATAACCTAATGATCAATACATCAGTTAAAAGAATTAGTATTAATATTACAGAATTACTTGAAAATAAAAACGCTTACCTTTTTTTTATTAATGTAAGATGTTTGTTTTTGCAAAAATGTATAGATTAGTTAATATAAAGTTGATATACAGGGTTATTGCCAACATTAAATTTTACATTGCGTCAAAGATATATAGTAAAAGTTTGAAACTTTTTCTATTTCGATAAATACTTTATATTAATGGTCATATATGTTCATTTACGCTTTAGTTGAAAATATAGCATCATTTTCATTCACTTACTTTCGTTAATGATCTTCATAAAAGTAGAGAAAATAAAATATGTTTGCCATACATTGCTTTACTGCTTGGAAAGTTTTTAATTCTATATTGAACCGCTACAGCTAAAATTTCATTCACATCTAATTCCAAGAATCCTACAATTTCTTTTTAGAATTCTAAAATACATTTTAACACTGGGCGGATAACCAGTGACTTTTTAAACAATTAAATTGTAGTACCATTTAAACTTTTTCTATATATTAATTCTTTATTAAAAAGAAGTGCATATTGATTCATATTCTGAAAGAGGATTGCAATACTTGTTGTGTATTTTCTAATTATTAATAAATTGGCGGTGCAATAATTAACTTTGTTCGACAAGAAAAGAAGTTTTGAATAGCAATTGCACAACAGTCGATAATAACAAACAACCTTTGGGCCATATTAGTTATTAAAAATTTTCCAAGGTGGTATACATCTGGCTCTGTATCGAGTTATAATACTCATTTTTAAACCGATTCTGTATGTTTTTTAATATCACTGACATGTTCGCCACGGTTTAGTTAAGACATTTTTAGTTTTAAGGATTTTTTTGCACTCTTTTTTTTAGCTTATACATAGTTATACACTGTTTTTATTTATGTCTAACTAATGCAGATGCAAAGTTTTTTTATGAGCAAAATGCGCATGTATATCGACAAACTATGCGTTGACAATTAATTGTTAATTAGTTGTAAAACATTCCTTCCAAGCACCTAATGAGATTAGGTCTTAAAGTATTTTTGATTGTTGAAGCATTTTATGCAGTAAATGTTTTTTTTTTATTAATTATTACCGCTAATTTTATCGCGCTATTTATTATGTACATTGTGTGTGCAGTTTAGGATTTTAGTTCGTACTTCAATTAAGTTTTCGTACAAGCGTGCAAACTAATAAACCTATATGCAACTTAAATATAATAGCCTATTATATATTCAAGTCTCAGTGAAATAAAAGCAGTGAGTAGTGCTTTATCTCATTTTAATTTGGGCATTTAATTTTTATATTATCCAATTTATATTATTTGTAAATTTGTTGTTATACAGGAAGTTGATCAAAATTAAGTGAACATCATTGCTATCTTTTGTTATTGATTGCACAAGATAACAATGTTTTTAAAGTAAAAAGTCTATCGTGGCTCTAGGTTACAAGTTGAACCTCAGTATTAGACAGAGGAAGTGGGTACGTTTTTCAATCCGGCTCACAGTTCCGATGATGCTGTGTGATGTTATTGATATAAACTCCTGCCCACAATTATAATTCTTCATTGTGTACGACACCTGATACTATTAAGAAAAAAAAGTACTTTAACCATAAAATATTTTCTTATCAGACACATACAGAATACATTATGTACACTGTTAATTTGAACAATCTGTAGAGAATATTTATATTCTAGATAAATAACAGCTGTGCGGCAAAAAAGCATATTTTTTAAATAAAAACAACTAGCGACTCGTCGGTACCCCTTCCACATTCAGACGTTCGGTCTCCGACCGCACACCTTGCTCTCCGCGATCATCTATGTTTCATAAAATCGAAATATTGCACCTTTGATTAATGCAGCCCGCGTGTTTTGGCCAATTCTGCTCTCTATTTACTTATCTGTGCTATAACTATTACTGTACTTGGTTCGCTTGAACACTGGCTCGTATCTTAGATTGTAACTGCTTTTCAAATGCCATACTGTGAGAAATATAAAATTGGAGCGCATAAAAAAGTGAAGTAATGCTTCTGATCTGCATCTAACATTGAGTCAGTAAAACATATTGAGAAGTAGGGAAACTTTTATCGCCTTATAAAATATAGCAGTATTAATTCAAATTGTTACTCTGGAAACCGTTGACAGACAGAATTTTTTTTTAGTAACTTCTTACATTTTCCGATATAACAAACAGACAATGTTTAAGAGCAGAACATTGAAACAAGTCTTTTTTATCAGGATACGCAACATAAAACGAAACAATTTATCGAAGCAATTAATCTTGCGAAGAATTATGTTTTCACCTTTTAAAGGCCTAATATTTATTTTGTTTTAGAGTATGAAATCCTATTTTTTTATTAACCTATAAGCCTATAGCCTTTGTACAGTGTTTGATATAAATCAGAATGCTTCATAACCACTCCACTTCATTGTTGGTTCTAAGATAATACTATAATAAAACTTTTAAAATATTAAAAATGTACAAATGAATAATAACAAAGATAATCATTGTGTTCAGTTAATTTGGGTTATTCTAACTTAATATAGTGTATTTGAAAATCATTCGTGTATATAAGTTAGCACGAGTGCTATTCACTGCTTTTCGTATGTATGTTTTTCTTCATAATAAAGTTTGTGGGATTAAAACGAATCATATTGTTAAACCTTTATATTATTTACGTGCAATGAACACATTACGCACTGATCAAAGCCACGAATTTGTTTTCCACGATTTTTTTATGAAGACAGCCGGAAAAGGTTATATTGTTATTATAATTACAATAATTAACACAACCATGATTGCAATTTCCTAAAGTTCCGCAAATTAATAGCGATGCAATAGAACAGGAAAGGTAGAATCTCTCTCTAAATGTTATATTTGTTGTGAATAGAAATATTCTTGCAACACTCTAGGTTTAGGTAGTTAGTAAATTTGAAGTATAAAGAAATAACAATCCTTGCTTCTTACGCAATAGTTAATAAGTCAGATTGAAACGGAATAATGCAGTTGCATTTTTGAAGTATTATCGCTAAATTTTTAAGGATTATATATATATATATGTATGTGTATATTTATTACGCATTCAAAATAGATTTTTGAAAAGTAAAGATGAAAATGCGTTGGTATCGAAGGGTAACGTATGATTTATGAAAATAATCATACTTTTATTATACAAAGAATGACAATAAATGAACCCCTGTTTACTAAGATTTAATGCGAATTTAAAATTAACAACTGGATACCTACAGTTCCCACAAGTATCTTTTAAGCAGTATGTATAGAGGTAATCAGCGGCGGCTGACGGACTCTGACAATGATCGAATTTCTTCGTATAACTTCGTAATATAGAAACATATTTGATGAGAGCATACGAAGAATATTGATCGTTAATTGAGTTCTCCCATTTGACGTATACAGTATACACCAGCCGCCGTAGCATTTAATAATATTTGAGTTGCAATTACAGCTTTCACATTTTATTTAGTTGCTAAAAATCGGAATCTATAAACTCGTCGAAAATTTTAGGGCATGCAACTTCTACATACACAGTATATAAAATATTTTTCTGTGTCACATACAATTCGACAACGATAATACACTTGCGTGCATAGAAATCGGCCCACTATAAACTTTCGACTTTTACTATATTTTGTTTCTAATCTATTTATCAGATCAAGAAAAAATATATGCTGTTTGAAAGATATTTTAATAATAATAATAATATTATTTATTCATCTCGACTCACAATAGAGTATGGGAAACGTCAATAAAAATGTTAATACAATTCAATAAAATGAAACAGTATAGTACAAACACATATCACAAAACATCATCTGAAAATTCTGTTACTGAGTAGTAGCTCCTTTGAATTAATAATTCCTTAGTTGTTTCTTTGAATCTTTTATAAGACATTATTTTATAATTGCCTGGTAGCTTATTTATTAATTTTATCGCTACATATTGAGGACTTTTCTCTCGCTAAAACTTAATCTATGCCGAGGAACCTCTAACGTATATATACTACGAGTGTGTTAATTGTTTTTATTTAATTTTGGCCAATTGTCAAAGTTCTCTTTAGCATACAACAGCAGTAGCCAAACATAGACACACGGCAGAGTCGTAATCCCCAATTCATGAGATAAATTTCTGTAACTAGTCCTGGCTGAATTTCGCGTCATTATCCGTATTGCTCTTTTCTGAAGTTTAAATACACGAACCATCTCCACAGACGATGCCCACGCCACGATGCCGTACACCATCACAGAATGAAAGTAGGCAAAATAATAAATTTTTAGCATCAAAAAGTCAACCTCATGTCTCAGCCTACTTAAAGCAAAGCATATTGGAGTTAGCTTTTTACATAAAGCTTCTATATGTTTTTTCCAGTTACACATAAAATCAACTGTTACACCTAAAAATTTTGTATCATCTACCTGAGCTATACTGGAATGAGGTCCCTTGACCAGACGGCATCGATCTCTACTACAAAAATTTGTCTTAAATTCAATGTTGTTTTTGAAAAAGAATAAATTTGATTCTTTTTCTTCGATTTCTTTTACCGTGTTATATCTTAAATAAAAACTTCATTTGTTTGGGCATACGGTATATATGTATCTTTGTTTTTTTTTTTTTATCTTGGCCAATAACATATCTATATAAATTAACAAAAATCACATGTAATTTTACTTAAAACCAAAACTATAATTATTAGCACATACCTCATAGTCCTGGGTAATTCCAATTAAAACATGTAAATTATTCGAACTAATGAAAAACTAGTGTGTCATATGGGCACATTTTTTTAAAAAACTTTTAATTTAAATAACAATTTAAAACACGCGTCGACATTAAACATATTAACTTGAACAAACCACAACACATAAAATGTATATCAGTGCGTATATTTCCCTGACCTTGTTTCTTTTACTTATTGTTTTTTATTTTAAATGTTATTTATCCAAATACGCAGGACTATATGTATTTGTAAATACATATATGACGGAAAAATATTGTGCATAAAAATACTTCAAAAATTTAATATATTTTCTTAAATTCAATAAATACGGTTTTATTGTTGTTTAAACTGAGACTGTTATCCATAAAATGATTATTTAAAATGTTTAACTTGTCGGGCGCATCTAAATTTATATTTCTGGAGTATTTCGTAGAGACCAACAGTGAAACATTATCGGCATACATGACAGTGCTGTCCGATGGAATATCATTTACGAAGATAATGTACAATAGAGGTCCCAGTACACTACCCTGAGGCACTCCTCTCTGTATTGTGCATGTACTTGATGCAACATCACTAATCTGTACGTACTGACTACGATTGCTCAAAAAGCTTTGGAGCCATTCCAGAGGCTTGCCTCTAATTCCATAACGCGACAACTTTCGAATCAGCAATTTGTGATTGACAAGGTCAAAAGCTTTGCTCAGATCAACAAAAATTCCAGCACACACGTCGCCTTTATCAATGCTTTTATATAGTTCATTTAAAAATTCTGTAATTGCTGAACCTGTACTACGCCCCATTCTAAAACCATATTGATGGTCATCAAATAATTTAAATTTTTCCATAAATCTTACTAATCTATTAGCAAATAGCTTTTCTAATACTTTAGCAAATACGCTTAAAAGGTAAATCGGTCTATAGTTTTCAATTAATTCTTTTTTACCTTTTTTAAGCAATGGTATAATTTTTGCTGTTTTTAACTGTGCTGGAAAAACTCCTTCCACAAACGACTTATTAATTATGATATGTAATGGCAAAATAATTTCATCGATACATTGTCTAAGAAGATTTGAACTTATATTATCATAGCCTGCAGAAAATTTATTTTTTAAGTTTAAAATTACTTGTCGCAATTCATGTTCATTAACTGGTTCAAAAAGAGTGTATGCTGATTCGATTGAATGTTGATATTATACCCGTTAATATCATTCGTAAGAAAATCACCTATAGTACTAAAATACTTATTGAAATATTCGGGTATTTCCATTGATTCAGTTAGTAATTTGTCATGATTTTTAAGAGTTATTTTATAATCGACTTTATTTTGATCATTGTGTTTTTCGTTTACTTATAATTTTCCATACAGATTTTGACATATTTGCTGAATTCAACATGATATTGTTATTGTACATCAACTTAGCGTTTCTAATTACTTTTTTATAGATCTTTTTATATGTCCTATAATAGTTATTTAATTCTTCACCACCATTAGATGCTAAAATATGCAGATGTTTCAGTTTTTGCGATGAAATTCGAATACCTTGCGTGATCCATTTATTTTTAGTTATTTTATTAGAATTAATTGTTCTGCTAATCCTGGGAAAAGCCAATTGAAAATTATACATAAGTGTGTTGATAAAGACACCGTACCGATCTGAGCAATTTGAAGCACTAACTACATCACACGAATTTTCCCTACCCAAAAGCTCCTTAAAATATTTGATATTTTCACTGTTAGTCACTTCTCTATACTGGATTGTGTTATTACTACGCTTATCTGTACTAAATGAAAATTGTATTTTTTGCGCGGAATGGTCCGAGATACCATTATTAATTACTTCACTTTTATAATTATTTAATTATTAATTATTATATATCATTAATGTGCTTTGATGTGAGTTTAAATTGTGAAATTAATACATGAAACAAATTATCTTTTTTATTACATAGGAAAGTATGGTTTATTGACAGTTACCTAAATTAACACTTAATTTTTAATAATGGGTATGACCCCCGCTTGCCCTAATAGCATCTTTCATAAGATTAGGCATAGATCTAATCAAGTTCGATATTGTTTCTTGTGGGATGTCAACCCACTCTGCTTTTACTGCAACGACAAGCTCTGGGATCGAGGTTGGAGTACGTGGTTTAGCGTGAATTCTTCGTTCTAGCTCATCCCATACATGTTCGTTCGGATTAAGGTCGGAACTGCATGCTGGCCGATACCTAACCGAAAAATCGACTTCTGTAATGTAATCTTGCACGATTGTTGCTGTGTGCGCATAAAAATAAATTCGTCTCCAATGTAGTCGACATAGGTACCACATGAATTGCTAAAATCTCTTCGATGTACCTAGCAGCCGTTAAACCTCTTCTCCCGTGACTACGGTCATCCTTACGAATGAGAACTGGGTCGGTCCGTGCTCCCATAGAAATTGCACCCCAAATCATGCAATGACCACCTCCATAAGCATTTTTCTCTACAATGCAGCATTCTGAAAATCGCTCTCCTGGTCTCCGGTACACTTTTTCTCTTCGGTCGCTGCCATAGAGGTATATCTTGGTATCATCTGAGAATCAGATAGATCCCCACTGTTCCAATGTCCAATTCAGATGCTCCCTTGCAAATCGTAGGCGTGCCTGACGATGAGCTGAGATAAGTTTTGGACGAAGTGCAGGTGTTTTACAAGTGAAGTTACATTCCCGTAGTCTTGCAACTCCTTGTACTTCACGGAGTTGTGTGTCATCACGATTCGTTGTATATCGCTTTCTGCGCGTTCCAGCTCCACATAACGTTGGTACATTCTTCGAACAACTACGCGTGTAATATGCAGTTCTGGAGCAATAGCTCCCTGACTAAGTCCATTTTCGATTAAAGCAATTACTTGGGCAGGTTTTTGCGGTGTAGAATGCATTACACTAACACACTTGAAAACTAATCAAATTATGAAAAAACGAATAATGTACAAATTTTAATTGTTAAGGTGAAAATTGTAATCTATCACAAGTTTGTTATTCTCGTTGTAACCACAACATAAGTATGTTTCATATGTTTACCAATCACTACGCATATAGACAATAAGCACACTTGATAAGTTTAAACTTAGATCAAAGCATATTAAATTCCCTTTCAAACAGCATATATTTTTTCTTGGTCGGATAAATAGATTTGAAACAAAATATAGTTCAAGTCGATAGTTTTCAGTGGACCGATTTCTATGTACGCAAGTGTATATAGATCAAACATTAACCATACCCGAATGGCTAGGCTCTAAGGTTACATTGATAGACGTAAGATACTAAGAGTAACCACAATCCGTCATAAATCCACAGAGTCGAAATTTTGTTTATATTGGTGTATGCCACCTTTAAAACATTTGCCGCAATATACAGAAAACATTGTGATTTTGTGACTTAAGATTTGTAGTAGAATTTAGCCAGAGAATGACTCTCACATGTTTGCAGTTATTATGCTAGTATATCGCATTTGAATATCTATATCGTGTTATATAATGAAACGCATGCACAGGTTTAGTATAGTTCTTCTATTCAATTTGGTCGAAAATTGAGCAGAAAAATGTTACTGCGCCTGCTTGTGCTTTCGCAGCAAAATATACAAGGTTTGCCATCGATCTGATTCATTAGAAAAAATTCTAATAGGCCAGTTCGTAAACACGAACGTTTAATTTGATTTAGAACCTTACAGAGTAGTCAGTTGTGATAGTTGCACTTTCACAAATAAAATTAAATAATTCTTAGGATTTTAGATATTCAAGTGTTCTATAATACAGGGTGGGCCAGAAGGCAGAGTAGGATTTAACATTTAAATAACTTTGTTAGTTGTAAACCAATATTATTGATACTCGACACATCCTTCAAATGACTTCCTTTTACGGCCTCACAAAGTCGTGCTCTTTCGATTGCATTGTTCATAATATTGGTTAAGGTGTGGGGAGTTAATGCTCGAATTTCTGCAGGGATATTGTCCTTGTGCTGCTCAAGTGTGCGCGGTTTGTTAACCACAGGAAGTAATCGGGGACCGTAAGGTCGGGAGAACGTGGCGGCCAATTAACATGGGAATGTCGTGAAATTATCCGCTCACCGAACAGTTGCATCAGGAAGTTCATTGTGACATTGGTTGTATGGGGGGTTGTCCCATCCTGTTGAAACCACATATCGGGACGATTTTCTACTGCAGAACGTAAAAAATTATCAATCATATCCCGATATCTCGCACCAGTAATTGTAACACTGTTACCGTTATCAGTTTCAAATAAGTAAGGACCGATTACTTCCTGCGAGGTCACTTCAGAGGGTGCAGTGGGGGCTGATGAATTCTCCTTGGTTCTCTCTCTTGGTACTTGGTTCAGTTATGGAAAGTTTCTAAAATTTTATAATTCATTAGCATTTCCACTTGTTTTGCTCATTACTGAAAATTTTCTTTTACGGACTTACGATTGTTTACCTCTCAGCTATAGATATGCAATACATGTTTTTTTTTCTTTCTTCATTACGTTAATATAAATAAGCTCACAGTCTCGTTGAACAGAAAAACAATTCTAGTTTCTGAGTTATCCAATAATTTCGAATTGTAATGATTACATAAAAGTTATATTTATATGTACATACATACATGCTGTAATTTTTTTTAATACGATATTTTCTATCCTGGTTATTTACGCACAATTACTTTAAAAAATAAACATTCAGTTAATGATAAAACAGAGACAATATTTCACCAAATTATATTATTAAAAAGACAACATTTTTTAGAAATCTACTTACCTATAAAATTTATATTTCATATTTTACCAAAAAGTCAAACCAACACATTTTACAACGGGATCTTTATATAAAACAAATTAAAATTTTCGTATTAAAACAACACAATAATGATTTTATCATTTATCATAGAACAACATTTATTTACAATAATTTAATGTAAATTTATACAATATTTTATATTCTACTTACATGTAATTTGAAAAAAGGTTTGTAAATAAACCGAAATGCTGTTAAATTGAATTTTCTTATCTCTATTATTATTGCGACCAAAAAATTAAGAAAAACATCTATCAAAATGAATTATTTTCAAATTTAAACTTAGAAGGTGCCGACAGTTGTTGCGACTACTGTATAATACTATACTGTGCTATCGGCTTACATCATTTGGATATTGGCTGCCGAATGGAATGCACGTAGAATTACACTTACTATCGTTTGCTTGTTTTATTTTCGTAGCATACTCCATAATAGTATTTTCCTTAGTGTACGTAATTTCTATTTTTTTTTACAAAGGAATTTCCATTTATTTATTTTTCTCTAAGAGCGTTTTAGACATCTTATTGTTAGAATATATTCCTTAGTTACTTTACGCAGGTTGTATTAATTTAATTCTAAAATCCAGTTGTACTGCTGTAAATTTTACACAATTACTTTAAATCGGCCGGAAACATACCATTCTCTGGCCTAGGCCGGCAAAAAGATCACTAAAGGTTGGCAACATATATATTCGAGTTACTGAGATTTCTGTAATTAATTGTAGATTTCATGACAGATGACATAATTTCGTTACACAATTTCTTAATTAATTCATATTCTTTCCAAATCAATTTTCGGAAGATTTTATAGGTAATAAATTGTTAATAACTTGTTGCGCAACCTCTAGTATGAGCTGAAGTCTCCATTGCCCTTATTATTATTGAATATGTATCAAAACTGCCAAGAAAATTAAAACGTCAAAGTACTAAGGTAACTTAACCCTGATTTCAAAATCAAAATTCATACGTAACATGTATTGCCAACCTGTACTGTTAACTCCCTAGCGTTAATTCTTTTTATTATTTTCAACAAAATCAAGATTTGTCGGCGCAAAAAATTGTGTGGGCAGAAACTCTTTTGCGAGTATTCGCACTTAAGGTAGACTTCCGAGACACGCGGCAGACGGCAAACGTCAACGGCAGGCGATAGCGACAACTGCCGCCGAGCGGCATGCGTCGTTGTCCCACATTCCGAGCGTAGCTGCAGTTGCATTGCTGCAAACACCTTTTTCGCACATATTTTCGGTTATTTTGTTCCAATCATGAATATAGTACAAGTTTTATTAGAAGAAGAGGAAGACGATGATCTCCTCATGCATCACATATATTTGAAAAAAAGAAAACCAGTACAGCCAATATAAAAATGCAGAATCAAAGAAGGCTCTTACGAAACATTTATAAAAAGGCACTTAAATGGTGATGAAAAAATATTCAGAGGATATTGTCGATTGAATAAAAAGCAGTTTAGTTTTCTATTATCTTTTATTTATGAAGATCTCAAACATAAAACTACAAGAAATGTTATAACGCCTGAAGAAAAATTATTTCTGACATTGAGGTAAGGCAATGCATATATTATCAGAGTTACAGAGACAGTAAAGATAAGGTTTCTGTTTCCTGTGTATTTGCTTGATCTGGTGATGAATCTCTATATTGATTTGCAGTGCCAGTGGTATTCTTTGAGACGGTAAGCGTTGGTGTATGACAGTCGTAAGTACTTGATGGCGAAATGTCGGCAGCCATAATCTCATAGCTACTAAGAACTTGGAAAAGTTCTTGTTTTGCCCTAATCCACAATATAGGTGGTAATCTGTGCAATACTTGTTTAATATGGTTGGCAAATGACCCTAGCTCGTCGTCGAAATTATTTTTGGCAACAGCTTGTAAAAGGGTTTGCCGTGATTCATCCCTTGCCCGCAGATAGGCAAGTAGGCCGTCATCGTTTCTACTGATACGACTATACTTGTGTTTTCTTCCTCCGGGTTCTGCTAAAATTTCCTCTTCTTTTGGAGCATTGGTGGTACTCTGGGTTTCCGCTTCTGATACAGGAGCCTCAATACTTACATCTTGCGTATATTCTTTGTCTAGGGAGGAATCATCGACATTACTAATTCCTGATCTTTCTTGTGCCACATAATCTAAGAAGGATAACAGTTTATAGGTTTCCCATTTAATACGGTTATTCTTTGGAGCCGCAGATCCGGTGGGAAGTTTATTTTTTCGTTTAAAACGAACGTAGCCGTCTCGTATACTCTTCCACTGCTTCTTACAACTCTCGCCTATAATTTAAATATGTTACTGCTAATATTGTTATGCTAAATAATATGCAATACTTCTTTTAATATTTATTGTGTTTTCTTTTAGATTTATAGCTACAGGGGAAAGTTTTGCATCATTAGCATTTTCATATCGCATATCCAGCTGTTATATTTCGAGAATCGTAAAGCAAGTATTGAAATTAATACGAGAGAAACTTGTGCCGGTTGCTATGCCTCCTCCAAGCAAACATAACTTTAAAATAATTGAAAAAGATTTCTGGGAAAAATTGAATATACCTAATTGTGTTGGCAGTGTTGATGGCAAGCACGTACGTATAAAATCACCACACCACAGTGGATCACTATTTTTTAATTACAAAGATTATTTCTCCATCGTATTGCTGGCAATAGTAGATGCTAATTACAAATTTATTGCAATCGACGTAGGATCTTATGGAAAAGAAGGCGATAGCAATATATTCAAAAAATCTGCAATGGGAAAAAAAATATCTAGCAACAATTTAAATTTACCTAATTCGAAAAATTTACCTGGTACAGATGATATTTTACCACACTTTTTGATTGGAGACGAAGCTTTCGCTCTTGATACATACATGATGAAGCCATATTCTCGAAAAGTGGCAACATTAGACCACCAAAAGGAGATTTTTAACTACAGATTATGTCGTGCTCGGCGTGTTGCAGAAAACGCATTCGGGTTGTTATCCCAGGTTTTCAGGGTATTTTATACACCCATAGCAATTTCACCAGAAACTTGTGATAATCTAATAGTAAGTGCATGTTGCTTGCATAATATTTTGCGCGACGCATATCTCGAAAGCAATGAAAGGGCATTCTATCCCTTGAATGAAGAAGAGAGGGCGAATATCAATTTGGTGAGAATGGCGAGTACAAGTGGCACTATTTGGGTGGCTTATGGGTTCGAGAAAAGCTCAAAGGCTATTTTTGTTCCCAACAAGGTGCGTTACCCTGGCAAGAAAATGTTTTGCAACGCACGAAGTAATTGATATACAAGTTAATAATAAACTAATTTCGCACTAAATTTAAATAAAAACTAGTTCTAAATAAATAAACGCTCACTTGTTTTATTTAATTCTCCAGCTATTTCTTGCCAAATATTTTCTCTTACTTGGTAATCTTTGTACCCTGACGTCTTTAAATCGAACAATGGGGGGTGCTGGCGTACTAAATTAATTAATTTTTCATTCTCCTCCTCTGCGCAACGGTCCATAATGCCCAACTGCACGCGACTATACTGTGCCTGTACAAGTATGCTGTCTGCCGCTCAACGTCATGACGAGTTACAACTTGTCGCGCGGCAAAGGTCGGAACTGCGCCGATATAAAACAATGCTGCAAAGTATTGTCGTCTGCCGCCCAGACATGTGCAGTTGCCGTCTGCCGCTGCAGTCTGCCGTCTGCCGCGTGTCTCGGAAGTCTACCTTTATGGGACCTCGGCTTCGCCTCGGCCACACAAACCATGCTCATACTCGTAAAACTATAGTTTCTGGCCTAGTGATACAAATAACTATAGTTTCATAAGAATAATAATAATTGCATTATAAATATTACATTTTTTGCGTTAATAACGGATTAGTTGCCTAGGCAATTGTCATCACCCAAAGAGAATTGCGAAAAAAATAATCAGTACTTCACCATGAGAACGAATATGAGTAGGTACGCAATCCTTGTATATTGTGCTTGTTACTATAATAGATATATTGGACCACGTTTAGATGAGTTCATATAACATCGGGTAACTATGGAACTAAAACTCGTGCTGTATATCTTTCAACAGTAACGGATCATATTGATATAAGAAACCTCATGCTGATCATGAAAGTTATTGGTAATATTGGAATATATGTAAAGCTCCGACATATCTAACCTAAAGCTTTCATAGTTTGAAATAAATGTTCCGCAATTTTTACTAATGTTGTAGAACCACTTTCTCAATATCACTTCCACAACTTAGCACTGCGCACATTCATTTTGATAATTGGTTCTGCATACTTATGCTTTGTATTTTTAATTACTGCCAGCGGCGGCTGATGTAGGTATATGTCACAGAGAGGGCTCTGAGAATGATCGTACTACTTCGAATGGTTTGTGAAATCTGTTTCTATTCTAAGAAGTTCGATTATTGTCAGAGCTCACTCCAGTGACGCAAGCACCAGCCGCCGCTGACTATTATGGAATATGGAGCCCAATATTTTCCAATATTCGCGTACTTCAAAGCACGAATACGCAACGTGCATCAAAACATCGTTGGCTACGCCGTGATAAATGAAATTGAATCAGATTCTGAGTGATTTTATTTTTGTCTATGTTTCCGTATCGTATATACGTTAAGGCTGGCGTTCCTTACTCGATTTCGGTATAAAAAGAAAGCTGAAAACTATGTTTATATAATTGCTTAAATTTTTGCAAGATGGATAGTTCATACCAGTTAGCATAGTTGACATTGTCAATCTATTTTTTTAAACTGCGCTGGATCCATATGTATTCTATATTACATCTTTACCTACGCCTTATCCTTATGCATCTTCTAATGTGAAAATGTAAGCTAACAAAATATAATGGCATTTAGAGTCTTTTTTCTTTAAAGTAAATTGATAATTTGTTGACTGTGAAAGACTCATACAAGATAAAGTTTTATTATCATGTATTTTATTGCAGATTTCAATAATGTACTCCATTGTGATACCACTTAAAATCAAAAATGAAAATAATTGTTATCTTATTCATTGTTATGGGATATAGAACGATATCCTTAATTACCCATTCACAATCAAAATTATGTAGTGTAGAATTTGACGTAAATCTATTTTATTTATAAAAGTTTGTACAATATTTTTGATGACTGTCATTGCATTTAAACCGTTCAATAAATTCATACATCTTGTACCTACATAGAGATTGCATGATTTATATAGTTATGAGGTAATGCATAGAGAAGACAAATTGCTTGGTACCTTTACAACAAACGTACCTGCACTTTGAGTCAGATTGTTATAACATTATTGGGTACTAAATTATGTAACTTAGGGGTTTTTTCTTATCTATTTGATTTTGTTTATAAAGAAAAATTGACCCATATAAATATCAATTTTGCCCAGACCGCCTGATAATAAAACAAAAATGCAAATGTGTTTGTACTAATATGTACGTATTCATATAGATTTATATGTATTATTAAAAAAAAAAAGTAGCTTCAGAAGCTATTTTATTTTTATATTTTCGGAACGTAAGATAATGGTACAATTTACAAAGAGATTTTCGATTTTAAAATATTAAATCTTTTATTTTTAATGACCTCATGTTTTCTTTTAATAATATATATACGATTACATATATATTATATTATATGAAATTCAGGTGTAGTTTATAAGTTGATTTATATATTTGCGATTATATTTTTTGTCATTTTATTATTATTAATAATTACTGTCTTTGTAAATGTAGAACTAACAAAATTAAATGATTGTAGTCTGTGATGTATTGAAGGGTGACTAAAAAACTATTTATTATCGTAGATCATATATATTATAGAAGTATTATTGAATAATTGTATTTTTCTATATTCAGAAAATGAATGAAAAAAAAAAGATTAACATGTAAGAAACAGCTTCCGTTTTTTTTTTTTGTTGTGGATGTTATATTATTATTATAATTACGATGAAGTTTGAAGTCATTGTTATATGAAATTTTGTTAAGTAAGAAAAATAAACACAGGATACTTACAAACATTGATAATGTACAACATCACATTTTGAGTAATGGAACAGTGAAGAAATGTATACAATGTAGATCTTTTAAAAATATTACCTGTACTTCGCCCTTAAACATAAATAAAGAGATATATACAAATTTGAACGTATTATTTATCGAATAATTTCTATTTTTGTGTTATCGTAGCAGACCTGTTTTCCTCTTCAATTGTTATTTATAGTATTTAGTGATGGTGTTTCAAAATCTTGCTTACATATTAGTTTGAATGTTGGAGTACAAATACAAAACTTGTTTTTTATTTCGTCTAAATAATAACAATTCCATGTATTATTTGTTAAATACCTAAATATTTAAGTGTTTTACGTTAATAATACCAATATTTGATTCTTTAAGATATTGAATAATAGCAATGTTAATCGATTGAACTTGATTTTATAATAATAATAATAATAAACTATATTTGTCCAAAAGTGTTACACTACTGACAGGACAACAAATAAACGCGAAACTATGCGTTCAAAACAAAATAAAATAAAATTGATTGCCTATAAATAAAGTTACAATAACACTAACTACGAAAAAGCAAACACAGAAAATTGATATAAGTAACCGTAACCAAAAAAAAATTAAATGACAGAATTGGTGAAGTATACAACCCCAAGCAATAATAATAACTAAAGGGCGGAATATATGTACGTCAATTCAGTTAAAATATGCGCATATATATGCATCGTTTTTCTCTGAAATATGCAACAATATGCATTTATTTGTCGAAATATGCAATTATATGCCTTGAATATAACATGGAAAAATGGAAATAAAGAAACGCCGACTCTTACAAAAATTATTTATTTTAAGTAAAATTAAAAGAAAAACATAATAGGTAAAATTTTCAACCTGAAATAGTATAAAATGCATTTATAACGATATATTTTTCAAAATTTTCCAATAAAAATGTTTGCATTCTGTCTGTAAAAATATTGTACAATATGCTGTTCTAATAGTTTCTGCAACTCTGTTTATCCCGTGTAAAAGACAAGTGACATGTCGTACCATATTGGGATAAAATATTTTTAAGTTTTGGCCTACTTTAACCATATACGGCGCTGCGTCAGACAAAAATACTAAAAACTTCTCTACTGGAACTGGATTTGATAAAAAAAAATTTGATAGAGACTGCTGAATAAATCGAGTTACGGTCACATTATTTGTTTTGTCTAACTGTTTAGAAGATATTAAATATGGTTTCCCTGGCTCATTTTCTTGAACCCCTCCAATCATAAGATGTGCGATATATCGACCACATGAGTCTGTGCTTTCATCAACAATAATATAAAAATGTTCATCGTCCAGTGAAACTTTAATTTCTCCAATTACGGTTTCGTATACTGTTTGCACATTCTTCTTTCTAAGTGTGGATTCGTCAGGGATGTTTTGATTACAATATTTTTGCAAAAAATCTCTGAATTGTGTATTTTGCAGTTTCTTCAAAGGTATATTTGCTGCGACTAAAGCTTTGCATAAGTCTTGATGAAACACCTCCTTTTCACTCTTTGGTTTGACATTTTGAAATGCGGTTTGCACACACTGCTGAACAGGCACAGATTTATTTTTCTGCAACTTAGCTTTATGCATAGCTGTTTTCAAGTGTTGATCAATTTGGAACTTATTTACAATGATTTTGGCACAAACTTTGCAAAACACTTTATCCCCACTGAACTCCAACTCAGGAAAATTTTTAATCCACGAAGCGGCTTTCGGCATTTTAGGCGTTTGAAATAAAATATTTTCGAAATCACTCTTTTCACACTGGAGTCTATCGACAAACTAAACTATACAATATAAATACAAAAGAATAGACCACATCTGTTCCCATTAGGCAAGCTGATTACTTGGAAATTCCTAAACACCCAATAAATGCCGGCAATAAACCATATAATAATAAAACGGGTGAGTCGACAAAACCTACCCACCTTTTAAATTATTTCAATTACCTGCAAGGGTCGCACTTAATCTTTTGATAAAACGAAAAACATAAAAATATGCACACAAATTTTATTTTTGCCGAAATATGCAATTTTTTGTGAAATTTGTTAAAATATGGAAATATATGCACTTTGCGTATATTCCGCCCTTTAATAATAACCAAATAAACTAAACTGGCGCATTACGCTTAAAAATAAAGAAAGATACAAAATAAAGATAAAGCATTGCAAAACAATATTAATCATAAAATCTATTCAAATTTTTCATCATGTGAAATACCGGAGACCTAACTAACACGTTGGTTTTGGCAGTAGCAAGACGCAAGTAATCTGTGGAACGGGTGTTACGCGCGGGCACATTAAAATCTAGACAAGCTAACAGAGATGCCGAATCAACAACACCTGCAATTAAATTGAACATAAATCTACCACTGTATCTGTCACGCCTTTCAGATAAACTATGAAAGTTATGTTGCGTCAACAAAGCATTATAATCACTACCATACCCCCGGCACTCTCTTTACCGCCAACAATTGAACTGGTGCTGCGATCTAACCGTCTTGAGAGGAACTATGTGTATTGATTGAGGTCTGCTGCGATGGCGCTGAACACAATACAAAAATATTGTTTTCCGGCCGGTCAATACGTCATAACGCGTCATCAGCACGTGATACTGAGGTGCCCATGCGTCATGCTTTTGTGTTGATGGTTATTTGTGATTTATATTTTGAGAAATTTAGTGTGACTACTTCACAATTGTGTGATTTGCGGTTTAAAGTATATTGTTGCTACGACAGTCCATTTATTCTCAAAACATCGGGCTACCATGTTACATTTGTACATTCCTGCGATGCGGTTACATCTACTACAATATTATTTACAATGTCAACAATTTAGGTAGATATCTATTGAAATTTTATGCCTGTTTGCAGCAACACGTTAATTTTGGATTAATTTTAATTAACATTTAGAATTGTGACATTCATGTATACATCCCATATGTGAATTAAAATTAAACCAAAATTAATTTGTTGCAAATGGGCATAACATTTCAATACGTATCTTAAAGTTTTATGTTGTATATTACTTTAATGCATATATATCTACCTAAATTGTTGACATTGTAAATAATATTGTAGTAGATGTAACCGCATCGCAGGAATGTCTTTTACTAAAATAATTTCCAATTTAAATATCCCGCTTACTATCCTAGTTCTGCTTTTACAGAAATCTTTTTTCTCGGCATTAGTTAGGTATATAGTTTCCATCAAGACGTCTAGATGGCTACAAGAAGCAAGTTTTTAAAAAACTTCTGAGTGGCTATTCTCTTCTCTGATCACTACCACGGCCGGGGTAAGTCCCATTTAGTCTAAACGAGAGGTAGTTTAAACAGCGTTTTTGTACTCTTTCAATGAGGAATTGCACAACTTTTTTTTTATGTCATAGAATGATAGAGAATGTTGTAATATATAGCCCATCATTAACCTTCTTTTAAATTGTTTCTCATTAAGGCATAATTAATTTTCTTAAAGTGCTCTGACGTCACAAGTTCTTTCATTCATAAATTCTTAGTCGGCATGATTTGGCAATGGAGCGATAGTCATCGTAGTTCGCATCATCATCGCAGATAAATAATTTTAAGTTCGCTGTTCGCATGCTTTGCGCGTACAGATGGCGTAAATGTATTATTACGATATTCTGTGTTTATTTTATTGTGATTTCAATATAGATTTAAGTAAAAATGACTCAACTTTAAAAGTCTTCTTGGACAATCTAAGAACCTACAATTTGTACCCATCAGTTTGGATTCCCACTAGGGTAGCTAATAGTTCTCAATCTTCTATTGACAACATATTTATCAATATAGATTCCTATGGCAGTGACGTGGTTCCCTCTGCGCTATCAGACCACTAAGCCGAAGTCATCTGGTTCGCATCTGAGGATCAAAAGCTACGGGAGATGTCACTAAATTAGAGCTGTGGAAACTAACACAACATTGTCTGGCATTAATAAAAGAAGTTTTCCGTGAGTTCGACTGGACTCCAGTTGTGAGTATCGCTGAAGCTGACGACTGCTATGTGGCTTTCGCGGGATTATTCGAGAGTTACTATAGAGAAATTTATAAAAAAAATGTACCTATTTTAAAAAGGCAACTATATGAAGATATGCTGAAGGGTAGATTAGAAAGGAATGTTTATAAGACTTATTGTGAGCAACTGAGAAAAGAAATTAAAGATTCTAAAAAACAATCATATTCAGAATTCATAGTTAATTCGAGAATCAAAAGCAAAGCTACGTGGGAGGTAGTAAATCAATTACAGGGCCGTACTAAGAAACAACCTTTTATTATAACGAGATATCATTAGGCAATTGAAAAAGGTAGCTAAGTCTACCGAAACGTCTGATATGTTTTAACTCTATTTTAATACAGCCATATTTTTCAAATAACATCTTTAAAATTTATAGACATACGGCTAAGCAAATAAACAAACTTGATACCTGATACTATGGTGCTGCACCTTACCGATCCTAATCATTGTGCGTGTAATACGTGGCTAGAATAATACCAAAGCAATCGGACCGGATGGAATATCAATCTCCCTCTTGAAATTTTGCTCGGACGAACTTGCGATTCTATTGGCTCACATTGTGAACATCTGTTTCCAGCAGGGTTTCCCGGAAAGCTAAAGTCAACAAAGCCTCTACACAAGTGTGGTGATAGGACCGACATTAACAATTATAGGCCAATAGCTCTCATATCTACCATATCCAAGATCATTGAGGGACTCATATACAACAGGATGGTCAAATTTATATCAAGACACAGCATTATTCATACCAATCAGAACGGTTTCATGAGTGGAAGATCTACAGCACGTGCCACCTTCCAGCTGCTAGAGGAAATGACATCTGGTCTCAGTAATAGGGAATTAACAGTTTGTGCTCTAATGGACCTCTCTAAAGCCTTTCACAATATTCATCATAATGTCCTTCTACAAAAACTCGAAGTGATTGGCTTTAGGAGCGTGGTCCAGGATTTACTGGGATCATACTTGACGGACAGGAGACAATGCGTAGCGGTCCATGACTCAACAGGTACACAAATTACATCACCTTGACGTACAACTTCACATAGAGTGCCTGAAGGTTCTGTTCTTGGTCCGCTGCTTTTCTTGCTGTACGTCAACAACTTACCGGGGATTATCAATGGCTTTGCTGTGCTATACGCGGATGACAACTCGTGCATTGTGCGGGAGAGGGCATGCGAGGATCTTAAAAATAACCTAGAACTTATCTCCGAAATATGGATGAATGGTTGTAACAAAATAATCTAACATTGAACACCAAAGAGACACACATCCTATCTTTCAAATTGCACGCTGCAGACTTCACTATTGAGCACAACGGTGACCTACTTACCAGTGTGGATCATGCTTGTTTCCTAGGAATTGTCATCGATGGGTTGTCGTGGGCTTCCCACATTGACGATTTGTCAAAATCAGCGAGTCGTTTGTATTACAGTTTGAGGGCGATATCTCGGAGTGTGAACGTTAAAACAACCTTGTTAGTCCATCACGCTTGTGTGCAGTCTCGATTGCAATAGGGTATCGTTTTTTATGGGATGGCACTGTGAACGTTCAGAGAGTGTTTGTGCTCCAGAAGATTGGTTAAGGGCAGTGTTTCAACTACAAAATAGCAACTCCTGCAAGCTAATATTTAAAAGCTATAAAATACTTATCCTTCCATGTTTGTATATTTTGGAGTCAGCTGCATTTGTCAAAAACTTTTATACTAATATTTTCAAAAACTATGAATCTGTTCATGTATTAAATAGAGGTACAGCCAACACGCTGCTGTTGCCCCCCACAACCCATTTAACAAGTATACAGAGACAAGCGGTGTAGCATTGTATTAGAGTTTTTAATCACCTGCCGCTAAAATTACGGGATTCATATATATTTAAATCAATTCTTAAAAAGTTTTTATACTGTGATAGACCACTAACATTTTGATCTATTGTTTACTATTTATTTATTTATTATTTGTAATTTATTTTACTTTATATATGTATATGTTTGCCTGACTTAAACCTATAGAATAGGTTTTCATTCTTCTCCTTTGTTTTTTTGTATGTATTATGGCATTATGGAAATAAATCTATATTTATTTATTATTTTATATCCTAATGACCCTGGAGATCCAGAAATTTCTTCAAGAATGGAAAATCGCAAAATTAATCTTCTTATTAAAGAAAGATAAAGAACCAGACTCTCCAGCGTCTTACAGACCACTCCGCCTTTTAAGTACACTTAGTAAATTATATGAGGCGTTAATTAGGCTACGACTGTCAGAAGAACTAGAGCTAAAGGGGGAGCTATCAAAAAATCAATTTGGTTTTATTAAAGGAAGATCTACAATACATGCCGTAGAGACAGTCAAGAACATACTGAAGAACTGTAAAGAAAAATGGTGTGTTATGATAGCACTCGATGTACAGAACGCTTTCAACACAGCCGATTGGAATCTCATAATTGAAAACGTGAAGAAAAGGGGCATCTCCGCGTACCTATAAGTGAACCTAATATCAAACTACCTGAATAGCAGATATCTTCAGATCGATAGAAGCGTTAGACTTGAAAACAGCGTGGGAGTTCCCCAGGACTCGGTCCTTGGCCCGACGCTGTGGAACATCCTCTACAATGACGTGTTTGAATTAAAACTATCAGGGAAAGCAT
This sequence comes from Cetonia aurata, assembly GCA_949128085.1. Classification (NCBI taxonomy): domain Eukaryota; kingdom Metazoa; phylum Arthropoda; class Insecta; order Coleoptera; family Scarabaeidae; genus Cetonia; species Cetonia aurata. The sequence continues at coordinate 6,553,177 of OX421885.1, forward strand.
ACACGGGTGGGTACGCTGACGATCTTGCACTCGTGGTAACGAACATGCTCTTGTCACAAACGTTAATGAGAACCTAAGGCGTATAACCAAGTGGATGTCGGAAAACAATCTACGAATTGCACCGCAGAAAACGGAAGCTATTATCTTAAAAGGCAAAAGAAAAAGAGCCCATATCTACTTTACTGTAGGGGCCACAAGAATAGTACCGGCTAAAAGCGTGAAATCTCTGGGAATAACTCTGGACCAGAGACTAACGTTTGGTGAGCACGTGAATAAAGTCTCAAAAAAAGCCGAGGAGAGAGCAGCAATGTTGTCACGTATTATGCCAAATATAGAAGGACCAAGTTATCACAAAAAAATGGTTCTGAGTGGGGTCGTGCACTCTATTTTGCTCCATGGTGCACCCGTATGGCACACAGTAGTAGATAAAAAAGTGTACGTAAGTACTTTGGAAAAGCCACAGAGGAAGATATTAATAAGAATCGTCTCGGCGTATCGCACAGCATCAACCGTGGCACTACAAGTTATAACAGGTAAACCACCTATCGATCTGCAAGTACGAGAAAGGCAGTATGTACACGAAAATGGCGGTATGATAGCCTATAAACGCGCTAGAGAGATTACCTGGGAAGCGTGGCAAAAGAGATGGGATAGTGAGACCGGCAAAGCCCAATGGACGAAAAGGCTAATTAAGGATGTTAAATCATGGGCTGTTTGTAAACATCGAAGAATTGATTACTATCTGTCACAGGTCTTGACGGGACATGGCACTTTTAGACAGTATGTAAAACGTTTTGGCAAAGACATAGAGGACGCATGCATCTACTGTTTAAACCTACACTACAATGGAGCACACCATCTTTAACTGTCCCAGATGGAACAATTTCAGAAAGCCAGTCTAGGACGCATTGGGCACAATATCACGGGATAACTTGGTTCTAAAACTGCTGGAGTGTAAAGAAAACTGGAAATGTATTTACAGTATGGTTGCCAATATCATGCAAAGCAAAGAATGCGAGGAACGGCAAAGACAGGGTAGAGCGTGATCCAAGGTAGGAGGGATTGCTTTATGAAGACCGCTGGCACTCTGAGGGTATATTACATCAACGTTTCCGGAGTGCCAGAGAAGGCTATCTGAAGGGTTTTAGGGGAAAGATACAAACCATGAAAAATTATTGCAATTCCTGTGAAATGGTAATTTTTTTCATAATTATGGTTTTAATTTAAGTAGTAGAGAATAAATAGCACTAATATAAAAAAATGCCACAAATAATGTTGAATGAATACTTAAGTAACAGAATTAGCAAACGATATTACACAAACAGATATAAGTAAAATATGCAATTATACACACTAAAAAATATTTGCAATTCCTACAGAAAAGTTTTCTATTAAATTTCCCAATTTTTGGCAAGTTTACCTTATACGTTACTGGAATTTTCTGAAGGAATTGCAAATATTTTTTAGTGTGTAAGTACCTATGTTAATGAAAATAGTAAATTATTTTTTTCATTTTCATGATGTTAATAACTGTATCTATCTAAATTTCCAATTTGTTTATAGAAGCTGGTGATTAAAATGAAACATTAATTAATTAATGTTTCTTTGATAGTTTGTCAACAATTAACACATTACCACATCAACAGTATATGATAAAGGACATTCATATTACAAAATATGCTGTATTCTTTTAATTTTGCGTTGTTTAAACTGAAAAGAAAAAATAAAGTTTCTTAAATTTTGAGGCTGGGTGCATTCACTGACTACATTAACAAAAATAAAAAGATCAATTTACTTTATTTTCGCCTTTGAGGTCTTAAATTAAAATCACAAATTATTTTTTCATATAAACATATATGTCTACAAATAAAAGAAAATCCCAGACTCCCTATATTATTTTTAAACTCGACACAAAGTAAAATGTTTACCGGTGTATATGTGCACATGTCCGTCTACAACTTTTTTTCTCCAGAATTTAAAAACTTTAATATAAAAAACGATACAATTTATTTATAATTCTATTATAACGTCCAAAATTTTTAGTTTAAAACGTGCGTACAGACTTGAAGTGTATTTAACATTAAAAAATGAACAATATCGAAGAGGAATATTCAATTGCGCTTTTTGAAGATGGCACAAAAGAAATGATACCGAAAGCATGGATTCAAGACTATTTAAAAGAAGAAAATTCTGGTAAGACTGCAAAAATTATTTAATTCAATATAGATACCTTAACACGAAAATAATATTATTAAAATAACTAATTAACTATTTCAGACAACGAATCTGATGTTGAAATACAATGCGATGCTCCAAAACCACAACAAACATCTGCTTCGCAATCTCAACATTATTCTCTAGTGTTAGACACGCAATATTGCGAAACCACAAGTAAAGCAGTTTTATACTATACTCTACTTTTATATATAAAAAATTCTTTATTATTTTTATAGGAAAGACACTTCAGACGCTGACAAATGAAGTTATAGAAAATAAAAATGCTATTCTCAGATTACAGAAAAGTATCGACCACTTATTATGCATTGCTACTGGGGAATCTGAGCCAGAAGTAAATCTTTCACAACCTGCTGAAACTTTGAATGAATTCCTTGCTATAGAGGAACATATAAAATTAAAACAAAATTTTGATGATTTGGTAGGTTTCTTATATGTACAGTAAAATATGAATATGAATCTAAAGGAATTTAAATAAAGAAAAATCAATGCTGTCTGATTTATTTTGCTTAACGATATGAAATGTATTTTAGCTGCGTACTCTATCAATAATAGGTGGTAAAACGGTGGAATCGACAACTAGAAAGATTTGGAGTAGGCTTTGTACAACGCAGTTAGCTTCAACCATATGCTGGACGGGTGCTAACGGAAAATATTGTCTAAAACCTTTGGTTTTAAATAGACTGGTTAGAGGTACGTTTATCATTTTTGTTACTATCTTCTACAAAATTTTTGTTTTGGTATTCTTCTAATTTTAAAAGTACCTAGGTAATTAAGTTGATATATATAAAAGAAAACACACTGACTAGTTTTTAGTTTTGTTCTGACTGATAAATAGCATAAAATTTTATCAAAATTAAGCAATGCTGTTCAAATATTATAATTATGAGTCACTAGCTATTATGTCTATTTATTTTTGTTATAAACCATTTATTCCTTAGAATATTTATGTTTGATTAAGAATTTATCAAAAACAAAAGGAAGCTGCATATTATTGTAAAGCGAAACAGGCGATTGCTAATAGTGATTGATTGCTAAATATACTTTAAACGATATTGTTCACTTCATTTGTTAAGATATGTACGCCTCCCAACTAAAGTAATGACGTCGTCTAAAGTGCTACGGCTATCAAAACTATTCACCATTTGGACAGGCGCGCGTTCGGCCGGCATCGACATTTCCAGGTGAAAGGTTTGTTAGGGCAGAGAATTGTAAAATGCTTCACAATTACGCAAATCAGGTAGAAAAATGCAAATTCTTTAATTTTAAAAAGAAACGTTGTATATTGCGGTTTGCACACACACAAAAATCTGTTTCACAGCGTGTGCCCAATTTGCTCTTAAATCTTGAACTCTTAATTTTTACGTTTAAAAATAATGCAGTGAATGTGTAGGTAGATTAAAAAATGAGTTGCATTACTTATTTACTTTGCATAGTAAACTATACCAAAAGAAATGAAGTAGTTACACGCTTACCAAATTTAGTATTTATATTCAAGCTTATTTTAAAAATGTAGTCAGTAGAAAAGAATAGAGTAATGCTTCATAATAATGAGGTATATACACATAGATAATCTGTTGATTTGAAGAAAATGAAAATACAAAAATCAATGAGAGACAGGACACACCAAGTGAAAATAAAACAGGAAACGAAATAGAAACTAACGTGACAAGGAGTACAAGACAAATAAAACTACCAGAATATCTATTAGACTATGAATTATATCAAGCATATTGCCTAACTACTATGGAGGAAGAAGAACCACAAACATACCAGGAAGCAATAAGAAAGAGATGGAAAGATGCCATAGATAAAGAATTAGAAGCGCATGAAAACATGAAAACTATAGACACCAAATGGGTATTGCCACGAAAAGTTCCACTACATAGAAATAAATAGATTTAAGAAATAATGTATTGTATCAAGGGATTTAATGCGAGGTATTGGCATTAAGAAAAAATTATAATTTAAAAAAGGTTGGGTAATGCGGCAAAAGTATATAATTTAAGGTCGGGTAAATCAAACGAGGAGGAAATCGATTTAAAAGTCACATTAGACGAAAATGCATTTACCCGCAGTGATAAAACTTTACGGTCACCACCACCGGTAAATTTAGGCGCTATTACAAAAGTTCAAATAAAAGTAACGTCCGCGCAACAAGCAGTCATCACGACAACAGCATCCACCCAAAGTACAACCATCACGACAACAACATCGTCTGCATCATCAGCACCGATATGTAGTACCTTTTATGAAAATATAAGATTTCTACAACAACAACCTATTGCGACCACAAATTATGATACTCTTAAACCTAGAGCAAACGCCACCCCAGTACTTCCAACAGAAATTCCTTTCGACATTGATTTGTCGAATATTTTTGATACTGGAACTAACAATCAACGAACATTTTCCTTTCCAAATCAACGGCAGCCGACCATCGACAAAACACCTCTTTCTTCAAGACAAAAGTGATATTAAATTTAGATACGAATACAAGTTTACCATACCAAAATTTCGCAAAAAATTTGAATGACAGTCACACCATCGCGTCGATAGGATTGCATAAAAATCCATTAATTCCAAAATTTATGGAGCCTCCTAATGCCAATCCCAAGATTATGATAAATAATACTCAAAACTTTATTATTAAAGATTTATCATATATAACAGAACACAAACATTTAATATCCTACCTAAGTGACGAGCAAACTTTAATGAGTGGAAAGCAGCATTAGGTGAGGTATTGAGAGACATATCGGCGCTACAAAAAGTAAAACACACAACTGCAGAACATGTCGCAGAAAAGCAATCTTGTGCATAGTAGCCACTCCTTAGTGTTAGGCTGTGTATACATTGCAGTAAAGCGAATTAAAAAGATCCTCTTGTTTTTCCAGATGGAAGATGTAAAGTGAAGTTCAAACAGGCTACTAGTTAAAATACCCCCTAAACAAGATGTTGCTTCCATATCTTAGAGTATTTTTGCTATATTGTGGGAATTAGCATGTATCTAGTTCTAACTTGTTTTTTTTTCCAATGTTTTATGTATCCATGTATTTCCGTGCCCCAACGCTGAGCGTCTCCCGTTTTGAAAAGGCAAGACAGAGAGGAGGTACCTTTAGTCTGCTCATTTACTCCATCTGAACTGAGTAGGGTGGAGAGGAGCAGTGCTAAGCCAGCAGCTATGTCTTCCTGGATAATCCAGACGTTTACTGCGTACACCTGACAGGGAATGGTGTTGCGGCCACAACACTGTCTGTCGATATGCGCCTGGAACGTTATATCCGGCTGTGAAGAAAATAAGGAATAGGCACCTGTCCAGTAACTTAGTCTAAATGGGACAAAGATGGGCAGCGTACGCCATAAAAGGAAAACAAAGGGATTCGTTCGATTCGAGCAGAAGGATACCGCCAGAAAAGAGGGGAGAAGCGACGCTTGGGGAACATCATGGAAAACAATGTTAATATTTTGTTGTTTCACTTTATAAACATTTAAAAAAGCTTTCAATAATTTTGCAAATCTTAATCTTTGTAATTTTACTCTGTAATTTTAAATCTTCGACTTAACGTATTTACTTTGTAAATATTTGTAAAAAAACTTTAATTAGGTAATTTTAAGATTTTAGATGAGTAAAGTAATTCATTTCTTTTTAGTTAGCTACTTTTTGTTGGCTAGTTAGTAGAGTACAGGAACGCAACTGTTGATTGGGCAATAAAAGTTAATTTAGTATGTAAGTAATTAAGTTAGATATAAGTAAGTAATGGAACTTTGGTGGTTCCACCCTAGTTTGGTTTTCAAATATGCTGGAGTATATTTTTTGGGAAGAGGGGGTAATGCCACGGAAAGTTCCACTACATAGAAATAAATAGATTTAAGAAATAATGTATTGTATCAAGGGATCGGAGCTGGTATGCCGGAACCTCGTCAGCACTTTGCGAGACATCGGCTCGTGCGAGGTATTGGCATTCTGGTGCTGGAATAATCTTAAGTGCGTTGCATAAGCTATCCCCCAACACGCAAGGCGAAGGGTACGTGACAGTATTCAAACTAAAAGAAAATGGAATCAGAAAAGCAAGAATAGTAGCGAGAGGCTATCAACAAAAAGATGGTCAATTTACAAACAATTACGCATCAGTAGCAAGAATCTCAACGGTATGAACACTACCAGCAGAATCTATACAAAAGTAATGGAAATTGAAACAATTGGACATTACTACGCCATTCCTAAATGGAGAACTAGACACGGCGATTTACATTAAAGCACCAGAAAGAATTAAAATAGGAGAAAACAAGGTATTAAAATTAAACAAAAGTTTTTAACCACTTTGAAAGATCTTTAAATGATTTTTGCCTATATAAGAGCAACAATTTATGGCTACTGATTTATGTAGATAATATTATCCTGACCGGTGAAGAGTTTTCACCAAACGAGTTCACAGTAATATTACAAAAGGAGTTTCAAATCAAGGACTTTGGTGAACCAAGTTCATTTTTAGGGATTGAAATAGAAAAGAAAAATGAAACTTTGAAGATAACACAGAGAAGACAAATAAATAGGATGTTACAAAAATATGGTCTTTCCGAATGTAATGGAACAAAATCTCCATTAACAAAAGGTTTCCAAGCCGACACAACTGAAGACATATGTGAGGATCTTTCCTATGATGTTCGTGTCTACAGTTTCGCGTCCAGACACCACCTTTGCGACATCGTATTTAAGCCAATATTTGGATAAACCTACGAGAAGTCTGTGGGCACAAGTTAAACGAGTCCTACGATATTTAAAACAAACCGTTAACATTGAATTTCTATACACAAGGTCTAACGAGAATCTAGTTGAAACATACTCAGACGCTGGTTGGGCAGGTGACCGATTAGATAGAAAAAGTGTATCTGGTTCAATTACCCTATATTGTAGGAATATTATATCATGGCTATCGCGAAAACAAAATTGCGTTGCGCTTTCGACGGCCGACGCTGAATATGTGGCGGCGGCTACAAGTGCAAGTGAACTAATGTATACCAAGAGACTGTTTGCAGATTTGAACGACGATTATGTAAAGTGTATCTTGTATATATTGACAATAAGGGGGCGATTGACTTAACGAAATCATTTGAAAATAGCAAGAGGACCAAACACATAGACATCAAAATACATTTTATAAAAGATTTAGTACTAAAACAAGAATTTGACGTTACATATGTTTCATCTCAAAATAATTTATCAGCCATGTTAACAAAAACCCTATCGGTGGATAGATTTAATAAACTCAAAATAGCACTTAAGATATTGTAATAGTTTAGCTCAAATATTTTTTATTTCCGATTTATACGTACCTTACTTAACTACTTTTAAGTCGTAGCGGGGTGTTAGGATTTCATAGTTATCTTAAGTTGGTATTAGTTGTAGTAGTAGCGGTTAACAAGAACAGTGTTTCAAAAGATAAGTAATCAATTTAGTGTAAAATTTTATATAATAAAGAAATTTTCAAAGATTAGTGAGTTATATTAATAATTTATAATCAACAATATAATAAAAACTTTATAGTTATTAATTGGTCAAGAATATGTCATACTATTTAGAAAACTAACGTTTTCTGTGTTGATAAAATGGTATATAGCAATACTTTTCATTTACTTCGTTATTTTTTCCAGAGCATTCTTTTTGTTTTGTTACATCTTACCTCATTGTTTGTGTAGACTTTTATTTATACAATAACAATTATATAACTACAAATTGTAATTTTTGCTGACAACATTAAAATAGATTAGCCACCTAAAATAAGTTTATTTCAAAGTTAGCATGCAAATTGAAATACAAATAATATAACCATACCAAATGTTTTTATTTTCATATAAACCCAAATTTTACCACACTTTTGTGTTACATTTCCCTGCTGAGAGTGGTAAACATTATATTTCATTTATAATATAAAATTATTATAAACAAGTTAATTACACGAAAAGTAATGTAAATATTGAACCTTATAAGCATATCAACTTCATTTCTTTCCGAATACTTTATTAATAAAGTACGGAAACAATTAATTCTACTTAATTTGTCATCTACACTTTTAGTTAATTATTCTTCAACGTTAATATATTGAAAGTTGCTAATCGCCTCCAAGCTGTGAAAATGGTATTTTCAAAACATATTTATATTGCAAAATACATATATACGTTTTCCTTGGATACTACATAATTTCAATTCTCTTACCTGATTTGTATAATTGCCAGGTATTTTATCCTAATAAATCTCCTACCTGCAGAAACCGATGCCAATCCAACGCGCGCTCTCCAAAAATGGTGAGTAGTTTTGATGATTACTGTGCCTTAGACGACGACATTACTTTAGTCCGGAGCTGTGCATATGTTAAGGAGTAGCTTGCAGTTTTTTAATTCACAGCCCTGTGGCGCTACATACTATAATCTTCAGTTTACAAAAGATTAATTACCAAATTATTAATGCTGCCATATTTTACACATATTTTTATAAAACCAATATTTTAACCAGTGCAGCTTGCCTAGGATATTCAATATTTAATGTATTTTCAGATGCTGTATTGGCAACACATCCTCATGGAAAGGAATCAGAAATCCAAAGAGCGACTATGTTGTGGTTCTCACACGCTCAGGATCGGCTGAGGGCTAGGAAACCTAATTAGGTTAATTATTAAAGTTTGGAAAAGAAATTGAATTTTTCAGCTCAGAATTACATTTCACTTTATTTTTTAAAATTATATAGTATTGACGATTAAGTTATATATATATAATAAATTGTTATTTTTATTATATTTTGGATAATATAGGTATGAATTTGTATATGCTTTACTATTGTATATGAATTTAAATAAATGGGATGTTCACTAACAGATTATGATTTATTGCTTTCAAGTTTAATTTAAATTCATCGTAATTTTACACCATCTTCTAAAACAAAGGTTTTTAGAAGTATCTGAAAAAAGGAAAACGAATTGTGAAAAGTAAATATAGCATTGTGAGTTGTGATATGCATTTTGATGCAAAATTATTGTTGACCTGAAACATAACAGTTCAGATATACCTATTTTTTGTATATGAGTAATTTTCAAACGGATGTAATGGTGGCCAACAAAATCTTTTATGTATTAAGCAAATGTGTACTGTAGCTATTAGATATCTGATGCAAATCCATTGCTTTAATGTTATTAAAAACTTCTACGTTGATCTAGTAGAATATTAATGTTAAAAATTGGGCACGTTTCAGGCTGGAATTTCTTTTAAGGTAAACCACTATTCGTTTTGTATTGGTAGTATATATATATATATTTTAGTTCTGTTTTTTGCACTCGCATGATCTTTTATTTTCAAGGACATTCTTATTTATTTGCATTCAAATCATATACAAATTATCTAGCAATTTGGAATTTACAGACAGTTTGCCAGAAAGTCTGCAGGCGGCGCTCTGCCATTACCACGGCTTGATTTACATTTTCAAAATTTACTAGTATTGGGAAACTGGTAATAATAAATACCAATATTATGCAAAATCAGTACGCTATTCTAAAAAAATATAATAATGTTTTGTGTGAAGAAAATAGTTTTATTTTGCTTATAACTAGCAGTTATACGACATTTTATACAAAAATAATATTTCAAAACATGTCAAGAAATACCTATATCAATAGGTACAGCGATGGTCTTAATTAATGTCTCTCCCCCTATGACCGAGAGAATATCAAAACTACTTTCCCAGACAGTTCGGCTTCTATCGGTGTTCTCATACATGAATATAAAAAAGGAATATTTTTCGTTTAAAAATAAACCGACCACAAATAAGGTACATATTATGAACAGCAATATGCATACTGTTTTCAGATGTATGTGTAAAAGTTATAAATACAAAAACATATTAATAGACGTTTCGTTTGGATTAACAAAAAAAAATGGACCTTTATTTCGTCAAGGAATTACAAAAACACTTTATATTTGAAATTCAACTCACCCAAATCCTTATCTATCGCATATCGACACACATGTAAACGATCCAAACAAAATAAAATATACTTTTGTATTAGGTTTATTTGACATATTTATAAACTATCTAAATATTGTAACTATAAACTAACATCATTTACAAGTGGAAATTAATGTTCCTATTTAATGAAAGAACTTGAATTGAATATTGCAAATAACAACTGCAATTTTTAACATATGTTTCCAGATGCGTGCGTTTCAAAACCCTGGCGAAGATAATTGATAGGCCCCTAAGGGATTCGGCTCTGGCAACATTGCCTCTACACGAAAACCAATATGCCTATCAAACGGGAAAATCGTGTGAGCGCTTGATGGGCACTAGCTACCTTTTTAGACATCGAGGCAAGGGCGCTGCAAATATGGAAAGTCGAGCCAATTGTAGGGAGGTGGATCGGCTCCATGACAAGAAACAGAACGGTTCATGTATCGCAGAACCTTTGCAATGTAAAGGCAACCGTTGCAGCTGGTTGCCCACATGGTGGAGTGCTGTCACTCTTGCTATGTTGCCTTGTGCAGGATGGCTTGCTTTCTGATTTACGGACGGCGTGTTTCCACGCGCAGGGCTACGCAAATGATATCACCATCATGGTCTGCGGAAAGTTTGAGAAAGTGGTATACGAAAGGACGCAACTTCCGCTCAAACTTGTGGAGAGATAGTGTCAACAAGAAGGGCTAAATCTAAACTATCGGAAAACGACTATGGTTCCGTTCACTTGGAGGAGGAACCTTCCAACACTCCAGTGTCCAACCATCTTCGGCACGAGCATACTTGTATCTAGAGAGGTTAAATACCTAGGTGTTACTTTGGACGTAAAACTGACGTACAAATCCCACGTGGAACAAGTGGCGAATAAACCCACAAGGGCCTTATGGGCACGATGTACACGAATGTTTCGTAAAACGTGTTGGTTAAAACCTGCAAAAAACCGTAAAACCGTAAACGAAGGTTATACCCATACAACACCAATCTGCCCATAGTACATCCAATGGATGTCACTACATGGATATTGTAATATCCATCGGATGTCCGTATTTTAACTATCGAAGTCCAATGGATATTCTATGTAATTCCGTTTGGCACAACTTTGGACGTGACAAAAACATCCATAAGGGATGTCCTATGGACATTGTTCTAGGATATTTCTTAGATATACGATAGCGATGTCCTTTAGATATCCATTAGGGACGGCCATTAGATATCCATTATGGATGGCAGTTAGATATCCATTATGGACAGCAGTTAGATATCCATTATGGATAGCAGTTAGATATCCATTATGGATAGCAGTTAGATGTCCATTATGGATAGCAGTTAGATATGCATTACAGACAGCTACTAGATATGCATTATGGATAGCAGTTAGATATCCAATGAGAATGTATTTTAAATATCCAATGGAAATATTCAGACTCTAAGAAAAACATATGAGATCTATTTCATTCTATAGTCTTCAATATTATATTCCGTCACACAGCACTCATCCAACAGGGCTTCCCATTATGCCTTCAGCATAACATTAACGTGTACAGTAATTTAAAATATCCCAAGTCGAAATAAAATTCTGCATGCTTTTAGATTATTAAAATTAAACCTTAATTAGAAGATGACAAATTTGGAAATAATGCTTAAGTTTAATATTTGCAAAATGGAAATTTACTGATTAAAAGTCATACAAAATATCTGATCTCCACTAGTCACAGTCAGAGACTATCACTAAAAATATTAAAAAAAAGCTTTTATTAATTTAAATATATCTATCTTAGTTTAAGAAAGACAAGTACTTTTTTTATATCAACCAAATTGGGAGTCGCATATAATAAAAACTAGCTTGTAATCTTTGAGAACTTTTTATTTATACTTTAAGTATATCGACAGGATCACATTTCTTGTTACAATGTCGTTCCTTTGCTCGCCGGAGCCAATTTTTCACAGCATTTTCAATATCTTTCTGCGATGTATTTTTTGTGGCACCATTTATTTTAGCCGATTCTAAATAAAATGTATATATCTTACTGCCTAACCACAAGAAATTACTTATTACTTACTAGTTATTAAATTACTTAAAATAAGTTTTGAAAATACTTTTTTCTTTTTTGCACCATACCAACTATATTCTGCGGCGAGCTGGTTAGCAAGTATTCTTCCAAGCGTACGCCGTACAAAATCGTACGGGGTATCACCGCCTATTTGAGATACTTCCTTTACCTGCAACATAAAAAGATAATATAGGTATGTACATTAAAATGCGCATCTCCAACAAATTTCAAATTTGACAAATTGAATTATATGTTATAATACAATTGCATTATTATATACTTACAGATAACTCAAACTCTTTGGCATCTGCTAAATAATTTTCAAATTCGGTAAGTTCATCCGAACTGTTTATAGGAAAATTGAATTTAGAAAATAGATTACTGGTTTCAAGTTCAGTGCCCACATCTTGATGGACGTTTTTCAGTACGTCTTGCAGCATCCCACAAATAATATTTTGTTTTCGAATTATTTGTTTCCAATATTCTATAAGCAAATATTTGTAATGTGAAAAAGTGCATATCCACATACCGAGTGTCGTCTTTTTAGTTTCTGGCTTGAAATTCTGTGATCTCATCTATCAGTGGCGACGATTTGTACGCCATTACAAGAGTTGTTACTCAAAGACATGCGACTATCTGTGCAGATTATATAGTCTTTAAGTAACATTAGTGGTTTATCAGTTATAAAGATTATAGCGAAGAAGCTTAAAATAGAGACTATGCCGGGGAGAGAGGAGATGACTCGACTTCAAGCTATGTAAAGGATAAGAACAGAAAATGAATAGGGTATTTGATACCATTATTCTCTTTGTGAACGGGGCAGCAATTGCAACTAATTGATGATTTGGATGATGCAGGTGATGCCACAATTACTGGATCTACAATTCAAAAATGTAATTACCTATTCTAAATGTTGTGCGAAAGCTTACCTTTCCTGCTGCGTATATCGCCGACATTATTATTAAATATATCTGTAAGTAAAAAAAAAACGTTTTGTGAAAGATACAGTAAATACATATATGTATGTACTAGTAATGATACTAACTATCGTCCACCTCCGGCACGCGTGGCAATTTACTCAAATAAGGCTCTTCATCTTCAGACGAACTTATTGTCTTTGGAAACCTTTTCCTCTTGCAACTTGCGGTTTCAGAATCTAAATCCGAAGTGTGTGTCGCCTTATTTGCTTTCCGAAGAGCAGTGTGATAATTGTCTATTAAAAAAAAAAATGTTTTTGGATATATCATGAATTGCATATATTATTAAAATATAAAAATGCGTTTAACTACAACTAGTTTGACTTATTCATGAATGTTACATTCAGTTAACATAAAAAAGTCGAACTGTTTGTTATCAATACGAATCTTCATAATAGATTAAAATCATATATTTACCATATACAGCATCCCTAAATAAAGTAATTTTATATTTTGTACATTCCTTAAAATTAATTTTTTCGCAATTTTTAATAGCCTGTTTAACTCTGTCGGATGTGTACAGGGGCCAGTGACATGTATTTTCCTGAAGCCAGGATGATGGCACAGCCTCTACTGTATCTTCTTCAAGGAATCGCACTACGGTCCACGTTTTTAAATTATTACACATTTTAGGCCCTTTATTTGTAAAAATCTGTAAATGAGAAAATGATTAAAATTTTGTACAAAGTACAACTGAAATACATTTTTTTTTGTATAATTCAACATAAGGAAACGAAATATTGGGGCAATAGAAACCGAAAATAAAGATCTGAAAAAGGCTGTAATAAGTTTATAATAATGCTAGATGTTAACTCATTGGAATATTTTACAAAAGCGACATATAAAAGGCATTAAAACTAAATATTAAATCTTGTGAAACCACAAGATGTTGAATTTATTATTTATTTATACATTTATACAATTAGTTTACAAGTAATTGTACAATCTAATTAAATGCTTCAAATTATTGGTGGATTCTGTTAAATAGTGTTTTATATTACTTGATAGCATGAATATTCTCAATTTATTATGCATACATGAGTAAACTTGGAATATTATATAAAAAAATAATGCATAAATAAAAGGCAAATAAAATTATGACGTTTAGCTCGTCTGGGGATTAAGTTTTTTTTTTTAATTGTTTATCTAAAACACATTATCTTGAATTTAATTAAAATACATATTGTATTGGTCTAATTGATAACATTTCAAGGATAATAAACAACAAATAGGTACTGCATAAAAAATCTAAAAACTATATTTTCAATTTACAATAGGTATTTGAATTATACACACTTAACGTATAATTTTAATGTATTATAGTTAAACAAAAAAAAATAATTGTTCCTTCCTGTAACATGGAAATTGGAGAAATTAATATTAGTAACAATATTTATTTCTTTTTTAAAAATAGTAGGTATATCTAATAAACCATCATCTAATTTTCGTAAATAATTGTGTATTTGCTAATTTTAAATTTGTAAATATTTACGTATACAGAAATATAGAAGCATTTAAAAATAATTATAAACATTCACATAGCAAACTGATTCAATAATGTAATTCTAAATTTGAATGCAAATCATATGCATGAAATTAGGTTTACCGAAAACTATTATGCCTACATTGTGATGGCAGGTATTCATTGATTTTGAATAAAAGCTTTTTTAAAACAGAAAATAACCGTATTACATAAGTAAGCTTTTAATTTGTGTGCAACAGCGGAATCACCAGAAAATTATCATCCGGAATTTCAAAGTGCGCGAGCTTGCATTTAAATTCATTTATATTCCAAATCTGCAAAGGCCCTAAATTTTTTACGATGTGGATCCCTAAGTTTGATGATTTGCATGGTTTAGCATACAGATCCTGATGGTTGGTGTATTTATTACCAATGAACCATACTTTCTCCTGTATACGTATAAGATTTTTTATTAAAGCAATACTACCATCTTTAAAACAACAACAATTGTCTGGCTCTGTAATTTTCAAAGTAAAGCCTTCAAAATTAATTTGTTTAAATTGAATGCAAGAATTACTAACGCCTTCTGTAAGAGGACCATTGTTATGTTCGTATTTTAATTTTGCCGTTGGGTTTCTGTTTATTTTATTATTAGTAAAAGTAACTCCATCTTCCTCCAATTTCCTTAAAACAATCTGCGTAAGAGGCTTTTCATGTTTACGTATATATTTTTTTAAAGTGGACATATAATTTTCAAAAGGAAATGAACTAAAATTATTTAAACTGCCAAATCTTTCAACATCATTTGTAATATGTAACAAATTATGAATATTGTGGGATACTTGATCTTTTCCATACAGAGTAATAAATGTGGTTACAAAATATTGTAACAATGAATGTGAATAATTCAGCTGATCTACAGTTTGATATTTATAACTTAAAATTGTGCATGCTACATGCAAACATAAAAAATTTGTAAAATGATCTTCTGGCAACGTTTTTTTCAAAATAACAGGTCCAGTATAGAACAGCAACTGTCGAAACTCTGTTGCTTTCCATCGTTTCACCTCTGAAATTGAACGAGGTTTTCTCACAAACTCACATGGAATTTGACAACGATAATTAATTAACATTTCTGATAAAGAGTTTATTTGTCTTGCCGTTAGTATCTTCTCATTACACCACAACATAATTAACTTTCGTACAACACCTAAGCAAATCAGGTGCATATAGTCTAAGGGAATATCTTGTATCATATCTAGTCCAGGTATTAATTGTAAAATTGATGTGCCTACATGATGATCTGCATCACTTTTTAGGCGAAATTCTTGATCTGTACGAAGTATTATATTTGTACTAGGAAAACATATTCTATTATTAATAAAACTGCCTTCAACATGACATTTGCTACATGAACTGTAACCAGCATGGCCTTTAGTACATGTTATAAAAGACTTTGCTGGTGCATCACATATAATAGCTTTTAATTTAAATTGATACAGTTTGTTTTTATATATTATGCCCTGCCCAGTAAAATTTGTAACTTCTTCAACAAAATCTTTTAAAAACAAATTTGCACATTTTGGTTTTTCAAATCCATGGTAAATGCCAATGACTTCCACAACAGATGGATTTTGCCACAAACTGCATAATATCGGATAAAGCTGACTACCACTGCTACTAGCTATTGAAACCCCATCTACGTTAATACAAATTTCCACACTATTCAGTTCTTCACAATTATACAAAGATAGTAATTTTGAGACACAATTATGTATTCCAAAATGGTAGTAATTTCCAGGTTCAACACTTTTCAGTGCAATATTTTTCGGAGTTTGTAGTAGACTTCTAGAATCTAAAGGTAAAATAGGGAAATAAGGATTTAATATTTTCAATAAATCTGATAAAGCAACTTGTGTGATTCTATGATTAAGAGCCCACTCTGATAACACTGAAGCGATAACAGTATTACAACTACTTGAAACTTCATCAGTTGTCTGATAGTTATCATTATTATTTCTTGAAACTTCAACTTCGACAGCTGTCTGATGTTTATCCACATCCATAATATTCTCAATACCTGTGCACTTGCTCATACTTGTACTACATGCAATTGAATCGTCTATGACATTCAAATCTGTATCACTTGTATTGTTACTAAAAGATACTTCTGTAAAATCTGACACAGCTTTTAAATTTTGTTGAACAGGATGTTCATGTGAGAGAACAGAAAATGATTGTTGTGACACCGATTCTTCTACTGTATTTATAAACAAATCTGACTGGGCTTTTGCTTTTCTATAGAGTGTTCTAGCAATTCTTAACCTCTTTCCCGGCATTTTTCTACAACCCAATATTTGTCAAGATTAAAATGAATACAGAAACAATATATTGCAAGTACTACATACAGTATATAATATACTTACATGCTATATGAAACTACAAATAACTATCTTTACACACTAGCAATTAAAGAAATACTGAAATTCTAATCACTAACAATACGTGATGAACACGCGTGAATCATGGAAATAACTCACCATTCACACAGCAGCACACGTAGTTTCGAAAAACAGCCAAGCTACAACTGCTGACAACATTAAATGTAACGCCGTTATAGCTGCTGCTATCACTACAATAATAACACCGTACTTTATATTCGTTTAACTCTTTACTTTATTAATTATTTATAATCACTACAAAAATAGTCGTAACAAAGGTTTTAGTTGACTGTCATATCTAGTAAGTATTTTTACTGCCCAGATGGTGCGCGCTTTACTTCTTCTTACCGCCACACCGTAATAACTGAAATCTCACAACAGCGAATCTTCTGAAAATTTGGGCGGTATATTTAAACTTCTACACTAGTATACCAAAGCAATTGCAAATCATAAAACCCAATATAATTTATTTCAATCTATTTTTTTCAAACAAGTTCTTAAAAAAAAAGCATGTACATTTTCATTTGCATTAATCTTCGGTAAATATTCAGATTACATATCTTCATAGCTTTCATTTTCGCTTAATTAGAAAAAATATTATATTTTAATACTAAATTTGGTATGTGAAACAAAACCGACCTCCATAAGATATCCTGAATGTAATAAATGTGGATATTCTTTAGAGTTTATCACATGGATATCCCATGGATGTACATGATAACATATCCATTATATGTCATATTTAGGATATCTTATGGATAGCTGGTTCATGTCCATGGACATACTGGACATATCTTGGATTGGAACAGGACGTCCATAAGCTATTGTGTGTTGTATGGGTAGTACCTTCTATAACCTATGCTTGGCTAGTTTGGTGGCATAAAGCCAGTTTGGGCTACGCGGAAAACGCGTTCAGTAAGTCCTCGACACCGACTGCAGCTATGGAGACCATTCTTGGGCTTCCTCCGCTGCAGTTGGTGTTGCAGGGGTAAAGATTTCACAGGCAAAACCGGAGATCACATCAGCATCTTCAACTACGGACAGTACCACAGTCCAAAAGGGTGAAGAAGATTCCGCCCGTCTTCAGCTTCACCAGAAAATACCTTGTAGATATTTCTAATCAGTCTCACTATTAGAAATATCTACAAGGTATTTTCTGGTGAAGCTTAAGACGGGCGGAATCTTGTTCACCCTTGTGGAAAGTTTACGTCCGCAAACCGAGGTGAGGTTCCCATCGCTGGTTTGTGGATGCCTCGAAGACGCGGAATGGCACAGGCATTAGGATCTGGAGAGATGGAGACCCGAATGGCGAAGCCATCAGTTTAGGGGGCTTCACCTTTATTTTCCAGGCTGAAGTAATAGTCATCCAGACTTGCGCAGAGGGCATCTTGAACTGCCTGCATGAGAATGGATCGGTCGAAATTTTTTCTGACAACCAAACTGCTCTCAGGGCACTGCAGGCTGTCAAATTCGTTTCCGAAGTGGTACTGGGGTTCTATACGAAGCTCGACAAATTGGCGGAACATCACAGCATTACGGTGAGATGGGTTCCAAGCTACTCTGGGATTAGAGGTAACCAAATTGCTGACAAACTAGCTAAAGGCGCCAGTGAACGACCTTTCACAGGTGCAGAACCGTCGTGTGGGAGTTCTTATGGCGGCATCAAATTTTGTCAGATCTGAATTCGTTGCTAGTCACCACTCTTATTGGAATGGATTTGCCGGCGCGAGACATTGCAAAACCCTCGGGATTCATCCAGGCGGGGGAAAACTCCGCATGGGGCGAGTGGACTCTCCCCTGTGCAGAAGAACAGCTGTGGGAGAGCAGAAGAAACTCCTGTGCACCTTCTGGTCGACTGGCCGGCAGCGGACAGGAAGAGACGGAGTCATTTAGGGGTCGCTCGGTTAGACGATCCCAATCTAAGTAAACTTACTCTCGACCAATTTGCGGACCTCTTTGTTCGGGTGCAACCAAGTCGAGAGGGCTAAAACATCATGGGATACAATAGGTCTACTGCCCGAGTTGCCTTACAGAGTAAGCCTGCCTATGGAGGTCAAAAAAAGAACTCACTGAAGATCAACGTGGGCAAATGCTGTGCAGTGTCATGTTCCAGAAGCCGTAATGTGATCAATTCTGTCTCACCTTTTCACCTCACATTCAATATATATGTTCACGGGCAATGAAGAACTTAGGCTTCGTGATGCGATCAGCAAATCATTTCAAGGATTGCAGCACTTTGGAGTATGCACCATCGGTATGGTCACCTGATTTGTGCCACGAACTTACTATCGAACGGGTGCAGCGAAAATTTTTAAAATTTCTTTGTTTTAAAATCGATGGTCCTTACCCTCCAAGAGGCATCGATTATAATACCCTGTTTGAAAAGGCACAGTCTGCTACGATCCTTGGCTGACCCGCTGACTGTCGCAGAGATCATGGGGCCAAATGTATCTACAAACTGATTCATGGTTCACTTAATTCCTCTTACCGTTTATCTTACGTGGACTTCCATGTTCCTCTTTCCGCTACCTTTGCTTTTCCAACAAGAACAGCTAACTCGTATTGTTCTATTTTTCGCTAATATTTTTAGGAAATTCTACTTTTTTATTTTACATTAGTTATTTTGCAACTGCGCTAATTTATATCTTTATTTTATTTACGTGCCATAACCAATTTTGTCTATCGTTACTCCGTAATTGTTTATCGTTGGGTAATAAAGAACATTATTATTAGATATTATTATTAAATATCTTTTCCCATGTATCTGCTTATAGCTTTCCTTGTCAATCATTGTGAATATTTATTTGAAATTATGGAATACCTACAGCTAACAATTTTAATCTTAAAATGCAATCGGAAATGTAGAAATATGTATAGCCATTTTATTTAAAATTTCAAATTTGATCTTATGTTCGGTAAAACCGAAAATGACAAACAGTGGTATTTGTTGAAAAATTTAAAATATCAGTAAATACTACAATTTGAATTTCATTATATAATATACAGGGCCCTGCAACAGTGCGTCAGGCTTCCATATTTCTTTTACGAATTAAGTTGGGAATTTAATTCATAGGCCGACTTGTACTGTATTATAGAGTGTACCTCAAAAAAACATTTTTAGTAATAGCGGACTTCCGGTTGTACCGGAAGCAGATATCAACTTTTTATTTTAAATGAAAAATACTTTATATTATTGCAATTTTGGATTCCCCGTTAAATTTAAATGGCACTTTGTTAGTTGCATTAGACCTAACTTGCACGGTTTTTGAATTACATAACATTAAAAAAAATGACATTTGCAGGATCTTCGAAATTTAAAAATATCTGCGAAATTATAAAAGTTAGAGAAATGCAGTTTCCAGTTTACGTTTAGGCATGAAAAAGTACACTTTCTTGTGAAAAAAATTTTGGGTTTAAAATACACGCTGATTAAATAAGGATCTGTAATTTTCCAGCTCTAAAATCACAAATAACTTGATTTTTTTTTAAATAGAATAATGATGTAGCAATTTTTACACAGCTGGATGTAAAATTTAACTTCCTTTCGATTTTATACAGGTATCACTCACTCTGTCTATCTCCAACGGATTTGGACATATTCCCGATTTTTCAATTTTTTTTTGTACGTAGGTACAATTGTGTCCTCAAGAAAGCCAATTTCTTTTTATGAACGTATTTTTTTCTGATGAAGCAACTTTTCATAACACTGGATGCGTCCACAGACATAATTATCATTATTATTCTGTCGAAAATCCAAGGATAGTTTGGCAAATAGATCGTTAACAGTGCTGTTCAATAAACGTTTGAGGAGGAATTGTTGGAAAACATATGGTAGGCCCATATTTTTCTAATGGTCAGCTTAACGGCCAAATGTAGTAAATGAGTTTTTCTAATTGGATGTTGTTCTAAAGCTAAAACAAAAGACGACGCGGGCTGATATGGCTATTACAGCATACTGTGCTGTAATGAGATATTAACGTGGTAGGGGGGACTCTTGCCGGAACGTAATATAGGCGATTAATGTGCAAATTAGAAAAAATACTGTAAAAAACGTGTGCCACAATGACATGTAATGCTCGTACTTTGAAGCTCTCGCCGCTACACGGCTCGAGATTCAAACTTGTGCTCGCATTACATAAACGTCATTGTGACACTTGTGTTTTAAAATACTATACCAAGATTATTTCAAAATTTACCTGTAAACATCCACGCACAAAATATATGGTTGCAGCAAGATGGAGCCTCGGCCAATAAAACCGCTAGAATTGAAGAGGAAGACCAATTATTTGGCCTGCGAGGTCGCCCGAACTAACAAAAATAGATTATTTTATGAGAATATGCAAAAGAACTGGTTTATAGGGAACCTCCAACTACTGAGCAAAACATTGGACAAAGAATAGTCGCTCTATAATAGTCGCGCCTCTATTACACCTGTCATCCTTAGAAATGTGGAAAGGGCTTTTCAAGTAAGAATTGGTAAATGCCTTGAAGAAGATGGAAGACATTTCGAACATCCGTTAAAATAAGATATTTATTTTATAATCTTAATTTCAAATGTAGACCTGCAAAAGTCTACTTTAAGTTTAAACATGCCGCTTATTTAATTTTTGTTTGTTTGCAGTAGCCCTGCTGCGTTCTGCTGGTCAATTTCTAAGCATGCCAGTAATATTGCTGCCAGTCGTAAGCCTGGTGAAATGCGAGGGGAAGGCGGCCAGCGCTTTGGAATACGTTTCTATATCATGAAAAACTAAAAAATCGGGAATATCTCAAAAACCGTTGAAGATAGATAGAATAATACTTGCATAAAATTGAAAGAAAATTAAATTTTACATCTATGTAAAAAGTGCTATACCGTTCTATTTAAAACAAAAAAGTTATGCATGATTTTAAAGCTAGAAAATTACAGATCCCTATTTAATCAGCCTGTAATTTTTCTAAAAAACGTTGTGTAATTCAGAAACCATGCGACTTCAATCCAATGTCCGAACAAAGTGCTATTTAAATTTAACAAGGAATATAAAAATGCAGGGTGTTCCATTTAAAATAATAAAATTGGTGTCTACTTCCGGTAAACCCCGAAATCCGCCATTACTAAAAATATTTTGCTGAGATATAGTATAAGTTGGCATACGAACGAAATTCCTAACTTATTCAAAGAGGAGGTACGTACTATTGCACACTATTGCAGGACCCTGTATGTAAATAAAACAATGATCGGCATTTACGTTTCGAAAGTAATGATGTTTTGCGTTGTCTTGATTTATTGGCGGTGCCACTTCAAAATTTAATACCGTTCGGATGACGTCTAAATAGGCGTAAATTTATTGCAACATGTTTTAGCCTTCGCACCTTATGAATTACGATTGGTTTCGTTAGTTATTATCGTTTGTTTATCAGCACACACTAAATTTGTTATTTGTTAAGTAGCAGTAGAAGAATATTCCCCACATTTAATAATCCCCTTGTTATTATCAAGAAGAGAATGGGTTGAGTCATTGGTCATTCTTACACACGTTACCGGGAATTGTTAATAAAACATTATTGGGAAATTAGATCACTAATGACGATTTCTTTTTACAATATTTGTACAACCCACTTACCGAAATATATTAATGAGCGATCTTTCTTATTTTATTTAATCTTATCCAAGAGATTCTACAGCGTATGTTTAAACAGAAACGGATATAAATAGAACAGTAAAATATAATATACTAATAAGAAAAGTAAACAAAGCATGTTAAATTGTATAGCGTGTGATGCAAAAAGGTATAAGAATAAAGGCACCATTTAAATATATCTTTTTGTTAATGAATGGAGGCCAATATTAAAGAGGCCTACACCTCCTCAAATTTGATATATTTTTTTTCACATTGTTGGAATTGAAGATGTGCGCTGGGAGAAGCAATTTTGAAATAAACGCACGATTCTATTATTTGATTTAATAATATTTTAGAATTTGTAAACAAAAACTATTTGAATAACATAAAAAAAAAACAAACGAATGTACATTGAATATGTTGCATAAAGCACTGTTGTGATCTAATAAGCTGGATCATGTTCTATACAGGGTGTTTTGAACATCGTTTAAAGATTTTAAGGGCATGTAGTACGATCGAAAAGAAGGTTAAAAGTCATAATAAACATATGTCCACAAATTAACTGTTTACGAGATAACAGCGATTTTATCGCAAATGCAGAATAAGTTTGCTTTAGCGGTTTCTATTAAGATGTTATTGTATTTTAACATAAAATAGATTATAACTAAAGAAGATGTTCAAATGACGTCCTTCCATTTCGACACAGGATCTACATCTGCTTTCAAAGGAAGCGCGCACTTTTTCAAAAAACAAGGGTTTTTCTCGTATTATCTGGCAACAGTGTTCTATTCGTTGGCGCAACTCTGGAAGATCGTTTACCGGTGTTGCGTACACTAAACTTTTCAAATAATCCCAGATACTAAAGTCCAACGGGTTTAGATCGGGAGACCTTGGAGGCCAAGCAATGGGACCTGCTCGCGCTATCCATCTCCCAGGACATTCATTGTTAAGATGTTCCCTAACAGCACGCGTAAAGTGCCGTGGAGCTCCATCTTGCATAAACCAGAGGTTCAGTCTTAGATTTATAGGTAAATCTTCCAAAAGTTCAGGTAAAGTATTTTCCAAGAACTCGAGGTATGCAGGACCTGTTAAGCATTGTGGCAAAACAATCGGTCCTAACAACTATTCCCCTATCATGCCTAACCAGATGTTTAGAGAGAAACGTTGCTGGTGCCGAGCTTCAACGGTAGCATGAGGATTCTCGTCACACCAAACGTGATTGTTGTGGAAATTAAATATTCCATTTTTAGTAAAACCAGCTTCTCCGGTGAAAAGGATGTTATCAGCAGTAAGGGCTTGTACCCGTTGGATGTGGTAGGGGTATAGGAGTTGCTCATGAAGAGTTCTCCAAACAAGATTGCTGCTTACACCCACTTGAGTCGAAATTCTTCTAACACTAGTTTCGGGATTTTCATCAATAATATTCAAAATTCGATCTTCTATCTGTGGAGTACATGCTAATCTCTGCCGTCCAGTATCAGAAGACCGCTTCTCAAACGAACCAGTTTCTCTTAGTCGTTGAAATACCGTCTGAAACATCACATGCGAAGGCAGTTGGCGATCAGGAAACGTTTCAGCATAGAAGCGACGTGCTTGTAAAGAATTCCCATTAGCACGAACATACATGAACACCATATCTCTCATTTCAGCATTAGAATACGCAACCATTGTAATTGCTACAAATTGCACAAAACGTCAAATTAAACTGTCATAAAACAATAGCTGATAAGCACCTGTTTACTGGGAGATGTTATATCCATGTACTACTAGGAACACTCGCTGTTATCTCGTAAACGGTTGATTTTTGAACATATGTTTATTATGACTTTTAACCTTATTTTCGATCGTACTACATGCCCTTAAAATCTTTAAACGATGTTTCAAAACACCCTGTATATGTACGCGATATTACAGAATTTCAAAAAAAATCTTTGACGCGTCCTTATTTTAATACTATACTTGTTTTATATGAGGAACGGCGCAGATAACGCAGCAATATTTTGATCTTGAGCGGATAAAACTATATTGCAATGATGGATGGGTAAGATAAATAAAAAATTAATTTACTATCGAACAAAAAACCAAGATTTCTTGCGTTGTTATGTCATGGTCACTTTTCATTACCAGTATTATAATTAAAAGTTAAAGGACATAACTTTGAATATTCTAATATTGAGGTTAATTCATTTTAGTTTAAATAGCATTAAGATATCTACAAAAATTCAGTCGTTGGTTTTAATTTAAAAAAAAAATTGAAGATCATTTGCGTAGACCAAAAGAAGAAATTTAATCCATTAACAAAAATAAGAAACAAGAGTGGCGTCAATCCGGAACGCTGGCGTGCGCCATCTGGAACTTAATAAAACGCAGTGTAAGTAGAATTTTAACACGGGCGTCTATAGATCTTCACATATAATTGACAAAACTGCGCAACGTTATGGTAGATTTGCGTTTAATCAGATCATGTTGAAATATACTTGTAACTTATATAGAATATAATACTTATTTACGTTAGAGTGCGGTAGGTGTCATTTACATAAAGAGTTGGAGCGCTGTAAATGACCGACATTTGTATGAGATTTTTTGGCTCTGAAAGTATTTAGAAAAATATGATGTGATGTAATAGACGGTAGATGTGGATTCGTACCACTGTATTTTGACAACTCGAGTGTCTATGTAAAAGGTATCCTTTTTACGATAATTTTTCGATAATAACAATTAAAACAGCAAAAATACCGGTAAATGTGTTTTTTAACTAAATTAAAGAAAATTATGTATATTTTTCAATGGAAGTAGCTGTGAACTAAAAAAATTTGTGTTTCGTTTTTAATTACTGAATTTCAATATTCTGCCATATTTCCTATCTTTGCGTTTAAATGAAGTCTGTAGACATATCGACATTAAACACAAAAAAAAACCCTTTAATTTTTCTTTGGTAATGTTGGTTTTTAAAATAATAGCTTTATTAATCTGCTGACTAACAATCTTGATGATGTGTTTTTACCTATCATAATTATTGTGCCACAATTTATTTAGTGAATCGTTCACAAATAAATTCATAATAAATTACAAATATGAACAGTCTAAGTACGGTGGGAAAGATATTCAATTGTTAGATAATTTTAAATACGTGCAGTGTGTGTAAGTTTGAAAACGAATTTTAAATAAATAAATAAAAAGTGAAATAAAATAAGAAAAAAACCCAAACTCTGGAACAACGTCCAAAAAATGAGGTTAGCTAAAACTCCTCTGGGAAGCTCACAATCAGAAGAGATCTATAAAATGTTTTGACTTAAATACTCATAGGTACTAATAGAAACCTTATGATGAAAACTGGGAGGATATCTTAATAGGCCTGAAATAACAGAAGAAGCAGGATTTAGATTATGTGTTAAAACGCACGGCACTCAAGGGTGCTAGTTTTGGGAGACGGGGATGTAAAAGAAATAGGATTGGACAAGTTGTAACTGTTTAGTTCCTCCGACAAAATAGGAGACGCAATAGATTTTACAACTTATCACAAGTCGCGGTTACTACACAAACATAACATAATATATCCATCAATTTAGCAGTTTATGTAACTATGTGTATGTGTACAGGCTATAACTTTTCAATAATTTTTCTTGAAATTGGTTTATAGCACCTACGATAATTTCTACTTTTAAATACTTACATAGGTACACATGCTTAATATTCTCGTATCTTTATGAAGATTTATTATGTGTATATATAGAATCCATTGGTGTGAATCCATAAAATACTAATGTAATCATTAAGAAAGCTGATGCGACACATGTACAAGCACCAAGCGATATGGTCTATAAATTCTTCGTAATGGCGTGGATTAACACCATTCCTACATACTTATTAACAACCTAGCACGGGAATCTAAAACACAAAATTCAACTAGCGACAACAAAAATGGGTAAAATACGAGCAGATAGAGTTTTACCGTAACTATGTCCTCTGGTGCATTTACATAAATATACAACTATATAAAATTCTATACCCATATTAGCATACTCTTACGTTAGTATAAGACGAAGCAAGTTATGTTAATCCATTGATTTGAATATTCGTTTTTATGCTAAATATGAGTTTGTCGGATGGCTTCTATATGTAGAAAGAGGAACGCGATTATAGGAAAATTTATTATGCGTGATAGAATTATTCAACTTCAAATTTATTTTCATGTGCAGTGTATTTACTTCTACAAAAAACATTATATAGTGGCTGATATTCTGTACCATAATTGGAATTAAAGAGCGTAGAAGCACATATCAGCCTTTTGTTTGGTATAGGTAAATTTTATTCCAAATGATCATTTACTTTCTTGCACTAATTGTTGGTATTAGGAATCGTTTGTCATTTTTGATGTGGTAATAAAAATCTAGAAAATACAATTGTGTCTTATTATCGCAACTGTCTATATAGCAGTCGATCACTTCATAGGCTACCACTTCCATTGCTATCGCATCTCAAGCTATATCTGCGACTAAACTTAATCAAGTTATTTTTTCCCAATTGTTTTATTTATTTTTTGCATCTGTATTAATATGGTATCTCAAAAACTATCCACAATAAACCTGCATATGGGAGGTTTACAATAAAGCCTGCTTAATATCCTATCCAAAACTGTATAAATACAGACGGATGTTTCATTTAAAATAACAGTATCTATGCCATTTCCGCTCAAACCGGAAGTGATAAATCGTTATAGTAAAGCTTGAGCTTTACTATAACTATACATAGCAAATTAAAAATAGAAATTCACTTGCACGAGTATTTTTACTTGCTGCAAGTTACTACGATTTTATTTAATTTATTTTTTAATTGTAAACGCACTGTATAAGAATTCTTTTATTATTAAAATATGGCAGTTATTTCTTGTGGGTGTCAACATAATTAATAAAAAATCGAAATTTACGTTGACATATGTCACATGATCGTTAGTATGGCGGTAAATTTAAAAAGTATGTCACGAATAAGCAGAAAGTGAATTTAAATGACATGATATCCAAAAAAGTTGTTCAGAATTCATTTTTGGGGGCACACGAATATGTTCGTAAATACATATATTTAAAAAATAAATGCTGAAAATTGTAATTTTTTAAAACATTGTTTAAATTGGTAACTCACCTATTTTTTTTAAAACAGCTAAATTGAAGCTAAATCTCTGAGTTTGGTTGATACTTAAACAAATTCGTCTTGCATAACTAAGAAATCTAAAATTAAAAAGCAAGTTTTCAGTTAAGCACTTGTTTGTGCAAGGGACTGTACCCAAGAGGAATAAATAAATTCTACTAGTATTTTTCTATTCTAAGCAGGTACATAATAAACATTACGTTTTACTGGTTCATCGTTTTCTATAAAACTAATTGCTTACTGCAAACACTCTATCCGATCCAATACCTTCCAAAAATGATTTTTTGCTTTGCCCTTAGCAGTCATTATGTATCGATGTCGATTTTATTGTTGACAGTGGCAGTTACTTGTAAATATGCCTTATAATAGTGAAATAATTGAAACGTCATCTTTACAAATTTCTACAATACCAAGTTATTACTGTAATATTATTATTTTATATTATGCCATATCGGATATAGCACTTTAGTATAAACGGTTTATTATATATATTATCTAATCCCCATTTACCTTATGGTGTGGAGTGTAAGTTACATTTGTGCACTGCGTGTATTTATATTATATTCTTAAATGCTAGTATTGTTTGTATACAAATTCTGTCCATTTCTTTTTATCTTTCGCCAGTGCTTTTGCTTCCGACCAGTTCTTTCCCCTTCTCTGTATTATATCCTCTAGTACTCCATCCCATGTTTGTCTCCGCCTTCCTCTTTTCTTCCTGCATTGTACTCTAGATTGTCACACTTGTTTAACTGGGCGTGTATGGTTCATTCTTTGTAGATATCCCCACCAGCTTAATTGACTTTTTTCAATAAACTCAAGTATTGGTTCTATTTCTAAATCTTTTCTAATATTTGTATATCTTTTTGTGACGCCTTTCACTCGTCTAAGATATCATCTCAATCGTCTGTATTTTGCTTTTCTGCCTTCTGGTCATTACCCATGATTCACATCCGAACGTTAGGATTGGTCGGTATATAGTTTTAAACACGTTAATTTTTGTTTTCTTGGAGAAGAGATCTTTAGAAGAGATTTATAAATGCCATATTTATTGAATAATAAATTTTAAGGATTTTTCGCATCCTATACTTGCTTTCGGTGTCTTGTTTTCCTTGCTCATCTATGTCCACCCCAAGGTATCTAAAACTTTTCACTTGTTCGATTTTTACGTCATCAATTTGTATATTTATCGTTTTAGTTGTCTTCCCAATTACCATCACTTTAGTTTTATTTTTATTTACCTTCATTCGGTATTCTGGTGTAACTTTGTTCCATACTTCCAGATTTGTTCGTAGATCTCTCTCATTTTCTGCTATAATCAGCACATCGTCTTCGAAGGCACCTTCCGAGATGTTTTTTTAGATGTTTATACTCCACGTGCAATTTTTTAACTTTTGCTGTACATTCTTTTATTATTTCATTAATAGACACCGTGAACAATAGTGGACTTAGTTCTCTTCCATGTCTTAGTCCTTCTTGTGTTGAAAAAGCATCTGAGGTTCTATTCGTATGTAGAACACAATTTCTATTATTTTTGTAGATGTTCTTGATTATTTTTATTATCAACGTTTCTTTCTTCTAGTTTTTTCCATAACTTTATTCTGGGCACACTATCAAAAGCTTTTTCTAAATCTATAAATCTCAGGCATACATCTTTTCCCTGTTGCAATGACTTCTCAACTATTTGTTTCACAGTAAAGATGATATTCTTCAAGAGTCTATTGTCGCTCTTATTTTTCTATCTATCACTTGCTCGTATATTTTCATACTGATACATAGTAAATTTATTCCTCTGCAGTTATTACATTCTTCTCTATCCCGATGTTTATATACTGGTACTATTAAAGCTATTTTCCAATCCTCGGGTATTTGTTCTTCGTTCCATATTGTGTTAAAAAGTTAGTTTGTCCGCTCCTGGTGATTTGGCATTTTTCAGTTCTGCTATTATTTGCTTTAATTCTGTTATCGTTATAGGTTGTTCATCACTTTTCTGCTTTTCTTTTCTTAATGTCTGTTTCTCATGTGTATATGCTTCCCTTCCTAACAGCTCCTGAAAGTATTCCTTCCATGTACTTGTTATTTCGCCTTCATTCTCTATTATTGTTCCATTTTTGTTCTTAATGTAGCTTATTTTTTGTGGTTTTTCCTGTCTTAAAGTTTTTAGAATTATATAGAATAGTTTTTGATTTGCTTTGCTATTTGTTTCCATTTTGTTTCAAAATCCTTCCCATTTATTTCTTTTGGATGCCGCAACTAACTCTTTTACCATTTTTCTTTTCTCTTTGTAAACTTCATAATTTCTATCTGTTCTATTATTTAGATACTTTGTCCATGCGTTTGTCTTTAAATTGACTTCTTTTCTTATTTTTTCTGTCCATCACGCTGTCTATTTTTGCTTACTGGTTACAAAAGTGTTGTCTTGAAATAATTTTTCTCTAAATAAACGGTAATAATGACAACAAATACTACACTTTCAATTGTCAGTATTTAATACATTATATTATTGTATTGTAAATGCCATTAATAACTGTATTAATAAAACGTATTACAACTACTATTTATTTTTCCTTTATTCTAAACTGTGTTAGACAATTTTCTGTGTGTACACGAATGTTGCAACTATAAACCAAAGCAAATAATAATGATAATTCAATTTTTTTCTCGTTTCTACTAGAGTTTCTTTTTGAATATATTTGATTATTAGAAAACAAGTTTTCATTCGATGTATTTAGGTTCAAGGATGTAACTTTGTAGCAAATTAACCTTTACTAGTTCTTTGGATAATTAATTTGCATTTGGGGATCAGACAAAATATATCTGTACATACTAATTTCCTACATTTGCGTCCTTCGGGGTTTACCAATATGTTATGCCTTCACAGCTATTATGTATGTAGCTATTACA
Organism: Cetonia aurata; assembly: GCA_949128085.1. NCBI lineage: Eukaryota > Metazoa > Arthropoda > Insecta > Coleoptera > Scarabaeidae > Cetonia > Cetonia aurata. Next base: position 6,583,988 of record OX421885.1, read on the forward strand.
TAAATTATGTGAATGTAAATGGATTAATGACGTGTATTCTATTCCATGCAGCAAATCCATTTAGTAGTAGATTTCGCCGAATTTATTGGATTAGAATTAAAAAATTCGGATTTTTTAATATAAATAGAAATAAATATCATGATAAACAGTTTATTTAATTTTTCAGACTGTTTGTTCCGGAAAATATATGGTTAAGAAAACAACAACAAAATATTAGTTCTTGTTTAATTTCAAATTATGTAGATATACAAGGTGTCTGTAAAAGGTCTTTACACTCGCTTACCACAAATTCCTTAGACCAAAATAAGTCGATTCAAGTAAACTTACCTTAGTCCAAAGTCCCTTAGTTTGGGCGTTATGCGGCATTGAAGTTAAAATTTTGAAATCGTTTTTTTATTATAAATTCAAAACGGCTTATGCGATTTTAATAAGATTGGCATGGTCAGTTAGTATTATTGGACGAATGTTTTGAGAAAATTTCAAAAAAATACTAATACCGGAAGTGAATGAAACACGCATGACCATTATGAAAATTAACATAATTTTTTTTTTGCTGTCTATAGTAAAGACATGAAATAATTTTTATTCGATAGAGTATTCAAAAGCGATCAAATTATGTCTTTTCTTATTTTTATTCGTTTTCGAGAAAAACGAAAAAAAGTGCTTATGGTCGTGCGTTCGAAAAAAAAAGCAAAAAGTAATCCAGTCGCCTATGATTTCTATCATAAACAAATGAATTTCGCATGACTAAATCTACTGCTCAAATAAAGACTACAGGTAAACGAATAGGCTTAGTAAAAGTTCACGGTTTCGGAGATTCTGGGTAACTTATTTACTACAAAAAACGGCACTCTTCATAAGAATTGATTACTCTAATGGTTTTTGCGAAATTTGTATTTTAATAATTCGCATTAGGTTGTTTTACACAAAAGCTATTCGAAAAATTAAATAACTGCAACATTAACACAAATAATAAATATGTCACAAAAACTATTGAAAGTGTTCTCCATTTACACGCATAAAAAGATTTATACGACGAAGGAAATTAAACTGTACTCTTTTCAAAATTTCTCCATCACCTCTAAGGTCATTTATTGCATGTTGAATACGTTGCCATAGTTGTGCTTCATTAGCCACAGGTGTCTTGTAAACCACGGACTTAAGATGTCCCCATACAAAAAAATCAGCTGGAGTTAAGTCTGAAGAACGTGGTGGCCAATTTACAGGAGCGTCATTGTCTCTACCTATCCATTTGTTTGGGTATACTTGATTTAGATAGTTTCGAACATCTACTGAAAAATGTGGTGGAGCTCCATCGTGCATGTACCACATATCTCTCCGAAGTTGTAGAGGTAAATCGTCTAACAAATCTGGCAATGTATTTTGTAATAATTGCAAGTAAATGTCTCCTGTTCATCTTTGTGGAAGAATAACAGGACCAACAATAAAATTGCCAATTATTCCATATGTTGAAAATGATTTATCTTTATGGCATGCGGGTTTTCAACTGCATAAACGTGTTCGTTATGGAAATTAGTTACCCCTCTTCTTGTGAAACAAGCTTCATCCGTAAACAAAATAGTGTTGCCAAAGTTTAAATCTGCTTCTCTTTGCCCATTAACAAAGCGACAAAAACCAAGGCGCATTTCGCGATCATGTTCTAAAAGATCTTGAACTGTTATTTTATGGTATGGATATAGCAACTGTTCTCTAATTACTGCGTGAACGACATCTTTACATACTCCTACTTCCCTACCTATTCGTCTAGTACTTATTTCTGGATCTTCTTCAACACGTTCTAAAATTGCTTCTTCAACTTACAGGAACCCTTACAAAACACTGCCTTCCATAATCAGTGGTTGCAGTAGCAAAGCGACCGGTCTCCCGAAGACGTCGCTCAACGGCAGCAAACGTTGGGTAACTTGGTATTCGACGATTTGGAACCTTTCCGAATACACCCTAACACACTCTCGAGTATTTCCTTCACAAAATCCAAATACCAATAGCATATCGGTATATTCTGCATTGGTGTATTGTAAGGCCATGATATATTACAAAATGTTAAGCTTTAAGGTATTTTAGATTTGACAATATTATTATTTAGCCCATGCGAAATTCGTTTGTTTATGATAGAAATCATAGGCGACTGAATTACTTTTTGCTTTTTTCGAACGCACGACCATAAGCACTTTTTTTCGTTTTTCTCGAAAACGAATAAAAATAAGAAAATTTTACAAGAGACATAATTTGATCGCTATTGAATACTCTATCGAATAAAATAATATTTCGTGTCTCTACTATAGACAGCAAAAAAAATTATGTTAATTTTCATAATGGTCATGCGTGTTTCATTCACTTCCGGCATTAATATTTTCTTGAAATTTCCTCAAAACGTTCGTCCAATAATACTAACTAACCATGCCAAATCTTATTAAAATCGCATAAGGCGTTTTGACTTTATAATAAAAAAACGATTTCAACTTCAAGGCCGCATAGCGCCCAAACTAAGCGACTGTGGACTAAGGTAAGTTTACTTAAATCGGCTTATTTTGGTGTAAGGAATATGTGGTAGGCGTGTGTAAAGACCTTTTACAGACACCTTATATAAACGTATTTGCGATTTATATTTTTTATTATAAAATCTTTAAAATTAAAAGCACACAGGAAGTACATGATTAGTTAACGATTTTTAGGTATACAAAATAATAATTATATCGATAGATAGTGATTTAATGTAAGGCATCATCTTAAGGAATAAGAATAAAAAAATCTTGAACCTGCTTGCGATGGTATGAAATAAGACATGATTGTAAACACAAAATCTGGTAGTGGAAATGTATGTATCTATAAGTACATACAACATTTATACCTATACATATATTACATGGACGTATGGGGAAGGTCATCGAGTTGCACATGTTGGTCACTCAAATCCAACAAGTTCAGTGTTTGCTGAGTGTGCTGAGAGTTTGGTTAGAGTGATTCAATCTTACATAGTTGAAATATAAATACGGCTTTTATATTACTAACAAATTATTACAAACTCCCGGGATGTCATGTGTGGAAACTGAATTGTGATCTCTAATATCTATAATTGGAAGGCAAGAAACTACAATAAAGTAAGTATATGTGTATATATTCCAATTAATTTATTGTTAGGTGGCTTGCAAATTATTTTAGTTTAATTATTTTTTAACTTCTAACGCTTTGTATTATAAAAAGAAAACTATACGTATACTATATACAATTTTATTGTCTGGAAAAGCTTCTATATAGCTCATTGTAAGTATAAAAATACTGCTAAATACCTTGAATATGAATAATTTGTTCAAAACGGTTATAAAACTCAAAGAATAATTTTTGAATAAAAATAAATTAAATTATATACTATGGAATCAAGAAGAAAATCGAAAATGCATAGAATAGAGAAAATGCTTTTGATTACAACACAGTATACAGGAATTCCATGTAAGTGGTTTATTAAAAGTTTATGATGTTCTACTATTTACTTATATTTGAGATTTTGCCACAATTATCTGTTCGATTGGAACTATAAATGGGAAATACTTTAACCAAAATATCAATTCCAGTTGACCGGAAATTGACGTCAACTTTATTTTAAATAGAATGATATATTTTTTCTTACATTTTTCGATTTTGGGACCATAAATAGTTGAGTTTTTATTAGGTTTTCTATAGGATATGCTGTCGTTTTTGAGTTATATAAGAGTTCCTTTTTTTTTTTAGTATTAATGCATCATTTAGAAGTTAATATCTCGGTAGAAGCTCCAAATTTGCTACATGATGAAAGTAGATATAACTCTAAGAAACGATACTTCACCTTCTACATACAGCGTGTTTAAAATTGAGAGACAAAGTGATATATTTTCGATTGCAGAAAAGTTCTTTGTTTAGCTATATATTAAATCGAAATTCATTTATTTATTATCATTAACCCTACAGAGTAATCGAATTACGGGGTTATTTTACAGTACTAGATTAAGTTAAGTAAATTAAGTAAAGTTTAAAGTAAGTTAAATGTAAATGAACATACAGACAAAAGCAATATATATTATATCCAGTTGTATTCTACAACTAACTTGTTAAGTAGGTACTTATAATTAATTAGAAAAAACAGAAAAAGTTAAATTAAGAATTCACAGTAAATATTCTCTAGCTATTCTAACAAAATTATTATTACATTTTTGTTTTTTTCTCTTGATTTAGCGGCTTGGTTTTTAAATTTAATGAATTATTCAATAAAACTCTTCATGACGTTTCGACAATCTTATTTTTTATTGTTGTCTTCCTCAGATTATTTTATACAATTCACAACATTTTGTAAAATTAAAGACATTCACACAACATTTTAAAATACTATTAAAAATTTTTTTTTATCTTTTCATTTTTCTTAAACATATACTAACTGTTAATTGTCATTTAAAATTAATATGCATGGCGAAACATTTTGTGTGAACACTGGAGAACTACATTTTAAAAAAAAAAATTTTTTAAATTTTTTGAAAAGATAAAAAAAATTTTTTAATATTATTTTAAAATGTTGTGTGAATGTCTTTAATTTTACAAAATGTTGTGAATTGTATAAAATAATCTGAGGAAGACAACAATAAAAAATAAGATTGTCGAAACGTCATGAAGAGTTTTATTGAATAATTCATTAAATTTAAAAACCAAGCCGCTAAATCAAGAGAAAAAAACAAAATACAAAAATTTACAAGCACGGCTAAGAAAAGATCCCCATCAATTATTATTACATATATCAAGGGCATAATTGAAAGAATTGTACGTGCGACATAACGAAACAACTGGAGAACTAAGTAAATAACTAGTAGACGGCGTCCTATAGGCAAAAGTTACCGAACTACGTGAGTTAAAACGTGGAACATAAATTTATTCTTCTTAAAAAACTAGGGCTGTGAATTAAGCCATGAACAAGTTTAAAGAGATAATTCAGTAAAATCAGTTTTCTCCTATTACTGAGTGTACTAAAATTAAATTCTTCAACAATATATTAGAGAAATATTGTAGTTGGGATGATCTCTTTCTCTTTTTCTTTTCTTAGATCTTTTAGATGGTTAGACATGTTGGAGTACTTTTTGATGCTAAATTAACTTTCTCGAATCATGTTGATGAAATTAGATAACTAGGAGAACGTTAGGTTTTATCCTTAGAAATTGCAAATCCTTTTCCAATACACTATCCTTGAAAATCCTTTACTACTCCCTGGTACGCTCACGCTTGGAATATGCCTGCCTAATATGGTATCCTTATTATACTACATATAAAAGACAACTGGAACTTGTGCAGAGAAGATTTGTGAAATATTTGTGGTATCGAACTGATCATATTTATCCCCCCAGAAACGTTGACCACGCCGTCCTTCTCTCACGTTTTGATGTTCCGTAACTTTCTTTTCGTAGAGTTTCTGCCTCCCTTACTTATCCTTTTAATGTTTTGCATAGTAATGTGGATCCTATAACGACTTAATTTCTTTGTCCCGCAAATCCTTACCCGACCTACTGTCACTTTTTATTTACCTTTTCCTCATACTAATATTTTATGCACATCCCCCATTTACGTTATGTGTGACAATTACAACAGGATTACTAGCCAGGTTGATATCTTCAATAGCACGCATCGTGGTTTTAAAATTGCTGTAGGTGAATGGTGAATCGATTTACATTATAAATTATTTTTGTATTCGGCAATTTTTTGTTATTTTCCCCCCTAATTACATACTAAATTATATATTAAATTTGAGTTACCTATGGTTAGTTAAGTGAATTTTTCTTGATTTCATTGTAAATTATTTTTGTATTTAGCAGTTCCTTTTATTTTCCTCCCCTAAATTATGTATTAAATTTAAGTTTCTTTGCTTAGTTAAGTGGATTTTTCTTAACTTGTTTTGTATTTTTTTTCTGTATTGATTATATTGATTATATTGATCACTCATAATTCTATATTATGTATTGTTCTGTAATGGATTAGTAATCTGTTGTGCAATAAATTGATATTATTATTATTATGATAGTGGAGCTATGGTCCGAGGCGTCTTAGGTGCCCTGTATATAATAACAGTAGATATTTATATTTAATTAAATTTGGAAAATATATTATATCAAGCACCGAATTCGATAAACAAATAGTAAACAAAACGTTCTTGCGGTTTGTTTTGGAAAACCTGTGAATTTATATTATCATTTAAATTTGTCTGCTAATATATTAATCTGATGTCCTGCGGTTTAATTGTGGTTTGGAAAATAATATTTATAAATAGAAACAGTAGTAGCTTTTTTTTAAATTATTTATTAAACATTATGTACAAAAAAATTCTTAATTATTGGCCACAACATTTGAGTTTTCGCAACCATAAATTTTCTGTAAGAAGGTGATAATTGAAGAGAATAGAGGAATATAAGAAATTTCTTTGATAATTGCTTTGTTTTCATATAGACGCTGGGTACACCTGTAATTTTAATGTCACTTTTTGTTATACCTAAGCATTAATTTTGTATTGTTATCCAATAGAGCTCTAGGAAAATTTGATGATGTTGCCGTTCCAATGTTAATTTCCCAATGTACCTATTTACTTCTTTTCGATTTCAGAAAGTAAACCTTACATTAATATTGAATCCTAATTTTCAACAACAGGTATCTAAATAATACATCCAACAGGCTTACGGTAATTTCAGGATTTTGTATCAACATAAGTAATCGTTACTTCGTCATATTAAGCTAATCTTGTGTAATTCTTTAGTTCTTTCTCGTTTTTCGTTTTATTCAGTAGTATATGGCATGTGCATTGACGCTAGAGGCCTAAAAGGGATTCAGCGGGTATAAAACTCCTGCCTTAAATTTATTTACAGTATAAGAAAAATGACAGTATTTCACAGACATTAGTAACATCAAAATGGCTGAATATCCGAAATTGCGTATTGCTTAGGTCGTCATGTATGTACCATGCTGTTGTCACGACTAAGATACCTACATACATATTTGTATGAAAAGATTTCGTTTAGGACGGATGTACACAACGTAACTGCACACCTCTGCGGCAGAATTCACTTCACTTATGTACTGGTTCATTACAATTTGTATAAAGCCTATATAACTTTTAATTTAGAAAAAAAATCTTAATTCTACAATTACTTAATCTCAAAAATACTAAAAATACTAGAGCCCTAGTGTGTAGGCAATTTGACAATACTTCGCCAAAATTTAACATCAAATTTCAGTAGTTTTGATATTTGCAAAGAATAATATGATTGCACCGTGTAAGTAATAATTGTGACATAATTTTCCTATAATGCAATTTGTGTTTCTATGCTATTTGATTTTCATTATCTAAAGCCTATTCAAATTCATTTATTTTTGGTAAAAGTATTTTACTCTGTCAAACTGTACAAACCTCTCAAACAAAAGCATTTTCAGTGCTTCATTTGAATCAATGATAATGTATGGTTTAACTAAATATAGGTCTGCGGAGATATGCAAGGGCTGTAGTATAGTAATAGACCCACAAGATATCCGATCACTCCACACTACAACAGTTTAAATTAATTAATTATAATTATTTACTTCGTGCAAAGGATTCATATGTAGTTGATATTAAATATTATTTTTCATCAGAACTATTATTAACAGACACAAACGGACGTCTGACTAACACTTCACATTTAAAAACAAACAGAACACAAATAAAGCATTATAAATCATAATAGAGTAATCTATTATAGAAAAAGTCATGAAAGGAATTCGTAATTCTTTGAGATGTATTCGATTTATAAATACGAAAAGATATGAATAGAGGCTTCATACGGATTAATAATAAAAAAAAACAAATACCTTTGTTCCATCAATACTATATACTTATATGTATTTCAATTAAATTCCAGATAATATGTTTCAGGTTAAGTATTTCAAAAAGCGCTTAGACTTATACCATCATAATTTTTTTTTGTATTTCACGCGATATACAGCAAGTTGACACATCTTGTATACACCGTAAATTGAAACACGTACACATATATAAAATACTATTTGACAGAATCGATCAATAATTATATTTTAGCGCCTCCGTCCAGAAACACTGATTTTGCATTACTATAAATCGGCCGGAAACTTACTATTCTCCGGCCTAGGCCGTAAAAAAGATCACTAAACGTTGGCAACATATATATTCGAGTTACCGACATTTCTGTAATTAATTGTAGATTCGATGACAGACAATGACAGATGACAGAATTCTCTTAATTAATTCATATTCTTTCCAAATCAATTTTCGGAATATTTTACAGGTAATGAATTGTTAATAACTTGTTGCGCAACCTCTGTAGTGTGAGCTGAAGTCTCCATTGCCCTTATTATTGATGCATATGTGTCAAAACTACCAAGAAAATTAAAACGTCAAAATACTAAGGTAACTTAACCCTGATTTCAAATTCGAAATTCATACGTAACATGTATTGCCAACCTGTACCGTTAACTCGCTAGCGTTAATTCTTTTTATTATTTTCAACAAAATTAAGATTTGTCGGCGCAAAAAATAGTGTGTAACACGCGGCCAGAAACTCTTTTGCGAGTATTCGCACTTGTGGGGCCTCGGCTTCGCCTCGACCACACAAACCGTGCTCATACTCGTAAAACTATAGTTTCTGGCCTAGTGATACAAATAACTATTTTGCGCCTCCGTCCAGAAACACTGATTTTGCATTACTGACATTTCCGCCATTAATTATAGATTCAATGACAGATGACAGAAATCTCGCTACACAATCTCTTAATTAATTCATATTCTTTCCAATTCTATTTTCGGAATTTACAGGTAATAAATGGTTAATAACTTCACACACGACCTCTGTAATATGAGCTGGGGTCTCCATTGTCCTTATTATTGATGAATATGTATCAAAACTACCAAGAAAATTAAAACGTCAAAACACTAAGATATCTTAACCCTGATTTCCAATTCAAAATTCATACGTAATATGTAATGCCAACTGTAGTGTTAACTCCCTAGCGTTAATTTCTTTTATTATTTACAACAAAATTAAGATTTGTCGGCTCAAAAAATAGTGTGTAACACACGGCCAGAAACTCTTTCGCGAGTATTCGCAGTTGTGAGACCTCGGCTTCGCCTCGGCCCCATAAACCGTATTCACACTCGCAAAACTATAGTTTCTGGCCTAGTGATACAAATAACTATTGACGGGGACGGAACAAACAACTTCAGGCTCGAAAGCCAATCAGTTTTCTGGATCTTATAGAGCGTGTGGATAATTCGCTATAGCAGTCCAAAATCGGTCCCACCGAAGACTGGGTTTTGAATTACAGCTATATTTGTCATTTTAGAAAAAAACTTTTTCTACAAGAATGTTATAGAATCCAATGCTGCATGACCTAAAAATATTGTTGACTATACAGAGTGTCCCAGAAGTAGGCAAACGGATACTTACTTTATTTTAAATGGAACACCCTATATATTATTTCATTTTTCAATTTTACGCAGAAAAATAACGTGACTTCATATAAACTACTATATGTCTATCTTTAGTAACAACATTGTTATTTACTCTTTTGTCAGAAGTAGTCCCGATGCAAAGCATCGGTGAAGGCGGCGTGGTTTATACACGGTGGCCAGAAAAATGCGGACAAACACCACGCAGGCCAAATCTTTGTTTAATTCTGAGTTGACAATCTTAATTGAGAAAAGTAGTACAGTGTTTTCTTAAGTCACACGAGCAGCTTAAAAGAATTGTAAATTTGGCAACACCTAATCAGACAAGTACTATGACAGTAATCATTTTATTATTTACTATCAATCAGGTAAATACGCAAATTAGCAAGAATTTTATGTTAACATGGATAAAAATTTTATTGAAATTTAAAGATAATATGAAAAAATTATAACAACTGTTCAAATTGATAGCCATCAGTTTCCAGACATAATCCAATTCCAATCTTCGAGGAAGCGAATTCAAAACGCGCTCCAACATATCGGGGGTGATTAATCGAACTGCCACCGTAATTTTATTAATTACATCCTCTTCGTTAGCTGGAGGCGTTGCATAGACCTTTTCCTTTAAAAACCCCCAAACGAAAAAGTCCAGAGGATTAATGTCGGGAGGTCTTGCTGGACATGCTATTGGACCGTTACGCCCTATCCACCGATTCGGAAAGTGTTCGTTTAACCAATCCCTCGAAATTCTGGCATTGTGAGCGGGTGCCCCGTCATGCATGTAGAACATGTCTCAAATTCAATGGAATATTATCCAGTACTTCTTCTAAAACGTTAACGTACTGAATTCCATTTAGACGATTTGGAAGAAATATTGGTCCAACAACTCGGAGATTTAAAATTTGCATTTCCATTGCAAAATCCGAATACCATATACATGTCGGCGTATTCTCCAAAGGTAAACATTGTTCAGTATTAAGAACAGCACAAAATGTTTATCTTAGTTCAACAGCCAAATGTCACATGAGAAGCGTCAAAAATTGATAACTACTTATTACTTTTAAACAAGCAGCCTTACAGTACCACGTTGCCATATGTACTTTAATTTACATTGTACTTTTCTGGCCACCGTGTATTTGCATTTTTTTTAGATATTCATATTTTAAATACCATACATACATACTTAGTCTGATTCAACATTGAAATTAAAATCGATGTAATTGTATACAGCTGTCCACTATGGTCCTGAACATTTGCTTAACTTTAACCCAAGATAACTTGATTTTTTTTAAATAGCACCCTATATTTTTGCTTGCGCTAAATTAACCCTTACCTAAAGCCCTTTCAATCCATATTAAACATTTATGATTCCTCATGTAGGATTTCATAGTTAATTAATGATTTTGAATAATCCAATAAATTGTTCGTTAATTTTCTAGTCTCCTTGATATATCAGCGCTAAACAATGGAATAAAGCTGTGAATTAGTAAGTATGCGTCGGCATCGCGTCATAATTTAAAACTAATAACACTTTTTTTTAAAAGAATGAGAAATTTTATGTTTTTAATTAATATATAAATTTAAAGCTCACGCAGAAACTTGCATTGTACTTATTTCCATACCCATTTTACTAACTTTATATAATATTGTTGGCACAACTCTTCAAATAGCAAATTGTGCAAGAAATTTTGATTGGGGTAATAAGTAGACATTAAACACTTTACTTTATATGAAATTTAGCCTAGGTATGTAAGTTCAAGACGAAACTACAAAGTATAACACAGCGCAATAAGAATATACTTTTTATTTGGTAAGAAGTTGTATCACTGTAAAAAGAATTGCATCCTGCGTTTTACACATATTTGAAAGCTATTATTTATAACTGGGAAACATACAGCGCCAGATAGTTATGTCATCGAAAGCATATGATATTGATATTATGATAACAAAATTTCAACCTTGCCTATAGAAGAAAGTTTAAAAATTTCATTTTACAAACGTTTTAAGGATTCGGAAATAGTCTGTAGGTATCATGAGTTTGTCGCCGCTGTATATGCCTTAACACATTGACTGCCATCATAAAAGAGTTAAAATGACAGGGACCAACATAATAGAATAAATAAAACTTTTGTTCCAGAAGTTTATTTACATATTAAACAAGTTCACAAAATAAAAATGCTTCTTTTTTGAAAAACCAAACTTAAATCACCGGTGATCCACATGGCACACATTCACATTCATTGAGCGCCATGTGTATCACTCGTGATATATTTCATTACAAATTTAAAAAACATAACGTAAAATAACAAACTATAAACTCTGGTTTAAAGAATAATAAAATCCAATAAAAAAAACTTTTGCCACAAGAGTATCTTAGGAATTGAATTCATATTTCGACAAGTATGTTGTTCTTCAGCGAATTAACACTGATACTAAAACACAGATAATGAGAATAGCAACACAGTTGCTGAAATACATATCCAGTTCCTGAAACTTCTGCTACAGTAAGTTATTTGGTTTAATTTTATAAAATAGTTTGATATATATATATATTTAATGAATTTCTGTAAAACAGCTAACACATAAATATTTGTTGCAAATACTGCAAAATGTGGATACTAGTTTTGGCGTTTTTATAGCCATAGCCCTACCACCTTTCTTCACACTTTTCTCATAGCACGATACACATCTTTTCCGTTTCCTTCTTCCATCAGTCGTTCTATCCTCTGTATGTTTGAGTATATGCTTTCCCTTTGTTGCAGATTTTTTCTTTGGTTGCGTTAAGCTCAGTATCAGCTCTTCCCTGAAGTCACTAATTTGTATGTCTCTTTTCTTGAAACTCTTATAAATTACCAGTGAGTTGATTACTACAGTGTTCACCAACATTTCCAAGATTACTTTGTGGTACCATCTCACAGTTTTCCGGAGATGGGAGAAATAATTAGCCATTTGATCAGATAGATCTACACCATTCTTTCCAGAATTATAATCTGAGCCGCCGACTTTCTGATATCTTCTCCTTTTCTGTTGTGTTTCCCTGTTGTTTTCATTTCCAAATCATGTTTGGTAGTAAGGAGTGCAACATCTCTCTTATCTTTCCACTTGCCCACTACTATGCCTTTCGGGCTCTCCTTACCAACTATCTCTCCTTTTCTTAATTTATAATTCATGATTTCTTTTGGTAGGCCTTGCCTGTTTTTTCGGAGTATTCCTAGCAAGTGAGTGTTTGAATCTAAAAGCGACTTTGCCAGAGGGATTGATGTATAGAAGTTGTCTGTGACGACTGTTCTGCCCATATTCAAAAAGTCTTGTGCAAGATTCAAAACGACTCTTTCCGACAGCCCTTTATCATTGTTGGATTGGTCTAGAATTTGTCCTGAATGGACAGACATTCGGTAGGTATAACCTTTTGGGTCACATAACTTGAAAAACTTGATGCCATAGCGATGCCTTTTGCTTGGAATATACTGTCTGAACTGTAAACGTCCATGGAAGGGAACTATAGTTTCGTCAACAGCTAGTATTTCACCAGGCACGCATTCATTAGAGCATCTAACTTGAAACATTTCTATCAAACCTCTGACTTTATAAAGCCTATCATGTTTATCTGCAGTTTCGTTATCAGCAAAATGGATTAACTTTAGTAATAGTTGAAATCGATTCCTACTCATTACTGAAGAAACGAATTTATTGTCGTATATGTGCTTTCTCCAGTAATCTGAAATTTTCGGGTATCTCACTAAACCCATGTACATAACCAGTCCAAAAAACTTTCTGATTTTTTCACTATTTGTCGGAAACCAGCGATTTATCCTAGCTGATCGTGATATATTTGGTTTTTGTAAGATTTGGGTGGCATTCCTATTTGTCTCCAAAACTATTCTATCAAAAAGTTCGTGGTCCAGGAAACGTTGATAAATATGAATCGGACGAATATCATGGTACTTGGATAAATACCTGAGTGATATATATCTGATCCTGTGAATGTTATATCAAATCGAAGAGAACTACAGTCAACTTCATGCCACTTTTCATCGCTATGCAGCTCTTCTGTTGGCATTTCATTCTCAGTAATATTAGTTTCAGTATCTTTATCACTGCATTCATACACTTGATTTTCTTCTGATTGTTCGTCGCTACTACTTGACCCCGAATACTCATATTCCGATGCCGTTTCATCAAAATCTTCCCATTCATCTACCTCGTTAATATTTTCAGCTTCCCCTTGCAACTGCTTTTTGGTTAAATAAATCGTCCGCGCATTACATAACCTCTTTGGCCTCCCTGAACTTGTGGAAGGTTGACTCATATTTATTGAATTATATAAGACAAACAGAGTGAACAACGATTACTTTATCACGCACGCAAAACATAATAAGCTTCAAGAAACACTCTTGTCGAGTAAGTTCTAACCGTATACACTTATTAACCACCCCATCTGTAGCTGTTCTTAACACACTGAAAACATAGGTAATTCAACATAACCATAGCTGCAAAGCGAGGTCGTATAATCTGGAAGCCATCAACTAAACATCATACCCTAAGTTTAAGGCCCAAACAAATTGCACGGGATAAAAGTGAACATCACCTCTGTAACACCAGTGATTCACACGGCCTTCCAATAATCTACGGCTGCGGATCACCGGTGATACACATGGCAGCCAATGTGTTAATAATGAAATTATCAATTTATTTGTCACATATATTTTTTTTTACAGATGTATAAATCTACAACAATTATTATTTATTCAATATGCTCCCTTGTGAGAGCTCAACTTATTTTCCCGGATAGTATGTATCTACGTAACGTAAACATTCCGGCACAAGCATTGCCAGAAATCAACCCATTTGGAAATAGCAACACATCCACTAGTCTACAGAATGGAATGCCTGATTTGGAAAGACATACCCAAGAAATTGTATCTACTGGCATTTCCAAATTAGCAATCGCCATTAATAATTTTTACTTGACGCACCGTGGTGTAGATAACGTCGTATTCTCGCCAGTTAGCATAGCAGGTAAGTCCAGAAAATCACCGTTCCCTTTACATTTATTTGACACTATAATTTATGTAATAATTGCAGTTTCCTTGTAGGTGCTTTAGCTTTACTCCTATTGGGTTCCAACGGGAAAACCTTTGATGAAATCGCATCGGTCATGGGCTTAGCTACCGGAGCCGACATCCATTCCAATTCCCAGAACGTACACAGAAGCTTAGGGGATTTGTTTATGAAGTTGGAGCGATCTTCAAACCTTATGGAACAAATAAAAGTAGCTGCTGCCATTTTTGTGCAAGAAGGTTATCCTATAAGAGATCTTTACAAGCAAACAAGTGAACGTATTTATAGAAACGAAATTTTGAATTTGAACTTCCAAACTAACAGTGTACAAGCGCAGCAAATCATTAATTCATGGGTTTCGAGTAAAACGAATGGCAAAATTAAAAGTATATTGGCGGAGCCACCACCCGAAGAAACGAAAATTATAATCGCTAGTGCACTCTATTTCAATGGAGCGTGGGAGAAACAATTTTGGGAAGGATTTACTCGGAAGTGAGTAGCTAGGTAGCTTTGTTATGATTCCCTATTCATGAATAAATATAGGTTAATGTTGGATAAAACTTTTGAATTGATTGACTTACGATTTTTTAACATCCAGAGTTCTTAGAATGGCAATTAAGGGGGTTGACTTAAAATTTAGTGTTGCTTTTAATCGATGCAAGTAAATTACTTATTAAAGCTTTCTGCTGCTATGCCGAGTGGAGTTTAACATCATTATCATATTTCTTACACCACCTAGCAACTGACTTGGACTCAGGTACTTATAACGCATAGGTAATTTAGAATGTAGAGCATCCAGAATCGCTAAGTGTAAGGTCATCATGTTCAGTAAAACATAATAGAAAGACAAAAGTTCAGTCTCACAATCTCAGGAATTTAATAAAGGCGACTGGTTTCGAAACAATACCCCCATCTTCAGGCCAAAGATATAAATTAACAAATAGGAAAGAACAAATATTATTTGACTGGTGTGAAGGTTTCCCATAAGTTTACTTGAAACACTTTTGTTGTAAATGCAATAATAAAGAAGTTACAACTTATAAAAGTAGAACTTAATTTAAAAAATATAGAAACCGACAAATTGAAGAGAAAAAATATATTTAAGTAATTCTCAAACTATGCATTGAAAATGGATGTTTTAGATTACAGGACACTCTTACGCCATACAATACACATAAATACGCGGCCTAGACACGTTCTGGCGTGATTGAACAAGTTAGGTCTTCGACCTCATCGTTAGCAAGCGTACACACTTGTTTGATTACCTAACAGTACGTAAAAGTAACAAATATTTATTAGTTCTTCACTGTGCTTGGTAGTGTTTCGTTATGGATAGGGGTATTAAGTATTGTTATTATTACAATGCGGTTAACGAGCATTTTGTGAACATTGGAACTAAGCTATGTAAAGACATTCCACAAGTACCTTTTAGTCACAGTTTAGTTAATGTTAATGAAGCTTTAACGTTAGAATTAACTAATGAGGAGGAAATCATTAATATTGTTAGTAATTTTAAGAATAATAGTTGTCCTGGTAATGATGAAGTCACTACTTCACTTTTGAAACAATGCATACATGTAATAGTAAAGCCTTTGGTAAAGATAATTAATAATTCGCTAATCTTCGGAATATTTCCGGAACGTTTAAAAGTTGCAGTAGTTGTTCCAATTTTCAAAGAGGGTGATGACCGTTTGATAGAGAACTACAGACCAATTAGCATTCTCTCTTGTTTCTCAAAAATTTTCGAAAAAATTATAAGCTATCGAATTATTGCCTTTTTCAATGAGAACAATTTATTCCATGCAAACCAGCATGGTTTTATGAAGGGTAGATCTACTGAAACCGCCCTGTTTGACTACCTTGATGCAATTTATCAGGCTCTGGAGGATGGTAGCATTCCCCTAGGGGTTTTCCTGGACTTCTCGAGAGCTTATGATTGCATAAGTCATGATAAGTTATTACTTAAATTAAAAAGCTATGGTGTAAGAGACATAACTTTGAAATGGATGGAATCATACTTGAAGGGTAGAAAGCAATTTGTAAAAGTAAACTTAGATGGAAATATAATCAAGTCCGTTCCAAAGTTAGTTGAAAGAGGTTTGCCACAGGGTAGCGTATTAGGTCCTCTATTATATAATATTTATATCATTGATCTGTGTAACATGTTAATTAATACTTTGCATACACATATTAATTATGCAGACGACAATGCATTACTTGTAACGTCAAAAGATTTAATTACTTTAAAAGCTCAAGCAGAAGAAATATTGCAGAGAATAAGACAATGGAGTTTTGAAAACGATCAATTACTAAACATAACCAAGACTAGAATTATAATATTTCATACAAAAAAATCTAATATAGAAATTGACAGTTTTAAGATATATGACAATTTATCTTCAAGTAAGTCAGTAACCTTTTTGGGTCTCACTATGGATGAAAATCTAAATTGGAGCTCCTATCTGGACATATTGGTAAAAAAATTAAATCAACTCAGCTATTGCATAAGAATTCTAAGTAAATATTGTGAAAAACATGTATTAATTACTATATACTACGCAGTTTTTATATCAAGACTGAAATTTGCTATCCTGTTATGGGGCAATGCTTCAGGTATTATTAGAGTGTTTCGAATTCAAAAACAAGTTTTACGTACAATTTTTGGCCTCCCTTTGAGGGAATCGTGTCGTGGGAAATTCAAAACTAATAGGTTACTTACAGTTGTTGCGCTGTATATTTATGAGTGCTTAATTTTTAATTTCAAATATAAAGAAAAATACGAACATCTTCTGCCAGACGATTGTCATAATACAAGATTTCAAACAAATTATAATTACCCGTTGCACACCATGTCTTTATTTGAAAAAGGTCCTTGCTATTCTAGTATAAAGTTTTTCAATAAACTTCCCCAACGAATTAAAAATATAAATAACTTGAAATTATTCAAGAAAGAAACTTTTAATTTGCTAATTAATTTGGAACCTTATGAATTTGAGGATTATTTCAAGATGTAGCTTCTAAGTTTGCTGCTAAGAGATATATTTACCTCTGGTTGTATTGTAGCTTAAGTGTTAATTATTATTACCAAATCATAGAGGTTTTATTTAAAAAAAAAAAAAAAAAATTTTTAATAATGCTTCGCTTTCTTCAGTTAATATATAATAGGTACATTTCAATTGGTCACTTTTTCGGACTTGTAAATTGTTTCTTTGACTTGTTTCAACCCACTTATGCTTTTGTGGCTGTTTGAAATAAAAGTATCTATCTATCTATCTATCTATCTATTATTTTGGCCTCGGTATTACACCATTAGCCACTTACAAACTAAAAACCTGACAACCCGAAAGGACGCCAGGGTAGGTCGCAGTGGCGTAACTAGAAATTTTGGCCCCCCCCGCAAAAATTTTATATGGGGCCCCTGAACATAAAATCGCGTTTTTCAGGCTTTATTCGGTATTCAATAAAACTATTCGTCTGCTATTTATCAGTCTCATTTATGTGGAATAATGTAGGTACATACATAAGCATATCTTCATAAACCCATTATTAACATGTTACAATATAGTATACGATACTAACAATAAGTACAGATAACCACATTTATCATATACATAATTAAAAAAAACTTAACCTAATTGTATTTAATTATACAGTAATCAAAATTTAAAATTTGGCTTTTATTAAGAATTTTAGAATGTTTATTACCGAATACTAAACCTATTTTTATAAACATAATCATTTTATAAATAATTGTGTTTATATAACAGTTCTCCGTGCCTTTCTATCAGCAAAGCAACGAATTAGTTGTCGAAGATCCAACTTTTGTGCAGCTGCGTTTTCAATAGCTACAACAGAGAGATTTTTTAATCTTTCTTGTGTCATTGTGTTACGCAAGTATGTTTTTATTAATTTCAGTTTACTAAAAGATCTCTCTGCTGTAGCTACAGTTACAGGTATTGTTAGAAAAAGTAGCAAAGCTGTATTTACTTCCGAGAAATCACATTCCATGAACCCAAATTTTATTAAAAGTAACTCGGCTAATTGTTTTGTAGTTGTATCCGCGGTAATGTCATGCTTTAAAAATGAAACCGCATTTAAAAGTTGCGCAGGAAATTTATTTGTTAGATCATTGCAATAATGCTCTTGTAATGTAGTGGCTGCTTTAATTAAATCACTGTCTGATAGTGTTAAAAGGTTTCTTGGCTGCAGAAATTGAAATAATTTTGAAATTTCGGACATACCTGTAAACCTACTTCTAATTTAGGTGTTAACAATATCTACGGTTGTATAGAAAACGTTTATTTTAAATATTTGTTCGGCATTATCGAAGTAATAATTTTCACATATTTCATCGAAGGGATGTTTGATTTTTGGTTGACGTTTAGCACTGAAAATGGGAAGTATTTTCCATTTGTTACAAATAGAAATGGCGTCCATCTTAAAGAATTCGTACTTTGATCTGCATTCTTGTAGACGTAAGCTGATATCACCTAGCACATTTGTTGCTTCATCAAGATTTATATTTTTCTTTTGAAGGAGTTTTGAAGCATAATTTACTTCATTTAATAAATGATACAAGAAAACAGATATAAGCACGAATTCAAATGTAGATATTTTAACGTTAAATGGCATATATGTATTATATATTTTATCTGTTTTATCACTTATCATGAGACTTTTAAAAATGTCAATTTAATAATGTCATACTGGGACACTTTCTTTGACTTGGCTACCCTCTTTGTGGGGCCCCTCTGCCACCGGGGCCCCCCCGCATTGCGGGGTTTTGCGGCTCCTATTTACGCCATTGGGTAGGTGACATATTTCACACCCGGGGCCGATCGGGTGACGAGGTATTAAGTAGTAAATATAACTGTTTGCTATTTTATTTTTAAGATAATTAGTGTAATCACGGCTTATCTCGTCGTGAAGGACACGATTTACAGCACTTTAGCAAAAATCATGCTAGAAAGATCTGCAAACACATAGATATGACGTATGGGAACAAAAGATTAGCAAGCACCAATAATGAAGTAATTCCGACTGCTTGAAGGGGAAATAACTTTATTTGAATGCAAAATGTGTTTATCTCCCCGTTCAACGCACTATATTTACACATTTTAGAATAGAAATATCTGCAAACACATGGATATGATGTATGAGAACGAAAGAT
The DNA here is from genome assembly GCA_949128085.1 of Cetonia aurata. Lineage (NCBI taxonomy): Eukaryota > Metazoa > Arthropoda > Insecta > Coleoptera > Scarabaeidae > Cetonia > Cetonia aurata. Next base: position 6,603,697 of record OX421885.1, read on the forward strand.
TCGCAAGCACCCAAAATTAAGCAATTTCGACTGCTAGGAGGGGTAATAGCTTCATTTGAATGCAAAACGTGCGTATACGCTGTGAAACACACGATTTAATATACTTTAGAAAAATTCGACGCCAGAAGTGTTAAATTTAATGTTGCAATCAATCAATAGATCATGAGATAAAATAGTTGAATGTTGTTGTCATAAAGCATAAAAAATATATTGGTACCTACGTCAAGTTTGTAACTTGTATTTGCCTACTTTTGTGATATATAAAGAAGTAATACTCTTATCTACCGTCAGTTCCAACAAAAAGTAGCTGCAAACACATGTATATGGTGTATAGGCAAAAAATTCAAGGGGAAATAACTTCATTTGAATGCAAAATAACTGTTGTTCGATAATTGAGCAACAGTTATTGCTGAGGAAAATTGACACCTTTGTTTTTCTGACAGTACTTGAAAGCAAACAATTAGCACATTAATTTTTGAAACTGCCGAAGAGACGTTCGGTTGAACATTTTACTGTCTTTTAGACACGATGGATGATATGATTGTGGAAAGATCGTTGTGATGTGGTACAACGTCTGCGCTTTATAACATTAGTAAGATGTTTGCCGTCGTAACCTTGGAAAATCATCCGAATAACTAGCTTCAAGAATGTTATTATTCTTACATGAAAAGGTTGATTGTGCTTTACTGAGCCTTATTGGCGAAAGTTTTTTCATTAGACCGTATGGCGATGAAAAACTGGACCATTATCTGGATTCCATGTCATGCAAATTGCTAAATCAGTTTTGAAACACGAATTTACCCTTACCCAATTATCAGCAGTAATCAATGACGACGATAAAAATGGTAACGAGCTTCTCACCTTCATATCTATATACAGTGCTCCATTATATTTCAGCAAAGGATAGGCACTATCTAGATCCGGTATCAAACTTTTAAAAGAAGCATAAAGCACAACGACTAAAAAACTGTAATTTAAAAAAAAATTGACCATATATAATATTAAAATAAATAAATGTTTTTTGTAACGCAAAATGTCTCTAGGCAGTTGCTATAATTCATCACTGTATCAGAGAAGTAGAAAGATGAATTGATGCAGGTAGAAAAAGCGTCGCTATTTTGTTTGAGAACCAGATCAGATCCGAAAGTGTTGACCCAAAGCTAAATGAGGTGAGCACCCAAACGAAGTTGACATTGGCCTGGGTTCCCAGCCACACGTGTGTGAAGGGAAATGAGGCGGCGGACGATTTGGTCAGACAAAACATTACTAACGAATGGGCACATAGAAAGTCCAAGAAATGGTGACAAAATGTCACCAGAACAAAGACAGGCAAAGGAGTTCTTACTAGAACAGAGGCCCTAACGAGTAAAGACAAGCAGACTGTCCAAATGATGGAGGTCTGTTGACCGGTCATTGTATACTGAATTGGCATATGTATAACATAGATCTGGCAGATGACAATCCTTGCAGATTCTGCCAAGAAGAGGAAGAACCCGAGTTTATATACTATGCCACTGTAACGGCCTGCCGAGGACAAGGTTTGTAATACTTACTGTGCGTGGATAACCCCACCGCTAACAGCTACATAAAAGAGCCGCCCTAAAAGATGATAGTTTAGTTTTAGCTAGTTAGATTATTATTGCATTCATGACCAAAAGTATGTAGTAATAAAAGTATCGCGTCCGAAAAGTTTTTGTGTTTAAAAATGTTTGCTTATTTTTGTGTATAACTTTGTTGTTTTGCATTTATTATAAAAAGTTATTGTAGCAAAATTGCAGAAAATTCGATTTCATACAAAAAGGGAAACCCATTTTGCACCCCTTTTTCAAGGTGGTGTCTAAAGGGTTTGAAGCTGGTGAAGGGTGAAGCTTGGTTTTACACTCACTACTCAAACCTCCATTACACTACAAAAGATTAAAGTGCATCAATATAAGGCAACTTGACTTAAATCAACTTATTTTAGTCTAAGGAATACCTAATAAGTTTTTGTAAATACTTTCTGCAGAAATCTTATATAACAAACAACAGCCCCGTTCCTATTACGTTCCTATATACATTATTATAGTCTTAATTTTTTTCAGACGACCATTTTATCCGAATGGAAGAAAAACGCCGACAAATATCGAAGTTGAAATGATGTCCAACGGCGGCCTATTCCCCTACCACAGAGATACAGCACTAGATTGCGATATAATGGGCTTTCCATACAAAGGAAATGCAACTACCATGTATGTCATCATTCCTCAAAATTCCAACGTACAGCGACTAAAATCCTTTGAAGCTTCACTAACCGCTGCTGATATTTTAAGACTAGTAAAGAGCACGGTTTATACGCATTCTGTAGTCCTTTTCCCGAAAATGAAATTAGAAGCTACATCCGACCTAACCGAGCCTCTACGTCATCTTGGAGTCAATTCGCTTTTCAATCCACATGAAGCAAATTTAGCTCTTTTATCACCCGGATTCCAATTCCGACAAGATTCCAAAATAGAAGGTGCACCCAAAAGCTATTCCATTCCGATTCCACAAGCGAGCAGAGAATCTAGCCTACAGGGTAGAAATGATGTGCTGATTTTCAGTAGATTAACCGCACCACCGAATTGCACACAAATATTCAATCCAAACAGCAATATCAGTGAATGTGCAGAGATCGATACAAATACACAAAAACAAGTGACATATAAGAAGTTTGGAGATAAACTTGGTCGGCGGGTAACTCGAGAAACGCCTGATACCTTAGATAAATTGAGGCATGTGTTAAATAAGGATCCTTATAATCACAACGTGGAAAATCCAGGCCTCTACGCCGATCAGGTATTGCATAAAGTCTACATAGATATTACTGAAAACGGTACCGAAGCAGCCGCTAGTACTTCTGTAAGTTTAACCCGTGGCGGAGATATTACTATTTTGAGAGCCGACGTTCCATTCTTGTTCTTTATTTGGCATGAAGAAGCAAAACTGATTCTTTTCTGGGGTACAGTTTATGAAGCTCCACATTTTAGTTAGATCTACATACAAACAATATTTAAAAGCTATTTATTATTATGTTTTTCTTCATCTCATTTTATTCTTAAATGTACAAAATAAAGTAATAAGAAATTACGTTTCATTTATGTTTCTTTTTTCATTTCAACTTAGAAGATATGTATTCCATAAAATAAGAATAAGAAATGTGAAGGTATTGAAACCAGTCTCAAAATGAACTAAATTTATTGCACTGCCCGACAGACCTGATGACGCCATTTTCTATCCTTTCATTTTATAATGACTGCAGACTAATGTGCATTTATTTACCGTTGATCAATATTTCAACTGATAATCACTCTTGTTGACATTGAGTATACACAATACAGTAAGCTGGTGCAACAATAAGAAAATAAATTAGTATGCCATCAGGAAAAAAAACTATCACACTACACAGCACTCATGCACTACTACTACATCCAATATCAACGAAAAATATCCAGTTCTTGTTTATTGGCCGCCCTCGAGAGAGTATACACTGGAGCTCGTCTCATTACAACCGCCCTCGCGAGTGGAACCAGGAAGGCACAATCATGTCGCGAATTTATCCTAGGTACCAGAAAATTCAGTTGTTCCAATATGAAAGGGCAATCAATGAAATTTTTTAAAAATTTATAAAGGAATTTTTCGCAGATCTTTTCCCTTCGTATGCTTACGGCCAACATATTGTGCCTGTATAATAATTGATCCTGAGAGTGAAGACTTCACTAATGAATTGAGATATTGCCGCTAAGTTAGTAACTTATATCTATAAATATATCTTTTGTATGTAACATTACAGGCTCTGGTAAATGGAAATGCTTTGAATGTCCATATTTGAGGTTTTCGGGTTTAGCTTTATTATTTTTGCACCAAGTATCTTTTGCATTTTGGTAGGTTTTTTCCAATTTACAAGATTGGCACCCTATTTTTATCTTGTAGGCTAACCCTACTCTGCTCTCCACCTCCAAAAGAACTTCGCCATCGCATTGTTTACATTTTAAAAAAATGTTTAGTACCGAATTGTAGAAGTTATTCAAATCCATTATGTTATACTTTTGTGGTTTCATAATTTTTCTACTCACTCAATGAAGGTTCAAGCTTTTTGAAATTCGGAGACAAGCCGGAAGCATAAGAAGTTGATGCGGTCAAATCGTCTCTGTTCTGATAAGAAGTCGAAGTTGAACGTTCGATCTGAGGCAGCGACGACGTTCTTATTGGTTTCCCAACATTCTTCCTCTTTTTGAAAATGTCTTTGGGTTTCACAATTTTCGTTCGAAAGAAACCGGAAGAAAAGACAACAAAAAAACCGAAAGAAAACAAGAAAAGAAGCACACGAAACAATTTCCAAAAATTCACAAAACACTAAATGTACTCTTTAGTGTTTTGTGAATTTTTGGTTTCGAAAACGCTATGGACGATTTCATTGTCACACATTACGGGGGATTAAAATCAGCTGTTCACAGTAACGCAAATACGATTGTTTTTTATGCGTCTCCCGAGCTTGAATATTGTTTTCAAAAATCATTATACAACCACTTTTTCGTAAAATTATATTAATTTAATAAACATTCTACAGCATTTTTAATATTGCATGTCGATTGATAAGCAAATTTCGACCGTAAGTGGAAAAATTTCCATTTATTAAACAATTGCATTTTTCCGAAATGTGAGTTTTTCAAACCTTTTGTCCCAATTTCTCAGAAACTAGCTGACATATTTACTTTATTTTTTTTATTTATTGGTATATAGTAGCATTCTAAACAGTCGAGCTGGATTTAAAAAAGTAAGCCGTAGAAAGTAGTAGCCGAGAAAAAAAATTAAAACTTAAAAAAATTCGTTTTTGCTCCAGGGTTGTTCTTGTTTTTTAACGAATCAGTTAAATTAAATTTGTTGTACCAGTAATGCCCACAAAAAGTTGATTTTGTTTGCTGCTGTAGTTTCTCAGAAAATGGGACAAAATGTTAAACAAATGTAATTTTTCCTATCTAAGGTAAGAATATGAATTTCCCACAAGCAAAAAGTTAAAAAAATAGTTTCGACACATGTGATGTCTTAAAAAAAAACACTATTTTAATAATCCATCAAGTTTCAAGAGCCTAGAGTCAAGAGTTCTTGAGTAAAAGAATTTAGTAAATGCCTGAGCAGCTTTCTGTTGGTCAACCATTTCCAAGTGGGTCACTCCACTTAATCAATTTCAACGCACCAAATTTTACACTTTTGATAATTAAACCCACCATCCTTATTTGATATTCTAACCCGTTTGGCTATTCATCATTTCTCCAATCCGTTTCTTCATTTCAGCTATGCACTAATATTTCTATTATACCACGCAAAGTGTCATAATTGCAACACTAGCAAATAAAACTGCTGCTTCTTTAGTGCCGATATCACTTATTTTGAAACAACTAACTTTGAACGTTGGAAGATTGGTTAATGAAAATAAGAAGGAGATTTCGATTTTCCACGATTTTTACATAGCCATTGTAGGTTCAAATCGTAAATTATTTTTGAGTCCTCAAAGCTGAAATTGTATTAAAATACCAGGATTTTTAAAATTAATGTAGTTGTTGATTTTGTTAATTAAAAAATTAATTTGCCGTAATTAGTTAATTATACTTTTGTAGTATAATCCTAAAACGCCATCAGCTTTTCCTTTACAGGTTGGACAAGCTTTCATAAATAGATCTACACAGACAAGTAGTAAATGCAATTACTGGAGAAATTGCTTTGATAGTAGACCCACCCAAATTCATCGGAATATTGTTGATACAATTTTCTCTAATGATTAATGACACTGGAAGTTTATTTTTATTTATCTCTGTCTTAACTTGACAGAATAATAATGATGGGGTTATCCAACAAATGGTTTTAATATAGTTTTAACATTATTTGTTTTGTCTTTATGGTCATTGTTCGTTGCATGATTAAGTTATATAACAGTTTAGACAAACTTGCAATATAGCGTATAGAAAATACTTTTTTTTATTATTCCACAACCGCACATCTTTATTTTTATTTGGGTAACAGTCACAATTCAGGAAGTGCATTGGTCAAAGTGAAAGTAATATGTGTAAGATAATCTAATAATGTTATGTCGGGCATTTCATAACAAAACTGTGTTGATAACATTTTATGAAATGAAAAAAACAGGAGCTACTTCGGACAACATAGCTTTTCTTATTTTTCGTTTATTTGATTTAAGCAGACTTTACGTATCTCCTCTTCACATTTCTTTAAAACAGTAGTTAAATGCTCTGCTCTATGCTAATGGAGATGCTGTGAAATTAATTGCAAACTGTTTGTGTATATAAAAAAGTCCAACAACTGGAATTATGTTGTCTATTTTTGCACTGCACTGCTCCAAATATATGAAGCGGGGGTAAGTACTTTGAGATCGAGCAATGAAAATCTGGATTTGCAAAGTTGATTAATATGCTCCCAGCAAAGTTTTGTTTGATCGTAGACTTACGACAAAATATCGGAGTAGATTGGCAAACAAAATAGTTTATCTTAATATTTTATTTTATATAGACGATTTTTGAAATTACGTTTGTCCACGGTGGTTGTCATTTTTAACAAATGGGAGGATGAACCATACACTCACTCAGAGTGATGTATTGATAAGTAAAAGTATTTCTGGTATGCGTGCATTGAATTGTCGTGCATGTTATTTAATTGTTTCCTTTCTTACTTCCACATTTCATGTATCTGTTTCATAATCCATTTCTGAGATCTTCTAGGCAATATAGTTCTTTATTAATATACCTACTTCAAACAAATATATGAACAAATTTTCTGATTTTTTTATATATATTTATATTCTTCCCGTTTCAGACGTAGCCTCTATTACGTCTAAAACGCTATAATCAACTATTATTGCTTCGAGTTGCGGAAAATTATCTATTTTGAAATAGCTAAAACAAACTTCCATTAAAAAAAAAACACCAGTCTACGGACATCAATGATTTGTTTTTGTAAAAACACATCAAAGAAAACGAATAAATTAGTAACTAAAATATTGTTATGAATCATTCATTTCATAGGTACTCAAATTTTTCTAAATTTTAATTGTTGTCTACTGATAAAATAAAATTCTTTACCATTTGCTTTTTTAAATTTTAATAAAACAAATATTCGCCTTCTATTCCAAGATATTTAGTACCTTAATACTTGAATTACTTTCCTATCGATTCAGCAGATTACGAGAGCTTTCTTCAACATTCCTTGTCATTTTTTCTGTTGTAATTTCGTGTACTTTCTTTTATATAGCTTACGCGTTATAATGTGTAAAATGCATCTAAGGAATGTTTAAAAAATATAATGTTTGCAAATCTAATACTTGTTTTACTATTGTCAATACATACATTGCAATAGATTGCAAAAATACTTAATATTATCAATCGTTTAAGTACTTATTTACTATCTGTTCAAATACTTTTAAATATATTTGGAATCGCTGAATTGCATAGTTAGAATATAATTAGAGTAATTAAAATTGATTCACAAAGAAATGTTTTTTGAATTTACTCTAAAACGAGCCTCTCGAAAAATATGAAAGCTAACAGAAATTTTCGTAGATTTTACAATTAAAATATGTACATGTATAACAAACAACAGGGTCAATGTCAATAACAGTGCCAATGTACGGATTCTAATAGAATGGAATAGTGAAAGTAATAACTATATAAACCTCCACCCAATTCCTATGAAAGCATCAGTTCATCGTATTCCAGCGACCTAAGCATCTGTACCATGAAAGCATTCGTAAGTAGTTTGCTGGTTTTTTCTCGCGGAAAGCAATTCAGATGTATTGTTAAAATTTACAATTATGCTGGTGAAAGTGTGGTACTTCTTGAAGTTAATTACTAGTGTATGAGTTTCAAAGGAGATTGTAATTCGGTTATTGTAACAATAATAATTGTGGTTTTATAGAAAGTTGCCGATATAATTATGATTAGTTTTAATTAAAAAAGCAGAAAGTAATGAATTTATTAAATTTTATTGATATTCTGATTTCAAACACATTTTTAACAAAACTATATTACCTAGATTCTTAATTATCAATATCGTTCTTTTAATTATAGGTGTGTGTAGCTTTCCTTTGCGTTTTTGCTTCCGTAAATGCCGGTTATGCCGGTAGTTATGGTGACGAAGATCATGGACATGGTGTTCCCGAAACTGTAGTAGTCCAAAAGCCAGTTCACTTCCCCGTTTACAAGCACATACCAATTCAAATACCAACAAAAGTGCCAATCCCAATACCAAAAGCAGTACCAGTCGCAGTGCCACAACCTTATCCAGTGAACGTGGCGAATCCTCAACCGATCGCAATACCGATCTTTAAAATAATCGAAATTCCAGTTGAAAAACCAATTCCTTACAAAGTAGAAAAAGAAGTGCGAGTTCCAATTGAGAAATACATACCAGTGCCTGTGGAGAAACATGTAAAAATCGCTATTCCCAAACCTATACCAGTTCCAGTACCAGTTCACAAAGTTATCTACCACGGATCTAAGCACTGATAACTACAAAAGCGATCATCAATAGTCACCTTCATTAATTTTGTGTTACTGACTGTTTTGTTGTATATTTATTTTTGTTTTCGTTTTCTATTGTTATTGTTTTTACATTTTTAAATAAAAAGTTGAACTTATTTTTTGAGCAATGAGGTATTATTGGTAGCTAGTAGTTATATATCAAGTTCTTATGATTTATTTATTTGGCACGGATTATCGGGGATGGGATGATCATAAAACGTTTTATAATGTATGCTATGTAATACATACAAATTCTCATTTTTGACCTTTATGAATAACCAATTTTAAATTTACCGCAAGCAATTGATAGTTAGCAGTTTACCGCCATAGTAATTGATCCCATAAGCAACTTATTCCCCACAATTGATTGATAGGATATTTATTGTAAGGCAATACACTTATGTCTTTTTAAAATTCTGTCTTAATGATGCAATAAAATAAAAAAATAATAGATAGATTAGTTTTGTAATGAAAGTAAAACATATTTGTCCGTTAAAGGGCAGCTACTCACAGAATACTTACTTCTATTTACTTTGTAAAATGCCTACTTTAAAATGACCAATAACTTTATATAAATTATGCCTTCTCGTTTCCTTTTCGGGGACTACTTGACTTACTTCAATGTCTAAATCCTAACCGAAATTGTTATAGAGTAAATTTGTAATCAAAATGTAATAATCGCCTTTCATTCACTAAATTCACTGTTGATGCGCGAAGTGAAGCAACTTCAATTAGCACTTCATTTGGATGGCAGTAAAACTAGTATTAGCAACGTGCTGGAGTTTTTGCCTACCAGGTGTCATCAGCGTAGAGGTACGCATTTTGGGAATTATCTCGGTCCGGCCCGGCTCGGCCCGCTCTTTGTGAATCACCGATTGTCCTTCCAAAAGTTTATCTTTCTTTAGGAAAACTGTTTTAGTTTAAAGAATTACATTTTTTATGTGCAACTGCAAATAGCTATAATAAACTTTAGCAGCTAGTAGTGGTTTAATAGTAGAATAGGAAATACAATTTATATAATATTTGTCATTTCCAATAAGCATATGAATTTCATTTTATTATAACAAGAATATCACTTCTTCACAGTGAAATTAAATATGCACTTAACATACATATATACTTGAAGGTATACATATAATAGGTATTCATATTCACTATGTTTGATAAAAAATAAATTTTGTAAGAAGTACAAATTTTAAAAAAGAATGTTTATAGATAAACGCATGAAATAGATAAAACTTCTTTATAAACGCAACGCCGTACAGTGGTCAATGAGAGGAAAAAACCTATAATTTTTATTTTCTCTAAACATATTTTTATTTTCAGTATGTCTTTCTGCATAGTCTGCTACTACATTTATAACAAAAGCACATCAAATTTTGCTATACATGATTTACAATCAGAGAAATAATGTCGATAATTGATCGGTCTAGTATTTCTTCCGTAACACTTATAATGGACTTATGTCGCTATTTACTGCACAAAATTTAATATAAATTTGTTTATTTATTCAGTAGTATTCCCGTTGAATGGAGTCGCTCACCCCCTCATTATAATTAACAAATGAAAATCTTGGAAGAAGATACAAAATTAGCTTTTAAAATTTAAATAGGGCACAACTTTTGTGCGCCATCGAGCGCCGTGTCGGGAATGGTATTGAAATATCCTGCTGTAGACTTCTAACTATTAGATTAAAGTCATTTTCAGGTGCGGAAACCTGCGGAATGCCTTCTTAGTTTACATTTTTTTGGTAAGATAAATCTCAGTGACGCACAAATTCAATTTGTTATGAATAGCATCTCTTCACGTAGGTACATACAGTTTTTTGTGAGCTCGGATTTCCATGAACAAAAAATTTAACAAATACAGGCATATATATGCCACGTTTTTTTAAAAAAATATACTCAAGAAATACTTATTTAGAATTACAGACAAATTTCGTGTGAAACAAAAACCAAAAGCGCTCGATTTACACGAAGATGTTAAAAAACTATTGCTTTAAGTTATTTTTCGATTTAAGTAGTAAATTTATTAATTTTAATATGAATACTTATATAATAAAACGAGTTTAGTTCTGTCAAATCTACATTTATTTACTTAATATTCTTTTGCGAAATGTTTTACTCGTTAATCGAGCATCTTCAAGCAAAACACGTCAGTGATTTGAATTCACAAAAATGATAAAACGTCAAAACGTGTAAAATGATGTATGATAATAGTTATTTTTGCGCCTCCGTCCAGAAACACTGATTTTGCATTACTATAAATCGGCCGGAAACTTACCATTCTCCGGCCTAGGCCGGCAAAAAGACCACTATTGGTTGGCAACACTATATTGGAATTACTGACATTTCTGCCATTAATTATAGATTCGATGACAGATGACATAATTCTCGTTACACAATCTCTTAATTAATTTATATTCATTCCAATTCTATTTTCGGAAGATTTTACAGGTAACAAATGGTTAATAACTTCACACACAACCTCTGGAATATGAGCTCGGATCTCCATTGTCCTTATTATTGATGAATATGTATCAAAACTACCAAGAAAATTAAAACGTCAAAACACTAAGGTATTTTAACCCTGATTTCCAATTGTAACTATTGTATCACTAGGCCAGAAACTATAGTTTTGCGAGTGTGAGTACGGTTTGTGGGGCCGAGGCGAAGCCGAGGTCTCACAATTGCGAATACTCGCAAAAGAGTTTCTGGCTGTGTGTTACACACTATTTTTTGAGCCGACAAATCTTAATTTTGTTGTAAATAATAAAAGAAATTAACGCTAGGGAGTTAACAGTACAGGTTGGTAATACATATTACGTATGAATTTTGAATTGGAAATCAGGGTTAAAATACCTTAGTGTTTTGACGTTTTAATTTTCTTGATAGTTTTGATACATATTCATCAATAATAAGGACAATGGAGACCCGAGGTCATATTACAGAGGTTGTGTGTGAAGTTATTAACCATTTATTACCTGTAAAATCTTCCGAAAATGAATAGCAATTAATTAAGAGATTGTGTAACGAGAATTCTGTCATCTGTCATCGAATCTATAATTAATGGCAGAAATGTTTCGCCGGCCTAGGCCGGAGAATGGTAAGTTTCCGTCCGATTTATAGTAATGCAAAATGAGTGTTTCTGGACGGAGGCGCAAAAAAATTTTGTAATACTGAACGATTCTATATTTCAAAATTATATGTATTATTTTTCTTAATGAAGTGTCCTTTTACATTTAATTAATGAACAAAAATTATCTTGACTGTTTCTTAATCAAAACGGGTTTACTGCATATCACTCGTATTGAGAAATTTTCTAAAATATATTCAAATATTTTGAGAAATTTGGTAATATGAATGTCTATGCAGATCCTATAAACGTATGAAAGCACAAAATATCTAAATTTGTTGTAATTTTTAATCGCAAGTAGTTTCTTTCGCAGTCGCCGAGTTCCGGACCAGTGCGCGACGTATTTATATTTAATCTTTTTCTCTTATCCAAATCCCTTATATTTAATCTCATTACACTGAAAGAATCATTTAAAAATTCCAATTCTATAAAAAGTTACAGACTTTTTTCCGCGAAAGCGCGTTTCTAAACCACTGTGCGCCGGTAATGCAGTCACAGATCTAGCTGAAACAATTCATAAACATCAAAGGAAAAATGTTTAAATGCAATTGGAACCAAAAAATGCCATCAAACAATTATCGCCGACAATGGCAAAGATGGTTCAATACATGCATGCATTCTGTTTCAAATATATCATTGCGGAAACCAGATACTTTAGTTATTAATATAATAAACGTTTTTATTCAACCTCTGAATAAAGGTCATTAAAGTATGTTATCTGTTCTTGCAATAAATTGCAAGGCATTAAAACAACGGACAGGATATCATTTAATATTTTATTTCGTTCATATGGTGAATAATTTTACGAAAATTGTACGTAAAAAATAACAACATAAATAAAATGATTTATTGAACATTTGAAAGAATAATTACTGTAAATGTATTATCGTTGGACTAATGTAAATTGATTTGTTATAATGATAAAAAAGTATTTATTTCACTAACAAGCCTTGTTGTTATTTAATCAGAGATTGTAAATAATATTTTATCATAAGAATGAATCATTTCGTTCTGTCAATGAAAATTCACTCAATAAATGTTTGATATAACGACCAGTACTTTGCTCAGTGAAGGAAGTATTTTAATATGTTTATATATATATTTTAATTAACAATATACATATATATATATAATATATATATATATTAATTAACAAAAGAAGAAGTAACATCTATGGGTTTTCCATGGAAGTGCTTAGTTAAAGTTTTTTGGTCTTAACGAAACTCTTCAGTTCTAAAAAAATTGAGGTGTGCAATAGTTTGGTTTACTTTCCTTCTAAAATATTTCCAAGCTTCTTACACTTCCGGTTAATTGGAAGTCGCCAGGAACTTTGTTATTTTAAATGAAACAGCCTATATATTATTACATGTTTGAATTCAGCATACAATATCACGATTTTTGTAAAAATTTTGACATTTAGACAGTAAAACGTAATTTATTATTTTTCACTTGCATTTATGCGCCAGATATTCCACATTTTAAAACAACCACATATTAACATTGTTTCACCAATACGTAGTCAAATTTCCCTTTCATATTATACAGGCTGTCTCAAAATTAGTGATATATCAACAAATTTTTAAAGGTGTGAAACTCAATTTTTTCAAATAGGCCACCCTGTACGTTTATACATTGTTTGATGTATAAATATATTCTACACCGATTTTCTGTAAACATTCCCTATACCCATCTTATATAGTCTTCTTTCAAATACTTGTTTTACTTATTAAAGCTTCCAAATTGTTGGCTAGTATTTTACTTAGTAGGCTATGACTTTGATATGACTTTTGAAGCGGAGATAAGCAACCAAAGTTCGATAAAGATATTTTCCAGATGTGGTGCGGACAATATTTTCTCGACTACCATATGATCAATTTACTTGCATTCGTGGTGCTCAGAATACAGATCACTCATATTTGAATGACTGATTGTTTGACAGCTATTTTGATAACCGAACCCAGAAAAACATCAGAATCTTCACAGAAGAGTACGGTAAAGTAACGGAAATGACGCGTTGGTAGTTCAATTCGGTATGTACTTTACCGTCCATGAACGATAAAAGTAACGGGAGCCACGCGTGGTCAGTTCAATTCATAATCCAATTCGATAAAATGGCGCTTTGTATCCACGAATGAGTGTAGTAAAGTTATACTTTTGGATGTGATAGTGAAAAAATAAATTTATTAATTTTAAATAACTGTTTTTATACAAGGTAATACAAGATTGTAATTAATAGTATTACACATTATAATAATTGCCAATTGGCACTGTTGGTTTTGTATTAAATTCGTATAATACTAACTATTTTATTCCTGTCACCACACACTGTAATAAAAAATGTCCCGTATTATATCCCATTGTTAGGGTTTACATGTTACAATTTAACGTTTCATTTTATTATATGTGTAATTTTAAGTTGGCAACAACACATAACAGTTTTTTTTTTGAGAACATAACCTGTAATGTAATTTTCAGTGCAGATGTAACCATTGATTTCAAATACAAGTGTCTTTTACTTACTATTAGTGGTTGATTTAATACAGTGTGATACAGTACTCAACTTTAATTGAAATGGTGTTATTACATACACAACACCCATATACCTACAGTTTTCTCTCTGTATGCGTAGTAGTTCTAATTGTAAGAAGAGCCATTTTGAAGGTTTATACAGATATTCAAATTATTATGCTTAATTTCCCCCTATTGTCAATTTTTTTGAAACCTGCTGCGAAATATTATTAAAATAGAAAAACGCTGTTTTGTGTATTCATATAACACATTCTCTCCTTAAACAAAAAATGTTTTATGAGTTATGGCCCGCAAACACCTTTCGCGTTTGGCAAGTAATCTTCAAAATGGCAGCTTCATTTCTTCTAAAACTGGATGCGCACTTATCGATAGCCTTCTCCGCATGTTATTTCTATGGTTTAAATATACACCTACATAGAGCTATAGAAACTTTGTTCGTGGCTAGTGACTATACAGTATAGTATAAAATTATAATACAATTTAGTGTACCTTTCACATTCAAATTGAAATCAATTTCTACAGCCTGTTGTTTCTGTGAATCTCATGAAATTATATTACAGTTAATTTTAAGTTTTAAACTGACTCTAATATTTCGAAATTATTGATGCACACGTATAACATCTTGATCTTAAAATAAAGTATGGTAAATACATTCACTTTGATAATTAGGTAGAAAGTGAAATGAAAGTGAATTTACCATCTTTTATTTTAAGAGCAAGATGTTCTACATCTTTGTAAGTATTAAAAGAAATTAGGTTTTTAAATTTCTAAATAATAATGTAACTGATAATGTGTTTCTATGTTACGAAGTTATACGAAGAAATTCAATCTTCAGAGAACCCTAGTGACGTAAGCACCAGCCGCCGTTCTGACAATCTAACGCATTAGGAAATATACAGGTGTCCAAAAAACGAATAAATCTTGGGAGGGAATGATACATCACTTAGGTATTTGTAATATAGAATCAAAAAATTTCAATTATGAACAAGGAACTAAGGTAAAAGGTCGAGTGAGATGCTTAAAGTGTATACTTTCATTTTATAGCAACTAACGCTTCATTTAAACTCCATCCATGATTTTCTTGAAAATATCTATGTTGTAGTACTTAGATATTTACAATAGTACTACAGTATGTAGTATGTTTGATCTAGTTGTTATTAGAGCGTCTCGAAATCATGGGTCACATATACTAAAGCCCCCAAATATTCCTAAAATAGAAAATTATTGATTTTTAATGGCAATCCTACTGCAGAGACTACTAGATCAAATATCGACAACAATAATAAGTTGAAAAATACACACTAGAAGAATGATACCACATGCAATATTGCACTGTGCAACAGTAGTCTTAGAAACAAGCGGATTAGTGAACTCAATGTATAATCAATACTGGTCTGGAAATGCATTTTAAAACTGAGTTGCCTAACAGGAAAAGAGCATCAGTTTCACATACGGACTCAGAACATGTCCTAGGAGTGTCCAAAACACAACACGGGGTCAAATCAGGAGATTCCAAAGAAACGCAAATAACACGACTTCGACAGAGCTGTGGGCACAAGACCGTTAATCCGTTAATCGTTAATTAACGAAGTTAACATTAACGGATTAACTTAACTTTAAAAATTGTTAACGGAATCATTAACTTCCGTTAACTTCACGAAAGTCCGTTAATCGTTAATTAAGTACCTTCCGGCCGGTTGACGGTCATCGCGAGCTAGGCGCTGAGACATATGAAACAATGTGAAGAAATTTGTTTGATATGATCCATTTCTTACCGCCGGCGGTGAAAGTGACGAGTGTTTTGTTTATTGTTATTAAAATTGCAAGTCCTTTCTGGCAAAGATATTTTGAAGTTTAAACGAGCCTTGCTTTCAGACGAAAGCTTTAATATATTGATGTTTGTGAAGGAGAATATGCACCTTATGTTAGATATCGATGAATGACTGTATTTTGATTTGAATTTGATCTCTAAATAATAGTTATTACATACTCTAATGTCCTGCCCAAACTTACATAGCCTATACCAACATTTTTTTATAAGTAAATCACTAACACAACGATATATTAAACGCAATTTCTGTTACGAGTTAACGATTAACGTTGACGTTAAATCTTGCGAAATGTAACGCTTTAACGTATAAGAAAGTTAACTTTTTGGGCGGATGTAATCTCACCACTAAATGACCAGTCTACTTTAATCCTATAGGTAATTTCCCCACCGTCCGTAAGGGTTCACGTTAATACCATAGGTATTCTCACCACTAGTTTTAATACGTAATTTTTTATTAAATTTTCTAATGAAGGAAGAATGAATTTATTACTGAGCGCCGCCTTTTTATGATAAAATTTTAAAAATTATAATTTTGCAAACATTCAACACTAATAAAGGAAATTTGAGATTTTATTAAGGATAATAATAAAAAGAAGTAGTGATAGTAATATATATATATATATATTTTGGTTAAAAATACAAAAATAACGAAAAACATAATATGGAATTCAAAACACAAAAATAAAAAGTAAGAATCTTCTTTTCTTGACCTGTATAATATACTATTCTTGCATTCTCTTGGTTGTAAGGTCCAACAAAAAAGAAACAACAATCAAATAACAACGTTTCGGTTTATTGCAAACCTTTCTTCTTTGAACACATCTCCAGAAAACTTCTCCGCTTTTCAATTCTTTTTCTTTAAAGTACGTAAAATTCTCAAAGAGAAGTAAATCTTTACCCCGTATACTTTTTACTAAGGTAGCTGACATCTTATAAATCGAATACTTATATTAAATTATCACAATAAACAACACCAATTGTAAGTACTAACCTCTTCTGTTGAGCAAAAGAAACTAACTTGTTGAACCGTAATAACTTTGCAAGAACATCAACATTAAATAGATATTAATTAATATTAGTACTGGGAATTCCCTAATTACGGGTTAGTACTGGGAATTCGCTAATTACGGTATATAGGTATTGCTTTCAGTACCGGAACTTTGTTAGTGGTGAAAATACCTGCCGGATTAAGAGATTATTCTATCGATGCAGGTAGAGGGTAACATTTGGTGGTGAGATTACCTCCGCCGAACTTTTTTAGTAACGGATTAGCGATTAACGAAGTTAACTATTTGATTAACGGTGCACAGCTTTGCACTTTGACAATGTAACAAGGCGAACCATGGAAATACCTTTATTAAGGGACTATTAAAGAAGAAGAACCGCTAAAGTTTAGTAGGAACCATTTTCACAGAGTAGCAGTCCTCCTAATAAGACATTGTGCTTGTATATCTGTACAAAATTTTTATCAACACTGAGATGCCCATACCGCATATTGTATATAATAGGATGACAAAGATCGCATACCACATTATATGGGATTGTGGAGCTCTAAACGCAAAACGACAGGCAATTTTGGGCATGCTAAAAATGAATCCCATAGATTATTTCAATCAATCAGCTAGGGACCTGTAGAGATCAGTATACGATTTTGGAATGGCTGATGGAATTATTAATATATGAGAGAACAAATACAGAATCCTAAGAGGCTGTAGTATTTCCGGATACTCAATGTGAGACGATTATCACAAATCGGAATGATTAAATGCACCTGAGCAGTATCGCGCTGGAACAACGTTTATACCGTAAAACCATTTTTTATCAATCATTGTTTAAAATTGTTGATATTTATTGATTTGGAGCCTGAGAAGGGTCGCTTCAATAGAATAAACCCACATACAAATATGCGTGTGTTACACGTAATGAACCCATGTTTCAAAATTTCTGCATATTTTAAGTCATCATTGAGGTTTGTGGCACTTCTTCTTTAACAGCATCTAACCAACTGAAACATTATGTTTCATTTCTTAATTTTGTACCTATATAGAAAGCATATTCATCAAGTAGTACAGCGAATTTGCTTTTCCCTCCTTTGGTGGCTCTACCACGTTAGAAAGTGCAGCTTTTATTCTCTACTAGTAAATAATACTGGTTTAATTATATTTAGAGCATTTAAAAATGTAATACATTTCATCCAGATGCTTTTGAAGACAATGACAACATTAAAAAATTATACAGTAAAACCTAACCCAAGGCGTAGGTCCGCTCAATCTCAGTATATGTGCAGTGCAAATGTAAGAAGATTCGATAAAAGCATTTTACAACGCAGGGCTTTATGTAAACTCAAAGCACAATATGATAATACACAATACATACATAGATCAAAATAATGCGCACCCATCTTCAAGCATCTGCGAGGAACAAAGCATTGCTTGCGTGTCAATCATAACTATTGTTAGGGAAAACATATTTGATCCGAGATAGCATGATATAGCGGAGTTATGTTGTTGCAGTCTTGGTTGCCCATACGGCTTGCCGTGATAGAAATGACGAAGTTCGCCCAGCAAGGGCATATTCAGATATACCTTCAATAAATGAATATTTTGATTGCCTTCTATTGAAATTAGCTTGACCATTCAACCATTCGGTTAACCTATTTTAACAGTATCACTTAAATATATTTCAGGAATCTGATATTGCATATATGATAAAAGAATTAATTGTCACTAAGCATAAAGGCCGCTTTACAGTTCGAAATTTGTTCGACCATTTTACTTGCATTGCGCGGAATAGAACTTGTTCTATTTTGTTGCATGCAACACGCAATTTTGGTGATATTTTTAGCGATGATGGTTGGCAACTTATAAAAGTTCCTATTTCTAAAAAGCGGTGGATTTATGGTGAATCAATGTTATCACGCCATTTTCACGCACGCTTCAAATGTTTTCATATCACTGACATTTAAAAATTCCTCTATTATAGTAATAATTCTCCTTTGCCTATTCTATCAGGGCTTTACCCACCGTCTTCTGCTTCAAACATTTGTGTTTTCTACTAATAGTGCAGATGCAGCAATAATAAGTGATAAACAAGCCGCTTTTATTTTAATGTGATGATGTTTGATTTTATTTACGTTTTGGTTGCATCTTGGGCACTTAAGTGTCTTGCGTTTATATTTTTATATCAATAATGTAAATATTATTATGTAGCTATGAACTTGTATTTATTGTAGGTTACGCGTACCTACGTATTACAAATTATAAATTATAAGAATTTGTGTGGCTTTTCGGCTGTATAGTTGGTTAACCTGATTGACAAAAATAATTGGACCGTATTGCCAATTTCTATTGCACGCAATTTTTATGGCATGCAAGAATATGGATGTGTACCTTGGTGTAATGTTTTTTCCTAGTTTATGTATGCGAAACGAATATATAATGGATGATAGTAATAAAAGCTATTTCGATTTGTAACAATTTATCTAATTATTTAAAGAGTATAGTTATCAGATAACATATGTAGGAAGTATGATTACAGGAGAATAAGTTTTGGTTGTTTTCTTTTTATTTCTTTCACATAACTATACCTACCTATGAGTACTAACCAGACCATGTCAAATTGATTATTAAAAGAGTAGCCTTTCGTTTTGAAAGTAATATATGATTGTTATGGTGAAAGTGAAGGTAAAAGAAATTGGTATACTTTCAAACATCTTGCTATTACTAGAGTATGCACTATCATATTAACACTAATAAAATATATTTTCGTTGCATAGACTTCCTCTGATAGTTTTCTATTTTTCTGCGAGGCAAGTGCTTCTTATTTTATTGGGAGAGTTATAACCACACCTATTACTATAAATTAAGAAATATATATATTAATTAAAACACAATTCTTTTTATTTTTTTTTTATACAAAATAATCAATTATAACAATAACAAAACAAATAACAACGGCAAGAAAATTAGCGTTAGAAAGAAAAAAAACAGTCTTCAATTAAATATTTCGCTGGATGAGGTATTAGTGATGCTTGCTGTGATGATAGATTGTCTTGTATACTGGAACTTTTACGGCCACCGGTTTTTGCACTGGAATTGGCACATGTTTTTCTACCTTGATCGGAACTGGTTTTTCCACCGGATATGGTACTGATTTGTATACAGGGAAAAGCACTGCTTTTTCAACTGGCACCGTGATTGTTTTAATAACAGGTATGGGGATCGGTTGTGGTACTTTAATATTGACAGGGATCGGATTTCCAAATGGAATTGCCACGGGTTTAGCGATCGGAATAGGAATAGGTTGAGAAATAGGAACAGTGATGTGTTTATACACAGGTATTGGTACAGGTTTTTCGACTTCTACCGTTTCTTGGACGGCATGGTGTTCCTCATCACCGTAACTACCGGAATAACCAGCATTTACGGCCAAAACGGCACATGACAAAACAATACACACCTGCAATATAAAAGTTCTATATATAGGTATTTCATTGCTTTTATAAATATTTTAATGTCAAATGAATTCGTTTAAAAACAAGTATAATACCGATACATATAATTGAAATTACTTAATTATACTGTACGCGAAAAGAAAGTTAACGACTTTCTCGATATTCGGTACTTACAAAAGTCTTCATCGTACACTTGCTTGTTATTTTGGAATCTAGATGAACTGATGATAGATTTGAACTTGAGACTGGCTTTTATACCTTGGTAATTGTAACATGCTTTCACTAATTCTGTGTTTATTTTGCCATGACGGGCAAGATTAGAGGTGCCCAACCATTCTCTCTCCGCACTTCTAATTATACAGCCGCTTTTTTGCATATACATATCCATACACACATAATATTCTCAATATATTTTCGTTAGTAGGTACACATTGATATCACAAATTTACATAACTTAAGCGCAAGTAGAATGCACTTGCTTTGTACTAATTTAAAGTATTAAGTACAGTGCATCGAAAAGAAAAATAGAGCGCAGACTCCATCACTTTTCCATGCATATCTATTATAAATTTATGCGATTTTTTTTAGGTCAGATCGCTTTTAGAATATTCTAAATCTTGAATGTAAAATATAAATAAAATACAATCTCATCTTTATTTGCTGTGCTTTTTCACATGAAGTTGTAATATAATTATATCAGTATATTAAGAAGTTTTCATATTTGAGACGATGTGATTCATTGCTGAGAAGTATAAGTTAAAGTTACCTATTTGTTTTTAACAAGGTAATATGATGTTATCTGTTGGCGATCTCCATCATTTCTTTTATTAATATGTTCATAAAACAAAGCAGATGATCAAGTACTGGTGAAATCCGATAGTGTAAAAGAAAACGTTCATCTTAATTAGGTAGATGCATATCGACAAACATTCATTATTAATATCTATAAACTTACGTATAAATTACATGTGATAAGAATAATTAAAGTATGTAGTAAATGAAATAATTTAAAAATAAATAAATAAATGCTTTTATAAGAAAAATTATTGATAAACGAAAAAAAGGGATTATTATTGTATTTAAAATATTGGTCGTGGTGGTTATGGTTTAGAGATAAAACACAAAATAAGAGTGAAGAAAAAAGTTGTTTTTTAGACTGCATATTTTTCTCTTTTTAAAAGAATTCTAAGAAAGAAATTTTAATCTCGATCCCCTTTCTTTTTAACAATTATTTTTTGTTAATATACTAACGGCCCTTTTAATATAGACTTACAAAACCACCCATGAGTGCGCTTATAATCATTTGATTTCACAAAACAATGTCATTTGTTTATTACGTTGCTCTGAACTGGTCAACTTGACAAATTTGAGCTTGTAATTAAAATGGCTATCAACAATAGTTATTTACGTATCAACGCTGGAAGGTTTTGTCGAATGAGTTTCGAGATTGCGAGCTGAGGCGTGAGCAGTGTTGCCAGGTCTCAGGAAATTTCATCAAATGACTTTGAGCATGATATGGCGAAAACTTTTAATAAAACCCTTAAATTTGGTGTTTTCTTTTCTGGCAATATTTTTTTTAAGTTTACAGAAACTGGCATAGAAGAAAATACAATTACTAAAAAAAAGCATAGTGCGATTAATCACAGCTGCCCCAAGTTGTAGTAAAAAATGTAAAGCACTTCCATTACAACCGAATTTAAATTTCCCGCAATTACTTTTAATAACTTAACATAAAGATTAAAGTAACTATTATTTCGAGAAATACACACCGAATCCAAAAACAAAAAAAGACATGCCTTATTTAATCATTTTCAAACATCTATCCAAGGACAACCCTTCGCCCCTACCCCGGGGGTGCGACGGGCACCAACTTTGAAATCTTAACGGGAAACTTAAATTTTTTATTGCAGATTCGGATTCTACATTTCAACATACGAAAGTTTTGTCTGAAACATTTTCTTCGATTCTTGACAGACGGTGACAAAATGCGCAAGAAATTATTTCTGCTGATATTTGGTCGGTTTCTCTTCAGAACTCTCTGAAGAGAAACCGACCAAATATCGTGTTTTCAGGCTTTCAATAATACCTAAAGCGATTCCGAAGGTGCCCGATCGTACCAGAAGTTATTCCAAAAATATTCGTCCGTACCTTAAGAACGCTAAATATAGTTATGTTAAAACGTCATTGTTATTATTATTGTATCTTTCGCATACATTTTGAATTGAAGCTTTTCTTGAAAACCATCTTCTATAAGAGTCGTGCGTAAAATTTTATATGTAACTCATGCATAACTAGCCTTTGTGGACCTCGGCGTATTAATCTTATCTACACACCTCGGTCCACAAAAACCTACTTTACGCGCTTGATACATAAATAACTATTAGTTGATGTGAATATGACGTTTCAACATTCAAAATGAATTAATCGAATGGGAGGATACGTGTTTAAACTCCATCTTCAAAACGTAAATAAAACACACAAACGTTAAGGAGTAAAAAATATATTGAAATGAATAGTCCACAACAATATTGTTTCATCACACAGTGGCTTCATCAGGTGGATGAAGTTAATTTCATCCACCTGATGAATATCACATACGTTTACGGTCGTACGATTTTGTGTCTTCAAACATTACACAAACAAAGCCGGACCCAAGACAAGATTTGCCTGCACGGTATATGGTGCATACATGAATTATTATTAGTACTGTTAAGTATGTGTAAAAGTTGTAACCATGAAGTTGTGATATTACATTTTAATAGTTATTTTAATCTTTATGTTAAGTTATTAAAAATAATTGCGGGAAATTTAAATTCGGTTGTTAAAGAAGAGCCTTACATTCTTTACTACAATTTGGGGCAGCTGTGATTAATAGCACTCTGTTTTTTTTTTTAGTAATTGTATTTTATTTTATACCAGTTTCTATAAACCTTGAAAAAATATTTCAAGAAAAAAAAATATAAATAGTAACAGATATTTCTTTTGAAAAATATGATCACCAATTTAAACCTAATGCACAGACAGATGCGGGATAGCTCAATTGAGTGAAACACACCCGAAGAAATGTTATAACTTGCACGTCAGAATATACCCCACTATCTTCGCTTTCTTTCAAAATACGAAATTCTGTTTTTATTGTAATGTACATCTGTAGTATACTGTATGCCAGCGAACGACCGAATCCCGTCTGCGTCTTCAAACTCGTGCCGTACGATGCGCGTGGAGGCAAGACTTTCGCCAGTTGAAAATAATTCTGCTGTACCGTTGAAAACAATTAAATAAATTGTATGACATCGTTCATAACAACGATCATGATCGACGTACGTATTAAAAAAGAAAGATTATACATCTCAAACAAATATAACATTCTCTATAGGTATTTTATAATATTTTGTCTTTATTAAGATTCATATTCATGTTTACATTATTGTAAATTTATAAGTATAATTTTATCTATGGTATATAAAAATTTATTACTATACTTACCTAATTTCATAGCTTTGGTTGTAAATATTTATTTGTATTGAAATATTTTTTTGCCGTAAAACACTCTCGCTTTCGTTCTCTTATGTTTTAGGTTGGTTAACGTGACTGTAAATTTCATATTTCACTTCAATTCAATAGCCACAACTTCGTTGTATTGGGTGTGTGTGGTTGACTGATAGTAAATTATTATTCAAGTAGTTTAAATTAATACAAATCTAATAATGTACACCAAAAATATTTTATAAGTAAGTAGAATTTAGTTAAGGGTTCATAAAAAAGTACGAGAAAACTCTTTATTATGTCATTGTAGATCGTGTGATGAATAGAGGAAGTATTTTTTATTGAAAGGTAAGAATTAATGATGCAGTAGCTACTTAAGAATCTTTACTATTCCTATACTTGTTTAATTGTTTATTGATTATAATGTGCTATTCGTTTTTTGTTAATACAAAAAGCAGTTGTTTCTTGTGACTTACCTTTACTTCTTTTTTTTTGTAGAAAATGGAGATGAGAGACTATTCAGAATTTTGTGAGCAATTAAATGAGATGAGAATGAAATTTCACAAATGGGACAGCTGTGAGCGTACTGTGGCATTATATTATCTCATGGTGGGATTACCGTTTGCTAATGCAAAGTTTCTAAAACATGCATTGGAGCAATGCATATCTGTTGCAAACACAGTTGAAGCTCAAACATTGGAAAAAAATGCCAACGATCCTGCCTTCATCTCAACTTTACTATCGGAAAAGCGGCAAGTAGCTTTAACATCACTTTTAACACATTTACCATTATTAAAACCTGGTAATAAAGAAGTAGCCGATTGCTATTTGAACATTATAAAAACAGTACTGACAGAATTCATCACTCCTCCATTTAAAATATACAACGAATGTGTGGAAATAATGTCTTATGTTTTTGTACATCCTGCTTTTGATAAAGAAGATAAGAAATCATTTAGACAGCTCCTAAGGCATGTATTGAACCGTGTCTCGCCAGAAAATTTTATTCATTCTCCTGTGAATGAATCAAGTGACGAATCCGTTAGCCCTAACCCAGAACAATGTGCTTTAAATACAACAAATACTTCTCGTTTAAATAGACGTTCGAATAGTTTAACACCCGCTCAAACTAGCTCAAATGAAAATTTAACTCCAACAGTTGATGTCTGGTCTTCACAAGAGAATTTGCAGCAGACCTCTAAACCAAGGAGCTACTCGCTGTCTAATGACAAAAGCTTTGCTTTAAGTACGGCTACTTTGCAGTCAAGTAGCTCTGAAACTAGGTTACAAGATCTGCAAACATTAAACAATTCTCCTGCAATGAAAAGCATTGTATCATGGTTAAAATCACTACGGCTACACAAATATAGTTGGGTGTTTAATAATTTGACATATGACCAAATGCTGAGTCTTACAGAGGAGTCCTTGCAAGCAATCGGTATTACAAAGGGTGCACGTCATAAACTCCTGCTAAGCATTGGAAAGCTGAAGGAAAGAAGTACAATGTTGATGGAATTAGAGACTGAAGTGATGAATGGAGGTGATTTATTGAATGCACTAAAGAAATTAAAGAATGTTTTACAAACGCCTTTGCAAGTTACTTCCGGAGAAGATCTTCCTTCCCTATTTGTGAAAGTCATGGGTAAAGGTGAGAGTTTTTAATACATTTTTATTTATCTAATCACCTCAAATTTACTCATACACCTATTGTTATAATGGACACCTAAAAAACAGCTATTACCAACTTATAATTCTATTCTTTATTTATTTTTTTTTTATTGAAGGTTTTTCATATGAAAATTTAAGGTTTTCAACAAAATCCGCATAATACCATGATCATATTATAACAATTAGCCAAAAATATAAAATTTAATTAACGATATAAAATGATATTTTTATACAGAATGTCCCAACGAACTGGCTCATTAGAATTTTTTGAAGTTCCAGTTGGAATTTAAATTTGAACCATGGCCGACTGTGATCTATTTAAAGAAAATATTTTCAGCTTTATAGCCCATCCGGTATACAGGGTGCTGATTTCAACTCTGTTATTTTAAACAGAATTGTGCAATTTTTATAAATCCTATGTATTTCTTGGATTATTTGTAAACAGTTTGTATGTAATATTTCCTATCCGTAAACCTAACAGTTTTTGAGATATTTTAATTTCTACGTTCGTTGCCGTAATTTTTTATGTACAGGGTAAATTTTTTAAATGGCAAAGCTCATTTCCTAGATAACTTTTAGCTGAACAAACATTTTGAAAATTGAAATATATATTGTTGTATACCCTTCACAATTTGAAAATATTTTTACGTACACCGAGTGATCGGTAAGCTTGTCAGGAATAATAAGTATATATAATTAAATTAAATATATTTTTTAAATGGAACACCCCATATACAGTGTGTAAACTAATGCGGTTTCCAATGTGAAAAACTTTTTTAATATCAATTTTAGGAGAAAAAGTCATTTTGTATAATGTTCTTTGCTTGATTTAAAACTAACAAAAACGTTGTTAAAGTTCAAAATAACTTTTCGAAATAACGGGAATATTTACATTTTCTTTGCAAAAAAAGTCAAAGTTCCAGAAATCTTCAGCTTTATAGCGTAGCCATGACTTGTCTGGCAGATGTCATAAAATTCATTCTGTCATCATAGTGAATACACATAAATGAAAAGACACTAACATTTGGGGTGTTTTTCCTCGAGCTTACCACGGGACGATGGTTAGGTTCAGACTATGACATCATGGTTACAGAAAGCTCAAAAACGCATCTGTCATTTTTATTAAATTATAGGTTATGTTTATGTACTGTATGAATTGGAGCCAAAATTCAAATTAATAAAGCATGGAAGTCTTTAAAAGGAAGCGATTTCTAATTACAATAATAAATGACCTTATCATTGATACCTTTCCAAATAATAATTTAGGATATATTCTTAATACAGTTGGCGATCACCAAGCATTAGTGCCATGGTTTTCATTGCTTTTGGAAGATGATTTTAAGAAAATATATTTCAGTCTTGAATTTATAATCTATATATCAGGTGTCTTATTACATTCTGAACATAACAAATTTAAATTATAATTCCAAAATAACAAAAATTAAATATCTACATAAAAACTAAAAGTACAGCAACCATTTTTTTAAACAAAAAGGAAAAAGAAATTACTCATCATTGGAGTCAGTGTGCCTTCGCTTCTTCATCCCTTTCGAAATAAATTACAACAAACGGGGTATCAAGTTTATAGAGAAAGTTTGCCAATCTGAGCAGGGATATATCATATGGAGACGCCACATGAATCAGATAGGAGCTGACAAAAAAAAAGAGAAGTTCTATGACGAACTGTATGACATTTTAGGTTCGGAAGACTAAGTGACTTTAAATTGTGGAAATAATTAATACACCAGAGTCTGATGAAACTGAGGATCAACAATCAGACGAAACAGGTAAAACAAAGGAACGCAAGAAACCTGGCTCTGTATCAAAAGCAGACATTTAAACAAAAACTTGTTGAATGTAGTGATCGAAATTTAGAAGGTCAAAAAGCAAACAAGGATAGAAAGTTTGAAGTGGTTCAAGAATAAAATAAGTAGCTTCAAGAGCAAAATTCACAAAGAACAAAGTTGATATGTATATATTTTAGGAAAGAGGGCAAAGGGAGGGAAAAAAGAATGATAAGTAATTTTTTTTTGATTTGAAAAATTGTTTGCTGTAAATCTTAGGTATGTTTGCGGTTCTTATACATATCCGCAATATCACTCCAGAAACAGTACCTCATACATTATTTTTAGTGGGTTTAGGTTTTGACTCCAAAATGGCAGTTACTGAAATGTTAAAAATGTTTTTTGTATTTAACATAATATATATCTATAGTTATGTACCTTCGTCTATTTCATCCTCTTCAAAGGATCTCGCATTGCTGATTGCTGTCACAGAGCTTGAAGATACTCGTTTCTAAATGCTCCTTGTATTTGATTTATTATATATATATATTAAGAAGACATCATCTCTAATAGTTTATTTTATTTTAAAATTACCAAACAAACTGCAACACCGCACCCACCGTTTTTTAATTTCTCAATGGTGCTTTCCGAATCGCGTAACACATATATTTTTTGGTTAACACGAAATACTCAATTTTCTGTTAAAATAAAGTTGCTCTATTTGTAATAATAAAAACAGAATCTTGTAAACAGTTTTCTAACCATAGAAATGGTGAAAATGACAACAGCCCATCCCACAGCAGCGACATAGAGGGAGATAGCAATAACAATACCAATGCTTGTAATTACCTTGCAAAGATGGTTACATGTTTTGGTAAGGTTTGACGTCATAGTTATATGGTGTAGGCGAAAAAATTTAATTGGTTACATGCGGTTAGCTTTGGTAAGTTCTGATAAGCTCGAGGAAAAACGACTTAAATCAGAGGATTTATATAATTAAATGCTATGGCATAGGAAATGTTTCATTTAATTATGCATTAAATTTATTTAATGAAAAATATCCTAATGTTGCCGTACCAAGACCGGCTTTCAAAAAATTAATAAAGAAGTTTGATGACAAGGATGCTTTACTGTTAAGAAAAGGTTATGGAATGTTATAAGGAGGACGATGCTGTAACTATTATGGTGATGTCTGTGCGAGAAGACCCAAAAAAGTCATTGCGCCGAAGAGCTACTGAAATAAATTGTAGCCACACTTTATTACAAAGAATCTTTAAGGCTAACAAAATTTATCCATATAAACCGGAATTTAGGCATACTTTAGAAATTGAAGATCATGCATTTAGATTAGATTTTTGTTTATGGGTAGGTGAAAATGTTATGAACGATCGCTTATTCTGTCAAAATTTAATGTTTAGCGATGAAGCAACATTCAATACTAACGGCATTGTATCTTCTCAAAATAGAAGATTTTGGACATCAACAAATCGAAATTTTAAAGTGAACACAAGAATCAGCGATACAAAAAAAAACTAATGTTTGGTATGGGATGTTATGTAACAGGATTTTAGGACCTTACTTCGTTGATGACAATTTAAACCAACACAATTACTATGAAATGACAGAAGATTTCATGCTACCATCACTGCGCGGAGACGAGCTAAATAGCATTTATTTTCAGCGTGATGGATGCACATCGCATAATACTATTAACGTTCGGCGATTGCTAGACAGAAATTTCACAAATAGATGGATTGGGCGATATAGACCAATACCTTGGCCTGCAAGATCACCTGATTTAACCCCAATGGATATTTTCCTTTGGGGTTATTTAAAACGGAAAGATTATAAAGAACAAATGCCAAATGATCTGCAATCATTAAAACAGCGAATTCGGGAAGCTGTTTGTGAAGTGAATGGTGATGTGTTAAGTAAAGTTTACAAAGAATTTCGTAATAGAGCAGAAAAGTGTGTGGAAGACAGAGACCAATCTGTTGAATAATTTGTTAGTGTTTTAAGATGATTTTTTATTGCTATTAATTATTCTTATTTTATTGTTTGTAGGTTGAACAAATAAACATATTAATTTCATCCATTCTGCTTAATGATCATTTTAGCTGTTCTTAGAGAATTGGTGAAAAAACAAATTGTCTGTGGAACTTTGGCTTTTTTTGCAAAGAAAATATAAATATTACCGGTATTTCGAAAAAACGGCAAAATTATTTTTAACTTTAACAGCGTTTTTGTTAGTTTCAGATCAAGCAAAAAACATTATACAGAATGACTTTTTTTCCCCAAAATTGATATTAAAAAAGTTTCCCTACTAGAAACGGCATTAGTGTATAAGTAGCTTATTATATTCCACATTAAATTCCAAATATCTACGACCGTACACCGTATCTACGAATTTGTCTGATTTTTTTTTTCAAACGGTTTAAGTTTGAGCAACCAGCTTCTGTATTGTTAGAGTATAAAGATCTCTGCATCTCAAGACGACATAAGCATTTATAAGTTTTATACATTGTGATCGGAAGCATACCTATAGGATGTATACCATATCAGAAAAACCCATTTTAAACAATAAATAAACTCACAAGTAAATAAATAAACAAATTCAACTGAGTTACAGAACCATATAACAAAATCAAATAGTGAAGGAAATAGCGAAAAAGAGCAAATAATGTAAGAAGAATTACACGAAGCACATTGACTAATTGTTTGTTAATTTTTCATAAAACACTAAAAATCATTTATAGTTTACCAGATTATTAGTGTTTTATGAAAAATCACATAAGAATATGATTTCTTTCAGTTACTATGATTATATAATCATAGTAGCTGTGAAAAAGACCATTTGCAAATGTCAATTTCTATTTATTTCTCTTTTGCCGTACGTTATTATTGAACACATAGCTTTACGATTCCATTATTACCTTTTTATTTCACGAATTATTTGGATATTTTGGCTATAAATATACCGAATAAGTCCTGCTGTAAATTGCATTGACATATATGTTCGCCATACTGCTTTGCCACGCAACCTTAAGTTACTTTTTATTTTTGCTGTATGATCGAATTTCTGCCCAAATACATGCTGCCATTTTAATAGTGTTAATGTTTAGGTGTAGGAGCAGCATTTTTGTTGACTTTTAGACGATTATGCATCAACAAATACGACATATACGACATGTTCCGTATCGTTTTATTAAAATTTTTGTAGCTTAAAGCAGACTTAATTACAGATCAAAACTAAAAAAGTGGTAGGTCAATTCTGTTTCGTTACGCACATATGTGTAGTAATCTAGCTGTAGCAAGTGTAAATAAAACGATACGGACACTTGAATAGAAAATATTAGATCTACGCCTTTTTATTGAGTGTATTCAACTTTGAACCTCTATGTGCTTATTTCTCCACAGTGTGCACCCAATTGCTAATGCGTCGCCAAACGTCTGAAGAATGTTTCTTACTATTTATATCTCTCAGTGAAAGAGTTGAAAATTCGGATGTTTTTAATGACGATCAAAAGCGAAGGCTATCGATGTGGCGGGAACAAATAATACACGTGAATCACATCCCTTCATATACTTATCGCCAACAGAATAACAGTAGTTACAGGTAAGTTACATTAATTAAATAATACATATATATATACCCAAGCCCTAACACCTCAGATTGACCTGGAAATATACAAATTTAACCGACGATTAAAGCTGATAGTCTAGTGGCTTGCACACTTGGCTATCAGTCGTGCGGTTCAGGATTCAATTCACACTTTGGTCAATTAGAATAACCGGTTTTTTTCGGAGTCGTAATGATGATTACGAGCGAGATTTGGCTCTGCGGCGATACTTAACAAGCATATTAATTGTTTAGGCTTTATATACTACCTTAAAAAAAATATTACATTCGATACTCCATAGCTGCATAAAACTAACACCTAGTTCTTATTTAACATTACGTATCATGCTTGTATAAAATTAGGCAGCCCAACCTTCATTCATAAATTCTTGGCTAAATAGGCGACTCTTAAGGACGCGGACGGTATACCGCGCTATTTTGTCGCTATAGCAATACATGGAGAACATGCGTAACAAACTTCATGCAGAAAAGCAGTACGAAATATTAGTTGGTGGCAAATTGTAGCGCGAAACATAGCGAAAGGATTGAAGAATGTCTTGCGCTAAATTTGAATGAATGAAAATGCGTTCTAATTATGTTCTGCATGTAGAAAAAAGGTGTATTTTTCTGAGATCTTTAACTCGGAAACGTTGAAATGGTTGCATAAATTAGACGCCAAGTTAGCCAAGTGACACACTATCGCAGTTCAGCGAAGTAAATATAGATGGCAGGAGGGTAAATTCTTTTTTAACAATTATTTTTTTATTAAAAATATGCTACACTTATATTACAATACGTAATTTAATAGAAATAAATATGAGAAATAATATATGTATATATAATAAGCATATCTTAATGTTTTTGAGGCCAACATCAATTCCTAGATCAACGGGTGGAACAGAGAAAACTACTTATAAAAGTACTCACATATGCACATGATCAACTAAAGGTATAGCGTGACATATATTTTACATTTTCTGGGTTTGGACAGAGATGAGTATAATTATATATGTATCTCTTTTTACATGTTGGTTTCAATTTTGCGTGTAGGCAGGCATAGGGAATGCTTGTTCTATATACGTTAGTATACAATATATCATTTCTCTGGAATAAATAATAAAGTATAATAGATATGTGATGTTGCGTAATTGTTTCGGTGTTTCTACGGTACTCGGTACTCGTAACACGAGCCCTAGCTCGGCCAGATTTGCTTTTTCGCAGACGGTCGATGGTGTGGTGGTAGACATTTTTTGTAACAATTTAAAAGTTATGTATTAGTGTTTTATTTTATTTATATTTACATAGCTGTAAAAATACATCGGATAGGTAGGTATGCTGGAGTTACATACATCATTTAGGGATATGACAACGTCGACTAGACTAGTCGGCGTACTCCATGCGATTCTGAAGTGACATTCAGTACAATTCAGTATTGGAATGCCGTTGCAAGTACATCGTTGATGCACCTAAGCTTTCTTTCTAACTTTGACGGCTAATCTTTTTTTTTTCTAGTTTGGTTGTTTTTTTTTTCTATCATACTCGAACGTATTTTATTTTGTCTAGAGTTTATGTCATGAATAAGAAAAGCAGGATAAAATTAAGAGATTTTTGAGCAATTAGATAAAAATGATTCTGACACATGTTCTTCACATATAATTGTGATAGCAATTTACGATGTAATTGAAACATAAATCTTCTCATACGTGTGTATGAGAATCTAAATAATTATATCAAAAGTATTAATCCCAAAGTAGCTTCTAGTAAAAGCGAAAGAAAGCTACAAAAACTTAAGTCTCATTAGTTATTTTCATTTATTTATAAGTTAAATGATGAAATTTTTAATTATATAGTTTAGTATTCTTCGTCGCCATAATAAATTATTGTTAATAAAAATTCCAAAATTTTTGGAGTTGTAGGTTTCTTAATGTTCCAACAATCTGAGTTCACTAAAAAACAACGAAAGAACAAAATCATGCGTTTGATTTACAATCTCTATAAATAAAAATCAATTACCACATGTATGACCAAGCATCACTTGAGAACGGCATAGCCGATTTGGCTAGAAACAATGTTTCTATAAAAGAAATATTTTGGGAAAGCCCGAAATTTGGACGGTATTTTTATATGGAAAAAAATACAAATCAAAACGAAAAATTAAGAAAAAATAAAATATTAAGAAATTACATTTCCTTTTCAACGAGAAAAAGACATGAGAAATTAATGGATTGAAACTCTATTCTATATTCCCATATCAATTCTAAATAGGGATGTAACATTTTCAAAGTGATGTTTCATATTAATGTCATATTCTAAGTATTAAAGTTATTCCTTGGCGGATCGACAAAATAATCGTACACATGTTTACCGCTTAGCGGACCGACAAAGTGTCGCATATTTCTTCGCCGCTAAACTAAATAAAACTAACATCACGCATTTTGCCTTCTCTTTCGCTCTACGTCGCTTCCTTGTTTATATACTGAGGAAACAGATTGCATGCAACTTGTTATTCACGTTGGTTTGAAACCTTACGAATTTAAAATAAAAATAGGGTGGCGTCCCCTGGGCGGCCATTTAACAAATTTCTGAGGTATATCGCGTCCTTAATAAACAGTGAACAATAATTAGTGAAGCGTGTTGCTTTTATGAAAAAAGAGTTGTGCCGCATTTATGCCCGATTTCACCAACGGTAAATAAATCTACGAATAGCTATGTGATGAAGTTAATTTAATCTCAAGTTAATTAAGTTACTGTTTCATCAACACCTTTGGAAACGTAGTTAGTTATTCGATGAATAAGAATTGGTTCATTGTGAATGCCACTATTGTTTGAAAAAACTGGGGTGCTTAGATTTATTTTTAGTGAAGTTGCACGCCCAATAGCTGATTTAAAATATACATAACCTATTGTGCTGTGTGTGTGCATATTTTATGACAATAATATTAAGTGATCATAAGAAATTTTATGAATCGTTGAAAAGATGGAGGTGAAAAAAAAATACGAGAACGATGTAGGAATTACCTCGAGGAGGAAAAACAGACTTTATTAACCATAATTAGTGTTGGACACGATAGGGAAAAATAACTATCGTTAACGAGGACCAGACAGGCTCGTATTTATTCGTCTCGGGAAAGGGGTTCGTGTTACTTACCGACTTTCCAGAACGTCGATTAAACACGAGTCTCCATGACATTGGCCCATTTAGACTCCATGTTGTCTATTTGACACAATGTATCAAAAAAAAGCTTTCTGTTGTCAAAGGAAAACAAAAGGAAACGGTATCAAAACGAGGACAACCTCCGCGAAACTAGGCCGAGACATTTCAAGTATCCCTGTTTTTCGGTTATTCCCCACAATCCACGGACAATCGAAGTTCTACTGTATATCCAATGGGATGGGTGCCTTAAAGCGAATTTACATTCAGCCATATTTAGAGTAGGGTAACGAATAACTGAGTAGGAAAACTAGAAGGAATCACTGAAGACACAAAATGTATATTTAAAACAT
Organism: Cetonia aurata; assembly: GCA_949128085.1. NCBI lineage: Eukaryota > Metazoa > Arthropoda > Insecta > Coleoptera > Scarabaeidae > Cetonia > Cetonia aurata. The sequence goes on from OX421885.1 coordinate 6,638,252, forward strand.
TTGTTTCACTAATAAAAGCCGGAATGCAGTTATCATAGGTGACACCAAGCTGTTTATTGAACACCTACGTCACCACCGTCCAACTCTTATTACAAAACTTGGTCCACTTGGTCTCTTCCCCTCCGGAGGGGTAGCTGGTTTGGGTCTCGCTCCAGAGAGGGCTGTACGAGTGGTAGTGTAAAGTATGTTGCCTATCCAAAATAGGTATCTAAACTTCTCATAATTTGACATATTCATAGAGAATACATATGACAAAAGAGTGACATATAGTGCAGGTGCTTTCGATCGCAGCCCGGAGGCGGAGATTTTCAATTGTGGATAAAAATCAGAACATGCCTTGTTCTCGGATAGGAAGTAAAGCCGTAGAGCCCGTGTCAATGCGATGTTTGGCACAATCCCTACCGGAGGTTGGAATTCCTTCGGGTTCGGCAAAATTTCAGTGGGGTTGGTACAATACGTCAAATAGATGTCATTGCTTAGAAGTGTCAAGGTGTATTTTTGTATTTTGTTGTTGGGCGAAGCTTCGGGTTGTGGAACACACCTTGACACTTCTAAGCACTGACATCTATTTGACGTATTGTACCAACCCCACTAAAATTTTGCCGAACCCGAAGGAATTTCAATCTTCGGTAGGGATTTTTAACGTGCCAAACATCGTATTGACACGGGACCTACGGCTTTACTTCCTATCCGAGAAGAAGGCATGTTCTAATTTTTATCCACAATTAAAAATCACCGTCTCAGCCTGGGATCGAACCAGCACCTGCGGGGTGAAAGGCGAGCATGCAAGCCATTCAGCCACCGAGACGGCTGTGTCAAAGTGTATTTCACAACCCGAAGCTTCGCCTGGCAACAGCATCCATACGTACATACCTATTCAAATTACGCGCTTTGACCTCACAGCGCCTCTATGAGCAGAGACCGTAACCTGCCAAATACGCCCTCCACCACATTCCAAACGTGTACCCACTTTTTAGTTTTAAGTTTACTATCTCTTGGGTATATTATCTCTGACCTATGTGGATAATACGCTCGATCAACTTAATTTTTTGTAAAAGTCCTTGGTGGGGATTGGGTGTTTAGTTATACGATAACTCTGAAGCGCGACATCTCTTGTTTTCATCATTAACTCAATGCTGTTTGTAAGCGAAGAAAAAGATGGGTACTTTGTAGACACCTGTTTTATCAGCGCATGGTTATTGAATATGCAGATCATAGAACAGAGATACAGATAATATATTGGTAATGGCGTGAATGATGCAGTCCACGGTACGTAGATCGTAAATTCAGTACCAACACATACTATGTAAATCTATGCATAATGCACAAAAGTTGCACATAATACTTTAACAGCACTTATTGAAATATCGAAAACGGAAAGCTACCACAGTAATTGTGTTGACCGACAGATGACGCTAGAACTACCGTTACGGTGGAAAATATTCGAATAAATTTAATACTGTCATTGAAAAATGAAACGTGCAATGCGCAATGTAATGCAGGTTTTTTTTTTTTTTTTTGCTTTCATGGGCAGGTTTAACCCCGTGAGGCAACTCGGCCTTAAGACCTATTGTGCCCCCATGATGTCTTAACCCTCTCCACCTGGTTGTAAACAGGTCCGCAAGTTGGTCGAGAGTTAATTTGCTTATACTGGGTTCGTCCAATCGCGCGACCCCTAGACAGCTCCGTCTCTCCCTGTCCACTGCCGGGCAGTCGGCAAGGAGGTGCACAGGAGTTTCTTCTGTTCTCCCACAGTTTCTACACAGGGGAGAGTCCACTCGCCCCATTCGGTGCAAATGCTTATTTAATGAGCAGTGGCCGGTTAGGACTCCCGTAAGAAGTCTCAGTCTGGCCCTGCTCATAGAGACTGCCTTGCGGAGTCTTTCGTCGCCCGGATAAATACCGAGGATTTTACAGTGTCTCACGCCGACTAGTCCATTCCAATAGGAGCGGTGACTAGCAGCGAGTTGAGATCTGACAAAGGCTTTGATACCGCCATAGGAACTCCCGCACAACGGTTCTGGACCAGTGAACGGTAGACCACTGGCGCCTCTAGCTAGTTTGTCAGCAATTTCGTTGCCTCTAATCCCAGAGTGACTAGGCACCCATCTCAGCGTAATGTTGTGCTGCTCCGCCAATTCTTCAAGCTTCCTATGGCACCTCAGTACCACTTCGGAAGCAAATTTGACAGCCTGTAGTGCCCTGAGGGCAGCTTGGCTGTCGGAAAAAATTTCGACCGATCCATTCCCATGCGGGCAGTTTAAGATGCTCTCTGCACAGGTCTGGATGGCTATAACTTCAGCATGGAAGATGGAAGTGGAGCCCCCTAAGCTGATGGCTTCGCCATTAGGTTCTCCATCTCTCCAGATCCCAATGCCTGTGCCGTTCGGCGTCTTCGAGGCATGATGAGCGATGAGAACATCGCCTCGGTCTGTGAATGTATGCTTTGGAGACCTCACTGTTGGAAATATCTACGGAGTATATCCTAGTGAAAAAAAAAAAAAATTACGTTTGACTGACCTTGTTACACATGTATTTAAAGTACTGATACTTATCGGATTGTGTATTTTTTCACCCAGTTTCTAAACAAATAAGTAAATAAGTACAAACAATATTCAATAATTAAAAAAATTGAAAACGTTGCCTAGTCAATGGGGGGTGGGAAGGGGTATTTTTCGTTTAGTTACTAACTGTGTGTGTAATTAAATTTCTTTGTAGTAATCTTAGTAGAAATAATTTTCTAAATCAATTTAAACAAAATCTATTTAACGCAAAGGCTTGTAATTAGATGTATTTTTTTTTTAAGAAATCACGTAATGCCATCACCGTATTTATCGCCTGCCGTGGACAGTTCACTTCAACAAGTTTACAACCAAAAAAGTTCTTCGTATCCAAACATGCAGAAAAATTCTGGCGCCGCAGCTCATAGACATTCGGTGGGAAGTATAGCTTTGAATAATATATTTCAATCCGTTGTGCCCATGCAAAACATGCAGATGTTAGTTTGCGAAACCCAACACACCTCTAACGGACATCACGTGAGATTTCAAGACGCCGAACTCGAGTCCAAGAACAAGAAAACACTGTTGAAGAATGTGGACATTGAAAGTAGTTTGGAATCGTTGTGCTTACAAATGATGGAGCATGCTTTAGGGCCTTAATGTTAATTAAATTTATTATTTGCTCACACGATTTAAAAACAGGGGGAATGACCATAAACTGGTATGTATGCCTAATTTATAATTTTGCGGCAGGTCCGCCTGCAAAGTACTCTTACGTCGAATTTTAATATCAAATTACAGATGATTAAGAATTAGAATTAACGAAGTACAATAATCATAATTATTACCTGTATGGATTATATGCTTTTCATTTATCTTGAGCAGCCTACTTGATTCCTACCTGGTTTTAAATATATTATTACTGCAGCACGATATTTCTTCTTTTGTATATATATTTCTTTCCTAACACATGCCGATACAATAATTTACGATAGATTATATTCATCATAGTGTGATATTTTATGTTATTTTCAAGGTCCGAATTATCTACTACACAATCTGGATAAAATATTTGATTATCGAATTCGATCATATTGTATATAATTATCCTGGCGTGGAGAAATTATATGGCCTATATACATATTTTAAAAATATTTATTTTAATACTTTGTTAATTCTTATACGGATTCCTAAGATATGATCGTAAATAATGAAATAACTAAAATAAATTTGTGTTGTGCATGTGTGACGTATATGTAGCTGTATTTATATGCAGACTATTAAAAATTCGTCATTGTTGGAAATTTTATTAAACTCAATGTCCCTTTTTCTACTACGATACAATTTAGTAATTTTCCCTATACATATCTAAATATGAATTTTTAATTGTACTGTGTATACACATACATACATAATACATATTTAGCTTTATATGTTGATAGACTATACTGCTGGCAGAGTTTTATTATAATATTATATCTAATAGTAAAAAAATGTTTCTGTTGACTCGATTTTATTTTATTGTAAGTACATATTTTTTTTATACACGTTTGCCCATTGAAATATATGATATTTATAAACTATACATTTTCACGTGTAGAGGGTAGCATTATGTCTTGTTATTATTATTTGTTTAAGACTGTACTCTGTTTTTTTTTTGTTCTTTTCTTATCTAAGTCACAATTTTTGTATTGCATAAATTCACGTAATTATTTTAGGTAGTCAGAAATTACAAATCATCGTAAAAGTTAATTTTTGATATGATTTTCTAGTCTGGTACTATACGTTTTGATTTTATTAATGTCAAGATATGTGAAAATTTCGAAAGCCACAGTTTGTGTCGGTTATAAAAAAATTAAAACTTTGTGACTTGTGCATGTTTTTGTGATTGTCTGTGTGATACGATTTGCCATCGATTGTTGGCTAAAAAACTGATGCAAAAGACTGATTTCTTAAATAAAGAATACAATTATCAATGTATGCCTTTGTATTATTTATGCTACATTCCTTAGGGTACAGAAACAGACGTTTTTTTGTGGAGGGATTGTAAAAAAAATCCTACAATTTCCATAGTTCCTATTCTCGAATAGAATTTCTCACTTTTTCGTAGGAAAATACTCCCGAAAGATTCCCTCATTATTTCTCCAACAAATAAGTAGGCGAAATTGCTTGAGAAATTGAATCGGCTTTACTCGGTTTTATTGCAGCGGTTTACGACTGTTGATATGTGGTTGTATTTGTGAATTATATCTTATTTAAATATTTGATAGTAGAATAACAATATATAGCTTGCAACTAAAGCAGGTTGAATTAATATAATATATTTATCCAATAGACCAAAAGGTATAGGACAAGTTACAAATACATCCATAAACAGGATAAATGCAGAAAAATTAAAAACAAAATAAGGACAAAAATAATTCAGCTACAAATTATATATACTAGCAAAAATAAAGGATCTGCATTATCCATAGGTTTGTTAATACACTAATCATTATTATAATTAAAATATGCATCTAAGCTGTAAAAAATGATTTTGTAAAAATTTTGTTTCCTTTTGAATATGCTTATACTTTTAATAGTTCTTAATTCTAAAGAAATTGCACTGTAAATTTCAATTCCCATGTATGTATCGGGTGATTCAGTGAGGGTGGCGACCGGCTGTATCTCGGAAACTGCTATGCCTAGAGCTTCGGGACAAAAAAATACATAACCAATGTGGCCACCAGAAATATCCGAAAATTATGTTAATGTTCGAAATTTCACCGCTAGGGGGCGTATCTGCCATGGTCAATCATATAATCAATATTATCTCAGAAAATTGCAGGTTGAGCTATAGTTTTGAATAGACCGTTCGAAAACTGAGTTGATGTCCCATTAATTTGTTTAATGACTTTTTTGGTGTCTGCCATAATAAGGACCGGCGAAGTCGATCAATTGTTCAATATGTAAATTTTAATATCTCCTGAACCGTTCAATCAATCTGAAAATTTTTGGGCTCGTTCGATGGAGCATTTCATGGGTTTTTTCTAGAAAAATTATCGTTCTAGAATTTAGTTTGAAATAGGTAAACTAGAGGGGGTTTTCTGTAGTGATTACATATTTCGGTAAATTTCAAGAAAAAATTAAATATAACCGTGTTATATAATTACCAGTGTCGCAAGCTAAATTAAATTGTTGAAATTTCAGTGAAAACCGCATCTTAATATCTCTATTCGTTCTCGATTTATCTCTAAAAGAATGAAATTTGTATCAAAAATTAACTGTGGCCTTGCAAGTAGGCGACCATCCGTCGCGGTTTCCATGGAAACTACGAAATTCTATCAAATTGTTTATTGCTTATATCGGCTGAAAATAGTCAAAACTGAATAAATTATTAACCAAAAAAATAACAGCAAAAAGAAAATATCCAACTAAAATTTTAATTATAAATGTTCGAAATGTCTATATACCTTCACTGGCCACATACAAATTGAATCTGTTACTTGTGGATAATACACTCGCTTCTACCTCGGCAATGGAAATATTTCTGAGGGCTTGTCGAATTCTTTGTTTCATATTATTAGGTATTGTTGGCCGGTCTTTATATACTATATCTTTAAGTCTACCCCATCAATAAAAATCAATTACTGTGAGATCGGGGACCTCGGGGGCCAAACAAAAATGCTACCCTAGTCTATCAATTCAATCAATTTGGGAACCGGTTATTTAAAAATTCCTGGACACTTCGCGCATAATGCGCCGGGCAACCATCCTGCTGAATCCACATACCCATTCTTGTCGCCAGAGCAATATCTTCCAATAATAAAGGTAATTCATTTTCCAAAAAAATGTAAATAAGTCACACCATTTAAACGCTGTTCAAGAAAGTAGGGACCAATAATTTTCCCCGAAAAATTCGCACAAAACACTCCAACGATTTTGAAATTAAACTTCGCGTAACCAGTGAGGATTGGTTTCTGACCAATAGCGCATGCTGTGTGTATTAACTTTCCCCGCACTGGAAAAAGTTGTTGCGTCAGTCCGTAACATCTGTGATAAACAATTTTGGTTTTCACTCAACATCCCTAATAACTAATTGCAGTCCAATCGATGGTGGAAATCGCCATCTTTTAATTATTGATGTAAGATGACTTGCTAAGGATGAAACTTACGATAACGATAGTAACAGACTTAATTTGTGTGTGGCCAGTGATGGTAGACATTTCGAAATTTATAATTAAAATTTTAGTTGGATATTTTCTTTTTGCTGTCATTATTATTCATTCGGTTTTGACTATATTCAGCCAATATAAGCAATAAACAATCTGATAGAATTTCGTAGTTTCCATGGAAACCATCCGTCGCGTCGCCTACTTGCAAGGCCGCAGTTAATTTTTGTTACAAATTTCATTCTTTTGAAGATAAATCGAGAACGGATAGAGATATTAAGATGCGGTTTTCACTAAAATTTCAACAATTTAATTTAGCTTGTGACACTGGTAATTATATAGCACGGTTACATTTATTTTTTTCTTGAAATTCACCTAAATATGTAATCACTACAGAAAACCCCTTCTAGTTTACCTATTTCAAACTAAATGCTAGAACGACAATTTTTCTAGCAAAACCCATGAAATGCTCTATCGAACGAGCCCAAAAATTTTCAGATTGGTTGAACGGTTCAGGAGATATTAAAAATTACATATTGAACAATTGATTGGCTGGCCCGTTCCTTATTATGGCAGATACGAAAAAAAGTCATTAAACAAAGTAATGGGACATCAACTCAGCTTTCGAATGATGCATTCAAAACTATAGCTCAACCTGCAATTTTCTGAGATAATAGTCATTTTATGAATTAACATAGCAGGTCGCCCTCTAGCGGTGAAATTTCGAACATTAAAATAATTTTCAGATACTTCTGGTGGCCACATTAGTTATGTATTTTTTTGTCCTGATGCTCTAGGGATAGCAGTTTCCGAGATACAGCCGGTCGCCACCCTTACTGAATCACCCGGTACAAAGGCCATCTTTCATACGTTGTTAATGTATGCAAAGGAATACATAAATCAACTTTATTTCGTGTGTGGTATGAATGATAATCACTATCCTTAAAAAATTTCGTTTTGTTGTTTTTACATAAACAGCTATTTCTAATATAAACATTAATTAGAGTGAGAATTTGCAGAGACGGAAAGATTGAGCGACATGAAGTATATTTTGAAGGACCTACAATATTTCGCACGGCTAGTTTTTGCAATCGTAGTATTCTTTCAACAGAAGATGAAATTCCCCAAAAAATAATTCCATTCATCAGCCGCGATTGAAAATTGCAAATTAGTAATAAGAAGAGATCGTCTCTTCACCGGCTACATTTCTAAGCCTGTATAGCGCATAACATACAGGTGGTAATTTAGCCCGCCATGTTCGAACATGTGATTCCCAGTTTACACTATTGTCCAGGTGTAAACCTAGGAATTTGGCATTAGACACTTGTGCAATCGATTTACTGTTAATTCGAAGTAAATGACTCATTTATCTTTATCAAGGACGGAGTGAAGGGCGTAAAGACGGTTTTGTTTGTATTTAAATAAAGTTTATGTTTCTCAAACCAACTTAGGAACTTGTTTAACATAGTTTCTATTTCGAGAAGCACATCAGACATAGTTGCGTTATAGACCAAGAAACTAGTGCGTCTAATGTTATAATGCGTGGAAATTTTTGGCAGGACATTTATAAATACTATAAATAATAGATTTTGATATTGAAATAATAACAAATGTGAGTTCGTATTCCAATCCTTTTATTTTTAATATCTTTTATTGCGACATGTTTCGGTCTATTCGACCATCTTCTGGGAATAAAAATGTCAAAGGTATGTTATATATGACATTTTTATTGTCAGAAGATGGTCTAACAGACCGAAACATGTCGCAATAAAAGATATTAAAAATAAAAGGATTGGAATACGAACTCACATTTGTTATTATTTCAATATCAAAATACATTACACCAATCCCCTGGGACACTATAGATAATAAATAATAGAGGTCCAATTACTGAGCCTTGTGGAACCCCTCATGTAATACACAATGGTGTCGATGTTTTCCATCTTACTTCCACGACCTTCTGACGAGAATCTAGATTCGTTTGAATCCAGTGCAATATTTGGCCACGCACTCCATATTTAAATAACTTTTACAATAAAATTTTATGATCAACTAGATCAAACGCCTTGCTTAGGTCCATAAAAACTCCAACACACTTTTGTTCATCATTAATTTTATCATACAGTAGATATATAAATTGCAACAGCGCAGTCTGAGTGGATCGTCCATCGAGAAAGCCATTTTGAGCGGCACTCAAAACATTCTTGTGCACCAAAAAAAGAAACGATTCTTTCACATACAATTCTCTCCATTATTTTTGAAATGGCTTATATCAGCGAAATAGGTCTGTAATTCTGCATTTTACTCTTATCATCTTTTTTGTGGACAGGTATAATCTTTAAAACTTTAAACTTTTCAACATTTAGGAAAGATTCCATCAATGAGCGATCTATTAATCAATTAAGTTAAAGGAGTAACAAGGTACATTATGTTTCGCTTCAAAACATTATTAGTAATATTATTCATGCCATGCGAGTTGGACGACTTCATTGCATGATGGAAGAGAGGCTACATCTCACGCACATACATCATTATAAAAAGAGGAGCTGTTGCTTATAATAAATACGTAAGTGTGTTGGGGATGATGTGAAACGGAATTGTTGGTAATGCAAATAAAAATATAACAACAAAATAATTATTGAATGCGTTTGCTATATTCACGGTATCTTGAATGGAGTTACCTTCAATAAATATTTCTTCGATTGTGTGGCAAGAAGTTTCAGTTTTTATATTGTTATTAATTATATTCCATGCAGTCTTACTTTTATTATCTGATTTTGCATACAAATTATTATTGTGAAGACGTTTAGCAGCCGAGATAACAGACTAATATAAAACCTTATGTTTTATGTAGCACTGAAAATCTAAATTGTTTTTAGTTTTAATAGCGTTAGCATACAACTGTTTTAGCTTTGTGGATGACGTAAGTATTCCAGTTGTTATCCAAACCTTTCTAGCAGTCATATTTCTTGATTGGAAACGATAAATCAATATAATACCATAAGATAAGTAAACAAATAGCTCACTGAAGCAGAATTGGCCAAATCAGGCGGGCTGCATAATTCAAAGGCTGCCATTATTGGATTTTATGAAACAGATAGTCGCGGGGAGCAAGGTGTACGATCGGAGATCCAACGTCTGAGTGTGGAAGGGATATCGACCCGCTAGTTTCTATTTAAAAAATTTGCTTTTTTGCCGCACAGCTGTTATTTACCTAGAATAGAAAATTGGAAGTTTATACCTCATTGAATGTGGATTGCTTACGCTCTTATTTAGAATATAAATATTTTCTATAGACTGTTCAGATTGACTTACATTGGGCGTAATGTATTTATTCGTATGTGTCTCATAAGATTTTTTAAAGTCAAATTATCATTTTTTATTATCCCCAAGTAACATAAAATCTTTTCAAAATATGTATGATATATGCAAGGTCATTCAACATTGATTAACTTTGAGTACCTGCATTTGTTTGCTCAATAAAGGTAGGTATATTATTATTATGTTATATTATGTACATTAAATGGAATTTAAATAAATATTAAATAAAAAATAAACATTAAAAATAAGAAAGCTTTTATTTTATATTTTACTGATTTATAAATGTTAAAATATTGTTTAATTTTAAACACAAACTCTCTGTCGAATGCACAGATTCAAAAATAAGAAATATTTTATTGTATGTTTTACGTAAATAGGTCACTCTCATAAAACGTAAATAATGTAAAGAAAAAAGAAAACATGCTCAGATCTATGCGATATTACAAAAAACCATTCCATAAAATTTAGGCTTATGTCTTTACTGTTATATTGTGCAGTTACTATAATGAAGACTTCTAATCAATTTTGAAATCGCATGTGTAACCTTATAATAAAAATAACTCGTGATGCACGTTGTAAAAACTAGAAATTAACCTCATAATGTAATCCAAGTTTATCAATTTATAGTGCTTTCTTATACTTTATATGTTATATTGGAGATCATTAATATCTGGAAATTAACACTCTCTTATCTAGGCTGTAAATAATTTATTCTTCAAAAATACAGGTTTTTATCTTTTCGGTTTCGATTTATTAGAGCAAATATAAAGATAATTAATTTGGTATTGTCATCATTACAGCACAGATATAACTAATATAAGTACAATAGATAATAAAATATTACTAGCGTTATTTGGTAATAGCAAATATCTTACAAAAAAATAGCTTATTAAAAAGCGCATATACAGTCTGCTTTTAATTAAATGAGAATTCCAAGGAATTTAGGTTCCAAACCCCTTAAAGCATGTCTATATTTGAAATAGCCATCGTGCGTATATACCGAGCGATATCTAATTGTACCTGAGTATACAGAGCAGTAATGGCTACTTTAAATACAAGTATGCTAAGGGGGTTGCGAACCGAAATGTTTTGGAATTATTTAATTAAAAGCAAACGAAATATATGCCTATTGTGATTTATTCTTATAGATGCTACATAAAAGAAACAGCAAATAAGATGTATATACCTACATAACAGAAAAGTTAGATGCACATTTCCATATGGAAATAAATATTGAAATATCTTTAAGTATATGTATCATAATTATTATGATTCTTTCGCATTTCCTAATCTGGCCTAATTACTGCAACATACCGCTTTAAAGTTCTATATTGTCATGGATCCTGTTTTAAGAAGAAGTTTTGATCTAGCTCTTCTTACACGTCTGCTCATTAACGTAGATATTAGAAGACCTAAGGCAATACCACTAAAGAAAATTACCAAAATAAATACTTTCAATGTCCATACAGCAATTGAATCAAACGTAGTTTTTTCATTCTTTAATTCAAGAAAATACATTTTTTCATTTTTTAGTATTTCCTCTAAAGACTTGATGCCTTTGATAATTTCCTCGTCGTCATGTGGGTACATATTTTTGAAGCCTACATTAGCAGTAGAGCCGTTAATTTCATCAGAATTTGATACTTTCTCTTCTTTAGCTTTCCTTTTAATTTTACACATTTTTGGTCCGTTTTTATCGTAAATATGAATGTGAGATTTGTTACTGTTTACACAGGAAACTGGTTGGTTTAGTTCGAACATATTATTGTCAGTAAGATGTTTTATCATTTTAACTGTATTGCAACTACACTCCCAGGGATTAAAATCAATTTGGACGTAATAAAATAATTTTGGTATCGCAAACATACGATGATCTAGCGCGACCAGGTTGTTAGAGTTCAAATACAATATTCGTAAGCTGGGCAATTGTTCTATACTGGCGTTTGAAAAATGACTTAATTTACACTGTGATAAATCTAACACCTCCAAACTTTCGGAACTTAGGACTGGTGTTTGTGATAGGAAAAGATTTTCTGAAAGATCCAACATTGTTAGCTTTTTATTCTGCGCTATCATATTTTCTGGGATTTCCGCCAAAAGGTTCTTCGATAAATCAATAAATTCCAAATCCAGCTGATTCTCAAATGTATTGTCTTCTATATACGATATCGAATTATCATTTAAGTATAGAGTTACCAGATACATGTAGTCCATGAAATCCGCTTTAAATAGATCCTCCAAATCATTTTGGGACATGTCTAGAACTTCTATTTTATTTTGAAACTTCACTCTTGGTACACTGTTAAGCCTTTTTTCGGAACATGACATTTCTACATCTGTTTCTTCACATGGTAGTTCATTAGCTGATATCGTGCTGTAAAATATGAACCACAAAAGTAGCTTTTTCTCCATGGAAACCTGCAATATTAAGATTTTATTTTAATAGGATGTGCATATATATATTTTAAAAAAATTGGTAAACATTTGTTTGGCAAGCAATTGTTAACAACTATAATATTTAACGCGTAATTGCGATAATCTATATTATTTGAAATCGATATTCCTGTACACGTTTATAAGAAATGGGCAAATAACATACAGCAAGATTAAAGAAGAAAATATGCATCTATTTCTTACCTTTAGTTATTTCTATGGCAATTTTAAAGATGGTACTTTTACGCAGTCTTACCTTTACTGAATGATATCATTTTCTTATCTCCTTCTTATCTGAAAATATTTTTGATATCGATTTCTAGCACCAAAGTCGTTTTGAAGACGCAGAATATACCTATATTTTAAAATGTAAATACTGCTGATGCTGTTATTTAGATTCAAATAAGCATTTCATTCGTTTTTAATTTTGTTAATTTACATTATGCTTTTAGGAGTATGTACCAATAAGTTTTTTCATTATATTATTTATTTTGAGAGTGGCTTATCAGAAAATTACATAGGAGATATTGTAATCTGTTTCATTAAAGCATGAGATTTAGATTCGGTGTATTCATATGTATATTGACTCCAATTAAAATCTACTTTTAAACAAACGTGATTCACCTTGTTTGGTTTGGTAAACATATTTTTAGCGTAAGCAATTCAAATTTGGTAAATTTTTGGTTTTCTACAGTTTACGCTCCAAAACAAAAAAAAAAAAGAAATAGAAATAGAAGTCTTCAGTTGTTTATTGTTTTATAGCCATCTTTGCATGCGATTGAAGTTGTTAGAGCTTCATTATCTCCATCGACTTGTGTATTTTTTCCTGGTAATAGTGAGTAGTCCTGGGTAATATCTTCAAGTCATCATAGGCTATGATGGTTTCCTTGTTGATATAAATGTTGGATAGCTACAGATTTCTCCTTGTGCCCACGGCATGCGTCGCTCGGATGTTGTATCCGAGCATATAGCTCTTTCGACATTGACATATACGAAGTCCCTTGTTCATAGTTTCGGCAGATTGCAGTTGCAGATATATACCCTAAGATGGCACTAATGATATCATACTTTACGTAAAACCTCATGTGCTTAGTTGCTTTCGTTTGCTTATAACATATGTTTTTACAATATGTAATCAAAAATTATTAAATACTCCGTTTTTAACAATTTATCTAAATTTTTGTGTCGTAAGTTTTTGAATAGCGTACATTGGAAGAAAAAACTATCAGCATCTAGTGTAGATTATTTTTCTTTTTACAAAAGGTGAGGTTAGTTTTGTGATATTTTTAATTGGGTCATAGCTCTGCATGTGTTGAAAGGGACGAATGAAACTGGGTTGAAAGGGACTTGTCCCTTTCAGTACTGCATTGTTATCGCAGTAATGACTTCATTCTAAATTTTTCTTTGCTGTTGAAATAGAAATTAAAATGAATTCAGAACCCAAAATAGAACAAAAAAAATTAAAGAGACGATTCAGGAGGCGATAAACATCGTTTTAGAAGGAAGAATGTCCATTAGATCTTGTATATAGATATCTAAAAATGTCATCCAAAATGGCCTACGGCCTCACTTATGTCCAAATGAGAGAATTAGCGTTTCAATATGCCATGAAATTAGAAAAAGACGTACAAAAAAAAAAACTGGCTAGAAAACAAATTAGCGGGAGTTGATTGAATGAAATTATTTATGGGGCGGCATAAGAATATATCCTTGCGACGCCCCGAAAAAACAAGTTTGTCACGGGCTACAGCATTTAACTCAACAATTTTATTTTTAAAGATCTTTTGAAAAATTAGAGGAAGTTATTTTAAAGCTGTCCAAAACGACTGGATGGTATTACTTGCACATCACGGGCAGACGATATCAATTTACCATCTACCTCAATTTGCATAATCTGCATTCAATAGCGCTTTTACACCGAAAAATATATGTGCCGGATTTCCTGAAACTGCATGGTATCTATCCCTTTAATAAAAATATATTTGGGGAGCAAGATTTTTTTAGCTGCCTCTGTGACCGATCATCCAGATACCAATATTTGTAATGGATCACAGCCATTCTGTTCCACTGCAACCCCTACAGAGCCAGTTATCGTAAGTCCTGAGAGCATAAGAACATCTCTAAAGGCACCTCCGAGGCAGCCCACTAAAAGAAGAAGGAAGAAAGGTTCCAGTCGTATTATTACAGAAACTCCGGAGAAAGATGAAATACAAAAAAGGAATGCCATAAATATGACGACGAAAAGACAAGTTACCAGAAATATATCGCAGAAAGAAATACAGAAGGTTAAGGAGACAGTGTTGTACTCAAGCAGTAGTGAATGTGGTAGCGAAAAAGATATTGATTATGCTGAAAGTGATGATTCGTTCGAATTAAGTTTAGAAACTGAAGAATAAATATCAAACACGCACAGCCAAAATTTTAATATAGGAGATTTTATTGTTGTTAAGTTCAGTGAAAAGAAATTTGTTGGAGAAATAATGCAAATACACCCCGATAATAATATAACAGTAAAGTTTTTAAAGATGTACGTCGACTAGGCTCCGCCTGCTTCTTCGTGAGGTACTCTGCGCGTGAAAGCGGAGTTTCTGCCAACTCAAAATATTGCTGCTGTAGTCACTATTACCCGAGGATAATACGCGAATCGGTCGAGGTATTGAAGAATCCAACTTCAATCGCGAAGTTGGATAAAAAATCAATAGCAGCTGGACACTAGCACTTCGAAGTCGTTACACAACAAACGATGTGGTTCATCATATCAGATACGGATACAGATCAGCGAAGCATACGGAACAGGAATGGAGTATATAACAAAGAGCAAGCGACACCAAGATCAGTTTTTAAAAAACTTCTGAAAAAGTTTACAATATGATCAGTGAAACGTCAAGCCAAAAAGTAATAACACTTCAACACTCCAAAGTCATATTTACTATGGATTACGACCATGAAAGCATATACTCAACTATGAGTTTATACATACTCAATTCAATCAAATTCTTTTTTTATAGGTCTTTTAAACTATCGGAAGTGATTTTTTTTTGGTTCCGTTATAATTAACTCCCATTCCATTTGACGAAGGTTTTAATTAAAAAAAAAAAAACAAATAATACATTGCAAACACTGTAAATACCTTTTACGGCTACTTTGCAACTTTCTCTCCATAACTATCTTTATGAAAACTAAAATTAATACACAAATTTTTATATTTTCAAAAAGCTATTTTCTTCAGTAAATCTTGGGACGTGGGGGAATGTGCTTCTCCAAACAAAGAAGTATATTATTAGCTTAATTGACTTGTTATACTCTTTGTCTCTTTACTAAAAGCTGTACTAGTTACTCATTCGTGAGATTCTTATATTATAGTGAATAAAAACGATGTATTTAATATAAATTTGTTTATTTCGCGTTAATAAAAAGTGATGAACAATTAAAGGAATCTTAATACTCTCTCTCTCAGGTAAGTAGGTTCTTTACTAATTAAGTTGTACAAAAACATACGTTTGTTTACATCAAATATCCCTAGAAATCCACTGTTATCAAAAATACACTAACCTCACATTCATTTACGCTCTTTACGCCGGTTATAAATTCAAATGATGAATAATCTCTTACTTTAAGTACGATAAACTGTTCTCTTATACTCCAAATACTGATTTCAACTCTGCAACAATCTTTCCAGCTCCCAATTAGTCTTTCCTACGATGTCTCAGCTACTAAACTCGAATCGAAGCCCCTCAATCGGCCCCAGCATTAGAAATACGTCCCCCAATTCTTCGAAATCACTGGATTACCATCATCTTGGCACTACATACACAACACTCTCATACTTGTAAGTAAATCTTAAGTTAAAATGACTCTATTTGTGATTTAAATTTATCAATTTCTAGATAATATTCGAAAATGCAACTATCTCAGGAAAATCTAAAGAGAAGTCCTCACAATTGTTTTCAACAACTTTTATATCTCCTAGGAAAAAAGGACCCCAGCAACGATGAAAGAATATCGTTTCCAACGATACGAAACCTTAAATCAACCCACGTTCGAACGATCAGCGAAGGAACTTAATACCTAAAAATCTATGGAAACGTGCCCTTTTTAATTAGATACGATATAGTGAGTGTTTAGTGAAATAAAATACGTCTTCAACAATTCCCGAATCCGAAAAGCATCCATTGTAGCGTTTCCACCCTGAGTTGGCAATCTATTGAGGGCAACTCTTCTATCTTGAGCTATAGACTTTGTTTCGTACGTGTTTGTGTATATATTTGAGTCACACTTTTTGATAAATTTATGAAGAGCGCAAGTTGGGAGTACTATATTGTCAACATTTTTTGGTAACGCCTGAATACGCCGATGATATATTCTAAACCTTTGGGACAAAATTCCAAACGCATTTTCCACTACCCTTCTGGCACGCGTTAAACGATAATTAAAAATGCGTTTAAAGATATGTAAATCTTGTCCCGTGTATGGTCGCATTAAATATGTTCTAAGGGGAAAGGCTTCGTCCGCTACAATAACATAAGGAACTTCGGTGATTGTACCTGGCAACGCAGATTTTGCTGGTACAAATAAAGTTCCATGTTTAAGTTCCTTTCCTAGTTTAGAATTCGCAAATATTCCGCCATCACTATTTTTACCATAGGCTCCAACATCGACGACAACAAAATTATAGTTAGCATCAACAAGCGTTAGTAATACTGTAGAAGATGTTTTCTTATAATTAAAATACAATGAACCACTATTTGGAGGAGCCTGGATGGTAATATGTTTACCATCGAGTGCTCCCAAGCAGTTAGGAAAGTTCCATAGGGTATTAAAATCATTAGCAATGGATTTCCACTTTCCTTCGTTAAGAATATCGCAAGCATCAATCGCCACTGAGATCTGTAAAATTCTCTGACTTGTGTGAATACTAGTCCGGGACCGATTTCGTATATCCCGGTCCCGGTTCTGACACGTCCCTGCCACGGCACGCTAATGTGTGAATACTCCTTAACGGTGTGTAATGACTAAGAAACTTACTGCTCCGTGGCATCTATTACCAACCCACATCTCCGACCATTATTGAGTTTTCTGCTGTATCAGAGTTAATAGTAAATCAAAAATAAATCCTCGATAGCTACGTTCTCTTAAACACTTCGACCATGAGCAATCAATGAAAACATTGATTCGCAAATCAATGAGAACATTGATTTGCATCAGGTTCCGTGGCACTTTTCAACGATTTTTAGAATATGAATTTATGTCATCATCATAAATCTTCATGCACCGATTAGGACCATTTCTATTTCCCTAGCTCTGTAGCAAATGTTTGGATTTCTATATGTAAGCACACTCGTATACCTACTTCTGTTATGTAACTATTTAAGGTGGTATATGTATTTCGAGAGGTTTGACTGTAAAGTCGTACATTACTTAATTAAAATTACGTCGTTTTCGTTTTACGTTTGATCATGAACAAGTTCAAATTAATATGTAGTAGGTATTGTGGATAAACCAGGTTTTAATATCTCGAGATTTTCTCAGCATTAAGTTCCAAATAATGTGTGCACATGTGCAGGGAAGTAAAAAAAACAAGCAACAAAACTGATTTCCTGTATATTGTTGATAATTTAGTATTAACTTTAAGTTGTTGACGATTTGTTAAGAGAAAAAAAAACATTGCAAAACGTGAATCAACAAAATTTCCGTTTAGCTCTTACGTCATAAATTGTGTTTTAAAGATTTTTTGTGTACATTTCGGTCTATTGGTATATAGTATATTTCTTCGTCTTTTTTTTTTCTTTTTATTAAAAGTGTCTAACACCAATGTCAAAATACAATACAATTACAATAATTTATTAGTAATTGTTACACATTACGGACATTATATTTTCAATGAAAACAGGAAAATTAATTCTCTTCAAATAAATTTGTATATATAACTCTGATATCATTTATCCGATTTCCCAGTATCTTATCTCATAATAAGATAAGGTCCACCTTGCGTTCCATATACATTACAATACCATCAACAGAAAAAATATTAACACGTTCCATAAACATACCGCAAAATGAATACAAATTTGAGGCCGTTTACCTGTTATTTTTGTAACAAATTGATTGAAAGGGAAACTGAAAGGGTATGTAAATATCAAAATCGCTTAATCCAAATTATCTACAATTACAACGTAGAAATTGTAATGAATATTAAGAAAACGCGCCAAATGGCACATAAATGGACAGGTGCTTTAATTCTAGAGTCATGTATCAACCTGTGGTGCTGTTTTGGAACCTTGTCCGTACAAATGCGGATCATACGTAGCACGAAACATCAAGATGAAACATTTGCAAGACTGTGTGAACAGGAGGAATAATACCATGCCAAGATTAATGAAGCAAAAAAGGGTAGAAACAGATACACCCGGCTCGCCAACTAGCTCATCAAGTAAGGAACTATTTATTAATTGTAATAAGATAAAGCGCAAATAAGTTCTTGCTTATTAGTAGTTCCTGCCTACCTTTTTATTTGTTGTGGGAGTCGTCTAATACAGAGTGTTTCCGCAAACACTGCAGGTCAAAAGTTGTTTGTTTTTTGTGACATCACATTGAGATAGGATGTGGTATCCTATTATACAGCGATGTTCATCCCAGTTTTCTGTAGTCGTCCTTTCACTACACGGTGTCCTGTTAGAAGACCTGCTACTCTGCGGAGATGGTTCCTAGCGAACTTTGGTAATTCTTCAGTGTTCTCCCCTGTGTGTTGTTTTTCTCGAATCCAAGTTCATACCTGCTCTCGTGCTGTGTTTTTTGACATTCTTATAACAGATTCTCTATGTATGAAGTCGATAATCTCTTTCTAGCTAACTCATCAGCTTTTCCCTTTCTTTCAATACCCGAATGTTCGGATACCCACAGTAAAATGCCTTTATTACGTTTTAGGAGGCTATTCAGTTTTCGAATGCATTCTCAAACCAGTCTTGATTGTACTTTGAGGTTCACTAATGCTCTCAGTATCGCTCACGGCTTATTACAATACAAATCCGTTTGTTTTTATAAGCCCTCTCCTATACCAGATCAATTCACCAAGTCTATTTCTGTAGTTGGATTGACTCCAGCTTATCTGATTCCTGATTCTCATTCGAAATATTTGTTAGTTAGAAACATAGAAATCACGTGGTCTGATCTTATTAAAAAAAAAATAGCTTCCACATGATAGACAATATAAATGTTCCACGATCTTGCATATCTGAGAAGCCTTATTCTTATTTCTCCCATCATCACCAAATGAATCCATTGCTGCTGTAGGAGTAGTCATCAATGTTTCTGTTATTTCTAAACACGCAAACCCTTGTATCTTGCAGAGTTCAGTCACAGCAATTTACTGCTGCATCTTTGCCCACCATACGAGAGATGCATACGGATTATGGATTTGCCCACACTTATTGAATCACCCTGTACATACAGCAGGGTGATTTAATAAGGGTGGCAATTGGCCATATCTCGGTAATGATTGGCCCCAGAGGTTAGGAAAAAAAAATATACTAGCAAATATGGTCATGAAAACATTCTTAAAAATATTTTTAAGTTTCTGAAGCTCCCACAAGATGGCGTAATTTGTTTACGTTTTACATTTATTATTCTTTTTAATAATTTTCCATTATTAAGGTTGGTAAAAAATAAATGTAAATTAAGCAACTCATAAGTATCTATAAGTTTGGTTCATGATACTGAGATTATACCTATTATAAAGCGGTGAGCGAAGCATACTTTTTGCCATACAAAGTCTTTGTGACTGTAGTGAGTGTTAACCGATTTTCAAAAACTTGAACTCGTTGTGAAGAGAACAACGTGTAGGTGAAGAGCGTAAATAATATTGTTTGTTTTATTGCTTTAAATGGAAACTAGACGGCGTTATCTACTAGTTTGTTTTATTTATGTGATTATTTCGAAATACTCAAATGGAATGGTATCACGGTAGTCAATTCAGAAGAAATAGAACGCAATGACTGTTTAATCTGTTAAAACCGCAAATTGATATCTATTATCGTTCCAAAGAAAATTCTACTTTTGTAAAATTTCTAAACTTTTGGCACACCCTGTAAGCTGTAAGTTTAATTAAATTGCCGGGTACCGTGAAACATACTTCAGCTGGGTAATAACAGCATTTTGTGAACTTTCAAAAGACACAGCCGTAATTATAAGCATCTTCATTGGAAAACTAATATATTACTGAACAATAATTATTGCAAAGGTTGTAAATCACTTTGACACATTGACAGATGAAAAAACTAACCAATAACAATCGATTACTGGGAACATCTCACAGGTGTTACTACATGGTGTTAATAATCAAGTGTCAGTTAAATATTTTTTCTAATTAGATGTTGCAATAAAGCTAAAACAAATGGCGACGCAGTGTTGATATGAATATTACCGCACACTGTGCTGTAATGAGAGATTAACGTGGAGGGAGAGGGGGACTCTTGCCGGAACGTAATATAGGCGATTAATGCAAATTAGAAAAAATACTGTAAAAAACGTGTGCCCAATGATTTGTAATGCTCGTACTTTGAATCTCGCGCATTACATAAACGTCATTGTGACACTTGTGTTTTAAAATACTATTGACGTAGGATTTATAAACCAGCACCGGAAAAATTACAAATTTGGAATACATTATTCTTTTCTGTCGAGGTTACAGGACGTGCCAAAAGTTTAGAAAATGTATAAAAGTCAAATTATATTTGAAGCTATAACAGAAATTGGGGCCAACGTAAACTCCACTAGGTATGTTTAATTCGTTTACTTCTAAGGAATGGTGGACAATGTTTTGAATACTTAAAACAATGAATAGATGTTATTACTATTATTTTTTTTTACTTTTATATCTAAATAACTGGTTCAGAAATTATCTGTCTGATCGGAAATTCAAAATAACTTTAAACTTAAAAAAATCGGATTTAATTGCCTTAGAGTTCCGCAAGGTAGCATATTGGGACCACTCCTGTTTGCGTTGTATATTAACGATATTGGAGCTCATTTGCGTGGTAGTCAGTTTTATCTCTATGCGGATGATGGCAAGTGTCGTGGCAGCTAATACTGCTGACGCTGCATTTGAACACCTACAGCAGCTTTTTAACAACTTTCAACTGTGGGTACACAACAAAAGGCTCATCTTGAATCATAGAAAAACAAAATTTATGTATATAAACCTATGAAAAAGAAGAACATACCTACGTTGATATAACATGAGCATCAATGCCTTCACGGCAGGCGCTTAACTGTGTAACTGTGCATGCATTGTTCGGTTTGAACCAGGGGTTCAAAACAGTTATGATAACGGTTTCGGTTCTCAAAACAGTTATGAAGAACCGTTATTTTCCGTTATTTAGAAGCGAAATTCATGAAAATATCCGTTTCTATTACGGTGATAATGTCGGTTGTATATCGGTTATTTTCGGTTCTGTATCGGTATTTTGCATAATTTTTTATTTTTGTTTTGTAAGAGTTACAATTATATGTGGTATATTGTCGTTTCTGAAGCCCATCAATAAATCCTCAAACTTATAGGAAGTTCTTATAAGTTTGAGGTTTTTTTCCTGCCCATGCACTTACTAACGCTAGCGGAAATTTTTATATAAATATTACCCGCCAGTTTTGAAGAATATTGTATAAGTTGTGGGAGAAAAAATAAATGCGATTTTTATAAGTTTAAGGGTTTGTTCATTGAATTCAGAAATGACAACACG
The DNA here is from genome assembly GCA_949128085.1 of Cetonia aurata. Lineage (NCBI taxonomy): Eukaryota > Metazoa > Arthropoda > Insecta > Coleoptera > Scarabaeidae > Cetonia > Cetonia aurata. The sequence continues at coordinate 6,660,392 of OX421885.1, forward strand.
TAAATCTTGAGGGATGTTGACGGTGTTGACGGATATAGTTATTACTGCCATGTCGTCTTACTGGTACACTTCCTAAAATTAGCAGAAATTTTTATATAAATACTACTCGCCATTTTTTAAGGACATTGGAAGTTGTGCCAAAAAAAAAAATAAATGTGATTTTTAGAAGTTTGAGAGTTTGGATATCGGTTTCAAAAACGATGTTACGTACATTTTGAGGGCGTTGAAGATATCGGCGAATATAATTGTTACTGCCATGTCGCCTTCCTGGTATACTTCCTAGCATTAGCGGAAATTTTATATAAATATTATATACCGTTTTGAAAGAGGCAGTTGTGGGAGAAAAAATAAATGTGATTTTTGTAAGTTTGATGGTTTATTCATCGACTTAAAAAACGACAACACGTAAATCTTGAGGGATGTCGAAGATATCGGCGAATATAATTATTACTGGGATGTCGTCCTATCGATGCATTTCCTAACATTAGCGATAATTTTTGTATGATTACCCGCCATTTTTGAAGGATATTGGGAAGTGTGAGAGAAAAAATAAATATGATTCTTATAAGCGGAAGGGTCTGTTTATTGGTTATAATAATGACAACACGTTGGGAGATGTCGAAGGTCTCGGCGGATATAGCAATTACTGCTCTCAAACCGACGCACATCTTCAGATCAGCGGAAATAAGCAAATTTTAACCAGAATTAAGATTTAATCAACTGCAGTACTTGTAAACTATAGCAATTATACTATATTGCCAATATGATTACGCGAATATGATTGCACGAATTTGAATACAGTAATAATAATAATAATAATAATAATAATAATAATAATAATAATAATAATTCATGCCTTCACATCCCCCAACAGCTTTCGCCAATTACAGGGGGCATCGGCCGGCCATGAGTTATTATTACGCCTGCGCCCGTGGAGCGACTTAAGGTGTTTGTCTCTCAGCATTTGCCAAGGAGTGAGGAAAACCACGAAAACCTCACTCTGAGAGCAGGCCCTGGGATTCGAACCCCGGACCCCGTGACTGATAGCCAAGCGCGCTAGTCACTCGACCATCAGCCACACTAATACGAATATTCTAGTAATCGTACTTGTAATTTATTATAATTGAGCGTTTTTCCTTTATTTTAACTTCAAAATCAATGAATGAAAATGTGTCAAATCCAAATAACGATTAATATAGTGGTAGTTTTACACTATAAAATTTAAATTGTAAAAAACACCAACAGTAAGAAAGAACACTTGAAATGTAAAAAGTGGATAAAAAGTTCTTTGATTAAATTCAGGTAAAGGATAGACATAGGTCTATCCCAGCCCTCGGCAAGATACCCCGTACGTGCCACTTGTTTATATTCTCTCGCCTAACTAAACCTAACGCTACGGAAAAACGATTGGAGTGTTTTTACAAGTTTTTCGGCGGGAACATGGAGCACACTGAGTCATATTATGAATGCAGAGAGATTTTCTTCAGAGCGATTCTCTGACCTATAGATGCACCCTTATTTGCGATAATCCGAACAAATTGAAAGTTATATCCTAAAACCTTTATAAATCTAGATCACACATACACTACAAGTCATAACTAACCTAAAACCGATATAGAACCGAAAATAACCGATATATACCGAAAATGAAACCGATATAAAACCGAAAAGAACCGATATAAAAACCGATATAGAACCGTAACCGAAACTGAAATTAGGTCAGAACCGTTATAATAATAACTAATTATTCCGGTTCTCATAACTGTTCTAGTCAGAATCGATATATAACAGTTTGAAACAGTTATTTTTGGAACCTTTTTAATCCCTGGTTTGAACGAATGGAGGAATTTTGGTATTTGGAACTGTATTTCGACTCCAATTTTTTATAGACAAAGCACAATTCAATGTTATGTGCCCGGATTAGACTGCCCGCTTCTTCTATTTATCAGAATTCTTACCGCGATACATCATGTATACCATTTATTATTCGTTGGTAGAGTCTGTGTTTACCTACGGCATTACTATTTATGGGATCGCCTCTGAATACTTACTTAACAGATTGTGTTCGGTGCAAAGACTTAGGTACTTTGCGAAATATTTCGGCTAGCAGAGCTTCGAGTGTGGATTTGTGAAGAACGCTTGGGATTCTATCAGTAAAGAGTCTCTATAGGTAACGATTGACATTGGAGCATTACTTTTAACTACAGAATTATCCCTGAGTTGCACATGAACTATCCACAAGGTCGATGAAAGCTGGTGATTTATGCGTGCCAAATTGGAGCAACAAATACGGTCGTGCTTGTGTGAATGTCGTGATGCCTAAATTATACAACAATTTACCAGTGGAGTTACGATCCTGGACTTCGGTTTCTGCGCTAAAAAGAAACTTGCATTTATATTTATTACAAATTGACAATTAATACTCTGTTTGTTATTATTTTCTTTATACCTACATGTTGTTGCACACTTCGATTATTTCTGTCTGTTTATCCACCCATAAGCAATTTCTTTGCTTGGTGAAGCCATATAAAATTTTATTAATGTTCTGTTATGTATGTATATTACTTAATTGTATTTATCACTTAATTGTCAATAAATATTCTTACTGTGTGGTCTTATTTAAGTAATTACAGCACTTACAGCTTGCAGAATGAGCCAAAAGTTTAGAAAATTTACAAAAATTTAACGCCCATAGATATCAATTTGCAGTTTTCACAGATTAAACTGTCATTGCGTTTTTATTTTTTCTGAATTGATTATAGTGATATAATTTATTTTGAATTTTTAGAGAAAATCATATAAATAGGACAAATTAGTAGATAACGCCATCTTATCTATTTTAAAAATAAAGAAAACAATATTATTCATGCTCGCCATCTACATGATGTTCTCTTCACAATGAATTCAAGTTTTTTAAAATTGGTTGACATTCACTGAAGTTACATGCACTTTTCGGTGACAAAAAATATGGGGAGCAATTTTTTTTATAACAAGCGCAGTCTCAAAATGTCATGAACCAAACTTATAGATAATTATGAGCAGCCTATTTTACATTTAGCCTTAACAATGGAGAATTATTAAAAGGAATAATAAATGTAAAAAAAAACAAATTCCGCAACCCTGCAGGAACTTCAGGAATAATAAAAATATTTTTAAAGATGTTCCCATGACCACATTTATTAGTATATTTTTTCCCAAGCTCTAACAATAAGATTAGCCGTTACCGAGATATGGCCATCCTTAATCATCCTCTACAATTCATCATGTTTGGTCTTAACTCTCATTTTTTCCATCGGGCTTTTCTAGCCAATATAATAATAATATTCTCCGCCTTGATTTTAATTCTTTGAAGCTGTCGATTTGAAGTAATTTTGAAGAAGAACGACACCAAGATATTTCACTTCCTCTGACAGCTTTATTTTATTTCGTCACTCTGGAGATTTACCATTTAACTTCGTCCTCGTTAATACTATTGTGGTTGCCTTGGAGGGACTAACATCTAGGCTTTTCTCCTCGGTCTATTCCTCTAGAGCGTTTTGTTCCGTAACACGTTGAATTTACTTTGGATCAGAATAACAAGATCATCTGCGTATCCCAAAGTTTTGCGCCCTTTATTGACCTATTTTACTACTAGCCCGTCTACGACCTTAGCAGATGGCATAAAGGTCCATCCTACGGAGATCCTTTTTCCGATCAGAATCAACTGTTTCTCATATGATGATACCGATTTTAGAGCGTTCTCATGCTTTTTGCAGCGCATGTTATGTTTTGAAAGGTTTATTTGGAAGGGTAAATCGCTAAGTTATCTTCTATTGATCGGCCTTAGAGATACAGTGCTTTTTCTTTCTATTACGAACCAATGTTTCTAGTGTACAATAATAAAAATAAAAAAATTTCTTTAAGAATATTTATTGATTTTAAGACGTTTGAGCGAGTTAAAAGATAAGATTTATAGAGAAAATCATTCAGTATAAGGGGAAAGAACTGTTGGGTTATTATATTCGACACTGTACTTACAAATTAAAGATAATACACTGATTATTGTTTTCTTTCCTGTTTATTTCCTAGGTAGCAACAATATGGGATATAACGGGACATCTCTACCTCCAAGTCTAAACATACCTAGAGATAATTTCAGTCCATCCCCTCACAGCGACAATTTTAATATCCCCTATAAAGATAATATAAACGTTCCACACAGGGATAACTTAGCAGTTATCACAAAGAAGTTTCAATTATTGGAAGAAGAATTTGGACAACTACAAAAAAATATTGATGTCGTCAGAAGTAGGCAGGAACATTTACAAGTTAGAACAGCATCGTATGATAATATTCACCGTCAGTATGAAAAATTACTATACCAAAGTCAAATGTTGCTTGAATGGAAGAGAAATGTTGATGTTCAGCTCAACAGTTTAAATTACGAAGCGAATCAAAACGCCCAAAATAGAACTGAGACAGAAAAGAAATGGTCATCGATAATTGACGAAAAAATGAAGATTTTGCAAGAACTTAATTCCGGCTTGAATAACCAAAAGGAACATTTTTTGAAAGAGCAGCTCTATAACCGTGAAACCCAAAATGAATTGCAGGCTGAGATCAAAAAATTCCAAGCATTTTACACTCAAGAAAATGCCACTGTTTGCGCGTTATGGAGCGATCAAGGCAAGCAGATTGAGAATTTGAAAGATAATATAACAAGCCTAACTAGTAACTTAGAAGATCAAAAATTGAAACATAGCACTCTTGTGTTTGATTCAAGAGCAATATCTCAAATTTCTGCGGAAAATGCTGAGAAGTTGGAAATTCAGCAAAGAGAATTGAAGGAATTGAAGAAGAATTTTCTTCAGCTAAAGTTAGAGGTAGAAATGTTGGAGGAAGCAAATAATTCTAGAGAACATTTAATGCCAGGTAAATGTTTTGCTTTAATTTCAATAATACATACTTTAAAATATATTTAGGTAGGATGGTGTGGAGAATAAACGACTTTACCATGAAAATGGAGACATCTAAATCGAACAATTTTCTACTGAAGAGCCCAATATTTTATAGTCATCCTTATGGTTATAAGATTCGAGTAAGTATATTTTATTAAAATAGTACGTGACGAAAGTTATTGATACAGTTTCTAGCTTGTAGTGCACTTAAACGGCATAAAGAAATGGAAAGGAAGGCACATGATTGCATACCTACATGTTTTAAAAGGAGATTATGATCTGATGCTGCCATGGCCATGCAACATAGATGGAAATGTTATCATTAGAGATTTGCAAGATTATGCTAATGTAAGATTTGTTTCTTTTTTATGTGTCCATACAGATTCTTAAGATTGAAAGCTTTTTCCATTGAACGAAAAATATTTTGCCGCTTTTTCTAAAATAGGTACTTCTGAAGTTTCATTAATTTTGCTCTTTGCATATATTTTAGCCACATTAACATTTATTATATGTACAAACGTTTTGTTTTATATTAGGTAAACATATATATATGTAATATCTAAAGATTACACTTTTTCATTGTAGCCAAAAAATATCATTAAATACGTAACTGCCAAACGACAGCATGCTGAGGAGGATACAGAAGAGCCGCAAGAATCATCATCCCAATATATCTTTATACCTCATGCCCAAATACTAAAATCTAATTACGTGAAAGAGGATATTGTATTTATTGATATCAAGATTAATTCTCGAAAATATCAAGAAGAAACCAGTTTATAATTATCTTCTTTGATTGAAATAATATTTCCAAGTACAATTATTTTATTTATTTTTTTTTTTTTAGATTGTATATATACTTATTCTTTTCTGCGAATATATCAGGTATTCTAAAAGTTGTAAAATAATAAACTGCATTGACGTTTTTAAAACGTCTTTTAATTGATTTAAAACTGCCGATTTCTTTCGTTTGGTATTTTTAAATATTTGAGACAGAATATTTGAAACCTGATACAGCTTAACATATTATTTATTTGTAAGAAATGTAATACTGGATACGGTACTTATTTATTTGAAATATATACTTTATTGCTTTATAAAAGTTGTATTTTTGTAAAATGTTTCTAACTTTTAAATTATTTAATTGGAATTTTAGAAATATACTGAGTGTTTTTGGAAGATTTAGGTATAGGTACATATTGGGTATATTTCTTTTTTTACATAGTGAATAACTTTAAACAATACGAGACTTGACAGAAATATTTTTAGTCACTAATCGGGATATGCTATACCGGGTGTCTCACGAGGAACTGTTATATGTACGTAAGTTTATGGTTAAATACAGTATAACCTCGATTATCCGTGGTCCGATTTTCCGTGCGGCGGATGGAATTGAAAAAAGATATTTTAAATAAGTCTGACTACATTTAGGGGAATTACGTGACGAAAGAATTTTAAACTTGCAAAATTATACTTAGTGCACGGCATATGTAAGTAAGTAAGTAAGTCTTTCTTTATTTCTACAATGGTATTACAGTTTCAGTTACAAAACAAAATACAAAGTAGAAATGGCGTCAGTAAAAAAGAAAGAAAGAAACAGTATATACATTTAATTTAATGATTCAGAAACTCGTGGATTGTATATGGTTCTACATTACAAAGATATGAGTAAACTGCTCTTTTGAATTTTTTTAATATGATTTGGTAATCTGTTGTGAAACTTTATACAGTTGTAAGTTATGCCTTTTTCAGTTTTGGTTAGCTTGTGGATAGGTACGTTATAATTTATTTTATTTCTTGTTTCATAGTTGTGCAATTTTTGACTATTTGTGAAAGAGTTTTTATTTTTAAAATTAAAAAGTAGACATTCGTAAATGTAAATACCATATACTGTTAGTAAGTTATTCCTTTTAAACATAGTTCTTAGCGATTGTGTTGCCCTTAGATCCAGCAGTGCACACACCGCCCGTTTTTGCATAGTATAAACGCGCCCAACCTCTGATGAGCCTCCCCACACTATAATACCATAGCGGAATATGGAAGCTACATACGCATGATATACGGTCTTCAAAGTTTGGAAAGTGGTCACCTCACCAAGAATCCTTAACGCAAAACATGCACGGCTGAGTCCACCACAAACGCAACTTACCTGGTATTCCCATTTTAATTTATCATCGATTTCTATTCCTAGAAGTTTACAGTGTGTGGTTGGGTAATATTTTTGATTGTTTAGGCAAATATGTTTTGGTGTTTCAGTTTGTTCATTATTCTTAAAAAGAATACAATTTGTTTTTTTAGAATCAAGTTTTAATCGATTATCTAAAAGCCATTGCTCGATGTCCAACATTAATCGCGAGCCAAAGTCGATTAAAGTGGAAAGGTCAACTCCAGAGATTATTGCATTCGTATCATCTGCAAAGTTTATGATTTTTTGATTCTCATACACAGCGTTGGAAAATATGTCGTTGATAAATATTATGAATAGCAGTGGACCTAATACACTGCCTTGAGGTATTCCCAATACCGAGGTTTTGCTGTCAGAATTAAAAGTGCCATCAACGCAATTTATTTGTACTGTCTGCGTCCTATTTGTTAGGTAAGAGGCAAACCAGTTTTCGGACACACCACGCATGCCGTAGTCCCACAGCTTACGCAGTAGTAGTTCATGAGACACGCTGTCGAATGCCTTTGTTAGATCAAGAAACAGACCTATGATTAAGTTATTGCTCTCGTGCATTTCCAATATCCAGGTAGTGAACTCGTAGATGGCAGTAGTAGTGCTTTTACCCAGGAGAAATCCGTGTTGGCCCTGGCTAAATAGATTATTTGACATAAAAAATGAGTGAATCTGTTGGTATACAACTGTCTCTATTATTTTCGAAAAGGTTGTCAAATGACTTATCGGTCTGTAATTGTGCATCATTCATGCTTTTTTTCTTGTCCAATAACATTTTGTGGTATTCTTTTTTTAGAGTTTGTAAGTATGTTCTGTATTCCGGGTGGTAGGTACAGACTGTTTCAACAATTTGTATAGTATTTTTGAGTTCTAATATTTCTGGGGAGTGAAATTGTACCTTCCTACTGCTAGGTCTAATGCATTTAAGGGGGAATAATTCATCAAAATAAAGTTTGAATATGTGTAAGAAGCTGTTGTACTTATCATCTGTTGTTTTATATTGAAGTAGGTACTGGTTGTAAGTTCGCATTTGATAGCTCCTGACAGAAGTTTGCTATTGTGTAATCAGTAAATGTTCTCATAATTTTTTTTGTTAGGGTTTTTGTCAATATCGGGATGTCTATGTCAGTCAGTAGTGCATAGTGGTCAGAAATGCCAGATTGTAGGGTGTATGATCTAAATTCTAGTGTATATGAATAAACAAACATTAAACCAGCGAGAAAAATAAACAAAGATATGTTTTATTGGTTAATTCTTAAATTTATATACAAAAATAAATATATCTTATGTAAAAAGTAAATTGTAATGCACCTAACTATCAATTAATACCATGGTGTATGGCAATAAGTATGCGTACATATTACGCAAGTAATAAGCTATTTTACAGAATCAGTTGCATCAACTAATTTGCTATTGTTCTACCTAATTACTAAAATAATCACAGGAGATTTTGATTTTTATTTTTTACGTCGTTGGAGTTTGATACATCTTCTAATGTAAGCGATTCTGCATTCCTAACTTCAGCCTCATGTGCGTTATTGTCCTGCGTAGTAGATTGCGACATTTCATTACTTTTAATTTCAGTATCATATGTATTTTTAGCAGCCAGTTCATTCTTATCTACATCTTCATATTTTATCTCATCATTTTGCGACTCATATGTACTCATGCTTCTAACAAATGGATCAACTGTATATTCTCTCTCAATATTTAAGCCATTTATTTCTGCATCTATCTGAGATGATCTTTTTTCTTCAATTTCTATATTATCTGCTTCGGTTTCTTTGGTGCTGGTCTTGGATGCATCGTTGTTAAATTTGAAACTACTTATTGATCCATTAGCTAGCTTATCTTTATCTACATCTTCATATTTTATCTCACCATCATATTCATCTTGTAACTCATTTGTACTCATGCTTCTAATAAATGGATCAAATTTATATTCTCTTTCAGTATTTAAACTATTTATTTCGGCATCTCTCTGAGACGTACCTTTTTCTTCAAATTCTATATCATCTGCTTCAGTTTCTTTGGTACTGGTCTTGGATGCATCGTCGCTAAATTTGAAACTACCTATTGATCCATTAGTTAGCTCATTCTTGTCTACATCTTCATATTTTATCTCACCATCATATTCATTTTGGAACTCATATGTACCCATGCTTCTAACGAATGGATCAACTCTATATTCTTTCTCAATGTTTAAACTATTTATTTCGGCATCTGACTGAGACGCACCTTTTGCTTCAATTTCTATATCATCTGTTTCAGTTTCTTTGATACTGGTCTTGGATACATCATCATTAAATTTGAAACTAGTTATTGATCCATTTTCTGCCCTTCCTTGGTTGTCTCCGTTTGTTTGCCGCGCTTGGTAATACTGAGGTTGTTCTGATGATTCTTCAACTTTTACCTCTTGTATATCGATGGGTTTCGATTCCGCTTTGTCTGAAAAAAATCTTAGTATTTGTTCCTCTAAAGATTGTTTAACAATATACCTTTGGGTTTTGCAGTACCGCCAAATATAAACCTTTCAATGGAAATCATAGGAGATTCAAACAGGACGCTCCATATAAATGCCAATGCTGTAGTTATAACTACATCCCCAGCCACTAGATGAAGCTGAAGATAGTATTTAAATTATATTATATATTGCGATCACGTAGCAGTTACCTACCGTATCCTTGTCATTGAAGTGTCCAGGATATCTTGTCGTTCCTACACTTAGCAACAACCATGTTATATGAACTAAATACATAGAGTATGAGACTTTCGATAATGTTTGTAATAAGTCAGAAGATAGGACGTGCTCGAATATACCTAAAACATTTCCAATTACAATTAACAATATATTAAATTATAAAATCATAATAATAATAACATTCATTTATTGTCCAACAGTTATACATCCAATTACAGAACAACAATATAAATCAGGTATGGGCAACCTTTGCTTAGCTGAGGGCGTAATTTCGGGACTTAATCAGGTCACGGGCCGTAGGCCAGAAATAAGTAGATAGTAGTGAATAAAGAAACAACATTTTGATTTGAATTGATATCGTTATTTCAATTTTCTGAATCTCTCGCGGGCCGGATTGAAACTGGTGGAAGGCCAGATCCGGCCCGGGGGCCGGGGGTTGCCCATATATGATATAAATGATGTATGTATGTGTGATATTAGGGTGATAGTACACTGCGACCTGAAAGATCTATTGTGTCCCCTCCTCTCGCTGTATTTACAGCGGGCCGTCCACTCTGATTCCTTTTAAAAAGTGCAGAATGTCCGAAGGCCCCAAATTAAGTAACTCTCCCTGTTCGATTTCACATGCTTCCAGGTGCAGCGCCCTTGAGTTGCACAGTGCAGCGCAGTTTGTGAGTAGATGGATAGACGTTTCGTCCTGTTCCCCACAAAATCTACATTCGGCTTCCTTCGCTATTCCAAGCCTGCTTAGATGTCCGTTCAGTTTACAATGGCCGGTAAGGATCCCTGTCAATATCCGAATATTATTTTTACTCAGGTTGATACATTCTGCAGATCTCTTCTGGTTATAGGTTCCCAGAAGAGTTTTAGCTTGCCTCATTCCCTGGAGATTCTCCCAGTATTTGGATTTTCTCTGCTCTACTTCATTTTTCAGTTTCTCCAGTGTTATGCTGCTACTTATCCCACAAAAAGGTTCTGGCCCTACAAAAGGTGTTCTAGCCCCTCTCTTAGCGAGATTATCTGTTATTTCGTTTCCTTCCACTCCCGTGTGTCCCGGAACCCCCATAAGGGCTACCTTGTTCTTTTTGCCTAGATCGTTTAGTTTTTGTAGACACTCCCAAACCATTTTGGAGCTGATTATGTTTGACGTCAGCGCCCTAATGGCTGCTTGACTATCAGATATTATGATAATCTCCTGCTTTTCATAGTTTCTGTCAATGTTGACCTGGACACATCTTTCAATAGCGTGTATTTCCGCCTGGAAGATACTTGGGTACATCCCCAAGCTTTCGAAATATTTGGTTCTAGGCCCATATATCCCTATTCCAGTTCCCTCTGCCGTTTTGGAGCTATCGGTGTACCATTTAATGGCGTTTCTATTGAGTTTCGAAATGGTATCTTTATCCCATTCACTCTTAGTGCTAAGCTTTGTGGCAAATTCTTTCACAAAGCTGAACTTCCTTGGCATGTCGTCTCTGGGCATGTCCCAGATTTGGTCACCTGTAGGAGGCTCAGGCTTATGCCTAGCCATTCCTTCCCTGATCATCCTACGCGTGGCCCTTTTAGCTATGCTCTCCACAAAAATGTGAAGAGGAGTAAGATTTAGTACCACTTCAATAGTTGCTGTTGGGCAGGTTCTCATTGCGCCAGTTATGCATACACATGCTAATCTTTGCACTTTGGAGAGATTAGCTCTCGGAATGGCCAGATTAGTTCTCTTGCTCCAAGCCACTGCCCCATAAGTGATCATTGGTCTCACGATTGCTGTGTACATCCAGATTATAAATGATAAAAACCAAGAAAAATGAAACAAATTCCAATTAAATGCATTAAGTTAGTTATACAAATAATTCTAGCCAACTTATGTATTTTGTAAATAACAAAAAGATACCAATAACAATAATAAAAAAAAAACAAAAAAGGTAAACATTTAAAGTTATCCAAAAATATCTGGAAGCAGCATATTCGCATTTTGCCATATCATAGTAATTGGCGCTCGGGTTAAGACATTCATATGGGCTGTTGGGATGTAAAAAGTGTTTGTCGATCTACTCGCAATACAAGGTATAGTAAAAGATATTTTAGACAGTAAATGAGGGCTGTCGATTTTGTTATTAATTAATTTATGCAAAAAAAGCAGATGAGTGTTGCTCACGTTTCTTTGCCAAAGGTAAAATACGAAGCTTATTCATCAGATGATCCAGATTTGCCCCTCTTTCAGGATAGCTTCAGTTTATCTAAAGGCTATATATTTCACAAATCTGCGTTGTATACGTTCTGTGGTTTGAGAATACATGGGATGCCACACTATACTCGCATATTCTAGTTTAGAAACAACAAAGGTATAGTATATCCATAAAATCCTTACAAGTACGTATAAGAAAACCGAATGATAACGCTGCAGATGTGCAAGTTGCAGTTATATGCCAAATAAAAGTTAATTCGGAGTCAAATAAAATTCCTAAATCGGAGATGGTGTTAAGGGACACTAGCGGAACATCGTTCACTTTATAGATGTTAGTAGCTGGAGACGTTCTTCGTGAGTAGGTCACAGTAAAACATTTGGCAATATTTAATTTAAGTCCATTGTTGTTACATCATTTGGAAATGGTGTCCAGATTATATTGAAGTAAATTCGCATCACTTCCATTAGTGATGACAGAATATATTTTTACATCATCTGCATACGCTAATGCAGGGCAAGTTAACGATGCGAAAAGATCATCAATGTATAATACAAAAAGGAGTGGCCCCAAGTTAGAGCCTTGCGGCACACCAGAGGTAATAGCATACTCAAAAGAATGATAATCATTGTAGGACACATATGCAGCATAAAGGAAGACGAGAAACCAAAAGCAGTAAGTTTTGTTAATAGAATGATTGATTGTATCAAACGCACGTGGAAAATCGGTGTATATAACATCAACTTCACCACGCTTATCTAGGTGCTCACTGAGATATTGCGTCATCGTTACTAAATTGGCAACGGTCGATCTTCCTGATATGAATCCATGTTGAATGGGAGATAATAAGTAATTTTAACGCTGTTATATATGCAATCATACAATAGTTGCTCAAAGATCTTGGCGAAGTTAGGCAAGATAGAAATAGGTCTATAATTTTTAATTTGGCTGACGTTGTCTCTTTTAAATACCGGGACTTTTCTCGATCTCTTCCATCGGTTTGGAAACATATTCAATGTTAAACATAAATTTAAAATTATGGATAAAGGTTTAGCGAATGATACCCTGCAGTTTTTAATAATGAAAGCTGGCACACAGTCATCTGCAGATGTGAGTTTATCGGGAAAATGAGCGATAATATCTAAAAGATTATTTTCAGTAACAGTACTTGGCTGAATGGTAGGCAAGTTGGTAATGGAAGGTTTTTGTTGGCGTAATGTTATCTGTTTTAACTCTGCTCGAAAACAATTTAGCGAAAGAATCAACAACTGTCTGTGGATCATCCAATATAGTTCCATCAAAGTATACTGCGCCCGGTATACGTGTTTTACATTGTTTGTGATTTATGTAAGTCCACAACTGAGACACATCAGATTTAATGGAAGCTTGTGAGCGCCTTAAGTGGTTACTGTGTGCTGCTCTTTAATAAGTGTCCGTAATCTTTTAAAATCAGCACTGTATAATTCGTTTCCCAAAAGCATTCACTTTCTCCTGTAATGATTCTTCATTTCGATATTAGAAATTATCTCAGAACTAAACCATATCGGATACGTATGCTTACTACTGTTAGATCTCTTTATTGGAATAATCAATTCAAATACATGCTCGTTATAAAAATGCTCCACAGCTAGATTAACATCATTGTATTTTAGGAGAACATTCCAGTCTACACTGGCTAATGCAGCGTTAAGAGAATCACAGTTGGCTTTACGAAAACTAAACGAGGTAATATTAGCCAAAGGGAAGTTGTGCTGTTTATTGCTATCACCAATGTCAACAGTAATATCCAAAGCCGGGTGATAGTTATCTTCGCGGACAAAAGGAAAATCAGAGTGAACCACCTTAACTTTAGTAAGTGTAGATGCAAAAACCAGATCTAAAAGTTTATTATCTGTATTCAATACATTATTACGTTGTTTCAATTCAAGAATGTTGCAAAAGTGATTAAATAGAGTGGTTTTCGTACAACTTGAAGATCCAAGCACAAAGTTCGGTAAATTAAAGTCACCAAGCAAAAGCACAGATTCATCTATTAGTTGCATATCCAACAGACTAGTATATAATTCAAGGTCATCAAGCAGGACATGGTGATGTACACGATTGAAAGCCTTTGACAAGTCCATAAAAGTACAAATTATTGTGTCGCCTGCTTCAAGTCCAATGACTACTTCCTCCAAGAGTTGGAACATAGATCGGATGGTAGATCTCTGCTTAATATAACCACTTTGTAGGTGATTCAAGATGTTATGTTTACATATAAAGTTATCTACTCTTTTATACATTATTTTTTCAAATATCTTTGACATGTTTGAAATTAGAGAAATAGGTCTGCAGTTTTCGACCTCTGACTTGCTTCCTTTCTTATATATTGGCACTACTAGCGACAGTTTCAATTGGTCGGGAAATACTCCATCTCTAAAAGATAAGTTTATAATATGGCAAAGGGGTTCAGATATATATTTTCTGCAATGTTTTAATGCATTAACAGGTATCCGATCATATCCCACTCCAGTTGTATCATTTAAAGCATTAATTGCGTCTGTCACCTCATATGGATCTGTGGGGTATAATAAAAAAGATTGGGGTGTTGGTCTCTGTTTATGATCCAGTTGATGGTTTTTTTTTTCGTATAATCTAGACCTTGTTGTACGAAATGTTGATTAATTGCTGTCAATATCTCAACATTGCTAGAACCCATATTCCGCAGCTGTGATAGATCAAATACCTCTTTGTTCTTCTTTCCCATTATACTGTTTATACTACATCCCATGTTCCTTTTGTACTATTCCTTGCATTTAGTATGTGGTCCGTGTAAACACGTTTTTTTGATTTTTCTATCTCTAGTTTAAAATTTTTACAAAATTCTTTATATACTCTTTCCTCAAGTCTGTTTTCAAGTGTTGCTTCGTATAATTGTCTTTTAATTCTAGATAGTGTTCTAATTTGATCAGTTATTCACTGTCTCTTTATTTTTGGCCCATGCTTTACGTGGCTGTTAGTTGAGTAGTTTTCCATAACAGTTTGCATTATAGCTAGAAATCGATCATAACTCACATTTACTTCTTGTAGCTGAGTAGCAATAGACCAATCCCTCGTCATCAACTCTGCGTTAATCAAATGTAAATGCTCAAGTTTTATAATTTTTTTTTCTATTTTTGATTTATCGGGAAAGTTATTCAATATTTTAAACGAAATCTTTCGGGCGAAATGATCGAAAAGACTAGACATCAATATCTCTTTGTCACAATGACCGATATTCACAAAAATATTGTCAATAGTAGTTTTTGAAGTTTTGGTGACCCTGGTGGGTGCTTTTATCACTGCATGCAAATTATAGCTTCTTACTTATAATACTTACCGCCGCGTCCCTTCATACAAGCAAATACTATCCACGCTAATCCAACACACCATGCTGGGCGATGGAAGGATATGTAAAACGAAGTTGCTAGTCTGTCGTAATTGTAAGTAAGATGATTTCCACAGAGGATGCAAGCAGTCATTCCGGAAACCACAATCGTCCAAATCGATAGATTGAAAATCTGGAAAGCATGTTTTGTTAATCCAATTGGATTTTATTTGATGTAATCATATATATTTTACAGAAATTTTACAAACACAATAAAAGATGTCACATATATTTAAAACAATTTTATTTCAATTAGTATATAAAATGTAGTTTAATTTACATATTTAATTTCATTAATAATCCTCAGGATGAACTTTAAGTTTTTTATGGTATAATTATGGTGTTTCCATGCATTGATAAAGGTAATATACAGTGTGTAATCTATTACGGTTTCCAATAGGAAAAACTTTTTTAATGTCAATTTTAGAAAAATAAAGCGTAAACCTTTATAAATTTGTTTATTTAATTATCTCTATTGCTACCACGAAACTATTCTACCGAATGCAGTCTCTTAACTTGTGTATAATAGTCAGTTAGAGTGCGGTTACTAAACTAAATCATATCTGATTATTGTGTGGTAGCTGGACACTGTGCCTGTTAAATGTTGGTTACTGAATTGCTCCATCAGGTTTTTGTATGCTAGGCAGTCAAACTAAGGTAAATAAATTAAGCTACGATGTTGTATTTGATAGTCAGTTAAATTATAGCCACTAGATGAATTATAAAGTTGTTGTTTGTGTCATTACCGGGCAATCTGTTGCCCACTGAATTAAAAAATAATTTGTTCCAGTAGTGCGTATTGGGATAGTGAATTTCGTCTGAATTTTATTTATTTAATAATAATAATAATCCATGTCTTGGTATCCCCCAACAGCTTTCGTTAATTACACGGGACATCGGTCGGCCATGAATTATTATTACGCTTGGAGTGAGGAAAACCACGAAAACCGCACTCTGAAGGCAGGTCCTCGGATTCGAATCAAGGACCCTGTGACTGACAGCCAAGCATGCAAGCCACTAGATCATCTTTTTATCGGCGGAAATTCATTTGTGTTGACAGTGAATAAATATGAGAACCTAAAGGGGGCTCAAGTGCCTATTGCCGAATCGCAACAGGTTTCGGAAAAGTTCTGTCAAATTGTAAGTCTAAAAAAGCATATTTGACGTTCGCGAGGACTTTGAAATTGCAGTTGTTCATTTTCAACTATCTAACATTTTATACTTACAGGATGTATTGTCAACCTAACGTTTCTAAGAGCATGGATTATCGCCCCAGAATAAACGCCAACTAACCAAGCAGAAAGCCTTGTATGTGTTGGATAGTAATAATATACGTAATATGCATCGCTAAGTCTACAAAATTAAATACATTTTCTTAATAATTTACGTTTACAATCATTCTATGTAACTTACATTTGTGTTTCATTAACATAGGTAACCAAAAATGGACCTGCTATCGACAGGAGGATTAATATAGGCATTCCAGCTCTCATCATCATTTTTCTGTGTTTTGCTAAGGGAAGCAACACAAGCGGTGATGCCAAAAATATTTGCATGTCCATCGAGAGGTACCACGTATGCAATAGACACTGAAAACAATTGCAATTTGTTAATGTTTCTCATCTAAAATTATTTTACAACATATTTTATGTAAGAGTTCTGTGTTACATTATTGTCATCTAGCTTGCCATCATTTACTTACCATATCGTTATAATCCAAGTAATTTTGATAGTAAAAAAAGAAAGAGGACCATCTATTTAAACAGTTTTCTCTTGTTCTATGTGTGATGTATGTCCAATAAGGTCCACTTCCAAAGTGTAAAAATACGGAAACGTGTAAGAAGTATACTACAGCTAGAGCAGGCGTTAATCTACAGCAAAGATTATGGTGGATTTTATTATATTACGACTATTAGGCTAATATATTTTACAAGTGAGCTATTAAAACTAACAATGTTACAATTTTGTTTTCCATTACCTTAAATATCGATGGATATAATAAAGAACCAGATTAAATTTCGAATTCCGACTGCTTTGTGTTCTTATAAATGACATTGCCATAAGAAGGCCGGTGATGAACATGAAAGTATCTACAGCAATCGGTGCTCCTTGAACGTATTGAGTGTACAACTTTTCCACCCACTACAAAAATGCATGACACAATATTATTATTGTAAACATATGCTTAAAATATTTCTGCTTGCTTAAAACCTATTCGCTGTTAGAATTGCATGTTGCTACGTTTGCAAAACAAATTTAAGGATGCCACAAAATATCACCGGAAAATTGTTAAAAACCGTCAGTATATTTAATGTCTAATTTCAAATTGATAAAAATGGAAATGATTGTTATATCGGGTGAGACAGATTGCAAAAATAATGCTAAAATACCGATATTTAAAATATATTACTTTGTGCTCAAACTTCACACATGATAAAACTGGCAGATATCTTAAAAGATTGGGCATTCATTATGAAGCGAATAGATGGAGATGAATACACAGAAGGGACCGTAAAACCTGTCAGGAATAGTTCATGTGAACTCCCCTAGAACAACTTTTATGTCAAATTTAACCGAGAAACAAATCCATTCAAAGACGCCATGTTTAATGATACGAGAAAGACGCGATCAACTAAAGAGAAGAAGTTACAAGCAATTCCATCTTCCGCCATCGGGAAGATGTTAACAAAATCGTGGCAAGTTTTGACGAAAACATACTAGATGATTTGCAAAGAAAATGTTCTCAAATTTGTACTTTGGAGCTGGCGTGGGAACACTCAAAAAGACAGCACAAGTTGGCAAAAACGCACCACTGAGTTTAAGTAGTTGACATCGAATAAAAACTATGAAAATCAGTGTCGAGTACGTCTTAGAGGAAATGTTGAGCAAAAGAATATCATACCATACCAAACATTAAAACCAACTGTCTATTTTTAACATCTAATATTGACTTAGCGAAGACGAAAATATAGTATGTATAAAAACTGTCCTACAGCTATTAAATAATTTAGTAGATGAGCATATTTAGCTGCTAAAACAAGAAAGAAATCACTAATCATTCGAGTGGCTCTTTATCTATGAAGATCTTATTACAGTCTGGAGAAAATTTGTAAGAAATAATAATAATAATTTTATTGATCTTGTTGATACAAAGATATAAGATAAGTCAGTAGGAGATATACAGCAAAGGTAAAACAATATGAAAATAAAATGAGAATTTTATATAAAAAAAAGCCATACAAAAACTAGTAGAATACAGAAAAGAAATAAAAAAAAAACAAAGTAGGTTACAAATTACGCGGGCTAACGTATCGCTAATCGGTAAATCTATCTTCTAGAAACTCTCTGATTGAGTAATATGCTTTTCTGATAAGTAGAGCTTTTAGTCTAGTTGCAAATAAATGTTGATTTGTGATATCTTTAAGGAACTTCGGTAAGTGATTGTAAAAGATGATGCCTTTGTATACAGGATTTGTTTCATATAGAGATAATCGATGCTTCGGTATTTGAAAGTCGGTGTTAAATCTGGTTTGATATTCATGATTGTCTGTGTGGGTTTTATTATGGATGCTATGTTCTTTCACGTATATAATACATTTTAAAATGTATATAGATGTAATTGTTAGCAGCTTTTGTTGCTTAAATGCGTTTCTACAAGTCTCCCTAGGTCCTATGCATAACATATTACGGATAATACGTTTTTGCAGTATAAAAATTCTTTTGGCCTGTGTAGTACCACCCCAGCAAATGATGCCGTAGGTTGCTTTACTAAGGAAGCTACCAAAATAAAAAAACTCGGCATATTCCAATGCTGGCTAACGTCCGCAATCTCTTCATTGCAAAACAACTTGAGGCGATTCGTGAAGCTATAGAAGTAATATGAATGTTCCAATTAAACACATGGTCTATATGCAGTCCCAATAACTTAGTTGTTTGATGTTGTTCAATAGATTTGCCGCTTATCCTAATTAGTAACTGCTTATCGTCATTGGATGGAGTTGGAGAGAAATGCAGTAGTTTGCACTTGGTATGATTAACCATTAAACCATTGGCTGATAACCAATCATTTATTGCGTTGACTTCAAATGAGCAATTAGTATGCGCTTCATGTTTATCTAAGTGACTAGTGATAAGAGTCATATCATCAGCATAAACTATGCAGGTGCTATTGCCAATTGCGCTTGAGATATCGTTAGTGTAAATGATAAATAGAAGTGGGCCTACTATCGAACCCTGTGGTATTCCTTGATTAATAATTACTTCATTAGAACGACTGTGATCAATTTGCACCAACTGCACTCTGTTGGTTGCATATGAAAAAAGCCAATCCCTAGAGGTACCTCTCAAACCGATAGCCTCAAGCTTAGTACAAAGTATTGTGTGATCCACCGTATCAAAAGCCTTGGAAAGGTCCAAAAGTGTTCCCAAAACGGTATCTCCCTTATCCATCCTGGAGTAAATTTCATTTAATATATCTACTAAAGCTGTCACGGTGGAATGCCCAGATCGAAAACCATGTTGGCGTGGGTTGATGACGTTTTGCTTATTTAGATATTGTACAATCCGTACATATATTAATCTTTCAAAGATTTTAGACAGAGCTGATTGCAATGCGATGGGTATGTAGTTGTTAATATCATCAGTATTACCTTTCTTATGAATCGGAACAATTTTATTTACTTTCAAGCAATTTGGGAAAGTACCAACGATAAAGGAATCATTGATAATATGGACTAGTGGCGACGCTATAATGTAAATGCTATTTTTAAGTACATGTACAGGTAAGTTATCAAATCCTGTAGATTTTATGTCTGCCATTCTCAATACAACGCTTGTAACCTCCGGCTCGGACACTGGTTCCAGGAAGATGGACGATTCACATAGTTGGCGCGATTGAATGTGTTTGTTGATGCTATCGGATTGTGGAACTGCTAAAAATGCCGATTAAATGCGTTACAGATATCTATGGTATCGGTAATTGTGCTGTTATAAACGTTAACAACAGCATGTCTTAGTTTAGGAGTACCATTTTGCGTGTTTGTTTTAATAATATTCCAAACAGTAGTGTATGAAGCAAGGAGTCGTGTTACCAATTTCTCAGTGTGCCCAACCTAAATTTTTCGATCAGCTGAGGGCGTCTTGAGTTGATCACGTTGTATGTAGTTTCCAATAATAAACTGTCATATTGATGTAAGGAATATGGATAGGACTCTTACATTTAGCTTCTCAGAAGTCACTTTCGAAACTCAAGTGTGACATGTGTAGTTGCAATATCATGACACATTGTCTGACTTTTTGTCAATTTTCCCTGAAAGTTGGTGCTCTATACTAGTGATCACATGCGCCAAAATAAATTTTGGGTATTTCCGAGTTGTTAGGCATGCTATATTTTAATAATGTTGCAGTATCATGAAGTTTATGACATACACATAGAAATTTCATTTCTGAAAGTTCAAAATTCAAAAGAAATATTTCGGATGAAAATATCGTAAGTAGGTACCCATGATTAAAATTAACTGTAATATTTTTCTTTCAAACGCAAATATCAATCGGAATTATCTGTTCTCCATGTTATTCAATAAATATCTACCTACATTATGCAGCATAAAAACGAATTCTGGTAGTGCATGATATGAAACATACCAAACAACTAGTAGCTACTTCAAAATGATAATTCGTGGGTTACAGCAGTAACGTTCGTAGCAGTAAGTTTAATCAACGATGTTTTTCAGAATTTTTTAATAAGGGCCGGTATTTCAATCTCCTAAACAGTTATTAGCTGAATAACTGAAATAACCTTATATTTTTCCTATACTTATTAGATGAATTGTTCTTAGATACTCTTATTAGGAGATTGAAATACCGAGCCTAAGTATAAGTATATTTTTTTTCACAACAGCTAACGAATTTTAAATATCGATATTTTGTCACTCAGCAGATACGTGAAATAAATATTAAAAGCAATATATTACATTTATACCAATACTTGGTTTATGATAAACTTTATTTCAACGTTTTATACCGCAGGTATTTTATTATTTATTCTGCTAGATGAATCAAGATCAAACGCTCATACCCGAAGAAACATGGAGAAACGTTATAACACCATCCCCACTATCTTCGAGATTCGTAGAAAATACGAAATTCAGTTTTTATTGTAATATGTATCTGCAGTACTATATGCCAGCCATCGACTGGGCCCCGCCCGCTTTTTCGAACTAGTGACGTAAGATGCGTGTGAGGGCGGGACTACCGCCAATAGAAAATGCATGGACTGTATTTTAGTACCCACGTCAAGTTTATGGAGTGAACATTCTACCGTCTATTATGTCGATTATTTCATGAACAGGAAAAATGACATTTATTATTTTGTTTCTGATAAGCACATCTATTATATATTGTTAATAAAATATAAAAAAAAAGTATACGTACTATTAAAGAGTAATCTTTATTGACAAATGGGAGAATTTCTGAAATAGAATATCTGTGTCCAAGTATTACCCAGAAAATGCTGAAAACTCTTAGACCAT
Organism: Cetonia aurata; assembly: GCA_949128085.1. NCBI lineage: Eukaryota > Metazoa > Arthropoda > Insecta > Coleoptera > Scarabaeidae > Cetonia > Cetonia aurata. The sequence goes on from OX421885.1 coordinate 6,682,325, forward strand.
CTAAACATGAAATTCTGTTTTTGTTATCTGTTTTCTCCAATATCTTCTTAAAGTTGCCAGTAAATGAGAACGATACAAATAATGGATTGACCGGACCTATAACATTTTGATTAGTTGTTAATGCAGTGTTGCTGATTAAAAGAAATTTGCATACTTGTATTTCTGTTACAATTACAGAAAAAATATAACAATTGTCCTAGAGGATTGTCAGATTAGCATATCTTATTTTTTTGAAGTACAGTATGTTCTCGTTAACCAACCAAATTTTTATTTATTGAACGAATAAACGTTTTAGTTTACGTTTTATGTAGTACTTGCTAGTATGACAATTAAATAAATGAATGAAACTAGAATATCCTATATTTCGTAGAAAATTTTGACCAAATTTTGAGAAACTGTGTAAATGTGTACATCAATAACGACTTAGGTATGTGTAGAATATATTTTTAATAGATTATTATACAGGTTGATGCATTAGTTTGGGGAAGGTAAATATATCCATTATTATAAAAGTTATCAAAAAAAATTATTAAGAAAAGCTGAAGGTATTCTTAAGCTTCATATTCTAAAATTAGTTACACATATACAGAATGTTTCATAAAGCCGTGCCAGACCTAAGTTAATTTTTTTTTAAATGGAATGCTATACTTTTTTTGCGTATTTGAAATCTGCTTAGTTTGTGAGCTTCCTCATATAGGATTTGCCACATCTTTTCCGGGTGTTGAAAAAGTTATGAACATTTTTACGTATAAATTAAAGTGTATTAAGAGAGGTAGTTCCGGTTGGAAAAAAATTATACGACTTTTTTCGCATCATTACTGCTCGTACGTCTTCTATTTTTGCTGATTCAGTAAAGTACGAAAAACGGGAAAGCAAAAAAAACCGAGGAAAATTAACTTAATGTAATAGCACGGGTTATAGAAAGCCCACATATTAGACAACGTGAAATGTCGCAGCAACAAAATATTAGCCGAAGGTTCGTTCAAAGAACATTAAAATAGCACAAATACCGTGCATACCACATGCAGTTACACCAAGAGTTGCTGGACGAAGATTTTGCTCGTAGAGTTGCGTTTTGGAAATAGGCTCAACAACGCATCCATGATCGGGTAGATTTCGTTGAATGTCCCCTTTTTGGAGATGAAAGAGATGATAAATATCTGTCGAAACATAATAAAAAATACAGGGTGTTCCATTTAAATTTAATGTATGCAAACAACATTTTCTTTGTTAAGTTCTCGCACCAGCGAAAATAGAAGACGTATCCAAACCAAGTAATGGTGCGAAAAAAGTCGTATAAGATGTGGCAAACCCTATACGAGGAGGCTCGCAAAAGTAAGCAGATTTCAAAAAAAAGTATAGCATTCCATTAAAAAAAAAAAATAAGTTAGATCTGACAAGGCGTTATGAAACAGCCTGTATATAATAATAATAATAATAATAATAATACGGTTTATTGGCATCTACATTAACTATAACACAAAACATAATACATATTCATATTCATTATTAAATAGTTATGCCAAATAGAACTATATCGCTATATGTGTAACTAATTTTAGAATATGAAGTTTAGAAATGCCCACACCCTTTCTTAATAATTTTTTTTGATAACTTTTATAATATCGGATATATGGAGCTTCCCTGCACTAATGCGCCACCCTGTATATTATAGTATAATATTTGATTGCAGTTACTTACGAGTTTTATCTCTGATAAGTTCATCATATACAGTACAAATTAAAACTAATCCTACAATAATCGATATAAATATTCTGAAAAAAAAAAGAAAGTAAACAATGACTGTTTTTGAATTGTCTTAAAAAAGCCTTACACGAAACCAAGATCCGCGTTTGTAAACTCATTTAGATCCTTTACAGTTTCACAAACAGCATCTTCTAATGGTATTATGGGCAATCCGAAGCTAGATATATAAAGAAATTCCAACATTTCAGCAGTCGTGCATGCATTAGGAATGCATACTGAAAGGATTAGTATCCTGAGGCCAGTTTCAGGTTCCATTGGAAATGAGGACCTCGATAAAGTTAAGTTGTTACCTAAAGGACTTTTCCGTTCCTAAAATGTTTGTTACTTTGTGTGTGAAACTATCTTAAACTAACTTATATCAGTCAAGACCAACCCTTGTAGTGGCAGCTTCTTGACCTTCAATTGTGAGATGGATAGGTAAAACCACCGCTAAAGCATTTCTACAAAACTTTCCTAAGATCTCCCCTTCTACATCAATTACGTTGGCACGTAAGCATTCATCATAATTTCCAGCATCCAATAAATTACCTGTTAGAAATCCATATGGAATCTTGGGTTGGGCATCAAATACTAGAATTAGCAAAAAAAAAAAAATATTATGTTCTGGCAATGTAAAGTTATGGAAATCGTGTTGATTAGTATGAACACAAAAAGTCTAATGTTGCATACCAAGTATAGCTACTGTTTCCCGGATCAAAAAATTTAATACTCTAGAAAACTATACCTCTTTTTTCGAAAATTTTTCGAAAATTGCTGGCGTGAAATCTAAAAAATAGTGGAAATAGTGTACTGGATATCGCTACTACTATTGCGTTGTTTAGTTCATTCATAAAAGACAAAAACTAACAATGGAATCAATCTTATATTAGAAGGAGCACTTATGCAATTCAGGCTATTAGGAATTATATAATATCTACATTATGCAGTATTTATTTGACGGAAAATGTTTTTTGGGCAATAAATTTTGGTAGTGTAGAAAATGCTGCTATTCTGCTACAGTAATAGATATGTTAATATTGTTTTGTTTAGTGAATGGTTCCAGAAAAGACCATTTTTATATGAAATAACTGTGTACCATATTTTTATGTTAAATGATATCGCACTGAGAAAAACAGATAGTAACAATAGGGACAACTAACTTTATAGTTGGTTCTATTATAATTATATTAGAGCGTACCATCTTCCCAATAAACAGTAATACATGAATACTGGGTACTAGATAACGTATTGTTGTCCTTGAGTTAATATCATTCATTATATTTATAATACGTGGTAACATCTTTTTTTCTCCGTGCGGGTGTTCATTTAAAGAGATAAATATATTATTATTGGATATTATTGGATGTAAACTTTTTTTGAATTTTTTTAAGTTATATGCTTTTGTCATTTATTATTATTTACGAATATTACTAATTTTGAAAATTTCTTGAACTATTGAGCAACTTAATATCGATTACGACAATAGGCTGCTGATTTCATTGATAGTGATATTAGCGACAGTAAAAGTCACATTGTTAATAATTTTATTAACATTCTTAACCTACACCAAGCTAACATTATACATATGTAATATTAATGGTCGTTTACTGGATTTACTACTAACTAATACTCCGGAAATTACTGTCACAGCCAATGATGATCCACTTGTTGCCGAGGACGACTTTCATCCTGCTCTCAGTTTCTCGTTGCGTGTGATTTCAGAACGTCTTCGCCCACTTCCAGCCGTTCCTAATGCTAGAATATATGATTTTCGTAAAGCAAATTATCCTGGTTTATATCATGCGCTCCTTGACACGAACTAGTCTTTCCTTTACAAACTTAACAATGTTAATGACGCCTGTGACGCCTTTTATTCGAAAATAAAAGTTAATCGTGCTTCGCCATAACCCATTTGGTTCGATAAAACTCACATTGAGAACATTAAACGCAAAGATGCGTGTCGGTCCAGGTATCGTAAGTGTGCCTATCTACTTGCAAATCTTACAGGATCGTGAGGTATCTTCCATGCAGCGCCTTTTGTTTCCATCGCCTTATCACTGCTTCCATGTTGTTGACATCCGCAGGATATTCGTATGCCTCACCTTCCGTAAGTCTAAGCGGCGTAATTTTGTTGTCACTCTGTACCACCGCTGCGTGCAGTCTGCTGGCTTCGCTCTTACGCAGGAAGTACATTTTTAGATTTTCTACTTGTCGTGGATGCTCATCAATTGCCCTAGGCACTCCTCTTCCACCTTCAGCTCTTCGAAGCTGGAACCTCTCTATCGCGCTCTTCGGGTGGTGCGCTCGATATTTCGTAAACGTCTTTCTAGTTTTTATATCTACATTTTGTAACTCAGCAGTAGTCCATGCAAGAATACCGTAACTGTACGTACGCTTTCACCTTGTTTCTGCCTCCCAATTCGGTTTTTAGCACAAGCTGCAATCTCTTTGTATATTTGTCCATCAGCATTTTCTTACAAAGTTTATGGTCTATCGCCCCAGCCTGCATATATCCTAGATATTTATATCGCTCTTATTTCCACATGCTCTCTATCGTCTAATCCTCTAATCTAATCTAATCCTTTACTTTATAGTCCTCGCTACATTGCTTTCTTCCCCCGGCCATTGTATATATTCTACATTTATCTACCTACTCCACAATGCATGCTTATATCTGCGCTAAACTTCGCTGTGATGCTTAACAAATCATTCAGATGTTTGCTGCAGGTAGCATATACTTTTAGATCATCCATGTATAAAAGGTGGTTTATACATGTATTGGTGCCATTGAACCTTTGCGGTAATTTCTTAATAGTGTCGTCAAAGGTCGAAGGGCAAGACAAAACCACGACGGCTTAAGGGAATCGCCTTGGAGGATTCCTCGTCGGATATCTATCATATTAGAAGTTATCGTCTCGCTGGGCGTTCTAAGGGTGAGAATGGTGTTCCATCGCATAGTCCTCACCCTTAAAAATTGACTCATTCGTAGATCCACCTGATATATTCGCAAGATTTGGAGTAGCCAGGCATGTGGTACACTATCAAAAGCCTTTTGATAATCTATAATAGCCCTATGCAATGATTTCTTCAATTCCTTGATTTCCCCTCGTTATGATCGCATCAATCACTAGTTGCTCTTTGCAGCCTTGAGAGTTTCTGCTACATCCTTTTTGATCCTCCTATAGTAAGCCATTGGTGTTAAGATGCTTATATAATTTGTCTGCTAATACCGAAGTTATTAGCTTATATATTGTTAGCAAACATGTAATTGGCCTATATTTGGATGGGTCGTCACTCGATTATTATTATTATTAAAGATTTCTTCAAGTACCGTTGTTGTTGTTGTTTATTTTTAGGCGAAGCTTCGGGTTGTGGAATACACCTTGATACTTCTAAGCACTGACATCTATTTGACGTATTACCATACCAACCCCACTGAAATTTTGCCGAACCCGAAGGAGTTTCAACCTCCGGTAGGGATTTTTTACATGCCAAACATCGCATTGACACGGGACCTACGGCTTTACTTCCTATCCGAGAAGAAGGCATGTTCTGATTTTTATCCACAATTAGAAATCACTGCCTCAACCTGGGATCGAACCAGCACCTGCAGGGTGAAAGGCGAGCATGCAAGCCATTCAGCTACCGAGACGGCAATCAAGTAGCGTATGAAATTTTTAAAATAATTTGCGGTACTTCTCTGACTCTCCATCGATCAAAATGAAAAAGTCAAAACTCAATGCAAATGTCAATATTCAGTTTATATAATTAAAAAAAAATAACATGAATTGCTGAAAATGTTGACCATCGGTTTCTATGCATTTCGACACTCTGCAATGGAAATTTCCGACTATATTCTCTAACAACGTTGAACTTTTAATTTCAACAATTTTTTGTTCAATTCTCTGCTGCAAGTCAGCTAAATTATCAGATTACTTTGCTTGTCAAAACAGAATTATTCTGACAATTGTCAAGTGTACCAAGTTACGACTTCTCTTTGTCGCTTTATCTTATATTATGAAAAATCAGGTAATTTGATGGTGGTGAATTTTAAATGAACATCCGTTATAAGTTATAAGTATTGTTATATGATATTATAGATATTTCTATTAATTCTTTAAAATCGATTAGAAGGGATTTTCGTTTAAATCCGTACGATATGATGAATCACATCGTATAATATTCCGTGTCAATAAGATTAACTTATTGGGGAAATCAAACTTTAGTATTGATGTAATTGATAAGAAAGATGCAGGTGTGTATCATTAGATCCTACATGTGATATGTGCTGATACCTTAATAAATTATCATTACAACGTGAACAAGGACAATGAGATTAGACTGTTCAGCAGATGTAGGCTCTTATCAGCGGCGTTAATGATATTGTTACCAAAATAATAGGTTTTAGATAATGCATGTGTAAATCATCTGCCATATTATTAGAATTTATACATGATTTAAAGAATAACACTAATATACAACAACTTATATTGATCATCTGGTGATACTTGTTACTATACGTATGTAGATATGCAAGCGCACAGGTGGGAAACATAAATGTTATCTCAAATATTTGAACTATAGAGCGAACAAGCGGGAATGTAATTAAATCATTAATTTTCAACGTTAAACTTAGATAATATGCACACAGGTGTACTGGAGCCTAATTTACTTAATCAAAAATTTAATTTTGTATGTAATATAGGTATGCGAAAACATACGTGTTGTTTAAACATCCTTTAGATCCGAGCGTTAATTTTGACAGCAACGGCCGACTTTTTCTACATAATTAATATATAATACCTGCATAAACATTGAGAACATATTCTATAAGGTTAAATGAAAAATTTGTTGAAATTGTTTCGCTTACGGAGGTCTTTTTGCTAATATTCGAAACATATATTGGAAGCGATCGTGCAGTAGACAAAACCTAGCAGAACAGCTACACACTAAAAAATATTTGCAATTCCTAAGAAAATTCCAGTAATGTATAGGCTAAATTTATTAAAAATTATAAAATATACCTAAAGTTTTCTATTAAATTTTTAGCAATTTTACCTTATACGTTACTGGAATTTTCTGTAGTGTAAGCGACTAATTTAAAATAAATCTAGTAGTTAAATAATACAGTCTTACTACTGAGGATGACCTGCAGCTGCATTTTCATAATTTACAAACGTTGAAACATACAGATTTGTGCATATACAAACACACAATACACCTAATTGTGTTCCTAAAAAACACATTAATATGCCCTCGACAGGGTATATAAAATATATTTGTAGTTTGTGTATTACCGTAATGTTAAAGTAAATGGTTATAGATATTGTTTTTTGCAGTCATATTTCGCTACTCTGAAGTAGAGATTATGAAAGTATTATTCAATTATACTAGAATATTATCTTATACCTATCTATGCATTTGTTTTTATGGTTAAGAAAGCGTTTAGGTATAACAACACAGCAAGCACATAACTATTATGCGATTAGTAACATTAATGCTTTCTTCTACCAAATTTCGAATGCACAATATATATATCTAATACAGTTAGCCTTGTTCATACTTTATTTTCTATATTCTCTTCAAATAGGTAATTTAAAACCTATATTTTACACACATTACATATTGCATACTAAGATACTAATTGATATCTAGGCATTCATTTTTCATCAATGCTTACGATCTTGTAAGTATATCAATAATGAAAGAAGATCAGTTGTTTGTTGGAATTCCTCCAACGCTACATCATGAACACGCATCCTGATGCCGGCACCAAAAGTAGCCTTTTTTTCACACTCGAAAAAGAAAGTTACAAGTTTAATGAAACAGTTGAGTAAATGTATTATTGTTATTATTATTATTGTAAGCATTGTTTTTTATATTTGTTAAATTACCTGTAATATATATTTATAATGGTATTGCAGTGTCTATGTTAATCCTATTCCTTGGTTGAAATCAGATATTTACTCGATTTTACTCATGGAAAGGTATGTCTTTTTTATCAGCATTTCCGTAGTACTGGAATTTACAAATAGGAAAGTAAGTGATGGATTTACAAATATTTTCACATTTAGGACAAACAGAATTTGTAATATACGAAGCGTAACATTAACGGAAAACTTGTGAAAGAAATTCTATATGTTATAAAGAAATAATCTTGGCAAACTATTTTCATGGGTAGGTATTGATTTTCTTACTTATAAACTTCAGCAGTATCGGAAAAATACCTACCTAAAATTCCTTTATGCATGTTTAGGAATTTTCCTAAATACATAGTAAAGGTCCATATGAAATTTCAATGACGATTTTTACTATAGGGACCTTTTTTTATCGTATGAAATTTACCCAGTAAATTTCATTTTATTTAGTATTTTTCATACACTAGAAGTAAATTTCCTTGGTGAATTTTTACATCAAAGTAATTTTACTCGCATAAGTAAAATACCTGTATGGTTTCGGGGTAATATAATTGCCCCGAAACCGTACAGGAATTTTATCTTCGTTAGAGTGTATATATATATGACCAAACATTAGGATACGCCATTTCTCACACAAGCTTGCAGCGTCACCAACTTAAAACGAAGTTAGTAACTAGTACTAGAATAGAAATCCCTAATCAATTCAAATGTTTGTGGTTTGTTTAGTGAGGTTAAATTTTAGTATTGGTGTTTACCGCCTTTACTGCAATTGCGAAGTGTTACAATTAGTGTTTAATTAAGTTCTTTTTTGATATTTCTGCTACAACAACACAATAAAAATTAGATAATGGATCAGATAGCATGTAGTGTGTGTAGTAAAATATTTGCTCATACAACATCTAGAGACAGACATTATAAAAAAAATCATACAGACTCCAAAAATGCAATTAGTATTGTTAATAATAGAAGCAATATTCACTGACCTTTATGCATGAAGGACAGTAACCCATTTAAAACTTATGAGAAGCTGATACAACATTTAGGAGAACATCATGGAACAACCGTAGAAACTGAAGAATTGGAGTTTACTGAAATTGAGTTAAAAAATTGGATGCAAGAAGATCGAAAAGAAGTAAATTACACCCTAAGGAGGAAGAATAAGTATCCGGATTACAGTCACCAAATTGTATTTTATGACTGCAATAGAAGCTATAGTGGTAAATAGTTATGTAGTTATTAAAATCATTCTTCATTAATTAAATATTAAATGCAAGAACGACAGTGTACATATTCTTATATTGTACTTTTTTTTTTAGAGATTTTTAGGAAAATAAAAATAGAAACTTTAAATAATGTATTGAATAGTATGAATATGAATGATTTTAGAAAATTAATGGAGCAAACTGATGAAAATATAAGAAGACTAAATACTAAAAATTTGACCAAAAAGAGAGTACAAGAAAAACAAACCTTTTTTGCAGGAAGTAAGGGTACCTAACCTGATTTGTATTTTAATTGTAAAATTGTTTTTTGTAATTCATATACCTACTTATTCTAGGTTTTGTAAGATATTTATAGTTTTTTTAAATCTTGTACATATGTTTTATTGATTCTTAATTACAAATAAGACTTTAAGAACATAGGTATTTATTTTATTTTTTAATGTTTGTATTCAAGAGTCATCAAATTAAAGTGTTTTGTTAAAATACTATCAAAACTTTTTGTACAGCACCTCACAGCATTTTTAATAGCCACTAAAGTTAAAATATTTGGACAATATTAAATCGATACATCTTCCTGTAAGAAATATTACTTAAATTCAACTTTACTAAATTTCTAAATACAATAATTATTAGAAGTTGTAAGATTTGCTTCATCTATGGATATAAAGTTGAAATATTCTTTTAGACTGTTAGTTCCATTGTTTAGCTCCAAAGACATATTTATTATGCTTGCCGCTGAGTGTTTGGTTGCGTATGAGCAAAAATATGTTAGTACAAACACTAAATACGATTCTATTCATTTTCTTACTATAATAATTATTATTCAGCAGGAAACAACAAATGTCAACTGCTGCCGTGTTGAATAATCACATAACCATCGTTTAACCTAAAAATCCACTGACACTTGGTAGAATCAGTAGAATGCTTGGTTTCAAATTATTAGGGACTTCCACTTTAGTTACCTTATTTTATGTTGGTAACATTACATGCTTGTGTGAGAAATAGCGTATCCGTACAGAATAGGATCGCCTGAATAGCCTTCAAATTCTTCCTATGCGGGGAATTACTCCGCTGACTTCGATTGCTCGCCTTTCATCACAACGTGGTTCTTGCTGCATCTATTATTTTGTTCCATTCCTTACTATTCTCTTTGCGTCCACCATTTTCAATTTTCTTGTATCTTCCATTACCTGCTCCACCCACCTTATTTTCGGTCTGCCTTTTGGGTTACCCTTTAGTGGTCTCTAGTTTTTGATCTTCTTAATTATCTCGTCATTATCTGTTCTTTCCATATGTCCGAACCATTTCATTTTTTCGCGCTTTAATATAGTTAACAATGTTTTCCCATTTCATTATTTCGTTTATCTCATGATTCTATAACGGTCTATATTCTTCTTCGACATTCTTTGGTCCTAAGATTTTCCTTTCAAATATTCTTAGGTTTTCTTCATCCTTGCTTGTGAGACACATTGTTAAATATAATACAGTCGTTAATAAACTGGTTTATTTGTTCCGAATTTGTAGGTTGATTGACCTAGTCTAAATATTGACCTAGATTAAACATTACATTGCGTTTGGTTTAACACAATATTGTATATTTTGCAACACGAATATATACATAGTTGAAATAACGGATAATATATGTTCGTTTTATCTGAAAATATTTAGTTAATCTAACTATAAAATGGTAACGGGGTTTTTTTAAAGTAACAAAGCTTGCTGCTTTGACTGTATTTAACCTCGTAATATTGTTGAAGTGACCAAAATTTCGTTCATTTAACTCCTGCCGTTTTCTGTGTACCTATACGGCAAAGTAACGGAAGTGACACGTTTAGTACTTCAATTCGGTGTATACTTATTGCAGTCTACCGTCCATGGACGATAAAGTAACGGAAGTGATACGTTGACCGTTCAATTCATGGTTCAATTCGGTAAAATGGCGCATTCTATCCTTGAATCGGTGTAATAAGGTTGTACTTTTGGATGTGGTAGTCAAAAACATTTTAATTATTCCTTTCGGATACAGTCCATTGCAATAGAAATTATCACACTGGAAAACTACGTTTTAGTTTTGTCTATATTAATTTTTTCAAGAATTGACAAAATTGTTTAACCATATATATTAAAATGGAAATATGTAATTTATTTCAAAAATATTTGAAAAATTGTAATTCTTAATTTTTGTTTAAATAGGTTTACAAAAGTCTGTATAGAATTAAATTCTAACCAACTTTTTCAAATAACTTTTTTGGATATCGCGTCACCTAACCTCGCTTTTTGTCTATTCATCGCACATGTTTCTGTCCTGTAATACCTATATACAGAAACGGTTTCTGGCTGTTGCACAGTGTAAGAAATATACTGTTTGGTATTAATTGGTATTAATATAATTTCTGTGTCCTTCTCATATAAGCATTAAAGAAATATTTATCAATGTGTGTTATTATGAGTTAGTAACAGACAAAGGTAGAGCGGGTTGTAAACGAATATTTTCACGAACGAATAGCAAAACACTTTATATTTAGAACCCACCTCTAAATGTTTGATGAAAAATAAAGATCACAAATCGGTAGGAAAAAATAAGGTATCTAATATATTGAATAAGACATTCAGTTATCTATGAACAGATTTCATTGTAATTTCATTTTGTTGAGAATGGCACAAGTACTAAACTTAATATATAAAAAACAAAAAGTAGTGCAAGTTATATTTCTACCTAGAATAAATTCCCGATTTTACGAATACGTGAATTACATTGTTAACAAAACTGTTAGTATAGTGTGCTGCAGTAAAATTATTCTGTTTCAATTATAAATTTCGAAATGTCATTGCGACATGTATAGATAAATTTTAGTAGTAAAATAAGTATGTGTGTAAAGTTATTCATAACAAGGTACAGAGATTAATTACTATAATGCAATATTGAAGGAGTTCATATATATATGGGGAACAGCAACTTAATTAATAATGGGTAATTCGGTCTGTTAATGATGTTAGGTAGAGCGCTTTTGTCATGGCCGCCACCAGTGTTGTTCTTCTGGATCGGGGTAATAATACAACGTGTACCATCAATTTGCACGGAGCCACTGTTGTCTCGTGGAGGGTTAACAATCAAGAGCAACTGTTTGTAAGCAAGCAAGCGGTATTCGATGGAAAGAAGGCTATAAGAGGCGGAATTCCATTCGTTTTTCCGCAATTTGGACCATGGAGTTTCGGTCCACAACACGGATTCGCGAGGATTATCCGATGGAATTTGGAGAAAGCCCCAGAGCGTTTAGCTAGCGGAGATGTCGAGGCGATCTTCTCGTTGATCGACACGGATTTCACGAGGTCCATGTGGAATTATTCATTCCGACTTACGTATCGATTGATTCTGCGAGAGAAGGAACTCCACTTCAACATAGCGATCTACAATCCCAGTGAGGAGCTGACATTGAGTTTCAACATGCTTCTCCATACGTATTTCAAAGTTCCCGACGTGAGGAGATGTCAAATAACCGGTTTGCACGGTAGCACATTCGTGGATAAGACTAGAGATGGTGCCATGTACCAAGAAGGACGTGACGTAGTGACAATATGCGGTTGGACTGATAGGGTATATCAGAATACTCCGCAGGACCATATAATTACGAATGTTGTCTCGGGGAGGAAGATGCGGATACAAAAATATAATTTCCCCGATACTGTTGTTTGGAATCCATGGGTCGATCAAGCGCACGAGATGTCCGATTTCGGAGACGATGAGTATCCTAATATGATCTGCATTGAGGCAGGACACGTGTCAAGTCCGGTAATATTATTACCGGAAACTGCTTTCGAAGCTAGCCAAATCTTGCAAGTGATGTGAAGGAGAGCTGATGAATCCCCTGTCATTCCATTTTATCCATTCCCCTAAGACTGCGTTGGAAACTACGTTTATATAATTAATTATTATTTATTTTTCTTTAAATTAATCTTCTTTAGGTTAATGTTTCCAGCCAGATCCATACAAACTATGGGTTGTGATTAAGATATTTATCCAACGAAATGGCGGATAGAATCTCTCAAACAACATAAGCAATAGTTTACTCTTTTATTTGCTTTACTTGCTTTTTATCTAAGCATTTTCCTTACGTTTAATACCATGATCTGATAATAACGGTAGCTGTTTTATATAAGAAGTAATATTTTAGTGTATTTTGGACGTACAATGCCCGAATGTATTTTCTTTTTATATACATATATGTATGACTATATACAACACTTATTGGTCGATTGTAGACCTAAAAAAATGAAGTGATTTAAAAAAAAAAACCTTAACACACCGAATTACCCATTATTAATTAAGTTGCTGTTTCCTAACGAAGTCCGGTCGATACTTCCCTTCGCTCATATAGATATAAATATATGTAAATAGCAGGATTAGTTTGCAATAAAATGTGTTAATGCTCATTACTTCCTACCAATTTTTATGTTAGAGTAGGCTTTATTTATTTGAAATATTGTGCCGTTTTAATTACAACAACAAACTGATTGTTTATTTATACATTTCTTAACATCGAATATTTGTTAAAAATATGTTAAGCAAATCAGTCCATAGATCGTTTAGGTAATCTTGACAGGCGAAGTCCATACGTATCAGTCTGTGAGCACTTTAGAGAAATCAGTCGGGGCTTTAAAAATGACCGCATAGATTGCAATGAGCCAAATAGCGCGAAAATAGCGCTACGCTTGCTGCAACTTTTGACGATCATTTGTAATCATTCCCCGACTGCCCAAGCGGCAAATTACTTTGATGTGAAAACTCACCAAGGAAATTTACTACTAGTGTATGAACATTGCACAAGGAAAATACCTGTACGGTTTCGCGGTAATATAATTGTCCCGAAACGGTACAGGAATTTTACCAAATCTTCGTTAGAGTGTAGCTTTTTACAATTTTTCATGTGATCTCCAATCCACTTTTCTTATTTCCTTTTGCCGTACTTTGTTTCTTTTCTTTTTCTTGTATTCTTCTGAACTATCTATCTCTTTATTTCCCAGTCATGTGTCCCTAGACTTTTTCTATCAGTTTTCCATTATCCTAGTATGTTTCTCGCCGCGTTTGTCATAGATTCTTTGATGACACTTCCCTTGGTTCCTATCCTATCTTCTCTTTTTGTTAAAAGTTCTTATTTAGCCTATGTAGGTATTTTTCTCGATCAGCATTTACGTACCACCCCGTTTCTCTTCTTAGTTTGGAAAACTTCTTGATTATTTTTGACTTTGTTTTAGCAATGATTAAATAGTGGCCAAAATCTACACTAGCTCCTGTGTATATTGCTGATCTATGGACTATTTTCAGCTATTTGTTTGGAATATGGTGATATATGGTGCTTAGTTGTCCTTAGTCTTTCCTTGTGTCATTCATGTTATTCTCTTTCTTATCTCTTAGCATGAGAAAATTCGTTAAGTGAAAATTTGTTAGAGTTACAAATGTTTATGTTGAAGTAACATACAGAAATGATTGAATATACAACTATGTACTTGAATAACAACAAAATATCCACTGTGTTAAGTGGAATTTTGTTAATATACGCAACACCCTTGTCAATTTAACAAAATTACTCCTACAACTAGTAATGTACACAGCGCTCATCTTAATGCAACAAATAGTATTGTTAGTCTACATTTTGTAATTTGTATACCTACTCTGATTTGAAAATGCGCCTAACGAAATATGTACATTTTTTATGATCCAATAGTACTTTAGTTGTTTCGTGTCCATTCGTATTGGAACTTGTAAGTTATAATAATACAATTGGCAATCTGTAACTCAATTGGCTAGTAGGCAAATAGTCATATTAGGTGGTGAATGTGTAAGATTATCTATAAAAGATTTTTTTCAGTTAAATTTTAAACTTTGGAATATGTAACTGCATTTCAACCTCAGTTAACAACAAAGTATAAAGTATTGGTAACAACTTTTGGTAGTTGTTACATTAACAATTTTCTTTTGTGAACTTTCTGGAATAACAAAATTGTTAGATTTTTGTTAATTTCACAAAAATTTTTATTACTGTAGTATGCTTGAATTTTGTACTTAGGTACTGTAAACATGTTTGATGTTTCTGCAAGGTAATCGCTATTGTTAGTCTTATCTACTACACTTCTATTGTACTTTTGATCTTTTAATTTACTATTGAATCAAATTGTTAATTTGAAGTTTTAAACTATAGTTAATCCACATATACATGTGTATATATTATAATATAACTGTCAATATATATTATATATATATAACGATTGTTGTAACATTATAAATAGTTTTATGCAATGAAAGAATTCTAATTTCGGACAGTTTAAGTCAATGTTCCTTTGAAACCTTCTCATTCCCTTTTCTCCAATTTAAATTAATGATATAAAAATTATAATAATTTATCCACATCGTCCTTGCAACTCGTATAGTAGCTTTTTTGACGCCAGTAAGATCTTTGTAAGTCAATAATTATAATTTTGATCAAAAGCAAACTTACTATTCCATGCCCAAGAAGCGTTATTTGTTAATCCTGAAACATAAGCGTCCATTTGTGCCGAACACTGGCTGCTTACTTCGCGGGTCTCCCGAAGAACGGAACGATAATATTCCACATCAGGTAGAATTTGCGAAGTACCAAATTCAAACATCAACACAGCCACAAAAACTTTTAATAAACGCATTGTTTCTATTAAATATACTTAACCACTAAAAAAGATCTCTGTAGTGAGGAAGCTGTTAGCAAACGCCGAAATAATTCAAACTTAAAGGGAGATTATATTATCTGCACTTGAGATAAAATATTTTATGATTGGGTTACTTGTTCTTTCAAGTGGACGCTATTATTTTTTGGTTATATTTAGGTACCACTATGACATAAATAGGTATTTATTTTGAAATAATGATACCTAATTAAATACACGCACAGAGGATATAAAGACAGTAACTCTTCTCAAAAGTGCTAAAATTTCTAACAAGTTGGCGAGATCGCAACAAAAACATTCACATTTTTTATAGTAAGTATTAGATACAGTATACTATACACCAGTGTTAGTAGGCTTCGACCAACAACTTTTTTATCTATCGATATTTTTAATTAAATTCAAAGTACTTATAATATTTACTGCCCATTGGCAATTCTTTAACCTGTATTGTATATGTTTGCGTATTTGGATTCTACGTTCGAAAAAAATATGACTTTTTCGTTCTCTTCGTTACAAACAAAAATTATTTATATACAAAAAAAAAATCGTCGTAACTGTCAACATGACGCTAAAAAGAAATAAAAATATCACATTGCTTTCTTTTCTACGCCTATACTGGAATGTGAGAAAGTACATATCGATATTATTATTATTATTATCATCGACATTAAATCATCTTAAAACAAATATGCTTCCTAAAAGAGCTAAAGCGCTCTGAAGATGCCACCTTGAAATCAATCTTTTTCATATACATATCTTCGAAATGCCGTTATTTAAGAAATCGAAACTTCTACGCAATAATGTTTTTTATTGCGCCTATTATCTTCTCATTTAGAGGGGCCAACGGACATTTTTAACCCACCACCAAATTTTTATGATTTTTCTGTCACATTTAAATATTTTAGTGCATCATAGTATCATCATAGGATGCACCGTTTTCCAGTAAAATCGATTTGAACTTTTCGTGTTTCCTGCCATAAGTTGCTGATTAATGAACTCATTACTAATAATAAACAAAGTTAGCTATGGAAAACAATGGAACTGTATGTCAAATAAATTAAACAGAAATTGACAGGAGTTAGATTACCGATTATTTAGTGTTGTATGTTTTTTTTTGCTTCACCATAATAATAATAATAATAATAATAATATATCATTTAGTGACAACTACAATCGAAATACAACTGTCAAAAAGACTATATCACCCTTAGGTGTTCTTCCTACAGCCTCGGTCTTCGGGTTCCCTTCCAAGCTAATCAATATCTAATCGGGTAAATTGGGATACGAGTCGCCACCATTGCTTTTGCGAAGAATTTAGACTTTGGATGAAACCGCTTACTAATAATTTTGATATTGCTTCTGTCAGATCACTTTGACATTTTCAATTGAATGTTAAAAATGATTTCATTCACCAAAGAAGAATATGTCGATATGCATTTAGTTTATTAAAAAAAGCTATGTAATCCCCGTGACACAGCGCGTAGAAAGATATGCCGAAAAATTTCCAAATAGTAAACAGTAGAAGCGCAACTCAAACGTGATTTGCAAATGTCAATACATTCCAATTACATGAGGGCCGCTAACAATAACAGATCTCTAATGTGGAAACTTCCTTGTTCAGGGAGATAGGGAAACGGATACTTACTTTTGAAAAAATAAGATGTTGCTGAGTGGTTTCATTGGTACAGCATTTCTGTCATTGGTAAAGTATTTCTGTTTTTCTGGTCATTGAAGATTCAGTCTTACAAGAGCTAAAATTTTAATTTTTCCTAATTAGTTTTTCCACAATTTTCTCTCGTGGGCTAAACACCTAATCTCACTTTCTTGCAGTTCTGTTTTCTTTCGTTATATTTGTACTTGTTTTTGCCATTTCATTCTTGGTTTACTTACTTTTTTCGATGTACCTACCCTGGTTTCGTATATCTTTTTAGTTATTCTAGTACCTATCTCCCATTCTATAAAGGTGGTATCGATATCCCAGCTGTCAATCCTCTATCACCGCATGTATTGGCTTGACAATTAGTCGATTTCTTCACTTCATTTCTTACTCTATGTAGCTTCGAGTAGTGCCTTCGATTTTCCTAAGAAGTCGTATTTCAATGGCAATGATCCTAATGTCATTTTGTTTTGGGATATCAATGATTAATGAGAAAATTATTAAGTCTAAATTGAATAAAATGAAAACAGAAAACTTAGAATTAGCTATTAATATAAAAAGTACGACTACTCGAACAGTCGTTTTTTAGTACATGCATTGCTTAATTTGTGAATATGTACGTATTTACTTTTTTTCGCATTAATTTGTTAAAAAAATATATTTTGTAATATTTACATAATTTAACATATGTATTTTTTTAGTAATTATTATAGGTACTATTAATTCATTGTATAATTGTTTAATAAAATATAAATACGTAATGAGTGACAATTTTTTGTTTCTTTGAATTTTTATAAGATCGTGGTAGGAGTATTGGGATTGCGTTTGCAGCAAATTATGTTTATTTTGAAAGTTGTAAATCTGGCTTTGATAAGTGGTTCAGCTTATTAAAAATGCAAAGTATAGGTAGCAGTTTTCTTGACTACGAAGAGAACTGAAAAAATCCTTGCGCGTATATTTGTAGCTGCGCTGATTCTTCCACGGAACATGTCACTTCTTCACATACCAATAATTTCTGCTCCTGTATGATACTACAGTATTAGCTTGTTTCCATAAATTTTAAGCGAGAATTTATACCATAAATATATTAGTACAACCATAGCAGAAAAAAATGTTTTAAATGAAAGCGTTCATGGACTTTGCCTTTGGCATCAGTAAAAATATAATACAATTAATTTACAGTTCCAAAACGATTAAATTAAAGGCCTAGCTGTTATATTTTTATGCAGAGATCCTACAAATTATGAGTGAACAGAGTGTACATTGCGTATTTTTAAATCGTGTTCCTTTTGCAAGCTGAAGCCTTAAATTGAAGCATCTATAATGAAATGTGTGAAGGGAATGGGCCATTACGCATTTTGACGCTCCAAGCTTTATGCTGACAGTAGCTTATAACCGTTTATGGGTTTCGAATGTGCAAAAGGAACACTATTTTAAGGTGTGTTCCTTTTGGTTTAAAGCCAAACATGTAAAAGGAAATATTCATCTTTACTTGCTTATAATTCCGTCATTATTATAGTTAAAACTAGATAACGCAGAAATACTAGTATTCAGCAATAAGTGGATATATGTACGAGATTCAATGTCGTAAATCCTACCGACATATGGATAGATCTACCGATAATTGAACATAACTTGTGCTCACCTTCCGATCCACTGCCTATTTATCAAAAGTTTCGACATTTTCATATACGTATAATATTGATTACGTCCAATTAGAACCTATTTATTAAATAACTAAAATCATACTCATCCCTTCTTCGTAAGAGTTTGTTCCACAGGTTCTAATGTTTTAATGATCCCTAAAGTGTGAGCGGGAATTCCAAATTGTTTTGTAATATCTTGCTTTTAATAAATCTGAAAATATTATATAAAATTTAGAGACGATGTTTGATTTGTAAAATTAATAGCGTTTTCGATTTGTTGTACTAGTGAGCACTAGGAGTATCTCCATCTTATGTCAATATATAGACAGACGTAGGATAGAGATACCATATATATGTAATACTACATATATGAGAGATACTCTCAGTGTGCACTTGTGCAACAAATTGAAAACGCCATAAGTAATTTTGTTTAAGCTTACTAACTCTGTCACACTCCACGGCAAATAGAACGATTAGGAATAAGACTGTTAAAAACTAAATAAAGAAATAATAAACTGCAAACAGACACTCACAGTTTTGTTACATAGCAAAGCTGTCTTAAGGGATAATGAATATTTTTACAATTTTTATGTTTCAGATTCCTTATTAAAGAAAATAAATGTGCAAATGTATGATTTTAAATAAACCTTACACCTATAATAGTTACGTTTTATTTTTGATATTTTTGTATCACATACCGACATCTACCGACAATTTTGCAGCATTACAACAGACGTCTCTTTTTCTCTTCTTTTAGTTTGCTTAGGTTGGCAACACTGGATACAATGATTAGTAACTTGCCGACAGAGATCATGTTAAAATGTTAAATCATTGTCAAATTTCTAACCTTAAACTTGTTGCCTATGTTATTGCCTAACTTACTTTATCTATGGTTATTGCGATTGTAAAAGGTAATTAAAAAAATAGTTATTATTAATATGAGGAGAAGGGCTGGTGTAGGTGCTATACAAAAGCAAAAGCTAGAACAAGAAAAATACAAAGATAAAGGTAATGAAATTCAGGAAAATCAATTTGAACAAATGACTAAGCAATTAGAAGTATTTCGTGCTAATTTGGAAGAGTTTGCTGCTAAGCACAAAAATGAAATTAAAAAGAATCCGGAATTCAGACGACAATTTCAAGAAATGTGTGCCTCGATAGGGGTGGACCCTTTAGCCAGCGGTAAAGGATTCTGGTCGGTGTTGGGAATAGGAGATTTTTATTATGAATTGGCTGTCCAAATTGTTGAAGTATGTTTGTCCACAAATCATAAAAATGGTGGTTTGATCTGCCTAGATGAGTTACGGAGCAGGTTAATAAAAGCTCGTGGACAAAGTAAACATCATCAAGAAATATCGAAGGATGACTTGCTTGCAGCTGCACGTAAGCTGAAAATATTAGGAAACGGATTTACTGTGATATCTGTTAGTAAAGGACAATATATGGTGCAATCAGTGCCAGGAGAGTTAAGTTTAGATCACACTACGGTTTTGCAATGTGCTGATCAAAATCAAGGTTGTGTCTCTGTTAGTATATTGAAACAGAAGCTTAATTGGGGTGAAGAACGTTCTGTTAAGGCTTTAGAACATATGTTAAAAGAAGGATTGGCTTGGATTGATTTACAAAGTCCTACAGAAAAAATGTATTATTTTCCCAGTTTATTTTTTGCTTGCATTAATTCGCGAAATTAAAATCGAAGGTGCAAATTTATTGTATATAAACAAAATATTGTTATATAGAAAAATGAAATAAACCTTCTAATATTTGTATTTTTCTTGTTACATTTTTATTATAGGCTTTTAAATTTGTTATGTAAATAGTTTTTTATTTGTAGTGGGTAGTCATTTTCTAAATATGAGTGATTTCTTATTTTTATATTGTGTTAAGGGATATTTTTAATCAAAACAACCTAGCAAACATTACTTTCATTGTAAATTATATTTTTTTTTGTTTTCTCCATCCAAGTGGTAACAGTTAGTCTAAAACTTGGGGTATCTCAAACTTCAGAATGTTGATCATCAATGGTATTTAAGTAGGTTTTGAAATCAGAAAACAACGAATAATAATAAATAACCCAAAAATAATTAATAAATAAATAATCAATACTTAATTTTAGGGATTTATGAGAATATTCCTAATTACAAAACTTCCTTAAATACTTTCAATGCATATTATAAGATCTTGAGTTTTGAGGTATGTAATACTATAAATTTTGGACCAAGGGTTTCCACTTCAATGCAGAAAATAAAACAAAAATATTACAATGTTTAATACAAGTGATGTTCATTGAGCTAGAATAGAAAATATTGGTAAAGTTTATTTATTTCTTTAGGATACATACAGTCCATTGCAACAGCAACTGTCATACTGGTAACATACTTTTTTGTTTCTGCTATATGTATTTTAATAGGGAGAAGTTTTATTTAGCCAGAAGTGGTATATTGTAGGCGAAATTTATTTATTTGGAATGTGGCTGGTTATTAAAATAAAAGATTTAAATTTTTTTACGTTTCGGCTTCTTTATTCATTAATTAAGCCTTCTTCAGAACTGTGATAAGAGAACAATTATAAAGTATTTAATATTCAAGGACAATATATATATAAATTATTAAAATAAAAAAATTATTACCTGAATGTATACGTTATCGCGCAAAGGGTCAAAACACAAACAGACTAACAATAACAAATTTTTTTTTATACATGTTAAAAGAATTGTAAACGACGAATTAAATTAAACATTATAGACAAACAAAACGTATACCTTTACAATTGTAAATGAAATCACTATCACAAAGCAAGTGCAACAAGGTCATGGTATCAAAAAACTGGGCAAGGTCAAAATATATGAAGCAAAGGAGTATGTTAGTATACAAGGTATTAGTTTAAAGTTGTTATTAAGGGGGAATAAATTTTTGATAAAAATGCAACGTCAGTCCGATCGTTTATACTATTTTGGTTTTTTTTAATGAAAATCATTTCTAAAATGTTTCGTTTGTAGTAATTACTTTCTTTTGTTAAAATTTTAGTGTTGGGAAAATTAAAACAATGTTGAAATTTAGCTTCGTGTTTTTTAAGGGCAGTTACATTATTTGAGGATTTGTGATTTGCGATTCTATTTTTTAAATATTGTTTGGTTTGTCCAATGTAGACACTATTGCAATTATTACATGGAATAGAATAAATTAAGTTGGAATTTTGAAAAATAGGGGTTTTGGGTTTAAGTTTAGTGAAACATGAATTTAAGTTATTGATATTTGTATAGGCTACTTTTATTTGATGATGACTAAGTATAGAACTGATTTTTTCTGATAAATTTTGAATATAAGGAATTGTGAGAAAGTTTTTATTGTTGTTTTGAAGTGTAAGTTTATGATTAGTTTTAGATGTATTATAAAATTTATGTAAACGATGTTTAATGATTTTGTTAATAAATTGTAGTGGATAATTATTATTGATTAAGATGGTTTTGATTTTATTTAAAATTATTTGTCTGCTTTCGGGACATGTTAGATGTATTCCCCGATCAATTAAAGCAATTACTACATTTTTTTTATGGTTAAGTGGTACACTTGCGTTAAAATTGAGATACCTACCACTAGAAATTGATTTACTATACCATGTTGTTGTTAAATGATTATTGTGTCTAGTTATTGTAACGTCTAAGAAATTTAGTTGATTTTTGTCTTCCATCTCTAAAGTAAATTGTAATTTACTGTGATAACTATTGAAAAGCGCTAAGGTCGACTGAATATTGTTTGATGGCAAGATTAATAGACAGTCATCAACATATCTTTTGTAAAGTTTAATATTAAAATTTAGTTTTTTTATGATGGTTTCTTCAAGATCTTCGAGAATAAGTTGTGCAATGACACTAGAGATAGGTGCACCCATAGCTAGTCCATCAATTTGTTTGTAAAAGGTGTTTTCATATTGAAAATATGTTGATGTTAGTGTAATCTCTACCGCATGTAGGAAATCGTTTAATGGTAAATTTGTGTGATTTTTGAGATTAATCCATTTTTTTGTAATGATTTTTTTAACCAAATCTATGGGGATGTTAGTGTACATGGAAATTACATCAAAGGAACAAAGTCTTTCATCAGTATTTAGTTTTATTTTTTTTACACAGGGGATTAATTGAAAGGAATTTTTTAAATAATAATTATTGTTGTTAATTACTTTAGTAATGGATTCTGATAAAAACTTTGAAAGATTATAAAAGGGACTTTGAATACAAGACACAATTGGTCGGAGTGGCATATTATTTTTATGTAGTTTAGGTAGGCCGTATATTTTAGGGGGTAAAGCATTATATATCTTAAGTTTTTTGGCAGTTTGTGGAGAGATAAAGTTTTTATTTTCCCAACTGGTTATGAGATCATTATTGAGTTTTTGATATTGATTGGTTGGATCTTTTTTAAGTAATTTATAAGTTGTAGTGTCGCGTAATATATGTATTTTTCAAGAATTGGTAATAGTATTTTAAAACACAAGTGTCACAATGACGTTTATGTAATGCGAGTACAAGTTTGAAGCCGCGTAGCGGCGAGAGATTCAAAGTACGAGCATTACAAGTCATTGTGGCACACGTTTTTTACAGTATTTTTTCTAATTTGGACATTAATCGCCTATATTACTTTCCGGCAAGAGTCCCACTAGTGCGTTAATATCTTATTACAGCACAGTGTGCGGTAATATTCATATCAGCACTGCGTCGTCTTTTGTTTTAGCTTTATTGCAACATCCAATTAGAAAAAATTGTTTAAGTATCGACCACATTTAGAGATTTTACTAGTTGAGCTGCTAAGAAAAAAAAAAAATGGAAAAATGTAATTTATTTAAAAACTATTTAGGAAAATTGTTTATATACCTACATATATATTTTTTTTGTTATTACAAAAATTTGCGTACGTATCAGAATTCAATTCTTTTCCCAACTTTTTCTGGATATACCATCTAGCCACACTTTTTGCCGATTCATTGTACCGGGTGATTCAGTAAGGGTGGCGACCGGCTGTATCTCGGAAACTGCTATGCCTAGAGCTTCGGGACAAAAAAATTCATAACCAATGTGGCCACCAGAAATATCCGAAAATTATTTTCATGTTCGAAATTTTATCGCTAGGTGGCGTATCTGCTATGTTCAATCATAAAATCAGTATTATCTCAGAAAATTGCAGGTTGAGCTATAGTTTTGAATGGACCGTTCGAAAGCTGAGTTGATGTCGCATTATTTTGTTTAATGACTTTTTTTCATATCTGCCATAATAAGGAGCGGGGAAGCCAATCAATTGTTTAATATGTAAATTTTAATATCTCCTGAACCATTCAACCAATCTGAAAATTTTTGGACTCGTTCGATTGAGCATTTCCTGGGTTTTTTCTAGAAAAATGGTCGTTCTAGCATTTAGTTTGAAATAGGTAAACTACAGGGTGTTTTCTGTAGTGACAACATATTTTGGTGAATTTCAAGAAAAAATTAAATGTAACCGTGCTATATAATTACCAGTATCGCAAGCTAAATTAAATTGTTGAAATTTCAGTGAAAACCGCATTTTAATATCTCTATCCGTTCTCGATTTATTGCCAAAAGAATGAAATTTGTAACAAAAATCAACTGCGGCCATGAAAGTAGGCGACGCGACGTATGGTTTCCATGGAAACTACGAAACTATCAGATTGTTTATTGCTTATCTCAGCTAAAAATAGTCAAAACTGAATGGAATACATTATTAGCGAGAATAATAACAGCAAAAAGAAAATATCTAACCAAAAATTTTAATTATAAATGTTCGGAATCTCTACCATCACTGGCAACCCACAAATTGAGTCTGTTACTTGTGGATAAAACACTCGCGTCTACCTCGGCAATGGAAATATTTCTGACGGCTTCTCGAATTCTTTGTTTCATATTATCAGGTGTTGTTGGGCGGTCTTTATATACTATATCTTTAAGTCTACTCCATGAATAAAAATCAATTACTGTGAGATCGCGGGACATCGGCGGCCAAGAAAAAATGCTACCCCAGTCTATACATTCATTTGGGAACCGGTTATTTAAAAATGCCTGGACACTTCGCGCATAATGCGCCGGGAAACCATCCTGCTGAATCCACATACCCATTCTTGTCTCCAGGGAACTATCTTCGAACAATAAAGGCAATATATTTTCCAAAAAATAGCCACACCAGTTAAACGCTGTTCAAAAAAGTAAGGACCAATAATTTTCCCCCAAAAATTCACATCAAACATTAACACGCCAACGATTTTGAAATTGAACTTCGCGTAACCAGTGAGGATTGCTTTCTGACCAATAGCGCATGCTGCATGGTCAAAATCGCCATCCTTTAATTCTTGATGTAAGGTGACATGGTAAGGATGAAACTTACGATAACGATAGTAACAGACTCAATTTGTGGGTGGCCAGTGATGGTAAACATTCCGAACATTTATAATTAAAATTTTTGGTTAGATATTTTCTTTTTGCTGTTATTATTCTCGTTAATAATTTATTCCATTCAGTTTTGACTATTTTTGGCTGATATATGCAATAAATAATCTGATAGTTTCGTAGTTTCCATGGAAACCATCCGTCGCGTCCGCTACTTTCATGGCCGCAGTTGATTTTTGTTACAAATTTCATTCTTTTGGCGATAAATCGAGAACGGATAGAGATATTAATTTGCGGTTTTCACTGAAATTTCAACAATTTAATTTAGCTTGCGACACTGGTAATTATATAGCAGGGTTACATTTAATTTTTTCTTGAAATTCACCAAAATATGTTATCACTACAGAAAACACCCTGTAGTTTACCTATTTCAAACTAAATGCTAGAACGACAATTTTTTTAGAAAAACCCATGAAATGCTCAATCGAACGAGTCCAAAAATTTTCAGGTTGGTTGAATGGTTCAGGAGATATTAAAATTTACATATTAAACAATTGATTGACTTCCCCGCTCCTTATTATGGCAGATATGAAAAAAAGTCATTAAACAAAATAATGCGACATCAACTCAGCTTTCCAACGGTCCATTCAAAACTATAGCTCAACCTGCAATTTTCTGAGATAATACTGCTTTTATGATTGAACATAGCAGATACGCCACCTAGCGGTAAAATTTCGAACATGAAAATAATTTTCGGATATTTCTGGTGGCCACATTGGTTATGAACTTTTTTGTCCCGAAGCTCTAGGCATAGCAGTTTCCGAGATACAGCCGGTCGCCACCCTTACTGAATCACCCGGTACATTTCTTTAATTTATCGTCACATAGGCGTTCCCGCGGCGAATGTCAAAATCAATATTGGGGTTCTTATACATGCTGAACTCACCCCCCAAAAAAGATTTTAGCATATATGACTAATGAAAGACATCCCGTGTGTTACAACATATGCCGGTTACTGTATACATAATAACCTGTTTTATCTGTGTAGTGTAGTGTTGTTAGTCACGCCCCTTTGGGTTAGTACAAAACAAGACATAACAATAGGAACCAAAAACAATTTAGCAAGCCAAGTACCTATTCAGTTTTTGAAACAACTTTTTAAAAATATGAAAAAGGTCCATAGCAGTTTTTGTATCATTTTGAGGAAGCAAGCTACTTTCTTAAAAATTTCATAAATACTACAAACAAAATGTAAATACAAAGTTATGACACTATCTTGCGGGTTTTCCAGATCTTTATCCTGGCCAAGTGTGGTAGGTATATTTTACGACAATTTTGTAGTGACCAAAGGAGCTGAAAATTCCTGCTCAAACTTTTAACGTTCTACCTATTGCTGGGCCTAAACCCAGCCACAGTGGTCAATTTCTACAAATTCAGCAAGCTCTTTCAAATAGTGGCGTCGCAATGAAGACTGCATGAATAAAGAACGAAAAAACTTTGTAAACCAACAACTCAATGTCGATGCTTAGAAGCTGCAGCGCATGCCTAAATGCATTGTTTATAATATGAACAGCAAAGTTGGCTTTTGAGATCGTATAATTTTCATCTTTCAACAAAGTAAATTTTTCGAAACTACTTTTTGAGATGATTTCGTATAATAATAGAAAACATGTGACTGTATTTATAAGCCTGGTAACTACCGAACACTTGCAAAAAAAATTAGGGGTGCAATTTAAAAAAAATAAAGTGGGGAAGGGGGTAAAAGGCTATTTATACAGGGTGTGTTATAATGGCAGAATTTGATGTACAATGTCGTCTCATTTCCACTGGAATTTACTGCAACTTTTTATCTCTATTAGTTTCCGAGTAAATGCGTGGGAAAATAGATGTGGGACAGACTGTATATTGCTTAAAATCGCAGTTTCAAATGAGAGGTTTAAAAGTTGTACAACTGATTGTGAACTACGCAATGATATACAGGAGCAATTTCTGTTGCTAGGAGCCTAAATGGACCGTATGATATATCAGTCTAGGTGTCTTTGTATTGATATCTCTGCCATTCAACCAATTCTACTGTTGTTGTTCAAACAAAGACGAAGAATACCCGTCGTACACATTTATATCGAAGAACCAATCATCTTAGCAGTAGTAGTTCCATATCTGTAGTAGCAAACTGGCTCAGGAGATTCCTAATTTTTTTTGTTCTGCAATTTCTTTGTATTGAATTCTTTAGCAAGCGCCACTAGAGCATGATGTCTCTTATTTTGATCTTTATAACCCTTATTTTTACTATCCCACAGATTTATTTTTAATCAATAGTGTTACCAATTTGGAATTTTCGCAAAAATTGGCAGCTGTTTTAAGGAAATGGTTTTTAGAAGGCTTATTTTACTCTTTTTGAGATTCCAACGTTCAACATTCTCTTAAAATTAAAAAATGATACCTACAGCCTTGAGCAATTTAATTTAATTAACCATTGTATAACCATTGCTTATTATTATCAGCATTTTTGTTTCCTAAAAATAAGGTTTCTGTGAGCCATGCATTATTGTATATTTATGTAGACTAATTGGAAACAATTCAATTAGGATATTAATAATATTATTTGTGAAAGAGAATTATAGATTGGCAAATTACATTAAGAAGAATGATCGGATAAATTGTAAAAAATATTCATTTTTATTTTGCTATAAACAAATATACTTAGTTAACAGTTACGTAGCTGTAGCTGCAACGCAATCGGCAGTAAATTTTACATGAGTGTCTTTTTCAGAGAAGTGTTCTTTCGAAAATCTTGCAACTTTTGTAACATCTAAACACAACGACTTTAGCCTTTCCCTATAACCATTCAGTTCTTCTTCAGCTTCCTTGAGGTTTTGACGTAATTCTTTCTTAGATTGTCTTAAGGTGTGAGTTTCTTGCTTCAAATCCTGGACACGTTTTTCTAACTTCTCGATTATTTCGTTCATCGTTACCTTCCACTTCTTATTAAATTGTATTTGAGCTTCTAGTCTCTTTTTAACATTTGTGTTTAATTTAGAATTGTACATTTCTATCTCCTTGATCTTGTTCGATAGAATTTTTTCATTTTTCCTGCAAATATAATTTGTTTGTACTTAGGTATAATATTAATTGTAAGACACATTTTATATGTAAATTAAAGATTTATTAAATAATAAGACACTTACACATCATTTGAATGCATTTGCTTTTGTAATTGTGTTTCTATTAAAATCAGCTTGGAGTTAACTTCCTCCATTTTGGATGCTACCTGCACCAAATTAGAATTGCTAATATCTAATTCGTTTTGTAAAGATCCGATTTTGCTTTCTAAAACAATCTTTTCACTTTCCCTAGTTGTTATATCTCTGTTGTACATATTTGCCATCTGCTCTAAATCATCTTTTATGTTCTTATTTTCGGCTTCCAATTGAATGTTTTTCTTCTCTGAAAATAACTGAAAATTAGTTGAAATAAGTTGGTTATTATTGTTTATTATTCCCCTAGTTAATTTACCAATTTTTGAAATGTTGTCTCCAAATTTTTCTCCAACATCAGCAGCTTAGAAGTACTGCTGCTTTCTATATCTAAATTGCCTTTCTGTATTATACTCAGTTTCTCTTCTAATATCTTTGCACTGTTTTTCTCCTTCTCTAATTCAAGATCTTTTTGCTTTAAAGAATCCATTAGGTTTCTCATATCTAGCTTTAATTTTTGTGCTCTCTCTGTATATTGTTTTTTTGCTGATTCTAATTCTACCTGAATCTTCTTATTTGCTGCGTCGATTGTTTCCGTTAGTGTATTTGTAAGTTGTAATATCTCGTCTGAAACAATTCAAATAAACTATAAGAAACCTTATTTCAGTATTCTCACCTTTTGCCTGTTGTTCTCTTAATAAAGCAGCGTCTTTTTCCAACAAAGCAGCGTCTACTATCTGGATGGCTTCAGCAACTTTCATTTGTGATTCCATTTCTTTACTTCGAAGAATACCAATGGCTTTCTTTTTTTCTTTTAGGGTGTTTTCTAATTCACTTTTTTGTTGTTGTAACCGTTGCCGTTCTTCCTGTAGTTGTTGAATATTGTTTTGCAAATTTTGGACTACTTTTGAAGTTTCTTGATGGGTTTCGCTAAGCTGTTTCAATTCGTTGGTTTTTAAATCAATAACGGATTTTGCCGATTTTTGACTTTCCAATAGACATACTTTTGTTTGCATTAGTTCCATGTCTAATTCTTTAACCTTCCTTTGATATTCCTCCTTTAACTGAAGAAATTCTTGGTAGATGATTATAGGCAAATAACAATGAAATAATTTTTTTTTTGAGAAAAATCATAAAATAATAGGGTCTTGCAATTTTCTAATTGTAACGACGATGACTGTTAGAGAGTATTATTACATCAACAAATCATCAAGCACGATACACGATTAAGCAATAGATGGAAGTCATAAAATACTGTTGTCAAAATTCAAGTTCGACCATTCATTAACTTATTTAGAAATCATGTCGTCATGCTAGACACGTTTCAGTCTTGTTCCCACCCTAATCGTAGAAATAGTGGTTGTGGAGACATTGATAGAGTTGGTTTGTGAAAAGTATGCCACTTATAATGCACAAAAAACGCAAACATCTAAAAATTGGAATCGATAATACTGTTTGGAAATAACATAATGTTATTTGTTGTTGTTTGGCTGCTGGGCGAAGCTTCGAGTTGTGGAACACGCCTTGAGATTTTTAGCCACTGACATCTATTGACGTATTTTATCGTCCCACTGAAATTTTGCCGAACACGAAGGAGTTCCAACCTCTGATAGTGGGGATTTTTAAGTGCAAACATCACAGTGAAACAGAAACAGGGAATGGAATTGGTTAAATGCATCATCAACAGATTGAAAATTCTCATAATCTGACAGATCCATATTTACAAGAACATCAACGAATTTAGGAAGGCTGTCGTAGTGAAAACTTGGAATACATTTTTCATTATACTTTGTTCTTGACTTTCTCTGTAAATTAATAGAGATAGTCACGTAGCAATGATCGGATACGATTTTTTCAGACGAGGTGCATTTCTGGTGTGGCTTCGTAAATAAGCAACTGCAGGATTTGGGCACACAGATTACTCAGCAATTCACTCTTATGTGAAGTCCCAGCTCTGAATTCCTCTGAATTCCATTTTCATTGTGTCACGGTTTAAAGTTTTGTCATACATATTGGTAGACACTATACAGTAAAATTGACTTGAATTTATTTGATGATTATAAACAATAAGTTTAACGGAAAAAGGACGTAGACATGGAAATACTTATGGTGATTGGTTTGTCCACTAGTTTCCTATTGACTTAATGACACCTATCCGCATCCTGCTCCAACAAGTAATTCTGTTTTGGCTAAGACTTGTAGTAAATTTTGAGAAAGAGAGCATGTTTGTGATTGGAATCAATGTGGTCCTCCATTAACCAACAAAGGTACAGTGGCGGCCATTAATTAATGTCATAACCTTTCGAACAATGTTACGAGCAAAACTTTCACTATTAAAATAGAGCAAAATTGTCTAAACAGATTTCAATATTTAGTGGGGTGTTTATATTTTGTGAGCTTGTCAGTCTTCTGTTCATTGATACAACTGCATTCCTTACGTGTTCTTCGTTCAGCTCTATCCAACAATAAGCCAGCTGAATCGCTTTTCACAATTTTCCCAATTTCTGGGAACCATATTCCATTCATAAATTTTCTCCATCATTAAACTGCATACATTTTCAACAGGATTTAGGTCTGGCCTACGCGAAAACCACCCCTACACGTCAATATTATCGACCCGTAACCAATCCTGCAGTATTCTGTTAGTATGAATGGGATAAGTCTCCTGCTGAAAGACGAAATCTCCATCGATAAACTTTTTTGTTATGCTTGGTAACATTACGTTATCTAGAATTTCTATAAACTACTTCGTTAATTTTGAAGCATGTGCCATGACCATTCGCGCTAATCCAGACCCGTACGGTTACTGAGAACTTCCCACTGGTGTGCAATTTCTGTGTTTACCTTCACTATATCTTTCATTTCTTGATCTAAACACACAGATTTTACCATCATAATAAGACTTGATGACTTTTTCGTCAGAAAACACAACTTTGTTGCAAAAGTCGAGACCTTCATTCAAATGTTGAACTGCAAATCCAACTCTGTTTTCTGTCAGTGCTACCACGTGCTACTGTTAAGAAAGGCTTCTTGGTAACATTCGTGCTTGACAATCTGGCTGCTCTTAATTTTCTTCTGGCAGTTCTTATTGGACCAAGGAAATTTGCACTCCACAGCGTTAGGAAACGGATTTTGGATGATGTGGTCAACCAAAGCTGCATCCTCCTCGTCATAAGTTACTTTAGGACGTCTTGGCGTAACGGCGCATGCAACTGTGTGGTAGAGTGTCCACTTCGTTTTTATTTTGGAAATGCAACTATGGTTTACATTTAGGTTTGCCGCAATGCGCCTTAGGCCCCAATCTCCTTCCAGTTTGCTGATGGGCAGAATTTTTTGAGCCTCTGTTAGATTTCTCGGCATTTTTAAGTTTGCTAATCGATAGTCACATAAAATCGAACACTAATTGTTAAAATTTATATGTCAATGACATGATCAAAGTGATAAACAATTTACAATAGACAAATCTTGGTGTTTCTAAATTAATGGCCGCCACGGTACCTAACCCAATAATGTATTATTTTCATTGAATTCAAGAGTTAGTTAGGTACGATTTCCTTATAGTTTCGTGAACAAGCAAAGCCAATGTGTGATAGTTGATAATTTATTTATTGAAAATATCGTATTTTCCAGTGAAGCTACTTTTTTTTATTGTGAATGCGAAATCCAAGCTTGATATATGAACACTACTGGCTGTGTAATATTATGAAATACAGGTATACTATATCAGTATATCCTAGTTTGCAAATGCTATAATAATAAAACTACTATAAAATTGTACTTTCATTCATCACAAAGTAAAATAACATTGGCCGTGATACAAATATTTTGTTTGAATATGATAAGTATGCTTGGTAAAGAAATGCATATTATGCCTGTAACCCCACTGTAAATAATGACAAAAAATGACCAATACACGTCAATGCAATTTTACAGATTTTTTTCTCTCAGTGTAGGATTATCTAATGTAAATATTTTGTAAAAGTAGTGCTCTTACTATAAATTTTATTAAGAAGTTAAAAATATACGAAATTTATAAATGGTTCGACAATATTCGTATGCCACTCTCATTCTTTTATGTCATTCACAGCAAAACTGACGCTACTTTAATCTTTCAAAGTGGCATATTAATATCGCAATTTATTTTCTATTTGCGTTTGTTTGTTTTGTACCTTTCTAACATCGCTTTTTGACACATACCCATGAGTTCTACCTTCATACAATCTTAGCTCGTCTTCCAAATAATCTATTGTATTCAAGGAGTTTCTCCATAATTCAGTGGTTGATTCTTTCTCCTGCAAGATAATTAACTTATAAAATTTGTTTGTTTGTTTAATATCTGGAAATATTGCCTTCATTAACAGTTGAATCTGTGTTCTCAAATTCTCTATCAAATCATTTTCCTGATAAGTTTCTTTTGTCGGCGAGTCTTGATTGCTGTGCAGGATTTGCTTAATGTACGATGAAAGGGCTTTGTTTTCTTTGACTAATGTAATGGTTTCATTTCTCAAATCATCCTGCTCTATCTGTAAAAATCCACTCGTATTTCTTCTTCATTGGTTTGATAATTTCATAAAAAAGGCAGAAAGTATTTGTAACAAGAAAGTTAGACAAAGAAATACGGTGTTAGATCTGGACGTGAGGGAACTTCCATGGGTAGTAATGTCTTCTAACTTAAGGAATTAACTTTTACTTTTCGGAATTGTTCCAACAACCTTACGAGAATAAAGTTTCAATGTGTCTCAACTAATTCAAATTTTGGTTTCACCTTAACTGCCTTCCTTAGTTAATAAACCGTTCATCAACACCTAAAGTTTTCTGATTGGAGTTATTATGATTCGGAAGCGATAGTAAACAAATAACAGCGTCAATTATATTTTTGCTTTTTTGAGCAACTATATGAGATCTGCTTAGAAACGTTTCCGAAAACTAAAATAATTCTTTTTAATGCTATTTAGACAAATTTTTAGTATTACTACAAAGCGTAATAATTTTCACAAAATTTGACTTTAATAAGGAAAAAAATTGACATTGTAATTATGGATCCATAATTACAGATAAATATTTACCTATATTATTGAAATAATTTTTTTATATACATATATTGTTGATATTTCAAGAATATTTGTCGAAAACAAAAATATTTATGACAGATGCAATTTTTTTGTTTATTTTAAAAATTTTTAACAATTTATAATTTAATTTAAAAGTCTTTTCTACTTTAAATTATTATTATTGTTTTAGTAGCGTTTGTTACACAATGTCAGCAATTCCTTTGCAGGAGTTTTCATTGTATATGTAAAACTTTCTCATTCCTGTTCACTTTTAGTTTAAATTTGATGACTTAAACTTACCCTATTATGTTCGATTTGCTCAGTAAGTGTCCTAATTAAACCTTCATATTCTTTCATTAATGGATTTGAATATCTAGAAACATATTATTTAATGGAATGAGGAGGTACTATAATAAACGATCGATACTTACTCTTGGGGAATATCTTGACTTAACATTGCGTACAATTTGCATTCCCAATTCTGTATGAATCAAAAATTTTTATACCCAATTTGACTTTTTTATTTTGTCTAATTTGACAACCTAGAGACTAATCCAGTATCCCTCGTGGTTCTATATGTTGCACGTTCAACAAAAATTTCACACTGTAGATTAGGTATTGCATATTTTTGTTATTAGCTTATTAATGTAATGTTACTTCTTATAAAGAAAGGCAATTTAGTAATACATTATTTCATTTGCAGCACAGGAACATACTCGATACAAACATTTTAACCTGAGTGGAGCCCGCACGGTAAAATCAATAAGTTGTAGCGCCAAAGTCTTTACTTTAAAAATTAATTTCATATAGATGATGCAAGAATGGAGTGAGTACTATTGTCCAAGCGTGTTAAACAATAAAAATAGACAACCATTTTTAGCTCGAAGTTGTATTTTGACATTAGGGAAACTCAGTGGCCTATCATTTATAGACAAGAGTACAATGTTCATTTCTTAGGATTGGAAAAATTGCATCCATTTGATGCTGGAAAATGGGGGCGCATTTATCAGGTACGCTGCGTGTGTTGATAAGTTTCAAATAAAATTTGCGTTTGACAGCTCCTTGCTGAAATATGTAAGTACTAAGGCTAAAATTTTACTTTTTTTTTAGTATTTAAAAAATGCTGATATTATTTCCGACATTACAGTAACTGTACCTAATTTAGCAACTAAAGAAGACTTACTAGTTGTTCACACAAAAAAGTACTTAAAAAGCTTGAAGGTCTGTAAGTTATTAGCATTTATTTTCTGTTAACACATACCTAATGTATTTTTTAGTGTAGCTTGAAAGTTGCCTACATCGCCGAACTACCTCCGATATGCATTGTGCCAAATTACTTTGTTCAAATGGGTTATTTGCGCCCTATGAGGTAAGCACTATTGATTTGATTTATTTATCGAATTTCCTAGGTAATTAAATACTGCCCATTTACACGCTGTTTGGTGTTCTATTGCCTGGACTAAATAAAATACAAAAAAAAGAAACTTTGGAGATATACAAGGTGTGCCAGTTAGTGCGATCACCATTTTGTACAAATTTGGACCAACCTTCAAAGTTGAAGTTCCGCTGCAACAAAGAGTGACGTTGGGTCACTTTCCTCTCATCTTAACAAAGTTTCATGAGATTCTGCGATTTATAGTTCGTGAGATTCGTTTGTTACATGAGACAAAGTCATATGAGTATCTGCACTAAAAAAGGTGTCAATTTAAGCAATGTTTTGCTGTTTTATCTCTTTTATCTGCTTTTCTAAATTTCCAATACGTTTTTAACGCTATTTGAACTACTATCAGAAATGGTTTCTAAATGTCTCACAATAGGACAACAATTTTCAGTTATAATAAAATTTCTTTCTGATTAAACTAAAGAACAAAATAAAAACTACAGAATATATACCGTCTCTCACAATTGGTATGTGCACCATCGGGATTTCGTAAACGGCGAGAGAAAGAAGTTTGACTCACAATCAGTGAGACAAAATGTTCTTCGCACCTGCTTCTAATTACTAACTGAAGTTTGTATTTAAAACACAAGCAGTAATCAGGGTCAAATGTGATAGGATAATGAACAATCTTTTTATCATTATCTTGCAAATATTTAGAATTATCAAGTACCATCGTTTAAAATATCGAACGGAGGAAACCTAACCGACAGTAACATGAAAAAAGGAGTTGCTTCAATGAAACTTCATTGCTTTTTGTTCTTTTCTTAAGTCTTAACTTTGAATGAATTCCTTAATGCAGTTAAGAATACTAAAAATGGTCTGCAAAATCCTGATAGTAGCTCAACTATTTACAGATATAACAGAGTTCCTTTCCAACTAAGTGAAAACTATAAAAAAAATTGTACTTAATATATTAAAGCAATTTTAGTATTCTAGCTTGCGTGACTTATAGGTAGGTTACGAATACGCGAAATTATAAGTGATGTACTGATGATATATGGATAATCAATGGCCTAGTCACATCACAGAATTTTGTTGGTGCTGCAGTCCTCAGCTTACGACGACTTAATCGCGGATTCACTTTCATCATAACAAGAGAAAAGTTAATAAAAGACAGATTTGAATTTTGGGCATGGTTGTAGTAAGAGTGGGTTAAAACAAAAAAAAATGTCGTTGCTGTGAAAACAATTTCAAAAGCAAACTTTTCAAACGGTGATGGTACGTCTGTTCTAAAATACAAAATAAAAATAAGCAAGTGTACTAAACACCACTTCACTTGAATATACGCCGGACAACTTTTGTTTTTTATATTACCTTTTGAAAATATGTTATGCTAATTTCAGTGCATTCTACATGATTTAATCAAATCTATGCAGTGAAACTTCAGGGGTACCATCTTCGAACAAAATGCTACACTTTCATATTTTCTATAAATCTTCCAAAGCGGTAGCCCATTGTCGTACGAAAAATTATAATTACTGCACCAGCATTCAGCAGCAGTTATCTGGATACTGCATCAATACTAATTAAACTAATTTGAATAACTTCCAAAAGGGGAAAACGAATATTGAAACAAATACCTACCTGTCACAAAAATTAAAACTCTTATAACTACGAATTTATAAAAAACAGTGGTATAGTCATAGTTGATGGAAGTTCTCACAACTTATAAGGCGACTGGAGTTCTATGCAGGAAAAGTAAAAACACTAATAAAACCTAATTTCTGAAGACAGTCTTTAATGTACGCATTCATATAGAATGAATGTTTATTAGTCAATTCGAGTCTAATAAAATGTTATGGTATTTTTCGCAGTTAGCGATTTTAATGGAATTTATTGACCTAATTGAAATTATTGACCTAATGTGACTAATTTAAAACTACTAAAAGTTTCGTATAATTCTAAAGGTACTACTTTTAGAATGTAAACGCCGCCGTTTGAGTGCTTTTATAAGTTTATCAAAAACAAAATAGTTCGGTTAAGTAAGGTATTTGGTTCTGTTGCTTACTGACAGGATATTAAAACAGGACGCAGTTTTTGTTGTTATGATATTAAATAATTTTTTACTCTATTATTACTACATATATTAACGGTGTCTACACATTTCTAATGCGATTTCAACTACTGGCAATATTATGACAACGGTGGAATAAAACGAAACGTCGTTCTATCTTCATTGCCTGTTAAGGAGTCTTTGACAAAAGTGAGATCCATAGACCCTGGTGTGGTGCATTTGGTATCGATTAATTTACTGCGCAGTTGCCAAAAGATCTTTGTCACCAGATCATCCCCACAGTCTTAGTTGTCCTGGCTTCAAATCCTACTTAGATTCATCAGTAAATAGCACGTACACTATTCATAAGCTCAGCTTTATTTTTGACAGTTGACGACGGTGACGACATATCATGTCGTTAGTTACGAAGTCTTTCTCCTCTAGATAATATTGACGTGGTAATATAGTTATCAGCTATTATTATTTGTTTTAGGTACCAAACAGGAGGAAGCATATTGGCAGGAAAATTGGCACTGGAAAGAGGTTGGGCAATTAATATTGGTGGTGGATTTCATCATTGCAACTCTGACAAAGGTGGAGGATTTTGCCCTTATGCTGATATAACTTTATTAATACAATTCGCATTCAACAACTTTCCACAAAAAGTCAAGAACGTGTTGATAATCGATTTAGATGCACATCAGGTTTGTAGGACAAGTGATATGTTGACTGACATTACATCAGTTGATTAGTTATAAGTAAGAAAAGTTAAAGTAAAGGGATACATTTTTGGCCAAACATATTTGCTTAAATATATGCTCAACCCTAATCGCACGTAGGCTTTCAGAGGAGGGAAAGCCTAATGTTGTAGGAACATTATATTTATTATTTTATTTTCTGTTATTTCATGGTATAAGTATACAGGCTGTCTCTGAAATAAGAGTACAAAATATTAAAAATGGGAAACCCAAATTATACTGAATAAGTATCCAAAAATTCGTACGCCAATTGCAATATCGAATATACAATTAAAAACTCATTGAAACGTCACGAATGTGCCGCCCATGGATCCACTATCTGTGTTTATACTATATCTTAAGGTCATTTGTAAATACAGCTGTGATATACAGATAATCATTGTATGCAGCTGATACGAGTCAACGACTCCAATATTATTACGTACGCGAAATTTAAAGCAAATTTCAAAGAAGATATTGAAAGTAAAATGTGGAATCTATTAATGAATAACTCTATTCACTTGTGCGTAATCTGATCAATGACAGCTGTCTGAAATAAACATCATTGTTAAAAGTTGATATTTGATGTGACGAAGGTAATGTGCGTAATTATTTCTTTTTTTCTCTTTCATAATCAATTGTTGGTTCTGAAAAAAATGCGGTGTGCCGTACTGCGTGACACCCCCACTTGCCCTGCAGCATCACGTGTACTTACACCTGCATTTCTGTTCACAATATCCAGCAATTCTTCTTCGGCTCGTAAATTTCGACGTGGTCTTTCACGTCCGCGACCTTCGTAATTTGGTAGCAATCGACCAGTTTCTCTTAATCTAAACACGGTATCCTTTATACACGTGTAAGACGGGGTTCTACGATTGGGGTATCGCTGCCGGTAGATACGTAGAGTTCTTCGACAACTTCCTCCTGCTTCGCCGTAGACATAAATCATATCGAACAACTCGCGTGTGGTAAAAGCCATATCCGATGTGTTCATGCGTAAGCATCCAGACAGACTGAGACTCAGAGCGTAGTTATACGTCGCGTGTTGCCTGCCCTACCTTCGTTGGTTAGAAGTGTAGTGTCTCAAATACCAGTGGCGTGACGGATATTTAATAAATATCTTTGCCATTTTTTTCCTCACGTATGCGTGGGAATTTTGGAAAAATTAATTTAGATAAAAGGTGTAATAAAAATAGGGCTTCCCATTTTTAATACTTTGTACTCTTATTTCAGGGACACCCTGTATATTCTAATTTAGTGGTGCAGCGCAATATCTATTTAATATTAAAGAATTTACACGTACATGATTGACAATACGCTTGTCGGCACAAAGCATCGCGAATTCAAAGAAAAATCAGTCTTCAGTATCAATATCTACAGGGTGTAGCATCTAAAACGCCTCGGACCATAGCTCCCCTATCATACAATCAACAAATTACCCCTAACTTTAGCGGTTTCCCGCTATGTTACATAAAAAATATGTACCTTTTGGGAATTTTCTAAATTTGCAATAAAATATAGCGTCGCACTAAAAAAAATTATTTAATACGCCACTTGAAAATGGCACGCCACTGATGACCAGAAATATTTCAGGAAGATGGCGATGGTAATTATGCACAACTTTGCTCTTAGACTTTCTTGGATATCTTGTATGATAGGAGTCCGACGCATCTTAGGTGCTACACCCTGTATAGTCATTTAAAATAATAAATTTTTTATTTTAATTTATTTTGTAAAAATATAGAAACAAAAAATTATTTATACGTTTAATGAGAGAAGACAATGTTTTAATATAGTTGATGAAAGTTTTGATTGGTTGGAATTGGTATTAATAATTAAATGTTCTGTCCAATCATTTATTTTAAAGAATCCTGTGTCTACCGGTTTCGGCTTAATGCCATCTTCTGGACACACAGTACGTCTAAAAGGAACTAGGTGCTACGTCAAATATGGTCCAAGTCCATTTGCGAACACATCACGAGAACCTTTAAGTTTTAAATAATTTTAACCTGTTTTGTAGTGTCTTGTAATTTTCTTGTGCGTCGTCTATATGTTGTAGTAATTTGAAAATTTTTAATATTAATGTATACCTATACAAATTTATTTGACGTAGCACCTAGTTCCTTTTAGACGTACTGTGTGTCCAGCAGATGGCATTAAGCCGAAACCGGTAGACACAGGATTCTTTAAAATAAATGATTGGACAGAACATTTAATTAACAATGTTTTAAGTTAAACCATAATATAGAAATGTAGAAATTCCATCAGATCACGAAGTTCGAATATATATTTATATTTAGTTTGTTTAATATTACTCCACTTGCACACACAAGATATCCGATCACTTCATACTACAAGTTAATTCATTCCATTTTCAACCGAAGACCAAATGAACTAAGAACCGATAAAATATCTGAACTAGGGTTAGTTATCCCTATCCTAAATTATATTTACAAGTGCCTTTTACCACTTACGTTGGCCTGCTCGAATTCTGAGAATTCCGAATTTATACAAAATGTAACTGTGAAAGAAATGTATTTTTACCCTAATAAATCCATCAACACTGAATAGTGGAGCGGGGCAGGTTCCCGATTTAAGGGGTCTTCTTAGTGTGACGGGTTCAAAAAATCGAAAATTTTTTTTTGCATTTTCTTATAGTTTAACATCTGGAAAACAAAATCCCAAAGGGATTTAGGCAGAATCGAAAAATTGGAAAAGTTATAGGCTTTGAAGCGGAGCGGCGCGTAGGTAGAAATCATGTACCTTTGATTAGTAGGTACGCGAAACTTTAAACGCGTTTTTCTCAAAATGACATTTTTTGAAATGGCTGCCACGATATCTCAAGAACCAATTGACCAATTTACTTGAAATTTTGCAGATATATTCAGTAGACGTGTCATTCTCGCCCGAACTAGAATCAAATCGATAGTCACAAAATTCGCAATGTACGACTTAAAAATTAAGCAATTTTTTTTGGGGGAAAATCGAAACTTTTTTTGAAAAGCCGTCATTTTATTATTTTTCAATTTTTTTCATTTGTTCTAGTTCGGGCTATAGCCACATTTACACAGAATAAAAATCTTCTTTAATTTTTTATTTCAGACAACCTGGACAGCTGATTTTATGGCAGCCATTCAAGACATTTTTTTTAGACGCTTCCATACAACTGCTGTAACGTCTAATAAAATCGATATTTTTACCTAAAAAAAAAAAACTGGATATTCAGAGTAGTTTTTTCCAAAAAAATTCCCAAAAATCGTCTTATTTTTAGGCCGTCACACTAGGAAGACCCCTTAATAAATTATTATTTTTCTTTATATTCTCTTTTAATAACTATCACACTGACAAAAGTCAATGCTGTTGCAATGATAGTTATTGTTACACCAAAGGTTCCAAAACCCAATTACTGGATTCTCTTTTAATATAAATGCTTTCAAAAAACGGGTAATTCTCTCGGGGAAGTTAAATTTTTTTTTTGGGTTTTCAATATTGATCTTGTGATCCGTATCATTAGTGTGCCACACTGGACGCCTAAATCTACCGTACCGATAATGAGCAATGTGTCCCCTAGTTACTATTGCTCTATTCGTTTGTCCGACATAAATTTTATTGCAACCCTGACACCCAATTTTATAAAAAACATCTAAGAATAATAATTTATTAAATCGGGGACCTGCCCTGCTCCACCATTCAGTGTTGGTGGATTTATTAGGGTAAAAACACATTTCTTTCGCAGTTACATTTTGTATGAGTTCGGAATTCTCAGAATTTGCGCAGGCCAACTTAGCCGGTAAAAGGCACTTGTAAATATAAATTTAGGGTAGGGATAACTAACCTTGTTTAGATATTTTATCGGTTGTTAGTTCATTCGGTCTTTGGTTAAAAATGGAAATCCACGAATTTCTGAAACAATTGTCCCGAATTAATTAACTCGTAGTGTGGAGTGATCGGATATCTTGAGTGTCTATTACTACGCTACATTCCTTGGATATCTTAGTATTACTCCATTTGAAACAAACATTTTCTTTTCCATTCATTGATTGCTTTTATTCGAAATATGTTTACATATATCCTGTTTCTTTAGCTGGATGTTTATTTATACAACTCACCTGCCTACAAAATTTTTATAGGGAAATGGTCATGAACGCGATTTTAAAGATAACGATAACGTATACATCATGGATGTTTATAATAGGCAAATATATCCATTCGACCGTGAAGCAAAATCCGGTATAAATCGAAGAGTAGAGTTATTGAATTTTACAAAGGACGACGAATACCTGCACAAAGTAGAACAGTTAAGTATTCCACTAAATTATTTTGCTACCTCAATGGATGCAACATCACTAATTTTTGTTGATAATATTGCTCCTGTTATATTTTTAGAAACATTGATAGATCCTTAAGAGAATTTTTTCCGGATCTTATTGTTTATAACGCTGGAACTGATATCTTAGAAGGTGATCCTTTAGGTCAATTATCTGTAACTGCTCAAGGGATAATCCAAAGGGATGAGCTAGTTTTTGCCAAGGCTCAACTCATTCATGTGCCTATAGTTATGCTGACCAGTGGAGGTTATACTAAGAAGACAGCTAAAATAATTGCAAATTCTATTATAAATCTACGCGAGAAGCAATTGATCAAAGGACCTCTTAGGATGGTAGAACGTTATTGAATATTTCGTTAGAAATATAAAAAAATCTTTTGTTGATGGTATGATGTTTATTGAAATAAAA
This sequence comes from Cetonia aurata, assembly GCA_949128085.1. Lineage (NCBI taxonomy): Eukaryota > Metazoa > Arthropoda > Insecta > Coleoptera > Scarabaeidae > Cetonia > Cetonia aurata. Next base: position 6,724,760 of record OX421885.1, read on the forward strand.
AAGGATGTGCATAATAAATAGTGCCAAACAAATCCTCAATTATCTCGTTGATGTATTGAATTGGTCGAAGTAAGCTGCCGTGGGTCTATTAGTGTATACAACTTTGCCCAAGTATTCTTCGTGATTTTTCTGTTGTATACCCATACGTCTGTTTTCTTCGGCCAATTGTTTCTCTTTCTCCCTAAAAGATATATGTATATAGATAATGTAATTAGTGATAGGTATATCTCGTGAGTAAATTAATTTAATAGATTTAGAATAACCATTATTCTAGTTTTAAAAAAGAAAAAAATATTTTACCAAATATCATACGCTTATATTCATCATAAAAAAAGAGAAATGTTTCGTAAACTATCGTGTTTTACTTACTTATTCTTCCTTTCCAATTCCTTGTCCATTAATAAGATAGATCGCTGTATACCGTTATGGTAATCTTGCCATTCTCTGTCAAAGCGTTTTTCCATTTCTTTCTTTGCCTGGTGCATCCACAAACAAAATAAAATATTTTTTTAGCAATGCGTAATTATTTACCTTAGCTTCTTCAATTTGCGCCAGCTGCATTTTTCGGATTTCAACTTTTTGGTCAGGAGTCATGCCTTTATACAAGTAGCCAATTTTTCGATTATTGCCTAAATTAGATTGAGCCACATCTGGGTTTTCTGTCATCATATCACTTGTTAAAATGTTATACATTTCAGCCGCGCTATCTTCTTTCTCCTTTCGTTCTTGGCATTTCTTCTGTAATTCCCTTTCGTCTGCCTGAAATTAAGATATTCCATAATTTCTATTTGAAAACATATGGAGAGGGGCTTTAATAGGCGAGGATCAAAAGATGGCGTTGCCGTTTCAAACTAGATAAAACAACTCATTTGTAACTTATTCTAATATATGTAAATTTATACGATCGATTGCAGACATATTGTTCTCGATAACAAATGGTTTTAGGCTTTTAATTTTACTTCACAAGCGTGCCAACCGAGAAATAAATGCGAAATAAAAAAGGATGAGTTTTGTAACTTTTAAACAAATCCAAACCTTAGTAGTAATGTAAGAATTCGTCCTACTATTTTAATTATTAATAATAACGATAGAGTGTTAAATTATTCTTGGAGATCAGAAGGGCTTTGAATCCGGTGTGTTCAGCTATAACCTAACAGAGATCGTGTCATGACAGCGCAATTATAGTTTCCTTTGTTGTCGAATAATTGAAATGAGTGTATAAGCAACAGTTATCGGTGCTGTTGCCAAATTCATTGCTTAGTCGGCTAGACAGTGTTTACATCGTATAATGAATCGGATATGAGCAGAAAATAAATATTAGGCTTGTTCATAGAAGAATCACAAACTAGTCACAGCCAATCATATACTGTGAAATCAGAGAAAGCTGTTTCGGATTTCTTTTAGTTAATCGAATCGCGTTTAACTAGTTTGTGATTGTTCTATGAACAGTATTATTTAAAACATTTTTGCTTTCTAGCGACCTCTATGGTTGACAGTTACTTCGTATAAACGCACTCTTCTGAATGCTTTTATTTTTATGAGTATTAAAAACTATAGTATCCAAAATATACTGAAGAATCTCACTCACTAAAGCTTTATTATATCTGCAACACGCTAATTCTAATCTTTTGCGGCAGTCCTTTTCCATTGTATCAAGTTCAATTGCTCTGCAATCTCTGGCTATGATAGCAGCTTTATATGCCTCTTCAGCTGCTTTTCTTTCCTTTTCGGCGGCTTCCCTTTCCATCATTTGCTGATCTAACCAGGATTTAAGTTGATCTCTTTGTGCTTTTTGTCTGTCCTCGCTCGACAGATCTTCTCCTTCGAATCTAGAAATGAAGAAGGGTAAGCATTGAACTTGCCATATTTAAAGCGAATAAATTTCAAATAATCAAAATGTCAAAAGTTACTTTTGAGCTGAAGAAGGGCCACATCTTGGGTCGTCGTCCCTGAGCCTAGCTGGTACTAGTTTTTTGAATAAGTTTGGATCGTTCAAGTCAAATTCACGGCGATCTTCGGGTTTTTGATATACTTTTCGGAACTGGTTTATTTCCTGTTGCACTTTTTTCCGCTCCTGTAACAATGAAAGCATTCGTAAGAAGCGTAAAATAGCGATTGTATTTGATACCTCTTTTTCTTTAGCTGCTAAAGCAATTGATATCTCGTCATACTTTTGTAACTGGGTAGCATAGAATTCCTCCAAACGTTTTTCTTCTAATTCTCGTTGCTTCTTCTCTGCAATTTGCCTTTCTAAACTTTGATAATCAATCTAGAATATTGCGTGAATGATTGATTTAAGTGGGTTATAAAGCATTGATATAAATGTGTTTTTCTTACACCAAACAGTCTAGCTCTCGGATTGAATATTCTCTTTTTTCTTTCTTCTTCGATGGCCCGTTTTCTTTCGATCAAAGCTGCCTCCTTCCGATCTTTGTCCGTCATCAATTGAAAATTTAACATTTTGTCTCGAAAATCTGTACTTCTAAAATGGTTTTAATGAATGGATTGATGTGGTGTGTACGATTCGATACTTGACAGCGGTTGTGTTAAACGAAATGTCAGGCGTTATTATGACAACGTATTTATTTGTTCGATACCAAACATGGCAAACACCTCATTTGTGAGTGAATGTGTGTTGGCGTGCTGATGGCCAGATTTAGTTCTATTCTAAAGAACACTAATCTATTTATTAACGAATGTGATAAGAAGTTCGATTGCCGGCATGTACCAATTTAAGCTTTAAGAGTTTTAAAAAGACATACTGCTGTATTTTGATTCGTATAAACTAGAAATTCCTTCTAGATTTTGAAAATGTTAACTAAAAGATGTTCATACGTGTTTATACGAGTATTACTGTTAATCACATAATTGTTTAAATAATATGTACATACTTACCTATTTCTATATCTAATGTTCAATAAATCAAGGCGTTCATAAAGGAAGTAATAATAACTTTTGCCACATAAAAAGATTCTTGCCATAATTATTATCTTTTTTTGTTTGCAATTTGTCGCCCTTTGAGCTAGCTCTTTTCGATTATTTATGTTGTTATTTCTAACTGTGTTGTTACCGAATGTTAGTGATTAAAATATGAAGGCTAACTACATAGGAAAAACTTATTTTCAATTTTCCAAGTAAAAGATATTACTTATTTTTTATTGCAAATGTACTAACATTGTTTAAGGATATTTTAAAATTTGTTTGAAATTTATAAGGTTTTCTAATAATAATAATAACAACAATAATGGTGTAATGATCATACTTTTTGCACCGACCATAATTTAAGTTGAAGTAACAACTGCTAAACATGCTTCGAAATAAACTTTGTGTTTTGCGGTGCTGGAGTTTCGAGGATGTATTGATGTATGTAGGTATGTAATATTAAGGTGATAGGTGATAGTACACTGCGATCTGAAAGATCTATTGTGTCCCATATTCGCGCTCCATTTATAGCTGGCCGTCCAGTCTGATTCTTTTTAAAAAGTGCAGAATGTCAGAAGGACCCGGGTTAGGTAACTCTCCCTCTTCAATTTCATATGCATCCAGGTGCAGCGCCCTCGAGTTGCACACACAGATGTTTCATCCTGTTCGCCACAAAATCTACATTCGGCTGCCTCCGCTATTCCAAGTCTGCTTAGATGTCCGTTCAGTTTACAATGGTCTGATAGCGTCCCTGTCTATTTGTGAATATTATTTTTACTCAGGTTGATGCATTCTGCAGATCAGTTCTAGTTATAGGTTCGCAGAAGAGTTTTAGCTTGCTTGATTCCCTGGAGATTCTCCCTGTATTTGGATTTTCTCTGCTCTACTTTACTTTTGAGTTTCTCCAGTATTATACTGCTACGTATCCCGTAAAATGTTCTGGCCATACAAAAGATATTCTAGCCCCTCTCTTAGCGAGATTATCTGTTATTTCGTTTCCTTTCACTCATGTGTGTCCCGGAACCCACGGTAGGGTTACCTTGTTCCTTTTGCCTAGCTCGTTTAGTTTTTCTAGACACTCCCAAACCATTTTGGAGCTGATCATGTTTGACCTCAGCGCCTTGATAGCTGCTTGACTATCAGATATTATGATAATCTCTTGCTTTTCGTAGTTGTCTGTCAATTTTGAACTGGACGCATTCTTCAATAGCGTGTATTTTCGCCTGGAAGATATTGGGTACATCCCCAAGCTTTCGAAATATTTGGTTCTAGGTCCATATATACCTATTCCAGTTTCTTCTGCCGTTTTGGAATCATCCGTGTACCATTTGATGGCGTTTCTATTGAGTTTCGGGATGATGTCTTTATCCATTCGCTATTGGTGCTAAGCTTTGTGGTAATTTTTTTCACGAAGTTGAACTTCCTTGGCATGTTCCAGGTTTGGTCAGCTTCAGGAGGCTGAGGTCTATGCCTAACCATTCCTTCTCCGATAAATCTGCGTGTGGTGCTTTTGGCTGTGCTCTCCACCAAAATGTGACGAGGAGTAAGATTTAGGACCACCTCCATAGCTGCTGTTGGACAGGTTCTCATCGCCCCAGTTATGCATACACATGCTAATCTTTGCACTTTGGGGAGATTAGCTCTCGCGATGGCCAGACTAGTTCTTTTGTTCCAAGCCACTGCCCCACACGTGATCATTGATCTCACTATTGCCGTATACATCAAGAGCAGTATTTTTTACATTAGGGTTTTTGTTGCCTTGTTAGCTACTTCAAGTTCATGCTTATTCCACAAAAGTTTCACCTTTTGCCCATCTACTTTTTTTCTTGAGAGTGGGTTCCCTTTTAAAAAATAATAATAAAATATTCTACACTCCGCCAAAAAAGTATCGCATAATCTTTGTTTGTAGCATAAAGTTGTAAATATACTTTAATGCGCTCTAAGATATAATTTCTATGATTGTTTAAATAAAATACAGGCCAAATAAAAACAAGAACTCATACTTGAGATTTTTATTAAAACAAGAAATTATAATTTTGGAAAGAAAAATGTCATAACAGTAGCTTTTAATACTGAGTATTGCCACCTCGGGCTCTTATGACCGCTCGCATACGGTTTGGCAGAGATTCGATTAACCTCCGTATATAAGCCTGATCCAAATTCTCCCACTCGTCACGGAGAGCATTTTCTAGTCCATGCAGGTCCGCTGGGGCAACATTTTGGGTTCGTATCCATCTGTGAAGGAGGTCCCACACGTGCTCGATAGGGTTCATGTCCGGACTTACCGCAGGCCAATCTAAAACTGGAATACCAACATCGTTAAGGTATTCCTGGACGATTATTGCAACATGCGGTCGTGCATTATCGTGCATTAACATGAATTCGTTTCCTATAATTGGCGCATATGGTACTACATGTTCTTCTAAAATGTCCGTTATATACCTGTGGGCAGTCAGTGTACCTCTGTCTACTGGTACTAACTCTGTACGACCTGTTAAACAGATGCCTCCCCAAACCATAATAGAGCCACCAGCGAAATTAGGTCTAGGTCTGATATTACACTGCGAATAGCGCTCACCGTCTCGTCTGTACACTGAGATACGCCTATCTGAGGTGTAAAGACCAAATCTTGACTCATCTGTGAAGAGTATATTGGCCCAGTCATTAATGTTCCAATTTACATGTTCTCTGGCAAACCTTAAGCGAGCCACTCGGTGGTTCCTAGTGAGACGAGGGGCTGTTACAACTACTCTAGCTCTTAGAGAGGAAGGCCTTATAGTAGGAGTAGGACCTTTGGCGACAGAAGATATAATGGTAGCTGAAAGGAACTGTTGGAATAAGGTATCTTCCTATATTGAAAGAATATGAAAAACTAAAAAAGAAACAAATCTAAGAAAGATGGAGAAGATAATTATACGGGACACGACCTTGTAGTTATATGTTAAATGGTTCTGTGGTGGATTCAGGTCCGAAAAGATGGAGTTTTTTAATGGATGAGAGTCCAAAACAACGGGCTCTCTTGCCTGAAGGTGCAAGGTTGCTTGCCTCGGAAAAAAATCCATGTGGTTTTGGCTTTATCTTGTAATCATACAGTGTGAACTTGTAGACCAGTAGTACTACTTATTACTAGTTCATTTTGGTTTTTGCAACAATGAAAGATTGCAGGGATTTTGTACGAATAGCGAAGATAGTGGGAGTGGCTACCTTCTCGCGTGCGAGTTATACTGATTCTCCATATTTCTGCATGTGTGCCCCACTCCATTGGGTACACCCTCCTGATGTTGCGCTTCTGTCAACTCGGCAAAATCGTACTGTAGTTACACGAGATTCAATATCGTCACTTGTTTCAACACAACGGACACGCAAAATGTCCGGTCTAACGTAGTCTACACGCCGCGTGGAACTCAGGTGCATGGAACGTTGAACTCACACTGTGACTTAGACCGGACATTTTGGGTGTCCGTGGGTGTACGCCTGCCCATTAGTCGCCAAATGAAACGGTGCTGTAAATTTATGGTGTGTGCCATTACTGTCCATGAACAAAGTAAAATCTAAAATTGCTGGCATGATTGGAGACCAGCGTAAGAGGAAGCCCAATTTATAAGTTTTATGAATGATTTTTTTAAATTAAATAATAGATAAATTATGTTCCGCAGACGGTGGTATTTTCGTTTATTTAGTTGGAATGGTTTTCTAGAAAAACGGATTTAATGAGAAATCTGTCTGAAGTAATCTCAAGAGCAGGAAGGCGGGATTTCCTTAATACCTTTACATACCTTCTAAGTGGCACTTGGGGCGGATATCCATGGTGTCACCTCAAAAATGGAAACTATTAAATTTAATAAAAATCCGATAAACGTAAAAAAACAAAGGTATGTAATTAATTGTTTGTGTTTATACTCTACCTAATGGAATTTTTGTAAAATTTTATTTCTTTCACAGTCGGGCGACACTCCTAAACAGGTGGCACCCGGGCCAGGCGTTCCTACCGCCTCCACCTGACTTGCTAATGCGTACGCATAGCATTTTTCAAAAATGCTTTCTAAGGGCCATTTCACCATGTTTTTCCGGATAAAACCTTTGCTAGTCATAATAATAATGATAATAGGAGCCCAAGGAATTTTAAAAATGGTTAAGAAGAGTCAGATATCATTTTTTTAGGGACTGTTTCTTTTTACATTTACATTTGTTTGCCTTATCTTGGTTCTATATAAAAATAAAACAAAATTTTACATTTATAATGCTTTTATTATTTTTTTTTTGATGTCACATGCAATTTTATAAATTTTGCATTAAAGCTATTATTTTGTGTCAAGAGTGAGTTACGTAGAAATGTTCGCTAATTATATACAATAAGTCTGAATCCTGTACAAAAAGGAACACTTACATTTTTCTACTAACGCCTACGGAGGTAAACCTTGCATATGGTAATATAATTTTATGAAATAGGAGTATTTTTAGCTATAAGAATTATGCACATTACAAACAAACCGACACATTGTAATACATGTATCTTATCTCCAAAATTTTTAGAACGAACGCTTTCTTGGTAACTTTTTTACAAATGTTAGATAATAATTGAGAACGAATATTCAGTAAAACAAATTACTGTATATACACAAATATTTATAGTTTTGTTATTTAATCTGATATATAGTTAAATTAAGGATTCCATTTGATACAGAAACGATGCGCAGACAACATATTCAGCGCTACTGTAAAGTTGGTTGCATCGATATAGGTATCATTTAGAGAAGATGCGCTACTAACATTTATTTATTAGTACAATTTTGGTTTTAAAATTTAATTAGTCCCATTAGTTACTTCAACAAAATTTAGCTTGCAATTATATGATAAAAATAAGTAAACAGCTGTCAGTCTTTGTAAATAAGATACAATTATGTAAACCTATAATAATTAACAATATTTTTCAAGTGAATTTTCATTATGACTTTGACAGTTAATTACATATGAATTTTTACTAATTTGAATAATTTCTAGAAATAATGGTTTTGTTTAATTATTTCAATATTCTAAAAATTTTACTCTTTAGAATAAGGTAGATTGAGCATTAAATGGTAAAACACAATTTATTGTTCTGCATTAGGTGGTTTTATTGGTTTTATTTGAAAAGTTTGGGGAATATACAAGGAGTATTAGGTAGTAAATGATGATATTGTCTTACTTCTCATTAAAATGCTATCAATTTTGATATTTTATTTATAAAGACTAATAGGTGTCATAGTTTATCTCTAAAGTTATATTTGGTCGGTAGTTATTTTTTTGTTTTCCAGTTATGAAAAGCAAAGTGGAAACAATGGATGTAGGCATGTTTAAATACATGTTATGATATTACAAAAACATATAGTTTAGTATTCTGATTATCAAGTTTTATTTCAACCTTAAGTAAGCTAGGTAGGTACATTTTAATTGTGTGTAGATATATTTAGGTGGTTGCGACAGTGGCTACACATACTTCAGTTGTTTTTCTTTATTATGGGCTATTTTAATCGATTGTCAGCTATAGTCTAAGATAAGTTAACGGTTAATACTAAAATATTAATTAAGTAGTTGGTAATCATTTGCAGCTTAGATTCTACTTTTAATGTGAGGTAATACTAGTAGCTCTAAAACATGTCATAGCTTTCGTCTGTGTTTGTAACAATTATTAATTCATTAATAGGAAATAAAAGTGCTTACATGATACTTTACAAACAGTATACATTTAATAAACGTTAAAAGGAATTGCTAAGAACTATTATTTTTGTACCTATATGAGGAAGAAAGATTCCCAATAAAAAGAATAAAAAAGTAAGTAATATAAATATTGGTGGTTGAATTGCGTGTCATATATCATAACAATAATTGCGTTTCATCTAAGAGCTTTCGAGATTATTGTGCCATAACGTGCGGTTTTATTTCAACTGAAAAGATAAGTTTTACGTCTATATCCGATAGAGTAATAGCAGTATTGGTAAGTGACCCTTCTTCAGCTTTTATCTCAGTATATATAAAAATAATGGCGATTTTGTGGTCCGGGCTTATTACTGTCGTACTGGGCGTTCCAAATAGCTTACAATTAAATATTGTATTAACAAGGCAGACTTCTAGTTCTTAATAAAAATTTACGTGAGATCTTATCAAAATTATTTTGTTTTTATAAAAGCTAATCTTCGGGGCTTGCGAATCGTAACCAAAAACCAAAACTGCGGTTGAAATGGGCTTTCAAATTCTATCAACTTCTTTGAGTAAAAATCTCTCTTTTTTAATGTCTTGCGAATTTCACAGTACTATATATAGCTTTTAGCGGATCTTTTAGGCCCAGAGCTTTGGAATTTTCTTGAATATCTTTCTATCTTTAACCTTTTCTTTCCATCTATTTAGATCTTCTAGAACCGTATCTCCCAATCTTTCTCTTAGTCTGTCTATCTTCTTTCTGTTCCCCGGTTCTATACTGGCAATTTGTTTGGCTATTCTATCTTCTGCCATTTTCTTTATGCATCCCAGTCGCTGGTGTCTCCTTGCTACTAATGGTTGTATCTACTTTTAGTTACTGATATACATCAGTTCTTTCAGTTCATTTTCAGTTTCTCTCCCTCCTAGAATCCTTATTAACATTTTACACTCTCATCTCATCAATTCCCCTTTTTGTTTCTTGTTTAGCGCCCAAGTTTCACAGCTGCACAATAATGTTGGCTTTAAAATAGATCTATATAGTCTTAATTTAGTTCTCCTCGACAGGTAGGTATTTGGAACGGATTAAGTGATTTATAGTCCCTGCACTTTTATTAGCTTTCATAATTCTCATGTTAATTTCGTTTTCTTCATTGCAAGTGTTGGTTGAAATTCTTTCACCCAATCAAATTCTCAACTTCCTTTTCGTGTTTCCACTTTAAATGTTTCATCTGTGTGTCCCTATCCTCATCAATTTACTTATCTTGCATTAATAATGAATCCCATTCTTGCCGCTGCGTTTACTAAATTTCTGATTATGTCTTTTAACGTAATCAAATTCTTTTGTCTTCTTATAATTATGGGCATATGATCTGCATAACAAATAACCTGGTGACTTTCAAGGTAAATATGTCTTTCTCTATTCAGTTTGCTGTCTCTCATTACCTTTTCCAGTGTAAGACTGAACAATAATCTTGACAGAGGGTCGTCCTGTTTGTGTCATCTTCATAAGTCTCACCAATTTTGCCGCAATTTCGAATTTAGAAAGTGCGTTAATCAGGCTATTCTAGAGATACAATCGTACGCACTTTGAAGTCCAGGAAAAGCTGGTATTTTATAATCACATCATCCGAGTATGATTCCAATTTCCTCTCAATTCTACTAACAAAGACCTTATATACCACAGCCAGTGAGGATATCCCTCTGTAATTATTGTTTCAATTCCGAAGCATATATTCCTTCCTACAAATTTCTAGTATCAATTGAAATGCATTTTCTTTCAGTTCTTTTCCAGCATATTTTATATTTTCTACTGTTATTCGATTTGCTCCTGGACTTTTGTTAGTTTGGTTGTTCTACTATCTCCTTAATTTTCTAACTAGTTGGTTCTGTCACTTCTTCCATATTTGATATCCTATTTTTCATTGCTTGAATATTTTCTTTCCCTCATTTGGTCAATGTTCCCTTTCTCTCCACTACCTCCCTGTCGTCCCCTATCAGATTCCTTTCCTTATCTTTTGTATAATCCGCAGCACTAATTTGAACATTTCCCATGACGCCTTTCCTGAAGCTTCTCTTTTCTTTTTGTTTAGAACACTTTCATTACATACTAAGCTCTGGTCGTTGGCGGAAGCCCCGCCCTCACGGGCATTTAACGTCATCAGCTCGAAGAGAGTTAATGGCTAGCGTACAGTACTAAAGACACATATTATAACAAAAACTGAATTACGATTTTTGAACGAATCGCGAAGATAGTGGGGATTGCTATGTTCTCACGTGCGAGTTAGAATATATTTTTCGGGCGTCTCATTCCATTGAGCACACCCTCTTGCTATCGCACATCCGCCTCCTGAAATTGCTGGATCTGTATGTTATATTCTAAACAGTTTATTTGGAAGCGAAAGTGGCTAAAGTTAGCTTTTGCCGTCTTAGAAATGCCCTGGCAGAGTTTTTCAAAATTTTAACTTAACGATAAGTCAAAAATTGCAAACATTTTTTGAATTCCTAATTTCTATTTTACTTGCTTGTTGGAATTGATTGGATATTTAAAAAATTAATTTAAGGCACTTTTTGTTGCCCAAAAAATATCAGGATTGAATCACTAAATTTAGAATTTAATAAAAAAATCTGAATTCCTTAAAATCTGTAAAACTTGAGTTTTTAGTTTATTTATTTCTCTTTTTAGTACTAGTGAACTCATAGATATATGACAGGCAATGTTTAACAATTGTTATCTTGAAATCGGCAGCAGATACAAGCAGAAAAGCGAAATTTTAGACAAGCCCTAAAGCACTCTCAGTTCTTTCTTCAAAACTGTTATTCAATAAGTATTTGTTGTTTGTAGTTGGTATGGGGAATATAGAACAGCTAATCCTATCAGTAGGTGTATTAGTAATTCCTTAAAAGCGCGTTGCTTATTCGACATTCATGTATGTAGGTAAGCAACTATATCACATTTTCTCAAGAAAACTTTATATAAAATAACGGAATAATATTCAAATTTAGATTATACATTTTTAAATAAATTCTAGAATAAAGCGATAAAACTAAAGGTAAGAGATATTATCGTTTTTAATTAATTAAAATTGTCGTTCAGACCAAATACCGCGTTGCACCACAAGAAGAACTTATAATAGAAACAGAAAATACTTACTTATTAAAGAAAGGCTAAAAGTGATATATTTTATCATGGGACGTGAAGCTTGTCAGTCAAGACGTAGTTTGGACGCATAACGCATTGAGTGGTATCACTTTTACCTCACGTTTCAGATCTTTTCTAATTCTATTATGAAATTCAACAAGCATTAAGGTTTGACGTAAATTTTATAGTATAGATATTTGACATTAACTTGTCATATAGTCTTTCGTTCTAATTAATTGGAACTGTGGCTAGGAAGTAATAAAACAAATTTTCCTTATTTGAAATGACGTTTCGGCATTCTTTGTATGCCTTTTTCAAACTAAGTAGAACAATACGTTTAAGGATGTACACGTCAATTATAAAAAGATTTCGTGCCTTGTACTTAAAACATGAAGTTTTAACATATAAAATTTTTCTCACAAACAAGAACGAAGACAATATTTTAAAAATATACCACACGCGGAGTAGTATATTGTCATATACTGTACTGTCGTAATTTAAATCATGACATAATATGTCAATGTCAATGTCAAATATGTACAATCAATAATAAAACCAAATACATTTTACTTAACCAAATGATATTCAAAATACAGGGTGTCTCAGCTTTTAGTTTACAGGCATTATCTACTGTATAGTTAGCAAAAAAATGTTCAAATAAAAGTTACTTGATATGATGTTATGTCGAAAATGACATATGCAGTTTTTTATTTGTTCGTGACCTTGAAAGAGATTTTAAGATTAACTTTGATTTTTTAAAAGGAAACATTTATTTTTTAATGTTGCGTATTATTTATTAGAAATTAACAAACAAGTTTTGTTTGACACATTTTTAAATTTGCCTTGTCAGTTTTGAAACAATTCGCATTAAGTTGGTACAGTGATATTACAAACTTGTCAATCCGAAAAGCCGGGATCTGACAGTCTCGGTTTTATAATAAAAATTTGATCACATTCTCTTCATTTCTAGCAGGAGCATTATGGTTGGCATGTTTTACAGTAGAAGGAAGTGAACCAGTTCGTAACTTTGCCTCTACTTTGCTAAATGTTGTATGTGATGGATAAGTGCGTCCCGGAAATCTCTCTTCATACAAATTTGCAGCTTCTCGAGAATTCTTTCTGCATTCTCCGTAGATTCATAACATATCTACATATTCATTTGAATCGTATGTAAACGGCATAGTAAATAACTGAAGATAACAGAAATCAAATTTTTATTATAAAACCGAGATTGTCAGATCCCGGCTTTTCGGATTGACAAGTTTGTAATATCACTGTACCAACTTAATGCGAATTGTTTCAAAACTGACAAGGCAAATTTAAAAATGTGTCAAACAAAACTTGTTTGTTAATTTCTAATAAATAATACGCAACATTAAAAAATAAATGTTTCCTTTTAAAAAATCAAAGTTAATCTTAAAATCTCTTTCAAGGTCACGAACAAATAAAAAACTGCATATGTCATTTTCGACATAACATCATATCAAGTAGTTTTATTTGAACATTTTTTTGCTAACTATTCAGTAGATAATGCCTGTAAACTAAAAGCTGAGACACCCTGTATATTAATATTAATAATATTAATAATTTTAGAATGCGGTATATCTAAGTCTCTATCACCAATGTAGTTGTGATACGTGCGAGGGTACATATTCAAATAGGTCGAAATAATTGCTGCAACTTTGTAAATTCGAGATACACAACGCCCAACAAAATAATAGAACAAAATCATTAATTTTGAAACAATTTGTTTCTCGAAGGAACCCTTGATTATATTTTCTAAAAATTAATATTTTTGTGACAATTTACCCCACTTTTGGTTTACACTTAATAACGACATTGAAAATTTGTTTAAATGATAAATTCTCAGTTTTTTTTTTTAAATTTGATTGATATTAAATATAAATATTTAGTTTAATTTAAAGCTTTCTTTGTATGGTTACAATTTAGTGTATTTATGACAAGGAGGACAAACAGATGTGCTTATTTTTTTATAAATTTTATTAACTAAAAGTAGAATGTGACAAAATTAGTATGAGAAGATTCAATTTCTCCATTGAACTGGAGTAGCAAATAAGCACTCACAGAAATTATCGTAGAGCAAAACAATAGATTAACTAAAACATCAAATTTAACAACTGTTTCTAAGTGAACTTACTGCTGCTGCGTAAAATTGCTGTCAGGCAGTAACTTAATCGACACCAAAAACTTGTTACTGCGTTGTATGTCGTACTTATCTTATGCATAATAGCTACTAACGCCTGGAAGTTTCCAAATGTAATTCTCTTTATATATGGGTTTTATTTAATGTGACAAGATGAATGAGAATGTTGTACAATACTTCAAAGTTTGTTAAACTAGGGAAAATAAACAAAAGTTAAACAACTTTGGAGATAGCTGCTGTAAATAATATATACGCATCGATTATGAATTACTTGGGACTGAAAAACTCTTACTTCTATATGCGAACTCTGACAATTATACATTGGGACTAAATAAAATACATATATAATTTAGGTATTCGACTGTTTATTCTTTTTAATATTGCCTATTTGCAGCACAAAATAGAGAAACGTTTATTCCACCAACTTCAGTTATTTTATGTGGTAACTAAGCGGTGAGATATATCACAAAGTTGCATTTCTAAGATAAATAAATATCTCCCTTATATTTTATGACTACTTGTTGGACATTTTATCAGCTAGGGATCTTCAGGAGCAAATGTCTTCCTAATTTGCTTTATTTTGGCATTAAATTCTGGTAATATCCGGTATGGGTTATTCCTTGATGTTGGTTTCATTTTAAGCCACATTGTTCAATAGTACCAAAGATTTCATTTGCGTTCACTGCTTGCTAAAGAACAAAAAAAAAAAAAAGAAAGACGCATGGAGCAACAATTTTTGGCAAGAATAATTCTAAGAGCTAAAGTAGAAATAATAATGGTTCTTGTAATGTTCACCGCCAAAAATTTGAAACTTTCAATAGATTGTCAGATCATATCCGGCTGATATTTTCTATTCTGTTTCAAACCTGATGCCTTACTGGTTCATTAAAATTATCCAAATATATTAAAATAGACGTTCATGATCAAAAAAAGGAACCAGTAGACTTAGATCAGCTCAAAGAGACGATATTACTCATTCATAAATGTTATCCCCTGAATGGAATTTTTTTCTCATTTTTGTGCAAATATTGGAATATTTTCCAAACAGATCTGAAGGATGGCGAGGAACAGTTGTATTGCCACGATGACATTAAGTTTTTGGATACCACTCGATGTGAACCTTCCTGAACCTATTGCTGTCTCTCCCTTATCGTCTTGTGATAGCAAGAGATCGCAAGGATGTCTTAATTCTTAATGAAATAAAACTACTAGATTTCTTTATGAAGGGTTTTAGAAAATAACGCTCCATTAAATTAGGGCCAGGGAATTATTATCACTTTATTATTAATAATTTATTATAATTAATATAATCACTAGTGGAATAACACTCAGTGTTATTCCACTAGTGATTTGGTGAAGAGCATATCTTCCAAGGTTTACCTTAGCCGAAAACACTATGTTTAACACTGCTCTTCACTTGTTTCTACTGAAGATGGCAACTTAGTTGCCGAAATACGTATTTAGATTTGTTATCTAATTTTGTGGTAAGGGATTTTTTCACCTTTATTTTGGGATTTTTGTTATAGTTTTCAAGCCACAGTCTCCACCCATCACAGAATTAATATTTTAAGTATTTTTTTAAGTAAGGTAAATTGTCCCACTTAGCAAAGTCGCTATGGTAAAAAGTGGAGAAGAGTGGTAAATCAAAGAATAGTAGTAGCTGTGAGTGGATAGTATGTGAAGCAATCCGTTAAGATAAGGAGCTTTTAAAAAAGAAAGGGGAGTTATTAATTAGTGCTTCTGTTGAACGATACAGAAGGGTCGATCAAGGTAGGTAGGTACCGAAAAATATAAAAACGATTCTAGATAAACCTGGATATAATCAAACAAGAACTAAGCAGTAGGAAAGAGACGAGTAGAGAAATAAATGAAATCAGGAAGGAAAACACAACAACAACGATAGACACAAGAGAAATAACGGACGAAATTAACAGATATTTTACTAACTCACTTCAGTATGGGCGCAATCCCTAAAACTATTTTAAAAAACAAAACCCGGCCCATTATTTCATATATTTCTTCATGTGTTACTTCTACCGTAAGTACGTGTACAACCTCTAGCATTACAAACTCAATTTGCACACCAATGGTCAGTAGACTTTTACCTACAGATATACCTTTCGAGGAAGATCATGGTTGATATAACCAGTAGTATCCTAGAACCACACAATAACCCCTTCTTCCACCCAGCTTAAGCAAACATTTCCGGGAAGAAGAAAAGTAAATTTAACTCTACAAGCAAACACTGCTCCTTACAAATCAAATTTATATCAAGTATTTCAATTTCACAACACCAATACTCCCCAAAATTATACCATTTCCAACATGAGTGCGCTGCGTAACCCAATTCTACCCAAATTTGTTTGACCACCTACTTTTAATCCTAGTCAACATGACGCTGAAGAATTTATAAAGGCTTATTCATCAGCCGCAGAGTACAATACATGAGATGACAATTTAAAATTATGTTACTTTCTAAATTACCCAGTGCAGTGTAGTAGCACAATTTAGAGCTTTTGTTGAAAGAAATCCCACTGCCAACTGGTTAACTCACATACGCTGGTCATCTAGACGGGCGTCTAGTCTCTAACCGTCTCTCTAACCGTCTAACCGTCAAAAAACCACACGAATCCATTACGTATTACTTCTATAATAACACCTTGTTCCTTTGCGACGAAGTAAATAAGAATAAGAAAGAATCGGTAGTAATGCGCCGAGTTATAAATGGTTTGCTTCTATATTATTAGCACATGATAAATACCAGTCAACTGCGATGTCTAAAAGGCTACGAAAATTTAATTGATTTAATATCAGAAACGGAGCAGTCGGTTTTAAAAACCTCCATTCCGCAAATAAATGATTTAGAACAATCCCTTGAAACAGCTTTAATAGACATGGTAGGTAATTTATGAATGGAATTAAAGCACGAAATTAAATCCTCTTATAGACCTCCTTTAACACAAAATCAAACGACTAGGTTTCAGAATCAAAATTTTAGAATTACCGACGGCAGACCTATCTATTTCCGATGTAATAAACTTCCGTTTCCCGGCACCTCCACCATTATGTCACGGCGCTTCAATTCGACTTGCGCAACTGGGGCTAACTCGCTTATTACTACTAAAATTATTACTAAATAAATTTGGAAGGTGAATTGATCGATCCTTTTGTATCGTTGAACAGAAGCACTTATTACAATATACTGAATCGTGAATCGACACCTCGTATTATTGTTACGAATCGCATTTGAGTTCATTGTTTCTATTGAGTTTGTATTTAGAACGGTTCTTGTTTCATTTTGATTTTTATTGGTGCTTATGGGTATTTCAGCGTGACTGATGGTCCAGTGGCTTGCGCGCTTGGCTATCAGTCACGGGGTCCGGAGTTCAAATTCCAGGGCCTGCTCTCAGAGTGAGATTTTCGTGGTTATCCTCACTCCATGGCAAATTCTGAGAGACAAACACCTTGAGTCGCTCTATGGGCGCAGGCGTAATAATAACTCATGGTCGCCCGATGCCCCCTGTAATTGACGAAAGCTGTTCGCAGATGTGAAGGCATGAATTATTATTATTATTATTTTCAGAGATTTAAAATTGAAACTAACAAAGAGAACGTTTAGAATTATTTGACGAAGTACTAACTATTCAAATTTTATTCTATTATAAATAATACTAAATATATAATACACTCCGCCAAAAAAGTATCGCATAAACTAAAAATGGACATTTATGAACCAAGATATTTTTATACGTTCACAAAAAGTTTGCCTCGTGTATGTGAACTATAAAAACACTAACAAAATAATGGAACTTAGCGTTTTTACTTTTTTTTTCCTAAAAGAACACATTTAGGAAAATGCATATGTATAAGGTTTGTTCAGTTGTTTATTGAAAGTCTTCCTATACGGACAAATTTTAAAGTGCGAAGTCAGAGTTCTGTACCAACGCTTTTAAAACTAAAATGAGCAATTTAACTTCAGAACAAGTGGCTGCTATAGTTGCTTTAATCGAAGATGGACGATCTCAAGCATACGTTGCTAATTTGATGAACATCAATCAGTCAAGTGTTTCTAGAGCCGTAGCCAGATATAGGGAAACAGGCATTTACAGTAGAAGACCTGTACCAGGTCGTCCAAGATGTTCTACTCGCCAAGATGACCGCTATTTACTACTACAAGCATTACGTCGAAGACATGTAACTTCGAGACAATTGCAGAACGACTTGGCTAGAGTCAGAAATACTCGTGTGAGTACTCAAACTATTCGGAATAGGTTACGACAGAGTGGATTAAGAGCTAGAGTAGCTGTAACAGCCCCTCGTCTCACTAGGAACCACCGAGTGGCTCGCTTAAGGTTTGCCAGAGAACATGTAAATTGGAACATTAATGACTGGGCCAATATACTCTTCACAGATGAGTCAAGATTTGGTCTCTACACCTCAGATAGGCGTATCTCAGTGTACAGACGAGACGGTGAGCGCTATTCGCAGTGTAATATCAGACCTAGACCTAATTTCGCTGGTGGCTCTATTATGGTTTGGGGAGGCATCTGTTTAACGGGTCGTACAGAGTTAGTACCAGTAGACAGAGGTACACTGATTGCCCACAGGTATATAACGGAAATTTTAGAAGAACATGTAGTACCATATGCGCCAATTATAGGAAACGAATTCATGTTAATGCACGATAATGCACGACCGCATGTTGCAATAATCGTCCAGGAATACCTTAACGATGTTGGTATTCCAGTTTTAGATTGGCCTGCGGTAAGTCCGGACATGAACCCTATCGAGCACGTGTGGGACCTCCTTCACAGACGGATACGAACCCAAAATGTTGCCCCAGCGGACCTGCATGGACTAGCAAATGCTCTCCGTGACGAGTGGGAGAATTTGGATCAGGCTTATATACGGAGGTTAATCGAATCTCTGCCAAACCGTATGCGAGCGGTCATAAGAGCCAGAGGTGGCAATACTCAGTATTAAAAGCTACTGTTATGACATTTTTCTTTCCAAAATTATAATTTCTTGTTTTAATAAAAATCTCAAGTATGAGTTCTTGTTTTTATTTGGCCTGTATTTTATTTAAACAATCATAGAAATTATATCTTAGAGCGCATTAAAGTATATTTACAATTTTATGCTACAAACAAAGATTATGCGATACTTTTATGATTCAAAACTAAATTATGCGATACTTTTTTGGCGGAGTGTATTAAAAATCATAAATAATAAATATATATACCTGCACAGAGGAAAACGAAAGTACGTTTGGTGGGCGAGATAAACACTATGTGTTGCTATGGTAATTAAGCATACAAAATTATAGATTCTTTATCTATACCCTAGTGTCATGTTGGTCAAACTAAAGCAGTTTTATATTTAACATTTTTATAACTTTTGAAATAAAAAAGTTGCAGCAATTATTTTATACATTTGAGAGACTTACGCACATATTTTTTCAGCACGTTCATAAATGCATAAAATATTTTTAATATGATAAAATCTAATTTTATACTGGAGTGTAGAGAATATAATACAGAATATCTTATTTACATTGTACAATAGATTGCGTTAAAGTATATTTATTATATGTAAATTATTCTACAGTTAAATTACTCAGGCAAAATTGAAATGCCGATGGTGAGAGCTTTATACGAAGGGACCCAGCCTACGGGTTACTGTGCTCTTATTAAACAGCCTGTCTTGCAATTAAAACAAGTGTACAAGATTACGACCTCCATTAATTCCTTGCAGTTCTGCTATACGTTCCTCAGAGGAAATCAGATTTTATGAAAATGTGCCGGCTTTTAACGTGCATGCCGAGCGCGCGGCTTTTACAGATTACGTCTTCATTATATTGGCCGATCGATTTAATTAAAATGTTAATTTTGGGTAACTTTCTGGCCATTTCAATAAAGTATTAATTACATTCAAAGGATTCTTCTTTTTTCATTTAAATTATTCTAATAATCGCCTAATGGTCAATAATAATAGTTTATTGTAAAAGAAATATATAATTAGAAAGGTAAAGGTGGTCAAAAAATGGTCAAAATGGTTCATTTGAATGTTTGGGAATTTTAGTAGAAATTTTCGTTTTAATTTTTTTTTTTTGAGTGTATCTATAGTCAACTGTAATCTACTATCAGAGATATTTTCATTTTCATAGCATTTCCGATTTAGAGAATGTCATCATTTGTAACTATTTAGGGCTAGTGATCTCCACTTTATCAAAAAAATAAAAAAATAGAGGAATTTTAAATTATAAATGAGAAACAATTTGGTTTTCTCTTATTTGTGGTATAAATTTGCAGAAATTCTAAACTTTATATAGTTTTTATATACTTTACAGTCATAATCAACACATATCAGTTTAAAATACCCACCCGATTTAAAGTTTTTCATTGTATTTAAAAGTTAATTTCGACAAGTATTTCCATCGTAATTTTTACATTTAATGGAGATTTCGACAGTGATATTCCTTTTCTAATTGAATAATTACAGTCTAATATATAAAACAATTACATTTTCCTGCAAACCAAAATTTATACCCTATAATATAACTTTTCTTTGCATTGGACGTTTTGTATTTATTGTATGGCAGTTATAACGAGAAAATATATTGCCCCACTCCCTCTTAATATTGCTCGTACTAATAATTTTTTTCTTTTTTTTCAAATATAAGTTAACGTAATAAAATATTACATAAGATGCTCATTATTTTCTGCAATAAATAATAATAACGTCTGCGATACCCACCAAAGTTGCTTTCTTAAGATTAAACAAAGTACAAATAATTAATGTGATTCCCACTAAGAGATGGCTTTGACTCCCAGAAACGTCCTCAGGATACGATAAGCGTGCCCACATAGATGTGGGATCCAATGCAGTAATCTCACCCAATTTTGGCGCCAGACGATGCTAGCATTTTTCGCTCTTAAATTATTGTTCCATTAAGTATTATTGAAATGCATGTGCCTTGCAAATTTGCAGTCCATCATTTCGTAACTAGCGGTAGTTTGTATTAAGCATTTACTTACAGAAAAGTAATAAGACGATAATGAGGAATGTGAACAAGATCTGGGAACAATAAAAGATAAACAGCACAGAAGGTATGGAGAACAATCTATTATTGGTTAATATCTAAATGAATTGACTCCGTAGATGTCTCGTGGATAACTCACAATTAGTGACATATTGCTTGCAAAAGAGTCGCACGTTTAGGATAAATACCAAATACTGTGGATGAAAAAACTTAAAAAGCGTGACAGCATCTTCACATCTAATTGCTGGTTGGAGAAAAAGTATCTGAACCTGAGCGAACAAGAGAGAAGATATCAGTGTCTAAGGGAACTAATATCTTCTTTCTTACATTCAGTGGAGTAGTTTTTCAAGTTAGCAAGCGATATTTGTCATGCATGCACCATATTTGACGCCATTAACTATTTTTGTGCTAAAATGTTTTCAAATTCGACTCATAATCAGTGTTACTAATGTGTCATGGTACAAAATGCTTATCCTGCGGAGGGTTGTTTCTATTACATGTGTAATTTATGTACATGGTATCGATAAAGTAATGCAATACGTTATTGTTTGTGAAACAATTATTTTTTGAAAAATTACGAAACATCTAAATTAAATTTTTAATTGGCGAAAAAATATTTTTTCACATTTTCTGTTTTTTAAGTGTGACGTCATTTGTTTTTTTAGATAACGATGGTATTTTCTTCCAACAGAAACAAATTATCCGGTATCTTCCGTGTACGATAATTGATCCAAGACCGAAGTAATAAATGTTTAATCATCAGTTAAGGAATATTCCAATATTCACGAAACATACTAGAACGAAATCTGTATTGTAGGGGTGTTTAGCTGCTCTAAATCAACTGGATCCTTTTGTGGCATTATTTGATCAAGAGGGTCCATCTTAATAGACCAGAAAACTTAAACATTCTGCACAAAATACAAAATGAAATAGAAGACATCATCCCGAAAAGATCAAAAAATCTATTTAAAAGGATACACTGTAAATAATTACAAGAATTGCTTCAGAGAAAACATCATCTTGTGAACAGTAAGCATAGTGTAGGACACAATCGTATACTCAGGTAATAGTAGAGAATTTATTTATGTTGGACAAGAATTCCATTGCTGTTTAAAAACAAATGATGAAGTTGTAGTTACAAAACAGAAAATGGAAAAAAAACTCGTCTAGGGCTTTTATAAGAATAAAATCGATAAAATGCTTAATGACGACTTATAAATATTGTGCGTTACTTTATCGATATAGAATTGTGACGAAATATTATAATTCCATAATTCTGTTACTTTATATAATTTAGTTTGGTTATTGTCACGCAAGATATCCGATCACTCCGAGCTACACCAATTTAATTAATTCGGGAGAATTGTTTCCGAAATTCGTGAATTACCATTTTCAACCGAAGATCGAATGAACTAAGAAACAATAAAATATCTAAACTTGCTTCGTTATTCTTACTCTAAATTTATATAATTACAAGTGCTTTTTTCTCTTTACCGCCTACCTTTGACCTGCTAGAATTCTGTGAATTCTGAATAATCTCATACAAAATACAACTGTAAAAGAAATGTGTTTTTACCTTAATAAATTCATGAGCAACGGATGCTACAACTGGGTGTGTTCCTGATTCAATAAATTTTGAGATTCTCTCTTGATATAAATGCTCTCATAAGTTTTTAATTTTTTTGGGGGTGTTACATTGTTTTTTAGTAGTTCAAGGTTCTCAATGTTGATTTTATGGCCCGTATCATTAATATGGTGCGCCACGCTGGATGAATCAATTCTCTCGTATCGATAACATGCGCTGTGTTTCTTAAATCTGGTTCCGATTGTCCGATTTGTCTGTCCAACATAAAATTTATTGCAGAACCCGCACTCAATTTTATAAACCAGACCTCTCGTTGACGGCTGGTTTATCCTTTGGAGTACCTAACAATTTCTGTAATTTATTCTGTGCGGTGAAACGTGTGTTCACATTAAGCTCTTTAAAAATGCTACCTATCCCTTTCGAAATTTGGTGAAACCGTAGTTTAATAAACTTTTATCGCGGGTTTAAACGGCAGAGGACATCTGTAGACTACATGTAATGTACTTGAAAGGATAAACCGGCCGCCAAAGAAAGATCTGGCATTTATAAAATTGGGTGCGAGGACTGTAATAAAGTTTGTGTTGAAAAGACAAAACGGACAATCGGAACTAGATTTAACACATTGCACATTATCGATACGGGAGGCTTGATTCATCCAGCATGGTGCAGCATATTAATGATAGCGTCCATAAAATCAACATTCAGAAGCTTGAACTACTAAAAAATGTAACATCTCCGAAAGAATTAAACGCTTATGAAAGCATTTACATCAAAACAGAGTCTAAAAATATATGGATCGGAAACATGCACCGTTGATTCGGTGTTGGCGGGTTCATTAGGGTAAAAACATATTTTTTACGCAGTGAGTTCAGAATTCACAGAACTCTAGTAGGTTAAAGTAGGCGGTAAAGGGAAAAAACACTTATAAATATAAATTTAGAATAGGATAACGAAGCATGTTTAGATATATTATCGTTTGTTAGTTCATTCGGTCTACGGTTGAAAATGGGAATCCACGAATATCCGAAACAATTGTCCCGAATTAATTAAATTGGTGTAGCGCGAAGTTCACTGAAAATTCGCCAAATTCACTTGTTAAATAGAAAGACCTATAAATATTGCTATAAGTATAAAACATCATCCCAAGCTTTCATACCAGAACTGAATACATGAAATTAAGATAGAACTAGTGAAGGCACGGAAACCCTAGATTAAATCTTTAAGTGAATAATTTCCGTAAATGTATACCATGACCAATAGTATGAGATGGGTTGACCGCTGCAGATCTGATTTCGCACAAGTATACTGAGTGCTCAAAATCAGATTGGTAACCTTTGTTGTATAAAACCATGTGATATTTATCATATACACATGAGAATATTAATTTTTCGAATATCCTTCGAAAATACCTCGTTTTATAGTCCAGCATTTAAACTTTATAGTAATGCCCATTTTATATTAATTCATTAATTGCTTCAAAAGTGCCTCCAGTTACCCTTGTTTTCTTTTTAAATTGAGTATAAAATATAAGAAATATCTGGTCAGACTGTTTTCTACTTTCTTTTCGAATATTTTATTTAATTCTTTTGATTAAAACTAGGTAATTCTGCCACAATTGTTGTTAGTTAACAATGACAACTAAAAGAAATCTACTGTAATTTATTCTCAATAAAAGGTGTAGTATTACTATTATATATTTCCATCTTAGTTTACGTGAGTGAATTGAAATTGCAAGGAATTAGAGGATTTATCTGAATTGGCTGCTAAATAAATGATTGATATTGAGTGGTCTACTGCGATATTGCTTCTAAATCATTCCCTGCAAAACGAATTTAACGTGAACGTTGAATTACACCTAGTTGTGTATATGTAAAGGCGTACGGTCTTCATTAAGAATTGTCAAAGTACAGTCCGACGTCTTTACGAGCGGCATCTACATGTTCGTCAAGGGAGACGTCCTCCGGCAGATCCGGATGCTTGTAGTCGTTGAGAAAATAGCAGGTTCCTGGTATATGCGCCGGGAAGTCCTTCGGGAGGCAATCTCGACTGCGTTCCTCCATAGAGAAACCGGGATAATCCTTTATTATCCTACAAATTAATGAGGGCACAATATTGGGTACATACATATATACGTTTCTAATCCTATTAAATGCTTTATGCAGACTAATTAGGGTGTGAGTTGATTTAGTCGGGCAATACGAAAATTGATTGGGGTGAATTTAATTTGAAAGAAGTTTATTTGGTAATGAGATTCTGGACGTTATTTATGTGTTTGGGACATTATTGCAGATATCAAGTCTAAGAATTTTATGATTACGTTACTGAATAGCAAAAGATGAAGGGTGATTATATAAAATGTGAATTAAGTAGCCCTAGAAGGTGGTTAGAGAAATTGAAGTACATTTACATTATTTTTAACTTTGTGCAATTTCATTATTATCTGTTATAAATAAATTAAAAAGCAACTTACTCGTAAGTTGTGGGACTTATGTTTATTCTGAGTGGTTCGCTGCCTGATTCAAATTTATTTGCTGTGGTCACGTTGTGCCCGAACATACAATACCGGGGCATTTTGATACCAACCACTCCTGCTAGTACTGATCCCGTGTGAAGACCAATACGCATCTGTAACAAATAGATTTATATCTATGATATAACTTGCAAATCATATATTAAAAAATAGCTTAGATACACTGACAGAAATAATAACGCTCTAATTAACGTTTGTAGTATTAAATACATTACTGTAGAAATTGGTTTGTTCGATAAACGTTACACATCTATGTTTTGATTTAACACATTATGTGTTTATTCATCTGCATTGTAATTTCAAACAATATGCAACTCTATGTTAAATTAAGCTGATATATATGTTGGTGACTTGGCATATAGCGGAGATAGCCAAACACATATGGGCTTTATTTAGACCAAGACAAGTTTTGAACAGCTCTTTTATGGATAGACTAGCATAATCCTTATATATTGTAATATAATAAAAACATTCCTTTCTGATACTCCGAAGAAATAATAACTAACACACTCTTGATAAGAATAATATAAATAAATAAGAAATATAAAGAAATTATCAGGGCGTTTCAGGAGTTCGATTAAACGATACAAGATTGCGCTACTTACCATGAAATAAATTTTAAATCTAGCTTATGGTCGCCTCATCTAGAAACTTGTTTTTACGTTGGTTACAATGAAAAAATACGGTTAAAATTTAAAATAACTTGTTGGTGACGAATTGTTGCCGCCAAATCTTGTGATTGCCAGTAAATCTGTGAGATGTGTCAAAATCGTGATGGATATTTTCAAGAAAATCACAAATATACTCAGGTAAATTAAACAGTTTATATGAAAATAAGAAATCTTCAGCATTAATACACCAGCATATCCGTAAGTCATAATTCAAAAACAAAAAAAAAAAAACCACTCTTTTATCAAAACAATGGTCGAGTTAACCTATAATTATTGAATTCGAGCCCTGTTTAATTGTAAAACTAAATGAAATTACGACAATTGACCGATTTTAAACCTCTAGGTTCTGAACTAATGAATATAAAGAGACACTGAATGTTTATAACTGGAGAATAAGAATCGATAAATAATTAAATAAATGCTTTACTGCTTAAACTGTAATGCCTGCTTCCTAAGATCTGTATTTGCGACATTTCAAATTGTGTTAGACCAGACAACTCGTTGGCTCAATTGGTAGAGTGCCTGCCTGGCAAGCGGGAAGTGGCTGGTTCAAATCCGACACGAGGTAAAATTTTTAACATAGAAAATTTCCTCATACACTCCGCCAAAAAGTATCGCATAATTTAGTTTTGAATCATAAAAGTATCGCATAATCTTTGTTTGTAGCATAAAGTTGTAAATATACTTTAATGCGCTCTAAGATATAATTTCTATGATTGTTTAAATAAAATACAGGCCAAATAAAAACAAGAACTCATACTTGAGATTTTTATTAAAACAAGAAATTATAATTTTGGAAAGAAAAATGTCATAACAGTAGCTTTTAATACTGAGTATTGCCACCTCTGGCTCTTATGACCGCTCGCATACGGTTTGGCAGACATTCGATTAACCTCCGTATATAAGCCTGATCCAAATTCTCCCACTCGTCACGGAGAGCATTTGCTAGTCCATGCAGGTCCGCTGGGGCAACATTTTGGGTTCGTATCCGTCTGTGAAGGAGGTCCCACACGTGCTCGATAGGGTTCATGTCCGGACTTACCGCAGGCCAATCTAAAACTGGAATACCAACATCGTTAAGGTATTTCTGGACGATTATTGCAACATGCGGTCGTGCATTATCGTGCATTAACATGAATTCGTTTCCTATAATTGGCGCATATGGTACTACATGTTCTTCTAAAATGTCCGTTATATACCTGTGGGCAGTCAGTGTACCTCTGTCTACTGGTACTAACTCTGTACGACCTGTTAAACAGATGCCTCCCCAAGCCATAATAGAGCCACCAGCGAAATTAGGTCTAGGTCTGATATTACACTGCGAATAGCGCTCACCGTCTCGTCTGTACACTGAGATACGCCTATCTGAGGTGTAAAGACCAATTCTTGACTCATCTGTGAAGAGTATATTGGCCCAGTCATTAATGTTCCAATGTACATGTTCTCTGGCAAACCTTAAGCGAGCCACTCGGTGGTTCCTAGTGAGACGAGGGGCTGTTACAGCTACTCTAGCTCTTAATCCACTCTGCCGTAACCTATTCCGAATAGTTTGAGTACTCACACGAGTATTTCTGACTCTAGCCAAGTCGTTCTGTAATTGTCTCGCAGTTATATGTCTTCGACGTAATGCTTGTAGTAGTAAATAGCGGTCATCTTGGCGAGTAGAACATCTTGGACGACCTGGTACAGGTCTTCTACTGTAAATGCCTGTTTCCCTATATCTGGCTACGGCTCTAGAAACACTTGACTGATTGATGTTCATCAAATTAGCAACGTATGCTTGAGATCGTCCATCTTCGATTAAAGCAACTATAGCAGTCACTTGTTCTGAAGTTAAATTGCTCATTTTAGTTTTAAAAGCGTTGGTACAGAACTCTGACTTCGCACTTTAAAATTTGTCCGTATAGGAAGACTTTCAATAAACAACTGAACAAACCTTACACATATGCATTTTTCTAAATGTGTTCTTTTAGAAAAAAAAAAAAGTAAAAACGCTAAGTTCCATTATTTTGTTAGTGTTTTTATAGTTCACATACACGAGGCAAACTTTTTGTGAACGTGTAAAAATATCTTGGTTCATAAATGCCCTTTTTTAGTTTATGCGATACTTTTTTGGCGGAGTGTATTAAAAATTACAGTTTAAGCAGTAAACCATTTATTTAATGATTTCACACTGTAAGAAAATTGCGCTATTGCAATCGATAAATAAATTATACGTAACATGAAAATTATCTTATGGCTACTATAATCTCTATAGCAACAACAATGATATTCCTACGTTCCGCAAGGTAAAATACCTTTTAAATAATGGTGTAAACACTACTCACTGTTGGTTTTTCTCGTCTTTGATCGTAGTTTAGTTTGAATAGTCTTGTAATTAAATAATTTCTAGTGCAAGCCTGGTATCTTAATAGAACTTCTGTTTCTAGATGTCTAGATTCGAATTGTAGCTAGATCGGACTTTTGGGTTGTTGTCTGCTTTACTGGTTATTAATAAATCCACCAGTTTTGTTCCGTCCTGGAGTAAGAATCGATCTCGGAATAAACACTGTCACTTTCGAGTTATCTTTACTAAATGATTTTATTGTAGGTAATAGACTCTTCCTTGTTAATACTTTTAGTTTAACTTTTAATATTTCAAATTGTTAACGCGTCTAACTACTCAGGCTACTTTTTTCATTCAAAATTTTCAACAAACCTCGTTTCTTTCCCATATGGTACTAGGACTTACATACCAAACAATCTTATGTCGTTGGATTACGTTGAAAACTGCGTCAATTCAACCGACTTCATGCAGGTCCTTTGGAGAATCTTTCGGTGTAACGTAACACAATTAAACTGTTTAAGCATTTCGTTCAATTATTGTTCCTTTTACAATAGTCTTACATTATAAGTTTTAAATAATGAATTAATTACAATATTTTTGACAATTTAGCTTACAGGTTTCTCTACTAAATGATAAGATTTTCTGTTTTCTCGCTAGATGTCAGCAACGTTGCAGATATATTTTTAAATTAAATCTACATTCTTGAATCTTTTGAAATGTTGTTATGTGAATGTAAAGGAAACTAAAATGTAAGTTACAACATGCTTTATTAAAATAATGATTCACATTTCTGCTTGATTGCGTTAGTGAAATTTTGAGTTATGACATTTATTCTAATTATTCAATTACTAACATATTTGTAGTGCCTTAGATAAATATTTGTATTTAATTTTGAAAATTAATTAGTTGTTTTGTATTTGCAATGACATGTGAGATATTTATATCATAATATTTAACTTTATGATGATATGGAAATAAGGGCATAATGAAGATATCTGTCTAACAAAATGTTATTTGCGCAAACGTATCAACTAGGGAACGGTTCAGAGTTTAAAATACGAACAAACACCGATAACTGTTGAAAGTA
Organism: Cetonia aurata; assembly: GCA_949128085.1. Classification (NCBI taxonomy): domain Eukaryota; kingdom Metazoa; phylum Arthropoda; class Insecta; order Coleoptera; family Scarabaeidae; genus Cetonia; species Cetonia aurata. The sequence goes on from OX421885.1 coordinate 6,753,902, forward strand.
AATGCCTATTTTCCCACTCTAGTGATAGATTAGCGCTTAACTATTTTGTAATGTTAGATTCTAGAAAAAAGCATGAATACTAATAGTTATAATATCGTCTTTATTTAAGTATAAGAAGAATGTACAAACGAATAAATAGAATCAATGTATAGGCGAAGTTCAGCATTAGCTATTCTTCCACTTAACCTATGTTTGGTTGCTAAATGAAACGCCATTTTAGGGCGGAAGTTATTAATTGTTGACAACTTCTTAACGCGTCTTTTGTTTGTCTAATCATCTTGGGGAGGGGATTTTTCTTTAATTGACCGTAGGGTCCATTAGCTATTAAAAGATTAACACGGTTGAAATAATCGGTTTTGTCGAACAGCAACAGGGCACAGCGATGGGTAACAGCTTGTCTCCATTTATAGCGAATTTGTTTATGAGTCACTTTGAAACCGATTTTAAAAGAAACGCTAAGTATTTCCCTAAAGTATGGATTAGGTACGTTGACGATATTTTCGCGATTTTTAATACTAATTTATGTGATTTGGATGACTTCCTAATTGAATTAAATTCGAAATTCAGTACAATTAATTTTACAATAGAAAAGGAAAACAATGATCAACTACCATTTTTAGATGTTTTGGTTATTAGGAATAATAATAACATAGAAATAGATATCTTCCGAAAAGACACCAATGTCAACAAGTTTATAACAGCGGACTCAAATCATAGTTTTCAGCAAAAAATGGCCTCTTTTAATTTTCTTATCCATCGGTTGTTAAGTTTTCCGCTTCCAAAAGATAGATATGAAAAAGAATTGTGTTTAATTAAAAAGATCGCGAAGTACAATGGTTTCAATTCGGAAATAGTAACTAAGATAATTAGGAAACATAAACTTAAGAATCATATTCAGGATTCCACATGTTTGCTACATCAACAAACTCGCGGTAATAAATTTGTTTCTTTGCCATATCATTCAACCACACGTAAGTTAAACAGCATTTTCAAAGAACAGGATCTTCAAATTGCATTTAAGTCGAGCAGTTCATTAAAATCTCTTCTGGGTAACACTACAGATAAAATTAAGGGAGATCAAAAATCTGGAATTTATGAAATAAGTTGTAGAGATTGTAATCAAAAATATGTTGGGCAAACTAGGCGCTCAATTTCAACTCGTTATAAAGAACATATTGCACATTTCAAATACAACAGACCAGATAAATCTAGCGTTGCTCGACATATTTTAGACACAGGTCACGGTATGCCTACAGATAGCCTTAGGCTAGTTAAAACTGTAAATAATTTTAGAGAATTAGATAGTTACGAAAGTATTTATATACTTAAAAACAAATGTAAATTAATGAATTCCGACAAAGGACCAATACCCGAGTCCAGCTTATACGAATTATTGTTAACTTAATTGCTAGTTCGTCACGTTCCATTAGATTTAGATAGTATATAAGCCTTGTTGTTTGTAAAGGATGTCAGTGTTATTCCACTAGTGATTTGGTGAAGAGCATATCTTCCAAGGTTTACCTTAGTCGAAAACAATACGTTTAACACTGCTCTTCACTTGTTTTCTACTGAAGATGGCAACTTAGTTGCCGAAATACTATTTTAGATTTATATCTTTTAATTTTTGTGGTAAGGGATTTTTTCACTTTTTCTTTTGGATTTTTGTTAAAGGTTCTTTTAATCCTCACAAAATTTCAAATTTATGGATAAAACAACTTGGTGACTGGTTTCTCGATTAAATTTGCATCATCAGGCTAAGGGTAAAGACAATCCATAATATAATTAATAAAGTGACACATGTCAAGCATATAAAAAAGGAAATACTAAATTATAATACTTTCAGTTTCAATTATTATTATAATTTAGTATTGATAGTGACAGTCGTCACAAATTACCTTACCCGCATTGTATGTACCTAAATAATATTTTCCGGAAAATGAAAATATTTTTAAATGATTTTGTAGGGATCATGTTTTTATAATTTTTATCGAGAGAAAAGATAGTAAAGCATTCATCAGAAAGACCCAATATCTTCGTAACGTAACAGAATGGACTGCCCCACTTTTGTTATTTTTAGTCATTAAATCAAGTCTTTGCGCTTTCGAAGTTTGAAAGATCTCGCAATTATGTTAAAATAAAGGATTGTATTTTGATTGAAACATTATTCTCATTTATTACTCTTTAATTATATTAACGACTTATGTTCACTTATACTTTATTGTTACACTTTGTTATAGTTAATACAAAAAATAGATTGTAATTTGCATTTTGTCACATAATTTGATAGTTAGGTACTAGAGAACATTTCTATAAATTAAATGTGGTTTTAAAGTTTTATAGCGAAAGCAAGAGTGGATGTACATCCATAAATAATTTATGGATTCCAATATACTTCCCTTATACTTAAATAAAGATTCCAATTTTAAAATTGGAAACAAAATATTGGTTGGATAAGGGTTTGCATATCTGCTTTATTAAAATTAACACTAAAACGTGTAAATAGTAATAACTCGATTGCATTCTGAGGCGGGTATTATGCAACAAAGTTCTTTGTTAAAGATCTTTAATAAATGATTTTTTACTTCTGCAGTGTAATGACTCAATTTTTTTAAAAGATTATTGTATGAGGCGGGTATTATTTGTTACTACATATCGAGCTTAGACCATTTGTTCACGTTATTAGATTAAATAAATCGCTGTTCTGGATAACCACAAGAAAAATGAGAGGGGCATACAACGTTCCTATCTCTTATATTTATGGCATCGTAAATGTGAAGTGAAACCACATCTGTATCAGTATTGGTTCTTCTCCATAGATTGTGATTTAGACGTGCGAAACGTATCTCTATTAACATTTTAAATTGATTGTATCAACAAATCAAAATAAGGACCAAATGGGAGAATTATGTAATATTTCTTTGTGTCTTATCATCATAATTTTGAAAAGATGAATTATATCTACTGCAATATTTTTCTTATATCGATTCTTATCGAATAACTGCACTTCTATTGCGCATTAGTTAGTTAGCATGTGTTATCTTGATCTTATACACAGATAAAACTGTATAATACAAACTAGATTATAGAAAAAATATGACGCTGTATGCTGTCTAATTTTGATTTTTTATTTCTATTTTTGATACTACCAAATAGTGATCAGGGTATATCTCACAACTTCTTCTTACTCTCGTATCCTTTATTTCTCTTTTATCCCTTTTTTTATTATAATGTAGTCAATTATAGATTTCTAGCTTCTACTTATTACTTCTCTTGTATATTTGTGTACGTCTTTGTGTTAGAAGAATGTGTTTGTTATTACTAAATTATTCAGCATACAGAAGTCGATTAGTCTGCGTCCATTGGGATTTCTTACATTTTCCCCCTATTGTTGTTCCTGTTACTTCGTCCCTTTCCCCTACTCTTCCGTTTAGATCTCCAAGTATTAGCAATCTGCCTATACCGTCTTCTGTTATTTCATTTAATAACTCCAAATGAATCTTTTATTTCAGCCTTCTCATTATCTTTGGGTCTATAAACTGTAATGATGGCCGTTCGCACTTCTTTGTCGAATTCAATTTCTATCTTCAAATTTTTTTCTGAAATTGCAGACAGTTTCTTATATATTTTGTGTTTTCATTCTTAATGTAAAATCCAAATCCTTCTCGGGTTTCGCTTTCGTGTTCTTTCTTTTTTGTTTCCGTGTTGTCCACGCTATCCATATCTATTGTTTCCATCTCTTCTTTAACATTTGCCCTGCTTTTCTTTACTGCATTTGTATCCTTGTAAGTATTCTTCTTCTGTTTTTTTAGCTCTTCCGCTTTTGATTGTCCTTTCCTTGCGTTTGCTATTATACCTAGTAATTTGTTTTCGTTTTTTTCTATTCCTTTTTTTTTTAGTTTTCATCACATCCTTTTCATATGTCTGGCCCGTATTCGTTGATCTGCCTTCCTCATGATGAATTAATTTTTCCTTCTATAAGAATAGCATTTTTCCTATCCATCTCTAGCGGTTGGTGTCGGCAAAGCTTCTGATACAGGGAGAGATTCCTAGCCAACCTTGCTTTGGCAGTTGTTGTCGGCAAAGCTTCTGACACACGCAGAGATTTCCAGCCATCCTCGCTCTAGCAGTTGGTGTCGGCAAAGCTTCTGACACACGCAGAGGTATTTCCAGCCACTCTGGCTCTGACAGTTGATGTCGGCAAAGCTTCTGACACACGCAGAGGTATTCCCAGCTACTATCGCTCTGGCAGTTGATATCGGCAAAGCTTCTGAGACACGCAGAGGTATTCCCAGTCTTCCCCGCTCTGGCAGTTGATGCAACAAAGTTTCTGACACACAGAGAGGTATTTCCAGCCATACTCGCTCTGACAGTTGATATCGGCAAAGCTTCTCACACACCCATAGGTATTTTCAGCTATACTCTCTTTAGCAGTTGTTCTCGGCAAACCTTCTGACACACGCAGAGATTCCCAGCCATCCTAGTTCTGGCAATTGGCGTCGGCAAAGCCTTTGACACACACAGATATTCCCAGCCATTCTCTCTCTAGCAGTTGGTGCCGGCAAGGCTTCCGACACATGCAGAGATTCCCAGTCATCCTTGCTCTGGCAGTTGCTGTCGGCAAAGCTTCTGACATACTCAAAGATTCTCACAGCCGTCCTTGCTCTGAAAGCTGGTGTCGGCAAAGCAATTTTCAGCCATCCTCTCTTTAGCAGTTGTTGTCGGCAAAGCTTCTGAGTACACGCAGAGACACGATGAGAATGATTAAGAACATTCTCGTTTCGTAGGTTCGGTACCGGCACAGCTTTCTGGTACGATATAGTACAAACTTGTACGTTAAAACCATCCGCGTATTTTTGAGTTGGCCCGGTATACAAATTCTCGTTTCATATTACTATCAGAAGTAAATACTTAAAATTCCATGTCTGAAATTTAAAAGCGCTCCCACGCCTGGCGAATATTTGTTTATATTATTTCCAGTTGAATATTGTTGGTTATTAGGGCTTGTGGAATTAAAAATACAATTTCTAATAACGCAGTTTTATTAACACGATCTTACTACTAAGAACATCGACGAATAACTAACTAAAAACTAACTCTGTTAGGTAAACCGTACGGGCAGGTATATTGGAGAGCGCGTGAGTCATAAGCTCGAACAAAGAAAATGCACTATCCTACGATGAGATCATCATCGATAGGGTTCTTACAAAGAAGTTGATTTGTTTTTTTTTGTGTTACTATTTCCAATAAATATATTTATGTTATTTTGTCACTAACCTGTTTTTCTGTCATTGTACATACTTGATGTCTTTCGCACCTTTTTATGGCAATAAATTCTTGATTAAAAACACGCTTTCTCTGTTGTTGCGCACAACCCGATCGTAACCCTGGATACCCTGCACTCACACCAACCGCTACGACCCTAGGGTTAACACTATAATAACGAGAAACAGATGCAACCGCCGCACCGACCAAATCTACATACGACATACCTTTTGACAGCGGACTTGCACAGTCAGCGGCGCCGTGCGGCCAGGAGGCGAGATCGCATGCGAGGATTTAGACAAAGTAAAAGTAAGGAAGTGGAAAGGTAATAATGAATAGTAAGCATTAGAAAATCAGTAAGTAAATTAAAAGTACGTGAGTAAGGGATAGTAGTGGTCGTTACAACCCTAGATTCTACTGTGTTTTTTTTCTTTTTCATTTTGGAAAGCCGGGTAAGAAGAAAAGGCGTGGCATGATGTAAATATTTGATCTACTATGTATTAAAAAAAAATAGTAGTCATTTTAGTGTAAAATAAAGTTTAACAGACACTTGCAAATGGGTTCCACCGTATGTAATGCTGAATATAGAAATTGCGTAGTTGAAGTAAACAACTTGAAAGCAGAAATAAAGCATTAGAAATAAATCGTCCTCGTTATTGTATGAAAACATCAAAGGAAAATCAGCGCAAATGAAACTCTCCGAACAGAGAGTGCCATGTATGAGGCTGTTGGAGAAGATAGATACTCGTGTTAGCAATATACGTAATATATGCCTGATAGATGGTTATGTTCATATCACTGCTTGTGTGCTACAAACATTCCTGATGAAATAGCTTTGTTGTCGTGTTCTGCTAATATAAAATAAAGACAAAAAATTCTTTTGTTTTTCATTATGGTGAGTTTATACTCCATACATAATAGAAGCGGCGCGGTGCACGTATCATTAGGGGGTTTCTTTGTGTAGAACGTAGGCATATAAGACAAAAACTGCCCTGAATATATCTGAAATGAGGTATGTGACTAGTCCTATAATTCTTAGCTTATAATTTGAGGGCTTTTGTTGTTGTGCTATCCAAGTTTACATCTCTAACAGCCTGTAAAATTAAATACTACCGTTGGATATATACAGTAAATATGGTTATATTGTTACACAAAATTCTAAAAAAATTTCTTAGACGGATATATATTATCAGAGTTCTTTGTTGTATACCTTTTCACTTCAACTTCAACATGTTTTATAAAAGATGATTTACCATTATAGATTTCGTATTACTCTACGTAAGATATTTTACTAACAATAAGAATTGTTTGTTTCTTGATCGTAGGGTGTAAGAAAATGGTATCGAAGAGTGTTTACTGTTTAATGACTCGCGGAGTTGCCGGTGAACTAATTTACATGTTTTTGACGTAGGTACTTATATCTTAATATCCTTAATCTTTTTTTATTTTATTTAAACTATTCTTAAAAAAAAAAATGTGCACCAGTATATAATTTGGTGGTTATTTTCACAATTTTTAGAACAAATATTAAAAAAAAAAACAGAAGGTGAAGCTGAATATGCATACAAGATTATGTTTATAAACTTTGTAACCCCACTTTATAAACATTTTGCTAAACTATTGTTAATTAAAAGTTGAGAAGAGTGGTTTACAAATGACTGTAAATGTCAGCAGATTAACGTCATTCTAGGCCCAGGTTGAGAATATCGTCAAATTGGCAAGGAAAGTACAAATTAGAAAAAAATCGGCTACTATATTCAGAAAAATCCAATTGGAACATTGCGAGGACATGTGGCTTACCATTAAAAGACCAACAACTGAAACTGATTACGATCTATATTAAGACAGCCATATTAAAGAGCCAACAATAAACACAGCGACAACGGATAGAGAAATAACTTCTCCCCAAATATCAGAAGGCGAAGTTGGACTATTCGAAAATATTGGATATAAATAGAGGTTCCATAAAATATATATCTACCCTCTCGATAAACTAAAGGTAAGACTGCAATTAATATACCCATACAAGTATACCGTATGGTATTGGGAAAAGTGACGATATTTTGCAGAACCATATATGCATTGCTACCTCCAGTCAATGGGGTTGGAAGGAGAGTGCAAATAATGGGAGAAGAGGTCACAATCCTCAACGTAGATCTACCCGTATATAAGACTAACGATCTTCTAGCATGCAAAATGTTGAAGGTTGTGAGGAAGGTTGACTGTGGCCATTATGTTCAGCCGGCCGCAGACTGACTGGAGGGAGCCACCCACTACAGTTCAGTTTACAGATCTCCTTGGTCGTAGGACCCAAGATAACATCGCTTCAACGTCCCAGGATGCGTAAATAATAGAATATAAGCACTCTCTCCACAACAGAATAAAACACATGTATAATATACAAAAGAATAACAGGGCTTTATTAAAGCAAGAGGCCTCAGTCGGGCGTTTGCAAGTATACAAAGTCAAAAAGTAAAAATTTGTGAGATTCACTAGGTTGCTTGACTTAAAAGAGCTGAAAGTTTTGTCCTCATAGCAACTACCTATGAAAATAAGCCGAAAAATTACTTAGGTTAAGACTTAAACAATAAAAAAAGGTACAACCATACGTCGGTTTGAAAATAACCAAAATAGTAATTAGTACAACTAGTCATTAACTCAGGAAGGATTTACACAAAAGAAACTACTCAAACTAATTTACTCAGTTAGGCGAGGAAATAAAATCAATAAGTAGCTAAGTGAAAAAATTAAACACTTTAAATAACTTCAACAACTTCTATGGTTGTTTACATTAATTTAAAGTAAAGTAAAAGAGAAAAAAAAAGTAAGAAAGTTACTAATTTAAGCTAACTTCAGTAATTTAATTTTTATAATTTTTTTAATTTCAATTTTACTTGTATTTAATTTAATGTAAACAGCCATACAAAAATTTAATTTTGAAGTTAATTTTTTCTTTGTCTAACTGAGTAAATTAGTTTGAGTAGTTTCTCTTGTGTAAATCCTTCCTCAGTTAATTCATTAACTAAATTTGGGCTGCGTAAGTAACCGTATTATTAAAACTAACTGAAAATATTAGAATTAAAAACGGAGATTTCTAATCCTATTGTAAACAAAGTTATTTGAAAATTATAAAAGCTCAGGTGAAATTGACAACTTCGTCGCTGCACAATAGTAACCGAATGAAGTTTATATTTTAATAGCGCAAAGATGTTAAGATTTAACACATATTTAGTTAATAGTTGGTATCAAGGCATTGGGAACTACGCGAGAATAAAGAGTGGAAACAATCACACAGTGCTGTAGACGAAGAAACCATAAAAAAACCTCTCGGAGGCGTAGGTCACTTGGTCGGTGAAGGCCTTGTGATTACAAAAAAACGAATATAAATCTTCAGGGGCGGGTCCCGATCTTACAGGCTGTAATTAGGCCTCAACATTCGCCAATATCACCAAGATTACTCCTCCACGTTGTAGTTCGTGTGATCACTTGCAATCAGGAGGTATAGCCTGAGTAAAACAGGCGGTATAATAATAAAAAAAGCTCTAAAATTAACCATAATAGGCCTCGAGAAATGAAATAAATGACAAATTAAACCCACCAACTGTGGAGTTTCAAAATACTGCAAGGGTACAGAAATTGCGTTTAAAAAATACCAAAGCAAAAAAAAAAATTGCCTGACGGCACAAATCCTCTACAGTGAAGTTAGCTGGTTACTAAAAAATAACTGAAAATCACACAGCGTACGGTTATAGCTGCATTAGCGGGTACCTTCTCCCAAGAAAAGAAAACTAAATCGTAACAGAGCGGAAACGCAAATTACTGGTGAACAGTAATCGAGCAAGAGAGCTCCTTTTGCACCGAACGCGGCAAAGTGATCTACCAACGTTGTGTCACTACACTATCTCAAACTCAATAGTAGAAACTTGGAGAAGATCGGAAGAGAAGACGTAACAGCATATAGAACTTGTATTAATGGTGCGCGCAATTTCGCTCCCCTCACTATGGAGTATCAAATTTTACGACAGTCGGCTGTCGTCATTTATAGCGCACATGTATTTTATCCGATTATCAATATTATTATAGCAATATTTCTCGCGCTGTCACATTTTTAACATGCTTCAAAATACGCGTTCTGACATGCTCGCAAACGTTCAAAGATTATTTTATGATTGTTTGGGACTTTGCTTATATGAGGAAGGCATTGAAAAATCTTAAAATAATTTAGTTTCAGAAAAGATTTTATTTCCTTTAATTTACTGTTTTTTTACCTTTATTTTACTACAGTATTTTTTTAGAATCTTCATTTTAGCTAATTTTGCTTAAGGGCGTTATTTTAGTTCAGCATAGTCTGAAACTACAATATTACCTAAGTGGGTAATGCAATTACAGATATTTAATCTTCAGATATGTACTAACGAACAATACGGCATCGCAGCGTTAACTACATATTGACTACATTCCTCGACCGTGCATTTCCTGTGACTGAGCCTTTACTCCCGCCGATTTTGCCTATCCAGTAAGAGGGCGGGAGTATACAGCACCCCCCCCCTCCATGCGCACTTACGTACTGCTGTGTACTGAAAATACCAACAAAAATGTAAAAATGAAAAATTAAATTAGCTAGCTCAAATGATAACAATTTTTAATAAGGCGCAAAAGAACAATTAAACTCAGGGTTTCAATTACAATCTTCATAGATGAAAAGAAAAATGTGGGTGAATGACAAATGACTTTCTTTAATAATCCAAAAATTATTTTTAAAAGGTTTACTTAAAAATAAAAGAACAGTATTTTGAATGACATAAAAAATTAAATAATTTTATTATATAAAAAAAAAGAAAAAAAAATGTTAATTACAAATTTTGCAGAAAAAAAAACCTTGGATATAAAGGTCCTGGTCTAAATCAAAACTGCTTTTGACTTTAAATTACAAAAGGACAATTCAAAATCCTTTTACAAAGCAAAAGAAAACAAAAAGTTCAGGAAGATAATAATTTTTTCTTCAAATCAATCCACGTGGTCTCAAAATTTTAACAACTAAATTACACGTGGAAAATTCCAGTAATTTAAATAAATGAAAAAAAAAAAGCAAGCACAATGCTTTTATTCACCCAACCCGAGGTGATTAATAAATAATTACAAATCAGAAAAATTTACAACGAACTAAAAAAATTTACTCTTTTAAACTTAAAATATCTTCCTGCACGTAAAAATAATAACAGATCTTATATCTAAATTGTGTACACAAAAATACAATATCAATTATTATTAAATGAGTTCCGTGATTAACGAAATAAACTAAGAAACGTGAATTCAAAACTTGAAATCAATAACCACAAAATGTCAGCAATGAAATACAACTTTATATATCTATACTTACACGCGTCTATCAGGGAACTGACCTTACACGGTTAAACAATCGTATAAGTAACAAAATCTACGGCTGCGTGCGAAACAACGCACCAAGATCTGTCCGCAAACAGACTCGCAAAAACAAAACAATATATACACTCCGCCAAAAAAGTATCGCATAAACTAAAAAAGGGCATTTATGAACCAAGATATTTTTATACGTTCTCAAAAAGTTTGCCTCGTGTATGTGAACTATAAAAACACTAACAAAATAATGGAACTTAGCGTTTTTACTTTATTTTTTTCCTAAAAGAACACATTTAGAAAAATGCATATGTGTAAGGTTTGCTCAGTTGTTTATTGAAAGTCTTCCTATACGGACAAATTTTAAAGTGCGAAGTCAGAGTTCTGTACCAACGCTTTTAAAACTAAAATGAGCAATTTAACTTCAGAACAAGTGGCTGCTATAGTTGCTTTAATCGAAGATGGACGATCTCAAGCATACGTTGCTAATTTGATGAACATCAGTCAGTCAAGTGTTTCTAGAGCCGTAGCCAGATATAGGGAAACAGGCATTTACAGTAGAAGACCTGTACCAGGTCGTCCAAGATGTTCTACTCGCCAAGATGACCGCTATTTACTACTACAAGCATTACGTCGAAGACATGTAACTGGGAGACAATTGCAGAACGACTTGGCTAGAGTCAGAAATACTCGTGTGAGGGTACTCAAACTATTCGGAATAGGTTACGACAGAGTGGATTAAGAGCTAGAGTAGCTGTAACAGCCCCTCGTCTCACTAGGAACCACCGAGTGGCTCGCTTAAGGTTTGCCAGAGAACATGTAAATTGGAACATTAATGACTGGGCCAATATACTCTTCACAGATGAGTCAAGATTTGGTCTTTACACCTCAGATAGGCGTATCTTAGTGTACAGACGAGACGGAGAGCGCTATTCGCAGTGTAATATCAGACCTAGACCAAATTTCGCTGGTGGCTCTATTATGGTTTGGGGAGGCATCTGTTTAACAGGTCGTACAGAGTTAGTACCAGTAGACAGAGGTACACTGACTGCCCACAGGTATATAACGGACATTTTAGAAGAACATGTAGTACCATATGCGCCAATTATAGGAAACGAATTCATGTTAATGCACGATAATGTACGACCGCATGTTGCAATAATCGTCCAGGATTACCTTAACGATGTTGGTATTCCAGTTTTAGATTGGCCTGCGGTAAGTCCGGACATGAACCCTATCGAGCACGTGTGGGACCTCCTTCACAGACGGATACGAACCCAAAATGTTGCCACAGCGGACCTACATGGACTAGAAAATGCTCTCCGTGACGAGTGGGAGAATTTGGATCAGGCTTATATACGGAGGTTAATCGAATCTCTGCCAAACCGTATGCGAGCGGTCATAAGAGCCAGAGGTGGCAATACTCAGTATTAAAAGCTACTGTTATGACATTTTTCTTTCCAAAATTATAATTTCTTGTTTTAATAAAAATCTCAAGTATGAATTCTTGTTTTTATTTGGCCTGTATTTTATTTAAACAATCATAGAAATTATATCTTAGAGCGCATTAAAGTATATTTACAACTTTATGCTACAAACAAAGATTATGCGATACTTTTATGATTCAAAACTAAATTATGCGATACTTTTTTGGCGGAGTGTACAATACCAGTGAAAGCAAAATGTACAACAGAATGAAATTAATATAAACAACTGAACAATAAAATAAACAAATTAAACAATCCAAAACATTAACTCTCTTATATAAAAATAAAACAATTTGTCTCGCAACATTGAAAAACTCTTATTGGAATAAACAAGAAAAAGAAACTGAATTTACGCAAACCGGGTTGCCAGACCACAGCAGTACGTATTATCTTCGTTTTTGCATTATTTAACTGCGATGCTATCGTGAAACACATATGCATATGTGGTTGTACGTAATCCTCACTTTCCTCAACGCCATTCGGTATAATAAAAACATCACAAACAACAACGCATCTCTCTGCCTAACTCCTTTGTTAATTTCAAATGTAGCCGTTATATTCTCTACCGCGTATACAGCTGGAATTGCATTATTCATTGGTCATTCTAATCAGATTATGTAATTTAATTGGTGTTAGACTTTCTTTCGAGTCTAGTCGATTTTTTTGTTCTGCCCAGCTTGCTAAATGCTTGTGTTCCGAAACATTTATTATGGGTGTTAAAATGTAAGAAAGTAATGTCTCTATTCGCATTTTAATGCTTCACCGTTTACTGGAATATATACTATTAAACCCATTTTCGTTCATTAGACAACTTTCTTGCCATACCCTTTTCGCCATCTTTTGTAATTTCTCTAGTCATCTTCTTCTTCTTTTCTTGTATACACTTTTCGTATTCTTTATATTTTGTCTTCGTAACCACCTTTACGGTTTTCTTAATTTTTCTTGCATTCATCATCAATCCACAATTTCGCTATTTTATTTTCTTCCTCATCTGTACTCAAAAGTGTTACTTTTATAACTCACACGTGTTTAATAGTCTCCATTCTCTAATTATTTTTTGTCATCCTTCTTTTTGCAATTCTGCTTTCTTTCTCTGTATTTTCTCGTAATACTGTCATCATTCAACTTATTTAGGTTGCATCTTTTATAGACTTATGTCTTATTCCAATCAAAGTTTCCACCATGTATTATAGCTTTAGTTAGATCATGGTCAATTTGTGTTCCAACTTCATTTAGTGGACGCACTCAAGTGATTTTGTACATTTTCTTGTATTTAAATTTGATGCACATAATAAAAGTTTATGCAGCTGTTGGGATATTACATAAAATTTTGTTCTACTTTCGCATGTTGTGTGTATATCTGTTATTCCTTTTTCACTTTTTCAACCTGTGCTGTAGTTTAAAATTGTCCACAGTGATGAACCTATCATGTGCGCGTACGTATTTATATCATAAATATTGGCATGGGTTTCATATTTAATGTTACATATTGAGATTATTTTATAGATTTTGAACTGGTTCACTCTTCTTTTACTACAATGGTCGTATCTCCATAACCTTACCTATGCAACTACCTAATTCCAACTTTCTTTCCACATCCTGTATCATTTCTTTTAATGCCGCTATACCGATTTACTAGTTATTTCCCTTTATTATTTTATAACTTGATTTATGAACCACCAGGAAAACGCGGTAGAACTAGAATTTCAACGGTTCTAGGTAGAAGCGGAATTTCTTCTCGTATGTCATCGTATATCAAACATATTTTATAAAATATTCGATGAAAATAAGTATCATAAAAGAACTTCGGTCACTGTGAGTAGAGGCTGTAGCTTATACCTGTTACAATGCAATACAATGATAAAAGAATTTTATCTTTTACAAATGCTAGCCTACAAAAGCTTATTGCCAAATGCCTTTTATAAAAAATCTTTGGATCCCTGCCGGCTTCACATTGCTGTCTAGAGATAAGTCAAAAGTGAACATAAAACACTTTTAGTAAATGATGTCTTAGGACCTAACATTGCTTTACAAACGGTTATATATATATGCAAGTAAAAAATGTCTTCGCAAAAAATTCCACTAACTATGTACCTACCGCTGCTGAAGACAATGGAGAAGAACCTAGACAACCGTATTAGAAGTGTGGATCTCACACGTATGCCACTCTATCGGCACCAGTATGCTTACCAAACCAGTAAATCAATTGAAACGGCCCTACATAATCTCGTCAAGATTCTGGAAGGAGCCATCAGCAGAGGTGGCCTTGTGTGCATTCATTGATGTAGAGGGAGCCTTTGACCATACCTCTTATGAATCAATCACGGAATACAGAGGACTTGAGCCCTCCACTATCAGATGGATATGCTTCATACTGAAAAGTCGTAAGATATCTGTGCGGCCGGGGCGTAATTCACTAACCTTTGAGGGGTTTTATTTATGGTATCTAGTTATCGATGACTTGCTCAGGAACTGCTTGGAGCAACAGCTTCAATTAAATGCTAATAAAACTACAGTACCATTTACGAATAGGAAGAAACTATTCGTAGATAAAATATTCAAGAAAGGCGATCAACTAAAACATTCCCACGAAGTGAAATATTTGCAGGTCATACTGGATCAGAGACTGAATTAGAACAAACAATCAGAAAGAATCACGAATAGAGCAACAATGGCATGTTGGTCCTCCCAGAGGCTATTTGGGAAAACTTAGGGTCTACAGCCAGAAATCATGTATTGGCTGTAGTAGGCTGTTATAATGGTATGGTAGCCAAAATTGCAAGAAATAGCAGTGCAGGCTAAACTGCAAAAACAACAGAGAATGGGTTGATTGGGTAATTACAGGTGCAATGCGCACCTGCCTAACACCAGCTATGGAGGTGATACTAAACATCACCCCTTCATCGGCATGTTAGGAGGATAGCGGCCTTCAGTGCATATAGGCTAAAGTTGATACACAACTTTAAAGGCAGTGACCTTATAGGACACCTCGCAGTCCTATGCGACCGCAAATCAGAAGTAAGATCACTGGAAATGCTAACGGAAATTATGCCCGTTAAACTAAACTTTAGGCAACCATTCAGAGTACTGATTCTAAGTCAAGACGAATGAGGCATAGGGGGGCTAAAATCTGAAAGAACTGCTTTACAGCAAACCACAACCAATATTTACCATAGATGTTTCTGTTCACGAAAAGCTAACGCTAAGTTGTATAAACGCCACTGGCTTTGAGTCTAAGTTGGTTTGGGAGTGTTTAATTATTGTAGCGCATCTGGCTATGACAAACAAAGTCACACTAGTATGGGTACCAAGCCATTCTCAAATTAAACGTAGCGAGGTGTCTGACCAACTGGCCAAACGAGGAGCCAGTAGCCACCAGTTCCGGGTATTTTGAAAACCCACATTGGAGGTGAGCTCCAACAATTGGAGCACAAGGAGGCGATATGCTTCTGGAGTCAAACCTCAGGACAACGCTTACAATTAGCTTAACGGTTGATCAATCCTGGAACACCAACAAAAATCTATTCGGACTCAGCAAATCGGAACTAAGCCTACTCACTGGCCTGCTCACCGGACATATGTATCGGTTTTGCGAATGCAGCACAAAGATGTCCCATCGCAAAGGCAACTAAACTATGAACATGAGACAATATCTCTCGAAGTGATAAAAACGATAGCACCAAAGAAAGCCCTCTGATTTTCGGAAAGCACGGGGGTTTACTTGTCAATTCATATCAGGGCCTTTCACAATAGATCATTATGGTCTCGGGAAGCAGAGGCTTCTGTACCCTGTTACAATACAATCTACCTACAACTGTTGTGAGTTAATTATCTTGTTTTGAGGCTAAACTGTAAAAAGCAATTCCCTTTTAGTTCCCCAGATAGTTCTGTGTGCAATCATCATATTTATAATTTGCGTCAAATGTTTACCGCATGCAATTGTGTGACTAGTTGGTGTTCGCACAATTGAGAAATCTTTCGCCATATGTCTTATCATAGAAAGTATCACATTTGGCATCTGAATAAACATCCAGGATAGCATTTGTAAATATTTCTTGCATTTATTGCTCACTCATAGAGTATCACCAAAGTATCAGTTCGTCATAAAGCTTTACGTAGAATATGAATGTGGAGTAAAAATAGAGATTCCTATTAAAAATAACGAAGACGACGTTGATTCATATACTTAGAACGTTTCTAAGCGTTTCTAAAAAAAGTTAACTCGTAAAAAGCATACGCTTTGGCGAATAAAGAAAATAAATTAAAATCTTTAAAAAGATTCCTGTTTTCAATAGAGCCATTTAAGAAAGTGTTTTAACAAAGTATTAACTTATTCGTAAAAAAAAGTCTTCGATAATCTGAACTTATATTTTATGAGCATTGATTTACTGAACTGCAAAATATTCTTATTTCGTTGTAACGTTTAACAACACAGCTCCACTTACTCTTTTAGCCTCTTACTTAGAAATTATAGCCGTCATTATCGTTAACTTCGGGTACGTTCACCGACTCGGTATTAAGGTATTATATGAAACTTCTGTTAAGTTATATTGTAATTCATTCCAAAACAGACATAAACTGCTTCCATGGTCATATTACCGAAATGATTGTTTCAACAGGAGTGGTTTCGTTGGTTCGCTTATACGCTGGCTTACGTTTTAATAAAACAAAAAATATGTTTGTTGCAAAATAAAGATATTTTGTACCAGTAAATAAAGCTGATTTAATATTTTCAGGGTTTTAAAAATTATATTTTTAAAACTCTATGAAATCAACATTTTTCTGGGAAAGCTGACAGTATAAAATTGTCTTATGTTTACTGATTATTGATAAACTTGTTTAACCAGAGGCTGTGCGCTGTATATAATATATTTCTTATAGTCATCCGTAAATTTAAGAATAAACAATCGTCTTCAATTTTTGTAATATTTGGAAATGTGTTGTAGACTGTCCCAAAAGCATGACTACTCATTTTTCGTGAATTTAAATTCTTAAATTTACACATTGAAGGGAAAGAAAATATTAATTGAAAACAATACAACAGGCACAGTCAATTGGCTTTTGGCTATGCAAAAACACTTCAAGGACTGTTGATTGGATCAGTGTCGATTCTTGTCCCGCAAACCAGACAATACTGGATCCTAGATGAAAATTCCTAATTCTCATAAATCATAAACATAGCGACATGCTAGTATTAGGAACAGATGCAACAAGCAGAGCCTATAAGTAATCGAAAATATCACTCACTAAGAGATAAATATATAGATATTGAAGTAAAGATGCAGATACGTAATACAATGCAAAACTAATCATAACCTGTTAATATAAAATTGCGAAGCTAAAATAAACGTTATGGAGATAAAACGTTTAATAAGAATATAGCAAAAATAAAATGTGATATGATTAAGAACAAAGAGATTAAGCAAATAATAAAACAAGGACCGATAATGAAAAAAGTAAAGAAGAAAAAAATATCCGTGGCAATGGAAACAAGAAACATAACCAAAAAGCAAGGAGGGAGACTAATGAGAAAACGAATAGACCAAGTGCAGGCAATAGAAATCGATAACTGAAATACTTTAGAACAAATGAGAGTAAAGGCAGGAAATAGAAAAGGACCGTTGAATAGAAAAGAATGGAATCATTGGATATACGAGGAATCGGTACTCATATTCGGCACCCGAAAAGGTTGGAAATATATAAAAGAAAGAAGGAGATCTTATATTAATTGAATTTCAGTAAGGCCACCAAATTATGCAGCATAAATGAATGAAATATGCATCAGCCAGGGAAGCCTTGGGTGTTTGAGTCCCCGGAAATACTACGGCTTCTTAACTTTTGTAATTAATCTCCTATTTCTTCACCCGTTAAATTATATCAGCCGTTCTCGATGTCGACAGGTATCATCCCTTTTGTGCATCTAAGAAAATAACAGAAACTGCCTATCACACTCTATACCAAGGTGAAATTCTGGATTCGAGAAGTTAGAAGTTCTTCGGAAAACCGAAATTGTACCCAACAGTTTATTTCGACCACCAGCCAAAAACCTTTACAGTTATTAGAAGATCTTCAATGGAGTGATGTATATGGATAACTAAAAGAATATGTTAAATAGTAGAAGCAAGAGTTTGTACTGCTTCGGGATACTCACTTATTAGTTGGCCATGAGAAATTAATAAAGTATGTAGCAGTTCTCAATGATTACTTGCTCACATATAGTAAGTTGAATTAGCTGATTAACTAGACGATTTATACAAAATAAGTTAGTCTTTTGAAAAATTTGTACGTTGATACACAATGGGTAATAGCAATTATACCAGGTATAAAAAAATATTATGAAATAAACCGTAAGTTCTTATCTTTAAAAGAAGAATTTGCTTTGAATTCGCGGTAAAATCAGTTCAAATTGTTTTCTGACGATGTAGCGCAAGAGAAAGATGGCTGATATTATAAAAGCTACTTGTAACAAACTGTTTCATTACATCAAAACGTATTGGTAAAAATGCTCACCTTTATTGGCTGCCCTTGATGAGTTTGATGATGCACGCATGTATCGATCATTTTTAATGCCATCCAGGCAATTTGCTGGGCGTGGGTTTTGGATTCTTTGTGTAGCCCTCCGGCTACACAGTATGCATCTCCAATTGTTTCAACCTAAAACAAGATAAATAACTGTAGGTTATTAATTTTTTTTTATACATGATTTAAAATTGAATTTTATCAATTAAGTACATTTTAAGTTGAAGCTTTGCTGTTAAAAATATATGAAATTAATTCTAACCGTATGTGTATAAAGTTTAAACGATAATTTACGTTTCGGAGAGCGGGAATACATTAGGTCACGTCACGTTATCTCCTACTTTACAAGAAATTTATTGCCATTTGGGATGGGAGTTGCAAACAACCGCATACTACTTTTTAGGTGCCGTGAAATACTTCGTATTATACATCATTCACTAGAATTAATTACACAAATACACAAAATTTAAAAAAAAAATGTGTGCAAAAGTTGTAGGTATTTTATAAACATAGTAAATCAATTTAAATTTCAAAAATTTAAAACATTATTAGTGTATTTTCAAGAGCCATTCTTCTTCCAGGGTATACAAAAGATGTACCTACTCAGGTTGTCGTCACACATTTGCGTTTTGCATATTTATCGAGTGTTGTCCTCTAATTCTTAGTTCCTTTAGCAATTTACACGGGGTTTATTCTCTGCTCTCCTGGAGACGACATTTCAATGAGAACCGATTTATTTACACATAAAGGACAATGAATATTGAGGAAATGTTTCCCATTTGTTAAATCGAGTTGTTAAAGTAACCAAAAAAATAAAAATTCTTAAAAATATACACCTATACAGAGTGCCTAGATTTTCGCTCAAGACCTGTAAGTCGACTTTCTTTGTTAAATTCTTAGCTGTTTATCTTAACTAAACAATCTAAAAAAAAAGAATTGTGCCGACAAGTAAATATTCAGTTCTCCCAAGTAAAAATGAAACTTAAATACTGCATGGATATTCTAAATATTTAGGGTAAATAACACTAGATTTCTGAGTTAGAATATTTGTTAGTGTATTTCGTTTATTTTATACCAACAATTTTAATGGTTTTGTTATTAATAAATGTGTCATCTGCTACAACGAAACTTGTAAACTACTTATTGTAAGTTGAAGTAGTTCTTGTAAGTAGATATTTGGTAGACATACAAGATATCCGATCACCCCGCGTCACATCGATTTTAAATGAATTCGGGACAATTCTTTCGGAAATTCGGGGATTTCCATTTTCAACCGAAGATCGAATGAACTAAGAAACGATAAAATATCTAAACATGCGCAATGCTCAGTTATCCCTATCCTAAATTGATATTGATAAGTGCTTTAACTCTGCCTCTAATTGGCTGCGAGACGAAATAAGGCATCAGTACGCCAAACGTAGTAACGTGTCCTCTTGCATATCTCAAGATATTTGGCTTTAACATACAATTTTGCCATGGTACGTGTGCACTCAGAAAACGACAGTATCGAATAAAACGCGGTGTAATGTTTAATGTAAGTAAATATTTGGAGTAGATGAATGAAACGACAAATTTGGAACAAACAAAGCAAGCAGTTTATTAGCGGCTGTATTATATTGATCAACTCCTTTTATGTTAATAATATGAAGTAGTGTAGAATATGTTAATTATAGATTCCCAGGGGCCAAAAGCCACCGCCGGTGATGCAGCAAAAGTCGTAGTTTTAACCCTCAACTACTATCGTGGGGTGTCTCGACACCCCAGCTGTCGAATTTTGCTTGTTACTTATATGTTTTTCTAATTGAAATTTTATTGTTTTAGATATTCTACTACAATATCAAATCCAACAGAATAGTGATATAAAACTTTATTAACTGTATGTAGATTTGTGTAAAAGTGGCAAGTGGGGTGTCAGAACACCCCAGGATAGTAAATACGCGAGTATAAAAATTAGTGCTATCAAATAATGAAAGGGGTTTTAACAAACGATCAACTCAAAAGACTTCCTGAAAACTTTTATGAGGAAGCGGATAGTGAATGTGAACTTGAAAATGAACGGGACAGTGACCTTAGTGACGCCTCAAGTGAACACAGTGATCATAATACCGACACGGACGAAGAATACAACGTAGAAGATGAGAAGAGTGAAGGCACTGACGATCTACCACACAACACCAAATTTTTTTATGGAAAAAATAGATTTAAGTAGTCCAAAGTTCCACCGGCTTCTTCCAGAACTAGAAAGGAAAACATAATAATGCATCTTCCAGGTCTAAAAGGAAACGCATCTGTGACACCTCCCAAAACGCCATTGGATAGTTGGTCACTTTTGATAACAGATGAGATCATATCTGAAATTTTGGAACATACCAACGCTAAAATTACTGATCTCAGTGTAAATTACGGCCCCACAGCTACATTCGTGGGACACACAGACAAGGTAGAATTGAAAGCGTTCCTGGGTTTGATGCTATTAGCGGGAGTATGTAAATCCAACCATGAAGACGTGAACTCTCTTTTTGGTATTGACAGTTTAGGAGGAAATATATTTCGCGGTACTATGTCTAAAGATAGATTTTTATTTCTGTTAACCGCGTTGCGGTTTGACGACTGGACTACTCGACAGGAAAGAATTCAAAATGGAGATAAGTTAGCTGCAATTTCCAAAATCTATAATATATTCAACACCCAATGTAATAACAATTATTCATGTAGTGAGTATGCCGTGGTAGATGAAATGTTGGTTGGATTTCGAGGGAGATGCTCCTTCCGCCTGTTCATGAAAAGCAAACCACGAAAATATGGACTGAAAATAATGTATTTATGCGATGCAAAAACGCATTATCTGATAAATTCCTTTATATACTGTGGGAAAAACAAAGAACCCAATCCAAAAAAATTCCCTACTTATAGTACCCTAAAGTTAGTAGAACCTATTAGAAACACCAACCGAAATATCACGGGAGACAACTGGTTTAGTTCTATTGAATTAATGAAAGAACTGAGAGATATTGGACTAACGTATGTTGGGATTTTACGAAGAAATAAACGAGAAGTTCCTTCGCAATAACCAGCAAGCAAGCACCGTGAAGAGGGATCTTCCACTTTTGGTTTTACACGGAATGACACAATTGTATCATATGTGCCAAAGAAAAACAGATGAGTTATACTAGTTTCAACCAAATTTTTATAACTCAACAAAAGGTGGTGTGGACGCTCTCGATCAACGATCTGCGACCTACTCTTGCCAGAGAAGAACGAAAAGATGGCCTATGGCTATATTTGGGGCCATGATTGACATTGCAAGATCACAGTTTCGTAATTTACCTGGCAGCTTCCCAAACAAACATCACAATATCACAACGTAAATTCACAATGTACACAATGGCTATGTATGTCCTAGGAAAAAATACCGCAAAGTCAAAACGACATGTCAAATATGCAGGAAGAACGTTTGTAAAGAGCATTCCAACAGTTATGTGCTCTGTAACAACTGCAGCGAAGAAAGGTAAGAATTATCATTTATGTATTTTTGCCCTCTAAACATGTTTGTTGTTTTTCCTAATTGTAATACTGACGCTATTGTTTTGTTTCAGATACTAAGGTACATGGTCCTAGGATCGTGTGCAATACAAAAGAAATTAATATCTAAGTTAATTGTGTGATATTTATTTTATAATAGAGATAATGATTTATTTTTGCCTATATTCATATGAAGTCGTTAATGTTTATTTATTTTATTTTTTTATGTAGAAAATAAATTTTGTGTTGCTTATAATGCTTTTATACATGTCCAATACGAACACATACATCACAAAA
Source organism: Cetonia aurata (assembly GCA_949128085.1). Lineage (NCBI taxonomy): Eukaryota > Metazoa > Arthropoda > Insecta > Coleoptera > Scarabaeidae > Cetonia > Cetonia aurata. Next base: position 6,776,365 of record OX421885.1, read on the forward strand.
TTTGTAAGAACTACCAAGAATAATTTTTTATGTACATACATATATAGATTAGGGTATCCAAACACCCCACGATAGTATTTATGTGTAGGGAAACAACGATAGTAGCTAAGGGTTAATGATCGCACCTCTTAGAAGATGTGTATGTAGTAAATACATGACATAAATAATTTATAACGTTGTCTGATGCACACCCAATATACGCAGGATATTTATTATTACTAGCGTGAAATAAGAGAAGCGCAATCTTTACGACAATTTAAAGTATTTATTGTTACATATATTATATTAACAGCAGCTGTATTATATTTATCATTTTATGTTAATGAAATATAAGGTAGAATATTTTTATTATATATATTATTTATTTTTATTATCGATTTGCAGCGATCAAAAGCCACCGCCGGTTGTGTGACAAAAGTCGCAGTTTTAATAATTAGGTATACCTTGTATAAGATGTACATCTATGTAGTAAATACACGATATAAATAATGAACACGTTGTCTGTCGCACATCCAATTTACGTAGATTATGGAATATTAGTAGTATGAAATCATCTTTACAAAAATCTAAAGTATTTGCTGGTCCATATAGGCAGAAAATTTGGAAATGGATAATTTCAACATCATAATTACATTCAATTAACTGCAGCTTTGGTTAGTCGAATCTTATTTCTTAATACCGCTCACTTTGTTAAATGGTGCCTATTGTCCAAATGAACTCGATGGATTTGCAGAATTAATAAAATAAAAGTAACAAAATAACATGATTGCTTTCACTACATTTTTTTTTTGTTAGATTGATTATAATTCTGGTTAGTTCAACAATATTTTGTTAACAAAATCTGTTTTCATTAAATAAATGGTTTTCTGCTTTAACTGTAATTTTTAATATGAGGAAATTTTCTATATTAAAAATTTTTTACCTCGTGTCGGACTTGAACCACGCACCTCCCGTTTGCCGGACGGGGCTCTACCAATTGAGCTAACGAGGCACTGGTTCCAATGCGATTTGATATGTCTCAAATACAGATCTTATGTGAAGCCGGCAGTACGGCATATATGCAAAGTGCACTTTGCAAAATCTGTTTTGATAATTTGCTATCTGTCGTTCCCTCATTGTGCAATCTATTTGTGGTGGCCAAATTATTATTTGCCTTTAATATGCTTGGATTAGCGCCAATAACTAAATTAATTGCCAGAAAAACTAGACCTAACTTGCAATAACTAGAAATCTGTTTATACCAGTAAAAACACGTACACAGTAAAATTTATTTTCACCAAGAGAGTTCTGGTATAGCACCGAATGCAAGTATATTTAGGACAAGTGAACACTGAGGGTGCAGCTTTTTGAATATCCTCAGAATGCACTTGTTCATGAATAATATCCGTGTTCATTATAATTTCATGTTTAACGTTACTTGGTTTCAGTATTCAAGACAGCATCATAAATAGTTGAATTAATACCAGCTTTAAAATGTAATTGTGTCAGTTTTGTTATTTATGTCGTGCGTCTTTTTTTTTTCGTTTGAAGTAGTTAGTAATTAATTCTTTATTAATTTTGTGTACCGTACACAGCATACGCACCTTATCATAAATTTCACTATACTGGACGCAGGTTTCAATAACAAAGCTATCATCGTTAGCAGTTCAGTTTTACTGTTTATGAAGATAGCTTTGCTGTGGAAATGGCCACTATGTTAAGAGTGTTAACAGTGCCACACTTTTGAGTATATTTGTTACTTATACACAGTTACTTAAAAGGATTGAAAGAGACAACTTGAAAGCATTATACAGCTTAAACTTTGCCTCATTGTGGGGCTTGCAAGCAAGCTGTTGGTAACTGTTTCGAACAGCAATTATAATTTTGAAATCTACATCATGCTTTGCATCTTAAAATAAACAACATTATTTCAATTTTGAAGACGTTATAACTTGGAAGTAAAAGAAAATTGGACATACATAACATCATACAACATTCTTTTCATAGAATCAAACAGCTTTTATCCTCCAAAGGTTGTCATAATGGCAACGAATCACCCAGTATAAACGTGGAATTAATGTAGGTATACCGAATAAATGTGTTTTATCAAAATTGTATTCCGAGCTACCAGTCTCCCCGAAAGACATGTATTATTCATGAATATACGTGCAAACACAACAATTTACAGATCTCTGAGAAAACTTCTTTTCAGATGCAGGAAGTATAAAATTCTGGCAACGCTTAACTATGGTAATTGGTGGATTTTCCAGCGTCTGGCTGCGTTCGACGAAAACATTATTTGCGTGAAAATAGCATGTATTATGGATGCTTTCTTTCATCTAGGAGATATTTACCGTATTCATTACCAGCAGTCCATGATCGATGACAAGTTATTATGGTGAAGAAGTCTTGCTGTAAATTGCAAAGCGTGACAGTCGAAAACAATTATACATGAAAACAACAAAGCGTGAATGAAGGTTGGGGATTCTATTGTGAAAGGTCACCTCTCTATGTTGAAGGTTTCTGTGTTGTAGAAACTCATAATTTGGTGCTTAATCTTGCCTATAGCGCGAGCTTTACGATTTAACGTTATGCATTTGTTGATAGAGTTCTCTAGGAAACGGGATCTTACACAACTATATTTTTCACGCGTTAAGTTAAACAAGATCTTTCACTATTTAGTTTATTGGCTTATTATATAAAAAATAGTATATTTCACTGTCAAAATTATGAAAGCCTATATATTCACATTTTTCACTTAATTCCGGTATTTCAAACCCTTAATAAAAGTTATTAGAGTCATAAACTCCTTAGTACAAAGGGCCGTTGCCGTATTCGATCTTCCTTATACCAAGAACCATAAACCGACACCTACATCCTGCATCCAACATATCCAAAACACAAACCCTTCCATTGGTGAAACAAAACGGTCGGTGAGCACTCGTGTTTGCAAGACATGAGCGTTGTATACGGGCGTTGCGCGTAACTGTGTCTGCACTTTCTGAGCATAGGCTGCAGACCGGCCATCAAAAACATTTAAACTCCGTCCAAATCCTATCCCGAAATCCTCACTACTATAACCGCAAAATCCGAGAATCCACTGAAATCCATAAACATCCTAATAATAACCTTAGCCGTGAGGATAATGGTTACGGTTCAGTGGGGTGTGACGGTTACGGTTGGATTATTTCAAAACAGAGGACGGACACACCCCACTGAACCGTAACCATTATCCATTTCCATTCCCATCCCTTCTGTTTTAGGTCAACAGCGACCAAGCAAGCACATCTGAAGATGTCCCGTGCAAGTGTGGACGAAACGTCGGCCAGAGGAAGTGCTAGGATGCGGTTTCAACCCGGAAACCAAGAAGTGCATAGCATGGACAACGACCGCGGAAGCCTACGTGTAAGTCTATTGATAGATTCTTCAACATCCCAATTATTTATACTACTATGTTGTCTGTCACGATTAATTATTTCTACTTACAGATTGACCAAATCTTCTTCCATGTTCCTCACTCATAAATAATTTCAAACATTTTGAAGCTTGTAAACAAAAGCTTCTTTTTTAGTTCTGTCGGCGATATTTAGAGACTATCAATGAGCTCTTAAGCTTCTGATAACTCTTATTAGTTACTTCACGCATTTAATAACATTTGCGAAGAATTATATAACATTTGTTGGTAGAAAGACTGTTATTTTAGTTTCCGATGATAACTTTTATTAGAAACTTTATTAGGAGTTTGATATATCGGTCCTTTACCTAAAAATATTCCCTAAAAAATGGTCTATTGTTACTTAACTAATACATCTTCCTTATAACGTATTAGCTAAATTGTTATTAGAGACATTTATTAGCAGACTGAAAACCGGCCCTTAATCTAGAGAAAATAAATCGCTTGTGCGCGTGAAAAAGGGGACAAGTCAGTTTTCGATTAGTATTTAAACCCATGCTGATCGAAAACTGACTTGTCCCCATTTTCAGACACACTGGTGAAATGTAAATCATCGTTTTATTCTCAGGTAGCTTTAGCGCAATGCAAAATTACTATCATAGGAAAAAAATCAGAATTACAATCGGGTAATTTCTAGTGATAACCTAAATATGCCATGTCTTTGCTTTTGTCAACATCTTTGCTGCCGTTAGATTTTTCTATATCAGATATTAGCTCCAAGATTTGGCAAGAAATAAGAAAAAGAAATGTTACCTTTTTACTAGAGGTAATTTTGAATATTTATGTACAGAGCAGTAGAAATACCTAAATAGAATCGAAAGCAACACATACTTCGTAAGAGGCGTTAATTTTTCTCCGTTACAAATAATTGGAACTACTGAAGAACTGCTCATTTACTTCTTAAGTTTCTCCCTTTCCTTTTGTGACTGGAACACCGAAGACTTGAAAATTACCTGTTTCGACTACGGAAACGGTCGCATTTGGGTACTTTCAATAACAAGTAAAGTAAAAAAAAAAACATATGACAAAATTAACATTTATTTTTGCTAAATTATATAAAAATGGTCTGCAAATATTTAGAAATGAGTAATTTTTCGATATTCAGGATTTTCGTCACTTAGCCCCCAAATGTAGCCCCCCATCATGTTCTGATTATGCTGTCCCTGGTAATTGAGTGCCGTGAAGTTCATTATATTTTAGTGGAAGCCCTCGCCTGGCTTCTCCAACTACGTCCCTATGGTATCATTGAACTTATTACCAAGAGCATCAAGCATGTTAACGTCGAAGGATATTCTGTAACCCATTCTTTTGTAGCTTTTTACCAGTTGAGCAACTGAGTCATATAGTATAACCAGCTCAACATAGTTTTCGGCCTTGTGATTGCCCAAAAAACCCCGAACAACTGCGACAAAGATTATTAAGGCCGCTTTCCCCTTACGAGTAAGATTCTTGGGGAAGCCATTGCAATCAACGATTTTCTTAAATTGTGGTGAAGACATGGGGTTTGACCTTTGCCTAGGAAAGTTTAGGGAATAAAACTTGAAAGTGATGAGACGAGTGGTTGCCAGGAACGAACTGTGACATGTGCAGCGCATCTCATGTCTCAGTGTAACAGGAGCAATGGGCACAACGCTTATGGCGGCAATGGAAGCACTCCTATGCCCCCCCCCCCCGCACTTGTTTGTGGAGGAGGCGGGGCTTAGGGCGGCTATAAGATTGCGATCCGGGGGTCTTCTGGAGGTGGTGGGGGATGGACGCAGCCACGCGAGCATCATTTGTGAGGGCGCCGCCAAGGTGCCTCTCCTTGGTGCCGCAAAGGATGCTGTGCCTCCCGTGTTTGCTCTAAACAGACACTACCATGTTCTTGTTGACCCCAGGGTCGAACTACAATCCTCGATCGCCACCTTTACAGATGAATCGACAACGAAAATAGGAACGGGTGCAGGAGTTTTCTCCTCGGACCTTGACCTCAATCTAGAACTGACGCTGGGCAGGTTTGCCACGGTTTTTCAAGCCGAGGTGCTGGCGATCCTGCACGGTGCCGGAGAAATTTTAGCAAGGGGCATTAAGGGGCGGCGTATTGTCCTTTATAGTGACAGTCAGGCTGCTCTTAAGGCTCTTAATAATCATCGGATCACTTCGGGCTTAGTACTTCAGTGTCACAATGCCTTAGAAGCGGTCGCTATCGATAATGCCTTGACACTCAAGTGGGTTAAAAGTCATAAAGGAAATCTAGGTAACGAAGCTGTTGATGAGCTGGCGGGGCGGGGCTCGCACTCCCAGTTTGTGGGGCCGGAACCTGCTCTTCCTATTTCGTTGGCTACATTCAACACCATAATAACGTAGTGGACTGCCACTCTTCACGGGAGTAGATGCAAGTTTAGAACCACCTCCTGTCAAGCGCGTGACGCCATCCCCAGGCCATCACCGAAGACAGTTAGATATTGCCGGAAGCTTTCTCGCAATAACCTACGCCAAGGCTTTTGACCGGCAACTGCAAGCTGAACAAACACATTCACTGCATGGGCTTGGCTAACAGCTCACTGTGCCGGGCATGTTACCAAGAAGACGAGACGCCGGAACACATTTTATGTGACTGCCCGGCGCTTGTCCAATTCAGAGGTTCCATGCTAGGGGAGTACTGGCCCATCATGGCCGATTTTGGCAGCGCTTAGCCTGCTGCTCTGCTCGAGCTGACGCTCAGTTTGGGCTAGCTCGGGTAGTCTGTGGGCGACCGACTCCACCTAGGGGAGGTAGCACAATGGGTCCGGTAAGGTGGCGTAAGTGCATGTGGTTACTACCTTCCCCGACCTAAAATCTGGAATTCAGAATCCAGAAAACTTGAAAGTACTTGAAGGTTGCCGACACCGTACCTAGAACTTTCACAAATTGTTTTATAAGTCCCAACTTTATGTGCAATAGTGGCATCAGCACCTTCGGGAGCTCCATTAGTAGCTACGATTTGACATTTTTCTGCCCTATAGAGGCTCCCGCCAGTTGCGCTTGTTGTAGTTTGACTGCTGACTCTGTCGCAGACAGAGATAGCATGAAACTTTTGTGAAACCATCTTGTACATCCATTACGAATGAAGCGATTTTAAGGTCGCTCTTCAGCAAGATCATGGTGTTATTAAGGTCCTATTTGAGGTGCATCTATTGACCAAGAAAAGACACGAAAGGCCTGTGGAAGTGCTGCCAGTGGAGAGGCGCCACTCAATTGCGTTACAGGTGGTTCAAATTGCCTGAAGCGAATCAGTCATGTCGTAGTAACAGCAGAGTTCCTCTTGATAGGTTGCGAAGCTGAAAAAACTTTGTTGGCGCTCTCTTTGACCTATATACGACTTATACGACAAACTTTCATCCAACAAGTTTCATTGCTTCATCGTATATGTCAATAGCTCGGCACTGGACTTGGAGAGCTTTTTTGGTTGGGGTAGTATGAAATTCTCTAATCATCTCCGTACATGAAATTATCATCTGGCTCTTCACTTGCGCCTGCCGCATGTTTGCAACCTCCTGATGCCATATTCGAATGCTATGTGAGTAATGCTTATAAGCCCTAACGAAAGTTAGAAAATAGGTAATAAATTTCAAAATATCGCTGTTTTGGTCACAAAAGGAAAGTTTGTAGACATTAATGAATTTCTTATATATTTTACAGGCACAGAAATTAGGATATGACAGTTACTACCAAAGGGCAGAAAACTGATAAAAATTGCTACAACAGTGTGATTTATACTTACACCGCAATATAACAATGTGTACGTAGGTGTCGGCACATGTGATATTTTGTACAGAACTCTTAGGGTGCTCTAAATGCAGACGGAAGTTGTAAGTATCTTCTCAAGATACTCAAGCAAATAATGGCCGATACAGATCCAAACAAACATTAAAGCGTATATGAATTAAATAAACGAACATAACGAAATACTGTTTTGATTATCTCTAGTTAAACAATTCTATCCAAACATATGTTAATGTGATATTGAATATAGACTATCGAAAACTCCTCAAAAGTTCTTCAAAAATAGCTCCCTAAAAAAAACTTCCTCCAAAAGCCCCTCGAAAAACTCCTCACAAACCTCCTAAAACATCTTCACAAAAGCTCCTAAACAAAGCTCCTTAAACAACGAACATACTTCCATAGAAATCAGTATTCTCGTCTCTCCAAGTATATGCTTAAATTATTGATGATATTTGTTATTTCAGAATAATCAAAAACTAAATTAATTACCTCTCAAATAACACCAAGGTTCCCATTTAAAAGAATTAATGACGGTCGTCTCTGGCAAACACTAGTTGCACAAAATAAATGAAACTCATATCAAAATATGGGTATTTATGTGTAATTTAACTTCACTTTAATGTCAAATTCCATTTGGTGCAACACTATTTACAAACCCTGTATATATTACCTACCTCTAATCCCCTGGCATCTGCTACATCCGCATATCAATATCTTCCTGGTTAAAAGGGATCTCCGCGTTTTCAAACACTAACATGTAAATAACCGCAAAGCCGGAAGGTTTCAGATAAGAATGAAATATATTGGAGAGCTTACGCACTGGTTAGATCATAAGTTAAAATGGATATTTAGAATGATGAAGCTATAGTGTAAGGATATGAATTCACTGGTGTGTAAAAAATAAGCATGTGATGAAATGTCCATGGTATATTCCTTATACTCTGACACCATGTAGAAGAAGTAACTGGAATAATATTAGTGGTACTACAACAAGTATTATATTAGTGATTACTTAATAGAATATCAATCTTTGTTTCTATATAAAGGAAAATAAAAAATAAAGGTGTGTTCTTTAAAATAATATTTTTTTAATTAAAGTAGGTAATACAGAATAATGATAAATAACCTTTACACATACTCGTAACGTTTATTAAATAATTTTTAAGTATAAATATTTGTTGTTAGAATGGCAGAATAACATTTGACTAGCATATTAATCTAGGTTAAAATAAAGGTAATTTAATATAAACAAAACAAAAAAAAAACTTAAAATATTCTATCATGTTTTTTTTTTTCCACCAACAACCGAGTTTAAAATGTGTCTAGACAAAACAATAAAAAGATAGTAGCCAAAGATACTTCTAAATGAGCCATTTTCCAGAAACACCACGTATAATGGGTGCCTGCAGAATGTACTAACCTAAGTAAAAGCAATAGGGATCCTGTCAGATCTCTTCAAACTAAAAGAACATCTGATTGTGAGTAAGCTTGTAACAGCAGTGGTAGCAGAATGTAGATTCCGGGAAATATGCCCAACTTCTCCCAAACTGTCACTAATGCAGCTAAATGGAGCAAATGAAATCAATTAAATGATTTACTTAACCTCAAGCTTTTATGGCTACACTTTTTTTTTACGTCCAGGTGGAAATACGGCAAGAATAGCGAATGCAATAGGACTTTAAAGTTACCCTTATATGCAGATATTTTTTAAGGTGACTTGCATATTGGGAGCATGTGGACAACCAATCATTGAAATTATAAGTTCCAGGGGAATGTTTCTAAAGTGTAATAAATAATCAATAAATAAAAGGATAAATTTTCTAAAGATACTGTCAGGTGAGTAGAATCATTTACTAAATAAGGAACACTATTATAAAGATTTCTATTTTTTTAATTCAGACATAAGAACTTATATTTGTTATTTTAATAACATAAGTAAAGTCAAATTTCCTGCCGAATTCCCATCAACATGTCTTCGGAACAATCAAAGCGCCAACTCAATGGACTTACATTATTCATGTTTTTGTTTAACATATATATACTTATATACAGGGTTAGTAAAAAGTCCCGGAACGGTCGAATAACTTTGTTATTTGAAAATTATGATTTCTGAAATTTGGTATGGGGGTATAGTTAATATAAATGCATTTTATGCAATACAGTTAATATTTTTTTCACTTCCGGTTTAATCGGCAATACGTCCAATTTTTTTTTTTAAATGGAACGCCCAGATTTTTTTAACACTTTTTAATGCAAAATAAAAAACTACGTTTAGGAAGTATTAAGATGTTTATTTTTATTCACAAGAAAACAGTTACAAAATTAAAAAAGTGTCCTAATACAGAAAAATCAAGATGCCTGTCTATTCAGGTTGCGATTACAATAATTGTTCAAAATGCTCTCCATTTACAATTTGACAGAAATGTAAACGATCAGTAAAATTTCTTATTGAATTTTGTATTTGTTCTGGAGTTATGCGATTGGCTTGAACTATTCTCTCTTCCAATTGTTCAAGATTATAGGGACGATTTTTGTACACTTGACATTTCATGTGACCCCAAAAGAAAAAATCTAATGGCGAGAGATCTGGCGAACGTGCTGGCCATTCGATTGCTCCTCTACGTCCGATCCAACGTCCCGGAAAAATTTCATTCAAATAATCGCGGATATTATGGCCAAAATGGGGGGGAGCTCCATCTTGTTGAAACAAAAAATGTGCATTAGGGTGATCACCTATGTTTGCATTTGGAAAGAGGGCCGCAAGTGCTGCAACAACCTAATTTCGCAATAAATTTAAGTAGACGTTGCCAGTTAAATTTCCTCTTATAACAAATGGTCCTATGATGTTGTTTCCAACAAGACCAGCCCAGACATTCACCTTTTGAGGACGCTGTGTATGGACTTTTTCAATCCAATGCGGATTTTCAATTGACCAGTAGCGACAATTATGTCTGTTCACAGTGCCGTTGAGACAAAACGTTGCCTCATCTGAAAAAATGATGTGATCTAAAACATTAGGCTGCTGCTCGATCAATTCCGTCATTGTTTCGCAAAATTGTATTCTACGATCTGGATCATCTTCAGTTAACTCATGGACGGGATACATTTTATAGGCTTTCATTCTTGCTGATTTAAGAATCGTATGAGCAGATTTTTGAGAGATCTCATGAATTTGACCTAATTCTGTTGTGGACACGTGATGATTTTCTTCCACTGTAAGTAACACATTCAAACTAGTTTCTTCATCTGTTGCTGTTAATGGACGTCCCCTTCTAGGTAAATCCTTCACCTGACGAAAGACTTCAAACTTTTGAATTGTTCGGTATACCGTACTTTTACTAATGTGACGATCCGGATAAACAGTATTAAACAAAATACGAACCTCTTCAAAAGAACGTTGACGATCACCGTACCCACGCATCATTAATATCTCAATTCGTTCTGATTCAGTAAGTTTTTTTGCCATTTTCAAATGTGTCAATGTTTAAAATAAGTAAATTTATAGCGATGCAAAAGTTAAAACGCTTTTAAAATTGTCAAATGTGACGGCAAAAAGATTGCAAACACTAAAGAACAACTTTTTTCAAAGGTACCTTGATTTTTCTGTATTAGGACACTTTTTTAATTTTTTAACTGTTTTCTTGTGAATAAAAATAAACATCTTAATACTTCCTGAACGTAGTTTTTTATTTTGCATTCAAAAGTGTTAAAAAAATCTGGGCGTTCCATTTAAAAAAAAATGTTGGACGTATTGCCGATTAAACCGGCCGTGAAAAAAATATTAGCTGTATTGCATAAAATGCATTTATATTAACTATACCCCCATACCAAATTTCAGAAATCATAATTTTCAAATAAAAAAGTTATTCGACCGTTCCGGGACTTTTTACTAACCCTGTATATTTATCTTGCTTTCTGATATACTCCATCCAAAGTCTTATTTTTAATGCCTCATGTGTAGTAAAATAATTAAAATGACAACTCACATAATACAGAATTGATTTGTATTTTAGAATGTACCGTTATTTTACTCATTGCGCCATTGTTTCATTTACCTCTTGACCGTCTCCGTTTGATGTTGTTACTTCCGTAAACCGATTAAAGGATTCGCCCCGCTAATCTACCCAAATCGCTCTTTTCGGATTTATCGTGGCGAATCGTTTATTTTGTACAATAACGAAACAAGCGGAGACCCCAGAAAATCTCCTACTTTTCTCACGTTAACGAGTTAAACAAGTTTAAAGTTTAAATAATACGTGACAATTAGAACGTATGCTTACTCATATGATGCAAAAAAGCAATTTCTAGCTACTAAGATAGCTTATATCCGAAAATTGCATTTCCTAATAAATTGCCAAATTGTGTGGTATATCTGGATGTCGTTATATTTTAAGATAGTATGATCGTTGTAGTGATACATTCAAATCTATCAAATTTTTAAGTAGTTTGCGCCGCTGTGTTTCATAATCCAAACACTCTGAAACCAAGTGATTCAGATCCGCCTTGTCAAATCCGCACGAACAAACTGGAGAGTTTACCTATCCCAATTTATAAAGATATCTTGCCACGCCCAAAACTCAATCTAGCGATCATAGTATAAGGTGAACACGTAAATGTAATACCACTGTGCCATCGAGGTTGACAAACACTATCATGGATCTTGGTATTGAGGTACTTGGTAGTCTGGTACTGAGTAACTTGTTTGCCTCCTACCATCTTACTTATTAAGAAATGAGTTAATTTTACCGCCAACTTCATTTGGAAAAACTGTACCGTTTACTCTACATTGGCCAAGTGACACCGCTTTGGCCAAGATATCCACCAGTTCGTTGGCAGATAATCCCATATGACCCTACACCTATAATAGTTCTACCTCTCTCTTCCACCAACCTTCCGCCTCCATGCTTGCTTTGGCTTCGACTGACGAAATATTTAACTCTGCATTCAGGCAAAAAGATACACTTACACCATTACTATGGTCAAAAGACCAACCCTGTCAACCACAACCGCTTCATGATGCGCATATATAACAGTGAATCCGGAAAGACTGTCGAGAATTTTTTAATTTTTTTAATTATGCATGTATGCATTAATTATATTTACTGCTACAAAACTTGTAGATAAATCTTTTAAATTCTAAATTTAATTTTATTAAGTAAACAACTGTTTAATTTTACTAAACACCATCCAGAGACATCTGTAATGTTCTCAACAACTTCAGAGCTAAACCAGATCTCAAATGGTAGAGGGCAATGAATGGTAATTCTGTCCCGCTCTAACGGTTTCACGGTTTAACGAATATTATTCAATAACCCTCGGGACGTGGAAGGGTATTAAAGCATCTAACATTTAAGTATATTTAATGTGATTTTACAGTTATTAATTAGTGATGTTTTTCTATACGTTGAATTAGGTAAAACACTAAAGTACAAGTGAAGTTAATTAGTTTAAGTGCCCAGAATAAAAAGAAACACTATTATAAAGATTTCTATTATCTTAATTCGGTCTAACACCTTATATTTGTCGTTTTAATAACATACGTGAAATTCAAATTTCCCGCCGAATTCCCATCAACATTTCTTCCGAACAATCCAAGCACCAACTCAATGGACACATAAAACTGACAAATAGCTCGTAAAAAGAACCCACAGAATCATGACCAACCTCACATATCAAAATCACTAGGTTTTACAATTTACACATCAACAAAATCTAACCGTGAAATCTCTTGTAATACATACGTAATACAAAGATAAGTTCAAAAGATGATAAAATCGCTTACTCCTCCAATATAAATTCCATGTATATTTCTACCACCATGAAGTGTACCAAGACGGCGGTAAAATCCTACAGCCAAAATTGTCGCGAATGTTGATCTTCAAAACCCCATGATTAGATTAAGGGTCACCCCAAATCAGCAAATAACTGGATACATCATCTTTGCACAAAACACATAGTACTCTCATCCAAAGTAAGTAATTTACAGCACTTTTTAGAATTTCCTACTCATAAATAAAATAATTTCTAGATAAAGATTTCGAAAAGCTGATATACTACCAGGAAAATCAAAAAGGAAGTCCCTTCTCTCATTTGCTTTCAACAAACTCATATTTCCAAGACGAAACTATCCTAGCAACAACCAAAAAGATATGGTTTCCTGCAATACGACTGAATTAAAACTAACATTGTCGAACATTCATCGAAAGACGCGGACATACCAACAAAACCATAGTAATAGGCATTAATTAAAATTATTCGATCAAGTAACTTATTAGTCGGAAGTTTACTTTAATTTACAATATTAAGTAGATAAAAATAAATAAAAATACACTTATAAAACACAATTTTGATTTCATGGATTCTGTGGGTTTCATTGAGCATAATACACATAGTATAATATGACATATATGTACAAGCAATACATATGCTTCCAAAACATCTAGTGTTTATATTTGTACGTTTTTTGAGCCTAGTAATGACGTAAGTGTATCTTTTGCCTGAATCCAGGGATAAATATTTTGCCAGCCGAAGCCCACTTAAGTACGCTAAATCAGTGGTTCTCAACGTGGGCGGTAGCGCCCACCAGTGGGCGCTGGGATCTATACAAAATCCAGTAAGTGAGCGCTAGGCGAAAAAAGGTTGAGAACCACTGCGCTAAATGTTTAGAAACGCCAACAAGTCTATGTAGCTTTGGCCAGAATAATCCGGAAATAACACCACTGTTTTGACATATTGATGGAAATCTATTTTTGGAAGTTCTGAATAGGCTATAGGAAGGTCTACTAACTACACTCCGCCAAAAAAGTATCGCATAAACTAAAAAAGGGCATTTATGAACCAAGATATTTTTATACGTTCACAAAAAGTTTGCCTCGTGTATGTGAACTATAAAAACACTAACAAAATAATGGAACTTAGCGTTCTTACTTTTTTTTTTCCTAAAAGAACACATTTAGAAAAATGCATATGTGTAAGGTTTGTTCAGTTGTTTATTGAAAGTCTTCCTATACGGACAAATTTTAAAGTGCGAAGTCAGAGTTCTGTACCAACGCTTTTAAAACTAAAATGAGCAATTTAACTTCAGAACAAGTGGCTGCTATAGTTGCTTTAATCGAAGATGGACGATCTCAAGCATACGTTGCTAATTTGATGAACATCAATCAGTCAAGTGTTTCTAGAGCCGTAGCCAGATATAGGGAAACAGGCATTTACAGTAGAAGACCTGTACCAGGTCGTCCAAGATGTTCTACTCGCCAAGATGACCGCTATTTACTACTACAAGCATTACGTCGAAGACATATAACTGCGAGACAATTACAGAACGACTTGGCTAGAGTCAGAAATACTCGTGTGAGTACTCAAACTATTCGGAATAGGTTACGACAGAGTGGATGAAGAGCTAGAGTAGCTGTAACAGCCCCTGGTCTCACTAGGAATCACCGAGTGGCTCGCTTAAGGTTTGCCAGAGAACATGTAAATTGGAACATTAATGACTGGGCCAATATACTCTTCACAGATGAGTCAAGATTTGGTCTTTACACCTCAGATAGGCGTATCTCAGTGTACAGACGAGACGGTGAGCGCTATTCGCAGTGTAATATCAGACCTAGACCTAATTTTGCTGGTGGCTCTATTATGGTTTGGGGAGGCATCTGTTTAACAGGTCGTACAGAGTTAGTACCAGTAGACAGAGGTACACTGACTGCCCACAGGTATATAACGGAAATTTTAGAAGAACATGTAGTACCATATGTGCCAATTATAGGAAACGAATTCATGTTAATGCACGATAATGCACGACCGCATGTTGCAATAATCGTCCAGGAATACCTTAACGATGTTGGTATTCCAGTTTTAGATTGGCCTGCGGTAAGTCCGGACATGAACCCTATCGAGCACGTGTGGGACCTCCTTCACAGACGGATACGAACCCAAAATGTTGCCCCAGCGGACCTGCATGGACTAGAAAATGCTCTCGGTGACGAGTGGGAGAATTTGGATCAGGCTTATATACGGAGGTTAATCGAATCTCTGCCAAACCGTATGCGAGCGGTCATAAGAGCCAGAGGTGGCAATACTCAGTATTAAAAGCTACTGTTATGACATTTTTCTTTCCAAAATTATAATTTCTTGTTTTAATAAAAATCTCAAGTATGAGTTCTTGTTTTTATTTGGCCTGTATTTTATTTAAACAATCATAGAAATTATATCTTAGAGCGCATTAAAGTATATTTACAACTTTATGCTACAAACAAAGATTATGCGATACTTTTATGATCAAAACTAAATTATGCGATACTTTTTTGGCGGAGTGTAGAAAGATGTCTATGTGCTTTGGTTAACCTGAGGAAATATTTCTTTGCCAAGAATTGGGATGACAGTCCTAACACCGAAAGTCCACACAGATACAGAGAGCCTTATTCTCAATCACCCTTATGTGATTAAATTGCGTGCTATTGGCTATACGTGTACGCCTATAATCTAGATGCTATTAAAAATCCTTATTTTGAAAAATGGCAAACGATATTCTATTTGACTAGCTGTAATTGATTATCATTCTTCGTAATTACTTTGAAAGCAGAGGAATTTAAAGAGAGCATTTTAATCCTGACTGCACCTAAATCGCAAATCTTAATCTACATATATTTTATTCTCTTGTAAAACACATTTTTTTTAATATTGTTGGTACGTTGACATTCTTGTAGTTGGAGAACAGGACGAGGTTATGTTATTATCTCCCTCCATAAACTTAATCATCAATTTGCCCAAGTTTCCTAGGGTTTCGAGGGACCACGAAATAAGCAAACTACTATAACGTAGGTAAATAGTTTTCGAAATAGCTAAGCGATGTGGTCTATTATTAGCGCCATGATGATATGATAGGCTCCCGTACACATTTACAACCTGAGAGTTGTATCTACCGCAAGGTGTAATTCCGGATTATTGATTAATTTCATGTTTTTATTTATCCATAAATTATTTTAAACCTCTTGCATATTATTAAACAATACGCTTTCTTCATAGATTATATTACGTACCTTAATTAAACATGGTTATCCTTCATTTGTTTTATGAAGCTATAAATGTAGAATGGTATGTTGGTTTTGTCAAGCTGTGTAACGAGACTAGGGTATAGTTTTAGTCTGGCAGTGCGACGATAATCCCGTAACCGTAATACCTCTTTAAGATTAATGGAATACACTAATTTTGCATTATGTGCGTTTGTTGTGTTTGTATTCTCGTTGTTATTTTAGGGCACGATGCCTCACTCATATTAAGTACAAAAATGGGATAAAGATATAAGTGAATTTCAGTGTTTTCCCGATAAGCACTCGAAATTAGCTTTATCTGAAAGTACCTGGCAAAGTGTTAACATACCATGACATTATGTGTTACAGTAAATTGGAGTAAACTTAAAGCTGGCACAGGAACTTAAAGTCTATCAGAATTTCAAATGTGTTTTCCTGTGCCTTTGCTTCTTTATTATTATTATTTATTATTTATTATTGCCCACTATATCTTTCGTCTGTGGAACTGTGCACACGTACCTACGAATTGCTCCTGGTATATTGCTGTTTTAGTGGCGCGTACCTCTTGTCTAAGGGTGAATTGTATATCATTAAAGTGCATATTTTTTTCTCTATTGCATGGCATTGCTGCGCCTTCGTTTATTTGTCCTTACATCACCTATCTAACGGTAAGAATATCTGCTGGTATTTCTATATTATAAACATATCCGTCTTTTTACTCTAAGTGTTTTTGCGCCTTTCGGTTCTTTGCATTTGGTTCTTGCATATATATAAATATACGGCTGGTAGATTAGTATACATATACATTTATGTGAAATATACATGCCGCTTCGATTTAAAATCGAATTTTTCATCCTTTCTTACCTTTTGTTTCTGTACGAGAACCTTTCCGTTGCCTTCTTACCTTTTGTTGTTTGTTTACAGTCGTCGTAACAGGCAGTACGACGTGAAGCGTGTGTCCCCGTGTTATTCCTTGTTTAGTATAGCGGTATTTTCATTTTCAGTATTCATACATAACTTTCTTTATCCTATACAAATACCCAATTTACTGCAATAATGCCAGTCTGTTCGCATTGTGATAAGGCTACTGAGTCTCATAGAGCTATTACCTGTTGCATTTGTGCAAAAATTTTCAAAATTGACTGTGTCGATATATCTAATGCGGAAGCGCGCAAAATACGTGCAAATACAGGTCTTACATGGGCCTGCTCCGGTTGTAAACAATTCGGTCAGGACATGAACAGCTTAAAATCCCTTATTGTCGAACTCCAAAACGAAATAAAACAATTAAAAGCCACCACTCTTTCAAGCGCTCCATCTGTTCCGTCGCTGATCGATATGGAAAAAGTTATTCAGGAGTTATCTGAACGTGAAAAGCGTAAGCATAACATAATTATCTACGGCTGCAAGGAGTCTAACTGCAACTCGAATCGCGAGCAGCGAGATCTGGACACTCCTGTCGTGTCTGAGATTGTGTCAGTCTTGGAGGTTGGCAATTTCGACGTAAAACCCTCAAGACTTGGGAAATTTGATAAGTCACAAAGCGACAGATGCCGTCCAATTAAACTTCGTCTGCCATCTGAATCTGTTGTCAGCTCAGTATTACGTAATGCCAAAAAACTTAAAACACATGCAGGATTTGCTGGAGTTTCTATATCTCGCGATCGTACGCCGATGCAGTTATCTCTGCATAGAGGGATGAGGGCAGAACTGAATGAGCGGTTAGCGAATGGAGAATCCAACCTAAGAATTATTTATAAGGGTGGTATTCCTCATATAGTCTCGACGGAAAACTACCAGCGCCCGACAGCACATCCACAACACTGAACATCTACTACCAAAATACTCGTGGACTTCGTAGCAAGTCCCATCTCTTTTTTGCAAATGCATGTGAATTTTCGTATAACATAATACTCATTACTGAAACTTGGCTTGATAACTCTTTTGACAGTTCGGAATTTTTTCCTCCTTCCTTTAACGTGATTCGCTGTGATAGGCAATTTGATGTGGTTAACAGATCCACGGGTGGTGGTGTGCTGATGGCACTAACTGATGATATTGCGTACGAGGTTGTTGATACATCTGCTCTATCTAGCCTTAACCCAATCATTGATATATGTATCTGCAAATGTAAGATTCACTATGTAACATTCTATATTATTGTCATGTACATTCCTCCTGACGTTTCTGCAAATGATTTTGAGGTTTACATTGATGCACTATCACCGTATATTTTAAATAAATTAGTATTGGTTGTTGGTGACTTTAATCTATCACACTATTGTGATCATATTCGGGGTACGATTGCTTGTGCTGGTGTCTCTTCCTTTCTTACCTTCTGTAATATGTTTGACCTAAAACAAATTAACCAAATAGTAAATTCAGATGGTCGACTACTAGATCTTGTTCTCTCTAATTTGAGTTTTAATGTTGAAATCAGCCATGAGGAGTTTCCCTTTGTGCCGGAAGATAAGTATCATCCTGCTTTATCTATTACTTGCGATTTACATTCGATTCACAAACCTATTAAGTTTTCTAGTAATTATAATGTCAGTTACAACTTTCGGTCAGCTAATCTCGATTCCGTATGTGACTCATTACATCAGCAGGATTGGTCTGTATTGGATGTCGGGGGCGATGTTGATGCGGCGCTGGAAAAATTTTATTCCATCCTGTATGGTATCTTAGATTTGCATGTCCCTAAAGTAATGGTTCATACATCACGTTATCCAAATTGGTTTACACATGAAATCAAGTCTATCCTTAAGTTAAAAGAATCTTACAGACGGAGGTGGAGACAGAGCCATAATTTATTCTTTTATAATGAATTCAAAAGACTTCGTACTCATTCTAAAAATTTGATTGCTCAGGCTTACAGAACACATATATCTCGGACTGAAAGGGCAATAACATCTGATCCCAACAGACTCTGGTCTTTCATACGCAATAAGCAATCTAGTAGTAGAATTCCTGGTGCTGTCACGTATGGGGGAACATCGATCACTGATCCTCAAAAAATTGTTGACTGCTTTGCTGATGTTTTCTCCAGTGTATATCTCCCTGCTTCTGGCGTGGCCTTGCCAGCTGAGCTACCTGATCACCTCTCTTTCTTTCTGCAACCTATATCGGATGATATTCTCATTAAAATCATGGCTGCCCTTCCCAATAAGCCTACCTCTGGCGATGATGGTATTCCTAGCTACTTTGTCAAAACGGCACGTTATGCTCTGGCTCCTCCCTTAGTGAAAGTTATCAACACCGCCATCAGTACTTCTACTTTTCCAAACTTATGGAAACGTGCAAGAATTATTCCGGTTTTTAAGAAGGGTGATGTGTCGGATACGAAGAATTATCGCCCCATCGCAATTCTATCCAACTTTGCGAAGGTGTTCGAACAAATTTTATATAATGTAATTTACAGTAACGTACGCTCTTACATATCTCCCCGTCAACATGGTTTTGTATCCGGACGTTCCACAGTGACTAACTTGGCAACTGTCACCCAGTTTGTTGGCGAGGTACTGGATAATCAGGGACAAGTGGATGTAATCTACACAGATTTCTCGCGTGCGTTCGATGCCATTAATCATGATTTACTACTGTATAGATTACAATATTTTGGTTTAGCCCCAAGTCTACTAAAATTACTGACATCTTATTTATCTTTAAGGCGTAATTATGTGTTTTACAACGGATACTATTCCTATGAATATTTGTCTACTTCGGGAGTGCCGCAAGGTTCTAACCTTGGTCCCTTGTTGTTTAATTTATTGATTAATAATTTATTAACCATCCTGCCTGGTTACGCCTTGGGTTATGCTGATGACATTAAGATATACCAAGTCATTAATAACACTACTGATGTAACTCTGCTTCAAAACAGCCTCAATATACTTGTTGCCTGGTCGGAGAGGAATAAACTAAATCTTAATGTGGATAATTGTTTTGTTATGTCTTACACACGTAAAAGGAATCCGTTGCCATCATCGTACCATATTAAGAATACTATACTCCATAAAGTACAAACTGTGAAAGATTTGGGCGTCACCTTTGATCCATCGCTTGCATTCGACCACCACATCAATAACATGTGTTCATCTGCCTCAAAGACGTTAGGCTTCGTCAT
Organism: Cetonia aurata; assembly: GCA_949128085.1. Classification (NCBI taxonomy): domain Eukaryota; kingdom Metazoa; phylum Arthropoda; class Insecta; order Coleoptera; family Scarabaeidae; genus Cetonia; species Cetonia aurata. Next base: position 6,796,697 of record OX421885.1, read on the forward strand.
GCGCTCATCGAGATTCTTCAATGACTTGAATGTCATAAAAATATTGTATTGTGCTTTCGTTAGTAGCAAGCTGGAGTATGCTTCCGTGATATGGTACCCATACTACGCTAATCAAAGCAATTCTGTTGAGAGAGTTCAGCGACGTTTCCTGAAATTTCTCTCCTTCAGAGTCAATGGAGAGTACCCGATCCGGAATATAGACTATGATATTCTGCTAGAGGCGCACGGTTTTCAATCACTCGCTGAGAGGAGGCAAATTCATAGTGCGAGGTTTCTTTACAAACTTGTTAACGGTTTTGTTGACTGTGCGGATCTTCTGTCAATGGTGGAATTCCATGTTCCGCGCATTACTGCACGTTTTCCAACTACCTTTACCTTTTCGACACCAAGGACAAACCTGTTGATGAAGTCTCCATTAATGCATATGGTCCGGAACGCTAATCAACGTTATCAAGACATTTTTAGTGGTGAACTTTTCAGTTAATTATGTTAGTTAATAATTAAGAGTGTATTTTTATTTTTGTCTAGTGGTTATTAATTAATATTTTCTTTAGCCTACACATGCAATGTAATTATTTTGTTGGTATACCTTTTTGGTTGATGTGTGCACTTTTTTACTTTACTTTAATTTTTTATATTGTATTATGTCCTATAATTGGTTACCTGTTGGGCATTAAACGTTATTATTATTATTATTATTATTATTATTATTTATGCGACCAATGAAACGGGCTAATGTTAAATTAACTCTCGTGTAGGTTCTGTTTATCTCATTGAAAACTGGTCAATTGTACTTGTTTTGCAATTTAATATACCGTTTAGATAACCTTCGTTGTCTCAGTTTTAGATTAATATCTAAAAACTGAGACAACAAAGGTTTATTAATATAAAGCCGAATATCTCTAGTAAGTTATTAAACAATAATAATAATATTAATTGTAGACAATAATTTAAGCAATTTCTGTATTCCTACTGAAAACTGAGTTTAAGAAATATAAACTAATTCATAGTGAGGTGACATCGTGACATCTTATTTTAGATATTTATCCGGGCTAACCTTGGAGGAGGCTATTTTTTTGTGGTTTACCTTTTTTTCAAATTTTATGATTACGTCCCCCATTGTGTATGTCCACCGTTCTTACAAATCTGGATATGAATACAGTTGAACTTATGGTAAATTCTCCTAGTAGCATTAATTGTAGACTTTAATACGATATACTGATTGTGTGTGTGTCTACAGTTTCTTGATGGTAAATTAATGACTCGCTGGAATGGTTGGTGCCATCATCATTATCATCAAGTGCGATATGTGACATTACAGAGAACTTAACTTAACAGAATAGACAATCAATAAACGGATGCATATTGTCATGTTTGTGCTATTTTAAAAACTTGTAATAAGTGATTGTTGATTTCCCATATCGGAGGACCTGTCAACATAACCCCTAGTCGGATGCTACAATCATTAAGTGTGTTTGCCTCCTGTACGGAAGGTATTTACGTAACGGTTTAAGACAAATTGGAAGCTCGTGCTGTATACACGAACTTGTATTAGGCAAAAATACAATGTAACAAAATGCATTTGGGCTGAAGGAGGTGAAAGTTCGTGCAACTATGATCAGCTGTTTTTCATGTGTGTAGTAAGAACAAAATGCGAAGAGCACAAACTGTAGGTTCTAGAATTGTTAATTCGGCCACAATTGTGCAATGCAAAAAATACATCCTATTTTATTTTGGTAAATACGGGTAGCTACTTTATTTTTTGTGCGATTTAAACCCAGAAAACGATGTTAAGCAAGAATACAATGTAACACATTGCATTTGGACTGAAGGCGGCGAAAGTTCGTGCAACTATGATCAGGAGTTTTTCATGTGTGTAGCGAGAATAAAATGCGGAGAGCACAAACTGTAAGTTCTAGAATTGTTAGTTCGGCCACAATTGTGCCATGCAAAAAATACATTCTATTTCATTTTGGCAAATACGGGCAGCTAATGTATTTTTCGTACGATTTAAACCCGGAAAACGATATTGTGTATGTAGTGTATGTATAATAATTTAATACAATGTCGTCAAGGTGAATTTAGGTTAAATCTGTCCATGAATCACAACATTTGTTTTACTTATAGCCATGATTTTATGCTGACATAATTATCATTAAAATATTTTTTAGAAACTTTTTAATAATGTTAATAATTATTGAAATGCATTTATTTTCGTCCTAGTATTTATTCCTATATCTAAGTTTCGATGAAGTGAATTAGAAAAGCAGTCCGTTAAAATTTAGTTATTAATAACCTAATAAATAAAATAGAAAAACAGGGAAGTTTCATATGAATCTCAATATCAACAATTTCGTGATGCGCCGCCGCCGGTCACGAAATTGTTACATTTGCTTAAAAATAAATCATCGTCTATTTCTCCGTGAAAAATAAATCCAATTTATCGGGGATGACGCGACTCGCGGCCCGCTATTGTCAAATCTTCAACTATCTCTATGCGTATTGCTGTGGTCTGGTGCCCGGGTTTTTGTAAATTCAGTTTTTTTTTGTTCATTCCGTTAAGCGTTTGTCAATGTTGCGAGAAATTTCAAATTGTTTTATTTTCAAATAAGATTTAGTTAATGTTTTGGATTGTTTAATTTATTTATTTTATTGTTCAGTTGTTTATATTAATTTCAGTCAGGTGTACATTTTGCGTTCACTGGTATTGTATATATATTGTTTTGTTTTGCGAGTTCGTCCGTTTGCGGACAGATCTGTGTGCGTTGCATCGCACGCATCTGAGATTTTTATACTTATACGATTGTTTAACCTTGTGAGTTCAGTTCCTTGATCGATACGAAAGTAAGTAGATATATAAAATTGTATTTCATTGCTGACATTTTGTGATTATTGATTTCAAGTTTTGAATTCACGTTTCTGATTTTATTTCGTTCATCACGGAACTCATTTAATAATAATTGATATTGTATTTTTGTGTACACAATCAATAAACGGATGCATATTGTCATGTTTGTGCTATTTTAAAAACTTGTAATAAGTGATTGTTGATTTCCCATATCGGAGGACCTGTCAACATAACCCCTAGTCGGATGCTACAATCATTAAGTGTGTTTGCCTCCTGTACGGAAGGTATTTACGTAACGGTTTAAGACAAATTGGAAGCTCGTGCGGTATACACGAACTTGTATTAGGCAAAAATACAATGTAACAAAATGCATTTGGGCTGAAGGAGGTGAAAGTTCGTGCAACTATGATCAGCTGTTTTTCATGTGTGTAGTAAGAACAAAATGCGAAGAGCACAAACTGTAGGTTCTAGAATTGTTAATTCGGCCACAATTGTGCAATGCAAAAAATACATCCTATTTTATTTTGGTAAATACGGGTAGCTACTTTATTTTTTGTGCGATTTAAACCCAGAAAACGATGTTAAGCAAGAATACAATGTAACACATTGCATTTGGACTGAAGGCGGCGAAAGTTCGTGCAACTATGATCAGGAGTTTTTCATGTGTGTAGCGAGAATAAAATGCGGAGAGCACAAACTGTAAGTTCTAGAATTGTTAGTTCGGCCACAATTGTGCCATGCAAAAAATACATTCTATTTCATTTTGGCAAATACGGGCAGCTAATGTATTTTTCGTACGATTTAAACCCGGAAAACGATATTGTGTATGTAGTGTATGTATAATAATTTAATACAATGTCGTCAAGGTGAATTTAGGTTAAATCTGTCCATGAATCACAACATTTGTTTTACTTATAGCCATGATTTTATGCTGACATAATTATCATTAAAATATTTTTTAGAAACTTTTTAATAATGTTAATAATTATTGAAATGCATTTATTTTCGTCCTAGTATTTATTCCTATATCTAAGTTTCGATGAAGTGAATTAGAAAAGCAGTCCGTTAAAATTTAGTTATTAATAACCTAATAAATAAAATAGAAAAACAGGGAAGTTTCATATGAATCTCAATATCAACAATTTCGTGATGCGCCGCCGCCGGTCACGAAATTGTTACATTTGCTTAAAAATAAATCATCGTCTATTTCTCCGTGAAAAATAAATCCAATTTATCGGGGATGACGCGACTCGCGGCCCGCTATTGTCAAATCTTCAACTATCTCTATGCGTATTGCTGTGGTCTGGTGCCCGGGTTTTTGTAAATTCAGTTTTTTTTTGTTCATTCCGTTAAGCGTTTGTCAATGTTGCGAGAAATTTCAAATTGTTTTATTTTCAAATAAGATTTAGTTAATGTTTTGGATTGTTTAATTTATTTATTTTATTGTTCAGTTGTTTATATTAATTTCAGTCAGGTGTACATTTTGCGTTCACTGGTATTGTATATATATTGTTTTGTTTTGCGAGTTCGTCCGTTTGCGGACAGATCTGTGTGCGTTGCATCGCACGCATCTGAGATTTTTATACTTATACGATTGTTTAACCTTGTGAGTTCAGTTCCTTGATCGATACGAAAGTAAGTAGATATATAAAATTGTATTTCATTGCTGACATTTTGTGATTATTGATTTCAAGTTTTGAATTCACGTTTCTGATTTTATTTCGTTCATCACGGAACTCATTTAATAATAATTGATATTGTATTTTTGTGTACACAATTTAGATATAAGATCTGTTATTATTTTTGCGTGCAGGAAGATATTTTAAGTTTAAAGAGTTAATTTTTTTGTTCGTTGTTAATTTTTCTGATTTGTAATTATTTATTAATCACCTCGGGTTGGGTGAATAGAAGCATTTTGCTTGCTTTTATTTTTCATTTATATAAATACTTGAATTTTCCACGTTTAATTTAGTTGTTTTAATATTGAGACCACGTGGATTGAATTGAAAAAAAAATTATTATCTTCCTGAGCTTTTTGTTTTCTGTTGCTTTGTAAAAGGATTTTGAATTGTCCTTTTGTAATTTAAAGTCAAATGCAGTTTTGATTTAGACCAGGACCTTTTTGTCCAAGGTTTCTTTTCTGCAAAGTTTGTAATTAATTTTTTTTTTTTTTTAAATAATAAAATTATTGAATTTTTATGTCATTCAAAATACTGTTCTTTTATTTTTAATTAAACCTTTTAAAATTTTTTTTTAGTATAAAAGAAAGTCAGATTTCTTTCACCCACATTTTACTTTTCATGATAGTAACCCGGAGTTTAATTGTTCTTTTGCGCCTTATAAAAAATTGTTATCATTTGAGCTAGCTAATTTAATTTTTCATTTTTAATTTCATTTGGCATTTTTGTTGGTACATTCAGTACACAGCAGTATGTATGGATGAATATCATTAGCTACTATACTGACTGATACCGATCTCATACGTGCTTCTTGGTTCATCAATTACGCATTTCACACACAAGACACAACAAAGACATACGATGCACGTATGGCGCCACTAGTAGAGGTCGTTTTTATAGGCTTATATTATACTCAATTGGGACGTGAGGGGTCCGGATTCCGACTGTAGACTTGATCAGTCGATACCGTTCCCTCTTCATGGGGGGATTTATAGTACAGAAATAGAGGAATTGTACCATTTCAAGAAATGGAGCTTATATATACAGTGTATATCCTCGCATGGACTTAATATACTTATAATTTATTTAGTTTTCATTATTACAGTAAAAATCATTCTTTATAAAAAGGTTTGCCTACTAGGGTGGTTAAAAAATAAGAAATGTTATACTAATTATCGGAAAGTAAATTAAAAATAGTTTAAGTAAAAGTCATTATATTGAATAATCCTTATACTAAAATTTATTATACATATAATCTTGGCGAATAGGTATCTACGTTTAATTTCTAATATCTTAAATTAAAATTATGTCCAGGTTAAATCTTAATTTTTTATTTGTTTAATAACACTGTCAAAATACGCAACCTTTATTGCACAAAAGTTAGTCATGCGCATTTGGTACCCAAAAGGGCATGACAATTTATTTGCCATATGGGTTGCTTATCTTAAAGGCGTTACTAAGGAGACTAAAATCAGAGCTAACAATAACGCAAAAATATCAACAATGAAGAACAATGTGCAAATTTCATATCTGAAGCTTTGGTGATATTTCAAACAACTTTTACTTATGCATTTTTAATTTACTTTTGAATAATTTGTAGTTTACTCTTAATGCAAACCACTCTGTATGGTTAATCAACATTTCAGTTATCGGTAAGGGCTTTTCAAACTAAGAAAAACTTTTTATAAAGAATTACTTTTTCTGTTAGTTAGCAGTGGCGGCTGGTACCAAGGAGCACAAGAGCACCAAGATAAACACAGAAAGAGTAATTGAGTGTATTATTTTGTTTTATTATCTTTACATATTTTTATAACGATGGTATCAAAGCTTCTTTCCGCACCACTGACACCAGCGCATATGCAAACGCTCCAAACTATATTCCGGGGCACAATTTCCGATGTCCTTATTACGAGTGTGAATCGGCCGGCTCCGCTCATCTTCGTCTTATGTGTTTATTATTATTTTAGAGGCACACGATTTCGTGTCCCGATTCATCGTTTTCGGCGCGTGCCGCGCATGTGTGATTTCAAAGGCGTTGCAAAGTGACGTTTATTATTAATGATGGATGTTAATTGTGTGCAAAATCTTTTAAAAAACTCGCTATCATGTGAGGAAAACTTTTAATTAAGAAGAAAGGACGGCCGATTCCTGATCTTCAAATAAACTACACTTAATCAATTTAATTTAATCATTGAACCAGCGACACAGTGCGATAAAAATGTAAAGTTTTTATTTTGTGCCCACCTTCTTTCATAATACTCGAGCCACCACTGATAGTTAGATCCATCCGGGGACACACTGCATACCTGTTATAAAATTATGTCTCCTCATAAAGCAAAATGCGTAGACGGTTACCTAAATTACAAATCAGCTCTAACAGGATGACCTTATTGTGCGTAAGCGCCAACAGTAAGTCCATTGTATAAAAGTTCTTGTATTAATTTATAACTGGAGTTGGGAATTTATTATCGCTTTCCTGGAACTGACAGCAGTAGCAATGAGTACCTACCTATATAATTACATTAAGCCCGACCTGCCTCTGTAATTGTTGAGCGATTGTGATGATCTCCGTTCGAGTGATATAAAATCCAGAGATCGTGCTTTACTTAACAAGTTAACTGTCGACTATAAACCATAATTGGTAATTAGTGCAAGTTAAATGTGATCGTTGAATGTCTGTGAGTGTACCTATAAGCAAAATAAGTGATGATTGCAGTTGTAGCTAATGAAACTCTCGTAATTACGTTGCCGAGTTTATATAAATTATGATCATTACAGCTATTACAATTACTGTTAACAATGTGGTCATTGTACAGCTTGGGCAGGGAGAGGTGGGCAGAATGGAATGCTTGGGTACTGTGAATTTATATTGGTTTAATTAAATTATATTTAGAGTTTTTGGTTCAATCTAGCAACAGATGAATCAAATTCAGTCGATAAACTACACCAAATGTGTTATTTTCCAATATATATACCCTATATATTTGAAAATGACACATTGTTTTCCGTTCTACCCCGTTACTATTCTTTGAATGTTTCTTTTTCAATACTCCTCGTTATAAATTCAGGGTTCATAATCGCTAATGTTAATATGAGCACATGCTGGTGAGTCCACTAATACATGAAACTAACACATGGACGCCAAATTGTTCTTAAATGTTTCACGTAAAATTGTATTCGTAACTAAAGTAAACGTTCAGGTGTGTTATCTAGTTTAAGAAACGTGCCAAACGAAACACATCTGTTTCAGATAAAATAATTGATACGGATAGCACGTTCAGTTTCTTGAAATCTTTCCTCCTCGTATTCTGTAACAACTTTATTCCATCCCGTCCTACAACCTCCTTCTACCCTACCTATTAATTTTCGAAGTTATTAGCTAATGCCAAGTCAAATCCTGTTACACCATCTTCATTCTGAAATGACAGGACAGCTCAATATATATTGATTGCTGTTAATTGTTTAATAACATTACAGTTGAATAATTTTGGTTGGTCTGAAGCAATTCATTACTTTAACTTCCTATGAGTATATTTTTTCGTAGTAACAAGCAATATTGTGTTTCACATAATAAACGGTAGAACATTTGCGTCGCAAAGATTGAATAATCGTCTATAATGTCAAAATGGTTGAATAAACGATAACCTTAGTTTATACCTAGTAAAATAAACCATAGAATTTGTGCGAGATAAAATATTGGAGCTTAGTTTGCTAATTATTGGTAAATGATAAACTGCATTTCAACTTAGTAATAATAGCCTTTACTGCTACAGTTCTAACTTTTGCATCTACATACAACTTAGTCCAAAATATGAAAACGATTAGATGGAATTTATTTAATGTTAGTAAAACCTAATGATAAAATAATAAAAAAAAGAAACAATGCCGAATATCTAGTTACATAGTTTTTAGAAATAGTAAATCACATTCTTTATATTTTATGTAGGCCAAATAAGAAACAATTTAGTTATCTAAATTCAATAATAAAACAATAAAAGTGCTGAAGGTTGTAGCACTAATAACATTACCCACTTCCCGGCTGATAGCCTTGCACGCTTGGCTATTAGTCATGGGGTCGCGGGTTCAAATCTCACTCTGGTCAATTGCGACAACCGGTTTTTTCCGAGGTCGTTATCATGATCAGGAGAGATATTTGGCTCTGCGGGGGTGCCCGATAAGTATCGGCTGCTTAGGCTTTATCTACCCTATTAGAAAAAGTAAAAGACACCTTACTGCAAGTTGCACTGTGCTAGAGGCGCGTTTCAATAACGAATCTATTGCCGTCAGCAGTAAAATTGAAGTAAATCCTTATACTAAGACCATTTTAATTTATCCTATACGTGATATGGTGTAGTGACCACGGTCATAATTGACTATCATGTTTAACTAACCACTAATCCGAATATCTCTCCAATCTTCAATTTCCTTTTGTTTCACTTTACAAGCAGTAAAGGCTAGAATGTAAAGGGCCTAAATCCGAGTTCCTTAAAATGTGTTTGTTTTTGTAAATTTCCACACCTTCACAATAATTTGATTGCACATATCTAACTCTTAACTACCTAAACTAACTACTGCATGTTTCCGCATACTATGGCCATCTTCAAGTGTCCAACTCAAAGGGTTTGTATTAATTTTAAAGGAATAAGCAAAACTAAAGGTATACTTACAACTAACGTTAGATTGAACAAATCGAAACTAACAATAATATACACCTAAAGGCAAACAACCTGCATAAATACATACATACTCCATTCAAACTTCAACTAGTTGAATATCCATACCTACTAAAAACTTTTACATGTTAATCAACTCTTTGTGGTGTCAGTTATAGTCATACTATTCTCCATATTTGACAACTTTTCTCCCATTTACACATTTTGACGTTATGAGCCTGAGGATGGCCCTAAGTAGCAGAAACATATAGCTCATACATTTTTTTAAAATATAGTTTGGACTAGAACAACAGACAGAATTTTATTTTTATTACCATTTATCCATTCAAGTAGAAAATATGCATTCTTCAATTCTTTTTCCAATTCTTAAACTTTTTGTTTCAAACAAAAAGCTTATTTTGTTTCTTCCATCTCGTCTATCTCTCTTTTGTTTTTACTGTGTGTACTAATTAGGGATCTTATGGTTACTTTACCTGGTTTAAAAGAATTATGTTCTTCAGAAGGGGTGTTTGGCTTATTTCTCATATTCATATGGATGGTACTGTGTTGATTTTATTTATACTTATTCTCATTGTCTATGTATTGTATTGCTACGAAACTTGTAGATAAATCTTTTTAAATTTTAATTAAATTTTTATTTAAATAAACACTGTTTTTATTCTACTAAACACTACTCAGCGTCATCTATTATACTCTTATTAATACCAAAGATATGCTAGATAGTAGATAGGATTCGCCGGTTCTGGCTCACACCACCACAGCTCTTTGTGGAGCTCGCTAGCAGCGAGAAATGACCCCCACCACTTTTCATAGTTCGAGCCGCGGCCACCGAGATTGGCGAGAGGGCGCTACTAGTGGTGCGCGCAATAGTTCGGAAGGCCGCCACCGCGATTTGTGAGAGGGCGCTACTATTATACAGGTGTGAAGATATACAGCGTGTGATAATGTACAGGCCGTGCCTTTAATTTGTTACTAGGGTGTGATTGTGACTTAGTGTTAGTTTAGATCTGTACTAGGATGTGAGTGTGATTTTAGAATAAATAAATAAAGACAAAAAATATGTAAAATATTTATTAGAATTTATTACAAATTTAAAAATGTGCATAAAAGTTTAGCATTTGATATAGAACAGATTTTTAGATTGGCTTGATGATACATACAGCAATTACCAAAGGTTCTTGTAAGATTAGGAACATTTTCAATACATTCCAAATTTATTATCGGCACACTAACATAATTCTTTATTGCATTTTCTTTTTGGTGTCCTTTTACATAAATCAACTCAATATTCTTTGTGAAACGTTGCAATATCTTCGGCAATTCGTGCAGATCGGTATGTCCGTCGCTGTAACGCAAACAATGATGATTGTTTTCTAGCCAAGTCACTTGACGTCTGTCTTTCAAGCTTAGATTATAAAATGGAACTCTCGACTTAAACACAAAGTGGTTTATCATATATCCATCACTTATTGCTAATTCTTTCACTACAAACTCTTGGTTTATCAAAAAACCTTGCACGTCGATTACTAACGTCATTTTATATAATCTTTCTCACAGTTCCCGACAATGGTGTGTATTCTACAATGTTGTCGTGTAGAATGAGACAATAAGCCACTGTGTTTTCATTAAAACTCTTAAGAGATTCTAGCTCCAATTTGATGTCAACGATGGAGGACTTGACTGTCTCTTTTTGTTTAGCACAATCAATAACATAAAATGTGCAATCCTTGAATGCTTCATAATCGAGCACGGGTTGATTATTTCTGTTGTAATAACTTGATTGGAAGGCTGCGTACATACGATATGCAATTGCATACTTTTTCTCGTCTATTTGAAGATTCATTTTATCATAGGGATAACTGTCAGCGTTTAAGTGAAGTTTTATGTTAGTAATCGAAGAATGATCGAACTTGGAGGCATCGGCGTTTAACTTATCCTTTCGATCCGTTTGGAAGGCGACTATGACATAGCGTGGTTTCTCCAAATTTGTACTGGTCTTGACAGGCCATATGTCTGTTTTCGTTTTGCGTAAGGACGGTAATTCAAACAATTCCCATTTCCGAAATGGAAGATATATGGATTTGTTACTGTTTAACATCTTCAAAAGCTTCAATCGAATTTCATCACTAACAGCCACGTGTGGTATGTGCCATTCTACTTTCTCAATGTCGAACGATGCAGTCTTTGTACCATTCTTGTCAGTGTTCTTGTAACTGTTAAGATCATTACCACTGCGGAGTAAGATAAGCTCCTGACTAGCATTAATAATTATTTTTCGATAATCCTCTGCAAATCCTAGGAGGAATTTTAATGGTATGCAGGCGTTAAACTTATTAGTGGCCGATAAAGTTGGCTGTGTGTCAGTATTTGGACACCAACCAGAAATTTCCAAAGATTTACTTTCACTGTCGTTGTATGATACGTAAGATTTCATAGTGCTAGTTATACCAGGTCTATAGCATCTATCTATGTCTACCCCATTAATTTCATAGCGGATTTGATCGAAAAGGAACGCGTAAGCGTTATTAGTTGGTTTACAGGTGCCTGTACCTTCTGTCTCCGGTTTGAAGGTACCCTCGAGATAGATAAAGCTTTCCCCCGGCAATGTGTAGATATCTTGATGTTGAACGGATATGCGTATTTCATCGTTTGGTTTGAAGTTACTCACTCGAGGATAGTAGGTATGGAATTCTTCTTTCGTTATTGCTTCTTCGAAATGCAAACCGTCGAATATATTTAACTTGTCCATTACTAATCACTTGAAATCCTAGAGATCGTAGAAACGTTATGTTTTCTTGTGTTAACTGATTCGCGCCTTTGTTTGAACTGATAAAACTTGATGCAGTTAAAGGTGTTTTATACTGTCGATTAAAATTCAGACCCATATTTCTTCAACTCCAATAGAATAACAATTTTCTCACCACGAAAATTAACTGGATCACCGTCTTGGTCTACTAACCTCAATGTAATATTATCTATTCGTGTCGTATTGATTGGTAGGTAAATAATATTTCTAGGTTCAATATTGATGCTGTATCCGGGCTCGACTGAGGGAGCGAATTCGTATAAAGTATGAGATAAGCGTCCGTCGTAGAAGGATGCTGTTGTAATATTGCACTCAACTCGAATGGTTACCACTTTAATAATTTGAATTGGAATATCTGATTCATGTTTTATTTTTGGTTGGAGAACTTTCTTGCTAAATCCTAACATTTGACCAATAGAATCCGTCTTGGTGAAGTCTATGGCAAATTTACTAGTTATTTCACATTTAAGCGTACTGTTGTTAGGTTTCAAAGAGATGCTTGTAACACCACCCAAGGAATTTTGTAAAAACGTTTCAATATCCGTCACTTCATAAGCTCCTGTAGGTATCGTTACTACTTGATCATCATAATAGAATTTATTTTGACCATCGTATATGTTCGGTATAGTATTATAAGTATGTAATCCTATTAATCCAAGAGCATACGAATGACCTGGATCAAGTTCGATAGGTGGATAATAGGTAGAAGCGAGAACACTGCTCGTACTTCTCAACGTAAATGTATGCGACATGACTAACTGTCTTCGCTAGGTGATGCACTTATTATACAGAAATTTCAAACATAAATGTCCACAATTAATTTCATAATAGGTCTGGTATTTATCATGATTGTACTGAATACGACACCTTTTGAAATATTTAAGAAGTTCGTTCGGAGGTTGCAAGTTGCCAAATGAATCAAAATAGTTGACAGTAGCTCCTTGTTTAGTGTACGCTACCCAGTGCGTACCAGGACCTGCTAAACAGTCCAAATTAACGACTGCACACTCGTTGTACTTAGGTGATTTTGGTAGTGCATCCCTCATGAAAACACCACGAAAATTAGGAAGATATTTCTCCCCGAATTTCATGATATCTATATCTGTAAGGGCTCTGAGTGGCAGTCGACTTAGCGGTTTTTTCTCTCCTTACGTAGAAACAATCCCATGCCTTTACGATACGGTCGCAGATATAAACCATCACCTTTTTTTCCTAGAGTAATTGCCTCCATTGTTTTGTTATGTCTCTGAGCTTCTTCTAAATCTTTCTGGGCAGCTTTAGCCTTATTAACTGCCTGTGCTATTCCGGCAGCTCCTCCAGCTAAACCGCCCAATGCACTCAATCCAGCGAATAACGGAATAAGAAACGGTAGAAAACCTCCCGTTTTTGGTATAGGTATTACTCGAGGTATATGTATATTTTTTTTTCCACCTGCATGTTTAACTGCAACCTTAGCTGCCGCTAAAGATATTTTAGCACCTTTTTTCAAATTATTAATTTTCGGATGTTTAAGAGCATCTTTGGCTTTGCGAAAAATATATTTCCTGAACGGTATGCGCCTCACTCCCATCCCCAACTTTCTTTTGGCTTTCATCGCGTTAGTTACAGTCCACGCGGCCACCTTTTCTCCAAAACTGGCGTCTTTTGACTTGACTCGGTTCCAGGCTCGTTCTTGTAGAATACGATCAGCTTCGTGTCGATGTTTTAGATCTTGACTTTGCGAGTACGCAATATCGTGATCTTTACACGCTTTATCAAGGGGATTTACTCCAGGATCACCACGACGTAACCGTTCTTGTAGTTTTGTGCCAGGCCCACAGTATTGGTAGCCAGGCAAATGTAGTTCAACTGGTAACTTATTTATTAAACTGTTAACGAAACCACTACCTTCCTTCATCACTAACATCGGTAAAATGCTATAAAACTTGAAGCGTTCCACTTATATATCAGTCAAACTTCAGAATGCGTGTCATAAAACAACACAATACGTTAGCTGTTAGAAATTTAGACCACGTTTTTACGACAGGTGACTGTCTGCGTAGACATGGGTTGTTACTACCTAATAGTGTACGATGTATAATCTGTGGTCCCTCCAACTGTGGTAAAACGAACGTAATGATTAGCCTATTAATTGATCAAAACGGACTTCGATTTGAAAATGTCTACGTTTATTCAAAATCGTTGTATCAGCCGAAATATCAATTTTTGGAAAGAGTTTTGAGACGTGTACCAGACATGCGGTATTTTCCTTTCAAAGAAAACGACGACATACTGGATCCATCAGAAGCTCATGAAAATTCCATTTTTATTTTCGATGATGTTGTATGTGACAAACAAAATAAAATTAAAGATTTTTTTAGTATGGGCAGACATAAAGCAGTAGATTGCTTTTATTTATGTCAATCCTACGCTCACATACCAAAGCATTTGATTCGCGATAACACTAATTTTCTAATCCTATTTAAACAAGATGATATAAATTTACGACATATTTATGATGAACATGTCGGCGCAGATATGACTTTTGAAATATTTAAAGCAATGTGTTCTGAATGTTGGAAAGAGAAATATGGATTTTTGGTTATTGATAAAGATAGTGATATTGAGAAAGGTAGATATCGAAAATTTCTTGACTCTTATATAATACAACTATAATAGAAAAAGTGGTCAGTACGAATCTGAAATGAAGGCACAACGTATTACATCAGAAATTATTAAAGCTAGCAAAGCTATACGAAAGAAGCAGTTGGCTATGAAAATGGGGCGTTCTGAAGCAGACACTTTACTAGAAAAACATTTTAAACCTATAACGGAACCGCTTCAGAAAATCTTGAAAACAGGTGTTATTAAACAAGAATACATATCACCAAAATTAGAAACATTACCTACTGCCGAAAAAGAAACAAGTACTTTAGCTCTAACATCATCTAGTTCAACCGAAACACCTACAATTCAGAGACCGTCGAGACCATTAGAGGATAATGTATTTGATTACAATCCACTTACTGAAGCGGACGAAGAGGAAATCAGCGCTGACAGATCTTTCCAACAGTATCGTGAGCAGTACCAAACCTTGAGTGAGCAAAATCCCGAAGTTGTTAATACATTCCTTGAACAATATTCTAATTTACCAAGAACTTATATCGACGGCTTACTTAGGGACACAGAAGCGAAGTATGACACAACGACTGGGGTCCACATGGATCCTACTACAAATCAACTCAAAATAGGTGCTGCAGTTTTAGAAATTGATGGTGATGATCTCATGATTGGTGATATACGATATAAGGGAACTCCTGGTCTTTACGAACTAATTTTTAAAACACGTCCTACCGGCTATAATAAACAAGATAAAGAACAGTACCATGACATATTAAAGCGTACCAATGTTCATCATGTTAATTTCGATCCGAATCAACGAGTAAAAGGTAGCAGGGGATATAAACATACTAATATAATCAAGCCCTTAATTGCTGTTCCTAGAGTTGCAAGTCCTCATATTCGTCCACGTGCTGCCACTGTAAGTCGCATGGGCGGAAAAGGAGTGGGTAAACAGATGTTGGTGAGCAGGGCACCGTATCAGTACGTCTATTGGGATGATATAAATGAGCTAGTTGATCGTCTTAAGCTATTAATCTCATCTGAGCAAGCTGGTCATACGGGTCATAATAACGAAATTGCATCCATTATTGAAGAATTGAAAGAAGCAAATGTTATAGCGAAATGAATATAGATAAGTTTGGCCGTCACCTAGTTGTTGGTGTCACTCATCAAAAGAGTACCGATAAGTTTGGACGACATATTAGCAGCAGCCTATATGATTCTCCTCCGCCTCATCAAGTAGGGAGTGTTATTCCACTTACTTCGGACGACAACTATAACATCGAAAATAAACGCTTGTGTAATGTTCACCCGCCTATAGATAATCAGGACTGCACTAATAAAGATTATGTTGATAAACAAATAAAAAACACTTCACAAGGAAAACTAGTATGGGAATTAGCAGAGCTATCCCAAAATGTTGATGAAGTAACGAAAGAACTTAGTACAAAAATCGATACTATTCACAAGACAGTACATCACTTAAAAACATTTGTCGAACAACATGAGCACTCACTCAATAAAGTTATTACACTTGAACAACGTGTACAACTGAAACTGGATACAGTTGAACTTAACGCTGAGGAAAGTGCAAAACAATTGAAGAAACTCTTGCAAGGTCTGGAAAAAAGGGTAGATGCTGTAGAGAAGCAATAATGAGTTCTGTTAAAGAGGACATTGTTAAGGAATTACATAAACCGGCTAGAAAGAGTTTCAGAAGACGTCGTGTTGTTATAAAAGGTTTGGATGATCTTTGGCAAGCAGATTTGGCAGAATTTACAACTTATTCTCGCGAAAATCGAGGGTTCAAATACATATTAGTCGTTATTGATTGCTTCTCAAAGTATCTGTGGACGCAACCTGTTAAAAGTAAAAACTCGCAGGATGTGCGAAACGCGATGCAAAAGATTTTACTACAAGACCTCAGAAAACCAAAAAATTTACAGACAGACGCGGGAAGGGAGTTTTATAACGTTCAATTTAAGAAACTAATGGAGGAGTATGATATTAATCACTATTCTACGTACAGTACTAAAAAGGCTTCGATTGTGGAGAGAGTTATTCGTACAATTAAGGAAAAACTGTACAAGGGATTTAGTCTGCGTGGAAAATATAAATGGATAGATATACTAGCCACAATAACTGATACGTATAACAACACTAAACACAGAACCATCGGAATGGAGCCTAAAGATGTCACTCATGCTGAAGAACAAAAGCTACTTGCTAGTGTTTATAATTACCCTAAAACGGTTGGAATGCAAAAATTCTCTTTAAACGATATTGTTCGCATAAGCAAGTTCAAATCTGTGTTTGATAAAGGTTATACTCCAAACTGGTCTACAGAGCTCTTTCGAATTTCAAAAGTACAGTTAACCTCCCCTACAACTTATCTGTTGGAAGATATGAATAATAGACCTATACTTGGCAGTTTTTATGAATATGAACTACAGAAAGCTAAACATAAAGATATATATCTGGTAGAAAAGGTTCTACGGAAAAAAGGAAACAAGGTGTATGTTAAGTGGTTAGGTTTAGATAAATCTCACAATAGTTGGATAAATAGTAAAAATGTAATAAAATAACAATATACAGTTGATGAAATGTATTGATTTTATTTGTAATAAAAATATCAAATATATTTGTTTGTTTTTTTTTTTTTTTATGATTGAAACTTGCACACTGGACAGTTGTATTTCGAAGGAGCTGGTCCATCCACGTGTATTCGTTGATTGGGCTGATTATTATGTTCGTAGCAAGGTAGATATAACGAAAGTTGACGTTGTTTCTCAAACGATAGGAAAGACCAATTTTTTTCGATCCATTCAGGTTGTATCCGTGTCTTAAAGAAATACGTGGGAATGTATGGAATAAGTTGCATATCTATGCCTTCCATACTTCCACCACTATCATCTAAATGTTGTAAAATTTGACCAACTTGTTCAACTATCTCATCCATGATTGATAAATAGTATCTGGAAATGTAATCATATAATATACCTGGAGATCTTATTATTTTTTCTTCATCTTACCTGATGTTCGAAAAAACAGTATCAAACTAAACGACCACCTTACAGGAACAAGTTTGCATGTCAGTTGTTTTCTATACCGTAATGACCCCAAGCCAAAGTATTAATCTTATCCTCACAAATATATCGTTTATCATCTTTTGATGATAGAGCTAATTTATTTTGTCTAATTGTGAAAATAGTGTGTTTGTCACTTTTAAATACATTTTGTTGTTTATAAACCAATTCATCATTAAATAAACAATTTTTGTAATCCTCGAAGCTAATATCATTTTTAACAACGCTCTTCTTGATACCTTTTGCTTTTTTTGTAATACTACCGTCCACTTTGTTAACATACATTTTCGAACGTAAACCAATAAATTCCGTTTGAATTTTCCCCGCATTTTCGTCTTTAAAGAGTCCAAGCTCAGCCTTGTTTAGCAATAAAATATTAAACGGATTGTCTATTGCAAAGTTAGAAGTGTCAAATTTCGAATAATTCTTTTTAATATCATTAAAAATATCATCAGTGTGAACATATAGTATAAAGCTATCCGTATCCATATAACACAGTTTTACCTTTTCCTGATATATTTTTTTCAGAAATCCATAATAGAAATCGTACATTAATAATTTAGATAACTCCAACACTGTGAAACCGATATAAATAGGTTTATCATAAAGCGTCTTCAAACGTCCCATTTGAATTACCACTAAATTTTCAGTAAAAATAGAAACACTTTTACAATTTAATTTAGCAATTAATGATCTAGCACCTAACTTTTTTCCTTGATCTTCCCAGTTCGTAATTAGTTTTACATCAACGCGTTTGTCAACATTTTCCATAGTTTTTCCAAATACCGAGTTATTCATTAATTTATAAAAATCTTTTTCAAAATCATTTTTTGCATGCTGACGAAGATTAGTGTTAAAATCAATATAACCCTTAAGCCAAGCAGATTGTTTATATTCCAAAATGCGATGAATTTGTAGCAATTTCAGACCATTCTGTACAGCTTGCTTTAAATTGCGATAATGTATAATATAGGGTTTTTTGACATTTAGATTTGCAATTAGTTTTTTGTTTTGAAATTTAGATGTTGGAGGAATCATATTTTCTGGAAGAAACGGTAAGTCATTGTGATAGTCGTGCAATGCTGTAGGATATTCAATGTCAACTTCCAAAAAATAGCCGATATCAGAAAAATCTGAAGCTTTTAAAATATCAAAATTTGCAATTTCATTGGTCGTAAGCCATCGAAAACCACCATAGGGTAATTATTGCGACATTGCCCAACCATATAGATTATTGGCATCCCAGTATACTAAATAGGATGATACAGTGTTTGGATCATAGTTACACATATATTTATTATTAGCACTAGCATATCGTAGAGAGCATTGACTAATACCTCCTCTGATACTACTTTTAATAAAGTGAAACATATCTACATCAGTCAGTAACTCCAGTTCAATTTTACTATACTTTAACATGGCATGCCACGCTAAGCCTGGACTTGTGTAATAATGTGCCGGATCCAATTTATACGTTTTCTCGCATACAGAGCGAAAGTTCTCAAATATATCGGTTAATAACAGAACGTCAGTTTTCAAATAAAGATCCGAATATTCTTGTAAATTATGACATTTAAACACTTTCCAAACTGTTTGAGCATGCACGTATTCAGCATCGCTGATGGAAGTATTTGTTAAGGAATCGTAAAAGTGATGCTTGGCTGGCAATTCAGTTTCCTGCAGTCGTTCAAAACTATTTATATACTGATAAGGAAACACACCTTTTCGTTGCATTAAAGAAAATTGCTCAATATTTGGAAAATGTGTACGAGTATGTAAAAAATTTTCTACCGATAAATTCTTTGCTAATTTATCGATCGAGGATGCCATAAAACGAAAGGAGTCCAAAAAGCGTAGTTTAAGATAAACATTTTTTTCTCTCCCATCTTTAGTTGTATACTTATCAACCACAATACTTTTACTTAACGATATATATTTTTCTCTATTTTCGGGAATAATTTCAATATTTTCATGATCATAGGCTAAATCTTTTACGAATAGATGAAGGTCATATCCACTCAAGTTATGGAAAAAAATTGGTATGAACTTCGGAATTTTATAATTTAAATTACAATTTTGATGAGCTGCACCTCTAAATTTTCCGGTTAAATGACAATGATCTGCCACTTTTGAGTCACCAATTGGTAATTCACAAATGTGGCAGACTGTTGCATCATTAAACATGATTTTTTCCATTTCATTTAATGGTATCATCGGTTCTATATTTTTGAGATAATTTTCATATAACGACTGAACATCCTCTATTAACCGAGATATAAAGACTTCTGAACAATTCAAACCAGTATATATTGAAAATTTATTCAAATCGGAATTAAAGCTGCATACTATTTTATATGCAAAACTATAAGGAACATGAATATGTGTGTTAACAGTAAAAGATAAATCTGGAGTGGGTTCACAAGTTGATACAGGTTTTAAAAGACATTCGAAATCAGCATATATTACAAAAGGAATCTTTAACTTTTTTTCATAGCTGGAAAATTTTAAAATATTTTCTGGAATCATTCCTCCAGATTTATCCTTTTTAAGTTCAGTGGATGGTAAAACTGTATAAATTTTGTTACAATCCGCCTGACAGTGACGGTCTAATAAATTTTGGGATGTAAATTTACATAAACATCCATCACAAAGGTAAAGTCTGTGATGGCGGTTTGAGATTTGAGATGATATTAATTTCGGGAGATTTTTAATCCAGACAAAGTGACATTTAGTATCTTCTTCTAAAAGCAATAAATTTATGTGAATATCTTTCTTTGATTTTGTAAAGAAAATCGGTCCTACAACTTCGAGGGATTTTGTTTTATTATTTTCTGCTAGTTCATATACATTAATACTTAAGTTATTCAATTTTTCAATTTTTGAAATATCTTTGAGACTAATGGGAAACTGAATGCCTTGCAAGTTGAGGACAGTAGTATAGTGCGGATAAGATGACGTTCTATCTGAATTGTAATTTGTTGGATGTAGTGCAGCAACTAACGACCACGCCAGGCACGCATTATCATTATTTTTAATGTTGATACATGCCTTTTTCGCTTCTATACTTGGAGGAAGCTTTATATAAGACGAGCCAGCGATAGGTTGAAAAGAATTTATATGAATTTCTAAGTGTGATATACTTTTAAAAGCAAATCCTGAATCTTTTTCCTGAAACTCTTCGCTTTTGGTTTTAATAATTGCTGTTAAACGATCATAAATGTCAGAAATATCGGAAGTTTCTGTAATAATTTCATAGCGAGTATTAAAGGATTTCAGATCAGTTATTTGCTCATCATTTTTACTTTTTACATAAAAAGCAAATAATTCTAATTGAACTTTAACATTTGTATTCTTTTCTATTACAGTATGCTTAATTAACTCACATACTTTAGTTTTTATATTTTCAAAGAAATTTGGAATATCGAAATTTTGAGAGCTTGATATTTTAAATGATGCAATACGATTTTTAAAACTACTTGCCATCTTATATACTCCTTCCTCTAAGTACCTACTATTGTTAGTTACATGATTTTGAGAACGCAAATGTGCATTATATTTAATTTTTGTTGGAAATTCGAATCCACAACAACAAAATCTTACCACAGAAGCGTTATCGTAGCTGCTGCTTGCCATTTCAGTTGGTTTTGTCTTCAATTTCTTTTTCGTTGGTTTATCTACATGCAAACAAGTCTCCAGTCCCAGTCCACAAATTTCACAAAGAAAGTTACAGTGGACCGTTTGAAGATGACGTTTTCGTGCATCTTTTCGCACAAAAGCTTTTGAACATATAGAACATTTGTTGCCTTCAGATGAAACAACTTGTTTGATATCACCAGATGGATTCATTCTATAACAAGCATTTAAATAAATAAATGTTGAACAAATTGTTATAATATAACTTAACTCACCTCTTCTGTTTCTTGTCGGCACGCAGAATAATGGTGCTCTATCGTGGAACGTTATTTATACTACTGTCTTGTGTTGGGTGGGTAGGGGATTGTGTAAGAATCTTTGCATGTTATATATCTTTTTCTAATTCTCTGTGCACAAGTTCACAACATCTTGTATAATTTTCAACGCTAAACAAAGGGTTTTTTAAACAAATTCCACACCAGTTTATTTTGTTTTTGACATAATAACATAATTCAAACGAATTTATTTTTTGATGATACTCATAGCGTTTTCCAAAAGAAATGGAACGAAATATTTTACAATTGAAACAGCAATATAAAGAACTGTTAATTTTGAAATAGGAAAAATTGATACACAAACTCGTTTCATCATATAAGTCCTCCCAAATTCCTTTTGTTAATATCAATAAGAATTCATTAAATGTCGGAGGAATGATAAAATCATAACTTTCCCAGTCAATTGCCGATTCATTTATATTAAATTTTTGGTATGTGTTTATCAGTTCTGGATCTGGTAGAGATTTTATAATTTTTGGCCAAATTAGTTTTTGTTTTTGCTCTATTATGTTCCAAAATAAAGTTTCTGGTAAGTGGTGCTTAAGTAAAAATATCTTTAAATTTAAATCTATGCCAAAACGTTCAAGAATAACTTTGATGCAAAGATTCTTTAACGACATTTTAGGTACCTAATTGATAAAAAGCAATAATGTCCTTTCTATATATACTTGTAGATACTCTTAGTGAATGGCACCTAGCAAACGAACGATATGTATCCATATTTTTTCACTCTGGGTCTGTGTTAATAGAACTAGAGGAAAATATTGCATTTTTACCGGAGAGGTACGTGCACAACCTATTGGGTATCACGTAGGTAAACTTTATACACAATTCGTCGTTGTTAGGGAAGCAGCAATTCCAATCATTTACTTTTAAAATATGTTGAAAAATGCCGATCTCATCTTCGTCAAACCAGAAATTTACTTCTTGGTAAAATCGGGATAATTCTTCCTCTGGACAGTCTACATTTGTCAATGATGTGGCCCACAAAATCTTTCTACGTACTTTCACTATATCAAAAAATAACTTCTCCGGTAACAAATTTTGTATTTCCAAAACATTTCGATTTAAGGGGATTGTACAAGCAATCACAGATAGACAAAGACGTTGTAAGTTGATAGACATTGTTAGTCGCCCCGATTTTACAGTATAATAATAATCTTTTATTTGTCCTGCAGATCTTTTATAAAGATATAGGATATGTCAATAAAAGTATTACACCCGTAACCGTACTGAAAATAATCATAAATACAATATAATATTTTAATATATGTTCGACTATAATAATTATGTCCGTTTTATAATCTAATACTAATACATACTATAACTATACTTCCATTCATTACGATCGATCAAGTGTCTTCAATCTGAATCATCAATTTCAACATACGTGCGACGAACAGAAGGTTCGACGACACCTTTCCTTGCGTGATTAACAATATAATATTTTAATATATGTTCGACTATAATAATTATGTCCGTTTTATAATCTAATACTAATACATACTATAACTATACTTCCATTCATTACGATCGATCAAGGGTCTTAAATCTGAATCATCAATTTCAACATACGTGCGACGAACAGAAGGTTCGACGACACCTTTCCTTGCGTGATTATTGTCTGTCATCATATTGCAATATTAGCAAATATTATTATATACAGATCTTTATAATTACGCAAGTATAATTCCATTACATACATATAGGACGCATACTCATATACCAATGAAACATTCATTGGTGTTAACAAGAAATATGGAAAAATGCACAAGCAGAGATCAATTAACGCGATTTTTTTTGTCGTGCGCTCTGGCAGAGAGCGTGTGCAATTCTATTCATTTTTGCAAATGCATGGGAAAATAGAATTTTTATTGTTGTTGTTGCTTGCGTATAAATAGACGTCCACTTATACTAGAAGAAGCAGTTGCAAAGAAGTAAATTACAACACAAGACGGCAGATAAGATGGAAGCCTTAAATAATATTGCTGTTTCTACCAAGCCGGTAACAAAATTATACACCTTAGAAGTGAACAAAAAATATAAAATTTTTGGTGCAAAGTTCGTTCATACACGGTATGGAAAAACAGTCTTAGTGGAATTAGAACAACACGCAGTTTTTCTTCCAAAACGATACTCCGCTGTAACAACGGAGGCTCATCTCCAAACGATGAACGTCGGAAACTGGTGTTTGGTGGTGACCGACATATTTCAAATTAACGAAAATAGAGGGGTAAATTTAAGATTTGAAGAGGTAAATACTTTTCTTTTTGTTGTAATAGTGTGATACATACATGTTTTCTATTTCAGAATGTATAAGTAACTATAATATGCAAAGTAATATGACAGCACAAAATGTGGAAGCGGTGAAGATTTATAATTTGGGTGTCCATACACGTTATGGAAGAACGGTCCTAGTGGAATTAGAACAAAATGCAGTTCCCCTTCCGAAACGATACTAAGCTGCAACAACGGAGGATCATCTCCAAAACGATGAACGTCGGAAACTGGTGTTCTTTTAACGTGGGTGTTTAGTGGTGACAGACATATTTCAAATTAACGAAAATAGAGGGGTAAATTTAAGATTTTAAAACTTGTAAGTAATTTTATATCTTGTTTGTTAATGTACTCTTAGTATTCATAACAATTTTGTCATTTACTACTTTAATTTTAAAATTATTGTAACTACCGATTTTGTGCTGTAATTTATTTCTTTGCAACCAATATTAATAAAACAATATTTCGCTAAGTATTTTTTTTTATTATTATTTAAATACAAATAAGTATGTGAAAATACATCATTTTTACCACCTCGTCATTAAATACCTACCATATTACCTCGTTCGGAAATTTAATTTAGATGGACTTGGGGGAGAACAAAAAGAAGATGAGGAGGAAGAAGAATCTGCTGACGTATAATTTTAAAATATTTTAAAATAAGTATTTTACATATTTTTATCTTTATTTAGTATAAAGTCACAGTCACATCCTAGTAAAGCTCTAAACTAACACAAAGTCACAATCACACCCTGTATTGCAACGTTTCACAAAGAATATTGAGTTGATCTATGTAAAAGGACACCAAAAAGAACGTGTAATAAGGAATTATGTTAGTGTGCCGATAATAAATTTGGAATGTATTGAAAATGTTCCTAATCTTACAAGAACCTTTCGTAATTGCTGTATGTATCATCAAGCCAACCTAAAAATCTGTTCTATATCAAATGTTAAACTTTTATGCATATTTTTAAATTTGTAATAAATTCTAATAAATATTTTACATATTTTTTGTCTTTATTTATTTATTATAAAATCACACTCACATCCTAGTACCGATCTAAACTAACACAAAGTCACAATCACACACCCTAGTAACAAATTAAAGGCACGCCCTGTACATTATCACACGCTGTATATCTATAATAGTAGCGCCCTCTCACAAATCGCGGTGGCGGCCTTCCGAACTATTGCGCGCACCACTAGTAGCGCCCTCTCGCCAATCTCGGTGGCCGCGGCTCGAACTATGAAAAGTGGTGGGGGTCATTTCTCGCTGCTAGCGAGCTCCACAAAGAGCTGTGGTGGTGTGAGCCAGAACCGGCGAATCCTATCTACTCTAGATATCAAATGTTAGAGGGCATAAAGAGTAAATTTGTCCTCACCACAGGGTTTTAACTATACCGCAAACGAATAGGATACTTATTATACTCAGTCACACTCGGGACGAGGGAGGATAATGTCACTCCGTTTAACCACTCATTACTATATCAATAAATCTTATAACATTATACTTATAATTTTCAGTTGCCCTCGGGACGCGGGAGTATAACTTCAGTCTACTGAACCACTCATTATTATATTAATATATCTTATAACATTTAAGTATCTTTAATGTGACTGTAGTAGTTATTATTATTAGTTAGTGATGTTCTTGTACTACATTGAATAAAAGAGACGACAATTCAGTGTAATTTATATATTTAGAGTTAAATAAATTTGATGAACAAAGAAATGAATCTTCTAAAGATTCCCTCAGGGTAAGTAAGTACTTTACTATCTTAGATACACAATAATAAGATTTCTAGAATCTTAATCCAAACTAAAAACGTATTTCTGATTTTTAATATCATAAATCAAATTCAAATCTCCCGCTAAATTCCCGTCATAAAATCTCTAGATCAATGCCAATTTAAATCGCTCGTGAAATTAACCCACAGAATCAAATACAGCCTTACATAACCAAATTTACTAGATTCACGGTTATCATTCAAATAAATGTAATCTCAAGACTCTTTATGCATTATATGCCGGTTATAATTTCAAAAGATGATAAAATCGCTTACTTCAGGTACGAAAACTGCTCTAGTATAATCCAAATAATAATACCAAATTCAAAACAATCATTTCAGCTTCCAAATGGTGTTCCAACGATCTCACAGCAAATTGCCTTGAATGTAATTCTTCAACACCCTAGAGTTAGATGGACGGCCAACTCAAATCTCGAAATCACTGGATTCCCTTCATCTATACACGTAATACTCTTATTCTTGTAAGTAAATTTGAAAAGTTTATGGACTTAAATTGTGATAGATATTACAAAATTCTAGATAAATATACGAAAAGCAACCACACTCAGGAAAACCCGAAAAAGAAGTCCCCCACATTTGTTTTCAACAAACTCAATATCTCCTAGACAAAAGGACCCCGGCAACGATCATAGAAATCGTTTCCAACAATACGACAGCATAAAAATCCCTCGTCGAACATTAATCGAAAGACATACACATGCCCTAAAATCCATTGTTACAAGCATTAATTGGATTAGATACGAAAAAAGTAAGTGTTTAGTTTAAATTATTACATACATTTACATAAATAATTTTATAGTCGATATTATGAATCTGTGGGTTCTGTTTAGCATATACATCGGAAATAACATAGGAGTATATATACATGCAAATTTTAGATATGCACTTTTTCTATAGTTCTTATTATTTTTGTCGCACCGCGAAAAAAGCTTAGTCTCGGTCGACCCGTCGAAAACTAGGCCTCTATCGGTATTTTGCTTTTATCCCAACGATTAGATATCTATTTAGTTAAAAACATTAAAAGTGAAATTAATTAAAAACATGGTTTAACAGCAACCTATTAAAAATCAAACATACTTCTGGTGTATTGGTTTAACGAGAAGAAAACATAAAAATTCAATTTTAATATCAAGAACAAAGGACACACAATACAAGAAATTGAGCGAACTAAATATCTAGGAATAGCAATAGAATCCAATTTGAAATGGCATGCACACATAATTAGATAATTTAATTAAAAAGGACGCGACAGCACAGCGTCAGCAACGTCACAGCAGAGTTAACTGAAATACGCAAAGTAATTCCAGAATACATAAATAAAAACAATAACTAATAGTTTATTTATATCACATATGAATTACTTGATAAATGTGTGGAGCGATACAAATAAGAAAAAAACAGAGAGAATACAGAGAGAGTAAAATATAATATTAAAGCTAATAAACTATGTATAGAAGAACACTCACAATAGAAATATATAAAACAATGGAAGTATTAAATTAACTTATTGTTAGTTAGAAGAAATCAACTAATTAAAACCAACCGGAAGCTCACAAACAATATAGAAACAAGAAGATACTCTAAACTACAAACTGAAAAGGCACATGTAATAGGTATGAACAAAACCGCATTACAATAAATTACAAAAAAAAAAAGTATCTAATAAAAATATTAAACCATATATTATACAAAAGAGCTATTAAGCTAAAATATCACCAAGAACACATTTGATACCAATATTTCAAGACGAGAGAGGAGCTTCACTATCTCGAGAACGGCATAGAGAGCGTGGAAAAGGGGCACGTCGACATGGCATGATACTACTTAGGTATGCTTTTATATTGTATGTATATTCTTTTCCGTGTAATGTTCTAAGTAAAACAATAAATTAAATTCAATTTAAAAAGTTTATATTGCTAACTATGTATATATCTAGGCATTAACAGGTATACAGGGTGTTTTGAAACATCGCTTAAAGATTTTAAGGGCATGTAGTACGATCGAAAATAAGGTTAAAAGTCATAATAAACATATGTCCCCAAATTAACTGTTTACGAGATAACAGCGATTTTATCGCAAATGCAGAATAAGTTTGCTTTAGCGGTTTTTATTAAGATGTTATTGTATTTTAACATAAAATAGATTATAACTAAAGAAGATGTTCAAAATGACGTCCTTCCATTTCGACACAGGATCTACATCTGCTTTCAAAGGAAGCGCGCACTCTTTCAAAAAACAAGGGTTTTTCTCGTATTATCTGGCAACAGTCTTCTATTCGTTGGCGCAACTCTGGAAGATCGTTTACCGGTGTTGCGTACACTAAACTTTTCAAATAACCCCAGATACTAAAGTCCAACGGGTTTAGATCGGGAGACCTTGGAGGCCAAGCAATGGGACCTGCTCGCCCTATCCATCTCCCAGGAAATTCATTGTTAAGATGTTCCTTAACAGCACGCATAAAGTGCGGTGGAGCTCCATCTTGCATAAACCAGAGGTTCAGTCTTAGATTTACAGGTAAATCTTCCAAAAGTTCAGGTAAAGTATTTTCCAAGAACTAGAGGTATGCAGGACCTGTTAAGCGTTGTGGCAAAACAATCGGTCCTAACAACCGTTCCCCTATCATGCCTAACCAGATGTTTAGAGAGAAACATTGCTGGTACCGAGCTTCAACGGTAGCATGAGGATTCTCGTCACACCAAACGTGATTGTTGTGGAAATTAAATATTCCATTTTTAGTAAAACCAGCTTCATCAGTGAAAAGGATGTTATCAGCGAAATCTGGCCGATCAGCAGCTGTTCGCAAAAACCACTCACAGAAAGCCCTTCTCGCTTGATAATCCGGAGCAGTAAGGGCTTGTACCCGTTGGATATGGTAGGGGTATAGAAGTTGCTCATGAAGAGTTCTCCAAACAAGATTGCTGCTTACACCCACTTGAGTCGAAATTCTTCTAACACTAGTTTCGGGATTTTCTTCAATAATATTCAAAATTCGATCTTCTATCTGTGGAGTACATGCTAATCTCTGCCGTCCAGTATCAGAAGACCGCTTCTCAAACGAACCAGTTTCTCTTAGTCGTTGAAACACTGTCTGAAACATCACATGCGAAGGCAGTTGGCGATCAGGAAACGTTTCAGCATAGAAGCGACGTGCTTGTAAAGAATTCCCATTAGCACGACCGTACATGAACACCATATCGCTCATTTCAGCATTAGAATACGCAACCATTGTAATTGCTACAAATTGCACAAAACGTCAAATTAAACTGTCATAAAACAATAGCTGATAAGCACCTGTTTACTGGGATATGTTATATCCATGTACTACTAGGAACACTCGCTGTTATCTCGTAAACGGTTGATTTATGTTTATTATGACTTTTAATCTTATTTTCGATCGTACTACATGCCCTTAAAATCTTTAAACGGTGTTTCAAAACACCCTGTATAATAATACACAGATTACACGCTAAGTTTGCTTGCTGTGGTAAAATTTCATAGAGCATATGTTTGATATGTTTGCATGTTCATGCAAACAAGTCGCTGTAGGGGAAATTGTAAGAAAGCGGAAGTGGTGTTCCTGACATACGTATGTCGTGCGCAGAATGTATCGAGCTGAGCAAGCCCAGTTTGTATCGAAACGTTACTAATTAAATTTAGTTCAAATAGCGTCGGCATGTGTATTATTAGAATATGTACTTTACACATGCATTTGGAAGTTTCTGGAATAAACGTCGCATTAGTGATGATATATTGTGAGGCATAACATATCATGTGGAAAGCTATTCCACAGTACATTTTTAATGACAGTTTGCATTCGTAATTGTCTGAATGGCTTAAATTCTAATTATTTATAATTCTATTCAATGCTACAGCAGATAAATTAGAAAACTTATTTCCGCAGCTGTCTGTTGCCAATTATTAATTTAATTTGAATTTCGATCTATTCATGCAAATTATTTAATTCCGATAACTTCTGGACATTTTAACCTACTCCCAATGAAGGAATATTTTGTTAAATTGCAAATGAATTAAGTACTTGAAAAACAGCACACATCTGGGAAATTCATGATTGGATATTGGATACATATATTGGATGTAGTTATTGCTTCGCGATTCGTCGACTTAGAGAAATGGTAAGTTGGCATGTGCTTCGTGCTGTGTATTATGGTTGCTGCTACTCAAATATAAAATATGGGATCGTTGTTTGTGGTGGCGGTAGTGATCTAAATATAGTTTTTTTTTATACAGAAAAAGATTGTACGAGTGATAAATAAACTCGAGTTCAATCAGTCTTGCAGAGGATTCTTCAAACTAAATAATATTTTAACTGTATATGGCATTTATCTATTTAAATTGCTGATCTTCATATTTAAAAACAAACACTTATTCGAGAATAATGAATTACAACACGAGTATTCTACAAGGTTTAAGACCAATTACCGCTACCCTAAGTATCCAATTACCCTAAGTAAGAATAATTTAAAACATAATTGCCCGAGGTTCTACAATAAATTGCCATTATATATTAAAGTGCAAAAAAAAATATCAATATTTAAAAAATGTGTATACAAATTGTTACTAGAAATTGAGCCATATAATATAGAAGAATTTCTAACCTCAAATATATTGCTACGAAATTTGTAGATAATTCTTTATAATTTTTATTAAATTTTTAATTTAAGTAAACACCGTTTTTATTCTCCTTTCATACAGTCAGCGTCATCTATTGTATTCTCATTAACTCCACAGATATGCTACACCCCATATGTAACTCCACAGAGTTTTGGGTACACCGCGAACCAATTATTTTCAGTCGACCTCGGTACGTGAAGAAGTCATGTCACACCACTGAGCCTCCGATTATTATCTTTATATACCTGATATACACTTAAATATCTTTACTGTAACTGTACTAGTTATTCTTTCGTGATGTTCTTATACTACAGTGAATAAACAATACGTTACTTCAATGAAATTTATTTATTTCGATGCAAACTTCTCCTGAACCCCTCACCACAAACTGCACTAAACTGGACGTACGTTTCAATAGCAAAGCTATCATCATCAGCAGAAACACTGAACTGCAGTTCAGTGTTTCTGCTGATGATGATAGCTTTGCTATTGAACGTACGTCCAGTTTAGTGCAGTTTGTGGTGAGGGGTTTAGGAGAAGTTTGCATCATTTCCAGTACCACAGTTTGGAGTATTTTTGTCATATTTATTTCGAGTTAAATAAATGTGATAAACAAAGAAATGAATCTTCCAAAGATTCCCTCAGGGTAAGTAAGTTCTTTACTATCTTAGTTATACAAAAATAAGATTTCTAGAATCTTAATCCAAACTAAAAACTCATATTTCTCGTTTTAATATCATAAATAGAATTCAAATCTCCCGCTAAATTCCATAAATCCCGTCATAAAATCAAGTATTATCAAATCAATGCCAACTTAAACCGCTCGTTAAATTAACCCACAGAATCAAATAATAACCTCACAATACCACATTCACTCGATTCACTGCTATCATACGATAATATAACCTAACATTCCCTTTACGCTTTTGACGCCAGTTATAGATTCAAAAGATGATAAAAGCGCTTACTTCAAGTACGAAAACTGCTCTATTATAATCGAAATAATAATTCCAACTCCAAAACAATCATTTCAGCTCGCAATTGGTGTTCCAACGATCTCACAGTAAATAGGCTCGAACAAAACTCTTCAATCGGTAAATTTGAAAGGTTATGGACTTATATGGTGATAGAAATTTAAAATTTCGAGATAATTATTCGAAAAGCAACTACACTCGGGAAAAACAGAAAAAGAAGTCCCTCACATTTGTTTTCAACAACTTGATATCTCCTAGGCAAAAAGAACCTAGGCAACGATGATAGATATCGTTTCCAACGATAGGATAGCATAAAAAACCCACGTCGAACATTCATCGAAGGAACACATATGCCCTAAAAATCCATGGTTACATGCTTTTTTTAAATTAGATACGAAGTAAGTTTTTAGTTTAAATTTTAACATATGTTGACAAAATAAATAAATAGTTCAAAATACATTTACATAAATAATTTTATAGTTGATATTTGATTCTGTAGGTTATGTTTAGCATGATATATCATAGCAATATATTTATAGGTTGTGTTTTTCATTTGACGTCTTCACTTTTTCTATTTGTTTTTGTACTGAACTACTGCAGCAATAAAGCTATTCTATTCTATTCAATTCTATTCTAATCTTTAATCGACTACAAATATTTACATCACAGTTTAATTAACATATACCGTCACAAACTCAGTTACCATAATTCTGGAAATATGATATGAATGAACGGGAAGATTGAGATAATTCCTTTTTAGCCCTTTGAAATATGTATGTAATACAATGGGCATAGGAAATGGTTAGTGTTCATATCAACTTTTTTATATTGGCTGAAAATAAGCCGAAAATTGACAAAAATTTTCGCTACTCTAAGTCTTCGACAAATTAGTCAAGCGCAATTAAAAAGAGAGTGAAATATTGAACATACCTTATATACATCTAGTTGACCGCAGTAGGCATCAAATTGAATGTACAAATTCTGCAACATATTAATGATCATCATTGGCGTAGCGGTCGAACATATCGATGTGAAACCCACTATGTCGCTGAATAACATCGTAACGTTCTCGTGATTTTGAGCTTCAATTGTTTCACCTGTAAGTAATGAAAACGTAAAATGTGTGGAATAAGGTATCTAGTAAGTAAATATGGTGAATATTTATATTAATGGTATGGAATAAAAAGATCTGATTATT
This sequence comes from Cetonia aurata, assembly GCA_949128085.1. Taxonomy (NCBI): domain Eukaryota; kingdom Metazoa; phylum Arthropoda; class Insecta; order Coleoptera; family Scarabaeidae; genus Cetonia; species Cetonia aurata. The sequence goes on from OX421885.1 coordinate 6,829,247, forward strand.
GCAGTAATTTCTACTTGAATTAGAAGTTTTAAAATATTTTCAACCTTAACCGGTAATTTTCTTTATTCCATCCGGTGCCAGTACTAAGAGGATTATTTCCTAAATGAAAGGGGACCTGCAATACGGATTTGAAGCCTCGTCGAATAAAAACTCTTCCAAAGATGCTTTCGAAGTGTATTAAAAAGTTAGACAATTAAGTGTATACCTTGTGATCATTACTGATAGTGAGCTACTCTTTCTAAAGACGTTGGAAATAAAAAACGAACCTTAATTTAATTTCTAAATTGAAGCAATGGTCTACTTTATTTTCAAATGCGTAAAATAAGTTGCAAACTGAACATGCTGTGGTGCTGGAAAAGTTACCCATAATACTTTTCGACATGTAATTTTTTAGACATTTTTTTGTAAAATGATAATTTAAATTTGCTCTTGCCCATTTTTCATTTTCTGTAAACGTTTAGAAATTATTCTTTACCGGAAACAAAGAATTAAAACTTTGGTTATTGCAAAGTCTAAAAATTCAAGATGTTTCAACGAAAGAAAATACATCAATGACTAGCGAGATTTTTTAAAGTTGGCTATTAAAATTAGATAAAGAAATTAGTAGTCTTGAAACTACCTTGGACCATGGAATAATAAAAGATGTCAAATTTTATTATCGTAAAAAAGTGTTAGTAAAAATGGTACATGCAATTTAAAATAGCTCCACCCTTATTAATCAGAAAATCAACCTGCTGGAATGCATTTCTAAATTGGCAAAAACGTAGATCCATAAAAAAAGCGAATCTACCATTAAGTTTTGTTTGGTAAAGCTATAGTATTCTGTAAAGCTTCGGAAGATTAAGATAAAGAGGATGAATTGCTGCTTTCCGAGAAAAAATATTCTTGCACAACACAACCGTATTGATTCCAGCATTGCACTTGAGGATGCAAAATTTAAAATTATTTTATCAAAAAAATTATTTAATCAAACATCTTTTTACCGTCAGGTGTAAGGTAATCAAAAAAGATAAAAAGTGAAAAATGTAAAACATAAAACCCACATGAAAGGTTATAGAATTATCAGAAAAGTTCATAGAGTATCTAAACAGAGCAAATTCTAAACGTAAGCTTTTTTAAACATTTTACGTTTCATTTTACAATTTGAATGTTACTACAATAAACGACACAGACCAACAAAATTACACACTCGGGTATTTTTCAATGTTATAAAACCCTCCCTTCGTCACCATGTCCATAACTTGTCGATTAAAAATGTGGAAAGGTGGATCTTTCACTTCGTCCGGCAATTTGATATATATTTTGTTACCTCAGTCGTCTACTGGATCTTAAGAGCACGAGCGTCGGTGGTAGAGTACTTTCAATTTGTTGCGTGTTTTAGTGGTGCAGCCATAGGGACTCCTATTTTTGGTAAACGTGTTCTTATTTTAGTGAACAAAATTTATGGCGGACAGAATAACTAACGATGTAAGGGTAAATATCCTTTGACCACGGGAATGTGTTCTACAGCACAGTGTTCTACAGTCTTGGTTTTTTTTTATATATAATACAATACACGTACTTTTTTAATATAAATTTTTAAAATAAATAGGTGTATTTAACAGTTTCATTTATTTAGGTATTTTAGTTACTTCAGTATTTATCAGAGTGTGTTTAGTGTTTAGTTTAAAGAGCCAAATTAAACATTAAACTGTGTCGTTTATATGAACCCTGAATACGTTACAATAATATGGATATATTTGTATATACAAAAAATTTTATTTCATACATCTTTAATTTTTTTAAAAAACTGTAAATGATTAAGGTTTACAAATAAACCGAAACGTTTTACTTATTGAAATAGTGTTTAACTATCCGACTGTTAAATACCAAGAAGATTTACAAATATATTTATATAAAAAGTCAAGAAAATTTGGAAGAAATAATATGGATGTTACTATATGCTACTAATTACTGACGTCAAGGAAACTACCACGAATTTGAAACAAACTATTTTCTTGACTTTTGACCTAACAACTTTTAGAGAAGATTTACAATCATAAAGACATAATAATAGCGTGTGTAGAGATAAATTAAATATCCGTTTCTTTAATTTTTTTCGAAAAACCTAATATTTAGAAGGCTGCAGTGATCAAATAAGAACTTTTTTGTACTAGATTAATTAAATAATAATAATTCATGCCTTTACATCCCCCAACAGCTTTCGCCAATTCCAGGGGCATCGGCCGGCCATGAGTTATTATTACGCCTGCGCCCGTGGAGCGACTTAAGGTGTTTGTCTCTCAACATTTGCCAAGGAGTGAGGAAAACCACGAAAACCTCACTCTGAGAGCAGGCCCTGGGATTCGAACCCCGAACCCCGTATTAAATATAGAGTGTGGTCCATTAAGTGAGCAACAAATGCAAATTTTCTTTATTAGTTGGGGAATTGTAAAATAAATACTTCCAGACCAAGAGATATGAGAATCGTTTAAGAGTAAGGTACTTTATTTCGAAGAATACAGCTAAAATTATGTGTTTAGAATTAAAAAATGCACCCAAAACTTAAAAAAAAAATTTCATAAATTCTATATTAACCTCTATATTATATTACTAACTACAAGAAGATCTCTTTTCAACAATTTCTTTCATATTCCATCAAATTTTGAAAATGTATTTGGGAATACTTTTTCATAAGTGATCACAAATTACACAACTTTAAGACAGTCTAAGTGTGCCTAGTCTAGATGTTAAGTATGCACCTACACACTAAAAAATTTTAGAAAATTTACCAGGATTCCTCCTAAAAATTCCAGTAACATTTGGGGGGAAAATCACTAAAAACTGGGTAATTTTCCGTTTTTTTAGTAAAATTACCTATATTTTTGGAAATTTCCCACATATCGACCAGTATTTTTCATTTGTAGGTAAAAGTGCTACGTAAAAACGTAATATTTCCAAAATTTTTATGCTTGCCCAGGGATTCTTACTAAATTACTTCGTGATTTTATCCATAGTTATGAAATTTACTTAGGAAACCAAACACATACTTACAATGCGCGCAGTTTGTAGATAGATAGCACATAACACGCACGGAAGTGGCAGTTGTCGTTCTTTTTGTTTTATCTATAGGCAGATTTAGGTAAGTGACCAATTTAAAATAAATCTAGTAGTTTAATAATACATTCTTACTACTGAGGGTGACCTGCAGCTGCATTTTCATAATTTACAAACGTTGACAATACACCTAATTGTGTTCCAAAAAAACGCATTAATATGCCTCGACAGGGTATATAAAATATATTTGTACTTTGTGTGTTACCGTAGTGTTAAAGTAAATGGCTATAGAAATTGTTTATTGCAGTCATATTTCGCTATGCATAGGAAGAAGTGGTTATGAAAGTATTATTCAACTTGTTCAAATTCCTGTACGGTTTCGTTTTACTGGGTAAATTTCATTTTACTTACTTAGTATTTTTCATACACTAGTAGTAAATTTCCTTGGTGAATTTTCACATCAAAGTAATTTTACTTGCACAAGTAAAATACCTGTACGGTTTCGGGGTAATATAATTGCCCCGAAATCGTACAGGAATTTTACCAAATCTTCGTTAGAGTGTACGTTTGGAAATATTTATTTTACAATTGCGCAACTAACAAAAAAAATTCCCATTTGTTGCACATTTAGTGGACCAGTATAAATATATAGTGATTTATACTTACCCAAAAATGAATTTTGGAGTCATATATGTAGGTATTAAAGAGTATTTAATAACATGAGATCACGTTTTTCTTATAGTGCAGATATAGGACAGTTTTAGGTGTAAGACCTCTGACAGAGGTGTAAAGTAAGTAAAAAATGGTAAATTACGTACTACGGTTTAAATGTCAAAATTTTCACAAAAATCGTAATATCTAGGAAATAGTTGAAGATAAGTATAGGGAACCCTGGTTGTTATAGTCATAGAATTTTATGCTGAAAAAATGAAATAATATACGGACTGCTACATTTAAAATAGCAAAGTTGATGGTCGAATTCCGGTTAATCGAAATACTTTATAAAGAAAGTAAGTACCAAACTATTGCAAACCCCAAATCTTTAAAGCTGAGTTATTGAAGACTTTCGTTAAGCTCGAAAACTTCTAACTATCTACTTTGTATATCGTACTTAAAACGACTTCCACAGAAAGAAAATTTACGAAGAAAGTTTTACATGTAGCAATTTTTATACCAAAACAGCAGTGATCCCGACTCGTTTTAGAAAATAAGTAAAGATAACTTTCACCTTTAAATCTTTAATAAAGGATCTTACACTTGAGATTAATATTTCAGTTTTTTTTTCAGTTTAAGTGTTGTTGTGATTAACAAATTATCGAATTATATCATCTTCTTATTTTCACTTTTAAGCGGTATAAATGTCACTAGCCAAACCTTATTCTCTGTGCAGGCAAAAATTAACACCCATTTTGGTAAGAAGGCAACTACAACACAGGCAATGTAGAGAAGTTTATCTTAATTGAGTTGGATTTCAGCTTACTTCGTAAACCCAACGCCAAGCAACCTGCAAAGTTATATATTCTTATAGATATCTGTTTGAGAAAATATATAGTTAACTCTAAAAAAGAAGAAATATTTCATAATTTTAGACCGACTTAAATATTTTTCCTAGATGAGAAATTGACCATGAAAACGGAGTGGTGGCCAGAGAACGACCAAAGTAGTGATTGTGACTTCGTTTTTCTTTGCGTGTACTTTCATCCGCTGTGCAAATTTCTCCCCGAAGTAAGCTGACACAATTTGTTTTTCGAACTTTGCTAATTTCTTATGCAAATGTTTAATAATATTAGAGTTTAGTAATTTAGGTAGTAAATAGCTGAAATGTTGTGCTTTCGTGCGGGGTGCATTAGATTCGAATTGATACACAAGTGTTCACTACCCAGAGAAACATTAGAAAAGTAAACAAACTTTTGCAGTTATTTTGTTAGTGATGTGTCATGTTTTAAATGAATAAAGATATAATTTTGTGCAAAAATGTGTTTGGTTTATTTTTTCAATGGTTGATAAAATCGTGTCGTACTTAAAACAGGAGTTATGCGTATGAATATTAGGCCGGAAGGAATCAGCCAGCATTGCTGGTTAAAAAGTTACGGTATTAGTGTAATTTGATGTAGAATTAGTTAAGAAACTAGGTAAAAAAAAGTATAAAGCAAAAATTGATTTCTCACCAAAACCGTGTGTCTTGTCCCGTTAAAGTTCAATACAGAAGTTTTTCAATAATCTCAATATGACCTATTTGTCAAAGTTTATTTTATATATAAATCGCTCTTGGGGTTTTCACGCAATGAAATAGAATTTCCTTCAAACGAAGTCTGGCTTCAAATCCAGTTGTTTCAAAATAGTTGCCTATGCATATAAACAATATTCATGGTGCTTCACTCGTAAAGGTTTGTCTTATAAAAAAGTTCTCTATCAACGGATTTTATATTTTATTTGTGTTTTTTAGAACTTTGCCAAGGAATACAAAACTGGGACAAACCAAAGCTTTTTTTCCCTCCAAGCAAATAACGTTTTATTCTAGTTTTATTTTTATTTTTAGTATATTTCAATGTACTGATGAGGGCGTTTCGTTCATTATTTAACAGAAATTATTATGTTTAGAGAAAACGACTCTCTTATTTTGTCTTTTATCGGGTTAGATCACTTTAATCTATGAGAGGAAGCGAGGTAGAGTTCATAAAGATATCGGAACCTTTTGATCTTACAAAACACCAAAACCAAAACACAAACAGTCTTAGAGAAGGCTAAAAAGTTGTAAGTTTATTCTTTTCCAGCCATATAGAGTGAACTAAAGCTATGTCTTAGTGCGTTGAATGTATGACTAGTTTTAGGTACTCAACTAAGTTGCAAATTTATCTGTGATAACTATCTGCTTTGTGAAACCATTCAAGCGGTATAGTGAGATAAATAGGAGAATAGGAAAGTGCAGGTTCATATTTCTATTGATACCCCTGCAAGCAGTAAATTGAAGAACTTAAGCTTTGTTCAATTAGCTTACATTTACTTTGACTGCTCTTTTCAGCGTGTGAGTGATGTAAATTAATGTAAAGTTAATACTTGAAACTTCTATGTATTAGAGCGAAGTTTCCAGCTTTTGACATGGGCATTTAGAGCATGGAGTAATATAAATAAAAGAAGGCAGAAAGACAAATCTCTAATTAATAATAAATTAGTATGACATAACAATGTAGTATCTGCTAGCCGGAATCGCTGTGAACAAACATGGGAGAAAAATTTGGAGAGGCATTAAAATAAGAAAACGACTCACCAAGCCAAAGCCGTTTTGCAATCCCCGGCGGGAAAATGAGATGTAGGAGGCTGACGTTCTTTTCCCTTTCCTTGTCGACCGCCTTACTTCCCTCTTCGATAGAGCTTTTCAATTTATCCATTCTTTTTCTCAAACCGTCCTAAAAGCAATAAATGATTTTGTTAACAGCTGTTGATCGTACACGCACTTTGAAAAGGTTTAATTCTTGACTGTTACAAATTAGATTTCGCCAAATAGGAATTTTTCCTGTCTGAATAACTGAAGTGTAAAAACCAGGAAGCTTTCTTTATACGTTCACACATTTTGTTATTTCCGTATAATTAATTTCCAAAAAACGTATTGCCAAAATACTTAATTTACATTTACATAGATAGATACACCCATACATAATATTTGGAGATTCATTGTTTTTCACTTAGACATTACTCAGTAAGTTTGTTTGTCTCCATTATATATATTATAGATTTTTATATTTCTTTTGATAAATCTTGACGTAGTATATAGGAAGAGAAACTACAGCTTGGGCTTCAATGTTTGCTGTAGTTAGTATAACAATGTAGGTATCTATTTATTTAGGCGGACCCTCGATAAACTTTTGTTAAGGAAAGCAAAGCGCTCTAAGATTGTGTCGGCACATAAGCTCATAAATTTGATCCCATTTCCTTACTGCTCGGCGAAGAAAAGGTCATTCATGTTGTACCTACCTACTAGAAAAGATGAAAGTAGGCACCATGTAGTAAAAAAGTTTTTGTACTCCTCTATCAGTAAACTATGAGTACTTTTGGGTAATGTAACCAAAATTTGCTATAAGTTATTTACAGTGTGTTAACCAAAGAATACATAACGTGAAATCATGGGAATGAACGAAGATTTTAAAATTCTGGAAACTGCATGTTTAACCCTTGTAACTTATATTTCTTGGTAGTGCTTTTTAAAAGTTAATAGGGTTATATAATCTGTATTATCCATAAATTGAAGGCTATACTTTTGAAAAATTGACAAACCTTGTTGTAACATTTTTAGCTGATAAAAACGTTGTTCAAAGAAATAACACCGGTGATATATTAAATAAAATTGATTTATTTAGGCACTTACAGTCTATTAAAAATTAAATACCGTCAAAGAAAGCAAAAACTAATTTATCACTAATAACTAATAAAATACTTAAATAACCATTCCCTTATTTACGTTTACTAATTTGTCTCTACTATCAATTTAACCCTGTGTGCACTCCGTGGAGTCAACTAACTCCCTACCCAATCGCAGCGTTGTATTTAAATGGCGCGGGACCACTTCAAGAAAGTTCGAGCACAGTTCGAGCCACCTCTCGGCCCTACTAGAATCCAATCTGGAATTATCTCGATTTTTTCCATTTACACGTGGTAAACCACAAACCGCTCCGCTATCTGACGTTGCGTACGTGAACTCTCGATGCATTGACCGTTAGTGCCGTCTCTAAGCGCACAAAGTAAACTGGCGCTCCTAACATTATATTAATTTAGTGGAATATAAGAATGCCTTCCTAATACCATCAATACCAATTACCTATCCATCGCTTCAGATAATTGCTTACTACTTTATTATTTTGAGCAGGAGCAATATTTTGCTAAAGAACGGTCATTTGGTGTAAATTTAGATTAATATTTTTATGTAAAAGAGGGCAGTATATTGCTAGAAAATAGCGATATTGCAGTTTGACTAAAGTGCAAAAAATATGGATCAATAAGTTGGTTCTTCAATATTTCAAACCAGGCATTTGTGAAGTATTTTCTTTTATAAGAATTTCTGAGGAACACTATAGTAACTAACCAGAGGGGAATATATTCGACAAATAAAAATTGTGCGGAGAAAAATACATAAATTGACTAAGGAGCGACGCACGGAAACAGGGCTCTCGGATTATATTACGAACTTACGAAGGCCTTCGATAATATTAATCACAGCATCCTCCTCGAACAATTTCAGAGTATAGGCGTTCGTGGGAGCGCACATACATTTATTTCATCATACCTTAAGAATCGGCATCAATACATAAGCATAACAGATAGACAGGGTGGTATAAAACGCAAATCCACGTCGGACAGCTTAATGATTGCAAGAGGAGCCCCACAAGGCTCCATATTAAGACTCCTATTTGTCTTGGTATATGTCGTCGTTTTGCGTAAAACGCCTATTGCCTCAACATTTCAATATGTAGACGATACATCTAGCATTATTAATTCAGATACGGTCGAATCTCTGTTTGTCCTAGCAGGCAAATGCAACGACTCAATGGTCGAATGGTGCCCAAGCAATGATTTATTGATAAATGATGGCTAGACCGCCTTAATATATTTTAATAACAAACAGAAAGAAAGCATTTATGTTAAAATAAAATCAAAATCTGTCCCGAATATGGCGGACCTAAACTGTCTCGGATTTGCAATGGATCCACTCCTGAACTGGTGTTCACATTGTGACGCAGTTGTTAGGCAACTGAATTCGTGCTACTATGCCGGCGTAAATTTACGCGATTACGTCGATATTAAGCTTCTAAAAACCTCACCGCACATTTACACGGGACTGCGATGCGGCTTCATATTTTGGAGGGCAAGTATGAGTTTTGAGTTTGTTTTTCAGGCGCAGAAAAGAATAGTGCGATCCATTTTGAGGAAACCTGGTGAGAAAACTCCGTGAAAATCGCTTTTCCAGAGCTCAAACTTGCTACCATTACCGTGCATGTACACCCACGGACACCCAAAATGTCCGGTCTAAGTCACAGTGTGAACGCAACGTTACATGCACCCGAGTTGCACGCGGCGTTTAGACTACGCATTAGACCGGACATTTTGGGTCTCCATGAGTGTACATATATGAACTCGTCCTATTTGTTCATATGCACGAAGACCATTTCACAAACAAAAACAGTGACATTAATAGGGGTATGATGACTAAAAGTCGCGATATGTTAAGTGTATCGCATCATCGTACATCGTTGTACGAACGCGGTCCGTATTTTAGGGGCATCAAGGCGTACAATGCTTTACCGCATACTATTAAAAACTTAAAAACGATACGATGGTTCAAGACTTCACTTAGGCGTTATTTGATGGAGCAGTGTGTTTACTTTTTTAGTGAGTTTTTATCGTATAATAATCGTATACAACAACATTGTGTGTATATGTGTAGGATTATATTTTGTCTTCAATTCACTACGACGAAGCTTATATTATCAATGTACTGCTAATAAAATCATTTCTATTTCTATTCCTATTCCTATTCCTGTTCGTGTTCTTTTTCCTGTTCCTGTTCCTGTCCGTATTCCTATTTCTATTCCTGTTCCTGTTCCTGTTCTTCATATTCCTATTCCTATTCCTATTCCTATTTCTATTTCTATTTATAACTTCCAACGTTAAAATATGATCAAAAGTTATCATACTAAGCTTCCTCCGTCATATTTCTGTAATAAATGATTATCTATTGCGAAAACCACCAACTTTAGCTGTAAGGTTGTGTGAATTCGATAGATGTTTTTCAAATTGTATCCGACGACATAAAAATATGCCGAATGTTCCATTTGAAAAAATCGGGTTTTGTACATTTCAAGTTTTTGAAATTCAGATGTATTATATAAGACATAGTAAGGATAACAGAAATGCTTGGTGTTCACCTGAAGGTGCATTAGATAGTTACCAAAGATGTATCAGAGAATAACAGTTAGTAAGGGAGATATTGAGTTTTTAAGAATATCGTGTATACTCCTCATTACATCAACTTGCCCCGTTTTCTTCTATGCACATTTATTGGGTTCACAGTAAAAGCTATCAAACTGGTCATGTTTAAGATAGTATAGAATATTAAGATTCATTTTATAGAAAGTGTAATCGGGTGCGCGTATTTATTAAGTAATTCCAATGAATAAACTTACATTTAGTTGTATGTGCGTTTTTCAATATTCTGCCATCACACTTGCCTCATGTTTTATATTATGGTACTAGAATTAAATTGTAACTGTACTTCAAGTTTTCTCTTATTCACTATCACACTAGGTGTGGTGTCCGTATTGCTCATTTCTTCGTTCACTATACCTATGCATAGCTGTAAATTAACAACAAGGTGTGCCCTTAGTTTGTGCTATAATACGCAGATATATTCATGGCATCCATAAAACCAGCCCTGGCAATTTCAGCAGGTAATGATCTCCTCTATCACCTCTAGGATTTCGTCGCGTTATACAAGGGTTGGAGAAACTGTGTTGTGTAAACAATGAGGTGTTCAGTCATGCTCGAGACGGAGCGTTGTGTACATAAATCCGGGCAAAGAAAAAGAAGAATTAACTTTATTTTGCTTCCTCCGTGGAGTAACTAATTTACTGGGGTAAATATTTTATTTTACACCGTAATGTAAGCAATATGATATAGAGAATGTTTTCCTTTCTCTGATATATATTTATATTATTTACAAAATAATGATATAGTATTAAGAGTTAGGTACTGTTAAATAGTCCGTTTCTACTCTACACTATATTTGTATACAGGCTAACTTATTTTCGACAGTCTCCATGAATATCTCTTATTGCGAAATTACCACATTTTAAGTTTGTTTTGAATCTAAAGGTGGACCTGTAAAAGTCAAAGTTTATTTAGAGAAAAAAAGAAAAACGAAAAAAGCTCATTCTCTTCTTTTACCTCTAGCTCCTTTGTTTTGCTCTGCAGGAAGAAACTAAAAACACATCCTCATGGAACATTTAGATCTTTTCCGCGCCAGGTTAGATTTTGGTAGAGAAATAGTTCTTAAGAGTGATGTTAAAAAGTTGTTGCTCCACAAAATATTAAAAAACTTCGAGACTCCAAAATATCTGCGATATAGTTCATAGAGGATCTATAAAGACAAATTCATGTAACTGCGCATTAGTGATTTAAACATATGCTGCAACGGTTGTTGGTTTATTGCTTTGCTTTCTATTATTGTAATAATACTGTGATTGTTATGCGTTTGTTATTACAGATAAAATGAAAAAATGAAACAAACTCAAAATACAGCTGTGGACCATACTTGAAATGTTTGACTGTTAGCATTCCATGGCCTCCTCATTTCTAATCTTAAAATATATTCTTTGTCAATTAAAGCATAATACCAAAAACTTCCGTTAACAGCTTATACATGGTTAAATTAATTGACCTCTTTCTGGTGGTCGAAGTTCAACAAGACCCTTATATACAAGCATAATCTCAGCAAAGTAAACGGTTATAATACGCATGTGCGGTTCCAGTCGGTCATAATTTCTTTCTACTTTCGGCTATTTACATTCATCGGACAGTCCAAAATCATTCCCCACAGCGCTAGTGGAGATATGTAAGTGTTTATAAGTATTTTGTTCATTCTACGTTGCTCGGTGTTCTAATTCAATGTTAAATTATCTTTTACACGCTGTGTAAAAACACTATTGCATTGTAATTAAAACAGTGTTATTTGTGGTAATTCATTCAAGCGTTACTGAAATCCTAACCAAGAATAACTATCCTAGAGAGTATATTCAGCGTACTATATAAATCGACACCTACATCCTATATTCAACATTTCCAAAACACAAACCACTCCAACCACACCAATCCAATGCTCACCTCTCCTGCTTCCAAGGTGTTACGGACCGTGCAGGAACAATTTTATCCTAACACTTCCAGATTCCTTTCTAATCAAAAACGCAGGGGGACGTAGGCGTATAGATGACGCAAATGAAAGCGCTTTCAAATTTAGTCGCGAAAAATTAGTTGCTGAATTTAGACAACAAAACAAGACGTCCAAGAATAAATGCCAAACACAATTAGAACCGACAAATGCCACCAGGCGGGCTCCAGGGTCTATTGTTGGAATCACCATACCAGCAAAAGCACGTGTCATACGAGCCATCTAGTGGGAATGAATTGTCCGAGCTAGGTGTGTGACTGCATTACCGGCTTACGCTGCGGTCCTTTCCTGGATCGAGAGTTTTGTTTGTGTTCCGTAGAGTGAGACAACTTAAACCGTTATTTCCATAGTAGAGAATAACAGATATAGCTTGAGATGCGACAACGATGAAAGTAGGTTTGCACTCGGAGTGACGCTGATGACGCTTGGTAGGCGTAACTCGAGTCCGTCACTAGTGCTATTCCGCTTTCTGTGCTTTTACTGATATGGTGATTCCAACAATAAACCATGAGCCCACCCGGTGGTATTTTTCGGTTCTAAAATAAGAAGAGCAAAATATATATACCGGCCCAGATAAAAAACACGCGGGTGATTTTAAAGTACAAGTCGGTGCTGTGTAGTGGCAAAGGGTTTTGCGGGCACCGAAAACACAGCTCGGAGACGTCTTACGTCGTGTTAGAATATACCAGGACAGGTCAAAAGTACGCGGGCGTTTTAAAAAAACAACTTGGTGCTGTGTCGTGCTAGAGGTGTTAGCGGGCGCTGAAAACACAGCTTGGGGACGGTGGTGCGTCGTGCCAGAGAGCTTTGCCGGCATAAAAATTGCAGCTCGGAGAGTCAGGACAGCTTGCGCCGTACCAGTGGCTTTGCCGGCACCAAACTCTCGCCTCGAAGGGTAGCGCTGTTAGTTATGGGGAGGGAGCGGGTATAGATGTCTCCCCGCCGTTTAGTTTGCTCAGGTTAGGTCTGTATGTAGGCAATATATAACAAAGTTGAATTGGCCGAACAGAATCGGAATGTCATATAAAAATGACGAATACACAATTAATATAAATTCGGACACGACCTTTGAGAATTCATGTCGGTTGTTCTCTGTAATATCAAATAAAGGTGTTAGCCGTAAAAAAACAAAGAAGATGAGATGTCTCCGTTTTTTAAAAACAAAACATCGAGCATCATTTTTCACAGCTCTATTTTTCTTTTATCATAACAAACACAAAATTGACAGTTTTGCTAAAGTTCTCTCTCTACCTCTAATTAGAAGGAAGATTCCCATGGGAAAGGACAGAAAATTAGCCTGTATATTAAATGTATTTTTTCGTATATTTATTAGCCGAGGATTTACAATTTTTCCTGGTATAAGCGAAAGATACATTAAAGCATGAAAAATGTTTAGTGACAGGGAATATGAAGAATGTGCTGTGAAATTAATTCAACAGTCGTGTTTTTTCTCTAAACTAACTTGTCTATTGGTTCTGATATAACGGTAATTAAATTAACTGTCACCTTAACTTTGTTTAACAAGTAGTTTCCATTTGTTGTACGTACCTATGTAACCATAGTAACTTCGACCTTGCCAGTAAATTTCCGGACTATCTCCAAGTTTTCCAAAGTCTAAGCCACTGGTGGCAGTGGTTTAGATATTGAACGACGAGAGTTGAAACTTTGAACGCACAAGCTATAGTCCAGTAAATAGCGCCAGCAACTTAATACGTTTTAAACTTATTTACTGTTAGAACGCAATCTAATGGGCTGCGCGGGTGCAGTTCGTAGTCGGAAAATTTCTATTATGCAACATGTGCAAGTATATGAATAGAGCAGAAAGAGGAGTAACACAGAATGTTGCATATTGGGACAAAAATTAAATTCTGAAATTAGAATCTCACGCGCAGATGTTACCATCTAACATTCTATTTAAATGCAAAATTAGGGTAAGTTTAGTTCGCAAAGAGCGTGTAATACTCCATTGCAATCTTAATATTTTCGATATTTTTCCACAAACATGCATTTCGTTGGATTATAGAGTTCGGAAAATGTAACGCAACAATAATAATCTGCAAAGAAGATACCATTACTAGTATAGTTAAGAAGATATGAGGTTGATGCATTAGTTTTGCCGTATCCATTATATCTATCGATAGATAATTACCGTTTTTATTTCTATTTACGTATACATTAATCTGTGTCATTATATGTTTACATATATGTACATATTTTGCGAATTTATTGACAGAATATTAGGAAATTTGTGCAAATAATGTCAATTAATGCTTTTAATAACATTGATGTCGTTTTAACAATCAGTTTGGAAAGTTTTCCTTCGTTTTTCAAATGTCAGGGTAGTATTTACTTTCTCTTGAGGAGCTGATTTTTAAATAAGATTTAAAATTTTCATACTTTGCATTAAAAAGTTATTGAGAAAAATATCAAAGTGTAAAAAAGATATTCATGACAAAAAAACAAATGTTGAAAATGTTGGCCTGGCTAATAATGATAGTACTTTATTTTTGACGAATGAAAGTTGTTGTAATTCGTTTATACAGTGTATAATGTCTAAAGTATTAAGAACAATCAGTGGAAGTAGACATTTTCTTCTGCCTGTCCCTTGTCAGGACGTAATATATTCTTACATTCAAACTTATATAACTGGAAATGAAATAATTCATAATTTTGTGGACAGCCTGTGTAACTATCACTAACTAACTGAATAACTAAATCATCTCTGTATATAGTATTCGATGACAAATAGAGTGACTACAACCAATGTCTGAAATTTGATCAAGTAGGCAAAACAGTTTCGTGCTTATTGTAAAGCCCTGTGCCAGTCGAAAGGATTGCGTGAATGGTGCAAATCCGCCATTGAAACTTTTGTTTGTAACGACCATTTTTACTTGCGTACTTACTTTTATTTACTTAAGTATTTTAATTTAATAGTTTGCTAATGCTAACTACTTATTATTACCTTTCAATCTCTCTATTTTACGTTGATTCCTATATACTAAACCTTTAGGCACGGTTTCAATTTGTGTCCGCCCAGCGGCGCTGGTTGTGCAAGTGAGCTGTCAAATAAACTGCCGCGCGTAAAATCGGCCTTTGGTTGCGCTTGTTTGTCGGTATATTAATATTTTACCCCAGAATGGTAGCTGTTTGCGTGAGTGCGGGGTATTCAGGGTTAGAACGTGTTTTTAATTGAAAAGTTATTTCTATAAATCTATAAAATCGTGCAACTGAGAACGAGAGCTGTACAGCGATAAAGAAACAGCAAAGTCTATATACTGGGTTAGGTCAAAAATACGCGCCCGATTTGAAAGTACAGGTTGGTACTATGTCGTGCCAGAGGACTTTGCCGGCGCCGAAAACACAGCTTAGAGACGGTACTGCGCCTTGCAGAGACAATACTCGGCGTAGTAAAGAAGAATAAATACAAGAACTTAATTAAACAAAATATAATGCAGCTGTAAGGCTCCCGAACTATGGGAAACTCGATTAAATAACAGAAATTAATGATTAATTAATCAAATACTGAAATCGGTTTTCCCACAGAACAGCACGTTGCACTATCGCTCACTGTTGAAAAGTTATTTTGGATGAACGAATTCTGGGACGAATTTCAGAGTCGAATTGGACCCTCTAAAGTTCCGGCGCAACAGATAGTGTCATTGAGTTACACTGTAATGGAGCCTACAAACTGATTAAGCTTCGTTAGACATTTTCTACAATGGTTACTCTTCTATGGATGTGCTCCGGCATCTAAAGAAGGTTCAATATAAACATTATTTGCGGAGCTCCATTAGTTTAACTTAATTTGAAACCCGTGATAAAAAGTTTGGGAAACTCTTCCATAAAATTTCGAAAAGAATAGGCGGCATTTTTAAAGAACGTGCCATATGGCTCGGTCTCGAGTCTTGACCTTACAGTTAATGCAGTCGCGGGTGCCTTCGCGGATGACCTTGTTGGAGCAGACAACGCAGCCACTTTGATCAGAGCAGTGGATGAATGAAAACTCACGGCCTGGAGCTACTAGCGGAGAAGACTGAGGTAGTGTTGGAGGGGGTAGATCTAGGGCAGATATCGCCTTTAAATTGAAGGAAGTTATGGTAATACCCAGTAGAAGAGTCAGATACCTGGGCCTAATCAACGATGAAAAAGTTTCCTTTAGCCCGCATTTGTATACCATAGTGAGCAAGGCCGAGAATCGACGCGCATATCTTACCAGGATTTTACCCAATATGGCTGGCCGTAGCAGCCGCAGACGTGCAGTGCTGTGTAGTGCTGTGCACAATATTTTATTATATGTATCCCTTATATGGATTGATGTCTTGGGAATTTTAAAGCACGGAAGGCTGCTAAAGAGAGCGCAAAGGAACATGTCACTGCGAGTGGCCTCCGTGCTCAGTACCACGTCTACTGTTGCGTTGCAAGTGATGACCGGGGAGGTTGAACCATGGATCAATTGTGAGTTCATACAGATTACCATCTATCTCAGTTTCGGTCAAAACATGGAGTTTTTAGAGTCTATGCAGCAAGATTTGGTAAGGATTCTACTGACAAGTGCATGTATTGTGAGGCTGTTGACACTGTGGAACACGCCATATTCGATTGTGTAAGGTGAAATGAGATTCCCATAAGAACGTTTTTGTAACTAGGCATGGAGCATGGAGCATTATTCAAGCAATGTTAAGCATGAATAAGAATTGAAGAGTTGTACAGAACATGATATCTGATATTATGAAAAGCAAAGAAGTAGATGAATGAAAACGTAAAATAGATCAGGCATTTCTAATCTTTCTTGTGAGTGAGGCGAGACGTAGAATATCATGTGACGACGGTTCCGGCAGGTTTAAGAAAGCCACTGGCATTCCGACCGGCAGTTTCGGAATGTCAAAGTGGGACGTTTTTATTTAGTGGTGTTAGTCGGTGTACCGCCCGAGATTACCTGCCTGCATAAACCAGTGCCAGGTGCAATGTGATTTTCTTTCTCAAAAAAAAAAAAAATTCCTTCAAGGATGTTACATTTTCAATAGTTCAAGGTTCTCAACGTTAATTTTATGGCCCGTCTCATTGATATGCTGCGCCACGTTGGATGATTGAAGCCTCGCGTATTGGTAATCTCCTAAGTGTTCTTTAAGTCTAGTTACGATTGCACGCTTTGTTTGTCCAACATAAACTTTACCGCAGTCCCCGC
The DNA here is from genome assembly GCA_949128085.1 of Cetonia aurata. Lineage (NCBI taxonomy): Eukaryota > Metazoa > Arthropoda > Insecta > Coleoptera > Scarabaeidae > Cetonia > Cetonia aurata. The sequence goes on from OX421885.1 coordinate 6,846,403, forward strand.
ACCCCATTTTGTAAATGCCTGACCTTTCATTAACGGTCGGTATATCTTTCGAATTACCTAACAATTTTCGTAATGTATTTTGTGCAGTAAAGCATGTGTTCACATTGCATATTTATGCCTTTCAAAATTTTATGGAAAGGTAGTTTCATAAACTTTTTATCGCGGGTTTCAAATGAAGTTAAAGTAGTGGAGCTTCGCCCATAATGTTTATATTGAACTTTCTTTAGATTCCGTAGTACATCCATAGAAGAGTAATCATTGTAGATCGTAATCTTTTTAATGTACTTTAACTCCCTGTCAAATTTAATCTTATTAAGTGGGGAAGTTATTAATCTATTAATGAAGAAATTAATGTCCGCCATTTTATGTTGTCCATAATGATTTGAATTAGCCATTATAAACCTATTAGGTTTCTTTACTATAGATATCTATCTCTAATTTATTATTGTTCCTAATTACTAAGCTGCCAAGAAACGAAAGTAGTTTACTTCTTCTATAGTGAATTTAATGCTAGAATTTTGAATTTATTTCCGTGATTTTGAGGTCTCGAAATTCTAACAGGTCAAAACTAGACGCTAAAAGAAAAAGCAGTGTGAATATAGATTTAGGGTAGGGATAACGATGCATGTTTAGATACTTGAACATTTTTTAATTGATTCGGTCTTCGGTTGAAAATGTAAAACCATGAATTTCGGAAACAATTATCCCGAATTAATTAAATTAGTGCAGTGCGGAGTGATTTGAAATCTTGTAAATCTAAGACATTAAGAAATGTGAAGAAAAGTAAAGTATCTATGGATAAGAAATAAATATGAATGTACTGTTAAGAAATAAACAAGAACTGATTTGAGAATCGTTTACGTAAATGGTTAATAAATACAAACTCTAGAGAAATAGTAAATGTATAAAATAAGTAAAATAGACTTTAAGAAGTAAAAGAAATAAAAATCATTCTTCTAAATATAAGAAATTTCAAAATAAACACAATAATCTCACTTGTGCGTATATTCTGTGCTTTTCCGTGTAATTCTCACTTGGAAAGGGGTGCAGGAATAGTGGTAGGGATTATAAAAAATATCATCCGCGCTAGTTTAATTGATATATAAAAACCGAATTTTGGAATATACAGTTTTATTTCATTCCTTTTATTCGTAATAACGGTGTAAATTGCAAAAATACGAGAAACTTAAAAATTCTGGGATAGCTTTTACCCTCTAAAAGTGAGGTTCCGTGAAAATGAGAACCGGCTATTTACAATACGAGGGGGTATCCAAAAGAAGCCGGACTGATTTTGTGGTGGACGGAGTGTTTGTCATATCGCGTTTTGCCGCCAGGGGCGTGTAGAGTAACCATCCACGACTCATTAAGTCAAACATCTTTGCAAAAAAAAAAATCGGTGCAGTTTGTATAAATTGTTAAGTGACACGTGTTTTACGAGCGAGTCGTTTTTACAATGGCTAATTGTCGTAAACAGCATGCGGCCGTAAAGTTTTGCTTCTTGTTGGGGAAAACAAGCACATACACGACAAATGTTAAAAACGACCTAAAAGAGGTGGAATGTCAATTGATGATAAAGCCCGGTCTGGTCGTCTTTCCACCGCCCGCACAGATCAAAATGTTGACAAAATTCGGCAAATCTTCCTTGATGATGGACGACGGGTCATTGAACAAGTTGTGCACCTGTCGGGAGTGAGTTGAAGTTTAGTTCAGCGAATTTTAACGGAAGATTCGGGGATGAAAAGGGTGGCTGCCAAATTCGTTCCGCGACTGCCGACTATTGAACGAAAACAACTGCGCGTGAAAGCATGCTGTGCTTTGAAAGAGCAGTTTCAAGATGATCCAAGCTTTTTTCCAAGGTCATCACAGGTGGCGAATCATGGTGTTATTGTTACAACCCGGTAACGAAGCAACAAGCAAGCCAATGGCAGACACCCACTTTCTCTCGCCTGAAAACAGCTCGTCAAGTGAGATCAAACATCAAAATAATGCTGATTTTTTTTTTGTTGTGCGCGGACTCGCCCATTCGGAGCTTGTTCCACAAAGTCAGACAGTTAGCAAGGCTTTCTATCTGGAAGTTCTGAAATGATGGCGCAACAGTGTGCGATGGAAGAGACCTGATTTGTGGTAATTGGGCGACTGGTTTTTCCACCACGATAACGCTCCTTATCTGTGCGCAAGCTTTCGACCAACAATGACATAACTCTTCTGCCCCATATTTATGCGAACTTGGCCCCTGCGCCTTCTTTCTCGAAAAATGACGGAGGCGGTGTCGGCTATCGTAGACGATGAATTTATAAAATGTTTTAAACAAGGGGATAATATATTAGACCAGAGCATTGAGTCGTTGACGGATTTTTGTTTCCAAATATAATAAACACCTTAAAAAGAAGTTAGCTAGGTTTCTTTTGTGTACGCCATCTATGCGATGACCTCTACAAATGTGCCATGTTTCAATCTGATCGATGACTAACATCTCAGGGGGTTCCCTTTTAGGTGTCGTGCAGAGAATTACAGGGCTTATCCAAAACTGAAGCAATTTTGCGATTTGAAAAAAAATATCAAGTAAAGCATTTGATAGGTTTTATGATTTTTCTCAGGAAAGTATTAATTTTGTCTTCTGATTTTTCAAGCGTAGAGCGTAGTAGGCCATAGCAATGTAGAAGATCTTACCTTAAGGCGATTAACAGAGGAAAATATTTTGAATATAAAAAATCACTGGCGGACCGGCTAAACCGCAGCACCCTCCGCTAACCCTCGTACATACCTGTAGTTTGGGATCGTCGGTACACCCTGTATATGCGTTTTTCTTAATTCTTGCCTCTCACTTGTAAAAAGACTCGTCGCTTCGCGTCTCGCAGTCGTTCGTTTGATGACCGATTACGACCTACCTCAGCCGACCCGCTTTCTTTTAAACCCCTCCAACTTGTGAACATAAAAAAGAATATAGCATAATTCAGTAAGATACGTCTGCATTTATTAAAAAACGTACGCTAGTCCAGGCCCTACAAGAAGAGCTTTTATATAATGTACTTGTAGTGTTGCCAACTAGGTCGAAGAACGAAATAGTATCAGTATTAAGAGCAGACGCATTGAGTGTAGCTGGACGTGTATCTCTATGTTGCGTGCACATAACCTATTTTCTCTTCATTTTAAAATTATAGAAGTTGGATAAGTTTTGTTCCCGTTTTTAAGTAATTATCTAAATATTTACATATTGTCTTCATGCATCAAACAGAGTATTTGAACGAGAGTTGCAACGTGAATTTTACGAGCCCATTCAATACAGATTTACATGCGGGATTTACAAAATTTGAATTTAGTACAGCGGAAACGTTGTTCGTTCATTATTGCAAATGCCCTTTTACTGAATGCGTTGTAATAAACAAACGAGACATTCTGCTATTGTCACAAATTAAATGAAACATAACAATGTGTATGCACAAATGTATTTTGCTTGATGCATAGGGTGTACAGAATTCTATAACTTCTAGGCTTTATAGATTATTTAATTTGCTTTTATAATAAAATATAAATTTTGTATAATATGTTAATATTCATAACTTTAGGTAAAAAACCCTGAAACACGTCAGATTTATTTTAATAAAAGGCAGTAATTAATGAAAAAATGTATGGTTTTATTTTTTGGAGCTGTGATTATTTATTTAAATTGATATGCCGTTGGGATCATAAAAAACGTTTTTAAAAAAAATGCATAAAACCAACGGTTTCTATTTTCAGCAAGGGTAATTGTAAACCCTTTAACAAGTAATTTATTACAGTTGTTTTTTAACTGGTAACTCATATACTGGTTCTTAGTATTACCTTATCTGTGGTATTACTTTGTATATTCGTAAATAATTTTACAAAATGCGCAATATATACGTACAAAAAGCCTCACTTTCTTATCGTTGGTATTTTTTGTATACAAAACTCATAGTAAAATAATGTGCTAGTATACTTAGTTTTATTGTTGTTTATATTTTGGCGGAACCCTTGCTGCATTGTTTTCGCCAGAATGGATAAAACCAGGATTTATTTTACACGTAGATACATACATAAACATTGAATACTGATGATTGAAAAAACACAATTAAGAAAGATTAGCTCCTGTTGCAGGATCATGATATTAAATCAATGAAACGCCTTACCCCTTTAATTTAAATTACAAATTCAACTACATCTAACAAAATGTAAGTAAAATTTTATATTTACTTACTTTTTGTGTTGTTTATTTTATATTTGATATTGTTGTTACACTTTGTTAACCACTATTTATATTGCAAGTTGCAATAAAATTAAATCCAAATAAAATTTGTAACATAAACGATTAAATGTATAGTGGAGAAGATATTATTTAAGAAATGAAAATGGTGATGCAAGTTGTAGGCGTATAAATATTTGTACAAATTCGTAAATAGAACGTGGAAATTGTGGCTTATCTAAAATCGATTCGACGTATTGGTTTAGAATGCACATGCAGGCTCACCTGTGCTCTGGCCTGTTCCCCTACGAGAATAACTTCTCTAGTGGCGTCGTGCAACGGGATGTCTGATATAAAAAGGCCACTTCCAGTTAGTCCTTCCAGTCCATCTATAAACGGCGACCCAATAAATAGCACAGAATCGGACTCGGGACAGTAGACCATCTGACCTTTTAATTCGAGACCCTGTAAATAATAAAGCAATCCATTTTTAAATATGTTTTCGTGGTTGTGATGTACAGCTATATGTAAAATTAGAAATATTTAGCTTATGTAGTTTTTCTATTGATTTAGAATTTATATTCGTTTGTATCTATAACTGTGAACCAAATAATGTATATATTTCATTCAAAAAGTAATTTTCACATAATTCGTAATTACTAGCATTCCAACTCTAATTTTACAATTATATATGTACTTTCCAAAATTTTTCTCACATATATACACTAAGGTCAATGTTACTTATGCTATTATGCTATATTTTAAATTACTATTATTACTGTAGACACCACGTTTTATTTTAACAGAGCCCACTTGGTGGAGGAAGGCACGTTAATTCGCTTTAAATACTGGGAAGGAAGCGGTATTATTTTCCAGCTTACAATTAGTACAAAAATGTCAATTTTTGCTTGAGTATATTTTTAGCAAAGCCGGGACGAGAAACATCTTGTTAACATCAGCAGCAAGGGGGTTGGGGAACGGTGGGCATTAATTTCTTTTTAATATAATAATATGATTAAATTTATTTTTTAGCAATGCCGGAGGGGAGAAGAGATCATTTTTTGTCAATACAAGGAAGTGGAGAATTGGTGGAGGGGCCGCATAGCGGTTCAGAACGCGAAAAACGCGATCGAAAATCATATTTCCAACTTCTTCGTACAAAGTTAAAATTGCAGTAATTTAATCTTGAATAGTTGCTCTATTTGATGATGTAAATAATATGCATCTTATTTACAAGTTTATCTATATTTGCTTTCAAAGTTGAGTAAAATTGAGACGTTTCTGGGTATAGAAATTAAGCAGAGAAGAACCATAAGCAAATGCCCTTATTTATTGATGTCATTATAATATTGTTAAACATTGCTAAGTGTATTATTAAGTCGCATTACTTATTATTGGATAATGTTTAATTGTTTGTACAAGGTAATCGGATTATAAAAATTTGCCTTAAGTAGAGGATTAAGTTTAGTTCTACACAACCCTACACGGTAATTACCTCATTTATCCGTAAACTAGCTGTTTGGCTTTGTAAATTCAAGAAAATTTGCTGACAATAGTTGCCTATTCACAACATATAAAAGAAAACCCCAATTAATATAATTGAAACTCAACTTTGAATCGAAACTTTATGCAGATTATTCTGTGTGCTATTTTCGAAATTTCTGACGTTAGAGTGATTGTAAAAGATTTTGTTTTTGTTGCAATAGTTCTTTTGAAAAGTTGTAACATTCTGGACGCGAAGAAAATAAGTAAACAGATATGAATAATACACAGATTCCATACATCAATATTTTAACAAATTTTGAAAAAGAACTAGCATATACGATATACACAGACTTATGTAAATAAGTCTACCAATTATTGTATGTTATCCCAACTACCAAAAATCATCGTTGGTACAATAAAATTGACGTCCAAAAAAAAGTGCTGTCGCAAATACTTAGAATAACATTTAATCATGGGAGATTTTCCTAGGACTTTTTAGACATATCAAATTATTCTGACTTGATTCAGAATTTATACAGCATGAAAATCTGCCTTTAAATCTGAACTATCTTATATCTTTGGAAAGAATAGATATCAACCATCCAATCTATCAACACATGTGCAAAATTTGAATCCATATCTAGCTTCGTTCCTTTGTAGTCTTCCTTTGAGGTATTTCTCCTTTTTTTGGGTTGCCTTCACGTGTTTGTCTATTTCATTAGTCACCCGATTGACCGCGGGTGTGAACAAGTGTCCATATCTACCCTGATGATTCGGATGGTTAGAGATTACTTAATCCATGTATGTACGTGGCTAATGGTGAAAGCCGAGACAACTATTAATTAACAATACTAAAAGGCTTCCGCTATGTTTTGTTACAAGGGATCCGATTGTAGACCGCGAATAGGCGCCGGTGTATTTTTAGGGGGCGTAGACGGTCGGTCGTCTGGTACTAGGGGTATCCCCGTTCGTCGTTAAAAGCGGGAAAACGCGAGAACTTTTTCCAAAATTTCGATTTTTCACGATTTTCGGTAACGAACCGACAATGCCCAAGGCCGATCCCCGCGCGCCGGCGAGAAGGGTTCGATTATGTAATATTGCCGATGATCAGCAGGTAGTCCTGCACCGAACATCAAAACATCGAAATCTTGAACGACGACGAATTTAGTGTAAAATAAGCACAAAGGGGATCGAAGAAACGGTAAAACGTTAAGATTATACCATTATTCGGAAGACGGTTACCAATGTAAATTATCGATATTTGACGGATATCTAAAGCAGATAAGAATTTTGTGTTTTCTTCGATTCTTTTAGTGTTACAACAGAAAATAATGATGACACAGTATGTGTAATTTCTAATTAAAAAAATTTATATACAGGTGACAATTTCACATTTAATTATTGCAATATATACATGTGTAATTTTTAATTAAGAAAAATGAATATTCAGGGTGTACCGACGATCCCAAACTAATCACAGGTGTATTACGGGAGTTAGCGGAGAGTTGTGCGGTATAGGGGGTCTGCCGAGGTGGGTCGTAATGGGGATCAAACCAACGATTGCGAGTCTTTTTGCAAGTGGGAGAGGTTTAGCGGGTCTTCTGAGGTCGGTCGTAATCCGTTTCCAAGTTAACAATCAAAGTCAAAGTCTTTTTACAAATGAGAGACAGGAATTAAGTAAACGGAATATATAGGGTGTACCGACGATCCCAAAACCACAGGTGTATACAAGGGTTAGTGGAGGGTGGTGTGGTTTAGCCGGTCCACCGGACCGTAATCCGTCATCAAATGACAATTTGATGGGCTGGGTGAACAGTCCGGAGTTTACTAGTTACTTAACTAAAAAATTATATTCATAATGGTAAAGATTTCTGATTGTGAGTAAACGGAGACTAATTAATAGAAACAGAAGAATTGCAGAGTTCCAGTACTAGGAATACCAGTAACGTATTACGGTTGAAGGTTCCCTGCTAATTATAAGATTTTCCGTCAGTACAATTACATAAATAGAAACTTCTACATCACATGTATCAGTACTATATAAACACATATATTTGTAAACAGAGAAAAGCTTGAAAAATAACGAGGAGTGGGCAAATATAGATATGTAGTGTTAGGTTTCGTATTCCAATAATTAGAAATTTAAAACATCCCTTTTGGCCGAGTCAACGAATTTATATTAAAGCTGTCATCGTTACCACCATGAAACATTTTCTTCGTTTGCTCTGGCGTTATAATCCTACCGGACCTATTACGAGTTTTCATAACAATTTCCTCAACGACTCTGAAGTTATTACCCCTTGATGTAACTTTGCATGCATAAGTAACTACGTCGTTTACTCATGATTTTCTGCAAAACTTAGCTTGAATTACAATTAGGTTAGGTTGGTTTTACGTGGCAGATATAAAGCCCGCCACATAAGTGATGGTGGGATATATGTAGGTGGACAAATTTGAGCGTAAATCCTTTATAGTAAAATTTAATTACAAGAATAATCGAAAGTAAGGTTCAGGTTTGACCAAATCGAAATTTGCGATTATATACAGGGTGAATGTTCTAAATGGCAAAGTTCATTTACGAGATAACTGTTAATTGCATAAAAATGTTGATAACATACACAATATACAGTGTGTCCCCTGATCGACGCATGAATATGTATAAGAGTCTGTAAATTTTTTAGTTGAAATTTCATCTTCTGGGGTTCAGCCCGGCTTGGGTAGAAAGTAATTTGTGCCATACTTTTAATTTTCAAAAATCACGTATGCCTTGGAAATTTACAAAAAGGTAGTTCTTATCACTAATGAAGTACCTTTTTTGTAGGAGATACGACGAATGTTATTAAGAAGAGTTATTCAGAATAATAAACTATGCAAGTATGTATAATTTTAACCAGATCGAGCATGCCTTGAAAATCTACAAAAAAGTTATTCTTTCTACTAATAAAGTGCTTTCTCTGCAGGAGATACGATGAAATTTTGTTGACTAGGACATCTAGGAATGGGATGGCATCCATTCCTAGATGTCCTAGTCCAGAAAATGAGAGATGGTAACATAAAAACCAGTGTGTATAGAAAATCAACTTATACAGGACATTATCTACATTATCAGTCAAATTACCCCCAACACATCAAAATTAGAGTTACAAAGTGCTTGTATGACAGCAAAAATCATATGCTCTGATTCAAATGATGCAAATAAAGGAATTCGAACTATCACAGACACACTCAGAATGAACGGATACCCGAAAGATCTAGAAGTTTTCTAAAGCAAGAAATCAGAGAACAAACGCGACCAGACCAGACACATAAGTCAAGATCACCGCAACAATTCCATAGATAAAAGGATCGGAAAAAATCAGACGCATAGGCAACAAGGTCATACTGAACTAGAGTGAAACCGGATAACATAAACCAACGAACCAAAAACTGTGTGCACAGCATTCCATGTGATTGTAGGCGCTCATACATTGGTGAAACAAGCAGGCCACTCAAAATAAGAGTAGAAGAACACAAAAAGATCTGCAGGAAAGGAGAAACAGAGAAATCAAAATTGGCACTGCATGCTTGTGAAACAGATCACAGAATAGATTGGGACAATACTTCTAATGCATCCTATCTAAAGAAGATGGACAAACCAAAAGGAAATTAAAAGAAGCGGCATACATAGCCACGACACCAAAGGCTATCAGTGCACCAAGCCTGGAATTGTATAGGATATGGATGCCGTTAGTGCGTAACTGCATACAACAGGGAACTCACATCGGCAATCAGACGGGTCAATAAGGAATAAACTGAATTCTACAACCACCAGGGTGAGGTACCAGCAATGACGACAAAAATATAATGACACTTTCTATAGGATCAGATCTCAAAAAATCTCAACGATCAGCTTATGAGGGAAGTAAAACTACAGAGCAGTAAACTCTCTGTAAAATATAGGTTCAAAACAGTATATACCTACCCCCAGAGAAGCCAGTATACGATCGCAATATACAGCAGTGTATACACTGCGTATTGTAAAAGCAAAATATACGGATAAGGCAATTTACCCAAGGAGAGTACGCATAATCAATTCCACCGCTAACCATGGAATTAGCAAGCACTAGCCCTCATCAGGGCCACCCTGATGACGGCAGTAGAACAACTGCCGAAACGTCGGATGTACAAAATCCAACAGACGATGAAAACAGTCCAATTAATATCAACTCATATTCTTTTTCTAACCCATCGTCAAGAATTACACGTCATGAGTTATATACAGGCTGTTCCATTTAAAAGAAATTATCTTATTCCTGACAAGCTTACCGATCACTCGGTGTACGTAAAAATGGTTTCAAATTGTGAAGCTTTTACAACAATATATATTTCAATTAACAACATTTTTGCTCAGCTAACAGTTATTTAGTAAATGAACTTTGCCATTTAGAAAAATCAGCCTGTATATATGTTTCTGTTGAGTTGTGCAGTTGGAAACCCGGTAAAACTCAGTGAAAAATACTCAGTTTAACATAAAAAATACGTTTACTAAATTTGACACATAATAACTCTTACAATTGTCAATCAATAATAATCAACATGTCCATAACAACAACATAAAATAAAAGTACGAATCACTGCCTTCTATACATAAATGAATTAATAAACACAGGGAATAACTTCAGCAGTTTCCTTCATTCAAATAATATTTTTAGTGAAAGTAATGTCTTTTCAAATAGAACCGAAGAAACATTTCCTTGTTTTAAAGAATCTTTCTTTTTTTTTTATTGTAATTTACAAAATTAAGGATAGCTACGTTTCATAAAAAAATTGCAATAAACTGAAATATAAGGTAGGAACAGTTTTATTACTCCTTCAAAATAAAATTATAAATTTTAAAACAGAACTTTATTACTATTATTCTCATGACGCCGGCGCCGGTTTTATATTTCGGTAATAGAATTTTTATTGGGGAAAGATACTTCAAGTTGACTGGTTTTGTGGTGTGTGTGTGAGTGAAAGTACATGAAATAAAAGTGCACGTGAAAGAAAATGCTTCATAAAGAGACATAGTGGGCGGTAATATGCGCCAGACTTTAATTATGATGATATTGGATACACTTACAGAATTGCAGATGCGCGGAAAACGATAAAAAAGTTACCTGTATTTTAGCAAACATAAGAGGTAATGTATACGCAGAATCGGCTAAAAAGGTTTTGTACTTTAAAGACGAATGAAACGCAATCAATTAAAATAATTCGGAAGTGTAGGAGAGCATAAACATTCAAATCATGTCAGGAATGATAAGTGGGTAAGCAATTTCTGAGGAGCTTACGCACAAAGCAGTACGATGTAGCTACTATCGGTAGAAAGCAAGTAAAGTTGTGTAATTCAATGAGAGATGAAAAGAGCTTACAGATAGTCAGATTAAATGGGATATGCGGTAACGTGATTTATAAGTAGACGCAGTTGCGATAGATGGTGCAGTTAGGTAGAGAACAAAGTTTTGCTTCGTTTTATTGAAATGTCATTTGTTAAGCTTATACCAAAGTATAGGAATATCAAGTAGATGCACTCTCTTGCCAAAGTAAAATTGCGCCGGCATTTTGTTTTGTACAGTATGATTTGCGTCACGTGTTAATGGTAAACATCATTGTAAACAAACATTTGTGCTTTTTATTTAATGTATGATTTGGAATTGCGTAGATTTTAAGAACTTTTTTTTTGGAATAACGGTTTTAGTTTCGTTTTCGTTAGTATTTTCTTAGTTCAAGACTGTTAGAGTGTATTTTCGTTTATTTGTGAGTGTGTTATTCAAGTTTACACAAAAATGCCACATTAGCAGCGAGAAATTGTAAGACCAATTATATTGATTCTCTAGAGCTTCATTTCTTTGGATTTACAGAAGATACTACAAGGTTAGTGTTGTAGCATACAATCTGTACATACACTACCGTTCATATATTTGGGGATGATTAGGAAAAACTCGAAAAAACAAATTGTGTTTTATATGGAAGGGTATAAATTTCTATATATATGAACATGATTTACAATAGTATTTCTGGATTTTGAATAAGTTGGAGGGTGGCTACTGTCACTGCATTTAGGCCTCATTAGGTCCATTATGCTTCCTCCGTTTACGTTGTCCCGCCTAGGTTGTCAACCAGCCTATTGGCTTCACAAACGCTACGACATTCCCCAGGGAAGCTTTCCTGACGCTGGCGATGCCAAGCCGAGCGCCCCCAGGTATGGTTTTTCTAATGGACGATAGTGCAGGGCAGTCACAGAGAACATGCTCAGCCGTCTCATCCTCTAATTGGCAGCCCCTACAGATTGGAATGGTCTCTAATCGCAGCTAAAAAAAGGTGCGCTTTTAACTGACAGCGTCCGGTTAGAATTCCCATCACTAAGCGAGGGTTCTCCCTGGACATCTTCAGATAGTTTGATGCTGTTTGTCTATCAGGGTAAGATAAAGTGCCCCTGGCAAAACGGCACGCGCAATTCTCATCCCAGGCTTTAATGAATTGCTCATGGGTGATAATTTTAATCTGGTCGCACAACGCAGATATGGTAGGCCTTGTAAACGGTCCGGGACCGTACAGAGCAGTTCCGGGCTCCCGTCAGGCCAGCCTATCAGCCTTGTTATTGCCCAGATTACCGTCGTGTCCTTTAGTCCAACTAATCGTGACTTTATTTCTTACAGAGGTCTGTGCGAGAGCTGTATGACAGTCCAGCATCAGTCTAGAGGTTATTTTTGGTTGCCTCCGAGCTGATACAAGTTGTTTGTTATCTTATACAAATCAATATTTCTGTCCACAATCCTGAGTTCAGATATGTTGTTGGCGGCTAAAGTAAGTGCTGTCACCTCTGTTTGGAAAGCAGGCAGCCTATCCCTGAGCGACCAGAATTTCTTAAGGTTGAGTTCCCTGGAATAAATACCAGCTCCCGTCCCTTTTTGTGTCCTGGATCCGTCCACGTAAACGGACATGGAGTCCACAGCGTGAGTACTCCTCGTTGCATGTGGAGAAGCATCGTAGGGCCTGTCATAGACAGATACTATCCGTGCCAGCTTCCAGGACGGGCACCCTTTTGCAGGCGACCCCCCAGAGCTGGCGTCGGTCTTCCATAAGCCCCACAACAGTCTCTCTATTAATGCCACCCGACAGCAGTCTAATCATGGTCGCCAACCTCACCTCGCGGGCATAAATAATATTATCTTCTATCTTCTAATTAAAGAAAAAAACCTGTATTTTTTAATCGTCCCCAAATAATGAACGGTAGTGTACATGGTAAATACCTACTATTATACATATCCACAACAAATAGAAAATTAATACATCTTTTACATTTGTAAGTAGGTGTTTAATTTACCTGACCGACATATTTAACATTTAAATAACGAATTTGTTAGAATGCACACGTTTTAATTTGTTTTTAGACATTTCAGTATCCTACATATACATTTTTAAAATTCGCGCACAATGTACAAAACAAAATGGTAGAAGGTCACCAAAAACTCTCCGTAAAAACCTACTTATACAAACGTCAGTGACGCTACTTAGTTTTGCTATACTTTGGTATTATATAAGACAATATGGTGCCAGGCATATGTGTATTACATATATGGATGGTGCCAGGCGTAAAACCATAGAATAAAGTAAAACATTATGCAGGGCATATCAGTCGATGAGCGCGCCTCCTTGTTATTTCGTGGTTGTCCCCAAACTAAAGCATTCTCGTCTCCAAAATAAGCGCGTCTCTAGAGCTCTTTTATCTGTGATTCAATACTAACATCCATGTTTCGGAGTAAAATTTTATTTTTACAGAGTAAATTTGCTCATACGCGGAGTTAACAGTAGATGTTGCAGTTATCCTGTTTTGAAATTTGTTTAAATCTAAGGTAGTGTTGTCAGTACACTCAGTAGAGTTAAGATACTGTATTATCTAGTAACTTAAGGAATTAATTTCCTTTTACAACCAAATGAAATCAAATGGAACAAATCAGATAATCCCTGGGGTCTCAATATCCAGTTGTAAGGGTTTTAATATTATCTTTTTAGTAAATGTATTGTTTCATTATCGGAAAGGTAACAAGTCAATTGTAATTTAATATTTGTAATGTTCTAATCTTTAATTACTTTTAGTGTATCTCTTTCTTCATTGTTAATAGATAAACGACATTACCAAATATTGCCAGAAATGCCAATGCATTTTAATTCATCAGTAAATAGCAGCTTTACTTTACGCACTAGTGCGTGGAATGCGCATGCTTTTGAGAGCATGGACTTGCCTATTATGCAATACAAGTACAAAAAAGTAAAGCAATGATCATTATGCATTTCCAAATATATAGGATTTCAAAATACATTTCATAAAACAAAAACCATGGGAAATTCCTTGTTCGTTTTTCTTGGTTATTAAGTTGGTTTGTTAGTGAGATACATATACATAATAAGTATATTAAATTTAGTTACCTAAAACCCCACCATAAATTCATTCACTTATTTGATTTCCAAAATTCGATTTCATATTCGGGCATTTACCATCTACGCAATCTGTATGTTTGTTATCTCTGGAGAGGGTTCTTAGAATGTATACATCTATTTCAATACTATTTGTAGCAAACGTATTGCGGGGTTTTCACAAATCCTATCCCATAAATTTTATATTACGTGCCTAGATAACACGAATTGACGGAAGCTGTATTTCACGTTTTTGCTCTTTATTTTGCAGTAGCATTTTAGAAGGTTTTTTTTTCTGACACGCTTGATTGTTCGGCAACGGTTACACTTGGAAAAATAAGTTTAACGCGACATTAGCAAAATGTCATCGGTCTTATTGTTAGAAAATAATTACGTATAGTTACGAGCGGATTGCCCGCGAAATACTCCGAAGAATTTATGCTGGTGTGTTTTTAATTACAACCAGTGTATACTTAAAAGCGTTCCCAAATTAAACTTTCTGTATCAAATCTCGTTCATTACCGACAACTTTCACAGGAATTTTTTATATTTTTTTTCCGTTGGTGCATTATCTTTTTTGTAATAACTCATTCGGATAATTTTAGTGCATATTACATTTTAGCTTTATTAAACTGAAAATTTATATATGTGTGCATAACACTAACTGCATTATTAACCATTTTGGAGTGCTCTCATTACATGAATGCGTACATGTTGTTAATTATTGCAGGAACGCGTAGTATTTTGGAAACAACCCTTGAAGCTGAAATCATAGTTGAGGAAGTAACCTAAGCAATAGTTGACGGGAATCCACTAACGGTAATGAAACCATTTATAATATTCACACCAAGGTCATGACTTTGGTTCTACAGGAATAGAAAAATTGGGAATACAATCTGGAACATAAACTTGCATTTGTCGAAACCTTAAATACATTTTTGCAACCGGTTTGGTTAGGTGATGCCTATACTTACCCAAGGGCCTTTTTTAATTCCAAATTTTAAATTAATAGAAGTTTTAAAATATTATATATTTCTTTCTATTCGTTAGAAATATGCCTCATTTCGAATGTGTGCGGAAATAATGTACTATTCAGAAAAACTTCCAATAAGTAAAACTGCTGGTATTTGCTTAAAAATCAAAATGTATAATCAAAAGTCATGCCATGAACGCAAATGCTTGCTTGTGTTTTCACGAAATGTATATATTCACGTCGTGAAGGCGCCCTTGAGAATTGTGAAGTTAATTCTCAAGGGTGCCACCATCCGCTTTACAATGCGATATTCACACATAACTATAAGCCCAGTGAACGCTATCTTCATCCCAACACTACATAATCATGTCATCTGCACGTGAAGATCTCTCTGGATAGGATTTTAATATGAAACAATTTTAATATCACGGATGATAAATAACTTAGCGATCACTAAAGATATCTGCTTATCTCTATAAAATTGTGAAACTAATGTGCGCCACATTACATGGATGAGGAACAGTCGTGTTTAAAAATTGTTTTTAAGATTTTGTTTCAAAATGTTTGTAAATTGTGAAAAAATAATTGTTGAAACATAGACATGAGTAAATTACCTAATAGTTACACACAATACAAGAAAATTTTTTTTAGTAATCAATGCAAAACAAATATTGTAATATTGTAGGTCAAGATAGTGAACATGTAATTAATTCTGAGAAGACTAATAGATTGCCGAAACGTAAATGTATTTTAATTAACATCCTATCTTAACTTGGAGGATTCTGAAATGAGTGCCATTAACAGAAACACAAGCGATCTCAAAACTGTCAAAGGTCTTAGAAAGAAGGATTGTTTTTATTTAAAAGCGTTTAAAAGTCATTTTGAACAAGCCAGATTATTTCACCCGCGTCAACAATTTGCTCACATCGGGACCTCACAAGAGTTTGAAGAGGAAGCCCTTACCAGCAATGATAAGAGAAACAAAAGAGGCTACCAAAAGTAGCGCTAACTTAATCAGCGCCAGCCTAAAGTTTAAATTGTCTGTTTCAAATCCGACGGTCCCAAAAATGTATTGCTTGCTTAAAATTCATAAACCCGAAAAATAAGACCGATTGTATTAGGTTCACCAACGTATAAATTGTCCAAATGAGTCAATCAAAGTAGCCAGTTTTGAAATAGTAAATTTTCTAGATTTCGTAAATAGAATCAATAATTTCGAATTAAAAGAAGGGAAAATTTTAGTATCGTTTGATGTTTGTTTATTCTTCCAAAGCGTACCAATACCGGCAGCTATAGAATATTTAGTGGAACTACTAAATTTGAATAACTTGGATGATCTTAAAATCGCGGAATATAAAAGACTCTTCCCTATGCATGTATCACAATCGCTTTCAAATTGACTGTAAGTTTTCTGAACAATCGCAAGCAACGGCAATGGGCAACCCTTTGTCTCCATTCATTGCGAATCTTTTCATGAGTAAATTTGAAATTAAGTTGAAAGAAGAAGCTATTTCCTTCGGATTTGGTTAATGTACGTCGACGACATATTCGCGGTTTTCGATACTACTAAATCCACCATCGCTGATTTTGTCGCCGAAATAAATTCAAACTTCCATAGTTTACAATTCACTATAGAAGAAGAAGTATACAAACAACTTCCGTTTCTCGATACCTTAGTAATTAGGAACAATAACAAATTAGAAAGAGACATCTATAGAAAAGCAACCAACACTAATAGATTTACTATGGCTGATTCAAATCATTGCGGACAACATAAAATGGCCGGCATTAATTTCTTGATAAATAGATTAATAACGTTTCCACTTAATAAGATTACATTCGACAGAGAATTGCAATACATTAAGAAGATTGCTATCTACAATGGTTACACAGGTAAAAATACAGCGGAGCGAAATACAGAGTCTCCGATTCGGAAGGCTTTATGTAGAGAAAAGAGCTGTATATCTACAAAACGGTGGGCATTATATCACTTTCGGGCAAAATCCCCACCGAAACGGAGGCTCACAATGTCCTCCGTTTTATTTTAACTTCAACACGGAGAAAACATCCTTCTTATTATTTCCGCCACGGATATTTGTATATCTAACTCCCAAACGCAGTTAAATCTATTCATTGCATATTATATTCTCCCCATATCAGGGTTATTCTTATTTCAACTACTAAACGCTGTTAAATGTATCCGATTCATGTAATATTCCGTTTTTATCGGAGTTATTTTTTTGAATAGAATACGTAGTTTTAGTTGCGTATTTATTTCCATCAGTTTTACACCGAACAGGAGAAAAATAATCCTTTCGGGAATTTTTTTTGTCCAAAGTGGAGTTTGGTCAATGCTCGTCGATGAACGCATGCGTAAACGTTGTATGAGGAAGCCACTTGAAAATGGCGTCAAATAGCAAAAACTCTTCCTTTTATTGTTTATGAGATGTATAGTTCTGTATGTACAGATACACATCGTACATCGTGTATGAACGGAAACCGCAGACAAGAAATATAAAATATATTTACGCATAAAGTATCAGAATATCAAAAGGTGGGTGATCAGAGTATACGTGCTTGTGCTTTATAATTTTTTTTTCTGTACACTACTTGCAGGTTGCAGTGGTTTCGTAATGGAAATATGTAGGTAATTTCATGTATTATGAAAAAAATTGACTTCGTTTTGGTTTCCAGTAACTTCACTATGAAATGAATTAATTCTGATATGAAATTAGAAATGCTGGGTAAAAGAGGTAATTTTTTCTATTTCGGAAAAGGTTACCTCCGATATGGATTTCAATAGCACCGCCATGGAACAATAGTTTCCGTAACGGAGGCATTTCCGTCTGTCAAGGAGGGGATGTACTCTCAAATGGAGTTAGAATCTCTCCTTGGCGGTGGTAATCTCATCTATTAAGGAGGTAGTTACCTCTGATATGGATTTCAGTAGCTCCCATTAACCTCCCAGCGGTGTGTTTTACCTTCGTAAGAGGAGAAACATCCTCCTTATTGGAGGAAATTCACAGTTTCTAGGATGAAATTGCCTCCACGTTTCTTCCGTTGAGGTGTAAAATATTTAACTCTTAAATGGAGGCTCCTTGAACGGATGGTCGCGAGGGAACACCGGAAAAGTGTTGAAACGGTGTTAAATCCAACTCCGTATTTTTATCTGTGTACTCTTCTACGGATGTATTCCGCCGCTTAAAGAGAGTTCAATATAAACATTATGTGCGCACCTCCACGAGTTTAAGTTCATTTCAAACCGGTGATAAAAGGTTTATCAAACTACCTTTCCACTGAATTTTGAAATGTTTAGGCGGCATTTTTAAAGAGCATAATGTGAACACATGTTTCACTGCACAAAGTGCATTATAAAATTTGTTAGGTACTGCCAAGGATAAACCGAGAGTCATTGAAAGATCGGGTATTTATCAAATTGGGTGTGGGGACTGCTATAAAGTTTATGTCGGACAACCAAAAAGAGCAAAATCGGTACGGTAGAGTTGACGTATCCAGTGTGGCACAGCATATTAATGATACGGGCCATAAGATCAACATTAGAAACCTTGAACTAGTACAAAATGTAACATCTCCAAAAGAATTATCCGCTTTTGAGAGTATTTATATTAAAAGAGAATCTAAAAATAATAATTTATTAAATCGTGAACAGGCTCTGCTCTACCATTCAGTGTTGATGGATTTATTGGGATAAAAGCACATTTCTTTCGCAGTTACATTTTGTAGGAGTTCAGAATTCTAGTATGTCAAAGTAGGCGGTAAGGAGAAAAAGCACTTGTAAATATAAATTTAGGTTAGGGATAACGGAGTTTGTTTAGATATTTGATCGTTTCTTAGTTCATTGGGTCTTCGGTTGAAAATGGAAATCCACGAATTTCCGAAACGATTGTCTAGAATTAATTTAAATTGTTGCAGCACGGAGTGATCGGATATCTTGTGCGTCTATTACTACGCTATAGTCCCCTCCTAGCATATTTCAGTATCCTATCCTTAATAAATATCCGAAATTTATCAAGATAATAGTCCATATTATCTATATTATGTTTTATATTTATATAGAATCGGATATTTTAATCGTATTGATCTTAAATCGGAATTAAAAAAAAAAATATTTTTTATCCTAATGGATGTGATTTGCATCCCATATGAACCCACAAAAACCATGATTTGAGTCCGCTGTTATAAACTTGTTGACATTGGTGTCTTTTCGGAAGATATCTATTTCTATGTTATTATTATTCCTAATAACCAAAGCATCTAAAAATGGTAGTTGATCATTGTTTTCCTTTTCTATTGTAAAATTAATTGTACTGAATTATAACAGCGGACTCAAATCATAGTTTTCAGCAAAAAATGGCCTCTTTTAATTTTCTTATCCATCGGTTGTTAAGTTTTCCGCTTACAAAAGATAGATATGAAAAAGAATTGTGTTTAATTAAAAAGATCGCGAAGTACAATGGTTTCAATTCGGAAATAGTAACTAAGATAATTAGGAAACATAAAGTTAAGAATCATATTCAGGATTCCACATGTTTGCTACCTCAACAAACTCGCGCTAATAAATTTGTTTCTTTGCCATATCATTCAACCACACGTAAGTTAAACAGCATTTTTAAAGAACAGGATCTGCAAATTGCATTTAAGTCGAGCAGTTCATTAAAATCTCTTTTGGGTAACACTAAAGATAAAATTGAGGTAGATCAAAAATCTGGGATTTATGAAATAAGTTGTAGAGACTGTAGTCAAAAATATGTCGGGCAAACTAGGCGCTCAATTTCAACTCGTTATAAAGAACATATTGCACATTTCAAATACAACAGACCAGATAAATCTAGCGTTGCTCGACATATTTTAAACACAGGTCACGGTATGCCTACAGATAGCCTCAGGCTAGTTAAAACTGTAAATAACTTTCGAGAATTGGATAGTTACGAAAGTATTTATATACTTAAGAACAAATGTAAATTATTGAATGCCGACAAAGGACCTATACCCGAGTCCGGCTTATACGAATTATTGTAATTTATTTGCTAGCTCGTTACGTCCCACTAGATTTAGATAGTATATAAGCCTTGTTGCTTGTAAAAGATGTCAGTGTTATTCCACTAGTGATTTGGTGAAGAGCATATCTTCCAAGGTTTACCTTAGCCGAAAACACTAAGTTTAACACTGCTCTTCACTTGTTTCTACTGAAGATGGCAACTTAGTTGCCGAAATACGTATTTAGATTTGTTATCTAATTTTGTGGTAAGGGATTTTTTTCACCTTTCTTTTGGGATTTTTGTTATAGTTTTCAAGCCACAGTCTCCACCCATCACAGGATTATGAAATGGGACAAGCACCTGATGTTCATTTGTGGAAAATTTCAATCATGCATTTCCAGCAGGCGAATAAAGTATATGTCAAGGAAAGTAAAATAAATTGCTAGGTGAATATAAACATTAAATCTGCTTAAAATAAACGGGGAAGAAAGATGCTATTTCCTAATTCTTATACCATAAATGATTTTCCGTTGTAATTTTCCTTGTCTTTTCCTATTTCTTTTTTGTAAATGAAATAAACATTAAATCTGTTTAAAATAAACGGGGAAGAAAGATACTATTTCCTAAGGCTTATACCATCAATGATTTTCCGTTGTAATTTTCCTTGTCTTTTCCTATTTCTTTTTTGTAAATGCTATTAGGTAATATTTTTCTTTTTTGATTAGCCTTATTACTTGAACTATATCTGATGAGCAGTTATGGGTTTGATATAGGCTTCGAGGTAGTATTTTAAAATTTAAGTCAATATTTATATTACAAAAGGAGAGGTTCAACCAAATAAGACAGATAACTGTAACGACTATATCAAATGAGATTTTTTTGGTGTAGATAAAGTTGAAACGTTGGTTCTACTCTTCAATTCAGGTCGCACTTTAAAATGCATCTCAAAGATTAAAATGTTTATTCCTTAGATGACTTCTACGGTCAAAATACGAAAGGATCGAATCGCGGGGACGGAGAGCTCACTGAATAAAACAAAAAGGATGATGTATTCTGTGTTTACTCTATTGTGATTTACATTTGAATATTTCTGCGCGAGGAATTTTACGAAAATAAAACAGTATTACACACTTTTATTGTTTTTCGTTGTTATAAAAAAAAAGAGTAGATGTTGGCTGCATGGTCAAATATCGTAGCGGGAACGTAATTCTTTAAACTGGTATTTTAAGTAATATAAACTTGTCAAAATAAAAATTTAAAAAGTAGTAAAATTATAAGCTTAAAGATATTGTTAGAATTTTAGCCTTTAATGCACATTTCGAAGATATTGGTTATAATACCAATAGGAAGTACAAAGAACCAGGACGGGAATCAGCAACGGAAGTACACTAAAAATAAATAGCAATATGAATAAAAAAAATATATTAAATTGGCATTTTATTCTAGTTACACAAAAGGCCTACAACTGCATTCTATAAATTTAACCTAAAAACGCTTTCATTTCAAGTAATAGTCTTTTTTCATTCTATGAAAGCGAACAGAGCCAATATTACTTAGGAATTTATAAAGTATAATGTAAAAATATATTGGGCAAACTATATAAAAGTCAATCAAAACTCATTACAAGAAGCATTTGATTCGCTTTAAATTAGAAGGTTTGGTAAACCTAATGTAGCTCTACATATGCTTGAAGATAGTTATAAGGTAGACAGTGTACTCTTAGTTAAGAGTGTAAACAGTTCGTAAAAGAAATGGTAGCCACATGCATATACCAAATTTCGTATATTGAAAGTTGTATGATGCTGAGTAAAATAGATTATGGTTGACCAGAATTACCTTGCAAGTTCTCAAAAGAAATTCTTGCTAGAAGTTGGAAAAATTTTAATGAGCCAGCATGATGGGACAACTTGTATATAATTTAGCCGCAAGAGTTGAAAACTCGGTAAAATGTGAAGAAAAACTAAGAATGTATAACAGATTTTGCACATACTAGGTACTATTAGAACACAACAGAAAAGCATATAGCATTATCCGGCAACTGAAGACCTTACAGCAACAATGAGGCGGTTGCATTTTCGAGAGCTTTACGATAGGAGCAAAATACTGATCCATGTTCCGAGATTAGGGTTCTTCATTTTGGTTCTGTAAAGCTGTTGAAAATGAAATTGCATTGTTGTTTCTGCAAGGTCTTTAATGATATGCATGGTTCAGTAAATTGGCGAAGGAATTGTGTATAGTATCTATTTTTTGTGTATCTTAATCGTATAATGTTATACTTCCCTGCTTATGTTTGCAAAATCCAACTGAAAGAAATATGCATGTGAAAACACTATTTAAGTTTGTATTGATTTGCGCTGTAAATGAAGCTGCGTAAATCTTCGTGTCAAGTTTAGTATTATTAACTTTATTTTACTGTAGTAAATGGCAAAATAATCTTTTCAATCTCAGATTCACTTTTAAAATAAAGTTACGCTTGAAAAGATTTTCATATTAAACAAAATCAGAGCCCTCAGTGTCAATGCAGACTGTTAAAGTAGTACTATTGCATTCATTTCAACAGGATAATCCGAGCAGTGTGCGTCGAAAAACCGGGTAGGAACAACACAACATTGCAAAACTTCAAATTAAACAAAACGGCGACGGAAATCCATGAAATGTTGGTGCAAGTTTACGGACAGGATGCTATGAGTAGGAGATGTGTGTACGATTGATATGCACGCTTCCGCGCTGGCAGGAAATTGGTAGAGGATGATGAACGTTCGGACCGGCCATCCACAAGCAGGAAAACGCTGAAAACATTGACCGTTGGGGAGTGTCGCTAGCAAAGAATCGGCGATTGACTCTGTGATTAATAGCAGAAAAAGTAGGTATTAGCGAAGACACCGTGGGAACAATCATTTATGAAGATTTGGGTAAACGCAAGATTTGTTCACGATTAGTGCCGCACATCTTAACAGACGAGCAAAAAGCAAGACGAAACCAGTGGCATTTCATCGATATGTGTAACCGGCTTCCGGCCTTTTTGGGTTCCATTGTTACAGGAGACGAGTCTTAGTGTTACTAATACGACCATGAAACGAAAAGATAATCAATGGGATGGCGATCACTTTATTCCGCGTGTCAAACAAAGAGCCGTGTGTAAAAATCCAGGGTAAAGACCAGTCTGAACATTTTTCGTTAAAGAGGGAATTATTCAAAATTAATTCATCCCTGCTGGGTAAACCGTGAATGTTTCATTTTACGTGGAGGTTCTCAAACACTTGTTGCAGCGCATTAGGCCACATATGATCTAGACCGGAAATTTGATGTTACTGTACGAGAACGCATACGAGCATCCTTGTACGATAATTTTTGGCGTGGCGTAATTGTTCTGGAACACTCACTCTACTCTCCAGATTTTGCTCTGGCTGACTTTTGTTTGTTCCCTGGTCTCAAAAGGACCTTGAAAATATCACGGATTGCGGACATCAAGGAGGTTCAGAACCGTGTGACAGCTATTAAGAAAACAGTTACAAGAAAAGACCTCATCGACAGTTTCCAGAAGCTATACGAACGTTATCAAAATGTATGTTGTGTCATGTAGCGACTATTTCGAAGGTCAACAAAGATATTTCCAATCTGTATTTTGTTTTTATATGTTTATTATACTTCTCACCGAATGTTAGGGAGACACCTCGTACACTTTGTTTTTATTTTTAATAAAACTCCAAATAAAAAAAGGGTGACTTAGTGTGCTATGGTACTGGACCAACAAGACTAGTTCATCTGTTGAGTAAATACGCTCCGCCGCTCTCTAACATTAAGAACATAGTGAACGGAAGTTTCATCGTGCATGTACAGCACATTGGGTCCCACATTCAATGGAATGTCATCTTTAATATCTTCCGAAGGATTGAGATACTCGTGAGAAACTGACGTGTGATATATTATACCTAAACAAATCTTAATAAAAACCTTTTTGATGACCATACTCAGAAAATTGGTGCGAATTTTTTTTTGCCCGATACTAAAAGGTGTGTGTTAAATATGCATTCGTCACTCCAAAGAATATCTCGCAGTAAACGGTTATGATAACGATTTCTATTTAAAATAGTGTTGCAGATATTCAATCGAAAAATATTGTAAAAAAGGTTAAACTTTATCAACGTGATATCGCTGCAAAATACTTTCTTTTAAAATTGAATGTATAATTTTATGGCTTGAGCTTTTCATTTCCTCAGCTAACTACATCATGGTTTAATAGAGAAATAATTAATAATAGCAAATTAATATCGTGTTATGTAGGTACTATACACTCTAGTACTCTGTGGGGAAACAGTAAGGGAGCATATATGGCTCCTCCCAATTCCCAAAGTAGTAATATCACGTACCATGAAACGAAGTATTAATGTCGGATTGTCGATCAATTTCTAAGTAAGCGATTGCGGTAGAGAATTAAGTTCTGCAAGAGGTCGTTTCGTTACTCGAGATTGTTCCCGTATACCGTTTATTATATTTTGTCTTATAATGGGAATCTTTATAAGTCACTTGCACATTTAAATAAATAACTATAACTATGACATATCTTTTCGCTAAGTCAAAACTACATGCAAAAATAGGAATTCTTTATTTCATTTTTTACTTTTATTGAACATGACAATTTAGGTAGAACAGCCTACTATCTCTTGCTCGGAATTATCTAGTAAAAGCATTTGTGTCCTAATTCAAGTCTACCACTGTGATAGTAGCAAGGAAAATGCTATATATATATTTAAAACAGGTACTTTGGCGACAATATGTGCAAGTTAATCAAATAAACTGCCAAAAGAAAATCTGGAATATACTCGAATTCTAGTATAGTAGCCGTCACGATATTTTAAAATGACATCAATTCGTACTAATCGAATTATAAGGGTTACAAGGGTTATAAAACGTTTAGAGTTTTTGTCTATGGGGGAGTATTTTGAAAAATTTAAGAGGGGCTACATGTGCTGTTTTAAATAATTAAATATTAATAATATAATCAAAATAATTAAAAATTCATTCAAAACCAATGCATAGTTACTACACGAATAACTCATTAGTTTAAATGTAAAATGCAATATTATAAAATGTAATTAAAACTGGCAGCGCCTTTTACATTTTTTCGGAATACCCTTGATTAGACAAATACTGTAAACGATACCTGCACAGGTAAGCACAAATTGAAGTCATTTTAAAATATCGTGACGGCGACTATACTTCAATCATATTATGCAAGTTGATGATAATATATTACATATTGTAAACAGAAAGCTAAGACATAATTAATTTGCAATCTAAGGGATAACAAGAATAAATTTAGAGGCTCGCAAAGTACATGTTTCTTATAGCTCAGAATAATAATGGAAAGTTCTTATCAAAATACTTACTTCAGCAGGAAACTTGTTGACACCGGATAGTTTCTTGATGGCCAAGACAAAAGGCGTATTAGCCCGTTTGACAATTTCGTTGAACGATAGCGTTAAACTCTTAGGACGATGGAATTCGAAGTAGGTGGTAGCAGTTGTCCCATGTGTAGTGAGCATGCAACCGAATACCCGCATGAACCCGGACCCTAATTGCACGAGGTCTAGGCGCCGATCTATCACGAAGTGCCAAGGAAACGCTTTGCAGAAAGTGGGAACTCCCATTTGTAAATTCGTCGCAGGTGTCGAACCTTTGGGTGATTTTACGGTCGAAGGATCCAAGGTTTTCTTATTCCCTCTTATTTTATATCTGAAACAAAAGATTCTTTCAGCATCCGCAAGTAAAATGTAATTTAGAGGTTAGCAGTATAATTGATTTTACTGAAGCACATTACCCAAGTTTTAACCAAAAAGAGTAGTATTAAATTGGATTTTTTTTTGCTGTGTAAAAACTAATGTCTAATTTAATATTTATTGCAGCAATTTACATGTATTAATTATGTAGAAATGGTCTTATCTAAATTGGAAGGGCAATGACTTTTTTAAATTTAGTTGATTGTACTTATCTGACGAAGCCATTGTGCGGCAAAACAGCTGTCATAGTTTTTAATAAGTAATAAAGTGTAAATCTTACAACGTAGTTGTTGTTTATTTAATTAAAATGGATTTACATCAAGTAAACGCCAAATCTGTTCAAATTATTATAGCGCTTGAAATACTTACTACCTACTGAAGTTTCTTGGAGATTTTCGTTGTACATAATATTTCAGCATATTATACTTTACAAAGTCTCGTAAACGGCCATTGTGGATAAATAAACTAGCAAAGAGTACGGTAAACACAGCTAAGCAACAAGAATAGTTCACAATAAACAAGTTATATGCAAAGGTTTGAGTATCCGTTGTTTGCCTAATAAGTAACTCGGTAAAGACCTACATGTTGTTCACTTACGTATGTATACTGAATTTTAAAAAATATAAAATTTTTAACATGCGTGCGAAAATAAATATAAACCATACGTTTTCAAAATCCCCAAATTTTGCTTAACCGAAATAGAAAATAATATTCAGGTGTTCCATTTAAGTAATCGTAAGTATGGTACATAATTCGAAAATTATTACAACTAGAAAAAAACTAAGTACGCCATAAGATTTATCGTAGAAAACTGAATAGTATTCCATTTTCTCTTTTTTTAGAGATCTCCATAGTAACTGAGATACGAGAGGTATTTGAAAATTAAAATTTTCAATATTACCCTGTATCTTAAAAACAAGAGGACTAGGAAAATTCTGTTTGCGACATCTTTTGAATACCGCAACTTTCTATTTTTATTAATAATTGAGATACCCTGCCAGAGTGCCTAAAATGGGACCCTTGTACATACTCTGAAAGCACCCATAATTACAGGTTCGTCATAGTTGCTTCTGTGACAACTCTTTTTGTGCTAATTAATGTCTTTGGTTTGAACTTCCGTAACCTTACGGGAGCCTGCTTACCTTTATGTACCGTACAAATTATGATCATAAGTAACAGCTTTACTGAGTTGTTCAACTTCATCCAATGCTTTTATTTGAATGTGACCGCCCATCGCAGACAGAACTATTTGTCTCGCTTTACCACGGTAAACCTCCCGTTTATCACTTTTGTCAGTCATTGTTATGCTATGTTAAAAGCAAATAACATCAACATTTGTAAACTGAATTAAATGACAAAACCACTGCATTTATCTTGTAATTATTTCAACGGTTCCCAGGCGGGACTCGTGCTATGTGGCGAATGGGCTAGAGCCCCCAACTTCGAAAAACAATAAATAAATCTACTAGTACTACATATTACAATATAATATATGTTGTACGGGGCATTTCAATTGAAACAAACCACCTGAAATAACTCTTTAAATGCTGTGATTTATATAGAATTCCGAAACCTGTCAATTTTTATATCAAGTGGGACAACTTTCAATGACGGGCCTAACGATCTAAAATCATTCCCGGGGGTGCAGCAGCCTCCAGCCTTAAAGTTTGAATAGGGAAGATGGCCCTTGTGACCATTCATTCAAAAGGTCTTTTAATTCTCTGTACCCCAACATGTATACAAAGGTCATTTTTTAAATCAATAAGCAAAGAGTGCATGAGCTAACCGGAATCATTCAGAAAACTCTGGATGAAGGAGAAACAGTGATCTGTGCCTTCCTAGACATCTCCGGTGCGTTTGACAATACCTCTCATGAGGCGGTCAGACGACCGCTGGGAACAAGGGGGGTGAGTAAAACAGTAACCAGATGGATAAGCGAGCTGCTTTCTACGAGGATAACTGAGACAACAATAGGCGAACAGACTATTCAGATCAGATCCACTCGTGGAACACCCCAAGGCGGTGTATGCTCGTCTTTGTTGTGTAGCCTGGTAGTAGACGAACTGCTGCACAGGCTAACAGCCTCCGGCGTACAATGTATAGGATACGCCGATGACATTGTTATAATAGCAAGAGGCAAGTTTGAGGGAATTCTCTGCGACCTAATACAAACAAGCCTTAGAGTCACTAGTGAATGGTGTCGATCAGTGGGGCTGAGTATCAACTCGGCGAAAACCACAATTGTACCTTTCAGGAGGAAGAGGAAAACCTCGAACATGAAAGACATCCGATTGGATGCAACAGTAATTGAATGTAAAACAGAAGTCAAATATCTAGGAGTAACCCTAGACCAAAAACTTCTGTGGAACAAGCATATTGAATTAACAATGAATAAGGCAATAAGAGCCTTAATGATTTGCCGGAACCTAGCAGGCAAAACATGGGGTTGCAACCCAAAAATACTGCGATGGCTGTACATCGGCATAGTAAGACCTATGGTAACGTACGGGGCGATAACCTGGTTCCAGAAGGTCACACAGGTCACAACAAGGAATGCGCTTGAGAAACTGCTACGGTTGGCATGCGTATGCATAACCGGAGCTATGAGAACATGCCCAACCGCGGCCCTGGAGGTCATCCTCGACCTCACACCCCTACACTTAGTAGTGGAGGGGGCGGCCCATGCGGCAATGTACAGACTAGTCAGAACGGGGACTGGAGGGTACGAGACTCCGTGACAGAGGGCTTGGTCACCCCGAGCGGGATTATCCCCACTTCTAAGTCTACCGAATGGCGAGATGGTTAGGAAATTCAGCTTCGAAAAGTTTTTTGTTACGAAGCTGAGCAATAAGAGAGATTGGAAAGGAGAATCCTCCGCCTACTCCCTAAAGGCAAATGCCATTAAATGGTATGTAGACGGTTCCAAAACTGATAAAGGAACAGGTGCAGGGGTATTCGGGCCAGGAACCAAATACTCAGAGCCAATGGGAATATACCCCAGTGTCTTCCAAGCGGAGGTAACTTCGATTGGAAGATGTGTTCAATTGAACCTTGATAGGAACTATCGGAAGCAGAACATTGTGATTTTCTCTGATAGCCAAGCAGCCATAATGGCACTGAGCTCTAATACCATCAGTTCGAAATTGGTCTGGGAATGTCTTGGCAGACTAAACAATCTAGGCAAAGAAAACAAAGTTGCGCTATGCTGGGTACCAGGACACACTGGAATCAGCGGCAACGAGGTAGCTAATCTACTAGCGAGAAGGGCCGCCACAACTTCGTTTGTGGGACCAAAACCGTTCTTCGGCATAGGGATGAGCACCTACAAAAAAGAACTCAAAGACAGGGAGGAGGCGCTCAGAGCTTCCCTCTGGGAAAATCTCCCTGGTCTGAGACATTCCAAGATATTCCTTGGAAATTACAGTAAGAAAAGAGCAAAGACCCTGCTAGAATTAAGCAGAAACAGACTATGCATCCTTGCAGGTTTTCTGACAGGGCATTGTCATCTGGGGGAACACATGACAAGGATAGGTCTGAAACAGAACAGTGATTGCAGGTTTTGTGGAGCGGAAGGTGAAAGTCCGGAACACCTAATATTCAACTGCACTGCCATCACAGAAACTCGTACCAACTATTTTGGCAAAGATGTCATAGACGAGGGAGAAATACCCTCCTTGAAACCATCACAGCTACTGCAATTTATTAAAGTTCTTAGACTGGATGGGGAGCTGTAAGTGCGGGCAAACCCTAGCAGCTTACAGCTGATGTAGGGGGGCACAATAGATCGATGGGTCGCGGTGTAATGTTACCCTAATTAGATCTAATCTAATCTAATCTAAAGAGTGCAAAATTTGCCACCTGTGTATTAACACATGGTTAAAATAAAATGGCTTCTAATGCTCTCTCTATGTGCTCTCCTGACATTTCGAATTTTTTTTTGTGGTAACCAAGATAACTCCTTGCGACGTATATGGACCCGACAGAACAGCAATCAAAGCCTTGGAAGTATACCCATGGATGAGGGCGATGCATACAAACAAAAAAGAAGGAGCTCAAGAAACTCATCCTGACAGCAAAAAGGGAGCGCTGGAAACGGTTACTTGCAGAGTTGGACAGTGATATGGGGAGCTGGATATAAAAGTACAATCCTCCACTGGAGCAGAGGGCAAGGATCGTCAGGGCGCTATTTCCGGTTAACGACGTGATTTCCGAAAAACAAATTAGAAAAGTGGACTGCGTTTTCGGATAAGGAACTGTATGCGGCCGTTTAAAAATTTAAAGAAGGAAAAGCTGCAGGCCCCGATCACATAACAAGAGAAGCCATAAAGATTATGACGGATGTAATTCCCAGTGTCCTCATAGAAGTTCTTAACCAGCTACTAGAACAACAACAATTTCTGACGAAATGGAAAGAATCAGCCGTTGCTTTGATATGGAAGGGGAAATCCACTGGTTCACCCTCCGACTACAGACCGATTTGCCTGCTGTGTACGCTCGGGAAGTTATATGAACGCCTACTTAAAAATAGAATAGAGGAGGAGCTAGAACTTAAGGGTGGTCTGTCAGAGAGGCAATTGGGATTCGTGAAAGGGAAGTCAGCTGTCCAAGCCATCTCAACAATAGTTCGGATAACAAAAAAATCCGAAGAAAAGTGGGTAGTGCTTGTGATCCTAGATATTAAAAATGCGTTTAACTCGGCATCCTGGGGACTAGTAATCAAAGAACTTGAAAGACGAAACATTTCACGGTACTTAATAAATATTATTGAGGATTACTTCAGTGAAAGATGCATAGTACTGAACAGCACCACTAGAATGCAGGTATTTGCCCATGTTCCACAGGGTTCGGTGCTGGGTCCAACACTTTGGAACGTTCTTTACGACGGGGTGTTGCAACTTACCCTGATCGATGTATCTACGACGGTGGCCTATGCGGATGAACTCGCCCTATTAATAGAAGCGAAGAGTCCAAGAGATATTGTCTTCAAAACCAATCACTCCCTGGATAAGATAGCTGACTAGGTGCAGACCAGTGATCTTCAAATCGAAGCTAATAAAACAGCGGCCGCCATCCTGAGAGGATCAGCGAAAAGTGAAAGGATCAATTTTATTATACAGCGGACCCAAATACAAACGAGGGAACAGGTGAAATATATATCTGGGGGTCATGCTAAGTCGTAATCTGACCTTTGGGACCCATGTCAAGTATGCGGCTACAAGAGCTGAAGTTACAATGTCGGCCCTGAGGTTGATGTCAAATGTCTATGGACCTAATGCAGGGAAACGAGAGCTCCTTTACAGAGTCATCCAAACTCAGATAATGTACGCAGCACCTGCCTGGGCAGCCGTCTAGGAGACAAAAAAGAACGAAGATATCCTGGAAAGGCTACAGCGAAAAGTGCTCCTTAGGGTGGTCTGCGGGTATAGAATGATTTCTGGCAAGGCGGCACAAGTTTTAGCGGGTGTCCCACCGGTATCTCTTCTCGTCGAGGAGCGAAGACTCTTTCTTGCTACTGGGGAGCGCTCGGTAAAAAGAGAGCAAGTAAGAAAGAGAGTGACTCATGCCCGTACTGTGGGCTGCTGGGCACACCAGAGCACGCATTGTTAGGACGGCCGCAGGTTGAAGGCAGCAAAGGGCAGCGCAGCCCAGCCGAGGATTTTGCGTCAATGTAATTCCGTATACCGCAAAATCCTCGGCTATGCTGAGCTGGGCTGTACTGCGTTCAGCTTGCGGCCGACTAAGCTGCGAAAAATGGAACAAATACAACCATAAACAACATGATGGGCACAATGTCAGCTAACACAGACAACTGGAAAGCAATGTGCGGCTTAATAACAACGGTGATGAAAGCGAGAGACACGCTTGAAAGAGAACGGCAGAAAAAAAATAGCATAAAGGAGGATACTATGTGACTCAGAGTTATACATTGAGGAGGAGGCAACCTTGTGATCCTCAGATGATATGCTTGGTTTTAGTGGGTAGGCCATGTTGGAGAGTCACTACCGGGCAGATCGAACCATGTGCCCGGTGTCCAGCAAGGAACCGCCCCCCCCCCCCTCCAGTATTGGACACTTATTTTGTACGGTATTAGTACGGAATTGATCGTGAATTCAGAATATGGTCTATTCTATCCACAAACATGTGACATTAGTGACTTTGTACTATAAGAATGGGAGGTGCGCAAGATCTACAGCTCGCTTATTCAACGAAAATTATGCAGGCCAAAAGGTGAATTAATCCAAACGTTTACCGAAACGGAGTCTGTATATAACAAAAAACAACATTTTCATCGGGTTGTCAATAATGAAGATATTAACGTCGAAGTCTTGGGTCAGGTCGCAGTGCCTGGAAATGCAGGTATTTCAAGCAATCGGAGTAAGCCGTTCATCAGTTTGTAGAATACGTAAGAAGTTCCAATTTCATCCCTTTACAATTACACTTGTATCCGATTTGAATGAGGATGAGTTTGACAGGAGGTTGGAATTTTGTGAATTGACGGCCGAGCGCCTCAACAATCATCTTTTTAATTGAATGGTGAACTAAGTCGTCACAAGTGCAGATACTGGAGTGACACCAAGCCCCATTTAACGTGAGAACCACATTCACAACCACCATAGAAACTGAATGTATGAGTTGGTGACTTTGGCGATCATCTCATGGGATCCCTATTCATTGACGGGACTTTAAATGGTCAAATGTATTTGAACATGCTGGACGATACAAGAAATCCTTTAATCGCAGAAAAATTGGAGCAAAATCTAGATTTGTTACAGAATGATATAGTATTTGAGCGAGATGGGGCGCTTCCACCATCTTAGGCCAAAAATTTGTTGAAGAATGCCAACCAATATCTCCAGAAATGTTGCGAAATGTCAGGAGAGCACTTCAAGCAAGATTGTCACTAAAGAACATAATTATTATTCCAGGTGCATCTTGAGATGATTTTTATAAAAAAAAGAGAAAAACAGACAAGATAGATATTGCAAATCTCTTAAAGATTTATCATTCGTTAATTGTTTAACCCAATTATCATTTAATTTCCATCTAAAGTTTAAAAGTGTTTTCTTAATCCTCTATTCATTTTATAATGACGACAGTCTTTACTGTTATTTAATTATTTTTGGTCTAGTTTTCAACAAATTGTCACTTTTGTTGACAATTTTCATAAATTGGATATGGTATATTTTTATCATTGAAACTATTTTGGTATAAATTATGTATGATTGTAGACATTTAACTGACGAAGGCAGAACAGTACTGCTGAAATCTATTAAATAAACACTGCATTAATGTCACAACAAAAGTATATTTGCAATATTTCTTATAGTTGAAAACTATAGAAAGTAAAGGATAGTAAGCGTGCATGGATATGAATATTTTAATTGAATATCTTTCACCTTATGTTTTCTAGATCTTATGTATGTATGATATGTGTGTATATGTATGTCTAAGTCATATTGTTTTATCAAGCGCGGGTTAGTTTTATTAAAATGCAATTTCGGTTGGGTCCATGTCCGAGTTCTCAAGTTCAAAGAATGTGGAAGATGAGTTTCTAGTATCCGATAAATTCATAGAACGCCAACTCCCTTAGATGCGAAAGAATAATATTCTGAAAATGTTACCCCACTTTAGGTACGACTATAAGATGATAAGGTACGAGAAAGCATCTTAAAAGTTCAAGTTAAGAAAGTTCTCTTGAATTGTGTATGAAGTCTTAAGGGCACACCACAGCAATAGAAGCTCTTTAAACGTATAAATTTCAATTATGGCGGCAACTACGGTGTCTATAGCGAACTTACCTGAAATGCCTGGAGTCGTGTGCACTTTGAGTGATTGAAACTTTAGCTTCGGTCGCATATAATAATCGAGCAATAGCCTTTAAGCTGCCGACCAATAGGTAAGCGACTGCCGGTCGTTCCATTGTAAAATCGAGCTGCAGGTAGTCATCTGTGCTTGTGCATATAAAGACGGCTTCTCTGTCCTCGTCCGCGCTCTGCTGATGCTGCAGAACTTCATGCACGCCATCCAAAGTCGTTAAGAATTCTTTTAGATTATCACCCAAACTTCTGAACGCTTTCT
Source organism: Cetonia aurata (assembly GCA_949128085.1). NCBI lineage: Eukaryota > Metazoa > Arthropoda > Insecta > Coleoptera > Scarabaeidae > Cetonia > Cetonia aurata. The sequence goes on from OX421885.1 coordinate 6,880,360, forward strand.
CATAGCTTCCGGTGCATGACGTTCTTATAAGTTCTTGGCCGAGTCTGTCTAGAAATTCTTGCGCATTGATATCTAAAATTAAATGGAGAAGAGAAAAATGAGAGAGAGGCTTTAATTTAATTTTAAATTATTATCTCAGAGATATTTTTGCCGCTGAATAATTAATTCACCTTGTAATTAAGAAGAGTCTAATTCAAAATTAGTTTCAAAATAGGACAATAAAATAACGGAGAACAATAAGTATTTACTTCACTGTCATATAAATGTTAATTTTCCTACTCTGAGGCGGTATTAGGCAGTAAGGTAGAAAAGTAAATGAGACGGAAATGTTCGCGTTCTTTCCGATAAAAGTAAATACTTGATAAAGGTTTGAGGAAAAGAGAAGAGGAGATTAAGCTGTATTAAACGCTGTAAAAATTATAACTAATACTTATATATGTTTATTTGTAATAATTGATAATTGGTACAATATATAGAATACTGAAATGATCCATAAAGTATCATATCGTACAGAGTTTAAGAAAGTTTTCTTCTAGAAATTTAATACTCTAAATAGTGGTCGATATGACGATCTGCAAGACTTTTTCAAAATATATATGCTCAAAAAATCATATCCTATATAAACACCTTTACATAGACAAAATCTTGTTTTCAAAGAGAACTATTTTTAATATGGCATTGAATGCAACGCATAATTACCTATTGGTAATAAGCAGTGCCGTCCCAGAAGAAAAATGCTGTGTGTGCCAGTATAAGTTTTGGCTCCTCAATATAAGAAGGGGCATAGAAACCCTTCCAAAAAAAAAAAAAAAAAAAACGGTATGGCTGCTCTATAACTTTGTCGAAACTCAACACACTGATATCTAACTGCTTCGAGTGATTCTATGCGTGCTTCCCAGCGAGTTATTTAAAGTTCCTTCAATGCGAGAGAAGGCCCAAATACTGATGACATCTAATATGGTTGTGACAGGTCCTCTAGCAGCTTAGATTGTGACAGCTATATAGTACAAAAAAGCTCTCTTGTTCTCTTCTAAAATATCTTTTTTTTTTATCGAGAATGGTTTCTTTTCATATTTAAGCCAGTATCATATCCCTGGCCTCTACAATTAGAAATGTCTAACTCTTACAGTTCTTTTAAGATTATATCTATTTCCTTCCCTGAGGTGTCTGTTATTCAAATGAAATCTAGGGGGTTTTCATAATTCTCAACTTTTTTTCTTTCTTTTGTTTTATAAACGTATCTACCTCAAAAAAATAGTTGTTCTTTCCTACTTAAATTGGGTGTGCAGTCGAGAATTATTGCATAGTATTTGCTCTCTTAATTCTGCTTACAATTATTTTTTTTTCTTACTTTGTGTTCGATCAGCGTCAATAATTCGTTTTGTATGTTTTTCCCAAAGTATCACACAGCTTTGCTTTTCATTTGCCAACATTCCAGAAATGTGTTCTTTCATTACAGGATCAAATTGTACAATTGTTTTAACAAGTCCTGAAGAATTGTCATTATGCTTTTTGTACAGAGTTATATTTGTTCTTCGAAAAGTCATTTGATGCTGGACAAGAAATTGTGTTATAGTAAAAAGTCGTTTAAGAACATTCTGCCATTGTTGATTTTCTTGGGCTATTATTTTCTGCTTGTCATCATCAATTGTTTTATCTGTACTCTGTTTCATTTTCTCTTCCACCCATTTTCACAACAAATTCGGCCATTAGTCACTATAGTTCCAATGAGCCCTCAGTCATAGTTTGCCCTTTGATCCGATAAAGTTTTATTGGATCGTGCAGTATTAACTAATTTAGTAAAAAAGCAGTAAACACTATGGTTTTGTTGAGATTACAATAGCCAATGTCTCTTAATCTTTTCATCACTTTGAGTCAACCGGCAGTAAAATATATTCGCACACGCCTTAGGCCGACACTGGTATAAAGGTGTATCCATTCGTCATGTTTCCATTTAAATATTAGGATAAACGACTGGGAATTTGACTACGGAGAAGGACTACTTAATTGCAATTGTTTTATATTGCAACAAATTTATTATAGAATGATATTGAGATTAAAATACCCTTGCAGTATATTAAAAAACTAGTTTTATAAGGTACTACAATTTAAGCTCAAAAAATAAGCACCATGAACGACTGATTTAAAATTCACCTTCTGTTCTTAGTGGATGCGATAGAAAGAGTTCGGAACAAAACATACAAGCAAATGAGTGTTTTGTTGCCGTCGCACGCTTTTTTTTGCGGCCACAGGACCCATAGAAATATTAAACGTGTTCGTTTTTATTTTTTGTTACTATCGATTTGAATCTATCTAAAAATTGGTGCAAGATATTTTCTCGGTTTGTTAGGTAGTTATTTTATTATGTTTAATGGATGGTGCGTGTGAGGTAGTTTCGCTTATACGACATAAACAATGTAGGCACCAACTTAAATACTAATTAAAACTTATTTCCTTGAAATAATTCTCGTATGTTTTCATTAGCGTTTGGAACAATCTAATAATGAATTTCGTTCCGTCTCGGCTGTTAAAATGGAACTGTCGTGTCGTTCCCAAGCAGTACTACTTTCCGAGTTGCGTAAAGCCGCTGCACCGCACACCGCTGATGGACACCAAAAACAGTAGTTGTAGTAGTTAATACTCGTCCATTCCAAATGATAAACTGTCTCTGTTGTATTACTAAAGTACAGCTTCGACCTATAATAACTCCTATTCTATATTATGTGCTTTTACTGCAGATTCACGTGTGTGCACTAATAAGATTACACGAAATACGACAATAAAATCATGTACCATGCCGATAAGTTTTCGTTTGGAGACCTTATAGTTTAACAATTTATTTCATTCTTTTAGACTATATAGTAGCATAGAATAGGTCTCCAATTATTAGATAAAGATAGGGTACACGTTCCTATGTATGTACAGCGGTACACAAAAGGAGAGTCGATTTCTATTAAATTAAATCAATTTTATTATTCAGACTCTATATATTGTGCTGCAAGATCACAAGGCTTTTACTACAATCAAGATTCGTGGGCAGGCCTCTCCTCAAAAGGGGAGTTGACTGGAAGTGTCCTGTTCAGATCCAAGCGTCTCGATGCACTGTTCGTGCAGTGGAGCAAAAGGAACCAATTTCTGAACACTGCTATTATTGCATATTAAATTTGAATTCTTTTCATCTTACCCTTATGTATTATATGCTAGAGCTTTAGCCTAAATTGACCTTGACAACATTGTATTAAAGTTTTATACATACATTACATACACAATACCGTTTTCACAGTCTAAAAAAAATGTACGAAAAACACACTAGGTACCAGTATTTAGCAAAATAAAATAGGCTGTTTTTTGCATTGCACGCTCTACTTACATCACGATAACAACAAGAAATTGTAGCCGAATTAACAATTCTAAAGTTCATAGTGCTCTTTGCATTTTATTGTCGCTACACACATTATAGCTGCACGAACTTACACCTGTTTCAGACCAAATGCAATGTGTTACATTCTGTTCTTGCTTAATACAAGTTCATGTATATAGCACAAACTTCTAATTTTTCTTAAACTGAATTCGTACCGAACAGTAAACAAACACACCTAATGATTCCAGAATTCGACAAGGAGTTATGTTGACAGGTTCTCCGATATGGAGGAATCAACATCCACTTATTTCATATCTTGAAAATAGCACAAGCATGACAATATGTATCTCTTTATTGATCGCTTATTCTGTTAGGTTAAGTTATCTGTTATGTCATATATCGCACTTGATAATAACCATGACGAATCACTTTTCTTGTCCTCTGGTAGTACTACCAACGATTCTATCCAGCCATTAGCGTTCCATAAAAAAACCGTAGACACAATCAGGGAATCGTATTAACATCTGCAATTAATGCTACTAAGAAAATTTACCATAAGTTTAACTGTATTCATATCCAGATTTACAGGAATTGTAGACACACAATGGGGGAAAACTCTTCGTTTACATCAATCCCAAATATAATATAGTGGTCTCCTTCCAATGATTCGAGTATTTCAAGGAAATATGATCCACATTTCGCACTTAATTACAATTTACAAGATCGCTGAAAACCTCTATAAAACCAACTGGATTCATTTCACTAACAATAAGTAAAAGCATTCGAACTCTGCACCCGTACATTTATAACCAATGGTTTCTTTCTTAGGTTATGTTTATGGGTTATGTTTGTGGTGTGCGCTTATTATTTGAATGTTAATGTGTTTTAACAACGTTGTCAATTGAGTAGCCTGTCGGAATTCCATGATAATGCTTAGCTCTGCCGCTTGGGGTAGCACCTATGGGTTTATTAATTTCACATTTTAAATTTTATTTTTACAGGAATGATTGAAAAATGATTTTTTTCCAGAACTCCTCTTGGATTTATTATGCAAAATATTTGTCTTCAAAAAGAAAACTGAAAAATAACATACAAAATACATTTGCAAGGTATACATTAAAAATAAAACTGAGTTATTTGTCAATTTCTTTGCGTAATCTTATGCACGAGAACAGCATAAAACATGACTTCGCGCAATTTTACACCGCTTTGCGTCGAAGTTCATATGTAGATATAGTGTGTTCAAAAATATAATTACCATATAAGGTTTATTAAAACCAAAATATGAATAATTTCTTCTCCAAGCATCCAGACTGCTCGGTAACAAACGTGGTAGTGCAATCGCTCTGCTATTTTAATCAGTTAAAGCTTCGAACTTGCCGAATTAACTGATTTTTCTAAGGCAATTATTTGCAGTAAACCTTCTAACAATAGTTCTTCGTCTTCTACTCTAGGTCCATCTGCACATTTTTTTTGATCTCCAGAAAATCGTCATATTGCGACCAATGACCCTGGCTTAAAATGATCGCCATTAAGGTTCGGCTGCGTACGATTTTTTCCTGGAATCAGCTTTTATTCGAACTAACTGAAGCTGACCGTAGCTTTAATTTGAATCCCGAGCATATCCTGGAATCTATAGTATAGCGCAAATGCAAAACTCATGGCAAAATTTGTTTGAGAAACAATGTTCCAAATTATTGCACCAACTAATATCATATGAAGCTGGTGTCTAGTTCTCGCTGCATTGTATGTTATTTCTTATTCTAGTGTTTTCATTTTTTCAGTTATCGTAGCAGATATTTCTTTGTAAGGCGAGCAAACATTATGGGCTCCCAAAAGTGAATTGAGAGTGTTAATCTATTTTCTAAAGAAACAGTAAGATCGTCGAAACTAAAAACCGTGATTGGAACAATAATTGACAATGAAAAAAGTATTCATATGTGTTTGTATGCTTTTTCCCGAAGAATTATCAGATTTCGCACTGATTTTTCAGATCCAATTTTCCAATGTTCTGCAAAGTATGCAAATATTCTGTTGTCGTTAATTATTCGCTATTATATTATTTTATGCACTGATCTCATACATTTCCTTTTCCTGTAGTAATCAAATAAATCTACCTCATTAAAACAAAAAGATGCCCAAGAATGTCCACGTAATCTGTACTTGCTTCATTCTATTTTTTACTTTTCATTTAGGTATATCTATCGGATGCTTAAATTGTAGTAGGTATTCCAAATTCCTATTAAACAGGATAAAGTGATTTTAATTAGTGGCTACAGTTTTATGCATATGCATGGTGTTATTGTATACACTTCATTACAGGGTCATGTTAGTACTTAGCGCTCAATTTCCGTATAACAATGCACATCATTATTGCTTCTATGTGTGGGGTATTACACGAGTTTAGTAATAGTACGTTCTAAGTAGAGCATGGTGTTACAAATTAAAAATGTTTAACTGCTATACACTACTCCACTAGTATGGATTATTAATTTGCAAACAATCACTAGTGAATTTTGCTTCAAATATCAAAACTGTCAAAGAGCGGTATCTCTTTATTCAATCCGCTCTATTTTCAAATAGTGCTCGTGATACTTTTTTTTAAATAAAACACCCATTTTGAAGATATATGGATGTAAGAAGTATTTATGAACACTATCTTTCTCGGTACAGAGCTTTTGTAAGTTGACATTTCGCATGCGCATTCCCTTCAGAGTCGGAAAAACCAGGCAGACTTAAAATTTTGGACTGTATTCCATTTAACTTTTAAATATATTTTATACATGGCTGCATTGCTGTTCTTCGGTGTTAATATGGCACATTCATATAATCCTTCTATAGATATTCTAGTAAATTTTCTCTGTTAGAATTTTGGTAAGGATTTTAGCCAACTTATAACTGCGTCTTTGAAATATGGTGACTCTGTTCGAAAATAAAGCTTACTTCACCACAAGTAATTTATATGTAGATATGCAACATAGTACAGCTGTATGACAAGTCTAGTGAGGTAGTCCATCTGAATATAAATTCTAAGTATGTATCACATTCTTCGCTGTTATACATAACGGCAATGTTATAATTTTGATGTTAGTTTGAAAATAATAGCTAATTCATATGATCTCCTTACATGATGTTAAGCAAAACAAATTTTGTTTTTGAGCAGCCTAGTGCTAATTCAGATTGATTTTAAAATGGATGGACCGTAGAATATCTTACTCTTGGATGAACTTCAAAGGGCAAAAGCACGGTAAAATGTTTATTTAACGTGAAATACAAAATTTAACCTGAAATAAAAAAAAAATGGTATTTGATCGTTTTTAAAAGTTAACCTATATGTTTAGGGTTACCAGACGCACTGATTTATCAGTAGGTACCTATACAGGCTGATTCATTTTCGATCCTCACCATTGAGATCTCGCTTATTATTGACGATACACGATAGGTTTAAATTTGGCAAAGTTGCTAAATTTTGTGGTTATTATGATCCCGCAAAGAAAGTAGACTTAGAACAAATGACGTTTGAAATTTTTTTAAAAAACGGAAAGATTTCATTTTCTTATTTTGCCTCTAGCACTTTTACTTGGCCTTGCAGAGAAAAACCAAAGACACGTTCTCAAGGCCACTTTTAATGTTCTATGTAATGTTGTGCTTGAAATCTTTATACGGCGTTTCGTTTTCTTCTAGTGATCATCAACTTTCTTATTTCTTATGGGTGCCATAGATTTTACCACAAAGCTTAGCACTAAGAGTGAATGGGATAGAGATACCATTTCGAAACTCAATAGAAATGCCATTAAATGGTACACAGATGGCTCCAAAACGGCAGAGGGAACTGGAATAGGGATATATGGGCCTAGAACCAAATATTTCGAAAGCTTGGGGATGTACCCAAGTATCTTCCAGGCGGAAATACACGCTATTGAAAGATGTGTCCAGGTCAATATTGACAGAAGCTATGAAAAGCAGGAGATTATCATAATATCTGATAGTCAAGCAGCCATTAGGGCGCTGAGGTCAAACATAATCAGCTCCAAAATGGTTTGGGAGTGTCTACAAAAACTAAACGAGCTAGGCAAAAAGAACAAGGTAACCCTTTTGTGGGTTCCGGGACACACTGGAGTGGAAGGAAACGAAATAACAGATAATCTCGCTAAGAGAGGGGCTAGAACACCTTTTGTAGGGCCAGAACCTTTTTGTGGGATAAGTAGCAGCATAACACTGGAGAAACTGGAAAATGAAGTAGAGCAGAGAAAATCCAAATACTGGGAGAATCTCCAGGGAATGAGGCAAGCTAAAACTCTTCTGGGTACCTATAACCAGAAGAGATCTGCAGAATGCATCAACCTGAGTAAAAATAATATTCGGATATTGACAGGGATCCTTACAGGCCATTGTAAACTGAACGGACATCTAAGCAGGCTTGGAATAGCGAAGGAAGCCGAATGTAGATTTTGTGGGGAACAGGACGAAACGTCCATTCATCTACTCACAACCTGTGTTGCACTGTGCAACTCAAGGGCGCTGCACCTGGGAGCATGTGAAATCGAAGAGGGAGAGTTACCTAATCTGGGGCCTTTGGACATTCTGCACTTCTTGAAAGGAATCAGACTGGACGGCCAGCTGTAAATACAGCGAGAAGAGGGGACACAATAGATCTTTTAGGTCGCAGTGTACTATCACCCTAATATCACACATACATACATACATACATGGGTGCCATATTGAATTTTGACACCGTTAGAAAGAGTATTTTTTTCTGATTTCAACCATGTGCAACATGTTGACAAAAGTTTTTGAGCTATTAAAAATAACGTTTATAAAGGTGACCTTCCACATAATATTGAAGAACTTCGGGGCTAGACTCGAAAATGCCTTCAATGCAATTCCTAGGAGAACCATACAAAGAGCAGTTCAAACAGCTCGAAAACGTGCGTATTGGTGCATTAATAAAAATGACGACATATTTGAACATTTACCGTAATTATTGTTTTCTTTATATTAATTTAATTGTTATTTGAATTCATTGTTACAAATAAGATACAAAATTAACATAGACTTTGCGAAAACGCACATTTAATTTACCATTTGTAAAATATCCCGTTGATTTCTATTCAAATTCCGGTTACCGTAAACATTACGCGGCTTGGTAAACGATCCATACTCGACCAAGTTTCTATCAAGATCTAGGAAAACAGTACGATATGGTTGTCGTCGTTCAGGATACAATTGTAAATATCGTGTACTAGCTATTGTTGCATTTCGATTCGATGATTAAAGAATACATAACATATCTCGTTTCTCTTCGTTACAACATTTTTCCATTACTAATGCAACGATAAGTGATTGACAGTTGGAAATTTCATAGCTACCTTTTTTATTCTTAAATTGAAATCTTCGACAGTTAAAGCATAATATCAAAAACTTTTGTCAACATGTTGCACATGGTTGAAATGAGAAAAAAAGACTCTTTCTAACGGTGTCAAAATTCAATATGACGCCCATAAGAAATAAGAAAGTTGATGATGACCAGCAGAAAACGAAACGTCGTATAAAAATTTCAAGCACAACATTGCATAGAACATTAAAAGTGGTATATTTCTATATACCAAAAATTTTATTTTATACATCTTTAATTTTTTAAAAACTGTAAATGATTAAGGTTTGCAAATAAACCGAAACGTTTTACTTATTGTAATAGTGTTTAACTATCCGACTTTTAAATACCAAGAAGATTTACAAATATATTAAAAGTGGCCTTGAGAACGTGTCTTTAGTTTTTCTCTGCAAGGCTAAATAAAAGTGCTAGAGGCAAAATAAGGAAATCAGATTTTTCCGTTTTTTTTAAAAATCTCAAACGTCATTTGTTCTATGTCTACTTTCTTTTCGGAATCATAATAACCACAAAATTTAGCAACTTTGCCAAATTTAAACCTATCGTCTATCTTCAATAATAAGCGAGATCTCAATGGTGAGGATCGAAAATGAATCAGCCTGTATATGTTGTCCATTAGTTAAACACGCTCAGTTAAGGGGCAATAATAGTAAATGGATAACAAATGGCATACGCATTTCAGCCCAAAAGTTACAACATTTGTATAAATTAACACTGAATGGAGATGCTGGTGCAATTAGTTATTACAAAAGATGTAAACATATATATAGAGACGTTATTAAAAGTGCCAAATCATTATATAATAATCAATTTGTTAAGAATGCCACCAATAAGTCATAAGCGGTATGAAAAATTTTGAATTCAAACAAGTGAAGTACTCATATGAACCACATACAGGTTTAGTTATTTTGAGCGAGCTTATGGATATTGCTGTTTGCATCAACAAGTATTTTAACACCTTGGCAAATGAGTTTACTTCTGAAGTCACTAATTCATACTGTACTGATACCAGTTTGGAAATGCACTCAAAATCATTCTTTTTTGTATCCGACAACGGAGGCAGAAGTAATCGCGGTAGTCAGGAGCTTTAAAAACTCATTTTCATCGGGGTATGATGGCATTAATACTTATACTTTGAAGGGGCGCATCGCTGAAATAGCTTTGCCCCTGCCAGAAATAATTAATAACTCATTCTACAATGGTTCCTTTATTGAGGAGGTGAAAATTGCAAAAATTAAGCGTTTGTTAAAAAATAGTTCAGCTGAGGATGTTAGTAATTATCGTCCATTATCAATTTTAAGCGTTTTTTCCAAGATTATAGAGAAATTAGTTGCAATTAGACTGGTGAAATATTTGGATGACGAAAAACTAATTAACGGTAATCTATTTGGTTTTAGAAAAGGTAAAGCGACCGGTTCGGTATATGCAGGCCTAGATGCTGGTGAATCTTGTGTTGGTTGTTTTTTGGATTTAAGTAAAGCCTTTGATTTAGTTGACCACGCAACTATTTTAATGAAATTAGAATGTTATTGAGTAAGGGGGGTTGCACTGAATTGGTTTTCATCTTACCTGCAAAATAGAGGTTATGTCGAGGTAAATGGAGTGAAATCACATAAGTTATTGTAAAATAGAGGTGTGGCGTAAAGTAGTGTCTTGTAAAAACAAAGCTGATGTTGTAAAAGTTGCCAATGCTTCACTGAAGAATCTAAATTCGTATTTTCGAACAAATAAATTGCATTTAAACACTAATAAAATTGCTTCTGTAGACTTTGGCACTACTAACCGCGTAAAAGATTTCTCCCATTACATCAAAATTAATAATACCAGTATTAAAGAAGTTGCCAATCTCAAATTTTTGGGAGTAACTATTGACTCAAGGTGTAGCTGGAAACAACACATCGCTACTTTATGTAATAAATTAAATAGCATTTGTTTTACCCTCTCTAGATTGAGAAAACATCTTAGCATTGATATTCTGAAAACTTACTACTTTGCTCACTTTCATTCATTAATCTCATATACACTTATTGTCTGGGATATCGCATCCGATTCAGATATTATTTTCAAACTTCAAAAGAAGGCCACACGTATTATGTGTGGTGTTGCACCTCGTACAAGTTGCAGGCCTTTATTCACGGAATTGAAAATTCTGCCATTACCTTCTATTTTTATTTTTTTTTTCAGTTATGCACATTTGTTAAAAATAATTATCAGAAATTCAGTAACATCACTCAACACCACAATTATAATACTAGAGGTATATATACCCTAGAGTTTCCTCGGCACAGGCTAGCCTTTTCTGAACGAAACCCCAAATATGTGGCAATCAAAGCTTATAACACATTGCGAATAGTTACAAGGAAATGCCACTATCGATATTTAAGAAGAGGGTTAAGCAGCTTTGCCTCTCTCGTTTGTATTATTCTTTTAATGAATTCCTAAATGATTCTGAAATTATTTAGTACTTATATATTGTGTTTATTTTTTTTTAATTTGTTTTGGTGTATTGGAGCCACTGACTGTTATTTATTCATATTGTGATACTGTATTTTATTATTGTATTTGCTTCTGTACCGGACGTATTCTATGCATCACTGATGTCACTAGAAATAAATATATTATTATTATATAGATCTACTGATTTTTTTACCCTTGTATTGAATTACTGATTTTTTTATAAACATTTTTTATAGTTCTACCCGGATCATCGGATTTTTGCATTGTTTTTATCTTTGCTTTTTTACTCTCGTTTTGAAAAAAAAAGAAGTTTTACGACAATTGATGAAAAGAGATATAAAAAATTGTTTTTGTCATAAAAGAAATCATTTATTTAATGCAGTCGGACACCCCTCTACTCTATGTGAAGTACTTTATCTCAATTTTCTGCAGATAGGTTCAGCCCAAAGATGCAAACGGCCAAGTACAAATTTTTTGCTGGACCTATTTCGTAACCCTATATGTTCCAGTTGTTTGGTTAGGTTTCGTCTGGGTTTCGTTTTACCGATAATAATCATCCGATTCGCTTCGACAGAACTCAATGTTATGTGCATATTGTTATTTAACGGTTTTTATCAGTCATGTTTTAAAATAATCAAATCACTTATAAACATGGACGATATAAACTAATACGAATAAACGGACGCACCGATATAATAGATGGAATATGAACTCTGTTTGCGCATTAACATGCACATGCACTGATATTGTTATTAGCGGGCAATTATCGACTATGGCCGATGGTATACGACTATTTAGTACTATGCATCTTTTTTTAACATACAACTAATAGCTTAAGAGCTTTCTCTTTTATGTAGTTATACTTGTTTCCTATAACGTCCTCAGAGCGCGGTTATAGTGAACAGGGTGTAAAACAAGTTGTTTACTACGTGAATATATACTACAGGAAAGTTATATTCTGTTATGCATCATGTTATTTATTACGCTGCTATAAAAGAACATAACGTTACCATTTCTTAAGAAAAGAGATGCTTACTTGGTATGATAGAATATAAATTTTGGACATATTTTTGTATAAAAGCTATTATTGATATTAGAACCGCTATTTGAATCTGTAATTGAAGCGAATCAATCTTTCGGTACATAAAATTTATTCTGTGGAAGCGGTTTGTTCTAGAACTTGTGAAATATTTCCGTTCGAGAAGTTCCTTTCATTTTAAATATTGTTCTTCAAATAGGAACAGAGAAATTAAATTGATGAAGTATATTAATGAATTTATTTATTATATTCTAATACAATACGTCCTGCTTTCAAAGCGAGATTATTGCGCTGCCTAACTCTATATATTTAGCTTACAAAGATAAGAAGATTTAATTGAAAGCATATTTAAAACTTTGATCATCTCCTTCCTCAGCGCAACACAGATACAGAATGGTTTCATCTTAGGACTTTGTAAATATAAGATTTTAAATTAAATCCGATTCTACACATCGCCGGAGTTCAAGGAATTCTAACGTAATTTCAATCCAAGGCTAAAATTGTGTCAATTAAGTAACTTTTGTAATAACCGTATTTTTCATTTCGCTTTGCAAAAAATCTTTGGAATTTCTCTATTAATACTGATGACAAAAAGTGTTTTTGTCGTCCTCCTTTCCCAACTGCCTCTTTTCGTTTTGAAAAAAATTAATTATTGCAGACCTTGAAGAGAAAGTATACAAATACATATATCTGACTTGATACTAATTATTCAGATCTAGGTACCGGCGTAATATGAAATTGAGATTTAAAAGAAAATTCTTTATACAACAAACTTTCTTGGATATAAGTAGATACACTTGACTATTATATAAGCTTATTATTAGCTTAATAATGCCATAGAATTAGAGCGCCTTATTCTAATTTGGTATGTCTATTGTTAATATTTGAAATTACTTTGATTATTGAACGTGTAAAAAGGAGATGGCTTAGAATAGATTTATCGTACGCACGAAAGCAATACATTGAGAATGTCCACTCATCCATGCGTTTGTTTCGGCACTTTTTACAGGTGGTTGAATATCTGCTACCCGTATCGGGGCAATTGAATTATTAATGGAAACAAGTCACTGGGCGTGATCTATTGGACTAAAGCCGGCCCTAAATATTTTAAAGTAATTACAAATTATTTAATCCCGTACAGTTTGAATAAATTTAGTTTAGTAGATTTTATTTGAAGGATAGGGTCATTATGCAAAAATATAATTAGTGTCGAATATTGATTGACAATAATCATTTCAGTTGTTTGTTGAAGTCCCCATTCTTACATTTTGTCATAATTCAGTTTTAGAATGGATGAAAAATGCTGCTCGCATTTGTTTTCTCGGTAATTTGGTTTTAAATTGGATTGAATTGAATAATAAACTCCTTCAATGTTAATAAACAAAGAGGAATGAATATTAAAGTTGAAAGTCATGTTTACACATAAAAAAAAACCCTAAAAGCTTTCAACCCTTTTTTTGAATTAGAAACGCTTGCAGCAGAGATAATTCTATTAAAACGGGTTTTACCTGATTCGTTGGAAATTACGTCGTATAGGTCTTCCAGATAGGCGTAGTGGTTACAGTTTGTAACGTCATCAGGCAGTTGTGTCCTGAAAAGGAAAATCACTCTTTATTACTTAAATTTTGTGCATTACAGATAAATTATTTGTTTTCTAATTATATGCTAATATAGTTCAAGTACTCTGTTATATGTACTTATTATAATAAGTTATTGTTTATCATACAAGATATCAAAGAAAGTTTAAGAATAAAGTTGTGCATAATTACTCTCCTCATCTCTTTAAAATGCTACTGTGGCGTGCCGTATTCCAGTGGCGTATCAAACTTATGTTTTTTTTTAAAATCTGATACCCTATATTTTATTGCAGATTTGGAAAACTCTCGAAGAGTATTCATTTTTTTATATAACATGGTATAACTTTAGCGGTTTCGGTGGGAGTAAGTCCCACCGTGGTGTCCCACTAGGCAGTGTCCTCGGACCATTGCTTTATCTCATTTATGTAAATGATTTTCGTTGAGGAATGCAGTAATGTTTGCGAATCCTTCATTGTATCCAGCAGCAATATAAGTCAAGCTAGAACAACCCTAAATGACATCTTAACTACGATTAGTTAATATTTCAAACAAAACGACTTGCATTTAAATACTAGTAAAACTGTATTCATGGAATTCAAATTAAATACTCTTGATCGTGAGTATTCTCATTATATTAAGGTGGACAGAGAAAGAGTATAGCACAGACAGATTCTGTAAAATTCTTGGGTATTACGTTGGATTCACGTTGTGATTGGAGGGGCCACATCGATGCACTGTGTAAGAGGTTGGGCAGCGTTTAGTTTTTGTTGACAAAACTAAGAGGCCAAGTTGGTATCGAGGTCTTGCGTATGTGCTATTGTGCTCATGTCCAATCTGTGGTTACATATGGGTTGCTAGTTTGGGGCGCTTCGGGTGATATTGAGCGTGTATTTAAGTTACAAAAGCGCGTACTGGCAGATGTTGGGTCTAGAACCAGCTGCCGACAATTATTTAAAGCTCTTCAAATTATAACGTTGCCTGGAATATACATACTGCATCTACTTTTGTTTGCAAAAGAAAATTATAATTGTATTCCTGGATTGACGCAGCATCACTCTTATAATACTAGGAATTCAAATGTGATGGAGATCCCACTATATATCCTGTGATGGGTGGAGACTGTGGCTTGAAAACTATAACAAAAATCCCACTATATAGGTTAAGTTTTACTCAACCACGTCATTATTACTAAGCAATCAAAGCCTTTAATAAATTGCCCAATAGCTTCAAACAGTTGCCACTGCAGTTACTAAAAAAAGATTAAAAAGTATGCTGCTTGATAGGAGTTACTATTCATTAAATGAATACATGAATGATATATCTTAAGTTAATTTTATTGTACTTATGTTGGATGTTTCAAATTCGTTACTATTGTTACGATCAGGTGTGCGTGGCGTGCCGACGCCGTGTGTGCTCAACCTGATGCAACTTAGTAAGAAAAGCGGTACGCACGAGTATGACGCTTGGAGTCGCTGTAATGATTAAAAAAAAGAAAGATCCAAAACGTAACGAAAACTTTAGTGTAATAATAAAAAAAAAAAGAAAAAAAGAAAAAACTGGCCACGTGGTTGCTGACTTCTGATGTTAAGATTAATGTAAAAAAGAACAGCACGTGGTTGCTGTATTCTGATATTAGAATTAAGACAAAAGAAGGAATAGCACGTGGTAGCCGAATTCCTGAGATTAATTTAAAAGTGACGCAATTAATCCGTTTCTATAAGTGAATAGTAAATGATTGCTAGTGAGAGCAAAGTTACTGGCAATTACAAGTTAAAAGAATATAAATAGCAACAGTAATGAAATAAAATAAAAGAAAGCGATAGATACGTTTTAAATAGGATTACTTAGCTGTAGCTTGAGCTGAGTTCGAAGATTTTGTGTATGCTGGAGGGCAGCACGTGGTTTTCGTGTTTCGAGTTAAAAACGGTCGTTGCGACGGCAAAATTAACTGAAGAGAACAGAGATTACTTAGCTGTAGCTTGAAGACAAGGGGGATTCGAAAGCTGAATGGCCAGTACGTGGGCTCTGTGTTTTCGAGTCAAAACGAGTACATCACAACGGCAAATTAACTGAACTGGAACAGAGAGCGCGCGTAGCGTGCAGAGCCCTTATAAAGGCTCGGTAAGTAGGTACAAAAAAAAAGGATGAACCAATAGCAACGTCCAGTGATGCACAAAGGATCATAAAAGACGAAGCGTCTAAGAGCTTGGCGCGTAAATGAATAAATTTAAAATAAGCGAGTTTAAATTTCGTGGCGCGTAAGTTAAATACTCCCGCGCGAAAAGGAACCGCTAAGCGACGTAACGGTTTTTCTAAAGTCGTAATTGCAATTGCCAGATTAAAAGTAAAGAGAATGAATTTAAATTTGCCTTCAAAATAACGTTTATATCGCTGATGTTGTCTATGATTAAAAGAAGCGAAATGAATTATTGAAATCAATGTCATTTTCGTTTCAATGCAAAGTGTAACACTATATATTTTACTGTTTTTTTGTACTTTATTACACTGTAACTAACTACAGGACGTCTCCTATGCTGCAGCTGCAGTCTAAAAAATCAAATATATTATTATTATTATTATAAAACATTTTTCCACACAGGACCATTGTTTGAATTTTTTTTTGGCAGGAACTAAATTCCATCGGCGCTTATTTTTTGTTTCAAGTGATTTATGAAAAGAAGATAATTTTTGATTGGTATTCCCAAATTGTCATTTTTTTCTAAAATCTAAAATGGTACTCCAAAAAAATGGCTTCATATGGGTAAAATACCTAATAATGTTTTCATTAGTAAGGTCTGATCTTATTATTTATACCATTAAATTATGTCTAAATATACCCACCGACTGAGAAATAATTATTATTCAAATGACATTAAAAGATATTTTTGTAAATCTTTTGAAATTAGAAGTTTTACTTTTGTCCCATGATCTTTAAAAGTGCTTCCTTACCTAGATTTCTAAGATACTATAATATAAACTATGCATTGAATAGCTTTATATCCATCCTTGTTATCTCAGGGAAATACTAAAACAATAAGTACTAAGCTATTATTTATAATTTGTGAATCTATTCAAGCCTGAATAAAATATAAAGAGGGGTATCCCTTCAAGTTGATGAATGGTGTGTGATTTATGGCCACACGATGTCCAGATTGCTGCCATTACTGTTGTTTTTAACTTTTGCTATCTATCATGTAACGTGAGGAATTGATAGGTCTTGTATTAATTGACCACAATGACGACATGATTATAAATGAATGTTCCTAACCTTTAGTCGGCGAAAATTAATTTATAGAGCTTGTGTATTTATGTTGACACTTTCTGGTATATGCCGCTAGATTTCGTTCTTCACCGCAATAATAATGATTGCAGCAAATTTTATAACATTCGGTATTATAGTTGTTATAGTACCTTTTAGTAAACGGTAATATTGCCGCAGATTGGATTTCAAACGCGAAGATTGCGATAAAATATATGATTAATTTACTGCCACTCTATGAGCTATGAGATACTCCCCTTGGGGCTCCGCAAGAGTTTTTATCAATAATGATACGTTCAGTGTAACTTGCTTCTTATTTGAGCTCTTCATAATAAGTTATCACCTATAGTTACTAAACTAATCAACTTAATAAAAATGGCAATGAGGGATTCTAAAGCACGAGTTATAACAAGCGAGGACATGACAGAAGAAATAAAAATAGATAATGGAGTAAGGCAAGGTGATGCGTTGTCAGCAACCCTATTCAATGTAGTATTGGAAGGAATAGTGAGGGAAACCGAGTATAAGAGGACTATCATACAGAGTAGCACACAAATCATTGCATACGCAGATGATATTGTTATAATTACCAGAAATAAAAAAAAACCCTAGAGAATGCACTAACAACTTTAATGCGGCGCAAAAGGAGTCGAAGATAAATGAGCAAAAAACCAAGTACATGACAAATAGCAGAATAAAATCAAACACACAGGAAATTAAAATAGGAGAGAACACTTTTCAAAAAGTAAACAGTTTTAAATACTTAGGCGTCATGGTAAACGGTAGAAACGATAGAAGTGAAAAAATTAGAGAGAAGATGCGAGCGGGAAATAGAGCCTACTGGAAAAAAAATATACTACCATAAATTTATAAATGACCGAAGCATTAGCAAAACAACTAAATTAAAACTATACAGGGTGTTTTGCAACATCGTTTATAGATTTTAAGGGCATGTAGTACGATCGAAAATAAGGTTAAAAGTCATAATAAACATATGTTCACAAATCAACCGTTTACAAGATAACAGCGAGTGTTCCTAGTAGTACATGGATATAACATATCCCAGTAAACAGGTGCTTATCAGCTATTTTTTTATGACTGTTTAATTTGACGTTTTGTGCAATTTGTAGCAATTACAATAGTTGCGTATTCTAATGCTGAAATGAGCTATATGGTGTTCATGTACGGTCGTGTTAATGGGAATTCTTTACAAGCACGTCGTTTCTATGCTGAAACGTTTTCTGATCGCCAACTGCCTTCGCATGTGATGTTTCAGAGGGTGTTTCAACGACTAACAGAAACTGGTTCGTTTGGGTCTTCTGATACTGGACGGCAGAGATTAGCATGTACTCCACAGATAGAAGATCGAATTTTGAATATTATTGTTGAAAATCCCGAAACTAGTGTTAGAAGAATTTCGACTCAAGTGGGTGTAAGCAGCAATCTTGCTTGGAGAACTCTTCATGAGCAACTCCTATACCCCTACCATATCCAACGGGTACAAGCCCTTACTGCTCCGGATTATCAAGGGAGAAGGGCTTTCTGTGAGTGGTTTTTGCGAACAGCTGCTCATCGGCCAGATTTCGCTGATAACATCCTTTTCACTGATGAAGCTGGTTTTACTAAAAATGGAATATTTAATTCCACAACAATCACGTTTGGTATGACGAGAATCCTCATGCTACCGTTGAAGCTCGGCACCAGCAACGTTTCTCTCTAAACATCTGGTTAGGCATGATAGGAGAACGGTTGTTAGGACCGATTGTTTTGCCACAACGCTTAACAGGTCCTGCATGCCTCGAGTTCTTGGAAAATACTTTACCTGAACTTTTGGAAGATTTACCTATAAATCTAAGACTGAACCTCTGGTTTATGCAAGATGGAGCTCCACCGCACTTTACGCGTGCTGCTAGGGAACAATATCAATAATGAATTTCCTGGGAGATGGATAGGGCGAGCAGGTCCCATTGCTTGGCCTCCAAGGTCTCCCGATCTAAACCCGTTGGACTTTAGTATCTGGGGTTATTTGAAAAGTTTAGTGTACGCAACACCGGTAAACGATCTTCCAGAGTTGCGCCAACGAATAGAACACTGTTGCCAGATAATACGAGAAAAACTCTTGTTTTTTGAAAGAGTGCGCGCTTCCTTTGAAAGCAGATGTAGATCCTGTGTCGAAATGGAAGGACGTTATTTTGAACATCTACTTTAGTGATAATCTATTTTATGTTAAAATACAATAACATCTTAATAAAAACCGCTAAAGCAAACTTATTCTGCATTTGCGATAAAATCGCTGTTATCTCGTAAACAGTTAATTTGTGGGCATATGTTTATTATGACTTTTAACCTTATTTTCGATCGTACTACATGCCCTTAAAATCTTTAAACGATGTTTCAAAACACCCTGTATAATGCAGCAATAAGACCCGTATGCGGCGGAAACAATGTGTCTCACAAGCAAGGATGAAGAAAACCTAAGAATATTTGAAAGGAAGATCTTAAGGAAAATATTATACAGGGGTCGGCATAAGTCAGGCAACAAATTTGCATTAAGAGAAAATAATGCAGCGTCAAAATGAATTTATTCAAAGAAATTACAAAAGGGATTCGAAAAAGGGTTACTGTAAGTGTTCAAATTGATGCCCATCTTGATCAATGCATTTACTGCAACGTTTCTCAACGGAGAGGCGGGTCCGGCGACGCACGTCAAGCTGTCCGCGAAGATTTTCAAATTCTTCTTCAATTGCAGTTCGGAGATCGGGAAGGGTGCGTGGTCCTCTTGCAAAAACGCAGTCCTTGAGAAGGCCCCACAGGAAGAAATCACAGGGTGTCAGGTCACATGACCGTGCGGGCCACTCAACGATTCCTCGTCTGCCTATCCATTTTCCAAAATGAACATTAAGGTACTCCCGCACACATAACGCGTAGTGCGGCGAAGCTCCATCCTGCATGAAATGACGGATGTTCGCGAGTGTTGGATCGTTGTCCATTTGCCCACGTAAATCTTCGAGCATTTCCAGATAACTTTGGCCCGTCACGTTACACTCAAAAAAGTATGGACCCACGAGACCTCCCGCATGGATACCTGCCCACACACACACCCCAGGCAGGTTTAATTCTTCTTCAATGAAGACGTGAGGATTCTGGTCGTTCCAGTACACGCAGTTATGCCGATTGACCGTACCGTTCAGCTTGAAGGTTGCTTCATCCGACCACAAAATGGAACGCTGGAAATGCGGATCATCCTGACTGCATCCGAGGTACCACTCGCAAAATTCCAATCTGCGATCGAAATCATCCTCGTGAAGTGCGTGGAGGAGACGCGGACATGACACCGAGACAACTGTCTGAAGCACGAACATGCTTCGATTTAATCTTTTTCGACAGCGTTGCCAGACTTATGAGCATTGCCGGACTTATGCCGATTTTTCGAGAGCGTTGCCTGACTTATGCCGACTCCTGTATATAAGAAGATAAAAAACTGGAGACCAGTAGAGGGTAGACTAAAAGGCAGACCGAAAATAAGAAGGGAGGAGCAGGTAATGGAAGATACAAGAAAATTGAAAATAGTGGATGCAAGAAGAATAGCAAAGAACAGAAGGGAATGGAACAAAATAGTAGATGCAGCAAGAACCACGTTGTGATGAAAGGCGAGCAGTCGAACTCAGCGCAGTAATTCCCCACAAACGAAGAATTTGAAAGCCACTAAGGCGACCCTATTCCGTACAGAATGTTTGGTCATATAAATATATGTGTACAATTTACCAGAATTTGTAATATTTACGGCGCTATCTTATACTTAATTGAGGAAATGACAACTATTAAACTAACAAAACAGGTATTGTTAAAGAAATATTTCTGAGATTATACTTAATAATAAGATAGAATATAGCAAGATAAACGTATCATATTACTAAGTTAATAAAATAAAAGTAACAGATTTTATTTTATTAATTGTTGAATTAATAAACCCCTTGAGTTCATTTGACCAATTAGGATTGTTCATTTGCAGTTAAATTGCAGTTAATTGAATACATCCTCTTCTCTGATCGTGCTTTGATCTAAACTGGCAGAGTTTTCTACCCAAATTTGTAGCAACAAATACGTCATATTGTCGTAAAGATGGCGCTTCTCTTATTTCATTCCAGCGATAATGCATATTCGACACAAATTGAATGCACAGCAAACACGGTCGTAAATCATTTATGTCGTGTGTTTACTAGGTATACATCGTACACGAAGTGTAATCATTAAAACTGCTACTTCTATCGCACCATCTGTGGTGGCCTGACCCCTGCGAATCAATAATAAAGATACTGTACACTTCATATTATTAATATGATGCGAGCTGATGAATATAATATAGGTGCTAACAGTAAAGAATTTTATTTATTCCAAATTCGTGGCTTGATTGATCTAGATCAAATATTTTCCTACATTAAACACTATGTTACAGTACACTGAGGAAACGACAGGTGTTAAATGAGCAAAACAAGTTTTGTTACCAAAATATTGTTGAACTACCCAAAATTATAATCAATCTAACAAAAAAATGTAGTGAACGCAAAAATATTATTACACAGCGTTTGGTTCAACACAATTTGGTATTTAATACAACATAAATACATAGTTCAAACAACGGATAATACTTGTTCATTTTAACTTGTTTAGTTAATCAATCTAAGTATAAAATATTAGCGAACGTGCTTTTGTTTAAGTAACGAAACCTGCTGCTATCATTGTATTTCAACTCGCAATATTGTTAACGTGACTAACATTTGGTTCATTTAACCCGTGTCGTTTTCTGAGTGTAGTAATTACACAACATCAATAATTTATAATGTTGTCTGCGGCACATTCAATTTACGCAGGATATGGAATATTGCCAGTGCGAAATAAGAGACGCGCTATCTGACGACAATTTAACGTATTTGCTGTTACATATATAGGCAGAAAATTTGGAAATGGATAATTTCAACATCATAATTACATTCAACTGCAATTCGCTAGACCAATCCTTTTCTTAATACCGCTCACTTTGTTTAATGAACAGTACTTGCCGTGCAAACGCAACTCAATGAGATGATCCGTCTAAACTCGTTTTCACAAGTCAGTGAGAAAATTGTCTTTGATCAGGTAACTGACTCTCTTGATAAACATAGAATATTCCACCCGAGCCAACATGGATTCGTAAAACAAAAGTCAACTGAGACCGCGCTCTTTCATAGTTTGGAATGTATTTACACTGCTTTGGATACAAATAATTACGTAGCTGGTATTTTCTTTGATCTCACATGCCCGTTCGATTGCGTAGATAGTAATGTTTTGGCGATGAAACTGTATGCCATGCGATTTAGAGGGTTTCCATTAGATTGGCTATTATCGTTTTTAGGATGCAGAAAACTAGTGGTTAAATTGGGAAATGAACAGTCACCTAAATTTGACATTGGTGTAGGTGTTCCGCAAGGCTCAGTTTTAGGCCCATTGTTATTTCTATTAGTCATTAATGATCTGCCGGAAAGAATAACTTGCGGGCTCCCTATTTTATTTGCTGATATATTGATATTTCTGTAATTGTGAAGGCCACTACGTTAGATGACATTAATTACAAAATTGAAAGAACAGTTGAAGAAGTGACGGGCTGGTGTAGTAAAAATAGACTGGTTTTAAATTAACAGAAAACAAAAATTATTAATTTTCATATACGTAACCCTATCATAAATATCAACAAAAACTTTACTGACAATACATCTGTACTAGGTGTAATATTAGATAAAAATCTCAGTTGGGAAAACTAGCTAGATAATGTATGTAAAAAATTAAACAAAACCTATTACGCAATGTTAAAAAATGTCCTAAAACAGCAAGATCTAGTAAACGTTTATTATTATTGATGTACTGAGTGCTTTCCTACAATGTCATTATCTGGGGTGTGGCCACTAACTGGGAAAGAGTTTTTATTCTACAGAAACGTTTTATACGATTAATTTTCAACCTACCATATAGAGGCAGTTGTAGAGAAACATTTAAAAATAAAAAAATACTGATCTTACCCTGCATTATTATTTACAAAGCATTGACATACATTAAGGAACACATAAATGATTTTGAATCGTATAAGACAATACATTCGCACAAAACTAGACAATTAAATATTATGACAATTCCACAACACAAATTAACATTAATAACAAAATCTCCGGCATTAATGAGTCTAAAACTCTATAATAGCCTTCCAGGCGAGATACGGTTAATTGGTTGCTCTAAACTGGAGAGGGCATTCTATACCATTAGCGAATAAATGAATAGACTTTGTGTTTATTTTTGTGTAGTTATTTTTATATTTGTGATATATTATGTGTTGTAAATGACGTTCTTATACAATTGCTTTATATATTTTTGTTTTTATATGACGATTCAAACCAATGTTAGATTGGCATTCTGAATAAATATATATTATTATTATTATTATAATGGGTTGGTTAAATTAATAAATTAAAAGTAACAAAATAATGTAATTGCCTTCATTATTTTTTTTTTGTTAGAGTGACTATAATTTTGGTTACTTCAACAATATTATATTAACAAAACCTGTTTTTGCTAATTTAGCACCTGTCGTTTCCTCAGTGTACTTCTACCTCACCACCGGTGGTGGCCGGACCCCTGCGAATCGATAATGAAGATATTGTATACTTCATATAATTAATATAATACGAGCTGATAAATATAATACTAGCTGCTAATAGTGAGGAACTTTATTTATTCCAAATTCGTGGTTTAATAATAATAATAATAATAATTTTTTTTTTTATTCATCATCAATAACCGTAATAACAATAGTAGTAACATATATCAAAGAAATAAACACAAAATAATATTCTAATTTAGAAAATTTGACAAAAAAAAATAAATACTTCTTAAAAGTAAGTAAATAAGGTAATTCCCTTTTTCAATAAATAAAAACAAATCAAATCATTTAATTTCTGCCGAGACCATAAAATAAAAATTAAATTTTACACTGAACTATATATGAACAGTACCTATCGTATTATATATGAAAGACATATATACAACAATAAATAATATTTCTACAAGATTAAACTAAAGGCAGATCTTAAAACAAAAAAGAACAGCATTCAAGTGAGATAATAAATAATAGAAATATAAAATATCAAATTGCAAAAAGAAACTTTTACTGTATGTTTAGTGGTTTGCAACTCGGCTAAAAACATATTGAAGAGAGCAATGAAAAGTAGGCTACACAATACATCATTAAATAACGAATTACAAACATCTAAATTCAGATGATTAAAACAATGTGAATGAAATAAGAAATAAAAATAGAAGCTGTTGAAAAGAAAGTAAATTAAATGAATACATAAGTAAAGAAATCTAAGCGTAGCCAACTTCAAGTGAAAACGAAGTGCTATAACTGAAATCAGCTGTTGTCATAAAAGAAGTAAATATGTGTGAAACATTAAATTATAGAAAATATAATGAAGTAAGAAATAGCTATTCCACCAAGCAAAAATTGCTTTTCGGTGGAGAATAAATCCTAGTAAAGCAGTGTACATATCTTAATTATAAATAAGCAATACCTGGTTGACATGAATGGAAAAAGTATAAGGAGTTTCCGTTTTGAGCAAATATAATTAATAGTTAATGAAAGTTTTGATTGGTTTTGGAATTGGTAATAATAAATTAAATGTTCTGTCCAATCAATATTTATTTTAAAATTTCGCTGTGCCTACCGGTTTCGGCCTTTTGCCATCATCTGGACACACAGTATGTCTAAAAGGAATTAGGTGCTACGTCATATGGATTTGTAGAGGTGTACATTAATAATTAAAATATCAAAAAGCATAAAATATAGACAATGCACAAGAACTTGCGCATGAACTTGTGCATTGTCTATATTTTATGCTTTTTGATATTTTAATTATTAATGTACACCTTTACAAATCCATATGACGTAGCACCTAATTCCTTTTAGACATACTGTGTGTCCAGATGATGGCAAAAGGCCGAAACCGGTAGGCACAGCGAAATTTTAAAATAAATATTGATTCGCCAGAACATTTAATTTATTATTACCAAATATAATTAACTTAAGAAGTGTCTTTTAAGTTCCCTTTTTAAGGACGAAATTGATGGTAAGAATCGCAAAGGAACAGGTAAGTCATTATATAACCTAGGCACTACAACACTAACACACAGTCTGACCATACTTATTATTGCTATTAGGGACACACAAATCACCCACACCTATTGATCTTGTTGCATGCTGATGTTCGACCCTGGGAAACTTGTGAAGGTTGAAGTAATGGTTGATCAGCATACGATATCGGTACAGGTCCTTTACCGAGAGAATCCTCCTTTCCTTGCATAGGTCTTCGCTAGGAATCCTCACAGCCGACATATTCCGAATAACAAGTCGCTGTACCGAGCACAGTCTTTGAAGCAGGTATTCGGAAGCACTGCCGTAAATATTTATTCCGTATGCAACAATGGACTCAACGAGGGAATAATAAATGGTATACATCGTGCGAAGCGGCAAGAAGTTCGATAGATGGTAGAAACGGTGACCAAAAAGTCTCACTCTAGCACACAAGTTGGAAATGTGTTTAGTCCATAAGAACGCCGAGTCGATAGTCAGTCCAAGATAACAAAACGTGTCCACCACCTGCAGGTAGGTGTCACAACCGCAAATACCAGCAAGAGCCGCCACCGAGTGAAGGCAGTCATGATCGCGACAAATCACAGCAGGTAAGTGGTTTGACTTTAGATGCGGGGACGCGATATGCATGATTTTGGTTTTTTTAACATTTATTATTAATTTTTTATTATGCGCCCAAATCTGAAGAACTGTGAAGAGGCATTGCAGATGCTCAAACGCTGAATTGGCATCACTCAAGGCTGTCACAATGGCAATGTCATCCGCATACAAATAATACTGACAGTCCACCAGGTGAGCCCCAACGTCGTTGATAAATAGGGAGAAGAGAAGCGGACCCAAAATGCTCCCTTGAGGTTCTCCCTGTTGTAGGGGTATCAAGTCCGAATCCATCCCCGCCACAGTTACCCTGAAGAAACGCTCGTTCAGACAGCTTCTGAACCAGTTATGTAGCTCTCCACGGATCCCAACAGTCTCCAAAACATCGAGCAACAAACCATGGTCAACAGTATCGAAGGCCTTTGAAAGGTCAACAAAAAGGCAAGCCACATGTTTATAACTATTCAATCTCGAATTAACATAATTTGCGAAATCTTGCAGGAGAGGTATCGTCCCTTTACTCCTTCGAAAGCATACTGCCTATTGTCCAAGATGTTATATTTCTCGACGTATCCGGAGACAGTGTTAAAAATATGCCGTTCGACCACTTTATCAATTGAGGGAAGGATAGATATCGGCCTGTAGTTCGCAGCATCCTCTTTAGTGCCAGTTTTGTGCGAAGGCTTCACCAAGGCAGTCTTTAGCAAGGTCGGAGAAACACCCTGATCCAGTGATAAATTAATCAGACGTTGCACTGGCAAGCAGAAAGCCTTAGAAAACATAGCCATATGGCCCATCGAAATACGATCTACCACTGGTGACTTCCAGGTATCGAACATAGAGATAATATTAAGAATTTCCCTCTCGGTGATATAGGGAACGACGCACGAGGTGGTAGGGATGCGATTCTGGGTTGCAGTTGGAATAAGCTCCGCACAGTTTAATTGATTTGAATGGGCTAAAGTAAAATTGTCCATAGCGAACTCCCTGCACAAATCCGTTAGCATAATCCTGATATCCTTTCTACACCCAGAGCTCAGCGATTTACCATCCAAACCCCTGTGATCTCTACCCAACGCATTGTTGATAAGTCTCCACGTTCCTCTCATATCTCCTCGGTGTTTTTGGAGTAAATCATAGTAGTATCTTCTCTTGGCCAGCCTCATAAGTCTAGTGACATTATTTCTCGCTGTACTATACTGAGCCCTCATATGGTTCTTCCTTGCGATATCCGATCTACAATCCTTCCACAGACGAAACAACCGATCTCTCCTAACCATTTCGTCAATTACTTCCTGATTTATCCATGGTGTTTTTGATCTGTCTGGATTTATTCTAGGTTTAATAGTACGAGCACTTGAGGCACGTAAAGCAGACTGATACGAGGTAACAATATAGTCGCACAGAGCACTGGGAGAGGCGATATTATTAATCTTCTCCGAAGAGAAATAGAAATCAAGCATATGACCCAGTAAGTATTCGTTCACCCTCTCCACGATTTGATATTCAGATCTAGGGATACCAGAGATATTAGTCTGGATGCAGGCAATCACAGGATAGTGATCAGTTACTTTTGTTTGTATAATTGCACCTAACGTGACCGAACTACCTTTAAAGAAAATATGATCTAAACATGATCTTGTTATTGCTCCCAGTCGAATCTCTTCTCTCGTATAATTAAAAATTAAGCAGTCATATCCATTGGCCGAGAGCATATTAGTATACCTTGTCACTGTAGGCAATCCATTAAAAAGATCGATATTAATATCGCCAGCTATGCACACATTTCTATCATCACGATTCAAAAAAATCTCCAAGGAGTCCAAGAAGGTAGGAAGATGTTCATTTGGCGGTCTATATACAGCTAAGAAATTCTAAACAAAAGACGAAGCATTAATCTTAATATATAAATTCTCGCATCCAAGTAAAGTGCATTCATTAATTTCATATGTATAATCCGATCTTATATAGGTCAATAATCCACCACCACCCCTCTGTTTCCTAAGCTTGTCAATCATCCAGTATCCATTAATAGAATAATTGCCTCTCTGAGACATGTATTCTCTCTGTTTTAAGTTCACCTCGGTTAACACAATAATGTCAAAGGTGATCCCATTGTTTTCCAATATACAGCTGCTGAATTCATCAAAATGATTCGCAATGGAGCGTATATTATGTTGCAGTATAACAAGTGATGGATTCAATTTATTAATGGACCATTGTCGGACAGATTCATAATATGGCGTTACATTATCAGGTAAAAAGTCATTCATGTTCAAAAGTATCAAAAAAGAAAAAGAACAAAAAGAAAAGTATCTATAAATAATTATCAAAAGGCAGAGATAACTTATCGCCTATGCAGTTACGGGGGTTGCCAGAATTGTCAAGTCCTCCTCAGAGGAAATCTTATACACTTTTTCTCCTTCCCCCTTCCGCGCTTTAATAATACCTCCAGGCGCAACCCACACAAATCTCCAGTTAGTCTCTCTGGCCTTATTCTTTGCAAGCCACAATAGATGCTTTTTGTATGAAGTCAAAGCCTCGTAAATTGTAACTGGAGACGCAGCAGCTGCCTGGGGAATAATGTCAGTACTAATTAACTTTGACTTTCTTTGTTTCAGAATTTGATTCTTCTTATCAACCGATCGAAATTCAGCCACTATTGGAGAGGTTTTTTTCAGAATCTTTACGCCTATGTAATCTGTAAGCTGCCTCAATATCAGTGGGTTCACAGTGGACACTAGGGGTGGGCGATACCTATGATATTTTTTTTTTAAATCTTTGGATCTTGACCATGTATATATTTTTTTATTTCTCTTTTTCTTGGTTTTTAGGTCCCAAATAATAAAAGTATGAATGACTAACGACGTTTCGCTTTATTAAAAGCTTTTCCAAGTTATAAATAAATGTATAAAGTTTGATAAATAAAATGTTTTTGTTTAATAAATGACAATTTGTTTGTTTTTTATGATTTTGAAAATATTATTATGTTTTAATTAAAGATGTTTTGATTATTTATTTTTGGATTTTGTAATTAAATAGTTCTTTAAAAAATGCAGTCAATGATAAAACCGATATACAATATTTCACAAAATTATATAATTTACTTTTATAACTAAATACAATATTTTAAAGAACTATTTAATTACAAAATCCAAAAATAAATAATCAAAACATCTTTAATTAAAACATAATAATATTTTCAAAATCATAAAAAACAAACAAATTGTCATTTATTAAACAAAAACATTTTATTTATCAAACTTTATACATTTATTTATAACTTGAAAAAGCTTTTAATAAAGCGAAACGTCGTTAGTCATTCATACTTTTATTATTTGGGACCTAAAAACCAAGAAAAAGAGAAATAAAAAAATACCTATGATATTGGTATCGGTATTCGATACTTGTCTTGGTATCGATACTTGCCGATGTATCGATTCTACGCTAGGTATCGTTACCCAGTACTAGTACTAGTACTACTAGTACTAGTAGTACTAATAGTCCTAGTACCGGTAGTACTAGTACTGGTACTAGACTATATCGATACCCTTAACATGTATGACTGTTGTTTCATTTGACAATTTTGTATAACTATTTGAGAAACGTTGGGGAAGCAGTCAAAAGAAAACACCGCTGAAAATATTGGATATTATAAAATAAATTATTGTTCAAATTATCCTCTTCTTTTTTCTATACATTTTCAATCAAGAACAAGAAATTGGTTTTTCAAAAATATAATAATACCAATAAGTTATTGGTAATTGACATTGACTCTTTCTTATTTTAATTTAATACATTGTCTTTTTTTCTGCAATAAAGTCAGTTATCGAGAGTATGTAAACATTTATTGTATACAAAAATATAGTAGTACTAGAACCAGCACTAGTACTAGTACTAGAACCAGCACTGGTTCTAGTACTAGAACCAGTACTAGTACCAATACAAGAACCAGTACTAGTACTAGTATCGATACATCGATACCTTTGCTAATCACGGTATCGAAGAATCGATACCATTAATGGAATCGAATACTAGTCGATGTATCGATATTTTGCCCAGCCCTAGTGGACACTCAACTTCAGGGACACAGCCACAGCCAAGCCAACAGGATCTTCACCTTCAACTCTATCTATACCATGAATTTCAATTTGTTTACGTTTAGGCCACTGTTCTAAATCATTTACTTTATTCTTTAAGTTATTTATTTCAATGTCTTTGTTTTTTAATAAATCTTTAACTTCTATTAGTTGTTGACTTAAATGACTGATTGTACCTTTTGACTCCTGAATATCCACTTTCAGGGCTGGAAAGTCAGTTTATTTTCTTCCACTTGGTCCTTTAATTCTGCAAGAGACTGGCTCACCTCTAGCAACTCCTTCTTTAAATCCAAGTTAACACGTGCCGCTAATCTGCAAGCCTCACACCTCCATAGATCTTTCCTATTCTTTGACATAGCCTGATACGTATTCGATTGTAGTGTGCTGCATTTGAAATGCAGGCTCGAGCCGCATCCAAGACAGACCTACATCTCTCGGTATCTCATCCTCGCATTTACTACAATACATATTTTGAGACAGCTAATTTAGACAAATTCTTAAAATAGTTAGTCAGTATGCAGTATAAGTATGTACTGCCGGTCGTATAAATGACCAACTATACTTAAGCGAGCAGTAATATATTTGAGGCGCAGTGTATTTATGCTGTTTATTTATGGCGCGTGGTGTATATCATAGGATTTGTAGGTTATGTTAAACTTTTATGTAGAAATTTTTCGCAAAGAGTAACCAAAACCAATATAAGGCAAATATAATATGATTAGGCAATAACCTGACCCAAGGAAAACATGCAGCTTCCCAATTATTGGAAAGAGAGTCCACCAATAAGACTGGTAGTCAGCTGATTGGCACGTGGAGTCTGTAATGAACGTGGGAGTCCTAAGCCAATCACACACAGTAGCAAGTCAAATCAGTCCGAGAAACACTAACGACATCAAACACTAATAAAGTTTATACTATCAAAGTGCCAAAAAAAAAAGAAATTATATTCACAGCACGATGTGTGCACTGTACCAGTTATAATAATAATTATAATTTTTTTTTTTTTTTTTTTTTTTGGGAGGTGAAATGCCTTTACGCACAACGTGCTGGACTCCCTCTAGAGAGGACTACCAGCTAAAACACCCCGCCATCTCCTAGACACCAGCCCGGAACCGTTCAACACATTACTTCGAGCTGGGTCTGTTTATTTGGCTGTATAAGGGCCACACTTCGCTTTATGGTTCAAAAAGGGGAACCAACACACAATATATACAGTAAGTTGATGGGGCTGTATATGGGCCACTCACCGTTTTTGGTTCAATAGGGAACCACAATAAATAAATAGGGCAAATAAATATCGACCGTTCGATACTCTATGTCGCGTCTAAATCGCCTTTCTTTGTGCGCAGAACATATTGCACGTACCGAGAAAAGGCAGTCCAAGAGTCCTCGTTCTCCATCATTTTAAAAATAATCGTGTCTGGCGAAACTGAGCCAACTGCGGCCTCGACCGTGTGTCTCCATTCTGCCCATCTTCGACATACGAAAAAAGTATGGTGGGCGTCGTCCGGTTCGCCGGGACAATATAGGCATACTTCAGAATCCATCTTACCAACACGGTGGAGGTAGGATCTGAAGTAGCCGTGGCCGGTAAGAAATTGGGTGAGGTAGAAGTCAACCTCACCATGTGGTCTCTCGATCCATGGGCGAAGGCGCGGGATCAGTCTCGCCGTCCAGCGTCCTCTCCCGTCACTCTCCCACAGCCGTTGCCATGCTACCAATGTGTGGTCCCTCTCACCAGAGGAGCTGTCCTCTCCAGTTTCGCGTTTCCTGGCGTACGCGCGCTTCCTCTCCTGGGCGAGAAGTGCCACCGGAACTATCCCCGCCACCACGAGAACCGCGGGCTCCGAAACGGTGCGGTAAGCACTAGCAACCCGCAACGCGGCTCTCCTCTGCACTTGCGCCAATCTTTTTCGGTACAACTCCTTTTTAAGCGCGTCGGCCCACACTTCTGCACCGTACAGAAGGACGGACTGCACCGTAGCCATCAGGAGCTTTCTTTTGCTCGAGCTAGGACCACCAGCGTTTGCCATGAGCCTGCTCAAGTCAGCTGTCATCTTTGCAGCTTTATCTGCGGTGCGGAGAATCTGTGGCCAGAAAGTCATTTTCGTGTCCACGAACACTCCAAGGTATCTCACAGCGGGTCGCGTTAAAATCTCCGCATCTCCAACTCGCAAGGGTATGGTCGTTTCTATCCGTTTTTTGGAGAGAACGACAATCTCGGTTTTGTTCAGAGCGAGAGCCAAGCCATGGCTCCCCATCCAGCGATCGATCCTTCTCATTGCCTGATTTAGCAGCAACTGCGCCAGCCCGACATCCCGCGCGGTGATGAGCAGCGCGATGTCGTCGGCATAGCCAACCAGTCTCACCTCATCAGGCATCTCGGCTCTCAAGAGGCCGTCGTACAGGATGTTCCAGAGATCTGGTCCCAAGATAGATCCCTGGGCAACCCCGGATGTCACCCTGTAGTCGCTCCGGCCCTGCGTTGTCTCGTACGTAACAGAACGCTCTTCCAAGTAGCTGTCGATCATTCGTAATAAGTAGGGAGGTACCCGAAACGAATGTTCCAGCGCATCCAATATGTCTTCCCATTTGGCAGAGTTGAAAGCGTTCTTCACGTCCAGGGTTACAAGGAGGACCACCCGACGCGAAAAGTGTGTGTGATCCTCCGCCCTGGACACCGCATCAGCTACCTCCTGTAAGGCATCTGCGGTGGATCTCCCCCGTCGAAAGCCATATTGATGAGGAGACAAACCTCCAGCCTTCTCCACCGCTGTGTGCAATCTGGCTCGAACCAGTTTCTCCAATACCTTACCAGCGGTATCCAACATACACAAAGGGCGGTACGTGCTCGGATCATCCGCATCACCCTCCTTTTTATTGATTGATACCAATCTGGCCGCTTTCCATCGGGGAGGAAATACTCCCGCAGCCAGACATGCATTATACATATCCAGCAGCAGGCTCGGACAGCAATGGTGCACCAACTTCAAGATCTCATATGGGACTCCGTCCGGTCCCGGTGCCTTCCTGCCAGGGAGAGAATCCACCACCACTCTCAACTCTTCATCGTCGAAGGGTATAAGATCGGTCGTCTCCCCGAAGCCCCGCCCTCTCTTCATGGTGTGAGTGGGGAAGAGTACTCGCACAATACCCTGCATCCTGGCGGGCTCCAGGACGACAGGTGACCTCATCGCTCCGAGCCGGCGAGTAACAATCTTGTACCCAAGCCCCCAGGGGTCGGAGTCCACATCCGTTACCAGCCTCTTCCAGTGGTGCACCTTACTTTTATTTATTGCATACCGCAATGCCTTCTTTGCCTCTCTGTGCTCGGCCGACCTGGCATTTGCCGCCTCGCGCCCCCTCGCTCTCTGTGCAACTCGTCTCAAGTGAAGACACCGTTTCCGCAGTTCCGCAATTTCTGACGTCCACCAAAACGCCGATTGTTTGCGGCGGAAGGGAGCCCGTTTGGGCATAGAAGCCGCACATGCTGCTGTGATACTTGTCATGGTGGCTTCGACAAGTCTATTAGCTCCATCTCTTTCTCTTGCGTCGCGTACCACGTCCAATGGCCTTGCACCCGAAATGACCCCGCGGAAGCGTTCTACATTTAATTTAGCGGTGTTCCATCCACCGGGTCCCGTTGAAGGGCGATGGCTGGACCGGCCGCCCACCGTAAAGGTGATGGACTGGTGGTCGCTTCCTGTGTACCGCTCGCTCACCTTCCAGTCTTTCACCACCGGGACTAGGGATTCAGTCACGAAAGTAACATCAGGGATGGTCTCAGTGTAGCCAGGGCGGCGGAAGGTGGTTACACTACCCGTGTTGAGCACAACCAGCCCGGTCCTGGCCACCATCTCCAGGATATATTTCCCGCGGGAATCTGGGTGGGGCATACCCCATTCTATTGCCTTCGCATTAAAATCACCACCGATGACAATATCTCCTGTGGTGTTGGATACAGCATCCTCCAAGGCGTCGACCTTGCCGCGGAAGCATTGGATGGATTCGTTGGGCGTGAGATAGCAACTGAAAAAGGTTTCTGCCCCCCGCTTGATCCAAACGAATCCATCTCCGCATCCATGTTTCTCGACTCGTGAGCTGTTCTGGCTAGACACCCATATGGCAGAAGTGCCCAGCGGATCCGAAAACCAGGTGGGCTGCTCTCGGTTCCGGTATTGCTCGCTGACAAGCACGATGTCTGCCTTTGTTTCATACGCCAGCTGATATAGGAGTTGATCAGCTACTCTACTCCTGTTGATGTTTACCTGGATGACTGCGGTCATTGAATTGTTTTTTGGACTTTCTCCAAGGCGGTAAGAAACACCGCGCACTTCTTTGTGCCAGCCAAATGCTGTAATTTGTCCTGAGGTAGCCCAGCCTCAGCACAAACCTGGCACACACAGGGCCCTGTGCACTCTTTAGCTTTGTGATCTACACTTCCACACTTGAAGCATGATCCGCTTCTATCGGTGCCTTTGCAGGAGGCAGCCAAGTGCCCATATCCAAGGCATCGGAAGCACTTCTGTACCTCGGCTCTCCTGCGCACCCTACTACAGACCCACCCTACTTTAATGCGGGTTGCATCCAGGAGCTCCTTCGCTAGGCGGTCACCAACTTGGATGATTGCCAGTTTGAGGCCTCTGTTATTCGCCTTAGTTAGGGAAACCTTAACGTCGGCTTCAGGTATACCTAGGTGGCTCCTAATAGCTTCCTGGACTTCTAGCGCTGTTGTACAACTGTCCAGGTCGCGCATCTCTAAGATTACTTTCGGATCCAGGTTTTTAACAGTTCCCAGTTCCCCGACAGCCTCTTTGAGTTTGTTATTAAACTCCACCCTGTTTTTTGAACCCTTGGCGAACTCTAGGAGCACGTCCCCAGATCTCGTCTGACGGACCGCTCTGATTTCGGTCTGTGTGTCCTCTGGTTTTACACTCCCTCTGATTTTACTCAGAACTTCAGCGTAGGTTTTTCCCTGTGCCGGTTTTATTAACATGGCTTCAGGTCGGAGCTTAAACTTTTTACCCCTCCGCCTGCCTCTTCTGTTCTCCTCTCCTGTTGGCATTTGTGTTTCCGACTTTCTTTCGTTTCTACCATCTCCCTTTCTCTGTTTTTTCTCTTCTGAAGTTCCTTCTCTCTTTTCAGAAACTTTCTTCTCCACACTCTTACTTTCCGTCTCCTTCTTTTCTTCTGTCCTCTTGCGACGTTTTCCCCTTTTTCTTACTGCCTCCGTCCATTCTACCGTGGGACTAGTGGCTGGTCTTTTGCCACTGGTCTCGGGTGCTGACGGGAGAGGGGGTGTAGTCTGCGTTTCCTGATGTGTTAAGCGACTTTCTGCAGACTTCCAGGAGCTTCGGAGGTTTGCAATAACTTCAAGGGATTCCTCTAAGAGGAAAACCCCCTTTTTTACGTCAGCGCTGATGTTCCGCTGACGTTCCATCGCTTTCTTCATTATGGAGATAATGCGTCTGCAGTTGCTCCACTCCCTCTCTTCATCCCCCT
Organism: Cetonia aurata; assembly: GCA_949128085.1. NCBI lineage: Eukaryota > Metazoa > Arthropoda > Insecta > Coleoptera > Scarabaeidae > Cetonia > Cetonia aurata. The sequence goes on from OX421885.1 coordinate 6,915,820, forward strand.
TTGCTCGCGATATATGCTCCTCAATAGGGGAGAAGCGAAGGAAAGGTCCTGAATCAGTTCTCTCCTCGGGTGTCGCGGTGTTGTCGTACTCCATGACTTCTACAACCTCTTTCTGTTTGCTCTCCACCGTGGGTGGTCTTGTTTGCGGAGGCGTTCTCATTATTCGACTACTCGTCCCAAAGATGTTTGGACTAGGTGTTCCTTGAATTTCTTCTTCCAACTCTTTTCCTATATTTCTCTTAATATTTGACATTCTACTTGTTGTTTACCAGCGCATCGTGCGCGAAGGGGCGGGCTGGAATAGTCGGGAACGGGTGTACCCTCGGAGATCATTCCTCCTACCCCAGTTCCCTGAGGCCCGACCTCCACTTTACCAGTCCCGGAAAACACGGACGGACTGGAACTCGCCCGGGGCAATGCAGAATTCCGACCTCTGCATCCATCGCGCACTTCCCGGTCAAGGCTCGAGGTGGCTGGCTTCTGACTCCACGCCACGGCAACCCCTCGGCAGAGCAAGCTCACATCAGCCCCCCAACCCGTCCAGTCGAGAACACCGTCCGGGCGGCGAGCACTCCCAGGGCCACAACAGCGGGAGCCGACCACGTTACCACAAATGTCATAACGACGGTGTTGGGCTGGTATTTACTTGTTCCGTTTAGAGGACTTGTACCTCACGCCGGTTATACGGTAGGCCTATTCCTACGGCGGGCCCTACACGCCTGAATAATAATTATAATAATAATAATAATAATAATAATAATAATAATAATAATAATAATAATATTAATATGTATTTAAGCCCAACAGATATAAATCCAAGTGGACATTTAACAGTAACATTGATAATACACATAATACACTTACATATTAGCTAAAGAATAATAACGACAAAAGAAATATACCAAAAAGTTAATACATATTATACACCATATTGATTGATAGACCAATTATTTTCTTACATTAAACACTATGTATCAGATTAACATAAAAAGATGCGAAACAATTCTGCGGCAATATTGAGGCATGCATCAACACCTAGGGTATCCTTATACAAGTTTAGGACCACTACTTACCCTTTGTGGTGCATTGCTGACCACATTAATGCCATTGAACTTGAAAACTTCTGTCGCGAAGGTTACATAAGAAACAACTCTCAGAGTGATCTTAATGCTTTCAGACAACTCAGGAGTAATATCGCTACCATTGCTAGAAATGAGATACGGCTTCTAAAGCACCAAGGCACAACACGGGTCAAAATATCAATCTTCGTTTTAAAAGATTGTACTAGAACAACCTTGCAAACATTGTCGAAAAATGCCTTTATAATCAAGTATATCCGCAAATCCACCGTTCAATTTCTCCAATCAACACGGTTTTGTTAAAGTGCAATTTTTATTACAGTATGAAATCCTTTTAAATAAATACTATTCTGCTTTTAACTGTAATTTTTTTATTAAATTTTACGAGGTAAAATTTTGTAAAAAATTTCCTCATATTAATAAAAAAATTACAGTTAAAAGCAGAATAGTATTTATTTAAAACGGTTTTGTTAGTAAGAGGTCGTCTATAACCAATCTTATTGAATTTTTTCTTTTATCAGAAACAGTTGATTTGTTATATAGTAAACTCATTTGTCAGTTGTGTAATGTTAAAATTTTGTATTTAGGTTAGCTGAATATTATTTTAAGTCATTTTTAAGTGATTTACATGTTACTGTTTTGTTATTTTCGCTTTCTAAATAGAATTTCTGCTGGGCAATTAAACTGAGTAAATAAATTAGATATACCATATATATTACTATTTATTCAGATCAAACGAGTGTTAATCACATTTTCATGCGCCTAGGCAGTAACATTTGCTGAAGGCGCCGGGTACCGATCCCGGTCACTCTTATACCTTTTCCGGCAGTCAGAATTATTTGTCGCTCGTTGCCACGATAAACACCTTGTGCATCACTTTTGCCAGTTGACGTGTATGTGTTATTAAAACCACTGTCGCATTACAACAGTCCTATAATACAAAATATATATAGCAGTGAATTAATAAAGAAGTATACAAATATTTAAACCGGTAGGTATCAAAAATTAATAGTGAAATAATAATTAAAATGTAAAGTACTAATCATAGTTTTCTTTACGCGACCCTTTTGTAAACATTGAAATTAATAATAGTTATTGACGTATCAAGGCTGGAAAGTGACGTTTTATCGAACGAGTTTGGAGATTGCGAGCTGAGGCAACCAAACGAGTTCGATAAAGTTACCTTCCAGCCGTGGTGCGTACGATATTTTTGCGACTACCACATAATTACCACTGTACTAAAATCAATTTACTTGCGTTTGTAATGTTCAGAATACAGACCACTCATACTTGGCTGACAGATTGTTTGACATTTATTTTGACAACCAATTCTCCATAATATTCAAATTGGCATTTGTGCTGTAAAAATCAAAGCAATCGTGGTGTTAATCTTATAAATTTAAATTTCCTATAAAAGGAGATTTGACTAATTTTGACAAATTCCGTACTGTTAGTATTGAGTAGAACACACTATAGTGCAGGTGTAAACCGTGCATAATGTATTGAAGCTAAACTGACATTTTTCAGTGAATTTAGTAGTGGTAGTAGGTTATTGTGCTGACACGTATGGTGGGTTTTATTATTTAACATATGTATTTATAGTCGATAATGTTATTTGGATTCGGTAAAGTTTCCACGAATTAATAAAAATTGCAACCTGTACATCCATAGCGTCTAATTAAAATTTCAATAGGCTTATCAAAAAATTTTGTTGAATATCGATCCTCTAACTTCAGTTTTCGCTACACTGCAGAATAATCTGCAAAGTCCGTATAGTATTTCTGCCGTACCACTGTGTGGCATAAGTATAAACCTCTATCTGTTTTTTTCTTCTAATAATAGTTACACAAGCTGCTGATTATTATCTAAATTATAAATAGACGAATTTTATAAATGCCTATCTGGACTACTACACAAAAACTCTCTGTTCGAACTTGAAAAATACACAAAAAGGACGTCTTGCTAAATGGATTTATTTAATAGTCTCCTCAAGTTCATAAACCACTTTATTTGAGGAAATTGCGTTTCTTCTCCGGCGCTCTGATTTAACGATCTGTCATTTTCTTTAAAAAAGCATCTGCGAGCTATTGTCTTTAATAATCCGTAAATTTTGACGTGATTTTAAGTGCCTTTTGTAAAAGGGACCGTCGAATTCTCTAGCGCAATAAAAACAAAAAAAGTAACAGATGCCAGTACCGACCAGAATGTTTTAATATTGTTTCGAACTCTAGCAAAAATAAAAGCATCAATAATTTTTTGCGACATTTTTGTTACAATTCTCATTTGTGCAGTAATATATTATAGAAGAAGTGTTTTATATTTTACGATACAACCTAGGAAGCTGAAATAGATACACAAAATATACACACATGTAGTTACACGTGTAGTCGCCCGTGTAACAAATAAAATGGTTTAATCACAGATAAAGTTTTCACTTTATTTAGAAGTATATATTTTATCTTATATTGTGTGAATATATGTAGCGGTAACAAACTCCCTTAGAAGATTTTGCAACTAACTTACAAGCGTACACAGGCACAAATGATTTCGTGTTTGTGATGTCTTAAATGAATTGCGGTGTTTTGTACAAACACGATTTTATGTAAGCGGAAGCATCTAAAGTAAAATTTGCTCAATAAATAATTAAACTAACGAACTCTTAAGGTAAAATGTAATAAGTATGGACAAGTAACTGATAGGTAAATAAACTGTCATAATAATGTCGTAATTTGACAGTACTTTTAATAGATGCGTACGAACCCAGAGCAGATGAGGGTTAATTTAAGCCTACACTAAATGTGTCAATGACAAAGATTGTGCAGTATTTTCTATACAAATTACAAGTGCTTTTAACTATATTTATGCCTGTTATGTATATCTGCTATACAGCTGTTTGATTTTATGAGCCACATCAGATATCTCGGCTGTTGTTACGACAATATCTTAGAGAAAAAAAGTTGTTATATATCTACTTCCCTATTATATGCCTTAGAATAAAAACAATTGAGCATCAAATATGTTAGATATAGTAAATACATGCAAAATTTTAAATAGAATTCTAACAAGTTTGCGCGTTTAGACAATATACTGTTTCCATGTGCAGATGTCCTTTTTATTTTGATCGTACCTGTAGATCATGTTTACTTCATTTTAACATATGTATATTGTTGTATATAAAAAAGAGTGAGAATTGCATTCTGGATTAGCTAGCCATTTTTTAGTATTTCCTTCTTGAAATAGAGCTAAGAACATCTAGGTAAGGTTATCTTATTCAATTTTAAATGTTAATAATTTTAATCTCAGGTAATCTGATTATTTATTTAAAATCTATTTCGTTTAATCACATCTTTATTTAAAATCTAATATTTTACATGTTATTTATAAAATATTTCAAGGGCACTTGGTAACATTATATGTCGATTTTGAGGCTCAAAATTTAAAGATCACCGCTCAGAGATCACTGTTCAGAGCTTAAAGCTCTTTTCATATATCATATGTGAAATCTTATCTTATATCAAAGATCTTATCTCAGACATCGTACATCTTATCTGAGATAGATATAATAACAGCTTACTACCTAAACGCGTGCAGCAGTGCTAATGATGCGAATTAATCAATAACCACACACTATCCGGCTGATGAAGTCTATCCTTCGGACTAGATCTATTATATTATATGGAATTGGGCAATTATAGATAAGCTAGTCGAAGTAGTGGTCACCTAAGATCAAGGCACAGAACTTTCAGCAAAAGTAGCCAATTGTGAGTTAGTAACAACTTATGTTTTAATTGAACTAAATATCTGTATAAACTTATAATTTCACTTCAATCTCATAATTCAGCATTATTTAATTAAATTAATAAATTAATTAGTACATAAATCTTGTTTATATTTGGTTATTCTAACCTAAAATAAGTAAGGTTACTTAATATTTACGATCTAGCAACTCTTATTAAAAATTTTACCATCTTATTAATATATTACCTTCTGTTACAGTGCTGATTATACATTTCTTGATCAAGTATAACTATTTCCTTATTGTCTGTACTATAAAGGTTGTTACGCTCATGTGTGCGTCGCGTGCGAACGCAGTGTGTGCTACACCTGATGTAACTTAGTAAAAAGAGCGGTACACACGAGTATGACGCTTGGAGTCGCTGTAATGATTAATAAAACAAAGAAAGATCCAAAACGTAACGATAACTTTATTGTAATAATAAAAAAAAAAGAAAAAAAAAGAGAAACTGCCCACGTGGTTGCTGACTTCTAGGGTTAAGATCAATGTAAAAAGAACAACAAGTGGTAGCTGTACTCTGATATTAAAATTAAGACAAAAGAAAGAATAGCACGAGGTAGCCGAATTCCTGAGATTAATTTAAAAGTGACGCAATTAATCCGTTTCTATAAGTGAATAGTAAATGACTGCTAGTGAGAGCAAAGTTACTGGCAATTACAAGTTAAAAGTATAAATAGCAACAGTAATGAAATAAAATAAAAGAAAGCGATAGATACGTTTTAAATAGGATTACTTAGCTGTAGCGTGAACCTGAGTTCGACGCTTTTGTATATGCTGGAGGGTAGCACGTGGTTTTCTGTGTTTCGAGTTAAAAAAAGGTCGCTGCGACGGCAAAATTAACTGAAGAGAACAGAGAGTACTTAGCTGTAGCTTGAAACAATGGGGCTTCGGAAGCTGAATCGCCAGCACGTGGGTTCTGTATTTTCGAGTCAAAACGAGTACGTCACAACGGCAAATTAACTGAACTGGTACAAAGAAACAGAGAAACAGAGAGCGCGTGTAGCGTGCAGAGCCCTTATAAAGGCTCGGTAAGTAGGTACAAAAAAAAGGATGAACCAATAGCAACGTCCAGAGACGCACAAAGGATCATAAAAGTCGAAGCGTCTAAGAGGTTGGCGCGTAAATGACTGAATTTAAAATAAGCAAGTTTAAATTTCGTGGCGCGTAAGTTAAATACTCCCGCGCGAAAAGGAACCGCTAAGTGACGTAACGGTTTTTCTAAAGTCGTAATTGCAATTGCCAGACTAAAAGTAAAGAGAATGAATTTAAATTTGCCTTCAAAATAACGTTTATATCGCTGATGTTGTCTATGATTAAAAGAAGCGAAATGAATTATTGAAATCAATGTCATTTTCGATTCAATGCAAAGTGTAACAAGGTGTAAAAACAATGTGGGCGCCAACCGGGACCAAACGGCAGGGTAGTCGGGTTGTACACAATAATCAAAATAATAGACCTTTTAGATTAACAATAACAATTTAATTAATTAAAAAGATAAATTTGACAACAAAAAACAGTTAAAGTGAATTACACACAATGTTAATATTATTACAATACTAGATAATTCAACAAACAACATTAGAAGCGCTATCCTTCGCTGAACGTCTGAACAAGCTACCCGATCAGCTGATCGAAATCAAAACCAACCAAGAGCCAGCGGTATGTTTTAAAACTATTTTCTTATTGTTGAAAAATGGATATGCTAATTGTGTACATAGGTGTAATGGCAATAATAGAGAAGCATATGCGATGTATCAAACTATGTATCCAGAAAGGAGACATCCACATCTTCGTAGCTTTATTATATTTTAATGGTCAGGTACCAAGGGCCAGAAATAGATATGCCACAAATTATAATGATATAGTATTGGCGTACTTAAAAGCACATCCGCGAAGTTCAGTACGTCAAGCAGTGTCCGATTTAAAGCCGTATGTAAGCCGATGTAAAATAAAATTGGTACAAAGTGTAAGATGATTTGCTGGTGATTTTGATAGGAGGGCGGAACTTTGTTATTGGCTTAACAATAATGAACATTTATTAAATTTACTTATTAGGAGTGATGAATCTAATTTCAATAATAACGAGATTTCCAATAGAAGAAATGATCATTACTGGGATTTCAATTAGTTTATGGCATGGCATATTAGGTGGTACTATAGTGGTTCCCTATCTTTACCAAGGGTCGCTTAATGCGGAACGGTATTCCGATTTTCTTCTGACAGAATTCGAAGATTATCTAGACGATATCCTCCTAGAAATACGTCGCGATATATGGTTCCAACAGGATGGAGTACCTCCCCGCAATGCAAGTAATGTCAGAAATATTTTAAATGAAAAGTTTGGTGCAAAATGGATAGGAAATGGTGCCCCCATCAACTGGCCAACGAGAACCCTATTTTAGATTTTTTTGTGTGAGGATCTCTGAAACAGAAAGTTTATATTACGTCTGCACAGGATCTAGACGACCTTAAAAATCGAGTTTGTAGGTCCTGTGGGCAAATAACACAATGCATGCTGCAAAAGGCGATAAGAAACTTAATACGCAGATCTCGAGATTGTATTGCAAATAACGGAGGTCATGTTAAACAAAAACTATAGATTTAAAAACTGACATTTTAAACTTAGTTTATTATCACCTTGTTCATGTTGTTATGTTATACACACTTACGTGGAATAGCATATGTTGTCGAGACAGTATTAAGGATCATTGTTCAACTGGAAACTGACAAATAATTTAATTTGTTTCACCGCCTATTTTTCCCAATAAAGCTTCATTCTACCAAAGTGTGCATTGGTGCCAAAATTTTCAATTTATATAGGTACTCATTCATATGCATATAGTTATTTACGCATCAATGCTGTAAAAGTGACGTTTTGTCGAATGAGTTTGGAGATTGCGAGCCAGGTCGAGTAACCAACTGAGTTCGATAAGACACGTTCCAGCCTTGGTGTGTATAACATTTTTTCGACTACCACATGATTACCATTTACTAAAATCAATTTACTTGCATTTGTAGTGTTCAGAATACAGATGATTCATATCTGAATGACAGATTGTTTGACAGCTATTTTGACAAGCGAACCCAAAAAAACTTCACAGAAGAGTACGGTAAAGTAACGAAAGTGGTGTGTTGCCCGTTCAATTCATCGTTCAATTCGATAAACTGGGGCTTTCTATCTTCGAATGAGTGTTGTAAGGTTGTACTTTCGGATGTAGTACGCAAGAAAAGTTATTTATTACGTAATTTGAATTGGTCTTTATTACCTAACAAGCTGTACACTATGGTACATTGAATTAAGTATATTAACGAGTAAAGCTAAGAGGTAAAGGTTGAAAGATAAACATTGTTTGTTTGAATGAATTTTATTAAATAACTAGGAAAAAGAGTTAAATACAATTACGCGCAAAAATTCGTCTACTTACGTCTCTCCGGTAATTAGAGTTAACAACTGCAGGAACTGTTTAATGCATGAATTTATTTGGAAAAATCTTTTAACAAAGCATAAACCAAATTGCACATGCCAAAAGCCATAAAAAATAAACAATAATTCTTCTGTGAGGCATTTCCTTAAACACAATATAGAAAATAGATGTATTTCCTATAACTAACGTTCTATAGCATAGCCACAAGCTTTGATGACTGCCTGTAGACGTTTAGTCATAGATTTCACTAATTTTCTCGGTAAATTTCGATGTCACCTTCTGCCATTCTTTTATAAAACTTTTTTTAATCTTCTCTGCTTTTAATTGGCTTTTCCTTCAGAAGACGCGTACGTCTTGGGTGATAGTATACGAAGAATGGTACCGCCCCTAGCAACACAAATTATCGGCTAATGATCGGCTTTATATAGGGCCGATATCCTGATGTCGGGTCGATATCAAAGATTCTACCAGTATACGATATCACTGCGATACAAAAGATCCACTATCGGTAAAATATCGGTTGAACGTTTGATGTATCGGCTGATCATCGGCTGGAAACTCAAGACATATATCAGGGCGATATCATTAATAAACGCCGCTGCGATATTGATAGAAATGAGGTATATGGATTTGACTATTGTCATTTTTTTGACGATAGGAAGTCGGCTAATATCCTAAATCTATACGGACTGGTTGATTGAAATATAACCGCATTACAAGAGCGTTCAGATATAAAATTTCAACGTTTGAGACATCAATTGTGAAATTAAAATTAATATCGACTATAAAACAGTTTTAGAAGGTGAAGCGATTGATAACTTAAGAATATGCAAATGCAATTTTCTAACTCCGCCGTGATTATAAAAATTGGAAATAAACGCAATGTTTACGGGAGTTAGATCTACGCGCAATATCTTACCACCACCACCTACCACAATCCATCATAGCGTTCCTTATTGCAGTGTGAGCATGACGACCAGGCGAAGTGGTTGCCATTATTTATTTTGTCGCTGCATTATAGTAAGCGTTGTGCACATTACAAAATGGGTGAATGAAGCTTATAAAGGTAAGGAAATTTTTATGAATAATGTTTTATGTATGTATCAAGTATATAATTTAATTTAATGATTAGTACTCATTTATTGTGTAAATATGCAGCGTTAACAAAATGGAAGACGCTTGTAAATTTCTTATTTTACGTGAAAGCATTGTTTCTACAATATGTGTAGCGTAAAAAACGTTTCGCGTTAATAGAATAAAATAAATTACAAGCGTACTTCAGACAAATTAAAGCTTTTATACGATACTGAATATATACACTAAAGAAAAACACTTTTTTAGATACGTATGTGGTGCTTAATTGGGGGAAGTACGTTAAAGGAAGCATCCTATATTTAATGTTAAAACAAATCCTCTCGAAAAGTATTAATGTAAATTATTCATGAAAATAGAGACAATCCAAAGAAGCTTTTGATAAATTGGAAATATACATAGTATTTCTAGGTAATGTTACATGCATTATTATTTTATTTGTAACTCTATATCAAAACTGTTATTTTTATTTACAGAAGCAATTAGAGTCAAACAGCCGGATGGGACAGAGACGAATATCAATAGATGAGATGGGGGCAGAAAAGAAAGGAAGAAGTTCGTCTTTAGCGAACGAATAATTTAGACGACTGGATTTTTTTTTAGGTATTACTTAGAATTTTTGTTGTTATTGATTTGTTAAAAATTAAACTGTAACAAATGTTAAATTACTTTTCGTTTAAAATATGCACATATTGAGTTTGTTTTCGGTTTCATGTTTTCCTAGTTATTTTCAATTTTTGTTTTTATTAATTATGTCGTTAAATATTTGTGTCAATTACTCATAAATAAACATATTAAGTATTTTTATATTAGTACTTTTTCTTGAAATTTATTGCTTTATTTACTTTCTATTACATAAAGTCTTTCCTTCATTATGTATATTATTTTATGCGCATAATATTCTATTTTGTCATGAATTATTATACACAGAAAATGGTGGCAAACAATTTGAAAAACATTACATGTGCAATGTGATTATGAATCTGATGTATTTTTTCCGCATTGTTCAATATGAATATGACTATAGAGACTGCCCCGAAATTAAATGTTCAAACACAAAGGTGTTATAGTGGGTGTCATTTCCAGTCGAACTAATCCTAGGTGTGATTATTATTCGATGCATAGTTTACGAATCATTTATTTTTTCTAAAAATCTTCCTTCATATAAACGTTCATTAAATTATCAACAAACAAAAGAGTACGACAATAAGAATGAAGTTATTTTTTAATGAAGTTAAATTGAAATTAAACATTGTGATATTATCAAAGGTACATCCTTTTGTTTAACGGCTTTGATATTTCAGAAGACGTTGATGGTTTCTAATTTCTTTCTAAATTCCAGCATTACAAAAAAATACTGTTTTTGCCTATAATTTTATGAACGTTTTCTGTGGAAGATCTTTATAAAACTCGCAAAAACCTTATTAGAATTGAATAATCACATATGGGGCTAATTTGACTCGAAATTATACTCTTTATAACCCTTTTCCGTTTCGGGAACTACTTTTGGGACAGCCTGTATAAATATCCACTATCGTGGATAGACAAACTATATACTTATATGTAGAAATTAGGTAGTCATCACACCAATATCGGTGCGATATCCCAGGACGACTAAAACTTTATCGGCGGAACATAGAAAACGTTGGGTAAGTATCAATCATGTATCGGTCTACTGATGATATTGTATCTAATTTTAACTGTATTGATATCGGATAGGTATTGGAGTTTCGATATCGGATAGATGTTGGAATTTCGATATCGGATAAGTATTGGAATTTCGATATCGAACCAATATTGCAAAATGTTCACATTTTGTATCGGTATGATATCAGCGGCCGCTATAATTACGACATCGGTCAGCAATATCGGCGAAGCTTAGCCGATATCATGCCGATTCTTCTGCTGCTAGGGGCAGGGACTGTCCTTGGACCTATCCTGTTCCTAGTTTACCTAGACTGATTGCTGGATATTCGGCAGGATATCGTGACTTATTTTTCGGATGTTGTGTTAGTTTTCATACCCAAATTATACACGCATTGGATATATATAACCCCGGTTTGAAAATTATAACATAAAATTTAACATAAAAAAGACTAATTTAATTAAATTTACTAGAGTGTGTATATATAAGATACGAAGGCGAAGAATTCACTTCGAGTACTACGTTTCTCGGGTTAAAAATTGACGACCACCTAAATTGGGAGAAACACGTGGATTACGTCGTTGCCAAGATCGTTCTATTCAGCTACGCTCTGCAAGTGGTCGCCTCTTCGGTGAATGTGCTCGTGGGCTTGACTGCTTTTCGCGCATATGTGGAAGCCTGCCTACGGTATGGGTGGGTATTTTTGGGCAACAGTAGGAATATGGACCGATTATTGGTTATCTAGAAAAATTGAGCTCGGATCATATTCGGTTTAAAAAATAGAGACACTTGTAAAGACATTTTTATCAATTAAATGCTACACACCCTTACTAGTTTCTATATTTTTGAATGCGCAATGTTTGTTCGGAGAAATTACGACACCTTTTTTCCGTCAACTTGAACTTAATCATGTATATTCCACTAGAACGACAACTAGAAGTGGTTACATATCGAAACCAAGACCTAATTTAATAATAGTCCAAGGAAAATTTATAATATACTTGCAGAATTACACTTTTTAAGTGATAAGAAATTTAAACACAAAATATAGTCAATATTATACAAACTTAGGAAGGAGACAACATTTTAACACAGAGAGCTCAAAGCCTGTTTTTTTGTAGGTAAGAAAACTTGTTTATAATGTTTCAGTATATAGCAAAAATATTATGCTATCAGTATGTTCTAATTTGTTTAGTACCGAGTGCTGTACTTACGCAATGTGAAAATTATTTATTTATGTATTAAATGTTGCCCTGTATTTCTGTAATCAATTATAACTTGATGATAGACATCTACGAGCGGGTAATGTAGAGCGTAGAAGGAAAAAGCAGCGTGCTACATAAACCGATTGTCAGAGGTGCTAAAGCATTGTTGACGATAATTAATTGAACCAAGAAACAGAAAGGAACACAGAAAATGAATAGAAAAGTGCCTGAAAAGGAAATTAATTATAAATTAATGGTAAGCTCATTTGGAAAAGGGATTTAAATATAATTAACCGAACCTTTCTCCTTTGCAAAATAGAATAATTCCTGTTTTGTTATATACAACCTGAAATAATCCAAATTACAAATGTTTTTTTTTATTTATCGGGTCTGGCTATGCTTTATATGATTTCTTGTTCTCATAGTAAGAAGTCTTTGGTAATATTTTATAAAGAAAGAGAGTCCTATATCAAATTTATTCCTTAGTATAACCACAGCTTTTTATTTTATAGTTGGTTTACAATTTTACTTAAATTTTAAAATGGTTTTTAATATAGAAACTCACTGTTTGAATACTTACAGGATTCAGTACTACATTCTATATTGTTTTGTTCATCGTTCATGTTTATTTAGCTTGTTTTACTTATTGTTCCAACTTTATTAAGAAATTTGTATACTCGAATTTGATTTCTAAATTTTGACTAAATACTTTGCTGTTTTAATTGCAAATAATTACTTATTTTGATATCTTATCCTTTATTGCACTTTTTTAAACAATTGTAAAGTTTAATTTTATCTATAATTTAATTTATTTATTTCTTTAACTAATTTTAATCTATGTAATAGACTTTCTGTATGACTTGTTTATTGATGGTTACTTTTTACTAGCCTGATAATGCATTATTAACGTAAAAACACGAAACCGATCATAATCATTTATTTGTGAAGAAAAGGACCTTTATTTTGTTACCTATTTACGATGTACTCAATCAATTATTTCTCTATATATATATTATCTTCTATTGGCTAAGTTTTAACATTGTAGTAAGTACGTTTTAGTTTTTATAATCACTTTTTATAACTACTTCTTTATGTCTAGTCTTTAGTCTAACGATATACTAAGCACGAAACCGGTAGTTATTTAATACAGAGATTCTGTAAAACACAGTTCTTTATTATTTCTTATTTAGTAATGAAATTATTCCGAAACGTGATTTCAAGGTTAGAGGAAAGTGCAAATTTATGAGTTTGTACAGTTTTGTTATTGTTAATGTGCTTAGGGTCAAAGCAGTTATTGTAAAATCGGATATGCGTTTTGTTTAAATAATAGTTTAATAACCAGGAAAAACAAGTCCCATTATAGGGTCAAATATACAAAGGCGTACATGAATTCAACACACACGTTAACAAAAAACAAAATATAAGTTTATCGTTTTTTATGCTCAACGACTGCAAAAGAACAAAAGAAAGATACTCGTAGTTACCAATTCTTATATAAAATATACTTAATCAGTAACTAGTTAGAGACTGCAAACAATCCCTCAATACACTGGCACAGGATCACACGGTGTCGCTGATTTGGGAGCCGGGACATAAGGATATAAAGGGCAATATAATAGCCGACGAAGCAGCGAAGGAGTGATCTAAAAGATACTTGATAGGTCCAGAGCCCGTATGTGGGATTACCAACGATTCTGCTAAAAGGGAGCTTTGAACCAAGTTAGGCAAAGAAAGTACAAATAAATGGAGGACGACTGAAGCTCAACTCCATACCAAAGCGCTAATAGGGGATGGGGATGCTAAGTTCTCTGATAACCTACTTAGACGCAGCAAGAAAGAAGCTAAAACCATTACTGGGCTGGTAACTGGACACTGTCCCCTGAAAAAGCAACTATACAACACAGGTCGAGTAAGCGAACCGCGGTGCAGAAGATGTGAGCTACAGGAGGAAACGAGTTTACATGGAATCTGCACATGTGAGGAGTTGAAAGTACTGCGACAGAAACATTTCGGGAAGGATCTATTGGAGCCCTCGAAGGTTCACAAGTTTCCACTGGGCAAGATACTGGGCTTTATAGAGAACGCCAAGGTGCTCGAGTGAAAGTAAGAGATTAAATAGGGACGGTACAATGAGCACCTAGGTCAAGTACCTGGGCTAAAGGTGTCCATCCTCTCATTATGATTGAATGAATGAATGAATACTTAATCAGTTGCTATATTCTCTTGAATTTGTTTCACAAACTGACCAAAGTTACTATTAAATATGATTCCTTGCGCTTTCATTAAACAAATTTTTTGTACCGTAGTCAAACAGTATCAAGCACCATCCACACGTATAAGTGCATTAGTTTCCATTACTGTACTTGAAAAATCATTGACATAAACCACGAATAGTAAGGGACTCAGTACTGAGGCTAGTAGTACACCTTTGTTATTTACCACGCCACATGATCCTTATCATTCTAAGTAAGCGCTAGTATTTGTTAGGTAGATGAAATAAGAAGTTAACGGGTTGAGGGCTTTTTCAAATATTCCATCATTGTGCAGTTTCCTTAATGCTACCTTAGGCAGAAATATTTTATAAGCCTTATGTAAGTGCATAAAGACACCTTCACACTTTTTTCTTTTTGTCCGGGTTATTGTAAATTGAATTTATTGTATATTCCAGGATTGTGATGACTTACTTTCTGTAAAAGCATGTCAATGGGCATTCAAGATATTGGAGTAATTTAAACATTATATCAATCCTTCACGTACAACCTTTTCTGTTATTCTTGATGTTACCAGCGATATTGAAACTAATTTGTATTTTCTAAAATTGTTTGCATCATCTTTATACGTTAAAAATAGAAGTTGCTTCAATAAGAATACGTTGAAAACTTGTACGAAGTGTGATTTTATCACTCCCAGTCAGGCTACCATTGTTTGTTGCCTAGCAAATAAAAACGATTACCAATATACGTTCATTGTGACTACATACTTTCTCTACTATGGACATGAGCTCTACCACTACAGTCTTCAAACAACTGGGAAGAACACCGTTTTCACTGTTTTCAAAAAGTTTAATTCAAATAAAGCTATCACCAACGATATTTACAGAGAGATTTTGTCGGTAATGACTGTTGATGGTGTTTTGGTCTCTATCTATGCTTTGTGAACTTTACTTTAGCCCTTACACACATAAAAATTTGGAGTTAGTTCTTACACCGGATGGGAACACCGAAAATGTGTTCCCTGACGTCCGTCCGTTTTTTTTGTTAAAATAGATGGAATTAGCGCTTCTAGTGTCGAAAAGTGTTGGGTTTGAATTTGAAAATGAAATGTTTATCCTTTTATGTGAAAACTAACGAATATATAAGACTCAACTTCAGTGAGTCAGAAAGTTAGATAAACTGGATATAACCAGTTTACAACAAATAAATAATTGTAGATTTACACTTTTAATAATAATAATATCATGTTATTGACATTGGTATACGAACATATTACATACATATCATATCACACATATGTCAAAAAAACTAAATCACCTTCTGGTGTTCTTCCTTTAGCCCTTCACTACGTCCAAATTTTCATAGGTTTGCTAAAAGCATAATTTATTTGCTTCGATACACGTTCAATTTCTCCAATTTACTTTCATCTCATTTTCCAAAAGCCCAAGAATTTTAAAACCAAATATAACTCTCCTGTCACTTTGACATAACGAAAGTTAGGATATGTTTTTCATTTTTATGGATTAAGATCGGTGATAGCTCTCTCTATTGTAGATAAAGTATTTTATTATGCTGTGTAACTTAACTCTTTTTGTCTTTTTATTTAATTTTGGATGATATCTTTACCTTGTGGTGTTAGAAATGTGTTGAATTTATCCTTGTTCCTGGGAAATTATTTTTCTTTTTTAAAATATAATTTATTCCGAAAAAAATATTAGTAACACCAAATTTGATTAAAAGTAATAGTTTCTGATGTAATACTTTATCCAAGTCGCACGGATAACATCTTTTCCGAACTTTTTTATGAGTGTATGTTAGAAGTTGGAATGACTTTTATCTGAGTGAACGTTTTGCTTAAAGACCTGCATTCACCAAAATTCTAAGCTACAGTATTGAGCGTACTGGATGAAATTTCAGATAACATCCTACCTACAATAGGCTTTAGTGACCGCAGTGGATGGAACGAATAACCGAATCATGCATAAGCTATATTATTTGCAGTATAATACAATACATGAATCACAATACATAAGCGTCTCCTTCTTTGGAATACAATTTACAGATATTTAATACTAGTAAATACTTTACTAAGGAGAGCGCAAAAAGCTCTTATTAATGCACAAAGAAATAAAATGGAAATTATTAAAGAACACCTGTGCCATTTTCGATGCTTTATATTCTCGAGAAATTAACTTTTAGTAAACTGACTTCATTTCAACACCCGTGTTCGAACTACACGTCAAAAATAGCGTTTCCCGATTTTTGATAATAATTTGATTTTTTTGTTGACGATGGCCGAGGTATAATAAAATGCTGTACCAGTAAATTTATCATTCACGTCGTATTATACACTGCTCTTACTACATAAAAAAATCAAGTAATTTTTTATATGGCACGTAACCATATTTCGCATAAGGTCTATTTTTATGCAAATCCCTCCAATTCCTGTTTTTTGTCCATGTTTTAACTATGTAGCGATTTTTTAGACTCTTGGTTTTAATTAATTTAGTTGTTTCAATTAAGAAAATGTTGTAAAAGCGTGCAAATAAACATAGCTATTCTAAAACGGTGGACAAATCTTTTTTGTAATTCTCTCGTTATTATATTTTTCTTTCCATGATTAAATGGTATCTCAAGCTTTATTCAACATATCGTGCCTTGGTACGCTATTTGTGTTATTAACATCATCTGGAAAAATATCACCGTTTATTAAAATTTTTTTCTACGCAGTTTCATAAAACTGTCGAGTTAGGATACGTAACTGGTGCGGAATAAAAATTTCTCATTAATTCATTTCAAAGGCGTGAGCAGGTATAACTCGGGAAAATAATTTCGGAGAGTTTTCCTTTTCAGAAAATTTCGCACAAAAGTGCTACGTATCTGTCGACCCTTTTGCTATTATGATGTACGGATTTGACGTCTTCCCTTTTATTGATCTGCTTGATTTAGGACGCGGAATTTATAACCCGAAATCTGATGAAAATATTAAACGGAAATGTTCCTTTACACAGGCTCAATTTGCTTGGCGATATATGTTATGGCTCGATGATTTTATTTTATCGTAATGGATTTACATCATATAAAGCTAATATAGTAGAGGTCACATTAATGGGAAAATAAAATTGATGCTGCGTCACGATCAATTGCTTTTCACTACATTTTAATAGAGATATAAACGATCAGGTCAATTTATATAAGGGATCGCGTTTTTATTACGGAGATTGCCTGAAAACAAATTCATCAGAATTTGTTGTCAGGCAATTTATGTTATATCCAGTAATTGGAGTATAATAACGTGATATATCGCATCTAGTTAAAATGAATTTAAAAAAAAAGTTGGTAGCCACAGCATATATGCAGTATTTAGCACTGAGAGTTCTTGTACAAAACAGCAGACTTATTATCGACTTTGCCTTCCTCGTACTGAACTTAAAAGTTCACGTCTTTACAAAGGAATTTCTTCACCTTTTCAGTCGGTAACTGTAGTATTCGTTACGTGTGAACCTGAATAGGGAAGTACTGTCTCTAGTGGCTTTCACGAAGCTAAGTATTCTGTAAAACAAGGCCAGATAAATGCCTTTGTTAACCTAGATACCGCTAACATTACCATTAATAGAATTCACCATGTAATGATTTTATAGATTTTGCTACAGAGAGCGTAAAAAATACATAAATTCCTATTCAAAAATTGAGATAAATAATGCATAATTAATAATTCGATTTCTAATTATTAAGTTTAATGGAACATTAAGAATTACGTAAACCGCCCTTAGTTTTCGCTCTAATCTACATACTGTGACTAAAATCTGTAACGGTCATTTTTATTTGAGCAGCGGTGTGTACAGTATTATCATGTGCTTGCAATTTAATTTTTAAAATATCTGATTTCATATTTTTAAAAGTCAAGTAATTTCAGTTAACGCTTATTAGTTTAAAATAATTTAATTAGTTGTTTGCGGTTTTGTTTAATATTTCTTTGGATTATTGTAAATAATAATTTTTTGCGCGAAGATTCAAGGCGGACGTATCCGCATAGAGATTCGTTCTTTTCGGTCCTGGTTATTGTAAAGTGCGGACAGTTAGTGCAAAGCTTAAAAGATCTAGGTAACGACTTAAATTTAATTATATATTTTTCTAGTAAATTCACATTTCAAATCACATAATAATAAGTTTTTTTGTTTTTGCATATTCTATTATTTTAAACTATATTTTACAATTGTTAATATTATTATGTCACATTTTTTTATGAAGAGCACATGGTAATTACTTATTACGATTTTAGGCTTTTTTTTTTTACTTTTCCCTTTATCTTTGGGATTTGGTTGCTGGTTTTTGCTTCTTGCATGAGACCTGGAAATACTCCTGTATTAAGTACATGAGGAATTTATTGTAATACCTGGAGATTGGTTGGAACTTTAATTTAAATCCATGTGGAGCTGAACTTCGTATTTTCAATATTTACCGGACCCCGTACAAATTATAAGGTGAAGAATATCCACCAGGAGTACTTGGGTGAGCCACCACTTTTTTATGGACCGTTCCTAAAAATATCCATCAGTACATAAAATCGTCAAATCCAGGAACGTGGACGTTTATATGGCCGATATACCGGAACGTATAGCTTGCAGCTTGCACACATCTACCGAGGTAGGATTGCTCCATATTATTTTATTTCGTCGCACCATACCATCGCAGGCCATTTCCATTAGTTTGTCTCATTTGTTTATATTTGCCTTGTTATATATTTATTAATCGTTTGTTTGTTTATTTTGTAATTATTAAGATTTTGTTATTTTGTCACACGGTGTTGTGCATATTTATTACTTTAGCACTTTAGCTTGTACTACTCATCAGTAATTATTAGTTACCTAAAGGAAATTTAATAGTGTTAATTATTTTCAACCTTAATTCAGTCATGTACACATTTTTGTTAGTTCTTCAAACGACACCATTCATGTACTTTTATAGTACATCTTCATTATTGTTTAATTTATCTCATAACTACCTGACGTGCCAATTGGTACCTATATTATTTGTGCATTCTTGTACCTTAAACACCTTAGGTGAATATATATAATTTGGTGGGAGATGACAGCTGTTATCGCGTCGCCGAGTGAAATCTGAAAGGATAACAAACGTTAGTACCTTTATTAATTAAACAATAATATAGAGCCAATTCATTCAAATACTTACCTTTGTATTTTAAGTTTAATATCACTCATCATCTTTATGTTTATTGATGCACGTCAACTCATTGCATTTGATTGTTAAGTACTAACTTATATTTTTAATTGTTTTTACTTTTATAATTATTTGTAAGCTAAATATCATTTTTTTTGCGTTTCACGCTGTTTATTAAACTATTTTCAATATTTACACATTTACATAATTTACATACTTATTATAAAAGCAACTTTAACATTATTTCCATTAAATTTTATTTTGAACGAAGTTCTTGTGTTTGTTGTTTTCTGAATCCTGGCTTCCTCGCTGTTGGCCACAGCTGGCGCCCTTTTAAAAAGAATAAAAATTAAGAACCCACGCCCTTGCTCACGGTTCACGAGCGGCCGGACCATCACTTAGATTTTTGCTGGATTATCTGGCAAGTTCTAGTGTTACAAAGCTTATAACTGAAACTCTAACAGATTACAAAATGTGAAGTGACTGGGCAGCTGTTCCTATGCTATTTTCAGAAAAGTCTTTGAAGAAATTCTGATGATGTGCATCAGTTGCACCCAAGTTCGAGCCATATTCGACCAATAAATATCCCTTTTTAGGTAATATATTGGGCAACGACATTGTATCATATAACCACTCAGGTTCTAAACTGGAATGCAATTGTACCTCTGTAAAAGGTCTAAACGAGGTAAAGTATTGGCTCTACTGGATTTTAGTAGGGATTTAGTATACTGCAACAGGATACTTTACTCGAGGTCTTGGATTATGCTAGTTCATTTGCGAAGGCAAAATCACTTGTGGAGAGAGTTTGAGTTGGATCTGAAGTGTTCTGTGCGCTGTACTCTACTCCTGTGTTTACATACTTCTAGCCTCCCGCTTGTGTTTAAATGATATCAAAAATCTATTATTCATCTGAGCAATCGGAAACAAACTCTGCAAGGAGGTGGATTAATGATAACTTAAACTAAGTAAGTCAAATCTACCAAAATTTAATATTCTTTGTTTGTACGTGAAGCCAAGTACACTGTCGCATTAAATTTGAATATTTAACTAGCTTTACTCTTAACACCATAAGATTATACCAAGAACTTATCTACTTGGATTCCCAATTATGAGAGGTACACACTTAACAATACGGAAATCTTTTAGTGCATTGAAAACCCTATTTGCAACCTCACTTTGCTGTCATAAATCGCTCTTATGTATGGGATTAGTCTCATTTAAGCTATGGCCATGTAACATAAAGTCCATGTATTATAAAATAGTGTGTTGCAATGACTCAACGAGTGCAGAACCGCTGTATAAGGTTGATAAATCTTTGAGATTTATCATTCGTTAGTTGATTAACTCAATAATGATTTAATTTCCTTTCAAATTTTAAAAGTGTTTTCCAAATCTATCTTTTCATTTTATAATGACTACTCTCAAATTTACTGATATTTATTTATTTTGATCAAGTTCTCAACTAATTGTCACTTGTGTTGATAATTTTTATAATTGACGAACACAAAACCTAGTGTTCGTAATAAGGTTTGTACGAATGAAAAGTTTTGGAAAAAGTCTCTTCTTAATTTCTTCATTTTTGAAGCGTCGAGTTAGTAGACCACCGGACAAAAAGAAACCACAAAAAGGAAAAACACACATCGGATAGCTATATTATATGGAACTAAATTACGATTTTAGAATTTCTAATAAACTCCATTATTGTTTTAAATGTTTCAATATTATTTTGTTACAAGATTTGAATAATGCTTGTTGGTTGAGTTATTTTTATTAGAGATTTTAACAATACTTTCCTATGTTGCGCAAACTTCTCACATTCCAATATCAGATGGTTTAAATCAGAGTACACATTGCTGCAATCACATTTTGGTGAATCTACAATTTTTAGTTTAAAGAGATGTGCTGGAAACTGACCACGGCCAAACTTCATTCTTGTAATGGTGAAGTAAAAATACCTTGATACCGCTTGATTTTCATCCCATACCTTGCTGTTTATAGATGGATGTATAAACGCATACTGCGTTGGTTTTCCGGCATAATATTGCTGCCACCGAGTTTGCCACGAGGAATGTATTAACTCTTCTTTAGCCTTTTTTAACAAATCCCTCCAGAATATCTCTATATTAATCGGAGAACCATTGATGATCGATTCTTTAGCTAATGAATCGACTATTTCATTGGGTTTAATGCCAGCATGCCGCTTGATCCAATACAGTAAAACTTGGACGCCATTCTGCTTCAAATCAAGCACTTTCCTAATAATCTTAAGGAGTATAGGATGTGTTTTGTAACGATCTTTGTTTCAAAGTGATAATAATACACTCTTTGAATCAGACATAATAATACAAACACTGGTGATATTGGAGTCTTGAACGTAGTGCAACGCCAGATTAATAGCTTCTGCCTCGGCTGTGAATATAGGGAGATTTTCCACCAGTCTATAAGATCCGCTGAAGTTGTTTTTAAAAAAAATATTAAAAATTAAAAAATTTCAAAATTGAGAACTTGGAAACATTAAAGAATTACAGATGATAAATTAATAGATTGAAACTTTATTCTAAATTGTAATGTCAGTTCTACACGAATAACTGCTAACCAAGAGGTAGCACCTTCTCTAGAGGGCGCAGTCTAAGTAGACCGCGGGCAAGGCGTATCCACTTTCTCTAGAGAGTGCGTTTTAAGATGGAAGGTGGGCTTTCTAGTTTATGATAAAAATGCCTACGAAAGTACAACTATCATTATTATAGTTATATTTGTTTGTATTCTTACCGAAGAAGGACAGCAATTTCATAATTCGCTTATATTTTCTACAATTACAGCAGGTTCCTGAGTTTAATGCTACTACAACAACTACCCCACTACTTTTTATTTAACGTATAAGAAATATCGGCAGCGGTGACCGGTGCCTCCACCAAAATGATACGTGGTAGAGTGAGTATGCGGAGGGGTCTAGCACTCCGTCAGCAAGCTACTAACTCAATATTACCATGGAATTATTTAAATTGACACTGAAAACTCTTTTGTGCAATATATTTCTCTTGCTATCTTTTCTAGCTTGCATAAATACATCGTTTTCTATCTTTCCTTTGACGAAATTGGTTGTTTACACGTTTCTGAGTCTATAGTACGACGATTAATTAAGCAGGCATTATTCCAAATTTCATTTAAGATAACCTATGCCCCTATGCGTAATAATTTAGGTAAACTGACAAAGCATAAATACAAACTATCCATCACATTTATCACGACACATACTTGTTGCAGTAAAAAATATGCGGAAAACTGTGGACGACCACTTTACTTACCTACTTACTTTCAACTTTGATCTTACTTTACTTTTAATGGTTTGCTATTGATTACCTTTTAGTCTCCTTTCTTTTACGTACTAAACCTATAGGCGCGGTGCCACTTCGTGTCTGCGAAGCGGCGCGGGTTGTGCAAGTCAGCTGTCAAACGAAATCCCGCGCATAGAATCGGTTAGCGCTTGCGCTTGTTTGTCGTCACAATAATATTTTACCCCAGAACGGTAGCTGTTTGTGCGAGTGCGGGGTATCCAGGTTTCTGATCAATGTGTGCGCAACAATTAAAACACTTAAAACGTGTTTTTAATTGCGCATTTATTTCTATGAAATAGATGCAACTGGCAACGAGAGCTGTATCACGACAAAAAAAACAGGTAAATAACAAAAATAAATAACTATACACAATTGAAAATGTAAATAAACTATTTACCGTATGGCGGAGCGCTTTTAATTTAGTCGGGCAATGGTAGTTAACCAATTTAGACAATATAATAAAACCAGTAAAATCTATATATTTACCAAGATGGGTCAAAAGTACGCGGCGGTTTTAATGTACAAGTTGGTGCTGTGTCGTGCCAGAGGGTTTTGCTGGCGCCGAGAAAACAGCTCAGGGGCGGTTCGTGTCATGCTTGAATATACTGGGACGGGTCAAAAGTACGTGAGCGGTTTTAAAGTACAAGTTGGTGCTGTGTCGCGCCAGAGGGCTTTGTCGGCGCCGATAACACAGCTCGGTGGGTGGCGTTGCATCGTGCCAGAGAACTTTGCTAGCACGGAAATCACAGCTCGGAACGTCGTGCCAGTGGCTTTACCGGTACCAACATCGCTGAGCAGAATGACTACGAAGTGACCGAAATCCCTCCTCGAGTACTTTCGACTTCTACCTCGCAAACTTTTTTTACAAGTTCCTTCATTTCCCTCGTATATATGTAGCTAATAAACGTAACTTATCGAAGATTCATATTGTAGTGTTGCAGTAATATTACAGCTGTTTTTCGATGTTAAATACAGGATTGACAATTTTGTAGAAACTTACTTCTCTTGCTCTCAGAGCTAAATAGTTACAAAAATTCCTGAGTATAATCATATTTCCAGAGACAATTAATTATTGCACCAAATCGCTTCTCAATAGATGTTGCGCCAAGTAAAATTAAAATAAAAAATTGTTAAGGTGTAGTATCAATTTTAAGGCATCATTGTGAAATAAATATAATTCAATATACGTTTTATGAAGTGTTAAGGGTTCCTGCGATATATCACTTTTAACTGTAGCAGTATTAGTTCTCTGCTTTTCATTATTACAGCTTAAAACTTTGACATTACAATAATCGCATTCCATTTAATCGCATTGAGTTGCGATAGTAGAGCTCTGTCTCAAAGAATACATTGCATATTGTACATGGCTTCAATCGATACTTTTAATTGCGGTCAAGCACATTGGTTTCTCGGTATTGGAATTGCAAACAGTAGTGCAGTTATATAGTGGTAATATGCTGTTGTTGTATTGCTGTTGTATGGCGTTTCATCATGGAGGTATTTGTTATATATCAGTATATGTGAATTGGGCTCTAGGGTACCCAATTCACATATACAGGACAGTACGCATACAAAAATAATTTATAATTAAAATAAAATATCTACTTATGCTTTTAACTTTTTAGGAAAAAAAAATAAGAATCCTACCTTAAAAATTGTAAATTTGGAAAATAAAGCCCAACCATATCCACATACATTTCCAATATCCCAAATTATGTAGTTTTTATGGCAATAAAAATTAGTTTCAATGCTTTAACTGGTCAGCTGAACGTAATGCACCCGATACCCCGAGAATAATTCATGTTAACCACCCGTTAAATGTCACCGTTAAATGCTTTTATTCGCTCGCATAATTAAGTTTTACCACAAAATGTAATTAAATGAAAATTACACAAGCGTAACTGTTTTCAAAATAAATTAGTTTACAATAAAAAGAATTCCATAGACGTGGCGAAATTAATTATGAGAACATTTACTTAGTTATTGTTGTGAAAAAAAATTGTTTGAAGAAAAACTCACATTTATGGATACAATTTATATTTTATAATTAATGTGTGTATAATATGCAAGTGTAGCTTGTTTAATAGCTTAATTTTAATACACATAAATTTAATTACCGTTGTATTGATTTAGTTGATTGGTGCGGAATTTTCTATAGAAATTGACTATCGCTGTAAAGTAAATTGTTGTAACACATTTCTTCCTACTGAATTTTTACAAATACGCAATGAATGCCCTGCGCTAAACCACTACCGTGACAATGTTAATACGTTAGACCTAATCATCGTAGGTCAACCTCGCTCTGCCGTCAGATTCTCAATTAAGGGTTGGCTAAAACAAAAACACTTAGATATATGTTTGGCCTCCAAATAAAAATTGTAAGGCCGAAACCTCTTATTAAAATGTACAACGTAAACACAAGGAAATCTTTTTTGGACACCCGAGTTTCTAGTGGAATTTCTATACGATTATGTTGCCAGGTAGAAGCCGCCGGATAATATGTACTAATTTAAAACTATTGCCTTCAAGTGACTTTAAAGTTAAAATATATTAAACTTACTAAGCTTTGTTTACAGGCGATAAGTCTTAAAAACCTGTAGATTCAAAAGTGTTTACTAACATTTGGAGGGTACCAAGAACAGATCTATGTGCCTTGTCCAAAAAACATTTCACATCTGGAGCCAAAATGGTTTTAGTTTCCGAAGTGAAACAAAAAATGCAAACCGTTGAAAAAATGAGATCCGACATAGAGAATGTTTCTAAAGAAAGAAAGTATTATAACGAAACCATAAATAAACCTAACTACACTTAAAAGTTGATGATAAAACTTGTTAGTTTAGGTATAAATCATTTTCATTGAAATACGACTCCAATCTCCGCAATTCTTCAGTTGCCAATGCGGCCACATCATCAGTCTTATCGCAGGCCACAAACACCGTTGTGTCATCTGCAAACAGCAAAGCCCTGTCTGAAGGAACATCATTCCCATATATTATGTATAAAAGTGGGCCAAGCACGGATCCCTGGGGTACACCCGAAACAATCGACTGTTGCCGAGATCGACAACCACCAATCTGTACATATTGTACTCGGCCTTGTAAGTAACTTTTAAACCACTGTAAGGGTATTCCCCTTACACCATACCTATATAGCTTTTCCAAGAGTCGCTCGTGGTTAACATGATCAAATGCTTTGCTCAGATCTAGAAATATAGCCAAACGCTCATTGCCTACATCAACGCTATTATAAATGTTGTTGATAGTTCGACTATTGCATGCATTGTTGAGCGCCCCTTCCTAAAGCCATACTGCTTCTCATTCAATATATTACATCTGTTTAAGAATGATAACAACTTATCAGCAACTATCCTCTCAATAACTTTGGAAAATGTAGGTAGCAACGAGATATAGAAACATTCCTTGTCACCATCAATTTTTGTTAACAGGTTGGCCCATTAAACTTATCCATCTCCTTTAGAATATTGTCTCCGCTATTCTTAAAAAGTGATTTAATTCAATAATTCTAACATTTTGCTCCAAGACTAATGCTTTTAAAGCAAGTAAACGATATTCTTAAATGGAGGCTAAAAGTAGTTTCATCCAAGACTGCTAACCTCTTACGTCAAGATTATGCTGTTAAGACAAATTTTTCTTGCCTTAAGAAGTTCTTGTCTTGCGGATATTCAAAACGTAGTGCTGTGTACTGAATGTACCAACAAAAATGTAAAATAAAATTTAAAAATGAAAAATTAAATTAGCTAGCTCAAATGATAACAATTTTTATAAGGCGCAAAAGAACAATTAAATTCAGGGTTACTATCATGAAAAGTAAAATGTGGGTGAAAGAAATCTGACTTCCTTTAATACTAAAAAAAATTTTTAAAAGGTTTAATTAAAAATAAAAGAACAGTATTTTTGAAAGACATAAAAATTCAATAATTTTATTATTAAAAAAAAAAGAAAAAAAAAATTAATTACAAACTTTGCAGAAAAAAAAACCTTGGACAAAAAGGTCCTGGTCTAAATCAAAACTTCATTTGACATTAAATTACAAGAGGACAATTCAAAGATAATAAATTTTTTTTTTCAATTCAATCCACGTGGTCTCAATATTAAAACAACTAAATTAAACGTGGAAAATTCAAGTAATTCATATAAATGAAAAATAAAAGCAAGCACAATGCTTTTATTCACCCAACCCGAGGTGATTAATAAATAATTACAAATCAGAAAAATTAACAACGAACAAAAAAATTAACTCTTCAAACTTAAAATATCTTCCTGCACGTAAAAATAATAACAGATCTTATATCTAAATTATGTACACAAAAATACAATATCAATTATTATTAAATGAGTTCCGTGATGAACGAAATAAAATCAGAAACGTGAATTCAAAACTTGAAATCAATAATCACAAAATGTCAGCAATGAAATACAACTTTATATATCTACTTACTTTCGTATCGATCAAGGAACTGAACTCACAAGGTTGAACAATCGTATAAGTATAAAAATCTCAGATGCGTGCGATGCAACGCACACAGATCTGTCCGCAAACGGACGAACTCGCAAAACAAAACAATATATATACAATACCAGTGAACGCAAAATGTACACCTGACTGAAATTAATATAAACAACTGAACAATAAAATGAACAAATTAAACAATCCAAAACATTAACTAAATCTTATTTGAAAATAAAACAATTTGAAATTTCTCGCAACATTGACAAACGCTTAACGGAATGAACAAAAAAAACTGAACTTACAAAAACCCTGGGGTGCCAGACCAAAGCAGTAGATTTATTTGGTCCAAAACAAAGACCGATCTAGCGAAGTTGTTTGTTTTTGCAGCTCTTTCTCATCTGTTTGGATACAAAATTATGTACATGCTACGCATTACTTTTATAAACGCCTAACATATAATTATGTTAAAATGCGTGTAACAAACTTTTATAAAGCGGTGTTATTAAGCGATTTTATATCTCTAAACCAATGTTAAAGTAAATTTATTCTACTTTATTCTCTAAACGCTTTAAACTCACATCAATACGCTTAGCTTGCGTAGATCATTCCATTTGTTTGAGTTCTATTTGATGTTTGCATAATATCTTAACTGTCTTATAGAAATTAATTCAGTCAGGAAATTTAATTATCAAGTTTACTGGCTACAAAGTCGATTCAAATTTGTGAAGTGAATTCTAGGTGCTTCCACTAGACGAAAATTTCTCCACATTTAAGCTTAACCCACGGTCGCGAGTACCGCCTTTGGATAATATATAATTTTACACATGAGTGGATGAGAAGCTAATTTATTCACAGACGCGTTGAGGACACCTAAAGCTCTCTTGAGGTTATTTTTTCCCTTAACGGTTCATTCGAACCTTCACCCACATTTTATGAATTTTTATTGCCTTGAATTTATTTATTTTTTCAAGATTGATAATGTTTGCTGTAGAGCTATATTTTAAAAGCATCATTTATGTAGACGATTACTTTAATACCAGTTAGGTATAAATCAGAATTTAATTAAATGCAAATGAAATTAGATCAATAGCAGGATAGAGGGAATTAATATACTAATATAATAGTGTAAACGAATTTGTTAGCGTGTCAATTTATTCCTTCAAAATACTTACTACTTTGAAGTACACACATTATGCATTATACCTTTCTTTTTCTTTCTTTAAAAATCTTGTTATAGATCGGTAATGGTTATCTCGAAATATTTCATGATTTATACGAATAATTACAGTAGCACGGAAGGAAGAAAGATAAAATCGCACGCTTTATATTCTGAAATCTTTTATATCTATTTTCTTTCAAGGAAATTGTTCGCCTTTAGTTCCGTCAGTTTATTTAAAATTTAGTAGAAGACGCTGCAAGGAAGAAGAATAAATTTAAATCTGTGCAGGCTTAAATATTTATGGATTTCGCGTGGTAATAAATTACAGTTCAACAAGTCGGCCATTAGACAAATTATCCGTGAATTTCGCTGGATAATTTTAAAATCTGGGGCCCAGATAAACACCTGCGTATTAATGGAATGTGTACTAGAATCGTTGAGTGAAGGAATTGTGGAATACTAGAAACCAGAAACTAAAGCGGCTATGTACTATTACTATTTTTGTTCTATTAAAATTATTACACAAAGCTTTTTCGTTATTGTTTATTGTCAATTCTCTCCCAATTAATAATAAATAATAGCGCAAAAGCGTCGATTTTTAGTTTTAAGCAATTCAGTTGTAGTTAGTTATTATTTTGATTTTTGAAATTGGTTTTAACACAACCTTTACGAGCTTTATAAACATTTTAAGTTTCAGTAACATTATGTGGATGAATTTATTTAGTGTGCAAAAAGTTGAGTTTCCGAAATTATAGCTAAAGTCGAAAATAACTCTTTTTATTTTAAATGGGATGGTATAGTTTTTCCCAGTTTAAGCAATCAACATAATGAAACGAATTTCAGTAAATTTCACTAGTTTGGTAATATTTATTGCATTGATAAATGTCATTTAGTTAAATCTAATCATAAATTTGTTCAGCAAATATCTGATACAATATTTTTAGGTGTCATCATTGATAATGCTTTAAATTGGAAAATTTATTCTGATAAACTATCTTATAAACTGGCATCAGTTTGCTATTTAATTTACCGGCAAGTGTACAAGCACAATGCTATTTTAGTATACCATAAGGGCGATCGTCCTATGGTCACCCTTAGCGTAATCGGCAATATTCGCAAATGCGAGAGCGAAGTGGTGCCTGCAGCGCTAATATATCAATTGCGCCTTGTGACATCGGGTGACCATAGAACGAGAACTCGTGCTGTACGTTCCTCAATAGGCAAGTCAACATACCCATCTCTGTAGGAGTATCGTCAATGATGGACTAACTTCTTGGGAACCCCAGGGCAGTCTTTAATACTCTGCGCCGCATAGTGGATAGGATAATTTTAGAATAAAAAATTAAAATTAGTTACTACATTTTTTAGCTTTAATTGGACTGCCTACTGGTAGGGTCCTGAACGGACCGCCTCTACCGCCAGTTCCCTTGTTCGCCACTGGTGATCGTATACAAGATTCTTACTTAACCCATTCTAAATACACAACCTATGTGTCAATGTGTTTTGGGAATGAGATCAGATCACATGATTTCGACATATGTATCTATTTAAACAGTAATTTCGGGGTGGAAATCACGGATCGGATAAGCTGGAATCAATCGAACTACACAGATAAGCGCGGTAAAGTAATACAATTTGCAGACGGATCAAAATCCGAGAATATGCTGGTATTTGCAGTGAAGTGAGAAATACGGTGATCACAGTTACTTTAGGAAAATATGCTAGTATCTTTCAGAGACATACGCAATATTGCATTGTGCAACAGAAATAAATCAGAGGGCTTGTAAAAACAAACGGATCTGTATTGCCACAGACTGCCAGGCGATCCTGAGGGCATTAGTGAACCCCATGGTACAATCAAGACTGGCTTGGGAATATATTCGAGAAATAATTAGCCTGGCAGACCGAAATAAAGTTACTTTACTCTGGATGTCCGGACATTCGGAAATCGAAGGAAACGAAAAAGCCGATGATTTGGCAAAGAAGGGCTTTATTTATAAACCCAGAACCTGTTCTAGGGGTGTCCAAAAAACACAACACGGGAGCAAGTAAAAAGTTGAATCCAAGAGAAACTCAAAAAACACTAGAACAACACAACCAGGCAAACTCATGAAAATACCTTTATCAAGCGACCATCAAAGAAGAAGAGTGGAGAACTACTACAGGCTTAGTAAGAATCATTTTTTAACAGGACATTGTGTACTGCAAGAACACCTACAGAAAATGGGGATCAACACCGTAGATATCCAATGCAGACTGTATAATAGAATAATGACTGTAAATAGAGACGGCGTACCACATTCTATGTAAACGCGAGGTGCTGTATGTAAAAGTATCACTTTTAATTAAAAAGCATTTTTAGTAATCCCAGAAGAGATCTATAATACACTCTGTGGGTCATAATATTGGAACGGCTGGCATACCTTAATGGGTAAAGGGAGTGGGAGATATGGTACAAAAAGCAAAGGGGCTTCAGTCTTTCCAATAGAAAAAAGAAATGATAAATTACCAATAAAGTAACTCAGTGCATTCCTATCTGTTGGCCAACTCTCATAGTATAAACGTTTAACTACCTATAGTTTCTCTCCATCATTCAATTTTATCAACTCTCTCTTTGAACATGGAATGTCTCGCGACATCAAGTAATATCTTGAACTTAATTGAAAAAAAAAATATTTTTCCGTGACATACACATATAACTCTGCATAGTATTAAAGTAAAATTATCTTGATTAGCTTTCGATATTGCTTGATAGAAGTTACAAAAACGACGAAGTCACGGGCAAAATAGTCTAAAATACTTTTACGAAACTAACTCTTTTACTATAAAATTTGAAAAGAAAGTTTAATGCGATACATTTCAAATTTATAGGCTACTTAACTGTATTTAGTGTTTCTTCTAGAAAGAAAGCGTAATTTGACGAACGATATATATTATCCAAACTTTTAAGTTCACGTTTCAGGAGTAATCAAATATACTTACAGACATGAGTACGTACTAGGATTAGTTTCAAGTTCACGTTGTAATAGTGACGTCACCGCAGCTTGAAGGCATTCGTTCTGTAAAAGACAAACATGTATTAGTTAATGTCTCGTAAACGAGATATAAAATTATAAATGGGAAGGATGTCCATATAAATGATAAACTTGTCCTTTGGGGGCCGTCTGGAGGCAGTCATGTCTACTTTAAATTCCTCTATGGTTGCCCGTTTACGTGGAAAGAGCGTCATATCACGAAATGGGAGCGTATGCCCTTATTAAATTATCATTTTTATAGAAGATGTATACGGGAATTTGTACGTGTTTGAACATTTTAAATTTCGTACGCTATTTTATTATTTAGATACACTTATCTAATATAATATTTATTAAATGTAATAAAAACAAGTGACATGTCAGTTAGTAGTAGTAAGCCAATACAAATTGTTACACTTTGCATTGAACCGAAAATGACATTGATTTCAATAATTTATTTCGCTTTTTTAATCATAGACAACATCAGCGATATAAACGTTATTTTGAAGGCAAAATTTAAATTCATTCTCTTTACTTTTAATCTGGCAATTGCAATTACGACTTTAGAAAAACCGTTACGTCACTTAGCGGTTCCTTTTCGCGCGGGAGTATGCAACTTACGCGCCACGGAATTTAAACTTGCTTATTTTAAATTCATTCATTTAAGCGCCAAACTCTTAGACGCTTCGTTTCTTTTATGATCCTTTGTGCATCACTGGACGCTGCTATTGGTTCATCCCTTTTCTTTTGTACCTACTTACCGA
This sequence comes from Cetonia aurata, assembly GCA_949128085.1. Lineage (NCBI taxonomy): Eukaryota > Metazoa > Arthropoda > Insecta > Coleoptera > Scarabaeidae > Cetonia > Cetonia aurata. The sequence goes on from OX421885.1 coordinate 6,948,198, forward strand.
GCCTTTAAAAGGGCTGTGCACGAAAAACGCACCCTCTGTCTCTCGGTCCTTCGGTTCGCGTTCAGTTGATTTGCCGTGTGACGTACTCGTCTTGACTCGAAAACACAGATGCCACGTGCTTCCCACAGCTTCCGAAATCCCATTGTTTCAAGCTAGAGCTCAGTAACTCTGTTCTCTTCAGTTAATTCCGCCGTCGCAACGACCCTTTTTGACTCGAAACACCGAAAACCACGGAACAGCAGCATACCCAAAAAGCGTCGAACTCAGCTTCACGCTACAGCTAAGTACTACTATTCAAAACGTATCAATCGCTCTCTTTTATTTTATTTCATTACTGCTGCTATTTATATACTTTTTACTTGTAATTGCCAGTAACTTTGCTCTCGCACTAGCAGTCATTTACATATTTACTTATAGAAACGGATTAATTGCGTCACTTTTAAATTAACCACGTGCTATTCCTTCTTTTGTCTTAATTCTAATACCAGAATACAGCAAACACGTGTTGTTGTCTTTTACATTAATCTTAACCTCAAAAATCAGCAACCACGTGGCCAGTTTTTTTCTTTTTTTTTTTTTATTATTACAATAAAGTTATCGTCACGTTTTGGATCTTTCTTTGTTTTATTAATCATTACAGCGACTCCAAGCGTCATACTCGTGTGTACCGCTCTTTTTACCAAGTTACATCAGGTGTAGCACACACTGCGTCCCCACCACACGCACGCCTGACCGTATCAAAATAAAGTGAATGGTCGGGTTGTATCTGTATCCTCATGTCATTTAAAGATTTAAAATCAATTCCACATTGAAAAAAAAGCAGCAATTTTTCAATTTGAAATTTAATAGCCCAATAGTTTTATTATATGGTATATAACAAAAGATATCTTACGCGAAATAACAATCCATTACACATCTGCTGTAAATTATATGTTTGATAAAATTACTCTAACACCGTTCAGGATCGCCAGCACCTCGACTGAAAAACCGTGGCAAATCTGCACAGTGCCGGTTCTAAATTGAGTTTAATGTCCGTGGAGAAAACTCCTGCCCCCGTTCTCATGTTCGTTTTCGATCTATCTGTATAGATGGCGATCGAATATTGTAGTACGACCTCGGGGTCAATAAGAACGCGGTAGTGTCTGCTGAAGGCAAACGTGGGAGGCACAGCATTCTTTGCGGCACCAAAGAGAGGTGCCTTGGCGACACCCTCACAAATGATGCTCGCGTGACTGTGACTTCCGCCCACCACGTCCAGAAGACCCCGGGATTGCAATCTTATAGTCGCCCTAAGCGCTTCCTCCTTCATAAACAGGGTCAAAGGGGGGACACACAGGAGTATTTCCATTGCCGCTGTGGGCGGTGTGCTCCTATTATACTGCGACATGCGATGCGCTGCACATGTGACGGTTCGTTGCTGGCAACCATTCGTCTCACTCTTGGCCACCAGAGGTTAGCATGGGCCTAATTATGGTAGTATACAGCTACAACATAATTTTCTGGGAAAGTCACAAAGTCTTATTCAAGATGCGGCGACACTGCCAAAATGCCATACCTACATGCTTTTTCGGTGTTTGTTCTGAAGTGCTTGCGCCAGCTCAACCTCTTATCAAATACACCCAGATATTTCGCATCGTCCGAAAAACTGAGAGCAGTACCAAACAATTATGGTGGTTGGAATTGTTCCACCTTTCGTTTGTTGATAAAGGGTACCATCTCTGTTTTATCTGGATTTACAGAAAGTTCATTTTCTCTACACCAGCTTTCAATAGATCTTAGGTTGGCCTGCATAACATTACAGAGAATGCTCTCGAATCTTCCAGAATTTAGGACGGTGATACCGTCCGCATATGCAATTGTGTAGCAGATACATTGAGCATGCGGACAAGGTCATCTACCACAAGGTTCGACAAAACGCCTCCTTGGGAACAGCCTAAATCCACAATCTCCCTGAACCTGACATCTTCCATATTTATTTCTACTGCCCTCTGCTCTAATATACGGCATAGCCATCCTACGAGAGTCGACTCAACGCCGTGCGCAGTCAGGCCATTAACAATATTGTTGAAGGACGCTTTACCAAAAGCTTCCTCTATATCCAAGAATAAAAAGAAAAACAAAACATTATAGCTAGAACATATCCAATTAAGGAATGTGGTTGCTGTTACGAAAGTAAATTTTCTTGATTCTGTGTATGAAATAGACGGCAACGCTTTAACACGTTCTCGTATTGTTAAGGATCTTGGTGTTTTATTTGACTCTCGTCTTTCTTTTGTGCCACACATTACTAACTTATCAATTGCTGCGTCTAAAACACTGAGTTTTATATTACGCGCATCGAAATTCTTCAACAACATATCTCTAGTAAAAACTTTGTATTTCACCTTTGTTGTTAGCAAACTTGAGTATGTTTCTGTTATATGGTCACAACGCTATACTTATCTACAGCTATCTATTGAAAAGGTTCAACGCCGCTTTTTAAAATATCCTTTAAACTGGACAACCCGGAGAGAAGAGTCGGCTATACTTCGCTTTTGACAAGGCATGGTGTGACATCATTGGAAAGCAGACGGAAAACACACGGAGCCAAGTCAGTGTGGAAGATAATCCATGGAGTGACTGATTGGCCTTCTCTTCTTCCTAAAATAAATTTCTTTGTTCTCCGCATTTCTGCTCGTTCCTGTCCCACCTTCACGTTTCCATTTTCCCGTACCAACTTATTACAACATTCTCCTTTATTCACTATGTGTCGATCTGCTGATATGTGTTATGAGGACATATTCCATAATTCTATTAATAATTTACTATTAAATTGATTTAAATTCATTTTTTTTCTCACTCACATTTTGTTACAAATTCTGTTTTTTTTTTCTATTTACTTCTTTGGGAATTCTTATATTATTATTATATTGTGTAGTATTCATTGTATGTATGTACTGAACTTTTGTATTTTTACCCTGTAAATGGTAAACCGTTGGGTAATAAAGAAGCTATTATTATTATTATTATTATTATTATTATAACTAGAAACAAACTTGGGTTTCTGCCTACCAAGCGTCATCAGCGTCACTCCATGTGCAAACCCACTTTCATCACTACCGCATCCCAATCTTTATCCACCGTCGCGTGTTCGGAAATCAAGGGTTTAGATGTGCGCTCCCTAAGGAACACAACCCAATTTCCCACCCCAAAGACGATCGCCGCGTAAGCTGGTGATGCAATCCCAGATCTAGCTCGGACAATTCGTTGTTTTTTGCTAGTCTCGTGTAAAATGAGAACGCGCAACTGTGTATGTGTAGTGATTCCAGAAACAGTTTGCCATGGTACAATCAAAACATCAAGGAAAGAATGCCTAAATGCAATAAGAACTGAAAAATGCCACCAAACAATTTTCGCTGACAATAGTGAACTTCTAAACGCCGCGGCGCGCCGGCTAACAAAGGCAAGATGGTTAAACACGTGCATTCTGTTTCAAATACATCATTGCGCAAAGCAAATTTTCTGCTATTGACATAATGAATGGTTTTATTCATGCTATGAATATGGATTACTATAGAAATGTAAATACTGAACTGCATTTCAATGATTTCTATTCATTAGGGCTGTGTTCCTTTATATACTTATTGAATACCTTAGCTATCATGACGTATACTTTTTATCAAGGTATATATCTATTCGTCCTTGCAATAAATTGTAACCCATTACAGCAACGGACATTACCTCATTTAATACTTTATTGGGATCAAATGGTGAATAATTTCACGAAAATTGTACGTAAAAAAGAAGAGTATATATTTATACCATCAGCAAAATTATTTATTGAACGTATGAAAAAATAGCTACCATAACAAATATTATCCTTGGAATAATTTAAAATGATTTGTTATAACAAATTGATGTAATTTATCTGGACCTGTCAAAAGCATTTGGCGTCATTGATCATTCGCTGTTAATACAGAAACTTGATTCTTTTGGCCTGTCTTGCAATCTTGTGAAACTCTTATCGTCGTATCTGAAGGATAGATTGAGTTATGTAGTATATAATGGATATACCTCAAGTAGCTTCAGGGTCCGTGCTGGCGTAGGGCAAGGCTCGAATCTTGGCCCTCTTCTCTTCAATATTTTTGTAAACGATTTAATTACCTCCTTGGACTGTGAAGTATTGGCATATGCAGACGATTTAAAAATATATACAGAAGTTTTTAGCACTGCAGATTGTATCAAACTACAAACAAATCTTACCAGGACATATCGTTAGTGTGAAGACAATGGTCTGCAAATTAATATAGACAAATGTGCAGTTTTATCATACACAAAGTTATCTGATCCCAAGATGTATCAGTACGAAATAAACCATATTCCTGTCGCCAGAAAATCAATATTTAAAGATCTGGGAGTTCTCTTCGATAACAAACTTTCATTCTCAACGCACATTGCCTCAATTTGTCGTTCTGCATTACAAAGTTTGGGATCCTTGATTAGATCTTGCCGCAGTTTTCATAACCCTCTAACAATGAAAACACTATACTGCACACTGGTAAGAACCAAACTGGAATATTCATTCCGTCATCTGGTATCCACTATATACTTACCTAAACCTGTCTCTGGAACGCATACAGAAGTGTTTTTTAAAATATCTATCGTTTGGAACTGATGGAACCTACCCTGATAGAGGCTCACCTTACAGCGACTTTCTTCAACGACATGGTTTCGTGTCTTTGGAACAAAGGAGGCAACGGTATAGTGCATCGTTTGCATTAAAAATACTACGACACCGAATTGATTCGCCTAGACTACTATCTCAGTTATACTTCGTAATGCCCAGCTACAACAGACGGTCTTCTGAAACTTTACGCATTCCCAGATATAACACTAATATCTTACGAACGGCCCCACTAACACATATGGTTCAAAATATGAACGCTATTTACACAGAAGTTTCATTTAGTTAATTTCATTTATCCTACTTAAGTTGATGTATTTTGTTTGTTTGTTTTTAAGTACTTATTTCTATATTACATTAATAGTAATTTTGTTATATTTATGTTACTGTGCACCTCTTTCTTATTAATGTATATATGTCCTGTAATTGGTGTATGTAGACACTGTTGGACAATAAAGGTATTATATTATTATTATTACTATTATTATTATTGTTATTATTATTATTATTATTATTATTATTATTATTATTATTATTATTATTATTATTATTGTTATAACGGGCAGTATTTTTCTCACTGTAAGAACCAGAGAAGTCCATTTTCCTAAAGAAGGTGCAGAGCAAAATTGTGATTGTTTCCGACCTAACCGATGTCACGCTGAAAAAGTATCTTCACACAAAGGAATTTATTGGAACTAATTTTCCAAATGGATTACTCTAGTACTTATACTTTTGACGTTGGAATACCTGTATCTAATCTTATTGCAGAACCTAACTCATCTAGGTTCTAAAATGATATCAGCTTTCCGGAGATGTAAGTGGGTTTACCTGCTTTTAACCCTCAGGCGGCAAACAGATTTTAAACCACAAAAGGTTTATTTGGATTTAAATGACGTCGTCTTTATGAAGCATTCATTATATATGCCTCAACTATCAATAAAATCACATGGTGCTCTATTTAAGTTCTAACTTCACTTTTTCTAACTGTTATTCTTTTCTACCTTGTTATGTAAGCCATAAATCTGCTTTTTTCTGAATTGTGTTAACTGTATGCAATATTTTGTTAAAAACTTTCTTCTCTGTAATGTAAAACACATAATATAAAAAATGGTTACTTATTCATCTCCTTGATTTTACCGAAACGGAGAAATACCCCATAGGCTAAATCGCGTAATACTTTAGGGATTTTGCACGTCATTCCAGAAATACGTAAAGTTGTGTGTACGTCTTTACGATCTTCAAATGTACCTACCATACAAAATCGGTTTGTGCGGAACTGTGCTACTCACTTTTTTGGAAATTCCAATCTCATCTCGACGCAAATGAGCTTTTTCTGATGTAAAGTGAAGTATTATCTAAAATTAAATCAAGAGTTCGGCTTTACGTGACCGTAAGTGGGGAGTAAATGTAAAGCCGGGAAAAGTGTTTTAAATATGTTTGCCCTCTTGTCGAATTTTTAGAAATCATAAAAGAAGAGATATACGTGAATATAAAATGTGGTGCAATGATTCTTTATTGTGCTGGATATGATAGGGGCCGCTATTTAAATTGCGGCTTTACGTTAGAACCTCATAATTCCATTGTTGTGGCAAAACAAAGAAAAATGATCTCTATCGTGATTGGATAGGGCTTTGTTGAAGATTTTCCTTAGAAGTGATGTGGTTGTAATTACACAGCCTTTCATTTCCATGAAAGTTCAATTCGTTTCGTCCACCTCGCAGTTATATGGAATTCTGTCAAATTTATTTTATGCCAAGGAATTTAATCTGCGATTTAAATGGATAATTGGAAGAAATGCATTGTGTGCATGTCGTGGAATTTAATGAAATGCCAAGTTTTTCTATAAATGCATTCTATTTTTGCACATAAAGTTTTAGTTTTTAAAATAAATACGTTTAAATGTTTTGCTTTTTTAATTATTTGTCAGTCAGTAAGTTATCATTACAAAAGAAAGAATATAGAACAGAATACAGTTAAAAATTATTAGGTTTACGATGTGTGTAAAAGAATCACATTTAGCAGTGTAACCGCAAATCTGTTGTCCATAAGAAAATTTGCTGACCGGAAATTGGATGTCACTGAAGGTCTCTATAAATACGTACCATATTTAACTTTGCGGAAAACAAAATAAAGCAAAGAACAAAGCTTTACATTTCACGCGACCGAATTGTTAAACAGTGAACGTGCCATAGAGACGAGAAGGTTTGTTATATGTTCATTTAATTCCAGGAACATGTTTTCTAAATTATCTCTGCGAACGCTTTGTTATAATCCCAGAGGCGGCTCGAACGCCAAGCTCTTTCCGCAGGTTGCGTACTTATACATACGTAAAGTGAATTAAGTCGGGTTTCACAGCACCCTGCAGTGCACTGAACGAAAATAATTAAAGTAATAGAAATTGAAGGTACTGCACCGTACAAATGAATTTAATTTGAGCGGAAAGGAAGTGTGAAATGGTCTTGTAATCTAGTAAATGAGAAAATAAAGTAGGTGACAGTACTGATGCGAATTTTTTTGATTCTTCCTGTTATTTTCGCTCCTTTTACTCTTGTCTTTAGCTTATTTTAAATTGAGATAACGATCAGAACCCCTCGGTTTGTTATTTTAAACAAAAATTAATTTAATTTGTAGGTACATACTTATTTTTAATTTGTATTCCCTAAATATTTAACTAAGAATTTTTGCTATTAAATTTAATCTGACAATTGCGTATACGGGGCAAATAAATAGCCTCATTACGTTTTCGCCTACAAACTAAATGCAAATTTTTAATATGAATCCCGAGAAGTGAAAATAAATATAGAAAAGTCCTAGGTAGACCGGTAAAAGCAGGCCAATGGAAAATTGAGAGTTCTCGAATAACGGGATATGGAAAATTTAAATATCTTTCTATTTATGTTAGAAGTCAGTAGAGAATGACTTCTAACATAAATAGAAACAAATTTTTAAATCAACTAAAGTATTATTTATAAATTCATCCAGAGAGAATATATTCCAAATTTAACATATTTTATTTGAAAGACAATATTCAAATGTAAAATTAAATAGCTCAAATTGTAGAATATATGTACTTTAATTTTTTTTTGTGGAAGCCGCCTGGCATGGGTTCTCCGGAAACACTGCAGCTTCTTGGCCTTTTGTATTTAATTTTCCATCTCTTTTACCCATTGAATCATGCCAGCTATTATCCTGGTGTCCTGTACTAGTCTGTGCAGGTTTCTGGATGATCGATCGAAGTAGGTGGTGCACTAGTGCGCTTAATATCACCTGGCTGTCTGTGGAAATATAAATCCACCAGATTTTATCAGGCATATTCTCCTAGTGGAAGAGTGATCATTGCATTTCTCATCTCACTGTACATCCCAGCTGCTATCCCGTTCTCGGTTTTTGTGTCTTTGAATGTCTTTGTAGTTGGATTTATTCCAGCCTACTTGGTTCTTGATTTTCAGCTCAAAACTTCTGCTAAATATATATTTCGAAATTAGGTGGTGGGATCTTATTCCCAGAAGGATTAGCTTCCATATGATGGACAGACAATATTACTGTCTCCCAATCTTGCATATCTGCCACTTGGTAATTCTTACAATCTGAGATGCCCAATTCTTGTCTGTCCCATTATCACCAAATCGAAAGGAGCGAGGTCTAGATTGCATTCCATTGCTGCTATAGGAGTAGTCCCCATTGCTCCTGTTATTATTCCTAAACACGCACGCCTCTGTATCTTGTGGAGGTCAGTTAGAGCAGTTTACTGCTACATCTTGTCCACCATACCAGAACTGCATAAGTGATCTGACCACCGAGGTGTATATCCACATCATATTTGGTCTTAACTCCCACGTTTTGCATGATCTCTTCTAGCCAGTATAAGTGTTGTCTCTACCCTAGTTTTAATTCTTCGAAGCTGTCGATTCCAAGTAAGCTTCGAGTTAAGAATGACCCTAAACATATTTCACTTCATCGGACAGCTTTATTTCTTCACTTTAGGGTTTTATCGGTCTTAGACTATCCAACTTTTTTCTTCTCGTAAATGTCATTTTAATGGTTTTAGGGAATCAATCTTTAGGCCTTCCTCCTCGGTCAATTCTTCTACAACTTATAGAGCGTTCTGTATTTTGTCCCATACTACGTTGTTGAATTTACCCTGGGTCAGAATGACAATATCATCTGCATATCCAAGTTTTATGCACTTCATGGTCCAGTCATACTTATAGGTCGTCCATGACTAGGTTCCACAGTAGCAGGAACAACACCCCACCCTGCGGATATCCTTTTCCAACTCGAGTCACTAGTGGTTCTCCCATGATGGTCGTGTAAACGCCCTTCAAGCAAGCACTCTGTCCATCTGCAGCCCGTTTCTTCGAACCTTCCGTTCCTTTTTGTTTTGGAGATTGATCCTGGGGAAGTCTTATAAAATGCTCCCTCTATGTCCACAAAAATTGTGCACAAAACCAACTCCTCAGCTTGCGGAGCATGTTTAACTGTCCGTACAAGTTAATGTATGGCAGTCTGTGGATATTTCTGGTTGATGCGCAGCGTCTCTTATGTGTTTGTCTAGCAGTCTTTCGAGAGTCTTAAGCATAAATGACTTCAGAGTTATTGGTCTCAGAGATTTTGCTCCATTCCATCCCGTTTTGCAAAGTTTTGGAATGAAAGTATCTCTGATAAGCTTGCAAGCCATTGGAGTGTATTCCAATGCGAAACTTCCACTGAGTAACATTCTAAATTTCTACAAAAAGAGGTCCGAACTTTATGTGGCATAATTTGGATAAGTTCCATCCGATCATGGCGATTTATATGGATTAATTGCACATTTCACCTTCCCCACATTCATCATTTTGCTACCTGCTAGTTTCCCCTGCATGCGAGTCTTGAAGGTTCCAGTTCTGTCTTACTGCAGTCTTGCAACGTTAGATTAATTACACTTTTCGACTATTGTCTTCGGGGTGCTTATCAAATGTTAAGCATTCAATGCGAATTAGAGTGGCATTATAATTGCATATATTTTATTATACATAAGTAAAAAGAAAATAACACTGCACAATGAAGGAAAATAAAAATAAAAAGATATATAGTATAGAATATTACGAATCAAACCAAATCAATCAGTGGGCCTTAACATCAATGCCACTAAGACTACCTTAATAGCATTCATAAGGAAAAGAGAACCCAGTCTCAAGACCATAAATATAGATGGGCAAGACATAGACTGGAAGAAGGAGGTGAAATATCTAGGACTCATCCTGGATAATAAACTTCTGTGGAATAAGCATGAGCTTGAAGTAATTAACAAGGCGAAGAAGGCCCTAATGGTTTGTAGAAACTTTGCAGGAAACAATTGGGGTTGCAACCCAAAAATACTGCTCTGGATGTACACAGCAATCGTGAGACCAATGATCACTTATTGGGCAGTGGCTTGGAGCGAGAGAACTAATCTCTCTAAAGTGCAAAGATTATCATGTGTATGCATCACTGGCGCAATGAGAACCTGCCCAACAGCAGCTATTGAAGTGGTACTAAATCTTACTCCTCTTCACATTTTTGTGGAGAGCATAGCTAAAAGGACCACACGTAGGATGATCAGGGAAGGAATGGCTAGGCACAGGCCTCAGCCTCCTACAGGTGACCAAATCTGGGACATGCCCCGAGATGACATGCCAAGGAAGTTCAACTTTGTGAAAGATTTTACCACAAAGCTTAGCACTAAGAGTGAATGGGATAAAGATACCATTTCGAAACTCAATAGAAACGCCATTAAATGGTACACAGATGGCTCCATAACGGCAGAGGGAACTGGAATAGGGATATATGGGCCTAGAACCAAATATTTCAAAAGCTTGGGGATGTACCTAAGTATCTTCCAGGCGGAAATACACGCTATTGAAAGATGTGTCCAGGTCAACATTGACAGAAGCTATGAAAAGCAGGAAATTATCATAATATCTGATAGTCAAGCAGCCATTAGGGCGCTGAGGTCAAACATAATCAGCTCCAAAATGGTTTGGGAGTGTCTACAAAAACTAAACGATCTAGGCAAAAAGAACAAGGTAACCCTTTTGTTGGTTCCGGGACACACGGGAGTGGAAGGAAACGAAATAACGGATAATCTCGCTAAGAGAGGGGCTAGAACACCTTTTGTAGGGCCAGAACCTTTTTGTGGGATAAGTAGCAGCATAACACTGGAGAAACTGAAAAATTAAGTAGAACAGAGAAAATCCAAATACTGGGAGAATCTCCAGGGAATGAGGCAAGCTAAAACTCTTCTGGGAACCTATAACCACAAGAGATCTGCAGAATGCATCAATCTGAGTAAAAATAATATTCGGATATTGACAGGGATCCTTACAGGCCATTGCAAACTGAACGGACACCTAAGCAGGCTTGGAATAGCGAAGGAAGCCGAATGCAGATTTAGTGGGGAATAGGACGAAACGTCCATCCATATACTCACAAACTGCGCTGCACTGTGTAGCTCAAGGGCGCTGCACCTGGGAGCATGTGAAATCGAAGAGGGAGAGTTACCTAATCCGGGGCCTTCGGACATTCTGCACTTTCTAAAAGGAATCAGACTGGACGGCCAGCTGTAAATACAGCGAGAAGAGGGGACACAATAGATCCTTCAGGTCGCAGTGTACTATCACCCTAATACCACACATACATACAACACTGCACAATGAAGTAAAATAAAAATAAGAAGGTAGTATAGAATATTACGAATCATTAATATGTAGCCTTGTGAGATTGGCGCATATAATTATTAACATTGTATACATAGGTTCGCAAGTGTCATTATGTTAATGCCCATACAGGACGTAGATTTGTCTAGCTATCTCTTTTATATTTTATTTATTTATTTATTTTATTTTAATAGTAGTCCAACAGTGTTACAAGAAAACACCACATAAAGGACATTTACAAATGTTACATATAAGTACAGTGTACAAAAAAATAGACTATAAAATAATTCATGTTCTAACAACAAGTACTTACTCCATAATACAACATAATAACAAAGAAACAATGAAAGCAATAATAAAACAAATATTAACACTTAACTAATAAAACAAGATAAATTTAGTAACAAACTTAGTAATAAGAAGGGGTCAGGATAAAATACACTAAAATTACGAGTCATATGCATTAAAGGAGCTTTTTGAAGAATATTGGAACGACATCTGGGAATAAAGAAGGTATCTGTGATATGTGTATTGTAGGTAGGTGTTAAAAAGTACAATTCTGATAAAAATGACGGAGAATTAACTCTATGATTTAGTAAATCTAACATAAACCTCGCGCTGTAGCTTCTCGTCTTTTCTTTACTGAAGCAAAATTATATTGCTCAAGTGGCAGGCTCTAATTGGAGCCTCTGACGGGATCAATATATTTTTTTATGAGTTAAATACTTCAAAAAGCGCTTTTGTATACGTTCAACTACTAGATCAACGTAAGTATAAATCGGGTACCAAATTACCGATGCGTATTCCAATTTGCTTCTAACTAATGTATAATATAAAGCTTTTAATGTTTCAGGAATGTGAAAGTTACGGCATGATCTAATCAAGAAGCCTAAGACTGCCAGACTTACAAGGTTAATGTCAAACATTGGAGGACCTAAGAGCGCAAAGAGAGCTGTGTTGGTGTCTGCGGTTTATTCTGTGTTGCTATACGCAGCTCCAATATGGGAGAGTGCTTTAAAAGTCAAAAGAAACTGGCTACTACTGCAAAAGGTGCAGCGCAAGATACTAATCAGAGCTGCGACCGCGTACAAGACCACATCAACTGTGTCACTCCAGGTTATCACTGGGATTCCCCCTATAGATCTATTGGCAGAGGAGAGGAAGTACATATATGAACAGAAGGGAGAAAAATTAGTCAACCACGCAAAAATAAGGACACTGTATAAGATGGCAGGAGAATATATTTAGTGGTAAATGGACTACGGAATTAATACCAAACTTGAAAATCTGGATCAAGTGTAAAGATAGAAGCGTGGATTATTACTTTACACAGGCTCTGACAGGACATAGGATTTTCAGGTCCTTCAGAAAGAGGATAGGCAAAACAGCCGGAGATAAGTACATGTATTGTGGAGAAATAGATACCGCAGAACATACGATATTCTACTATGTACGTTGGATAGTAGCAAGACAAACAGCATACAAAAAGATAAGAAAAGACATAACACTACAAAATCTGATAGGTACCATGTAGAATGCAAAGAACACTGGGACGCTTTGCACCAGATGATCAACGCCATAATGAAGGAGAAAGAGAGGGAAGAAAGAGAATCGCAGGTAGAGTAAAACAGGTGAAGAGATGAACTACCTGGCGTTTTCGTGACGTAGGTATTCTACCAGAGATGGTTCCACGAAGTGCGCCTGAGGGTTCAGGGTGGTTTATAGTGGGTGGACTACGCATTGCGAGTCCCACACTGCCATGGCGTAGAACTTAGTTCATGGCGTCCATAAAGGATTTTACACCGGCAAAAAAAGCATTTGAAGCAGCTCTGCAGGTTTTATAAATATGGTTAGAAAAAGTTAATTGCGAATCAAACATGACACTTAAGTCCTTAAAGGTTTCTCTACAAATGTCGTTTTCATTAATGTGATACTGAAATGTTATAGGATTAAGCTTTGTGTATGTAACTACAGCACATTTATCAATATTTAATTTTAAGCCAATATCAGTACTCCAATGACTTATCTGGGTAATATTCTCCTGTAATTCTATACAATCAACAACACTATTAATTTCTTTTCTGTAGAGGTCTTAATGTCATCCGCATAACCCAATACCTTACAGGTTAAAGATGTAATAAAATCCTTTAAAATAAATTAAATAGTGGAAACCAAGATTGGAGCCATGTCCAACACCAGATGATGCACAAAACGCACCGGAGGTGTGCCCGTTATAAAAAATGAAATTGTGTCTATCTGTTAAGTAGGAAGCTATAAACTTTGTCAATTTATCTGGGAAACCAAAATAATTAAGTTTTTGCACTAATAAAGAATGATTAACAACATCAAAAGCTTTAGATAAGTCAATACATATTGCATCTACTTGGTCTCTATTATCAATAACTTCACTGATGTAGCGAGTGATTTGAGCAAGGTTCGTTATACTGGATCTTCTAGGTATAAAACCGTGTTGAAAACATGAAATAAGTGCATTTCTAACAATATCTGTGTATAAAATAATATAATAAAATAAAAGTTCGTACATTTTTGAGAAATTTAAGAGAATACAAATTGCCCGATAATTAGCAATGTCGGATATATTACCCTTTTTAAATATCGGAGTAATTTTTCCATTTTTTCATTGTTGTGGAAAGATGGATGTTTTTAGCGTTAAATTGAACAAAGCGGCTTGGCTAGGTAAGTTGCACATTTATGTATTGTGAAGCAAGGTATAGAATCTTGCCCTGCAGTTGATCGTGTTTTTAAAATTAGTATACTATTGATAATATTGTATGTCAAGATATTTCTTCTATGTTCTTTCCTACAATATACTACTAAAATAAGTACGATTAGTATATTCCGTGTTACATCTTGGTGAATTCATAAACGCATCTTATATTAAAACGAAATTAAAATTATTGTCACCTAAGGCATTGGTATCATAACAGAGGAAATGATAACAAATTGTTTGATTATTTCATTAAAAGAGGTGTAAAAGAACGCAAGGAATTGGTAGACGTCTAATTAAATAAGAAAAAAATTCATGAATTCTAAATTAGCGAATTTTCACCGCAGAGTGTGAATCACTGGCGAATAATTTACGTCTGAGAAATATCCAAGGCATCGTCCCCAAAACCTGCAGCTTTGGCATATTTATACGTCATCACATCTCCTCTAGCTAGCTAGAATGCCTTTTACGGTTTCTACCACACACCTTTAGCATGCAAATGAACTTACACGCATCAGTCAAAATCAAGTACGTTACTAAAGCTGTAGGCGCCTTATGAATTATTCAAGACGTTTCTTGATCAGTTAAGTGTGCGAATTGTGCAATTATACGAAGGCGAATAAGTGTGATGCTTTTAGCCTTAAATTAACTATGGGCTGTTTAGATTGCGGAGTTTATAAGTAAATACTGCTTTAATTGAAAACAAAAATATTTAGATTCTGCCACTAGTCTTTATTACAACAACTATCAAATTCGTTTAGTATATTAATATACAGCCTGTTAAAAAAAGGTTGTCGGATATTTTACCCAATTATAGTACTGGTGGAAATAAACAAAAAAGTCTTAGTCAACATGGGTCCGCAATTCAACTGTCTTTGACATATAGTCGATTGCATATTTTAAAATAAAAAAAAACATTTTTCGGTTTTGAGAATAGTTCCCTTTGTCAAACAACTGATTGTGACTTAAAATTAGTTCTGTCAGACATCTGTCATCAGATTATTTATCATTTGCGTCAATTTTTTTTTTGTTCTCAAATTATGCATAAGTATAGCAGTCGCCACGAGTGATGGCGAGGAGTAGGGATGCGCTGTACACGCTTTTAAAAGCGTGCACGCCCACTTAGCTGCAATAATACGTTCTGAGTATTTGTCAGTGGCGGCTCAAAATGTCTCTGTTAGGGGAGCATAAAGTGATTCACTCTCAAACGCGCGAAGTGGTTTTTAATGTATATAATTATTTTTTTAAAAGAAAAAGCACATCGGCCAATGTAAGTGAAATAAAACAGTTAGTGTCTGAAGCAACCGGTGTGTCAGTGCGAACAATAGAAAGAATTGTTCAGGAAGGACATAGGGCGACAAATCCCGCTGAAATAAAATTTAGAAGTTCTGGTAAGAAAAGACCGAGGCAAAAAAGTGTCAGTAGTTTACCAGAATACCAATTAAGAATAGTGCGGGATATGATATATGATTTTCATCGAACAGATGAACGACGTGTTACCGTATCGGCCCTACGGCAGAAGATGGAACGGGAATTAGAATGGAAGGGTTCGGATACATCGTTAAGAAGAATTTTAACAGATGTGGGATTTAAGTTTAGATGTGCGCAGAATAATAGAAGAGTATTAATAGAACGAATTGATATACGAGCACTACGAATTGATTATTAACGGTTAATCGGATTTAAATGTTTATTAGTTCATTAAGATTATATTAACATAATATTTTTGTTTTTTGTTGTGAATATACATATGTTCATATATTCCAGGAATAAATTAGTAGGTAGGCACTTGTAAATAGTAGTAATTAGTAAACAAAATACTTATATTGTCCGGAGATATCCCCTACTAATAAAACCATTTTATTAAATTTTTAATTACATTAACGTTGCATTATTCAATATTAACCTGCACGCCAATGGTATAGAGAAATTATATGCAGAGGCGATGGTAAATCCGTTGTGCCCGTCTACTGCTGCGCGAACCTACTCCCACCGCTCGCCATCACTTGTGGCGACTGCTATACCACTTAATAAACATCGTTTACTTACATTTGTAGTGTTCAGAATATAAATCATATTTAAATGTTGTTAAACAGATGGTTCGACAGTTATTTTGACACCCGAACCCAGAAAAAGTTCAGAATTTTAACAGAAGAGTGCAGCAAAATAATGGAAGTGCTGCGTTTATAGTTTAATTCTGCATGTGATTCCTATACCCGTAAAGTAACAGAAGTGACGCGTTTATCGTTCAATTCCTATTTCAATTCGGTAGAGTGGCGCTTTTTATCACGTACATAATACAATTTTTGATTTCTAATGAAAACTGCTCGTTTTGTAGGGGTTAAACTGTTTCTATTAGGTATAATATCCTTGTTTCATTATAGCCTTGGGACAACTAAATTCTGCTTAAGTAGTATCTAAACAATGTAGTTAAAGTAAGTGAGCGTAGTAACTGAAACTAAATATGTTAAAAAAAAGTCCACCATTATGATTAATGCAGAATTTACAACTGTTTAAAAATAAATTTGTTGCTTTCCTAACGGAACACCCATTAATATTAGCAAACGCTTTTCGTACAGCCTCTCTAAGGGCACCTAGCGTATTGTATAATTTTTGAGGATATTCGGTGTCAATTCAAACATCAATAGTTTGCTTCAACTCATTTACTCTTAATTGATAAGAATAACAGTCATTTTACCCTTCCATCGCTATGCTATATATCAGCACACTATTTCATCGATTAAAATTTACTGAAGATATTCAACATCTCTTTAATTAAAATTTTAATCTAGAAAAAGCGAGCTCGTCCTTTTGAGCTGTGGTGTTCGCTTTAAATCCAATTTCGCAGCGAGAAATTCTTTATTTATGTATTTTTAGAAGTAAATGAATATCGGTTGACATCAGAACGGAGCTGTCGGAGCTGGTCTTGCATAACTCCGCCTACGTATTTAAAAATTCAACGTCGTAAAATTGTCTCTCATATTTATTCATGAGGATTGGGTGACCTAAAACTGAAGAATAAGAGGAAATAGAGAGATTTGAAAACTTTATACCGCTTTATTATTGTCGTATCGTGCTGTGTGATCTCTTAATGTCTTGCGTTAATTAATTTTAATTTTCTTCAGTAGATATATGTTTTCCAGAAGAAGGAAAATATAATGAATGTATTTGTGTAGGTAATGTCAAAGAAATAATAAGTAATTAATAATATATTTAATATATAATATTTGTATGGAGAATTTGTTATTATTTCACGTCTTTCAGCTTTACGACGTCGTGTAGTAGCTCATCTCTTCGAAGCATCAGGGACCGGTGAGAGTTCTGTAATTACAGATTTAAAATTGACAGCGGATTGGTCAATGACAACTTTTGTTTGAGATATGGATTGCTGAGAAGAGGCAATTTGTGGTTCGACATCGGTAGCGGTAGTTTGAAAAGAAGTTGAGGGTGTCGGTCCTGATAGTTGCGCTGATGAAAGTGATGGTTCTAATATTGATTGACTTTCTGTAACGTTGGTCATATCTGAACCAATGAAATCTAAATCGCTGAAGACGTTTCTGTTAAAGGGGTGAATGCCTGTGCAGCGATAGCCACTAACTGCAATATCCATTCGAGAAACTCGAGTAAAAGCAGAAGCAACAAACCCCGCAATCTCGTATTCACTGATTCTTACGGCAGGATTTGATCTCATCCACGAGGCACATGCATCATTGTAAGCAGATTTAAAAGGCTTCATGAAAGTACGATCAAGTGGCTGTAATTTGTGGGTCGTATGAGGCGGAGTGCTCAACATGTGGATATGATTTTTCCTGGCAAATTCAATGACATTTAAGTCTTTATGACTAGCATGTCCGTCAAGAATTAAGAGAACTGGATTCTCTGCTGTGGGATTTGAATATTCCACAAAGTGATGCATCCATTTCAAAAATAATTCGGCATTCATCCAACCGTTCGGCTGAGCTTCACCTATACTCTCTTTCATTCGGCACCGTGGAAATACGAAAAATGGTGGTACGAACTGACCACCAGCGCTCATTGCAAAAAGTACAGTTACATTTCTCCCACGTTCTGCAGATGTAAGTTTCCCAATCTGTCTTTGGTTTTTAGTAGCTAAAACTTTACCATGTTTTTGAACAATGCTAACGCCAGTCTCATCGCAGTTCCATATTTTATAGGCAGTGAAATTAAACCTCTGCATCAAAGTCTCAAGGCCTTTGTAGAATCGCTCAACCTGGTCTGTTAAATCCTACAGCTCCTTTTCATAAAGGAATAATAATAATTCTTTCCTGCAGATTTTTTTTCTTTATTAAACTGGTGAGGCAATTTCAATTTTTCGGCAAGTTCAAAGGCGAGACATAGATATTCTTTTCTGTTTAAAGGCATTAGCCTATTTGCCAAGTCTTTAACGTATTCTGCCAATATTTTTTCGTGTTCAAGTGAAAAGGTATTGTGAAAACGACCCACAAGTGGCTCAATGGACATCTCGTTGGCATGTTTAATAGCACTAACTCTGTCATTCAATGTAGTTCGTGGCACCTGATAGCGATCTGCGGCTTGACGTGCACTCATTTCATTATGAGCCGCATTATTAGCCGTAGAAATGGTTCGAATTTCTACGGCTTCACGCATGTTCGCAGGATCCCAGGTGCCCTTCTTCTTTCTTTTCCTACCATCATTTTCAACGTCCGACATCTGTGTATACCTGTAAACGAGTTAAACTACTCAGAAATGAACTTAATCAATGGCCAGTACTGGAGGACAATGTTGTGGCCGGTACTCTAGGAAACAGAATAACATATTATGTTTGACTACATACACGAACGTATGAACAAAGGTTGATTAGAAACATATTTTATAATAGCCATATAAATAACCAATACATACCAGGTTTGACTTGTTTCAAACTCGTTATTTCAACACGAAAAATCACCAACAGAACTTTGGTTGCGTAGTGTACGTCTATCACGCTTTTCACAAATCTTTGCACTGACAGTAAACTGGTGGTGACAGGTCGTCACCGCGCGGGGCATATACTTGGTAGAGTGTATCACACTAATAGCGGTATGAGTCTCAGCGCCACTCATTATAGAATATTAGAACTAGCAACTGGGCGGTACTGGATGCCGGCCGGTACTGGGGGACACTCCCCTACTATTTGCATTTACTTATACCTGGTGTGAGGTACAAATATGGTCACCAGATGACACGTGAACTCCCCGTCATTAATTCTGTAACCATTACTCTCGTTTGTCGTTTTATTTGGTGAATACACTTGCTTCTTGGGCGTGATAAATATATAGCGTTGAAATTAATACCTCTTCAATGCAGTCAAAGTGACACACCGTTATAGGAAAGACAATACAACATACCGTGATAGGTACATTATCGAAGATCAAATCCACAAACTTTGTAACAACGGCGTTCTTTTGGTTCGGTGTACTGATGTTCACTGCTTACTCGTTCCTAATTTACTTAAACATATATTTAACATTTTTGCGCATTTTAAAAGGTTATTCCTTAATTTATTATATTATTGACATAAACCAAAACCAAATGCAACGTCTATGGTGTTGCTTAGCGTGCTGCAGAGGCGCCTTCTCCAAATTGTAGGTTTTATTAAGAAAGCGCTGTTTCAAATATTGCGAATATTCTTTTTTCAGAGTAAAGTTAGCAATATACGTTGCAAATATGAGATTTCTTTCTTTTGTTTGCATTTTCATTACGGATATTCAAAACAGTTCTTCTGAATAAATTAATCTTTTGTGCAGACGAAGAATTAATCAATATTTTGTGTGTGTATTCGTGAAAGATAAGTTTAGCTAAAACTCACAGTTGCTATATTAAAAACAAACAAATAACGAGCACTATATTATAGCACACGCAATTGGTTTACTGCAAGTTCGTATTTTACAAATATGATTATAGACGCAATCCAATCAGTAACCCGATTTCAATTGTGTTACAAAAAGGGTTTCCTATAAAATTGCCGCCAAATTCCAATAAAATTGGAATGATTTTACAATGAATCCCAATGCGTAGGTTCAGCCAATGCTCCAGGAAAATTGTACCACACAGCAAACAATGGTATAATAAAATCAAATAGTCCTGTTTGTTTGGGCGACGAAGCAATATTTCCCAGTAATTCCCATGTCCTCTGTACTCATTTTAGTTAATTTTCCACATAAATATTAGAACCAAAATTTGGATAGATATTTATTACAAAAACTTTACCACCACAAAAGTAAAACCTAGTTACATTCATTGTTACTTGGGAATTGAATTGAGCCATTTAGAAACCTTATTGTTTACTCCGCAAAGCGTATACCGCTAATTAGAAAGCTAGGAGACGAGTATGCGAAGAAGACTGAAAGTTTTAGATATGCGGAAAGGAGCTAATGCGATTTTATTATTAAGGGATTCGTTTCGCAAATAAGTAGGTTAGGGAAGTTTATCTATTACAATAAGCAATGCTATATGTATGTAGATTTATTACTGAAAGCTAATTTTAACGAAAGTGCTCCTACTTTCGCTTTTTAAGGATGAAATTTAACCACATTTTCTATATATGGTCAAATATGGCGCAAATTTCTTCTCTCCAACTAAAAATAAATTCTAGTCACAAATTAGTTGCATCTTTGTCCTTATTGTTTTTATTAATAGTGGCCTCGGCTTTCACCATTAGCCCCGTACATACATGGATTAAGTAATATCTAACCACCCGAATCATCAAGATAGACATGGACACTTTTTCATACCCGCGGTCAATCGGGTGGGTAACTAATGAAATAGATAAACACGGGAAGGTAACCCACAAAAAGGAGAAATACCTCAAAGGAAGACTACAAAGGAACGAAGCTAGATATGGATTCAAATTTTGCACATGTGTTGATAAATTGGATGGTTGATATCTATTCTTTCCAGAGATAAATACTGAATAAAGTCATAATAATTTGATATGTCTAAAGAATCCTACACTGAGAAAAATGGATTGTAGAAATTAGATCGTAAATCTCTTTATGTTAATTACTAAAATAATTATTGTCAAAACGACAATATGTGGCGTATTAAGAGTAAAATAACCAGATTTTATCATGCTTATAGTAAGAGGCAAAATCTGGATGTTACCATCTACATCTTATGGATGTAACAATTAATATACTCTATTGCTGAAAGCCTATATAATGACATGGATTATATAGATAGTCGCTGCGATTGACTGCGATATTATCAGGTATTCGATGCATATTCACTTTCTAACATAAATGTTTGTAACGCTCTTCCCACCCCTTGCTCTATTCATTGTCGATCTTTACCGAAGAAATCGACTAATAAGCTGTTTTGCCGCGACAAAATTACTGACACGTGTTATGTACGTGTGATACAGGTGTGCGTATTCGTGTCGGTGCATGTTTGTGTCTGGTCGTTCGTTGATTTCTGTGCATCGTAAGCAGAAATGGATGTAAACGTGGAAAACATTTTAATCGAGTGGGGGTTTCCACAGTTAATTAATATATTCAAAGGTAAGTAATAGATATTGTATGCATATACTTCGTAGTGAGTACTTTATGCTTTGATAGAACATTAACCTAAATCTAACCTACTAGTGATTGTTATGTTAGTGAAAGTAATACACGTTGGATTTTTGTAATAATGGTTTTAAAGACAAATAAAAAAATAAAATCAATATTATAGTTTTTATTGTGTAATATTCCACTTTCCTTATGCATGAACTGGGTAAAACTTTGTATAGTACTATATTTTAAATTACGGGTAAGTATCGCTGTATAGTGCCCGCATATGATCCATTATATTATTGTTTACTATCTACTATTTTAAATGCTAAGAGACGTTAGATTATTATATTAGAAAATAATATTGTAAGTACTACAAGGCTATATGGTAAGTATGAGCATCATGTATCGTACATAGTAAAATATTACATTATACTGGGTACAATATAAAATGTAACAGTTATTATCAGAGATAGTCAGTGCTACTAGACATTTTTTTCACATTTACTAACATGTATGCTCAAATTAATAATACAAATATAGTACACCAACTTTACCATACGAGTTAATAAAAACTATTCACAGAAATTTACTATACAGATGTTGTCACCGGTAATATAAAATATGATTGTCCCTATAGGAGCTATAAAATATATTAAAGTATACTATATTTATGTTAAAGAGTACAATCTATTTTTCTCAGTGTAGGAAGATATTGGTTAAGATCGCTAAGTTCCTTCTAACAATTATTACACAAACTATTGCCATATATTTTTATTTTAAAAGGATGCGTAGGAAATCTCCCATGATTAAATGTTATTCTCAGTATTTGCGATAGCACTTTCTTTTTAATGTCAATTTTATTATACCAACGATGATTTTTGATATTTGGGATAAGATACAATAATTGGTAGGCTTATTTACATAAGTCTGGTTATATCGTATCTGCTAGTTCTTATACAGTGCTTTTTTAAAATTTGTTAAAATATCGATATGTGGGATCTGTTTGTTATTCATATCTGTTTCATGCATGCGATTTTACCTGCAATTTCATTGGCAAAAATCTCCGAATATCCTTTATCCCATCTGAACTGAATTGATTTTTCACGTTGTGAGACACAAATCTAAAAGTTCTGTTTCACCAATGAGAGGAGAAGACGTGTAGTTAAAGTTATGTAGGTTCATCAAAACGTTTTTGTGGGCGCTAAATGCTAGAAAATGGTTATTGTGCAAGATCATTATGTGTTCAAGAGCTTTCTTTATTGCGATCACTTCAGCAGTAAAAACACCTTCCTTAGGGAAAAGTTTCTGGCGTATGTCTGGTGGTTATTTGTTGTGATATTTTGTTTACTTGTTCGCTAGTTTTTCTCATTTGTAGTAAAAAACTTGTTGAGTTCATTTGCTATTTATTTAGATTGTGTTACAATTTCACCATTTTCTTTCGTCATTCTTTAAATTTTGAATTTAGTTTTTGATTTTTATTTATATGATCATTTGTTATTCTTCATATTTTATTTGTCGGCACCCAAATGAAAATTTGCTAACAATGTTTGTGTTAAAATTAAATAAACAGACCAACAGAATTCTTCTATATAAGTTAATCGTAAGGATTAAGCAGTGCAGTTGCATAAAACTGAGCATTGTTTAAGGGATAATTCTTATGCAGTTAACGACTTTTAACGCTACGCAGTACATGCTAATCGCTGTTGTTACTTGCAAACCTTGGCTTCTTCTTTACAAATATGAATAAATATTCTTTCCAGAATATTTTCCTGTGAAGTTGTACCGGAAATATGTACTTTCATATTTATTTAAAAGCGCTATTCTATTCATTCGAGTGATCTAAGGTACTAGTTCATTTCAGTTTCAGAAATTTATTCGAGCGAGTCCTCATAAAAAAATCATGTAATTGCATTAGAGAGTTGACGATGCTAATTAACTTCAAGAAAAGTTTGTGACCTCAAACTTAGTATAACTGCATGAATACAAATGGATTTGGTTGTTTCCTTCGAGCAAAACAACATTGGCGTTTTTGGACTGATTATACTACTAACACGATGTGATTGCTGAACTACCACGAATGTGAACTTATTTAGCCGATTATATTAGGGCCAATACTTATGCGCGTATTGGAAGGATTGTAAGAGTGGGTGAAAAGATGGCGAATTAGTTAAATACGGTTGTATCGTTAATCATTTAAAATTAAAATAAAAGTATTGAAAGAAAAGTGTGCAACATATGTAGAAACAATGTTTTCTTCGTCGTTAGTTGCGAATATACTGCATGGATAATTTATTACCTTATTAGTCATACTTAGAATTAGTAAGGTTTCTTTTATTATAAGTTTCTATCAGTCCGTAAATTATTTAGCCCCTTTTAAAATCGTAAGCAAAACGATAAGATGGTTCAAATTTAACTACCTATATTAAAGTATTGAATTGGGAAAATGGGACAAAATTATCCAGATATTAATGAAATGATAAATGTTTTAATAGTATAAAAGAGCAAAAGCTGAATATGAGAAATGTAAATAGGTACTTTATATTAAAAAATTTGTGTACCAGGTGATTCAGTAAAGCTGGCAACTGATGGCTGTATCTCGAAAACTGCTATGCCTAGAGCTTCGGGACGAAAAAGTACGTAACCAATGTGGCCACCAGAAGTATCCGAAAATTATATTAATGTTCGAAATTTCACCGCTAGGGGGCGTACTTGCTGTGTCAAATCATAACATTTTAAGCGGTATCATCTCAGAAAATTGCAAGTTGAGCTATAGTTTTGAATGGATCCCTCGAAAGCTGAGTTGATGTCCCATTATTTATTTAATGACTTTTTTTCGTATCTGCCATAATCAGCAATGGGAAAGCGAATCAATTGTTTAATATGTAAATTTTAATATCTCCTAAACCGTTCCAGCAATCTGAATATTTTTGGGCTCGCTCGATGGAGCATTTTATGGTTTTTTTTTTTTAAATTGTAAAAAATTTAGTTTAAAATAGATAGACTACAGGGGGTTTTGTGTAATGATTACATATTTTTGTGAATTTCAAGAAAAAAATAAATGTAACCCTGCTGTAACAAGTGTCGCAAGCTAAATTAAATTGTTGAAATTTCAGCGCCCCAAATTCCGTACTAAACATTAACATACCAACGAAATTGAACTTCGCATAACCAGTGAGGATTGCTTTCTGACCAATAGCGCATGTTGTGTGTATTTACTTTCCCCGCACTGGAAAAAGTTGATTTGTCAGTCCACAATATCTGTAATAAAAACTTTTGGTTTTTATTGTTTTCAATCGGTGATAAAAATCGCCATCCTTTAACTATTGATGTAAGATGACGTGGTAAAGATGAAACTTGCGATCTCTTAAAATCCGCTAAACTGTAGAATAGGACAGTTGTAAATCCGTTACCAAATTCCGAATGCTTAAATGTGGATTATCAGTAAGATAGGCTGTTTGGAAATAAATTACGCCTTGACTGACTTTTTTGTTTTGTGTAAAAATGATTTTATTAGCTTAAAAATATATTAACACGCTACGTATCGTCTTACTACACTCGACATCTTAATTCTTAATTATATAAAATAGGTTAGGTCCGCTGTGCGCAAGAACATTTGCCAATGGTTACAGAAAGTGAACGCCACCAACAGATGTCACCACGTGTACAAAAACTAGTGAAAAAACATGCAAAATCTTAAACATAGGCTAACACGTTTATGATATTTACATCATTTCTCGATCTTCATATTCTATTTCTATCTGCAACTGGTCCAATTTATCCGGTTTTCAAAACCTTCCTTGTTCGATTTTTTAATACAAACTTCACGTTTAATTAACTGCGATCAACCTTGACACACGAAAATGACAGAATAAACAACGGCCTACTTATAAGACCGGCTGCGAAATCAACGGTAAATTTTTGCTACATATTAATCTTTATTTTTTTTCTTAAACTTCACCAAAATATGTAATCACTACAGAAAACCCCGTCTAGTTTACCTATTTCAAACTAAATGTTAGAACGACAATTTTTCTAAAAAAAAAAACCCATAAAATGCTCCATCGAGCGAGCCCAAAAGTATTCAGATAGGTTGAACGGTTCAGGAGATATTAAAATTTACATACTGAACAATTAATTGGCTTCCTCGTTCCTTATTATGGCAAATACGAAAAAAAGCCATTAAACAAAAAAAGTGGACATAACTCAGCTTTCGTGTGATCCATTCAAAACTATAGCTCAACCTGCAATTTTCTCAGATAATACTAATTTTATGATTGAAGATATCCGGTACGCCCCCTAGCGGTGAAATTTCGAACATTAAGACAATTTTCGAACAATTCTGGTGGCCACACTGGGTATGTATTTTTTGTTGTCCCGAAGCTCTAGGCTTAGCAGTTTTCGAGATACAGCTGGTTGCCACCAGCCACCTGAATCACCCGGTTTCATTATTGAATTTAAGTAAAAGATCCGATAAAATTTCTAATTTAATGGCCACCTGTTATATACAACATTTTCTTAATTGTTTAGACGTTGTCCAATAAAATCCCGCCATGTATTAATTTTCATAAATAAATAGTTTACATTAATTTTTTAAATTATTTGATTCCAATTACTCGATTACCTATCATGATATACGTTTAACAGAGATATACACATAAAATTAAGATACGTAAAGTTCCAACAAAGTTCCTAACATTATCGTTTGACTAATATTACGAATTCATTCGGTGCGCGTCTCAGGCTATTAGCTGAGCAAACAACATAGTTCGCCTATTAAATCTGAGCAAGTTGCCCGGAATTTATTTGTCTGAAAATTTCTTTCTCCTTGTTTGCATACCATGTTTGACTAAGGGTTAGGCGATGAGAGGGTGTTATGTAACCGTGTTTGTAAATTTATTCGTGAAGGTGGGTAGTGATATATTCTAAACGCGAAAGGCTACTTCACCTATCCTTTATATTTTACATGCTATAGGTAGGAGGTTAAGCATACAGAGTTTAGACCGTGATGCATCCTAGGGTTTCCTTTAAATTAGGATAAATACAAAATTATATGATGGACACACAGTGTGAATTAACGTTTGGAATATCTCATGTTACTTGTTATGATTCTGAAGTCCTCCACGTAATTCCAGATGAAGTAAATCAACATTTATAGCTCAATGATCAAGAAGGGAGAGCAGCACAAAGCAAGGAAAGAGTAAATAAATATAGTGCTATGTTATTTTATATAAATTATGATTTATGAAGCCCAAAGAATGTTTGACAATTTAAATTGTGTTTATATCAGTGTATTGTATATTTGTTTATCTACTAATAATGTAAATAATGTAAAAATTCTGACGAATAACTTACTTGATCGTCGAATTATGGTATATAATGGTTTTTGCTTGTCTAACTTCTTTAGCTTGCATCTTTTATCAGCTAGACTTTCAGGTAAGTCTAATCCATTTACTATTTTTGAAGTGACAACGTGTTACCGTTTTTCTAAACAGTATCGTTATCAATTAATTAATTAATTTGTTTAAGCGTTCTCTAATTAATTTAGGTGGTATCAGGTCAGATTATATGTGCGATTTTCAATGGGTGTTGGTGTATATATTATTTCTAGAATTGTAATACGTGTTAGTGTATATGTTTACTTGTATGTTGCGTACGCAAAAACAAACCTGTGTTTTTTCGTGGAACGTATGTCCGGGCACGAACGGAGTTGGCAAATTTAGGGAGAATAGATTTGATACCGAAGAATAAGGAGAGGGTATTTTTACGAGGACGGACTCGCAGAAGTAGGTACATGGCAAGTGTAATTATTCTTATAAAAGAGAATTTCCTGTTAGTGAAAGTTATACATATTCTCTCCGATAGAATTCGGGATTTGAGGTAAGAAATGGTTGTGGCCACTATTTACTAACATGATTGACAGCATAGCTGTAGTAAATAGCTGGAGAATTTATAGAATAGCAAAACCACCATTTCCCAATTGAAGTTCAGATTGCAGCTGACTCTTAGTTTACTAAAATATAGTGGACAGCCTGGGTATACTGATGCTGTAATGACCCAACAATCAACATGTGGACGAACTTAAAAAAAAAAAAAACGCTTTACCAGATGTTGTTAGATTTGATGATATAGGAGATATACTATTATAAGAGAAGCCACCAGCGCAAGAAAAAAATGCAGATTTTGCAAAAGCAATACCATTTATTTATGCAAAAATGCAAGGTACACCCTGATTGTTTCGAAAATTTTCATATTAAACCGTACGATTTAATTTAACGAACTTTATTTTTTTTATTATTTAATATTTACTATCGCTTTCGGCTAAAGGTGCGTCTATGCACCCTTCATGTTTAAATATTACCCGATATTTTTTTTTAATGTAATGACAAATTAGTCTTAGTTAATGTAGTTTGAATATATTTTTTTATTAAAAATAAATTTTTTTTCAACGCCTTGGCCATTAATTGATTAAATGGGTGACAGTGGTTTAGAAGAAATTGAAAAATATTTCTTGGATGGGATTATAAATAATTTACAATTAAGTATACGCATAAAAATAAAAAGCAACGCTAATCTAGCTCAAACTTTTAGTTCCATACAATTAATGTATAAAATTTGCACTTCGATAGGTCTAAAATGAATGACCGATGCTCTATTGGAAATAAACGTTCTCTTAAGGTTACACTCCAACTTATACAACGCAAATTTACGCTATATGCAAATGACAACCAAATTCTATGGACATAAAGCTGTTATCCGTCAAATAAATTAAATGATGCTTCGTTCTAGTTTGATTCACAATGCACAAATAAAACTAATATCCTAGCAGAGTAATCTATGAACAAACATGGAATAAGTGGTCTAACTCCAAGCAGTTTTATTTTAAAAGAACCTTTATTTCCACCAGAGAAATTATACTTTCTTGACCTACCCTTTGTAAGCTAAAGATGTTAATATTCTGGTTCCGTCCGCCACTTTTTTTTAAACGTTGTTTTTCCCCGTCCCCTATAATTCTTATACTTAGCAAATATATTAGTAGATATAATTTACTTATAAAAAGCTATGTTTGCAGTCAAAATGTTTTACACTTTAAAATTTGTGTCAATACGACCTTCTTTTGTAAAATTATTTAGCAGCCCTTTATTTAACTATCACACTGACAAAAGTCAATGCTAGGTTTTCCACTATCACCAAACAACAATGCACAATCTCTCGACGCGCGTTTCGCTAACCAAGTTAGCATCATCAGGCACTGTTAATCATCTCCTGATGATGCTAACTTGGTTAGCGAAACGCGCGTCGAGAGATTGTGCATTGTTGTTTGGTGATAGTGGAAAACCTAGCATTGACTTTTGTCAGTGTGATAGTTATTGTTACACCAAAGGTTCCAAAACCCAATTACTGGAGCCCTTTATTTGATAAATTGAAATAAAAACTAGAAAATTTGTATTGCTTAAAAGGAAAATAAAAACAATTCGCGTAATAGAAAGCTAAAGTAGCCGTAGTCCTGTTAGCAATAACGTTTAATATTTTATTTTTTTTTTATTTTTTTTTAATTACTTTTTGTGGAATATAAGAGAGTAAAGGAAACTCATTACATATAAAGACGCAAATCCAGCAAAAAATGGAACAGCGTACGAGGTATAGGGATAACTTTCAGTTTCTGTCGAGGCTGGTCTAAGTACAAATCTCAACCATTTTATTTTGTTTGGTGTATATGGTGGATATCTGAAGCGTTGCAATTTTTCTCCAAATTCTCCCAAATTTCTGATTAAAACACCCTTTCTATGAACAAACGTGTCAAATGTATATTTACCATGATATGCACCCATTCCACTGCTGCCAACACCACCAAATGGTAAACTTGATACCGTTATATGCGTGATTGTATCATTAACGCAAACTCCACCACTGGAGGTATTGCTCAGTAAAGTATCTATTGTTTGCTCCCGATTTGAGAATATATATATGGCTAGAGGTTTTTCTCCTGCGTTTACGAAATCAACAGCTTGATTAATATCAGTTACGTTAATTATTGGTAGTAGAGGTCCAAATATCTCCTCTTGCATAATAGGATCCGTTACCTTAACGTTAATCAGTATTGTCGGTTCAATGTATAGATTATGTTCATCGACTCTCCCTCCGATTGCGATTTTACTGCGGTCTAAGAGTTTGCATAGACGATCGAAATGCCTATTATTCACTATTCTACCGAAGTCAGAGGAATCTTGTGGATTTTCACCGTACCATTCCATCAAGATGTTTTTCGCTTTTTCTAGAAAGATTTTTTGCACAGATTTAGAACACAAAATATAATCCGGTGCTAAACAGGTTTGCCCTGCATTAATGCACTTTCCCCATAAAATACGACGAGTGGCCACTTCCATATCAACATCGTCGTCCAAATACAAAGGATTCTTACCACCTAATTCCAACGTTACTGGTGTTAATTGTTTACTGGCCGCTCCATATATAACTTGGCCAATATCTGAACTGCCAGTAAAAAATATGTAATCGAATTTTTGGGCCAGTAGCTGTGTAGTTTCAGAAGCGTCCCCACATATGACTTGATAACAGTCGTCATTCAGGTACTCTGGTATTTTTCTAGCTAAGAACTGAGCGGTCGCTGGAGCTATTTCAGATGGCTTTAAAACAACTGCGTTACCAGCTGCTATAGCTCCTAATAAGGGTACGATAGATAGTAGTATAGGATAATTCCAAGGACTTATCACCAAAACAACTCCGTACGGATCTTTATAAATTATAGCTCTATCCAACATGTTAACACACCCAGTCGGCATACTTTCTGGCATTGCCCATTTTTTAAACGAATTCATTAAATTCTGAATTTCATTCTTGCACATAAGCACTTCCGTTAAAAGACCTTCTTGTTCGCTCTTGTTTAAATCCTTTTTGAGAACTTCTAGTATTTCGCTTTCATTTTCGTCGAGCATTCTAAGTAAGTTTTTCAGCTGCATCTCCCTGAAATCTAACTGCATAGTGCGGCCACTATTAAATGCAGTCCGGGCAGTATGTACAATAGCACTTGGTGTCTTCATGGCTGTCCATTCAATCCTCACTATAAGATTTCAAACATAACTGGTGCCCAAGTCCTTGTCCCTTTGTTCCGATAGAAATTCAGACGTCCAAAATGACAATAAAAAAAAATAACTGCAACTTTCTTGGACAGTGCTAACAACACAACAATTCTACACATTGCCGCAAATTTTCCTACAATCCAGTGTAGCAAAATTAGCAATAAATCTTGGGACATGGTGTTGCAACCTTTCAACATTCTGAAATTTTCATTCTGTCTACGTATATACTGTAAAATACGTAGATAACGTTTGACACTGTTCCATTACTAAATTCCACCAGAAATGTCAATGCATTTGTATACGTCAGTAAGTATCAATTTCACTTCACGCACTAGCGCGTGAAATGCTACTTCACGCATGCTTTTGGGTCCGTGAAGTGAACTATTATGCAATATGAGTACAAAAATGTATTTTACTATATCACAGAATGATTTTATGACAAAAATATACAACAGTAGGTGGTCTAGTAACTTAAAATTTCCCGCCAAATATAGTTCTACCTTTGATTGTTGGGCAACATGGTGGCGTAGTAGATGTTGGCGATATTATAGTAATGCATTGTAAGATGTATATTGCTAGCAGTTATAGTTAAAGTTCTGAGCGTACTCTGCTGTCATACCTCAGAGATGACAATACATTGGCTGACATTTACAAAATTTGAGGTTCTATTTTGCATCAATTCTTATAATCTGTGAAAAAAAAGTGCTGGATTTAAAGACACAACCTTCTGCATCGCTTATCAGATAGAATTAAAACGCAGTCTAATTACTTTTAATACGACGGTGATATTTTATTAAAAGAGTTACAATTATTCAGTCTCATTTTTTTGTAAATTTTTAATACTTGGTCATTGACTTCAATGACTTTCTAGGTATAATTTTGTGGCATTGAGAATATCAACTGCTGCGTATACTATGGTTTAATTTACTACCATACGTAAGTAATTCGTTGTCTAAACTGATTTAATTCTGTTTCTCAATCGTGCATATAACCTTAAACAACAAAAAAAACAGTTAAGTCAGATCATATTATTATTATTATTATCTGTTTACCGAAATTAGATAACTGGTGAAAATCGACCCATTAAACTATATATTTCTGTACAGAGGAAAGAACACTCTGTCTAACTATGTCATTGCCTACTACAATTTACATTTAAAAAAATCAGTGCATAAAATAACAACCTGATTTAACTAGTCGATTCTACCATTAAAGGGCTTTAAAAATGTTAAAACGGTTTCTTCGTATCGTTAAAGACAAGCGAGTTATATTCAGAATATCATCAGAAATCAAAAACAAAATTCGAATTAGAGATGTAAGAAGCTACATGAGAAATTAATGATAAAAGGAATGTGTTAAATTAGGATTTTATCTATTACAATTTAATATGAAAAGAAAAGTTCTTGAGCCGTTAAAAAACTTTTTTAGAAAATCAGATTACATATTTCGATGTCAATACATCATCTTCTGTTGTATGTCGTTCGGAACAATTGTCGAAATTACAGGTTGATTAGGTATTGTCATTTATGTAGTACCTGGTTTTGTTTTGACTCTTGCCGTACACATATAACAGAATTTATCATTTAGAACTAAATTTAGTTATACCGAGTTATTAAACATCCTTTTGTGTTTCTAAGATATGCCATAGTACTGTAAATTAACTTCTTTTGCCATGTAGAAGTTATTGTCGAAAAAGGTGGTGTTATTTACATCTTTACAGCTGGACGTTGTTGTTTGTCATTAGCCCAATTTACGTCTACAAAAGAAAACTTTCCATCTAAAGATCCAAGAAACTAGAAGATATTGTGAGTGCGTAAATCCACCTGACACTGTTCGTGGAATAAGTAACTTCTTTTGTTGTAAAAGAACGAAGACTTATACGGGACAAAAGCAGCCTACAAAGTTTTAGTAAGTTTTAACGATTTTATGTTTTCACCGAATACTTCGCCGATGGACAGAAACAGGATGTAATACATCAAAACTTTTCTGATACTTGTGTAGGTACTCCTTGTTGCTCGGAAATTATTTTATCACCTTTTCTCGTTATATGAATTTATTTCTTTTGTTAATTTTAATCTACGGTTAACCTGTACATGTTGCGTTAACGATAGGAAATGTTTATGTGAACATATTGAACATGCTAAATGGAATAACAGTTGCAAAACCATGTTCTAAACGTTGTCCTGGAATGACCTTTATATTTGTTTTGTTATTTATTTTTTTCTGGTTCAGAATATTTAACCGCTAGCGAAACGTTCTATTGAAATGTGTTAATTGAATGGCACACTAAAAGTGGTAACTACAATGTTCTTAAATCTCACAAACAGGAAAAAAAAACACAAAGACAGAAGCACATATTTATTTAATTTGACCCTATTTGAGGAACTGCCTACGAACTGGCCCCCTTGTCGTAGCCAGTTTTAGAGTAAGTGCTATTCAGTGATATTGACGTAGGTACTTTTATAGAACGTTCGGCTATGCAATGCTTTTTTATTTCGCAAATTGTGTTGTATGTGGATGTGATAGGAAAAAATATAAATCATGTTTGAAATCACAACCACATATTTAGTTCCAAACTCCAGCGAGTAAAACCTGTAAATTAGTGTAATTCTGGGCAATATAATAATGTGTTGCTCATATTATTTCCAAAGTAATCGGATTTTATCATACTTATAGTAAAGAGATGGATAACTGAAAGCGAGTTGCAACTAGCTATGTACAAAACAGAGGCTTTAATCATCACACGTAAAAGGAAGTTGGATACCTAAAACTGGGTAGTAACGAGATAGTTCCCAAGAAATACATCAAATATCTTTCGCTACTCTTTGAAGGCGCATGAAGTTTTAGGTACATCTACTAAAAGCCCCAGGAAAGGCAGAGGACAAACTAGGCAGGTTGCAAAGGCTAATGTCAAATATCGGGGGACCATCGAGTACAAAAAGAGAGATTGCAGTAGTCCTTTTCCTAATGCTCGCTCTTCTGGAACAAATCCAATGTAATATACTTGCCAGAGTGACATCTGCCTACAGGACTGTATCCACTGAAGCTCTGCGGTCCTCACTAGCGTTCCGCCGGTGGACCTTCTGATAGCAGAAATATCTCTACTGTACAAAAAAAGGGGCATGGTATCGCATAGAGTGGCCAAGGAACGTAGCTTAACCTCCTGGAAGGAACGATGGGATGGAAATGCTAGTAAGCGTTAATGGACAAGAAAATTGAACACGTACTTAGGTGGATTGGTGAATAGCAAACACAAGAGGCTGGATTTCTATCTCATACCGAGAGAAAAATATGGTTTACTTAACCATTTATCAGTTAACTAAATGTATATTTCTTTTGAAATACTAGCAATGCGTTTTAATGCGTTTAAACTTACACCTAAAACGTTATTTTAATCTTAAAAGTATTTGGTTTAACACATCTTTGCATTCATTTGACCATTTAACGGTTAGAGGAATGCCAGCAAATGCGTCCATTGTGGAGTGGTAGATATGGTTGAACACACAATGTTCCAGTGTGCCCGGGGATGCCACGCAAGGGAGGCGGCAAGATGGGCTCTTCGTTCCCATATAACACCTGAAAACAGCGTGGACCTGATGTTAGGATCCAAACAACACTAGAACGTGCTGCATAATATAATTAGGAGTATAATGAAACTCAAGGAGTTCGTCGAGCGCACGATATTCAGATTGCTCGGGGTTTTCATGATGGGAATACTCTTAAAGTGGTATCATGAAATGCTCCTGCAGAAGTTATAGAGTGGATTTTTTAGTGGGTACGCCCGGCCTCCACCTGCCCTAGAAGTTCCACATTATGATGCTGGGATTGACATAAGCACATGATGTTAAAAAAGAATTTGCCACCGTAAAAAAAAAAGAAAGCAAGAGATAAAGTAAAAAGTGTGATTTGGATTATATCATATATATTCAAATAGTATACTTACTAAAGTATTATACTACTGAATTCGTGTATAATAGTCGGCGTTATAGAAACAGCAATGTTATTCGCTGAGATATCACCTGGTGTTAGAAAAATATAGATATTGCTACGAAACTTGTAGATAAATCTTTTAATTTTTAATTAAATTTTATCAACTAAACAGCTGTTTTTATTCTACTAAACACCACTTAGCGTCATCTATTATACTCTCATTTAGTCCAAAGATATGCTAGATCTCAAATGATAGAGGGCATAAAAAGTAAATTTGTCTCCACCACAGGGTTTTAAGTGCACCGCAATCGAATAGGATGATACTTATTATATTCAGTCAGACTCAGGACGAGGAAGGATATTGTTACTCCGCTTAATCACTGATTACTATATCAATAAAGCTTATAACATTTAAGTACCTTGAATGTGAGTGTAGTAGTTATTAGTTAGTGATGTTCTTGTAATACATTGAATAAAACAAACAAAAATTTAGTGTAATTTATTTATTTCGAATTTCTTCGGATTAGACTACAAAGAAATGAACCTTCTAAAGATTCCCTCAGGGTAAGTAAGTTCTTTACTATCTTAGATACACGATAATAAGATTTCTATAATCTTAATCCAAACTAAAAATTCGTATTTCTCGTTTTTAATATCATAAATACAATTCAAATCTCCCTCTAAATTTCCGTCATAAACCATGTATTACTAAATTAAATGCCAACTTAAACTGTTCGTGAAGTTAACCCACAGAATCAAATACAACCTCACATAACCAATTTCACTAGATTTACAGTTATCATTCAAACAAATATAACCTCAAATTCCGTTATGCATTATATATCGGTTATAAGCTCAAAAGATGATAAAATCGCTTACTTCAGGTACGAAAACTGCTCTAGTGTAATCCAAATAATAATTCCATATTCAAAACAATCATTTCAGCTTCTAAATAGTGTTCTAACGATTTCACAGCAAACTGTCTCGAATGTTGTTCTTCAAAACCCCAGGATTAGACGAAAGGCCACTCCAAATCTCGAAATAACTGAATTCCCATCATCTTAGCACTATACACGTAATACTTTCATTCTTGTAAGTAAATTTGAAAACTTTATGGACTTAACAGTGATAAATATTACAAAATTCTAGATAAATGTACGAAAAGCAACCACACTCAGAAAAAACCGAAAAAGAAGTCCCCCACATTTGTTTTCACCAAACTCAATATCTCCTAGACAAAATGACCCCGGCAACGATCATAGAAATCGTTTCCAACGATACGACAGCATAAAAATCCCTCGTCGAACATTAATTGAAAGACATACACATGCCCTAAAATCCATGGTTAGAAGCATTAATTGAATTACATACAAAATAAGTAAGTTTTTAGTTTAAATTATTACATACTGCTGTGCACTGAATGT
The DNA here is from genome assembly GCA_949128085.1 of Cetonia aurata. NCBI lineage: Eukaryota > Metazoa > Arthropoda > Insecta > Coleoptera > Scarabaeidae > Cetonia > Cetonia aurata. The sequence goes on from OX421885.1 coordinate 6,984,226, forward strand.
ACCAAAGAAAATGCAAAACGAAACCCAAAATGAAAAATTAAATTAGCTAGCTCAAAGAAAAAATTTTTAAAAGGGCGCAAAAGAACAATTAAACTCAGGGTCACTCTCACAATCTAACCCATCATGAAAAGCAAAATGTGGGTGAAAGAAATCCGACTTTCCCCAACACTACAAAAATTTAAAAGGTTTAATCAAAAATAAAAAAACAGTATTTTGAATGACGTAAACAATCAATAATTTTATTATTTAAAAAAAAAGAAAAAAATGTTTATTACAAATTTTGCAGAAAAAAAACCTTGGACAAAAGATCCTGGTCGAAATCAAAACTGCATTTGACTCCAAATCAAAAAAGGACAAAGCTAAATCCTCCATCAAAGCAAAAGGCAACAAATAGTTCAGGAAGATAATCCTCTTTATATCAATTCAATCCACGTGGTCTCAATATTTAAACAACTAAATTAAACGTGGACAATTCAAGTAATTCACATTGTAACGTGCCGTTACATGGGAAAATCAATTTCAGTTTGCAATAATAATTTTAATTTGAATTAGTAATTAATTCCGTTTATTTTTGATGGATTTTCCCATGGACGGTAGCGTTGCTACCGCATGTTATTTTATTTCAAGTTTTTATTCCGTGAATTTTGTTTACCGCGTGAATGTCGTCCCCTGCCAACGGTGAGCGATTCACGCAAGCCCGACTCCCACCATCGCGACCGCGTGGGGGGAACCGCAAGTATATTTAAGCCGCGCGCTTACCAGTCCGAGTCCGATCCCCGAGTTCCTCCCAGTCCGCTTCAATTGGCGTGCCGGCATAGTATCTGGCACCCGTTGAAATCCCGGTCTGTCGCAACGCTAGCAAAGTTTACTGGCGAAACACAGACATTTTTCCCGTCTAATTCAATTGGAGCGTCGGCACAGTATCTGACGTCCGTTGAATTCCGAAATCCCGGTCTGTCGTAACGCTGGCAAAGTTACTGGCGACGCAGGCACTTCACCGCTTTGTTTTCCCAATCTGGCCTTTGAATCGGCATCGCGCTAACGCTCCCAGAGTGTGAAAACACCGTCATTCACCGTACCGCCGAATTTAGCACCGTTACCGTAAATTTATAACCGTGAATACCGATAGCGTACTTTTGGCCGACCCTGTATATAGATTTCCGCATTAGTCAAAACGTTGTTATCATTTGCCGCGTTAAAATTACATACCGAATCCCCGTAAATGTTATATTTAAGAAGTTTTCCACTGTACATATTTACATGCACTTGATTGTACATGTTTGTTTATATTTTACTTACATTTTTTTTGCTGTATATATTCCTTGCCTGTTACACTTGATGTTTAGAAATAAACGTTTGATTTCTGATGCACTTTTACCGTTTTGTTGCGTAGACCGAACCCTGAAGTTTTTCTCCGACTCGTTGCTACCTCAGGGTTTACACATTTTATTGTAACGACACACATTATTACGCAACACTATTCAAACCGGCACGAGGTTGTAGTTTACCATTTGACAACTGACATCAGCGCCGCCAAACGAAGTAAGGTGAACCTCCTTTTTCAATCTACGAGGAGCGACAGATAGGTCATAAGCAAAAGCGACAAAGTAAGTAACCGAAAGCCCATAAGCAAGGCTTGAATGAGCAAAAGGTAAATCAACAACCAACCGAGATAATCACCACACCGAAGTATCAGTCGTTACAACATAAATAAAAACTAAAACCAAGCACAATGCTTCCATTCACCCAACCCGAAGTGATTAACCATTAAATACAAAGCAGTAAACTAGAAAACGGAAAATTCAAACTCCAAAACACCAATATATCCTCCTGCACGAAAAATAGTAAAAGATCTTATATCTAAATTGTGTACACAAGAATACATTATCAATTATTATAAAATGAGTTCCGTGATGGACGAGATAAAATCAAAAACGTGAATTCAAAACTTGAAATCAAAAATCACAAAATGTCAGCAATGAAATACAATTTTACATATACTTACTTTCGTGTCTATAACGGAACTAAACTTACAAGGTTAAACAACCGTATACATATAAAACAACAGCTGCGTGCGTTGCAACGCACAAAGATCTGTCCGCAAACGGACGAACTCGCAAAACATAACAAGATATACAATACAAGTGAACGCAAAATGTACAACTGAATGAAATCAAAATAAACAAATCAACAATTAAATAAATCAATTAAACAATCCAAAACATTAACTAAATCTTATACAAAAATAAAACAATTTGAAATTTCTCGCAGCATTGACAAAGGTTTATCGGAAACACTGAATTTACGATAACCGGGGAGCCAGGCCACAGCAATACGTTGACAAAAATAAACAAATAGATAAAAATACATTTACATAAACAATTTTATAGTCGATATTATGATTCTGTGGTTTCTGTTTAGCATGATACACGGGAAATAACATAGCAATATATATTATTTCAGGCCAGGAATTTTCTAGTTCCCCGCTTTATATACTGTTAAATTAACTTCTATTACTTATATCTTTATTGCTATTGACATAAAAAGGATTAATGTTGACCATGTGTGGTACTAGGGTGGCAATGGTCTGGTTAGAATTTTTAGATAGGACACTTGTGAGGGCGAGTAAAAGAAATCTCGATTCGTCGATTCGGAGCAATCGAAAATATGAGCTTTTAAAATTGAACGTAACATATAAGCTTGATTGCAAGCATTCGATGCGAAGGTTTAGTTATTTCGCAATATGCGTGGCTTCTACAAGCAGAGAACGTTACAAGAGGGTTTAGGGTGCATTCGATTTTCTGACTGCGGTGAGAAAACATGGTACGTGGACTTGGCTTACTGGAAGGTTCTATTTACGTAAAGGGATCATATACAAATGCTACGGTGTAACATATTACAGGGTATGGAGTACAATAAATATTGCGAAAATATTATCAAAGTCATTCGGAATATATTCTAACACTTATGAACATATACCTACGCTGCTGCTGATAACTAGAGGAGAGCGGGGTTTAAGCTTTTGTACAAAAAAAAACGGATTTATTCATGCCAACTTCATAGGCTCTTCGTTTGGGAAGGCGCGCGCGTTACTATTCAGTAGGATGGATAATCCCTACGCCGATGTATTTCAACGACACGTACCCATCGATTGAATAAGTCTATTTAGCTGATTCTTATCACCCCAGTCGGCCAAATCCACTTTTGATCGAAACTTCGCTATGAGATATCGGTTATAGCTACGAGCTACAACGGTAGGCGCAAGAAATATATACAAAAATCAATCGAAAATTTTTGCTTCGTAAAACTAGGAATTGTATGTGTTTATACACGCCTTTTAGAAATGCCACGTATCGCCTCGCACCTGAGACACGTTTCAGCTTACTAATAACATAATACACAAAAGAATACCTTTTATAGAAATATATTGCTATGTATATCATGCTAAACATAACCTACAGTATCAAACGTTAACTATAAAACCATTTATGTAAATGTATTTTGAACTATTTATTTATTTTGAAAACATATGTTGTTAAAATCTAAACTAAAAACTTACTTATTTCGTATCTAATTCAAAAAGGGCAGGTTACCATGGATTTTAAGGAAATAGGTTCATTCGCTGATCGTTCGAACGTGGGTTATTTATGCTGCATCGTATCGGTACCATCGTTACTGGGATCCTTTTTGCTATGAGATATCAAGTTGTTGAAAACAAATGCAATGGACTTCTTTTTCGGTTTTTCCTGAGTGTAGTTGCATTTCGAATAATTATCTAGAAATTATAAATTTGTATCACAATAAGAGTCTTTAACTTTGGAAATTTACTTACAAGAATGAGAGTATTGTGTATGTAGTGCCAAGATGATGATAATCCAGTGATTTCGAAGATTTGGGGTGGCGTATTTCTAATCCTGGGACCGATTGAAGAGTCTTGTTCGAGCCTATTTGCTGTGACATTATTGGAACACTAATTGGGAGCTGAAATGATTGTTGTGGAGTTGGAATTAGTATTTGGAGTATATGAGAGCAGTTTTTCGTACTTGAAGTAAGCGATTTATCATCTTTTGAATTTATAACTGGCGCTAAAAGCGTAAAGGGAATGTTAGGTTGTATTATCATATGATAACACTGATTCTAGTGGATTTTGTGTGTGTAAACAAAACGTTTGATGCTGTGGGGGGTTTAAATGCACGAGCGTTCAAGCACTTCTGCGCCATTAAAATCGCACAAGTTACCAGTTACGCCTGTAAGTGTATTTAATGGGTGGTAAATTAACGAAATACTTCTGATTAATGAAAATAAGGAAAAGTGTCAGATACAAAAACAAAAAGTTAGATGTAAATATAGTGTAAAGGAAACTAAATGAATTCTGGTCTCACTAAACAATACTTTTAAAAAGAGTAATTGTGATTTGTAATGGTAAATTCGGGTTTATAAGAACGAGTGGGACTGGCTCGATGATCCCAGTAGTTTTTTTAAATGTTAGTGCCACATTATGTTTGTGATAGCATTGTCTTCGCGTTGCAAGCTAATTAATAATAATAATAATAATAATATTTCTTTATTTTGTAATGACAATTACACAATGCGTCAATTTTTTTGTAAACATGCAGATGTTACATGCATTTGTCAATGATATAGATAAAATAATAATTAATGTATATAAACAAAAAAGTAAAAAAGTAAAAGCATAAATCACAAAGTACAATAACACATATAGACTAAGAACTTGATGTTCAGAAAAGATACTCTTCAAGCGTGTAACACTCCTCATGGACTAGATATTGCTTTACTTTATTTTTGAACTTATTGGGTGGAAGTTCTTTTACATTTTGCGGTAACCTATTGTATAGTTCTGGGCCCCAATAGTCTACACTGTTTTGTGTGGTGGCCAGCCTATGATATGGTGTTCGTAGCTGGTCTCGTTGTCTCGTATCATAGGCGTGGTTATTTCCGTTTAATCTGAAGATTGTTTTGTTATTGTGTACATAGACAACCACATTAAGTATATATTGCGAGACCAAGGTGAGTATCTTTTCGGTTTTAAAATGTGTTCTGCATGAATCCCTATTTCTTAATCCGCATAGTATGCGAACTGCCTTTTTTGCAGGATGAAGATCTGCTCTGCTTTTGCTGTCATTCCCCAGAAAAGAATGGAAATTCGAAAAGTATGCAATGTTAGCTACTTCCGGTGTTGCAATCTGGACCAATCTTCTAATTGCATATAAAGCTGACGACAGTCGTCCGGCAAGTAGGGTAGTGTGTTCAGCCCATTTTAGAGATGCACCCATCACTAAGCCTAGAAATTTGACGTGTGAGTGGTTATATTATCTTTCAGGGTGAATATCTGGTTTTGTGTCTTATTTGTGTTCATCTTTAGTTTGTTAGAAGAGAACCAGTTTTCTGCACTCATCACCACCCTTTGTGATTTACTTTGCAGTTGTGTTATATTGTTACTTCTTACCAAGATAGAGGTGTCGTCAGCGTAAATACACATATCTGCGTCTGGAACGTTTGAAGGGAGGTCATTCGCATATATAATAAATAACAATGGACCGAGCATGGATCCTTGTGGAACACCGTATTTAATTCCACCCACCGAAGATGCAGCATTATTCCAAACAGTCATCTGGGTTCTGTCTTGTAAATATGACTTTAGCAGTTTAAGGGGAGTACCACGAATGCCATAATATTCCAGTTTCTGTAACCATATATTCCGATCTACGGAGTCGAAAGCCTTACTCAGGCCAAGCAGGTTTATTTCCGCATATTCGTTATCTTCAAAGGCTGCGTGGATGAAATTATTAACCACTAAAATACCTGTTGTCACAGAGCGTCCTTTACGATATCCGTGTTGTTCATCGCACAGGTAGTGATTCTTTTCAAAGTATTTTACAAGTCTGACTACAACAATCTGCTCAAACACTTTGGAAACGGCTGGCAATATGCTGATTGGTCTAAAATTCTCGCAAACATTACTTTCCCTCTGCTTGTGTATACTGGTACAACTTTTGCCACCTTCAATTCGTTTGGAAATACTCCGTCCACAACACATCTATTAAAAATATCTGCAAGAAATGGGCTTATAACATCCTTAGTTTGCTGCAGGAGGTACACCGACACACCATAAACATCCATGGTGTGTTTTGGTTTTAGCTGCTTTATAATTTTATGTATTTCTTCGGATGTTATTGGGTGAAAGACAAACGATCCTACATCGTGTATTTGTACCTTTTTATAATGTCGATGTTCATAATGTGCATAGAAATAGAAAACGATCATTTGCTGACGAAGTACCTACATAAAATATAACATATTGCTACGAAACTTGTAGATATTTTTTTAGAATTTTATTAAATTGATTTTAAATTAATTCAACACTGTTTTATTAACATTCATACATACAGCGTCCTCTATTAAAGATAAATTTACTCCACAGATAAACTATGCATCAATAGATGGCACTATAGCACACAAGTGAATGAAAACCTTTCCCTCTCCCTGTTTTGAGTATACAGCATACCAATCGGGTACTAATATTTCTTCAGTAACACTTGGGACGTGACGGACTGTAGTTCGTCAAACAAAGAAGTATATTATAGCTTAAATTGACTTGTTATACTCTTAGTTTCTTTAATAAAAGTGATTCATTTGTGATGTTATTATATTATGGTGAATAAAAACAATTTTTAAATACATAACTTTGTTTATTTCGAGTTAATAAAAAGTGATGAACAATTAAGATGAATATTTTCTCTCTCAGGGTAAGTAAGTAAGTTCAAATACTATTTAAATTATTCAAAAATAAGATTCGTTGAATCTTAATCCAACGATACGACAACCTTTAATCGACCCACGTTCGTACGATCAGCGAAGGAACTTTATACCTAAAAATCCATGGAAACGTGCCCTTTTAAAATTATATGCGATATAGTGAGTGTTTAGTTTGAATTTTTACAATAAATTTACAAAGTAGTTAAATACATAAATTTAAAATACAATTTATTTCAATAACAAACGTTTGTTGCTGTATGCTGTTGAGGTTAGGTAGGTTAGGTAATTTGATATCATAGCAATATATATATGAATACTGGTTCTAATGTTTTCAATTAGTATTACGTTATTTTCTTTCAATTATTGCACTCACGCTGGAAATACTAGGCACTTATCAGGAAATAAAAAAGAAACAAAAGCAACGGGCTGTTCGAAAATTATACAATAAGTAACAGAGTCTCGATGGAAAAGCATTTCTTTTCATCGTAAATTGTATAGGAGTGACTCTGCTCAGATACAGGCTTGTTATTAAAATTCTAACGAGCCGTAAAAGCTAACAAGAACAAAAATGTATACAAAAGCATCCTCAGCGGATCGAAATTTTTACTAAGTGAAAGTACATAAATGTGGAAAGAATAAAGGATGCTATAGGCATAAATCTCGCTGCGTCAAAAGAGTTTTTATTCTCTTGTTTACGTAGGTTTTCGAATAAAGCAACCACTTGTTTGATTGCGTAAAATGTTATCCTTAGGTTGCATGTTCACACCCGTTCGGGCAAACCAGAAAATAATCAAATAGTAAAATACATAAAGTGTGAAGGTAGAAGTGAATACAGAACAAGCACAAATGAGAAGCATTCGAATAGTTGCTGGAAATTTAATTAGGTAGCTGTGTGTTACTGTGTCTTCATACAAAGTCTTTGTTGAAACTGCCTCTTTTTAAACTTTAATACAGCTAACAGCCACATTTTCTCTTGCTGTGATGGCTATGTGGTATAAAGTGTAAGTCCGATAGAATATATGTATATATTGTGATATAAAATTATAACACACCCATGAAAATTAGTATTACAAACTCAGAACATAAAACAAACAAGGAAAATGCAAAATATTTAGATGTTAATTTTTATGTTAAGTGTGAATTTGAGTATATTTGCGTTACAAATCATATTTAATTACTTGATTTAACATTTTAAAAAATTGACTTGTCATGCTAGAGTCATCTATCGGCTGAACAGCAAAAACAGAAAATTAATGAGATCTGTAATTTAAAAATGTCAGATTTAAATTGTTATAAAGTAAGAGTTTTATTACGATTTAATGTGTGTTCAAAGCTAGTTATCATATGTTAGTGTCTAAGAACTTAATTAAACGGAAAACAACAATTAAAATGTGTTACGTTACAATTCGAAAGTGACCGATCTTCCCATATGAATTTAGCGACGAATTGACGAAATAAAAAAAGTTACACAAAATTGTAAAATTTAAGAAAAAAAATATAAAAATAAAATACTGTAATGTAATCTAGAGCTTAATAGCCAACGTACAGTTTAATAAAGAGTGCCAAATTAAAACATAAAATAATATTAGTGGTAAACATAGAAAATTAAGGCAGAGTTAATTTACTTGGAGAAAATATCCGAATTTTCAATACCAGACAAAACCAGAAGCGGCGAAAATAGCTCAGTTTCCGAGATTTGCCTGAGAGACCGAATATAGAATCTCAAGAAAGAAGCAACTAGAATCGACATTCGGACAAGATATCCACAAATACGGTATCGTAAAGATATATATTTATGATAAGCTTGTGACGTTTCTTACGAGAACTAAAACCAAAAAACAGTTAAAATTAAAAAAAAAAAACGTCTTACAGTGAGCGAAAGACACTATAAAAACATTACTTACTCAAATAGATGTAATTGTAGAAAGATCGTTGTAACTGTAGACGCGATTTAAGCCAGTTATAAGAAGAAGAGAAACAACAACCACTACTGGAACGACTTGCCTGCCATATAACAAAGTATGCACTGACAAAATCGGAAGAAAGCTGCGCAAACACAACATCAAAGTAATCTTCAATGCTCCAGAAAAACTATCCACAAAATTACCTTCACCGAAAGATCGTACCTCGCCGCTCAAAAATCCAGGAGTCTACGAGATACCCTGTACTTGTGGAAAGGTATACATTGGACAAGCAGGCAGAAACATCAATATCAGGTTAAAAGGACATATGCAAGATATAAAGTATGAATACTCAACAAACACGAAACACGAAATCAACTTTGACAAATGCAGAAAACTAGCAACGGAACCACATTACTAGAGAAGATTGTACAGAGAAGCTATTGAAATACAGAAGAATCCGAAAAATATCAACAGAGAAGACGGACTACAATTACCAAGTATCGGGAAACCATTCTTCACATCCTAACGGAGAGCAACGGACACGCCTCAACAGGACGGAACGGTTATGCACCAAAAAACACACGACGATATATTAACCCCGGATCAGGATAAACTAGTTACTTTACTTCTGAAGAACATCACGGCAAGATGATCGAAACGTCAAGTAATTCAAACTTTCTGGTGATTTGTCATTCTCTTCGTTTTGAATATTAAAACTTTAGTTATTTTTTAATAGATTATTTAATTTACCTATTTATTTTGTGTTTCCTTTTCTTTGTAATCCAATACACTGCTTAGTAACATTCACAAACTTGAACACTTCAACAAAAATCTAGCGGTAAACTATTTGGCCAGTACCAACTCACTTTTACTTCAATTTAAAGCTGATTCTCAAGTGACCAACGTAAGTAAAAGCTAGCGAATTAAGGCGGCAAATTTGAAAGCTAATTACAACACGGTAAGTACCAAGAATCCAGTATTGTTTAATACGAATCCATTCATGAGATAAATTTTTTTAGTATTTACTTTAAAAGAGTCTTCATTTTTATATTACAATATCTACAATTTAATAGAAATATATAATAATTAGAAAAAACGTTAAATAATTGAAATTTAATTGAAATAAGAATTACAGAGACTTTGCATACGCTACCTGCATCGTAGTATGCTCGAAATTTTGCAAGAGGAAAGTTTGAGAATATCCTCTGCGACATAGTTCAAAGAGGACTCAACACTACGAAAAGGTGGTGCCAATCAGTGGGCCTTAACATCAACGCCACTAAGACTACCTTAATAGCATTCACAAGGAAAAGAGAACCCAGCCTCAAGACCATAAATATAGATGGGCAAGACATAGACTGGAAGAAGGAGGATATCTAGGACTCATCCTGGATAATAAGCTTCTGTGGAATAAGCATGAGCTTGAAGTAACTAACAAGGCAAAGAAGGCTCTAATGGTCTGTAGAAACTTTGCAGGAAACAACTGGGGTTGCAACCCAAAAATACTGCTCTGGATGTACACCGCAATCGTGAGACCAATGATCACTTATGGGGCAGTGGCTTGGAGCAAAAGAACTAATCTGGCCATTGCGAGAGCTAATCTCTCTAAAGTGCAAAAATTAGCATGTGTATGCATAACTGGCGCAATGAGAACCTGCCCAACAGCAGCTATTGAAGTGGTACTAAACCTCACTCCTCTTCACATTTTTGTGGAGAGCATAGCTAAAAGGACCATACGTAGGATGATCAGGGAAGGAACGGCTAGGCATAGGCCTCAGCCTCCTACAGATGACCAAATCTGGGACATGCCCCGAGATGATATGCCAAGGAAGTTCAACTTTGTGAAAGATTTTACCACAAAGCTTAGCACTAAGAGTGAATGGGATAGAGATACCATTTCGAAACTCAATAGAAACGCCATTAAATGGTACACAGATGGCTCCAAAACGGCAGAGGGAACTGGAATAGGGATATATGGGCCTAGAACCAAATATTTCGAAAGCTTGGGGATGTACCCAAGTATCTTCCAGGCGGAAATACACGCTATTGAAAGATGTGTCCAGGTCAACATTGACAGAAGCTATGAAAAGCAGGAGATTATCATAATATCTGATAGTCAAGCGGCCATTAGGGCGCTGAGGTCAAACATAATCAGCTCCAAAATGGTTTGGGAGTGTCTACAAAAACTAAACGAGCTAGGCAAAAAGAACAAGGTAACCCTTTTGTGGGTTCCGGGACACACGGGAGTGGAAGGAAACGAAATAACAGATAAAGATAAGAGAGGGGCTAGAACACCTTTTGTAGGGCCAGAACCTTTTTGTGGGATAAGTAGCAGCATAACCATGGAGAAGCTGAAAAATGAAGTAGAGCAGAGAAAATCCAAATACTGGGAGAATCTCCAGGGAATGAGGCAAGCTAAAACTCTTCTGGGTACCTATAACCAGAAGAGATCTGCAGAATGCATCAACCTGAGTAAAAATAATATTCGGATATTGACAGCCCATTGTAAACTGAACGGACATCTAAGCAGGCTTGGAATAGCGAAGGAAGCCGAATGTAGATTTTGTGGGGAACAGGACGAAACGTCCATTCATCTACTCACAAACTGTGTTGCACTGTGCAACTCAAGGGCGCTGCACCTGGGAGCATGTGAAATCGAAGAGGGAGAGTTACCTAATCTGGGGCCTTCGGACATTCTGCACTTCTTAAAAGGAATCAGACTGGACGGCCAGCTGTAAATACAGCGAGAAGAGGGGACACAATAGATCTTTTAGGTCGCAGTGTACCCTAATATCACACATACATACATATGCTCGAAATTAGCGTTGGGAAAAACATATTTATTTCAAAAACCAGATAATTGTCATTCGAATTATCATAAAAATGATGATTTTTCACTCGCATGTTTATAACACACGTTCAATCCACTGTACACTAGTTGTTTAAAGTTATCGCTGTGTTATTGAACGCAAAGTTTCGCTCAACGTACCCATGAATTGGCATAATTTACTAGACCTTGGTCTTGCCGTCGAATTGTCGCTGCGAATGTTCGCCAGGCAATTCGGTTTGATACATTTACTTGGCGAGATATTTTTCGAGTACTATTAGAAGGATCTTCTTCGACAAGATTTAAGACTTCTTCTTCGGCATCCGAAATTCATAGGTATCGGGCAGGTCCACCATCTCGATCTTGACGTGTTTGCAGTACATCAGTTTCCCGTGCACGGAATACTAGAGCGGCGAATATTGGCGTGTTAGGAAACCGCTCAGCGTACAATCTACTTGCAGCAGCAGAATTTTGGCGTAGTTCATTATAAATTAACAACATGTCAACCTATTCACTCTTGGTGCAGTAGACCATTTTCCTTATTAAGGTTATTAAGATTTATTCGGAAAAATTTACCTCAAACCAGCAATGAAGTGACAACTAATGAAAGGGCATGATAAATGGAAAAAGTTACAAACATCAGCCTACTTAGTAAAAAAAAAATCACTAATAACCTACACTGTAAAAAAATTTCTAATAAAATTACATGTAAAATCGTTGGTAACAAAGTTGCCTACGATATTACAGGTAAATTTACTTCATACAGTAAAATTTCTATCCACCAGTAAATTTCATACGCTGATGTATTTTTCAAACATTGTTCTGTAAAATTCATATGTAATATTTATATAAATTGTATATTTACCGAACAGTCAAGTAATTTTGGCATGTAATTTTATAAGGAAGGCCGGTAAAAATACTAAGAAGGTGAATATTACAGGTGTAAATATACATTGCACAGAAAATTCCCTTGTATGTGATTCTGATTACAACCTTATTACTTTTTACAGTATACTGTAACTCGAATTAAATTCCTGTTTAGAGTGCCGATGATTCCAATATAAATTTGGTAACATTGATATTCCGTAATGTTATCAAATACACATATGGATATCACAGGCTACTATAAATAGTAATTTAATTAAAGGCAAAGTATGCTTACTATAGGATTATAAAACATAATAAGTACCAAAATAATAAAATTCTTAGTTATTAGACAATTCTGTTGCAGCTTCAGAACGTCAATGTTGTTGAGTTATAGGAATAAAACTAAGAATAAGCAAATACATATTTTATTAATCTTCAGTAGAATAAAAAATGTAAATTTCCTTTATCTGACATTTAATGGCTATTTCCGAACCAAATGCTATCAAATTCATTGAATTTTGCTCTAAAACAAAAAAAGAGAAACAAATGTTACTTCCATTATTTTATTATATATCAGTAATATATATATATCATATATAATCAGTTAATTAATGTAAATAAGTACCTATAGCTTGTGCACGACTAAATATTCCACTACAAGAAGGAAAAGATAAATATAATTTTTACTTATCGCAACCCCCATTTGATGAATAATCATTAAAAACCACTACTGAATTATTACAGCCAAGTTATCTTTAAAAAGTCTCTTGTACATTATACAAAAACGAATACAAATTGCATCATAGGTACACCGGGAGCAAGATCCTGAGATGCAATTACTGTAAATATAAACGCCTTATTTCTTTACAAAAGTAATGTATTAAAGGTTTTGTTTTAAGTAAATAAGCTGTAACAATTTAGAATTCGTTTTAATTTTAACGGTGAATCGTGGATAATAGTGAAATTTTTAATCAATTTGTGTTTATATTCATGGAGCAGTAAATAATATATGAAAACATTAGATTATGTTTAATATTGGCGTCTGTTCCATCATGAATCGGAATACCCTTCAAAGTACTAACAATAAGTAAAATCGGTAAAATATTTAAAGCAAAAAAGAATGGCTGTATTAACCACATGTGAAAATATATTAAAATGAATATTTTTATAAAAGCATCTTACCTAATTCTTTTACAATGCTTGAGGGAACACACAAACAAGAATGATCATCCCAATTGCTTGCAATTGTTTATGCGTCACCACAATTTACATCGCCACGTGATATGATCGAGCCAATAATCACCTGAACAACTGACTAGAATTACCTACGCGCACAGGCAAATAACCCAATAACCAATCACATTGCGGCGTATGAATTTTGTGCATTTGAAGGTAATTTTACCCAAATATTCCAGTAAAATAACTTTCAAAGACTATTGTGCATACATATATACTTTTACTCACGAAATCCTACCTATATTGTTTTTTATACATAAACGAATATGTATGCGCAGACTTTTGTTGGATGAATAGGTATATACATATAATATGTAGAGATGATATTACATTACAGTACTTTAGTACCTACCCTTTTGAAGACTAAAAATAGCATAAAACTGTAGTAGTCAAATTTGAATTTTTAAATTTCCCGCCCGGGGAATTCGCGCTTTTGCTTATGTACAACGTATACCTTCATACGTACATGTTATAGGAGTAGTTATGGCGGTTATGTTTTATGAATATTGCCCCTATGTATGTTTTATTGGTGAAATAAATTAAGAATCGTTTCTGTAAAATTAATAAATGTTGGTAAAATTACATTTAATGTGCAATAATTACCTGAAAAATTCGTCACTTTTACATTATTAAGTAAATTTTTGTAGCAATCGCAAAATATTACATGTTTTTTACAGTATTTTTCTTTTCATTTTTATTACATCTTAAAAGTACATGAAATAACTATAAATTTTACCGAAACTTCTCTTTCCATCTCAAATATCCTGGAAAAAACAGGTAAAACAAGGTTTACATGATTTATCGTAGTAAATTCACAACGTTATTTCATGTAATATTTCCGATTTACTATAGTAAAATTACTGTAATTTTTTGCATTGTAGCGTTTACATTCACTTTACACAAGTTATTGATCAATCGTTTTAGCGTTAAAAACCTTTTTTATGATGGTTAATCACATATCATCTTCGGCGAAAGAGCAGATACATTCTTACACGCATGGAAGGAAGTCCTTGGCAATGCCTGCTGTAATACGAACGAATTTGTATTCGCATCCCCGGTTTAACATAACAGTAAACGAAAACATGCAGAAATCAAAACTCTTGTAAGAATGAAACATTGCAATTTCATATTCGATCATGTAATAAATCAAGAAACGTATTTATATAATTTAGCTGGATTTGCAAATCTGTCACTTTAATTAATTGTAAGTAATCTGGCAACACACACAAATTAAATCAAAGGGAATGCGTATGAACATACGTTTGACACTACAACCATCAAGGCTTAATTATACCAACAGAACGATGCAGACTCGAGCTGTCACTATTGCTGTTAATTAATGCGTGGCGATAATGTGAACTGTTTTTAGCTAAAATGGTAGGCAGCAGTTTGTATAATTATCAAAGCGTTGTAGCATTTCTAATTTCTGTTCTCTATAATATACCTATTTCAGTTTCCTTCGTGAACAGATTGCGGATGTATCACACGAAACAAATTTCGCTTATTTATCTTTTATAAAAGCGACAAGTTTTCTAACTAATTAAGGACCCGTTCTCGCACAGCATGTCTTCGAGCTTTTCCAGCGTAAGTTTTCGAGCTGACTTCTCTTATGTATGTAAATCGTATTTAGTTTCTTATAACTTTAAAAGTTTTATGGGAATACAAATTTATATTTTCTAGTTTATCTTGCTGTAAGTTTTCATCTTAGATGTAAATCTGGGTGCCGGGTAGTTAATTCAAAGCAATAAAACTAATCTATAAAAATCGATAAATTCGGCTAAAGGTATAGATATCTCTGTACCATGTAAGAAGACGCCTATGATATTTGTGCGAATTGCTAATTTGCTAGATTTGACACAAAGACAAGTAGGTAGTTGATGATGGTTCATTTATTTGTTGCTCAAAAGTGAATACCAATAACGCAATAATAATTACCAGAATATATAGCTTGTTGCTTATGTGATGAAACAAATTCGAAAAATAAACATATCGTTGAAAATTAATGCAATTATCTCCAAGCGAAAAAGCTCTAACAGTTAAGAAAGCCGAGATAAAAATTTCTAAAGTTACCGTTAAATATAGTTTTGCTGCCGCTGATATTTCAGCCCAGTGTCGCAGTATTTATTAAACAACAAGACAATGCATAACTTGGTAGCTAGCAAAAAGAATAAGAATCTGCTTTGATGACTATTATTATCCTTTATTTAGCAAATTATAAGCTAGTTACATACGGTCAAATACAATAAACAATACATACAATAAAGAAATAGCTCCTATGAGTATATACTATATATGTACATAAAGTTAATTACTCATTCGTAAAAGTGAAGTAATGGCACTATAAAACAACTTAGAGCTAGGAATGTTTTCTATTTCCGGCGACAAAGCGTTGAGCAGGCGCACTCCCTCATAAAATAATGTTTTTGAAGAGTTACGTTTTTCACTATCTCTATATTATAAATACTGCCCGATCTAATATAGCGACAAAGATCTGATCGCTTCAGTAGATATTCTTCAAAACAACCATTAGTACTTCCCATTAGTAATATCATGAATTAATAGTAGATTCGCACGCTCAACGCACCAATCCACCGTGAGCCAATCAAGTATATTTCGCCCTAGAACACTTACACATGTTGAGCAATCACTAACACTTACATGGGGTGTACCGCTACCCCAGCATTTTCTTTTAGTTTAAGAAATCTTATATAATAACAATAAATAAAAAGCCATAAAGTATAATATATGTATGCTTTATTTATTGCATTCAATACAAATTTCTAACTTATGAATAGCACAAATAGGTTTATGACACATATTACATGTGCTCTTCGTTTTGCGGTCTGAAGCACGAGGGCATAAACCACAGCGGGCTTGTTTCGCCAATTTTGGAGGTGGAACGTTTTCTTCTTCATTTTCAGGTATGCCAAGAATGGTTCTAATCGATTTTTTTAAATCGCGAGATATGGGTTTACGTAATCTATCCTCCATGTGGGGTTTTATTAGTTGTATCCCTAAATTGAAAAGAAATTTCCTACGTTTGTACGTTGTAAGAGTAATATTATTTGCACTTGTATATAATATGAGTGCATTAACCCCTGCTTGGTCAAGCATCCCATAAAAATATCGCAGTGGCCATCTTCGAGTTTTACGTGCTGTGGAATATGTGTGGACCATCTTATCGAAGGTATCAACGCCACCCTTTGTTTGGTTATAAAAGTTTATAATTTCTGGCTTACCGTTTTCACTCACTGAGTTTGAATAGTGCATCGTTGATAATAGGATTACTGATTTACCCTTCTTGGGTGAGAAAGAAACTATTGTTTTTTCTTTATCGAAGGCAAATTCGCTGGACATTGCCGCTTTTTTTCTGTTTTGGAGGAATGTTGGTGCTATTTCTCTTTTGTTTTTTCGCAAAGTCCCCACAATTGTTAGTTGCTTATTTAGCGTAATGTCTGCCAACGGCATTGATGTGAACCAATTATCCATCGTGATGTTTCGATTCGTACCAAAAATGGGCTCCGTCAATTTTTTCACATAGTATGTTGGAACTGGATCTCCGATTGGTCTATCTTCTTTGCCAATATAAGGTATTGCTGTAAACATATAATACGTACTTGCATCACACATGGTCATTATTTTGATGCCGTATTTATCGGGTTTTGATGCTATGTACACTCGAAAAGGACAATTTCCTCGAAATCCTAACAATTGTTCATCTATAGTACACAATTCTGTCGGACTATAAGAATTTGTGCAATTGAAAATAAATGCATTCCACAGTTCCCTAATAGGCGAAAATTTGTCATTGCGATCTCTTGTCTCTCTATTATCAAATCGGATGCAGGTAACTAAAAACTCAAATCGGTCTTTAGACATGATCGATCTATAAATATCTGGTCCATAAACAGACCACATTTCGTTAACATTTAGGTGCCCGTCTTTCCGGTAGCCAGAAATATATAGCAATCCAATAAGTGCACACAGTTCTACAAAACTGGTTGACCCTACATACCTACAGTCTGCAGTATACTTTTTTTTCTTTGCTCAAGCTCTATATTGGTATACGTGACGATATCGTTAATCATATCATCACTAAATAATATTTTCCAAGCTTGTAGCTTTGTGCTAACTGATTTTGCAAGTCCTTTCGGGCCAAAATCGTTTACCACAAAATTTCTTCGGGGTGTTCGTGTTCGATTTGCAGGTTCTTTTGACCACGCGTGTCCATTTTTTCCTTTCAGAACCGGTCCTCTTGGTTGACTAGGTTGTTCCTCTTCTTCCCCGCTGGAAATGTCGTCTGTTACTTCTTCTTGAATCTCCACATCATCATCAAATTCATTCTCATTCTCATTAAAGTCAAATTCATCAGCTTCATTATACCAGCGCAATGCGGTTTCCTCGAAATCTGGGTCCAGGAGTCTCACAGTTTGCTTTCGAGCCATTACCTGTGTTAGAAAATTATATAAATATTATCTACTATATACAAACGCGCGCAATTCAGTATTTCATATGTCATCAGTGTCGAAAACTACAGCCACACTATCGTCGTTGCTCGCTAAAAAAGCAGGCTTATTATATGAAATCACTGATATACTGAAATGGGCAGCGAAAACTGACATCCCATACCATTTTTTCAGTCAGTTATTAATTTATACAGATGTACAAACATGTACAAGAAAATAGCCGAGTTTCAAACTTGCACTCCGGAAATTTGAGTGCTTGTAAAAAAATGGTAATAGATGCCAGCTTACCATTGCTGATCTAATTTTTGCCTTTTGGCGAGAAAACACTGTATTTTTCGAGGATTTAGATTCTAGTTCCAGTACAGTTGGAAAATGCCAACGTAGCTATCGAAATCATATCTGCAGCTAAGATCGTAGTACGTCGCTTGGAACCCTCCAATATGAAAAACTATTATAACAGGTTGTAAAAATTTCTAGCAACACGATTCCACCTTTAGCTGCAGTTTTCATATATCACTTGGCATATCCCACTAAATGCAAAACAGAAGATACCGTAAAACGTTTCAGTATGGAGTCGCACATAATTTCCGTACATACTGATAAGAAACATACACGGATAGTAGATAACTGCAGTCCCTTCATATAATATAAAATATATAAAATATACCTACTCTACAAGCTATAATTACTATTAAAATACTTACATGGATTTATACACTACCTCGCAGCTTCAATATCTCAGTAACTAAAATCTTTACAACACGTGGGCTTTCTCACTGTATAGGTCCTAACCTCAAATAAAAGTAGGAGGAGGTTGAACACTGCAAACTTAAACATAAAAAAATGCCGGCAATTTAAAATTTTTGCTGGGGTGTGCTACACCCCCGTAAGGGTTCTAGGGTTAACATAATTCTCGCAGGAGTATAAGTGTTACAACCCAATACAATTCGCATAGCCCTGTTCTGCAATAACTGCAATCTATGTACATCAGTTCTGTTACACGCTATCAACAAAGAGCAACAAGTGAACTGCGGAAAAATTATAGTTTTATATATTAACATTCTACACCATTGAGACAAATTATGAGGGAAGAAGAATCCCAACATGTTACCTAATTTTTTGCATAAAAAATCTATTTGATGAGAAAAGGTAAGTTGCGAATCCAAATGCACATCTAAATATTTAAACTGACTTACGAACTCTATGTATGTACAAATGTACATTATCTATATGTAAGCAGTAATTCCTAGACTTGTTGTGACAATTCGTTTTAGAGCCTAGCACCATACACTTTGTTTTTAACACATTAAGTCTGATTGTGAGTTTGTTATTACAAAGCCATTGGAACAGCACATCAAGTTCGTCGTTCAAAGCTGGCGTTATCTGTTCCATATTTGATCCAGACAAAGAAATAAGGGTCATCCGCAAAATGATTGTCTCAGAACTGCATCTATATCGTTTACATAGATAAGAAATAGCAGCGGCCCAAGCACGCTCCCCTGCGGAACCCCAACCTTGCACTCAATTTTGTTAGAAACTTTGCAGCTTATTCTAGTTCTGTGATACCTGTCTCTCAAGTAGCCCTGCAACCACTGCAACCCACCCCGATTGTGCTACAAAAAAAAACAATCGCCTATGAAATTCTAACTACCTCTCCTTCTCCACCCTGGCATGCGAGTACTTGCCACAATGTCTTCACATCCTGTAATGCATTGTATATGCTTTAATAGTAATATTTTCTGGGACGAAAATATCTATATATGTTACAAAATAATTAAGATACAAAGTAATTCACCACTTTCAATTACAATGTTAATTAATTGCAAAATAATTGAATTATAATGTAATTGAATACAACGGTAATCAGTTATTTTGAAATTAAATTATAGTACTTCAAACAGTATAGTAGTTGATTAATGCCCAACACTAATTAAAATTTACAATTGATATCGAAGAAAATAACACCATTACCTTTTTAGACCTCAAACTCATTTGGTCATTTTACTGCAAATAAACGAATTAACAAAAGATAATAGCGTATTTTTTAATGTACCTCAAAATTCACATGTCACCTAATTTTGAAGTCATGCCATCGATATTATGTTAGCATAGTCATATTCCGCGGTCCCTGCGGCCAGTTGGCCAATTGTCCCATTCCATAGCGAGTCAGTATAAAAAAAAAAATTAGAAAGGGACAAATTTGTGCTAGTGCTGCATACTGGCACATTGATTTGTAACACTAAAAAAAAAAAAAATAGTACCACATTTTACAATTTCTTGAAAAGATTTCAAATTTATCAGTTAAAGAAAGTAATATTATTGCTGCTTTACATGCCATTTCATATCATGTTATAGGCACAAACAAATAGCGAAGTCATTCACTTGCAATGAATAAATGTATGTTTATAAAGTAACACTATAAGCAAATGACAGTGACAATTACTTAAATTTAATAGGTTTGTCTCTAGCAAATACTATTCTCCGTGCAATTCTCAGCACATGAAATATAGTTAGCGCATATGCTCATATTTTAAATGGATTTCTGTTTCCGCCCTAACTCCTACCTGAGAGCTTTTGTTGTTTGCTTGATGTTCTTAGTTTCCCGTGAGTTTTTATTGAAACTTCAATGTTATCTACTGTGCTGCCGCCCAAAACATTGTGAGTTGGAATGTATTTTTTTGTACTGCAAATGAACTATATAATTTACACGATTGTTATTATTTAATAAAAATAGCTTACTTTCGTTTTAGATTAATAGACAAGCAGTAATGAACCAATACTAATACGGCAAATACCATACCTCATATAAGTTTGTGTAGAAACTACGCTCCCTCGGGATATGACCCGGATTAAGTGATTTACTACATATGGGTACAACCAACTGTCTGAGAAGGAAGTATTTGCTTATTGTACTATACGTTCATACGATCATGAATTGCAACAGCTATCTTTACGATTTCAGCAATATATTCGCTGGATTTATTTGTATTTGTATTTAATAATATTATATATCACTTTCATAAATTGGACTAACTCCAGAAACTACTAAACAAGTAGTTTTTAGACAAATTTTCAAACTTTTTAATATAAATATACAGGTTCCGTATATAAGCTAATTTTATTTACTTTCCTTTTGTTTTTTTTTTTTTTGTTCAATACTATTATATATTGCATGATATTTCGTATACCTATTTGACTGTTAATTTCCTCCAAACATTAGTCGATATAACCTCTTGTTTGAAGTAAGGATAAAGGATTGTGCAAGGATGAAGGAGGCAAATACAAGGCAATAAGAAGCATTTACAAGCTGTGGGGACTGAAGTGCCTGTGAGTGACATAACTGGAAACAGGAAGCTGCAAGGAAAAAGCGTAAGTACTTCATGAAAGTAAAAAGTTTGTGTTTCAGCATATCGTTTCTGAGTTATACGTATATAACTATATAATATTTCGTAGTTTCTTTGCTATGAAGTCGGTATACAAACAAGGTTGTTAACCACATTATTTTTTTTTTTAATTTAAACATCTTCCATTTAGGTATTTTTTATCTACGAACTATTAATATTTTAATATACGGTGTAAGTTTTAAGGTGGTTTTTGTAAGTGTTACTGTAAACCTAGGTTCTGTTTTTTTTTTTAAGAAAATAAATAGTTCAAAAGACATTTACATAAATAATTTTATAATTGATATTTGATTCTGTAGGTTATGTTTAGCATGATATATCATAGCAATATATATGTATTGCTACGAAACTTGTAAATACTATTTTTTTAAACTTAAACTATATTTTTATAAACTAAATAAGTGTTTACTTCTATTGAATACAACTCAGAGTCAGCTGTGATATTCTTTACAAGTTCACAAATAAATCATACCCCAATTTGCAGGTGGCCTTGGCTGTAAATTTTTCCCCTCTAAACGACTAGGAAGATGTGCTAAATTTTATTTAGTAGCTTGTGGGACCTGGAGGGTTATATCGCCGTGACTAAAGCTCTTTACAACTCTTAATGTACCATTTAATATCAATGAATTTATAATGTGATTGTTTAGTTATTATTAAGCGATGGTTTCCTATACGTTATGTCGAATAAAACACTGATGAACAGACGATTTTTAATTTATTTAAATTAGTGTGACCCCAAACAAACTGTGACAAAGAAACAAGCTTTCTACATATACTCTTAGGTGAGTAGGATCATTTACTATATAAAAATCACAAGATTTCTGTCAACTCAATTCAGACTATTGTAAGATGTTTTTCTGTCGTTTTACATACATAAGTAAATACAAATTTCCCAAATAATATTGAAATACCTTGTAGGTATTTCAAATTAAAAAATAATTTCGCTTACTGCAGGTGCAAATAACTCTTCCAAAATATGTTCCGAACTACAGAACTCATTTCATTCCCGTGAAGTGCCCGAAAAACACCAGCAGAAACCCACAGCCAAAACTTGCCTCGAATGTTATTCTTCAAAACTTCAGAATTAAATCAGGGAAGATTCCACACCATCAAATACCTGGTTACATATCATCTGTGCACCATACATGAGATACTACCATTCAGAGTAAATAATTTTATTATTATGAAATCATAAATAATATGGAGTTTTAGTTTTATAGTAGTTGGCTTTCTCTTTAAATATAAGAATTAGTCCCTAAATAGAAATATATTTTTTTAATCAGCAATTTAATCCACAAATAAATACATATGAATGATCATAGCACAGAATTCCAAGTAGATAAATTGTGTAGGTACGTATAGCTAGAGAAATTTATAAACAGAAATGTACATTTTTTTTCTATAATTTAATAACCAGTAAAAATTTAAAACAAATCTTGTTATACTTATTTTGTTAAGTGCTGTTTTCATAATCAATTTTTTAAAATGTTTTATTAGTTGTTTTTATGTTCCTTGTAAATATGTAAATTATGTCGAATGTCTATGGAAATAATTTACTATTTACAGAAAAGGAAAACGAATTTCCAGTATGTAATACTAGTGTTATTTATTTAATAATTAAAACATAGCCTATTATAAAAGCCATGCCGTGAACGCATGTTGTTCCTGCCTTTTAGAAAATCTATTCACAGATGTATACCTACATTTGTGACGTGAAGGCAACCTTATTTCATTCTTTTACCCGTTTTGCCTTGCTATATCTTTGCATGTTTATGTAGGAGAATGAAAGCTACATTCGTCCCAACACTATATCTGAAAACAAATAACTCCCAAATGCTATGGGAGCTAAGGAGCGACGCAAATAATAAATTCGTCTTACCAAAAAACCTTTTTCATAATTTCTGGTGGATTCAACAATGCCTTAGAAAATCGAAGAGCATTCAAGTTAATATTTTAATACTAACTCTTAAATACTGAAACAAGATAAACGTTACATTTTTACAATTTTCTGTAGTTGAAGAAGTTCCGCACTAATTGTAAGTAGAATCATTTACGATATTAACTTAACCATCTATATCTAACCGTATTGTCAGAAAAAATAAAGCCATAGGTACGGTATCAGTACACAAATAGAATTTTAAAAATAAATTAACCTACTTCTGGTGACGGTTTACATATAAATAACATCGGAAAACAGATCTGCGATCACTTCGTTTTACAAATTGAATCCTATCAAAACATTGAAGAAGAACCCTTTCAAAATATAGTTCATACAACTTTAACGCCGCAACATTTGAATCTTCCTGGAAAGGCATTGGGCGAAGAAAGCGACGAAGTGAGGTACGAAAAGTTGGCATGGAACTAGGAATGGCTGAATGGCTGCGGAGACGGTTTTTCCGAGTACATCGTGCAAGAGAGTGATAAGCCGAAAACATTCAAAATACTACAATCTCTATTGAACAACTGGATTATTTACAAGTGCTTCCTCACGGGCGAGGAAGAATTTCAGACGCTCTGCTTCTCGGAACATTAGTTACCGCCGAGGGCGCAAGTCGACGTAAATTTGTTTGGGTACATCTTTACATTACATTTCTCTTGCGAAAATCATATACAGGCTGGTGTGTTCATATTTTTACGGAGTGAATTAGAATCGAGAACGATAAATGTGACTGACATTTTTGTGGATATAGAGTTTGAATGTGAATAATTTAGGTATTTACTGTTTCTGCATCCATTATATCTTAACAAAGAGTTAAAATGACTAAGAAATAGTAATTTTAAAAAACTATTGTGGAGAAATATATAATTATTGAATACATAAGCGTTTATTGTAACGTAAAATTAAATAAAACGATATTGCTGAAATATGTTTTTTCTCAGTCTGCTCTAGATAAAAAGGGCAAGTAAATTCGATATAATTAATCAGCGTGTATTTGTTATTCGAATTTGCTTCAGAATGGATATAGTAGGGTTACAAAATAAATTATATAAAGAAATAATATGGCTAAATTTGGGTTATTACGGTCGATTTATATTACAATGCTTTTAATTGTTTGACTATTTATATTTTTTAACGCTCCTGTTTCGATACTGGACGTAATCATGCATCTTCAGAGCATTGTTGCATTGGTCTAGACTCACCTTAAATGTAGGTTTGTTGCAAAAAATTTGCTAATGTTTTGCGCTGTTTATTGCATTGGTTTAGACGCACCTTATACTGTCGATTTGTAATTTTTTCGTATTGCGTAGGTAGCACTCAGCATTTTCAAGATTTCTTTATATCGAAAAGCAGGCTCTGATTTCGAATACATTTTGCCTCGTTTAACCAGCTGCATATATTTTACCGCTTATAAAATTCTCGTGATGAGAACGTTAATAGGAACCCCTGTACAATTGTGTTTTGTATTCTTTATATATAGTTTTCTTGTCGCATTAAAAAAATATCCATAATTACAGTAACGGACAGTTGTAATTAAGTGCATATTTACTGTGCCACTGAAAATGAGTATATTTGCCTAGCGTGTATAAAATTCACAAAATACGATTTGGGGCATTTTATGGACCGTATCTGAAGTAAATGTAGCGTGAGCGGATGTTACATACATGGAAATTCAAACTGTTTTGAAGTCATTGCTATTTATTATTTTAATTCAAAAACATAACTTGGCGCGACATCTATGTTGGCTCATTTAAAACTACGAAGCTAGCATAGCTACATTACCGACAGGTGTCGTATGGCCATATACGCGTGCGCTGTGCGCACTTTTTCCATATGTATTTTTTAAGAAGAAGAAATTAAGCAGATTGAGAAAGAAACATGGTGTCTACCATTTTGTACCTATTTTATGTTAGTTAAATGTGTTGAAATTAAATGAGTTTAGAAGTGTTATTTTGTTTCTTTTTTTGTGTGGATATGTCCGCAAGGTAGTAGACAATATTTTACTATCATATTTTTGGTCCTTCGAGCCGGATATATGAAAAAAGAAGCAAATTCAAGTCAATTCAAGGTCATCTCCGATAGAAGCAATATCGAAAGGCGCGTTGAGGAAGTTAGGATCGAGCATTATTCCTTCAACTTTCCTGTAAGTACGAAACCATTAATCCTTTCTGTTGTTTCTTTTTCTGCAAGTACTTTTTTATCTATATTTCACAATGAGCGTACAAAAAAATGTACGTAAGCGTGCGGGAATCAAACTACGTTTAACTAACATCGCGAAATTCATTGACTCAATCTCAAATGAACCAGCACCGAGCGCTAAACAATTAAAAGAACTAGAAATTAGACTTCTTGAGCTTAAGCAAATACAAACCGATTTTGAACAAATTCAAGACGCTATTGAAGCTGCATGCGCCGAAGACAGTTTGCCGGAGCATGCTCAGTACAGAGATGAGTTTACAGATACACTTATGTCACAACGAGCTACCGCGTTTGTTTTATTAGATACAACAAAACCAATAGTATCTACAACTCAAAATTTAAGTGTTAACGGTAATATAAGTAACAGTTCTAGTGAGGTAAAGTTACCAACAATAGAGTTACCCAAATTTGACGGGGATTACAAGATTTGGTTAGAATTCAAAGATACTTTTATTTCACTCATACATAACAATACACAGATCAGTAACATACAGAAATTCCATTATTTAAGAGCATCTTTAGGCCCCAACGCGTTAAAAGTCGTACAAGCACTAGAATTTACAGCTCAAAACTATGAGAAAGCTTGGGAATTGTTATGCAAGCGTTACAACAAAACACAATTGCTAATTCACAGTCACCTTAACGGAATCTTTGAATTAAGCATGTTGTCAAAAGAGTCAGTTAGCGGTTTGAGAAATATTATCGACACAGTGTCCGAGCATTTGTATGCATTAAGCAGCTTAAAGCAACCCACTCAACACTGGGATACAATTATTATTCACGTTATAACAAAAAAATTAGACAAAACATCGGCGCGTCAATGGGATCACTTTAAACCCACAGGTGAGTTACCTACTCTTCAAGAATTTCTAGATTTCCTAACCAATCGGGCAGATTCTTTAGAGAAATTTGAAGATAATCAATCAAAAGATTCAAAAGACAATCGTTTTACGAAGAGCAAAACTTCTTTGTTAGCTTCAACTACTATTTCATGCAATTATTGTAAAGGCACTCATACTATATACACGTGTAGAGATTTTTTAAAATTGCCAGTAAATGAACGCATTCAAAATGCTACAAATTTGAAACTATGTAAAAATTGTTTACGTCGTGGTCACGATACGAAAAATTGCCGGTCGAGCTCGTGCAGGAGGTGTAAATCAAAACATAATACGCTGCTTCATATAGAGAAGACAGACACAGGTAATGAAGGGACTTCTACTTCCAAGGAGCCTTCATCTCCGTTATCATTATCAGCGTATAGCTTAGACAAACTCGTGTTGCTATCAACAGCACGAGTGAAGGCGGGAATTTCAGATTCGCAAAAAACAGCACGCGCACTGCTTGACAGTGGCTCACAAATAAATTTTATCACTGAAAAACTCTGTAAACAATTAAAATTAGAACAAATGTCATCAGACATTTCCATAATAGGCATCAACAAGATGACGTCAAATCTCACAAAACGATGTAAACTTACTATTTCCGGATTACACGGCGGCCCACAATACACAATTATATGCTACGTATTAACAAAAATTACCGATAATTTACCAATTCAATCAATAAATACTGAGTCTTGGAATCTACCCACAAATATACAATTAGCAGATCCAGAATTCTATAAATCAGGCGAAATAGACCTGCTTCTCGGAGCAGATCTATTTTGGAACATTATTTACAATCAAACTCACAAAATAAAAAAGGGTTTTCCTACTTTGAGAAATACGGCCTTTGGATGGATTGTGTGTGGTTCACTAAATCAACCATCTACTACAGCGCTTTGCAACTTTACAGGGTTCGAAACTCTTCAATGTGACATTCAAAAATTTTGGGAGATTGAAGAAGTAAATGTTCAATCAAAACAAAAATTTGACGATCAATATTGCGAAGAACATTTTAAAACTAATACCACGCGTGATTCAGACGGTCGTTTCATGGTCAAAATTCCATTCAAGTTATCACCTGAGTTATTAGGGAACTCTAAACAAAATGCATTTAGTCGACTATTAAAATTAGAAAAACGATTTGATGGTTCACCTGAACTAAAAACACAATATTCAGCATTTTTGACAGAATATTCGGAACTAGGGCATATGTCTCTTGTCGATCCAGATGATGACCTATCCTCATTTTTCTTGCCCCACCATGGCGTAGTAAAAACTGATAGCATTTCGACAAAATTAAGGGTAGTTTTTGATGGTTCAACTCCAACAGATTCAGGATTATCACTTAATGATTTACAATACACCGGTCCAACTATTATTGCTGATATATTTGCAATACTTTTTCGTTTTAGACAATATCAATTTGTTGTCATGGCAGACATTGCAAAAATGTATCGCCAAATATGGGTACACCCTGACGAACGACGATATCAAAAAATACTTTGGAGAGACAAGCCAAACGAACCACCACAAACTTATATTTTAAACACCGTTACATACGGCACCACTTCAGCACCCTTTTTAGCTATGAGGTGTTTACAAGAAGCTGCCTATGAAAACCAACAAACACATCCTAAATCATCACATGTCATATTAACTGATTTTTATGTTGATGACCTTATAACCGGGTTTAATTCAGAACAAGAAGCTATTGAAATTTGCCAGGATGTGTCGGACATTTTAAACAAATATCACTTCAATTTGCGAAAATGGCACTCGAACAGCAAATTAATTACCGATGAATTAATTGATGAGAATGAATACTTAAGCGAACTACCATTGGGAAGTAATTCCGTAAAAACTTTAGGAATTAATTGGGATAGCCAAAGAGATGTTTTGTTTTTTAAATCTGTCAAAACTAACTTTCCACAGCAATTTACAAAAAGATTTGTTCTCTCATACATCTCTAAATTTTTTGATCCTTTAGGGCTAATAAGTCCTTGCATCATAACATTCAAAATTTTAATTCAGAAACTATGGACGTATAAATTAGGTTGGGACGATCCTATCCCATCCGAATTATGCCAAAATTTGCTAACTCTCTACGAAAATTTACAGTCTTTAAATGATATTGCCATTCCACGCCAAGCATTATTTCTAAATTCAAAATCAATTGACATAGTCGGATTTTGTGATGCATCCCAAAACGCATATGCGTGCTGCATTTATGCACGAACTGTTGATGAATGTGGTAATATTACAGCTGAATTACTATGCTCAAAAACAAAAGTAGCTCCACTCAAATCACAAACTATACCGAGATTGGAATTACTTAGCGCAGTTCTTCTTGCAGAACTAATGAAAAAGGTTTGCAACATACTTACCTGTAGCTATATAATCACATACTGGTCTGACTCGCAAATTGTTTTGGCATGGTTGCGAAAAGATCCCAAATCCTTACAACAATTTGTATGCAACAGAATCTCTAGAATTCAAGAACTTACCGACTCAAATAATTGGTTTTACGTAAAATCCGCAGATAACCCTGCTGACATTGCGTCACGTGGTTCAACTGCCCAAATATTACTGACATCTAAATTATGGTGGCATGGATCACCCTTTGTATCATTACCTAAGAATCAATGGCCTTCATTCAATACAAATAGCTTACCTTGTGATGTTCCAGAAAAAAGAAGGAACTATGTTACATTGCTCAATAAAACGCAGGAACTATTTCCATTTCACAACTACTCTAGCTACATTAAACTAAAACGAATTGTTGCATATTGCATTAGATTTGTCACAAATTTAAGATTACCAAAGTTGCAGAGAAAGTTAGGTTTCCTAGATACATTGGAGCTACAAATTGCAACGAATACATTAGTTAAATGGGCACAAGAAGAGAGTTTTTCACGTGAAATTGAACATATCAAAACAAAACCAACATCATACTTGAAATGTAATTTATCGTCCCTGTCTCCCTTTCTCGACGAAAACGGATTATTAAGAGTGGGGGGTAGATTAAAGAATTCAGATTTACCGTATCATGCTAATCATCCTTTGCTTTTGCATGGAAAACATCACCTAACAAAACTAATTTTGGAAGAGGGACATAGAAAATTGCTACATGCTGGTCCTCATCACGTTCTAAGTTATACCAGACAACAGTTTTGGCCTACTTCGGGTCTTCAAGCAGCTAAACGCGTCACAAGAAATTGTGTAAGATGTTTCAAATTCAGACCAACAATTCAATTTCCTATGATGGGTAATTTACAAAAGGAACGTGTTACTGTTGACTATCCATTTAACAATACTGGCGTTGATCTAGCCGGTCCATTTCTAATCAAAAACAAAAGTGGTCGCGGAGCAAAATTAAATAAGGCATGGATATGCATGTTCATTTGTTTAGTAACAAAAGCAATTCATATCGAATTAATAACAAGTCTCTCTACTGAAGCATTTATTGCTGGTTTTCGGCGATTCATAGCTCGACGTGGCAAACCGTCAAAAATGTGGTCGGACAATGGTACTAATTTTATAGGTGCCACAAAACAACTAAAAGAATTTTTTAAGCATTCGAGTTCAGATATTGCTACTATTTGCGCTCATGATGAAATCAAATGGACATTTATTCCACCCCATTCTCCCCATTTTGGAGGTTTGTGGGAATCGGGTATAAAATCGATAAAGGGGCATTTATTTAAGGTCTTAGGGAATTCGCATTTAATTTATGAAGAGTTAATTACAGTACTTGCACAAATTGAAGCAACCTTGAACTCCCGTCCTCTTTTTCCATTATCTACTGATCCAAATGACCTCTCACCATTAACACCCGCTCACTTTCTTATTGGACGATCATTCTACGCATTACCGGAAAAACCATTGACCGACATCCCGATAAATCGTTTAAATCGATTTGAACTTCTGCAACATATGTACCAATGCTTCTGGAGAAGATGGTCGAAGGAATATCTTCATCATCTGCAGCAGCGCACGAAGTGGAAGATGCCCACACCGAACATTACAGTTGGCACATTGGTGTTAATCAAGGACGACAATTTACCTCCAGCCCGATGGCTCATGGGGCGAATTCTTGAACTTCATCCTGGTAGTGATGGGACAATCCGTGTTGTGACAGTGAAAACAACGAGAGGTATTCTCAAACGACCTGTTGTGAAAATTTGTGCGCTACCCATGGACACGATCACTACGAAGTGAACATTTTATTTCTAGGTACATATATCATACATCTTTTTACATAATTGTACTTATTTTTTGAGTGAATTTTTTTGTCTGTTTTTATTTGTCTAACATGTTGAACAAAACATGTTCAACGGGGGGAGTATGTTTTGAAGTCATTGCTATTTATTATTTTAATTCAAAAACATAACTTGGCGCGACATCTATGTTGGCTCATTTAAAACTACGAAGCTAGCATAGCTACATTACCGACAGGTGTCGTATGGCCATATACGCGTGCGCTGTGCGCACTTTTTCCATATGTATTTTTTAAGAAGAAGAAATTAAGCAGATTGAGAAAGAAACATGGTGTCTACCATTTTGTACCTATTTTATGTTAGTTAAATGTGTTGAAATTAAATGAGTTTAGAAGTGTTATTTTGTTTCTTTCTTTGTGTGGATATGTCCGCAAGGTAGTAGACAATATTTTACTATCACAAACATTTGTAAAAAAATACAGGTGAGCACTTGCACCGGAACCGTAACATTCATATTCACAGCGTGTATCCGGGATTTTCAAATAGCGATATTTCTGAAAACAGTAACGAGTGCGAAACTTGTTGAAACGGCCTTTGCTACAGAGAACTTTTTCTATTATAATGTGTCAATAATTCGTACTTAATTCGCTTTGAATGGTTTTAATCACCACTTGGCTCATGTGCTCTAGAAGTTACTTAATATATAATTACTTTTATAGAGAATTCCTAATTCGATAACTGGTATTTTGATACAACTACCGGTAATTAAGTACCACCTACTTATTTTTCTTATTTTTTGCGAAAACGCTGAAAAGGACTTTCCTACCACAGGTAGGAAAGTCCTTTCCCACTTTTTATGTGGATTTTAAATTTGATAACTGTGCGGAAACGCATAATGTGCGCACGTCCGCAATTGTCACTATGTTATTTTAAATCAGTACTAGTATTAGTATTGTTAGTATATGTTCTAAGTCCTGAAGATATTTTTAATTTAACAAAGAGAAAGTTTGAAATGTTTCCCTAGTATTAATGTATTACTGTAATAATGATGTTCAAAAATAATTTCGATAAAATCAGTTAACTGACAACTGAGAGAAGACAACTGTGATTGTTGAAACGTTTTCTTTGTTAAATTAAAAATATCTTAAAGAAATAGAATAAAGCCAATACTCCACAAATTTATAATTCTTTATTAGTATTTTATATTTGTATGTAATATTAAAAAAAAAGTTGGCAATAAATCTGGAAAGTATTCCTATCAAAGATGTAAATTTGGCTAGTGTCCCGGATGTTATATGCGTTTCGTAATATTTTCTTAATAGTGAAATAAGCAGTAAGTTTCTATATTTCATATTCAGGTGTTCCTAGGGGTAACAGACAAACATACTTCAAGTATTATAGACGCCATTTCGAACAGAAAACTGCACATACTCTTCAGATCAGTTTATTTTTGTTTTTGAGATTTCGACAAAATGGAAAATGAGCATCACTTAATATGTTTAATCACGAAATAATGAAATAATAAAATGAAACCTAATGTTATAATAACTGCTCAAATCGTTCGCACATACTTTCTAAACATACAGCTTTGCGATACTTTGTTGCTAATGAATACCTACTCTTGCAATCGATTCTTCTCGGATGGCTTACCATTATTGAAAACACGAATGTTAATACAACTCCAAAGGAAGACGTCCAATGGCGAAAGGTCCGGGGAAGGTGCAGGTCATACTACAGAATCTCTTCCTATCTCCTTTAGAAAGTCAACAAGCTGCCTACCAAACTCTGTTACATTGATAAAATATGTCACGTCAAGAATCCAACAGAACATTTTCCATTCATTAGTGATTTTAAATAAATCCCATAAATTTTCCGTTAATTTTCAAGTCGCCTTTGTATATAAAAGCTAAACAATTGAATAAAGCTGCGAATTAATAAATACATGTCAGTAGCGGATCACAATATAATACTAATAACAAGTTTTTAAAAAAAGAAAAATTTTATGTCATTTATGAATGTGATTATAGAACATATTTTTAGTAGGCCAAGGTAATTGTTTCACCATAACTAAACGTCACACTGTCAAAAAATAATTTTGTATACGTAATACCTTTTCCTTCTTACATCTCATTGTTTGTTTATTTATTTTCTTATCTATTTTGTTATATACTTCAAAATATGCAATATTCAAAAGAAGAATTTGTTGATATGATTTCTTTGATTGGTACGTAACCATTTATGTTATTTCCCTAATTACATATATTTATATCTATTTATATTCTCGTTTTACACAATTTTTCAAATTTTACATTTAGGTGAATGTGGACGAAATTGTCTTTTGGCTTCAAAATTACATAGACAACGGTATCCAAACAGACGGTGTCCAACAATGGAATGTTGTTCATATCATCTCGAATAAATTAGGGCTTTTCTAAATTATTCTGCAAACATTGACAATCCTATAGCGAAGTGCTGAATATCCTGGTAGTAGGTGACGGATTTTTTTAATTTTCCCCTAATTTGGGTAGAATGCTAGAATTACAGATGTCGCTGAATTTCTTTTAGAACAATAGCATTGCTTATTGCTATTACTTATCAACAAATGCCATTTTTTTCTAGACTATTTAAATTACTTAGTTAGATGGCAGTAATTTATAGTTTATTGGTTACCTCAGGAAACTTTCTAAATGTATCTATAGATGCAGACGTTATGTCTGGAAACAAAATATTAATCTTTTACGAGAATCTTAGAGATGTTATATACCAACAAATTCTTATTAATTACACGAATTACTGATTCACTTTTAAAGTAACTATATCTTTAATTAATTTTCTATTCTAGCATTTAGCTATTTTATAATGATTGTAGGGTTAACAAATTAAAAGAGGACACACACTAAAAAATATATGCAATTCCAACGGAAAATTCCAGTAACGTATAAGGTAAAATTACCAAAAACTGGGAAATTTACTAGAAAACTTTAGGTATATTTTCCAATTTTTTGTAAATTTACCCTATGGAATTTTCAGTAGGAATTGCAAATATTTTTTAGTGTGCAGGAATACGGGCTAGTTTATGGCCGGCCATGCTTTTATATTCTCGCACATTGAATTTTATGACACCGAGCTTTGTTGTTTATTGCAGTAATTTCAAGACTAACCTATTTGCATTATTATATTCATGTAAATGTGATTCCTGTGCAAACGAATGAAACTCCAATACTCTAGAACTGCTACAAAACTAAATTACTGCTCAAATCAGTGGCAGTTTCGTTTTCTTTTGAAATGTAAATGTATTCTATTATTCTCATATTTTATTTACTATTGCAGTCGTGTGGTCGTTTGAGGAAACAATAAGGTGTCCTTACTGTTTCTTCCCGGCATTACAATATCAATAGACTTTTTCTTATATTTTCTGTCTTAGCAGTTATAAAGTTTAATGTTACCTTTGTATCGAAAAATCCTATTGAACTTGGGAATAAATTTTAGAATGATTCACTGAGCTAACTTTGTATTGGCCAACTTACAATATTCCCAACAACTAGTGTATTATTTCTTATTTATAACATCTGTATGTCACTTAATTGCTTTATTTAACCGGCACGTGTTCCCCACTTCACCATTTCCATCAATTCTATATTTAAAGCTAATAATAATAATTTTAATTTAATAATGCTATGTAGAAAGATATAATTATTAAGAAATACTACGGAAATAATACTTGAGAAAAAGAGATATTAACAATTAAAATGAATAGCAGCAAACAACTATTAAATATCGGTAATGAAAGCAAACACGATTTTGAACTAGAGCTGCACACCCACCCTTAACGAAAAGGAAGTGGTATATATCACTCGGGGCAATACTCCTTATAACACCCAATATAGCATATAACATTTAAGTATCTTTAATGTGATAATATAGTTATTAATTAGTGATGTTTTCCTATACGTTATATTTACTAAATAAACAATTTACTAGTGAAATTAATTTATTTTAATAAGTGCCCAAAATGTAATAAAAAATAAACCTTCTACAGATACTCTCAGGTGAGTAGATTCATTTACTATATAAGAAACACTATTATAAAGATTTCAATTATCTCAATTCAGACTAAGAACTTACATTTGCCGATTTATAAACATAAGTAAAATTCAAATTTTCCGCCGAATTCCAGTCAACATCACTTCTAAATAAATCAAAGCGCCAACTAAATGAACATACAAAACTGACAAGTAGTACGTACTATAAATGGAACCCACAGAATCATGACCAACCTCACATATTAATACATCAACAAAAATCTAACCTTGAAATCTCTTGTACGTAATATAAAAATTATAAGTTCAAAGGATGATAAAATTGCACAAAAACAGAAAAATATCCGTCAATATTCAAATTATTGTTGCAAACCTAGATACACATAGTTGTAGTAACCTACTCAGCTATTATCAATATTCATTTGTTTTTAATAAGTGAACTCATTTAATGAGACAGCCGAAATATTCTGCGGGTGGCTCCTAATCATAATACTAATAATTATTATCCCAATTCAAATATCATTAATTACAGAAAGCCCAAGCGGAACATTTTCTAATTTAATTAGCAAGTCAAACCCTATTGTTTCTCTTTCTCTTTGGCGCTACAGACTTCTTTAACGCTTGTACTGGGTAGATGAAATATTTGCCTTTCATTCTTGTTTTCTTTGTAATATTTCGCAAAGAAAGTCTTTTTCACGATCGTGTATATAATTTTCCTTTTCAACTTATATCTTGGAATTTTACAAAAGCGTACCTCTCGGGGATGAAAGCTTTAGTTGTTTTTCTTCTTAAATATATTGCAACACTTAGAATTTCGTTTGTAAATCGCGTGGGAAAAAATCATATGAACCTGCAGTTCTTATATGTATAGTCTTACAGATTATAAAGTAAAAAAATGTGTATCCTAAATAAAAAACGATATAATTGACAATTTCAAGGTAAATTGAGGTAATCGGAACTGGCAAGCAGTCTACTGTCCCACCGAATAGTGGAATAGACTAGGAAACCTTTTACACTAATCTTAAATTAACAAGATTTGAATAAAAAATAATAGTAGTCATTTAAATAACTATTTTTACAAACTACTGCAGACTCTGAAAGCATCTGCATAGAATTGGACTCTCCAATCAGATACAGATACAGATACAGCAGAGTTTAGAACCTATTTGTCACAATCCAGCTTCTGTTTTTATATACATATATGACAGAAGATAGCCAGCCATATGAGATAGAGCTCTTTCTGTTAGTGTTTGTATAATAGCAATATTTTATTTATTATAAGAATTTTTTTTTTTTCATATACTTTTTAAGGGGGATTGATTATTGAATCGGTATATGATAGCGAATCTTTTATATGTATTCAGTAGCAGATATTGATAATGTTTATGCTAACTATAAACATACCCATATAACAATGGACCAGTAGTATTTACAGATAAATCATACAGCCCTAGTTTCCTCTCGTTACCGAAGAAATTGTCGGACTACACATGGTTAAAATTAAGGAAACCTATTTTCGAATGCCATAAAAGCCGTTTAATCTGGCGGCAAAGTGGACTTATAGAAAAAGGTTTTACTTGTGTTTTGACCAGGTATTTTCATGTGTTGTGTCTACAAGTTATTACACCCAAAAGGAATGTGCTATTCAATTTAATACTATGGTAGTTTTCGAATATGTGATAGGTTACTATTTAATCCATATTTTTAATGTAAAGTGTTTTGCTATTTTTAAAATGAAACTCTTTGCTTTTTGTTAAAACTTCAAAATCAGATGACTATATAATGACATAAATATGATCATTTTTTAAGATAGATGACAAAGCAGTTGGTACCTAGTCTCCTCTGGAAATATTGTGATACCTTACAATGAATCACATGATCATATAAAACTTGAAATGCTTCAAGTTCTGGAACAACAAAAGTTGAAATGATCAAGTGGTTGATGGTAATAATTTAGTTGAAACTTGCAAAACTAGAACTTTAATTAAAGGAAAATAAAGTTTGAAGCACAGCGATTGGTATTGCCACTTCATGGGTATAGGGTTCTTAGGTTGCTACAACGTCATCCTATGTTAAATCCAATTGAGAAAATATAGGTCATTGTAAAAAAAAAATGGTTACCGCAAAAATGTGCTGACGGAGAGGTATTTTGTCAGACGTAAAACTACTTCCATTGCTTGTGAAGAATGGCCAACTGTTTGCAATCATGTCAATAAAGTGGTTGACCATTATGAAATGAACCACATGCTGGATAACATGACAAATGAACAGGTATTAGTTTCCCATGAAGATTTTTGTAGGACTTTCATTCTTAAATATATGTTTTTACCACAAAAATACCAGAAAATAGTAAATTGCACTTTATTAATTCATGTTTTAGTTCTGAATAAAATATTATAACATCGTAATGTTTCATTTCTTTTTACCAAAACAAAAATAAAACAAAACGTTGAATATCAAGAAAAATATAATATGTAGTTAAGTATAATAATTTAAAAGATCTTATTCGAAAAACAATCGATTGTCATTAAACAGGAAGCAGTTGTAAAAATGTATATTAGAGTATATTTTTATCGCTTCAGTACATGTTCCACGTATCGAATAAAGCTCATTCTGAATTCATTGAAATCCGCAATGTATCGCTATTGTATCTTGTTAATTTCTACCAAAGTACGTATTAACACAAATAATCAGCAAAATATTTACCGGCCAGCTGAATTGCTTGTTTTTTATCTAGTACTAAAAAATTGCAAGGAGAAGAAAAAGCCTTACTAGCGTTACACTGTTAATGTTGCACTGATTTTCGTTTTTAGGTTGAAAACATTCATGTGGTCATGGTGGGTACATTTGAAATACGAGGTAGAGGAGTCATATTCCTTTTTCACTTACATTCATATTTAACATCCAAATCAAATGAATAATTCATATAATACGGCAAGGAAGAACTCATATGCTGTCTAAGTTCACATGTCAAACGATTTTTTTTATTCAAATAGCTAAATTTACATATGAAACCTAAGTTATTCACGTAATTTCTTCGTACATTTCGAGACTGGGTTTTAAACCAGTCAAATCGGTTGGCTTTTCTTTTACTGCTACCCGTTTCGATTTCGGCATCCGCATTTCATAACATATCTCTCTTGATGTTATCTCTTCGCGAATTTTAGGGCTTAGGATGACCGCCAAATCGTAAAGTATATTCCGATACCAAACCCAAAGCCGATTTCCTCCTACTAACTTCAAATACTTTCCGTTGAGTTTTATCCTTCTTTAGAAGCGTGTACCTCGTTTCGAGTTTTATCTATCTATCTTTATTACACATAAACTAAAATGCGATCAAAATGTTTATCTTCCACACAAATGAAACTTGGTAAGTTGGGAATTCACTATACACGAGTATATATGTTACGTTACGGAATAACAACAAAGTAAACTTTAAAAGAATATATTGTATCTCGAAAAAAGGATATTTTACAAGTGTAATAAATAAAAATTATAATATTCATCCGGTTTTTTATTGTATGTATATATGAATGAAATGTAGTGTGACAATCCTACGCATTTTTTTTTAAATATTAATGATGAATCTTTAATATGATTGTTTCCTATATTATTTTTCATCCCTTAACATTTATTCTTCCATTGCTACTGACATCCCAATAGCAATCTCTTGTTATCCTGTTATAGACCACAAGAAATTTGATTAGTTCGTGCTACACACTGTTGATGATGATAACTGAAGAAGTTAAGTATCAACGAGGACGTAACGAGAGAACACGAACAAGGAATAACCCTTTTTCCTATAACGTTGTGGTGAGCAACACTGGAAGAAACGTTTGTATGGATGCTTTCTTTTTGCCTGCATGGTGTTTCGGATGGTGGTCACAACTGGGATGCACTCCGGATAACAAAAAAAGGAAAGCAAGGAATTGGTAATTCTTTGCAGCCGTTAGAAATTATTTCTATTATTGAGCATATTTCATCATTTCTAAATAAACAGACGCATTATGGTGTAAGCGAACAATATTATCTGGATGCAGAATTGATTATTGGAATAATGTATTCTCTATTTTTGGAAAAGTACCCTACATCAAAACGTGAAGTATGACTATTATAATAAAATATTAAGGGAGAAGTTTAGTTTGTCGTTCGGAAGGCACAAGTAGATGTGTATAAGGATTATGAAACCTTCTCTGTAAAGCTAAAGAATAAATCTCTTAACGATATAGCTAAAAGAGTTACTACAACAGCACTTCTGGTGCGTAAGCGTCGATCAAAGAAATTTTATAATGCCTTACATGCCTCAAAGGAGTTACGGCGTACTCAGGATAATGTGCTTGCGCTTTCATTTGACTACATGCAAAATTTGCAATTACCCAGATGCCCTATTAGTGTCTTTGGCGTACACAATCTGAAAACTGATGGTGCAGTTTTCTCCACATATCATGAAGGTCAAGCAAAAAAACTCTAACGAAGTTTGTACGTTTGTTTGAGTACATCAATAGGTATGTTGACAATAATATTACTGTATTATAGCTCTTTTGGGTTAATTTCCCAGGGCAAAATAAACATGTATTTCTACGATTCTGCTCAGCCCTTGTCCACTCAGTAAGGTTTCAAAAGGTGGAAATATTGCT
Organism: Cetonia aurata; assembly: GCA_949128085.1. NCBI lineage: Eukaryota > Metazoa > Arthropoda > Insecta > Coleoptera > Scarabaeidae > Cetonia > Cetonia aurata. The sequence continues at coordinate 7,023,623 of OX421885.1, forward strand.
CTCTATCCGCAGTCATTTGTTTATGCCATCTGACAGAAACTTTGATCGGATAAAGTGCAAAGTAAGGAAAATAGATAGGATATATAATGGGATTCGTTGAGGCGATAGTAACTTCTTCTGTTAAACATAACTTAACATTTCATGTAATAGAAACCTCACTTATCAAAGGTTTCCGCAATTGGTGGCGCAAATATTTGACAAAGGATGCGATTTCCATAGAAATATCATCAGCTGGATCAGTATCTAGAAACGCAAAAGTGCACTTCCATAATACAAGCTTTCACTACTTTTTATGCAGTGCGACAATGGTAAAGGTGTTATTGACGCTAAGGAGTATATAGAGGACTCGTCACTAACATGTTTTTCCTGATATTGCCAGGTGCCATCACAATCAAGTTTCCAGTAGAAGTTGCCAATGGAAACGTTCCTATTTTTACGAAGAAGATGAAGCATTTACAAAAATGTTATAAGTTTGTAGACCAAAATAAAGAATATAACAAAAATCCAAAAGAAAAAAATCCCTTACCACAAATTTTTTTTTCTTTTGGATTTTTGTTATAGTTTTCAAGCCACAGTCTCCACCCATCACAGGATCAAAATAAAGAAAACAATAACTTTTGGGTATACATTTTAAAGTGGTCAGCTGTTCAGAAAGAATGCAAAAAGTGAATCAATACATTAGCTTAATACTGTTCATATTAAAAGTTAAAAAAAAAGTATATTCCAAGTTTTCACTTACCTACCTATTGCAGAAACAGGTTGCCTCAATTGTTTCAGAAATTCGTGAATTGTCATTTTCAACCAAAAACCAAATGAATTAAGAAGATATGATGTCTAACCATGCTTCGTTGTCTCTTAAATCTAAATCGGCAAGCGCTTCTGTCAACGCCTAGTTCCAAAACTAAGAAGGAAATATATCTGCTCCAATAAATCAATCAACACCGAATGGTACAGAGGGACATGTGCCCGATTCAATAAATTGTTAGTCTTTCCTCATACACATGGTTTTGAAAGTGACAACGAAAAATTGGGCATAACTGGCAAAATTGGATTCGGAGATCGAAATAAAGTTTATCTTGGACAAACAAAGCAATCGAAACCAGATTTAACGAGCACATAGCGCATTATGACTATGGGAAGTTTGAGTCATCCAGCATTGGTCAACATATAAATAATACATGCCATAAAATCAACATTGAAAACTTTGAACTATTGAAAAATGTAACCTCGTCGAGGGAATTGGACGCTTACGAACCCACGAAAGAAACAATTTATTGAATAAAGAACATGCTCCTCAAAATGTCTACCCTGGGTGTATTCTTAGACATAGAGGGAGCTTTTGATAAAGCGTCCCTCAACAGTATTGTTAATGCCCTCACTCGGCATGGCGTTGAGCCGACTCTTGTGGGATGGCTGCGCTGTATGTTAAAGCAGAGGGCAGTAGAAATAAATGTGGGCGATGTCAGCGTCAGGGGGCTTGTGGATCGGGGCTGTCCCCAAGGAGGCGTTTTGTCACCACTTCTGTGGAACCTTGTGGTAGATGACCTTGTCCGTTTGCTCAATGTGTCTGGCTACTACACAATCGCATATGCGCACGATATCACGGTCCTAATTGATGGATCGAGGGTGTGCTCTGTAGCGTAATGCAGACCGCATTACGATCAATCGAAAATTGGTGTAGGGAAGGTGGCCTCTCTGTAAACCCAGATAAAACAGAGATGGTACTCTTTACCAACAAAAGGAAACTTGAACAATTACAACCACCACAATTGTTTGGTACTGCTCTCAGTTTTTCAGAGGATGCCAAATATCTGGGCGTTGTGTTTGACAAGAGGCTGAGCTGGGGCAAGCACGTCAAAACAAAAACTGAAAAAGCATGTATGGCTTTTTGGCAGTGTCGCCGTATTTTGGGTAGGACTTGGGGACTTTCCCCAAGAATTACCTTGTGGCTGTACACTGCCATAATAAGGCCCATGCTAACCTATGGCGCTCTCGTCTGGTGGCCAAGGGTGAGACGAGTGGTCGCCAGGAACGAACTGTCACATGTGCAGCGCATCGCATGTCTCAGTGTAACAGGAGCAATGCGCACAACGCCAACGGCGGCAATGGAAGCACTCCTATGTGTTCCCCCTCTGGACTTGTTTGTGGAGGAGACGGCGCTTAGGGCGGCTATAAGATTGAGATCCCGGGGTCTTCTGGACGTGGCGGGTGGAGGACGCGGCCACGCGAGCATCATTTATGAGGCCGCCGCCAAGGTGCCTCTCCTTGGTGCCGCAAAGGATACTGTACCTCCTGTGTTTGCCTTTAACAGGCACTACCATGTTCTTATTGACCCTAAGATCGAACTGCAATCTTCGATCGCCATCTTTACAGATGGATCGAAAACTAAAATGGGGACAGGGGCCGGAGTTTTCTCCTCGGACCTTGACCTCAATCTAGAACTGGTGCTGGGCAGGTTTGCCACGGTTTTTCAAGCCGAGGTGTTAGCGATCCTGCACGGCGCCGAAGAAATTTTAGCAAAGGGCATTAGGGGACGGCGTATTGTCCTTTATAGCGACAGTCAGGCTGCCCTTAAGGCTCTTAATAATCATAGGATCGCTTCGGGCTTAGTACTTCAGTGTCACAATGCCCTAGAAGCGGTCGGTATCGATAATGCCCTGACACTCAAGTGGGTTAAAGGCCATAAAGGAAACCTAGGTAATGAGGCTGCTGATAGGCTGACCAGCTCTCCCTATTTCGCCGGCTACACTCAACACCATGATAACGCAATGGACTGCCACTCTTCATGAGGATAGATGGAAATCCATAACCACCTTCCGTCAAGCGCGTGAGGTCATCCCCAGGCCGTCACCGTAGACAGCAAAATACTACCTGCAGCTTTCGCGCAGTAACTTACATCAACTTGTGGGGCTTTTGAGCAAGCTAAACAAACACATGCACCGCATGGGTTTGGCTACCTCGCTACCTCGTGGTACTTAACAGGTCAAAGCGGGCACTGAAAAAGGTACTTGTAGATATAGGTTTAGGGTAGGAATAAAGAAGCATTCATTCCGTCTTCGGTTAAAAATGAAAAACCGCAAATTTTGGAAACATTTCTTTTTCTAATTAATAATGTTGTGTAGCTTCGGGTGATCAAATATCTTGTGTGTCTATGACTACTCTACATTTGCATATCCTTGAATTATCCTGTTACGTTGGTTTGTGAATTGATCGCTGAAAGACAATATCCTCTCGGCATGTGTAATCTGCTATTTTATAATGCTGGCGCTTTTTTTACATAAATTCATCATTTCTTAAAAATACTTAGTGTCTATTTTGATTAGTAATTTAATAAGTATAGTATTTATTCAAATATACTTCAACTTGGATAAAGTCATATTACAAAACCATCGCTCCCCAAAATAGTCCATATACTGGTCCAAATACACTTGATTGGTTGCTTTTATAAGCCTATTAAAGAATATCATTAGTATCCATAGCTTTCTTATAAAGCGGCCTAACATAAAAAAAATTAAATAAGCATCCACTCGCGAAAATTTCGGCGTCTGATTTATTGCGTACCTCAATTCTTGTTAACATTTTGTTGGGCAAAATTAGAGAATCCGTGAAAGAACAATTCAGAACTGAAAATCTGAAAGAAACCCATATCTGTTTGGTTATCCCTGCTATAGGCCGAGCTATAACGCGTGCTGTATCAAACCTAAACGTGTAATGTGTAACATTTGATATTTTGTCAAACGAGCCAATTTATTTCTTTCAGTGTACCTATCCATCACAGGCATAAAATAAAATTACTAAATTCATTTGCAGCAAAATTGTTTAGTTGTGTATCTTTGGAGGTAGAAGTGGGTGAATAAGATCACTTTTGAACTTTCGAACTACATAACTCCGTAAGTATGAAACATAGAATGTTGTTATATACATCAAAACATCAATTTCAATCAATAATACATTTGCTATTCATTTACAATACCCCTCCTTCTTTGTATGCTAGGTAAGTTATCATTCATATATATTTTTTTTATCTTCTGATCCTATTCAGCTACCATCGTGGAGAATAGGATCTGATAAGCTTTCACATTGTATCGTCTTATTTAAATGTCACTAGGGCGAATGAGATCACGCAATTTCCTCATTAAAATATGAATGGCTTCAAGTATGAATAAAAACTGGACGAACGGTAATATATATTGCTACGAAACTTGTAGATAATTCTTTTAAATTTTAATTAAGTAAATACTGTTTTTACTCTACTAAACGCCATCCAGAGTTATCTATTTATACTCTCATTCATCCTAAAGATATGCCAGATCTCAAATGATAGAGGGCATGAAAAATAAATTTGTCCCCACCACAGGGTTTCAAATACACCGCATTATATTCAGTCACCCTCGGGACGAGGGAGGATATTGTTACTCCGTTGAACCACTGATTACTATATCAATAAAGCTTATAACGTTTAAGTATCTTTAATGTGACCGTAGTAGTTATTAGTTAGTGATGTTCTTGTAATGCATTGAATAAAAAAAACAAAAAATATAGTGTAATTCATTACTAAATCAAAAGCCAAATTAAACTGCTCGTGAAATTAACCCACAGAATCAAATACAACCTCACATAACCAATCTCACTAGATGTACAGTTATCAATCAAACAAATATAACCGAAAATTTCCTTATGCATTATATGCCGATTATACGTTCAAAAAATGATAAAACCGTTTACTTCAGGTACGAAAACTGCTCTAGTATACTCCAAATAATAATTCCATATTCAAAACAATCATTTCAGCTTCCAAATGTTGTTCCAACGACCTCACAGCAAACTGCCTCAAATGTTGTTCTTCAAAATCCCAGGATTATACGAAAGGCCACCCCAAATCTCGAAATAACTGCATTCCCATCATCTTAGTACTATACACGTAATACTCTCATTCTTCTAAGTAAATTTGAAAATGTTATGGACTTAACAGTGATAAATATTACAAGATTCTAGATAAATGTATGAAAAGCAACCACACTCAGAAGAAACCGAAAAAGAAGTCCCCCACATTTGCTTTCAACAAACTCAATATCTCCTAGACAAAAGGACCCCGGCAACGATCATAGAAATCGTTTCCAACGATACGACAGCATAAAAATCTCTCGTCGAAAATTAATTGAAAGACATACACATGCCCTAAAATCCATGGTTACAAGCATTAATTGAATTAGATATGAAATAAGTAAATTTTTAGTTTAAATTATTACATACCTTGACAAAAATAAATAAATAGGTAAAAATACATTTACATAAACAATTTTATAGTCGATATTATGATTCTGTGGGTTTTGTTTAGCAGGATATAACATAGCAATATATATATTGCTACGAAACTTGTAGATATTTTATAATTTATTAAATTAAATTAAATGTAATCAATACTGTTTTATTAACATTACATACAGGCAGAGTCCTCTATTAAATATAATTTGCTCCACAGATAGGCTACACTTCTATTGTAAGATGTCACTATAACACACAAGTACATGAAATCTACCCCGCTACCTGTTTTTGAGTACACCGCAAACCAATCGGATGACTACTATATTATCTTCAGTCACTCTTGGGACGTGGAGGAGTGTGTCGCTCCAAATAAGCCTCCGATTATTACCTTAATTGACTTGTTATACTCTTTGTCTCTTTAATAAAAGCTGTACTAGTTATTCACTCGTGATGTTCTTATATTATAGTGAATAAAAAACAATATTGTTTATATGAAACTTATTTATTTCGATTTAAATAATTGTCATGGAGAAAGAAATGAATCTTCTAAAAATTCTCTCAGGGTAAGTAAGATTTCAAAAATAAGATTTCTTGAATCCTAATCCAAACTAATAACTCAATATATCTTGTTTAAATATCAAAATAGAATTCAAATCTCCCGCAAAATTCCCGTCATAAAATCAAATAATCAAATAATACCAACACAAAACCTTCTACAGCATCAAACGTCTGCTTAATCCCTAGAAATCCACTGTTATCAAAGATACTCTAACCTCACATTTCTTTTACGCTCTTAACACCGGTTATAAATTCAAAAGATGAATATTCTCTTACTTCAAGTACGACAAACTGCGCTCTTATATTCCAAATACTGATTTCAACTCTGCAACAATCTTTTCAGCTCCCAATTAGTGCTCCTATGATGTCACAGCGAATAATGCTCGAACGAAACTCTTCAATCGGCCCCAGGATTAGAAATACGCCACCCAAATCTTCGAAATCACTGGATTACCATCATCTTGGCACTACATACACAACACTCTCATACTTGTAAGTAAATTTTAAGTTAAATGACTCTTATTGTGATATAAATTTATAAATTTCTAGATATTATTCGAAAATGCAACTACACTTAGGAAATGCCGAAAAAGAAGTCCCCACAATTGTTTTCAACAATTTTTATATCTCCTAGGCAAAAAAGGATCCCAGCAACGATGAAAGATATCGTTTCCAACGATACGAAACCTTAAATCAACCCACGTTCGAACGATCAGCGAAGGAACTTAATGCCTTAAAATCCATGGAAACCTGCCCTTTTTAATTAGATACGATATAGTAAGTGTTTAGTTTAGATTTTTACAATATATTTACAAAATAAAATAAGTACATAAATCATAATACATTTCTATAAATAATTTAATAATCTACGTATGATGCTGTAAGTTGTAGAGGTTAGGTATTGCATAATATCATAGCAATATATATATATGAAAAAAGCAAAATTTATTACAAAAAATATTAATTTAGCTGATATGATACAAAGGTGGGATTTAATGCTGCGTACTCCTTTATTTGTTAGTTAAGTCCTTAATTACAAGTATTTCTTGGAAAGGAACTTCAACTATTTCCATTTGTTAGTTAAAATGTCTAGAAGAGCAAATTACGGAATGCAGAAGCGACGTATTCTAATTAAATTCATCCCTACGGTAGAGTATGTATGTAAATTTTTGGTACATATGAAAATTTGCAAATAAAAGAAAATAACAAAAAAGATACGTATTACTCTTTCCCAAGTGTCGTTCAACGTAATTGTGTTCTGTGGAATTTCGCCTGTCTGGTAATGGTTCGTTAGGTTCAAATCGATAGTTGAAAAATAAACAGTTGAGTACTTGAAGTTCATTGCTTTTTCAATTCGAATTGAATTCCCGATATATACTGAGTGTTACACAAAGAGAGTGACGAGAGAGATGGTATTATTAATTTAGTGAAATAACTTCTATCTTTTTTCATATTGATTAAGAGACGAAAATAGGAGGACCATTTTTTAAATAAACAGTGATCCAGATATCGAATGGACGTTTCTAAACAATTCAAGCGTTTATTACTATTATTCATTATAAAATCGTTCATTATCGTTATCAAATGAATTTTTTTGTTATTGTTTTATTTTTTACTTTCTATTGCAATTAAATTTCTCTTTCTAATAAATAATATCATTTCTTCGAATAGTGCACTTTTTTGCATTTATCATACAGATAATGCATTAGGCTCGTTTTATATTGTTCTTAATTTAGTACGCAATTTAGTATTAAATTTGATTTTAATTTTAAGAGAAAACTTAGTCAAATGTCACATAAAAAAAATTTTTTTTATAGTTGAAAAATAAATATCGATTATGCTCAGCCCCACTAGTGAATATTGTTTTATATTTGGAGTAGGTACCTTTCTTTGAAGCATTTCGCTAAAACAAAATACATAAGGATAATATGGACTCATTCAATTATTAAAATGACTCGATTACGCCCACATAGATAGATTTCGGAAATCGGAACGAATTACGGACACTACAGGACAAATTCTGACAAATTTTATACTTTTGCACATATGTTGCGCCCGCACATTTAGTGAGCAAATATAACAGGTTCTAAATGTTTAGTTTCGTTCAAAAACTACAAAAAAATTTCTGTGTTCCGAAATATTTGAGGCTAAATTTGGAACAAAATTTCGTACTAAATTATGTATACTGTAAAACGGGCCCAATGAGAGATTTAATAAAATAAAATAATGAAATAAACAGCGCAGGAGGTGTCGCTTGTCCCGATCTCTGTTTAGCTTTGCCACAAAATGCATCTACCTACATCGACAGCGGGACGCAGTATCAAGCGTAGGCTTGCGATTTAACTGCAGACACTGTGTGTCTTCATATACACTTATGTGTGTTGATTCATATAAGTACACATTTTCTTAAACATTACTGGTAAGGAAAAAAGACTCACCTTCACCGTACACATAATTCCCTAAAATTGAATGCCGTAAGTAAATAATGAGTCATTCACATTTAGCCATAGAAATAAGATTTAGGCAGAAGGCCTGACGAAAGTGCAAGATATGTGTTTAATAAATTCGCACACTCTTGCTTTTAAAATATGCTCAGACGTCAGTACGACACGCAATTCCTTTCATATAACCTATTGAGATTGCAGTCAATCAGAGTAACATGTCAGGATTTGTTGTGTAAAATTAAATTCTACCGATATTGTTTTTCGTTGTATTTTTTTATTTATTATCTAAAAGTAAGAAGTGCTCTTAAGATTACTCTGCTACAATGTAATTACTTGTGATACATTCAACGTACTCTAAGTTTTCTTTCATCAGATATTTTACCTTTGCAGCCATATTTATTCATAAAGTTTATTTTGGGTAAGTTGGTCAGATATCTTATTGATTGCCAGTTTTTGCCGCGGGAGCCGTCTCCGAAAGCACTGCAGTCTCTTGGCTTTTTGTATTATATCTCCCATTTCCTTTACCCATTAAATGATGCCAGCCATTACCATACTGGTGCCCTGTAGTATGGGTTCATTTTTGGGTTGTAAAAAAATGCCTGTCACATAGGATCTGGCATGCTGTTTGTGTCATTCTGGTTTCTGCGTTGTTGATTCATATTTTCTGTAGGTGTACCTTCAGTACATAACGTCCTGTTAGGAAACCTGCTACTATGCGAAGATGATTCCTATTAAGCTCTACCTCACTCTTCTTCTTTAATGGCTGCCTTTTTTTAACTTCATAGGGAGGTTTACCTCGTAAGGCAACTCGGTCAGAAGACCTATTGTGCCCCCATGATGTTTTAGCTCTTTGGATCTGGTGGCACCCGAATAAAGAGGTCTGCAAATTGGTCAAGAATAAGTTTACTTGGACTGGGTTCGTCTAACCGCGCGATCGCTAAATGACTCCTTCTCTCCCTGTCCGTTTCCGGGCAGTTGGCCAGGAGGTGCACTGGAGATTCTTCTGCTCTCTCACAGTTTCTGCACAGCGGTGCAAGTGTTTGTTCAGTGCGCAGTGGCCCAGTCTGTTCCTGCTCATAAAGACTGCCTTGCGGAATCTTTCCTCGCTTGGATGAATCCTGAGGGTTTTGCAGTGTATCGCACCGGCAAGTCCATTCCAATAGAAGCGGTGACTGACAGCGAGTTCAGATCTGAGAAAAGCTTTGAGACCGCCGTAAGAAATCCCACACGGCGGTTCTGCACCTACGAATGATCGTTTACTGGCGCATATAGGTAGTCAGCAATTTCTTTGCCTCTGATCCCAGAGTGGCTAGGAAGCCATCTCAACGTAATGCTGCGATGTTCCTTCAATTCTTCGAGCTTCTTATGGCACCCCAGTACCATTTCTGAGGCGAATTTGACAACCTTTCACTAGCTACATTTTACTCTGTATGCTACCTTGATGGTTCCTTCATACAGATCTTTCCATGAGTTTGCCTGATTTTGTTGTTCCAGTATTCTTCTTATTTCTCTTGAACTGAACCCCGTACCTGCTGCTATACTATTTCTTTGGCTAGAAGTGGCCAAACACACAAACAGGTTCTGAGATTATAAATGAAGCCAATGATCCCTTTCTTGCCAACTAGTCAGCTCTTTCGTTTCCTTCGATTCCTAAATGTCGGGACACTCACAGTGAAGCAACTTTGTTATGGTATTCCAGGCTATTCAGTCCTCCAATGCATTCCTCCTAGATTGTATCCTGGGGTTCACTGATGATCTCGCTGTTGCCTTGTTTTCTGTTGTAATAGAGCTGTAGCCTTGGTTGATTCTAGCTTATCCAATCCGTGATTTTCACCTCGAAATTTTTGTTGAATAGATATGTCAAAATCACGTGTAAGATCTCATTCCAAAAAGGTTGGCCTTCCACATGATGGACAATATTGTTGTACCACAGAATTGTGACATTTACCACTTGGTATTTCTTGGAATCTGAGATGCCGCGTTCTTGCATTCCCCATTATCGTTAAATTGAAAGAAGGAGGCATTCCATTCTATTGTATAAATCCTCTGTATGAGTCGATATAACGCGAGCCCTGTAGATTTCACCTTATCCACTTTCACCACTTTTTGTCCTACTTGCCAATGCCTCCTGGATGTCTGTCTGTCTCACGGGTCCAGTTCCGCCTTATTGCATTCGAGCAGTGATGAATGGGTGATTCTGGATTCTGGGAAATGCACTCGAAAAAGTTCTCTTTTAGTATCATCTTCCGTCTTGGTGTAGCCTCCGCTCTCTCTTTTTAAATATGTTACGAGTTTTAAAATACGTTGGATAATAACTGGCACATTCTGCAGCTTGCTTAATATCCTGGTAGTGCCTCCCCAAGGACACCTTCTTTGAATTTTATTATTTTTTATGTATGTAATAAATAACCTTAAAATCTAAAAATTAGGTAGCTAAAAACCTATACTTTTGCGTGAAATACTTAAACTAAGTCAATACAAAAATTTAGAAGATTTTAAATTTGCACATGGGCAACACGCATTGGAAACTCAATAGTTATGAATTTTTGGGTTATTAAGTTATAGGAATGTGTGAATAGTGAAAGCATTGAAATTTTGCATTTAAACACACCCACATGTTTCATTAAATTAAATATGAATTATTCTTTGGATAATGTTGATAGTACATTGATAGCAAATTATTGAATAATTAAATTCATTAGATAGTCTGATCACTAACGACAATCTGAAAAATCAAGAACACATTACTAATTTTACGTAGTCTATTCTCATAAGTTTAAATTAAATTGTTGTAATTGTCAAGATGCTTTTGATAAGCGTTGTTATCCTGCAACGATGTATACTGGAAACAGTTAGCATACCTAGATAAGCTTATCATATTAGCCTATCTATGGTACTGGAGACTGAATTATGCTAAGAGTCATTTAATTATTCTAAAATGACAATTGGATACGGGAAGGTCCGGGATTAGGACATTTTGGAATGATAAAGCTTTGACAATAATTGTACCTACTTACGAGAGGTTTATGTAATATCAGAATATTAACTGTTGCGTCTAACGGTTGACGGAAGTAGAGTTAGAATAAATTTTATTACGGGAATTATAATTCTATATTATGTATAATTAAAAACAAGTCGCCTAATTATTGTAACTATTACCATATGGTAGTTAATAAATTAGGTACATCTTTATCTTAGTTTGCTTTTCCCTACAGTCCGTAGGATTTTCGAATATAGTTCACTACATTCAAAGATTTGTGTTCGTAGTATAAATGTTTTTTTATTCGCCCTCTTCATTTTTCATATCATATCAGTGAAAATTCCGAGATACGCGCTTCTTCCCAAGCAACCCAATATAGAAAATACAATTTGCGAAGGCAATAGAGAGGAAGCTTTAGAAACATTGTAATATTGACTTTCATCTTCTGAATACCGGAATGTATTGTTTTCGGATTTATTAAATATTAAATATGAAATTTATTTCAAGGAAAACATCAACTTTATATTTTTTATAGTACAAAATTTATAGTACAAATGGCAACGCACCAACTCACAATTGAGATATAAAAACACTTCTTAAATGCAAACTTGTAATATGTGTTCTAGTCCATTCCAAAGCGACCATTCAACACCAGTTGTTGGCAATACACATCGGTTGGTCGCCACACGCTGATTTGGTGCGTGTCTTTTTTTGAAAAAAGATACAACGGCTTACCGAAAATTTCAAAGATATTAAAACTACTTCTGGATATGAAGTATATGTTAACCCTTGTACAAACTATAGGCGAAACAAGTAATGAACGATTTAGTGTAACGAAAGCAGCTTTAATTTTGATAGTGCAACAAACAGCAAGCATTCTATTTTTATGTTAAATACACGCCTTAGCGACTGATAAAGAACCACATAGACGATGAAGAACTAAGGCCAAATCCAGACGAGGTTTTATGCAAGATTTGCCTAAGCAGCTGAAATAATGGATCGAAAACACAGCTACGGTGTGTAGGCTGCGACAAGTTTTTGTAGCCTCTCAGTTAATCCACATAAAACAAAGTTGGTTGTTTTAATTAACATGAGGAAAGTCAATGACCTAGGCGGTATTAGACTGTTTGGCCAGGAGCTACAATTAACCAAAGAAGTAAAGTATCTGGGTGTAACCCTCGATGCGAAACTGAAATGCAACAATCACCTAGTTAAAACAACGACCAGGGCTACGCAACTATTTTGGCGCTGCAGGAGAATTATTGGCAAAACCTGGGGACTGAAGCCGAGAGTGATCCATTGGCTATACACGGTTGTGGTGAGACCGGCGATGACTTATGGGGCAGTAGTCTAGTGGAAAGGGACAGAAGTGTCCTACGCAGTGAAGCTGCTAACCGCTGTCCAGAGACCGGTATTGCTGAGAATTACTGGTGTTAACTACAGCACAGGGACCGCTTCTTTGGAAGCCATTGTGGGCCTCCTCCCGCTGGAGCTTTATGTGAAGACGGAGGCTATGAATACGGCCTTTAGACTGAAAACCAACAATTTGTGGCATCGCAAAATTAAGGTTGGAGGGCACACTGATACTACGAGTACAATACTGGACGGGCCATTGCTGCAAATGCCGACGGACAGTATGGAAACCGAAATTACGTTCACTGAAAAGGTGAAAATCTCTATACCGAACAGAGACCAGGCACGTAGTGATATCACTGCTCTTGATGACTGGTTCACGGACGGATCCAAATCAAGCCAGGGCACAGGGACCGGTATTTGCGGACGGGGCCCTAATCAAAGGATTTCCATAAGCCTGGGAAAGCATGCGACGGCCTTCCAGGCAGAGGTATTTGCCCTTGCTGCTTGCGCAGAAATGATTGCAAAGGAAGGCTAAAGGAGGAATAAGTATAATGACTGATAGCCAGACTGCTATCAATGACTTCTCGAACCCTGTACCTAGGTCAAAACTAGTTAGAGACTGAAAACAATCCTTCAATTCACTGGAACAGGATAGCACGGTGTCGCTGATTTGGGTACCGGGACATGAGGATATAAAGGGCAACATAATAGCCGACGAACTAGCCAAGGAGGGCTCTAAAAGACACTTCATAAGTCCAGAGGCCGTATGTGGGATTACTTAGGATTCTGCTAAAATGGAGATCTGGACCTGGTTGGACAAAGCAAGCACAAATAAATGGAATCTAAAGGTACTACTAAAGGTCAAACTCCAAGCCAAAGCGCTAATAGGGGATGGGGATGCTAAGTTCTCTAATAACCTACTTAGACACAGCAAGAAAGAAGTTAAAACCATTACCGGGCTGGTAACTGGACACTGTTCCCTGAAAAAGCATCTATACAACACAGGTCGAGTAAGCGAACCGTAGTGCAGAAGATGTGAGCTACAGGAGGAAACGAGTTTACATGTAATCTGCACATGTGAGGAGTGTCCTCCGGCAGAAACATTTCGGATCTATTGAAGCCCTTGAGGGTTCTCAAGTTTCCACTGGGCAAGATACTGGGCTTTATAGAGAACACTAAGCTGCTCGAGTGGAAGTAAGAGATTTAATGAGGACGGCACAATGAGCACCTAGCGCCAAGTCCCTGGTCTAAAGGTGTCCACCTTAACTTTATGAATGAAGTTGTTGTAGCCTGCGCTCAACATTGTTGGAATCACCATACCCAATAAAAGCAATGACAGGGTTTGTGACTCATTACTGGCTTACGTTACAATCGTCTCGTGGGTTGAGAGTTTGGCCTGTGTCCCCTAGAAGGAGCACGTCTAAACTGTTGGTTCCCTGGTAGGTAATCCCGAATAAAGCTTGAGATTCGATAGGGATGGAAGTGGATTTGCACACTGATGTGAGTGGCACTGATGACACCTGGTAGACAGAGACTCGAATCCGTCACTAGTGCTATTGCTCTCTTATTGCTTAACTGGTGATTCCAACAATGGACCATGAGCGCTGCCAAGGTGGCATTTCTTCAGTCAATTTCTCAACATGTTTTTTTTTTACATTTTTTACGTTAGTCACTTTTGTCAATCCTAATTTGTTATTTTCAGAAATGACATCAGTGTAAAATAAAAACGCAATTCCTAGAAATATTTATAGTTTGCATTTCAATGTGGCGGCCTTTGCGTAAAAAAAAAATTAAAGCACGTTCTTTTTTTGGATGGGAATGGCTTTTGATGACCTCTGTATTTGAGGTTATAGATGAAGGCCTTCAACTGAAAAAATAGCTTAGTTTTTGAATAGTTGCCTGCGTGTTGTAATTTTTGTCTTCAATTAACCCATATAAACAGTACCATATGAATTGACAAAGGTGATCATTGGGTAAATTGGGAACGCATTTAGAAAGGTCAAAAATCTCAATTCTACAATGTAGTTTCTTCCATTTCATTTCTTTCGTTGCTTAAATATTGCTAAATCTACAAATTTGATTGACTAGGAAATAATCCCGTTCATTCCTAAAAATCTTTAAGTTTTGCTAACACGAGGCAAAATTATTTAAACATTGGTCTGATTCCTGGATTTTACTTTACTTGAGCAGGTAAAAAGAAAAAGACATGAAATATGTTATTTATTAGAATAAAAGGTTTTAAAATATTCCTATTTTCGATCTTTATCTGTGATAAATATGCGTAACAGTTTGCGTCACAAATTTGTCAACTAATATTTTTTTTTTTAGTCTGTGAAGACAGAATGCCTTTTGGACCCTGATGTTGAATCGACCATCTTTAGAAATTAACAATTATCACCTTTTGATTTCTGAACAGTTTACAGTTTTCATCTGAAACATAAATTGCTGGAAATGTAATTATTTTATAAAACCAAAAACGATATTAAATTAATAATTTAATGTTAGCTTACTTGAAGCATCTAAATATCTCAATACTGAATATCTCTACATGCACATTATGATTGATATCTATTTGATAGCTTAGGCTCTGATATGCAATTGGTTGCATTGCTTGACCTAAACACAAATCCCCGGTTTATTTGCAGACTGTTCCCATGAATAGTAATCGCATCGAGTATAATCTACGATCGCAGATGTAACTAATGTAGAACACAAACACGATAACTGTTTATTGCGATGTAACTAGGGTAAGATAATGGACGAAATTATTATTAAAGTCCTATTTATGAGTTACTTAGCATAGGTTTAAGAATTATTATATATATTAATATAAGACTCTATCATCAATTAAGTGATTTATAAGAATAGAATGCTACCTTGATAGGTTCAACTAAATTTTGCTAAAGCGATAGCATGAAAACATCGATTTGAAGGTGTTTACTAGTGCAGTTCAGATGAGCAAACATATTTCTTAGATTCATTAAAAGAGGTACCGATTTCAAGATCGATAAATATTTAGTTACAGAAAAGTAATGTTGGCGAGCCTGAACTTGTTTGAAGGTGCTCTAGTGTTGTAGATTTTTGCTACCTTTACGTCAAACACCAAATTATTAGATAGATGTCTTTTGCAAATGCCTTCATTTTCTTATTTCCTGCAACGGTTTCAATATAGACTTGGTTAGATTTCTACAATATTTAGACTGCTTTATATACACTCCGCAAAAAAAGTATCGCATAAACTAAAAAAGGGCATTTATGAACCAAGATATTTTTATACGTTCACAAAAAGTTTGCCTCGTGTATGTGAACTATAAAAACACTAACAAAATAATGGAACTTAGCGTTTTTACTTTATTTTTTTTCCTAAAAGAACACATTTAGAAAAATGCATATGTGTAAGGTTTGCTCAGTTGTTTATTGAAAGTCTTCCTATACGGACAAATTTTAAAGTGCGAAGTCAGAGTTCTGTACCAACGCTTTTAAAACTAAAATGAGCAATTTAACTTCAGAACAAGTGGCTGCTATAGTTGCTTTAATCGAAGATGGACGATCTCAAGCATACGTTGCTAATTTGATGAACATCAATCAGTCAAGTGTTTCTAGAGCCGTAGCCAGATATAGGGAAACAGGCATTTACAGTAGAAGACCTGTACCAGGTCGTCCAAGATGTTCTACTCGCCAAGATGACCGCTATTTACTACTACAAGCATTACGTCGAAGACATGTAACTGCGAGACAATTGCAGAACGACTTGGCTAGAGTCAGAAATACTCGTGTGAGTACTCAAACTATTCGGAATAGGTTACGACAGAGTGGATTAAGAGCTAGAGTAGCTGTAACAGCCCCTCGTCTCACTAGGAACCACCGAGTGGCTCGCTTAAGGTTTGCCAGAGAACATGTAAATTGGAACATTAATGACTGGGCCAATATACTCTTCACAGATGAGTCAAGATTTGGTCTTTACACCTCAGATAGGCGTATCTCAGTGTACAGACCAGACGGTGAGCGCTATTCGCAGTGTAATATCAGACCTAGACCTAATTTCGCTGGTGGCTCTATTATGGTTTGGGGAGGCATCTGTTTAACAGGTCGTACAGAGTTAGTACCAGTAGACAGAGGTACACTGACTGCCCACAGGTATATAACGGACATTTTAGAAGAACATGTAGTACCATATGCGCCAATTATAGGAAACGAATTCATGTTAATGCACGATAATGCACGACCGCATGTTGCAATAATCGTCCAGGAATACCTTAACGATGTTGGTATTCCAGTTTTAGATTGGCCTGCGGTAAGTCCGGACATGAACCCTATCGAGCACGTGTGGGACCTCCTTCACAGACGCATACGAACCCAAAATGTTGCCCCAGCGGACCTGCATGGACTAGCAAATGCTCTCCGTGACGAGTGGGAGAATTTGGATCAGGCTTATATACGGAGGTTAATCGAATCTCTGCCAAACCGTATGCGAGCGGTCATAAGAGCCAGAGGTGGCAATACTCAGTATTAAAAACTACTGTTATGACATTTTTCTTTCCAAAATTATAATTTCTTGTTTTAATAAAAATCTCAAGTATGAGTTCTTGTTTTTATTTGGCCTGTATTTTATTTAAACAATCATAGAAATTATATCTTAGAGCGCATTAAAGTATATTTAGAACTTTATGCTACAAACAAAGATTATGCGATACTTTTATGATTCAAAACTAAATTATGCGATACTTTCTTGGCGGAGTGTATTTCTATCTTTATGCATTTATTTTTACTAACTGTTTGGTTGGCATATTAACAATTGCCAATTGCCACAAGCTGAGCAAGCCAAATATCTAGATGTATCTAGACCGTGGGCATCGGCTCACATCACAGACACATATTTTGACAAAAATAAAGCAATTGGGGCTTAAACTACAACAAATGTAATAGAGGATTAGGATGGAGATTTAAGCTGTCTTAGGAAAACAAGATGTTGCTCTACAAAACCATCCTAAGGCCTCTCTGGACTTATGGAATTCAACTGTGGAGTATCACAACTTTGATATCCCAAAGTTTTCAAAATAAAGTCTTACGTATATATATATATAAAGTTTTCGGAAAGGATGTTATCCGTCCGAATTGGATGAAGTATTACATCAAAAGCTATTACATTTAATCATATTTGGCGTTACTGTTATCTTTTTCGGAATAAATTACATTTCAAAATAAATGAAAAAGGAAAAAAGGAAAAAAAAACTCAGCATAATTTGCCAGGAAAAAGGATACATTCAACACATTTCTAACACCACAAGGTAAAGAAATCATTCGAAATTAAACAAAAGGACAAAAAAGAGTGAAGTTAGAAAGAATAATAAAATAGTTTATCTACAATAGAGACAGCTATCACCGACCTTAATCCATAAAAATGGAAAAATTACTTTAAAAGTGTAAATCTTCACTTATTTATTTGTTGCAAACTGGTTATATCCAGTTTATCTCACTTTCTATGACACTTCTAACACCAAATCACTGAAGCTTGAGTCTTATATATTCGTTAGTTTTCACATAAAGCGATAAAGATTTCATTTTTAAATTCAAACCCAATACTTTCCGACATTAGAGGCGCTAACTTCATTTATTTTAGCACCAAAAGGCTCCATCCGATGTTAGAACTAACTCCAAATTTTTATGTGTGTTGATGCTCCATACTACGAGCCTAGTGAAGTCATTCAGCGTAATATACCATTACCACCAGTTAATGAGATGATAAAACCATTTAGTGTGAGATTCGGGAATCATTCAAACTTACTAAATAGCCAACTTAATACTATTAATGACAGTATGGTACGTAGGTTAATATGTTAAGGTATTCCTGGACGATTATTGCAACATGCGGTCGTGCATTATCGTGCATTAACATGAATTCGTTTCCTATAATTGGCGCATATGGTACTACATGTTCTTCTAAAATGTCCGTTATATACCTGTGGGCAGTCAGTGTACCTCTGTCTACTGGTACTAACTCTGTACGACCTGTTAAACAGATGCCTCCCCAAACCATAATAGAGCCACCAGCGAAATTAGGTCTAGGTCTGATATTACACTGCGAATAGCGCTCACCGTCTGGTCTGTACACTGAGATACGCCTATCTGAGGTGTAAAGACCAAATCTTGACTCATCTGTGAAGAGTATATTGGCCCAGTCATTAATGTTCCAATTTACATGTTCTCTGGCAAACCTTAAGCGAGCCACTCGGTGGTTCCTAGTGAGACGAGGGGCTGTTACAGCTACTCTAGCTCTTAATCCACTCTGTCGTAACCTATTCCGAATAGTTTGAGTACTCACACGAGTATTTCTGACTCTAGCCAAGTCGTTCTGCAATTGTCTCGCAGTTACATGTCTTCGACGTAATGCTTGTAGTAGTAAATAGCGGTCATCTTGGCGAGTAGAACATCTTGGACGACCTGGTACAGGTCTTCTACTGTAAATGCCTGTTTCCCTATATCTGGCTACGGCTCTAGAAACACTTGACTGATTGATGTTCATCAAATTAGCAACGTATGCTTGAGATCGTCCATCTTCGATTAAAGCAACTATAGCAGCCACTTGTTCTGAAGTTAAATTGCTCATTTTAGTTTTAAAAGCGTTGGTACAGAACTCTGACTTCGCACTTTAAAATTTGTCCGTATAGGAAGACTTTCAATAAACAACTGAACAAACCTTACACATATGCATTTTTCTAAATGTGTTCTTTTAGAGAAAAAAAAAGTAAAAACGCTAAGTTCCATTATTTTGTTAGTGTTTTTATAGTTCACATACACGAGGCAAACTTTTTGTGAACGTATAAAAATATCTTGGTTCATAAATGCCCTTTTTTAGTTTATGCGATACTTTTTTGGCGGAGTGTATTTTCCTTATTTTAATAAGTAACTAAACTTCGAAAAATAATTGATTTCGACACATTATTATTAATATTCACTTTTCTTTGCATAAGTATTTATTTATTGATTTATTTATTTATTTATTGCCAAACAGCGTACAGCCAATTACAAGGCAAAAATAATTAAATACAATATTGGTAGTGCAAATATAAGAATCAGCTAACAGTAGAAGTTACACAAGGTCCAGCAAAAAATAACATCAAATAACAATATAATACTGATGCAAAAATGATACAAGTAATGTTTTAATAGAATTTCTTACTTAGCTAAAACTTAAAGTAATTCGAAACGAAAATTAAAGAAAAAGAAGAAAAACAAAATTAATCAATCGGGAGAAGCTCATGAAGGGAGCAGTGGAAAATATCACACTTAGAACTGATACAATTATAAGTGGCAAATATGAATATAAGAGGTGAGCGAAACATTAAATTAGTTCTGGCTAGATCGGTATAGAAAGTAAGCGTGTTGCGAGAAGACAAGCGAGGGACATAGAAATGCAACCTAGAAAGAAGCTGACTGGCGTCGATCAGATTATGCAAGAGTTTGAACAGAAATGTTAGACCAATATTTCTACGACGCGTCTCAAGAGAATCCATAGAAAAGGTGGAAAGTAAGATGTCGTATGGAAAGCCGCAATATGGATAAACATTGTGATTCTTAAGCCTAAGGTGTTTTAAGAATCATCTTTGCAAGGCCTCGACAAAGGTTTTATGACAGTGGTAATATGAATTCCATTTGAGGGAAGCTTATTCTACTTTGGAACGCACTAAAGAAACATACAATATTTTTAAAGTGGATTGGTTCACAAGAGATCTCGTGCTGCGTAAGATAAACCCCAACATCTTATTGGCAGCGCCTACCACCACTCGGACGGGCTCATGGAAGGTCAAGTGACTGTCAAAATAAACACCCAGGTCGCAAACGCCTTCGCTCCCGCTAATACTGACTGAATGCAATAGGTAATCAAAATATAGTGGGGATTTCTTTCTAGTATAGGAAACAACCTTACACTTCGAGATATTCAGATCAAGTTTATTTGAAGAACACCAATCAACCATGCTAAACAGATCGGATCGCAGCGCTACGCAGTCATCTACAGTATTTATAGCAGGAAATAGGTTCACATCATTAGCGAACATCAAGACATTACAATTGACGTGCACAGGGAAATCGTTGACAAACAGTAGGAAAAACAAAGGACCAAAGTGTGAGCCTTGAGGAGTATCATTAATATAATAATTCACTCATTTTCCTCGTGGTATTTTTCCTATATCTAATTTTACGTCCAGTGAATTGCTATAGAGTATGTTACAATTTAGTTGCTATCAACAAAATAAATAGAATAAAAATCAGCAGAATTTCATATAAATCTCAATAGTTTTGCGCCCTCTACGACGACAATTTCTTGACCGAAGCCAGCGCAGTTATGTTTGCTGAAAATTAAATTTACCATCGTCTATTTCTCCGTGAACGTAAATCCAATTCATCGAGTACAATGCGGCTCGTTATTGCCAAATCTTCAGCTATCTGTATGCGTATGTCTTGCTGAATATCGGTAGCTATTACACCGATTGATTTTCTTAGTTTAATTACGCCTTTCATATAACACAGACACAACACAGCCATGCGATGCACGTATGTCGCCACTAGTAGAGGACTTTTTATAGGCCTATATCCCAGCTGTCGAGTTGGCCAGCTCACATTCTTCGAACCTTGTTTAGTTCAATTATGTTTTTCCCTGGAGCCGTAGTGATAATTAGGAACGATATTTTATGTAATCGGGGTGCTTGATAAGCTAACTAAACGCTTAAACTGTATCTGCAAGCTTAAAAAATAGAACTCGACACTTTAGGTTATAAAATGTTTATGACGTAGATTGATAGCATTAATTTTTGAGTAAATTAACAATGTCATAAAATGTTTGTACAATTCTGGAACTGATATTAAAGATTATAACGAATAAAGTAACTATAATACATATGCATAATTAATTATATAAAGACTGTAACCAAATTGGATAACCCTGAAGATTGTGTTAATATGTGACTTCTTGAATGAAAAAAGAGAAAATTATAAGCAATGTTTAAACTTATTACATGATTAATTAGAATTAGTGATGATTACTCAATTCAATTATTTTATCGAGTTTGATAATTCTAGAATTACTTTTGTTTACTTAATTCACAAAAATTCCAGAATGTACATAAATATTTATTTGGAAGAAGGAATACAGAGTGTCGAAAGTTATAACATTTACAATAATAAAATATTTGGTGGTGCAAACAAAATGATCATCTTTGAATGGTAGCAAACTCGCCAAATAAGCACACCGCATATGACGTAAAAGGACTCTATTGGAAAAGTTCGCGGCACTCTATTTATACAGGGCAACGAAATACCTAGAAAATAGGAGAGATGAAAGAACTGATCGGTTTGCGAACTATCGATTCTACCCTTATACATATCTCGGGATGTACCAGAATGTAGCTCTCCGTAGTAACAGATAACGAGCAGATGGGGACGTCACCTTTATTGCGTTAATAATCGTGCTGCCGGCAGATTCCCGGAGTAGATTTTTTTTATTTGACGGAGAAAACACTCCACGGTACAATGTCGGTTTAAAATTCAATAAAAACCCTAGCCAGTAATTCGTATCATGCGCCTAAGTACGCACATATAGCGGAAATATAATCAAAATGGTGCACATTCGAAATTTTCCCATTCATAATGTGGCAATCCGTTTGAAAATTTCTGATATGAAACGTTTATGTTCCGTATTATTGGAAATTATTTATCTAAATTTCGCTATTATCTGCAGTGGAGCATGCAAATTGATAATTGGTTTAATTTTAGCCTGGACAGAATTTAGCAGATAATCCAGCGTTTTAGAGTTCTATAAATATAACCAGAATAAAATTAGAATTCTCGTATGGATTTCATACTTCAAATTGATTTAAAAATGTAAATTTTCTTCGCGCAAGAAACTATGTGTTACTTACCACTTCGTAAATGCCGTACTATTTAAGAACTCTTAGAACTGGCTTATTAAGATTCTTTGAACATCGAGCAGGAATTTAATTTTGTAACTCGAATATCCGTAACCGGCTAAATATGATGCATTTAAGGAGAATATTTCTAGCCTTACAGCACTTCTGTTATACAGGGTGCCAATATCAATTTTCTTATTTCACCTCAAATCATGTACACCATGTACAGAAAGTCATGTTCAATTCAATTCACGCACTAGTGCGTAAAGTCAAATTGGTACTTACTGAAGCAACCAGTTGTATAAAAATGCATTGACATTTCCGGTACGATTTAAAAAGGTAAAGTAACTAAACTGCCAAACGTTATCCCAATAGAGGTTATAATATGGATATTTGAGAGCATAATTAAAAATATTTGTTGCTAAATACAAAATATTATAGTTATCCAGTAGTTTTACTATGAAAAATAAATATATAATATAAATAAATAATGGAAGAAGAGAAGTTATATATTAAAAATGATGACATAACAAATTATTACGAGATCTATCTTTCATAATTATATTTTCAGAATTTGAACGAGATGGTGGTAGAGTCGAGGTCCCTGGCTGAGTCAATGTTTTTGCCAA
Source organism: Cetonia aurata (assembly GCA_949128085.1). Lineage (NCBI taxonomy): Eukaryota > Metazoa > Arthropoda > Insecta > Coleoptera > Scarabaeidae > Cetonia > Cetonia aurata. The sequence goes on from OX421885.1 coordinate 7,046,760, forward strand.
CTCAATTCTGCTATATAAGGAATTCTCCGCATATCCTTCTGCAACTGCCGGTGATTTCCATCCTCCATGCCTTTTAATGGAAAGCAGGTTGCCTCCTTGATCGACTAATAATGTTGCTGAACTTCGTCGAAAACAGTGACCTGTAAGTGTAGTCACTTGATCCAATAAACTGAAAATATTCAGCTATTTTCGTTGGAATTTTTGCCCATAGTATTGAGACCAACCGGTGAATTTATACACTTGCTATTACGATATGTTAAAAAGAATCGTAGATGTTGTGAATTGCTGGGCCGTAAATGTTCGTACTACTGAATTAATGTAATCCATTCCGGTTTAATTATAGCGAAGGTACGACTGTTATCAGTTTGTGTTTGTGGGATATTAACAATAATTAAATCGGCTTTAAACTCAATACCTTTCATGGGCATTTTACACAATATGGTTTATGCAAGATGGAGCTCGTCCTCATCGTACGACATCAGTTTTTCAATTCTTCGATGAACATTTTGCCAACAGAATCATTGCTGTTGGCGCTCCATAGTTTACAAGCGGAGGCATACCATTGCCACCATTTAGTTCTGACTTAAATCCTTGCGACTTTTACTTGTGGGGATCATTAATAGATACGGTTATCGCAATTCTCCAAAAATCTTAAATGAACATGCCTTGATATGGCGACTTTGTATCGGTAATAGTTACAATCGGACGTCGATTCTAACCGGTATTTCGTTACTTTGGTACTTACGTTACTTTAGATACATTCGATACTGTCGTTATTTTCGTTACCTTCGGTACTTTCGTTACATTCTATACTTTTGTTACTTTAGTTACATTCGATACTTTCGGTTCTTTCGTTACTTTCGTTACCTTCGGTACTTTCGTTGCTTTAGATACATTCGATACTTTCGGTACTGCTACCGGCAACGTTATTGTAGGTACATGCACCCAGATATGTAATACATACCTATAATTGGAGCGCTATGCTACCCGACACCGTCGTATTTCAGTATTTTCTATTTAATTTTGAGTCATAGTGGCGATGGTATATCATGCCGAAGTTAAAATTGACTAAAACTTGAATTCGTGGCTTAAAATGTATTTTTAATACACTAATTACCTAGCACATTAGTTCACTAATTTACTATAACAGTGTTGATGAATATACATACCTATATACAGGTGTTTTGAAACATCGTTTAAAGATTTTAAGTAATAATAAACATATGTCCACAAATTAACTGTTTACGAGATAACAGCGATTTCATCGCAAATGCAGAATAAGTTTGCTTTAGCGGTTTTTATTAAGATGTTATTGTATTTTAACATAAAATAGATTATAACTAAAGAAGATGTTGAAAATGACGTGCTTCCATTTCGACACAGGACCTACATCTGCTTTCAAAGGAAGCGCGCACTCTTTCAAAAAACAAGGGTTTTTCTCGTATTATCTGGCAACAGTATTCTATTCGTTGGCGCAACTCTGGAAGATCGTTTACCGGTCTTTCGTACACTAAACTTTTCAAATAACCCCAGATACTAAAGTCCAACGGGTTTAGATCGGGAGACCTTGGAGGCCAAGCAATGGGACCTGCTCGCCCTATCCATCTCCGAGAAAATTCATTGTTAAGATCATCCCTAACAGCACGCGTAAAGTGCGGTGGAGCTCCATCTTGCATAAACCAGAGGTTCAGTCTTAGGTTTATAGGTAAATCTTCCAAAAGTTCCGGTAAAGTATTTTCTACTCGAGGTATGCAGGATCTGTTAAACGTTGTGGCAAAACAATCGGTCCTAACAACCGTTCCCTAACTAGATGCCTAACCAGATGTTTAGAGAGAAACGTTGCTGGTGCCTAGCTTCAACGGTAGCATGAGGATTCTCGTCACACCAAACGTGATTGTTGTGGAAATTAAATATTCCATTTTTAGTCAAACCAGCTTCATCAGTGAAAAGGATGGTATCAGCGAAATCTGGCTGATCAGCAGTTGTTCGCAAAAACCACTCACAGAAAGCCCTTCTCGCTTGATAATCCGGAGCAGTAAGGGCTTGTACCCGTTGGATATGGTAGGGGTATAGGAGTTGCTCATGAAGAGTTCTCCAAACAAGATTGCTGCGTACACCCACTTGAGTCGAAATTCTTCTAACACTAGTTTCGGGATTTTCATCAATAATATTCAAAATTCGATCTTCTATCTGTGGAGTACATGCTAATCTCTGCCGTCCAGTATCAGAAGACCGCTTTTCAAACGAACCAGTCTCTCTTAGTCGTTGAAACACCGTCTGAAACATCACATGCGAAAGCAGTTGGCGATCAGGAAACGTTTCAGCATAGAAGCGACGTGCTTGTAAAGAATTCCCATTAGCACGACCGTACATGAACACCATATCGCTCGTTTCAGCATTAGAATACGCAACCATTGTAATTGGTACAAATTGCACAAAACGTCAAATTAAACTGTCATAAAACAATAGCTGATAAGCACCTGTTTACTGGGGTATGTTATATCCATGTACTACTAGGAACACTCGCTGTTATCTCGTAAACGGTTCATTTGTGAACATATGTTTCTTATGACTTTTAACCTTATTTTCGATCGTACTACATGCCCTTAAAATCTTTAAACGATGTTTGAAAACACCCTGTATATATCTGTACGTATCTGTACTAAAAATACGGAGTACTGTTGACAACTGCTACAATAACCAACAACCTTACAAACTTTTAGGTACCTACAGACGGAGAGAAACCAACAATACTGGAAATAGTGTTTTGTTTAGACCGCTGTGATGAAAGCCGCTGCAAAATAAATAAACCTCTCGATTTTTTTTTTTAAATAATGTAAACGAACAACGAATCCTTCTTTCAAGCTTTTGTTTAGTTTCCATACATGTATGTAGTTGGATAATCTTTTATGCGTACATAATACATATATACCACCTATATTGAAGAAATTATTTCTAAATTTAACGGGATTGCATTTGAGAGTTAACATACTAAGAAAAACGTAAAATTTCGCTTCTTCCATTTCGATTCTTTCGTTGCATTCGTTACTTTTGTTAGTTTTGTTACATTTGAGACTCTCGTTACATTCGATACTTTCGTTACTTTCGGTACTTTTGTTACTTTAGTATCGAATACTTTCGGCCGCTGGTAACCGTTACATTGGATTCCGGCGAGTAACGAATAATAAGTAACCGATATTTATTTTATTTACATCTCTAGCTAAGAACGCTTTTTTAATCAGTTTTATGCAAAAAGCATAAAGCTCAAGAATTTGCGCTGTAGTCAATGCGCGAGTAAAAAATTTTATGTTTCATTTGAAGAAAACTTGCTACTTTAGAGGTATCCATATTTGATATGAGTTTCTAACATCCTATTTGTGATTTAGTGACTATATCTATAACAACCGCGACATAAATAAACGACTTAAACGGGTAATACTCTAATAAATACTTATTTTATTTGGAAGAGTGTGAACGTTAAAATTTCAACAAAACTGTAAAAACTTCAAAAATGGTTTAATTTAGGAATAAGGAACCTTAATATAGATTGGTTAGAAATAATGTGATAAATTTACGAGATCGATAAAAAAATTGTATTATTCTCTTAAAAAAAAAAGTAAGTTGACATCAAGACCCTCTGAATTTTATGAATGTGAATATTAGATATTTGGATGAATCATAGACGACCAACACTACTTTGAAAATTTCAAAATTAGTGCTATCTACTAGAATTTCAAAGAATTGCATTGAGCAATTTTTGAACATCCTGTATGTAAATTTCAAAATCAATGCGAAAACCATATATATGTGTATCCTGCTACACCTATACTTACGCTTCTGGAACGCGTAAGTTATTTAATATTGCAATAGGTCGATAATTAAAAGCAAGAACAACCAGTAAAGCGTACAAGCAAAGGTGACCTTAAACATATGGAACTTTTATTCAGTATATCTAAACTATGTTTTGAATTTAACTATTACAAATACAACTAGTTAATAGTTACTTATCTAGAAAAACAATTGCTTTGTAATATTAATCGTAGAGAAGGAATCGAAAAAGTAAAATATATGGATTGTACTGGCCTTTTTAAGTCGCCGAAGTCGTTTATTATAATTCCTACAATATTTTTGTCTGCGGTATTCGGTGAAGAAAAATTGCATGGTATTAATTTTGAAGAACAAACAATACACGCACAAAAATGAGAAATGGAGGGCTTTTCTTTAAGAACGCTATATTACATCTGTTGTGTTTGTAGGTCATAGTGTTTTCCGCAGTGCATGTTTCTTGCATATGTACTTAATACGACACGAATTGAAAATTTAGAGCAGAATCTAAAATTCGTAATTAGAAGTCCTATTTATATAAATGAAGGTGTGTTAGTGCATATAAGAACAATATTCAACCAATAATAGAATATTATGCATGTAGAAGTTTCCTCCTCCTCCTTTTGGAAAAATAGAATTTGTTAAGTTTAACATTTTATTTTATTACCGTGTAGGTTAAGCATGTACGCACATGAATTAAGAAAAGGAGCAATCACTAAGGTTTTCTTTATTTTCAAAACTCCTTGTCACTCTTTTAGCGGCCTTATATCTTATATCTATTTATTAACTGCAATTTTATTTTACTTTTTTTTTATAGCTTGAAGTACCAAAAATAAAATTCTACGTTTTAAATATGTCCGTTCAGGGGTGCGTTCAAATTTAAGGCCGAGCGTTGTCCGGACCACGTTCCTAACGTCAAAATTATGTATACGACAACTTGTGATTTATCAGCTACTACCTATTTATGGGGGCATATAGACTAAAGTGTCCTGAAAACTGGAGACCCGGGATACTGCAGGGCATGCCAGAATAAGAGCCGAAATTACAAACCCTATCTTTAAAATGGAAATATGATGGTTGTCAAATTATCCTTTTATAAAACCTTTGAGGTTGTCGTGGACTGGGATGACTGGAGAGCAAAACAGAAACCGGGATTCGGAATCAAATCTGGTATATAGATGAGTCAAAAGGAATCACAGGGTCTGCAACTGATATACACCAGCGCAATCTTGATAAAGGCAACATACCATCGTATGGACAACGTCATCGAATACAACAGCACCATGGCGATTAACGCTGCAGATGATGGGGAAGATCATTTAGCACTCGATCGTGTAACGGCCAAATTGCAAACGCAAAGCACGCATTACAAGTTTGGTGATCTCTATGCAAACATAGAAGGAAGTTTCCAATAGTTTCTGAGCAACCATTGGAGAATAATCGAAGGAAGGCTACAACATAGCATTGCCAAATTTATACTGACACAAATACGAATGGTATTTGACGCATTTTCCAAGAATGTACCTCTAAAGGAAATCTTTAATGTCTAAATAGATACTGTGAAGAATTGTAACAAGAAAAAACGCCATTAAAAATTTAGCTATTTTTTTTTTATACTAAACGGAAATACTAGCAATGTACTAAACAACCAGAGGATCAGCTGGTTCATATTCTATCGGATAGTCAGGTGGCTCTAAAGACATTAGTATCTTGTCAGATAACCTCAAAAACAGCTTGGGACTGTCTGGAAAACCTAAGAACATTGCCTAAGCTCAACGAAGTCAATTTGGTGAGGGTGCTTTTACATAAGGGCATACCAAGCAACATTAGGAAACCAGCGCTGCGATAAGTGGCGCAGTAGCGGATTGGATAACAAAAAAAAAAAACACGAGGAACACTGGAACAGCGTTGAAAGGCAGGTACATAGCAAACGAATGTTACAGCAGCCATCACGGCATTTAGTTGCGGATTTGTTGGCTCTCAACTGAGGACAGCTTAGAACGGTGATGAATCCTACTTCCAGCCGCCCTTAACGTCTTCTTTAATAAAAAAAAAAAAGGGAATAATGAAAGAAAGTGTATGGCGACTGCTGATGCCCAAAAGCTTTTTTGTTTTTGATATAGTCCATTAAAGGAGCTTTATGTTTCATTGATAATTGACCTCAAAAAAAAGTTTACATCTGCGTAAAACAATAAAATATTCTTTGTAATATTTTAAATGGGTATAAATTTGAAATTGTTGTCGGAAGGATTCGTTATGTGGCAATGTTTACATTTGGTGAAGCTCTGCATTGCTATAACAAAAACAATATGTTGTCAGTTATCAGAATACGAAACATAATCGGCGAAGGACAAGTACAAAAAGGCATAAGAACACTGAGAATCAAGGATTGACGTGAGATTGTGGGTGATAAAGATTGGGAAAAAATCATCAAGAAAGCAAGAACATACAACGACATGTGAAAATAACCACAAAAACAGCCGGTAGCAAGTGATTCTCCGCGTTAGTGGAACCATGAAGCAGGGAAGGGACCCATAAATATTGAAATGAAGAACAGGATAATATGAAAATTATTGTTAGCTTATATTTCTCTAAAAATTGATAAGTCATCAGTTATTACTTTCGGATTTTATCGTTAACTAAGTTATTTTAATGTATCTCAAAGAATACAATAATTGCAAGGGTATCACAATCGATACTATACTGAAGAATCTATATGCTTATGCAATGTAATTAAAATTTGTACACCATTCATACATGTTATATTTACATCCTCTTGTACACTTCTGGAAAACCTAACAGTTAGAAAATATTAATGAAAACGTATTAGTAACCAACATTAAAATAAAAGCACGTAACATCCACGTTTTTTTATGTAGTGAATTCTGAATTGCAAATATTATTTTCCACATCAGTAAATGCTACGTACTGCACGCGCAACTTCTTATATTCTGATTTAGCTGATTTGGCGGAAATTTACGATATAGCGAACGTCTCCCTTTATTTTTGCTGAATATACATTTTCTTTTGCATGATTACATGCAAAAATTTGATTGCGTTATTTTCTCTATATTCGACTAATGTATATATTGTGCTTTGATGGGAGTGATTAGACTATATTTTAATCTCCAATGGAAATAGAAGCAGTGTTTTCAGAGAATAAAAGTATTATTTGTTAAAATCTCATGGGTAAGTCAATAATTTCGTTACTAATGTAAACAACAATAAGTATACTTTTTTTGTTTTTGTCAAGAATTAAGTTTCAATACATTTCTCTTTTAGGTATTTAAGTCTTCCCATGAATATACAACTCTTGTCCTCTTTTATACCTTTGTAGGCAGGTTTACCCCGTAAGGCAACTAGTCCAGTAGACCTTTTTGTGCCCTCATGATATTTTAGCCGTCTCGACTGGGTTCGTCTAACCGAGTGACCTAAATGACTGCGTTTCTCCTTGTCCGTTGACGAGCAGTCGGCCAGGAGGGGCACAGGAGTTTTTTCTACGTTCCCACAGTGTCTGCACAACGCTGCAAGTGTTTGTTCAGCGCGCAGTGGCGAGTTAGAACTCCCGTAAGTAGTTATAGTTGTTCCTGCTCATATAGACTGCCTTTCCTCGCCTGGATGAATCCCGAGGGTTTTACAATGTTTTGCGCCGGCAAGTCCATTCCAATAGGAACGGTTATTAGCAGCGAGTTTAGATCTGACAAAAGCTTTGATGCCGCCATAAGAAGTCCCACACAACGGTTCTGGACGTGTGAATTGTCGTTCACTGGTGCCTCTAACTAGTTTGCCAGCAATTTCGTTGCTTCTGTTCCCAAAGTGGCTTGGAACCTATCTCAACATAATGCTGTGATGTTCCACCAATTCCTCGAGATTCCTATGGTACCCCAGTATCACTTCGGAAATTGATGGCTATTACTTCAGCCGGGAAAATGGAGGTAGAGCTCTCTAAACTGATGGCCTCGCTATTCGGGTCTCCATCTCTACAGATCTCAATGCCTGTGCCTTCGAGGCATCCGCAAACCAGCGATGGGAACCTTGCCTTGGTTTGCGGACGTGAGCTTTTCCGATCTCACTATTAGAAATATCTACAAAGTATTTTCTGGTGAAGCTAAAGACGGGCGGAATATTGATATATCAGTAGTGCATAACGTTCACTGGTACAGCTGCCTTAACGGAGCAACAAACACACAATTCTCTCACAGCCTGATCGTGGGAAAGTCTTGTGGCCTGTTTGAAAATTAGCAGTTATAATTAAGGAGATCTTTGATTCCAAATGTAGCCTGATATTGGGCTAGCAGCTGCTTATAAGGAATAATATCGAGGAGAATAAAACAAACAAAAAAAGAATGGAGGTATATATAAAAATATACAACTGGACTAAAAAAATATTATGCTTATACAAATTTAAATAATCAAATAAACTCTAGAATTATAATACTTTTTGTAACATAAATATGCAAGGGTAATTAAATTATATTTTCAGTGCTGTTATTTTGACTTTATTTATTTATATATGATACGCTCTACATTTGCCGCGTAGAGTAGATACCAAGTTGTACGTCGGAGACGTACGTTTTTATTCTGCTTATTAATTAATGATAGAAATATGGTTTAAAATCTGTTAAGGATAATAACATAGGAATATAAATATGTGGAGCGGCAAAAAAAAGCAGTTCACATAACAAAATCCAATAAAACTGATGACATCTGCGCGTTCGCTCCGACAACGGAAAGAAGAGATAAGAAAAGATGCGCATACGTATCGTTATCTGAAGTATTAGCGAAAAGATGATGACAAAAGCGGAAATAACGATAGGAGAGGATGGTAGTAATTGCTAGAATGGAATACTTTTGAAGAAGCATGCATTCACATATAAGCTTTTCCTTTTTGGTATATAATATTGCACAAGATTGCCAACATTGAAAATCCGGTACGAAAATAGGTAGTACAACTTATAATTTACATATAATAGTACCAGTTCAACTATGAAGCTTAATTTTCCCTATTTATAAGTGCATTTTCCTCTTATCCTGGATGAGCATATCAGTGTTTAAAAATATATTTTATTGAAAACTTAGCTACAATCATCTTTACAATTAGGTATTTTCATATGCCTACATTATCTATGAAAGTATGAATTATTTTAAAATTTAAAATAAAGAAAATATATATATATATATATAATCGTAATCCCAAGATACCTCTCGGTATAGAGATATATTATTCTATGTTCTGCACACTATTTTCCACCTTCCTCTGTCCTTGGCGATATTTCTTGCCTCTTCCACACTCATCCCTCTTCTCCTTATAGCCTTTGCCACTGTATTGTCCCAATTTTCTGGAGGTCGTCCTCTTCCTGTTCTTGCAATCACTCTTGCTTCCCATACTCTCCCCGTTTGTCTCGTTTCTCCCATCCTTTGAACGTGTCCCCACTATCCCAGCTGTTTTTCTTCTACGAAGTCTAATATTGATTTTGTTTCCAATTCTGTCCTCACGTCTTCGTTCCTGATCCTGTCTAGTCTTGTAATTCCTTTAACCCCTCGTAGGTACTTCATTTCGGTCGCCTGAAGTTTACTTTTCCATGTCGTATTTATTGTCCATGTCTCACTACCATACATCAGAGTTGGTCTATATACAGTTTTAAAAATGGTCATTTTAGTTTTTCTAGTTATTTCTTTTTCCTTATAAATATACGATTTATAGCATGATATAACCTTATTGTTTTTTCTATTCTTTCTTGTATGTTTTTATCTTGTTTTCCGTCGTTCTGTATAATTACTCCTAGGTATTTATATTCATTCACCTGTTCTATGTTCTTTCCATTGATTTTAATGTTAATTTTCTCTTTATCTTGCATTATACCCATTACTTTCGTCTTTTCTGTGTTTATTATCATGCCATATCGTTCTAGTGTCTTATTCCATATAATGATGTTTTGTTGTAGTCCTTCTTCAGTTCTTGCCATTATCACTACATCATCTGCAAATGCACATTCTGATATTTCTACTCTCTTCAAATTTCTGTAACCAACTGTTAGTTTTCTCATTTGGGGTTGACATTCCTTTATGACTTGATCCAGCAATACATTGAATAGCAGTGGACTTATAACACCTCCCTGCCTAAGACGATGCGTTGTAAGAAAGGTTTCTGACTTCATGTTTTGCTATATTACATAAGTCTCATTATCTTTATACAATGATTTAATTGCCTCAATTATTAGTCGACTAACCCCTCTTTGTTCTAATATTTTCCACATTCTCGTTCTAGGTACCCACTCTGTCGAAGGCTTTTTGTAAATCGATGAATAGGAAGTACGCTTTCGTTTTGCTTTTGATCGACTTCTCTATAATTTGTTTCAATGTGAAAATATGATCTTGCGTACTTCTTCCTCGTCTAAATGCACTTTGTGCCTCTTCCAGGGTGGGTTCCACGATGTCTCGTAGTTTTCTTTCCAATATTCGTTCATATATCTTTGCTGCTGTGCTTAGTAACGTTATACCTCTATAGTTATTAGGTACACTCTTTTTGATCACCGTTCTTATATATTGGTACTATTACTCCTGTTGTCCAGTCCTTGGGTACCTTTTTCTCCCTCCATGCCTTATTACAGATTTTCCAAAACAATTTGGTACCATCATCTCCTATATTCTTAAACATCTCTGCTGTTATTTTATCATGTCCTGCGGCCTTTCCGTTTCTAATCTTACTTATTGCTTCTTTGACTTCTTCTATTGAAATAAAAAAAATACCATATTAAATAAAAAGAAACACTAATATTTATAGGTAGTAATTTTAAGATAAAATTTAAAAATATAATTTGTGCCTGTATTTTTGTAAATACGAATAATAATTTTCTTATAATTTTTAAAAACGTTTAATTTTGCTTTATATCACAGATGTATTTGTGTTCGCTTCATATCAATGCTTGAATTGTACTTGGGTCTTCATAAATTTCATTTTATCCCCTCAAATTAGTAAATAACTAGCGCAGTATCCGGAGCATCTCGTTGTTGTACGGTTGGAGGTAAACAGTCTAAAATAACCCTTTCGACGTTTATTTTTGAAATGATGTACTGGTTATTTGTTGACTCTTCGTTGAACCGCCGGATAGGTGTCTTCAGTTCCAAATTTAGTAATGATTTTTATTGTCTCAAAATTCAAGTAAATGTTTTCAATATTCAGTGCAACAGTTCTACCCCGCAATAAACTCATTCATATTACCTCATTTTAAACCGAGCTATTCCTAAACCCGCCTTTAAGTACCTGAAGTCCTGTTCTGAAGGAATCCCACGAAGAACCGGTTCCTGTTCATTTGAGATCCCATCCTTTGATCCTGACCGACCTGATGGTATCTGAGGTATTTATTATCCCACGAGAAGTTTCACTTTATTTAATGATCCTTGTGATTAAAACTCACTATAACATGTCCGTCGTATTTATGTAAATGTTAGGTTAGAAATATAGATATCGCGTGGTCATATATTTTATTTTTTTATTAATATTAATTATTATTTAATAAATTATTATTTAAAATTTTACTTTTAAAGAATTTTGGGTAAATTTAGGAATCTTAAAGATCTCCCAAGTAATTTTGCGAATTTAAATGTTTTTTTTTTTTATTATTTATTTATTAGAGTGTGTGAATCTACCTTTTAAAGAATTTATGTTCCTAGTAATTCTTAGATATTTTGTTAATAAATAGCGGTTTTTTATTAGTAAAATCACTAGTTTATTTAGCTTAACAAATCAAGTAGATTTGCCTTCTTGTATGCGAAAATCTGTGTTGGGAGGTACTTTTGTTCTAAGCACCTCATCAGTGTAGTCAATCCCATCTGCCAGTGGGGATTAAGTACTTTTGCTAATAGCTTATAATTTGATAAGGGGAAGCAAAGTTGCGTCACTTTACTTCGATTGGTTTAGTTTTTTAAAATTAGTGTCACCTATCATAGAATCTATTTGTTTAAACATTACATAGTAATAAACTTAATATTGAAAGAATATGTATGAAAAATAACGCTGGAGAACTCAATAAATTCGTGAAGATACTAAGCTATATTATAATAATAATAATGTTTATTGTCGTAAAGTGCAATCTGCAAACTTTGACACGTCAGAATACAATACATATAAGGAAAAATAAAATAAAATACAGTATATGTAAATAGAAATGTAAATAAGTATAGATATGCATATATAAAGTACAAATGTGGATGTAGATATAACAAATTACATTGTAAAACATTAACACCTCATAGAAATACAAGGACCAAAGAGGTAAGATTCGCAGACTCCTGAACAATGATCGCCAAGATCCCATGGGCGAGGCACCAAGCATACACCTAACGACCTTTTTTTTATCGATAAAAATTCTGTCTGGACATGGTGCTGATCCCTAAAAAACTATTGCATACCTTATGGGTGACTCTACATAAGAGTAGTAAAACAAGCGTAGAGCACCAATGTTAACAGAGTTTCTCAAACTCCTGACAGCAAAATATGCGGAGCACAACTTACGTTCGAGCTCAACGCAATGCTTTTCAAACTTCAAGGTGGAATGAACCGATAAACGCAAAAATGCAACGAACTCATCCTTAGGAATCGATCTTAGATCCATTCAGTCTGAGTCCGTTACGCCGTTATCGAATTATTCCTACAATATGTTTCTAAATAAGAATACGATACTGTAAATCGGCGGGTTTATAATGAACGCTAAGTTAATCGAATGAAATTTAATAAGTAACACTCATTATTAGCATATACGTTTTGACTTACAAAGGCTACTGGATGGCATATTGCGTTGTACGAAGAAAATCGTATATATTGCACTTGAAAAACATGTGTGAGAATTAACGGTGAAAAACGGTGCATTAATTTAATGTTCATTATAAACACAAATTTAGTGGCTTATCGCCGATCAACAATATCGGGTTCTTATTTAGTAACATGCGCAACATATCATTTTAGTTCTAAGTCTTATAATTTCCCTTCTTACTTAATTTGTAAACGAATGCTTTGCCCGGCGCCTCCACCAAACTGTCAGGTCAAAACCATATGAGAGTAAGCACGCACAATGCTTATAGTATAGATAATATAAAAACATGTCACTTACCTTTACGCATTTGTTATATTTATGGCCCTAACCTTGAGACCGATTCGTATAAAAACATGATACTTGAACGAACTCGACTAAACATAATGTTGTTACTAAAGCTACAGATTCGAGGAAATTAGAAGAGATTTCGTGTTTCTTACGCTAATTAAAATATAATTAAGGTGAAATTGTATAAAGCGTTTTTGTAATAAATGAATTTTTTTTTTAAATTTGACACCATTTTCAATATTAGGAGGCACACTTTCATTTGTAATATAACAGATTTTTATGCACTATGTCGTTCAAATAACATAATTACTAACAACTTACGGCTGTTGAGGATAAAAGTTCTTTTGCAGAGACTAATTCGATTGTTTTTTTTTTAATTAAATTTTAGCAGAACTAAAAACACCTTTGGTAATTAAATCAAACTTACAGCTTTATTAATAACAAAGTTAGCAATAGTACGGCAAAATCTTTAAACAGGCTACAGATTTCCACTATTTCCACTACTTGTGGATATCCGATTTGCGGCAATATAAGGAATTCATGAATATAATTTGATTATATTACACAATTTATAAACGAAATAGATACGAAATAAAAGCGATTCCTATTTCCGCAAGTGTTGATAGTCTGCGATTGACAGGTAATTTCCCCAAAAGGTAACATGTATGCATATGCGGTTAGATAAAGGTAACCGTAGTTAGCGTTGCATATCCGAAATTGACAGTCCTGGCGCATTTCCAGCAGATATATCGAGAGCATATTAAGTCGACTTCACACATTTGTGTTATCGCTCAATACTAACGTGTGAAGTTGGTATAACGCGCACACAAGATATCAAATTTCCTTCGGTTCAAGAAAAAACTTTGCTTTGCTAATCTTTAATCCATAATTAGGTTTGGTTGTATATCAGTCACTCTGGGTGCGCTCCTGCTTGGCTGATGCGTAGATGTACAGTATTGGGGCAGCTACCCCCGCGGCAGTGCGCAATAGAGTCCCCTCAATTTTAAACTTTGACTTTTTACTTTTACAAGATATTTGTAGAATCATCTATGGAAGGCATAATGTAAAATCCAAAACCGGTAATAACGCAAAAAAATTTGTAGTAGGTACATGCGAATAAACAAGTTAGGATGTACATTTTCACTTGATTTATTGATATTAATTTTATTCTGAGTCACATCATATTTGTGTTTTTGGTTACGTTTTTTGCTTACTTACTGTTTACTAATTTTTGTTAATTTTAATGTGTGGTTGTGTTGTTTTTGAATTTAGAAAGTATATTAGATAGAGAGGACCCGTTTATGTTGAGTTTCACATTTACAAGTTTATTCACATTTACCATAGCATATTAGTTTAATACACAAAATGACTAACTCATAATTCGGGTTAATTTACTACACTATGTACATTTCATTAGCTAGGATCTGCCAAAATACTAAACAAGTATATATAGGTAGGTGTATCCTAGGTCGCTAAAATGAAAATCACGTTACAGGACAATTATCTTAAAATCTAAATATTTATTATTAAGATGGGTTAAATATGTATTTAATAGGATATTATTATGTTTCTTCATTTAAATGGCTTCTCTGAGAGAATTAAAAATCTTAATATGATATTAAGATTTTTACAGTCTGAAGACTTCGTCACCTCTAACTCATCTATAGAAAAAGTATGCCCTATATTAATAAAATTGTCTAATTGATAATATAAAAATTTAAAAGTTGATATGTAAAACTTTAAAAAATATTTGGCAAAATTTGTTTTATTGATCAAATCAGTGACGTTTTTGTTTTAATTTGAAAAATTTTTAAGATGTTTTATATAAAGATTGTTTTGTAAATTGTGTCAATTTTATTTGTTATGGTTAAATATGAAAAACGTTATTATAAAGTTTAGTGAAAAACTGTGTGTCTGTTTTATCATTTATACATAGAATTTTTGTGTTTATAAATCTGAATTATTTCAAGTATAGCTCGCGCTGTTATGCTTGTGCCTTTTTATTCTATTTCAAAATTATAAGGTTTGATAATTTGATTTATTTTTTCAGATACATTTTTTACATAAGGAATTTTTATGTATTTTGTAATTGTTTGACTTCCTTTTATAGTTTTTGTTTATTTATTATAAAAACGGAATATTCTTTGTTTGAATATTTTATTGATAAGATAATTTGGATAATTATTTTGTTTTAGAATATCTTTTGCTTTATTAATAGTATCATATCGAAAAATTAGACTGGTTAAACAAAAAAGTTTTTAATTTAGTTTTGAAATGGAATTTGTTACTACAAGTTTTTATATCTTCTGGTAGTTTATTGAAGAATATTATTCCTTTGTATGCCGGGCTAAATTCAAATGCTTTCATACTATGTATAGGTATACTTTTGTTTATTCCATTGCGTGTCGTCATAGTACTATATATATCAGAATTTCTTAAAAAGGTATTTTCATTATTTTTCAAGTTCATCAACATTTCATAGATATACAAACACGCCACGGGGAGAATATTCAGTTGCCTAAATAAAGGACGACAAGAAACGTCAAAGGACAACATGCAACGTAGAATTTTGTTTGCAAGGTAAACATTTTTTTAAAACCAGGTGTGGCGCCCCAGAACATAATGCCATACCGCAATCGTGACTCCACATACGCGAAATAAAATATTCTAAGCGAATCAATGCTTACAGCACCCCTAAGACATCGCAGTCCATAAAGAGCAGTCGCCAACTTACGCGACAGTGTGGTACAGTGGAGGTCAAATTTTAATCTAAAATCCACTGTCAAACCCAAAAAGTTAACATTATCGCTCTGCGGTACTGACTTGTTATTACACGATACATACAGGCTGCTACCACCCATCTTATCGTGGTTAAGTACTAAATTGTTAGCATCACACCATCTCATCATGTCCCGGACCAACTTGGATGTTAAATTAGAGGCCGATTCAAAAGTATCAGTCGTTATAATACAACTTGTATCATCAGCATACTGTGCTAGTCTACAAAAATCAAGTGTCGACTGTAAATCGTTGACATAAATTAAAAATAGGGTGGGACCTAATATTGAACCTCGCGGAACACCGCATGTTAAGTCAATGTAACCGGAATTATATGATATTATCATATCATCCTGAACGCCCTTAACACTAACTACTGCCTTCTTACCAATCAGGTATGAATAAAACAAATCATAGGCCACCCCGTATATACCAACCGACTCTAATTTTCGTAACAAAAGCGAATGGTCTACCATATCGAATGCTTTAGATAAGTCAAAAAATACACCGGTGACAACATTTCTCTTATCCAAACCCTCATAGACGTTGCACAAAGAATGTTCAATCGCAGCACTGGTGCTCTTTCCAGAAACAAAACCGAATCAACTAATCTGATATTTATCACCTTCTCATATATTTTAGCAGATGCCGAGGGCAGGGATATTGGTCTATAATTTCCTACATCTAGTGCATCACCTTTCTTATGAATAGGAATGATTTTATTAAGCTTTAACTTATCCGGTTACCAGCCTTCAGATATACATCTATTAATTAAATATTCTAGGGGACCCGTCAAGTAATCTTGTACCTGTAGTGGGATGAAACATGGCACGTCATCAAAGCCTGCTGAATGTTTTTTAGCTATATCTTTAAGAACATTTTCTAATTCAAATTTGTTTGTTGGCGCCAGATAAAAGCCTTTGGCGTTGGCTACAGCAGGTAATTCGGTTTCGATTTTATTTTTGTTTTTATTGGCGACTGTAAATTGTTGTTTAAAAAGCGCTGCAACCTCATTTGGATTGTCAACTCTATCACCCGAGCCATTAGTGAGAATTAGATAGTCGACGCCACTACTGGTAGCTTTTGTTAATTTATTAATAATACGCCACGAGGTTTTTGATTTATGTTGCGAGTTTAAAATTAAATTGTCATAAAATTTCTTTTTTGTTGTTTCGACCAGTTGTTTATATTTTTTATTGGCTGACTTATATAACTGGAAAACTTGCAAGTCACGACTACTCCTATACCAGTCATATAAGTCACGCACATATCTGCCGTATTGCCGAGGTTCATCATTGTACCAGCATTTGTCATTCTTAGGATTAATTAGATACTTCTTCCGCGAGAAACTTATGTCAAAGTAATAATAAAAGATATCATAGAAAGCATGAAATGCCTCATTACAATCTAAATTGTCGGAGTAAACGTCTTGCCATGTTTCACTACTTATAGAATTTTTAAAGTGTATTATAGACTGCTCTGAAAAACGGCGTTTATAGACAAATTTAGGAGGCACGTCATATTTGTGAATTACATCCATTAAGAGATATCTATAATTTGACTATAATGACTTACCTGTTGTACTATAATACTGATTATTTTTTGTAGCAAATATATTATCTATCCGAGTTCCAGATGCATGACCCATACGCGTATCTCCCTTTATAGAAGGCACAAGGTTAAAACATGCAAATACATCTAATACACCATCCACAGCACTACTGTTTTCATTAAAATTAATATTAAAATCCCCACACACAATTACATCAACCACATCTACACACACATCATCTAACACATGAAACATATTTTCCAAAAATATGTTCAAATCTCCCGTGGGTGATCTATAAATACAGAGTACTTTTTTCTACTATTACCAGTACCAACGACTGCTCCACAATATTCAAATTCCTTTTCAATAGCATTGACATTCGATTTAAGTGGACTCACATTTTGACATTTTGGCAGTAAATAAATTGCCACACCACCAGCTCTAAAATCAGTGCGACAAAAACTACTAATAAGATTGTAATTATTTAAGGCCACTACTTTAATTTTTACATCCGATAGCCAGTGCTCCGATATGCAAACAACACCAGGAAACCCCAAACCATGTAACAAACCTTCAACCGGAGCAACCTTGTTACGTAAGGTGCGAATGTTCAGAAAAGAGAAACATTATCTGATTTACGGGTATATTTGACATAGGTAGTAGTATCGGCGTTGGTTTTCAAAAATTCGAATTCGTGCCAACACCACCAGATTCACTCACACTTACATAGATCAAATTATCATAATTAATATTCACCGATGCACATGCATTACCATGAGGTATGCAGGTGTCCCGGACTATATAGTTAGCAATATATCTGAATATTCCTTTCTTACCCTTTGTGTTACTATGAAAGCCATCTCTACATTTAGCACCAGCACACAACAAACTATTTATTTCAGTGAAAGAAACATTTGATTTACACAATTTAACAGCATTATAAAGATTACAATTATACTTGTAGATAATGTTATTTAATATTTGACGGCCATTCTAATATGGGACACTCAGAAATACTAATACATTAGTGTGATCCAGTCTTCGAACTTATAGCTCCATCAGCTAAACTAATAACAACAGTATTTTTTTGCGAAATTGGTTGTGATGATGTAAAAATTAGATAACGTCCAGACCATGAAATAAACCGAAACATCTTACTGGGAAATATATATGTTTTATCACAACGACCTAAAAAACCAAGATGATAATATATATCTATTGATTGATATAGGCCCAGTAATGTTATATTTAGGATTTCTATTTAATTCTAGTTTGTCTGTAGAGTATAAATTGTTTTTTTCTCTATTTGGTATTTTCTGTATTTTATATTAATTTAAACCGGATCTTACATTAAACAACATGCCGAGATAATTATAAATACATTATACTTGTAACTAACAATAAGTTATTGTATGAAACTAAACAAAATTCCAACAGAGAGAAAGCAATAAAACAAAAACGAGATGATATTAGGGATAGTTTATTATAGGAATTTATTATAAGAATCTGATTATAGAAATGCGCACTTAGCTCGAAATATAAGATAGACGGCTTTAAAATTTTAAATGGGAAGTAAGTTCATATAAAAGCTCATTTGTAAGTTATTTTCATTACTTTTACGACAATGCAAACAGTTTTATGATTTTCTAAATTTTGACTAACTTACCCACCTACGTTACTTTTCCGGAAACTCTCGTATTCATTTTTGTTCAGTTTAATGCAAGTAACGCGAAAAGTTATTGGTTAGAACATATGA
The DNA here is from genome assembly GCA_949128085.1 of Cetonia aurata. NCBI lineage: Eukaryota > Metazoa > Arthropoda > Insecta > Coleoptera > Scarabaeidae > Cetonia > Cetonia aurata. The sequence goes on from OX421885.1 coordinate 7,065,772, forward strand.
TGACAGTTGTTGCAATGTGACATATTCTACAATATGACATATTTTGCAATTTTATAGTACGTTTTTTAAGAACCATAAACCATAAAATGAACACGAGGTTTATGAGGAAAGTAACATACCTCAATCATTAACCATGGGTAAGGCTTTCTATCCTACATTTCAAGCCAAGTGTGTATCCCTATAGTCAAAATACCACAAGTTGTCTCTAATTTCACGTCCTCTTCGTTTTACTGCTCATTCCTTTCAAAAATTACGAGGTTGGGGGCACAATAATCTCATCGTGTATCAGGGTACAGTACAATAATAAAAACAAAGTCGGTCAAAAACGAAGCGCACGTGATACGTACTTTAATAATTTCTGCTAATTTTAAGAGTATTTGGCTCTACTGTGTGCCGTTTAAGGATATCATTGACCCATTTACACCACATGTTGTCTTTTTGACACAATGTATCAAGAAAAAAGCTTTCTGCTGTCAAAGGAAAACAAAAGGAAAAGGTATCAAACCGAGGACAATCTTCGCGAAACTAGAGCGAGACATTTCAAGTATCCGTGTTTTTCGGTTATCCGTGTGAACTTATCTCCCACAATGCACGGATAATCTACTGTATTACCATTCTTGATTATTATTGTTTTATTAGAAGAAAGATAAGTCGGACTTTTTTATTAATTTAATCCACATCACACAAGTATACTCGGACTTAAATTCTGCTTACGTATGATCTCGATAACTTAAATTTTTTTATAATAAATTAGTAAATTCTGAATCAAATTCACATATTAGTTGTAAGGTCCATAATTAGGTTGTTTGATAATCGTGATAATGAAATAAAATTCGTACTTGTCAATTTGTAATAGTTTACTATATGAAAATGCTTCCGGTTTTCAGTGATGAACCATCATCAGCCGAAAAAACACTTTAAGTGTTGAAAGCTTTCATATAATAGTCGAAAAATTAAAGAAACACGGAAAGCTATTTTTTTTTTCATTATCACCATTATAAAATTCATATAATTTAATAAAGTGTAAAGAACACAAGAAGTTATCACCTTCACAGGCCTCAAGAATCGATACATTTTTAACCTGCAGTGCGCTACCTTGCAGTTGTGCTTTATCAACAGCTGCTTTACTTGCATTTACTTAATGCCAATCCGAGTAATCCCATTATTCTACATTGAAACAATGTCAATTCCAGTAGGGGTGAAACTAAAGCTTAAAGGAAATTAATGCCATCGACAGACCTGGTAAACTTAGCAAATAATCGCAAATGAACGTGTCGTGAACTTCCTTTTAGGTTAGTTAACGTTCTATTTGAATCACATCTATTCTTAGGAAATACTATCGATTACACTCCTAGGATTAATTAGATAAACGGTTTGTCGACCAAAGAACCAATAATTGTGACCATTAACGCCGTACTTATTTCAAGATTAATTACCGTTTTCGGTTGTGTCGTTTCTTCCTGATTTATTTTTTGTTGAGATAACATCCCAGCATATTTCCGTATCCTTTTTATTTTATGTATCCCTTTAATGTGATAAATTAATCCAGTAAGCGGATTACCGTTAATTGAATACAAGCTCTTTCTAAAAATTAGGGTTAATATTTTAGGGTTACTATATGAGTGTACCACCAATTTCGCAGCCTACAATTAGTACAAGGAAATTTATAATCTTAATTGGAAGTTTGGGGGAGCGTAGAATTTGTAGTGATGAAAGTGTAAAATTAGCAGATGGCGTAGGTGCCTCTAAATGCTCCCGGAAATAAAGTGAAACGCAATTTGAACATAGAAGGAAAGGATCGCTAATTAAAAGAACAAAGATATATTCCTTGACTCGGATATAGAGCAACTGATGTATATTTATACACATCTTGCTCGCAAGATTTTCATTTAGGTGTCGAGAGAACCCAATACATTTCTTTGTAATTGCCGTATATATTAAGCGAACGGTATTAGCGTGGATTTTACACGTAAAGACTGACCCAAGGCCTTACTTAGCACCACGTACGGGTTTGAGAATATCTGAGAGAGACAGCAGCATCTGGTTCTGTTTTAATATCGCACAATTTATCCATGCAGTAAACTTCTAGTGATGACCGTATTTTTGGTTTAACTATTTGCATGTTCCCTTTTTATTTCATAGGGGCTGGTACAATTCCAGTTAAAGGCAGTAAATTTTTAATTGTGAGTAAAAGTCTAAACATGCTCTTTCAATTAGGGCATAAACCATAGGCCCTTTGCTATGTCCAACACTTCTACTGGCGCTATCTTAGTGGAGATGATGCAATACATCGATAAAAGTTAGTGACTAAGTGTCAGGTTATATTCCACAACTCAAACCTTCACCCAGTAACAAACAAGCGTATATGATTTGATAACTCTTCGTGTAAATCTAAAACAGAGGTTTGCTTGTATCACATAGCTATTGCTACGAAACTTGTAGACAATATTTTAAAATTTAAATAATATTTTTTATAAATTAAATAACTGTTTAATTCTACTGAATACTACTCAGAGTCATCTATGATACTCTTTACAAATTCAGAAATAACCAAACCCCAATTTGCAAGTGGCCCTGACTGTATATTTGGCCCCACTCTCAAGTGATATCGCTCTACTAGCAACGAATATGATAAGGATACTAAATTTTATTTAGTAGCTCATGGGACGTGGAAGGAATATATCGCCGTTATCAAAGCTCTTTACAACTCCCAATATACCATTTAATATCAATGAATCTACAATGTGATTGTTCAGTTATCATTAAGCGATGTTTTCCTATACATCATATCGAATAAAAAACTGCTTAACAAACGGTACTTCAATTGTTAGTGTTAGTGCGATTCAATCCAAACTGTGACAAAATCATCTACTATATAAAAATCAGTATAATAAAGATTTCTGTTATCTCAATTCAGACTAAGAACTTAAATCTGTCGTTTTACAAACAGAAATAAATTTAAATTTCACCCCAAACGACCTTTCATAAGTTCATATACCAACGCATGAAAGTAAAATATACTGACAGGAAAATTATACACGAATATCCAAAGAATCGTTAGCAACGTCAAACATACAAATTTCACCAAATAAATATGACAATTAATCAACGAATATCTAACCTTCAAATATCTGGTACGTGTTTCAAAATAAAAAGTCCAAAAGAATGATAATATCGCTTACTAGAGGTATAAATAACTCGTCCATATAAGTTCCGAATTACAGAAGTAGATGCTCTCGTGAAGTGTACCAATCACCAGCAAGAAACCCACGGCCAAAACTTTCCTCGAATGTTTTTCGTCAAAACTCCAGGACCAAATCAGGGACGATTCCAGACCATCAAATAACTGGTTACATGTTATCTGCTCACCAAACATGAGATAGTATCAAAATAAGTAAATTAAACTATTCTTTAGGATTTCAAATTAATAAATAATCAAATGTCTAACAAATTCTAGATAAAATGTTCTGAAAGATACCATACTTCTCAAAAAATCGAAATAGTAGAAGATAATTCTCTTTTTCTTTTCAACAAGCTACCTATCAGCAAGGAAAACTCCCCCGGGCAACCCCAAATAGATATAGGAATGCGTTACCACAGCTACGGTCGAATTAAAAATTCTCAACGACGAACACTAATTTGAAAAATACAAACGGGGTGTATGTTTAGTTACGTAATTAAATTTATACGATCATGTAAGTTATTAGTCAGAATTTTACAAAGCACAGTACATTGTGTTACACTTTGCATTGAATCGAAAATGACTTTGATTTCAATAATTCATTTCGCTTTTTTAATCATAGACAACATCAGCGATATAAACGTTATTTTGAAGACAATTTTAAATTCATTCTCTTTACTTTTAATCTGGCAATTGCAATTACGACCCTAGAAAAACCGTTACGTCACTTAGCTGTTCCTTTTCGCGCGGGAATATTTAACTTACGCGCCACGAAATTTAAACTCGCTTATTTTAAATTCATTCATTTACGCGCCAATCTCTTAGACGCTTCGCTTTTTATGATCCTTTGTGCATCTCTGGACGTTGCTATTGGTTCATCCTTTTTTTTTGTACCTACTTACCGAGCCTTTATAAGGGCTCTGCACGCTACGCGCGCTCTCTGTTCCAGTTCAGTTAATTTGCCGTTGTGACGGACTCGTTTTGACTCGAAAACACAGAAACCACTTGCTGTCCATTCAGCTTCGAAGCCCCATTGTTTCAAGCTACAGCTAAGTAACCTCTGTTCTCTGTAGTTAATTTTGCCGTCGAAACGACCTTTTTTTAACTCGAAACACAGAAACCACGTGCTGCCCTCCAGCATACACAAAAGCTTCGAACTCAACTTCAAGCTACAGCTAAGTAATCCTATTTAAAACGTATCTATCGCTCTCTTTTATTTTGTTTCATTACTGTTGTTATTTATATTCTTTTAACTTGTAATTGCCAGTAACCTTGCTCTCACTAGCAACCATTTACTATTCACTTATAGAAACGGATTAATTGCGTCACTTTTAAATTATCCTCAGGAATTCGGCTACCACGTGCTATTCCTTCTTTTGCCTTAATTCTAATATCAGAATACAGCAACCACGTGCTGTTTGTTTTACATTAATCTTAACACCAGAAGTCAGCAACCACGTGGCCAGTTTTTCTATTTTCTTTTTTTTTATTATTACAATAAAGTTATCTTTACGTTTTGGATCTTTCTTTTTTATTAATCATTACAGCGACTCCAAGCGTCATACTCGTGTGTACCGCTTTTTTCACTAAGTTGCATCAGGTGGAACACACATTGCGTCTGCACGCCACGCATACCTGATCGTAACAATTAATGCAATATAGAATTCAGTTATATAAGCCAAGTAAAATTAATTTAAATAGTAAAGGATTATTTGGGTGTCATAGAAAATAACATAGCACTACATTATAGTCTAGAGAATGCAAGCGAAACTCGGAACTTTGCTATTGAAAACTTTTTCCGGGTTTCACCGTGTGTCAAAACGGAGTTCAGTTATCTTGAAGCACCTTTAAGTATGAATAGCGAAACGTCGAGCACATGGCGAAACTCGCAAGAAGTTATCGGTAGCAGTTATACCGCTCGTGAAATCCTACGCAGTGTTATATGGGAACTGGTTTTGTTATTCATTATAGATAAATTAGATTTTTCTGCATGTTTTTACATGTTGCACCTTTATTTAACTACTAAATTTAAAATATTTAAGATATTGCAACATATTATATTATTTATTAAACTTAAAATTAATCAAAAAAGAAAAGATAGAGTACCTAGCGGTGGAGCAGATACAAGTAAATTGGAAGTACTGAGCTGCGAAGAATTTAAATATTTTGGCTTCGCTTTTAATAAGATTCCAAATTGCAAGGATGGATGATAATTGACAGAATAACTCACAGACGCAAAGCTATACAACACCCAAATGATAGCATAGGGGATTAAAAAATAGTACAAAAATAGAGAATATACCAAACTATAATAAAGAGAATCATATTGTATGGTTCAGAAACTTAGAAAACTAAAAAAAAAAAAGATTTAGAAGCCTGAGAAATGGATGCTCGATACTTGAGCATATCTATAATAATGTCATCACAGAAAGAAAGAATACAGAATACGGAATAGATAGAGTAGAACAAAGAGATTCATATGGTATGGGCATTTGAATACAGTAAGTAAGGAGAGGTGACGGAAAACGATCTGGCAGTGGACTTCACTTAAAAGACATAAAAGAGAATGATCTCGGCGAATATAAGCACATGGTGCACAGAAAGCAATGACAAACTGATAAGTATCCATAGCAGATACTAAAAACAGAGCATCAAAAAAGAAAAGTGAAAACAGACCGCATACCACATCGTATGTGAATGCAAGGCTCTGGGTGCAAAAAACAAGCAATTGTTGGCAAGCCAAAAATAAACCTAGAGAATAATTTTGATCTATTCGCCAGATCTATACAGACTAGTACAGGGCACCAAGATATTGGAATGGCTATCAAATTTGACTAAATAAACTTTATTATCAAAAAGTGCAAACAAGTGCGTACTCAGAAAGTGTATTGCTACATGATTGAGAAGTAACTGAATCCAAGCGACGTATTTAATGATATTTTTGAAAACTCCCTCGCAAAATTCTCTATAAGCGCTTAAAAATATTTCCTAAAACTGATATGGCTAATCAGTCTTTCTCTATTGATTTCTGAAAAAGTGCTTGAAATTATAAATACGTTTTCCTTTCGAACTAAAAAAAATCCTTTTTATAAATTGAAGTCAACGCGTTAAAAAATTGATATTGTTTTTGAGATTTTCTACAAATTCTTTCTTGTCGATTTGGTAGACAGCTAATAAAGTTTTTTGTAGGAATGGTTGTGAGTTCATTGTACAGGAGACTTATAAAACCATATTTACATGTAGTATAAATAAAAACAGGGCGGATTAGTACTGCTATTTACCTGGGTGCATAAAACATTTCCATTAACCTAATTAAAAGTATAATAATCTTTCCTAACGCTTCCCCTCCAGTTTTAATTCACGAGCGTTAATGCTTCAATAATGTAGAGGTATTTCAGACACTATCGTAAATTTGCATAAAATATTTTAAAATTAAAATCAAGCATTCACAACTTAATTAATTATTTCCTTCAGGGCGGTGACCCAACACTTAAAAATACTTCGCATGGTAGCTAATGCATACGAAAAGCGAGAAGCGGATGAGCTGACTGGAGAGCAGAAAAGCAGAGAAGAGAAAGCAAGAATAATTTAAAGTTAGCTAGTTCGTGCAGAGGTGAGATATTGCACTCGTTTCTTCGTAGGTGGCGCATATCTAAGCATTTTGCCTAGTTTTATATTAAAAGGAAAACGGGGTGTAATTTATTTTAAATTTTCTCCTCGCAGTTGGTATAATAGAATAGGGAATTTGCGCATACTTTTAGATTAATATATAATAAGATCGTGTGATATGTTATATATTGCACTGGTTGAGTAATATTTCAGCAAAGTGGAGTTTTACTGGCATATATTTTTAAAATAACATACATAAGTTGTGATATAAAACATTACTTCATGATTAGACGATTCTAAAATCAACTTTACAAGTGCATGTAAAAATGGGTTTTAGAACTGCATTTTAAATGATAAGTAAGTTATGGATTAGAAAAAGAAATATATATAATAAATTTAAGCTTATATACGTAATAGAACAATTAGCTTTTAGGAACTGTGCTTAAAGAAGAATATATTGCTACGAAACTTATAGATAAATCTTTTAAATTTCAATTAAATTTTATCAAATAAACAACTGTTTTTACTACTACTTCACCACTCAGCGTCATCTATTATACTCCCATTAATTTCAAAGATATGCTAGATGTCAAATGATAGAGGGCATGAAAAGTAAATTTGTACCCACTACAGGGTTTTAAGTACTTATTATATTCAGTCACACTTGGGACGAGGGAGGATATTGTTACTCCGCTTAATCATTGATTACTACTATATCAATAAAGGTTATAAAATTTAAGGATCTTTAATGTGACTATAGTAGTTATTAGTTAGTGATGTTGTTGTAATATATTGAATAAAAGAAACAAAAATATAGTGTATTTTATTTATTTCAAATCTCCTCGGATTAGATTACAAAGAAATAAATCTTCTAACGATTTCCTCAGGGTAAGTAAGTTCTTTACTATCTTAGATACACGCTAATAAGATTTCTATAATCTTAATCCGAACTAAAAACTCGTATTTCTCGTTTTTAATGTCATAAATACAATTCAAATCTCCCGCTAAATTCCCGTCATAAACCATGTATTACTAAATCAAATGCCAACTTAAACTGCTCGTGAAATTAACCCACAGAATCAAATACAACCTCACATAACCAATTTCACTAGATTTACAGTTATCATTCAAATAAATATAACCTCAAATTCCCTTATACGCATTATATGCCGGTTACAAATTCAAAATATGATAAAATCGGTTACTACAGGTACGAAAACTGCTCTAGCTTAATCCAAATAATAATTCCATATTCAAGACAATCATTTCAGCTTCCAAACGGTATTACAACTGTCTCACAGCAAACTACCTCGAATGTTGTTCTTCAAAGCCCCAGGAGTAGACGAAAGGCCACCCCAAATCTCGAAATAACTGGATTCCCATCATCTTCCCATCATATACACGTGATACTTTCTTTCTTGTAAGTAAATTTGAAAATTTTATAGATTCAAGTAGTGATAGATATTAACAAATTCTAGATACATATCCGAAAACCAACTACACTCAGGAAAAACCGGAAAAAGAAATCCCCCATACTTGTTTTCAACAAACTCAATATCTCCAAGACAAAAGGACCCCGGCAACGAGCATAGAAAACGTTTCCAACGAAACGACAGCATAAAAATCCCTCATTGAACATTAATCGAAAGACATACATATGCCCTAAAAGCCATGGTTACAAGCATTAATTGAGTTAGGTACGAAATAAGTGCGTTTTTAGTTTAACGTATTACATACTGCTGTGTATTGAATGTACCAACAAAAATGTAAAATGAAATTTAAAAATGAAAAATTTTAAGGCGCAAAAGAACAATTAAACTCAGGGTTACTATCATGAAAAGTAAAATGTGGGTGAAAGAAATCTGACTTTCTTTTATACTCAAAAAAAAAATTTAAAAAGGTTTAATTAAAAATAAAAGAACAGTATCTTTAATGACATAAAAATTCAATAATTTTATGATTTAAAAAAAAAATAAAAAAAAAATTAATTACAAACTTTGTAGAAAAAAAAACCTTGGACAAAAAGGTCCTGGTCTAAATCAAAATTGCATTTGACTTTAAATTACAAAAGGACAATTCAAAATCCTTTTACAAAGCAACAGAAAACAAAAAGTTCAGGAAGATAATAATTTTTTTTTTCAATTCAATCCACGTGGTCTCAATATTAAAACAACTAAATTAAACGTGGAAAATTCAAGTAATTTATATAAATGAAAAATAAAAGCAAGCACAATGCTTTTATTCACCCAACCCGAGGTGATTAATAAATAATTACAAATCAGAAAAATTAACAACGAACAAAAAAATTAACTCTTTAAACTTAAAATATCTTCCTGCACGTAAAAATAATAACATATCTTATATCTAAATTGTGTACACAAGAATACAATATCAATTATTATTAAATGAGTTCCGTGATGAACGAAATAAAATCAGACACCTGAATTCAAAATTTGAAATCAATAATCACAAAATGTCAGTAATGAAATACAACTTTATATATCTACTTACTTTCGTATCGATCAAGGAACTGAACTCACAAAGTTAAACAATCGTAAAAGTATAAAAATCTCAGATGCGTGCGATGCAATGCACACAGATCTGTCCGCAAACGGACGAACTCGCAAAACAAAACAATACATATATACAATACCAGTGAACGCAAAATGTACACCTGACTGAAATTAATATAAACAACTGAACAATAAAATAAACAAATTAAACAATCCAAAACATTAACTAAATCTTATATAAAAATAAAACAATTTGAAATTTCTCGCAAGATTGACAAACGCTTAACGGAATGAACAAAAAAAACTGAATTTACAAAAACCCGGGGTGCCAGACCACAGCAGTTGTATAAGGAAGACCCCAACAGTTTATTCCATGACCCCAACTTACACCAATAATTAGGATGGTATTAATATGACAGTCAGTCTGGCTATGAAATGATTAATTTCAAGCATTTGCATTTCTCTGACACAATTGATTTCTAATTAATGTGCGATTTGCACGCGAAATATCTTATTTGAGAGTACAACTTTATTCTAAAAACTAGCAACTGGTTATTAAGGATGAACTGAAGTACTATTTCAAATAGTCATGTAAACCCTAATGACGTGCAAAATAATATCAAACAAGAGAAGTAAACATTATTATATTTATAAAATTGAAGATTTTCGAAATTAGTCAATTTTCTGTATTTATTTCGGATAAATTCATCTTTTACACTAGGCAGCCTTGCTTCGTGATGTAATCTTATTCCAATATAAGTTTGTATAACGGCTTTTTAAGTACTACTAGTTCACTTTTCATCCACAATGCGCCATACAGTAGTATCACATATATATGGACATAACACACATAATATGAAAGAAATAAACTGAAGTAGATGTAATAAGAACTGTAAATGTGATAAGCAAATATTCTCCATAAATTTGATATCGGCTTCTATTGTATAATTTTCAATTCCATTTGCACCAGTCTGGGAATTAAATAAGCTGGAAGTTATTTATTCCGGTAGTTGCATTAGCGACAGCGACTTTATTGTTAGTGCGATAAATCTGTCCCGGTGTAAGGTAGCGAAGCGTAAACCAAGCTCTCAAATAAATAATGCATTACCTGTAGCTAGCAAACTACATCCGATACCCTACTAAGGATACGCCAAAACTGGTTGCGATCAATAAACTATAGAGGTAAATTATTTTAGTTCCATTAATCAATGTGAGTCATTAACACAAAATACATTGGGAATATATTTCCACTAGGAATAGGACCTCGTTACGACAACCTATACGGAGTACGTAACCAAGAGGAGGGTTTTGGGGGTTCAACCCCTTTCCCCCCGAAACCGATAATAGTGACTATTTATTGTTTATCAGCTTACTTATTTTTCTTAAATTGATTTTAGAGCAAGAGAAGCCACAAATTTCATGAGAACTCATGTGATTGTATTGAATATTTTGTAGCATTTTATTTTTTATTTTAAACGTAAGCACGACAAACTGTCTAATTTATCGCAATATTAATTTACCATAATTTTTTAGCCAACTACAGAAGCGTTCAGATTACCTCCTTACTACATAATGTTACCACATCACCACCAGCTCACAATAAATTATATTTCCTGGAGTACTGGTCTCCACAATATCCGATTTATGAATGTTATATTGATTCTTTCTACTTTTTTCACTCATTGTCAGCTTTACCTTAGGTACTTAAAGTATATCTATTTCCATTTCTATAAGCAATACTTGCCGAAGTAACCAGCTACCACTAACGAGTACTATCTCTCTACTGATCTAAAACAGCCAAGTACCACCTGCGTGTCCCACATGTAAAACATGCAAAGTTGATATAAGCTTTCATAACTAAACCTTTTATAACTATATATGTAATAATAATGTTTCACATTAATGCTATATTGTAGCAACCCTACTATAACTAACATCATTGAAATTATTCGAGCTATAAATTATATTCACGTGATAGACATCAAATATTATGCAAGAAGTTCTGCATCGAGGTGTCGAAGGAGCAACATGTAACACTTCGCAGCATATATGGATCTAGGCCAGAACTTTGGCAAATATTGATCGTTAAGTTATACTAAGAAAGAACACATATCGTTTCATCCATAACTTTCAGAAAAACTGGAAATGCTTCGAATCACATGGAAACGCTAAGGTAATAAAAGTTTATCGAAATATTATTTATTATTTATTGTGGTTTCTATAACTTACTGTGCTTATATGCATATCATAGATTAACACTATGCTTGTCATTGTATCAAATATATTAACATCTGAGAAAATAAACTTACGTACACACAAAGAAATACGGTGTTGGATTCAACACCGATTTCTCACCGTCTGGTAGTTCCCTCGCGACCAAATGCACAAGTAGTTAAACGTGACGGAGTTATGTAATTTAATAATAATATCGGTGCTTCGGAGTTAAATCACACTTTTACGGACTTGGTGGATTTCCTAATGGAGTTGAAATTATTTGATTTTTGGAGTTGGCTTTAACCCGAGGCGGTGTTAGCAGAACTCCGTTAGAGAGTTGCATAAATTCCTTTGTGGAGTTACAAGCACCCCGTTATTACAGCATAACGGAGTGCTTGTGAACTCCGTGTCGGAGTTACATGAACCCAGTTGCGGTGCTGCGTCAACACCTTCACAGTGTTAGGTTACGGAGTTAAATGTACTTAAATGAATTCATACTACTGTTTTATGGAGTGAGGATCACTATTTTATGTAATCCAAAAAGATTAATCAAAAATTGATTTTATAAACTGAAAAAAAATGCTTAAAATGGGAAAGGTAAGGTAGAGCATAAAAAAAACAAAGTTTCTACTAAAGACATAAACATGTATTTTAATATGTACTTAAAATGCAAAACAAATTTTAGTTTATATACATATAGATGTATGGTAATAGTATTTTAAAACACAAGTGTCACAATGACGTTTATGTAATGCGAGTACAAGTATATAATAATATAATAACGAGCTGCGGAGCGGCGAGTGATCCAATGAAGGAGCATTACAAAGCCATTGTGACACGAGTTTTTTACAGTATTTTTTCTAATTTGCACATTAATCGCCCATATAACATTCCGGTAAACTTCTCACCAGTACGTTAATATCTCATTACAGCACAGCGTGCGGTAATAACCATTTCAGCACTGCGTCGTCGTTTGTTTTAGCTTTATTCTAACATCCGATTAGAAAAAAATAGTTAATGGCATCAAATTGGCAACTTCTTCTCCCTCTAATTTTACAATTAATGTAACGCCACGTTGACTAAACCATATAAAATGGACTAAAAGTAACAAGCTTCAACAAAAATTTTTTATCATCAGGTAGGCCAAATTTATTAGTAACTACAAGAAACATACAACCTTTGCGCTACAAACAATCTCAATTTCTTTGTGCTTTTGGATGTTGCTGCAGCTCGAAGGAAAATCTAGCTTAAGAGCAGGTTTTATGCGTTGCGTACAACACAAAACGCTTAGAGTAGTATACCGTCCAGTCAGCCCAACTAAATAGTTGGCGCACGACACCAACTATTTTGTTGAATTGGGTGAACGGCGCAAAGCACTAGGGGTTTTGCGTTGTACGCGACGCATAAAACCTGCTCCTGGGAAAATCCAACTTTAGGTCACATAATCGTGAGTCTACTGTATAGATAATAACGAAAAAGCGTCTATTGATCCTGAAGTTTTGCATACTTACATTTAAAAATTGTTATTAAATTTTGCATAAATAGCAAATGTTTTAGAAATATCTAATTATCTTATATTTTATGATATGCAATATACAAAGACACTTTCTCTAGTAATTCCTTGAAGGTTATCTTATACTTATTGCCCAACCTTGTGAATTATAAAGGCATGCATATGTGCAGCATATTTCCTAATACCATAAAGATACTGTAACAGTTAGAGAACACTTACTTATTTTGTTAATAGTATTAACATCTATGTTTACGTCTGTTATCTTCATCCATTTTCTCAAGTTTTGATATTTCACCCTCACATATAATGTATTTTCCATTGTTACTTAGTACGTCACGTATGTAAATACCTTCTATACTGACTACTGCAGCCAAATACAAGACGCTTGCGCTAGTTGCGATCCTGCCCCATCTCAAAGCAATGAAACACAACTGAAACTACCGAACACCCCTCAATTTTACCTTACATAGCATTTTCCGTTTTTAACAACTTTAGGGAATTAACCTTCACTTTTCGAAATTCTTCTAACAACCTTACGAAATTAAAATTTCAATATAATGATTTATTAATTCACATTTTGGTGTTGCGTCAATTCCCTGCTGTTGCTAAACTCTTTATCAACACCACAAGTTGGTAAATTATTTTCCGATTGGTGTTATTATTATCTGAGTCGAATGTTAAAGAATGAGTAACACCGTCGAAAGATATTATAATTCTCCTTTTTGGAGTTGGAAATTTCTAACTACATCAGGTCTAGTTAGAATCATTTCCGAAAAGTGTAAAATATTTCTTTTGAATGTTATTTTAACAAATTTTTAGTGACAATATAACTGTTTTCAGGAAAGCTACAGCTCCGTTTAATTCAACTCCGTAAAATTTTTATGTGTGTAACATTGCATTTCCTTCTTGACTGTTAGTAGATGGTTACGTATTATGCTGTCAAACCAGTTTCAATGAACAATGAACTTTTCAAACGTAGATAGCACTGTTCTAAAATACATGAACCAAGAGTTCCAAATTTTTTTATATCACCTTTGGGAAATATGTTATCCTAATTTAAATGCACTCTACATAATTTAATCAAATCTATGCAATAAAATTTCAATAACACCATCTTCGAACAAAGCGCAATGCTTCTACAATTTCTATAAATCTTCCAAAATGGCCGTAGATTTTATGTAATCGTATTTCATAAACGAGTGCATATTTTCTTACACATCCATAATATACAAAATGGTACCGTTATAATAATAATAATAATAATAATAATAATTCATGCCTTTACATCCCCCAACAGCTTTCGCCAATTACAGGGGGCATCGGCCGGCCATGAGTTATTATTACGCCTGCGCCCGTGGAGCGACTTAAGGTGTTTGTCTCTCAGCATTTGCCAAGGAGTGAGGAAAACCACGAAAACCTCACTCTGAGAGCAGGCCCTGGGATTCGAACCACGGACCCCGTGACTGATAGCCAAGCGCGCAAGTCACTGGACCATCAGCCACACAATAATGACACTATTGGATCAAATTTTCCGATCTCCCGCGGTTATGCAATTACTAACCGCCAAGATATCTAGTAAATGAACTTTGCCATTTTAAAACTCACCCTGTATATAACAGTATCTGCATTCAGAAAGCACGTGCGTATAAAATATTTACAAAAAAGTAGATACACAAGATATGGAATCATTCCGGCCTACACTAGTTTATTTATTCGAGGCAATTGTTTCGGATATCCATGGATTTCCAATGTCAATAGAAGATAGAATCTATATTATACAAACAAGTAAATGAAGCAACTAAAAAAATGTTATGAGTTCTTTTAGTATATCAGCATAGTTTATTTCTCATATAAATTGAAATTTCTATTTGGTGCTTATTAAAGTAATATAATAATAAACCTTTGTACCTCATTTAAAAGGTAATACAATAGAGAAGTTTCTTGAAAAGAAATTTTAGTTCCAGTATTTTTATTTTGACCAGTGAGTTTAAAGTGTAAAATTTACATTAAGAATCTTTAAATCTTATCGAGAATTTCATTATTTCTTTGACAGTTTTCAATTATTAGCAGAAAGGATTTGAGTTTTTTAATAAAACACATCGGAAAAGTCTTGGAAATAGGGGATATGGTAGCTAAATTTGCTGCAAGTGTATTATCATTACCTTTAAACAATCTTTTGCCTACCAATCACTTTAAATAAGAAAAAAGCTGTAGTGGTATGCTCTCGCTTTCAGCAAGCTGTTCTTTTTTTCACCACATAAATTCTACAATTAAAAACCTTAAAGTATTTAAAGTATTAACCATAGGACCACAAAATTTATGTCTAAGCATAGTTATATGTGTAAATACAAAATGGTTATAAATTGTCCAAATGTGTAATATGTGCTCCACCTCTTTAATTATAATATAATTTGCGCGACTTTTATCGGATTTTTGAAAAGCGTGAATATGTAGCTAAGTCAATTATCCAAACTTTGGATGTAATTACATCATTCATTCGTTTCATCATCTATATTTTGCCTCTACACCATGCTGCTTCCTATCCTATCGTTTCACCAATTTAAAATAACTTTCAGGGAAGTAAATTGCTCAGGGGATTTAAAACATTATATGAGATAAGTATCCACCGTAAAAATTGAGACAGCTCTTTACTTCATAAAGCGCTTCGTATAACTAGATCTAATCATTGTTTTATTCAGCATGTTGAATAAGTTAAGAGAGTATTCCCTATGTTGAAAGTTTGAAGTACAATCACTTATAGTTGGTAAAGCAAACGATATGGATTATTAATCAAGTGATTGATAAATCATTTTGCTTGAAATTGGAAAGGGTAAATCCACATCAAAAGTGACAAATGGTACTGTACTCCATATTAATTATTGGCGTATAGCTACGCAGAGGTAATTATACACTTATCATGTCGTTCAATGTTAATTAAATAATACAGTTCTAGCCGTTACTCAGTAAAACATCTGTATTAAAATGAATAAGAAAAATATGCATTAATGCATTGCCAACATATATACAGGGTGAGTTTGTCAGGTGTTTAGTATTGAGATCTCCGAAACTAGTGTAGATTAATAGACAAGTACATAGCGAAATATGAGCTCTATTGAACGAACGTTTAACTTTTTTATTTAAAAAAAAAAAATGCACATCTAACCAGATACTTAGAAAAAAATACTGTAGTTATCGTTTAGTGCGTATACTCTCTTGCCGTAGATTTTAAAGGAAAAGTCTCTGGGTAGTCATGTGCTAAATAAAACAGTCTTAGCGTTTATATTTAAGTTATAATTATTAAGGTATTGCAGAACATTTGTGTTTTTAATTTTTTCAAGGTTTTTTAGGATGTAAGGTTTGTCATTTCTTGCAAGTAAATAAACAAAAGGGTATTTCCTGAGGCTAATTGTTGGAATGATCACGCAAGGTTGTGTGCTATGAAAGTACTTGATAGATGCAAACGATAATCATTGACAGGTGCAAAAAAACTTAAATAATAAAACTAAATTAGCAAAATGCAGAATGCAATGTCCTATTGGAAGATCATGGAAACCAGACAGCGAGCAGACCAGCGAAACAGAAGAAATATTTTTCTAACCAAGGATGAAATGATATGATTGATTGTTATATTGTATGCCATAAAAATAATATATAAGCTGCCCAACAATATTTCGAGCAATATGTCCTTCGCCTGTCGGCTACGTCAATATTATTGTGAATCATATGGTTATAATTAATTCTGGCTTGCATATAGATACCCTCATATTTGTTATTACTGTATAATTGATTGGTACTGTGGTTAGTTCTGGTTCTGATAGCGGTTTCTTTTTCTTTTCTTTTTTCGGGAAGGTTTGAGAGGTAGACCAGTTGCTTCGTATAAGTCGCTGATCTCGAACCGTTTGGCGTCGGGGAGTGAACAATTGAGACTTTGTCTCCTGTGTATGGCTTCCACGTCATTAGGAGTTACTTGTATGTGTGTGTATGTATGTATGTGTGTACTTAGCATAGTTTTGTTATGCTCTGTAAAAGAACTGTTTGTAAACTCTCTGGTGCCAATAAACACCTATTATTATTATTATTATTATTATTATCTCGATCATTACCAGGCTTCTCTCATTAGATACTCTGCAACAGAGGGTATCACCTCTACCGTTTTCCCGAAAACTATAAAAAACTATTCGTTGCGTCAATTTTCAGTAGATGGCGCTAATGTCGGTTTTTTTATTCCTGCTTTCTTTTCGATACTCGCATGTTTACGTAGACTTGTTCCCGTTGTACACACCGATTTTTGTTGTGCAAGTTTTTCTAACTTGTGCTTTTTTTAACAAAAACAATCAATGTGTGTGCAAGTCCTCTTTTTCTTTTTTTTTTTTTTCGTAACGGCGAATATCGACGATAGGTGTGCTTTGAGGTGCATGTTTTTGCAACGTCCAACGAATGCGACCAACCGCTACTGACTTCAATTGCACGGCTGCGAGCGACAATTGTTCCAATGTTGGAGCATTTTCTGATGCGCCCACACATTGATTTGTTGTTTAGCTAGCATAGGTGCTATGCCTATGGCAGGTTCTGGTTTCTGGAAATGCTCCGCAGTACCCTTTTTTGCAAGAGTGTCTGCTGCCCTGATAAGGGATAGGTTATTTGCCATCCCCACTGTGTTTAGAGTGTTTTTACAGCTCCAGATCAGCTTCGAGTTGCATTTATGCGCGTCTAGTACTTTCAGCTGACTGTCCCTGAACATTTTTATTGATTTGTGTCTGATGTTTTCATCCAAAGTCTCTCTAGCACACATCCCAATGGTATAGATTTCAGCCTGAAAAATTGTTGCGTGTTGTCCAGGGTTGTAATATTTTCTAACTTTTGGATTATGACAGAATATTCCTGCCCTAACACCCTGCTCTGTTTTCGAACCGTCCGTAAACTAGTAGGTGTCTACCTGCGTCAGTGCTTTTTCATTACAACTCCATTCCT
Source organism: Cetonia aurata (assembly GCA_949128085.1). NCBI lineage: Eukaryota > Metazoa > Arthropoda > Insecta > Coleoptera > Scarabaeidae > Cetonia > Cetonia aurata. The sequence goes on from OX421885.1 coordinate 7,083,773, forward strand.
CGCTGTTTGGAAAGGAGGTACTGAAGTATGATCATTGGTGAGAGTACACATCATGCCCGATAGCATTGCCAGCATACTGTCGGAAATGACCGATTCCAGCAACTTGTTAGCGACACAGACGTGAGTATTTGCCGATTGATTCGCAATGTGCCATAGGCGGAATGTAGTTGATCTGGCCGCCCTTTCCACAATAATGCGCAAGGGTGGTAGGTCCAAAAGCATTTCCAACGCAAATGATGGGGAAGAAGACATTGCTTCCGCTATACTTGTAATCCTTTGTATGAATTCAACTTTTGCTGTGGCTCTGGCTAGCAGCGCTTTCTACAACCATGCTATCGCTTCATAGGTTATAGTGGGACGTACTACCATCACATAAAGCCAATGAATTAGCTTTGAGGATATCCCCCAAGATTTCCTACATATTCTCCGCCAAGTTCATACGGATAACCTTGCCATGTGAGTAATCTTTTCCATAAGTGGATGCCAGGTTAGTGTCTTATCAAATAGGACGCCTAAACATTTTACATTATCTGCAAATTCGGGTTTCACGCCTTGGATAGTGGGTAAAACTAGAAGCTCCACTCTCCTCTTCTGGGTGAACTATCGTAATTTTGTTCGAGTGGATGCTGAGGTTTTTTCTGCTGCGACAGCCGCAAATGCCGTTTATTACCTGTTGGAGGACTGATGAAATTTCCTTCTCTCCCGATCCTCTTAAAAGGATCATAATATCGTCCGCATAGGCTTGCACCTCGGCTTCATGCTTCAATGATAGCCAGTAGGTCGTCTACAAATAATTACCACAGTAGTGGGGATATAAACCCACTCTGCGGACACCCCCTGCCCAGCCTGGTAGGTACATACCAATCAAACAAATCATAAGGAGTAATGTAAAATAAATGGCACATGTCATTTACAATATTAAAAGATCCTAAAATAGACCAATCGACCGACGCAATTGCTCTTTTTTTTTAATAATCGTGATTAGCGGGGATATTTTCATGTCTACTTATACTTTATACCTAAAGAAGTAGACGGCGCTGGGCGATTAGCTAAGTCTTCATGAGCAAGAGGTAAAAGCTGTCGTTTTACCTCAGATCACGTTAGCAAGTACAAGATCTAGTCAATAACAAAAGCACATAAAAGTTTTTGGAAATACTTAACCTTGTCTTTTTTCAAAAAAAAAAAAAACAGAAAAGTAATTCATAAATTCAACTGATAAATTCACTGAGCGCGCAAAACTGAAATACTTTCTCCATTTGATCGTTTCCATAACTCTATCTACTAGCTTTCGAGATCCCCCTTTAGAAAAAAATCACCTTGTGGAATTAAAAAATTTTCTGTAGATGAATCATACGATTTAGTTCAATTTGGGGAAAAATAAGAGCCATATATTACAAGCAGAAATTCAAAATGGATGATAAATTGCTAAGAATATAATATGAATACTGAAAAGTATCCCAACAACAAAGGTCGTCAGTTATTGTGACAGTTTTTATATACAACTGGCAAAGGGCATATGCAAAATATTTTTCGGCTAGTTTCAACTTGAATAAAGTCGGCGAGACGTTTCTTCCCATAAATAGTATGTAATAGCTTGACGGCCGATAAAATCAGTGAAGCGTTACCATCGTTTCGCGTATTTTGCTTTTTCGCCTTTTCCACGAGTGTAGATAAAATTGCAAAGTAATATCAAAATATATGTGTGAAGCTACCTGAAATAATTGATATTATTTGGCAATTAGAAATGTTAGATCATGCAATTCAATAATAATATAATAGATTTGCAAATGGCATACACTGAGAATTTTGTGATTATATACCAGCATGTTAGTTAATATTAGTATTAAACTATCTAATATGCTAAGGAAGTTATCCCTGCAATGAACTACAGGTTCACGCTCCTGGAATACATTTTTCAGATGTTGAGATTAGATTGATTTTCACCGAGGATATCGTAACTGGGAAAGGCTTCCCGTTAATTCAAGTATTGGCAAATTTGCATAAATATTCAATATTTCTAATAAAATTCTGATATAGATCCAGGCTAGGTTCATTTGCATATAAATAATGAATGTTTGTGACAGGACCTTCCATTGATCTTTGCAGTGAATGCATTATTAATAAGTAGTACATTAGTATGCTCCGTGGAAGTTGAAACGGAAGCAAATATGTGATATTGTCATGATCTAGGATATGCTACTAATCGGACACTACATTAATATATTGTTAATGTACGAACTCCTAAAAGGGACTCTCCAAGAGGAGATCTCCGGAGGTACTTTTCTAGAAATCTGCGCAATAGCCTTCTCAATAAAAGTTTGACTTGTCCCTTTGAATCCTTCTCCTGCCAAACCAGGTCGAATCCACTATAGACGCTCGCAAGGTAGGTACAGTTATTATTACGCATTAATTTTTGCTTGGGTACCTCGTTCTATGCGTATTCATCCCTGCGTTACCCCTTCATGTGCATCTTAGCCGCTATGAAGAGCGGATGCTAGGGACGTAAACTATAGGAGGATGCGAACTACGACTAGTAGTGGGTTCAGAAACCCAAGGCCTCCACGAAGTCAAAGCAATACTATATATAGCCTAGCTAGTACATCATCAATCGCGTAACAAACAGGCTCAGCTCATTAGTCACTCATCTTCGAATGCAAGTAGACTGGCTGTGATTTTTCAACCATAGTTCCGTAGTAACTGGCAGATGCAGCTGCAGCTTCCCAAGGACCTGAAGAATCCAGTTTATAGGAGATGATAATCTCGCCTCAGGGAGAACATTTACGAATTTGGTAGTAAGACCGTAGTGGGTGGCGTTAGTTTAAGTATTTAAGATTTACTGGTTAAGTATCTAGAATTTTAAATGAGTTAATAAGCTTTATCGTAATAGCATTGAGTTAGTTGTAAGCGTAGCTAAATATCTAAAGTCTGATTTATGGCTGCTATAAGAATTTACTTACAGTTTTTTGTTATTTTTTAAATTTAAATTTTATCCTTACGGTTTTCTGAAGGGGAAGGAGCTGCCAGCAATCGGACTTGAGGAGTGGAAATAGCGCTAGCATATATTATTAATGTACAAACCCTTGAAGAGAGATTCTCCAACAAGAAACCCCCGAAGCTATTCCTCTAATAGTCTCTATAATAGACTTGTCAAGAAAAATTGTTGAGTTTGACTTTGCCTCTTTGAGCTCAACCCCTGTCAAACTAGGTCGAATCCACCAGATACGTATAATTATTATTGTTATATGTTATTAATTGCTTGGATATCTTGCTCAACGTGTTTACCTCTGAGTTACCCCTTCAAAGTGACATGATTAAATAAATCAGTGCCTAGACTATCTTATACGAAAAACACATTATTAGGACATGGATTTCATATCTTTGTAATCAGCAACATTTTTAGAATGTGGTTTTGCAAATATATTTTAAATATTTATATGTAAATAGCACTAGAATTTATAATAAAATTTATTAATAAATATTTTCGTAAGTAATGATGGCTGATCATTCCTCCCTAAAAGGAATATCTCCATAACGTGAGAGCTATGGAACTGGTTTCGTGATTTCATAGTATCTCGTATTCTTTGTAAGTGGTTATCCGTAATTGTGTTGCAAATATTAGTTTCCTACTAAAGCTTAAAGAAAATGTTTTGCGAAAAAATCAATATTAATTTTGATCAAAAAAGCTTGTTAGGGTTCAGTGCTACGTTGCATCTTGATCAATTCCTATGGCATTGGCAGAGGTGCTCGTTCGGAATCCACATTAAATGGCATTGCAAAGAGATCCAGTAATATTTTTAGACATTTACAATCCCAAAAGCATTAAGCCCCTTCAATGCCTGTAGTTCAAGTAATGTTAAAGTATTCAATATTCAAAGTGTGAAAACTCGCGTTCCTCAAAGAAAATCGCAATAGATCTGAAAAGGTCGCGGTGAAATAGGTCAGTATAGCCACCCCAGTCCTAATCTAATCTGAAATTCGTACTTATTTGATCTAATTAATCACGCCACTGCATATAAAGAAACTTGGAAAGCTGGATTTGACCCGTCTTCCGCAGTTTGTCCGCCGATGAGAGATCTGCAATTGTATTCCTATCTGCCATCCCTTTTCATGATTACGAATTGAATATTAACTGACCTAAACTTTTTATGTTCAAATTAACGTAAGGTATATGAAAACACATTAAAGTTTTACTCACCGATCAAATTTAAATTTGGTACATTTGTGGAACCCATCGAGTGTTTTAAATCACCGGTGTTCATTTAAGGGATTCTTCAAAATTCTCTTGACTTATAAATATATATACGACTTCAAAAACCAAGAAAATCTACATATGTACATTTAGGGGATGTTCGATCGGTAAGTAACACCATTTAGTTTGTTTATGTTGTATTTGTTTTATGTTCATATTTTAAGCATCCCCATTTAAGCGAATTCCTACAATAGTCTAGTCGATATTTCTTCCATTCATATTTTAAGTTTTACTTTTATATTTTACGCATGCTGTTAATTTGTAATGCTTATTTGTTGGTATGCTATATAAATTCACAATTATATAGGTATAATAACCGATAAACTGTTATCATCTCTACTTTAACGGTAAGAGACTTGTTTTTCTTTTTTATTAAATGGAGCTAATTGGATATTCATCAATATTTCGATTTAGGATAACACCTTCTTCTTAAAATACTAACTTGTTACTGTAAAGACATACATAAAAATCGTATTTAGTATAGGTATCTTAATCTTTTAACTTTTAGACTATATTCTGATTGTTTTAAATGGACACAGGGTACCTATAACCAGATCATCTTGAAAAAGCACTAAAACATCTTTATCTTGGTACCCCGTATCAATATGCTATTAGAATAATTATTAAGCATTATTCTTTTTTTATCAAAGACGCCACAGGATTGAATTACGTAGCAATGTGATGCCATATATTTAGAAATAAAATCCACGTGATTCTTTTACTTATGCAACTCATTTAGCGGAGTGGTAATTTGTAAGAGGTAATGTTCCCTGTATGTACATATAAAATAGGATTCATGTATTGACTTCTTGTATAAAAAAGTGGCTGAAGTGTGCTATGCGCTGCGAACGTTAAAAAAATCTTGCAGCTTTTAGGTAAATACTGAAAATTTTCTATTTTTCTAATTTTGTAACAGTGATGTGATATGATGTAATATATGGGGAATGGCTACCCAAACTGATAGAGTTTTTATATTGCTGAAATATGCACTGCATCTATTATTCAATTTAAATTACCGAGATTCCGTAAAACCCATATTTCACCAGCATAAACTCCTCACTTTTTATGATATCTTTATATATCGTATGTCCTTTGTACTGTTCATAAACACCGAAATATATTTCAAAAAGAATATATATCATACAATAATAATACTAGGCAAGAACAATTCTTGCAACCTCCCAAACATAAGACGGCCTCATTCCAAAACACCTTAAGCTATATAGGATGTAATTTATTTAATAAACCACATATACAACTTAAAATCTATCTAACTTTAAACTTTTTAAGACTAACGTTACAGTATACCTGCTAACAATAAACCAATAAACTGTTATATAGTCAGTCAATATTTTAATATGTAATATGTAATTATACAGATTTTCATTTACATATTGACAAACAGCTAAAAGAAAAGAAACTGTTTCCATGAACGAAGACGCAGAACTAAAATAAATAAAAATAATTAACACAACATATCCCCAATCGTATTTAATTAACTGTCAAATATTGGCTTTGTAGTTTTCAAGTTAGGAATGTCGAGAATATTTAATCCGTTGGCAACGCATCTATGCCTTGTTACGTCAGAGAACTTTGCCGCGTGATTCATTTACGACCCTCACCATGGGGATTACTTACTATTAGATAGACCGGGTAGTCTTTTTGTAGCGAAAAAGGTTCACTTTCTTCATTTACTTCTGGCACTCTTATTTAGCGTTACAGAGAAAAAAATATCTGTCACGCGTTCATTTTCTCTTCGGATTTATAACAAACACAAAATGCAGCATCTTTTCCTCTAAAACAATTTGTTATGGCTCATAATCCCGCTTATTATGGTGGGGGTATAAAATGAATTAGTCTGTATAATTAAATCTTATTGATCAATGACCAAGTGCGACTAACAAATGCTTGGAAATAAAAGCTGTCGCATCCATATAATAGTGGTAGATTAGACAGATTGTGTAAGTCCTGTCATAATAATTATATTGAATCTGAAATATGTAATAGATTCTCTACCAATAAAAAAGTAAAAATTACTAATGAACTAATGAAAACAAAATTCTAGATTTGTCCGTTAGCACACCAAATATCAAGTATAGTCACTTTTTATTTTAAATGCAAATACTTCTCTTTACTTTTCACGGTACCCTAATTATGTATGTTATTGCTGGACGAAGCTTCGAGTTGTGGAATACACCTCGACACTTCTAGGTGTAACGATGGTTTCTTTCCGGTTCTGGTTCGGTTTACTGATATTTACTGCTTACTCTTTAATGACTTGCTTATGGGCTTTCGATTACCTACTTACTTTTGAAATGCTTATTACTTATGCGTTGATCCTCGTAAGTTGAAAAGGGAGTATCGCTCTGAGCACGTTCGGCGGCGCTGATGGCCAGTTGCCAAACGGTGAATTACAACCTCGGGGCGGTTTAACAGTTTTGCGTGTTAATCACGCCATTACAATACAGTTTTAAGCCGAAACTGGTAGCTATGAACCCAAGTGCGAGGGATGTTCAAGGTTCTAGACTGATTGCGCAACGAAACGATGAAAGTGTATCACAAATCAAACATTTATCTCTATACAACGGGTGTAAAAGACATCGAATATATAGAGCAAGAAAGGATAAGCTTCAAAATATATGCCTGTATAATCGTGAGCATACATAAATATGTACGGTGACGAACATTAAAACATTCGCGGGGCTTCGGTAACGCTCTAAACCAGAAATCTAATGGCTTTGTTTGACAATCTGTATACGAGGATCGGTCGAACAGGGCTCGGGCGGTTTTCACGGGCTATGTCCGGTTAGATATCGGTGACGGTGCTAAATTCTGCGGTACGGGAATGATTGTAAATAAAATCCTGGGAGCTATGCCAATGCAACGACCAGAGCGGAGAAAATCGGTAAAATTCCTGTGGTACACCAGAAAGATTTGGTAGCGCTATAATCAGACCGGGAATAAGAAGCTCGGCGTGAATCAGAAGCTTTGCCGACATATCAGCCAGAGCATACGGGGAAAATGCCTGTGCTACACCAGAAAGTTTTGCCAGCGCTACCATTAGACCGGGAATAAGAAGCTCGGCGTGTATCAGAAGCTTTGCCGATACATTAGCCAGAGCGGACTGAAAGATACCTAGTGACTCTGTCTACTTGTGTTAAGCGCGCAGTGTAAATACCCTTGCGGTACACCGGTCGCGGGGGTGAAAGGCGAGCATGCAAACCATTCAGCCGCCGAGCAGGTTACTATGTTCCCTATGGGTCACATGGTTTCCGTACTATGCATGGGCTGATTTAAAAACTTTCTCAGCTTAAAATCGAAGGGGATTAAAAGTCAATGCACAGGCTAGACACATATATATCTGATAAATAAATAATGAAACATATCACGTATGTGTTTTTTTTTTTTAGTTACTAAGGTAAGTATTTTAAAACGAGGACGTTTCTCTGAAGAATTCATTTATTTCGAGATTTTCACGAAATTATTAGCTTGTATAGATGATATTTCCTAACTCTTTATATCTAATATGTAAACATACTGCTTGAAAACTGCTGATATAATACAGTACTTATTTTAATTACATATTATAATTGCATAAACATAAACAAATCGCTTTTCTTTCAAAAAGGTTTTACCTTGATATGCTAGTAATAAATTTAAGTATATATATGTCCGTACGTAGTGGGGATTAATACAGTGCTTGCCATTAATCGCAGCTAGACACGAAATATGTTATATTACTCCTTGTATAACAACAATTTTCTGGCCTCTGGTAATAAATGATATAAGCCCGAAAGAATAGAAACTGAAACATTATGATTTCAACACCAACCAATTCTAAAAGTTCTTGGTATTATTTCTCGTTTTTAGTATTTATTATACTTTTTAGTGTCTTATTTTTCTATTATCTTCCTACAAATATGGATATAACATACGATATTAGTGCTTTTACAATGAACGAATGTTGACGTGAATGTTATCTATAAATATATATATGTCACACAATTTTGATATTAAGGAATGGTATTAAAAAATATAAATATGATATTTTATAATATTGTTCCCCACAAAATACATATTCGGATTCCAGAGCTATTCCAAGCCTACTCAGATGTCCTTTCAGTTTACAATGGCCTCATAGAATCCCTGTCAAAATGCGAATATTATTTTTACTTAGGTTGATGCATTCTATAGATTTCTTCCGATTATATATTCTCAGACGAGTTTGAGCTTGCCTCATTCTCTGTAGATTCACCCAGTATTTGGATTTTCTCTGTTCTACCTCCTTTTCAAGATTTCAAGTATTGCTAGTTATCCTGCAAGAGAATTCAGGCCCTAAAAATGGCATTCCAGCCTCTCTTTTGCGTGAGATAACTTGTCAATTATTTTCGTTTTCTTCCACTCCTGTGTGTCCTGGAACCTACAGAAGGGTTGCCTTGTTTCATTTGACTAGACTGTTTAGGTTTCCCATATACTCCCAAACCATCTTGGAACTGATTACTTTTTAACTCGGCACCCTGATGGCTACTTGATTATTAGACATTATGATACTTTCTATAGTTTCTGTCAATGTTGAACTGGATACATCTTTCAATGGAGTGTGTTTCCGCCTTGAAGATACTCTCGTATAAGCCCAAGGTTTCTAAATAAGTAGTTCTGCTGATATATTGGTATTTTAGTTCCCCCACGAGCCACTGTGTATCATTTGATGGCATTTTTGTTGAGTTTCAAGCTGGTGTCTTTACCCCATTCACTTTTATTACTAAGCTTTGAGGTAAATTCTTCCACAAGGCTGAACTTTTTTGACATATCGTGCGAGGTATGTTTCAGGTTTGATCACTTTTAGGAGGGTTATGCCTAATTATGCCTTCTCCGATCATTCTGCGTATGGTATTTTTGGATATACTCTCCGCCAAAATGTGAGGTCTTAGAGAGATTATCTCTAGCGGCGGGCAGGCTAGTCCTTTTACTCCAAGCCACTGCTTCATTAGTGATTATTGCTCACTTATGGGAGTCTCAGTGTTGCTGTATCTATACCTCCAGAGCAGTATTTTTAGGTTTCATCCCCAACTGTTAGCTGCAAAATTCCTACAAACCATTAGGGATCACGGTTGGTAGTAAAAAATCGTTTTTACTACTTTGCGGACATATCCACACAAAGAAGGAAACAAAATAGCACTTTTAAACTCATTTAATTTAACACATGTAACATAGGTAAAAACGGTCTTTCTCAATCTTGAGGATATCTACTTTTTTCTTCATACTTAAAAATACATATGACGAAAAGTGCGCACAGCGCAAACGTATATGGTCATACAAAAACTGTCAGTAATCCTACTATGCTAATTTCGTAGTTTTAGCCAAGTTGTAATTAAAATAAAAATAGTAAATAATAATGATTTCAAAACAACGGTAATACATTCAATTGTTATCTGGGGAGCGATGACAGGACGACAAAAGGCGCAACAAGCCAAAGCATAGAGATATGTGAGCAATATACCTACTGTGTACATTATTGTGGAAAAGAAGGAAAAATATGAGAAATTAACTGCACTCCGGTTTTGGCACCTAGTAAATCGTTCGGTACAAACCCATATTTGTATGGCGAAGCTGCTGTAATGATTATTTCCGACATACTAAAAACGCTATTGATGTAATGCTAAACTCGACCCATTCAAACAAAGAAGAATGGAAACGAAAACGCAGACACTCGGCAAATATTACAGGCCCATCAACCCTGGATAACAAATAATGTTTTTTTCGATGCGGATCGAAACTTATCATGTAAGAGATTTTGAACAAAAACACTAGACAAATCAATCAAAGTTTTCAGTGACAGTCGGACGGTATTGAAAGCCTTGGAGATACGTAAATGTAAAACGAAACTGATCTGAAAAGGTAAAAGCATTTTAAATATATTGGGGATAGCTAACAATTTATCCCTAATCTGGATATCTCGGCGCTCACTTTTTCGGAGAAATGAGGAAGTGGATAAAAACTGTACATTAAAGAATAAAAGAAAATATACGCATTGGTAGGAATGTAATGTAATTTACAGTTAATTAGTAGTTTGTATCGTTGTTATTCTATCACAGAGATAGTTTGGCAGTAGATTTCATTTTATGAATAAACAACAGACTCTTAAATAAAATTCTTTCAGGGATATTCATAAAATTTAGTGCAGTTAATATATCCTTAACTGGGGTACTTATATCTACTACGTTTCAAACTAACCTTATCGCTCTATTTGGCCTTCTTTTGATTTTGATATTTTTTGTTTCGGTTTATATTAAGAAGCACAGTGGAAGAAAATTCTGTATGTAGTGACACTATAGATTTAGGAATAAGTATTCGTACTTTTATATATTTCAATAAATGTTTGATAACTTTATTCAAAAAATTATTTTCGTCATTTCTCTCATAATATATTTTGAATGCTTCCTGAAATAAATGTTTATCTAGAGTAACACCCAAGTGTTTTCTAATATTTCTAAAACTCTAATTTGAATTCTTATTTAAATGCTAGGTATATATAGTTATATTTGTCAGCTTCTGTATACTACCTATGACTGTATATTTGATTTTTTCTATTTTGCGTTCCTAAAAACGCAATTGTAACACGCTTTTGCGTATCGAAAAGTGCTTCATTGTGATACGCCTTTTTTCATTTCTATAAGTTGGCTGTATTGAATACATTATCACAGAAAGCAAAATTGACGTTTAATGCATGTAAATTGTAAATACTTTAATAAAAAATTCTATACAAATTTAGTTTACATTGTTATTGTTATGAAACGTGGAATTACTGTATACATTTACACTGACGGAACAAGTATCTTGAGCATGTATTGTTATGCCAGGCAAATTCTTCGTAACAAAGTTTTGCTGAGTTATGTTATTGGCTTTAATGGTAGACTCTTGTGATTGAGAATCATTCGATGATATAACTCTAGAATGACCAGATGTACTTGGCCCTGATAAATTGTGCGCTACAGCCACTTTACTTTTCATAGATGTTTCGATGTAACCCTCAGCTACCGCAGATGACTTCCATCCACCATGACGTTTTATAGTAAGCAAATCACTGCCTGCGTCTGCTAAGTGTGTAGCACTAGAACGTCTGAAGCAATGTCCAGTATAAAGCACTGAATTGGGCAATTTTAGAAAATCAGCTATTAATTTAGGCATTTTGCCAATCGTATTAATTCCAATCGGGCACGATATACAATAACCATTGCGATATGTAAGGAAGAATCTTGAATGATTAATATTTTTTGGTCGCAGGGCGACATATTTTTTAATTAAAGTAATCCATCTTTCATCCGTAATTGCAAAAACTCTTACGATATTATTTTTTGTTTTAGGTACTGTCACCAAAATAATATCACTCTTAAATTCTAAATCATGTATGGACATATTTGTTAATTCATCTCGTCTACAGGCACCTGTGTAACCCATTATTAAAACGATCTAAATCCATTACATAAAAAATTACATTTTGCAAATAATATCGTACCTTTATTGCTAAATACAATGCGTCAGAACCTTCTTCTATAAATTTATTAATATCGTCAATGCATAAAATTTTAGATTTCTTAGCCTCGTATCCCTCAGAGAATCGTTTTAAATAGGCTTGTAATTTCATATATTTTGATATGTCTGTATTTTTATAAATGGAAAAGCAAGAACGAAGCATGGAATACATAGACCATAAGGTAGAAGATTTCTTATTTTTACCTTGTAATTCAAAATATGCCAATAAAATGTTTTCAGATATTGTGTTGACATTATTCTGTACAGCCCATAGTTCAAATTGATGGTAGCATTTTTCATATACTGCTTTTGATTTTTTCGGTAATAAATTTATGACGGCGTTATCCGCAATTTCACGCAGTTGTGGTGGCGTACAAGATAAATTTGTCTCAGTACATATCACTCATTTTTTACAGTTTACAGAGACTATATTATGAAATATATTGTTTAAACAATTTAAATAGCCGAATTTGAATTTTGAATTCGTCAAATGTCAATCGTATGTAATGTGACCAACTTCATATAAAAATAAAACTCAACATTTTTAATGAGATTTTTATTAAGTATTTATTATCAATTTATAATGCAAAATAGAAAAAATAGTATAAAGGACTCGTTTCACAAGGCTTTTTGTCGCACTCGTTCATTGGAAAACTCGCCTGCGGCTCGTTTTCTAAACTTGAACTCGTGCGACAAAATCATGCCTTATGTGAAACGCGTACTTTAATATACTATATTGACATTTATTTTTTTATTTATTTGCGCCAAGACATGAAGGCAGTATAAATTATTTATAGGAATCGCCATATTGCAAATTTTAGTTGCTTTAACTGTAATTTTAATATGAGGAAATTTTCTATGTTAAAAGTTTCACCTCGTGTCGGGTTTGAACCAGGCACCTTTCGCTTGCCGGACGGACACTCTACCAGTTGAGCTAACGAGGTGTCAGGCTTATCACAATTTGAAATGTCTCAAATACAGATCTTAGGAAGCCGGAAGGACGGCAAATATGCAATAGTGCAATTTTATCTGTATTATTTTATTTATACTTATTTCTTTATATTATTTTATCTATACGATCTTATTTTTACTTTTTACTGTTTTACATATTTACAAATTCAATTGCGCTTGTTTCTTTTTTTTTTCATGTTTCATCTTATTGTATTATTATTTTATGTATACTGTATGACCTATCGTATATCATGTATGTGATCAAAGAGGACGAAATATATATTATTATTATCGAATGTAACGAAAGTAACGATTAGGTACAAGTAATGGAAAGTAACAATATCTATCAAACATCGCTATTAATTTCTATTTGTCTCCCACTGTATTGCGTGAGATGGTGTGTCACCAGGTCACCAAACTTATATTTTGTACATGGTATTTATGTAACACGAATACACCTACTCCCTACTCCACCTGCAGTACAAATCTGAACCTTTATTTTTATTACAGTTGCTTTGATAGTGTATTTATTGTTTGATGTATATATGTAGCCGTTCGTACTTGACCAAGCGAAAACTAAAGCCGTTCTCCCAACAGTAGATTGTCTATGTTTCCACTAAACATCCATCACTGTCTAATAAATATTTCCGTACACCCAGCGTACGAGTTACCCAACATTATTAATTCAGCGCTTCTCAAAGGCCAATTCTGATATTTGGTATGAGGCGTGTGATTTTATGCACAACTCGATCACAGCAGCGCATCAAATTAAACCACTCCATTACGTATTCTTCGGTTAATGTAGCGGTTGAATTTAACCAACTAGGGAATTGAAACTTAAATGGAAGAAGCCCTATCGATTTTACGCTAGGACTGTTCAGGTTTACTGTGTGACACATCCGGCTGCAATAAAATTATTCTTGTGGTATTAGCAGTAGAGGAGCGAAGTCCTTTATTAGTTTAATTATACTATATATAAATAAAAAGTTGCACTAGAACATAGAACTTAAATAATTGCAATTCTTTGAATAAATATATCAGGAAGATGCAGAACCTTAAGAGATAAACAAAATTATACATTTTTGCAACAGCAAAGAAAAGGTATTCAAAAATGTAATCAATAACTTCATAAAAAGAATGGGAAGAAAATATGAAAGAAAGTAATATTACAAAGAATTTTGTTGTAATTATTTGATGCGGACTGAAAATTATTAAGAGGAAAGAACACTAGAGGTGGACTAGAGTTCCTGTTTACCAGGCGCCATCAGCGTCACTCCAAGTGCAAAACCGACTTCATCGCTATCGCATCTCAAGCTTTATCCGATATTGCCTACTAATGTAGACGTGATTCAAGCCAATTATAAGACTGCTGTAAGTTCTAATAGTCATAATCCATTTAAGAATTGTTGTCTTCAAGACTATTCAAGTTTCAGTTCAATTCTAGAACGGTTAACCGATTTATTAAAATATATTATTCTTCATCAAGATAAGAAATGGACTTCCATTTTGCTTAAATAAAGGTTAGGTGATTTTAAGAACGTTGAAACAAGACTAATTTATCTGTTTACCTGTTGATTTCCCATTCTCACCGTTTGACCGATAGAATTTTACTTATTTTTAATAGATTATTTAATTACCTATTTATTTTTGGTTTTCCTTTTCTTTGTAATCCGATACACCGCTTATTAGGAATCGCAAACTTGCACACTTCATCAAAAATCTGGCTGTAAACTATTTGGTCAGTACCACCCCCCATTTAGTTCCATTTAAAGCTGATTCTCAAGTGACCAACGTAAGTAAAAGCTACCGAATTAAGGCGGCAAACTTCAAAGTTAATTACAAAACGGTAAGTTGGAAGAATCTAGTATTGTTCAACGCGAATCCATTAACGTATGAGATGCATTTTTATATTTATTTTAAAAGAGTCATTACTATCGACGTTATATAATTTTTTTTATATTACAATATGTAGGATTACTGACCTATAACATTACAATACAAGATAAACACCATAATGTAATTAAACTTTGTTGGTTTCAAAAAGGGCGCAAAGATCAATAACTGCACCTGATTCCTTTTGTCTTGTAGGTAATGCCAAAAGGCAGGATATGGAACAGCACGCCCAAGCAACAAATCTGACTAAATTAAATCTATTTTACTTGAATATTATATTCACAAGTTATAGTTTATCTGCGCAATAAGCATAGTACGTGTGGGTGTTCTACTGAAGATTAGTTCGCTGATTACAAGTCCAATTTCCGCTTTATCAAAACATCTTTTCTGCAGCAGTTTCATGCTGGTGTTTCTAATATTATTTTAAATTATGAAGGCTCTTTCAAAAATGTAAAAATAGATATTTATCTCGTTATTTTAATTAATATTTCATTTTCAAATTCTGCCTCTATACACAGGGTTAGTAAAAAGTCCCGGAACGGTCGAATAACTTTGTTATTTGAAAATTATGATTTCTGAAATTTGGTATGGGGGTATAGTTAATATAAATGCATTTTCTGCAATACAGTTAATATTTTTTTCACTTCCGGTTTAATCGCAAATACGTCCAATTTTTCTTTTTTAAATGGAACGCCCAGATTTTTTTAACACTTTTGAATGCAAAATAAAAAACTACGTTCAGGAAGTATTAAGATGTTTATTTTTATTCACAAGAAAACAGTCAAAAAATTAAAAAAGTGTCCTAATACAGAAAAATCAAGATACCTGTCTATTCAGGTTGCGATTACAATAATTGTTCAAAATGCTCTCCATTTACAATTTGACAAAAATGTAAACGGTCAGTAAAATTTCTTATTGAATTTTGTATTTGTTCTGGAGTGATGCGATTGGCTTCTTGAACTATTCTCTCTTCCAATTGTTCAAGATTATGGGGACGATTTTTGTACACTTGACATTTCATGTGACCCCAAAAGAAAAAATCTAATGGCGAGAGATCTGGCGAACGCGCTGGCCATTCGATTGCTCCTCTACGTCCGATCCAACGTCCCGGAAAAATTTCATTCAAATAATCGCGGACATTATGGGCAAAATGGGAGGGAGCTCCATCTTGTTGAAACCAAAAATGTGCATTAGGGTGATCACCTATGTTTGCATTTGGAAAGAGGGCCGCAAGTGCTGGAACAACCTCATTTCGCAATAAATTTAAGTAGACGTTGCCAGTTAAATTTCCTCTTATAAAAAATGGTCCTATGATGTTGTTTCCAACAAGACCAGTCCAGACATTCACCTTTTGAGGACGCTGTGTATGGACTTTTTCAATCCAATGCGGATTTTCAATTGACCAGTAGCGACAATTATGTCTGTTCACAGTGCCGTTGAGACAAAACGTTGCCTCTTCTGAAAAAATGATGTGATCTAAAACATTAGGCTGCTGCTCGATCAATTCCGTCATTGTTTTGCAAAATTGTAGTCTACGATCTGGATCATCTTCAGTTAATTCATGGACGGGATACATTTTATAGACTTTCATTCTTGCTGATTTAAGAATCGTATGAGCAGATTTTTGAGAGATCTCATGAATTTGACCTAAATCTGTTGTGGACACGTGATGATTTTATTCCACTGTAAGTAACACATTCAAACTAGTTTCTTCATCTGTTGCTGTTAATGGACGTCCCCTTCTAGGTAAATCCTTCACCTGACGAAAGACTTCAAACTTTTGAATTGTTCGGCATACCGTACTTTTACTAATGTGACGATCCGGATAAACAGTATTAAACAAAATACGCACCTCTTCAAAAGAACGTTGACGATCACCGTACCCACGCATCATTAATATCTCAATTCGTTCTGATTCAATAAGTTTTTCTGCCATTTTCAAATGTGTCAATGTTTAAAATAAGTAAATTTATAGCGATGTAAAAGTTAAAACGCTTTTAAAATTGTCAAATGTGACGGCAAAAAGAATGCAAACACTAAACAACAACTTTTTTCAAAGGTACCTTGATTTTTCTGTATTAGGACACTTTTTTAATTTTTTAACTATTTTCTTGTGAATAAAAATAAACATCTTAATACTTCCTGAACGTAGTTTTTTATTTTGCATTCAAAAATGTTAAAAAAATCTGGGCGTTCCATTTAAAAAAAAAAGTTGGACGTATTGCCGATTAAACCGGAAGTGAAAAAAATATTAACTGTATTGCATAGAATGCATTTATATTAACTATACCCCCATACCAAATTTCAGAAATCATAATTTTCAAATAACAAAGTTATTCGACCGTTCCGGGACTTTTTACTAACCCTGTATATATGTTCAATATTATCGTAGTTACTTGGCCTCTGAAGATGATCTCAGCGGGAACTTCCGACCAAGGTGGGTAAAGTAGGGAACCAACCTTGTGTAAATTTAAATATGCCCTCGCAAAAAATAGCTTCAAGTATATATTTTAGACAACCTTGGAAAGAAAGTGACTAAAAGTACTATGCACATGTATTTAAGAGGGACAATCTGCCTCTGTAGTATTGTTTACAACTAGTTTTGTATATAATATAAGCAAAATAGGTTGGTAAATTCGCCATGTTATATGCTGTTAACGTAAACCTCCATTTTTACTTTTAAAATTGAACAATCTTGTTCCAGAATTTAATTTATCTGAACACATCAGCCGCACGTAACTGAAGATAAAGCCGAGATTGAAATATCAGCCACATGTGGTCCTACATATACTGTGTGCGAAAGGACAAACGAGTACGAATACATTAAAAGGAACTTTTTGCAAACCCTATTTATGATTCCGCAAATTCTAACTTTTAAATACACTGGTTGGGTTTGATAACTTTTACGTAACTTAATGGGACCACCACAGCGTAACGGCCAATTTACGTATGAAAATTAAACTGAACCTCAAATATACAAATTAGCAAAGCAAGTATCATAGAAAAAAAATGGAAATATACAAGAATCGCTTTAATTTGTCGTTTCCGGGATAAGCCTGTAAACAAAGCAAATATTATGCATACTGTAAGCGAAAATTAGGGGAATAGGAAACTGAGACAACAATTTCACATTTCGAACAAAGCAAATAATAGAAACGAGGAGCACGGTGCAAAATGAAATCCGTTTTGATTGCGATTAATTTGATTTGATTGCAGGAGATATCATCTGCTTGGCTCGATGATTAATTCCGTTCACTGTGGCTTCTAGGATTTCTGTAGAGCGGATGTTGTTAACCTGGAGTCCGGAGTCGACCAAATTCGTTTCGTATATTTCAAGGAAAGCTTTATGGTTTGCGTTGCGATTTCACGCCGAGCGGCTGCCGGCCCACGTCTGGACGTCAACATTTTATACTATACTATTCATTTTTATTAATTATTTTTCCGGGCGAAAAATTAACGGCGTTCGAAAAAGGCATCCGGATAACGTCCAGGCGATAGCTTTTTGCCCAAGTCTAAAGTAGGACAAAAGTGATCTAACATGCGCATTCGTGGTTGTATTCAAATTTCGAATTGTAGGATGGTTATGTGTGCAAATGCACGTTTCGTATTCTGGCATGTATAGTTATATATTATCTATTGCATGTATTTTGTGGAACGATATTCCGTGTATTACTTTTGTAATAGACCATTACTTTTTGTTAGAATCTATTACCACTGATACATTGATACATTGATGAACCATTCAAAGTATTATTTTTCGTACCGATTTTGAACCCTTATGGCGAACTACCCACGTGCTCTATAAGATCCACAAAGCTGATTAGCTTAGAAATCGAGCCTGAAGTTGTTCGTTCCGTCCCCTTTAATAATATTTTGTTTTAGATTTACGACATTTTTATTTATATATATATGACTATAATATTCCTGTAGGAATTTCGTCGCTTCTTCCCGAAGCCTTCACAATCCAGTTCGGTTAGGGTGGATTACTCCCTCCGTCCTTCGTCGTTATGTGGTGATTAGGGCCCTCCTCGTGATTTCTCTCCATTCCATTCGGTTCTGCACTTTTTGCCTCCAGTTCTTGATATTCATATTTTCAAAGTCCTGTGTCACTTGTTCCCACCATGTTGTTCGTGGTCTGCCCTTCAGTCTTTACTAAGAGGTCTCCATTCCATTATACCTTTCGTTATTTGGTCTTTGTCTCCTCGTAGAACGTGCCCCAACCACCTCAGTCGCTGACATTTTATAAATTTAACTATATCCCCATCTTCTATTTCATGTGCTAGTAGTTCGTGGTTCATTGTTTTACGCATCATATCATTTTCCTTTTTCGGTCCTAGGATAGTTCTTAATACTTTCCTTTCGAATATTTGAAACTTTTCCTCTTCGTAACTAGATAAGCACATTATTTCGCAAGCATACGTCACTACCGGTCTTATTAGCGCTTTGTATATTTTGATTTTTGTGCTTCCACTGATTCGACTTAGCATACAGTGCCCTACAGCCTTCTTGGATTCGATGTTTCGCTATTTCCGTTCTGCCCATATCGCTGTTGACATGCATGCCCAGGTATTTGTACGTGTTGACTTCATCAAATACTTGATTGCCTATTGTGATAGAACTGCCTTGCCTCTTTTTCCCTCGTTGAAATTGCATGTATTTTGTTTTGGCTTCGTTCATTTTCAGCCCCATTTGTTTTGACGCTTCCTCTAACCTCATGAAGGTGTCGGTTAGTGCTATCTTTGATCTTGCGATTATGACAATATCATCCGCATATTCTATGATCTGCTGCGCTCTCGTTTGTATCGTCCCTGTACATTGCACCCTCCCCACCACACTCTACACCGCAAGATTAAGTAGGGTTGTTGATAAAGCATCGCCCTGCCTGACTCCTTTGTTGAACTGGAACTTATTAGTTTCTCCCTCGTTTAACCTTACATAGGTTTTAGACTGCTTCATTGTCATTTGTACCAGCTTTATGATCTTATGTGGTATTCGCATGTTGTTCATTTCTGTAAATAGTCTTTCCCTCTCGATATTGTGAAATGTTGGTTTCTAATCTATAAATATCAAGTGTAGAGGGATGTCGTACTCATAAGATTTTTCACTGATTTGGTTCATAATGTGTAGTGCATCTGTAGTAGATCTTCCTCGTCTGAACCCATGCTGATAATCGCCTATCACATCGTTGGTGTGCTTGTGAAGTTGTTGTTGGATGAGGGATGTAGGTATTTTATATAAATAAGGTTATGCCCCTGTAATTATTAGGATTTTCTTTATCACCTTTTTTGTAGATTGGTATTATTATTCCCTCTTCCCAGGCTCTCGGCATTTCTTCTGTCTCCCATATTTGTTTAATAATATGATATGTTCTTTTTTGCATGTTCGCACAGCACTCTTATATCATTTCAGGGCAGATAATTTTTAAGAATTTTAAATTTTGGTCTTTTATTTTTTTGTAGAAGGGTTTTGTGTTGTTTTGCCTACTTTCCAACTCTATGTTTTCTATTAGTGAGTTCAACCAGTTGCTCTTAGTTTTTTTACATATTTTTTCCGCTTCAAAGAAGGAATCTTTGTAAATACCGTATTTTAAAATAAATTGCATTTAAGATTTGTAAAAATACACATATATTGAAGGTGTTGGCAAAATGCCTTTAAATTTAGTAGTAATAATAACTATAATTATTGATCGATTCTGTTAAATAGTGTTTTATATATCTATGCGTGTTTCAATTTGCTATTTATACAGGATGTGTCAATTTGCTTTATATCGACATGATTATAATATAAGAAAAGAAAAATCATGATAGTATTAAGTTTGTTTTTTGATATAGTTAATCTGAAACATATCTGGCTTTTTCTAACATGCGGCCTAAGGGTAACGGGTGGAACGGCCTGTATAATGTAACTGAATTCAAGTAACATAGAAAATTAGTCCGAGGTTCCCTTAAGCAATGTTCAAAAAGTAGACTTTTAGTTATTCCAAAGAACGAAGTTTGTATTCATATATATATATATATATATATATTTGCGAGTGGGAACTACACCATACGGCGTCTCTCACATCCAAGCTTCCACCTCTTTCTATCTTGCCAATCTTCATCTCGCATATACTTGTCTTGCATTGTTCGCAGCACCCTCTGATTCAATGTGAATTTAGGTCTTCCCCTTTTTTTAAGTTTTGCGGGTTTCCAATGAACACTTTTGATGGCCACCGTTTCTCCGGCATTCTTCTCAAATGTCCACACCATCTCAACCTCCTGCCTTCTATTGTATCTAAAATAGTCACTGATGCAACCCCCATATCTTCCCGAATGTATTCATTTTTTATCCTCTCCGTTTTTTTGTCACCCCACAGCTGCGTCTCCAGAAGTCCATCTCCATTGCTTTTACTTTCCTTCATTTTTCTTTGTTATTTCCCAGATCTCTGAACCATACAGTGCAATACTCTCAACTATTGTTTTATAAATTCTTCGTTTCACATTCTCTGTTGTAGTTTTATTTCATATAATAGAGTATAATTGTCTTATTGCAACTCTGCCCTTTGCTATTCTCTGCTTAATTTCCTCCTCACTTCCTCCTTTACCAGAAATATTTGTTCCTGAGTATTTATATGTGGTGCAGCACCTTACTACACTTCCGTCTTCCATTTACAGATCTCTTCCTGTGCCTCCGACTACCATATACTAGGTTTCATCCAAATTTATTTGTAAACCCCATTTTCCTCATTGAATTTTCTTAGCACGTAGTATGCGTCGTCTTTATCCTCGGCAAATATGACTTAGTCATCAGTAAAATCCAAAGTATACAGGGTAGGTATAGAGAAATAAGTGTGAGAGTTGTATGCAATTTAATAAGGAATCCAACCATGATAAGAAAGTTATTACCAGGTTTAGGTAGAAGCGGCAATAGATAAAAATTTTTTAGAAACCTAGTTCACTTTGAATAATTTGTATATAGAAAGTTTGCATTAATTCTGATGGTTGGTTCACCATATACTTCTTGGGATACCCGGTATATCATCGAATTTCCTACAGGTCTATAAAACTACCGTAAAAAAAATGATCCCTTCAGGGCAACCTTTCGTTCTCTTGTAAGAAGGCTATTGAGTAAATAACGACAACATATATTGATAAAAGTGATCCCGTAGAAATACCATTTACAGCAATATAGCTACTAACACTTTATTCCTTTCCAACTCTTACTAACCTTAAAACAAAAAGCAACCATAGTTTATGTTATGAAAGTGAATACATATAATTTTATTTATTTTGTAATTACGCAATTGTAATATCTGTTTACATTGATTCCAATTAATCAGTGAACGGAGTTAATTGTCATTACGTTTTTATCTTACAAACGGAAGACTGCGTTTTGATTTAAAGAGAAATTGGAAGGACGGAATGTAAATTGCTTAACGAAGCGACAGTACATAGCGTAGCCGATTGAATGAAATTCCCTCTCTGATCAATCTGTCCTGAAATTCAATAAAGTATGTGGTTCGGTGATACGGCAAATTATATTATTCCTCTCTACATAACATATACATTACAGACGTAAATAAAAATTGCTCTGATCTTCGTTATTTCGTATTATCAATTAGAAATTCTACTTTCCTGTGGGCTACATAAATAGTAACTTATATATTAATATTTTCTGGGCTATTTGGTTAAGATAAAAATAGTTCAAATATAAGTTTCAGTTAGTAATAATATAGTGAATTCAAATGAAAGAAAATTATGTAGCGAATGTGCCATAACTAGATTAAACTAAAATTATTAATAATAAGAAAGATAGTATAAATTTTGGACGTTACAAAATATGTTTCTGCTGACATTAATGATCATCATGTTTTTTGGCTGTCCAGTATTTGTCCGTCCAGTATTTGTCCAACATAGTGAAAAGACTGACCCAATTTAGAGAATAGATTTTTAAAATCAATAACGGTATTTTTAGTTTTCTTTTGAAAGAGCGTTTAAAACCGTTACTTTATTTTCGAACACGAGGTAAGCATAGCGGAATAGATCTGATTTTCTGTTACATTTCTCCTTAAGGTTTAAAGGGTTAAAACGATACTTCAGTGAACACTGTAGCATTTTATATCGTGTTAGGGATTGTAAAGAAAGATAGGTTTGCCTTGCTAAGTAAACGAAGAATTACAATTTACTGAATGGTTGTTGACGTTGAGAAATAAAAGAAAAGCTAGGTATTTTCTTTTAGAGATATATTAGGATTTCCAACTCCCGATATGTCAAGGTTCGGATAACGGAAATTATACATTGTACCGCATCTTAAACCAGCAATTCCCTACTGTAAATTGAGTTAGTTGATAATATGTTGTATTGACCACAATCACTTTTCATTAGTTTCAACAAAAAAGGAGAATTGAATAAAATTTGAAGTGCACAAGTTGAATCAAAATTAATTTCCTCTAGGTTTCCTCCTTAGCGCCTGTATTAACACATCGTCTCCCAGCCTTAATAAATATGTGCCTGTAAAGAGCGTAATGTGGTCATAATAGTTACTTATGTATTAAAGGCGTAATGAAGCTTTTTATGGCCTAAGACGTAATTTTGAATTAAAAATACGTTGAGGGCCATAATAGAAAGTTACGCCCGTGGTACATACATTCATAACTTTATGCACGGGGGACGATTTTTTAATTTAAAGTAAAAATATTTATAAAATAAATCGAATGTTCCACCCACATCCAGCGTTGCTTTGATTAATTTTGATAATTCCAATTTGGTGTGTAATTACAGTGGAGTGGTTGTACCTCCGAATATTAATACGAATAAAAACGTTCAAATTATGTTAACGTATTGTAATAAAAATTAATATATTTCAATCACAAAAGACTCTTTTTATTTTTCTCGTATCTCAAGATCGTTGATGAGGTTCGATTTAACCAATACTTGATATATTGCTACTTACCGTGATGTACTCAATTTTTGAATTTTCCTTAGGCTGATCAAATTTTAAATTAATTTAAAATTGAACTAAACGCTAGTTGGTAACAACCAAATAGTTTACCCCCGATATAGTGGTGATGTGGATAAATTTGTGGACATAATGGACGGTGTATTATATTGAAAGGAAAACGCAAAATAATCAGGTAAACTAAATTACATATTAAAATAAGTAGAATCGAATTTGTAAATGTGAAAAACAGCCTATTATTAACAGGTAAAACAGAAAAACTAACCCTGTTACCAAAATTACCTAACCTTGAATTTTAATTCTCAAATCTATCACTTAATTATAAATTAAGAATATAGTATTAATACGGTTAACCGTTCTAGGTTGAACTGAACTTGAATAGTTATGATAACAAACAATTCTGAAATGGATTATGGATACATTAGAACATCAAATTATACATACTGGATATAAACTCATCTAATCTACAAACGTTCTTTATGTATTAATCTCCAGTTTTAAATCGATTTGATGAGTGATTTTAAATTTTTTTTTCCGATGATTGTTCTTAAATTTTTGTTATTAAATGTTTTATTGTTCTACTTCACTTACGAAGTGTCACAAGTTAATAAAGTGTTACGATACCGGCCTTTGTCGATATCTGGTCCGTTTCGGCGGGATCTGAGTGCTTTCTTTCGGATCCTGCGTCCGAGTTTTCGTTTCCTCTGAAACTCTCGGCTCCTGTTGAATTTTGATGTTTCTACTACTCCTGATGTCTAGGTCTTTAGGTTCTTTCCTTCAGGTAAAAGAACCTAAAGACCTAAAAAAATTGCATTATTGCAACCTAAACACCTTTGTCTTGATTATTACTGTTCTCTTTAATTTTCCACTTTTTGTGGTTTTATTTTTTACTTTTTATAAAATATGCGCCGACTTTTATTCTTTAGACCACTTTCCTCATGAAAATCATATTTTTGAGAAAATTTATATCACTAATCCTTAAAACTATGTGTGTTCTATACCCAAGCCAAAATTTTTCTCCTTCATTGAATTTTTTAAACTGTTCTTTCATTTTCTTTCATAGATCTCATCTAATCTACATATCCTGTCGAATGCATTGTTTCGAGCGAGTTCCCAAGAAAACGTCAAATGATGCTGAGTTCACTTCAATTCATTATTACGCTCAATAATGGTTCTCATTCACTAATGCTTGTTATTTTGCTTTGATAACACATTATGTCTTATTAATCTCTTAGTTTGAAACATAAGTAAAATTGACAACTGATTACAGATAACTGTCAACCTTACTTTTTCTGATTCTGTTATTCTTCCACTAAATGACTCTAGCTTGACAAGTAAAATTTTTAAATGGTATTTAAAATATTAAAAATGAGTTTGAAAAACATAAATAAATCAAATTCTAACAATTTTAATACACAACAATCTCAAATAAAGGATTTTAAATTGTAAAGCTTTTAAATTAACATTTTCTCTTAATATAAAAAAAATCAATGAATGTTTGCATTTTGTATTGTGAATTCTGTGTTTGTATGTGTTAATTGTTAGGGGTGATATGTTTTTATATCACAATATGCTACCCAAAATAAATTTTCGATAAAAATAAATAATGATAAAATTTTTCTCTTCATTTTTTAAGGGTTTGAAGTGTTTTTATAAGGTATAATACCGTTGTTTGCCATTTTATTATAGCCTTAGGGCGTAGACTTTATACTACTATACTGCCCACTCTGTATATATTGCGTTAAGCGGAATTTGAAGCTATTCTTCATTCTTATGTCACAAATTGAAAATTGTACACGAATTTCTGTGTCATAAATATCTATAAGCCCTAAGGAATAAAGAGCGTCTTTATTCCTTAGGGCTCTAATGAAACATCAAACAACGGTATTATTCCTAATATACTTTTATGGCCCTCGACATGTTTTTAGGCCTCGGCTAATGCATCGGGCTCAAAATAACGTCTCAGGCTATGAAAGCCTCATTCTTGCTATGTATAGCCCCGACTAGAGTAATGTCGTCGTTTACTCACCATTTGGACAGAAGTGCGTTCGGTTGGCATCTACTGTTCTAGGTAAAAGCTTTATTGGGGTAGAGAGTTGTAAAACACTTCACAATTATGCAAATGAGGTAGAAAAATGGAAATTCTTTAATATCAAAAGGAAACTTTGTATATTGCGGTTTGAACGCGCTTTAAATTGAAAAACCTGTTTCACTTAAATCTCGAACTTTTAATATTTACGTTTAACAATAATTAAGTAATTGTATAGGAAGATGACAAATTGAGTTACATTAATAGCTTACTTTCTATAGTAAACTATATTAAAAGAAATTAAGTTGTTACGTTAAGTTTGGTACTTATATTAAAGTTTATTTTAAAAATGTAGGAAGTAGAAAACAGCAGAGTAATGCTTCATAAATTTAATATAACTGTAACGGTTGATTAATATTATTTACCTTTTACATTAGTGTGTGAATTAATAAGATTTACCATATTGTGTTACTTACCTACAGGTCAGTAATGCAGAATGAGAAATTGGTGCTCGTAAAGAAATAAGAACAATCTTTAACCTGGTTATACTATTTATTTAAGCAAACATGCTTTCTTCAAAGCAACAGTAATATAAGACTTAAAAAGCAAATGAAGCAGATTCTGCTATAAAAATAAAAAATAGATACGTAAACTCTGAAAGGTTAAGAAAATTGAAAAATGAATTTTAACAAATATGCAATAAAATTCTGATAAATAAATAAAATAACAATTCTAAGCAACGAAATTTAATTTAGTTCTGGACATTGGTTGACCCTGCTGAAGCTATTATTATACAATATGCAAATGGTTTATATCTTAGTTATTCTATGTATCTTAGATCAATCAATATAATAATTATCCTATAATAATTAATCAAGAAAATTTCATATTATTCAGAAAATTGACGACTTCTGTGATGATAAAATCGTTATATATTAAAATAAGATTACATTTTGTAATACATGCATAAGAAAGCAACAGATAGTTTTTAAGTCTGTTTGACATACATTTTCTTTTAAATTTTAAATCCTTCAACAACTTAAGAACATATTCGATACAATGACTGAACTTTTCTTATGTAAACTTCTACCTGCCAAAGCCTGAGTCTACACTTTTATTTATTTCTTTATTATTGCAGAATATTCTTTTTATTTTGTTGCATTTTACCTCATTGTTCGTTTGGGCTCTTGTTAATATAACAGGAATTACATACCTAACTACAAATTGTAATTTTAAGCCACCTAAAATATTTTTATTTCAATATCCTTTGATTAATATAACCATAACAAGAACATTTTTATTTTCACACAAACACAAATTTTACCAATGCATTACTTTTACTTTACTGTGCTGGTAGTGATAAAACAGTATTTTAATTATCAGTGTATTTGTGAATTATTACTCCATTATTCTGTACTTCCTATTAAAATAACTATAAACACGTTACTTACACAAAACTAATGTAAATTTTGAACTTTATAAGCGCATAAACTTCATGTTTTGAAATGACTAATGCATCTAATATTTAAGTATCTTTAATGTGATTATTTAGTTATTAATTAGTGATATTTTTCTATACGTTATATTAAATAAAAAACTAATTACAGGTGAAACTACTTTATTTAAGTTAATTTCCAAAATGTAACAAAGAAATAAATCTTTTATAGATACTCTCAGGTGAGTAGAATCAATTACTAAATAAGAAACACCGTTATAAAAACTTCTATTATCTCAATTCAGACTAAGAACTTATATTTGTCGATTTAAAAACATAAGTAAAATTCAAATTTTCCGCAAAATTCCCATCAACATTGCTTCCAAACAATCAAACCGCCAACTCATTGAACACATAAAACTGACAAATAGCACGTAAATGTAACCCATAGAATCATGACCAACCTCGCATATTAAAAATCACTTGGTTTTACAATTTAATACATCAACAAAATTCTAACCTTGAAATCTCTTGTATGAAATACAAAGATTATGAGTTCCAAAGATGATAAAATCGCTTACTCCTGGTACGAACAACTCCTCCAATATAAATTCCAAGTTTAATAAATCATTTCAGCTCCCATGAAGTGTACGAAGACGCCGGTAAAATCCCACAGTCGAAATTGCCTCGAATGTTGATCTTCAGAACCCCAGAACTGTGCTCTTCGCGATCATAAAACAAAAAGGCCTTATACTTATCTAAAGTAAGAAAATCATGTCGGACTAATAACGGAATTCTGACACTGAAAACCTAAGAAAGATTTTATAAATAAAGTAGAATATAGACGTAATACTGTGTTCTGAGTGACATTGAAGCATTTTAAAGATAAGGCTGAATTTTTATTCAGCCTTATCTTTTCATTTTTATTTTTATAAAAATATCCAAGCTTTTTTGTAAATCAATCAAAGGGTCAGATAATTTAATTGGATCTGTCAAAAATAAAACCCGTTGAATAAAGTATGAGGCATTACTTTTTGTAAAATCTACATTTTAAAGTAAAAAGAAGAATGTGTGTTATCTGTGCGGCGATTCGAAAATATGCTAAAATGTATGCTCGACATAATTTGTTTGGTATAAAATAAAATTTATTATGGGGTTTAGCCACAGATTCAGGATTGATAACGCTCAACTTCGTACAATAGAATCGCGAGAGGATATTTTAAAGTTCCATATTTAAATTTATAAAGCTAGTATATGCTTTGTGTGATTACATTCAACGCTAATAAATATAAAATTTTCATACCGGCATTCGAAAATGTTGTTTTATGAATAGGTACCTACAGTATATTCCATCTCCATATCAGTTGAACCGTTATAGTATGTTCGCATATATCACACAAACAGTTTATATTTTAAGGCTAGTTTGTTGTAAAGCTGACTTTATTTTATATATGCTTTATCACAAAGCTCCATATTTGTTTGTCCTGCAGTTACAAATATATACCTATATATACCCTGTCTAGGGAATTCGCCAAACATATATTCACTTGAATTTACTCAAATAAATAAAATTCCTTCCGACCCAAAAGCTACTATACAGCAAATATTTTCTTTATGCAAAATCCTTTTATTAAATCTGGTTAGGTAAGTATATAACGTAGCAGAAAATCAGTCCAATTTTCTTTGTGTTACGCGAGAGAAAATTTGCGTAATCGTCAAATTTAGTGTAACAATTTACTGTTTTTAACCAAAGCTCATATGTAAATTTCATTTTTGATGCAATTTTTTGTACTGTCTTCTGATGACAGAACTTTAAAGTTTTAAAAATTATTTAGCGCATAAAGATATAAAACTATGATCCTATCAATTTACAATGATTAATAGACTATAGAAACTGTGTGGGTATGCAAGCAAAGTGCTATCGATATTCCCAACAAAGTTTGAGAAGAGAGAAAATGAAAATACCGTGCGATAGAGTGCGATTTTGTATTTCAGCTTTCCAGGTGAACATGCATTTCGTAGGTATATGTATGGAATTTTTAGAAACATGCACAGGTTAGTATTGCCTGCATAACGTAGCTGTAGAAGAAAAAGCAAAACGAATTTTTTTCGTTAATTGGTAGATACCTATGACGAATACTAGAAACGATAACACTAAACTCTATAATTAGTTATATTATAATTATATTAGCGCCTGTAGTAAATTAATAATAATTTTTTATTTCATTAGTATGTGCTGAGAATTAGATAATGCATTGCTGGCTTTGCGTCAATATTATTCTTATATTTTTGCAGCCTACAAACTGAAATCTAATGTTTCATTCTCGTCAATTCAACATTAAATTTTTTTAAGTAAATATAAAACAAATTTTATTTTTATTTGTATTTCAGCAACACTTGTAGTTAGAAACAAATAAACAAAAAGATACATTCACCAGTCCATACCAGTACACAGGCTGTCCCATTTAACGACTTCACTATTGAGATAATAAATAAAATATGCATAACGTCAACGGCTACACTGATCTAAGCAAAAAAAGAATTGTGCGCTATGAAAGAAAAACTGAAAATCAACGAAATAAACTTTATTCTCTAACTCATTTCGTATTCAAGATATCGAAAATAATGCTTGGACATTTGTGACTGCACATTTTTGCGTAGAATTCAAATATTATCACGAATATTATGTGGCGTTTATGTACTCGAATTCTTTGGACAAACTTCCTATTCTAAATACAAAGCCTAAGTGACATCATGTGATGTTAACTGCATGTGAACGAGCATAAATTGTGTGTTTCACTTATATCTATTACGTTATCGAAATATTTGGTGTTGAAAGAAAATATATGTATCAATATTACAAAGTGACACATAAAGAAGAGCATCGGAGCAATCGTTATTCGGAGTTGTATTCAGATCGACTATAACTGCCCGAAACAAATAAAAAAACAAACAAAACCTTATGGAACCGTTAGCAAACCAACAATAAATTGTAGCAAAGTACATGCAGTAACTTTTAAAGATATTGTAGGAAACTAAGTGCCTGAAAAACAAAAACTTTCTATGAAAGGAAAAGGTACCCGCTAGTGCGGCTATAGGCGTACAGAGTTGATTTTTGTATTATTTTGTGATTTTGAGTTATTTTGGTTGAGGTTTGTGCCGTCGGATGATTATGTTTTTTTTTTGCTTTGATATTATTAGAACGCAATTTCTATACCCTTGTAATGATTGGGAACTCCACAGTTTGTGGGTACCTATGTATGTGGTTGAATGTTTCGTTTTTTTTTCATTTCACGAGGCTTATGTCCATCTTTCGTTTATTTGTACCGCCAAATGCACAGAGAGTTTTGATAAACTACTCTGCTGAGGCATCATTATCGTCATCTGCATCACTTTTATTATTTAATTCCACAGTTATGTCTTTCTCGACTGTAACACTCTTGCCTTTTCTTTTGTGTTTAATTTTTGGACAATGGAAAATCATTCTCAATGTTACTTTCGTTAGTAGCTTCATTCGCCAGTTTTATTTCTTTTTTATTTTTGACTTTAGTTTTAGTATGCGTCCCATTTCCATCTTTTTCTAAAACTTTCTCTATCTCACAAACAATTTCTCGCAACTTAATATTGCTTTCAATATTTTCTTCCATATCTCCATGTTTTCGAATCTTTTCTTTCTTCTTCACAGCTTTAATGTTCGCATTATTGCCTGTGGATTCAAACTGTGTCCATTGCAGCGTAACATCTTGCTCCTTTTCCTCTAGGAAAGCTTTATAGTTTTTTCTCCGCTTTCTTCGAACTCTTTTCGCTTCGTCTTCTCGAATGTTTCTTTTTCTTTCTGTTCCAATTGTTCTTTCATAACTTTCCATGAAGTGGCTTCTTCTGGAATAGGTTCATTGGAAGCTTTCGAACCTTTAGATCGTGCGAGCCGTGTCATTTTATAAAAATAATTATATCTTATCTCATTTTTGGGTATTTTAGCAGTTTTGATAGACACGACCATGTGCTTAACAACGCCTTCAACATTTAAACACAAAATATCCCTATCAGAAGAGTTTTTGTCTTGTATTTAAATTTAATTTTTTTTGTACAAATCTTTTTATTTCTTTGCCCGTGTAAATTAATTTAAGTAATTTCTTTAAAATAAAATCGTTTCTGAGCTGAAGGGTAGCTTTATTAATTGCTATTTTGCTTATTTTCAAACCGACGAGTTAGTCTACAATTTTTAAAGGCGGCTATACACTCACTAGGTCATATTTTTAAAGGCAACTGCACACAGTATTATTTAGTATTTAGTTCTAAAGTGCTTTTGATTCGATCCTTTGAAAAGCGCTGTGTATCTTTTTGATTATTTAAATTCATTTTAATAGTTTAAATTAAATTCAGGCTAAATTTTATAAAGCTATTTTGAATTTGCATTTTCAATTTAACTTCACCTTTTTTATTGTTTAAGCCTTTAGCTAAGTATATTATATCATCCTTAGAAAGGTCACATCAACCAAGAACTTTAAACAGATGATGGAGAGAAGCGGCTGTGCTTCTGCCATGGGCATGTGATTCAAAATAATAACAATGCTGTATTCCGATATATTGTTAAGTGGTTGGGTAAACTTTGTTTTATGAATATAGTACGAGTATATGTATTATATAAAAGAAATATCCTTCACTATTAGGCAACAGGAGATCGTCATGCCATTCATGAAACTCAACATCAGAAATGCGGAAATACTAAGAAATTGCCTACTAAGGGAATTCCATTGGATGAATACACGTATTTTACAAAAAGTTATTACTTCAATAAGATACTAGATAAGAATTCACAATTGTTTGGGCATCTTGTTCAATTCGCCTCTACAACTAAGTAACAAGTAGCTTGGTAGAATCGTCTTCGTCACTTTTCAGTTATTTTTTTATTATCGCTTTTTATTCGCTTTTATTAAGCATAAATGAATGTAAAAACGCAGGAATTACTCTTATAACTTTGTTATTTGTGAAAATGAACGCAACGTGCTATGTAGCAGTAAAACTAGCGAAGCTTATGAAATTAGAAATGCCTGTTTTACGAGTTATATATTTTTGTTTAATATGAACAAGAAGCTTGTAGATTTTCATGAAGGACCATTTCAATGTTTCTAAGTACCTACCTTCAGAAACACTAACTTGATTACAACAAGGGAAAAGAGAAAAACCCATAGAAAAATAATAAAATTGAAATCTACCATTTTTTCTCCATCCAATTTGCAGTTACTCAAGTTAATAACCTTAACTAATGCCGTGGTGAAAATTGTAAATCGGGCAATGTGCTTCACAACTTCAGCAAATAGGACGCACTCGGTTTGTTCGTTGACCTACACTACACCAATGAACACTTTTTGTTTTTTATATATGAGTTTATAGGTAGGTACAACCAGAAACACATTTTATAATAAAAAATCTTTACAAAGGAACACTGGAGAAACAAATTAAAATAGGAAATGTTGCATAAACTTTTTCCCTCTTTTTTATTTAAAATACAGTTCCAAGCAGTTATTAAAAATACAAAAACTAACAGAGATAAAACAGAATATTCTAGCATTAAGATGCGCTAAGTTTTTAAACCGCTATTTTAGTAAACCTTAAGACGCATGTGTCCTACTAGGGTTTTTTTTTGTTAAAGTGAAGAATCGTCCTTACTGCTGCTGATTGCTTAGCAACAAGCCAGCACTTCAGTTTGAACAATCAATTATTTACCAAAGCTGAAACTTTGGCCTTATTTGAACGCTAATTTTAAAGTGTGCATATGTCTAACCATTTTTAACGATGTATATTGTTTGTACAAGGTTAATTTTGCATTCGTCCAATTATTTTCCTAGCAGGTATAGCAGAATTGAATTTAGCGTTACTTTTGAAGGTCAAAATTTCGCGGAAATTGAATGTACCGAATTAGTAGAATTGTTGCTTTCGATGTATTAGTATATAGATTCGTTTAACGATTAGGAGAGATAGACAATCGAAAGATTTGTTAATTTTCTATAAGACCAAAGAAAGCAACTGATAATGAAATAAATTTTGATAACTATAACCAATTAAAACCAAATTAATAAAAGTCAGTTTCAATATAATTTTCTGGGTTGAACGCATGTTTATACAACTCTTTAAGCTGCAAGGTAAAAGACACCTAAAAATAAACAAAGGATCAATGCTTTTCATCGAACAAATCCAAATTGAGGTTTAAAAGTTTTGAAGTTTATCCGAGTAAATTTTCTCGCTTACAAGAGGATAAAACATCATATTCTCTACTGAGAACAGATACCGCCATAGAGTCAAATGATTTAATAGGTAATATAGATGCATCTATATAAACTTGCGCAGATCTTTTACCATTTCATCCCTGTTAGGCAAACGATACGATCGAGATGGTTGTGGAGATTTAATAGATTTACTTTGCACGGGTCTGCAAAATAATAATAACTTTATTATAGCACAGCTTCGCACAGTTATTTACTTAAGTTGTAATTCATGGACATCAACCAGAACACTAGATCTAGAGTCTGGGGACAATCCTGAGGGTTAACGATCGCTTGAATACAGGGGTATCACACTTTTTCTGACTTCCTCTGTTTCTAGATATAACGCTAATGGAGCGTTTCTTCTAGGGTCACTTAAAAAGTTTTGTTTATGTTAATAGGATGATAATAGGCTATAGATGATTTAGCAGCTTGTATTCAGAAGGTGACACTGTAATGCCTTTATAAAACGACTGCATTCCTATTAGTAAGTATAGAGGAAACTTTGCCAATACTTACTAAAAGAACGTTTATTCAACTCTATTTCACCTACATATTGATATATGTATTGTACCAGAGTTTAGGCACAGAAGCTTCTGCTCACCGTGACCGAAACGATCTATTGTGAAAGACTGATCTAGATTTATCAATCAATCCCGTAATTAACGCAAATCTGAAAGTTTTCTTTAGTACTGCCATTTTGATAACTTTCAGAGATATTGTTTCATATTCATAATTTAATGGCCTTGGCGGTGCTAGATCTTTGCAGTGGTAATTTGCATTCGCAAAATCGACACACGTTACCCTCGGCTTTCCCCATCTTTTTGAGACGGTATCTCAGAGGGTGATGTCCGGTAAACAGGCCATCCTCTGTAATTTATGTAGTTTAACTTGTGCTGCTTCTCCTTTTAGCTTTGGCAACGATATTATGGAGGCGTGGGTGATCATGGATTGATACACATCATCGTTTTGTTGCGCACTCCAGGTTTTTCGAAATAGCCTTTGGCAGTACCAGTACGTTATTGGTATTCTATGAATGATTCTGTCTAACTGCTTATTGGTCGATTATAACTCCCACATATTTGAATTCGTTGAAAGTATTCTAGTTGATCAGAAACGCTTTATCTAGCACTAGTTTCTCTTTGTGTTCGTGAATGGTACAGCTATGGTTTTATTAGCGTTTACTTCAAGCTCTTGCTCCAAGTACCACTCACTAATAATATCCCACCCTGAGGGCATCCCCTCGCCCTCCAAGGTTACAATGATTTATAGTTTTTACCTGTTAAATGGAGGAAATTAAAGTCTAGGTTCTATTTAAAGGAGATGAAGATGGCGGCACTCTGCGAACACCACCAAAACAGATGTATCATACGTATGAAACAATGCTTCAAAATGATAACGTTCAGTATTACAAAATCATCATTTACATATAATTGCTTAAAATTCTTTAATAAATTTAGTGATTATTTCATTACGGAAAATTAAAACTGCAAGATGGTTTTATAATGTCAAGAATAAAACACATAAGTTTCTATGTTACAAAGGGTCATACTCGATCGATAAATATTTAAACTATATACTTGAATAACCTATTAATTATGTTTACTAATATTGATCTACTAAATCTATCAAATATTATAAACTCTGGCAAATGTATATGATATGTGTATAATATGTGAACTTTACAGCGCTAGGTTTATTAATTGAATGCTAGATCCTCGTAACCTTTTTTATTCATTTTGTATATCTACTTTATTATGTTCCCTTACCACTTTTACTATTTCCATTTGCATCTGCCGAAAACGAGCAGACAAAATTACGGTTAGTAGAAAAGAATGAAGAATGTATTTCAGTCATTGGCCGGAGAAATAGTGATCTTTCCCGTTGAATGAAAGAAAAATAACCAGAAAATAAATGGGCTCATAGCTATGCATTTCCGCATAGTCAATCGTGTACTGAAGTTGATGAGGAATTAAAAATAATAGCTCACCGCTTTATGAAAATCTAGTAAATAACTGTCAATAAGTTGCAGGGTCCAATACAGCACAAATTCTTGTTAATTCATAGTTAACGAGCTTGAAATTATTATGGCACCTAAAATGAAAATGGGAGTAATAAACTGTGCGATAATATAAGCACCTAAATCCACAAATATTCTCGACGGTTATTGAGGCTATTCCAACACACAAGAATTTAATCAATTTCCGCTGTTACGATAAACTTTAAACCATGGAGTATCAACGCCATTTTAACAAAATTATTAAATAAAATATTACGGCCGTAAGTTTCCATCTCTATCAAAACTGATCAGTGTATTGGTTCGAAATGCTGCAATTCACACAACGATGTTATTGGCAAGCAGATTTTCATTAATATTGATTATAAGAAGGGTATAATGTCGATGTTTAAATTAAGAACCTCAAATTTATTTGTTAACACCCATTCGTTATCATTAGTGACGTTTTCTGGTTTATGAATTACGTTTAATTACTTATTCGGATGAAAATGTACGTCAATTGAAAATATAAAAAAAAAGATACTAAAACTCAATGTTAGTATGATCTATACAAATTCCTGAAAGTTTCTTTTTTCACAACGTACCTACCTGGTGGGCGCAGACGGTATCGTCAAATTATGTTTTCCATAAAGTAATTCACGCAAACTCTGTTTGGACAAATGAAACATAATAATAATAATAATACTATATATAATATAACCAGAGAGACGCACAGTTTATGTGTGACGTTTAACATTTATCATTACAATCACCATAAAGTCGGCGACATTTGGTGGTGGTGAGAACAAATGCATTTAGGCCACTCTTACTGGGCCCATTGTGATACCTCCCCAGGGTGCCGGACACACCGAGCCGCTTAGGCAGAAGTTTTTATTGAAATGGTCACCCATCCAAGAACTTGTTGTGCATATTGCTGTTTGACGCACAAAACTGACAATGATGCAACGTACCATTAAGCCGTACTGCCGGCTGACATTTGGTGGTATGAATAAAAACGAAGTACATGCTAATACTACAACTGTAAGGATCTACTTCGAAGTAACTGCTCCATCGTAAAGCATTTGGTCGGTTCCTGTAGTACTTGCTTAACGTTGAAGTATTTACTACACTGCAAGCAGTGTAGTAAATACTTCAACGTATCTACCTTTAGTCGTAGTATAAGCTTTATATGTGTAGTATCTACCCCACTCCGTTTGCTCGGGAGCAGATTATGACAAGTTTATTACATTTTATGTTCCATCGTGTAACAACATCGAATTTAGCTAATTTATATTTTAAAGAATTGTCAATTTGACGAGCCTGATGATGTGTTTTTAGACGAAACCGGTAGCGTGCACAATAAAAGGTAATTTTATTGTAATAGACCTTTTTTTCTTATTATAGGATGGATTCATACTGCGTCAATTCTTAACGTGTATAAAAGTAATTGTAGTGAACAGAGGACATGAAGAAATAATAAATTGAAAACAGCATAAATAAAAATAAAAATTAAATCCATTTGCTTTAAAAAATCCGGTGCACAAACAATGTTGTAACCCTGTAATCAATTGTTGTAATTCATAGCTATATTATGTCAGGTCAGTACAAAATTAGTTCAGTAGTTGCTAACATAGTAAGCTTTAGTTACTGAATGTCCTTTAATTACCAAAGCAGGTTTAGTATAGAACAATACTGATAGCCAATCATCGTTATAGTTGCTGAACTTCGTACCTTATGTAAATATATTTGGGTATGTCCTAAATCGTGATATAATTTTCCGTCAATAATTGTACTTCTACTAAGAAGACCAATTAGTGCTACGCTACGAATGCTGTAGATCGCAAAAGGACATACTTAATACTGATTGAAGCACATTAATTAAGCCTGAGTAGTGTCACAGCCGAATAATAGAAAAAGAAGATGGATGCTGCGCCTACGCTTCTGACAAACGATTACTTTCGAGACGTCTACAGAGAGGAAATTTACTGCGTATCTAAAATGAGGCTAATTTGTCATACAAAATAAAATATTGATCACATCTTATCTAAAGTTATTCGACATACTAAGAACAAATTAATCAATACTGAATGGTATTTGTATGAATATGAAAATTTGCTTTCCTCACAAATGTGAGAAAATACAAAATTTCAGTTGCTACACTTACCATCTTTTGCTTTTTTAATTTTGATTGATGATTGTTTATGGGATAAGGAATAGCAGATGGTCATAATACTGGAGTACATTGGATTAGGATTTGGATAGCCATATTTGCCCACCAGTTCAGTAGTAGGAAATCATTCCTTGCCAGACTACCGTGTTGACATAGAAGGTGCACTGTTTCCTTCCTTTGACGAAATTTGCAACTAACGCCTCTTGGCAGGTCTATGTTATTTATACGCCCCTTTCGTTTACAGTAACCAGTCACTAATCGTATTCTCAGCATCTTTAGTAAATTCAAGCCTCGGTTTCTTTAAGGATTGTTTTGCTTTACTTTGTGCTAGTTATTTTAACTCCGACTTTTCTGATATATTATTTATCCATTCATTATTGTCTGTAACTTGCAATTTGGTAATACCGAAAGAAGCTTCAAGGAAGCGTGTTGATGTCCTGATTTGGTTAGATTGTCTGCCAGCTCATTTCTCTTCGCGTCCATGTGGCTGGAAACCCAGGTCGATTTAGTTACCTTTTACTTAACTCGGCCATTACTTCTTTGATGCAATAATGAATTGCAGCAACCTCAGGCTGGAACACCGCCCTCTAAACTATGGCATTCCTGTAAGAGGAAGCAGTATTCTTTAATTTATTTAGTACCTAATGTTTGATAGTCGGCACCGTGCAATTTTCTTATCGGTGCCTGGCTGTGTATAAATGTGTAGGTTATACGCCTAATGTTTCCTGCTATATGAATGTATAACGATGGCAGGTTTAGTATGACTCCTATTACGCCAGTAGGACTCAATTTTATATTTAATAAATTGGTGGTACAAGTCATGCTAGCCTTTGTATACCATTTGGTGTTGGCAAGTGAAGGCAATCTCACTTGCCGCACCTTTCACAATATACACAGCTTTTGTTCTACACAATCTCTTGTTGCTGTCCAGAGCATTGGTTGTTTTTTTGATATGTCAAGTTGTGATAAAACAATACCTCAAGATATTTCGCTTCTTTGGCACATGGGACACTTATTGTGGGACACATTGTGTCAAAGGGAGAGAGAGGCAACGGTCTCTCTCTCCCTTTCACACAATCTCCAGCCGCTGCCCGGAGCAATGGTAGCCTTGCTAGTAGTATTGTAAGAATTCGAAATTCTTTAAGTACGATTAAAAAGATTTAATTTTATTTCTAGAAACTAGCTGTTGATAAGTACCGTGGGATCTGTGGTAACAGTTTCTTTCCACGGGAAAGACGTTCCACGTTGTTCAAATTTCGCTAATACATGGTAATGTATTCTCGGTATTATCCTTATCTTCACCTGGTCTAGCTAAAGCCAAATTTGCTGATCAGCAAATCTCACGATACCGCCCGAAAGGGCATTTGAAGTTCAGAAAAATAACAAAAAATAGCATTGATGCGCCCTCTGGTAGAGAGAAGTAGAACGAGTTACCGTCTCAGTAGAACGGGCGGGACATTAGTTTGTAAAAACTCTGACATTGTTGTTGGAGTTAGTCAGTTTTGAGTTCGTGTAGTCCGAATCAGCTTTTGAAAAGCTCGCGTTTCCCTTCGTTACCGGGCGAATCTAAATTCTAAATTAAATTTAATGATTCTTTTGTTTTCTTTGTGATTCTGTAAAATCCCCCAAAAATATCGGAAAAAACTCGAGCAGGAAGCAAAAGCTTTTCCACGCGAAGTGATCTTGTGTTAAGTGCTAAAAACCGTCCGAACGAGTCCCTTTGTGTTATATAAAATTAGTGTGCATTTAGTATTTGGATTACGAGAAGAATAAGCCCACATTTTGGCTGGTAAGATGAATCTAAATTTCGCTTAAAGAACTAACCACTACAAAAGACTAGACCGTAATGTCTAAAGTTTTGTTATTATTTCTTCTAATTCTCATGTTTTTTTGTCAATATATTTGTTAAAGTTACTAAACCCTCTTTTTTTCTAATGTAATAATTTACCCCAATGAGTGTTCCGGAGAGGAACCTTTAAGAAGAGAGATGACGAGGGTAAGGGAAATCTTGACAATCTTTAAGCAAGTAGCGACCTGTTCCGAGCGATCGAGAAATAACACCGTGGTGGAAATATCTTTGGCTAAATACTCAAACCAACCGTTACCGAACAAAAGGATAATTTCCCTGCGGTGGCTCGATGATCAAAAGGGCAGGTTGGGTTATCTGTAAAAACGAAGGGTGCGGTTTCGTATCAAATATTTTACAGCGGACTACCCACCTATCAGATAAATAACCCGTGAACGATACAGTATTATTGATATGTCAAGACTTCGATGAAACCATGCCTCAAGATATTTCGCTTCGTGGGCACATGTGATTCTCTTTCCTCCCAGCATCAGCGGTTATAAGCCTTCTAGTTCCTTTTTTCTTGTTAACATAATAATCAGAGTTTTCTCAGCATTGACTGATAGTCGCTCTTGGTGATACCGATTGTAGATGTAACCATATTTATTTCCAGGTTAGCTTTTATCCACGGCAAAAGTTTTGGTGTGTTTTCGCCGTTACACTTAGAGCTTCAATAACTCGTAGGGCTGTTATTGTCCTATAATTATGTACCTATCGATCAACTATTTTTCAAGTACTTTTAATAAAAATTAGGGCATGATTATTGGCCTATATGATTTTGGCGTTTGATCGGATATTTTACCTATTTAGATATTATGTATATTATATGTTTTCTTCAATTTTTGCCATACAGTTTGAACATACTTCCGGGCAACTCAGACTGAGAATATCGGAAATGCAATGCTAAATTTTCTGTCAGTGCTTGCCATACGTTTATAGAAGCTGCAAAAACCGTATTACTCCAATATTGAAAACGGTAAAATCACTTACTTTATCACCTAGAAGCCATGTCATTTATATCAACTAAAAATGGTGTTCTTAAATTTCGTACTTCGAAAAGTACTACCAAAATTGCTTGTCAGAATAGGGCATCTCTCTCTTTTGTTTTTGAGTTATAGCAAAAAATTGAGTTTTTTGGGTTTTCGAGAATGCCCAATAACTCGTTTGTCTTTAATGATACAAAAAAACCGTTTTAACATTATTAAGGCACTTTTATGAGTAGAACCAACTGGTTAATTGAGATTACCATTTCATGCACTCGTTTTTGGTCTACAGCATGAAGTTGATTTTTTTAAATGTAAATCGTACTAAGCAATGTCATAGTTAGAGAGAGTATTTTTTGTCTTTTCAAAAATATATCGTTTTTGGAGTTGATTTCTACCAGTTATCTAATAAAATATAAAGGAGCTAATTATTCGCATTTTTAATTTAAAAGCTATCACTTAGTAGTCGATGACAAACACAAGCGTGTATTTCTGAAATAAATATAATCTGCTTGATTACTATTTATTAAATAAAATTCCGTTATATATATATATAAAGTTGTAATGTAACACAACTAGCAATTTATTACATCAAATGTTCAAACTGCACCCCATTATTGCCTCTCAGGCCCATTTGTTCCTAACCAATTGTTTCCAAAATTATTATGTAGATTCGAGCATTGTATGCTGGCGCACCGTCGTGTTGAAAAAATGGAGCGCTTCTTTGTTGCAATGGCATGTCGTCAATGAGATCTTAAATATTTTCTTTTAAAATTTGCAGATACCGTTCAGCGTTTAAATTTTCCCAGTATATATGATATGCGATGATACGTTGTCCATAATAGCACACCATACATTTAAACCATAACTCCCTTGTTCAATTTCATTGTTGACAACTTAGTGTGGGTTAATATCAGACCACCAATGCACGTTATTTCCGTTAAAAATGCCTGCATTGCTAATTTAGACCTCGTCGGTCCATATAATTTTTCTAAAGAACAATTCATCTTGCTGTTATTTTTCTAAATACCACGGACAAAATGCCAAACGACGGCCTGAATCACGGATGTAAATGATGCACTTTTCTGATTTTATATGGTTTATATTTATATTGTTTTAGAATTCTAAGTGAACAAACCCAACACACACCAACTTCATGGTCTGTTTGACCACAATAAACGTTAATAACATCATCTTTACCTCCTTCTTTAGAATTCTTTTTTGATCGTGGTTTGTTGAAGGATTCATAATTAATTAAGTTTTTTTCTTCAGTCTTTTATATATTCTACTATTGTTACATTTCAATATATCATACTTTTCAAAATTTTCAAAGTTCATTTCAAAAGGCACTTAACACGCACATTTCATATACTTAACACCTACACATGTCACACGTTTGACTTTGACAGATAAAATCGACTGTTTTTTTTTGTAGTCTTATCTCTGTCATAGGCTGCTAGATCATAGTTTCTTAATTAAAAATGTAAATAGGTACTTCTTTATATTTTATTAGATAACTGGTGGAAATCGATCCATAAGGTATATAGTTTATGGAACTATATATTTTTGAAAAGAGACAGTGTTTTTTCTTTTCTGGCCGGTGTCATTGCCTACTACAATTTACATTTAAATAAAAATCAACTTTATGCTGTAAACCAAAAACGAGTGAATAAAATAACCATCTGATTTAAATAGTCGGTTCTACTCATAAAAGTGCCTTAATAATGTTAAACAGGTTTTTCTGTTTTCGTATCGTTAAAGACATGAGAGTTATTGGGCATTCTCGAAAACTCGAAAAGCTAAATTTTTGGCTATAACTCAAAAACAAATGAATAGAACTAATTTTTGTTTTCGCCATTGAACATATCTAGAAAAAAGAGATCGAGATTTGACCACTCGTTTTATCTTATCTCTTACGGTTATTGAGATACCCTATTCCGACAAGCAATTTGAACCACACCGTGCAAAATGGAAGTTCCATTTTAGTCTAAATGTAATATTGGCAAGACAAATATTTTAATACTTATATTTCTTTTAAACGTATTATATTTGATGAAGTACATAAAGCACATGGAATGTCAGAAAATACAGTCTTCTAATGTTTTCGTTCCTGGATATCGCGGAATTGCTTCTAGAAAATGTAAATGAAATGAATACCCCAAGCGCACATCACTATTGATACCACGATTATGGGTCTGTGCTCGCGTCTCGCTGTTAGATCTAGTCATTGCCACCTTACTGTCGTACTGCCCAAGTTAGCGAAATTTCCGTTGATGATAGCGAAATGGGGTGACAAATTTCACATGCTTAGGAAATGAGTTTTCCGGTTTATGAAGATCGAATTTACAACATGTTAAACCGAGTGTGGTTGAAACTATCAAACTCCGTGTCGTTACGTTTGCTACATTTTTCAAAGATACGCGTTGTCGCTTGAAAAATCTTTATATGTTACAGTTTTATGTTCCCAGTGAAGTGGACCTAATTTCTACTGTATACGGATTGATTTTATTGTAACACGTTACCATTGATAGACAAACTTAAATGCGTTTCTTAAAGAAAAACTTTTTTAAAAAAAACTTATTTTGTTTCATTATATTACACAAAATTTTGTGTTCAAAATAATAGTTAAATTGTTATTAAATAATTGGTGTGTAATGTGTTAAGATTAGAGAATATTTAACTAAGAGGATAAGCTAAAAATGCTTTGGGTAAACCACATCACATTGTGTAATTAAAGATTAACGACTAAAGGGTGGCACTGCTTTATTGTTTTATTTATGCGCTGTTCTAATATTTATTCGCCTGGAAAACGTCGCTTGGAAGCTTAACTTTGTTAAATTGTTTGTTTGATTTAGTTTGAAGAGTATCATTTACTTCTAGCGTTATTCAATGCTTTTATATTTGTTAAGTTAAGATAAGGATATAATTCTTTTGATTTTAAGTTCGTTTCTTTGGTGAAATGGGCAATTAACCCATTCAAACCATATAAATCGCAACGATCGGATGGCATTTATCCAAATATACTACAAAACAACTTTTGTTGCAGAAACTTAGCATATTACTTGGGGGAAGTCTTGCACTGGGATATATCAATGGCCTGGAGATTGGTCAGGGTTACTGCTATTCCAAAACATTTGAGACCAATAAGTCTGATGTCATTTATGCTGAAGACTCTTGAAAAACTGCTAGACACACACATTAGGGCTGTGGTATTGTCATACCAGTCACTACATCAAGACCAGTATGGGTATTAAGCAGGACAATCCACAGAGACTGTCTTACATCAAGTGTGTATAGAGAGCTGAGCATGCGCTGCAAACTAAGGAGGTGTTTTTGTGCACATAGAGGGATCATTTAATAATGGTTCCTCAGCAACAGTCTCCCAAGTATCGAGGAACAGAGGGATTG
Source organism: Cetonia aurata (assembly GCA_949128085.1). Classification (NCBI taxonomy): domain Eukaryota; kingdom Metazoa; phylum Arthropoda; class Insecta; order Coleoptera; family Scarabaeidae; genus Cetonia; species Cetonia aurata. The sequence goes on from OX421885.1 coordinate 7,127,466, forward strand.
ATGAAACGAGTTGCATGGTGAAAGACTACGCGCTTAAAGGGAGATCAGTTTACACGACCACCATGAGAGAAACAGTGGTGGCTCGGATCGGAAGGATCTGTCCCCAGGGTGGGGTGTTGTCCTCTCTGCCGTGAAACCTGGTCGTGGAAAAGCTACTAGTAAGATTTAACAATGAAGAACACAAACTTTAGGATACGCCGATGACATTGTCATTCTTACCTAGGGTAAATTCAATAATGTAGTGCGAAACAAAATGCGGAACACACTACAAGTTGTACAAGAATGGACCGAGGAGGAGGGCTTAAATATTAGTACCTCCAAAACTACCACAATGGCATTCATAAAAAGGAAGAAGGATGGTCTAGAACCGCTAAAGCCCCGCAGTGAAAAAATTAAGCTGTCCGGGGTAGTGAAATACCTTGGGGTCATTCCTGACTCCAAGCTTACTTGGAATCGATAGCTTAAAAAAGTAAAACCATGGCCGAGACAACACTCATGATGGCTAGAAGAGCCCTGGAAAAGGGTGGGGGTAAGATCGAATTTGATGTATTATACATACATCACGGCGGTCAGAACCATGATCTGCATAAGTGATCATGGTTCTGGCTGCCGTCTCTGGTATGGTGAACAAAGATGAAGCAGCAAATTGCTATAACTGAACTCAGCAAGATTCAGACGTTTCCGTGTTTAGGATTAACAGTAGCACTTAAGACTACTCCGAGAGCAGCAATTGAATGCCATAGACGTGTTTACTCTCAATTTGGTGATAATGGAAGAGGCAAGAATGGGACATCACAGATTGAAAGAATTACCAAGTGGCAGGGATTGAGACACAATAAAATTGTCCTTCATGTGCAAAGCAATCTTTTGGGAATGAGATCAGACCACATGATTCGACATTTATAAGAGATAGGCAATTTTTGGCAAACCAAAGATGAACCCAATGGATTACTTCGATCGGCCAATCAGAAACCTGTACAGATTAATACAGGACACCAGGACATTGCAATGGCTGGCACGATTCAATGGGTAAAAGAAATGGGAGATTAAATACAAAAACCAAGAGGCTACAGTATTTCCCGAGACTTCATGTCAGACGGCACCCACAACAAAAAAAAACTCTTATTCTTTTACACGTGAAGGAAGATTTCACACAAGATACCTCAAAATATAGCATCGAGTCTGAACAGTCATACAATAAACTAGGGTCAACTATCATGTACAATGCACGCATTCAGGAGACCAAGACTGAGACTCTATAACAAGCTTATGAAGCGATAGCGATGAGAAAAACGAGGAGATATCAATTGCATCTGTTAACATGTGTGGCTGATGGTCCAGTGACTTGCGCGCTTGGCTATCAGTCACGGGGTCCGGGGTTCGAATCCCAGGGCCTGCTCTCAGAGTGAGGTTTTCGTGGTTTTCCTCACTCCTTGGCAAATGCTGAGAGACAAACACCTTAAGTCGCTCCACGGGCGCAGGCGTAATAATAACTCATGACCGGCTGATGCCCTTTGTAATTGGCGAAAGCTGTTGGGGGATGTAAAGGCTGAATTATTATTATTATTATTATTATTATTATTATTATTATTATTATTATTATTATCTTGACACTTCATTAAGTCCACTTACTGGATATAATTATTGAATGATACTTAGGGGAAATTTGTAGTTTTTGTGAACATGGCCTAAGTTTCATTTACTTTTTATTGTTTTTATTGTAGGGTACTATAAAAAGAAAATAAATCTACTGCAAAGGTTTTCAATACCCTAACAACAAAGATTACAAGGAAACGTGTTTTACTTCATCACATTGATCGATTTAAGCTTTCGCTTCGAAAATCCAAGGAATTATTTAGACTAATTAAGATTTGGTGCAAATTTTTTTCATATTGTTAGTACAAGCTATGTATGCCAGTTTAAAAAATATAAGAATTACGACAGGAGAAACGATGTTAGCCTATAAAGTTCTTTGCTGTAGGAAGTTAATAAAGAGGTGTGGATGGAGTTATCTTCAAGAAGTGGCTCAGGTAATAAATAATGGCGGTAGAATGGATACAATTTCTAGCTAATGTAGAAAAGAAAATGGAAAACAAGGCTTTGTGTATGCGTAATGTAAGTTTTTCAGGATGGATAGGTGCCATAAATTGCAAATGTGGCTGAACCGCACCCCCCTCCACTAACCCCCGTCTACACTTGTGATTGGTTTGGGATCGTCGGCACACCCAGTATATTCATTTTTTTTAATTAAAAATTACACATACTGTATATATTTTAATAATTAAAAATTGTCAAAAAATAAATTTGTATATGTAAGACTTTTCTCTTATTAAATCATATCAATAAATTCTTTTTTAGAATATTGCATATTTTCAAGTAAGTATATAACAAAATAGATAAGGAAATAATTAAACAAATGATGAGATTTTAGATGGAAAAGGTATTACATATACAAAATAATTTAGAAATAAATTAAAATGACTTTCTGGAAAAGAATGTAAACAACTCCGCGCGAGACCCACTTATAAAACCGATTAATGTCTAACTTTGTGCATATGAGAATTCTTAACAAAAGAACGCAATACTTACAACTAAACTATAAGCTAAACTGCTGCTTTTGCGTTTAAAAAGTCAATCAGTTAGAGCTAAACCGAAACGAACACTGAAGCACACACTATGTAGATACTGCTAGCACACATCCTTTATTTTCAGACATTAACAATGAACGAAGCTTTATTTTGAATTGGCGGAGAGAACTACATTTCAGTTGTACTGATGGTCCCGCAAAGCCCATTGTAAGGTCATTTTGTATTGAGTAATAACATTTGTTGAATAAGCCACGTTTTCAATTTTGTTTTTTCATTATTAAGTATCATTAATACTTATTTACGTACTCTGTTGCTTAAAAGATTAAGGGTGAAAATACACTGCCCGGTATGTACCCGTTTTATATAAATGCATATTAAGGATAGTAAACGATAGTACAAAATCGTATATTTCTTAGATAGGGAGGAATAAAACATAAGGAGATAAATTCAAATCGATCTCTTTCTCTACGACTTCCGTTTTGCAGTTAGTTACCACGAAGTCAGGGGAAATTCATAAAGCACTGTAAGTTGTGATTTCCATGCTTTTACGGTGTGCCACTCCAAACTCCAATATTTCCAAGTCTAAGAGTAGTTAGAATAGTTTACTGGATAAGATTTAGATATTGTTTGACGGGTGCTTACATATTTATTGTAGTGATAAATAATGTTTTATTAGTCCTAAACCTGTAAAGAAGTGGTAATTCTATGGGATACCCTAAATTGAAAAAGAAGTTCATAGGTACTATCCGTGTTTTTCATATCAGTATTCATAAATTACTTTGTGGCACCTTCTACGTTTATTTCCAACGATATGGCCGTAGGCTCTAGAGCACTTAATCTGATAAAGTGGACTGCTATATAGCAAGGGAGTGATTCCGCCTAAAACAGTACCTGCGTTATAATACATTGAGATTTATAGAGCAGTTAAAAGGGGCTCATATTATTTTTCCTGGTCACTACGTTCCCATACACCACAAAAATAAGATGCCCGTCGGGTATACTCTATTTAAGAATTGCAAGTTATTATATCCACAGTTTCTTATTATTAAATAAATATGAAGAGAATATAATTGTTCCAATAGTAAGTAAATAATGAATATTTCGGCATTATATTTATGTAGTATATTATATAAATATACCTTCAATTTTAATAGTACTTATATTAAAATACAAGTTTCATAAGACGTGCTTTTGTCACATGAGGTTGAGCGCGACTAAACGCTTTTATAAAATGCATTTTTTATACTATTTTTTCTACTTCGGTAATTATCAACTTAAAATGAATGTTTTTATTTTAAATTACGATTCAGGTAGTTTAATTTAATGAGTTGCTAACATTGCTGGTTAAATCAAAATTTAAATTTGAAGTTTTACGTCATACGCACCTCGATGGACAAAATATCAGAATTTTATAGATCGTACGCTGTATTATTCCATTTTAATTTTTTTTGAAGCATCAATAATAATAAAAAAATAGTATATTATAGACCAGGTAGAAAAAGCTAATATCATAGCTGAGCATACAGTTCACTGTCGAAGTTTTAGCCGAGGCTGTAGATTGTGTCCGACGCAAATACTAAGCTTTAGCTGCGATGTATTTTTCTCCGGCGCCGGCGGCAGTATTATCGTTATTATTGTACGGGAGCTGAAAAAATACATTTAATAATATATATTGCTATGATATTTTATGTGTATTATGTTCAATGAAACCCAGAGGATCCATTACAATCAAAACTCTGTTATATATGTGTATTTTTATTTTTTATTTAAAATTCCGACTAATAACTTACTTGATCGCTTAGATTTAATTTAATATCTTGTTACTACGGTTTTGATGGTATGTTCGTGTCTTTCGATGAATGTTCGACATTGGCAATTTTAAATCACACATATCTGAGGTAACCATTTTTATTTTGAGGTTGCCGGGCTAGTTTCGCCCTGGACATATGAGTTTGTTGAAAACAAATAGGGAACATTTATTTAGAAATGCTTGTATTTATCAGTATGAAATTCTAAAAGTACTGTAATTTACTTACTGGATGAGAGTACTACGTATTTTGTGCAAAGACTATGTGTATCCAGTTATTTGATGATTTGGAGTGACCCTTAATCTAACCCTGAGGTTCTGAAGATCAGCATTCGAGGCAACTTTGGCTGTGGGATTTTACATCATACACTTTATGGGAGCTAAAATGATTGATTGAACATGGAATTTATATTGGAGGAGTTGTTCGTACTAGCAGTAAGCGTTTTTATCATCTTTTGAATTCATAAGCTTTGTATTACGTACAAGAGATTTCAAGTTCAGATTTCTGTCGATGTATTAAATTGTTAAAGACATTTTGAATATCTGAGGTTGGTCATGATTCTGTGGGTGCATTCACTGCTGTGATATGAACTTTCTCTGTCTAGTCTATAATATACTATTTATTTATGACTTTTAATTACAAACATCATTTTGTAATTCTGTAGTGAATAAAAGCATCGCGGCGTCGGCGAAGCGTACAATCGCAGACTGGATTGCTGCTATGATTACGAATAGGCTTGCTATAACGACACTAGAGAGGGTAGATTGTCAGTTTCAGGCCGGGCGGATGGTGAAGCGCTCGAAGCCGAGGTGCAGAACTATGGGGATGATATTGTAATACTCTAAGGGGATCAGTAGAGAAGGAAATACCTCCAGTCCTCCACCAACTAGTGGAAAAAGTTGAGCATTGCCCCGAACAAAACCATAGTAGTGCCGTTCACCAGGAAGAGGAGAGTAGAACACCAGATATCACCTATCATTCAAGGTGTGAAATTTGAATTTACAGATAATGTGTAATATCTAGGCACCCTATTTTATAAAACACTGCCGAAAAATATATGGGAAATATTGGTGCATATCCCCAAAGCTACTCCACTGGCTTTATGTGATGGTAGTACGCCCAACTACAACCTATGGTGCGATAGCGTGGTTGCAGAAAACGCAAAAAACCAGAGCCACAACAATACTAACATCCATACAAAGGATTGCAAGTATGGCAATCACCGGAGTCTTCTTGCTCGTCATTGGCATTGGAAACTTTTCTAAATCTATCGCCCTTACACATTCACTGCATTCCGTCTATGACACAATATCGCGAATCAATATCAATCGCCACATGTTCATGTGTGTTCCGACAGTATGCTGGGTGCGCCATCTGATATGATGCGTATTCGATCAATGATCGACGCATCTTTCCAAACTGAGAGGAATGGAGGAATTGAGGATGAAAACACCCTGACACAGGCTGCTGGTTTACGGACGGTTCGAAAACAGAGCGAGTTGTTGGCGCAGGAATATTCTGTCGTAAACCATGAGTTAGAAAATACTATAATCCTGAACAAAACACAACGAATTTTCGAGTTGAAATTTAGGCCATTGAGATGTGTGCTAGAGAGATCTTGGGTAGAAATATCGGACACAAACAATAAAAATTTTCAGTCAGGCGGTTCTGAAAGCACTAGAGGCGCATAGACGCAACTCGAGGCTGATCTGAAGCTGTAAAAGCACTTTAAATATACTGGGGACCACTAATAATTTATCCCTATTCTCGGTACCCGGACACTCAATTATTTATGGCAATGAAGAAGTAGATACTCTTGCGAAAAAGGATGCTGCGAGGCATTTCCAGGGACCAGAATCTGCCATTGGTATATCACCTAAAGTAGCTAAAAAGAATCAATGGCCCCGAAATTAACCGAAAAGTGTTCCAACATTGGAACAATTATTCTGGTGTGGTACACGCCAAAAGTGCATTTAATCTAATCATATCCGAAAGGACATGAGGAAACTACTTGAACTTTACTGTAAAGATGTCAAGATAATTGTTTCTGTTTTTACAGGACACAGCAAGCTCAAAGAGCACCGGCACAGATCGTACTCTTTGATGAGACTGGCCGTGTTTGAAGGACGAAGAGAGCACATCTTTTGCTAGTGCCTCGCCGCAACAAGAATCAGATTCGAACTTTGGGAAGGTTATTCTTTTCCGAGGAGACTTAAGAATGAAAGATTTCTAGCTGCCTAGGACTTGAACTTGTTGGATGAACTTTAAAAATAACATCCACTCTACAATAAGCCCTAGTTGACTAACAAAAGCGTGGGAATGCTATCTTTCTCCCAATACAATACAACAACAAAATTAGAAAGACATTGAGAACAGTACCATGCACTCAACCTGACCTAACTATGAAAAACTTATGTGAGGTAACAGTTACGCAATGTATCAACCCCAAAATTTAAAGAAATACTGAAATGTGCTATAATGAGCTACATAATAGATTGTTTTCGATTAGGAAGTCGCGGATTTAAATTAAATTAATGCTAATAAGGCTACATCCTGAAGATTTTTAATATTTTATAAAGAATTTTCTAAAATTAAAATAATTGAATTTAAATCCACAATTTGAGAATAATTTTGAAGTTTCAAATTTAATTGTACTGTTACGTGCAGAAGTACTGTTTTACCCACCCACTTACGTTTTCGCTTCCGTGTATGAGATGTCCCTGCTAACGCGCTATCTTCTCAGGCAAATTTATCGATATGACGGGCGAGATCGGCTGATTGCCTGGTGATCCTGTCGCTGAAATACCACTTTCCGGGGTAACTTACGTTTCCTCGCACCTAATCTTTACGTTCTTTTAGATTTTCTTTTTATAAGTGCCGCCATTTTCCACGCTTTTAACCTTGAGTCAATCTTTGACCCACGTGGTCGTCTACATTTGAAGCACTAAAACCTGCAGAAGACGCAGTTGTGGGGGCAAACTCTGCTGATATAAACCTTTTGGCACCCTTGTTGCGGATTGCACGCAGTAAGGTATACCTCCGTACTCTGTCGTAGCTGTTCGAGGAGTTACCACACCTCGTAAGGAACAATTAACACCTCTTCGCTAATTGGAAAGTTTGGAAAGGATCCTGTACTAAACGTTTTACTTTTTTTTGCCTCACTTTAAAGTAACTCAATACCGTAGCAAATTTATTTTTTATTTGCTTTGTTGAAATTTTGATTTCACGCACTATTGCGAAAGAACTTCAATTTAAGCACTTTACTTTTTTATATATATATATATATAAAATAATGTAATATTTTTGGGGAATACAGCAAAATTGTAGTTTTTTAAGTTTTTTATTTCATGAATCCAATATTTCGCATCAAAATTTTATGCTTCATCAGGAATTTGACTATGAAAGAACATTTAAATTACAATAAGTATAATATAATACATTGTTATACTTACATGTTAAACTTAATAGAAAAATTGCAATCTAAATTAATATTTTGATAATAAATTTTGATCCAAATCTAATTCTAAATGGTTTTTATTAAATTTTGAAAGGTGTCATAAATTATAAAATTCAAGTAAAGTGATCTTAATACACACAAATTAAGATGTGCTTTAGTTTTACATATGAGAGAAAACATGCACAAACCAAATTTCGAAAATGTAAAGATCTTAAGATCAGTTAAAAATAAAAAAAGCAGAGAATTCTTAGAAATGATTGAAATTAATAGAAACAAAACAATGAATTTTAGATCTGATATTAATAATTTAAACAGTATATATTCCTTTTTATTAACTATTAACAAATCTAAAACCAATAATTTAAATGAAGTTTCTCATCAAGAGTCACAAATTTAAAATATTGTATTAATAAATTAAAATAATTTAAACATACTTATTTAAAATTATATAACAAAAATTAGAATAATATAATATTTTGGTTTATATTCATTCATACTAGAAAAGAAATTATAATATATCTTGATCCTTTACTAATTTAATAATAACTAACCAACAGATATATACAAATATAAATATCAACTTATCTAAGTTAAATCTCCATGTATACTAGTAAACAAATTTGAATTTTATAATTTATGACACCTTTCAAAATTTAATAAAAACCATTTAGAATTAGATTTGGATCAAAATTTATTATCTAAATATTAATTTATATTGCAATTTTTCTGTTAAGTTTAACATGTAAGTATAACAATGTATTATATTATACTTATTGTAATTTAAATGTTCTTTCATAGTTAAACCCTGATGATGCATACAATTTTGATGCGAAATATTGGATTCATGAAATAAAAAACTTAAAAAACTACAATTTTGCTGTATTCCCCAAAAATATTACATTATTATATATATATATATATACCGGGTGATCTGCCATTTTTCTTTTGTGGACAATTGCAAATACATTTTGGCTCCCAAACCTATTTTGTGTATTCTTCTTACTCTCGTACCGAAACCTTTGCGGTTGGAGTTTTAGCTTTGGTCGCACAACCAAGGAGATTTCCGAAGGCGACTGTGTTACTAGTGGGTGGCGCACCTCTATTCAATTTACATCACTTGCCGCGAGTGGTAAGTATTCATCGGTTTTGGAAGCCTGAATTACCGTCTTCGACTGAGCATAGCGGCCACAGTCTGCCCTCCTCCTTTTACCAACAACCTCTTTCCAATTGGAATCGTATGGGATTGGTAGGCAGGTGGGATTGCGTTTTTCAATCCCTGCGTTTTGTAACTTTTCTTTTTATCTCACTCTTGTCCTTGACTGGAGATAGCGTACATTGAACAAAGCCATTTAGGTATATATCACCGAGACGTCTGCATAATAAATAATTTATCTCCAACAATCTATTCAAGGTGTTTTAATTGTAATAATTACCGTTCCGTTAATGTTTGCTGTATTATTACTGCATGGATTAACCTTTGATTACAACTCTAATTTTTATTTTGGAAAAATATCTTTCCTGTAAAAGTGTTACATGCAAACATTCAATGGTGCATAAAGTAAAAGCCGTTTGAAGTATATACAAGAGTGTGGCAATTTTTAAATTCCACGTAAAAATGACTCTAAAAACGACTCATCATAAACTAGCAGAGGTCAATCCTTAATAATAACAATGTTATTATTCCTTTTAGAAAATGTCAGTCTTCGCTTAACCACATATATATGGAGTAATATAATATGATAATTTACCACATTGTTCTGATGACCGTCGGAAATTGGACACTTGATGAGTGGGCAGACACTCCACGTTTTGAAGTGCTTGAGAGCTTTATTGCTCCTTTCCTTACAGTTGGAGTGCCATTGATCTTCGTTTAACCCAATCACGATAAGCTACTAAAATGCGTAATAACTTCTGAAAGAAATATTTTATATAAGGGATTCCAAGATAGGATGACCTATAAAGATTTGCACTACGGCAAAGTGTTTATAGAGATCAAATTCTACAATCAAAATAAATAGCTTCAAAATAAATATCTTGTGGATCCAGATAGCACAGAAAAACTTTAAGCGTGCTACTGAGATGATTACTAAATGACGATAGGAATTCTTATCTAGTTTTCTCTCTCTGAAATGTTACAATTAACAAACAACAATAATCTGAACTATGATGAAATCTATGATGGACGAGTTTGTTGAGCTATTGTTTTGGATTTCCACTGGTATCGAATGGCGCTGGTTCGGATCGCGTGCTGGTTACTTGTGATAACTGGATCTTTGGGAGTCATGGCACTGGTTGGAAGGGAGATTTGGCTCAGCGGGCATGCCTGAGGAGCATATAAACACCCCGCCGCCGTTTACATCTTTTCCACATGCTTATATTTTTTACCAGAACCTAAAGAACTATAGCTATATTTTGTATACATACCTTTCAACTCATTTCAACGCTAATAATATATTTTGTGCTGATAAGACTTAGAAAAACTGAAAAATATTCTTTGCGTTTCTTTGGAATGTATTTGATGTTTTTTTCTCTTTATAACTTTGACAGACTTTATTATTCTCTATTGTTAAATTGAGGCCAATTCCGTTTTATACGATAAAAATGCAACTGTAAATCCTTTTTTCTTTAAATGGGCATTCTAGTCTGTTCTAGAAGCTTTATCATAACTCGCTGCGTCAATAATTAAAAGAGCGTTTTTGTTGCGATTATTATGCGTGCAAGCTCATGAAAATCGAAGTTTACGTAACAGGAGTCATCAATAGCTTCAATGACCAAATTTTTAAATAGTTCCTAAAAGATGCGGAATTTTAGTTAGGATAATTTGTTTTAAGGATATACGTAGTTACCTGAATGTGCAAGGGTGCAGAGCATACAACCAAAAAAAAAAACAATAACATTTGAAGAGGGTGTTAGCAACAGATTCTTATAATAAGTCCAAAATATATTAAGCTGAAACGATACATACACGCGATTTACGAGGCTTTAAGATTAAAACGCTGCTATATGGGATTACGTTTTTCCTTCATACATCAACAAAAGACACTTTGTATGCGACACCTTCAATGCTATCATGTTACCCACACTGAGAAAAATGGATTGTAGAAATTAGATCGTAAATCTCTTTATGTTAATTACTAAAATAATTATTGTCAAAACGACAATATGTAAAAGAGTAAAATAACCAGATTTGATCATGCTTATAGTAAAAGGCAAAATCTGGATCTTACCATCTACATCTTATGGATGTAACAATTAATATAAGTACTCTATTGCTGAAAGCCTATATAATGACGTGGATTATATAGATAGTCGCTGCGATTGACTGCGGTATTAGCAGGTATTCGATGCATATTCAATTTCTAAAATAAATGTTTGTAACACTCTTCCCACCCCTTGCTCTATTCATTGTCGATCTTTACCGAAGAAATCGACCAATAAGCTGTTTTGCTGCGACAAAATTATTAACACGTGTTATGTGTGATACAGGTGTACGTATTCGTGTCGGTGCATGTTTGCGTCTGGTCGTTCGTTGATTGCTGTGCATCGTGAAAACATTTTAATCGAGTGGGGGTTTCCACAGTTAATTGATATATTCAAAGGTAAGTAATAGATATTATATGCATACACTTCGTAGTGGGTACTTTATGCTTTGATAGAACATTAACCTAAATCTAACCTACTAGTGATTGTTATGTTAATGAAAGTAATACACGTTGGAATTTTGTAATAATGGTTGTAAGGACAAATAAAAAAATAAAATCAATATTATAGTTTTTATTGTGTAATATTCCACTTTCCCTATGCATGAACTGGGTAAAACCTTGTATAGTACTATATTTTTCATTATAGGTAAGTATCGCTGTATAGTGCCCGCATATGATCCATTATATTATTGTTTACTATCTACTATTTTAAACGTTAAGAGACGTTACATTAATTACATAATAGAAAATAATATTGTAAGTACTACAAGGCTATATAGTAAGTATGAGCATCATGTATCCTACATAGTATAATATTACATTATACTGGGTACAATAAAAAGTTTAACAGTTATTATCAAATATAGTCAGTGCTATTAGACACTTTTTTCACATTTACTAACACGTATGCTCAAATTAATAATACAAATACAGTACACCAACTTTAACATACGAGTTAATAAAAACTATTCACAAAAATTTATATATACAGATGTTGTCACCGGTAATATAAAATATGATTGTCCCTATAGGAGCTATAAAATATATTAAAGTATACTATATTTATGTATTTTATTTCTCTCAGTGCAGGTATTAATGTTGTTGGGTTTATAATAGCGGGAGTTTCTAGAAGGTGGCATGCTCCTCCCACTTCAGAAGTATATACAATAGAGGAATTAAGTTTGGGATTGTGTTGGACATACATTCACATTTCCTGGCATAGCGAATAAATTTTTATCAATTTTGGTTCAACTGAAACTCACGTAGTTTACCAATTCTTAAATGAAACTACCTGGATATCTCTTCATATTTTGATTCTGTATAACGTTAATACACAGTAGTATAACTATTAAATTTATTTTATATAAAAATACCTATATAAAAGTTTTTATATTCATTCAAACCATTCAAATTGATTACTCTGAGCGGAATTGTATATTTTCTATAGAGTCGATACAGTTCTAGCATACAATTGCCGCCAAATTCGACCCCATCAACTTGCAAAGTCCGGATCAGTTATAAAACAGGCTTCGTCGGCTGAGAGAATATGAAAGCTATCCCTGGAACGCAGCAAATTGTAATTTAGCTGGAATTTCGGACGCAATACAATTAGTTGTTTTGTTTATGATACGTCTGTGCTTTTACGGTGATTTAGGTTATTATTATGTACGCTGCCTAAATCTACTCGGGCTGCATTTGAATGAGATTTCGAAACACTGGAGAAATTTAAAGGCTTCTCTCAAGCGAAATACGTATTCTCGCAACTAGGTAGATGCTGTACGTTTAGAAATTATTTCAAAATGTTAATGCAAAGTGTACTTTCTCACAAATAGAATCGGTTTATTTATTCACTTTCGAACAAAATCAATAAAAAAGAATTCCAATGCAGTCACTATAATCAGAAGATTTGGGTAGTAAGTAATACCGCCGTGTTCATACCAGACTGTAGATTGTCAATATATTTCACTTAAATTTTTTATGAAAACATACAGAAATTGTGCGAACACATATTCTTCTTGCTCATTAATGTAATCGATTCTTTCATTTGGAAAAACAATACTTTTAAGTCAAAAACTAAATATTTGGTATCATCGGAATCTAAATTGTTTCATTTAAATCAACCCCCAGTTCGCTTTGTCGCGTTGCAGTTGGAAAAATAGAGCGCTTACAGTTTCTAGCATTATCTTGGCACTCTAAGAACGTAGATGCTTTTGAAAATAAAACAGCCGACAGTAATATTTGTTATTGTAAACCAATGCTGACGGTACTAACTAAGATTTTAAATTCTCTCAGGCAGTACTTCTGGCACTGTGTACACCATTTGCGCCCTAAAAATTTAACCAAAGTTTTGGCAACCAAGAAGACAAGAACTTATAAATAATATGTTCTCTACCTCAAAAAATTATATGGAATTCAATTCTTGAAATTCTAGTATAACTGGAAGTTATTTGGTACATAGCTTAAGGAACTGCAAATTTATAATTATATCTATTCATTTGAATTTATAGCAGTGCAAAGTATAGATTTTACTATCGAGTTTTGCCAGGTTCTTCTTATTGATAGGATTAATAAAAAAATTGATAAGTAGGTGAATCTTACACTCTTAATTGCTATTAATTATAAGTAAGCATTTATTGCAAAGGTCGACTGCTATCTGACGTTAGTTGAAGTCAAGGTAAATAGGAATCAACTTATATTATAGTGTGAAACAGACCAGATTTGATACCGTAGACCTATTTTTCGTGAAACCATGTTGTAAGGGGGTTATTAGCTTACAAATTGAGGAACAGATGTGCTTGTATAATACAGTTTTAACAAACTTACATAATAATGATATTAGTCGATAATTTGAAGCTCAGATGGATCACCCTTCTTGAGAACTGAACAAATATAAGCTATTTTCCATGGCATTTTGGAATATTTTAGGATTAAGTTGAATATGATGTGCAAGAGTTCGGCAAGTATAGCTGCACAATCCCTAACTAGAAAACTGGGAATGGCATCAAAGCCAGTTGTCAAAGAGTTTTTGGAGCTCCTCAAAGCGCACTCAACTTCCTCCACCGTAAAGTAAGAAACAAAGTTCATGAGATACATCTGGAAAACTAGGAAGATTATCAGAGACAGAATGGGTGTAAACGCTATTGAAGTAGTCTGCAAAAGCATCAACAATAGAATCCGAGGAAGTGAACTCAACGTCATTGCGCTTAATCACGCCAGGAATTCTTCTTCCTTGAATTCTCTTTTATTTTGAATAAATAATAAATAATTTGTACATTAATTGCCCTTTTTAACAAAAAAAATACTAATTTTGATAATTTAAGGAATTATATTTCAAGTTAGTCACACTGACAAAATTAGAACTAAATTCAAATTTCAACAATTGAAACTTGACATTATTATTGTAGTTGACAATCCGATAGGCAAATAATTGTTTTAATTTTGTTGTTGGAATAAGTTGTTAAAGAGATATTTTACATGAGGAGATTGCTTCTTTTCTCTAGAGCAACTTAAGCAAATGCTTTACTGGTATATAATTAGTTCCCTACTATATTGCCAATGCATTGGCAATCTTTATTATAATGCTATATCTTAGAAAACAATAAGGAACATGGTATGTGGTGCTGTGGTCTGGCACCCCGGGTTTTTGTAAATTCAGTTTTTTTTTTGTTCATTCCGTTAAGCGTTTGTCAATGTTGCGAGAAATTTCAAATTGTTTTATTTTCAAATAAGATTTAGTTAATGTTTTGGATTGTTTAATTTGTTTATTTTATTGTTCATTTGTTTATATTAATTTCAGTCAGGTGTACATTTTGCGTTCGCTGGTAGTGTATATATAATGTTTTGTTTTGCGAGTTCGTCCGTTTGCGGACAGATCTATGTCCGTTGCATCGCACGGGTCGGAGATCTTTATACTTATACGATTGTTTAACCTTGTGAGTTCAGTTCCTTGATCGATACGAAAGTAAGTAGATATATAAAGTTGTAATTTATTGCTGACATTTTGTGATTATTGATTTCAAGTTTTGAATTCACGTTTCTGATTTTATTCCGCTCATCACGGAACTCATTTGATAATAATTGATATTGTATTTTTGTGTACACAATTTAGATATAAAATCTGTTATTATTTTTACGTGCAGGAAGATATTTTAAGTTTAAAGAGTTAATTTTTTTGTTCGTTGTTAATTTTTTTGATTTGTAATTATTTATTAAGCACCTCGGGTTGGGTGAATAAAAGCATTGTGCTTGCTTTTGTTTTTCATTTATATAAATTACTTTAATTTTCCACATTGAATTTAGTTATTTTAATATTGAGACCACGTGGATTGAATTGAAAAAAAAAATTATTACCTTCCTGAACTTTTTGTTTTCTGTTGCTTTGCAAAAGGATTTTGAATTGTCCTTTTGTAATTTAAAGTCAATTGCAGTTTTGATTTAGACCAGGACCTTTTTGTCCAAGGTTTTTTTTTTTCTGAAAAGTTTGTAATTAAGTTTTTTTTCTTTTTTTTTTAAATAATAAAATTATTGAATTTTATGTCATTCAAAAATACTGTTCTTTTATTTTTAATTAAACCTTTTAAATTTTCGGAGTACAAAAGAAAGTCAGATTTCTTTCACCCACATTTTACTTTTCATGATAGTAACCTTGAGTTTAATTGTTCTTTTGCGCCTTATAAAAAATTGTTATCATTTGAGCTAGCTAATTTAATTTTTCATTTTTAAATTTCATTTTTCATTTTTGTTGGTACTTTCAGTACACAGCAGTACGTATAAATTGGACATATCTAACAGGAAACTTATAAAATACTTACAAAAAATGACAGCATAAACTTTGTTTATATCTGCACGCATCCACCTTTTCAATATAAATTTATCTATAAAATATATATAGGCAGATATAAGCATTGATACATTTTACCAAGACCGTACTCTCATGGAAGAAAGAGAAGGCAAAGGCAGGGATCGCACGTCATTTCCTTCAAGTTTTATTAGGCAACAGCAAACGACATGAGCTACGCCTGCTTTACCTAGCGTTTGCTTTTTATCTATACTAAACAGACTGAACACCATCCCAGCAGATCTATAAAGAGATTTTATGATTCGTTTTTCGCCACGGCAGGAATGCGTCCGCTTGTTTGCTTTGGGAGTGCGAAAAACCACATTCTACGTTTCCATTTCCTCTCACGGTGTAAAGCATATGTGAGATGGTCGTTGTCCAAAACAGATTGGTTTGTTGTAACCGCACGCTGAGTATGGCAAAAAAATCACACTCGTTGTAATTGCATATAACCGTTATCTTGTTACACAAAATGTCATTACAGGAAAATCTAAAATCTACGAGCTAGACATTAATTAGTGAGCTTTGTTTAATATTCTTTTGCGAGTGTTTTAAAATAGCACTAATTTAGATCAAATAACATTTTCCTGAATATCTTCAGTACTGATTTTCACCATTTCACATTAAAGTTGTATTGGATGTGTCCTGGACAAATTTACAGCAAATACATATTATTTCGTTCATTTAGGAGATCTCAAGGACAGGTGAACTTTATCCTTACATCTGTAGACGAGCCTAACGCGATTCGCTTCGTTAATTTTAACGAAAAGTCTGTCGCATGTGTTGTTTAAACTCTTCTCCTAACAAGTATTTTGTCTTTAGAACCTTTGAAATATTTAACATCGAATAGAAGAAAGTGTCAATAACAATTTCGCTTAAAAATCACTGGCCCAACTTAGATTTTCTTATAAAACATAAGCCAAAGTATACTTAAAATCAATTTCAAGGTTGCCCGTAAAGAGGGTAAAGAGGGCCATAGAAATGATTAGTTATGAAATTGGCACTTTAATTCCTGAAATTGGACTTTAGAATGCCTTAGGATACTTTTCGGCTTTATATAGCGCCGATATTCTGATGTCGGGTCGATATCAAAGATATTGTGCCGATATCGGCTTTCTACCAGTATACGATATCACTGCGATACAAAAGATCCAATATCGGTAAAATATCGGCTCATCGTTTGATGTTTCGGCTGAATATCGGTTGGAAACTCAAGACATATATCAGGGCGATATCATTAATAAACGCCGCTGCGATATTGATAGAATACCTCATACCAGTATATGGATTTGATTATTGTCATTTCTTTGACAATAGGAAGTCGGCTAAATATCCTAAATCTATACGAACTGTTTGATTGAAATATAACCGCATTACAAGATCGTTCAGATATAAAATTTCAACGTTTGAGACATCAATTGTGAAATTAAAATTTATATCGACTATAAATAAATAAATATTTAATTTAATGATTAGTCCTCATTTATTGTGTAAATATGCAGCGTTAACAAAATGGTAGACGCTTGTAAATATCTTATTTTACGTGAAAGCATTGTTTCTACAATATGTGTAGCGTAAAAAACGTTTCGCATTAATAGAATAGAATAAATGACAAGCGTACTTCAGACAAATTAAAGCTTTTATACAATGCCGAATATATACACTGAAGAAAAACACTTTTTTTTAGATACGTATTGCTGTGTACTGAATGTACCAACAAAAATGTCAAATGAAATTAAAAATGAAAAATTTAATTAGCTAGCTCAAATGATAACAATTTTTTATAAGGCGCAAAAGAACAATTAAACTCAGGGTTACTATCATGAAAAGTAAAATGTGGGTGAAAGAAATCTGACTTTCTTTTATACTCCAAAAATTTAAAAGGTTAAATCAAAAATAAAAGAACAGTATTTTGAATGACATAAAAATTCAATAATTTTATTATTTTTTAAAAATAAAAGAAAAAAAAATTAATTACAAACTTTGCAGAAAAAAAAAACCTTGGACAAAAAGGTCCTGGTCTAAATCAAAACTGCATTTGACTTTAAATTACAAAAGAACAATTCAAAATCCTTTTACAAAGCAACAGACAATAAAAAGTTCAGGAAGATAATAATTTTTTTTTAATTCAATCCACGTGGTCTCAATACTAAAACAACTAAATTAAACGAGGAAAATTCAAGTAATTTATATAAATGAAAAATAAAAGCAAGCACAATGCTTTTATTTACCCAACTCGAGGTGATTAATAAATAATTACAAATCAGAAAAATTAACAACAAACAAAAAAAATTAACCCTTTAAACTTAAAATATCTTCCTGCACGTAAAAATAATAACAGATCTTATATCTAAATTGTGTACACAAAAATACAATATCAATTATTATTAAATGAGTTCCGTGATGAGCGAAATAAAATCAGAAACGTAAATTCAAAACTTGAAATTAATAATCACAAAATGTCAGCAATGAAATACAATTTTATATATCTACTTACTTTCGTATCGATCAAGGAACTGAACTCACAAGGTTAAACAACCGTATATGTATAAAAATCTCAGATGCGTGCGATGCAACGCACACAGATCTGTCCGCAAACGGACGAACTCGCAAAACAAAACAATATATATACAATACCAGTGAACGCAAAATGTACACCTGACTGAAATTAATATAAACAACTGAACAATAAAATAAACAAATTAAACAATCCAAACATTAACTAAATCTTATTTGAAAATAAAACAATTTGAAATTTCTCGCATCATTGACAAACGCTTAACGGAATGAACAAAAAAACTGAATTTACGAAAACCCGGGGTGCCAGACCACAGCAGTATCTTGTGCTTAATTGGGGGAAGTACGTTAAAGGAACCATATATCTAATGTTAAAACAAATCCTCTCGAAAAGTATTAATGTAAATTAGTCATTAAAATAGAGACAATCTAAAGAAGCTTTTGATAAATTGGAAATATACGTAGTATTTCTAGGTAATGTTACATGCATTATTATTTTATTTGTAACTTCATATCAAAACTATATTTTTATTTATAGAAGCAATTAGAGTCAAACAGCCGGATGCGACAGAGACGGATATCAATAGATGAGATGGGGGCAGAAAAGAAAGGAAGAAGAATATCTTTAGCGAACGAATAATTTAGACGAGTGGATTTTTTTAGGTATTACTTACAATTTTTGTTGTTATTGATTTACTAAAAATTAAACTGTAACAAATGTTAAATTACTTTTCGTTTAAAATATGCACATATTGAGTTTGTTTTCGGTTTTATGTTTTCCTAGTTATTTTCAGTTTTTGTTTTTATTAATTATGTCGTTAAATATTTGTGTCAATTACTCATAAATAAACACATTAAGTATTTTCATATTAGTACTTTTTCTTGAAATGTATTGCTTTATTTACTTTCTATTACATAAACTCTTTCCTTCATTATGTATATTATTTTATGCATAATATTCTATTTTGTCATTAATTATTATAAACAGAAAATGGTGGCAAAGAATTTGAAAAACATTGCATGTGCAATGTTATTATGAATCTGATGTATTTTGTTCGCATTGTTCAGTATGAATATGACTATAGAGACTGCCCCGAAAATAAATGTTTAAACACAAAGGTGTTATAGTGGGTGTCATTTCCAGTCGAACTAATCCTAGGTGTGATTATTATTGATTGCATAGTTTACGAATCATTTATTTTTTCTAAAAAACCTCCTTTATATAAACGTTCATTAAATTATCAACAAACAAAAGAGTACGACAATAAGAATGAAGTTATTTTTTAATCAAGTTGAATTGAAATTAAATATTGTGATATTATCAAAGGTACATCCCTTTGTTTAACGCCTTTGATATTTCAGAAGATGTTGATGGTTTCTAATTTCTTCCTAAATTCTAACATTATAAAAGAATACTGTTTCTGCGTATAATTTTATGAACGTTTTTTGTGGAAGATCTTTCTAAAACTCGCAAAAAACTTATTAGAATTGAATAATTACATATGGGGCTAATTTGATTCGAAATTATACTCTTCTTAACCCTTTGCCGTTTCGGGAACTACTTTTGGAACAGCCTGTATAAATATCCATTATCGTGCATAGACAAACAACATACTTATATGTAGAAATTAGTCATCACACCAATATCGGTGCGATATCCCAGGATCACTAAAACTTTATCGGCGGAGCATACAACACGTTGGGTAAGTATCAATCATGTATCGGTCTACTGATGATATTGTATCTAATTTTAATTGTATTGATATCGGATAGGTATTGGAATTTCGATATCGGATAGGTGTTGGAGTTTCGATATCGGATAAGTATTGGAATTTCGATATCGAACCAATATTGCAAAATGTTCACATCCCGTATCGGAATGATATCAGCGGCCGCTATAATTACGACATCGGTCAGCTATATCGGCGAAGCTTAGCCGATATCATGCCGATTCTTGTGCTGCTAGGGTAACTACTGAAACACATACAGGTTGGCGCAGTAGTGTGGGGAAGCTCAATATATCCAGTATTATAAAAGTTATAAAAAACAAATATTAAAAAAATGTGTAGGTATTCTTAGGCTTCATATTCTAAAATTAGTGACACCTATACAGGTTGTTTCGTAACGCCGTGCCGACCCTAACTTATATTTTTTTTTAAATGGAATGCTATACTTTTTTTTGAGTATTTGAAATCTGCATACTTTTGCGAGCCCCTTCATCTAGGGTTTGCTACAACTCTTGCTAGTGTTTAAAAAGTTATGATCATCTTTCCGTCTAAATTAAGATATATTAGGAGGGTTAGTTCCCGGTTGGAAAAAAATAATCCGACTTTTTTCGGACCACTATTTGGTTTGGGTGCGTCTTCTGTTTTCGCTGGTTCGGGAATTTAACAAAAAAATTTTTTTCTTGTATACAAGGTGCGTCAAAACTAGGATCCTTAATTTTTTCATTAAACTTAAATAGAAAAGCTTGTATTTTTTATGATGTTTCGATAAATATTTATCGACTCTTTCATTTTTGTTAACCGTTCCCTGTACCTAACTCTTTAGCTTTAATGGATATTTCAAATGAAAAATTAAAAATTGAGCTATTACCCCATAAATCGGGGTTAAGTTGCTATCTTTAAACTTTAATTTTATCAGGTAGCAGTAGCAAGTACAAGCCGGCCAATATCTGGTTAGAGCTGATGACGCATTCTACGCAAATCTCTGAATACTGATGTAATGTCAACTAAGCCTTCTTTTTTTGTATTTCTGCGCAGTCACTGGTGCAACGCCAGTTTCAATTAAAATACATTTCGAGTGAAATATTCAGCTGAGGAATTAACAGATATAATTTGAGCATTAAGAGAATGTATAGGTATACGAAAAACATGAAAAGGAAAAATTTGCACTACCGAGGAAAATAAATTTAATGTGATAGCATGCGTTATAGAAAACAGCACAGCAGCAACAAGATATTAGCCGAAGGTTTGTTCAAAATAAACTAAAACAGCACAAATACCATCCAGACTACATTCAGTTACACCACGTTGCTGCACGAAGATTTTACCCTTAGAGTTGCGTTTTGCGAATTGGCTCAACAACAAATCCATGATCGGGTAGATTTCGTTGAACGTGTCCTTTTTGGAGATGAAACAACATTTCATAAAAATTGAAGCGTGAATAAACACAACTTTCCTTACTATACTATCGACAATCCCCATATCACACATGTCCATAGCCAAACTCTTTGAATGTTTGGAGTGGCATAGTTGGAAATTTCGTTATTGGATCACATTTCTTTGTTGGCCCAGTAAATGGTCAAGTTTATTTGGACATTCTTCAGCATATTTTACTATTATATTTGGAAAATGTCCGCTGAACATACGTCAAATGTGGTATTTAAATGATGGGTCTCCGGTACAAAACACTGCATTATATAACACTCCATAACCACCACGATACAACGTTTCCCAACAGGTTGGCTGAAAGAGGAGGACCAGTCGTATAGCCAGCTCGATTCCCGGACTTCACAAAAATTGATTTTCTCTTGTGGAACTACATAAAAGATCGTGTGAATCAAGTATCGGTAACAACATGATGGAAAGAATAAGAGAAGCCTTTCGGGCTATTGATGCAGAAATTTGAGAAACGATAGTCGATCGTTTGAACTACGGCTGCAACACTGTATTGACGTTGAATCAACATTTCGAAAATGTTGTTTACCTAATATGCTTTTTGTTTTTCCTTTATCGATAACGCTCAGCGTGTACCTAACTTGTTAATTAACAAAATTTCAAAACTAAAACAATTTTCATTCTGAATTTGAAATATCTAATACTAAAGCGAAAAAGTTAGGTATAAGGAATGATTAACAAAAATGAAAGAACAAGGTTATTTCGAGTGAATGAGAACCGGTGCTTAGGAAAACAGTAATTGATGGAAGTCAATATTCGTTTCATCCTAAAAACCTCTCCGAATGTTGATTAAAAGTCATACCGAATAAAACTCGCAATAATTTCTTTTGAGAAACGAAAATAAGTTTTAACTCAATGCTCTCTCCCCATAATACAATAGCATACTTCAAAATCATATAACAGTTGCAGAAATAAGTCATACGCAATAGATCTTCATCAACTAAATTACGCAATCTACGAAAAGCAATGCAAAGTTGACTAACTCGTCTTACTAATGCATCTATGTGGCTTTTCCATTTGAGATGTTCATCGATTTTAAACCCTAGTATTCGCACATTATCTCTAACTTTGTAGTGTTCCCCATTGAAAACCAAAGGAAATGGGTTAGTTTGACTGCGAGTGTTAAATATTATTACATTAGTTTGGCTCTGATTCATAATTAAGTTACTAATCCTTCCGCCATGTGTTTAAATTAATTAAGTTAGGTAACATTGTTCTGTAGTTAATACCATGAGCTATATGCTTGCAAGATTGGCCAATAAGTTCGAATGACCGATTTTTTCTTTACCCGCATATACAAACAAATTCTAACTTCGGGCTTAAAATGTAATTTTAAAGGGTCGTTAAGTTTTATTAAGTAATTTAAACTGATTGCCAATGCTTTTACGGTTAAATTGATTTTAATCGAGTTTTACTGCCAAGAAATATCTAAACTAAAACAATAAAAAAAGAAGTAATGTATTGCAATCCAGGATATTCGAGAAAATGTTAAAAAAACTAGTGTTTATATTGAATAATAGCAGTAAAAAAATAATGGATAGAATGTCATAATGTATAAATAAATTTTCTAAAATTGTGCTATTTATCTTCAGGTTGTACCTTTATCTAATCTCTTATTTATTATTTCGTACGCCATAATTTATACGGCCTTTGTGCGTACCTGCAAACGGAGTTGTTTTGTTTACTTTTTGGGTGTGGAAAGTAGGGTTGCAAAGACATTTATTTTTCTTCTGTTAGCTGGCTGTCCCTACATAATGTAAATGGAAACTCCAAGTCTCGTCCTGATAATAAACGACAGAATCAGAAAGAACGGAAATTTAACACAAAGGACAATTTTTCGAAGGAGCGCATCAAATTTCTAAGGTAAATATATATGTCAAATGCAATAAACTCTATGTCAACGTTTACACCGCCGGCATTTTATTTTTACTATACTTGTAGTATAAATCAAGATTAACAAAACAAATTATGATAGGATTCCAATCATAATTGTTGGGATATAAAGAGATATAAAATAATCGGTTTTCTAAGTGAACACTAAAATGAAATATAGACAGGTAGATAAAATCCTCTTTTTCCTTATAGTTTTTTAATATAGTCTGGAGCTAGTTTCGGCGTAATGCAATCTTCAGCCAGAATAATCAATTGATGAAATATTACATATTGAAGTTGGAATGTTGAAATGTTTCATCAATTGTGTATTCGGGTTGAAGATGGCATTACGTCGAAACTATTCCAGAGTATATTAAAAAACTGTAAGGAATAAGAGGATTTTATTTACCGAATCATTTGAAATAGAGAGCTCAGATTGGTTGTTCAGATTTAAACATCTGAGCGGGGTTTTTCGGTAATGGAATGATATTTTTAAAATCTAAATTTTTTGAATATCTAATTTCAGCATATTCGAAAACATAAACTGGCCAAATTTTCTCACCATTGACAAATATATTAGAAAGTTCCTCGGCTATCCAAGCTTTCGATATTTATGGTGTGTCCAGAAATCCTTTGGTAAATCCAAATGATGGTATAGGTGCCTTGAGTTACTGGCTTTAAAATGTTGCATTTGAAATTTCAGGAAGTTTCTCCCCAGAGAAGAAAATTTAAAGGACAGATCTTGTCTATTCAGCAGGTATAATTTTTACTGTTTACTCTGTTTAAAGTGATTAGAATTAGTGATTTAGTTTACATGGTAAATTAACAAATAATGAATATAACATTGCACATATTTAACAAATTCTGTAAAAATTTTACATAAGTTATATGGGTTCGGAGCTGTCAAAATGAAATTCTTAAATGACTAATAAACAATATGAATTCTAATTACACTGGGCAACAAATTTTCGAAAAGTTCATGCTTCCAAGCTGAAAATAGTCATTTCTTAATGAATTCAATGTGCTGAACACGAAAATGACTAAGAAAAAGCTGATTTGGCTACGGGTTTTCTGTAATATGTACGCATATTTCAGAAAAAGTGTACTTATGTCAATATTATAATACATGGTAAGAAAACATTTACGCATATTTCAGAAAAAGTGTACTTATGTCAATATTATAATACATGGTAAGAAAACATTAGTCTGCTTCTGGCTTTCGACTTCTTTTGGCCTGCCGTTTGTAGTGGACTTGTGGAGCATCTCTACTGATTGTCCAACAATAGTCAGCTAGCATTGACGTAGACCATTTGCCTTGGTACCGTTGCTCCATGGTGGCAATGTCCTGATGAAAGCGTTCGCCGTGCTCATCGCTGACCTGCCCGCAGTTATCAGGAAAGAAATCTAAGTGGGAATCAAGAAAGTGGATCTTTAAGGACATATTGCAGCCGAATTCATGAAACAAAGCCAACATATCCTCAACCAGACGCAAAATTTCGTAATTTCTCACTAAATTGCATTACATTATGCAATAGCATCTATACAATGGACAAAACGTCAATATCTCTGGAACGTGAGCCAATCAACTTTTTTCAATGTGATATTCGTGTTCAGCACGTTGAATTCATTCAGGATTGGGTACTTTCACCTAAGAAGCAATTTCACTGTTGACCAGTGTTATTTGACCCTTTTGTAATAAGAAATCCTCTCTATGCTGTCTTTCTAAAGTGATTAAAAGGTAAATTCGATTATATTAAAGAAAATTTACGTTGGTTTAAAATATTTCAAGTGGAAATCAAATTATGGACAAGTAAATCATTTACAACGGAGGTTCATGTTTATTGGACAGACGTTTTAGTATACAATTTTGAATTTAGAGGCTCTACTGATCTTTTGATTTATTTTAGGGATGTTTCATGACAGTATATTGCTGTATGTAAGGAAGACTGCTGCAAAAAGTACCAGATTTTTTAAATGGTTAATTATACGTAGCAGTAGTAGGTTGTAGCTGAAAATGTCAATGCACAAAATCGTGATGTGTGACTTGTTTGCATTAAGTCTTATATTGTCCTTAATTTACTGCTAGACAATAAATATTAAACATTAAAGACAATAAAACGGTGCTCAAAATCAATATCATCGAAGAGTAGGTACACTAAAACTAAAACAAAAAGCAAATTCGTAGAAGGAGCATATGCATCTCTATTATCAAAAGCCCTACAGGCGTTTAATTGCGTTAAGACAAAAATCACCCTCGAGGCAATTTCCAAATATATACTTTTGCCTAATGTTTGACATAGAGGTTAATTGCAAAAGTAACCACTTTTCATCTTTGATGTAGATTTCAAATTCAAACCTCACACACTTTAAAATATCTGCCGATGGTGTAAGTTCTGCTATTGAAACGTGCGTCCCGCACGATAAAGTTTTTCATGTGTGTTGAAGTGTTTCGATGTGCGTCACGTTATGAGCGCTATTTTTTTTTTAGCAATTCTGTTATTGTAGTTGACAATTTTACTCCTTTCGTTATTTTTATTCTCATAATGTTTTACTTCATATTCAGGTTATTATACAGGATGATTGATTGAGACCGTCCATTAGAAGGATTGGGCCTCCTAGTAATAATTAATTTCTGTAAAGTTGTATACGTACATAGTGGAATAAAATCTATGCCCTGAAAATATTTTCAAGATGGCGGCACTTCCGGAAACACAGGAAATTGACATCAACTTTCCTATTTCAAATGGCATGGTATAGTTTTCTTTGCACTTTTGAAATCCAAACGTTATTCTAAAGAAACTCTTACTAGTATTGCCTATACCTAAGTGCAGGGGTTTTAGAGGTTTTTCGACTTTTTGAAAATTATTTACATCATGATGTTTAACATTATGTACTATCGCGAATTTTAACCGAGAACGCTAAAATTAAGACGGAAGAAATCCTGACGTTTCTGCCGAAGTTTTTAGATTTGCTGCATTATCTACACGGTGTCCAAAATTGAATTTTCCTTTAGTGCAACTGCAGACCATCAAAACTAGATTTTTTTCAAATAGAAGGCCCCATTTCTTTTGTCAATATTCCGACCCCTTATTAAATTTTGCATCAAAATGTATGAACGTTCCCCATACATATCTGCAATAATTTTCAAGTTATGAAGGATTTTGATACATTTCAGAGGAAATTACAAAATTTTTTTAATCAAAACCGGATTGTTTCAAATACAGTGCCTCATTCTTTTCAATGTTGTGAAATTTTATTGAATTTTGCATCAAAATGTATTAGCATTACAAAAACAGTAAAAAACGTTAAATCCAAATCTTGGACTGCCGATCAGATTGACTGCTGTGGATTGACATTAAAGCATGCCAGGACATTAATTTCATTTCTTTCTGCATTTGTAATTGGTTTACGGCGAACACTAGCGAATTTCGCTTTTCAATTTTCTAAAAAATTCATTTCCACACATCTAAATTTTCCTCGTGTCATTGCAGCCAAATGAGGGTATCTCTCATTAAACACACGGCAAGTTCTTTCAATAATCCTGTGACATTCTCCATGAATATAAAATAAGTTGAAGATATCTGTGTTTGAATACCCTTCAAAATCCATTTCAGTGTCCGCAACAGAAAATCGTGACTTGACAAGCTGTGGTGACAGTTATTAATAAGAACGTTTTCCATTTGCATAGCTTACTATTAAGAAAATTTTACAATTTGCTCTAAAATGTATCAAAAACCTTGAAATTTATTGCAGATATGTATGAGGAACGTTAATACATTTTGATGCAAAATTTAATAAGGTATTAGAATATTGAAAAAAAAATGGGGCCTTGTATTTGAAAAAATCGAGTTTTAGTGGTGGCCAATTAAATTTTGGACATCTGTAGATAATCCAACAAATCTAAAAACTTCGGCAGAAACCTCAGGACTTCTTCCATCGATAGCCTTAATTTTAGCGTTCTCGGTTAAGTGACAGTACATAATGTTGATATAAATCCAAAAATTTTCAAAAAAGTCGAAAAATCTCCAAAACGGCTACACTTAGGTATAGAGAATACTACTAAGAGTTCCTCTAGAAAAATGTTTATATTTCAAAAGTGCAAAGAAAAGTATATCATTCCATTTAAAATAAGAACATTGATGTCAATTTCCGTGTTTCCGCAAGTGTCGCCATCTTGAAAATATTTTCAAGGCATAGATTTTGTTACACTATGTACGTATGCAACTTTACAGTAATTAATTATTACTAGGAGGCCCAATCTTTCTAATGGACGGTCTCGATCAATCAACCAAAATTTTATGTAGTACTGGCAACTCTGTTGATATCTTGCGCTGCTCCTAGAGTACGCGAAACATTGGATATTTTAAAACCCGATTGAGATTAAGAGTAGTAATAAGTTTAAATGTATACTAAAATTTGTCTTTTTTTCTTATAAGTGGTATTGAATTTACTCTAGGGCTAGTTTCGGCTGTTAGCCATCTTTTGCTAGAATAGCCTTATATTTGGATACATCGATATAAGTATAGCAGCTTTAAAAAAAATATAAATTAAATATAAAAGTCATTATACTAAATTATTATACAAATTTTAAACAAGGGGCGGGAAAATGGAATTGAGAAATGAGAATGTGATAAGGACCAACAAGTCGTTGTTCGCTATCGCCTCGCAACATGTTTTAACAATCTCTATACTTTCTTGTTTTATAATATTTTAAATTTCTTTTAAATTTTCAAGTAACTTTGCATTAATATTCAGAATTTTATTTTTCGGGCCCATATTTCAAAATTCTAATAATAATTTAGACAGTGGTTTTAATATTCAATTTAACCTATAAATAATTTTAAACTTGTTGTATCTCGATGTATCCGGCGATGTAGCGGAAGACGGCTAATAGCCGGAACTACTCCTAGAACAAATTTATTAATATTTATAAAGATAAAAGAAGAATTTTAATATACATTTGAATTTATTATATTTCTTCTGCTTTTTAATGCTATATGTTCATTTGTACGGAATGTCTCACCATTAAATTTATTCTCTAAGAGGAAACGTCGAATTGTTAAAACTTGTTTTGGACGTAGAAGTTAAGGAGTATTGAATGTCGCAAAAGGTTTCCCGATTACTTAACAGGAACTCGATAAATAAGGACTAGTATCGTAAGCCGTATTGAGAAGACCTTAAAACACACTGTGACATTCGGCTTCAAGCAAGAAAAGAAAACGCGAAAGGACTGAGGATAATTGATTGGATGTTTTTCTCTATTTTAAAGAAATTCCGTATATATCTAAGTTCAATTTTTGTACTAGTCATTAATAAAGATAATATGTTCCTACAATACTAATTATACCAATTAATTTATAAGGGGAAGAAAAATTGTATCAGCAAAGCACTTTGAAGCGGTAAAAAAAGTATGTATTTTGAAGGGTTTCAAACTATTGAAACAATTACCACAATCATAAGATAGTAATATCATATATAGTTGGGCTATAGAATGAACAAAAAAAAAAGTGGTCCTGGGACAATAAAAAAATTCACTGTTCAAACAAATTTTACATTAAAATTGGCCCGAGGAACGAGTTCATCAAATAAATAAAAAACAATTATCAAATGACGAAGGAATTTATTGGGCAATAAACTATTCATTGTATTAATGAAACGAAAGGCATTGAAAATAAAATGATGACTTGATCGGCTCAATAAAGTAGGTTATTGTTGTAAAGAACACAAGTTTTATGATGAACGTTTTAATTCACCTGTGAACACAATCATGAATTTATGTTATCTTTTCGTCCTTGCAATAAATTACAGGCCATTAAAACAACGAACAGAATATCATTTAATGCTTTACTGCGTTTATATGGTGAATAAACTATATGTAAAAATAACAACGTGTATTCATTCGCTGTTCATATTATCAACAAAATTATTTATTGAATGTATGAAAGAATAGTTACTATAACAAATATATTGTCGTTGAAACAATCTAAAATCATTTATTATAATAATGATAACGTATTTATTCCACCAACGGAACCTGTTATTACTTAATCAGAGATAGTAAGTAATATTTTAACATAAGAACGAAATATTTCGTGCTGTTAACGAAAATTCAGTAAATAAATATTGACTATTGGTGCAGCTACCAATATTTTTCTCTGTGTAATCCGTTTTATAAATATTTTAGACATTGCTAAACTATGAAGAAATATAAAAAGTACAAATGCAGTGTGCTTAAACCATATTCCACATTGGGTTGGAAACGAAACATTGAATCTCTTTCTATTCTCTTATTTGCACGTCCAAATCAACAATAACTAATCCTAATATGTAACACGATAAAGTACTGAAATTCTGAAACAGGAGTTTAACATCCATGCATTGTCACTAACGCGTTACAATTACCCGCACAATTCGCTCTGTACGGATATCTGTTACAGTTCCGCTGTAATTCACGTAAGATAAAGCCGGAGTTCGAGCTCTTCTGATGACGCAACGGTTGTAGCAGTTCTTCGTATCCATTTAGAAGGTTTCCGCCTTTTACTCGTGATTTCTAAATTTCGAAGTTCCTTGTTTCAAGGATTTACTTATGGAGGATGATGTTATCGCTTACTACTCCCCATTTACGAAGTAATTCTCTAAAGTATACAAGTGAAGTTGGTGGTAAAGTTAGAAATATTGCGTGCTTGAATTCGATAAGTGATGATTTGATAAGACGCAGAACACGC
Source organism: Cetonia aurata (assembly GCA_949128085.1). Taxonomy (NCBI): domain Eukaryota; kingdom Metazoa; phylum Arthropoda; class Insecta; order Coleoptera; family Scarabaeidae; genus Cetonia; species Cetonia aurata. The sequence goes on from OX421885.1 coordinate 7,157,652, forward strand.
ACCAGAAAAGTTATATCTTTGAGTATACAACTAACTTTTAACATTACAATTACAGCTAAATCGATTTTCCAATAAAAATGTTTCCTAATTGCTTGGGGCAATACATTTTCTCGGCTACCATATCCGAAAGTGCAACCTTACCACTCTTTCGAAGATAAAAAGCGCCGCTTTATCGAATTGAATTATGAATTGGACGGTCAACGCATCAATTCCGTTACTTTATTGTGTATGGACGACGGGGCACAGTAAGTACATACAGAATTGAACTACCAACGCGTCACTTCCGTCATTTTACCGTAGTCTTCCATGAGATTATAAAGTTTGTCTGAGTTCGGTTGTCAAAATAGCTATCAAACAACCTGTCGTTCAAATATGAGTTATTTGTATTCTGAACACAATTCAAGTAAATTGATTTAATATATATATTAATTAATATTAAAGTGATAACCATGTGGTAGCCGAAAACATTTTGTGCGCACCACGCCTGGAAAATATCTCGTTTAGTTGCTCGCATCGGCTCATAATCTCCAAACTCGTTCGACAGAATGTCACTTTCCAACCTTGATATGTAAATAATTATTAAGTAATAAGCAACAATCATGTGGTAGCTGAAAAGAAATTTGGCTGAAAGGTGTCTTATGGAGCTCGTTTGGTTGCTCGCCTTGGCTAGCAATTTTCAAACTCGTTCGACAAAACGTCATTTTCCAGCCTTGATACGTAAATAACTATTTTTAGAACGATCTGAGGTAGCAACTTCAACCGGTATGTTTTCTTTCCTCAAACCACAGATCAGCGCAGCTTTATGATTTAAATGAAAAGCTATTCAGATTATGAGTACGTTTTTTTTTTTTCGAAAATTTAATATAAAACCCGCAGAGAAATCGTTCTCCTTTATAAACCAATACGTTTTCTTTCATATGGATATTCAGGTCTGTGTTTTCATTATGCCCACAGTTATATATGTATGTAGCGTATTTTGCATAATACACTCCGCCAAAACAGTATCGCATAAATTAAAAAAGGGCATTTATGAACCAAGATATTTTTATACGTTCACAAAAAGGTTGCCTCGTGTATGCGAACTATAAAAACACTAACATAATAATGGAACTTAGCGTTTTTACTATTTTTTTTTTCCTAAAAGAACACATTTGGAAAAATGCATATGTGTAAGGTTTGTTCAGTTGTTTATTGAAAGTCTTGCTATACGGACAAATTTTAAAGTGCGAAGTCAGAGTTCTGTATCAACGCTTTTAAAACTAAAATGAGCAATTTAACTTCAGAACAAGTGGCTGCTATAGTTGCTTTAATCGAAGATGGACGATCTCAAGCATACGTTGCTAATTTGATGAACATCAATCAGTCAAGTGTTTCTAGAGCCGTAGCCAGATATAGGGAAACAGGCATTTACAGTAGGAGACCTGTACCAGGTCGTCCAAGATGTTCTACTCGCCAAGATGACCGCTATTTACTACTACAAGCATTACGTCGAAGACATGTAACTGCGAGACAATTGCAGAACGACTTGGCTAGAGTCAGTAATACTCGTGTGAGTACTCAAACTATTCGGAATAGGTTACGACAGAGTGGATTAAGAGCTAGAGTAGCTGTAACAGCCCCTCGTCTTACTAGGAACCACCGAGTGGCTCGCTTAAGGTTTGCCAGAGAACATGTAAATTGGAGCATTAATGACTGGGGCAATATACTCTTCACAGATGAGTCAAGATTTGGTCTTTACACCTCAGATAAGCGTATCTCAGTGTACAGACGAGACGGTGAGCGCTATTCGCAGTGTAATATCAGACCTAGACCTAATTTCGCTGGTGGCTCTATTATGGTTTGGGGAGGCATCTGTTTAACAGGTCGTACAGAGTTAGTACCAGTAGACAGAGGTACACTGACTGCCCACAGGTATATAACGGACATTTTAGAAGAACATTTAGTACCATATGCGCCAATTATAGGAAACGAATTCATGTTAATGCACGATAATGCACAACAGCATGTTGCAATAATCGTCCAGGAATACCTTAACGATGTTGGTATTCCAGTTTTAGATTGGCCTGCGGTAAGTCCGGACATGAACCCTATCGAGCACGTGTGGGACCTCCTTCACAGACGGATACGAACCCAAAATGTTGCCCCAGCGGACCTGCATGGATTAGCAAATGCTCTCCGTGACGAGTGGGAGAATTTGGATCAGGCTTATATACGGAGGTTAATCGAATCTCTGCCAAACCGTATGCGAGCGGTCATAAGAGCCAGAGGTGGCAATACTCAGTATTAAAAGCTACTGTTATGACATTTTTCTTTCCAAAATTATAATTTCTTGTTTTAATAAAAATCTCAAGTATGAGTTCTTGTTTTTATTTGGCCTGTATTTTATTTAAACAATCATAGAAATTATATCTTAGAGCGCATTAAAGTATATTTCCAACTTTATGCTACAAACAAAGATTATGCGATACTTTTATGATTCAAAACTAAATTATGCGATACTTTTTTAGCGGAGTGTACTTTAGATACGCTATTTCGCGTTTGCTATTGTAAGGTTTAACTTAACTGTCTGCCCTTCCATCTGGCTAAAATATTTTAATTAATATAGTTAAAATGAATAAATCACACTCACCTTCTATTGGTGGAATAACATAGAAGATGCTACGATAAAAAAAGTAAATAATGAAAAACAACAAATAGTTTGCACATACCCTTACTTCCACAGAAACCTATCCATAAATAATAATAACAATGTTAAATATTTAAGAGTATGCAAGCTGAGTCAACGCATTAGTTCTTGTTACTTTTCAAATAGATGAAGTCAGTCAATATGCAATGGCTTTTGTTTAAATGCCAAGTTAAATATACAAAATTGATTGAAACTTCTTTTTGACTAAATGAAAGAATTCACTTTCCTTTTTAATAGAGCATATGCAGGTTTAGGATAACTTAATTTATTACAAAACAAGATTCTAATAATAAATTAGAACCCTTTGGTGCTGCATAGTGCTCTTTAGAAGTAATACGAAACATTTGATTACCTTAGCGGTAACTATTCGAACTTTTTCATTCTCACAGGGTATCATAGAGTGAGACATCGAAAACGATTTAAGCTTTTAGAATTTATTTGTTGATTCACAGATAATAGTTGGAGTCGAAGAGTAACGTGGACATTTCAACTCTTAAGGTTACCAGGTAATGACATATTTTCCAATATTAATCATTATGTTTCACTGAGAAAGATACTGGTCGTAATATCAGTAATCTGCATTTATTGAGTGAATTTTCGTTCACAGAATTAAATAGTTCATTTGTATAAAATATTGTTTACAATGTTTGTTATAATAACTATTTTTTTATACGTTCAATACATAATTTTGTTGATAATACGAATATGCATTGTAATTTTTTACGTACAGTTTTTGTAAAATCATTCCTCATATGAATGCAATCAGGTATCAAATGATATCCTGTCCATTGTTTTAATGGCTTGCAGTTTATTACAAGAAAAGAAAAACAGATATAAACCTCGATGAAAAGTATATTTTATGATAGCTAACACATTGACTAAATATACAAAGGAACACGGTCCTGCTGATTTGTTTCTTCATTTCATGACTCATTTTTAGTTCGGTGTGCTTGTTTTAAACAAATTGTACCGTATTCTTCATGTTGAACTATGTAAGCATGTTGTAAACTGTACTAATGTTGTTGCCCGGGTTGCGAGGCTCATAGGACCGTGTCCTTTAAAGTTAGTTCTACACAACAACATGCTTCACTTTATTGTAGATCTTTCACTTCATATCGAAAATAATAATATTGATATTTTAGAATTTTTGTTATATTATCTGAGTTGTATGTGAACTAACGAGGAGGTACTTGAAAAAGACTTTAATACCAGCAGGTTAGGGGATTGATGCGAATCGTTCTACAATATCACAATTCATGGATTCTCAGATAGACAGACATTAGACAGACATAGACAGGGATTCCTTTGCCATGCAAATGATATGACCATAATCAATATTTGGCTTCTGTGCCGAGGAGTACTGAAATAGGAGAATGAAACAAATTCTTAGCCGAAAAAAAATATCGAATAAGTAATAGTATACTCTATAATAATAATTTGTTCGTAGGAAAAGTCGCAACAATTACTCAAGACGTTGTCTCGAAGCAAAGGTTAGTGTTTAGTCGTCCACTAAAACAGGTACGTATAGCAAAATGGGCCACTAGCTCATGTTTGACGAAAAAAGATTGTAGATGCTATAAACCATATCACATAACATCTTTCCGAAATATAAGAAAATATATACTAAGATTATGTTGCCTTGTATATTGAAACTTTTATTTTATTTTGTCTTATTTTTATTTTCATTATTTTATTAACTATAACCAGTTGATTATAAATAGTAAAGCAATTATGGCAATATGTGACTCAGTTCCTTTTTTTAAATTAAATAAAAGAAATCCGAAATTCCTGCAAGCAATTTGGTTTTTATAGTTTTATTAACTATAACCTGTTGATTATAACTAGTAAACCAATTATGACAATCTGTGACTCAGTTTTCCTTTTGCAAATTAAATTCTTGCAACAAATTTTGTTTTCTTTTATTAAGTAATTCCGAAATTGAATTAAAATGAAGTTAAAAATTTGGTTTTTCGAATTTTTTAATCCTTTTGTTTTTATTAGAGACATATATACACGTAAAAATCCATAATGTTATTCAGAGCTAACATGAACTTTTCTTCAATTTTCTGGAGAACTCGTGGCCTAGGAATTTCTTTGACCATTGTTTATGAAGAATAGGGGTTCTATTTTCTTGCTTTTTTCCCTATTTCTCGTCCTAATATGTTCGCAGCCTTACAATCTTCTTCTCCTGAAACCATTTTTTAGTTCAATTTTCTGGTGTTAGTACTCCCATCGCTTATTTCCTTTTCATTCTCTTGGCAGTTCATCTTAGACATTCATAAGAGGTACGCTTTGCCATATTCAAAGCATGCTTAAAGGTAGCCATGTGAACTTAGCATCTACACCAGATAGTAGTTCACCTCTCAATACGTTCTTTCGAATGAAGCTCTTAATCCTTTGGTCAACACAGCGGCACCATCTATTCTACTGATCAACAGTAAACCATTTTCAATGGTAGCTTGTTCTTATTAGCTCCATCCTCCAATGGCGGACCTATATCTCACAAGTAAGTCTAAGGAGCGTGCGCTTGCAATGATAAGTGTTTTTGTTTGGTTGACGTAGTCACACAGGCCTTGATTATCCTTATGGCTGGATTGCTACCTCCGCTGCCTTCCTCCCAGATAAATGCTGCACAGAGCATCAAGAACTAGATCACACCTTCCAGAAGTCTTCTGTTGTATTTAGGAGGCTCTCTGATCTTTGACATCAAACGACAAAGACTTGATCCTCAATAGTATTATAGATTTTATTGTTATTATATCTTTTTCCAGATTACTGCCTAGGTATTTCTCTAAAGTGAGCTTAAGTTGTTTTAGCCTCAGTCACTCGACAACGTTACGTATTCAATTATTTGCTGCCAACAGTATGAGATTGTCCGCGTATTTAACTGGTGTAACTCCTAGAAGCGCAGGTGCCGTAGCCACACCGTCGGAATAAATATTCCATGAAGTTCGGCTTATCATCAAATCCTACCCCGCATCACAGTCTAGTCTGGCAAAGTTGCGAGGTTAACTGGAACTATAGATACTACGATAAGTCTCTTACATTTGCAAAAAACTCCTTCCATGTAGCACTTCATACCGGTCTGCTGATAAGCCTTACCTTTCCTTTAAATTATTGTTTAATCTCACAAGTAAGAGCAGCTCAATGAAGTTCTTATCATATGTATTTTGTATTTACTCAATTATCAGCTTCTCAAAAAAAATTTGATTGTTTAGACAAATACTTTCTCATATTTTTAGATTGCCGCTTATATATACGCTTCACATTTTTCACCTTGGAGTGTACAGCACAAAAAGATACTCTTCAGTCCCTTACTTAAGAGTGTTTTGTGGTGTTCACCCTAAGGTGAATCTTAAACATTTTCATTTAGTCATCTGGAGGTTCTTGATATCTTGTATGCATACAATCCTGTCATAAACAGTGGCAGTTATTACGGTACAAATCAGGCAAATATGCATCCCATTAGCGAAATTGATTAATTCATCTAAATGTTCCCTATGTAAACAGCAACTTATTGCATTGACATATGTTGAAATTAATTAACAATTTTACTTCGTACGGCGGCACATATTAATTTATATTGGTAAACAACAATTAGTGGGAGAGTGTAATTATTCATGGTTATATACGAACTGCCGCAACATTAACCTACTTGCATTTCCGCAATATATTCACCAACTATAAAGAGGCTGATTTCAAAGGAAAGTAAAGCACGTAGGAGGGAATCCATCACTATTAATCGGCTATACTTCCTACCATGTCGTCACTGATGTTATGCTTGACGTCGACGCTAGCTTAGGGTTTTAAGAGTGCGGAGTTCTACTCAATTTAGAAAAGTGGCTTCCTAATCTTTTAAGACTCCATCTAAATCCAGGGTCGGCCTGTAAACAGATACTGTAAGTTCCCTTTCAGAGGACAATGAAAATCGGAAAGGAGTAAATCTGAAGGACATAAAATTAATTGCACGTTAATATGGGAGTAAATGTGTAGCGTTTTAACGAAGCACTACTAATTAAATTAAGATCGCTTTATGGTTAGATTAAACTGCTTTTTTATTAACCCTGCAGCAAGTGTTGTGAAGTGCAGATTAAATTGAGTAAAATTGCAAGTATTAGTTTGAATTACATAACCACTTATAGATTATACAAAATCAACAGGTTGGTAATTGTCAAAAAGTTGTGTAGCTATAGTAATAGATGGTCCTGCAGCCCTTACCTTTAGAGGACGCTTTTCGCGGCTGAACGCAAATCGGCTGTATCAATTCTATATCGTTCAGTATGTATGCTTTTCTTTACCTTCAATGTTATGTCTTTCCAATTTCTTTCCCTCATACGAATCTCTACCACTTTATCGCTCCACCTTTCAAATATTTCACTGCTTCATCCACCTTGTTTACGGTAAACTTCTTGTTCTTCCTTCTTCTTCGCTCCGCTCAGTTAATGCTCTTATGTCCTCTCCGACTTTTTCCAATAGATGTGTTCCAGCCATTGCACCCTCTGCTCTCTTATGTAACTTACTATGACTTCCCTGTTTAGTTTTTTTTTTTTAAACTGAGTTAATAAAAAAGCAACATTAGTGCTGATTTATTTAGTGGCTTTCTGGGTTCTCTGTTATTCAACTAACATTTGCCTAAACATTTGGCTTTTTTGAATTAACACCTTGTTTTGTCTATCTTTTATTAGTCTCATTATTTCAGTGGCATGGAGTAGAATGGGTCTCAATAATCTTTCGTAGAACTTCATTTTGAATTTTGATTTCTCTTTAATGTCTGACTGATACTAAATGTCTTTCTATTATGCCATACTCTCTTGATATAATTCTTCTCTTATTCCTTGGTCACCTGTCACCTGTTCCGTACAGTGTGCCCCACATCTATCTTCCACGCATTTATTCGGAAACTAATAGAGATAAAAAGTTGCAATAAAATCCAGTGGAAATGAGACAACATTGTACATCAAATTCTGCCATTATAACACACCCCGCATAAATAGCCTTTTATGTATGTTTTTATTATTATTATACGAAATGTTCTCAAAAAGTAGTCCCGAAAAATGTATGCAGTGAGAGAATAAATGCCTGGAATGGAGTGTGCCGTTCCCATGAAATATAACATGCTACTATAATCTCACGTTTTCCAAACTGTCAAATAGTCGGCGCTATTTCTAGTCATTTAAAATTATTTGATATAGCATACATACAATGTGCAATTCCTTTGTTATTGGTTGTTGAATTTTAGCATTTCGTTATTTTTCTACTATGTTTGATGCCAATAAACCGCTATTATTATTTGTTTGTATTTTAAATTATTTGTTTTTGCTTTTTCTATTATTTTATTACCGCTTGCTTGGAATAGTGTTCATAAAATTAATTATATCCCCAAAAAATCTTCTCGTTATTCAGCCCTGATCAATATGTAGACATGCTGCTGATCTACGGTGAGTGTCGAAAAAAATGCTAGACAAGCCGAACATACGTATCGAGAACGTTTTCCGAACTGAAGGCCTCCTTCCGATCGCACATTTTCAAATGTCGAACAGAAACTGCGCACTGGTATTTTATATATTCGGCCTCATTCATTCATTCATTCATAACGTTAGGGTGGACACCTTTAGGCTAGGCACTTGAGCTAGGTGCTCATTGTACCGTTCCTATTAAATCTCTTACTTCCACTCGGGCAGCTTAGTGTTCTCTATAAAGCCCAGTATCTTGCCCAGTGGAAACTTGAGAACCTTTGAGGGCTCCAATAGATCCTTCCCGAAATGTTTTTGCCGGAGTACTTTCAACTACTCACATGTGCAGATTACATGTAAACTCGTTTCCTTCTGCAGCTCACATCTTCTCCACCACGGTTCGCTTACTCGGCCCGTGTTGCATAGATGCTTTTTCAGGGGACAGTGTCCAGTTACCAGCCCAGTAATGGTTTTAACTTCTTTCTTGCTGCGTCTAAGTAGGTTATCAGAGAGCTTAGCATCCCCATCCCCTATTAGCGCTTTGGCTTGGAGTTGACCTTCAGTTGTCCTCCATTTATTTGTGCTTGCTTTGTCCAGCCAGGTCCAGATCTCCCTTTTAGCGGAATCCTTAGTAATCCCACATACGGGCTCTGGACCTATGAAGTGTCTCTTAGAGCCCTCCTTGGCTAGTTCGTCGGCTATTATGTTGCCCTTTATATCCAAATCAGCGACACCATGTGATCCTGTGCCAGTGAATTGAAGGATTGTTTGCAGTCTCTAACTAGTTTTGACCTAGTTACAGGGTTCGAGACTGCCCTGATAGCAGCCTGGCTATCAGTCATTATACTTATTTTCCTCCACATGCAGCCCCCCTTTGCAATCAATTCTGCGCAGGCTGCAAGGGCGAATACCTCTGCCTGGAAGACCGTCGCATGCTTCCCCAAGCTTATGGATACCCTTTGATCAGGGCTCGATCCGCAAATACCGGCTCCTGTGCCTTGGCTGGATTTGGATCCGTCCGTGAACCAGTCATTGAGAACATTAGTAATCCTACGTGCCTATTAGAAATAAGGAAAATTCTCTGAACGCATTAGCTTCAGTTCATGTTAATCCATATATATATATCAATTAGAAATGTTGCCGAAGAAATCGGAATCAGTAAAACTTTCGTCAATAGAATCCTTAAAGATAATAAGTACCATCCATACAAAGTGCACCTACTTCAGGGTCTGTGATCCAACGATCCTGAAAATAGACCAGCTTTTATAGCACAAATTTTGGCGGAATTTGATAATGACCCAGAATTCTTTAATAAAATTATGTGGACTGACGAGTCACGTTTCCACAACAATGCAGTGGTCAACCGACACAACAGCCATTACTGGTCTGTTGAGAATCCTCACTGGGTACAGCAGACACACTTGGAGACTATACGAAGCGTCAGTGCTTGGTGTGGCTTATTCAGTGACAATTTAATTGGATCTTTCTTCTATCAAGGTACTCTTACGGGAGAAAGGTACAGAGAATCCTTAAGAAATTCATTACCAATTCTTCTTCAAGATATTCCTTTGGCCAAGAGGTGTACAATGTGGTGGCAATAGGACGGTGCTCCACCTCATAATTCGCACATAGTTAGTCAGTATTTGGACGCACAATTTCAGCAGGACTGGATTGGAAATCGATCACCAATTAAGTGGCCCGCTCGCTCACCAGATATGACACCCCTAGATTTTTTCCTGTCGGGATATTTCAAGGAGGTTGTTTATGCCGAAAAACCAGTGAATGTTTAGGACTTACAAAATATGTACATACGATAAGTATGTCACGCCTGCCAAAATATTCCCCCAGAAACAATAAGAAGAGCCTGTACAACAGAGCTTCTTCGTAGGTATGAACATTGCCTAATGGAAAATGGTCGGTATTTTGAACATATTATTTGAAAAGAAATATTAATAAAATATTGAATCTAAATCTAAAAAAAATATAGATTTCTTTTTTTATTTCTCGAAATAGAATAAGGTATTTGGTATATCATACTTATAATAAGCAATAATAACGCGTGTTTGAGATCTATTGGTCTTCTAATTTTATCAAAATTACTTTCCGTTTCCGTTATATTGCACAATTGTAATCATATGGATTGGTTTCACATGGTGATGCCAAGTCTTATTTCATGGGAACGGCACACTTCAGTGCAGCATTTATGCTCTCACTGCATACATTTGTCGGAACTAGTTTTTGAAAACATTTCGTATCATAACAATAAAAAAATACATAGGTATGATTGTATTTATAAGCCTCGTAGCTACGGAAAACTTGCGAAAAAAATTAGGGCTGCAATTTAAAGGAAAATAAAGTGAATCATACCGGTTAATGGTGAACTAAAACTACTTTACTTATCAATGTTGACTTTGCAATTTTGATCATATTTCACCAAATCCATTAGGAGTAAGTGGATTTTCGCTAGCTATACAGTTATCCTTATGCAATCGTGCATAAAATTTCAGCAAGTTATGTCCAATAGTTCGTAGGATATTGCTACTTCTGTGTACCACCTGCCTTCAATAATTTTGTATTGATATTATTTACTTACCCAGCAGTATACACAACAACAAATAAAAATGCCGTTGTAAAATGTACGTATTGCTGTGTACTGAATGTACCAACAAAAATGCCAAATGACATTAAAAATGAAAAATTAAATTAGCTAGCTCAAATGATTGTAAATAAACCCCTGGGAGCGTCAGAAGCTGTGCCAATGCAACGTCCAGAGCGGAGAGAATCGGTGAAATGCCTGTGCTACGCCAGTGAGCTTCGCTAGCGCTACTATCAGACCGCGAATAAGAGGCTTGACGTGTGCCAGAAGATTTGCCGACACAACACTCAGATTGAACGGGGAAAATGTCTATGTTACTCCAGTGAGCTATGCCAGCGCAATCAGACCAGGAATACGAAGCTCGACGTGTATTAGAAGCTTTGGCGACATAACAGTCAGAGCGAACTGGAAGGAACTCGGAAACTCTCTCTTTACTCGTGCTAAACGCGCGGTTTAAACACTTGGTGTGATGTGTGATGTGTGATGGTGAGAGTTGAGCGTGCATGAATCGGCCACCGTCTACCGGAATGACACTCGCGTCATAAACAATATTCTCCAAATAAAAAACAACGAAATGAAATAACATGCGGTAATAACGCTACCGTCCATGTGAAAGTCAATCAAAATAAAAGGAATTAATGATTAATTTAAAATAAACTTAAAACTTGTCACCAAAATAGATTTTCCCATGGAACGGTACGTTACAAAGCATTATATTATAATTACGTATATCAAAAATATAAAAATAAATCCCAATGAGGCGCGGATAGGGATAGGTACAGATAGACAAATTGCTGTTACGGCTCAGATACGGAGAGAAAAAACGGTATCCGTGCAGGGCTCTGCCCATTCATTCATAGTGTTGCTTAAACAATTTGATTCTTTATGTTGTTTAACTTTAAAGTAGTAAATATCTAAAATTTAGTAATTTTCTCGGTTGGTAATATCTGAATTTATTCCTAAGGTTGAATCTATACGATTGCTTGTAACTTCCGATTAGGTCAATAATGCTGATCGAATGAGTTTACGTGCAAAAAGGCATTAACTAAAAGTATTTTCGAGTTATTTTATTTTAGGGAATCATAAATTCCTTTCTTATTGTAATAACTTTGATGTATTGAAACTGAGGACTGTAATAATACAACCGTTTGCTCGTGTAGTCGGTTTAATAGTGGCCTTGTCGCACACAAAAATAACAAAAAAATATATACATCAAAAAAAGTAAGAGGCTCTAAAGAACTACATATCTAGCATATTCATGAATATACAGGGGTATTCAAAATATAATTTGGCGTTATCACACTTACTTCTTGTTTTTCTTAAAGACTTTTTACCTTATGTAACAGGACGAGCATACAGTACGAGTTATAGTAACAGGCGCAATAGATATACTAGCGTTTACAGGCACGGCTTCGCTCTCGCATTTACGCAGCTTCCCGATTACGTTAGAGGTGACCATAGGACGCTTGCTCTTACAGTAGACATATTTCTCTTTAGGTTCAAGGTTTAGGTTTAATTGTCGATGGAGTAGTTGAATATGAATCCTACTAATTCTAGTAAGAACACAATTGCTAGTTTCCTTTTTCGTTTTGTTTAACTTGGACCATTCCATATACTTGGATTAACTGACAATAAATTAAGAATTTTTTTTTTATTATTTTTTTTTTTTAATTTCAAGTAATAGTTTAATATTATTCAATTCATCCAATTACCTGGAATAGTTTCAATTATTTTTTTTTTTTTTTGGTGGAACATAGAAATGTGCACTTTGATTACAATGGGTTAGTTTTTTAATGTAATATCGCTACATAAAGAAAGAGACTTAATATTAACTCAAAACTATAATAATTACATATTTAAATAAAGACCTTAATGCTAAAATTTGGTAACCCGCAAAGATGATTTCTTTATAATTAGAAGCAGAGATGTAAACTGTGCCCACTTCCAACACTCGACGTTCGAAGTTTTATTACTCGGATCTACACAAAGTCTCTCGCGTCCCCACTAGCCTAATTGCATGGACAAATTGATGGGGACGCGAGAAACTGTATGAAGGGGCACTCCGAGTAGTAAAATTTCAAACGCCGAGTGTTCGAAGTCGGCTCAATTTACATCCCTGGTTATAAGTAAGTAAAGCCACAAATAATCATTAAAAAAAATATCTAATTTTTACTACCAGTAAATGATATCTTCAAAAATTGTAGTTAAATATTGTTTTTATTTAGAACTATTTAACTGCCTATTATGTAAACAGTTATAGAAAACTTTAAATTAATAAGATATTGCCACCAGCTATTGTAAAACAATAACAAAAACACAAAAAGGTACATAGAGCTGTATTAAACAAGATGAAGTTCATAATGTTTCTTCAGTGCTGAAACGTGATATTGTAAAAGTAGTTACAGCAGCTTATAACAATTTTAAGTTGTACATTTGTTTCATATATTAAGAACTGTATAATAGGGTATAAGAAGTTTGCTGACCTCAAAATAACTTTGTAATATCTATTAATTTGTGGTTACCTTTTGCATGTATTGGCTGTAATATTAAATGGAGGTGTTTGTAATTTCCAATTAACTGCGTACTTGTGTTGTGAAAACCAGACGTTTTCTGTAACACTATTTAATAAAAAATAATATTAATGCAAATTCCTTAACAAGAAGAATTATGCTTTATTTCTTAAATTAAGGCGTTACTGCAGGGAAATCGCCTGACGCTTCTGTTTACTTTCACTTAAAAACTTTTGAATAGCTCCTCCGTCTTTCAGCTCTCAGTGTCAGACATCAGAAGTATCTCACATAGCCAATTATATTATTTAACCCCAAGCCTCTGTTTACAAAACTGAAATTCATTATGGGTTTTTAGAAAACGTCGGTTGGAGGCATAAATTATAAAGTTATTTGCATGAAAGGGCGACGAGCTGTATTGGGAATTTTCACCAAATGAACCTTTAGGCTATAGGTTTAGTCAAGACTTTCAACTAATTAAATGTGAAGAAATCTTAATTGCTTCCGAAAGTATGGTTCTATTTTAACAAAAGGAGCTGAAGCCAAAATGTTTGAGTAATTAACGGTTTTTTTTTGCGTGCAGCTTAATTAAAAAATAAAAATATATCAGAGGTTTAGTCTTTCAAAATAACATGTCTGTTCACATATCGGAAGACCGACGGATTATACGCCATTAGAAACCTACTATAATGAAACCGTTAAGTTAATGGAAAACCCTGGAAAAGGAGTAACGATTTATGACGTAGTACAATTAATTGGTAAATCGGATCCTCTAGCAATTTTAACCTAACATAAGTTCTAGACTCAAATGATCGGGAATCTATCCCTTTAAAATATATATCTTTATTCATTCACATTTTATGGCGTCCAAAGTTACTGGTGTTCCGCTTGGTGTAAATAATCCACCAACAAATCAATGATTATCAACTCTTACATATAAATTGGACTGAAAATGCAAATTATGATACAAGTGAAAATTTTTCAGATAAAGCAGAAAATTAATAATAAATAATAAAATAGAAAAACGAAAATTGGCGAACATTAGTACATACCACGTCACCAAAAGAAAGAAACAAATCAGGTGGATCATTTGTTACACCCAGTATGACTAAGTCATATCCTAAATACAAACCCAAAACTTAGACCACGAAAGAAGAAGACTACTAGAATTTTAACTGATAGTCCAGTATTAACACAACTTGGGGAAGAACTCAACAAAATACTCAAACAAGTTAAAAGGGCAAAAAGATAATTTGCCATAAAAAACCGTAGTTGACTAAGTTTATATTATAATAAAGTCTACAATTCACTATATCAGTTATCTATTACTCCTATTACATGCACTGACCACTGTACTCCTTGTTCAACTCACCTGTGCTGCACAATCGGGGCACAGTCGCTAAAATTACTACTTCTTTATAAACGCTGAGAACAAACACACTATGCTATAACTCTTTTATTTAACTTTAAGAAACACTTCTAACGGTTTGCTAAACTGTGTTTGCTCAAAAATGATACACAATTAACGTCAATAACGTCAGATGTTTCATAAAAACACCAGTATGCCCCGCTACCCCTAGTAAACAATTAATAAAATATGTTTACTACAATGGTTACTTTTTCACCGTTATCAGGTGTGCCTCAAGGCTCGAACTTGGGTCCGTTGTTATTTATACTGTATATTCATGATTTGCTTTCATCTTTAACTTGTCCAGTGCTCGCTTATGCAGATGACATAAAAATCTATTATTCTATTAAATCTAAAAAATTGGGATGATGTTTCGCATTTACAACGAAATATGGACATCATCAGTGAATGGTGTTCCACCAATACGTTAAAATTAAACTTCAGAAAATGGCTCTATATGTCCTACACTAGAAAGTCAAATTATATTCAATCCTTCTATTTGATTGGTGACCAAAATTTAAGTAAGGTAGACACAATCAAAGATCTTGGCGTTTACTTTGATCAGCGCATGAGCTTTTCATTTCACATAAACCAACTTTGTACCTCCGCCTCCAGAGCATTAGGTTTCGTTATGCGCTCTTGCAAGTATTTCTACAACTACGCACTGTTGAAACTACTTTACATTACTTTTGTTGTCAGTAAACTAGAATACGCATCGCAAGTCTGGTCTCCTCAGTATGTTTACTTACAATTGTCAATAGAAAAAGTGCAACGTGGATTTCTGAAGTTCCTATCGTTCAAAACAACAGGTGTTTACCCAGAGTGCAGTTTCGACTATAGTACCTTGCTGCGGAATCATAACTTTTCTTCACTGAATCATCGGCGTGAAGTGTATGGAGCTAAATTTGTATGGAAGCTGATCAATGGTTGGATTGACTGCCCTTACCTTCTCTCATCTTTATTTTTCCATGTTCCTAGATCCTCCTCCCGTACCTGTCCCACCCTCTTTTTACCATTTTGTAGGACCAATATACTACAGGGTTCTCCAATGGTATCAATGTGCCGAGCAGCGAATGTTCACTATGATGACATTTTCTTCAATGGATTAAATCATAGCAATTCACTTTCGGGATGACATATTTTCATGTGTGTATGTATCTATATATTATATATCTTGTATTATTTTGTTTTTTGTCCTATTATTGGATCACTCCATTGGACAATAAATAGTATTATTATTATTACACCTCATCAGATACTAATACAAAATAGGTTTTCCTTCATTTTAGCTAATAATTTTTTGAGGACACCGCGAATAAAAATGAAACCCTTTTTTTTACCAAAAACCGTTTTTCTCGTTTTAGTCTGAGATACGGATTAGGACGATATTATTTGAAGATCAACAATCATGTGTATTAGAAAAAAGAATTGTTTAATTTCTATTCAAATGAGTTTAAAGGAGACTACACAAAACTAAATATAAAGATTTGTTTGTTGAGCTAACAGAAGGGGAATTATACAGATGGTTCAATATATAGACGGTTCTTAGAATTCTAGAAAACCCAGCACCAAGCATACATGGAATTTCAATGAATGTATACAAGAAGATATCACATGTGAGATCTTTACAAAGCTATAAAGGACAAATTCAGTGACATCTAAGTTATTTTCTTTTTCTTCTCAACAATGATTTAATCGCAAAAATAAAATAAAAATCATCGTAATTTCGAGGGTTAATTTGACCCCCTAAACATAATGTTTCACTAAAAAAACAAGCAGCAATTTAGAACACTCGTTCATGTGTCGACCAATAATAATAATCTTTCTGTCGGCATAGCTTTAACTTTTTCAGGGCGGCTGCCGCGTGTTCTGAAAAGAATACAATCAAATGGTCTGTTTTTTTTATATTATATCTACTATTACTTACCTTTTAGGAAAGAAACATTTGGATAATTAGTAGTACAAGGGTTGACTAACCATAGGCTACCTGATTGGCGAGCCGAAATTAAGGCTACTTACTGCAGAAATCAGGCACCCAGCAGGTTAAGCACTGTGGTTGAATGGTAAACTTAATCAGAGGTTTCACAATAGATAAATTTTGTTGCGCTGAGTAGAGGCTTCAATGTCTCAGCCCTGTTACAAAACAATACAATATTGTGGTCCAAAGTATAAAAATTACGGAATTTATACATCTGCCTGTTAAGCGCACCAGCAGCCAAACTACCTATACCACATTAGGGCAATATGGTTTTCTTCATGCAAATGGTTATACTTTTTTTTATTGAACTTGTACTTATTATACGGTTAAAGTATTTGAGTGTCCTTCGTTCAAAATAGTAGTCTTTTCCGTTTTTGCAGGCGACCACTATATGTATATTTTTATTTGTTTACATTAAATCCATTACATATAATTTCTAATTCCGTTTATCGATATTTCCGGAATATATGAAATTCGTTTATTAATTAAAGTAAATGGCCCAAACATTCACTGAAATAATAAACAACATTTTGAAATTACCTCATTTAAAATTAAATATTATTCCAAGCATAAATTTAGAATAACGACTACAGCTCTTTCAACAGTTTATTTTGAACCTGGTAGTATGTACTTACAAATGAACTATATAATCCCTTTAATCTCCTGTTCATGTTTTGTGTAATTGGCCCAATTAAACAAAGCGCGACCTTACATCATCGGCATTGGAAGTTCCACACATACGTAAATAAATCTATATTTATGTAAGCATCATTTTAATATCAGAAAACAAATTTACTGTATTTAATGATGTGGTAGGACTGCAATGTGTTTCAGCATAATTTACATTTCAGTATATTGATCAATGTCAATTGATTTATCCCAATATACTACCAGTGTAGGAATGCCTCACATATTTATATTTATTACAAAATAATAAAGGGATGCTTGAGACAAATCTATAGATATGTTCCTAAATATTCATTTAGCACACTAAACTAGCTTGAAACTAGATCTTGTCTGATTTAAAGACCCAATTTGTAAAACCCATTCACCCATATCCCCCGAAAGTTATAACGAATTTTGTTCTAAGCGATATTAACTAATTTCTATGGAGATTCGTTTAGCCTAGTCGATCCATATTTCCACCGCTGGTTTTGCATATGAAATAAAGCCTTGCTGTAGTAGGCTTGATCCGATAAATAATGTAATGCCAGATATAATTACAAAGATTTAGAAGCCAGAAATGGATTTTAGGATATTCATTTTCTGTTTTAACAAATAAATTATTTATCGTTTCTTTTTCAGCTTTATATTTATTTGCTTATGTAGATACATACGTACAGATACGATGTAAAAAATTACTCAGACTATATACCCGAAAATTCTGCGGACCTCGCCTACCATAAAATATCAAACATTATTATTTGATATTAGATATTCTGGTCTGAATGGAACATAAATAGAATCGGCAGAGGAGAATTTACGAAGAAGAAAAGTATTACAGATAGGAATTAGCAAACTACATCTGGAAAGGACCTTTAAACGCAACAAAGTTAGAGCGCTCAAACCACACTTTAAATAAACTCTGAAAGGGAATGATAAGGCTAAACGTCTGGATTTTTGTCCACTGAAAATTATTTTTTTGCAAATAGAGTTCCATATATTGATAGTAGGTACTTTGGCTTGAAAACATTGCACACAGTAAGAAAAAATTCGTTGTTAAGTAAAAGTTTGTTTGACCTTTGTCAATTTAGCAAAATTATTTAGAAAATCAATAATGTACATAATATAATGTTGCTGTTTTAAAAAAATGGTTAACCTTTAACAAAGTATAAAGTGTTTCGGTAACAAGTTTGGGTAGTTGTTACATTAAGAATTTCTTTTGTTGTTCCAGAAGATCCGGAATAACAATGAAACAAATCCACATTTTACTCATCCTATCCGAGAGTAACATTTTAAGGATGTCAATGTAACGTGTGCAGTTACATAGCAGAGTATAATCGAAGCTTATATTTTTTGAATCGAAGTTGAATCCAAGCCACTAAAAACTACAAAATCGTTTTAGTGATGAATTCTGTCGGCTTATAATAATTGTGCGAGACTTGATAACTTCCAAGTTTAGGGCTAAATGGCTATAGAGAAGTGGTTCGCATCCAGAGCCCAACGTGCGTCAAGTGTAGTGAAATTTATGGCAAGGTGTTTGCAAGTGTGTAGTGTTATAAGAGCCCACAGTTTTGAGTACTTTTGTCAAATTGTTTGTTTATAAAAATATATTACTTAACAAACCGGTAATTTTCTTTAGAGCTCAGATAGCCTCCCGAGAAGTTTTAGAAAATTTGTTATGGCTCGAAGCTGTTCGAGTGCAAATAAAAAAGTTCTAGTACATGGAAATCGCAGGTTTTGTGAAATTGGTCCCCCCATTTTTTAAAATAACTACCTACTTAAAATGCCAGTACTATTTATAAAATCGATTTGGAACTCTTCGGGGGATAATGTTCTTCAAAAGAGGGCGATACGAACAGTTCTAGGACTTCCCTTTAGTGCATCTTGTCGGACATTCTTTAAACATGAGAACCTATTGACGGTGTATGGAATTTATATACACGAGTGTCTAATTTTTATTTTTAAAAATAAACAACTTTTTGAAAAGGACGAAAAAAGACATGAATACAAAACAAGATTTCGAACTGATTATTATATACCACAAAAACAGAGAAAGGTTTAGCTTACAATTGCATCAAGTTTTTTAATGTACTTCCACAAGAAATAAAAACCGATGCAATATTCGCATCTTTCAAAAAAAAAGTTCATAATCTCCTTTGTAATATAGAACCTTATTCGGTGGATGATTTTCTAAATTATAAGCTAGAATAATTTTTTGTAGTCAATTTCACTTAATTATACTTACGTAGTCTTTATACTTTTGTATTTTGTTTTTCTCTTTTTTCTGACGCATGTTTCTACATATTGGGGGATGGGTGGCTGGGTTGTATTGCTTTGTAATTATTCCTCTAATTGTTGACATAAAGATGTAATAAATAAAAAAAAATAAAAAAATAACTAGAACTCCATTTTTTTTTAATTTTATAAATGCTGGGCTAACTTCACACACGTTAAATAAGCCTGTTTTCAAAGTTGCAATTCATACCTGCTCATTGCTATATATTATTTATTCTTTATTTTTAAGTGGTTATATATTTTTTTATTGATTTCCATAGACCTGATTTTTATATTGTTTATTATTATCTTTTGTTCCCTAACTGTTAGTTCAAACCAACTTAAACATTTTTTATGAGGTCAATAATCTTGTATGGCGCAAAATATGCAGTGATTTGGTTTAACAGTGTCTTTCATTGCAGGAAGCAAAAAATAAAAAACAAAATTTCTGTAAAGTAATGTTTATTATGTACCTAGGTAAATTAAAAATATTTCTAAAATTTATTTATTTCTCTTTTATCAATTTTTCTGTTTTTGATTGGGTCTGTAGTTAGAAATAAAACTATTTGTTTATTTTCTTCATTCAAATTTATTTATTTCTAACTAATAATAACGACGTTTAGTTAATTGATTGTTGACAGTTTTTTTTCTTTTCCCTAATTGTACGTCAACATCTTTAACAATATAAAAACTTTACCGACCTGTAGCCACATACAAATATTTTAACCAACACCGGACCATGTATATTTGTGATTTTGATGTTGTTTATTAAAGTTTATGATGTTTCTTTACTTCTAAAAATGGTAAAATATGCGATTGATTTAAAAGAGGTTTGAAGAAAATATTCAGATTACCATTCTTTTTATATATGTTTACAAAAACCTGTAAATTGTTTCAGAATTTAATTCTGAGAAATTTTTTTCAAATAGGCTTTTCAGATACCATATCAACTAGCAACACTTTTGTCGAATCATGGCAAGTTTTAGAAAATCTCCGCCATATTAGGCCAAGTGACGTGTTGCAAAATACATTCTGGAATTCATAAATAATAAAAAGCTTTCCCATATGTTACAACATTTTCGCCGATGACTGCGTATATCATACAAAAAAGTATTTCAGAAACTTAAATATGTGTAACAATCACAGGAGCAATTCACATATACATACATATATGACGACATAAGAGCATATCCCAACGGAAACTCTAATTAAAGCGTCCCTCATTAACACCCTGGTAGATTTTACTCATTGACCTTATAACGTTTTTATCCTAACCTTGCAATTTTTAAAATAGATACATAAGTTAAAAATAAAAAGATGAGAGATAAGCGAGTTGACGGTTATGCCGAATTGATTCGAATCGATCTGCTTGATTTAGGACGCGGAATTTATAACCCGAAATCTGATGAAAATATTAAACGGAAATGTTTCTTTACACAGGCTCAATTTGCTTGGCGATATATGTTATGGCTCGATGATTTTATTTTATCGTAATGGATTTACATCATATAAAGCTAATATAGTAGAGTTCACATTAATGGGAAAATAAAATTGATGCTGCATCACGATCAATTGCTTTCCACTACATTTTAATAGAGAAATAACCGATCAGGTCAATTTATATAAAGGATCGCGTTTTTATTACGGAGATTGCCTGAAAACAAATTCATCAGAATTATATGTCCAGTAATTGGAGTATAATAACGTGATATATCGCATCTAGCTAAAATGAATTTAAAAAAAGAGTTGGCAGCCACAGCATATATGCGGTATTTAGAACTGAGAGTTCTTGTACAAAACAGCAGACTTATTATCGACTTTGCCTTCCTCGTACTCAACTTAAAAATTCACGTCTTTACAAAGGAATTTCTTCACCTTTTCAGTCGGTAACTGTAGTATTCGTTACGTGTGAACCTGAATAGGGAAGTACTGTCTCTAGTGGCTTTCACGAGGCTAAGTATTCTGTAAAACAAGGCCAGATAAAAACTTTTAAATGCCTTTGTTAACCTAGAAACCGTTAACGTTACCATTAATAGAATTCACCATGTAATGATTTTATAGATTTTGCTACAGAGAGCGTAAAAAATACATAAATTCCTATTCGAAAATGCATAATTAATAATTTAATTTCTAATTATTAAGTTTAATGGAACATTAAGAATTACGTAAACCGATCTTAGTTTTCGTTCTAATCTACATACTGTGACTAAAAGCTTATAACTGAAACTCTGACGGATTACAAAATGGGTGGGCAGCTGTTCCTATGTTATTTTCAGAGCAGTCTTTGAAGAAATTCTGATGATGTGCATCATTTGCATCCAAGTTCTAGCCATCTTCGACCAATAAATATCTCTTTTTAGATGATATATTGGGTAACGGCATTGTATCATATAACCAGTCAGGTTATAAAGTAGAATGCAATTGTACCTCTGCCATCTTGAATATCAAGCATAATATATTAAAACAAAAATCCAAAAGAAAAAGTGAAAAAATCCCTTACCACAAAAATTGAAGATACAAATCTAAATACGTACCTATTTCGGCAAGGTTTACCTTAGCCGAAAACACTAAGTTTAACACTGCTCTTCACTTGTTTTCTACTGAAGATGGCAACTTAGTTGCCGAAATACGTATTTAGATTTGTATCTTTAATTTTTGTGGTAAGGGATTTTTTCACTTTTTCTTTTGGATTTTTGTTATAGTTTTCAAGCCACAGTCTCCACCCATCACAGGATAATATATTAAAACGACCAAACGGGTTAAAGTATTAGGATTTTAGTAGGGATGTAGTATACTGCATCAGAATACTTTACTCGAGGTCTTGGATTATGCTAGTTAATCTGCAAAGGCAAAATCACTTGTGGAGAGAGTTTGAGTTGGATCTGAAGTGTTCTGTGCGCTGCTTTTATCATGCGGGGTTCGTTAGGGGAACACTGAGTACTCTACTCCTTTGAGCTTCCGCTTGCGTTTAAATGATATCAAAAACCTATTGTTCTTTTGAGCAATCGGAAATAAGCTCTGCAAGAGGTGGATTAATGATAACTTAAACTAAGTAAGTCAATTCTACCAAAATTGAATATCCTTTGTTTGGACCGGTGAAGCCTAGTACACTATCGCATTAAATTTGAATATTTAACCAGCTTTACTCTTAACACCATAAGATTGTGCCAAGAATATACTCGCTTAGTTCACACAACAACATGCTTTCCATGTCCAGCAATAGGTCTAAAATCACCTGCACGGGAACATTAAAGCAATAGGGATTTCTGCAAGCAATTTTACTATTAAAGGTGACTTGTATTATCTATTAATAACAATAATATTATTTATTACGAAAACCAGTTATGGAGTAAATATATCAAAAAATGCGCACATATTAACTTATAATTAATTCCTAATTAATTATATTAAAACCGTTTTACAAATAGTGTAATTATCTGATAAAGCATTATCTTGAATTAACTAGTACAACACAAAATTACCTGAGGACAAAAAGAACCAGAAATAGAGTCTAACTAAATTAGTGGAAAATGTCCGTAAAATAGGAATTTGCTATTCTGAGGATGCGGTTTATAGGTGCATTCCTGAAAATATTCGTAGTAGCGCTTGGCAGAGCAAAGGTCACAGGAAAGCAAGATGATAGTCGGGGAACATGGAAATTAATCAGAGATAGCAAGTGAGATGAACGATCCATGAACTAGTTTCTGAATAAATCGGGCACTGTGTATTTCACGTCGTTCAGTTACAGATTGCATATCAACAGATAAGTTTAAGCAATTGCTCTTGGAGGGTAAATACCGTCAATTCGGAATGAAAGAAATTTAAGGATCTTACGCTGTACACGTTCAACAGAAAGCTTACGACGGAGATTTTTTTTTTTTTTTTTTTGCTTTCATGGGCAGGTTTAACCCCGTGAGGCAACTCGGCCTTAAGACCTATTGTGCCCCCATGATGTCTTAACCCTCTCGACCTGGTTGTACTCGAACAAACAGGTCCGCAAGTTGGTCGAGAGTTAATTTGCTTATACTGGGTTCATCCAAACGAGCGACCCCTAGACAGCTCCGTCTCTCCCTGTCCACTGCCGGGCAGTCGGCAAGGAGGTGCACAGGAGTTTCTTCTGCTCTCCCACAGTTTCTACACAGGGGAGAGTCCACTCGCCCCATTCGGTGCAAATGCTTATTTAATGAGCAGTGGCCGGTTAGGACTCCCGTAAGAAGTCTCAGTCTGGCCCTGCTCATAGAGACTGCCTTGCGGAGTCTTTCGTCGCCCGGATAAAAACCGAGGATTTTACAGTGTCTCACGCCGACTAGTCCATTCCAATAGGAGCGGTGACTAGCAGCAAGTTGAGATCTGACAAAGGCTTTGATACCGCCATAGGAACTCCCGCACAACGGTTCTGGACCAGTGAACGGTAGACCACTGGCGCCTCTAGGTAGTTTGTCAGCAATTTCGTTGCCTCTAATCCCAGAGTGACTAGGCACCCATCTCAGCGTAATGCTGTGATGACGGAGATAATAGGGCGACCAAATAAGTGAAGCATATTCTAAGGAGCTAACAACAAATGCAAAATAAAGAGTTTTTAATGTGGCACAATCAGTGAAGTACTTGGACGAACGAATGATGAATCCCAATATTTTTAACGTTCGCGAACAAATGTGTGGCAAGAAGGTAGGACACGCAAAGAATACAACACCAAGATCCTTGAAATTGGATAACTTTTGAACCGCCACGTTATTAATCATATATGATGAATATTACGCCTTCGTGAGTAGGAAACGAAACAACATTTGTTTATATTTACTTTAAGTGCATTGGTAGTGCACCATTCCACAAAAATATCTAAGTTATGTTGCAGAATTGCGATATACTCATCAGAGTTAATAACCATATACATTTTAATATCTATTGGAAACACTTTGCTCTCCAGGCGGAACAATGTGCCATTGATTCATCTAGCAAATAACGGCTATGCATGCTTTTTATTTTTTACAACTTGAGCTGATAAATTTGAGGCAGTTAAGATGCAGCCATTAAATATTCAGCGCAATGTTTAACGGGTATTTAATATTAAATTAAAATAAAACACATAATTGTTAAATCCACAGCATTAGTGTCTGACAGTGGCGGCCTTTGCATGTATTTGGAGGACGACAGACGCATTGCTTTCAGATAGCACGGTGATTAAATTTTTGAAGCTCATCATTGAGTAACCTTGCAACATGCTGAAGAGTAAATTATCCACTGTATTGTATGGAAAACATAATCTTCATAGTGTGGCGAATATGCACTCACAACGATTACAGTGGTCAACAGTGAAATTGCTTCTTAGGTGAAAGTACCCAATCCTGAATGAATTCAACGTGCTGAACACGAATATCACATTGAAAAAAGTTGATTGGCTCACGTTCCAGAGATATTGACGTTTTGTCCATTGTATAGATGCTATTGCATAATGTAATGCAATTTAGTGAGAAATTACGAAATTTTGCGTCATATTGCATCACCCCTTCATGCTATTGTTGGACAATCAGTAGAAATGCTCCGATTGTTACTGAAAGAATATTTTTAATGCAAATGCGTATAATTAGATGAATGTGTCCTCTTGTTTGAAGAATTAAATATTTTAGCTCTGCCATGTGTAAAAACAATTGAAATTTTAGCATTTCATAAAACAAACCAAAAAACATTTATGAAAATCCGCTATACCTATAAAATCATGCAAAACAATGAGTTATGGAACTGACCGTGCTGGTAGCTGAACGATTTGCACCCCAGAGGTGCTGGTTCGATGCATGCCTTCTTGCTCGGATACGATGTCAAGGGTTCGGCAAAATTTCAGTGGGGATAGTACAATACCTCACTCATTAAATGTCAGAGCCTAGAACTGTCAAGGTGTATTCCAAAATCCAAAGAAACAAGCAAAACAAGTTGTATGAAGTAAATCCTAGATAGTGAGCGCAAATATTTAATAACAAATTAACTAATCCCTTAAAATTGGTAGAGTTTAAATTCAAATTAAAAAAAAAATCTAGAAAAAGACATTACACTATAGAAACAGTTGTGGCACGTATCTAACAGTAACTATCAACAGTCTTTATATATTTCTTTTTGTGTAGGTAACTTTACCATTAATATTCAAAATTTTAAATTGTAACATTTTCTTTTAATTATTTCTGACAATGTCCATCTTCTATCACATCATGTTATGCAAGTAGAGAATAAATCCATAAGCAATTATGAAGCGGTTAGCAACGTCTATAAATTATATATATATAAAAGTGACTGTAACTGATGAGTATACGGTTTAAAAGGCTAAGTGAAAAGAAAAGGAAGAGTATCCTCTTGAAGTAGTACTTGAGTACTTTATAGTTGTGCGTGTATTTTTTGTAAAAATTCCTTTTTGTGTCTGCGGCTAATCTGTTGTATTCCGCTGTACTCGCTTTGTAGAGTTCACCAGTCTCCCGAAATCCACGCTATTTTTGGTATAATATACTAATCTTTGTTAGTCACAAATTTTTCTGATGCTTCGGCAAATATTTACCGAGAAAGAGTTTGTTTCGGACAGAAAGCGTTAAAAAACACCAACTACACAACCTCGCCAACTGCCTTTAATCCGCTGTTCTCCTGGTACTATGTAGAGAACTAATCGTTAACACGCAGATAATTAAGTTCATCCAAACTGTTCTTGAAAATGCAATGAAACCCTTAGTAGCTCTAAACAATTTCATTTTGAGAACTTGCGTTAAATAGTCTGCGATATTAGGCTGCATCGAATAGTATAGTATAGTATAGTTTTATTGTTTGTAATTAGGCCACTACAGAACTTGTCAGTTAATAAATAATTATGTACTATGTACATTTGTCGAATTAAAAAAATATAAATATATCTAAAGTATATAGTATAAAATGTACAAAACAAACAGTAGAGCAAAGCAAACATGTATCATGTATAAAAGTAGATAAAATAATAAAGAAAATAATTGAACCAAAAATGTACATACGGAGATACAAATATATCCTTCTAGTTAAAACTGTCATTCATGGACAAATTCGTCCACAGTATAGCACTGCCTCTTCATTAGCAGCTGTTTTACCCTGGTCTTGAATCTACCGGTTGGTAGTGTTTTTAATTCCTCTGGTAATAGACTATACAGCTGTGGGCCCTTGTAATTAACCGATAACTTAGTTTCGGACAGTCAGTGATATGAAGTTCGTAATTCCTTTCTTGTACGTGTAGTGTACGCGTGGCTGTTTCCGTTTCTGGTAAATTGTGACTTGTTGTTATGGACATAGAGAATAAATACATACATAAATAAATAAATAATGTGCTTTATTGTCAAGAAAAATTATAAATTAATTTTGTCGACAAAGCAGAGTAATTAACAAATTTAATAATTAAAAAGGTACATATACAATAAACAGAGATATAAAGTGTCAGATATACTTCAAACCAAACAATAAACCACGAGATTGCACTGCTCGCCCAAAGTAAGAAAACGGGACATGAAAGGTTCCAGGAAAAGAAATTTAATGTTACCACTCTCCGCAAAAATCGCCAACAGCGTAAAGAGGTTGCTGAAGAAGGTAAGATTTTACCTTTCTGCGAAACTGGACATATGTTGGTATCGATTTGAGTTGGATTTGGAGAAGGTTGTAGAGCTTGATTGCTTCGTAGAAGATTGAGTTCTTAGTTAAATCTGAACTGGGTACAGGTAACTAAAGGTCATGTTGCAAGCGTCTTGTAACGTGGTTATGAAGAGGTCTTTTCGGTAAAGCACTAATATATTTACGAATTAGTGAGACAGGATTTTATAGTTTAAAAAGTATGTTCTGCAGTGGTCTCTGGTCTCTAGTTGAAACGTGTAGCGAATTGCCCATTTTTGCAGTTTGAAAATAGTATTGAAGTTGTACAAACTACAGGTGCCCCAAAAGGGCAGCGTGCAGCGAAGATGGGATTGAAAAAGGGCAAAATAAGTAATGCGAGCAGTAGAAGGATTGAGCTCCCTGGCTACAGATCTGATTGCAAAGCACGCAGAAGACAATTGTCTTTTGGAGAGATTGTCCATTTAAGAGTATCGTCAACGATAAGTCCCAGGAATAACAGATTGAACCATATTGACGGTGTCGTTATCGAATAGACAAGGTTGCTGCAGTGCACCTTTGTAAGGTAGAACGACCGTTTTGTCTTTGTTATGTCAAAGGCAGTTGGAGTTACACCAATGTTTGATGGTGGTTAGCTTCTTCTTCGATATAACACTTTCTAGCTCCTCTCTATTTGGGTTGCTCCAAGTGATGCTCCAAGATGCTGGTGTCATTTGCGAAGAGACAAAATTTTCCAATGATCTTTAAATTGGTGATGTCATTGATGAAAAGAAGAAAAAGTATTGGACCAAGCACTAAGCCCTGCGGAACGCCATAGTCAATTCCCATACGCGATGAGGAGGAACTATGTCCTCTCACTATCTGATTCCTATTCAAAAGATACGATTTGAACCATACCAGAGGAGTACCACGAATCCCAACAATTAATAGCAATGTATCAACAGTTTTATTTGTGATTTATAAAGATGTTGACCAATATTTAAAGCATTGTTTGCATGGCATCTTTAGTGACAATACAAATATTGTATAAGTTTGCTTGTTTTCATCTCATGCTTAGCTATGTTTTCGCTCTTCATAGGTTAATTACTACAAGTTCAAAACACTGTTCAGGTGTATGATTTTTGAACAATTCTATTGCGTACATGTCGAGAATGACATATTGAAATCCTACATTTGCTATCGCTTTTCTCAAAAGATACAAAACTGAATAAATCAAACTTCTTGTGCAATGTTTGCACAGAAAAAAAATAGAAGCTTTTGATAACTCCAAAAACTAAAAATCTCTCGCAGATTCCTTTGGTCTACTTATTTATTAGCGTGTAAGAACCGGACAGGAGAATTATTTCATTGTCCCAAGTAGTCCATAACCTACAGTGTGGGATACCTCGAACACGGAACAGAATTATTTCCATTGGAAAAAATGTCATTGCCACTTAAAGAAATAACTGAGCACGTCATGGCTAGAAAACAGAAAATAAATCGTTTTGCAAAAAGATATTTCATAACCACATTAAATCTAACTCGATTATAAAATTCCATAAATGTAATTCTGAAATAATTACAGGAAAAGCTTTAATTGGAAAATCTATTTCTTTAGTTTTCCCACTGCCGGTTCCCGTAGAAACGAATGACAACGATGAATATATCACTTAAAACGCGTTTGATATTCATATCTGAAACATTCACTTAAAAGCAAAATAGCTATTTACTATCTTAATTCTAATTTGTCGATTTTCATTGTTTAAGGGCTAATTGTCCAAATGAGGAAAGGGGTCTTGAAATATAGCTCTGACTTTGTATGCAGTTTATATTTTATGATTGTCTCATTACTTTTATTAGGCAAACAATTATCATTCTGTTTATTTCTCGGTTCAAGTGGTTCTGGAATTTCCTATTATACTAAATTCAATGTTCGTACGATATTGTCTATGCACACAAAAGCAGTTAAAAGTTTTCTCATCTCAGTTTTTAACTTACTTTCTTTGTATGGAGCTAGGTAGTAATAAAGGTAGATTACTTTTTACAAGTTACCCGGCAAGTTGCACATTTTATTTACTAGTTTATGCGTGTGTTCAAAAAAGAATTTAGCAGTGTTTGATATCCACAGTCTCAGTTCTATAAGAACTGAGTAAATTGAGTGACCACTCCGTGAAATTAAATAAAATTTAAAATCATGACAAAAATCACAAAAAAATCTCTAACTACATTTCTAAAAGAGCAAAATAATTATGAAAGTCATACTATGGCAAAAAAAGGGAAATAAATATGATTAGCAAACCATGTATTTTAGAGGTACAATTTTGTGTTTTATTTAAACTCCTCTGTAATAGTAACAATAAATCTTAACGCACTAGACTATCACTTCATTACTCAATGTCAGTAGATATTTTCCTATCTCCTAATGAAGACAAAGAAAATTAATGGTTTTCCCTCTCAAAATGTCTGAAACAGAAACGTGTAAACTTAAACAATTCAACTCGTGCGGAGGAGCTTATGTTAAAAAAGAATTAATTACTTAACACAATATTTTTTGAACTATAAATTATATTTGAACTAGATTATATAAATTACATGTTTTTCCAGCACGTTTCGATAACTATGTTATCTTCCTCAGTACCGTTATAAACGTACAAATTCAACCATAAACAATCGAAAAACATTAAAACCATTATCAGAGAATGCAACATTGTAATTTTAATATGTAATTAAAGTCACAGTATAAAAGGCCAAATAAACGCTACAACACAAAATCGTAAAAAAAAACGGAACGCTAGTCCGTGCTTTTATCTAATCTTCATTTTAGTTTCCTTATGATTTAAGTTTTGTATTATAACTTTGGATGCGCGAGTG
The DNA here is from genome assembly GCA_949128085.1 of Cetonia aurata. Lineage (NCBI taxonomy): Eukaryota > Metazoa > Arthropoda > Insecta > Coleoptera > Scarabaeidae > Cetonia > Cetonia aurata. The sequence goes on from OX421885.1 coordinate 7,187,669, forward strand.
TCTCTTCCTGAGATATGTATTAATAAAATACATTATTGCCGAAAGTTAAATTAAAATTGAAGATCTAAATACAAACGTGTCACAATGAACTGGCTCATTAGAATTTTTTTAAATTCTATTGAAAATTTGACTTTAAAACTTCCGAAATACCCATTATCAACTATGATCTGTTTAGCGAAATTATTTAATATATCACTTGCGGTATAGCACAACACCGTTGATACCAACATTATTATTTAAAACGGAATGATGTAATTCTTATTGGTCTAGCGAATTTTTCGCATCATTTTTGACCAGCTTGTAGGCTTCCTTATCCTTAAACTCAATCATATTTGAGATATTTACATTTTTATTGAACTCTGGATGTTTTCATCCGTTACGATAAAATTTAATCTTTCGTAGGATAGTGGACGTTGAAGTGTTCTACCAATGTGTATGCAAGGAGAAAACGTATATATTCTGTGTCATACTCGCCATTATTAAATCTTATACAAGGTATTCCAAAAGTCATTTCTAATATAAGAAGCTATAGATTAAGCTAATAGAACTTTCTCTTTATAAAACATGGTGATTTATTTTCTTATTGCTGCATTAAATACTGTGCAAGATTCTATACCAACTGGTATTGATCTTAGCTTCTACTATTCTGGATAGTTTTCGAAATATTAACATCGTTGCATAAAATTGCCTGACACAGTCAGCCTAATAAAACTATCTTTTTCCTGCAAAACACTGTCTATTATGAAATCTATAAAAAGAAAAATAAGTACTTCCTAATTCTTCGAAAATGTTTTATTTACTATGTGTATAGTTTGCTACCGGTTTCGGTTTACACCTTCATTAGGCAGTAACATGCAAACTTAGCTCTCTATAATAGTCGCTAAATAGTAAATATTGAAGAACTGATAGTACCACAATATAAAGATACGTAGTGTCGTGGGTAGACGCTCTCCTGCATCACGTCTTACAGATAGAACTACACCCCTAATATTATTTGTTGAAGTAATACATTGTTTATTTTAGCATTTCTCGGTATTTATACTTGAGATATAAGTTGGGAGCAGTTTCCCAATTGTTAGTACACTTTATTGTATTACTGGATATTCACATTATTAGATCCTAGCAACCAAAATGAAAGCAAAAACTAAGAAACTACACAAATTTATCTCTATAGAAGTATTGAATGTTTTTGAGGATATCCGTCATTTATCTGATGCTGCCTTGTAATTCATTCAGAAGGTGATCATTTAGACATTATGATTGCATTTACCTAGGTTACGATAAAAAAATATATATAACGGCCAATATAGGCAAGAAGGAGTGGGAAGAATATATGAAAAGCACACCGAAAATAAATGACGAAGATACTAATGAAAAAACGATGGAAGACAACATAAGAACGGAAGATATAGAGGAGCTCTCAATAAATGAATTTGATGAAGAGATAAATGATTTAAAGAATGGAAAAGCATCAGGGTCTGATAAAATTTGTAATGAAATGATAAAGACCGCAGGCAGAGAGATGAGGAAAAGGTTATACGGACTGATGCTGTAAATATGGAGGAAAGAATCAATTCCTACGGAATGGAAAATAGGATACATAGCACTCATATCAAAGAAAGGAGACCTAACAAAATGTCAAAACTACAGATGAATAACGTTGCTGAACACAGCATACGAAATATTAACAACGCTAATTTTAAAAATATTAAAGGCATACTCAGAAAGCAAAATAGGAGAATATCAGTACGGATTTAGAAAAGAAAAGTGAACAATAAACACTCTACATGTATTAACCCAAGTAATAGAAAAAAAAGCATGATAGTGAAAGATGCAAAAGCACTAGCAATACCTGAAAAATTAATAACACTAACAAAAATGACGATAGAAGGATCAAAGGCAGCAGTGCTTACACATGAAGGGACAACGGAGACAGTAGAAATTACAAAAGGAGTGAGACAAGGGGATGGGCTATCAGGAGCAATAAAAGGGAGTAAGGCCACGGGAAATATACTAACAATATCCGTTCAAATGCTAGCGTATGCAGATAACATTGCGGTAATATCGACGAATAGGAAAGAGCTGGAAGAGACGACAAGCAAACAAAAGAGGACTAGAGATTAACCAGCAGAAAATGATATATATGAGAATAAGTCTATTAGGAGACCTGTTACTGCGCAAAGACGATTCCTGCTGGAGTTTTGGTAATTCTTCAGTGTTCTTTGTTAATGATTCTTTAGTCTTTACATAAATCTGCCTGGTTGCGTTATTCCAGTATTTTTTATGTATTTTATGAACACAAATCTTTCATGCTGTGTTTTTTTTAAACACTCCTACAACAGGTTCTGCGTCTATACACGATTCTTTTATGGCTAACGCATCTGTTTTTTCGTTTCTTTGATTCCTGAGTCTGGCTATTTAATTCTCAAATACATTTCCGAATTAGTCTTGATTATACCTTGGAATTCAGATACACATTCAACATCGCCTGTCTGTTACAATACAGATTCGCTTGTTTTGATAAGCCATCTCATTTATGGCTGTTGCACAATGCAATATTTCGTATGACTCTGCTTGGGGCAGAAGCAGTCAACATTGTCGAATAATTAAAATCTGCCTCTAAAACTATACGCAAAATTTATTTTGCATTTTTTCATACATTACAAAAAAAATCGTCATGTAAATTGCGCCAAACTTTTTAGTATGTATGGCGGTTCATCCATATTAGCGAACTTGCTCAGACTAGAGGTCAAGCAACATTCTCAATGTGTCTCATCGTGTCGTTTGACCACAGTTCTTTCAAATGAGTTCCAACAACAATATACAGGTCCCATCCAACGCACGTTAATGAGTATGATTCTCTGCCAAGAAAATAATGGTTTCTGATTTTATTATATGCAGCTAGAAAGACAATCGAATATATATAAAGGTAACAAATGAAGATTGCAAACTGGTACATATATATTTCAAAATAGCACAACTACATTAGAAGATTAACAAAAGAATATTGGGCAATGATACCAAAAATATTATAAAGTAACTCCCTTTATCTGAGTCTAGAGCTTTTGAAATGCTTTATTTCGTCATCACTGGTACATTTATAATAAGACAGCAAATTACGCATGAGATGTGATAACAAAATGAGGTTACCAGTCGAAATTTCCACTAAATAGATATGTCGAAGTCATATGGCCTGATATCATTTCTAAAAGATTAATGGATATTCTTGCAATCTGAGATGTCACATTCTTGTCTCTACCATTATCACCAAATGGAGGAGAAGAAGGCATTCCATTGTTGTTGTAAAAGTAGTTGTCATTGATCCTGTTATTATTAAACACGCCAGTATTGTATCCGCTCTAGTTTTGATTCTTTGAACTTCATTGACATTAAAGTATTTACCACTTGTAACAACTTGATTTGTTTACTCCAGAGCTTTGGCGATCTAAGACCATCTAGTAATCTAGTTCCATCTTTCTCATGAATGCTAGTGCGGTCGTTTTGGAAGAAATGATGGTGTTTGTGTAACGTGTACGGCGTTTTGCAGTTTCTCCCGCACTAAGTTGTTGAATTTACTGTTGGTCAAAATGCCAAGATCATTTGCGTATTTCAAAGTTATGCTCTTCATTATTCAGTTTTACTAATAGCTGCGACCAAGTTGCTCTGCGGACAAGCTTCTCCTACCCTTACAGAATGATGATTGTGTATGCTAATCTTTCTATAAGCATGCAATATCCACCCGCAGCTTGTCTCAGAAATCTTTTTATTCGTCGCCGTTTTGAAGATTAATCCTGCGAAAATATTATGAAATACTCAAATAAGAGAATTACAATTAAGATGATTTAAACTAGAACAAATACAAGACTTAGATCTAGTATTTGTTTGATACAATTCTTTTTTTCTCTCTGAAACGTTATACTCAGAAATAATAGTAAATATTTTTTTTTGTAGGTATAACTTTTATAAAGCTACATTTATGTATAAGCTAATAACCACACATTTAAAACATTCTTGTATAGACGCATATTTGAGTGTCAAAATCATAATTATTCTAAATACATGGTAATATAATATATCGATATTGATGAATTCGCATTACATGAGTTTAATCAGTAAGTTCTATAAAAATTGTTTCCAATGCTAGATATGCTTCAGTGTTATTCTGCTTTCATTCAATTTGTAATACTTGAATACTGGTCCGGCATTTCAATTCATTTCAATTATTTTCAGTTAAAAATTCTTGTTATCTATGGTTATACAGGACTGTTTAAAATTCTACAATGTCTTCTTATTTAATCGTATTATATATATATATATATATATATAGGAAGACGTTGTAGAATTTTGATCAGATCTATCTATATACCCATGAGAATTTTTAACCAAGAAAAGGTCAAGGAAAAAAAGGAAAAGGTAAATTATTTTCAGTTTTCTACTGATGTGACATGCGTAAGGAATTCCATATTGGGGAAGGTATTCCTTAACTTGCAATTCGTGTCACAACAGTGTTTGTCTTGCTGAATTCAAACGACGAACAATAATGCAGATACGTTTCTAGATGTCTATCTTAGTAATTAGTCTTTAATTGCGAGTAATGCGAATGACTTCCGGCTATAAAGTAATAATAATATGTCCCTACTAACACTCTAAATTTTTGGAATTATGATGACTAGTGCCATTAACAAGAAACATATTTGTAACATTATACTCAACATTTATTAAATGAAATTGATTAAATCCACATCTTTTTTTATATTGACGGCAATAAAATTTGTTATCTAATTTACTAATTTCAAAATGGAAGTTGTAAATACGACAAGTGCTCATAAAACATGTAGTCAGTATATATTATATACACGGTAGAATGTCCGCGCAAAGACATTAATTAAATTCTATAATACATACAATAGATTTACACATTATGTAATAAACAATAAAATTCAGCGGAATACAATGTTGAAATACAATTCATCCTACATATATTATATAGTATTAGTGTACGGTAAACTTTATCTCAGCGAGATATTTTTTCCTTCATTACAGAAGACATAAACCATATTAAACGTCTATCCAACTATTTTGTTTTGCTTGGCAGCAGCAGTTTGTTTACCTGTTAAATTAAAGGCAACTTTACGTACTTCTAAATCACGTCAAAATTATAAATATTACCTCGTGTAAGTGATATAAACACGAAATAATAAGTGTTGCTTCTATTTCTGTAACAGAATAATTTAAATAAACAAAAGCCACGGTCATAGTTCCCTACATTTCCCAAACTTAAGAATCCACTGAATTGTATCGGAATATCTATTTTCAACTTTCTACTTATACCTACTATCTTACAAAAAAATATTACTTGTTCTGCTTACTTCTCCTTTTAATAAATATGAAACAAATTTTTATCAGGCCCAAAATGTTCATTTATTGGAAGTGTGAGATTCCTTAAGATATTTTGGACACTTTGAGGTTTGTAAACATGTCTTTTTTGTTTGTGGAATTAGAGTTGTTCCTGAATTGAATGATTTATATCCAATATATTTCGTTTAACACGAATTGCTACAATTTAATTTTTTGTAACAACTATCTAATTACAACATGCAAACAAAAAAAGAATTAAACAAAAGAGATGCGCCACGCCGAACATGGACAGTAGTGTTTCGAGCATATTAGCTCTCATCAGCATGCCACGAAAACAAGAACTGGGTATTTGAAAGATGTTTTCTGTTTGGTTAAAACACAGGAACTCTAAGGAAACTTCCTTGCATTCATACCCATATAATTGCTTTGCCTTTAATTACATCATAAAATTCAAGCATACGCAGAATATTGTTTCTCCTGAAAAGTCATATTTCCGCACAGAAAGCGTTCTGAAAAAGTATTTAGGACCAGCGAAAAGATTCTTTGAAATGCTCTCCCAGAGGACTCATTTATGAGTAACAATGAAAATTGAAGAGAGAAATGTGGCAGTAGGGCTTTTTTATAGATTTCAAAACGCAAAGTATGTATAAAGTATTTTCTGATGAATTGAAACAATCGTGTACTTTAACTAAAACCATGTACACGGGTATCCCTAGTTACCTACATTATAACTGTACGACAAGGTGAGTACTATTAGATTTACAAAAATATTATACAAAAATAATAATACTAAACTATATTTGCCCAACAGTGTTACACTATTTACAGGACAACAAATAATTGCGAAACTGTGCGTACAAAACAAAATAAAATAAAATTGATTGCCTAAATAAACTTACAATAACACTAACTACCAAAAAGCAAACACAGAAAATTGATATATTATAAACGTAACCATAAAAAAATAAATGACAGAATTGGTGAAGTATACAACGCCAAGCAATAATAATAATCAAGATAGCTGCAACCAAATAAACTAAACTGGCGCATTAAGCTTAAAAATAAAGAAAGATACAAAATAAAAACAAAGCATTGTAAAACAATATTAATCATAAAATCTGTTAACGATATGTTATTCAATGAACACCAACTGTCAATGAGTAGTAAGCTGGTTTGGAGGTTTATGCAATCAGTGATATTCTCAATTTTACTAAAAATTTTCAGATCATCTGCATACGCTAGTACCTGACAGTTTAGGCTATTCAACAAATCATTAATATAAATATTAAATAATAAAGGGCCAAGATGCGATCCTTGTGGCACTCCATATGTCATTAAGAACTCATAAGAAGAGTATCCATTATAGAAAACGTAAGCTCCTCTATTTACTAAATATGAGTCCATCAATTTAAGCAACATCGGTCCAAAACCAATACTATCCAGTTTGGCTAGGAGCATTCTATGGTCGATCGAGTCAAATGCTTTGGTGAAGTCAGGATAGATAACATCGACCTGCTTACGAGTATCTAAACCTGTTGAGGTACATTGAGTAATGTTAGCCAAGTTTGTTACTGTAGATCTACCAGGTATGAATCCGTGTTTGTGTACAGACAGAAAAGGGTTCACGTGGGCATAAATTCTGGAATACATGCTTTAGCAAAATTGGACAGAATACAAATGGGTCTGTAATTCACGATGTTTTCTCGATCACCATTCTTAAATACTGGTATAACTTTGCACAATTTCCATGCATTAGGGAAGGTAGAAGTTCTTATCATTGTATTAAACAAAATAACCAGAGGCTTCACTAAAGTGTGCATTGGACACTCTCTCACCAAAATACTAGGAAGATGATCATCACCTGATGTCATGTCAGTCTTGAATTTATTTAAACTGGAGAACACATCATCCTTCGTAACAAAACCAATGTTGAAACACGGACAGTAGCTAAATACTTTAGGAAGAACAGCTGCACTCTAACGAAATGCTTTAGAGAAATGTAAAGCAAATTTGTTAACTATTTCCGTAGGTTCATTTAATTCCAAGCCGTTATAAAACATTTGTCCTGGTGTCCTGGACACCACTCTTTTATTGTTAATAAATGACCAAAGAGCTTTAGGATCACTAATAATATGTAATTTAACTGATAAGCTTTATAAGCAGTCTCAGTTTCTAACTTGAGAAGCCGACGAATTCTTTTAAATTCGTTCAAGTAATGTACAAATTTAGTAGATTTCCACTTTCTAAAGTAATACTCCTTCAAATGTAGTAACCATACCATGAACTGCCTAGAGGAAGATATAATTTTGGGCACGCAGCTATCCAAGATTTCATATAGCTTAGAATACAACTTATCCACTGCTGCATTAACATCATCATAGTGGGACAGAAACAGCCAGTCCAGCTCCACCAACCTGGCAATATCCAATGCTGGATGATGAGGGTCTTCCAACACAAATAGAGTCGCGTCTTGTAACACTTCCACTTTATTATCAATATTCATTAAAACAAGGTCAAGCAACCTACCGCTAGCGTTGGTGACACTATTTAATTGGAGTAAGTTTAACGTTCACACAAGGTCAGTAACACTACAGAACGCAGAAACTACTCCTCCACCAGTATCGACCTACCAGATCAAAGTTTCTATCACATCTGTGCACCATGAAGGTAGAATCGAACAATTCTTGACTGTTAATACTGTCATTTAGCCAAGTTTCGGTGAACATTACTATATCGGCATCAAGAATACCACTGGATGAATAAATACTGTCAGTCTTTGTGCACAGCCCTCGAACGTTCTGACAACGAATACGAAATACGGAGGATACGTTGGACAAATTAGCTAGTTTAAAGACGACGAGTTAGTTTTTGCAATAGTTGGGACGTCTCTTACGTATTTGATGTATATGTCCCTCTCACCAGCCTCCTTTCGTCTAACCGACTCTTGTTTTGCATTCCGCCACAAGTGTTGTTGATAGATAGTTCTATCTTTGGAAATACCGATAGAAAGAAATTCCGGAACAAATTTTAAATTTTTTTGAACTGATTCGCTGTTTGCAAGCGTTAATTTAATTGGTATTTTTCGATCAGATTTATACTGATCGAATTTGCCAAGTCTAATAGGATTGGGATCAATCAGAGAAATGTCTGAAGTAGATGCGATCTTCTGCACAGTCAGCTAATCTGCGGCAATTTGGTCACTCCTATGACCACTCATTTCCTCAGGTATGTTGAATAAAATAATATTATTCTTCCTTTTCTCTCTCTCCGACATCTCGTGAATTATAGTTTCGCTTTCACGCAGGTTTACATCTATCTTGGGAGTTGCCTTACACTTAAGGTTGTCAACTTCAACCTTAAGATCATTAACCAAAGATTGTAGTGCTTGCAATTTTTTTAATTGAGCCTTGAAGTCGGAACACTCAGTACAACAGAATGTTAACTTACGTTCTTTACTCTTAAGACATAGGACCTCAGTTCTCGATAATCCGGCACATGTTGTATGAATATAGCTATGACATAGATCACAAACAACTTCTTTTTCAGGAGACAAATCAATTTTGCATACAGAACAGAGCGTAGACATTGTTTGGGGAATCACAAATAAAAACAAAGGGCAAGTACAAAAAAAAAACAGGGAGACACATTACACCAAGTTGCCGATCTTGGTGACTAACAACAACAAACAAGAGGGCCACGGAGGTAAAGGGAAAAAGAAACAAAGTAGGCTGACAAAAGTTTGGAAGAACACTGTATACTATTGAAAATGAAAAACAGCACAAATAAAAACTTTGATCTGAGAAACACCGAAATATTTAACCGAACAAAATATAACGGATTAGCAGTGAAATCAAACAACACACACATAAAAGAAATTAACCGGATTAATGCACAAATTAAAAGATAACAGTTGATATGAGACAACCAAACAACAATCGATTAATAACCGCACAATGAGAGAAAAGAATTCAGAAAAACCCGCTACAGTACCGCACACAATAATAATAATATATTCATCCTTTAGACCGAAGTGGTACAAAAAAGTACATGGTGGTATAGGATAAGTCCATCACCTAAATTAATGAAAAGCTAAATGCAACTTATAGGTATAAATGTATGCAAAGTGTAGTAAGGGACCTTACGCATAACTGTCTGGAAAGCCACAATCGACATTTAACCCGACTTAGAATAAAACTCGGTTAAGGAGTAGAAACAGTTATCAACAAGAAATTTTCTTAATTCATATTTTAGGGTTTTGTATTTAAATCTTTAATAAAAGTGGGAAGCATATTACATAATTTGATGCCAGTATATATTGGATTATTTTCAAAGAGAGTTAATCGATGCGTTGGAATGGCAAAACTGTCTGCACTCCTAGTAAAATATTCGTGAAAATCCTTGTTGCGTGCAATGCTATAGTTAGCACTTTTAATAAAACTAAGTAATTCAAATATAACTAAACATAGAAGTGGCAGTAAATCAAGCTTTTTAAACAGCAACCGACAGGAGTGACGCTCTGGCATTCCCGTTATAATACGTTCAGCTTTTGTCTGAAGTCGAGAAGCTCTCATGATATGAAACTCTCCTCCCCAAAACATAAGACCGTATCTGATGCGTGACTCAAAACAAGCATAATAATAATTTTTTATTATCTCGACAGCGGCGACCTCGGACAATCTGTATAATACAAAGCAAGCTTGTGAAAGTTTCTTGCATAACTCATTTATGTGTTGTTGCCAACCAAGATGTGCTTCAATGTGTAGTCCCAGAAAATTCACGGATTGAACTTGTTGGATAGACTTTCCACTGACCTTTAGCAATTGACTGCTGTTTATATCTGACAATTTTGTTGTGAAATTCATAAATACTGTTTTGTCAACATTCAATTTTAAGCGGTTGGTGGAAAACCAGTTTCCAAATATATCTATACTTTTCTGCATACTTGCTTGAAGTTCACCAACGTTTGAGTCAGCTTGCAGAAAGCAGTTGTCGTCGGCGTACATTGTAAAAGTATCCGCATTGCAACAGGAGAAATAATAATGGCACCAATATCGAACCTTGTGGTACACCTGAAAGTCTCGGTAGCTCTTGTGATTTAATACCCCTTATCACCACTATTTGCTTTCTATTTGTCAAGTATGAAGTCAACCAACGATGTATGACGACCCTTAGTCCGTAGTAATTCAACTTTCTTAACAGTAGTTCATGGTTGACAAGGTCGAGAGCCTTGCAGAGGTCCATATATAAACCGCAGCATTTTTCCCACTGTCTAAATGGTGATAAATATCTAGCAGAGTAGCCATAAGGGCCGAATGGGTAGATTTACCTTCAATAAATCCGTGTTGAACGGGATTCAATACTTTGTTATTTTCCAGAAAACCAAATACTTTATGAAAAACATTTTTTTCTAAGATTTTCCATACACACGACAATATATATATAATATATATAATAATATATATAATAGGTCGATAGTTGGTGATATAATAATATTAATATAATAACATTAAACATTCTATACAATTAATACAATAAATTTTAATATAATCAATTCTTGACATAATTTAACAACAGATAACAAATATCATAGCAATATATACATTTTAAAATAAATTAGAGCATTAAATTAGGAAAAGAAAAACATATTTCTGTATCATTTAATATCGTTGAAAGTTAAGCAATACGAAATTATGGATGTAACAGGTTTGTCAGTATGGAAATATAACGGAGATGTATTCTCACTGTAATTCGAGAATGTTTTGTTAGGCTAAACTTCGAAATTCAGTCCATAAAAGCTGTAACTTAATCCACAAAGTAATCATTGACCAAAGGAGAGTTGGTAGTCTACGATAACAACGTATTAACTAAAAATATTATTGAATATAAATGTTACTAATCCTACGGTGTTTCTGAATGATGCAGAGTAAATTATGCACAGTAAATTAATTTTCATTTAATCCTTCTCAAGTATATAAGAAAAAAGGTCTTTGATTAGAAGAAAAAAATGTTAAACTAGATTGCATACTAATTTCAGCTAAAATTTCCCTCTTTAATTTCAAACATGAGCAACACATTTCCAAGCAGCGAATGGTATCGTATACATTTCCAACATTAAAAAGTAGACTTGATTTACTTTTATGGTTTAGCGAGCGCGCGAATTAGAAATATAATAACTATTGACTAATCGTGAAAAGCTAAGGAAAAATGTTGAAAATAGTAAAAATATACGAGCTTTTTAACCCGAGAAGGTCGAAAATACGATGTCATAAATTCTAGTCTTCGTTTGTGGTTGAAAGTTCCGGAAATTATTGTAGTACGCAAGCCTGGAATGAAACTTGGTAAAACAAGGTAGGATCTGCCCTAATTTAAAAACTACTTTCTGCTATGGGAACTCTGACGAAATTTTCTGTTGTATATTACTCAGCCAGGCAACCTAGTTTAGAAAATAATTGCACATTTCGAGACGAAAACAAGATAATTCAAACCAAGCTTAGCAGTAGATAACCAAGTTAGAAATTGAAAAAAAAAACAAGGGTTAAGGTTAAATCCAATTGCATATCGTACATATAATGGTACAAAAGTACAGTATTAGTAATTAATTATATAAATGAATACGTAAAGAAGCACACTGAGAAAAGGAAATGTGGTAAGTCACCACAAAATTTGGTTGTATAGAAACAACAATAAATTGGGTTAGTACAACCTATAAAATGTTAACTTAAAACAACGTAGTATTGTAGTAACATTTAAAAAATACCTTCAACACTACTATTGTTTTAGGTTTTATGGGTGGTATTAATGCAATTTATTGTTGTTTATACACTACTCAATTTTACTTTGACTGAACACATTTTTTTCTTAGTGCATTTGAGTCAAACAAAAATACAACAAAAAAACTATAAGCAAAACACTGTGCGAACGTTGTCAAATATATGACAGCGCAAATGAAACAGGTAGCATGCCAGAAAAAATACAAGACAAAAACTGATATGGTGATAATAACAGGAAAAAAAACAAATATATAACTCGTCTTACGATACGCTTTTGGAAAAAAAGACACAATAAGCATCAACGTTTAAATTTAATTAAAGTGCTTGTATTTTCTACGGAATTTTATATTAAAAATATCCCTTCCATTGTACCTTCCTTTCGGAATATTTGAACATTTAAATTGTTGTGAAATATTTATTATGTTACATGTCGTTCGTTTGTCCTTAGTTGTCCTCCATGGCGAATACAATTTCTTTTTTCCACAACAAAAGAATTTTAGAGATTCAATACTTCTAAATAGAACCAACTTCTATAGCTATAGCATAAAAAATCTATGCGCCGATAACTTAAGATCATGAAAAGAGACTAATTTACTAAAACAAAAGGAAGAAATTGCAGTAACACAGAACTGAATGAGAGCGTGTTCAGAAAGAATAACGACAAAATTTGTCTGCACTTGTATTTAGAAGTTAAGTGCATCTTGCAACACATTAACAAATTAGAGAAAAGCGAATGGCTTTTATATCAAGTTTCTAAAAAGATCTTATTATTTCTGTGCAGTGTAAATAACAGAAAAACAGATGTAAAATTACAAGCTGTCGGAGAACTCTTTCTGTTTATCTTAATTAGTATTTCTACAAAAATGTGTTTCAAGGTTACCCACAACATTTTTGTTTTTATATGTAGTTATCCCTTTAATTTTTTTTTATACACATTATTTCAAGCTAAACAATATGCATATTACTGAAACATGCATCGCACGTTGTGAACAATAGAACCAGACCTTACAAAAACTAGATTTCATTGTTTGGACAGTGGTACTATGCACTCACATTTGACATTTCCGTGTGTTACAAAAACATATATAATTAACCAATAATTTAATATAACAGTAGGTATTCCTAAAAAAAATTCCCTACATGAACTGTTCGTTTTCAGCGTTTTACATAAAACAGCAGGCAATATTTCAAACCAAAGAACATCGGCTGTTCGTAGTATTCTTTTTTGCTAATATTACTGTTTAGTATTTTAAGCATTTATTATTTGTATTTAATCTTATTATATTTAGAGAACCCTTACTTCATCAGAATCTGGGTTTTGCCATTCAATTATTTCGGTTTCAAATTTCTCCTATTTTAAGTTAAAGTTTTACACCTTATATATTTCAATAGCTCACTACCTGGCTGTAGGTATTAGATTTTATTTATACAAACTTATCTATTCATAGATATTGCCGTAGCTATTATATCCCCAATAATATTAATACTACTGATGAGTTATGGTCAACATCCGCTGTAAATTATTCGAGAATATTTAATTAACCTTTACAACTGGAATTTACCCAATTCATCCCTTTCTGGGAATCAGGATAATTCTATTTATTTAATATATTGTACAGAGGTTTCCTCTACAAAAATTCACAGAGCACAGTCAGTCTTCCAGCAACATTTCAAGCATCCAATTCAATCATCATCACAGTTTTTAAGTTCAGATTTAGAGTGTAATAGTGTCCTATGTTTAAGTGTTAAAGTTTAGTGCTAAGGGTTTAAGTGTTGATTAAATTATATTTAAAAGGCATACCCGTGTTTCATTAAAAAACTGTCACCAAACAAATTAAAAAGAGTGAGGTTTAAGTAGTAAGAACTACGTTCTTACGTTCACTAATTAAAAAGAAGTTTATACGGTAGTTACGCCCCGTGAACGGTGAAATCATCCACATACAAAACAATTACAAATAGTCGTTTGCAAACTATGTATATGCATATATATTGCTATGATATCTTTCTTAGAATGTTAAATTATGCAAAGAATTGAGTACAATAAAATCTATTTTACTTATATTATCCAATGTTTTATTTTAATGCATTGAGGTATAGTATTTTTGTAAATTTCGATTAGCACTTACTTTGCCTTACAGTTTAATTAGTAAGGTAACCAGGTAACTTATTGCAAGCGAAAGTTTCATTTTGTTTTTAAAGCATTTCAATTAAAATGCGTACAGGGTATTTCAAGGTTAAATATTGTTTTCTGTGTATCAACGTTTATTGACTGAAATTTAGAAACTTGTACATTTGTGTTCGATTGAAGTTGGTGACAATATGCTATAATATTTATTCTTCTTCCTAATAGTGATTTGAATTTTCATATGTTGGCGTAGCGAATTATGAGAAGTCATTAAGGTTTTGGTTGAAAATTTAAATTGTTTAATATAGTTTAAAACGATTGAATTTGGTTCTAGTCTGAGTAAAATATTAAATGAAATATTTGTAATAATTTGTTTTATATAGTATATGAATCTACTCACCTGAGGTCATATGTTAAAATACTATTTCTCTGTCACATTTTCGTTAAAATTGCACTGCCACGAATAAAATTTGTAAATCACAAGAAATTTCGTTTTTATTTCATAAAAAGTTAGAAGTATATCACTTAACGATAAGAGAATAATCACAGTATAATTTCATTGAATATTAATGAGTATTTAAAGTATTTATAGGGAGCAGACTTGACAGCGATATATCCCATCTCATATCCTGATATTAAATTATATATTCTCGTTAGTAGTAGAGCAAACTCAATCAAGAGGGGGGGAGGCAGCCAGGACCACCTGCAAATTGAGGTGTTGTTAAAGAGTATCACAGATGTTTCTGGGTGGTATTTAATTGAATTAAACAGGTATTTAAATTTTCAAAAATATAATTAAAATTAAAAAATATTGTCTACGAGTTTCGTAGCAATATATTACGCTTAAACCTTATCTATGTGTATTAGATAATCGTGTATGAAGTAGTCGTTCACAATAGCTAGTTTTACAAATGATAGATATATTGTGAAGCTTTAATGTACACTCACCAATACCGAAAATGACTGGTCGAGGGAATCGTATCACTCGTACTAGTTCGTGTGAAAATGATAAAACTGTATTTGTGCGAACGTTATTTTGATGATGTTTAAGTTTATACAATTATAACAATTATACAAGGAACAGTTCACTAATTCAATCAAGCCTTATAAATCTTTTTTTAAAAATTTGAGAGGCGTGTTTGTCAAAAAAAAAATAAAACTTAAAAAAAAACAATAAATTAAGGAAAACCAATCACACAAATAAAAGATTGCCAGACGCAAAGCGTCGAGTCTTTTTACAAGTGACAGGCAAGAATTAAAACAAAAGGAATATACAGGGTGTACCGACGATCCCAAACCAGTCACAGGTGTAGACGGGGGTTAACGGAGAGTGTTGCGGTCTGGCTGGTCTGCCGAGTTGGGGCGTAAGTGGTGCGTTCCAGGTGGAGCGCGGGCTTTCTACTTTCTGCCGAGTGGGGGCGGTAAGCGGACATCAAACGACTGATTAGTAGGTCGGGTATATTCATAAGTATCTCATTGTCCTTGGTTTTGGAGCTTTTAGTTGTTTATATTCGAATTTGTTTTGGTTTTTGTTTGAAGCAACGTAAGATTTTTATTTTTGCGCTAGGAGAGATAGTGAAGAAGGATTGCATTCAACAGATTTTTCGGGTTAGTCTTGACTCAGATTTTAATTTGTCGTGTTTGAAACTTTACCCTGTTCTGTCTTATTTTAACATGTTCTACAAAAGTTTAATGCGACCACAATAATTATTATTAAGACTTTTTTGTTTTTCTCTTGCCATTGTAATTTGCATAAAATGAGCATTTAAATTTTTTTAATTTTATAAATTTATTTCTTGGAAATTTTTTAACATCAATCAATGTTCATCTCATGTAGGTCTGAAGAAGGGTCAATACCAGACCCGAAACGTCACAAAGGCTTGAATAGAACTCAAAAGAAACCCGTATTCTGTGAAAAAAGAAACATTTGGTTTTTATTTTTGAAATAGTAAAATCATTTTTACCAATACAAGAATCTTCAGTAACAGAAACTTGAAGTTTATTCTCGAACGTTTAACTATATAAATATATATACATGTTTGCAATAAAAAAAAAGACAAAATATGTGGAAATCACAAAGAAAGATAGAAGAAACTAAGAGGGGAATTCATTCATTGTATGGCAGCATTATAATTTAATTTACGGTTAAATTGCTTGACAGTACATGTAGATTTTATCTCGTTTGGAAGAACATTGTAGAGTTTACAGCCAACATTAAAAAAATATTTTTCATATCTTGTAGTTCTATATGAGCCTGGGTCTGTGTTTAAGCCGTGTAGGGTACTCTTGGAATAATTCGAACTTTTCAAAAGACGGTTTATATTTATAAATGTACTAGCATAATTCCAAAATATATGTTGAAGGTAAAGTTAATATTTTCAATTTTTTAAGCACATCTCTACACGACTCTTAAAAAGTAATACCAGAAAACATCCTAACAGCACTCTTCATAATCTATTTTACACTTTTTCATAAACATTATTAACTTGTTAGCACAATACTTTTGAAATTTTTCAGTGATAATGACAGTTGTATCGTCCGCATAAAAACATACATGAATATTATTATACTTACTAAGATAAAAAACAAAGATCGTTGATATAAACGACAAACAAAAGGGGCCTCAAAATTGACCCCTGAGGTACCCCCAGAATTAGATTAGCAATATCACTAGTTAGAGAGATTGCTATTTTGACATATTCAGTCCTGTTAAAAATAATATTTTACAGAGTCAAGAGCAGTACCACGGATACCGTATCTAATCCGGCGCCTCCACCAAAATGTCACGTACCCTTCGCTTTGCGTGTCGGTGATAGCTTATGCATCTCACTTAAGATAATTCAAGGGTACTTACCGAAATAGTCAGGTCGGGGGTCCATCTCCGAAAAAGAATAAAACCCCACTTACACTTTCTTGTTTATTTCGTACCACCTTGTACCGTGATCAGCACCAGAATGCCAATACCTCGCCTGCAATCCCCACACCAACCGATGTCTTGCAAAGTGCTGACGAGGTTCCGGCATACCAGCTCCGATCCCTTGATACAATACATTATCTCTTACATCTATTTATTTCTATGTAGTAGAACTTTCCGTGGCAATAGTTTATCCAGAATTACGGAGTGGTCAACAGTATCAAAGGCACGTAAATAGTCAATAAACACACCGGCAACATTTAAACTTTTATCAAGACCATCAATCACCCGATAATAAAAATACAAAGTGCACTATCAACACTTTTATTAGACAAATAGGCATGCTGGCAAGCCGCTAAAAAAATTATAAAAGTTGTGCAGCAACAATTGGATAATAACTTTGGGAATACTTGAAAGCAACCTAATAGCTCTGTAATTATCAAATGAATTTTTATCACCTTTCTTATACACACGTGCATATGATGAATGATGCGTACACCGGTATTTAGGGCTTAAATTTGAGAGACTAATTACCGGATTTACAAAGAATAGAGGTACATAAAATTACATTTCACAAATTACCTTAAAACTAGCTGCTCTTCGGTTCTCCTGCATTTGTCAAACTTGATTCCGTGTTTCGTGTTTGTTGAGTGTTCTGCTACTGCTGATTTGTCTGTGTATTCATACTCAGTATCTCGCATATGTTCTTTTAGCCTGATATTGATGTTTCTGCCTGTTTGTCCAATGTATACCTTTCCACAAGTGCAGGGTATCTCGTAGACTCCTGGATTTTGGAGCGGCGAGGTACGATCTTTCGGCGAAGGTAATTTTGTTGATAGTTTTTCTGGAGCATTGAAGATTACTTTGATGTTGTGTTTGCGCAGCTTTCTTCCAATTTTGTCAGTGCATCCTTTGATGTATGGTAGGCAAGTCGTTCCAGTAGTAGTTGTTGTTTCTTCCTGTTGTTTTGGGTGTTTTGGTTGTTTGTTGATGGTAGCTGTGATGTCTTTGAGTCTGTAGTCGTTCTGTTGTAGTGTGTTCTTGAGATGTTGGAGTTCGGCTTCGAGGTGTTCTTCATCTGATATCGTCTTAGCTCTATGCACCAATGTGTTTAAGATTCCCCGTTTTTGTGCGGGGTGATGGTGAGAATTTGCATTGAGATAGCGATCCGTGTTGGTTGGTTTACGGTAAACCTGGTGTCCCAGTGTGTGGTTCTCTTTCCTCTTGAGTAGCACATCCAGAAAAGGTAAGGAGCCATCTTCTTCGAGTTCCATGGTAAATTGTATTTGGGTGTGTTGTTTGTTGAGGTGTTCCAGAAATTGAGGTAAAGTGTCAGTTCCATGCGGCCATATGACAAAGGTGTCGTCAACGTACCGATACCAGCACTTCGGTTTTAGTTCACTTGATGCAATGGCGGTGTCCTCGAATGCTTCCATAAAGATGTTAGCTAATACTGGAGATAAATGTGATCCCATCGCGGCTCCTTCTACTTGTTCATACATTTCTCCGTCGAAGGTGAAATATGTTGAAGATGCGCAGAGTTCTATTAAATTTATGATGTCATCTTCCATGTTGATTTCTTGGGAGCGTTGTCGGATGATGGTGACAGCTTCATCTATCGGGATATTAGTGAACAACGATTTGACGTCGAAGCTCACTAAAACGTCATTCTTCTCCACTTTGACATTCTTGACTTTTTCTATGAAATGCGCCGAATTCTTGATGTACGTCTCTGTTTTTCCCAAGAGTGGTTGAAGATTCTTGGCAAGGTATTTGGCTAAAGGATGCGTAGCCGAACCCACTGCTGATACAATAGGCCTCATGGGATTTCCGTCTTTATGTATTTTTGGGAGTCCATATAATCTTTTTAATTCAATTTTTAATTCGGCGCATTTCATAGAAAAAGTCAAGAATGTCAAAGTGGAGAAGAATGACGTTTTAGTGAGCTTCGACGTCAAATCGTTGTTCACTAATATCCCGATAGATGAAGCTGTCACCATCATCCGACAACGCTCCCAAGAAATCAACATGGAAGATGACATCATAAATTTAATAGAACTCTGCGCATCTTCAACATATTTCACCTTCGACGGAGAAGTGTATGAACAAGTAGAAGGAGCCGCGATGGGATCACATTTATCTCCAGTATTAGCTAACATCTTTATGGAAGCATTCGAGGACACCGCCATTGCATCAAGTGAACTAAAACCGAAGTGCTGGTATCGGTACGTTGACGACACCTTTGTCATATGGCCGCATGGAACTGACACTTTACCTCAATTTCTGGAACACCTCAACAAACAACACACCCAAATACAATTTACCATGGAACTCGAAGAAGATGGCTCCTTACCTTTTCTGGATGTGCTACTCAAGAGGAAAGAGAACCACACACTGGGACACCAGGTTTACCGTAAACCAACCAACACGGATCGCTATCTCAATGCAAATTCTCACCATCACCCCGCACAAAAACGGGGAATCTTAAACACATTGGTGCATAGAGCTAAGACGATATCAGATGAAGAACACCTCGAAGCCGAACTCCAACATCTCAAGAACACACTACAACAGAACGACTACAGACTCAAAGACATCACAGCTACCATCAACAAACAACCAAAACACCCAAAACAACAGGAAGAAACAACAACTACTACTGGAACGACTTGCCTACCATACATCAAAGGATGCACTGACAAAATTGGAAGAAAGCTGCGCAAACACAACATCAAAGTAATCTTCAATGCTCCAGAAAAACTATCAACAAAATTACCTTCGCCGAAAGATCGTACCTCGCCGCTCCAAAATCCAGGAGTCTACGAGATACCCTGCACTTGTGGAAAGGTATACATTGGACAAACAGGCAGAAACATCAATATCAGGCTAAAAGAACATATGCGAGATACTAAGTATGAATACACAGACAAATCAGCAGTAGCAGAACACTCAACAAACACGAAACACGGAATCAAGTTTGACAAATGCAGGAAACTAGCAACGGAACCACATTACTGGAGAAGATTGTACAGAGAAGCTATTGAAATACAGAAAAATCCGAACAATATCAACAGAGAAGACGGACTACAATTACCAAGTATCTGGAAATCATTCTTCACAGCCCAACGGAGAGCAACGGACACGCCTCAACAGAGCGGAATGATTACGCACCAACGGACACAGGACCATATATTAACCCCGGATCAGGACAAACTAGTCACTTCACTTCTGAAGAAGATCACGACAAGATGATCGAAACGTCAAGTAATTTAAACTTTCTACACGGCAGAGAACCCGAGAACCGAAGAGCAGCCAGCAACGACGGCCGTGAAAGCCTAAAGACTACTTTACCTTAAAACTAGTATAAATATTGGTGTTTTTTATCTGATACGACTTTTGTTGTTAGACAACACAAACTACACGCCTACAAAACGCTTCTAAACTGTGCAAATGATCCTACTTATAAATACATGCACATATGCAATTTTTAAATACGAAAATTTGTAAACCCTGTATGTATCATCCTAGTAAAATGATTAATGAATAAATTACAGAAATAACATAATATATAATCCTTCTTTTTATTTAAAATAAATTACGATCTCAAGGTGAAGGTTAAATTAAATACTTTTGTGATGATTACTTCGAAAACATTTTTAAGGTAGTTTATCGTTGCATATTATCAAAAAAACGTGGCATTGCCAATTAAAATTTAAGGTCTTCAATTCTGATAATTCGAAATTTTAGGTTATTAGGTTGTCACGATGTCACGATGTGAAAACGGGGCACTTGAATTAAAGCAATCAAGAGATTAGTTAAAACATTTTCCCCATACGACATGTTTTAGTACTTTCGATCATATATAGTAAAGGAACCTAAGAGCCCAGCTCATTATGAGATAATATACGTAAACAAACCACAAGCAAGTAATAAATATAGAGGCCGCAAACATTTGCTAATATATTTAACGTTTTCTTTTAGTCTTCTACTTAAAGAAGCCGACCCTATTGTGTGGCTACATAATTTGTTAAGTGTACACCATATATATTTATATTAATTAATACCACGACATAGGAGCTTGTGGTTTGTACTACTATACATGTCCGCGGTTGCGTTGGCTAGCAAGAACATTCTAGACCAGATGGCACGCTGTGTCAGGAGGGTAAACGGAACATACGTAAGGGTATGTTGACGTCTTCCGTTTTGTATGCTCCCCTAAGCTAAGGAAATTGTTTGTTACTTTCCAATAAGTGTAATATTTCTTTTGAAATAAACTTAGTGTCACTGTGATGGTAAATAATGTGTTTGTCAGCTGTTTTAGACAGTTTTTTCTTTAGGAATGACAAATTCAAAGTTAAAAAGGAATAATAATTTATTTGGAAAATCAAATTTTCTGGGTGTTCTTATATACAAATATACATAAACGCGTGGATGAAAAATTATAGGATATACCGTTTCTACTGCTATGTCTGTAACGTATCAAGTATTTGAAATAAGGAATGTATAGTCATGTTGTAAACGTGTTCCTCCAACTAACAAGTTTAACTACTGCAATCCTTAGTACAGGTCAATCCTAAGATGTCTATTTGTATTTGCAAAACTAAATTTAGTTTATTGGCTCCGCGAATTTTTCTCGCGCATTTAAACATTAAAACGGCTCTGGTTTTAGGTGATCATTTAAGAAAGGTTCCATTAGTACAATTCCCTAAATGCTAATTAAGCAAATAATACTCTGAATACTAATTAAGTAAAACCCTTTTTCTGTTAGAAATGATAGAAAATTAAGGGGCTTGATTAATTAAAAATTAAGACGAACAGGGATAAATCACATTAATTTGCTAAATGGCGTCTGGTACTACAAGACGATGTTGAGGGCATGAATATAACAACGGCGATCAAAAAGATATTTTTACCAAGGAGAACCAAATGAATACCATTGCATCAGTATTAAGCTCAATAAGAGTAAATGAATGCATATGATAATAACGGCAACAATAAAAAAAGGGAATAAATAATGTTAACAAAAGCTCAGCACATAGCTTTGTATTTCGTAATGATATATTTTCGTCACTAAATTACTAATTTAGAATGCTGACTTAATATAATATATAGTTACTGTTACATTTGTGAATCAATCAATCATTACGGATGTTATAATAGTATGAACAGGTTAGGAAAATGCTCACCAAATTCACCTATCTGTATATAGCTAATCCTGTTTTGTTCGTGAAGTTTTGGAATTTGCAGGTACATTACTAACGCATTAGTCCCACTTAGATATTACGGTGACAATACACACATATCTTATTAAGTAAAAAACCTTAATTCCTCATCGCGATTGTAATATAACTTCGCAAGGGAGCGGCTGATACAATACACAATTAAACGCAAATGTGTCAAAGGAAAAACAATAGAAGCCAGTCATTAATTTGTGCCCCATTGTTAGCTTATTATAATAGTTATAATTATAGTAACAATAAGACTTGTATCATGGAGACTATGAAATTATAATTTTGATGTATATTCTCGCAGAACTCTGAGATTGAAGAGCGCGTTGTTATAATCATCTACCATTAAAATTAAGGGAACGGCCGGTTCATCAATTTAAAGCAAGTCTTAAGAACCACCTGCTAAAAGAATGTTTTTATACTGTAATAGACTTTTTCAAAAAGCCCCTGGAACTATAATTTTATTATTTATTTATCTGTTTTTTGTTATACTTTATATGTACGTATATGTTATATGTTATATGACTAGCACCTATCATAGGTTGCTTTTGTATTGTTGTTATTTGTAATTTTATGAAGTGTTCTAGGCTAATCTATGGCATTATGGAAATAAATCTATATTATTATTATTATTATAAATAAATAGAAATTCCATTTTATGGTGGAATTCTACGGATGTTCATAGTACCTGTGAGGTTTTTTGTAGGTGTGTTGAAAGACCTTATTGTTTTATATATAACTACATCTCTAATTTGAAACGATAAGATGCAACGGTTCCTAGTCAATTTATTACTGCCTTTTTGAAAAAAATTTTCAAATAAATGTTGCCTCGAATCACATTCTACATATGCTAAAATTAGTTTCACTAATGGCGGACTTCCGGTTGTACCGGAAGTAACTACTAACTTTATTATTTTAAATGGAACACCCTGTATATTATTATTTTTTTTAATTCCTTGTTAAATTTAAATAACAATACGCTAGGGATACATTGGGGCTAAGTTGTACCGTTTTCGAATTACATGACGTTTTTTTCGAAAAAAATGACATTTGCAGTGTCTTCGGTGTTTGGAAATATCTCGGGAAATACGAAAGTTAGAAAGATGCGGTTTTCGGTTTTCGCTCAACTATGAAACAGCACACGTCTTTTATTTTAAAATGGTTGCGTTTAAATTACAGCGTTATTAAATAGGGATCTGTAATTTTCTCTAAAATCATGGATAACTTGATTTTTTTAAATTTAACGGTGTAGCAATTTTTACATAAATGGATGTAAAATTTAATTTTCTTTCGATTTTATATGAATATCATTGTGTCTATCTCCAACGGTTTTGGAGATATTCGCAATTTTTCAGTTTCTCACGATAGATACGTATTGCGAAGCGCCGCCGCCGGCCACCTTCCCCTCGCATTTAACCAGGCTTGGAACTGGCAGCAATAATACTGGGATGCTTAGAAAGTGGCCAACAGAACACAATAGGACCACTAGAAACAAACAAAATGGTCTATAAGATACTTGAGATGTTTAAAGCGGCATCTTTAAAGTCAACGCAAGCTTGAAAACGCACTAGGTATCTTGCCGTTATTAGTGTTCCAAGTGTCAGAACTGACATTCAGAGTACTGTTTGGTAACATAATAATTAAAGATGTCGCTTACTCGAGAAGAATTAGTAGATATGGTTTTCGTTCTCGGTGAATGTTACAGAAACGCTTTGTTAGCGTCAAGAGTTTACACAAAGTATTATACCCATGTAGAAAGCATCCAGATAGGAGGGCATTTCAGTCGCTACTGGGTAGTTTTGTAAGTACTGGGTCCGTAGCACGTACAAAACGGAACCTCAATAACTACGTACTTACGGATGAGAATCAGTTGCAAGCTGCGATTTCTTCTCATGGGGTTTCATTAAAAATAAGGTTTATGAGAGGCCACCAACAAACCCTGATGATATGCGCCATCGTATTTTAAGAGCGTTTCAAGAAGTCACACCAAAAATACTCAGAAATGCTCAAAAGTGTTTGCAATAGCGATTTCGATTATGTAGTGCCGAAAACGGACAGCATTTTGAACATTTAATATAATAGTGTTGTACAAATTCTCTGTACAATGACAACACTAGCGTTTAAAGTGTAGCCTGTTGCGAGCAAGACGCTCGAAGTGTAGGTACGCCATACATTGGATAGAGTAATATAGTTGTGCTGATTTATTGATATTCCAGTAATGTTATGTTTTCTTTTATCTTTGCTATGTTTGCTTGTTTCTAGTGGTCCTATTTTGTTCTGTTGACAACTTTCTAAGCATGCCAGTATTATTGCTGCCAGTCCCAAGCCTTGTGAAATGCGAGAAGGTGACCGGCGGCGGCGCAATACGTATCTATCGTGAGAAACTGAAAAATTGCGAATATCTCCAAAACCGTTGGAGATAGACACAATGATACCCATATAAAATCGCAAGGAAATTAAATTTTACGTCCATTTATGTAAAAATTGCTATACCGTTCAATTTAAAAAAATCAAGTTAGCCATGATTTTAGAGTTCGAAAATTACAGATCCCTATTTAGTAACGCTGTAATTTAAACGTTAAAGAGGTTTATTTGAGAAAGCCAAAGGGACCCAGAGATGTACCGCACCCGCTCGGTGAAGGACCTGTTAAAACTGATAGAGGATACCAACATTTTGGAGTGGGATGTATGAAATACGGACATACCACGAAAAGCCTATAGGCCGCAGTATTTTTGACGAACTGCTTCCTGCTTATCTGTAGCAGTTTCTTAGCTCGCTTTACGCATGGATTCCCTATGAGGGTTTTACTGTTTATTTTAGCTGGAGTATTTCTCCAGTAGTCATGTTGTTTCGTTCGAACTCAGTCTCCTATGTGTGTTTTTGGGCCATTTGTTTTGCTATGCCAAAAAAAAACGGTTCATACATTTTTGTCTTCACCCTCTCTTGGCGAGTTCGTCAGCCCTTAATCTCCTGATGTCGTGGTACCCAGATCAGACTTATACTGTTCCGGTCAGACAGTTCTACCGGTTCGTCGAGACAATTTATCACCAGCTGAAATGACACTGTCAGACATAATGCGAATTCGTCTACTGTGCACCGATTCCTCATTCATTCCTTTAGCGCACAGCAGGTTCGTATAGACCTCTGCTTGAATCACAGAGAAATACGTTCGAAGTACGTAACTGTGACCGTCATTTCGAGAGTATATCCCCGCCCCGGCATCATTAGCAGTCTTAGATCCATCAGTACACCAGGTCAGGTCCTGTTCTCTGGCGTGCGATATGTTCATAGCTCCTCCCCGTCAATCTGGTGTTGAAAGAATCCCTTCTTATACCATTCTCGTGGCGGCATGTGATCGGTCCGCATCTCCAGGATGTCCCTCTCGCATGTTCTGTCATGTGCCCTATTTT
The DNA here is from genome assembly GCA_949128085.1 of Cetonia aurata. Taxonomy (NCBI): domain Eukaryota; kingdom Metazoa; phylum Arthropoda; class Insecta; order Coleoptera; family Scarabaeidae; genus Cetonia; species Cetonia aurata. Next base: position 7,213,475 of record OX421885.1, read on the forward strand.
AAGTCCCTTTACGGTAGTTACATTCTGCAGCATGTATGCACCCGTCCTCGCCTCCCCTTGCATCATTAGATGCAAAGGTGGCAAGTCTAAAAGTGCTTCCATAGATGCCGTGTGTGTGCTATGCATGGCCGCCATTATACTTTAGCAGACAGGTCTTTACACCTTGCTCAATTTCTGAACAACACTTTCTTGGCATGCCCTTGTCCATTATACCAAGACATCATAAGTAAGTACCGGCTTTACCACCATATTGTATATCCAGCACCACATGTCTGGTTTTAGCTCCCATTTTTTCCCATGGTCCAAGCGCCTGGCTAATGTCAGGGAAATTTGGTATCTAAAGTAACCCTTAGACATTTTACCTCGCTCAACATCATCATTTAAACTCCCTTCAGTGTCAGTTGCCTTAAGCCTTCTACCTTCCTCCGGCGAGTGAATGCCATAATGTTGATATTGTCAGCGCTGAAACTCTGTCCTTCCAATTCCGTCCAAATTCAGAGCCTATAGCTTTTGATCTCTGACTATCGTGTTGTATTTGTCGCGCGGTATGATAGCTAGATCATCCGCATAGCCTAGTATGCGGTGACCCCGATCAGTAAGCGCCTCTATTAGCTCGTCCACGAGTAGGCACCACAAGAGCGGAGACAAGACACCTAACTGCGGAGAGAGTCTCACCTGCTCTCACTCTAACACCCTGTCTCTAAACATGGTCCCCATCTAGGTAGAGCAAATACCATTCAGTCCCCTGCTTATAAGATCTAGCAATTAAATCAAAGCCTGTGTTACTTTTCGTTCCCATCGAGGAAGGCCAGCACCACTTCTCTACTCTATAATATGTGCTAGGTTCAGAAGCTCATGGCGTACTCTCTCTGTCGAAATACCTCTCTCGTACATATATTGGTAGCGATGTAGAAATCTAGTTTTTCTAGAGCCTTCATCTTAATGCAACATACCAGATTATCTGATCATCAGACGCGGCATGCCTAGATCATTATCTGTCATTACGCTCAAACAACAACTTCGAAATGCATTTAATATGGCGAAATATTTGCCAAGGGTGTTGCATAATCCATGCAAATTGTGTCTCTCATAGATTGCTAATAAATGTTCATATAAATATAATATAGTCTCATACAAGCTAAAATCAAGTATAAAGCGTTTTGAAGAACATACATTTTTAAATGTGCATACTTTCGACCCTGTTTAAACTTATTAATTGATACAGTATCTATGTATTAAAAACAACGCAGTAATGACACCTTAGAGTAATTAGAATAAATAATAGCAGCTTATTGCTACATATATTATCAATGTACGCAGAGAAATTCATTGTAAGCGACGAGTTACAATCAAAAGGCGAAAAGGAGCAAATTTGGATATGAAAGCCGTACGTCGGCATAATGTAAACAGGTTCGGGAAAGCTGTATATAACGTTTTTAGATGAAAGTACGACTTTGTGAGTTATCAAAGGTGGACTGCGGAATACATTGCCGAAGGAGAAAATTTGAGCTCGTTTTGTAGCTATACACTTTTAGGACAATAGCGTTATGGCTAATTGCTTTGACGTTATTGTAATGGTACCTAACCAACATTGCAAAGAAAGGAAATAGTAATATATACTTGATGTGAGTGTTATGGTTTAACAAACAATGTAAACGTGACTGTTAGCTATTTATTATGTTTTATAAGACCTTGTTAGAATATTGAAGTTTATTTTATATTTAGAATTGGGTCCAAACCTTTTGGCATACGTAGTAATAATTGCTGGTCAACGTGCAAGTCCAAATACTTCTGAAACGTACAATAAGAGATGAATTGAAGGAGGGTGGGACACTGCTCGACTGTAACACAAGTGAATCTATATTAAGCATTTTAAGACAAATAAAATAGCTTTAAGCAGCACAGGTGTATGTAAAATGTCCATAGAAGATTAAGCATATTTTGACATTAAAAACGTGTATGTATTTTAAGACAAGCCCCTATTTCAACCTGGGACTTTCAAATCTCGTAACACCTTGGTCATCTTAAAAATTACGGCCCACTCACTTATGGTTCGCCGCATCCATTATTACATTTCAATTGCTCCACGCCTTTAGATATTCAACCCTATCTTATGCTTCATATTTTCTCCAATGCAATCCAGGATTAGTTAACGACTATTAATGGGTTTTTTAGAATTAATTAACTGAAGGGTATAAACAGTCGACTAGCACAGAATATATTGGGGAGTCGGCGAAAATTTGGGACAAAGTCATTAGAAGTTTTTTGTGTATAGGCTGTTCCAATTAATACGCATACCCTTGGAATCTCGTAAGCGATAAGGGATAAAAGGTCAAGTTAAACGAAATTTGCACGGCCGACTATTCTAGGTAAAAGGAAAACATAGATGAAAAAGCAAAAATCCAGAAAACCCAAACTGACATGTACAACTCCCGACTAAAGGCGCAGTAATTATAACAACTGCTCACCATTTGGACAGGTGCGCGTTCGACTGGCATCGGTTTCTGCTGGTAAGATATTATTATAAAATATCTGGCAATTGTGTAAATCAGATAGGAAAATTGAAATTATGTAGTATCCAAGGAAAACGTGTACATGTATTTTGCGATTTAAATATTTTGAAAATATCCTTTTCACAGCTTGGAGGCGATTGGCAACTTTCAATATATTAACGTTTAAGAATAATTAACTAAAAGCGTAATAAGTTGCATTAATTATTTCGGTACTTTACATAATAAAGTATTCGGAAAGAAATGAAGTTGATATGCTTGTAAGGTTCAATATTTACATTATATCTCGTGTAATTCTATATTATAAATCAAATATAATGTTTACCACTCTCAGCAAAGTAAAGTAAAAGTAACACAGGGGCTAACTAATTTGGGCCTTAGAAAGTAATCTAAAACCGATTTTGCTTCTACAGAAACGGGCTCTATGCATTATCAATAACTTACATTTTACTGAGTCGTACAGGAGTTATTTCTTACGTCAAAAAACACCAACCGTTTGCAATTTGTATATTCTTGCGGTAGCGTCCCATTTTCATTCAAATACTAAGTTTTTAAGTAATGCGGATGTTCATGGTTACGACACAAGATACCCTAATTTCATTCGGTCGGAGCGTGTGAGATCGCCCATGTACCGTCGGTCTTATTTACATGTTGGTAATAAAATTTACAATCACCTACCTGCTGAATTGAAGTCGTTGTCACATCGAGAGTTTCGGCTCAGGTTTAAAGCGTTGCTTTCGGGAAAGTGTTTCTATGGGTTGGATGAATTTTATCAGGATTCGTTTGACGGTTAGGCCGTTAATCTGCCTGAATGTTTGAGTGCACACGCCCACTATGTACTATGTTTATGTTTATGTTTAATGTCTTTATATTTACTAGTTATATTTACTTATTATATTTACTAGTTTTTATTATTTATTATTATTACTATTGCTTTTTATTGATTAACTGTATACTTTTAATGTTTTAATGTGTTCGACACCTTGGGTAATTTTAATAAATAATACTACTAAATTAAATTAATTAAAAATTCAATAGTAACTTAAACTCCTTATAATTTGAACTAGAAATCGAATATTGCACGTAAGGTCAAACAACAAACATTATTCGTCATACCCAAGCAAATAGCCATTGTAATTTTGCATAAAAGAATGCTTTTCTTTTGAAGATCGAAAACATTATTATTTAAAGAACATACTGCTGTGGTCTTGGATTGCGCACCAATACTACCCACTTAACGGACATTGCGACAGGATTGCATTTGTGTTTTTAAAGTCAGAACAGCGTATTTTAATGTATCGAGGAAGTATTGTTAATTTTGTTTTGCTTTGTATTTGAATTTTTTCGTAGGAATTTATTTTATTATATTAGTTTTTTTTACAGTTAAGAATTATATTTAATCTATTCAATAAGTCTATTGTATGCTAGTGTGTTTTAGTGTGTTATCTATTTAAGAAATGTTATTGTATGAACAAGTTCTACGCTTGCGTAGAAAATTTGAGTGGGGCTTTTTCCCTGTAAACTGATTGTAGCGATTTGTTAAACAGAGTTCTCTGATAGACTATTCACGTAAGCAGACGCATTTTTCTTATATATAATTGTTGCCATTTTGTTATTTCATTTCTGTGTGTTTAAAATTTTAAAAAAATTTCGGTTAAATATAGTCAATCAAGGAATCATTATTTCTGTAATTGATATTGTGTTTATGAGAGCAGTATTCATGAAGATTCATTTTTGTTAATTCTGAACGTTGTTTTTTTTTAAGTTAATTTTTCGGTTTATCCTCTCTGCATGATCATTTTTTGTTTTCTATCACCTGGGTTGGGCGAATAGAAAAATTTTTATTAGCATTTGAATTTTTTTTTTAAATTCTGAATTTTGTCTTCGCAAAAGAGTACTTTAAATTGTTAAACCACGTGGATAGCAATTCAAAGGTTATGTTTAAGCCTTATGGAAAAATCTTCCTGAACAACCAATTTTTTTTGCTTTGCATAGGAAATAATAACATTGTCCTATTTTAAAATTAGCGTCTTGTGCAGTTTTTATGTCAGTCCAGAACCTTCAGTTCAAGGTTTTCTTTCTGCACCATCGAATGATTGTAAATTAACCTGTTGATAAAATAAATTCATTTTGTTTGAGACGTCGGTGGATTAATAAAAAATTCTGTTCTTTTATTTAATAAACCTTTTCTTTATGTTACAAGGAAAGTCTGACACCACATACTCACTAATTATTCTTGTGGTTAAATTGAAGTTTTAATTCATGACGGTAACTCTAGGATTGAGAGTCTTGTGTTCAAAATCATTTTCACTGAGCTAGTTAATTTTTTGTTGCTTCTTATTTCATTATTTAAAAGTAATTTGGTTTTTTCATTAACTTGTTGTGTTGGATTCTCTATGTTAATTATAGGGTAAATCACAGCAAGCGAAAACCATAAAATAAACAAATACAACATATTAATAATAATAGTGAATTCCACTGAGTGCACTCCCAGTGGAATACACACTAAATAGATAACTGTTTAGCACTCATTGAGAGTGTTTCTTTTCGTTTTTGGTGTCAGTACGCTAGTGCAATGTAAAACACTCGGCGAGTGGGCCAGTGGAATACAACAACAGCACTCAGTGCAACCAGTTGAATTCCCTGTAAAACTCAAGTTAAAATTACAATATTAATAAATAATACTTACTACCTTGAACACGAGACAAACAAAAATGAAGCTACATGTCAAGATATATCAAAAAGAAAAAAACCAATCTTTATGTGTACAACCGATATTATTTATATCTATAGTTTTGTATACACTCAATTTGATAAGTAATTAAAAAGGTTTTTAAAAGTTTATTGCACGACTAAGCACTACCTTGTAGGTATGTGAGTTCATTATTTGGCAGAAGAACTTGGGCCGTTAGATTAAATGCGAAACATTACGACTGTTTTTTTTTATTGTTTTTATTATTGTTTTAAAATAAGCACGTTTATTTAAATAAAATAGTACCTATAACCAGGTCAAACATGTTTTTATTTCCTTTCGAACACCAATTTTACGAGTAACTTATCGATAGGTAAGTAACGCAATTGTAAACCCTATTAATTAAGTATTCCTAACATCTTAGTCTCAATGATTAATACTACTAATAAAGTATTATGTTTGTTAAAGCTATAGTAAATTTATGAAGCATTACTCTGTTCTTTTCTACTGGCTACATTTTCAAAATACGCTTGAACATAAATACCAAACTTAGTAAGCGTATAACTACTTCATTTCTTTTGGTATAGTTTATTATGCAGCGTAGCGAATTAATGCAACTCAACTTTTCATCTACCTATACATTCGCTTCATTATTTTTAAATGTAAAAATTAAGAGCTCAAGATTTAAAAGCAAGTTGGGTATAAGCTGTGAAACAGATTTTTCAATTTAAAGCAGGTTCAAACCGCAATATAAAACGTTTCCTTTTGATATTAAAGAATTTGCATTTTTCTACCTGATTTGCATAATTGTGAAGCGTTTTACAACTCTCTACCCCAATAAACCCTTGACCTGGATATGTCGATGCCAGCCGAACGCGCACCTGTCGAAATTGTGAATAGTTTTGATAGTCATAGCGCTTTAGACAACGTCATTACTTTAGTCGGGGGATGTACGTGTACGGCCGTTGTGCAGACTAGTGTCGAGACTAAAGTTTTTGTGATCATTTACAGTAGATTGTTTCTATTCTTACGGCTTCAAACAGTGTATTTCTTTCTTATCAGAGTGATGAACATTCGACGTGACTGATAATCTGCTCGAATCAAGCGCTTGGACACGAAGTAAATCTTTCACACTGTCTTCACGAAGATAAATGGGCAGCATTATTTTTCCGTGCTAAGAAATTTCATGTAAACCCGATCGAGCAAAGTTTACTGGCTTTAAACAAGTTATTCATTGCAATTTAGTAATTAAAAACCAGACATTTATATTAAGCTAATCTCCCAAAAAAGCAGAATGTTTGAAACACGCATTAAACTGCTTATAAATATTCTGCTAGTGTAGACTAGTTATTTACGTAACAAGGTTGGAAAGTGTTGTTTTATCGAACGCGTTTAGAGATTGCGAACCGAGGCGAGAAACCAAACGGGCCCGATAAAAACACGCTGTGGCGCGTAAAAAATGTTATCGACTGTCACATGATTACCACATAAATCAACTTACTTGCATTTGTAATATTCAGAATACAGATCACTCATATTTAAATAACACATTGTTTGACAGCTATTTTGACAACCAAACCCAGAAACACTACAAAATCTTCACAGAACAGTACGGTAAAGTAAAGGAAGGGAGGCGTTAATAGTTCAATTCATAGTTCAATTCGATAAAGTAGTGCTTTCTATCCATGAATGAGTGTGGTAAGTTTGTACTTTCGAATGTGGTAGTCGAAAAAATATATTTTAGTGTTCATAATTTAAAAATATTTTTACGTACACCGAGTGATCCATAGGCTTATCAGGAATAACACGATACGTTTTTAAACGGAGCATCTGATATACAACTTGTTGTATTTCACATTGAATTCCGCATATTTGTTGTTAGGTATATTTTCACGCAAACAGCTTAGTTCTCCGAGCATTCTTAATTCCTCTTAAAAAAATGGGTTTGACTGATTTCTTTCCGAATGGTTTAAATTTCTACTGTCACAGCATAAGGTTCTTTGCATCTTAAAATCACATTAGAATCTATAATGTTTATACTGTGTGATCGTAAACTATGGTTGCAATAGGAAAACTTTAATTCCTGAAAACTGGTTTTTTTTAAATGAAACACAGTGCTGAAAGAGCTTTAATAATTTTAGTGAGTGTATGCTATTTTATGACAGATAACATAAAACTACTCAACTATTTTTTCTTTTTCAGTTACTCTAATTGTACTATCGTAGTAATTGTGAAAGAAAAAGATATATGTATTCCAAATATCAACATTTTAATTCAGCCAACCGTTACTTAATAAATAAATTTTGTAATATAAAAAATGAAATGTATTTTGCGATTCGTAGTACAATATTCATGCGTAGCTAGTACGCCTACATGTAAATGCTTGCCATATCAAAACATAACTCCTTATGCCGAAAACTATCCTACATTACCGCAACTCTAACCAAAAACAACTATTCTATACACCATATCCAACGTAAGATGGACCGACACCTACATCTTACATTGAACGTATTCAAAACACAAATCACTTCCTATGAATCCTTATGCCTATCTACCTACATTCAAGATGTTACCGATCCTATAGGGAAAATCCTATCGAAACACAACATCAGTAATATTATGGGTCAGTGTTTACATTAGTGAAACACAGCTTTCGATGGTCAGTCGTGTTACAGAACAAAGCATTGCGTGTAACTCGGTATGCACTTGTAGGGAATAAGTTCAAGACCAGCCGCCAAATCCAATTTGAATTTGGACATTCTATCCGAAATGCCTACTATTATAATCGCAAAATCCATTGCAATTCATAAATGTATTAACATTAACCTTGATGACGGATATCTTCTACACAACACTTGGATGTCCGCGGTTTCACCCGAAAAGGAAGTAGTGTATAACCTGAATAACGTATAAATTAATCTGAGAGATTTGAAGGAATAAATTTTTATTTTATAGAACCAGCCCTCCAACAAGATCTGGATATTATTCGTATGACTTGAGTCGATCTACACTTACAATTAGAGAAAATAGTGAATAGTGAATAGTACGACTATCCCATACTTGAAAATTGAAAAAGTTATGAAACTTTGGCAACATATTACTCGTAACTCATATTCCATCTTTGCGCGAAACTCACTGACGGTGAAAGGTAGAGAAAAAGTTTTAAAACAAAAATTGTTTGCTCGAATGGCTTTATTAAATAGCCAAAAAAGTTAAGTGTAGGTATCAATATTTTTACATAAATTCTTTGCTGAAATGGCGAGTTTAAATAGTGGCTTTCACACAACAAGATTTTGGGCATCTTCTTCGTTGTTCCATAATTTGCAACCATGCCAACATAGGAAGTGTGTGGTGTAACAGATTTCTATATACTCAACATTTCTTATCCGTCGTAATGAGGGAGATTTGGCTCTGAGAGGGTGGCTGACAAGCACCTATTGTTTAGGCTTCATTCATTCCATAAAAAAGTCAGCCCCTCGAAACAGAAATAACAAAATTGTTGAAATGGTTACTGAATTAACGTTGATGCAAAATTCCGGTGCCGAATCACAGCAGCATTGATTTCATACACGGCGTTAAAATTAACAAAATATGAGGATCTTTAAAAACAATTCGATTATTTTTTTCAAACTGTATGGATGTGGTGATACCTTCACAGATATGCTAATAATCTCATACTTAAGAAAACACAAAACAAAAGACACTCCTATTAAATTCTTCGGGTTTATTTAATCTACATACCTATCTATGTGTGCATAAACAATAAATACTTGACACAGATTATTATCTACTACACTCTATATGTTCGTAAAATATATTGAGGCCATGTTCCATGTAAATATAAAATTCATCTTCCATACTGTAGGACCACCTTTTGAAGTTTTCCACTTCTTTTCTATTATCACAGCTTGAGTATGTACTGAATTATAATGATTGAATCAATTCCCATTATTTTGATCATCTGAAATGATATGGTCTTGTTGCAAATCTCACACCTGCCCATTGACGTCACAGCCAAGTTATTCTTCTACGTTGATAAGACCGGAATTTTTATTGGTCAAAATCTTCAGAAAGCGTGAGATTATGACTTACCTTATAGTGCGAAAAAGAAACAGAAAAATTAAATTCTTTCAATGAGGTTCTTTTGGGCGAGAACGGTGTCTACGGTACAGGTTCAGCATAAGTAAGCAATATATAAAAAATAAAACCACTATATAGAAGAACTTCGTGATCTTATGATGGCTCGCCACTTCTGCCAGAGGGGAAAAGCTATTTTGCGTTTATATTCCAGAAATCAGAAGCTTTTCTTAATGACAACTAAAAATTTCACTTTATGAGCAGCAGTAGTGGTCTCATCTTGTTTCTCTTTTTTTCTGAAATCGCAATATTTGGTCGGCTTTCCTTAAACTTCGCCTGGTTCTATAATTCCCAAAAGAAAATTCCAAATTCTAGTTTTTAGAATTATATAAAGCTCTACCACTTAATCCGGAAATGCTTCTACTTTCAGAAATAAAAGAAAGACATTTCCCCACCAAAAAATGTAATGACCCCCAGCAAGGATGTGCACGTTTACGATTAATAGATAAAGAATGCACTAATCATTATTATATCTCTCAAAAAAAAAGTATTGACTAAGTTTTCAAGATCCGCAGTTTCAAATTTTGTTAACGAAAACAGTTTAGTTTAATATCTAGAAGAAAGCACAAACCTATTCCCAATATTATGGTACAAAACATATCAAAACCGTTGTTTAATAGTGCATTTGCATTGAGTACCTACAGATTGCATTAGAAATTTGACACATGGGTGTCCAATGCCCCAATTACTAAAACTAATCAGCAATATGCCTCTCAACCTGCGTATTACTTCCGAACTTAGTATAGTACATATTTGAGGATACATCGCCTTAATAACAAGTTTCAGAGTTTCAGAATTTGACTGGGGATATTAACGATCGGGTGTCGGCAGGATAAGGGTACAAGTATTAGTATTGCGATAACCCCGTTTCCATTTTTAGACTCCAAGCATATTCCTTTATTATTAGGTATATGTGGAGTAATTACTTTTAGTTTTCTTTTTGTGTCCAGAATTAGTCAAACGCGTATTAATCCAAGCTTACCGGCAAAAGAACCGGACCACAGATATTTTTAGTAGTAACCGCACCGTCGATATTTCTGGAACAGGAAATCGAACTCCGGCAGATAGTATCGCATTGTGAGAAAAGTTCAGCAGGTCTTCAGTGGAGGAGTTTTACCATTATATAGCAATTTAGAGTAATATTAGCATCTTCTCGTTTCTAAAATCCTACTATATTCCAGTTGAAATAGTTGAAATAATTTGGATAATACATTAAAACTCTACTCGATGGTACCATTCCTTTGAACACTTTCAGAATCTGTGTAAATATGTACTATTAATTACTTTTCTTTTAACAATATTTGCTTGTATTAGCACACATAGGATTGCCCACTTGTAGCAATACAGACGGTTATCGCTAAGAATATCTCTTAATAAGTATTTCAGTTAGTTTAACTAGTAAGGACATCTGGGCAGTACAACTAAAATTGTACAAGATAAAATATGTGAAGTTCCTAAGTCCGTAAAAGTATCATAAGAAGTGTAACGTGAGTAACAATTACCTTTAAAGCGCCTTATACCTATCTTCACACTTAGCCGATTAGTTTTCGACTGAGCTAACATGAATGACGTAATCATTACTTATTTTGCCCAGTTAAACTTTACACTATATAACAATGAAACTATCATCCATAAAATTATATGTTATAATCAAACTTATCCACTTCCGGTTTAACGATCGGTCTTAGTTTTGATTTTCAATATTTATTTCACCAATATTTTTACTGTTTGACCTTTATACTTACCCTTCAGCGGTATAGTACAAAAAAACATTGGGAAAGTGCCGTATGTAGGAATTCAAATGAATTCTACCACAAAACATTGAAAGAATACATTCAGCGATTAAATGAACCAAATTTAGTGTACCAAAGTGTAGAATATTTTTACTATTAATTCGGAGCGGTCAAAAGCAACCGCCGATGGTGTGCCAGAAAGTCGCAGTTTTAATGATCGCACCTCGTATCAGATGTGTATCTATCTTGTAAATATATGACATAAATAAATTATCACGTTGTCTGCCGCACAGCCAATTTACGTAAAGTATGAATTAGTGCCAGTGTGAAATAAGAGAAGCGCCCTCTTTACGACAATTTAACGTAATTGCTGTTACATATGGGCAGAAAATTTGGAAACGGGTAATTTTAACATTATGATTACATTCAATTATCTACAATTTTGGTCAGTCTAATCCTTTTCCTAACATCGCTCACTTTGTTAAATAAACAGTAATTACAGTTCAAATGAACTCGCCGGGTTTGTTAAATTAATAAAATAAGAGTAATGACACAATATGATTGCTTTCACTACATTTGTTTGTTAGATTAATTATAAGTTTGGTTAGTTCAACAATATTTTGTTAGCGAAACCTATTTTGTTAATTTAATTCCTGTCGCCCACTCAGTGTAGAAGTTACAGGTATGGGAAGATAATCATTTAGAATAGGAGATGCCATTAACCAAATTGTTTCCCTTGTTAAATTTAGCAATTTCAGGTAGTTTTGTTGGTATATTTTCTTTTTAATGTCGAAACGTTTACGAATGACCAGTAGACTTTCATAACACTCTATTGTGCGATATTTACTAAACAATTTTATACTAAGAAAGTACTTCGACTGCACATGTTCTATGGGGAAGAAAACAACACAATATTAGTTAAAACTAGGTAGTTAAAAAAAAAACTATTCAATTAACACGTTTTAAGGGTTGTGTAAACACATATTGATAATTATTTTAAATAGACTGTAATTTATTTTAAAAAATTTCGAGAATACTTTTACTTTATACTTATCATTTATCTTTCGTCCGTATATTGCATTAAGTTAATTATACCCAAAAATGCATCCGTCAAATTTTTGTAATTTATTAAGGTTAAAACTGTTACATACAGATAAACAGAAAGAAAGACATCGATTTGTTTTTAACGGCGTTGTATTCATTTCACAAAAGGCAAGGTGGCGTCACTGAATGACGGCCACAGTTACGCACTTGGGGCGTATGGTTATAAATAAATAAACAGTTTATTGCGATTTGTAAATAAACAATAAATTTACAACAGCAAAATGTCAAAATAAGAAAATACAAGAAAAAAAAAAAGAAAACGAAGTACATACGTAGGTATTAAGAAACTATCATACTGTAGGGTTCTAATTCACATAGATATTTGAAAATTGTTTTAAATGTTGTGAGGTTAGTTAGTTGTTTAACGACAGTTGGCAGTTTATTAAAAAATTTGTAACAGTTATACGCTAAGCTATTTTGTGTCTATCACACTCTGTGTTTAGGGTAGTGGTAGTTATCCTTATGTCTAGTAGGATATATATGTTCAAAAGTATTAATTTAAAATATGTGTTTGTCATTAAAAAGAAAAATTACGGATTCGTAATTATAAATTGCAAAAATAGTTAAAAAATTATTCATCTTGAAATGTCATCGGCATGATTCTGTATATTTGACACATTATGATGACACATATTTTGCACAATAGACGAATTCGCAACTTGTAGAACATATAGGGACGAGCACAACTTCTATTAGAATTTCCTACAGAATTATTTACGAAAATTATTGCATTTATTGCAACAAAATGCGAATTTCCGTTATAAAATTTGTGTTGACATAACTCGTATATTAAAGTAGTATAAGATGCAGGTGTCACTTGGTGCAAATACTACGTTTGTCCCTGTGGTAAAAACTGCCGCCAATCTATTAAAATATTATAAACTCCTGAATTAAATTTTGTCAACAAGGTTTTGCATAAAAATCAACTACGTTATTGCCATAATTAATATAGTTGTGTATAATTTTATTAGCTCGTGAGTGCACGCGAATTGTCGTCGTATTGGGAATGATTGCTATAATGCACTTCGGATAATCAACCCACATTTTTAATTGCTAATAGTAAACCGATCGTTGCATATTTGTATTATAGAGGTAACTATGTAACTGCATTATTATCTACAAATATTTTTCTTTCTAGCTATTAGACAGCTTTCTCTGTGCAGTCATAATAATTGCAAATAATCGTCAAAAAATCTTTCACAGAATTTCCACTCACATCCCATTTATCATATTTACTAGTTGTAAAATATTGTAAAGCATTTCACAATACTTTGTAAAAGATTGTCCTACAATTCTTTCTAACAATTATTATTATTACTCTTTTTTTAATTGTGGTATAAGAAACTGCAGTTTCTTATTGTAAAATTTCGTACAATACTAGAATTTGTTACTACAATATCCGTCAAAGAGGGAAGAGTAACTTCTACTATATGGATTCTTCTTTGTGTACGGACCAGAACAATTTTCTGGGATAACAAAACAAATGGCCCAAAAACATAAGAAACTGGGTTTGGATGTAACAACGTGAACACAGGAGAAATACTCCAGGTAAACTGCATGGTACAACTTTCATAGGGAACCCATACAGATAGGGAGCTAGAGAAGGGCTACAGATGGGCAGGAAACAGCTCGGATCATCACAGGTCTAATAATTGGAGATGCTACAGTGAAGAAAAACCTGAAAACCTGGTGTGTACAATGGGGATTCAAACTGCAAGCTCTGTGGGAGAGAACCAGAAACAGCCAAAAATATATTATGTGACTGCGAAGTATTAAAGCGCAGGAAACAAAGTTTATTTGGAGAATTGAAAGGGGGCCTAGAGATGTACTGTAGCTGCTCAGTAAGCACAATAAGACTGTAGGCTGCAGTACTTTTTGAGGACCATGAATCGGACGAGCCTGGGTTAAAGGAAAATGTGGTAACACTATACATATGTACTGTATGTATAAGTGACTATTACTGCTGACATATTCAATCAACTGCTTGTAGAACAGAGGGTACCGGCACAGTGGAAAGAGGCTAAAATCGTCCTGATAGGAAAAGCCAAAGCGGGTAACACCGTAGACGGATATAGACCTATTTGCTTGACTAGCATTTTGGGAAAAATTTACGAGGGCATGGTAAAGAATAGGCTGGAAACCGAATTGGCCGAAAAGAAGCCGGTCTCAGAAAGGCAGTTCGGTTTCGTCAAGGGGCGGTCAACCGTACACGCTATAAAGGCCGTAACAGACCGGATCATAAGATCCACGGAGAAATGGGCGGTGCTGATAACATTAGACATCAAGAATGCCTTCAATACCGCGTCGTGGAATAAGATAGTCGAGGAGATGAGAAAAAGAAATATCTCATTATATCTAATTAATGTTGTCGTAGACTATTTTAGCGGCCGGAATATCAGGATTGGCAAGAAAGCAACCATGGAGGTGGACGCGGGGGTACCACAGGGTTCTGTCCTCGGGCGCACTCTTTGGAATATTCTATATGATGGGGTTTTGGACTTGGACTGGCAGAAGGAAGTCTCGGCATACGCGTATGCGGATGACCTGGCGATAGTGGTGGAGGCCGAAGATGAGAGGGACCTGGTCTTTATGGTCAATGAATCTCTAGAGCAGATAGCGAAGTGGCTGAAAGAGAACGGGCTGGAGTTGGCATTGCAGAAAACGGAGGTAGGAGTGCTGAAAGGGCCCCGCAGGAGTTGGCACTTCTATATTGAGTTAGCTGGCAGCCGGTTTCCCCCGGAAAAGGAAATCAAGTATCTAGGGATAGTGTTAAACCATAAACTAACGTATGGCGCCCACATAAAATACATTAAAGAAAAGACTGAAGAGACGCAAGCAGCTCTACTGAAACTTATGCCAAACATAGGCGGCCCCAGTAGCGGCAAGAGAGAAATGCTCTACAGGGTTTTTCAATGCCGGGTACTGTACTCAGCACCGGCGTGGGTAAGAGCTCTGATTGCTAAGACAAATAGAGAGACATTACAGCAACTCCAGAGAAGGATACTACTGAGAGTAACCAGCGCGTATAGGACGGTGGCTGGTATGGCTGTGGGTGTTATAGCCGGGATCCCACCTATCCATCTTTTGGTGGAAGAGCAAGCTAAGCTCTTCAAGATGAGGAGGGAGGACAGACCTGGGAGGAAGTTATCGGTGAGGGAACAGACTCTAAGAAGGTGGCAACGATTATGGACCAGGTGCGAGGTAACATCGTACTGGACGAAGAAGTTAATTCCCGACATAATCCCTTGGGTAAAATGCACCTTCAGAAGAACTAACTATTATCTGATCCAGTTTCTCTCCGGACACGGAAATTTCCGTTCGTATTTAAAGAGGTTCTGTCTATCTGAGGAGGGCACATGTCGACAGTGTGGGATGGAGGACACCCCCGAGCACGCGGTGCTAGAGTGCGAACAGTGGGAAGCGGAGAGGCGAGAATTGTCCGTTGGAGTGGGCTGTGGGTTGACCGTGCACACCATCGTGAAGGTTATGTTGGGGGACTCCAGTAAGTGGAACCTGGTTGGGGCTTTTATTCCCCGAGTGTTGGCGGAAAGAGAGTTGGAGGACAGAACACCAGTAGCCATAACCCGAACTCCTAATCCTTAACTAGGGAAGGGAGATGTAGGGAGAAGACCTGAATTTATGACACCTCCACCACCCTTGATGTTATGTCTAAGAAGACAGTTCCGAGGGCGTGAGAAGGAACGGCTCAAGCGGGCCACTTGTCCGGTCGGCAGACCGGCTACGCCCGCAAAAAATAAATAAATAAGTGACTATTGCGAAAGTAATCGTTAAATTAGTTAAGAAGCAGAAAAGATTAAATTGCAAAATTTTTGCTTCCAGTTTATTTCATTCCCTTAATATAAAAATCTTCACCACAACATGTTTCGGCTGTAATTCATTATCAGGTGGAAAACGTAAAAATTGCACATATCATTTAAATGTTAGATCCATGCAGCAAATTATTTATTAAATAAATAAATTCTTTGTGCAATTGTCAGTTTTAACTTGTTTTTGTAGGCGTCTCATATTGTTTGCTATGTTATTTGATATTTGACATATCATTATACAACTTTCGATTTTCTACACCTGACGATGGCTTCCAGCCGAAACATGTTGTGTTAAAGATGTTTATACTAACATTAGGGAAAAAACGAAGCAAAAATATTCTTATACCTATTCCTATTTATTAAATAGGGGGGACAACAGGTATAGAGATTATGACAAGTCACCATGTGTTCTATAATATTGGAAATACAAAGTAACATTAAATTTTCTTGCCAATCATATATTCGAATCAGTAATACAAATCTCAGCCCTTCAAACACCATTAAGGTGGGTATTTTATTTTCCCGATTGGGTTTGCACGTTACTAATAATTTTGCCTTAGAGTTCTCTTAAAGTATCTGTAAGATTACACCGAGATAAAAATATGTTTACTCAAGTCAACTTGCGTTAATTTTGCACCCTTCTCGAGTTTAAAATATCGTTGGGCACTAAATTATGCAAAAAAGGACATAATGTTTGGGTCAATGTTGTACGTTATTTTAAAAGAATTTGAAGAAAGTGCCCAACCACCAACCATATGTCAACCGTAAATATTTTCAGTTTAAAACAAACAGACATATATTTTAATTAAACATCGTAACGAGTTCCTTGGGCCTAACTAAAACTGGTAGTAACACAATATTTTATGTTGAGCTAGTTCAGCTATTTTTTGTCAATACACACAACACATGAAAAAAGATAATTCCAATTAGCATACTTAAAGATTACATGCAATTAAGCTACTTTATGTACGTAAGATGTTTTACATCTTATTTTTTATTCTAGTGGTTAGTCTAATTAATTATTAAACCGATAGGAGCCAGCAAAATATTAATAAGATTAAAAATTGGATTTCAGCTCAAAATTTTTCTGTTGTTTAAGTAATAACATATTAAATGACATCCTTCACAGTGTACACAAATGTATACTTAAATATAGCTTATATTTATTTTCAAAAGATTGAATGTGTTCGTGAATTTTGTATGTCCATACGTATGTGTGATGTACAGTATCTTCAATCTAATTTGCATATAGACTTACCGGAGGGGATGTCAAAAGCGAGATAGCTGCACTCAACGTTTTCAAATTTAGTGTGTTTCTATCTTCTTCTTCGATTTCTTCTGTTGTGGTCAATTGCATCGACGACTGTCTAGACGTAAGGGTCCTTTTCAGCGCCCCATTAGATGCCGACACCTTTGAAGTTGTCTTTCGAAACGGACACGCCATATCGCTAGAATGTTTATTGCATTTAAATTATATTATTTTTGTCGGCCTCTCTTTAATAAAAATCTAATGTCCCGCTTGCCGTCATACGCCTAAAGTATTAAATGTATTGTTTGTTTCGCTCGATGCGATTTCAGAGAGTCAGATATATGCAACAACACGCCGCGCGTCGAAGTATTCGAGATTCCTCTGGCGTCGCCGGAAAGCGTCTTGCCACCAGCGCGATTTGCGAACAACTAAATAAGCGTCGCACCATTCGGATTTCCTCACAGGCAACATGACGCCAGCGCACTGTTCTGGGGACAATATCAACAATGTAGTGCATTACTTTAAACATTTGCGCTTTGTTCTGTACTCAGAGAATTAACATAGTAATAAGTGATACAATTCTACTTAAGAGTTAGGGTTGTATCAGTGTTCTCCACAGAGTTCTCCTATCATTGGACTCAGGTTCTTTCTTTTGAAACTACAGATGATTGGCATGAGAAGTCTTCGTGTGGGTATAAATGATTTGTTGGCCGAGCAAAAGTTGCAGAGTTTAATTCTGCGATATGCGAGGAAAACTGGTGTGATATATATAACGAGCGTTGTGATGTAAATCAAAAGTTCGCTTTGTTTATTAATACTTTTTTGATATTTTATTGATCATTTTCCTATTCGCGCACAAAAGCATGGAAGTATGTCTATAAAACGAAAATATACACAAGCGAGTCATTACCAACGATGAAATAAAATACACACATCTATTTGAATTGAGTTTTCGATATGCTGTCATAAACACACAGACAAAAAAACGTTGATACGGTTTGCGAAATTTATTGTTACGGGCAAATGTTGATTTGTTTATAATTTCAGTCATTTGCTGAATTTAAGCTCTTTTTAAGTTGAATATGTCTTCACAGAAAAGAAAATTAATGAACGAACATCAAGTTTATAATGACCGATGAGAATCAGACTATTTAATCACAAACAACAATAATTAGCTTCAGTGCATTGTTTGTATGCAAATATTATCGGTTCCTATATAAAGAATGTAATACGAAACGACATTACACTACGTTACCCGATAAATGTCCCTGTATTGCAACTGATGGAGCCAGAGCTATGACGGAAACTGAAATTGAATTTCCTGGACTCTTAAAACAAAACAATATTAACTGCATCATTGCATCAAAAGAATGTTATGAAACTGGTTGTTAAAATAGTTAACATTATAAGAGGGAGTGGTCGCACTTTACCTCACATAGAGTTTTCTGATGCTTTGGCCGAAGTAGATGCTATATATGGGGACTTGTTACTTCACAAAAATATTCGTTGGTTAAGCGCCGGAAACTAGTTGCAACGTTTCTTCGCTTTAGCAAGGAAATGCTTATTTCCTTAAAAAAAATTTTTTAACAGGCCTGACATTCTATCTTACGGAATTAAATTTAAAGCTACAAGGAAAGCAGAATATTGCCAATTTATATGGTCACATTAGAGGATTTTAAAATAAATTTAAACTTTTCTTCACTTGACAAACATGATTTTTTTATTTAAAGACCACTGAAGTAATGGAAGATTTTGAGAAAGTTTCATATTTAACTCATATAAAATATACAATGACACAATTACAAAAGATTTCGAAAACCGAATTTCAGGTTTTACTCAACCTCTTACGATGTCTGTTGATGACGTAAGCTGAGCACATCTTCAACTGGACTGGTGTCATTTGTTGTCCGATCTTTTTTTAGAAAAAAGAACCGAAATAGGACTGGGTTGTTTTAAGTTACTTTAAAGAGAACGTTACCCAACTTGTGAAACTTAAGCCTCATATGGGCTCAATGCTGGGAAGCGCGTATCTTTTCAAAAGCAGCTATTCCAACATGAAATTTATAAAGTTAAAAAATAGGGATTCCTTGTCTGATAAGTCATTTACTCAGTTGCTTCGTTTGTCAACTAGAAATATTAATATTGATACACTGGCTAGTGAAAACCAACATACCCAAACTTCCCACTAATTATTTTTTTGTATATATATTATTTTTTTTTTCGCTGATAAAGTTGCATACTAAATATCTTATGATGCGGCCCTAAGAATCACAATTTTAGTTACGGCGGCGTTTGGGCCACCTGAAGTTGGACAGCCTAGACCATGGCAGGTTATTGCGTGAATTAAAACAGTATCGTTTACGAAGCACAGCACTATGTTGGTTTTCCAGTTATCTAATAAATAGAGAACAAACTGTCCGCATAATCATTGATGATGAGGCTGTATATTTGGTCCCTTCCTATTTCTCATATATTTAAATGACATTCACAACATTTTCGATATACATTCTGACAATTATATAACAAATAATTATGCAGGCGATACTTCTATATTGGTGGATGCTGAAATTTGAGGACTTACACATAAGGGGTTGTTCTTATTTGTAAAACCTTGAAACATGGTTAACGATAAATAACCTAACAATTAATCACGATAAAACAAAAACCTTATTATTTAAAAGCAAAAACATTAATCATCAACAACTAAAACTACTGTTTAGCTTTTAGTATTAAATTATTAATGGTAGCATTAAATGATATATCTCAATTGGAAAGATCATATTGGGCTTACTTTATAGTTCGCTCGTTCTAGAATATGTACTGCTACGAAACTTCTAGACAATATTTTAAATTTTTAAGATATATTTTGTAAATTAAATAACTGTTTAATTTTACTGAATACCATCCAGAGTCATCTGTAATACTGTAATCCACAAATTCAGAAGTAAATCACATCTTAAACTGTAGGGGGTCGTGGCTGTAAAATTTGCCCCACTCAAACGGTTTCGCCCCTCCTCTTAACGAATATGAAGATTAAATTATTCAGTAACCCTTGGGGCGTAGGGGAAGATGTATCGGTGTGAACAACACTTCTTATAACTCCCAATATACCATCTAATATCAATGTATTTTTAATTGTTTAGTTATCATTTAGTGATATTTTTCTATAGGTTATATAAAATAATAGAATATTTGAACAAATAATAGGTACTTAATTTATTCGCGCATTCAAACATGTGACAAAGATACAGATACTCTCAGGTAAGTCGATTCATTTACTATATAGAAACCACTACTATAAGGATTTCTATTATCTCAATTCAGACTACGAACTGTCGATTCATAAAAATAAGTAAAATTCAAATTTCCCACCATATGAACTTTCACAAGTCAATGCGCCAACTCAATAAACATAAAAGATTGACAAGAAATACGTATATAGAACCCACAAAATCATGACCAACCTCACATATACAAAATTACTAAATTTCACAATATAATATGTCAACAAATATCTAACCTTGAAGTACCTTGTTTGTATTTTCGAAATTAAAAGTTCAAAAGGATGGTGACATCGCTTACTGCTGGAACAAACAACTCCTCCAATATAAATTCTGTGTAAAATAAACCATTTCAAACGCCAGTTTTGCTACACCACCTACAGCCAGAATGCTGCCTCGAATGTTCATCTTCGAAACCCTAGGATTAAATCAGGGACAGCTCCAAACTCCCAAATAACTGGATACATATCATCTTTGTACCAAACACGTTGTACTATCATTCAATATAAGTAAATTACAGCATTTTTTCGAATTTCAAATTAAAAATAATCAAATTTCTCTAAAATGTTTCGAAGAGGTACTATGCTCCCAGGAAATCGAAAAATAAGACCGTTCTCCCATTTGTTTTCAACAAACTCCACATTTCCAAGGTAAAACTTATCCGGCAACCCCAAATAGAAATTCGTTACTACAGAAACAACAGAATTATAAATTCTCCAACTTCGAACACTCATTTGAAAGGTACAAACTACAGCAATGGTGTTAATTAAATTAATCTATACAATCAAGTAAGTGATTATTCAGAATTTTACTTTATTAAGCAGATATGAAATATAATACAACCAAGTAAACGCAATTTAAATTGTCAAGCATTCTTTGGGTTTCATAAATCATAATTTTATAAAATAACATAGCAGTATTTAATGTAAATAATATATACATTGTAATAGCTTCGGTTAAATAAATAAATAATACATATACATTTTATATAGGTACTTTAATGTATATCTCCACATAAGAAAACAATCACCTTAATTAGACAACGTGCAAATTTGCCGCCACCTACGAATTGTTAGATTCGAAACGCTCTCTGTTCGCCTAGTTCACCGCTATTGAACGTGGAAAATATCCAAGAAAAGTTTCTAACAATTACGGTTGGCTCTCTTCCGACATTAGATACCTCGATAAGATCGGGCTGCTTCAAGATTGGTTGTACCAAACCTGTTGTGTCGTGCAATGTCTTTCCGATGTAGGATTTCTTTAATGCTATTATCTCCCCCGGATATCTTTATTTCCTTCGTTCGCTACTTTTCCGCATTAGGAACCCATATGTGCGGTGTTACAAATTACAGAATAAATCTATCTGTCAATATAACTGTGCTTTTAATTTGATATAAACCTTTCCCTATAACCATTAAAGCCACAACCATGTGGTTCCTATCTATTTAACAATCAGAACGCACACTTTTCCTGTGCCAATATATCGATAGTTAAAGCACCTAGTTTTAGCAACTTTATTCGTAAATTATGAAAGGATGGAAAATTTAAATAACAATATATAAATTTATTGTTGAACAGATTCATAGAACAATCCAATTACAGGACGATACAAAATCGAGAATTATGAATGATAACAAGGTAAAAAGCAGAGAAAGGTAAATAAAGGGTATCCGACTTATTGTTAGCTAGGGCATAACTAAAATACATAATAGTAATCATAATAAGGATAAAAATAGTAACAGTAAGGAAATATAATATGTTAATAATATGTTAACAAAGAAGAACATATGCTGAATGTAAAACAATATAACGAAAATCGATTCGCCAATAACTGATTTGAAGCCACGATATGTTTTATGTATTAAAAGCATAGAGTTAATACAAATATTGTTGAATAACTTAGATTGAAGATGTTTCATAAGGTATTACTGCAAGGAAAGGGTAAATCAACAATGGCGCTAGAAACATATGACATCAAAGAGGGTTTTAGAGCTCTCTTCGAAAGGAAGCTGACAGAATATCAAAGAGAGATAAAAGGACAGTATGGTCAAAATGCCGGAGAGGGCGGTATATGTGGTTAGTTCGAAATTATAAATATTTTAGAAATCTTCTTTGCGCAAGTTCAAGTTGTGTTTTGTTAGTAACGTGATCAGGATACCACACAAAGCAAGCGTATTACAGACCGGCGCGTACAAACGTAAAGTAGTACAGTACTGAAAGTTTGTGAATTTATAGAGTGATTCAGTGTAGCAACAGTGGCGATATCCTTAAACGATCAATGCCCGTCAACGGGGTATGAAACGCCCCAACAATAAATCTGCCCTTCGTTATTTGCTCTAATATTCCAAAAGTTTTCCGTTATTAGCAACAGCACCCCATCGCCCGATCTAGTTCAAATTTGTAAAGAGAGTGCACAGAAACACTCTTGCTATAGCCGTTTTTTTCTAGGGCTACGATTTCTGTTGAATTAGTATTAATGTTTTTAACGCTGACTTGTGTGCAGTTCCAAAAAATAATGGAACATAAATAAGGCAGAGCCGATCTAGAGGTATGATAATAATTTAAATACACAGTATCTAAACGTCTAAATTAAGAAATAAATTCTTTAAAGCTGAAGCAATTCACTTTTCGAAAAAATGCTCGGACGGGTTGATTTTATTTATTGAAGACATCTTTTTGCTATGTGACATTCACTTTTATAATCAATTTTTCTTTGTTGTTTAATACCAGGTATCTATTAGCCGGTTCACAATTAGTAATATTGTAACGACTACGACGTGGGTGAAGGTTGGTTGTTGTTGTTGTTTGGTTGCTTTCACCTTTTGTTCATTAAAACTTTGCTTATGGGCTTCCGGTTACTTACTTGTCTCTTAGATGCGTCGCCCCTCGTAAGTTAAAAAAAAGGAGGTTCACCTTAACTTCGTTTGGTGGCGCTGATGCCAGTTGTCAAACGGTAAATTACAACCTCGTGCCGGGTTGAACAGTGTTACGTAATACTTTTCTCGTTACAATAATGTTTGTAAACCCTGAGACAGCAATGAGTCGGAGAAAAATGTTCAGGGTTCGGACTACGCAACAAAACGGTAAAAGCGCATCGAAAATCAAACGTTTATTTCCAAATATCAGGTGCAACAGACAAGGAATATATACAGCAAAAAAATGTAAGTATAATATAAACAAACATGTACAATAATATGCATATAAATACGTACAGCGGTGAACTTCAAAATATTTACGGGGCTTCGGCTTGAAATCTTAATACGGTATCCAATAATTATGTTTCGGTTAATGCGAAAATCTATGTACAGGGGTCGGTCAATAAGTACGCGATCGGTTTTCGCTGTTATATTACGGTAACGGTGCTGAATTCGGCGGTACGGTAAACGACGGTAATGTAACACCCTGGGAGCGCCAGAACGATGGCGGCGCAACAGCCAGAGCGGAGAAACAAAACAGTGAAATGCCTGCGTCACACCAGTGAGCTTTGCCAGCGCTACGACAGACCGGGATTACGAAACTCAACGGGTGTCAGAGACCATGCCGACACGCCAATTGAAGCAGACGGGAAATATGTCTGTGTTGCGTCAGTAAGCTTTGCCAACGCTACAGCAGACCGGTACTGCGAAACTCAACGGGTATCAGAGACTATACGACACGCCAATTGGAGCGGACTGGGAGGGACTCGGGGACCGGGCTCACTTTGACTGGAACTGTTAAGCGCGCGGCTTAAATATACTCGCTGTTCCCCCACGCGATCGCGATGGTGGGAGTCGGGCTTGCGTGAATCGGTCCTAAACAAAATTAACTGAATAAAAACTCGAAATAAAATAACATGCGGTAGCAACGCTACCGTTTATGGGAAAATCAATCAAAAAAATAAACGGAATTAATGACTCAGAAAGTCAAACTAAAATCATTACTGTATACTGAAATAGATTTTCCCATGTAACGGTACGTTACAACATTTACCAGAAATTCAGAAAAATTGGGCATCACAAATATATTAAAAATGCTGACCGTCCTAAACTGAACGAGGGCGTTAAATTTAATGTGATATTGAATATTGAGGAAATCCCCACCATATATCACGAGACGTTGCAGCAGACATCGGAATTAATGAAAAATCTGTATTACGTACACTGAGAAAAAAGAAATTCCATCCTTTCAAAATCCAGCTACTGTATGAACTAAATGAAGATGATCCCGATCGCCGAATGCAATTCTGGGCAATTATGCACGATTATAATGCTGATTTACACTTTATTAGCCATCCCCTTCTTTTGGATGAAGTCACATTTCAGTTTTCGGCCACAGCTTCGTGAATTGACAAACTCTTAGATACTGGAGCAGAGAACCTTAGAAAGTTGATATGTGGGCAGGTAAACAAGCAGAAAAAAAACTAAAAATAAAAAGGCCCTCACCATATGTATGTACTTCATATATGTATTTTCATAATCACATTGTGTCTAATGTATCCATGTTTTTCACGGAATATTTTGTGTGTACTTAAAAATAATTTTGTATTCTTTATTGAATTGTAATTGTTACATAAATAAACTTTACTTACTTACTTACTTATAGTTGTCAACAAAATTGTTGCTCCTTTCTTCTATAAACGAACTCTCACACGACAGAGATATCTGGAATTCTTGAGGGATGAACTTCAGTAGTTGAGGATACTTTTCCGAACAAAAATAGTCCTGACTTACCAAATGGCATTATTTGGTTTCAACAATATGGTGGCCCTTAGTATTTTGTACGTCCAGTTCACAAGTTCTTAGATAACCGCTTTCTTGAAAAGTGGATTGGAAGACAAAAAGCGAAGAAGTGGTCCCCAAAATCCCCAGATTTTACACCCCTTAATTCTTTTCTTTTGGGATTATTTAAAATTCAAGGCTTACCTAGATAGACAATAGAATGTAAAGGACTTAAAAAATCGAATACGATACGAAATTCGTAGAATAAGCCCATAAGCTTTGCTTATTATCAAATAGCCAACGAATATCGAGCATTTAATTTAATACGAATACTATTTTTATTATTTTGATAGTTTTTTTCACGACAATATTGTTATGTAAGGTATCCACATTCTGATCTGTCATTTAAACAATTAAAAGATCTACTAAAACCAAAGAATAAAGAATTAGATGTTATTTAGAAAAAAGGTACGATGACGTCATAAGTTAGATAGGAAATACATGAAAATAGCATACTGATTGTTAGCCGAAACCTGTGAAAATATTATAAATCAATAAAACTGATTGGAAAGGGTTTTTCAGACTCTACATTACATCTTCCAATATATGGGAAAGATTCTTTAAAAAAAATAAAAATAGACCAGTGCAAGAATTTTTTCGAAAAATTAATGGTTTCAGAGTTTAAGGAATTTGTTCCATAATTTAGGCGCTCACTGCATAAAGAATGGCTAATAGCCCATTCCTAAACTCTCATTTCATGAAAATCAATAAGTAGATGGTCTTCCCAAAAAGGGTGCTCCGCAGTCATTTTAGTACCAAAACCTGTCAGTGGCATAGCACCCGCGATAGTAAACAGCAAATTAGTCGCCAGTGCTTAAAGTAAGTATATGATCTTTGAGAAAGTTTTCATCATTTTCTAAGTGGACCAGAAAATACATCTTATTTAACGAGTTTCAAACCTACCTTAAGGGCCTGAATCTGTTGAATTAAAGTGACTTTAGTGACTGCAGCGAATGGAAATCTATTAAAATGAGAGTAGGTCTACTAAAAGTGTTCAATGTAAACTAGATATAGGTACATATGCATACCATAAGCCTGAAAGAGAGTTCTACCAGCGAAGAGATAAGAACAAGAAGGGTCACTTGTCATTTCTAGCGGGCCGGATGCACGACTTCGGCGGTAATTACAGCAATCTGTTAATTTACATAAAGGGTGCTACTGCAGTAATTGTTCTGACGTTTTATTATGAAAGACGTTGAGAGTAATTACTTAATTTAATATAAATTTAGTTACATCTAAGTTTTAATTACAGATTATACAAGATGCTGGGACCGAATTGTTTTGCGGTTGGAAGTTATTCGTCGTCAAGCGAAGAAAAACTAAGAAACATATCATATCAAGGGTATATAGTTAGGTTATTCTATGATCGCCCGTGTATATGTCACCGCTATTTTGAGTGTAGTTCTCCAAATAACAATAGTTCTCTATGATTGGTACGTAAATTAAAAAAGAAAACTGCAGATCATTTTTCGGTGTCACAAACATCAAAGACGCTACAAAGGGTGGTGTTTGCTGATTCTACTTTCAGATTTTGCCGAGACCAAAAATCCCAATTCATGATGTGTGCCAATGTGCTAAACTTGGCAAAGACAGTTTAGTACTGGGCTCGGAAAACCTCAGAGCGGACCACCACGCGAATCGGCTGCTCTCTAACATGATAAGTCTAATTATTAAGAAGGCAAAATTAAAGAGCGTCTGCTAAGATAAAGGGGATCACAACGTCAATAGGCTTGAAGAGGTTGCGGTGAAGTGAACCTCTATAGCCATTCCAATCTTAGTCCTATCTAATAATCTTGTATAGGAACAACTCAGTTTAATGCTATAATACAACTTAATTAGGGTTTTGAACCCTTTCCAGCATCTTTTTGCTGTAGGAACTCTTTAAAAACATAGTAATGGTTAGCATTATTTTCATACGTCGCGCACTTTTCATTCTCTGAAAGAAAAGTGTTCTCCTTTTAAATCGGAAATAATAAAGCGCACCTTAAGGTAACCCTATTTAAACGATTTGAAATCCTATATCTCTATCGGCTTCAACCCCCAAATAATGAACTTCCAGCCAAATCGGATAAATCAATCACATGGTACAAATCCAATTCTATTATCGTTAGACCCCTTTTTATATTCGCTTGCGTATTGATTGATATGTGGATACTGGGCTCTGCGAAGAAAACTGAATTCTCAAAATTCTCAAGTCAGTAAAATGTAGATATCTGTTAGAATTCGGCTTACTAGTGAAGTTTTTATTATCTAAAGTGTGTAAATATGTTTTGAATGCGCAATGCATTTGTTTACTGTTGGTTCTGTTTCTGATTAATTATAGAAATCAGTGCACATAGACATATTTTTTATTGCAAAAAAGACACTACCCATATACCTACTTCATTATTTCGTTCGCGTACAATTGAAATATACTTTTCTATTATCGTGAACATCGTTAGAAGCCTTTTCTATGCCGTCGATGATTAGTACAGCTATATCGAATTGCACTGACAAATGTAATTGACGCTGACATTTACCAAAAATTTAGTTCAGGACTGTGAGGATTATAAATCATTCTCACCCATTTAATATTTATAATCCAAATGCAAGTACAAAGTGGAAAGCTCGCTGAGATGGAAGAATATTTATTTATTTATGTTTATTGCCTAGTATTGCATGAACTATACGAAAAACTAAATGGAATGACGTATATATGTATTGTATGGTGAAAATAGCATTATGTATTCCCTGCAAACAATTAAAGCATTACTACATCTTTTATTATTCGTTGCTGTCATATTGGTTTTTATACTGGAACTAATGGATTAATAACGTAGCCTCTAAATAATTGGGTGGTATTTTTTCGCCGAAAGAACAACAGCAAAGTTGCTACACGGGCATATCCATAATAAATACACACGGATTGGCGTTGCCCACTGCAATTTGCGAAAGCAGGTTGCAATACTTAAAGCCTTCTGTAACTCATTAAAATCTTAAATCTGTACACTTAGGTCACATAGTAACAATAAGAGAAGGTCTAATACAATCTATATTTTTATATAAGAAAAATGTGATACTGGTTATACAATAAGTTTTATTAATATAGCTAATTATAATATAAACATCTGTCTAATACTATATCAATTAAAAGTGTTTGTTGATTTTACTAAACCGTATTATAGCAAGGTTTTATATCCTATCTGGTAGAAAGGATATTAAATATTGTGTTGCAGAAAGTATCGTACATACCACATCTCTCTTATTTCGCTATTATATCTAATGTAGGTACAGCACCTAAATAGGACTGATGTTACAACATGAATGATGGAGTAAAAATTTTATTTTAAGATTGTAGAATTAAGTTTTTCTCTGTTCAAATCTTCAATTATTGTAAAACAAGTTGACCTTGACAATGAGTCAAAAACTATTTGTTTTATTGGTAAAGTAGGTACCCCTATTCATGATTTCCAAAAAATATTATTAAGAAAAGTCCAAAATGAGGAAGTATTCCCCTTGCTGAAATTTTCTACTTTCAGCAAAAAACACCCACGATTATATCGTCCTTCTTTTTTTGTTAGACAAAATAACAGATTTATCCTCCAACCTCCAACCTGAAAACTTCTGACTTGGTGGAAACCTGTCTAACCCCTACCTATTTCCAATTCCACGGCTGCTAATATAAACAAGTTTCAAGTGAAGCTATGGACTCCCTCTTTCTCGTATTATAGCCAACATTTTTTGAGAAGCATTTGAACAAGTACTAATCTCCTATTTGCAGAAACCGAAATGCTGGTTTAGATACGTTGATGACACCTTCGTAATCTGGCCACATGAACGTGATTCCTTAGATACCTTCACAACACTCCTTAATTCCCAACACAGTTCCATTAAATTCACCGTGGAAGTCGAGTCAGAAGATACTCTTGCTGTCCTAGATGTTTTGGCGAACCGTCGCTCTGGTGGCTTGTTGGGACATTCCGTCCACCACAAACCTACACACTCCGACTGTTACCTAAAAGTCCTCTCACACTATCCGGCTTAGAGAAACGGAGTCATAAACTCCTTAGTACATTGCCATATCCATTCGTAACTCCTCATCCCTTATTACCGAAACCCTAACGAAGAACAACTATCCTAGGCATCACTTGTAGTAGCCAGTGTACCATAAAACACCACCTACATCCATCCTATATCCAACATATCCAAAACACAAACCACTCACTACCAATGCAATGCCTATTTCCCCTACATCCAAGGTGTTACTGGCCGTATAGGAAGAATCCTATCCAAACACAACATAAAAATCGTGTTTAAACCTAATTCCAAACTTTCAGATTCCTTTCCTATCAAAGATCGTAATCCTGTCGAAGCTCCTGGTGTTACCGAATTCCATGTTCGTGCGGCAGTGTTTAAAATTGTGAAACAAAGCGTTCGGGGAGTACTCATATTGCAGAAGATGAGCGTTGTACTCGGGAGTACACGCGCGTAACTGGGTCTACAGTTGCTGAGCATAGGCTGGAGGTCGGGCACCAAATCTGATCACGAAATTCTCACTCCCATAACTGCAAAACTCGAGAATCGATTGAAATCCATAAACATCCTAGTAGCCTTAACCGTGACGAGGGTTACTTCCTACATAATACCTGCAAATCCCTCTTTTCGAAACAATTCAATCGTAACAGCATACCCCATTGTACCGTAATCATTACCCCCTTATAAACCCACCTCCATGTGTTAGTTCTTCAGTTTCATGACAACAGCGACGAAAGAAGCTGCTCTGAAGATGTCTCATGTAAGTGTGGACGAAACGTCGGCAAGAGGAAATATTAAGACTCGGTTTCAACCAGGAAACCAAGAACTGTAAAATTAACAGGCATTTTAAGAAAACTAGATAGGTGGAAATGGCCCAACTGCGTTACCTCCAAAGTCGCGCGACCTCATAATATTAGATATTTTTATGGGATCGCGTTAAGCAATTAGTTTGCTCTCAAGCAATACCCAACAGGAGAGGAATAATAAAAGAACGAATAAGAAACGGCATACTCCAAATAAACATCGAGTTAATTCGAAACAGTTTCAGACAATTCAGACATAGCAAAAAAAACATGCGCTGAAAATGTTGGTTATTTTGAATAAATAATTTTTTGTAATACATAATTTATTGTAAATGGTATTATTATTACATTTTGTAAATTAAATTTGAAGGAGTACACCACCCATAGAGAAAATAGTTTTCAGCTCTTTGTCAAGGTCGATTTCTTTTGCAAAAATTAAAAATATTCTTGAAATCTTCTTCTAACCAAGCAACATAATCCTACAGTTACACAATGTTATAAGATTAACATTGTATAACCGTATACTTTATTTATTTAGACATCCGCAATGCAGACTTTCTAGTGCAAACAGCTGGTAGGTACTTTATATAAGCCGCTCTGATCAACAGAGCAAACCGTTCCTTACTACAGCACAGCAGAGCGACAATCGTATTAACCAGGACATTGGAAAAAAATTCAAAGTCCCATAAAATTAAAGGAATAAATACTACAAACTATTATTTTATGAAACGTTATTTAGTATTCCATATTAAAAAAACAAAAGTTTTATCGAAAGGGTTGGAAATTTTCCTGTTAAATTAAGTTATTTATATGTATTATTTAATCATAACAGAGATTATAACTCAAAAAATGTATTTCTTTTATTAATAATAATAATAATTTATTCTGCTTAGACATTATATACATGTTTTGCAGAGGAGTTCGTAACAATATATAACATAAAACAACTCTAAGCTAATCTGAAATTAAATAATCTTAATTAACAAACACAAAAAAAAATGAAATATGTATAATAGAACTAAATGACATTTCTATTCATTCATTATAAAAGACCTTAATCGTAGTGCACCGTCAATGTAACGATACAGATGGTTCATCCGCCGTTGGTCGGTTATTGTCAGCAGTGATTCCACTGTCATTGTTTCATCTATTTTCAGAAAGTGGATTCGGAGATGGTCATAAATGGGACATTCAATCAAAAAGTGTTGTAATGTTTCCGGGTCGTGAGTGTTACAGATGGTGCACGTTTCGTCAGTCCTGATTGTGTAGGTATTCCTGTTGTGGTACCATTTAATTTCGTTTTTATTTGCAACGCGAGTTTGGCTGATCAATCTAGTTTTTTTTATTTTTTTAAATTTTAAATTTTATATATTCCTCACCCATACGTAAACTGCTTATATGGCGGTACAGGGGTGCAAATTCTGATGTAATTGCTGCATCAATGTCTACTAATTAGATGGTTAGTCATTTTTTGTAGTATATCGTCTTTCTTTATTTTTATTAGTGAGGATGTTTGTTTCGTATTCCATACGTTTAATTCGCCGATCTCTGTACAAATCTCCCTTAGTTGCGATACCCAGTTTATGCTTCTTTTATTATTTGATGTTTGGTCGGGGCATTGTAACATTGCTTAGGAAGTCGGCCGTCGGGCATATCGAGAATCTTTTGCCACCAATTACATATCCTTTTAGTTGCTTCTACTTTGATATGGGTTTGTCTCGTCTCAAGTCGTACAATATATTCTGGTGTATTCCTTGGCCAATGGTAGATTCTCTTGAAGAAATCAACTTGCACTTTTCCTATCGTGTCCATATAATGCAGGGCCCATATTTCCGCAGCATACAAGAGCGTTGAGCGAGTCATACTCCCAAATAATTTAACTTTAATGTCAAAGCTATCAGATTTAGATTTAAATAGTATGTTTCTTATTTTCGCAGAGGCTATTGAGGCTTTCTGTATGAAAAAGCTACATGCACGGTTAAAGATATCGCCACTTTCGAAAGGTACTCCGAGATAGGTAAAGGTCTGTACACCGTCGAGAGGGCATTTATTATAGTATAATGTGCCTATATCCTTTTTTTTCTGCCCCTGTGAAAAACTACGACCTTTGTCTTTTCAGTGTTTAGTACTAATTGATTGATATCGCAGTACTGTTTCAGCACCTGAAGCTTTCTATTCCCGTCTATCGGTGAGTTCGCAAATAGTACTAAATCGTCTCCATACATCAGTAGTAATACGGATTTACTGCTAGTTATTATCCCGTCTAATTTTTTATCCTTGAAGTGTCTCAGTATGTCCGAGGTATAGATAGAGAAGAGGAGAGGTGAGAGACAATCTCCTTGCATCAAACCTTCTGTCATTGCTATTTTCGATGTCATTCCAGTGTTAGTTTTCACAATCATATTTGTATTGTCATATAATGCCTTCATGATTCTTATTAGTTTTGCGCTTATTCCAATATCAAACAGCTTATTCCATAATTTTATATGATTAATTGTATCGAACGCACGTTT
This sequence comes from Cetonia aurata, assembly GCA_949128085.1. Classification (NCBI taxonomy): domain Eukaryota; kingdom Metazoa; phylum Arthropoda; class Insecta; order Coleoptera; family Scarabaeidae; genus Cetonia; species Cetonia aurata. The sequence continues at coordinate 7,246,098 of OX421885.1, forward strand.
AAAATCAACGAACACACAATAAACATAGGATGACTTGCGAGTAATGTTAATAGTAATTGCCGAGCTGAGAGTGAACAAATTATCCAAACATCCCCTCCCCTTACGAAATCCTGACTGTTCTTCTGGTAATATTCCATTCTGCTCGCACCATTCGTATAGCCTGTTGTATAAAATCGATGTGAACATTTTTAAGATTGCGTTTGCCAAAGCACTTTCGCGGTAGTTTGACGGGTCTTCTTTGTTGCCTTTTTTGTGTGTCATGTACAGATTGACTTCAGACCAGGCTTCCGGAAGAGTCTCAGTTGTAAAGATTTTATTTATCATACTGAGGACATAATGAGTCCAGGAGGGGGGTAGCACCGTGTAGTACTCATTGGGTATTTGGTCTGGTCCTGGTGTTTTGTCCGATTTAAGTTTATTTAAACAATGTAACAGCTCTTCCATTGTTATTTCAGCATCTAACACAGGGTGCAAAACGGATGTATATTACACATTTGAAATCATAAATATCCAGGAAAAATTTGTACCATGCTTCCGCTGATATGAAATCTTCTGTGTAGTTTTTTGGAGAAAAGTCGTTAACCATTTGCCAGAATATTTTAGAGTCTTTAGCCTCTGCCAATTTATTGTATAGTTCCCTGTAATAATATTGTTTCTTCTGTTTTAATAATGTATGGTACTTATGTTTCAAATTGAGGTATTCTTCTAAAGCTTGGTTGTTTCTTTCTTGTTTATATTTTCTCAAAGGTTTTCGCTGTGATTACAAGTCAGAGAAGCGGGATTAATAACGCGCACCTTTACCATTTCCCATTTGGTATTCAAAAGCTAATGTACTATATGCAGCTTTGGTCATAAAAATGTTTTAAGATCGGCGTCCACTAACCAGTGCCAAACGCGCCCGAACGAATTGAATTATTGGTCGAGAATGCTAGCCGCATTTTCGATTGTGCGATGCGTGGGGCGTGGCTTAATGATCGCACTGTCATTTATAACGATAAAAACAATCAATTTTTGTGATTCGTGCGGTTCGTGTGCGCGTTCAGCGCGTGTCAGTGGACGGCAGCCTTTAAAATACTTTGTTCAGATAGTTTCTGATTAACCTTTTGCGAATTACTCTGAAAAGTTTTCATTACGCTACCCTCAGGAAAATTACATGAATATTGATGAAAAGGAAGCAATGTTAGATATAAAGGTTCTGCAGGACCATCATCGATTCCGGGATCATAATAATCGCCTAACAATAAGTTACTACAAAACAAAGTTGGAGGCAGAAATTTGATATTCGTTCCTCTCAGATGTCAATGACTCCACTAGTTTACATCAATTACTGGAACAGTAAAGGTTTTTAATTTCAATAATTCTATTGTTTCTATACATAATAAACCGTCTTAAACACAATTTTTGTAGGCCCACAAGTTTTGCTTTACGCAAAGAGACAATTGCCACGATAACTTACAAAATAAAAAGAATAGGGTAAGAACTAACATACGGAGCTTAGGCATGACGAATGTGCATAGCAAAATTTGGAACATTGTGACTCAAATATGTTTGCCATTTGGTATTGCATTCGTGGAGCAACATCACTTCAAATAACCAATTTAGAAGTTGTAAAAGAGAAAATTTCACACCGTATGCTACAAACTAATACCACGACTACCTTAAGTTACTCCGAAAATTGGTTCAAGAAAAATTTCGTACACGATTAAGCTTTCATATCGATCACACTAAACCAACAGTTGGTCCTTTCACTGATGGCAATACCGCACAAATTCATTACTGAAGATTCAAAAACTTGTACAGATGCAACTGATTGAAGAAAACTTATTACATGGTTTGTGATTTAACTGCAATCAATTGCTTCAGAAGACTCAATTGATTTCACAAAGCCTTCGCTAACCAGACTGCAGAACGATTTGTGTACTTTCATATCTTCCATGCAGAACCATCATTTTTGGTCAATTGCACTGACATTTTGAGTATTGGCTCCATCGGTAGGGAATAAATAGGCTTCATTCGTTGAATTGATATTCGAACTGAACCACAATTCTCACAGAAAACTCACATGTCATTTCCAAACCTGCCTGTTTGAAATCAAATAGTCGGTGTAGTTTATAAAGAGTGCATTCCTAGGATTTTCCTTACAAATTTTCAAACTGTAGTGTATGGGATTTGCAGTCGTTTTCATATTGTGTTAAGGTTGCTGACTTCTATTGTAGATGCTATTGGCTATAATTCAATTATCATGAGCAACTCTTGTAAAATGAATGTAACCAATGTTTAGTCTTCCTAATCTCAGGAGATCATCGTGATCTTTTTACGATAACCTGAGCTCAAACTCATTCTCTTATGAAATTTTCGCATGCCAAGAGTACAATTTCTGTTAAATTCACAACAACATATTGTACTAAACTCATTCTTGTCTGAAGATCAATTTTTGAGACGTTTGGATTTATGGCAAGATCGGCTTTCTTTTTGTCACAGCGGCTATCGTGAAGACACTTCTACAGACTATAAGTACATTAAAATTCAAAACTTTTAGTATTTAATACCCAATTCCCACTTCCCCTCGGTATCCTAAAACTGTAAAAACTTAAGATATACTTGTTACTTTACGACAGCACCATACTTTTATTCTGCTTTCAGATCAAGTTACCGTTACGATTATAAAAATGTCAGTTATTCGTTTATTTCCTCTTCTTATGAGGCATTTCTCCAATATCCAAGTTAATATTTTCCAACCGTTATTAATTTCATCAAGACATTCTTATATTCGAAGCTCTAGACTTCAATAGAAAGTTACAAAGACATTACGAAGATTAGGAGGCGAGCACGCGGACATTATTAACTTTCGCTTTTAGGTGAATTCGTTCGATTATAACGACACCAAGTAGCTGAAAATTTAAGGTTTTCTCCTCGAAATCGACGGGAAACATTTTTATGAAGAAAGTTTTCTTCCAGCTTGTTGATAAGGAGACACTGAGATTCAATATCGGAAACCAAATTGAACATTTTAAATCTGCATGTTTATATTTAAATTTATACGGCTGTCTCTGATTCAACAGTTACGAGAAAGACATTTGACGGTAGCTTTCGTATCATTATTACAATAGGTTAGTCGCAAATTCTGTGCATATTAATTAGTTAAGTTAATATGAAAAATGTTTAATGAAATACTCAAAACTAAATACGTAGAGGATTGTTTACCAGTAACACACTCATGTCACTGCTATTATCGACTAGAGAAGAACCTAGTAGTGTTCTTGAGATTCAAGCAGATATTCAATTTACAAAGTTCTGAAAACAAAGAATATGTTCGACAAATGTTTGAACCTGCCTTGAAAATCTTTTATTGGATACCATATTCAGAGGAAATAGTATTATGATATTACGCTTTTACTTACAATTTTATACCTAACATATTAAACTGTTTAAACACATATACTTACTTAGTGAACACAGTGGACACGATCAGGTAATAGGCAAGTATAATGTACATATATGGATATATGTCCATCAACATATAATCATATGCTTCATTACTTTTCGGCTTGTAAGCCCTGTTGGCAGCAAAAATAAGTCGGGATTTAAATGTACAGTGCCCTGATCTAAGGTTTCCCCCTTGCTAATTTGCTCTTAAATCACTCATAAAATTTCATTACTCGGAATGTCCCGCCAAACAGCGTCTTGCGTCCCCAGCAATTTAACGATGGGGACGCGAGAGGTGTTTCTTTCCTAACTTCATATTTTTAAATTAAATTTGGTCTCTCGGAATTCGTTCACAGATTACTAGTGTGATAACGAAGAAATCGAATAGTATTCCATAATTAGATTCTGTAATTTTCTCTTAAAATTCTTTTTTTCTTTGTTTCGTTTTTATTCTTAGTTCGGAAGATAAGTTATTAAATATTTATCACAAAGGTATTAATAACTAACAGGTTTATACATTCGTAGTAGCTCAATAGTTTTTGAGATCTAAGAAGAATGCTATCAATATTTATTGAGTATCATCAAACATTCACGTCAGAAAAAGATTGTGTTGATGAATGAAGGAGTAACCCACACTAGACTTTTATTTATGTTTATTGTCAGCAAACAGGCTAACGACAATACGAATCTTCTGCCAAAAAATGTATTATTTGGTACTTGTTCTGAACAAATGCTCGTTTCAATCTCGGACTATCCTGTCACGTCAAACTTGTGCTGTTCAGAGGAAGTAGTGCAATACCTATCATATACACTTTCTGTAGCGGATTACGATACTGCCCGAACTGCCATATGAAGAAATACTTGATTTCATTAGGGAGCGTGCAAAATTTAACAAAATATCTCAAGAGAGAGACTGAGTTTAATCTTGGGAACCTCTAATGCAGCTTGATCCCATAAGCTGCAAAAAATTCACCAGGAAGTTGACAGTCAATATACCGGTTGTGCTGATACGGGAAATATTCTCACTAGATAGATCAAAGTTGGCTATCCTTAACATGCATTTCAAAATCAAATTTTATCCAGTTTGATAGGATACCGGTGTACATATATTCTATTAGGTACATTAATGGGCTTTGTAATGCCGACTTCCTGCTACTTCAATGATCCAGCAACGCTTCAAACACTCTATTTTGCCTTTAACGTATTCGAACTGGAATATGCCTCCATGATAAGGTCACCATGTTATACTGCACACTAGCTACACCTTGAGCGCTTACAGCGCCGCCTTCTGAAATTTCCATTTTTTAGTGTGGATGGAATATACCCGCCCACTGGTATGGATTACGCCAGCCTCCTGGTTAGACATGGAGTTGAAGCTCTTTCCTTCCGCAGAGAAGTTGATAGTGCAAGTTCTATGTGGAAGTTGGCCCATGCAACAGTGGATGCTCCCTTTCTCCTTTCCTGTATCTCTTTTTGCGTTCGTCGTGCTTCATTCAGATTCTCCAGCACATTTTCTCTTCCCACACCGAAGACCAATATTTTGCGAATCTCCCCTCTCTTCCGAATGAGTCACAGTGCTAACAAATTTTATAATGATATATTTTTTGATAAACTTAATTAACTTTGTTGTGTCATAATTTGTATACTGTTTGTAATCTTTGGCGCATGTATTTTAATTTTCTTATACTGAATATTGTCCTGTAATTGGATCCTATTGGGCAATAAAACTTATTATTATTTAATTTATTCTCAGCAAATTTTGCTGATATTGTAGCTAATGCAGGCGGTTCCGACGAGCACGCCTACATTACTTTGGGGAGGGGCTCATTGAACACTCAGCCCAGACCCTCATTTTCCCCGAGCACAATATGTACTGTTCTACAGGTGCTTAATAGCGCCGCCTTTTGAAATTGTCTATAGAGTTCCCGTGTCAGGCGCAAGATGCCAAGTCCTTGCTACAGTTTGTGCGGAATTTCTCCAGTGGCTCCGATTATAATATCTATCTCCACACTTTGCTGGTGCCACATGCCCTTGATCTCATTTGCAAGAGGTAAGTATTTCGTAATTTTTTCCGCATGTTTCTTTTCTAGGTTCAGGACCAGGGGGACTGCCACATCTATTACGTAGGTTGTGTCCTCCTTCTTGTCCACTACGATGATATCTGGAACATTCGCCTGGACAGAGATACCAGTTGGTACCTCCGAGTCCCATAGAATCTTACACCTGGGTGTGTCTATTACTTTTTGGGGTGAGTATTTGTAATAGAGCTTTACGTCGGTTTCGTGTTCGTATAGTTCACAGATCTTTAGGTGCAGTATCTTGGCGACGCTGTTATGCCTGTCCGTGTATTCCTTTGGTGCTAGTGTCGCCCACCATATGGTCTATTGTCTCCTCTTTCGGGCCACATATCCTACATCTGTTATCCTGGGTGTTGAGGTCTTTCATGATATGTTTTCTATATGATTTAGTGGCGATTACTTGGTCCGGAATTGCGAAGACAAATCCCTCCGTTCCCCCGTACAGATCTCCTCTGGTGAGCCAACTGAACATGGCTTAGGAATGTACTCGAGGGTCCTCGAGGATGGTAGGGAAACGACCATGTAGCGGCTTCCGCTTCCACTGCCCCATCAGTGACTCGGTGTTGGTGATGTCTACTGGGTGCACGTAGGTGTCCTTCTCTTTGAGCTTGAGAGGTGTAAGCTGGTCATCCCTATCAGCCACGGCCGCATGCAGCACACTTGTTTCGCTCTTGCGCGGAAAGTAAGTTCGTAGGTTATCTATCTGGCGAGCGTGCAGGTTAATTGCTGTGGGTGCTCCTCTTCCTCCATTAGCCCTCCGCAGGTGGAACCTCTCCACCGCACTCCGGAAGTGGTGCAATGGGTGTTTTGTGAAGGCTTTCCAGGTTATTCTATCTAGGTCCTGCAGTTCAGTGGTCGTCCACTTTAGCTCCCCCGATCGCTTCTCCCTCGCCCAAATCATAAGCTCCACTTTGCTGCCATTTGCCCTTCTCCATGGTATGTATTTTGCATTTGTCTAATCCGTTCATTCCTATGTCTTTACTGAACTTTGTAGTGATCTTTAAAAGTTCATCTAGGTGTTTTCTGTTTGTGGCATAAAATGTTTAGGTCATCCATATACAGTAGGTGCCTAATTTATACGTTGGAACCGTTAAAGGTATATCCCTTTCTGGAGTTTCGCAGGAGGGTTGTTAGCGGTCTTAATGCAAGGCAGAACCAAAGTGGGCTCAGCGCGTTTCCTTGAAATATTCCCTTGCGGATACGTATCCTGTTGGAAGTTATTGTCTCGACAGGCGTTCGAAGATTTAGGGTGGTGTTCCACTGGGTGGATTATTATTATTAATATTAAGAGTGAAATCTTACCTTACATGAGTAAGATGAAATAAACGTAAATAAACGTCAACCTTATGCTCATTATGTAGGCATTAAGCCTACATAGTGCTACGTGCTAGGGAAAGTACTTAAATGGGCCACTGTCATTTTGCAGGTATTCAGTGGTTCATTTATGGATTATATTTAGATACCCTTTCGTTGCTACTGCATTATAATTTATAACATTGAAATTCTTATTTTCTTTGTAATTTATATTAAAACAACACAACCGTTCCAAAATCAATGAATGATGTAAGTACAATACGCAAGCATTGTTACAATTAAGTAAATGCCAGTTATTTGCTAATGTACGAAATAAATAAAAAGTAACAAACAGGTGCAAGTGTATAAAATTTGAAGGCATCTTGGTAATTTATAATTTTACTTTAAAGTCCTATGGTATTTACATTAAAACGCATCATAAGTTATTCTATATTGCTCATTCATTCTATATTTGCAAAGTAGAAGTGAAGCAATTTTTATATACTAGGTATACACAGAAAGAAAATATTGTAAATTTTAAAATAATTGTAAAGTTTACTGCAATAAATTGTAAAACATACAGGGATGCCTAGAACTTCTATTAAAATTTCCTACAAAATTTATTGCAACAAAATGCGCAATTTCGTTATATAATTTATGTTGGTATAACTCACACTCTTATATTAAAGCATTACATACATTCACTTATTGCAAATAGTACGTTTACCCCAGTGCAACTAATATACTAAAATATTGCATACAAAACAACTACGCTATCGCAATAATTAATATAGTTAGGTATAATTTTATTAACCCATGACTGCGCGCGAATTGCCGTCACATTGAGCGTGTTTCCGTTTCTCGTACCGTGGGTGATTGTCAACCTCAACATCTTTTGTACGATATTAACCACATGGAAGCATCAAATAAATATTACATACCCGCGTTTACCGAACATAGTTTATATTGAGTAAGAATTCCGAGGGTTATGAATCAAGCGTAGCGCCATCTTTAGCTTTCCCAAGCAGTAGCAAAACAAACATTTTTTTTTTTTTTTTTTTTTTTTTTTTTTTTTTTTTTTTTGCTTTCATGGGCAGGTTTAACCCCGTAAGGCAACTCGGCCTTGAGACCTATTGTGCCCCCATGATGTCTTAACCCTCTCGACCCGGTTGTAAACGAACAAACAAGTCCGCTAGTTGGTCGAGAGTTAATTTACTTATACTGGGTTCGTCCAAACGAGCGACCCCTAGACAGCTCCGTCTCTCCCTGTCCACTGCCGGGCAGTCGGCAAGGAGGTGCACAGGAGTTTCTTCTGCTCTCCCACAGTTTCTACACAGGGGAGAGTCCACTCGCCCCATTCGGTGCAAATGCTTATTTAATGAGCAGTGGCCGGTTAGGACTCCCGTAAGAAGTCTCAGTCTGGTCCTGCTCATAGAGACCGCCTTGCGGAGTCTTTCATCGCCCGGATAAAAACCGAGGATTTTACAGTGTCTCACGCCGACTAGTCCATTCCAATAGGAGCGGTGACTAGCAGCGAGTTGAGATCTGACAAAGGCTTTGATACCGCCATAGGAACTACCGCACGACGGTTCTGGACCAGTGAACGGTAGACCACTGGCGCCTCTAGCTAGTTTGTCAGCAATTTCGTTACCTCTAATCCCAGAGTGACTAGGCACCCATCTCAGCGTAATGCTATGATGCTCCGCCAATTCTTCAAGCTTCCTATGGCACTTCAGTACCACTTCGGAAGCAAATTTGACAGCCTGTAGTGCCCTGAGGGCAGCTTGGCTGTCGGAGAAAATTTCGACCGATCCATTCCCATGCGGGCAGTTTAAGATGCTCTCTGCACAGGTTTGGATGGCTATAACTTCAGCATGGAAGATGGAAGTGGAGCCCCCTAAGCTGATGGCTTCGCCATTCGGTTCTCCATCTCTCCAGATCCCAATGCCTGTGCCATTCGGCGTCTTCGAGGCATCCACAAACCAGCGATGAAAACATCGCCTCGGTCTGTGAATGTATGCTTTGGAGACTTCACTGTTGGAAATATCTACGGAGTATTTCCTAGTGAAGCTGAAGACAGGCGGAATCTTGTCCGCCCTAGTGGACAGAGGTACTGTCTGTTCGATGTAGTTGAAAATGCTAGTATGGTCTCCAGTTTTGCCAGAGAAACCTTTACGCCCGCTACATTTTACTCTGTAAGCTGCCAGGGTAGCTTCTGACCGCAACACCAACTGAAGCGGAGGAAGCCCAAGAATGGTCTCCATGGCCGCAGTCGGCGTCGAGGACATGGCTCCCGTGATGCCTAAACAGGCAGTCCTTTGGACCTTGCTGAGCGCGTTTACCGCGTAGCCCAGACTAGCCTTATGCCACCAGACTAACGAGGCATAGGTTATGGAGGGTACAATGACCTTCGTGTACAGCCAGTGCACCATTGCCGGTTTTAGCCCCCACGTTTTACCAAACATTCCTCTACAGGCCCAAAAGGCCTTTGTGGCTTTGTTCGACACTTGTTCAAGGTGAGATTTGTACGTCAGTTTTGCGTCCAAAATAACACCTAGGTATTTAACCTCACTAGAGACCACTATCTTCGAGCCGAAGATGGCTGGGCACTGTAGTTTTGGAAGTTTCCTCCTCCAAGTAAACGGAACCATAGTCGTTTTCCGAGAGTTTACATTTAACCCTTCTTGTTGACACCATCTCTCTACCAGTTTGAGTGCGACTTGCATCCTCTCGGATACCACGCCCTCAAACTTTCCGCAGACCATGATGGTGATATCGTCTGCGTAGCCCTGCGCGTGGAAACCCGCCATCCGTAGGTCAGAAAGCAAGCCATCCACCACAAGGCACCATAGCAAGGGCGACAGCACTCCGCCCTGCGGGCAGCCAGCTGCCACAGTTGCCTTTACATTGCAAAGGTTCTGCGAAACATTAACCATTCTTTCTCTTAGCATGGAGCCGATCCACCTCCTCACAGTTGGCTCGACTTTCCATTTTTGAAGCGCCCTTTCCATCGACCGAAAGGACGCCCTGTCGAAGGCGCCCTCGATGTCCAGAAAGGTAGCCAATGCAATTTCTTTGTTTCTAAAGGCTATTTCTGCTCGTCGAGCTAGCTCATGAATGGCCTGCTCACACGATCTTCCTGTTTGGTAGGCATACTGGTACTCGTGCAGAGGCAAACTTGCCAGAGCCGAATCCCTAAGATGTCTATCAATTATCTTCTCCAGGGTTTTGAGAAGAAATGAGGTGAGGCTGATGGGCCGGTACGACTTCGCTTCCGTGTAGGACAGTTTGCCCTGCTTCGGAATGAAGACCACCCTGGCCTCTCTCCAGCTGCTAGGTGTGTATCCCAGAGCTAAGGTTGCTCTTAGCAGGGTACATATAACTGGGGAAAGCGGTTCCAGGCCCTGTTGCAACAGGGCCGGGAAGATGCCATCACTACCAGCCGATTTAAAGGGTTTAAAGGATTCGATTGCCCATCGAATTTTGGGTACTACTTTTCCGCGCAAGAATCCAGTCCTCCCTCCGTGCCCTCAGGGCAGGTATCTGAGCTGACCTCAGTCCCCCCCGAACTGGGTTTGAACGACCCTGGAGCCCGGAAAGTGCACCTCCAAGAGATGCTTGAGGACTTGCTCTTCAGTCTCGGCTTTATCGCCATTGGGCTTACTGAGAGACCCAATCTTACAGGGCCCTTCCTTTGCAAGGACTTTTCGAATTCTGGAACATTCAGGGACACCCTCCAGTTCCTGGCAGAACTTTTTCCATGACTCTCTTTTTGCCTTTCTCAAGGCACAGTTGTACCTGGTCAGGGACGCTCTGTATTCATCCCATCGGCCAGATCTTTTAGCTTTGTTGTAAAGTTTTCTGGTGGCAGCCCTTAAGTCAGACAACTCCCTGGTCCACCAAGGTGTTGCCCGATTAGTTGCCTTAACCTTAATAGGGCAGCTTGCTTCGTAGGAAGTTTTGATGGCAGACTGTACTCCATCGGCTAACAACTCGATATCGACAGCAGTTTTGATTGTTTTGGGACAGTGTTCTAGTTCCGCAATCAGGCGCTCTCGGTAAGCGTCCCAATTGCAGTTCCTAGGGTTTCTATACGATATCTGACTAACCTGCGGTATATCAAAGTCGAATCTTACATACCTGTGGTCGGAGAGAGACGGCTCATCCGACACATGCCACTGTTTCACCCACTCTGCACAGCGCGGCGTGCAAAAGGTGATATCAATCACCTCCGCCCGGTTGGCCGTAACAAAAGTTGGCTTATTTCCGCGGTTAATGGTAACTAACCTATTTTCTGCGAAGTAGTTTAAGAGTGACTCACCTCGTTTGTTCAGTCCACTGCTGCCCCACACAAAATGGTGCGCGTTGGCATCGCATCCGATAAGGAGCTCCAGCTTTTTCGTTCCCGCGTAGGCCACCAGTGCTCTCACTTCCTGGGTTGGAGGTGGACCCTCTTGGTCGTACGGGAGGTAGGCTGATCCTAATAATAGGTCTCTAGCCCCCTTTACGTCCATCCATTGGATTTTTACGGTGGTCAGGTCCCTAGAACAGTGGTCGCTGATCAACAAGCAGTTTATGCTGTTTTTAACAAGCAGGCAGGCTCTGGGACCGGGGCCGGCACCGTGGGTCAGTGTCCACCCCCTGATCCCCAAGCCCCCCACTCTGCCCTTAGTGATCCAGGGCTCTTGTATAAGAACAATGTCAATGTTTTTACTTACCACAAAAGCTTGCAGGACGGCGGAAGCCGCTTTACAATGATGAAGATTAATCTGCAACAGTGTCAGGAATGTTAAGATTCCTGTCCTGCTGAGTCTTCATCATCCCTTGGTGGAGTACGCAGGAGGTCCACCAGGGTCGCATCCAGGAGATCCGTAATGGTGCTAGCGGTTCCGGACGACTGCGGTGAACCCACATCCAGCCCGGCCCCCCCGCCCCCACCCGGTCTCAGATTTGGCTGTTGAGATGGTCCCGCCTGGGCGGTATCCATCTCTTCAGCCTCTGTCTTCTCCTTTTTTCCCAGCAGACGAAACGCTACCGAGGAAAATTGGAGATGCAGTCTACAATTAAATGTATCCTGCAGTGTTTTCCATGAGCTCTCATCCATGGCGATGACCACCTGCTGACCCTTAGGGTCAACCTTGGTGTTCACCACCCTCCAAGAGCCCATTTGGATTTTTTGATTCTGCACCTGAAGTCGGTGCAGAATCTTTGCTGGTTCCACAGGGGGGCCTGGGATCCATGTTAAGGCCCTGACCGGCTTGGGCAGGTCGGCTTCCTTAACCATTTTTAGCTTGGCGCCGTCCCAGGGAGTGCAGCCTTGGATGACCTCCGTGAGCCACGAGCAAGTGCCCGCGTCCACACAGCCAACCCTCAGCACACCCCCACGGTGTCGGACCTCGCTAAACTGAGGTTGCGGTCCTCCGATTTTCAGCTTGTCCATCTCCTGCAGTATGCAATTACGGATTAAATCCGCTTGCTCCTGGGAAATGGACCTCTCAGGATAATCATCAGGCACTATGGCCATCCGAATGTCCGAGAGTGCCTCCTTGAAGGACTTTTTCGTTGCAGACTTCTCCGTTTTCTTACGCTTCACGTCTTCTTTGGGGGTGCTCCCCTCAGAGAGGTTCCGCTTCACCCCTGAAGTCGCGACGTGGCTGGTGCCCGGTTGAGCAGACATTGCTTCCCCGGCAGCAGCCTTTACATTAATCGGTGTTGAGCCTCCAGGTTGAGCCAAAGCGGCTTCCCTTACGGCCCTACGCCTACGCCTTTCGGCGCCGGAAGGTTTGGACCTACGACGCGGATTCTCCTGTTTGGAGCCTCCGGCGTTGTCGTCCGTAGTTGTACCTGGGTGTCTCTTTTCAGAGTCCCCAGGTTTTGGGTTTTGGTTTTTATCATCGTTTGGTCTCATATTGATCCCACGAGTAAGGGGAAGAAAAGGTCGACCCAGCGCAGTGCCCCGGTGCGCGGGCAAGGCATTTATACAATGGGGTGCGCCCGGTGCCCCAAGGGTTGGCCGATAAGGACTGATCTTCTATTCAGCCACGCATCCTTTCGGCTCGGCCACAACCTTAGGATTTAGGTTTTTATTGAGGTTGTCTCCTCTCGGCCCGTGCAGTTAAGCCAAGGCCCCCATACCCAAAAGGACATGGTGTGACGGTCGCATGTTGTAAGCAAGGCAGACTCAGCGACCGGCGCCGTTTTTCCTGGTGCAGACCGTTTGCCACGACACGACAGCTCGGTCAGGAGATTGTTTTTCGACCTTTACTGGTCTAGACCGCAGTGTTCTGCTTGCACAGTGGTACCTCGAGTAGGGTGAGGTAAATTATACCCCGCACTGCGATCTACAGCAGGAAGAGGCTTTGCCTAAAAGGACTGAGTTGCGCTTAGCCTGCTGCTGGGTTCGCCCATATGATACCATACGGACTGATCCCTCACCACCAAACATACTCCAAGATAATAGTGTCAGTTAGAAAGCTAAATCGCTCGTACTTCTTTATCAACTACATAACTAAGTAAGATCATGTGATTTTTATGATAAAATTGTATATATTAGATGTGACCAGATGTGTCTTCATTGATAAAACACAGTACATTTGATAGTCTGAATTAATTTATTATTTTTAGGCATTAAGTTCTGTTAAAATAATGCTGGGAGGAAAAAATTTATTGAAATTCTCTAAGAAAGTGCTCTTGCTTATAGAACAATTGCATATAACATCAAATTTACTGGCAGTCTACGAGAGAGCACACACTTACCTAATTATAAATTCGTGATACCTATACTATTAGCGCGTTCTAGTAAGCAATAATTTAGTATATCACGCGCCACGTATTTACGCCATAGGTAAGTAACTAAATTTAATCTAAAAATAATAAATATTACACAAGTAATGTTAACAGTAATTCCAAGTTTACTAAAGGCAATAATACAATAATAATATTGTACCGCATTGTGTCAATAAACAGGTTCTAAATTCATTCAATTCCTTTAATCCTATTTAGAATTGTTTTTCTTAAACATGGTTATTGAAGCGAGTTTTCATTTCCACTCTCCAAGTAAATACAAAAAGCAAAAAGCTTTTATGTGTTTTTTACAAACCTCTTGTGCTAGAAGTTCCTGTTTGATGTTCTCTACATGAAGTCAAAAGGCATTAAGTCAATGAAGCTTCTTTTTCCGCTTTCCTAACATAATCAGAAACCAGCATCACGGTGCGTATTAGAGAGAGAGATAGAGAGATCCGAAGAGTGAAGTATAAAACGCTGACAGATAATTGGAAAGAATTGTATATTAGCCGGGTGCAGGGAAAATATATATTTTCGTCTACGTTGGCAATAACTATGTTTTCGTGTTCGAACATAAATAACAGGGGAAAAATCAGAACCTTGAAACTTACTTTACAACCCCCGAAATGAATTCGGTAATAAATGGCAACCATTTTCTTAATTTATTGCTACCTCAAGATTTGAAAAATACAAAAGAAATTCTTCTAAATTTAAGAAAAAATAATATCTATTTGGTAAGAAATGTATTATGTTTGTCCGTTTTTTGATTAACCAAAAGGGTGATTAACTCATCAAACAGCCCTTTATTAAAGCGTGATAAGTATTTTCACAGAAATATTGCCGATTACAACACAAGCATTAACATAATAGGACAGTGACTTCTATCTTGTTTAAGTTGATTAGACGTTACATAAAATAATGTTGTAGGATACCTAGCCATAATTTCACGTTGATAATCGTTCCTTAAAGAAGAACCACTTAAATCTCCAGAATTATAATAAGCTAATTTGAAATCACTATTAAAAATTGTAGATATTTTATGTGCAAATTCTAAAATACTTAACGTAAATCATTACTTGCATAAGCTAAGCATTACTATTAATTTGGTTCTTATTAGAATTGTCAAAGATAATAGTAGGTTCAACAACAACCAATCTTTTCATTTTATAGCACTACTCAAGGGCTTCGTTTTACTTTGATACAATTATTTATGTGGGCATTACTATATTATCTAGTATTTATTCTTAAATAAATTATTAAGTCTTGATCATCTACAATAATTTACATAAATGCATCAGTTGGTTGAGTTAGTAAATAACAGATTTATGATTTGCGTAGCAAATAGTTTTAGAAAGGGAGTTACGAACTCGAACTTTCTTGTTATTCCCTTTAGTTGATTTTTGCCTGTGCAAATTCCCAACTACGTACTCTCATATCAATTTGCCTCTGGTACATTACTTTAAACGTAGTAGCAAGCTCGAACCTGTTTGCGTACACATCAATTGCTTCACTTGTTGGAAAATAGATTACTGCACTCAACCACAGAATTCATGTTAAGAGCTTGTGCTTAGTATAGAGTACTAAACCTCTTGTAACACACCTGCATACATATTACAAATACAGAAAGCGAAAGTATTGGTATTAAACCGTGTATAGACGGGATATAAAATTTCTATCTTGTAAATCTATATAAAGCACGAAAAGAGCACCGCAAGACGATTTTATAAAAAAAACTCTAACTTTGGATTCTATTCAATTGGAGTAAATTAATATAGGATGTCAATTGAGTAGATCAACCTAAATGAGTATAATCAAGTTTTCGCCGTGTCTGGGATGTTATGACCATCAGTATTGTCGCCCCGTACTTGCTATAATGTTCTGAATTATATCATTAACAATACTAACAGGCTTTCAAAGCAGTACGCTATTAGTAGCGTGGACGCTTCCAGCCGGTATGTTTTGTTACAGGGGATCCGATGGTAGACCGCGAATAGGCGCCGGAGTATTTTTAGGGGGCGTAGATCGTCGGTCGCCTGGTACCAGTGGTAACCCCGTTCATCGTTAAAAGCGGGAAAACGCGTAAATCTTTCCCGAAATTTTGATTTTTCACGATTTTCGGTAACGGACCGACAATGCTCAAGGCCGATCCCCGCACCCTGGCGAGAAGAGTCCGATTGTGTAATATTGGCGGTGATCAGCTGGTAGTCGTGTACCGAACATCAAACATCAAAACCTTGAACGACGAATTTGGTGTGAAGTAAGCACAAAGGGGATCGAAGAAATGGTAATACATTGTTAATTAACATTATAATTCATGTAATAACCATTATTCGGAAGAAAATTTTGTGTTTTCTTCGATTGTTTTAGTGTACAACGGAAAATAATGATGATACAGTATGTGTAATTTCTAATTAAGGAAAATTAATATACAGGGTGTACCGACGATACCAAACCAATCACAGATGTAGAGGGGAGTTAGCGGAGAGTGGTGCGGTATAAGGGGTCTGCTGAGGTGGGTCGTAATGAGGAACAAACCAGCGACCGCGAGTCTTTTTACAAGTGGGAGTGGTTTAGCGGGTCTTCTGAGGTGGGCCGTAATCCGTTATCATATCAACGACTGAACGACGAAGCGTCGAGTCTTTTTACAAGTGAGAGGCAGGAATTAAGAAAAAGGAATATACAGGGTGTACCGATGATCCCACACCACAGGTGTGTACGAGGATTAGTGGAGGGTGAACGGTCCGGAGTTTAGTAGTCTATATAGTTATACTGTAGGCTGTAGATGAGTCACGCTATTTACACTGAGAAAAATTGTGATAATTTACATGCGTTTCAAACTATTTACTATGTAGACTAAGGTAGAGTAAAATTACAACAGCGTTCGGCTTTCATCTATTACTAAGTAAAATCACGGTGTACATGATGTGTGGAAATAGTTTGCTTGATTACAGTGAGTATTGAAAAATATATTTAATTGGAATTTTTGGTACCGATCGATGGTATTTTACTGATTGTAAGTATTTATCAAATAAAACAAAAACTGAAAAAAAAGCATCATACACAAAATTCTGTATACTATATATAGCGTATATATTGCGGTTTTGTTTTTCTCTGACTTTACAAGGCTGTGAAGATGGTTCATGGCCGCCGAAACATATAAGCTGATTTATATTTACATTAAAGTTGATTCAGTAAAGATTATTAACACATGTTCTCGTACTATGAATAATTTTATGCAAGCAATAACATTATGCTTAAAAACATCCTATTTAACTTTTGAAAATACTTATTATAAACAAGTAAGTTTTGGTATAGCAATCGTCAGTAGTGTCCCACAATAATGATAGAGGCATTTCAACAAAATTTAGTGAATATCACTATCGAATTCAATTCACTTTATAAAATGAAAAACATAAATAAATTTCCTCGATATAATATCACGCAAAAATAGGAAAATACATCGACTGGTACTTTAAGCCCAAATCCACAACATTTGGGATTGGATATTTAAATTTTCTATCACAAACGTCAACAAAATAGAATAAGACTACGCAAATAAATAAAAATGCGCCGCAGCGTAGCACATCCGCTTGCTTATTTCACAGACTTGGGTTTCCCAAAGCATTCATTACCTGACCTTTAGACATCGCAATTTAACCGATTGATTTATGATAAATGATTAGACTGCTCCCCACAGCAAGTTATACTAATTCCAACAAATGTTTAATGTAATAGAATTAAGTGGTACAGCAAGATGTACATTAATTGAGTTTTCATAGAAACTGTTTAATTCGACTGGTATTTTAGAGTGTATTTGGGTAGCACTTTTAGATAAATTCTTTTTTTTAGGAGAATACAACAGGTTTAATAACAATAAGTGATGATATAAGTATTTTTCACAAATAAATCAATGTCAGCAAATCTAGTAATATAGCAATATATCTATCCCAGGAAAATAATAGTACACACTAAAAAATATTTGCAATTCCTAGAGAAAATTCCAGTAATGTATAGGGTAAATTTACCAAAATATACCTAAAGTTTTCTATTAAATTTCCCAATTTTTGGCAATTTTACCTTATACGTTACTGGAGTTTTCTGTAGGAATTGCAAATATTTTTTAGTGTGTAGGAAGCGATTAGCTAAATTTTGCTGTCGGATCTGGAATATACCGTAAAAAGATCGGGATATAAACGAGAACCCGGTTTGCCACCCCCAGTGACTCTGTCGCTCTGTGACTGCCCCTATCCATGTAATTAGCGATCATCTGCTACCCCCAACTGTTTTCACATAAAATACGTCAACCCCTATTTAATAATAGCGAAAGAGTCACCCTAAGCAATTTTCTTCTGTATGGTAGTATAAAAAACCGTAAAACAAAACCGACCTACCGCTTTTATCATTAATTTAAATCTTACTGTACGCTTCCAAAAGTTTGAATAGAATATAATACGGAATGATTTGCATTGCACACGTTATTAAATTTATTTTTTATTCTCGCGAGAAAATACTATTTATTAGTAGTTTTTGTTAATGTACATTGATCGCTGAAATTCCAAAAGTATCACCTTGTGAGGTATTCAACTAAATTTGTTTGTCTACCTAATAGCAGGAAATTTAAACAGAAAGCAATTTAGTGAATTATGATATTATGTTTCATTTTTAGATAATTATTAATGCGCTAATAGGGGACTGTGTCTGAAGAATAATCTATAATTTTAGCTTCCGTTTTGCATGCAATATCAATTACACTTATTACGGTTCGTGTTAAGTTAGGAAATTGATGTAATTTGAGTAATATTTGTTAGCTGATGATTAATTCAAAATTGTATTCCGTAATGTTCGACAATTTAGTATGATGGAATAACTACTATCATTTACAAATTCATAGAGATTATACTTTTTTATACGTTAATATTACTCAGTTTTCAACATAGTAGTAATTGAATCGATTGGATTATAAAATTTACAAACCTACAGAGGAATATTACAGGAATATTCAAAATAGTGCATTCTCTAATCACTAGTAATATTTTTTTAGTATAGTAGGTACACTACGCATATAATGTCAATGATATATACATATTTATTCCTAGTCAATTTAAACAAATATCCTTTCGTCGTCTTGGAACAATGATTATAATGTGTATTATGCAATTTATTGAAGTTAGTGCCAAACCTAAGAAGCGCTGTCGATGAACTTTAATGTGGTCCCTAAAGAAAGGCGGAATAATCAGTCTATTTACAAGGAAACCATTCCAAGCCACCATTTCTATTAATATAGGACTGTAGTCTAATAGTAAAGGATACGTGTCCAATGCAATCGAAAAATCAAGACCACTTCTCCAGCTTTCTCTCCCTCTCAAAATATTTAAATTTATAACGGCGTTTAGTCATTCCTAGAATATTTAATCACCGTTGTATCTCCCATAGGTACTTGCTACAATAACAATTTATTTATATATATTATATATACCCCTAACTGTACAAATAGATGTCAGAATTCTACGCTTATCTAAACGGAAACACCAATTAACATTTAGCTAAATCTGGTAAATGTCTTCGTACGAGTAGAATACTTAATAAGGATTCTTGTTACTAATGCATAGATGGGCCCTTTACAGTCGATATCGCGATGCATTCTAACTGCCGAGGTGTAAATGAATAAAAGACACATACAATTGATTCACACTGCGTTAAACACATCCGGAAACTCAGCTAAGCTGATAATTCCGCTGGCAGAAACGTTCGAGCACTGTTTTGCAAAATCAATGAAATCGCAACAGCTCACACATCGCTGACAAAAGTTGAGATGTGAAAGCATTGAAGCGAATAAAATGAAATACAGCTATTTCGAGCTTGTCGGAAGCTTGTGTGTTGTACTTTTGGTTAATTACAGAAGTCAAATCAAAGTACGAGAACTATTATTATACTGTAATATACCATTAGCTTAATTTCAAATTGGGTGTAGGCCAATAATAGTTATTTACGTATCGAGGCTGGAAGATGACTTTTTGTCGAACGAGTTTGAAGATTGCGAGTCGAGGCAGAGCCGAGGCGAGCAACCCAACGAATTCGATAAAAATACTTTCCAGGCGTGGAACACTTATAGTAAAATCACTTTACTTCGTTTCCTAGTGTACAGAATATATACTACTTTGACAACCAAAACCCGAAAAACTTCAGAACTTTCACAGAAGAGTACGGTAAAGTAACGGAAGTGGCGCGTTGGTAGTTCAATTAGGTATGTATTTATTGTACTCTGTAAGGTACCGCAGCATGAGAAAGTCTATTAATTGTCAATATTTGCATTTGTTTTGAATTAATCATTAATTCTGTTCTTTTGATTCATTTTCCCATGGGCGGTACCGTTGCTACCGCATGTTATTTTAGTTCGTTCAGCTTGTATTTGTTAATATTGTTTATGAAGCAAGTGTCGTCCCCGCAGACGGTGCCCGATCCACGCACGCTCAACTTTCACAATCGCGACTTCGTGGGGGAAACCGCACGTGTATTTGAACCGCGCGCTTAGCACAAGTACACAGAGAGAATTCCCGAGTCCCTCCAAGTCCGCTTTGGCTGTTGTGTTCGCAAAGCTGCTGATACGCGCCGACCTTCTTATCCCCCATCTGATTGTAGCGCTGGCAAAGCTCGCTGGCGTAACACTGGCATTTTCCCCGTCCGTTCTGGCTGTTGTGTCGGCAAAACCTCTGTGTATCGAGCTTCTTATTCCCGGTGTGATTGTAGCTCTGGCAAAGCTCACTGGCGTATCACAGGCATTTTGCCGATTTTCTCCGCTCTGGTCGTTGCGTTGTCACAGCTTCCGACGCTCCCAAGGTGCTATCTGCAGAGTGATGTCCGTACCGTAGGGTTTAGCGCCGTCACAGAAATCTAACCGTCATAGCCCGTGAAAACTGGCTGCACACTTTTCACCAACACCCGTGCACTCATTGTCGCTTTATGTTATTAACCGAAACACAGCTACTAAATTCCGTGTTTAGATTTCAAAAGCGTTACCGAGGTCCTGACAATGTTTTAATGTTCACTGGTGAACATATTTATATATGCGATTGGAGATGCATTTGTTTACTTACCCTTTTTGCTGTGTATATTCCATGTCTTTTACACCTGTCGCATAGAGTTAAACGTTTGAGTGATGATACACTTTCACACTTTCGTTGCGTTATAAGACTGGAATCCTGAACTCTCCCTCGCACTCAGGCTCATTGCTACCACTTTGAGTTTAAAACTTTATTG
Source organism: Cetonia aurata (assembly GCA_949128085.1). Taxonomy (NCBI): domain Eukaryota; kingdom Metazoa; phylum Arthropoda; class Insecta; order Coleoptera; family Scarabaeidae; genus Cetonia; species Cetonia aurata. The sequence continues at coordinate 7,266,935 of OX421885.1, forward strand.
TAGCGGCGTGAATAAGATGCAACACCGTTTAAACCGCCTGGAGGTTGTAATTTACCGTTTGGCAACTGACAATCAGCGCCGCCGAACGAACTTAAAGCGAACCTGCTCTGTCGACTTACGAGAATCAATGCATAAGCAATAAGCATTTTAAAGGCAAGTAAGTAATCGAAAGGTCGTAAGCACGGCATTGAAGAGTAAGCGGTAGATATCAGTACGACTGAACCAGAACAGGAAAGAAACCGCTGTTACAACTCTACCGTCCATGGACGGTAAAGTAACGAAAGTGGTGCGTTCACAGTTCAATTGATAGTTTAATTTGCGTAATAAGGTTATACTTTCAGTTGTGGAAGTTGAGAAAAGTATTTTACGATGCTATTTACTTTGTACAGTTCCGAACGAATGCAAAATTACAAAATAATTGAAACGGTAGAGAAAAACAGCAAAAACATTTCTGTATCCTTGATCACAAACCGTCACTACACTAGGGTGCGTATACTTCAATAGGTAAGTGGTACCATGGCCGTGATAGGTACTGAACCAAACAAATTAATCAATCATTCACTCTGAAGGATATGCATTATATTGACACAACTTGAATTATTGATAATTCCGATATGAGAAAGCACAGTCTACGCATACGATTATGCGTTAAATATAAAATTATGGGATATGTAGGTGAGTGTATACTGACCTTTTAAATACCTCTACTTTAGCGCAGCTAATGTAAATTCTCATTATATAACATTCAGCAATTTAATTCAGATACAAACTGTAGATTGGTATAATATTAAAGAAACCATTAAATCAAAAATATTTTCAGAAATTGAAAAGATAGGGAACGTTCTGTACCCGTGAATACGCTATTTCCCTCCACTGTATGCAGCATGAGAAATAAAATACCATTAATTAAAAGCGTATACCCGGAAACTCGACTTTCCTGGGATAGTCTGTCTATACGAACATTTGCTCATAAATAATGAAATTGGTTATCAAACAAACAACTACATAATATATTAATCAACAAATATTCGAGAAAAAAGTTAAAATCAGGTGGTGCAGTCAGTCAGTCAGTTATTTTTTTGCCTAGTCTGATATTGTGACTAGCTCCTACGTTTGTTCCGTTGACTCAATCGAGCAGCATTTAGAGTACCTACACGTGTACAATAGTTACATTAAACAGCGTAAAATATATAATTCTGATAATACTCTTAAGTACATTATTATAGGGTTCTTTAACTCAAGCAAAATTAAGTAAACGAACTGACAGAAAATTAATACATTTCCATGAATGACTTCAATACTGATTTAGACCTATTTTTAGTAGAGTATGTAAGTATTTTTGAAGTCTTCAGCTTCAAATTTTCTCTTAAAGAAGTTAGTTAAAAGAGAAGGTAAGGTGTGCCGTTTTTTAGTAGGTATGCATATACTTTTTGTGGGGTTTTTACAGATAGGGTGGACTTAGAAAGTGCGATATTGAATTCAACAAACTATTTTCTCTGAAGAATAAAACGGTAATAAGAAATTTAGTCTTCCAGTTTAGACAATCTATAGATACATCAAAGGGTGACAGGTATATTTTTTGTGGACTTGACTTCACTTTCCCTATACTTTCTTTTATGGTGAATAAATTACACTGTACTCTAAAAATTCCTTTTTCCCTGTTTTACATGAAACTTGCGAGAAGTGACATGTGTAACTAAATTTGTGGAGATGTAGGAAATGTAATTTAAGTTATTTCCTTAAGTGTTTTTCGCTCTGTTCTTAGAATGGCTGAGAGATGTTTTCAGCAAGTCACGGCGACACGAGATTTCCATATATAAAAAATTCAAAGGAAGTTCTTTTTTTTAGATAAACTGAGTTGTAAAATTCTAGTAGTGTTGCTGCCAATAGGAGTTTCTATTTAGGATACCTTTCGTATGAATGACGTGAGTAATAAAGAAATGTAAGATACAATAATTTTCAGATTTGAAAGATTTAGATACGGGCAGACATCAACAGATTCAATTTACTCAAGCTCATAGTGTTCTTTATTTAGTTGTGTAAATGAAGTACTCTATCATGTTCTTCTACAACACAATATATACATTTTGATATTAAATAATAACAGAAAATGTTCGTATTCCAATCCTTTTATTTTTAAGTATCTTTTATGTGCTACATGTGCAGATGCAATAAAATTGTCAAAGGTATGTTATGTATAAAGAATGATGTGTCAAATTTTTAGGTGCATCAAGAGGGTAAATTTTATATATACTATTTATCTTAAATTTTCAACTACTTTTAAAATTATTGACGATAACTAAACACATTAAAACGTGCAAATATAAATTTGAATTTAAAAATATCTCGGAGTATCACAAACACTACGGAGGGAAAAACACAATTGAATCATTCTTTATACATAACATACCTTTGACAATTTTATTGCCTGAAGATGGTTTACTTGTAGCACATAAAAGATACTTAAAAATAAAAGGATTGGAATACGAACATTTTCTGTTATTATTTAATATCAAAATACATCACACCAATCCCCTGGGACACTATAGATACAATATATACAGCTCTGGCCAAATTATATACGCATCCGTGGTTAAAGACAATACTAACGAGTATAACTACAACTATATAAGAACCGATTTTATAAGACTTCATAACTCCCTCTACTGGAGAGATTTCTATTCCGACAACATTAACGACGGATATTAATAATATAAATGAAAGAAAATTCTTCAGGAAACGTTACATTCAGCAGAAATCTGTGCAAGATCTCTATACATTTAAAAAGAGAAGATTTCTACACTCTAAAATTAAAACTAGTCTATTCCAAAAACCATTAAGGGTGCTGTCCGTACTGTGATAGATACCCCGCATTCCATAGCGAATGGATTTTGCAGTTTCCTTGAATCTGTCTGCTTCCCTACGAGTAATATTAGATATTAACTTCACTCACCCCTTACAGATACTCCTTCCCTAAACATATCTTATGTTACTGAGGATGATATTCTTCTTTCATTAAAAGTTTTGAAGACGATTTGGTTCTGGACAACAGTAAGGTCTTAAAATATTGTGTTCATGTTTTTGTTGGTCTAGTGTGTTTAATCTAATTATATATAATAATTATCCATTCTGTTTAGTTTCCTGATGAGCGATTGCACCAGTCGTCCCAGTATTGAAAGAGTGTGCTAAACTTTCGATTGATAATTACCGGCTCATTAATTATTTTGTTGAGATTGATGTATCCAAAGATGTATATTTCACCTTACTTATGTTAAAGGGAATATTAGGTCAACAGTATGAGTTATGCGTCCAGCTTTTTCCACCCCACTTCTAACTTATTTACTTTATTGTTCTTGGTATTTATTAATAACCGTGGGACACTCTATCCTGTTATAATCTATTATATGTGAACGATTTGAAAAAAAAATTCTTTGCAGTTGAGAACAGTACCGATTAGCAATCAAAACCAAATTGACACATTCGATTCATTGGTGCGTTGAGAACAGGCTCTGTATGAATGTCACTTAATGTAACCTCTACACGTAATGCTAACCCTACAATGTCTGACTACTCTTATGATCCAATAATAATCGCAAAACTTGGATTAATAGTGGAGCTAAATATTCCAGTATAAAAACATAAAGACCATTATGTTCTATAAAAGCATTCTCAACATTGAGGGACTTCTATAAATTAGAGAAAATTAAGCACAATAACTTAATTCAAAGCACCAAGCAATATATTTTGGATATACAAATAGCTAGCTCAGGTAATAAAACGCCACTACTTGGAATATATTAAATAACTTTACATCGAGTACTTCTAAAAATAGTAATATGGTATTCAATTTTAAAGAAACTATTGGAAGATTTTCAATAAGGTTGCTTTTTTTTATCCCAGTGTATTATTTTCATGTATTATTTTCGATTTTAAAAATAGACTTTGGGCATCCTTCCTAATATCAGTTCAATCATTCGTCAACCAATGACTCGCTTGCATTTTGTTGCTATGCATCCTCTATTATCGTAGAGGGGATTGTTGTGTTTGGAGTATATAAGGAAGTAGTAGTTCTATCGCGTAAGTTTTTTCTCACCCCTGACGCCGTATCGACGTTTGATCGCCGAAAAACACTAAAGAGTTTCTAGGCCTTATGGCATAGCCTTGCGCTGATATTTTGGTATAGAAAATCTATTTTATCGTTCTTTTGTGTATTATCGTTGGATTTATTTGGGATTTCGATCGATAAAATACGTACCTACTTAGTACGGATATCTGTATTGTTTTCTGGTTCTGGATCAATGTCACTCGCTCTCGTACTTGGGCCTCGCCTTTAAGATTGAAAATCTCTCCCCACCATTAATCAAAATTTTTATGTGAGTTAGCTTAAATTTATATATATATACAGGGTTAGTAAAAAGTCCCGGAACGGTCGAATAACTTTGTTATTTGAAAATTATGATTTCTGAAATTTGGTATGGGGGTATAGTTAATATAAATGCATTTTATGCAATACAGTTAATATTTTTTTAACTTCCGGTTTAATCGGCAATACGTCCAACTTTGTTTTTTAAATGGAACGCCCAGATTTTTTTAACACTTTTGAATGCAAAATAAAAAACTACGTTCAGGAAGTATTAAGATGTTTATTTTTATTCACAAGAAAACAGTTAAAAAATTAAAAAAGTGTCCTAATACAGAAAAATCAAGATACCTGTCTATTCAGGTTGCGATTACAATAATTGTTCAAAATGCTCTCCATTTACAATTTGACAGAAATGTAACGGTCAGTAAAATTTCTTATTGAATTTTGTATTTGTTCTGGAGTGATGAGATTGGCTTCTTGAACTATTCTCTCTTCCAATTGTTCAAGATTATGGGGACGATTTTTGTACACTTGACATTTCATGTAACCCCAAAAGAAAAAATCTAATGGCGAGAGATCTGGCGAACGTGCTGGCCATTCGATTACTCCTTTACGTCCGATCCAACATCCCGGAAAAATTTCATTCAAATAATCGCGGACATTATGGGCAAAATGGGGGGGAGCTCCATCTTGTTGAAACCAAAAATGTGCATTAGGGTGATCACCTATGTTTGCATTTGGAAAGAGGGCCGCAAGTGCTGGAACAACCTCAATTCGCAATAAATTTAAGTAGACGTTGGCAGTTAAATTTCCTCTTATAAAAAATGGTCCTATGATGTTGTTTCCAACAAGACCAGCCCAGACATTCACCTTTTGAGGACGCTGTGTATGGACTCTTTCAAATAATGCGGATTTTCAATAGACCAGTAGCGACAATTATGTCTGTTCACAGTGCCGTTGAGACAAAACGTTGCCTCATCTGAAAAAATGATGTGATCTAAAACATTAGGCTGCTGCTCGATCAATTCCGTCATTGTATCGCAAAATTGTAGTCTACGATCTGGATCATCTTCAGTTAACTCATGGACGGGATACATTTTATAGGCTCATTCTGTTGTGGACACGTGATGATTTTCTTCCACTGTGGGTAACACATTCAAACTAGTTTCTTCATCTGTTGCTGTTAATGGACGTCCCCTTCTAGGTAAATCCTTCACCTGACGAAAGACTTTTGAATTGTTCGGCATACCGTACTTTTACTAATGTGACGATCCGGATAAACAGTATTAAACAAAATACGAACCTCTTCAAAAGAACGTTGACGATCACCGTACCCACGCATCATTAATATTTCAATTCGTTCTGATTCAGTAAGTTTTTCTGCCATTTTCAAATGTGTCAATGTTTAAAATAAGTAAATTTATAGCGATGCAAAAGTTAAAACGCTTTTAAAATTGTCAAAGTGACGGCAAGAAGAATGCAAACACTAAACAACAACTTTTTTCAAAGGTACCTTGATTTTTCTGTATTAGGACACTTTTTTAATGTTTTAACTGTTTTCTTGTGAATAAAAATAAACATCTTAATACTTCCTGAACGTAGTTTTTTATTTTGCATTCAAAAGTGTTAAAAAAATCTGGGCGTTCCATTTAAAAAAAAAAAGTTGGACGTATTGCCGATTAAACCGGAAATGAAAAAAATATTAACTGTATTGCATAAAATGCATTTATATTAACTATACCCCCATACCAAATTTCAGAAATCATAATTTTCAAATAACAAAGTTATTCGACCGTTCCGGGACTTTTTACTAACCCTGTACATATATATAATATATATATTTCTAACGAACTGTAATGTAGCTTTTTTTTTTCCTTTTACCGCAAAATCCAAGCCCGTTCGTTGGCAATTTCATTTTATGTCAGTTGATGTTAATTACTGAATCTACAGTTACTCGATCAAGTAAGTGGCTTTTTCTATTACATACTTTAGTTAAGAAAATTAAAACCAATTTGCTTCATTTTTTTTTTGTACATATTAAAATTAATGTTAATTTTTTTTTGTGTAAACACAATATTTAATAATAATTTAATAAATTTTTCTAAATTATATATCTCAATTCTTTTTTTTTTTTTACTCTGTAATAGAAATTCAGTCTTAGTAATTGCAAGTACCATCCCTTCTCTTTCCCTATTTGTTATTCTGGGTTATCGCAAAAGCAGGCGACACCGACATGTAAGAAGAACCTAAACTAGCCCAGACAACATCGGTAATGAAGGAACCTGAGTCCGTCAACGTCTTAACTTGTACGTTTCACCGACTGATAAATAATAAAATAAAGTTATTTTATTTAACCCTTTCCTCACCTCTCCCATAATTAGTCACTTTTCTTAGTAATTGTAATTAAAGTAAATTCATATTTTTTCCCTTTTCTTCCCCTTTATTGTCTCATGCTCTAAATACGCTACGTTCTTTTTTAATATTTAAATAGCCCTGATAGCCGTAGCATCACTTAAATGTACACTGGTGGTATATAATCTTAGGACACGCATCGAGCTCCGAATCTTTTCGTAGCTATAGCTGTTTCTCTCATTCCTCTTCGCTTAAGCGAGAGGGCAACAAGAGATGGCAATACCTACGGAAGGTTTGCCTCGATGCGTGTTCTAAAATTAGATACCACCAGTGTACGTTAGTTAGAACTGTTTATAAAAAGGGTGACATAGAAGATGTGTGGGACTATAAGTCGATTTCTATAGCTAGAATCCTCTTTTTCTGAGATATTTAAGTATGCAATGCTTAAAACATGACCTATTACTGACCAAACTTAAACTATTAGGTGTGGGCGAAAATCTTGCCAATTATGGCTAGGATCTTATTTATCAAATTTAATTCAATTTGTCGTCTTCGTTATTATAAGTGCATATTCAAGGCACCTAATACCTGTATAGGAATACTTCATGGTTCAGTTTTAGCTCCTACATTATTCTCATTATTTATTAAAAATATGGTCGGTCTTTTATATGACTATCAGGTTGTATGTTACGCTGATGATATAACTTTACTCAATGTCGCTACCGAACGAGAAAGTGTACATATAGCGGAATCTAGGCTACAGGAAATGTCTAATTCATATTGTGATAATGAAGTTTCGTTAAATTTAAATAAAATAAAATATATTCTATTTCATACCTTGCAGAAAATAATGGTGCTTGTCATAATGTGCATTTGAACAGTAATATTTTGCCTAATACTAAAACCGCAAATTTGTTAAGAGTTACGTTTAATTCAAATTTAACATGGGAAGATCATCCTGGTAAGTTAAACTATAAATCAAATGGTATTATTTTTAAACTTAGCCACCTTAAACTTCTATAAGTGTACAGTCATTATAAATGGTTTACTACGCTGAGTTTGAATCCCAATTACTATATGGAATACTACTATGGGGATTTATTTCTTGTGCTAAGGGGATGTTACTTAAATAAAAATCGGCGATGAGATACATAAATGGAATTAACCGCCTTACGTCTTATCGTACGTATTGTATTTCTAGCAAAATTTTAATGGTGTTTAGTTTAAGGAAAGTTAATAGAACTAAGGAAACATCCCTTTCGGATATATATAAATGGGCCTTTACTGACTACCACAAAGCTTTGAGGGATTCAAAGAGAGATTTCTAGAGAAGACACTGTGAGAATGTCGAGCAAGCTCCAGAATGTGTGAAACTCGCGAGGATTTTATCTAAAGAACTTGAAAACTCAATACATACTCTGAAAATAAAAAGCTGAGGCTACACGAAGACGGGAAATAAGACCACAAGAAAATTATTTTGAGTTAATTTCCTGGAATCTAGGATTACCTGTTCTTCATTGCAAGAATTCAATAAAACCGAACTGGAACCTGCAAGGCAGGCATCCAGAGTGCACTGGCAGGTGGCTAAGTGAATGTGGAAAAGGTGAAACATGCAATTAACTCATTCAAACAATATAAATCACCAGCATCGAATTGCATTTATCCAATTATGCTATAAAAGAATTCAACTTTTATTACAAAAGCTCGATATGCTATTAAGGAAAAGTCTCGCACTGGGATACATAGGTACCAATAGCATGAAGGCTGATCAGAGTTATTTTCATTCCAAAATCTGACAAAATGGGATAGGATAAATCCAACTTTCTGTGACCAATAAGTCTGATGTTATTTATGCTGATGGCTTTTGAAAAACTGCTGGACAGACACATAAGAAATGACATATTACCATACCAAAAAACATACATCAAGATCAATACGCGTATCGAGCAGAAAATCCACAAAAATGGACTTACATCAACTTGTACAGAGAGCTGAGGATACTTCACACACCAGGGAGATGCATTTGTGTACTTCTCTGGACATAGAGTGAACATTTGATAATACTTCCGCAGCATCAATCTCCAAAGCATAACTGAATTCAGCTAGATACAGATGCTTACGTATTTTGGAATGCATTATGCTTTTGCATCGCCACAAATTTATTTGAGAGACAGTAAGTTAAAAATCGTAATGCTAAAAATATTCAACTCACTATGCAAAAATAACAAGTGAAACTCCTTGGAAGATATTTATCTTGTGAGCCAATATAATTAGTATTGAAATGCCATATAAAAACTGGTAAGTACCAAGCAAGAGAAGTATTTGTATTTATTTATTCAAACATGAACTCATCTAGAAAAGGTTTCCAGCAACATATATAATTGTAAATTATTATATAGGTACCTATAAAATCAATATAATAACATTGACTAATGAAAGCAGCAAAAGTTTCATAAAATGTAATTTAGAAGATTAAACGCCAAATTTGAGCATCCAGGAGGAAAAGGGTTTCTTCCCGGATTTTCTACATTTACTATTTGATTTATTGAAATATGCAATTTCTTAGAACATATGTTACATAAAAGATTTTGTTTTCGATATTACATTGGCTTATAAACATCAAAATTATGGTAAACACCAAAGAGATTCTATTGTAATTATGCAACTCAATATTAGGCAATTCCAACGGGTAACAGGTAATATTAAAATCGACCTTTCACATTTCTGATTCTCCCCGGACCTGTGTCACGGATATCCTATATAAAATTTCACCCTTCGGCCTGCTGGAAAGTCGGAATGGAATTAAATCATAATTGAATGGCCGGATCTAACAACCTGTGGCAATTCGAGCTGATTCCAACACATTTCGCGGTAGGTATGATGCGGTAATTACGACAAACCGTTTTCTGTGTTTGTGTGAATTCTTGATGAAATATTGATTAGTCAATTTAGACCGCTTGGCGTCGAACCCCATTGCCAAAGTCTTGTCGGCTCATCTAACATTACCGTTGGTTTCACAAAATCACCGCAATTAAGCCGTGGAAATCGTTAGATTAGATTTTCTAGCTTAGGAGAATTAGGTGAGTCTGTTTTTATGCTGCATCTTTATTTCGTGCTATACATAAGGAAATAGGGTGATCCAACAGCAGAAACGTGATCTGTTTTACTAAATAAAACATTTTATATAGAAATGTGAAATTTTCGTATTTTTTCGGATCCAGTTATTAATTATGCGCCCTTTTTTTAGAAAACGATTGAAAAAAATATGCAAGAGTGTCATCATTTTAAATATTGATTAATAGTTCAACTTCAAAACTAACCATTTGGCTTGGTGTTTCTTATTTATTATTAGGACAGATGTAAAATTATGACGCAGAAGATAGCGATAAACAATACATCTTAAATAAGAACTACTAGAGAATAATTTTGACCTGCGACAATATTCTACAGCAACGCTTCTGTAAACTAGCATTTCATCTGTACACAGAGAGAAAATACGTTATAAGATTATGTAACTTATTGTTAGGATTATTTGCGAATGTTTGCAAAATCTATTGTGTATATAAATAACCAAACTACACAGGGAGAAAAATGTAGGAAATTTTACTACAATTGTCAGCATTTATACTACACATTTGTAGCAATGTTTACCATCAAATTGTAGCACTAAATTTGTAGTATTAATTCTTACAATTTGTATGAAAGACAAGAATGAACAGTTAGTTTTCTTTCAACAACGTTGTAAGATAAAGTAGTATTTATTGTAGTAAAATTGTATACAATTTTATGTAACTTTTTTATATACTGGTTAGCATAAATAATAACACCTGTTGTAGTAATATTTATTCCACTCATTATTTTAAATTATTATAATTTTTAATAAATTTTACTTGCCTTTATGAAATATCCACAAAAGATATATAATTTAATACTACATTGTTTGTGGATAAGTTTCAACTTGTGTATTAATATATGTAGTACATACTTATGCAAATTAAAATATATCTGCAATAATTTGTACTAATTCTTATTGTGAGTTTTATCTAATGAAGTATGTAAAATGTCTATCTTGCAGTTTTAAAATGTTTCCGTCGCCTGTAGCACTTCTAATATTTTTATCATTAATTCTATTATTTATCGTTAAAGTTTCACTTCATTGCTAAAAGGATCAAAGTAGGTAGTAAAGATACACTATGTTAACAAACTAGAAACATATATTCTTAAACTCAGCAAATTCACAAATAACAGACTTTAACATAACACAAATATTTAAAACAAAACAGCAGCCTTCTGTAGTATTTCCTAACTTATTTATTATAATTTTACTACACTACTACGCTACTGCAGCGCGGGCGTACCCTCTCTGAAGCTGCAATCGACAATTGTATTCTACTTTCGGTAATTTCCACATTTCCTTCCATTGACAATTGACTATTAGTACTATTACATCACTAGGTAAGTGCCTGAAGACGGTTTATTTACTGAAACTACCACAGTAATATAGTAAGATTGTAATAAATAAATTGGAAGTATATATATTAAAAACATCAAGAGAGCACCATTCTTCACAACCGCACCTTACACAGGTAAAACCAAAAGGGAGGACAATTGCAGTGAACTACACATGTGCATTTTAGTGTCGCGTGATCGAGAACGCCAATAGTCGATGGGCATGTCAATGCAAATTGGCGCGTTATGTAAATGTAATTGGGAATGCGCAAAACAGCGCTATTCCCGTTATATCTGTTTTAACCCATTCATATAGAAAACATAGGGAATCATTGATATGTCCAGGAAAAATAGAAATACTTGAAAGATTCGTTTAGATGCAACAGTAATTGAATGTAAAACAGAAGTCAAATATCTAGTACTAGTAACCCTAGACCAAAAACTTCTGTGGAACAAGCATATTGAATTAACAATGAATAAGGCAACAAGAGCCTTAATGATTTGCCGGAACCTAGCAGGCAAAACATGGGGCTGCAACCCAAATATACTGCGATGGGTGTACATCGGCATAGTAAGACCTATGGTAACGTACGGGGCGATAGCCTGATTGCAGAAGGTCACACAGGTTACAACAAGAAATGCCCTTGACAAGCTGCAACGGTTGGCATGCGTATGCATAACCGGAGCTATGAGAACATGCCCAACCGCGGCCCTGGAGGTCACCCTAGACCTCACACCCCTACACTTAGTAGTGGAGGGAGCGGCCCATGCGGCAATGTACAGACTAGTTAGAACGGGGACTGGAGGGTATGAGACCCCGTGCCAGAGGATTTCGCCACCTCGAGCGGGTTCTCTCCTCTTCTAGGTCTACCGAATGACGAGATGGTTAGAAAATTCAGCTTCGAAAAGAATTTTGTTACGAAGCTGAACAATAAGAGAGATTGGAAAGGAGAATCCTCCGCCTACTCCCTAAAGGCAAATGCCATTAAATGGTATGTGGACGGTTCCAAAACTGATAAAGGAACAGGTGCAGGGGTATTCGGGCCAGGAACTAAATACTCAGGGCCAATGGGAATATAGATGTGCTCAATTGAACCTTGATAGGAACTATCGGAAGCAGAGCATTGTAATTTGCTCCGATAGCCAAGCAGCCATAATGGCACTGAGCTCTAATACCATCAGTTCGAAATTAGTCTGGGAATGTCTTGGCAGACTAAATAATCTAGGCAAAGAAAACAAAGTTGCACTATGCTGGGTACCAGGACATACTGGAATCAGCGGCAACGAGGTAGCTAATCTATTAGCAAGAAGGGCTGCCACAACTTCGTTTATGGGACCAGAACCGTTCTGCGGCATAGGGATGAGCACCTATAAAAAAGAACTCAAAGACAGGGAGGAGACGCTCAGAGCTTCTCTCTGGGAAAATCTCCCTGGTCTGAGACATTCCAAGATATTCCTTGGAAATTACAGTAAGAAAAGAACAAAGACCCTGCTAGAATTAAGCAGAAACAGACTACGCATCCTTGCAGGTTTTCTGACAGGGCATTGTCATCTGGGGGAACACATGACAAGGATAGGTCTGAAACAGAATAGTGATTGCAGGTTTTGTGGAGCGGAAGGTGAAAGTCCGGAACACCTAATATCCAACTGCACCGCCATCACAGAAACTCGTGCCAACTATTTTGGTAAAGACGTCATAGACGAGAGAGAAATACCCTCCTTGAAACCATCACAGCTATTGCAATTTATTAAAATTCTTAGACTGGATGGGGAGCTGTAAGTGCGGGCAAACCCTAGCAGCTTACAGCTGATGTAGGGGGGCACAATAGATCGACAGGTCGCGGTGCTATGTTACCCTAATTAGATCTAATCTAATCTTCCTTTTACAGTAATATAGCGTACATATGAGGTTAATTGTAAAAACAAAAACTGATAAATTGTTTAAATATTTAAATTTGATTGCGTTTCCGATAAACTAGGGTCATAGCTATAGCCATATAGGTGTTTCGATATACATATATAAAATATGGCGAGAAACTTGGTATTAGATTCTCCCTGTGTTAATACTCTTTATTTTATTTGTAATCCATAGTAATATAAACTTTACAATCAAACATTTTTATAATTTAAAATTATGTACCATAATCTATAACTCTTTGCATCAACAATCTATCTATTTTTAACAAGAAGTAGTTAAAATACGCGCTTGTAGATAACGTGTTTAGCTATTAGCAGTATTATGCTATTTGGGAGTCCTAAAAATAAGTATTATGCAAGCCGTATTTTATACCTCGTAAAATACCCACTTACGCTTTGCATTAAAATTTATCTAACGCAATCCCTATATGTGTGTCCATATAAATTAATTGAATTGGTATAAGCCATTGACCTACGACCTTATATAGAACCGCTTGCCGTTTGCAAGTCATAAGGTAGCAATAGCATTTCAGGTAATAAATACGTATATTGTCCAAATGTTGCACTAAAATTAGCAGTACCAATTAATTGTGATGACCATTCACATAGCCATGCATCACTAATGTTATTAACAATTAATTTAATAGTTTACCGGACCATATAATAAGGAAAACAAAAATTATTGGTATAATTATAAATGTAATTCATGCGATACTTTCGTCTTTATTGAGATTGAAAAGCCAATTTTCTATGTAATTGCTCCAAATTAATTAATCTCTGGTATGGTGCGGAAATAACCAAAGGGCTTGCATGTTCGTTGTACGTTTATAAATAAAATGTTAAGGTACCCAACGATTTAAATGTTTATAAGCGCTTTAGAATTACAACTAGGATTTCATATATCCAAAACGAAGTTTTTTTTTTCTCAATTATCTTTATTAGTAATACAAAAACACTATACTGTATCATGTATACAGCGTACCAAATAGTATAAACTCAATAACATAAATACGTAGAACGAAAAAGCCCCAGTTTAAATATAGGTATATATATTGCTGTGTTATTTTATATAAATTATGATTTACGAAACCCAAAGAATGTTTGACAATTTGAATTGTGTTTATATAAATGTATTGTATTTTTTATCTACTTAATAATGCAAATAATGTAAAAATTCTGACTAATAGCTTACTTTATCGTATAGATTTAATTAATGTACCTTTGCTATAGTTTTTACGATATTTTCGTATCTTTCAAATGAATGTTCAACTTTGGGAATTTTTAATTTAGCCGTTTCTGTAGTAACAAATTTCTATTTAGGGTTGCTGGATGGGTTTTGCCTTGGAAATATGAGTTTGTTGAAAACAAATGGAAGAAAGGTTTTCCTTTTCGATTTCCTGAGTATAGTAGCTTTTCGAAACATTTTACCTAGAAATTTGATTATTTTTAATTTGAAATTTTAATTCTAATTACTTACTTTGAATCAAAGTACTACGTGTTTGGTGCAAAGATGATATGTATCCAAATAAAGTTTTACGATCCTGATAAACCCAGGAATCAACTCATAAAATGTATCCCATACATATAGAATCACGCTGCATATTAGCAAAATTTTGTTTTACGAAAAACGCAATTCTGCACGCTTATACTCCTTTTAAATAAAATAAGTCTCATCTGTTTAAGTATCTACAAAGAATTGACGATTGATATTTCCTTAGATAGTTTTACGGCTAACAATACCTACACGTCAGGTGTAAAGAGAAGCTTACGCCAATAAAACATCGCAGAAGAGAAATAAGAAATTCTCGAAAATCATACCAGTATTCTTCGGAACATTCGAACTTTGTTTTAGATAAAGGTTTGAGAACATGCCAAACTTTAAATCGATATCATTTTTCTCCTGGTTTTATTTCTTTCGCAAACAAGCCAAGCTGAAATGTTCTATTTACCACTTATCTTATAGTTGACGGTCGGCGAACAATAGCTTTCCACTCATCATATCGAGGACAGAGTGAGAAAAACTTCGGCACTTCGGAATTTTTGTGCATGAGATAAGAACATGCAATTAGTATGTAGCGGCAGATTAATGACATTTTGTATAAATACGTGCCCAGTACGCTACTCCACTTTTCTCTCGTAATTTATTGCAGCAAGATTTATGCGACAAAAAAATTGATAACAAAACCCTACCTGAAGAGCCATTTAAGAATATTTTCATTTCCCAGAAAGGTTTTGTTTACCGGAAGCCGTTAACTTTCTTATTTTAAATCAAATAAAATGTTTATTCTTACCTTAATAAATTCTATGACTTATTGGAATACAAGTTTGACTAGAATTCTATCAATACCTATAATTGTGTCATAAATCTGTCGTCAATTCAGATACCTATAATATTGAAAAATGAATCTTTTCTTAGAAATAAGATCATGCTTCTAATAATAGCATCTTACGCAGAAATAAATTCTCTGCCTATAGGTATTGAGCATTGACATGCCTTTTCCTAGCCGTTTTTAAGATATTAACCATTACTGGTTCAGCCATGAAAATTTGATTACATTCGTGGCAGTGAAGTATGAAAATACTTCTCATTTATTCTGAATACTTATAGATATTATAGAATAAGAACTTGTTATATTTATATAATATTCCGTAGAGGTAGAATAAAATAAAACCGGGGGTACTTTAAATATAACAATGTTAAGTGAAACTATGGAAAAAGTTATATATGTACATGGGAATCCCCTTCTCTAATACAGGTGTATATTAGGAACCTTCCAACTGCTTCATGTTGGCCGCTGCCAATATTGACACGATATTGATAAGAATTCAGTCTGATAGTCTGGATATAAAATATAAGTTGTTTTTATAAATAATAGAGGCGGTACTATTATATGAAAGTGAGATATGAGATATACACAGGATATAGTGAAAGTTCAAGCAGCATTTTTCAAAGAACTAGATATAGGGCTAGTACACTTGAAAATATCGGTTGCGCAAGTTAGCTGTAAAAAAAAATGCCGTGTGTAAAATCAGTCAGTGGTTGTGCTTGTTTGTCGTTACAATAATATTTTATCCCAGAATGGTAGCTATTTGTGTGAGTGCGGGGTTCTCAGGATTCTGATCAAGATGTGCGCGACAATTAAAAGAGTTGAAACGTGATTTTAATTGAGAATTTATTTCTATAAAATAGGTGCAACAACAATTATAGAATGACAAAAAAAAACAGGTGAGTGACAAAATAAACAAATAGATATATACAACAGAAAATGTAAATAAACTGTTTACCTGTGTAGGAGCACTTTTAAATTTAGTCGCAAAATGTTAATTACTCCATTTAGATATTGGTTGCTTTTCTGCTTCCTCTGGTTTGGTGCTGATGATATTTATCGCATATTCTTTAAAGCATTGCTTATGGGCTTTCGATTACTTACTTGTTTTAAAATCCTCATTACTTGTGCGTCGCTCCTCGTAAATTGAAAGAGGATGTTCACCCTAAATTTGTTTGGTAGCGCTGATCGTGAGTTGCCAAACGGTAAATTGCGACCTCGTGCCGGTTTAATGATATTGCGTAATACTTATGTCGTTACAATAAAATGTAAACCCTAAATTGGTAACAAGGAATCGAAGAAGGTTTAGGGTTCGGACTACGCAACGAAACAGTGAAAGTACATCAGAAATCAAACGTTTATTTCTATATAATAACAAGTGTAAAAGACATGGAATATATATATATATATTGCTACAAAACTTGTGGATAAATCGCTTAAATATTAATTAAATTTTTAATTAAGTAAACACTGTTTTTATTTTCAGTCACCCTCGGGACGCAGGAGGATAACGTCACTCCGCTGAACCACTGATTATTATATTAATATAGTTCATAACATTTAAGTATCTTTAATGTGACTGTAATAATTATTGGTAAGTGATGTTGCTATAATACATTCAATAAAAGAAACGACAATATAGTGTATTTTATTTATTTAGAGTTAAATAAATCTGATGAACAAAGAAATGAATCTTCTAATGATTCCCTCAGGGTAAGTAAGTTCTTTACTATTTTAGTTGTACAAAAATAAGATTTCTAGAATCTTAATTCGAACTAATAACTCATATATTTCGTTTTAATATCAAATATAGAATTCAAATCTCCCGCTAAATTCCCGTCATAAAATCAAGTACTATCAAATAATGCAAACTTAAACTGCTCGTGCATTTAAACCCACAGAATCAAACGTTTAGCTTACACACAAAAATCCACTAGATTCACTGTTATCATACGATAATATAACCTAACATTCCCTTTACGCTTTTGACATCAGTTATAGATTCAAAAGATGATAAAATCGCTTACTTCAAGTACGAAAAACTGCTCTAATATACTCCAAATACCAATTCTAACTCCACAACAATCATTACAGCTCCCAATTAGTGTTCCAATGATGTCACAGCAAATAGGCTCGACCAAGGCCCCAGGATTAGAAATACGCCACCCCAAATTCTCGAAATCACTGGATTTCCATCATCTTGGCACTACACACGCAATACTCTCATTTTTGTATGTAAATTTTAATTGTTTAAGACTCTTATTGTGACAGCAATTTTAAATTTCTAGATAATTATTCGAAATGCAACTACACTCAGGAAAAACCGAAAAAGAAGTCCCCCACATTTGTTTTTAACAACTTGATATCTCCTAGGCGAAAAGGACCCCAGCAACGATGGTAGATATCGTTTCCAACGATACGATACAGCATCATCAACCCAAGTTCAAACATCAGCAAAGGAACACATTTCCTTAAAATCCATGGTAACCTACCCTTTTTGAATTAGATACGAAATAAGTAAGTTTCTAGTTTAAATTTTAACATATGTTTACAGAATAAAGAAGTTGTTCAAAATACATTTACATAAATAATTTTATAGTTGACGTTTGATTCTGTATAGGTTATGTTTAGCATGATATATCATAGCAATATATTGCTATGATATCATGATATACATAACCTACAACTTACAGCATCAGACGTTAATTATTAAATTATTTATGTAAATGTATTATGATTTATGTATTTATTTATTTTGTAAACATATTGTTAAAAATCTAAACTAAACACTTACTATATCGTATCTAATTCAAAAAGGGCAGGTTACCATGGATTTTACGGCATTAAGTTCCTTCACTCTTGCTTCGAACATGGGTTGATTTTAATGTATCGTATCGTTGGAAACGATATCTATCATCGTTGCTGGGGTCCTCTTTGCCTAGAAGATATCAAGTTGTTGAAAACAATTGTGAGGGACTTAAATTTACTTACAGGTATGAGAGTATTACGTATGTAGTGCCAAGATGATGGAAATCCAGTGATTTCAAAGATTTTGGATGGCGTATTTCTAATCCTGGAGCCGATTGAAGAGTTTCGTTCGAGCATTTTGCTGTGACATCATTGGAACACTAATTTGGAGCTGAAAAGATTGTTGCGGAGTTGTAATTAGTGTTTGGAGTATATGAGAGCAGTTTTTCGTACTTGAAGTAAGCGATTATTTATCTTTTGAATTTATAACTGGCGTTAAAAGCGTAAAGGGAATGTTAGGTTACGTTACCGTATGATTTATAACAGTGGATTTCTAGGGGAATTTGTGTCTAAGCAAAACGTATGATGCTGTGGGTTTAAATGCATGAGAGATTTGGGTTGGCATTATTTGATGTACTTGATTTTATTATGGGAATTTAGCGGGGGATTTGAATTTCTATTTTGATATTTAAACGAGATATATGAGTTATTAGTTTGGATTAAGATTCTAGAGATCTTATTTTTGTACAATTTAAATAGTAAAGAACTTACTTACCCTGAGGGAATCATTAGAAGATTCATTTCTTTGTTCATCACAATTATTTAACTCGAAATAAATAAAATTTATTATAATAACATTGCTTTTATTCACTATAATAAAAGAACATCACGAATGAATAACTAGTACAGCTTTTAGTAAAGAGATAAAGAGTATAACAAGTCAATTAAGGTAATAATCGGAGGCTTATTTGGAGCGACACACTCCTCCACGTCTCGAGGTGAACTGAAAATAATAAGTCCGATTGGTTTGCGGTGTACTCAAAAACAGGTAGAGGGGTAGATTTCATCTACTTGTGTGTTATAGTGACATCTTACAATAGAGGCGTGGCATATCTGTGGAGTAAATTATCTTTAATAGATGACGTTGACTGTATGTAATGTTAATAAAACAGTGTTGAATTAATTTAAATCAATTTAATAAAATTATTATAAAATATCTACAAGTTTCGTAGCAATATATATACATAAAAAAGGTGAGTAAAGAACTATATGTACAATCGTACGCATGTACAAATATGTACCGTGGTGAACTTTAAAGTATTTACGGGGACTTCGGTAACGCTTCGGAAGGCTAAACGCTGAATTTGGTAGCTATGTAGAGCGGAGAAAAAATCGATAAAATGCCCGCGTTACACCAGTGGACTCTGCCAGCGCTGCAATCAGGCCGGGAATAAGAAGCTTGACGAGTATCAGTAGCTATGCCGACACGCCAATTGGAGCGGACTGAGAGGGACTCGAGGACCGGACTGGACCCTTGCGTAAGTGCGCGGCTTAAATACACTTGCGGTTCCCTCCACGTGGTAGCGATGGTGGGAGTCGGACTTGCGTGAATCGCGCACCGTAGCCGGGGACGACATTCGCGTCGTAAACAAAATTAGCTAAATAAAAACTCGAAATAAGGTAACATGCGGTAGCAACGCTACCGCCCATGGGAAAATCAATAAAAACAAACGGAATTAACGACTAATTCAAACTAAAATCAAAATTGGATACAGAAATAGATTTTCCCATGGAACGACACGTTACATTATGAGTTCGTAGGGCTGGCAATTCATAATTTACCAAAAAAAAGTAAAGAAAATGCTATTGTACGAGGAACTTTATACCATATGTAGTTTTCCATGAAATAAATATTTTGTCCTCTTTTATGTTTTAGTTTCTGTATATTGTACTTGCGTAGTATGTTATATAGCGACAATGATATAACTAGAAAACTCGATAATAAAAATATTGTAGAATTTAACAGTTAAATTTGTTACGGTTTTTTTCTTCACCTACCTTGTGTAGTACTCGGCCAGTCTTTTCGACAAGCTTTCGTATTTTTATTTCCTTTTTCTTTCTGCCTACTAACTTCAGAGATGCTTCTATGTTTTGTTTCTCCTCATCGGGTATCGTTATCGAATCATTTTGGTCCTTTCATTTGTGCGGTCTTCTCTCTTGATGGCTAGAATTTGAGAATCTTTAATTTCATCACCTTCAGATATTTTGTATCACCTAATTTCGGTCCTTGTTTCTGTGTTTATTTCAGTAAATCATTTTCTATGTTTTGACAGTTGTTCAATTTTTAAGGTTAGTTTTGTTTGTATCACATTCATCCGTTTAAAGATTTCTACGCATCGATTTTCTATTGATTGCTTTCTGTTAGATCTTCATATTTTGTGTTCTCATCTTTTCAACGTTAGATGGCACCTCATGTCCGTTGTCAGTTTTCAAATTTTAATTTCCTATTTTCCGATTGGTTGTGTGACGTATTCTCCCGCTTGGTTTCCTGTTTCCGGCATCATCTTCGTTTTGATCTTGATAATGGTGTAAGACGTGTTCTCAAGAGTAAATTCTTCCTGTTTTTGGAATTTCGGATATTTTCTCACTTATGTGGATTTAAATGGAAGTTTACCGAAAATAATCATCGGCCGTATTTTCGCTTATGTTTGGTGTGGAATATTGTTGTGATTACCACGGCTGATGGATTCGATTAATTCGAGATAATTTGAGAACCCACGCGTCTGCAACGCCATTTTGAAATTTTCTTCGCTACATTGGAAAAGCCCGTTTCTACCGAGGTTTTGTCGTCGTATTATTTTTGGAGTTTTGGAATTTCAACGTCGTTTCAAGTGAGGATTCGAATACCCACGCTTGGCTGAGATTTTCTGCGGCTTTCTTTGTCCCTGCACCGCCCTTGGGGAATTCAACGGACCTCCCGCTTTCGTTTGCTTATCGAGTCGAGCCCGTGTCACGATTTCTTCGGATAGGACATCGCATCCAAGCCCAGTAACAACCGTTTGAGGGACAAGCTAAGTTGCACGTTATATTTCTTTTTTTATTACTAAATTCTTTCTGCGAATAAAATGTTCTTTCTTAAATAACTACCCCGATCAATTAGTATATTTTTTTTAATGTTTTAATGTTTTAGTCAATAATTCT
This sequence comes from Cetonia aurata, assembly GCA_949128085.1. Taxonomy (NCBI): domain Eukaryota; kingdom Metazoa; phylum Arthropoda; class Insecta; order Coleoptera; family Scarabaeidae; genus Cetonia; species Cetonia aurata. The sequence continues at coordinate 7,288,292 of OX421885.1, forward strand.
AGAAATTTTGTATATTATAGATCGGAGGGTATAATTGAAACAGTTTAACAGATTAATTCTTTAATATAATATTATAACATCAACCGATTAATTATCGGCATGTGATATACAGGGTGGTTTATTCACCGCTGGCACAAATAATTCAAAATTTCAACTTTGTTTCAATAAATTCTATTATTTGGTAACTCTAAAACTTTTCCAAATTTAATTTTAATTCGTAGGATAAGATTTTCCTTTATATTATTGATGTGAAACTGATTGCGTTGGCCATAGCGTTCGGTGTTGGAGTCCTATCGTAGGGCTTTTTGTCATAACTTTTTCTGTATTTAAAATTGCTTATTCATTTTATTTAACTTTTAATTGCAATAAACGTTTAACCGAGTTACTTTTAAATCTATCTTTGTTTTTTTGTTTTGACTTGCAAACTGCTTTACCCCTTGGTACTCGTTAACACCTTGGATTCCTGCTTATCTAGGGGACATGACAGGGTAAGTAAACCTAAGCAGGTGGCGCCGAAATTTTTGTTCCATCTTGGGTTTGTTCGTTCAACCCACTCCCTCGCCGACGAGCCGGCTGGCACCCTGCATGATTGTCAACTATCAACCCACTGAGTCTAAGGTTTGTAAAGTGGTAGCGCAGCAACTTTTTGGTTTTCTTTTTGGATTTCACTCGGTCACTTTCGGTGCCGAAAATTTTAGGTAACAAATTACACACATAATAATAGGTCATCACACTTTTTCTTACAACCTTTCTTATTTGCTAGTCAGATTTTGTATTCCTCATTTATTATATTGCTCTATCCAATCGAGCTTTTAAATATGCTTTTTCAAGTTGTGATTGGTTAACTGATTAACCCCTCGTGTACCAAATAATTGTCGCTTTTACTAAGTATATCATGTAGAACAGCCCGAAATTACCATCTTTATGCTCAAAGAATTCAGAAGAAAATGCTTCGTCTGTCTGAGAAAGTTGGTATACTTCCTTTATTGCACATCAAAAATGCGAAAAACACGTAAACATTCAAGACATACCTTTTCTTCAACACTGAAATTTTTAATATTATTTTCCCAAGATAAATAAGTTTTGGCGACGACGTGTTTCCGCACTCTGAACGCATTTCGGAAAGACCGAGAATTTTTCAGACCTTCTTGCAAAGTAAGACAGGGTGAGGACATCGAAAACGTGAGAGAAATATTTAATAAGAATTTATCTAGCGACACCCTTAATATATAGAATTCATCACATGATTTGTGAGCATCGAAATTCTACCACTAGTTTTCCGAGCTCTCTTTTCGTACGTGTGCAAAATATGTATTGACCCAGATTACAGGCGGTATTATAAAATCGTATTCGAAGACCCGTTCTATATTACTTGAACTCGCTCCAGTTTCCTCCAACTTGTAGAAAAATAGTTTCATATTGGAACTTTATTTTATTTTCGAATATCTTGAAATAGGAATGCAACTCAATTTAAGGTTATTGCGTGCAATTTCTGATTGATATTTGCTCCAAATTGTTATAGCATATATGTTTGTTATAAACATAAATTCTGAAAAACTATCTTTACAAATTTCATCCTCTCACTGCAACGAAAATACTCTTATTTGAAATTTTATGATGAAAGGTTTGAATGCGGATTTCATTGACGTAACAGAGGCATCACGTTCGCTTCTTTGTAAAAATTGAAAAGAATTAAATAATGATAACCAAAGCAATTATAATAAATACCTGGATGTATGTTTCTATTTCAGTACACATTTGACAACCTTGCGACGGAAACGCCCAAGGTCAAAATACACTACGCATCACTATCTCAAAAATTACTACGGTCAAAACTTTATCGATTGTAACGCTATATCCGACTAGCATAGACAAATGCGTTACACAGGAGCATTAAAATACTTTTTATCAGGACCAAGTTACAAAGGTTGGAGGCAGGTTGAAAGACACTTTCTGAATAAGTCAATTTGATGAAAAAAAAAAAATATATGAGGGTCAATGTATGTTAGGCGTCAAGTACATTTTCTGCGAAAAGTACTAAACCCAGAGTAGCCAGTGACAATCTCCCGTTTGCAGTGCAACAAATTCAAACAAAATGTTTAATATTACAATTATATCAACTTTGTTTAATTGTTTAGCCGTATGTGTACAACTTTTTGAGGATAACCTTTTTCAAATCCTTAATGCTGTCTAGTTATAATATTTAAAATTAAAATCAACAACAAAAGTTGTATCGTTAAGGTAAACAGGACAAAAATACAACATTTTAAAATTATTAAGACATACAGAAAACGAAATGCGAAGGACAAGCAGAATGCATCTATAACAGATTTAAAATTGTTATTTTAAACAGATTTACAATTGTTATTTTCAACACCCTGCAGATTGGTAACGAAGCGTTTGCAGACCTACGTTTGTATGAAATTTTAGGCACAAAATAAACCAAATAATTACCCCCTTCCTTATGTACATGATATTTAGGAAAGGTATGTAGCTATTCTTAATCTTTTTTTTTTTATTGTCATTCAGAAAAAGTAACTGCAAGTACCATCCCTTCTTTTCCCCTATTTGTTATTCTGAGTTATAGCAAAACCAGGCGACACCGTCAGGTAAGTGGCATGTAAAGAATCCAGTGACGCCCAAACAAAATCGGTAGCGGAGGTACTATCTCGAGCTCAGCAACGCCTTACCTAATAGGTTTCACCGAACAATAAATTAAATAAAATTGTTTTATTTAATCGCTTCCCTCGCCACTCCTGGTACATTGCTTGATTGATTTTGTTTTTTTTTTTCATTTCTAAGTTAATTCAAAATAATAGTAACTTTTTTTTGTAAGAAATAGTCTCATGCTCGAAAATAGCTACGTTTTGATGAAATTTTAGTACACCTCCTGAGGTACGTAGCACCTTAGTTCCGGTTTACCTAATTTGAATGAGGGGGAATATTGATTTTTATGCATCCATTGTTGGAGCTCACTACTAATCTGCATTCTAGAAACACCCAGAGCGGGTCTTGTTTCATAAAAAAGACTGCTGGCTTCTTGTTTCGCCAGTTGATCCCATTACGTTTACTATGATGATACCCTAGCACCAATACTAATGTGACTTTGTTAGCCGTAGCAGCCGCACTACATTTTCTTGGGTACAAATATAATTATGTGGCAATATTGCCTGAGAGATTGTTGGGATTTGGCCCAAAGCTATTGAGAGACAGCAGTTCGACCGAAAAGTCTAGACTCCCACTGCTTGTTCCATATTGGATCTGTGTTTCAAATTTTGCTCCCCCCCCCCTTCCCCTAAGGCCCATTGTTCACAACTTGAAATTAGTACTTTTAATTGGTTAAAGTTTAGTTTAACGGGGATAATATATCTAAGTAGTTCAATAAGTCTCCCGTTTTAAGCAGATGCGATGCTATTAGTGCCAAACGCAAAGATTTTGTTTCTTTCCTTACAGTGGCGAACTCCACAGCACTAGGACAAAGCGAAAATATCCCTTCTTGGTGAAATTCCTTTGCTGCCATTACTAAGCATTGCAATTTCACACACTGTTTTGTAACTTACATTTACTTTGAGTAGTTTTCTTGATAACTGGTACTTCAAAGATTCCCTCATAATTTAAAGAAAAAACCTAAACTTCAAGTCTTGTACTTCTGTCACAGCCCCAGCCCTTCATACATTTTTTTTTTTTTTTTAATTAACCAAAGTTCTTTTTCTGTAAACAGGGGTGCAATGTAAATTATTATTTGAATAACAATCTGGCTCTGGTAAAATGAAACTTTTGAGTTTTATAAATCGTAGCCAACAAATTTTAATTAATTGGCCAAGAAAGAAAAGGAAATCTACTATAAATCTGACCTTTAAGGCATTACTATTGGCACATTCACATAAAAGGCGTATAATGGCCATTATTATTAGCAAACACATGTATCGCCTTAATACAATAGCAACTAAAACTAATTATCAGTACTCCAAAGATGCCTAATAATAAACATATCGCACTTCATTAATTTCAATAGTTACCAGTAGCTTTAAGAATCAAGTTTATATTAATTTAGAGAAGCTTGGAAATACATTCATATATTCAAGTATATGAAATTAGGCCCAAAGTAAAATTGCAGAACCTTCAGAATATATTTGAGTTTTTTTTTCTTTCTATACAGAGCTAACCATTTTATTTAAATATATTTAAATATCAACGATTAATGCTTCAATATATCCCCGTTAAACGAACCATTAAACAATTTTAGTACTACAGCCGCAGTTTTAGTAAATTTCTTTCATACTGTAGTAGCATCATACAGAAAAATAAATAGTATATAATATTTGTTACCTTTTAGGGTTTCTCATGTTGTTATTTGTTCTATAGTAAAGGATTGAGTTTTCTTATTTCCTTAACTGCGTACTTATTAATTTCAAATTTGTAAATGAGTTTGAAGGAAGACTAATACAGTATTACAGAGTCTAATGTTTGGTGATGCTTGAAAAAGAAAGGTGGTCAGAAATGGAGTTAGCGGATACGACCGACCTACTACACCACTCTGAGGCTTGTAACAGAGGTTCTTGCGTAAGAGCATTAATCTTATTACACCGCAACCGGAGCGCTGAAAACGACTGTAAATAATAGCGACCCGATGTTTACTCGCCTTCCATATGAGCTCGGCATTCGATTTATTTCCACCAAAAACTGTTACCGCATTCCGCACAGTATTTTTAGATTTCGTATGTACAAATACAGTACGACATGCAAGTCTGTGTTCGTGAAATACGTTTTGTGGCTGCAACACAGAGTGCTACGTGTACTTGAAATGAATTGAATTTACGCGAAAATAAAACGACATTACCAGTAAGGTTTCAAGCAATAACGACCTACAAATGTGTGTAAATATGTACGATGCACGTATACTACACACACACACATATATGCGTTAATCAAAGTGATGAATGTAGCTGCTGATGATGTGTAATTATTTAGCCGCGGAAGCGATTGGAAATGGTTTAGTCACGCTATCTGATTTAGGGTAAACGTAATGGTCAATTAAGTAGTGACTCAAAGGTAATCGAAGACTAAATAAAATATATATAGAAAGTATTTATTAGTAACCCTCAAAACCGCATTTATATGTAAGCTATATAATATATTGCTACGAAACTTGTAGATAAATCTTTTAAGTTTTAATTAAATTTTTATCAAGTAAACACTGCTTTTGTTCTAGTAAACATGATTCAGAGTCACCTATTATATCCTCATTAATTCCAAAAATATGCCAGATCTCAGATGATATAGGGCATGAAAAGTAGATTTGTCCCCACCACAGGGTTTTAAGTACACCGCAAACGAATAGAATGATTTTTATAATTTTCGGTTACCCTCGGGACGCGGTAGGATAACGTCAGACCGCTGAGCCACTAACTATTATATTATATTATATAAGTATCTTTAATCTGACTTTAGTAGTTATTAGTTAGTGATATTCTTGTTATACATTGAATAAAAGAAACAAAAATATAGTGTAATTCATTTATTTCAAATCTCATCTGATTAGATTACAAAGAAATAAATCTTCTAAAGATTCCCTCAGGGTAAGCAAGGTCTTTACTATCTTAGATACACGATAATAAGATTTCTATAATCTTAATCCAGACTAAAAACTCGTATTTATCGTTTTTAATATCATAAGTAAAATTCAAACCTCCCGCTAATTTCCCGTCATAAAACCAAGTATAATTAGATCAAATACCAACTTAAAACGCTCGTGAAATTCACGCACAGAATCAAATACAACCTAACATAACCAAATTCACTAGATTACAATTATCATTCAAATAATTATAACCTTAAATTTCCTTATACACTTATGCCGATTATAAGTTCAAAATATAATAAAATCGCTTACGTCAGGTACGAAAACTGGAGGTAATAATACTTATTTCCGAAATAGACAGTCAAATTCATCTAAACGCGCATACCAAAAATCTCATGAGTATCAAAATTTTCATAGAAGGGGTACACGAGGTTGACGTCACAATTGTTGAGATCGTCAATTTCGGAATTAATTGTTCACTAACTTCAATCAATGTCGCGCATATCAGACAAATATCAAATACCGACCGATTAGGAGAATCATATCCACAAAAAAAAAACAAAAACACAAGAATCACAAGAACATGATTTTTTTGGTGGCCAACAAGAACGAAAGCATTTTTAATATAAGTGGTGTGATTAGAGAATCGACGGAAGACCAGCAAAAGAATTTCGAATGGAGGATGTGATACACAACCTATACGACAAATTTAGAAAAGCAATTAGAATGTACACGGAGAAGTAATGACGCACAAATATTATGGAAACGAGATGAGTGGTAAAATGATGCCGGCTACGCAAGGGTGTAAAGTAACAAATAACATCAGGTTATAATACCAGACAAGAAATATTGGGAGGCTCTCCAGTAAGAGCGGACTCGAACTAGTATACAGACGGCTATAAAACTGATTATGGCGTAGGAGCCGGAATATATGGAAAGAAGTCCAGAAAAAGTCTCTTTCGCATAGCTTTAGTCGGGATACGACGATGACCCAGGCTGAGGTGGGCGCAATTCATTATTGTGTCAAAGAAGTAGAAAAATGGACGGTGCTATTAGTTCAGCAAGTGTTGACTCTAAGCCGGTTTGGGACTGCGTGAGCGCCCTAGATGGGGTGGGCACCCAAAGGAAACTGATATTTGCCTGAGTTTTCAGCCACACAGGCGTGAATGGAAATGAGGCGGTCGATGATGTGGCCAGACGAGGCTCGTCAAGATCATTCGTTGGAGCTAGCCCTTGTTTCAGCATTACCAAATCGCAAATTAAAAGTCGATCAACGAATTGATACAGATGAAGTCCAAGGAATGGTGGCAAAAGTCACCAAGACAAAAAGAGAAAAAAAGGGTTGTTAAGGAAACAGAGACCTGAGTTTACTAAAGACTTACTGACAATGAGTAAAGACAGATAGAGTATCAAAGCGATAGTAGTTCTGTTCAATGATCATTGCAGATTAAATGGGCATATGTATAACATGGGTCATGGCTATCTACAGATTCTGTGAACAGGAGGAAGAAACCCCAGTTTCTAGTGCTGGGCTGTAGTAAGAATTTAAAGACTTGACTCTTACGGCAAAGTTAGAAGGCGCCTTCTAGGGCAAAGGTGATCACAATAGATCTGAAGAGATCACGCTAAAATAGGTCAGGAAGAGGAAACTATCCCAATCCTAATCTAATTGAATCTAGACTGAAATGGTTTGATAGGGCTATGCAGAGACGAATTAAATGAAACATATAAAACCAGAAAACAAATGCTAAAGCGCAACACGCGAGAGATTTCCTCATCTCTCGCTGGTATTGTTGGGGACGAAATTATCCGAGCTTTTTTTATTCAAGGAAATCTAAATGACAATAAGTATTTAGAATTATTGCAAATTAATATTATTCCTGCTGTACGGGAGCGACTTGATATTAATGAAATTTGGTTCAAACAGGACGGTTGCCCGGGCCCCAATACTCGTAATATCAGTAATTTCTTATACATCGCTTTTGAAGATAAACGGATCGGTAATCCGGATCCTATTAATTGCCATCACGCTCACCGAATTTAGCCCCAAACGACTTCTTTTTATGGCTCTTTTTAAATAATTCGACAATTTCAGCAATTGAACAACGTCCATTAAATCGCGAACAATTACGCCCGAAAATCATTAAAATCAGCAACAATGTCACTCCGGATTCTTTAAGAAATGTTCGTTGCAATTTTTATGATCGAACATTTAATAAATAGTTAATTTTGTGTTTAGCATTTGTTGTTATATTTATAGTTTTACATTTGTTTGTAATTATTGCTTTTAAGTTTGGATTGTTATATTGACTGAGCTTTTGTTTCTTCTAATAGGAATTTGTTAAGTTTCAGTTACGTTTTTCTTTACGTTTATCACTTGTATTTGATAAGAATTTTTATTCAGTTTAGAACGTTTAATATTATTTTATTTTTTATGACGCTACGATGAATGTTGTGATTGTAATCTATTATCAGTTACATTATTTGATTATTGACTCTTAAAACTCCTTTTCATTCTTTTGTTTTTCTTTGATATTGTTCATGAGCTCAGTCACTGAAATTTATAATTTACATGATCTGAGCCTTCGATATAAAAATAAGTATGAATAAAGACGAATGCCATGCGTAGGCTAGTTTATTCTGCGTTTTAGTTATCAAATGAGTATTGTCTTATTATTTCCCTTTTCGCCAATGTAAATGTAATATTTACACAAACTGTGCCTCATTGATAATAAAAGACTGGCTATTAGACTTTAGATTCCTTTTGACAATATCAATTAAAACTACTATCAATGGGACTAAAAATTAGTCCAAATGCTTTTTCTTGTGCAATGGCTACCGCAATGTCAGGTTAAAACTTTGATCGATGATTTAATTATTTCGGAAATAATTTGCAAAATCATAATAAGCACTTAATCAAAACTTTGGAAAAATCCAGAAAAGTAAATTTAAAGTGAAATCTAATCAAATATGAAGTTCTACACCGAGAGAAAAATATGGTTTACTTAACCATTTATCAACTAACGAAATGCATATTTCTTTTAAATACGAGAAATGCGTTTTAATGTTAAATTTACATCTAAAACATTATTTTAATCTTAAAAGTATTTGGTTTAACACATTTTTGCATTCATTTGACCATTTAACGGTTAGATGAATGTTTAATATTTAAGGTTACAAAAACTGTTGACATAACCTTTTCATTCCTCTCAATGTAAATAAAAAAAATTTATACTTAGAGGCATAGGATTACAATGAAAACATTATTACTAGATCCGAGTAAGATAGAAACTGTTAAAAGTTATACCGTTCCAAAAGATAACAGCGACATAAAGCAATTTGTAGCATTTTTTAACTACACAAATATATGCAATTCCTACGGAAAATTCCAGTAACGTATAAGGTAAAATTTGCCAAAAGTTGGAAAATTTACTAGAAAACTTTAGGTATATTTTCTGATTTTTGGTAAATTTACCCTATATTTTTCGTAGGAATTACAAATATTTTTTAGTGTGTACTTTCGAAAACTTTGCTGATACAGTAGTACAAGACATAAAGACAGACTTTTAAGGTGATAGTAGGTCTATTGATCGGTTATTGTGCACAGAATAGGCATATCTAGGCACAGACACCATAAACTTGGCAGATGATGTTAGATGCAGGATCTACCAAAATGAAAGAGAAACTCTAAGCCATGTCAACAGCGAGCTTTCTACTATTGGATTAGTAGAGCCACAAATCGCATAACAACATAAAGAAATTGCTTTCAATGATGTTAGGTCTGATTATAATAGGAAAATTAAAGAGCGGCTTCTGATATAACAAGGACTACAAAAAAACTGTATGTGGATGCGCCAATCCTAATCTAATTTACTATCACGAGCACTTACATCACGGGAAATCAATATTTGTACGTAACCGTAATGTATTAAAGCTAGCCTTGTTGGTATATTTCTTCAGAGGTAACTAACATTCCCAACAAGTTTATACTGTGTTAGAGAATTTCGGAGAATTTATTCATCGAGATCTAATTCGAATTTGCTACCCAAGTGGCCCGCAGACTGTGAACGCCCACAGCGCAAAAAATTAGCGAACACTTCATTATGGAGGAGTGCAAAAGGGATACTTGTAGTAAAATGTGTTCACTTAGGTATAAAGATAATGAATATTAGGATAACGGTACCACAAACTTTCCTTATCCTTGATATTTAATGCAATTTTTGCATTTAAAGTATTAGCGCGCGATTGTAGCGTTTTAAGCCGATTTTAATTTTGCGCAGTACTAAATACACATGATATTTCTAAATCTTTTTTATAGGGTGAAATTCTGTCTTCCTCTTTAACCACTCTACACTAAAATATCAGACTCCACCAATTGTGTTTCTCTCTCTTGGGTGATTCCAGTTCCGACAAAGAGATGTTTTTAAGCTAACGAGATTGGTGAAGACGCATAATGCTGATACGTATTTCTTGTATACATATAAAAACGTTGGAAAGAGTTTTCCCCTGAGCACATCGAAGTGTGCCCCGCAAATGTAAAATACTTTCCATTCCAACTCAGTATAAGTCAAATATATTTGTGCCGAAAAAAATCACATCTGCCCTGAAAAACATGGAACTGAATTCCACCTGATACACTCAGTCAATTTAAGTTATTTTCTACTATGTCACTTCTGCTTTCACAGGCATATACAATATACAAGCTACCTTATTGTTTACTAAAATATATATTCTATATTATCAATATCCCAAGAATTTCTTTATTCAATATACTTTAATAATGAAATGATCCCTTGTTTATTATTACGCATACTCCATTGTTGCTTAACTTTTTCGTTGAGTTGCTACAGCAACCAACTGAAACACAACAGCAACTGTGAAAAGATACAGACGTAAAACAAAGACTCTTTTACGTCTGTATTGTTGCATAATAATATTTGATAGTTTCCTTTTCTTTTGCTTTTTTTGTAAAATAATACCGTAACTAAATAACACAGTATAAGAATTTACGAAAAATAGCACCTTTTCAATTTTATTTTCCTCTTTCAGAATACCAAGCTAGCTAGCATCTGACAATCAGAGTAGCTACTTTTATATATCGTACATAAAATTACTGAGATACAAGTTATATTTAATACGAATCCAAAAATAAAACAAAATAAGCAAAATTATATCATCCATCATAAATTAATGTTAATATTCCTATATATTTCACATTGCAGCGAACTTAAAAATAGTCATTGAAACAACCACCATTAACGTCAGGTAATGACTGTTTAAAGTTGGTGAATTACGACAAGGTGTGAGAACCGCAACTAGCAAGTACATAAATGCATTTTTTACTACCGATATATCATTTCCTTGACGTGAATATATAGCAACATCTATTAAACCGTTCTGCAGACATAAAAATGTGACAGTAATAATAATAAAGTGGCGCGGGTCTAGGTGGCGCCGGCGGTTACGAAAAGCCCACAATGACCTGCACTCATTAAGACAAACACTGTAATACACCTGACCGATTAATAATCGCAATATAAGTAAGGTGGAAAGCTGACTCTGAGACCACCTTTCCTTTCCGAGCAGTAGTGTCACAGCGAAGACCTGCACAAGGTTAAATAATGTCAGTCGGGGACTCTGACACCGGAAGCCCAACTGTTAAACTATATTAGTGAAGGGGGTCTTTGCTTAACTGCACGGACCGAGAGGAGAGCACCTCATCAAAAATCTAAATTTTAAGGTGGCAAAGCAGGCTGATAAAATAAATGTCTTACTCCTGTACTGCGGTGCTCTGCTGGAGTGGGCAGTTGCAAGAGAGAATCTGTCCAAGGAGGTACGGTCACGGTTGGGTAGAGGCAAGAGTTGAAACTGGCAGTGGGCCAAGTGCAGACGGCTATAGTAGAAGTGCACCGCCAGAATAGTATGCTGGTATAAGAACCTAGAGAGGAGAGCTAAGAGCTAAAGTTCAAAGGTTGTTTGCTAAAGCGAAGTTTGACCACAGCTGGAACACTTACAAGAGCAAATTAACGCAATACAGCAAGGAGGCCATCTGTAAGGTCAAAACGGACAAGTGGAGGAAATTCTATGAGGAGCAAGTGAATCTCCCGCGGATTGTCTAGATCTTTCATTGGAGCCTCCCCTTCCATCGGCGCTACCAAATCTCAAATAAAAGCGCAACAATCAATGGGTATAAACTAGGCCATAGATTGGTGGACTAAGACACCAGGACGTCAAACATGTATGTATGTATGTATGTATGTAAAGTATTTATTGGCTGAAGTAATATACAAGAAGAAAAAAAAAATTAACAATATGCCAAAAAGACTAAATCGCCTACCATTAATAATGGAATACGGCGTTCTTCCTTTAGCCTCTGTAAGTATAAATCAAACAAGAGAAAAAAAAAATTACAAGAAAATATATAAACACATGTACAAATAAACAAAGATCAAGGTGTGCATGTGCCTATAAGCAACCGTAATGCCCATATTTAGTCCCCAAACATTTTCCTTAATATTTGATATAAGCATCATTACTAGTGCCGCGAAAAGAGTAATAATAATTATAACAATCGGCGAGAAAACACCAGCTGTCAAAAAAGAAACATTTCCTATTGAAGGGCGATCAAGGAATTCGAAAGGATGTATCTAATACGATCCGCATGCATACTACAGCTCATGATAGGTAGTACGTGAGTATTTAATATTTTAGCGACATTATAAGAAAAGCTCCTCTTAAATATCTCTGTACGGTGTTTAGGAATGGTTAAAAATTGATTATCCCGAGTGTTTCTAGAGTGCGTTTGGTGTCTGAATTTTATTTTATTGAATAGGTAAATAGGTTTTTTATACTTAATAACATTAGAGAAAAATATGGCACTGTGTAGTATTCTTAAGTTAGACATGTTTAAGGTACAAGTTTCCTTTAACTTTCGTGTGACACCTCTTCTGCCGCGCATACCGTAGACGAATCGAGTACAACAATTCTGAATGCGTTGAATTCTTATGCTTTCTTCCCGGGTAATACAGTTACCATAAACTACATCAGCATAACTGAAATGAGAGAGAACGAAGGATCTACACAGCATAATTTTGGTGGAACAGTCGAACAGATGTCTGTGCATGAGAAGTTACTTAAGACCCAACATAGCTCTCCCAATCAAACAGCTAGTGTTTTCCCGGAAACGCAGGCGAAAATCCATGAACATCCCAAGATTTTTGACATACTCTGACGGAGAGATCAAAGTGGACCCAACATAAATTTTCAGCAGAGATGAGACACGTAAACGGGAGCACTTTGGTCCAAAAACAATCATCTGAGTCTTGGCCGGATTTAGCTGCAACTGATGGTGATCACAATATGACATTATACGCTGAAGATCTTCGTTGATAAGTTGTTGAGCCCGTAAATAATCTGAAGGCTTAAAAGATAAATATAACTGAGTATCGTCTGCATACATATGATGCTTGCTATTCTTAATTACTGTGGGTAAACTTTTTACATAGGTAAACAAAAGAGGGGAAAGTATTGCGCCTTGTGGCACACCATGTACTACACACGCCTCTTCAGAGAGGACACCATCCAAAGCAACCCTTTGAACTCGGTCGATCAAGTATGACCTCATCAACGATACGGCAGATTCATCCAAACCAATGCCGGAGAGCATATCCAGCAAAATATGATGATGTATCGTATCAAATGCTCGCGTAAGGTCTAAAAGAATTAATACCGTGATATCACCATCATCCCAATTCCTCAAAATATCGTCCGTAATATGTGCCAGCGCACTAACACAGCTATGGAATGGACGAAACCCAGATTGGTACAAGGGCAACACGTCAGTATCACCAACAAAACCTCGCAACTGACGCTCCAAACAACGCTCGAATATCTTGGATAGGGCGGGTAAAATACTAATAGGGCGCAAATCCTTAAGTTCCTGAACGTTATTAGATTTTGGAATAGGTTTAATTACGGATGATTTCCACAGCGTTGGATACGTAGAAGACTCAATACAGGCATTAAAGACATGCATAATATAATCCACTAACAAAGGTATGCAAAGCTTTAACATTTTAGTAGTAATACCATCTAGACCGCACGCATAGGTTTTTAATTTTGAGAGAGACACAATTACATCCATGTGAGATAGTTTCCTGAACGCAAACTTACTGCTTGAATTCTGAGAATGATAACCCGATGTAGGTACTATTGGAAAAGAAACGGCTGAAGCAAAGTGTTTGTTTATATTTTCAACATCACTAAGAAACTCAGGTATTTTAAGAGAGCCAGTGGAAGCATTTGAAAGGTTAAGATTTTTCAGCTCTCTCCAGAATGCCTTACTTGAACGACCATGTATTCTACACCGGTATTTAAAATATGCTTGCTTTTCACGTTTAATAGCTCTATTTACCTCGTTGCGGAGTGACTTGTAGTAGATAAAGTGATGCTCACTTTTAGTCCTGCGATAACGCCTTAATGCTTCGTCTCTAGTTTTCATCATTAAACCTATATTAAAAGTTATCCAAGGGGTAGGAGACTTAGTAGCATTAATTTGTTTAATTGGAGCATGCTTATTAAAAACAGCAATAATATTTGCATTCAGAAAAGATACTTTCAAATCAATGTTAGGCAAATCATAAATCAGGTACCAAGGTACGTCATAAACATCTCTAACAAATTGATCGTAATTAAAATGTTTGAAAGACCTGGCGCAAAACGATCTTCGCAAGGGTTTTTGTACTTTAAAATCTACTTTACATGATACTCCCATATGATCAGAAAAAGATATCTGAAATGTTCTAGTGTTTTGTATGGGCACCTGCCCACCAACAATAATCAAGTCCAAAAGAGACGAAGAAGTCGATGTAACTCGCGTAGGTTTATCAATTATCTGAATGACATCCGCTCTCTCAAAAAGATCCATCATTCTAGCGGCAGAGGGATCTGATGTATTTAATAAATTTATATTGAAATCCCCTGTACATATCATCGCGTCGGACAAAGCGGAGTACTCCGATAAACTATCCTCAAACTCAACAAAAAATTGCTGCATATTACTATTTGGGCGCCTGTAATACACACCGATATAAATCAACTTATGCAAGCCACACACACTGACCCAGAGGTTCTCCATAAAATCATTGGAACAGGTTTTTTCTATCTTAACCTTCAAGCCAGATTTACAATAGATTGCAACTCCACCCCCCCCCCCCCCCCCTGCCATGTCTGTCACACTATATAAATTATATCCGTCAATATTAAAGATACTACTAGGTAAATCTTCCGTGAGCCAGGTCTCAGACACAGCAAGAAGGTCGAAGCTACAAGAAACTAAAAGCCCTCTCACATCATCTAAATGAGGCAATAATGATCGCGCGTTGATATGTGCCACCCTCAAAGACATTGCACGCGGAACTCAAATATATACAAATATCTAATAATTTCACTTAAGAGAAAAACAAAAAAGAAAACAAAAATCTGTATAGTAACACGTGATAAAGTAAAATTACTACTAAGCGCTGCACAATATAACAGAATAGAAGTTCAATAGCTGAAAAACAACAGGTAATATTGCAAATCAAATATTATAGCATGTTCACTTTTTATCCTTAACTTTGCCACCAGCTTCTTGTTTTCGCAGTATCAGATCGTTTGACTTCGTGGGACGCTCCTCCGGGGGGGCTCTACCCTGGGCCGCCTCAGAAACCGAACCGGATCTCAATTTTCTTGGTTGATCTTCAACCGCTTCCACCCTGGCGGGACGCAGCACCTTAGGCGTTGACAAGGTCACGTTTTCGATGTTTGTTTTAACAGCAGGAGGAGAGAAGATGTGCTCCAACTCTGCTGAACGTATATTAGGAGTTGGGGGCGCACTGTTTGGTCTTTCGATCAAGCTGACATGGAGACTTTCTTCATTTTCTTTGGCAGCAAGTTGTTCGACTGTAAAAGCTTCGCCATTAACATATAGTTTATTTGTCCTTATATATGCATGAAAGTTATTTGAGCGAGCTTCCCACATATGTTTACGCAAAATTTTATTTCTCTGTCGTTCCTCATAAGACAGATCTTCTGCGATAACAATTCTGGTTCCCTTTAGTTGCCGGACATTTTTTAAGATTACTTTTTTCTTCAAGTAGGATACGAATTTTACTACAACCGGACCGTTAATCTTTCTGCCAACGCTGTATATATCAGCGTCAATATCAGAAGAGCTAACAATAACCTTTAAATAATCCCGTATCACTTTGATAGCTACTTCCAAAATGCTATTATTTGCAAATTCTAGCCCAAATATTATTATATTATTTTTCTTTATTGTTCTCTCTAGATAAGCACATTTATCCTTTAACCAGTCAATGTCTTTCTGCGTTTGTATTTTATCCGTATTTAAAACTTTCTTAATATCAGCAATTTCAGATTTCAAAGTGCTGGTTTGCTGGTTAGTGATTTCTATAAGTGTTTTAATTATTTTATTTTCGCTAACGTCCTCCAGTGGACATGTATCCTTACTCGAATCCATATACATACGTATAAGAAGTAAAGCGAACAACAAAAAGAATGTATATTTCTTGCAGTAAACTGATTCCTCGATATCGTAGCAACAATTTTGATTGTTTAACACAAAAAACACAAGTTGCTATTGAAAAGTTGTAAATGTTTCTATATATATATCAGTTGTATTAATATTAACTATTCAAACGCGGTAGGTATTCAGATAAACTATACTTCTAACACACGTATTATTCTTGTTTTTAAAGAGCACGTACACACACTTTACTTCACTCTAATAATTGTCTAATTGTCTTAGAATAACAAACAACAGAATTTATAAAAGACCTACTGAGTAAAAACAGGAAGACTGCTAAAACGATAGTGATCCCTTAGGTCACTCTAGACTAAATAAGCATTTGTATACCACAGAAAACCGCAGTTCAGATCTTGTGTCGTTTTGACGGCCTCGCAAGTATTAGGATTTGACTACTTGGATTAAAAGACTCACGGGCAGACAGTACGTAAGGCAGTCGTTCTCAAAGATGATATGTCTAATCAAGAAGACAAAATTAAAGGATGCTAGGCCAACTCGGCCGACCCAAACCTAATCTAATCTAATCTAACAATGCAACAATACTTGTTGTGTCATCTTTTTAATTCTATATAACAAGAAAAACAGATTTACTACGAACAAAAAGAAATTATTTTAACGAAATCTCAATTAAGAATTTCGATAATAATGTGATCTACAGCAATAAAAGTTATTAGTATAATTTATTACCGGTGTACAAACGAAATGATCCCTCTAATATTAAAAATTATAGACCTGTTTCTATACTGAGCTTGTTTTCAAAAGTCATTGAGAAAATTGTCTCTGATCGGATAACTGACTTTCTTGATAAACATAGAATATTGCACACGAGCCAACATAGATTCGTAAAACAAAAGTCAACTGAGACGGCGCTCTTTCATAGTTTGGAGTGTATTTACACTGCTTTGGGTGCAAATAATAACGTAGCCGGTATTTTCTTTAGGTCTCTCATGCGCGCTCGATTGCATAGATAGTAATGTTTTGGCGATGAAACTGTATGCCATGGGATTTAGAGAGCTTCCATTAGATTGGCTATTATCGTTTTTAGAATGCAGACAACTAGTGGTTAAATTGGGAAATGAACAGTCACCTAAATTTGACATTGATGTAGGTGTTCCGCAGGGCTCAGTTTTAGGTCCATTGTTATTCATATTACTAATCAATGATCTGCCGGAAAGCATAACTTGCGGGCTCCCTATTTTATTTGCTGACGATATTTCTGTAATTGTAAAGGCCACTACGACACACTAAGATGACATTAATTACAAAATTAAAAGAACAATTGAAGAAGTGACGGGCTGGTGCAGTAAAAATAGACTGATTTTAAATGAACAAAAAACAAAAATTATTAATTTTCATATACCTACGGAAGCCTATCAAAAATATAAACAAAAATTTTACTGACAATACATCTGTACTAAGTGTAATATTAGATAAAAACCTCAACTGGGAAAACCAGCTAGATAATATATGTAAAAAATTAAACAAAACCTATTATGCAATGTTACAATTAAAAAATGTCCTAAAACAGCAGGATTTAGTAAACGTTTATTATTCATAGGTGTACTCAGTGCTTTACTACGATGTCGTTATCTGCGGTGTGGCCACCAACTGGGAAACAGTTTTATTCTACAGAAACGTTTTATACGATTGATTTTCAACCTACCTTATAGAGGCAGTTGTAGAGAAACATTTAAAAATAAAAAAATATGACCTCCCCCTGCATTATTATTTACAAAGCATTAATATACATTAAGGAACACATAAATGATTTTGAATCGTATAAGACAATACATTCGCACAAAACTAGACAATTAAATATTATGACAATTCCACAACAAAATTCACATTAACAAAAAAATCTCCGGCATTAATGAGTCTAAAACTCTATAATAGTCTTCCAGGCGAGGTACGATCAATTGGTTGCTCTAAACTTTTTAAACAGCGCGTAAAACAGATGTTATTGGAGAGGGCATTCTATACCATTAGCGAATACGTAAATGAACAGCGTTTGTGTTTATTTTTGTGTGTTATTTTTATATTTGTGCTATATTATGTGTTGTAAATGACTTCTTATACAATTGCTTTAATTGCCTTATATGTTTTTGTTTTTATATGACGATTCAAACCAATGTTAGATTGGCATTCTGAATAAATATATTATTATTATTATTATTATTATTAATGATTAAAAATCACTGGAGGCCAGGACTAGCTTTCATTGACATATTTCCTGCCCCCTTTGAAATTTCTTTGAAATTATTTTTCTGGTATATTATTTTAGCCGTCTTAATTGTCCTTTGATAACATCATTCTAGTATACTTGTAAAACCTTATTTTTATTTAATATCAGTCCGTACTACTCTTCTCATATGATATCTAACGAGAAATGTTCAAATAAACACTGACCGTATCGCAGTTCAAAATGAAGTTCGCTACATTTTATAGCGTCTGTTCAGTTATAAATAATTTCAAATTCGTTAATAGGATGCCTAGATAGGAACTAGAAGTTCATTGCAAAAGTTATTTTCTACCGCTTTAGAAAAGAACCTGCAAATGTGTGACCAAGAAATATATTTCTAATTTTTACCAGCCTGCACCAAAGGTGCAACTAACTATGTACCGTCCAGTTATTTCTCCTTTTTTGAATTGATCTGTAGGAAATAATTTCTCTTAATTTTCAACTTACATTCTAAATTTGACAATTGTTTAAAAGCGCATAACGCTCAAATACCCCTATCGTAATCAGATTTATTATTCTAAATATAAACATCTTTCTTTATTTAATATTTTATGTAACATTTTATGGAAGACGATGTGAACAGAAAATTTAGCAACTTTTCCAAATTCCTAACCTTCAAGCTCCCAATGAAAAATAAGTATTGAAAATGAATTCAGATCAGATTTTGTTCTTGGTTCTTTCGGTCATTAAACAATCAAGATGGATGAACCTTAATAAGACCATTTACTATAAAGTGAAGTCTATATAAAATCATAATAAAATAACTATCAGCATCATAACATGTTTACACATCTAATTTCTCTGTCCTCTTACACTGTATTGGCATAATAAGCAATTTTCTTGTTCAAACTATTCCCCATACTTAGTACTAATTCACCTTTACTCGTTAATGTTAAAAATTATCAGACAGCAAATTATGCGCAAGCTATATTATATACTGGATATTTTATTCTACACCTCCGCTTTATGCCTGGGAATTCTGGTATTGATTTCAGTTCAAAAAACAAGAAAGCGAAATTCAAATCTTTGTTTTTACTTCAATTATTCTGCCTACATTCTCTCGGATTTTACGCTTGTTTGACGGGGTAAACCCTTGACGCTTTTATTACCCTAAATATTATATATGCCATTGTTACGGCAGAATTAATTTTCTTTTGTATGTAGGATTTTGTATCTGTACATTCATATCTATCATCATCATGAAGCCTAGCAATCCTTAGGATTATGTAAAAATCCGTATATTGAGGTGGATTAAACCTCGTTTCTCCATTATTGATAATCGTTTACATTTTGTCATTGGTCTTTGCTAATTCCGTGATTTTTTTCCATTTTACTCTGTCGCGGCACTTTTCCTTCCAATCCGGTATTCCCAGTGCTCGCGCATCCTCCTCTGTCTCTTCTCTCCAGGTCTTTTTCGGTCTACCTTTCTTTCTTGACCACAGTGGAATCCACTGGGTGATCCTTCTTACCATCTCCGTTTGTCTTCTCCTCATTATGTGACCCGCCCAATTCAATCTGATTGCCTTTATATATCTGACTATATTCTCGTTCCCCAACTCTTGCTCTAGTTCTTTGTTTTTTTTTTGCCCTTTTTACTCCTTCTTTTGTTGTATCTGGACCTAATATTATTCTTAGTATCTTCCTTTCAATTATTTTCAGTCTTCCTCTTCCCTTTTATTTAACACTGGTGTTTCCATAGCGTACGTAATAACAGGTCTTATTAAAGTTTTGTATATTTTTATTTTGTTTGATTTGCTAATATTTTTACTTTTCAACAGCATTTTATTTCTGCCAAATGCCTGGTAGCCTTTTTGTATTCTCTCTTTTATCCTATATTTATATGTTTGTCCTAATGATACTCCCAGGTAGTTGTACGTCGTAACCCTTTCAAATTTGTATTTTTGAGTTCTTAGGTGGTTCATGCTTTCTTCTATTTCACTCTCAATCTTCATATACTTCGTCATTTCCTCGTTGATTTCCAATCCATAATTCTTTGCTTGCTGCTCTAATTTGTTAATTGCATTTATCAAATCTTTTTGTTTTTTCGATATTATTGCTATATCGTCAGCGTATGCTACTATTTGCAAATCATCGGCCATGATATTTTTATTGTGTAGTTTGGCTCTTCTTATGATACCTTCTAACGTTAGATTGAATAGGGTTGGAGAGATTGGATCTCCTTGTTTCACTCCCTTATTTATATTTGTCTCTTCTGTAGTTATTCCTTGGAATTTTACTTTCATGTTTGTGTTTTCCAGTATTGCTCCTATTAACTTTATATATATTTTTTTGGTATTTTTAGGTTTCTTAGCTTTTCTATTATTTTCTCCCTTCGCAATGAGTCGAATGCTCTTCTAAAGTCTACAAAAACTATATGTATTTCCCTATTGCATTCCCGTGTTTTCTCGATCACTTGGTCTAATGTATGTATTGCATTAATCGTTGATCTTTCCGGCCTAAACCCGTTTTGGTAATCTCCCAATACATTTTCTGCATATAATTTCAGCTTTTTATTTTAAATATTTGCTAATACTTTGTAGGTTATATTTAGCAATGTAATAGGTCTATAGTTCTCGCACTTCTCTGTATCTCCCTTTTTGTAGATTGCGATGATTATACCCGTATTCCAATCATTTGGTATTTTACTTTGTTTCCATATTTGTTGTATTAGTTGATATATATGCTTGGCCTGCTGTTGTCCCCCATACTTTAGTATTTCCGCCTCTATCCCATCTTCCCCTGAAGCTTTATTATTACGAAGATTTCTAATTTCTTCTAGCACTTCGACTTCTGTAGGACATTTAACCTCGTTTTCCTCTTCTTCTGTTAGTGTATCCTCCGTTTTTATATATATTTCTTCTTTTTCGTTTAGGATTTGTTGGTAGTAATCCTTCCATATATTTCCTATTAATTGGGGGTCGTGTTCGATTTTTCCGTCTCTAGTTTTCATCCCTCTTGTTTATATACTCCATTTGCCTTATTTCTTAGTGTGTTATAAACCTTCCTATTTTGTTCGTCCTTTTTGTTCATCAATGCTATCTGCGCCAGGGTTTTTTGTCTTCTAATTTCTTCACATTCGTGGTCATACCAGTCCTTTTCTGTATATATCATATCTATAATCTTTGATAATTTTTTTTAGTGGAACATGAGACCAGCCCTTTTTTAAGTTTAACTCAATTCTTTTTTTATTTTTATTTTTGTTGTTCACATGTTTTGAAACATAAAACGTTTAAATAGAATTAAATATTTAATAGTGAATCGTCCTTGTTTTTGCCCTAAGCAATGATAAAGCAAAAGAAATAGATATTTCTGTTTGAAATTGTTGGTTTTTGTATATTATTTGAACTAATCTTTTTTTCAATGTTCATTGCACGGCCTGTACAGAATATAGTAATTTTTATGCAGCGCCTTTGTGGATCTGCCTTCAATCTTGAAGTATCCGAAATAAAAGGAAAGTAGGAGCGTGTATAAGACATTAACATTATGCAAAGAATCGATAAATTGCCAAAAGACTTGAAATATGTATAGGAATCCCAACATGAATTTTATAGACAAGGTTAGTAACTTGTACCGATTTTCCCCAATTAGGCTAAATGCTATTAGTATATTCTACAAGATGTTGATATTTTATTTTCCTCTGTTTGGTGTCAGAGGAGAGAGTACTAATGCGAAAAAACCTACATTGCGAGAGAATTCATTTAAACGACAGAAATTCGTGAAAAATGCCATCAGAAACAAAGAAAAGCGATTTTTCAATTTTCGCACGAACTTAGTCGATACACGCAACAACCAGACTTCATTACGTTTTCTGAGCACGGTATATAATAATTACTTATAATTCTTTTTAATTTATAACCCAAGTAAATGAGTGGGTAGCTTAATTTCTATTCAGATATGAAGCTTAAATTTAGTTAGAAACTACTAATTTAGGGATTGCAGAAGTGAACAATAATGTACTACCATAAATAAAGCTATGTATTTACGTCTGTCTATATGTAAATATAATACATATTGCATATTTCATGTAGGTACCTATCAATGTAAACCATTTGAAGAGGTATCTACCTTCATACTCTATCCAAAAAACGTCAGTGGTCATGTAGTCTGATCTCACCCCCAAGAGGTTGCCTTCCGCAAGTTGCCTCTGAAGCTGTCGATTCCAAGTAAGCCTGGAGTCAAGAATGATACCGAGATATTTCACTTCATCAGACAGCTTTTTTTCATCACTCAGGAACTAACTTCCTCCTTCTTGCGAAAGGCTATTGTCGTCGTTTTGGAGGGACTAATACTAAGCTCTCCTCCTCGGTCCATTCTTTTACAATATGTACAGTGCATTTTATTCTAGGTACGACGAATTAAAATTTCGCTCATGTCAATTATAATTTGGAACCGCATTTTTCAGATGATGACAACAATCAGGGGCTAGAAGCAGTGTCTAAAAAACATTAAATTAATTAGGGCCTCTGATATTCCTTTTGAGAACAAAAAAAAAACGTTTTCAAACGAAACGACGATTGCTTACGGGCATTCGATTAATTACTTGCTTCAAAATGCTTATTACTTATGCGTTGCTCCTCTTAAGTTAAAGGAGGAGGTTCGCTCCAAGTTCCTTCGGCGGCGCTGATCATCAGCTGTCCACCGCTGAAATCCAACCCCGTGACGGTTTGAACGATGTTGCGTCTTATTCACGCCGTTACAATAAAGTTTCAACTCCAAAGTGGTAGCAATGAGTCCAAGTGCGGGGGAAAATTCGGGATTTTAGTTTGATTACGCAACGCAAGAGTGAAAGTGTATCATAAATCAAACGTTTGTTTCTATACAACAGGTGTAGAAAACATATATATACAGCAAAAATTGGTAAGTAAACAAATGCATGTACAGTCGCCAGCGTACATAAATATGTACAGTAGTGAACATTAAAACATTTGCGGGGCTTCGGTAACGCTTTTGAAATCTAAATCCGGAATCTAAAATTATGTTTCGGCAAATAACATAAAGCGACGATCTATATACGGGGATCGGTCGAAAAGTACGCGGACGGTTTTCACGGGCTGTGACGGTTAGATATCGGTGACGGTGCTAAACTCTATAGTATGAGAATGCCTTTGTAAGTAACACCCTGGGAGCGTCAAAAGCAGTATCAGCGCAGCGCTCAGAACATAGAAAATCGGTAAAATGACTGTGTTACGCCTGTGAGTTTTGCCAGCGCTAAAATCAGATCGGGAATAAGAAGCTGAACTTGTATCAGAAGTTTTGCCGACACCACAGTCAGAGCGGACGGGAAATTCTATGTGTATCAGAAGCTTTGCCGACACAACAACTGACTGGGAGGGACTTGGGAAGTTTATGCCTACTTGTGCCAAACGCACGGATTAAATACACTTACCCCCTCCCCCCCCCCCTCCCACACACACACACACGGTCGCGATGGTGGGAGTTCAGCGTGCGTGAATCGGGCACCGTCTGCGGGGACGAATAAAAGCGAAATAGAATAACATGCGGTAGCATCGCTACCGGCCATGGGAAAATCAATCAAAAGATCAGAATTACTGATTAATCCAAAATAAATAAATAAACTAGTCAAGAAAATGCATTTTCTCATGGAACGGTACGTTACAAGCACATATCCATAAGCAAGCTATGTGTATGTAAGCAGATCAGCAATGATTGTTAAACAATAACCTAAGTAATAAATGATAATCCAGGTTTACTGTATTGACTCATCTAGAAACATGTATAAGTTAGACATCGACGTTTCGTCTAAGGAACTTTAGAAGTAGATTGTCAATTGAATTAGTAAGTTTTCCTTGGTGTTAGCGGAGAATAATTTAACATGTTTTATGTGATTTAATTCATATATTGACAGACATTTCGGATATATGAACATATCCGAAAATATATTGTAAAATAGAAATTAAAATGACCACTACATAATAAATTTACTAAATTTGGACTTTATTTCCTTAAAAAATTGTGCCATTCTGGTATACCGATGACAAGCATTTTATTATATATTTATACTCATTTATAAACAACTTAATGTGTATGTTATAAAGAGATAACTTCTGCGCTAATTCTCTATATGGTTCCACTGAATTTTATCATTAAATTTTATTACTCAATAACCATTTAAAATATCCTATTAGCAAGTAGGAATAAGGTACACTTTTAGCTAAATGTTGCTTACTCTGCTGAAATCTTAATTAGAGTTATACAAAATTATTTCCCTTTTTCTTGGCTTTCCTTGTAATTAACCCTGCAACTTAACTGGATACCCACTTAATGCAATCAGAACTCCGAAATGTGTATTCAGTAATTTAGTTTATTTGCTGAAATGCCTACGGGGAAAAGCTAGGAGCAAGCAAATTTCGTTCGTTGAGCAACTTCTAACTTTGCCCTCCACGAGAACTTTGTCACTCTTCTGTCTCAACTTTACACCCAAAACAAGAAAACGGGTTCGTTTAAAAGATCTTGACAGCTTTTACGTTCCCCGCAAACTTGACTCATCATTAATTTAATTTCTACCCCATTCATTTACGATTAAGGTGTTAAAGGTGTACTTTATGTAAACCCTAAAGATACATTTATTAACCGTAGTACATAGTTTACTATTAACAGGAAACATTAATATTTCTTAAGTGGTAGAGGATATAGAGAAAACTCGAACTTAAAACTTGTCGGTGGGCTTGTACAAGCATCCTACATTAATTTTAGTACAACATTTACATACAAGTCAGGACAATAATAAAGCTTAATTAATAGTTTCACCAGTTTTCTACGATTTGGCTATCCCATTGCGAAAGGGTATTTCTTCCCACTAAAATTCTAACTAAAGGTATACTTTGTCTCAAAAATAGGATGACTAGGCGCCATAAAGAATTCTTTTGATTGACTTTTGCAGTCTCAACTGTATTACATAACTCTTGTATTAGCCAAATTGTTTATAGGGTCTCGATTATAACTAGGCTACTTTGGAAAGGAAAAGATATACACAATCAGATAGATTAAAATTACAGAAAAAGATATATGGACAAATGAAAAGAAGAAGGATCTGATAATTACACCAATAAGTGCCCACGACAGGAAGGATATCACAACAGAAGAAGAAGTAATAACAGCAATCGAAAATTTAAAGGAGGGAAAAGCAGCAGGAATTGAGAACTAGAACAGACACGGAGTGGATTTGGCTCGGGCAGAAGCACATAAGAATCGCCTTTTCAAATTTAGTGAAAAAATAACAAACATCAGAGCATGGCATTTTTTGACTTACATAAAGCTTTGATATAGAAATCGGGATATTATGGGAGAGTTTCTAAGGAACAGCTACAATAACCGATAAATCGCGGACACGAACATGCTAAAACAGCACAAATTACATCATGGCAAACCATTTTCAGTAAAATCATTTTAGAATAAGCAAAATATTACAACAAGAAAGCAAGGTAAAAGAAAATAAGCAATGGATGAAAGATGATTTAACATATCAGATGTAATGCAAAAATTACAGGAGAATTGCACATTTAGACATAGTATACAAAATTGTTGCCAGACTAATACGGAAAAGACTAAAGAAAGACGAAGACAAGGCAGTAGAGAAATATCAAGGTTTCAAGCGTGGGAGATCAACAGTGGACCAAGCAGTATAACTAAAGAAAAAGAAAGGAAAGCGATACGGTAATAAAAAAAAAGAGTGGATAAACAAAATAATGGACGAGATAGAGGGAGACGTCAGGAACAATACTAAGCTTTACCAATATACAAGGAGCAAAAAAGAAGTAAAACTACAACAGTGACAATAGAACTGAGAGTATGGGAGGAGTATGTCAACATGAGTGCACAATGTGGGGTCGACTAAACTGAAGAAAACTACCCAAAGACGAACGCAAACGATGTACTATAACTAGCAGAAGCTACAGTTGAAGAATGCTGAAGTAAATTAAAGCACGATAAAGCACCAGGAACGCATGAAGTTAAATAACGAATTATTAAAAAGTGGAGGAGAAATTCTGGCGGTAGCACTACATAACTTAATACTACAGGTGTGGAAAGTAGATGCATTTCCAGAAGAATGGAAGCAGGGAATAATAATACCAATTCCGAAGAAGGGTGATCTCACGAGGTGCGAGAATTATAAAAAAATAACACTACTAAACACATCTTACAAGTGATTTACAACATTCCTATTAAAGCATCTGAACATATATATACGGAGAAGGAAATTGGCGAGTGTCAGAATGGATTCAGAAAAGGAAAGTCAAATATTTGTAGATCTTAAACAAGCCTTCGATAATCTAAAAAGAAATGCTAGTTTAAAAGACGCAAGAAAAATAGGAATTCCAAACAAATTACTATGATTAATCAAGGCAACAATAAAAGGATCTTTTTGGGCAGTACAAACGAATGAAGGAATAACCAGCCAAATTAAGACTTGCAAAGGAGTAAGACAGGAAGATGAGATGTCCTGGGCTCTATTTAAAGTAGCTGTTGAAGGAGTGGACAGTATGTGGATTAAGGGGTACAATAATCAACAAATCTGTGCAGTTAGTAGCCTTTGCGGATGATATGGCGATTGTGGCAAGAGATAGAAAATCACCAGAAGCAACTTTAATAAACATAAGTAATGAACCAAAGAAAACAGGGTTGGAGATTAACCAAAACAAGACGAAATATATGGAAGTAACAAGGAAAGAAAGGCTTACTGAATATAAATACGAAAAAGTGAACAATTTTAAATACCTGGGATGAGAAGTAGCAAAAGCGAGAGGAAGTGGGAGATTGTTCATAGAATACAATTTGGACACAAAGCGTATTATAAATACAAACATTTAATAGCAAACAAAAGAATTAGTAAGAAAACCAAATTGAAGGTCTATAAAAGTGTGATAAGACTGTGCACGGCGCAGAAACAATGTGTTTGACAAATAAAGACGAACAGTAATTAAGGATTTTCGAGCGGAAAGTAATAAGGAAAATATTCAGATTGAACAAAGTGAAGAAGAAAAATAAAGACAGCTCATGAACTTTGAGATTAATGACATCCTAGGAGGAGAAGACGTGGTCAGAATAATAAAGGCTCAAAAATTGAGATGATATGGGCATATAAATAGATAAAAGGAGGACTCAATACTGAGACGAATTACAACTCGAAGCCACATGCCAGCAGACCTAGGGGAAGACCAAAAGCAAGGTGGGAAGATCAAGTGATACAGGACATGAGAAGAATGGGAATTACGGGTTGGAGATCCAAAAAGAATAGGAGACCGTAGAGAAAAAACTTGCGAAGAAGCAAGAAAGAATAGGAACTTATGAAGATATAAGAGAAAGGACAGTAGCGTGACGAACCACTACCGTTTATAATCGTGTCTGAAGAGCTGCAGGAGCGGCTAGGATTCCGCAGGGAATGTAATTATGTGTTATTTTCTATTAATTATGAATCACCCAAAGAATTGTTTAGTAATCAAACACGGCTGTGGGTTTCCTGCTGGTATTTGGTATACTTCATGATAGCTAAAGTAACTCCTATAATTAATTTTCTTGAACAATTTAATTCGAAATACGTACAAGGTATGTCAAAAGTTAAATTTTTGTTGATTAATTGTCATATTATTGAGTGAAATTTGAATAACTTGTATGTTTCAGGTTGGTAACGATTCTTGCTATTTCTGTATAATTTTCCTGTCGGTATATTTTATTTTCTTAACTTATCAAAGGTCGTTTGGTGGGATTTTGATAGGAAATTTGAATATACTTATGTTTGCAAAACGACAGCATTGAGTTGTTAGTCTGAATTGAGATACCAGAAATATTTATTATTGTGATTTTTGTATAGTAAATGATCCTACTCGCCTGAGAGTATATGTAGAAAGCTTATTTCTTTGTCACATTTTGTCTAGAGTCACACTAGCTTAAATAAATTAAGAGTCGTCTGGTACTCAGTCTTTTGTTTGATATAACGTATAGGAAAACATCACTTAATGATAACTAAACAATCACATTATAAACTCATTGATTTAAATGGTATATTAAGAATTTGTAAAGAGCATTAGTCACTGCGATATAACCCCTCACGTTCCATGAGTTACCAAATAAAATTTAGTATAACCTAGTTCTTTTTAGGGGAGCGAAATCGTTTGAGAGAGGGGAAAATCTACAGTCAGAGCCACGTGCAAATTGAGGTCTGGCTTATTTGTGAATTTATAAAGAGTATCACAGATGACTCTGAGTGATATACAATAGAAGTAAACAGTTTTTTAATTCATAACAAATATAATTCCGGTTTTAAAAATATTGTCTACTAATTGAGCGGACATAGTACTATATTTTATTATTAATTATTTGTTTTGTAATGTTAGTATGTTCTTGGATATATTACTTATGTTTAACTGTTTGATCTGCCAGAATAACATATGATAAATAAGTATGAGTATAAATTTATAGTTTAATTAAAAATCGCTTAGTGTCCACGCAATTCTGTCGCTGACTGTATATATTAGGTTTGCAAAAGCGTTAAATATTTCTTCTACTTTACACCAGCAATAACAACAAACATATTAATAAAAAATATTATATTTATTTATTACTCAAAACATATACACCTGGCGACATATTTTGCCAAGAATTGCAGCAGGGATCTTTGAACGAATTGAAATTAAAATACTCTGTTCTGTTCAACCGTTAAAATTCATTAGGTAATTAATGTTAAGCATGTTCCATGCGCCATTAAGAAAGCAAAAAACACTCGCTCTGACGTAATGTCTTCCCTCTAAAGTAAGTCAAGAGGAGCTTTTGAGTTGAGCTTACAGTTCAAAAGTACTTAAATCCGAAGGCGGAGAACAATGTGATTTTTACTGTAGTCGAACGTTGCAGGTTTTTGCCCGGCTACAATGATATTGTACGTCATAATGAAAACGTCTATTATTTCTCTAAAATTTTATTCGCACGCAATATAACGTAGACCGATTTTTCTGTTATCGCAGTAATACACAGTATTGAAATTATTATTTACCATAAGTTGTCAAAAATTGCCGATATACATCAAATATAAATCTTCTCTGCTCTGTCGCAGATGGTCAACAAATGTAGTTTTAATTTTAATAACTAAGTAGCCAGTCTCCATCATTTGCTGTGATTGTGCTGGCGACATTCGATTTTTGCATAAAAGTAAATTATTTTGAGCAAGGAAGTTATCATTTACGCAGAAAACTATGAATTAAAATTGGTACAGATACTTAAATAATTTTAAATATCTTTTTACGTAATTATTCAAACTGAAGTATCAACTCTCTTTAAAACTCTCACACGTTTTACAGGCAGTAACATTGGATTTGTTCATTAAACATTGTTATTTAAATTATTATGATTCATTTAAAATTTGAATTTGTTTCATCTATTGTTTTTACAAAAATCTACGTAAGAACTTAGCTATTGATATGTTTAGCGTCCTCTCTGATGACAATCGGATACTGTACTAGCGCAAGCGTGTATCTAATTCATCGATTTCGAAACGGTTCGTTTAGAAGCTTCAGTCCCTTTTGCGCCTTACGATACGTAGCGCGCAACACTCTTCGCTCTTCTGTATTGTTGGTCCGTTGCATCTATACACGAAATTATGGTAGGATTATGTTTATTTATTATTACCAGGCAGATTTATGATTGTCGATGTCATTTTCAGTATGGATTTGTGAACTATGCACTCGAACTGCTTGTCATAAAAACTTTTGGAGAGGAAATATGGGATAAGATAAAGTAAGTTTGGTTCTATGTGAATAGTTTATTTATCCGTCGACCAAGTTCTACATATAATAAATTTACATGTCGGAATTCGCGCGCGAAACTCGTATATATGCAATAAAGCTTTTTGTTTTCATACTCATTCTGATAAACGCAATATCAATAAGGTTATTTGGCTAGCGCCGTGCTGATTTATTAATTTGGAATTACTCAACTCAATGTATTATTTTTCCAGAATTCAGAAATGTTACGATGGGAATTAAAACTTTCAACAAAACTTTTAGATATGCGGAAGATTCGTATTCCTTAAATATTTTTAACTATGCCGAGTGTTCCAAAAATTGGGTAAATGCATGCTTAATTCGCTATTTTGAACGAAACATCTATATATTATTCTATTTTTGAGTTATAGTAAGCATTCTTATACGCATAGTCTGCCAGTTATCTGACGTCGGTCAATCAGGTTTTTCTCAATCACTTAATAGGAAAATATGTTAAGTAACATACCCTACAACAAAATTTAATACTTGTAGGACATGCATAACATTTAACAAACGAACATTATTTGCATGATATTTTTAAAAAAATAATCCTTTTTATTCTTTGATAATCTTTTGGTAATAATCTGATGCACCTGCAGGTAAAACAATGAATACAAAACATATCCATTATCTTATACAAGTGTTCTTAAAACACATCTGAATTCCATATATCTTAGGGAAGTCGGTTTTCGAATTTATGTCACACTCACTATACATAAACTTGATAATTTTCGGAATAGAGCATCATTTATCACAAAAATGATTTTAATGAATTCATACAAAGGTGAGTTTGCTTAGCACAACAAATAAAATGAAAGCAGCACAAAGAAGCAATAAAATAAGGAATCAATAAGAATATCTTATTAAGAGAACGTGAAATGAACAATGTACATAAATCAATCCAC
Organism: Cetonia aurata; assembly: GCA_949128085.1. Lineage (NCBI taxonomy): Eukaryota > Metazoa > Arthropoda > Insecta > Coleoptera > Scarabaeidae > Cetonia > Cetonia aurata. The sequence continues at coordinate 7,319,376 of OX421885.1, forward strand.
TTACGGTGCAGGTACAGTCCAAAAAAAAATTCTGCAACTTTGCTACCATCGATTTTACTACTAAACATACCGGGTCATCGGTAAAATTAAACAACACTTTTAAATTTCATAACAACGCCGTAATTCACACTTGTAAGTATTTTTGCGTCTGTAAAATTATTGGGCTGTTTTAAAATTAAATTAGAAACATTAAGAGTTTCAACAACAACATTAGAAGTTTCCGTTCATGTCCCGTGAAAAATTCCATTACATTTTGTCTAATTGTACTTCGGGACTGTTTTACGCCTTAAAATTCTTTCAAATAATAACATGGAATTTATAAAGTGCACCAAATATCGGTGAGAATTTACTTTGCATGTAATTTTACTGTATGGGGGTAAAATTACGTACATTTAAATAGCAAAGCTCTTCAGTTCAGTATTACTGCTGATGATGATAGCTTTGTTACCGAAACGTTCATCTAGTATAGTGGAGTTTATGGGAAGATGTTTAAAAATGTGTCATCAGTGCGACAGTTTTGAGCATTTTTGTTAATGTAAATCGAGAAAACTAAAAACCATAAAAACAGAGTATAGGTTACATTAGAGTCATTCCTCAATATTGACACCATGTTTATTTAGCCGCATATCTATTTTTATTGGAAATGTCAATATTTAGCTTCAGAGACCATCAAAATAATATGGATCAATTATATATGTGTCAATGATTAGACACTGTCTCAAATATTTAAAGCCTATCTGTATATTTTGTGACGAGTTTCAAACAGCATTTTAATAAAAGCTGTCTATTTATACATCCATTATTTTTAATTGGCACGCCATGTAAATCTGCCACATATCAACTATTAATCATAAGTAGAGGAGACCACTTTCCGTGCGCGCCATGTGCGCCGGTATGGAAGTGTAATTCGTAATATACTAGAATATGCGATAGAATAGGGACGCAACATGAGCTTGTTCCCGATATAAGTATGACAGAAGTAAAGACATTTATTCTATCAGAAATAATTAAATATACATTTGGTTTTCTGCTATTAAAGTAATATGCCATACAGTCATCCCCACATCGGCGCACATGGCGCGCACGGAAAGTGGTCTGCTCTAATCATAAGGTTGTGATTTAACCTTTTGTAAAAATTGTCTATGCAAATGTCCGACTACAAGGGTTAATCTCTTGGTCTTCGGTCTACTTTAAATACTGTAAATATACATTATAATGTATGAATAAAACTCCTTTCAACATGAGTGTATATAGAGGAACCGGCTTAACAATGCGAACACGTTACAAATGACATCACTATACATGTTAATGGTAGATAATGGAATTAATATTAATTACTACAAAATATTTATAATCGATTGTATTCCGTTAACAACTTTTCTTATACCTTGTGTATACATTAATAAGTTCAGACTAACTTTTATTCACTTGAAATATATTATTATACCTAAGAATAATTAATATACTATTTTATTTACGTTATCCGAGCTGTATATGTGGTATTGGTAACTTACTGAGTCAAAAACACAACATATGCCAAGACTTTCTATCTCGGTATCTGTAGCACTTAAATTAACGTTAATAACAAAACTCAAGCTAAAGAATTATTTAAAGCATTATTTATTCGAAAACGTTTGATGAAATATATATGGTATTAGTTTATTATCGTCATGGAGTCTACACATTATTTAAAGTCAATTTATTTTCCATGCTTAAATTCGATTGTTTTCGGGATATTTACACAATACGTGGAAATGTTGACATTTACATCTCAAAATAATCCGTATTCTACAACCTTGAGAGATAATATTGTGAGCTTATTAATAGTATGTTCCGCAAAAATTAAATTCCGTTATTTACCTTGGATAAGTATGCAAATTTATACGCAAAAAGGCCCTGAAAACTACAAGCAGTTTTAAATTATCAAATTTAGTTCAAAAAATAAGGTCTACTTTACTTAATAATATAACAGAGCGGTAGATTAAATGTCAGTACTCTTCTCTTATTGTGCTGTTATAGACCTACAGTAATAATGATCCAAGCATACTAAGATTCTATCAAATCTAATAAACTAGAGCAAAGGTAATTTAACGATGGGTTAAAGTCATAATAAAGATCGCAGTGGTAACAGATTTTTCATTTCATATAAATCCTGAAAAATATAATGAGTTAATTTGTTTTTATGGTATCAAGTGAATCCCAAGTGAACAATGATTATGATGATCGAACATTTTGTAACTGGATAAGCGTGGTGGAACAAAACAATTGATCCAATAGTGTCATTATAATAGTAACATTTTGCATATTATGGACATGTAAGACAATTTCGAAAATATTCACTTGATCATGAGTGGGGTACGAAATACGATTACAGAAAATGGACGGCAATTTTGAAAGATTTATAGAAGATGTAAATGTATAACTCTATGTTCGAAGATGGTGCCACTGAAGTTTCATTGTACAAATTTGGTTAAATGATGTAATGCATTCAAATTAACCCACTCTTGTCTTAACACACATTACTGTTAATTATCTTAATGTGTAGTTATAATACCCAATAAGCAACCAATTGCAAAAACAAAGGTATTATGTTGGTGAGAAAATATTGTCAAAAAATTGCAAATTTAGTTATTTATAATTTCATTAGCTAGGTACACTAATTCTTTCTTTTAATATTGGCAAAACAAAATATTTACATCATATTGTGGATGAATAAATTACTTGTTGATCTTTTAATTTAATTTTATAATGGTAAATACAAAAAGATTTTCTTCATAAAACCGAGAATTGTGCACATCACTTTAACTCGACACTGTTACTTCCCAGTGTATCTGCGCCCTACACTATTCGATCAAAAGGTATGCAATATGGCTATAGTTAGCCCAGAGTTGAATTATGCTTTTGCTAAAATAGATATTCCACCTCCAAGTGTGTGATTATGTTGGTTTCAATTTCTTGTATTGACAAATCTATCAACATTTCTTCTATATGGGGTAAAACATAAAACAAAAACAAACTGCTATCCCAAATGCCATAGTTAGATGCATGCGCGCAGTGTGCCACGATCACTTTTAGCGATAAAATAATTTTATAAATTATTATAAAATATTCCGTTACTGACAACGTTACCCAAACAATTGCACACTTAAAGTGTTTGAAATACACATGTATTTTAAGAACATCCGGTATAAAATAATGAAAATATTTTGTATCTATTATATATGTCTATAGTGTCCCAGGGGATTGGTGTAATGTATTTTGATATTGAAATAATAACAGAAGTGTTCGTATTCCAATCCTTTTTATTTTTAAATATCTTTTATTGCGACATGTTTCGGTCTATTAGAAGATGGTCTAATAGACCGAAACATATCGCAATAAAAGATAAAATAGATAAAAGATATTTAAAAATAAAAAGGATTGGAATACGAACACTTCTGTTATTATTTCAATATCAAAATATTATATATGTATCTTTGAAGATAGATTATCTTGCTACCAAAGGTTTATCATAGAATTAAGAGAGTTAATTCTTCAAGAAAATCGTGCAAAAAGCATTTCTCAAGTTAAGTTTGAATATATCAAGGTATTGAATTTTGTAGTGCGGCAATTATCATTTGTATTGAGCATAGAAATTAAAAAATGTAATAATATACAGCATATCCGTTCATTCGGTGGTACACTAGTTTATTAGCTCTGGGCAATGGTATAGAAAATCCAGGAATCGCTGAAACAATTAAATTGTCCTTGATTTACGGTATATCAGTGTCAAATATCATATTCAGGAATACCGCTTAATTTGAAAAAGAAATGAGTTTCCTGAGGCTTTCCCTGTAGAAAACTTGTTGTCTTGACAGAATTTCAGGCATATGACTTTCTTAGTCAGTAGAGCGTGACTTCAAAAAAAGAGTTAATTCATTTGGAGCAATTGTAAGTTGTGAATTTCTATTATTAACGGAATATAGATTATTGTATTCGTTCTGATATATATCCCCGGAAAAGATATGGTCAGAGTGCGTTGGAACATCTTGTATATATCATCCTTCTTGGCGTTTATACCATCCGCCGTTTCTTCGAATGCTAATAGCAAATAATTTTCGTCGAACTAATTATTATCATACTTAATTACTTTACGGTGATTTATCTAATCTTGATGGGTCTTTCTTGTAATTACAAACTCATGCCAACGATGGTATTAACAATTTTATTATATTCTTCATGCGGTTTCTGATCAAACTGCCATACACTGTCCCAAGTAAAAAATCTGGTTATCCTTTTTGATTTGCCCTCGATATTATCTCCAACTTGAAAATTAAGTCTCATTGTAGACTCAAATAGGAAAAGGCCAAGAGTGCTTATTATTACCATGAAGTCAGACGACTTTTCCGTAGCTTATATGCATCACACGGATTCGACTGAATCTTCTGTTTTATCTTAACCCAAAGATACTTTCCGGTTCATTCGTAAACGATCTTCCTAGATACCTAGCACACTTCACTAAAATGACTCAGAGAGAACGAGCCGCAAATTATTGTAAATGCTTCTGCTGATTATTTTGCTTCGAAATATCTTGACTGTTTGCCTATCTAATTAGACAATGATTGTATTCCTTTCGTCTTATAACCTCTGAGTGAGGATGAGTTGCTCAAGATAATGGGAATTTTTTTTAACTTTAATCGATATCCGCGACAAAAGGTTTATTAAATTACTGTTCCACAAAATTTTGAAAGGCATAGGCGGTATTTTGAAAGAGCACAATCCGAGCACTTGTTTTACCTCGCGAAATACATTGTTAAACCTTTTAGGTAACTCAAACGTCAACGAAAGGCCCAGCAAACAAGAATCGGATGCAGCGACTGCACTAAAGTTTATATTAAGCAAACAAAGCGTAAAATTGGAGCTAGATTTAAAGAGCACATAGCGCATTCTTGCAATGGGAAGCTTTAATCGTCTAGCATTGCACAACATATTAATTATGCTAGCCATAAAATTAACATTGAGAATCTTGAACTGTTGAAAAATGTAACATTTTCGAGGGAATGAGACGCTTACGAAACCATGTATATGAGGAAAGATTCTGAAAACTTATTGAAACTGGAACCTGCCCCACGGCACCGTTCCATGTTGGTTGATTTATCAGGATAGACATATTTCGTTCTTTACATATTTCTCTGAGTTCTTCGTACTTTAACAGGTCAAAGTGGACGTAAAAAGAAAAAAGCGCTTATAAATATTGATTTCGTGTAGGTATAAGTATACGTGTTTATGGAATTAGTAAAATCGTGTAGGGTGGATTGATTGAATATGTCAAAGGAAGATCGAAAACTATAAATCCTGCAAATATTGCACAGTATATATCTTAATAATTACACGATCAGGAATAGATTAACGTAATTTACACTGACCTTAGCAGTGTGTTTGATTTTATTATATTTTATTACACAAGCTGTCAGCTTTTGGTTTTAGTCCTGCAATTTTCAACTTGCTAAACTTAATCTAAACTATGGACTGAAGTGACGACATTAATATTCTTCTTCTGGTGTACCGCAAGTTTCAAATCTAGGACCCTTGGTTTCTGTATCATGTACTAATAATTTGCTTGGTTCTCTTTCATATCCAGCCTTATTATTTGAAATTTCTTATCTATTAAATCCTTGAACGATTCACATCCATTACATGAGAATCTCGTATCTGTAAACAGTTGGTGAAACGCATTTAAGCTAAAATTGAATGTTATTCTGTTATAAATATAGTATTTATTTAATAGAAAGCATACCTATAAATTGTCATTAGGTTATATTGCTGAAATACAGAGAAAACTATTAGGGTCGTTGCTAGTCAAATGATGAGAACAATCTCTGTCTATATTTACTGGCCGACGTTTTGTCCACAACTGTTGACCTGAAACTGAAAAACTGACACATTGGAAGGAGGTCACGGTTAGGATGTTTATGAATTTCAATTGATTCTCGAATTTTGCGGTTATGGTAGTAAGGACAACACCTGAAAATCCCTGCTTTCTAAAGAATCCAACAGTAACCGTCACATCCCACTGAACCGAAACCATTACCCGCTTATAAACCCATCCCCATCTGTCAGTTCGAGGTCAACAGCGACAAAAGGAGCAGGCCTGAAGATGTCCAGTGTAATTGTATTAAGACGCGGTTTCAACCCGGGAACGAAGAAGTGTCTATATTATAATGCTTTCACTACATTCAAATATTACAGTACAAAATTAACATTTATCGGAAGTGCGATTATAAGTATTTTATGTTTGATGTACTTGTTACTTTGAAAATATCAGATAATGACGTGTAAATGCTGTAATAGATCATTTATTATATAGTGGGGTTTACCTAAACTTAATCAACATTGGCAATTTTCAAATAAATTTGACTACTTGGGTATGATTATAAACCTTTTAAAAAAGTATGCATTTGAACGAAACAGACACACTTATGTAATTACTGCAACATAAATATACAATATTTAAAGCTTCAAATAATAGTTAACAATTTTGGAAGAATGTACTCGCAAAGAAAACAATATGATAATTTCAATTGGAACATGCCACAAGTGAATTCACTCTTTCCATTTATGTATTAGGTTCTGTTTGGCAATGGTAACATTGTTACTGATAGATATTTAATGATTAAATCAATAATAATAATAATAATAAAACCCATTTAGCAGCTTCCATTTTTTTAATGTTAGAATAGGATACTGGTGGTTTTTTCATATATTAATCAAGTAATACGTAATTATAATACATTCTCATATTTTTGTTGTTGATCATTAATGGTTAAATAGTGAATGAAACATTTTCTATTAGGAAAGATGCAGAGGTGGTGATGGAAGGTCAGTTTCTAGTGCGGCAAATTTACGAAGATGAACTCACTTACAACATAATTTCATCCGCTGTTGATATCCTTCGTAAGTCGTAGTGTCAAATTACCGTTATTCTACGAATCGTATGCATATAATAAATTTGTGTTGTAGAAATTCCTGCCACTGCAATCTTAGAATTATTCGGAAAAACATTTTTCGAATTCTGTCAAGACTCAGGATATGATAAAATATTGCAAGTATTGGGAGCAACACCGCGGGATTTTTTACAGGTATAACTAATAAGTTTAACGCTCTAATGCATGATTTTTACAATAAGTAAGTGAACGTATTAAAGGTATTAAATTAAAACATTTAGACGGACTTAATTAATGCATACACTTATTTTTTTATAATAACTGCCTGTACATTATGAACACATGTAATTATATATTTGCAACCTTCGATAACCCATTTCATACAGCACCAATGTTCTTACAAATAATTAATTGAATAGATCGTATAAATGTAAATAGCTCTACTAAATTATTATTGGTATAGGTCGCCTTACAAAAGATCTTAATGTGTTAATTACACAATTTATGTTCTCGTTTATTGCAATATTTACAAGCATGATGTAATGACACACACTTGTTAATAATATTACACCTACACTATCATTTGCTTTTGGAATATCAATACATTTTATATTCAAAATTATAGTTGTTAATAAACTATGTCGAAACTGTGTGTTAACTTGCAATTAGTATATCTAATCGAAACTTAGCTAAATCAAGCAAATCTTTTATTGTTAGACACCACAAATTAGTATTTTTGTTTGTTCGTGCAAATACAGACAAACAGTTGACTGTATGAAGGGGTTTTAGAATATAGTCAGTGTGATAGTAAAAAAGCGTAGCTTGTGCAATCTTCAAAAAATATCCAAAACCGGCACTTTCTTTAAAGTTTTCATATGACTTTGGTTTAGGGCATTTTAACGCTTTAAACAAAAGTTATTTGACTATTTATAAGGAACAAAATTTCTTTCTTTAGTGGTTAAATTGCACAATAAATAACGATACCCGTAGATAAATTGATGGTTCATTTAAATGAAGCGCTTTCTTTCCGTGCACATTTGGTTGCCGACCACGATGTATTTTTGTGCTCTGATCCCCTGCCAATTAGAAATAAGTACAGAGAAATATAATTTCAAATAAATATAAAATATTATTGGACCCTTGTGTATATAGTAAGTAGAAGTACCGTGAAAATATTTAAAATTACATGCAAATATGATCAGGATCTCGCAGCAATTATTTCAATTATTTTAATCAACTGTAGCCATGGTATATTTATATACAGCGCTGTCGATATATCAGTAGTACCACAGGTAGTAATACAGATAGCTCACCTTACGGGAGAATTGGCAGCGGCTTCCGCTAAAATGGGAACCCTGGATCAAATAGTTGGGAACCCTACGCGAGTTCATTCGGAGCGCTGCACTTCAGTCGCCAGTGGATAGTCGCGTAGGCACGTACGAACATACATACAGCTAGCATTGAAATATCGATACGCGGTGCTCGCAATAAATGCGCATACATATATACGCTGCGGAAAGTCCCGGAGAAATTTTAAAAATTTGAAGTTACTTAAATTCCCGGAAAATAACTTATTGCGTGCTGAATGGATAAAAAAATGCGGGTAAATACCGTGTTAGGATATCTTTGTAACATTGATACAACACTAAAAACTCACGACAATATTGTTCTTGCAGTCCATATACAAATATTGATATTGTAAATTATCATTAAACATTAAATCATGATTAAAATAAAATTGCAGACTTTCGTTGTAAAAAATTTATACCAATTTCAATTATTAAATTTACGCCATTCTTGAGAGACCTACCGAACGTCATGATGTATAGGTATATAGGCTGTTTTAAATTTGCGGTTAATTATTGATTATAGGGAATTCGTTTATTAAAAGAAAGATACAATGTAGGTTTAAATTTGACGTAGCTAAATTTGACAAATAATGTAACAAAAAAATAGATCATTTCCAAAGATTACCGCCGTAAGTCATAAGACAGAGAGGTTTTTGATTTGTGCTTATATCGTCTATAAATTTGAAATTCTCAAAACTAAAGTTTTAAAGAAAAACCTGTATTCTATCATTTATAAGCGAAAATTCAAATTATACGCTTTTGCGTTGTGGGCCACATGCAGTACAATTATCACTATTCATGATCTTCCTTAATATCAAGAAAAAAACTTCATATATTATAACAATAATACAATAGTTCGCTGAATTTCAGGCTTTATTTTCAATATTTGTGACTTCACATTATTAATTAAATATCTTGTTACGTTTCGACTACTTAATATAGTCTTCTTCAGACATGTATGATGAAACAATTAACAATTACATTATACATAACAAACTACATTTAAAAAAATCTATCTATAAAATCTTCTTTTTGTCATGTTTAATGTAACTGTTAATTGTTTTCATCATACATGTCTGAAGAAGACTATATTAAGTAGTCGAAACGTAACAAGATATTTAATTGATAATGTGAAGTCACATATATTGAAAATAAAGCCTGAAATTCCACGAATTTTTGGATTATTTACATAAACTACTGGCTATAAACTTTGATTCCTTCCAATATATTATAACAACCATGAAATATATTATTATGAGACAAATACGAATAAATTCAATAAATACATTACGCGCACTCAAGTCAATCTGGACAGTCTATAGAAAACATTTATTTTCTAAATAAGAGCGTAAGCAATTCACATTCAAGCAGGTATAAATTCTATTCAATTTGCTATTCTAGGTAAATAACAGCTGTGCGGCAAAAAAGCATATTTCTTAAATAAAAACAGGTACTCCTACCACACTCCGACGTCCGGTCTTCGACCGAACACCGTGCTCCCCACAGCTCTCTATGTTTCATAAAATCGTAATATTGCAGCCTTTGATTTATGCAACCCGCGTGAATCGGACAATTCTGCTACGGTGAGCCATCTGTTTACTTATCTGTGGGATTAGGTTAGATTCGTTTTTGATGGTGTTTTAGATTCAAAATATTTTTTTTTTAAATTGGTGTCCGTTTTTCTTAATTTTTGAAATGCATCTACGGCTTACTTGTAAATCTACTACAACACGCCGTAATGACCAACCTTCTTCCAACTTAGAAGTAGCTCTTGCCTTTTCTACTTCACTTAAATGTCTAGGCGGTTTCGCGTTTGAAACAATTTTGACAGCCACTGATAATTATCTGACTAAACAATATGAAATCAGTAAATGTTGATTTTACTTACTATATCCATTTACAATAGGATAAAAATGGGGTTTCCATTTTTTCGGCCGCGGTGATATCTAACCCTATAAGCTTAAGCTCTTTAATGGTTTTAAACCATGACATTTGACATTTTCATCATTTAGCAATGTCACATGCTCCCCTAGATTAGTGTACGGCAATAAAACATTTGCGTTTACATTTTTTTTAGTATCTTACTACATTTGACTTTTGTGTTTCTTTAGAGTTTGCTATATAAGAAAATTTGGGAATATATATTTTCCAATTTTACATAATTTACGGCAACTTACCACATATTTCAATTTTTGTAAGTCATCTGGATTTCTCTAATACAATTTCATCCTCTTCTTGCTGAACATAAACAGAATTTAGATGCGCTACACGATCACTTGGGAACTCTTTATCCGGGCATGAAAGCCCCATCCTTTCGATGCACGGAGCGAGCGGAAGATGGAAAGTTGGTTCTACATTACTATTCTGACCGTCCAGGATTAGAATATATAGTTATTGGGATCGTAAAGGTTTGTATCCTTTCTACATTTGCGATGATCTTTCAAATACGAAGATAAATCTTCGCAGGCAGTTGCCAGTAAACTACATGAAACCGAGGTCGATGTGCAAATACTTCAAACCAAAGAGGACTCCGATCACGTTCAGTTTCTTATTACCGAAACATCTGCACCTAAAAAACAACAGCTTCTGGAAATAGCAGAAATAGAAAATCTGTCACTCGGTAAGTGTTCAATTTTTTTTTACGATTGTGAATTTTAAATTTACTGTGCATTAATGGAGAATGCTTAAACAATTGATGAAACAAACTTTATGCGATAACAGTGTGCTTAATTATTCCAACAGTTTGAATTTTAAAGGAATAGTTTACTTACAACGTATCTGGGTGTCCCAAAAGTAACGAACCACTCTATTAATTTTTCAATATTAAACTTTTAAGAGAAATGCTCTGTGTCAAAGTTATGCGAATCTCAGTTAGCCACTTTTTAATTGACTCAATCGCTGTTTTCAAGATCAGGTGTTCAAGATATGTTCGTAGTAAGTCTAAAAGCAACATCTAAACCATTCAACCATTGCCTGCAAGATAGAAATCATTTCTGAGATTGATAATTTAAACCTAGAATTTAGAGCCCACTTAAATCTTCATGCAGCCAACTTCTTTTTTTAATGACAATTCGTTTTTTTTTTTTTATGTTCTAAAGGAAGATTATTGTCTTCTATGCAACCATGAATTTTTTTCAATATCATTCATACACAAAATTTACGAGGAAAATCAATTTATACCATCAATAGTACAATTGTGAAAATCAATTAAATCAAATAGATCAAATAAATGTAGTAGTGCGCAGTAAAAATAACAAGGAAACAAATTAAAAAGACATAAAAGCACATTGAGAATAAATAAATAAAAGAAAAAACGTATATTAAACGGAACAACATTGCCAAAAGATTTAAAGGCAACCTTTATTAACACCCTTTAATTAATAATGAAATACAATTTTGCCTTCAGATCTTCTACATTTTGTGGAAGATTTTTATAAATTTTAGCTTTCAAATATCCTCACAAGAAGAAATCGATTGGTGTGATACTTGACGATCGCGCAGGCTATTCAACAGATTTTCTTCTGCCAATCCATCTGCTGGGAACTGTTGATTTAAATACTCTCTGGTATTTAGCTCAAAATGAGCCGTCGTTCTGTACTATCGAAACCAAATGCGCTGATCTATTGACCTGTGTGAAGTTAGCTCCACATTTATAAAATGTAGATAAACTAATTAGAGTTCCAGTTGCCCCCCGAAGAGTTCTAGAGTTCTCAATCGATTATAAAAATAGTTCTAGCATTTTAAGTAGTCAAAACGATATTTAAAAAAATGGGGGCCAACTTCACACCATCTGTAACTTTCATGAGCTAGAACTCTGCAATTTCCACTCGAATCGCTTTGAGTCATAAGGATAATTTATGGAACTCTTTGGGGGGCTATCAGAACTCTAAAAAAACCTCAGCGATTTATCAAAAAAAAAAAATTTCAGGAATTTTTTGCGCCAATGAAAATAGAACGAGCCAGAACTCTGTTATTTCCACCCGAATCTCTTCGAGTCGTAAGGATAATTTATAGAACTTTTTAGGGGGCTACCGGAACTCTAAAAAAAACTCAGCGATTAAAAAAAAAAATAGGAATTTTCTAGAATTTATAGAACTGTTTGGGGGGCTACCAGAATTCTAAAAAAATTCAGCTGTTAAAAAAAACCTTAGATATCTTCATATATGTTGTATATATACAAGAACGTGAGGACATACCTCTTGTTTCACGGTTGCAACAGATCTCTTGGGACTCAAGTCATCATATCTATACCAATTGAGTCCCGTATAAGTATAAGCGACATAATGACCGTCACTATACGCTTTGCCGTATTGTTTTATAGGAAACGATGCCAGCTAAGCTGTAATTTTTCTCGTCTATCGAAACGAATTTAGCAAGTTTATCTAAGGTTAATTTATAATTGCATGGTTGTATATTTAATGATTTTAAATAATTAAAATCTGTTAACACACTAGTGTCGAATACTAAATGCGGGGGCCGTATGTAACCTTTCTGTTTATTGCGATTTTACAGGAACTGCAAAGCGTTTTATTTTGTTTGATGACATCATCATCCATTGCCTCCTGCAAGTTGCTTAATCCATGTTTCAAAATCGTATCGACGTTGATGCTACAGGTTGCAGCCATACTTCTATAGCTGTAGCCACAATTTACACAGTCATAGGCTGTCACACAACTCGATATGTTTCGAAATATGTGTTCTATTAGATGGGTAGCGTTGCAGTTTGTATTCAAAGATGATATACCGCGAGAGGAGATCTTCTTATTAAAGATCGATATACCGCACAAGATAGTTGCTCTTGTGCGATAATCACTCGCAACGATTTTGCCACGTTCCAAAACATCCATTATAAACTTAACAAATAGGTTTTCAGAGACTAGTTCGCACATCTGTTCCTTATTATGCATACAAATTCCACTTGCGACGATTTGAAAAATTTAATCGAAGGCGCACGTTTCACGAACAACAAGATGTTCTCCATTAATTGTTATTGCTTTGCACATACTGCCGTTTTTTAAAATTGGTATACCTATACTTTTAATAGAATCTACGAAATCCCAATCAGGACATCCAGTTAAGTAATTTGTCCTAGGCTTTTTTGGGACACAATTGCTTTCAGAAGTTTCTATTTTATTTCGCCAGTTCTCTATTTCATTCAATGAGTTTCCACTTTTACATACACTATCTAACAAAGCTTTTCTATTATCGGAATCAGTGGATGTACTTAGTGCCAGATTTTGAATTTCCTCATCTTCATCTACTGTCAACCTTTCGTTAGATGCACCGCATGTTAATTTAAGTTTACCCTCCAAATACTCCAAATGACGGAAAATGAATTTGTCAATTCGCATAGGTAATTCGTTTTTGAATCCTCTAGATTTTAATTCGGAAAATTCAGCTTCCACGCAAGAGGATGTCGCAATTCTATTGTTCTATTATTCTTAAAAAATGGTCCCATTACACCTGTCCATATTGCTGTATATAGCAAAGCCCCAAAGAGTTCTATAAACTATCCTTACGACTCGAAGAGATTCGGGTGGAAATAACAGAGTTCTGGCTCGTTCTATTTTCATTGGCGCAAAAAATTCCTGAATTTTTTTTTTTTAGAAATCGCTGATTTTTTTTAGAGTTCTGATAGCCCCCCAAAGAGTTCCATAAATTATCGTTATGACTCGAAACGATTCGAGTGGAAATTGCAGAGTTCTAGCTCATGAAAGTTGCAGGTGGCGTGAAGTTGGCCCCCCATATTTTTAAATATCGTTTTGATTACTTAAAATGTCAGAACTATTTTCAAAATCGATTGAGAACTCTAGAACTCTTCGGGGGGCAACTGGAACTCTAATTATTTTATCGAAATTTTATAAATGTGGGGCTAACTTCACACACGTGATCTATTGTATTATTTCTATTTGCAAACAAGTTGTTCAAGATGGAACCACTTGATTTTATAATAAAGATAAGTATGACTGGGCATTTAAATTTCCATCTATAAAAGATGGACCAATAATAATATGTTCTCGCATTAATCCTGACCTCACGTTCATTTTAATAGGTCATTAAGATGAAATGTAGCTTCATCGGAGAACATAATATTGTTTGCAAAATCCTCATTTGGATTGCCTTTTTTCCATCATAGTGCCACAATATTCTGCCCTTCTATCATAATCATGCCCGTTTGATTCGTGTATCAGCATCATTTTATGAGGATACAAGCTTTCCTTTTTGAATAAATCATTAACTGAATGATGAAACACATTTAAGTTCATTGCCATTTAAAGAAAAAAGTTGATTGCTAATGCCCCCAAAATGCTGAGATTAAGACAACTGAGTATTATATCAATGAATACGAAATAAATCACCAAACATCTTCTTAGAGACATTTTTCCAGGCAATTGGCATTTAACAAGCTATAATCTGATTGCGTTACTTTTTTGACACACTATATACCTGTACCTTATACCATTGGATAAAATCTAATGTTCTATCGAAATTTTAAGAGGAAAGAGTTATTAGGCGGTTTGGTATTCATGGATACTGCAGTTGTGTAAAAGCTTAGAATATGCAGATATATGTTCATATCAAACAATGTGATTACTATATTTTAGTTTAAAGTGACTTATCTTAGATAATACAAATTTATATTAAGAGGATAATATTTACGCCAAAGTAAAATAGGTTGCCTAACCCCAGTAATATTTATAATTGTTGAATATACAAATGTACAGTGTTTTTCTTTTCTAATCTTCTCATTTTGGCTAGCCCATCAGAGTTTGGCACTACGGCACCAGGTGCATTGAATCGACTCGGATTGGAAAGAACAATCGGAACTTTTTGCTAATGCGTAAAATTAAATAAAATACCGCACACTATTCTGAACTTTCCGATCTAATCCAATCCGATGTGAACTAATGCGAAACTAATTAATTAAAGGAGATTCATTTAATTTCATATATAATTAGAACTTCCGATTGCTTTTGTCCGACTCGAGTCTATCCTGTGCGCGTGGTGCTTAACCCAACTAAAATCAACCTTTCGTAAATCATACTAAAATATTCAAAAAATCTGTATGTCAGCAGATTTATGGATTTAAACGTTTTGAAAATCGAATCCGAGATATACATGAACACCTTATTACTTATTGTAACTTTGCGAAACTACATATTTGAGGTAATGATCTCTAAACAAATTTATAACCATGTTATCCTCCAAATCTCGATACATCAACACGGTTTCATCAAGGGAAAATGGACCGCTTCTAATTTGTGTTCTTTTACTCATTTTGTTTCTGGTGTTCTTGATGAGCGGGGTCAAGTTTATACGATCTATGGTGACTTTTCGAAAGCATTTGATATTGTGCAGCATAAAAAGATGTTACAGAAGCTGGGTGCATTTGGACTATCAACAGATGTGGTAGAGGTACCCAGATCGTCCTTGTCCAATCGCTTAAACTATGTTGAATACAATAGTTTCAAATCATATACTTACATTTCGAAAACTGGTGTAACACAAGGCTCTGTTTTGGGACCGTTGTTATTCATTATATTACTAATGATGTAACTGTCTATCATCAATTTTTTTACTTCATGCGGATGATATAAAGATTTTTCATAAGATTGATGAGCTGAAAGATTGCCTAGTTCTACAGAGTGACTCAGTCAATCTTGGGCAATGTTGTTTGGAGAATTGCTTACTCGTGCATACGAGCAAATGCAAAGCCAAGAGTTTCGCAAGCAATAACATCCTGTAAGATACACTTACACTTTATTCCATTCGCCTCCTGAGCGTGATTTTTGATTTGCAATTGTTATGAAACACTAACATTTCTTACAAGGAATACTAGAGAACTGAATAATGCCGCTCTACAATCCTTTTACAACGCGTTCATTAGAACAAAGCTTGAATATCGCCCTGTAGTATGGAATCCAGACTATATTAAATATGATTGTATGCTAGAGAAAGTGCAAAGAAAATTCCTAGGACTATTACCGTGTCCATCACGCATTTCTGCCTGTTAATTATCCTTATTGCAAAAATTTGATTATATGTCATTATCCAATTGTTAGCTCCACAATTTACACATAGCGTTTACATATAAAATAATCAACAACATTTTGTATGTCTCTGAATTGTTATCCTAGGTCAATTTTAATATTCCGAGATTAAGCATGAGACAACAAAAAATATCTTACCCTTCATTTGTCTACACTAAGCATCATATGTACTTTGTACTAGATGTGTGCTCACATAAATAATAATCACGACAGTGACATGAATATGTATCAATAGATTCTTTAAACCGTTTGCTAAATAATAGATTTTCGGTAAATTACTGTTAACGATTATGATTATTTTTTGGGCACTTAATGGACTAATACACATCCATAAAACATACACCCAAAAAAAAATCTAGCAATTTTGTTACAATTGTATTCCATATCGTTACAAATTACAGTAATATATGCACCAGGCGCAATCTGTAATGAAAAGTCACACAACACTGTGTTTAACATGTATAAGAATGTGTATTGGAATTTGTAAAAGAATTTGCGACAACAATATAGTCAGCACGGTCATTTTATTTTTGAGGGAGCTTACTACAATATTGTAATACTTTATGCAATTTCTCTGAGAGACAATTTCTCAAAACAAATAAGACTGAATCAACAAAGTTGTCGTAATTTTTACGCTAAACTATGCAATACTTAGGTGTGCTACAAAGTATAACATTAAGTAACCGAATATTTGAGAAACTCTGCCACGGAAAATGGCGATTCGCACTACATTTATTAAGAACGCTTCTACTTGTATAATGCTAGAATTGGAGATAAAAAACTGTTGCGCAGTAAACAATGAATTATAGCTTTCATTGTAGAAATTGTAGTAATGATTACCACTATAGCATCTAACCCTTTTCACAAAATATATTACTATTTAGAAAGGAAGTGTTGTAAAAATTACTATAATTTTATATAGGTATAAAGGCTATATTTGCATAACCAAATAATTATTCTATTAGTTGTAAGAACATTATACATATATATGTACTTAGCAAAGCAATAAGAAAATATAAATTAATAAAAACAAGAATTTTCTTGAAAAATACATTTACTAGACAACATTTTCAACGTAACACATTTTTATTGAAAAAGATACTTACTTGGAACACAAACATTTTTTACTGAATTCTTCAATGAAACTGAAATGTCACCTGATCGCATTCTATTGGATACTCAGCACCCAATGCAACATTATTTTAAAACATGCATTCACAGCTTTTAATGGTGTATCTACTTTATATTTGATATAAAGTGCATGCGTATGAGTCCGTTACGTTAATAAGTTCTCCAACTATTATTGGTATCTTTTGTACTGGAAACTGAAATCTGGCGTTACTCTCTGCCCGCAACTGTAGATCTACATCCAAGTCAGCAATATTCTGGAAATAAATACAAATTCAATTTTGTACTGACTAACGGGGCTCTTTATAAATATACTTGAAGCAATAAACTGGAAATATGGAGCCCTATGTAACCATTCTGTTTAAATTAAATATATATATCTTATTGTTATAACTTAATTTTTAACATGTTAATTTTAACAGAATTCTTATAGAATAGATCTATTTACATAATTCATAAATGTAAGGTTTATAGCAATAGATACATAATGTAGTTGATATACTCTGTAGGTAGATATAGGTGTTAAATAAATTAAAAAATGAAAGAAACCAATGTAAACCCACAAATTGGAATCTGGAAATTATTACACATCAGTAAAAGGTGTAAAAGCCACCGATATATGGACAATAGAAAGAACTTGTACAGTTATGATAACAATAAACGTGCATTAATAATATTATAATTATTTGTTATTCTGATGTAATAGATTCCAGACAAACCAAGAATTACCTATTACATTTACCCTCTATAGGTAATTGTCTGTATATAAACATATAGCAGCACCAGTAATAGGTAGTTACACAGGCAAAGAGAAACAATTTATTGCTAAATACATACATACACACCTATACTTTTGTATTCAAGATATATTTCAATGTCTTACCTTCAAAAATGCTTACCAACGGTTCTAACTCACAACTCAGTAAATAACTTTTCGTATCCATCGTCATTAATGTATATATTATCTAATGGACGGAATACCATAGGACACGACATAAGAACACACAGATCACACGACCACCACCATGTACGCCTTATTAACGACTAATATAAAATGGCGTATTAGCGGGATGATTGCTGGCACTGTGTGGATCAAAACACATTTTTGTTTGCTTTTATTCAGTATTCACCTTTGTTTTCGCAATTCCGCACATAATTTATATTTGTATCAATAATCAATATAGTAAAAACGCGTTGGGATATCTAATTTAATACGATTCAAATGAAACAGATATTAATAAACAAGTTAATCCTATTCTTATGGGTATGTTAGATACCTACAATAATTAATATAATGTGTATCTGAAAGTGCTACATTATTTTGAATTTTCAAACCTAATTGTATTAAATTCGACTACATTATATTCTACTCTTTAATATAAGAAAGTTTGGCATACTATTCTGAACAAAGTGGCTATACATTGTAATAGATTTTTTAATAATTTGTAGTATTTCATGCTACAGTACTTTGAAACAAAAAATATATTACAAATTCATATCGTTGTGCTGTTAAAATATACTACGCAATGTTAGACATAATAATGTAGTAAGCTGTACGACAACGGATTAGGACTGGCTTTTAAAATTGTAGTAACTATAACTACATTTTTTCAACTACAATATTATAGTAATAATTTCCTATGTACTTTTTTGAGTGTAAGAAATAAAATTGTTCACTGAAATTTACATATTTATTTAAACAACGTTCTATAGTTATAAGCAATTTTTTTTTATTATTTTGGGATTTAGGTCGATTAATTAAAATTTTTTTTTACTTTTTTTTCCTCTCATTAATCCAAATTCTTCTTTTTAATATATAAGAAAGTTTCTTTTATGTTCTACATTGAGCATTGTCAAACGATATAACTTTGGACAAATTAACATTAAAACCAGTTATCAGGAAAATTTAGAATGGAAAATATAAAACTAATTTAGTATTTGTAGTGATTGAATTAAAAAATTAAGACAGTGTTTAAAAATTACAAAAAGTATACTTATCTAGTTTATTTAATGAGTTAAAAAATAGTAAAAATTGGCTCTTAAAAAGGAAGCTAATAGTGGCCCAGACAAATAAAAATTATAGATAATACACCAATTAGAACTTGCACGATTTCGAAATCTGTTCTCGAGAATGCTTCGCCGGATTCGCCGGCAGTAGTGTATGTGCAGCCGAACACTATTCGAACCAGGCATTCGAGAACAAGTATTCGAATACTTAGTAAAGTTCTCGAGAACAATGTAGAATCGCGAACTTTGACGTCGGTATTTGAGTTCTCAAGTATTCGAATAAATGTCTCGGTTCTTCAAAGTTCTCAATCCTAAGATATTCGATTCTGCCCATCACTAATTTAAACAGAAATCTGTGAGTATTTCTAAAGTAAGTATTATTGAAATTTAAATGAGAGATACGTTGTTTAGTTGACATTAGTTTATTTATCACTCTCTTAAGATTCTCTCTCTCTGTTTTATATGATTATCCTGTAATTAGCACTCAAGTGCTGATGGATAATAAATCAAATATATATTATTATTATACATTTGTATGCGGCAGTCAACCAAAGCTAACCGTATAATATCAGTGAAACCTGACGTAACTAGAAAGGTACAGATCGCTATGGAAAAGGATTTTAGAATTGGATTTAAACCTCAACCCAAATTTTTTATGTTAAGTTTTATTGCAGGTACTATCTTTAGGTTTAAAGTTAGTGATTGTAAATCCTTCTAAATCCAGTATTTCTGTATAAAACCTTACGTATAGTTCTTTATGTTACTAAACTGCTATAGATCCTTTACACTTAGGATCACAATAAAATTGGAGCACCAACTGCAAAAATAAAATAAACTTGAGTAAGTAAAGGCACAACAAAATCAACCTTAGATCATAAGATTGTATTGGCATATTACATATTCCCACACTCTAAAAATTGCTTACATGTTAATCCGAATCAATCGGTAGAATTTTCATATATATACCTATCTGTGTACTAAAAAGTCTTCCAATATTTCATATACCTCTAACAACTATCGCATTGTGCATAATAAAAATAATAAATACTTATGACTAAGAGTTAATTATGAAAAATTATCAATTTCTATAAAGCACCGATCACTTAACAGAAGTGGTCATCCTAACTCTGGGAACACTTAAAGTACCGTGTATTACATATTAACTAATTGACATTCACAATATATAGACAAGTAGTAACGGTAGATGAAAAAGGGTTTATAAGAATATTAAATAAAAAAATAGCGCCTAGCTTGTTGCGATCAGATAAAATTGTAAAAATATATCACATTACAAGGCCTCGTAATCACCACTAAGTATTTGATAACATCTATACACTCTAAATAACAAATGCATCCAACAAGATAAGTATCATACGGCAGGCAGTTATTCCCTCGAGAATTATCTATCGAGAAAAAAATGCCAGTGTTTTTTTATTATCCATTTTATCCATGTTTTTGAATTTGCCTAAAATAAAATTGTTTATAATAAATAAAGATTGCATATACAAAGTTAAGTGTTCCATTTTTTGATTAGGTTATTTTTAATTTTAAAATGGTCATAAATTAAAGTTGCGAAGTTCTGAAATAGAAGTAAACATCATCTAACTAAGAAAAACATGTAACAAACCCATGTTTTATTAATATTAGCTATTACTTACTTCTTCTTGAACTGTTCTTAATTTAGCTTTCTGTTTAAAATAAATTATCTGCTAAAATGTGTGAAAATGTGCAAATGTTGCATTTAAGAACGAAACACACGAAATAATAAATATTGTAGAACATTTCTTTTTTATATGCTTTTTAAACTTACTTTTTTAAACTCTACTTACTAATAAGTTAGAAATTAAGATACAAAAGGTATTTAATTCCATTGTATTATAAATAATACAGTGTAAATTCGGTCATCTTAACAACCGTAGTATATTACTTTCCCATTTAAGAAACACAGTTATTATTTTGTGATTTTCAGCTATATGAACGTGACTTGAATACGAATTTGTAGATTTCATATAACAACTACTCCGTGTTTATATTTCATATTAACCATACTTGTTGCACTAGTAACACAGTATGGAGCAAATTGCAAAACATATTAAGTACATAAAGTAGGTACATTACATACACATATATACTTCTATAAAATCATTTATGAAAGAACTCCAGCTAGTCCAAGCTAGCCCCTTATTTGACATGTAAATACTGGCATATTTATAAGAAGGTATCTGTCGAAAGCACGCGCTACTATCCGCATAAGTGATTGCATCTAAAAAGAGAAAATGTGGAAGTCATTTACTAATTTCCCTCAAATAATTCCATGGACTTACTGATCTTTAGATTACTATCAACTTGCTCCATTTCCCGTAATTTAAAATCAAATTTAAAGTGCGGAGTTAACGGAGAACTAATTATAGACATGTACGCCTACTACACTTGACCCCTGAGAGAACTGACAGCTTTTATTCTCCTCTGTATTCTATTTTATATCGGTGCATCATCTATTTATTATCTACACAAGGTTTTATTACTAAATGAAAAAAATAAAAATGACTTTATCGTGCAAAAAGAAAAACATACAAGGTTTCTTTCTTCTGTCTACGACAAGCTTCTTTGTTATTCTTTTAGCACAATAAGGTCGTTTATTATACTTTTTAATTTTTTTCACTTACATTAGCTGCTATTCCACAAGATGAAACAATATGGATCAGTAGGAAAGAATTTTTATTTATTTTGCCTGCCCTTGATCGTAAATAATAAAATATTTAGATTACAAAAGTTATGAAGTCAGCTCTACTATACTTATATTAAATGAAACCCAACATATTTTAATAGAGTTTCTAGAAATTTCAATATTATTATAGTATTTAAAGTAATTTTGTTCTCTGTTCCACTTAAAAATTTTAGAAGCAATGAATTAACCTGCTAGTTTTTATACAAGCTCTTAAATGGTTATCTAGATAAATATTTATTTGGATAATTATTTATATATTCATTCAGGAAAATAAAGTTTACTACTATTTTTAGTTACTATTCAATATTATTTATGGAATAAATATCATTGTTTGTAAGCGCTATTTATGAACAAAATTATTCGTTCTTTACTTGAAAATCATTAAAGCGATAGATAAAAAAAATGCATATTATCATATTTTAACGCGTTTGTTGTCCACTTCTGTAAATGAAAATAACACATAGTGTATATAAATAGTAAGTCATCTACAAGCAGGTTACTTTCTATAAAACAAAAAGCCAATGTGATCAAAGACTGTGGAAACAAAAAAAATATAATTAATTTTGTGAAAAATTAAAATAAGTGTCGTTTTTATAATGATTCTAGAAAAGTTCTGAAGACATTCATTTTTTCATCCAATGGTAATGCAACATTTCTAATTTTATTATCTAAATGACTGTTAAAATAAAATTTAATGTCAATTCATTCATTTTTTAAGAAAAAAATTAATCTATTTTGTTCATTAATAGTTTCATGTAAAATACAAATTATTTCGTCAAAACATAAAATATTTTTAATAAAATTTGGCTAACACCAACCCAAACATACATACAAACATCGGTATTCATTATTTACTTGATTCTTGTGTTTTCTAAAATATTGCCTTTAGATATTACATTTTTGGGAGCCTAATGATTGGTTTTCCGTTAAAAATTTGACTATGAATCCAAGATCTGCAATATACGTCTGTTTTACAGAAAATGAAGCAATAAACTTTGTCACTTTAATTTCGTAATTGCTAATAGTGTAAGTTAACATTGACAGCACTGATTGTCTTTATAACAAACTCAACTATTTCCCAATGCCTCCTTAATCACGTTTATTACTAGCATTTTATTATTTTTAGTTATATTTTTTAGTACCTCCTGTATTAAATATAGGCATGTCAGGTATCATTTTAAAGATCGTTTAATTATATTACATCATAAGACTGAGGAAGACATGATTATTTTGTATTTCAACCCATTCCTTTCGTGCTTTGTTTCGAATGCATACTTGGGGGGAATCTCCCATGCAACAATTGCATTACCTCGCGTGCAGTAGACAGTGGACACGTTGCCACATGCTGTT
The DNA here is from genome assembly GCA_949128085.1 of Cetonia aurata. Lineage (NCBI taxonomy): Eukaryota > Metazoa > Arthropoda > Insecta > Coleoptera > Scarabaeidae > Cetonia > Cetonia aurata. The sequence continues at coordinate 7,342,912 of OX421885.1, forward strand.
CAAACCACATCGCGTCTAAATCTATGCCATCCAATGCTGGCCACAAAAACTCTGTCATCATATCGCGATAACGGTTGCCATTTACTGTCATTCAATTGCCGGTGTTGTCCTCGAAGAAGTGCCCAAAATTCGCACCAGACAATGAGTCGTTGTAGATTAAATGTTTCTCAAGAACAACATGTGGATTCTCTGCTGGCCAAATGCGGCTCTTTTGTGCATTGACGTACCCATTTAATGAAAGTGTGCCTCGTCGTTATAGATAATTTTCACCTGGCTTAAGATATAATTCAGCGTTATATGGATGCAGATCGATGTGGCTGGGTTTTCCTAACACTTACAGTTACCAATGCAAAATTGTCAACCTGATGATATCTCGTTCACAAGCGAGCCAATTCGCTCAAATTTTCATCGGTCTCTTAACTGTCGAACAGTTTGGTCCATTATTAAACTTACGATTTAGCCAACTCACAATAATTTGAGAATAATCTGTTGTAAATGCCATCGTTTGAGTTTCGTATTGATAGTACATTGACAGCCGATAATTGAGAGATAATTTACATTTCCTAGCATGTTAGAAGATGTTATCTGGTTAATGTTGTTATTAAAAGAATCTGGACCTATTATTCCATAATACAAAATAGGGCATTATAGATTAATTTTAACAAAATACTGGCGATGATTTGTAATTTTAGAAAAAGGACTCGTGTCACTTCAATACCGAAAATGTAGAGAAGAAGCAGTTCCATTAGTAGGAGATGAAGCCTTGACGGAGCACATAATGTTTCGATAAAAATGACGATTACCCGCAATTTTGCTTTCGTCTGCATCGCCTCCTCGTTTCGAAGTATGATTGAGAAAAGGTTTATAGGAATAATGCTCCCATTATTTCAAAATTCGTCGAGTGTGTAATTTACTAATAGGTCCCTAAACGACGCGACTGTGTTCACAAAAATAGTTTTAGATCATTTTGTACTGAATCTAAAATTAATAAAGTAGCGGCATCGTCTTCATTATGCATCCTCTTCGTTTTCTTTAAATTTATTGCTGAGCCTTTTCGTACAAAATTCTTAAGAAGCTTCTGTGCATCCATGCATGATATATAAATACCTGGAAATATTTGTTTAAAATTTTCTTTTCTTGACTTTTAATTATTTTGGTTTTCTTTTCTTCGTTTTTAGGTGATTCAATGATAGACACAGTTCAAATATACAACGTTTCGGTTATTATTATAACCCTTATCAAGTACATCTCGAAAATATTAGAAAGAGTTTTGCTTAACCAACTCTGTAATTATTTAAACAGCAGTAATATATTACCGGAAGTGCAATCTAGTTTTCGTCCTGGATATGATGAAGGTCTGGTCACGGCGGTAGTATTTCTTGATTTCAGCAAGGCCTTTGACACAGTGAATCACTCACTCTTAACTCTCACATTAAAACACATGGGGTTTGGTTCACGTGCTCTCGCCTTGCTGGTCAACTATCTTGGTGGGCGGTGCCATTGGGTCGTATTTGGTAGTGGGGTTTAGGGAAGTTTGCTTGTAGTAGCGGGTGTGCCGCAGGGGCGAATTTTATTCTCTATTTATGCGGCATTTTGATTTAATGGACTAAAATTGTGTAACATTCATATAGGTATATGGTGTTGATGTTCAAGTATATAGATCTTTTTCACCAGGCGATTGGCGGCACTCTGTGGAAGAAATAAACGAGGATCTAAATGCTAAATACTCAATGGCAGAGAAACAGTTCCTGAGACTCAATATATCTTTAGTGCTACTGTTTGGTAGCAAGTTTGCGTGTGCGGATCTGGAAAACAAAATTAGTATGGAAATTAATAATAGAACTATCCCCATGGTCAGCAGCGCAGTAAGCTTGGGTCTCTCCTTGGATAATAGTTTTCGGTATCGAACTCAGATAATCAATTATGTTAGACAGGCTTATACTAGCTTAAAGAAAATTTATCCTCATAGGTGGGCTCTAAGTCGAAATCTTAAGCAGCGACTATGTGAGCATTTTGTGCTTTCCCGATTTAATTATTGCTATTGACCTATGGTATAAGAAAGTTTGAAAGAATCTCACATAAGCTTCGGGATGCAGGCTGGCTGAACAATGTGTTTTTATCATCATATTATCACTGAAAGACACCCTCGTATCTTTGTAATAGGATTCACTTTTGTTTCGAGCATATCTCCGTCTAAACACAGAACGTCTTTGTTTGAGAGATGCTTCTCATTTCACAGTTACAAATCTTATAATGATTTGGATGATAACCTCAAAACTGAATTCGACATTGTTCAATGCCTCATAAAGGCCGTATTTATTTGCGGGTCAGGAGTAGCATAGTGGATATGATGCCTTGTACATGCTGGGGCGGGCACATTGCAAAATAAACTTTAATTTTAATCATGCTCATCATATCCATGTTTAGTAAAGGTTAGTTTCATTTTAGCATTTAAGGTTGTCTTAGGCATATTTTTCTTTCTCTACATAATTCATCTAATCAAGGGTTAGATGGTAGAGCAGCGGAGGATCGCTTTTTTTATACGTCCACTCACTGAATCTCGCATTGCGGCTGTAGCAAAAATTGCAAATAATGTAGCTCATATATACTTTTTTTTGTGGTTCATATGCTGCCTGTATGTGTTTATACATACCTATTTCTTACTTTTCCTTTAGTACATACTTTAATATTTATTTATGTATTCTCTCTTGTGTGTGCTTATGCTTTGCTACAATAAAGACATTTATTATTATTATTATTATGTACAGAAATGACAATGTTAAAAACGTTTTAAATTATATATTTTGGTAAAATATTGTGTATCTGTTTTATCATTAACTGCATTTTTATGTTTATAAATTTGGATTATTTCAAGTACCTATATTACCTGCTTTTAAATTTTCTTCTTTTTTAGAACTGTTGTCATTTTATATTTAACATATATTATAGTTTTCTTATAATAATAATCGAAACGTTGTATATATGAAGTGTTTTTATCGTTGAATGACCTAAAAACCAAGAAAAAATACCAAAATATCTAGAAATTTTTCATTGAATTTTTTTTCACGTAACGCACTTTTATTTCTACTCCCATAACATTGTACTAAATAAACTTTGCGTTCTAACGTTAGCATCTAATTGTGGAAATATTGCCACGCTTTTCATTTGGCGATATTACTTCAGCGACATGAAAGATAACAAAACATGCATGTCGATATCAGAAGAAAATACACACTTGACAAATTGCAAGTGAGTTAAACAAGTATGTATTGAAGGCATTTTCCTAATTTTGGAGTTAAAAATAATAAGAAATCTGACTAAAAGATCATTAATTTAAGATTATGTTCTAAATCAAATTTATTCTAAAGCAGAACAGATAGAGCTAAAGCTATTCTAGATTGTAGGTTTAAAATCGACAATTTAGCAAAATCTTGTAATATTGTATACATTTTAAGCAGATGTGTATCTTTTTAGGACTGATAAAGGCTTAAAATAAGCCGAAACTTTACATAGCAAAAATATATAAAGTTAACAAACGCAAATTCTATTAACTAATTTGAAAAAAAAATACGTATATATAATAGAAATAGTATTATATAAAATATGTATTATGAAATCTAAAATTAGGAATAACAAAATCAACTTAGTCTTGCCTATTTTATTATTATTACCTACCAGTGTGATAAAAAAATATATATAATAAACTCTCAGAATTTCGTAAGAAAATGTCAAACGTTTTCCAATGGCTTTCAAATCAAAACACTTTTTCGCAACATTTGTTCATATAATATTACGCTTGCCCTAGTTACACCGCAATATATTCAAGGCAGGTGTCATCAATCGTCGTATTAATTATTGATTACTATCTCCTATGTAAATCAGCCACTTTCCAAATTGATTTGAAAATTTTCTACATATCACTGGTGAGCGACATATGTTGTTTATTTTTAGAACCAAAGGTGAGCGCTGCGACATTCTGTAGACTCTTCCCATTTCACATCATGTTCGATGAAGATCTAAAAATACTCCAAACTGGTTACTCCGTCGCAAGAGTCATCCCAAAGGTCAAGTCGCCAAATTGCAAGGTCACCGATATCTTGGATCCGGTAAAGTTACTTTTGTTTCTGTTTTTCTTTTCTCATTTTACGCACATCAAATTATCGTGTCTATAAAGGTCGATGGCGCCTTTAAATTGTAGCAATTACCGTATTTTGCGGAATTTAACGACACGCTCTGTTACATTTTATAAGTAATGAGATACTTTGGATATTATGCATAAGCTGTGTGTGTGTGCATAAGTCCTGTCACTTTACTTCTCTCCAGCATACGCTGTAAACCGCTAAGATTTTTATATACAGTAGGTGGCTAAAGAATTAGAAACGTAACCGCATTTAATTTTTAAACAAAACAGTTAATTCTTTGAAAGTTGGTAATTGTAAATTTTTACCTTTATTGAACATGTACTATGAAAGGTGTACCCACGTAACGGATACATGTTTTCCAGTAACGGGTTTACGCCCCTAATAACTTTTAGCACTTCCACTATTCGCCCTGGCATCTTCGTTTTAATATCTGGATTGCTTTGCTATATTTTTATAAATTAGTTTTTTAATATTGGTCTCATTTAAATTACCAGGTGCATTTTCCTTTTGATTTTTAGAGAACCTAACAATTTTCAATCAGATTTAGATCCGATGACTGCCAGTTATATAATAATACGTTATCTTTTTTTAACAATGACTGAAGGAAAAACGTTACACTTAAAGCATCTATCTCATTTATAGATGGTGGAAAATAAAATGACAAAATTTCGGAGAAGAAACTTTTTTAATTCAGAGAATACTCCTGCACAACCGCTGTGAGCCACCTGTTGGTAATTAAAAGAATGTAATCAAAGCTCTCTCAAAAGAGATTTTTTTGTAACAGTAATTGCAGTATAAATATGTACATTCGTCCTCATCCTTCCTATGTATAAACCAGTTTTCCTAATTAAGATTTACTGAACATTTTTAGGGGTGCGCTATTTTTCATATAAACTTTTTGCTTCAATTTCTCCACATTAGAGTTGGTTATTAATTAACACTATAAGTTCATCTCCTCTTCTTTGAGATTGCAACTGCAGAATTTCTTTTATATTGCATTTTTGCTTTACGTTTCCCTCATTTTTTGCTTCCACTACATTTCGGCCATAAATGACGCCTATTTAATATTAAGTCACCTCCTTCTATTAATAACTAATCTTTGTTCATGAAGATTCGTCAGTGGATGGTTCCTTATCAAATGGTTCAATCTGAGGAGAACGTGCATAATATCTCTCTCAGTTGCTGCAAGAAATGCACTGGAAATTGTAGAGTTATGAAGAAAAATTCCAGTTTTTGAAATATACTTTTACTTCATAGAGATTACATTATGATATTTTACTAACGCGGACACAAATATAAGGACGTAGGACTTCTAGCATTAACTGCTAAATTAATTAAGGAAAAAAATATTGACCCAAGGTATCCATATTAGAAATGAAAGTGTTCTAATATGGATACCTTGGGTCAACATTTTTTTCCTTAATGAGACATATTTTTTACCACAGCAGTGAATCCAGCGCAAATTTCTACATCAACAGATATGAAAGTTTCGTACAGGTAATTCCAGGGTCGTAACTGACGGATGAGGCGAGACTCTGACGGGCTCGCAATTAGGCTTGAGAGTGTATTGACACTTGAACAATACATTATACCAATATTTATTTCTACAACAAATAAAACTCTACAGTTAACTTTAATTCTTAATCTAACTTTTTAATTCCATATTGATTCAGTAATTTGAGAGATACCTTATTGTAAAAAAAAAGGTTTTGTTTTTCATTGGTAAATGATATTTCTCGTGTAGTCTTCATGAAGTATATACACTTTATTTGAAGTATAGTGAAGACTCGTCTTCAAAATTTCCAACAGAAACTGCAAATTATAGAGAAACCTTTAGATATGATATCGTGAAGCAAAAATCTGTAAGAAAATTTGCTGAAGTGTGATTTATAGAAAATTCTTTAATTGTTTGCAGTATTCCTGTGCACACGCACAGATTATTTCCTTTTTTGAACATTGCTGGTGACGTACAGAAATTGCTAATACTTTTGCATGTAAAAAAACAAGAGGAGCAAAGAAATTTCAAGTTAAACTGACAATGAGTAAATAAGTTACATAGAGTGAAAGGGTAAAATAATTTTAGCATATGATAGTATTTTTGACATTTTTCATTCTATTTATTTTGCTTTAGTGTTTGTTTTCATTCATTATTTTTATTAATAAACTAGTGTGTGAAAACTTTTCGGTTGCAAAATAAACTAGAAATCTTTAATAATAGTCTGAATTACAACAGGAAAGAGTTAAGTTAAAGAACAGTTTATTATAAATAATACTGTATCCAACTTTTCGATACACAAAGTCGTAAGGATTTGCAATCGAATACCGAATTCTTTGAAATAGGAGGACGTTCACGAATATGTCAAACGCTAGAATAATTTGAGCCATTAACTCTTCTTGTGTATTAACAGATGTCTCATAAACCCCAAACACAAAAATCGACTAGAGTTATATCTGGTGAACTTGCAGGCCAAGAAGGTCCATTCGTTTGAAAATTCTGCATTTATATAATTTCGGCAAATTTCCCACTTTATATTTTTTGATATTTTCAAGCAATTTTGGTAGAGCATGTTCCAGAGAAATGCTATATACATGGCCAAACCGTGCACGCAGTAAATATGGTCTCATTACATAATGGTCAAGAAACTCAGCCCAAATATTAACAGAAAACTTCTATTGATGATGTAACCTGTGAATGGAGTGAGGATTTTCTTCGCTCCAAATGTAAAACACGCCTCATCTGTCCATAATACATTCCTAGGAAATCTTGGTTCGTCGTTAATTTTATTCAAGTACCATTCGGCAAATTGAACTCTGTTGGGATAATCAGCTGGAATTAACGTTTCCTTCAACACCCTCCATACCGATGTATGACTCGTATGCATAGCCTGGGCAATGGTACGAGCATTTTTTCGGGGTTATTTTCAAATTGCTGCAGAACTTGGTGCCCAAATTCAACATTTCGGACAGTATGATGGGCTCCCGAATCTCTTTTCTTTATTTGAAATTCACCAGTGTCTCGAATACGCTGATCCAATCTTGAAAATGACTTCCATAATATGCCATATGCCCCACATACATTCGCCTTGCTTCTTTAGCGTTACCGTAAGCAGCTCCATAGACAAGATGTATGTTTGCTAATTCAATGTTTGTAAAATGATACTTTTTCAAACATATCTATTTACTAACAAATAAGTTAGTGGCCCAATTGCACAGTTGAATTGTTATAATAGTTCCAAGCGAAGCGCTGAACCAATACCGAGGTGAACGACTGTAGTAGTTTTGCAGTAGCGTGCCGTTTACATACATCAACCACACTGATACATTCCGTACTAGCAAGTGCGTGGTCTTGTCTTCTTGCCATCTTACCTTCTTGTGCCACTGGAGAACCAACTATCTTGTCCATGCTGGAAAGAAGACATAGGTCAGGAACAAATTATTCAAACTAGTAGAAACTGGCTGTATTTTCAATTAATTTATAAATAAGATGTGAAACATTAACAGATAGATTTTGTTATCCTATAGGAACTTTGACTTCCTAATATCTTATAGTAAATATAGATTCTCATGAAATAATGAAAATTTAGAAATAATTACAAATCATAACTAACTCAAGTATAAAAACGCAATAATGAAAGCAATTGCAATGCATTATTCTAAAAATAATACTATACAGAGTATTTGTAAGAAGAAAAAAAGTAGTTTACTTGCTTGAAACTAAGAGTTCTGACATATTTTGGACAACTTAATCAAAAAGTACTTATAATTAATTGACTATACGTAGATACATTAAGCCTTATATCAAATGATGCAGAGTTTTGCGTTGCATTCAATGCTGTAATGAAAAATGCCTTATTTGATTTGAACAAGAACGTTTTATTAGTTCAAGTTATTCGCATTGGAAATAAGTTTCAAAACTCCTTGTATATGATTGAAACAAAATACCTACGCCCTTGTAATCTACTTAGTAGAACACCGAGATATCTAATCCCTAAGAAATATTGAATTTTATTCCAAAGAATGCAAATATAAAGGAAAAAAACAACGAAATTACCAATATTTCAAAAATAGTATAGTTCAGAAATAAGATTATAATATAATAAGAAAAGTCGATATCAATATATCTTCTATACCGGAAGTGCTACAAAGTTAAAAATATTTTCCTTCAATAGATCGATCATAGCTGATCATGACTGCTACATTATCAAAATCAAATTCCTACTAAAAATATGAAAAATCCTAGTCTGTCTATTCGGTTAGAGACGTAAATAAAAGTACAGTCTACTAAGAAATACAGGAGTTTCTGAAACAATTCTTCCGAAAAGATAATCTTTCCTGCAGCACAGGAATAAACCAATATCATGTGTGCTAGGCTTGAAAACTTAAATAGGATTCTAAGTATAATAAAATATTCTTATAAGCACGCTAATTTAGAGAGTTAAATGAGCATTTTCACACTCTTCTTTACATATATTTAAATATAAATAAAACAAAAATTTAAGAACAATTGTATCAAACAGGTACGGCCGCATTTGAACTTCACATTCCGAAATATCCTCTCTCACATAAACACCATATACGTATTGAAGACACGTCCAGATGTTATGTGCGTCGATACCTCTATCGAATATAAAAGTTTGCGATTGAAAGGTCAGATGCTCTACGTTCCAGAAACCGATCTCATCATATTCCTTTGTTATCCGAGTGTTATGAATTTGGACGATCTCACAAGGTAACCACCGGCCCATGCACCTCGTGCTTCATAAAAGAACGAAAGCGATATTCCTGTCGGTCATTCGCTTTTTAGGAGGGGTTTATTTATAAGCGATATACCGATCCATGACGCCACCAGGGATTTGGTTCTCATGTCCGAGCAGTTTGAAGCCGACTATAAATTGACGTGTAACTTGGAAATACTCACCGATAAATTGCAGCAAACATATCGAGAATTGGACAGCGAGAAAAAGAAAACGGACAGGTTTGTATGGAGATTATCCTAAATTTAAGATGTCGTTTGGCATGCTATTATTTATACAGGTATTTTTTGTTTAAATATTTCGGCATAATATTCTACTTTGCTTTTGGAAAAGATTTAAACGACAATATAAGAAAATACACTGAGAGTTGTCCTTGTTTTGTTGCTTATATCCATATACGCATATACAGTGTGTTAAAAAAAGGTTGTCGGATATTTTACCCAATTGTAGTACTGGTGGAAATAAACAAAAAAGTCTTAGTTAACATGGGTCCGCAATTCAACTGTTTTTGACATATAGTCGATTGCATATTGTTTTAGGAGGATAAAAATTTTCAAAGAAATTCTGATCGCAATGTAAATTAAACAAATGTTTATTTAAAGTAAAACTAAAGAAATTGTTCTACATGTCCACCGTTCATTTCTAAGCACGCTTCACACCTTCTTATGAAAGATCGACGCAATCTTTCGAAAATTCCTGGAGCCCTCCGAATTTCCTCGCAACAATTTACGATTCGTTGCCTGAGTTCTTCCAAATTGTTTACAGATCGTGCGTACACTAATTGTTTTAGATGCCCCCAAACATAAAAGTCTAGAGGTGTCAGGTCAGGGGACCTAGGAGGCCATGCAGTTGGTCCACCCCGTCCTATCCATCTCTCGTTGTAATCTTGATTTAAGAAATTTCTAACTACGATGGAAAAATGCGCAGGAGCTCCATCGTGCATAAACCACATATTTAATCTGTTAATAACGTCTTCCAACAAAACGGGTAATTCATTTCTTAAAAAATCCAAGTATACTTGTCCCGTTAAACGATTAGGGAGAAATACTGGACCAATTAAACAGTCTCCAAAAATAGCAAGCCAAACATTTAACGAAAAACGGTTCTGGTGATGCAGTTCAACAACAGCATGGGGATTTTCATCTGCCCAGACGTGATTGTTATGAAAATTGAATATTCCGTCTCTTGTAAACCCAGCCTCGTCACTAAATAAAATCTGAGTCGCAAAATTAGGAGTTTCTGCCAGCTTGCGTAAAACCCAATGACAAAAAACCCTACGTGCATCATAATCGAGAGGAGCAAGAACTTGCACGCGTTGAATGTGGTAGGGATAGAGCTGCTGTTCCCGCAGAATTCTCCAAATGAGAGGATGACTGAGGTTCAGTTCTGCGGCAAGTCTTCGGGTGCTAATATTTGGGTTGTCTTCTACCCGTTTCAAAATATCTAATTCTACTGCGGGAGAAGAAACTGATCTAGGTTTACCAGAACCACCATTAATTTTAAATGATCCAGATTCGGACAGCCGGATATGAAGTCTTGAGAAAATCGTATCACTCGGTAACAACCGATTTGGAAATTCTTCGGCATACATACGCCGTGCTTCAGTGGCCTTACCATTCGCACGACCGTACATAAAATGCATATCGGCCATTTCTGCATTTGTGTACTTATGCATAATTTGAGAACAAAAAAAAGACGCAAATGATAAATAATCTGATGACAGATGTCTGACAGAACTAATTTTAAGTCACAATCAGTTGTTTGACAAAGGGAACTATGTATGTATGGAACTAACCGAAAAATGTTTTTTTCTTATTTTAAAATATGCAATCGACTATATGTCAAAAACAGTTGAATTGCGGACCCATGTTGACTAAGACTTTTTTGTTTATTTCCACTAGTACTATAATTGGGTAAAATATCCGACAACCTTTTTTTAACAGGCTGTATATATAAAGGTATATTAACGCCAACTGATTGTAATATGAAAACATGTTGTAAATATCTTTCGGCTAACATACTGTCAGCGATATATTTAATATGTAATAAATACACACAATAAAACCTTGATTGTGAATAAGATCTTGCAAAATAACTTCAATGGCGGTAGTGTACAGGATTTTAATAAACACATGTTCAACTTACAACATTTATACAGTTAGATACAATTGTTCGATTGTTACTCATAAAAAGAAGTTGTTTAGTAAAAGATAAATAATTTATTGATCACATTTATTAATAATCGCTATGAAAATTTAACTGTAAAGGTTTATCAAATAATTTTCTGGTAATAACGCGGTGTGTGATTAATTAATTACAAAACTGACTATTCGATTAGACGAGCAATAACGGGTTCCAAATATCATTAAAAGTTAATGAAAACTGCTGGAGAAGATGGAAGATTGCCAATTGGAATCCACAGATGAATCCAACAATATATACTTACAACGGTATGTTTTCTTTCAATCGATTCAAATTTCAAAGTAACTTTAGCGAAATGATCGACAGAACAATATTGGTACCAAATAGCATAGAATCGTGTTATACTATACCACTTGGCAAACGAGAGGTGCAGAAGAATTGCCTTTCTCCACAGTAATAAAAATTTCGTTAAAATTAACAATGCCTGTTGTTCCAGAATGTCCACAAAAGAAAATTGTTAATGTAACAAACCACCTAAAGTTGTTGCTCAAAAACTTTAAACTTTGTTAAAGATTAACAATTTTATTTAGCTGTAGTTTCTCTCAGTGGGCGGCCATAACGAAGCACCGCACTTAGCATTGTACCTTGGTATCACTGTGCGAAGCAAATGTAGCTGTAGAATGAAATGCACGTGGCCACAACAGCGCACCGCCCCTTGCCTCGCACTAAGTATAGTACCTAATCATCGCACTGCAAAATCAAGCTTAGTATTTTTCGACCCATCGTACGGAGCACTGCTGCGCAATGGACAAAGAAAAATTAATAGCTAGTGTCTTTATCAGAGAGGCATTATGGGACAAAAATAGCAAGAATCACCATAATAGTATGCTTTTAACAAAATTATGGAAGGATGTTGCACTTGAATGTAACACTACAGGTAGAATTAAAATTATTTATTCTTTAACATTAACTTTCACATAGGATTATTACAAAAAAAATATTGTAAACGCGTCTCGTATGTGTTTTGCTTCATTGTTTGGTCTTCCTGTTGGTGCTGGCATACCATCGTTTCGAAAAATGTATTCCACATCCCATAGATTATGTTCCATTCCTTCCTTGTCGATAATTATATTATGTAAAAGACAAATTGTCTTAATAATTTTACCCGCGTGTTCAACACTGGTCAATATAGGTTTATTTAGAATTTGCCATTTTGATCTCAGAATGCCAAAAGCACATTCTACCATTCGTCTGGCACGGGATAAACGTTTATTGAAATATTCCTTTTGTGCATTTAATTCGTGTCTACTATATGGTTTTAATAAATTTCTCATCCGTGGATGAGCTTCATCCGCTACTATTACGTGTGGCATAATTAAATTCGAATTAGGTAGAGGACTATCATCAGGCAAATTTAATGTGCCAGTGGTCAACTTCTTATATAAAGCAGATGCTCTAAATGTGCCACCGTCGCTCTGTTTGCCGTAGCCTCCAACCATGGTAATGAATTTGTAGTTTGCATCAACAAGGGCTTGAAGAACAATGGAAAAATACCCTTTATAATTAAAATACATTGATCCATACTCGGACAGCGCATTCTGATATGTTTCCCATCTAGCGCCCCGACACAGTTAGGAACTCATATTTGAAATGCATTGTTTAGGGGGTAAAAACAAACTGGAATAACAATATGGAATGCTAGGTGCGGTGCGTCAATATAAACTTTCGCTGGCAATGCTATCTGCGAAGCAGAGGTGATACTATGGTGCCATGCTAAGTACGGTGCGAAGTGCAGTGCTTCATTATGGCCATACCCTCATAAACTTGTAAAATTTACTTTTTTTTGTGAAAATGGCGTATCACATTTGCAAAGATGCATCATCTAAACAGTATCTATATTAGATAGATAAATACATAGATAGATAGATAGATAGATATACTTCCGGTACAAGTGGTGTAGGAATTCACAAAATATACAAAAGAAATAACACCAACACCAAAAAATAAACAACATACATACTCCCATTAGGATACATTCTGTACTGGATGTACGGAGGCTGCACGCTCATAAAAAAACTCCTGGACCGTATAAATACATTTATCTGCCAGGTACTCCTTTAGGTGAGACCTGACCTGCGCGAGAGAACCCTGCCCCAACCCTTCCGGAAAAGAATTATATATCTTCGTGCTTACGCGAATGTGTGAGTTATAGAATTTGTTTGTTTTTGCTACCTCACAACGAATATATTCGGGATTTCGGGTGGGATAATTATGTATTCGTGCGCTGGTCTGAAGGCTTCTGCAGTTTTTATGTATATATACAGCAGCTCCCAGTATATATGTTAACACGTAACTGGTCTTATTACATCAGATTTTGAAAAATGAACAAATTAATTTAGTTAATCGATAAAAAGATGTTTTAATGAGACAGATAATTATTGTTAACTTAACACATTGTTTTTGTTTACTAAAATGTGTTTGTTACTTCTGGATTCTCTTGTTGTAACTGTAGTATTAGTGTGTCAACTTATAATAACTAATCCATTTGCCTATTTTGTTTAGGGTAATATGTTAATAATACGAAAATTTGAACATAATACACTTTTATTTATATACATTACACTAAAATTATTTTACATTTTAAAACGATGTAGTTTATATCTAATTGAACTGTGTGACCATGAAGTAATGTTGTGATTTAATCACCAATCAGTTTTCGATTGCGTCCAGGCTGATCTACACATCCACCCTGCTTTTGTGGGCATACAAGCCGGCCCCCTCCGTTCATCCACTTTATATCCATTACATCTTGATTTCACCTGATATTACCTAGACAACTCATAATTTTAATATAGGATAACATTAGCAATTGTGTTTCCTTATTTTGAAAATAAAGTATTTACACAACAAATAATAAAATACAGCTAATACTGCTATGTAAAATATAAACGCAGTTAATTTAAATTTTTATTTCAAGGATGTATGTAACCCATACTGAGGTTGGTATGCAGTTATTTCTAAATTCAAAATTTTGCTGGAAACAATCTTGTAGATACTTTTTTTTATATTCACTGCCTTTGATTAGTGTTTACAGTGGTTTTTTAGAATGTTGAAACTGTGTTTATACTCCGTGCAATTTATATTAATATTAATCTTCAAATTATTAATGCATTAAGATTAAATAATGTATTAAAAATAGGCTTTTCACAATCTATATGTTTCGTTCATTTATATTTATACCTTTTACGATTCACCCCTGCTGTGTTTCTGAGAAAAGATACCAATAGCGGCAGATAAAGAGAACCGGAATTCAATAGTTGACCAGTTTAATTTTCAATATAATATAAACGACGGTAAGAGCTATTGAAAAAAGTTGATGATTCAAGGCATTATTTTCTAGTACTGTGTATATTACGGAAATTAAACATAACAAATCTCGTTTATTACACTACAGTGTAGTTTGTTATATCAACCATTACTTTATATTACTTTTACATAAAAAAAAAGTGTAACTAACTATTTTTCATTTAACAACGAATTTTTTCTTACTGTGTGAATGGCAGTGTTGGGCGTAGTTAACCAATTTTTTAGTTAAGTTTTTTAGTTATAATATTGACAACTAAAAACGATTAATTGTTAGTTGCACACAACTACATCTTCAATTAAATTAGTTGTTGCTTGACAATTTCAACTACATTTTCTCAACTAATGTAGTTGTAGTAAACAAATAACTAAAGGATTAAGTTGAAAAGAAGTTAGTTGTGTTCACAACTAACAACTATTCATTTAGTTGTAGTTTACCAAATAACAACTAACAACCAAATAGAGATGTGGAAAAGCAATTATGCTTTGCTATACATATAAAAACATGGCCGGTATGGGTCAACGGAAACCGAACGAACATATACTTTTATTTCAATAGTTTTTTTTTTTATAAGTAGTAAATGATTTGAAAAACAATTTCCTTGGTGAAAAAATTATTCCGATAGCGCTTTATCTAAATGCCATATTGTTCAAGTAATTTGTTATTCAAACGGGTGTCGGATCACTTCGTTCGGCAATAAACGAATATTGAATAAAGGATAACAGACAGAAATGTTATTAAAATAATTATTCCAATGAAAACTATTGCATGCTGCTGTTGTTTAAGGCCATTAGAATATTTTTCTTTTTACTTTTTGATATATCTGACATTTTTATCAATAAAGCATACACTTTTAACCGGAATATAAAGTGTTTGATATCATTGGAATCAACACAAATTTATCTCTCTTCAGATAGAGAACAAATAACGTTCTACTTAAGAAAATTAAATTTTAATGAAAAAACTATTGACTACTTTGTTCCGTTTTACGGGGTCGTACAAAAAGAGCGTAATTTTAGTTTCTTAACGCAGATAAGAAATGTTGATGCGATTTTGTAAAGACTCGCACCAGAAGTTTACAAATTTTTGTGTTACACAAAAGACAAAAATTTGTAAACAACGAAGTTATTGACTTGTTACGTCTGTACTATTTGTAGATTAGGCATATCCTGGTGAATATTATAGCAGTTAGGAGGATTGCCAAAATCGCGGCATTCTAGATTAAATATTGAATTGAAATGGCAACTAACGAATCATGCTTTTGGACTTAGAAAGTTACGTGGAATCAAAATATCTAAAAATATACGGGTGTTCCTTTAAAATATTAGATTTACTCTTATTTTCGGTGAAACCGGAAATGATAAAACATGAAAATATAGTTTGAAGAATTGTAAATTTTCAGTAGATACTATATTCCGAATTTCATTGAAAAGTATATATAAATAAGAAAGTTATGGACCGGGACCTATGAACTGCGACACCCGGTATACAAAAAGTCACAAGACTCAACCCAATATTGTGCTCGAAGATTTGGAGTTGGATTTCGTATGTCATACACAATTTAAACAGTCATTTCTTGCGAGATTGAGACATGATTTAATTGTTAACTGTTAGATGTTATTTGACCCAACTTAAACTAAATGTTATAGTTGTTAGGTAGGGTGAACAACTATTTCTTTTTTTTTCAACTAAAAGTTGTAGTTGCCGAATTCAGCTACAATTAATTTAATTGAAGAAAATACTTGCCAATTCAACTAACAACTAAATTGTTAGTTGCTAGACGCAGATACAACTAACTAATTTAGTTGTAATTGTTAGTTGTTAATTGGAATTGATTTTTGCTCAACACTGGTGAATTGTCTCCCGATAAGGGCTCTCTTTGAAATAAGGACAAATAAAAATTGTAAATATATTTTTTCGATGTTATTATTCTCTTATAAAGCTGACAATGAATGAATTGGATCCATTTATGGTAGGATTGCATTCTTAACATGTATCATTCGTGCCGAAGGGCCCAGTCTATTTATTGTATGACATGGCCTGCTTTCTGAATGTATATTAGCACCCGTTTATCGATAGTTCAATTGAATGCATAAGCTCTTTTAACGAGTGCTGTGCTGACAATAAACTGCTACAGTGCAGTGTAAAGGGCTCTTTACATTCAGATTCAGTATTGTTTATTCTACCAGGAGTTTATATGTATCTTGAGCCAGTAAGTCAATATTTGACAAACGCTCTTTACAAGTTCTTAGGCGTTATAGTAGATAAAGTACTAGGACATGAAGAACATTCTTCATTATATTTGTGACATCGTGGATATACAGCCTCTCCGAATGTTTTGGAATATAGTTGCGCTACGTGTTTTAGGTTGCAATACCACACTTGCAGAGCATAGTTTTATTATCAAAAGGAAGTTAGACGCATGTAGATGCAAATTGCTGGCAATTGTGTCGTTCGTTATTCCATCAATTACACATCAATTAGTTTTGTATTTATACTTATGCCAATTAATAGTTTTCTGGAGGCAACATCTTTATAAAAATGTAAAAAACTCCGATGGTACGATTCACAGAACTTTGCTTGTCAAATGTATTCCTAAATATAATATAATATATTATATTATAACGCCAGCTAATGAAATTAAAATGGCATCAAGTTATTAGTTCATTTTTGTAAAAGTATAGGTGGTATCGTCTGTTGAGTTTATGAATTCTTAACCTTGCTTTTACTGAGGCCATCTGTTATTTCTTAAAAGAAAGAAGTGTTAATTTTAAATTGTTGATAGTAGTTCTTAAAAGGAACAAAAAAAAGCTATTAAAGCCGTACTTACTCTTCATTGCTCTGGAAAGGGACATCCACACAAAATGTGCGCAATAGACCTTACTTTCACGGCTCAAATAAATAATTTTCTCATTTGAAATCTTCCTTGGTAAAATGCTTGTTTAATGGTTTGTTTTGCTTCACCAGTATGAATTAGAATGTGATAGGTGAAATTTTTGCAATATATTTTATAACAAAAGGAAGAAGAGAACGAAATCGTTAGCTACATTTACACCGCGACTACCTCGTTTATATAATACCAGTTGGCAGCTGAAATTCAATATTTGCATTTTCTAAACGACAAACGCAATCGGGTCCAGCAGGTGCAATGAACGATCTTGTGACCACACAAATGCTTAAACTCAACATTCGACAACACTTTCTAAAGTAATTTATACGTCGGTAGCAAGGTTGCTGACATTTCGCAACCGCGAGCGATTTTTTACCCGCCCTTTTTATCGGCCGCGTACATAATGAAACATTCAAATGTTTACAGGTTGCTCTATTCCGTTCTACCGATTAGTGTTGCGAACGAATTGCGACACAAGCGGCCGGTGCCGGCCAAACGATACGATGCCGTGACTCTCTTATTCTCCGGTATCGTAGGATTCACTAAATACTGCGCCTCGCATTCCGATGCCAAAGGAGTTATGGCCATCGTCGATCTACTGAATGAACTCTACACCGAGTTTGATGAGTTGACCGATCCGAAACGAAATCCAAACATATACAAGGTAAGGCGGGAGAGGAATACTGTTCTATTTCTGCATTATGTATGTGAAAGTGAATTTAATATGCTTCCAAACATCGTAGTTTTCCATTGCTTTCAAGTATCAATATTAGAAAACAACATATTTACATGGACGCAAAATAATTACACAATGAAAACTAGGAAATTACATAACATCAGATATAAAGTTATGTCAACTCTCCTTCGTCTAACTAAGGCTATAAAAAAGGAAAATATTTGACTGAAAACACTGTTTAAAAGCGCCAGAGGTGTTTGAGATTTACCTATTTTTTAAAAGCTTTACTTCAACTTGTTTGTGTTCTTAAATAACATTGTGTTGAAATAGATGATGCCCTCAAGGTGCCTACCACAATTAAGCTATTTTTTCAATAATTGCTGTTGTATTTTAACATTTTTTTAAGTAAATGCGTACGGAATGCAATTAGGAGAACGTGTTCTACAACGAGTAATTAACATGAGTCCTATCGATCTAATAGCCCTAGTAGTGTAATATATATACATGTATACAATAAGGAAACAGATGTAGGTACGTAATTATTTTGGAATTTTCATAGCTATCCTGAGGCGAACAATTACTTTATGAATACTGGTAAATACTTAAACAAGTACAAACAGATAGATTAGCATCACATTTATATAGGATTCAGAAACTAAGTAGACATAAGAGATTTATTTTAATACTAGTTACTGACTGTAACAGAAAATTAGTTTGCAGTTCTACTAGACCCAAAACCAATGAAAAAAAAAAAATAGGAAATGCCCCGTATATAATCCCCAAGTTAAATAATATAAGAGTATTATTAAGAAAACCCCACGGCTTAAGTTGCCATATTTTTGTGATTCAAAGCCACAAGTTATTGTGATGACAAATATCTTTGTAAAGGGTTGGAAAGAATAACAAAAGAAATATATTTTATTTGAAAATGATGTTTCTTTACTATTGCAATAAAGGTTTCTGAAAAACTGCTTTAGTTTAAAAATAGTAGCAAAAAATAGGAATAATTAGTAAAAACTAGCAATATTCGCAATATTCTAATATGAACACTTCTGGCGCATATATGGGCCAGTATATACAGTATAACGAGACAAAAGGTTTAGTACAACAAAAGGTGAAGATTAGGTTAGATTAGGATTGGGGGGTTTGTAACATATTTCATCGCGACCTTTTCAGATCTAATGTGATCCCCTGTGTCCTAGAAGGCGCACTATCATTTTGCCTTCTTTATTAGGCCTAACATCTTTGAGACTGGTTCGTTTATGTGGCTATATCTTGTGAGGATCTCTACTCCCAGTACTAAAAACCTTGTCCTTGCCATGTCCTCGCAATGGCACATCACATGAACTGGGGTTTGTTCCTCCTCTTGGCAGAATCTTGGACATATACCTATTTATTCTACCATGACCACTCACCGGACCTACTATCATTTTGACAGTCTTTCTTCTGTCTTTACTTAGTAGGTCTTCAGTAAACTCTCTGTTCTGTTATGAACTCTTTTACCTGCCTTTTTCCTGGGTACTTTTGCCACAATTCCTTGGACTTGTTCTGTGTCCATTCGTTGATGGACCTTTTAATTTGCGATTTGGTAATGCCGAGGGAAGGGCTAGCTGCAACAAATGACTTTGACGAGCCTCGTCTAGCCAGATCGTCGATCGCCTCATTTCCCTTCACGCCCATGTGGCTGAGAATCTAGGCCAATGTTAGTTTCCTTTGGGTGCCAACCTCATTTAGGGCGCTTGCCCGGTCTCACACGAGCTTAAAGTCAACACTTACTGAGCTGATCGCCTTAAGTGTTGCCTGGCTCGACCATCCATCTACTTCTCTGACAAAATAATGAATTGCGGCCACCTCAGCCTGGGACACCATGATATCTTTGCTGTAGCTTATTGAAAGGACCCTTCTGGGTTTATTCCCATATATTCCGGCTCTGATTATGGCGTAGATAATCAGTTTTAGAGCCGTCTGTGTACCAGTTTGAGTCCATTCTTACTGAAGAACCTTTCTGCCAGTCCTTCTTATCTTGTATTATAACCTGATACTTCCTATCGAGGTTAAATTTCTGAAATATGGTGTCACTTTGCATCACTATAAAGGGTGCTTCATCTAGTAGTTTTTTATGGTTAACACTGTGCGATTTACTTACCGATGTTTAACTGTACATAAGTCTGTATACTGTAGATCTAGCAGTTCCTTGTATATATGTAGCGGGGCCATGTTTAGAATTACTTCCACTGCGGTGGTAGGATTCGATCTCATTGCTCCTGTGACACACAGACAAGCCAGCCTTTCTACATCACCCAGCGTTCTGTCCGCCCCGCCTGACACATCTTTGGCCACGATACTACTGCTCTGTATGTTATCATGGGTTTAATTACCCTTGTATATAACCACAGAATCATTTTCAGGCTAAAGCCCCAATTTCTTCCACACAACCTCCTGCACCTGCCTAGGGCCTTGTTGGTTGTTTTTTTTTTTTTATATGTGTCTTCCATGTAACTCTTTGATCAAACCATACTCCAAGGTATTCAGCTTCTTTGACATACGAAATCCTTTCATTACCAAACATTAGTGGTTGTCAACCTTCTAGCATAGTTTTTCTCGTGAACGTGACAACTTGTGTTTCCTGAGCATTGAGTGACAGTCGCTCTTGTATACACCAGTTGTCTACAGTATTTAGTGCAGTTTGCATACGTTCTACCAGAACTTTTGGAAACTGCCCTGTAACGACTAAGGTCAGCAGCATGCCCTAGACATTAAAAACCTTTTCTGGTCTGTTTTCGGATTGGGTCCTCCACTAGGGTAGGCCACAGTAGGGAAGATTCTGCGCTCCACAAGCCTCACAAAAGGTGTTTATATACATATAAAATCCGCCAAATACATTTTAATATATCAGTATAGACTCACCACAAAGCACCGATGCGATGCTACTGGCTTATAAGTTGGTGGTTGCGCTGTTCCTATCGTCTACAGGATTGCTTGAATTCAACGTTTTGGTAGTGGCTGTACTGTCATCATCTTGTTAATTCTATTGCCGAAATTGTCTCTAGGCTACCCTGATGACGGCAGTAAAGCCATTTGCAAAACGTTGCATTCGAACAATCCCTTAGACCAACTCATACTCTAACCCAGGGTTGTCCAACTGGCGGCCCGCGATGCTATTAGTTGTGGCCCGCGTAATTATTTTTATACCTCACGTTATTTTGTTATTACTTTAAAAAAATTATTATATGGCCCGCAACCACATCAAAGGTTTTAGTTTTGGCCCTTGAGGCCTTGCAAGTTGGACACCCCTGCTCTAACCCATCGTCAACACGTCATGAGATGTTGCGCTTAGTAATTTTATGCAACCCATTCTAAAATGATTTCTCCTTCTAGGCATTAGTCATCAGCAAGAAAGATACTATCAACATGGTTCCATGATGTTGTTCTGAAATTCCAGATAGCCTCCTCAAAGATAATATATCAGTTTTTTGTATGGACTATCTTCTCGTCCTCCAAACACAGTCGGCCTTTTCGTTCTGAAATGAAGAGTCAGTGTAGTGAAATGCACTCTTTTGCATGTACTAAATCACATCAATTAATTCAGTATTGGAGTGTCTTCTAGTTTGTCCAGATATTGATTTGCTGTTTAGCTACTGTATGTGCTATCACAATGATAAACTATATTTCCTAAGTATCTCCGCAAAACTTCTTCTTGCGAGAGAATCTGCTTTCTTATTTCCCTAAAGGGTTGAGTGCCCAGGTACCCAGATTGCATTTGCACGCTTGTAGCACTTTCAACATCACCTGAGCATTCTAAAAGTCCTGAATATGTTTCCGTAAATGCTCTTACCCCGCAGATCATGCTAACACTGCTTCAATCTGAGAGTTCTATCGATTCGTGGAGACATTTCATTATCAACATTGACGACACTTTTGACAGTGTCTTTAATATCACTTGACTATCTAACATATTACAAACTTTATTAAGCTTTGTGTATACTTATCTATAGTATAACAACAACATGCATTGCAAATCGCCAGTGCGCACTTAGTGCAATATTAACGGCAACACTTAAGATCTGTACATATTGGTTGCATTTCATGTTGAGCTTGCGATATATAGGAAGCTATATTCAGAGCATTAATTGCTGAGAGATACTCTGGTTTGGGTGCAGTCTCACATTAAAGGGAACATTAATTTTATCATTAGCAATAAAATCATTAAAGAATACTTTTGTACGCTTTCTTTATTGTACAGTGTTCAGTCCAAAGCGATGACTATAAAAATAAAAGCAGATTCATTAGTCATTAATTTTATAGTACAAATTAATTGTAAGTTAGTCTTTTAATCATAAAATTTGTCATTCTGCATTTCAGTATCCATGTATGTACCTCTACAGTTACCATGTGTTATGCATGTGTGTCTGTGTGTAGTGGTAATATCAAATTGTGATCTTCCTATAATATCGATGTCAATTAACACGTTTTTAGCCGTATAATATAGTTTCTACAGGCAGTTACATAGCGTTATTGGAAAATACGGATGTTCCGTTACATTGCTTTACATATTCATAAATAATTGTGGGTTAACGTGTTAGTAGGAGAAATTGTCTCTTACAGCTGCAATCTTTATTTCTATTTGGAAAATACCTAATTATAATATTTATTATGCGAACATCTACTGCTCTGATATATCGCATAGAATAAATGTAATGCTTTACATTAATCAACGACAGCGGAACGCAGTCAATACTAATGCAGTTATTTGCCAAATAGATTTATCTATTCTTTTTTTTTTAAATTGGAGGGAGGAGGGGATCCTGCTACAATTATCACTTATGAATTTCCCATAATGTAATTTATGTCTCTATGCTATTCGATTTTCAGTATCTAAAGCCTATTCAAATTCACTTATTTTTTTGGTAAAAATATTTTAATGTGTCAAAGTGTACAAACTTGTCAAACAAAACCATTTACACTGCTTCATTTGAATCAATAGTATTGTATCGTTTAACTATATGAAGGTTTGCATTAAATTATTTATTAATAATGTTATTTCTTTCTACAAGATAGAAGAGTAAAGAAATAAATTTAATTATAAAACCTAATCAAAATTTAAAGCCTAAATAAACTAGTCTCTGGTTTAAGGTACGGTTTCGGTAACGCGTCTGGCGTCTGCGTCTGAACCGCGTGTTCAGACGCAAACTACTGGTCTTATGAACTTTACATGTATATGGGTTGCGTACAGCCGCGCAACCGCTGCGTTTGGTTGTAGCAACTGAGCGTCTGCGTGTCTACTGCGCAGTACACCAGTCTGGACGCGGTCGCTGTCAAGAAATATGTCGGCTAGCCGACAGTTTTTTTGACAGCATGGGCGCATATATGATTTGGAAAATAAAGATTATCAGAGCAAGGAGACTGCTTGGAAAACAATATTTTCTATTGTTGGACAAAATGGTAAATATACAGGTTATTCATGCTATACGACACGGAATGTTATGGCCAGAATATGTGATTTTGATAAAGTTTCACTTTTGGGATATATAGGGGTTTATTATCGCTATTTTGTAAAATTATTTTCATATTACACACGCTCTTCCAAAAGCCCTACACGTATCAAAGTTGTGTTTTTTTTAATGGAACAATCCGTATTACATTTTTAGATTCTCCGATCAGGTTTTTTTTTTAAATAATTTGAATTTTGTGAAAATCTAACGTAATTTTCATGTTTCAAATACTTTAGAAGTATTAAGTTATGTAAGCGAGATTTACAGTGAAGTGTAACAATACACCATATTTTATAAGCCAATTATTTTGATCAGAGAATGCAAAAATTTAACAATCTACACGACGTTCTATTAAAAAAAAAAACACAACTTTGATACGTTTAGGGCTCTTGAAACACCTTGTGTAATATGAAAATAATTTAAAAAAAAACCATAATGCACCCCCATATATCCCAAAAATTGAAACTTTGTGAACATCACATATTTTAGTCACAATATTCCGTGCCGTATAACGTGAAGAACTAATACAAACTCATATTTAAATTAAAATTTATTATATAAATGATATTTAGCTATGTATTACACAAGAACCTTATAATAATAATAGTTTATAATTTGGATTTGTTTGTTATTTTTGCCAATTTGCCTTCATTATTAAATGACATCGTTGCATTGTAAATGGTCATTAATTAAAATACTATAGAAAAACCCTCAGAGTTTAAACATTTCTGCAACTTCCTTTCTTTTGCTCAATACTATAGCTTACAATTCTTCTGCTTCTTCGTTTTCCAAAAGTAAAAGTAACAAATTTTTATTATTCATCGTTTGTGAGACACGTCACAGACCAGATGCATCTGTGACAGATGTCACTCCGCCAAACGCTAACGCTAAACGCTTTATGGAAACCAAGCTAGCCGCGCAGCTGACTGGCGGCTAGAGACGCACTTCTCAAACGCAGACGCGCTACCGAAACCATACCTTTATACATACGACTAGTTTATGCGAGTCCAAGTACTCGAGTACACGAAAACAGATGTACTCGTGAGTACATGTTTACGAGTAGAGTATGTACTGGAATCCTTAATTGGAGTACATATGCGTGAGTTTTAAATTATAAATTATGTTATATTTAATTATAATTATTTACTTCGTGCAATGGATTCATATGTACCTAATATTAAATATTATTTTTCATCAAAACTGTTAATAAGACACACAAACGGACCTCTGACTAACAATTTAGATTTAAAAATAAACCGAACTCAAATAAGGTATTATAAATCACATCTATGATAGAGAAGATTGGAGATTTGTTCGATTTGTTTCGATTTATAAATACGAATTGAAATGAATAGGCTTCATACGCATCAACAAAAGAAATTGACCTTTACTCCGTCAATACTATATACCTAGATGTATTTCAATTAAATTCCGGATAATATGTTTGGCATTAACTATTTCAAAAAACAAACTTAATATCATCATAAAATTCTTTTTCTTGGATTTCAGGCAAATATTATAATTATAGTATAAGTTGATACATCCTGTATACACAGTAAATTGAATACGTATACATAGATAAAATAGTGTTTCACAGAATGGATCAATAATTATATTTTTGCACATAAATGTAAAAGCATTTTACCAACACATTCAAGTAGAATAGCTATGCCGGTTCTGGCACAAAATCCCGTAAGGTTAACAAAACGGGGCAGAAGGTAATTTACTTCCGGTTTTTTTTCCGGAAGTGTGTAACTACGTCGCTGTCTGTTTAATTAGGTTGACAGACACGTTAGACAGGTAAACAAACAGCTTAGACAGCTACACATACAGCTTAGGCCCTAAGCATGTCTGCCTAGCTGTCCACCTCTATAAGCTGTATGTCTAACAGTCTATGTAAACCTGATGGGATTTTGTGCCAGGACCGGCATAGCTACTCTACTCATGCAATATGAGTATTTTTACAAATTGTTTGTTTATAGATCAAAATGTCGTAAATATAAAAGAGGTAATATATTTGAAGGGGACGAAACAAACAGTTTTAGGCTCGTTTTGTAAGCCAATAAGTTTTCTGAATCTTATAGAGCACGTGGGTAGTTCGCTATAAGAGTACAAAATCGGTTCTAAAAATAACACATTGAACGGTTTATCAATTTATCAATGCTGGAGCTTGTACCAGACTATACAGCTAATTTTGCTCCGAATTGGTTGCAATGTAGAACTTCTTGCACATCTTGTACAGTTCTATATAAATGTCTTTACCTACACACTAAAAAATATTTGCAATTCCTACGGAAAATTTCGGTAATGTATAGTATAAATTTACCAAAAATTAGAAAATATACCTAAAGCTTTCTAGTAAATTTCCCAATTTTTGGCAATTTTACCTTATAGGTTACTGGAATTTTCTGTAGGAATTGCATATATTTTTTAGTGTGTAGGTTTATAAAATCCCTATTTTTAAGTTATAACGCTGTAATCACGGAGGAGTAACACGTACCTTAAGTACATGTGCTTTTTCACTTCATAATTTTTTTTAATCATAGGGAAATTAAAAAACTTTTACCTTACACATTTCAGGTAGAAACAGTCGGTGACAAATACATGGCCGTTAGTGGCTTACCAGAGCCATGTACGACGCACGCAAGAGACATTGCTAGATTAGCGTTGGATATGATGGAACGTGCTAAGGGAGTAGTTATGGACGGGGAATCCTTGGTAAACTTTTCAGACATTGATTTCTTTTCGCCCTATCCAACTTTGTTTAGAGGATCACAATTGGAATACATTCAGGAGAAGTGGTAACCGGAGTGATTGGCCACAGGATGCCAAGATATTGTCTATTTGGAAATACCGTGAATCTAACCAGTAGGACGGAAACTACTGGTGAACCTGGCAAAATTAACGTTTCAGAAGATGCGTTTAGGTAAGTAGAGAAGTTTTCGGGAAAAGGTTTGCCCACATTGCTGTATAAATTACAGATGTCAATTTTTGAATGAAATAAGGATTCCAAAATCAACAATAAAGTTCAATGAAAAATTATTACTATATTTTAACGTTATTTTACCAATCAAGGAATACAATGCTAACAAGACATAAAACATTTTGTTTTCAATGTAGGTATTTGACATCAACTTAAACAAATTAAATACATATAGCATATATATTTATATAAACATACATTATAGCAAAATCACCTTCAATTGCATAGTAGATATCAATATTATTCATAAACTAATATAATATGAACGTTAAAATTAGAAATACCATGATATTTTTAGATGTTGTATAAAACATTGATCTATATTTATATAAATTCTATAACTAGAACTGTTGTGTTAATCTTCTAGTAAATCTAAATACTTGTGAAGGTTTTCAGGTATTGGTAATTTCCTTATGCCGCTTGGAAGTTGGAAATTTTTCCACAATATTTTCCTAACGGCACATCTACATATGTGCTTCAGCTCCGAAGGGGCAATGCCGCATCTGCTCAGTGGCATAATGCTATGACTAATCAATGCGCTATATTTTTCCAACATAATACTCCGCTGCAATTGATAATCTACCTTCTTATTGTATAAAGCACAAATATCAGTAAGCGCTCGCGAAATTAACTGCAAGCAGCTAACAAAATTGTATGGGTAGCACCCTGTATATTCAGTTAATTTATCCAAAAGCCAAACAACTATTGGCTCGTCTTCATCTTCCATTACGACCAGAGCACCGAACCGTAAGAGGATGTGCAACTTGTCTGGCAGACCCAATTGAATAGATATTTTTAATGCCGTAAGCCTGCCACAACTTTCTATTGGTATATCGATGTACCTCATTGCTTTATATTTTGGGCCATATTTGTATTCCAAGTTGGCATTTACGGCGTGATCTAAAAAATACACCATAGCACGTACGTTCTCTTCCTGATTGTCAAAATCACTCTTCCAGCCAGCGATGTAATGTGGTGCTCTCGTGCCGAATAAAGCTCCAATTAGAATCCTCTCGAAAGTACCTTCACATGAATAAATTTCATCTAATAACGCCGCCACAATTTGGGAATTCTTCAGTTGCCAATCATAACAAAGCTTAACGGCTACGTACAATACATTATGGTATTTTCCCATTAAACAAACTCCATTGTTTTTTGAGCGCGATACTTCGTGATATCGTAATATACCAATTATAGCCTGCTCAACAATTATCTGTTCGCTACATTCTCCACCTGTAATGAATTATAATAAATAAAGTCAAGTACATTATAATAGAAAGCAACTTTTGAAAACATTCTAACAAGGAACACATATAATTTTCTGACAAAAAGCTTCTCTAAAAATGAATTCAATCAAAGATTATATGTAAAAATAATCCTACAAGATAATGGTAAGTACACATGTTTCAGAGACCGCAGAAACTTGTTTGTGCTGTGGTAAGAGTATGGCAAGCAAGGAGGTGTTTTGATGTTCTAGACCAAATATAAGTCCAAGAGGGCAAAGGGTTTATTACTCGTTCCGAGAGATATATTATTACAATAATTTTGAGGTATTATAATGTATACGTCTACAATATTGTTAGAAAAAGAAAAACCGAACAAATGCATATGATATTGCAGTTTCTAGGCTATACTTAATGGTCCAGCAGATTAAGGAATTCTACATTTTTAATATTTTATATAAAACGACGCGGTGGTAGACTTGCAAAGGAAAAGATTTCTACAAATTTGCATTGCGATTTTGTATACGATGAATAAGAAAGCTCTCAAAAAGATTAAATCTGTATGCTTGATAAAATTTAGTATCTTTGCGCTTGGTTTTAGTGTAGCAATCTTCATATTCCATCTTGTAGAAAATTAAATTAACTGCAAACTCCATGCATTTTCCTTATTATCATGCCCAATGCAATAGCAGATGGGCAGATGAATAACTCACGCTGAAGAAGATGCTGAGCAATTAATAGTCATCACCGTAAAAATCTTGGCTTTAAAGTGGGGATAAAAAGGAAGTGGAACACAACTGAATGTATGTGTGATATTAGGGTGATAGTACACTGCAACCTGAAAGATCTATTGTGTCCGCTCTTCTCGCTGTATTTACAGCTGGCCGTCCAGTCCGATTACTTTTAAAAAGTGTAGAATGTCCGCAGGCCCCAGATTAGGTAGCTCTCCCTCTTCGATTTCACATGCTCCCAGGTGCAGCGCTCTTGAGTTGCACAGTGCGGCGCAGTTTGTGAGTAGATGGATGGACGTTTCGTCCTGTTCCCCACAAATACTACATTCCAAGCCTGCTTAGATGTCCGTTCAGTTTACAATGGCCTGTAAGGATCCCTGTCAATATGCGAATATTATTTTTACTCAGATTGATGCATTCTGCAGATCTCGCCTGGTTATAGGTTCCCAGAAGAGTTTTAGCTTGCCTCAATCCCTGGAGATTCTCCCAGTATTTGGATTTTCTCTGCTCTACTTTATTTTTCAGTTTCTGCAGTGTTATGCTGCTACTTATGCCGCAAAAAGGTTCTGGCCCTACAAATGGTGTTCTAGCCCCTCTCTTAGCGAGATTATCCGCTATTTCGTTTCCTTCCACGCCCGTGTGTCCCGGAACCCACAAAAGAGTTACCTTGTTCTTTTTGCCTAACTCGTTTAGTTTTTGTAGACACTCCCTAACCATTTTGGAGCTGATTATGTTTGACCTCCGCGCCCTAATGGCTGCTTGACTATCAGATATTAAATTAATCTCCTGCTTTTCATAACTTCTGTCAATGTTGACCTGGACACATCTTTCACAAAGTTGAACTTCTTTGGCATGTCGTCTCGGGGCATGTCCCAGATTTGGTCACCTGCAGGAGGCTGAGGCCTATGCCTTGCCATTCCTTCCCTGATCATCCTACGTGTGGTCCTCTTAGCTATGCTCTCCACAAAAATGTGAAGAGGAGTAAGATTTAGTACCACTTCAATAGCTGCTGTTGGGCAGGTTCTCATTACCCCAGTTATGCATACACATGCTAATCTTTGCACTTTAGAGAGATTAGCTCTCGCAATAACCAGATTAGTTCTCTTGCTCCAAGTCACTGCCCCATAAGTGATAATTGGTCTCACGATTGCTGTGTACATCCAGGGCACTATTTTTGGGTTGCAACCCCAGTTGTTGCCTGCAAAGTTTCTACAAACCATTAGGGCCTTCTTTGCCTTGTTAGTTACTTCAAGCTCATGCTTATTCCACAGAAGTTTATTATCCAGGATGAGTCCTAGATATTTCACCTCCTTCTTCGAGTCTATATCTTGCCCATCTATATTTATGGTATTGAGGCTGGGTTCTCTTGTCCTTGTGAATGGTATTAAGGTAGTCTTAGTGGCGTTGATGTTGAGACCCACTGATTGGCACCACCTTTTCGTAGTGTTGAGTCCTCTTTGAACTATAGCACAGAGGGTATTCTCAAACTTTCCTCTTGCAAATATGACTATATCATCGGCATACCCTTGACATGGTATGCCTAGATTAGTCAGCCTCCATAGAAGTTCATCTACTGTCAGGCTTCACATAAGTAGGGAAGTAACTCCCCCACAACTGAAACCCATTAGTCTTTTAATATGCAGATGTTTTTGGGTAGATGTGCCCTATTGGCTATTGATAAATAATACCAACTGGGGGGGGGGATACTCAAAATAAAATTAACAAAATTCCTTTTTGCAAAATTGATAAATTCAATCTCTTTTGTTGATCAAGTAAGATCGAGTGGATACGCATACAAACCTCCAATTACGTTGTTTGGCAATGAAAAGAAATAAACGATACTTGTATAATAGCCACAAATGTAGATATCTTGATTATTGTGCCCCAGGTCACTCTTTACACATTTCGCATTCGATATATATCTCGTTCGATGATGAGTCCAAGAAACGACTCATTGTAAAATACACATGCATCATTTTGGCTTTTGGATGTCGACTTCATCATATTCTGTAAATCTTCCTTTGCCGTCTTGTTATTTCTCCTCTCGACATTTGTGATTGGGGCTTCCTTCTTTCCTGTCCTTCTTCGTTTTCTTTCCTTCGCTTGGAAACGTTTGAATTTGGTTGAAGACTTGTAGCTTGAACAATTCTAGATTTTTTTTTCGGGTGATGACATAAAAATAATTGCTTTTCATTGTTTTACAGTGTGAAGAAATTTGCAATGGAGATTTGCTAATTGTTGCAGGTAGTTGAAGTGGAATTGTAAATCTGAGTGGTTAGGTTGGATCAGCTGTTGTGGTTAACTGAACGAGATCAGTTTCAGATGTAATGGGTGAACTGGATCAATTGTAGATGTTTTCTTTTTTTTTTTTGGATTGGATTAGTTGTAGGCTACACACATGGGATGATGTTCTTTGTTAAATGAGGTGCCATAGGGCGTTGTTTCGCATCAGAAGATGCATATAAGTGATGAAGTGTTACAGGTATCTTAAATTGGACTGTTTTCTCATATCTACTGATGCTGTGTCCATGACATTACTTTTTTTCTATCCTCCAAAATTCTAGCCTCTCATGTTGACTGAGGGGTGCTATAACTTCATAAGCCCTCTTATAACCTAACAATCCAATCCCTGTTTATCTGGAACACAGTAACCCAAATGTTGCTCAGATTTCCATCACCTATTATTAAACAGTCAAGGAAAATGCCGTGCTCTTTCACACTATTTCTAGAATTGAAATCTATCTCGGAATGGAATGCAAATATCATTGCTCCAAAGTGTTCTAAATAAGACCGTAGTTTGATGGCTTTGCATCGTGGAAGCAATAATCAATTCTTTAGCCATCCCATACCAAATTTAAAAGTACCAGTCCCAAATTTAGTTTGATAAAATTCACTCCTAACAACAGAAGCTGCTAACAGAAATTCTCTGGACTGAGGCTTTGACGTGAGGGAATCAAAGACTACGATAAAGGTTGCAAGAAATCTGCTACTCTCAAATTACAACGAAACCTACATCTTGCATATATATCTACGCATATCCATAATCCATTCTGTACAGGTTTTGTTCTTGGCGGTCTAGCGATCCTATGATCCTACCTGAAAGCTTGCGTGTCTATAGTAAATGAAACAGAATTACCGCACTAAACGGTAAAAAATTTTCTTTTCTTTTTCAGTTAATCACTCTTCCATTACACTGAGTCCAATTTCATATAGAGTGCACAAGCCAAAATTAAATTATCTACAAGATATATTGTGAAGACGGTAAAATGAAATGTTGTGGAATTATGTTAAACAGCAAGAAAGTCAAAAAGTTGCTAAGACGTCAGTTTTAGCCTTTCTGGAAAGTTTTAAGCTTTAATTGATATCCATCGTACATTCTAACTTCACATAGTAAATTTTTTTAAAGATATTCTGTATAAGTCATTAACTAATTCTCTTTTAAATAATATTGGAACAAAAAAAAATTAACGAAAAACAAAAGAGAGTGCTGAACACCAGTGGTTCTTTTATTTTCAAGTTGATGACGAGTGTGTAACGGAGTAGTTTGAAAAATTGGATTTTTCAAATATACCACGTTCTTTTAATTCATTGTGTTTAAAGTCGTTCATTAAAAAACAATGCCATCACATGGAATTTTAAAAAAAGAGGGAAATGACGAGGAAGAAATAAACGGAGACACAATTGAATCAGTAAATGCATATATATAAGAAAAAACACATTTACTAGACAATCAATAAAACCATATTAGACGAAAGAGAAATAGAGAAACAAGAAACAAATAACATTAAAGGTATATAACACAATAGACATACTTTAGCATATGCAAGTGAAACATGGACAATAAACAAAAAACACGAAAGTAAATTAAATGCGACGGAAATAGCATTTTTAAGAAGAATTGAAGGAAAGATCAGATGTGATCAGATATGATAGAATACCAAATGAAAGTATAAGGGATTCATTGAAACAGGAAGGGATAGTCTAGTTTACTGAAAGAGAACAATTAAAATGGTACGGGTATTTAATAAGAAAGGAATATAATGCACTGGTAAAAGAGATAACAGAAACAACAGGAAAGCGGAAGAAGAAAAGTGGACGAGCCAGGAAAGAATGGCTACAAAAGATTGAAGAGGTAGGAAAAAACAGGGGCAAGTCGATGACCGAAATGATGAGCCTGGCGAAAAACCGCAGAGCCTAGAGGGACTGGTCTTCCGTTCCGACATCCTAATAGGGTACAAGCATTAGAGAAAAAGAAGAAAAATTGGTTTCATCGAATCAAAGACTGAAGCACTTCCTGCATGTAATGAGGACGATTACTTCTTGTTTGGTAATAGTTGTGGGACTATCTATAAGAGCCTGCCTATTAAATAAACTGATTGAAGGAAGCTGTAAATATTGAAATACAAAGTTTCTGCATTTTATCGCATACATAGAAATCAAATTTTAATGTACAGTCACCGACAGAATTGAGTAGACACTAAGCGATTTTTAATTAAACTATAAATTTTATTCTTACTTATTTAATGATTGACAAAATCATATGATATTCTAGCAGATCAAATAGTTAAACATAAATAATATCCAAACACATAATAATATTACAAAACAAATATAATAATAATAAAATATAATACTATGTCCACTCAATTCTCTCGGTGATTGTATATATGTGCGCTGTTGCTAAAGTTAGATTGATCAAAAGAAAGCGGTGTAAGAGGGAAGTGCTACCACAAATGTCAACTACATAATTATAATATTTACATTTTAAATATAATTTTTAAGATATATGTCTTATTAAATTTTAAAGGAATAGAAGAAATTACTTCGCTACCACTTAAACTGGGTTTTTGTGCTAATGAAAGCTCTTATAAAATATCTTTTCTAGAATATTTTTAAAAATATTACTTAATTGTAAATGTTTCACTTATGAAAGTGAGAAGTGTACGGGTATTTCAAATAATTGTTAGAAATATCCGGAAATACTAATTCCTTTGTAACAGACAGCGCTCTTACACACGTTACATAAAAGCCTGATATCTAAGCATACACATAAATACATATGTAGGTTATTAATAACATTAACTGTACTTAATACATTTCTAAAATGTTGATTTTATTTTTTGACGTTTAATTATACCGTGAAAGTATACGCAGCGTTAAACATATGTATTTTTAATGTCTTTTTAAGCATTACTTTTCTAACGTTTTACCGCTAAATTCTTCGGCTTTAAACTTCGCGTTGCGTAACGAATTAAGGCTACTATCTATCTATCCATCCATCTACCAGAGTTTTTCGTCTACAAAGCAAACCGAGTTACCTAATCGACACCCTTCTATTAGAGTGTTGAAGTATTCGACCATAGCCTGTCTCTTGTATCTGGCGTGTAAACTGTTGCGCTCTGTTTCTTCGAAATTCTCAAAAAAACAGTTTAAGATCACATCCATGGCGACACAGAATTCTTGCAAATATGGAGCTTTATTGTTAGTAGTATTGTAAGGCAACTGATTTTTTGACACTGTCGTTATTTTAATGACGTATAGGAATTAAAAATCGAGAAATTGGATTACTGAATCCTTACAAGCCAACTAAGTATAGGTTACACAGTTACACTACATGTATGTATTTAAATTCGTGATTTTCAGATTGTATAGAATATATCGTATTTAATACTTAGGTGTATTTATAATAAAATATCAAATCATTAGGTAAAAATACATACACCATTACTTGATAAATTTTCTTAAGCGGTGCTTATCTAATGGTATATTTAACGTAGATACGTTCTATATGTATACACGACATAAATATTCTTCAACTTCAAGATATCTATTTTAAGTGTTTGCTAATATTTCATCTTAACAAATTTTAAAAGTGCACTTTTCTAATTATTACACATTACTTCTGCGTACACCACGTAAATCAAGTTTTAAAACAATTAGTTTTATGAATAATGTTCTGAATAATAGTTTTAACCGTGTTGTTATAACATTCAGTCACAATTCTTAAGTGAAACATATTTTTAACTAGGAATTTATTTCTTGTAATAATAATAATAATAATAATAATAATAAACTTTATTTGTCCAACAGTCACTAGACCAGTTACAGGACAATATTCATAACTAAACGTTAACAAAATGATACAAGAAAAACAAAACTCTAAATAAACTATTTTACATTTATGGCAATGCATGAATGTATTACTTGTTGCGCATACAACACAAACATAAATGACACACAAGGATAAAAAACTAAAGAATCACTACAATAATCAATTTCAAATTAACAACTAACAATAGTGTTCTTAATAGATTTTAGAAAAAAGAAATAATAAATAAATAATAATTGCATTCAAAAAAGGTAAGGTGTAAAAAGGTTTACGGGGTGCCATTCTTTAATAGCTACAATTTTACATATCCAGCATGTCCCTAATTGTTAAGTTGGTTACACATACAGGACCGTGACTAACACATGGGGTTACCCGAGGGGGTCACATTTCCGTCCATTACCTTTCAATCTGTATATCTGTCATCGTGGCTGATGGTCCAGTGACTTGCGCGCTTGGCATCAGTCATGGGGTCCGGGGTTCGAATCCCAGGGCCTGCTCTCAGAGTGAGGTTTTCCTCACTCCTTGACAAATGCTGAGAGACACCTTAAGTTGCTCCACGGGCGCAGGCGTAATAATAACTCATGGCCGGCCGATCCCCCTGTAATTGGCGAAAGCTGTTGGGGGATGTAAAGGCATGAATTATTATTATTATTATTATTATCTGTGGTATATCCGTATGTTTCCAAAATTCGCGTTCCCTTCAATATGCTGATGACTTACACATTTTTAAACATATGCAGTCGATGTTAGATTGTATCGAGTTACAGCAGCATCTTGACGGATTGTGTGAATACTGCTTGATGGACCTTCATTTCTTCTCATTATAACCTTGTCCGTAGCTCTCTTTTGTTTGTCTGTTTTTTTTTTTATTATTTTATTTCTGTGTGCTTTAAATAAATAATCTAAAATACCTCCAAGACTTCGAAGTAAAAACAGCAATAAGTCATCATCAAAAGAAGTAACCAATAAATCACTGTCATTATTATGCAAAACTAAATAATAGTTACGTAAAGATGATCTCCAGTGCAGAAACTATAAATTATGATGAATTTGTTATTGTTATGGATCTACGTGATAAACTCGCGCGAGTGCAACGCAGATGATCTGGTTATTGTATTAGGGGACAGGTTTGATAAAATTTTATCTATCCGTATGCAGAAAGCCCTTAATACTGTTAGCGAATGATGCTTGGAGCAAGAGCTTCAATTGAATTTTTAGGCAAGGTATTCCTGAAAGGTGACCAACTAAAATATTTCAACAAACTCAAATATCTAGAGGTCATACTCAATCAGAGACTGAATTTGAACAAACAATTAGAAAGAATCCGGTCTACAGCAACAATGATACATTGGTCCTGCCAAAGGCTCTTTGGGTAAACTTGGGATCTGCAGCCAAAAATGATATACTGGCTATATCAGGCTGTTATAAGACCCATGGTCACCTACGCTTCAATAGTATGGCGGCCAAAATTGTCCTCCATCTGCGAATTAGGAGGCTGGCGGGCCTTAGTGAATATAGGCTCAAGTTGATACACAACTTTAAAGACGCTGACCTTAAAGGACACCTCGCAATCCTAAACGACCTCAAATCAGAGGTAATGCCGGTTCAACTAAACTTTAGGTAACTATTCAAGGTCGAGAAGAATGGAGCCTAGGACGGAAACAATTTCAAACAGGATCCCTGGTGTGGTTCTTAGGCGGATCCAAGATGGAAGAAGTGGTGGAAGTCGGAGTTTTTGAACCGAATTGAAGTCTCTCAATGGCCTTAGAGCAGATTCTAACCATCTATTTGGCATAGATGCTTGTGTACATCTATTTTATGTACTGATAACCAAGCAAATCGCTTTGGGTCTAGGCTTGTACGGGAGTGCTTTAATAATATAGTGCAAATGCTCTAATACTAACAAAATCACACTCGTATGGGTGTCAGCACACTCATAAAGGCAAAGAGGTGGTTGACCAACTGGCCAAACGAGGGGCCAGCAGCCACTTTAACGGACCAGAACTAGCTCTGGGTATTTCGAAAGCCCAGATTAGAGGCGAGCTCCAACAATGGGAGCACAATAAGGCGACATGCCTCTGGAGTCAAACCTTTGGACAGCATGTAGCTAAACAGTTGGTCAATCCATGGCTAAATACCAAAAAAAAAAAAAATTATTCAGACTCAGCAAACCGGAACTAAGGCTACTTATTGGCCTACTTACGGGCACTCCTCTCTGAAATATTATTTCAAAACGATGGGAAATCGAGACTGCTGGGTACATATTCTGTTACTGCAAAGGTCTGGCGCTGCAACGGCTGCTACACTACAAACAGGAGACAATATCTCCCGAAGTGATGAAAAATGGCAGCATCAAAGAAAATCCTCAGAGTTGCTGTAAGCACGGGGGTTGATTGGTAAATTCATATTACGGTCGTTCACAATAGATCACTTCAATCGCGGTAAGCAGACGCTTCTGTGCCTGCCTTACAATACGATACAATACATGTAGTTCTAAAAAGTCTACCCAAACTAATTCAGCAGTTCAGCCAACAACTACTGACAATGTGATCATGGATCCTGTGGAAAGTATTGGGAAAGTGGACCAGATTGGCAGCACACTTGGCAATTTTTTCGCTCATGGTTCACTCTTGCTTATAGATAGTCAATATTCTGCGGATGATAAACGTTGCTGTAGATGTGTTTCGAGCGCCATATTCCATTCAATCGTTATTTAAACCAAGCCCTCTCTTTTATAATGTGGTTGAGTATATACACAATCCTACACGAACTTTGACTAAATCTGATTATGTGTTTGTGTGTGCCAGAACAAATAATGTTTAACGAGGTATAACTTGGGTGGCTATTGACGTGAAAAATTGTCTTGTTGTCTGTTGATACAGACCACCTACA
Organism: Cetonia aurata; assembly: GCA_949128085.1. Classification (NCBI taxonomy): domain Eukaryota; kingdom Metazoa; phylum Arthropoda; class Insecta; order Coleoptera; family Scarabaeidae; genus Cetonia; species Cetonia aurata. The sequence continues at coordinate 7,380,310 of OX421885.1, forward strand.
GAATGTTTGAACACTTTTAATGCAAAGTTATTTAATCTTCTTGATGACCAACTTCAATCAAGTTGGCCAATCAGTGATCGTTTGTAGAGATTTGAACGTGAATTTCCTAGATGCTGGGAATCCTGCTGCAAGTATTCGTAGAGTCTTTGAGTGTTTGAATTTGGTTGATTGATAACATTTTTGCAGATAACGTCACAGACAGGTATTTTTGCTCTTCAGGAAATATCCACGTTTCGGATCATAAATATCAGATATTAGATATAATAATGTTGCCACTATCTGCTCCAACGATACAGTATAGACGTATTTTCTCTGAGGAATCTATTTTCAGCGTTGGCCTTCGAGGATTATTGTATACTGTTGTTGATAGTAAATTTGATATCTTTAATGAAACACTAGTTTTAACCCAATGACACGCCACCTGACTAATTTATGACCAATTAATGACGTCAGTCTCTTGTTTGAGCAGCTAGTACCAGCTTCATTAAATATCGAATAAATGTAATAAAGACCAGAAACATAAACACGTACTACTTTATGCAATTTGCCGTTTATCTTATATTTTTATCTAACGAAATTTGCTTATAAATATATCAGTTAAATTTAATTAGTATCTATACAAAAAAATGACACTAATTCTATTCTTTTTTTTGCAGGTGCCTCAATGACGAAGAAAATCTCGACAGTAGTTTCCATTTCGATTATCGCGGTCCGATAGCAATGAAAGGCAAATCAGAACCCATGAAAGTATGGTTCTTGTCGCGACTGGAAGGACAGAAGGCTGACGATTAATTATCACCGAAATCGTGCACGTTTTAGTAGTTCGTGCGTAAAACGCGTCTAAACGAACAACAATTAGGTTAGTATGGTAATGACGTAGTGAGCAGGCCAGAAAACCGAATCGGAATGGCTAGTTTTCGTAATTGGAAGTGAAAAGTCTCTCTCGTTCACGGAATTCAATTACGCCAGTACGGCCGACGCTCCGTTTTGCGTTGAAAACTGCTAGTTAAATGTGATAGCTTTCATGCCATACACCGTTAGATTAAATTTAGATCGGCGATTGTTAATTCTTTTATTATATTGCTATACGCGCACTCCACACAATCCAAAGAACACTAATTATTCGCTGTCGATACTTCAAGGTATTGGTATTCACGTACATATTTCTTAACCTACAGATTTAACTGTTACTGCCTGATTTCGTTTAGGTGATAATTCCAGATTCGAGATTTCCTTTAAATATCTTGTAACGTACGATAGTCATAAGAAGCAACAGTAAATAAGCTCTGGTGTATCATATTTAGAACATAATATGCAAAAAAATATAAAGTGGAGTAAGTAGCAGCTTCTATCCAACCAAAAATAGAAACAAGTATAAAATCGTTTGTGACCCACGTGCCTTGCCACTGGTTATTTGCGCACACTTATTTTAAAAATACACAAAATAAATTTTTGCGTTCCATGGATTGTTTTCTGTGTTTAGTTTTCGAGAAACCGTTAACTTTGCATATACACAAATATAATGTAACTATGTGAAATACTTATGTGGAATTTTTTGTTGATTTAATGCATTGAAGGCTTCTCACGTCATTTTTTAAGCGCTGTTACATCACTGTTGAGTTAACTGCGCGCTAACTAACCACCGCTGGTTCAAATGTGTGGATGTTGCCTACTTACCTGTTTTTATTCGGGATATTGATATTTGGAGATATTTATGGGATGTACAACAATTTTTCTATTGTTTATTTTATTTGCTTCGGATCCAACAGTGTTATCAGCAACGGAAGAGGGAGCACGTGAATATACAGCGTAACTTGTAATAAGCAACTTTTTCGAGATGTTATTTAATCAGACAATTTTAAGTAAATATCCCACTGAGCATGAAACGTTGCCAACTTGTATGAAACATTTCCATGTGGTACATAAAATGAATATTAAATTGCAACATTATATTAACTGTATTTTCAATGTTTCGTTTTGACCATTTATTCCATTAATTCGTACAATGAAAATCCTAAGTTTATGTAAGATATGAAACATTTATGCTTCAAATATGATACTAAACAATTATTAAGCGTTCAAACGTTTACGAAATACTTCAAAATGCAAAATCAGAAGCCGCATGCGCATCACGTCAGACATATGTACCGAGGTTAATCGTATATTTGAACAGCGTAATATCCCACTGAACGGTGAACGGTATTTGTTGTTTTGACCGTATCAACCTGTGGTGAAGTGATTTTAAATGCTCATAATGTCCAAACTAGTCTACCTAGTCTATTGCTCTCATTTCAATATAGTGAGCGATAAAATCGAACTTGTAGATAAATTGCGAACTAGCTTGGTTGACTCGGAGATTGAACAGTGTGCTGAATCGAATTCGCGATTACAGGAAAAGATTTCTCGGATGCCTGAGCATGAAAGTACTGGCTCTCAATATATCGTCACTACAAACATGTTTGCTGCCTAATTGTAATAATCCAGCCAAAAAGCTTCCAAGAATACTAAGGGCCGATTTGCAACTAACTACTTAAAATCATTAGCTGAGGATAAATATCATATAGAGACATTTAAACCAAATGCACGACGTTGTTTCTAATGTATTAGATTTATACATTAACCTTGATAAAGATGACTTTGTTAACATAATGGGTGCTAACTAACGATTGCTTGGAGGCTTGAAATTCAAGAAGCGATCGCTCTCTCAAACCTTGTTTAATTTACTACACACGAATGAAATCCTGGTCTCTGTACCTTATCTGACATATAATAGCCACAGTAATGATATTATTTACAACGCTAATTGCAACATGTTCAATCATATAAATAGAATAAAGTCTACATGTCTAACATATTTAGATGTAAACTATGGTCTAAGCAATAGCGATAAGGTTGGGTCTCGGCTTCACTTGTCAAAACGTGGGAAATCTAAATTGTTTCGAGTCATTTTTTGATAGCGTTATGTATGTAAGCGTTTTCCACAGGTGGTGAGCCAACTGGCCTTTGACAACACCTATCTGGATTCACATATAAATTTCGACAACTTAGTTTACTGTGATTTCCTCCGAGATGATACAGTGGATTTTCATGATTTTTTATGCTGAACCCGAACGAAGACAACGAAAATAATGTAAAACTCATTCATTTAAATGTTCAGTGCATACATACATACATACATAATCCGTCCTCTTCTACCTTTCTAAGGTGTAGAGATGCCATCACAAATATCACGCCACGCTTTGCGGTCCCTGGCCAGCCGATGCGCCTGTGCCCACTGCAGATTTCTCTTCCTCAGTATCATCGCAGTCTGTCCATTCCATGTCTGTGCCAGTCTACCCTCCTCCGTCTCCCGTCAACTCCCGCCATCCATATTCGTTTCACTGTTCTATTGTCGTTCATCCGCACAACATGACCAAACCACTGTAATTGCCTCGCTTCCACTTTTTCCATCACTGATACCACCCCAAACCGTTCCCGCAACGCATCGTTCCTAAGTCGGTCTCTCCTCGTCAGGCACGCCACCGCCCTCAAATACCGCATTTCACATGCTTGTATTCAGTGCAACAGAAATAAAATAGATAAAATAAATATATTTCTGCATCCATATTCTCCTGACATTTTTTGCGTTGGTGAGCATCGGCTTACTGCAGATGAAATTCACTTTTTGCAAATTGATCATTATATATACATATACAAGCATGGTGGTGTAGCAATTTTTTAAAAAGCCACAGTCAGTGCAGTTTCAAGTGAATTAAGTGTGAAACCTATTGAAAAAGATATTGAATTTTGTGTATCAGAAATTAGTATAAATGAAGAAAGCATAACCATTGTAACATTCTACAGATCCTCTTTAGGTAATTTGGAATTCTTTTTTGACAAATTTGATGCAGTTGTGCGTAGGCTTTTGTTGTTGAAGCAAGTTGTCTTTGTGTCTGGTGATTTCAATATTGATTTGACACTTTCGTTAAAGGCGTGAGAAGCTTTTCATGATATTACGCCGTTGATACGCTATTTTACTAGAGTGACGAGTCGCTCTAAGTCAATGCTGGATAACGTTGTAGTTAATGCTAGCGCAGATTTATGCTGTGCGTCAGTCCTAGATCTTGGCTTTTCAGATAATTAGGCGCATAGTGCTCGGGGTGAGATTATCAAGCATCGCAGCATCTACATTTTCTCCATTGTTCAGTCATTGAAAGGTAGATACGTTCGAAAACTATGAGAATGTCATCGACAAGACTCTCTCTAGGATTTGAACCTCCTACATGAATGAATTTAGTGCAGTTTAATGTGCATTATATTGTTTACTTGTATGGATTATGGATGCTGGTATCAGTCTTAGGCATTGAATCGACTCGCATCTCGCGAGACGTGAAATTCTTGATGATAGATTAGAAGAATACGAGTTTGTGTTGTTCTTACGGCAGTAGAACCACTGCCGAAATGTCGGATTTCCAAAATCCACGCTGAGACGATGAAAACAGTCCAAACAATACCACCTCATATTCGGATCTCCCGATCGGAAAAAGAACAATCGAAAGTGCGCACTAGTTTGGAACCTTTCGTTCTGATTACATCCAAACCAATGAGCAGTATTTCGTTTGATTTCATGTATAGTAAACACTTGTGATTGTTCTTTTCCGATTCGTGTCCATCCAGCATGTGCGGTGCCTAATATTGTAACACCTCTATTACCACAGTATCCACACAAATAAATGATATCTACAGATTAAGCAACGCAAAACTTATTTTAAACTAAGAACTTTGCCAGTTGGTAATGCAATAAATGTTAATTAGTTGTGCACACTACCGGCTTTTGCTTGCCTCAGTTAACGGATTAATTTCTTATGTTCTTCATCAACTGGTTCTACTGATCAGTTATGTATGTAACTATTAACACACAATATATTTAATTGAAGATAGTCCCAAACTCTCTTAGTTTTTGGACGCCTTATTCTATAAAAAATGGATTGTGAAAATCGTATATTACGAATCAATAAACAAAAATTTTATTCAAGTTTAGTTTTTTTAAAGCTTTCTGTATATTGGCAACATTTGCGCATTGTTGTCAAGTTCTCACAATATTTTATTATTGAATAACAGGTGCGCTTATCTCTATCGGCCTATTGATTAATTGTAATGTGTGTGTGCAGAAATATTCAATATCTACCTAATCATCCTTTTACATACATAAAGGGCGGCGGTAGGTATGATATAATCAGAATTTTATTGTTGAAGTTGATGTTTACCAACTTTTCTCTATCTGTTAGTAACTATAAGAAGCACTTGATAATTTCAACTGCCTCTTAAACTGACAATTTGCCTTAGCTCATACTCGGCAAACTGGTACATTTAATTGCCCATGGATAAACCTTGCCTGAAGATCAAACCGTAATCCTCAGTCATCGATGGGAACGTATTTACAGTCTATATTAATGCACCTGTAATTACTTGTAATTGTAAATAACTTCTGCTATTCATTCAAGATTTTATGTTGCACTAATATAATACCAGGGACAAATGTACCCTAAAAAATGTAAACTCATTCTTTGAACATGAAAATTAAAAATAAACGTCTTGGCAACGAAAATCTCAATAAATCTCACTTATTGAATATATAGGAGATATTATCTCATACAATTCACTCTGCGGCGATAAGAACAAATAAAAGCGTAAACCACTTAGGTACTACTTTCTTTTTAAATCTCAATCAATGATTGACGATATTGACTGTACACATATATATATATCTAAATAAAAAAAACAAACAAATCAAATTGCATTGGTACTTACTTATCGGATGCAAGATATAAGCACGGTCATAATACGGTGGCGAAAAAGCTGTCACCCAATGTTCTTTGACTGTATTCTTTTTAATAAATGAAAAACTTTAGTTTTGCTTTTGGATTGTGTTTATTTGATGTCTAAATTTTTTTTCCATTAAGTAGAGAAAATTATATCGGCCAAGTGGCCGCCGCCAGAATTGATGACTATACGGGCCCGATTTATGGCATTCTCCATCACTCTTGCCCGAACTTCTAGCGATAAATTCCTGCATTCTTGACGGGTATTCTCTTTGAGGGCTTCAAGAGTCTGAGGCTTGTTGACATAGACTCGTGACTTCAAGACACCCCACAAAAAGAAGTCTAGAACGGTGAAATCGGGCGATCTTGCCGGCCAGTGCAAATCACCAAAACGAGAGATTAGGCGAACCGGAAATGCAGCCCTCAGAATTTCGGTTGTGGCTCGTCCAGTATGCGTCGTTGCTCCATCCCGTTGGAACCACATGTTCTCCAGTCCCAATTCATCCAGGAAATGAAGGAGAAAGTCGTTGAGCATGGCTCTGTAGCGCTCGCCATTCAGAGAAGGCGTTTGGCCCACGGCATTTTCGAAAAAATAAGACCCGATGACGCCTCCAGCGTAAACACCACATCATACAGTAACTTTGGGCGGTGTAATAGTTCTCCGTTATACGCGGATTTTCGGTGCCTCAGAAGCGATAATTCTGCTTATTCACGTATCCACAGAGATGGAAATGAGCCTCGTCGCTCATGATGATTTTCGATGAAAAGTTGTCTTCCCCGTGGTCGTGATTCAGGATGGCTTGAGCTGATGCACTGTCTATACTTTGTAAGGGAATATCTTCAAGTCTTTCACCAAAATTCTCTGTAAAGACCGCCCATTGATGCCCAATTGTGTGGCACGTCGTTTGGTCGATACTCCGGGGTCTTCTGCGACATCTGCGATATTCTCATCAGAACGGCTGCTCCGGGGCCGCCCAGACCTGGCAGCATCTCGTATTGTTCTATACTCTTCCAGCCGAGTAGCTACACGCCGTAGTGTTTGCCCAGTTGGTGTCGGACCACCGGGAAATCTACGTCTAAGTTCACGCTGCGCCAACACCACCGACGAATAATTATACAAAAAAATCGAAACAATTATTCCGCGTTCTTGAGGGCTATAGCAGTTTGTCTTATTGACGTGTATTTTGTATCTGTTTACTTCACAAATGTCAAAGCAGAACTGACATTTACCGCCATTTGCAAAAATTATGGCATCTTCCGATAGGATGATGAGTTTTGCGCCACACATTAGTCTCACGCGACACATGTAACTCAACAAAGGAAACGAAAACACTAATTAGGAAATTAATGTATTATTGTTTGTTTCTGAAATATTATAGAGATACTCGTATGCGAAATTCATAATTTCGAACACATTTCGTATTTGACTGAACAAAATTGATATCTCGTGGCGCCACTTTCAGTTTTAATTCATGCGGAATTTAGAAGAATACTTTTTTTCAATAAAACTAATAATAAAAAAGTTTTTCATGTGGTTCCAACTTAAGTAGACACACTGTATATTTAATTAAGGCAAGACGTTGAAAATCCACAGTTCCTATAAAAATAAAACACACTTTAAAATGGTATAAAATGCATTGAGTGAAATCCAATACATTCACTGCTAAATAATACACTTTGACACATCCTAACATAAGAAATCATCGAAAAATCAAATTACCTGTTTTCCCTGTAATAAGCACCAATATCTATAATAACGTAAAATGTTCATCTCAATGCAAAAGGAACTACAACTAGTACACTCAGAGTCTACAGACATTCTTACTAAAACGTATAACCCCTTACTATCTTACTCCATTTTGTTCTTCATGATATCTCCAAATTATTATTTATGCCATATGGATTATGTGCTTCTGCAAGTGGGTACGTATATGTAAACATATGCTGCATGCATATGTTTATTTCCAGTTGTTGTAATCAATTATACCAGTTTGTCAGGCGCTGATGCATATGTCGCAAGGAATTCTTTTAAATGTACCATGTCCTAGAAATGCGTCCTAGAATATGTCTCGCGTACGAATTGCGAGAGAGAGTCACAATACAATGTGCAGGTAAACTTCAATTCAGACTCAGAATAAAGCAGTTTCTTACGTGTATACGTAAGGAACTGTTTTATTCCAATATCAATACGTGAAAGTAGTAACACGTTAAATGTACTTCCTTGTGTCAGTAACCTTTATTATCATTCCGTAAGATATTCGTTTATGACAACGATCGTTCAGTGAACTGAGAAAGCTGTACCTACATGTTCTATATTCGTTTCTTAAAATACTATTTCTGTTGATTTTTTCAAAGATATGCATGAATACTTTAGTATTCATGCTCACTATGTTGATTATATTGTTTTCATTTCTCATGTAACTATCTATTAAGGAACAATTAAGTATTTTTTGGTAATGGAATTTCTTAATAATAAAGCAGACGGTTTAAAAGATTCTTCACTAATACACAATTAATCTAGCATAGGAACTAGTAATTACCTCGCTAGTACTTCAATACGCCGAAGATTGTTGTCTAGACACCTCTGCTTATCCTCAGTCAATAACACATTCAGAAACACTTTACGCCTATTAGTTATTTAAAATTGTAATTGTGTTTCGTTTGCCCATTTGAAAATGCCCCGCCTTTGCCTTTATTGAAGTTGTTTAGGAGGAAATAGAATTATTCATTAGGCTTAGAAATACACTCCGCCAAAAAAGTATCGCATAATCTTTGTTTGTAGCATAAAGTTGTAAATATACTTTAATGCGCTCTAAGATATAATTTCTATGATTGTTTAAATAAAATACAGGCCAAATAAAAACAAGAACTCATACTTGAGATTTTTATTAAAACAAGAAATTATAATTTTGGAAAGAAAAATGTCATAACAGTAGCTTTCAATACTGAGTATTGCCACCTCTGGCTCTTATGACCGCTCGCATACGGTTTGGCAGAGATTCGATTAACCTCCGTATATAAGCCTGATCCAAATTCTCCCACTCGTCACGGAGAGCATTTGCTAGTCCATGCAGGTCCGCTGGGGCAACATTTTGGGTTCGTATCCGTCTGTGAAGGAGGTCCCACACGTGCTCGATAGGGTTCATGTCCGGACTTACCGCAGGCCAATCTAAAACTAGAATACCAACATCGTTAAGGTATTCCTGGACGATTATTGCAACATGCGGTCGTGCATTATCGTGCATGAACATGAATTCGTTTCCTATAATTGGCGCATATGGTACTACATGTTCTTCTAAAATGTCCGTTATATACCTGTGGGCAGTCAGTGTACCTCTGTCTACTGGTACTAACTCTGTACGACTTGTTAAACAGATGCCTCCCCAAACCATAATAGAGCCACCAGCGAAATTAGGTCTAGGTCTGATATTACACTGCGAATAGCGCTCACCGTCTCGTCTGTACACTGAGATACGCCTATCTGAGGTGTAAAGACCAAATCTTGACTCATCTGTGAAGAGTATATTGGCCCAGTCATTAATGTTCCCATTTACATGTTCTCTGGCAAACTTTAAGCGAGCCACTCGGTGGTTCCTAGCTCTTAATCCACTCTGTCGTAACCTATTCCGAATAGTTTGAGTACTCACACGAGTATTTCTGACTCTAGCCAAGTCGTTCTGCAATTGTCTCGCAGTTACATGTCTTCGACGTAATGCTTGTAGTAGTAAATAGCGGTCATCTTGGCGAGTAGAACATCTTGGACGATCTGGTACAGGTCTTCTACTGTAAATGCCTGTTTCCCTATATCTGGCTACGGCTCTAGAAACACTTGACTGATTGATGTTCATCAAATTAGCAACGTATGCTTGAGATCGTCCATCTTCGATTAAAGCAACTATAGCAGCCACTTGTTCTGAAGTTAAATTGCTCATTTTAGTTTTAAAAGCGTTGGTACAGAACTCTGACTTCACACTTTAAAATTTGTCCGTATATGAAGACTTTCAATAAACAACTGAACAAACCTTACACATATGCATTTTTCTAAATATGTTCTTTTAGAAAAAAAAAAAGTAAAAACGCTAAGTTCCATTATTTTGTTAGTGTTTTTATAGTTCACATACACGAGGCAAACTTTTTGTGAACGTATAAAAATATCTTGGTTCATAAATGCCCTTTTTTAGTTTATGCGATACTTTTTTGGCGGAGTGTATATAATATGGTTTTAGGGCATTCAGAAAAAGAGACAAGATCATATTTTTTGTTTGGGTCTACATGACTTCATTTGAGCTATATATTTTACAATCTCTGCAAGATACAAGGTAAAGATAAACTGCCAATTTTTGTTACATTATTGGCCTTATTATTTTAATTAGCTAACATATTAAAAGTTTCTGTTATAAGAATTGGGTTATCATAGTTAAATTTCATCAAATATTCAGCTACTTCATTTCGTCAGCTCAAACCATTTGACAATAAAATATCGAAAAAAAATTAATAATTTTTGTTGTACAGGGTGCTCCAACTACTAATCCACGATCTTTAGTTTCTTACTATGAATTACGGCTGCATTGATGCGACTTTTACAATAAAACCCGATCTGAAGAAGAAGTGGAATATATTTTTATCTTCCAAAAACGTTTCGTTACACTGGAAATCGACAGTAACTTCCTTATTTAGAGCCAATAGCGTTTTTTTTTACCTTGTTAGAATTCCCTAAGGGCATAGCACATGGTATTGGTTTATGAACACTCTGAACAACATTTAGTTGCTATTTTGACAGAACCCTTTTTGTTATTGCTGTTGACCTGTAGGGAAATCTCATCATCATCCGTGACAGTTTGTGAAATATGTGAAGAAGTTAGAGTTAGTAAAATTTGGACACCATCGTACGGATTTCAAAAACGCTTGAATTTCGACGCAGAAGACAAATTGACTTTAAATAATATATAGGAATATATTTTTATTTATTTAAGTACCTGCAAATACAAGAAAAACATATAGGAAATTCAAATGTATTATTTAATTGGATAAAAGTGAGTTCTTTCTCTTGTTACTTTTCTGCACGAATATCTCTGCAATCCCCGAATATTTTTTGTTATTACTATCTTATTACCTTTCGTCTACTATGTATATCAAAAGTTCTACCCTGCCCTCTAAAACTCGTAAAGTGCCTTTAAAATACCTTATCATTCGCTAACGCTAACGCAACTCTATTTTCAACAATTATAAAGTTAGAATTTGTAAAGTTTGACACATGTCGCACAATAATTCACCATTTTGTTGTGTACATCTTTAACCACTTTTGGATTTAGTAAAATTCGATATCTTCGCCTCTACATACGTTTTGTTGGTTTCTAAAATAGCAGACCTTACCCTCCGCATGCTCATTTAGCCTTTTCTCTTATGTGTATATATTTACTTTGGTATATAAATTTATTTGAATGTAATCGCCTTTCCGTATTGTAATTATAATAAAGAGTAACAATTTTATTTTCTTTCCAGAATTTATTCCCGTTTTGTATTCGTGGAATGTAAGCAGCAACGTCTATTAGATCCACGAGGACACATCACTCTACTCAGTGTAAATTATATGTTCTGCACTTCAATAAAATGACGTCAGACATGTATTTGCTAGTTAATTTAGTGTAAATGTAAATAAAAAGTGTTACTGAATTAGAAAGTTATTCAAATACTATTGTACGTTGACTATAAATGTACAAATAGAAATTGTCAATAAAGGATTTAAGAAAATGTGTCTTTCTATATGTTACCTATGCAATTTTAGGATTACAAAAAATAACTAGTGCACTATAATAGATTTATATATAATGTATCTATCTAACAAACTTTAAAGTACGCTCATGTTGTATATTGAAATACTTTCACTTAATACTTAATACATAAAGGTGAATGCTACAAATCTATATATCCATTATTGACTATAATTGTGGATACAGTAGATTAATGAAAGCGAGTTCTATATAATTTCCATGCACGCACCTGCATACTAGTATTTCAGTAAGTAATTATAAAAAGTATACACAAACAATTTCAAAGCACGCAATGAATATAAGTAATACAATTTCCAAACAATAATTCTCGCATTCACCTTAACATTATTATTAGAAATCTCTCTAAGTTTTCATATTAAACATTATATGCAATTAACAAGTACGAACACTCGGCTACAAATATAACGGTAGCAAAAGTAAGTTTCATTAAAATTCTGATACAGTAGTACTTCATTTCCTCTTCCTTGTGCACACAAACAATTTGTGAACCACATAAGTAAATTGGTTAAAATTTCAAGTGACCGCAATACTCGTGGAACAAAGGAAAACTTTAACGAAGCAAAAACTAGCTTTCGATTTATGTGCGAATTAGAAGTATGGCTTTTAGCGTTTAGTTGTCTTAAAAAAATATGTGTTGGTATAGGCAAGCGTTCTTAAAAGTGTGTGTGATAGGAGACACAACAGGTAAAGAATGAAGTAGTTCACCTTGTCGTCAAGGTGGCTGGGGCCCACACCAGCCACGGTATGAGAGATCAAGTGGTCGGTGTCCCATTACGTTCTTCGGAGTCGTATATTATCAACAAAGATTTGCTTAATGCTTATATTATCTTACTCGCCTACGTTTTACTATACTGTACCAAGAGTAACAGCTCCAGATTTTTTTTTTAACTAAATGCTGTTTTAACTGTCACCCTCTTAGTTTCATAATACTGCAAATATCACTATAAACATGGGTTTACCTAAATAATAATAAATTAAACATGAAGTACATTACACTACATCAAGTTACTGCGACGTCTTCTCGCTAATAAATGCTGCTTTGTTATCTTAAAAGATAAAATCTCAAGTAATCTTACAAGTAAAAGTAAAAAATTACTTACGAAGTCAACACAAATTTATTCTATGTTTACGCAGAAAGCGTAGCAAACTTTCTCGACAAGTTGCTGGAGCATCAGCTGATTCTTCTTATGAGGCAGATCACTTATTGATTGTGAGTGCTTACAATGTTTAAGAATAGATAGATTGAAAGAAACAGATTTTTGGCTCCTCCTCCACGACACATGATGTAAGACCTTTATTATTTCTTGTTTATGTATAAAATCATTAGTGTATTCGGTCACGAGATAGACCCAGGCACAATAAGATAAAGTGACAAGCAAAAGAAGCGTTTGACAGTATAGATTCTAAATAAAAAAAGGCTTCAACAAATGGAGTTTACAACAAGATTTTAAAATTTACGCCTGTAATTATTACATTTGGTTTTTCAATGTCTTGTATGTTCTTATACTAGACTTCGTTTCTTTTTATATTCTTTTAAAATTATGATGTTATTGTTTTTCACCATCTTCTGTTTACTAAACACCAATTCAAATTACATTTCCTGAAAGTTACAGATGCTAAAAGTAGCGATAGGTACTTATAGGAATATCTATAGCTTTTCGTTAAAGAAGATAATTCCATAGGTACACTCAGAGATCGACAGGGATTAAATGAACCAAATTTTGGCCACGTTAACAATATTGCGAGGTTAAATACAGCCAAAGCAGCAAGTTTTGTTACTTTAACACGTTTGTTAGCATTTGAATTTTCATTTTTACTAGGAAGCTTAACTTTGTTACATATAACTATAATATAGACACCATCAATTTGACCCGGTCGGAGGTTGTGAAGGACTTGGATATTTTGTTTGATTGTAAGCTTACCTTTATCAATCATATTCAAATCAACTATAAGCAGGCGAAACGATGCCTAGGATTCGTTATTCGACCTTTTGGTATCCGCACTATATGGAGTCGAAATGTCAATGGGAGAAAATACAGCGAAAATTTGCCAATTTTTTGTGGTTTCTAGTTGATAATATCTTTCCAGAAAGGAACTTACAAGGAGTAGGCAAGAACTGCGAAACACAAAATTAAATGAGTAATATATTATTTGAAAGAGCAAATTAAGTGTATAAAAACTGTAAATGGGTTTGAGTGTATGGGCCTTAATTTTTGAGATATAAAGAATTTTATTTAAACAAACTGATAACAACTGATTAGTGTATGTGTTGCCCAATTAGTTGAGGGCACGAATTACGAATTTTACCAGGAAGTGGAATAGGTTCGAACCCTTCTTAGTGACATTATTTTTCTATTATCAGTATTCATTTTTTTTATTTTTATTCGTAATATATGTGATTACTAATAATCGCTAATAACATATACAACTTTTACACACAACATTGGAAAAAAAAATAATTATAATACAATGCAATAATTATTTATTAATAAATAAAAGAAGGAAAATGAGGTACGAAATCGTCGCACACGTGAACTTTGGAGATGTTTTGGCAGGTGGTATATATAGTGACAAAGTATTTCGGATTAAAAAGAATGTTTATAATCAATTTGTTGAAACACGCAGTACAAAACAGCTCGTTACAAGATGGCAATTGCAGATGTGGGTTATGGCTGCCGTTGCCGAATTTTATGAGGATACAGAAAATAATTGCATTTTTCGATTTGTTGCATCTTCCAGGTGGGTGTCAGATTTATGAAAGAATATAAAATTTCAAATCGTCGTGTAGTGCGATATCTATCCGAGAAAGAAATCGCATCACTGATGAAATTATGAATTCCATAAACATTGCACCTTCTTGGCTTTTTGTATCATATTCTACAATTTACAGTTACAAAATTGATTTCCTTCGAAAATTTGTAAAGAATATATAATGTAATTATATGTAGCTATAAATATTATGACATTAAAAAAAAAAATGGAACAGCATAGAAAAGTAAAACCTCTTGGAATGCAATAAAAAAAATGAGTTGGTTAGAAAATAAACACCGAGCAACTTCTATACGATTAATCTTTAACAAGTTTTAAGCACTTTTCTGTGCTGTTTTTTTTTTTAATTTTATATGTCGTGTAATAACTATAACAATATTTCTCACCTAAATGATATGCATTTCAATAACTTAAATCACTTAAAAATGTCCCTCTCCGAGTATTATGACAGGCTTTGTCCCTAAAATGAATTTATTTTATTATTGTTACCTCTACTTAGATTGAAGTTATTTTAAACTAAGGTAATTTACTTATTCCTAATGCACTCTTACTTAGTATGTTTGTTTTATGTCTTGTTCTAGGTGTAGTTGTCCGGTAATTGGATTTCATATTCTCTTGGACAAATATTATTATTATTTTATAGTTAGATTAACTAAACATTGTAAATTAAAATGAACAAGCGTTATCCGTTATTTCAACTATGTATTTTTAGAGTTAACGAAAACAATCTTTATTATTATTATAAATTATACATGTGTAACTTATAATTTGCAACATATATAATGGGACGGATTCGGTCCTCAATCTTTCGCTCGGGTGATGTGGGACTGCTGCAATCCTAGCCCGGTTTTAAAGACTCCTATGTTGTTTCTTGTTTTTTTTTTTTGTGTTTCAGATGTCTCCTTTGAGTATTTTCTGTTTTATTTTCTTTCGATATTGTTTCGGTATTGTATATAATTTAGGGTTTTTATTGTATTTGGTAAGTTCTTATATCTATTTATTGCGCCTGCTTCTGGAACTTTTTCATATTTTTTTGTTTTACTGAATTTATACGTATGTGTTATGTTCTTCTTGTTCCGTATCGGTGCACGTCTCTGGTAGTTCTTAACTTTGTATTTGTTTTGTATGAGTTTCTTTTTGATTTTGTATATTAGTAATAAGTTTTTGAATTTTATTATTTGTTGTATGTTTATTCCTTCCGTCTTTCTGTATACTTCTGTCGTAAATAATACCAAATTTTGTTGAAGTTGTAGTCTGATGGCCTTTTTATTTAAACTGGTCGAATAAAACGCGGGACTGTTTCCTAACGTCATTTATTCATGAGCATAGCATAACATATACTGATTACTTCACATGTCTCTCGTCTGCATCTATCTCCTGCTGCCAACTTCGTGTGTGATAGCGGAAAATTTAAAATTCAAATATAGACTACCACAACTCGGCTGTCCTGACGAGACGATTGTCCCAATCGTAACAAGAACTAAAGCTTTTACTACTTAGATTTAGTTCGGTACACATTCTCACCTTTTCATGGAAGTAAGAGTCCACTGATTCTCCTGTTCTTTGTGTTCTGTTGACCATTTTCTTATATTTATCTGATGTCACTTCTTCAATTATGAATGTCGTCTTAAATAAATGAGCAAAATCTTCCCACGTGCTAATCTGGCTCCTCCTCGTAGCATACCAATACTGTGCTCCCCCTACCAACCTTGTTCTAGCGGTTTCTCAGATATAATTGTCCGGAAGATTGTGCAGAAGCTGTGCACTCTCTAACATGTAGATCCAACCTTCGGCGCTATCAGTGCTACCATCAAACGTCGGTATCATCGCTGCATTGCCTACAGGGGTTGGTTCTGGCGTTGTGTTAACTATTCTTTCCACTAATCTTTCCAATAGCGCATCTCTTCGCCGGTTTTCTACCATCATTTGTTCCAATAACTTTGTAATACCATCACTCCCACAATCGCTCCTGTTTCCCGCGTCCTTTTCTGCCATCTTGTCGCCTACCTCGTATTCACCTTGGCTTTCCTCTTCGTGCTGACTTTGAAAACTTTCGAACGACACTAGACTACTACAAACCAAATGTAAGTAAATATTTAGACTACATCAATCAAACTACAAATTCGGAACAAATAAAGTAGTTTGTTAACAGCAGCTGCACTATATTTACCAATTATCATTTTATGTCAAAGAAATATAAGGTTCAGAATATTTTTATTTTTGATTTGCAGCGGTCAAAAGCCACCGCCGGTTGTGTGGCATAAGTCGCAGGTTTAATGATCACACCTCGTATAAGATATTGTTTCTTTAGTTACTAAGATTGCAAATCCAGAAAATAAAACATTTTTATAACAAAATAATGATTGTTATAAAGTCAACAGTCGAAATAACTGAAAAAATTCAAGTGCGTTCTAATTGTATGGCCAGGGACTGTATGTAACCAAAATAAGGTGGAATTTAATTAAAAATATTTTTTGCGCCTCCGTCCAGAAACACTGATTTTGCATTACTATAAATCGGCCGGAAACTTACCATTCTCCGGCCTAGGCCGGCAAAAAGACCGCTATTGGTTGGCAACACTATATTGGAATTACTGACATTTCTGCCATTAATTATACATTCGATAACAGATGACAGAATTCTCGTTACACAATCTCTTAATTAATTCATATTCATTCTATTTCTATTTTCGGAAGATTTCTCAGGTAATAAATGGTTAATAACTTCACACACAACTTCCGTAATATGAGCTGGGGTCTCCATTGTCCTTATCATTGACGAATATGTAGCGAAACTACCAAGAAAATTAAAACGTCAAAATACTAAGGTATTTTAACCCTGATTTCCAATTCAAAATTCATACGTAATAAGTATTGCCAACCTGTACTGTTAACTTCCTAGCGTTAATTTCTTTTATTATTTACAACAAAATTAGGATTTGTCGGCTCAAAAAATAGTGTGTAACACACGGCCAGAAACTCTTTTGCGAGTATTCGCACTTGTGGGACCTCGGCTTCGCCTCGGCCCCACAAACCGTACTCACACTCGCAAAACTATACTTTCTGGCCTAGTGATACAAATAACTATTAAAATTACGACGATGACATTTGACAGCATTTGACGCTAATAAAGAGACTTGCATACGCCAACATATCTAAATAAGTTGAAACATAGTGACTGTAAGTGAAGGTAGCGTAAATGACAGCAACTAAAGATAATAACCGATACATATGCTATTATATCTCATACTGCATTTGGAGGTTCAGACGATCTTAGTGAGAAATAAGAGAGGCGCCATCACGATAATTTCAAGTATTTCCTGGTACATATAGGCAGGAAATTTGGAAATGGGTAAGTTCAATATCATAATTACATTCAATTAACTACAATTTTGGTTAGTCTAGTCCTAGTCCTTTTCTTAATACCGCTCACTTTGTCAAATGAACAGTACCTACTTACTGTTTAAATGAACCCAATGGGTTTGCTAAATTAATAAAATAAAAGTAACAAAATAATTTTAAATTTTTTATTAGATTGACTATAATTTTTGGTTGTTACACAATATTTTGTTTAAAAAAGCCTGTTTTGTATTTCAGTGTATGGTGTAAACATATTGGGTTGTTCGATTAGAGAAAAAATACTTCTCCTGCAAAATAATTGGGCCACCTTGTATAATTTCCTTTGTTTTTTATTCCTTGGTTAGATAGCAGAGACGTCAGAGTACTCTCCACAGTTCACGTAAAACTTCCTCATCATATGGTTTTAGCCTTTTTTCAAGAAAGACCAAGTAACACTAAACACAGATATCTTACAAAAGTAGTTTTTAAATTATCCAGTAGAATTTAAAAAAGAAAAGAAAACTAATCAGATTCGGCAAGACATCCGATGCAACCGGAAGTCATTCACGAAGTTGTTTTTTCTAAATGGATGCTTCACTCCGTAGTGTCATCCCCATATATATTTATTTATCTATACTATTCTGTACTTGAATAGTACCATTCCGATTGAATGTATGCATGTATAATGTATATGCATACAGTGGTAATGGTAAGTAAAATAAATGTGATGGTAAATCCATTGCGGCTCGTCAGAATTAAGCGAAACATTTTGTTTAATAAAGATTACGTAATAATCACATATAAAGGTTCGCCGCTTACTTGTTGTATAAGTTTTATCATTACATAATAGTTTAAGATTCGAATAGATTATTTATAGTTAATTAAACTTTAAGTTAGCGAAACGTTTTGCGAAGCTGTCCTGCAAGGAAAAAATAATTGTCACGCAAGTATATTACGTTTGCAAATTTTATGTAAGGCAACGAAATAATGACGGTAATAAATATTAAATTACAATAAATAAATCGCCATAATATACATGCCGCAGTATATACATATTATACATGTGTGGTTTATAAAATACATACTACATTTGGCTCCATTGTTACATTGTTCTTAGATGTACATGAGACATCCTTATGCTAATGCAATTTATTAATGGCTTGCCAATAAATTCGTTTATTATCGTTTATTATTATTATATATACTATTTTCTGAACATTTTTTTCCAGTAAAAGAAAATAATGAACTTTATTATACACTTGCTATTTCTATAATATTCCATTGCAGATTTGTTACCATAAGTCTCGAGTGCAACAAAATTTTATCTTAAGCATAATATACATTCAGCAAATTAATACAAATTGATCATTTCTAGCTGTAATAGAATGCAAAAATCAATTCTAATTTTTTCTTAATGCTAAGTTAGCAAATTTCACATTTTTTCTTTTTTTTTGTGGAAGCCGTCTGACATAAAGTCCCTGGAAACACTGCAGCCTCTTTGCTTAACTTCAGATCTTACTTTGCGTAAGCTTTCATGTCCTACAAGTAATCCACCATGAATTATATTGGTTACATAAATTGCGAAGGTCCAAACTTCCAATGTACAGTTGACGAAAATAAAAAATAGGACAACTTTTATAACGCATTTTGATTAAAAGTAAGCGTCTTAAATGCGACTTTCATTTTTATGGTATGTCTGTCAGTTTGACATATAAATTCATATATTTGTCATAAAGTTGAAATGCCGCAGCTAAGTCTTTTATCGAAAGCAAGGATAATTAGCAAAGCAGAAAATGGTTGGTCTATAAGAAGAATTGCAGAATTGTATAATATTAATCGTAATACGGTGCATAAAATTCTCAAGAAATGGAGAAACGAACAAACTCTTAATAGACAGCCCGGTTCGGGAAGACCTAAAAATTCTACACCCTTGCAAGATGATGCTTTGGTAATGCACTTGAGGGAAAATCCTTTCGATAGCGTAGTTGATGCAGTTGCAGCTAGTAATTACCCTGGGTCTTTACGCACAGCTCAGAGTCGTGTAAGAAAATCGGAGTTGCGTTGTCGTTATGCTGCTCGCAAGCTAATTCTCAAACAAGAACATAAGGAAGCACGTCTAGGTTTTGCTTTGGAATTTTTTGTTTTTGATATAGATTTTTGGAGAAATGTCATTTTTACTGATGAGAAAATATTTCAATCAATAAATTGTGGCCGAGTTAGAGTGTATCGTCCCGCAAACACACGCTTTGAAGAAAAATACATTAGTAATAATGTTAAAAGTGGACGATTTTCGGTAAATATGTGGGCGTGGATATCTATACACGGACCAGGTGTTTTGTGGCATATTGAAGGCAGATTTAACGCCAATTCTTACATACAGATACTTGAAAATGTGATGCTACCTTCCGTCGCCCATTTCTTTCCGCAACAGGATTACATATATCAGCAAGACAATTGTCCAATCCACAAAGCCAATAATGTCACCAACTGGTTTACAGAAAATAATATAAATGTTCTAGACTGGCCAAGTCGAAGTCCAGACTTAAATATAATAGAAAATGTTTGGGGGTTTTTAGTAAAAGTCATTGAAAAGCGCAATGTTAGACCCAGAAATTCAGAAGAATTATTAAATGTGCTAAATGATGCATGGGAAACTATCTGTGAAGAGTACTGTATCATTTATACAATTCATTGCCTAGAAGATTTAACGAACTTATACGCAAAAACGGCGCCATTATTAAATATTAATTTTTAAATGTTTCTATTATTTGGTTGTATTGTTGAAACTTTAATTTAATTTAAAGATGTTTTACAGATGTTCTTTTTTGGAAAAATAAATGAACTACTCTATTCTTTTTGTCAATCTTTCGGAAACTTTTCGTAAACTAATATTTCCTCGTGAATTTGCACGCAGTGTATTTACCTGTTATCCTGTCATAAATCAAATTGACATAAGTTACAATTACATTAGAGTAATAAAGTTGTCCTATTTTTTATTTTCGTCAACTGTACATCTTGGGAGAAGATTGGATATTAGGTAGGAAACAACAATTGACCACGGCTCATTTGTTTACGAAGAGTCTCTCAATATAACGGGTTGAATTTCTGTAGTGAAGTGCTTAGCGGATACTACACAACAAAATATCATTTATAAATTTCAATCCAAAGATCTGATGGTATTTAATTTAGTTATTGTGGATGGCATCGTGTTATCTGCTGTTATAACGGCAAATGTAGTACTTTGAGTTCAGAACAAAGGAAGAAGAGAGCCAAATGATTGTGAGAAGAATTATGATCTGTCCAACACTATGTAATGGCTATTCATTGGGGTTTGCCTCAGGAGTTGAAGATCTGAGAAATTTTATCGAAGATCTATGAAAACAAATAGGCTTTGAGAGTGTAGTAACTTCCTTAGCACCAAGTAGTAGATAAATTCTGAAACCTTTACTACAATGCCAAGAAAATCAATTTCTAGTAAGGTTCCCTTTTATAGGATCAGTTATTTCTTGTCATATTTTCTTCAATTATGAAATTATAATGTAATATAGTAGCTATAAATAATGCGACAATGTATTTACAAAAATGACATCGCCACGCTACAGAACTTTTTCCAGGTACTGAAGCATTCAAAACAAAATTATTATTACAAAAGAAATATTTCTACATACACAACTCAATCGCTGGTGTCATATTAACGCATGTTCTTTTTTAATTGCTGATATAAAAATAGTCAACCGCGTACACCGAGGGAAAAATATGGTTTATTTAACCATTTATCAGTTAACTAAATGCATATTTCTTTTTAAATACAACAAAAACTGTTGAAATAACCTTATCATTTTTCTCACTGTAAAGAAAAAGACTTCAGGACACAGCATGTGGCTGTCATACTTCCTGTTTAGTTTTTGTTACACTATCCTAAAAAATAAATTAGTAGGTCCTGCATATTCACGGTTATCGAGCCTAGGTTTCCGGGTTCTGCCCTTGGACAGCAATAGAAGCAAGTTTTCAGAGAGTATTCCATACAATTAAGGGTAATTGAAAAAGCCTACTGCTTTAGTGAAGTATTACAAAATTATGTTAAGTCTTGTACTTGTACATAGGGACGCGGTATCGAAACAAAAGTATCGATGCTCGGTATGGGAATAGTATCGATAGCAAATATCGATACATATGAGTACTTAAAGAAAAAAGAATCGACACTTAAACACTCGATACTTTAAATTTGGACGAGTGCTTTTCAAAATATAATATTCTCTATTGTTGACAGTACGTACTTACTATTTTAGTGAAGAGTTTTGTCGTGTAAATCGTAAATACAATAGAAATAAGTATATTTTAATAAAACAAAGACATGTGATTTTAAAATTTTATTATATTGAAACGAAATACATTCAAACACAATCTCTGAGATTTTAATAAAGAAAGAATTCTCGAAGATTACGGGTTAATAGTCATACGTTTAGTTTCTTACCAATATAGGATAGGCGTGTTAGAAGATAAAGTGACTGTAGAAAGTAAGAAATATCAGTATTCATTCAATATTATTTTAGTAAGGTATCGATAAAACGGTATCGATGCCAAAAGTACTTGGTATCGTCACTAAAGTGTGGATACTGTACTGGTATCGAATTCGCGTCCCTACTTGTACATCCTAAGTAATACAATAATTATTTAATTTTGGATCCAGGATTGGAACATCAAGATTAATAATACTTTGTTTCACGAATACTTTATCATTTATTATACTAGGTGTAAACTGAATTTAAACATTTATTCAATTATTTTATGCACTATACATGGCTATTCAATTTTACCAAATTTGCACTATACATTATAGAATGTAAATTGTCGCTTATGTAACGTAATAAGCTTAATACTATTAATACATAGCGATTTTCACATGCAGTAAGAATGTATTTAACAAAAGAAATACAATTGTCGTTGGCTAAACACAACTTCGGGCAGCAAATGTTCGTAAGAAATTATTGTAATGTAACGTAGGTTATGTAACAGTCATAAATAGGCATATACACCAACAGCCGGTTTTCTACTCTAAAAATTTCGTGTATTCGTTAAACCTTCTCGAGTGATAATAAAATGTATCTAATTATATACTTAGAACGGTATATTTTTTATATTTTAGTGAATTTCGAAAGTGCCTTGTAATTTACGTGCATTTTTCTAAATAATTCCACAGTTGAATAATTTATAAGCATTATTATAATGAAATCAGTAGATCTGTATGAGAATTTGCTAGCTGTAATTCCAGTAATTTTAATTGCTTGTAGTTTGCTTACCATTTCTAGGTCTGAATATAATAAAAAAACAGTAGAATCTTGTTGTTGTCTTGAAAATGTCCTGTATTTTGAAGCCACCAAAAATGTATCTAACAGTTACTGTGATATAATTCCAAGATAATGCAATCGCAGTATTTAGGTGAAACCACAAGTTGCATTTCTGATTATTTTTTAGTAAATAACAATAATAATCATCTTTATTTGAAATATGGCATAAACGCACATAAGACTAGTTGCTAAAAGAAATTGAAAAATAATAAAGTAAATAATAAGGATGATAACTAATGGTATGCTAATAGCTATTTCTGTTACAGTAATCCTCTAACGAACAACTTAATTGACATAAATATTTTTTTACATTATAACGAAAAGATTTGTAACTAATTATTGACCTTAGGTTATTTGGTAGAGTATTGTAAAGTTTACAAGCCAAAACGCTTAAGTTTTTCTGAAAAAGGGCAGTTTTATGTCGTGGTGGTCAGAGATAATCCATATCTCTCAAACAGTAATCACAATCCTGCGGACGATCAGCAGAAAATTCCCGCCTATATTTATGTACAAACAGACTACTTCGAGAATCATAAAAGGTCAACATTTTTTGAGACTGAAATATCTCCTTACAGGATTGACGCCATGGAAGACTAAATATAATTGTCAAGGCTCTTTTCTGCAATAAAAATATTCGATAATTACCAACAGCACAACCCCAATGAATGATATCAAAGGTCATTTTGGAGCAAAAATTGGAATAGTAATAAACTTTAAGCACTTCTAAGCTACAGGATCTTTTGATATTATTGAGAACGAAACACACACGAGCTAATTCCCCACAGAGATTGTCAATAGAAGAACCCCAATGGAGATTCTCTTCAATAGTTATGCCGAGTAGTTTAGAGTTCTGAACTAGAGGGACTACTTTATTGTATAAGCTAATACTGTGTATTTGATATTTGTTTTTATTCTGAAACAGAATGCATCTAGTTTTATCAATATTTCTAATTAAATTATTTTAGGATAGCCATTGACACAAGCGGTTATAGACTGCATTGCAATCACGGAAAAGGTCATAAATGTTGTTTGAGTACAGGTAATGTCATCTGCACACAATATCACGTGATCCTTATTTAAGCAAGAAGGAAGATCGTTAATAAAAATTAGGAAGAGGGTAGGATCTAGGATAGAACCATGTGGAATGCCTTTTGTAAGACCTACGGTAGATTCAAATTCGTCCAGTACTACCTTCTGTCTGCGATCAGACAAGTAACTTCGGAACCATTGAAGAGACCCCCCCCCCCCGCTCCCCCTCATTGATGCCATACCTTTCCAATTTGTGAAGCAGTAGATTGTTGTCAACACAATCGAAGGCATTCGACAAATGAATGAACATAGAATATGGTGAATAGGTACATATTTTAGAACTGTGTTTACCTTATCTTCTTGGCACATTATTGAAGGAAAAATAAATAAAACTTTCTGTTCAAGGTGATCTACGTATATGAGTTTAATTGTTTAAATAACTTATTTATAAGTATTCTAACAACCATAGAAAGGAATTATAGGAAATCAGCTATACCTGTATGTAATCTTAATTATTAGAAAGAAAAGCCTCTTTACAAGTATTTGTATTACAAAGGCGCATACATAAACAAATGTCCGCTTCTTGTAACAGATAGTTTTAACTTTGTCGTAATTAATATCACAAATTTATTGCATACATCAAACACAGTCTTACATTTATGTAAATTAATTTCCTTCACTTATAATAAATATGAATATCTGCAAGGCCTATATAAAACTATACATGTGTATAGATACACACGTGAAAGTATCCCCTGTTTGCTACTATACGTTCTAGAAATGCATATCTGTTATAATATCGTTATTTATTATATACATATATATATATATTATATAATTATCAATTGAAACTGCATCTCCAGGTGAATACAAGCCTCCTAAATGTAAATACCAATAGGATAATAACTTTCTAAGTTTTAACACACCAGAAAGGTAAGCGTCTCAATACGTTCCACTATAAAACACTCTCTCAAGATTTTGACTTTGTTATTACTTGAATTACAAGCTGAACAAGATCATTATGATGATGGATAGTTTCGCAAATAGTGAAACAAGAAAATTATAAACGAAAAACAATTAATCCAAATCATATGTACCGGGTGAATAATTCACAGAAGATCATCACAGTACTTTTCGGAGATCTTCTGAATTTCATGAAATAGGTAAGTCGTCCATTCATACAATATTGAAAAGCAATAAATTACACCTCTACAAAATGGAACTTCTTCATGAGATAAACGAAAATGATCCTGATCGACGTACACGACGCTTTTAACATTGCTCTCTCAGACAAAGCATCATTCCAATTAAACGGGGTAATGAATCGGCCTAATTGTAGGTATTGGGCCGATAAAAATCCTTTTTGGGAGCGAGAGAGCAGTATCTGCAAAAATTGAATGCTTGGGCTGGAATACTAAATAATCATTGTATTGAGGAGGTCGATACTTGGTGAAAATTCATATTAAAATGAAGAAAACTTCTTATTTTCACAAACTGTGAAAATAAGAAGTTTTCTTCATTTTACTAAATAATCGTCTGATTTTTCATAAATGGAAATCTCAATACTAAAACGTATGCAAACATGCTTTGAGATGAAATAGTTCCAGCAATAACAGAAATTTCTAGTAATAACTTGGGATATACACTTCCAACCTTCGCTTCGACCGGACGTATAAATATATGTGTGCATATGCGTATTGTCTCTCGTGTAATCTTGTGCTAGTGCGGTTTCAACGTTAAAAATGGTAATTTCGAGAAACAAAAAGACGGAAGACCCACCCGAAAAATCATCTACTCTCCAAACGGAACAATTAAAATTTTTTTTAACAGAGTTGTTCGACAAGGAAATGGGAAAATTAAGAATAGAAATTATATCATTAAGAAGTGAAATCCAAGAACTAAAACAATTAAATATCGAACTAAGAAATCATTTAAGGCAATGTAATGTAAAAAGCGAAGAAGTTGTGAAGCAAGTACCAAATATTAGACGTACAGAAGCTCTTAAATACGACGAAGATATTTCTAGCGGATTGTCGGATACGTCAACGTACGTCCACGTCGCTGTTTTTGGGTTACGCTAAATGAAGTTTCGTGAAAACATCATTCTGGGATTCTTGAAAAATCATCTTTGGTATTATTGGTTACCTTCGAGATCACTTGAGAAATCCTTGGGTACCCTCAAAACCACTCGCAAAATCATCGGTCATGTTCGAAACCTCCTCAGGTACAGTTTAACACTTTCTCTTCAGGACTTCACAATAATCTTTTCCTGCGAATTTCAGTGCCATCTGTCAAGAATCGAAAAAGAATTTTATACAAAACTTCCGTATTTTAATACGCCCAATCCGAATCTTCAATGACACACGGGAGTTTCTATTGTTACCTGCCGTTCCATGGAAAAATTCAGTATTCAGTTTTAAGTTTAGTTTGAATTAACGCAGACGGTGCCCGATGCACGCAAGCACAACTCCAGCATCGCGACCGCGTGGGGAGGGGGAGGGGGGGGGGGGACCGCAAGTGTGTTTAAACCTCGCGCTTAACACAAGCACCTACTTCCGGAGAGAGTTCCTCCCAGTCCGGTCTGATTGTTGCGCTGGCAAAGCCCATTGGCGAAACACAGACATTTTTCTCATCCGCTCTGACTGTCGTGTCGGCAAAGCTTCTGATATGCGTCGAACTTCTTATTGAAAAGAGAAAAAAAAAACAACTCTGTCTAACTATGTCATTGCCTACTCCGATTTACATTTAAAAAAGGAACACCTTTATGCTGCAGATCAAAAACGAGTGCATAAAATACCAATATAATTTAACTAGTCTATTCTACTCATAAAGTGCCTTAAAAATGTTAATACAGTTTGTTCGTTTTTACCGTTACACTATTTAAGATTTCAGAGGATGGAGAGCCCTATTTGATGAACTTGGATAGGCTTTTGAAAACGATTAAAGGGATATTTCTCGTTTTTAGAATCGAATGAGATATTTTACCCTCCCGGAACTTTTGGAACACCCGGTATGTATATTCAGATCCGGTCTAATCGCTTGCACATTTAACTGTCAGGGTTGCGTGTTCAAATCTGACTCTGGTCAATTACAATAACAGGTTTTTTCCAGGCGCGTAATGATGATTAGGAGGAAGATTTGGCCAATTGCTTAAGCTTTATCTACCACATTAAAAAGAAAATGCTGCTACCTTTAAATTGTTACAGCGATTTTAATAAGTTCAATGATCTTATATCTGCGCTCTTGAATATAGCGAATATTGATTAGGAATGCGAAAGTTCGACACATTTGATTTAATATGCAAACGACACCAACGTTAGACTTACTGTTGGCTCTCTCCAACGTTTTTGATACCGGAATGAATGCAAAAAAAACAAATTATATTTAAATATATTTAAAAAAACGGAGGAAATAATCTTTTTATCAAGCAGATCTAATGACTTCTTGACAAACAAGAAAAGGAAAAACAACGATATCTCTAAAATCACAACCAACAGTGAACCAATAGCCTCACCACATAAGATAGCAAATGCTTTCAATAACTTCTTTGTAGATCTTCCGCATTCATTACACAGAAATATAATAGATACTCCTGTCATTCTAGATCACATTAAATATAATCATCATAGCATGTTCTTATTCCCATTCACAGAAACGGAAACCTTGTCACTGTTTAGCAAACTAAACGACAAAAGCGCTCCGGGCCTAGACCAGATACCTGCACACATCCTTAAAGATGCTAAATACCTGCATACGGCACCCCTTACCAATCTAATTAATAGTTCTTTCGAAGAAGGTATGTTCCCATCTTGCTTTAAGAAATCATTGGTCATCCCGATTCATAAAAAGGGGGCAGCAGATCAGCTGGAGAACTACAGACCCATCTCTCTGACGTCCTCCATCGGTAAGATATTAGAATACGCCATGTTAGCACATCTAGACTCTTTTTTGAAAAAACATAGTATTCTTTCCGATAGTCAACATGGTTTTAGAGAGGGTAAGTCCACACTTGCGGCTTTAGTAAGTATGTACTCACATATAATCTCAAAGATAGAGGATAAGCAACTTCCACTGGGCATTTTTTGTGACTTAAGTCGAGCATTCGATTGTGTGCAGCACTCTATTCTTACTGAGAATTTGGAATTTGTTGGAATCAGGGGGGTGGCATTAAAATGGTTTCATTCATATTTATCCGAACGAACATAACTAGTTCAATTTTGTATATTAAATAATAATAGAAAGCATATATTTACCTCAGACATGCTGCCGGTAACAATGGGAGTGCCGCAGGGAGCTGTCCTATCTCCAATATTGTTTTCAGTTTTTATCAATGATATAACTGCTTTCCTTCACAACTACAAACTTGCAATATACGCAGATGATACTACGGTATTGATTGATAACAACATGAATAATATTCAAGAAACAGCAAATGACGCGTTAAATAAGTTAAATACATGGTTTGCCTCTAACAAACTATCATGAAATACATCAAAAACAAAATATATTCTTTTTAATTCAAATCCAACACGACATTTTCCTCCTTTACATCTTCTTCTTGGAAATAATACGATAAATCAAACCCCCTCTATCAAAATCCTAGGCATACACTTATCATACGATCTCAAATGGCACACTCACATAAATGATTTAAAATTACGAATCTCGTCCTCAGTATTTAAATTACGACATTTAAACAACATGGTACATCCAAAAGTTCTAAGACAGGTCTATATTGCTGACGTAGAAACAAAATTAAGATATGGATTATTGATATGGGGATCTAGCACCGCTGCTAATAAAATCTTAATAAATCAAAAAAGTGCAATCAGAGCAATGGCAGGAGTATCACAACGGACATCATGCAGACCTTTGTTTAGAGGTATCGTTGTACGTTCATGGTAATAAACAAAGATTTTTTGAGGTTAATAATCCCGTACACAGCTATAACATATGCTACGAAGATATACATATGCCATAACACAGACTTACACTCACATCCAAAAGCATTATGTACATCGAAATTAAAATATATAATAACTTACCATATACTTTTCGGAATTTAACCCAGTATCAATTCAGATTTACCTTGAAACAACATCTACTCGACCGACCTTATTACAGTTTGGAAGAATATTTTAATAATTCTTTATCATAATATGCTGCACCATTACTTTCTTACGGAATTTTTTATATTATATTCTTATTAGCATTATTATCAAAATTATTAAAATTCAGGATTATATCACTTATTTGTTTTTCATATATATATGTGTTAGTGCCGAGACTTTGTTTTGACTTAATTTGTCTTTTACTGTACTAGTAGAATGTACTTACTTTCATTATATGTGTATTTAGCATTTATAATTAGAAGAATATTCCTTTTTGTATTGAAATTTCCTATTACATTATTATTACCATTATTATTATATATTATATATTGTTTTTTAAATCTTTGAATCTTGACCATCTATATATTTCATTTCTCTATTTCTTGGTTTTTAGGTCTTTAATAATAAAAGCATGAATGACTATAACGACGTTTCGCTTTATTAAAAGCTTTTTCAAGTTATAAATAAATGTAAAAAGTGTGATAAATAAGATGTTTTTGTTTAATAAATGACAAATAGTTCGGATGTACAATACTTTCGATGATTGAAATGTCTTGAGGTTCTAGATTATCATCATTGCCCTCCAGGTCCACCTTTCCTAGGCGCGCCATTTTGGGTAATTTGCTATCTGGTCTGAACAAGCAATGACAGGCGGTGAGGATAAATGTACAAAGAATAAAATTTAAAAACACGTAATATACTAGAAATAATTCAAATATATAAACATAAAAATGCAGTCAATGATAAAACCGATATACAATATTTCACAAAATTATATAATTTACTTTTATAACTAATACAATATTCTTAAAGAACTATTTAATTACAAAATTCAAAAATAAATAATCAAAACATCTTATTTTAAAACGCAATCTTTAATTAAAACATAATAATATTTTCAAAATCATAGAAAACAAACAATTTGTCATTTATTAAACAAAAACATCTTATTTATCACACTTTTTACATTTATTTATAACTTGAAAAAGCTTTTAATAAAGCGAAACGTCGTTATAGTCATTCATGCTTTTATTATTAAAGACCTAAAAACCAAGAAATAGAGAAATGGATTATATATTGCATTTGCACTTTTCCTTATATTTATGTTCTCTTTTTCTTTCTTGACTTTATCCTATAGGTTTTATGTACTTTTTTGGAAATAAACGTTTACTTACTTACTTAATTAAATTTTTTATGGCGGTACTACTACGAGTATGTAAAGCTTCTAAGCCGCTTTAGGAAAAAAGCAATTCGAACCACTGTCATTTATACGCTATAAAGAAATTCTATTAAGCGCTTTTGGGTACATTTGCCCTGTACAGTATCTTTCTACATGTCTTCACAAAATTTTCATAATTCTAATCGTCCTTTGCCTATCCACCTTAAAAACATTTATAACAAATAGAGGAGGCAATGAAGGACTTGTACCGATGTAACCCTTACCTGTAGCTGAATGTAAAATTATGGCGCCTGTCAAAATGTATTATAATTATTTATTTAAGGTTATCGTATCTCAGATTTACGTTTGTTTGATTTTACTGTGTGTCGTTTTTTTCTTTTAAATTGCCTTTACAGTTCTCTATTCTTTTCAATAATACAGGGACATGATTATGTGTTATGGGGACACTCGATAAAATTCTTCCAAACTTCAACGTATCTGGCGTTGAGAGTGAGTAGGTATCCATGAATACATGTTCCTAATATCAGAACATTTATGGACGCGCATAGGCACATGAATACGCTGTTCTAAAAAAGTAAAAAATTAATACTGGGGTTACCAGAACTCATCGTATCTGCAAGCATACAAGTCGTTTGACATATAGTATAATGCCAGAATTAACATCACAAAAGGAAGTTCAGTTGTACGGAATGTTGACCGTGAATCATAGAGATGAAGTCACAATGGTAGTTGGAACTTATAAAACATGCACTATTCCAGAGAAGCGTAACGCAGAATTATCAGTATGGGTTTCATATTAACGCATGTGCAGGTATAATCGACAATTTGGTTCATCTCGATCGTTCAATCAATTGACATGCGAACTCTATAATTTTAATAATAATAATAATAAATGCCTTTATTTCGCAAAGGACAAAGAAAAATACTTATTTTCCTTTGTCCTAAAATATATATATAATATATAAAACGAAACATACAATAATTATATTATATTTGGGTAGGTACAATAGAAAAAGCAAAAGAAATTTGCAAACATAAGTATTCCTCGTTTACGACAATCTCAATGCGGGGTTCAGGAACCATATCTAAGTATACCCCTGCTCTATCAACCAAACCTTGCTGTATATGCAAACACATAAACAAAAAAAAAATTAGATTTTCTACTGTAAATAACATCATTTTTTATTGAATTGTTTAATCTGCGATGCGTTGCCATAATAATCGGAACAAGCAATACACTCATTGCATACTTAAATTATTTGTGTGATATTCTATATTTATAGCACTAATTTTCAAATATATACTGTGCGCATTTCCTTCTGAAAGGTAGAGCAAGGAATTTTTGCAACGAGCATTTGAAGTAAGTGTATTTGTAGTGGGAACCTATGTATATCATGGCTAACTCGTAGTCCTCTCCAGTTTTCGATTTAGGAGTTTATGGAAAATGCAGTGTGTGCCATAGACAACTGAAAATAAATTTTCTAAAAAACGTTACACCTTTGTATTCTCAAATGCAATTATTGCACAAGAACTTTCTTACTAGCTGCTCTTCGGTTCTCGGGTTCTCTGCCGTGTAGAAAGTTTGAATTGCTTGACGTTTCGATCATCTTGTCGTGATCTTCTTCAGAAGGGAAGTGACTAGTTTATCCTGATCCGGGGTTAATATATCGTCGTGTGGCCTTTCGTGCGTAATTGTTCCGCTCTGCTGAAGCGTGTCCGTTGCTCTCCGTTGGGATGTGAAGAATGATTTCCAGATACTTGGTAATTGTAGTCCGTCTTCTCTGTTGATATTGTTCGGATTCTTCTGTATTTCAATAGCTTCTCTGTACAATCTTCTCCAGTAATGTGGTTCCGTTGCTAGTTTTCTGCATTTGTCAAAGTTGATTCCGTGTTTCATGTTTGTTGAGTGTTCTGCTACTGCTGATTTTGTGTGTGTATTCATACTTTGTATCTCACATATGTTCTTTTAACCTGATATTGATATTTCTGCCTGTTTGTCAAATATATACCTTTCCACAAGTGCAGGGTATCTCGCAGACTCCTGGATTATGGAGCGGCGAGGTACGATCTTTCGGTAAAGGTAATTTTGTGGATAGCTTTTCTGGGGCATTGAAGATTACTTTGATGTTGTGTTTGCGCAGCTTTCTTCTGATTTTGTCAGTGCATCTTTTGATGTATGGCAGGCAAGCCGTTCCAGTAGTGGTTGTTGTTTCTTCCTGTTGTTTTGGTTGTTTGTTGATGTTAGCTGTAATATCTTTGAGTCTGTAGTCGTTTTGTCGTAGTGTGTTCCTCAGATGTTGGAGTTCGGCTTCAAGGTGTTCTTCATCTGATATCGTCTTAGCTCTATGCACCAATGTGTTTAAGATTCCCCGTTTTTGTGCTGGGTGATGGTGAGAATTTGCATTAAGATAGCGATCCGTGTTAGTTGGTTTTCGGTAAACCTGGTGTCCCAGTGTTTTGGTTCTCTTTCCTCTTGTGTAGTACGTCCAGAAAAGGTAAGGAGGCATCATCTTCGAGTTCCATGGTAAATTATAGTTGGTTGTGTTGTTTGTTGAGGTGTTTCCGAAATTTAGGTAATGTGTCAGTTCCATGCGGCCATATGACAAAGGTGCAAAGAGCAGCCAGCAACGACGGCCGTGAAAGCCTAAAGACTACTTTCTTACAACTTTATGGCCTCCTATCTCGTGGTACTTAGAATTGTAGTTTTTTCAAGGTCACATTATACAATCAAAGATGCAGTCACCTTATGCATGCGTGTAGGAAACATATTGAGTTTTAGTTAAACTATTGTAACCTATGTGTTCTAATTATTGATTACACTGTGGAATTACATATTTGATAGAATAAACTTCAACTTTAAAATAGAACTAAACAATTTCCTATGCTTTGAACTGTAAAGGAAGATACTAGAAGCAACTACAACATTATACTCCAGCCGTACCTATTTATAAATTTTAAAAACAAATAATTACTGGACAAATTTTTGCTACTACTACTTTTAATTTTGAAACCGACAATAGTACCTAGTTTATCACCAATTGCTGGTATTTGAAACTCCTAATAAAGTTATATTAATAACTTAAATGTACTGTACATCTTGAAATTGTGAGGTCAGTGAATTACACAATATAAACTATGGCCATTTACCCCAGATTGCTTCTGTACTTACATCTGCTTTACTTGTTACAGTCATTTCTCTTAGACAATTTCAGTCATGGTGGTAATATATGGTTAACATGACTATTTTAACTGCTTAACAAAACGAATGCTTAGAAACTGTCACTGAATACCTCTGCGCATAATTAGAAAGCCCTATTTTGATTAGATACAAGTGCGGTGTTTGTAAATGTATCTACAAATCCAGAAAATATTGCCACAGTACATTAACTACAAATAGAGGATATTGTCTATCATAAAGTACTTTACAAATATTTTATTTTAAAAGAAAATTTATATAAATACTTAATTTACAATTAATTTTGCCTAATAAATATTAAAAAAAAACACATATAGTCTTTTATTTATTAACAAAGGAAAATGGATATCATTTTAATATCCAATAAATAATTCATTTTTCCTTATACCAACTATAATAAAAGTTTTGTTAGGATTACTAGTATTATAAAGTAATTACAAAGCATTCTCTGTAACGAAACTTTCAATATGAGTAACAGTATATAATAATTAATTAAAATAATCTAGGACTAGTGATAGCATGCGCGCACATTAAAGAATATATCTATGCAAATAGGATCTACATGTTTATATATTACTTACTTACCATACTGCATTACTATACACAAGAGAGTAGTATTTCCCTGAAAGAGTGAGGAGGTCATTGTTAACACATAGCAGTACGTCTCTCAGCTTTTACAGTTATCTACAAGAATACTGATCTTTAAGATTCCCTCAAGGCAATTCCATTATATATCATTAAACACGTGATCTTGTTATGCTCAACAACTATTTTGCAACATTCACGTGTGGCTAGAATAGAAACGCGGATTCCAGTTATGTTATACATACCTACATATTATTGACGCTATCAACAAATCAATCTATCATGCCGAAGTAATAAATTCATTTGCTTTATGATAAACAAAGCTGTAGCTACGTACTTACGCATATAAGCGGTTTCAAGAGCTTAGTAAGGCGTTTTTGTTTAACTGTTTTGTTTTGTTAATGAAATTTCTTCATGCGCATTTATACAAATAATTTAATAATGATTTAACAAAAATTTATTATACTAGTTATGCATTGAACTAAATGAATTAGAAAGAAAGTAGCGTAGAAAACCAAAGTTGATATTCAAAGCAATTTCTTAATGAAAAAATGGTGAGATACTTGTACATGTGAAAATTAATAATATAAATATAATTACAATTTGAACTGTATTTTTTACAAAGGTAAAATAATTCCACTCTTCAGTTTAGTACTTGACATGGTGATTGATATATTATATATTGCCATCGTATAATAATGTTATCGTCCAATTTCACAATTCATTTTAAATTCTAATTGTCCACGTTGTAATTTTTAATTATTAATAAGAACGCAGTAAATAGCGATAAAGCCTTAAAATTCCTAAATTTTTCTCTAGATGACCAAGACGCCAAGACGTTTCTAAAACATATGACCAAGAAACTTATATGCAGAAGAAATGAAACGATAGAACCTTTATCTTTATAGATTAATAATTGAATAAAAATGATGCTTTTCTTACTGTATTACTGTGTAATTTTCTGTGAAATATATATTTTTCAGCAGGAAACCGAGATGCATCGAGGGAGAGAGACAATCTCCGTAAGCGAAACTACCACGTACTTGTTAAAGAAATAGGATGAAAATGATAACAAAACTGCTCAAACTATCGTGCTAATAACACCAAAAACGTGGTAATTTTTTTTTTTTAAGTAATGTCGGAAAATAATCACAAATAATGTGACGCACTTCTTTTGGCTTCTATTTGTCAACTACTAAAAGGGACAAACACTCGTATTTTTGCGAATAACTACCTCCACAACTATACTATACTTAAAAGCATAGTCGAGAAATCGGCTACAAATAAACATCGATAGAAACGGTTACTTTCTGGACTTCATAGTTTCTAAGGTCAAACGAAAAGAAACAATCTGAGTACAGTTATAGTATCATATCAATTTGTTTAAAACTTGAATTGTGGAAGTTTTTTTTTATCAGACTCTGTAGGTGCCTAAAGTTTTCTGTATCCCATTAGCAGTTTGTTTTTTATATTCAACCCCATATTCTCAAAAAAATCGTTTAAAAGGCATTTTGAAGGATATATATTCCTAATTATTAACAATCAAACTATATATAGTAGCGTAATCACCAACCCCAATAACATTTGTTTTAATACATGTGTTTTCATTGAAAAATTAGATTTTTCTTTATCTTTTTCCGATGTGCATAGACTGTACCAGAAAATCACTAATGACTTAATTTAATACTATACATTATAGCAATATCAGATACCTAAAATACCCAGTTTGTAGACATTTCATGCGCATGTTAGATACAATATTTGTCTTTCTTATATTTATCGTGTACGTTACATCATCATGCTAATTTTAATAAACAAAATTTGCAAATAATTTTGTGTATTTCTATTAATCAGTTAAAAAAAAGTTTTATTTGTAATACATATTTATTTATAAAGTTATCCCGCCACATATTTAACACACAGACGAGACTCACAAAAAAAGCATCATTGCGACGTCAGCAAAATATACAAAATGAAAAGTTATGTAAAGTTTAAGGTGTCCATCTTAAGTAAAATAAATAAATATTCACCAGCCACTCACTAGTACAACTTAATCAAATTTCATTTTTTACTTGAAGTAACTGACTGGTAAAAAAAATAAGATTCACATAAGCGCAACATATACCTCATACACATCGAATTCATTGAAATGAAACACCGAAATTTTTTTTTCTTTTTCTAGCAATATTATATTTTCTTCTTTTATTTATTCATTTTCTTTTCTCATCACTTGACGCTTGTTGCCCACCAAATTTAGTTTTGTTTCGCACTTGCGTAGCAACATAGTGTGGTAGATCTTCTTCTACATGGTGCTGCGTTTCCTCGATCGAGGTTATCATTTTCATTTAAAGAAAAATCTAATTTTTTAGTCCAATATTTTTTCAAAATCCTCTTTATAGACAAACGACAAAGAATGATTAATATACAGAGTATTCCATTTAACAAAATATACTTAAACGATTTTTTCTAATATGCCGCTTGAGGGTAACGTGTGGATCGCCCTGTATAATATAACTAAATTCAAATAACATGGCAAGTTAGTCCAAGGTTTCCTGAAACCATATTCAAAAGTTTGACTTTTAGTTATTCCAAAGAGCGAAGATACGAGTACTTTTGTAATGGTCAAATTTAAACAAAAAATTTAAATGAATCTATATCTCGAGAACGCTTTAAGATAGGTATAGGGAGATAAGTTTGAAAGTTTTATGAAGTTTAGCAAGGAGTTCAATCATGATAAGAAATACAGGGAGTTCTATTTGAATTAAAAAAGATGTTACCAGGTTTAGTTAGAAGCGGCAACACTGCGTGGATGAAAATATTTTAGAAACGTAGTTCACCTCGAATAACCCGCACACGCAAAAGGGTCTAGCCGAATAAGCATGGTGAACTGGCCCCCAGAACGGATTTTTGAAAAAAGTTATACATGGGCACTGACAAGTCATAAGAAGGTAATATAGGGGTATTTTACGCCCCGACTTCCCAGTGACCTTGAAATAATCAGAAAAATGTGCCCCAAACAGGCCTATCTTTAACTTTTTTTTCCTAGAAAACTATTCTCTTTAGAAAAACGGCGCTGCCGCCATCTGTTAGATATTGAACCGTAGTACATTATATATTTTTTTGAAAAAATTTCATTCATAAAATCAAAAAAAAAATATTTTGAAATATCTAAAATTATGCATTTTATGGTTCCTTCAAACTGACAATCACCAAAAAAATACAAAATATGACTAATTATATATACTATAACTCCTATAAGTTTGATTAAAAATAATGGGTGCAACATATTAAAGAAACAAAAAAATTCGAGTTATGACCATCTCTATGCTTATTATACCTATCTGCTGTTGTTAATCTTTTGTGCCTCTAATATCATGAATCAAGTGATAATCATAAAAAAAATATTAACAGTTATTTGCGTTCCGAGCATGCGCATTAATTTTTTTTTCGCTACCACAAACACAACACTCAATAATTATACATTAATATTTAATTAAAAATAAAAAAATAAAAAAATAAATTGACACATTTGGGATAGACAACATATATAAACGTCAGTGTAACTGACATAGCGACTATGGCACCATGTGTGGAAAGTTACCTGCTGTAATAAGTGACCTGCCGTGGTTAGTGGCCTTGCATGGTAACTGACCTTCCGCGGAAAAATGTATTTTTTGGTCCTTAGTTACAATCACACTATTCATTTCGTTACCTGGTTGTTTTACTTTCCATTACTGTCGACTTGTTGACAATGTTGTTGTTAATATGTTGTGAGCGTTTTAAACACTATTTTTATTTATACTTACAGAGGAATATATATATTATATATGTTGACATGTTCTATACTTTTGTATCCATAGAACGAAATATATTACTATTACTACTATTACTATTAATGTAATGTCAATTTACCATAGGTTTCATTGATAAGATCAAAAAAAAGTTATTTTGAAATATTTGAAATTATGCATTTTATGATTCCTTCAGAGTGACAATCACCGAAAAAATACAAAACATTGCTAATTATATATACTATAGTCTCTGTAAGTTTGATTAGAAACCAATGAGTGCAACATATAAAAAAAAAATATTCCAGTTATGACCATTACTATGCTCATTATACCTACTTGTTGTGTTGTTAATCTTTTGTGTCTATAATATCATGATTGCCTTTGTTACCTAAAATTTTCGGCACCGAAAGTGACCGAGTGAAATCAAAAAGAAAACCAAAAAGTTGCTGCGCTACCACTTTACAAACCTTAGACTCAGTGGGTTGATAGTTGACAATCATGCAGGGTGCCAGCCGGCTCGTCGGCGAGGGAGTGGGTTGAACGAACAAACCCAAGATGGAATAAAAATTTCGGCGCCACCTGCTTAGGTTTACTTACCCTGTCATGTCCCCTAGATAAGCAGGAATCCAAGGTGTTAACGAGTACCAAGGGGTAAAGCAGTTTGCAAGTCAATACAAAAAAAACAAAGACAGAATTAAAAGTAACTCGTTTAAACGTTTATTGCAATTAAAAGTTAAATGAAATGAATATGCAATTTTAAATACGGACAAAGAATTAAAACAAAAAGCCCCACGATAGGACTCCAACACCGAACGCTATGGCCAACGCAATCAGTTTCACATCAATAATATAAAGGAAAATCTTATCCTAAGAATTAAAATTAAATTTTGAAAAGTTTTAGAGTTACCAAAAAAAGAAATAGAACTTATTGAAACAAAGTTGAAATTTTGAATTAAATATACCAGCGGTGAATAAACCACCCTGTATATCACATGCCGATAAATAATCGGTTGATGTTATAATAAAATATTAAAGAATGAATCGGTTAAACTGTTTCAATTATACCCTCCGATCTATAATATACAAAATTTCTAGACTTGTTGACTAAGACATTAAAACATTAAAAAAAAACTAATTGATCGGGGTAGTTATTTAAGAAAGAACATTTTATTCGCAGTTAGAATTTAAAAAAAAATAACGTGCAACTTAGCTGGTCCCTCAGACGGCGGTTTCGGGGCTTGGATGGGATGTCCTATCCGAAGAAATCGTGAACGGGCTCGACTTGGTAAGCAAACGAAAGCGAGATGTCCGTTGAATTCCCCAAGGGCGGTGCAGGAACAAAGAAATCCGCAGAAAACCTCAGCCAAACGTGGGTATTCGAATCCTCACTTGAAACGACGTTGAAATTCCAAAACTCCAAAAATAATACGACGATAAAACCTCGGTAAAACGGGCTTTTCCAATGTAGCGAAGAAAAATTTCAAAATGGCGTTGCAGACGCGTGGGTTCTCAAATTATCTCGAATTAATCGAATCCATCAGCCGTGGTAATCACAATTCCACACCAAACATAAGCGAAGATACGGCCGATGATTAATTTCGGTAAACTTCCATTTATATCCACATAAGTGAGAAAATATCCGAAGTTCCAAAAACAGGAAGAATTTACTCTTGAGAATACGTCTTACACCATTACCAAGACCAAAACGAAGATGATGCCGGAAACAGGAAACCAAGCGGGAGAATACGTCACACGACCAATCGGAAAATAGGAAATTAAAATTTGAAAACTGACAACGTACAAGGGCCGCCATCTAACGTCGAAAAGATGTGAACACAAAATATGAAGATCTATCAGAAAGCAATCAATAGCAAATCGATGCCTAGAAATCTATAAACGGGTGAATGATACAAACAGAACTAACCTTAAAAATTGAACAACTGTCAAAACATAGAAAATGAATAACTGGAATAGAATAAACGAAATTAGGATCGAAATTTAAGTGAAACAAAATCTGAAGGTAACTGAAAGTAAAGATTCTCAAATTCTAGCAATCAAGAGAGAAGAAAGGACCAAAATGATTCGATGACAATACCCGATGAGGAAAAACAATACATAGAAGCATCTCTGAAGTTAGAAGGCAGATAGAAAAAGGAAATAAAAAAAAACGAAAGCTTGTCGAAAAGACTGGCCGAGTACTACACAAGGTAGGTGAAGAAAAAAAAACCGTAACAACTCCCCCCTAACCCACATAAGAAATTTTCAACGAAAATTTCAAAGCTCAGGCAGAGGTAGAAACCGAGGGAAAAAGGGTCAAACAGCCAAACAAACAATGCGTACAAAAGAACCAAAACGTTAAGTGTGATAAGAATTTAGAAGATTTAAAGTCTCGAACGGCGACTTCGGACTGAAACAGCTGAAGGCCAAAAAAACACCAAAACTCAAGCTCTAAAGCTCATACGAAAGAAAACCAGTGAAAACCAGTAAACCACTGTCCGACCAAATCGGAAAAACGGGGACAACAGTCAACCCAAAGGGGTGTGTCTTTTTTATGAAAAGAAGTAGACACAAACTGCAACAATAGCGGGAATCAACTTCAGCCAAGTCCGGGAGCAACTCCGCACGACTACAAGTCACAACCAGATTATAAAAATGAAGATGAAGGGTTCGAGGAAAGAAAAGAAAGTAGTCAAGAAAAATAAACGGGTCAAGAAGAGAGAGAAGAAAGAGGGAAGGGAGTCGTGGCTGCGGTAGTGCTGAAAAGCAAAACCCTCGGACACGCGGCTCAGTGGAGGAGGCAGGAAAGGAGCAGAAAAAGGAATCTGACTAATGATCAAGCACTCGACGAACCACAACCCAGGCTCAACAAGAAACTGAACCAACTATCAACGACATAAAAAAAAACAAAAAGAATCCAACCTATGCCCGGAACACACAAACTTAGCGGTAATCAAACAAAAAGCTGCCGGGTCTCAGCGAAGGCAGGATTGGGGACAGCGCCCACAACGAACGTAATCCTAAACGCCTCAAAAAAGGAGTCAAAATCGGGAAAGATAAAAGTCAAATCCGGGTAAACGAAAAGCAAAGCCTAAAATGATCTAGATGTCCGAGATCGAAAAGTAATTCTGCCTAGCCCAAAAAAATCCCAACCAACCCGACCCCACACTTGTACAAGGCCCAAGGGGAGGCCAAAACGACACTAATCGGTAGGTTGACTCTTCAAATGCGATACATGCCAAGTTCCTAGAAGTACTTTCTCATCCAAACTCTTCAGCTCATAGGAATTTCTACCAACTCTTCTGTGAATCATAAAAGGACCTAGGTATTTGTCTGCCAGTTTCGCGGTAAAATACTTTGCAGCATCCGAAAGCACGAAATTCTTACGCCATACTACTTGATTAGGCAAAAACTCTACCTCACGTCTACGCAAATCATAACGTGCTTTTGACTTGTCATAAGCCTGCTGGAGTCGCAAACGAACATCCTTATAAACTCTAACTAATCCTTCCGATCGATGTTCAAAAGTTTCTTTAATGTCAGGTGGTACGACTATCGGTTGATTATCTTTGACCATGCCTCTATGATCTGTACCGGTCAATATCATTTCACGACCGAAATTCACAAAATAGGGTGTCAAACCTGTGACTTCATGCTTAGCAGTACGCACGGCACAACTCACCTTAGGCAATAACTGGTCCCATTTACGATGATTCGTAGATACATAAGAGGTTAACATTGTCTTCAGCACTCTGTTGATTCGTTCCGATGGATTCGCTTGGGGATGGTAAAAAGATGTATACAAAGGCTTTACTGAATAGGTTCTCAACAGTTTAGTCATTTCTTTGGATCGGAATTGCACACCGTTATCTGTAATGATGGCCTTCGGGACGCCATACTGTAAAAATACCTCGTTCTCCAGATGTTTCACTACAGATGCAGCCGTAGCTTTACGAAGAGGGAAAAACAAAGGGTATTTGCTAAAGCAATCCGACACCACAAAAATATATTGGTAGCCATGAGTAGACCTAGGCAAAGGACCAACAAGATCGGCACAAATAATCTCCCAAGGACGCGAAACAAGTGAATGTCCTCCCATTTTACCTGCAGGAGCTTGCTGTAAGGGTTTTGTCCTCATGCAAACTTCACATTTTCGAATATACTGATAAACATCAGACTTCATGCCAGGCCAATAATATTTTTGACTAATACGATTTACCGTTTTATACACACCCAAATGTCCACTAGTAGGTTCGTCATGACATTGGCGGATTATTTCTTTTCGTCCATTCTTAGGTATAATACGTTTCCATTCCGACTGCTCGTCAACAAGATCAGGATACGGGCTACGCACAAGCTTATGTGGTTCACCATCCATAAGTCGAAACGAAGGATATTTATCAGGCGACGATTTAATTCCATCTTTAAGTCGATCGTACCATTTATCTCGGCTATCCGCAACTTCAACAGACTCTAACACAGGTACAGCACGCGATAAAGTATCAGGCACTACATGTTCCTTGCCTTTACGGTGTAAAATGGCAAAATCATACTGCTGAATTCTCACAGCCCAACGAGCCAAACGTCCAGATGGATTCTGTAATCTATTCAACCACAACAAAGAGTAGTGATCCGTAATCAGGGTGAAATGTGTTCCTTCAACATACGGTCTGAATTTCTCTATCGCCCATAACACAGCTAGACATTCTTTTTCAGTAGTAGAGAAGTTACGCTCTTGTTTGGTAAGAGATCGGCTAATATAGGCTATGACTTTTTC
The DNA here is from genome assembly GCA_949128085.1 of Cetonia aurata. Lineage (NCBI taxonomy): Eukaryota > Metazoa > Arthropoda > Insecta > Coleoptera > Scarabaeidae > Cetonia > Cetonia aurata. The sequence goes on from OX421885.1 coordinate 7,423,024, forward strand.
TCCATCATCAAAATTCTGCGTCAGAACAGCTCCTAAACCAAAGTTCGAACTATCACACTGTATGACGAATTCACGGTCAAAATCAGGGCATGAAAGAACAGGGGCAGTTACCAAATTTTCTCTAATCTTAGTCCAAGCTCTATCACAGTCTACATCCCAGTGAAAAGATTTACCCTTCTTCAAAAGTGACGTTATGGGAGACACGATCGTAGAGAAGTCTCTAATAAAGCGACGATACCAACTAGCTAATCCTACAATACGTCGAACCTCAGACACATTCTTAGGAGTGGGAATATTAAGGATGGCTTGAATCTTTTCAGAATCTACATGCAAACCTGACTGATTAACAACATAACCCAGGTATTTAAGTTCATCTCTACAAAATTTGCATTTCTCCTGATTGAGAGTAAGACCTGCCGCATGAATACGAGTAATAATTTCCTCCAAAATTTCTAGATGTTTTTCAAAAGTAGGACTGACAATGATAATATCATCCAGATACGCGAAGACATAGGGATCAAGATCAGCACCAAGAACTCTATCAATCAAACGCTGCCAAACCGCTGGACTTCCAGATAGACCCATCGGCAAACGCTTAAATTGAAACAAACCACGGTTAGGGATAGTAAAAGCAGTATAAGGTCGCGACTTTTCAGCAACAGGGATCTGAAAATAAGCCGACTTGATGTCCAATGATGACAGATAATTGGCATCACGTAATTTGTCCAGAGTATGAGATATATAAGGGAGAGGATATGCATCTTTCTGCGTCACCTTATTGAGTTGACGATAATCCACCACAAAACGATAACTACTATCCTTTTTGGGAACTAAAAGTATCGGAGAAGACCAGGGACTATTAGAACGTTCAACAATGTCCTGTTCCAACAACTTGTCCAGTTCAGCATTGACATGTTTCTGCATAGCTGGCGAAATAGGATAATATCGCTGCTTAATAGGTTCGCTATTCGTAATGATGACATGTTCGACTAAATTAGTACAGCCAATAGAATTGGGATCTCTTCCCTCAAATAACCTCTGAGTTAATTGCTCAACACGCTCACGCTGACTCTCCTTCAAATCAACATCCAAGGCAGCAACCTGCGCAACCGGAATACTAGAAGAAAAAGACCACTCGCCTCTGCGTAAATCAGGAACAATACCCATTATTTTCCAAAAGTCTGCACCCAAAATCAATGTGGACGAAACGTCGGGAACTATAATAACGTCAATAATCTTTTCACGGTTCTGCAATCTGAAGGGAACCGAAACGGCACCAGGACTCTGACAAGAACGACCATCAGCCACCGTACAAGTAGTTAAATTCTTCTGAAGACGCAATCCCAAAGATTGAAGTAATTTCCACCCATCACCTCCTGCAATGGTTCTAGAAGCTCCAGAATCCAATAAACCCTGAATCGGAATATCAAAGACATAGACGGTAAGATAAGGTCTTTCATCATCGTTGGCGTGACCCAGAATAAAATCAATGATCGCTCTATTAGGATCAGCAACCGGAGAAACGTGACTAGAATGCGCGAGCCGGTTTTCTGACACATTCGACGCAAGTTTTGAAGAACAGCACCGACAATTCCTAACAGTAACTCCAGGTTGACCACACTTGAAACAATGCATGCGACGAGGTTGACTACAATTCGCAGCTAAATGACCTTCACCATCACAATTCCAGCATTTTCTCTGAGTAGGTGAAGCGGATACTTCCGAAACTGACGAAGACGCTGACACACACGCAAGATCCGGTTCCAAGGACTGATTACGACGAGGCGGGGGAACGTAAGCCTCTACAAACGCTTTACGAACTTCCATCTTCCTACCCAATGTACGAAGTTCCTCCAGAGTCCGAATTTCCGTTAATGCCAACTGACTCTGATAAAAGGGTGCTAAATTTCTCAAAATAATTCGCAGACGACTGGATTCAGGAATATCGATAGTTAAACGAGAGAAAAGATTGGTCATAGTCGAGATGTACAAACTCATAGATTCATCAGGACCCTGAGTGCGACGACGAATCTCATCAAACAACTGTTCGTCATAATCTGGGGCTTGAAACTCTTCACGCAGTGCCACAACCAACTCATCCCAACCCGAAAGATTCTTTCGCGATGCACGGAACCAAATCAAAGCCTTACCCGAAAATAAATCTATAGCCGAGTCAAAAACTTCCTCCTTCGACACATTACGCGCACGCATAAGTTCCTCAACTCGCTCTAGAAAACCATTCAAAGAAAGTTCTTTATTATCTCCTGAATATTTCAACTTCCAATGCATAACTGGTACTGATTTCTTTGGAAAGGAAGGTGTTGCAACCTTAGGCGCATCCTCAACATCACTCAATTCTTCTGACGATGGGACAGGAGAAGATGACCCACCAGCAACTTGAGACAACGAAACTGCGGATTGGTTCAAAGTCGAAGTTTGCACTAACTTTTTAACCTTAGATTTCAGAGTGGACGCGAGAGTGACAAAAGATACAAGCAATTCGGAACGCGATTTCCTTTCATCATCGGTAGCAGGCACACTCCTATTAACTCGACCGAGAGCATGAGCTAACTTAGACGAAATCTTGGAAAAATCTGCCGAGGCTAAATTTCCGGTAAAAGTTCCAACCAAGTCCTCAAGCATTTTCACCTTGTCGGTAAGCGCTATCAAGTCCTCCTCGAATGTAAAAGGATAATTAGGCCACTTAAAACTTTCTAACTTTTCTACCTTTCGGAGACCTCGAAGAGTCTTCCGCATAGAATCTACCGTATCCAGAGTCGTAACCCCTCTAATCCGTAATTCATACTGTAACTCATCCTGACTCAAGCGATTAATTTCCAATTTGAAGTCCATAGTTGAGATATAAGTTCCAAGAAAATGTCAAAAATCCAAAGAAAATATGAAAAACAAGGAATTGCGGCCCCACCAAAAAAATGTCAGGCCCCACGTTGGGCGCCAAAAGCTTGTTACCTAAAATTTTCGGCACCGAAAGTGACCGAGTGAAATCAAAAAGAAAACCAAAAAGTTGCTGCGCTACCACTTTACAAACCTTAGACTCAGTGGGTTGATAGTTGACAATCATGCAGGGTGCCAGCCGGCTCGTCGGCGAGGGAGTGGGTTGAACGAACAAACCCAAGATGGAATAAAAATTTCGGCGCCACCTGCTTAGGTTTACTTACCCTGTCATGTCCCCTAGATAAGCAGGAATCCAAGGTGTTAACGAGTACCAAGGGGTAAAGTAGTTTGCAAGTCAATACAAAAAAAACAAAGACAGAATTAAAAGTAACTCGTTTAAACGTTTATTGCAATTAAAAGTTAAATGAAATGAATATGCAATTTTAAATACGGACAAAGAATTAAAACAAAAAGCCCCACGATAGGACTCCAACACCGAACGCTATGGCCAACGCAATCAGTTTCACATCAATAATATAAAGGAAAATCTTATCCTAAGAATTAAAATTAAATTTTGAAAAGTTTTAGAGTTACCAAAAAAAGAAATAGAACTTATTGAAACAAAGTTGAAATTTTGAATTAAATATACCAGCGGTGAATAAACCACCCTGTATATCACATGCCGATAAATAATCGGTTGATGTTATAATAAAATATTAAAGAATGAATCGGTTAAACTGTTTCAATTATACCCTCCGATCTATAATATACAAAATTTCTAGACTTGTTGACTAAGACATTAAAACATTAAAAAAAAACTAATTGATCGGGGTAGTTATTTAAGAAAGAACATTTTATTCGCAGTTAGAATTTAAAAAAAAATAACGTGCAACTTAGCTGGTCCCTCAGACGGCGGTTTCGGGGCTTGGATGGGATGTCCTATCCGAAGAAATCGTGAACGGGCTCGACTTGGTAAGCAAACGAAAGCGAGATGTCCGTTGAATTCCCCAAGGGCGGTGCAGGAACAAAGAAATCCGCAGAAAACCTCAGCCAAACGTGGGTATTCGAATCCTCACTTGAAACGACGTTGAAATTCCAAAACTCCAAAAATAATACGACGATAAAACCTCGGTAAAACGGGCTTTTCCAATGTAGCGAAGAAAAATTTCAAAATGGCGTTGCAGACGCGTGGGTTCTCAAATTATCTCGAATTAATCGAATCCATCAGCCGTGGTAATCACAATTCCACACCAAACATAAGCGAAGATACGGCCGATGATTAATTTCGGTAAACTTCCATTTATATCCACATAAGTGAGAAAATATCCGAAGTTCCAAAAACAGGAAGAATTTACTCTTGAGAATACGTCTTACACCATTACCAAGACCAAAACGAAGATGATGCCGGAAACAGGAAACCAAGCGGGAGAATACGTCACACGACCAATCGGAAAATAGGAAATTAAAATTTGAAAACTGACAACGTACAAGGGCCGCCATCTAACGTCGAAAAGATGTGAACACAAAATATGAAGATCTATCAGAAAGCAATCAATAGCAAATCGATGCCTAGAAATCTATAAACGGATGAATGATACAAACAGAACTAACCTTAAAAATTGAACAACTGTCAAAACATAGAAAATGAATAACTGGAATGGAATAAACGAAATTAGGATCGAAATTTAAGTGAAACAAAATCTGAAGGTAACTGAAAGTAAAGATTCTCAAATTCTAGCAATCAAGAGAGAAGAAAGGACCAAAATGATTCGATGACAATACCCGATGAGGAAAAACAATACATAGAAGCATCTCTGAAGTTAGAAGGCAGATAGAAAAAGGAAATAAAAAAAAAACGAAAGCTTGTCGAAAAGACTGGCCGAGTACTACACAAGGTAGGTGAAGAAAAAAAAACCGTAACACCTTATAGTAACAATAATAAAAGAAAAACTTAATAACATTGTTTACCGTAAATCATATAGGTTTAAATTAAAAATAATAAGTACAATATATCATTGCCATACTTTGTCCAGCATTTCGGTCGGTATCTTACCTATGGCAACTGTAATGTTCTCTTCCAAGGCTGGAATTGTGGCTGGCTTGTCCCTGTACACGAGAGACTTCACGTATCCCCACAAAAAATAATCTAATGGGGTCAAATCGCATGATATTGGCGGCCAATGGGCTGCTCCAAAATGTAAGATTAATTGCTCACCAAACTCGCCTCTCAATAGGTTCATGGTATCGCGTGCCGTGTGGCATGCGGCACCGTCTTGTTGAAACCACATGTCAACTAAGTCCAATTCTTCCATTTTGGGCAAAAAAAGTCGCACGGTACCTTGCTCCATTGACTGTAACGTTGCAATTTTCATCGTTCTTGAAGAAGTACGGTCCAATGATGCCGCCGGCCCACAAACCGCACCAAACAGTATATCTTTCAGACTGCATTGGTACCTCTTGAACTCCCCCCTTTGCACACCAAATTCGGCAATTCTGTTTGTTGACGTACCCATTGAGACAAAAATGATCTTCGTCGCTGAAGACAATTTCTCGATAGAAAAATGGATCTTCATCCAACTTTCCTAAGGCCCATTCACCAATCAAACGACGTTGTGGTACGTCACCTGGCTTCACTTCTTGCAGCAGCTGTATTTTGTATGGTTTCTTCCAGGTGGTCAAATAACACAAGCCAAATTGTTGACTACGGCAACGAATTGACATATCGCGACCTTCATTGACACTGGCTGATACAGCAGCAATATTTTCCTCGGTACGCACTCTTCACATACGGATTGATGGATTAATGTCCAATAAAGTGAAACTGGTGCGAAATTTAGTCACAACATCTTGAATAGCTTCTTCGGTGGGTCGATTATGACGACCATAAAATGGACGTAGTTTACGGAACACATTTCTCACACAGCACGAGTTTTGATAATAAAATTCAATGATTTGCAAGAGTTGTTCGTTTGTTAGTCTATTCATGGTGAAATGGCAAACCTTACTAAGCATTTTTGGCATTGACACATGCCACGAATCTTTTTTTTACACTAACAAAATTTACACTGAAAAACCAAATAGCAAAAAAAATCACCCGTTACAATTAATTTAATATAATTAAATATTAATTAAAAAATATTTCTTTATCTTGTAAAAGTTTTTACTGAGTCTACTGTCAACTGTATTTTCTTTGAAGAGAAGGACAAGGTGGACCAAATTCAATATACGTAATACGTAAATACATTTTGCAGCAGAGATACGAAAAAAATTAGATAGATGGTCCAGGGCTACCTTTTGGAGATAAAATCATTGGTGAAATCATATTTTAGATAAATCTTACCATTTTCCAGATATTTAAAAAAAATTATTTTTCTTCACTTTCGATTATACGATATAACTTATACTATAGAAATTTAGTTTGCATATTTTTCATGCAGTGTTTTACTTGAAAATTAGATATTAAATTTATCTTTCAATATCTTCCCAAGATTTTGACTAACAACGTAATTTTATTTATTTTGTTTTCAAATAGAAACCATAGTGGGCTATGGTATTGACAAATAACAAATTTTACGGATTTTTCAAAAATATATTATACATTATATCTATTTTAAATATGAACGGAAGTATGGCGTTTCTAAATTTCTATTTTTATTATTTTTATGAACCACCTTGTGAAATTAAATGGCGCACAAAAGTATAAACGCCTATAATATAACCTCTAAATATTTATTACCTATATGTAGTTTATAATTTGCAAAAAAAAAATTTAAAGTGCATAATGTGTGTAGAATTCTATAATTCTAAGTAAATTATCTATTTTACACTGATTATATTTTCCATTTATTGGGTGTAAATAACACTTACATCTTAAACCTTTCCAAGTCCGCTTGTAACGTATTCAAATGTTTAAATAAAATAAGATATTTGAGCAAGAAAGATTGTTAAAACTACTTAATATGCAATCCATCTTACGCATACACGCATAACATAGAATACGCAATCGGTGAAGAACTCCCATTACACCACTATTTTTCAACATCTTCATCGTACTATTCAACGAACATCGTGGTAATTATTATTGTTGTTATAAAGCGGACAGAGAGAGTGTGTGTATGAGATTATCTTGGTGTCATTGAGAAAGCTGAGAGGTTGGTTTCTTAGAGACTGCAATGCCAGCACAAGTGGCACAACTTTAGTCGGTATACAGACGGTCTGCAGCGAACAACGGCCACCGCTCGAACAGTTATTTCTCCTCGAATTGTGTCAGCAAATTAATAACGATCCGGCTTTTAGCTCGAGGCAAACCAAAACAACTCGGACAGGTTCTAGTGGTACTAGTAAGTGAACTGGAATTCTAGAAGTGTATTCCGTGAGTTTTATATACATGTTCCTGGGAGTGTAATTAAAATAACGGTTATATACGAGTGATAAGGTATCTAATCTGAATACGCTTACAAAAAAAAAACCGATAAGAAGTATTGTTATCTGATGAACTGTCGATAAATAGATAACTATGGAGCAGGTCTCATTTGCTCCTCCGCCTTTGCCGCCGAAGACACGTCGATCCCCACCAGAAGAAGCAACGGTAAACGAATCAATTTCTGCAGACGACAGAAGTAACAACTTCTTGGAAGTTCGAGAAGGTCATTCGTCGACGGGATCTGCGGAAATAACGACGAATTCGGTTGGAAATCATGTAGTGAAAATTCGCATTAACCCATCGGCGGAAGTGACGGAAACAAGTAACCCTTGTATTCGTATCAGTGTCAATTCAGAGGATATAAACGTTGCTACTATGTCAGAGTGTACGGCCACGCCGTTTTTCTATTACGGCCCTTACAATTCGAGTATTATGTCGAGTGGTCAAGTATCACCAAGTGATACTTTGGATTCCGGAACCTGCAGTGATCTAGATGGAACACCGCCGCCTTTACCTAAAAAGAAGTCCGCTGGTGTTTCAGTTACGCTAATCGGTGGAAAGCATTCGATTAATCACGAAGGTGACAGTGACAATGACAGCAACATCAGCTGTGACTCTCTCAACAGTGGAGATCTGCAACCTGATGCTAAAGATTCAAAGTTGAAGACTAAAGCTAGTGCCTTCTTGCCACAACGTCTCTTAAGGGATATAAGAGATCGTTCCACCAAAATGACACAATCGCCGGAAACCATTAAACAAGACGAGGAAGATACCGAGGAAGGATTACCGAAATTGAGCAAGTTGATGGCTCCCAAAGTGGTTATCGACGAAAATTCTTACCAGTTCCGAAAACAGAAGGAGGAACAAGAAAAGCAGAGCAAATTGTTTGAGAACATGTTACACAATCCGAATCAGTTCTTCGATTTTCATTTGAACGAACATTTAATAGACGAAACGGATAAAGTGGTGCCCGTTAAAAAAACTGAAGACGAAACCTTTGCCGGTTTAAAAAATGTAATAGGTTGTGAAGATTCTAAAGCTATACGTAGCGCGAAAGGTACTGTGCGTGGCGTAAAGAACCGGGTTAGAGCGGGAATAGCTACATTCCTACAAATCAATTCAACAGTTAAGGTGAGTCGATACGCATAGAAATCCATATAAATTTTCTTCCAGGTGAAAAGTTGTAGTTATTCAAAAGTTTACTTCCTTCAATATTAAAACGTCCTTTCAAAAACATTTATTCAAATTCATTCAGTTTCATAGAGGGGGCTATCAAACTAAAGCAAGACAAAACAGTTAAAAAAATCTTTAATTTTGGTTTATTCTGCTAGTATAATAGGCAGTAAAACGTGAAGGAATTATAAATGTTGAATACCTGTTTAAAATATACAAAAAAAAACTTTTAACAATGATTTATACCTACCATAATAAAAGTTAAAATATTCCATCGAAATATAGGTCACTATACACCTATAATTATGATATATGATAAACTGGATCTTAGGGCTTCATTCCAGAGGTATTTAATTCTTTACTATACTAGGTTGGGATTGCCATTCGTTCCAATACGTCGAGTTATCTCACCGTTATCGACAGTGATGCCTCAATGACCCGAAATCTAAGAAAATGTAACGATATTTCAGCTTACTTTTGCAAGATGCAATTTTTTGCATTACAGCTTTGAATTCTATAAATTTTAAAAATTAAATTTTCCCAATATGATATCAATCTTTATCACCTCTCGATAAATAAAAAACCAATTAAGTTTTTTCTGTTTACTCTGTCAAATTCCTTTAAAGTCAATGAACGACACATGCTCTGCGTCTGCTGTCGGTCTTACCTTTCTAAGTCCTTATATGTATTTCGTTAAGACTTCTCTAGTTATTGATGTTAATATGTGTTGAGTAGCACACTGTGTTCGACACTAATTCCAATTGTTTCCAGATTTCTTTTATCAAGCTAATTATTATTCTCAGACGTTCTTCGCCTCTGCTTTTAATCAGTTCGGTTTGTATTTTATCAGGATCTGGTGCTTCGTGACTAACCATTCGTTTGAGGCATATTGCAAATGCTTCGTTGCTAGGTTCTTGTAACTCCGCATTTCTGTCCGTCCATTTCTTCCAATCCTTCCTTTTCTCAATATAGTTTTTCAAAATAGGCGAATCATTGTTTCTGATCGATTTCTCCTTAGCTTTGTTACTTCTTTCATCTACTTTCCGCCTAAATTCTTCATTAAACCAAGATTTTCGCCTTCCTATCTTCTTCGATCCTAGTATATTTTCCGCTGCGTTGACAATACTTTCTTCTACATTTTATGTATCATTTACTCTGGCTGTAAGCCTTCTTCTTCAATTTTTCTCTATACGTGATTTCGTATTTTTAATGCTTTCAACTGCTCTAGGTTTCAGTATCTTCTCCTTTCGTGCTTGTTAATTGATTTGAATTTTAGTTTTTGCTATTGTTAAGTTGTGTCTGAGTCTACATCGGTCCATCTATATAATCTCACATCTTGTACTATTTTCCTCATTTCTTAAAATTAGCAAGTAATCTGAATTCATTCTTTCTTTCTGATATTATATATGTTATTTTGTGTTTCTGTTTATGTCTGTATTTTGTACTTTCTATGAATAGGTTTCTTATTGATGCCAGGTTACACAATCTATCTCCATTGTTTTAGTGGTGTCATGTATGTATCCTGTTATACTCTTCTTCTCCAATTTTCTCGTTAAAATCTTAAATCAATATTATTATGTGGTTTTCTTCACAGTTTTCTTCCGAGATATCGCAGAATTTCGTTTGTCCTATCTCGAATGTGCCTTCTGAAAAACGTTTACTATTAAAATATTGGCCTATTTATTTTTTTTTTTTAACTTAATGCATGATATCCTCTCATTTCAGTATTTGTTATCTCAAGGTTTTATTAAACATGGACGCCGTTCCATTTTGTCCCTATTTCTTGCCACTTGCATAATAATTTGTATAATCCTTATTCTCAACACTGTCTATTTCTTTCCATTGTATTTCTTATAATACCAATATGTCTATCACGTATCTGCTCAATTTCTCTGTATCCTCCGTTTTTCCTGGGATTGACAGCGTTCTAATATTCCTTGATGCTAACTTTTGGATTTCTTTGCCTCTTTTTCTGCATCTTCATTTTTGTTTCTTTTATTATTCGTAATATTTGATTTTGTAGGTGGTCTTGTTTTATCATTCTTTTACTTTTCTTCTATCCATCCACATACTACTTCTTTCGCCGTACCACCATCTCTCTATTTTCATTTTTAGTGAAAAACCAATGGAGAAGGACTTGATTCTGGAAAGTAATTCCAGAATCAAGTTCATCTCTATTGGTCGTTCCATTTTCGCATTTTCTTTCTTGTCTTAGTTTTTTGGTTTTGGCTTTATCACATTTTCTTCCATTTTATTCCATCTCCATATTCGTCCATCAATGTGATTTTAGTATATCCAATTATAACTATTCTTCCTTTGCTTGCCTTTCCTCTTTACCTTTTTCTTTAATTATTCTTTGTTTTTTTGTATATGGTTTTATATAAACTTGTCCGAAGTGTTACGCCTTTCTATTCACGTAATGAACAATCTCACTACATTAGCCAGAATATTTTTTGACGACAATTCATATTTGCCAGATGGTCAATGTCCGCTACAGAAACTCTACATGACAGATAGCAATATTAGTTCAGTGTCCCATTATTCCTCAGTATTATGTTTAAAAAATTGGTGGAAACATATTTCTTCCTTAAACTTCTCATCGAAGCACATCTGTCATTTACAACGTTGCTCCTGGTAAAAGTTTTAAAGAAAGATTTCTAGCAATCTATACGGATATAAAAATGCAAATATTATTTATTCTAATGTTTACTGCAGTAATTACTATCCACTTATAAGACAAACTCTCCAGATGTTAGATTGAGAATTTGATGAAACTTAAGGAAGTAGAGTATATTAATTTGGATATGCCAGGAAATTTTTTAGAAATTCACTTTGAGGATGAATGAAACATCACTTCGAAAATTCGTTAATTATCAAAATTTTTCGAACAGTAAGACATAGAGATGAAATTTAAATGCAAAAGTTACTTCATATCGGAAAAACATCAAACTTCAAAACAAGGTATTGCGCATTATACATGGTATGTACTATGTACTTTGTAATAGTATGAGGAAATATTTTCTTTTTTAATATAAATTGCTCATCCATTAAATCTACTTAAACTTATAGATCACTTTGTAGGATGCTCCTTAGGTAAGTAAGACGAGTTAAGTAACTCTTGATTATAATCAATGGAAATTATATAGATATAAAGAAACCCTCTGGAACACCCTGCAAAGTGCTCTAACTTTGAGCAAATTTAGAGACCACGTTTAATTTAAAACGTTTTCCTAGATTATTACATATATCCTTAGAGTATAAAAGTCGCTATTCCGATTTTACTATTGTACGTTTTTGCTAATTAATGGAGAGAGGGTACAACGTGGAATGTCTTGTACGTTAGGAAGTGTTTCACCCATCTCCAGGGTTACTTCAGGGATCGAAACTTGGTCCAGTGTTATTTTTCTTGCTTCTGAATGATCACTGATAATATTAAAAACCATCATTTGATATTTGCAGACGATTAAAAAAATTACCATGATGTCATGTTGGGTAGGACTGCAGCAGTTTGCAAAATGATTTGCTAGCAGTGATTGGTGTGCTCGTAAGCATTTGTCTCTTATGATAAAAATAAATGTAAAATAGTATCGTATACACGTAGAATTAATCACATTGATTTTAATTATTCAATAAATAGTCAAGAACTTTGTTGCTATCGGATTGAGCGAATGTTTACGATTTCAACAATGTGCACCAACTTTTATGATATCTCTCATTTGTGTAACATACGTGACGTATTGATTCTCGTAAATCTATATCAGTGATTGTCATTAAGTAATGTAGGTAACACGTGCTACCCTTTTACATTTTTTTCTCTCGTACATATAGTCTTTACTTCAATTAAAATTTGTATTTCTCTTCCTCTTTTTTTTTAATTCGCTTATAAATTTATATAGGTACCATTTATTTCCTGTATTCAGGTTCTACCTGTTGGAAAATAAACTATATATTTTATATTTCCCACAATACACATCAATAAGTTATTCGAATAGAAATTGCAGTTAGGGTGCTTCCGAAAATGCACTTTCTGTCTTCTTTAGTGCTACTTACTTCGAGAAAACTCTGTATAGCTGAAAATCTGTATACGATTTTAGGTAGATTTAAACAACTTCATCATATGAAGTTTATATAGAAAATTACATTAGAGGATGTTGATTATAATCAACCAGAATGATATGTAAGAAAATTAAATAAATCTGTATTATTTAAGCATAAGGCGTTTAGACATCTCTTATCGTTCAAGAATTATATAGATAGACCTGAAAATTAATCAATTTGTGAGAGAACGTTTCGCGCCTTCAAAGTAAAGTTGTTCCGATAAAAAGCATCACTTGTATATTTTAACATACTCTACATGCCTACCAAGTTTTAGCAAATTTTTAATTTGACACCTGGAGATTTGTCCCTGTTAGTTACATTACGTTTAAATTAACAAACTTTGAGAACGCGCGTATAACCATCATGACGATAAAATCACGTTTACTTAATAGTAAAATTATTCATATATAAAAGTATTAAGCATACTTATATCTTAAATGAAAAAGGTATTAGAAGGAGGAGAGTTAATTAAAAAGAAGCAAAGTTTCTTACGGTCAAAGTTTTGCAAAGTTCTTAAAGAGCTACTGTCAAAGTAAAATCCACTAAAGAACATCTTTTCTCGTGCTAATGTACTTAGGAAGTACATTTTCACGTTAACAAGACACACGGATATTCACAAAAATAATACCCTAGGTAATTAATAATCAATAAATAAGGAGCCAGTAAGTAACTACTAAATTGAATTTCTGGCAAAATTTTGCAAAATGTAGCCAAGTCTCTAATTTATCCCTTAAAAATATTGTGGAAGTACTAATAATGGCAATGATTGCAAATATACCATGCTGTTTGAAAAAGTTTTGGATCGGGTTTTATATGTATGTATAACGAACAGAATGTTGCCAAATCGTACGCACGGATGTCTGTGTACAATGTACTCCAGATCTAATGTTCCCCCCTTGCGACCATGTACCTATACTTTCTGCGCTTCGGTTATTTTCGGATTTGCAATTAGAATTTTAATTATCGAAGATATATATGTTTTCGCTTAATGTCGAATACTTTTGATCTATCGATATTCTCTTCTGGTTAGTAACTATTGTGTCTCCGAGGCATCTTAATTTCTGACAGTTGGAAAAACAATCGATCGAATTGCTATGCAGTTTCGCCTTCAGCAATAACAATTATTTCTCAAATGGCTTCATTCTCTCTCAGACCACCGAAAAATAGAGACGTGTTTCTGTTGGGTTCAAGTCGAAATTTAGTGACGATTTGTTTTAAGTTTCGAAATTTCAATTGTTATCCTGCAGCATCTCTAATTTTATCCACCTCAATTTCAAGTAAACTATCCACAATCCCGCCTAAAATTACGTTTAGGTCCCTGTGTTGAAAAAAAAAATCCGTGGAGATCCTGTTTTCAGGCAGAATTTACCCGGTTACCTTAAAATCTAAATTTCTTGAATGGCCCTATGCTGATAGAAGATTACCCGAACCGCTTATATTATAGATATTTATCTTTTCACAAAAATAAGGAACTCGCTATTTGAATCATCGCTTCATTGTGAATTTGAATGAAAATGATGTTCCTCCGTGCTTACATTAAATGTGAGGCTATGTTTATGTATGCGCGCTTCTATGGAATTTGTTTATCGACCATTTATTATTTTATATTTATATAAACCTAATATACATACATTAAACAATATATCGAGCTAATTATAACTACCTTATAGGTACTTATAATTAACTTATTGTGAAAAAATTAATTTTTTCAGGTTACTAATCTGATGACAATCAAAATAATACTCCATAATTAAATTCTCTAAATTTATCCTTCTTTCTTAGTTTTTTCAGTTCTGAAAGCATGCTGTTAAATGTTATAACAGCTTTAATACGATGGTGTCTATTCGTTACTAGTAGTAGTATACACTTGAAATATTAGAACGTTTTCATTTCTCCTTATACTGTTTGAGTTTAAGTCAGTTTAGCGATTCTATGCCCCTTAAACAGCACTAATACTTTCGATGCGCGCGTCATGGTATCATAAAAAGTCGCTTGTATTATTCCCATATAAAAAGAATCGCCGCGAAATACTAAGTAACGCATATGGACAATTATAGGAGAGAGCATAGCATACCCTCTATGATTGATATGCCATCAAAATACATTAATACTTACTGATAAGTCGACTTCCTGGGCTGCTTTTCTTTTTGTCTCCCGATTTTCCCATAAAGAATTATGTTCACCTTAGTTTCTAGGGTCCAATTACTCACTCACTTTAATTATGTCAACTGGACATTTTCACGTGATACTCACTTAGTTAGCTTGTAACAACGCAAGTAATACTAAATATTAAGGAATTGCAATAATATAATACTGCAATAAATCTAATAATTAAGCCCTTTAACAAACAATATTAATCGTACTCTTTAATACCCTGGTGGGGCTTTGTTACTAAAAAATAAAGCTATCCCTTATGCGTCTGTATTCCGTATCGATATAATAGTATTAGATACACGGGTTTCAAAAATAAGTGCGAAATAAATGTGTACAACAAAATTAGACGTCAACAAAAAATACGAGTACCAAGATTAGGCATAAATACAAATTCGAATTCAACAGACACACCTATACTAAACTAAATCTGAAATGAAAACGAAGGGAAGATAGAACTGAATGTCGAATATGCTACGCCAGACATGGACAGTACTGTTTCGAATATATTAGTTCTTATCAGCATGCCACAGGCGAGACACAAACAACAACACTCCACCAGAGAGCTAAACACACTGCTGGCTATAAGATATAAATGACAAAAGTACAAAGTTGTGCCTCTACTCCACTACTGCTTAGTAACTTTGCTATTAGTAATGTGGAGGCTACCAGACATCTTACTGGTAGATGTCGTTGTACTTTTGTCATTTACATCTTATAGGCAGCAGTGCATTTAGCTGCGTGGTGGAGTGTTGTTGTTTGTGTCTCGTTTGTGACATTCAGATGAGAACTAATAAGTTCGAAACAGTGCTATACATGTCTGGCGTAGCACATTCGGCATACACGCCTGCTTTCCCTTCGTTTTCATTTACTTTACACTGTAGAGTGCACTCTGGTGGGCGATGGCTGTGCCTGTACTCCACCACTACTTAGTAGCTTTGCTATACTGATGTGGAGGCAACCAGACATCTTACCTTCACGGGTAGATGGTGTTGTACTTTTCTTCATTTACATTTTATATAATTTTGAAATGATAGCCACAAATTTATATATGTAAATTTAGGTAAAATTCCTTTGTCCTTTAAATGTATTGAGAATATATAATTATACTTTTCTCAACAATGATAATTTCCTTCTCGAAGTATCTACTATTTATACTCGCTGGCTCGATAGACGCGGCAACACGATATACATTACATTTTCTTAGCGCTCAAACGAGACGTTTCCTATACGTTATATTCAAAATAATAATTAGGACTTGATCGAATGATTATACCTTAGGCATTGGTATGCGTCAGTTTTCTTTAGTACCTATAGAGTATCTCACACATAAAAGTAAACGCTGTTAACACAGATAGTTGCATACGTTAATAATACTGCTCAAGATATTTGCCTTGAGGACACTGTAAATGAAGCTGTAAGAAGCAATCTTTGAAGTCAGTGAATAATAAAATTCCTCTCATATATTTTAATTATTTTACCTATAATATTTATATTATATAGATATTTATATTTTTCTTTTCAGCTTTCCATATTTTTTTGGCTAATCAAACAATATGAATACATGTGTACATTTTAAATTAGTAGAAGTCTGCAATAAGAGTAAAACTGAAACCGTATCCAGCAAACTATGTTTTATGATTTATTTTCGGACTTTGCGGTTTCACCGCCAGAAGCGCGGAAAGCATCCAGCAGACCGCTGAACCTACCTAGTTAGTGGTAAAACATTAAAACGAACTAAACTCTAAACGTCTGAACTTTTAAATGTATACACAGTACTGTTTGTTTCATCTGGTAATTTAAATTATTTTGTAGGTTTTATTTGCTTTAAATATAATATTTACTTCATATATCTAAAAATATTAATCCGGTGTAGTGCTCTGCAGTTGCTGGATTTTAAAGGAATGTAGATACCTTATGTAGGGAAATATAGATTTTAAAAAATAGTTATTTGCGTATCAGAGAAAGTGGTGTTTTATCGAACGAAGATTGCGAGCCGATGCAAAACCGAGGTGAGCAACCCAACGAGTTCGATAAAATACTTTTCAGCCGTGGTGCCTACAATATTTTTTCGACTAGCACATTATTATCACTCAGTAAAATCATTGAAATGGGATTTGTAGTATTCACAATGCAAATCACTCACGTTTGAATGATAGAATGTTTGACAGCTATTTTGACAACCGCACTCAGAAAAAAATTTCAGAACCTTCACTGAAGAATACGACAAAGTAACGGAAGTGACGCGTTGGTAGTTCAATTCTGTATGTACTTATTGTACTCTATCGTCCATGGACCGTGAAGTAAAGGAAGTTGCTCGTTGACAGTTCAATAACAGTTTAATTCGGCAAAGTGGCGCTTTGTATCCGCGAATGAGTGTAGTAAGATCGTACTTTGGGATGTGGTACCTAGTCGAAAAAAGAATTTAATTAATTATCTAAGATTAATATTATAAAGAAAAGCAATATTTCTAAATAACACGGTGGTACCACCAACACACGAAGGCAACCAAACAATCTGTTACCTAAATTTCCGGCACCGAAAGTGTCAAAGTGAAAATCAAAATAAACACAGAATAAGTGGGTTGATATTCGGCAATCATGCAGGGTGCCAGCCGGCTCGTCGGCGAGGGAGTGGGTTGAAAGAAACAAACCCAAGATGGAAAGAAATTTCGGCGCCACCTGCTTAGGATTACTTACCCTGTCATGCCCCCAAGAAAAGCAGGAATCCAAGGTGTTAAATAAATATCGAGGGGTAAAGCAGTTTGCAAGACACATACACAAGAGAATAAAAGAATAAATTTACTAATAACGCAGTTAAACTTTTATTAATAAACGCTGACATAAAATAACGGTGAAAATTGTGGGTGTTAATAACATAAAATTCATATAAATTTCAACATGAAATAACGAGGAAAATGTAGGTAATATCAGCATAAAATTCAAATAATAAGTATGATACTCAGTATCATCAAGCGTTGTTAACGACTATATGAAAAAAATGAAATATTGAATAAAAATAACAAATAATCGTACGATAGGACTCTAACACCGAACGCTTTGGCCAACGCAATCAGTTCATACACATCAATATAAAGAAAATTCTTACACTAGGAATTAAATTAAATTCAGGGAAGTTTTAAAGTGACAAAAGAAAATAATTTATTGAGACAAAACTAAATATTTGAATTAATTATACCAGCGGTGAATAGTTCACCCTGTATATTACAGGCCGATATTTAATCGGGTGATGTTCTAAGCAATTATTCTAAATCCGCTAAAAATAAATTTCGTTATAGAGTTACTCTATTATACTGAACTAATTATACTCTCCGATCTTTAATATAACAAAAGTAATTTCCAGAATGGTTGAATGTAACATTAAAATTAGAAAAACGGAGTGATCGGGGTAGTTGTTTACTAATGAAAGTTTTTAATCTCGGACAAAATTTACGAATAAAGAAAAAGATAGCGTGCAACTTAGCTTATGTCCTTCAAACGGCTGTTACGGGGCTTGGATATGTTGTCCTATCCGAATGGATCGTAGTGTCTGGCCGGACTCGGTAAGACCCAAAGCAGATGGTCCGCTGAATTTCCCAAAGGCGGTGAAGGAGTAAAAAAAGTCGCAGAAATTCTCAGCCAAGCGTGGATATTCGAATCCTGACATAAAACGAAGATGAAAATCCAGAATTCCAAAAATGATGCGAAGATAAAGACCTCGTTAGCAACGGGCTTTTTCAACGAAGCGAAGAAAGGAACAAAATGGCGTTGCAGACGCGTAGGTTCTCAAATTATATCTCGAATAATCGAATCCATCAGCCGTGGTAATCACATATATTCCACATCTAACACAAGCGAAGATACGGCCGATGATTATTTCCAGTAATCTTCCAATAAAATCCACAGATGTGTGAAAATATCCAAAATTTCCGAAGATAGGAAGATTTTACACGTGAGAGCGTCTAAACAACCACCAAGAAGATGAAGCAGGAAACAGGAAGCCGGAAGGGAGAATACGTCACACACCCAATCAGAAAACAGAAAAATAAAATAAGAAAACTGACAAAGAGGTGCCATCTAACGTCGAAAAGATGTAAACACAAAATAGGGCAGAACAAAAGGAACATGATCAATAAACAAATCGATTCAAGGAAATCGGTAAAACAGATAGGTGTAGAACAAATAGATCAAACCTTGAAAAGAAAACAACAACTGTCAAAACATTGAAATTAAATTTACTCAGATGATATAAACGAAGAACTAAAACCGAATTAAGTAAAATAAAATATCTGTAGATGAATGAAACTAAAAAAAGACAAATTCTAGCTAAACCGCACAAACATGGGAGAGAAAACACAACATGAAAGGACCAAAATGAAACGATAATGATAACCGTTGAGGAAAAACAAAACGTAGAGGCATCTCTGAAGGTAGAGGACGGAAAGAGAAGAAAATAAAGATACAAAAGCTTGTCGAAAAGACTAGCGGAGAACTAAACAAGGTAGGCGAAGAAAAAAACCGTAACAAATCTTTTGGAGATATGAACGAGTACGATTTTCTTCTTATAATTTAACCTATCTATAAGCTAATAAATAAGCTTAATTAAATCTTTAATAATATATCCTTATTTTATTAATTTTAGGTCACTATATATTTTTCTACAACAGATGCAGCGTGTTAAATAATAATCGTATCTTCTGAACCAACCAAGCAATCCGAAATAAAATTTCATTAGGGAGCTGAGTATCTACGTCATACTAATAACGCTGCTATCGAAGCTGTGCCATATCTAAATTTATAGATAAACATGCTTATTATTTTAATTATTTTTATTTGCCATAATGCTAACAACAAGTAATCTTCAAATTGTCCAATATTACGTATATGATAACCTATTTCAACAATCTTCGTGATTTACACTTAGACATCAGCTTCTATGTAACAGAATAGTAATCTCAAAGTACAATTTTTTACTTCTAGAGTAGGTAATTAAATTATTTAATCTATTCGCACCATTTGAAACCGAGCTTGTTCGTAAATCCAGGTCTCCGTAGATCACGAACATGATAAAATGGATGATACCTTTAAGAAATAAGGCCAAAACAAAATACACTAGGAGTAAAACAGCTGGAGAAGCAACTAAGGAACCCCATTAAAGAAGCAATTACACGTGAAAAAAACGTATTGCAAACATTTATATAGAACCAAAAGTTCACAATGTATTTTTTAAAGAATTAAAGTTACTGATTATCTGTAATAAGAAATATATGACCCTCCCTTTGAAGTCGCAAGATGTAAATCAAGTAAAGCATTTTGCTACGTGTATTCTTAAATCATCTCCTGATAGCGACTTGCTTAAATTCTATAATACACATACAAAAAATAATATAAGTAATAATTTCAATTTTCGACTGCTAGATGAGGTACTAAGATTGTTACTATTAGCTCTTCTACATCTTGCGGTCGGAATAGTCTCATCTTTGATATGAAAAGACGGTCGGGTCCTTTAGTACTTAAGTATATAGTCCACTTGCATAGTTGAAAACACATTTTCCGATTTTCCCGAGGCCTGCAGTTGTGATGCCGCTGAGACCTATAAGTCTACTTTCTATTTTATTTAAAATTATATTATACACTTATAACATCTTACCTGCATACCAATCAGGCTTTATCTCGGAACACAGCTGCGAGATCGCCTTGTACTTTAACTAATGACATTTGACTGGTTATGACCTGAACTGTGCAACTATTTTAATAATGTTTTACTAAAGAGTTAGGCATAACTTGCGTACGGCGATTTTTCATTATATTGGAGTATCTAAAAATGCAGTATGTCTATTAAATAGTTTTTTTGTTAAATAGGTCGCCGTTGGTAAAAGTAGGCGACAAGCTGTCAAGCAATGCTCTTATTGTTTCTGGTGTTACCCAGGGTTCGTGTTTTTTTTTGTCTATTTACACCTGTGCCTTGTTTAAGTCGGCAACGCAGTATACTGTTCATATGTACGCTGATGACACTCAAATATGTTACTCCTCCTTGAGGATGTAGTGCAGCTAGATTTGGTTGGCTAGGTAGCACTGTTCAAGTTTGCTCGCAGCATCGTCTACATGTCCATTTTGTGAAATCAGCTATTATGTTTTTCGACAGTCAGTGAATGTGTGAGTATTTAATGAGGTGGTGAGTGAGGCGGAAAGGCTTGGTTGAATTACTGTGGCTCATTTCCAATGTATGTTTTATATACAACAGAATGGAAGTTGTTTATTGTAAATGATTTATCACAGAATCGATATTAATTTAACTTTAAGCATTAAAATTTGTTTATTAGCTTCTGTATTGTCATTTGAGTTTTACTAGGTTGCAAATGACTAATCAGTAGGTCTGTTCCTCGAATCCGGGCAATACCCGGGTGATTGAAATTTCTAGCAAGAGTTCTAGCCGATTTCGAGTACCAAATTTCGGGTATCTCAGTATCTTCAGTCCTCTGGTAACCGGTTTTTTGGGGACCGTCTGTTTGTAGTATATTAGCAATGGAAATACAAAAAAAATTTAACAACCGATAATTTAGATTAATCTTAATACAGTTTTCCATATTTATAGAATTTTCTTTTGTCTTTTCTGGTGAAGTTAACCATTTTCTAATTCCTGTCCAAACGTATGTTGCTGCTCGAGTCATATGAAACAGAGTTTATCAACTTTTTATCACGTTCTTTGTTAATTATGTATCTTCAAAACACGTTATTTTGATGGAAAAGAATATTTCCAAAAAAATGAGCATTAATAAGTGGATATCATTTAATAATTCTCCATTGTAAAAAGATCGGATTCCTTGATATAATTTTCTGCATTCCCTAAATAAATATGTTCGAACGCAAGTACCCGTATTCGACCTTAGAATCGGCCACTCGAATACCCGGTTTCTGGTACCCTATTTTGACAACCCGGGACCAAGAATCGAATACCTGATTTCGGATACCCGGGTGTCCGATTTATTTACACCATTTTCGTAAATATAAAGCGATCATCCGTGTTAAATTTATCCCAAACAACATATTAACGCAATTCCATACAATCACTGTAGGTATCTTAAATATATTACCCATAGATATAACCGATAAAATTTACATAAACATAATTATTAAGCACAAATTAATGCGATCTACTCTACCTTTTCTATTCAACCTTGATCAATGATATCTGAGATATGCACAGAAACTCTATTTTTTCGTTTAACATACAAAGGTAGCATAATAATAATAATAATAATAATAATTTTATTGATCTTGTTGATACAAAGATATAAGATA
This sequence comes from Cetonia aurata, assembly GCA_949128085.1. Taxonomy (NCBI): domain Eukaryota; kingdom Metazoa; phylum Arthropoda; class Insecta; order Coleoptera; family Scarabaeidae; genus Cetonia; species Cetonia aurata. The sequence goes on from OX421885.1 coordinate 7,445,065, forward strand.
AGTCAGTAGGAGATATACAGCAAGGTAAAGCAATATGAAAATAAAATGAGAATTTTATATAAAAAAGCCATACAAAAACTAGTAGAATACAGAAAATGAATTAAAAAAAAAAACAAAGTAGGTTACCAATTATGCGGGCTAACGTACTGCTAATCGGTAAATCTATCCTCTAGAAACTCTCTGATTGAGTAATATGCTTTTCTGATAAGTAGAGCTTTTAGTCTAGATGCAAATAAATGTTGATTTGTGATATCTTTAAGGAACTTCGGTAAGTGATTGTAAAAGATGATGCCTTTGTATACAGGATTTGTTTCATATAGAGATAATCGATGCTTCGGTATTTGAAAGTCGGTGTTAAATCTGGTTTGATATTCATGATTGTCTTTGTGGGTTTTATTATGGATGCTATGTTCTTTCACGTATATAATACATTTTAAAATGTATATAGATGTAATTGTTAGCAGCTTTTGTTGCTTAAATGCGTCTCTACAAGTCTCCCTAGGTCCTATACATAACATATTACGGATAATACGTTTTTGCAGTATAAAAATTCTTTTGGCCTGTGTAGTACCACCCCAGCAAATAATGCCGTAGGTCGCTTTACTAAGGAAGCTACCAAAATAAAAAACTCGACATATTCCAATGCTGGCTAACGTCCGCAATCTCTTCATTGCAAAACAACTTGAGGCGATTCGTGAAGCTATAGAAGTAATATGAATGTTCCAATTAAACACATGGTCTATATGCAGTCCCAATAACTTAGTTGTTTGATGTTGTTCAATAGATTTGCCGTTTATCCTAATTAGTAAACTCTTATCGTCATTGGATGGAGTTGGAGAAAAATGCAGTAGTTTGCACTTGGTATGATTAACCATTAAACCATTGGCTGATAACCAATCATTTATTGCGTTGACTTCAAATGAGCAATTAGTATGCGCTTCATGTTTATCTAAGTGACTGGTGATAAGAGTCACATCATCAGCATAAACTATGCAGGTGCTATTGCCAATTGCGCTGGAGATATCGTTAGTGTAAATAATATATAGAAGTGGGCCTACTATCGAACCCTGTGGTATTCCTTGATTAATAATTACTTCATTAGAACGACTGTGATCAATTTGCACCAACTGCACTCTGTTGGTTGCATATGAAAGAAGCCAATCCCTACAGGTACCTCTCAAGCCGATAGCCTCAAGCTTAGTACAAAGTATCGTGTGATCCACCGTATCAAAAGCCTTGGAAAGGTCCAAAAGTGTTCCCAAAACGGTATCTCCCTTATCCATCCTGGAGTAAATTTCATTTAATATATCTACTAAGGCTGTCACGGTGGAATGCCCAGATCGAAAACCATGTTGGCGAGGGTTGATGACGTTTTGCTTATTTAGATATTGTACAATCCGTACATATATTAATCTTTCAAAGATTTTAGAAAGAGCTGACTGCAAAGCGACGGGTCTGTAGTTGTTAATATCATCAGTACTACCTTTCTTATGAATCGGAACAATTTTATTTACTTTCAAGCAATTTGGGAAAGTACCAACGATAAAGGATTTATTGATAATATGGACTAGTGGCGACGCTATAATGTAAATGCTATTTTTAAGTACATGTACAGGTAAGTTATCAAATCCTGTAGATTTTATGTCTGCCATTCTCAGTACAACGCTTGTAATCTCCGGCTCGGACACTGGTTCCAGGAATATGGACGATTCACATAGTTGACGCGATTGAATGTGTTTGTTGATGCTATCGGATTGTGGAATTGCTGAAAAATGCCGATTAAATGCGTTACAGATATCTATGGTATCGGTAATTGTGCTGTTATCAACGTTAACAACAGCAGGTCTTAGTTTAGGAGTACCATTTTGCGTGTTTGTTTTAATAATATTCCAAACGGCTTTCGTTTTATTTTGAGCACCTGCAATAAGTTTGTTATTCTCAATCTGTTTAGACAGCTTTATTACATTGTTGTAAACCCTCTTATATTTGGTGTAATACTCCTTATCGATCAAACCGATTTTAAGTTTCTTGTAAAGATCTTTTAACTTGATGGAGGATGTTTTAATACCAAGTGTTAGCCATGGTTTTTGGATTTTACGACACTTTCGATTAATTTTCATCAGAGGAAACGCTCTATCATGGTGATACATAATGGTAGATAAGAAATTTTGCATCTTATCATGTATGCTACTGACGTGAAAGACATCATCCCATTGTTCTTTCGATAAATGTCGCAGAAAATCCGTATGATTGCTGTTAGAATAACATCTACGGGATGCTGGAGTAGGATATGTGGGTGAAATTGATCGAATTTTGAAAATTAGTGCACAGTGATCCGAAATGCCATCATCCAGAATATCACATGACATTTTTTCATCATTGGTAATTACATAATCAATTGCAGTACTAGAGTTACTGGTGATACGTGTAGGTTGATTAATTATGTTTTGAAGAGAGTAAGATAGAACTAAATCAGATAACATATTACTTTCTTTAGAAACAGTTAGAGCATTAACATTAAGATCACCACAAACAACAATATTTGAGACATTATGTGAAGAAACTACTTCAGATAAAGCATCTTCTAATTTCTCTAAAAATAACATGAAATCACCCTCAGGGCTTCTATATAAACATATAATCATTGTATTACCTAAGGTCGATTTGACAATAATTCCGGCAACTTCAAATACTTTGTCCATGTTCAGTTTAATTAGTAAGGGGATGTTAGTAAAGTCTAAATGGTTTGCTATAAGAATTAAAACACCTCCATGAGAAAAACTTGTTCTACAGTATGCATCAGCTATTTTGAAGTTAGGAATCGATATACATTTAAGTTCAGCGGTAGTGCACCAATGTTCAGAAATACAAATGATGTCAAGATTATGATTTTCTATAAATATTTCTAAATGATCAAGTTTGTTACGTATACACTGTATATTTAAGTGAGAAACGGTCAAAAAACTATCTATTTGACATTTGTTGGTTCTACATTCCTTTTTTCTAAAAAAGTTTTTTGATTATTAAAATTAAAACGTCTTATCATTACATTTTCGGGCCAAAAATCAGGTTTATATAATATTTCCTTATACTTATAGTTTGTGCTTACTTTAAACGCGGCATTATTTCCCTTAGTTTCTAAACGGTCGCAGGTAACATCAACAGTTTGCAGTTCTTCTTTTAAAAACTCAGTCACATCAGATACACCTATGTCCGGTTTTACATTTCCCACGTATAGCCATAGTCGCTTGTCGGTACCCTGGAATTTGGTTTTCATCTCTTTCACTCCTACTACGGTTGACTTCGGCTTTCTCTGTCTTTCTTTCGTTAAGTTTACGTTATCTTTCGGTAACTTTGTTTCCGCTTGACTATCATAAACTGACATAGCTATATCCATCGTTGATTTCTTGAAGCTCGTGTCCTGTAAAACTTGTGCATATATACGTTTGTTGTGAATGAGTTTAGCATTCATGGCGCACCTATTCAAAGACGGAAATAATTCTGCTGCGTTATCTTAACTTTGCAAATGAGCTACAGGTGTGTCCGTGCGAGAGAAAGCGGGTCAAAAGATTCAAAATACAGCGAAAACGGTTTTCGTACGTGGCTGGTCGTTGGCATCGAGGAAGAATAGTAATAACATCAAGAAATAAAGAGGCCTCCGGTCACTGATTTCCATCAGCGAATTCTCAACTTCTGCGTAATATCCTCGCGAAGAGGAAGAATTGTGCAATTATTATGTTTAATCCGCAGCCGCATTGAAATACATACAGTAGGTACGGTATCGTCACTGGTAGTCAAATGGTAACAATTTTTAAAAAGTTATACGAGGAAGAATCGATAAGTATCGCAACAATTTTTTCCTGCTACAGTATAGTGACCTGGACGTGAAACTTGCACAGTACCAACTTTGAGGTCTCAGCCGTCGAGTGATTGTAAAACTCGTCGTGTTGATATTGTTGACCCTAGTGAATAATAAGTCCTAATGAGGCTCATTGAAGATTATATCATTCGCGTTGTAACTTTTCAAACTCTCTATGCCCTTGCACTATATACTATAAGATAAAGAATAAAATATTTGTCGACGTATTTGTTTGACGCTTTAGTACACTAATAATAACATATTCAACTCTTTGGTTAACAGTCATTACTGCATTTGCGAGAGAGTTATGCGCGTGCCGGAGAATTTTAAAGTAATTTTAAAAGGTACATATTTGCCTTGTCCAGATACTATAGGACAACGCAAATATCTACCTTTTAAAATTACTTCCTTAGTTTGGACAACTTTTAATCTCTAGCACGCGACTAACTCTCTAGCAAATGCAATAATTACAGCTACTCATGGAATTTGGATTGGGTGGGACCGCATATATGGGACTTTTACACATGAAATGACAATAGGTCAGATGTCTTTCTTAAATTTTGCAAAAGGGTTCTATTTTTAAAAGGAAAGGAAGCATGCTACTTATGATACCTATCATTGTAACTAGATTTGCACTTAGGTTCTGAACTTCTTATGTGGATATTTGCAAAACTGAAAAATTCCACCAAGACGGGGTTCATGGTCTATTGTTGGAATCACCATACCAGTAAAGGCAATTAAAAGAGAATAGCACTATAAACGGAATCGAGTTTTTGCCCTTCATCGTTATCGCATCTCAAGCTTTATCCATCTGTTAGGGAATCAAGAATTTAGATGTACCCTCCGTAGGGGACACAAGCCACACTCTCGACCCACAAGACGACCGCAGCGTATGCCGATAATGCAGTCACAGATCTAGCTCGGATAATTCATGGATTGTGAATCCCGCTAAATAGCTCTGGAATCACTACATGCGCTGTCGTGCGTTATCGTTTTACACGAGTTATATATCGGGATTGACAATCCATGAATTGTCCTAGATTTGTGAGTGCATTAGTGCCTTATGCTGTGATCGTCTTGTGCGTTGATAATTTGGCTTGTGTCCCTTAAGCAGCACACATCTAAACTTTTGATTCCCTAACAAGCAATGGTGGATAAAGCTTGATATGCGATAGCGAAAATAGGTTTGCACACTGAGCAACGCTGATGACGCTTAGCGGGTAGACACCTAAGTCCGTTCGCAGTGCTATTCCTGTTCCATTACTTCTGCAGGTATGGTTATTTTAATAATAGAGTATGGTTCCAACAATAGAGCATTGTATTTAGGCAATTTCTGTATGAAGTGGATGTTTGTAGATTTTCAAACTGATTCGATTGATAAATCCATTGACATATTTATTTAATTGCATTGTTTCTGAATTTAATGAATGCACTTCTAATCACCCCACTTATGTTTTTAGTAAAAGTTATCAAAAGCGATAGATTTCAAAAATTTCCAATTAAAATAAATTTTAAGTTTTAAGAAATTTTATTAAAGATGTAATCAAAGAGAAGTCGTCAGTTGTATATATTTAATTAGCAAAAGATAATCCTTTATACATGCATATAAAACAATCAATCACTTACTAGCAATAACCGAAGTAAGAAGCAAAAATATCAGTATCGGTTTAATAAGTTTCTTACAACTTATTTGCTTAATGAAAGTCAGCTTAGAGAATCTAGAGTTATCAAATAGTTTTCTATTTATTTTGGGCAAATAAACAAAAAATGATCTACTATTACGAAATGCAATGTATAATAAGCGTTTGTGTTATAAATTACTATTAAGAAGAAAACGATAAAAATTACATTGCGGGCTAAATAACAATAAAATTGTAATGTGGCACTATCGTTAATTTTCTCAATTGGGGTGGGAACCTGTTCTTTTGTAAATTGCTACTTATTGTTAACATGCTCAACATATAATTTCCGGTTCTAGTTTGCTATTATAGAAAATGATAAGTAGAATTGTATAAACAGTTTTAATACAACAAAGAAGGAAAGGTCTCGAAAATTTCTGGATTCCTATTCTTAACCATAAATTGAATAGAATTCGTGTTAGAGAATGGAAACCATATTTATGGATCTACTTCCCCATATAATATATAATGTATTATGAGAACTAATAAGAAAAACAGTGTACAATTAACAGGGAGCTCACGAACTGTAAATCGCAAATTCTGATGAAACTTTCTCGTTTTCTTCTGCCTATTCCCAGTCGTAATATATTCCTACATACAAACGAGCATAACTCGAAAACTTTAGCACCTGGCATAATTTTACACTGGTGTTCAACATACAATGCAATCACATAACAATGTATAAAGTATCTCATTAGATCCCTTATTCTAATGAGATATACAAAATTTCTAAATCACATTTGTATACAGTATTTGGTGTCAAAAGAGACGATTACAACCTATTTCTGCATTTCGGCAAAATACGCATAACATACGTCATTCCGTGCTTATTGTAATACACTGTAATAAATAGTTATTAGCTAGTTCGCTATGAAAACAGTTTAGTTCGCTATTAAAACCTTTTTTCTATCTTTCATTGTTTAAAAGTTATTTTGGATAAATAGAATTTGGGTCGAATTTCAAGGTCATATTGTACACGTTTCTACTATTGTAGGATATGTGAATATCAATTAATCGGGGTTGTTATGTGAACTTCTATAATGATAGTGGTTGTTGATTTGGAAAAAAGAAACTACTTCTTATATTAATCCTGATGGGAGACAGGTTGTTCTGAGAGATTATCTAGAAAATTGAGTGGAAAATTGCTTGGAAACATGGATTTGTAAGTATAAAAACATTTACTTACATCATACATTAATTTCTTCTGATTTCTATCATATATATAATGGGGCTAACCTGTTGATTTATGTAGTCTGCTATCGATTATCACTGTTCCTGGCACGAGAAGTACTAAATTCAAGCGTTTGAAGTTACGGTTGGAATTCACCTGAGGGCCGACACCAATTCTGGACTTTACCTCGGTCATCTGTCCTTTAGAATATTGTTATTGGACGTTCTGTGTAGTCCCAACAGTAAGCAACAACGTTGTAATTTTATTCAAAATTGAAATTAAAATACATAAATGATTTTCGAGTATATAGTAATATGAACTTACTTACCTGAGATTATTTGTAAAGTTTAAATGTCCTTACATCTGTCGGCTCTTAATGAAATAAATAAATGTATTTGATCTGTGAGGACAAGCGGCGATCCGTGCATACGACACAGGCAGGGCTATTACAATGATTGAGGATCTTCGTATGCGCTCGTCAAATACGTTTCTATATGTTTCTATGTTATGAAGTTATACGAAGAAATTCCATGACGTAAGCACCAGCCACTGTTGAGGGCACTCTTCTTTTGAAAACAAGTTATAAATACATCACACTTCGTGGTAACAAATAATATAGATAATAACAGGACACATTTATCGAATATGAACAGGTGTTACATGTATCTACGGTGCGTAGAATTGAAAGTAGCGCAACCCTTTTATGCATCCTGATTACTATTAAAGAAATAATATAGTATATAACTACCGTTTCGTTGGTAAGAAACTCAAGACTCTTGTGAGCGCATGATCCAGAAGGGATATTCAAGTACTGTGCCATCTGCTAAAATAGAATTAAATCTTATATTTACCTAAAAGTAAAAGAGATAACTTTGGGAGGTATTTGATTGAATTAAACTGATATTAAAGTTTTGATGTATATTTAAAATAGAGAAATAACATACGATATTAAAAATATGGGCAAATGGCCGAAGGTTTTATAACAATATAGGTATACATTTTTGGACTCCTATTGCACTTATTAGTTCAAATTTCACGGGGCTTACACAATGCTTATGATTAATGTGATGGTATAAAATGTCTTGCTTCCATACACACCAGATAATTGGTGATCACTAATTAGCAAATTGTAAAATGCTACAATAATTATAGATATTGGTGTGTGATGCTTGGCTTCGAGGTCTTTCACTCTTCCTTTACACTTTCCCCTATCCTTAAACTCATTCTGCCAGTTCCCCACTCCCACTGTCCTCAAATCTTTTGTGATCTCATCCAGCCATTTATTTTGCAGCCTCCCTCTTTATCTTCTGCCTCCATCACCACTCTTTATCACTCGTTTGTCCTCTGCCATGTATCTACATGCTCCAGCCATCTCGATTTAGCCCGTAGATAGTCTGCCTACGCACTCAACGCGACACAGAAAAGAAAATTAAATTAATATTCAATAGATTATTCATAGAGATATTTCCCTTTGAAAGGTGTGATGTTGCCTCTCACATGTAACAGCTAAATATTTCTTTTTTGTTGTGTTGTTAGTTTGAAAATTTTATTGTTAATTTGTACATGGACCGTCAGGTTTTTCACCCTTTTAGAAGCGGTATATAAAACCCTTAATGCCGCAACGTAAATACATATACACGGTGAATCGTCTATAACGGACTTTAGCAATCAGCAAGTTATGGGCGTCGTAAGCAGAATTCACTACAACCAATACATCGCTGTGAATAGTTGAATAAACAGATAGTGTTCACGTTTCTAAATAAACCATTCATAAGTAATACATTCACCCATGTACTATTTACGTAGCAGTCTTAGATATGTGGATAAATCTGTTAGGTACACACTGTCGGAAAATCTACATGAGGAACACAGAAGACCAAGCAAGGAAGCTACAATAATGGCCAAGCACATATGTAGTAGCGAACGGCTGAAATGGGCCATAAACACCCTTCAGCGTTTCAAGACACCAGGAGTAGATGAGATCTTTCCAGCGCTACTTCAGAAAGGGCAGGACGTAATCCTACTACAGGTAATTAGGATGAGTCGGAATAGCTTAGAACTGGGATACATACCAGAAGTCTGGAGAAGTGCCAAAGACAGTTTTATACCAAAAGTAGGGAAGAAGGATACTACAGATCCGAAATCTCAAAGACCTATCAGCCTAACATCATTCGTTCTGAAAACAGTGGAAAGGGCGGTGGATAATTATATCAGGACAGATATCCTGGAGCGGGTGCCTTCGCACCCCTGTCAGCACGCCTATCAAATGGCCAAATCCACTAAGACTGCGTTAGTGGAGCTGGCAGATCAAATCCGGGGTGCACTGACGAATAAAGAAACTGTAGTGTGCGCCTAGACATAGAGGGCGCTTTCGACAACACTCCGCACGAGGCCGTCAAGAAAGCATTAATTGAAAGAGGGGTAGACGGCGCGACGTCCAGATGGCTGTCGCAGCTGCTCTCTACTAGATCAGTGGAAATGGATGTGGGAAGCAAATCCATCTCGATCAGCACGACCAGAGGATGTCCACAAGGGGGAGTTACTTCCACACTCATGTGGAGCTTGACAGTAGATAAACTACTATGGAGGCTGACTAATCTAGGCATACCATGTCAAGGGTATGCTGAAGATATAGTCATATTTGTAAGAGGAAAGTTTGAGAATATCCTCTGTGACATAGTTCAAGGAGGACTCAACACTACGAAAAGGTGGTGCCAATTAGTGGGCCTTAACATCAACGCCACTAAGACTACCTTAATAGCATTCACAAGGAAAAGAGAACCCAGCCTTAAGACCATATACCTATAACCAGAAAGGTCTGCAAAATGCATCAACCTCAGTAAAAATAATATTCGCATATTGACAGGGATCCTTACAGGCCATTGTAAACTGAAGGGACATCTAAGCAGGCTTGGAATAGCGTAGGAAGCGAATGTAGATTTTGTGGAGAACAGGACGGAACGTCCATCCATCTACTCACAAACTGCGCTGCACTGTGCAACTCAACGGCGCTGCACCTGGGAGCATGTGAAATCGAAGAGGGAGAGTTACCTAATCTGGGGCCTTCGGACATTCTGCGCTTTTTAAAAGGAATCAGACTGGACGGCCAGCTGTAAATACAGCGAGAAGAGGGGACACAATAGATTTTTCAGGTCGCAGTGTACTATCACCCTAATATCACACATACACATAGGTACACACTGATACAATAGGTTCATTAAATCAAAGAAACAACTTTTTAGGCATATTTCTTTGTTTCAAAACAATATCGTTTACACAAAGAAAACAGTTAAATTCGTAAATCACAAGAGGTGTTTCCACACTCTTGTAACACCGAAGCATTTTAAATTTGCATTTGACTAGAAGTTTAATGCAACCAAAGTGCGACCCGAAAAGACATGCCGTTGTTCATCTGAATAATGCCATCTAACCCTGAGGTTAGATTCTGGTGATTCTGCCCAAACGAAAACCGCTTCAAACTCGGAATATCAATCCCCTATTGCAGATAACGGTTGTAGATTAAAGATTCCACTTCTTTGCATGAATCCTATGATAATTCACGGAACCAAAGAAGTCATAGTTTACAACAAAGTATGCTTTATAATTATGCATTACAATGCATAATTATACGTTTCTATTATTAAATATCTGAATATTGAAAAACATTGCCAAAATGAGAAACGTGCATATAGTTTTTACATTGTAATTATTTACGTCCATTTAAGTTAAATAACTTCATATAAACTACTTTCTAGCATATTTAGAAATGCACTATGAAACTTTAAAGGATTATTTCAAACCAAACTTCTCTATACTTAATCTTTAAAACCAGAATTGAAAAGCCTTCGCTATAAATGAACTTCACTTTAATACTGCGTGAGTTGGAAACTTTTACAAAGTAGAGTTCGTAGAGTTGCATTTTGCGGATCTGTTCTACACCGCATTCCCAAGCCGTGCTATTTCGCGATCTTTTGCATTTCTCTCTACTCAAATACCCGAATCTTTTATCTAGACATTTTTGATATTTTGATATTTCATACACAGAATTATAAATACAATGACAAAATGTTATCTAATGTATAGACACACACAAAAAAAATAAATTGCCGTCAACTCCTGTGACCGCATTGAAGTATTGCGAACTCGAAAACAACGAATTCTTATATTTTGAAAAGATCAAATTAACTACTTAAGTACAACACATGCAGTTTATCTAACAATAAGCGTCCTTTATTTGTGCCTATATAGTACTTATATTAATTCCTAACGCTTGGAAGCATTTATTTGAAGGCTGATATCATCATAAGTACTAAAGCGCTTATCAACATATAATCATTTTTAGCAGTACACTACGTTATTAGTATTAAGTTATTAAACATTTACTTGGATAATGGTAAAAATACTGTTAATTTAATGTCAATTTATAAATAAAATAACAATTTATTTCCCATTTAACATTCTAGAAATGTTTTGAATTGCCTTCTTAATCACTTTTACTCTCTATAGGAAATGATACTTTCACCTGTAATAGATAGACATTATAATCGTTAAAATATTTTGCGGCAAATAGATTCGAGTTACTATAAATATAAAAAAACGTGTAATTAATGACACGTGCAAAGAGATTACTTTATGGATAGAAATTAATTTATGATATGCTATTAAGTTCTTTCATTATGTATCTACGGGTTTAATTATTCCGTTGCTACAACTCCATACGATTTCATGCAACTATCTGTTATATTTAAATTATTTAAGATTGGTTGCCATTTTTATGAGGATTTATTAAAGTAAAGTAGTAAAAATGTTTGTAAAGTTTTAGTAGTGTAAGATAGATAGCATTATCAGCGGCGGCTCGTACTTACATCACTGGGCGCTATTACAATGATCGAACTTCGTAACATAGAAACGTATAGATACATATTTGACGAGACCATATCAAGAACTTCGATCATTGTCATAGCCCTCGCTGTCACGTAAGCACTGACCACCGCTGAGCATTAACGTTATATAATCAACGACGCTTTCACCTTATACATGTGTGTAACAAACTGATATTTTCTCATACTTTTTTGAATTCAATTAGTTTTTATTGAAAATGCACAAGTGACCACTACATTCCGCATCTTGGGATAAACCAATTCCATATTGTAACTATCATAATCTATTTGTTATAATGGGTTATTTATTATACTAGGAAATTGCAGTACAAAATTATTATTATTTTGCACATTAGGAAAATCTACTGTTTTAAGAAAACGAGTAGTTTCTCGGATCAACTTTGTAAAGCACAACTTTTGATGTCAGCTAGTCTTCTGATGTCTCTGGTCTCGAATGCAATTAAACACTTGAATTCGATACTTTTGCGTGCACCGATATTATGTTGTACACTGCTGCATATATTGCTATGATATTTGTTATTGATGTTGAATTATGCCAAGAATTGAATACCATAAAATCTATTATATTAGTGGTATAAAATACTTTGTATTATATTCTTATTGTATAGTTTCGCAATTTTCTAGTACTCACTTTATCCTACAATTATAATGTAACTGTGAATACGGCTGTACATTTACTTCTTTTAAACTAATAATCGTATGTCGAGTTTGCGTTTCCATAACATTTTACTTTCATCGTACTACTTTAACGTAACTGTGGATACTGCTGTACGGTTCCCTTATCAGACTGGTAATTGTATGTCGAGGAGAGGGGATGCGTTTCCATAGCATTTCACCTTATCGTTGGAAGTTTATATTAATCATGGTAGTTATGTAATTTCAGTAGAGATATTTTGTTGTTGATTTTCAAAAAGAGCCTTCTTTGGCCGATCTTTGATAAGAAAAAATTATTTCGAAGTGCTATTTCAAAAATTAAATTAGAAAGTTAACCATTAACGTACGAAACCGCAAGTATAAACATTTTTACTCACAAATGATAAATCCTTTTGTTTGGATCACAATTTGAGGAAGCTTTGTTGGTTGGATGTTCCCGAGTTTGCTGTGCATTATCCCGGTTTCTTGGTAGCTGTTTTCAACGATCAGTACGACCAGGGGATGTCCACAAGGTGGACTTACTTCCCCACTCATGTGGAGCTTGACAGTAGATAAACTTCTATGGAGGCTGACTAATCTAGGCATACCATGTCAAGGGTATGCTGATGATATAGTCATATTTGCAAGAGGAAAATTTGAGAATACCCTCTGTGACATACTATCTTAATAGCATTCACAAGAAAAAGAGAACCCACCCTCAAGACCATAAATGTAGATGGGCAAGATATAGACTGGAAGAAAGAGGTGACTTATCCTGCGTAATAAACTTGTGGAATAAGAATGAGCTTGAAGTAACTAACAAGGCAACGAAGGCCCTAATTGCTTGTAGAAACTTTGCATGCAACAACTGGTGCTGCAACACAAAAATACTGCTCTGAATCTATACAGCAATTGTGAGACCAGTAATCACTTATGGCTTGGAGCAAGAAAACTAATCTGGCCATTGCGAGAGCTAATCTCTCTAAAGTGCAAAGATTAGCATGTGTATGCATAACTAGGGCAATGAGAACCTGCCCAACAACAGCTATTGAAGTGGTACTAAATCTTACTCCTCTTCACATTTTGGCGGAGAGCATATCCAAAAGGACCACACGTAGGATGATCAGGGAAGGAATGGCTAGGCATACTCCTCAGCCTCCTGCAGGTGACCGCACCTGGGACATGCCAAGGAAGTTCGAATTTGTGAAAGAATTTACCACAAAACTTAGCACCAAGAGCGATTGGGATAGAGACACCATTTCGAAACTCAATAGAAACGCCATCAAATGGTACACAGATGGCTCCAAAACGGCAGAGGGAGCTGGAATAGTGATATATGAGCCTACAACCAAATATTTCGAAAGCTTGGGGATGTACCCAAGTATCCCCCAGGCGGAAATACACGCTATTGAAAGATGCGTCCAGGTCAACATTAACAGAAGCTACGAAAAGCAGGAGATTATCATAATATCTGATAGTCAAGCAGCCATTAGAGCGCTGAGGTCAAACATAATCAGCTCCAAAATGGTTTGGGAGTGTCTACAAAAACTAAACGAGCTAGGCAAAAAGAACAAGGTAACGCTATTGTGGGTTCCGGGAGACAGGGGAGTGGAAGGATACGAAATAACAGATGATCTCGCTAAGAGAGGGCTAGAACACCTTTTGTAGGGCCAGAACCTTTTTGTAGGATAAGTAGCAGCATAATACTGAAGTAGAGCAGAGAAAATCCAAATACTGGGAGAATCTCCAGGGAATGAGGCAAGCTAAAACTCTTCTGGGAACCTATAACCAGAAGAGATCTGCAGAATGCATCAACCTGAGTAAAAATAACATTCGCATATTGACAGTGATCCTTACAGGCCATTGTAAACTGAAGGGACATTTAAGCAGACTTGAAATAACGAAGGAAGCCGAATGTAGATTTTGTGGGGAACAGAACGAAACATCCATCCATCTACTCACAAACTGCGCTGCACTGTGCAACTCAAGGGCGCTGCACCTGGGAGCATGTGAAATCGAAGAGGGAGAGTTACCTAACCTGGGGCCTTCTGACATTCTGCACTTTTTAAAAAGAATCAGACTGGACGGACAGCTGTAAATACAGCGAGAAGAGGGCACACAATAGATCTTTCAAGTGGCAGTGTACTATCGCCCTAATATCACATACACATACAACGATTGTCACCGCAGGTGAAATTTATTTGGGGGCGTTTACGACTTTTGCTTAATCGTGTTGTATTTTGGATCATATTACAATGTATTTGGAGGTTAATTTCTGTTTACTATCCGTTTAAATTGTTTAGCGAAATTTGGAAACATAAATATTCATTTCGAGTAAAAGTTGGTAGTGATTTTTTGGTATAGTTCAATACCGAACTCTATGCTTTTTGAATTATTAGTGATTTAAATTTGTTATATGTTGGCCTACTGACTTCTGAAAGGCTGAGAAGTTATTTGTAGCAAATTTACATTATTGAGTATAGTTGGATGGAGATAGGGGAAATGTTTGTAATAAATTAATTTATGTAGTATTAGAACTTATTCATATGAGATTAGATTTTTCTTCCGTATTTCTTTTGGTAAGTTTCTCTTTAGTCAAATAAATTATATATTGTGGAATTTATTCTTGTATTCCATAAGAAAATAACAGTACACCACTCTAACAATAACGAAACAATCACAATACATTTTCATTGATTATTAAACGGTATTATATGTATTTGTGAGGAGCAGATTTAACAGCGGCACACCCTCTACAACACCTTTACCAACACTAAGATAATATAAATTACTTTTTCGTTAGGAGGAGGGTAAGATGTATTTTTTAGTGGGGATATTTATGCATCGTGCCATCTGTAAAAAGGGCTCTGAGTTTTATATTTATTTAAAAGTATTACAGTTGACTCTGAGAGCTATTTAATTGAATTAAACTGATATTTAAATTCTGAAATATATTTAAAATAGAGAAATATTGTATACGATATTTAAAATATAAGTAAGGGCAAATTTAGCAGGGATTTCTTAGCAATATATATATCTGGGACCTTTACTTTATGTAATTTACACCTCAAACATCATTAAGTGCTTGCAATATTGTAATTATGTCCTTTATATTAATGACACACAACTATATTATACCTTCAATCCTGGAGATATATGTGAAGCCATCTCATACATAAATAGTAACCTTCAGTCACTGGTAAACATGTCTGACAAAAATTGGCTCAGAATACATAATAAAAATATAACTGCTTTGGTTTTTGGGTTTTGAAGAATATTGAAATTAAAATCAGAGATGAAGTTTTCATTGTGTGCGTAACTTGGGTCTTTTCCTTTACACCAAACTTCGTTTTAAAGAACACGTTTCACAATTAATTAGATTGGGTTATAGTAGTTTGAACGTTTTGTATGGTAGTAAAGACTGTTTGGATGTCGGTTTGCATAAGGCCTTATGCGAATCTTTGGTTCTCTCCAGATTTAACTTTTGTGTATGCGTTTATTATTCCTGCTTGGTCACCATTGATAGGACTAGACTTCAGCGTTTGCAAAATTCGTGTCTTAGATTTATTTATGGGATACGTAAATTTAGCCGAATCTCTCATACTCTCGAATGAGCTGGTTAGTTAAATATCTTTGCCAGAGCTGAATTTTCTGCTACCATCTTTTTCTATAAAATTATTCATTTTAAGAAACCAAGTTACTTGTTCCGTAAAATTTTATTTAGAATAGATGTATGATGTATATAATATCAATGTGAGAAACAAAGGCTTACTAACTCCTCCAATTCATCACCTTGAAATTTTTAAAAGATCGTTTAGTTATAATATTGTTAGACTTTGGAAGAAAATTCCACTAGTTATGCGTTGTTTGCGTCCGCTTTCTCTGTCCCATCAATTGAGAAGGAGTGCTTCCTTCAACAAGTAAATATATATTTTCATTTCCCTTTTATAACTTTCTATTACTTTTCTCTGTGTGCTTTTTGCGCATTGACTTGAATTATTATTACTTCTTGCTTACGAGTTTTCATTTGTTGGGTTAACGTTATTAATGGTGGTGAGGAAGAACAGCGGCTTATGCTTTAAGGAGCTGATCTTGCACCTTTTGGCATATTGGTTGCTGAATTTTAGCGTTAACTTATTTTTATAGTATGTTTAATGCCAATAAACCCCTATTATTATTATTATTATATGTTGTTTTCAAAAGAAGCTGTAAAACTGTCTATAGCTTGGATGGCACTGAGAGATATAAAAAGAAGTACAGCATAATATGTCAAGCCTAGATATTTACAAATTTAAATACAAACAAGATTTTGCACAATTTTTTGTTTTGAAATCTATCGCGGTACTTACCATGGATCGGTTAAAACATTCCGCTGCGGATAATAATAATAATTATTATTATTATTATTATAAGTTGTATACTCTCAATTGGAGTTTAACGATCTTTTGAAATATCTATCTCGAGTATGTATAAAGCAAAACTACTGTTACAAAAAGACGAGGAAAATTAGACCACCCCGAGAAGCGAAGTAATCTGTTATGAAAGGTTGTAGAAATACATACTTATACAACAGCTGCTTGCGAGTAGTACTTATCCATCGTGGCATTTACAGTTACCTTTAATAACGGCCTGGCATTGCCGTAACTAGCGGAATATGCAAATTTTTTGCCGTATATTACTCTATTGTCAATGCAATTGGTAAGGCACGCGTAATTTTGTCTGCGAGCATCGTTTTAAACTTGTACTTACTTATAGATTGTTATAACACAGTTTTCCCAGATTAATCTATGTCACGAATTAATCGAACAGTAAGTTAATAATTTTCTTTTTATATATGAAACGTACTGTGGAATGTTACCCAACTAATAATGAAGCGGGCAGTAATCTCATAGCGTTTTCAGCTTACTGCACTTTACTGCACTTTTATGCACTGATTGTATATCCATCTTATTTTAATACATAATATTAGTAAGGGAGCTAGATATACTCCACGGGTGTAGTGCAGTAAGCTGAAAACGCTATCAGTATAGCCGGTTAAAAATAGGTATGCATTCTTACATTTGGAATTTTACCTGACGCTGACGAAGCCATAAAAAAGCAACCGCACGAGAATCTCAGGTAGTGCTCCTGTACTTTTGTTTTCTTAGTAATCGCTGGTGGAACGAACCCCTTTATGTAAACTCGACGAATAAGATACTTACAGTGAAGGCCAAAATAGACCGTACGAAAGAAAGATATATGGTCACTACCATGACACAAAAATATATGGTATGCTTGTTTCAAAGACCAAAATTGACCATGTTGGTGCATCCATCCCAGACACGTCACAACACATCGTCAGGTGCTATTGTTGTTTACAGTATCGTGAAGGCAAGTTTGATTTAGTATTGTGGTGTGTATATGTTGTTGCATTTTAAAAATAGTTATTTTTCAATGTTATATTATTCTACTTTGTCGGCATGCGACATACACATTTTAATCCGCTCTACATTCCTAAAGGGATTGTTTTGTTTATTTCGATTCTTTTTTAAAAATAGTTATTTTCCCATGTTTTATTTTTTTTACTTTGTCGGTATCCGCCAAACACATTTTAAGCCGCTTAACTTTCCGAAAAGATTGTTTTGTTTGTTCCGATCGAAAAGACTAGAATTCCGCGAAGGACACACCCCAAAATTTTAATCTGCGCATTGTTTCGCGAACCTACTAACTCGCGACCAATAGAATCACTTTGTCCTACTGACCTAATTTCTGATTGGTCATATTACACCGCCATCATTATTTCACGAACAGCTGTTATAAAAAGGGAAACCTCTGTCTGACGAAGAGAGCAAGGAAGTGAGAGCATGATGTGATTAGTATTTTATTTTTGGAAGTGATTATCGGTGTCAAGGTAGAGCCTTTTTTAAATCCTAATTTGCTGTCGGCAAAACGTAACTATTACGATTTGGGGATTTTAAAAAGGAAAAGATTTTTTACGGGAAGTTTGCCACGGGGCATTTTGTTGCATAGAGTGCAATTTGATCATCCGTAAAAAATCGCGTACTGTGTACGGATATAGTCTACTTCAAACGACCCGAGACGAGAACTTCACCCACTTCACATCAGCTCCGGAGAACAACAACAACAACAACAACAGCAACATCAGTGTATGTGTATTTCGTGTTAGTTACTGTAAGTTATTTTAATTTTCCTTTTGCAAAACGTGCCCTAATTCATTTATTATTATTAATAACTTTTCTTTCAAAATTTACGTTCCTTTCTTTGGCTGTTAGTTTTAGTAATATATAGAATATCCGATAAGTATTGAGTTATGGCCCGTTATATATGCTTCTCGATCGAGTAGATTAGCTGTAGATTAATTAAGATTTCGTCACACGGATTTGGTTTAATTCAACTGTTAACATCACTGTAAAATATCTTATTTCATTTTGTTCAATTTATCTTGTAGTCGCATTGATAATTCAACTTTTAACCTCACTGTAAAATATATTGTTTTATTTTGTTGATTTCACTTGGAAACTGCAAATTTCAAAAGTTTTTCTAATCAGTTTTAATATAGTATTTAATCGTAAAATTGTGTTGTGTTTGATTACGTCAATCCACCTCTCCGAAACAAACGATCCTGAGAATTAAGAGCCGGAACCCCGTAACAATGTTACAGATATCCGTATTTATTACAGGTTTGTAATTTGTATACTATAAGTATCCTCTTTTATTCTTATATTAATTGCAATTAATTAGGATAATAAATGATTTGATAAGTATGTAAAATTTGCAATTTTAATCCATTTTATTTTGCATCTTTACCTTACTATGTTATCGTAACGAATGAATGGTTTGGATCTTTCTCTCGAGAAAACCAAAGTCACGTTCAAGAAATTTGGCAATTGAAAATATTAAACTTGCCAACTAACATTTGCTATATCGCCACACATTAAATATTTGGGTTTAAATCTTGACAATAAATTAAAATGGGGTGTTTATATAAGTACTGTAGCCGCAAAATGTGAGAAAGAGAGAGACCATTTAATATATTACGAACAATTAGTAAAGTGCGATGGGGTTCAGATTCTCCAACATCTTTAAATGTCCACAAGGCGTATATCAGGTCAGTGATCGATTATGGTTGTACACTCTATAAAGCGCTTCGCCTAAAAATCTGCACAAATTAAACAAAACAAAGCCATACGAATATGAGTCGGTGCGATGGGATCTACACCAATCCCAGCACTACAAGTTGAGGCAAATGAACCGCCTTTGACGCTTAGGAGACCGTAAAATATATCATGAAAGCAAAAATGACGAGTACGACCTCCATCTTAAGAAATCTAACAACACTCAACATTTTGGAGTTGACCGCGACATATTGGCAAAAGAAAAAATCACCTTTGTTATGTGGAGCATTTAGATTTTCAACGAACTTCGATACACGTCTCTACAAAGTTGAAGGTCAGAGTATCACATACTGCGAATCCTTAGAACCATGCTTTATTGTATTTCCGCCTTATATTGATCAACACGAGCATGTAAAGTTGGAACTTTACAACCATATACCGTTACAACATCAGTTAGAACTAATCATTTTTACTGACGGCTCCAAATCTGGAAAAAGATGCGGGTGTGCATTTTATGTTACCAACACTGGCATATATAAGTTATTTAAATTAGATTCATGTGCATTCATATTTACGGCGGAGGTTGTTGCAATACTAGAAGTATTACGCTACGGTGCTGAGACACATTTTAAATGTATACCCATCATGTCTGACTCTGCAAGCGTCCTACAATCGCTCTGTCAATACTTGTCTAAAAAAATGAAATACATTGTATTGTTAAAAATATAATTAGTGAAGTTACTAAGTTACGTCGTAAGAATGTCACCATTGTTTTTATTTTCTGGGTTAATACCTCTCAATGAAACAGTTGACAAACTCGCTAAGTTGAGCTGCACCGAAGAATCCCTGTTCAACGCTAGTTGAGAAAGACATATGTAACATAATATATAGAGATGTACTCTATTAAAGTTGGGAGAGTTTATGGAAAGCAGCCTACAACGAAAGAATGTCGCAACATGCATACATTCATGACTCATACCCATGAAAAACGAATCAAATTTGGACATGGCCAGTCCCCGTCTCATTTATACAAACTTAACATCATTGAGTCACCAAAGCGCCGCACAGTGGATCGAAGTTGGTTAAAAATCTGACATAGCGTAAAAAAACCAATCAGAATCATAATGAAATGTGTATAAGTGTATAGTAAAATAAGCATTAGATATGGAAATCACAGTACAAACAAGTAGATTGACGGAATATCGAACAGAAGCAAGTCTGAAGGTACATGTTCGGAGATGTTACGCGAAGAGTGTATTTCGACCGTCCTCTTCAACTACTAATATCTTCGGAATTAGAAACGATCCGAAACTGCAATTTATTCAGAATACACACTAACTATGTGTAATTCAACCTGCAAAGTATTAGCAAATCATATTCGTAACTAACTATACAATTACCATTTCTTGAAGATGGTGTTCTATGACTTTAAATTTTAACTTCTATTAGCTTTTTAAAAAAATGCCCAAATTTGCCCAAAAAAAGGAAAACTGTTTTGTCATCTAGGATCCTTCTAGTACTTGCTCCAGCGATTTCAGCTGCTACTTCGCGCAACTTTCTGAGAAAAGACGTTTTGTTTGTCGCATTACCGTATCTAGCATTCTTATAAATGCACGTTAATTAATATTTCTATAAAAAATTTGTTAAGTTATGCCATTTCAGTGACGAAACATTCGATGTATGTTTCATAACCTCTTAATTTTCGGATTAAAAAGGATATAAACCAATTAGCATAATTATGAATATCAGTCGTATACCTACATTATGAGATCAAATTTGCTACTTCTTTAATATTCTCTACTTATTGTATCATTGTGTGTGTTATAATATTAAGTTAGAATTGTGAAGTGTGCTGTGTTAGCTTATAATAATCGATTAGTAGAAGATAAACAAAATGGGGTATCTTTCTTTATATACTTGGTATGTTTGACTTCTTCGGTTCGCCTACACATTCTAAGAGTTATTCTCCATCTAGTTGGATTGTGGCTAATATGAATACAATTTATGTTTTACTATAGGTGCACATAAACAGGGAGATTATCTATATCATTATTATAAATGTATCAATGTACCTACTGATTAAAGGTAAGAAGTAGGTACTGGTTAAAGGTAATAAAAATATCACAGAAAATTAACACATTTGCAATACACAATATTCTAAGTGAATTGACATTTGTCTCAAAATGGTGATTCGACGGTAGTTCTGGGCTAAATCCATATAAACAAACATTTAAAAATACGTACTGTGGCAAACGATACAAGCATGTTTATATCCAGCTATAACAGCTGCAATAACCGTCTTAGATGTAAATGTAATCAGAAGATTCGCGATAATCTTACAAGTGATTACTACACGGAAAGAAATTGATTGCGAGAAGGAACAGCTGAAAAATTTATATATGCTAGCCCCCATACATAGAATTCTATTGCATGGCGCAGATATCATTCAACATGTTACTTCCTATAGGCAAGCTTTCAGAAGAAGCGCCTGAAGCTGGAACTAAAGACCCTAAAAACGTCAGGGAAAAAATAGTAAAAAATGTAGCCGTTCAGCTACTACCAAAGATATTTTGGAAAGACTAGTTATCACATTCGATCCATATATTTATCCATATATAAGTGAGTTATTACCAAAAGCTGTAGAATTATTAATTCTTCACCGGCAAAATTGAAAATTGTGTGCCACTGTTTGTCAACGACCTGTTATGAAGGAGGTAAGCGAATTGTTTTACTATACACAAAAACGTTTACAACACTGTTTAGAAGAAATTTCTATTAAAAACAGAGATACATAATTTTACATAGATATGCTCTTTATCTCTGCTTTAATAGTGTCGACACATTTAATCTATTAAGATACTAAAGCCCATGTTTCTATCTTAAATGTATTTATTGATCACAACATTTTCCTGTTGCATAATATTATAGTCTACATTATAAGTTCCATCACACAGAAACAGTTACGAAACTTACATCTATATCAACAAATACGCTATTTCTTCGATTTATGCAGTCTCAAATACTATATACTTTTAGCTTCATTTTCACAAACAAGCAGTGACGGTACAACAATATTTTTTTTACTCGATATAATATACAATCTTACCTATTCGACAAAAGTTTCTTTCGTTAATCAACATTAATTTTTAAGCAAGTTATTACCAGTTCAGTCAATGTCCGCTTTTTACCGCCTTTCGATCCACTATGCGCTGATGCGGTCATGAGATCTGTGATCTGAACCACATACTATTCAACTGTCCCCTACATGATGCCATAAACTCGTTTATAGAACAACTGACTGGAGAAGGAGTGCAATTAGCCACAAGCATAATAACACTAATGTGTCTCAACAGTAAACGTATGTACGACCTTGTAATATATACACTTATCAAAAGGAATATACAAATATAAGGGTAAAGTAATTTCTTTCCGAATACTTCTTTGTTGGGTTACCTACTTCCCGCGGCCGTATTCTCGTGTGTCATAAATGTTAGTCATTCCGATAGGCCCCAGGATGTGAAATATGTGTCCAGGTCTTCTCCTTTAGTTATTATTATGCAATTAGATAACAAAATATTTAATTTTACATTCGCATTCATATTTTCCTAATTCATATTAATGCTATATTTCCGTTAAATAAAACTATAAATGTGTAGTAAAACGTGTAATAGCTACCGTCAGTGTGCTAGTTATATCCTGTCATACCTCTTCACTTTGCATTGTATATACTCTATTATTCTGTGGAGGTACATGGGCTCTAATCCCGAGATGCCAAATTAAATAAATAAACAAATTTCTATTTTATTAAACGCATTTCCCAAGCAAACACCGGCAAATCGCCTTTGTGCGTGGCAGGTCTAACGATGTGTACCCCACCAACTTCTAGCTGTCGGAATCCTCTCCTCTCCATGTATTGGGCCTAGATTACAGGCCCAATACATGGAGAGGAGAGGATTCGACATTGTCTCAACCATTTATCTGTTTTTGTTTTTTTTTGTATTACAAATATCTTAATCTACATTTGATGTTACCGGTAACCAGAATTTGCTTACGTAAAATATTTATTTATTATTCTATAGGCTGCGAATAATTGACAACTAATTAAATGAAATTATAATTTTTCTGTAATATTAAGCCGGGAATACATAAAATGAATTCGTTTGATTTGCCGCATGTATTCCCGAAGATTGTTTTTCATGCCTGCGGAAAATGTAGGTGGTTATTGAAATAATTGCTCTACGAATGAGTAGATGTGAAGGAACGTTGCCCGTCAGCTGTCGGTAAAAATAAAAATATGTGCGCAACGAATGAAAAATTACTAAGGCCATATTCAAATAGTTTATTGATGAAGGGTTTTTATTTAGAGCAACTGGAATTTCATTAAATACTGAAGGAATAATTGTCTATGGATAATAATATATTCATTTATCAGAGCGGTTTACCCTACTTAAATAAAGAAGGCAAGTTTTACAAAAAAACGGTAAAATTATTTTCAAAGTCTCATTAGTCAAAAAGTTTGAAGGAAGGTCGTTGTTGATGTGGTCCAGATATTGTAACTTTATTGTCCGTGTTGCCATATCGCAAAAGCTTTGTTGGTATACAATGACCAATATTTAGCTTCTTTATCTTGGGATTTATGTTCATGGAAGCATTTGAAATAAATACAATATACAATTTTAAAAAAGGATAATAAAACTTATAGAATGAGATTGAGAAAATCCAAGAAATAAAATGAATATCAGATCATTTATTAATCGCTCTTATACTTAATTTTAGAAATTTTTATTGCACTATCGATGATTGTTTTCTTTTTGCATCACTATTTATACTCTGTTGGTGATTGTAAACAAAATCACTGACCATTTGATAAAAAAGGACTTGTAATTTTTATTATAGATGCACACTGATTGAAAAAAGGTTTTCTTTTTATATCACTAAAATAAAATATCCTGGTTTAAACATATAAAAAAAATAATTTTATTATTATTATATTTATATAGCGTTAAGGGGAAAGATCATAAAGGATGAGGATAGAAGAAAAAAATATGTGGGTAATAAAACGCTAGCTTTTATATGTAATGAAAAATTAAGCAGCGTAATCACTAAGGATCTGAATGTGTTATAAAATATTCCAATCTATTTTTACTACTTAATCAAAGAAAGGTTTGGAGATTATTCGTCTAGCAAATTACAGGTTTATACGTTCCATAAAAGTGTGCTGGAAGTTTTCTTGGCGCAAACGAGGATAGTAAACAAACAAAAAGAAATCAACTTCGGATTAACAAAAGAGTACATGGTATTAGAAATTTTATTTAAAAAACCCAGATGAGATACTTTTTACTTTGTGATCTTGACACTATCTCATAAACTTTTGCACGATATATTTTAAAAAAAAAAACGTGTAGTAATGTCTCCGAAGGGTTGAAAATACAACACGTAAAACATCAAACAACTAGTTATGTTAGAACCCAAATCGTGAATCACGAAAAATTGGTTCTGAATCGCAATTTTATCGAAATATAAATGATACATAATTAGATTTCAGTGTATAAATATGTATGAGTCTACACGTCCTAGTTTATAGTATAATTTTATGCTATAATTACAATTCAGAAATTATAGTGTAAAAGAAAACAACGATTTAGGATGTATGTTAGAGAAATAAAGAGCCTTAGGTAAAACCGTTGCTATATTCTCTGATAGTGTGCCAACAGCTATAGTGATTAATTTTGCCCTGAATAAGAAGGGCAGCTAAAGGAAAATATCGTAGACCTGATGGTTATCTGACCACACCGCCATGAATTCATTTAGTTGACCGCTTGCTCTCCATTACCAAATCACAAATAACGAAGTCTATGAGCTAATGGATACACAATATTAAAAGTTTAATTAATAAAATTTACTAACAAGGTTACACCGGCAACTGTCAAATTCCGATTTCAATGAAACTTTACAGACTGGAAGAGTACCATAGTATGCAACACGCATTTTTTTTTCTGCCAAAATGGCCGTTTTAGGGGTACA
Source organism: Cetonia aurata (assembly GCA_949128085.1). Classification (NCBI taxonomy): domain Eukaryota; kingdom Metazoa; phylum Arthropoda; class Insecta; order Coleoptera; family Scarabaeidae; genus Cetonia; species Cetonia aurata. The sequence continues at coordinate 7,470,447 of OX421885.1, forward strand.
GTCGCTTCCAAAGTTTGAGCAAATTTTCAGTTTTTATGAATATCTCCGAAATTATAACACATATAAAAACCTTTTTAAAGTAATTTGTAACAGATTACATGGTCTCAAAGATGACGTAAACTATATTGGCAAGAAGCTAATAATAGGCGACGAAGTACCCCGTATTTCCATTTTTTAAATCGTTTCTCTTTTTCTTATTTCTCAAATTTCTATAAAAGATACTGAATTCATTTACACTTTATATATATTTTAATAATTTTTCTACTATATCCTCAGAAAATTTATACTTTCATTTATTTATTTATTTATTTATTTAATGTGCAGTGTATGTAGATTTACAGTTGACACTCTGTGACTTTTCGCACGTAGACCATCAATTACTTCAGAATGCGCATTTACAGAGTAATATTCAATTTTAAGACAGAAAGACTGTTAAAATGATACTGGTTACTAACTGAGTGCAGGCTAAATAGGCATATGCATACCAGGCCTATGGTATGCATACGTGGAAGGTGCCGGTTGTAGATTTTGCCTACTTAAAGAGGAAACCCAGGCGCATATTCGGTTATTGTGTTGGTTTACCAAGAAAAGGGTTCCAACACTGAGGTCAGAGAATTCCAGGAATTGTTAAAGGAATCATTCTCAAAGATGATGAATGTAATAAACGAGCTAAAATTAGAGTGGATCTTACAGCATCAGCCATTTTGCCGAACACCATTCTTTCCTATGTTAACGTTTGTCCTTTCTGCTCATCACCTTCTTTTATTCTCTTTAAAAAATAATTCACTGTCTTACTCCTATTGTCCATAATTAGTTATAGTTCTTTCTAATCCGAGACATATACGAATTATGTTTTGTAGTTTTTGTTCCTTTCCGAATAGTGAGATGCAAATTCGACACGCAGATATTTTACCCATAAACGTTATCAATTGCAAAATCTAGAAAATCCAACAAAAATACTACAACTTCGAAAATTACTCAGTTGGCTACGTTGACAGAAAAAAAAAGTAGAAACATCTTCTTATTGACCCCAGGGTCGAACTACAATCCTCGATCGCCATCTTTACAGATGAATTAAAAACGAAAATGGGAACGGGGGCAGGAGTTTTCTCCTCGGACGTTGACTTCAATCTAGAATGGCGCTCGGCAGGTTTGCCACGGTTTTTCAAGCCGAAGTGCTGGCGATCCTGCACGGTGCCGGAGAAATTTTAGCAAGAGGCATTAAGGGACGGCGTATTGTCCTTTAGTGACAATCAGGCTGCTATTAAGGCTCTTAATAATCATAGGATCAGTTCTGGCTTAGTACTTCAGTGTCACAATGCCCTAGAAGCGGTCGCGACCGATAATGCCTTGACACTCAAGTGGGTTAAACTTGGTGGGGCCGGAACCTGCTCCTCCTATTTCGTCAGCTACACTCAACACCATAATAATGCAATGGACTGCCACTCTTCACGAGAGTAGGTGGAATCCATAACCACCTGCCGTCAAGCGCGTGAAGCCATCACCGAAGACAGAAAGATATTGCCTGCAGCTTTCTCGCAGTAACCTACGTCAAGTTGTGGGGCTTTTGACTGGCCACTACAAGCTAAACAACCACATGCACTGCATATGCTTGGCTAACAGCCCACTATGCCGGGCATGTTACCAAGAAGACGAGACGTCGGAACACATTTTATGTGACTGCCCGGCGCTTGTCCAACTTATAGGTTCCATCCTGTGGAAGTATTGGCCCAGCATGGCCGATTTTGGCGCCACCTTACCTGCTGCTTTGCTCCGGCTCACGCTCAGCTTGGGCTGGCTCGGATAGGCTATGGGCGAGTGATGCCACCTAGGGGTGGTAGCACAATGGGACCGGTAATGGTAGCCTAAGTGCACGTTGGTTACCACCTTCCCCAACCTAGAATCCAGAAATGAGAAAGTAGGAACAATAAAAAAAAATGTTTCAAGGTTCCGAAGCGTGAAACATATTAATTGAAATATGTACTTAATAGCATAATTACCGCCCGATTTACGGAATCCATAAAATCTACTGCAATTAAAGTAATAATTTTTGTGAAAACTTGACTGCGTAACCTGGCGTATAAGAATATGACATTTGCAACAAGATTTGTGTAATTTCAAGAAGCTATTTTGGTAACATGAATGGAATAAATGACTTATTTACCTAGCTGATGTTTATGGCACAGTAGTTAGTGCGTGTCATCAGACGACGACTTGATTCGATTATTGTTCGTAAGGCACCATGTGAATTCATAAACCAATGACTGGAGTCAAATTCTATTTATAAATAAGTCTAGGCTTCTCTTACCATCGGTCGGCTTAGATTGCACTTACTGTAGTTTCACATACTAAATTCAACATCAGCAAAACCATATATGCATGTAGTCGAGTATAATAATAGTTTGGAAATGGTCCGCATTTCGTTAGCTGTGAACATTTGACTTGGGGGCACTACATTATAACCACAATCCTGAACTATATGTCATCCTTTTGTACTCTGAACTGGATATGGGCTAGGTATTATGAGGACAGCAATAGATATTTAAGTAACGTCAGAGTTCGTGTTATAAATTGGCTCGTGTGCAGTCCCAATTTCAATTTAACAGAGTACACCGTAATAGCTTGAAATATTCGAAGTCAGCACCTACCACCAATTAATTTAAACTAACTGCAAGAAATTACAATTCATGTTCGAGAAGAACTTCCACAAAAAAAACTAGATTACTACGTGCAAAGACGTTGAGAGGCTACAATTTGAAGTAATGGAAGCACTGCAGAATATTAAAGATCGTTTAGTTAATGATAATGATAATAAATTTATTAAAAAATCATTCACAACACAAATTGCAAATTTACAACACTCCTATGTGAGGAAACAACAACAAATATTTATTAATTTAATGAAGCTGTAATGCTATTGCTGTTTTCCATTGTTTACTTCTGATTTATTTGCTTTCCTCATACTAGTTGCATGGTAGCTCTTGGAGTACTTCTAATCTAGTCTATGATTGCTAGTTACTTAATCAAAATTGAAAATATCTTAACTAAAGCAAAAATTTCGTGTATTTCCTAAGTTTGCGCCATTTTCTGTATTTTAGGTAGAACATAATTAAAACATTGCTTGCTTTTCATGTGAATTTATATTTTTAACTGACGTCTAACAAAGACATGTAGTTCATTTGTCATGTTTAAAGCATCCAAGCTAGAATAGAAGATGTTTGTATAGTATGTACCATCATTCCCATAAAAGGATTATCAGGTATTTTGCGCATCTTATTATTATATGGAATCACCACCATGTTAGTATGTGGCACGTTGAAGCGACAGGAAACTTCAATAATGTAGATAGCTTAACAATACCTCCAACCACAATGGATTCCGTAGCACCAGAAACGCAATACTGTAATATCGCGAGCTGACGTAAAAGGGATGCCCATGTTACTTTTCAAATCTTCAAGCATCTTACCGTTTACGCGGATACTTTTAATACAGCAAATAAGGCTAATAAAAATTACCTTCAATATTAAAAATATAAGCAGTAAGCATAATGCAACACAAAGATTCACCACCTCAGAGACTTCTCCTTAATATCCAAATCAATGTGTACCTATATTGAATTAACTAAATACCGACGCCCGCACGTTTTTAACAAAATTTCCGTTGGCAAGTTTAACAAAGCAGCACTTTATTTGATTACAACCAATACCTACTGAAAATCGCACATAACTCTTCTTGCTACAATAACAAAAGAAAAAGTATCCCCACAAACTATTACTGTATTAACAAAGTTTTTAATCAAATTGAGTAAAAATAAACTTGAATAACAAAAAAAAAAAACGGTAACATTATTTTGTTAATTCAACACTGGAAATGAACTCGCTTATTTTTTTAAATTAATATCACTTTTGTTCGAGATTTAGAATTGTCTGTACACATGCAAGTCAAGTGGCAAAAAATATCTTGATTAATATGATCAGGGTGGAATGCTGTCACTGGAATGGTGCCTTGTGGTGAATGGTTTGTTTTCTGATCAATGGACGGCGGGTTTCCACGCACAGGGCTACGCAGGTGATATCACCATCATGGTCTGCGCAAAGGTTGAGGGCGTGGTATCCGAGAGGATGCAAGTCGCGCTCAAACGGGTGGAGAAATGGTTTCAACAAGAACGGCAAAATGTAAACTCTCGGAAAACGACTGTGGTTCCGCTCACTTGGAAGAGGAAAATTCCAAAACTCCAGTGTCCAACCATCTTCGGCTCGAAGATACTCGTATCTGGTGAGGTTAAATACCTAGGTGTTACTTTGGACGCAAAACTGACCTACAAATCTCACCTGGAACAAATGACGAACAACGCCACGAGGGGCTTCTGAGGCTGTAGAGAAATGTTTGGTAAAATGTGGGGGCTGAAACCTGCATTGGTGCACTGGCTGTATACAAAGGTTATAATACCATCTATAACCTACGCCTCGCTAATCTAGTGGCATAAAACCAGCCTGGGCTACGCGGGAAAAGCTTTTAGTAAGGTCCAGAGGATTGCCTGCTTAGGCATTACGGGAGCCATGTCCTCGACGCCGATGGAGGCGACCATGGAGACCATTCTTTGGCTTCCTCCGCTGTAGTTACGGTCAGAGGCTACCCTGCAAGCATACAGACTAAAATGTAGCGGGTATAAAGGTTTCTCTGGCATAACCGGAGACCATATTCAACTACATCGAAAAGACAGTACCACTGTCCACAAGGGTGGACCAGATTCCGCTCGTCTTCAGCTTTACTAGGAAATATCTTGTAGATATTTCTAATAGTGAGACTGCAAAAGCTTACGTCCGCAGACCAAGGCGAGATTCCCATCGCTGGTTTGTGGATGCCTCGAAGACGCCGAATGGTACAGCCATTGGGGTCTGGAGAGATGGGGAACCGAATGGCGAGCCATCAGTTTAGGGGGCCCCACCTCCATTTTCCACGCTGAAGTAATAGCCATCCAGACCTGCGCAGAGGGCATCTTAAACTGCCCGCATGAGTATGGATCGGTCGAGATTATTTCTGACAGCCAAGCTGCCCTCAGGGCACTGCAAGCTGTCAAATTTGTCTCCGAAGTAGTAGTAGTCCTGGGGTGCCATGTGAAGCTTGAAGAATTAGCGGAACATCACAACATTACGCTGAGATGGGTCCCAAGCCACTATGGGAGAGCAGAAGGAACTCCTGTGCGCTTCCTGCCCGACTGCCCAGCAGCGGACAGGGAGACACGAAGTTGTCTAGGGGTCGCTCGGTTAGACGAACGCATTCTAAGTAAACTTACTCTCGACCTCTTTGTTCGGGTACAACCAGGTCGAGAGGGCTAAGACATCATGGGGGCACAATAGCCCTTCTGATCGAGTTGCCTTATGGGGTAAACCTGCCCATGAAATTAAATAAAAAAAAATATGATCAAAGACGAAGGTATTTTTTTTTGTTTAACATGTACACACCATCTTATATATTATGTCATCATTGTAACGTATAAAGTTAATATTAATATTCAATGTTAGCTGTAGTCTTTGCAGTATTTTGCCTGATGAAGATCAAAAAAATAGAAAAATAATCATTAAGAATCTCAAAATTAAATAGTAACAAATTTAAATAGGCAGAATTAGTTCTATTATTATGATACACACATAATTATGGACAATTGTACAAGTTATTTTTTATTTTTATTTTTTTTTTTAATTAATTTTCATTAAAAAAGCGTCATATTTTTCACATAAATAGAACGCATAGAAATGGACTATGCAATACGCCCTAGTTAATTGCACACAGCATTTTGTTCGTACTTTCATATGACCATTCCAAAAAGAGAGTATTTAGAGGGAAATAATTGTTATCTAATTCACAAGGAGACTTACCCAGGTGTGAAATTCGGAATATAGTGAAATTTGCTAGAGATGTAGAGCCTGCTTAGATATGCAAATCAATCTTTCTTTATCGACGGAAATTCACATTGAAAGGATAAAAAAGCTGTGCGAAGATCGTTTACTTTTTAGTTGGTTTTTCTTGTTGTTAATCGTTTTTCCATAATCACCATTTTTTTCACAAAACTTATCGTAACTAGGTAGTTTAAAATCATCTTTGAATACTGAAGGTGATGCCAAATGACTTAAGAAGCAGCAGAAATCCTTCCGCACTTACTACTTTTGATTTGTTCTTTTTTTTATATAACCTGAAGGTTTAACTAAAGTAAAACATCCATTTGCATAGTAACTAAGCATATTCGACAATTTATCAAAAATTGCATTAACATCAAAGCGTTCATAGGCTGAAAGCCAAGACTGAATCGCTAAATGCGAACGGCTTATAAAAGTCAGAAGGGAAATTGCTAGAAGAAAATATCAGTGCTAGTATTTATTCTTTGATAAGAAACTTTAGTAAGCAACATATCTAAGCTTCTTAACAGCGACAATAAGAAGCGCCTAGGAAATATCGTAAATTCAAAGTAAATATTCTATAAAGCTTACAATTTCTACAGGTTGAAGATACACAACCTTCCATTTGTGTGGATGCCTCCTTTAGATTACATGCTTCTATATGTAAACGGTGTATAGGCAAGTAAGCCAGTGACAAATGTTTTCGTACATACATATATAATTGCTTAGTTTCTTGCCTCCCTACATAATCTTGCTATAATACTAATTCTTTTATTACCTTTCCCTGCTAAAGGTTATCCACCCCCCATCTGGAACACTTTCCTTGGAAAAATTGAGACACCCTCTGAACTTACCCTAACGGTGGTATATTTGTGTGTGCGGTAGCGCAACTGCAATCCGTATAATAATAATAACAGAACGGCACTAATGGTTCCTTCACGTGTACTAATTCTCAGACATTAGCATTACGTCAGACAATACGTGATATTTACAAGCGCCTGTCTTACTGCTGTGCGGCCTCGTTATGGAGCATTCACCTTGCCAGAATGAGTTGAAAACCAGTTCGCAGAATCTTTTGCTTTTGTTAGTTTGACATCTGTTATATTCAATTCTTCGTAACAAACTGGTGTTGCGTTAAAACACAATTTTTACCCCAAAACATTAACGCACTTTGTTAGTGCATAATTTAAGCATAACGTAACAAAACTTCATTTTATTTTCTAGTTAGAAAGCCAACCTTTACAATAATTTACTGTAATCGCATACGAAATAACTATCATCTGATACCGTTAAGGAATTTATTTATATTTCGAAAAGGTAATTTTTTGTACTTTAAAACAGGCAGCGATTGAAATGATTAAAAAATGTAGCTTAATATACTTTCAATTTTACAAGAAACTGACTGTTCAGTTCCCTAATCTTTTTAACTAACAATTAGGGAGAGAAATTTATTTTAAATATAACATTTAGTGTAGCTATTTCATGCAATGTCTTCTGATCCTTCTATAATTGATTTTGGTTACCCAAGAAATTCCTATATTAGCCAGAAGCCTTTCCATTGCGGATCGTAGGCATTTAGCAGTCATAGATAAGATAAAAGGAAAATGTTAATTACCTTGTAACATTTTCCAGGTATAAATAGAAAAAGGAAATATAATAACTACGCTGAGACGTGTTTTAGGCGCAAGGCGATGGGCGGAATACGAGGAGTATTTAAAAAAACGTGCGACAAAATTACTATTTTACATCGTACTGCATAGTAACGCGCGCACCTTCCCGAAAGAAAAGCCTATGAAGTGGACATGAATGAATTGGTTTTTTACCCAAACAATTAAACCTGAAATATTAGAAGAGAAGTTTCAGATTAAAATGTAAGAAAATTTATAATCAAGTGTAAAGGCAAAATGAAGGTTACAAAAAAAATAGTGTCAGAGGGAGAGAATTAAAGGTTGAAATAAATGAAGAATAACAGAAGAAAAAACAATGTTAGTGAATATCGAAAGCTTAGAATGGATACTATAGACGATGAGTTAAAAGAGGTACAATCAATAAATTAAATTATAGATATAATTGGTTTTCGGAAGAGGATCATATATCGAATGCTAGCTAATTGAAATGAGATCATTCTGACACCTATTTTAGAAAACAGGACGACGCGGTGTATGACAACTATAGAGGAATAGCACTTCTAGGCGTCGTGTTCAAGGTATTTGCGAAATTTTTACGATGGAGACCAAAAAAATGCGAAAAAGATAAAATGTTAGAAGATTACCAGTGTGGTATTTCAAATGATAGGTCACTCACGAATCAGTTGTACACGGTTAAGCAAATAATGGCAATTAATGGACTTTAAGCAGGTATACGATCGTTTAGATACAGAACAGGTATTAACAAGTATCAAAGATTTGAGCATTTATTGAAAATACTAATACAAAGTGAAAATAAAGTGATACAATAATAAATATCCCGAAATTTTAGTGCATTCTTAAAAAAAGCAACTTTATGGCTATACAATATACAAGTCATTTCAATTGAAACCAGCTACCTCAACTAACTCTATACTTGCTGTGATTTATATAAAATTCCGAAATCTGTCAATTGTCATATCAACTTTTAGTGACGCGCCTGACTATTTAAAATCATTCCTGGGAGCGCAGTAGCACCCACCTTTAAAAATTGACTCCATACAATAGTACAATCTTGCTTCAAATGTTCTCCTGACATTTCCTAACATTATTTCGTTGGCATTCTTCAACAATTTTTTTTGCGTAACTCTTGTAAGGAAGTTGAACGCGTGGCAGACACCTTAGTTCTAAGATGCCTCCAGAGAAACAAATCAAGTCGTGTAAGATCCGGCAGCGTAATGTTGAGGCGCTCCATCTTACTGAAATATTATCTCATTCTCCAAGAAATCTGAATCTTGATCCAATTTTTTTGTAGGAAAAGAATTGATTTTATCGTGCAGCATGTTCAAATATATTTGACCATTTAAGGTTTTGTCAATGAATAGGGGTCCCGCGTCGGTTGGTGTCACCCCAATATCTGCAGTTGCAACAATTTACTTCACCAATCAATGAAAACCGTGTTTCGTCCGAGAAACGGACATTATTTTTTTTTTTTTATAGTATACATTAGTTGTCAAAAGAAAAACAAGCATGAATACGAAAACAATTACAACTCAGTAAAGAAATAAGAAATACAAAATTATTTTATGCACAACATATTCCATAAAAACACATGGATACATTAGACACAACGTGGTTATGAAAATACATATATGAAGTACATACATATGGTGAGTGTCTTTTTATTATCCGTTTTTTCTACTTGTTTTGACACGAAAATCAAAATATTACATATTATAAACCTGCATATATGTATAAGTGCGTCGTCGCTTTGAACGTCTATTACACACAGTGGTACAAATGGAAAAAGCGTTTATGATTGCATAAATTCTTGTATTGAGTAGAAAGTTTGTTCGAGGAGATAAGCTTTTAGTTGTTTTCTGAACTGTTTTCTATTAATAGACCTTTTAATGTTATCCGGTAGCTTATTATAAATGGGGACTCCCAAGTTGGCAGCCCCAATACTGGTTACATTAAGAGTGCAAGTGATCTTTAATTCTGGTATTGTGTTCGTGGACTTCATAATTGTGTTTGTGACCTTGTATATATGCGAATACATAAGACGCAGCTTCCAGTATATATAAGCATGGTAGAGAGAGGATTTCTAGCTGTTTAAATAATGGTCTGCCGGAATCTCTATAGTGAGCACCAACCATAGCGCGAATCACAGTAAGTTTCGATTATTGTTGAGGCGCTCGATCATTAGTTCACAAAATTCCAATCTTCTATCAAAGTCATCCTTATTTAATTCGTGTAACAGTGTAATTTGAATTTCTTAAGTATTCTACAAACTGATGAACGGCTTACTCTTGATTCTTGAGATACCCGTTGTATTAACGACGCATTTCCAAACACTGCGACCTGACCTAAGACTTCGACGTTATTATCTTTATTGTTGACAATCTGATGAAAATGTTGCTTTTTTATGTACAGACATTTCCGTAAATTTTTGGATTAATTCCAGTGCGTACTTGTATCGCACATTTTAGCCTGCATGATTTTCGTTGAATAACCGAGCTGTAGATCTTGCACACCTCCCACTCTCATATTACAAAGTCACTAATTTCACACGTATAATACGATAAAATTACTGAAAACGAATGTTCGCAAAATTAACTCAGAACCCTCGAATGGTTACTAGAGTCAAATTACAGAACATAAAGGACCATTGTGCGCAATTAACATTAATTGCGCATTTAGTTTTCGTTTCAAACCAATCTATCATTATCCACAAATAAATCTTAAAATGCAAAGCTGTGTACATTCTGCTATAGTGTATTCCCATTATGAATAGACTATGTAGGTCTAATATTGATGCCTATAGTACACCAAATGGAAATTGCAAATTGTTGTAAATTTGTAGTAAAAGACAGCGTAGTATCAAAAATAAACATACATGTTATCAAATGAGTAAACGTTTCTCGTATTTTATTCGAAAAGTTATACAATATCGTATTATTTTTAGGATAAATTTATGAAAGAAAGAAAGCTGTTGCAATATTTAATGTGTGCGACGTCATCATTCGTTTTTTTAATAATAATAATAATAATATATTTCATTTGATTTTGCAAAAGATGCATAAAAAAATGTCAAAAAACAGCAAAACAAGTAACAAACGAAAAGAAAAAACAATGTACACACATGTTAAAACAAAAAAGTCAAAATGTGAATCAAAACAGCATGAACATTTAATTAAATTGATTTGACAAGAAATCATCTCTTCATAGAGTCCTTAGAATAAATATGATGTCTACGTAATTCCTTTATAACATCATCAACCTTGAATTATTATTATATTATCTATAATTACCAAGTTTTTTCTGCAGTAGGTGAATGGCAAATCACTGGCAGCTGGAATTCTTGTTTCTTTGTGTTCCATTAGGCATATTTACATTACAAAGCTGTACATGCAAATATAATTTACAATTTTAATTAGCAGAATAGTTGTCGGCTACGTCAGAAATCAATTGCTTGTAATCATATCTACATTGCTTTTTTTTAAGTGAAGAAAATGTTTTATTTATAATGATCATTGATATCCACAATACATTATCCATAATAAATCTTAATAAATCTTTAAAAATGTAAGGAAATACAGTTAATTTCCCACGAATTGTATATTCAACTAAATATATTTGCCCTGTCAAAACCTTCGAGCCCCCCATGCATATGCATCATTGGAAAAATGTTATCAGAAATTTGGATAACGAATAGGTACAACGTAGATAGGCAATTTGTATGTTTTTAAATCTAAATGAAAATATATCTTCTGTACTCTCGCTTATAAATGAATTTGATATCATTTCTAAATAGATTATAGGTATTTAAAGGTTGCGCTAGGGCGCCTTAATTTCTTATCTACGTTACTGTATCTGTACTTATTGTGTGTATTAGTCATTATGACAATAGCAGAATTACACAAAATAATACATAACAATAAAGTATAGAGATGAAGATAAACAGACAGATAGACAACTGTGTATTTATATTTTTATCGTAAAATTTTGCAATCTACCTGTGTAAATTTTCACATGTGCTATTCCGAACATTGAACTAATTAGAAAGTAAATAATAAACTCCGATATTACACATAACCAGAGTATTATGAAAAAATACACCTCTATAATCTGTAATAATAATAAGAAAATCTTAGAGATAAACAACTAATCTAGTCGATTTGGAAGTTTTAATGTGATAGAATTAAAATTAGCAATACTTCCAGCCAACGCATTCCAAAACCACCTGCCAAACAAACATTAATAATTCGAAGGATAAAGATGTAGAATGTAATGCTACTTTCACAATTTAATCTAATATTTAATGACCCTATAATTAGAAATACAGAATCCGTTAATTCCGTGTCACCCACCTTCTGATTTCGTTCTCCACTTAATCTCTCTAAAATTAGATATATCGATAGACATAGATGTGTATAATTATCCTAGGACCGAAATAGATATGTGTATTATATATTTAATAGAAGTCCTTTTTTTTGCTCACTCTTATTTCCGTGCCAATAAAAAGTCAAAGAATACAAAGAAAAACATGCCAATATCATATCTCAGAATGTTAAAGTGATAGTTGCTATATGGAACCATATATTCAATCCTTGTAAATTTATTCCAAGTTATATGAATAATTGCGCCCACAAAGCCGAATTCCGACATTATCAATGTTTTTGCGTCAATTGAGATGATATCATTCAAGAGTTGATAGTATAATTCGAACATAAGTGAATGTATAATAACACAATGACAAATACAAAAACGAAATAGAGCAAAACGAATTTTTAAATAGGATACAATTTTCCATAAAAGAAAATATTGTACTTACAATCAGAAATATTTATTTATACCATTTACATAAACAAACGGACAATGGTAGCGATAAATAGCATCAATTTCTTCCGTTAAAACGTAATATTAATGTGAAATCGGCTTCACATTACAATTCACTGTGTTCTGCACGTGTTATGGGTGTTTCTAAAAATAAAGCTATTTTTCAATGCATTAAATAAATTTTTTGTCATCGTTTCGTGTTTCGTGCCATGGTATAACACAAATGTGTGGAGCCGGCTTAACGCAGAATATGGTATCATGTATACCCAACGGATGAATAACACCAACTTTGATCATATCTTGTTATATATTGAAAACAATGGAGGACAGATTAAAACTTTATATCCAATAACACTGTTATAAAAATGTTTCTCAGTCAAGTAGGTATTCCCATAATTTTAACTTTTTATTAAATTTTAAGGAATTATGCAATTTGTCAGAATATATCTACACTATGACAATGACAAAAATATTCATACCTGTTGCACTGACACAAAACACCTTACCACTGCACTGGACAAGCGTTTCACTACCAAAGCTATCATCATCAGCAGTAAAACTAAACTGAATAACTACCTAGCCTCTTGGTTTTTGTATTTAATCTCCCATCTTTTTTACTCATTGAATCATGCCAGCCATTCCAATATTCTAATGTGCTATATTAATCTGTACAGGTCTCTGGCTAGTCGATCGAAGTAATTCTTTGAGTTCATTTGTGACTTGCCAAAAATTGCCTGTCTGTTTACGTCCAGAGCCTCGCATTCACAGACGATGTGGTATGCGGTCTCTGTCATCGTATTACGTAGTCTACAGTTGGTGTCTCCAGTGTAGATCCCAATTATCTGTAAGTGTCCTTCCAGTGCACAGTGTCTAGTTACAAGATGATTCCTCCATTTTTGATATCGGATTTTCAGTTAGCATTACATGAGAATCCTGCGTTAAATGGGTACTTACACGATCGCAATGATGAAGATTGTAGAGTATTGTAGAGATGTTGGGGGATTGTGTTGTGAAATGTAAAATATACCCTAAGAAATAAGATTCGTTCATTTTGCAATTTACACTGATTTATAAACGTAGTAGAACGTTGCCGTATATACAGGCAATTTAACATGAGGATGATAAATGTTAAAAGTTTGTTTACTAACAATAAGTGTGTACGTCACCTTGTCAGTAGCTTGTTTTCACGAGAATATTTACATTTTCAATCTAATTATTTGTTTGTTATTATCTTTTAGAGTTTGGCGTTGTTTCATGCTATAATCCATCAAGAAAAAATAATTTTGAAAAATTGGACTGCACTACTTACCCACTTTTCTTAATGTTCTAATATTGTTTATCAAGTCTACGCATGTAATAGCAGCACCATAGATGTGTAAAGTTTATAAAATTATTGTTAATACATTTTCTAACGTTGGTGAATATATTAGTGTAGTATTCACACAATAAAAACCTGTAATGATTGTTCTGTGTTGACAGTAACTGTGGTCTACTAAAAATGTTTTTTTTTTACATTTTGTCTTAAGTGGGCTCCAATTGATTAGGTAAATAATTAATAGTAGTAGCACGACTCAGCCGTTATATTCTCGTCTGTGAATGTTTAATGAGGACATGTGTATTCATATAAATAAAGGGAGTCTGTATAAACTGTATATTGCAACATCCTTTAAACGAAGATATTAATGGAAAGATGTTGGCTTCACATCACTTACTTATACATTTTGTGCTCGTACGAATACGTAGGCGTACAAAAGCTTGTTAAAGCTGAAAAACAAATACTTTCCCCAAGTTCAAGGTTAATTAACAATTAGGCTAAGCGGATGTGATTTAACTTTTACTAGGAATTGGTAGTGCGGCAAAATGTAAAAAGTGGCGCGCCTGAGATTATATTGCTGTAATATTTAAAGCGATTATTTAAATTTAATAGAGCAAATACGGTAACGCGATGGTTTTTCGGTGAAGCGCACTTGAAGCAATTTACCAACGCAAATCTCTGTTCCCGCTATTGGACGAATGAATGCTACGTAATGGTGCAAAATCAGTAGTAGATTATGCAATCAGTATTACTGGACTCAGTGTTTACGCTATCGGTGACTGTTGGACACCTTTTTGAATATTTGTATTCGTAATTCTATCGGTAATAATAACTCTTCGATTTTTTTTTTTTAATATAAAAAAAAATTATAAAAATCAATTAATTAATCTGATTTAAAAGAAATTTTTACTAATCTAACGATTTGTTTTTTGTATTTTTCTTAACAGTGAACAAATATTAAAAAATAAATAAACATATAGAGACAATAAAAAAAACCTATTATTTGTTATACTCCTTCAGAAATAAGAGTAACATTAAAGTTTTCAATAGAAAGAAACAGAATCTATAGAAATGTGCTAGTGATTCTGGTGCAAGAAGAGCGCTGAACTGTGATACCGTTGCACCATCGGGGGTGAAACATAAAAATGAATCTTAACAAACTAAGCGACGTTTCCTTCGTTTGCCCACCGCTACACCTTAGTTTCCATTTCTGTTGTAGGAAGTGGGTTTTAATTATAATGTGAATTTCAGCTGGAAAAACTATGCCATCTATTCCACCTTAGTCAACCATTAGGCATCCACAATGGCTCCTCAGCCACAACAGCTTAAAACTCCTAATTTTTGACCTATATAAGAAGTGCTTAAAAAATTGCTCTAGCTTCGATAGAGGCAACATTTAAGCTTGCGTTCACATACTGATGGAAATCCGTTTCTGGATATTTCGGATAGGTTATAGAATGATCTAAGCTCGATATGTATACATAAGCTGCAGTCAATAAAAGCGGATGTCTTTTTGCCCAGAACGGGGCTAGCAATTCTAAAACCAAAAGTGCCACTATTGTAACCGTGAATTTTTTGATAACAAATTTACTCATCGTCCATGGGTATGAGTAGGTAATCAAAATATTATTGTGCTTACAGTTATTCTTGTTTAATATTTTATGGCCGACCTACATTTTTTTTTAATTTCTGAGAATGTTATGTCGAGAGTATGTTATAATCGCAGTTATATTTTTATTTATTTCTGTATATTGTAAAATAAACTATTTATTTAAATAAATGACTTATTTTACAACTAACGTTGTTACAATAACTAACAACATTCATATGATCCACTACAATATTAAACGAGAAATTTAATAGTAGCTACGTTTTCAGTAATGGAATTTTATTTTTGTTCTCATACCAAGTCTAATAATACTAATTAATCTAAATTATTTCTAATATTCTTAATATAAATGGTAAAATATCTATATTTATCATCATTACTATTTCAATTGTATTTTATGTTACCAGAGAAGCCAAGATATTCAGCTTCATTTAATTAATCACTGTGTCTGCCTATATAAGTATCTGATAATGACTATACGGCCAAATATGGAACTTAAATAGCTCGGAATGCATAGTATCCGTGTGGTAAATTATTCAAAAGCTTATGGCAGTAAATCATTTTTTGCGCCAAAAGAAGTTTATACTCCTTGCAGAGAGTTCATTCATTTATTTTAAAAATAACTGCTTAACACTAAAATTTGATCAATAATAAATGTTAAACATAGATAACAATGGTTGGTAAACTTATATCGAACAGAAATCCCGTTCAGGCTCATACTTTTTCTAAAACATACATAATCTCACCTACAATCTGGAAAAAACTACCAAGGAAGATATTCCCGCATTATACATTACATTTTTAATCAGGAGAACCATAAACTCAAGTAACAGAATTTTGCCAGAAGCATGTTCGCACCCAAAACTTTTGTGTTTTACCGTATTAATTTTATGTTAATTTATTGAAATGTATGAAAATTGCCAAACAAGTAAAAACGTTACCGTGCCGTATTTGGGTCGGCTTTTCCGATACTCTGGTTTTTCTCCTCAACTTAACACTTCTAGAAACCCGTTCAACCTAATTCTTACATCTGCGTCAATTCCTTCTACTAAATTACCAATTTATTGTTTCATTTATTGGTAGGTTCATTTCAATTTTTCGGAGTCATTTTAACTTTCTATATAGGTTTCTCGTATCTTGAATATTGTCCGTATACGAATGTTTATTTCTACATCTATATATGTGGGTCGCAATTTTTATATTCTCCTGTTTTTTTTATATATATATATATATATCGCTTCTGACTTATATATTTGTAAAAATACCAAACTTGGAAGTAGAGTGTAGCACATGAATTCATATTTTTTAACATGGCCTATCAATATTTATTACTGGGGTCACCTGTATTTTTTTTAATTCAGGCTATTAAGTGCATCTATAACAACTTTGGCACTTTTTGTAATTGTCATTTTTGTTTCCATTTAGGGTGCCTTGAAGTGCTCAAAATGCTCAGTTGTTATTATAAAATCTTCATAGTAATAACACTTTTTGTTTTTACTATATCTGTATCTCTTCGTACACATTTTAATTTTACATGTAAAATTACTGTTAGATTTTAGTTCACTTTTTTTTAAATAGAAACAGGATATTTCGCTAGGTCGCCAGGAAACGCATTCTGATATCCTATTTTAATGGCACGATTGAATGTTATTTTATAATTTAACAAAAAAAAAGACACTTGATATACATTCGTCTTCACTTTGTTGGTTGTCCACGTCTATGCGTTGCATTGGCATAGAACACGGATTGATGTCTTTGCAAAATCTAGAAAGCGCGGCATTCCGTGCCAAATCTATGATGGCCCTTTTATCGATATTAACGGTCGTTCTGCCTTTAGTCCGTAATTTTTTTTGTTTTGTAATTTCAAGTCTTTGTTCTTCAAAGAACTGGTTTTGTTGTCTTTGTTCTGATAACTCTTGCACCAGAAGCAGGTGGGATTCTTCCAGACCTACATCTTAAAGACAGAATGAGATCCTATTACCCATGATCCGTCTAAAACTGAGATACATACCAGAAATTTTGAGAAGGATCAATATTACCTTTTTACCAAAAGTAGGGAAAAAATACCCTGCGCATCCTAATTTTCTTGAAAACAATGGAAACAAATGTTCATAGCTATATTAGCACAGATGTCTAGTGGTGGTTATCATTGCATCTACTAGTAAAACTAAGGGATCGAATCCAAGATGTGCTCATGAATAAAGACGCTGCAGTGTGCGCTTTTTTAAACATAAAAGGTGCCTTTGATAACACTTAAAGCTAACAAAAAGAAGTATTAATTAGTAGGAGAATAGCGACTCCCGGGTGGATTCCGCACCAGATTAATGTAAGCAGAAGTGACGCATAAAATCATTTCGATTATTTAGACCCGAAGGTGTGCACAACCTGAGTTGCATCCCTACTTATGCAGACCCTGAAGTTAGATGAACTCCATATGGTTTTAATGATCAAGGCATTCCATAACAAGCGTATATTGATTATATGGTTATATATGCAAAAGGAAAATTTGAGAATACCTCCTATGACATAGTTCAAAGAGGACTCGACTTTACGAAACCATAGCGTCCATCAGTGGGATTTTACATCAACTTCGATAAGATTATCTTAAGACCACAAAACTGGATGGACAGGACATATAAATATCTAGGTTTTGTTCTAAATAGCAAACTTATCTGAAGTGATAAATATAGGCTTGAAGAACCAATGACGACCAAATCGTATGCAGAAACTTTGCAGGAAAGAATTGGGGATGTAGTCCAAAAACTATATAGCAATAGTGAGACTAATCATCATCTATAAGTCAGTAGCTTAAAACTGACGAACTAATCTGGCTGCCCTATAAGTAATAATGGGCACTGTCGCTTTTGAAATGATACTGAATACTGTTGATGGAAATTGTATCGAAAAGGGTATACGAATGGCTCCAAAGCGGCAGAGGAAACTGGAATATTATTATATAATAGCCCCTCGAACTAAATATTTCGACACCTTCGACAAATCTTCGAGTATCCTTCAGGCAGACGCACACCCTATTGAGAGGTGCGTCCAGTTTAATATTGAGAGAAGCTACCAAAAACAAACGATTCTCATAACATCTGATAATCAAGAAGCCATACACGCCGTAAGCTTACATACAATCAGCTGTAAAATTATTTGAGAGTACCTAAAAAAACAGAACAAGTCAAATAAAAAAAAAGGTTATTCTTTTATAGGTTACGGGATACAAAGGAGTGAAAGAAAAAGAATTATGAGATAATTTATCTAAACAGGGGATTGAAGCATCATTTTTGAGCCTCAGCCCTTTCGTGGTATAAGTACAATATTGGAGAAACCAAACAGTTAAGCAAAGGAGAAGAGATCTCCAAGAAAAGAGGCAAGCTAAAGCTCTTCCGGAAACTGGAAGTGATATTATAGATTGCACTATAAATTGAAAGAATATCTGAGTAGGTTGGGAACATGGTTTATAAATCCCAGAGAATCCATGACAATCAAAATTGTGTTGTATAATTGTATTTTTATTTTTATTTTTATCTACTTAATCATGTAAATTAATGTAAAATTCCGACTAATAACTTACTTGATCGTGTAGACTTAATTAATGCATTGTTCCTATGGTTTTTATGGTATGTTCGTCTTTCGTTGAATGTTCGACATTGGAAATTTCAATTCACACGTATCTGTGGTAACAATTTTTTATTTGAGGGTTGCCGGACTAGCTTTGCCTTGGAAATATGAGTTTGTTGAAAACAAAAGGGAGAAGGGGCTTTTCTTTTTCGATTTTCCTGAGAGTGTAATAAGTTTTATTTATCAGTATGAGATTCTAAAAAAAGCTGTAATTTACATACTAATGAGAGTACTACGTTTTTTGTGCAAAGATGATATGTATCCAGTTATTTGGTTATTTGGAGTAGTCCTTAATCTGATCCTATTGTCCTGAAGATCAATATTCGAGTAAATTATGGCTGTAGGATTCTACTGGCATCTTGATACACTTCATGAGGGCTGAAATGATTTATTGAATATGGAATTTATATTGGAGGATTTGTTTGTACCAATAGTAAGCGATTTTATCATCTTTTGAACTTATAATTTTTGTATTACGTACAAGAGATTTCAAGGTTAAATATTTATTGATGTATGAAATTGTAAAACCTAGTGATCGTGTATATGTGAAGTTGGTCGTGATTCTTTGGGTTTAATTTACGTAGTACTTGTCAGTTTTGTATGTGCATTGAGTTGGCGCATTGACTAATTCCAGAAGTTATATTGATGGGAATTCGGAATAAACTTTGAATTTTACTTATGTTTATAAGTCGACAGATTTAAGTTCTTAGCCTGAATTGAGATAATAGAAATCTTTATAATAGTGGTTCTTATATAGTAAATGAATGTACTTACCTGAGAGTATCTGTAGAAGGTTTATTTCTTTGTTACATTTTGGGCACTTATTAAAATAAATTAATTTCATTTGTAAATTACTTATTCATTTAATATAACGTATAAAAAATATCACTAATTAATAACTATGCAATCACATTAAAGATACTTGAATACTTATTAGATGCTATATTGGGTGTTATAAGGAGTATTATCACCAGAGCGATATATGGTCAGAATTACAGCCACAGCCCTCTATCATTTGATATCTGGTTTATCTCTGAAGTTGTTGAGAACATTACAGATGACTCTGGATAGTGTTTAGTAAAATTAAGCAGTTATTTACGTTGTAAAATTTAATTTAAAATTTAAAATATTTGACTACAAATTTCGTGGCAGGTCAACGCAGACGGTAAAAGGCACTTGTAAATATAAATTTAGGGCATATTTAGGGATAACTAAGAATGTTTAGATATTTTATTGTTTCGTCGGTTGAAAATGAAAATCCACGAATTTCAGAAACAATTTCCCCGAATTAATTAAATCGTTGTAGCGCGCAATAATCGGAATCATAATATATATTTAATAGCATCTGATCCGATAGTACGTATTTCAAATTGGGAAACAAAAAGCACAACGAGTTGAGGTCATACAAAAGTTTTCCGCAGTGAACTTTCCAGCTGAATAACTCGTCAACCCATAAGCTCAGCAATTTGCTGCTATCAGATGAAACTAAATTATTTTTATTTAAGTTTAATTTTAAATAAAATTCGGGAGTGATGAAGTACTGATGAGAGTGAAGTCTTATAGGTAGGTAGTCTTATTTTCATTTACAAGTAATTTGTTCTTATTCAGCCATATGGTAACAGATTCTAACAGTGTTACACACGTGGCAACTCAATGCTATCCTTACCTGCAGCCATTAAAGTAATATAATCTGCATATAATGTAATCAATGTGTCACAAAACTGTTGGGGTAGGTCATTGATAAATAATGAAAAAAGTACTGGATCTAATATCGAACTTCTATGTACTCCAATATCACAATTTAAATAAGAAGAATTATGACATCTTATTGTATTCTGAGTTCTGTAATTAATAGTCATATATTGCTTTCTATCGTGTAGAAAGGACTTGAGACATTCAAAGGCGTTACCACTGATTCCATAATTGTTTAACTTGTTTAATAACATAGCATGGTTCACACAATCAAAGGCCTTACATAGATTTAGGAACATGCCTACAGGATACGACCCTGCTCCTAAGGATGCCACAACAGATCTATAGAAAATACATAAGAGCGGTGGACGTTAGGTAGCCTTTCCTAAAACCAGATTCACAGTTAGATAGCACATTATTTTTAATTAGAAACTCATCTAGTCTGTTTAAGAAAAAATAGTCAAATATTTTCTAAAAGGAGACTTTAGCAAAGAATTAAATAGGAGCTATTTAATAAAATCCTTATTTCTTTCCCTTGTAGCTTTCTACTGAATGTATCGTAGTTAAATATGTTATTTATTTGGCAGATTAAAATCCAAATGACTTTTAAATTTCGTAAAACTTGCAGTAACATCATTTTCGATATGTAATTAGGCAATAAGAACATTTCGGATCTGGCATATGTTCAATGTACACTAAAAATCGCCGCTACCACCAGAGTAACAGCTGCCTGTTTTCTCTATTTACTTTTTTTAATCTATACGAATGCATATGCAACATCCGCACATTCCCATAAATTTCAAGATGAAATATGTATTCGCTAAATTTTCCTCGTATTTGAATTCGTATCTATGCTGCACGAACTGTATAACTCTATTTGGGAGGAAATTACAGATGCGTCTCTTATGATTCTTTACACATTTTCTATGGGAAACGGTCGGTGTTTGCTAATAGCTACGAAGAAAAAAAAAAAGTATAAAAATAACAAATTTGAAATTCCTGAAAATATTATTGGCTATAAAACTTATACGGTTGCTATACTGTTACAGTATTTGTAAGATCGTAAATCGCGTTTAATTAGTTAATTATTGCTGAATGCATACGGTAGATGTATGTAGTATTGATACCAAAATACCGTTATGGAATTGTGACTGAGGTCTCTATAAATATAGGTCAATCTGAATCAGTTTTCGCAACTTTTGCTTTAAGAAATTTAAGATTATATTGCTACCCTGCAAACATTTTATTAAAATTGCAGTAGTATAGCTTTCTTAAACTATCCCTTGTGCGCATTCCTACAATAAAATTTTTGCACTCGAGAAAATATCACGGAAACGTCTAAAAGACTTAAATATTAATCCGAAGAAGGAATGTTGCATACCTGCACAGATGGCAGATCCCGATAAAATCAATAATTATTTCATTAATAGCACATTCACTCTTATGTTGGCTGAAACCCGTGTGTGCGACGTCCTGTATCAAATATATTGGGGTTTCCTATAGTCATCAATTACAAAATCATAACTATTGATTATCTGATACTATAAGTACTACGAAATCTAATCTAATCTACGGCACTCAGATCCATATGATACAGCTTCGTTGACATATATCATACCATACATAATATAATATTATTAGCACATACATACCATGCAGTATTTTGTCAATTTTTGTTGACAGGTCTTAAAATTAGTTAAACGCCTACAAAAGAGAGAGATTAATGATTTTCAAGATTTGAGGCCTATAAATATACTAAGTGTCTTGTCTGAATTCATGGAGCGAATTATGAACATACATAACTGCAACTAGTTTTCAAATATAGGTACAAATTAGGTTCAGACTGGACGTAGTTGTAAAACTGCGTTGAAGTGTGCAACCATCGACTTTCTGTTGGACTGACCAGGGACTGATAACGTATGATTCTTTTTGATTACTCCAAAGTATTCGATACAGCACATCATATAAGGATGTTGCAAATCATGAATGCCATTAAATAACATTAGCTATAGCGCGTTGCACTTCTTAATTCCCTTTCCAATAGAATGTGGCATATTTAATTGTCAGGTAGATGTCTACGCATCACTATCGCCGGAAAGATCAGTTTCGGGCATCATATCTGCGAAGTGATGGAAAGGACTGAGTAACGGCTGGCTGTACTTGGCACGTTATTACCAAACGTAGGCGGAGCAAGCAGCGGTAAGAGCGCAGTCCTCTGCGGGGCACTGCACAACATTCTTCTGTACGGGGCACCTATCTGGAAGGACGTACTAAAGATACAGAGACATTACAATCTCCTCGTCAGAGCACAAAGCAATATGCTTATAGAACTGTGTCGGTAGAGGTGCTTCAAGTTGTAACCGGCACCGTCCCTATAGACCTGTTGGTCCATGAGAGAGCAGCAATGATGGATGGCGAAAGGGGACCAGACAGAATCTTATAAGACCTGGCAGGCTCGGTGGGATAACGAAGCGAGCAAGACGCAATGGACCAAGCGGTTGATTGGAGATCTAAGGAGCTGGAGGGAGTGCAGACGTAGAGACGGAGGATATTACCTGACCTAGGCCATTACCGCACACGGGACCTTCAGGTACTATGTCAAGTGCATTGGAAAGGACTCATCCGACCTATGCATGTACTGTGCGAGACCTGATACTGCAGAACACACTATATTTGAGTGCAACCGATGGGAAGGCCTTACAGCAGCGATACGTGAGAAGACCGGTACACTGACTCCTGACAACATTGTTCCGCTTATGATCACGTCCCTGGAAAATTGGCAGAAAATCCATGACTTGATTAACAACATCATCAGGGAATTTGAGATAACGACTCTACATAAGAGGAAGTGATGGACACCCATGAGCGCTGACTGAAGCAGATGTCTCGGCGGTCCCAGCAGCGTTCAGTACTGGGAGAAATAGATGGGTTTTTAGTGGGTATACCATCACGGGAGTCCCACACTCTCAGATTGCAGACTCAGATTTAGTGTGTTTAAAGCATTTTCCCCCAACAAAAAAAACAAAAAAAGAAATAGAATGCGGCATGTAACACTCATACATAATTCATAACCGCCACATGTCCTTCAAGGAGTTCCCAAGATCCCATTTTAAGTACTGCGTTATTTTCTGTATACATTTCTTCCATTTCATAATTGCTGAAATATAAAAAAATTCATATGTAGATACCTACATATGAATTTTTTTAAAAGAAAGAACAACCCGTTCAGCTTGAGTGCGAGAGAAGCTGTCCGAGGGTGTTTGGTGGGGTTTTTAGCAAAAAATGTGTTTTACGGAAGACGGAGAATTAGCTCGTCACCCAAACTCTTAAAAAAATTAAAAATTCTCACAAAATAAAAATAAACAAAAATTCTAACAAATTCAAAAGTTAATTCCAAGTATTTCTAGTAAATAAAACTTTTGATAAGATAAATAAATATCCTATCAACATAAAAGCAGAGGCTCTAAAAGTTAATAAGTGGTCCAATAGACATTTTTGACTTGCGATCTACGGCACATCGAATGCCCCAGATTTGCGCAAATCGGTGATTCTCTTAAGGCCTCCCATATCTTAATTTGTTTTTACATAGATATAAACCTAAATTATTTAATATTCTCCTTCCTGGTAGATGCACGTGCACGTAGAGATAATGATACACTGAGAGAAATAGATTGTACTCTTTAACATAAATATAGTATACTTTAATATATTTTATAGCTCTTATAGGGACAATCATATTTTATATTACCGGTGACAATATCTGTATACTAAATTTCTGTGAATAGTTTTTATTAACTCGTATGGTAAAGTTGGTGTACTATATTTGTATTATTAATTTGAGCATACATGTTAGTAAATGTGAAAAAAATGTCTAGTAGCACTGACTATATTTGATAGTAGCTGTTAAATTTTTTATTGTACCCAGTATAATGTAATATTTTACTATGTACGATACATGATGCTCATACTTACCATATGGCCTTGTAGTACTTACAATATTATTTTCTACTATAATAATCTAACGTCTCTTAGCATTTAAAATAGTAGATAGTAAACAATAATATAATGGATCATATGCGGGCACTATACAGCGATACTTACCTGTAATTTAAAACATAGTACTATACAAGGTTTTACCCAGTTCATGCATAAGGAAAGTGGAATATTACACAATAAAAACTATAATATTGATTTTATATTTTTATTTGTCCTCAAAACCATTATTACAAAAATCCAACGTGTATTACTTTCATTAACATAACAATCTCTAGTAGGTTAGATTTAGGTTAATGTTCTATCAAAGCATAAAGTACCCACTACGAAGTATATGCATATAATATCTATTACTTACCTTTGAATATATTAATTAACTGTGGAAACCCCCACTCGATTAAAATGTTTTCCACGTTTGCATTCATTTCTGCTTACGATGCACAGAAATCAACGAACGACCAGACACAAACATGCACCGACACGAATACGTACACCTGTATCACACGTACATAACACGTGTCAGTAATTTTGTCGCGGCAAAACAGCTTTTGGTCGATTTCTTCGGTAAAGATCGAGAATGAATAGAGCAAGGGGTGGGAAGAGCGTTACAAACATTTATGTTAGAAATTGAATATGCATCGAATACCTGATAATATCGCAGTCAATCGCAGCGACTATCTATATAATCCACGTCATTATATAGGCTTTCAGCAATAGAGTATATTAATTGTTACATCCATAAGATGTAGATGGTAACATCCAGATTTTGCCTCTTACTATAAGCATGATAAAATCTGGTTATTTTACTCTTAATACGCCACATATTGTCGTTTTGACAATAATTATTTTAGTAATTAATATAAAGAGATTTACGATCTAATTTCTACAATCCATTTTTCTCAGTGTAAATATTTGTTAGGCAATACCCCCAAAATTATTAAATATAATTCGTTTCATTATTTTTTTAGTAAAAGTAATTATAATATTACAGCAAATTATATTATCTATTGCAGTTAAGCGATATGTTTATCATATACATTTAGAAAATATCTCATTAAAATAAATTTTATTTCCATCCTAATCTAGATTATATCGCAAAAAGATCTGTACTATATCTGCATATAGTAACGCATTTCTCATTAGCAGCGGTGTTGCCGTGGGCGATACGCAGGTAGTGCAGGCACTTTAGACATATACAACGTGCTCTCCTCGCTCGCTCCTACACAAATGAGTCGCTCGGGCTTCTTCGGGTTTACGGGTTGTTGGGGGGAATATACTACTAAATCTTCTCTCTAGCTCAAACTGGGCGGGTTGTTCTTTCTTTTGGTGTACATCCATACGTTAGTGATGTTCAGTTGTATTATTTAATTCATCTCTTAAATTGGATTACCGTTATAGAAAAAGTATAAAATATTAATTTGGCTACTATTCTTCTAAACATTGCTTAATTATTAACTAAATCACAAGCAATTATTTTGTTAAGGTAATGTTGTTATTTGTATTATTGGCATTGACATTAACCACTAGCCACGTACACATTTTTATATTTATTCGAAAATAAGAGTGAAAATAACAAGTGAATTACATTATATAGTTATAATTACCATATGTCGTTGAAATATCGGCATGGCGAACAAAATATCTCAAATAATTTTGTTTTAAAGAGTTTTGTTTTCCATCCAAATATTTCATCCACGTGTCAGTTGAAAGCGTTGTAAGTTGTAGGTTAGTATTGAATAATTCATTGCGATTTCGGGCATTGTCGGCAAGTCCCATATTCTACTTCAAAAAAGGATATTTTCTTTTCGCTACGTATTGCTTCAAAAAACTAAAAGTGCAACTATAGAAAATAAAAAAATTTTTTCATAAGATTCTTCTGTATATATTTACATATACAGAAGTGCACAGCGTAATTACTCGCTTCCTGAAGCTTATAGCATCTCCGTCATAGTTTCTCACTTCATTCAAAAAGCTCTTTCCCTATCAGATAGCATAATTCATTACATCCAATTTAAAATTATACTCTGCCTTACGTTTTAAACAAAATCTAAACTTTTTCTATAGTTGAAAAGTTTTCTATAGTAGAGTTAGATATAAATATTTTCTGTTTTTCTTTTAAAATAAACCGTAAAATGAGCAGCTCAATTACGCGTTTCTGTGAAATATTCGCAGATAATTTTCGGAGAAATACAAATTGTTCCAAGATTTCGGCACACCCTTGCTAATCATATTATTTTTAAAGCCACAAGTTCAGTTAATTTAACAAAGTCCCAAAAGTTTCAAGAAATATTTTGAATAATTGGATCTAAACAAACTACCTAGAATATATTCCATATAAATTTACATCATTTTATATAATTCATCTGCATAAAAACCTACCATCCGAAAATCGGAAGAACTTTCTATCGACTAAAAGATGCTCGTGTGTATAGCCAGAAGCTTTTCGGTTACCTGGAGATAAAATTCCGACGAAATATTGCGTGAAACATCGGTTTATTAGGTATTTATTTTTTACAAGAATAAGAAATGTCCTTCTTAAATTATCCTGTTAAAATGAGTTCTAATTTTAAATCATAGGGTAAGGACGACAATGGTTGGCAGGTAGATAGTCATTAGCACATGATCACATTTTTGTCTATAATGTGTTACAACTGATATTGTCTGCGTTAAGATTTTATTCAAACCAAGGTTGACTCTTTTAGTGTTATAATTCATTACACTTCTCTATACAATTGGTATCCGATATTTACGGGTGCCCACGAGTGCCTGACAAGCTGTCGATGACAGTGTTATGCTGTCAGATACACTTGTTTTCAGGGTAGATTAGTGTCCGAGAAATTGTTATTTTTATACTTGTGAAAGAGTAAATATAGGTATGTAGGTGTTCACCATGGGTGTATATTATTAGTGTATGTACCTACGTAAGAAAAACTGCCTTATGTATAAGTTATAGTGCAAAAATCTTGATGCCAACCACCATGTGCTACTATAAAATGCAAATTTCATTGATTGGCATATGGATGCCAATAAGTGTTTCATGATTTTTTCCCAGTAATTCAATGGTTGGCAAGCCGATTAAAATTGAATAAGTTGACGTTTCCTGTCTATAGCCTGGGGTAGATGGGGCTAACCGGGGGTAGATGTAAACTCGGCCAATTATAACATTTTAATCCGAATTTTCAACAGGGACAGTTTAAGTACATATGTAAACTTTGATGTTCTGAAAAAATTAAAACTCGGCCGTATTGTAGCGACACCTGTCGGTAGCTTCTGAAATCACGCGTTTTGTCATGCGCATAGCGCATATAACCTAACCATATCATATTAAAATGTAGACATTTATTTGTTTGTAGTTTGTACCTAATACAATTACGTGTAATAGAGGTGCGAACGGGCTGAGCCGGGCCAAAAAATTCCAGATGCGGGCTGGGCCGGGCTTTTTTATAATGGGATTGTCAAGCCCGTTCGGCCCGTCGAGCGTAAAACACATACATAGGTACAATTCGAATAAAATGATATTTGATAATTGAATTTGTAAGTCAATAAACGTTGAGTTTTTATTTTGGTACGTACACTGCTGGAGACAGTTGCTACCTTTATCAAGCTGTTGCTACTGCTGCCGTTCATTTCTTAATTACAAATAGTAATTCAGATATTTTTCTGTCTTTGTCGGTATTTTTAATTTTTAATTTTTTTTTTCAATTGCATTTCTTTAACATACATCTATAATACTGGTATGCACTGTTTTTTATTTTATTATTTAATAAATGGACAGACTATAAAATTTTATACTTAGAAAATTGCATTTTTTCTATATTATTTGCATTTTGTACATCGAGAAAATAAAATCCATCTATTTCATGCGTTTATCTATGAAATTTTTTTTTTAAATTTGGATTTCTTACAAAATTTATATTTTGGCAAACATAGTGAATATGAATACCTATTATATGTAAAATTCATATGCTTATTGGAAATGACAACTATTATATAAATTATATCTCCTATTCTACTATTAAACCACCACTAGCTGCTAAAGTTTATAATAGATATAAGAGATAATTCTCAAAATGCGCACCTCTAATAATGCACGATGAGCAATAAAGCAATTACAAAAAGAGAAGTCGTTCAAGACGTGAAATTTATTTCCAAGCAATGTTAATAATACGTAACACTATATACTGGCCCAGTTTACATATCGGAACTACAATATAAAATTTTCGCCCGGTCGAGTTTACATGGATACAGGGGATTAATGCTAATTTTCATAATCGGCCGAGTTTACCACCGCATTTTACCCCGGCGATTGTAACCTCTCTTTAAAGTAGTTATGCCAATTACTATATTCCCAGATGCCAACAGTGGCTTTCCTACCAACCACTATGAAATACAACTATCTTTTTTTTTTATTTTTTATGATATCTCATGGTTAAACAAGGGTATAGAGCCTAAACAATTGACGTAGTTCGAAAGTACTATCTTTCCTGTTACCGATGGCTTAGTTATTATAGATCCTCCTACACGGAATACATTGTGACCTCTATATAAAAATCGACAAACCTAATTGTGCCAACGACTGTCACCTTTACGCTATTTTGTTGAATTTTTGGAAAAAGTGAGGTTAGAATATGTTGACTCTGATAATTTATCGTTAAAATGTTTTCTTAACGCGATCCAAGATCTATCTTATTGATACACGGTAAATACTTCGTTGAAGTAAATTATCGTTTTTAGAATAAATAACACTTTTTACCTGTAAAATTCGCTCTTTTATTCAGTAACTAGTTTCACAAGTCATCTAGATGTAAATAACACTCACAGATAATTTATAATTGTGCCTGGCCGCACTAAAAACAACATTAAATCGAGAGCAGCAGAAAAAGGCGACGTGTTCTGTATCCAAAAATGAGGTGAAGAGAAATAAATCGAAATCCGCAGATATGTGTGTGGTCACAATTATTGTAACCTGGAGACGTTCCGAAGAATCACACCCTATCGTATGAATCTAGGCGGTTGCTTGTAGTCTGTTTATTATTAAAAAGTGACTGTGATGTATTAAAACAGCTTTTAATTTATTTAAAGTCATTTAACATTATATATTTGAAATAAATTTAAAAATTCTTAGTACGGGCAGTATATAGAATCCCCATGCCCATACCTGTAACATTCTCTGCGTGATTCCGAACTCTGGTTACCACTTCCTAGAAAACACATTTTCTTTATTATTTCAAGTAGTCCTAAAATTCTCAATATTTAAATATATTTTCCTTTAAATTTATTATTTCTTATCCTCTGTATATTATATTTTTAATTAATTGTTATTTCTTCACTCCGTGCTGTCCCTAGAAAAGCGTTTTTAATTTGTTGTAGAATCGATGAGAAAAAAGTAATACAACGATGTGTAAAAACAGTTACCAGGTACCTCAAGGATACAAGATAATCAAAGTTCTTTTAAAGCTCTATTGCCACTCGGAGAAAACTAGACTCTACCAAGCATTACAAATATAATAAATGGTATTAACACAGGAACAATAATACATTATCTAATTATCCAGTATTCGTCCATATATTATTGGTTATTAGAAAACTTATACGTTCTAATATAATTATTAATAATTCAGTGCAAGTGCAATTCTACATATTTTAAGTAAATCGAAAATAAGTCATAATAAATAAGTACTAGTAATACTTAAAAATAGTAGATATACAAGAAAGCCATAGGTAAAAATACCTACTGCGTGTTCCACTATAGAAACTACTGTAATTTCACATATTCTGGACATGTCACGCAGGATATTAATCAATCTTATCAACTACCAATCCTCAACATGTAATCTAACGCTTTGTATAGTTCTCGTAGAAAATGCGTGGCCTATACAATTGTCGGTAAACCGCCAATTTCTCTGCACTCTCTCGAACCCGCAACCACGCATTATCTGTCTTCGGCTTGGAACGTAAATATCATCGCAAATAGATATGTACCACAACGAATGCATCTACCGTCTGAGATCGAAATGTCGTATTGTACTGTTGTTGCTGGCTTTTCTAATAAAACCATTTATGTCAAGAACACGATCTTGTGTATCAAATTACCATTCCGCGTTAGAAAATCCATTTCTGTCACGTTCAATGGATTACTTACCATACCGAGCATATACATAATTGCGAGCAATAACTTTAAGTTCGACGTACTACTTCTGATAACTATGTGTAACCTGCATGCACTTTTGCAAAAGAAGGTGCTGAGAGTTCTTTTGTTAAATTGCAGCGACTACAATTGGCAAGGGAAATGTTTAAAAATAAACGTGGCTTTATCTTTGGAGGTGATTTATTGCTTATATAAAAATACAACAATAGCTTCAAATACATAAAACTGCATAGAACTACTTTATTTGCGAGACGAAAGCTATTTAGGGTATCATGGAATTATACAATTATTACGTACAGGGTGTCCCACCGAAGACTGGGTCTTTGATTACAGCTCTATTTGCCATTTTAGAAAGAAAGTTTTTCTACAAGAATGTTATAGAATCCAATGCTGCATCACCTAAAAATATTTTTGACTATACAGAGTGTCCCAGAAGTAGGAAAACGGATACTTACTTCGTTATTTTAAATGGAACACCCTATATATTATTTCATTTTTCAATTCTACGTAGAAAAATAACATGACTTCATATAAACTACTATATGTCTATCTTTAATAACAACGTTGTTATTTACTCTTTTGTCAAAAGTAGTCCCGATGCAAAGCATCGGTTAAGGCGGCGTGGTTTATATTTGCATTTGTTTTAGACATTCATATTTTAAATATCATACATACATACTTAGTCTGATTCAACATTGAAATTAGAATCGATGTAATTGTATACAGGTGTCCACCATAGCCCTGAACATTTGCTTAACTTTAATCCAAGGTAACTTGATTTTTTTAAATAGCACCCTATATTTTTGCTTGTGTTAAATTAATCCTTGCCCAAAACCCTATCAATCCATACTAAACATTTATGATGCCACATGCACGACTTCATAGTTAATCAATGATTTTAAATAAATCCAATAATTTTTCCGTTAATTTGCAGGCTACTTTCCTTTGGGTGCCCACCTCATTTAGGGCGCTTACACAGTCCCAAATCAGCTTAGAGTCCACGCTTGCGGAGCTAATCGCTTTAAGTGTGGACTGACTGTCAGAGAAGATAGCGACGCTTTTACCCGGTTCGGTACATCTTTCTATCTCTCGGACGCAGTGATGAATTGCAGCAACCTCAGCTTGGAACACCGTCGTGTCTTTGCTGAAGGTTACCGAAAGAGCCTTATTAGGCTTCTTAGAATAAATACCCGCTCCAACGCCGTAGTCCGTTTTAGAGCCGTCAGTAAACCAGTTTGAGTCCGCTCTTACCGGGGCACCTGCCTCCCAGTCCTTCTTATCTGGTATTATAACCTGATATTTCCTATCTAGGTTAGGGGTACGAACCATGGCATCGCATGGCAATCCTAAAAGAGGTGCCTCCTTGAGTTCGTCTAGCAGCTTTTTATAGTCAGCCCCGTGCCTGACTATAAAAAGCTGCTAGACGAACTCAAGGAGGCACCTCTTTTAGGATTGCCATGCGATGCCATGGTTTGTAAGACTTACTTATTATATGTTGTATATTGTCGTTTCTGAAGCTTATAAACAAATCCTCAAACTTGTAGGAAATTCTTATAAGTTTGAGGTTTTTTCCTACCGATGCAATTTCTAATGTTAGCGGGAACTTTTATATTAATTTTAGCTGCCATTTTTGAAGGACATTAGGGGTTGTGGCAAAAAAAATAAATGTGATTTTTATAAATTTGAGAGTTTGGCTATCGGTTTCAAAAACGATAATACGTAAATCTT
This sequence comes from Cetonia aurata, assembly GCA_949128085.1. Taxonomy (NCBI): domain Eukaryota; kingdom Metazoa; phylum Arthropoda; class Insecta; order Coleoptera; family Scarabaeidae; genus Cetonia; species Cetonia aurata. The sequence continues at coordinate 7,502,917 of OX421885.1, forward strand.
GAGGGATGTCGAAGATATCGGCGGATATAATTATTACTGCCATGTCGTGTTACTGGTACCTTTCTAACATCAGCGGATTCTATATAAATAGTGCCCGCCAATTTTTAAAGAGATTAAAGTTGTGTGGGAAAAAAATAAGTGTAATTTTTATAAGTTTGAAGGTTTGTTTATCGACTTAATAAATGACAGCACGTAAATCTAGGGGAATGTCGAAGATGTCGGCGGATATAATTATTACATGTCGTCCTACCGATGCACTAATATTAGCGATAATTTTTATATGATTACCCGGCATTTTTTAAGGATATTGGGAGCTGTGAAAGAAAAAATAAATATGAGTAATAAAGGGTCTGTTTATTGATTATAGTAACGGCAACACGTAAATTTTGAGAGATGTCGAAGATCTCGGTGGGTATAGCAATTACTGCCCTCAAACCGACGCATCTCTTCACATTGGCGAAAATAAGCAAATTTTGAACAGAATGAAGATTTAATCAACTGCAGTACTTGCAAACTATAGCAATAGTATATTGCGAATATGATTACGAGAATATGATTACGTGAATATGATTACACGAATTTGAATACGGTAATACGAATATTCTAGTAATCGTAGTTGTAATTAAAATCAATGAATGAACCTGTGCCAAATCGAAATGACGATTAGTATAGTAGTAGTTTTACATTATAAAATTTAAATTATAGAAAACACCAACAGTAAGAAAGAACACTTAAAAAGTAAAAAGTGGACAAAAACTTCCTTGATTAAATTCAGGTAAAGGATAGACATAAATCTATCCCAGTGCTCGGCAAGGTGGTATTCCGTACGGGCATTCTCGCGCCTAACTAAACCTAACGCAACGGAAAAACGATTGGAGCGTTTTTATAAGTTTCTCGGCGGGAACATGCGTCCGATACGCGATATTATGAATGCAGAGAGATTTTCTTCAGAGCGATTCTCTAACCTATATATGCATCCTTATTTGTAATAATCCGACAGAATTATTACTGCTTCTTTAGTTTTGGGAAACATACCAAGAACAAATTGAAAGTTACTAATATCCTGAAATTTCTATAAATCTAGATCACACAATAACAGACTATAACAAGGCATATCTAACCTAAACCCGATATAGAACCGAAAATAGCCAATATAAACACTGATATATACCTAAAATGAAACCGATATAAAACAGATATAAAAACCGATATGGAACCGTAACCGAAACTGATATTAGGTCAGAACCGTTATAATAATAACTATTTTGGGATTGTTTCGGTTCTCATAACCGATATATAACAGTTTGAAAGAGTTATTTTCTGAACCTTTTTAATCCATGGTTCCCACAAGGGATTAATACGACGTCAAATTAATTTGTAACATAGGAAAGGTATACGTTTAGATAAGCAGAAACCTGTAAATGTTAATGACAAACACACGCTTTTGACAAAAAAAAATAAATGCAAATATATTGCATATTGCCGCAAATTTATGTCGAATTGCACTAACGATTACTTGCCAAAACGGATTGTATTTCTATTCGCACTTACCTGCTTGCATGTTCTCATTTCAGCTTAACGAGAATATAAAAAGCATTGAAGTATACTTAGCTTGTAAGCTTGTTTAAGTAATACATACCTATCAAAGATTAAGTGGCAGTTGCGGTAACTTATGCTTTCAATCAAAAAATGCCTTAACTCAAGGAGCAACAAACTGAATAAGCAACTAATATTGGTACAATAAGCGAAGGAATGTCCCCGCCATAAGTGTTGAATAACTGTTTATAATGCAGAGAATGGGCGAATAAACATTTAGTATTGGTATATATCTGGTACAGTAAAGGAAAAACATAGGTACCCTTGAAATACAGTTTGTCATTTTTACCAACAATTAGTATGTGGAAAGCTATATTTCAAGGTTTTATTCCGTGAATATTTTATCATTTATTATACTCTGCGTAAATCATTATTAAGCATTAATTCAATTGCTAATTCAATTGCCATTTTTGTGGTGTACACGCTTCACCCTTTGTTATTTTGCAGTTTTTTATAATTCAGTAATTTTTCCGCATTAACTTTAGGCATGTTCCTTGAAGAATTGATTGTCGGATCAACATCAGGCGCATGTGCAATACCAGAAATGCGCTGGATTTTGTGTTTTATGCGTCGGATGTCATGACGATCAGCAGCTCTTGAATGCCATTTCATTTTACTTTGATATTGTAGCTGATATATGAAAATTTTAGCAGCACACGGGCAAGCAATACCCGTAAACAAAATACATATATCTGTTCACACTTGATGCAAGTATATCTTATTTAGTAAAGTACTGCAGTATTTACAGCAATCTTATTTTATTTCAGTAATATACCTAGTCCTGCCAACTCATAAACTCACAAAATTGCAGCTTGTAGCTAAATATTTGCTGGTCTAAACAGAGTGCACCGCAGTCAAGCATAATTTTAGTTCATGTTGTACTTATCCTAATGAGCAACAATTACGTTTGCCTGTTTAACAAATTATGAATATTCCACTTTTACTTACCAGTGAGACTACATTTGCTAATTAATTTCTTTAATTTTATCAACATGACCTCCAAGCGCTCATGTACTTTGTGCCAATTTTTAACAGCATTTTCGCTTTAATAGCGCACTGCATTTTTATAGGTATTGTTATCGACCTACATAGGTACTGCAAATTGTCTATTGAACGAACTTCATATTAGGTGGTAACCGTGCACACAACATTGAAAAGTCCATTAAAATAAATAAGCTCTTTAATGTTTTAAATTCAATTTGAAATACGGATGTAATGCAGTTGTTGCAATATAGGTTGAAAATAGATAAAGATAAAGCAGGTATATCTTAACCAATCGAAGATTTCATTATATGTATTTGTTTATCACTTTAATATATTTCATTTTATACGAAGAACAACCAAATCGGACACATCTACCATCAGATATGTTTTTTAAAGTGCAAGAAGGTCAAAGAAATTAAAAAATCATAGTATCTCGAAAACTGTTCCATAAAAAAATATTTGTTTTCGAATTCAGAAGGAGAAAATCTATAAAGAAAAAGTCGCTCCTTATGAAATGTACATTTTTAGTGTAAAGTAGTGTAATATTTGCTTACAGTTTTCAAATATATTATATTCTGAAAAAATATCTATATTATTGAAACGTCAACAGCAAAATTATAGAAACTTATACTATTTCATTAAATTTCAATCAAATCCCCTGACAAAGAACAAACTACTTATATGTATATATTATGAGTAATATTCTTAATAAAGTATACATTAAACGAATTAGGCCTTGAAACTTGGTGTTCTTGCTAACGTATTTTTTCACCCCGAATCTAATACGATCAATCGCATCTCAATACAACCATCTGATCTCAAGATATGGATTTTTGCCCCCTTTTCAGCCTTTTGGCCCCGCCGGTGGCATTGAAGTTTACCACACGACTTTGTAACATGCACGATAAAAAATTAATATATTAGTAGTACTTAAGAACGAACGTCGTGCGGGCTTCATGCGACAATCGTTAAGTGCACGTGTCGTCAATGTGTGGCCCTACCTTTAGTGTTACCTGATTATCAGAATAAATACGAATCCGCTTATTTGCAGTAGCCTTTTCATTATTTTCCCTTGCAAGATAGCAAATAGCTCTACCTGGAAAACAATAGCTGGGGTTTGGTGAGGTGTTGTAGATTCTAGCGACAGTGCTTTCAGCAGTATTTGACCCGTCGTCTACCACGCATATATCTGTTGTCTGACATTGTGCACTCCATTACGTCATTCACTCCTGCCTGGAGTGATTATTTGAAATATCCTTAAGGCAGTATCATTTTGTTATGCGGTCCATTTGCATACCTATCTAATATGTTTTCCCGCACATGTTCCGTGATTGCTATATGGCCTGACTTATAGGTAGTTCTGGTCAGTACATTTTTTAGTCTGTATGCACCCATTCTGACTTCACCTTGGCTCACTAAGTGCAGCGGCGACAGCACCAAAAGGACTTTCATGGCTGGAGTAGGTGTTATGCCCATGACCTCCCATCCCTCTGACCTATGCGTGCAAGTTTTTGCACCTTGCTGGTGATGATGATGATCAAAACTTTAAGCCTCGAACGTATCAGATCAACGTTTCTATTTGTTCGCGTACACGAGTATTTACACTCGGGAAGTCCTCATAAACAGTGCTAACAAATGGAAACATTACTCAGATATTCGTTTAGATGCAGTCGTATCAGAACTTCTAAATATTTATATATATTTTCTCTTTTTGTTATAGGTAAGGATGCGTGCTGCTAGATTTTTGTAAGTACTGCTAATCTTATTACAAATTTAATAATACTTGTAACGTGCCGTTACATGGGAAAATCTATTTCAGTATGCAATAATAATTTTAGTTTGAATTAGTCATTAATTCCGTTTATTTTTTATTGATTTTCCCATATACGGTAGCGTTGGTACCGCATGTTATTTTGTTTCGAGTTTTTTTATTCAGTTAATTTTGTTTACGACGCGAATGTCGTCCACTGCCAATGGTGAGCGATTCACGCAAGCCCGAGTATATTTAAGCCGCGCGCTTAACAGAGAGTCCAGTCCACTCCAGTCCAGTCCGGTCTCCGAGTTCCCCCAGTCCGCCTCAATTGGCGTGTCGGCACAGTCCCTGACACCCGTAGAGTTTCGCAATCCCGGTCTGTCGTGACGTTGGCAAAACTTACTGACGTCACACAGACATCTTTCCCGTCTGGCTCAATTGGCGTGTCGGCATGGTCTCTGACACCCGTTGAATTTCGCAATCCCGGTCTGTCGTGACGTTGGCAAAGCTTACTCACGTAACGCAGACATCTTTCCCGTCTGCCTCAATTGGCGTGTCGGCATGGTCTCTGACACCCGTTGAATTTCATAATCCCGGCCTGTCGCAATGCTGACAAAGTTTACTGGCGTGACGCAGGGATTTCACCGTCTTGTTTTTTCCGCTTTGGCCGTTGCGCCGGCATCGTGCTGGCGCTCCCAGAGTGTTAAAATACCATCATTCACCGTACCGCCGAATTTAGCACCGTTACCGGAATACAACCGCGAAAACCGATCGCGTACTTATTGACCGACCCTGTACATAGATTTCCGCGTTAACCGAAACATAGTTATTAGATACCGTGTTAAGATTTCATACCGAAGCCCCGTAAACATTTTTAAAGTTCTCCACTATACGTATTTACATGCTTATTATTGTACATGTTTGTTTATATTTTACTTAAATTTTTTTGCTGTAAAAAGAAAACGGTAAAAACCGTTTTGTTGCGTAGTCCGAACCCTGAACTATTTTTCTCGGACTTGTTGCTACGTCAGGGTTTACACACATTATTGTAACGACACTAGTATTACGCAACACTGTTGAAACAGCCACGAGGTTGTAATTTACCGTTTGACAGCTGGCATCAGCGCCACCAAACGAAGTTAAGGTCAACTTCCTCTTTCAACTTACGAGGAGCCACACATAAGACATGAGCATTTAAGAGACAAGTAAGTAACCGAAAGCCCGTAAGCAAGGCTTTAATGTATAAATGGTAAAAAGCAACCAAATCGTCGTTACATACTTCGACTTTATCTTTATGTTAACTAGTTAAAATATCTAAAGTGCAAAATGATGGTTGTTCCAAGAAATGAGGAAAAAAGTCCTAATTCTTTTCAGAGCGTTGGTAATCCGAACTACTGGATTACCAACGTTCTACTTGAAATACATGACGAAAACACTAAAAAACTGTGGCACTGACAGCACTACACACTTTCAAACGCCTTACCACAAACTTCATTGTACTGGACGCAAGTTTCAATAGCAAAGCTGCCATCATCAGCAGTAAAACTGAACTTACAATTAGTATATGAAACACATGGTGAATTATGCGCGCAACATTATAGGGGTGATTACGAGTAATAACTACACATATTAAAGAACTTAGGCCGTTATGAAATATATTATGCCTTATTTTGTAATAATTTTTAGTGTAAATATATGGAATAAAGGGGTACAATTATCACTAATTTATAAGACGTTTGAAAATATCCTATTCATAATAAATTAATATTTGGTTTTCAATTAAGTGCTGGTTAAACCGTATTAAAAAAAGAGATTACAAAACGGGGAGAGAAAATCAATACGTTGATTCATATAAAAGAAAAACTTCCAAACATGTCAAAGATTTTTTTATCTATTCCACATCTGTAGATTTAATCATTCGCTTCATTTTACTCCACGTCTTTTTTTTTAAATCTTAGTTTTTCGTGTATTTTAAAATCTCCTTATCTTTCCTTTCGAGTTTAACGTCCTTTTTAACTCCTACGTCTAATGAAATGTCTAGATATTATCAAATATTTATCAAAGCGACTTCGATGTTAATTAATCATCGTTAAAGGAAATACGTTAGCAAACCTCAAAGGAGTTTGTTTGCTTTCTCCTCGTTTAACACAAATACAAACAAGCTTCCTACTGCTATTTTAAACACAATGTAGCTGACGTAATTAAAGTTTTCCTCCTACTCATAAACTGTCACCATGTTGCTAATAAAATCGCTTACTACCCTTGTACTATTTCATGAGAAAATTGTATTTCGGTTACAATCAAACTTAAACGTTAATTCGTAATTGTTAATAGTGAATTGTCACGCTTTAATTCGAGGCAAATATTTGGAAGGCACATATAATTCATTAGCTGACAGCTAACCCTAGGATGTACTGTAGAGTAAATGTTATCCTAAAGTTCATCAAACGTGTTTGGCCCTTAGAGTAGCTCATAATGTTGTTTGAGAGGACCTTTTCAGGTCTCCTAGAGATAAGTCCACGTCTACAATCGGCTCACACCATCTTACCTAAATTATAGCAGGCGTCTATCTGTGTTAGTATGATTTCGCGACATTTCCGTTCTCCTCTTTTTGAAAAACAGGTGGTGAGGAATGCATACTATACATAATGTCTAATGGTACTCTGGCTATCGGAAGTGCAGTTGTTTCTTCGCCATACAGACATGAGTATATGTGCTCAGGTGGATTAGTTTGCTATGTACCAAAAGTAAAATGTAATTAAAACTGGTCTCCTTTTCTATTACAATGTTCAAGGGTGGGAGGTCCCAAAGATTTCCAATACCACTGATAGGGAACGGAACCTTGCTTTGACTATTTACATGCTTGGATAAGCATACACTTTGTGTTGGCTACGCTTTGTTTACCGTCCCGAAAAGCCGATTGACCATTTGAGAACGGCAACTAATCTCACATGTACTTCGACAAGTTATGGACCTATAAATCATTGACTTCTAAGAAATCTTTTCAATTTTTCAATTATTGTTAAGTTGGGCACTTCTACGGTGTTATCGAGACCAGAATGTGACACCCAATTTCGTGAAGTTCAAACATCATACTACAGCAACTGATACCGCCAGGGAGATCTTAAGAAGAACAGAAGAGGCCCTACTTCGAGAATGAGTACATCAAGTGCACACGGAACTACAATTGATATCCAAGATGATCATGGGGCAGCGACATCGGCGAAGAAAGACGGGGGTCTTATCGACCGCATAACCTAGAATGCGGCAGAAGCGCAGCTCGAGAGATCCAGAACAACGCAGGCGAAGAAGTTCGCAAGGACGAACAAAAAGATAACCAAGGGGCATTGCATCCAAAAACCAAAAAACCAACCAAACAACCAAAAAAATCATCACTGTGGTAGGAGCGGCCATCAAAGGACTTCTGAAAGTCGAAACAGAAGAAGTAACCAGAACGTTAAAGAAAACAAAAGCACCGAAACGTAACCTTTCCAGGGAGGAAGAAGCAGCACTAATAAATTTGGAAGCCGATGGAAAAGAGCATAAAAAATTCATCCATGTCCAAAAAGATGTAGAACAAGTTGCTACCAAGAGCCACAGTAGACCACCCAAGCTGTACGGAATACCTAAAATAGATAAAGAAAAAGTGCCACTAAGATCGATCGTAAGCAATATTTGATCACTAGCCTATGATTTGTCCAAGTATTTAGCGAACTTACAAAAACCATGTGCCGGACAACCTACATCATATATGAAAAAATCTAAACATTTCGTGGAGATTCTGTCCACACCAAGGACTGACGCTACAGATATTACGGACTTTAATATAGATTATCTAATAGATTATCTGAAGTACTCCGATATAAAAACTATGTATTTAGTTGATTTCTTTGAATCATTGGGTTTTGAGCAACTTATCAATTTACCGACTAGACTTTCCTTGAACTGCTGCTCTTTAATTGACCTGTTATTTACTAGTAAGCAGGATATCATCTCAGATAGTGGAGTTATAGATTGTAGTTTCTCTGACCATGATTTTATTTACTTCAATATTAAATTTACTAAAAGAAAAACTGTTCCACGTCTTCACAGTTATAGAAATTTTGCTGGTATCAACGATAACGATTTTAACATCGATTTACTTAACATTCCTTTCCATTTAATTCTTCGTTCCCACAGCATTGAGAATAAAGTTGGGTTTTTAACCCATAATATTTTGGAGTTATTTAATAGACATGCTCCACTAATTTTCAGGCGGTTTACTAAACCGTACATTCCTTGGCTTACCGATAATTTAAAACTTTTAATGAATCTCAGAGACAAGGCTAAAGCTAAGCATCGTGTTACTAGAAACGAACAGGACTGGCTATACTATAAATCCCTCCGTAATTTAACTACCAACACCTTTAACTTTGAAAAAAAGGCATACTATGATTTCGCTTTCCGTTCGCAAAATAGAGCTATTTTCTGGAAGCGTCTCGGCTTTTTAGGTATGGAAGAAAAAAGTACCCCGGCTTCTTTACCATCACAATTCAACAACCCTAATGTAATTAACGACTATTTCCTTGATTCCTGTAATGATCCCTGTACGGCAAATATTAGTGAAACTGTTGATTATTACCTAAATAATATCCGGTTTTCGTCCCAATTCTCCTTGCGGCCTGTGGCTGAGAGCGTGGTTGCTGACATGATTTACAATATAAAATCAAGGGCTTATGGTAGCGATGGATTAAATATCACTATGATCAAAATATGTGGTCCTGTTGTTATTCCCTTTATCACTCACGTGATTAACTCTTGTCTGGTTGAGGGTGTATTTCCAGATGCATGGAAAAACGCTATTGTATGTCCGTTACCTAAAATTAAGAATCCTCAAGAGTTACGTGATTTGAGGCCCATAAGCCTTTTACCGGTTTTGTCTAAGGTTTTGGAGAGAGTAATTGCGGTCCAACTGGAGGAATACCTCACGACATTTAATATCCTTCCACCTACCCAGTCAGGGTTTCGAGCTAATTTCAGTTGTGAGACCGCTCTCCTTAAAATTACGGATGATATTTTGGAGGCAACTGACAAGGGTATGGTTACGTGTTTGGTATTACTTGACTACACTAAAGCTTTTGATACTGTTAATTTTGAAGTCCTAACATCTATTCTAAAATATATTGGGTTTGATGGTGTATCTGTCTCTCTGTTTCGAAGTTATTTGGGTAATCGCACGCAGGCCGTTAGGATTGATGATCAATTTTCGGATAGGCGCAATGTATGTAGTGGTGTGCCGCAAGGCTCTATTTTAGGCCCTTTATTATTTACTATATATACTTCCGATCTGCTTTCTAACTTAAAGTACTGTAACTCTCATACATACGCTGACGACACGCAACTGTATTACAGTTTTGCTGCATCTAATTGGAGGCATGCTTGTGATAACATTAATAGCGATCTTGCTCTTTTGTATAAAAGATCATCGCAGCACAACCTTGTCTTAAATCCCGCAAAATCTAAATTTATTCTTTTCGGTAGCAAGAAAACCTGTCAAAACCTATCTAATGTGTTTCGTGTGGAAATTAATAATGTTAAAATTCCAATTGCCGAGAAGGCTAAGTGTCTTGGTTTAGTTATTGACAATTCATTTAGATATAGGGATCATGTTTCTAATTCTATCCGTAATGCGTATGCTAATCTTAAAAGATTGTATCCACACCGTCATGCCCTTAGCGAGCAAATCAAGAAAAACCTGTGCGAGGCATTCGTTTTGTCTCAATTTCAGTATTGTTCACCAGTCTATCATGCTTCTTTAGATTATATGACTAGAAGCCGTATACAGAAAGTTCAGAACGCCTGTTTAAGATTTATATATGGCGTGCGGAAATTCGATCACATTTCTCACAAGTTGAGAAGTGCTTCTTGGCTCAATATGTATTATCGACGTCGCTTGCAGACTCTGGTTCTGTATCACAAGATACTTTCATTTAAAACACCTCCATATTTATATCGCAAGATTCGGTACAGAACCGATGTTCACAATTTGCAGACCAGATTTCGAGGTAAATTATCACCGCCACCTCACAGATCTAGTTTGTACCAGTCTTCTTTTACTTATCAGATATATGTCTGTTATAATGGTTTGCCAGAACATGTAGTTTCGGGCTCTTTGGGTCTGTTTAAAGATAATTTACGGAGACTTCTCTTTGTTGAGCAGGGGGGTGGTTGATGCTTGCGTAGTAGACTTTTTATAAACAATTGAAATACTTTTAAGGTGCATGGCGGTTTTCGTTGGGGTGGAAGCTATAGAGGAGGAGTGATTTTAGCAGTAATTGTGGTAGTTATATTTACTGTAGTGTCGTACGCATTGCCTTATTTGAGTGTGATTGTCTCATATTAGGTTAAGTTGAAAAGCAGCCTGGCTGAACTTCGCCTTAGAGTTACGCAAATATCCCACTTATTTTTTTTTTTTTTTATATATTGTCATTCATTTGTTATTATTCTTCTTTCTTTGCGTAATAAAGACTATTATTATTATTATTATTATTATTATATTCCAGTAAATCTATTGATATCTATTAAATTTTCAGAAAATTTTTAAGAGTTTATAATAGCCTACATATTCAGATAACTCAAATTAGCGGAATATACAAAGAATATTGGTCTTCACCTCGTATAATCAAGTTTAAAATATCTCGTTGGGATACAGTATTTCAATCTTTTATTTCGTGTATGTTTCATCGTTTATTACACCAGGCATAAACCAAAATCAAACGTTTTCCGACCATGTTGTTCATTGTGTATAATTGTTCATCGTTTATGACGCAAATATTTTTTATATTACACGACATAAAGTGTTAGTTTAGGTAACACATTATTTGTAATTTAATCGTTAATTAGTATGATACCGACACGGTACTGACTGTTATCTTTACAATCTGACATTTCCTGCTCGTAGTACAAATAGATAAAAATATCTAAAAAAAAAGAATATAAAATTTGCCGACGAATAAAAGACGCAGACACATTACCCAAAAGCACGTGAATAATAGTGGATGGGTTATCATACTATTTGATACAGCTTAAATGTTTAACTTAAAACCAGTATTTATATCTAGAACCATACGTACACTTTATAGAAAAACAAAAACATGAGTATCAAATTTTAGATGGAAAACAGTAATGACCTTAAATGATTAAACTTTGATTTATATAGCGATTCCAAACTCATTTCGGTGTTAAATTTTTTTAAATAAAACAAGATACAATATAACATATGTCAATAGTATAATTAACTTTCTTTATTCCATATTTAGATGTATTTTTTTACGCGTACAATGTAAAAATGACATAATAGACAGGTGTTCCATTTAAAGTAACAAAGTAAAAATGCATTTATTTAATCTCACACTATATAGTCATATAATCAAAAGCATTTTTAAATTGCGCAGTTTTGAGTTTTATAAAACTTGTATAAAAATGATTGTTTTCTGGAATGAAAAATAGAGCTGTAATCAAAGATCCGGTCTTCGCTGGGACACCTGTATAACTTCGGCTTCGTGTCATTTTGCGCTTTTCTTATTCCTTCAAATTAATTTTTTCGACTATATTCAGTGTTTTGGTATCCATAGCAATTCTACGAGATAAAGTGGCAGAAAATCAACAGAAAGCAGACGAATAAGAATTCAAATAATTCTTTAAACTAAGATATTTCGAATCCGGTCGCTAGAAAAGATCCCTCACACACTTACGATGCTCAACGAAACAACATAGACTGGAAGAAGGAGGTAATATATCTAGGCCTTATCCTGGATATAAACTTTTGTAGAATAAGCATGAGCTTGAAATAACTAACCAGGAAGAAACGGCCTCAGGGGCGCTGGTTTGTAGAAACTTTGCAGGTAATAACTGGGGATGCAACCCAAAAATACTGCTCTGGATGTATACAGCAATAGTGAGACTAAAGATCGCTTAGGGGGCAGTGGCTTGGAGCAAAAGAACTAATCTGGCCATCACAAGAGCTAATCTCTCCAAAGTGCAAAGATTAGCATGTGTATGCATAACTGAGGCAATGAGAACTTGTCCAACAGCAGCTATTGAAGTGGTACTAATCTTACACCTCTTCACTTTTGGGTGGAGAGCATAGACAAAAGCACCACACACAGGATGATCAGGGAAGGAATGGCTAGACATACTCCTCAGCCTCCTGCAGGTGACCGCACCTCAGCTTCCTGAAGTTCAGCTTTGTGAAAGAATTTACCACAAAGCTTAGCACCAAGAACGAATGGGATAAAGACACCATCCCGAAGCTCAATAGAAACGCCATCAAATGGTACACAGATGGTTCCAAACCGGCAGACGGAACTGGGATGGTGATATATGGGCCTAGAACCAAATATTTCGAAAGCTAGGGGATGTACCCAAGTACCTTCCAGGCGAAAATACATTTACGCTATTGAGGATTGAAAGATGCGTCCAATTCAACATTGACAGAAGCTACGAAACGCAAGAGATTATCATAGTATCTGATAGTCAAGCAGTCATTAGGGCGTTGAGGTCAAACATAATCAACTGCAAAATGGTTTGAGAGTGTCTAGAAAAACTAAACGAGCTAGGCAAAAGGAACACAGGAGTGAAAGAAAACGAAATAACAGATAATTTCGCTAAGAAAGGGAGTAGAATACCTTTCGTGGGGCCACAACCTTTTTACGGGATAAGTAGCAATATAAAACTCAAAAGTGAAGTAGAACAGAGAAAATCCAAATACTTAATGAGAAGCAAAAACTCTTCTGGGGACCTATAACCATCGTACATTGACAGGGATTGAAAAGGGAGAGTTACCTAATCTGGAGCCTTCTGACATTCTGGACTTTTTAAAAGGAATCACACTGGACGGCCAGCTGTAAATACAGCGAGAATAGGGGACACAATAGATCTTTTATCACCCTAATATTACATATATACGTACATGTGCATCGAAAAAAGGTGATAGGATACACTTTTTCGAACACAAAAAGTTCTAGCTTATAAGTAGGAAATCAATTTATTTTATTATTTCAAGATTATCAAAAGCACACGTTCGTGTATCACAGATTTGGCATGATTTTGAAAGCGAAGCGATTACATTTGAAAGGAATACTTACTTATTTTCCTTTCTGCTTTACTCATATCTCCTAATGAACTATGTATACATTTTAAACACTGTGCGAGAATTACGAAACTTAATTGCAATGAGAAATAAATTTCATACAAAAACGAATTCAAAGCGGAAATTCTTTACTTCTACTGTATTTATAAATTATTATTACTCTTCTTTTACTGTTGCATGCCTGTCCATTGTAAAGCAATTGTATATTATTTACTTTCACATGGCGTGCCGTGTTAAATATGTCGTTGGAACTTCGCGTGATTCAACGCTCAATTACTAATTCTTCATTTATCGCTTTCAATAAGACATAATTACCTATATGCACTTTAAAATTAGATTTATTATTGTTTGATCGCTCTTACTGAATCGCACGAGATAAATTGCCCTCGAAAGTTTCTAAATATAGAAATTATTATTACGTTTTATTAACTAGTTACAGATAATTCTATTTATTGTTACAGATCTCCTGATCTCGTAGAGCTCTAAGCACTAATTCCCTATATTTTATAAGTTTCTAATACCGTGGTTATAGTATTTTTGAAATGATAGGCTCTCACTATTAATGACCAGTTCAAGAACTGCTTGTATAATAGAAACTTTAACTTACAAGGAAAGTGTGGTTCTCAAGACTGAGCCTTGTGGTATACCTCGACCAACTTCAGTTACATTAAACAAATGTTCGTTGATTATTACTCTTCTTATACAAAATGTTAAAAAGCCTTTAAACCAACTTAAAGAGTCGCATATAATACCGTGTTATACAATTTAGCATGTGATGTCTTGCGATCGACATAATCTAGTTTCACAAGATTTTCAAACAGCGACAATTGAGTCCAATAGGTCAAGAATGAATTAATTTTGGAAATTAGGTGGTTGAATTAATTGGCCTCAGCAAGTGAAGGCAATTTTTTTTCGGCAAATCTCAATTTAATTCTCAGCATAGACTCCTTTTCCCTCGATATCCTTCGCCCAACAAATCTCCAATTTTCGTTGGCCTTCATATAAAATGATTTCTCGAAACTTTCATAATAAGTCTCTGTCTCAACAACGACCCTCTCAGTCTATCAAAACCTCTCCTCAATGAATCATTCTTTCAAGTTTGAACATAAGTGTTGATCACTGCAGGCTAACTTTTAAAGAGTATGGCAAATGAGGAACCAAAGTGTAATTAGGTTTCTGAACTTCCTTCTTTTTAAATAGGTATGCATTTCTGATAGTTTTAATCGATTCAAGGTTCAGTACCTGCATTATCCCGAATGCACCTTATTTCCTGCTATGTTGTAATAAACCTGCTACGAAACGGCCAAAAATCTTTCTCTTTCACAGCTGAGTATGGCCAAATATTCCGTCAAAGTGATTGGAAAATCGCTTTTGACGTGGACTGAGAATAAACGCGATAACCGTCTGGCAACGAGCTTCCGTGTTATTCCAAATAGTGAAATTCTTAAGAACCCATTCAGTTGAAATGCTCGCAGTCTCAGCTAAATCGAGCTGATTCACTTGTTGGTTGTCAATTATCATTCCAAGTACTATATCGACAATTTCTGAGGTGGTTATCGTATTTGGGCGGTCTGAACGTTCGTCATGAAACGCCCTAATAAAGCCGCGTTTAAATTCAGTTCTCCAATATTTTTCGCGATAGCCTTAATTTAATATGGTGTTAATCTCATAGACCAATAAATAAACATACAAAAGTGTACCATTCTGTAAAATTACAACACATAAAATCAAATTATCCGTAAGTGGTTGAGGAGGCAAGCGTAACCATTTGCTTCAAATCCATACTTTACTTATCATGAGAGCAAAATAAGCAAACGATTTGGGCATTACCAAAAAAGGCAGCAGGCGTTATCAAAATGCGAAAAAATAAACCTAGCTTTGAATTTAATGTCATTCGTTTCAAGACATCGGTACACGTGTCTATGCAAAAAAGTGAAGCAAAATCCTTGACAAAGACCACAGCAAACGTCGTTTAAAACGTAGCGGCTGATAGTCTAGTGGCTTGCACGCTTGGCCATCAGTCATGGGGTCGCGGGTTCAAATCTCATTGCGGTCAATTACTTTGCGGGAGTGACTGATAAGCATCAATTGTTTCAATGTCATATTTTGGAGGTCAAATCAATCTTTAAAATTTCGACGGCTATTACTGACTAAAATATATATCCAATGAATTCATAAGTTTATTAAAATACCGCATATGAGAGCTTGTTACATTCTGCAAATTACCACACGATGTTGTAGGTTTTACTAAAGAGAATTGAAAGTGTTCGCGCTTTTAACAATTACTTCTGGTGTAAATCGTTTATCACTGGAAATGTACTGACATCGAGGCTGGATTTGATAGTAAATTGTGAATTTACTTCAATAAATTTTAAAGATTCTTGATTAACAATAAATTCCATCATCTCTAGCGTTTGTATATTCCAATTGGTGAGGTAGGCATAATTCGGAAAAGATAACATACTGAGCAGAATAAGTTCATGCTTTTTAAAGTCCGGCAAAGCATTGTCAACATTTGGCCAAGCACATTCTAAGTTTTCCAAACTGAAGCCTGCTTGCCTTCCTGGATGGACCCATTTCATAAATATATTACAGACTGAATGTAGATAGATTCGAAAGATTTGTAGAACCTCCTGTCGAGCGACTGTAAGAAATAAATGGTATGACTTGGGAGACCTACCTAAAGTATATCTTGATCACCAAGGATTAAAGCTATTTCTCCAGGCGATGTTGTTGGTAAAAAAATATTCATAACCGGGAAGCATGTAATCACCAACTTTAGATCTTTATTTCTATCTTCATGGAGACAAAAAGAGGAATAATGTTTCCTTCGGCATTATAACGACGAGCAACGGATACTGTTTTTCCATTCCGCTTATACAATCGTACCTACATACATTCTTGATGTTTTATGACTATAACATAAGCGCAGTTTGTTGTTAAGTTGTAGCCATTCTCATATATATTTAAAATGTATCCAGGCTTATTAACCACGTCGTTTCCAATTAGACTGTTTTCTGATAAACTAAAATATTCTTGAAAAGGTTTATTCATACCAATTAGCCTGTTTCTTGGAGATCTCCCCAATTTTTCTAATAGAGAGAAAAACAAAAGACAGGTGTCAATTGTAACCCCTGCGTTCATTTTTAAATTGTTCTGCTAACTTAATTGCCATTAATACGACAGTATCTCTAGTTGGAGTAAAACCAAGAGCTTTTAATCGTACTGTATGAGTTTTTTTTTCATTTCCAAGATTAGCAGTGCATTAAGCTCAAATCATTCTTTCGTCAGTATTTTGGTTTTTAGTTGTTTCTTCAAGGTGCATTGAAGGATGTTATAACGTATTCCGTCTTGATTTATTACCATATCTTTATTTTCTACACCTAAGGCAGCGTTTTTAAAGTAATCGTTGCCCGAGAAGCTCTAGTGGATCCTAACTTTCTTTTATATTACGTTGGCATTATCTGAAAATAAAAAAAATAATTAATTTCTAATATACCTATATAACTGTGTAGCGGGCCATCTATTATTAAATCATAGGAATAGATGCACTAGTCCGCTATGGCTTTTCAATTATTGCCTAGTTTAGAAACTACTTAATCGTAACCTCTATTTAGTAAATATCACAGTATAAAACAACACCATTTATTCCGCTTATGCCATCATTTTTGTTTAGGCCAACTAGTGGAAATTAAAGTATTTGCCCTCATCGATTAACTTAACTCCGATAAAACAGTTATGCAAGAGAGCTCATATTTAGGTGGTATTATGAATCCGTTAGAGGCACACCATATGTATCTTCTGCACTTCTTTGCCATAAAACTCAACTATTGAAGAAAAACATTGAAATTTAAAGCCTTCAAATCCAATGAAATGAATTTTTCCAATACAGCTGTTTGTATCTACAAACCACAAGGCGCGTTTAAATCACTTGTAAACCTTAATCGCTTTAAAAGTACTACTGCTATCTGCAATATAATAAAAACAAGAATTTTCAATTAATTAACCCTAAGTTCAATTAGCATGCCGTATAAAACTACGCACTACCGTTTACTTTATTAACATTCATACAAGGAAACGCGATTCATTTAATTAGGTACAAATTAAAACCGTTACTGCAAATTCATATTTACAGAAATCGCTGTACTTGTTAGAATACCCACTGAATAGAACACGCCTTCTAACATTGCTGCACTCCATTATACGAACTCATTCATGAAAGAATTGCAGAGATTATATTCACTCTTTTGTTGTGAGGGAAGACGGAAGCATTGGCCGTGAAAATTTCTAATGAATGACGTGCGCAACTATTATTTTAAAAATTTTCATCGACCAGTTAATGTCAAACAATCTATTCCCGTTGTTTATAGCAAAAATATCAAGGTTAACATGAATTATTAATTTCGCATTTGAGGTCGTGCAGGACACGATCTCGGTTTTCTAACATTCATTTAAATTCCCACTAATTTTAAATATGAGCATATGTTATGCGCACCCATATTTTATAGTAGCCATTATAATAAAGTAAGCTGAAAAACAATGCCTGAAGACGTTTTCTAATTGGTATTGTGTAAGTTGTCTATCAGCGAGACTTTGTTCAAAAATGATTGACTTTGAAATCGCCTTACTAATTTGGTAGAAAAAAAATTTCTCAATTTTAGTATCAATTGCCATTTATGGTGTAAGTTTCCGTAGGAATAACTAATGCCATTAGAGTTTAAAAATTTGCTTTTTAAATTCTTTTTTTTTTTAATGGAAATGAATAAATAAATGAGGTAGATAAACATTTGTGTAATCTGTGTGACGATAACCTCATCAAACAATATTTGCATTTTTCGAAGTAAATGTTTATTTAAATCTTTTATTTAAACTAAACATTCTATCTAGTTTCTTTTTACGACCAGAATTATCTACTTTCTTGAAAATCACAACTCGTTCTAGGATGGACGCTTAAAAAATAAGCGAAAAATATTACAAAACACATAAATTATTCAAACATCTCCAAAATTTTATTGTAAAACTGAGAAAGAGGGATAAATATTTCGTAGTCATACTATATGACTACGAAATACCTATAGTGCACTCCAGATCTACTGTCTGCTCCATACGACCATATAATCACACTTTCTACCACAGCCATGCGTGTATACACTGAAAAACATACTGAGATAATTATAATTACCTTTATACTTGTAATTAAGTTATAATAAAGAAAATGTTCAACTGCCCTGATCCATTATTTTCTTTACTGATCTTTATCGTTTTGGTAATTTTAATACGATTGTATACTTACTAGCAGTTCTATACATTTGAAGCAGCGGACTGTTTTTCATTGCACTAGTTGAATTTAAATAACTGTCCCATATTCTATTATTAATTTTATAGTGGTAATTAATAACCAAATAACTGTTCAATGTTTAGTGGATATTTATTTGACAAAATTTTGTTTTTATTTATTATATTCAGAATCTTTATAATAACTTTTAAGCAATTCACAGCTATCTAATAAAAAACTCTTCTGCGAATCTTTAACTAAAACTGCAATAAATATGCATGTAGATCCCCACAAATAATATTACTGGTAACTCCTTTAATAACCTAGTAGGACTTTCTAAAAGAAGGCTAAAGATAAAATATCAAACTCAAAGTTTTACTATTTCATAAGTATACATAACAAAAAAGAAGAAATGTCAAACAAATATTGGAAGCAGCTTTTGCCGAAAAACTATTCGTAAAAAAGTATAAAGATGTTGTGTTCTTTCCATTTAATGTTTATTATTAATATCTGTCATTTATTAGATGTTTGGGCTAACAAACTGCCATCATATGAGAACGTAGTCGAAAAAGTGAAAAAAATTAATCGTTAGTGTTTTTGAAATTATTCAAATTTTATTGATGGTATGTGTACACCGTGGGAACCGTAAGTTTATTCAAACCGCGCGCTTAGTACAAGTAGAGAGCGAGTTCCCGATTCCTTTCCAGTTCGCTCTGGTTGTTGCGTCGGCAAAGCTTCTGGTACACGTCAGGCTTCTTATCCCAGGTCTGACTGTAGCTCTGGCATAGCTTACTGATTTCTACCGCTGCGCCAACCGATATCTTTTTTGAGCTGGTTTTTAGATTACTAAGACTTAATGAAACCTGTTTACAAGAGGCGTACCAGAAATTGTATGAAACTTTAACGAGTAAAATTTTGTGTAATATTATGAAAGCTTAATACATAATTTAATCAATAAAATAATCAGAATCTTTATTTTGCTAGGAACAAAAGGAATTTTGAAAAAAAAAAGAATTGAATATAGAAAGAAATAATCTGGAGCTAACGGGAAAATACAGATTTGGATTATTCAAACTTTGAAACAAAAAGTTTCTGACCATTTTAGATATCTATGCTTCAATTACTATGAAAGGAACACCGACTAAAGCATAGTCTTTGGTCCCATATAAACCATATATAAGCCATTCCTTCACTCTATGACAAGTGCTAACACCAGATTTTTATTCATTTGACTGAAAATTACCAAGCTTCAGATGTCAGTCCCATTCGATCATCGGCGGCGCCGTACGAAATTTTTGATGGGGGACGCTAAAAATTGTATAGCGGGATATTCGCAGTAATAAAATTTCATACAGTGGATGATTAAAGGGAACTGGAATCCCAAGTCTATTTATGACTAGAGATAAATAACAAATTTTATGGAAACAAACATTAACAATCGCGAATTAAAAATCTGTATTGCCAAAATGAGTGCAATAGATTTATTGCAATTATGTTTTCAAATATATACTATATGAATAATTCAATTCAGTTTTAAAGATTTTCAATTTTTGCTTTTTACTTGGACTGTCATTTAATAAATTTGTATATGCAACATTAGTAACACACGTGTTTAATGCGTTACTTTTATATGTATATGTATATAATTTATAAAAGAGCAATTTAAAAATTTCAAGTACTACTATAATACTGAAAATCTCTATTTATACATATATCACATATTAGGATAACTTTCACATAGACGAACTAATTTCACAAAATACTTATGCCGAGAGAAGTTTATTGGAAAGTGATGCCTATTAGCCGTATTTTTATTGAAATTATAAACCAGTTAAATATAATAATTAACTGTAATTTATATTACAAGACTAATGGAAGTTACTATTTTTTTTAAATGCCATGAGTTAACTTTTATTACTAGTAATTGAGTCTTATAAAAGAAGTAATTAAATACGTACTGCTGTGTACTGAAAGTACCAACAAAAATGTAAAAATGAAATTTTACAATGAAAATTTAAATTAGCTAGCTCAAATGATAACAATTTTATTATGGCGCAAAAGAACAATTAAAAACAGGGTTTCAATTTTAAAAAGAAAATTGTGGGTTAAAAGAAAACTGACTTTCATTAATACTCCATAAAAACAATTTAAAAGGTTTAATTAAAAATAAAAGAACAGCAATTTTGAAAGATATAAAAATTCTATAATTTTTTTTATATAAAAAAAAGAAAAAAAAAATGTTAAATACAAACTTGCAGAAAAAACCTTGGATGTAAGATCCTGGTCGAAATAAAACTGCTGGCTTTAAATTACAAACGGACAATTTAAAATCCTTTTACTAAGCAAAAGAAAACAGAAAAAGTTCAGGAAGATAATAAATTTCTGCAAATCAATCCACGTTGTCTCAAAATTAATACAACTAAATTACACGTGAAAAATTCCAGTAATTTAAATAAATGAAAATTAAAAGCAAGCACAATGCTATTTTTCACCCAACACGCGGTGATTAAAAACTAATTACAAAACAGAAAAATTAACAACGAACTAAAAAAATTACTCTTTTAAACTTAAACTATCTTCCTGCACGTAAAAATAATAACAGATCTTATATCTAAATTGTGTACACAAAAATACAATATCAATTATTATTAAATGAGTTCCATGATTAACGATATTAATTCAAAAATGTGAATTCAATGCTTGAAAGTGTAAATCTCAAAATGGCAGAAATCAAATACAAATTTATATATAACTCTACTTACACGTGTTATCAGGGAACTGTCTTTACACGGTTCAAACAACCGTATAAGTATAAACTTCTCCGAGTGCGTGCGACGCAACGCACCAAGAGCTGTCCGTAAACAGACTCGCAAAAACAAAATAATATATACAATACCCGTGAAAGCAAAATGTACAAGTAAATGAAATTTAAATAAATAACTGAACAATAAAATAAACAAATTAAACAATCCAAAACATTAACTCTCTTAGACAAAAATAAAACAATTTGAAATTTCTCGCAACATTTAAACTCTTAACGGAATAAACAAGAAAAAGAAACTGAAATTCCCGCAAACCGGGTTGCCAGACCACAGCAGTACGTAGAAACTTATTTTAACTATTTTAGTAACTTAAAGCTAATTATTGTAAAGTTTTGAGAAAGGCATTCAAATAAAGTTTTACCATTTATAGGTAGCAAAATGGTGGTTAAACAGAAAATACGTTTTAGTAAAATAGAGGAGCTTAGTTTGCTAATTGTATGTAATATTTATTATAAATGTTATTATTGATAAAAATCTACAAAAAGCGCAAGAGCAACTGCGCTCTTGAAAGTGATAGTCCTGGTAAAAAGTGCAAAAAGGTAACATTTTTTGTATAGGTAGATGCTCCTACAAAACCAAAACATAGAAATATTAATTTGTTAAAGGAGCATTCCGACATAATTTTAATAGTATTAAGTAAACATTACTGAACCTAACTATTCACTAGATTCATAAGATAATATATAAAAGCTTACCTATTTTAGAATTGAGATTCCGCTTGTGTTAACAGATATTCAACACAGCGTGACTGTAAGTGATTAAAGTACATATGCACCTTCATAGTAGTATAGTCATAGTTAACAGGATTGGATCGCAATACATTTAATCGCCGGAGATAATTAACTACATGAATTATTCACGTTGCTTTGCTAAGCGTACATCGTTGTCTAATTTGTCAATACGCCTTCGATTACTGGTGTTATTTGAAATTAAATTCCTCACAGGACTGCCGACATAGTCACTTACAATACAAACACTGAGAACTAATAATCGCTTGTGAACCAAGGATATGTTAGCTGCCGTAAATTATAACATAATAAAGAGCGTTAAAGATATGCTTCTCTCTTTGTCTTTTTTTTTTCTTTTCTTTATAGAGAAAGCTTTTCGAAATTTAATATGCAGAGTATTCCGAAATCAAGTGAGCAATCTTTGGGGTAGAAGTATCTGGCGTAAATCCGAACAAAGCTCTTTAATAAACCTAAAACCCACAAATAATACATTTTTAGAAATGCAAATATAAATACAAATGGCATTTAATACATGCCATATAAACAACTTAAATTTACAAAAAGAAAATAATGCATACATAACTTCATTCAAAGCACAGACACTCCATGTTTCATTGGCCCTTTTAACAGGTTCAAAAACGCCCCAGTTGTTACGATCAGGTGTGCGTGGCGTGCGGACGTAGTGTGTGCTCCACCTGATGCAACTTAGTAAGAAAAGCGGTACACACGAGTATGACGCTTACAGCGACTCCTGTAATGATTAATACAAAAAAAAGAAAGATCCAAAACGTAACGATAACTTTATTGTAATGATAAATATAAAAAAAAAGAAAAAAAACTGGCCACTCGGTTGCTGACTTCTGATATTAAGATTAATGTAAAAAAACAGCACGTGGTTGCTGTATTCTGATATTAAAATTAAGGCAAAAAGAAGGAATAGCACATGGTAGCCGAATTCCTGAGAGCAAAGTTACTGGCAATTACAAGTTAAAAGAATAAATAGCAACAGTAATGAAATAAAATAAAAGAAAGCGATACATACGTTTTAAATAGGATTACTTAGCTGTAGCTTGATGCCAAGGGGGCTTCGAAGCGTTTGTGTATACTGAATCGACAGCACGCGGTTTCTGTGTTGTTGAGTTAAAACGAGTCCGTCACAACGGCAAATTAACTGAAGGGAACAGAGAGCGCGCGTAGCGTGCGAGGCCCTTATAAAAGCTCGGTAAGTAGGTACAAAAAAAAAAGGATGAACCAATAGCAACGTCCAGAGATGCACAAAGGGCGCGTAAATGAATGAATTTAAACTAAGCGAGTTTAAATTTCGTGGCGCGTAAGTTAAATATTCCCGCGCGAAAAGGAACCGCTAAGTGACGTAACAGTTTTTCTAAAGTCGTAATTGCAATTGTCAGATTAGAAGTAAAGAGAATGAATTTAAAATTGCCTTCAAAATAACGTTTATATCGCTGATGTTGTCTATGATTAAAAAAGCGAAATGAATTACTGAAATCAAAGTCATTTTTGATTCAATGCAAAGTGTAACACAGTGAACCTGGTGTTTTTTTGTAATCCATTCAGCTACTGCACCACGTATCGCAGCCTTCGATACCTTCAGTGTTAAAATGACTTTGTTGTGTTTAGCCAGCGTTATGGGGCTAATTTCGAGGTTATCTCATAGTAGGCTAACATCTTTATGGTCGCCTGACTATTCGATAGGATATGAATCAGCTGACCATTTGGTTGTTTTTTTAATGCTCTTCGGTCATATATCTCTATTCCTCGTAATTCCGTTTGATATACGGTGGATATTGCTCTAATGCCATATATTTTTTTGTGATTCAGGGTTTCGTTATATATACCAGCTCCAGAATCTGTGAATTTTTTTGACCCATTTGCGTATCAGATTTGGTTTCGAATGCTTGGTTTCGGTTTTACTCTGTACTCATCCCAATCCAGGATAACTTTGAAGGATTTATCGAGGGAGGGTTTGGGAACCATCATATCACTACCCTTTTCAAAGATAGGTTTGCAATTTCGGCCGTTATTCTTGTTTCCACCATAGTATGTATGCCCACATTCTTGATTCCCCTCTAATGTGTAATATCCAAGCGGGGTAAGTTCAATATAGTGTCCACAGTTTTCTCGAAGACAAGAAACGTCTTGAATCAAATATTGTCACACGTACATATGTATATATCTAACAAATAATTACCCCATTCCCAGAATCCCACTTGTTGTTAAATATCCTCTAGATGTTTGTTACTAACGCTAATTTTTGCACATATAGAAGATGGTTAATATTCACGATGAGGAAATTAGACGTATTTTAAAATATTTAAACTATGTATCTTGCATCATAACTTAAATCTCTTACGTCAGTATGTTTTCTAAAAAGCTGTTGGAGGGAGATAAGATCTAATACGTTATATTTTGTATACATAACAAATTAAGAAAACAAACAATAAAAGCGTACAAAAGCTTGTAAACCGAGCTCTCTTGGACTATGTAATCTGTCGGTGAAGATCACATTGATTGTTGCAGAACACGCTTGCACTAAATATACTTCTATTGCAAACTATAAATACTCTCTTTGAAATAGGATTCAATGCGTCAGTGTTGGTGTTTCTTCCGATCCTACAGTGAACGTAGATGTGTCTAGTTTACGACCGGTGGCGCTTTAACTTCAGTACATACATACGTGCATCTATCGATCATTGACGGCTATGTACTTATCTCTAGTAAAATCCGCCTGCGACACCTTGTTGAATGCACCAACAGGAAAGCATTACACTTAGATAAATGACACAAAACTAAATTGCTACATAAGAATATATAACACTTTTAGGGAACATATTCTTAGGTTTCTAAAGGAGGAAATCTATTCGGAGCGTATTATGAGCAAAGAACACATATCGAAAATTGTAAAATTTTCACTAGACCACAGATATCTCCTGAAACGGATTTACAATTTGAGCGTAGAAAAATTTTGTAGGATGCAACTGTCAAGTGGAGCAAACAAACAAATAGGGACACAAATCAGTATTATATGTTCATGTGAAACATTATTATTGTTATTATTACTATTGCTTATATATTTATGTAAGTATAAAGATTTGTTAATACTATTGGACAAGAAAGTCATATACAGATTCCTCTGACTACGTATATTCCCAATTGAACAACTTCAAACATGTGGTCTGCCTTTTTGTTGAGTATTCCAAGGCCTTCGACACCTTAGATCACGATTTGTTATTGGATGCTCTTGAGGCTGTCGGGATCCGGCGTCACGTTCAGGACTGGTGCCGAAGCTACCTGTCAGATAAACAATTTAGAGTAAGTGTGGATGGGGCCATCTCTGAGTGCAGTTGTCCACTTGCCTATGGAGTGCCGCAAGGTAGTATCCTCGGGCCACTGTTTTTCTCGCTTTATATAAACTATATTGCTGATTGTTTGGGTGGAAATGAATACTACATATATGCAGATGATGTGGCTGTGATGGTCGCTTCCAATACTGTTGATGAAGCTTTCGGTCAACTGCAAAGGCTCCTGCAGGATTTACAAAATTGGTCACACAACAAAAAACTGATAATAAACTATAGCAAGACCAAGGTTATGCATTTGAGGTAACCCCACCCTCCCATGGCTGCAAATTACCCAGAAATTATTTTTCATGACCACAGATGCCTACATGACGCTGCTTTTCTTCAAGGTCCTTGCGACTGCACAGTGAAACTTACTCTTGTGAAAGAAATTCGGTATCTGGGAATTATGATAGACTCCAGCTTTCTATGGACGCAGCACATTACCTGGCTGCTTGCACACCGGTTCTATTATCTCTCGCAATTCATACCACTACGAACTATGTACACCATCTACTATTCCTTGGTGGAGTCTGTTGCATCCTACGGTATAACTATTTATGGAAGTGCTTCCGCATATTTACTTAACAAACTGTGCTCGGTACAGAGACTTATACTTAAAAAACATGACGCCTATAAGACCGCCTGGGGTCAATTGGTGTAAGCAATGTGGAATCCTCAGTTTTACAAACCTCTATTACTATCGTGTGATGATTTGCCATTATTTCCACTTGCATCAGTTTCCAGTTTTGGTTCAAAATCATCAGACAAGATCTGTCGAGGCTGGTGACTTACACATACCGAGATGGAACAATAAATATGGGAGCCGTTGTTTGAGTGTGGTGGTGCCTCAGTTATATAATAGTTTGCCAGTTCAATTGCGTGGAATCGCTACTCTATCCGCTCTAAAAAGACAGTTAAAAAAAATACTTAATAGATAACGACTAATTATTCACTAAGTTTTTACTTTTTGTACTCTACTTTGTAACATACCTGCTTATTGTGCACACTTTGAATAGCTGATTTACTTTCCACCGACAAGCAATTTATTTGCTTGGTGGAATTATTATTTTTTGGTTATGTTACTTATTGCGATGTTTGTTTTATTTTCTTTCATTCTATTGACATAAACACAAACATCGATAAATATATAGATCTTATTCACTTAATAGCAATGTTAATCTGGATGTGCTTTCGCTAGCACCTCTTAGATGGCAGTCAAATCTTTCAATTATTTAATTCATGGATTT
This sequence comes from Cetonia aurata, assembly GCA_949128085.1. Lineage (NCBI taxonomy): Eukaryota > Metazoa > Arthropoda > Insecta > Coleoptera > Scarabaeidae > Cetonia > Cetonia aurata. The sequence continues at coordinate 7,529,811 of OX421885.1, forward strand.
CAATACTTAGCATTATTATTTTATTAGAGCTATTTGTTTTATTTTTTTTTTCTCTTCAAATTTTGCTGCTTATTTTCTTTTATTAATGTCTTAATATTTCATAGTCTTAATAATTAAAAAAAGAAATTATGTTTTTGAATTTTGCCTAAGAATTGCAATTTGTTTGTGGTATCTTTTAATTTCATTTTACTTATTACTTTCTTTCGCTTGTATTTACAATAAGGAAATGAAATAAATCTATTAATTCTTGTAATTACTAGGTAGATTAAATAAATAAATAAATGATTATTATTAAAAGATGTATTCACAATATTTGTACACATGGACAATAATTGGAAATAAAAATCAAATTCCCAATATAAATCGCTCCAAACTAATCTGTAGTAAATTTAGACAGTTGATGCTAGGTCATCTTGTGTATAAAACTAGTTTAGTATAATAGTATTTTAAACATTTTTATACCTAAGTTTTTCAGAAATTTAACGATGTATCGACTTTTAAAAATACGTATTATTACTTAATTATATACCTTTTCAACAATAGGTGTAAGTATAATACATACACATTAATAGAAGTAAATCGCTCGTACACATAAGGATAGAAAGTATTTACCGCAAACATATTTCTTGTTAACGCCCCGTAAACGACATAGGACAAGTAGCTGGCCAATTGTAGTTTGTTCTGAAATACCTATCTGGTGTCTGCAAAAATTGATCGATCCATAACACGCAAAGGTCAGTAAATATACAACCTTCTTTATACTTTTGATCTTTGGAAACATTTTCCATTTGCAAATCACTTCCATTGAATGCTACGGGATCGTTGATTATGTATTTGAAAATGTTAATTTGCATGCTTCGTGTTCTGGAAACGGTGTTCTTCATCATAATCCTGAATTTATAATATGCATCTTTAAGTGCTTTTTAAAACACAAAAATTAAAATAAATCGCTAGAATATACAAAAATCTGTAAGAGCGATGAATATGGTGCTGTACTACAACCTACACCAAATTCACCATTCCTTTTTCAGCGTCAGTTTATAAATTCTAAACAGGTAAATCACATATATCTTAATGAAACATTTATATTTTTAGTACCAACTGTAACAGCTGCATGTACGCTATATGTAAACTTATATGGTACTTGATAATGTATGTGTACAGTTACCACTACACAAAGTTCCACTACTAACGGTGTTTTAGATGTACAAGTAGATTCAACTTGTCCTGACACATGCTGTGTAGATAACGACGTCTGGTTTGCAGTAATTACTTTGCAACATCTAACCTATTTACTGTTAATTAGATAAGCGCGCAAAAATCAAACATCTTACCCTAGCGGTTACTATTCAAGTGCATGGCGGTGCAACTGACTTATTTGCAAATTTTTGATCGAAGAAAGCTAATTTAAATTGCAAATACGTAGTATTTATTAGCAAAAATGCAATTTAAAAAAAAATAATTCAATAAACATTAATTTGGAGACAAATAATTTTTTTTCCTTTGAGATACTCTGGACCTTTTTCACAAATTCTATGTACGTTCCTATTATATTCCTACTTTGTAGGATAAAGTTTTTCATAAACTAGTAATCTATGGGGTTTTATTTCATAATAAAGAGTAGGGTTAGGTTTGCTAATGCATACATAATAAAAGTTTGCTTGCTATTCCTAAAGATTCATAGTGATATTACCTAGACTAGACAATTGATAATTTTAATACAAAACAACACTATTGAGTAGTTCTTCCTCATTTGGAAAATAAAGTGTTTACACAATAAATAATAAAATACATTTAACAGTGGTACACACAGAAAAATGTACCTTAAACCTTGGACCAAATAGATCTACGTTTTGAATATCCGCAAGACAAAAACTTCCTAAAGCAAGAAGAAATTTGTCTTAACAGTATAATCTTGACGTGAAAGGTTAGCAGTCTTGGAGGAAACTACTTTTAGTCTCCAGTTAAGAATATCGTTCACTTGCATTAAAAGCATTAGCTTGGAGCAAAATGTTAGAATTCTTGATTAAATCATCACTTTTCATGTATTTTTAAGAATAGTAATTAATACTTCCCTTAAAATCATAACGCTTTATACAATTCAAAGAAAAAATTCCAACCACAATTAGAATCGAAAAATGCCACCAGGCGGACTCATGACCTATTGTTGGAATTACCATACTAGCAGAAGCAATGAGGGAGGGAATGGAATAGCACTAGAGAGGGACTCGAGTTTTGTGCCTACCACGCATCATCAGCATCACACCGAGTCCAAACACACTTACATTGCTTTCACATTCTCAAGCTGTATCCGCCATTTCTCTACTATGCAAATAGGGGTTTAGATCTATATACGGGACACAAGTGAACTCTCAATCCAAGAGAGGACCCTAACGTAAGCCGGTAATGCAGTTACAGATCTAAGCTCGGAAAATTCATCTCTATCTGCTTGCACTAAGCAAATATATTCTCTAGTTAACAAAATTCATCGAAACAAAAGTTTTCTTGAATTAAAACTTTCAATTTTCTTAGTGGTAAAAGATTTACTTACAACAAAACAATTTCATTTTCTCTTAGGAGAATTGTGTTAAAACAATATTTTGTTTTGAACTCAGAATGCATTTTTCTGTATGTATGTGCAGTGTAAACACAATTAATTTAAATTTTTATTTCAAGCATGTACGTAACTTATTCTGAAGTTGATATGCAGTTATTTCATTTATTTAATTTAAGTTCAAAATTTTACTGGAAAAAATTTTTACAGATACATATCCTTTTTTAATCCTCCGGCAGGCGCGCTCTTTAACCTTTTTCGACCGGGCGGGCCGCGGCATTTTATGCCGCACGCAGAAAACATAAGAACTTAGCTTAAAAAACAAAATGTATTTTGCAACTAAGTCAAAAAAAAGCTATTTCTGTAAAAATAAAATAAATATAACAATTAAATTTTAAAATAATCAGTCTTCTTCCATTCGCGGATACAAATAATTGTGGCAGTTAATAATTTTATTATTATGATTTTTACATACAAACTGTTGACAAGCTGTACTACTAAGTTACTGTTGTTTTTGCATTTTTACGCGCACTGTGTAAGTGATACCGTCTAGACCGTTGATGAGTTGCCTCAGGTGAGGTATTATCCAAATGGGTTTGATACTTGAATAGAAACTCCGAAATATCTTTTGGAAGAGTATATATCCAATAATGGCTTATTGCAATTAAATATAATTTCAGCATTAATTCCTGCAATATCCAGAATTCTAAAAAATATTGCAACGGGCCATCTTTTTTTTTACTTTTTCCCCCAAAACATAATTCAAAATTCCAGGTATAATAGGTCTTTTTATCACAAAGTGCATATATGTTAATACCATATCTAGCAGGTTTTTGTGGCATGTATTACACAAAACTGCATCTCCCGCGAAAAGGATGAAGCATTTCATCTATTGTGATAAATTCCCCCATGTTGTAATTATTCATGCAATTGTTCACAAAACTTGTATATATATATATATATATATAAATTGATAAATCCAGAAAAATTTTATACAAATGTCGTTATTGACAGACATGCATGTTTCGCTGTATTTACAGCTCTTCAGTGTCACTCGACGACATTTGTAAATTACGCTCAAAGTGTATATATGCTCTCGCACTATTAATAGTAATGAAGATATTTGCTAATTTGTCAATTTAGATTTACAAATGTCGTCTAGTGACACTGAAGAGCTGTAAATACAGCGAAACATGCATGTCTATCAATAACGACATTTGTATAAAATTTTTCTGGATTTATCAATTAATATGGCGTTTAACGCAAAATTTAGTGGCTTACGGCAATTGATTTCAAATTGGTGTTTCGAATTGAACATATTTGTAAATCTAAATTGACAAATTAGCAAATATCTTCACTGAAATAATGAGTTTAAAATCGTATAACTCTCATGCTTTCCTATATATATATATACATATGCACAGTCACCGACAGAATTGAGTGGATATAGTATTATATTTTATTATTAATGGATTTGTTTTGTAATATTAGTATATTTTTGGATATCGTTTATGTTTAACTATTTGATATGGTAGAATATCATATGATTTTGTATATCATTAAATAAGTATGAGTAAAATTTATAGTTTAAAATTAAAAATCGCATAGTGACCACAGAATTCTGTCAGTGACTGTATATCTTATAGCTGCTAATTTATCTGTCTTTTCGCGATCGGTTCTAGTTAGAATATTATCGAAACGAAGTGCACACAAAAGAAAAAGAAATCTTTTGTAGCTGAAAGCTGCTCTCAATATAAGTTTCCCCGTTCCGTCTTTAGCCCGCTTTTTTTTACTCACTGTGGGAAAAAAACATGGAAAATACCATTTCTTGGACTTGTAGGGACAGGTGGCAAAGAAAATATTTAACAAACAAAGAGCTGCAAGAAATTATTAATGTTGTGGTGTTATTAGGCACCAGTCAATTATATTTTTATATTTTATTCCAAAATAGAATTTTGTGATTTTGGAGATATCTACAATGTTCTATGACAAACATTTTACACATTCACCATCTACTATTTAGATTAGGATTAGATTAGGATTGGGGTGGCCTATCGACCTATTTCACCGCAACCTTTTCAGATCTATTGTGATCCCCTTTTTTCCTAGAGGACGCTCTCTAATTTTGCCCTCTTAATTAGGCCTATCGTCTTTGAGAGCGGCTTCTTTATGTAGCTACTAGCTGTGGGGTTCACCTCCCCCATTACTAGAAACCTTGTCCTCGCCAGGCCTTCACAATGACACAGCACATGAACTGGGGTTTCTTCCTCCTCTTGGCAGTATCTGCAGGTTGCATCATCTGCCAGGCCTATGTTGTACATATGCCTATTCAGTCTACAGTGACCAGTCAGCAGACCTACAATCATTTTGACAGTCTTCCTGTCTTTATTCAGTAGATCTCTCGTAAGTTCAGGCCTTTGCTCCTTTAGGAACTCTTTTGCCTGCCATTGTCCCGGTGATTTTTGCCACCACTCTCTGGACTGTTTATATATCCATTCAACTACTATGGTATGACTATTTACCTACTAAGTATTCGCTAATTGCGTTTACGAATGTCCACTGTTATTGCAACTTGCAAGTTTCGACATGCACAAAAGGACATAAAACAAGTAAAGTACTGTTGGTTCATAAACAACGTACATATTTCGTTAGGCGCATGCTCAAATCAGAGAAGGTATACAAATTATAAAATGCTATTTGTTGCGTTATGTACACAGCGCCCATGGTGTACATTACTAAGCTTGTTGCGTATATTAACGAAATCCAGTAGGATTGTATTTTAAAACATTTTTACAACATAAAAATTTGTAACAAATGTTCACTTAACAACGAAATTGTGCGTGTAGGTTTAATAATACTGTCAATTACAACTAGCCACCAGTTAAATTTGCAGATATGTTTAACAAGTAGTATTACGGCTTCTAATTACATATTTGACTTTCAGGTAGGCCAAAGTTGGCAGTGGCGGGAATTAAATTAAACACTTGCATTAGTCGACCTCAATATAAATAAAATTATGATTATAAATAATGCAAATTTTTCTAAAATTAAAACAGATATAGCCTTAGTCAAGCAACTACTCTATTTAGGTATTCCCTCAAAAACATGTATATGATATATGTATGTACGTTGCAGTAATCGAACTATAGATATTCTGTTGTTATATTTGCAGAGTTCTCGAAATCATCATTAAGCTGTAAACTCCCTTATTCTTAGTCTCAAATTCACCCTAACCAACAAATAAACGTTTAGTCGGTACCTGAAAGTAACAAACAAACGACTCGTTTCTTTAAATAACAGATAACCCTTTCTGATATAAGTTTAACACTTTTCTGTTTTTATTTACCAGTTAAATTTTTAGCCATTAGTTACTGTGCGCTGATAAAACAGGCTTAGTAAAATTATTGTAAGTTTATTGAAAATCAGAAGAAAATATAGTATACAAGGACGTTCGTTTATATAACAAACAAATTCAATAGCAAAACTCACTAATTGTAGATATGTGTTGCTTTATTAATATTGCGTTGCATTTCTTAGTTTCTTATTTTCTATCATGGCTTCTTCTCACTGCTTCCTTAACTTTTTAATTTGCCTTTAACGACATACTTTCCTATATTAATTGACTAAAATAGTAGTTCACGTTTCTGGAAACAGAAAAAAAACATTTCAAAGCTTTGCACACCTGCTGAAGCTACCATTAAATATTCTATTTTACATGAAAAGAAAATTCTCCAGGTTTTCCCATAATATTCACAGAATTATCATTAATATCCTGATATTTCAATCGTATATAGGTTTACTCAACGTTCGACATGTTCCTAAAACATAATTTGCAATCGTTTACTGCTATAAGATGATAGATTACGAATGCGAGAAAAATTAACTATTATCGAATACCCATGCAAACAGCACAACCCAGTTGATAAATGTTTACCACATTTTTACATTTATAGCTCACTACATAATCAACCTTATCAAATAATTGGATTTAATTAATTAGAATTTCACACAAAACGAGAAAATGGAATTCATTTCTAACTAGATGGATAAGAATCTCACCTTTCAAATTCTCCTTTTACCTGTCAACATTAAATAATCCGGATAAAATACACGAACGTAAAGTAAGTTGCTAATATGTAACCAGCTTGGCAAATGAAATACAGATGCGCATATATTTTACCGGCCATGCTATTTATCATGGTTGTATTTATGAATATAGTGTGAATAAAATACGCATAATCTACTTCTTATCTCCTAATACGTAATTAAAAGATTAAAATACTTGAAATTTTTTGGTCACGTATGTAGAATGTATGTATGTATGCCAGAGCAGATTAACTTTTCGCATTACTTTTAGATTCCCTATTGTTTTAAACATAATCGTTATAATCATTAGAAATCATAAAAACGAAATTGACTTACATTAATATTAATTTCAAGGGCAATTGAAAATCTATTTTGATTTCGGATAAAGGTATTTATCTTTACAATAAGTGACACGCTAAATCAGTTCGGCCGTCGAATGAAATATTTATAGAATGAAGAAGCAGGTTTCATCAGAAAATCGATCGGGTTATATAAAGACTCTCTCTCTCAAATCACCATGAACTTGCAAAGATATTGCGTTTAGTGGATTTACGTTTAATAATAAGAATTTACTGATGATTCCACAGCTCACGATTTGAGATATTTGCAAAAGTGTATTTTTTTAATTTTTTATTTATAAAATTGGTATTTACGAACCAAAATCATTTCATCAAACGGTTTTCTTTTTATATCTGCAAAAATAATAATCATTTATACTAAGATATTTTCTTTTAATTTACAGCTAAATTGTTGTATACATTAAGAAAGCTAACGTGGTAAAATACTTTCTTGTCCTAGAAGGCGCCCTCTAATTTTGCCTTCTTGATTATGCTTATCATCTTTGAGAGGGGCTCCTTTATGTAGCTAGCCGTTGTAGAGTTCTCTACTCCCAGAAACCTTCTCGTCGCCAGGCTTTCACAATGGCACATGAACTGGAGTTTCTTCCTCCTCTTGACAGATCTGCAAATAGCGTCTTCTGCCAAGATTATGTTATACATATGCCTATTTAGTCTACAATGACCAGTCAGCAGACCTACTATCATTTTCATAGTCTTCCTGTCTTTACTCAGTAGGTCTTTTGTAAATTCAAGCCTCTACTCTCTTAAGAACTCTTTTGCCTGCTTTTGTCTTGGTGCTTTTGCCACCATTCCTCTTCGGCCCCCTCATTCCCTCCACGCCCATGTCGATGGGAACCCAGGTCAATATTAGTTTCCCTTATGTGCCCACCTCATTTAAGGTGCTTACGCTGTTCCAAACCAGATTAGAGTCACCACTTGCTGAACGGGTCGGTTTAAGTGTTGTTTGGCTGTCGCCCTCGGTCCATCTTCCTACTTCTCTGACACAATCATGGATTGTAGCGACCTCAGCCTGGAACACATATGACGGTGTTCCAGGCTGAGGTGGCCTTGGTAAAGCTTACCGAAATAGCTTTTCCGGGCTTCCTTCCATATATTCCGGCTCTCACACCATAATCAGTTTTAGAGCCGTTTGGATACCAGTTCGAGTCCACTCTTGCTGGAAAACCTTTCTCTCAATCCTTCTTATCTGGTATTCATACGAACGTCAGGAGTATATTATCGTATGGTTGTGAGTCATGGATTTTGAACAAACATAATTCCAAACACTTGGGAGAGACTTGTAGAGCAACAGCCAAAAAGAACATATTCAAGTTACATTTAACCGCAGAAAATGGAGATGGATTGGATGTATACTTGGTAAGTAAAATTCGGACATCACCAATGCCCGGAGTACAATATAAAAGAGAAAAGGAGATTGGAACGAGCTGAAGGCACTGGCTGAGAATAAGAATAATTACAATAAGACTGTAAGAAAAAGTATGCGAAACAGCCGTATAGGGGCAAATATTGTTGACCTTTACCTAGTCGTCAGTAAAATCTCTAAATGACCATTGAGGAGTAACAGGAATTAATGCTACTGATTGCTAAATAAACATAAATAAATCATATGTAAATATAAGTTCAAAATGTAACATTTGTGACTATTTAACTAATATGACTAATTTCAAACCACTAAATATTTCGTAAAATGACAGACGCCATCGTTAGGTTGCTTTTGAGGGCATTAAGTTAAGTTACAAAAAAAAATCTTAAAATAATTTTGAACATAATAATATGTTTTTGGTTTGCGTTCAAAATCATCAATTTCAAATCAATTGAAATACCTACCTACCTATTTATCATACATATTTAAAATTAGTGAACTTTCTTTGTACGTTGAGTTAGTTAATACACGTTTAGTTTTAATTTTATACGTACTCAGTGTCTCACTAACTACGTACGACTCCGTATATATCTCCTTTATTCCTTGAGATAAAGTTAAACTGTTAAACGTAACCCTAATACTTTTTTTCATGTAAATTCCCTAAAATTGCGCACGAGCGCGTTGTGCCCTAATGCAGCCTACGTTGCACCTGTAATAGGCAATTAATTTATACGATATCGGAAATGCAATTTTGACCGACTACTTAGATACTTACCAAATCTGACGGCTTCCTTCTTTGGTTTTTCAAACCTTAACGTTTTGATGCGGGCTCGGGATTAGAATCATAGAATTGTCTAACGTTGACAATTATATGAGATGCCAGGTCACTAAGTGTACTTTCTAGAGACGATACGATAAGAAGAAGATAAGAAATTGTAGTGGTTTTAAAGTAATCGATGTTATTCGGCTTTAAGCATGAAAACAACATCTACGAACCGAGGATAACATCGCCATTGCCACGTCCCAAGCCTGGATGAGACGGAAGCAGCGGAGTAGTATTAAACATGTTAAAAGAACCAGGTTTTATCAGTTTCGGATGGTAAGCAATCTGATGCTCTCAGTCCATTGCTGTTATGCGACCCGTGCTGAGAGGTGAGTAGCACTAGGGGCAGAAAATGAACGAACGAAGCCTCTGAGAAAGTAGGCAATCTCCCAGCGCAACTAGACTTTCGCCTATCTATGAAAAACTATCTCCTAAAAATCCTAAGAATTATCTGGCGCGCAGATCTAATAACTAAGAACACAAAAGAAAATGGAGAAGGGCATGTGAACCGAGCAGAGACCACGTCACCGTGACTAAGATAGCTGGAGAAAACCAGACCGCTAAGAAAACCGCTAGAAACCGAGAGTTGGACCATTGTGGGCAGTAAGAAGAACGCCGATGGCAATAGCAAAATTATACTGTCTTATGATTTATATAAATGCGAGGATGTAGATTTAGTAGATAAAACAAAGATAAGTTGAAAGAAAGAAAATTTAAATCAATAGCTCGCAAGGGAATAATCAACAAGAGCTATAATAATATAATAATAATAATAATAATATATATTTATTTCCTACAGGCGTATGCCCAAGTATAGGAAAAATATAACAAAAGAAAACTTAATGCTAGCTACAGAGCTATAAATTAAACAAACATTCTACAAGATAAACACCATCAATTCTGTACATTAAATATTTTAAAAATCTTCTTTGAACTGCCTCAAGATTATTAATATGTATCTGATAGATCGGATACCAGATCAGGGATGCGTATTCTAACTTTGATCTAACAAATGCGTAGTAAAGAATCAACAAATACCTTATATCCTCAAAGTCGCGACAGTTTCTACATATAAAACCATACATTCGATAGGCGGCTGCAACCGTTAGATTTATATGATTGATAAAGGTAAGTTTGCTGTCGAAAGTAATACCCAAATCTTGAACAATATCACAGCGATCCAAATCTTTATTATTCAAACAATATGAAAAGTTGATGGTGCTGGTTTTTCTTGTGTAAGTGACTATTTTACATTTGCCTATGTAAAGGCTTAAATGGTTGCGAGTACACCATTCACCCACCGCTAGTATATCGTTTTGTAAGCTGATGCAGTCTGCCAGGGACGTGATTTCTTTATAGATTTTTAGATCGTCAGCAAACATCAAGTGTTCGTTTTTGATAAAATCGGCGATATCATTAATAAATAATAAAAACAACACCGGTCCAAGATTCGATCCTTGTGGTAGACCAGAAGACAGCTGGAATGTGTCCGATCTTACGTGCATGTACTCCACAAACTGCTCTCTTCCATATAAATACGACCCAAAGAGAGCTAATAGTGATGGCGAGAAGCCAATAGCCCTTAATTTCCAAAGAAGCACATAATGGTCGACTTGATGAAACGCCTTCTGAAAGTCGGTATATATTACATCTACTTGACGTTGTTTGTCAAGGCTTTCAGCAACAAATTGGGTGAAACATCCTAAGTTAGTCACTGTGGAGCGCTTGGACATAAATCCGTGCTGAGTTGGTAAAATAGTAGATCTAATGGAGTTGTATATATGATCACACAGTATAGACTCAAAGATTTTCGCAAAATTACATAAAATAGAAATAGGTGTATAGTTGTATACATTTTCTGGGCTTCCACTTTTTAATATAGGACATACTCTCGCTTTCTTTCATATTGTTGGCAATTCCGAGGACTTCAAGATTGAATTAAAAATGTAGAAAAGAGGTTTTGCAAATATCCTTGCACAGTCACGCACAATGAAGCATGGTACAGAATCCACCCCACACAGAAAACTATCTTTTGATCTTTTCAGGCGATTGAAGATGTCCTCCTCAGATATTGAGGGTATGTGAATATTGGAGAATGTGTCGATTTGCGTGCTTTGAAGATTAAAAAAATTGACATCGGATTGTCGATTGTATCAAGAACAGTGTCGTTATAATTCATAACGCGGGGTATTCTAGTGTGGCTATGTTTAGTACTTATAAAACGCCAAAGTTGGTTCGGATCTCTTGCCACGCAATTGTCACTGTTTCTGATGAAAGTTCTATACGCATTATCGATAAGTTCTTTACAAGTAGTTCTTAAATGTTTAAAGCGGTTATAATGAAATCCAGAGCCGTATTTTTTATACGCCTTATGTGCATTATCTTTCCTTCGAAGTAGTTGAATTATATTTGCGTTATACCAAGGAGGATAGTTGCGATTGCTACTTTCAGGTTTCACCCGTGGGAGAGTTGCATCAAAATTGTTATAAACTATTTCATAAAATGTGTCGCAACAGGCTTGTGCAGAATTAGGATTAGAAAGAGACGACCAATCTGCAGTTAAAAACATTTCGTACATGAGATTAAAATTGGCTTTTCTAAAATTGTATGCTCTATTCGGTTGTTGTGGAAACTGTATGTGTGGTTGTAGTACAGATTCAAATTTAATGTGCAATGGCGGATGATGTACATCCTCATTAACTAATGATAAACATTCTCGTTCTACAATACAAGTTACATTGGATAGAACTAGCTCTAATAAACGATAATTAGAGTTGTATATTTCGTTATACTGTCTTAAATCGAAAAATTCTTTAAAGTTATTTAACATTAGAACACTACGATCATTATGATCAATATTAACATATGGAATATTAAAATCACCCACCAAAATTACATTTTTAGAAGTCATGATATCTAATGTTTCAAATAATGCAAAAAAGTGTTGATATTTATCAAGTGTTATTAAAGGTGGAACATATATTACAAAAATAAATAACTGAAAACTATTTAATGATAGTTTACATGCAACTATGTCTATTTCAGGTACTAAATCCCTGAAAGTTTGTAAATTTATTTCGCTCACTAAAAATTTATTGTCTATAGCCAGAAGTACACCACCCCCCTTCACTAATCCTGTTGCTTGTAAGTTCCTATCTCTTCGGAAAACGGTGTAACTACTGGGTAGGAGCTCGGTTGTATCCACATCATTAGTAAGCCACGTTTCCGCGATGCATATAATGTCACAATCGCAGGCGGATACACTATTGTAAAAGGTGTTGATTTTAGAGTTAAGGCCCCTAGTATTTTGATAATAGCAACAGATCCGGTACTTGGGTTGGCAAATTAGTTTAAACGGACGATGTTCGGTGAGCCATGGCTATGAGCTAAATGTAACCAACTTCAATAACAAATCAGAACAATGAGAATTGCACACATTTGCGCAATATGCCTATTAAAATCTACATGAAATATTAACACGCGTTACTATTATTCTTTACTACTTAGCACTATCTGAAATATTAAGGAAATTACTCAGTCGTACATATTTAATGACGGCATGGTATAATTTTGTAGCTGCTTTTCATTGCTATTATCATTTTGCTCCTGAAGAAGCACTGATGCTTCTTTTATAGGAGTTTCATACCTATAGAGACACCCTGTGTGTAAATGGTAAGCAACAGCAACCCTTTTATACAAACAGCCTCACCTAAAAGTAGGAATTATTGTTAATAAATGATCAGATAATATAATAACAATAAATAAATTTCTCGCAGTTGCTCAATTTTGTTATTTGAAAATAATAATATATACTGTTTCATTAAGTAACAGTGAATAAAGACGCCTACAAAAAAAAAGGAAATGCGAATGTCAGTTCAACGACAAAAAAATCAATCCAGCAGCAACTCTGAATGCTGTTGCCGAACACCAGTACGCTTAGATTGGATTTCAGTGAAACAATTAACTTTGTGTTCAGGTTTACAAATCTAAAAAGGCCAGTCACTGAACTGTATATTGACGTACAGATTGATTGCGCTTAATATAGAGGTCTGTTTTAATTTCCCAGGTCCAATCTATCTTCCCCGTTGAACAATGGGGATGTTAAAGATGGAAAATTAGTCACGTTAAAATCACTTAGAGGTTCGTAGATCTGGCAGATTAGGTACAGCGGTTCTGATTTTAGAAAATTTAACTATGCCGTCGTTTTGTGATCGTTTTATGCTAACGTGTGCCATGACGACTTAATTTTATGTAATTTTGAATATAGACGAACAAACAAGAACTTTTACGTCTATTTATTACCTGCAGTAAAATTTTACTAGAATATACATTTTACGGATATTGTCAGAACTAAGGGTTGTGGTGGCTGTTACAGTACACATAAGTGATCTGTTATTGAAGTGATATTTATTGTATTATAGTTCATCAACAAAATCAAACAATTCTTGTTTACCTTTTGTGAAGTCGTTTGGATAGCTTCCAAACGTAAAAGTGCATTTTTTTTCTCTGATTTTCTTTGTGTTAGTTGATAGGTTTTAGTGGCTAAAGGGCTTAGAGCCCGAAACGCAAAAAAGTAGATATTGGACGATACTATAATGGATCTTATCCACAATCTTATATACTTATAAAATTCATTATTAAATATAACAGAAATATAAAAAATAAGGATCATTAAAATGTATGCCTTGCACTTTATTATATAGACTTTTAAAACGGTTTGACTGCTGACGGTTCATCACTTCAAATTGCTACCCTTAGGAAAATAAACAACATATTGAATACTAGTGGACTAATTGTAAGTACACTCCGCCAAAAAAGTATCGCATAATTTAGTTTTGAATCATAAAAGTATCGCATAATCTTTGTTTGTAGCATAAAGTTGTAAATATACTTTAATGCGCTCTAAGATATAATTTCTATGATTGTTTAAATAAAATACAGGCCAAATAAAAACAAGAACTCATACTTGAGATTTTTATTAAAACAAGAAATTATAATTTTGGAAAGAAAAATATCATAACAGTAGCTTTTAATACTGAGTATTGCCACCTCTGGCTCTTATGACCGCTCGCATACGGTTTGGCAGAGATTCGATTAACCTCCGTATATAAGCCTGATCCAAATTCTCCCACTCGTCACGGAGAGCATTTGCTAGTCCATGCAGGTCCGCTGGGGCAACATTTTGTGCTCGATAGGGTTCATGTCCGGACTTACCGCAGGCCAATCTAAAACTGGAATACCAACATCGTTAAGGTATTCCTGGACGATTATTGCAACATGCGGTCGTGCATTATCGTGCATTAACATGAATTCGTTTCCTATAATTGGCGCATATGGTACTACATGTTCTTCTAAAATGTCCGTTATATACCTGTGGGCAGTCAGTGTACCTCTGTCTACTGGTACTAACTCTGTACGACCTGTTAAACAGATGCCTCCCCAAACCATAATAGAGCCACCAGCGAAATTAGGTCTAGGTCTGATATTACACTGCGAATAGCGCTCACCGTCTCGTCTGTACACTGAGATACGCCTATCTCAGCGCTATTCGCAGTGTAATATCAGACCTAGACCTAATTTCGCTGGTGGCTCTATTATGGTTTGGGGAGGCATCTGTTTAACAGGTCGTACAGAGTTAGTACCAGTAGACAGAGGTACACTGACTGCCCACAGGTATATAACGGACATTTTAGAAGAACATGTAGTACCATATGCGCCAATTATAGGAAACGAATTCATGTTAATGCACGATAATGCACGACCGCATGTTGCAATAATCGTCCAGGAATACCTTAACGATGTTGGTATTCCAGTTTTAGATTGGCCTGCGGTAAGTCCGGACATGAACCCTATCGAGCACGTGTGGGACCTCCTTCACAGACGCATACGAACCCAAAATTTTGCCCCAGCGGACCTGCATGGACTAGCAAATGCTCTCCGTGACGAGTGGGAGAATTTGGATCAGGCTTATATACGGAGGTTAATCGAATCTCTGCCAAACCGTATGCGAGCGGTCATAAGAGCCAGAGGTGGCAATACTCAGTATTAAAAGCTACTGTTATGACATTTTTCTTTCCAAAATTATAATTTCTTGTTTTAATAAAAATCTCAAGTATGAGTTCTTGTTTTTATTTGGCCTGTATTTTATTTAAACAATCATAGAAATTATATCTTAGAGCGCATTAAAGTATATTTACAACTTTATGCTACAAACAAAGATTATGCGATACTTTTATGATTCAAAACTAAATTATGCGATACTTTTTTGGCGGAGTGTATATTAGAGCAAAAAAAAATGATCGGTGGTTGCTTTGTTCATAAAATGTTTTAAATATTGATCTTTTATAATAAGAAAACAAACAAAAGAAGACTAAAATTAGGATACTGGAAAATAAAATTGCCTAAATTAATAGACCCAAGGTTTCTTGATGATACGACGGTATTGCCAGAGCTGAAGGAACACCTCATGTGCAATTTAATCATATTAAATGAAGAACTAACAACAGTTTATGTGAAAGTAAATAAACTTTGGTACGGTCATTGAAGAAAACGGAAAGATAAAAAGGATGGAAAACAATAACATTTTTAGGGAAAAGAGAGGTACAGGAGAATATCAAATTCGTAGCAATAAAGAAAATTATTCTATCACCGATCTATAATTGCGAATCATGGACACTAACAAGAAAACATAAGTTCAAAGTTAATGCTATGGATATGAGATTCCTAAGGAAAATAGAACATAAAACAAGAGACGAGATGAATAGAAAAGAAAATGGAGCAAGAACAGTTATGACGGTATAGGCATATTTGTTGTATTCCAGATAAAATAATAGCCAAAAAGGTTCGCGGAACTAAAATGCAAGAAATATTACAAGAGGGAGATTAATAAGAAGATTGCATGGCGAGGTTTTGGAAGCAGTGGTGATGAAAGAAATGCCTTGTCATGAGCCAAGGAAACTGACAAATTATCGAAGGAAGTGGAGAGAGGAGATAAAGGCTAAAAATAAACTCAGTTTTGCAAAGATCTTACACGTAACAGTAACAAGGAGTTAAACAAATAAATAAAATTAAAACTAACCAAAAAAGTATGTTCTTTTCAAAGAAAAATTGCGTTAGAGCACAGTAAATTTTACTTTACTCATAGGAAAGGGATATTTTGCATAAAATTGAACACATTTGAAAGCTATTAAAATCGCATTATCATATATACTAAATAATATTCATTAGGTTAGTTAGGGGTTGCCCAGCATTAAGGATGGTCGCGAGAGTTGAGCTCGAAACTTGTGGTAGGGCGAAATGCCGCAAGCCGGTGGAGTCATTTGCAAATCCCGGCGGCCCATTCGCCAGAAAGCATGAATTCGGAATTTTGCAAATTATATACTACGCTGCTAAATTTTAGTTTAGGTAAGCGATAAAACGTGGTTCACATCATGAGGTATAGTTACGGCGTGTATCGAACTATATAGAGTATCAAAGTACTGTTATTATTTTCGTTTTTTTTTAACTAATTTTCTGGGTTATTAATAATAATTTAAACTGATTAAAATATTTACCTTAAAATTTAAACAACGTGCAAAGGAGCACAGTTTGGTACCTACTCTATATGTAAGATATAATTAATGTTAAAGTATATATTTATTCGTTTAATAAATATAGTATACTATAAACGAAAATATAGTTTTGGTGTAATTCTTTAAGCCACTTCTGTATTCTTTATGCAATTTTTAGTTTTTAATAGTATTCCTCTCTTATATCCGGAACCAGTAAATTTTGTTCTGTTGCATAGACAATCAAACGTAGTTGTTGTCTGCAGTTTGAGTTAAGAGGTTCTGTCGCCAGCGCATATCATCACTAGACCTGTGAAAGTATCGAGCATTTTCTTGTTCAGACATAACAGCTTTTTAGTTCGTCGACCACATGATCCTCGTATAAAAGTTTTAGCAAATACTTAGCTAAGGCTAGGCAGTATTGAGGTTGCTTCATCCAAACCCACTCCTTTGTGCACCCAAAGACACTTTTTCCTGCAATTATAGTGTTTATCACAGGAATTTAGAGTAGTATATGCATTAGACTCACTATATAGTGAAAAGTCGCAGAAAGCTGTATCTATTCCTCTGTAAGATTGTGAGTTTACGGTTGCAGTATAGTAGATACTTTCATCTAATTTAACAAAACTAAGAGAGTAGTACATGCCTATACTTTTTGGAATTATGGTCATCACATCATTATACAGGGTTAGTAAAAAGTCCCGGAACGGTCGAATAACTTTGTTATTTGAAAATTATGATTTCTGGAATTTGGTATGGGGGTATAGTTAATATAAATGCATTTTATGCAATACAGTTAATATTTTTTTCACTTCCGGTTTAATCGGCAATACGTCCAATTTTTTTTTTTTTAAATGGAACGCCCAGATTTTTTTAACACTTTTGAATGCAAAATAAAAAAAAAAATTAAAAAAGTGTCTTAATACAGAAAAATCAAGATACCTGTCTATTCAGGTTGCGATTACAATAATTGTTCAAAATGCTCTCCATTTACAATTTGACAAAAATGTAAACGGTCAGTAAAATTTCTTATTGAATTTTGTATTTGTTCTGGAGTGATGCGATTGGCTTCTTGAACTATTCTCTCTTCCAATTGTTCAAGATTATGGGGACGATTTTTGTACACTTGACATTTCATGTGACCCCAAAAGAAAAAATCTAATGGCGAAAGATCTGGCGAACGTGCTGGCCATTCGATTGCTCCTCTACGTCCGATCCAACGTCCCGGAAAAATTTCATTCAAATAATCGCGGACATTATGGGCAAAATGGGGGGGAGCTACATCTTGTTGAAACCAAAAATGTGCATTAGGGTGATCACCTATGTTTGCATTTGGAAAGAGGGCCGCAAGTGCTGGAACAACCTCATTTCGCAATAAATTTAAGTAGACGTTGCCAGTTAAATTTCCTCTTATAAAAATGGTCGTATGATGTTGTTTCCAACAAGACCAGCCCAGACATTCACCTTTTGAGGACGCTGTGTATGGACTTTTTCAATCCAATGCGGATTTTCAATTGACCAGTAGCGCCAATTATGTCTGTTCACAGTGCCGTTGAGACAAAACGTTGCTTCATCTGAAAAAATGATGTGATCTAAAACATTAGGCTGCTGCTCGATCGATTCCGTCATTGTTTCGCAAAATTGTAGTCTACGATCTGGATCATATTCAGTTAACTCATGGACGGGATACATTTTATAGGGTTTCATTCTTGCTGATTTAAGAATCGTATGAGCAGATTTTTGAGAGATTTCATGAATTTGACCTAATTCTGTTGTGGACACGTGATGATTTTCTTCCACTGTGAGTAACACATTCAAACTAGTTTCTTCATCTGTTGCTGTTAATGGACGTCCCCTTCTAGGTAAATCCTTCACCTGACGAAAGACTTCAAACTTTTGAATTGTTCGGCATACCGTACTTTTACTAATGTGACGATCCGGATAAACAGTATTAAACAAAATACGAACCTCTTCAAAAGAACGTTGACGATCACCGTACCCACGCATCATTAATATCTCAATTCGTTCTGATTCAGTAAGTTTTTCTGCCATTTTCAAATGTGTCAATGTTTAAAATAAGTAAATTTATGGCGATGCAAAAGTTAAAACGCTTTTAAAATTGTCAAATGTGACGGCAAAAAGAATGCAAACACTAAACAACAACTTTTTTCAAAGGTACCTTGATTTTTCTGTATTAGGACACTTTTTTAATTTTTTAACTGTTTTCTTGTGAATAAAAATAAACATCTTAATACTTCCTGAACGTAGTTTTTTATTTTGCATTCAAAAGTGTTAAAAAAATCTGGGCGTTCCATTTAAAAAAAAAAAGTTGGACGTATTGCCGATTAAACCGGAAGTGAAAAAAATATTAACTGTATTGCATAAAATGCATTTATATTAACTATACCCCCATACCAAATTTCAGAAATCATACTTTTCAAATAACAAAGTTATTCGACCGTTCCGGGACTTTTTACTAACCCTGTATACAAGCTATCTCGTTATCAAGTGATTTTTGTAGAAAAAAAAAAACCTGAAACATGTCAGTTTTATTTTTACAAAATGCAATATATTAACAAAAAACATATTGTTTGTATTGTCTGTCACTTTATGAATATCGTATATAAACCATTGACCTAAGGCAATATAAATTCTTGCTTTTTAATCAAGTTGATGAGGGAGATGATTTTTTTTTATAATAATTGAATTATTTAATTTAAAGTGGAGTGTAAGGAAGATTCGTTCCTTTTTAAATGGTTAAATTATTTTTTGAGCAAAATCTTTGAAATTGAGTTGTTTTTCTAGTAACATTAGCCACACCACTTATTGTAGATTTTTGTTTAAATGATTAAATTAATTCTTGTTTAAAACTGCGAGCAGAAGGGACATGGGTGCAGGGGGGAATTGGTTTCTTCTTATGTTAATTTTCTGCAACACGTAAAATGCTGTTTCTGCAACACGTAAAATGCTGTTTCTGCATTGGTCACTTGTGATAACTACACTGAGAAAAATAGATAGTAACAATAGGAACAACTAACTTTATAGTTGGTTGTATTATAATTATATTAGAGCGTACCATCTTCCTAATAAACAGTAATACATGGATGAATACTGGGTACTAGATAACGTATTGTTGTCCTTGAGTTAATATCATTCATTATATTTATAATACGTGGTAACATCTTTTTTTCTCCGTGTAGATATGCGAACTTAGTTATACTTCTAATGGTTACAATTGTTTTAGCTTAACATTTTTTCCGTCAAAGAGTGCCTTTGACAGTACTTTTGGTCGCTCTTCTTACAAGCAAAGCAACATTTGGTAGGGGCACAAAATACCGAAAAATATTTAACACATATTTTTTTAGCGTTCCGCTTTTGTTTTTGCGGGGTGTAATGAGGGCTCAAAGTTAGCGATAAAAATACATTTTTCGCAATATTTCGGATACTAGAAGAGATATCGAGATCGGGTAAAGACGAGATTGTTTCCCGTTGGTAACTCTGCATTTTAAATTGAAAAAGAACAGTGGTGCACTCGCGGGGTCGTTAGGGGGTTGAAAAATTTTCATTTTTTCCTCCGCCCTGCGCTTGTATCAGTATTATCAATTTATTTTTTCTCTTTTCATCTTTAAACTACATGAAAAAATAAAAGTTACGTGTAGCTCCATGTTGTGTAGATGCAGGTGTGCCATGGTAATGGTTATTTATTAAAGTTGTTAATATTGTTAAGACGTTCAGTATATTTAATGAGAAATGTGCTATTCTAGATACGCCACAATTATCTTTAACAATAAGTATTTGATAACGAACTGTAACTAATCGAACAAGACACTTTATCATAATACACTGTACAATTAGCAAGCCGATCACACTCTTATATACCTAAAGAAATGTATATTTAAATCACATGCGTATATTGGCAAAAAATATATTCTCTTGCCAAAGACATCAAAATAACGAACTATTTTTAGTTTAAATGCAATGCGACATTCAATTTTTTTCTAAGAATACAAAGAAAAATAGTCCACGCTAGGCGTATTTATATAAAAATGACCACATCTTCCCTATTCTGGATTTTAGGTCGGGGAAGGTGGTGAACACATGCACTTAGGCCACTCTTATCGGGCCCATTGTGCTACCTCCCCTAGGTGGCATCGCTCGCCCACAGCCTACTCGAGCCAGCCCAAACTGAGCGTGAGCTCAAGCAGAGCAGCAGGCAAGGCGCCACCAAAATCGGCCATACTGGGCCAGTACTCCCCCAGTATGGAACCTCTAAGTTGGACAAGCGCTGGGCAATCACATAGAATGTGTTGCGGCGTCTCGTCTTCTTGGTAGCATGCCCGACACAGTGGGCTGGTAGTCAAACCCATGCGGTGCATGTGTTTGTTTAGCTTGCAGTGGCCGGTCAAAAGCCCCACAAGTTGATGTAAGTTACTGCGCGAAAGCTGCAGTCAGTATTTTGCTGTCTTCGGTGACGGCCTGGGGATGACCTCACGCGCTTGACGGCAGGTGGTTATGGATTTCCATCTATTCTCATGAAGAGTGGCAGTCCATTGCGTTATCATGGTGTTGAGTGTAGCCGACGAGATAGGGAGAACTGGTTCCGGCCCCACAAAGTGGGAGCGCGAGCCCCGCCCTGCCAGCCTATCAGCAGCCTCATTACCTAGGTTTCCTTTATGGCCTTTAACCCACTTGAGTGTCAGAGCATTATCGATAGCGACCGCTTCTAGGGCATTGTGACACTGAAGTACTAAGCCCGAAGCGATTCTATGATTATTAAGAGCCTTAAGGGCAGCCTGACTGTCGCTATAAAGGACAATACGCCGTCCCCTAATGCCCTTTGCTAAAATTTCTTCGGCGCCGTGCAGGATCGCTAACACCTCGGCTTGAAAAACCGTGGCAAACCTGCCCAGCGCCAGTTCTAGATTGAGGTCAAGGTCCGAGGAGAAAACTCCGGCCCCTGTCCCCATTTTCGTTTTCGATCCATCTGTAAAGATGGCGATCGAAGATTGCAGTTCGATCTCAGGGTCAATAAGAACATGGTAGTGCCTGTTAAAGGCAAACACAGGAGGCACAGTATCCTTTGCGGCACCAAGGAGAGGCACCTTGGCGGCGGCCTCATAAATGATGCTCGCGTGGCCGCGTCCTCCACCCGCCATGTCCAGAAGACCCCGAGATCTCAATCTTATAGCCGCCCTAAGCGCTGCCTCCTCCACAAACAAGTCCAGAGGAGGAACACATAGGAGTGCTTCCATTGCCGCCGTTGGCGTTGTGCGCATTGCTCCTCTTACATCTTCCCTAAAACAGACATTTAGAAAAAAAATTCAAAAACACCTAACTTTTATTTTTTCATCTAGTTTAAAGATAAAAAGAGAAAAATAAATTCATAATATACAAGGGCAGGGGGGAGAAATAATGATGTTTTTTTAACCCCCTAACGATCCCGCGGGCGCGCCACTATTCTTTTTCAACCTAAAATGTAGGGTTACTAACAAGGAATAATCTCATCTTTGCCCGATATCGATATCTTTTCTCGTTTCCGAAATATTGCGGTAAATTTGAATCCCCATTATATCCCTTAAAAACCAATAAACCGAACGCTAAAAAACATGTGTCAAATAGTTTTCGGTATTCTGCGTCCCTACCAAATTTTATCAAAATCGGAGGTGGACACTTGGATGCCTTTGCTTGTTAGTAAAGTTATTAATAAAAAAAAGTCGTTTTCTACAAAACTAGGTAGAATAAATGATTAATATTTATAATAATTTATATTTTATATTTAACGTATTGTGCTTATAACAAAGAAACAAGAACATTAATTTATTATGAGTGGGCAACCCATAAACAGATCCCAGACAATATCAGATCATCTTCTTATATTTATATATTTTTATACATTAACTTTGTGCTTTGTAATTTATATCACATAACTTATAGAAATAATCAGATATTTTGGTATATGTACCGAAAGACAAACGGTAAATTGAACTTGTGAAAATTCAAGCCGCACATTTTTTGTTAAAATCTTGAAATACTTAGACGTAGTGCAATTATTATTAATAACAATGTCTATTTAGTGGCATTTATATAGAAATATACATATTGTCATATTTGTTAAAAAGACCAAATGACCCCTTTTTAGGAGTTTAACCGACATACAGTCACCGACAGAATTGAGTGACACTAAGCGATTTTTAATTAAACTATAAATTTTACTCATACTTATTTAATGATATACAAAATCGTATGAGATTCTACCAGATCAAATAGTTAAACATAAATAATATCCAAAAACATACTAATATAACAAAACAAATATATCAATAACAAAATATAATACTATGTCCACTCAATTCTGTCGGTGACTGTATATGGGGTTCAATTTACCGTTTGACTTTCTATACTATACTAATGTTTCTCTTCCCATCATGCCTTCTTTGCTGGTATCTATTGACAACTGGAGGATTATCAGGATTGTATATATTTCCATTCAAGTTTCCATCAAAACCACGAAAACTAACGCCAACAATATTCTTGTGATATTAAATGGGTAGATAGATAGGTATGGTAGGAAATGCTATTTACATAATCTAGTTTTGAAAAGTATTTGTATAACTTACTTTCAACTATGTCTACCCACTTTTGTTATATTACTTTCGCACAAATATAAATACCAGAAATATGGGTATATATACTTACTATGAAATGTTATACAAAATAATGTAGTAATCGCTGCGATATTGCAATGAGAATTTGCAATTGCAGTAACTGTTACAATTTTTAAGTAAGATAATCACAATTCCGTTCCTAGTACTTAGAATATCTGATATATTTCCGGATCATTTGTACAGCAAAGCTTATTTGCTATCATTGCAGTTGTTTCCTATAATTCTACCTTCATTTGCTACACATTCTTTCGAATTACTTATACTATAACGAAACGTCTCACAATAAAATATCATTCTCATGAATAAATGCCCCAAGTTGAATTTCAATTATAAGTATCATAGTCATTAGCAGTGCAATACTTCTAACAATAAGTATAATAATCAACACGTGTGAACCATTTATCAATGAGAAAGTGTTTATTAAGTAATTATCACACCATAATTTCAACACAATCCGAAAATGGTAAGTAGCGTATATAATGTGTAGATAGTCATAAACAACACAAATGGGACGGGGCTTAATACAAAGTTTCTTAATACTTGGTACAGAAAGTTTCCACGCAAGCATTAGCTCCTTCAAGGAGCTTCACTAAGACTACTTGTAATATTAACTGTATGATAGAGATTAAAGAAATTATAGACTTATTTTATGTACCAATCAATAGATCACTTCATTTACCCATGCTCGTTATACTCTACTTATTACTTTAAGTTTTACCTGATGTCACGTTTCGTTGTGTGCAATCCGATAGCATGCGTAACAAGTACTCCGTAATGACTATACATTAGGAAATTGCACTGTTATCTATATACGACTTGATATACATAAAAAACAGGGTATGACCCATTAACGGAGAAATTGCTTTTATCGGAATAACAACTAATTAATCAATGTTTGTATTTCCCTATTTCGCCCGGCTTACATTCCCATTTTTCTAATGAAAAACAGCAGATTATCTGTGCGAACCATTGTATGTAATGATATTTAAATCTTCTTGTCAATCGCAATAAAGGAGCGCTAAATCCTAAAATTAAATTTTAAACAAATAAACAGAGAATTTCACTCCCGAATGGATAGAATTAACTTCAAATAACATTGCAATGATAATACACAATGTACATGTTAAAAGTATTTTCATTTTAGACATATAGCAGCAAATGCGGCAAAGCCGGTGAGAGCTATCTTTCGTTTTCTTTTTAAATATTTGTCACAATATCTCACCACAGTTTAAAGTTTGGTTATGGTAGTCTTACTTTTCACTACAGGTTTCATAATTATTAATGAATCACAGAAAGTTTGTTAGCTCATGATACCAGATTAGAAGAATTTGTGAACGTAGTTCAATTTAAGTGGAAAAAAAAAACATTGCTGGACCCAGAGTCTTACGGTGTAAAGGAATCAGCACAAGTTTTCACAAATATTTTGCAAATACTTATTTGTTTCTCGTTATATTAGGTATGACTATAGCAATGTATTAACCATAGTCTAAAATGAATTTATATGTAATCATTATAACAAAAATAAATGGATGAATGCGTCGATTATGCAGAAATCAAGGAAAGAGACCTAGCATATCAAAAAGCAGTATTTCTCGATAATCAACTAAGTTGGAATGAATACAGAGTCAAAAGGAATCAATTAACCACGTCAATAAGGTATGAAAAACAAAAGTATGCTGACTATCTAATAAATAATTGTAATAACACAGAATTTTGGAAAAAATTTAAACTTTTTTTGCCAAACATCAAACAGGGACACCCAGATAGCTTAATTGTTAATGGAACACGGATATCAAAAAAAAAAAAATATGTGAAAAATTTAATACATATTTTTTAGAAAGTATAAACGGTATTATATCTCAGATACCCAAATATAAAGCTCTTCACTATTACATAAGCAAAACTGACAGTTTTGGTGCTTTTGACTATTTTGAAATGATGAATATGCAGCAATTAAGGAAAATAATTATGAGTCTTACAGACAAATCAGGAATTGATGGAATTTCTTCTAGAATAGTAAAAGATACTATATTATCTTTAGTAACTCCTGGGACGTGGTGGGGTATACTGCTCTAGACAAACTATGATTATCAGCTTAAATTGACTTGTTATAATCTTTGTTTCTTTACTAAATGTTGTACTAGTTATTTAGTTGTGATGTTATTATATTATTATAGTGAAAAATAAAACATTTTTCTATAAATTACTTCGTTTATTTCGAGTTAATAAAAAGTGATGAACATTTAATGAATATTCTCTCTCTCAGGGTAAGTAAGTAAGTTCAAATACTATTTAAATTGTATAAAAATAAGATTCCTTGAATCTTAATCCAAACTAAACTCAATATATCTTGTTTAAATATCAAAATTGAATTCAAATCTCCCGCTAAACTCCCGTCATGAAATCAAGCATTACCAATAACCTTTTTCAGCAACATACGTTGTTTACATACAAAGAAAATCCCTATAAATAACTGCCATCAAAACACTCTAACCTCAGAATTCTATTTACGCTCTGAACGCCGGTTATAAGTTCAAAAGATGAATAATCGCTTACTTGAAGTACGATAAACTGCTTTCTTATATTCCAAATACTGATTCCAGTTCTGCAACAATCTTTTCAGCTCCAAATCAGCAATCTACGATGTTTCAGCTACTAAGCTCGAATCGAAGTCCCTCGATTGGCCCCAGGAATAGAAAATACACCACCCAAATCTTCGAAATTACTGGAATACCATCATCTTTGTCGTTAAAATGACTCTTATAGTGATTTAAATTTATCAATTTCTAGATGTTTTCGAAAATACAACCAACTCAGGAAAATATCGAAAAAGAAGTCCTCACAATTGTTTTAAACAACTTTCATATCTCCTAGGCATTAACAGACCCCAGCAACGATGAGAGATTATCGTTTCCAATGATACGAAACCTTAAATCAACCCACGTTCGATCAGCGAAGGAACTTTATACCTAAAAATCCATGGAAACGGGCCCTTTTTAATTAGATACGATATAGTGAGTGTTTAGTTTAGATTTTTACAATAAATGTACAAAATAGATAAATACATAGATCAAAATACATTAATATAGGTACATAATTCAATAACAAACGTATGATGCTGTATGTTGTTTAGGTTAGGTATATGATATCATAGCAATATATATATATCAAAAAATATATAAAAATGGTAATGAACTGTCACTCATGTGTCACCAAAATTTTTAGAAATAAATATTATGTAATTTCGTCTGAAGTCTAAATTGTAAAATAGTAACGACTCAAGCCTCTAACACCTTATAATGACCACGAAGAGTGAAGACCAGTCTACACCAGGGCTACAGGAAGACCACCCATAGGTGATGCAGTCCTTTTGACAATGTAGATATTATTACTGGCTTGTAATATTGTCAATAAATAGTATAGTATAGTATAGTATATATATAAAAATTTTAGAGCAGGTTGTTAAAAATCAATTACAGGAATATTGTGATAGGAACTCCGTGATAATAAACAGTCAGTCGAGTCTTAGAGAAAAACAGTCATGTGAATCTGTTTTAGTTAATATCTGTATATCGGGAAATAATGTTAACGAAATGGTTTCTATAATAAACAATGAGTTGTCTAATGTATATAAATGGTTAAGAAATAATGATCTTTGTATAAATGTGATAAATAAGTTTATGATAATTGAAAAACCATCTAAAATAAAAGATATAAACATAAATGTTAATATCAAAATTGAAAACTTTGTTTTGGATCGAGTGATTGAAATGAAATACTTAGGCGTGGTGCTAGACTAGCATTTAAATTTTAAATCACATAGTAATTATGTTATGAATAAAATGTTAAAGAAAACATATTTATTGAAACGTATAAGTTCACATTTTAATCTGGGTGTGATGGTCAAATTGTATAGATCGCTTGTATCACCACACATAGATTATTGTGCTAGCGTACTATTAAACTTGGGTGAAGGTGAAATTTGTAAATTGCAAAAAATACAAAATAGAACCATGAGAATGATCCTTAAATGTAGTAAGTACACGTCCATCAAATGTATGTTGGACCTAATGGGATTTATGTACATAAAAGAACGAATAGTATTTAAAACCCTCGATTTGATATATAAAATTAAGCATAGCATAATTCCTTCATACCTGTTCAATTTTTATTTTGTGCATGCAGTTCATAGTTATTACACCAGATATCAGGATGATTTTTATGTGGATAAATGTAATACTGACCAAATGTCAAAGTCAACTTTGCATAGAGGCTTGGTTCTATATAGCGGATTACGTAGTATGGTGAAGGATTGTGATACTTATGCCAAGTTTAAAAGATTCCTGATAACATATGTGCAAGAGACATTTGGTTAGTATCAGATTTAAATTTTATTAACAATTTTGTGAATTTATAAGTTATATGATTGTATTACCTAATAGTAGATATAATAAATGTAAACGTAATGCAAATAGCAAAGCTAAATAAATATATACTTTACTTTCTTTTATAAAAATGGACAACTTAATTAAAAATGTTCTGACGTAATTTCCGGTATATGTATGTCGTGTAGTGAATACATACATACATATGTACCATAACTATGAGTAACAATAGTTCTTATATGCTTCTAATAGTTAGTTAATGACAGCATTATTTGTGGTGCACAAGATTAACAATTTAATCAATTGGATGTAACTATTTGCACACATGTGAGCAAACATATTTTGCAGATAAAGCCCACATCAGGATTAACGCGAGGTAATTCTCGGCGCGACAATAAAATCTAATTTAACCGCACACCACTCAGTGGATTATTAAATTGCCACCATTACACCTGTGATAAACGACTCATCCGGCAATTCGTTACAATGACTAGACAAAATACCCGTTTATAATACAGGATTCGACTTACACACATGCTTCATCAATTATTTATGTAAGTGAAACTTGCACACCTAATTTAAGACTATGTATTATTTACAAAAACGGTATTATCTAATCAACAAAGTTTTACTATCGTACAACTGCCAAATTCAAACAGTGATTATGGTAGTAATATTTAATAATAATTGCTCATAATTTTTCTTTTCTTGTATTTAATTATTTAATTTAACTTCTTTACTTTTTACATTTTTTGTAACGCTTTTTTAAAAAAAGTTTTCTTTAACATAAATTCACAATTCATAGCTATTAATTTATATTACAATTAAAAAAGGGTACCTCTTGGTACTCCAAAAAGAATTTGTAAACTTGTGTCGAATTGGTGTGCTTTTCTTTTTAACTTTAATATCAGAAACCTATCAGTCTAACATCATTCTTTCTGAACACTGTGGACAAGTTGGTAGATAATTATATCAGGACAAATATCCTAGAGCGGGGACCGTTGCACCCCTGCCAGCACGCCTACCAAATGATAAAATCCACTGAGATTCAGTATTAGTGGAGCTGACAGTTTAAATCCATGATGCAATGACGAACAAAGAAATTGTAGTGCATGCCTTTTTAGACACACAGGCCGCTTTTGACAACACTCAGTAGGTGGCCGTCAAGAAAGCATTAATTAAAATAGGAATAGACTGCGCGACCTCCAGATGGTGGTAACGGATGTGGGAGACCATCTCGGTTAGTACGACCAGAGGATATCCACAAACGCGAGTGACCTCTCCGCTTATGTGGAGTTTGATAGTAGATAAACTCCTATGTGGTCTGACTAACCTAGGTATGTCCTGTCAAGGGTGTGTTGATGATATACTCATATATGCAAGAGGTAAATTTGAGAATACCATCTGATATAATACAAAGAGGACTCAATGTCACGAAAAGGTGGTGTCAATCAGTGAGACTCAACAACAATCCCCCTAAGACTACAATAGTAGGATTCACAACAAAAACAAAATCCAATCTTAAGATCATAAAAATAAATGTGCAAGACATAGATTGGAAGATGGTGATGAAATAGGTCTTATCCTAGACTAGGAGAACAGCTAGAATCAGCATGACAACAAGGCAAAAAGGGTCCTAATGGTTTGTTGAAACTTTGCAAGTAATAATTGGGAATGCAACCCAAAAATACTGCTCTGGTGAGACCAATAACTACTTATGGGGCAGTGGCTTGGAGCAAAACAGCTAGTCTGGCCACCGCGAGAGGTAATCTCTCTAAAGTGTAAAAATTTGCATGGGTATGCATAACTGTGGCAATGAAAGCTTGTCCAACAGAAGCTATTTAAAGTAAAGTAAAGTAAACTTTTATTTCCAAAGATCAAACTAAACATGATATAGGAAACGTCAACAAAAAATAAGCAACTGAAATAAGTGATAATAGAATATTAGAAATAGTAACAATCGTAAACATGTAAATAATAATACTACTAACTAAATTAAAACAAAAAAGAAAAATACAAGTACAGTGATAGTTTATAATGACAATAAAGAGGAAATTTTAGAAAAAGCTAAACCCATTGTATTTAGGAACTACAAACTTAAAGTAAAAAGTGAAAGGTAAAAAATTTAAATGTAATAACCATAATGCTGATGAAAATAATAATAGTAACAACAATAATAATAATAACAATAATCGTAACATTTCTATCAAGAGCATTCAAAAAATTTATAGAAAGTGAAGACAATAAAACAAGAAGAACCTTAGATTAAGATGAAGCACTTAAGTAATTCTAAAATTTATGAAATCCTGTAGAGAGTAAAAAGCATTAACTATTAATAGATCCATTCCAAAAAAAGATCCTAGTTATTTATAAATATAAGAAGAATATATCTGTGTATAGTACTGCTTAAAAGTTTATGGCACTAAAACAACACCTAATCCTTTGTTATTTAACCGTGGCCTTCTAAGTTTGTCTTATGTTAGTCAGTACTACGGGCCCAGTACTGTGAAGTTAAATGCCCCTGTGTTGATCCTTTTATATTCCTAGTACTCTCATTAGTTCCTATTACATCATGGCATCAACTCGATCACAAATCAGAAAGGGAAACTTAGCGCAACAAGAAAAAAAGAAGAATAACTTAAACACTAGTTATGTAGCAGTGGTGAGTGGGAACAACGATCTGATAAACGCTGACTTCGATGTAGCAAATGACTTACGTAATAAATTGGCTTCAATTGAATTCAAATTATCAAAAGCGACAGAAGAAAACGACGAACTGACAGTGGAATTACAAGCTCTACGGAAAGTGCTGCAAGAGAAGGATTTAATCATAAATGAATTAAGCAAGACTGCTAAATTGTTAACGGAATATAAATCGAGTGACTGTAAACTCACTACTAATGCCGGGACGCAAACGAGTGAAATAACGACCCGGGAAAATCATACACAAACAGCGGCACCCACTGGTGGGAGGGATATTTGGTCTATCGCTTCAATTGACGAAAACTCAACTGGTAATACAGGAGAAATGAATAATGCTTCAAAACCACGAAAATCGAAAGCTACCCATTCCTCTCCGGCTAAGAGACAACCAATGATTGAATCTGCAACATCTGCAAAGTCGGGCGTCACCAGGAGGGTATTATTGTTGGCTGACAGTCAGGGAAGGGAAGTTAGTTCTATATTGCGGAATGAATTGCCAAATCATAATGTGGAGTGCATTTTTAAACCCAATGCTTGTTTTAAAGGAGTAATTGAAGATATTACTAAGTTAACGGAGACTTTCACAAGCAACGACACTGTGGTGATTTCGGCAGGAACAAATGATGCTTTAAGGAATATGTTCCTGGATTTTGACTGGCTTGCGGATGTGCTAGCGTTATTGTCTCGCATGAGAGTTGTTATTGTGTCCATACCATACTGTGTGGGTAAACATTCCTATAATGCTCTGGCCTATCACATAAACCGTCATATTTTTGAACTAATTGAAAAATTAAATCTTGATTTTGTTAAATACATTGATACTAATACGATATTGCGGCGGTTGTCACGTCGAATACATTTATCGGTCGACAGTAAGCGGAATGTTTACTCAAACGTATGCCGTGATATTGCGACTGGTGTCGGAGTTAGTACTAACAAATTTGTTAATTACGGAAACTTGACATATGTATCAATATCAAAAGATGCAGAAAGTGATTATTTTTTATAGGTGGAAATGATTGTGAGGATACTTTACATAATACTAATCTAAAAATTTTACATTTGAATGTGCAGAGTATCCGTAATAAGCAGCATAAACTAGATTTATTTTTATATGATGTTGAACCTGATTTATTCTGTATCAGTGAGCATTGGCTTACTGACAGTAGTTGTCAATATTTGGCTATTAGGGATTACAAATTGGTCGCTTATTCCTCTAGATGTCTCCGTAACGGTGGTGGTACTGCTATACTTGCAAGAAATAATTTTGTAATTACTGATAGGAAAATTGATGTACCATGTGTGGATAAAGTTTTTGAATATTGCCTAGCTGAATTTAAGAGGCATAATTTGATTTGTATTCTTGTTACTGTATACAGATCACCTGGATCTGATATTGATTCATTTTTTAAATTGTTTGAGGAAGTTTTAAACAAGCTGGTATCTAAGTATGACGTCGTACTACTATGTGGGGATTTTAATATTGATTTGTACAGTAATAGTACTATTTGTAATTTATTTATGGATCTAGTATATTCCTATAACCTTCATTTTACCATTGACGATAGCACACGGGTTACTGCTAGATCTAGCACTTTGATCGACAACATTATCACCAATCTCGATACTCAGTCTTATTCAGCTACGGTTTTGGAGGCGGGTATATCCGATCACCATGCTCAGTTATTAAATTGGTCCGGGTTTGATTTGAATACGTCAAATGCTGTAACGCATTTGTACAGAAGATATTTCTCGAGGCCTAATACAGAACGTTTTTTACAATTATTGTCTACTGAGTCTTGGAATATTATATCTAACGAAAAGAGTGTTGAGGAAAATTTTAATAACTTTTATGATATATTTAACGGTCATTTTCATAAGGCTTTTCCTTTGCGTAGAGTGAATGCAAAAAAACACAGTAAGTCTTGGGTCACCGATGAGGTGCGTGTTGCTTCTGATAGGTTGCGACATAGTTATAGACTTTATAAAGAGGGTGTTATGTCTAAGGCTCAATATAATCAACTGAGAGATGCTCGAGATAAATTAATCATTGAGACAAAAAAGAAATTTAATAATAGCTTGCTAAAGGGAGCCCAAAATAAGGGAAAATGTGCTTGGCAAATAATAAATAGTGAGATATCTGGCGGTACCACTAATATTTCAAAGACCATTGTTTTAAATAATGATGGCGAATTGGTATCTGATCCCTCAGTTGTATGTGAATTGTTTGCTGATCAATTTTCATCGGCAACGGGTGTCTATCGGCGTGATATTCAGGGTACTGAGCACAGTGCAAAAACTGAGCGAACAATATTTTTAGCTCCAACTAATAAAACTGAAGTTTTTAATGTAATTTTATCTATTGCAAATAAAACCTCCTCTGGAATTGATGGGATTCCATGTAGTGTTTTAAGGGATGCAGCCGAACATGTTTCGTTGCCGTTGTCGATGATACTAAGTCAGTCATTTGCCGAAGGCTTTTTCCCAGATGCATTAAAAATAGCTAAAGTCATACCAGTTTTTAAAAAGGGGGACAGGCAACTTGCTTCCAATTATAGGCCGATATCTGTCCTATCTTGTTTTTCTAAAATATTTGAAAAGGTTATGTTTAACCGTATTATGTCGTTCTTAAATAAATTTAAATTAATATCTAGGACTCAATTTGGCTTCGTTAATTTTAGATCTACTCAAAATGCAATTTTTGAGGCTTTAGATCGTATATATGAGCTTCTTGACTCTGGATTGCGGACTGGTGGCATCTTCTTTGATTTGACGCGAGCCTTCGATTCTGTTGATCGCGGGTTGTTGCTGCAGAAGTTATGTATGTACGGCATAAGGGGGCGTTGTGGAGAGTGGATAGAATCATATTTAAAAGGGCGAAAGCAGGTTGTTTCAATTAGTAATGATTGTGGTCATAATATCTGCTCTTCTTCTAATGATATCCGACTAGGTGTACCGCAAGGATCTATTTTGGGCCCACTTTTATTTGTTCTTTTTTTCAATGATCTGTGTAATTGTTTCCCTGAGAGAGATTTATATCAATATGCTGACGACACCTCAGTAATTATCTCGGGCTTTAATGAGGCGGATATGAGTCACACTGGAAATATATATTCCGACACTATGTCTATGTGGTGTGAACGTAACGGATTAAAAATAAATAATAGTAAAACCACGTTTTTAACATTTAGTGCGTCAAGGCGAGTCGTGGACAGATCACCTTTAGTACGATTAAAAGGTGCAACAATCCCTGTTGTACCAGATACTAAATTCCTTGGCTGTTTCGTGGATTCTTTGTTGTCGTGGGATGCCCATGTTTCTGAACTGTGTTCAAAATTGTGTTCACTAAATTATGCTTTGTTTAAGTTAAGAGATTGTGTCAACCTTGATACATTACTAATGTTTTATCACGCCCATATTTGCTCAAGGCTCAGGTATGGCCTTTTGTTCTGGGGTCAATCGTCTCAGTTGCCTCGGTGCTTTGTTGCTCAAAAGCGATTAATACGCACAATGTTTTACATGAGAAGATCTGACTCTTGTAGAACTATATTTCAGGCAAATAGCATAATGTCGTTACCATCGCTATTTCTATATGAATGTGCCATGTATGCAAAAAAACACAATTCTTCGTTTACTTGCAATAAGCATATTAGTGCATACATCACTAGGAATGGTGACGATTATTCTACGCCTGCCCACAAGACTACGCTTTATGAAAGGAATCCAAAATATGTATGCATTAAGGTATTTAATAAACTTCCGCCGAATATCAAGACTTTGAATATGTTCCAATTCAAAAAAGCTGCCAGATTATACTTTTTAGAGAATTGTTTTTATAGTCTATCGGAATTCTTATGACACCCCGTGGGGATGTTGAGTGTCGAGATGGTGATGTATGTTTCTTTATGTTAGTTTAAGTGTACCACTATAGTGTAATTACACTGTATATATTATTATATTCATTATTTAATGTTTGACAAAACCGATATCCACAGGATCTTATGGTGAATAAACTTTATTATTATTATTATTATCCCGCATAAACCGTTTAAAACGCCAACGGCTTAAATTTTTCCAATGGGTAGGAATTTTATTATATATTTTGATAGCAAGAACCTGTGGGGACTGCTGATATAAGGTTAATCTAGACCTAGGTGTGGCTATGTCACTTCTATGTCTGGTGTTATAATCGTGTTTATCTTTATTAAGTTGAAACTTATAAAAATTGTCGTGAGCATAAAGGGCAAGCTCAAGAATAAGAATACACGGAAAAGTTAATAATCTGTAACTGACAAAAACTGGTCTACAAGACTCAGTGGCTTTTAGGCCGGTTATGCAACGGACAATACGTTTCTGGCTGATAAAAATATCTTTGGCCATGGTTGAATTTCCCCAAAATATAATCCCGTCAGAATGTCTGCTGAAAACGTAAGCGTAATACACACCAATCATCTGCTGACGCGTTAAAATTGGCTTTAAGTTTCTAAATAAAAAACAAAGTGAATTTAGTCTGGGTAGTAGACTCTCACAATGGACCCTCCAATTGAGAGATCGATCTACCCATACTCCCAAAATTTTAGTATAGTCTGTATTTATAAGCTGTCTGCCACCCAGTGACAAGTCTAGGTAAAAACCTGGCGCAGGCTGAAGCTGATAGGGATGAAAACGTAAATAACTGCTTTTATCTTCATTGACAAGAATCCGATTCATTGAAAACCAAGTAGATGCATTACTCAATAAATTATTACAAGTGTCAGTGAAAATCGGATCATCTTTATCTGTCACTACTAAAGCAATGTCATCTGCATATAAAGTAATTGTAGATTTGTCTAAGTTCAAAGGAAAATCGTTAATATAAAGTAAAAAAAGAACAGGGCCTAAAATTGAGCCCTGAGGAACACCAACATTTATGGGCAAAACTTCCGAAGCAACATTTTTTAAGGCAGTAGGTAGTATTAAATCTTACTCCTTTCCATATATGGGTGGAGAGCATAGTCAAAAGGACCACACACATAATGATCGGAGAAGAAAGGATTAAGCATCGGCCTCAGCTTCCTGAAGGTGACCAAATCTGGGACATGTCCCGGGACGATATGTCAAAAGAGTTCAGCTTTGTGAAAAACTTATTTAGCATTGTGATGCCAATATATTAATAAGAAAAACGATAAAATTTACTCATTTTAGGAACGCATTCATAAATCCTGATTGTAATTACGAATTTCTAATTATGAAATTTTGCATTAAAGTTGCCATTTTCTAATCGAACAAAAAATATATTTGATATCCAGAAATGTCTTGCATAAATACCTTAAGTGAAATAAATTACCACGAATCATATGCTCACATCAAAAGATCAAAGCTTTGTGATCGTTGCAATTTAATTAATGGAAACGCATAACGACAAAAGCTTTTACCTTCATTATAAAACTAATTAAGTTTGCATAGAAATATAGGTACATACACTTCAATTAAATAAATAAATCAAAAGTGTGCGAAAAATTTGTAATGTGTCGGCCAAAAACCACCAGAAATATATAGCAACGTAATTAACTGAGAACGATTGAGACGGTATATTCGTCAAATAGCATTGTAAATTACTATGAGAAAGTTCACTCTTTATAGGGGATTATTATTCTTCAATGCCAAGGTAAAGGATATCCACATTTACTTTTATTTTTCCAGAGACGAACTGAAACTATAAAACAATCAAGTTATTTTGTGTTGTTTAATTAGATATATAATAGAGTATATCCTATAATAATAATACTCAAATTATGACCCTACATAACGAGCATATTTTAATTTTGCCCATCATAAAGTTTGAGGTGACACATGTTCACTTTATCGCTTGCCTTTCTGTACCTACAATGTTTCTCTTTCCATCGTGTCCACTTCGTTGGTATCTGCCGGTTCCTGAAAGATTCTTAGTGAGTTTGTGTTAATGAAACTATTTTTATCACGACGTAATAATTTATCTGATCAATTAGTGTTAATAAAAGTGATAAAATTTAAATTTTGTTTTTTTACGTAATAGGCTACTTTTAAAAGCCCACCAAAATATCAGTGTTGCACAACGTTAATAAGACAGTTTGTTAGTTATAGGTAATCGATGCCCCAAACCAAAAACAAAAAACAGCAAAACTTAAATTAAGATAAAATGATAAAACATAGCAAGTAAACGAAAATTAGAAAGTATTAGTCCTTTTAAGAGTACGAATAAGATACATATCAACTTTTCTGCTACACAAAATGGTGACCGCTCCGTAATAGGCAAATTGGCAAATTGTCTACAGTTCCCAAACCGTGTGTTCTGATCCCAGCTAATGACAGTACTACTCTTATCACAAACAAAACTTGTGTTAAATATATGTGTAACTCCTCGAATAAGCATTGTCGCTTTTAGCCAAAATACAAAATTATAAAACGTTACAACAAAGTTTTGTTGTCGTGATCAACACTACACGTGGTTAAAGGTGAGTACTTAAGGTAAGCAGACAAAGTTTTTATTATTAAAAAGAACAAGTAAGTATATAAGCCATATCAGCTAAAAAAACATTAGCTATTGTACCGGGTGATTCAGTAAGGGTGGCGACCGGTTGTATCTCGAAAATTGCTATGCCTAGAACTTCGGGACAAAAAAATACATAACCAATGTGGCCATCAGATATTTTCCACGGTCATCTTTTGGCCAGTTTAGTCGTAAATTTTTTTACCCCAAGTCTCTACGAACGACGTATAGTTTCCGTGATACAGCACTTTGCATTCTTATCTGGCCACCCTGTACTAGAATTAAGCATTGAATGAAAATTATTTTCCTCAAAATGTAAATTTTTAAAAACTTAGAGGCTCTGTTCCATATATCGATAAGTAAAATAAATGGCCTAATTGAGCTACTTATAATTTCTTTATTTAATTTTGTTTCTTATTGTAACGTTTCAATATACATCTCTTCAACATCTTTTTGCGGAAAATAAAACATAAAAACAAGCGAAAACCAACAAAAATAAAATGATATAAACAATTTAAATAAACTATGTCGTCGTAGGTAAACCAAAATTAAAAATCACAACATTGATTGAGGATAAATATTAAAAATCAATTTTCAATTACATGAAATAACATTTAATTATATCTGAAGGTTTGTTTATTTCTGAAGAGTAACAGTACATAGTTTTATAACGAATAAGCTACCTACATTTAGGAAAAAAAAGACGATAATTTGTTAAAATTCCATTTTAGAAGGGAAATATAGCAATCAATATAATATATGCGCTTACAATTATGTCTGGTCAGAATAAAGACGGTAAAGCAGTTCAACCATGCACTCGATGTCGATCAAATTAAAGTTAAGGGAATTAAGCGACTTAATTTCACCACAAGCGTGTTTCAAGAGTTCCAAGAACGATATTGAACAAACACCACCGCGACTTCTAAACAAAAGTACCCTACAATAGACTGTGATCGATTCCTCAACATATGTCGCCGTAACTGTAAATTCAATCTCAATTTGATACCAAACAATTTAAAATATCGAGACTAGAAAAGGATCCTGCGGCATCTCAGGGACAAAGCAAAACTTTATTTTATTTAATCGAAATGAATGACAGCCTTTTCTTTTCATTTCATATGTCATCTTCATACGTCGAAATCATTTTATATTGTTACTCAACAAATTACAATTTGTCCTTCGCAATAACTTGAAATTGTAATTATAATAAAATCGAATTGAAGGAAAAATTAACACAAACGGAAGCACAAATGGTTTCTTATACTCTATTCCACTAGAATTAAAAAAAAAGGAAAACTTACCTGGAGCAAAGAACAATATAGCAGTAGTAATGAGAAACACAGTCGTACCACAAATACAAAAATTACGTTAAATGTTACGTACTTGAAAGATGATATTACGTTCAGAGAACCTTTCCCGGAGATTTTCTAATTTCGGTACAATTTCATTTTCTTTGTTAGCATTTCGCATTTCCACAGCCACTATGCGATTATGAGACACACATTTGCTGCTTTATGTGGGTACCTACTAGCAGGTAGCTGTTATTAGAGTGTTGATTACACCGCAATATTGGGAGAATCATTACATCAACAATTTATTTTATTCGTAATAAAAATTATCTGTGGTCTGAAATAAGTGTTGTCAATCTATTCAATACATAGAAATTCAATCTATATATAATTTTCAATAACGTAGCATAATTTTGATAATATTTCGTCAACGCACGCGTTTACAAGTGTTGCACAGATATCAGTATAACAATTAGGTACATTTAATTTAACTATTATTTTCTGTACAATTAATTCTGCACTCTTTCATATATCTTACCACAAATTTCAGTACACTGGACGTGGTACGTTTGAATAGCAAAGCTATCATCATCAACAGGGAAACTGCCAGTAAACTAGTTCAGTTTTACTAATTATGGTTTACATACAGTGAGGAAAGCACGGGTAAATTCATAATAGAAAAGATGGTGGGGTGTGTCGGCAGTCGAGAACCTAGATCCATTAGCTAAAGCTGTAATATATGATAACATTTTACCAAACTACGTAAGCATATCAAACAGAGTTTAGTTTTCAAAGGTCATCCTAGTCTACGGACATTTCTCTTTTAATGTCGTTAGGTTATAGCCGCTCAGAATAATATATAATATTAAACCGTTTTGTCATCACAAAAACTGCCTTTATCCACACTTATTTGAAATTTTTCTGATACTTTACATAATGCTTTAATCAAATTCAGCCTGCAGTAAACACTAATTCTATTTGCAAGAGTGCATTCTGAGGTAATTACTTTGAGTTTAGATATTCAACTGCATAAGCTAACTAAACGTACAGGCGACAGATTATTTAAGAGTATGCCGGCAATAGCGGCAATATTTTGGGCTTCCTTGCTTTTAGAGTTGCAGAGTCGGTTATATTACGTAAGCGTGTGTTATTTTTTAAAACAAACTGTGTTATAACTAACTCAGACGGAAGAGCACTATTCAATTTTATTAAACGAATGTTATATGCAACCTATACGTGAAATATCCAATAACTAAGAATTTAAACTTTAATAGATGATTGCATTTATTTGGTAGCAGGGTGGTATCAGAAGAAATGGATTACCACAAATCAATATAAAACAAATCGAACCTGCTGAAGAAAACTAAATACCCCAAGTTCGAAAATATGGAAACATATACAGCTGGTTTCGAAGACTTCTCCTAGTGTAAATTTTAAACTTGAGACATATTTTATCAAACAGGCATCTGGAAGTTTTTAGAACCCACCTAATGTTAATACCTTGCGCTAGTTCTCTTCCTTCGAGTATATGTTCGGCCAAGTTTATGAAAATGTTATTCATATTAAACACATTAATGAGATTTCAAAATTTCTGTTGTTCGTGAGAATAATGTGCTAGTTCTAAACATTGGATTCAACTTTTTTTCATATAAAAGTATATCCCAAGGCGGACGGCGGCCTATTAGAAATATATGGAGAACCAATCATGAGAATGAATTCAAAATTTTGTATGTTATTCTAGATAAACTACGTTTCTAAATTATTTTGGTTCATGCAGTATTGCAACTTCTACTTAATTCTGGTAACAACTTCTTTATTCATCCTGTACTTCTTATCATGGTTGAATTCCTTATTAAATGTCATAAAACTTTCACAGTTATTTCTTTATACCTATCTCAAAGCATTTTTGAGATATAAATTAATTTCAACTTTTTTTGAAAATTTTATGGATATTTTCGCTCCAATTTTTAAACATGGTTTAAGGTTATCTTGGACTAATTTTATTAAACTTAACTCAACTAATACGAAATAGGTATAGGAACACCACACATATTCGGAAAGTAAATTTAACAGACTTTGCGAAGAGTGATTAACATACAGGGGGTTCCACTAAAAAAAATATACTTAAAAGAATTTTTCTAACATGTGGTCTGAAGGTAACGTGTGAACGTCCTGTATAGTGTAACTAAGTTCAAATAACATAGCAAGTTAGTCCAAGGTACCCTTAAACGATGTTTAAAAATTGGACTTTTGGAGATATGCGTACTTTTGTAAGGGTCAAATTTTATAAAATTTAATAAGGAATCCAACCATGATAACAAATACTGAATTATATTTGAATTAAAAAAGTTGTTTCTAGATTTAAGCAGAAGTGGCAACACTGTATGGATGGAAATATTTTAGAAACGTAGTTCATATCGAATAACTTGCACATACGAAATTATAATTAATTCTAATGAATAGCGCTCCATATACTTCTAATAGGCCATCCACGTAAAAGATGGCGCCACCGCTTACTTCGTAACCGTTGTAATCCTTGTTCAATGTAAATTGTGTTCGGTAAACACGGCTAGGTAACATTTATCTTATGTATACGCCTACCAAGTACCTTATCGTATGAAATGTATTGTGATTAACAATCACTCACAGAACTAGATACTTCCACAGCGGTATCCTGTACCAAAGCGGCCAGTCTGATCTCCGCAATCACATTCAATGGAGGTAATGCGCGCGAGTCACAATGATAAGGCCCGTGGTTAACACATATAAATATCCCGTCCTTTTTATATATTTCAGATTAATACTGGCTAATAAAGATTTAGCAAAAAGAATGTAGTTTCGAATTATCTAATCTAGTAGAAGTAATTAAAAAACACAATACTGGATATTAAGTCCAATGATATCCGTAAACAAATAAATTTATTAATTTAAAGTAACTTTTTTATACGGGGTAACTAAAAGTATTATACATTATAACAATTGGTATTAATAGTCTTGCAATACATTCGTATAACACTGTGTATTAAATTAAGCTGCTAATATGTAATAAAAAATATTCTAATACCCCGTATTATATAGTTTTCTCTATGTAAAGTACATGGCTTAGTATATTGGGAGTGTGTGTATAATTTTCAATTAATCAGTGCTAAAAATTGAGGAAAAGATAGGAAGAGCCATTGAATGTATTCTATGTATTTCGTATTATTTTTTTGTTATTTTATTTTATTTTATTTATATATTTTTTTAATATATTTTCCTTATATTGCTATTTATATATTTTCAAAATTTTGTTCCTTATATTCTGATGGTACAAATAAAGATTATTATTATTAGATTATTAGTATTATTAACCATCAAACAGAGCCTTTTATTAAATAGTTATTTTCTATATTCTATTGTAATAGAATTTATCATATAACAATAATTGGTAAGTACACGATAAATTGTATTTCAATACTTTATAGGTACCACCAATATTTTATCGTTTATTATGCTTGGTCGATTGTGTTGAACAAACATACATAATATACTTTAGCATTACGAAAAATTATTCAACATTTATGGGCGCATGTTGAATGCACGATTCTATTGTTTATTATACGAAGCAAAATGTTGCTTTGGTAATAATTTACTTTGTCTTGCTTCCACGTACATAAAGCTAATTGTATACTTAATTGCTGAGACTTTAGATGCAATGTATGTTTTGCTTTACTCTATTAATTAAATCTTTGTACTTTTGCCTTACATGTGCTAGCAATAAAACATAAAAACTCAAATCAGAATTTTCATTGAACCAGTAAACGCTGCGTTCTTTGTAAAACCGGGGCTTTTATTAAAGCAAACATGTGGGCGCCAGTTTCATTCGTTATTTTTCCTAAACTTTATCACTCACGTGTACTGATCTAAATTAGGAAAATTATAACACGTGACTAAACATTATTCACGTGCTCGCCGATATTAAATTATAGATTTTCCTACGCGTGTAATGATGCAATATAACTACTTTTTAGAAATTGCGCTTATATAATTTGATTTCATTTACCTTTAGAATTTTTATAACTTTCAGAACTTGTATATTAAAAATTGATATTGATACATCGTCTTTATTTTATACACAAAAGTTGATTAATTTGAGTGTTTAACTCTTCCAGAACCGTTTTGTTGCCAAAGGCAATTTCTGCTCGTCGAGCTAGTCCATGAATACCGTATGCACACAATTTTCCTGTTTGATAGGCATATTGGTTTTCGTGTAGAGGCAATCTTGCCAGAGCCGAATCCCTTAGGTGTCTTTCGATTATCTTCTCCAGTGTTTTGAGAAGAAATAAGGTGAGACTGATGGGCCGGTACGATTTCGCTTCCGTATAATTATTCCGTTATATTCCATATACAGTTTACCCTGCATGGGAATGAAGACCACCCTGGCCTCTCTCCAGCTGTTTGGCGTATATCCCATATCTAAGGTTGCTCTTAGCAGGGTACATAGAACTGGAGAAAACGGTTCCAGGCCCTGTTGTAGCAGGGCCAGGAAAATGCCGTCACTGCCAGCCGATTTAAAGGGTTTGAAGGATTCGATAGCTCATCGCATTTTAGATATTTAAATAACTTTCCGCGCAAGGTTCCAATCTTCCTCCCTTGCTCTTAGGTTAGGTATCTGAACTGATCTCGTCCCATACAGTCCCTCCTAATCTGGGTTCGAACGACCTTAGAGCTCCTCCAAGAGGTGCTTGAGGACTTGCTCCTCAGTAGTAGCTGACAGTCCCAATTTTACTATTGACATAATCCAAAAGTAATTTCTGAAATACCTGTCCTACGGAACTAGAGGAATTTCAATTTCCTATCTTATCGACGTAATTATGACAGTGTCAGGTTTTTATTAAATACTATTCTTTTATATACACAAGTAGATTTTAACTACTTTTCTTCAGCCATACCACGTACCGAATATTTCATGTTAAGACAAACGTCCTAATAAGATTTCTGATGCGTCATACGTCTTGTAACTTCAGTAAATTGTACCTGCTTTAACTGGAATGATGTGTTGGTGATTAAGATAACATAGGCTTTTAAAACAGGCCATAAATGATTTTACTTAGATACCCCGAAGTATTCCAAAATGAATAAGGTGTGTCTGCTTGAAGACCGTAAATGATTTTACTTACTCAAAAATTCACAAAGTTATTTCTTGCTAATCTTGGCGCCATCTATTAAGAATCGAAAAGAAATGTCTTTGACAAAACCTTCGTATTCTGATAAGTAGAATCCGAGTCCGCAATAAAAGATGGGGGTTTGCATTTAAGATGTCGAAGTTGCCGCGCGTTCCACTCCCTGAGGGTGCGGATGGAGGGCCATGTTTGATGTCCTTGGATCGATTTTTTAAAATGATTAAAGGCGTGTTTCTTTGTTTTTCGATTCGATGTGTATTTCTCGAGATATTTGATCGTCCCGGAACTTTTGAGACTACATGTACTACGTATTGATTTGATGGGCATTGCTAACCGTATTTGTTTTTCATTTGCAGAATTATAAGGAGAAGGATGCCGGCAAGGTCGTCGTGTACACAACGACGATGGGGATCGTCCGGGAAACGTACCACACGTGCATGAAAGTTAAGCAAATCCTGAGAACGCTCCTAATCAAATATGAGGAGCGAGACGTGTTCATGAGCAGCGAATATCAAGCCGAAATCAAGGACCGCATGCGCTGCGACCACATTTTAGTGCCACAGGTGTTCGTAGATGGCCAGCACATTGGGGTAAGTTTCGCTCGATCGTCCTTGAACCACGAAAGCTCGCCTCTCTTCCGCAGTAAATTCGAGAAGTCCCAAACGTGTACTCTGCCCGACAAATCTAATGATGCCGTTTATATCGCGGTCATTACTTATCAATTTGCGTTTGATTGTATCTTAAATTGCAATATTCGTTTCACAGCTTGGCCGTCATCGGAAACTCTTTACATTTACGTTTAGCAATAATTATGTAGATGTATAAGTATTAAGTTGCGTCAACTACCCATTTGAATGAATGAAGGTAGCACAGTCGAACAAAGTTTGGTACTTACCATAAGATCTGCACAGAGAAAAATCAATAGAGTAAAATTTACGTTTTCCTGTTTGATGGAAATTTACTACAATCACTAAACAATTTCTAGTATTGTACGAAATTTTACAATAGCCCACTGTAGTTTCTTGTACTACAGTGATTATTAAAACTAAAAAGTTACACAAACATGGAGCACAAAAGAGCTGTGCAAATTTCATGCATATATACATATAAATGAAAATTATACAGAATTATTGGGTAATGATGAATGACAAACATATTTTATGAAATCTAGCCTAGACAAATGACCTGATTTAAATCGATTTATACAATTTTCAAAAAATTTTAATTTATTTTCCAAATGCTTATCCTTTATTTTATTAGGAATATGTAAACTTTGTATTTTGATGTCAGTTTCAATTTGAAATTCTTTCAGTTTTTCGATAAACACATATATAGACGGATGCGCATAATAGAAAGATGCATTAAATCTGGAATGGAAGGACTCGCATCCATTTGTAGTGTGTGTATTCGACGCAATTTGTTCCGCCCATATATTCTTAGGAAATGTAGCATGTTTGCAGGTAGCC
The DNA here is from genome assembly GCA_949128085.1 of Cetonia aurata. Classification (NCBI taxonomy): domain Eukaryota; kingdom Metazoa; phylum Arthropoda; class Insecta; order Coleoptera; family Scarabaeidae; genus Cetonia; species Cetonia aurata. The sequence goes on from OX421885.1 coordinate 7,574,721, forward strand.
GACTAGGAAATATATATATATTTTCGTACATAGTACTAAGAACTCAACGGATAATCTTTAAAGGTTTTTCCAATAAATATTCTTCTGCTTTTCGCTTGCACACATTTGTAAGCACTTTCCTATTTATTTTCTGCTCATCTACATCATGGTTATGAACTATACACTCCTTGATATAATGATATATATGAGCAAACTCAGGACCAATAGTAAATGCTTTGGCATTACGCTTTTTCCTTTGGACACATCCCAGAAAACTTCTCCGCTTCTCAATTGCTTTTCTTTAACATATGCAAAATTCTCAAACAGAAGTAAATCTTTACCCCGCATACTATTGATTAACGTGGCTGACATTTTATCAATCGATCCGACACTGTTAATATATACACAAAATGATTGTCAGAGTATACAACAGTACTGAACTCTTCTGCTAACCGACATAAACTAACTTGTGATACTGTATTAGCTTTTCAAGAATATTGTTACCTATTAATATTAAATATTATGTTTCATTAAAGTACCATAAACTCAAAATTTCTAAATTACAGAGATATACATAATCCAATAAATCATTGCTGTGTTTCACAGTAAATAATGATAATTAGTATATATAATCCTTTTATTTCCTGTACTCTGTTAGTGGTAAAAATACCTGCCGGATTATGAGATCACCTTATCGATGCAGGTACAGGGTAAAATTTTTTTTTACAATTTGCAATAATTATTACCACTGCACAGAGAAAACTGTCAAACAGCTAGAAAGTACATACTAATGCAGTTAATCACATCAATAATTCAAATATACAGGCTGATTCATTTTTGATCCTCACCATTAAGATCTTGCTTATTATTGAAGATAGACGATAGGTTTAAATTTGGCGAAGTTGCTAAATTTTGTGATTATTATAATCCCAAAAAGAAAGTAGACTTAGAACAAATGACGTTTGAGATTTTTTTTAAAAACGGAAATTCTTATTTTGCCTCTAGCACTTTTAGTTGGCCTTGCAGGGAAAAACTAAAGACACGTTCTCAAGGCCACTTTTAATGTTCTATGCAATGTTGTGCTTGAAATTTTTATACGACGTTTCGTTTTCTTCTGGTCATCATCAACTTTCTTATTTCTTATGGGCACCATATTGAATTTTGACACCGTTAGAAAGCGTCCTTTTTTCTGATTTCAACCATGTGCCACATGTTGACAAAAGTTTTTGATATTGTGCTTCAACTGACGAAGAATTCAATTTAAGATTAAATAAGGTAGCCATGAAATTTCGAACTGTCAATCACTTATCGTTGCATTAGTAATGGAAAAATGTTGTATACCAACGACGAGAAACGAGATATGTTATGTATTCTGTAATCATCGAATCGAAATGTAACAATAGCTAGTCCACGATATTTACAATTATTGTATCCTGAACGACGACAACCATATCATGCATTTTCCTAGACTTTGATAGAAAGTTAGTCGAGTATGAACCGTTTACCAAGCCGCGTAATGTTTACGGTAATCGGAATTTGGATAGAAATCAACGGGATATTTTACAAATGTAAATTAAATGTGCGTTTTCGCAAAGTTTATGTTAATTTTGTATCTTATTTGTAACAATGAATTCAAATAACAATTAAATTAATATAAAGAAAATAATAATTACAGTAAATGTTCAATACGTCGCAATTTTCATTAATGCACAATTCCGCACGTTTTCGAGCTGTTTGAACTGCTTTTTGTATGGTTCTCCTAGGAATTGCATTGAGGGCATTTTCGAGTCTAGCTCGAAGTTCTTCAATATTATGTGGAACGTCACCTTTATAAACATTATTTTTAATAGCTCAAAAACTTTTGTCACCATGTTACACATGGTTGAAATCGGAAAAAAAGACTCTTTCTAACGGTGTCAAAATTCAATATGGCGCCTATAAGAAATAAGAAAGTTGATGACGACCAGAAGAAAACGAAACGTCGTATAAAAATTTCAAGCTCGACATTACATACATACTACATTAAAAATGGTCTTAAGAACGTGTCTTAGTTTTTCTCTGCAAGGCCAAATAAAAGAGCTAGAGGCAAAATAAAAAAATTAGATTTTTCCGTTTTTTAAAAAAAATCTCAAACGTCATTTGTTCTAAGTCTACTTTCTTTGCGGGATCATAATCACCACAAAATTTAGGAACTTTGCCAAATTTAAATCGTCTATCGTCAATAATAAGCGAGTTCTCAATGGTGAGGATCGAAAATGAATCAGCCTGTATAACGATCGGTTTAATATCAGCAATTAGAAATGTTTGTTGATTATCTGAAACTGTATTACAAAGTTTTATACCTATATAGTAGGAGTACCATGATAGTTATAATTCGTTAGCTGCATAAATATGTGAAACTACAGAAATTGTGGTAAAGATGGCGCTACGCTTTTTTCATCACCGCTGGAATTCTTATTCAATGTAAATGGTGTTCGTTAAATGACTATGTAATATTTATTTGACGTATTTACATGGTAAACATCGTAAAAGATACTGTGATTGGCAATCGCTCACAGTACGAGTACGAGGTGATTCCACACCAGTACTCCGGAGTTAACGGCCGGTCTGATCTCCACAATCACGCACAATGCGATCAACAATATTAAAAGCAAATAAGCGCGCCTAAGGTGTGAAACGTATATTTCAATTTGAAGCGTCTTCAAACTCTAATACATACATTTCCTTTTGATATTAAATAATTTCAATTCTTCTACCTGATTTTACTAGAACTTCAATAGATCTTCTACCTTCAGATGTGGATACCAACTAAACAGCGTGTGTTAAAGTAGTTTTAAATCAGTTTTATTAATCATTGCCCTGAAATGGGCGTCATTAGTTTTGTCGAACACTGTACATGGAAATGAGAAAGAATTGATAGAAGTCGCCTGAAAGCGCTATAATGAGATTTAAATCCTCGATGCAATTATCATAATTGTGTTTTCATTTTGCGTGAATAGCCTTTTATAATATTTGGTTGATGAAGAAAATGCTAAACCTTAAATGGGATGAAAACAAAAAATGATCAAAATTTAAAAGGCGAGAAAGAATGATACGTGCAAAAACTCAGTATGGCTTACTCTCGTTTGTTTTACATACTTGATTAAGTTATGGGGTGCAATACCTTCACAGTTAAAATTAGCAAAATATGACCAGATATAACCTAACTTTATATAAATTTGAACTGTTAACTATATACAGATATCTTGAAAATAATCTTACAATTTTCAGTGATATAGCAAGAACTGCAGTAAAACGTACACCAGACGCACAAGGTTACTTCAAATAAACTAATATCATGTAGAGCTGAGCTGAATCGATATCTTATGTGTCCGCAATATTAAAATAGTTATTCAAAATCTTAGAAATATTGACTATTGTCAGGTTTAAAGAAAATATTTTCTTCATAAGCATCTTTAAATATAAAAAAGATAATGTGTTGACACATCTAATAGCAGTTCCAGTATGATTCCTGTTTAAACGTTAAAAGATTTTAACACCATAATCATCCAACAAATGTGTTCAGCAAAGCAAAAAATGTTGTAAACTTTTTTCTGAAGCGTAGGTTCAGCAAACTAACGCAAAATTTATATTGGCACACGCTACGTACGAAACCACTGCTATGGCAGAAAATAAAAACTATGTCGCGAATCGGTAAAGAATGAAACTAGACGGCCTGGCATCGTAAAAAAAGTTGAGATTTCTAATTCACACTGTGCAAATTTAAAAATCACAACTACATATATTTTTTGAATATACCTACATTTTTTTCGTTTCTGGTAAATTAATTGAAGTAAAATCTCTTTGGCAGTCATGTAAATACTTTTTAAATCCTTTAAGTGTTCATTGATTAACGTGCAATCATTATTTAGATAAATGCATTTCAGCATAGAAAAGAAAATAAAGTATGTTACTCGGAGTAGAAAGTTTTTCTTGCGTTCCACCCAGATCGCTTCAAACAACCCTGTGTGCTTAGCACAAAGAGTGCGCTTTCTACTCCTAGTAAGATAATATACTATTATAAATATTTTTATTCTAAACTACTTAGTAAACACTTTTTTTTATTGAAAATGTTTGTTCCTTTCACTGAAGTAGAAAGCTTTAGAGCAGGTCTTAACATTACGTAGCTTACTTCCGTTTAGGGTAGTTTTGAAAATGCTTGGAAGGAGGTGTTAGACATGCTGAACATCTGCAAAGAAAGAAATGCCAAATTTTAATAAGAAAGAAAATTCCTCATTATGCCTCATGGAAATCACTTTCAATCTATATGAAATATTAACCATGTTTCATAAAAAGTTGTGAGTTGTACTGGTATTTGTTACCCACATTCATTGTCCCATTATTTGCTTAGTCGGACTCCCACACTTCACCGGTAATCTAACAATCCTCTTCACCTTACCAAACTTCCACTGAACAAGAACACTGAAGTGATAATGGAAAGCAAAAAAGATGTAGTGGTACTGCTTTAAAGAAAACATAGAATTTTTTCGCATTGTTTCAAATGTGAAATGACTTGCAATAACGTATGTTTCGATGCCTATGAATTTTGTTTCCAAACAACAAATTTCTTTAAGGAGGTTTAACCTGAAGCACATTGATGGATTTTCTATCATTAATACTAATGACAGAACAATAGACATTTAATGCTCACTCCGAAAATGTAATTAGCTTGGCGAATTCATCAGATGTGTATAACATGCTTGTGTTTGACGAGTTACGCGTTGAAGTTTGTGGTTAATTTTCATATTTCCCAGCACCGTGATAAACGGAAATCAAGCGGTTACCGCCATCATCTCAACGGTATTACTGATAGCGCCTACTCCACTGTGGGGTATATAAACAAACAGCTAAAAGCCGAGAAAATCAACACACGTGGCTTGAAAACAAACCCTTGCGTACATTTACTACCATGTTCAGATAAAGTTATATGCTAATATAAGAATAACACAATTTGCGTTAGTTAGATACAAATATCTTACTACAATTATTATAAAGCATACTAATTTGTTTGGATACTGTCTGACAATAAAAAAATAGAAATAAATAAGGTGATAAACTTTTTATATAAATAATACATTCCCAATTACACAATTTTTGATTAGTGCGTTACATAATGATGTGATACTGGGTCATAGATAATTCTATTTATTATACATGACATATTCGTAAACACACAAAGAAAAAATAAATATAAATATAAATATTATTATCTGCGTTTTAAAAAGATCTTACTTTAGCGTCTTTGAACGGTAGAGTACAATAAGTATATGCCGAATTGAAGTACCAATGCGTCTCTTCTGTTACTTTACCGCACTCTTCTGTTACTACTAAATACTAAAAGACTATCGAAGGGCGTGCGCCATTTAGCGGCGTGGACGCCTCTCGAAAAATTTCGCATACGAAGCGCAGAAGGGTGGCTCTTTTAAAAGGGGAAGAAATTTTGCAAGGCGTAAATTGGTGGCGGTCACTGAACCGGGATATCACGATTGATTTGTAGAAATGGGAAAAGACGTACACATGACGGACCGAAATGCGAGTCGAATCCCCGCACAGTGGATCGAAAGGCGGTAAAAAGCGGACATTGACTGAAATGGTAATAACTTGCTTAAAAATTAATCAACGAAAGCAAATTTTGTCGAATAGGTAAGGTTGTATATTACATCGAGTAAAAAAAATATTGTTGTACCGTCACTACTTGTTTATGAAAATGAAGCTAAAAATATAGTATTTCAGACTGCATAATCGAAGAAATAGCGTATTTGTTGATATAGATATAAGTTTGGTAGCAGTTTCTGTCTGATGGAACTTATAATGTAGACTACAATATTATGCAACAGGAAAATATTCTGATCACTAAATACATTTAAGATAGAAACATGTGCTTTGGTATCTTAATAGATTAAATATGTCGACACTATTACAGCAGAGATAAAGAGCATATCTAATGTATAATTATGTATCTCTGTTTTTAATAGAAATTTCTTCTAAACGTTTTTGTATATAGTAAAACAATTCGCTTACCTCTCTTGATAACAGGTCGTTGATAAACTGTGGCAGTACCTACTTTACACTTAACACAATTTTCAATTTTGCTGGTGAAGAATTAATAATTCTACAGCTTCTGGTAATAACTCACTTCTTGTATGTTCGTTTAATGTTCGTCTTGAATAGGAAATATATGGATCCAATGTGATAAGTAGTCGTTTCAAAATATCTTCGTTAGTAGCTGAACGGCTGCATTTTCTGCTATTTTTTCCCTGAAGCTTCTAAGATATTTATTTCGAGCTTAAGCAGTTTCTTGTGAAAGTTTGCCTATAGGAAGTAACATATTGAATGATATCTGCGCCATGCAATAGAATGTTATGTATGTGGGCTTGCATATAGTACAAACCATATACATTTATAAATTTTTCAGCTGTTCCTTCTCGCAATCAATTTCTTTCCCTGTAGTAATCACTTGTCAGATTATCGCGAATCTTCTGATTACATTTGCATCTAGGATGGTTATTTAAGCTGTTATAGGTGGATATAAACATGCTTGTATCGTTTGTCACAGAACGTATTTTTAAATGTTTGTTTATATGGATTTAGCCCAGAACTACCGTCGAATCATCATTTTGAGACTAATGTCAATTCACTTAGAATATTTTGTATTGTTCCCCCCACATATTTTTGCTATGCGAGTAGATGTGTTAATTTTCTGTGATATTTTTATTACCTTTAACCAGTAAGTCCATTGATACATTTATGATAATGATATAAATAATCTCCCTGTTTATGTGCACCTATAGTAAAACATAAATTGTATTCATATTAGCTACAATCCAACTAGATGTAGAATAACTCTTAGAATGTGTACGCAAACCGAAGAAGTCAAATATGCCAAGTATATAAAGAAAGATACCCCATTTTGTTTATCTTCTACTAATCGATTATTATAAACTAACACAGTACATTTCACAATTCTAACTTAATATTATAACACAATGTCAACGATACAATAAATGCAGCGCATATTAAAGAAATAGCATATCTGATCTCATAATGTAGGTATATGACCGACATTCATAATTATTATGCTAATTGGTTTATACCTTTTTTTAATCCGAGAACTAAGAGATTATGAAACATACATCGAATGTTAGTCACTGAAATGGCATAACTTAACAAATTTTTCGTAGAAATAGTAATTAACATGCATTTATGAGAATGCTAGAAACGGTAATGCGATAAACAAAACGTCTTTTTTCAAAAGGTTGCACGAAGTAGCAGCTTAAATCGCTGGAGCAAGTACTAGAAGGATCCTCGATGACAAAACAGTTACCCTTTTTCTGGGCAAATTTGGGCATTTTTTTAAAAAGCTAATAGAAGTTAAAATTTAGAGTCATAGAACATCTTCAAGAAATGGTAATTGTATAGTTAATTACAAATATGATTTGCTAATATTTTGCCGGTTGAATTACACATAGTTAGTGTATATTCTGAGCAAATTGCAGTTTCGTATCGTTTCTAGTTCCAAAGATTTTAGTAGTTGAAGAGGACGGTCGAAATACACCCTTAGCGTAACATCCCCGAACATGTACTTTCAGGCTTGCTTCTATTCGATATTCCGTCAATATACTTGTTTGTATTGTGATTTCCATATCTAATGCTTATTTTACTATACACTTATATACATTTTATTATGATTCTGGAAGATTGGCTTTTTTACGCTATGTCAGATTTTTAACCAACTTCGATCCACTGTACGCCGGCGAGAACTATCAGATTGCGCGTCTGAATTGTCAAAACATCGCGCTTTTGAGCAATGATTTGAAGCTCCGGGCAACGATATCGCCCGTAAATCGTACCCAACATCACCAGGGAAGTCTCATTTATCGGAAAATGGCAAGAAACCGGACGAAAATGCGTAAAATAACGCGCAAAAGCGAATGCGTCGGGGTATGTTTGCGGCGTCAGTGCCCGATGCCATTTTGACGGATCACTCATACCGCGATTAGACGTAAATGTCAACAGCATGTCGGACGGTTAAATCGTGCATTTTGCGTGAAAAAGGCTCAAAGTGAATCGAAAAATTGATAAATCGTTAACATTGAAAGTTCATGTAAGTGCGAGCGATGAAAACAGGAGCGGAAACGATTCGGATACGAAATGACCGACCCGTGAACAAACGACTGCGAGACGCGAAGCGTGTAGTCTTCTTATAAGTGAGAGGCGTAATCCGTCATCAAACGAACGACAGCGAGACGCGAAGTGTTCAGTCTTTTTACAAGTGAGAAGCGTTTGAAAGAAAGCGGACGGTAGTGGTGCGGTTCGACTAGCTGGGTGGGCAAACGGGCCCTAATTTCCAATTAAGATTCTAAAATTTTCGTTTTAGGGAATAGGTTATCAAAATAGCAGTCAAGCAATCTGTCCTTCAAATATAAATCATCTGTATTCTGAACACTATAAATGCATGTAAATTGATTTTAGTATAAGTGGTAATCATGTAATAGCCGAAAAAAATTTTATACGCATCACGGCTGGAAAGTGTCTTATCGAACTCGTTTGGTTGCTCGCCTGAGGTCGCGCCTCGGCTCCCAATCTCCAAACTCATTCGATAAAACGTCACCTTTCAGCCTTGCCAGGTAAATAACTATTATTTATAAATAGTATTGAGTAGGTAGTTATTGTTCATGATCTGTATTCTCAACACTACAAATGCAGTGATGGGTGGAGACTGTGGCTTGAAAACTATAACAAAAATCCAAAAGAAAAAGTGAAAGAATCCCTTACCACAAAAATTTTTGTGGTAAGGGATTTTTTCACTTTTTCTTTTGGATTTTTGTTATACTACAAATGCAAGTAAATTGATTTTTATTATTATTTCAAATGCTAATTTACTCCTTTAAACATATTGTCTATTTACTAATTCATAAAATTACAATTATAGAATACCAACAACATTTTCTGAGTAATTTTATGACCGTTCTAAATTTGAAACTTAACTCGTAAGTTAATTTTAACGAAGATCCACTTTCAATCCTAGTCCCGTTTAATCCAGTTCGAGGTGTAAGTTTTACTACCATTTGGGGTATTAATTAGGATAGAAGTTACACACACTTAGCTCGCTTCTTACAGACTGGAATGTTAAGGGAATATTTGATGCCGTGATTTACTCTAGTGGATTTAATTACTGGCTGCCAAGACAACGCTCAAACGCGCAGTACCCCAAATGTTCGAAACACGTATTCTACGTTTCCTTTTCATCAGCCTGACAAATAAGGGAATAAACTAAAGTTTAACCGGAAAACCCGATATTCGCATTAGGAAATCACAGAGAAGTATGAAATGTATATAAAATATGATGATCAGAGGAGTGTACTTTATATGTAAAGCTTTTTGTGCTTCAAATTCTTCTTTTGTTCAAATTCTTTTACATAATTCACAATCTAAACATTTTGATAGTTACTTTTTAAGCAGGACTTACGTGTTGATTGTTGATCAACGTACGTTGTTTATTGCGCATCCGCATCTATGTTCGAGTTAATAATTAAACAAAAGCAAGCTACTACAACTAAAAACAAAACATTAACCTCTAAAGCGAAAACAAAATGAAGAAAAAATGTGAGAACGGTTACGTACTGTAACACACATGAACTTTATATGGAGCTCAATCTATAGACCGGCTTGAAGGATTTTTTTTTTTTGAGCTGTTCGTGGCTTGAGGTATGATTCTAGTTACCAGAAACGCTATTTCGTCGGAACTAATCAGGAAATAGTGAACAACCATTGGGGTTAAATCAGGTGAACGCGTCAATATTCGCAGAGTCCCTGATTGCTTATCCATCAATTGGGAAAATCTCGGTTAAGGAATAATCCTGACTTGTCTAACATTATCCACAGATTTTCCTAAACGACGCATGAAACATTAATTGAGAATAACATTTGGTGAGGGGTTTAATGGGTTACATGCGAAACTTCTTTTGACAAGCTGAATTTGCGTTTTCGCACTTTCCTTAAACCAGAGTGAAACATCCAATTTGTTATTCTCGTCCATAAGCGTTTTCTTTATATTTTGGACCGAATGTCCTTCAATTAGAACTGTTCAGAATCATGAAAACATCTCCCGGTATGAGCAAGTATTGCCGTGTTAGTTTTTGAACGATTTCCATGTTCGCTACCATAGACGCTGGTTCAACTCCAGGCCAAGGCGGTGATTTTTAATTGTAAAACCGTAGGTCTCCTGTCAATGCGATGTTTGGTACGTAGAAAATCCCTACCAGAAGTTGGAACTCCTTCGGGTTCGAGAAAATTTCAGTGGGAGTTGTACAATACGTCAATAGATGTCAGTGCCTAGAAGTGTCAAAGTGTATTCCATAACCAGAAGCCCAATTGTAAAATTTAGAACGTACAAAAATTTAGAAATATGAAATTCCATATTCTATTTTCTACTTATTACCAGTTTTTGCATGCAATAAATCCAGTAGAAAGTATATGCGTTGTACGAACTTTAATTACTTTTGTTTATTTACAACTATATTTATCGCATACGATCCTAACCACCCTGTTGCAATTAAAATGATGAATATGAAGAGCTTTAGGTTCCATTTTAATAATGAACGACCTCTAAACAATAGCTGACAAGTGTAGAAATATTTCTACCTTGATATTTATCATTAGTACTTGATTGCCGAACAATTTCAGAGATTAATGTTTACGTACAGCAACATAACGGAGGTAACGATGAATGAATAGTTTTCCATTCATCGTTATCTCAGTTAGCAACATATTATAAAAACAGCAGCAAAAGAGAAAACTTATTTCTACATATAATTTGCTTGCTACGGCTTGTACAGTTTTTGTTATGGACCATGTCACCCTTTGTCTCTTATTTTTAATTACAAAACAAAACAACTGATGTAACACAGAAATAGCAGACACGTACGTACGAGTAAAAGATATTTCGAAAAGGTCTAAGCTCAGCAAAATGAATTTAAAATTGAATTCATTTTCATTCCAAAGCCGTAAGCGATATCCTGTCGCTGAAGTTACATAGGATACAGTCTAGAATAGATATACTCGAGAGCAAATAAATCGAGACCATTATAGAATTTCATAGCCCTTGCTAGAAATACCGAGGAAGGATACCGTAAACTTAAATATATGGAATAAAAATTTGTTCAATTATAAACTTATATCTAGCAAACAAATAATAGTCTTTTTTATCTCTGCACCTGCGGTATACGTATCATCTACGAACAAAAAGAGGCGTTTATAAATACCTATGGTATTTTGAAATGAATTGCATTTAAAATTCATAAAAACATAGAGTTGAATTTATTAGTGAAATGCTTTTAAATTTATCTAGCAATAGTAATAACTATTAAGTGACTAAAATATAATTATTGATCGACTCCATTAAACAGTATTTTATAATATATGTATGTATACATTTCTCAATTTATTATGTATAAGTAAGTAAATTTTAGAAATAAAAGAAAGCAATTTTTCTAGGTCTGGGGTGATTTTTTTAAAAAAAGAAGAATCAAAATCAAAGAAATCGTTGGAAACGATTTCTATGATCATTGCCGGGGTTCTTTTGTCTAGGAGATATTGAGTTTCCTGAAAACAAATGTGGGGGACTTCCTTTTCGGGTTTTCCTGAGTGTGGTTGCTTTTCGTATATTGATCTAGAATTTTGTAATATCTATCACAATTTAAGTCCAAAAAATTTTCAAATTTACTTACAAGAATGAGAGTATTACGTGCATAGTGCTAAGATGATGGAAAAGCAAGTTATTTCGAGACTTGGGGTGGCCTTTCGTATATTCCTGGGATTTCGAAGAACAACATTCGAGGCAGTTTGCTGTGATATCGTTGGAACACCATTTGGAAGCTGAAATGATTGTTTTGAATTTGGAATTATTATTTGGATTATACTAGAGCAGTTGTCGTACCTGAAGTAAGCGATTTTTTTCATCTTTCGAAATTATAACCGGCATATAATGCATAAAAAAAAATTAAGTTTATCTTTATTTGAATGATAACTGTAAATCTAGTGAATTTAGTTATGTGAGGTTGTATTTGATTCTGTGGGTTAATTTCACGAGCTGTTTAAGTTGGCATTGATCTAGTTATACTTGATTTTATGACGGGAATTTAGCGGGGGATTTGAATTTTATTTATGATATTAAAAATGAGAAATACGAGTTTATAGTTTGGATTAAGATTCTAGAAATCTTATTACTGTGTATCTAAGGTAGTAAAGAACTTACTTACCCTGAGAGAATCTTTAGAAGATTCATTTCTTTGTTCATCAAATTTATTTAACTCTAAATAAATAGATTACACTATATTGTCGTTTCCTTTATTTAATGTATTACAAAAACATCACTAACTAATAACTACTACAGTCACATTAAAGATACTTAAATGTTATAAACTATATTAATATAATAATCAGTGGTTCGGCGGAGTGACGTTATCCTCCCGCGTCCATAGGGTGACTGGCAATTATAAGTGCAACTGTCGTAAATAGTAGAGCAATATTGTGTAACCTTATTTAAATATTTATTCTATCATAAAGCAAAAAATAAGTGATTACTCAATCTCAGTTTTTATTATAGTGTTTAACCCTTATGTGAGCACCCAACTTCACCAACGTTGTTGTGCACCCGGGGTACCCGGGTACCCACCACTAGTTTTAATCACTTTTTGAGTTCAGATGTGAACAGAATCGCTATAAATCGATTTATTAAAATAATTAAACATATTTGAAAAGGAATTAAGCTATATTTACGTTTAAAAATATCGTGTAGTTGCTATAAAGAGAGAACGAAGGAGGGATTCTTGAGCACTCCAGAGCCAATTTTTGGGTACGTCTACGGGAGGGGAAGACCCAGGTATAGAAACGGCCAATGAATACATTGCAAAGGATAAAACCGTTTGGAGTAAGGATCCGCCCGAAATTTCTCAAACTGCTTCCTACAATGTATTGCGGCAAAGGAGTGGTCCACACAGATGTACGGAAACACTGTCGATAGTGGATACGTTCAAAAAAATTATCTCGGTTGAGATGGTCGATCTCATTATCCGCCACACGAATAAAAAAGCGGAGAACGTTTGTAGAAAGTATAATGAAGAGCATCCCGATTCGACTAAATCGTGGCGGCCGGTAAATACGCAAGATATGTTTGCTTTCATCGGAATTTTGATTTGTTCTGGGGCCAATAATTCGAATACGGATCATACTACTGAAATGTGGAAAACGACATCGTATCCTCTCTACCGTGCAGCGATGGGTTTCAATAGATTTCGTTCATTACTGAGATTCGTTCGTTTCGAGCAGAATTCTCTACTCTCTTTGCTTTTCACGAACGCAGCGTTGCACTTTGCTCGTACGTCCCGAAAAAGAACAAAGCCGTCATTTTACTGGCTGCTCTTCGGTTCTCGGGTTCTCTGCCGTGTAGAAAGTTTAAGACAAGATGATCGAAACGTCAAGTAATTTAAACTTTCTACACGGCAGAGAACCCGAGAACCGAAGAGCAGCCAGCAACGACGGCCGTGAAAGCCTAAAGACTACCGTCATTTTACTCTCTACGATGCATTGCGATACTACGATAAACAACTATGCAAAGAGTAAACCTCAGATGATCCATTTTATTATAATAAATATAAGTCCGGCGTCGATACTATGGACCAAATGGTGACGCGGTACACCACGCATAGGCGCACTCACAGGTGGCCTCTTGCCTTCTTTTTCAACATGCTTGATATCGGCGCTCTTGCAGCGTATATTATTTATTATGCGAATAATAGTATGCTCAAGAAAAAGACGAATGAGCGTCGTACATTCTTGCGCCAATTGAGCGAAGAACTCACGAAATCATCGATTGAGGATCGTTCTCTGAATAACCAAATAATACGGAATCATTCGACCAGACTCGCGATCGAAAGCGTGATAGGAGCCCCGATTTCTGCTTCTACTTCTGCTGTTAGAGAAGCTGAACCTCGAGATAAGTCGGGCCGGAAAGTAGTTACCGGCTCATGCCATGTGTGTCACAAACTAACAATAAAAAGACGTAGGAAAACTCGGAAGAGTTGTAAAAACTGCGAGAGACCTGTGTGCGATGAGCACTCAGTGGCGAAAATTACATGTGTGGACTGCAACAATTGAATAAATTTTCATAATATTTACAACATAACTTATCGTATTTGTTCATTTGTTAACTAATAACACCCCAATAAAACATTAATTAACATTAACATTGATTTACAAATGAATATATCGAATTTTTCTCTAGTGGGTACCCGGGTACCCTGGGTGCACCCTGGGACTAACCTTACTTCGAGTCCATTTTTCTATTGCAAAAAAATTTTTTTTTCGGGATCTAGCTATAGGAATCTCTTCGTAAAGAGTTAAACTCTGTAGATCCGAAGGCCCGAATCGAAAAATTTTTTTTTCAGAAAGTTGCGAGCGAAAATGTGACGAGATGGGTACCCGGGTACCCGGGTGCTCACATAAGGGTTAATGCAGTAGGTAACGATGTAAGAAACACAACCTAATTGCCATTTCAGTAAAATCACAAAGAATGTATTATTATATATTGGATAAAATAATATGCAAATCAAACTCAATTTTAAAAAAGAACGGGAAGCGTGAAAAACATTTATTGGTATTTGTAGCTCCATAGATATATGTACGTTAGACGTATGTTACTATCGCTGCAAACGTCTGCCGCCCACCTTTGCTTACTTCGAAAAATTTACTAACTAAGCATCTTCGCTATAATATGTGTACCTTACGTATTTTATTAATTTATATATACCTATTCGCATTCGCAAAACCGACACATGTTCCGCTTCGCTAATTTTTTTGAGATGGTATCTCAGAAGGCGTCGGACATTGCCTTCTGTAAGTAGGCAAGTAACTATCTTTAGTTCTCTTTTGCCGACTCTAAACGGGTTTTTGCTAGTTTTAGGAAAGGGATGACCAGCTTTTTATGTACGAGTTGCCTTTGTCCGCAAGTTTGTCTCCAGAGGGCTTTCTTATGCTGTAGCTCAACCCTAATCTGGGTCTTGAAAACTCCCAGAACGGGTTCTGGTCCATGGAGATAAGTATTGAACCGTTGTTTGATCGTTTGATAAACGATCTCGTTACCCTTAATATAAGAAAGCCCTGGCACCCATACTAGTGTGACTTTATTTGTCTCATACCAACCTAGACTAAAAAATCTTTGCTTTAGAGCATTCCCCGCTACCTGGTCCTCGGTGCGTATATATCTAGATATTAGCTTTCTTCGCCCTCTTTTGATGTGTTCTTGGGCACAAACATCTATGGCAAATATTTTTGCCTGAAAGATGGTTAAGATCTGCCCTAAAGCTTCGGCCCAATAACTCCGATTTCCACTTCTTATATCAATTAATACTACTTGACGTAAACGTAAATGTCAATTGTAATTAGACAAATTAATATTAATCAACATTAAAAATGTTATGACAAGAATCTAAAACTTAAAAAACTTAAAAGGTATTTTATTATTCTAGAACATGCTTGGAATTTTTACCCCAATTCATGTGTAATGAACCATCCAAAAATTATTGATGAAATAATATCATTTCCGGATATATTGCGAAATAGGGTATATAAGTCATACACAACTAAACCAACAGTTACCTACATTTCCTAATGTCCTTTTTTTCGTGCTATTTTGCATTACTATAATATACAAGTATACAGATGTTCACCCATTGTATGGATACAGTAACTTCAATGTGTAGAGAAGCATTTTTAAATAAGGTTAATTAATGTGCAAATACAGACAAACAATTGCTCCTGTTAACCTTTAATCTGGCCACTAATTAAATGTTGCAACACAAACTGAAGAAGCTAACGGGTAAATTATATGTACAAACTTCCTCGTATCGAGTTGCTTTAATTTTGTGAGGGTAAACTTTTTAACAATTTATTCTTTTATCTCAGAAGATCGTTGATGTTTTTCATGTTATTTTTTTCATTTTAAGCTGAAAATACTTCAGACGAATTCGTTCGCATTGCCCAGGGTTCCTTCTATGTGCCTACAATTTTGTTGAATTTTTTACGTTTGCGCACCTTTGGAAAGGATGAAGTCATTAACATTTTAATCCGTAATAATAATTCATCTCATATTTTAAAGAGAGAAATTTTATGTGCCTTAAAGAAATCTAAGGATAATTGATTATGTGGACCTGATGGAGTACCGAGCTTTCTACTACGTGATTATGCAACCGCTTTTATTAAACCTCTCTATCATAAATTTAATTTCATTATACACCAGGTTTACTACACAAGTGTATGGAAGTTTTCAAGAATTTGCCCAATTTTTAAGAAGGTCGACCATGGTAACGTTGAAACTATAGATAGATCAATATTCATATTATCCAAATTTCCTAAAATAGTTGAAAATATTTTATATAGGTGACAGTATCTCCCGTTCGTTATAAAATAGTTCTTAGCATGGTTTTATAAGCAAACGCTCCATTGTTACTAATTTAAGTTGGTTTACGCAATATGTATCTGAGAGTTTAGACAGTCAAGGGCAGGTAGACGTGATTTATATTGATTTTATATATTTATTAATTTGTCAGATAATTTTGTTTACGTTGATGTTAACCAGCTAGTCACAAAGAATATGCAATTGCACTTGACTAAATCTAACAAAGTCGAAATATTACGTTATGTATTTGAAACTCACTTTAGTATTCACACTTATACTACCAGCTTTTTTCAAGCAAAACCTTCACGTCACATAAATTTTAATAATCTTATCGAAATTGAAATCGCTAATACTCATGTAAAAGTAGGTAAACGAAATCACAATGCGTCAAATTTTACAGAAATAATAGCATTCGAGAGAATGATGTAGCTGGCTATAGGTTACTGCATTTAAATATACGTAGTCTTAGAAACAAAGTTGCTGAACTTGAGGCTCTACTAACTGAAACTCATTTTCCGGATATTGTCTGTTTGTCGGAGCACTGACTTTCTGATGGTGAAGCACTTAGTATTGGCATTGGCAACTATAAATTAAGCAACTCTTATTGTCGTCCTAACTTAAAAGGGGGTGGAGTGGCGATTTATGTCCGAAATGGTATTGGTGCTTGTGCCTTGCGTTGTTCTGTTGAGCGGGTAGAACGAAGCTTCGAATATACTTCTATTACGGTTACTTTGGGTACGGTGAGATATGTAGTGGTGTGCCTGTACAGATCGCCGACGGGTAATTTGATTACATTTAGAGATAGCCTGTTTGATTTGCTTGATGAGGTGGTGGATATGGGCCAAACAAGTATACTTTGTGGGGACTTTAACGTAGATTTCTTGGATCAGCAGGGAGCTGCTCAGGGTATTCAAAGTATTCTGGAATATTTTAACCTCGTGCCATATGTGACCACTCCTACGAGGGATGGTCCTACGTCATCGACTTTAATTGATAACGTCTTTGCGGATAGTTCAGTTTATAGATATACTTGTACATCTGGAGATGTAAGTTTCTCCGATCATCGTTATCAGATATTGAAAATTGAAACACCTACGAAGCGCGGTGCGGTAATTGAGTACAGGCGCAGGTTTTGTAGGGAATCAATCCTATATTTCCAATCACTTATGGCGGCTGAGGATTGGGAAGGGGTTTATACCAGTTCTGGATCTAAATTTGAGGTGTTTCACGGTATTTACTTGCACTACTTTAATTTGGCATTTCCGTCGCTAAAGTTTACTGCAAATGACAAACCAAGAATTGAGTGGTACACAGCCGATCTTGCTCGTCAAGCTGAACAGCTTCGAGATTTATACAAACTATTCAAAAGTAGCGGTAGCCGAGCTCTCTTGAACGCATATAACTATCAAAAAGACCAATATAAAAAGCTCGCAAGTAAGACGAAAAGAGGATTGAGGATTTATGAAAACAAAATACAAAATTCTAAAAACAAAAGCAAAACCACTTGGAATATCATTAATAAAATAACAAACCCTTCCGGCAATGATTCCGAATATATAGTATTGCAGGATGTGAGTGGAAATGGTGTTGATGATCCTCAGATAATCTGTGAAATGTTTGCTAAGGAATTTTATGATTTCACTAAGTCTCCTTCGGGTAGTATCAACAATGTTCCTTCTGTGCCCTTAGAAAATAGTAACTTATTTCTAATTCCTACAGACAAATACGAGGTCGAGTGTTTATTGTATGACATCGCTGGTAAGTATTCTGCTGGTATTGACCAGGTCCCTTGTTTTGTTCTAAAATTTATCGCTCCACATATTTCGGAACCATTAGCATATGTAATTAATGATTGCTTTTCTAAAGGTATCTTCCCAGATGAACTAAAAATCAGTAAGGTAGTAAATTACAGGCCTATAGCCATTCCAACTGCAATTACCAAAATCTTTGAAAAAGTTATAAATTCTCGACTTATCACGTGGTTCACTACACAAAAAATATTTTCTGACACACATTTTGGATTTTTGCAAGGTGAATCTACGTCGGACGCAATGTATCATTGTTTGGCTCGCGTCTATAAAGAGATTGACGTCGGGAGTAGTGTGCTCGGTATGTTTTTTGATTTGTCTAGGGCTTTTGACACGCTTAATTATGATATTTTACTTAATAAGATGTGGGCATATGGAGTACGTGGCATCGCCTACGACTTACTTAAGTCTTACCTTTCAAATAGAAAATCTTTAGTTACTGTTCGTGGTCAGGTGGGAAATGTTAAAGGTGAAGACTATTCAACTACAGTAAATATATGTAGCGGCGTTCCTCAGGGATCGATCCTTGGACCAACACTTTTCCTCATTTATGTAAACGATTTGAGTCACTCCTTGCCTTTTTGTGAATTGTCGCAGTATGCGGATGACACCAGCTGCGTTGTTTATGGTGGTGATCTCGACGTTGTTGCCACACAAGCAACCAAAATTGTGGTTGCTATGCGAGATTGGTGTATTAGCAATGATCTTGAAATAAATGCTCATAAGACAGGCTTAGTGCAGTTTCGAGCGGGTGCCCTTTCCAACTGCAGTGCCTGCGTTCGATGTGAGGGAAGCTCCATTCCGGAATGTGGGCAAGTTAAATTCCTCGGACTTACTGTAGATTGCCAGCTAAAGTTTCAAGATCATTGTTCCATAATTGAAAAAAAGTTATGCTCTGCCTATTATGGCATAAGGAATTTAAGAACTAGCGTCGGGTTAGATTCACTTAGGGTATTTTACTTTTCCTATGTAGAGTCGCGATTGCGTTATGCAATTGTATTTTGGGGATCGGCGAGCTGTTCAGGTAGGCTATTTTCATGTCAGAAAAAAATTATCAGATGTATGATGGGCGCATCTACTAGAGATTCTTGTAGACCATTATTTCGCAGGCTGGATATCATGCCTCTTTGGTCGCTCTACTTGTATGAGGTATTAATATTTTACAAACGACACCAAGATTATTTTGTAAGAAATAAGGATGTATATAATAATATGACAACGCGCTCTTGTGACCATTTAAACGTCCCTCTACACAGAACAACGCTATATGAGCGCAGTCCGTATTATCGCTGCGTTGCGTACTATAATGCCTTGCCTTCACGGATTAAATCTGCTTCCCCATTTAATACATATAGAAAACTATTAAGATCGTTCATACAGCAACATTGTTTCTACGACTCCGATGAGTATTTTGATTGTGAATCCTTGTAACTATCGTTATCTTATTATTATTATTATTATTTTTAACATTTATTCTATTGACTTTAATTGTGAAATCATTTATATATATTTTTATTTTTTTATATTTTATATATTTTATATTTTGCTCAGACAATGTGAATGTTGTACTTTCAACTAATCACAATAAAATATATTATTATTATTATTATTTTGAAAAGGTCTTTGACCAGATTGGTTACTCCATATTACTCGACAAATTATGCAATTAGATATTTGCAAACCGCACATGCTGGATAGAAGACAATATATTGAACTTAGAACAAGACAATATTGCCGGCATCTGCGAAACTTTTTTTTTGCAATTAAAATTTATAGTCCGTTGTTTATTAAATGTTGAATAACTACCGCAAGACATTATAACTAAAACAAGATTAATTGTCATCATTAGTTTATATCACCTCTTCATATTATGCAATTATACCTTCCTTTTACAATAAGAAGTACACGGTTAATAATTTTAAATAGATATATCGTTTTTAAAAAATACTATAATTGTTTGCAAACGGTGATTTTAATAATAGCTACAGAATTAATTACATATTTTTAAATTTTATTCATACATACAAAATTTATCTTTTTACGCTACCGAACGTTGTTACATTAATTGTATTATGTTATGAAGGCACAATCAGTACTGCATTGTGCCCTCATAAATCCTATCGCTACTGTTTCCCGTTTTCTATAAATGGTTCAAGTTCAACATATAATAAATTTGTGATTATGGGAACGAGCAACTGGTAGTATAGCGCCTGCGGCAAAATTTGCAGGGCAAGACGGGAGGAAGAGATGGCAATAGCTACGAAAAGGTTTGCCTCGATGCGTGTCCTAAGATTAGATACCACAAGTGTACCACTGCGCTTCTGATCTTATTTTTACCAACGGTCAATGGAAATTGAATTCACTGCAAACGATCGTTTATGCTTAGACACGCAATGTACAATTTTAACACAATCTATCTTAAAAAAAAAATCACGAAATGGTTTCTGCATTCTTACCGTATTTCCTTGAAAACTATTTATATTCCGTTGAGAACAAAGTATTATCCCTGAACGAATTGACCAGAATCCGAGCTTTACTACCGCATAAAAATCGCCATATAAAGCAGTATTTGATAAAGCATTAAATCGATGAACGTTCCGACAAGGGATAATTTAGAATTCGAGATCCGTCTTACCAGGACTCATTTCCGATGAATTGTTGACGCGTAGACTAGGAAGTGACCAATTGGGGTCAGTCATGTGGGACACGGACGATTAAATCTGAACACGTTCGAGCGGCGGCAAATTAACGTGAATTTCAATTTTTATCGTACGTACATATGAACCTACCGACGGCTTATCTGCTTTATAGTGGGACATCTGCATAAATAGTTTCGTGCAACAGGAAGTAGGAATATTTCATTGTTCTGGTGGACATCATTGATAGTAACTGGAGTTAACTCACTTTTTCGCTTTTTCACAATCTTTTTATCAGGATTTGGAAAATATTTACATATACCGAGTGTTCGCTTCCCGCCCTAAATTTCTGTAAATCTGAAGATCTATAAAAAAGTTTTTCAAACACGTAAGAAGTGTTATCGAGATAGACAACTTTTGATGCAAAAATTGACTGAGCCACTTTAATCCTTACCCCTAGGAGCTACCTCCTTAAAAATCTTAAATCGAAAACGGTATCGACTAACACCTCATGTTATGGTCTTTTGAAGCACTACATTTTGGCGTTTAATTTTTTTTATAATTGATCGATTTGTTTCCCAAATTTTTCAGAAAATCTTTTAGCTTGTTTTGTTTTCTATTTCTAACTTGTCAATATATTTTAAAAGCATCGGAACAAAAACCAATATTAAAAACCTTTTTGTACTCATATTGCATAATAGTTCCCTTCATGCGTCCGAAAACGTAGGTGAAGTAGTATTTCACGCACTAGTCCGTAAAGTGAAATTAGTACCTACTGAAGGAACCAGTTGTATACAAATGCATTGAGATTTCCGGTAAAAAAAAGCAAAGCAACTAAATTATCAAACATTATCACAACAGAGCTTATAATATACATATTTGACAGCATAATTAAAAATATTTGTTGCTAAATACAAAATATTATAGTTATTATTAAGTCGTTTTACTATTAAATATAAAAATAATTGAAGAAGATAAGTTATATATTAAAAGAGGGAACATAACAAATATTTAAATTAAAATTGTCTTAATCTTTTTTCTTATTACAATTTTCGAAACCAGATATTGACTCCCCAGGGATTATGCGGTTTGTTTCAGTTGGTTTTTGGTTGTAATGGTAAATTAATATTTATATTATTATAATAAGATATATCTTTCATAATTATATTTTCAGAAGTTGAACTAGATTGTGGTAGAGTCGAGGTCGCTGGTTGAGTCAATTTCTTTGCCAACTCAATTCTGCTATATAAGGAATTCTCCACTTATCCTTCTACATCTGCCGCTGATGTCCATCGTCCATGCTTTTTATCGGAATGCAGGTCGCCTCCTTGAGCGACTAATGATGTTGCTAAACTTCGTCGAAATGTATAGTCACTTGGTCTATTAAGCTGAAGATGTTCAGCTATTTTCATTGGAATTTTACCCGTAGTATTGAGACCAACCGGTGAATTTATACACTTGCTATTACGATACGTTAAAAAGAATAGATGTCGTGAATTGCTCGTCCTTAAATGTGCGTACTGCTGAATTCATGTAATCCATTTCAGTTTAATTATAGTGAAGGTAGGACTGTTATCAGTTTTTGTTCGTGGGATATTAACAATAAATAATTCAGCTTTCAACTCAATATCTCAATATAGTCGGACCTGTATATAAATCGTTTGCATAGATGTAAAGTATACGAGTACATTTAGTGAAAACCAACTGCATTTCATGTTCTTTTTTTTGTATTTTCTAAGAAACGCATCCTTTTTACACTATTAGATTACGATAGCCCCGAATGGAAACACTCAGCTGTCACCCAATTAAGCATTTTAAAAATATAAAACTCACATTAAAAATGTTAAAAGCAATCATAGTTACATTGCAGTAAATTTCACATTCTTTTCCTCGACGGATTTAATTCGTGACCGAGAAGGTTAATGGGTGATAAACTATTCCTCAGTAGCTCGGCTGGGCATACTCGAGTTTTATGACCCGTATTTCCCCAGTTATTGTAAAATTATTTATATTCTCCTCGAGACATTTATCTATTGTTGAAAATATTATTTTTTTTTTAATGTCGATGAAGTTTCGAAAAGGTCAACTTAAATTTTATCGCATAAGCATGCTGTGATATAAAATATATCACACAATATCATCACATTATCCACTAATACAAGCTGCAAACAATGCTGATTCACATAAGTATTTATATGTTTCAACAAAAGTCGAAGAAACTTAATTTAAAATTTAATAATAAACTGCAATGATCCTTGATATTGTTGAATACCATTTCAGAATTTGAGTTATTTAATTTTATTTCAAACAGAATCATTAATAATTACAATTTAAAAAATAACTTATCAAGCTAGAGCCTTCCAACGACTGAACAGAAAAGAATCAAAATTTGACAGTTGATATAGATTCCTATAATTAAGTTGTGAACTAACTAAATTAAAAATTAAAAATAAATTAATGTTTTATTAACATAAGTTACTTAGAACTAAGGGAAAAAGGACGCTATTTGTTCGGAATAAACAATTAAAAATTTGTTACGTGATGCGGGAAGTTTCCCGAGAATCAAAGCAAACTTGACAACTTTGGGAAGACGCAAATTTCATCGGAATTACCTTCGCTGAAATGAAATCCATGAATCTATGAAAAAAAAAAAAAAGAAAAAGATTTATTTAGAAAATTTAACATAGAGAAGTTTTGGCGTGGATTTGAGAAAGTTGTTTTTTAGGAATCAGTGTTAAAAGTAATTCAAAAATTTACAAAATCAATGAAAAGTATTCCAAAATCAATAACAACAATTTAAGATATCTCAGCTGAAGTGGCGGAGAGCAGAATTTCGTGATTTCACGATATAGAAGACATCGAGATCCGGAAAATCACTTCGTTTACTGCGAGAAGCCAATCCAGGACACATTTGGACATTGAAAATTATTCGCAAGTTCGAGACTGGACCAAACCTCGACCAAAAACGGTGGATATTCAATTTCTTATCAAATTCCGTGACGTTACGAATACTTGTGCTAAATGAAAAGATAGAAAACAGTTAATATAATTTATATAATAATCAAAAAGTTCAAAAATAATTACCCGCAAGCACTCAGAAACTTGAATTTGTATGATATACAAGTTCTATCAATTGTAACAGCTAAGATGGTCAAGTTACATAAAAATTTCCAAGTTATTGTTCATTGATGTTACTATTGAAGATATATTTGTTATTTAGGTTAGGAGATTAGATTTCAATCTAAAACAGACAAAACGGTTAACCGAATTAGAATTCTTTAAATTAATTTAGCCAAGAGCATAGAACCATTTATTTTAGGTTAATTTTTCGGAAGTTTGTTACAGCTTAATTTTTCTGTCGCTTCACATTTGAATTTTGACATTGAGATATGCAAATTTGCATTCTATTTGATATTAATATATTTTATTTTACTTTAACTGAATATTTGTTCTTTTATTGAAAATATCCAACACAATTCGATCACACCACTCACAGAAGCACGCCATCTTAAGTTTTGGCGGTAGAATTACACTATTGTTACCAACAAGTTTCAGTTCGATTGCGAACTGTACAGTGCACGTGAGCTAACAAGAAAAAGAGTGTGCCCAGAAAGGCGGCAAATTTAATAATAAAATTATAGCAATTTACCCCAGGTATTTTCGTATCGTTCAATTCGAACACCTTTAACGACCCTACCTACATTTTTAGAAATACTTGAATATATTTAAACTTATAATGCCGCAGTAGTATACGTGCTTAGAATAAATAAAGACATTGCTTTATCTGTGCTGCAAGTTCAAATGTGGGGATCTAATGCTCATGCAATGAAGATTATAAGAGTTATATTCGAAAATATTCATATAAAATCAAAATATATAATACACATGTAACGAAAGTTTAAGGTAAGAAAACAAAAAACACCTTTGTTATGTTAAAAAAATCATTTTGGGTGCTTTTAATGTTCAGAGAGATATGATACCAATCCTAGTGAATGTGGAATTTGTTATAGCTCACCAAGAAAACAAACAAACTGAGAATTGGTTTTTTCTCCGACTTGTCTCCCCATGACAAAATCATTTGTTTTAATTGCAAAAAATAACGTGGACTTTGATAAATTGAATCTCGTTTAATCTGAAGTGCCAAAAGTGCCTTAAATATGTTGTTGGATATTACGAAACAGCGAATGTAGGAACCGACGCAAGTTTCAAGGAACGCGAGCAATTTTATTGATTTTCTATTTATAAAATGTTTATATTTTAAACCACCTTTTTCAGGAAATCGCTTTCCTTGAAAAGTTTCGTTTTCTGACCTTTCGAAACATATCTCAAAAATTAATTGAGTAATCAATATATTTATATCATTGTATTTAAAAATATTACGGGAAAAATTACAATCAGTGCTTTTTCTTTGATTGACTGGTATTTGGAGAGAAAGTAATTAATTGAGTGAAAATTTCAATGCTTATTTTAGCAGGCAATCGACCATTAGCAAAAGAAATTTTTATAAACCTTTGGGTGTGATGCTACTAAGCAAATCAGTGAAAAAGGGATTGCCGATTCTCAACCTTTAAATTTTGAGACACAGATTACATACGATACAAGTTTCGGTTCAGGCCGACAAGTTCTTTGTTTGCTCTAAATTATCTCTTTCTACTTGAAGTGTGTTGCAAATACGTTATGAAGAAAATAAAATAAAAACTCATTGCGTAGGAGGCGCACAAACTTGAATTGTAGGAACGAATCTCGCTCGCCTCTTCAAAAACGGTCATATCCCCTTTCAGACGACTAACATGAAGAAAATATAACTAGTTATTAGTTAACAAGATGTGTATACACCACAAGCGCAGAAAACCGATTACTTTATCACAAAGTTATTTTCTAATCACACTAATTTTAGAAGCATCCAGCCGTACTAATTTGAATAGCCATGTCAATAAATGAAGAACTGAAAGTATATTGCATGCTTCAAACAGGATTCTCTACGCACATAAGAAATGAAGCAAATCAGAAAGCAACATAAAATCATTTAGTTGAGATATTAATGCAGAGAGCGTCCCCGTGAAGATCGAATCTCGATCTCTAGAATAAAAAAAACTTTTATAAAGATTAATGCTAATAACCAAAACATATTTTTTTCTACCGTGATGTTTATCTTCATTATGCGAATTACATTCCATGTAAACCTTTTTCAATCGATGTAAAATTGATGATGTTTCCTATAGAATTTGTATAGATATTTAATTTAGTGGTAACTTTTTACAACGAATACAAAAATTAAATAACCTCATTCTGATCCGATCTTCTTCAAATCAATACCACTTTCTTCAGAAATATGTTCTGAAAAGAATTATTTGTTATCTTCTATGATAGACCTTTGGAATAAGACCACTTTTTGTTCCTTGAACCAATAATAATTTGTGACTAATAGCAGATTGTGAAAAAAAAGAAATTCACATCTTTATATGCACAGAATCTTCTTCTCGAGTTCTAAAGATTTTTCTAGAAAACCAAAACCGGTATTATAACGTAGAAAGAGGATCAGTATAATTTGTTTGATTCTTGTTGAGGAAAGCAAAGCTGCATGCGCGAAGCCGCGATTATACTTCAATATTACGGAGCATCTACACAGAGAAAAATACGTGCTCACCTTAAATAAATTTGTCTTGGACCAAATAAATCTACGTTTTGAACATCCGCCAGACATACACTTCTTAAGGCGAGAAAAGAACATTTCTTTACAGTATAATCTTGACGTAAGAGCCGCAGTCTTGAATGAAACTACTTTTAGTCTCCACTTAAGAATCTTGCATTAAAAGCAGTAATGTTTGAGTAAAATGCTAGAATTCGTGAATTAAATTACTTTTCACATCGTTTTAAGAATAGTAGTACTTACCTTAAAATTATAACGTTTTATACAAGGATAAATATTTATTTCTATAAAATAAAAAGTACATATTATTTATGTGAAGTAAATGCTTGGTTTTTTTTTTTTGGAAACAAGTAGTTTTAACGGTACCTTATTTGCAAATAAGGAGGAAGTTTTAAAAATGATAAAATATCATATAGTGCGACTTAATCATTTTAGTAATAAATTAGAAACAAATCCACATTCCTTTAATTGCAATTTAATAGTAAAGTGGCTTTCCTACACAACGTGTTAAAGCAAGAAAAGTATAATCGGCGAAAGACGCATATGTGTTGTTACGATCAGGTGTGCGTGGCGTGCGGACGCAGTGTGTGCTCCACCTGATGCAACTTAGTAAGAAAGCGGTACACACGAGTATGACGCTTGGAGTCGCTGTAATGATTAATAAAAAAAAGCAAGATCCAAAATGTAACGATAACTTTATTGTAATGATAAAAAAAAGAAAAAAAGAAAAAACTGGCCACGTGGTTGCTGATTTCTGATGTTATGATTAATGTAAAAAAGAACAGCACGTGGTTGCTGTATTCTGATATTAAAATTAAGGCGAAAGGAAGAAATAGCACGTGGTAGCCGAATTCCTGAGATTAATTTACAAGTGACGCAATTAATCCGTTTCTATAAGTGAATAGTAAATGACTGCTAGTGAGAGCAAAGTTACTGACAATTACAAGAATATAAATAGCAACAGTAATGAAACAAAATAAAAGAGAGCGAGAGATACGTTTTAAATAGGATTACTTAGCTGTAGCTTGAAGTTGAGTTCGAAGCTTTTGTGTATGCTGGAGGGCAGCATGTGGTTTCTGTGTTCCGAGTTAAAAAAAGAGGTCGTTGCGACGGCAAAATTAACTGAAGAGAACAGAGAGCGCGCGTAGCGGGCAGAGCCCTTATAAAGGCTCGGTAGGTAGCGAAAAAAAAGGATGAACCAATAGTAAAGTCAAGTGATGCACAAAGGATCATAAAAAAACAAAGCGTCTAAGAGTTTGGCGCTTAAATGAATAAATTTAAAATAAGCGAGTTTAAATTTCCTGGCGCGTAAGTTAAATATTCCCGCGCGAAAAGGAACCGCTAAGTGACGTAACGGTTTTTCTAAAGTCGTAATTGCAGTTGCCAGATTAAAGTAAAGAGAATGAATTTAAAATTGCCTTCAAAATAACGTTTATATCGCTGATGTTGTCTATGATTAAAAAAGCGAAATGAATTATTGAAATCAATGTCATTTTCGATTCAATGCAAAGTGTAACAGTGTTTTACAACCATTTACTTTGCTGAAATGGTGCATGTCCTTACGTAAAAATTAAGAATGAAGTAATATAAACGGTACTCTGTTTTAAATAACGAAGTAAATTGCGTTCGCCTACGTTTGGAATAACTTATATTTGCTATCCGTAGTTTTGGTGGATGCGCCGGCTATATTAAATTTATATCGCCTTGAATTGTTGACAAAATAGTACAGTTACATGCCGATATAGACAGATACACTGTTTAATTTAAATTCTAAATATTTTGCGCGTAAACAAAAAACGATATTAATTAATGTCGCAGAATATATCTCGTATCTATTTTCATCAGCATTTCAATCACATTTCAAATTAATACAACATGATTTGAAATTTCGTACATTCAGGTCGGCCTTTCAAATTGGCAATAGGCCATTAATATTCTCTCAGTTTTAATGAATGCACATACATCGAATATACCCATAATGAAATGAATACACGATTATGAACAATATCTTTTAGTAGCAATGTCCAGCAGTAATTTTATTTTAGTATGGAAAATGACTAATCTGGAATTTTATAAAGCATCTTAGATGCAACCTGTAGGTAAAAGGTATTATGGTGGATCGCTTAAAAGCCTTCCACTTTCCGCTTGGACCTTTAGAATGCACATTCTTATCTCAGCCCTTTTCATGGTAATGTTGAGGGACCTGTCTCTTTGATTTTTCGTTTGATTTAACTTACACATATTCGGTCTAGTGTAAAGCACATCGCATCCTCAAGGTTTTTTGTTAACAAACAGTCTTTGTTTGGCGAAGCGGCCCTACACATAAAATATTTTTTGTCGGCAAGTTCATTTTAAGACGATCCAGAGAAAATGTGTAGTAGACGTTATGTTCATAGTATGTGGTAACGGTTATCATTTTATATCAATGGGTGCATTGTAGAAGAAATGCTATACTATTGAATTGCATTTTTCTCTGTAATAGTTAAAAGTATCTTTCATACATCATATTTCCAACAAAAATTGCTTAATATAAAATATCGTACTTATATTAAATGTTGTTTTTTGAACTCATCTAGGTATTGCTATGTTATACGATGTTATTATGCTAAATGGAACCCACAGAATCGATGACAATCAAAATTGTTTATATAAGTGTATATTTCATCTATATTATTTATTGTAAATTTATATAATAATTCCGACTAACAACTTACTTGTATCGTATAATTTTCAATTAATGCTTGTAACCATGGATTTTATGGCATGTGTATGTCTTTCGATGAATGTTCGACGTGGAAATTTTAAT
This sequence comes from Cetonia aurata, assembly GCA_949128085.1. Lineage (NCBI taxonomy): Eukaryota > Metazoa > Arthropoda > Insecta > Coleoptera > Scarabaeidae > Cetonia > Cetonia aurata. The sequence continues at coordinate 7,604,095 of OX421885.1, forward strand.
TCTGTTGTATCGTTGTAAACGATTTCTTTTTGGTAGTTGCCGGGGTGCTTTCGTCTAGGAAATATTGAGTTTGTTAAAAACAAATGGGAGAGAACTTCTTTTTCGGATTTCCTGGGAGTAGTTCCTTTTCGAAATCATTATTTAGAAATTAATTTATTTATCACTATAAAATTTATAAAAAAATTACTTACTAAGATGAGAGTATTACGTGTTTTGTGCTAAGAAGATAGGTATCCAGTTATTTCGAGATTTGACGTGGCCTTTCGTCTAATCCTGGGGTTTTGAAGAAAAGCAGTTTTGCCTGTGAGATCCTGGTACACTTCTTGGTAGCTGAAATGATTTATAATATGGAAAACCTAGTAAATTTTGCTATGTGAGGTTGGACATGATTCTGATCTTCTGTGAGTTATTCCTATGAGCGTTTTTTGAGTTGAGGCATTGATTAACTGTGTATGGTTATATGATGGGAATTCGGCCGGAGATTTGAATTTTATTTATGTTTTTAAAACAACAAGTATAAGTTATTAGTCTGGATTAAGATTATGGAAATTTTATTATAGTGTATCCATTTAGTAAAAGAGTCTGCTACAATTAATTAATTTTACTTATTATTCAGTTTTTTTCTTCCCTTTTGTTGAGGGTATAATCAAAACCGTTAGAGGGGGCGGATTTACCGTTCATTGCCACCTATCATTTGAGATCTGGCTTATCTGAGAGGTATTGAGAGCATAACTGATGACTCTGGGTGGTGTTTAGTAAAATTAAAACAGTTGTTTACTTAATAAAATTTAATTGAAAACTTAAAATATTTATCTACAAGTTTCGTAGCAGTATATTTATTTTTCTTCTTGTACTCTTCACGCATAAAGCAATAAAAAATTGAAACATTAAATAAATAAATAAATATTTTATTGTTGCATTTGTCTTAATTTTACTAAGTTTTTTAATAAATGCAAATACAGTGTATGAAACGGTGCTACCCTTTATACATTTCATATGCCCATGTTTCAATAATCTAAAAAAAAATTGTGACTGCTACCAAAGGATATATCTTGCGAAAGTACATACGCATACATTCATAACCGCCATATATGTATACCATATATGTATATTACAAACATTTTATAAAATATGAAAGATATATTTCAGCTTCTGCTTTCTCTGGCATCTGAGGGAATCTATATAATAAAAAAGAGTCCTAAAAAATAAAGACAAAAATTATAATCATGAAATAAGTAGGACTAATTACACAAGATCTATTAAGTTCGGGAAAACCAATAAAAAATAAGTTATCCATGTGACTTAAAATACCACCATTTATTTTATAAACTATAGAACTGTCAGGCGAAAAGGAGTCCAAAAACAGCAGCTACTAATATTTAAAGAGACACGTTTTTGATTTTGTTTCCCTACCCTTATATGAATATCTTGGTATATGGGTAGATCTCTGAATGACTTTTAAGTAAACTTGACAAAATGAAGCTGTGTTTACATTTTGTAACATTTGTTAGTAATTCAGAAAATTCGTTTTGTGCATGTTGACTCTACAGGGTGCCCGTTTATATTTTGACCCCTACCTATTTAAGATTATTATTTAAGATAGAAAAAAACTTGAAATAAAAGCTTATGGGATTTTTGCTCTGTTATCTTTTACAATTTTCAAAGTTGATAGTATCTCATAAATTGGTAGACAAATGAATATACATTGCATTTTTTAAATGCAATATTGTATGTGTATTGTCAGATAGTATAAAAGACCCCATTTCAATGGTTTCGAAATTATATATAGTATTGTTAATATTTGAATTACTCGTTTAAACTGTATCAGTGAAAACTCTAGGTGGCAACAGACGTTTTCATGACATATTTCAATATTTAGTATGCTTTAGACCGTTAGTGTTTAGAAGAAGACAAGAAGCATAATAAGAGACCAGCAAGAAGATTTAACTATAGTGCTTTATTTTGAAGCTAAACATTTGAAAAGTAATTTTGCCATAAGTAACTAGTTAGGAAATACTAAAAGACCGATACGTGACGCTTCACGATATATTAATTGAAGTAAAAAAAAAATTGTAACACCTTAAGAAGGTATAAGTATCGACCTAATAAATTTATGCCAGTGCAAACATTAACCGGGAAACATAAAAGGCAGAGGCTGGAGTTCTGTGAAGAAATGCTAATTCGTATTGCGTACTGCACTTTTACAACGGTAGGAACGTTTAACCGAAAAAGTAAACATTCCTGAACCGCCAAAAATCTGCAAAGAATTCAGGCAGTGCTTTATCATGAAAATTTAAATGGTCACAGATATTTAATCTATTACAAAATGACAAGGAAGTCTGAAGATTTACCTCTAATACAGTGTAATAACATAATTTGGCAACACCTCATAATGTTCTACCTGTCACTAATTATTTGGACAATAAATATGGTTTTTGGATCGGAAGACATGGTATACTTAGATGACCATCTGGATTCTGGATTTTAGGTCGGGGAAGGTGGTTAACTAACTACCTCCCCTAGGTGGCATCGCTCGCCCACAGCCTACTCGAGCCAGCCCAAACTGAGCGTGAGCTCAAGCAGAGCAGCAGGCAAGGCGCCACCAAAATCGGCCATACTGGGCCAGTACTCCCCCAGTATGGAACCTCTAAGTTGGACAAGCGCTGGGCAATCACATAAAATGTGTTGCGGCGTCTCGTCTTCTTGGTAGCATGCCCGACACAGTGGGCTGGTAGCCAAACCCATGCGGTGCATGTGTTTGTTTAGCTTGCAGTGGCCGGTCAAAAGCCCCACAAGTTGATGTAAGTTACTGCGCGAAAGCTGCAGGCAGTATTTTGCTGTCTTCGGTGACGGCCTGGGGATGACCTCACGCGCTTGACGGCAGGTGGTTATGGATTTCCATCTATTCTCATGAAGAGTGGAAGTCCATTGCGTTATCATGGTGTTGAGTGTAGCCGACGAAATAGGGAGAACTGGTTCCGGTCCCACAAAGTGGGAGCGCGAGCCCCGCCCCGCCAGCCTATCAGCAGCCTCATTACCTAGGTTTCCTTTATGGCCTTTAACCCACTTGAGTGTCAGGGCATTGTCGATAGCGACCGCTTCTAGGGCTTTGTGACACTGAAGTACTAAGCCCGAAGCGATCCTATGATTATTGAGAGCCTTAAGGGCAGCCTGACTGTCGCTATAAAGGACAATACGCCGTCCCCTAATGCCCTTTGCTGAAATTTCTTCGGCGCCGTGCAGGATTGCTAACACCTCGGCTTGAAAAACCGTGGCAAACCTGCCCAGCGCCAGTTCTAGATTGAGGTCAAGGTCCGAGGAGAAAACTCCGGCCCCTGCCCCCATTTTCGTTTTCGATCCATCTGTAAAGATGGCGATGGAAGATTGCAGTTCGATCTCAGGGTCAATAAGAACATGGTAGTGCCTGTTAAAGGCAAACACAGGAGGCACAGTATCCTTTGCGGCACCAAGGAGAGGCACCTTGGCGGCGGCCTCATAAATGATGCTCGCGTGGCCGCGTCCTCCACCCGCCACGTCCAGAAGACCCCGGGATCTCAATCTTGTAGCCGCCCTAAGCGCCGCCTCCTCCACAAACAAGTCCAGAGGGGGAACACATAGGATGTGACTTAGATGACCAGCAAACAGCCCTGATCTGAACCCCTTGAATTTCTTTTTGTGAGGTTTCTTTAAAAGTAAAATATATTACGTAAGGCCAGGTACCCTCAACATTCTTCAAGAAAGGCCAAATGAGGAAATATTGATTTTAAATAGAGACCATTATTTTAAATGCAATTACAAGAAAGTTCACGAGAGGAGGTTAATTGTATAAATAATGACGGTGGTTATGTTGAAAATATTTAGTATTTTAGTTTTTGTTATTGTTTTGTTTTTGATAACTTATTTAGTTATCTTTTCTTCTTTCTATTAAATTTCATACTTTTCTTCTCTATATGGGAGAGCATAGGAGTTTTTGAAGTTCTTTTTATTTAGTTGAATGCCTAGACCTTTGTATGGACAATTTAAAATTATTTTGAATTATGTAAGATGTTCGAGAAAAAAGATCCATAGTTACCTCTTTTTAAATGGAACAGCCTGTATATAATGAATGAATTTAACCATAAATTTCACAGTTCAACCAAAGTAAGTTTTGAATGTTGTTAAATAATGATAAATGGTTTATACATGCTTAGTAGTGATGTCTAAGCCAACTGAATTTAAATAAATTGTATTAAATGTAGTCCTCCGAAAAATGAAATGCTAACCACGAGAAAACTATTCATATTAGGCATAGGGAACCCTAACATATTTTCAAAGAGAATTAAATTCTACGTTGGATAGTGTCATCAGATATAGGATGTTCTATTTAAAATAAGAAAGTTAAGTTACTGCAAAAGTCATCAAACTTAAACAAGGATTTATTAACATTCAGTATAACCGTGTGACTAAAATTCCACTTCATTTCATTGCTTAGCCTCTTAGCTAAATGATGAATGTAGGTAGATGTGTTTAAGTTTGGATTACACAGTAAAAATCAAACTTGAATTTTGTACTGCAACTTCATAAATTTTAGATATCTCAAAAACCGATGGCTTTAGGAATTTGGAGTATTACATAAACTTGCCCTAATTTGGTCTTTAGATTCTAAATATGTCATTGTATACGGGATGTTCCATTGTTTCTCGAACAACTTGTATAATTCAAAATAATTTTAAATTGTTCATAGAAAGGCGTCTAGCATTCAACTAAATAAAAAGGATTTCAAAAAATCCTATACTTTGCCATATAGAGCCCGCGCCGTATGAGGTAGCCCACCCTGTATATACTGCTGTGTACTGACCAGTTGAAGTACCAACAAAAATGTAAAAATGAAATTTAAAATGAAAAATTAAAATAGCTAGCTCAAATGATAACAATATTCTTAAGGCGCAAAAGAACAATTAAACTCGGGGTTTCAATTTTAAAAAGAAAATTGTGGGTTAAAAGAAAACTGACTTTCATTTATACTCCAAAAAACCATTTAAAAGGTTTAATTAAAAATAAAAGAACAGTAATTTTGAATGATATAAAAATTCTATAATTTTATTTAAAAAAAAAAAGAAAAAAAAACGTTAAATACAAACTTTGCAGAAAAAAACCTTGGACAAGATCCTGGTCGAAATAAAACTGCTGGCTTTAAATTACAAAAGGATGGTTTAAAATCCTTTTACTAAGCAAAAGAAAACAAAAAGTTCAGGAAGATAATAAATTTCTGCAAATCAATCCACGTGGTCTCAAAATTAAAACAACTAAATTACACGTGGAAAATTCCAGTAATTTAAATAAATGAAAATAAAAAGCAAACACAATGCTTTTATTCACCCAACCTGAGGTGATTAATAAATAATTACAAAACAGAAAAATTAACAACGAACTAAAAAAAATTACTCTTTTAAACTTAAACTATCTTCCTGCACGCAAAAATAATAACAGATCTTATATCTAAAATGTGTACACAAAAATACAATATCAATTATTATTAAGTGAGTTCCTTGATTAACAATCTTAATTCAAAAATGTGAATTCAATGCTTGAAAGTGAAAATCTCAAAATGGCAGAAATGAAATACAAATTTTTATATATCTAAGTATCAAATTCTCCGGGTGCGTGCGAAACAACGCACCAAGAGCTGTCCGTAAACAGACTCGCAAAAACAAAACAATATATACAATACCCGTGAAAGCAAAATGTACAAATGAATGAAATTAAAATAAACAACTGAACAATAAAATAAATAGATTAAACAATCCAAAACATTAACGCTCTTATATAAAAATAAAACAATTTGAAATTTCTCGCAACATTGAAAAACTCTTAACGGAAATAACAAGAAAAAGAAACTGATTTTACGCAAACCGGGTTGCCAGACCACAGCAATACGTATACACTTTCAAAATCATCGAAAAGTGGTCTTTCATACTAACAATACACAGCGTGTTCCATTTAAAAAAAAAATGCAAGTTGTATTCATTTGTCTACCAATTTATGAGATACTATCAACTTTGAAACTTAGATAATAGAAGGAAAATCCTATAAATTTTATATTTAAAGTTATTTTTTATATTAAATAATAGAGCAAGTAGATAGGGCTCAAAATGTAAGCGGACATCATATACAATTGGTTAAATTGTACTTTTTATTTATAATCTAGATTTAAATTAATGAAAAATACTCAGCATAACACTACACACTTTCAAACACTTAACCACAAACTTCACTATACTGGACGTACGTTTCAACAGCGAAGCTATCATTAGAATAGCTTGGTATTTACTTTGTTTCTAAAATATTTCCAAGTTTGTTACACTTCCTGTTAACCGGAAGTCGCAATGAACTTTGTTACTTTAAATGGAACGGCCTGTATATTATTACATTTTTAAATTCAGCATAAAATTGTATGACCATTACAACTAGAGTTGAAGATAGGTATCTTTGTTCTTTGACAATGATATATAAAGCTTCACTTAGAAACTATTTGCTTAAGATAAAATTCCTACAATTTTTGCAAAACTATTGAATTATTCATTCAAAGAAATTTTACTTATTTATTTTTATATTTACTTTACATTAAAGTTACGCAAATATTAATTCATCCCTATCATAGACAACTGTACACAATTACATCGAGGAAAATGTTATTGTTGTATTACTTTTTAAAAAGATATACAAAATAATTTATATAAAGTCATTTTATTGTCTAACTTGAATTTCAAAGATAAAATAATATATAGGGCGTTTTATTTAAAATAACGGGGCCAGTATGCGTTCATCTATTTTTAGAACATTAGGGGTAGGTCGAAATATCTTCCGTTTATGCAACATTGAATCGTATACAATTTCTGTAGGTTTTTAGAAGACAAGTAGAGCTGTAATCAAATATCTAGTGTTTACTAAGGCAACCTGTACATGGTACCTATTAGTGGTTTATTTATAAAATACACAAAGACACCTAATTTATAAATATTTCCACGAATTTAGTTTAACTTTTTTTTTTTGTAACAAACATTAGGGAATCGAAGAGATTTAAAATACTTAGGCCAGGTCAAGGTGACGCGTTGGGCCCTGTGGGCTTGAACTTAGTTATGGAGAAGGCAAGGAATAAACCTTGAGCGTATATGTTTGATGTGGCTATATGAAACCGGTGAAAATCAATATATTCACCTTTGCAACGATTTTGTAAAGTTCGAGAGAGAAAAACAAGATAAAAAAAACATGAAATGAATGAAGGGGTGGGAATCTTCAACTACCTGGGAATTGATATAAATAACAAATATAATGATATAAGAGGCTGTAACAGGACACCACAGTCTAATGATCTGACCCCCAAGCAAGAGATACATCCCGATTGATATCTATAAGAAATGTGTATTCAGTCCAATACTTTCTTCTGATGTGTGGGTTTCAGTACCAAATCTGAAAGGTAAAACCTTAAATGTGGAAACATTTTATTTAGTTATGCGTAATGTGAAAGTCAAGCAAAATCTAGAAACAAGTCCTTCAATATAGACACCAGCATTATCAACAACTCGTTGGCAGAGATGTGGAAGTCGTAGTATTCCTTTAGAATCGGCTGTTGTTGATGGTTTTGATGGAGCGATCTATTGCCTGCATAATCTTGGGAACAATTCGGAATAAAATGTCACAAAGTGGTTCCTTCCTTTTTGGAATCAAGTCAAAGTCACATGGACTTAAATCCGATAAATATGAAGAATGGAAAAGTACTTCCCATCTCCAGTGATTATACGATATTATCCTGCAAAATGATGGTAGGGTTTTGCAATAAATGTAGTCGCTTTCATCGCAAAGTTGACTTTAGGCTATTTTCCAAAACCTGAAAGAAATATTGTGTATTAGCAGTCTGTCTTTGCGGTACGGTATGCACTATGAGTGCATACCGTACTGCATCATAGTCGAACACAAGAATTACGAAACCGTTCACATTAGTAGTGGTAGGAGGAAGTTTTGTTTGATGTGGTGACCCGGAGTAACGCCATTTATTGTGGTGGCGCTTAAGTTTAGGTTCGTACGATCTAGCCTTATCAAGCGTATTAGTGCGACCTAAGAAAGCGTCTCTTTCGCGATTATAATGTTCAAAATGAATTTGAGCGGCAACGTATCGTATCCTTTGGTGCGTTTTCGTCAAGTTATGTGGGAATCACTGCAATGCAATTTTCCTCATTCACAGGCGATTCTTTAGAATTTGCAGCACAGTCGTGTGCGATAATCCTGTCTCGTGGCCTAATTCAGCAATCATCTAACGTCGATCTGCGTTCAACAACACGGCAACACGCTGCACAAGCTGTTCATTGACAATAGGGCAACCTGGTCGAGTCTTAAGTGTGACACTCTCACGCCCCTCATTGAAAACTTTAACCCACCTCGCTACTATTCAATATGATCACATTGCTTCCCCACACGCTTCAATAAGGCTTACATGACATTGTCTTGTTGTGAAATCACGCGCACTTTAAATTTTCAACTAACTTGACGAAAGCACAGGCCACGATATTTTCTCATAGAAGAGAGTATTTTCTTTGCCATACAGCATACGCTTCGATTCGGAAGGAAAAGTCCATTTATTGTAAGATAGGTGGGAATAAGTCACTTTACTTCCAGGGCAGTGTTGCCACTTTCTAAGGTTGCAGCGCTCGTATATACACATTAAGAAAGCTAATATTAATACAATTCCAACTTGATTTTTCATAGGTCCACTTCTACTACTTATAAAGTTTACACTATGGATATAATAAGTATAGCAAAAATGTACTTGTTATACTTAGCAAATCGGTTAGTAAAATTTACTTCTAAAATTCTGAATTCCTAGTGAATTTGTTAACTCTACAACTTAAATTATTACACCAATTGGATTATGTGTAAAATCTAATTTTAGAGGTTTAACAAAACCGTTCTCTTAATGTTATTAAAAAAAAAAACGTGTAAGTAAGTTATTATAAGCATTTAGTTAAATGGTAGTAAATTTAACAAAACATTTTTACTGTGAATAATCGTCTATAATACACAAAATAGTCAAATAAAAATTTAATGGTGTAAGTACGTATATGTAGTTTCCGTCACGATATTTTAAAATGACATCAATTCGTACTTATCGTATTATAAGGGTTACAAGGGTTACAAAACGTTTACAGTAATTGTCTATTGAGGGGTATTCCGAAAAATTTAAAAGGGACTTACAACTGCTGTTCTAAACAATTAAATATTAATAATATAATCAATATAATTAAACATTAATTCAAAACCAATCCATAGTTACTACACGAATAATTCATTAGTTTAAATGTAAATTATAATATTATAGAATGTAATTAAAACCCGTAGCTCCTTTTCAATTTTTCCGAATACGCCCACTATTTTTTCTTTTTTTTTTTTGAAGAGGAGGAATCTGCAGAAGACACAGAAGAGGGCTGTACCCCCCTGCGTGTGGAATTCTGGTGAGGGGTGCGCAACCGCGAGCCTACCCACTAAACCTCCCCTACTTCGCCACGCTTTGTGTACTCGGAACGATCCCATTGGGACATATCATCAAACACACTGGGCAGTCTATATTCTTCCCGGCTTGCCTTTCCCACTCCTCCAGTTCCTTAGAGGCCGTCAATTCCTTTAGCCAGCTGTGTATGATCTTCCACCTGTTTTCAGACTTTACCATCTCTCCAAGCATGTTTTCAGATATTAAATTTATGCCTATTTCAAAGTTGACACGCGTACTCCTGCCAAACCATCGCCTACACTCAAAAATCGTATACTGAGGCGTGCCTTCAGCAACGCAATATGCACAAAGATCAGTGTCATCCTTCTTAAACCGCATTGCAAATACTGTAAATACACCATGTCCAGTCAATACTTGGGTCATATGATAATCTACCGTCCTAAATTTGCAATTCATCCACATCCGTAAGTTTGGTATTAATTTCTTCGTCCATTGTGCTACTCTATCATTCTGATCCCATCTGCTCTGCCACATGTCCATTATGATATTTTCTGCCATCTCTCGAGCCACAATACCACCGTTCTCATGCATGTACTTTCTTTTGTACGTTACAAGGTCTATCGGAGCCGTTGCCGTAATTACTTGTAGCGCTTCAAGTAACGTCGTTCGGAAGGCTGACGCTACCCTCAGCAACTTCTTCCTCTGCTGCCTTCCCACAAGAACCCTGAACACTTTCTTCTTCAGAACCCCAGTGAGTAGTCTTCGTTTCTCGCTTCAGGAATAGCCCCCATTAGACAAATACTGTAAATGTTTATCGTTCACAGCAGTAAGCACAATAGTGAACCCTGATAATCCGATTAGTACGAATTCAGGTCATTTTAAAATATCATGACGGCGACTATAGGTAAGTACTTATGTACCAAATGCTTATTTAATTATTTGGCATTATAATGGAATGATATACTATTGTTCAGGGGGATATTTCAGCGGTTTATTATTCTAAATATAAAGCAGTATTAAACAGTTATTCAAAAATTTTATATATTTTTTTATTTGGTGCCTTATTTGTATATTATAAACAGTTGTTTGCGCGCATACAACATAACAGTGCTGCTCTATTGACTTCCAAATCATATGGAACCATTTGGATCAGTTATTCATCAGTTATCATTAAATTTGGCGATATATGTTCTTACACGATCAATACAGTTACCTTGAGTGTTTGCTATGCACAACGGCTATGCTGTGGCGGCAGCTGGTGCTTCTATTATAATGCATTTTGAAATGAGGAGGAAGAAATAGTAAGAATAAACACATGAATATGGATGCAACCTTATTTAAGTAGACGATATTAATCTTCGGCTTTGTCTAAGGGATTAAATGCTTGGATGATATTCTGTTCAAAATGTTTGATGGAATGTCCCAAAGTAATTTGAAATTCCGTTTGATTAAAGTTAGTCCAGTAATTTGAAAAAATCGATACTTACAATTGTATCAGTTTATAGTATCCGACTATTGCATTTCACTGTTTGTATTTGCAAATAAACGTGACAGAGACAAATATTGCCATAAATTTTACAAATTAGTGGATTATATAACCGAAATTGAGATATTCAGAATTATATCCGACAATATTACCTCCATATTGCTCTTGTTAATCACACTAACACATCTAGCAACTGAGCAATTAATTGTTAGAAAAATTACCCGTGTAAGAGTACCTTTATAACCACTTTAATAGAGCTAGGATAGGCAAACTGGGAGAGCCGTGAACGCGAGGCGTTGTAAACGAAGAACCAAGAAAACAATCTTATGATAAAAAGAAGCTTTACAACAAATCAAAGAAACGACATAATGAAAACAATAGGTATCTACAATTTTACACTGATCGACAATTAAGACTTATTGTCGTTGAGCATACGTTGAGGTTATTCTAAACTAAAAATACGGAGACTCTGTATTCAATAGTTGTGCATACGTTCTTTATTGAATATAAAAAAAGGCCTAAATACCGTTGCAACCAAGAAATGCCACGATGGCGGGGCTCATAGTTTATTGTCGCATTCACCATACCAGCTTATGCTGCCGTCATCTTATGGGTTGAGGATTTGGCTTGTGTCCCCAGAGATCGATGCGAAAGCGATGAAAGCGGGTGTGCACTTTCATCGCTACTGCAGAAATTCGAATTCATTTCTAGTGGTCTTTCCCTTTCATTACTTTTGCTGGTATGGTGATCCCAACAATGGACAATTGAATTTACAATTTTAGTAGATAATGGGTTTTTCCAATAATTTTACTCTTAAATGTGACCGCGCTGGTTCTACGACTCAAAAGTTGTATGTTTTCGGGCAAGTAATCTACTCTCAACATATGTTGTACTACCTAATTTATAATGATAACACATACGCTTAGATAAGTAAAAACCCGTTTCATTATTTATGTAGATAAAACAATATATGGGTTTTTAGTATAACAGTATTTTTTAATAAATATTTTTCCTTGATAAGAGAATAGAACTAGAATAAAACCAGAAATTCATTTTTTGATAATTCCATAGGAGTTAAATATTCGATTTATCAATTTTGTATCTTGCTTTAATTAATTGCGTATTTCCAAGTTTCTAATTATCACTATTCTTGGAATGAAGTCAGATATAATATAATGGAATTTTTGACGCAGACAACAGATTTGTTTTTGTAAAATAATAGGTTTAATGGTTATTACTCCTGTAAGTGCTAATGGGCGAGCTCTTTACAGAGGACGGTTTACAAGTTCCACTACTAGTACTTATCAATTTACGCCTTGTTTTCTGTAAGTGTGAGTTTTCTTGCTAACAAATATTTCATTCCAGTTGATCAAATTCTTAAAATCCTGAGAAGGAATTTCTCCAATTTGTTTCAATGGGTATTTCAGATATTTATTGTTCCCGCTCTGGTAATGCTCGGCATTTTTAAATAGAAAGCTTTTATATTTAGATAGCATCTGTTATTCCTTCTCTCTCGGCTGTCTACATTTACGCTTATATTTATCCATAAATAACGTTCTTTTCATAATTGTTCTAAAAGCACACATAGCGACATTAAACTGAAAAATATGCATATGCAACATGTTGAAAATATAAATATAAGTACCTACAACATATTGGTCAAGGTGGCCTGGTTTTCTGTTATAGTAAATAGCTTTCAAATTGTAATAGAATTTACAGGTGTGCGTGCTTGTAAATACTTGTTTCAAAATGACATACTGCTATGTTATTTAATGTGTATTATGTTCCATGAAACCCACAGAATCCATGACGATCAAAATTGTGTTTTATAAGCGTATTTTTCATTTTTTATCTACTTAATATTGTAAATTAATGTAAAGTTCCGACTTACTTGATCGTATAATTTCAATTAATGCTTGTCGCTACGGTTTTGATGGTATGTTCGTGTCTTTCGATGAATATTCGGCGTTAGGAATTTTAATTCACTGGTATCGTAGGAAACGATATCTAGTTGAGGGTTCTTCTTTATCTAGAAATTATTTTATTTATCAGTATGAAATTCTAAAAGTGCTGTAAATTACTTATTTTTGGATGAGAGTACTAGGTACGTGTTTTGTGCAAAGATGATGTGTATCCAGTTATTTGCTGATTTGAGGTGGCCCTTAATGTAGTCCTAAGGTTTTAAAGATCTACATTCGAGGCAATTTTGGCTGTAGGATTCTATTGGCGTCTTGGTACACTTCATGGGAGGTGAAATGATTTATTGAACATGGAATTTATGTTGAATGAGTTGTTCGTACCGGCAGTAAGCGATTTTATCATCTTTTGAACTCATAATCTTTGTATTACGTACAAGAGATTTCAAGGTTAGATTTTTGTTGTTTTATTAAATTGTAAAAGCTAGTGATTTTGAATATGTGAGGTTGGTCATGATTCTGTGGGTTACATTTACGTGCTATTTGTCAGTTCTATGTGTCCATTGTGTTGGCGCTTTCATTATTCGGAAGAAATGTTGATGAGAATTCGGCGGGAAATTTGAATTTTTCTTATGTTTTTAAAACGACAATATAAGTTCTTAGTCTGAATTAAGATAATAGAAATCTTTATAATAGTGTTTCTTATTTAGTAAATGATTCTATTAACCTGAGAGTATCTTTAGAAGATTTATTTCTTTGTTATATTCTGTATTGTTACTGGATAATATGTATATCTTCCTATTCGGTAAGGGTGGACGTGAAACCGTTAGAGTGGGGCAGAATTACTAATCATTGCCCTCTATCGTTTGAGACCTGGCTTATCTCTGACGTTATTGAGAGCATTACAGATGACTCTTGGTGGTGTTTAGTAAAATTCAACAGTTGTTTACTTAATAAAATTTAATTGAGAATTTAGAGGATTTATCTACAAGTTTGGTAGCAATACATTTGAATACGATGAATCTTATCAGTATCGGAGTTCTCTATACTACATATAGTGATGTAAACAATATTACAATTAACGGTATATAAATTCCACTTTTTATTTCCGTGAATAGTAGTAGCAGCACTGGAACGGTACATAATCTTAAACTACACTACGTCCCATTAAATTAAACACATACTTACTAGGAGAACAATAGTTGTAGTAATTTCGCTAAAAAATATGTGCTGGTACTCCACTGTCTCGGCCAAACAAATGTACGCTATTTAATACAATTGACGGTAATTCATATTTAAGATAAATTGGTCTATTCGATCTTAAGAATCGTGTGTAGCTACTGAAAACGAATTTGCTCTTTTCATATTTCTACTCTCTTCTATACTTTCTGACAGTGATAACTAAAAAAATCTATATAAAGTGGTAGACATAATAACCCTTTTTTGCGCAATGAAAGCAATATAGTTTTTGTGTTGTTATCTCTCCAGAGCGAAATCTTCAAGAGAAAAAGTGTATTTTTTTTTGTACTTAGTAATTAAATTGTATATTACGACGAACTACGATCTATGAAGACATTCAAGCTGTAATCAAAGTATTATGAAACGATTTGCTGTACCAAAAGTGATTTATGTCTAACAATAAGTATATAACTCAGAAAGTTATATATTATTTTTTTACTTAAAGTGACAACAATTACATGGACGAGCGCATCCATATCACACTAGAAAGAGCACAGTACCTACATACTAAAAAAATGTGAACGCTGTTTGCTTCTTGTTATAATTATAGGAATTACTCTATTAATAATTTATTTTGATTCAATGATTTCTCAAAATCAAACCTAAATTTAACTTCAATTTAATGCAACAACTGCAATCAATACTAAATTACCTAGTAGTACATGTTGTACTCAGTTTCTACTGTTATAACCAGAGAGCGGCGGTTTTAATGGCGCAAAAACGTACACCCACCGGCCGAACTCAATTTTCGCTGATAACACACGGCAAGGTCGTTAACACAGTCACTGGGTGGCTAGAATCAAATCAGTGTTGTGCTGTTGATACGCACTCCATTTGAAGATAGTGAAAAATAATACGTCGAGTGCGTAAAGAAACTTACAAATGTCTTTAGACTGTGAGAAAGGTCTTTCCACATCGCAACTTGCTTTTGCTTGTAAAAGAGTATCAGCCTATGGACCATTCTACGCTTCTCAAATTTATTAATAGAACATCAAGCTTTTCGAGGGGCGCGTGTCGATAACTTTCATATAGTATCTGGTATACCTTTAAAACTGATTTCAAAAAATTGTAAATGTAACCGCTAATCCATTCTCTCCAAAATTGCTGTTTTACATTGTTTGCTGCAACAGTATTATCTTTTAATTTAGAAATAAATTAAACTATAGTTAAACTATTTCAAAATATTGCCCAAAAAAATGCAGCTTCTAATCAAGTGCTGGTGGAGGCAGAGAAGTGTTGGACATACTTCTTTTTATAGGAATACTAAGAATGGTGCTTTTAATATATTTTTTAGCTAAACTCATTAGAGAATTTACATCCGGAAAACTCTCACGATTGAATTCGACAACCCGCTGTAGTGCGTGCGCACGGTAAGTTATTTTTTTCTAACATAACGGTAACTGCGTTCGATACAAATACCAATACTTTGGAAACATTACCAGAATAGACCTTATCAAAAGCATTTTGTATGTAGTGGAAACTAAGTTCTGCTAGGATGGATAAAGTTTACAGTGCATCAACCGTGGTGCGTGGTTTCATCAGTGCTAACGCAAAAATAATTTTATGAAATGTTTATTTTAAGTGCCGTTATTGTCTTGTCATACAGTTTAGGCAAGCAAAACTTGCTGCAGTAAGCTCGTCGGAAATCTCAATCTTTGTATATTTCTGCAAAAATTTTCGACAGCTCGGATTCTTTCGTTTTTTAATCAGAATGTGGCGCCTATAAAGTCTACACAAAATTACTTATTTGATAGTCCATGTTTTCATGGCTTCCTTGGTTTTAAGGTGCTCCAAAAATATGGTTTACTGAACCATTTATCAGTTAACTAAATGCAAATACGAGCAGTGCGTTTTAATGTTAAATTTACACCTAAAACGTTGATTTAATCTTAAAAGTATTTGGTTTAACATATCCTGCATTCATTTGACTATTTAACCGTTAGGTGAACGCTTAATATTTAAAACTACAAAAACTATTGAAATAACCTTTTCATTTCTCTTAGTGTATATCAAAGTTTTGGGCCAAGTTTTACAATAATCTTGCCTGTCCTTAACAAACGTAAACCAATCAAATTCTCCCACAAATTACTCCATTTTAATAAAAATAAAATTCATACTGCTAATAACCACAAATGCTGATTGCGATAATGAAATGATATAAACTGAAACTGAAAACTTTCTAAAATAAGTGTACTGTAATCAGGAATGTTGGTTAAATACAATAAACAAAAAGCAAAAATCCCATATACAGATATATAGTTTCTTAACAAACAAATATCTTGACAAACCAAAAAGACGCACAGGTGCAGAGGATGTTCATGCAGCGACCTTTCCGTGTACAATATAAGCTTGATACTATCCATCAATCGCGTTCACTCCGACAATATGTAAACTAGGCCAACAGCGATAGTGTCACACCCCCTACACGCCTACACGCCTATGTGAATTAATTCGCATTATTTTCGCCGCCTTCTGGATATAACATTTTATTCATTTCAGGCGATATCTTGGAATATTTACAAACATTTACTTGATGCCATTTTATTAGAAATCCCAGCAGTCCCAAGATTTATTCAAAATCTCACTGTGTCGACCTACGTCATCGATCACATGAAGTGCACGTACCCAAATTCACATTCAGAGCCTTGCTGTTCCGTGTATAAGATATCCGAAAATTCAAGGGCATACAACGTGAAAGCTAAAAATCAGAACGATAGAAATTAAACAAGAAAACAAACGCAAAGGAATTAAATTGTCCAGTAGCGTTTTCCCTGCAGATTATTTGCTAAAGCAACAGTTGCCCGACATTTCTCGAGAAAATTTACAACCTTGACAAATGAAACAATTTCGAAATTAAATTTTAGTGTCCCTATTATAAAAACAAAACAACAGAAGCGTCTGTATCTATATACAAACATTTCCCACCTAACAATATCGACCTGTTTCTTTCTTTAAAATTCTGTTAACGTGAGGCTTGAAAACGTGTCAGGAAAATATGTACGTAGAAATTAGTCCACGATAACATTTTTTTCTCTTGGTAAATTGTATGCAAATTACAAAAATAAGTAAGTTACCATGCAGGTAGTGCTTTATTATTATTATTTTTTATATGCAGCAAGTTGTGTTCCTTGAATACTTATTATTATGGTTATTATAGAAATATGCAAAAATTTCAGTTATACATTTTAATTTTATCACATAAAGGCTTTGATTGTACATACAAATGAAAAATGTTGTGCCTTCAGAGGACCTATTGTCTGTACAATGTGCATGAATTAGTTTGACAATCAGGTATACTTTTAATGGTCAAAAAATACAATTTGTTAAGAAAAATTTTGCTTTAAAGTTGAAATAATATGTAAAAACGGTTACATTCATCTATTATAATTATCAAGGCAAGATAGTTTATATTGAAATACTTGAACAATATGTCTGTAATCATTACCTCAAAATAATAGCCTTGTTCTTTTTATTCCTACACGCAAACACTTGTACACAGTTTCTCTCTTCAATTCAGTCGAAAATCGAATAGAGAAGTATTATTGCGCTTGTGCAAAAGTTTCGCTTCATAACGGTAGCAAGCTTAGTGACAATATGAATTAGCCTTCACCCGACAAAGAACGGACATATCGGTACAGCACAATTACGTCCAATTTTACTATTCCAAGAAAAGAAAAAGTATTTGAGTGTCACAAAATAAAGTCATTAAAACTACGATGAAATTCTTGTAAATTCATTACCTTTTATTCCAGGTCACCACTAAATCAAACAGTAGGTGTTGCAACACTTTTATGAAAGAAATAGTCACATACATAAGTGATACATAACGGATATAACTCAAAAAATAAAAGCAGTCTTATTCCTCAAACATTCTTTGATAATTAGGCAAATCGTTGTCTCATTACACTAGTCAACAAATTCAATCTTTTTTTCTGCATTTAGTTTGTAAATGGGTGTATTTACCAAATTTTGGGTTGCTAAATTCATTGGTAAAATCAGTTCTCTTCTATTACGTCACAATTCGTAGATACATAGCAGAATTAAAAACATTACTGGCAAGCATTGACAGAATTAAGATACATATTGAGAACTTTAGAACTCAATATTACTGTACGTGTGTTATATGAACATGAGGTTAATAGAACGTCTAAATTGATTTACAACATATTATGCGCTTTAATCTTCTTTCGTATTAAAAAAATATGACATGCTGTACTGTTGTTTGCTGTTCCATCACTCTCCCTAACAACATCCCAGGAATCGTCGCCCATCAACAAAGGCGACCTTGATATCGGTGTTCCATCGTATAGATGTCTTGATGAAATCATTCACCCTGCTCATCACTTGCGGCTTCCAATTTTCTGGAAAGAAAGTAAATTTTCACCAACATTCTACAGCCCCTGTTCTTGTAGCTTCATTCCCAATTATTATTATGTTTCCTGTTGCTCAAAAAAAAAACAAGTTTATACTTAATTGCTAATTCAATATTCGTATAATTGGTATCATAAATTGGTTTGTTCAACAATTTTCTAATTTGTCGTCGAACAAATATAACTTATTTCAGCTTTGCTTCACTTAATTTGGAAAACTTTTTTTTTTGCAACTGGTTGGACTGACCTTCCTTTTGCAGAGCTTTTACAAAGTTCTTCATAAGGCCCAACCTGAAATGAAACAAAGGTAATGATTTTATCGAGCTCGACCAATGAAGTATTTTTTCAAATTTTTCTTTCCAGTAATGTATGATATTCTTATAGGCCATTCCTAGACCGTATAGTGATTTTTAGTATCAAGCCCGTCACGCAGGCACAAGAAAAGCAGCAGTGTCTCATGAACCCACCTTGTAAACCTATAAAAAAACTTTTAAATCACAGCAAAGTTGCCATTCATGGTTTTTACACTCGATTGCCTCTAGCAGCAAAGCTATGGTTTCATAAGTTGTTTTTTTTTCATTTTTCCTGCATACGTCGAAGACTTCGATGGGAATGTATTATCATTGGGTGTGTAGTACTATTTTCGAGCTAGTATGCACCTAGCTGCACCATCAGACATATATTAAATACATATATTAAATACATATATTGAATTCTGCATGTCGAGATATTGAGCGAATGAAGTGCCTTTCGTATGTATAGATTTTGCTTGAATGCCCTGCTATATTTGTGTAGCAGAAGTAAGAGACTAAAAAGTGGTCTTTAGCACCAAACCACACCAGAGGAGCAACAAATGGCATGACCCGGCGTTTTCCTTTCAACCATTCTGTTGAAGGTAGTATTATAGTTTACGCAGGCATTATAAGGCGCAAAATTTTGATCTTGCTTACGAAAAGGACGATCAAAGTGTAATTTATACACCTTCTTAACTAAATATTTTTGGTTTTCTTTGTGATCTTGGGGCACAACGTTTCAATATCTCACAAAAAACACTCACGGTAACAAAAACTCACAGCATACTGTGAGGCCCAGGCAAGCTTGATGAGAATTGCGTGTTTCAACATTTACCACATCATAAAGTCTGTTTAGCACTACTTTATCTTACCAACTAGTAAGTAAAGTTTGGAATGTTTACCATTAACTGGCGTTTTGTAGATGTTCTAGCGCTCTTGTGCCAAATCAAATAATAAAAATTAAAAAACTGAAGATCTAAACAAAACAGCGAAATACTGAAAAAGAAGACAAAACTCCTTAAAAGGTCAAATATCTTAAGCGCTAGAACATTTTGAAAGGTAAATTCGGATTTTACACACCAAAATACAAACTAATCGATCCATCACATTCTGAAATGTGTACTCACACAGAATCACAACGGATTATATTATTTTGAATTGTTGCCTATCGTCTTCAAGGTGAAGTTTTAAGATTAACAAACAAATTAACAAAAGCATGTCATCTCCCACTGCTATCACATCAATTCCTTTCTGACTTTCTATGTGATGAACACCGGCAGAAGAATTCCCCACCATTGGCATTTATATTATAGCAACTTCTAAGAAATTGTTCCACATTTGGGTATACTATAGGAAAGGCGTCAGCAGGAATTCCACGCATTTTTTGTTAATTCCTTTCCCATGATTTCGAACACTACAATAGCTCTTCCATACTGGCACAGAACATAATCACCATATTGACATGAAACTTGACACGGAATTGCTCATCGCCTAACGCATATTTTTTTAATGGTGCTAGAAAATAAGCCCTTCCTCATATACGCGGATTTTTGAACGCAGCAAAAGGTGTATTTGATTATTCTTATGGGAAATTTAACTGGCAGTTGACTTTGTGCTAGTTAGTGTTTCCCTTTCGTTTCATGAGTCTTAGTACTTTCTAAAAAAAAAATACGATTCTGTTACTTTCCCATTTTCAAAATTCCATAGTCTGATCTGCTCGGCTTCGGGTAATTCTAAACTATTGGAGTATTGTCTTCGTTATTTGCTATAACAAACCAAATAGCGTTGTCAAAAAAATATGAGTCTCTCAGTTTCATCGTATTTTCAATTTGAATCTGGTGATATAGGCCGACTTACTGAAATGGAATCTAATTTTATTCTTCCAACTATCATAAAACCAATCCACAAATTTAGCAACTTTCCAAGATAGCTCCTGTTTGCATAAATCACGAAGATTCTGTATTGTGAAGCATTCAGGTCATACCGTAATCGCTTCGATAACAAATTTTGTCACTTTTTCCGTTGCTATCGAAAGTTTTCGTAAGCTAGATTATTATATCAGTCAAATTTATTATACGGAAGCTACCACTGGACGTTTTATTAAATTTAATGGATAAGCAGTGATAACTTTAGCATTATTTATGATAGTTAAACGTAATGGTTACATATGCATTAGCTTTCATAAACACAAAGATTCTGGATATTAATGTTACAATATGTAAAGTTTTTAACATCACTTTTGTGAAAATATTGTCATTGATAAAAAGAAAAGCACTTCTCTTATTGCCTATAAAAACATTTGTACGGTACTTATTTCTATCTTTTAACAATGATTCAAATTTAAAGCCTTTGTGCGCGTTTTATACTTGGATTTATCTTCTCCATAAAGCTCATGACCTGTCAAAACTCGGTTTAATATTCATGACTTAGATCGCCTAATCCTCATACATTTTCATCAATAACCATCAAATTTTATTCAGGTTAACATGCTTTGAAGAAGACATTCCTTCGGTTACGTGTACGCGAATATATTGCCAATGAAATATTCACGCATGTACGTTTTGGATATGGGTCAAGGTTAGTCGCCTGTGTCGACGATTTATTTATGTATGCAGCGCATTTGCTCCGAAAATTCAAATTCAGCTGCGTTTAAACTCGAAGTTCACAAGTATAGAAAGTTAACGTAAACCATTGTAATAATAATAGTATCATCTTTATTGCTATGCTATTTCAGTGGCAAATTTTATACTATTTTTATCATTTATTCATAATAATTTCATCTAATCAAATATTTATTCTGTTTAATTCAAATGTCAAATGGTTTTGCTATTTTGGAAACTTGCAAAAAAAACAAAAATTTTAGAATGTACAAATACGCAATTCATATAAATCTTATATTTTATTTTTCACGTATTCCGTCAATAAATCTGCTGTATTACTTTTCTGTTATCGTGATAATTGTTGTGTATTATAATTGTGCCTATTTGTGTTTGGCGCACTCCTGTGATGTATCACCACTGACAGACATGCACAATTTGATAGTTGTGTTGTCATATAGCTGTGTCTTGTGTCACAGCCAAAACCAAACATACAAGAACAGAAAAAAATTAATAATTAATAAACTTAACGCATGGCTTATACGTATGTTACTTCTTCCAATATTTTTCCGAAATACAAATTCTCCGTTAACAGTTGACGTTTCAATGAAAACACACTATGTATGTGTGATATCAGGGTGATAGTACACTGCGACCTAAAAGATCTATTGTGTCCCCTCTTCTCGCTGTATTTACAGCTGGCCGTCCAGTCTGATTCCTTTTAAGAAGTGCAGAATGTCCGAAGGCCCCAGATTAGGTAACTCTCCCTCTTCGATTTCACATGCTCCCAGGTGCAGCGCCCTTGAGTTGCACAGTGCAACACAGTTTGTGAGTAGATGAATGGACGTTTCGTCCTGTTCCCCACAAAATCTACATTCGGCTTCCTTCGCTATTCCAAGCCTGCTTATATAGATGTCCGTTCAGTTTACAATGGCCTGTAAGTATCCGAATATTATTTTTACTCAGGTTGATGCATTCTGCAGATCTCTTCTGGTTATAGGTACCCAGAAGAGTTTTAGCTTGCCTCATTCCCTGGAGATTCTCCCAGTATTTGGATTTTCTCTGCTCAACTTCATTTTTCAGTTTCTCCAGTGTTATGCTGCTACTTATCCCACAAAAAGGTTCTGGCCCTACAAAAAGTGTTCTAGCCCCTCTCTTAGCGAGATTATCTGTTATTTCGTTTCCTTCCACCCCTGTGTGTCCTCGAACACACAATACGGTTACCTTGTTCAACACACTACCTCCTTCATTTCAGCTAACTCAATCGAACTCTAGCGGAAACATTATTTGAAATAGTAGTAGATTTTGCGTTCATGTTGTAGTGCAAAATTAATTCCGAACACAATCAGCGGAACCAGTACTTACAGTTAAATTTGGAACGCACCCTCTAAATAATCTATGTAACCCAAAATCGATTATAAATTCACGTCACTGCTCTTCCAAATAAATTAACGTTGACAGCTTTGTTTTTTGTTTGCAATTTCAAGCGCTTTTGCTATACTTTTCCTGAGGAACTGATGAAATACAATAATATTGCGAAAGATCACGTATTTACAAACGTAAGATTCCAAAACGGGTCTAACGATTCTAGTAATGCTTTTACATGTTGCAAAGGATGTGAACAGGAACAAATTCAGATGTTTTTGAAATACCATTAGATAAGATAGATATCGAAGTTAACGTATTGCCATTAAACTATATGGTCACAGCTGTAAAACGTGGAAAGAGCGAATCAAAAGAAATTTACATTTATACCGAGAAAACCTGCAAATGTGCTCCACATTACGGCCTTGCTGGAAATATATAATAACTTAATAAATAGTATTGAAGCAAAACGTTATCCCATAGGGATCGTATGTGATTTGTCAAAAGCGTTTGACTATATGGTCCACAAATTACTGTTAGATAAGCTTTTTATTTTGGGATTTCGTGGGAAAGTGGTAGAATGGATGACTTCATATCTATCCAACAGAGTCCAATTTGTAGAAATTAGTACAGTTGGAGACGGGGTGAGGCATAGGACTAGATCGTCCCTGCTGCCCACGAATATTGGAGTGTCGCAGGGATCGGTTTTGGGTCCTTTGCTGTTTTCCTTGTTTTTAAATGACATCATTGATTTTCTGTGTGATTTTGTGGTTGTCTGTTATACTGACGACATCACCGTTATAGTGTCTGAAGATGAAAATAATAAGGAAGAGATTGCGAATATGGTATTAGATAAGATTTTTATGTGGTTCTGTGCTAACAATCTTTCGCTAAACCGTAAGAAAACCACGTACATATTGTTTCATACGTTACAAAAAAAGATTAACGATTTCATAGACTTGAAATTCGCTAATAACGCAAATACTTCAACCGATTCGGCAACATTTCTGGGCTTATCGTTTACCGCTACTCTAAATTGGGATAAACATTGTCGATCGTTGGCAACTAAATTAAATAAGTCAATCTTTAAACTTAGATCGTTATCAACCGTAGTTGACTCTAATACTTTAAAAACAGTATACTATTCAGAATTTCATTCGCACCTGGTATACGGAGTATTGTTGTGGGGATCAAGCTCCTCAGCTACCGACATACTTATCAAGCAGAAAGCAGCTATAAGATGTCTTGCGGGGATTAGTCAGCTGACTTCATGTAGAGGCTTCTTCATTCCACTGAAAATATTGACATTACCGGAATTGTTTATATTGGAATCCTGCTGTCATATCCATAAACACAAGCATCTACTGCTAACCAAAAATAATAATCCTAATAATTATAACATCAGAAATCAGAAGATACATCTTATGAAGCATCATTTGAAATTAACGGCTAGTAGTCCAGAGGTTCTAGGCACTAAGATGTACAACCGTCTGCCCAATAGTTGGAAAGCACTTACGCTGAATAACTTTAAAAGAACTCTCAAATCATGGCAAAGAACAAAATGTTTTTATTCAATCTCTGAATTTCTTAACTTTAATGAAGATATAGAACTCTAGATTATGTTGTAGTATTTTTCTTTGTTGTATTATTTGTCTTTGTAGTTCTTCTTTGTAGTGACGTGTCTCATACCTATTCTGGTAATTGAACTAAATCTCCTACTTACTTACTTACTTACTTACATTTCAATACCG
Source organism: Cetonia aurata (assembly GCA_949128085.1). Taxonomy (NCBI): domain Eukaryota; kingdom Metazoa; phylum Arthropoda; class Insecta; order Coleoptera; family Scarabaeidae; genus Cetonia; species Cetonia aurata. The sequence goes on from OX421885.1 coordinate 7,628,593, forward strand.
ATTCAACCCATTCAAGGAGGAGATCTATAAAGAAAATTCAAGTTTGAGAATGGGATGAGCATCGATATGGTTCAGAATGTATTGGTGTCATCCAAAATCGAATAAAAGGGGTAGCGTGTGCATCGATGTTGTGTCGAAACCCACACAAATGATCCGTCGGCCTTCGTCATGGTTCGATATGTATTGCGATACCTTTTCTATGCGATTAAAGAGAGCTACTGCAAGAGGCAACGCTGCAACCTCTAGAGAGTACGTTACAACGTGGAACGCTGGTTCGCTGATTCTTATTCTATTTTGTGTTCAATTAAATTTTGCTTGTAACATTCCCCTCAATTTTAATTACTATAAGCTGCCATATGTGAAGGCAATAACTTCACCCTTTTCCGAAAGACAGTTAAAGTATCGTTGCTACGACCGAAGGCCCCCAACGATAATTGTCTTTTTCAAACAAGACACTTTCTCTTCCACCATTGTGGGAGACAATCCTGTTAGTGGTACCTCCCATAAGATAGCGTCCCAACACCGCAATTTTCATAAATATCAACCAAATTCATGAATAACATCAAATTCCATTTTATTTCAACTACGTAATTACCGGGATCATTGGATTATCCCAAGACCATTCAAAAAAATCACTCTTGTCGGACTAGATTTGGTTTGGGGCTCTATGGTATTGTGAATCCTATAGTGCAACTGTATGAGTATAAATGTTTGAGAGAATTTCACCCTAAAAGTGAACGCCTAAAATTTTAATTAAAATTTTGAAATGAAACACTACACATCTTTAATAAGTATTAGTGATATTTATGTATCTAATATTGGTATTTGATTTGGTATAGTTTAACGTCTTCCTACATTTAGTGATTTCATCTTCCAAATATTCTAATGGTCTGGCTGAAGAGGGTAATCAGTTGTACATTCCCGGAAAAATTAAAAATATATAAAATATTACATTAATCAAATTTTAACCCAATTCTGAACAAAAAATAAATGAATATAATTCTTTATCATAGTACTGAATTAACCTAAATATAGTTTTGAGATTTTTAATGGCCACATAAATCCGAAATAGTCGCTACAATCATTGGTAATAACTTTAAAACAGCACCTCTATGGCCGAGTCTTCCATACTGATAAGAGTATAATTTTCTTTATTGTCTGCAGGCAGCTAGAACTAATACTAACGGGCGATTTTGATGACACTCTAAATGTTCAGACATGTGTCGAGGCAAATTTGTAGTCTATAATAAATTTTATTTAATAACATAAATATATTATGATTTAAGAGTTATAACGAGTTGCTGCATATTATATGAAAGAAAATTAAAAATTATAAACGTGGGCATTTTAGCTGGAAAACATAGCACCACACATCATTTACAGGCGGCAATTCAGTGGTGTCATTGTTAGCAAAGCGCTGGTCTTTCTCTCAAGCTGTACCAAGATTACAAATGCATTATCTACATAAATAACATGCGCCAAACTCAGTTTTAATTCTAACTGATGAGAGAGTAATAGTCTCAAAATCACCCCATCCCCTCGCTGAAAGTTACAACTTACAAGCAGAGGCAGACAAAAACATAAACAACAACAACCCCACCCAAGGTTACCAAGGTCAAATGAGCCCCGAAGTACTGACTTGATCCTACCGGCATCAACCCTGTGTATGAAATATCCAAAACTGCTATAATATTTAATAATATCATGCGAATAAGACCTTTGTACAGAGAAGTTTTATGTAATGGCGGCAAATAAGCCACGTAAACATAAATTCCAGCTATTGAATTTATATTATTTCGGTGAGTGTTTTTATTACATACGTAAATAGGATATTTTGAAAAAAATTATAGGTAGAGGCAATATATATGCAATGTAAAGTGAAGCAATCGGACAACACATTTGAATTCTGAGGGATCCATCTTCCGATTGATTCACGTAATCACAGAGCATATGGGAAGCGCACGTTGGGATATGCCTATAACTGATCTTTGAGTAAAGTAAAATGTTCACACGATTACTTTTTAAACCAAAGTTTTTATTAAAAATTATTGCTTTTTTAATGAAAGAAGTCCTTCCATCGATGTAAGTACCTAGTATGTAAAATATAGTGTAGATTACACACTATAGCTAGAACTACAAAGTTTATATAATTTTTATAGTAATGCTTTAGCTCTCTAGCGTTTCTGAAATATCACTGACGAGACAAGAATAGCATTGATGTTGTGCAAAGAAGTATACGTGAATATTGCTTTCAGTATACTTTCCGGGTAAATATGACGGCTAAATATTTTACTTCACTACACTGAGGTAATTCACTCTCGCGATCTTCAGACATTTGACACGTAAGGCGCAAGACAACAAGTTTATACATATAAATGCTTTATAACTTTTGGCTTCTTTTTTCAAATTAAGATATATCTTAAAGAATAAATGAAGATGATTTGAGCAAAATGTATGTGATAGTTTCAAATTACCCAAAAACAAAACAGTAAAACGTTTATATTTTACGGAGAAAAACATTCCTTAAATGCTGATATGGAACCGAGAGAGTTGGGACTTAGGAATATCAATATTCATAAGAGGATCAATAATATTGTAGGCAAATGGAACAAGAGATGGGAGTTGGAGTTGTTGGTCGGACTCCTGACTTTCAACTGTATTAAACCACGCTGAATGCTCTAAACGTACGCAGTTTCAAGTCTAAACTGGTGTGTACACGCAGAAAAAGGATTCTTTAAATCAAAGAAATATTTCTTTGCCGCTACTTAAAACAATAACTTTTTTTAGTCAATACATTTTTCTTGTAACTCAAAATAATACTATTTCATTGAAGGAGATAGATTAACTAAAAGAAGTATGTACCAACTGAAAGAAATGATTCTTTTAAATAACCGCAAAGAAATATTTCGTTTTTTTAAATAATTCTTTGTATCTGTGTGGGAGTGATTGGCCAATGCACTGCGTTTGGTTATGACAAACAGGGATGTTCTTGATTTAATGCCAAAGTATCCTCACATTACAGGCAGTGATACGGCCGATCAACTAACCAGATAGGTCTATACAGCAGCGTACTCTATGAACCGAACCCAAACTGCACGATTTAAAAACCTAAATTAGGAGTGAAATCTGCTATCTTTCTATCGTTTACAAAAACTTCGCAACAAATAGGTTAGTTGTTTGCTAAATATCGACATGAACCTACTCTGGCTCGATAAACCGGCATAAAAGCTACTTATTGACCTACTTGCCCTTTGAGATACAATCTCAACAAAATTGAGACCAACATTGGTCATATTTGCAAATTTGAAACCAAGACTATACAGGACATACTCTGTTACAGAGCAAGTCTGGCATCTCAAAGGCTGCTGTACTATGAACAGAAGTCGATTGTTCTCAAAGTATTCAAAATTGCAGAACCACTGCAAAACTTTTTTTGGTTTGCGCTAAACATCGCAGTCGCATGCTAATTCTGGGTCAAGGTATTCACAATAAATCGATTTAATTGCTGTGATCAGAGATTTCATGGCCCCAGCTCTGCTACAATATGATGCAAAATTCTATACAAATCTGCTGGTAGTGTTTATATAGAAAAATGAATACATAGCTTTCAAATTTTGACTTTTTATATTCTGCTATAATCTTCAGAGATCACTGTTAGATTTGCTATAGTGTTGCACTAAATCATCAATATAATCATAACAATAATGATAATAAACTCTTTTTAAACAAAATCTTTACCTTACCTATTTTTATTCACATTTATTGCAAGAAAATGATCATTAGAACTCTGCTCGGAGTTTCATGTCGCTCTTTGTTTATAAAAATAATTAGTGCAATCCCATGTATCAGAGCATTATTATATACAGCTACTTGCCGGAGGATATACATCTCTACCTTTTAAAAGCCATCTCAAGAAAGAAATTAAATAATATTTACTAATACATTCGTACTGCCCTGTACAAGAATGCCTTGTGTAATCTTAATCATTTATATTTATTTTATAATGGTATAGATTTTAACATTTGTAATGTGTTTATATTTCATTTTTTTCAAATGAGTTTTTTGCTACTTGGTAATGTCAATGTTTCTTACACGTAATTTGAATATAAAACAATGATAACTTGTCAACACGAACTATTGATTATGAGTACATTTAGTAAGCATCTAATCTCTCCTAAAATTGAAAGGAGTAGTATGTTGAGTTGATTAACTTTTATTATTTTGCAAGTAATGCTTTGCTAGAGTAATGTACTTTAGAATCCAAACGAAACGTTAAACCAGCATCAGAGAACCCTCTTTATATAGGATATTGACAAAGTAACGCACAATATTGATAATTTCGTTACTACCTGTAAGTGAAAATTTGGAAAACGCTTGGGCAATTTTAATTTTTACTACTTGACAAAAGAGTATTTATTTTTAAACGTCCTGTTTACTAGTTATATGACGTTAGATGTGTGATTTAGCAATGACAGTAGTTCAATAGTATCACAGCAGCAATTTCCACGGTGTAACTTCGCCTATATGCGAGTTGTCAACGACAGTGCCGGCCTATTGCTAGACTGCTTTACTCGCGTCGGTCGGCTACACGATGACAGGGAACTCTCATGTCATAGGCGAGTAGGCACTACCCGAAGCCGCAATCAACGGCAAGTTGTGGTGTTTGTAAACGTATAGGTACGGATGTCGTAAGAAATATACACATTCTTTCTGAAATTGAATGAACTGTCCAAAAAGGCACGAAAATACTTATTCATGGTACACTAATATTCACAAACACGCCTAGCAGTATCCTCAGTTGCTTACTGAATGATGCCTATATGGCCTAAAATTTAAAGTTAAAAGCTGGACAGTTAATACTAGATACTGCTTGGTTTCCCGGTTAAACTGTGTTCTGGAAGTACTTCTAACCGGCGCACAGTGGATCGAAAGACGGTAAAAGGCGGACATTGACTGAAATGGTAATAACTTGCTTAAAAATTAATGTTGATCAGCGAAAGAAAATTTTGTCGAATAGATAAGGTTATATATTATATCGAGTAAAAAAAATATTGTTGTACCGTCACTGCTTGTTTGTGAAAATGAAGCTAAAAATATATAGTATTTGAGACTGCATAAATCGAAGAAATAGCCTATTTGTTAATATAGATATAAGTTTCGTAGCTGTTAATGTGTGATGGAACTTATACTGTAGACTACAATATTATGCAACAGGAAAATATTGTGATCAATAAATACATTTAAGATAGAAACATGGGCTTTGGTACCTTAATAGATTAAATGTGCCGACACTATTAAAGCAGAGATAAAGAGCATATATATGTAAAATTATGTATCTCTGTTTTTAATAGATATTTCTTCTAAACAGTGTTGCAAACGTTTTTGTGTATAGTAAAACAATTCGCTTACCTCTCTTGATAACAGGTCGTTGATAAACAGTGGCACTTAACACAATTTTCAATTTTGCCGGTGAAGAATTAATAATTCTACAGCTTCTGGTAATAACTCACTTCTTTTATGTTCGTTTAATTTTCGTCTTGAATGGGAAATAAGTATAGATATGCATGAAATGTGATAACTAGTCTTTTCAAAATATATTTGTTAGTAGCTGAACGGCTACATTTTCTGCTATTTTTTTCCCTGAAGTTTTTAAGGTCTTTAGTTCCAGCTTCAGCAGCTTCTTCTGAAAGTTTGCCTATAGGAAGTAACATATTGAATGATATCTGCGCCATATGGGGGCTAGCATATAGTACAAACCATATAGATTTATAAATTTTTCAGCTGTTCCTTCTCGCAATCAATTTCTTTCCCTGTAGTAATCACATGTAAGATTATCGCGAATCTTCTGATTACATTTACATCTACGACGGTTATGAAGCTGTTATAGCTGGATATAAGCATGCTTGTATTGTTTGCCACAGTACGTATTTTTAAATGTTTGTTTATATGGATTTAGCCCAGAACTACCGTCGAATCACCATTTTGAGACAAATGTCAATTCACTTAGAATATTTTGTATTGCAGATGCGTTAATCTTCTATGATATTTTTATTACCTTTGACCAGTAGGTATATTGATACATTTATAATAATGATATAGATAATCTCTCTGTTTATGTGCACCTATAGTAAAACATAAATTGTATTCATATTAGCCACAATCCAACTAAATGGAGAATAACTCTTAGAATGTGTAGGCGAACCGAAGAAGTCAAACATACCAAGTATATAAAGAAAGATACCCCATTTTGTTTATCTTCTATTAATCGATTATTATAAGCTAACACAGCACATTTCACAATTCTAACTTAATATTATAACACAATGACAACGATACAATAAGTGCAGCGAATATTAAAGAAGTAGCATATTCGATCTCATAATGTAGTATATGACCTATATTCATAATTATGCTAATTGGTTTATGCCCTTTTTAATCCGAAAACTAAGAGATTATCAAACATACATAGAATGTTTCGTCACTGAAATGGCATAACTTAACAAATTTTTGATAGAAATATTAATTAACGTGCATTTATGAGAATGCTAGATACGGTAATGCGACAAACAAAACGTATTTTCTCAGAAAGTTGCGCGAAGTAGCAGCTGAAATCGCTGGAGCAAGTACTAGAAGGATCCTAGATGACAAAACAGCTTTTCTTTTCTTGGGCAAATTTGGGCATTTTTTTAAAAAGCTAATAGAGATTAAAATTTAAAGTCATAGAACACCATCTTCAAGAAATGGTAATTGTATAGTTAGTTACTAATATGATTTGCTAATACTTTGCAGGTTGAATTACACATAGTTAGTGTATATTCTGAGTAAATTGCAGTTTCGTATCGTTTCTAGTTCCGAAGATATTTGCAGTTGAAGAGGGCGGTCGAAATATACTCTTAGCGTAACATCTCCGAACATGTACTTTCAGACTTGCTTCTGTTCGATATTCCGTCAATCTGCTTGTTTGTACTGTGATTTCCATATCTAATGCTTATTTTACTATACACTTATACACATTTTATTATGATTCTGAAAGATTGGCTTTTTTACGCTATGTCAGATTTTTAACCAACTTCGATCCACTGTGCGGCGTTTTGTCTTCACTCGTATGACACATCTTCAGGATAGTTAAGTTTATTTATAAATACGCATGGTTCGATTATTCGGTCACTGCAATCACTAAAGCCTATTGCCCAGCGGATATTACTTTAAAGCTCGTCCATAGTCAGGCCCTTCTGGTAGCTCAGAATCCCTTTGCATGTGATCTTCTGCATGTCTTCTAGGGGGAGCTCAATGTTTCCAAAGATCACATAACTTGATTCTTGTCGCAGAAAGCATGCAGCCCCATCAGATAGTCCCATTATGTATAAGCGCTTTCTGAATCCAGCAAACTGGTACCTTAAATCAAATATCTTTTTTCGTTGCAATTCCTGTTATAATTATCATATCTCCTTCAATACGTTCAATTGTCAGTTGACCTTAGACATTCCAGCAGTTTCGTATTTTAGAACAAAATTTTTAACTTCGGTAAGTACTATATTAGTATTGCGTATCAATTATTGTCTTTATCGGTTATTATTTTCTGCAATAATTTTATCAAATAGCTGTGTATAGGTACTAGCCGCAATAGATATAATGATATAATATGTCTTTCTTCAGCACGTTTCGCAGAGAACAAAAAATGATAGTACAGAAGAGTCAATGCTACACTGAGAAAAATAGATAGTAACAATAGGGACAACTAACTTTATAGTTGGTTGTATTATAATTATATTAGAGCGTACCATCTTCCTAATAAACAGTAATAGATGGATGAATACTGGGTACTAGATAACGTATTGTTGTCCTTGAGTTAATATCATTCATTATATTTATAATACGTGGTAACATCTTTTTTTCTCCGTGTACTGTACAAACATAAATGCCTAACACTACAAACTACGCTGAACATGTACAACGCGATGTAAAAGACGATAAATTAAAGCAAAAAAAAATGCAACGAATAATAATAATACTAACAAAAGAAAAGAGAGAGAAGCAAACAAAGCAATAAATTATTGTCTTTGATATATGTGTCGCAAAACCGCACGTTGGAGTGGTCGCATATCTAATGTTTTGAGATTTTGCATTGAATTGTACAAAGCATACGCGTTAAAAGAAAAGGATCTTTCATAAAACGTAGTCCTGTGAGTAGATATAATGTAAATCGTATATTAATAATTGGGATTAATTGCTCATAAACGTATCTATGCTCTAGGCACATGCATCCAACTCTCTCAGGTAATGTATCTGTAAAGATCCAAGTTGGTATTTAAACCGTATTGTAACTAATTTAAATGCCGTTATGGCAGTTTGTAATGTGTGGTGGGATGTGGAAAGTAAAACTAAAACTGAATTTGGTATTTAATTGCATTGAAGTTCTTTCCAGATCGATATCGCTCCGCTTCTTCTCGAACTAAAATTCTATAAGTATAATACTATTCCAACTCATTTCGTCACATACAGCATGTGATAATACCGACGTCGATGCGAAAGCTTTATCGATTGCATTTTACGACTCAGCCACTGCTACGTGGAGTATTTCTTAGCGTTCGGTTAGTCCACAACAGAAATTAATGGTTCCTCTCTCGAACGCATTGTTGAAACTTTATCGTTTTCACCATAATGGATTTATTAAAGCATAAATTATTATAAAAGATTAATGTATCGCGTGTAATATTTACCAGAGAAGCTTTTATAACCTGATTGATGCGGAAATGTAACATCAAAATATAGATATACTGGTTATTTTAATGACACTGTAGCACTTATTTTCTCTTTTTGAAAATATGGAGAACTGGACACCTATTTTATACAATGCTGATGAAAGAATGTTTGCTTCTTCTAACAATAGTAACAACAACATATATTATATTTGCCGTATATGTACCTCTATCGTCGGTTAAATTTAGAGAGTGTTGTTGTTTCTGCAATGGAAAACTTGGGATATTTAATAACTTGAAGAATAGAGGAAGCAAAAGAATATAGTTTATAAAATTAGTTGTAAAATTGCAAAAAAGAAACAATGTTACAGATGCCGAAACTCACAAAATTTAAAAAAACGTACACAACAGCATCTGAATGCCATTCTGTATGCCAGGTTTTTCATTGTTTTGTATCCTATTATCTATCTAATTGTTGCGTTGTCAATCAGATTTTAAAATGTTAATTTATAAATTAATGTCTGCAATATACAAGTTTTTACGAACTGATTCAGACTTCTAATTTTTCATATTTTCAATTCCATACATAACTGTATTTTTAACATTACAGACCAAAAGATCTTTTACACAGATGCTCAAATTTTACGTTCACATTGAATATTTCCATTGTATCTCTACCAGTCCAAGGGTTCACTAGTGTTCATAAGAGGAAATGATTACAGTTTTGCCAACAAATAGTTAGAAGTTTTATGTTGTTATAGACAGATGAGTCCACTTTTTTCCACACACTATGCGGCGTTTTTAGCAGAAAAGGTAGGCGATCGTGGGAACGAAACAATCATAGAAGGAAAACAGTAATACTAATAAAAAAAAGTCTGGAAGCAAATCAATACATGTATGGTGTGGAATTTTCCAAAATAGAGAAATAGGCAATTTTTTTATGATTTCAAATTAACAGCGAAAACATATTTGGAAATAATTGTTCCACAAATAGATGACTTACCGCATAACTTCTCAAGAAATCAATTAAATAACATGATCTGGCACCAAGATGGAGCACCACCGCACAATGTTCTAGCGGTCCGAGAACAATTAAGCAATCAATTTCCCGCTTGGATTGGAAATGCCGAGACTATTCAATGGCCACCCAACGGTCCCGATTTAACGCCACTAGATTGCTTCTTATGGGGCTTCTTAAAAGAAAAAGTGAATTTCGATTCAAATGCAAATGTAAACATTACTACAGACAAAATTCAAGAGCAAGTTGAAAATCTAAACGAAAGACGTAATAATTGTATTTCAAGAGCTATACAAAGCTTAAAAAGACGATATCAGTTATGATTAGACAACAATAATAATAATAATAATATGCCTTTATTACACATAAAAGGATTACAAATATTAGAAGAACATTAAAAAACGATAAATCAATAATGAACAAACAATAACCCTTTGCGGTAAACGGCAGAAAGTCAGACGAACTGCACGCAGGTGCAAAGTCTGTTTTTCATTCCTGCCGCAATAACTTTAACTAAAAAAGAAAAATTATGCAGCCAGTACATATAGAAAGCAAGTTTCACATTACTAAGCATCATCATACAAGTAAATGAATAATATATATAAAAACTAAATTAACTACATTGTAAATTTAAGTCATTGAATCGAGAATCATACGTTTTACATGACGTTTAAAAGAAGGAACAGATAAGTTTTTTAAATAATCCGGTAGACCGTTGTATATTCGCGCAATATTAAATGAAAATGATCTCTCAAAAAGAGTTGTCCTATGAGCAGGAGGTGTGATGCAATGAGGAAATCTAATATTAATATTATGCACATCTGTTCTAAATGTCAATCTAAGGAAGAGGTATGACGGAATCCTTTTTGTCACAATTTTGTGATAGAAACAGCACTGATGCAGGTGTCGACGAGAACGCATGTTCAACCAGTGAAGTTCTGAGAGTTTATGAGAAACATGTTCGCGCCTTCTTAAACCGAATATAAAGCGAATACAGCAATTTTGAAGTTTTTGTACTCTTTGTGCAGTAACACTATCAAGGCAAGGCCCATAAACATCGTCACAATAGTTAAAGTGCGACAAAACGAGTGCATCAGTTAACCTTTTCCTAGATTCAACAGATAGACAATTTCTATGAGTGTACAGATACTTTAAGTTGGTATACGCCTTACGGATACACATACCAATGTGTCCTTTAAATCTTAAGTCCGAGTCAAATAGAAGCCCAAGGCTTCTAACAGACTTAGAAAAAGGCAAGGATGTGTTATTTACCTTGATTGCGAGGTTGCTAGTACCAAACTCATCAGACCTCCTACCAAAGAGTATCACAGATGTTTTATTGACATTTATTTGCAAGTTGTGCTGCATTGAGAAATCCACTATTCGATCAAGATCCGAATTGATACGGTCACTAGCAGATAACAAATCACTTTGCTCAAACGTAGAATAATGGAGGTCACTTTGAGTAGTTCTTTTAAATTTAAATTAAGTGTGGATAGGTTTTTGTCAAATATATTGGATGGTTTTGCATCTTTTTAGTCAAATACCTCTTTAATTATTTAAAATAGTTTATATAATATTATATATTCCAAATTAGAAAGTGATGGGCTATGCAAATATAAGAAATATACAGTCGTCCCATTGAAAAATGCAAATATACATTTTGTTGAACGCCCCTCTACATATAATTCTGATTATACTATACACTTTTCTAATTATAAAGTAAAGCACTAGAACTTCTATTTGAAATATTTTTTATACATGCAATAATAACGTAATAATGATAAATAAATGGTGGTCAAAATAAAATGAGAAACCCGGTACACGTGTAGTTTATTCTCAAACGATTTTGCTTTAAAATATTTATATGTTTATACCGAAATTAAGGGGCAAACAACCTACATCATCGCGAATCCGGCGGCATATTTTTCTACGCTTTTATTTTGTTTACGCGGCAATATTTTCCTACCATCCCCGTGGATAACATTAAATGTGCTTGCCTTTGTGAATATAATGTATTTCCAAAATTCGGAAGTCTTCTATTTGTATTTCTTAACAGAATTTATGCTTTAAGTCTATTTGCTTCTTTAATAAAGGCTTCTCTTCTTGCTATCTCCTTAATACAACACTACTTTTCCCTGCACGTCCACTCCTTCGCTGAGATGATTAAGAAATATTGCTGACTTTGGTAAACCATTGTATTGTATATGTCGTACTTCATTTAATATTCTTTTCTCCCGGCCTTTGGGTAATATTAATTCTGTTGTGATATTTTGAGTTATTTTGTATTGATTTTTTTGTTTAAGTTTTCATTAATAATAATAATAATAATAAGCCGTGGTCCCTAGGAACATAGGGGCACAGGCGAAATGGGCACCAACATACCCGAAGTTTTAGTCTCATAGGCGAAGTGGGCACCAATGAAACGGATCTGCGCTAATGCTATAGGCAAAGTAGGCGCCAACAAAAATATTTATAGTAAAGGCAATGAAAGCGCAATAAGTACTGATTGCTCAACTTATTTATTTGAGATTTGTCACATTGCATATTATATTTACTACAGGAAAACACAATACAATAATTTGTAAATTTATATACATAGCTTTAACGAAAATGAAAAAATTTCTACATAATACATACATATAAGACTGAAAAATTAAGTTGTATAAAAATATTTAAAAAAATACTACATTGAAAAATTAGGAAATACACAATATTAGGAAATATTGTTATATGTTGAATAGTATGAAACACACTTAACAAAATGTAATCTCGTAATTTTTCCCGAAATCAGTTGTGAACATAAATTTGTTAAAGTGTCCAGTTTGACTTTTGTCTTCTTATCTTATGAACAATTTGAAGTTTAATATACGTAGCAATTTAAGTTTAGTTTTTCAATAAATATATAAATGTATGTGTGAGTTGCATAAAATAATCCATTGAATCTTGAGTGAAATGATTCACAAGCGTTTGTTGTGTGAATTATTGATGAACTTGCATTAGACCACATCTCTGGAGGAAATTTTGCATTTTCATTGATGTATATCTCTAACAAATAAATCCGCGTATTTCTCAACATCTGCGTGGTGAGGTTTGTCGCTGTACAAATCAAATGCAAAACAATCACCAACTTCGTCAGGGCTTAAATATATTAAACCGAAAGTACAAAAATACGTTTCAACCATTGAATCTTTATTTTTGAACTCATTACTTAGTCCAAAACTTTGAATTTTGCGGTACCATGCTTGATGTAAATGAAAGCGGCACTGCCAGATGAATAGCAGTTTGAAAATCTATGAACACCACGATAAGTTGAGATCGCAAGGAATACCGTTGAAATATTTGTAAAGTCAGCGTTGCAAATAACTTGGCATACGTTTGACTGCGTTTATCCCGTAAGATACAAAACACTATTTTATAATCTTCTAATCCCTTTAATGACCATCGGGATGATGCGGTGCCCACTTTGTCTAGCGAATTATCGAGTGTCATTAGATATCAGGTAGAAGACCATTATCAGTGCCCACTTGGTATCCGCCGGGAACATAGACATTGTCAAAAAATTACATAATTGTTAATAAATATAAGAAGACAACTTAGAATTAAAATGGACCATAATATAAAAAAAATAATAAATGTTACATATAAAATTACATATTTAAGTACTCGTCCAAAGTGTAAAATAAATGATTATTTAAAAATGAATTAAATCAAATTTAACTTTGAATTGAGATAAAGTTGACGGGGTTTTTAAATTTACTGGTAACTTATTGTACAGTACTATAGCCTTATATCTCGGACTAGCCTCAAACAACTTTGTTCTATGTTGGGGTATATTAAGATTATGCGCCTGACGTGTTTCCATTTTATTGTAGATGTCACTATTTTTGGTAAAGGTTAATTCGTTTGTTTTGTAAAAAATTATGATTTCATAAATGTATAGCGCTGTTAATGTTAAAATATTTAATTCTTTATATAAAGGACGACATAATTCAGAAAATAATGCCCCAACCATAGATCTAATAATTTTCTTTTGCAAAAGAAACAATCGCCTGGCATTAGGTGAGTTGCCCCAGAAAACAATTCCATACCTCATACGCGTCTCCACATATGCAAAATAAAATAATTTTAAGCATTGTACGCCCACTTGATTTTTTTAAAGATCGTATAGCACATATTGCTGACGATATTCTACCTTCCAACTCATGACAGTGTGACTCAAACCGTAAAGTAGATCCAACGTTATTCCTAAAAATCCCGCTTGAACTACATTCCGGTTTCACTTCCCCATCCCATGTGCAAAGCCATTGATTCAGTTTTATCAAGAACAGTTCCGAATCTCATAAAACTAGTTTTCCCACCATTCAAGACAAGACCGTTATTCCTACACCAGTTAAAGTTAAAGTTCAAAGGCAAATAGATCGTCTAAGACAGATACGCCGTCGCGGGTAGAGTGAGATATGATACAGCTTGTATCATCGGCGTATTGGGACAATGTACAAGATGACAAATGAGAAAACAGATAGTTTACGTAGATCAAAAACAACATGGGCCCTAGAACGGAGCCTTGTGGTACTCCACATGTTATATTGACATTAGACGACTCAAAAACTTGCACTATGTTGTCCTCAAATTTCATTGATACCCTAGCCCCCTTTCCGACAAATACGATTGAAATAAATTATACACAATTCCACGAATACCAATGAATTGTAATTTATGTAACAACACCCAATGATCAATTACATCAAACGCCTTGGATAGATCGAAGAATATTCCAGTTACAATATGTTTACTATCTAGCTCATTGTAAACTTTATCTAGGGCATTGTGGATGGCAGATGATTTTCCCGAAATAACTCCAAATTGAGAATCAGATATTATTGCTTTTTAATAGGTAGTTAGTTAATCGTGCGTTAATTACTTTCTCAATTATTTTTCCAAATACAGAAGGTAGTGAAATTGGTCGATAATTATTTGCAAAAGATTTATTACCTTTTTTGTAAATTGGAATAGTTTTCAGGGAATGTAGGCTTTCACGGCCGGTGTCATATGAGAAGGTATTTTCCGGGCTATTGGGCCGTGGTCGGTGAGAATTTCTTCCGGACGTTTCGTTTACTGCGGCGGTAAACATCTTCAGCGACGAGGTCGAAGTGTTCTTCTGGGTTGCTCGTCGTCGAATGACTCGGTGTCTGGGGTACTGCTGTTATATAGGGCGTTGTCTCTCGTTCTGCTTACGGTACGTAGTATACATCGGCACCACGAAACGCAGCATTAACACCAAGCTGAAGGAGCATAAGCGAAATTGCCGTCTGGGCCAAACCGAGAAGTCAGCGGTAGGCGAACACGCACTCCAAGACGGGAGTCATGAAATCAATTTCGCGGGTACTGACGTTTTGTCCACGGTTATCCATTACCATACTCGATTACAAAGGGAGGCGATCGAAATTCAAAAGCACCCCGGAAACTTCAATCGGAAAGAGGAGAATCTGGCCATAAACAAAATTTGGTACCCGGTTCTGCGAAACCTGCCATCCACACGCACCGCAGGCAGAACGATAAACACTGGGTTAACTAGCACATCCACTACACGTACCGTAAGCAGAACGAGAGACAACGCCCTATATAACAGCAGTACCCCAGACACCGAGTCATTCGACGACGAGCAACCCAGAAGAACACTTCGACCTCGCCGCTGAAGATGTTTACCGCAGCAGTAAACGAAACGTCCGGAAGAAATTCCTACCGACCACGGCCCAATAGCCCGGAAAATACCTTCTCATATGGAATAGTTTTACTAATTTTTAAAGCTTTAGGGAAAACTCCTTCAGATAGGCAACGATTAATTATGCAGATACATGACGTAGTATATAACATGGCACCTCGTCTATACCTGCTGAGTATTTCGCTGCTACAAATCTAATTATATCTATAATTTCATATTCATTAGTCGGCGTCAAAAACAAGCTTCTTGGGGCAGAAATACCAGTAGAACATAGTGACGGAACCGGTTTGTCTATGGAGAAAAAACTGCATTTAAACATTTCTACAATTTTATTAGGGTCTGTAACAACATTGCCTGTGTCATCTGGCTTGGTTAGGTTATATGCGCTGTGCGCATGATCAAACGCGTAATTTCAGAAGCTACCGACAGGTGTCGCTGCAATACGGCCGAGTTTCAATTTTTTCAGAACGTCACAAGTTTATATGTGTATATAAACCGTCCTTGTTGAAAATTCGGATTAAAATGTTATAATCGGCAGAATTTACATCTACCCCCGGTTATAGGCTATAGACAGGAAACGTCAAATTATCAAATTTTAATCGTCTTGCCAACCATTGAATTACTGGGAAAAAATCATGAAACACTTATTGGCATCCATATGCCAATCAATGAAATTTGCATTTTATAGTGGTTGGCATCAAGATTTTTAAACTAACTTAACTAAGCTATACATAAGGCAGTTTTTCTTGCGTAGGTACATACACTAATAATATACATCCATGGTGGACACCTACATACCTATATTTACTCTTTCACAAGTATAAAAATGACAATTTCTCGGACACTAATCTACCGTCAAAACAAGTGTATCTGACAGCATAACACTGTCATCGACAGCTCGTCAGACACTCGTAGGCACCCGTAAATATCGGATACCAACTCTATAAAGAAGTGTAATGAATTATAACACTAAATGAGTCAACCTTAGTTTGAATAAAATCTTAACGCAGACAACATCAGTTGTAACACATTATGGATAAAAATGTGATCATGTGCCAATGACTATCTACCTGGCAACTATTGTCGTCCTTACCCTACGTAGTTGGTTCGATTTAATGATACAGACTAGTAGATACTTAAATCAATTAATAACCAGAATTAAATATGTTGTCATTTCAAAAGCGAATTTTGATTAAATTTACTTTGGGGCTGAAGTCCACGGGAGTATTTGTGAAGTATACATGTAGACTTAGTAATAAAAGGAATTTATTAATACCTGCAGTAAAAGCTTTATTTTATACTAGGCGAACCAAATTCATAGAAGGTTGCTATATAGTATCTATTTAATTATTGTTATGTAAGCAATCACTGAAATTCAACACAAAATATGTAATAACACGAAAGTAAGTAACTTATTAACAATTTAAAGGAACTAAATACCTACATACAATGATCCTTATCAGGCCACTAAAAAGGAAACCAAACATAAAAGCAGAATATAGATTCGGTGAGCAACAAAATGAAAGATCCATCCACATTCTTTTGAATTGCAACTCAATGACAGGAAGATCCTACCCTAGCGTGTTTCCACATTTTATACCTTTTAAAAGAAATAGGATTAGGCAGTAGGCTGTAAATGCAATTGAAAATAGGGGACACCCTGAATCTTTTAGGTTATGGTGTATTATCACGATTTTACCCCAAAAGCATGCAACAGATACACTACAATTTTCTGGGGGTGTAAAAAGGAAAAAGTCCAGCTTGTCGCAGAATACTCTAACACTCACAAATTCATTGAAAAATAACATATTGTATTGAAACATTTGCATTACAAATGAAGGCACCTTTTAAACAAAGAAGTGCTAAATCAGAAAGCCAAAATACAAATATGATATGGTGTAACATTGAAAAAAATCGGTTTCGTGTGAATGTCGTTTGTCTATTCATGTATGTTTTTCCCTCCAAATTTATTTCCATCAACATAAAAGTGTGCTGGTATTCAATCACACGGCCATGAAAGGAAAGAAGGTGGTAGATGATTTAGCCATAGGAGGATTGTCAAGCCTTTGATGGGAGCCGACTCCTTTCCCAGCATTACCAAATTGTAGGTAACACAGTCCAAACAATGGTGGAGAAATAAACCAGGACAAAGAAGCGATTGACACGGTAGTATATTATTGGAAGGCTTTGAAATTTTATTGATAATGCTCCAGGATGTCTTTGACCTGTTATTAGAATTAAATATAAGCTTTTCATGGAACGACGTTTTTGCGTTTTTTACTAAAGCTTCATAATGATCCCTATTTTTTCTATAGACTTCAAGTACGTTGGGATCTTCACTACTACGCGATAGTTCATATAATTTGCGTACATATTCGGATAATTTTTTTAAATCGTTGTTGTACCAATTATTTTTATTTGTTAATTTTATTACATAGTTTTTTAATGGGAAAGTTATATCAAAATAATATAGAAATGCAGTGTAAAATGCATGAAAGATTTCGTCACGGCGTTAATAAGCATTTTAAAGTGAGAAATAGCACTAGTTGCGATACGTCTTTCGTAAGTAAATTTTGAAGATGGTTTTTTAGGTAATTTTATGTGGAATAATTGAAATCGATGATCGGATATCAAGGATTCACTAGTAGTACAAAAGAATACGTCACTAATATTGTTTGCAAATATGTTATCAATCATTGTACTGGTTTTTTGATTTATTCGGGTATCATCAGAGACGTAAGGCACGATACTATTGCTTTCCTTAAAATTAATATTAAAATCACCACATACTATAACAAATTTTCCTGTACTGCAAACACTATTTAAAAGTTCATATAAATTTTCTAAAAATATTTCTAAATTTCCCGAGGGGGAGCGATAAATATCAATCAATACACATTTAGTACCTTCAATCACATCAACACATGTATATTCAAAATGTTTTTCAAAAGTTTGAATTGGACATTCCAAAGCACTGGCACAAAGATTAGTTAAAATATAAATTGCTGCCCCACCCCCACTCAAGTCTTCGCGACAGTAACTGTTAATAAGTCTATATCCATCAGGAACGTAATATGCAATTTCACCACTACAGAGCCAGTGTTCGCAAATACATAACACACTTGGGAAATTGAGATCATGTAATACAGTTTCAAATTCATGTAGTTTATTACGAATACTACGAATGTTTAAATGAAGCACATACCTAACATTGTCTGCACCACTGTCCAAAGGATTACCCTGGTTTGCCTCGGTTGTTGCGATGTTTTTCAAAAATTTAAATGGTTACTCTGCACAGCTTCATCATTGACCGACACATAAACTAAATAACTGATAGTTATATAGTTAGAAAAGCAGAAAAGCATTTATTTAATGATACACATATCTTTACTTAAATACGTTTTTAAGTAACACAGACAACTTATTGTTGTTCTACATAATTTATTTCGTTGTTTACTACTTATTAAATAAATAAAAGAGAAAACATTTGCGGAGAGGTGCGGCACCCATAGTTAAATTTAAACAACCCTATATAATAATCAGATGGTAATCGCTATGCGAAAAATAACATTGAGTTAAAGAAGAAGAAGAGAAACAAGCCTGCATGCATTTAGTATGGCTACAATAGAAGTATATGTTTTCCCACTTGCTTTCAGGCGCGGCTCATGGTTACGTCAGTCGGAGGCTATGACAATGATCGTAGTTCTTCGTATGCTCTCGGCAAATACGATTCTATATGTTTGTATGTTACGAAGTTATACGAAGAAATTCGATCAATGTCATAGCATCCGACTGACGTAAGCACGAGTCGCGCCTGCTTGCTTTGCCATTTTGTATTTAACTTATTGTAAGGTACTGTTTATAATGGAAAATCAAACATTTATTAAAAGTGTTTTATCCAGTATCTTCACTTAAATATTCTACATTATATTTACAATTTACATTCGATGGCACTGTTTGGTTGGTCTTCAGTCATTCATTGCTTTCTGACAATCCCTTAATTATGGAATGTAGGGCATTAATTTTATTTAATTTTTAAGATACTTTTAGAACACCGTTTAGACCGTGACTGGATAATACGGTTTGTTAAAACAAAGATATTCTGTGGAATTAGACCATCATTGCGTTCTACGTAGTCTTAAGATGCAACTGGTGTAATGACGGCCAAAGAGACCCCGGCAAACAGTGCTAGACCCTGTCCTTCTATCCATAACTCAGACGATTGCTTAGCCAGCATTGTCAAGCTCTGCTTTGTGAATATTTATTTATTTAGGTATTTAATTTATTTATTTATTTAGTTCTTTGGGATAGCTACAGGACGAACCCAAAAATGCTATCCACAAGTAAAAAATAATGAATACATTTCAATATTACATGTTTAGATATAACGTATGCAAAAAAACAATATGAGTTGAAAAAATAAAATGAAATTACAACTAAACCAAATGCCTAACCTAATAACATACTGCGAGAAGATTAGACTCCATGCATACCTCCCATCAAACAAGATTTTAAATATTGTTTAAAAAGTGATAAGGAAACGTTAAAAATATCAGCAGATGGACATAGTCTATTAAACGAAGTCATGCCCCTGACCATAGGGGAATTCATGTGTGCATTATTGTTCGAATGTGGGGGGCGAAATGGTAAAACGGAACGAGTGATGTATGATGGAATGTTGAAATTAACTAACATGAGAAGATCACTACAGTCTATATAATTGTTACATATTTTATAAAGAAATGTGAGATCACTGCGAATACGGGTAGACTTGAGGGATAACATATTAAATTCTAACAAAGAATGTTCGTAGTTATAAACAGGCATATTAAATCTATTTGACAGAAATCGCACAAATCTTCTTTGAACCGATTCGATTCGATCGATGTAGATATGGTATTGCGGATTCCATACCACACTAGCGAAGGAAACAACGCTGTGCACATGGGCATAGTATAACGTAGTAAATACAGTTAGTCTGGTAAACCATTTCGTCAACCGAATTATGTATCCAAGCTTCTTCAGAGCTTTATTAATAATGTAGTCTACATGTAGGTTAAACAGCAGCTTGGCATCGAGCATTACACCCAAATCACGAATCATATCGCTAACGGTTATAAAATGTGTGCCCAAATAATATGGGAAACTATACGTGATGATGTTTCGTGTGAATCTAATAACTTTGCACTTCTCAGGATTTAAAAATAATTTATTAGCGATGCAATAATCATTAAAACGATTTAAATCTGTTTGCAATTTAAATTGATCAGAAATTGACAAAATCTCAGTAAATATTTTAATGTCGTCAGCATATAACAAAAACTTCGAAAATTGGAAACAAGAACTCACATCGTTAATGTATATAAGAAATAGTAATGGGCCAAGATGGGAACCCTGCGGTACACCAGACGTGACAGAAACCGTATCAAACATGAAACTGCCCATTCGTACGGTCTGCGAACGATTACTTATATACGAAGCCACCCAACGAACAAGATCGCCGTGAATGCCAGACATTTGCAATTTGCTAATCAAAATGTTATGATCAATTCTGTCAAAGGCTTTGCTAAAGTCGGTATACACTGAATCAACTTAAGACCTTCGATTAAAACAATCAAAAATATAATTTGTATATAACACTAAATTTGATTCGACCGATTTTCCCCGACAAAAACCATGCTGCTCAGGTATAATTTTATTTTTTACGGCAAAAAATAACTGGTCATATATAATAGATTCAAAGACCTTTGACACAACCGACAATATTGAAATAGGGCGATAGTTCTGAACTAAGTGACGTCCACCAAACTTATACACCGGCACGACGTACGACTCCTTCCAAAGTGTGGGGAATCTACCCAAATTGAAAGAACGTGTAAAAATGATATGTAAAGGAACGCTTAGCTCTGCGGCGCACTCCCGAACAAAAACCGCCGGAATCCCATCCGTATTTAACATTAATCTGTCAACCTAAATAAAATTATTTTTAGTTTTGTAAATTTCTATTAATTATATTTTTAACTGGTATAGTTTTTGATGGTTGTTAAAACTTTTCTATTTCATCAAATCTGGCTTTATTCAACAATATCTTACTCTTCTATTTGACAGCGTCAGACATATCCCTTGTGTTTTTCAATTCTGGTCCAAATAAAACATAGTGTATCATAAACTCCTGATGTAGATAGTATGAAAATGGTAATTTAAGAGTTCACAGTGCTAATAGTGCATAGCCTATTCATTTTCACATTACAAATATACAGCGATCGATTTATAATTCGCAATTTACCAGAGAGGGAAGAGACGTTGCAAGATTTATAATATTACTAATTAAAGCTGCACTCTCAGTAATTCACAAGATAAATTATTAGATTTCACTGGTTTAACAAAAAGCATGCGCAGATATTAAAATATCGATTGACGGTTCTTACCTATAACTCTTAGCGCGTTTTAACGTGGTATTGTTTTATTTATCTTGTCATAAAAAACGCCAGCAGTAACTCTCACACAAGTGTAAGAAAGCGGTATACAAAGCCAGAATGTTGTAATAGTAAGAAAACGATTAAAAACAGTAGACTAAAGGTTGAATGAAAGCTTCATTCTCGAGTAGCTGAATATTTCTTCTGAAGCCGAATTTCAACTCCGCATAAGAATGCCTTACTAATTGAAACATGAGGATAAACTTTGAAGAACTTTATTGATTATTAACATGTTGTGATTGGCATGATTTGAAAATTGGTTTCAAAAGTTTATAAATTTTTAAGAGAGTGTATGCCAAGTTATAGTTTTAAGTGAGGTTTAAGTAGTAAAAACTACGTTCTTACGTTCAAATTATTATATATTGATTACTAGTTTCGGCTATGATGCCATCTTCAGATCAAACGTCGATAGGTTAATTTGTCATTATTAAATAAAATAAAACACTGAACATTAGATTAAATTTATCAAACAAGTTAAAAAAGTTAGAAATCGAACAAACACTGAAGTTATTCATTTACATCTTCGATTGTTGCATTGAGTTGGTGTTTGTTCGATTTCTAACTTTTTTAACTTGTTTGATAAATTTAATCTAATGTTCAGTGTTTTATTTTATTTAATAATGACAAATTAACCTATCGACGTTTGATCTGAAGATGGCATCATAGCCGAAACTAGTAATCAATATATAATAATTTGAACGTAAGAACGTAGTTTTTACTACTTAAACCTCACCTACCATATACGTTCATTCGGATATACATTACATCATTATAGTTTTAACTTAGATAAGTATCCAGTACGATTTACAGCCGAGGTAAGGTCTGTTCCAAAAATTAAGGTATATTATTGAAAAAGAAATGATAGAGATTATTGTAATAATATGGAATTATCAATGCATAATAATGCGTAATGTATTAATATAATAACGTATTAGGTACGTATTTTGGCCATTTGTTGCGAGTGCTGGCGTTATTGTGCATAATAATCTCAGATTAAAAGGTAACAAAGAGATAATTACGTTACGCTTCATATTTTGAAAGCATCTATGTGCACTATAGTAGCATACTATCAATTTTCCTGATGCGAATTTATGTTAGTGAGATTAGTGAAAAAGATTAGCAGTAAGAAGCAAAAAATCTAGCCCGGCTAACACATTAATTTAACTTTCATCTTCAATACGATACTTTTCCGGACAGATGGAAGTTGGTTGTAGTTCTTCCTCCATAAGAGATATTATCGGCATATGCAACTGATCCCAATCAGTATTTTGCCAATAGCTTTAAATTTTTTTTTTAATGTATTATACATAATTTTTTTTCCTTAAATACCTAAACTCTAGAATAGCTACAAAATAACGAGTTCTTTTTTGTGGAAAATCTAATTTATTCTCATCCCAGGCTGTTTAAGCCGGATATCAAGTGGCTGCTATATAAAAATTTTCTGAAGACCTTCTATAGTTTGGCGCCATCATAATTTTCGATACTAGCAGAGAAGAGAAAGACTAGCAAGTAGCATAAAACTTCTGTTTTAATTTATTAGTACATTTTATTTACTATTACTATGTTCTACATCGTGCACAATATAAAAATCACTTTGCAAGAAATACGTACATATTCAACAATATTGTCTAAATGAATTTGTTCCTTATTTTCTAAAGGAATAAATTATTTAACTCACTTAGATGCTAAAAATTGTATTATATAAGTTGAAAACTGTGTAGGTTTTTATATTCCGATCTCGTTACATAAAATCATGACCAGTAACAATGGCTTTTATATATCCTGTGACAAGTATTACTTCAGCACAAAAGGCGCCGTGACAAATACGCTTCAACAACTTGGTATCCAGCTTAAATTTCTGATTTAGGTTGAAATCACAATACGTATTCGTACATCAAAAGATGGCATTTCAAAAAATAAAATTAGCCTGCTCGTGCAATTTTCATAAAATTGTTAAATAACCCTATTACGCATTCTGTTCCAAACTCTATACTTTTGTGGGTACTAGTGATTGGTTGATATGAAGTAACTATTTTGCAGCTGCTAACTATCTCTAGTATCTTGTAGGAGCAAATCAATACCACAAGGAACTGCTATTTTCTGTAGCAATTTTGTCTGCGTGCACCAGACAACCTCAGCCATCTACATAGTACGCGAAAAGATTTCACGTTACATTGCGTATGTAATAATAATAAATATACATGGGTATTATTGTGCAAAGTGCGTAAAAGCAACTTATTTGATATTATAAATTTCGGAAATATTTTATTGTAAGGACCCACTGGTGTTCATATTTCGCAGTTGAAAGCAACATTTGATATATTATACACAATAAGTTTCATACAACAATTTGCTTTGGATGACTTTGAAAACTATTATAACGAGAAAAAATAAATTCAAATTGTGTGAAAGTAATGGAAAATGTAACCTAAACGATGTTTAACTATGTTTCACTTACACATTGTGTCATAAAACTTTTCACAAACTTTTCCATCTTATGATATGTAAAACTTTTTTAAATAGCGTTTTATCAACAATTCCACATGACAAATAGATAACTTATTGCGTAGAAATGTTATTTTAATATATTCAACCATTTTATTTTTTCACATTGCTGTTTACGCTCCGTCTGAAAGCTTTCTTTTTTTTCCGTAGCCATTAGTGTTTCACACTGGTTTAAACATTTCATTTTTATTCGCTTTTTTGGTTTGCATGGATGTGACTGTTTGCTTACGTATTCTCCCGTTATGTATACATAATATATAATATGGCACAGCTGATCTTTAATTAACTTTAAGAAATAGGTAGATGTGGCACACTTTGTAGATCTACAAAACGAATTTTCTAACTGTAAGTGATAATTAAATTTACGGAAGATTAACATATCGATACATACGGGCCTCAACGGAGTTTCCTTCCGTATTTTCTCGGATTTTTCCTCTTCTTGCGGATATCTGAGCGTGTTTGAATGATTTCCTTGAAATCGTCTAGGTTTCAAAAGTTCTGGTTGGCAGCAGAATTAGAATACATTTTAATCGAGAAAAATTTCATGCTGTACTATTCATTGCCAACAGTCATATTTCTTTGTTTTAAAAACTAACTACAATAAATTAATATCGCTTGTAATTTAGTCTTTTATTTAAATTAATGTATAGAAAAATCTTCCTATTCGTTAAGGGTGGACGTGAAGCCGTTAGAGTGGGGCAGAATTACAAATCATTGCCCTCTATCATTTGAGATCTGTTTGTCTCTGAAGTTGTTGAGAGCATTACAGATGACTCTGGGTGGCGTTTAGTAAAATTAAACAGTTGTTTACTTAATAAAACTTAATTGAGAATTTAAAAGATTTATCTACATGTTTCGTAGCAATATACACACTATGTCAAAAAAAGTAGCGCAATCTGCTATAGCTTAGTAAATACCAATTGCATGGAAAAATGTCACTAATAAAACATGTTTGGCTAGTTATTTCGTATTCATTGATATAACGATAGTTGTTTTACCAACAACGCTTTAGTTGTTGTAGGAACCAATTTATTTTTAAAATAGCAATTTTTTTTTTTTATATTCTGAAAGAGGATTGTATTTTCTATGCAGGCATGAATTGTTTCAATATCATTTATTCACAAAATTCACGAAAAAACTGGTTAAGTTTACTTATGTGAGTTATAGCAATACAAGTTCTGGTAGGCATTATTATCTTATCCTAACATCAATCAGCTTTCAAAAATGTTATCACTCAGTTTTAGGCGTCAACTGCTGTAAATTTATTCAAAGCTTAAATAAGAATATCATAGTTCATTTAAGTGAAAAGCAACGTGCCGAAATTCGGGTGATGGTAGGATACAGCGATGGGACTAGGTCTCATGTCCAAGTTTGTATGATATTTAGCGAATTGTATCCAGATAGGACTATTAATTCTTCAACCTTTCAGCCGCAAAATCTGGAACCCCAGAAACTACAACCAGTTGAGGCACGGCCTTGCATATTCTGATTAGTTGAAGAAAATCATCAACAAGAGAGAGTTGGCGATAAAGTTCAATCATGTAGGTTAGGATAGAGTAATAAAACTCGTTCTTTCGTTCATCTAGTATTTAATATATGATTACTAGTTTCGGCTTAAAGACCTCTTCAGATCAACGTCAAAAGGTAAAATTGTCGATTATTAGATAAAACATTAAACATGAAAATAAATTGTAAAAATTAAATTGAAATCAAACGAACACCAACTTTTACAGAACGACAATGAAATTTAATTTTTACAATTTATTTTCATGTTTAATGTTTTATCTAATAATCGACAATTTTACCTTTTGACGTTGATCTGAAGATGGCTTTAAGCCGAAACTAGTAATCATATATTAAATACTAGATGAACGAAAGAACGAGTTTTATTACTCTATCCTAACCTACATATATAACGTTCATTGGATACATAGCACATCAAAGTTCAATCAGTTAATAATTTATCAAAAAACGAAAAATTGCATCCATCAGGCTAAATTTTGTAGTCTGTACACAAACTAGATGAGGATGATTATAAACATATTTTATTAGGGACATTTCTCTATGCAATGTGTATTTAATAAGCTATAAGCAGATTGCGCCTTTGACACACTGTATATTTATCTCACAAAAGATACGTCCAATAAATGTAGACGTGGGACAACCATCTTAATGACCACATTGCGAATTAGATAACTCAGTATATCGGTTGATCGTTTTTCTACATATTATTAATGTATTGTTAAGATTACAAAATAATCGAATCTGTAAAATCTTATATACACACAAGAGCAACACAACAATATCTGTATAGATAACTCTTTCAAATTAAATTAGTATCTACCTGAAAATAAATAATATACTTAATTACGCCTTTTTTTTATATCTAAGTCCACCCGATACAAAATACTGCTTCAACTAGTAACGCAGGCATCATAGCTATATTGTACACCTGTGTTTAATTCTATCAAATATGGGTTTTAACCTCATTCATTTACGTCTGAATTTACTGTTTACGTAGTAATTTAGAGATTGTCAGCAGATAATACAATATTTGGTAAAAAAAAAGTACCTATCAACTTTCAATACCACAGTTGAAATAAGAGTCATAAGCCTAATTATTATATACAGTCCGTCTATGGATTGAGTTTGCTAGAGATATAATTGGCAGAAAAACTTTCATTCTAATATTTCGAGATTCGATCCTGCTTGTAATTATACAAAAATATAGGCGCTCATTTATATGTTACTTACCGGCAGTGAACATTTTAACAAAGAAGTTTATGGAAGGAACACGAATCGAGTAGAAAATTAAGTGTTAACAAATACCATGTCTGAGCTATGACATTTATCTAAGACAACAATCAATATCGTTTGCTTACTTTACTAATGTCTGGAATTGAATGTACCTGGGCTGACCTTATTGATATTTTAATTTATTCTGAACAAATGTCCTTGGCAATATTTTCGCAAATTATTGATAGAAAAGGTGTCTTAGTTGAATAAAAAATATTCTCTCTCATTTCACAAACAAACATTTTCTTAAAATATTTGCCAGAATAAGTAGACCATCCCAAAACATCCTTCGAGATTATACCTACCGGGTGTCCATGTGTCCAACCTAAGATGCAACGGTTCCTAGCCAATTTATTATTGTCTTTTTGAAGAAAGTTTTCAAATAAATGTTGCCTCGAATCATATTCTACGTATGCTAAAAAAAGTTTTAGTAATGGCGGACTTCCGGTTGTACCGGAAGTAGATACTAACTTTCTTATTTTAAATGGAACTGTATATTATTGCAGTTTTGAATTCCTTGTTAAATTTAAATAACAATACGTTAGGGATACATTGGGGCTAAGTTGTACCGTTTCCGAATTACATGACGTTTTTCGAAAAAAATGATATTTGCAGTGTCTTCGGTGTTTGGAAATACCTTAGGAAATACGAAAGTTAGAAAGATGCGGTTTTCGGTTTTCGCTTAACCATGAAACAGCACACGTCTTTTATTTTAAAATTGTTGCGTTTAAATTATAGCGTTATTAAATAGGGATCTGTAATTTTCGAACTCTAAAATCATAGATAACTTGATTTTTTTAAATTGAACGGTATAGCAATTTTTACATAAGTGGATGTAAAATTTTATCATGTATCATTGTGTCTATCTTCAACGGTTTTGGAGATATTCGCGATTTTTCAGTTTCTCGCGATAGATACGTATTGCGAAGCGCCGCCGTCGGCCACCTTCCCTTCGCATTTCACCAGGCTTGGGACTAGCAGCAATATAGTACTGGCATGCTTAGAAAATGGCCAACAGAACACAATAGGACCATTTGAATCAAACAAAATTGTCTAAAAGATACTTAAGATATTTAAAGCGGCATCTTTAAAGTCAACGTAAGCTTGAAAAACAAACTAGGTATCTAACCGTTATTAGTGTTCCAAGTGTCAGAACTGACATTCAGAGTACTGTTTGGAAACATGATAATTAAAGATGTTGCTTACTCAAGAAGAATTAGTAGATATGGTTTTCGTTCTCGGTGAATGTTACAGAAACGCTTTGTTAGTGTCAAGAGTTCACGCACAGTATTACCCATGTAGAAAGCATCCAGATAGGAGGGCATTTCTGCCGCTACTGGGTAGATTTGTAAGTACTGGATCCGTAGCACATACACAACGGAACCGCAATAACTCCGTACTTGCGGATGAAAATCAGTTACAAGGTGCGATTTCTTCTCATGGGGTTTCATTAAAAATAAGCTTTATGAGACGCCACCAACAACCCCTGGTGATATGCGCCATCGTATTTTAAGAGCGTTTCAAGAAGTCACACCAAAAATACTCAGAAATGTTCAAAAGTGTTTGCAAAAGCGATTTCGATTATGTAGTGCTCAAAACGGACAGCATTTAATATAATAGTGTTGTACAAATTCTCTGTACAATGACAATATTAGCGTTTAAAGTGTAGCCTGTTGCGAGCAAGACGCTCGAAGTGTACGTACGCCATATATTGGATAGAGTAATGTAGTTTGAAAAATGTGCTGATTTATTGATATTCCAGAAAACATAACATTATGTTTTCTTTTATCTTTGCTATGTTTGCTTGTTTCTAGTGGTCCTATTGCGTTCTGTTGGCCACTTTCTAAGCCAACTTCCCAAGCCTGGTGAAATGCGAGGGGAAGGTGGCCAGCGGCGGCGCTTCGCAATACGTATCTATCGTGAGAAACTGAAAAATTGCGAATATCTCCAAAACCGTTGCAGATAGACACAATGATACCCGTATAAAATCAAAAGAAAATTAAATTTTATATCCATTTATGTAAAAATTGCTATACCGTTCAATTTAAAAAAATCAAGTTATCCATGATTTGATAGTTCGAAAATTACAGATCCCTATTTAATAACGCTGTAATTTAAACGCAACAATTTTAAAATAAAAGACGTGCGCTGTTTCATGGTTAAGCGAAAACCGAAAACCGGATCTTTCTAACTTTCGTATTTCCTGAGGTATTTCCAAACACCGAAAACACTGCAAATGTAATTTTTTTCGAAAAACGTCATGTAATTCGGAAACGGTACAACTTAGCCCCAATGTATCCCTAACGTATTGTTATTTAAATATAACAAGGAATCCAAAAGTGTAATAATATACAGGGTGTTCTATTTAAAATAATAAAGTTAGTATCTACTTCCGGTACAACCGGAAGTCCGCCATTTTTTAAACTAATTTTGACATGTGTAGAATATGATTCGAGGCAACATTTATTTGAAATATTTTTTCAAAAAGACAATAATAAATCGGCTAGGGACCGTTGCATCTTAGGCTGGACACCCGGTATAGTGAACTCAATTCAAGGACAGACTGTAGAAACAGCATACTTTATTGCATACCAAACTCAATCGCCTCCTCTCTCCGCCACCCCCCGAACTGTAAGATAGCGATTATTTGCGAACATTTCACTAACACACGTTTTATAACGACAAGCTTTAATGGAACAATTTAGGCGTGTGCGTGGTCACTAACTACAAGCATTACAAAATGGAAACGATATTTTACGCGTTAGATGTTAGAATAACGCGCCGTCAAGCCCGTATTATGTTCCAGTAAAATTGTAAAGTTGTCTTTTTTATATTCTGCCGGTTTTATACGTTCTGTTAACGTTTGAACGGTCACTTTGGCAAATGTTTAATTTACCCTATTTTTAACTGGGTACGTTTAAAACGTATTGATTTCACTACTCTCCCGGCCAGTAGAAATTTAATATCCGAGAATAAAACTAATAATGGTAGCGAAATTTAATTTTGCCGAAAGTCGTTGGTGTTGCTTACGTTTACATTTATAAATGATGAAATATTAATGAAACCATTGAGTAAAATAAAATATCTCGGAAATTCATTCTGTTCACTGTGTATATTAAAACTTGTTTAAATGAAGTTGAATTAAAATACCTATAGGAGATTTCAGAATTTGATACTTATTATACCATTTTGGAGGACGTACCTACCTATTATTTCATCCACATTAAATTCCACGATGTTTATAAGCACTGAAATTAACTTCAATCCTACTCAATGCTTAATTTATCAATCCTTTACGTTCCTAGGATATCTACGTAAAATATAGAATTTGGGCTTTATGGTGCGGCTATGACCTATTCTTTAGTGTGAAAGGAAATATACACTGACTCGTTAAGTTATATAGTAACCGAAGTAAATAGCAGCAAAGAAAACACAAAATGCACTCAGAAAGCATTACTATACATGAGTTCCCATACGATAATGGCAGTTAACGTAAAAAAACAACTGCAGGATACAGGTTGTTGCACCTAACCACAACAACAATTTTAATAAGTGTATAATTTTAGAACATTTTCTTTAATCAATCACTATTCTGGTCGAATTTCCACATAACAAATTTTATTTAAGCAATTGAACTTAAGCCCAGGTTCACATGTTATTCATAGAATAAATTTATTCTTTCATTAAAAACTATGCTTTTCATTTCAAGCTTACAAAAAAATAATAAGTATTTGTAATAGCTTAGGAAGTTTTTGAATTTTCATTAAGATGGAGAACAAGTACGTAAGAGTTAATATGATATTTATTATTATTCAGTTAAACAATAACACATGTTTCATGTAATATAGATTTTTAACATAATCATTATCCTCATCAACATTCTCTGATGAAGAAGAACACCCAATCAGGAGCCCCAGACGACTCTTGGTTCATAAGAATCCATTCGACGAATATGACGATTTGGATTTTAAAACCAGATTTCCTTTGTCAATGTAGTGTGCACATGAAATTTTAAATATGATTGGGGATAATTTACGACCATTAAGCAATCGAAATAGGCCTGTAAGTCCAATGAACCAGTTGCTTATCGCACTGCGATTTTATGCAACAGGCTCATTCCAAATATGTATGGGAGACCATCTAATATATCGAAGCCAACAGTATGTCGAATTGTAAAGCGAGTAACGTATCACATTGCACTACTCCGACCATATTTTGTCAAAATGTCTACAAAAGAGAGGAAATGATACAAATCCCGAATGAATTCTTTATGATAAGTGGTTTTCCTTCTGTTGTGGGGGCAATTGACTGTACGCACATTGGTATACAGTCGCCAGGAGGAGATCATGGAGAACTATATAGAAACAGAAAAGGGTGGTTTTCCATCAACGTCCAAGCAATGTGCGATTCCAAGTTTAAAGTTTCTAGATATTGTTGCGATTTCAACGATTCCTTGTTAAGAGCTCGCTTTGAAAACAATGAATACTTTGATGCTTATCTATTCGGAGATAGCGGATAGGCTGGCAAAAAATATTTATTAACGCCTTTACTTAATCCCAATACTGCATCAGGAAATGCATAGAATCAGGCTCATATACATACACGTAATACAATTGAAAGAGCATTTGGAGTTTTAAAACGTCGATTTTCTTGTTTATCGTTGGTACTGAGAGTATCTATAGATACAATCTTGGCAATTATTGTGGCAACAATAGTGTTACATAATATCGCTATTGACATGGCTGATAATGAACCAGAAGAAGACCCTGATGTTGCAGTACCTTTATTTGAACAACCAGCGCTTTTGAAAAATTTGGGTAATAATAACATGGCTGTTCGTACAGTTTTACTTAATAAAATTTTTGCAAGGTAACTACATTTGTTAAGTACTTACATATTTACAATCTTGAACGTAATTGTTCTTTTTTTATCGTTAGTTCGACTTCTTCTATTTCCAATTCCAATTGTGGCTGTTGTATAGGTCGGCTATGTGCGCCCACGTGTTGGATTTTGTTTGCGATGAGAGCGCATCCGTCTTTTTATTTTCAATAATGGACTTGAAATCTTCCATTATGCTTAATAAATTTTCTTTTTCCTCCTCCAGGTAATTCCTACATCGTTCTCGTTTTTTTTTTAACCTCCATCTTTTCAACGATTTACAAAATTTCTTATGATCAGTTTATATTATTATGATAAAATATGTACTTATGTACACATAAAGCACAATAGGTTATGTATATTTTAAATCAGCTGTTGCGCGTGTAACTTTCCTAAAAATAAATCTAAAGACCCCAGTGTTTTTTTCTAACAATAATGCCATGTTCGCAATTAACCAATTCTTATTCATCGAATAACAAATTACGTTTCCAAACGTGTTGGTGAAACAGCAACTTAATTAACCTGAGATTAAATTATATTCATCACATAGCTATTCGTAGATTTATTTACCATTGGTGAAGCCGGGCATTACGCATTTAAGTGCTCATTAAATAAAAAACGCTGCCCCTATTAGAATACCGTCAACCAGAGCTACTTTGTCGTCTCGGGGTAACTTTGTCACCTTGTGCGGCATTTTGGATTTTGTTTTTCGTTTTAATTTTATTTTAATTTTTTGTAGTTTTCTCGAAGACGTTCCTTTGCCGTAGGTAATAAATGAATAAAAATGGTGCGAAACTATCAGAAAGCGCCGAGAATTCGGAACTACAAAAACTATTCCGGAAAAGACATTGACAGAAGCTGTAAAAAATAATCTCTCGAAAAAACAAGCGGCTGAATTATTCAAACTTCCGCGGGTTACTATAGTAAATAAGTGTCTTGGAAGGCACATGCAAAAATGCGGTCGACCAACTGTTTTATCGGAGCAAGAGCAGAAAATTATTGCAGAGGCTCTTCGCGAGATGGGGTTTTCCGTTGACCAAGATTGATATACGCAATGTGGTCAAGAAATTCCTTGCCAAGCAAGATAGAGTTCTTGGTCAATTTAACTACCCACGTGAAGATTTTGTTGAAAATTTTATTTAAAAAAATCACTATCAGTGCACATGGCTACAAATATAAAAAGATCTCGCGCTTCCGTAGACAAAAATGACGTGTTGCAATTTTTCAGTAATATCGAGCAGGTTGTTTTAAGTTCGGGTTCTATAAATATTTATGATTACGACGAAACAATTTTAGCACACGACCTTGGTGCTAGAAAAGTCATTGTGCTTAGGAGTTTTAGGAGAGTTGAACGCGTTCAAAATTACTCATGCTCCTGCA
This sequence comes from Cetonia aurata, assembly GCA_949128085.1. Classification (NCBI taxonomy): domain Eukaryota; kingdom Metazoa; phylum Arthropoda; class Insecta; order Coleoptera; family Scarabaeidae; genus Cetonia; species Cetonia aurata. Next base: position 7,662,070 of record OX421885.1, read on the forward strand.
TCAGTTTGATGGTTGCTGAAAATGCTTCTGGTGACTTGCTTCTGCCAATGTTAGTTTATAAAAGCACCAACTCATACGAAAACTTGTGCACTACTGGTCTTCCTGGGGCTTTGTCCAAAAATGAAGATACTTCCAGAACCCTTGGCTTCGGCCTTGTGGAACTATTGAGAGAAATGCGGAGTATATCTCAGGAGCAAAGGAAAAGAAAAAGAGGTATAAGTTCGTGCATGAAAAGGAGATGAGCGCATTTCCAAAATACCGGAAATACATCTAACGTGAGCGAAGATTTGTCACATCTAGTTAATTCAGCTGAAAGCGACGATGTTAATGGCGGTGCTTCTACATCTGGTACCATTCTCCCAAAGACAACCAAAAAATTCTCTGCGATACAATCCTGGTCTATAAACATTACAAAAAAGTGTTTTAGAGGTTGCGGTCGTGATAGTACTAAAATGGGTCGTAAGGGCAGAAAATTAAATGTTGAAGTTTATGTTTGTAGTTAAAGTTGTTTTGTTGAAGTTGCCATTGTTTGTTGTTCTTTGTTCATGGAGTTATTAGTTTTAATTTTATTTTCTTGAAGTTATCGTTGTTTCATTTTCCTTCTATTTAAAAAATAAAATTTTATTTTTTAAGATCCTTGCTTTTTACCGGAATTTAAAAAAAGAAACCGATAAAACTGCAAGAAAATTTTAAAAGCTTCCATTTTATATTCCTAATATCAAATCGGGGTTACTTTGTCAGTATACCGCAAAAATACTCAATTAGAAGCGACATTCTGATGAGTGACAAAGTTGCCCCAGAATCGGGGTGACTTTGTCAGCACAATTTTATTTTTATTTATTGTAAACTATATAGGTTATAATAATTTTGACTACGCCGATCTCACCGCGACTTTGTTTCAGCAAAGTTATTTTGCAGTGTTTATCTTAATAAATAACAACTTTTTTTTTAGAAAATATCTGTAGACCGTGTCAAAGTTGCCCCCGTTGACGGTATTCCCAAAATGTTACGTAGTCAGACGTCATAATGAGCAATAAGAATCAAATCGAAAAATCCTCTTATAAATCTTTTTCATATTGAAGCGATTGAATCGGGTCTGTACTTTTCCTTGGTATTGTAAATGTTTGAACATTCTTTCCAGAGTAAACTTCTGCTTTCAGAGATTCACAACACTTATTTTGTACCCAGTGTGGTAAACAAAGGTATAAGCAAATTTCTCTATCGATTCATTAGCTCTAACTGCCAACTTATTAATATCTACTTCTAACTTCTTCACTTTGCAAGCACTTCCACGTGCCTAGTTTTTGGGGTCTAGAACAAATATTTTGCCTTTATCTATATTATTTCCCTGTTAAGTACAACACCTTTAATGGGAGCATTAGCCAGACGTTCGGGAGGAAATGAAAACACTTCATCGTTCTTTGCCACTGTCCTTCTGTTATCTGTCTCTTCTTAGCGCCTGTTCCACACGTTGAAATATCACCGCCGAAGCAAATTTCCCTAAAGCAGTTGTCTTCGTAATATAATTGTTTCCTAATAGAATTTACGCCCTGGAATAACGAACAGTTTGCCATAAAGAGTAAAAGCAAGGTATCGAATAGAAACTTTCATGTAACTTGATCGATTCACAAAGTAAATTACTCATACATACATTAATATGTAGGTACTTGCAATTATAAGTCTTCTGTATACAAGGTGAAGATTAATACAATGAACATTATTTGTTATTTAAGTGGTTTATTGAATGTATATTGCACTTAATCCAGCGGATTTTAGAATTTGTTATAGAGTAAACTTGTAATAAAAATAATGAACTTAATTCATTGATGCAATAATAGCATTATATTCACGCAATTAATTGTTGATGCGCGAATTGAAGCAATTATAACTAGCACTTCATTTGGATGGCAGTAAAGCTCGTATTAGCAACGTGCACGAGTTTCTGCCTACCAGAAATCATCAACGTCGCTTCAAGTGCATCTCAAGCTTTATCTACCGTACCCTGTTAGGAAATCATGGGTTTAGATGTGCGCTCTCTAGGGGACACAAATCAAACTCTCAACCCGCAGGATCACCGCAACTTAGTCGATAATGCAGTGACAGACCTAACTCGGACAATTCATGGAAGAAAAAATGCTTAAATTGAATCGGAATTAAAAAATGCTACCAAACAATTGTCGCTGACAATAGCGAACTTCTAAATAACGGATAACAGAGGCAAGATAGTTAAACACATGCATTCTGTTTCAAATATGCCATTGTGCAGCGTAGATACTTTTGTTATTAATATAGTAAACGTTTTCACCCAACCTATGATTAAAGGTCATTAAGGCATCTGTTCGTTCTTGCAATATATTGCGAGCCATTAAAACAACGGACAAGACATCGTTTAACACTTTATTGCGTTCATATGGTGAATGAACTGTACGTAAAAATAATAACGCATATTCATTTCCTATTCATATTAAAAACAATATTATTTATTGAACATATGAAAGAATAGTGACTATAACAAACATGATCGTTAAACTAATGCAAAATGATTTATTATAATAATGATAAGATATTTATTTTACTAACGAATCTTTTTGTTATTTAATCAGAGATTGTAAATGATATTTTATCATAAGAAAAGTATTTTTCTCAGAGCATGTTTTATTTCCAAATTTAGTAACGATTTTTTTTTTAAGTTTTAACATTTCAATCAATGTTTTAGGTTATCAAGTCCAGCGGCGTATCCTATAATAGAGTTATATTGAATTTACAACATTTTTAATTCACCTACATAAAGCCTACCTGCCGAGTTACCTGAGGGCCCTGTTCTGAAGCAAAATTTCCGTGATGACCGATCCAGCTTTCTATGCGGATTTTCCTGAAATTTTAAGATGATCCGCGCCTTACATTAGAAACTGGGTATTTATTCTCCCACGAGTAAAAATAATCCATTATTTAGTATTCCTTATAACTGAAACTTACTATAAAATCTTCGTTGTATTTACGTAAGGATTAGATTAGAATTATAGCTATTGCGGGTTCATATGAATTTTTTAATGAAATGAGTTGCCGCGCCTTTTTTAATCTAGTCTGAAGTGGTTTATTTTAGTGATTTTTCTTACTTAATATTTTGTTAAAGATATCAGTTTTATCGACATTTTAAAATATTCGCGAGATATTTCAAATTTTGATTTACTGAATTTTGGGCAAATTTATGAATTTTAAACATTAATTTTCGGATCTAAATGTTTTATTTTATTGTTTATTAGAATAAGAGGACCATTATGCTTCTGAGAATTCTTAGATAAGATAATAGATAATTGGTAGAATGACATTTTTATTTAGTAAATTTCCTTAACTGGTCACGTAGATGACACACAATAATTATTGTTATAATAACAAGTATTTTAATGAAACCTTAAATCAGGTGTAACATCCCCCTACGTCCCGAGGCTGACTAAAGATAATAGGATCTGCCTCGTTATGTGCAGGATTCTAAGTGGTGAGATCCATTTGTATCGAAGCACATTGTCATGGTGGTCAGTTTCCTCTCGGAATTGGAGATCTAGTTGATTATTTGTAATTTGATGATAGAAGGTGACGCTAAGAATACAATTTATTACGTTAAATTTACCTATATTTATAGGAAAAATAAAAAATTGTTAGTATGAACATTAATTAAGGGAACATAGTACCATATTTCCACTTTAAGCGAGGAAGTTCGTTGTTTTAACAATTTCCCTCACGTATTGTAATACAGAACCGCAACGCCAAAACAGAGATTTATTACGCGTTTATGTAGTTGGACGGCTTCCATCAATACATACATGCTAATTTGCGGCGTTATTAATAATCTAGTCGAAGACATTTGCAATTGTAGACTATTCCATCGCTTCAAAACGTTAATAATTTAATTGAAAAAGTAAATAGTTAAATAAACGCAAATATAATGACCTTTTCCTTCATTATAAATAACAATGCGGTCATAAGCAGTAATGACAAATTTCTGGCCACTTAACAAATTACAATGTTAAACTTAATCTTGTTCTTTTCTTATGAGTTCTTACGTTAGGTAAATTTACCGGAGAAAGCTTTTCATATTATATATTTTCTCACTTGTATGTATACAACATAACATATATTGTTAAAAGTTTATAGGTGAAACTTATTAGGATTTAGTTACGATTTTCATTGTTACGGTGTTCATTTTACGATCATCAATTTCAATTGCTTAAGGAATTTTCGCTATCGTAAATTCGTTTTTTTTTTTTCTTTATGTTGTAAATAATGGTACCCCATTTTTTTACGAACCTCATCGCACTCATTCCCAGAATATGCTCGGTCTTATTCTCATTTTTTCGTTCTTTTTTAGTTTTAATTTTTGCATACCATTTTTACTATCTATACTACTATAAGTTTTTCCTATTTCTTCATTCCCAATTTGAACTGCGGGTCGAAGGAGCAGTTGTGGGATGTTTAAGCTAAATCGATTACTATGGGGCTTCTAATAACCCTAGCAGCACAAATCATCGGCTAATGATCGGCTTTATATAGGGCCGATATCCTGATGTCGGGTCGATATCAAAGATATTGTGCCGATATCGGCTTTCTACCAGTATACGATATCACTGCGATACAGAAGATCCATTATCGGTAAAATATCGGTTGAACGTTTGATGTATCGGCTGACTATCGGCTGGAAACTCAAGACATATATCAGGGCGATATCATTAATAAACGCCGCTGCGATATTGTTAGAAATGAGGTATATGGATTTGACTATTGTCATTTTTTTGACGATAGGAAGTCGGCTAATATCCTAAATCTATACGGACTGGTTGATTGAAATATAACCGCATTACAAGAGCGTTCAGATATAAAATTTCAACGTTTGAGACATCGATTGTGAAATTAAAATTAATATGGACTATAAAACAGTTTTAGAAGGTGAAGCGATTTATAACTTAAGAATATGCAAATGCAATTTTCTAACTCAGCCGTGATTATAAAAATTGGCATCTAAACGCAATGTTTATGGGAGTTAGATCTACGCGCAATATCTTACCACCACCACCTACCACAATCCATCATAGCGTTCCTTATTGCAGTGTGAGCATGACGATCAGGTGAAGTGGTTGCCATTATTTATTTTGTCGCTGCATTATAGTAAGCGTTGTGCACATTACAAAATGGATGAATGAAGCTTATAAAGGTAAGGAAATTATTATGAATAATGTTTTATGTATGTAATTTAATTTAATGATTAGTACTCATTTATTGTGTAAATATGCAGCGTTAACAAAATGGAAGACGCTTGTAAATTTCTTATTTTACGTGAAAGCATTGTTTCTACAATATGTGTAGCGTAAAGAACGTTTCGCATTAATAGAATAAAATAAATGACAAGCGTACTTCAGACAAATTAAAGCTTTTATACGATGCTGAATATACACACTAAAGAAACCCTGTGATGGGTGGAGACTGTGGCTTGAAAACTATAACAAAAATCCCAAAAGAAAGGTGAAAAAATCCCTTACCACAAAATTAGATAACAAGTGGAACTATATAACACTGAAGTGTTATTCCACTAGTGATTTGGTGAAGAGCATATCTTCCAAGGTTTACCTTAGCCGAAAACACTATGTTTAACATTGCTCTTCACTTGTTTCTGCTGAAGATGGCAACTTAGTTGCCGAAATACGTATTTAGATTTGTTATCTAATTTTGTGGTAAGGGATTTTTTCACCTTTCTTTTGGGATTTTTGTTACACTAAAGAAAAACACTTTTTTTTTAGATACGTATGTGGTGCTTAATTGGGGGAAGTACGTTAAAGGAAGCATATATCTAATATTAAAACAAATCCTCTCGAAAAGTATTAGTGTAAATTATTCATGAAAATAGAGACAATCTAAAGAAGCTTTTGATAAATTGGACATATACATAGGTAGTATTTCTAGGTAATGTTACATGCATTATTATTTTATTTGTAACTCTATATCAAAACTGTTATTTTTATTTACAGTAGCAATTGGAGTCAAACAGCCGGATGGGACAGAGACGAATATCAATAGATGAGATGGGGGCAGAAAAGAAAGGAAGAGGAATATAATGTCTTTAGCGAACGAATAATTTAGACGACTGGATTTTTTTAGGTATTCCTTAGAATTTTTGTTGTTATTGATTTGTAAAAAATTAAACTGTAACAAATGTTAAATTACTTTTCGTTTAAAATATGCACATATTGAGTTTGTTTTCGGTTTCATGTTTTCCTAGTTATTTTCAGTTTTTGTTTTTATTAATTATGTCTTTAAATATTTGTGTCAATTACTCATAAATAAACATATTAAGTATTTTTATATTAGTACTTTTTCTTGAAATTTATTGCTTTATTTACTTTCTGTTACATAAAGTCTTTCCTTCATTATGTATATTATTTTATGCGCATAATATTCTATTTTGTCAGGAATTATTATACACAGAAAATGGTAGCAAATAATTTGAAAAACATTACATGTGCAATGTGATTATGAATCCGATGTATTTTTTCCGCATTGTTCAATATGAATATGACTATAGAGACTGCCCCGAAATTAAATGTTCAAACACAAAGGTGTTATAGTGGGTGTCATTTCCAGTCGAACTAATCCTAGGTGTGATTATTATTCGATGCATAGTTTTACGAATCATTTATTTTGTCTAAAAATCTTCCTTCATATAAACGTTCATTAAATTATCAACAAACAAAAGAGTACGACAATAAGAATGAAGTTAAATTGAAATTAAACATTGTGATATTATCTAAGGTACATCCTTTTGTTTAACGGCTTTGATATTTCAGAAGACGTTGATGGTTTCTAATTTCTTTCTAAATTCTAACATTACAAAAAAATACTGTTTTTGCCTATAATTTTATGAACGCTTTTTGTGGAAGATCTTTATAAAACTCGCAAAAACCTTATTAGAATTGAATAATCACATATGGGGCTAATTTGACTCGAAATTATACTCTTTATAACCCTTTTCCGTTTCGGGGACTACTTTTGGAACAGCCTGTATAAATATCCACTATCGTGGATAGACAAACTACATACTTATATGTAGAAATTAGTCATCACACCAATATCGGTGCGATATCCCAGGACGATTAAAACTTTATCGGCGGAGCATAGAAAACGTTGGGTAAGTATCAATCATGTATCGGTCTACTGATGATATTGTATCTAATTTTAATTGTATTGATATCGGATAGGTATTGGAGTTTCGATATCGGATAGATGTTGGAATTTCGATATCGGATAAGTATTGGAATTTGGATATCGAACCAATATTGCAAAATGTTCACATTTTGTATCGGTATGATATCAGAGGCCGCTATAATTACGACATCGGTCAGCAATATCGGCGAAGCTTAGCCGATATCATGCCGATTCTTGTGCTGCTAGGGAAGGAAACCACCCAGACTGTCATACCGATTTCTATGAATCTGTTATAGACTGATTGGATGCTGTAAGCTGCTGTCTTCCATTTTATCGGAACCTTACGTTTAGAGCGTGAAATTTAACTTTGAGGATTTGGCAACTATTAATTTGTTTTAGACTGCAGTTACAAAGAAATACAAAATTATATATCACGAAGCTTGTCTTTTACAAGTGTATCAAGCTGCACCACACAGTTTTTGAGCTACCTCTTCGAAGCAACAAATCCCTCCCTTTGTTATAAAAAATTGGTTTAAAACACTTCCAAAAATCTCGAATTCAATTTGGGAAGGGTTTTGTATTACTAATCTAGGATCTATTACTAACCTGCGTAGTTAGAGAAAATACTGCGATGCATTTTTTAAAGCTCAGAGGTCCAGATTTCCTTAGAAACCATTTACTCCTCCTATTGTTACGTACTACTTCTTGTCCGTTACTATTTCTTAAAATAAAAAACAGCTTTGTTACATGTTACGAAAGTAAGTGCCTATAATTTTATTTATTCTTTTGTAGAATCAATTTCAGGATAAGGATACTGCACTTCAGATGAAATCAATAGATCATAGTTTGTCAAACACTAGATTCGCTAAATATTATTCATCATTAATTTATTTCATATTTCAGTTTATAATAACAAATGGTTATTATATTTACACAAAATATAAATTATAGCATGTTAGCGTGATTTACATGGTACTAATATTATTTTCTTTTTTTATTTGAAGTAACGTAAACGGCATCTCAGGGTGAGGAAAAAAGAATGTTTTCAAATGGCCTAGCTTGTAACCTTCCTTTTAGTTGTATGAGTGTTACCAGAGATTCGGGATCGGATGAATTACTACCTAATAAGATGGCAAGGGAGCCTGTTCTTTTGAATGTTTATGACATGTATAAAATTAACGATATAACTTCAAATATAACCTAGGCTTAGGGGTGTTTCACTCAGGAGTAGAAATTTATGGTACTGAATTTGCGTATGGTGGCCACCTATACCCATTTACTGGAATTTTTGAAATATTGCTCAGAGAAGAACATGAATTAGGTGAACAATTTAGATTTAGGCAAAGTATACACATCGGTTACACAGATTTTACAGAAGATGACATAAAAAGGCTAATCACCCAACTTGGTAATGAATTCCGCGGTGATCGATATCACCTCATGAATCATAATTGCAACCATTTTTCAGGGACATTCACAAAACTTGTGTGTGGACAAGATATACCATCTTGGGTAAACAGACTAGCATATTTCAGTAGCTGGGTACCTTTTCTCGAACGCTGCCTACCGAAAGAATGGCTAATGCCGATGGCATTACAACACTCCTTATCGCATAAACAAGATTCGTGCTCGGAACCGTCAACGCCACAATATTAATTGCCAAATTCGAAATCGACATGAAAATTATCTAAAAAAATAAGCCCAGAACGTGTTATTTTTATATTTATGAACTATACAACTATCTTGCATTTTATTTAAGCAGCTTTTGATTAAATTTTTAAAGTGTAGTTGATTACTTTCCTTAGGTGTTTATTTTAGGTGCTAATTTTATGTTATCCTTACGTTTACTTGTGTTTGCATGTTGTTTCTAAACGTTTTACTCTTTCCTGATACGGACAAATACCATTATTCATTTATTCGTTTAATTTAAAAACATCAAGTTCATATTGAGGATTTGTGATGTATACGAAGCAAAGAATAAAAGACTGCATAATTACACAACATCCCTAATAAAATTTTATGTTGGACGTACAACTTCAGACAATAATCTTTATTTATAAAATTAATGTGTTGACGTTTTTATAAAGTCATCCGGTAATTTATTAAAAATTTTCCGTACAATATGATGTGGAGCATTTGCAGTTATTTTGAAAAAGGCACCTGAAACAAGTCCTTGCATCGTATATTTTTACTGTGTATGCTTTTGTTCGGAATTAATAAAAATACAAGTCGGTATTTCAAGAACACATAATCATACCAAGGGAAATAGTTTATATTCTGCAAAGAGCGGCTTACAAGAGTGGAAGTTGTTTATCCCATCGATGCAACGCAAAATGCGTCTTTGCACTGGGAAAACATCGGAAAAGATGGTGGAATTGCCTCACAAGTGTACGCCGTATCTCAGTCTACCTGAGCATAATAAATAGAAACTAACTGCTCAACGTTATGAACAGTTTTGAAACATCTAAGTTAGGGAAATAAATTTACTAATTTGGTCTTCACAATTAGGTTGCCAAATAAGATGTTGATCAAAATATAGATAACTCAAGTAACTTGGTGTGACCACCCTAAGTGGCTCAACATCGTTCTGCCAATTGTGGAAGCGGACAATATGCGTTTTACTGATATTAAAATGTAAATTATAGTCTTTTAAATAGGCGCTAGTGCTTCTAATATTGACTTCAAATCTCATTCATTAACGTAACGATTGAAAAGAATGGGGTCCATGATTTAACCCTGTGGAACACCCATGCTGGTTGTCAACGCAATTACAATTAAACAATATTTCTAACCATAACATTGCAGCGCCTATTCCAACCAATAAGTTAACTAATTTATTATGTTCTATGTTCTTGACCGCATACAGAAACATTACTTTTATCGCTAAACGGCGGCATTATGTGCTTCATCTTTGTATCTTGAATGTCATTCACCTAACGAAATGGTAGATATAATATGCAAAACATCTAACTAAATATATGTAGTATGTAATAAAAGCACAACATCGGGACATACTCATGTATAAATCGTAAACTAAAACAAGAGTAAATATATGATATAAAACATACCCGAAAATAGCCGAAGCACACGCCTTACAGCGTGTAGTAGATAGTAGATGCATTACCGCAAGGTAATTAATTAATAATTAATAATATTAAATTTTATATAATTATCAGTAACTTGAACATGATACATAAATAGCTATTTAACCCAATTTAACGCGATAACTCAATTGTGGGTTGGTACTACTGCCAATAATATAGAGTTGTCAATATATACTCTATGTAAAAGTTAATGTTGATTATAATGATTTTTTGATAATAACAATTAAAACAGCAGTTGCGTTAGTTGACAGGTAATGCTGTGTTTATGATGTGAACATCTAAACATAATAAGTATAAATAATAAAATATAATATTAGGTCAAAATTTTGAAAAACCTTCTTCGATTTTTCTCTTTATTTTACCCTTTGAAATAAAATAAGAATCCTTGAAGAACATTTATTGCGCAAAAGAAAAAAAAAAATTAGATAGTCTTACTCTAAAAACCAGCGTTTCAGGAGACAATTTAGGCTATTATCCTTTGAAATATATTTTTTTTTAATAGTTAGTTTTTTAGTAGAGTTATATATATGCCAAATTATTTATAATACACTGCAGAATAAAATGGTGCTAATTTTAAGGCGACTGAATCTCTATAAAGCAAGGAAGCTACCCAAGTACCCAGTAGGGTATAATACGATATGTGTACATTTAAATGAGTATAAATGCATATGCCACCGTACACTCGCTGGTTGTTGGACTTGGTAAGCCGACGTTGGCTATATGCGACAGTTGATCATAACGCAATAAGCACGCAAGGGCCACCGACTACTATCCCAGCTCGGAGACCCTAGCCCTCTGATATAGGAAGCGTGCCAGCGTGTGCTGTTAGTGCGCTCTCCACGCGTGACATGGGCGGCGACCATTTCTCGCTGGTGCCAGCTGCCCGCGCTGCCTGATCCTCGCAAATGTCTTGCCTCTATAATTAAATTATATTTAAGAGATAAAAAATAAGATTTTAAAAAAGAAATCAAAATTTCCAGTGATGCATAAACGGCTTTTGTCGCAGTGAAAGTTTGTTTATAATAATATTACAAACATATTCTAGTTTTTATTGCTACAAGTACGAAATGTCATGAAAGATAGAGCTATACTCCGTGCTACACAAAAAAATTATTAATTTACGAATTATTCAACCAACATTTAAGTTTTATCTGCTGGTCGCCGTCACTAATCCCTTTCCCAACATTGGAGGTATACTAAAAATATCATGAACAAATGTTGCCTAGGAATAGTCAAGTGAACATTCGGAATAAATTATGAATATATGACATGAACATCAAAACATTATTAAATTCTCTTTTCATTTTAAACTGGAACTGCGTCATATAAAAGTACGTTAATCTTGTTTCCAATATATTGATAACATACGCGATGTCCGTCCATTATATACACCACAATGAATGCTACCCCATAAAAAGAAGGGTGAAACTGAAAGGATAACACAAGCAAAACCCGTATTCACTTCATTACCGTTCATTTAGTACTTCATTACTCCGTTAACGATCGTGAAAGATAAATGGAAATTGAACGAAGGCAATAAATCGCACCAGAATTTGTTCGAAAGCGTAGACGATCCAGTTACGTATAATTTTGAGCTGATGGACACGATACATAGGTGTCAAATTTAGAGCCAAATATGCCTCCTACATGAAATTAACGGAGCTTGATAATCAAAAAATAGAAGAAAAATACTTTGTTATTTTATTACTTAAACAGCTCTGCAAATACCCCGTATAACAAATCCTGCTCAAAAATCTAATCTAACAGATGGGTTTAAATTTTTGATGTGTTAGATTGCCTTGAAACTAAAATTACAGCAATAAATAATAAAATAAAAATATAGTTATCTAAATTCAGAGAAATAATACTATAAGTCTGTATAATAAAACGAAATAAAATATTATACTTGAAACTTCAGGAATTTATATTTTCGTCATTTAAAAAACATTGGTCTCAGCTGACAATCATTTGCTTTGTATCCGAAATTTGGCACAGATATTCAATTGGCGATTATCCAAGTCTTGATGGATTTGATTTTGAAAGGGCCCAATAGGAAAATAGATAGGGGAGCATGTAAAAGAAGAGACCAATAATGTCATTCACAGACTGTAAAGAATCAGAAATCTGAAATCTTCTACAAAGAGATTCGTCAAGATTTATATAATAGAAAGAAACTACTGTTTTGAAGAACTCTTAAAATTTGAAGTGCAGTACTTAATGCAGAAGTGTACGAACCATGTAGTCGAAAAAAGAAAAACAATTTTTAAATACCGAATTGCATTGAATGATTAAAAGATATAGAAGATCACACTATTGTTCTTTCATTGGAAACCAAGGTGCCATTCACGTATGCATGGTTGCTAATTAATATTGTGTACTTTTGTAGTCGCAAATCGACACACTTTCAAAGTATTCCTATTTAATTTTGATTTTTAATTTCTAGTTTTCAAAATTTATCAAATATCAAATCTTTTTCAAGTTTTTAACATCCATCCGAAATTGTTTTAATAATAAGTAACTTCACAGATAAAAATACGGAGTTGAATCTAACATCGTTTTAAATCTTTTCGATGTTCCATCGTGAGCTTCCGTTTACGGAGTCTCCATTTTGGCAAAATCTGCATAATATGCAAACATGAAAACAAAAATCAATTTCAAACACATTTTAAGCAAGATAATTAAATTTTTATGGAATTTATTGGAATTTTTAAAACTTCAACCACACAATCCGCCAACATATACATATAGTAGATCGTATAACTTCCGGGGGCCGTATCGATTGCAAGTATGGTACCTACATACATATTTCAGTAATAATTGCAAACTTATTAGTAGTGCATTGTAAAATATGTAAACTTCAAAATTTGACTTTATTTGTTGTACTGTGAGTAGTGTAACACTGTTAGACGAAAATAGTTTGTTATTATTATCATTATAAAAATATTTGATTTACAGGAATGAAGTAGTCAAGCATATATTTGCCGTAGCCTAGGTTACATAAGGGTACCTTTAATGACTCCTTAAAAAATTTCTCATAAGAAACATACCCTATAAACACGTGCTAAGTATTTTCATAATTTTCAAACAATAATGTTTACTAAGACTGCAATATATTTAATTATTTACATAGAGTTATTTTAAAATTTCTATAAAAGAATACTATATTAAATGCTCATTTCCACATCTACCCATACCTTAGTTGCTAAAAATGACCTAAAAATAAATATTGATGTAAAGATTTTAAGCGCGTGTCATCAACAAATGTGAATAATTTCCCCAGGGATATATGCAAATATTGACAAAGAACTTCTCAATCACACAGAAGGTTACTGCTACTGCTGCGTATATTATTGCGGGTTCACTGAATATTCGTCTGGACTGCAAGTCAGGACATTCAGTACACAATAAAACATGTTTTGTTAATTTTATTGGAATTTAAGGAAATGCTTATAGTAACTTACTTACGGTTATAGTCTGTCCATCGGTATAACGATTTGACTTTTAAGGATTATTGGGGATTATACACTACCTGGTGCCGCAGGTACCGAGTGATTATGTAAATGAGGTAATGGGCCGTATTAGGAGAAATTTTCTGAAGTAGAGAAGTAATTATGTAATTTATAATTACCATTTTCAATTTAAACTTTATTATTCTAAAGTAAACAATTCAAATTGAAGACAAGATAATTATTTGTATATTAAATTTGTGATAATCTGTCACTGCATTTTAACAGTTTATCAGCCTGTATGTAGTAATCTTTCTGAATACGTCCCTGTAAACCACCCGTGCTCGAAAAGTATTATAGCGGTTGGGTAGCATTTATTTTCTGAAAATTGGGTGCTAATAAATAAGTCAAATCGTTATATCTATGGACAGACTATAACATTAACATATTTTTTTAGTAACATTAGTTAGTACATATAAGGTTTTTTTGTTAAACCTGTATTATATTTTTCTTATAATCTACTTAATATAACAATTTCATTTGTTGAGTAAACAAATTGACAAAACAATGGATTTTATAATTAAATTTTACTCATATATCTGCTCAGTGGTATAAAAAATAAGGAAGGTAAAGTGATTGAAAATGAAAAAGAATATAAAGAGGTATGGGTGCAATATTTCAAGGAATTATTAGTGGATGATCAACAAAATCGAGTGATATCATGGGCAAAAGAAGAGGACGGAATCGAAATATATGAACCTACAATAGACGAGGTGAAAGAGATAGCGATGCATATGAAGAACGGAAAAACGCCGGGCAAAGACGGAATCAACAATGAAATAATTAATACGGCGGAGAGGTATTGCTCGAGAATATACCCACATTAATTTTAAAGATATGGCATGAGGAACGTATGCCGAAGGATTGGGAAGCGGGGCAGGTGATTACGATTTATAAAAAAGGAGATCAACAGGAATGCGTAAATTACAGAGGAATCACATTGCTGAATACTGTATATAAAATACTGTCTAAAATAATTGAAGGAAGGATCGCAACAACGACACAGAACACCATAGGGCAATACCAATGTGGTTTTATACGCGGTAAAGGAACAGCGGACGCAATACATAGTTTGAAACAGATAATGGAAAAGGCACACGAACATATGACGGAACTTGAGATGCTTTTTATAGATTTCCGACAGGCATTCGACTCTATCAATAGAGAAAAACTTATGCAGGCAATGAGAGAACTTGGAATCCCAGCTAGATTGAGACGGCTCACGATGATGACGATGGAATCCACCAAAATGACAATAAAAACAGCAAAAGGGGAAACAGAAGAATTTGAGACCAATAAGGGAGTGAAACAAGGAGATTCTTTGTCGGCGGCGCTCTTTAATCTGGCGCTGGAATGTATAAGCAGAAGAATAAACAAGGGGACACTCAGGACGAAACCAGGCCAAGTCATAGCATATGCCGACGATGTGGTAATCATAGCGAAAACAAGAGGGATATTGATACAAATGTTAGAGGAGATAACAAATGAAGGATGAAAAATAGGTTTATATATAAACGAAAATAAAACAAAAATAATGAAGATAGGCAATAAAGCGAGCCGGGATGATTACGTAAAACTAGGCCATTACAAATTTCAACAGACTGAAAAATACAAGTATTTAGGAATCATGGTATCTTGTGATGGAAGTAGGGAGATCGAAATGAAGGAAAAAATTATGGCCGGTAATAAAGCATTTCATGCTAATAAGAAATTGTTAAAAAATAAATATCTCACGAAAAGTTTCAAAATAATAATGTACGCAGCTGAAACGTTAACCATGACAAAAAAGATGAGGAGGACTTAATAATATTGGAAAGGAAGATATTAAGAGCAATATTAGGACCTATAAAGCTTGCTGAAAATGAGTACAGAAGAAGAACGAATTATGAAGTAAATGAAGAAATTGGGCTGGACATTGTCAAGAAAATAAAACAGCAAAGAGGCAAGTGGCTTGGACATGTGTGGAGAGCAGATGGAACAATAATAAAGGAAATTCTAATATGGGAGCCTAGCGGTAGAAGAAGGAGAGGAAGACCCAGATCAAGATGGTTTGGAGAAGTAATGGAAGATCTCAACAGGGCCGGCGTACGAAATTTGAAAAGGAAGGTTGGGGACAGGAAGTTGTGGAGACAAGTGTGCGAGTCCATATGATAGAGAAATGGGGATCGATCCACCCCGAACAATGGATCTAGAGAGCTTCCACTTGGAAGCGGCACTGCCCATTCGGGGGTTTTTATTATTTGTATAGGAATCTCGAAACCCATAAGAGAAACACATTAGGTTAAATGGAGAAAGATTTGCATCTTTATAAGCCTAATCTAGCTTTTGTCCAATTAAGAAAATGCATGGTTTACTAGATACTTGCAAAAAATAGAAATTCACCAAAACCTTTTCAGTGGCAAATGATATTTGCAATTTCTTAGGGAAGATTTCGACAATATCCTAGATGAATTAAATTTACAGGCCCGTACAAACATATGGTGGTTTAATAACGACGGTGCCTCACCTCATTATCAGGCACAAATCAAAAGAAATTTAGATGAATTATTTCAAAACTCGTGGTTCGGCAGAAATGGTCCTATTTTATGTTCTGCACGTTCCCCAGATTATTAACCATCATATAAAAGATGTCATCTATGTGTGATACCCAACAGGAACTGTTGATGTATTTGACAGGTTAGAGGGGCACAACATTAGGAGAACTATTAACTCAGTTTTTAAAAAGTGTCGAATGTGCGTCGATAATAATGGTGGAGATTACGCACACATAATGTAAATGTAAGATATTGCGTGTTGTTAATAATTAATTCGTTTAGAGTTTTTATTGTTTCTTGTATTTTGTTGAAGTTTCTTTACTTTCCCATAGCAAGACATGAATCTTGTTAAACATAATAATAGTAAAATGCAATATTAGAATATATCATAGCCAACTATGATTTCCACTTAAAAAAATTATACTTTGCTTCCTAATACGAAAACATTATTCATATTTTTTTTTCTGTCTTTACAAATTCAAAAGTTACAACACTGAAAAGGTTTTGGAGAATTTCTATTTTTTGCAAATATCTAGTGAATCACGGATTTCAAGTTCCTAGTATTTAAAAAAAAAAATTTGTTGCACTGCTATTAAGTAATTTAAACGTTCAATGAATCCATATTGAATACCGCATCCGCCCCGTAAACGCTAAACAGGCAGTCACGAGAAATAATTCCACGATTATTCGCCTCTCCGTCGATTAATTTTGGCATTTATGGGTCACAACCTTCAGATTCTGTCGAACTCGTTGAAAGTTACCCTTACACTTAACTGCGAAATTTCTTGCGTCAGTTCTTTTATCTTCAATTTCACGGATGTTTGAGATGAGGAACAGAATGTGGGAAAATTCCGTCGAGAGCATACTCTAAGGAGGTCTGCACAGCTTCCTCGGAAAAATTAGTTTACATCTGCTGATTGTGTGATTTCGTTGCGTATGTGCTGTTACAATGGCTTCACATATGTAGCTTTTGTCGAATAAATATACAGCAGCTGTTTCTGTTAAGGAAAAATAAAAAGAAGCGATACACGCTCCCCGTCAAAAAATACCGGCCACACTTGCATACTTATCAAAGCCCTACAAATTTCGTTTTTGTTCTTGTTTAAATAAGGATTCAAAATATTATATTTTTATTGTTAAAGCTTCGTATTGACTAGTCTAATGCAAAATATGCTCCATTTTTAATTTAAACTTATTGAACATTCTTATTACTTAATTTTCTTTGAAATCCACTTTAACAAGTTAGTCGCCATTTCTTAGCTTTTATTTCTAAATAATCAAGTAGGATTAATACTCCATTGTTGATAGAAGTAAGCTTGACAGTAAATAAGAATTTTCAAGGATTGACAAAGCCGTTAACTAATGCAAACGTTGGACAAATTTTTGCATTAATTGAAGATTGTTGTAGTCAGCGGTAAGTGTCCCGTATATTAGGAATACCTCCCGCTATCATTCAGGAAGCTTGGAACCGATTTTTAGAGACTGATAGATATAAGAGGCGAGTCTGGATGGCGAAGAAAAGCAAATGTAGTTGATGATCGTTTTATTGTGTTGACTAAATTAAGGGATCGCATAACAACAGCATTTTGACTTCAACATCGCTTGCAAACTGTGCGGCGAGTCGAAATAAGTGAAAGAACAATTAGGCGAAGATTTGAGGAAAGTGGATTATATACGAATTGGACTCTTCAGCAATGGGGTAAAGTTCTATTTAAGGATAAGTCTTGCTTTTGTCTACGATTATTTCATGGGCGAAAAAGAGTGGAAGAGACGAAATGAGCGACATGCTAATTGCGCCATCTCTGAACGGCTGCCTTTTCATGATGGTTCTGTTATGGTGTGCGTGAGGGGTAGACGGCGCGACGTCCAGATGGTTGTGCCAGCTACTCTCTGCTAGGTCAGGGGGTGAGAAACAAAACCATCTCGATTAGCACGACCAAAAGCAGTCCACAAGGGGGAGTTACTTTCCCATTCATGTGAAGTTTGACAGTAGATGAACCTTTATGAGGACTGACTAATCTAGGCATATCGTGTCAAGGGTATGCTGATGATATAGTCATATTTGCAAGAGGAAAGTTTGAGAATATCCTCAGTGACATAGTTCAAAGGAGACTCAATATTACGAAAAGGTGGTGGCAACCAGTGGGCCTTAACATCAATGCCACTAAGACTACCTTAATAGCATTCACAAGGGAAAGAGAACCCAGTCTCAAAACCATAAAAATAGATGGGCAAGACATAGACTGGAAGAAGGAAGTGAAATATCTTGGCCTTATCCTGGAAAATAAACTTTTGTGGAATAAGCATGAGCTTAAAGTAACTAACAAAGCAAAAAAGGCCCTAATGGTTTGAAGAAACTTTGCAGGTAATAACTTAGGATGCAACTCAAAAATACTGCTCTGAATGTACACAGCAATCGTGAGACCAATGATCACTTATGGAGCAGTGGCTTGGAGCAAGAGAACTAAAAAAAGTGCAAAGATTAGCATGTGTATGCATAACTGGGGCAACGAGAACCTGTCCAACACCAGCTATTGAAGTGGTACTAAATGTTACTCCTCTTCACATTTTGTTGGAGAGCATAACCAAAAGGACCACACGTAGGCTCATCAGGGAAGGAATGGCTAGGCATAGGCCTCTGCCTCCTGAGGGTGACCAAACCTGGGATATGCCCCGAGACGACATGCCAAGAAAGTTCAACTTTGTGAAAAAAATTACCACAAAGCTTAGCACCAAGAGCGAATGGGATAAAGACCCGATCTCGAAACTCAATAGAAACGCCATCATATGGTACACGGATAACTCCAAAATGGCAGAGGGAACTCGAATAGGGATATATGGACCTAGAACCAAATGTTTCGAAAGCTTGGGGATGTACCCAAGTATCTTCCAGGCGGAAATACACGCTATTGAAAGATGCGTCCAGTTCAACGCTGACAGAAGCTACGAAAAGCAGGAGATTATCATAATATTTGATAGTCAAGCAGCCAATAGGGCGCTAAGGTCAAACATAATCAGCTCCGAAATGAAGTGTCTAGAAAAACTAAACGAGCTAGACAAAAAGAACAAGGTATCCCTACTGTGGGTTCCGCGGCACACAGGAGTGAAAGGAAACGAAATAACAGATAATCTCGCTAAGAAAGGGGCTCGAATACCTTTTGTAGGGTCAGAACCTTTTTGCAGGATAAGTATCGGTATAATACTGGAGAAACTCAAGAATGAAGTAGAGCAGAGAAAATCCAAATACTGGGAGAATCTCCAGGGAATGAGGCAGGCAAAGACTCTTCTGGGATCCTATAACCAGAAAAGATCTGCAGAATGTATCAACCTGAGTGAAAATAACATTCGCATCACAGGGATCCTTTCAGGCCATTGTAAACTGAAGGAACATCTAAGCAGGCTTGGAATAGCGGGGTAAGCCGAATATAGATTTCGTGAGGAACAGGATAAAACATCCAAACTGCACTGCACTGTGCAACTCAAGGGCCCTACATCTAGAAGCATGTGAAATGGAAGAGGGAGAGTTATCTAATCTGGAGCCTTCTGACATTCTGCACTTTTTAAAAGGAATCAGACTTGACTGCCAGCTGTAAATACAGCGAAGATAGGGGACACAATAGATCTTTCAGGTCACAGTGTACAATCACCCTAGTATTACATACATACATATGGTGTGCGCAGGTATTTCCACAGAAGCACGTATGGAGCTCGTATTTGTAGAAAATGGTGCTTTAAACGCTCATAGGTACGTGGAAGATATTCTGCAAGAAACTGCTATCCCATTTTTACATATTATTCAAGATGGCTTTGTTTTAATGTAGTACGAATTCGTAGACTTGATTCGCGAGAATGCAGTCCGGCTATTAATCCGATAGAACATCTTTGTGATGAACTCCAGAGGCGTTGTCTTCGTCGTCCAGCAATACTTTACAAGAAGAATTCGAAGTAATTCCTCAAGTTTACTTAACAAATTTGATAAATTCTAAGCCAAAACGACTTAGCAGTGTAATCACGTTCTAGGAGAATATATAAATTATTAACATTCTGCTTAAACTTCATTAAAAGCTGTCATCTCTAGTTTTTGTAATTAAAGTAAAATGTAATTTTTCACCGTTTCCGTTATATTTCTTTAATTAAATTATTTTTTACATTTACATTGCCTCTTTTCTCTCCATTCCGTGCGTCTCTCATTGGAAGTGTGCACTACTACAACAAACTTTAAGTTTCTAAAGGAACTAATAAACGTGTAGTTGTGGTTATGAAATTCTTAAGGCGGACGATTCTTTTTTGCCGACCATAGCTTCAATTTCATTCTTAGAAATTTATCGAATTTGCATTATTATCTACATATGCGTGTGGCAAATAGCTGTAACATATTTTTCTTATTAACACAATGTAACTACTAATTACTTGCATCAATTGAAATAAGAAAGAAATAAAGAAAATGAGAAAATATAATTAACAATAATAAAAAAAGATTAATATTATTTTATTATATTCATACCTTTTTCAAATTAAAGTACAGGCAAACGATAATATACAAGGTGGGACAAAAGTAATGTCATAATGTAAATTGAGTGCAATTTTGACAGAAATAAAAAATATTCTGTTTTAACGCAAAGTTTATTTAAAGCTGTAAAATTGATAGCATTAAGTGGAAAAAATGATATCGGTCAAACGACCACCTCCTGAGTTGATGCACATTTGTGGTCGTTTTACGACATTTTGAATTTTTGCTCGCAAAGCATGTTGCTTCAATGTTGGCTTTCAAGACTTGCAAAGTTTACGGTTTGTTCTGGTAAACGCGTGATGTCAAAAAGACCAAAGGAAAGAAGTCTGGTGCAGTCAGACCTGGCGATCTGGTCGGCCGGTTTAAATCGCCAAAATGGGAGTTTACACGGCCCGGAAACTGGTGTTTCAAAATCTGTATTGTTCCCAGAGCTGTGTGAGCGGTGGCTCCCTCTTGCTCTTCGCGTATTTGATGTGGATTCTCTATGCCCCAGAAACGTAAATTTTAATTGTTCACACAACCACTTAAATGGAAATGGGCTACGAAGCCCATTTCCATTATGATTTTGGATACGAAACCAGGTTTAACAGAACACGGGAGTAAGTTGACCTCACTTGACGGTCAGCAGGCTGCAATTGGTGAATAGTTTGCACTTTGTAAGAGATCGTCTTCAGGTGTTCCACCAAAATTCATTGCAATTTTTGCATGGACATTAAATTCGATAAAGGGCTTGGAAGGCTTAAGGATCTCTAATAGGAAAGAAATCTGCAAGTTTGGGGATTGGTTTAAAAACGATTTTGAAATTGAATTTGGACAGGGTTTTTACTGTATGGCAAGTAACCTACATGTAAGGCAGATAGACATTAGATTGACAGGAAATATTTTTGATTTGGATACGTTGCATAAAGGATATAGGCGTCGGTTTATAGTACGTAAGATATAATGTCTAAAATAGCTCTTCTTGGTTTGGGTTTTATCAACACGGAATAGCTCTCGGAATAATGAACTAGACACGGGTACAGCAATAGTTCTTGTACCTAAAATTTTTCACTTCGTTCTTTCGAGCCGAATGTTGATATCCATAGGTTTGCAGTGTCCCAATAAACCATCAATATCTATAAAAGGAAGAGTATCATCTGAATCCACTTCCATAGTGAATTTTATGAAATTATATTGAGAAGGTGAGAATGCTTGTAAAAAAGCCACGCTTATTATATTTCGATTTATGGAACATCAAAAGAACCCATAGCTGCATTTGAAACTTCTTCGTAGTAGAAGTTGTGGAACTGGAAATAGATAGAGAAGTTGTGGAACTGGAAATAGATAGAGAAGTTTCCATCATGTTAGTTACGTGGTTCGATTGTAAGATGGACGCTAGGATTACCCGGATTAACTGGATGGTATCGATTATCTGGGAACACTATCCCCTTCATAAATTTATAAAAACAACGATGTCTCACGTATGTAAACAGCAACATTTCTCTGTGTGTGATTTGTATAGATATAATCTTTGGCTTCTTTAATCCGTTAATTCTCTTCTAATATTAGTAAAAACCTGATTTAGTAAACTTAAGAAATGATAAAAATAATTTATATGTTTTTTCGTGGCGGCTTAGGCACCGCCGCATATTATTTTCGTTTGCGGGTTTAAATAAGACGTGAGAATTGTGAGAATATCGCTTATGTGAGTGCCCGGAAGACAACATATCTACTTTCTAGTACTTTGTGGGTGTATTTTTATATTCGTAATTATTAAATAATTCCTCAAAGCTTCTATATTACATTACATCGATTTGAAACAACTTAAACATTTAAAATACAAAAGAAGTGTTTGTAAAATAATGTTTTTGGGGCACAATAGGTCTTATGGCCGAGTTGCCTTACGGAGTAAACCTGCCAATGAAGGTCAAAAAAATAATAATATCTCACTGTCATTCAAAATTCAAAAACAAATACAATTTCAAACAACTTCATATGAAATCGAATTCATTTAATTAAGTTTAGAAATCCTAAATGAAA
Source organism: Cetonia aurata (assembly GCA_949128085.1). Classification (NCBI taxonomy): domain Eukaryota; kingdom Metazoa; phylum Arthropoda; class Insecta; order Coleoptera; family Scarabaeidae; genus Cetonia; species Cetonia aurata. The sequence goes on from OX421885.1 coordinate 7,684,934, forward strand.
AGTAGGTATTCCAATGCTGTTTATGTGTTAAGAGAAATCGTTTAAAGTAAAGAATTCTTATTGGATAAGTTTGTAAATATTTTATATAATGCAGCCAACTGATTTATCACTGCTAAATGTAATGATATTAATGACAATAGTAGTAGAAACAAGCCAATTCTAAAACCACCTCAGTGACCTTGACCCACCTTCTGGTCAGGGTCAAGGTCACTGAGGTGCTTCTAGAATCGGCTTGGTTTCAAAGTCAATGTCACTTCAAGGTCAGTGAGGTGGTTCTAGAATCGGCCTGTTTTCAATGTCAAGGTCACTTCTAGGTTGCTGAGGTGGTTCTAGAATCGGTCTGTTTCCAAAGTCAATGCCAGTTCAAGGTCACTGAGGTGGTTCTAGAATCGGCTTGGTTCCAAAATCAAGACTACTTCAATGCCAAGGTCACCTCAAGGTTTGAGAATTATTGTAAAGTTGAATGATTTCAATTTTCCCACCCTTAAGCGGATTGTATATAAGCATGGTAAAAGTTGGTTTGTGTATGCAGTTTAATATTGTGAGTTGTCTAGTATTGTGCAACGTAAACAAACAATTGTCAGATCAGTGTAATCAAGAGGTTTCAACTAGTGTTCCGAAATTGCCATATCTATATAATGACTTGGTTATTGATGTGCCTGAGAAAGGTGACGGGTTAAGGCAGCAGGATGCTAATTTGCAACCTTTTTCACAATTGTTTAATGTTGAAGATCTAGAAACATGTGACTGTGCAAATAAAGGTGAAATGGTTGAAACAGAAAGTTTTAAAAAAGTTACGATGGAGTTACCGTTATTATCACAAAATATTTATTTTTTGAATAAAAGTCATTCGAAATGGGTTTCAGTTAGATTAGATGCAAATTTTTTTTTTTCGAACCTATGGTTAAGATTGTTAGTATAAAAAAGCAAAGTATATCAATGAAGGAAGAGGAATGGGGAAAGTTCTTATCATATAAAACAGAATTAATGAAATGTTTTAAGGGAAAAGGAAATTCATTATCAGAATTTAGAAATTATCAAATGAAGATGTCTTTTGATTGTTTTGATGGGATTAATAAGATATTAAAAATGGAGAAGGGTAACAAATGTTTATATATTTCATATGAAGGATTATTGGAATTATGGCATATAGTAGAGTTAGTGGAATGTCGATTAAAGAATCTGTAGGTGCTTAATTACGGTAAATATTATCGGGACTTAATTGTTCGATTAGCTAAGATGGAAGGAGGTATTGAAAGTAATGTAGAAATACTAAGTAATATAGTACTTTGTGAAAATGTATCTATTACTAAGGAGTTGATGATGTATGCGCCGAAAAAGGTTAATTTTGATGTGAAGTTTTATAGAGCAGTTATTGTATAATGTTTGTAATGATTTATTAGTTGAGAAGAAACATTTGTATAATAATAAAATATTATTGCAGAAGGTAATACAGTGTTGACTGTTTGACGTTAACATAACACCACTGCGAGTTATTAAAATATTCTATTCTAGACAAAAGAACTTGGAATAACGTGTTATCAAAATTATACTAAATGCTTAAAACTACTGCAATGGGAAAAAATAATAAAGGTACATACATAAAAGTTTTATCAAACAAAATGCCTTGTGCACTAGCGTGTTCTTAATTTTGCAAATATCAATAAAATTTTGGAACGCTGCTCTTATACACATCTACTAATGCTACGGTTAAAGTTAAATGAAGTTGGAATCCCTCGCAAAACGCAGCTCATATTCGTAATCCGCTAAACTAAAATGTCACAGGACTGTTTGTCTAATACACGGTTATCTTGTTGCAGGATGCTGAGACCACAGAAAGGCTAAACGAGACCGGAGAGTTGAGAAGACTACTAAAACCTTACAAGGTAAGTAATATCATTTTCTTCCCCGATAAAATACAACAATAAAACCGGAAACTACCGGTAAGAGATAGGCGGATATAAAACTAGAAATTCAATACTGCACATTCCACCTTGCGCCTACTGGCACATTTATTAGCAACACTCATACATGTGGACATATAAATGGACGTTTCACGTTAAAGTTTGGAAATATTATTTCTAGATTAATATTTTTTGTTATTGTAATTAATATAATAAATTAATATATTCAAGCAGTGACGCAAGTCCATTTACAGCGAATAGAACAATAATGTTTCTGATATTTTTCAAAAGGTTTTTGTTAGGTAGAAACCAAATTTAAAATAGAGTAAACTTTTACTTATTGTTAGAAAAAATAAATCTATACAAGCTACGTACAAAGTGTTGCATCAAGTGGAATAACAAATATTTGTTAGGGTTAAACTATCTAATAAAGGGAATTCTTTGCAATAAATTTTGTACAGCAAGTATTTATAGTATGATTCAGTAAGAATGAGAAGAATTTTGATGGAAACAACAGTTTAAATGCGCATCATTTCAAAGGAATCCACTCCGAACAAAGAAAAAGCAGAAGAAAAATTACAGATGACAATAAATTTCGTTATTTTAAGGTTAGTTTGTTTGTTTGTTGTCTTGTAAAGCTTCAGGTTACAGAATACACTTTGGTGGTCTGTGTGCTGGCATCTATTGACGCGTTGTACCCTCTTCACTGTAAATTTGTCGAACCGTAAAAGTTTCGAATTCCAACACGATTTCTCTACGTGCCAAATCTTGCATTAACACGAGACTTACGACTTTAACTCCCATGCTAGAAGAAGCCCGGTTTCAAAATTATTCCACAATAAAAAATCACCGCCTGGCCCTGGAATCAAAGCAGCACTTATGGGGTAAAGGCAAAAACAACATTTTAAGGTACTACACAGACTGATCCATTTTTGATTCCCACCATGGGGATCTTGCTTATTTTTTTTTTTTTTTAATTGGCCGGTCTGCCGACCGGACAAGTGGCCCACTTGAGCCGTGCCTCCTCACGCCCTCGGAACCGTCTTCTTAGACATAGCATCAAGGGTGGTGGGGGTGTCATAAATTCACGTCTTCTCCCTACATCTCCCTTCCCTAGTTAAGGATTAGGAGTTCGGGTTATGGCTACTGGTGCTGTGTTGCCTTTGGATGTTTCTTTCCTCCAACTCTCTTTCCGCCAACACTCGGGAAATAAAAGCCCCAACCAGGTTCCACTTACTGGGGTCCCCCAGCATAACCTTCACGATGGTGTGCACGGTCAGCTCACAGCCCACTCCAACGGACAATTCTCGCCTCTCCGCTTCCCACTGTTCGCACTCTAGCAGTGCTCGGGGGTGTCCTCCACCCCACACTGTCGACATGTGCCCTCCTCAGATAGACAGAACCTCTTTAAATACGAACGGAAATGTCCGTGTCCGGAGAGAAACTGGGTCAAATAATAGATCTTGCTTATTACTAAAAACAGATGGTAGGTTTAAATTTGGCTGTTTCTGAATTATTGGATTGAAAATGGTGTAGTTATTGACTGACAAGAACTTAAATCATCGATTATTTTTGATCGGGTCTTCTTACTAAAAATAATATTTATAAAGTTGAAATACCTAAAATAAAGTTAGTAGTAGACTCCTTAGCACAAAGAGCCATTGCCATATCCGATCCTAACTCCTCACCCTGAGAACTATCCCATTTTACCGAAACCCGTAACTGAGAACAACTATCCTAGACATCATATCCAACGTACCATAAACCGGCACCTACATCCTATATACATTACATCCAAACCACAAACCACTCCCTACCAATCCGATGCCTATCTTCCATACATCCAAGGTGTTACCGACCGTATATGAAGAATCCTATCCAAACATAACATAAAAACGGTTTTTAAACCTAATTCCAAACTTTCCGATTCCTTTCTTATCAAAGATAGTGATTCTCTCGAAGCTCCTGGTGTTTACCGAATTCCATGTTCGTGCGGTAGCGTTTACATTGGTGAAACAAAGCGTTCGATGGGCACTGTTCTCGGGCATTGCGCGTAACTGGGTCTGCACTTGCTGAGCATAGGCTGGAGACCGGCCACCAAATCCAATTCAACTCCGTCCAAATCCTAACCCAAAATCCTCACTACGATAACTGCAAAATCCGAGAATCCATTGAAATCCATAAACATCCTAATAACCTTAACCGTACCGACGGTTACTTCCTACACAACACCTGGAAATTCTTCTTCTCGAAACAATCCAACCGTAACCGTGACACTCCACTGAACCGTAACCATTATCCGCTTATAAACCCATCAGTTCCTGTAATTGTGAACGCAACGCCGGCCAGAAGAAGTACTAGGACGCGGTTTCAATCCGGAAACCAAGAAGTGTATACCATGGAATGGTATCACTATAGTCAATCCAGAAAAATGAGAACTCAATGACAGTTTACCATACGCACCATCCTAAAACAACCCAAGAGCCAAATGTAGTTGTAATGAACATGGAAGGCAGCTGTGCAAACACCGGGAAGTTTTCCTCTCTTGCTACAGCTTCATAACCCTGTATTTAGTCCATGTATTCGGTCGCAAGTGGATTACGGGTGTGTTCTCTTTGGCAATACAAGCGAAATGAATATAGATAGATTGAGGGTTGATCAGAACAAAACTCGTCGAGTATGCGTGGGTCTAATGAAATATTCACAGGAAACACTGTACCTGAAAGCACACAAGTCACATATACAATTACGTCAGCCGTGGCTGCCAGATACGTAATGAAATTGGAGATTTATTGCCTCAGACATACCGTCAATAAGATTCATCGTCCCTCAATTTTATATTTGACAATGTCATATTGACAAAAAAAGTCTTCTTTAATTGGAGAAGCGCATACCTAGATATATTTAAAATTTAAATTAAAAAATTGGAACGCCGAGCTTGATTGCTACTGATTTCGGTCAGTAACCCCATCCAAATTTTCTCACCAAATTATACCTATAACAGTATAAAAGATAAGACCTTACATTCAGAGATCACAAATAGCCTTGCTAACTTTGCTGTTATTTACACTGATAATTTGGTGTCAAATAATGGTTTTGACGATTTGCGATTTTTGACGTAGGTAACTAATAGGGTCGAAAAATCATGGAAGTTAAGTGACACGTTCTTCTCAGCACAGGCAAGTGCGGTTGAAGAAGCACTTAGGTGCGCTGAACAAACGGACATTTTAAAGGTGTCGAATTATGTCAGACCATAGAGATGATAGAGTGCTGATATTGAACTCAAAACTGCCATCAATTGAAATGCGCCATATTGGAACGCAAACGTCATCAATGATGTCGATACCATGGCGGATATTAAAATAAATAAAGTTAAGGATACCAATAAATTTTAATAGCACTTGCAATTTGTAATGATAAATAATTAGTAGATTTTATCCTATGTATTTTATATGGCATTATTTTTTTTTATTAAAGTTGTGGACAACTTAGAACTATAGACAGTTTCTAAACTTACGATGAACTGGTAACATATACTTCATTCGTTCTCAGGTTTAATAAGAGAAAAAAGAAAATATTTCTTTCAGCCGTATAAAAATACGTAGGAAAAATCTAATACAAGTTTCATGAGATCTTCACGACTTGTCTTAACAATCCAACATTGTATGTTGTCTTTAGCAGTAAATAATATACTGCAGTAGTTGTTGTATAATTTATTGATGATTAAATAATATTACTTTACTTAATACCTTCCCTATTGATTTTCCTTGTATTTTTTCTGTAAGCTTCTTCGCTAAATTTTGAAATCTAATTTTGCTATAAGACGATATTATGGTTTTACTTAAAATTGAAACATGAGTTTCTTCCAGAGGTGATATATCTAACAAATGATGCGATAAACTAGAAAAAATGTTTTAGTGAACATCACTTGATAGTAAATAAACAAAACTCGTTAGGAAGTTTTCTTCTTGTGGAATCTTGTCCCCTGTCAACACCATTACTTTCCGAATTTGTTTTTCGGTGAACTGGCAAATATACCTTACCTCCTTTGATGGGCAGATTAATTTACCTAAGAAATAGTAAAGAAAATTTAAAGAAATAAATATGTTATACATCATTTATTTACCTCTACCCTTTGTTTTCAGGAATATCGAGTGATTCTAAATAAAAATATACTTTTTTAGATTTTCTTTGTCGGAATTCAATGTTGGAATAACTCTCTCTTTAATTCGCACAATCTGTCCCGTTCTATCAAAATCCTTTTCGAGGAAATGTGGTGGTTAAACATATGCACGCTTACTTTTGCAGGGATTTATGGTAACCCCTATAACAGTAATCCACACAATAATGTTTGGGCATTCTACAAAAAATTATTTCACATAGAAACACTAAGTATTACCATAATTTCAGAATATTTTTGAGCTATGGCATTATTCTGCAACTTACATGTGAAAAGTTAGTTCTCCGTCATCTTTGTAACTATTGCTTTTGCAGGATTTTACACGGCACGATGGCATCACTTTTCTTTAGAGAAAACTACCTGGATTAATTTTCATGTAAGCCCAATTGTTAATGTAGTATAATATGCATACTTACACCACAGCCTTACACGTAAAACAAAAATATCGTGTGAATAATACATAATATTCGAAACAGTCCGTGAAAGAATAAAGCAAAGAAAGAAATAAAACAATCAAACTGCAAGGTTTGCAAGGCAACTTAATGTGACTTAACGCAAATACTTCCTAAAGAAAACTAACGTAATAATGACGCTACATGAAACATGACGCATATAATGACGCCTGTGTTCCAAGATGTCCTTTAGTCTTTTTATGGTGCGCCGTAGCGATGCGCATACGGTTCATTGGCAGTCTATCAGGTCTGTGTGTCAGACTCTCAGAGTGTCCTTGATGCATTGAAACACAGAAAATGGTTTACAAAAGTTCACTTTCTTGTGTTGAATATAATCGTCAGATGTGCTAACATAAAAACTTGAGACGCTCACTTAAAACTGTTTTGGTTGAAAAATCATGTGGGCATATCTCGCAACCAGAAGGTAGATGCACTAGCTAAGGCGTCTTCCCAGTAAGCTTTCAACTTTTGGTCCCAACTTAATACAGCCAGAACTACCACTTCTCTTTTAAATTCTCATTCTGTACAAGAAAAAAGAAACGCCTAAACGAAAAACCCGTTAATAAACGCGAATTCATTACACGTTTGTTTTATTAAAGATACGTGATCTCGTTTATTTTAAGCAAACTGAAGATTCTTTGTTCTTTACTGCCTAAGAAATATATAACCCCTAGGTGCCTATACTTTCTGTAATAAATAAATATAAATGGGTTTTGAGTACACCAAACAATTTCCAATAAAGAAAGATAGTACCTATTAATATTAAAGGGTAATTAGAGCTTGCATGTTTAAATATAAATATTGAAAAAGATTTGTTTAGTCGAGTGCTTCGGTTGTGAAGAAACTAATTAACGTTTTCATATTAATCTGTTTTCTTTCAGAGCATGGACGTTTGTACAACATGCAAAATTTGTGGAGGATTCCGTCTACTGCCATGTCCAGTCTGTAACGGTAGCAAGAAATCCCTACACAGGAATCATTTTACCACAGAATTCGTAGCGCTGAAGTGTATGAATTGTGATGAAGTTGGGCTCGTCAGATGCACCTCCTGCTGAACAAATGGGCAGGCGAATAAAGCTTGTGCGATTCAGGACTTGTATATTTCAATAGCGGTCAGATTGTATGCGATATAATTAAGTCATATTTTACTATTAAGAAACCCGTGTCGAAATGTATTCTAGAAAGTTATTTATCTTAGAAATCTATGCTAAACGATAAGTTCACACTGCAAAATAGTGCAATGACTTCATGCATTTTACGCTTTTATTAAATTGTGAATGACTTTCCAATTAAAATATTAAATTGTACATAATAAGGTCTTGATCTGTACCATGACTATTTTAATTATATGAATAAACAGAAAGTGCATGTTACTTAAACGGAATTCAATGTAATTTTTGTATATAAATAATTACTTAGAATTCTTCCAAATCTACATTTCCACGATATACTTGCCTCTACTTATACTCCCACCATATTTAAATATTTCACTTATTTTTACACATAGCAGAAGTATCAATAGTTATTAAAATTACCTAGAGTTCAATGTCGTAATGAAAGAGTTTTCTTTGATCGGACATCAGAAATTTACATTCTTCGTTTCACTTAAATAAGCAGTAAGTACATATTTTTAGGAACGCCAGATAATAATTTTTAATTAATCTAATTAAATATTTAATGTTATAGACAACAACGTAATCAATTTTAGTTTGTAAACGGATTTTCTATCAAATATTTTCAATCAAGTTTCTGCTGGTAATAATTTTATTTAAAATAGCTGAAAATTTAACTACATATGTATGTACTTATGTATTATATTAGTCTTGTCCTATATTGCCACAATAATATATGAATATTAACGATTAAGATTTATACCTAAACATCAGTAGATTTTATCTTTGCTTTTTGTATTACGAATTAATTTCAGTAATTTATGATTGGGGTATAAGACAACTCCTCAAAGTTATTAAAAATATTCGTCTACTTATTATCATTATTATTATTGTTATTATATAAAAATTATTATTGTCTATTATATACATAATACTTGTCAATATTTAAAACCTCCATTTTAATAAATTACCTTTCTTTGGAGTCTACCCTCCATTGTAATTTTAAAATATCTGAATAATGTACTCCTATATAATAGCGTAAAAATCAATTGTAAATAGTTTTATATTAAATGCTCAAGTGTTTATAGATTTTTAACGAGATATTTATAATAGTTTAGATCTAGTTAAAATTATTCTAGTGTCTCACTCCATATTTTCCTCTTATCCTTGCTATTAAATTATAAATATATCAAATGGTTTTTTTATATATATAATTTGCCATTAAAGCAAGAAATTGATTTATGAATAAACTACACACTAAAGTGCGAAGTGTTAGTGGTAGATGTAAGTTGTATATGTCGTTCACATTCAATTGTCAGCACAGATCTTTTGTGAAATACATGAACGTATACGCAACTTTATCTGCCAACACAAACCTATCTATATGTCACGTGATTATTTTTAGGAGGTAAAATTTATATTGTTTTCTAAAAACAATCACGGTTTAAAATAATAAAATACGTATTTACATTTTTAATTACAAAAGTAACCTCTCTCGAGTCTTTTATACACTTAGATATGAACAGCTGCATCCCTTTCATTACAGTATTTAGTTATGATGGTATTTTCAGTGCAATGCTAGTGTAAATTAGTTTAATATACATTCATCATCTTTACGGGCATCTTTTGTCATTGTTTAGTAAATTAGTATAATCTAGGGATCTAGTTTAAGTTGTAAAAAATAATGTAATCTGCATTAAATACAAATATAGTCTATGAAATGCGTTTTACAGTTCCTTTATTATTAATTTCCAATACGATTATTAAAAAATCTACCTGCTTCGTTTTTTTTTTGTCCACCAGTCAACTATTCACGAGATTTATAGAAAAATTTGTAGAGGGTGGACCAACATGCATGTATATAACGGGTAAATATACTTTTCAGCGGAGATACGCAAAAATGAGAGCTACTTTTGCGAGATAAAAGCACTGGTGAAAAAAAAATTAAATTTATATTACCGTTTTCAAGATATTTAAAGAACGACTGATTGCGGAACTAGAACACTGCCCAAAAACAATCAAAACTGCTGTCGATATCGAGTTGTTAGCCGATGGAGTACAGTCTGCCATCAAAACTTCCTACGAAGCAAGCTGCCCTACTAAGGTTAAGACAACCAATCGGGCAACACCTTGGTGCACCAGGGAGTTGTCTGACTTAAGGGCTGCCACCAGAAAACTTTACAACAAAGCCAAAAGATCTGGCCGATGGGATGAATACAGAGCGTCCCTGACCAGGTACAACTGTGCCTTGAGAAAGGCAAAAAGAGAATCATGGAAAAAGTTCTGCCAGGAACTGGAGGGTGTCCCTGAATGTTCCAGAATTCGAAAAGTCCTTGCAAAGGAAGGGCCCTGTAAGATTGGGTCTCTCAGTAAGCCCAATGGCGATAAAGCCGAGACTGAAGAGCAAGTCCTCAAGCATCTCTTGGAGGTGCACTTTCCGGGCTCCAGGGTCGTTCAAAACCAGTTCGGGGGGGAATGTATGGGACTGAGGTCAGCTCAGATACCTGCCCTAAGAGCACGGAGGGAGGACTGGATCCTTGCGCGAAAAGTTATTCAAGTACCCAAAATTCGATGGGCAATCGAATCCTTTAAACCCTTTAAATCGGCTGGTAGTGATGGCATCTTCCCGGCCCTGTTGCAACAGGGCCTAGAACCGCTTTCCCCAGTTATATGTACCCTGCTAAGAGCAACCTTAGCTCTGGGATACACACCTAGCAGCTGGAGAGAGGCCAGGGTGGTCTTCATCCCGAAGCAGGGCAAACTGTCCTACACGGAAGCGAAGTCGTACCGGCCCATCAGTCTCACCTCATTTCTTCTCAAAACCCTGGAGAAGATAATTGATAGACATCTTACGGATTCGGCTCTGGCAAGTTTGCCTCTGCACGAGTACCAGTATGCCTACCAAACAGGAAGATCGTGTGAGCAGGCCATTCATGAGCTAGCTCGACGAGTAGAAATAGCCTTCAGAAATAAAGAAATTGCATTGGCTACCTTTCTGGACATCGAGGGCGCCTTCGACAGGGCGTCCTTTCGGTCGATGGAAAGGGCGCTTCAAAAATGGAAAGTCGAGCCAACTGTAAGGAGGTGGATCGGCTCCATGCTAAGAGACAGAATGGTTCATGTTTCGCAGAACCTTTGTAATGTAAAGGCAGCTGTGGCAGCTGGCTGCCCGCAGGGTGGAGTGCTGTCGCCCTTGCTATGGTGCCTTGTGGTGGATGGCTTGCTTTCTGATCTACGGATGGCGGGTTTCCACGCGCAGGGCTACGCAGACGATATCACCATCATGGTCTGCGGAAAGTTTGAGGGCGTGGTTTCCGAGAGGATGCAAGTCGCACTCAAACTGGTGGAGAGATGGTGTCAAGAAGAAGGGTTAAATGTAAACTCTCGGAAGACGACAATGGTTCCGTTTACTTGGAGGAGGAAACTTCCAAAACTACAGTGTCCAGCCATCTTCGGCTCGAAGATAGTGGTCTCTAGTGAGGTTAAATACCTAGGTGTTATTTTGGACGCAAAACTGACGTACAAATCTCACCTTGAACAAGTGTCGAACAAAGCCACAAAGGCATTTTGGGCCTGCAGAGGAATGTTTGGTAAAACGTGGGGGCTAAAACCGGCAATGGTGCACTGGCTGTACACGAAGGTCATTGTACCCTCCATAACCTATGCCTCATTAGTTTGGTGGCATAAGGCTAGTCTGGGCTACGCGGTAAACGCGCTCAGCAAGGTCAAAAGGATTGCCTGTTTAGGCATCACGGGAGCCATGTCCTCGACGCCGACTGCGGCCATGGAGACCATTCTTGGACTTCCTCCGCTTCAGTTGGTGTTGCGGTCAGAAGCTACCCTGGCAGCTTACAGAGTAAAATGTAGCGGGCGTAAAGGTTTCTCTGGTAAAACTGGAGACCATACCAGCCTTTTCAACTACATCGAACTGACAGTACCTCTGTCCACTAGGGCGGACAAGATTCCGCCTGTCTTCAGCTTCACTAAGAAATACTCCGTAGACATTTCCAACAGTGAGGTCTCCAAAGCATACATTCACAGACCGAAGCGATGTTCTCATCGCTGGTTTGTGGATGCCTCGAAGACGCCGAACGGCACAGGCATTGGGATCTGGAGAGATGGAGAACCGAATGGCGAAGCCATCAGCTTAGGGGGCTCCACTTCCATCTTCCATGCTGAAGTTATAGCCATCCAGACCTGTGCAGAGAGCATCTTAAACTGCCCGCATGGGAATGGATCGGTCGAAATTTTTTCCGACAGCCAAGCTGCCCTCAGGGCACTACAGGCTGTCAAATTTGCTTCCGAAGTGGTACTGAGGTGCCATAGGAAGCTTGAAGAATTGGCGGAGCATCACAGCATTACGCTGAGATGGGTGCCTAGTCACTCTGGGACTAGAGGTAACGAAATTGCTGACAAACTAGCTAGAGGCGCCAGTGGTCTACCGTTCACTGGTCCAGAACCGTTGTGCGGGAGTTCCTATGGCGGTATCAAAGCCTTTGTCAGATCTCAACTCGCTGCTAGTCACCGCTCCTATTGGAATGGACTAGTCGGCGTGAGACACTGTAAAATCCTCGGTTTTTATCCGGGCGACGAAAGACTCCGCAAGGCAGTCTCTATGAGCAGGGCCAGACTGAGACTTCTTACGGGAGTCCTAACCGGCCACTGTTCATTAAATAAGCATTTGCACCGAATGGGGCGAGTGGACTCTCCCCTGTGTAGAAACTGTGGGAGAGCAGAAGAAACTCCTGTGCACCTCCTTGCCGACTGTCCGGCAGTGGACAGGGAGAGACGGAGCTGTCTAGGGGTCGCTCGTTTGGACGAACCCAGTATAAGAAAATTAACTCTCGACCAACTTGCGGACTTGTTTGTTCGAGTACAACCAGGTCGAGAGGGTTAAGACATCATGGGGGCACAATAGGTCTTAAGGCCGAGCTGCCTCACGGGGTTAAATTAAATAAATAAAAAAAAGATATTTAAAAAATAATTCTTGAATTTCTATTATGCGTTATAACTGTCTCATTATTTAAAATTTCAAAAAATTGTTTGGACGTTTTTTACATAGCTTTTTATTAGAGATGTAGAAACAAAATCTATTTTTTATATAATAATTCTGCGAAATTTTGAGTTATGACGTCATGCCATTTTTTCTTAAATGAAAACCATAGTGGCCTATGTTCCGATTAAATAGAATATTTTCCGGGCTTTACAAAAACATATAACACTTCATGTTTATTATAAATATTAAACAAGATATTGGGTTTTTAAATTTCTAATAGTTTTCTAGTGTGCCATGGATACGACAGATCTATGGAAAGGTCAGCAGAGTGCCATAACAGACAAACAAATTGATATTCAACCTGTCAAATAATTTTTTTTAACAACAGTTGTGCTTTATATAAATCGTCAGAAAATCCAAGAGGCTTTACAAATATATATAATAATATATAACTTCACATATATATTGAATATTGAGAGAAATTTTACACTTTCTATGCTTTGCTAATAAAATGGCAGTGTTCATGGATGTTTAGCATTATGTCATGATGTTCATAAAGTTAGTTGTTTATTAAAAACAAAAGTTGTAGGGGGTTTTCAATAAAAATAATTCAATATACTAAAAAATACAAATATCGAACAAAACAAGTTAATTGTAAATGACAAAGTAAAAACTTTAGTTCGTCGTCCGCCATTTGCAATACATTTTCGACATCTCTTTTCTATTGCATTTATGCTATTTATTATATAAATTGGTGTTAATTTATCAAACGCTTTAGCCACATTTACATGCAGTTATTCAGCCGTGTTAGAAGTACGTTCGTAAATTTCATTTTTTAAAAAACCCCACAGAAAAAAAGTAATGGCGTTAAATCTGAAGATCTTGCGGCCGTTGTATGGGTCCATAAGTGCCAATCGATTTATTTGGAATATTATGATCTAAGTAATTTCTTGTGTGCAGGTGCACCATTTAATTGAAAATAAATGTTAATCCGTTCATTATATGGAACGTCATCTAGAAATTCTATATTTAATAATTCAAGGTATCGCCTAGCTGTCAAATTACCATCATATATGAAATAATATTTGCAACCTTTTAAAAAACATCCAATATTAAAACCAAATCGCCCTTGCCTTCGAATCGATCTCTTTTTATGGTGATTTGTGTCACTCCAATAGTGGTTATTACGCCTATTAAATATGCATCGCTAGTAACGTGAACTTCATCACTCCATATTGCACAGTTTTTAAAGTTAGGATTTTGTTGAGACATTCGGGTATATGACCGACAAAAATTAATCCTTCTTTCACAATCGTTGGGATAGAGAAAGTGATTAATTCGAAATACAGATTTAAATATAATGTCATATTTTTCACGATTGGTGAACTCAACCAGTTTTAAATACAACAATTCAATAACAATATAAAACGAAACTCATTAAACATTAACAGAACTCAAATAACTTGAAGAAGAAGATAACGAAATTGGGTAAAATAATGGACATATGACGCCGATGCACCCACAGTTTGACAGATAAGAAAACATCAATTGTTTCCTTTGCAAGAGCATGGCACTCTGTGTAGGAATTAGTATTCATAACATTTGTCATTCATAGCGCTTGACGCTAATTACTTGACCGATGGAATGTCAATTACTTTGTTTGTCTGTTATGGCACTCTGCTGGCCTTTCCATAGATCTGTCGTATCCATGGCACACTAGAAAACTATTAGAAATTTAAAAACCCAATATCTTGTTTAATATTTAAAATAAACATGAAGCGTTATATGTTTTTGTAAAGCCCGGAAAATATTCTATTTAATCAGAACATAGGTTACTATGGTTTTCATTTAAGAAAAAATAGCATGACGTCATAACTCAAAATTTCGCAGAATTATTAAAAAAATTTTGTTTCTAGATCTCTAATAACAAATGTCAAAAATGTCCAAACAGTTTTTTGAAATTTTAAATAATAAGAGAGTTATAACGCTTAATAGAAATTCAAGAAAATTCAATTTTTTTAAATATCTTGAAAACGGTAAGACAAATTTAATTTTTTTTTACCAGTGTTTTTATCTCGCAAAGTAGCTCTGGACTGCCTATGTCAGTTTTTCTTATATCCGCTGCAAAGTATATTTACCCATTATATACATGCAATTTGGTCCACCCTGTACAATGCTAATGGATTAGCTTGGGACAAAGTACAGAAGTAAAAAATATTTTGGAAATGATAAAGCAAAAAAGTATAAGAATTCCTGTTTTACAGCAGAAATATTTACTCACCACATAGTCCAATATTATTCAAGCCACGCTAAAATAATATCAGCTACAAGAGTATGCTTTCCATACTTTAGGCGCATAAATTTCCCAGGGGCACAAATTTACAAATTTACATCGGGTCTATTAACCGTCTCTAACCAATTGTAACGCTAATAGGCTTAAATTCGAGGCACCATATACAAATTGCTTACATACCGAATATGTGCATATTTAATGTGGAAGTAATGCAATAATGAGGGAACGTTTGTATTGACATTGTTTTTACTATTATATATAATCAGAAGGGTGGTAAAGGAGTATTAGTAATGAACAGGAAGGCATTTCAAACAAGTAAATTAACTCGTTTGTTTGGAAGGTCGTTTACGCCTTGGAGAAAACGCAGGTTCCATGTGGTGTCATGTTGGATCTGTCGAGGGCGTTTGACAGCATAGATCATGAGAAATTACTCAAAAAATTGGAATGCTACGGTTAGAGGAAGTGCCCTCTTAAAGTTCAAATCTTACCTTTCGAATAGAAAGCAAACAGTCTATTTACATTCTGATGGAAAATCTTCATGTTCGAAAGATATTGTTGTTAATAGGGGTGTCCCACAAGGTAGCATCTTAGGGCCTCTCTTATTTGTCATATATTTCAATGATATCTATGCTGTCAAACATGTCGGCGATCCACACTCTGTAACTATTAATTATGCGGATGACACTTCCATACTGATTGTGGAAAATGCCTTACATTGTTTAATCGCCAGTGGGGATAACTACATGCAGAGTGTGGAACATTGGCTCTCCCAAAACCATTTGAATCTTAACCACAACAAGACCAATGTAGTGTTGTTTAAGAGTAAACAAAGTCCTTATCCTGTGTACTATTGTGCTTAACAACTTCGCATATCCTATTCAAAATAAAATTCGTGTGTTAGGTGTTATGATAGACGATTCTTTAGAATGGAGAGAACACATAGATGTTATTGGTAAGAAGCTAGGCAGTTTCTGCTATGCTGTTCGTCAGCTGAAAGATCTAGTAAGCAATAATATCTTACGTATGGTATACTATAGTTGCTGTCATTCTCAGTTGAAATTTGGAATTATTGTTTGGTGGTAGTAGTGACACCGCATCTTTGTATTGCAGAAACGAATCTTAAGAGCTATGCTACAACTCAAATATACAGAATCATGCCGAAGACATTTCAGAATGTATAATATTTTAACTATTTTTGCAATTTATATTTACGAATCTTTAATTTTTCTTTTTAAGAACAAATACATATTACAAATTAATACTTTTGAACATATATATCCTACTAGACATAAGAACAACTACCGCTCCTCTAAACACAGACTGTCATCGCCACAAAATAGCTTAGCCTACAACTATTATAAATTTTTTAATAAACTGCCGTTAATAGTATTTTAAAACACAAGTGTCACAATGACGATTACATGTCATTGTGGCACAGGTTTTTTTACAGTATTTTTTTCTAATTTGCACATTAATCGCCTATATTACGTTCCGGCAAAAGTCCCCCCCACCACGTTAATATCTCATTACAGCACAGTATGCTGTAATAGCCATATCAGCACTGCGTCGTCTTTTGTTTTAGCTTTATTACAACATCCAATTAGAAAAACAAATAAATAACCTCACAACATTTAAAAAAACAATTTTCAAATATCTGTGTGAATTAGAACCCTACAATGTTGACGATTTTGTTAATAACTAATTATGATAGTTTTTGA
Source organism: Cetonia aurata (assembly GCA_949128085.1). NCBI lineage: Eukaryota > Metazoa > Arthropoda > Insecta > Coleoptera > Scarabaeidae > Cetonia > Cetonia aurata. The sequence goes on from OX421885.1 coordinate 7,701,589, forward strand.
AACCTACGTATATACTTCGTTTTTCCTTTTTTCTTCTTCTGTATTTTCTTATTTTGACATTTTCCTGTTGTATATATATTGTTTATTTACAAATTGCAATAAACTGTTTATTTATTTAAACTAGACTGAGTGAGCAAAGATGATCAGTCATTCACAACTTGTACAAGGCGGACCGAATTGCTTCTCTGAATAGGGCATTTCGATAATCGTAAGGGATAGGAGAAAATGAGTGGACAAGTCTCGAACTCTTTTTTCGAGATATTCCAATGGCGAAAACAAAAATTAGTTATATTCTTTTGTTTTTGAGGTATACCCAAAAGTTCAGTTTCTCGACTTCTCGAGAATGCCTAATAACTCGCTTGTCTTTAACTATACAAAAAAACCGTTTTAACATTATTATGGGTAGAATCGACTAGTTAAATCAGATTGTTATTTTATGCACTAATTTTTTTCTAATGTAAATCGTAGTAGGCAATGTCATAGATAGCCAGAGTTTTTTTCTTCTCTTTTCAAAAATATATAGGTTATATGGGGTTGATTTCTATCAGTTATCTAATAAAATATAAAAGAACTAATATTTGGATTTTTAATTTAAAAACCATCATTTAGTAGCCCATGACAAATCTAAAATAAAACGCATTTGATTATTGTTTATTAAACAAAATTATGAATATATAAATACCAATACAACACAACTAGAAATTTATTACATCAAATGCAAAACAAACACAAGTGACATCTCCTTACACTTCTAATTGTATTATTAATATGAATGTTAGAAACAGCATTTAACCATTTCTAAAAATTTTGAATTCATTCCTCAACATTATTGACCGGTATTTTATATAAACGATCATTTATGTACCCCCACAGAAAGAAATAAAGGGGCGTCAAGTTGGGAGGTTTTGACGGCCATCTCTCAGGCACATTTGTTCCTAACCAATTGTTTCCAAAATTATTGTTTAAAAACGTGTTATAATTCCAGCATTGCGTGTTGGTGCGCCGTGGTGTTGAAAAATAGAGCCCTTCTTTGTTGCAATTGCATGTCGTCGATGAGTTCTTCAATATTTTCTTGTAAAACTTGCAGATATCGTTCAGCGTTTAAATATTCCCCTTATATATGATATACGATTGTCCATAACAGCACACACATCCATTAAAACCGTACCCCCCTTGTTAAATTTGATGGTTGACAACCTGGTGTGGGTTAATATCAGACCACCAGTGGGCGTTCACTACTAATATGGACTTCGTCAGTGCATATAATTTTCCTTAAGAAAAATCCATCGTGCTGTTGTTTCCCTAAATATCACCGACAAAACTCGAAGCGGCGCAATCCTGGATAATTAACCTGGATATAGATGATGCATCTTTCTGAGCTTATATGGTTTATATTTATTTCTCTTTAGAATTCTAATCGAATAAACCCAAGATACGCCAACTTCATGGTCTAGTTGACGGCTTGATATTTTTGAATTTTCCACAAGAGCTCCTAAACCGTTAAGAGCATCATTTTCTTCTTCTACTTTAGAATACTTTTGTGTTGGTGGTTTGTCGAAGGATCCATAATTAATTTTCCTTCAGTCTACTAAATATATATTCTGCCATTGCGTTGCCTTCTGTCCGGGTAGCGATTAAAATACAAATCAGCAACATCAGTATCATTTTTATTTGATTCAATGTAGCACTTCAACATATCATAGTTTTCTAAATTTTCAAATTTCATTTCCAAATGCGCTTAACACGCACGTCACACCTTTGATTTTGGTAGAAGAAATCGACTGCTATTTACAGTCTTTTTCCCTGTCATGGGCTACTAAATGATAGTTTTAAATTAAATATGCAAATTTTAGTTATTTTTTATTTTATTAGACAAATGGTAAAAATTAACCATAAACTATATATTTTTAAAAGTGAAAAAAAACACTTTCTCTAACTATGTCATTGCCTACTATGATTTACATTAAAATAAAATTAACTTTATGCTACAGACCAAAAACCAGTAAATAAAATAACTCAAAATATTTCATTTAACTAGTTGATTCTACTCATAAAAGCAGACACCGGTTTCTTCGTATCGTTAAAGACAAGTGAGTTATTAGGCATTCTCGAAAACTTGAAAAACTAAATTCTTGGCTATAATTCAAAAAAAAAATGAATATAACTAATTTTCGTTTTCGCTATTGAGAATATCTAAAAAAAAAAAGTGATCGAAACTTGGCCACTCGTTTTTTTTCCTATCTTTTATAGTTACCGAGATGATGCCCTATTCTGCCAAGCAATTTGGACCACCCCGCACAATTTTATTCAACTGCAATTTAATAGCATCAGCAGTGCTAAAAAGGTTACATTTCGGCAATTAGACAAAGAATTCCAATTTGATTTTAGGTTATCTTACCAGAAATAATTATGTTGTACATTGTAGTAGACTGTTAAAAGTAATTTGTAATGTGAAGTAATTTTAATCAGGTCTATTATTGGTTTGTAAAGCGTGGTCAAACAATAAAATAACAAAATATTGAAAAATTTCGTAATAAATTAAAACGTAAAACACTTACAAAAGTGACACACAAGTAAAAAATACTTGTTCGACCAAACTGAAAATGACAAGGGGTATCATAGAAAACGACTGGAGGTGTTTTCTTTTTGAGATTGAACATAGTCCAGTTGGTTTTAAATGATTTTATCATACCTCAAACTAACTCCTACAACAATCATTTCAATATCATTAAGAAACGTAACTTTAACAAATTTAATAATAGATACTTGAACTGGTTTGTGAACCTTTGTATAAACCCTGATTCAGTACAAGAATCCTGGCAACTTATTTACTTTTATTTTGTCAGAGGGACTAAATACCGTTGCCAGAACTGTTATCATGATGGCATGCACCTATTGCGTGCAGTATTAATGATGCAGTAGGTAAGTAAGCTACTGCTCGAATTGGATTTGCTGGAGGATCTCAGAAAGATATTTCAACGCGTGTTTTTTTTAATAGATTACAGTTTTATCGGTATGCTGGTATGCATATGTATAATAGTAAATATAATTATAGAACCGAAAAGATATTCAGGTAGCACAACCTCTAATGGCGTGCATTTGTCATCGCACTCAACCTATGTTTTATTAATTCAAGGTATTAATTATAAGAAATTCCTTTCTTTTACGGTAATCTAATTGATGAAGCCAAGTTCATAAGCTTGTACGAAAATGATATAAAGGAATCCATTCCTATATATGGGATAATAAAAACATTTCCTAGCAAGTATAATATTCACATGCAATTGTGCAAGGTAAGTTAGAACATACCAATAAACCCAACAGATAGCTCATATTACTCATATGCATATTTTAGTGATCAGGCAGGGACATACGCACACCTCACAAGAAAAGCTTCTGGCACCAGCATTAAAAGCAACCCAGCGTTTTATCTTAAATCTTAGATTAGAAGACTTTGCAATGAGGGATTTCTAAACAGTCATTCAGATAGCGTATTGTAGACTACCTATAAATAAATACTATTCTGCTTTTAACTCTCTCGTTTGCCGGACGAGGGCTCTACCAATTGAGCTAGCGAGGCACTGGTTACAATTCGATTTGAAAATGTCTCAAATACAGATCTTAGGTGAAGCCGGCAGTACGGCATATATGCAAAGTGCAATTTTTTTTATTACAGTATGAAATCCTTTAAATAAATACTATTCTGCTTTTAACTGTAATTTTTTATATGAGGAAATTTTTTACAAAATTTTACCTCGTGTCGGATTCGAACCAGGCATCTCTCGTTTGCCGGACGAGGGCTCTACCAATTGAGCTAGAGAGGCACTGGTGCTCTATGTGAAGGCGGAGGCAATGAATGCGATCCTTAGACTGAAAACCAACAACTTGTGGCATGCCAACATTAAGGTTGGAGGGCACACTGATACTACGGGTACGATACTGGACGGACCATTGTTTCAAATGCCAACGGACAGTATGGCACCCGAAATTATCTTCACTGAAAAGGTGAAAATCTCTATACCGAGCAGAGACCAGGCACGTAGGGTTACTAATGATCCCAATAACTGGTTTACGGACGGATCCAAATCCAGCCAGCGCACAGGAGCCGGTATTTGCGGACCGAGCCCTCATCAAAGGGTATCCATAAGCCTGGGGACGCATGCGACGGTCTTCCAGGCAGAGGTATTCGCCCTTGCAGCCTGCGCAGAAATGATTGCAAAGGGGGGCTGCATGAGGAGGAAAATAAGTATATTGACTGATAGCCAGGCTGCTATCAGGGCAGTCTCGAGCCCTGTAACTAGGTCAAAACTAGTTAGAGACTGCAAACAATCCCTCAACTCACTGGCACAGGATCACACGGTGTCGCTGATGTGGGTGCCGGGACACGAGGATATAAAAGGCAACACAACAGCTGACGAACTAGCCAAGGAGGGCTCCAAGAGCCACTTCGTAGGTCCAGAGCCCGTATGTGGGATTACAAGGGATTCTGCTAAAAGGGAGATCTGGACCTGGCTGGACAATGCAAGCACAAACAAATGGAGGACGACAGAAGGTCAACTCCAAGCTAAAGCGCTAATAGGGGATGGGGATGCCAAGTTCTCTGATAACCTACTTAGACGCAGCAAGAAAGAAGTTAAAACCATTACTGGGTTGGTAACTGGACACTGTCCCCTGAAGAAGCATCTTTGCAACACAGGCCGAGTAAGCGAACCGTGGTGCAGAAGATGTGAGCTACAGGAGGAAACGAGTTTACATGTAATCTGCACATGTGAGGAGTTAAAAACACTCCGGCAGGAACATTTCGGGAAGGGTCTATTGGAGCCCTCGAAGGTTCTCAAGTTCCCACTGGGCAAGATACTGGGCTTTATAGAGAACACTAAGCTGCTCGAGTGGAAATAAGAGATTTAATAGGGACGGTACAATGAGCACCTAGCTCAAGTGCCTGGACTAAAGGTGTCCCCCTAACTTTATGAATGAATGAATGAATGAAACTAAAACATTTTTACTTATTGTTAGTAAAATAAATCGAGTTGGTTTTATAAAGCGCAACATTTAACGCTTCCATCGTGCAAATGAATAGAATTTTCAATAAGTTCAACTCGCATTTATAGATGTTTTCTTATCAGCATAAGGCAAATTAAGAATAGATTAATACAGCTTGCATTATGAATTTAGATATCATGGAGGGGTGTATATGTGCACTCTGTTGGTATTTATTTGCAGCTTCTTGTTTGTTTGTAACACGGCTATATTTCCAAAGTTGTAATAGTGATTTATATACATATATATTTAAGTTTATAATACTTTTTGTCGACATAATTTACACTACATTTTATATTGCGTCTTGGGATACTGTTTATGGGTTCGTCCAGTTTGTATCCAGAAAAATAAATAAATAAAATGAATAGAGATTACTAGCGATGTTGTAAAATGTAAATAACTGTGATACATGACATTATAAAGAATTTAACCTAGAACAACGAACGAGAAATAAATGCGCATATGTAGTTGCAGAAATGTATTGAAAAAGCGTCGCTTTTTAGAAATTCGACATTTGTGTGCTCTGAATAAGATGATACCCAAGGGTAAAGTTTCCATACCGGAAAACCTGCCAATATAACCCCTTATTGTATACTACAGCCATAGGTGTATTGATCAACTTTATAGAACACTCTTAAGCCACTATTTACTGTATTAGCAGTAAAGACCTTTGTGAATAACCCATCCCGACGGTACGTGATTATCAGAATAGTTTCGAATTTTTACGCAATTCGTGGTTTGATTTTAGAAGTTGACTAGTGCATTCAATTCAGCAGTTTCTTACCAGTTTGCTGTGGGAAAAGAAACATAAATAGTATCACAGAAAAAGGATAAGTGCTGAATCTGCCAGCAACGGTTCAAATAAAGTATTCAAGTAGTCAGGATCTGTTTAAATTTTATTTCAACCGTAAATTCCAGATCCAGTACTTATCTTTTTCTGTGAACTTAACGAATACCGCCTTACTTAAATGTGGCACCACCTCGAAAAAAGTACCATTTTAGTTCAGAGGTACAAAAAGAGTAGGAATCTATATATGAAAGCAAACAGAAGTTCATTACTGTAAATTACAAAAATGATTGATATTTTCAATAGTGGTCACAGCAGCATTAAAGCTCATTTAGGCAAAAAGCGTATACTAGTTGCAAATGCGACAATATACAATCAAGTATGAACTATATACCTCAGATCTTAAAGTGCACCTCAAAGCCAACAGCGAAAATTTTTGAGCCTAACTTGCAGCAGTTCGATCCAAACTGGGGCCATTGCAAACCTATATTTTTGCTAAAGAGTCTCAATTCCGAGCGAAACTTCGAAAATCACGTTTTATATGCATCGTAATGGATTCGTCAAACTACAATGAAATTAAGATTTGACATTATTGAAGATTCATAGATTTAATTGTGAAAGAGCATCTATTACAGAACAGTTAAATAATTACGTGTGTAATACTTTGTACACTCACAATCTAGTTAAAAAATTCGTCATATTAGCGGCTGATAATGCAAATACAAATTTATATTATTAGCATTCACTCACAGATCCGGCTATCTTGCTTAAGTTTTGTGAATATACTAGTCATCTAGAGAACTGGAGTAAGAATTTACATGGATTAAACCTTTCTGAATAGGTAAATTCAAGAAGACAAGTTTCATGTAACAAAGCTTTATGTTTATGACAGACTTTTAAAGACTACTTGAAGTAACTTTAAAAAAAAATTAATTGAAATGTTCAAATTGAGTCGGTAGTCTGGGTCAAGTCTTCGTCTTCTTAATATTTATTGGCATCTGGTGGAAACCATTTTAACCAGTCACTGTTATCTGCTATGTTAATTTCAAAAATATAGAAAATCTACCACATATAAAGGATTAGAAGCAATACCTGGAACAACAAGACATCGGTGTTCTGCAATTATAATAATAATTGGGATTTCATTCACCTTCAATCATCCGCCGTACGCGATTTTATTACTGAGAATGTCCTCCCATACAGTCTCTCGCGAGTATGCAATTAGTATTCGGCTAATCGACAAATAAGAGACATTCCAAATAATAAAATTTCGATCGAAAAAAAAATATAATATATAGATCGAAGGGGTTAGAAATTACCCTGATAATAACAGTTGGAGTTCAGAAAAATCTCAGGTGAAGATATCTGCAGCTATGATGTGAGTTTATGCAAACTTTAACAAGACTTGCAGTAAAATGTTACGACACTGAGAAAAATAGATAGTAAGAATAGGGCCAACCAACTTTATAGTTGGTTGTATTATAATTATATTAGAGCGTACCATCTTCCTAATAAACAGTAATACATGGATGAATACTGGGTACTAGATAACGTATTATTGTCCTTGAGTTAATATAATTCATTATATTTATAGTACGTGGTAACATCTTTTTTTCTCCGTGTACTATACTGAAAACTGCAAGAGACTACGGCCCACATCTAATAAGAGCGTAGCTAAAAAACAACAAATGGAAAATATATATCTCTGCGCACACAACACTAATACTTACAAATTATTGGTTTTTTTATAATAATGATAAAACAAGGCGCTGCTATATTAACAAAAAGATAAGAGTTGCACCTAGATAAAAGAATATTTTGTAGACATTTCTCTGTGATTACTTTTCCTATATGTTACTTTCCATTTGCAGGATAAAATAGTTTCTAGCAAAATAGGAATATGCAGATAAGTAATAAAATATAAATCATTAGCTCAAATAACATAATCAAATTGTGTATTTTTTGTTTTTTCAGATACAGTTAGACAAAGGCTATATACAGTGTTTAAAAAGAGTAGTGCAAGTCGTTTTAAGCTTACTACATAACAAATGCATAGAAAAGTGTCCCTAATAAAAGATGTTTGGTAATTTATTTCGTATTTATTGATATAAAGACAATTATCTTGCCTTCTATCTTTTGGTTCCTATAGCAACCAAGTTTTTCTTTAAGCGACAATTATTTTTTTTTCTTTATGTTCTGAAAGAGCATTAAGTATTTCTTCTGTATAGCTATTAATTTTCTCAAAATCATTTTTCCCATAATTTACGAGGAAAATCAATTTTATAACATAAATCATAGAATTATATAAATCATTACAGAAAGAGAATCAGTATTGGTTCTTCTTCTGGATATCTTAATAAACGACGAAAAATTATTTTTTGTGATTTACTACTTTTGCGTGTGAATGAAAACAAATAAACAGTTTAATGTGGTAGTTCGCGGTAAAAAATAAAAAAGTAACAAATTAAAATAGCAAAATAAGAAACAATGAACAAACAAAACAAAGAACCAAAACAGCAAATTGTAAATTAATGAATAACAGAAAACTTAAATTAAACGTCATTACCAATAGATTTAAAACTAATTTTCATTAACACCCTTAAATTAATAAAGTGTTTAAATTGGCAACCATTCTCCATTAAGCAATGTTTTTTATGTCCTGTATCACATTCCTCAAATTAGCACCTGAAATCAGCCACATATCAGTTGAAATTTTAGGTTTCAGATCTTCTACACTTCGTAAACTATTTTTATAAGCTTACAAATATTCCTACAAGTAGAAATCAATTGGTTTTAAATCTAGCGATCTTGCAAGGTTCAATACAACCCCTTGTGCCAGTCCATCTGCCTAGAACCTGTTGATTTAAATACTCTCTGACATTTAATTCAAAATGGGTCGACGCTACATCCTCTTGAAACCAAATGCGCTAATCTATTGCGTTGTTTCCATTTGCAAACAATGCTGCAGAAGATGGAGCCACTTTATTTCGTAATAAAGGTAAATACGCCTGGGCATTTAAATTTCCAGCTATAAAAAGTCGACCCGTAATATGTTCTCCAATAATCCATGACCAGACGTTAATTTTAATAGGTCATTGAGTATGGCTTTCTATCGTCAAATGGGAATGTTTCCTGGACCAATAGCGGCAATTGTGTATGTGCACTACTCTGTTAAAATGAAATGTAGCTTCACCAGAGAACAAAATATTACTTGCAAAATTATATTTTTTCATCTCGATTCCTTCTTTCCATCATAATTTCACAAAATTCTGTCCTTCTATCATAATCATCCTCGTTTAATTCGCGTATCAGTTTCATTTTATAAGGATTCAATTTTCTCTTTTTGAATAAATTATTAACTGATTGGTGAGATAGTGCAGTTCATCCACTTTCTCGTTGATTATTGGGGATTTCCTTCAATTGATTCAGCCGGTGGAGACCCAGCCATGGATGCTGGATCTCTACCGGCTGAATTTTTTGACCTTCCAGATTTTACGACGACGAATATCTCTAAACTTCTTTACAAGCCTACTCACCATAGAAGAATTAATAGCCCAGTCTGGATACGATCTATTAAACATCATAGAAACATGAACGTGAGACCTAGTCCTACCGCGATATTCTATCATCAGAATTTCGAAACGCTGCCTTTCACTTAAATGAGCTATGATACCCTTATTTAAGTTTTAAGTAAATTTACAGCAGTTGACGCCTAAATTAAATGATAATATTTTTGAAAAATGATTGAAGTAGTATAAGATAGCAGTGCACACTAGAATTTGTATTTTGCTACAAATGCTTTTGTGAGTAAATGATGCAAAATCATGACTGCATAAAAAATATAATCCTCTTTCAGAATACAAAAAAAAGACAAATTGCCATTTAAAAAAGAACGTTGAATGAATACGAAATAAACTACCAGATATCTTTTATTATGGACATTTTTCCATGATATTAGTATTTAATAAGCTAGTTTTTTGGCACACTGCATATATAACGGAAACGTTGCTAAATTAAAGAATTTATTTTCGATTTGAAACAAATTATTGTTGCTTTCTACCAGTTACCTCCAAAGATACCAAATTTAATCACCGGACACAGATAAGAAGGTTACCACATTATTATTTTGAGATATATACAAATATTGATGCTTATGGGATTTCCTTATAGAGAATTTGGCAATTCAGGGGTAAACATTGGTGTAACGGTTTTTGGTTCAATACGATTCTTACACAAGTGGAATACTGATTTCTTAATATTATTTCATACAGGATAAAAGCTGTGCATCTCATTCAAACAATTCATTTCTCTTAATTTGTGACAAATACAAGTTAAACCATACTGATTGTGTAGCCGAAAAATGTAGGAAATGGCAATCTACTAAAAAAAGTAGTTTAGCAAGGAAACGTTGACCGTATACGTTACTGTTTTAGTGTTCTTTGTTTGTTAATTAAAGCACAGGCAATATCGCAAGAGAGGAAGTTCCGGTTTGAACATTAGTTTACTGCAACTATTCATCCTTTAATAAAATTTTAAGCGTACGCTGCCACTTTATGGTGGAACACAACGTTAAGTATGCACGGAGAATGAATAAATGCAAAATCAATAAGGGCATTCCCGTAAAAACTTCCAGACAACACACATGTTGCGCCTCAAATAAAGTAGCAGCGCGCACTCGCCTTTTCTCTTAACGTTTGTGCATAATTGGCGGGACACTCCAAGAATCGTAGACATCTAGAAAGTAAACTGTTGCACATATATGTATGTATACATATGCACGGGAGCGGAGAGTGTACGAACTTAGAGGCAAATACAGGAGCGCACGAGAAAACAAAGAGAGAACGAGCGATATCCGGGTCCTACCTTGCCGCGACTACCCTTAACCTAGACCCGACATTGGCCCCGACCAATCCAACGCTAGGTCGGACCTGACGTCAGGGGTGCGTACGGCTGTAGCCGCCAAGTTCAGCCTGCAACGTTCTTCTGTATACCAGTCACTTATCTACCGACCATGGGCCTAGTGAGAAGCCCAGCACCAGCAGTCCTTCCTAGTGAAGAAGCCAATCATTCCGATATTTCTGGACAGAACAGTGAGTTCGATGTTGTTCCATTTAAAGTGTATTCTTATGTATTATAAGTATCAAAGAGACTTAATTACAAAACTTTTTTCAAAGTTTAAAAGTTGAGCGCAACTATGTCTTTATTAACATAGAAGTTAAAACTTATTAAAAAAAAATTGCCTTTGTTGTTGTTAAAGTTTTAAATAGATATGTATCACAAGATCTAGTTTATATATAAAATATAAATGTATATGTAGATTAAAACACGAGAGCCAATGCACACAAAAGCTCATCTTTCGCAATATTGTATAGACATATTTAATACTAGGATCTAGAAGTTTCACAAATTTAATAAAAGTTTAGTCGCAGAAAATCCCTAGATTAAGTGATTATTCGCGCGTAAACTTTTGTTACATTCAGTTTATATATACTTCATACACACATATATATAAGATATACAACATACTGGATATTTGGAATTTAACAATGTCCAATAAATATCCAGTATTTGTATCCAAATCCTTCTTTGAATTGTATTATTTTCTGAAATAACAGATAGAAAGCAACTCACCTTATTAAAACAAATTCAAATTAGAAACGCGCATGCTCCGAAAGTATTTGTATAACCATTAATATTTAATCATTTATAAACAAACAATATTTATGCTTCGTATTTGGTGATTCAACTTCGTTTCCCATATTTGTGATATGGGATATAAACAATGACTGCCTGATACTCTTATTGTTAGTCCTACGTTATAATATATATTTTTTAAACCGAAAGATTAACGAGAAACTACCTACTAAGCTATATCCAAGAAGCTTAATGATAATGATAATTGACATCGGCAGACGGTTTATACACAATATTATATTCAACTAAAATAAACTTTTTTTTCATTTTCCTTAAAACTTTCTAAGAAAAGCAATATTATTAAGGGAGTCTCGTCAATATAATTTTCGAAAAAAAGATGACATAATGATGTTATAAATTTCTAATAAAAATAAATATAGTTATGGAAATTGACACTTTCTCAATATAGTAGTCGTAGTCTCACATGAATATAGATTATTCTATAAAATATTGACGCGAAGCACTTTTTTAATCTTGTTTCAAAACCCAGAATTTTCTTTTTTTTTGTGAACTTAAAATTGAACTTCATCAGTGTAAAACATCACCTATCTTAGTCTACGAAGTAAATTAAATTAGCGAAAAATATTGAGTATCTTTAATAATAATGTTCATATCCAAATTGACAACAACATACATCACTAGGAAAGTCAACACTAAAATACTCTGCGCTATAGAAATATGAAATAAAAAAGCAAAAAACAGTATTTATGCTAATTACAATAAAAGAAATTCTTCTCTTATAACAAGCCTTGTTAATTAACATTTGTTTTGTTTCTTTTTTAAACTGTTGTAAAGGTAATATTGTAATTTTGTTTTGCAAACCATTATAAAGTTTTATTGCTTGATATTTAACAGACTATTGTGTTAAAGATATTCTATGATAAGGAATAGTCAAAGATGAATTAATTCTTTTTGAATAATTATGCATATCCGACCGAGTTTCAAAGCTTTCTAAATTAGTTTTTGCAAAAATTAAACAGTTGTAAATGTATAATGATGGAATAGTTAATATTTTTAAATCCTTAAAATAAGGTTTGCAGTGCTCTCTGCTACTAGGTTTTATTATAGCTCTTACACATTTTCTTTGTATTTAAAAAATTCCCTCACTATATTCCGTGCTACCCCATAATAAAATTATGTATATACTACTACTACTTCACTGGTCAATAACAGTTTATTGATGAGTGAACAAAAAAAACTGAGTAATATATTAATTTAGCAGTGTCTTTGTCTCTCAGGTCCACTGTTCTCCGGATCTGGCAAACGGTATTTTATTTTGCAAACTATTATAAAGTTTTACTGCTTGATATTTAACTAACTGTTGTGTTAAAGATATTCTGTGACAAGAAATAGTCAAAGATGAACTAATTCTTGTTGAGTAATGATGTATATCCGACCGAGTTTTAAAGCTTTCTAAATTAGTTTTTGCAAAAATTAAACAGTTGTAAATGTATAATGATGGAATAGTGAATTTTCTAAATCCTTAAAATAAGATTTGCAGTGTTCTCTGCTACTAACTCTCATTATAGCTCTTACACATCTTCATTTTTATTTTAAAAATTCTCTCACTATATTCCGTGCTACCCCATAATAAAATACTACTACTACTACTTCACTGGTCAATAATAGTTCATTGACGAGTAAAAAAGAAATCTGAGTAATATATTAATTTAGCTGTGTCTTTGTCTCTCAATGTCCACTGTTCTCCGGATCTGGCAAACGGTTATGTTTAATTTATTACATAAGTAATTTATATAAGTAGTCCAACTTAAGTTGGAGTCGATAAGCCCGCCCAACATTTTTGCGAAACTTGTCTGCTGCGGTCGCATCTCAAACACTATGTTGTAGATTTTATTTTCATTTAATTTTAATTTATTAGCTCTAAACAATTTTTCTGCATTCGACATGCCCACCGACTCCAACTCCGCCAAATCTCCCATTGGTTTTGCTTTAAATGCCAAGGTCGTATCATAGACAAACAAAATCGCCTGGCATACCTGAAGACTAGCGCACAAATCATTGACATAGATAAGAAAAAATATCGGTACTAATTTAGATCCTTGTGGTACCCCACCATCACTTGTTCTTTTAAACGTTTATTATCAATCATCACTATTTGTTTTCGGTTAGTAAGGTAAAATTGGAACATTTTTAAAGAATCGCCTCTTATGTTCTAAAATTCAAGCTTTCCAATTAAGATTTTGTGAGAAACACAGTCAAATGCTTTAGATAAATCTAACATTGTTGCAGACACTTTTTCTTTCCCATTGAAACTGCTGATAACTGTATCGATTAATTCACAAATAGCTTGTATCGCTAATTTATTTTACCCGACGCATCCACCACTATATCATGGGAGTAAATATGATCTCCGTAACTGGGGGGTGACTTAGGGTAACTCGCTTACCACTTCTAAAATAACTAAAATAATATAAATTTGGAGGGTACCTACCTTGACCGACCTTGATTGAATGGGAACAACTAACTAATTTACAACTATTTTTCTCTTTTCTAAACTCTTTGTTATCCCAATTACGATACTACTACTACTACATTTTTTCTGATTTACGTCCGCTCCTCCCTACTTTTAACATAGCGACTTTGTTGAGTGGACGTAAATCGGCGAGCTCACACAATGACTTACAACAATATTACTTAAGAGTACTTAAAATATTAAAAATAATACTTTCGTGGCATTATTCGTATTGTTCCTTGCAGAACAATGACTTTTTATTGAAATAATCAAGTAATCTATTCTTTAAGAGTTCTTCAGACACTTTAGAAATGATCGGTAACATAGAAGGTGGCCTGTAACACTCAGAATCATTTACATTGCCTTTGTTGTATAGTGGTATAACTTTAGCTATCTTTAATTCATGGGGAAAGACATTATCCCGAATACAGTAATTTAAGAGCCTAGCTAAGGGTTAAAAAATAAAAGGTAATCCTGCATAACTTAACAAAAGTAAGACAATTTTTATTTGGGATATCATAATTGAGAGTAAGTACTTCCTAATTAATTTGTGATAAATTTATTCGGTTTCGGCCTGTTTTAAAAAACCATGCCTGTTCACCCCAAATCATGCGTTGAAAAACAATTTATTTTACAATAGGATATTAAACTTATTTTAAATTTAGTATTACTCGGAACTTCCAAATCCGTAATTCATGTAATTAATTAATTAATGTAAAATTCATATTATTTGTAGGTACTCTAAGCGTTGGGAATTCCAAAGCTTTAATACTTTTATTTCCGCCGCACCCAATAGTTTATTTAATGTCAGTTGTTAAGCATTTAGATGTTCATTTTAATTTTGTATTCTTTCTTATTTTACTCTTTATTAAGGGTCTTTATCTTTCATTTTAATCTTAAAAATTGCTTCAATTATTTACTTTCATCAATGTTTAGAACCTTCATTATTTGTATACTAACGCTAGTCTATTTACTCAGGCACAAGCTTTATTGCAAAGTGTAAAATTGTGACCGGGATAAATTCCTAATTACTCCGTTTGATTTTCTTTGAATTTAGTAGTTAAATTATTTATTCTTCTTGGATTTCTATTATTTTCATTATTACCTGAAGCATTATATAAGTACCGAACCAAATTCACTACAAAACAGTATCTGGTCAGTAAAGGTATCTGGAAGTATCAAAACGTTCAACAGTCTTTGTAATTTAATCATACAGTTTCTATATCGTGTAATATCATCATATCATTTGTGTGTCCGTCTTTGGTTTTGTATTAAATGTTATTTATAGCAATTATTTAATTTAACATCAATTCTATTTATTCACACTAACTGTCGCCGATCAAAAATAAATAATACCTATACGGCCTTACAATCCATCGATGGCGAGTCGGGGAAGTGCAGTGCAGCGTTCTGAAAAAAGTTCATCAAAATCAAGTGAGCAAGGTGCTGTACATCCCAAACAATGCCTTCTTTAGGTGCAACTGTAAATACAAAAATATATAACACTATTAAAGTTTATTTGTTTAAGTTTACAATTCAAAAATGTGATTATAACATACATATAAAATTCAAGGATCGTGTTACCAAAAGTTTAGGTTAGGATAAAATGTTAGTAAAAAAATCATAGAGTGACAGTTATTTCCCTCATTCAGTGTAATTCTTATAGAAAAATGGAAAATTAAATAATTACCTTTAAATGCAATAGTCGATAAAATTAAAAAACTGAAGTGAAATAATGTTGGAAATTACAAGTGAAATTTAAATATTGGAGACGATACTGCGGGCGAACCCTCTCCAGATAATTATGTCCGAATTATATGCTTAAAGTTATATTAATGGGGTATACCACCGGGTATATATAGTAACATATAAAGTATAGAAACAGTTCTGATTGTGATTTTATAACTAGTTATACAGTGACCATGAGATAGTTTTTTATCTTTGAATTTAGTATATCTTTTTTTTGCAGATTATCTCTGCATGTATTGAAACTAAAACAACACTCATTAAATCTGCCGAAATTCTAATTGTATTAGGAGGGTAAAAAAAAATATAAAATTACGCTAAGAGTAAAGTATCTCAGTTTTTGGGTTTAGAAGATTATTTTGTTAAGATGGTGCTTCAAATTAAATGTTGTATCCGAATATGTAGTTTCGCTTAATTTTAGCAAGAAGTGAATTTTAATCGTTTTTTCTGAATTGCCCTGTATACAAAGTCAATGGAGATCATACAGTAGGCAGATGGTGTTTTGTGTATATTATGCGAGGAAAAACTCATGCACACTATGGCAAATTAATTACTTTGAAAAATGTTATAGCCTTGAAAGAATAAACTTCAAAATGTGAATTATTTTTGCTTCACACAGCTGCTTTCGTTCGTGCTAGTGATTATAATCGCGATTCGCTACCTATACCATTATATTATCACGTCAGCCAACGTAACAGAATCCTCTGTGCAACCTAAAAATCCTAAACAAAAATTCCTTTCAAAACTACTTGTCTTAGCTGATAGTCATGGCCGGTCCGCCAGCAATTACTTAACACCTTTGGTGAAAGGAGAATATCATGTTGAGACACTATTCAAACCGAATGCATGTTTTCATAATGTAGTGTCAGACCTCAATAACTTATGTAAAAATTTTAATGAAAATGACTTTGTTGTCATTGAGGGAACGAATGATTGTTTAAGGAAAACAAAATTTAATAGTGAATTATTTTATCAGACTATATCAAGTATAAATTACACTAATGTTATCTTAGTCTCTGTGCCTTTTCTAAGAAATGATTGTCATACAAATCGATTAATATATAGTTTTAATTATGACATGTATAATTGTGTTAACCACTAAATTAAAAAAATGTGACATATCTAGATGTAAACTATAGTTTGGATGACGAGCATAGAGCTAAATTTGGAGTTCATCTATCACAGCGAGGCAAAAATCAATTGCTTATAACCATTTCTCAGACTGTTGCATATATCCATTCTCTTAATACAGTGGCCTGCTACCAAAATCACTTAAAGAGCTATTTAGCAACAAACGTAAATTTAAGTAATTTGATATCCTGCAATATGGTACAATATAATAAGAATGTTACTAACGTCGATTTTTTAGGTTACATGTAAATGGTGGTGGTGGTAGTAGCGTATTAAAGTTGATTCATCTTAATGTTCAGTGCATTAGAAATATATATAATAAACAAGATAAATATATTTTTAACTCATAATCAACCCAATGTTTTTTGTGTTTGTGAACACTGGCTTGTTGGGGATGAACTCAATTTTTCTAAGATTAGATAATTATAGTTTAGTGAGTAGTTTTGCAAGATCCAGGTTCAAGCATGGCGGGGTGCTCGCGCACAGCACCCTAACTTTTAAAAAAAAAGTTAAAAAAGTACCTAATAGACAAGTGCTATTACAGCATAAATGAATTCTATGTGAACTAGTAATTTGTGTAGTTTTATTATTATATTATGTTTGATTTTATTGTATCGAATGTATGTACATGACAAGGCACATATTTGCTTTTGCAAATCCGCATGCCAAATATATTATTATTATTATTATTATACCGATCAGCGAAGAGAATTTCAGAAACGTGTAAATTCTATTGAATAGCAAGTAATCGCGATTCTGAATCCATTGCACGAACGAAAGTTACTCTGTGTTCTGGTTTTAAATGAAGCAAAGTAATTATACAATATAAAGCACCTTCAAAAGGTATTTTTTTCCAAAACTACCAAATGCTTCTTTATTGTGGTAGTACATAGTAGAAACTATGAAAAATTATTCACGTACATACACTATTTTATTAATCTTAAAAATTTGATGTTTAAAAGTCATAGTAGGCAATGAGTACATGACAAATAAGTTAATTATATAAATATCATTGAGAAATTTAGTTTTGCTGTCAAAATAATGAATGGCGTTATTGTAAATGCGTTGTTTTATTTATTTTTTTTGTTTTACTTGATAAAATTAAACTGATTGTGGGTCACAAAACTGGGTGTGCACCAAAATTAATTCCCATTTTGAAGTTTCTTTTCAAGACTATAACATTTTTCAAACTAACAAATTTGTCACAGTTCGCATGATTTTTTCTCACAAGGTATATACACAATAGAATGTGGCATGCTCTATGATCTCGATGAATTTTGTATACAGGGTAATTACTCGAATTATTAATAATGAGATTATGTTAAATAACAGAAAATTATATTGGTTATTGATAAAAAATTATACTTCATCAACGTGGAAACAATGTGCATAACCCAATTAGAAGCAAATCGATTTGAGACACAATGGAAGGGTATAAAATTAATTAATGTAATGGAACCCAACGAAGACCATCGACTAAATGTGGTTTAATTAATTAAATATACTTTGCTTTAATGCCGTTACTAAAATCGTTAAGATAAAGTACTAACTTAATACTTACAGTAATAATAAGCACATATCCTAAATAAACTTACCTCTCTAATGTCTCTCATAATTATTTAAAATAATTCTGTGTGTAGGTATACAGTGTGTTCAGCGCAGAATAAGACTTATAATCCTGAGAATAAATGAAAATTTTAAAATTCTGTAAACTTCATAATAAATCTCCGGGGAAAGGGAACATATTATATGGTAGTTATTTGTAAAATTAAATGCAACGCCGGTGCCGCCAGGAAGCTCTGCCAACCTATTTTTCTTAAATGGGGTACTCTACTTTTTATTCGATTTTTTGAAGTTGTGGCATATTAGCGACAACTTTTCCTGTGACTGCAACTAATCTATCCATTAGATATTTCAAGAAATGCAGACACTTTACATCTAGTTACATGGATGCCTACTAAATCGAATTAACCTAGATAAATTAAATTAGTATCAATTTAGTGAAAAACGATATTATGTAGAGAAATGGAGTTTTATTGATCAAAAACAAACCACAGACGTAAATTACAAAGAAATCAAACGACACTTTTAGTCGTGCATTTGACACTATTAATCACATAACTCTACTTCCAATTTGGTCACACTTGGAATTTGGTGGGTGTGCCTTGGAATATCTTTCCTCCTACTTGAGTGTTAAGTCTCAGTGCGTGAGACTTCGGGGTAGGGAATCATCTGCTTTTGCGCTGATAAACACGACACCAAAGGGCGTCGTGATAAGCGCTGATAAAGATCAGCCTAAAAGCAGAAGATTCCCTACCAGGGTCGATATTGGGGCCACTACATTTCTCAATCTACATTGCTTTCTTACATGAATGTGTATTGTAACCTAACACCTTGATGTTTTTGGATATACACAAGCTTTGGATATACAAAAGCTTCACTATTGATGACCTCCCTTTAGCATAGAATCAACTTAATGATAATTTAATGCGCATAAGCACGTTTTCTTGTGACCATAATTAAAACTGCTACTCCGCCTTTCCTTTACGAGAAAATTCTGTTTAATACTAATGTGCCTCACATGAATATTTGGAATCAGAATCTCATTACACTGTCGTGGAATAAAGCAGTCTTCTTCAGGCGCTTCTTTCATATTGCGCTACAACCATTTGTCGGTGATATATAGAATGTTGATGTGCAGCGTTTGGATGCGCTATTCGGCGGTATTTGTTTGAACACGAGCAGTAGCTGTACTCTCTAATTAAGACTGTAAAAAACGATACTATGTAAGGAAAGTTTTATGTATCAAAAACAAACGACAGCCGCAGATTACAAAGAAATCAGATGATGCTTTTAGTACTGCTTGATTATAGTCGTACATTTGACACTATTAATCACAGAATTCTGCTTTCAATTTTGTCACACTTGGAATGCGGTGGCGGTGGAGTTGCTTTCCTCCTACTTGAGTAATACGTCTCAGTCGGATTGGGAAATCTTCTGCTCTTGTGACAGAAAGTGTTCTATATGGGTCGGTTTTGGTGCCACAATTTTTCTCGATCTACACTGCGTTCTTGAATGTGTACGGTATTCTAATATCTGTTTGCGGACGACACACAGACATACAAAAGCTTCACTTTTGATGAATAGTTTTCTTCAAACGCTACTTTTCATATGACATTGTTCCCTTGATCAACCCTTAATCAAAACAACATAATTCACAAACATAAAAAATGTCTAAATTATCCTAACCTAATCTCTGCAATGCTCGACCAATGGAAGCTAGCTCCAGTCAGGATTGAAAGAGAGAAAAAAATTAATTGCTCTCTAAATAACGTTAAATTAATGTTAATTTGTAGATTTTTTGTTAATTTTTAGCTAGCTTCCATTGGTCGAGCATTGCAGAGATTAGGTTAGTATAATTTAGACATTTTTTATGTTTGTGAATTATGTTGTTTTGATTAAGGGTTTGATGGAAGAGCAAGAGCTGGCACAGTATCATACAGTTTTCCTGAACCACCCCTTACGTTTTTGGCAGTATATACATATTAACTATTGCATTCCTTTCTTTTCTTCTTTATTGCTCAATTTGTTTATACTGTTGAAATAAAGACGATTATTATTATTATTATTCTTAGTAAATTAAGCAAATTACATTAATTATTAATAACTTATTAGTTAATTGAAATGATTTGCACTAGTTTATGATACTTAGTTTTAATATTTTATCTTTTAAACTAATCGAAAGGGTGCAGTCTTGAGTTGGAGATCGTACAGATGCAAACAATGTTTACGCCGTTGGGAGATTTTGTCCATATTTTCCAAAAAATTACTATCATATCGTAATAATCTCCATTTAAAAATGTAAAGATGATTTAACTAATTACTATGGTGTAACTTCCTATATGAAAACGTCAACGATATTTAAGCTTCAAGATATTTTGATGTAATTTATTTCCATATATCTGTTTTAAGTGTTATTAAAGTTTATTGGCAATTTCTAGCGTACACACATGGATGTTCTATTGTTTAGATATTAGTTCTACAAAATATGTACCATTTCTTATTATTAATTCGATAGCAGATTTATTAATTTATCCAAGATAATTCAACTATTATATGCATGCAAATGCTTAGACACGCAGGGGGCACCTTATCTTACCCTGATAGGCGAACGGCATCAAACTATCTGAGGACGTCCAGTGAGAACCTCGCTTAGTGATGGGAATTCTAACGCAATATTTGCTTCAGTTTTAATTTTTTAAAAGTATCACTACCTCAAAAAGTTTAACACATAGATTACTCTGTCACAAATACATAACGGATTCTAGAAATCGAATAAAATGGCAGTGATGCATTTAATCGTAAAGAAATTTACAATTTTAAAAATTTCATTCGCTCCCAAGATAAATGCTGCCTGTCTATTCATTGTTGTACTGTCCGTATACATATATCTTATTACTTTCCAAGCAAAGAAAAACCAGGTATATTTATATTTTCCAGTAATCACTAGTAAGTCACACATTATTTATTAACATGAGCAATTAATAGTCGTCTGTTTTTAGAATAGATACGTAAACCCTCTTCTTCCAAATATGTATATCTACTAATATGTGATTGTGTCCCATGTTTGTCATGGATAGCAACATAATCCATATTCTAATTGATTTGTTCCTAAAATATTCGTTTATATTAACACGACAGCCAAAATTAAAGGATGTTTGATGAATGATAAAAGATAAAAATTAAATAAATTTGTTAAATAGAATCCTTTTATTATGAAATATATTTTTTCACAATTATTTATGTACCTGCGTACCTACTTCACATACGATTATATATTCAAACAAACAAATAAATTATGTAAATATAGTAAATTTTAATGCAAGAATAATAATAATAATAATAATATATATTTAATCCAGTAGACTACAACTCGAGTATAGGACACGTCATGGTGGATGAGCATACAACAAACAAAAAATAACATGCAATGTAACAATGTACCGGGTGATTCAGTAAGGGTGGCGACCAGCTGTATCTCGGAAACCTCCTGGACACTTCGCGCATAATGCGCCGGGCAACCATCCTGCTGAATCCACATACCCATTCTTGTCTCCAGGGAACTATCTTCGAACAATAAAGGCAATACATTTTCGAAAAAATAGCCCCACCATTTAAACGCTGTTCAAAAAAGTAAGGACCAATAATTTTCCCCTAAAAATTCACACCAAACCTTAACAGGCCAACGATTTTGAAATTGAACTTCGCGTAACCAGTGAGGATTGCTTTCTGACCAATAGCGCATGCTACATGGTCAACAGCGCCATCCTTTAATTCTTGATGTAAGATGACATGGTAAGGATGAAACTTACGATAACGATAGTAACAGACTCAATTTGTGTGCGGCCAGTGATGGAAGACATTTCGAACATTTATAATTAAAATTTTAGTTGGATATTTTCTTTTTGCTGTTATTATTCTCGTTAATAATTTATTCCATTCAGTTTTGACTATTTTTAGCTGATATAAGCAATAAACAATCTGATAGTTTCGTAGTTTCCATGGAAACCATCCGTCGCGTCGCTTACTTTCATGGCCGCAGTTGATTTTTGTTACAAATTTCATTCTTTTGGCGATAAATCGAGGACGGATAGAGATATTAAGATGCGGTTTTAACTGATATTTCAACAATTTAATTTAGCTTGCGACACTGGTAATTATATAGCACGGTTACATTTAATTTTTTCTTGAAATTTACCAAAATATGTTATCACTACAGAAAACACCCTGTAGTTTACCTATTTCAAACTAAATGCTAGAACGACAATTTTTCTAGAAAATACCCATAAAATGCTCAATCGAACGAGCCCAAAAATTTTCAGATTGGTTGCATGGTTCAGGAGATATTAAAATTTACATATTGAACAATTGATTGGCTTCCCCGCTCCTTATTATGGCAGATATGAAAAAAGTCATTAAACGAAATAATGGGACATCAACTCAGCTTTCGAACGGTCCATTCAAAACTATAGCTCAACCTGCAATTTTCTGAGATAATACTGATTTTATGATTCAACATAGCAGATACGCCCCCTAGCGGTAAAATTTCGAACATTAAAATAATTTTCGGATATTTCTGGTGGCCACATTGGTTATGTATTTTTTTGTCCCGAAGCTCTAGGCATAGCAGTTTCCGAGATACAGCCGGTCGTCACTCTTACTGAATCACCCGGTACAGTTTCTATATATAAACAGATCTCCGAAGCATTAGATATATTACTTAAAACAGCTAAATTTAAAGAAACATAATTATTAAGAATTAACAACTATGTAAGCAAGAACTACACACTCGGATCGTCTAAGTATTCTTTAAATCTATAATAACCCTTTAAGAGCAGCACACGTCTAATATTACAGCGAAACATATTTTGTGGCATTTGTTTATAACATGCTGAAAGCTTATTGTAAGCCATTACGGCCAAATAACGAGGGTTTCGCTCACTAAGTGCCAGTCTATGCCGCGGCACTTCCAATATGTGTGAGTTTCTGGTGTGGTATGAGTGAAATTGGTTTAATTTTGGCATATCGTTAATATTGTCCTTAGCATACATTAATAATTTAAATATAAAAACACCACTCAACGTCATCACCCCGATATCTGAAAACAACCTACGACAGCTGGAACAATTTCGCATGCTCACCAGGATACGCAATGCTCTCTTCATTAACCTAAACACTCGTCCCACTTCAGAAGAAGCTCCCCATGCGATAATGCCGTAGGACACCAGTGAGTGAAAGTGTGCAAAATAATACATTTTGAGGGCATCAAAATTCAATTCGTTTTTAAGGCGAGACAAAACATAACATACTTTCGCTAGTCTACTACTTAATGCGTCAATGTGATTCTTCCAACTACACCTAGAATCAATCGTTAGTCCTAAAAATTTTGTGCAATTAACTTGCTTTATACTATTACCATCGACTTTGATATAATGTGAGTAATCTTTTTCATTATTTGTTGTTCTAAATTCGATAAAGACTGTCCTCTTACTATTTAAGTGTAAATTGTGTTTTTTTAAATAATTATTTATGCTACTTAGTTTAATATTTGCCTCCCTACTAATTTCCTTAGAATTTGCGGCACTAACAAGCATTGATGTATCGTCCGCAAACATCACAGCATCCGTCAGACATATATCATTTACTTACAAAATAGATAACAGAGGACCCAGCAGGCATACCTCGTTTGACGAATAAAGAGCATGATTTCACATAATTTAGTTCAACCATAATGTGTTCTATTACTCAAATAACTCGCAAACTAATCGTATGTTAACCCCCGTATCCCACAACTCGCCATTTTATCTAAAAGAATGTCATGGTCCACTAAGTCAAAAGCTTTGCTTAGGTCAAGGTAACAACCTACACACGCTTTAACGTCGGAATAAGTTCCGGATAGGAATAGAAATAGTGAAAAAAAGGATTATCATTATAAACAATTGTACCTACAAATGAAAACCTTTATGAAATGAAAATACAGAAATGGTAAATCAGAAAACAGTATAATTGTGATAACGAAATTTGTCATATGCCATAGGCAATTGCTATATCCATAATCGATAAACCTATTAATTTATTTTTTGCTCTAACTGTTACCTGTAAAATAATGTTAACGGTAGTAGTTTAAAACGGTACCATCAATTTAGTGTTATTCTATACTACAACTTTTTGTTTCTAATTTTCTTTTAAGATGTTATGATAGTTTCGATTACAAGTTCTATATTGACACATAGAGATTACAAAAAAAACCATGAGGATTAATTATTTTTTGCTAAAATAGCCAGCGGGTCATTATGTTTTTGCCGTTGCAATTTTCGTTAGCTAAAGACATCAACCCATATTACCTTCTTTGGTACTTGATCTCACTTGTCTCTTTAAGCACTAAGTGGATTTGGCAAAATAAATAATTTGGACCAAATTCGATTTTAGTTTACGTCACATATAGAACGAATAAACTAATAACTTTGATTTAAATCCCAAATCCCCAATAAAGTGCATTTGAAATTAACACATTAAAAGCGCTTTGAACTAACAAATTTATCGGGATATTCGCTAAGTTCCGGCATTCGGTAATTTATGAGATTTAAAATTGGACTGAGTGAAAATTTATAGTCAATTTTCGTTTTCAGCAGAATGCCCATATTTCTCTCATCAATCTGAATGTGAAATCACAACCTGTAAAAATCTTCAAGACAATAATGCAAAGATGCTCCAAAATAATGATTTATTTTCTACGTTGCAATATGTTTAAAAAAAAAAGTTTTTCCACAAAGTTTCTCATAATGCGTGAACTATGCTGTATATATGCTGTTGCTAGGCGAAGTTTCAGGTTGTGGAATACACCTTGACACTTCTAAGCATTGACATCTTTTTGACGTATTGTACGAACCCCACTATAATTTAAGTTCCCATGCAATGCCATTCTACTTTACTACACATACTGCTATCCACAAAATTAATTGTATTTTGTTGGTAATTCTTTGACAAACATTTGTAATTACACTAAATTTAGATTCTTCCTCTTTGGCAAAAATTTGGGAAGTGGTTTACTTACATTTGAAGAGAAGAGGTTACGCATCCTTACCAAAATCAATGGCTGATTCGCTACTATTAAACTATATTATTATTTTTTAGACGTAAAGTAAAATATACTAACAAATGAGCGTTACCTTACGTGATCAAAAATAATAAGTTCAAAAGAGCGTTATCAAAAGTGCCCGATTTTAAATTTTTATAAAAATTGCCGTTACTTCAGTAAACTGCGAAAACTGATATTTCTCCTTGAATGAGAGATTTTATTTGCAGATATTTGGTACTCCTTTGGGTTCGCCCGTAAGTCAGATTTTAGCCATGATTGTCATGAATTATTTTTGTATAACAATGCCATACCGAAACTTCATTTCCAACTTCCATTTATTTTAAGGTATGTTTATGTAATTGTTTGTTCAGTGTCTGAAGATATGGTTAAAGTTACCTTCGACAAGTTTAACTCTGATAATAGTCACTTACAATTTGCTGTTGAATTGGAAAGCAGTTGCAGCATTTCATTGTTAGATAGAGGGACAATACTGTCATGTTAGGTTGATGTCAGAAACTAACATCAACTCTAATCATCCATTAAATCAGAAATTTCATAGTGTAATCAGAAATTTAGTAATGTTATAGGCATGAAGAATATAGTCACATATCTTTTTCACAGTAATGATGGTTACCCCCGACGTATTTTAAATAAATTGATTTACTCCTCCAACTTGTTTGATGGCCCTATAGATCGCGGAGCTCCTTCACCATTTATATATCACATATTTCCCTTCCTAGAAGGTTTATTAACACATAGAGTTGCACAAACTTTCGAACCCTTTACAACCATACAAATTGCGAAGCATAAAATGTTGACCATTGATACTATTATTATTAAGACTAAAGATAAAACCCCCACCTTTAATCTGAAAGATGTTGTGAAAAACCCAACATGAACAACGCTCACATCGAAAAATACTCGTGTACCTTACCACTTCAAAATTAAAAACATAACTTTGAGTAGGACAGTAGTGCTATCCTACATTACTATCCTGAAAATGGAACCAACATAAAAAAAATTATTATTTTTGTAAATGGTACATATCAGATATCAATAATAGTATAAAATACACATTAGTTAAGTAATATTCACAATGCATCTTTCAACTTGTGGACACATCCTGTCTTTATTTTAGAATATTTTACCTTAACTGTAAACAATTTTTTGTTTGATTCGTCTTTTTCTGCTTTTATATTTATTGTAACTAATGTATGCATTCCTTTTGCTTTTATTATTCTGACTCTTTAACTTTGTAAGTAATTACTTGAATGTAATTTTTAAATTGCTTTATCACCATAGTTTATAATTTTAGCGTTGCCTTTTTGATGATATAAAATATAACGAAATATTGAGGTTCTTACGAAAGATTTACTTTTTTATTACACATAATGCCAAACTTTAGTGCTATAATTATGCAGTCTAATGAAGATAGTAGTTATTTCGATAATAATAGACACAATGCATTTTAAAAATTAATAATTTTAGGTATGTTTCCAAAGCAGAAGGGAATTTATTGTTATTTCATATTCGACACTTTCAAACAAATAACAATGATATGTGAAGTACTGATCCCACAAAACTACAATTTCCCTCGCAACTTACATATAATTACGTTAACATTTGGCGTCGAAATTCAAACACACGGATGTGTGTAATGTAATGGCTAAAATCGCTCTACATGTCGAAATTCCCCAATTGTAATTCAATGATGTGTAAGTACTGTGGTAGAATATATCAGATACCAAAGCCTTCAATGAACTAGCAGTAGTACTAATTTGCCTCAATTTCAACTCTATAGCTTCAGATGCACTTTTTAGTGGTTTATCGAGAACCTTTAGTGGAAAACTTATTCATGTGGCAAGCTACATTGATTTCTTCAAAAGAAAAATATTGTTTTTAGCTCATAATCAACTACCTACACGTCTGTGATATCTTCTTTCTTTCTTTCACCGACATTCATAATTTATCCTAACCTTTAGAAATATCTTTCGAGATTCAGCAAATGCAAACAATTCTGGTAGCGAGATTTTTTGGAATTCAGGTGTGATAGCCAGGTTAGCTCGCCAACAACAATCCCCTCTCCACGCGATGCATTTCAACACCGTGCGTAAAATCAATTCTACCCGGCGTGACCTTGAACACGCGCCAGAATCAACTGTTGCTATATGTATGCGTCTGTCTGTGAGGTACTACAGCGCACTGGTGATAGCGCAACAGGTCTGGCGAGGTCGCGGCGGACAGAGTGAAAAGCACAGCAGACATAGCTTGTGTGTCGCTTTCAGTTTCTAACGCTCAAAGCTGAGATAAAATTAGGCCAAAACGGCAATTTTGCACACTCGGAACAAAGCAATTAAGTAGATAGCCTCAAAGGATATGCCCATCCGTTTACACATACAAAGGTAGATTTCAGGATATATCAGATTTTTAATTTGCTAAATTAACGGCAGCGGAGGCCATGCGGAAGTGGCGTCCTGAAAACGAAACGGCGAGGAACGGTAGTCCGAACAAATATAATAAAATTAAATTAAGGTTTCGATTTAGGGCAAACGATAACAGAAACAACGTTATATGGGATCGTGTTGTTTTTATATGTAACACCCAGATGTTAATTTGATATGTGAGATAAAAATAATTAAAATTAAATTTGATTATTGTTCCGTGTGTGTATCTGAATAGGAATTAACTTATAATTTGCATGAACTAAAGCTATTTAGACTGAAATATTACATTACCTCAATATGCAAAAAGAGGCACACAAACAATACTATCTAAAACTTAATCTTATTTTCAGAGAAAACCGGAAGTACTAAAAAAATAATATTTGAATAATTAGATATATACTACAACCATTCTACAACTTAAGTCACGTTAAAGAATGTTGATATGTACAAAATAAAAAAGGTCTGTCTCCCATTTTAGAACTGACGCAGATAAGCGAATTTCATATTTGCATTACCTACCCAAAGTATTTTTTTTAACAAAAATATCTCTTGGTGTATGCTGTTCTACATTAATAGTGTTAAGAAATTGCATGACTATGCATCCGTGTATTGCACATACATATTGCTATGTTATTTCCGATGTATCTTGCTAAACAAAACCCACAGAATCATAATATCGACTATTGGATCAAATGTTGGAGACATCTTTTTCGGTTTTTCCTGAGTGTGGTTGCTTTTCGTATATTTATCTAGAATTTTGTAATATATATCACAATTTAAGTCCATAAAGTTTTCAAATTTACTTACAATTTACGTGTATAGTGCTAAGATGATGGAAATGCAGTTATCTCGAGATTTGGGATGGCCTTTTGGATAATCCTGGGACTTCGAAGAACAACGTTTGAGGCAGTTTGCTGTGAGATCGTTGGAACACCATTTGGAAGCTGAAATGATTTCTTTTATTCAATTTATTACAAGAACATCACTAACTAATAACTACTACAGTAACATTAAAGATACTTAAATGTTATAAGCTATATAAATATAATAATCAGTGGTTCAGTGGAGTGACGTTATCCTCCCGCGTTCCGAGGGTGACTGAAAATTCATCCTATCCGTGTTTGCGGTGTAGTTAAAACCCTGTGGTGGAGACAAATTTACTTTTCATGCCCTCCAACATTTGAGATCTAACATAACTTTGGAATTAATGACAGTATAATAGTTGACTCTGAGTGGTGTTTAGTAGAATAAAAACAGTGTTTACTTAATTAAAAATCTAATTAAACTTTAAAAGATTTATCTACAAGTTTCGTAGCAACATGTGTTTAACCGTCTATGGTTTAACCAAGAAAAATTCTCGTGCATTTTAAACCTGTTGCACATAAGTAAAAAAAAGTATCTTTTTTTTAGTCAAGCCATCAATCACGATTTAAGAACCCCCTAAACCAATGTAATACAACAGACAAGGTTTCACGTTTCGAGCCCATGGAAACGCCTTAATTGTAGTAAATAATAAAAAAGCCACAAACCCCACAAAGGTAAAAAAAAAACATCGATAGCGAAAATTGAAGCTAAATTACAATTTTAGAGTATCTAATAAACTCTATTATTACCTTAAACATTTCTAAACTATTTTGTCTTAAAATTTAAACAATATTTGTTAGATGTTTTTTTAGTTTCACAAGAGAAACAATAATTTCCTATGTTGCCAACAATTCTCACATTCTAATATCAGATGGTTTAAATGGTAAACATTTCCGCAACCACGTTTAGCTGAATATAATTTTCCGTTTAAAAAGATGTGCTAGAAATGTGCAAATTTCAATCTTGTAATGGTGAAGTAAAAATATCTTAATATTGGCTGATTTACATACCACACGTTGCTATTTATACAAGGTGACTCACGACTCGGCTTGTATAAATAGGACCAAACCCCATGAATGCACAATGCACTCGTGACAACAATTTATAAAAATTTCAAATATTGTTATCCGTTCCTTATTTACTTTCAAGTTATAGCGTAATTAAATCTGTTTATTTAGTCTCCTATCTTCGAAGCTCAGCAAGAGTAAATAACTATTGTGGTTCTGATATTGTGTCATTGTCACACTGATTTGACGTTTACTTGTGACAGTCGCGAATACTCAATTAATGCAACGCATCCCGAATAGTCTTTTTAAAATAAAAATTAACCTTTTTTTTTAAACGAAATTAATTGAGTTTTATAGAAAAATTAATTTTTATTTTAATATTCTATTAGTTTTAAAATGAATAGAGTATTTGCTATAAATAATTGAAATCAACTAAAACTAATTCATTTTAAATAATCGTAGATATATTAGATATATCCATTTGTTCAATGTTGAGGATATATTGTAAATCTAACGCTGCACATGCACATAGTCAAATGCATTCATTCATATGATATATGGCATAAGAAGGAAGAGGACAGTAGCGATTGCTCGCGCTACTCTCACATACGAATCCAAACGGCCTAATGTCATCATTTTGCATGCAAAATGCGAAATGCATGAATACGAGAACAGTTTGAATATCTAATGCTAATTTTCGGATATATATACTATCTAGCTGTTAACGGAAATGAAGAGATAATTATTTGAATAATTATATCTACATATGACAAAATGTATTATACCTACCTCTAACTTAAAATAAAATAATATATTAACTCTATCTAACTTTTGATAGCATCATAAAATAATTCATATTAACTGTCTACCGTCTCTTACATCACAAATACGTTGATATTCAAGCACGAGTAAAAATGAATATATTCTTTGGAAGAATTTCTTCATGAAGCTGTATTATGCCCTGAACTGCACATTCATAAGAAACAAGAAAATATCGAAGAAAACAAAAATTACAGTGTATACAGTGTTTAAACCGACACTAACATATGGATGCGATAGTTGCATATTGAACAATCAGACGAGGAGTAGAACACAAGCTATAGAAATGAAGTATCTAAGAGCGGTGAAAGCAGTTACAAGAAAAGATAAAATAAGAAACGAGCTGATCAGACATGAACTGAATGTAGAACCTGTTTTGGAAACCATCAGGAAACAACAGCTAAGGTGGTTTGGACATGTAGTGTGCATGGAGGAAGATCGGCAGACGAAAAAAGTATGGCTAGCAAAGACAATACAAAAGAGAGCACGAGGAAGACCATGGAAATCATTGGATAGTGCAATAGCAGATAGTTTAAAGAAACGAGGAATCGAATGAAATGAAGGGTTGCGAATGGCAAGGAATAAGAAAGTTTGGGCAACTTTTGTTTATAAGTGAATTTACATATATTTGTTTATGAGTAACTGAGTTGATTATCGATTATATTTATATATACAGGGTTTTCCACGGTAGCTGTTCGTTAAAAGTTTCCGAGGTTAGAAAAAACCTGGAACTCTGAATTTTTGGAATCCGGGGCTATTCAAGATTCTCTTTCATTTTAAAATATTTTCAGGGTGTTACCACTTCCGGTTATACCGGAAGTCGCCATCAACTTTCTTATTTTAAATAGAACATCCTATATATTATTTCATTTTTAAATTCCTGAGAAAATTTTATGATGACTTCTAATAGGTTTCCCTATACCTATTTTCAACTGCTACTTAGATATCTTGATTTTTTTGAAAATTTTGAAAGATGTAGTGTAATAAACACTTCTAGGGTAAATGGAAGCACAAGAATGACACTTTCGAAATCCACATTGACAATTGATTTGTCGCATACAGGTGTCCAAAACTGCATGACCAATTACAAAATCTTCAAAGTTGAAAAAGTTCTTTTTTTCAAATGAAACACCCTGTATATTATTTGATGATCAGATGCAGAATTTAATTCTGCATCGATTCGACTGGCGTCAAAGGCGTAAAGGGAATGTTAGGTTACATTATCGTATGATAACAGTGAATCTAGTAAATTTAGTATTGTGAGGTTGTTATTTGCTTCTGTGGGTTAATTTCACGAGCGGTTTGAGTTGGCATTGATTTAATAATACTTGGTTTTATGACGGGAATTTTGCGGGAGATTTGAATTCTATTTATGATATTAAAACGAGAAATATGAGTTTTTAGTATGGATTAAGAGTCTAGAAATCTTATTATTGTGCATCTAAGATAGTAAAGAACTTACTTACTCTGAGGGCAATCTTTAGAAGATTCATTTCTTTGTTCATCAGATTTATTTAACTCAAAATAAATAAATTACTTTGAAATAACGCCTCTTTTATTCAATGTAGTATAAGAACATCACCAACGAATAACTAGTACAGTCACAGTAAAGATACTTAAGTGTTATAAGCTACATTAAATTAATAATCGGTGGATCAGTGGTGTGACACAACCCCACCGAGCCACCGTACCGAGGTCGACTGAAAATAATAAGTATTCCATTGGTTTGCGGTGTACCCAAAACTCTGTGGTGGAGTAAATTTAGTGTAAAGTTACCGTTAATGCCGTCTGGCATATGGGTTGTAGCATATCTATGGAATTAATGAGGATATAGAGAATATAATAGATGACGCTGAGTTTATGAAAGGAGAATAAAAATAGTAATGATTTAGTAAAAATTTAATAAAAATTATAAAGAATTATCTACAAGTTTTGTAGCAATATATATAACTAAATTAAAACTTATAGAAATTTACTATAAATAACTAAAAGTAATTCTTCTTAAATATCGTAAATACATTATATTGTATCAATTGGTTTAATATTATAGGTGTATTATATGGCAAATCTAACGCGTTGCATGCGCAGATTTAACTGCATTCAAATACGCATAAGAAGAAAAATTATATGAGAAATACTACCGGAAAGGACAGATTATCAGCATTGGAAATTATGTTAATAGAACAAGATATTTTAACCTAACTTCACAGAAAAGAGGATTTCTATGATAAAATAATTTTAGAATTTTGTAAGAAGAGTCGAGAATGGATTTTATGTTCAAATAGAATGTTATTTGTATATATTTCATATATTATTAAGGATTAAATAGCTTATCCGTTGCTATATTTCATTGTATTAACTACACTTTTTCTGTTCTATTTTTTGTTCAATTTTAATCAAAAATGCATGCCCTGATCGGTAGACCACGCACCGCCACTGATTTATGAGTTTGTACAAAATGCCACACGCTTATTTTAATTTAGAATATGCTAATATGATGTTTGTTTATGGATTTTGTAGTGGGAATGATACAGCTACTGCGATGAATATGGTCAACGGTTTCCACATCACAAGCATCCCAATAAAAGTATATTTATCAGATTGGTCAACAAACTGTGCGAGACCAAAAAGTGTTAACATAACATCTGAACGAATTGCTCGATAACAGTTAGAAAAAGCAGAAGATATTCTCTTTAGTAGTAGTTGAAGAAGATGCAACGACCAGCTCACAGCGAATTAATATTCAATTGGGCGTTCCACAAAAAAGAGTAATAAAAATACTCCACGCGCAAGGCTCACCTCTATACCATGTACAGGGACTACAGCGCTTACAGCCGGATTATTATCGTAAACGTATGAAATTTTGTCAATAAATAAATGATAATCCTGCTGTTGTACCGCACATACTTTTTACAGATCAAGCAACATTCATTCGTGACGGCATTAATAATACTTCCGACCATCAGTCTGATAAAAATTTTCACGCAACAGTCGAAAATAATTTTCAATATAAGCTTTCGGTAAATGTGTAGTGTGGTATGGTCGATGGTTCCTTAATTAGTCCCTTCATTCTGGAGAATCATCTCACATGAGACAACTATTTCGCATATCCTTTAAACATAAGAATGCAAATGTACTACCAGTACGATAGAGCGCCTACACAAATTGCTCGTCCGGTTAAGCAACATTTGGACAAAAAGTTTCCAGTGTGTTGGATTAATCGCACTAGGTGTATTAGTTGGCGTCCGCGAGCTCCGGACTCACACCACTAAATTATTGTTCATGGCACTGGTTCAAAGATAAAGTATACAACTTAAAAGTGAACACTCGGAATGCACTAATTCAACGTATTAGAAATGCTACAGCCGATCTTAAACAAAAACGCGCCTCAATAACGAAAGCAGCAGCCGCCCTCTGTAGACGAAACAGAAAATGTTTACAGGTGAATGGCGGTACGTTTGAACAGTTATTATAGCAAGGACATAATTACCAAAACGTTATTATATGAAAGTTTGTTTATTTTTAATTACGCTGTAACTTGAAAACAAATAACAAACGGATAATAACATTTGAGTTTTTTTCCCGAGTCACTCTGTATATGAATGTGTGAGCGCATACTGCGTAGCTTTTCCGGTACAATATTGATGCCACCGTTTGCGATGGGGAGTGTATCAATTCATCCGATGTCTTTCTTAACAAATCCCTTCCGAATATCACTAAATTAATCTGTGAACCATTGATAATCGCTTCTTTATCCAATAATTCGACTATTTCATTGGGTTTAATACCCCATGTCCCTTGATCCAATAAAGCAAAACTTGGACGTCATTATTTTTTGATTCAAGCACTTTCATAACAATCTTAAGAAGTGTTTTGTTTATAAGGAGCGCGCGACTCTTAGTAGTGGTAAATGAAATGTTGGGCTTTTAACAAGGCACTGTTTCGAGCCAAGCTTTATTAGTTAGTTTGACAATTAGTGAAAGGCTCTTTCTTCTGTTGCATAAACTACCGTTTTTACCAACGAAAATATTAGATCTAATAAAATTTGGCACAGGTTGCACAAACAGTGTGGAGAATCAACATTATCAAAGACGCTAGCAAAATTTTGGCAGAGAATATCACGGAGAGTAAAAAGCTGCGCAAATTATCGATGTCATTGCAGAATAAGCATACCTCAAGGATCATTTGCATTTAGTTATTATTCTTTACCCAACAGTTTCAGAACACACTAATTTTTCGCCTTTCGTGAAATTTTACAGGCCTCTTTGGGAATATCGATTCTTCGTAGTATTTGCAAATTTCTTTAAACCTCATTACGTACAACACTTTCATTGGTGAGAAATTTGATTAAATAGCGTTGTACGGCAAAAAAAAATCTACCCAGGTGTGTATGTAATACAGAAATTACAAAACATATTGAACATGTAAACTACTGTATAAAAAGTGTTGTTCATGTATTAAAATTTTTTTTAATTTATGCGAAGTGCTCGCATAACACGCGACTATACCGTACTTATTTTCGATTTACAGTAGAACGTCGATTAACTCTACATTAATTATCTGACGCGCGAATCGTCGCACTCGAACGATTATTAGAATCATACGTACTTTAAATACACCTGTTTTGTCATGTAAAAATTCATGAAACTTGTATATGTTCAATTATCCCGATAATCGATTTTATATACGACCATCATAACATAACCCATTAGACGGTCTACTTTAGATATGTAGTTCGCAATTGCATGACCATTTACAATTTCTCTTATTTTAAACTACTGCTTCAAAATGTTTAAATTAATTAGTATACTAAATGTATATTGAACGACTTTATCACATTTCAGTAGGGTAGAGAAAGGGCAATATATCTACCGAAAAATCAGTAGATGGGACAACACCGAATATATTTCCTAACAATTCCTTAAACATTGAATGTAAGTCCGGGATAATTTTTTCGGAAATTTGTAAATTTCCATTTTCAACTGAAAACCGAATGAATTAGAAAAACGTTAAATTATCTAAACATATGTACCTCGTCATCCCTTCTCTAAATCCATATTTTTGGCCTCATCATCTGTAAATATAGCATTATTACCTGTCGGCCAACACAATAGTAAATTCATTTTATCGCAGGGTAGTAAAATTTTTACCGCCCTGCGATAATACGCACCGCATTTTCTCTCATTTCACAATTATTTCAAATGTAAAATAGGCATAATTTTGTTTAATTTAGTTAGAAAAGAAACACATTCACCAGTATTTTTATTATTGTTTTAATTGTTATTATAGAAAAATCATTATGACTAGCATTTACTTTTTCATAGAGCAGAGTTATGAAAATGCAGTGGTATCAATCCTCATCCACGGACACCGGCATATTTTTTTAAATAAAATTTTCTATATATTTTCTCAGTCAAAATATTTAATGCAAATGTCGTGCGTTAGGTTATTTACAGCGCTCGAACTCTTGCAGGCACTCGCCTTCAGCTCGTACCCGAAACTGAGTTCGCGAGCTGTAAATGACATCTGCTGCTATATTGTAAATAGCTATCGCAAGTCCTCTTAACGCCTCCTGTTGACCTGCTAGAATACCCAGAACTTACTAAAAATGTAACGACAAAATAAATGTATTGTACCCCAATAAAACCATCAACACCGAATGGTACAATGGCCCATGTTCCCGATTCAATAAATTTTTAGAATCTCTCCTCATATACATGGTTTCGTAATCGTCTAATTCTTTGTAAGATATTACATTTTTCAATAGTTTAAGGTTCACAATAATAATTTTATGGCCCGTACCATTAATATGTTGTGCCACGCTGGATGATTCGAACCTCCCGTAGCGGTAATGCGCTATGTGTTCCTTAAATCTGGTTCTGCTTGCACGTTTTGTTTGTCCAACATAAACTTTATTGCAGTCCTTGTGCCCAATTTTGTAAATGCCCGATCTTTCATTCGGATTACCTAAAAGATTTGGTAATGTGTTTTTCAAAGTAAAACATATGCTCACATTTCTTTAGAAATACGGCCTATGTCTTTCAAAATTTTGTGGAAAGGTAGTTTCATAAATTTTTTATCTCAGGTTCTAAGTGAAGTTAAAGTAGTGCACCTTTGTACATAATATTTCTATTGAGCTTTTTTTTAGATGCCGCAGCACATCCGTAGAATAGTGACCATTGTAGATCGCAACCCTTTTAATGTACTAAAAAATTATTTTGATGTATAATAGGCGTTCAGTTTAATTTGCACGTTACACAATTTTGGTATTTTAAATATTACGGTATTATATTACATTTTTGCATTTTTAAACTTCCTGAT
Source organism: Cetonia aurata (assembly GCA_949128085.1). Taxonomy (NCBI): domain Eukaryota; kingdom Metazoa; phylum Arthropoda; class Insecta; order Coleoptera; family Scarabaeidae; genus Cetonia; species Cetonia aurata. Next base: position 7,738,553 of record OX421885.1, read on the forward strand.
ACAAAGTGAAGCAGATTTAATCTACATAATCTCCAACAAAATCGAACGGCTTCCGATGTATTCGACTTTTTAAAGAAGAAATTGCATTTATAAGGTTTTCTTGAAAAATCAATACCACCTTTACTTATAATAGCAGATTTCTATTGCTCGTCTGCCAAAGTACTACTATTTAGCGTTTTCTTTTTGCTTTTTCTCCTTTTTTATTTATTTCTGAAATTAGAGATTTCAATTCTTGGGTTAATGAAAGATACTAAGGTTATACTAAATAATACATTTTTAAAATTACTCAAAAGTACTAACTTTAGCTATCAAAAATGCTACATGTAATTATCACAAAATTGTTATAAATAAACGCTGTATTGATTTTTCAAGTGAACCTTGCGTAAATCCAAATTGAACAACATCTCCGAAACCGTTCGATTTTGGTGTACGTTATGCAAAATAAATCTGTTTTTGCACCAAACAATTCAACAATGCAATAATTTAAAATAACAGAGCGGTATAACGGTCAGACTAAACTAAACAGCGTGTGTATATAAGAATGATTTTGCGATGTAAAGTATTTGATCCTTAAATACTTTTGTCTAAAACATATTTTAATTAAGTGAATAGCTTAGTTAGCCATCTCAATTCAATGACCTAGGCGGCATTAGACTGTTTGGGCAGGAGCTACAATTAACCAAAGAAGTAAAGTATCTAGATGTAATCGTCGATGCAAAACTGAAATGGAACAATCACCTAGTTAAAACGACGACCAGGGCTACGCAACTATTCTGGCGCTGCAGGAGAGCTGTTGGCAAAACCTGGGTACTGATTGTGAAGCCGAGGGTGATCCATAGGCCGTGTATAGGCTGTGGTGAGACCGGCGATGACTTATGGGGCAGTGGTCTGGTGAAAAAGGATAGAAGTGTCCTCCGCAGTGAAGCTGCTAACTGCTGTCCAGAGACAGGCATTGCTAGGAATAACTGGTGCAAACAACAGTACAGGGACCGCTTCTTTGGAGCCCATTGTGGGCCTCCCCCCGCTGGAGCTTTATGTGAAGGCGGAATCTATGAATGCGATCCTTAGACTGAAAACCAACAATTTTTGGCATGCCAACATTAAGGTTGGAGGGCACACTGAGACTACGAGTAGGATACTGGACGGGCCATTGCTGCAAATGTCGATGGACAGTATGGCACCCGAAATTATCTTCACTGAAAAGGTGAAAATCTCTATACCGAGCAGAGACCAGGCACGTAGGGTTACTAATGTTCTCAATGACTGATTCACGGACAGATCCAAATCCAGCCAGGGCATAGGAGCCGGTATTTGCGGACGGAGCCCTCATCAAAGGGTACCCATAAGCCTGGGGCAGCATGCGACGGTCTTCCAGGCAAAGGTATTCGCCCTTGCAGCCTGCGCAGAATTGATTGCAAAGGGAGACTGCATGAAGAGGATAATAAATATAATGACTGATAGCCAGGCTGCTATCAGGGCAGTCTCGAACCCTGTAACTAGGTCAAAACTAGTTAGAGACTGCAAACAATCCCTCAATTCACTGGCACAGGATCACACGATGTCGCTGATTTGGGTGCCGGGACATGAGGATATAAAGACCAACATAATAGCCGACGAACTAGCCAAGGAGGGCTCTAAAAGACACTTCATAGGTCCAGAGCTCGTATGTGGGATTACTAAGGATTCTGCTAAAAGGGAGGTCTGAACCTGGCTGGACAAAGCAAGCACAAATAAATGGAGGACGACTGAAGGTCAACTCCAAGCGAAAGCGCTAATAGGGGATGGGGATGCTAAGTTCTTCGATAACCTACTTAGACGCAGCAAGAAAGAAGTTAAAACCATTACTGGGCTGGTAACTGGACACTGTCCCCTGAAAAAGCATCTATACAACACAGGTCGAGTAAACGAACCGTGGTGCAGAAGATGTGAGCTGCAGGAGGAAACGAGTTTACATGTAATCTGCATGAGCCCTCGAAGGTTCTCAAGTTTCCACTGGGCAAGATACTGGGCTTTATAGAGAACGGCAAGCTGCTCGAGTGGAAGTAAGAGATTGAATAGGGACGGTACATAACCTAGCTCAAGTGCCTGGACTAAAGGTGTCCACCCTAACGTTATGAATGAATAAAATGAGCTTAGCCATAATAGACCGTCCACAGATAAATGCCATACCTTATATATTACGCTTGCATCGCCCTGTGCAAAAAAAACGAAACAAGCACTGAATTAAAACATAGAAACATTGATATGTCTCTACTGTGATGGGATCATCATATCACAGTTTAAATGGAATAAACACGAAAATAGATGGGAGGGGGGCGGGGGGGAGACAAAAACGTTAATAAGTTTTAGCAAAAATAAATCAAGGAAAAAAAAGAGAAATCGAGAAGAATTTATAGGAAGAAATAAAACTAATAATAGGAAAATAGCAGGAAATGGTAGGTATGATGACATTGGAGACAATTGCGGAAACGAAAACTGAGTTTCTACTTAAATGTACTAGTCACCTTAATATTGCTTTGTCTTAAGAGTTTATTACTTGAAATTTAAGATGAGCTTTCAATTTGTAAATAAGATACACTGTATCCAAACTTACCAAAGTGATTTATACTTAAATTAAAATCCTATAATATTTAATATATGGAAAAATCAAATTATGAGCCATGTTTATACACCTAGGTGCAAAGCTATTCAATACAGAACACAAAATATTAATAATCAACAAAAGCTCAGCACTCCTCCGCCAAACGCGTAAGTGTGGAATAAAAGTCAATACATAGGTATACACGATGCGAAATCATTTAGATTGTGTCCATAAATATTTAATTTGAACATGTTTATTCTGGAAGCAATTTACGTAGAATATTTAGGCACTCATTTAGTAATTATTTAAAGGTATGTAGGAATAATAATCAAGAAGGTTCCTTTGCTCTTTGTTATTGCCTAATAATAAAATTAATTGAAGTATTGTGTGCCTCTGGCTTTCGTTTGAGTAATTAAAAACATAGATACTATCGTTTTGCTTTCATCGAGAAATAAATAATATCTATAGATAAGGTAACCTAAAAGAAATGATTCTTTTCGGTGTTAGAGTTTGGAAAAACATTTGTCTTTACTGAACACAATTACAAGCGTCTATTCTGTGTCTACAATATGACTAAAACTACAATAGCAAAACATAAAGTTGGTTTCCTATTCTTATCTTCCGTATGTGATGGCTCGCACTATTCTCATGTTCACCTCTCGGTACGAGTAGCATACTTTAAGCATAGTTTTTGCAAACACATTAAGCGAATGATATATTACTCTCAGATGTTAAAGATGTGATCGTAGTAAGGAAAGACCGTATTGAAAAAATGTTGAAGGAAGCAAAAACAATAGTGGAAATTACGGATAGGTAATATGAAAATGGAAAACTAAAAAAGGAATAATACATGGATTTTTAAATTATGTATCAAAACGTGGGAAAAGGTCATACTTCACTAAACGTGAAAAAAGACGATAATTACAGTACAACGGCACGGAACAAGAAACAGATACGAATGTAGAAATTGCAGAGGAATATGTTTGAGTAAAACATGATACTGAACTTTAGCAATAGTCATTAGAACCTCCGCCTGTAAAATAAAAGTAAACAACAAAATTTAGGAGCATTCAAAACAAGGTTGAAATGAGAAAAGGGGAATAAAATATTATGAACAGTGGAATAAACAGAATCAAATTACTTCACGGTATTGACTGCCAGCTAAACGAAAATGAAGATGCTGAATAGAAGCGAACGTCGATTAGTGTAACCGTATATTATGCAATGCGTAGTCGGAAATTACAAAACCGTCAGAAACTATATTCGAACACCAAGGTCACTTATAGAGATGAAAAGTTTATAATAACCACGGTAATGTCGAGGATGTTTGAAACGAAACGTTTGTTGGAATAAATGTTTAATTTCTATAACTGAATAAAATCATAACGTTATAAAATGTCATGTGTGCGTCAGGAAAAGTAAAATACCAATCAGAACTCACTAAAGCTCTCGACCTGTCTTACATTTAAAGGGTTAGTGTAGCCCTATATAATTTTGAAGAGAATCACTAAACAGGCAATGTAGAATTGGGAAAGAGTATAAACAGTTATGTACAGTTAAATCCTTATGTAGGTGTAGAAATTTATAAGAACAAACACATTTTAGTGAATTCACATTCGTGACCTTTAAACTCTAATCCTTATTTTGTTCAGTCTTACAATTGAACAACTAGTGGTGAATCGTGCATCCAGTATAGAGAAATCAATGATATGGCATTTCAGTAGGTATATGTAATACTTTACAAGATGATAGCGTAACTAGATGAAGGCAAACAGTTTAAAACAAAACTGTTTAATTGCTGAAACTCGATGTGTAGTTTACATGTATTTCCAAATCCATAATAATTCTATTCTATAACAATTGTTGCGAAACTGAAAATTGCAAATGTGTCTTACACGTATAACAAGTGTGTACGTATCTTACAAATACAAAAGGTGAGAAAAGGTTTCCTAAATTTCGGAGTCTCCAATGAATATTGACCAAATCAATACCTTTCCACGTTTCATTGTTCACGGTGACAAAATTATATTCGGCACATATGCACACAGCGGGACAGGGTTTCACTTTAAATTGAATTGGTTAAATTACAATTTCTAGTACACCACAGACGACAATCCAGACCTTCCTTATTTTGGAGAAAGGCAAATACAGTTCAAAACCTATTGGTCCAAATCCCAAAACAGAATTCAATACATGTATATGTATATCAATAAATCTACCTCATCAATTGTCGGAAAAAAGCGCTTTCGTTACAACGTTAATGTATTATTCATATTAACTAGCATGAATCTTTTAACAATAAATACTGTAAGCTGCAAAAAGCTTTTTGAATATTTATTACGATATTAACTTACAGCGATCTCACACAACTCGTAAATAGCTGCGATTACAAATTTTGGCAAGTTTATAGGGCGGCTGCAAACGTTCTTTTTTTGTTCATTGTTCACAGGGAGTTGTTTTAATATTATTTACAATTATTACCACACGCAACTTAATAAGAGTGTACGTATATCAGTATAACGAAATTTGTAATCGTATAAAATTGGTTTTGCTAATCAATAGCTTTTAAATGTTTTCCTTTAGTCATGCTAACAACTGCTGGGTCGATAATTCCTAATAATACTTGATATTAATTAAACGCTGCAATTTCACAGACATAAACCAGATGTGGCTTAGTATTTCGATAATATTTCATACATATTTGCACATTTTTAGTAAGTACCTAACCAGTAAGTAAACTGCAATTTTCGGTTAAGGCTTTTTACATTACACAAGTAAATTATATTAAAACGAATTACAAACATTTCAATCCTATTTTAATAAGACATCTTGATCACAAGTTAAAACGACCGTAAAATAAGCACGACCACGAATGAATTATAAAAATTATAAATGCATGAAATTGAGGAGACGCAACAAATTTATGAAAGTTGTAATTGATATAGATAGTTCTTGTGTTTTTTTAAAGATCTGAAGGCAACTCTAGTGGGTCGAAACATGTAATCCTATATTCAATATATTGAACGGTATTGAACTCTTGTGTAGAATAAAACAAATCATCCACTGTTCTTTGGATTCCAAATGCTTTTACACAAGGTTTAGTAATTCTGATGACTTTTGACCTCCATTTAAAACACATTATTTGTATAGTGAATGTTGTCCAAAAAGATTTTAAATAATTTCTGTTTAAAGAATTGGTTATTTATTTGTTTTGAGATATCAGACCTCGTATTGCACCCAGCAGGAAATATTCGCTGCATTCAAAGCAGACTTTCAGAAAACATACAGACTCTTCTAATAACTTAGCAAGTTTCCATTTGAAAATATATTTTTCCAAATATCATCGAATCGTAAGAAAGGAGGTAGAAGCAACAAACGCATTTAGTTGAAGACAATGCAATGCTCTCTACACACAACTATTAGATTATTACTCGAGTAAACTATATTTTAAGAATCGGTTTAGCTTAGAAAATAATAAATTGAATTGCCTGTTGTTGAAAGTCTGGAAGTTTCTTTACAAATTTACACTACATAATAAAAACCTTAGCCTTAGGTACTGAGAGTTGGATAAAGTTGAGTACATATTAACTTTCAAAGATACCACAAAATTACTAAAAAAAAACATCCTTATATAAATCTAAAAAACATGTACAGCAAGTTCCTTAATTTATTTTAAAAAATAGGAATTCAAACAAAATATAAACAAATAAATCTTAGACTGTTTATTACTTAAAAAAAAAAGTAAATTCGATGGAAATCCTACACGTTATGTGTTTTCATAATGTTAAGTACGCAATTTCAATGCTATACCACCATTGTAGTGTGTTTATTTAACGTTCTAAACTTCTACATGGATGAAGGAAAGATAAATATAACGTACAAAATTGCATGCGGAGAATTATAGCCGAAGATTGTATCGCGTGGTCTAATTTATTATTTTGCTCACATACTGTAAAATACTTTTTTTGTAACAGTTAACTTTAACTATGGTTTTAGTACTTGCTAAACATATAAAACAGACATAGATAAGTGAAGGAATAATTGTTGATATACTAACGAATAAAAACGTACTTTGGTAATACTTATAAGATATATTGTAACCATAACAGAAATTATATTTCAAACATAAAGTTTAAGAATGACCATTCTACAAATTGTGGGGGGCATCTAAGATACAAGTATCAAAACATTAGAATTGCGGACATAGAATTAAGATACGAATTGGAAACAGACAATACGCCAAGTTAAGGAAGAAGACTAAGACTACCCCAATAGCATTCACAAGAAAAAGAGCACCCAATCTCAAGACCATAAAAGTAAAGGGGCAAGACATAGATTGGAAGAAGGAGGTGAAATATCTAGGCCTTATCCTGGATAATAACTTTGTGGAATAAGCATGAGCTTGAAGTAAATAACAAGGCAATAAATGCCCTAATGGTTTGTAGAAACTTTGCAGGTAATAACTGGGGATGCAACGCAAAAATACTGCTCTGGATGTATACAACGATGGTGAGACCAATGATCACTTATGGGGCAGTGGCTTGGAGCAAAAGAACTAGTCTGGCCATCGCGATAGCTAATCCCTCCAAAGTACAAAGATTAGCATGTGTATGCATAACGGGGGCAATGAGAACCTGTCCAACAGCAGCTATGGAAGTGGTCCTAAATCTTACTCCTCTTCACATTTTGATAGAGAACATAGCCAAAAGGATCACACGCAGACTGATCGGAGAAGGAATGGTTAGGCATAGGCCTCAGCCTCCTGAAGGTGATCAACCCTGGGACATGCCCGAGATGACAGCCGAGGAAGTTCAGCTTTGTGAAAGAATTTACTACAAAGCTTAACACCAAGGGCGAATGTTACAAAGACACCAGCTCGAAACTCAATAGAAACGCCATCAAATGGTACAGGGATGGCTCCAAAACGGCAGAGGGAACTGGAATAGGAATATATGCCTAGAACCACATATTTCGAAAGCCTGGGGATGTACCCAAGTATCTTGCAGGCGAAAATACACGCTATTGAAAGATGCGTCGACTTCAACATTAACAGAAGCTGCGAAAAGCAAGAGATTATTATAATATCTGATAGTCAAGCAGCCATCAGGGCGCTGATGTCAAACATAATCAGCTCCAAAATGGTTTGGGAGTGTCTAGGAAAACTAAACGGGCTAGGCTGAAGGAACAAGGTTACCCTACTGTAGTTTCCAGGACACACAGGAGTGAAAAGAAACGAAATAACAGATAATCTCGCTAAGAAAGGAGCCAGAATACCCTTTGTAGGGCCAGAACCATTTTGCGAGATAAGTAGCAGTACACTAGTGGAGAAACTCAAAAATGATGTAAAGCAGAGAAAATCCAAACACTGGGAAAATCTCCCCGGAATGAGGCAAGCTAAAACCTGAGTAAAAATAACATTCGTGTATTGACAGGGATCCTTTCAGGCCATTGTAAATTGAACGGATATCTAAACAGGTTTGTGATAGCGGCGGAAACCGAATGTAGATTTTGTGGAGAACAGGATGAAGCATCCATCCATTAACTCACAAACTGTGCTGCATTGTACAACTCAAGGGCCCTGCACCTGGGAGCATGTGAAATTGAAGAGGGAGAGTTACCTAATCTGGGCCCTTCTAACATGCTGCACTTTTTAAACGGAATCAAACTTGACTGCCAGGTGTAAATACTGCGATAATAGGGGACACAATAGATCTTTCAGGTCCCAATGTACAATCACCCTAACATTACATACATACAAATAAGAAGACAAGAACATGCTTTCGGAAAGTAATAAAGTGGTGAATATGCTATTTAATGTATTTTTGACCCTCAACTGTTGACGATCTCTTACGCTGTTTATAAGCATCATGAGGTGAATATACTTATATTATTATTATATCAACATATTAAGTTGTAAATTCAAAAATGTTAGTCAGTGGCAGAAGTAAAATGCCAAGCATAGAACACCCTTATGTGACCACTCTTATGATATATAAAAATATGACTGTAGTGGCGCCATCTAGTCTTGGTGGGGATATTAAAAAGACCGTGCGAGACGCCACGGCTGATACAACCTATTAATTTAATAAAATTTAAATTACACTACCATGCAATCGATTTTTATTCTGAAAATTGAAAGTGGAAATGTTGTTCAAACACTCGATATTTATTGTATCATTCATGGGCGTTGATTGTTGTAATTTGGAATTTTCAATTGCCTTAATCCACTAGGAAGAACCTATCTAGATCTTTTTTAAGAATTGGGAACCGAAAGAAAGACGTAGATTGTTGTGGTAATGACCACCTTAATTCTGGACATTTCCAATATTATTGCCGAATATTATACATTGAGATAAAGAGTTTTAAATGTATGAACCCCTCTATAAAATTTGATTTGCACTGACAATTGAGAATGCTAACACTGACACTAATGCAACAAATAAAAGTGTTCATAGTTTCATAGCATGTAAGATAGTAGCAACTGGCAGAGCGCGGGCATTAGTAGGTAAGCACCAGTGATAACTTATACTTAAGTTATACACACACCAAACCTGTGCTTGTCAGAGACCAACAGTGCAACCATAGTGCAACCAATACATTTTTGTCAGACAACATGACAAAATAAAACGCACCACCTTGTAAATACAGCGCCACCTAGTCTTGGTGAGAAAAGTTCAATGTATAATGTACAGGTAATGGTAATACTACATTTTCCTGCGTGATGTCAAGTATGACATTACATGTAGTGTATTGAACTAACAGGTGGAAACACCTTCTAAACAAAGTTGTTAATAACGTTGACTGAAGCTGGCAACGTAAAGTTTAGTTGTGTTAAAGTTGACTGACAGTTTACGTCATGTTGAAGTCGTTTGATGACAGTTTGTATCACGTTGTTGATCAATAACATCAAAAGCTATTGACATTTTCGGACAGCATTAATGTTACTGGCGAGTATTTCCAGTGTGAAGTACAAAAGATATAGTATTTAAAACAGTTTACTTTGTGCTAGAAGACAAAGATGCTTGAACAACCGGATCAGACACCTAACTGAATGACTAACCAAAACATTTTGAAGAAGGAGATTGATCTCATTGGAAAAGAAATGGAGCTAGTAAAGAGGAAAAACCGATTGCTGTGTCGGAAGTCGAGAACAGAAAGATTGGGTTTAGTATGCAAGATCTCCATGGTAGCTCACCAGTTTTTTGTGCAAATAAGAGTTATCCGGTGGAGAAATGGGTACGGGATTTTAAGAGAAACTGTAGAAATGTTAAGTGCCAAAAGTGTATATCGTAGCTTCGCTAGGCTTTGGTTAGAAGCGCAACCTACAAAAAAATCTTGGATGGATTTTAAAAGTAGCATAATGGCAGAATTTAGGAAGAAGATGTGTGACCACGGAAGAGACGAAAGAGTCAAGATAAAACCTATCAGGAATATGTAATATCCATATAAGGCCTAGCTAATCAAAGTTGTGTAGAAGAGAAAGCATTGGTTCAATATGTTGTCAGTGGAGCAGCAGATGCGGAATCGAACAAGACTATTTTATATGGAGCAGAAACTATTAGCAAGTTTAAGAAACAGTTGAAATTGTATGCTACCATAAAATCCAAGTAGTATACACTATTGGAGGACTCAGACGACCTGTTAAGTAATCTGATGTTAAACCAAATACCAGCACGGTAAGTCATTGTTATAATTGCGGAGCAAAGAATCATTAATTGAAATATTGTAAATTTAAAGAGCGCGATACTAAATGTTTTGCATGCAATGATATATTGCATCAAAGTATCCTGAAAGTGGAAGTCGCCCTCTTAAAACTATGCAGATAAGGGGATCTGATGATCTAGGAAAGATTTTCCAAAGTATAAAAATTAATTAAGTGCGCTATCTCAACCATTGATCGATACGGGCAGCACAGTTAATTTAATGAGAATAGATGAATATTTCCGTATTAGCGCTCCGCTAATCATTGCTAACAAAGCCAAGTTGAAAGGATTGGGTGAACTTACTTCAACGTTTGGGAGCTTGAATACTAAAATTGAAATTGGTAGACGTAAAATGCAAATTCATTCGGTTCATGATGACTCACTACCAGTGAAATGTTTTCTAGGGAACACTTTACTTAAAATTTACTTCTGAAGATGTGAAGTTGATAAAATTGCAGCATGACTTTACTGTATTAAATAAATGCTTTTCTGCTTTAAGCATTGCACTTTAATGTATTGACTACTCTAGTAGACTCTAGAAGTACAAAGAGGAAACAGACAAATTGAACGAGTACATCAAATTATTTCGTTATAAATTCGCCTGACTTCATGTTTCCCGTTCTTACGTAATTTCTGGTTTTTTGACATATGGTCGCTATGGTTCTTCTTAGTTCTTCATTTACTCCTCTTCTTCTAAGACTTTGCCATACTTCTTCTCTTTTAATGCTATCAAAGGCTTTCTCCATATCTATAAAAGCTACGTAAATAGTATTATTCATGCTCTTTTCAATCAGTTGTTTCAACGTGAATATATGGTCTTGAACACCCCTTCCTTTCCGAAATCCGCTCTGTTGTTCTTCTAGTTGGTGTTCAATTTGTATTTTTAACCGTTTCTCTAGTATTCGCTCGTATACTTTTAGCATGATACTAAGCAAGGTTATTCCTCTGTAGTCCCTGTTCTCTGTTGTCTCCTTTTTTGTGTAGAGGTAACATTACTCCTACTTCCCAATCTTTGGGTTTCTTAAAATTTGTTCTTTGTCGTGCAAGTTGGCCAGCTCTATCAAGTATGTTTTGTCTCCTAGATTCTGAATTGTTTTGATATTTATCTGTACTTCAAGCTTTTCCGTTATGAAATCATTCATTTTGCAGTTCGTTTTGTGATTTGTTAGCATCGATATTTTTTCCTCTTACTACTACATTCAATTTTATGTTTTCTCGCTCCCAGTTTACTACGCTATTTCTCAAGTTCGCCAATTCTCTTCTTATTTCTATATTCTCCTTAGATGTTGTTTCGTATTTATTTTTAAGTTCCTCATTTTCCATTTTTAACACTTTTAATCCCTCTTTGTATTCTTTCCACTCATCTCTCATTTCCATCATCATATTTATTATCAGATCTAATTTATCCTCCCCCACGTTTATCGTCCATGTTTATCTTGATCCACTCTACAGCTGAATTTCCAACCTTCTCTTAGCCCTAATACGGCCATGTTGTCTTCGTTGCCGATAGCCGGCGTCACCGCGCAAAAAGTCTGGCCCCAGCTGTCCCGTCGGAGGCCAAAAACCTTTATCAGTGACGCTTCGCTTTGCACGTTTTTTTTTCTAGTAGCTACACTTCTCTGTTCCGATTCCAACACTATATAGTTTTTCTGTAAATTAACTGCTCAGAATCTCCCAGTTATTTGAGTTTGATTGAGAGCGCTCGTTTCCACACACTATACACAATACTTGCCAGGACCGAACACACATATAGTAAAATATACTATGATATTACTGATATGATTAGATAAATATTACAAAATCTATGTAATACTTTTTGAATGTTGGTTGGGGCTAAGTCAGGGTTAAATTATGTTTATCGGTAAATATCGTACAGGAGCTACCCACGGCGGTCAAGGTTCTCTCTAATCGTACCGCGGTTGGACTAGTACCCACAACTAATCGCAACTAATGTGAGGGTAATTCATGTGCAATAAAAATAATACTCCATATGATTAAGCAATATAAATCCAATCGGAAATAATGAGGTAATAAATATAGAAAAAATATTATTCGATATGATAACAAGTAGCAAATAAATTTATTAAATGTAAATAACTTCTATTATACTGACTAATATAAGATGACATATTATGCTTGTATTAACGGTTTTTTATTCGTATAATACTGGATATTAATTTTTCTTGATGGTTATATATTAAAACGAATTCAACGTTTTCAGTAAATTAAGATACAATACAATAGCCTGCCGATCACAAATCCAATCCTAATTGTTTCTAATGAAATTAAATTTGCAGTTTGACTTTCTGTAGACTAATAGTAATAGTAATAGTTTTGAAATAATGGCTGCTGCATGGTCAAATATCTCATAAGGCCAGCCATAACTGAAAAACAATCCATATACGAAAGATTACAAGCAATGTTGTGCAGTGAATACAATTTTTTGGGTCCTATCCTGAATTTCTTTTAGTTTGATTTATATTAAATTTTATTTTGAAATATGTTTATTATCTTTATCGTCCATGGTAATTTACAAACCATAGATTCTTCCATTATTAAAAATTAATCCTAATTTTCCTTTATTTCCATATCTATCACTATAGGCTGCCTTACAAAAGAGTTTCTCGTTTGTAACTGTTCAATATTCAAATCCGAAAATCTCAGTTTGTGACAGTTGCATGAATAATGCATGACTATTGGTAAAATATATCTCAATGAAAACAACATAAAGGACTAAATATGCACCAGCGCAGCGTATCTACTAATTATACATGCATATCTACACATACAACACTATGTGATGCATTTAACAAAGTGATCTTTGTTGTATATAAAAGTTTCTGCATGGAGCTTTTGTTGTTTCATGTACCGACATATTTTGTTGTTTTATCGCTGTAATTTCATACTCAGTTCCACTTGTACCAAAGATAATATATAATTAAAACGGCTATTGTACTCTAAACTCGAGTACTAAGTCATTCCAATTACAATTATATTAAAACACAATCATGACATTAATCGTTCATAGCAACCAGTCAAAATTGCAGTGGTATTGAAACAGAAAAACGCAAATGTTATTATTTCCACATACATACATAAAGAATTTACAGAGATTTAGAATGGAGATCAGACGGTGTTAAAAAAGTGTTAAATTTATTTCTTGCTTCTGTACAGGGTGTGTCAAAAAGTAGGCATAATACCCTTTTCAAAACCGACTTGAGACTCATTGAACGCAGTTTTTCTTCTACATGATGAGCGCTTAAATATGAAAAAGGCTTAAGAATAAAGTACCCTTATTGTTCCAAAGCAACAAAATGTTATTAGGAAAAGATGTTCAGAATTAATAGCTCTACAGCAATATCAAATCAATCATAGTTTCCTATCATAAAGATAAAGAATTTGCTTTTTTCTGCATCAGCCTTTATGCGTTACACATTTACAACATCTAATCTATTTGAAGTATTCATAATTGATATAACTAATAAGCAAAACGTAAATTAGTTAGTTAATTCCTGCATTTTGTACATTTTATGCAGTGTCTTGGTGAATTTAGATATTCATTGACACTGTTCCAGAAATTGCACTTTACCTATTAAAGTAAGTAATATTTCAAATTAAAACTATTCCCTCGTAAAGTTGATTTTTTATGGTTTTACAATAGTTTCATAAATATTTATTGTAGATGTGCTAAATTTTTATACATGTTTTAATATCTAATATGTCATTTTTGCATCGTCATAGGAAAAGTATTACAACTGTACTAAAAGCAGAAAGAATGGCAATAAATTGTCAAGATTCTCTAATTAAATAATATTTGAATGTATTTATGCTAAGAATTTTATTTGATATGATTATTGGCCGAAAATCTAGAGTGTCTAATACACTTGTGCATGGCTGTAATACCTATATAAACAGCTTACTACTTCTCGAGTTTATCTAAAACAAGAAAAAATACTATTGTAGCTACAAAACAAAAAACACTGGCAGTACTTTAGTTGAAATATCTTAATCAACATTAATTTAACACACCGTTAAATCATGTATGAATTGTTAATCTTTTTTAGTTGGGTTATTATAAAAAAAATAATAGATGTATTGATGACTAAATATGTGTGATGCTATGTGTCTAAACTAATTTAATCGTTAACAACAGTTTTTACCCTCCCTCCTCTCTCAATATTGTGAAGGAAATTAATTTCCCATTAATCATGAAGAAACTTGTGTTTAAAAGAAATAATATTAGGCAATTCTAATTATCTCTCTTATAATACTTGTGGTCAGTTCTCGGAAGAAATAAACGTATATAAATAGATTATGATCTCAAAACACAAGAACGAATTGCAATATTTTTACTTTTATCTATTCTCAGAAAAAAGGCTTTTCGTTTACATTTACACAGTGACGTCACTACAACTCCTCCTTTCAATATAGCGAACAAGACATTCTTTACTAAAACGGTATTTGGAATATCAAAGGAAACTTCTTTCATTTTTTCATTCTTATATTACTTCCATTTTATCGAAATACAGACAACGTAGTATCTAAAGTAAAGCACGTCGAAATCAATAAACCCAAATTTTATAGATTGAACCTAACCTTTAATCAAGGAATGCTTGAACCGATCAGGTTTCATCCTTAAAAACACACTTGATTTAACTATTTTCAATCCGGCTATTACGACGATTACATGAGAGCAGCTTTTGTTACAGGTTTTCCAAAGAAATGAATAAACTGAAACTTAGCGCTTTCTTAGAAACATGTTGTTTTATGCATCGAATTATGGTGCTTGCTTTAATTAGAAATTAATAAGCAAACGGTTTTCAGTATACATAACTCAAACTTGAAGTTATTGTTATGCGCGCATCAGTTTAAATTGTATTTTCGGTAGCACCAACTAACAATGAAGTCAACAACGGAGTTTAGATACGAAACATCAGAGATTATTAAGTTTCAGTGTTTTTCTTTGATGTTATTTAATGTTTAAATAGTCGTAGGTGGGTAAATAAATCAGTTTCATTTAACATTTCGCCCGTGTTATTTCTTCGAATCTCGACAACGTTTTAATATGAAAAAACGTTCCAATCTTACACCAAGATTGAGCTGAATTGGCAAAAAGACCGCCTCATTGAGGCGGTGACGCGGCATACGTCACGTGCTCGGAGTAGCGGGCGGAGCCCCCTGAATGCACAGCGTACAGTACTGCAGATAGATATTATAATAAAAACTTAATTACGGATTTTGTATGAATCGTGGAGTCACTACCTTCAGGTGGCTATTTCCTTGCGTGCGTATTATCAATCTGACATCGTTGATAACCCCAGTGCCTTTTGAAGTTTCATTAATAACAAACGAGAAACCTATACAATTTACCGTCAAGAACTTAATGCCGCTAGTGATTTCATTAAGACCTTTGGCTATAATTTCTCTGCTGCATATAAAAAAGAATGCAATGTCTTACTCATACCTCCAACGTTCTTCAACGTCTTACACTTGGAACCAGTTACTATGTCTGAGGTTTTGCACACCCCTGTGTTCAGGCGGTCGTCGACCCACAGGATCGTCCACCTCCTCTCGCTCGAGTCAGACGTCTAGCTGGTTTCCTTGAAAGAGCTAACGCCTAGCGCCCTGACGACCGCCTTCTTTTTCAACAAATGAGACAAAATTATTCATTAATTTCAATTTTTCGAACTTCAACGATCATCCAACACCCCGATCAGTGTAATTTTAATTACAAACTTTTCTTTCACACCCCGCGGCTTCTTCGTGCCGCTTTTATCAAAGATGAAAGGGTATGGGACCCTAGGTTCCCCACCCTAGATGAGAAGTTCGAGGTTTTGCACAGCTTACAGCATATGAAATCTTCCTCAACATCGGGTCACAATGGTATACCGAGTTTTCTTGTGAGAAACTGCGCTTCAGTACTCTGCGAGCCTGGGAAATTTGTAGGATTTCACCGATTTACAAAAAGGGCTCTCGCAATGATATTGCTAACTATAGGTCAATAAGTATACCGTCAAATTTCGTAAAGGTTTTTGAACATGTACTATATAAGAGCATATTATACAAAGTGAAACCTTACCTGGCCGTTCAGCAACACAGTTGCATTAAAGGCAAGTCTACACTCACAAAGTTATTAGAATTCACACAATTTATATTTGAGTCACTTGATAATCGTATTCAGGCAAATGTAATTTATACCGGTTTCCGTAAGGCATTTGATACGATTGATCACAGACGGCTGGTTAGCAAATTGGATGCACTTAGATTTTCCCCCAACTGTACGAGTTTCTTTTCATCCTAGCTTGAGGATCGAGTGTCTTATGTTACCTGCAATGGTTTTAATTCACCAGTGTTTATTGCCAAATCGGGCGTCCCTCAAGGCTCCAACCTCAATCCGATGCTGTTTAACATTTAAAAATGCGGGCGACCTGAAGATATTCGCCACCCTTTCCGGCCCGGCTGATTGTGAGAAACTCCTGCAAAACTTGAATCTAATTTACATCTGGTGTTCTGAAAATAACATATCTTTGAATATAGAGAAATGTAACATCATGACATACACTCGCATTACAAATCCGGTAAAATTCGATTATACTATAGACAACGGTGTGATTCATAGGTGTTCCTCCGTTAAGGATTTAGGAGTGGCATTTGACACTCATCTTCAGTTCCCTGATCATATCTTCTCTACATGCGCTTCAGCTTCTAGAACACTTGGATTTGTTATTAGATCCTGCCTTTACTAATATTTCCGCTATTAGATTACTCAGACATCTAGGTATACAGATTGAAATGGTGACTTGAGGAATCAGTTCCCCGGCTGTCGAGTTTATCAGCTGATATCGTACACTCCTAAAAGGAATCGCATATCTTTGATTGGTAACACCTAAACAGGCCAGCAGAATTGCACTCATCCGAAAAATTTAGAAATAATCCATAAAAGCGAGGATTCAAACTGAGATTTCGAGAACTCACGAAAACGATATCTATGCAAATATAAATCTACTAGATCTAAATAAATCTGCCGACGGAGGAGGCCTTTTTCAGTTTACTATATACGAGCACAAACTATTTGAAATTATAGCGAAATGTAGCTTAAACGGAGCACGAATGATTTTAGAAATCAAATACGATAACAGGATTTATTCTTAACCTACACAATTATTTCATACATCAATAATAATAACGTAAGAAGGCATATAAAATATTGACGACGCTGAAACGCACATCAATCATAATATGATACAAGAACTTCGAATTCAGTAGCAAAGTGACAGAAAGAAATATCACGGTATAAATTTCAAGACTCCGAATATTAGATACATTTGCGGCAGAAAATTTGAACTCGGTGGAAACTGAACATTGAACTGAAGCGCCAACAGTAGTTGAAATAGGGTGTAGTGCAACAGACTAGTTATTAGTTGACACAAAAAAAGCACGTTCATTAAATCAAGATTTCTCTTGTAATTGTAGAATTAACAGTCCATCTAAACTTATAGATTCCTAAAAAATCTTAAAAACAACATTTTTATGAGTTTTTTTAACAGTAGCTATTTGTTGTTTTACGACTTTGATCTGGAGTACATTGCAACAGTACCAGGGTTACGATGTAACAATATTCGACACATTGCAACATCAAAATTTTGAACAATGAAATGTAAAAATTAAAGTGGCTTAAATTATATCTTCTTAAGATGTTTCTTGGAAATCAATAACAATGTATTTGATTTGTATTTCTTATATGACTTCTCAGAAACTGGTATTGTAATTTCAATATCAAAAATTGTGGCAGTTGGCAGGTCAGATTCATCTGGAAAATAAAAAAATATTATCTACTATACCACTTTTGCATTTTTCCAATAAAATGTTTCACATATGTACTAACATGTGAATACTCTAAGTCCTTTTGGTCATTTTCTGAAATAATATCCCCATTATACAGACATTTTTTGAATCCTTTACATTCAATAGTCAAAAGCTTGACTCACAAGGGGTGGCGCATCTTCCAATAATCTAATGCCACATTGAAATATGTCTGCTGGAGCCCATAGCCCCAGCAATCATTAGATGTACATATCTGACATCTAATGGTTGCTGATTATAATGGGTCTTATATTTATAATCAGCAACCATTGATATTTACAAAAATACCTTCGTACACGATACAACAACGCGTTCAAATTCTTGAATTATTTTATGAAAATCAGCATTATGTAAAAAGTTGTTTTAGAAAATTACGTGAATTTTATGGTTTACACCAGTGGTTCTCAACCTTTTTTCGCCTAGCGCCCACTTACTGGATTTTGTATAGATCCCAGCACCCACTGGTGGGCGCTACCGCCCACGTTGAGAACCACTGGTTTACACGATCGCTCATCTGAAAGAACTATTGGTCCAATTATTAGAAAATTTCTAGAGACCGGTTCGGTGGAAGATTAAGAAAGAGAAAGATACAGTTGTAGTGGTCGTTAACAAGAGCGATATTGGTTTGGTTTGTGAAAATGTTGCCGAAACATCTGATATGTCTATTAGTCGACGTTCACAACAAGGTCGATTCAGCAAATCAACAACATGGTGCATTTTACGAAAGGATTTAGCTGTAAAAGCATACAAGGTTCAAATAATATAGGAACTAAAACCATTGTACCTTGCAAAACGTCCTGCATTTGTCAATTGGATTAAAGAACACTCAGAAAATTGTTCACAAAAATTATCTTTTCTGATGAAGCACATTTTGAAATTAGTGGTTTTGGTAACGAACAAAATGCCCATATTTGAGGTGAGGAAATTCCACGAGTGATTCATGAAAGGCTTTTACATCCTGAGCGAGTCACTGTTTGGTGCGCATTATGCTCACGTGGTGTAACTGGACCATATTTCTTTCAAAATGCTGCTGGTAATGCGATATCGAGAAATGTTAACTGCTTTTTTTGTGGGCTGAACTGAATGATATTGATTTAGAGGATATACAGTTTCGACAGGACGGTGGAATGCCTCTTTTTGCTAATGAAACAATTGCTTTATTGATTGCCTGAATTATTGTAAGAAATGGTGATGTTAATAGGCCACCCAGATCATGCAATCTAACACCGTTGGATTATTTTCTTTGGGGTCATGTAAACAGCCAGGTGTATAAGAACAAACCACAATAGATTTCTGAATGAAATTATTGGCGTCATTTGTGAAATAGGGTGTCAATTATATCAAAATGTCATTGAAAAGACGGTGAACAGCTGCGAACAGCAAAAGGTGGTCACTTGTCAGATATTATTTTTCGTGTATAAGCGTCACAACTGATACTTCAGTTACCAATAAAAGTTTTTGAAAATCAATGCAAATTATGGGTTTTATTTATTTTTTAAAAAAAGGCATACACTTGAAAGACCCTTTAGCTTGAATGCAGCGAATTATTGTAATTAGGATAACTTCACTGCTTTTAGCTTTAGTTAAAGCCGCAGCAACTAGAGCCTCCATGAAATGTATCATAACTCCAGAAAATAAATGTGTACTCATCCGGCCTATGGACTTACTCAATCCCAATGTTGCGAAAGGTCTTCTATTTAACATCAACTGTTTGAAACTCTTTTTTTGGAACACCACGACTGGGGATACAGCCGGCCACTTGCAGATATTGCACAGCAGGTTGTTGCAACAATGTTCCACCACTTATAACTTCATTTGATTACTTTGAACCTTAACTGCAATTACCCTTTTCAACTATGTACCATTGTTATATCTATTTTGATATAAGACAAAAGGAAATGTGGCACCTTCACCAAAACTTGACATCACTAATATAACATTTTAACACGGTGTCGATTAAACGGTGTGTCCATTAAAAGGCCTGATGGTTCAGGGTTCCGAAAAGTCAAATATTTAAAAATATATAGAAATGAATCGTTTGGTTTATTCTATTCGGTGCTACTCTGTACCCCCTCTAACTTTACACAGTCCCCATTAGTTAAGTGCTGTTTGCATTACAGATAATAAGAAAGTTACCTAAGGATATTGTACCTACTATATCCCTTATTCTTCTGCATTCTACATATTACTACCCACATTTTCCTAATCCATCAAGTTAAAATATATTTCTTATTTAAACCTTTAATTTTACGTTTCTAAATATTTAATTTTATACCTACTCCTGCTGGTAATATATCGAGGCCTTCGTAGAAATAAAATCTTCTTTGCGTGCGCAGGATAATGTTAAACAATTTTTATTGTTTTTTTTTCTGAACTTGCTCTATATGAAGCTTTCAGACAAAAAACATGCATTTTTAAATTTATTCTCAACCTGCGTTCACATTATTTTCCCTAGAACATACAACACATGGTGGTAAATACATGCATGTATATCAGTTATTAACCATATTACATAGTATTACTATGAGTGGCCTTATATTATCTATGCGACATACTCGACAGTAACAAATTTAACATGTTTATCTCAATATGTGTCGGAAGTTCTAGACAAGACGGAGCACGTAAATGTAATTTATCTAGACATTCTGAAAGGAATTGATAGAGTGCATTATATTCACAATCTGTTCCGCTTAGTAAACTTGAACGCTTTGATATAGATGGTTCCTTATTCAAATTACTCAAATCTTTCTTAATCAGCCTGAACAATTTGTTCATTTTGGAAATTAATTCTCAGCTCCCATTCGTATTCAGATAGGATTGTGGTTCAAGGTACAGGTTGTCATTAACAAGGCATATAAGGTATCCAGTTTCATTTGCACAAATTATGAAGGCTTTTAAAATACAGAAGTGTTGCGTAAGCTGAACATTTCCTTAATTCGATCAAAACGTGAACGCGCTGCTTTAATTTGGTTACCAAATTATGATGTTTATGCAAGCAGCGTTCATAATCAATAAATATTAGTTGATCTAGGGGAGACAGCATATACTCTTTTAGAAGGAATACTTATTAGGTATATTACATACCTTTTTTACACCATAAAATTTGTTGGAAGAATTTCTGCATACAATCTACTTTTCGGTAATTGAATCGAAAATCGTTGAAGAAATTTAACATCAACGTGCTTCTCAGATGACCTAAATATTCAATTAACGTGCAACATTCATAAACAGGCTTCACCATCAGCCATTGCACTCATTTACAATACTGCAACGATATCACCATCGTTATTGCATATTCAACTATTATATGCTATACAATCAAGTTCATATTCTGTATTAGTGAATTTGTTATAACTAAATTGTTTGTTTAATATGCATGGCTTCCCTCTAGGGAAATCACTTATAATGCAACAACTCTTGAAATATACTAAACATGAACGTAAACACCAAAATATACGAAAAGATTAAAAAGCTATTCAACAAAGATTTAATATTTAGAAAACACTTAATGTAAAATGAAGTAGCGAGGATATACAAATACATTATAACACTACTTTTAACCCATAGAATTATTTGTTTATAAAGTTCAGATTCGACCAAATACTAGAAACTTGTTGTCGATCTAAAATCCAACATAGAACGAGCTGGGGCAAAATCAAATAGACAAGCCGGATCTATGCAAGTTTATAAAAATTACCTTCAAGTAAATACAAATGAAACTGAAACTAAAGCTGTTTTTACATACTGCTACATATTTTGTTGCTTCACCGCGTTATTGCCAAACATTTAGATTACATATTCTTGAATTTTGAATTACGAGAGAGAATTTAACAGTTTTATGCGCCGAGACTCCTAGAAGCTACATTCATTTACCTGGGAGTATATCGACACAAACACAAAGAAACGATATAAAATATCTTTTGCGCGCCATGTGCGCCGGTATGGGAGTGTAATTCGTAATATACTAGAATATGCGATAGAATAGGGACGCAACATGAGCTTGTTACCGATATAAGTATAGAAGTAAAGACATTTATTCTATCAGAAATAATTAAATATACATTTGGTTTTCTGCTATTAAAGTAATATGCAATACAGTCATCCCCACATCGGCGCACATGGCGCGCACGGAAAGTGGTCCGCTCTATTTATCACAGAAAATGTAAGTGGTCGATTCATATTTAAGAATAAACTTGTTAAGGGCACCCACTTTTATATATATTTTTCTACAAGAAAATGCTGTAATCAAAATATTGTTGGTTTAGTAAAAGTATGTCAAAATTTCTTTTGGAGGGCGCATTTGGGTTCTCTTCTTCAAAAAGCAGCTTAACCGAAAGATTTTTTTTGCAATTCTTATTTGTTTGCCCACATCCTGTAAATATTTCATAATGTATTTGTCAGACATTAAATGGACAAGCCCACATCGATGTGATATACGAATTGATTTTTGCCGCACTTTTGATGGCATTGACCATGACATATTAACTCTTAAGATTTAGCCCTCTGCTTTTCAAATTTTTAAAGTTTTACCTCTACAGTAGACAAAATTACATTTCTAGTAGATGCAGATTCTGACATCCTTGTTCATCGTCCCAAGCACCCACCGGAAGCCCGTGTTTATTCTTTACATCTATAATTTATTAACGTTCGTATTAACGCGTCCTGTCGTATGCAAATGAATTGAAGATCTTTTTGACAATAAAATCAAAAAACAATATTGAGTCATCATTTCTGGAAATAATAATAATAATAATAATAATATATAGTATATTTCCAACAGGTTACTACCCCAATTACAGGGAAAAAAATAACAATGCACGACAGCAAAAAATAAACTAAATAGGTAACACAAAATAAGGTAAATCAAAATAGAAAAAGCCCTAAAGCAAAAAGACTTATAACTAAATAGAAAATTAAATTAATACATCAAAAAAATAAAAAAAGACAAGAAAAACACAGAAAAAAAGTATTGGTCGAGAATCTAGACAATTTGTTGCTGCCTTATGCAGTTGAAACAAATACTTCAGAAAAAGTGTCACCAATAAATAAGCTATTCGAGCATCATTGAAAACTTTTGGTCGCCTTGAACTATCTTGTTTTCTCCTTCTTACACACATCGAGAATTAATTTTGAAAACTGCATGCTCATTTATTATTAAACTGCTAAACTCAAAAGCTCATCAAAAAGCTTCTCAAGCGCTCCTCAAAAAGGTCCTCAAAAGCTCCCCTCTTCACCAAAGCTTTTCAAAAAACACCTCAAAAAAGTTACTCAAAGAAACTGCTCACAAAAGCTTCTCCAAGGCTTCTCAAACGCTCCTCAGAAATCTCCTTAAAAAATCTTCAAGAGAGCTCCTCAAAAGCTTCTCAACATAAGTTTAGGATAGGGATAACGTGGCATCGCCAGATATATTTTTTTCTTAATCCATTCGGTCTTTAGTTGAAAACGAAATTCCTCGTATTTCCGAAATATATAATTGTCCCGAATTAATAAAATCGTGTAAGCGGAGTGTTCGATTTCTTGTGCATCTGTTCTGAGCCATATTATTCTGAAAAATAATTATCTTTGAAAATATTGTTTCCAAAATAAACATAAACAAGAATATCGCTATCATATACAGGGTGAGGCAGAATAACGAGCGATTTTAAAAAAGCTGTAAAAAACAAGAAAATCAATATTTAGGAATAAATTTATTATTTTCTTAAAGAACATAAAAAAGCATTAATTATTTTATTTTTTAAAAATAACTCCGGAAAGATGACGTCCGTTCAGGCGTACACATTCTGCCAATCGTGTTTTGAAACTATTCATAACATTTTGCAGCATTTCTAGGGGAATGTTTTCCACTTCCTGTCGGATCCGTTCTTTCAAGACCTGAATTGTTTGTGGTGGGTTATCTTGAAACACTTTACTTTTTAAGTACCCCCACAAGAAAAAGTCGCACGGTGTGAGGTCCGGTGAACAGGAAGGCCAGGTGATGTCCCCATATCGAGAAATCACATGATTTGGAAATAATCTGTTAACAACATTCATGCTTACTCTCGCTGTATGGGAGGTTGCTCCGTCTTGTTGAAAAAAATGTTGCCTCGTTAACTTCGTAGCGTGCAAGCTGTGGTTCAAAAAAGTTTTCCAACATGTCGGCGTATCTTTGTGAGAGTACTGTCACAGCATTGCCACGAGCATCTTAAAAAAAGTGAGGCCCTATGATCCCCGATGAAGACATAGCGCACCACACGGTAACTTTTGTGGAGTGAAGGGGTTGTTGATGCATTTGTATAGGATTTACGTCACTCCAGTATCTAAAGTTCTGTTTATTGACGTAATCGGACAAATGGAAATGGGCTTCGTCACTCATCCATAAGTTGTTTAAAATTTCTTCATCTTGATTAATTAAATCTGAAAATTCTTCACAGAATCGTTGTCGACTCACATAATTCGTGCCTTTAAGAGCCTGCACAATTTGGATTTTGTATGGATGAAGATGGAGATCAATGTGTAATATTCGTCTGACGGTTCGGTTTGAAATCCCAAGTGTAGTGCTATGCCGGCGAGCTGAACGACGCGGGCTTCGCTCGATCGCAGTTCTTACATGCTCGATATTTTCGGGCGCACGCACCGATTTTGGCCATCGAGGCTTCTTTTTTGTCGTTGACGAAGTTTCCTCAAAGTTCCTAACCCATTTTTTAATGGCACAGGCAGACGGCACTGGTTGATTGCGATTAATGTTAAAATGATTTCGAAAGGCACGACGCGCGTATGTAAGAATTACAATTTTGATAAAACGCCTTAACAGCATACGCGCGCTGCTGAGGGGTCCAACGATCCATTGTTACTAAATGCTAATATCAAGGAAACATGGCCGATAGCGTCCCTACCACCTCCGAATGACACAGCGCGAATCGCGGGCTTTTTAAAATCGCTCGTTATTCTGCCCCAGCCTGTATATGTTAACTAATATTATCTTAAGAAAAACCCAAACGCATACAATTCTTCAAGACACGTGTTGTTTACTCCGTGTCACTTGCTGCGTTCGGCAATATATTTTTGTGTTTGCGTTATATTTAGGTACCCAGTTAATAAAACAGTTTTAAATGTTTTGTAGGCATATCTATTTATTCAACTATGTTCGAATTGAAACCCAGATTTTAATCGCAATATTCTATTAGAAATCTTCTTTGATTTTCCGAACATAATAGATTTTATAAAAGGATAGAAAGATCCATTCATACACATCAGTCACGAGACACAGTTCACAATCAGTTACAACGGCTTAAATTGGTCACAGTCGTGAAAAGGAATCGGGTTAAATCAAATAATATTGTTTGATTGAACGGATTCCTTTTCGGCGAATCCTGCATTTCTAAGTCTATAAAAATGGATTGTTCGGATATGTATGAATAAACTAGTCATGAATATGTCTAATGGAAGTTTCTCCGATCAAAGGCACCACTGTTTTATGACTAACTATATGTATATGAATAGACCTAATTTCCCTCAGAGTCAACGCATAATTCCAACTTTACAACAAATTAATCAAATCAACGAGGGTGTAATAAGTACAAAGCTAACACACGTCAGCAAATTAATGTAATAATGTCTGAACTAATACAGTTACTTAATTGTATGTGTGTTGAGGTTTGTATGCGAGATAATTTATTAATTGCTAACCGTACAAATGTGCAGACAAAGAGTACATACATTGTTTTGCTCTTTGTAGGTTGGTATTTCTGTTATTTATTGCGGCGTGTAGATTTGGTTGTTATTGCTAATACCAGTGACATGTTTAAGTATCAATTAGATAATTATTGTTGTTTGTTCCTCTATATACTATGGTAACAGACTTGATTTAGCTAAAAAACACTAAATATACAAATAATTAATTTAGCTGCACACAAAAATAGCTTTCTGTGCTAGCATTGTCACCAACTGCAGGGGATTGATTATGACAAAATCAATACATATCCAATGACGCATTATATTAGATAATAATATACGTTAGTATCTTAAGATTAATAAATAAATGAAGAACTCCTTCAAAAACGGATGCTTTCAAACGATCGTAAAGTAATAATTTCATGTTTGTGTGTTAATTGTCTTATTTTTTGCATCCAGAAAAAGATTTACTACAATATTAGATGATCCAATACTCTTTTAAATATTGCCTAAAGAAATTAGCTCTTCTAATTGTAAGTCCAAATTTAAAGTATACAATGATAATAGCGCAGTATAAATAAGATTGTTGCATACGATTTTTAATTTTATTTAGCTATGTTTTGGTAATTCATTAAATGTACATATGTATCTTGTTCCTCATCCTTTATAACGGTATTCTCCCAATTCTCTATTTCTCTATCTCATTGTCAGTGTTCGAGCCGTTCTTTGGGAAAATCTATTTTAGTATAAATTTTGAGTTTATCGTTAATTAATCATTAATTTTTTTTCTTTTGATTGATTTTCCCGCAGTTCGGTAGCGTTACTACCGCATGCTATTTTATTCAAGTTTTCTTTTTCTTGTTTACGAAACGGGTATCGTCTCCGCAGACGGTAGAAGCAGTCCCCCCAGCTCGGTTTGGCAGTTGGCGCCGGTACAGCTTCTGACACACCGCAGGCATTCTTCCAGCCTTCCTCGCTCTAACAGTCGTTTCGGCAAAGCTTTCTGATAGACGCAGAGATTCCCAGCCACCCTCGGTCTGCCAGTTGGGTAGGCACAGCTTCTGACAAAACGCAAACATAACACCTGCCTTCCTTGCTCTGGCAGTCGTGTCGGCAAAGCTTTCTGATGCACGCAGAAATTTATTCATAGTCATTTTCGTTTCATAGGATCGGTTCCGGCACAGCTTTCTAGGCCGACAAAGCAAACTCTAACGTTAAAACCGTCCGTGTATTTTTGACCTGGACCGGTATATAAATTCTCGTGTATCACCAGAATTAAACAGTTAAAATTTCACGTCTAAATTTAAAAACGCTCCAACGTCCCGCGAATACTTGTTTATATTTACGATTGCACATAAATATGTTTTTGTTACTCACCTGTTTTTGTCATTGTACATACTTGAGTATGTGTCGTGTCTTTCGCACCTATTTTACGGGAATACATTCTTGATTTAAAACACACTTTCAATGTTTAAATTGTTGCGCACACCCCGATCGTAACCTTGGATACCACGCTCCAACACCAACAGCTACCACTCTGGGGTTAAAATATCATTGTATCGATGAATCAAGGCGCAACGCCCGCACAAATCAGAGCTTCACACATTCTGTTTGATAGTCGATTCGCACAGCCAGCGCCACCGTGCGGCTACTAGGCGAAACCACACGCGAAGATTTAGACAGACGTAAAAGTAAGGTAGTAATAAGTAATAAGCTTTAGAAAATAAATAAGTAAATGAAAAGCACATAAGTAAAAGAGATGTAGTAGGAAGTACAACGTCGGTCGCAAGTAACTCGATAGTACAACGTAGTCAACATTGCACTGAAGGAATGTGGAGAGTCGGTATAATTCGGACGCGAGAAGGTAGCCAGCCCAACTATCTTCACGATTCGTTTAAAAATCGTAATTCAGTATGTTTTGTAGACCGTCAATCAACAAGGTTTTGCCCGCCTCTTCGAGCTCGTGACGTGTGCTGCGCGTGATGGCGGAGTTTCCGCTAACTCAAAATAGTTCTACTGTAATAAAGGGTTATTATACTTTAGACAACTGCTGCGCTTTAAGAGATACTATTACTTTCGATGTAAACTAGGTTTAGTTACTTAACTTTTATGCAGCTTTTTCCAAGATTTCAACTCAGTAATCCATTTCTTTCAATTACAGGTGAAGACGAGTGGAAAGACACTTTACCGTATCAAATCACTGCCGGTGTAGTTATCATAGTGATGGCATTAGTGTTATTTGCTGCGGTTAGTTATCAATGTGCTGCTACGTGGAGGTGGATATTGGACAAAACATGCCGTGATACCTCAGATAGTGAATCTGCGTTGTCAAAACAGACCGCGATTCGTATTAGTCACTCCTTACCCGATCTGCAAACCGAACCGTTAAAGCAGGAATATGTACAAGAACACAAGGAAATGGTCAAGAAGGTAAGTTTCTGTAGGTTTAAGTTCACGGGTAGCTCAACGTGAAACTTGGTTCACCAAGAGAAATGCGTTGTACCAACTAATTGTAAGTTTAAAGTTGTCTGCTAAAGTCTTTGTAAAGTTGAGCAGCGAATATGAGGCGTTCAAATGCCGATTGCTAATTATCTACCACGTTCATTATAAAATATAAACTACTTTAGTAACCGTGAAATGTGTATTTTGTTTAAATTATATTACTAATTGCGCAAGTATCGTATAATGCAAATATTGCGTATCGTTGACCAGATACATCACATGATGCAAATGAATATATTTAAGGTTTCAAATATCTACACGCATAAATAAAATTGTAAGTCGCTTGGTATCTGACGGTACGCGCATCATGCATAAACTACTGAAAATATCGATATGTGACTTTATTTTAATCTGTCTGTAACAATTTGGAGATCATTTCAAGCCATGCTTAATGACAACATGGTGATCTGAAGTCATACAAATATAAAATAAAAGGAGAAAAAGTTTTGTTTTCTCGCAAGGTCTAGCCATGGAACGTATTCTCACCGCACTACCGCTGGGCTAGTTTAAGGTTAATTCATATCTGCAGACATTGAACGTGACAGATATGCGTCGTAGCAGACACGACAAAATATCTTATTTGTGTTGTTAGTAAGAGTATTCCTAATATTATTTCCAAGTAAGCATTCACAGACACAGACACATTAAAGCTCTCATAAACAACACAAATAAGATATTTTGTCGTATCTGCCATGATACATGTCTGCCACATTTAACGGCTACAGATATGAATCAACCTTTATATACCGACACAATATATGACTCCTTCCAAAGCGTAAAGAATCCACCCAAATTGAAAATAATCTGTAAAGGAATGCTCAGCCCCGCGGCGCACTCCCGAACAAAAACCACATGAATCCCATCCGGGCCAGCACCACCCCGCCGATCAAGACGACGCAGAACAACACAGATCTGGGTAGGGGTAATTAGAAACGAGGAAGAAACGGATCCCGCCGAACTGACTAGTTGACCACGGATAAACACAGAACTGAAATAGTTATTAAACGAATTACAAACAGAGACGGGATCATTAGCTTCAACGCGATCGAACTTTATAATATGCGGAATAACAGAAGCGCGTACCTTAGATCTGGCATATTCCCAAAAGTAATTTGGTTTTCCATTACATTAGTTTAAACGCTTTCGATGTACCAGTGTATAATCCTGAGAAATAACATATTTTGAACGCCCTCTTAACAAATCAAAGGCTAAATTATCAATTCTGTTCTTATAGATTCCATTTTTTATGATACTTCTTTTTATGACTTTATGATTCTTATAGTAGCTTGACTGAACCAATGCCGAAAGCGAGAATTATATGTAGGTTTAACAGATACATGATTTAAATGAAAAAAAGTCCAACGCCATCTAACCGTGAAGGTAAGAGGTCTGGTAGGTTCCGCATCAGAAATAGCAAAGCTATCAAGCAGTAGCAGAGTACAGGCACAGCCATCGCCCGCCTGAGTGCACCACACACATTAAATAATGTGTAAATTAAATAAACAAAAGAGAAGGTAGGGGTGATTGCCGAATGTGTCACACCATCAATCATGGACAGTACTGTTTCGAACTTATTAGTTCTCAGCAGTATGCCACGGGCGAGACAAAATCAACAACACTCCACCAGGCAGCTTAATGCACTGCTGACATGAAGATATAAATGAAAAATGTGCAACGCCATCTACCCGTGAAGGTAAGATGTGTGGAAGCGATGGTTGTGACTGTATTCCGCTACTGCTTGCTATTTCTGATGCAGAGGCTACCAGACATCTTGCCGTCACGGGTAGATTACGTTGCACTTTTTTCATTTATATCTTTATGTCAGCAGTGCATTTAACTGCCTGGTGGAGTGTTGTTGATTGTGTCTCGCCTGTGGCATGTTGATGAGAAGTAATAACTTCGAAACAGTCAATTCGTGTCTGGCGTGACACATTCGGCAATCACTCGTACCTTCTCTTTTGTTTAGGTACATGATTACTGATAATATCTCTAGAAGTAGCATGAAACATATCTACCATATCATCAATATCATCCAAAGCAAAAGCAAATTAGGCCAAAACAAGCTCGGGCTAGCTCACTTTTAACACCAACATAGTCCGCTTTATGAAAAAGCAACGAGATCTATCACATTTCAAATGTTGAACGTTGATAAATTTTAACATACAATATCCAATCGTGCGTGCTATAGATCTTTATTAGAGGGGAAGAACATTTAGAAGCAGAATGTAAAAAGCAGTCGCTGGCTAGCACCAAGTCCAGCAAGCGACCGCTACAATTGGTAATCGAGTTGAACTAGAACAAAGTGCAATACGATATTACGTTTACGAATTCTATAGATCTGTTGTCGTATTGAGCGGCGCTTAAATGGTCGTGATTAGAAGGACGCCAAGAAATAGAAGGTAAATTAAAGTCACCAAGAACTAACACTCTTCAGGACGATTGGTCGTGACTGCTTGTGGTTTTGAAAGAAAACACTAACAGGCAACATCAACATACGGAAGCAAATAAACACCACAAATTAACAGACGGTCACCAAAATATTCGACACTTATCCAAAGTTCCTTGGCGTCGCGCTGCAGATCCGCCATATGAGCTCCTAATCGCCAGCAAGACACCACCTCCGTCAAGTTTTTCAGAAGCACTAGAACGTCCCTTCTGTACACGACATAAATGTTAGAAAAAAATTCACTAACGTGAATGATCGAGTTGAGGGAAATTTCAGTTAAGCAAATAATGTCATAAGCAATATCAATTGATTGAAGATATAATTGGTTGATCTTCGTGCGTAAACCGCGAACGTTTTGAAAATACAGGCAAAGAATCATTGACGAAATTTTTTAAGTTTATCTAAAAATTCATGAATGCGACTTTCTTCGTCTTTCCCTATAAAGATTAAATTAGATAAACTTATAATTCTTGGACATAGCGAATTCCTTAGTTTTTCTCAACAATAATAATAATTTATTGGCAGGAGTAACATGAATCTTTACGTAAATTCTAGCATTGTCCTTAGTATTGGCAATATTTATGTTATGTAAGTGAAGACCGTTTTGATTATGAACAGCGGCCAGTAGAAGATTCTTTTTATTCCTCAATACGAATCTAACAATGAGATGCCCGCGCCCTTTGTTGGTAGAAGCAGATCTTAAGCGATGGCACGCATCAGTATTAGCACTTTACGGCTATCGAAATAGCTTTAACAATATTGACCACGTTTTCAGAATTAGTTGCGGGAATTCCTGATATTTCAATGTTGTTCATAGGGGAATACTCATTAGAGTCTTCAACCTTAAATTTTAAGCGAGCATTCATTGAAATGTTTATATTTATAATTTTATTGCTGTGTATAGCAAATAAAAATATTTAAGCTAAGACGTATTTGCAAGTTCTAAGAGGTGATTCAATGAACGTGTGAAAATATTTAAAGCCGTACTTCTACTTTATATGCCATATGATTTGATAAATGCAATGTGCGCAAAATATTAATTTCTGTTCTCTACGAACGGTCAACTCAGCATCCCCTGACCAGCGCAGCGTTAGAGCAACAGAAAGGCACGATAAGTGACGATCAATGGAACTCAAATTGTTAACTACAGTTGGTAAAAGCGGATCTAACTTACACATTTGCTGATTGGCCGAGTATGTGTGACATATGTACTCGAAGCAGTATAGTAACAAAAAACTGTTATTTGAGCTATAAAAGTGCGGCTGATAGATCCTTCTAGTTCAGAGATGCATACGATAAGTTACGTCTACAATATCCGAACCACACTTCATTAAATCGAATATGTTCCAATACTGAAACCTTAGCACCGTGCTCGTACAAATTACGTATCGTGGGAATTCTGCAGCTTTTCTACATATTACGCTTGATTTGGTTAAACTGGGTTTCATATTATATAAATTCCACACTTAGTATTTCAAACCAGACTCTTGAATTATTAGATACAACGTTTCATTTATATTAATTATCCGTAGCAGGTAGTTCAATATAGAAGATTTTTTATGTTACAGATGTTACTGTCTGGAAAGATTTTACTGCTTATTGGAAGTTAGTTTTAGTTAAACAGAACATTACGATCTATTGCAAATTAGGTCATAACACTACCTAGACATCTAACAAATAAAATTTCATATAAAATGTGGAAAGTAAACTATAATATAAGTTCTATTTAATGCAACCCTTGCTTCCTAGAGAAATACGTTTACTGTCTCTAAATAATATTTTTGTTTTATGTACGCACACCATTTCATTTTATTGTCAGTACTTACTATCTGTTTACACTGCCTTATGATCTTTTTTCTATTTTATCATAAAACCGCAAATGGAAATAACATAAGGTGGCTTCTATACCGGCACGCAAGATGTAAGCAATTGTAATTTTATAATAAATTATTTATTTAACCAGTTACTGATTCTAAGCTTTGAGACAAGGGCTCACGAAACAGACACGCTGCCGAACCGAGTGTATCTTGTTGGAGGGGACGAGGGAGGTGAATATTTTTGCTGGGAGCTCGGAATGTCGCGATTTATTTGGAGATGTTTGGCCCACTGCCTGGAAGCCACTGTGCAACGCGAAGGCTACCTTCCTTTCCACCGGGATAGCATACACCCGTTATTTGCGCCCTACAGAGCGTAGCAGAGAGTAGCTCGCACTACAGATGGAGCGATTACAAATATATGCAAAACAGGGTAAAATCTTTCTTGATAATAGTTTCAGCATCTTCAAGAACGCTAAAATTTATTTTGACATCCACCACGTGACCAATAATACGGCGCTAAATTTAAACAATGTGCGATGAATCGGCCAAAAGTTAGGTTGGATGACTTGATATCCAAAAGAGTTATTTGAAAAAGTTGTTTAGAATTCAATTCTCAGGCCGTGTGCAAGTTTTGTAAACATAATTAAGAACAATGAGAAATCATAATTTTTGTTTAATGTTTTTAATGTTTTAAATAAATTACATATTTCCATTTTTTTCGGTTTTAGTAGCTCAACTGAAATAAAATCTCTAATATCGTGGATAGTCAAACAATTTTGTCAATTCTTGCGAAATTAATATAGCTATAAAAGTCGATTTCCAGTATGACAGTCGCTGTTGCAACGGACTCTATCCAAAAGGAATATATAAATTTTACGAACATTTCTTATTCTAAACTACTCAGTAATCATCATTTTTATTATCTTTTTGTATAATGTACAATCAAGAAAATATATAATTTGTAATAAAAGTAATGTTTGCTAGGTAGTTCAGATTAAAAATATCTGTAAAACTTGGTTATTCCTTTCGGATAGTGTTCATTGCAACAGCAGCTGTCATACTGAAAACCTACTTTTTAGTTTTAGCTATATCAATTTTCAATGTTGCATGCAGCCCCAGAATTGAACCCCAAGCAACTTTTTCAAATTACGTTTTTAGATATGAAACTAAATAACTTCTTAACTTAAATAACTTCACTTTTTTCCGGTCCATTGTAATTTTTTTAAATTTACCGCCATACTAGCGGTGACGTAAAGTATATCAAAATAAATTTTGGGATTCCTAGACATGCTGAACCTACCCGCCAATAAGATTTTGCCATATGTTAATATGAAAAAAGAATTCTGTATGTTGCAACATTTATGCCGGTGACTGTATATATAACATTCAGGTTGATGCAATCTCCAGATCTCTTCTTGTTATAGGTTCCCAGAAGAGTTTTAGCTTGCCTCATTCCCTGGAGATTCTCCCAGTATTTGAATTTTCTCTGCTCTACTTCATTTCTGAGTTTCTCCAGTATTATGCTGCTACTTATCCCGCAAAAAGGTTCTGGCCCTACAAAAGGTATTCTAGCCCCTCTCTTAGCGAGATTATCTGTTATTTCGTTTCCTTCCACTCCTGTGTGTCCCAGACCCCACAATAGGGTTACCTTGTTCTTTTGGCCTAGCTGGTTTAGTTTTTGTAGACACTCCCAAACCATTTTGGAGCTGATTATGTTTGACCTCAGCGCCCTAATGGCTGCTTGACTATTAGACATTTTGATAATCTCTTGCTTGACGTAGCTTCTGTCAATGTTGACCTGGACAAGTAATAGAGATATAAGGAAAATGTTTTAAACTTTTATCAGTAGAATTGTTTCCTATTATGGAGTAATGTTCTTTCCATGCATATTATTAATAGTTTGGTGATGATATCTACGCTCGACGTGGTTATGGTTTGCAGGATATTGTCTTTCTTTGACTATGGTTGGAGTTTTACCTATCTGTTGATACATTTGTTAATATTCCAGTAACATCGAATTATATTATTTGGATTGTTCATTTATTCCTCAAAGTACTCTGCGTTCTTAAGAGCAGATCCTGTGAGACTTGTAAGCAGCTACTGGATTCAATATTTACAGTAAGAGGTCATAGTAATGATTAGGAAAAAGATTTTAGTCGGTAGTAGTTAACCTGCTCAAGGTCATGGTGAATTCATGGACTATTAGTCGTAATGGAGTTTGTAGCTTATGGATTTTTGGTAGGCCATACCAGTGCATAGGTTTGTTATAGTGTAGGAATAGTTTAAAGCAGATTTAGTCAATAGGGTTGTACTTCTACGGTGCATTATATAAGTTCTATCATACGGATCTGCAACACATCTTGTAGTTTACTGTTGTAATTTCTTGTGTCAATTGGAGCTGTAGCGTTTTCTTAATGCGCCTGGACGTATTTTGTGGTTTTGTGAAACTTTAAGTGTCTTAGGGATTGACGTTCTTCTATAATGTTATCCACTTCCCTTGCACTTTCTCTCTAAATTGCTTCCTCTACTACTGTTCTGGTTTCCATTTCTCACAACGAAATGCGTCTTCACGGGCAAGTATTAAATAATCCGGGAAACTTTTCTTTGTCTGTTTAGCAATCGAATGGTATGAGATGTATGGGCGTAATAGATAAGTTTGTTGCAGTTTTCGTCAGATCCATTTTCGCCCCGTCGTATTTGGAAAGCAGTTACATAATTTTTGTTGATATAGCTGTGGTTGTTTCTGGTTTTCTTTTTCGTAATTCATGAATTAAAGTAATGTCAAAATTGAAATGTGTGCAATATCAGACTTTCAAATTCAGTATTCTGTTCTACATAATTTATGTGCCGTAATTTATTAATGATAAAAACGGATCATAGACACTGCTCTAACACGACGTTTACCTACCTTTAGGACAGTCTGCAGAGATGAAATAATGTTTGAATTATTTCAAGAAACTTATACTTATAGAAACACATTTATCCAATATGGAAAATGAGGTGGTAACTAAACAGTCCTCGGTTTGGTAAGTCGAAATTAATTTATTTGTTTTATTAGATAACCGGTTTTTCCTGCCTGAGAAGCGTATTTAGATGCTTAGGCTTATATACTCCCTTATCGTTATCATCACCATCATCTAATATTATAATCCTTAGAAATGCGACTAACGTTTTCGTGTTGATTAATCTTCCCTCGCCCCTCTGTTAGAGTTTGTTATTCCTTCTGGCTGCATGTGTTAATTCTCTCTATTTTTTTCTGCTCTGACATTTCTCTTTACAATACACTATTCCCAGCGCTTGCATGTCCTGTTTTATCTCGCCTCTCCAGATCTTTTTGGACCTGTCTTTTCTGCTAGGCCATAGTGGAACCGATCGATGGTATTATCCTTTTGCGCGTCTCGGTTGGTTTCTTACTTATTATGTCTAGCCTAATTCAATTTAACTGTTTTTATATGTCTTTTGCTATGTTATTTCCGATGTATCATGCTAAACAAAGCCCACATAATCATAAAATCGACCATAAAATTGTTTATGTAAATGTATTTTTACCTATTTATTTATTTTGTCAACGTATGTAATAATTTAAACTAAAAACTTACTTATTTCGTATCTAATTCAATTAATGCTTGTAACCATGGATTTTAAGGCATTTGTATGTCCTCCGATTAATGTTCGACGAGGGATTTTTATGCTGTCGTATCGTTGGAAACGATTTCTATGATCGTTGCCGGGGTCCTTTTGTCTAGGAGATATTGAGTTTGTTGAAAACAAATGTGGAGGACTTCTTTTTCAGTTTTTCCTGAGTGTGGTTGCTTTTCGTATATTTATCTAGAATTTTGTAATTTCTATCACAATTCAAGTCCATAAAGTTTCACTTATAAGAATGAGAGTATTACGTGTATAGTGCTAAGATGATGGGAATCCAGTTATTTCGAGATTTGGGGTGGCCTTCCGGATAATCCTGGGATTTCAAAGAACAACATTCGAGGCGGTTTGCTGTGAGATCGTTGGAACACCATTTGGAAGCTGAAATGATTGTTTTAATAATTTATGAAACAAAAACTGAATATATGATATATAGTAAAAAAAAGGAAAAGCAAGAAATAAATATACAAATAAACAATCAGGAATTAAAGGAAGTGAATGAAACAACATATTTAGGATTACAATTACAAAATACCATGAAATGGGATAGATATATACATAAACTAATTGAACAAAATGCAAGATATGCGGCTTTAAATAAAGTTAAACCACTATACTACGCCCTGTTCGCTGCAAAAATTAACTACCTAATAAACATTTGGGGAAACACAACAACAAAAAATCTATCAAAACTACAAAGACAACAAAATAAAGTTCTAAAAATAATATACAATTTACACTATAGAACTGCTACAATGCATATTTATCACAAAACAAAAGAACTAAATATACAAGGAATAATAAACCTAAATAACATATTATTTCTACACAAAATAAGAAATAAGGAAATTAAAACAAACATAA
Source organism: Cetonia aurata (assembly GCA_949128085.1). NCBI lineage: Eukaryota > Metazoa > Arthropoda > Insecta > Coleoptera > Scarabaeidae > Cetonia > Cetonia aurata. Next base: position 7,775,624 of record OX421885.1, read on the forward strand.
GATTACAAACGAATAGAGAAATACATGATTACAAAACTCGCAGAGTATCGCACTTGAGAACTGAAAAATATAAACACCACAACTACAGTCAAACACTAACTACAACAACATTAAAAATGTGCAACAAAATACCGAAACACATAAAAGAATTACCCTACCCCAAATTTAAAAGTGAAATACAACAGATTTTGAGGAAGAAAAATTAATAGTAAAATCTAAACGACGACCATATTAGAAGAAAGAAACTGCTAGGAGGGCCTCAACACCGTTAGCCCGATATAGTAGCTCCCGTGGCGAAGATGAGGGATGGCGAGTAGCAACGCTACTAATATACATGTATTACATTATGTAGCTATGTATTTATTATATTGTTGCCTGTTTATAAATAAATAAAATAAATATAATATAATAATCAGTGGTTCTGCGGAGTGACGTTATCCTCCCGCGTCCCGAGGGTGATTGAAAATTAGAAGTTCGTTTGCGGTGTACTTAAAACCCAGTGGTGGGGACAAATTTACTTTTCGTGCCCTCTAACATTTGAGATCTAGCATATCTTTGGAATTAATGAGAGTATAATAAATGACGCTGAATGGTGTTTAGGAGAATAAAAACAGTGTTCACTTAATAAAAAATTTAATTAAAATTTAAAAGATTTATCTACAAGTTTCGTCGCATTTTCTATGTTTATTGAGAGCTAGCAAATCTATATGTCTCTCGCAGAAAAGAAACAATGCCATTTAATTAGCACTAGCTAACTGGGGAGGAATTTATGATTCAATTTAATGTGTGTTCTAAATATCAATGCTACAGATGTTTACACACATAATACTACTTAACCAAATTCAAACATAACGATAATCGTTACATCAACAAGACGCAGTAATACAACATAACAAAATCAAATACCACATTAAAACAACACAAATTAGTGCAACATTTTCGAGGATATCGTTATCGAAGCTTTAGGCACGAATCCTAATTCGATGGTTAAAAACGCACAATAGCACCATATTTATCTATAAGTAGTAAATATTTGCGTATATACATATGAACATTTAAATATCGATTAATAATTCAATGTTAATACCCAGAAATTATTATCAAACACGTCACAAAATATAGAATAGGTATCACAAAGAGTTTTACACATATTATAACCGATTACAAATTAATAATTGGAAAATTGCATTTGCTTTAATTTATTCGACTTATTATTACTGAAAAGTAGTTCTCCAATTCCAACTTTTAATATCCACAGCTCAGTGTAAATTATATAAATTATAGTAGTGATAATTTATACACACCGGTTATCGCTAAATATAACAAATTTATACAAATAAATAAGTAAAATTTACTTCTAAAATTTTTGTTCATTGATAAAAATAAAATTGATACGATTTTGTGTTAAAACATCTTAGCAGCATTTGGTCACCAATATGCGTATCGAGTAGGCAAATCCACGGATCTTGCACTAAACAATTGTTAGCGCGAGGCACAACCGATCATACCATGCTGGATTGCCGCTATGCTTACGAATAGGCTTGCTATAACGACACTTGGCGGAGAGATAGACAAGTTTAGGCCGGGCACGGGGTGTCCGCAGGGTGGGCTTTTATCCCCACTACTGTGGTCATTAGTTGTGGACGACCTACTGGCTATCATCGCAGCGCTTGGAGTCAAGGTGCAAGCCTATGCGGATGATATTGTAAAGCTGTTAGGAGAATCGGGAGAGAAGAAAATTTCCTCAGCCCTCCAACAGGTAATTAACGTCATTTGTAGCTGGTGCAGTAGGGAAAACCTCCACATCAATCCGAACAAAAGTACCATAGTACCGTTCACCCGGAAGAGGAGAGTACAGCATCTAGTTCCACCCACCATCCAAGGTGTGAAAGTTGAACTTGCAAATAATGTAAAATATCTAGGCGTCCTATTGGATATGACACTAACCTGGAATGCACATGTGGAAAAGATTGCTCACAAGGCAAAGTTATCCTTATGGACTTGCCGAAGAATATGTGGGAAATGTCGTGGGATATCCCCAAAGCTAACCTATTGGCTTTATGTGATGGTAGTACGTCTAACCATAACTTATGCAGAGATAGCATGGTGGCAGAAAGCGCTGCAAGCCAGAGCCACAGCAAAACTTGCATCCATACAAAGGATTCCAAATATAGCAATCACGGGACCAATGTCTTCTTCCCCGTTATTTGCATTGGAAATTCTTCTGGACCTACCACTCTTGCACATTGTTGTGGAAAAGCAGGCCAGATTAACTACATTCCGCCTATGGCACATTGCGAATCAATCGCCAAATACTCATGTCTATGTGGCTAACAAACTGCTAGAATCGGTCACTTCCGGCAGTATGCTGGGAATACCATCGGACATGATGTGTACTCGACCAATGATCGATACATATTTCACTACCTCCTTTCCAAACAGAGAGGAATGGCGATGTAACGAAAAGAACACTGACGCGGGCATACTAAAATCTATGCCATTAAGATGTGTGCTAAGAGATTTTGGATAAAAACGTAATTAATGGAACTCGAGGCTGATCTGGAGCTGTAAAAACACCCTAAACACAGTGGGGACGGCAAATAGCCTATCCCGAATCTGGGTACCTGAGCAATCACTCATTCATGACAATGAGGAAGCAGACACCCTTGCAAAAAAAGGGTGCTGCAGAGCATTTCTAGGGACCTGCCATTGGCATAGCACCTATTGCAGCTAAACAGCAAATTAATGTATGGGCACATCAGAAAGTGCTCCAGCATTGGAAAAATTGTCCTGGTATGGTATATGCGAAAAAGTGTATTTCGTTTAATCATGTCAAAACCCAGGTACTACTAGAATTTGATAAAGTAATAGTTTATGTCTTTACAGGTCACTGCAAACTCAGAAATCACCTACACAGAATAGGACTCTCTGAAGAGACTGAAGGCCGGCTGTGTTTAGAGGGTGAAGATCCAGTTGAGCATATCTTCTGCCACTGCCCCGCCACAACGAAAATCAGGTACAACATCTTTGGGAAGGTTGACCTTTCCTTAGAAGATCTGAAAACGACCTCATTCAAAAAGATTCTGAGCTACCTTAAGGGCCCGAACTTGTTGGATGAACTTTAAAGATAACATCCGCTCTAGAATAGACCCTAGCGGCCGCGGTGGGCGTGACGGATAATTGACCCATGCGGATGCCATCTTATCTCAATATTCAAAACTCAATACTCAACTTTTTTGTGTAATAGTTATTTAGATACAGGATTACGCCTTATTACTATTATTATTGCATTTGTAGTGTTCACAATACAGATCACTCATATTCTCATATTTGAAAGACAGATTGTTTGACAGCTATTCTGACAACCGAACTCAGAAAAACCTTAGAATATTCAGCACGGTAAAGTAACGGAGGTAGTTCAATTCGGTATGTACTTATTGTACTTAAAGTGGTGAAGTGGCGCTTTCCACCCTCGAATGAGTGTAGTAAGGCTCTACATTGGTAGTGGTGTAGAAAAATCAATCTACTCGAATTTCTAGTGTTTAGAATACGGATCCCTCATATTGGAATGACAAATTGTTTAACATATGTTTGGTACTTCAATTTGGTATGTACCTACTTACTGTAATCTATGTAAAGTAACGGAAGTGAAGCGTTGACGGGTCAATTTGTAGTTCATTCGGTAAAGTGGCGCTTTCTATCTTCGAATGAGTGTGGTAAGGTTGTACTTTCGGATGTGGTAGTCGAAAAGAGCCTTTGAATTTGCAACGATATCTTGATTTTTAAACTTCGAGGTTAAGCGAGGTTAAGCGAGATTAAGTGATCTAGTCACAAAAAAAAATATTTTGGCTGGTATAAAGAGAAGTAAGAAAAACATGACAATTAAAGCCATATAACTACTTAACGGTAAAAGATGAAGAGTTTTAATGTGGACTGTTGAGGGTACAGATTTTTTGTTATTTAATCGTGGAATAAAGGGTTTGACCAAATTATACAAGGTGTTCCGCATCCTAGAGTTGATTTTACGTAACTTCTTAGCAGCAAAAGTCATTTTTGTCCAATGGAACAGATGGTATAGTTTTAAAACATTTGATGCAGAACTTAATTCTCTACCGAAAAGTTATTATATAAGTATTCGTACACCTATCTCTATCTCTTTTTGTAAATTTAACGATTGTTGTGAAATGGTAATTTTTAATTTGTGTTTTTTGGAAAGTTGATACACAGTGGGCTATAGGTACTACGCAGAATTGCTAATCAATATCAACTATTTTGGTCTGTCTTCTTTTTTGAATGATACAACAAAACTTTCTAGTTTCTGGACAGTGGAAGCATAGAGGTAATTATTTTTTGCGCGTATAAGTTGTAAAAGTTAGTGTATTTTGGGAAATTGCAGTAAATTTTTTTGCCTTGTATTTTGAGGGTAAATAAATATAGATTTAGAACAAATCTCAACGACGACTGCTTTTGGAGATAAATTGTCAATACCTTCAATATAAGGAAGTTAATTAAGGTCGTCAGCAAATAGAAATTGAAGCCAGCAACGCTAAACTAAGTAATTAATGAAACTGAATAAATAAAGAAAGCAAGAAGGATTCTTTGAAGCAACCTTCTCCTGTCCATCCCACCATGAAATAGCACTAATTAGTGCTATGAGGTACTGCAACATCGCCTCAATTATAAAATGCCTGTGATCAATAAATCTATCTTTTTCTTACAGCCATAAATAACTGAAGTATACCTTTCCCATACCTTATAAGAGCGCAAAACAATGTTTAGCCAAATTAAATAGTGCCTCGACATAGAAATAGTTTCTAAACAGTAGTTATAATATATTTATTCCAATAACATTTTAGCTTTCTGAGTAATAAATTAAATTGTATCTTTCTTTTCTTTTTAGACTATACATGATCGCCAATACTTGGTAAAGTATGTGTTCCAATTTAATATGTATTACTAAATCTTGTTCACAAACCCTTATAGTTTGCATGTACCACATAGATAAATTGACACTTTAGCTTACCAGTAGATCCAACTTTTAGTGTGAGTAGTAAAACTCCCGCATCCTGCGCACAAATTGTGAGTAGCACAATGGTAAGAAAAGTCACAGAATTTTGATGATACACAAATAATGAATAATATCACTTTTTATCTTATAAGTAATAATACCATATGTAGGTGTAAAAATAATGACTTCGTGGCTGACGGTCCAGTGACTTGCGTGCTTGGTTATCAGTCACTGGGTCCGAGGTTCGAATCCCAGGGCCTGCTCTCAGAGTGAGGTTTTCGTGGTTTTCCTTGCTCCTTGGCAAATGCTGAGACAGAAACACCTTAAGTCGCACCACAGGCGCAGGCGTAATAATAACTCGGCCGGCCGAGGCCCACTGTAATTGGCGAAACCTGTTGGAGGATGTCAAGGCATGAATTATTATTATTATATGTATTTGTGTTTATATCGACGAATTGAATATTACGGCAAACTAGTTTTTCAATTGTACGGTGAGTATTTAAATAAACAAAAATTGAATCTATTTGCATAATATTAATAGAGAAGCATTGCAATCGATCAAATTAACATAAAATCATGTAACATTGCACAACGAGAAATCTGTATCAGATATTGATGTAAATTTATTAGTTACATTTAAGCTCTTTACACATCTAATCGGCTGGCCAATTGAGGTCTGTTTGGTGATCCAATAGAACAAAGGCTTTTTCCTTCCGGCGAGTACAGGATCTTGCCAACCTCTTTAGAGAGTTTGGACACTTCCAAACTATTTCTTGAATACAGTACCTATACTCTTCCTCATTCTCAGATTTTTAGCAACACATTCCGCTAACGCGCACCCTCCAGAAACCAAAAGTAGATCCTGTTGAATCTCTGTCGTTAGTTACACCGTGATTTTGTGGTCTTTCCCGTACTTGCCCATAAAATCCCCATAGGTGATTTTATGAGCAAGTTCTTTAACGGGGAGTTTACAAGCTGGGACATTCTGCTCGCCCTCCTCATGGTTCTCTCCAAAAGAAGAAGAGTTGAATTTCCTTCGTCATTAATTCGCTTGACCACCTCAAAACGCCCGTCCCACGATCGTTGCAATTTAGATGAGAAACTTCAATATTGTTCATGATTGAACAACCAGACCAGGTTCGCAGACTGATATCCGTTTTCATTTGCTCTCATGCCATAGTGTTTCTTTATTTAGTCAGTTGCGTCATGGATATTCGCTCTAACCGGATCGTGAATTTCATTAATTCATCTTGGCAAGTTGATGAAACGCAGTCATCTCCAACCATTTCTTCATTCGGTTTACAGCCGAACTTGAGGCGCCGTTTTCGTCCAAGAATCGTATTAACTGGGCTTTGGCCCGTTGTCTCGTATACCAGCAAGAACAATCTCGCTGATGATCTGCGATAACTTTTGATAAATACTTGATAATTGTGCTGTTCAAGCGCTCCACTATGCCATCCGATTGCGGGTGCAATGCCGTTGTTCTGGTTTTGCGTATACTCAATATCCTGCACACCTGCGTCCCTGGTCGGAGTGAAGTTTAAGCGGCACACCAATCCGACTGAATAATGCTTTATAACTAGCGTCTCACTAACCGTTACCGATTCCTGGTTCGGCAATGAATAGGCGTTCACACAGTTATTTAAGTAATTTATCGTAGGAAATCGTCCAGCTATATCAATTGCAATTCTTTCAAAAAGGCTCCAGACGTTGTATTGTCTCATAGGGACTCTCTTCCTTTGGGAGCTTCCATTGGCAGCGGCGCGAGTTATACGTACATCATCAAAAAGGCTCCAGACGTTGTATTGTCTCCTAGGGACTCTCTTCTTTTGGGAGCTTCCATTGGCAGCGGCGCAAATTATACGTACATCATTCCTTGATTGTTTCCATCATTTTACGCACCCCCCAGATGTCCACCCGATATGTCGTCATGAAGAAGTTTTAAAACTTCGGGAATTCTTGCTTTCGCCACCACAATCTGAAACTTACCATTCGTCCCAGCTTCGTCTTCTAATACTCGTCTCAAGAACCATCCCCCAAACTAACGAGTCCCATTGTGCCCTATGAGATTTTAGCGCGCGATTACGGAGCTACAGTTTCCCAGTTAGGCGGAACTTCTTGCATTTTCCATTCAATCACGTGCTTCAAAACTTTATTGGACTCTGGGTCAGTTCCGAATTGGTCTTTGCCCCAGCTGTCATTTATAACAGAAACTCGCAACAAACTTGCTTCGTCTTTCTCTTCGCCGCGACAAGACTGCGCGCAGTTCTTTGGGTGGGTTAACGAGTCAGCATTACGATAACTGGTTCCAGACCGATATTCTGAACCAAAATCATACTCTTGCAAACGTTATACACATCTGGCAACCCGTCCTGGGGGGTCGTGAAGCATAGCAATCACATCAATGCCGCATTGTCGGTTGTAAGCAAGAACTTCCTGCCATATGGAAGTGCTCTACAGCCATCTTGAACTTGGGATAATACGCCTCCATCCAAGGCCCACGTTGCTGACATCAATATCCAATTTAATTTTTTTTTCAGATTGTAAATAGTTTAAGATGGGTGCAGAGGTCAGCATCTCAAGTTATCTTTAAATGCATCCTGACAGCTCTTGTTCCAGATAAAGTCTCTACCCTCTTCAGTTGGTCTCATGAGAAGCTTGTCGATATTAGCAAACCCATGAACAAGCCGTTGGTAATAAGCGCATAGCTCAAGAAAGCTTCTTACTTCGCGTTTGTCCTTTAAGACCGAACAAGATTTAACTACTTCTATTTTTGTTGAATCATCAAATACTCCTTGTTGGATTGATTCCAAAACAGCTTGCACTACTACGGCCCTGATCTGCGCCGTATTTCGATTGATTACATTTGTAAGTTTTAATCATTAGTGCAGTTCCTATATTTATTTAAGTTACGCAAGTTCCAGGAAATGCAGGAAAATATATACCTTAAAATTTTATAATATGAAGTTAGAAATCTAGGTATACAGGTTGTTCTAAGTTAAGCGCGCACCATTGCTAACTTCGTTATTATTGGAGCTATGAAGTCAGTTAAAGGGGCATATTTCTGAGATTGTGGCCATTGTAGTAGTGAAAACAGAAAAAGAATTGAGCATCGCATTTTCAAGATATTCACTAAAACTTTTTTTTTTAATGAAGCAGCTTGTATATTTCACTGCAGTTTGAAAATTTAATTGTGAACTAACAGTTTTAATTCAATACTACGAGAAAATAAAAAAAAGAGATTATGATATTAAAGAAAATAATGTTTTTCTGCTAATCACTATAATTAAATTAAGAGGCAACTTCTATATTAAAAGTTTTACCTCGTGATTTTGAACCTGATACCTCTCGTTTACCGGACGAGCGCTCTGCCAATTGAGCCAACTAGGTTGACAGGTTCTTACAACTTGAATCACATCAAATACAGTTCTTAGAAAGTCGGCAATTATGCAAGTTGTGATGACATTTTATATTAACTCAGTACCTAATTTTAAAGAAAAATAAAGCAACTATGAAATAACAATTAGCTTTGTTTATTTAACCCCTGTCAGTACTAGCAAAAACAAGGTTCTGGCATTAGATGTATTCTCTCAAGATGACTTATGTGAATTAAGCTAAGAACTACTCTTTACGAACAACGAAAGTATTCGGCTATCTGAGTTCGTCGTGAGTAGCTCTAACTTAACTCATAAAAGTAAAGTGAGCTAAGAATCTGACTTAAAAGTGATAAAAATAATGCTTCTAAAATGTGATATGTTAGAAGCGTACATTATATGTAGAAAAAAAAAGGAAAGCGAGCCCATGAATATTATAGCGAGATGTATTCTGAACCTAACATTCCGAACTGTCGATATTTTTGAAGCTTTATAGAAAATTTAAAATAAATGAAAAGATTTTCAAAAAAAAAAAGACAAAAAGCAATTTATATTAGATGAAGAAACCGAAATTACTATATTAACTTATTATCAAGCACACAATAATTCTATTAGAGATTTATCAAGAGATGCGGGTTTTAACCTAAGCACTATCCACACAGCTTTTAAGAAAACTTAAATTTGTTCCTTACAAATATCAACCAGTGCAAAATTTTCACGCTTGTGATTTCGAAAGAAGATTGGAATTCTCACATTGGTTTATTAATGCGTGTTACGAAAATCCCGACTCTTTTAGATGTATTTTGCGGACTGATGAGTGCTCCAATAGTGGTATGTTCAACAAAAAACACAACATTATTGGAGTAATACTTGCCCATGATCATAATCCAAAAACTCGTTTTAGTGTAAACGTTTGCTGTGGTATTATCGGAACCAACATTTTAGGTCCGTCTTTTTGTAGTGGATCTTTTACAGTATGACACAGCGTCGTGTTCTATTTATATCGGAAATGTTAGAAAACTTGCTAGATGATTTACACTTATTAGACAGATCACTTGTTCTTTTTCAACAAGACGGTACCCCAGCCCATAATTATCATTGTGTACAGCAATTACTGGACAGATTATTTGGAAATCGCTAGATGGATATAAACGGGCCAGTTCGATGACCTCGACGGTCATCAGACATGACACTGTAGGACTTCTTTTCATGGGGACAGGTGAAAAGTGAGGTGTACAAGACGCGATATGAAACGCTAAATCAACTACAAAATTCCATTATTAACATCAACAGAAATATTGGTCCACAAATTATTTTAAAGGCAATTCACAACGTTTATAGAAGAGTAGTCAAGTCTGTTGAGCAAGAGAGCCATGTTTTTGAACAATTATTATTATAATATAAATTTGTAATTTTTTCATAGTGTTGTATTAAAACGTTTTTGTTCACAATTAAATTTCCATTCAAACTGCAGGGAAATATGCAGGATGTTTTGATTAGAAAAAGATAGTTTTAGTGAATATGTTGAAAGCGATACTCGATTGTTTTTCTGTTTTCACCGCTACAATCGCCACATAAGATCCTAGAAATATGCCTATTTAACCGACTTCGTAGCTCCAATAATAATGAAGTTAGCAGTGGTGTGCACTTAACTTAGAACATCCTGTAGGTATATGAAGAGGATATACTCAAGAAAAATAGATACTAATTCTAGGAAATAGATACCAAAATGCAAAAATACAAGTCGAAGTCTTTATATATTTTTAACCATTTAAGAGCTATATGCACTTGCCACAACATACAAATTCAATTAAAACTTAGAGTAAATAAGTTCGAATTTCAAGAGTAACTGGAAACCGTAAGTAACTGAATGCGACTGTACTTGCTTGCTATTTTAGTGGATTTGTAGAAGCAGTACATACACAGAAACGAAATCCAAGTTCAATTTTTCTAAAAGTCCTCCTAAACCAAATCAGAAATCGGAGCTAAAACATTTTTTGATCATATCAAGTTCGTGCCCTGTATCTTTATGTATAAAATGTAATGCAAGATGCCACTATCACCGCTTTTGAAAACTTTTTAATAAGAGGTTCACATAGAATATAATAGAATTACTTCTAAAAATAAAACGGAAAATACTTTGTTTTTTAATGGAACATTCAAGTTGAACTATAAAGCTTATTCAGAGCCAGTGACAGCCGAATTGTTTAAGACCTTTGTTGGAGTTTTGAATATTATTAGGTGTCGCAGGAACAAGCTTCTCTCACATCAGTCGTGACAACCCAACACTCTTAAAAGGAATTAAAGTCGTTCGTTACTAGATTTGTCTGTTTGAAAACGGAGAAAAGGCTATGGCTGTTAATATTTTTTATACATTGTCAAGCATTTCACACACAAGATATAAAGAAATCTAACAACACTATTTCCCATAGTCACTAAAAAAAAGTGTGTATGTATTGCCTTCCACTTAAATTATTATTAATTAATATACAGGGTTAGTAAAAAGTCCCGGAACGGTCGAATAACTTTTTTATTTGAAAATTATGATTTCTGAAATTTGGTATGGGGGTATAGTTAATATAAATGCATTTTATGCAATACAGTTAATATTTTTTTCACTTCCGGTTTAATCGGCAATACGTCCAATTTTTTTTTTTTTTAAATGGAACGCCCAGATTTTTTTAACATTTTTGAATGCAAAATAAAAAACTACGTTCAGGAAGTATTAAGATGTTTATTTTTATTCACAAGAAAACAGTTAAAAAATTAAAAAAGTGTCCTAATACAGAAAAATCAAAGTACCTTTGAAAGAAGTTGTTGTTTAGTGTTTGCAATATTGCCGATTAAACCGGAAGTGAAAAAAATATTAACTGTATTGCATAAAATGCATTTATATTAACTATACCCCCATACCAAATTTCAGAAATCATAATTTTCAAATAACAAAGTTATTCGACCGTTCCGGGACTTTTTACTAACCCTGTATATTAATTTATACAATTATAGGGAGTATGTGCACTAAAGAGCGGTGGATAATAGCATAATATTTTCAAAACTACTAAAATCTTTATTATGATACAAATATTTTATTGACGTATTGAACGTATGGTAAACACGTTGTCAGCCTCTGTCTTAATCAGAGTGTATAATTCATACAAAGGCTGATGCGTTTGTTTTATACGCAAAAACTTCAACCGTTTTCATTATCTCCCAAGAGAAGGATTACAAAGGAGATTAATAAACTTTAGATTTTGACCGCTGTTCTTCAACAAACTTTAACATGTAAGAAACTTTAAACCCTTTGAAAGCAATTCCCAAAGTGTTAAACTTGAAGCCACTTACGGCATTGTTTTTATAGTAAATGGATTAAATTCTAAAAACCTCAAACGTAAAGTTCCAATCAGAATGCGAATTATACTGGAGTAATTCACGTCAGACTTTGAATGAAACTTTAAGCATATTAAGTAAACGTAGACCTATACATACGCCTACATATATATCGCTGGTAAAGTTCTCTGACCTCATTAAATAATTATTTCATTCGAAATTGCGCAGAAACATGTTAGGCCTTTATAATTCAAAAATACAACGAGTCAACCTATTTATCCTCCGCTTTCACTTACTTAAAAGCAACTCGAGAAGGAATATATTTTAATATGAGTAAGAAATGTATGTATTATACATATATTTAAAGTTGTTTCAAGCGCTTGGTATAATAGAACAACAATGGAAGGCTCGTATCCTATAAGCTACCGTCGCAAAATTATCTTAATTGTTCTTGCAAACTTTTGAGTAACTGTCTGTTATGTATAGTGCAATCAATAAAGTTATTGCTTCTATTCTGATTCATGATTTATGCAGCGTTACACACTGGAGAACGGATTTCAGAGAAAATTGGGATTCTCAGTTAAGTTCCTTGACTGACGTAATACGAGTATTTTATAATAAAACACAATTCACACACATACACTTGTAAGGTGTGGTCTTTAATTCGTACTTTTTTACAAATTATTTTGTAATAATAATGGTTTATTGTCGTGAATATCGCGAGAACATAGACACTGTCATAAACATACAAACAGAAATATATATAACATAATATTGTCAAAAAAAAATAATAAATAAAGAAACGAATACAAAAGTTATATATAAATAAAATCGACAACAGCATAAGAGGGCATGGGCACGTATATAAATAAAAAAAGTACATAAAGATGTTATCAACTACATTAATTGTTAATTCATAAACTCGTCGATTGTATAAAATGAATTATTCTTTACATATAACATTAAAAATGGCTAAGAAAATAATATGATTGCATTTACTACATTTCTTTTTTTTTGTTAGATTGACTATTATTTTGGTTAATTCAACAATATTTTTTTAAATAAATAAAAACACAAAATTTGTGAGATTTACACTTTATTAGTCGGATGTTAAATTGACAGCTGTTTAACTTATTTAGGTAAAGAAACCAATATATTAGAAAGATTTTTGAAAAAACAAAATATTAAAATTGCATATAAAACTAATAACAATTTAGGGAAGTTCATAAAAAACAATAAAGATAAAACGACGCGTTTTTGTAAATCGGAAGTCTATAAATTAACATGCGGCACGTGTACAAAAACATACATTGGACAGAGTGGACGTTCTTTCAAAAAACGTATTTCAGAGCATTTGTACTCATTTAAATATAAAAAAAATGATTCGTCGTATTCCAATCATTTAATTAAAGAAAACCATAGTTTTAATAATAATTTTAAAATTCTTCATGTTGAAAACAAGAGTAAAAAATTAGATTTATTAGAAGCAGTTGAAATTAATAAACTTACATTTTCAGATGATTTACTTAACGATAAATTAGACCTTAATCATTCTCCATTATTAAATTTATTCCTCTCATAGACTTCAAATGTAAATGTTTCTTAAATTTTAAATTTGTTATTATCAGTTTTGTTTTTAATGATGTTTGTGTAGAGCCAAAAACCGTAGGCACATTTTTTAAATACTGATGTTTTGTTAGGTTGTTTTTAAAAATAGGAGGCTGTGCGCATGTGTAGTTTTAGTTTATAGTATTGTATATTTTCTGACGAAGCCGTTGTACGGCGAAACAGCTGTCAATTTAACATCCGACTAATAAAGTGTAAATCTCACAAATTTTGTGTTTTTATTTATTTAATATGGATTTACATCAAGCCGAATCTATTAAAATATTTTTTTAACAAATCCTGTTTTGTTAATTTGACACCTGTCGTTCTCTCAGTGTACAAGTCCATACAATAGGTATCAAAGACAGAATGCTTTTCACACAAAACCAAGTCGTTAATGTTGATGGACGTGCAAGTATGATTCACATAGAAGTGCTTTTAATAAGGCAATGGCATGTTTTAGCTAATTAATTGTTGTTGAGCTTAAAATGTGTAAAAGAGGCTTGTTGCTATATCTAGAAAGGAAAAGTCGGATTAAATAAGTACAGCGGTACATTACCTATATGTATTGTTTAATAAATTGAGGAAACAGAGTAAATAATAAGTTTTATAATTATTTTATTATAGAATGAATGCAGCTGTTTTAATTACTTACAAGCTACTAAATAACATAAAACCACAAAATTCTCAAATAAAACTCTGTGATCATCAAAAAAATACCTGAATTAAATCTAGAACTCAAGTTTTCAAGTGCATACATCAAAGTACATAACTCTTCGGGCACTAAAATTTTAAGTTACATTTCAATTAATTTTTAAAAAGTAATTATGTAAGAAAAGAGTCATAATTAATTAACATTATTTACACTTTTAGCGTAGTGCAAGCTAATTAGATGATGTTTTAATGGCTATTAAAGAAGGAAGAAGTCATCCACAACATACTACGTTCAGCTTTTTTGCTTTAAAAATACCGGAATGTAGCAGAACTTTATAAATGGAATATTATGACAGTTTTGTTAAGAAGCAAGATAAGAGGAACATCTAGTAAATGGCGCTCAATGAATGTTTCGCAGACTAAAAGCTTTTTTAGAGTTAATACTTACCCTAAAATGAAAGCACTAGACATAAAAAACGGAAGTGAAAGAAACCATGGCTATCAGCATCTAGCTAAGACTTATGTATTTTGATTTATACTTGTTTTGATAATTTATAAATAAGAATTATTTTTAAGGAAATTCATGAAATGATGAACAAAAAGACAGATCCATGTATGGAGAGATATGAAAGGGAATGGCACGAAGTAAGAATAATTTCGGGCATTCATATAAATTCCAACATTTCGGCAATAGTATGTCATGAACTTTAACTGGTCTAATAATATTTGAAATTGAGAACTTTAAAATATACCTACATATTTAAAGTCATAGCAGTCACTCGTCAAAAGTGGCATTCAAATTATCAGTACTGAATAAATAATCTCGCCTAAAATCTAAATTGTAATAATGCATAATGTCTCAAGCCCTAACATCTTGTATTGACCACGAATAGCGCAGATTAATCTAATCACCAAATCCATAGGACGATATACAGGCTGTCTTTGAATGAACCGTACCAAAAATTAAAAATGGAATGCAATTATTTTAAAGATGAATCCAAAAGATTTTGCTTCTATTACAACACAGACACCACAATTAAAAATCCACTGAAAATTGTATTATATGACACCGATGAAATTAGAATGTGTAGTGTACATACCATGGAACTAAACATGCATACATACGGTATATCGATGTTTTTGAAACATCGATACTTTTTAACAAATATCGATGGTTTCAACGATATATAATTGTGAGTTGAAGACAAACAAGATATATAGCTGCATTGAAAGATTATATTTAGACAAAGATGAAAGTTTTCTTTTGAAAAAGTGTACTAACTAAAAAAAAAATTATGTTTAGATAAAAGTTGTACCAGAAAGTGACTTTCTTCCTCCATAAGTGGCATGTTGTTGGCGTAATTTTAATGTTATTTAATATATTTGATAGTCAGTATTTGAATTATGTTGAAAAATATTTGATGTGTGTCTTAATTTGTGATCTTCAACCCTTCTCTAATAACAATCATCGATTGTTGACCAGTCAGTAGTCCTCATGTTAATAAAAAATGAAAAGTTTTGCTTTTGAATAGTTTAGCATAGAAAACTTTGAATTTTGGTAATTTTATTCCTTGAAAGTTGGTAGTCTAAATCAATTATCTGTTTTAAGACAGTGGTTATTAGTTGTTTATATTAGCATGATATTTAAAAATGATCAACAACGGATCACAATTTTACTAATAAATAATGCTTTGGTTGGCTGAAACCTTTGCTTTTATTTATATTAGAGGTTAGTGGACAACGAATGAGTAACATTCAGATCTGAAGTGAACAGGACACATAATCGAATTCACAAAAATAATTGTCGGCAGGCAGTTAAAGTATCCAAGTGTTCACCCATCTATCAAGGCGAATTTGCTGTCATTGCTTTATTACATTTATCATACATCCTCTATCTTTGATCACAACACAACAATTTTAAACTTTTTGACTGATGATTCTAAATGTACCCTCATTTTTTTTTTCTAATAGCTCTTGTTTCCGAGTTATAGCTTTCAGTAAAACAGTTCTTTCTTACACGGTTTATTTGCTGCTATCTAAAAAGTTATTGAGTTATCTTACTATAATTTGATATGGCATCACCAAGTTTTTTCAACTTAACAGCTTTAAACATATTGTTGTATTGTAAAAAGGCCCATATGCCATATTTTCCAAACTAGAGCTGATACAGAAATGTTTATCACAGGTTTGAAATCGTCATTGAAAATTAGGCTAGAATCATGTGACATAATCCAATCATCAGAAATGCCGTTGTGCACTGTAATAAGTGAGATCTCCAAAGTAAGCTGAAAGTGAATCAACCAGTGTATATCAATTATTATTATTATCGATCAAAACGGCTTTGCTTCCACTTTTTCTCGGTCTTTTGCTATTTTCTTCCATATAGTTATTCTTAACCAAATTAAATATTTACCTTTTTTATATTTATTATCTATAATACTTATACATAAGCATTATAAATAATAGTTAAATAACAGTAAAATAAAAAATAAGTATATAATTTTTTATATTAGTGACAGCTTGTTTACGACTGTAATATATAAACAATTAGTATAATAAAATTTGCATACTAAGTTTTCTAGTATTCTTATGAATGTACAGTTGACGAAAATAAAAAATAGGACAACTTTATTACTCTAATGTAATTGTAACTTATGTCAATTTGATTTATGACAGGATAACAGGTAAATACACTGCGTGCAAATTCACGAGGAAATATTAGTTTACGAAAAGTTTCCGAAAGATTGACAAAAAGAATAGAGTAGTTCATTTATTTTTCCAAAAAAGAACATCTGTAAAACATCTTTAAATTAAATTAAAGTTTCAACAATACAACCAAATAATAGAAACATTTAAAAATTAATATTTAATAATGGCGCCGTTTTTGCGTATAAGTTCGTTAAATCTTCTAGGCAATGAATTGTATAAATTGATACAGTACTCTTCAGAGATAGGTTCCCATGCATCATTTAGCACATTTAATAATTCTTCTGAATTTCTGGGTCTAACATTGCGCTTTTCAATGACTTTTACTAAAAACCCCCAAACATTTTCTATTATATTTAAGTCTGGACTTCGACTTGGCCAGTCTAGAACATTTATATTATTTTCTGTAAACCAGTTGGTGACATTATTGGCTTTGTGGATTGGACAATTGTCTTGCTGATATATGTAATCTTGTTGCGGAAAGAAATGGGCGACGGAAGGTAGCATCACATTTTCAAGTATCTGTATGTAAGAATTGGCGTTAAATCTGCCTTCAATATGCCACAAAACACCTGGTCCGTGTATAGATATCCACGCCCACATATTTACCGAAAATCGTCCACTTTTATCATTATTACTAATGTATTTTTCTTCAAAGCGTGTGTTTGCGTGACGATACACTCTAACTCGACCACAATTCATTGATTGAAATATTTTCTCATCAGTAAAAATGACATTTCTCCAAAAATCTATATCAAAAACAAAAAATTCCAAAGCAAAACCTAGACGTGCTTCCTTATGTTCTTGTTTGAGAATTAGCTTGCGAGCAGCATAACGACAACGCAACTCCGATTTTCTTACACGACTCTGAGCTGTGCGTAAAGACCCAGGGTAATTACTAGCTGCAACTGCATCAAATACGCTATCGAAAGGATTTTCCCTCAAGTGCATTACCAAAGCATCATCTTGCAAGGGTGTAGAATTTTTAGGTCTTCCCGAACCGGGCTGTCTATTAAGAGTTTGTTCGTTTCTCCATTTCTTGAGAATTTTATGCACCGTATTACGATTAATATTATACAATTCTGCAATTCTTCTTATAGACCAACCATTTTCTGCTTTGCTAATTATCCTTGCTTTCGATAAAAGACTTAGCTGCGGCATTTCAACTTTATGACAAATATATGAATTTATATGTCAAACTGACAGACATACCATAAAAATGAAAGTCGCATTTAAGACGCTTACTTTTAGTCAAAATGCGTTATAAAAGTTGTCCTATTTTTTATTTTCGTCAACTGTACATACAGTGTATTTTAGAAAACTAGAATTCTGGTTAGATTAAGGATGTATTTGTTTTTTACCGATCTAAAGATCACGTAATGCAGAAACCTATAATCTGGAATAAAGATAAAGCATAACAGAATTGAACATACTCTTTGTATTTTTTTACATATTATGTAACCCTTCATTGAAGTTAGAATGCAATAATATTTTTCTGTCTTGGCACACCAATAATATGTCCTTCTGCATTTTCTTGATTTACCTGCAAGTAAAGTAGATACCTACCAATATTCTATTAATTTTCTTTTCGAAAGGTCGTAGCCGGGCAAACATAGGTTGCCGGCTCCAGGGGATTTTTGGCTGGAAATTGAGATTGCTACATATTTCACTCCATAGAAGTGGCATACAGCTTAATTTTCAGATATTTTTTTTTTAATTTTAATTTTACAATTGAATCCGATCGGAACGTAAAGAAAAATATGCAGTTTTTTATAATAATTCGGTTTCCGTCGATCACGCGCTAATTTTTCTTTTCTTGGTTGGTTTTTCCTTTTTTACTCGAAGACCCCTTAATATTTAGAGCTGAAAATTGATCCCCTTCTAGAGAGCGAAATATAAGCCGCAATCGTCAATCAAATATCTCCTGCGCCCGGCAACCCATGCTCACCCGAATTCAGCGTTTCTAGCTTTTATTTATTTAGCTGGCATATACATAACCCATTCTATAATTGTCGTGTCATCCCTAAACCTGACTCTTCTCGCAAGATTTTCTGCGCTCAATATTCTTGATAATGATCCGACTACTTTATTTTTCTTCAAAATTCTCTTATATATTTCCATTTCTTGTTTTTTTGTCTTTACTCCTAGATATTCAAATACTTTGAACTTAAGATATTTATTCTAATATTATTTTCTCTCTCATATCCTCTTTTGTCCAATTATCTGTAAGTTTGTTCGCTACCTCTTCAAATTAACTAAAAAAAGTTCTTAAAACCTTTTTTGGCCTAGTTAACGAGACTACAGTATACGTACACGATACTCTATATTTTATGATTTTAAATCGAACCCCTTCTTTGAACTTTTATTATTACTTCCACTACTTAAACAGGTTCATCAAGAGAGGGTCGTCTTGTTTCAAACCTGTTTTAGAATTGAATTCTATACAGAATATTCCTATCTTCAATGTATTTCATGTTATCTGATACTTTGAAGAATACTTCAGTATTTAAATCTCCCTAAGATGCATAATTTTTTTTATTCTCACAGGAAAACTATACATATATAATATATCCAATAGTTTCGAACTAGACTTCATAAATTTATAACAAGGACGAAAGAACCTGGTTCCTGAAGGCGGTGTTTATGATCGTCGTTAGTTGGAACACTTGTTTACAATTGTGACGTGATGTTACGACCGTTCTAACTACTTAGTCTACTTAGCGCACCACCACAGCTAGCGCCCTGCAAACATAGGTTCTTTGGTCCCTGTTAGTAACACTAAAATCAACAATAGTTTCTGTCAGTAATAATCACGCAGGAAGTGGGTTGACCATGGCATATTTGACGAAATCTTTAATCCCGATTATTAGCATTGTTTGCTAAAATTTATGTTTCAAGCGATATAAATCTGATATAAATGGCCAAAGTTGGCCATTCAACACAGTAAACCGACCTATTAATCTGTTTACGGTCTGCGATTCTATAGGACTTTGTAGACACTTTTGCCAAGTTTATTATGTGGCCGTAAATTACAACACTCGGTCGTACATTAACCTTTCTGGTGTTTATGGTGTTTATAACAAAGTATCTAATAAACACCGTAACAATGTATGCATTAACTCACAAATGTAAATCTTTCGTTTCCAAAACAAAATAAGAATAGTAGAATAGAAAACGCAAATTTTTAAATTGATATGTGATAGTTTCTACTTTACTCTTTCATTTTTTTTTATTTCTAACGAACGCAAACGAATATTCAAATTCTATGTTTGACCGAACACTGGTTGAAATCAGGCGAAGAGAGGTTTGCAAAAATTGACGGCTACACACTTATCTCTTGTTACACTCGACCAAATAGGTCTCATGGAGGATCTTGTATATATACAAAAATAGGATATCACTTTGAAAATCTCTTAGATATTGAAAAAGAAAATTGCGAGATGATAATTGAATGTAGTGCCATAATATGATGTAAACAGTTTAGAAGACTTATAGTCTTAAATATTTATCATCCTCCACTAGGTGATATAAATATATTTTTTCAACGACTTGAAAATATTCTGGAATTAATACCTTCCAAATACAGCACTTACACATTGATACTAACAGGGGACTTTAACATAAATTTTAGGAATGATACAGATACAAATGTAGAAAGGTTCTTGGACATTATGGCATGTGATGTGCAAATGAATCAGGTCCATGTTTAAAACAATTAAGTTGATGATGGTCAGACAAATATGAAACGTTTTGGAAAAATTTTGAGAATGTTAGTTGTTTTTCTTACTCTTCAAATAGCGCGAGAAAGAAATACAAACGAAAAACAAGAAAAAACAAACACTCTAGAATTACTTCAAAACTAAAAGCAGTACTAGAATCCGTATCTCTTGCCGTACTTAGATCCCCATAGAAATCATTCTTATTTTGGACAGAATATATAACTTCCCAATAAGTCAGTTCGGCCCAATTACTTTTACAAGACTAATTTATCTGCATTTGAATTCATAAATCACTTATTTGTGAAATTAAATCTCTTACTAGATCAATGTTAAAAATAAAACAGGTGTGATGATGATTGCATCAGTGCACAAAAAGAATTTGATGAAGCACAAATTCTGAATTTTGTCTTATGTTAGTGATAGGTATTTAATAAAATTCTCTTTACGTTAAACTTTCTTTCATTCACCATTCTATACTGACTGAATATTCTATCATGTCAAAAATCAAGGACAAATGGCATTTATAAGTTTGAAAATAAGTTCAAAACAAAAGCATTTATTCGCTGTAAATACATTTTTTAGTATATATGAACGCGGAGTGGAGGCAACGTTTTTTCTTCTACTAGAAATTAACCTCCCATATTGTTCCCACCGATATTTGTTTATGTTTGTGCATTACATTGAAATGAAAAACAGTTCGATGTGCACGAAGGCGTATACAGCGGCCACAAGTACTGAAGTGAAGGTGGGTGTTAGGTGTAGGTTCAAAAATTATGTCCCCAAGCATTATCAAGGGATAAAATAACTACCTTCTCAGATCCGTAAATAAACAACAAGTATAGTATTTTCGAGTATATAACCATTGGGTTACACCAAATTTTACATTCTTGCAAAAGGCCTACGCCTTGTACAAGGGTGTGGCGCACACTAAAAATTATTACAGGAAAATGAGGAATTTACTATACATATTTATATAACTACAATGTAAAGGCGCGGGCTATATATGTATACATGTGTGAAGAATACACACTAATTTCTTTGCAAAAATTGAAACATGCCTATTAACCAAACCGGAACAACCTACCTTCACACTGCAAAGTCCGAATTATTAGCTCAATTGGAATTTTAAAGACTACATGTGTTGTTGTTGAGGACCTTTATTTAGTGAAGAAACAATTTAATTTTTAAATTTTGTGTGGAAATAGAATGTTATTAACCTTGTAACCGACAAAATTCCATACAACAACTACACGTGGGGTAAACATTGGGCAAATTATGCAATAACTATCAGAAGGATTAAATGGCCATAAATATACTAATAATATTACTACCTTAGAGATAACACCTAATTAATAATTCAAAACATACCTTTATCTTTAATACCTCTATTATATAGCAAAGGAATGGAACCACAAAATTAGAAATATGCTAGAACTCATTCACATAAAACAATGAATAAGAAATTTTGTCAGTAAGGTGAACTATTAACTAGATATTATGTAAAATATTACAATAAATGTTGTTACAAATCAATTATCCAGTGATGGGTGGAGACTGTGGGTTGAAAACTATAACAAAAATTCAAAAGAAAAAATTAAAAAATCCCTTACCACAAAAATTAAAAAGATAAAAATCTAAATACGTATTTCGGCAACTAAGTTGCCATCTTTCAACACCAGTGTTATTCCACTAGTGATTTGGTGAAGAGCTTATCTTCCAAGGTTTACCTTAGCCGAAAACACTACGTTTAACACTACTCTTGTTTTCTACTGAAGATTGCAACTTAGTTGCCGAAATACGTATTTAGATTTTTATCTTTTTAATTCTTGTGGTAAGGGATTTTTTTCATTTATTTCTTTTGGATTTTTGTTACAAATCAATTATACAATTTTTACATTCCAATCAATTATAAGACCATTTAAATATTTTGTGTTAATATTGTAGGTTGCCTCCTCACGAAGTCATTAAATAAATTACAAAAAATTGAGGTTTAAAAAATTTAATTTTGGAAATTCAAATTGTGAAGGATTTTAAAAAATGAATTTATTCTATATGCGTCCATTAAAATGACCCGAAATCGACCGTGCTACCAAAATGGCTTTCTTTTGTTACACATACTTAGTACTTTAGAATTTTAGGTGATTTTTCTATATAGTATATGCTGTTCCTATTACACACAAACAAGTACGGTGTTAGATATGTGCGTGAGGAAACTATATACCATCGGTAGTTCCCCCACGTCCAAATGCACAAGTAGTTAAAAGCGAGCAAAATTATGCAATGTAATATTAACACCCATGTTTCGGCAAAGAATTTTATTTTACTCAAAAGTACATTTGTTCCTATGCGCAGTTAGCACTAGGAGTTGCAATTATTCTGCTTAGGAGTTGGTTGCAGCCCAAGTACAGTATCTACTAACATAAAGGGCGTATGCAGTTGGAAAATCCATTGAAATGGTCCAATGTTTATGTTCCTTTTTCTCAGCTCTCACTATATATTTATGAATGCGGTTTATTTTGTTAATTCCATAAAGTGGTGGAATTACTTTATATGTCATATTAACAAGTTATATCATCAACAAATATTTTATTTCTTTGTGACAAAAAACTCATGTATCTTTCTTATGTATGAGCATAAATAAGTTAATCCCAGATCATTTTTTTTTATATACAGGCTGTCTCACGAGAGGAACTGCATCGATCGATATATGAAAGAGTATACATTGGAAAATTCTGAAAATTGCACAATAGACTAAAGTCGACGTGTGCTATTGAACTAAAATATTTTTAATAATCTGACGGATCCGGTTATACCTGAAGTGACTGTCAACTTTGTTATTTTAAATGAAACACCTATATATTATTACACTTTTTAATTCTTCGTTCAATTTTAAGGTAATTTTGATGAAGCAACTATGTTGTTATTTTCAACCATCTTTGAAATATTTGCATTTCTTTTAAATTTTTGGCAGATAGACGATTGCATCTGAACTTCTGTAACTCTAAAAATATTTAACTTGGAAAATTGTTTGCAGAGCTGTTGACCGTTACTTACCGAACTTAGCATTCGAAATTAAATGATTTTTTTTTAAAACCATTATACAGCGTGTCCGAAAATTACAGTTAAGCTTTCGAATTGAAAAAGTGTAAAAACTCATTTTTTTTTTTTAAATACCTACAACTACCTAGTTTTCTCTTTCTCATCAAACTGCCCTTACAAAAATGCAAATAAGTCATATTCATTATGCATCTAAAATGGATACTGTTTAAGATAGCTATTAAAATATGTTTATATGGTATATGAATGTAGCTTTTGGATTTTTTTAAAATGTCATCCTGCTTTGGTATATCTAATTGTAAGTTAGACATGACCATTCGAGAAACAAGCATTGGTGTGGTAGAATTGCATTCCCATGAAGAAAATTGAAATGGTAGATATCAATAAGTAATTTTGAATCATAAGAGATACACGACTTTTCTTTGCAGGTGAAAGTTATTATATTTTACAAAATTTTGAAGATATGTATTTAAAGAATTTATACCTGGTCAATCTTAGACAAATCTTTTATCAACATGACGGCGCCCCTCCTCACAACGGTCACTTGGCCAAAAATTTTTTGCAGGAGACATTTTCTGATGAGTAGATAGCTAACGATAGATCGTTTTTATGGCCACCTCGCTCCCAAGACTTGTCAGTTCTGGATTTCTTTTTATAGGGCACAATAAAGAATCGAGTTTATGCTACTCCACTAACCGCCAAAGAGGATTGTATGCTTAGATGAAGACATGCATTTGAAAGTTTGAACCAACCATCAATTAGAAAGGCTACTTATGAAAAACTAATTTGGTTGCGAAAAGTGTCTGGAAGTTCAAGGACGTAATTTTGAATATTTATTATTGCTGTTTATCTTCTTTTGTAATTTAAATATGCTGTCTTATGGTTTTACTATGAAGTATTCTAAATAAGTTTCTATGTTTGCATTATTAACAATAGGTTTGTACTTTTGAATTTTTGCTTTGACCGATCCGAAGTTTTTAAAATTCTGTATTATTCGTTTAACTGTGTTTGGTGACGGCTTCTGCTTTTGAAGATACTGGGCGGCGAAGGTGTTACATCAAATATTACTTTATTGCATTCTCCAAATATAATAAACAAATTTAAATAATCTTCATACGTATAATTTAAACGCGCCGGCATTGTTTATAATTGAAAACTAAGTGACATTTCATCAATACTGGATTGTTTCTCGAATGATCATGACTACCTTAGATATACCAAAGCAGGATGACATTTTAAAAACTCCATAAATTACATTCATATACCATATAAACATATTTTAATTATTATCTTAAAATGTATCCATTTTAGATGCATAATGAATGGCTTTTTTGCATTTTTGTAAGGCCAGTTTGATGAGAGAGAGAAAAATGGATAGTTGTATTTAAAAAAAAAAATGAGTTTTAACACTTTCTCAATTCGTCAAGTTTAACCGTAATTTTCGGACACGCTGTATAATGGTTTCGAAAAATTCATTCGGTTTCGAATGCTACCCTATACGGTCAACAGTTCTGCAAATTTGCAATTTTCCAAGTTAAATATTTTTAGAGTTACAAAAATTCAGATGCAATCGTCTATCTGTCAAAAATTGAAAAGAAAATGCAAATATTTCAAAAACGGTTGAAAATAACCACATAGTTGTTTTATCAAACTTACATTAAAATTGAACGAGAAATTAAAAAATTTAATAATATATAGGGTGTTTCATTTAAAATAACAAAGTTGACGTTGCGTCAGATTATTAAAAATATTTTAGTTCAATAGCGCACGTTGGCTTTGTATACTGCGAAATTTTCAGAATTTTTGAATGTATACTCTTTCATATATCGATCGATGCAGTTCCTCGTGAGACACCCGGTATAAGCAGCTGTTAATTCATTAATAAAACAAGAATGAGTAAAATCGCCTTAGCAGTTCCTGGAAAAAGGTACGTAAGTGCAAAAAATTTGAAGGCCGATAACTTCTCATTATTTTTTTTTATAGTAGAGTTTGCACCATTTACTGTAATATACTATATTTTTTATTCCGAAAATTCGGTAGTTCGTTTTTAAATAAAAAGAAAAACCGAATATTGATTTTAATTTTAAACGGCTCAGGCTTCCTTAAGGAATTAACTTTCACTTTTCGGAATTGCTCCAACAACCTTACGAGAATAAAGTCTCAATAATGGTTTACTAATTCACATTTTGGTGTCACTTCAACTCCCTTCCTTGTTTAAACCGTTGATCAACACCAAAAGTTTTCCGACACAAAAAGTAACATCCTCGAAAGAGTCGAAAGATATTATATTTCTGCTTTTTAGAATTAAAATTTTTTAACTGAATGGGGTGTAGTTAGAAAATTTTTCAAAAAGTGTAAAATATTTCTTTTTAATTCTATTTTGATAAATTTTTAGTGATATAGTTTTAGTGCTTTTAGAAAAGCTAGAACTTTAATTTAACTCCGAAAAATTTCTATGTTTGTAGTTATAACTCTTTACACTTAATCACTTAATCCGCACTGTGTTTCGAGATTTCACCACCTTATCATATTATATTAGCCTTTTTTTATATAATCATTATATATCTAGGTATATCGCTACAACCTAAACATTGAAACGAAGAAAATTAAATTTTAACATCTGTCTCCCATAATTACATCAGCATATCTTTATGTCATAAATGTAATTTATTTCTAAGAAAAGTAACGTAATCACAGTCAGTAACTTAATTTCCTGTACAGCATCAACTGTTCATTGAATAATATTAGAATTATTGGGATGTGAATTGTAGATATAAATTCCAGTAGCTCACAGTAGCAGTTCCTGTATATTGTTTCAGGTGTTGCGTCAAACTACGCTCCCAATTGTTCCTACTAGACATCAAACATTCCAAAGGCAGCTGTCGCACCGACTCGATATACCGTCAACAATCCAATTTAGTATATGTAGCTTGGAGCACAAAAGCGATAGCAGCATTGTTGGTCTCATTAAGGTAAGATCAGTACGGCATACATCTACTTCTTACTCATTGTGTTACAAATGTATTGACATTTATTTACGTACATCTTGAAAATTTATTCATGTGCTTGGTGGTGTAATATTGATGAAAATACCGAAGACAAGCTGTAAATTGAACGGATTTTACAGATGCCTGTCAGTGTAATTTAAGTATAAAGTTTGAGTGCAGCAATTCTGCAATGACTTACGATAAGGGTTTAATCCTATATATAATAATATAAATAGGCGCAAGTTCGATATTTCTCTACAACGCTGTGTGTGTCATAGAGAATTTCAATAACTTAAAGTAACCAGATATATCTTTTTTGCTGGTTTAATACTGCTTTGACAGGGTAATTTGTCATAAGAAAGTTAGTTTATTGTGAGCAATCTAAAAAAAGAGAACATCTCTTATTAGTGACTTGCAAATAACTTCTTTTCCGTAATAGCTTTAAATCCATCAAAAATGAAATGAAAGCGTAAATGTAAAGCGACTTGGAAGGTGATGCTAAGAAGCAAAGTTATGAAAGTTTTTCTTTTTTAATCCAAGCAGCGTTAAAGTAATAAAAAATGCAATTAATTGGGTGTTACTTTTAACGAGCCAGGAAAGCGACTTCAAATGAATTTAAAATTGAAAGATCCTTCAATTTACTTTTTTTACCTTACAACACCTCTGCAGAATATTCTATTCAAATTGTAAAGCTGAAATCATTTCTTATAATGACTAAAACGCACTCTAGTTAGGAAGAAAAAACAAAGATAAAAATCCTTAATGCATATAATAATGTTCATTAATAGATAAATAACTAAAGATAGTAGAACATGAGGCAGTTTAATTTGTTGTAGACAACGCTAGAACCCAAAGCATTTAGAAAATAATTACATGTTAACTTTGAAAGAATTTTATAGTATATATAATAATGGTTTAAAAGGAGTAATTACTTATTTTGTCTGTTTATTGGTTAAATATATTGCAAAAAATATTCAAATCTGTGTCACTGATAATAATATACACTTTCAAATACTTTAGCACAAACTTCACTACACTGAACTCACATTTCAATAGCAAAGCTAAACTGAGTACTTTATGAATAATAAATAAATAAAAACAAATATTTGGAAATCGGTCAAATTATTTATTATTTAAATAAATGCAGATGCACTTCGTGTGCACACCACACACATCATCACTGCACTCGTGAGTAGTTACGTTTTGCTGCTGACGGGTTAAATATAGCAGTAGTTATTATTTATTGATTGAACCGGTTTCGTGTTAGCTATTTTTTTTCTACCCCTTAATAACATCATAATGTTGGATGTCTAGGCAATATGTTGCAGCAAATTTGTACTAACTTCACATTTTTTTTTTTTTAACATATTTCTAACAATTTTCATTTTCTTCATTTATTTGTGTTTCCTGTGTGAAGGCCAACTTACAAATTAATGTAAAATACCTTCAATTTATACAAAATAATTGAATTATTTATAACACTTCATATGAAACATCATCATTTCATATGAATTGAGAGGTCACCTGAAGATAAATTTGTCATAAACAAACATTTAGAGAGCCATTTACAAAAATTAGTTACCTTACGTTAAAGTTAAGCAAACGCTCACTACTTTAATGGTCAGCTCTTTACAATTACATGGATCAAAACATCATGGTTGCATTAGACCAAGTGTGTCTTTATAGTATTTAAAATGTTGGTATCCTAACAAACGCAAACGCCAACCACGCCACCTTAAACAAAACGTTGCATTTCGGGCATTTTCTTAGGAATATTAGATAAGAATGTTATTTATCTGGCTTGAGATTTCGGTCCCATTCGTTCATCCGCCGTACAAAATTTTATTACCCGATATGTCCCTGCAATAGCACAATATCGCAATATCGCGTGGCCACCAGCCTAGTCGCATCGAAAAACTAGTAGCGACGCAGAAAACTGTATGGAGGGACATTCCGAGTAATACAATTTCGTAGGGCGGATGGGAAAAGAGATAATCGAGGCACACCTTGGTTGAACCATAACCTCAACCTCCGTAGAAAAGAAGTACGAATCCTATTCAATCGGTCTAAAAGATCTGACAGATGGGACCAATATCGTCAAGCGCTGACGGAGTATAATAAAGACATTAGAAGGGCCAAGAGAAAGTCAAAGACGAAGTTCTGTCAGAGATTATCAAATACACCTGCCACAGCAAGGATCCACAAGGTACTGTCAAGGGATCCGGTGCAAACATTAGGTTCGCTAAGGCGAACCGATGACAAATTTACGGACTCGGGAAAGGCAACGTTAGAGCTTCTAGCACAGAACCAGTTCCAACATTAGAAGGGCCAAGAGAAAGTCAAAGACGAAGTTCTGTCAGAGATTATCAAATACACCTGCCACAGCAAGGATCCACAAGGTACTGTCAAGGGATCCGGTGCAAACATTAAGTTCGCTAAGGCGAACCGATGACAAATTTACGGACTCGGGAAAGGCAACGTTAGAGCTTCCAGCACAGAACCAGTTCCCAGAATGTCAGATGATGAATAACCTCACAGAGAACACTACAACCCGCAGTATCCAACGTCCTAAGTCGACTGATTGACAGACAGCGAGGAAGGTAGTAACATTCAATGCGCTCAAACCAGACAAGACCCCGGGTGAGGACGATATATATACGGCACTCTTGCAAAAGGGAGGCACGATACTAGTCCCTCACCTGGTTAGGCTCTTCAGAGCTGCTATTGCTTGAAACCATATACTAACAAGGTAAACGGAGGTGAGAGTGGTGTATATTCCCAAAATGGGAAAATCTGAACCCTCTCCTAGTTCCTTTTGTCCAATTACCCTGATGTCATCCCTATTGAAAACATTAGAAAAGGTGTTGTAGCGTCATATCAGAGAAGTAATTCTTCCAGGTAGACCAATCACATATACCAATATGCGTATCAAGCAGGCAAATCCACGGATCTTGCACTAAACAATCTTGTCTCCCGGATTTCGGAAACGCTCGAATGCAAGGATATAGCAATGGCAGCATTTGTGGACATAGAAGAAACATTTAATAATGCAATCTCTTCATCCCTATGCAAGGCGGCTTTAGCGTGAGGCGTACAACCGATCATAGCAGGCTGGATTGCAGCTACGCTTACGAGTAGGCTTGCTGTAACGACTCTAGGCGGGGAGATAGTCAGGTTCAGGCCGGGCAGGGGGTGTCCGCAGAGTGGGATTTTATCCCCACTACTGTGGTCATTACTTGTAGACGACCTACTGGCTATCATTGAAGCGCTTAGAGCCAAAGTGCAAGCCTATGCAGATGATATTGTGATACTTTTAAGAGGATTGGGAGAGAAGGAAATTTCCTCAGCCCCCCAACAGGTAATTAAAACCATTTGTAGCTGGAGCAGCAGAGAAAACCTGAACATCAACCCGATCAAAACTACGATAGTACCGTTCACTCGGAAGAGGAAAGTGGAGAATTTAGTTCTATCCAAGGTATGAAACTTGAATTTGCAGATCATGTAAAATATCTAGGCGTCTTATTTTATAAGACAGTAGCCTGGAATCCACATGTGTAAAAGATTACTCACAAGGCAAGGTTATCCTTATGGACACGGCGAAGAATATGTGGGAAATCTTGAGGGATATCCCCAAAGCTAATCCATTGGCTGTATGTGGTAGCAGTACGTCCAACCATAACCTATGGAGCGATAGCAGGGTGGCAGAAAGCGCTGCAATCCAGAGCCACGGCAAAACTTGCATCCATGCAAAGGATTGCAAGTGTAGCCAAGGTGTGCAAGGGTAGTCACGGGAGCAATGTGTTCATCCCCGTTATATACGTTGGAAATTCTTCTGGACCTACTACCCTTGCACATTGTTGTGGAAAGGAAGACCAGATTAACTACATTCCGCCTATGACACATTGCGAATCAATCGCCACATACTGATGTCCGTGTAGCTAACAAGCTGCTGGAAAATAATATGATGTGTACTCGACCTATGATCGATTCATTCTTCAGTACCTCCTTTCCAAACTAAGAGAATGGTAATGTAACGAAAAAAAGACTGACGTAGGTATACACCTACTGGTTTACGGACGGTTCGAAAACAGAGCAGGGTGTTGGCGCAGGAATATTCAGTCGTAATCCAAACGTGGAAAATATTACAAGCTTGGACATCACACAACGATTTTTCAGGCTGAAATCGATGCCATTAAGATGTGTGCTAGAGAGGTTTTGAATAAAAACATCAGACACAAATCAATAAAAATTTGCGGCGACAGTCAGGCCGTGCTGAAAGTACTAGAGGCGCATAAATGCAGCTCGAGGGTGATCAGGAGCTGTAAAAGCGCTCTAAACACATTGGGAATGGCAAATAACCTATCCCTAATCTGGCTACCTGTGCACTCACTCATTCATGGCAATGAGGAAGCAGACATTCTTGCAAAAAAGGGTGCTGCATTTCCAGGGACCAGAGTCTACCATTGGCATAGCACCTACGGTAACTAAACAACAAATCAATGTGTGGGTGCATCGGAAAGTGCTCCAAAATTGGAACAATTGTCCTGGTATGGTACATGCGAAAAGGTGTATTTTGTTTAATCATATCAGAACCCAGGAACTACTAGAACTTAGTCGTAAAACTGTTAAAGTAATTGTTTCAGTCACTGCAAACTCAGAAATCACCTACAAATAATAGGACTCTCTGAAGAGAATGAATACCGGCTGGGTTTGAAGGATGAAGATACAGTTGAACATATCTTCTGCCACTGCCTCGCCACAACGTGGATCATCTATATCTATATAACATCTTTGGGAAGGTTGACCTTTCCCTAGAAGACCTGAAAAAGGCCTAATTCAAAAAGATTCTGAGCTACCTTAAGGGCCTGAACTTGTTGGATGAACTTTAAATATAACATACGCTCTACAATAGGCCTTAGCGGCCGCAGTGGACAGGACGGATAATCGACCCATGCGGATGCCATCTTCTCAATACAATACAAATACAATTTCGTAGGGCGAATGGTCGAACAGGACTGATATCTCGAGCTTGGTTATTATTAACGAAAGACATAATAATTTGTATGAATCTGTGTTATTTTTCACATAGAATTGAAAAATGTAATTACACATGGGGTATTCCAAGTAAAATAACGGAGTATGTACCCTGTATAGCCGAAATGTCTTTTAGAATATGCAGCATTAAATTCTAACTTTTGTAGAATTTTTTTAATTAAAAATACAGATATAATCAAAGACCAGGCCTCGCTAGAGCACTCTGTATATACAAGACAAAGATATACTTTCCCTTCGCCCACTTACTCAGTTTCGTTAATTTTTGCCTTTAATTTGATAACAGCTCTAACGGTGCCCAATGCGGATAACTTGAAATTAATTGCTTGTATTAAAACTTGGTACGAAAAGTTAGTTACATACATTATATGCATATTTACGAAGTTTGTAAATGATGGATTACTGTTCATAATGGTTAGGTGGAAACTTTGCGATGCTCAAGGATGAAAATTAAAAATAATAGCGAACAATATTTCTACCGAGCTGCCGGCGTATATTTCAAACGTTGCAAACAAAATACTTCTAACTCTTCTAAGTAAAATATGTGAAAAGTTCAATGCAAAACAAAATAATAAAATTGGTTTGAAGCATTTTTCTCATATTTGTATATAATTCTCATACTGTTAGTTACTTGTTGTATATCATATTTACTTAAATTATTAAATTGTTGGTACTTAGCTAACAAAATGATTCCTTTATAACTGAAGCAAATTAAATCTTCAGCAGTTGTTCAAAGATAGAAAATAAGTAAAAACTTAAAGAAAAAGTGATTTGATGAAGAATGAAAAAAATAAAACCGGAGATTTGTTTAATCATTCTGTAGCACAAATGAAGTACACAACAAATCAGCAATGCTTTTTGATTCCTTAGAAGCAGCATAAACACATACATTTAAAAACAGTGAAGGACAAAGACAAACATCTACAATTAACTACATCTTAAAAAATATTCAAAATGCGTATACTTACAATATAGCTCGAAATAAAATAGCATGCAAATAATAGTACCAGGGGCGTAGCTACCGCCATATCTGCTCTATCAATGATAGGGGGCCCAGGAGCTAGGGGGGCCCACGCTTATTTTTTTTTTAATTTCTTTATCAATGCCCCAAGAACGAATGGCAGGTATACGACTGGGAGAAAACGACTTTTGTTAATTGGCTAGAAAAAAGGTAAATGGACAAAAAAGGAGTAGCAGAAAAATAAATAGCCAAAGGAAGACAAACAATAAATTCAAGGGTATCTAAGTAGTGGCTTTAACATATAGATACAAATTATAAATTTAGCGAATAAAAGACAATTAAAAAAATATATAAATTCTTTATGTTTGTGATATTATTAAGCAACACAATTTCCTTTAGGTTTGTAAATAAATACTTTTAAAAAGGTGTTGCTTTTTCGTAGTCCATAGTATTAACATAATAAGTGTTTTTTCGTAGATAGTCTTGGGTCGGACTTTACATACAAATGTTGGGTGAGTTTATTATCTTGAGACAACGGAATATCTCTAAAACACTGCATCAAATCAAAACAAGATCTTAATAAGGTTTGTTATCATGTAGGGGGCTCAATGAATGGTGCCGATCTCGATCCCCCACCTCACCCCCCAGAGTGGGAGGGGAGGCAACTTTGAAATCTTAAATGGGAACTCTCATTTTGTATTGCAGATTCGGATTCTACGCCATCAAATATGTAGTTTTTGTTTGAAACTTTTTTTTCGATTCGTAACAGATTGCGCTGTAATCGCAAAAAACATGATTGTGAACGTCTAGAAAAAATACACAAAAAAGAGAAGCAAGCAAACATGATTTTGTTTTTTTTTTATTTTAACATAAACTTCCGACTTTAAGTGGCCCTACAAAAAGAGGTCTGGGGAAGTAAGATCTGACGATCTTGCAGGCCAAGACACTGGGCCACCTCTTCTTCTAATACTTCCCGTGCTAGTCTTGAATAATATGCTGGACAACCGTCATGTTGGAACCACATTGTTTGTTGTACGTCCAAGGAAGGTCTTCAAGTAACACTGGAAGTTCGTTCTGAAAGATGTTTCGATATTTTTCACTTTTAAGTTTCCGTCGATGAAATATGGACCAATAAGCTTATTGCCAATTATTCCACGCCAACCATTTACGTTCCAAGGAGGTTGATGTTCAACTTGGCGCAACCTATGGGGATTTTCGATACTCCAGTAATGCATGTTGTGCCGATTTACCGTACCGTGATTTGTGAATGTCGCTTCGTCAGAAAATGTTACTCGAGCAAGAAAAAATTGGGATTATCTTCTATCCGTTGAAGCGCCCATTGACAAATGCAGTCGCAGTCGATTTTGAAAATCATCGCCATGAAGTTCTTGATGCATGGAAACTCTAAATGGATGATATTTCCTACGCTTCAATATTTGGCAGATAGTGGACTGAGAAATTCCTGATCCGCGAGCTGTTTCTCGAGTACTAATGTGCGGCTTATTAGCTACTGCAGCTAATACCGCGATTTCATTATTTTCTCCAGCAATTGTTTTTCGGCGATTACGTTTTCTTGGCTGTACAGTTTCTTCGCTAGAGAACGACTCGGTAAAAGGAAGCGCGCGATCGCACCTTGCCGGGAAAACGTTGTGAATAAAGATTAACAGTATAATCGATATTCCTACCACTTTCTCCATAGATGTTATATCATTTTAATTCTCTCTTGTAATGTTATAGCCTCCATTACTGTTCAAATATTCAACACTAACTAGTTTATATTGGATTAATAATTAATAATCTAAATGGGGATCGGACAATGTGTAAGTATTCACAGCTTGTCAAGTACCGAATAAAGTACGGTTTTGTGTCGTTGAATATCGTTCCAATTGCGAATAAATAAATGTATCGAAGTGAAAGAGCACAGTTTCGAACACATGGCTTTTTGAAATGTTAGTTTATGTTAAAATAAAGAAAACACAAAATTGTGTTTGCTTGCTTCTCTTTTTTGTGTATTTTTTCTAGACGTTCACAATCATGTTTTTTGCGATTACAGCGCAATCTGTTACGAATCGAAAAAAAAGTTTCAAACAAAAACTACATAGTTGATGGCGTAGAATCCGAATCGGCAATACAAAATGGGGTTCCCATTTAAGATTTCAAAGTTGTCTCCCCTCCTACTTTGGGGGGGGGGGGGATCGAGTTCGGCACCATTCAGTGAGCCCCCTAGATTGTAACAAATCTTATTAAGATCTTTTTTTTTTGATTTGATGCAGTGTTTTAGAGATATTCCGTTGTCTCAAGATAAATAACTCACCCAGTATAGCGCGTGAAGGGTTACCAAATCACATATTCTTACACATATGTATGTACTAGCTCGGTCTATGCACCTGGCAACTAAATTTCATGAAATGGATTATGTTCCTTCAGTACTCAACTTAATTTCTACATTAGAATAAATTAAATATTGGTAAAAAATTGACAAAAGATTTTTCTAGTTTTATGAAGGTAATATAAACGTCAGCCAATGATTTGTTAGTCAAACTAATTAAACAGAAATGTAAAATATTTATACTGAATAATGTGCTTTCATGGAAATCCAAAAATAAGGCAAACAAAATTTAATTTACTTGAACTTTTGGTGATAAAAGAATATCAAATATCCCTTCCATTTCAGACAACCTGTCTATATAAGTGCTTTTCTATTTGTATAGCCGGAACTCTACAAGAAGGATCTCGTGAGACAATCCTCAACTGACAGCGCTGGGCCAGAAATGGAATACTGTGGAAAGTTGCACTTCGCTTTGAGATACGACAAGGACGTTGAAGGACTTGTAGTCAAAGTTGGTACCTTACATTATTTTTACTTTTGCAAACAAACAAGAATAAACTGTAACGTTTTAAATACACAAACCTGAATAATAATTGAACAACCATTCATTGAATACCCACGCATGTTGATTTTTTACTGTAATAATCGGCTGGAATTATTTTTACTTACTTTAAAACCCGTGAATATTGTGATTTGCTAATTACAGCTACCTAATCCTAATTTATGGTTCCATAATGTATTATCACAGCATTATATAATTTCGAGAGGAAAAAGTATAGCCAGCATGATATCGTCTAAGGACTAATAGAATAGTACGGTATTAAATCTAAGAACTCCTTACATTACCTGAAAAATTAATAGGTGAATTAGGGATAATCATTGCTCTACCAATATAGGTACATACTTAAATATTCAAGAATCTGAAATCGATTGATGTTATCATTATTTTATGTCTAAATGACTAAGGCTAAAGAAAAAACACCGTCGATAAATGGAGTTATTATTATTAAATATTTAGATAATTATCACAGGTCGCGCCGTTTGCGATATTTGGATATCTCAGAACCTGTTTACTATATAATGCATATACAGCACTTTTTAAGTAGAAATTACCCTCAAGAATATTTGAGCAGCACTAGATTGAATTTTAATATATGTATTTTCACTGTAGCCGTTCAACAAGTTTAAACAGTTCCACACTGAGAGAAATAGATTGTACTTTCTAACATAATTATAGTATACCTACTTTAATATATTTTATAGCTCCTATAGGGACAATCATATTTTATATTACCGGTGACAATATCTGTATAGTAAATTTCTGTGAATAGTTTTTATTAACTCGTATGTTAAAGTTGGTGTACTATATATTTGTATTATTAATTTGAGCATACATGTTAGTAAATGTGAAAAAAAATGTCTAATCGCACTGACTATATTTGATAATAACTGTTAAATTTTTACTATATAGCCTTGTAGTACTTACAATATTATTTTCTATTATAAATATCTAACGTCTCTTAGCATTTGAAATAGTAGATAGTAAACAATAATATAATGGATCATATGCGGGCACTATACAGCGATACTTAGCTGTAATGAAAAATATAGTACTATACAAGGTTTTACCCAGTTCATCCATAGGGAAAGTGTAATATTACACAATAAACACTATAATATTGATTTTATTTTTTTATAACAGCTTATTAGTCGATTTCTTCGGTAAAGATCGACAATGAATTTAGCAAAGGGTGAGAAGAGCGTTACAAACAGTTATGTTAGAAATTGAATATGCATCGAATACCTGATAATATCGCAGTCAATCGCAGCGACTATCTATATAATCCACGTCATTATATAGGCTTTCAGCAATAGAGTATATTAATTGTTACATCCATAAGATGTAGATGGTAACATCCAGATTTTGCTTCTTACTATAAGCATGATAAAAGCTGGTTATTTTACTCTTAATACGCCACATATTGTCGTTTTGACAATAATTATGTTAGTAATTTACATAAAGCGATTTACGATCTAATTTCTACAATCCATTTTTCTCAGTGCAGTTTCCTACAGTTAATATCAGGGAAAGAGTATTATTCAAGTAGATTACCAACAAGAACAAATTTTTAATTGCCTGTTTTTGTTAGTTTTGCTAATATATTTCCTTCTTAAAGTGATTCATTAAATTAAAATTTAAATTTTCCTACACATCCATTTTTAAAATTCGAACGTAAAATTTAAAACAGTTTCCTGATAAATATATTTGTTGACAATACCTGCCTGGTAGTGTTACGCCACAGCGAATCCATTGCGAACAAAACCGAAATTGAAGATTCGCGAAACAATACACAATGAAAGAGCAGCCAGCTCTTGCAAATGTCAGGTTTAATTGAGTCCCGTCAATTTTCAAACCCGGCTAAAATAATTGTAACAAATTTTACTAGAGAGGAAATTTACTAAATATCGGGTATATGTACTACATGCAATAATACAGAGCGATATGAAAAAAACACTTTTTCCTAATAAGTTATATTAATAGTTACTCTACAGGGGATTCGCACTAATACCGGCCAATATTTTGTAAGAGTGACATATGCAGCTCGCATCTCAAGTTTGTAATATTGGTTGCATATGCCACTGATTTTCACACATGAATATTAGTAAAAGTTTTGAGCGTTTCGATTGATAATTTTCAATGATAATTTGGTACCTATTCATATTTGAGTATTGACAATTTTTGGCGGGGGAATTATGGTTAATATGATTATTGAATCATTTGAAGGAAAAATGTACAAATCAGTGAAATAATGAAAATCTCCGACGTAGTTTAAAACATGTTTACAATTACAATTAAAAAAGTTTAGCACCGAGAGCTATCGATGGGATTTACTATTGATAGCTGTCCCAGTTATCTATAGCAAACAATATCGATGCTGTCCGACACTATTAATAATACAATATCAACATTTCTTATTTACATTGTTATTATGACTATAACATTTATTAGTTTATGTGAAAAAGGTAATAGTGTGGGGATCACATTTGCAATTATAGAATATATCCTTCAAGAATAACAGTTAAAATACCTAAAGGGAAAATTGTTGAAACACATATGTAGAACATACCAAATGGTTTATGTGTGATTAGAAATGTTATTTAATACTTTGTATTTTTGCTATTTGTTTTTATTGTGTCATATTTTGTTCATACACTGTGTTTGTTTTTACGTATTTGTGAAACGAAGTATTGGGAATATGACGACGCGAGCTGCCAACGTAAATGCCGAAGCACTGTATTAAAGTACTTTTTTTCTAATTTGATGTTACCGCAAAGCTACAAACACACTCGACGGAGTGCGTTTATGAGTTATAAATGCATAAGTAAGTTAATAGTTTTATAAGGGACTTTTACCGGAATGCATCTATGAAAAAGCCCTCTATGGCGGCCGATTGCTCACTGTATTATGCCGCCAAATTCAAATTAATGAAATAAATAATAAATAAAACAATAGCGAAAAGAATTTATACATTGTTCAATTTTTTAGCGGTTATAATTAATAGATGCCGTATAATTTATTGATGTGTGTTTAAAAAAGCAGGTTTTGTGACCTTAAATACACATAATCTCATTTGATACATCAAAACATTCATTTCCAGACTACTATTAGTATTTTACTGTTTTGGAAAAATTACTATTTATTGTGTTGTTGTATGAATAGCTAAAAAGAAAACACAGGTACTGTGCAGTGAAATTTATTTAAATATAGTTATAATATAAATATATTTATAGTTAATAAACAAATTAGACAAAAATGCAAACATATATTTATTACGACACAACAAAATACAAAATAATTTTCTTTACAAAACTTATTATTAATTAAACATTTCGTATACCCTAAACATTAAGGAGTGTAGGTGTATGCAAAATGGTTAACTCCGTTCTATCCAGAAAAACTTTAATTTGGCTAAATATTACTAGTAAATCAAACCACCTTCACACCCAAATTATATCCTAGATCACCAAAACCATGCACTTACCAATCTGTTTAAATAAAAATGCGTAATTGTTTGCTTATTTATTCCGTTCCTCTATTTTCAATGTTATCGCTATCATATCATTCATATCCCGTTGCTTGTTAATATTAAATTTCCTAATTAAATATGCCAAATCTCCTCGGGTTACTAAATTTTTCCGTTTCAATTGACTATTTGTAATGGTCCTTGCTTCTTGAAGTATTCTATCAACTGTCACACCAGCAGCAAATTGTTGAACAATACATTCTTGTTGCACTTTTGATAACCGTTTGGTTCTTAATTCATCACTATGTCCTACATAGATTTAAACAAATGTTACCACAACTGAACCTAACACAAAACACGTATGAATATGCACATTTAATAGACTTAAATCCATTTTACCATCTTTATACACTTTAGCTATTATTCTTGAGGGACAAACCCTTGATATCTTAGTGCTCCCACCACACTTCATACTTTGCTTTCTATTAACAAATTCTACAACAACACCTACTATAAGTAAATTAGAAATTATGTATAAACAACCCAATAACCTCGAGAATCACTTCGATTGCAATAATAGTATATACACTCTTCACCATTAAAATTCTTTTTTGCTCCACGAAGCACTTAATCTACTTCTCTAGTTTCCAATCCTCTCCACCCGTCAAATTCAACAAGAATCCTAAAATTTAAAATAGATTCATGGATACTTACCTCATGATACTGCTTTAAATGTCTTATTAAGCCCTTATAAAATCCAAATACTTCTCTCTGCCTACTGATTTTTGGAGTCTTGCTATGAAAATATTTCAAATGTCTTTTCTTTGTCGAAACACTGCCAAACTCCACATCACACACCAGTTTGTTGTCTTCAGAGTTTATGTTATATTACCTATGTTTATATATATTATATATAATATATTTATATTTATTTCATTCGATCAATTTGAATTTGGCGGCATAATACGGTTACGCCCCACTCTGGCGATTAGCCAGCATAGAAGGCTTTTTCATGGATCCTGAGGATTAGTTGTCAACCTTCTGGTACTATCAATCTGATATATGAATCCTGATTGTTAATGTATTTACGTATTAAATCATGAGATATTGTATTATTTGAAGGATAAATAAAGGTATTTGATTTTAGTGAGTTTTTTTATCTAATCGCAAGCGCAATACAACCACAACTTATTCTAAAACAATTAATTTCATAGTAAAATGTCAATTACAATAATAACGTCAAGCTTCAATTGTTGAAATTTGTATTTAGTACAAATTATTTTGAAAAACTAGTGTGACTAAGCTATTATACCATTATTATTTTTGTGGTGTTAAAAACGGGCGATTAATGTGCAAATTAGAAAAAAAGTACTCTAAAGAACTCGTTTCATTAGACCTTTTTAAACTCGTCCTTTGAAAAATTGAGCATAAACGTCTCGTTTTTCGAACTTGGACTCGTTTGATAAACCTGCCATTATAAAACGTAATTCTTTAACATACTTGACACTATCACAATAAGATTATTCAACTCTTTATTTACTAATTACTATGAAAACCACAGGATAACCATATCAAATACCTAATCATGTTTACTACTCCTATAATTTACGAGTAATATTATAATGGGGTCATAATGACATGTATATAAGCCCGGCTGATAGCCCAGTGGTTTGTGCACTTGGTTATCAGTCGTGAGGTCCAGGGTTCAAATCTCACTCTGGTCAATTACGATAACCAGTATTCTCCGGGGTCGTAATGATGATTAAGAGGGAGATTTGGCTCTGCAGGGGTGCTTGATAAGCACAAGATGCTTGGCAATCACAACCCCCTTAAATAAAACAAAAAAAAAATATGACAAATAAAGATGACAAGGCTGAACTGATAAGTTACATTTCTGTAAAATAGCTTCAAAATGCATCACCCATGCTCCTAGCATCCGTCAAGAGCTTATGTCAGCCCTTTGCTTCTAGCTACATATCTTATGTTGCTAAAATTTTGCTGTGTAAACCGGTCTGCTTCCGTTACTCTTCCGAAGTTTAGTAAGATATACTTAATCTATAGCTACAAGCGATTGATTGATTGTATGAATTCGTTTGAATACATTTACAATTTATTAGAATCGCTACATAGTTACAAAAAAAAAACCCTATTGTTATAATCAGCATACAGAGTTATTCTCGAGAATTTCTTGATAAAGTGAATAAGTACCTTAAAAATATTGAAGGTTGTTTGTGCGTATATATCAATGTTTACAACTAGAAGGTATCATTCTTTCAGCACTAATCGTAATATAAAAATGTATACTGACATAGTGATTAATTAATAAACGACTAAACAAAGCCTATAATATTGTTAACCAGTAACCAAAAAATATAGCACAGAATCGTTTTCCTCCAGTAACATAATGTTTTCTTTTTGATAGGTGTTAGAGTCTAGGGATCTACCGATTAAAGATGTTTCCGGCAGCAGTGACCCTTACGTGAAAGTTTACCTCTTACCAGATAGAAAAAAGAAATACCAAACTAAAGTTCACAGAAAGAATCTGAATCCAGTCTTTAACGAAACGTTTATTTTTAGGTAAGTTGCATGCATATAAATAATTTGTAGTTAATTGTCAGTTTAGTGTAGAGTTTATTGTATAACTTAGAAACTTGGCACTCAACTTCTTACAAGCATATTATGTATAGGTAGGTACACCTACATAGATATATTCAGAACTAAAAATTTGGACATTGATAGAAGGATTCTTTAAACAAGTAAACAACAAACAAGCATTTTTAAATACGTTCCTTTGTTTAAAAGCAATATATTTCTACTAAAGTAACATGTCATCTAAAACAGCAAAAATTTTCATTTATTTAAAGAAAACATACTTCTTTGAATGAAGGAAATCTTTCACTTCATCAGTTTGGATACAATAACGTAATGAGCGCCTTCAATTATGAAGTCTTAT
Source organism: Cetonia aurata (assembly GCA_949128085.1). Lineage (NCBI taxonomy): Eukaryota > Metazoa > Arthropoda > Insecta > Coleoptera > Scarabaeidae > Cetonia > Cetonia aurata. The sequence continues at coordinate 7,817,381 of OX421885.1, forward strand.
TTATACCTATAGGTACAGTTTAACAGTTAATCATAAGTATCCAATGATAACAAAGTTCAGAAAGTTAACATAAAAAATAAAAATATTCTCGATATATCATCACGATATAAATACTTAGTCTTTTTTCCAGCCTGTATTATTGCTCTACACACAGAAAAATGCATGCTTACCTTAAATAAATTTATCTTGGACCAAATAAATCTACGTTTTGAATATCCGCAAGACGAGACATGTAGGGATCATGAATCTCAGGAAATGACATGTTTTATTAAGGTACGAATCCACGATAAGATATGTGGTAAAATGTTAGTGTCGCAAATAAAAATCTCAGCACCAAGTAACAAATTGAATGAAACTGATTCCTCAAAACGTTTTTTCACGTAACTTTTTTTTGTGCAACTGCAAAACATTTCATTAATAAATTAATAATACTATAATGATTATTTCGAATCAGTTATTATTCAATTACAAAAGAAACATGGAGCAAATAATTACAAAAGAAAGAGAATGATTGGGCAAAGAGATTAACTTCAACGTTCTTAAATTATTACACATCCTTTCTAATTTATGATATTTTCCGAAAATTATGAAAAAACCCACACAAGAGGGCTTCGATGAAAGAAATTTTATAGGCAATTTCAATTTCTATTCCGCAAATAAATGAAAACGAATTATAATTTACGTTGTCAATCATAGAAAACGACAAAAAAATTAAAAGCAGGCATGAAACTATGTATGTACCTACATTTTGTAGGTATATAGTTTAAATAAGTAGTAGTTTATGGCTCTATGGAGCGCTGAAATTTATAGCTGACCAAGGAAGTTGTGTAGTTTGTTTATAGGTATAGATACAGCACGAGTTTTTATTTATAGCCACCCGATGTTACACGAACTCCTGCATTTAAACGTGCTCCAATATATCTATTATAATAACAGGCGCATAATTGCAGGCGCGGCTTCGCTGTCGCATTTTCGATGGTTACCAATTACGCTAGGTGCCCATAAGAAGAAACATCGCCTTCTTCTTAGAAATATTGACTAAAGCTCAACAATAGATCTTTTGCTTGCATACACGCGAATCTTACGACTGAGTTGAAGTAATGTTTATAGATTATAGTTTTGTTATCACCAATTTCCTGAGTTAATGGCTAAAACAGTCTAATCAAAACAACGATGTGGAACATAAATTCGTCTAAACCTGTCAAGAAAATTATGTGAAACACAATTACTGATACAATAACTAACACTTTCACTGGTACGGGACCAATTGGTGTTTAAACGAAATTTGGGTATCTGATAGTGTTTCGAAAATACTTTTAATAATTCTTCTCGCTCTGGAAAGGCCGTAGTTGTAAATTCTTGTCTTTCATACGTATTCCGGGATTCATATTGTATTTTCCTGATATATGGTTATCATTTACTATGATAACAACAGGATCCCCATGACTATGTCCAAGACCTCGCACAGCCAAACTATTCCCAAGTGGTATCAAATATTTATAAAGCGTGGGTTTAACATTTTGCAACTATAAAAATAATAGTAATTTTTTATAAATATTTAGTCCTACCTGGATTATTTTCTAACTGCTGTCATTGAGGAGATAAGGCTGGGAGTTCTGCTGCAGCAATAACACTTGGCATGAACGTATTCTGTTTTACTGCAGTATTTTATTAAATAAATAACTTATTTTATTATTCGCAAAAAATAGCACCCTTGTATGTATGTAAGATGACGGTGATGATATACTGTTTCCTGAAAAATGTATTGTGTCCCCTATTCTTGCTATATTTGCCACTGGCTGTCCAGTCCAATTCCTTTTAGAAAGTGCGGAAGGTTAGGTAACATTCCTTCTTCAATTTCACATGCTCCGAGGTGCAGTGCCTTTGAGGTGCATAGTACAGTGCAATTTGGGAGGAGGTGGATGTTTCATCCTATTCCGCACAAAATCTACATTTGACTTTATATGCAGTTGTAAGCGTACTGATTGTCGGATGCCCTTTCAGTTTAGAATAGCCTGATAGGATACCTGCCAACATGCGAATATTATTTTTACTTATAGCGTTTTCAGCTTACTGCACTACACGCGTGGAGTATATCTAGCTCCCTTACTAATATTATGTATTAAAATAAGATGGATATACAATCAGTGCATAAAAGTGCAGCAAAGTGCAGTAAGCTGAAAACGCTATTAGATTGAAGCATTCTGTAGATCTCTTTTGGTTATAATCATTATCCAGTATACTACTGCTACTTATCGTGCAAAAGCGTTCAAGCCTTACAGCCCTTTTCTTAGCAGGATTATCTGTTATTTCATTTCCTTCCACTCTTATGTGTCCGGAACCCACAGAAGAGTTATTTTGTTCCTTTCACCTAGCTCGCTTAATTTTTCTGGACACTCCCAAACCGTCTTAGAGCTGATTATATGTGACTTCAGCGCCTTGATGACTGTTAAACTATCAGACATTTTGATAATCAATGCATTCTTCACTTTTTCGCCTTAATTTTTCTAGCAATTTTTTCCTGATTCCTCATTTCACTCTTCTTTTAGTCCAACATTTATGCAACCTTTTACACTCTGTCACAGAATTGCAGGTGCCCAAGCGGATATGATCAGAGAAAATCGCTAGAATAAAATAAACGTGGGAACTCCAAAATATTTGAGCTTTATGTCATGAGACTATTTCATAAGAGATGTCACTTTATGAGATATCCCATAGATATATTGTAAAATAGAAACGATTTCATGGTACTTGAAATATCACGAAATTGTTGTTTATATTCTTCGTTTTAAGCAACCATCATACAAAATTGCGTCCATGATTTTTGAATTAATTAATTCAAGTCAAACGTTGAAGTTACAACATGCTTAGATAATGATGAATCGTTTGACTATAAGTACTAAAAAGTTTTATTGAAAACAGTACCTAATACTTATATAATATTTTGTGTCCAAATCTAATCACACACTCTTTGCAAGTTGTAAGAAGTCATTGCCAGTGGATTTTGCTAAGATGTATAAATAAGACACTTGACACAAGACACGGTCAGTGCAACCAAAGTAACAATTAGACATGCAGAAAATTTATAATAAGTGATGATAAAATAGGTCATAATCTCCTTACTATCCCTTTCAATATTTTCTAATTGATTTCAGTGTACCTTACGACGAATTGAAACACCGTTACATCCAATTCTCCGTGTACGACTTCGATCGCTTTTCCAGGCATGACCTCATCGGCCATGTTGTACTCAAAGGTCTCCTAGACAGTACCGATCTTCAACAAGAGATCGAATACACCATGAATATATTATGCCCGCCGCAGGTGAGTGCGTCTTTTCATTTAACCGATGGCTCGCAATACGAACGGCGCCGAATTTGACGATGTAAATTTCGTTCGAAATTGCTCATGAATCATGCAGACAGGACGGGACACTTGTGAAATTATTAAAAACGTCGATGTTTGGTTGAAGTTAGCGTGTCGGTTAAATTATTCATAAACGTTCAAATTAATTAAAGGAAACCTTAAACTTAAACGGCACCCGTCTAGAGTTCTAATGGTAACAAATCTATAACAGATTCATCTTAATTACGTTTCATGATGAAATATTCACCTATTTAACATCTAGAGTAATGTCAATAAGACATTTTCAAAGGCTGCTATTACTAACGAGGCTCATTTAGGTTGAGACGGTGGCCATACCTATTTGCCGCTAAATCTACATCTTTTTTAAATTAGGTATGGTAGAGATTAAAAGCTTCAACTTATCATGCATCTTCTTTGTTAAATTCTTACCCGTTTATCTTAATTGAAAATCTATCTTACATTCTACACCTACATCAGTTCTCGAAAGATTCAATAATAATAATAATACGGGGAACGGACCAGACGGGTTGAGCTGAGGTGGAAGTTCAAAATAAAAAATAATAATAATATAATAATTTATTGGCAGTGACATTTGCAAATGTGCCTTGTCAATATAATACAAATAATTTTTAATTATAAAAATCGTGAGCGCAATAGAAGCACTTGCTCAACAAATATTCTTTAAGAGATTTCTTAAACATGTTCTGCTGTGTTTGGCAGCCAGCATGCCAAACACAGTTTCCAGGGTAATTTAATAATTGTCTTTATGCAATTGTAATGATAAGACTGATATACAGCACACTCATATACAGTATGTCCCCGGAATGAGTTTACAATAGGTATGATTAACCAAAAATTTTCGAATTGGAATTTTAAATTTAGGGATTCCGCCCTGCTTGGTCTGAAACTTCTTTTTAATTTACTCTCGATTTTTTAAAGTCAAGTATGCCTTTACAGTTGAGCAAACACTATTTTAGTTCTAGGTAAACTACCTTTTCCGTTCACAGTATGCCAAAGTGTTATTAAGAAAAGTTATTCAGAATGAAAAGTTATCGCGTTATGCATATTTTCAGAATGATCGGCCTACTTTGATAAAATCCAGTATTGCTCAGTATTGTAATTGAAACGGCGATGAGGTGGCTTACTAATTACAAAAACAAAAAACATCGATTACATGTCAAGTATTTATTGTAGTATGACATGTGTCGTTATCTTTCATATCGTTGAAGTAATATCACAAAACCGATTTTCATAGCGAAGTAACTAATGACAATATTTTTACAATAAAATGCTAACGTTAGAACAGAAAATATATTTAGTACAGTGTTATGGACGTGGAAAAAGTTTCCGTTACGTGATTGAAAAATTTCCAGATATTTATGTATCACGTTGGGTGCTCAGAAGCTTATTAAGAAATTTTTAAGAACTGGCTCAGTACTAAATGTAAAGAAAACTAAGAGAATGCATAATGAAGACGATGCCGCGACTCTGCTAATTTTAGATTCGGTACAAAATGATCCAAAATTGTCTTTGAGGAAGCGGTCGCTTCGCTTAGGCATTAGTAAATCACACATACAACGAGTTTTGAAAGACCGGAAGATTTATCCATACAAACCCATTTTTAATCATACTTTGGAACCAGGAGACGAAGCAAAACGTCTAGATTTCTGTTTATGGATAGGAAGCAAAATAGCAAGTAATCGTTATTTGTATCGAAACATTTTGTTTTCCGACGAAGCTACATTTTCTGCCAATGGAACTGCTTCCTCGCAACATGTTCGATATTGGAGTGACTCTAATCCTTTGTTTAGAATTGAAAATCATCGGCAATATTTTGTTAAAGTCAATGTATGGTGTGCTATTTCATATTATGGAATAATAGGACCATATTTTTTTGATAACGTTAACCAGCATACATACTTAAATATGCTAGACAATTTCTTCGATGACGCTTTAGGTGAGTTGCCTCTCAATTATCGGACGTCAATGTATTTCCAACATGATGGTTGTCCGGCGCCATTATTCACAAATTGTTGTGAATTGGTTAAACCGTAAATTTGGTCACCGTTGGATAGGTAGGAATGGTCCAGTTTTATGGCCACCAAGGAACCCAGATTTGACTATTGCCGATTTTTATTTGTGGGGACGTTTAAAACAAGTAGTGTATGCAGAAAATTTACCCAATGATGCCGAGGTATTAAAAAATCGCGTAAGAGATGCTATATCCGCCTTACCAATTCAGGAAATCCGGAATAGCTTTAAGGAACTGCGACGGAGGATTGAATTATGCAGCGACGAAGGTGGAGGGTTAATAGAATAACTTAATACTTGTTTTTGTTATAATAATTTAATTAAAAATTCCTTATATTTGTTTTTGTGATCATTAACCCATCTGAAGGTATGATTGTAGTTTCAATTACAGATTTGTTTTTTTTTAAGTCAAGCTGATACAACGTTGACACAAAACGAAGTTGAAAATGAAGTTGACACAAGAGGAAACTGAGCAATATTGGATTTTATCAAGGTAGGCCGATCATTCTTAAAATATGCATAACGTCATAGCTTTTCCTTCTGAACAACTTTTCTTAAGAACACTTTGGCATACTGTGAACGGAAAAGGTAGTTTACCTAGAACTAAAATAGTGTTTGCTCAACTGTAAAGGCATACTTGACTTTAAAAAGTCTAAAGTAAACTAAAAATAAGTTCCACACCAAGCAGGGCGGAATCCCAAAATATGAAATTTCAATTCGAAAATTTTTGGTCAATCATACCTATTGTAAACTCAATCCGGGGACATACTGTATATGCAAACACGCTAACGTTAAGATCTTATTATTGATAAAGTGTTCCCTATATGAATCTCTATGCCTTAAGTCGAACATAGTACGCAGAACCCTTTTTTTGCAAAGTAAAAAGTCTCTGGATCTTACAGGATCTACCCCACACATTTATACCATATCTAAGTCGTGTTTCAATACATGCGCTGTAGTACAATATTATTACATCAGCACTAATAATTTGTTTAACTACACGTATGGCAAACAAAGAATATGCAACGGTTTTAGAAGCAGGAGCTGGAATTTACCGTGAGGTGAAAAACACAATAATCACAATATCACTAGGAAAATATCCCAGTGCCTTGAAAGCAAAGGCATATGTAATATTGTAATGTGCAACAGAAATCAATCAGAGTGTTTATAAAAATAAAAAGATCTGTATTTCAACAGACAGCCAGACGATACTGAGCGCATTAGTGAACCCCAGGGTACAATCAAGACTCGTTTGGGAATGTATTCGAAAACTGAATAGCCTGGCAGACCGCAATGAAGTTACTTTGTTATGGGTGCCTAGACATTCGGGAATCGAAGAGAACGAAAAAGCAGAGGAAGTGGCAAAGAAGGGACCATCGGCTTCATTTATAGGCCCAAAGTCTGTTCTGGCACAGCACGGGAGCAGGTAAGAAGCTGGGTCCAAGAAAAACATAGTCAACACTGGGACAATATAACCAAGCAAACTCATGAAAAAACGTTTATCAAGGGACCATAAAAAAAGAAGAGTGAAGAACTACTAAAGCGTAGTAGGAATCATGTTTGCATAGTAGCAAATCTCCTAACAGGACATTGTGCACTGAAAGGACACCTACAGAAAATGGGAATCAACGCTGCAGATACCCAATGCAGACTGTATAATAGAATGACAGAGACGGCATACCACATCCTATCAGCAAATTTTTGGCAAGCCAAACGTGAACCCAGAGAATGATTTTGATCGACTAGCCAGAGACCTCTATAGACTAGTACAGGTAGGGTACCAGGATTTTGAATTTGATGTGTAAAAGATATGGGAGATATAATACAAAAAAGCAAGAGGCTACAGTGTTACCCGAGATTTTATCAGACGGCTCCCACAACAAAAAAGAAAGGAAAATGTACCAAACGTTTTTCAACTGTCTACTGCAAATACAGGAAGCAAAGTACAATATTATAATAAGATTTTCGATTATCACTATTATATGATTCTGCTACGAATGTTTATATAATTGTATGGTAATGGGGGTTGTAGAAAGAAAAGGGATAAGTATTTTTCACTTATACGAAACAAAATTTATACTCAAAACAAAAACAGTGTACAATTAATGCATATGAGATGTACGTACAGTATTATAGTCTGAACACACCAGAATTTTAAGCTTAAAATAAAGGCTCCCAGATGAATAGTTAAATTTTACACGACGTAAAATTAAAACGAAATTCAGAAACCAAATTCATCCAGGATAATATAATCACCTATAGTTTTGACGGGTGAATCCCAAATAAATGTATTCCAGTTTACATAATATTCCCATTATAATACGCTCGTATTCGAGTATATATAGTATATACAGATACACACTCATTATTTCCACTGACATGTAAATGGTGCGCTTCCATTCCCGGAACATTTCGCATCCCAGGCGTCCTATTTTTAGCTGGATATGGGTCAAGGTTGCAACTACCGCACTCAGACGTCGTGGAAATGCGCTGGAAGGCGGGAAATTTAGGGATAATAAATAATTCAAGATTTGAACAGCGGCTTTCGCCGCTGCTTTACCAATTAAGATGAGATGCATTGTGTCTCATTCAATTACGGTTATTGAAATAGGAAAAATTCCTTTGTTATGTTTCCACTGCAGTTTATATCATAGATTATAATTTAGGTAATATGGTGCAAGTAACATTAACACTTTTGACTATAGCATCATTTACTGTTCCTTTTTTGCAGTTTTCCCGAAAACTTACGCAAATGTCTTGTATAGCACCTACCTATATAGTAGCTGCATTAATTCCGTTGTAATCATTTTCTGTAGAATAACAAATCTATTTGAAAAGGCACATAGCGTCTATATATAATAAGCAAATAATTGTGTAGCGCGTATTTAACCCTAATTCAGATCAGGTGAAGGGAAAATTATTAAATGAAGCGTTTTTAAATATTTTAGGAGATGATTTGGACCTTTTCTATATTTTATTTTTTCTTTTCTTTTGAGATACTTTATAATTTGTTATAATCTGATTCGACTCTCTGTGAATACCTACATTAAATCAAGAGTAAAATAACTAAAATAAATTTAAAAGCTCCAATTCCTCACAAGATTCTTTAGTATCAAAAATAATACAATGGTACAATTTTAGAATATTTAAAAGTAATAATATTTGAAATTTTTTATGTATATTCTTTAAAATCGACAGTTCTAGTTATACATAAATGGGGAAAATGAACTATGATTTAGTAAGAAATTAATTAAAAAGTGAAATATGTTTACAATTTTAATTGTGAAGAAGTGCGTTAAGATTAGCCAAAATTTAAAATAAATAAATAAAATTGCAGAATTACTATTAATATCGGTAAATAAAACTTGTAAATCATATACATAAAATTAGGCACTATACTACACATCGAAAACAATTTCAAATTAAGTAAAGTTGTTTCTTTCGAAGGTTCTCACGACCGGTATCAAATAAATCAGTTGTATTTACCGGTTTTGTTGGTCGTGGTCGATAGGTACTTCTGATACCTGACGTTTCGCCAGCGGCTGTGGCGGGCATTTTAAAAGACAATGTGGTAGAAGTCGCAGTTGTCTCGAACAGGTTATTACTGTCGACTGACAGAGTGCACACAAAGTGCACTTTCTACTCGTAGTAACATAATATACTCTGCTGTACGATAATAATAAAAAAAAATTTGCCGGGCAAAAATTAATTTGTAACGTGGCGTAACAATCGTTACTGCCGAATTGTATTTTCTTTAATTAAATTTAAATTTTGCTTTTGTTCTACCGCGCGAAGTATCGTCTCCGCATACAGCTGCGATTTCGGCGCCGACAAATTTCTGACACGACGCAGACCGCCCTCTAACTGTGATTTCGGCGCAGGCAAAGTATCTGGCACGACACAGGCCGCCCCGTAGCTGTGAGTTCAGCGCCGATAATGTATCTGGCATGACGCAGGCCGCCCGCCAGTTGCGATTTCGACGCCGGCAAAGCATGTAACATGACGCAGACCGCCCTCTAGCTGCCATTTCGGCACCGGCAAAGTTTCTGACACGATGCAGGTTGCCCCCATCCCCAGCTGCGATTTCAGAGCCGTCAAAATATCTTGTACGTCGCAGACCTCCCTTTGCCGTGATTTCGGCGCCGAAAAAGTATCTGGCACGACACAGACCGCTCCCAAGCTGCGAGTTCGGCGCCGGCAAAGTATCTGACACGACGCAGATCGTCCCATCGTAACTCATACCGTAAACCGCCCACGTACTTTTTGACCCACCCGGTATACCTACAGATCTTTCATGCTTTAAAATACTGTCAAAGTTAAATATTCCAGGTTTCACGTCCAAATTTAAAAGCGCTACGTTGTATGTTTCGTTACTGCTAATACTTGTTTATGTTAATGTTTACAATTATTGTACATAAACGTTTTTCTGATAAATGTTTTGTTGGTAAAAATTCCTGAGTAAAAGCAGGTTTTAACTGTTTAAATTGTTGCGCATACCATGATCAGAATCCTGGACAGCCCGCACTTACACAAACAGCTGCTTCATTAAAAGTATTTTATTGTGAACCGCGTATAAAATTTAAATATACGTGGCTCAACCTAAAAGTAATGGGTCTAAAGAGTAACAAACCAGTAACAGTCGTCACAAGCTCTTTCAATTATTTGTTGTGAATAGTGTATATAATATCGAAATTATTATACACTTAAAAAAAAAGTTATTTACATCTCAAGCTTGAAAAGTTGTACTTTCGGATGTAGCAGTCGAAAGAAGAAGCGTGACTTATTTTTGAGACATCGCAGAAAATCAGAGAGATTATTTTTAAAATGATCCTAACAAACTTCCTATTACATTTGCAATCAATTTTTGAAACTATCAACGTATTCTAGGATTTTGTTAGTTTACATAGGAAAAAATAAAGAAATAAACAAAAACCATAAATTGATTGAAGAAAATTCTAAAAAAGAACATTAACCAGTTTACGGTGAATTGTTTTGTAGAATAATTTGTAATTGGGGTTTCAAATCGTACCTTTTGGTGAACTTTGAAATTCAAGTGTATATACTAATTCCATGTGCAACGTCTACAAGCTTCTCAACCGCAGGATCACTTTCTGCGCATAAATTCTGCCATAAAATGGTGAAATTTCCAATTTTTCCTTAAATGTGTTGTCGAACAACATTTACACGTGACGTCATAAAATACAGAGGTTTTCTTTAAACCTAAGGATCGGATTAGTAAACAGGAAACTTATTGGTTCCTTTTATTATTTTTAATTTGGGAATACTGTTTCCCTCAACTTTACGAAAAGCTTCTTTTAATTGTTGTTACTTGACAAATGTATTTTGTGGAAGACGTTGCACCGGCCCATTTCTGTACACAAACTTACCTATTAAAATATCATTTCACCGTTCATTATAATAAAAATTTCAACGTTCAACAGTTTTAACTGGGGCAGGGTCTTGATAATATAGCTCCATGTGTACCTCCGTATTTACTAATCAAACCAAGCGGAGCTAATATTCTTTTCAATTAAAACTTACATACTCGGCGTATTTGAATTTTGTTGATCTGCACACGTAAACGAAATGAGTTGATAAGGCTTATACCTCCCTTACATAAAATGTCAGGGCTCTAAAAGTGAGAGCAAATGAAGTTAACGATCGTGTGGAAATTTTGATACGCAACGTACTTTAAACGCGGTTAACCGGGGAATAACAAACAAAAAAACGACCAGCAAATGACCAAAGCCCTTAAACAGTTTGTAACGACTGTATCGATCGACGTCTACCGTTAAAGTTGCCACTAAAATGAGCATAAAAGAGATAATCATCTAAATTGAGGTAGGTTAAAGTGCTACCATCTGTTTTTTTTTTTTCGAGTTCTATTACGAAATAACTTGAAAAAACCGATTGAACTTCAATTGCTGGTTAGATCGTATGGAAGATACATTTGCGTTTTCAGCAATATAAAATGGAAGCATAATGGCGTTCCTCTATTACCGTAATGTAATTACAATTCCAAGAACAACTGGCAATCTGTTGCTGACTGGTTGAGTCATAATCATATTGCAGTTGCGTCAGTAGAAGCGTTTGTGTAGGTACACTCATAGACGCCCCAAATGTCCGGTCCAAGTGTGAGCGCAACGCTCCACGCAGCGGAGTTGCACGCGGTGTTTATACGCATTAGACCGGATATTTTGGGTGTCCGTGAGTGTACAATTGTATTGCAATTGGAATGCAACTAATGTCAATAAATAACCCAGTGATGGGTGGAGACTGTGGTTTGAAAACTATAACAAAAATCCAACTGAAAAAATCCCTTACCACAAAAATTAAAAAGATAAAAAGTCTAAATACGTATTTCGGCAACTAAGTTGCCATCTTCAGTAGAAAACAAGAGTAGTGTTAAACGTAGTGTTTTCGGCTAAGGTAAACCTTGGAAGATGCTCTTCACCAAATCACTAGTGGAATAACACTGAAATCCTTTACAAACAACAAGGCTTATATACTATCTAAATCTAATGGAGCGTGACCAATTAAGTTAACAATAATTAATATAAGCTGGACTCAGGTATTGGTCCTTTGTCGGAATTCATTAATTTATATTTGTTTTTAAGTATATAAATACTTTCGTAACTATCTAATTCTCTAAAATTATTTACAGTTTTAACTAGCCTAAGACTATCTGTAGGTATACCGTGACCTGTGTCTAAAATATGTCGAGCAACGCTAGATTTATCTGGGCTGTTGTATTTGAAATGTGCAATATGTTCTTTATAACGAGTTGAGATTGAACGCCTAGTTTGCCCCACATATTTTTGATTACAATCTCTACAACTTATTTCATAAATCCCAGATTTTTGATCTACCTCAATTTTATCTTTAGTGTTCCCCAAGCGAGATTTTAATGAACTGGTCGACTTAAATGCAATTTGTAGATCCTGTTCTTTAAAAATGCTGTTCAACTTACGTGTGGATGAGTGATATGTTAAAGAAATAAATTTATTACCGCGAGTTTGTTGAGGTAGCAAACATGTGGAATCCTGAATATGATTCTTAAGTTTATGTTTCCTAATTATTTTAGTTACTATTTCCGAATTGAAACCATTGTACTTCGCGATCTTTTTAATTAAACAAAATTCTTTTTCATATCTATCTTAATTGGTCACGCTCCATCAGATTTAGATAGTATATAAGCCTTGTTGTTTGTAAAGGATGTCAGTGTTATTCCACTAGTAATTTGGTGAAGAGCTTGTCTTCCAAGGGTTACCTTAGCCGAAAACACTACGTTTAACACTACTCTTGTTTTCTACTGAAGATGGCAACTTAGTTGCCGAAATACGTATTTAGATTTTTTATCTTTTTAATTTTTGTGGTAAGAGACTTTTTCAATAAATAAATTCGGTCGAAAACTGAGCCTGTAATCACCGCGTGCCTAAGATCCCTTAGGGTTTCGACTATTACAAATACCGCGGGTTCGAATCTCGCGTCGGTCAGTTGTCATAACCGGATTTTTTCGGGGTCATCATGATGATTAAGAGAGGGATTTGGCTCTGCGGGGGTGTCTAACAAATATATAACTGCTTAGAGATGATCAAAAACCCATTGAAAAGTCACTTCTTGAATGTGCGGAAAATACACTACTAAACAATTGAAGAGGATAGTGAAATTATTTTCTAAAATTTTGGTATATAAATGGGACTACAGGTGTACAATTTGCATAAATTGTTTATTATGACATCGTGATATTAAATCAACAAACAAAATTGTGGCAAAAATAACAATGATATGATATGATATGAATTAACAATAGTCAAATAACTGTTCTGTCAGTTGTTAACAACTAACTTTAATATAGTGTTGGCCCACCTCCGGTTCGCCGTAGAGCTCGTACTCTAGCTGGCATAGTTCTTATCAAATTATCCATGAAGGGCTAAGGTACGTCATGGCATAGATGAATTGATGGTTCATTCAAGGTATTATTTTAGGTCTGGATTTTGGATAGTTATTGTCTTCACTTCGCCGATTGGTTGAATGTAAATCGAAGCCGAACCTACTTTATCTACGACTGGGATTCCTTTACACTCAAAAACATAAAGATCCAAGATATATCTATACCTTTCGTATACGTACTCGTGACGTACATAAAAATATTTCCAAATTTTTAACCTTGCATCAGGGAAAATACAACTTCTTTTGATCATAATAAGAAAAATATTCTTTTATATTATGGAATAGAATGACAGAAGATATGGGAAATAATTAAATTCCAGGTTGTATTTTGGATATTATCAGCAATTTAAACCATGCCACTAGTAATAAATAAATTGGAAATTTAATGATTAATAAAGCTCCGTTTATGCGCCGTCGACATTCTTCTGTATTTTCTTAAACACGTGTGGACAGAACATTCTATATTTAATTGATACGACAGCCAATGTAACTTGATTTTGTAAATTTTAATCAGCGCAGTCTTCACGCTGTAAATCAAAATGTTTTAAACTAACAATAAATATAGCAAACATAATTAATGCTTTTGTTTTAATACGTTACATTCAATGGTTTAGCACTGAGATGACTTTATTTACAGTTTTCAAACATACTGAAAGTAAATTCCTTTTTATAATTTATTTAATTATATTTTGTTATACATAAATTTTCGCATTATATCAAATGCCGTTCGCGCTTGGAGTTTTTAACACATGATTTTCCAATTAGACAAAGCAACTAATCGTTTACCTACTTATGTATAGGTGAAAATACCTTTGATGATGACGCAGTTGATTACGTTAAATGTTTATATAAAAGATTTTGCTTAACACATAGAAGATAAGGTGGTAATAAAAAATTTTCAAGTGTGTTAAAATAGAAATAAAATTTATATTTCTCTGAAAAATTGTAGAAACAATCGCAAGTTCCTTCTTTGGAAAATTGTGGTATATATAGCTTATTTTGCGGGATATATTTGTAGCCTGGTTCACTTATTTATTTATGCAAATCACTCATTTATTTGAAATGAAAGCTTTAATATACCTTTCTATTCGGCAAATTCTGACATTAATTTCCACCAGCATTGACAAAAAGACGAAATACTAAAGAGAAACTAATCCCTGGATTATTAAAAAAAAAATTAACTGGTAAAGTAAATAATATTACTTTAGTTACTTCATTTAAAATCAAAATGTTAATTAGATCAATTACTAAAAGACAAATGCAAAAGTTTAAAGTTAAATATTCTGTTCAACGAATTAAATGTTTGTTTTATCGTTAGTATTTTTCCTTTAAATGTAATCTCAACGATTTTTTCGTACCTACGAATAAATGGCGAAAATAATCGTTTGCTACCAAATATACATGCTACAAAACTCTTCTATAAGAATGAACTATCAATTCATCTATTATTATGTCAAATACGTCTAGGATGCTTGTCGAATCGGTTAATTTGCTTGGGCATCTCTACCCAGATGTTTTGCAGTTCATGTCTGGTGAACAGGGTGGCCAATCCAATCTTTCAACCCCATAGCGTTCTATCTGTTCATTTACAATCCAAGTACGATGAAGACGGACATTGTCATCAATCAAAATGAATCTTTCACCAATTTCGCCAGCAAACGGTGCAATAATTAAGTCTACAACCATCTCGCGATATCTTACGGATGTCATTGTCGCATTCATTAATACCACTAAAACAGTGAGTCAAGAAGAACACATTCCACCCCAGACACAAACAGATCCTCCACCAAAAAAAAGTCGTTGTCAGCATAAAATGTTCGTTGTACCGCTGTCGTCTTTTTTTCTACACCAAGATTCATCAAAAGATACAGTCAAAATTTCGACTCGTTGGTGAAAAGACAACGGCTCTAGTTTTTGAAGAGAAGTAGTACTACTGCCTGTACTCATTAGGACCAAAAGTTGAGAGGTTACTGGGAAGGCAGCCAAATTGATCAAATTAAACCGATTCCTTCATATATTAATATGAACTTTCGCCAATTCTTTATTAGCTTCTTCAGAGATACATTATTCTACAATTTATTAAACAATTAATTGACAAGTAAAGTTAAAATATAAAGCTACGTACGGAATGGAGAAAACGACGTACAATCCGAAACTTGAAGACACATGAGTCACAATGTATTAATTACATCGCAAAATTTAAAAACAACAAACTCATCCAATATACCACGTTGTCCGTAAGGTTAGGAACACCGAACTGAACAATCAACAAGTGGGAGGGTGTGATAAAATGGCGGTCACAATGACGGCAACCACAAAACGCAAAACCCAAAAGATAGAACAAGTAGTAAAACTGTCAAAAAAGATAAGGCGGGAGCCAAGTATGCCAGGGGAACGAGAAGGGGAGGAATCAGACAGCAATCCAGGAAAGAACAATCTGGGTAACCTCTTATCTAGGTGCATCAGATTAGTACACTCCGCCAAAAAAGTATCGCATAATTTAGTTTTGAATCATAAAAGTATCGCATAATCTTTGTTTGTAGCATAAAGTTGTAAATATACTTTAATGCGCTCTAAGATATAATTTCTATGATTGTTTAAATAAAATACAGGCCAAATAAAAACAAGAACTCATACTTGAGATTTTTATTAAAACAAGAAATTATAATTTTGGAAAGAAAAATGTCATAACAGTAGCTTTTAATACTGAGTATTGCCACCTCTGGCTCTTATGACCGCTCGCATACGGTTTGGCAGAGATTCGATTAACCTCCGTATATAAGCCTGATCCAAATTCTCCCACTCGTCACGGAGAGCATTTTCTAGTCCATGCAGGTCCGCTGGGGCAACATTTTGGGTTCGTATCCGTCTGTGAAGGAGGTCCCACACGTGCTCGATAGGGTTCATGTCCGGACTTACCGCAGGCCAATCTAAAACTGGAATACCAACATCGTTAAGGTATTCCTGGACGATTATTGCAACATGCGGTCGTGCATTATCGTGCATTAACATGAATTCGTTTCCTATAATTGGCGCATATGGTACTACATGTTCTTCTAAAATGTCCGTTATATACCTGTGGGCAGTCAGTGTACCTCTGTCTACTGGTACTAACTCTGTACGACCTGTTAAACAGATGCCTCCCCAAACCATAATAGAGCCACCAGCGAAATTAGGTCTAGGTCTGATATTACACTGCGAATAGCGCTCACCGTCTCGTCTGTACACTGAGATACGCCTATCTGAGGTGTAAAGACCAAATCTTGACTCATCTGTGAAGGGTATATTGGCCCAGTCATTAATGTTCCAATTTACATGTTCTCTGGCAAACCTTAAGCGAGCCACTCGGTGGTTCCTAGTGAGACGAGGGGCTGTTACAGCTACTCTAGCTCTTAATCCACTCTGTTGTAACCTATTCCGAATAGTTTGAGTACTCATACGAGTATTTCTGACTCTAGCCAAGTCGTTCTGCAATTGTCTCGCAGTTACATGTCTTCGACGTAATGCTTGTAGTAGTAAATAGCGGTCATCTTGGCGAGTAGAACATCTTGGACGACCTGGTACAGGTCTTCTACTGTAAATGCCTGTTTCCCTATATCTGGCTACGGCTCTAGAAACACTTGACTGATTGATGTTCATCAAATTAGCAACGTATGCTTGAGATCGTCCATCTTCGATTAAAGCAACTATAGCAGCCACTTGTTCTGAAGTTAAATTGCTCATTTTAGTTTTAAAAGCGTTGATACAGAACTCTGACTTCGCACTTTAAAATTTGTCCGTATAGGAAGACTTTCAATAAACAACTGAGCAAACCTTACACATATGCATTTTTCTAAATGTGTTCTTTTAGGAAAAAAATAAAGTAAAAACGCTAAGTTTCATTATTTTGTTAGTGTTTTTATAGTTCACATACACGAGGCAAACTTTTTGTGAACGTATAAAAATATCTTGGTTCATAAATGCCCTTTTTTAGTTTATGCGATACTTTTTTGGCGCAGTGTATATGAAGGAATCGTTTTTATTTGATCAATTTGGCTGCCTTCCCAGTAACCATTTAATTTTTGGTTCTAGTTTTTAAGATTCCAGTCACAGTGTTCAATCGCCCAATGATTTCCGCGTGCACGGTACTCCCTCGTCAACCTAAGATGTGTAGCACGTCTTCTTAGTCTTAAATTAAGTGCATGCAACCTCCTCCATCCAGTGGTTTGTCGGAAAAAGACCTCAATGTCAGGTTTCTTCTTGCAGTGAGTAAAATAAAACGATCATCAGTAGGAGTTGTAGCCACCATGCGTCTGTGCTGCGGGCACAGTAAATATCTACCTATTCCATGCACGACTGCGAAACATTTAAACGCTCTGCGACTTACAGTTGCTATAAGCCCGTATTAATCCAATCCATTGATTGATCGAGTTGGACGGTTTCTAAACGTCTTAAGGGTGTTGTAATAATGTGCTCTTGTGATGTTTCACTAATAACTATTGCAATGAAACTAGCACAAGCACGCCTATTTGTACCACACAATTACCTGTAGATATCCCTTTGTTCAGCAACTTGTTGGAAATGGGAAGCCACATGGACAAGCAAGGAAGTAAACGGAAACAAACAATTATGTGCGTAGGACTTTGGAGAAATGTGACATCCTGTTTTAAATCCATCTTGGACATCCGCTCGATATTGGTAAGGAGAAAAGAATCAGGTGACAAACAGCATAAGTGCAGGGTAAATATCTGGGTAAATATCTGCACGTTAGATCTCGCCACCAATCCCTAATCCTTAATCAGAAAGTGTAAAATGTATTATTTATCGTATATTTCTGTAGTCACTAAAACGATTAGTATAAAGACAAGTAAAAAGTGCTTTTCAAGCTACGTAATTTATCATCACAGCCTTTATTTAAACTGCTCTATTCAAACAAACAATAAAACAGATAAGCTTAAAACGACGCGCATTTGTTATTCAATCCGCGCGAAAGCGTAATTCACTTGTTTGCCCTTACAAACACTACTTCGCCGTTCTTTACGTCGCCATCAATCTTTTAAAAAACGACCGAACATAACAAAAATATTTCTTTGTATGCAAAAATCGATAAATCTTTCTAAGAACTGAAACGGGAGGGAATGCTTGCTCTGCTAAGTACTTCTTGGACCATAAAAAATATTTTTTCCCCTTTAGCTTCCTTAACGATGCTCATGATTGTACTTTTAATATTAAACTGAAAAACGTTTCTAATTGTCTCATATTTTTTTTAATTAACATTGCTTTTACATACCATTTGGTTAACACTAGCAAATTTAATGTTTTGCAATAAATGACATAGTCTTAATAAACTTCTTTGTAGTAAAATTACGTACCTATGTGCATATCTTATCACGCAAACAAAAAGAAAACTTAGAATGGACTAATGTAAATGAATAAAAAAAATACTCTCAAGTCTCCCTGATAAAATGTAGGACTAGAGAACTATTCTGGTATGGTTTCTATAAATCCTGTTCTATTAATTATAATTGGTTTATATAAAACAAAAAAAAAACTTTCAATTATCTTTGCACTTGCCCTGCAAGGTGTATAGAGGTGATTTTTTCTATCCTTGTATTCGGTCTTCCCTTGAGTCCAGCTCAACCATTTTCTTCTTAGTATTTCTGCCACTTCATTGTTCCATCCAACAGTCCTTGTTTTCCACACATTGTTTTTTCATTGTTCTGTTTTCGTTTATTCGTACTCACTTTTTGTTGTTCAATTTTCTCACACTTACACTCACTACTTTTAGTTGCCTTCTTATTATTTCACTTTTAATCTTATCTAGGCTGGTCACTCCCACTATTTTCCGTAGAATTTTCATTGTAGTAGCTGTTATTCTTTGTTTTAGCCTGTTGTTTAGAACCCACTACTCGCCCCTTTACATCAGCATAGACACTAGCACCGACTCGTAAATTCTTACTTTTGTTTTCTTACTTATTTTCTTTTTATGTAAAATGGTATATATAGAATTCTGTATAGTGTGCACACTTTAATTATTCTGCTTGTTATTTCCTCTTCTAATCTTCCGTCTAGGTTTGTAATTGTACCTAGGTATTTTAATTTTGTCGTACTCCCTATTTGTTTCCTTGTATTTGGAATTGCCCGTCTTCTGTCCGATTAGCTATCTCCATTATTTCGATCTTTTCCATGTTTATATATAGTTCATATTTTCTTATTTCATTGCACCATTTTTCTATTTTATTTTGTAGTTCTTCTTTACTATTCGCCACTATCAGTAAATCGTCGGCATACATCATCTCATGTGGGTGCCCTTCCTCACTCTATGTACCCTTTTTGATATTTCATCCATCACTATGATAAAAACCAATGGATCCCTGCCTAACCCCTCTGAACGTCAATAAAGTTTCGGATACTCTTCCTCCTAGCCTCACCTGTTTTCTGTTTTCTTGTTTAAACTTTTAATTACTTCGATGAGTTTTACATTTATTCTTCGCGCTTCTAAGATTTCCAGATTGCCTCTCTTTTTATAGTATCGAATGCTTTTTCGAAATCTATTGCAGCCACATACATTTTACTATTTGTCGACGTTATCTTCTCTGCGATTTGTCTTATTGTAAATAACCAATCTTGTGTTGGTCTGTTTGTTTGGAAAGCTGCTTGTGGATCCTCCGATGTTTTTCTATTTTTTCTTTTAGACTTTGTTCTATTATGCGTTCATACAGTTTGTAGATAGTGCAAAGTAATGATCTGCCTCTGAAATTATTGTAACTACCTTTTATATACTGGGGTGATAATCGCTGTATTCCACTCGTTTCGTATATATAGTTTGTGTCATTCATGCCAAATTTAACATTCTCTACAACAAGGATATACCCTCGTTTGCCGTATGTTTGATCATTTCTGGTCTAACCCGTCTATGCCCAGTGCTCTGCCTATTCTGATTTTGTATACTTCCTCCAAAATTTCCTCTCTTGTTATTCCATCTTCTTCTTGTTCTCCTTCGTTCTGGTATGCTCCTTCTTGTTTGTTACTAGCAGTCTCGTACTTGTCCCGTTCTTCTTTATAGCATCCACCTAATAATTGTTCATAATATTCTTTCCATCTCTCTATTATTTTGGTTTCTTCTGTGATAATTTCTGCTTCTTTGACATTTAAATTTTTGAGAGGGCTCTTCCAATATTTTCTCATGCTTCTTATTACATGATATAGCATTTTTATATTACAAGAGGCGTTTTCTTCCATTCTTATTCCAAACTCCTCCCTTGACTTTGTCTTGGCTTCTCTTACTTGTACTTTCACCTTTTCTCTTTGTTTTGTATATAGGTTATAATCTTCCTGATTTTTATTATTTCTCAGATACTTTTTTCCATAACCTTTTCTTATTCTTTACTTAAACTTACTGGTACACTTCCGCGGCGTTGCCCATGGTATACACTATTTGGTTTCCGAGTTGAAATCGCGTCCTAATACTTCCTCTGGCCGATGTTTTGTCCACAAGCACACGGGACATCTTCAAGGTTGCTTCTTTCGTCGCTGTTAACCGGAAACGGAAGAGCTGACACATGGGGATGGGTTCATAAGCGGGAAATGGTTTTCCAGATGTTGTGTAGGAAGTAATCATCGTTAAGGTTAAGGTTATTAACATGTTTGTATTTTTCAATGGATTCTCAGATTTTGCGGTTATGGTAGTGAGGATTTCGGGATAGGATTTGAACGGAGTTGAAATTGATTTGTTGGCCGGTCTCCAGTCTATGCTCAGCAAGTGCAGATTCAGTTACGCGCAACGCCCGAGTGCAAGACTCATATTCTGCAACACGAGTGTCCACCGTACGCTTAGTTTGTAAACACTGCCCCACCAACTTGGAATACAGTAAACACTAAGAGCTTCGAGAGGATTACGATCTTTGGTAGGAAAGGAATCGGAGTTTGGAAGTAGGTTTAAAAAAAAGGTGTTCGGATAGGATTCTTCCTATACGGTCGGTAACATCTCGGATGTAGGAAAGATATGCATTAGATTGGTAGGGAGTGGTTTATGTGTTGGATGTGTTGGATATAGGATGTAGGTGTGTGTTTATGGTACGCTGGATATGATGTCTAGGATAGTTGTTCTTGGTTAGGGTTTTGGTAACATAGGATAGTTCTCGAGATAAGGAATTAGAATCGGATATAGCAATGGCTGTTTGTACTAAGGAGTTTATGAGTCCGTTCCTATGAGCCGAATGGTGGTATGAGAAGGCATTTAGGTAACGATCGGAGTGTGTAGGTTTGCAGTGGACAGAAGAACGAGCCATTAGAACGACGATTCACTAAAACATCTAGGAAAGGAGGAGTACCTTCCGACTGGACTTCCGTCTTGAGAATTATGGAATGTAAGGAAGGTATATGTGGCCAGATTACGAAAGTGCCATCAACGTATCTAAACTAGCATTTCGTTTTCTGGAATTATAGATATATACATTAGGACTTATTGTTCAAATGCCTCCATAAAAATGTTGGCTACAACAGGAGAGAGAGGGGAACCCATAGCTGCACCTGAAACTTGTTCATAGTAGAAACCGTGGAATTGGAAATAGGTAGAGGTGAGACAGGTTTCCACCAAGTCAGCTAAGTCGTTAGGTTGAAGGTTGGAAGATAGGATCTCACGGATTGACTGGATAGTATCGGGTATAGAAACTTTGGTAAAAAAAGGATTCGACATCGAAACTAACAAGTAGATCCTTGGGATCTATTATCAGTTCACTTAGTCTTTGGCCAGAGGAAGTATTAGGACGCGGACCAAGAAAGGTATTAAACCTTTCCTTATTAAACCTGAAACCGCCACTGTTTGTCGAATCTAAATGCTATATTAATATATGTTTCTCTTATAAAGGAAAATATATAAAATATTGAAATATTTATACTGTCACTTCGGCAGGTATGTATATGCGGCACCAAAATATAAAAGAAATAACGGTTACCATTTAAAAAACCAACAATAACCTAATGATAGTTACACGAATCAGACTGTATATTTATTTGCTATATCAAAAAATGTAGAATTCAAAATAAAAACTGACGTATGTTTTGGAGTTTTTCCCAATATTTATATCGACTATACGATATATCATACATATTTGTATATCGAGCCTTAGTACCCCAGCACTTTAACACTTCGTTACGCCCAAAACTGATTCAGCGTGGTTGTGAAACTCGCAGGGCATCTTCATTACTAGCGGCTTTTGGAAGAAAAATGTGCTAAACCGGAGAAAAGCGAAGGTTTTTTGAATTGCTCATTTTTCCAAATCACGCCGAAAATCCTGGGCAACTTTCTGGGCAACTTTTTCCGATTCAAGTATTTGTTCCTTTTTTTTAATTTTAAATGCAGATTCTATAGGTAAAATACTGTAGGAATCAAATATAAAGTCAACAAAATATGAATATTTTGGAATTTTATTTACTCAGAATATCCCCGCATCGAAAATTGGTTGGAGGCCACGAGAGATTGTCTGGAGGGATATTCCAAGTAATAACATTTCGTACGGCTGATGATTGAACAGGACTGAAATATCAAGCCTGCCCATGAGGCTCCATAAGCACCCAGCAGCATCAAAAGCGAATGTCAAAGGAATCTTACCTATACGACAAATTTAAATTTGCCTTTTATCCTTTTTGCTTGGAATTATTTCATAAAATGAAGATATCAATTCTACTGATTACTCCTAAACAATATGTCAAAATGTAAGCAATAATCAATTACATCTTAATTTAGCTTTTCTAATTTAAAAACAAAAGCAAGTAAAGACAAAAGGTATGAATAATACTTCATTTTGCGGATTTGAATCATAAGAACGCTGTAATTGAGTAATACATATACAGGGTGATTTGAAACATCGTTTAAAGATTTTAAGGGCATGTAGTACGATCGAAAATAAGGTTACAAGTCATAATAAACATATGTTCACAAATCAACCGTTTACGAGATAACAGCGAGTGTTCCTAGTAGTACATGGATATAACATGTCCCCGTAAACAAGTGCTTATCAGCTATTGTTTTATGACAGTTTAATTTGACGTTTTGTGCAATTTTTAGCAATTACAATGGTTGCGTATTCTAATGCTGAAATGAGCGATATGGTGTTCATGTACGGTTGTGCTAATGGGAATTCTTTACAAGCACGTCGCTTCTATGCTGAAACGTTTCCTGATCGCCAACTGCCTTCGCATGTGATGTTTCAGACGGTGTTTCAACGACTATGAGAAACTGGTTCGTTTGAGAAGCGGTCTTCTGATACTGGACGGCAGAGATTAGCATGTACTCCACAGATAGAAGATCGAATTTTGAATATTATTGATGAAAATCCCGAAACTAGTGTTAGAAGAATTTCGACTCAAGTGGGTGTAAGCAGCAATCTTGATTGGAGAACTCTTCATGAGCAACTCCTATACCCCTACCATATCCAACGGGTACAAGCCCTTACTGCTCCGGATTATCAAGTGAGAAGGGCTTCCTGTGAGTGGTTTTTGCGAACAGCTGCTGATCGGCCAGATTTCGCTGATAACAACCTTTTCACTGATGAAGCTGGCTTTACTAAAAATGGAATATTTAATTTCCACAACAATCACGTTTGGTGTGACGAGAATCCTCATGCTACCGTTGAAGCTCGGCACCAGCCACGTTTCTCTCTAAATATCTGGTTAGGCATGATAGGGGAATGGTTGTTAGAACCGATTGTTTTGCCACAACGCTTAACAGGTCCTGCATACCTCGAGTTCTTGGAAAATACTTTACCTGAACTTTTGGAAGATTTACCTATAAATCTAAGACTGAACCTCTGGTTTATGCAAGATGGAGCTCCACCGCACTTTACGCGTGCTGTTAGGGAACATCTTAACAATGAATTTCCTGGGAGATGGATAGGGCGAGCAGGTCCCATTGCTTGGCCTCCAAGGTCTCCCGATCTAAACCCGTTGGACTTACCTGGGGTTATTTGAAAAGTTTAGTGTACGCAACACCGGTAAACGATCTTCCAGAGTTGTGCCAACGAATAGAACACTGTTGCCAGATAATACGAGAAAAACCCTTGTTTTTTGAAAGAGTGCGCGCTTCCTTTGAAAGCAGATGTAGATCCTGTGTCGAAATGGAAGGACGTCATTTTGAACATCTTTAGTTATAATCTATTTTATGTTAAAATACAATAACATCTTAATAAAAACCGCTAAAGCAAACTTATTCTGCATTTGCGATAAAATCGCTGTTATCTCGTAAACAGTTAATTTGTGAACATTTATTATGACTTTTAACCTTATTTTCGATCGTACTACATGCCCTTAAAATCTTTAAACAATGTTTCAAAACACCCTGTATAAGCATAGAAATTAAACTTTCATCTCTATTATTTAAGCATCAACATAAATACAATCGCAATATATCCAAACACAGCCGAAATTATTTCGCAAACAGTAAAAACCGTGTGTTACAAATTACTTTTACTATTTCGGCGCTACAGTATTTACATTGCAAACGAACATTTTGCGTTCACAGTGTGTGTGGTTTCTGAGCTTTCTTATTACATCTGTCACTCAAAATTTATGAAGAGGAAAATTTACTCTGCGCTATAATCGTAAAAGTTTCCAGCTCTTCTGCTCTCTTGAATCTCATTTACAGGAAATGAAACAAAGGAAGGAAGATATAAATAATGTTTTCATTGCAACTTCTTCTTTCGCATATGATAAGGGTTAGTTCGTAGGAGGCTATCCAATTAGGGTAAAATAATAACCTGCTTTATATAATAATAATATTTTTCTTCTACCGATTGTTTTTCTTTCACTTTCAAAAGTAGGGTGTGTAGGTTATGTCTATATATAAAAAAGATGTTGCCTACAATTTCTCATAACTTTTAATTCGTATTTGTACACATTAGTGACGTACGGCAAGAGTACAGATAAAACTTTTGGGGTGTTATTAACGGAACCTTCACTTTGGAAGAAATTTTTTTGCGAAGAATGTTTTAACTAAAGACAGAGAGTGGTAGAATCTGAAAGAAAGAAAGCAAACCCCATTTTCTCTTCGTTTTAGATAAATTATTAACTCCAAAAAATAATTTTGGCGGCAAACCACGAAATTGGTCATCCAAAAACGTGTCTTACGTCTTACTTAATATTTAGGAGAGCATTTATGGAGAATGTGCTGATTTGTATTTTTTACATATGGTATAATTGTGTGTTGGTATGGTGTGTATTGTACATGTGTTTAACTAACAAAAATGCATTTTGAACTGTTGGAAATATGGAAACAAGTAGCTTAATAGTGCGAAAACTTCGAGAATATATTGTATCATTTGAAGAAATTTTGAGGAAAAACCCAATATACTTAGATGTGTTTTCCAATTCGCAAATTTCCATCGGCGAATAGATACCATGTTGTTCATCCTGTCAGCGCTGACACTCCGTTTGCACAATTCTATCCATATCTCACCTCTGACTGTGCAGTTCATAGTGTTTCGTGAAGTACTGTTTCCGTTGGAATTCTTATCTGACTGATCGCGATGTAAAAGTCTCTTCGTTTCTTATATACATATCCACCAGCTTCTCTAAAGCCTTCATGGTAAATGTTGTTAGGCTAATTGATCTTAGAGATATTGAGGAACCTGTTCGATTTTGCCAGATTTCGATAGCACTTCTTTAAACTCTTGGTATATTCCTAAAGACTAGGCTACACGTACAAATATTATATAATATCGTAAACCTATAGCAGATCTGGCATAATTGGATAAATGTCGCCTGGTATCAGCGATTTATATGTAGGGACGCGAACGATACTTTGATACCAGTACGGTATCGATACCTTACTAGTATCGATATCTTACTAAAAGAATATCGAATGGATACTGATGTTTCGCAATTTCTACAGTCATTTGGATTTTCTAACGCGCCTATTCTCCATTGATAAGAAACTAAACCTATGACTATTAACCCGTAACGTAACCCCTTTAACAATTTTTTTATTATGAGAAAATATATATAATATATAAATATGTTTTTTATTTTAATATAAAACAAATTTCAAATCGCATATCTTCGTTTTACTAGAATATACTTATTTCTATTATATTTACGGTTTATATGACAAAACTCTTTTCAGTAATATAGTGAGTACGCACTGTTAATGATATGTTATATTTTTAAAACTACCGTCCAAATTTAAAGTATCGGGTATTAAAGTATTGATACTTTTTCCTTTGAATACTCATATACACTCCGCCAAAAAAGTATCGCATAATTTAGTTTTGAATCATAAAAGTATCGCATAATCTTTGTTTGTAGCATAAAGTTGTAAATATACTTTAATGCGCTCTAAGATATAATTTCTATGATTGTTTAAATAAAATACAGGCCAAATAAAAACAAGAACTCATACTTGAGATTTTTATTAAAACAAGAAATTATAATTTTGGAAAGAAAAATGTCATAACAGTAGCTTTTAATACTGAGTATTGCCACCTCTGGCTCTTATGACCGCTCGCATACGGTTTGGCAGAGATTCGATTAACCTCCGTTTATAAGCCTGATCCAAATTCTCCCACTCGTCACGGAGAGCATTTGCTAGTCCATGCAGGTCCGCTGGGGCAACATTTTGGGTTCGTATCCGTCTGTGAAGGAGGTCCCACACGTGCTCGATAGGGTTCATGTCCGGACTTACCGCAGGCCAATCTAAAACTGGAATACCAACATCGTTAAGGTATTCCTGGACGATTATTGCAACATGCGGTCGTGCATTATCGTGCATTAACATGAATTCGTTTCCTATAATTGGCGCATATGGTACTACATGTTCTTCTAAATTGTCCGTTATATACCTGTGGGCAGTCAGTGTACCTCTGTCTACTGGTACTAACTCTGTACGACCTGTTAAACAGATGCCTCCCCAAACCATAATAGAGCCACCAGCGAAATTAGGTCTAGGTCTGATATTACACTGCGAATAGCGCTCACCGTCTCGTCTGTACACTGAGATACGCCTATCTGAGGTATAAAGACCAAATCTTGACTCATCTGTGAAGAGTATATTGGCCCAGTCATTAATGTTCCAATTTACATGTTCTCTGGCAAACCTTAAGCGAGCCACTCGGTGGTTCCTAGTGAGACGAGGGGCTGTTACAGCTACTCTAGCTCTTAATCCACTCTGTCGTAACCTATTCCGAATAGTTTGAGTACTCACACGAGTATTTCTGACTCTAGCCAAGTCGTTCTGCAATTGTCTCGCAGTTACATGTCTTCGACGTAATGCTTGTAGTAGTAAATAGCGGTCATCTTGGCGAGTAGAACATCTTGGACGACCTGGTACAGGTCTTCTACTGTAAATGCCTGTTTCCCTATATCTGGCTACGGCTCTAGAAACACTTGACTGATTGATGTTCATCAAATTAGCAACGTATGCTTGAGATCGTCCATCTTCGATTAAAGCAACTATAGCAGCCACTTGTTCTGAAGTTAAATTGCTCATTTTAGTTTTAAAAGCGTTGGTACAGAACTCTGACTTCGCACTTTAAAATTTGTCCGTATAGGAAGACTTTCAATAAACAACTGAACAAACCTTACACATATGCATTTTTCTAAATGTGTTCTTTTAGAAAAAAAAAAAGTAAAAACGCTAAGTTCCATTATTTTGTTAGTGTTTTTATAGTTCACATACACGAGGCAAACTTTTTGTGAACGTATAAAAATATCTTGGTTCATAAATGCCCTTTTTTAGTTTATGCGATACTTTTTTGGCGGAGTGTATATCGATATCCGCCATCGATACTCTTCCGATACCGAGTATCGATACTATTCTTTCGATACCGCGTCCCTATTTATATGCTTGAAAGAAATGGATCGTACCAAATTACTCCCCGGGAAGTTTTTTTTTTATCTTCATGGGCAGGTTTACCCCGTAAGGCAACTCGGTCTTAAGACCTATTGTGCCCCCTTGATGGCTTAGTACTCTCAACCTGGTTGTACTCGAACAAAGAGTTCCGCAAGTTGGTCGAGAGTAAGTTTGCTTAGACTGGGTTCGTCCAACCGAGCGAGCCCGGGAAGTTTACCTTTAAAAATGTTTTATATTCGTGCTCCTCCCAGACCTTCTGTACTTGCTCTACGATTACAAAACCAGAAGCATGAAATTTCAAAGAGGTTGTTGAATGTACCAACTGACGCATAAAATTTCTTGCTAAGGATGTTATTTCTTTTATTGTTGATTTATCGATTCATTGATTTTAATACCATGGGTACGAATCAGGTCTTCTTATAATTCTCTGAACAGCGAGTTCTAAGGCCTATTGTATTATTCAGTTCATGCATTTCTCCCAGGCTAATGCAACACATTCAAAAACAAAGTGCTGGGCTAGCCCTTTTTCCTCGTTGCATAATCTACACGCAGGCTGCACTTGCCTGAGTACTTTTAACCATCTCGCAATATTTTTTCCATGATTCCCTTTTCGCTTCCCTCAGCTCTTTATTATATATGGCCAGAGTGGTCCTGTATTTCTGACACTCCCTAGTCGTC
Organism: Cetonia aurata; assembly: GCA_949128085.1. Taxonomy (NCBI): domain Eukaryota; kingdom Metazoa; phylum Arthropoda; class Insecta; order Coleoptera; family Scarabaeidae; genus Cetonia; species Cetonia aurata. The sequence continues at coordinate 7,846,233 of OX421885.1, forward strand.
CACATATAATGTGACACAATTGGGAACAAACGCAAGGATATCACTCATATATCACAAAAATATAGAAGAAGTCTCAGTGTAGAACTCTGAGGAACAGTCTGTATATATTTTTTAACTTTATAAATACCATTACTTTTTGCAATTTGATTCGGTCGTTTTGTAGTTATTCGACTTTTTCCAAAAAAAAAACAAAATTCTATATTATCATTTAAAATATCAGAGAACACTCGATTTCGCACATCATACATCATCAGGTGTCTGCAATACATATTTATTAAGCCGTATTTACGGCTTTACATGAGACTACAATTCATCAAAAGCATAATACCCGCATCCATCTTGATTGAATTTATTTTTCTTTACAGGATAAAGTAGATCTTGGCGAATTGATGTTGTCTTTGTGCTATCTACCCACAGCCGGTCGTTTAACTGTAACCGTAATAAAAGGAAGAAATTTAAAAGCAATGGATATAACAGGAAAATCAGGTAAGTGCAATCATTAACTTTTGGAATGACCACTTAGATTACTGCAAGTCATAGTCTACACGATGGTATCCCACGATATATATACCTGCCGTCAAGGTAGAATTGTTAATACTGAAAATTTGGGTATTACGTAATATAAAAAAATATTATAATTGTAAACAGAAAATGTAAAAAATATTATTACAGGAATATGGATATCGTTTGACCTTTATAATTTTCAATAGTGGGTGTTGTTTCTTGTGATTTTTGAGGAAGGTTTTTGTGTTGTCTTAATTTTTAATTGTTCTGTTTTCTTTTTCCTGTTTTTTATTGTTAGATGTTTCATCTCAACGGTGTTGGTTTATCCTGGCCGCGTCGCTCTTTTGCAATATCCAGTTTTCACTTGCATATTTTATTACATACTGATATTCCCGCATTATGTGATTTAATTTCTCCATATCTGTGTTCCAGTATTGTCTGAATCAGTGCCTAGTATATTTTCGTTGTTATACTCACTCGTATGTCGTCATCTTTCACAGTGTCTTGTTTTTAGATTTAATGTCCTTTTAAAATCAAAGATCTGTCTTTCATTTACAATGATTACTTTAGCTTTATTTACGCTAACTTCCATTTTAGGTTCTCTATCTCTTTCGTCCATATGTGAACTAATTTTTGCAGTTTATTTTTGGAGTTAGTGTTTAGAATCTTAGTTTAGAAGGCTACTCATTTTTACTGGTTCAAGTTTCTCATATCATTATTAAGTTTAAATGTTGCGTTTGTGTTTTAATTTGTTTAACCATTTTGTCCGTAATTAATATAAACAGCAGCGAGCTTAAGTTGTCTTCTTGCTTTATTCCATTTTTCATTATAAACTACTAAGATTTAATTTAATGACTAACAATGGCAAAAATAGTAAGACAATTCTGTTTAGTTACAAATATACAGATATGTTTTAGATCACTCGTCCACTATCTTTTTCTCGAAATTTACTACAACTTTATTAGTGCGACAAATTTTTCGTTTCAAAACCCCACCTGAAAAATTACTTAAAAATATTTTTATTTTCCGGAGTCGAAAGCAACATCCTTATTTTAGTTCTAATATTATTTTCGCCGCGATCAATTTATGAACACTCTGTAATATATACTGACTTCCAGAAAAATTGCAACACCTAGAAGCTGTTTAACGATTTTATTGAAATTTTCAGAAAACGTCTATTTCTATGAAACAAAGTTATGATTAAGAAGTCAGTATAGAATTCAATAAAATTATTATTTTGAGCCAATTTGACACGTCAAACTTGCACCATAGCAAAATCACATCATTCTCTCTAATGACTTGTAAAAGACGATACATTTTCGAAAGAAATGATGGAAATGCTAAAATGTTACTAAAATCATAAACCTTCCAAACCCGTTTTATTTAGAAATAATAATAATAATAATAATAATAATATATTGTCAAACAGAATTTTACAATCTAATAATAGGACAAAAAGTACAAAGTGACAAAAAATATCAAGAAACTAAGAATTAACACGTAATACAAGAAAAAATAGCATTCGAAACAAAATCAAAAAATACAGAAGTAGCATCCAGCTTACTTTATACAAATCATAAACATAATAAAAAAAAAAAGAAAAAACATGTGAACTTTGCGGCGTTCTTTGTTGGTTTCTGGTAGTCATTCCAAAAATTTCCAATTTTTCATGTGGCTTATTTTTGTTTATCGCTTTTTTGTTTTAGCGAGCGGCTTTGAAAAAAATTTTTTACGGAATACCCACGTTGCCAATTTAATAAGTACTCTCCAAAAATTACTCACCAATACACCTTTGCTGTACCTATTTCTTTATTTAGTTACATATATAAAATGCAACAATGAATTTAATAAATTAGTTTTGGACTCGAAAAAGTAGTATGAAGTACGATTTTCTTATTTTTCAGATCCTTATGTGAAAGTGTATCTGTTATGTCAAAATAAGAGGATAAAGAAAAAGAAAACATCAGTCAAGAAGAATACTCTATCGCCCGTCTATAATGAAGCTCTTGTTTTTGATGTACCTTTTGAAAACGTAGAAGACGTTAGTTTAATCGTAAAAGTTATAGATTATGACAGGTAGGTAAAAACGTTATTACTCTCTTTAAAATAATAGTAATCTACGTTTCTGCTAGTCTTTTCTTATTAAAATCTATATACTTTTATTATGATTTAATGAGTAATTGTTTCATGTACACAAAAAAAAGTTACGGGGTATTTTTTATGCGGAGCAAGTTTCATACTAAAACAGCAGTGATATCAACTCATTTTAGAAGATAAGTTACACCTTTAAACCTTTGATAAAGGATGTTACTCTTAAAGACATTATTTTTTACTTTTCTTTTCACTTTAAGCTGGTAGGTATTACTTCTTATGACAAGTACATTTTGGAGTTATATCAACTTCATATTTTTACGTTCATGTGGCATAAATGTTATTAGTCAAAGTTTATTCTTTCTGTGAAGGCCATTTTGATAAGCAGATAATTACACCACCGGAAATACAGGGTTTTCCACGGTAGCCGTTCGTTAGAAGTTTCCGAGGTTAGAAAAAACCTGGAACTTTGAATTTTTGGAATCCGGAGCTATTCATGATTCTCTTTCATTTTAAAATATTTTCAGGGTCTTACCACTTCCGGTTATACCGGAAGTCGCCATAAACTTTCTTATTTTAAATGGAACAGCCTGTATATTATTTCATTTTTAAATTCCTGAGAAAATTTTATGATGAGTTCTAATAGGTTTCCCTATACCTATTTTTAACTGCTACTTAGATATCTTGATTTTTTTGAAAATTTTGGAAGATGTAGCGTTATTTGCAACACAGTATCTTTTGCCCATTTTCGACTGGTAATAAACGCTTCTAGGGTAGATGGAAGGACAAGAACGACACTTTCGAAATCCACATTGACAATTGATTTGTCGCACACAGGGTGTCCAAAACTGCATGACCAATTACAAAATCTTCAAAGTTGAAAAAGTTCTTTTTTTCAAATGGAACAGCCTGTATATTATTGGATGATCAGATGCAGAATTTAATTCTGCATCGATTCGCTATGACTTTCCCTATACCTATTTACAACGGTTTTCTTGTTATGTCAATATTTTCTGTTTTAATGTGATTTTTGACAGAAACTGAAACATCGTATGTGTTTCATTTTAATTAGAAAATGGAAACAAAACATGAACATAAGAAAATTTGAAACGTAGTAACAAATGAAAAACAAAAAAATTAGGAACATAATGACAAGAAAAAATAAAATAAATTGAACGAAATACGAAACTACAATAATTGTTCTATGTGACCACCATTTTGGTTCAAACACTGAATCACTCTATCATGTACTCCTCGCGAAACCGATCTCCGAAATTCGTCTGGGGTTATATTGGTGAACGCATCGTGAACACGGTGCAATAGTTCCTCTCTCGTGAATACAGGTGTAGAGTACACTTGCTCTTTTACGCGACCCCACAGGTAAAAGTCCAAGGGCGTCAAATCGGGTGATCTGGGTGGCCAGTTCCAGGGTCCCTGGGGACCAATCCACCGATCCTCGAACATCAGCGTCAATTGTTGATGTACAGCTAATGTGGAGTGCGCGGGAGCACCATCTAGTTGATACCAACTGTTTGCTCTCTCTCCTGGAGGTAGAGTATTTAAAAAATCACGAACAAATACTCTAAGTATCTCTAGACATCTCTAGTCCCATTTAAACTTTCATCGTAGACTTGATATGCTACGCTATTGTCCATAACCAGACAAAAAACATTAAAGCTAAACCGGTCCTGGTGATTATTCTCCCTTAAGACGTGTGGATTATCTTGTGCCCAGTAGTGAATATTTTGACGATTTATAATTCCTTGCCTGCTGAATTTTGATTCGTCAGTCCAGATATTTTTATACAGGAATCTTGGATCTTCTGTCATTTTTGTGCACATGAACTCGCAAAAGGCGACGCGTCTTGCCTCATCACCAAGGCCTAAGCCTTGTACAGTTATTTCCCAAAAAGGATGCACTTTGTGTTTTTTTAATATCCTATGAATTGAAGTTCTTGATATGCCCAATTCCAGCGCTGCTGCTGGAATGGAACTCCGTGGATAAGCTTGAAAATAAGCCAAAACATTCACCTCGTTAGCTTCATTATCTATTACTGGCTTTCGGTGATTACGAGTTGCCTTTACACTCCCAGTTTCCAAAAACCGAGCTTCAATTCTTGCAAATTTTCCAGGAGTCATTGCTGGTAAGTCCGGATATCGCTCGTTAAATAATCTACATGTGCGTCTGACAATTCGTTCACATTCACCGTGCGTATAAAACAAATTTAGCAGATCATTATTCGAATATTCTTCAATATTCTCCATTATTAACGTATTTCATAGAATTAGCAAAATAGAATTGTACTACTTTGACATAAAATCAACAACTGTCAAGTCACTTGTTCTAATTCCTCTTATAATCAATGCTTACTGGATACGATTTTGTAGTTTTATTAGATTTTAGTAAAAAATATGGAATAACAAGAAAACCGTTGTAAATAGGTATAGGGAAAGTCTTAGCGAATGGATGCAGAATTAAATTATGCATCTGATCATCCAATAATATACAGGTAGTTCCATTTGAAAAAAAGAACTTTTTCAACTTTGAAAATTTTGTAATTGGTCATGCAGTTTTAGACACCCTGTATGCGACAAATCAATTGTCAATGTGGATTTTGAAAGTGTCATTCTTGTGCTTCCATCTACCCTAGAAGTGTTCATTACCAGTCGAAAATGGGCAAAAGATACTGTGTTGCAAATAACGCTACATCTTTCAAAATTTTCAAAAAAATCAAGATATCTAAGTAGCAGTTGAAAATAGGTATAGGGTAACCTATTAGAACTCATCATAAAATTTTCTCAGGAATTTAAAAATGAAATAATATACAGGGTGTTCCATTTAAAATAAGAAAGTTTATGACGACTTCCGGTATAATCGGAAGTGGTAAGACCCTGAAAATATTTTAAAATGAAAGAGAATCTTGAATAGCCCCGGATTCCAAAAATTCAGAGTTCCAGGTTTTTTCTAACCTCGGAAACTTCTAACGAACGGCTACCGTGGAAAACCCTGTATACATAAATTTATCTGAAATGAGTAGCATTTTACCTTATGTCGTGAAATCTAACGTCAAACAAAGTGCACAGTTACATTTTTGAGATGTCTTTTGAAAATTCATATAGTTATTCTTATTATTACTCGGGGCCGATCGGGTGACTAAAACAGACAGGCTAGGGCATCGGAAAAGAGGATTACCCCAGGTGGATAAATATATACAAAGGATTTCAACTAGATATGGATGACTACACAAATGCTACACAAATACCGATATAACCTGTAATTTACCTCTGCTTTTTCTTGCGTTATTAAATAATTCAAATTACTTGGTAGATTTAGGTTCATGTTTATAAGGTCTTGATGAGTTCATCAATTTCGTTTTTGAATTTGCGGCAACCCAATATAATATGATTTAAATCACCACACTCTTTCTTATAAAACTTACACACATCATTGTTTAAAATTCGAATTTTTTTTAAATGGGCAGGAAACTTTCCTTGATTAAAAGATATTCTTAGAATCTGCGACAGTAGCTTTCTTTTGACGATAATTTGGCTATACCAGCGACTACTTTTGATACTCGGGAAAATTCATATAGTTAACTCGAAAGAAGAAGAAATATTGTATAATTTTAGAGCGAATTAAATATTACCTTTAGTAGCTGACAAATTGAGTCTGAAAACTGAGTGGTTGCCCCTGACGACCGTTTTCTTTCTGTGTTTCTATTTGATCGGCATTTTGTAACCACTGGTGAAGATATGGTTTATATAAATTACATATTTAGTTAATTTATTTAGTCGTTTACTTTGTGGACTTATGGATAATTCTAAATAAACTACCTTCTCAAATGTTGCAACTAATTGAAAAGCTGATATTCGTATTCGTATCAATAGATACCTTCTAAAAATGATTCGGAGTCCAGATTCAATTTATAAAAATGTATTACGGGAAACTGCCATGAAGCATTATTTCTATAATAACATAATATTGATAGAAATTAAATAAAACTGCCAATCAGAGGTATTCAGTCTGTCTTCATTCATTCATTCATAACGTTAGGGTGGACACCTTTAGTCCAGGTACTTGAGCTAGGTGCTCATTGTACCGACCCTATTAAATTTCTTACTTTCATCTTGCCCAGTGGAAATTTGAGAACCTTCGGGGGCTCCAATATATCCTTCCCGAAATGTTTCTGCCGGAGTACTTTCAACTCCTCACATGTGCAGATTACATGTAAACTCGTTTCCTCCTGTAGCTCACATCTTCTGCACCACGGTTCGCTTACTCGACCTGTGTTGTATAGATGCTTTTTCAGATGACAGTGTCCAGTTACCAGCTCAGTAATGGTTTTAACTTCTTTCTTGCTGCGTCTAAGTAGGTTATCGGAGAACTTAGGATCCCCATCCCCTATTAGCGCTTTGGCTTGGAGTTGACCTTCAGTCGTCCTCCATTTATTTGTGCTTGCTTTGTCCAACCAAGTCCAGATCTCCCTTTTATTTGATTTCTATCAATAAACTTTTACAAGAGCATAATTCACACTTATTCAACCACGAATTAAATCATAAGAACAGCATTGAACAACATTTAGTTGTTTTAAATAAAATAGGTGCAATAGAAAATTACATGTCATGTGAATCATAAGAAGGTAAACATATTCATACTAAGTATAGATGGCTTCTATTTATTTAAAGACAAACGATTATTTAACTCAGTTTCCAAAAGAAAATACATGACTGCAGAGAGCATGAATAAGGGTTTCAGGAGATATGCCTTCGTTAGCTTGTGAAATTCTCACTGCACTGTATATTTTGCATGAGTGCAATTACACCTGATATGAATGTATATGATGAACTCAATTTCTTTGTGATTCCAGAGCTCTCGGCATTTGTCGAATGAATAGTCTTCAGCGTTGAATTATTTTAATTAATTTTCTGTAATGTAGAACAATAAAGGATAAATATTTTTAAATGTTATTTAGAGAATGACAGCCTCTATCCAGAAATGAAGGAAAAAACCATATTGCCACTTAAAAAAAAAAATACTTGACGTTATAACTTTTCCAAGGTCATTGCAAAAGCGACACCATTGTTATTAAAAAATAGCTTTTTTAAAACATTAATAGATATCTTTTATGATTTTTTTTAAATACAGTAATTACGTTGTTATTTGGGTATTTCCAGACTTTCCGGATGCACTGTATATTAAACGTTGTGTGATAACTGCTCTTTATTCAACCTTATAATTGATTCACTAATCTTGTAGCGAGGGCTTTGAAAGTGTGTTCACAGAAAGAAAACCAACAACAACTTCGGTTGTTCCCTGGCGACCACCACTGCGTTTTCAAAGTGAATTTGTCAGCTACTAAAGATATGGAAAGGTGTTTTACTCGTTCTAAAATTATGAAATATTTCTCTTTCTTTAGAGTTAACTATATGAATTTTCTGAAAGAGATGTGTCTAAATAAAGTCAAATAAAGCTTTGCCGTTTGCTTGAGGTTAGATTTAATAATGAATGATCCAGAATGTGTTCGTCACAACAAGTAATGCTTAAAGTGAAAAGAAAAATAAAATATTAATCTTTTCAAATGTAAGATCTTTATCAAAAATTGAACTTATCTTCTAAAACGAGTTGATATTACTGCTGTTTTCGAATAAAACTTTCTTCGTAAAATCTTTTTCTGTGTAGTATTATTATGAGTGTCGCAGTTTTTAGTATTTTTGTCATTTTTATAATTGGTACTCTTCTGAATTAATAAATGTTAAATATGTTCATGTGCAAATAAGTAAAATGCTATGATACTTTCCGATACTCTTGATGTTACTACTCTAAAGCCAAAGTACCTACATAGATAGTTTGTCACTTTCAGAATCGGATCTAATGAGCTGATGGGTTGCACCGCTATTGGTTCCAGTTTTATTGGAATCGGTCGCGAGCATTGGTTGGAGATGTTAGATAATCCAAGAAGACCTGTTGCACAATGGTATCCACTAACAGAATCAATTCCTGGTCATATTCCACAAACATCCAACTCCAACACAATTAGTTTAAATTGTATTAATAGCAGGTAACTTTCTTTCACTTTGGTTTTGAAAATGAACGTTACGTTTACACTTGAACACTCTCCCACGATATGCTTAAATAGTCTCATTAACATTTCCTCTAAGTGATTTACCAACTATTGCCGCACCAAAAGTGTACAATAGGGCACGCCCACCCATGCTGCTTGCAAACAGACTAGCGTCGCCTCGCATTTCTGGCACCAAAATATCAAAATCCTCTGAAAGTCTCAGATTAACATTTTGATTTAAATTTTCATCAATAAAATATTATAATCATATCATCATAAAAAAAATTCACACAGTATTCGTATTTTAGAAAACGTTGACTTCATTTGTTAATAACAATAATAATAATGGCAGTTGGGGTCACCCAACGGATTTGGAAATCCATTTATAGGATGATCTACAAAAAAATAATTACTTAAGTGCATAATCTGGATCAAAGAGGAAAGAAAGTATGTAAATCCTTCAAGGAAAAGGCAAACTAAATAATAATAATAAGGACAATTAACGTAACACCTAGATTTTCAAAAGCCAAATAACGACTATTTTGTGATGAAGTATGATTTGCCGTGCACTGTACTTTCTTGATTTCCTTTTGATTTTAAAAAGCCTTCGATTTTCTAATTTTAACAAAGCTGTCGCAAAGTAATATGTTGAAACATTTTGCTTCTTCTTCCAGAGAGATCATACTGTTTTGTTATATGCCTAAAGCGTGCAATACATAGAATTAACAAAAAAATCACTTGTTAGAAAAATACTTTTCAAATTACGTGACGTAGGCAATAATTGATATACCTACAATTTTATGTAATATTAATTAAACTCCGTTTTTTAAGGTTGATTTGGCAATATAAAACTAAACATCCAATTAAAATTATACTATCTGTGCACTACTGCATAATAAATAATCTACTGACATGTTCTAGGTGAAACACCCATCTACGCGAAACTAAGAGGAATCTCACGAGAAATAATGGAAACAAGTTCTAACTTGGGCTCCTAGCTTCCTGCTTTGGAAAGGGGCGGGCGTTCTGAACTATACCTGGGGATAAAAACATAAAATTACATGATTCTTATTGTTGAAAAAAAAATATGAAAAGATGTAATGTTTCTAAAAAAAAAAAAAAATGCGTGTGTTGAACAATAAATTACCCATTATTAGATGTGTGTAAATAAGACTATTTTGTAGTAAATTTGTATTATCTTCACAAATAATGGTAAATATGTCCAACATAACATAACACAGATACACAAATATAATGAATAATACATATATACATAATAACTTTCAGAAACACATAATAGAGTAATAGAATATAATATGTATGTATGTAAGTAAGGACATTGTTTTATTTTATTCTTGTAATACATACGCACAATACATGTGCATGTATGTACATATATGCGATATACGACAAAATGAAGTATGGAATATTTTTTTAATTCCTGGCGAAATGTTAATGTTAAAGCTCAAAGCATGTATTTGATAAGTTCAATCGAACAGATGAAATGTAATGTAAATTAGTTTAGTTGACAAACTACATGATTGTATAATAAAGAGTTAAATACATAACGCTATATGACGCACTCATATAAAATAAAGACTCCCGTATTTTAAACTGTATTCTTGTATATGTATACAATTGTTAATATAAATAAAATACAATTCTAAAAATTGCATTTAATTTGCGTCACAAACAGATTTGAACCTGTGACAACTTTACACATGTTAAAAAATACCATAGGACTCTTTAGTATACTTACAGAAATGCTTATGTTGGCAGGTTCATGCGACTTAGATAATATTTATTTTGGTATAACAAAATAACTTTGTTAGGTAACGTTGGTACGTTTTCAATAAGAAATATTTATTTTATTTCCTTGGAGAGAAATTATATATACAAATGCTTGCTGCAATACGATCATTGCCCAATGTCTAAACTTTTTCTTCTTAAGTTTCTTTTAAAATATAATCGCGATTAAAAACATTTTACTTGATTGTAGAGATACTTGATATAATATACTACGTAAAGCTTCCTACGAGTACCTACACACCCTTGTGTAGTAGGTAATGAAACAAAGGACGTTAACTATCCGTAGGTTCTACCAATAATTAATAATTTTGCTGAATCTGATACATCATGTTTAAATCGTAATTCATAATTTTAATTAACAATTTTATTCTTATCTTAAAGAAAATATTGACAAAAAATAACAGATTAATACAAAATAAATGTACAGGGCATCACTACTAAAGCACACTTGTTAAATATTCTTCAACAGAATAGAAGCTACGTTCATACAGAACTTTTTTTAGTTTCATTTGGAAATTGAGTCTATTATTAGAATTTTTATAGCTTCTGGTAGTTTATTGAAGAATGTATGCCTTATGGCTAAGTTCAAAGACTCTTGTACTATCGATAAATATACTACTTTTATTTGCACCATTTCGTGTCGTAGTACCTAGTTATGAACGGAAAGTGTAAAAGTAATTTTATTTTTAGAAATTCCCAACTGTTGAGAACTGCGTTTAAGTGTTGAGATAGATCCGTTTCTGTTTACGATACGTAAGCATACGCAGATCGACTGCACCACGTGTACAATACATTTCGTTTGTTTATTATAAGGATATCGATGGCCGTAAACATCGAAGCTAGTTAGCATTGAGAGCGTGCTAGGATATTTACGAGTATCTGTGCCCTTTACAGAAGGTGACATAAAATAATATATGTAGCTTTGTGGTTTTCCTACAAGTGAATTTTACAAAATGTACGAAATGTTCACCATTGCTGTCAATACATGCTTGTGCACAACGAAGTAGATTACCTTGCACGCGCAGTAATTGCTCTCAGTTCTCACGAATTGTGTTCGCTGCATTATTAACTAGTTCTATTAAATCTGCAACATTATCTACCGGTTCATTATATTCACTAGTTGGTTCATAGAACTCCACCGAAATAAATCACCTAGATACAAATCAGGCGATCGACGGAAGTAACCCACGAGGGCCACAGGTGAGCGCTCATTAAGCAAGGTACCCACGTAAATATTAATTTATAATAATAATTGTACCTACCTCGTGTACCTACCTCGGACCCTTCTTACAGGTTGGAGAAATCCTAACACGGTCGGGTAGCGTTGACCACCCACTATGGCGCTATCTCGCCAGGAGGTGCTTACCCTATCCCTACCTAGTAGGGCAACGGGCGGCGCACTTGGCGTCTTCATGGGTGGTAGGCGGAATTTTCTGCTGACCGTTGCCTGTGCGGAGATGTGATGTGGTGGGCAATTCTTGCATTCATGTCCATCCGACACAGGAGGGTTGAAAGCGGACCCTAGCGTTCAATCTCTAGCCGCCATAGGGGATCCTATCCCAGTCATCTGGATAACAGACACTGTGGTTGGCATTAAATTGGGTAGAGCTTCGGCTCGGCCGCGGACCGTCTTACAGGTTAGAGAAATCCTAACACGGTCGGGTAGCGTTGGCCACCCAGCGCTATCTCGCCAGGAGGTGCCTACCCTATCCCTACCTAGTAGGGCAACGGGCGGCGCACTTGACGTCTTCATGGGTAGTAGGCAGAATTTTCTGCTGACCGTTGCCTGTGCGGGGATGTGATGTGGTGGGCAATTTTTGCATCCATGTCCATCCGACACAGGTGGGTTGAAAGCGGACCCTAGCGTTCAATCTCTAGCCGCCATAGGGGATCCTATCCCAGTCATCTGGGTAACGGACACTGTGGTTGGCATTTAATTGGGTACAGCTTCGGCTCGGCCGCGGGCCGTCTTATAGGTTGGAGAGATCCTGACAAGGTCAGGTGCTGTTTACCGCCCAGCGGCACTTGCCGAAGGCCGCCTATCTGGGGTGCTATTCTGCACCCTTCGCAAAGTATGAAATCGGTCTCGATCGTTCGCAAACAGTCTTCACGTTGCTGAATGCGTATTCTGATGTCTTCGCTTCGACTCGAAGTTCGCAAACTATCCTTCGCCTCACAACGAGCGGGTAGAAGTGGACTTCAAGATCGTGACGAACGTGACGCCTGCGTAGTAAGGATAAACGGTACGGTAGAAAGTCAATTTATGAACCTTCGCACTAGTAGAGAGGTTAGGTGTTTTTGCCGTTACCGCTATCATTTTCCAAATAACAGAAAAAAAATGGAAAACTTTATGCTGTTTGATGCACTTCAAGATTTATAAAATGCAGAGAAGAATGCCATAGACAGGCAAAACATGAACATACATCAGGTGGACCCCATAAATGTTGTCAATTCTATGACATATGAACAATTTAGAAAAACATTTCGTTTATCCAAAGAATTGTTTGAATATTTGGAAGATATTTTGCGACCTTATCTACGACAAGGACCACATAGGACAGATATTAATACTTTAGCTTCGTTCGTGACCGCATATCATGCCATGTCTTAAAGAATATTATATTTTCAATAATTATATAATATACTTAATTTCTTTTTTATTTTACACAAAGTTTAATATAATTTTACTTTACCTTACGCAAATTCTTCCAGTCCTTTACGATCCCTGGCATACTATTTAATAAATTAGACAAATATTTCCATCTTTCTTCTGCATCCTTTTGTGTAAACGTATTGGAAAACTTGCCCGAGATTAAATTATGATTCATTTTTAAATACTCAATCATCGCGCTTTTTTGACTTTCCGTAATTTTCATTTTGGTTAACAAACAACTGCTATTTCCACTTATAACATGTACCGAATAACGTTTAAATATCGTCTGAGACCATTTACAAGCAAAACATAGTAAATACTTTTATTGTTGCCAGGAATTTGCAAAAATTTACATAAAGGGTTTCTATTTACCGCCATAATAATTATAAAGTTTACAGACACATCTGCGCGCCATATGTTGGAAGGTTTTGGAAACATAGTTAAAGTCTTCAATTATCGGCGTTGTCAAATATACCGCACGCAAAGCTGCGAATACGTGTGCTAGTGGCGTTCAGAATACAGATCTTCGCATGCGCACCCTTCGCAATCGCAAGTATACGTCTGGACGCGAACGAAGTTCAGAATAGCACCCCTGATCCTTGCGCGGTCACTCGCAGGGTAAAGGACGGCGGTTTCGGTGTTCATATGGGTGGAAAGTAGGCTTCGGCTTGCCGGCCGTTGCCTGTGCGGGGATGTGATGTGTTGGGCAATTTTTACATTCATGTCCATCCGACACAGGTGGGTTGAAAGCGGACCCTAGCGTTCAACTCTAGCCGCCACAGGGGATCCTATCCCAGTCATCTGGGTAACAGACACTGTGGTTGGCATTTAATTGGGTAGAGCCTCGGCTCGGCCGCTGACCGTCTAACAGGTTGGAGTGATCCTAATACGGTCGGGGGAATTGCCACCAGACGGCTCCCTCTACGCTAAGGCTCTTTAGCCTTGTGCGCGCTATCTGGTAGGGAATCGAGTGATTGATCCCGACGGTTACCCATCAAAGGGGAGCAAGGGAACTTGCACAACATGGAAAGTAAGGGGGAGGGGGAGCCCACCGGCGGCGGCCAGCCGGTCCCCTCCGATAGGTGTCGGCCTCTTACGGGTGAGGGGTGTTCGGGGGGAGCAATGGCCGTTGCTATAGCTTGCTATTTTACCCCTTGAACTTAGCTGGGGGGTGCTTGCACCCCACGGTGAGCCGGCGTTCTGGTCGCATACTGTTGAGCCCGGACGGCAACACACCCGCTTTCCCCGGGTATAGGCTAACGCCTCGGTACCGGATGTAAGTAGCTTAATCTTTTGTACCTACCTCGTGTACGTTTCTAGTGGGCTCGGGGTTTGGCAGAAGTAGGACTCAAGTGGGCAAAACCAAACTTGACAATATTTATTGATAACACAGGTCCGCGCTGATATAATTGTTTGAAACATTTTTAGTGATTCTTATGGTACCTTTTGCGCTGATTACAGAAAAAATAGTGAAGAAAATCCATCACCCTTTGTTTATCCACAAATCGCACATTAATTTTTTACTTTTAAGGTTATTGGATAATACGTAAAAACTGTATTCTTTGTGAAATAAATCTATATAAAATTTCAATTATATATTTTTAGCTAAATAAGTTATTTTACGATAGTTACCCGCTAAAATACCCGTTAAATTTAGGTTGGCAACATGAGACAGCCTTTATTTTGTTAGAAAACTGTATAGTAAAACTGGTAGAATCCAATTCATACTAGATTTGCTGCCAGCATCCCGCTTTTGTCAGTACCCCTTCCTCACTTCCTGCTCCCCTCTCCACACTCTGTCTGCTCACCAGTCTCTACTGCAAGATCAAGTTACTGTCTGTAGTCAGTGTGAATGTAACCACTCGGCTGAGCACTCTTACACTGTGATCTTGTTTTTTGTACTAATGTTCCTGGGTTGATGGAGACATTCAATATAAAATACGACCCCAAAACCATTATTATTTCTGAAATCAGTACCAAAAACTACATAAAAGTCAGCTATTAAAACTAAAACAATTTTAAAAAATATTATGTTTGCAGGCCTGTGTAATAGGTCCTATGGAGACTGCCAGGAACAGTCCCTATCGCAGAGTCTCCTTGCGAAGAGTCCTCTTACAAGCTTTAGTACAGTAATTCTATAGAGCTATCCCTGCTCTTGAAGTATGATTTGTGGTATCTTCCTCCTCTTCAGAAAATCGGGAGGATTAGAAAAAATAATTTAAATTTGAAAAATAACAAAAAACTATAAATTTATATAGCAGCCATAAATCAGACTTCAAATCCTTAACTATACTTAAAACTAACTTAATGCTATTACAATAAAACTTTACATATCTATATATTTATCAAAAATTATATATACCTACTTAATTAGTAAATCTTAAATCCTTAAACTAACACCACCCACGTCTCTTTCTACCAAATACACAAATGTACCCACGGAGTCTTCACAATTCATACTTTCTTATCACCCAGATTCTTGAGGTTCTTTGCGCCACTGCAACATCTGCTTATCCTTTTGGAGTTATATTGAAAGCTTCCTCGCTGTTATAACGTATATAATCCCAACCAATCCACTTGCATGTGGCACAAGTGAAGAATGAACTGAGCCTATTAGTTACGTGGCTGTTAAGTTATCATTGACACTGTATATAGCCGCGAACCGCCATGGGCTCAGCGCTTCAAACTTGTGTAGTCCTCGGGTTTTTTGAAGCTAAATAGTTTTGGTCCGCCTAAATTTTGGTGGACGTTGCAATATCGAAAACAATCCATTTGTATAGGGAGATGAATGTGATGTAATTGAGCCTGTTGGTTACGTTATGGTGTATACGGCCACGAACGGTCATTTACTCAGTGCTTCGACTTTTTGGATCTTTTTGGTTCCCGAAGCCTAACCCTAGCCCGGGGCCTCCACCAAATTCCACGGTCTTGGCGCGTGACGGAGCTAACCCACGGGTAAGCACTAGTTGAGTAAAGTACCCACGTAAATATTAATTTATAATAATAATTGTACCTAGTTTGTGTATGTTTCTACTGGGCTGGACCTCGTTTGGTAAGGGTAGGATTCAGAGAGGCAAAACCAAACTCAACAATCTTTATTGGCAACAGCTCCTACATAGACTTCTAGAAGGAGTCCCTCTCGAAGAATCACCTTGCAGAGAGCCTCTTTGCGCAGAGCCCCCTTACACGCGTTAATACACTAATCCTATAGAGCTATCCCCACTTTTGAAGTCCGGTTTATGACAGTATATATATATATAAAGTCAGCTCTCCGGGCCAAGAAGACCCAAGGTTTAGTTGCACTGTTTCCTCCATTCCTCCTTATTTAGTGATCGCCTCCGCCAGTCCCTCACATTTAGCTGTTCTAGGTCCCTTTGCACCGCGTGGAGCCATCCCGTTCTTGGTCTGCCCCTTCCTCTCCTTCCGCTCACACCCCCAAACAAAACTTGTTTCGTTGGTCGGTCGTCGTTTAATCTAGCTACGTGCCCTAACCATCTCATTCTCTGAGATCTTATCACATTAGTTATACACGGTTCCCCGTACAGCTGTTTCACTTCATCATTCGTTCTTCTCATCCATTGATCGCCCACCTTTTTCCCTCCATATATTCTTCTTAGCACCTTCCTTTCAAAGATTTCCAGCGCATTTACTTCTGTTTTATTCAACTTCCATAGTTCACTTCCATACATGACTACCGGTCTTATTATAGTTTTATATATCCGTTTCTTTAGAATTCTCGAAGTATCCTTTGATTTTAACAAGCTGTGCAGTCCTCCCATACATTTTATACCCTTTGTTATTCTTTCCTGAATTTCTATTTTTTCCTCAGACTTATTAGTAATAGTTATTCCTAAATAACTAAATCTTTGCACTTGATCGAAACAGTACCGCGTCTCCTCGGAGTTAACATATAAGATCTTGGTTTTCGTATATCTGTTTTCATCCCCAAGCACCATATACTTAGTTTTATCTTCGTTTATTATTAGACCTTTATCCTTTGCTGTTCTCTCTATTTGTTTTATAGCTTCCACTAAATTCGTTTTGGTTCTTGCAAGGATCACAATGTCATCAGCATAGGCCAGTATTTGTTTAGTTTGGTTATATATTGTTCCCTTTGTTTTCAGTCCGCTCTCTCTCACCGCCCTTTCCAAACCGATATTAAACAGAGTTGTAGACAACAGTTCTCCCTGTCTCAAACCCTTAGACACTCGGAACTTTTCTCCTGGCAGTCTATTTATGCACACTTTATAGTATGTTTCCGATAATGTAATTTTTGTTAGATTTACGATTTTTTCTTGTACTCCAAGTGATCTCATTGCTTCGTATAATTTTTCTCTCCTCACTGTATCATATGCTTTTTTGAAATCAATACAAACCATATGCAGTGGTAATTTCTGATCTATGCTATTATCTAATATTTGCTTTAACACAAACACTTGATCCATCACCGATCTGTTCTTTCGAAATCTACACTGATACGAGCCTATTTCTGATTCTACTGACTCATTCAATCTGTTCTTAATCGCTACTGCCATAACTTTGTACGCTATATCCATGATCGCTACTCCTCTATAGTTATCGCAAATTGACCTATCTCCTTTCTTATGTATGGGGTATATTAATGATTCTTTCCATCTCTTGGGCATCTTTTCTTCTGTCAATATTTTTTCTATTTTGCTATGTAAATGCTTTTGCAGATCTTTGCCTCCTGCCTTTAACATCTCAGCTGTTATTCCGTTTTCGCCCGAAGCCTTATTATTTTTTAGCGCTTCTATTATTATTATGATCTCCTCCTCTGTTGGTGCCGCAATATTATCGCTTGTTATTCGTTGTTCATATATCTCTTCTTCTGTCTTCTGTTCTGCTACCTCGAAAACCTCCTGAAAATATTCGGTCCATCTCTCCAGATCGTCCTGTACACCTCCCACTAATTGTCCTTCTCTGTCCTTGACAGTATACCTATTCTAAAAATGTATAAGCATGTATGGCACGTGCTTGTTATAAATAATGACGTCTTATTTCTTCAATATTCTAAAATTACAGTGGATTAACATGAAGAGCTTATTATATCATTACATTATATGTAGCTGGAAAGATTACGTGTTTACACCGCGACATATTGAATGAATATTACTTTACTTACAATTAGTTGATAAAATTATAAAATTTTCATCTCATTACTAAGAATTATTACTAGAAAGAATACAAGTACCTACAATATATACAAAATTAATTAGTTGTAAAGCCAATGCGAGTACGTTAAATAGTTTTTTTTTTAATTTGTTTGTTACTATAATGACCATTCTGTTAGCAAACAGTCAAAATTATTCAAACAGAAGTCCTCACCATGTGAGGCACCATTAATCAATAATATTACCATAGCAACAAAATATGTCAGTGGTCAACATAGCAAAATTATTTCAACGAGCTTGTTAGTCAAAACAAACACATGCCTCCAACTCAAAATGAGAGACCCCAAGATGTATCATCACCTGAATATGAAACTTTTGCGTATCCACCTGTACCCTCGCCAGTAGATCTCACTTCAATATCTACAACACTATCAGAAATATCATTTGGAGAATCAACATCGTCTATTTATGAAGAAATACAATTACCCAGAGAACCTACACTAAAGGAACTTGTGGTAATAAATACAGACATTTTTGCTTTATTAAAATGTTGAGTGCCCCCCACTGTTACAGCAAAAAGCTACTGGATTAGATGATATAAGCGATGTTACTCAATTAAAACTACAAGTAATTTCTGTAGATGTTAGTTTACAGTACTTGAGTTATCATACACCACTTCTGAGGGAACTAATATTGGATGGTAGTATTGTTTCCTCACTAAGAGATTTGGGATGTGGTTTAAAATGTTTGAAGATTTTAAGGGTTAACCGATGTGGGTTGAAACATCTAGATGGTACATTTGGATTGGAAAGTTTGGAAGAATTGTACGCGACTAAAAATTCTATAAAAGACATCAGTCCATGCTACAATTTGCCAAATATAAAAGTACTTGATGTTCGAAAGTAAAGCACCATGCTACTACATACATACGTGTAAAAATACACTATTTATTACAGGAATTATATTGCCGACATAGCTGCTCTTACTTTTTTAAGTTTATGTCCTTCCTTAGAACATCTTTGGCTAGAAGAAAACCAGGACATTGTTACATTGCCACGGTATAGACAAACAGTGAAAACGCTTATACCAAACTTAAAAACTCTGGATGGACAAATTTTTACTGCAGGTAAATAATATAATTCTGCCAAACATTTGCCTGTAATTTTTTGCTTTATGGGGTTGTTCATAATTAAAATAAAAAAAAAACATTCATGAGTAAAGTATTTTGTAATATTGTAGAAGAATGTTCAATTATTGAAAATAAAATAAAATCACAAGACAATACAGAAATCCGGCTAAGAGATCTAGAACCACGGAAGAAAGAAGTATGTAATGTTTTATTGTTACACGTGCCTTTTTTAAATTTATTTCCTTTCAGAGTATTTTGCCATCGATAAACAATACTGCATACACAAACCAGTTATCTGCTGGTGAAAATACTTATGTTGTAAGGTTTCCCCCGAAAGTGCTTTCACCTAGACCATCAACTAGTAATGAACCCTCTGGAAACATACAAGGTCTATAAATTATACTGTATTACCTTTATACAAACTAAAATTGATTTTTATAGTTAACAGAGGGCTTCCACAAATAAGTCAATCGAGATCTCGAAAGGTATCTCATCCTGGATGCTCCGAAAATCAGGCTACAGATTAAACAAACTAGAAATATATATTTTACACTTTAACAAGTCTTTTTGTGATTTCATCCGGATCTCCAGCTCTAGAACCGCTTCGCAATTTAAACTTGTAGCTAATGTACAGAGTGTGTCAGCTCAAATTCAACTTTTAAAATATTCTAGAATTTCAAGTCCAAACAAATACGGACATATTTTAAAATTAACCCTTAAAACTGGTATGATGATATAATAGCAATAAAAATACTTAGTGTATCTTACACCTTTAGACCGTAGACTTTCGCGGTTATTGTCCATATTATACACTGCTTACTTAGTTTCTGGGTTGAAACCACGTTTTGTAACTGCTTTTGGTCGATATCTCAATTTCAGGTCAACAGTGACAGTTGTAGAAGCCATTA
This sequence comes from Cetonia aurata, assembly GCA_949128085.1. NCBI lineage: Eukaryota > Metazoa > Arthropoda > Insecta > Coleoptera > Scarabaeidae > Cetonia > Cetonia aurata. The sequence goes on from OX421885.1 coordinate 7,866,520, forward strand.
AGATGTCTCATACGGATGAGGGCAAAACGTCGGCCAGAACTAAGTCCAACACGTGGTTTCCGGGTTGAAACCACGTGGAACTACCTCTGATCACCGAGCAAACAGTGTGTACATGTAGTCAAAAAGATCATTCATGTTTTTTTTTCAAAATTGACAAACTAGTTGTATTTAGAAAAATCAATAGTGCTTAAATTCTCTTTTCTATTGTGCTTAGTTACCGATGTCATGCAAACGTAGACAGATATATTAGTTATGTCACGTGATCACGTTATCTTGTAAATATATTGAAATTGGAAACCTTATAGGTTGTGTACATTACTGCCCGGTTTCTGAAATGTTAAAGCAGCAGTTATCTGCTCAGTATCTCACAATTTAACAAAAATCAGTTTCTCGAACAATAAATAGTGACGTCACGGTAGATATCTACCCCGATATGTTATCTTCTCCACCTCTTGAGGTTACCTGTAAGATATCGGAGTTTTGGTAATTTTAGATTGTAATACTCTTCAACATGCTTTGACTCTTGAAAAAACTTGAAATGCTGCTATATTTACTTCATTTACATTGCTGCTTACTTTTTTAATTATTTATTGTGCACTTAAACGTTCAATATGAAACTGCAGTATAGGAGCATAGGTGACAATATCATACAAATTTTGCCCTGTAGTACAACGTGTCCAGAAAGGGTAGAAGGTATTTGTAAATTCGATGAAAAAACACTACAAGTCAGGAAAATGTAATTTTTATTTTTAATCTTTAGACAAGGTTTTAGAAAATTAAGTGCCAAAGATCATGTTGTCCAAATGTTGACCCTCGCGCTGCTGGCAGTCCCGTAACCGAACACGTAAATTAGCCGCCACGCGCCTACACATCTCTCTGGAAACGGCGGCCATTTCAGTGCGGATGTTGTGCTTCAATTGCAGTAGAGTTTGTGGTCTGTTGTGCGTACACTTTCTGTTTAAGGTATCCCCATAAGAGATAATCATGGGGTGTAACATTGGGACTTCTCGAGGGCCAGTTGATGGTGCCTCGACTTGAGATCACTGTTTCCGGGAAAAGTTAAAACTAGGCACTCATGCCCGAAATATGTTTTCACGCACTTGGTTCGTAAATAACTATTTTTTAAACCGAACACCCAATATTTTATTGGAATCTTGGACAGACCACCTCAAAAGAAACAAATTATCATAAGGTACTAAATGGTATTGATCGTCAGTTAACAGTCGCTACTGTTTTGTCTGGAAAATGTCTCAATTTTGACAACCCTCTAGCTCTGCCGTTTTTAAAAATAAATTTTTTAACTCTCTCAAAACTTATTTTGGTAGGTACTTGACTGTTCAATAGCCGCAGACAGCGTAGCGATATTTTGATTTATTTTTACAGGATGCTCCGTGACAGAATGTTAATTTTCTCGATAATATTAATTGGAAAATCCTGTAAATTTTTATATGGTCCGATTCGTCCTTTTACAAGCTTTTTTTGTACCTTTTTTTAGAAAAAAACAATATTGTATAGATATAGTTCAAAATATTTTTTGGACGTACAGTCAGATACCATATATGTACCTAATAACATTCTGTCATGTCGTTTGGAAATACGTCCATTATATCTAAATATAAAAAGATTACAGTCGAACCATTAAGTCATTGAAAAAAACTAAATAAAGTTGAAACGTTTACTTATAATTAACTGAAGTTTTATAAACCAAGCCAAAATTCCACTAAACTATTAAGCATAATTTACAAATGGCTACAAAAATAAAGAATAAAGAATTAATATTATTAGGCAGCAATTATTATTTTTTATATACTTGCCCATACATGGTCCACATCTCTTACCTCAAAATTACGTATATGGCAACGAGTGATTGGTCAGTTACTACCTATTTACGTCAAATTGAAGTCTTCGGGTAACCCGGTGTAGAAATCCGAACGCACCCCTTTATTAGAATTATTTAAATAAATGATTTTTTCAGTTAGCGTAGTATTTTGCTACGAACATGTAAAAATAACACAAATTCAAAATGGAACAGTTTACAGCCACGACCTAAACCCATACAGAAACAAGAAGACGCATCCCTTTCTGTTACTCCATCTATATACTTTTCTTCATCTTCTATAGAAAAAGCTGAAACCACCTAAAACCATATGAGAGAATGAAGCAATTAAGAAAAATTTATATAAATTAAAAGCAATACATCATAAAACGCGAGATAATCTAAAGCTAAAGAATTTCTAGGTCTGGTGACGAGAAATAAATACCTAATTGTTTATCATTTTTGTATGTAAATATAGTATTGTATATTTATCTGTTTTTGTTTTAATTCGTTTCATTTACCTAATAAATAGAACTATTTCTAAAAAATTTGTTTCTTTATTTATTTATTTCGGAGTGCAGGGAATTTTTAAATCATTGGTAGGGAGAATGAATTTGCTAGTTTTGGCAACACTGATCACCACACTCACCCCACTCACCTAATTTTCTAAAATACGTCATCATATTTTGATTTTAAATTTGACAAGTGACACGTCCAAGAATGAAACCTACTTTGAAAATATCTGAAACTGTAATAAATGTGAGTTCCGTTATATTTTTCCGATTAGATTTGTGTACAAACAGTAAACAATCATTTTTTAAACTGTGATTTCCAAATGTTATAACCTAAATTTCTTGTAGAGGTTGACAGATGTGCAGGAGCAATGTCTAGGCAATTTATTTGGTGTATTTTATAATAAAACGCAGTTTATAATTGGGCTGTGCCTTGAATGTGATGATGAAAATGTTCATATTGTGCATTATCTTCCTACTGAAGTAGAAGTGTGTGGAATTTTTGAAGTAAGTGATCATGGTAAATTTGACCACAATAAATTGAAAGATACTATCGAAAACGTTATAATAACCGATAATCCTTTATACTTAAAAGTAACACTTGGTGCTAAAAGTGATATACAAGCTGCTTTTATTGTGAACAACAAACTTGAAACAGCCACAATTGAAATATTAAAAGAAGAAGAGTTATATTCGCAATTTTTACATATTCGATTGAAAGCACAACTACCATTAGTTTGTAATCCAGAGGAAGAAAATATTGTAGATGCACTTCAAGAATTACGACAGCATTTTGATGGTAAAGTAGCATTTCATATCCAAAAACGAGTTTTTTTGTTGGAACATGGAATAAATGGAGTATCCCCAGATTTTACAGTAGGAGAATTGTATAGACAAACAGTAAACAATGATTCCTCTAATAAAAGCCATGATTTGCTGGTAAGTTTTATTATAATATATTGTCATTTAAATAGTATTTATGACATATATAGATTGTAGAAATTGATAAGTAACAAGCACTAGCTTTTAATGCAACCTATTAAACGAACCACACGTGTCATTCAAGACCTGAGTTTCAAATAGATTCTCATAAATTATATGTCGTTAATTAATGTAAAACAGGTACAAAACCTTGTGTTTGTTACTAACTCTCTAACTTTTAATTAAAATGCATCTCATACTATTATATTTTGTACTACTGCACTGCCTTTTGCCTCTGAACAGGACATACTGCAAGTTGATATGTTTAAAAAGGTCTCCCAGGAAATCAATACCGAATCCAAAAAGAATCATGCACCCATCGTTTGTGTTGATAAAAGTAAAGATTATTTTTATCTGCTTTTGTTTTATTTAAAATAAGGATATTATTCCAGAAAAATATGAATCACTGGTCATGGTACTCAAATTGGACGCCCTTTCTATGATACACAGAAACATGCCCTTAAAAAATTTATATGAGATTCTAGTTAGCAGCTTGTACAGGAACATTATGATTTTAAAAAGATCAATTCTTAAACATTTTCAACAATGTGGTGGTGATCACACTAAGATTTCTTATCCTGAAATTTTTCACTTTTATCCAAAGCCATGTGGACATTTTGTTACTAGAGTCTACGCGAAAAATGAGAGTGAATACTCTTTAGGTATGTTACAAGCCCATTATGAATTACTTATTTCGTGATTTTATAATCCAATTTGTTAAATAAAGATGTACATACATACAAATGCAAGTGAAAGTGCTATACATAGAAAATAATGTTTTCAGAACCTAAAAGGAGACAACTTCACTCCCAATTATTACTGCCATTGATCCAGCCTGTTTTTCGAAGATCAAATAAGTTCTTATTTAAAGGTGAAAATCAAGGCAACTCACCTTTAATAAATCCACATGAAGGAATGAAACCAACACCCAATGGTAATTTTTTACTTCTGTTTTCTTATTTTAAGTTTCATATAGATTTTCCTGCTTATAGACAGTAAGAAAAAGCCATGGCAAAAATGGACATTAAATTGCCATCTATACCTGTGTCATTTCTGAGCTGCGCCTATTTATTGTTTTTTTTTTTTTTAGTTTTGGTTAAATACATCTCTATTTCCTGTGTTGTTGTTTCTATGTATATTTTGATAACCATGTAATGTTTCGCAATTCTCTTATTAACTTTCAAGTACCAAATCAAAAATCTTTAGCTTAAGTACCGTGGACCAAAAGTAAGATTAACTAGTATATACTCTGTACATCTGCACGAAAGTGGCGGTGTTTAAAGATATTTCGCCGGAATACACAAATGCGGTTTCTTGTAGGGAATAAGCGTATATTTTGGGGGATTATAGAAAAAACATTAATTTAATTGAAACATTTAATGGTGTGCACATATGCTTGCCCTTTTGATATGTTATACTGGTATACTTCAGCTAACACACAGTGGCGTAGATAAAACGCCCTCAGACTACACAAGGCAAAATATTATGTGTTTGATGGGGATTTGTTCGTAGCCGTTAATGCAATTTTATGTTTTTTCTTTTTTCATGAGTTAGCGCCTTATTTTTATATAATGATTTGAATTTTTTAATCAATTAAACACTTCATTAACGTTTCGACAATCTATTTATTGTTGTCTTCTTCAGAAAATTGTTTTATATAATTCAAATTTTTATACATTTAAGGACAATCACAAGGACATTTTATAAAATTCTACATTCTCTTAGAAATTACAAAAACATGTTAGTCAATTACAAAACAATGTGTATGGAGAAAATTTTGAATTTTATAAAATAATTTTTAAAATGTCCTTGTGATTGTCCTTAAATGTATAAAAATTTGAATGATATAAAACAATTTTCTGAAGAAGACAACAATAAATAGATTGTCGAAACGTTAATGAAGTGTTTAATTGATTAAAAAATTCAAATCATTATATAAAAATAAGCCGCTAACTCATGAAAAAAGAAAAAACATAAAATATTATGTGTATACACTTTGCTACATTTAACCGAGTTTAAGTTTTCCATTCATCGTGTTTTTTTTTTTTTTTTGAATATGTTACCTCGTATCGTAACTATTTCCAATAATTCTGTTTTTATTTTAAAAGAAAGAGTGGTTTGTCCCACATGCTTTTTTACATTCAGAAGATTTTGTCGAAATCGAAACTAGGGGATGATTAAAATAGTACTTATTTTACATATTTTGTTATCAGTAGTAGGAACTCTAATATTTATAATATGTTAATGTTATTCTGTATTGTGTAAATTGACTTTTAATAGCAAAAATGTCCATAGATAATAATCTAGATTCAATACTAATCAGTGTTTGTAACTGTAGATAATTAGTCTACTTTTTACTACCCTGAAAAGCTTTGCTACATAAACAGGCAAAATACGAATTCAACATTGTATGATGTGGAATGGAAACGGCCAATCTGAGCATCTTTTTATTTACTTCTATATTTTATTATACGTTTCCGTAAAAAATTCGATCATTGTCAAAGCCCCCAGTGACGTATGGGCAGTAGTTATTTGTACACAAATAACAGCAACCTACTTATTGGCAATTTGTTTTAAATAACAAGTTGTTTCCGTAGTTATTTGAAATGACGGCATCTTTCAATCGGCTTGCGTATTTATAACGAACATAAAAGATAATTGATAATGAATTTTGAAAATTTCATTAATTAAAAACAGCATTCAAAATAAATTGAACAAGAATTGTTTTAAATTTTTAACTGACTATAAAATCGTATAAAAAATAAGTTGACATTTTATCTATAAATTTCTAAACACACCCAATACTTTTATTTTGGAAACGGTAAATAAAACCTATGGTAATGCATATTGTTACTACAATTGTTTTCTTTACAGCTGTCTTCGTTATAAGTTATAAACTCCAAATAAATAAATAAAATATATTTTTGGGCTACCACATCCAAAAGTACAACCTTATTACACTCATTCGACGATAGAAAGCGCCACTTTACCGAATTGAACTATAAATTGAACTGTCAACGCGTTACTTCCATTACTTTACCATCCATGGACGTTTGGTTGGTCGCCTTGGCTCGCAATCTTCAAACTCATTCGATTAAACATTACTTTCCAGACTTGATACATAAATAACGATTACTACTTGAATTTCTTATTTTTGTCTTCATTGTGTATTTTTTTAAAGTATATTTGTCGGCCGCTGACTTGCTCAGTTAGTAATCTCTACATAGGGTGTTACTAATCAAACCTATGGTTCTTTATATACCACCTCTATTGCACTCTCCATCTCATCAGCGATGAAATCTACTTCCACGCTTGGCCCAAGTTTGTCAGATGTTTGATTGGTGGGAATTTACGTTGACTATATTTATGGTCTAACTGCGCGTTAATCTTGGATGTGGGGCCATAATTTCTGATATCATTGTCGTTATAACTCTGTACTATATGCATTCGTGCCTCAATGTTGTAATCTAGTAGAACTTTCAAATGGGAAATTTGAGTCCCATTATTTTTAAAGAAAATAGAAAATGTTTGAGTCTTGAGATACATACTTGGAATACATACACCACTTCGAAGAAAGACTAGGTTCACTTGTACGCCTATGCACAATCCTTGACCAGAAGCTTTATTATGTTTACTTAAGTTATAAATGTTAGAAATTACTTCAACTTCAATCTATTCGTTATTTCGCCACGAATAACCCCATACCGGGCATTGATTATAAAGCCCTTTTAACGTAAAAAATAAGATCTGTGTAAAGTATGCATGGAAAAACTTCAGAAATGAAGTAAAGGTAATGGGTGTACGTGACAAAATAATTTCACTGCAGCAAAAAAAAATTAATGCATACATACTTTCAATTATTGAAATCACAAGAAATTCAAAGGATAAATTGACATCAAGTTCATTATGCAAATTAGTTGGCAAATGTTTAAATCTAATTTCATTTCATAATTTCAGGTGGTGATATAGCTGTTGTAAAGGGCGCATACCAATACTATCATTATTGTCAAAGTAAAATGGACGATAATGGATGGGGATGTGCGTATAGATCTCTACAGACTTTAGCATCATGGTTTTACCTACAAGGTTACACAGAAAAACCAGTGCCTACCTTTAAGGATATCCAGAAATGTCTAGTAGACATTGGAGACAAACCTTCAAGTTTTATCGGTTCGCGACAATGGATTGGATCTACAGAAGTTAATTTTGTCCTGAGTTCGTTATTAAACATTACTTCTAAAATATTATATTGCAGCTCGGGTGAAGAGGTTTCTGCAAGGGCGCCAGAATTGTTGCACCATTTTCGAACACAAGGTTCGCCAATCATGATAGGTACGAATATGATAGATACCTTTATATTTTGCATGAAAATGATTCTTTCCTTATTGTCTAGGTGGCGGTGTTTTAGCGCACACGATTTTAGGAGTTGATTATAATCGACAAACGGGAAACATAAAATTTCTTGTATTGGATCCTCATTATACTGGTAATGAAAACCTTCAGCTAATACAAAGTAAAGGTTGGGTTGGTTGGAAAGGATCAGATTTTTGGGACAAAACTGCATATTACAATATGTGCTTACCACAAGTACCTCAATGTGTTTAATTTTGTAGTATTGTTCTATCATTAAATATATATACGCACGATACATTTTTAATAAAGATATATTTTATTATTACAAACTCACCATTTTATTTAACCTTTAACCGCGGACGTGCAAAAACACAGGTGAAAACTACTGTAATACCAATCATGAAAAACCGAAAAATCTTTAATTAGGTCCTTAACACTCCATATAACAAAATACAGTGATTGTAAATGATTGAGGATGGTTTGAATTTCCCGCTGCACAAAATTTTTATTGCGTTGGTTAGCTGATGTTTCTTATCAGTGGCGTGCCAAACAGACGATTCATACGGTAGTGATATGATCTAATAAATATTATGGTGCTTGGGATATAGAAATATAATGAAATACATATGCTTTAATGACGTTTTTAATTAATCCAATAATTGTCTTGTCAGTTTGCTGACATTGAAACACGAATTTTAAATAAAACAATTTTAACAATATACAATTTAATGAAAAAGATCATAAAATAAGTTTAAAATGACCACCATATGCTTCTAAGCATTAATTTACTCCTCTTTTGACATTCTCGAATACATGTTGTAATTGAGTTTCATTAATATTTTGAATGCCTTGTTCGATGGCTGCTTGTATTTCTCCAAGTTGTGAAGTCGTTTTTGGAATATTTTAGTTTTTAAGAATCCAAATAGATAAAACCCTCTTAGTGAATACCACGCCGATAATGTGTTTTTAAAATAAAAGCGTCCTGTGCAACTGCAAAAGGCATACTAAAAATGAAAGATTTCAGTTCAGTTTAATTTTCCTTAAAATTTTTGCAAAACATACCTGAATGTAAACCCTGATAAAAAAAACTAGCTCTAAAAAGAACTTTCAAATAGAAATGATGGAAGTAATAGTAATAAATAGCAAAAATAGAATAACTAATGAAAATATGTCTGTGCTAACGAGTCGCCCACAACGCTGACAGCTGATTGCCATTTTAGCATTGTAGCCATTTTGAACATGTAAAATACCCTAAAATCTAGAGCGGGAAATTCAAAGCATCCTCAATCATTTAAAATCACTCTGTATTTATTTATAGCTGTACACGGAATCTCGGAGAAAAATACTTATTCTGATTTTCATAACAGTATACAATAAAATATAAAAAAGTCAGAATAAATTTAACTTACACGGCATATAATATATTTATTGATATCAAATAAATTCCAAAATATACAAAAACAATTATAACTTTATAGCAACCGTCAAAGTTATAACATTTCCGTACAGGTAGCGCACATATTTAACATAGATATTTAGTCATACGCCTTTTAGTGCTTGGGCATGTGACATTTTTCGTTTTTGAAGTACATCTCTATTATTATTGTCATCGTGTACGCTTTTTTCGGTAACCCTAAGAATTCGGCGAATGCAAAAGCGCAATTACCAAGAGATTTGCGTGTATTTATCATTGTTCTCATGTGGTCTCAACTGGCTAGTTTCTTTACAAAGTTTGACTTCTCAAGCAAGCTTTTGGATTCTCTTTGTAGGATTGATGTAAAATGTAGGCGTTTACAATGGAGATAATTATCTGTAGAAACACTACCATGGGCCATCTATGCGTTCGACGGCTTGTAGAACTTTTAGCGCATTTGTCGTCAAGAGAATCTACCTCACCGTTGTTACCATTGTAGAATGTGATAATTTCTGGTTTATTTGTTTCGGGATCGTCAACCATCATATCGTGCATTGAGGAAATCAGTATTGTCGCTTCACTTTTGCGGCCTACATGAGAAACCATGGTATGATTTTCCCTGAATCCACACCGTGTCGTTCCGACAGCCTTATATCTGTTAAGCCCAAATTCGGGTGGAATCTCTCGTTTGTGTGTTTTTTTTTTTTTTTTTTTCAATGTACCGACATAGGTAAGACCTTTCGACAGTAGCAATTTGCCTAATTCAATGGATGCGAACCAATTATCTGCTGTTATATTACGATTTGTAATACAGACTTTGTGGGTTTTGATTATCGTCTTTGTTCAGGAGTAAGCTCGATCCCATCCGTATCTTTACCAGAATAGATAAAAGCGTTATGTACGTAACTATTTCGAGAATCGGTGAGGCACATAATTTTTATACCATATTTATTTAGTTTGTTAGCCATATACATCTTGAAGCGACAGCGACCTCTAAAACTAACAAGAATTTTATCAACGCAGGCAGATGTACTCATACCATAAACATCTTGACAATTATGAATGAATTGATCAAATATTTCAGCAGGATTTTCTTTTTAGCAATCCCTTCCATCTTTGGAATTATCAAAGCGCAAACTCGATAGAAGGAATCCGAATCTTTCTTGGCTTATTACCACTCTAAATATATCTCGTCCGGTTCCGTCAGTAGCAAAAAGTGTTTCTAAATTCTCATGAACACCGACGTGTATATCAAAAGCCCCAAAAATGCTTTGACTTCAATGATGTCAAGATCTTTCAGCTCCGACTTATCTTCATTAGCATATTTGGTTCTCATTATAGAGATCTTTTAATTTGTCCAAATTATTATCTGATTTATAATATCTTTTGATAAAAGCAAATGCCATATTAACAACGGATCAGCTACAGTACCGATGCTTTAGTTTTTAGAACAGGTACTTTTGTAACAATATTATGCCTACGTATACCCGATGCAGGCCGCACTTCAAATATGCTACATCTAAATCTATTTTTGACATACAAATATTTTGTCACACCTGGTTGGTTCGCATTTTACTTTGATTCTCACTAAATTCAGATTCTTCAATTCAAACTCAGTTACATGTTCAGATTCAATACACATACCGTTTTGCATAGTTTTAATATCACTTGCATATAATTCCTCGAACCTGTCTTGAAGTATCTCCTCATAATCTGTATCTCCCAGACGCACACGTTTTGAAGGACCTGCCATATATAGATAAACATACAACGCGCTAATTTTGTAACTGTAACTTGCAGTACCTACGCAAACGCATATGTGCCGTGTGAGACCACGACAAACAAATAACACTGCGTGTCTAACTGCACAAGACCCAAATATGCATTTTGATGTGGTGGGAGGTTAAAAAATCAATCGCTTTACAATTACAAAAAAGGTAAACTTAGAGAGCGCTACTGTTTTTGAATTATAGAAACTGTCAGACGACACCTCCACGGTTAAGGCTTAATTCCACTCTAGTGACAGAAATTTAACAGGTGTTGACCAGTTAGATAGAGTTGTTTTGACCTATCTTTGTGTTGTCTTTACCTAAAAAATAAGCGTGACTTGGATTCCACGTGAGGCTTTTTTAAACACCTTATATTTCCTACTTTTAATGTTCCGGGTTGGGTAATTGTAATAAAAGTCGTATATATTTAAAAAAAAAATTATTGTGACACGATATTAAAATTGGAATTAGAAGTTGCACAGCCTAATATACCTAACTTATAGTAGAGAAATAAGGCACATGTACAAAACAAGCTGTGCTTGGTGCTATTTCATCCTTGTAGTAAACTAAACGCACTTCCTAGTGCCCAGCTTATTTCATGTCCGAGTATCTTCTTATATAACTGAAATAAATATATAAATCAGAATTGTTAGCGAAATTATTTAAAAAGCTACTGCTCAGCCGATTATAAAGGTGAGTTAAGTTCCACTAAATACAAGAATGTACTAAAAGCATACTTACAAACACAGTAGTATCTGGCCGTAAACCAAAACCTTTTTCTAGTAGCATCCAAATAAATGTTAAATCCAAACACATGAATGGTTGATCAGTATTAGCTTCTTTACAAACTAAAATAAAAGTCACCATCAAAAGTAAAATAAATTGAAATATTTCAATACACTAACCTCTCATAGCTTCAGTTTTAAAACTATTCACCTTTACCATCCCACCCTTTGTTTCGTCAATTAAACCAACATCTGCTGCCCTGTCAAAATAATAACTAAACGCATAAATATTTTTATCTGGCAGTTCTGCTGGTGGCTTGGCAATACTCATTACGTAGTCCCGTACATCTCGAGAACACTTATCGAAGTCGACAATGGGAGTTTTCTCTTGTGTTGTTAACGCATCTCCCGCTCTAAGAGTCGTTAGGTATTTATCTGGCCCGCTTACGAAATAATTAACTCCAGAATAATGAAATTTTCGATCCCTGACAACTGTATTAACGCATTCGCTCACAACGTGCGTTTTATTTCCCTGATTATGAGTAACAATTTCCTTTCGAGCCGCCATTAAACCTAATCCCAAGTAACTATGCGTATAGACAGGTATAACACCTGCAGGTGTTACGCCATCATGAATAAATTGTTTCTCAGCGAGCGAAGACGGAGTTGTAGGATAAAACGTAACCTGCGTTGATCCACCGCCCAGATCTAATGCAGCTACAGTCCTCACTGGATGAGAAGTAAATAAATCTGTAAATAAATATTTTACAATTAAGTACTTTTATATATAGACTAAACCACTTGATGCTGGAATTCTAAAAGTCGATTATCTAACCGTACAGGGCTACATCATGCAATCTTTTTCATAGAAACAGGCTGCAAATTACCTAAAAGGAAATTGACGGTGAACCAAGAAAATATTCCTTCATCAGTGCCGTCCATTATCGCAACAGAGTCATTATCAGTTAAGAATGGAGTCTTCTCGAAAAGGTTTTTCACAGCATGAAGTAAAGCTTCTGCTTTTTCAGAAGGTAATAGTCTTAGTCCGGCTGTTGCTTTTAATATCAACGGTGTTTGCGACCAGTACTCTTTGGGTATTTCGTCCTTTGCTTTCTCTATTAGAGAAGCTATTGTAGCCGCTCCCTACAATTTTCAGGTTTTCTCAGTCATTGCAAATTGAATAGTGGTAACCATTATTTTATTTTAAGCAAATGTCAGTACATCGGACAGCCGATTTAAAGCGATACATAACATCTACGTAACAATGATTTTTATGCATATAAACTAAGGTGCAAAGTTAACCAAGCACATATTTCTGTCCTGTGATGGGTGGAGACTGTGGCTTGAAAACTATAACAAAAATCCCAAAAGGAAGGTGAAAAAATCCCTTACCACAAAATTAGATAACAAATCTAAATACGTATTTCGGCAACTAAGTTGCCATCTTCAGTAGAAACAAGTGAAGAGCAGTGTCGAGATAGGGTCGATGATTCTATGAAAGAAACACTAGTCGTCAACCAGTCATCTGAGAATTTTAATGTTAAAGAATTAAAATTATTAGACAAAGGTCTAAAATATTGTTTGCCAAGCAGTAAGGTTCCGATGGAGGAGATTATTGCAGGCATCGAGACCTCTATCAAAGGTTTTTCAGATTCTGCAAAATCTTTCGTGAGGGGTGCCTGTAAGGTTCAAATCCGGGAAAATCTGCTGCAGCACAAACAATGTACAGTAAATAATGAATGGAACACAATTAAAAATCTCAGAACCAAAGACTGTTTTTACGTTAAAGCCGACAAGGGCAACAAGTTAGTAATTATGGACAAAACCGATTATTTCAACCGTGTTAATCTTTTAATAGCTAATGGACCCTACGGTCAATTAAAGAAAAATCCTCTCCCCAAAATGATTAGACAAACAAAAGACGCGTTAAGAAGTTGTCCACAATTAATAACTTCCGCCCTAAAATGGCGTTTAAATGTAAGTAATCCGTTTGTACCTAGGTTATATTGTTTACCTAAAATTCATAAACCAGGTAATTCGATGAGACCTATTGTTTCAGGTATTAACTCACCGACATACCTAATTTCGAAATGGTTAGTGAATGAATTTAGAAATTTACCCGAAAAACCAGATAGTTTCTCAGTCGAAAATTCCTTAGAATTCATTAATAAAGTCAACAATCATAAGTTGGAACAGGGTGAAATTTTAGTTTCATTTGATGTAAGCTCATTGTTTCCCTCGGTACCAATTCCAGAAACATTGAAATATTTAGACGATTTGTTAATTAAAAATAAAGTTGAACGCGAGAAAATAGATGAATACTTGAAGTTGACAACTCTTTGCATGTCCCAGAACTGTTTTCAGTTTGAAGGCAACTTCTACGAACAGCAACAGGGCACAGCGATGGGCAACAGCTTGTCTCCATTTATAGCGAATTTGTTTATGAGTCACTTTGAAACCGATTTTAAAAGAAACGCTAAGTATTTCCCTAAAGTATGGATTAGGTACGTTGACGATATTTTCGCGATTTTTAATACTAATTTGTGTGATTTGGATGATTTCCTAATTGAATTAAATTCGAAATTCAGTACTATTAATTTTACAATAGAAAAGGAAAACAATGATCAACTACCATTTTTAGATGCTTTGGTTATTAGGAATAATAATAACATAGAAATAGATATCTTCCGAAAAGACACCAATGTCAACAAGTTTATAACAGCGGACTCGAATCATAGTTTTCAGCAAAAAATGGCCTCTTTTAATTTTCTTATCCATCGGTTGTTAAGTTTTCCGCTTACAAAAGATAGATATGAAAAAGAATTGTGTTTAATTAAAAAGATCGCAAAGTACAATGGTTTCAATTCGGAAATAGTAACTAAGATAATTAGGAAACATAAACTTAAGAATCATATTCAGGATTCCACATGTTTGCTACCTCAACAAACCCGCGGTAATAAATTTGTTTCTTTGCCATATCATTCAACCACACGTAAGTTAAACAGCATTTTTAAAGAACAGGATCTGCAAATTGCATTTAAGTCGAGCAGTTCATTAAAATCTCTTTTGGGTAACACTAAAGATAAAATTGAGGTAGATCAAAAATCTGGGATCTATGAAATAAGTTGTAGAGACTGTAGTCAAAAATATGTCGGGAAAACTAGGCGCTCAATTTCAACTCGTTATAAAGAACATATTGCACATTTCAAATACAACAGACCAGATAAATCTTGCGTTGCTCGACATATTTTAAACACAGGTCACGGTATGCCTACAGATAGCCTCAGGCTAGTTAAAACTGTAAATAACTTTCGAGAATTGGATAGTTACGAAAGTATTTATATACTTAAGAACAAATGTAAATTATTGAATGCCGACAAAGGACCTATACCCGAGTCCGGCTTATACGAATTATTGTAATTTATTTGCTAGGTCGTTACGTCCCACTAGATTTAGATAGTATATAAGCCTTGTTGTTTGTAAAAGATGTCAGTGTTATTCCATTAGTGATTTGGTGAAGAGCATATCTTCCAAGGTTTACCTTAGCCGAAAACACTATGTTTAACACTGCTCTTCACTTGTTTCTACTGAAGATGGCAACTTAGTTGCCGAAATACGTATTTAGATTTGTTATCTAATTTTGTGGTAAGACATTTTTTCACCTTCCTTTTGGGATTTTTGTCACATATTTCTGACCTAAAAATTATGTTTGGTAACTAAAGGCTTTATAAACAAACAACTTTGAAGAACGGCGGTAAAATTAGAATTGGAAAAAAAAATGTAACATAGAGCATGTTCCTGATGGAAACGGCGAACTCCACTTGAGTAATTTCGTTCCATTCTGCTAACCTGTTTAACGTCGGAAACTATAGTCGCCGTCACTATACTTTAAAATGACCTCAATTCGTACTAATCGGATTATAAGGGTTCGCTATTGTGCCCAGAAGATTATTTTTCCAAAATCACATGCGTTTAGACCGTATAAATATAAATATGCTCTTGTTAAAAATTTAGTGCTCTTTCACGGATTACAGAAAAAAAATTTCGTTTGAAGAAAAGGTGGATCTTTATCATTTCCGTTTTGTTCGAGCAATACCATCTAACGGATCATTACATATATTAAATTTTTTTTTAAACAAAACTTGCATGCAAATATTTCTATTTTCCACGTATTCACAAATGTTCAGTTGACTTCCACCTATCGACTTAGGTTATATTTTTAAAATAAGGTAGCTGTTAGAGAACTTAAATTTTAAATTGAGCAATTAACATGACAGCCAATTTGGAATTGATATTATTAACATGTTTCATATTAATAATAATAATAAGTTTATTTATCCTGGAGATCTATGAGATATAGGACAAGTCAAACATAATACTACATGCAACTTAATACAAATTGTGCAAACAAACAAAAAACGTTCATATTAATAACAAAGACAAAAAAAAATCTGCTAACTCTACTAAAAAAACCGAAAATATTCTTATATAATTCACTAAAGCTAATACAAAATAAATATAATAAGCAAATGAAAAAGAGGAGACGAAAGGAATGTGCTTATAATCTCTCATTAAGATATTCATCTGTAAAATAGTACACTTTATGGGCTAATAAGGATTTTAACTTATCCTTGAAAATACTGATAGTTGGGTTTGATTCATAAAGAGATAAACGATTATTATTATATTATTAACCAGCTTGTATGTTGAACAAATTAAAAAAATTAAAAAATATTAAAAATATTTACGTATAGCAAATGTAAAAAAGTATTTTCTTCGGGCAATGCTTATACTGTTGTCCGTGTTCAAATATACAATTTGTAGTACTCAACTTATTCATTAGTTACTATGCAAAATGACCTTTTAGTTTCACAAGTAACAATGCTATACAATAAACAATAGGGCACAAGGTAAAAGTAGACACGCAGCTGTAATTTATGAGCTTCACAAGTAATGTTTTAAAGTATTATTCTATTGCGTATCTGATATACAGTGTGAGCAAAAAGTATGGAATAAATTCTAGAGAGGTATGCTGAGTATATGAGGAACGATTCAGTGTAATAACGTCATTGATTTTTCCTAACTCTGCCTGTATTGCTCACGATCCAAAGAGTGAAATTCTGGTAATTCTGGATGGAGAAAACTATTTTGGAAAATATGATCCTGGGATCACGACTAACCCGCCCTGAAAATCCAGAGTTGAAATACAATCCTTGTATTTTAAGAGAGGGCTTTAAAGGGTGTTTGCGAACAAGACCGATGAGGGCACTGCAATCGTTTATAATTAATTTTTCGTCCTTCTTATGCAATGTTATTCCTAAAGACGTCGCTCTCAATTTTTAAATTGTACAATAGCTGTCAGTATTTGGATTACGCAACAGAAACACAGCGGTCGCTGGAAGGAAAAATGTTTTAAATAATATTTATTATTAAGGAAATCTCGCTGTCACGACCGTCACAACAATTTGTCACGCTCGATGTTAGTTCATTGAACAACGCCGGGTACAGATCCCTTCTGATTTTCAAAAATAATTTAGCACTCCGTCGTTATTATTAATAATTAAAATACGTAACTCAGCAAGACGAATCCTCACATTGCTACCTAGGGCAAGATTTGTTCTTAGAAGTTGCAAAAATTAGTTTTTTTCCAAACTTACGTCTCGCTTTTGCATGCTTATTAAGTAAAATTAAAAGCCCAAAAAAGGACGTTTCTCAAAACAATATGTGTACAATCGTTCGTATAAATCTGGATATATTCCAATAAGTTAAAAATGAGTTATGTTATTTGTCAATTTGAATGGTAGCGCCACCTCTTCATCCTCGCCTTTTAAAGCCCTCTCTTAATTGACATTTTGATCCTCATTTAGTTGCCAAAGTAACAATATTATTCATTCTGACAGCTGATTTTTGTTTCCAAAAATCATTATTTGCATTTTTATTGTGAACATTAGTTTTTGCTAACTCTGTATATCAGGCAAAAGTTCAAGCTATTTCCCAAGGCATGCCAAGCAAATTGTTGTTTTATGTGCACTATATGAACATTTTCAATGAATTTGTGAAACAGATTTTTGCACTGATAACATTAATAACCTGATAACCTTGAATTCATGAAACAAATTAATTAAAATTTATTAATATTTGCATAATATCCACTTTATATGATTTAATGATTCAAACAAATATACTCAAAGAATTTCCAACAATAAGAAAATGCTGATATTAATGAATTAGTAGCAAACTTACAGCTTCTGGATTGTCCACATAAGAAGATAGACCTGGTTTGGTATGAACAAATAACTCTTTGTCTAATATCAGATGATCATCTACAACATAACTCAAATGATGTTTGTGGGAAAATACTCTTGAATATATTTACCTAAATAGGCTTTGTGAAAAGTAAATGCAAGCACTCTGGATCCCGTACTCCCTGCATCTATCACAACGGCATGTACTGGTTTATAATATCCAAACACCTTTACAACATTGTCAATTGCCCGATGAGATAAATGCCATGGTATATAATCTATATATAAAACTAAGACAATAGTATAAGTATGTGCAGTAATGGTCATTATAATTAAATACTTACACATAAACACTGTCAGGATTAAACCACTAAAAATTAAGCAAACTAACGATTGTTGTATAGAGCCATTGGGTTGTCTCTTCTTTGATTTTTGGACTGGCCGACCATTCTGTTCCTTTTGCTAGAACAGCAGAACATAAATTCTATCTCTAGAAGCAAGTGGAACATAAATGCACATAGTTAAAAATTGTTAAGTCAACAGAAATTTGTCACAATGCAAAACACATGTTAGGTTATTTATTATTTTTAGAGCAAAACTTCAAATAAAAACTTACAGGTATATATAAAATCATGGATATTCCTACAAAAGTATAAATATATAAAACTGATAACGAAACTAAAAGTTAATGTTTATATACGACAAATCAAAATATATATTTAACACTTCCCATTTTGTAAGAATGTTCAAACAAATGAAATAAATTTACCTACCTTCAACAACTTCAACTCCCTTCGTCGCCTCACACCGGATGTATTCATTTTAACGATATTTTAGTGCGATTTGTCAAACAAATGAAATTTTCTTGAAAATGCTTATTGATTTTGTAATACTATGGATGTTGAGTGCATGTCATCATGAATTCCTATAAATACTTGACGATGTCCATCAAATGATAAGTTATTGTAAAGTCACGTCCTTCATAAATCATAAGGTACTTATATATAGCGCACTTCCAAGCTCCATGATATTTTAAATATCAGAACAAATATTGTTTTTAATTGATTCTGTACATAAGAATCAGGCGCCACAAAAACATTTTGAAACTCTATATCTATATTTACAAGGTACAAATCTGCATTGTACTTTTTTGTATGGCGTCTTCATTTTATCCCGAAAGCCACGTAATCAGTGATTTAAAAACTAAGGAAATTTTAAGATTAGTCTTGGGATAGTGAAGTCAAGATCCATTATCGGAACATAAGCAGTTGCAAACTGCTGCCGGCGTGAAATCTGACATTAAAACGAGTGATACCAAGTGATGGATATCCTCGCCAACAAAACATACAAATTGCCATTCTTATGTAATGTTTTCAAAATTGTCGCTTGAAGCTTCTTAAGAACTGTTGGAACTGTTTAAGAACAGTATTCAGTCAGAGAATCAAATGCAGACGGTTAATGCGGCACTGAGAACTTCCTATCGCAGTAAACAGTAAATGCAAGCGTTCTTTATAAAATTGAACGGGATCAGTATTTGTTTTCTACAATTGTTGAATATTAAGGATAAATTCATCATTTCAAATATGTGAAATAAAGTCAAACTTATAATCATGGTTCTTGATTCCTGTGAAGTGGGGCTGGATGAAATTTTTTACTGCGGTCAAATCATATGAATATAACCGGCTTATGGGAATCCCCCAAGCCTTGACATGCTGCCCAGATGTCGGACCCTGTTGTCTAGGGTATTTTCTATTTTGTACTTGAGAATTTAGGTCCATGTCCGTAGGTTGGTTGGTAGTCTTGTGTCCGTCTGTCAAAAGAAATAGCGCTAGCAAACAAATTGCAAATCACGACGGTATAATTGTATTATACTGCAATTTGTGATAGAAAGAATTTGCATCGATAAATTTAATATTAACAATGAGTTCAATTGGTACAGGTGTAAGTATTACTGTGTCCCAATTAATACCGATTTAATATTTTCTCATAACCTCTATTGTTATAGTACGATCTGTCGGCTTCACAATTTTCGCCAGACGGACGAGTTTTTCAAGTAGAATATGCTGTTAAAGCAGTGGAAAATAGCGGTACTGTTGTTGCATTAAAAGGAAAGGATGGTGTAGTGTTTGCAGTCGAAAAACTAGTTACATCAAAACTGTATGAGCCAGGAGCAAATAGGAGAATATTTAACATTGATAATCACGTAGGAATGGTAAGATAATCGCAATTGTGTAATATTTTAATAATACAATAGAAAAATGGTTTATTTATTATATTAAAATGATTCAAAAGTTTTATATTTACAAACTTAGCTATTAATTTTTTTTTTTCTTAAAAAATGGCATCAAATGTATTTGCTATAATTTAAACATTGCTTGCATGCATAAGTAGTTCATTACAAAACTATTGATATTTTTTTATTTAAGGCCGTCTCTGGTTTAATAGCTGATGCTCGACAAATTGTAGAAATAGCGAGAAGAGAAGCTGCAAACTACAGAGCACAATATAATATCAGTATCCCTCTCAAATACCTTAATGATAGAGTTAGCATGTATATGCATGCATATACTTTATATTCTGCTGTAAGACCATATGGTTGTAGTGTTATTTTAGCAACACATGATGAAGTTGATGGACCACAAATGTATATGATTGATCCTTCTGGAGTGTCATATGTAAGTATTATGGGAGGTATTGAAAGCTGGTTTACTACATGACGTTATGCATCATTAAAAATATCGCTGTAATTGCATGTTGTACTTTGTTAAGTATGAATTACAAAGCAGTAGTTTTTTGTAAAATGTGAAATCTACAAAGTATAATTTCAAAGCAACGAAGAAAACGCTTATTTTAGTTTTTTTTTTATTTATACAAATGATAAATTTATGTTGTCAAAAAGGTTTTGAAGCAGTTGCCATTAAGATATAATATTCACCTAGCGTAAATTATTTAGGACAACAAGCCATTAATAATGAAAATTGATATAAGACTAGTTTCTAATCTATTCAAATAACTAAATTTCTAATTATTAATGTAAATTTTAGGGTTACTATGGGTGTGCTATTGGTAAAGCTAAGCAGTCGGCTAAAACAGAAATAGAAAAATTAAAATTAAGCAATTTCACCACCAAAGAATTAGTAAAAGAAGCAGCAAGAATGTGAGTTACTTACGCTACAATATAAATTTGTATTTAAAACGTTTACATTTCAGCATATACTTGGTGCACGATGAACTGAAGGATAAAAACTTCGAACTGGAATTGTCCTGGGTGTCTGCAGATACGAAAGGAAGGCACGAGAAAGTACCAGAAGTAATTTACGCAGAGGCGGAAAAATCTGCTAAACAAGCTATGGAAGCAGATTCTGATTCAGATACAGAAGATATGTAACTAATTTTATATGGTATTTTTCAATTATATTATTCAGAATAAACATTTCTTTTTTATATATATAAAACAAATCGTGTTCACCATCGCATAAAATCAGTGAAGGCGTTTGTGGTATAAAAGGCATTCAACCATTAGCAACTTTCTTGTAGACTCCTTCCACCTAATATTGAAATAATTATTTACATTAGAATGCGGGCGGTATTATTTACAGTGCAACAGGTTCTCATGAGTTCGAGCATTCTAAATGACCTAACACAACACATTTGTATTGATTTTTTTTAGCCCAGAAAAGTATTTACAAGGTCTTATTATAAAAAAATACGCCATGGTAACAGTTGGTAAATGTAGATTGGCACCACTGCGTTTGATAGCATGACTAGCTGGATTTCCAACAGCGCAATCGAGCAACGACCATAACCAATCAATCAGAAGCGAGAATGGTTTTGGCGCGGCGAAATCGCACGCGACTATTTTGAAAGTCATTGTGACACGAGTGTTTTACAGTATTTTCTCTAATTTGCACAGTAATCGCCCATATTACATTCCGGTAAGCGTCTCACCAGTACGTTAATATCTCATTACAGCACAGTGTGCGGTAATAACCATTTCAGCACTGCGTCGTCGTTTGTTTCAGCTTTATTGTAACATCCAATTAGAAAAAGTTGATTTCGGAAACCGTCACATGTAACTCAGATTAGAGAGTTTAATTTCAGAAAGCGTCAATTGAAAATCAGAATAGTAAATTTGATTTCAGAAAGCGTCAATTGTAAATCAGCTTAGTAAATAGTTTTCTTCGCATTCAGCAATTGTTAAAATCATGTTAATTTTTTCTCTCTTGAATAGAATAAATTTTCATTTTTTATAACAATTTAAACATAAATTTTACAGTTTAACCAAAGTAAGTTTTGAATGCTGTCAAATAATGATAAATTGTTTTTACATGTTTAGTAACGATGTCTAAATTGTATTAAATGTAGTCCTCAGAAAAATGAAATGCTAACCACAAGAAAACTATTCATGTTAGGTATAGGGAACCCTAATATATTTTGAAAGGGAATTAAATTCTACGTTGGATAGTATCATCCGATATAGGGTGTTCTATTTAAGATAAGAAAGTTAATTTACTGCGAAAGTCATCAAACTTAAACAAGCTTTTATGAACACTCAGTATAACTATGTATAAAATTCCACTTGATTTCATTGCTCAGCCTCTTAGCTGAATGATGAATGTAGGTACATGTATTTAACTTTAGATTACACAATAAAATTCTTAAATTTTGTACTGCAATTTGATAAATTTTAAAATACCTCAAAAACCGATGGTTTTAGGAATATGGAGTATTACATAAACTTGCCCTAATTTGGTCTTTAGATTCCAAATCTGTCATTATATACAGGATGTTCCATTTAAAAAAAAAAGGTAACTTTTTGATGGATCTTTTTTTTCGAACACTATATAATCCAAAATAATTATAAATTGTACATACAAACGTCTGGCATTCAACTAAATAAAAGATTTCAAGAAATCATATGCTTTTCCATATAGAGCCCGCGCCGTATGTAGTGGTCCACCCTGTATATGTATTTATATAATTACCACGAACTATTTGGATTATGTTTAAGTGCGTTTACGTTAGGTTTGGTGCAAATAGTGAATTTTAAAGACAATTGCCGTATTTGTCGGATAGCAACGACAAGGAATTCTATAAAAAGGTTTTCGCCTTGTATGCATTTGCTTCATACAAAATGCTACAATTTCCTATCTGCAGCCGCAAATTAAGAATTTGTCCTATATGCAGAGAAGTGTTAGCTGGTAGGGAAGATGTTATAAGAACCACTTACAAACATCACACACAACAATATAGAGAAAGAATTGTTGTATGCGATAATAAAGGAAAAGATTGGACTACGTTAGCAATAGCAGAATAAAACAGAACAGCGTTTCATTGGGTTCGTTCGGGCCGACATGAAATGTTATCCAGAGGAGGTATTAAACCCAGGTTGTTTTTCATTCAATTGAAAACAAGGTATTAAGAGAATTTAATGAAGAGGTGTCTATTTCTACTGTGGCAAATTATTTAGGATGGTTGCTAACCTTTAAAACTGTACATAATGTGCCGTTGAACATGGACAATCAATGAGAATAAGGAAAAACGCTCTCAATATGTAAGGGTCCTAAACCAATACATTCGAGCAGGAAAACAAATAGTTTGGATAGATGAGACAAACTTTAATCTTTTTTGCCGTCGAACAGGCGTTCACTCAAAAGTTGGTGCAAGAGCAGTACTACTCTTTCGTGCGTCTTACGGGCAATTTCTGCAGTCGGGGTCATTTCTATGGGGCGTTACCGGTATTCTTTTATAACAGAATTGGCTAATAATTGGTTAACCACAATTTTGCAGCAGTGGCAAGACATGGGTAATCAGCCAACAGACTTAGTAATTGTTTGTGATAATGCTCAAAGTCATTCAGCTTTAGAAACAGTTATAAATAATTTTAATAATAATGGAAGAGCAATTTTACTAAGATTGGCTCCTTATTCACCCATGCTGAATCCTATTGAAATTATATGGTCAAAAATAAAGGCAAATGTCAAATCACACTTCGAATTTCAAACGTAAATGCTCCTTATATCGGGGAACAAAGATTAATATATCTGAAACAAATTATTGACCAAGTCAAAACAACGATGGTTGGAGATTATGCTCGTGCCATTCACTCTTCTACGTTTCATGCTACTGCTTTGGCATTGAATCATATAGCTGTTGGTCAATAAGTTTAAGAGATTTTCTATGTCATTATTATAATTATGTTTTGTTATGTAATGAGCTACAGGTATTATGCATGTATTTGTTATTATAGAACATGTAGGTACCTAGCAGGTCTGTGGTACCTAGGTATAATATATATCTTAAATTAATAAATATCTAAAGGGGTTATAGTTTATCTGAAGTGCGCTATATAAATTGTTAGGTAAAACAAAAATAATCCTCTGAATTACAATTGATACATTCTGAAATCAAACTTACTAATCTGATTTACACTGGACGCTTTGTGAAATACAACTAGTTGGATTCTGAATTACTGCTGGAAATTGTGTAGATTTCGCGCACGACTACCAATAGGATTCTGTAAAGTACAGTGCTTCCACAATTTGTATACAACACTATAGCCTTTCTCTCATTATATTGTCGTTTTTGTCAGTCATTACATTTAAAATTCTCACATCTTTGTAAATGGCGCCAGAAAGAAATATTAGAATCATTTCTATTCTTGCATAAGCGCAATAATTCAGAAACGGGTTCGGTTTACTTTGAATTAATTAAATAGTTAGAAATTATATAGATTTTAATCATATTAATAAAAATAACAAACATTCTCAATTTGAACAATTGGTAGTAACTTAACAAGTTAGCTATATAATAATAAAATTATTACATTTTCTTCTACTATAATGCCGCAGCAAATACCAAAATTTAGCACTCTGCAAAATAGTAATTTGTAGACTATTTTGTACTCTTTTTAAAATTTGAGTTTCTCGAAGCGTGCCACAACGACTACCACTTGATTACTCTTCATACTTACTTTCAAAAATGAAATGACTTATTGGATATTGGAAAGAGGATCGCGTCTATGAAAACATGCTTTTTTGAAAACCTACCTTTTATGCCTATAACAAAGTAAATTGTGATCATGATTTTTCGTCAATAACTAAAAAAAGTTTTTAATAACGATACAATTTTTGAAGTAATTGAAATGAAAGACAATAAAAACAAAATTCTCTTTTAATCGGTCATCCGGCTTAGGATGGTAAAACGAATCCACTATGACGTTGATCGACAGGTAGCGCTGTGATGTAAAATCATACAGTTCTGACTACTTAATTTATGCAGGTGCAATCACAAGCAACGCCCTCAAAAACTAGCTTCTTTTGTTTCTGGGCAAGAGGTAGTCTCCGGATTTTGTGGGTTACCGTTCGAAGATAACGAATAGATAAATCAGGTCGAAGTTTCTCGACTTTCCAGACAATGTGTAAACATGGACGGATTATCCAGCAAACATGAGCGTCAAAATACCTTCATTTTATTTTAATCACTCATTTTAAATCATACTTGTTTTCAACACAGGGCACAAAGCTAAACCTGGACTAGGTAGGATTTTTATCGTCCAAGATTACTGTGGTACATACTTACAGATAGCATTGAATTGTATCCTATGGAACTTGAATGGCGTCTAACATATAATAATATCAGCGAACAGATAACACTAAGAAGGGTCACTCGTCATTTTTAGCGGGTCCAGATGCACGACTTTGGCGGTACTTAGAGCAGTCTATTAATTTACATAGACCATTGCAGTCATGGCCATTGTTCTGACGTTGATTTTGAAAGTCGTTGAGAGTGATTATCTAATTTAATATACATTTAAAGTTTTAATTACAGTAACTACATGATGCTACGATTGAATTGTTTTGTGGTTGGAAGTTATTCGTCGTCAAAGAAAAAAAATCTAAGAAACATATGCAGTTAGGTTATTCTTGCGCGCGCGTATGTGTCAACCGCGATTTTCAGTTTAGTTCCTTATCTAATAATGGTTCTTTATGATTTGCGCATACTCCGGACAGTTTCAAATCGCTGCAGAAACAAGCCTAATAGGTTGAAGCAGGTTCACATCGAGTGGTGTCCTAACACTTAACGTAGTTGGGTTACTTGCGCCCATAGACAAGGATAAAACAGATCGTTTTAACCTGTGCGAACGCTGGGCTCCATCATAGCCGCCATTTCGATTAGTTAAGATTCGTAGTAGTTAAAAATATAGAACCGTATTCTAGAAAATGTAACATTCATTATATTATTCAGAACACGATGATTGCACTCCCAAACGAGAAATTTCTTTGCGAAGATACTACAAATCTTGTTCAACATTGACTTGGTAGATATCTTGTTCAATATTATGAATGGCAAATGCCTCAGTGTGTATGGCGATTATCTCAAAGCAAAATGTAGTTTTCAAATGGTAAAAATAAAATTGGTCTAATTACTTAGTGTCAGTACGTGCTTGACATGGATTACCAGATGAGGGTCATGTTTTCCGAATCCTCACATTTAACGCATTGGAACATTTATATGCAGTCATCGACAACGTGTCTTCATGATATACTCCGCTGGATAAGTAACATACATAGTAAAAATACTCAGTATAGTAGTGTTCGACTTATATACTCTTCTATGGTTGCGTGTTTCATTTCAATTATTTCATCGGAGCCTATTAGTTTTAACATCTATATCTTCTTAAACTTTGTTTATAGTGATGGGAAACTGCAGATGGGAACTTTGGTGAAGCATGAAAAGTATGCATAGCAATCGCTGTTAGCAGACGTGTTTCGCCTTACCAAGGTTCGTCAGTGGTACTGGGCGATGGATTACAATTAACGCCGTTAATTATGTGTCGAACTAGAACTACCGATAATTAAAATTGCTATTAGTGCCCTACGCTAATTACTTACAAGAACATAAGCTGTTCCATTTCTGTACATTTATCTATTGTATTTAATATACCATGAATTTGTGTTTACATCATGTTCCTTAAATTAATAAAAAAGTTAATTGTGGGAAATAAGATTAATTGGGTATATTCATGGGCAGGTTCTATTATAATAAAAAAAGAAATTTATAACTAACATTTTATTAACAGTAGTAGTTATATCAACAAAGGTAAATGCATTCAGTAGGTACTTACATATCAACAGATTCTGGAATAGTTATCGAGTTTATCCAGGAACACTATCTTCTGCTTTTGGTATAAAGTGAACTATTAGTTTGGTAAACAGAAACGGTACAATAATCACGAATGAACACGGTTAAAATACCACACTAAATTGTATTTTGTGGATCGTCTAACGGTTTCCTAATATTTCCGAAATGTACTTACAAATATTTTAATATGATGATAATCCCTTTAAGGCCCAAATTGGTTTAATCTGAAAAAAGAAAGTTATTTGGATTATCTAAAATACATGAAATAATACATACCATTTATGGATGCCGAGAGAAATTTGAGAATCGAAAACCAATGCGCTTCATTTGTGCAACCCTGAGAATCGTCCTAATTTATAAGCAGATCCTTTAAAAGTTAGGTTACGCAAGAGCCCGTCTAGTTGTTATTGTTGCACTATGCCACGATTGCAAATAAAAATTCGCAACGCTTTTGCATGCTAGTTTAATCCTAACTTCCCAGTGCATTGTTTATAGGTATGAAAGTTTGTTAAATTTGATAGTTAAGATTCATGAGCGATATCGCCTTTAAATTCAATAACCTTACCTTCAAATTAGGCTCAAACGATGTGTGGGCGATGATTCTATTAATAGAAATATACAAAACCTTTCGAGTCACTCGTATCGTTATTAAAGTAGTTAAGTGTACTCACAAACACCGAAAATGGTCGAGCTAAGTCACAATGTGAGCGCAATGTTCCACGCAGAGTTTAGACTACGCATTGGCCCGGTCATTTTGGGTGTATGTGAGTGTATCTATAAGTGAACCCCGTTTGATGCATTTTTACCTGACGCTTCAAGATGTTGGTTAGCTCTTTATAATCCCCAAAATTTGCAATTGGAAAGGCATAAATTCACCTCTCTTTATGTAGTTAAGAGCCGGAAGTGACTTATTTTTTTAATAAGATTATTATTTATTTTAATTGAAGATGGCATTCTGAGTACAACCATGTTCTATTTGCCAGGGTTTTCTAAATCAAAAAGACATGTATTCCCATTTAAATATTAAAAATCTAGGTTGGATTGATAGTTAATTATGTACATTCACTTCATTTAGTAAAAAAAAATAATCTTGGATTCCACCAATAAAAATTAGATTGGTCCCGTATTTCATTTTTAAAGCCACTTCGAATGGCACTAACAAGAAGAGCTTGCCAAGTAATCGAGTATAAGCGATAAACAATTTTTTGCCCTAAAAAAAGTTTATCCACCTGACAAAGTCAGTACCAACTAAGGTGAATATTTGATTCGTTCTCCTTGTTACATCGCTCGAACCAATCTGGTTCGAGTAAGAACGCAGGTGTTAATATATTGATGTGCGAAAAAACCCAGCACTTTTTCTATCTTACACAGAATTAATTTTAATAGCTTCTACATATTCACATTAAACTAAAACGATCTGTAACAATTTGTCTCATAGTCATAACTGTGGTGCTGGAAAACTTCCGGTTTTCGTATGTTGCTAAGCATAATTTAAATTACACGACTTCATTTTTCCCATCCTCCAGCTATAATCTGTTCATCAGATTGAATTTTTTTTCTATCGATGCGTGTTAGGAAATTAGTTTTGCTATTGAATGAGCGAAAACGAAGTTCCAGCCTGTTACAAGGATTCAAAAAATCGCATTAAATCGACTTTGCACATGCAGGAAGCGTATCATTAAGTGAATTACTCCCTGTTCAGTGAATAGAGTATAGAGGAGGGAACAGCAGGTATGCTTGCGTAATCCAACGTTCCCACAAATCTAACAATAAGTAGGGATGGCAACGATATATCGATGAATTCTATTTATCGATATTTCATAAAATATATCGATATATTATAACATATATGGATAGTTTTAAAAAATATATTGAAAAATTTTTGTTAAATAAGCGAAAAACTAACCAACTGTGTGAACCATTACTTGGCGTCTGTCTATCTTTGTTTATGCAATCAAAGGAGCGTCATCTGCAAGGTGGTTTACAACCACAAAAGACAACCACATTTACATAGGTATATAGACAGATATTGCCAGTTGAATACCGCGGATTCCTTTAAATTGTTTAAACGAAATTAGGTTCTTCTCCGAATAGTTTTCTGGGAGTAACTCTACAGCGATCAGCGAATTTTTTCCACGGTTTTCATAGTGCTACAAATAAACTCATCGTGAAAATCGCAAACTAGAAGGAAAGTTAAAAAGTTGTTAATCAAAGTGAACAAAAAAATGGCTCCTCTTCGAAGTAAAATTTAGGAATATTTTTAAGCAGTTACGGCGAATACTGCTTGGTTCGGCAACCACTTAGACACCTAAAAAAGTAACACCACCGTCACAAAAATAACTACGAAAAAATTAATATAACACACAGTTCTACAGGCGTTACCATACGTGAATTTTAACATACAACATCGGCATTTTTAAGTGATATTTTGCGAATTCAAAAAACCTACACGACCTACAGACAATAAAACACTGTATTTATTATACAATATACACCTGTACATTTTAAATAAAGAGTAAATGTATTCAACATAACACTGCTAAATGCAATATGCGCTCAAAAGTTTTTGAGAATTTCAGGAAACACAACAAATTTGCAAACATATTTAAAATAGCAACCGTCCTCTATTATTAAACATTTATCAGATGAGAAAAAGGAATCTGATGAGCCACATTCGTCAAAGAAGACAACAATTCTATCGCAATCCAAAAGCCAAATAAATGTTGGAACTGGAATCCCTAAACCAAGATAAAGTAAGGGTTGATACGATTAATTTTAGTAATGTAGTAACATTTAAAATTTCTAGGAAAAGCCAAGTAGTTTACATCCAAATTACTCACCATTCATGAACTGCAACTACATCAATTTCAAAACTAAGTACTATAGTCCAGGAATTCCAGCAGGCTACAATTTCATCTGCATTTAATACCATTTCATCCTTACGGGGTAAAAATTAGTCTATGTAATGCCTGTTCCTTCAATCAATTATTTGTTTCTATTTAAGATAGTAGCTTTAAAGATGTGACACTGACGGATGCAATAGTGAAATTTATTATCCAAGATATGTTTCCAAGGGTGAAGCCATTGATGAAGAATGTGTGAAAGTGTATGAAAAATAGAGTTGATAAGAAGTTTGAGGTAATTTCAAAAGCATTTAAAAATATTTTGAAGAAATCAACGTATTTCACTATTGCTACTGGTATATAGGCTGCGTATATGCAGACTAAAAGTTTTATAGGTCACTGTTCACTTGAAATCAATCTTGCTGAAAGGAATCAACAAGAGATTTGATGCCATGAGAGACATCTTATATACCAGCTGTTTCCACAATATTAGATCCTCGATTTAAACAAATATATTTCCTCAAGCTCTAGGTACTATAACTAGACATATAAAAAGTGAAATCGTAACTTTTGAAAATATTTCTGCTGTATCATCGGAATCTTCAAAAGAAGGAAATGGAGAAGATGTTGAATTTGATTTATGGGAGCTTTCCGACTAGTCAGAGCAGGAGAAAAAAAAAATTAACTAAACAAGTATTTGAGTCTACCAGTTAGGAATTTAAAAGATCAACCCTAGGATATCTGGGCCGAGATGAAGGAAACTTACACCAACTTATTCAAGTTAATTGAAAAGTATTTTTGTGTGGTGGCAACACCCGTCCCAAGTGAGCGGCTATTTTCAAAAGCAGGAGCGACTGCTACTAAGTAGGAACCGTCTCACGGAAAATAAATTTTCGAAGCTATTATATCTAAGTTCATTGCATGCAGAATTGCATTTGTTTGACTGATGTTTATTATATGTTAAATCACACCCTTGTGTTCTAAAGAATTAATAAATATATCCTTTTTATTTTAAATATCGATATATTTCTTCCGATATATATCATATATCGATATATTTCTTCCGATATATATCGTATATCGATATAACTCATTCGATATATCATATGATTAATATATTGATGTATTTACATTGTTTGCCATCCCTAACAATAAGTGCAGATTTAAAACCACGCACTATTCTCATGACTCTGGACAATATCCTTCCTTAATTCTGTATGTTTACAATCTCCAAAATTCGCAGAGCCTGCATAGTCTATATACATACCTGTTATACTGGCTGTCTTACGAGGAACTGCATTGATCAACATATGAAAGAGTATACATTGGAAAATTAAAGCCGACGTGCGCTAGTGAACTAAACTATTTTTAATAATCTGACGCATCCGGTTATACCGGAAGTGACTGTCAACTTTGTTATTTTAA
The DNA here is from genome assembly GCA_949128085.1 of Cetonia aurata. Lineage (NCBI taxonomy): Eukaryota > Metazoa > Arthropoda > Insecta > Coleoptera > Scarabaeidae > Cetonia > Cetonia aurata. Next base: position 7,897,747 of record OX421885.1, read on the forward strand.
ATGAAACAGCCTATATATTATTACATTTTTTAATTCATTGTTCAATTTTAAAGTAAGTTTGATAAAACAACTATGTTATTATTTTCAACCATTTTAATATTTGCATCTTTTAAAATTTTTGGCATCTGAACTCTAATAATATCAATTTATTAACATTGGGTATACGAATATATAATGTACATACATATTTCATCACATATGTACGTATGTCAAAGACTAAATCACCATCCATTTTAGATGCGTAAACAATATAATTTTTTTTTTTGCATTTTTGTAAAGACAGACGTAGTTGTATTTTAAAAAAAAATAGTTTCGACACTTTTTTAATTTGAAAGTTTAACCGTAATTTTCGGACACGCTGTATAATGGTTTCGAATGCTACCCTATACCGTCAACAGTTCTACAATTTTCCAAGTAAAATATTTTTAGGGTTACATAAGTTCAGATGCAATCGTCCATCTGTAAAAAATTTAAACAAAAATGCAAATATTTAAAAAATGTAATAATATATACGGTGTTTCATTTAAAATAACAAAGTTGACAGTTACCTCCGGTATAACAGGATGCGTCAGATTATTAAAAATATTTTAGTTCAATAGCGCTTTAGTATACTGCGAAATTTTCAGAATTTTCCAATATAGACCCTTTCATATATCGATCGATGCAGTTCCCCGTAATCTACATATTTCTAAATATATTAAGTAAAGCCGAAGTGTGAAGCTAACGACTTAAAAAATTTAAAGAGCAGGCTCCCGCCGAAAATATTCCAAGGAGAAATACATCTATATGAAATTATGAACGGGTTTTATGATCATTTTTGGTTTTAAGGGCCAGCATGTCCAGTGTTAAAGGCCAGATATGAAACAAATATCTAAAAAATATGAAAGAAGAGCAGGAAAAGTCCTGCTCACAAGAAATTCAAGTAAAATGTATTATACATACACATCTATATAAAAACTATATTAAACCAAATTAACCATTGAATGGTTTCTACTTAAGTTTAAGTTTTAATTTACTAAAATTAAAAAAAGTGCATTCAACACATACATAACCATATTTATAGTTGTAAATTTCGATATACACACTGCAAACTCTGTTATATTAACAGTGCTACCAGTACATAACTATAAATAAATATATATAAAATGACTTACTTGCTGCAATGTTCAAGTAAATTTGAACTACTCATAATTCCTAAATCACTTACACATAAACAAACGGTAATAATTATTATTTTAAAGAGCAATCAAGTAATTGCAAATCACAATATTTTAATTCATTAATTTGTTTAAAGGTTTTCTGCAAAAATATTACAGTATACATTTAAATCAAAACTAGTAAAATTATATCTTTTTCTATATAAAATTATCCGTATCAAATGAATATTGTAGTTATGATATAGTTTTCAGATAATAATTCGACAGAAAGTTTCATATAAAGATTTTAAATACATTTGTTCAAATATTTAATTAATTAAATAAAGTATAAAATATAGACTTTTCTAATCTAAAGATTTGTACACGTGTCTTGAATTCGCTTAGAAATTAATTTATATACAGAAAATTAAGTCTTAAACAGTAGGAAATAAAATGTTTAAAAATTATAGGAGGCTGTTATTTGAAAAGGTTAGAAAATAGATGGTGTTAAAATACAAATAAATAAAAAGTCCGATAGTTTCTGTTACACTTATTTTTATGAAATAAAATACAATCTTCTTGTTGGCGTCTTCTTTCTTCTGTCATATCTTCTTAAGCTAAACAAAACGTTGTACTCGCAAATATTAGTTATATTAACTATATAACTGTAGTTATACTATAACCAAATAGCATTATATAATTTTGTGTGAAAGCTAACACTGAAATTTATATTTTAGAAAATATAATAGCAACACACTTTACACTTATTGCAAACATTTAGTTGCATTTTCATATACGATAAAAACAAACTATTTCTTAGTCAGAAAACTAAATAGAACCTGCTTACATATTATTGAGTTTTACAACGTTGAAAACATTTAACTATCAAAATTCCTACCTTTGCAACAAGTGCATTATTACTAAACAAATGAATGTTTGGATTAAACTGACTCTTTTTTTAAAAAACTTACATTTACACTTTACGATTATCTATTACTACCCATTTTTTATACTTTATATATTTTCTCACATAAAGTTAAGGTTATACTTAAAACAACTATTTGAATGAAATTTCAATAATTATTTTCATAATTATCATAATACAAACTCTCAATTTCAATGTCTCGAACGATGTGACTCATCTCTTCTATCGCGTTCTCGTTCACGTTCCTGTTCACGTCGTCCTTCCCTTTCCCTGTATCTTTCTTCATAGTACCGGGACTTCGACGAAGCTTCTGCAGACGGGTCCACTGCTTCCGGTGGTGATTTATTTCTTGGTCGAGATACTCGCGTTGAACTACAAGAGTTAAGGGTAATAACACAAAATGTTAGCGTCTTTATAGTATATACATTCATGCAAAAATTATTTAATTACACTAAACATATTCGTAATACAAATATATAAATGCACCAAATACTTTTGTATATATACTTTTTTAAATTCCACTAGATATAATAAATAGAATAGAATAAACTTTTAAAATAGTATTATTAATATGTTAGTATACCTACACACCTCTAATTCGATTCTTTTAACTTAATAATAAGTGAAGTACAATAACAAATTTGCATGAGTTTCAATTATAAATTAATAAATAAATAATTGTGATAGTACTCATGAAGAAGCTGTGTACAAGTATTGCCTTGTTACACGATTTTGATATTGTATAATTACTAGTTTGTGTCTTTTAGGCAAAGAGAATTACTACAAAAATGGGAGATATCTTTAGAGAGGCATAAACATACATGAAATAAAGTTCTCTCAGAAGATAACAATTATAAAAATTTGAATATTGTATTCTATTTCTTGCTATTTACGTAATTTTCTGACGCAAATAAAATTATTAATGGAAATTATAAGAACCTATCCACATCCAAATATTTTTTACTTTTGTCAGAAGTGCAGAAGGAATCTGAATTTTACATATCGTACCATAAGATGTTATTCTTTCATGTCTCCCTTCACTATACATTACGAAATAACATCACAGCCATACCCTCTTGCAAAATTGTTTCTAATTAGATACATTTATACATTTTATAAACTAATCACGTAACGCAAACATAACTGGCATGTAATATGTATACAAAAGACTTCTTTTGTATAATTAATTACCATTATGTGGTGTATAAAACATTACTATGTTTTCTGATAATTTCTTACTGTTTCATCTAGTTTTTCATTATACATGTGCGTTTCCAAAATTGGTGAAGTTAAGAAGGCATATTCTAGCAGTGAGCAAACTTAATTTTTCATTATTTTCCTTAATTTTACCACTTTCAGAAATATTACCCCATATAAAACTTCTGGGACGGCATTATATATATTCCTAGTTTCAGTGCACATAACAAGAAAGCGTTATTATTATTTACGGTAACAGAGTTTTATAACTTACCTACTTTATATCTTATATTTAGTATTAAGGTGCGTCACTACATACATTTAAAATGATTTATCTCTTAGTAACATACAAAGTAAGTGATGCAAACATGCTAAAATAAGCTATTATACTACTTACGTAGATCATATTTCAATAGCAAAGGATACATTTTACATTTGCAATGAACGAATATTGATAACCATCCATGTTAGGAAACAACCAATGACAACCTTAATGTGCGTTATAAACGACAGACTTCGCTCAAGTTTTGACAAAATAATGGGTTCATCACTATTGAAACGAGTTCTACATAATTTGTAAACATTATCTTTGTTCTGATTTTATATTTTACTGTTTTTCTTCTGTTCTGGTTCCACATTCGTGCTTTTGTGATTTTTTGTATGCTCATTTATCAACTTTGTATACTGCTTATAGAGTCAGCAAAAAATAACAATAAGTCAAACATGAAAGAAAAATCAGATCAATTGCAAATTCTAACCAGTATCCTGAACAACATGTATTTCTTTCCTTTTTGTCAATTGTTCAAATAGTGATTTTTTTTTATGAAATAGGTATTTTACGGGCCCATAGTACGCCTCAAACGCGATAAAAAAAATAATGAACATCCGAAAATAAACTGCTTCAAAGATGCAGTTGATTATGATCCACACACACCGGCAAATTTAATAACAGATTGTAATAGTTACATACGGATTAAGCTGGAAAGTGAAGCGATTGCGAGCCGAAGTAAACAACTAAACGAGTACGATAAAGACACTTTCCAACCGTGGTGCGTCCACACGTCGTCCACTGTCTAACTTTTAAACCAAGTGCGTAAAAAACAATGAATTGGCGAGCAAGTTCTTCGGATCCTGAACCCAATTGGATATAATAAAAATGATGGTAAAATGTGATTCTTTCCAATACCACTCAGAATGAATATGTATGGGGCATACTAGGCAGAAGACGTCCAAGTTACGTTGATTAAGGAACGGGATAAATTATCTCAAGAACAGTATAGGGAAGACGAATGATTGTACAGGGTCGTGGTGGGACGCAGGATATTGACGCAAGGCAAAGCACATTAAATGCTTAACCAAGTTCATAATGTAGAATAAAACTATTCTGCTTAAAACCACTATTTTATTCGAGTGTGACATCTTTGACTTTTTTCTTCTTCAAATGGTACAACTTTTGTTAAAAAGATTATTAAGAAATTACATGAGAAAAATTAGCAATATGTATACTATAGAGAAAATAACTAGATTTTGTCTTTAAATTTGCTGGTGTGTGTATTAATCAGCATAAGTGTAGCTAAGTTGAAATAGTATTTTAAAACACAAGTGTCACAATGACGTTTAACTGATTCAATGTACGAGCATTACAAGTCATTGTGACATGGTTTTTTACAGTATTTTTTCTAATGTGCACATTAATCGCCCATATTGCTTTCCGGCAAGAGTTCCATCTGTGCGTTAATATCTCATTACAGCACAGTGGGCGGTAATAATCATTCCAGCACTGCGTCGTCGTTTGCGTTAGCTTTATTGTAACATCCAATTAGAAAAAAAGTTATTTATATTGTGTTGTGAATTATTCGGCTAGTTTTACAAAATGATTATTTTTAATAGTTTAATACGACGTATTAATACTTTTTAAAATAAAAATTACTTTCGTTGATTAACATTGTTCAGTAAAACTAAACGCAATACACACCCGTGAAATATCCGACCTTTTCAAATTACTCTACATAATTAACAAATCTAGTACAAACAATATTATAGATATAGTAATGAAAGTAAGTGAAACAAAATGAGTATGCAAAAAATAATCATTCAGGTATAACGCACTCTGAACAATAAATTAACCAGAAAATGATTAATAGTGATGCAGACTAGAAAAATCCCTTAAAATAGAGCTAAATGGTTATATAAATATGTTCTTAACAATTTTTTGGTTTCGTGTCGATGTATTTATTAACTACAGGTAAATGCAAACCTGTGCATAAGAATTTACTATAAAGGTGATTTTTTTTTTCAATAAGAGAATAATTTGTGCACCAAGAACAGCTCTTTTTGCATTAGCTAAAGACAGCTTTCTGTTTTTCGAAAATTCGGGAAAAATAATAATTTCTTGCTGGTAACCAAATTACTTCACTCAATGATCTAAATCTAAATGATACTCAATAGAGTTCGCTTTGGTACTTTTTGAAAAACAGCTTGCTGATTTTAGCAATTTCAATAAGGGTTGATTCTTTATAAAACGATCGTTAAGGGCAAATTTGGTTGACAGGCATAAATTATTCTCATGAAGTATTATTTTTATGTTTATTTATGCTTTTCTTCCTAATGAATAGTATGTCATAGTTTGACTTTTGCAAATATTTTCAAAATATTTTTTAGAAAAAATTGTGTCGTTTTTATGAGGCAGATATAAGTATACCTTAGGAAAACATCACTTTTCTCTACTAGAATTATTTATACGTAACAACAATAAATCATAACAATTCGGGGTGAGAAGAATTAGTAACAATATTAACTACTTTAACAGATTCTAATAAAGAAATGTTTTCTTTCTTTGGAGTTATAATAGCTGTTTTTTATTTACCCTAATTGTCACTTTATTTCAGTTGACTTTAGTTATGTCACTTGTAAACCTTATTAACTTGCAAGGAAGTGAGATTTTTTGTTTTCTTTTTTCTCTTTGAGCATGTGCTTAAAAGTATATTTAAAATGAGCAAAAATACTAAGAAGAGCGAGGAAATTAATTAAAATCTGAAAGGTTAGAGTGGTTTATGGTACGTTTATGTTGCAAATGTGTTAAGATAGAAAATTTAGTGCAATTAGTCAGTATTCCTTTGATAAGTTGATAATAAAAATGTACCAGATAGTCAAACAAAAAAAATTGAAGAACCACTATTAAACAGAATAAAATATTAAACGGGTAAAATACAAAAAATTCACTCATCGAAGTGAGCTGAGGTAAGCTTCTCATCTCATTTCACCTCACAAGTAAATACAAAGCGCCTATTGTATGTATAATTATGATTTAAATATTATATATATAAGAAAAGCAGCAGGTTAATTAAAAAACAGCCGATCCTATCTATCATGTAGATCATATTTGAAAATATACTCTATGACATTTTTATACAATTCTAAACAATTGAATATCAAATTTAAATATTTGCACATCCACGTAAGCCAGATGCACAAATTGTCTCAAATAGTTTATGAATAAAAAATCCATACAAAAACTAATAGATACAAACAAATTTTGTTAAAAATACATAATATATGTACAAAAATATATTGAAAAATAACATACAATTAAAATAACAAGACTGACAAATTCGAGTTTTATTTCTTAGCAACAAGAAGTTGTTATAGTAACAGATTATTTTCTCGAAGCTTTATATACACACTGACTGCAAAACAATGACATTAAATTGAATATATATATATTTCCAGGGTTTTTTTTTAAAACTTTATAAAAACCATTTGTGTTTGTGTAAAAACTAAATTAACACTCAAAGCTTATTTTATACTAACATAATTTTAAAAAGAATAGTGTCAAGTTAAAACTTACACAAAATATTTTACATATAATTTATTCGACCTTTTACATTATGCGAAGCTATAACTTGTTAAATGACGTCATGTGCATGACATGGGTTGCATCGCCCATGTTGTTTGTTTGGGTTTGACGTTTTAAAAACTTATTTAAAGGAAATGCACATCTAAAGCCTACACAAATTATCTTGTTAATGCACTCATTTATTATCTCATATTGTTCCTCTTCCACTTCAGATCTTATAACTTCAAAAACTTTCACACGATTTTGCTCAATCTGGCATATTCAATAGTTTTTTTTTATTGTTTATAGAAAGAATTATTAAAAAATAAATACATTAAAGTACTAGAAATTCAAATGTCAAATTATTTTGACGTTATAAAACAAGTTGCACAGAGTATCCGTGCGCCCCCATCGTTATGTCGATGCGTTCATGATCATGACTTATAACACTTAGCATGGTATATATAATATATATACCTTCTATTGTTTCTAAAATATTCACTGTCGCAACCCGCATAGCTTCCCGAATGTATTCATTTCTTATCCTCTCTATTCTTGTCACCCCACAGTTACGTCTCTAGAAGACCATCATCATCGCTCTTAACTTTCCTTCATTTTTCTTTGTTATTTCCCAGACCTCTGAATCATATAGTGCAATACCCTCAACTATCGTTTTATAAATTCTTCGTTTTACATTCTTTGTTATAGTTTTATTCCATATAATCGAGTGTAACTGTCTTATTACAACTCTGCCCTTTGCTATTCTCTGCTTAATTTCCTCCTCACTTCCTCCTTTACTAGAAATATTTGTTCCTAAGTATTTATATCTGGTGCAGCACTGTACTACAGTTCCGTCTTCCATTTCTAGATCTCTTCCTGTGCCTCCAACTACCATAAACTCGGTTTTATCAACATTTATTTGTAAACCCCATTTCCCAAATTCCTCGTTCAATTTTCTTAGCATGTAGTATGCGTCGTCCTCATTTTCGTGAATATGACTTGATCAACAGCAAAATTCGAAGTATACAGGGTGTGGTCATTTATGGGTATTCCCATAGTGTGGAATTTTTTCTCAAATTTTTGAGTGCCTCATTCAAACATATTTCAAAAGTAGTAGTAGGTAGGTGCTATACAGCACCCTTGCTTCAGTCCTTTATTTACGTGGAATTCTGATGACACTAGGTTTCCAACTTTGACCCTATTTAAATTTTCTGTAAACAAATTTTTTATGGCGTTAACTTAAGTTCTCTTAATTTGCTGATTTTCCATTGCCGACCACAATTTTGATAGAGGAACGCTGTCATTTCCGTAAATCTGTGTAGATAAGATGGATTTCCAGGTTATGTGCCAATCTCTTGTGCGTGACCTGCCTAACACTGAAGATATTGTCAGTGCATGACCAGCCCGCCCTAAAACCGCTTTGATCTTCAGATTCATACATCTCATGTTCAACTTTATTTTTCAGAATCTTACCATATATGCAGCCAATGGTATACATGTAAGATCATAAATACCCATATTATACAAGATTGTTTAAATGCAGATCCGTATAGAAATTGCTTGGAAAACAACCTTTTTGACTTCATTGAAGACGTAGGAGTTAATATTGTTCAAACTATGTGGTTTCAGCACAACGATGCACCATCACATAAGGGAAGATAAGTAACGGCTGGGTTAAATGCATTTCCCAAATAAATAGATAGGCCAACAACGTCCAACAGCAAGGTCAGCCCGCTTCCCCAGCCCATTGGATTTATATTTATTATTTATGCGGGCACATGAAGCAACTTGTCTATTATGTTGAAATCACAACCCGTCCAGTTACTTGAAAGAATTCAGGAATTCATCCTTCGAAGGATGCAATGTTTGTTGATGTGGTCGTTTTATTATTTGTTAATAAAGGTTAATTAATGTTTAAAATTTAAACATCTTATAAATTCTAAACGAAACTGAATAGGCCCAAGTTTATTATGAAAAAAATGTTTGGAATCAACCAAGGGTCTATATACAGTTTTCGCAATTTTTTTTCTGTTTCTTGTAACTAAAAATTACTGATTTACACATATTAAGTGTTAATTTGTTTATTAAACAAACACAAATAGATATCTGCCTCATTTAGAGAGGGCCTTTTGTCACGTACATATAACCTTTTCTAAACTGAATACTTCAACAGAGTTAAATAAGTTATGAATTAACAAATTTTTAATATGGAATCCTTCCTCTACGTGAAGAAATATCTCTTTTCGTATAAAAGCTACATGTATTTTCTAACTAATGAATTATATAATATATGCAACATCACAGACAGACTTAGGCTTATTTGTAGATACAATTTAATGAGATATTATTAAAGTAAATATACAAAAATTCTAAATACCTAATATGAAAATAATACGATTTGTAGAGATCTACTCACAGCCGTTTTATAAACCTTTAGCAGTCTAACGAAAATAAATATCTCTTATATAACATTTGATACTCGTAATATAGATATGACAACATTTAAATGTTAGTACTTCTACCATTCGTCCAAAAAACGCTATTACAATCTATGCGCAATATTACAATTTAAAAGATCTGCAAGTTCTCTTACCTATCATCTGCTTCTCGGTCGCGGTAATCTCTTTCCCTCTCTCTTTCACGTTCGCCTCTGCTACGGGATCTGTCTCGTTCCCTTTCTCTCTCCCTGTAACTATCAGCATAATATCTGTCACGATCTCTATCTCTGTCACGATCGCGATCTCTATCTCTGCTTCTCTCTCTGTATCTCGAAGACGATCTTTCGCGTCTACCTCGTCTATGCCTTTCTCGAGATCTAGATCGATCCCTTCTACCAGAGCTATAACTCTTGTCTTCCACACCCCTAAGAGTATCCTGCAATGAACTAATTAAGATCTTGCAGCGATCGTCGTTTGCTACTTTTGACTGCTTAATCAATGAAATAGCCGTAACAAGTGTTTCTATCGCACTAGCATATTCCCCAGCAGCAGCATCTGAAACCGCACGGGCTATTGCTGAACTCGAAACAGTACGATTTCTTGACATTATATCTTCAAACTCTTGTTCACTAATTTGCGGCATGTCAGGTCTATGTTCATTAACCGGTCCTCCATAAGGTGGTTGTGGCATATTGGGAGGTGGAGCATATCCGTGCGGACCAGGTGGTACAGAATTGGGACCCATCGGTGGTCCATGTGGAGGTCCGTGATTTCCAGGTGGTCCATGTTGTGGAGGCATTCCAGGACCACTTGGCATTGGATGATTCATCTGGGGAGGAGGTCCTCCTTGCTGGAAGAATGCTGGGTTTACATGTGGAGCAGGTGGACCTTGAGGTGGCCCCTGCGGAGGACCTCCTGGGGGGCCACTCATCGGAGGCGGTCCCCTTGGCCCCATGTTGGGAGGACCTTGCATGTGCGGAGGACCTTGTGGAGGAAAGCCTGGTTGCATTGGAGGTCGGTTCCAATCTGGTCTAGGACCTGGAGGAGGACCCTGATTAGGCATTCCTCTAGGTGGCCCTTGCACTTGCGGAGGACCTTGAAATTGCTGTTGCAAAAGTAAATGGAATCATTACCGATTATATCAAGATACTGAAAACTAATTAATGTATTTGTAATCTGGATTCTTTAAAATAAACAATTTAACTACTGCTGGCTTATAGATCAAAATATTGATGGGGGATTCGAATATTTCATATATGTTAATATTTACGTAAAAGTACTGGTACCTCAGATCAATTCTTATATCTGTCTCTCTCTCCCTCGTGTATTAGCTAAAAATTTGCTGTATTACCAAATCACTAAAACTTTGAATTAGTTTTTCCAAATGACCGAAGCAGCAAGCTTAATATTAAAGATGGGAAAATCCGTTCAAATTGAACGAGGTGATGTTGTGAATGTCCTTCTTCTCGTACTTAGGTCGCAGACGAAGGATATAACACAAGCATTCATTACAACATATCTTTCGTGTGTACTTTTACTAATTTTAATTCAGTTTCAATTAAATCTTAAATCAGAATAAGAAAAGATTATACTATTTTTATAGCAGTATGAGTATAGGTATACCACGCACTTCTTTCTTAATAAACAGTAAGCGTAAATATACACGAAACCTTCGATAAGATATTAAACTCGTCCTAATTATCCATACGTAAATGCAAAAACGCGTGCAAACGCTTGGCAATCTACATCAATTAGCAAAAAGCAACTCCCTGGTTGCACTGTATGTTGAAAATCAGTGCAAGGTTAGGTGAGGTAACCGAGAAACTTACACAATTTGTTCTAGAGAGGTTATGCCGAAGAAATAACGTCATGTATACTTTAGGTCAATTTATTTTTGCTCTTGAGTTTTTAACAAAAGGAAAAGAAATATGCGTCAGTAATGTATTTAATCATGACATAACATAAACTAAATGATCGCCTCTTCTTTCTAAAAAGGTTGCTATAATTTTTGGGCTATATTCTGTTGCCAGTTAATATCGGCAAGTTCATTTAGCAGAGAATCTACTGCTGCAACTATTTTTTTCGATCAATTCTTCTCGCGTGTTTGTCCTACTGTTATTGTAAACACGAATCAAAACAGCCCTAAAAGAAAAACTCCAATGGCGAAAGATCAGGAGAACGTGTAGGCTATAGTACAGGGCCTTCTCTTCTTATCGACCGTCCAGGAAATTGTTGGTTTAGAAAGTCATGTCGAGTTTCCAGTGAAACATTTTGCATATCCAGTAATTCCGGCAAAGAATCGTCTAATTCTTATTCTAATAATAATTGGCCGTCAGATGTCGTTTGGTAAAGTGCGGCCCAATAACGTAATTGTTTAACAATCCACGCCATACATTTACTGAGAAACGATGTTGGTGATTACCCATAACTACATGATGTGGGTTTTTGATGATAAGGATAAAGTCCATCGAACTTTAAGATTCGTCAAACTTACAAACACCGATCATAGTAGACATTTTGATCAACTTCATTGAGGACAACAGTAGCATCCTAATGAAAATCAAACTCCCTTTCTACGCGAGAATTTGGAGAACACTGAAAGACATTAGAGAATGTATGGTGAGGAACTGAACGATTTGGAAAACATTGACGGTATTCTTCTACTGCAGCACGTCCGCTTCGATTACAATATCGATACACAAAAACCATGTCAACGTATTCCGTGCTGGTGTAAGTTCTAGGCATGGTTACTGATTAATGTGACAGTTATTACTTATCAACAAATGCCATTTTGTAAATTTACTGTACGTTAATTTAAATTAATGCGTGTTTTTGTTGAAATCTCAACGGAAATGAATTGACCTAAAATATACATGACGTTCTTTTTTCAGAATAACCTATAGAACCATTTCTGTAACTTTGTCGGTTATCTCGCGGATCACCCTGTATTACACACTAAATGCCTACCTCTAATAATTATGGAGAGATTTGCTAGTGTTCACTATGTATCACTTGATATTTTTGAAGGAAGTTGGCGGTACATTTGGTGTTAAAGTTCGCGAGAACTTATTCCAGGTTAGTATAGTAATATTAGTGTTATGATGAAAACCTAATAGTGCACCCTATGTTTCGTTGCTATCAGGCTTCAAGTCTTAATGCTGACGCATCATCATTTGCCAAACTAACTAGTGAACTTGCACAGAGTTCCTAGTGGCAGCGAACATTTCTTTTTACGATTTAAAAAAAAAAAGCTGATTAACTGGTGCAACTGTTCGATGGACATATACCGTTTTCGTTTGTGGAAGTTTGGTTTTGACTTTAATTGGCATCAACGCAATATGAAAATTAAATTGCAATCTTTTTGTCCACAACCAACTATCCTCTCTAAGATGTAACCTATTTCTGCATATATACCTTTTGCAAAAGCGGTTACTTAGAATCCAAACCAGACAAATTTATTCATCCAGTGACATATGCGTTTTCGTCGACAGTTTTAATATGTTCAGGTGCTATTGCACATTTATTTTCTATGTTCTAATTTATGTTGTATGTGAATAAACTTAAATATAACAATACTAGAGTGGTAATCATAAAAACCTATGCCTATTGATACTAAACTACATATGTATATGTAGTGTTGCCGGTTTGATGAGGAAATGTATAAATCTACTAAATTTATAGTCGTTGGACATTTTGACCGGAAAGGCAAGCCGCTCCTGAATATAAATGTTTTGTGTAACCAGTTACAAATACATTTGTTTAGATTTAATTCAGCATTTAATTAAAAGATAAAAAAAGAGCACACAATGCTTACCATTGGGGGTCTTGGTGGGCCTTGCGGACCGGGCGGTGGACCAGGACGCATACCTTGAGGCGGCATGGGTCCCATGTTAGGACGAGGTCCATTCCATTGCGGCTGCTGAAATCTCATCGGCTGTGGTTGGTTCATTTGGGGTGGACCATTAAAGCCGGGAGGAGGTCCTTGCATACGAGGCCCGTTAGGTCCTTGCATACCTGGATTCATAGGACCACGCATGGGGGAATTCATCTGCATTCTAGGAGCAAAATTTTGGTGAGGACCTGAAGGAATAGGATGATTAGCTTGACCAGGATGCTGGCCACGGTTATTGGAATTATTAGGTGGAGAAGGACGGGTTTTAGACTGACTTTCAAAGTTACTTAGGGCTTGCTTGGTAGGAAGTGTTACAATAGGATGTTGACCATGAATTTCCCTCTTTGGAAGCCGTTCCATGCACATACGCATACTTGTTTCGGAACCCATAGATATAACGCAAAAACCTTTAGATTGGCCATTTGCTCGATGTTCAAAGAATTTTACTTCATGGAAGTCATTGACACCTGTTTCGTGTACAGCATTAGCTATATCTTGGTCAGTTGTCCACTATAAAAAAAAAAAACAGTGATTAACTTGTTACTTCTAAAGCATGTCTATTAAATGCACATATGACTGTATGCATATTTTACTATAAGCAACTGTAGAAAGATCCTAATAATGATTAGAGAGAAAATCAAGATTTACCAAAAGTTCAAGTATCTTAAAATCCATCAGACGGTAGTAAAGTAAATATGGTTTCTAATGACCACACTTATCAGCTTTGCAAAACCTTACATCATTCTCGCAAATACTCTGTACAGACGAACTTGAACAAACCGAATTCTAACAAATTTCTCGGAGTATTAAAGTGTGAACGAGTTTTGACATTTTTACACAGGTTTGTAACTAATTATTTATTATAATCGATTCCGTTGTAAAGTTCAGTAGACATTTGAAGTATTGTAAAATATTACAAAATATTTATAAGTTTATTAAAAATATGATATTTCTAAAATAATGACTTTTTATACTCTTAGGGAACTATGAAGTGATTCATCTAAATTTTACCTAATTTCTTGAGTTATTTCGAGTCTGATAAGTTCATTTTTGTAACATACTTTTTGTTGCCATTGTATGTGATCAAATGCTTCTGGAGTAGTATTCGCTGTTCTATTTCTACCACTTTTGGACAATTATATGGTAAAAAAGAATATACAGTGGAGTCACCTTTTGTGCGTATTTGATTTATGCGAATTCGAAACTATAAAATAAAGTATTTTGAATATTCCCGGCTATAATTATATTTTGTACCATACAGGTACTATCTTTATTATTTTCTGTCACACAAAATTTAATTCAATCTGTGCATTGTACACGTTTTTAGTTCTCACACATTATCGTGTCAGTAGAATCTAACATTACTGATTTCGATTCCACAACAAAAGATTACACCAGAAATCAAAAACTTTGAGGATACTGAAACGAGTATCATTAACAGAAACACAAGCAATCTCAGAACTATCAAAAGTCTTGGAAACAAGGATTGTTTTTATCTAAAAGCGGATAAAGGAAACAAGAAAGTCATTTTGGACAAGCCAGATTATTTCACCCGCGTCAACAATTGACTCTCGCCGAGACCTTACAAGACTTTGAAGAGGAATCCCTTACCAGCAATAATAAGAGAAACAAAAGAGGCTATCAAAGTTGCCCTAACTTAATCAGCGCGAGTCTAAAGTTTAAATTGTCTGTTTCAAATCCGACGGTCCCAAAAATGTACTGCTTGCCTAAAATTCACGGTAGAAGAAGAAGTAAACAAACAACTTCCGTTTCTCGATACCTTAGTAATTAGGAACAATAACAAAGAAACCAAGATTTATTATGGCTGATTCAAATCATTGCAGACAACATAAAATGGCCGGCATTAATTCCTTGATTAATAGATTAATAACTTTTCAACTTAATAAGATCAGGTTTGACAGAGAATTACAACACATTAAAAAGATTGCAATCTACAATGGTTACTCTTCTGCGGATATATTCCGCCGCTTAAAGAGAGAGAAGCTTATCAAACTACCTTTCCACCGAATTTCGACAGGTATAGGCAGCATTTTTAAAGAGCAAAATATGAACATATGTTTCACTGCACAAAATACATTACAAAATTTGTTAGGTACTGCTAAGGATAAACCGACCGTCAACGAAAGCATTTATAAAATTGGCTGAGGAGACTGCAAGAAAGTTTATGTTGGATAAACAAAGAGGGCAATTGGAACTAGATTTAAGGAACACATTGCACATAATGATACAGGCCATAAGATCAACATTGAAATCCCCGAACTACTAAAAAATGTAACATCCCCGAGAGTTATCCGCTTCTGAAAGTCTTTATATTAAGAGAATCTAAAAATAATAGTTTATTAAATCGTAAACAGGCCTCACATAGCATTCGGTGCTGATGGATTTATTAGGGTAAAAACACATTTCTTTCGCAGTTACTGTTTGTATGAGTTCAGAATTCACAGAATTGAAGCAGGTCAAAGGAGGCAGCAAAAAGGAAAAAAGTACTTGTAAATATAAATTTAGGGTATGGATAACGAAGCATGTTTAGATATTTTATTGTTTTGTAGTTCATTCGGTCTTCGGTTGAAAATGGAAATCGACAAATCTCCGACAATTGTCCCAAATTAATTAAAATTGGTGTGACGCGGAGTGATCACATATCTTGTATGTCTGATTGTGGGTGCATATTTTGAATGCTATTTTGGTTTGTTAGGCCTTTTTACCCAACAACTTTATTATCCGCAGCTACCTAACCTAAAATTAACTTTTTCTGGCATATTATATTATAAATTAGGCTGCATGTCTTATATTTTACAAGTGGTTCATAAAGTAGACCACTTATTTGAAATTGTCTACATGCTTGCTTGGGCAACACGCTACCACAAAATTGTATAAAAATTAATGCTGAAGAATTAATGTTTGCCAAAAGATGTGTTCATAATTAAAATTTAAGATTATCATATATAAGTAAACTTACCCATGTTAGATTTCCAACATATAGTTGATGTCTACGTCCCAAAGTGCTTGGGGTAATATTATTTCCCTGTGTTTGGTATGTTGTCCCATTAGTTTCTTCGGAGTTGCTATTGGGTGCTGGAGGCTGGTTTGTTTCAGGTCCATCACCTCCAGGTCCAGTAGCAGGGGTAGAAATCACATCGTCATACAAATCAACGTTATCGCCACCGAAATCATCCTAAATAGATTAACACAAACATATACATACATAAAAATACTTCTATTCCGACTCGACGACACCATAAATTAAAAGTAAAATGAAAGCACTCAAACTAAATCAGTACATATTTAACAAATACAACTTACTTGCGCAAAATCTTGATCTATATCGTCTGCATATAAATCAAGATCGTTTTCTGCCATTGTCGTAGGCATACGCAATGTAAATAATATTAATGGCGGTAGGTAAACGACAGGATCGCGAAATTCCCACAATTCAACAAAGCGTCGTGTCCCACCAACTTCCCACACGCGCACGACAACGAACGAAGGAAGGGAAGCTATAAACAGGAAGCGGTGTAGAACAGGTCCTCTAGGCGGGATATTTAAATTCACTATGTGGATCCAAGTTAATAAAATTATAAAACATAGTTTCGTTTGTTGTAAGTTTATACTTTACATTTGCTTTCCATTAGCTGTTTTTTCGCTGCAAAATATGTAGATAAAATTTCATCTCACAGTAGTTTCTATGTAAATTTTAATAAAAAAATAGAAGTCGGCACCATCACAGACACTAATTCATGTGCGTGAGTTTACTTCAGCGTGCTTATTTGTTTTATTAATTTTTACAGATACTGACAGATACAAAAATATCTCTGAGAAGCAAATAAAGAAATTCGACTTCTAAACTTTCAAGAATAAAATTTGCTCAAATTTGTCCTGAAATGTCTAATAGGCATTTTTACTATTTACTATATTTTCAGTTGTATCCTGAAAGCAGCGTTGCCAAGCCCACCGATTTCGAAAGTCATGTATTTTCTATTGAAATCCAACTCTAACCCCAATTTTGGCAAATTTAAATAGGTGGTAAACATTTTGAGCAAAACCGGCAAGAGACGAAACAGAATCACAAAATTATGCAATCCATTTTACACTCTATTTATAGTGAGTTTCAAAATTATCCATCTAAATTATTATTTTTTTATTGTTGAAGACACTTTTACCCTTTTTCCATATTTGGATATGAAAACGTGAATATCACATGCTGTCATATTATGTGGCTTTCGTTAGAATTTTTTGTCACTTCATATCTTAGATCATATTGATCTAAGCTATATACCTACCTATACCTATATTACATCACTTATAAAATATTTGGTAAAATATGTTATTTGAACTGAAAAATCTTACATATATAGGCTGTGTTATTACATATATGGGCTGTGTTATTACATATATGGGCTATGTATTGCTACGTGCGCCAATTTGTGTCATGATTTCGATGGACATTCATAGATAGCGCCAACGGACAACGAAGTTCGGGTACGAAACATTAGAGGGCGGTGTTGTATTCTCTATCGAAAACATGTCGAAAACGTAAAATAGTAGATTCCAGACCACTATGAGAATAAATATAGCAATGAATAAGAGTGAATATAAATAAGTGATTAGTTATTTAAATGTTTAATTATTAAGTATTTCATTAGTAATTAGTGTTTATTTTGATTATTTAAGATTAATATGTAGCCGTAAGTGCCTAAATAAATGAATTTCATTTAATATATCGCATGTTTTGTTACTTTGAACCACGACAAGGCTTAGACATCGAGAAACGTTAGAATGAATTTGAGTCCTTCCATGAATATCTATTTCCACCGAAATGGTTTCTTAGGTGAAAATTACCTATAAACAACAGAATAAATAAACATTTTTAATCAATTTTATAGTATCTAATTTATTTGCAAATTATTGAACAATGCTTGGGGAACAAAAATACATTTTATCACTACTATATATTTACAATAAAACTATTTTAGACAGATTCTGAACATAAAGTCTTTAATATGATGGTTAACAGTACATATTATGTATAATATTCAATGATAACATTATCAAGATAGATTTGCAAAACCAAACCTACTTTCTTTAAAAGTTAAATTAATTCAGACAATAATTTTCTATATTAATATGTTACACGTAAAACATGACTGGTTGAATTTTAAAGAGACCCAGTTGAAATTGACAAGAAATGAATCTCGTTGTTAGTATGTCTTTACACCCTATTTGTTACATTCTGGTCCAGATATTTGAAACTATTTTTAATGCAAAAGTCTGTTATTATGTGGAGCAAACAAAACTATCAGCATACCATTCCTTTTATATACAGATATTATGTGAATATTTTCTGTGTTCTAAAAATATTTATTTATAGTCACTTTTTCATACATTAATAGAAAGATAACGTGTCTGCTAAGATACAAAATAAATATTTTCATTTATTCATAGCAATTGGTAATTTGTTGCCTTGTATTCTATAAGAAAGATATTCATATTATTATACTTGCATTTGTACAACAATTTGATAAAATTAATATTTTCCCATTTGGATATGGCTTATATGTGTATATTTTGTTTATACTAATGCTGCTAAAATAAATGAAATATTGTTTGTTCATAGTTGTCGTGTAATTAGGTATTAAATGAATAAAAACTATTATTAAAAAAGTATAATTTGATTAAAATTATTTACAGGTAGCCTTCTAATTTTATTAAGTAATCTTAAATAAGAAAAAATACTTTAAAAGGAGCCACATTATTTTAAGAGATCTTCTCTTTTCCAAAACTTTGATTTCATATTTTGAAGATTTTTATTGCAATATTATTATTCACGTACACAAGATCCAACGATTTTGATTTCATAAAAAGTTTTTTTTTTGGGTTTTAAAGGTTCGTGCTTCACATATACCTGAAACAGAATTTTAGGACAAGTAAAATATTGTAATATAAATCTACAGGGTGATGAACAGACTTGAAATTTAAGTTCAATTCTATCATCCGCCGTACGAAATTTTATTACTCGGAATGTTCCGACATTCTATAAAATATCGTACGGCGGGTAATTGAATGGGACTGAAATCTCAAGCATGGTGATGTTATACTTAGTTCTTCTTTAAGCATTTCACATTTCACTAATCGGAAATAAAATGCAAAGTTGTGGGAGGAATTCATCTAGAGAAATCCCTACGTTGTCAGATCTTGTATGTTCTATGTTTCTTTCAAAACTCAATTTATTTTTCCATAGTTGCATAAACTATTATGATTAAAAGCGGTTTAACCAATGTATTACCATATAAAATATATTTCTCGGTTTCTGGTTAATTAAGTTTTGGATGGACATTAAGCTTTTTGTACAATTTTTAATTAAAAAAATAACACCTCATTCCTTTTTGTTCAATAAATAGATCGGTATTTATAGGATGACCCTAAATAGTTTACATTAATATATTTTGGGATAATATATCATGTGTATTATAATCTTCCTATGCCACTTATTGTAATAACCTTTATTCCTTTTCCGCTTTAAGTAACACAACTTAGAGTATATTTGTCAGTGAATAACTTATTTTGAGTAAAGATTCACTAAATTGTGCCTAAGCGTTTTTCAAGATACAGAATTATATTACAAAAAATAAATTAAATTTATAGAAATCAAAATCTGGGAATTTATATGTATAAAATTGATTAAGCATTACTTTTATCACCAGTTCTTTTTTTTAATAATTCTAATAGTTACTTATTTAATGTTCTTATCTGTAGGACTTTTGTAGGTTCATTTTTGCTTCCAATGGTATACAAGGTGATTCAGTTTGGTATTCGCCCACCTGTAACTCTTTTGGAAAAAAGTATTGCAAACCATATATATTCGTAAATGCCATGACAAAACCTATTAGCGCATACGGTTATCAGATCTACAAATGTTGAAAATTAAGATTTATAGTAGGTATTTATAACCTCTTTATCATTAAAGAACCAATGTTATCTCATAAATTGAAAGCAGTGTATGTACATATAACCTCAGAAACATACTTAAAGACATAGATTCATTGAAGAATAACAGCGTATTGTAAAATTAACGTAATACGGGAATGTAGGGTTACCAATATCAATTACTGAAACATTGCAAAAGAGAAAAATTTATACAAGCCCGAAAGTGTAAGGTGGGTACATATTGCCAAAAAGAGCCTACAGTAACAAAAATGGATACAGTGTGTAGTACATCTAATTCGACTTCTCTAAGTAATGATTTTGTCAGTCTGTTTTATGGGAGCACCTACACAGAATTTTATGCATGGATGGTCTTACGTCTTGTCCTATGTAGGTTTTGTGGTGCGTTTATTGAACGTTTTATACATATAATTCACCATTCTTTGGTTCAACTCGGGACATGTCGGCACGGGTTTATACAAAAACATGGTGTAATGTAGTCACATGCAGAGTATGTACTGTTTCATATCTCAAAAATTTTTTTTCTGTATTTTATATGCAAATAAATTTATATTTGCGTTGTAATAGGATACACCTGGTTATTGGGTAACTACTACCGCTATTGTAAAATTATAAACGATACCTCATTTAAATTCCTAAATAAGATGTCTTGATTTAATCATAATAATTGGTTTTCAAGTAAATTCTACAAATGCATACAGGATAAATCACAGAACAGGCTCATTAAAAGCTTATAGTCGACTATAATCTACCAAATGAATCGTACATCTCGGATTGCCTCTACCACTTATTGTTAATATGAATTGACTTTTACCTCTCAAGTATAAATTACCAATTAACACAAAAACAGGTGATGGGTAATTTTAATAAATAATACACAGAGTTTCCATTGCTTACAACTAACTCCTTTGACATACCTATTCCATAACAAAAATCCCAAAAGAAAGGTGAAAAAATCCCTTACCACAAAATTATATTTTGTGGTAAGGGATTTTTTCACCTTTCTTTTGGGATTTTTGTTATAGTTTTCAAGCCACAGTCTCCACCCATCACAGGATACCTATTCCAGGAAGTTTTATGAATATTTTTTGTTTAAATAGATTATAGTTGACTATGACTCGAATTCCTGAAATTCTAATGAGCCATTTTGGTGGGATACCTATAGCATATATAATTACATATAAATACCGCACCTAGCGATAATATCAAAAGTATTTTAGATTTTATTGCATACTTTTCTTTTATTTATGTTAGAATACAGTACTGTGCACATATATACGTTTCTCTGAAGGTTTGATAGTGTTCGAGCACTCATATGACTTGATCTACAGCTTTAGATTGTTGTACATCGAAAGTAGTCTTGTTTTTTTTTTAATATTTTGACACAACTAAATTTTCATTAACAAACATCGCGTTAACTGGATTACTATTTTGTTTTTCCATAATTACAATACGGATTTTACGTTACACAACGTAAAGTTTAAATTCTCCTTTTTACGACGACATGGTTGGGTTAATTGTCAATTGTCTTCACAAAATTGGACATTTTATTTCGTCTCTATGAAAGCAAGGTTTTTATAACAATTTATTTATTCATTAAACAAAAACCTGACAACATAAATTAAAGAAAAAGTAGATGACGATCTAGCCGTAGTAAAAATTTATATATGTCAAAATATGAAAAAAGCAATAATGAAGTAGTAATAATATGTTTTAAAATTATAGATCAAGTCGTATCAGCGCTAGAGCAATGTCTCCAAAACAAGCGTATATATTATTGATAAATTTAAACGTTGAGTTCGATTTCCGAGGGTTAATTTTGGAATTCTTCGAGACCACTAGCCGTTTAAAAAATATGTGGCGGTAAATTATACCAAACGACATTTTCACAAAATTTAACTTGCTTTGGGTGTTTCTTTTTTTTTTCATTTTCATAAACCTATGCATGCGTAAATGCAAGTTGTAGTCGCAAAATGTCAGTTTTCGATTCTTTGACTTCTGTTTTTTTCTATTGACCCAAAAACTTAGCTTAGGATTAAAAACAAAAGTGCCTCTACATTGACATATGGGTTATTAAAAATATGTTTTTTATTAACTTTTTCTAATAGTAATTGTGCCGCTTTGTAACTACCCGGTCTACCAAAAGTTCCGGGACGGTCAAATATCTCGAGAAATACATATGAAATCGAAATACAAAAAAGCATGCCTTTAATTACTTTCAAAAATCTAACCAGGGACATCAAACACGACGCTCCAACCCCACTTCCAGGGGTGAGACGACCGGCAATTTTAAAATCTTAAATTCAAACCTCCATTTCTTATTGCAGATTTGGATTCTACGTATTACAATACAAAAGTTTTGTCGGAAATATTTTTTTCTCCATTCTTAGATGGAGATAGTTAGATGACGCTGAAATTCGCAAGAAATGATTTTTGAGTTCTGAAGAGAAGCCTGGAAACTAAAATACAAATATAAATCATGTGTTCAGGCTCTCAGTGATATCTGAAATGGTTTCGAAGGTGCCCGATCGTATCCGAAGTGATTCCAAAGATACCTAATGGTATCTCAAGTTATTCCGAAGGTATTCAACCGTACCTTAAGTAGTTTCGAACGAGGTCGCTGATTCTCCGAGTGGTTTTGAGGACATCCTGCGTTAATCAAGCACCCGGTTGAAGAGAAGCAAGGGGACTTACTTAAAACAAGCACTCTGAAGGGTGCAGGAGACTACCACGTCCACGTAGTTATTCCTGGGTTACGCTAAATGTAGTTACGGTAAAAATCATCATCGGATTCTTGAAAAATCATCTTTGGTATTATAGGCTAGCTTCGACATCACTCGAGGGATCCTTGGTTACCCTAAAAACCATTCGGAGAATCATTGATTACGTTCGAAACCACTTGCGTCTCTCGAACAGGGTGCTGGATTAACGTAGGATGCCCTCAAAACTACTCGGAGAATCATCGGTCTCCTTCGAAAGTACTTCAGGTACGGTTCAATACCTTCAGGTATCTTCGGAATCACTTCGGATACGATTGGGTACCTTCTGAATCGCTTCAGGTATCATTGAGAGCCTGACCACATAGTTTAGTTAGATTTCCAATCGATATTTTGACGGTTTCCAGACTTCTCTTAAAAACTTCACTAAAAGTATTTCTTGCGAAATTCAGTGCCATCTACCAAGAATCGCAAAACATGTTTCAGACAATGCTTTCGTATTTTGATACGTAGAATTCGCATATGCTATAAAAGATGGGGGTTTCCATTTGAGATTTCAAAGTTGCCGCCTGTCCCACTCCTTGGAGGAGAGTCTTTTTTGGTGTGCTGGAATAGATTTTTGAAAATGACCAAAAGCGTGTTTTTTTTTTGATTCGATAAGTTTTTCTCGAGATATTTGACCTCCCCGAAACTTTTGGTACATCCGCTATACAGAGTAAAATTAAAAGTACGTAACGAATCACACCTTACAACCAGAATCAGGAGATAGAAAGTTGTAGAAATGCCAAGTCCGGGTCTATAGTCTTTCTAGTTAGGAATCGGCCTTCTTCACACAGAACTATTTTTGTGTTAAAATGTTCCCATACGCGTAAATAAATGTTATTTATCATCACAAATTAGATTGCCTTTCAAAGTATTGGAAAATATATCTATAGAGTGTTTAATCCAAAATTATTTTATTAATTTTATTATATAAATTGATATTACTACTCCAGATGATCCAAATATTTAGAACTTACACATAACCAAAGTCCACATCAATATCTTTACCAATAAGTTTGCTATGCTTTCGTGTATTTTACTTGTGTATTTTTTTAAAATTTTATCCTTCATCTATTTTTTTCTGTTAATTATATTTTTAAGCATAAAACAGTGTTTAACTTTGATATGAAATGTCGTTTAATATAATTTAGTTTGGCGTTCAGTATCAGTATACTCTAACATCTAAAGCACTTTTGGTATTTACATGTCTGTGGCAATAGCAAAAAAATGGAAAGAAAAATCAAGGTAGTTTAAAATTTTATTTGGTAATGTGTTTAACCAGATAATCATTTTTGAAATTTATAATTTTCACATAACATTCACAACTGAAGGTGTATAGTCTTCCTTTCTTACTCTTTATCCAAATGAATGCGTCAAACTGGACATCAACTGCGGCATATGCAGGATATGAAATGCTGTACCTATGTGGAAAGTAAATGTTTTAGACGTTTATTCCTTTCTATATCTATTTATAGACTAATGTATTGTCAATTACTGATTTCAAGAAAAACTGATTCTACGTGATATACTGCAAATCGTATGGTTTCGTTTTTAATTTAATTTAGTGTTAAATGCAGCCGTTTCAAGAAATTCCATATAGTATTGCACATAAATTAATTGTGACCAATATTTGATTAACTTCATAACACGAATCATTAAGTATATAATCCTGCAGGAAAACGATGTTTATTTTAAATCTATTAACTTCATTTATGTCGTGCGTTCGCGACGTATTTGTATTAAATCTAAATTTCAAAAACGTTTGATTTACAATGAAAATATAAACTTGTACACATTTAGTACTTCCTAAAAGTACAGGCAGTACATTAAATATCATTCATACGTAGATATTATTCTCATGTATGTATATATAATATATAAATATGTATTACAAATGGGCTACATACTTATGTCTATTATTTAATTAAATTACGCCGAGTGGTAATGTCAGTTACATACACATTTCTTGCGATATCATTTTTCAAACAAACAACAATGTCTACGTAAATGCAAGTTATTATTTACAATAAAAAATATATACAATGCAATAATTAATAAAACTAGACAATCCCTTAAAAAAGAATATTGCATAAAATACATTACTTCACAATATTATTATTTAAAATAGAATAAAAAAAAAAAAAATGAGAATAAATAAGTTGTTGGTAACTTTTCGTCTATCGAATTATGAATGAATAAATGAGCACATGATCACGGAAATAATAAATACAATTTTAAAGAACAATGTATTTTAAAACAATATTCCGCTAATACTGAAATTAAATACACTTCAATAACGTTACGTGATTTGTGTGATTTTTTTATGAAATAATGTACATTTGGACTAACCGTATAAAACAACATATACATAAGTAAATATAATATATAAATATCCGGGATGGTTGAATTTCTCAAACACATGTAATAATCGATAAAATTCTAGTATTTTAAATAAAAGAAAATAAACCTAAAATATTCCATTTAATATATATATAATATATGTATTTTCTATATATTTAAAACACTTTCGTCTGGCACATGAGTATATATCGGTATTACGCACTAACTTATATCACAACATTGTGGAAACTTCATACATTGTTTCTTTCTCTCTATCTCTCGCGCTCTCTTTCTCTCACTCTTTCTTTCGTACTCTCTTGCTTTTTATATTTTATACGTAGTCATAATTTCGTCACATTAAATTAAAACGACAGTAGCAGTTTCCTTATAATAATTAGGTAATTATAGTAGGTAAAGTAAGTGATACACAAATTCCAGTTACACATTCATTATGATAATTCGTCATTGTCAGTGCAGTCACATTCTTGATGTTTCTCGTTAACGGATGTGTGGAAGTGACCAACATTAATGGTTGCAGCTTAGTTTATAAAATGCAACATGAAGCCGAACAACAACTGCTGTTACCTCCTTTGCTTTTTTGTCGTTGATCTGAAACATAAAAGAAAATGTTAGAAAAATTCAATACATGAATTTAAACTTGCTACCACCGCTAATAATTTTTTCATGTTCCTCGATCATAATACACTCCGCCAAAAAAGTATCGCATAAACTAAAAAAGGGCATTTATGAACCAAGATATTTTTATACGTTCACAAAAAGTTTGCCTCGTGTATGTGAACTATAAAAACACTAACAAAATAATGGAACTTAGCGTTTTTACTTTATTTTTTTCCTAAAAGAACACATTTAGAAAAATGCATATTGTAAAGGTTTGCTCAGTTGTTTATTGAAAGTCTTCCTATCCGGACAAATTTTAAAGTGCGAAGTCAGAGTTCTGTACCAACGCTTTTAAAACTAAAATGAGCAATTTAACTTCAGAACAAGTGGCTGCTATAGTTGCTTTAATCGAAGATGGACGATCTCAAGCATACGTTGCTAATTTGATGAACATCAATCAGTCAAGTGTTTCTAGAGCCGTAGCCAGATATAGGGAAACAGGCATTTACAGTAGAAGACCTGTACCAGGTCGTCCAAGATGTTCTACTCGCCAAGATGACCGCTATTTACTACTACAAGCATTACGTCGAAGACATCTAACTGCGAGACAATTGCAGAACGACTTGGCTAGAGTCAGAAATACTCGTGTGAGTACTCAAACTATTCGGAATAGGTTACGACAGAGTGGATTAAGAGCTAGAGTAGCTGTAACAGCCCCTCGTCTCACTAGGAACCACCGAGTGGCTCGCTTAAGGTTTGCCAGAGAACATGTAAATTGGAACATTAATGACTGGGCCAATATACTCTTCACAGATGAGTCAAGATTTGGTCTTTACACCTCAGATAGGCGTATCTCAGTGTACAGACGAGACGGTGAGCGCTATTCGCAGTGTAATATCAGACCTAGACCTAATTTCGCTGGTGGCTCTATTATGGTTTGGGGAGGCATCTGTTTAACAGGTCGTACAGAGTTAGTACCAGTAGACAGAGGTACACTGACTGCCCACAGGTATATAACGGACATTTTAGAAGAACATGTAGTACCATATGCGCCAATTATAGGAAACGAATTCATGTTAATGCACGATAATGCACGACCGCATGTTGCAATAATCGTCCAGGAATACCTTAACGATGTTGGTATTCCAGTTTTAGATTGGCCTGCGGTAAGTCCGGACATGAACCCTATCGAGCACGTGTGGGACCTCCTTCACAGACGGATACGAACCCAAAATGTTGCCCCAGCGGACCTGCATGGACTAGCAAATGCTCTCCGTGACGAGTGGGAGAATTTGGATCAGGCTTATATACGGAGGTTAATCGAATCTCTGCCAAACCGTATGCGAGCGGTCATAAGAGCCAGAGGTGGAAATACTCAGTATTAAAAGCTACTGTTATGACATTTTTCTTTCCAAAATTATAATTTCTTGTTTTAATAAAAATCTCCAGTATGAGTTCTTGTTTTTATTTGGCCTGTATTTTATTTAAACAATCATAGAAATTATATCTTAGAGCGCATTAAAGTATATTTACAACTTTATGCTACAAACAAAGATTATGCGATACTTTTATGATTCAAAACTAAATTATGCGATACTTTTTTGGCGGAGTGTATGAATCATACAAAAAGTCAACAAGGATAACCGCAATGCGTAAACAGGGTATTCAATAGCAATCGATTGGATTTTTTTTTAAAGATTATTGTCAAAGGGTTCAAATCGCTGGCGCTTATAAGTAAACTTAATAAAGTTATATTGCGTAATATATTTTCGCATTATTTTAAAAGTACTTGATCGGTCATAACTAGAGCTAGGTAGACCTTACGGGAACGTGTCCTTGCTGGCATAGCCGTCCGTTCATTCTTATATGCAAGGATTGCGAATGCATAATTCAGTATCGCACTGATACTGGAGGGTACACGTTGCTCTGATATCCGAGATATATTTCTACGCATTTGCAGCTTTGTTGTTGTATATATTGTTGTTCGTCTTTTCCTAGGTTTAAACATTTTTCATGTATGCCGGACAAATCTGTCTTTATTTTTTTTCCAACAACACAGAGATCATTCTAGTGTCACCCAACATCTTAAAACTAAAATACATTTAAGTTATATGAACCCGGCGAAATTTTATCAAGATATCTCCATTATCAAAAGTTAATGACCCCGTTTTAAAGCACTTTCTCAATAAATATACTCAACGGCACATGCTGGATGAATCTAGAATACGTGGATGTCGATCAAATTGTTACAAAAATGTTATAGCTAAAATCAAGCAAAATGTTGCCAATCTCTATTTATGGGTCAGTGTGGATGAAACAGTGGATATTTTAAATCGATGCGTCGTGAATGTAATTATTGAGGTATTGCATCCCATTATTGAGCAAAGTTCCTATTTAAGATTCACAAAAGTAACGCAAGAAGTAAATGCTGCATTAATCAGCAATATTGTAACAGAAAGCTTATCAAAATTGGTTGGCCCGGAAGCTAGTAAACGAGTCCTGCCACTGCTCACGGATTCGCCTGCATATATGCTGAAAGCCATATATCCTAATTTATTACATGTAACATGTGTTGCACATGCGTTACACCGCATTCGTGCTCCGTGATTTTGTCCCGGATGAATTTCCAAATGTCGATAAATTAATAGCGACTTGTAAAAAAAAAAATTCGGAAAGCTCCACTATGAATAAGTTTGTTTAGAAATAAACTTTCAGGTCTTCTTTTGCCACCTTCTCCTGTTATCACTCGGTGGGGAACGTCGGTGGAAGCTACTGAATGTCATAGTAATAACTTCAATGTTCTCAGAGACTTTATTGAGCAGTTGCACAACGTCGCTAGCAGCCTTGTTGGAGGTAAATTAACTTCACAAACAGTCAGCTTATAAACGAATTCCAATTTATAAATAACAGAAAAATACAATTAGTGGAAGGTCTAAATCACTTAAATAATAGAGTAAATAAATTAAAACTTATTCCTGGAGAATTTGGACAAAAATTAAGTAAAAAAATTACGGCAGTGCTTAACAAAAACCCAGATTTACATATACTACATGAACTGTGTATTAATCAAAATCCAAATGGCGATATATTCACAAAATACAGTACTTTGATATCATATTTTAAATTTCCTCCACTAACTACTAGGTGGGGTGAAAAGTAACCTCCTTGACCGCCAGAATGCGCTGCTACTGCAAAAAAGGTTATGGTGCCTTGAAGTCCGTTCATATTTAGGCAGACATGCCAAATTTCAATGCGATACTGTATTTAGTTTTGTTTTGACAGCTGATTGTTGTTGACATGTTTGGTATCATGTTGAGTATGGACAAAAACGATTTTCGTTCTCTCATAAAACGTTATTTTTTGAGAGGCAAAACGGCGAAGGAAACAAAAGAAAAGTTGGATAAATATTATGGGGCTAATGCTCCGTCAGATTACACCGTCAAATATTGGTTTCGAGAGTTTCGTGGTGGCCGCAACTCCACTACCGATCAAGTCCGCAGCGGCAGGCCCTCCGATGCGGTTACAGAGGACAATGTCAAAAAAATACATGAAATGGTGTTGGCTGACCGGAAAGTGAAGGTGCGCGAGCTAGCAGATACCACAAAGATTAGTACTGAGCGCACACGCCATATTTTCGGCAATATTCTGCATATGAAAAAGTTATCCTGCCGTTGGGTGCCGCGCATGCTCACTCCTGACCAAAAACTCGAACGCGAGAGCACTTCGAAAGAGTGTTTGGATTTGCTGATGCGGAATCGGGCGGACTTTTGGCGTCGATTGGTAACTGTTGATGAAACCTGGATCCACTATTACACACCAGAGAACAGAATGAGTGCCCGGCAATGGACTGAAGCCGGCACGAGTGCTCCGAAGCGGCCGAGGGAGGCTCAATGGGTCGGAAAGGTTATGGCGTCGGTTTTCTGGGATTGTCATGGCATACTCTTCGTGGACTACATCGAAAAAGGAAAAACCATCAACAGCGAGTATTACTGTGCATTATTGGAGCGATTGAAAGCCGAAATCGCTGCAAAACGGCCTCACATGAAGCGAAAAAAAATTTGTTTTTGCAAGACAATGCACCGGCGCACAAGAGCATCGCAACCACGGCTAAAATCAATGACTTACGGCTCCAATTGCTGTCACATCCACCGTATTCGCCCGATTTGGCGCCCTCGGACTATTATCTCTTCCCAAACCTCAAAAGATGGCTCATCAATAAAAAATTCAGCTCACGCGAGGAAATCATCGACGCCACGGAGGAGTATTTTGCAGACCTTCCGGAAAATTACTTTTCGGACGGGATCAAGAAGTTGGAAAATCGCTGGAATAAGTGTATCGAGCTAAAAGGGGACTATATTGAATAAAATAAAAAAACATTTAAAAAAAATTTTTTTTTCATTCCCAAGGAGGTTACTTTTCACCCCACCTAGTAGTTGCGAAGTTCAAAGAACTTTTTCTGCATTTAAGGATATACTGACATCA
Source organism: Cetonia aurata (assembly GCA_949128085.1). NCBI lineage: Eukaryota > Metazoa > Arthropoda > Insecta > Coleoptera > Scarabaeidae > Cetonia > Cetonia aurata. Next base: position 7,928,332 of record OX421885.1, read on the forward strand.
AAACGAACCAGCTTTACAGCTGAAAACTTGAAACAGTCGCTTTTAGTAAAGGTTAATTTAGCCCTTATTTATATAAACTGAAAACAATTAAACTCTAATAGACTGGCAATATCAATATTAGATACTTTATGTAGCCGCTATATGTTTGCAAAATATAGTATTATGCATTTATTCATACAAACTTCTCCTAAACTCCTCACCACAAACTGCACTAAACTGGACGTACGTTTCAATAGCAAAGCGATCATCATCAGCAGAAACACTGAACTCAGTTCATGTGATGTATAATAAGCATTAAATTTTCAAGCACATTATACTAAATACAACCAATGTAAATCTACATCTCGAAATATGCTGTTTTGCTTCAAATTAGTGGTGAGTGCCCTTAAGTTTTATGAGTCTGAATTAAACCAAATGGTTCCGACAACGTCGGCATCGTATTCAGAGAAGAGGATGCTAACATTCCGAGCGTATTCATTATATTGGCGCCTGCAATTTTTACCGCCGACCATGAAACGGCTTATTACTTCCTTTTTGTGACGATTCGCCGTTAAGGTATCGTATTATAACGGACAAAGGAAGAAAAGTAATAAATAACTTTGCATTCTGTGGGGTTATTTATGAATAGTAGAATACCACATTTAACGATGATAATAGTATAGTTATTTATAATTAAAATTATACTGTAGTAGTAGGTACGTACAATCGTGGTATCAAATCTTAGGACACGCATCGAGCACCGAATCTTTTCGTAGCTATAGTTGTCTCTCTCATTCCCCCTCGCCTAAGTTCTGATACATTAGTCGACTTTGATGAAGCGCTCTCAGTCGGCAGTCGGCAGGTAGCCGTCAATGATAGAGTTTGTGGTTTTGTATTTACCTCTTTATAATTGGTTGTAGATATAATATGAATAAAATACAGCATATACATAGTAGGAATATGACTATTTTGAGAAAAGTAATTTATAAAATGACTGCAATATATTATTGGATTGTAAGGGGTCTCGGGATGGCAGTCATAAACACTTGCACTAATCTGCTGTAGGACCGTATTAAAGTTTTATGTAGCAATATAACGATGATGAATCAAACCTCTTTAAACAAAATAAAAAAAAAATCGAAGAACATTAAGGGGCAAGCTATGTATTGGATTATTAATGAGCTGGTGTGAAGATAGGAAATATCTCCTACTTTAAAAAATATGTATATAAAAAAGAAACTAGTCCCACAGCTGATTTCCACAACAAATATAACTATATTGTAAATTTTATAAATAAACAAAGTACATTTAATAAAATTAATTTTATTTAAAATTACAAAGTGTAGATTCATACGCATTAAAAAAATACGTTGGCAAAAGTATGTAATATATTTAAAAAAATGTAAGGAGGAAGTTTGACCAAAGTGATATTCTCACTGTTTACCCTTCTTAGTTAGATTTAAGTTGTTTTTGTAGTTTTTAGAATTTTTTTAATTTTATTGTTATATGTTTTATAGTTATTATTTTTGTAGAATTATTTTTTTCTTTTACTGTTCATGCATGTTTTCTTGCTTGATCGTTTTGAAAAACATTTTTTTTTATTTTGTAATTTCAGACATGTATTTTTAGTGGTGACAACTCTCAGAGTGTAGGTTTTACCCTGCTTTTCCTCACTCCTAGGCGAATGTTGAGAGCGAACATATGAAAGACGCTGCGCGGGCGCAATTATTAAACTCTGTTTTAAATTTAATTATTTTTTTTACCTTGTTTTCAACCTAGATATATATAAGAAATACACTAATGAAACGATATTGGAGCTATCCGCCTTCAATGACTATTGTCCCATCGCTTTTTACCACAAGTACAAAAAAGATCAAGTATCTGTAGGAAATATCTATTTTGCCTATTTATATTTTCTTTAACTTATGCGAGAGATGTTCTTTTTCATCGATATTTTTCTTCTACCGTTTATCCTTTAATAGTAGTATTTTAAAGTGTTTTTTTTCCTTTTTTGGGTATACGGTAGATCTAATTCAATAAAATTTTACATATGTTTAACTGTAATTTATTATTGTATGTTCAAAGACAAATCCGAAACGTAGAATAATAAATTACAGTTTAAATATGTAGCAACACTACGCGATGATTTATTTAATATCATATAGAACAAAATATTCCAGTTCGGTGGGCCCTTACAAGAATTGCAAGACCTGCCGCAATTTTTTCTTTAATATCTAAAGCTACATTTCATTAATTTCGCGAAACTTTTTTTTTTCAATTAAAATTTATAGTCCGTTGTTTATTAAATGTTGAATAAGTACCGCAAGACATTATAACTAAAACAAGATTAATCATTAGTTTATATCACCTCTTCATATCATGCAATTACACCTTACTTTTACAATAAGAAATTAAGCACACGGTTAATACTCTATAATAGTATTTAGTATTTTTTAAAAACGATATAATAGATATATCGTTTTTAAAAAATACTAAAATTGTTTTCAAACGGTGATTTTAATAATAGCTACAGAATTAATTACATATTTTTAAATTTTATTCATACATACAAAATGTATCTCTTTAAGCTACCGAACGTTGTTACGTTGTTACATTAATTGTATTATGTTATGAATAGTTATGATTATAAATATTGTATTTCAATGCTAACTTTGGAACGGGTAAGTTTCCTAACGCACAATCAGTACTGCATTATGCCCTCATAAATCCTATCGCTACTGTTTCCCGTTTTCTATAAATGGTTCAAATCCAATATATAATAAATTTGTGATTATGGGAACGAGCAGGTAGTAGTATAGCGCCTGCAGCAAAATTTGCGGGGCAAGACGGGAGGAAGAGATGGCAATAGCTACGAAAAGGTTTGCCTCGATGCGTGTCCTAAGATTACATACCGTGGCTGTACCTACATACGTTCCGTATGTCATCATTGCTATTAAAGATATTAAAAAAATAGCTTTCTTTTGATATATATTCTAAATTTGAATTATTAAATTTTGTTGTCAAAGCAAAAAATTGTTTTGCCCTCTTTCTTGGAATTAATCCTTTTCCTGAATACAGATTCAGCGATAAGTTGACAGTTGCAGTATAGAGAACGTGAACATCTATTGTATATATAATGTATGTAGTTACAGTTAGTAAGTACAACGTCAGGATATATATCTGTACCCTAGAGGTAAATGATCGTAAGTCCACTTTAACGAATTTCCCAGGAACAAGAAATATAAGATAACTTTACACTTACTAATGTTAAAAACAATCTTAACTCAGTTTCGTAAAAAAGTGGAGTTACGATCGTTTACCTCTAGGGTACAGATATATGAATACACATAAGTAAAATATCTCGTGTATAGCGCACATGTCAATAGTTTTAAATATTTGAATTTATGAATGAAAGACAAACACAAACGTTAAATTAGATAATAAATAAAATAATTTTAAGAGTTTAATATAAATGTAAATCACAGTTTAAAAATTCTGCTACTGAATAGAAAGTCCTCTCTACAAGTAAAGCTCTCAACCATCGCAAAACATATCCGGGCGGGTGTAATGTGACACTGGACGGGATATTATTATAAAGTTTTATGCAGCTGCAGTTTGTGCTTGTTTCACTCTTACGCATCCTGTGGTAAGGCAGCATTAATTTGTTCTTACTTCTGGTGTCATGAAGGTGATGCGGATGGTCTGCATACTTATTGCGATTTGCCAGAACATATTTGACACAAGAAAGTATGTACACACATGGAATTGTAAGTATCGTACTATGCGTAAAGAGATCTTTACAGCTGTGTGTCTGATCCCAGATGCCGTACAAGGCCCGAATTGCTGTTTTCTGTTTCAGGAAAACCCTTTCCATTTCCGAACTGGCTCCCCATATCAGTATTCCATAGGTTGCAACGCTGGCGAAGTACGCAGCTCGTAGCACGTCGTAGTCACAGACTGGGTATAATTGTCTGAGCATGTATATCGCTGTTGAGGCTTTGGATATTACATGGTCCACATGGTCTTTCCACGTAAGTAGGTCGTTTAATTTTAGCCCCAAGAAATCAACGGTGTTTTTTTCTCCCTGCGTGCTGTGTGTCCTTATCAGTAACTGCCTGCTTTTATCTTCGTTTAACTTGAGATTATTAGCTGTAAACCAATAATTCGCCGCTTCAACCGCACATTGCACCGCGTGTTCTCGGCCTTCTTCAGATCTTGCTTTTGTTATTATAGTTGTGTCATCTGCGAACAGGATAGTTCTGGATTGTGGAACATTTTCTGGCAGGTCGTTAATGTACGTTATAAATAACAAGTGTCCTAATATTGACCCTTGTGGCACTCCAGATTCCAGCATTTTACCCCTTACACCATAATAACTCAGCTTGTGCAATAAAATCGAATGGTTTACTGTGTCGAAGGCTTTGCTGAGGTCACAGAAGTTTGTGGCAATCTTGTCTTGATTGTCAAGACCCTCAGTTATTTCCTCCATCAATTCCACCATTGCTGTAACCGTGGATTTGTTTGCCTGATAACCGTGTTGTTCCTTCGACAGGAAACCATGTTTGTCGAAATAATTTAATAGTCTGGCTTTTATGATATTTTCAAAGACTTTTGACAAGCTGGGTAGTACTGATACGGGTCTGTAGTTGGAGTAATGATCCCTGCTACCTTTTTTATGGATTGGGGTAAGTTTTGCCACTTTCATGCAAGTAGGAAAGATGCCTTCGTCTAGGCATTTATTAATTATAAATGCCGTTGGTTCCGTCACTTCTGCTGCTACTTGTTTTAATAATGATGTCGAGTGACCCTATACATCAGTGGTTGTTTTGTTTTTCAACCTATGTATTATGTACGTAATTTCTTCTGGTGTTGTTTCACTGAGATATATCGATCCAGTATTATTTATTTTCTTATTCCTTAGTAATTCCTGATACCCTGTGTCATTATTATTCAAATGTTGTTCTCCGGCTTTAAGGAAAAAGTCGTTTAATTGATGGGCAGTTGTTAATGCGTCCGAATTTTGCTTTGTTTTTGTTGCACCGCTTTCATTTTTTATCACTGACCACATAGCTCTCTGTTTGTTGGTTGCCCTGTTTATAATACCTGTATTTATCTCTTTCTTTGCCATGTCTATTGCTTTCCTGTATATACTTTTGTATTGTTCGTATGCTTTTCTACTTTCTGGATCCTGTAGCACTTCATGCACTGTGTACAGTGCTTCCAAGATATTTTTCTTTTTCTGTACGTCGGTGTTGTAGATTGTAGTTATTTTATTTTGTTTATATGTTAGTATTTTTTCAGGGAACGCGGTGTTAAAACTGGCATCAAAATGACGGAAAAAACAGTTGAAAGCTTCTTCTCTTGTCTTGTCTTGTAAGAAGATGTTCCAGTCGATTGCTGTAAGTAACTGTTTAAAGTGAGCATAATTTGAGAGCTTCATAACTCTTTTCGTTGTTTTTATTACAGGTTTCTCATCATTCCTATGAATTTCCAGTTTCTGCGCGTAGTGGTCCGATAGATGCAGATTCATTGTAATTGTATTTGCTGGCACATCGTCATATGCAAAAATATTGTCAATACAGGTTTCAGTTGTGTTTGTTACTCTTGAAGGTTCTAATGTTGTGGAGTGCATATTGTACATCTTAAATAAATGTATAAGCTCTAGTACTCTATGCGTTTTATTTAAAAAGTTAAGGTTAAAGTCACCAGCAATGTATACTTTATAGCTTTTCATACCAGTAGTTGTTCTTAGGACTTTTTCCATTCGATCTAAAAATACTCTCTATTATTGTTGACAGCTATTATTCTTGACAACGGACAAGATATCTAGTCTAATTCTATTAATTAAATATTTAATAATTAAGAACTTTAATTTTCTTATGCTTATCAGCTTTGACAGTATAGCGAGCAGTACATTTTCAGAAATAATAGACTATTCTTAAAAAAGTGCATATGGGTGTATATTATATGTAGAACCAATTTTCATTACATTTGATTTTGTTCTTTCTGTTACTTATGCATGTTTCATTTTTCCTTAATATCATTCTAATTTGTTAAAAATTACACGTCCAAACCTCCAAAAAGTACAAATGTTAATTAGAGGTTTTCAAAATGGAATTATTAATTTTATCTAGGAGTTTATATGACCGTAGCAGTAAGTATTATGTGAGGAAGATACAACGATGGCTAGACGCATATGCAGTAGTGAAACGCTGAAATGGGCTATAAACACCTTCCAACTTTTCAAGACACTAGGCGTAGATGGGCCTCTTCCAGTCCTACGTCAGAAAGAGCAGACGAACTGCTACCAAACACAATCTGTATAAGGGTGTTGGGTACAGTTTAAAAAAAACCTATTAAGGGACTTTTTTGCATAATAATAAAAATACAATGCTATTAGAATATGTTCGTATAAGTACAAAAAAAATTAGAGCAAAGATATAGGAGAAACGGTGCTTAAAAAGTCAAAATTGCATCATTTTATGTCGCTTCTAGCGCCATAAATAAGGCTAGGAAAAACTTGAGATTTGGGGCATATATTAATATATACTAGGTCTTGGGATTCTCGTTTTTGGAATTGAAAAATAATAATTATCTACCTCAATAAAACGTTTTAAAAAGTGCCATTTTGAAACTGATATTTCTATTTTTTTAAAATAATAATTTTAAATTTTTGACAACGTAATGCAACGAAGAATAATATTATAAATAAATTGTTAACAAGAAACATACGTTAATTATAATAATTTGGCAGTTGTAATTGACAAACAATTATACGACACGCCCCTCAGGGTAACCTCCCCCTGAGAATATGCTTAACCAATCATAAACGACCCGGACAATCACATTTTTGTACGTGATATTTTATTCTATAAAAATGCCAAAGACCCGTGTGCGTCCATCAAGGGTACATAAAAAAACTGGAAGATCGAAAATTATTAAAAATTTGTTGAAGAGGCAAAGGTATGTGACAGAAATATAAAAAACAAAACGTGATGTACATTACCCATTCATTTACACAAAACAAGTGCATGTAGATGCACATTTACCGTTTCCAAGCGAATCAGCTATTGAAATATCAGTGAAGTAAGTGTTTATCGTCACAATAATAAACATATGATAATAATGAAAACAAATAAATCATTCTCATCATTTTTAGTGAACAATTTCAATTGCCGAACGATCACTCACCCAGCGGAGATCAAAGGGAAGAAGGCATTGATTTAGATTTACCACCGCTTGAAATGGAATTAGATAAAGAATATAAGCCTTTCGGGGACATAATGGGTAGACGAATTGTCGACATAGCGCATCTATTGAGGGAATATGAAAAAGTTATTAAACACTCCATAAATTGTACTATGAGTAGAATGATATTTACGAAAGAAATTCGAAATGGTCTAGTTTCAAGATTTTGTTTTTATTGTGACAATTGTGAAAAAGAAATCAAAATATCTTCAGAACCTGAACCGAAAGGTATCAACAATGCCGTAGCTTGGGGTTCGCTGTCTACAGGTATCGCTTATAGTCAATATACATTCTTGCCGGTACCCCTTCAATGCCTATGCAAATATTTCTTTACTTTACCTGCTTTATGGTAATGTAATAACCAATCCGATGATAGTGGGCGGATACTATTACAATAATTTTGTAGTAGTACTACAAGCGCCCCGTAGCGGATTTTTGTCGTCAAAATTATCTACCCAACAACCATAAGCAGGAGTAGTTTAGAACTGGGATACATGCTTGCAGCTTGGAGAAGGGCAAAAGTCACCCTCATACCACAAATAGAAAAGCAGGATACCACGCATCTAAAATCTCAAAGAGCCTAATACAATTCTTTCTGAAAACAATAGAAAAGGCGGTAGATAATTATACCGGGTGCCGTTGCACCTTTGTCAGCATGTCTATCAACCATTGAGACTGGATTAGGGGAGCTGGCAGATCAAATCCAGGATGCACTGACAAACCTCTCTAGATATAGAGAGCGCTTTTGACAACACTTCGCATGAGGTCGTTAAGAAAGCATTAATTAAGAGTGGGGTAGACGGCGTGACTTCCAGATGGACATCGCAACTGCTTTTTACCGGGTCAGTGGAAACTGAGGTGGGAAATAAGACCATATCGGTTAGTACGACGAAAAATTTGAGAATACCCTTTGTGACCTAGATTAAATATTACGAAAATGTGGTGCCAGTCGATGGGACTTAACATTACCCACACTAAGCCTACCTTAGTGACATTTACAACAAGACGTAGATTGGAAGATGGAGGTGAAATACCTAGGCCTTATCCTAGACAATAAAATTCTGTGGAATAAGTATGCGCTTGAAGTAACCAACAACGGAAAAAAGGTTGGTTTCTAGACACTTTGTAGGTAATAACTGGAGATGTAATCAAAAAATACTGCTCTGGATATATACAGCAATAGTGAGACCAATAATCACTTATAGGGCAGTGACTTGGGGCAAAAGAACTAGTTTGACCACCGTGACAGCTAAGCTCTCTAAAGTGCAAAGATTAGCATGTGCATGCATAACTGGGGCAATGAGAACCTGTCCAACAGCAACTGTTAAGGTAATACTAAACATTAATTTTCTCCACATTTTGGTGGATAGCCAAAAGGACCACAAGCACAATGATCGGGGAAGAAATGATTCTGTTCCATCAATCGTTAATCATTCGTAGATTATCCAGAAATATAAAAACATCCATAGATTCTTGCAACATCATTTTGCAAGTTAGTGAAGTGTTGAGCATGTTTATGAGCAGTGAAAGTCTCATCAAATAATGTGTGTACAATTTTATTGTTTCAATTTACTTAAAATTATTCTGCACGCTGCAGATTAATAGGAACTTAAGTAGTACTGTATTCTATCGTAATCTATGTATAAGTACCGATCCTGTAGTGATATTGGTTGGTAATGTACAGAATCATTCGTACCTTGTGAATTAGGCTCTGGCAGATTTTCCCTAGGAACGAGATGCATTACTGTGGTTTTACCATACGGCAAGCCGAGGGCACCCAGTGTCACGTTGCTGTGTAGAAATCGACCCTGGTAAATAAGCCTGAGTATTTCAGCCTTTGAAACTGCTTCTTGGCACCAATCTAGAATCATAAAAGGAGTCTATATTATCTACATAATAAATATAAACAATTTTAATTATTTGCTTAATTTTTATATCTGCAAGACGATGTTAAAACAACTGTCAAGGCATACTGATCTTAAAATTTTGCCTTTAAGAAGGTTAAAAGTGTCGGAAGTTTAAAGTGATGCTTTCTAATTACTCTGCGCAATAACCATTTTCAGCCCGACATGAAATCAACAATCCCAAGTTTTAAAGTTGTTAACCGTGACGTTTCGTGATATAAAAACAATTTTTGACAAAGCAAAAAAAAAAAACTACTAAACGTAATCCCCGGTTGAGATCTATTGAATTGAAAACGTATGCGCTGTTCACTAGCAGGAATTCTGATTCATGATTATTCAAGTGGACATGGTGTTATTACTTCACGATTGCCACTTTTTGATTAAGTGGTTGATGAAAAAAAAAAACGTGTTTTGTTTATTGCCTTCCCGCAAATGTATGAGGTGATAATGACAGAAAACAAAACACTAAATGGTTTGTGGTGACGTTACTTATTGTTAGTATTGTTACTTTTAACTTTTAAGGCTCGCAATTCTATGCGTGATATCGCGTATAATTGCTAATAAGTATTAAGAGAGACGTTTTTATAACCTAATACCATGAAAAGGTAGTGAAATATGAAAGAGTGTTGAAGACAGCATTGTGGGGTAATTGGGTTATGAGAAAACGATTTAAATTACTAATATTGCTAATCTGCAGCTATAGAGTTATATCCAGGGATTAAAAAGGTTCCAAAAATAACTGTTTCAAACTGTTATATATTCAGTTCTGACTAAAACAGTTATGAGAATCGAAATAATCCCAAAACAGTTATTATTATAACGGTTCTGACCTAATATCAGTTTCGGTTACGGTTCTATATCGGTTTTTATATCGGTTCTATATCAGTTTTATTTTAAATATATATCGGTTATTTTCGGTTCCATATCAGTTTTAGTTTAGCTATGATTTGTTATAGTGTGTTATTGTGTGATCTAGATTTACAGAGGTTTTAGGACATAACTTTCAATTTGTTCTTGGTGTCTTACTCCAAAACTAAAGAAACAGTAATAATTCTGTCGGATTATTGCAAATAAGGGTGCATATATAGGTTAGAGAAACGCTCTGAAGAAAATCTCTATGCATTCATAATACGACTCAGAGTGGTTCGTATCGTATGTATGTTCTCGGCGAGAAACTTATAAAAACGTTCCAATCGTTTTTCCGTGGCGTTAGGTTTAGTTAGGTTAGGCGGGAGAATGTAAATAAGTGGCCTGTACGGGGTACCACCTTGCCGAGCGCTGGGATAGACCTATGTGTATCCTTTACCTGAATTTAATCAAGGATCTTTTTACTTTTTACATTTCAAGTGATCCTTTATAATTTAAATTTTGTAGTGTAAAATTACCACTACTAATCGTGATTTGGATTTAACACAGGTTCATTCATTGATATTGAAGTTAAAATAAAGAAAAAATGCTCAATTATAATTACAAGTACGATTATTAGAATATTCGTATTACCGTATTCAAATTCGTGTAATCATATTCGCAATATAGTATAATTGCTATAGTTTGCAAGGATTGCCTTTGATTAAATCTTAATTCAGCTCAAAATTTGCTTATTTCCGCTGATATGAAGACATGTGTTGCCCGTTACTATACGCAACAAACAGACCCTTGAGCCTATAATTATCATATTTATTTTTTCTCTCACAGCTCCCAATATCATTAAAAAATGGCGGGTAATCATATAAAAATTATCGCTAATATTAGGAAGTGGATCGGTAGGACGACATGCCAGTAATAATTATATCCACCGACATCTTCGACATTCCTCAAGATTGAAGTGCTGTCATTTCTGAAGTCGATAAAGAAACCTTCAAACTTATAAAAATTACACTTATTTTTTTCCCACACAATTTGAATCTTCTTAAAAAAATGGCGGGCAATATTTATATAAAATCCGTTGATGTTAGAAAGAAATGTTAGAAACCAGTAACACGACATGGCAGTAATAATTATATCCGCTGATATCTTCGACATCGCTCAAGATTTACGTATTTTTGTTTTTGAAACCGATAACCAAACTCTCAAACTTATAAAAATCACATTTATTTTTTTGCCACAACTTTCAATGTCCTTAAAAAATGACGGGTAGTATTTATATAAAAATTTCTGCTAATGTTAGGAAGTGTACCAGTAAGACGACATGGCAATAATAACTATATCCGTCAACATCTTCAACTTCCCTCAAGATTTACGTGTTATCATTTCGGAAGTCGATGAACAAACCCTTAAACTTATAAAAATCGCATTTATTTTTTCTCCCAATGTCCTTTAAAACTGGCGGCTAATATTAATATAAAAATTCCCGGTAACGTTAGGAAGTGCATCGGTAGGAAAAAACCTCAAACTTATAAGAATTTCCTATAAGTTTGAGGATTTGTTTATGGGCTTCAGAAACGACAATACACAACATATAATTGAACTGTTACAAAATAAAAATTAATTATCCAAAATACCGATACAGAACCAAAAATAACCGATATAGAGTCGAAAAAGAACCGATATTATCTGCGGTGTTACTTGTTGCGTCGCTTGAAATAGACGATTGTCTAGTTCATTAATATCGGCCACTTGTGTTTGGTAAACTAACGCTTTCAAAACGCCCCATAGAAAAAAATTACAAGGTGTCAGATCTGGCGATTTAGGGGGTCAAGGTATTACGCCATGCCAATCCAACGGTGGGGCAAATTGCCTCGTTTGTTGGCAAAAAACATGAATCGGCACCCTCTTTGTATGTGCTTCCTTAACTACCACCACAGATAAGTATACCAGATAGCTCACCGTGGCAGAATTGCCCGATTCTCGCGGGTTGCATAACTCAAAGGCTGCAATATTACCACTTTATGAAACATAGATAGCTGCGGGGAGCCCGGTGTACGGTCGGAGGCCAGACGTCGGAGTGTGGAAGGGATACCGGCTCGCTAGCTGTTTTTATTTATGAAATATGCTTTTTTGCCGCACAGCTGTTATTTACCTAGAATAGCAAATTGAATAGAATTTATTCCTCCTCGAATTGCTTACGCTCTTATTTAGAATATAAATATTTTCTATAGACTGTCCAGATTGTTTTGAGGGCGCGTAATGTATTTATTAAATTTATTTGTATGTGTCTCTTAAGAATATATTTTATGGTTGCTATAATATATTGGAAGGAATCAAAGTTTATAGCCAGTCGTTCATGTAAATAATACAAAACTTCGTGCAATTTCAGGCTTTATTTTCAATATATGTGACTTCACATTATCAATCATGTATGATGAGAACAATTAAGAACTACATTAAACATGACAAACTACATTAAAAAAAAAGATTATTTTTTATAGATAGATTTTTTTTTAAATGTAGTTTGTCATGTTTAATGTAATTGTTAATTGTTTTGTTCGTTTTATTAATTTTAAACACGGCACATTTTTCTTGACTCACATTTATTGCAGTAATTTTTTAATTTCCATTTTACTATTGCATCATTAAGATGTAAGTTATAATATTCATATATTTCTGATTTTCTATATTAAGTAGTCGAAAAGTAACAAGATATTTGATAATGTCAAGTCACATATATTGAAAATAAAGCCTGAAATTCCACGAACTATTGTATTATTGTTATAATATATGAAGTTTTTTTTCCTTCATAGTAACGGAGATAATGAATAGTGATAATTGTAACTTTTGGGATATATGGTTGCTTTTTCAAATTATTTTTGTTATATAGCGTGTTCCAAATCAAATAAGAACTTTAAATAGCTATAACTTGATTAATTTAAATAGAGCACCATATTTTTGATTTTACCAGCAAATGTACTTTTTGATTACTATTTTTAAACAAGAGGTCTACTGTATCAAGTTGCCTATAGCTTTTAGAAATGTCAGATAATTCATTTTTTTTGTTCTAAATACATATTTTGCTTTTGTTTTATGTTATCGTTGATATGTTATTACCATTATTGTTGGTACAGTCAATTGGATATTCTTCATTATTATTCTTATAATTGTAAATTATCTGACATTTCTCAGTACTAGATAGGTTAGAAATACCAAATGGCGCAAAAAACGATTATTTAGCATATTCAAATGCGAAGATTTAAAGCTTAACCTATATAAATACCATTTGATAGGTAATAAAAAAGTACATTTGTTGATAGATTAAAAACTATGGCGTTCTATTTCAATCAATCAAGTTATAGCCACTTACAATTCTTATTCGATTAGTTTTAATTTTTGCACACCTGTATAAGATAGCAGGTTTATTATAATTGAGTTATACAACATGGTCTATTGTTACGCTTTACCATAACCTTCGCTTACACTTCTTAAGTATTTGAAACATGAAAATTAGATTAGATTTTTCCCAAATTCAAATTATTTAAAAAACGTTAAGGTTTAATTATTATAAATCTTATTTAAACACAACTTTGCTACTTTTAGAGCTTTGGAACATTCTATATAATATGAAAATAATTTTAAAGGTAACCATAATAATCACCGATACATCCCAAAAGTGAAAAACTTTTTGAACGTCACGTGTTTTGGCCATAATATTCCGCGCCGTATAGCGGCATATTTTAATATTTGTGGTGCTAGAGTCATCTCGGCTACTACAAAAAAAATATAGTCTAAACTTGGAATTTTCGCTTCTAAATGATAGAATACAGGTTTTCCTTTAAAACTTTAGTTTTGACAATTTCAAATTTATAGGACGATAGATATAAGCACAAATCAAAAACCAAATTCTATTTTTTTGTTACATTATTTGTCAAATTTAAACCTACACTGTATCTTTCTTTTAATAATCGAAATCTCTAAAATCAATAATTACCCGCAAATTTAAAACAGCCTATATACCTATACATCATGACGTTCGGTAGGTCTCTCAAGAATGGCGTAAATTTAATAATTGAAATTGTTACAATTTTTTGCAGCTAAAATCTGCAATTTTATTTTATTTTAATGATGATTTAATGTTTAATGATAATTTACAATATCAATATATGTATATGGACTGCAAGAGCAATATTGTCGTGAGCTTTTAGTGTTGCATTAATGTTACAAAGATATCCTAACACGGTATTTACCCGCATGTTTTTATCCATTCAGCACGCACTAAGTTATTTTCCGGGAATTTAAATATCTTAAAATCTCTAAAATTCCTCCGAGACTTTCCGCAGCGTATATATGTATGCGCATTTATTGCCAGCACCGCGTATCGACATTTCAATGCTAGCGGTATGTATGTTCGTACATACGTGCCCACGCGACTGTCCGCTCGCAACTGAAGCACAGCGCTCCCATTGAACTCACGCAGGGTTCCCAACTATTTGATCGAGGGTTCCCATTTCAGCGAAAGCCGCTGCCAATTCTCCCGTAAGGTGAGCTATCTGGTATACTTATCTGTGGTAATACTTATCTGTGCTACCACTATCTTGTGCAATAGAAACCGAGGTTGTGGGTATTTTAAATCTACCTGTACTCAACGGTAGGTACCTGTCCAGTTCACGCTACGTATGTACTTAAGAAGTGTGGATGTGTATTGCTATAGTGTCATTTTTGTCCTGTGTTTGTGAATTTGTTCTAGCGACAGGTATCATGCTGAGATACGCAATGACAATAGCGTAGTAATACACACACAAGATATGCGATCACTCCGCGCTGCAACAATTTAAATTAATTCGGGACAATTGTTTCGGAAATTCGTGGATTTCCATTTTCAACCGAAGACCGAATAAACTAAGAATCGATAAAATATCTAAACATACTCCGTTATCTCTACCACAAATTTATATTTACAAGTACTTTTTTTCCCTTACCGCATACTTTGACCTGCTAGAATTCTGTGAATTCTAAAGTCATACAAAATGTAACTGCAAAAGAAATGTCTAATAAATCCATTCCGAATGCTATTTTGGGCCTGTTCAGGATTTAATAAATTATTATTTTTAGATTCCCTTTTTATATAAATACTTTCAAAAGCAGATAATTCTTTCAGGGATGTTACACTTTTTAGTAGTTCGAAGTTTTCACTATTGATCTTATGGCCCGTATCATTAATATGCTGTGCCACACTGGACGCGTCAACTCTACCGTACCGAAAATGTGCAATGTAATCCTTAAACCTAGTTCCAACTGCAAAGTTATTAATCTATTAATCAAGAAATAGAAGACAACAGAATCAATTATATAATTAATAAAAGCCGGCATTAATTTCTTGATTAAAAGATTAATAACTGAAATGCTGAAATTCCCAAGAAATAATTTTTATGAATTTTGAGGTATGTAAACTACGGTCTACCTCTTGAAGCAGCCACACCTTATTCATTTTGGGATACTTCGGGTTATTTAAGTGAAATCATTTATTGCCTCTTGAAGGCGACAAACCTCCTTATTTTGTTATTTTTACAGTCGTTATTACCTATTGAATAGTTGTTGCCACTTTCTGAACGAGAAAGAATATGTATTATTTTCAATTTTTGGGAGGTCTATTGAATTTCATGAAACAAGAATATTGAAAAGCAATAAATTACACCCCTACAAAGTGGAACTTCTTCACGAGATAAACAAAGATGATCCTGATCGACGTTTAGAATTTTGTGAGGATATGATGAACAGAATAGATGAAGATCCTGGCCTGCCTTTTAACATTGATTTCTCAGACGAAGCACCATTCCAATTAAACGAAGTAATGAATCGGCATAATTGTAGGTATTGGGCCCATACAAATCCTTTTTGGGTGCTAGACGAAGCTAAAAATATTCCTGCAGAATATTTCAATAATGGGACTGAATCTTTTTACCATGGGCATTGATTTCTGAATTTCATATTTATTAGGGATTTAGATTTTAATTTTGATTTGAAATGTTGATTTTGATTTTGGTCTTTGTTTTAAGAGTGTTGGTGAGAGACAAGGGGATTCACTTAAAACAAGCACCCCGAAGAGAACAGAAACTACTACCTTCACGTCGTTGTTCCTGCGTTACGCTAAATGTAGTTACGTTAAAACATCATCATCGGATTATCGAAAAATCATCTTTCAGATTTTCAGATTGAACAATGATTTATTTGAACACACACAAACTATACAGTTTACAAAATGTTGTATATACACAAAAAAAAATTGCAACTCGTATAGCAAGCGTTGCCATGCACTATTTTTTCCGCCTTCATTCTTCATCCGAGCATACGAGATGGTGCTCTCTTCTCGAACTAACGGTATCGAAGGCGTCGTTGGTTTGGCCGTTTGGTCCTTCCTACATGTTGTACTGCCGGTATACCTCCATCCTTATCTTGCTTTTAAATTTAACGTGTTTTAGTGTCTTTGTGTGTTTTGGTAGTTTATTGTATGTTTTGATCGCATCAGGTGTTGGAAATTTTTCATATTTGTAACTTGTGTTTTTCTCTGTTCTTAGGTGTGAATGTCTTCGTGTTTTGTGTGTGTGTTTTTGTATTAGGTGTGAATTTGCAATCAGTTTTCATTCATTTGTTGTCGATTTTGTGTATTGTAAGGAGATTTCTGAATGTTGTTGTTGTTTGATGATGTCCATTTGTCCATGTTATACAGTGTCTTTAGTATCTTGTTCTGCTGTCTCTGTAGTTTATTTAAATTTTGTTTAGTTGTATGGCTCCATATGTTTATTAGATAACTAATATGGACGAATGTACTGTGATATTCTTCTTCAGATATTCTGGTACTATGTCTTTAATTTTCTGCATTCCTGCTATAATCATGGTGAGTCCTTTTATCAAATTTTTTACGTGGGTATCCCGTTTTAGGTTAATTTGTATGGTTAATCGTAGATATTTTATTTGGCAGGTTTGAGTTATGGTTTGTGTTTTAATCTTAATGTTAAAACTGGGTTTATATGTTTTTTTTTTGTAAATACCATGTACTCTGTTTTGTTCTCACTGATCGTTATTAGATTATTATAGTACCAATCTTCTATTTTGTCCACATCTTCTATAATGTGTTGCTGCAACTGTTCGTCGTTCTTGCTTAAGCAAACGATGCATACATCATCTGCGTATGCATATATTTCTCCGTGGATCTTCAAATTAAAGATGTCATTTGTATAGGCTATGTACAATATCGGTGGTATATTCCCTCCTTGGGGCGATTCCATATTCTGCTTGTAGATGTAGACTTTCTATTTTGTTGACTATTGTTGTTTGTTCTCTATTTGATAAATATGTTTTTATTAAGTTTCTATTTGCGTTCTTTATCCCCAGAGCATCCATTTTTTCGACTAATTTCGGTTTGGAGATAGTGTCAAACGCTTTTTTCATATCTAGCAAAAGTACTACTACCGTCTTGTTTTTCTCTGTTTCATTCTTTATTTTATTTATTAAGTCAATTGTAGCAGATATGGTTCCCGAGTTTTTTTGAAAAGCATATTGATTTTTATGTATGATGGTGTTACATGATAGATATTCACTTAGTTGTATTTGTATGCTTTTTTCTAATATTTTGTCTAATGTGGAAAGTAGACATATTGGGCGATAATTTTCTATCTTTGTCTTGTTGCGTTTTTTATGGATAGGAATGATTATTGTTCGTTTTAAGGAGTCAGGGCAATGTCCACTTTTTATAATGTTGTTGGTTAATTTTACCAATATTGGTGCTAATTTATTTCTGGTTTGTTTTAATATCTTTGTAGTTATTTTGTCATATCCTGGTGCAGTATTGTTTTTTAATTGCAGGATTATTTTGTGAACGGTTTCCTCTGATACTTCCTCGAATTGCAAGCGTTTTTACATTGTCGGTTTTGGTTGTGACGGGTAATTTATTTGAGTTTGCAGTTTGTTTTTCTGCTAGAATCTTGCCTATGTTTGCGAAATATGTGTTGATTTCGTCTGCTATTTCTTTTGGGTCCGCCGTTTTGGTTTCATCATCCCTTTCTATTCCATATATTTCTCGATTTTCTTTCATTCTGCTATTCAGTTCTGTAGTAATTACGTTCCATGTTTTAGTTGTGTCTGTTTTGTATTTCAGAAACTTTCTGATGTAATAGTCCTTCTTCGCTTTTCTCATCATGTATAGGGTGTTTTTCTTTTCCTCCTGATAAGTGTGTTTATATTTCTCATTTTGACGGTATTTTACGTGTCGTTTATAATATTGACTTTGTTGTTTGATTTGTTTCAACAACCTGTTATCTATCCATGGGCATTCCTCCTTTCTTTTGATCTTTATTGTAATTTGATTTTTCTCTATCATTTGCTGCAATAAAATAGATAGTTTTTCAAACGTTGTAATTTCGTGTTCTTTAATTTGTGAAATTTGCTTTGCTGAGTTTCTGTGGTCGGTTATTGTTTTTTTTTCAAAATGTTTGTACTTCCTAACAAGTGTGTGTATTTTTATGTTTGTTTTTACCACATAGTGCTGGTCTGACAGGTCTGTTGGAATTATTTTTATCTTTGGTATTATGTAGTAATGGGCAAGGTAGGGGAAAATAACTATCGTTAGCGCAGACTAGGCAGACTCGTGTTTAGTCGACTCTCGGGAAAGCCGGTAAGCAACACAAACCCCTTCCCCCGCAACGAATTAACACGAGCCTGTCTGGTCCTCGCTAACGATAGTTATTTTCCCCTACCGTGCCCAATACTAGTATTATGTATTATGGGCTACTCAGAGAATCGTCAGTCCGTTCGAAACCACTTAAGGTACAGTTGAATACTTTCGGCATAACTTCGGTCGGCTACCTCTAATGGTCAATTTATGTAAATTTATGTAACTCTTTGATTTGGGGACGACCCCACTCTCGCAATACCAGTACCACAAACTACTGTAACCAACCTTATACGTTTGCAACACGGGTTGTCTACTCAAATTTTTCAACATAATAGTTATTTTCTTTATCATTTATGGGTGGCTTACACTTTTGTCGCGGACTGTATCAATGTACTTATGTCTAATTACATTAGAAAAAGGTTGGTAAATATATGTAGCGATAAATCTACTTAATCATATTAACGATGAAGTAGGTAAGTAAGCTGCTGCTCCAATTGGATTTGTTGGAGGATCTCAGAAACATATTTCAACCCAAGTGTTTTTTTGTATTAAATTACAGTATTATCGGTATGTTGGTATGCATATGTATAATAGTGTAATTATATCGTAGAACCGAAAAGACATTCAGGTAGCACAACCTATAATGGCGTGTATTTTTCATCGCATTCTACCTATGCTTTATTAATTCAAGGTATTAATAATAAGAAACTATTTTCTTTTACGATAATCTGATTGATGAAGCCAAGTTCATAAGCTTGGACGAAAATGACATAAAGGAATTAACTCCTATATATGGGATAATAAAAACATTTCTTAGCAAAAATAATATTTACATGCAATTGTAAGTGAGAACATACCAATAAGGCAAACAGATAGTTCATATTGCTCATATGCATATTTTAGTGATCAAGCAGGGACATACCTACACCTCTCAAGAAAAGATTCGGGTCACCAGCATTAAAAGCAACCCAGCGTTACTTTAAATCTTAGATTAGAAGACTTTGTAATGAGGGATTTTTAATCATAAACGATATTCTTAAGTGGAGACCAAAAGTAGTTTCATCCAAGACTGCTAACCTCTTACGTCAAGATTATGCTGTTAAGACATTTTTTTATCTTGCCTTAAGAAATTTTTGTCTTGCCGATATTCAAAACGTAGCTTTATTTGGCCCAAGACAAATTTATTTAAGGTAAGCATGCATTTTCTGCGTGTAGTAGATTGTAGTTTTATATCGTACTATTATCTTAAACCGATGACGCTATTCTTTTTTAACGAATACATAATAAAATAAGTTAATAAGTGTGACATCTATTTATAAGTTAGATGTATTTTAAATCTAAACTGTTTCGTGAGCCCGTAATTAAGCTATTTCTATGACTTACCATCTGGCCAGTTTTCGAAAACATGTTGGGCAATATCACCAGCTGATTCGCTTGGACTGAATAGAAATTCTTTTGTTTTTCCACTGACAAGGATAAGCTTCAAGTTGATCTGTAACAATAACTATTTATTAATTACCAAATAACAAAGAGAAAGCAAATTTATATTTTTACTCAATAGAATGGTAATCATTTTTAGGATAGAACATTTTATACAATTCAAATGGACTATTTCTGCAAAACGTAACCTATACAGAACGTAATCATTTCCAGTAGTAAAAAGGATTAAAAGGTTACAGTTACAAACACATTACATATAATTTTATTGATATATTTAGTCATATATGGATTGCAATACGAATAAAACTTTTAGTGTTATATCTTACTAACGAAGCAATTTTTCACGATTCGGTCATTAAAACTTTCTTTTAGTTTTTTAAAAACAAATTATGATAGCTAACAAAAGTTGTAGCAAAAGTTTTTTTACTCAAATCAAACGCCGTGTATATATTTTTACGTCATATGATGTAGAATTTAATTCTTTATTGAAAAGCTATAAGCTTTCATACACCTATATCTGTCTATTTTTATGGAGTTAATGATTGTTTTGAAAAGATAATTGTTAATTTGTATTTTTTTACTATTTTTGAAGCATTGCTATACAATATCAATTGATGCTAAAGTAATCTCTCAAATTATTTTGGTCTATGTTGTCGTGTTCACTACTCTATTTAACAAAAATAGATCATCACATCTTAAATTTATTCACGGAGAATGTAATAAAATTATAAGTAGAAGCAGGTGAGTGTATATATACACATACATACGTCGAGAGATATTCTCACTTGCCGCCTATTAGCAAAACACATTTCCGAAAATTACAACAAAACTTTTTACTTCCTGGACAATGAAAGCATAATAAAAACAGGTGTCAAAACCTAAACAGCGGAGGATGAGCACTAATGAGGTAATGGTATTAGTTTACTTTAATAGCCGCCTTCACAATTCCATACTTACTGCCGCTGATGACGTAAGTATATTTCATATTCATCAATATAGCCTGATCTGTTGAAACATGAAATATACGCATACACCTTTAACATCGTGTAAGCGTTTTATGTGAGAGTTTTACCAAAAATTATTTGGACGGACGAATCCGAATCCTTTATCAAAGAGAAGTATAATTGCCGGAAATTGTGTATCTATATTGTCGATTCATCGAACTAAAATAGACGTTGTACGCACCTGGCATTATATAAATGCACTTCTCTGATTATTCAAACCCCACTTGTTTACATTAATATTAATTAGGGATAGGCACTATGGATAGTGACTATTGTTTGTCTGTTACTGGGCTAAGCTTCGGGTCGTTGAATACACATTGACACTTCTAAGAAGTCACATCTATTGATATATTGCCCCAATGAAATTTTGGCGAACTTACGGGTGCGCCAACCTTCGGTAAGGATTCTTTTCGTGCCAAATATTGAATTGACACCTACAGCTTTACTTTCTACATGAAAAGAAGTTCTCGGCCCGGGAGATCAAACCAGCGTCTATGGGCTGAAAACCGAAGATGCAAATCGTTAAACCACTGACATGGCCCAATAGTGACTATACATAATACTAGTATTAATTAAAAACTTGTTACACAATATAATATCTTTATTGGATTTACTCGCTGTTTCAGCTTTGCTAATTTCAGCAATTTTGCCCAGAAGATAAGTGAAATGTAGAAGCAACTACTTCGCACATATAATTCTTTTATTGTAAATTTTTTAACTAGCGTTTCTGCTTAAAGTAACTACATAATCAATAGTGAATCAGCAGAATTGAGCTAGTTCAAGGATACCAGATGAGACCCTTGTAATCTATACAATACCAATTTAAATTGGGGGACACTTAAAGAAAAACGTATTGTAAGCTACTTTAAATATGGTTACATATATGCCTACATAAAACAAACACATCTTGTGAAAGCACTTTCTCGTACAACTTTCACTATATACCTGTAATCGGAATAAATACGATTTAGGTTAAATCTTTTGTTTCTAAAACCTGCCCACCGTCATGTAGTTGTTTTTAGATTTCTCATGTTCAGTAATTTACAACTTTTCCTTTTTTTTTTGTAGAGTCTCCGGAAACATTACAAATTCTTGGCTTCTCTATACTTAATCTCCCATTTCTTTTATTCCGCCATTTTAAATAATGGCACCTGACATCAGTCGGTACATCTCAATGACCGGTTAATAGTTATAATCTTCTACCTTCATTTTTGCTTTTTCCAAAAATTGCATGTTCTCTTGCATCGATGCCCTCGTTTTCACACATCGGATTGATGCAGTCCCTGTTATTTGATTGCGTGGTCTACAGTTAGGATTTCGAGTATTGCTTGGCTCTCTTTGGAGTCCTCGCAATGTATAGTGTCAGAATTGAGGTACTCACAGTAAAAAGGTACGTCAAGTAAAATGTTCAGTACTTTTCCACTTTAAGTAATTTACTCGCAGTATTTTTAAATTGCAATACATACTACTCCCAGTACTAAAATGTACCGGATACTTATACTTGTTCGGAAAAGAAAGTACTAGAAGGATTTCAAGAAGTAAAATTTTACTTTACTTATCCCGTGTGTGAAGTTCCGGTACAAAGAAGTTGTTTAACATGTTTATGTAGCGATCATAGTTGATCGTCATTATCACTCTGTTTTCTTCGAAGAAGTAAGGGTCTATGATGCAACGCTTAGTGACCGCACACCAAACAGTAACTTTTACGCAGTATAGAGGGCCTCATCACTCAACATAATCACCGCATTTTCGTTTTTTTCTAAAATGGTTTGCATGGTTTGTGCGAACGGTACTCTCTATTGCTGGTAACCTTCATTTAACTCCTGTACCATCGCAATCTTATGAGGATGAAATCGTGGATTTTCATGGAAAATACGTCTTACTGTGTGTTCATTAATTTCTAGTTCTGCAGCATGACGACAGGCTAAACGACTAGGACTTCTCAAAAATGCCAGTTTCACGTTTTCCACATTCTCTAGGATTCTGGATTTTAGGTCGGGAAAGGTGGTAACCAGATGCACTTAGACTACCCTTACCGGGCCCATTCTGTTACCTCCCTTAGGTGGTGTCACTCGCCCACAATCTATCCGAGCCAGCCCAAACTGAGCATGAGCTCGGGAAGAGCAGCAGGCAAGGCGTCGCCAAAATCGGCCATCCTGGATCAGTACTCCCTCAGGATGGAAGGGGGACAGTCACTAAAATGTATTCCGACGTATCGTCTTCTTGGTAACATTCGCGGTACAATGGGCTGTTAACCAAATCCATGTAGTCCATGTGTTTATTTAGCTTGCAGTTGCCAGTAAAAAGCCTGGACGTAAGTTACTGCGAGAAACTACAGGGAATATCTTGCTGTCTTCGGTGATGGCCTGGGGGTGGGTTACGTGATTAACAGCAGGTAGTTATGGATTTATATCTACAACCCTGAAGAGTAGCAGTCCATTGCTTTATCCACGTTACCTAGATTTCCTTTATGATCTTGAGTGCCAAGCAGGCACTAGGGCATTGTAACACTGAAGTACCAAACCTGAAGATTATTAAGAGTCTTAAGAGTAACCTGTCACTATGAAAAACAATGCGCTGTTCCCTAATGCTCCTTGCTAAAATTTCTCCGGCACCCTTCAGGATCGCCAGCATCTCGGCTTGAAAAACCGTGGTAAACCTGCCCAGTGCCAGTTTTAAATTGAGTTCAACGTCCGGAGACAAAACTCCTGCCGCCGTACCCATTTTCGTTTTCAATCCATCTGTATAGATGACGATCGAAGATTGTAGTTCGACCTTGAAGTAAATAAGAACGCAGTAGTGCATGCTGAAGGCAAACACGGGAGGCACAACATCTCTTCCGGCACCAAGAAGAGGCGCATTGGCGACACAAGTGATGGTCGCATGGGTGCGTCCTCTTCCCACCACGTCCAGAAGGCCCCGGGATTGTATCTTATGTCCGTCCTAAGCGCCGCCCCCTCCGCAAACAAGTCCAGCAGGGGAGTCACTCGTCTCACCCTTAGCCACCAGACGAGAGCGCCATAGGTTAGCATGAACCTAATTATAGCTACAAGGTAATTCCGAGAAAAGTCCCCAAGTCTTACCCAAGATGCGGCGACACTGCCAAACCATGCTTTTTTGTTGTGATATGTTTGCCCCAGCTCACTCCTGTTAAATTGAACACCTAGATATTTGATATAGCCCCACATTCTCTGGGATCCGAACAATTCTCGGTGGGTCTGGAGATTTCTTTTTCACAATGGTTCCTCTGGCTCTGAAGCCGATAACCCATGGTTTTGTAAGATGGAACATTTCCGTGACGCCTGATGTTGACATGCCGTCGGAATTCACACTGTGTTGATAACAGACTCCTCATTCTGACATACTCGAAAATGCGATGATCTAACACCCACAATTGGCCATTGACTACGTTAATGGCGAACCAAGTAGAGTTGGGCGATCGTTCTTCCACTCCTCTGTCAGTTACCCTCTCAGAGTACTAGGCAAATTAAAAATTCGCATCTAAATGCGTTGCAGGCACCACTCGCTCTCGCATTTGAGAAGATTGCCGATTACGCTAGAGGTGACCATAGGACGCTCGCTCTTACGATATACTTAATAGTATGCAACTTATTGTGATGTGTTGTGAGTGTTATCCCATGTCCTATGCTAATTGTAAGTCGCTGAACCTGCCTGGAATTTAAAAATAGCAGGCTCTTCTACGTTACCGACACATAATTTACGATTACAAAACAGAAAGACGAACTAAATTTAAGTTATAATCAGTAGTCACAAAATCGTAACTATTCGTATCTGGATGGTATACTGTAAGCATTTTTTTTCACGTTATGGTACAGTCTTCAAATCTAAAGTAATTTAACCACAAACACAAAAAATGCCCATGAGTTGCACAGCTTTTTTCAAATAAATTAAAAAATGACTCTTCAGTAACCTTGTACCTAATTTTCCTAATCATGTCATACTAGGTATTAATCAGCATGGATAACGATACATTTAGGTATCATTTTTGTTTACAATTCATTCAGTGTTCAGTTGAAAATGGAAATTCAGGAATTTCGGGAATAATTGCTCTGAAAAATGAGTTGAAGTGTTGTATTTCGCTATAAAATCATGAGCAGATTTGTTATGAATAAATATACCATAATATTGTGCAAAATTAGTAAATTATAATTCCCAAAATGTGCGGTCTCGAATCGCCCACTTGAATTTTGCAGGTACTGAATTTCAAAGCCACTAGAATTCCAAGAACCGTAACATCAAGGTTCGCTACTAACCGATAATTAAGTTTCCTAACTCAATTCTGACGCAAAACTTCTCGTCGGTAACTGTTAAATATCATTTGAATATTACTGACGGGTAGTTGATTTTTTTCTTGAGCGATAAAAGAGATAATGACGGGACTTTGTTATAAAAGAACGAACAAGTCGAGTGAAATTATACCGACGAAGAATTAGTCTAAATACTATTATTCCATCTTTCTGTAGAGATCCCCAGGAGATTCCTCAATCACCTTCGAGTAATTTGCATATTTTATGAAACTAGTTCGTAAGGAAGATGGGGGTTTCTTTTATTGCCCTGTTGGTCTGCCGTGCTGCGTTTATCACGCGATACGAGCCGCACTAAAAATAAAGAAAAAGGAACGACCTACCTACCACGAGAATTTATAATTTCCTTAAGTTACTATAAATTTCTCACGCACTGCCTCTATGTTTTGGTAACTCAAAATTATATTGCAGATAGCACTTATTCCTACTCCTAAACGGTGGAAAAGCAACAATATTATAAAAATCAAATTAGGGTATCACGAGCAAGTCTAATCAAGAGAGTTGCATAAACATTTAATGTCTGTAGTATGAGTTATAATGAGTTAAGATTTCTTTTTAAGATTCAATATTGAACATTTACAACAAAAGTATTGAATCTACAAAAAGTAAGTACTTCATATGCTAGACGTATATACTCAAATTAAATTTTAATAAAAGAAGTGGAAATGTTCATATTAAATATACAATGGTTTGGTGTAATAAATACGAATATCGTTAAGACGGTCCATGCAATATAATCCAGGTACAGTGCATATACTTAGAAATGAAACCCACGTTAGTCTCCGACGCACAGTGGTTTAGGATCTGATATACGCGATCGAAACCGACAATTTCATCTTTTCCCAATCGTTGCAAAATTGTGATATGCTACTCTTCTTACATTAGTTCAAGTTCTAGGCTGGAATTACAACTGATGCATTACAGAAATTAAAGATACACGCTTTCAAAGATCGTAAAGTTCACATCTTTTAAATAATGCGATTCTAATGTTTATAAATTCTTCACATTGTCCAAAGAAATTCTTTGGAAATATAACTGCTTTATGAGTTTATAATGAAATTCTTATCATAATACTATCATTAAGTGCGATTAAGGGTATTAGAAATTTATCTTTTGTTTGCTCAAGCCCCTATATGCAATTATATGCATATTTCTTATGAAGTAGGTAATTAAGCGAAGTATCAATAAAGAGGACAACTTAGGACGGAATGTGGTCAAAATAATATTGTTCCTTAATGAGTTATAAATATAAGGAAAGTTTATTTACATGCCCCTACGTGCCCCTGAAGGTGGCAGGTAGGGGTATGTAAATAAGGGTAGAGCTAAAGCCTATAAAAGGCTGCAAGGCATGGGTATATAAAATCATTCCACAGAGCTTTGTTTTGTTAACTGTTATGTGTTTTTATAAGACTTTATATCGGTGTTTCCACTTGCAAACTTTGTGATTTTCTTGTGTTTTTTGTTTTCTTTTCGAATTGCCGTATTGTGGCCATGGCGAGTCGGCCAATCACACGTATGGTCCTGCATGAAAAAATTATGGAATTTCATGAAGAATCCACGGAACTGCGGAAAAATCGAGTTCTTGATTTCCTGAAAGAGCATTTTCAAACAAATGGTGACGAAATTGCAACAAAGACTCTTGTGAATTTTACCAGAGAATCGTTTTTCTCTCCCTATTCTCGAAATTGGAAAAGTGCGCACAGAATGAACAATCGCTTCTTAGCAAAATTTGGCGCCTGGTTGCAAGAAGAAATAAAGTTTCCTGAAGTAGTTCTTCGTTGTATTCCCGGTCCTTCTTCTACTAGCGGGGGCCGACCATCGAAAGACTTTAAGGATGCTTCAGTGGTAATTAAACGTCGAAAAACCGAACTGTTAAGAAAAGAGAAATCGACTGCTGAATTAGCTTTTGCGACATCAATGAAGCTAAGAGAAAGTGGTGATCCAGCTGGGGCACAGCTTCTCGAGGAAATGACCACAACAACCCCTTCACGGTCGAAGCGAATTTTAACTCGTTGGAGATCTCCACATTATGAACAGTCAAGTTATTCATTAGAAGAAGCCGTTGCGCTTTTAATTTCTGCAAATCTGACTAAGACACAGTACAACACATTAAGAAGTGGAGCTAACCAGCACGGACATGCTTTGTATCCGCCGTATTATAAAGTCTTAGAAAGGAAGAAGCTTTTTTACCCATCGCAAATTTCAATCTCCGAAAAAAAGTGTGAAGTACCCCTGCAAAATTTATTAAATAACACTTGTGAAAGTATTTTTAAATGTATTTCACTTGAAGCACGAGAAAGTTCATTAGTTTTATTGTGTAAGTGGGGTTTTGACGGCAGTTCGGGATACACCGCGTATAAACATCAAAGTCAAGATGCACCACGTGCGGATGATAGTATTTTTATAACATCTTTGGTTCCGCTCCAATTGATCGATGAAAAATCCACAGACATTATATGGAAAAACCCGCGACCTGCCTCTAAGAGATATTGTCGCCCAATAAGACTTCAATGGGTGCATGAAACTGCGAAGATTTCAGCACAGGAAGAAGCGGCCGTGAAAAGTGAAATTGAAAATTTGATCCCATATGTCTCTCCAATAGGAAAAATCAATTTCAAAATGTGTTTAACAATGGTGGACGGGAAAGTCTGCAATGCGCTGACAAACACTTCAAGCATGACTTGCTATCTTTGTGGAGTAAAAATTTCACAAATGAACAATATAGTATCTCTTCGGCAACTGCCAGTTGATCCGAACTCTTTAGAATTTGGATTGTCTGTTTTACATTCGTATATTCGTTGTTTTGAATGTTTACTACATATTTCATATAGGCTTGAGCTGCAAATGTGGAAAGTTAGCAAAGCACACAAGGAGGCTTTCGAGACACGGAAAAGAAAGATTCAATCAGAATTTCGAGAAAAAATGGGTCTTCTTGTAGACATTCCGAAAACTGGATCTGGGAATACAAATGATGGTAATACTGCAAGACGTTTCTTTTCAAATCCATCTCTATCAGCGGAAATTACTGGGATTGACGAAGGATTGATTAAACGTTTTGGTGTAATTTTGCGTACAATCAACAGTAATTATGAAATCAATATCGATAACTTTGAGTTGTATTGTTTAAAAACTGCCGAGATATACGTTTCATTATACAACTGGTACTACATGCCTCCCTCCGTTCACAAACTATTGATCCATGGTCCAATTATTGTAAAAGAAGCAATTCTTCCTATTGGTGAACTATCTGAAGAGGCTCAAGAATCGAAAATAAAGACATGAGGCGATATCGTCAACACCACACCAGAAAAATTAGTGCGGAAAAAGTAAACGAAGATCTGTTCCACAGACTCATCCTTAGTTCTGATCCATTCTTAAGTTCATTTAGTGTTACGAAAAGACCACATAGGAAGTTAGACGACGAAATGTTGCAATTAGTAGTACTTAACAGAGATGAACAAGACACTTTGTCCCTCGAAGAACAAATAGACTTGAGTGAAGAAGAATTTTCAGAGGAAGAATCATTCTAAAGGTTTTATCAATATGTATATTTATATTATTATTACTATTACTATATTATTACTATTGCGACTATTACCAAGCATATTATTAAAATTTTAAAAATAAATAAAAATTTTATTGAAACAAAGTTTTTTATACCTCTTGTATAGTTGCACCTTTCCCTAAACGGTACACACACTTTCACCCTCACTGTAAGTTGAAGATGACATGGTGTACCAAAACTTTTTCGTCAGTTGATTCTACATGCCTTGAAGCCCCTATGGTTAAATTTTCACCTCGTTTGGTCAACTATTTAAGGAGCTAGAGGTTTCGATCATGTATATCGGATCCTAAACCACTGTGCGACGTGACAAGGGAGGATACCTAATACGCTGGCAACGGATTAAATATTCCCAAGATTTCTAACTATAGCCACAACGCTAATATTTGACAGATGATTTTAATACGCTTGACGTCATATTGTGTTGATTGTTTACGTCTTTATTTTGTTTTTGCGTCTTCGATAATTAAAACCTAACCTATCAATATGCAAAAGAAAATCTGTATAGTAACTTTAGTTTGAATATTACTATTGCTAAATGGGTTGCGTAAGTAAAAGAAGTGTAGTGGGTTTCTATTCTAATTGTAAGTATATGCCATATATGTGGATGAATCTGAAGTATCGATAAAAATAAACATATTAGATTGGTCCTAATAATGCAACAACACGACCAGCCAAGTGAAATATCTGTCTTTCTGGTATAAATGCTAGGTGAAAGAAACAAGACACATATGAATATAAAGTTCATTTTGTGTATAGTTCTGGCATTTTTTTTTTAATTTGCAATTATGCTTCTGATAATTTTCTTATCTGAACCAATAATACAAATAACTTTCCAAAAAATAAAAAATCATTAATGCTGAAGATCTTTTTTTGGAGTATTTCCTTGGTTCAGTAAAATTGTTTTTTCCTTAGAAGGCTTTGCTGGATAGACAAAGAATCAGGTTTGAGCATTCATTCCGCCAAGGTTCAATAGATCGTAGAAAACAACGCCGGGCTAATTGGTATTTTAGAAACCATAAAGTGCCACACATTTTGCCGACAATGGAGCCTACTTGATTAGGAACGTTCAGACACTTCAGACTATACCTTTCCGAGGGCTTCTTGTTCCTCCATGATAACTTGGAAGATCCTAACCCAATCTTAAAATTGATGTCATTTTTTCAGTAGAGTCGTCTGATCAATACTGCAGAGATAAGCGACCAAGTTATTTTCTGAGGTCCAGAATTAGTAGTTTAGAATACGGCCATCCTTATGTTCCTTTTTCTCAGGAACCAGTGAATATCAGCTTGATTCGTTCAGTTGTTTTTGAGAAAAAGAAACATGAATTGGCAAGAACACGGCTTTTCAGGAGAAGCGATTTCTTGTTTGTATATAAATTTTGCGGAATATAATCAATTGATCTTCATAGACACGATCTAAATAACAAAAACAAATATTGTACTATAAGTATTTTTGAACAATTATTTGTTTAAACAAACATAAACTATACAGTTTACAAAACGTATGTACATACTCAAGAAATTGCAACACGTATAGCAAGCGTTGCCATGCGCTGTTTCGCCTTCATTTTTCATCCGAGCATACGAGATGGTGCTGGCTTCTCGGACTAACGGTATCGAATGCGTCGTTGGTCTGGTCGTTTCGTCCTTCCTACATGGTGTACTGCCGGTATACTTCTATCTTTATCTTGCTTTTAAATTTAACGTGTTTTAGTGTTTTTGTCTGTTTTGGTAGACGATAAGCTACGTTTTGATCGTATCAGGTGTTGGAAATTTTTCATATTTGTAGCTTGTGGTTTTTGTTCTTAGGTGTGAATGTCTTCGTGTTTTGTGTGTGTGTATTTCGGTATTAGGTGTGAATGTGCAATTAGTTTTCATTAAAATGTTGTCGATTTTGTGGATTGTAAGGAAATTTCGAAATGTTATTAATTGTTGTAAATTTCATTCTTGCGTCGTCTGGTAAACCTCCTTTGATGGTGTCAATTTGTCCATTTTATACAGTCTCTAGTATCTTGTTCTGCTGTTTCTGTAGTTTGTTTAAGTTTTGCTTAGTTTTTACGTGAGTATCCCACTTTAGGTCATTTTGTATGATTAATTCTAGATATTTGTGTTTTTTTTTTTTGTAAATGCCATGATCGTTATGAGATTATTTTAGCACCAATCTCCTATTTTTTCCACATCTTCGATAATTTATTGCTGCAGTTGTTCGTCGTTCTTGCTTGAGCAAACGATGCATACATCATCTGCGTATGCAGATTATTTCTCCGTGGATCTTCAAATTAAAAATGCCATATTATGTATAGGCTGTGTACAGTATCGGTGGTATATTCCCGCCTTGGGTGATTCCATATTCTGCTTGTAGATGTAGACCTTCTATTTTGTTGACTATTGTTGTTTGTTCTCTATTTGAAGTCAATTGTAGGGGATATGGTTCCCGAGTTTTTTTTAAAAGCATATTGATTTTTATATATTATTACATGATAGATATTTACTTCGTTTGTATGCTTTTTTCTAATATTTTGTTTAATGTGGAAAGTAGACATATTGGTCGGTAATTTTCTATCTTTGTCTTGTTGCCGTTTTAATGGATAGGTATGATTACTGTACGTTTTAAGGTGTCAGGGTAATGTCCACTTTTTATAGTGTTGTTGATTAATTTTACCAATATCTGTGCTAATTTATTTCTGTTTTTTTTTGTTAGTCCTTAAGAACGGCTTACTGATCAACTTTTTTAATCAACCTAACAATGTTAACTATAAGAAAATTGAACCGCCTCGTCGAGGAAAATGGGCCAAGTTTCAGATTAGTTTTCTGCAGGATTTTTGTCCTATTAGAATCAGTGGTTACCTTAACCCTTAAACGACAACATGCGGTCATATACGACCCCGCTTCATATAAATAATGCTTGTCCCAAAAAAAGTATGTTGTAGACTGAGGGTTAATGGGTATCATATGTTCGAGGGCAATAAAATATATGATATAAGTGTGAACGAACTAAATCATCTTATTGTTGCTACTTGCAAATGTAAGGTGTGTGATGGTGACGTTTCTATATCCGTGATAAGAAGACTTGGTCTTGACAAAACTACTGCGATCTTTTGCTCAAAATGCAGTCCAACAAAAATATAAAACTGGATAAAGGTAAGTGTTATAAATTTTACAAAATAAATGCGTACGCTTGTTGTTTTGTTATTGCTTTATGTTTTAGCAAGAAACTTTTACGAAATAAATGTGAGGATGTGAGGGGAAAGGCTTAAAACCCACCAACACATTTTGTGGAATCATGAATGTACCTCTTCTTTCGCAGCTTAGGTCTGTGAGTAGTAGTGAATAGTAATTCTGGTTGGAAGTGGAGAGATCATTTCCTACCGCGACTACAAGCGCACTGACTGGAAGGGGTACCTTACTTCTCTACAGTCAAACCTAAGTAGCATTATTAACTCATTTCACAGTTGTGACCAAATAAAGATAGTGGCGGAGCGGAGATGCCTTAATCTTTGAATATCACGAGAATTGTCTACTAAAGGTGAAAAGAGATAACAGAGGCACATCCAGGTGGAACCATAAGCACAGCCTCCATAGAAAAGAAGTGCGAACCCTATTTAATCGATCCAGAATTCAGACACATCTGACACAGCAAGGATTCACAAAGTACTCTTAAGAGGTCCGGTGGAAACATTAGGTTCGCTACAGCGAACCGATGCCGCTATGCTTGCGAAAAGCTTTCTTATCACGACCCTAGGCGGGGTCAGGTTCAGGCCGGGTAGGATGTGTCCACAGGGTGGGATTTTATCCTCGCTGCTGTGCAGTCATTACCTGTAGACGACCTACTGACTATCATTAAAGCGCTTGGAGCCGAGGTGCAAGCCTATGCGGATGGTAATGTAATACTTTTAAGAGGATCGGGGATAAGGACATTTCCTCAGCCATCCAAGAGGTGATTAACGCTATTGGTAGCTGGAACATTTTATACCACCTACTATCCATGGTGTCAAGCTTGAATTTGCAGATAATGTAAAATATCTAGGCGTCCTATTTGATAAAACCTAGAATCCACATGTGGAAAAGTTTACTCGCAAGGCGAGGTTATTGTTATGGACTCGGCGAAAAATATGTGGGAAATCTTGCGGGATATCCTCAAAGCTAATCCATTGGTTTTATGTAATGGTAATACGTCCAACCATAACTTATGGAACGATAGCATGGTGGCCGAGAGCGCAGCAAGCCAGAGTCATAGCATCTATACAAAGGATTGCAAGTATGGCAATCTCGGAAGCAATGTCTTCTTCCCCGTCATTTGTATTGGAAGTTCTTCTGGACCTATGAACGATAGCTAAACAGTAAATCGATGTACACACATTGGAACAATTGTCCTGGTTTGGAAAATGCGAAAAAGTGCATTTTATTTGATCATGAAGAATCAAGGAACTATTTGAATTTGAGAGCAAAAATGACAAACTAATAGTTTCTATCTTTACAGTTCACTGCAAACTCAGAAAGCACCTAAACAGACTCTGAGATAGCTGAAGGGTCTGAACTTGTTGGACGACCTTTACAATAGGCCCTAGTGACCGCAGTGGATGGGATTATTAGTCGAACCATGCGGATGTCTTCTACTCAATACTTAATACCATACAAGTACTGTGATTCCTGTGCTTGGTATATGTGATTACAGTTATACATCTTATATATATAAAAAAAAATGGTTTGATTATTTGATTCACAATAACACTTGCGGATACGTTCACTTTTTGTGGGTAATGCGTTAGCGTTGGAATATTGAAACATAGATTTCTACGCGATCAACAAATTACCTTGTTCTGATGCTCATATACCTAAAATTAAAATCGAAACATTTTACAAATATTTTTACTATTACTGAAGACCTAATCACCAAGAAGCTATCAATATATAATACACATGAAATATTTCTTAGGATGTAAACAAGGCGTTATTAAAAATAAATTCATCCTTGTTATTAGTTGTATTATTGTATAGTATTATTCATATTGTTATAATTCATTCATATTTATTTCAAAAAATTTCCTATAATAATAACTGGGGAAAAGTATTTTTGAAATTGCAGGTTTATATACGTAAAATTGCATCAATGTAAAATTCCCTGGTAATTTGTCGAGATAACATAATGGGATTCATCTACGACTATTAAATAATACGTTTATTATATGCGCAATCATATATACATAAAACTGCTCATAAAACACTAAGGTTTTATGATTTTTAAAACACTAATCTGTCATTTTTCTGCCGATACGTAAAATGTTGGCTCTTAATAATTTTTAATTACATCTCACATTATAAATATATATAATTTTGGTCCAAATTATTGTTTTACTTTTTATGATGGTGGTAGATAAAAAGTCGTATTTAACGCGTTTATTACTTTAATCCTCGTGCATTATGATAAGCATTATACACTCATTAGACAATATAACTAATTAATTCTATCAAGACACATATTTCAATTTATAAACCAACGCAGATTCCTATTCGGGACAATTTTACTTTTAGTATTTATTGCAGAAAATATTGTTTCGAAACGTAGAACCGTGTTACGAGTAGTACTTGGACTAGTAATAAAATATGGCTTATATCGGAATAGTCAACTAAAAATAAAGCTCTTTCCAAGGAATTACCATCATAAAATTATTTTATTATAAATAGTTTTTGCTCCAGTCCATTGCATTTTTAAATTGACCGTTACTTTCTTAGAGCGCGGCTTATTAACAAATGTGTCGACTAGATAATCTGAATTTAATTGAAACGGTCATATCCGTATGAGATAACAACAGTTTGTTGCTATTGTACCTGCACTCTGTACAGATGTTTGATTTCCGGCCGCGATAGACAATTCAATGTGTCGGACAAGATTTTCCATTTACCCATGTGTGAAATAAAAATGCAGTAAGCAAGAAAGTTTGCTAGTACACTAATGCGTACATTCTTTTCCTGTCCTAAAAAAAATCGAACAATCTAGCTACTCTCTTTCCACTTGGCATATCCAACTATAGGAACTGGAGTTGATTTTTTGGAATTCTCTGGAAAATAATGCTATTATTTTGAAATCAAATATTTTGACCTGAATACTGCTTCCTTTAATCTAAATTATCAGAACTGCGACTGCTATTGTACAGCAGTTCACAAAGCATCGTCTCGCGTTAAATAAAATTTGCGTTTAACATTTAAATAAATATTATTTTAGTAACGTAACTAGGATAGTATAAGTAAT
Source organism: Cetonia aurata (assembly GCA_949128085.1). Taxonomy (NCBI): domain Eukaryota; kingdom Metazoa; phylum Arthropoda; class Insecta; order Coleoptera; family Scarabaeidae; genus Cetonia; species Cetonia aurata. The sequence continues at coordinate 7,963,587 of OX421885.1, forward strand.
TGGTGAACTAACCTATAATGAAGAAAATGCTGATCGAATAATCTGCATTTATTGAGTGAATATTTAACGACAGAAAGAAATGTTTAATTTTTATGATAAAATATTATTTATAATCTTTGATCAAGTAATAACAAGATTCATTAGTGAAACAATATAATAATAATTATAGTTTGGATCAATGTCGCATTCTTCGGGTGTATTCGCACTTTTTCTTTTTTTAAACAGCAATTATGACAACAAAACGAAAATACGCAGTGTTGCATCATTGCCCGTGATTTTTTAAATATTTGTATATAAAAAAATAATATACGACAAGAAATAACCAAGTGAAATGAATCTAGAAATTAATCGAGTTGGTTTTATAGAGGTTTTCAGTGATCTTGTAAATTGCAATGAAGTGGGATATGTGAAGAGTTCTCTCTTTTATATTTGGGATTGATGAAGACGGGCGGAGAGTTTTCCCCCATTGTGTATGTCTACAATTCTTGCAAATCTGGATATGAATACAGTTATTAAACTTATGGTAAATTTTCTTAGTAGCATTAATTGTAGACTTTAATATGGTATTGGTAGTACTGGCACCAGAGGCCAAGAAACGTGATTCATCATGATTATTATCAAGTGCGATATGTGACATTACAGAGAACTTAACAGAATAAGTGATCAATAAAGGGACGCATATTATCATATTTGCGCTATTTTCAATAGGTGTAATAAATGGATGTTGATTCCTCCATGTCGGTAGACCTGCCAACATAATCCCTTATCGGATGCTGCAACTATTAGGTGTATTTGTCTGCATTACAGAACATATTGGGCGTAAGAAAAGTGGAAGTTTGTGCTGCATATGTGAATTTGTTTTAAGGGCACGCCGTAGTAAGTTTTAATGTGTTTCAAAACCAAGTAGTGGTCCTAGGTTGGATTCTTGCGGGACTCCTGAGGTTGACACAAACATATACGCTTCGTATCCGTTAAAGTAGACGTAGTTTTGCCTGTCTCTCAAATAAGAGTTTAGGAAGCGAATCAAAAAGTTACCAAATCCGAGTAATGACAGTTTATTCAACAGTAATGAATGGTCAATGGTGTCGAACGTACGACTAAAATCTGTGTAAATAACGTTCTTAAGCTCACCATCATCAAGAGTTTCTGCTATTTTTTGACTAATTGTGCATAAGTTAGTGGTCGTTGATCTTCGGGGAACGAAACCGTGCTGACATGGCGAGATGATGGATTTGCATTAAATGTTAAATTGGTATGGATTACAGATTCAAAAACTTTGGCGAATATTGGAATTATGGAAATCGGTCTGTAATTGGTGACATCTTCCTTGTTGCCTTTCTTTAACATCGGACAAATCCTAGCAATTTGCCAGCGATCAGGAAAGGTTGTGGTGTGCAGTGATAGATTGAAGATCACGCTTAGTGGTTTAGCAAATATACTTGCGCAATCCTTGACAAGGTATGATGGTATACCATCTGCACCAGCGGTGGGTTTGTCTCTCAACTTTTTGATACCTTGTAAAACTTCGTTATTTTCCTTAGAAGTATCAATGGGTTGTTGGACGTACGACCATGTATAATGTCAGTGGCGCTGCTAGGCAGGAAAGATACGATTGTGATGAAAGTAGTTGATGACCCTTGGTAGGCAGAAACTAGAGTCTGTTTCTGTTGCAATGTTTCCTTTTCATTACTTTTGCTGGTATGTTGATTCCCACAGTAGATCCGTCATGGTGGCATTTTTCGGTTCTAATTGCAACAAAGGTCATAAAAACTGACGACAAATTTAAAATTGATTTCTATTTTATTTTAAGATAGTATTCACCTAATCACCAATGTGCGATGAAATGCGATTTTTGCATCAACATACATTAAACCAACCACATCAACAAATAATGTTCATTGTATTGATGCTTTTCTTCATTCTATCGCTGAACTTCGTACATGAAATTGACAACTCGCGGTTATTCGTCAGTAAACCAAATAAAGTTGTTAAAACAAAACTGGTGTTCTTTACAACAATAACATATTTCAATGGGCCAATCAAGTCATCATTTCATTTTCAATGACTTTGGGTTTATTAATACAATGAAAACCCAATTTTTAATGCACTATTACCTGTGAACAATGAATTTCCTTTTTTGTTGCAGGACCCATTTTTGGTTCACTGTACAAGCCTCAAATTTAGTTTACAAATATGCCCGTGTTGATTAATTTACGTTTAGAATATTACATGAAGGTTAATAGGTATGTTGTACCTATTAATATAAATTAAATATAAATAAAATAATAATATAATAATAATTTAAATTAAATGAAAATTAAACATTGTATACCTATCTATTCGAATCGTGGTTGATCTCATTAATGTGTATGCATATAAATTGAAATTACTAATGAGACAATGTCAGAAAATTGTATCAACACGTCAGCGTCACTAGGATACGCAACACGATACCAATGTAGAAATCGCGGAAATTATTACAAAGCATTTCACGAGCATTTGAGTGACTTCAATGAATACGCATACACACGTTCAGATTCGTGTGTACGTACATAGGTATATATAGAATGGAACACGAAAGTGGGTCACTGGCGTTTACGGTAACTCGGGTCAAACAAAACCAGTCAGCGAACCATACTGCTTCATTTTAAAGTAAAAAAAAAATATATATCTTTTTTGCCTTCTTTAAAAGTTGCCCGAGTTAATGACAGTTTCTAGATAGCTTTACAATTATAAACACGCGACAGTGGAAGTGACAATCAAAGAAAAAAGTTGAACTGAATGTCAGTATCGCCAGCTCGATATATTTTAATGGGATGTCTTTACGTTAATGACTGCATTTCGCGTTTACCTACAACTGGTTCCATTTCTTTTAATTTCGTTGTGTTGCTGGTTCATTATAGGAATACCAAGGTTACCATATATTGTGGCGCTGCTCTAAGGTATTTCAGAACAAACGAAATATTATTAATATTTTCGCAAGAAATTTCAGACAAATATAACGTTGTCAACCATCTGTGTACTCAAAAGTTAATCTAATAAAATAAATAAAATACTAACTCAACTCAAACGTTGAAGATGTAGTTCTCAATATTTCAGTATTTTAATGCACTGGGTATTCCATATAAGTGGTTCATTAAAAGTTCTACTATTTACTTATACTTGAGATTTTGGCACCATTATCATATACAATCGTGGTCGTATGTATATTAGATACTCCGCGTTTTACAGGGTTGGTGAGGAAGTATTGGAAATAAATTAAAACTACATGCACAGAAAAGGTTTTTAATGATAATTTATTGATAATATCAATATTTTGTTGATCCACCATGTCTCTGTATTACAGCACGGATCCTGCGTGGCATACTTGATGTCGTTTGATCGTAGTTCTAATAGCACACCTTGAACGTTTCATCTGTTTGTCGATCGCAGCGAGCGATATTCCTTGCGATTGAAGCAGAATTGTCTGACCGCGTTCAGCTTCTGTTAGTTCGTCTCTCTTAGGTATTATTTGATATTTTACGATATTATTAGAATATTAGAATAATTTAAAAAAATCACACATAAATAGTATTTTAAAACACTAGTGTCACAATGACGTTTATGTAATGCGAGTACAAGTTTGAATAACGAGCCGCGTGGCGGCGAGTGATTCAATGTAGGAGCATTACAAAGTCATTGTGGCACAAGTTTTTTACAGCGTTTTTTCTAATTTACACATTAACCGCCAATATTACATTCCGGTAAGCGTCTCACCAGTGCGTTAATATCTCATTACATCATAGTGTGCGGTAATAACCATTTCAGCACTGCGTAGTCGTTTGTTTTAGGTTTATTGTAACATCCGATTAGAAAAATGACTTTTTTCTTTAACTTTGCAACTGCACTCCGTTACATACACTCGCACAATGGAGAACCATAAAAAAATATAATCTTATAGCTATACTACTATCCCATAACAATGTGTAACATTGTTTCATGAAAACATTATTGTTACCGTCTCATCTACTTTTACTATCTGCTGCATTTCTTAGAAATACATCCGTAGCAATAAAATCAATTTTCGCAGGAGTGTCTAATACATATGGCCCCGATTGTAAGTTTCGTTTGCGGTAGAAATCCCTAGCATGCTCAATTCACATGAGCATGCGCAATAAAGATTTTACCGTTCGCGGTAGAAGTATGGCATGTCCCGTGCAGAATATCTACTGTTACATTAGGTTTGTCTGTGTTAAACTATTTCAAAAACCTTACTAACCATAGTCAAATAGTTATAGTTTAAATGTTTTGAACAAAAAAAAAAACCGAAACGTATACATAAAATATGACGTAATAAAATAGTATTTTTTTTAACTCACTTTTGCTTAATTTATTAACGACCGAAAATACCAAGAAAAAGAAACAATACTTAATAAGAAGTTTCACGGTCAAAAAAAGACAAATATTAGTAATAAAACATACTAATGTAAAATATGAAATTAATAACGATATTTAATAAAAAAATATGCGATTTACCATGAAAATCCGCATTATATAACGATTTTGATGGACAATGTGCAGTTTTATAGCAAATTTAAAGACGAATATGTATGGTATAGCAAATTTTAATGAAAATTGCGAATTTTATAGCGAGTTTCACTGAAAAATGCGACTATAAGATGATATTGCCGAAATTAGTTCAATTGATTCGCTGTCGCGCCTTCAATCGCCTTAATCACGAATATGATCGTTTGCGGAAGAAGAAAATTCCGAATATGTTCGGAGGAGGGTATGTGCATTTGATATGTCCAGAATATACTCTGAACATACTCGGGATATAGTTGACATACTCTTCCGGAGGGAACAATGAGGGAATCACCGTTATCATGGACGGTGTTGGAAATGAAGTTGATGATCCCCGTGGCATGGCCGAAAATCATTTTGAAACTACTATATCCCCTAATAAAAGTGTTAAGAGTGGTAGCAATGTATAATCATTTCATAATTCATTCTATTTAATACCTACAGATGTAGGTGAAGTTCTAGATGTTATATGAATGAGGTATCACACAAGCATTCAGCTGGAATGGATAATGTACCATGTTTCCTACTTCAATATGTATCAGATCAATCAGATGCTATTGCTGACCCCGTATGTGAGATAATAAATCAGTGTTTATCTAAGGGTTGCTATCCCGATAGGTTGAAGATTTCAAAGGTGATACCCGTTTATAAAAAGGGCAGCCGTTTTGATGTCAATAATTATAGGCCTATTGCTATACCGTTAGTATTTGCAAACAATTTCGAGAAAATTTTAAATAAACGTGTATTAGATTGTCTAAATAAATATAATTTGATATCTGGCTCTCAGTTTGGTTTTGTTAGCGGCATGTCCACCTCTGCTGCAATTTACCATGCTTTAAGTCAGGTCTACTGTGAAGTAGATAAGAAAAATGTAGTTTCGGGCGTATTCTTTGACTTGACAAGGGCGTTTGATATTTTAAGTCACGACATTTTATTAGAAAAATTATATTCTTATGGAATCTGGGGTCTAGGTCTAGTCTATCAACTATTGAAGTCTTACCTTTCTGATAGATGTTCATCTGTGTGTATTGAGGAAACCAAAAATAATGTAATTAGTAAGCATTTTTCAACAAAGTTGGATAGTGTGGCCGGGGTTCCACAAGGATCAATTTTAGGTCCGACTTTGTTCATGATTTATGTGAATGACCTACAATCCCCCTTTGATACATGCCGTTTGTCTCAGTATTCTGATGATACTGCTTGTATTGTGGCACACAGCGATCGGGATACGGTTTCACTACTAACTACAGCCGCTATAGAGCAAATTACTAATTGGTGTGAGGAGAATCATCTAATTCTGAATGGTTCGAAGACCGGCCCAAACTGTGGTTCGCGCCCTGGTGCAGGTGCTGGTTTGCAGGAAAAGATGTCGGTCCTTAAAAAATATTACATTATCGATTCTATCTAACTGTTCCGTCTCGGAACGTTCGCCAACAAATTTTATTAAATTTTACAAAATTCCGCTTTATTAGTTGTCGGATGACCGAATATTAAATATAATTCCGTCAATTAAACGAATGACTGAGTGAAATGAATTAACGAATGATTTTATCTGTAACAATATTGACTCACAAATTGGATTAAATATTCTTTATGAGCAGTCATGGAGCGTAGACTATACGACAGGCTGTCACACTGGATTGTTTCAGAATATAAAAAAAAAATAGCGCCAAATTCTGTATGGTTCCATGGTAGCATTGATTGAAAAGCTATAGCTATAAAACATATGCCTTTGATGTTTAACTCAACTTGTGAAGAGTATGAGAAATTTGTCAACTATGTAAAATCCAGTCCATTAAATAGTAGAATCCTTACTGAGTTGTGCAAAGAAATGGGTAGACATTGCAACATCTGCTATATTGTGAATCACCATATAAACATTTGAGCTCTTAAAGAAAATTTCATGCCATTTCTACATTTATCCTAATTTTGAGGAAATCTTTCCAAAATCAATGTACAGGTAAACAAAGCTTCTGCATCAACTCAAAAACTTCTTTTATTAGGATTAATAAAAAAAATTGAATAGATATTTCCCGTCAAAAATTGCCGAAAATTTAAGGATTAGACATGTATTCACAGTAAACATGAAAAATGCAGAAATATTTGAATTAAATAAGGAAGAAATCGATAATTTCATTTAAATATCTCGAGATACTGCTCCGAAATGAACAATTTCTAATCAATTTTTGATTGAATTGTGAAGGAGAATATCAAATTTTATTCGAGAAAGTAGCTTCTTTTTTAATGCTATTGCTAATAATTTATCTGTGCAAAATAGGATTTTCTACACTAGTTTTACGTAAAAATAATTAGGTATAGGAACAAACTGAATTTTGAGCCTGATATAAGGATAAAATTAACGTCCTTTCCCCCCGATTGTTTTTATGTAATGATAAACGATAATCTAAAAAAAAAAAATAAAAAAAAAATAGCAATTAAATATGTAAAAAACAATTTTTCTTGCATTCCTAATGTTATTTATGTTCTGTAATACATCCCCAGGTTCCTTCTATTACGTAACTTGGTCGAGTTTAATAAATTGTAAAATAATGATTCTTCCTTAAAGGTAAGTCTGATACTTTACCTATAAGAATACCTTTCCAATCAAAAGTATGACGTGCACATGCAATTTGCGGATAGACTTTATTTCTGAAAGAACAATATTTTTATCGTAAAATTGGATTCCGTGAACGTAGTGTATTGCATATATATAGCATACTTCTACATGACATTGCACTAATATGTTTACCGTTAAGAGTTGTACGTGCCCACTCATATTTGACGTCATGTAATGTAATTGACAATCTTTTTCTTAAAGCTCTTATGCAATGGCGTATATATATACATATATGTATTTGGACAATTACTTATACATATATGTATATATCGAAATATTTTCGGTAGCTTTGTAATTTTCAACATAAAACCTATTAGCATAAAAAGTGTACTCATATCAATACAAAATATCACGAAAAGACGCTAAGTCTACTTATTTAGAGTTAAAAAAGACCTCACTTTCGTAATACAGAAAAAAACATCATTATGTAGAAAAATCACTTACTTTTTTTATATTAAGGCTAAAACTTCAAACAAAGTTAAAGTCCTTTATTCAACTACAAAGAATTTATGAGTTATACCCAAAATTCACAAACTTGAAAGATCTTTGAGACTAATAATTCACCCGTGTATCATTTATCAAAATTCTTGAATAACATCCTATGTAATTTAAAAATATCTTTTTAATATAGAGTTAAAAATTCTCATAAAAATTTGCCTAAGAGATTCTAAATGTTTATATACTCACCGACAATTTTCATTTAATTAAATGTTCAATCGTTATTTACTAATATCCCTCTGGACTTGGAAAGATATTCCTCTGAACATTTGGAAGGAACATCTTTCAAGGAACTGACATTTATTTTGATTCCACCTTTCTCAAATCTATAGTACCCCATGAGCGACTATTAATACCGTTTTGACTGATTCTGAGTCAGAGCCTTAATTGTTTTTACTTATGCTGATGACTCTTCGCAATTTGTGGATGCAATGCTGGCAAAATCTAATAGATTTCATGAAAGAATTAATTTTACTGTAGAAATCTTAAATGAAAAGATTGCTAGTTTCAGTTGTCCTTATTTTTAAGGCTGACAACGCCCAGTGTAACAAAAAAAAATGCCAACTGATATTAATTGGAAAATTAGTTGTCTGAAGGACCTGATTAATATTCTTGACTACTTGATATATATGTATACTTGTTTTATAAAAAAAAGATTACAATTTTCCTTTGTATGATGTTTGACTTTTTAACCGTATATTTGTGTTTTCGGAGGAATATTACGTCTTTTTCATATTTCTTAATTTTAAAGTTAACACTATATTTTTGCATGCTTCCACATTTAGATTTTTGTGTATAGTTCAAATATTGCTTCTTACAAAAAAAAGTCGCAGGAGCAGGCCAAGGAATGTCACCATACCCGGAAATGAGACGATCGAGAAAGAGAGGGAGAATAACGTCCATTGATGTCCTGGCGATCGGATAGGATCACAGTTTCTTCCTAATTCCGGTAAAAAGAAGTTGTGTATCATCTCGAATCTGCTCGAATCTCGTTGTTGCTTCGAATCAGCTCCCCAGTAAGAAATTGCATACACCACTCTAGATTGGAAACAAGCATAATAGTAAGACATTAAGACGTCTCTATCTACCAAAAACGACAAACGAGATAGAGCGTAACAAACAGACGATAACGAGGAATAAAAAGACCGTATATGTCTATCCCAGCCCAGATCACAATCGATATGAAGTCCCAGAAATTTGACCGATGATTCTTTTTTAATTGACTGTGAGTTAACTCTTAACAGATAACTAGTATTGGTGCATTTACTTTTAGGTGTAAAGTTAATGAAGACAGTTTTGTCACGATTCAAACACAGTCCCTTTGCTGAGAACCAAGCGGTGAACTTAGCCAACATAGTGCTGGCCAAGTTCAACACTTCCGCTATGTTGTTCTTTGCGCACAAGTAAAAAACATCATCAGCAAACAGCACCAAACTACCACTATCATATATATTCGGCAGGTCATTGATGAACATTACAAAAAGCAAAGGACCAAGAATCGACCCCTGGGGTACACCCACACGAACCCGCAATGTAGACGACATTGCGCCGGCCATCTCCACGATGATCTCCAAGATCAGAAGAATTCTTTTTAGCAGATCGACGAGGACTGCGCAGTAAGTTAAGCCTGACTTTTGACATTTTCTGGAGTACCTGCGTACCTGCAACCAGTTTTCTTCAGTAGAGTATTCGTGTACGTAGTGCCTTAACCCATCGTAGAATGGTGTTACGAGCGGAAATAGTCCGATATCTGTGCACATCAAAATGCCGATGAAACTTACGAGGAATTGCCATGATGGGCTCGTTATTTCTTACGAAACTGTCGTATGCAAAGACCTGGGGCTCGATCGTCCACGATGCCATGACCTTAATTGACAGTTGTTTACACAAAATGTTAAGATCTCACCAATCGACCGCCATGTGCCGCAGATCTTCATCCCCAGGTAGTGCTCAGTACTAAACTTTCCAAAACCGTCCATCCATTCTGGCTGACCTTGTATTATCATTTATGCTGGGCCTACTACCATTTCTAATCAATGATTTATTAGAAAATTATTGACGTACTTGATACGTTAATTAATTATTTTAGGGTCTGATACAAACGATATATTTTTGACAAGAATGTCTACACATTAAATAACGATGGAGTCAAGATACAAAAAGTTGGATTAACAATCTATTTATTTAAAGGATCGCTTGAGAAATTCTACTAATTACCCCAAGGAATGTCTACAAGAATTTTATCAAAAAATCATGACTGCTTTATTTAATGTTAAAATAGACTACGTTAAAGTGTACTTAAATGTCAACAATTTTTGTCAATGTGCTTAAAAATGCAGAAAGGTGATAATTAACATAGATTGGTAACTGGACAGGTTTGAAGACTTTGGAAGAGCCGTGCAAGCTTTCCTTAATGGTGTTAAAAACATGCGGTAAAGCTCCCATTATGCTGCAATAAAATTGAATATAGGCAATAAAACTAAGGCCATCAGAATCATTGTGTGAAAATCAGCTGTAAAAAAATCAAACGTGTTTGATGATTGGTTAAGTGGAATTAAGTCCTGTTTGTTGTGCGCTCCCTAGGGGACACTAGCTAAACTCTGAACACACAAGACGACCGCAGCGTTATTTCAAATTGTATTTAGGCATCTTTTCTTTGATGGTTTGATGGCAAGCCATTTCTGGAATGACTACATACGCAGTCGCGCGTTCTTGTTTTACACGGGCTATCTAGCGGGACTGAGAATCCATGAATTGTCCGAGCTAGATCTGTGACTGCATTACCGGTTTACGCTGCAATCCTCTTGTAGGTTGAGAGTTCGGCTTTCGTCTCCTAGAGGGCGCACATCTAAACTATTGATTCCCTAACAGGCGACGGTGGATAAAGCTTGAAATGCGATAGCGATGAAAACGGGTTTGCTCTCTGAATGATGCTGATAACATCTGGTAGTCAGAAACACAAAACACAAGAATCTAAGTTCGTTTAGGTTATTTCACATAGCATGGATCATATCCCCCGTTAAAGTTTCTGACACTTTTTCGTTATAACACTGGAAATAGTTCTTCCCTGTAACAATAAGCATTTATCCCAACGTTACTTGTCCATTGTCATCAGTCATTTGTCGCAATCATCCGTACATATATAAGCAGCATATTACACATTGCTCATTATTGGATTCTACGTTCATTTTAATTTATTCTTTGCCGGAATTATACCATATTGAACATTATTGATTCATTCACTTCACCTTATATTTGCAATTCAAAAATAGCTCGAGATCAATACCGATAATCCCCCAACAAAGTAATTCGTGTGTATAGAGTCAGTCTGCTTTCCACTAAGGGAATTGAATTCTGTAATCGCTTTGATACCTTAATCTTTCTGACGTCACAAAAGTACGACGTTCAAGGCAATACACGCGAACTTGAGATTTTGTCCTATGACATGTTTGTTGCATATGTGATCTTTAGATCGGCTAGTGAAAGAATTAAGATCATAGATTTGCATTAATACAAAGTGGGTTTTCAAAATCATCTCTGGTACTGGATTAAAATTACTTTGAACTAGTGGCATCTATCATACTCTTTCGTACTTGTTTCTGTTTTTATTTATTTAACTATATTGGTGCTAGTACACACAATATAAATTACAAACTAAGCGCCAGTATTTCAATCTCCTAATAACAATTTAGCTAATATCTATAGGACTTTATCAGGAGATTGAAATACCGGCTCTAAGTAGTATAAGTACTATTTAGAAATTCATTGACAGAGTAAAATGCTTTAGATACAAGCCATTTTTTAATCACATTTTTAAGTATAGGTGGATCGATATCTTTAATTGCAAGGTAGTTAGTTACCATGCTTCTGTTCAGCCTAGACACTTCCTCTGGTGAGCAGACACCCTAATCAAATAACATGAATGTTCCCATACTAAAATAGCATAGCTCAGAATGAAATACAACAATGTAAACTTCTTTGGGCGATCAATGGGTATTTTATCACTCTGTAATTCTATTTAGAGGATATTTTTTTGATTAAGTAATCGACATGATTTTTTCATTAAGAGTCGGCTCTAGTATTATCCCGACAAAAATTAACCAAAGAGCTGTTTCCATAATAATGATCTTTGTCTCTTTTAGACAAACTTTGTTAGCTAGAAGCCTTCTTTCTTTAACGTTCAATTTGTCTACCTTATTTTTAAGAACAAGCAGTTGATATTTAACTATTTGCTGCCTGTCATTAAGAAAAGGCGAAAATAACGTGATACTATGATCTGAACAATTATAATGTTTGAGTTTAGTTAAGAATAGTTACTACTATGTACCTATTTTTGCTAACTCTTAGCAGTATAGCTTCTTCTTTTGCAATGTGGCTAATAATAATCTTAATGCCCCAAATTACTATTATTAATTAGACAGTAAATCTAAACTTACGTTAATAAATACTTTTATTTTGATTGCAAATGCACTATTTGTACATAAAAAACTGAAAATCCGGAGATTTTGAGATGATCGTTCTTAGTTAGGAAATCTGTGGTAGTAGCCCTATGCCTTTGGCAGACTTGTGCATTTATATAGTGTGACTCATTAAATTAAAAATTATTAGTTATTACATTATTTAAATTTTAGTAGCTTCTACAAATCCTTCATTTATGTTAATATATTTATCACACCGTTTTCGAATGTATATTAGAATATTTCTTAATTGTTGAAATTGTGTAATTTCCGCACAAGCTCGTCGTATTAAAAATTTATTGACGATATTTACAAGCCTATATATATTCAATACGTATTGTTAAAAAGATCATATCACCGATATTTTTGCGCAAAATTCTGCCCGATTCCTTGCACGCGTTTTATAAACTTTTTGAACTAGAATGACCCATAAAAAACCTAGTGTAGTCAGATCAGGCGATCTAGATGGCCATTCAATCAATTCGCTACCTCAACTGACACAATGATTTGAAAAATATTCATTTAACCATCGTTTCACAATTCTCGTGTTATGAACGGAACAACCCTATAATTGAAAATGTTAAATTTATTCTTTCTCCAATAGGAAAGTCATCTATTGCATTCGAAAAATCTATTCGTAAGAATTACAAAAATATTTCTTCATTGATACTTCCGTCAAAAAAGAAGGGACCTATTATTCTTTGGTTCAATATTCCGCACTTTTTCTGAGTACTGGCTTGTGCAATTAATCACCTATTCTGGAATATTGGTGGCCCAATGCCTGATATTTTATGATTGTTTGTTGTGTAAGTAGCTTCATCACTAAATAAAATATTATTTAAAGAAATGTCTGTCAGTAAGGTATTCGCCTTGAATCCATAAACAAAATTCCAGGCGCTTTTTGCTATCACCTTGTTCTACAGTTGGTAGGAATTTTGGCTTAAATAGCATCATTTTGTTCTTTTTAAGACATCGCCGAAAATTCCCTCTTGGCCTAGATCCAAACTAGCAACTCTTAAACTAGCAATTGGGTTATTTTTAAAATCTCGTCCTGGACGCATATAACTAAATATTCTTCTTAGTTCTCTTTCACTTTGATCACTGTCTCCTGAAAGACGTGTCTACAATTTAAATTTTTTCCAGTAATGATAATTGGACAGCCATTATCAACTTTTTCTCAGGAACATAAACAAATGTAATTTTTGCGCCTCCGTCCAGAAACACTAATTTTGCATTACTTTAAATCGGCCGGAAACTTACCATTCTCCGGCCTAGGCCGGCAAAAAGACCGCTAATGGTTGGCAAAACTATATTGGAATTACTGACATTTCTGCCATTAATTATAGATTCGATGACAGATGACAGAATTCTCGTTACACAATCTCTTAATTAATTCATATTCATTCCAATTCTATTTTCGGAAGATTTTACAGGTAATAAATGGTTAATAACTTCACACACAACCTCTGTAATATACGCTGGGGTCTCCTTTGTCCTTATTATTGATGAATATGTATCAAAACTACCAAGAAAATTAAAACGTCAAAACACGAAGGTATTTTAACCCTGATTTCCAATTCAAAATTCATACGTAATATGTATTGCCAACCTGTACTGTTAACTCCCTAGCGTTAATTTCTTTTATTATTTACAACAAAATTAAGATTTGTCGGCTCAAAAAATAGTGCCAGAAACTATTTTGCGAGTATTCGCACTTGTGAGACCCCGGCTTCGCGTCGGCCCCACAAACCGTACTCACACTCGCAAAACTATAGTTTCTGGCCTAGTGATACAAATAACTATTCTTATTCAGAATGACTAACAATTTTAATGAACCTGTCAGTAACTGTCATTGTTACTGACTCCATGGCCTACTTTTAACAAAATTTAAACTTATATTTTTGAATGAAATAGAAGTTACTATAAATAATTAAAACACTGCAATACAAAATTATTTTTAAAAAATGATTTGCATTATTTTCTTTTTAATAAATTTTTGCCAGTAGATGTTGCAAGAAGAAGATTTATGAAATAATGCATGATAAACTTGAAAAAATGATTCTTTTATAACTTCTTTTATTAAAAAAGATGTTTGATTGAAACTTTAGTTAAAGCTATTTTAGGAGCTTCTGAAATTAATGGTGTAATTAGATTTTTAATAAAAAAGATCGCAAATAACATTTTGCTATTTTCGACATTATAGTATGCCTTGAAATTTTAGATGAATTTCTGAAATGTTGTATAGATGTAGACTTTTGGATCCACCATGCGTTCAAAAAACAATTGGTTTCATTTTGGTGTCAAATATGGATTTTACAAGGGTACTTCAATTTCAAATGGGTTACACTGGATGCATGTACTAAATAAAAATAATATGCGCTGTCGACAGAGAAACCAACCATTCACAGTAATTTAACTATTCTTCAAGTTTAAACTAATTGTACTTAAGTAGTATACTTACAGAACCAATTACAAGCGCTGAGTAGAAATATAAATTACCTGCAAAAGAAAACTGTGGTTAGAACTTCTTGTATTCAAGTTGGAACATTAATAACATATATTAATAGAAGCAATAGGAAAAAGCTTACACACCGGCGAATCTATAAATTATCCATAAATCTAAGGGTAGCGTGTCAGTGCAGTTTAACTAAAAATTTATAGGTATCGAATATGTAGTTTGTCTTTACAGTCAATTCATTCTTTTGCTCTACCAAATCTTTCCTGAAATCTTCTTGCATTCTAGGACAAATATTCGTCACCACCTTCCTCAATTCAGCAATCTCTCTCCTCTGTTCTTCCCTATCCCGCATATATATCTCAAAGAACTCATTCAATGTCATTTCACGTGCTATTGGTCGGTCAACTTCTTCAGCAGCAACAGTTACAATATCAGTAACATTCGATTTGGACCTGCGCCCTTTCTTCTCGTTTCTGCCTGTATCCATCTTCACCCAACTTTTATAACATTCTTTAAATTACATAGTAAATTTGCCCCACGTTGGGCGCCAATTAAATATGCTACGAAACTTGTAGATAATTCTTTTTAAATTTTATTAAATTTTTAACTAAGTAAACACTGTTTCTATTCTCCTATCATACACTCAGCGTCATCGATTATATTCTCATTAATTCGAAAGATATGCTATAACTCAGATGTTAGATGGCACGAACAGTAAATTTATACTCCACCACAGGGTTTTAGGTACACTACAAACCAATTATAATTTTCAGTTTTAATCATTTAAGTATCTTTAATGTGACTGTACTAGTTATTCGTTTATGATGTTCTTGTACTACATTGAATAAAAGAGACGATATTTTAGTGTAATTTATTTATTTAGAGTTAAATAAATCTGATGAACAAAGAAATGAATCTTCTAAAGATTCCCTCAGGGTAAGTAAGTTCTTTACTATCTTAGATACACAATAATAAGATTTCTAGAATCTTAATCAAAACTGAGTTTTTAGTTCGCATTTCTCATTTTTAATATCATAAATAAAATTCAAATCTACCGCTAAATTCCTGTCATAAAATCAAGTATATCAAATCAATGCCGACTTAAACCGCTCGTGAAATTAACCCACAGAATCAAATATAACCTCACATATCCAAATTATCATACAATAATATAACCTAACATTCCCTTTACGCCTTTGACGCCAGTTATAGATTCAAAAGATGATAAAATCGCTTACTTCAAGTACGAAAACTCCAGTAATCCACATAATAATTCCAACTTCAAAACAATAATTTCAGCTTCTAAATGGTGTTCCAACGATCTCACAGCAAACAGGTTCGAATATAATTCCTCAATAAACCCAGGATTAGATGAACGCCACTCCAAATCTCGAAATCACTGGATTCCCATCATCTTGGCACTATACACGTAATACTTTAATTCTTGTAAGTAAATTTGAAAAGTTTATGGACTTATATTGTGATAGAAATTTCAAAATTCTAGATAATTATACGAAAAGCAACCAACTCAGGAAAAACCGGAAAAGAAGTCCCCCACATTTGTTTTCAACAACTTAATATCTCCTAGACAAAAAAGACCCCGGCAACGATGATAGAAATTGTTTCCAACGATACGACAGCATAAGAAACCCTCGTCGTATATTTATCGAAGGAACACATATGCCCTAAAATCCATGGTTACATGCATTTTTTGAATTAGATACGAAATAAGTAAGTTTTTAGCTTAAATTATAACATACTGCTGTGTACTGAATGTACCAACAAAAATGTAAAATGAAATTTAAAAATGAAAATTTAAATTAGCTAGCTCAAATGATAACAAATTTTATAAGGCGCAAAAGAACAATTAAACTCAGGGTTACTATCATGAAAAGTAAAATGTGGGTGAAAGAAATCTGACTTTCTTTTATAGTCAAAAAAATTTTAAAAGGTTTAATTCAAAATAAAAGAATAGTATTTTTGAATGACATAAAAATTCAATAATTTTATTATTTAAAAAAAAAAGAAAAAGAAATTAATTACAAACTTTGCAGAAAAAAAAACCTTGGACAAAAAGGTCCTGGTCTAAATCAAAACTGCATTTGACTTTAAATTACAAAAGGACAATTCAAAATCCTTTTACCAAGCAACAGAAAACAAAAAGTTCAGGAAGATAATAATTTTTTTTTTCAATTCAATCCACGTGGTCTCAATATTAAAACAACTAAATTAAACGTGGATAATTCCAGTAATTTATAAAAATGAAAAATAAAAGCAAGCACAATGCTTTTATTCACCCAACCCAAGGTGATCAATAAATAATTACAAATCAGAAAAATTAACAACGAACAAAAAAATTAACTCTTTAAACTTAAAATATCTTCCTGCACGTAAAAATAATAACAGATCTTATATCTAAATTGTGTACACAAAAATACAATATCAATTATTATTAAATGAGTTCCGTGATGAACGAAATAAAATCAGAAACGTGAATTCAAAACTTGAAATCAATAATCACAAAATGTCAGCAATGAAATACAACTTTATATATCTACTTACTTTCGTATCGATCAAAGAACTGAACTCACAAGGTTAAACAATCGTATAAGTATAAAAATCTCAGATGCGTGCGATGCAATGCACACAGATCTGTCCGCAAACGGACGAACTCGCAAAACAAAACAATATATATGCAATACCAGTGAACGCAAAATGTACACCTGACTGAAATTAATATAAACAACTGAACAAAAAAATAAACAAATTAAACAATCCAAAACATTAACTAAATCTTATTTGAAAATAAAACAATTTGAAATTTCTCGCAACATTGACAAACGCTTAACGGAATGAACAAAAAAAAAAACTGAAATTACAAAAACCCGGGGTGCCAGACCACAGCAATACGTTGACAGAATAAATAAATAGATTAAAATATATTTACATAAATAATTTTATAGTAGATATTATGATTCTGTGGGTTCTGTTTAGCATGATACAACATAGCAATACATATCAAGAGCAACTTCATTGAACAAATGAAGTTTTTCATTTCTAGACACGGAAATTGTCACGGTTATTTTATATTTAGATGTTTGGGTGCTTCTATTTACATTTTACTTTGGCAAATAATTCTGTCAGCACTTGCAGAATTACATTTCCTGAATGTAAGTACATACAGTCACCGACAGAATTGAGTGAACACTAAGCGATTTTTAATTAAACTATAAATTTTACTCATACTTATTTAATGATATACAGAATCATATTATTCTAGCAGATCAAATAGTTAAACATAAATAATATCCAAAACATAGCAATATTACAAAACAAATATATTAATAATAAAATATAATAGTATGTACACTCAATTCTGTCGGTGACTGTATATAAAATAATGCCGTATACTATAATGCAATTTACTCCATTGTCATTCAAACGACCTTTGCAGAAAATATGATCAGGTTTAATAATTGAAAGATATCATAAAAAGTTACTAATTATGTCGTAGAAAACTGTAACGTTCAAGGAGGTTATTTAAGATCTTTGTATGATTCTAAAATAAAAATTACCTGGGAGCTTCTTAGAACAAATGGTTATTCATTATCCCAAATATTTAATTTTCTTGCAAACTCAAATCACCATTGACAAATATTTCCGGATATAGATTTTGTACCCCTAAAATTAGCAAAGGCAGAAACTTATTATGGGACAGCTTCTGTGATTGTGCATAGTAGCTTATGAAGAATGCATCCAATACTTTTCATTTAAAAATAAACGGTTTTATCTCGCAAACAGAAAGTATTAATGGCATTTAAAATCTAAGAAAACTCATAAACTGTCTTTGAAATAGTTTAGTACTTCCTTAATACTTTTGTTTTGCTAAACCAATGAAAATAGCTATGAGCACTTTTCAAAATCCCAAAGTTTTAAATTTCCGGTTATAAACCAGGTATCAAATCTTGTGTGTGTATTTTTAAATAACAGAAGATTTACGAAGTCAAATCGAATGTCTTCGGTATTGTCGATCCACTCACATGAAGAAATATGGACGCAATTTAGAGCAATTTATGCATGTTAGCACAAAATAAATACGAATAATTAATACGTTTACCTTTACTGGTGGTTCTACCAATTTTACTGTTCCTATCGTATTGAATAAAGTATATTTAAGCTTTAGGGTCATTTCAGATCACAGCACGGATGCCTACGGATACCAATAACAATTCGTGGTTGTAGGGGTTTTATTGCATTTCATAGTAGCAGCGGACCTGATAATAGCAAAGAATATATCTGAGTCATCCCACGCGTACAATGAAAGTTCGTGCACATACGGAGTTATCTCGCTCCCTATTCTGTACACCCACGTGCAAGAGATATCGAAATAAAGCATTAACGTAACTGTAACAGCAGAAGAATACGTGAATCACGCGCTAATTATCATGGCGACCGTGACATTGGTAATAAATGGATAACAGCTGACGTTTGAGGGGTCGACAGTATTACACATACGTGTTTGTATATATCTAGTTCGTATACGCAACTTGTTCTTGAGTAAGTAGATTGATAAATTTGTAATTGTTTTGGATGCGCGTAGGACGGCTGGAGTAACGGTAAACTGCCGTTAACGTAGTATCACGATACCTTATTTAATTTTATAACAGGCGGCGTAAATTACTAATAACAGGTTCTCGAGTAATTTAACTATGCGGGTCATCGCCACAATGAAAAATTAATGCCGTCAGGTACAGAAAGAGCTTTAATACAATTAACGTGTACAGGAAGAAGGATTGTTTTTCGCAAACAGGAAATAGAGAGTGCATCTTAGTGTGCAGACGGTGCCACAGGCCAAATTGATAATCATATTAAAATAGTCAACTTAATAAACTTCAATTACGTTAATTCTTTTATTGTACTTTCTTTTATGAATAGCTGTTTAATAATTTGTGTTAAAATTATTTTCCTCAAATAGCATACTTGCTAATAGATTTAATGGAATAAATACGTTATAATCAGTAAACCACCAGTAATAACAAAAAGAGCTAATTGGTAACGGTTAACGCTCTTGGTTTCAAGCGAACTCTGTACGGGAGTTGTTTAATTTAATACGGTCACCGATAAAACCCATCCCGTACTAACACTAAATTATTTTTGCCAATAATAATAATAATAATAGTCTTTTATTCTTGTGCAGAAATGAAAATATACAAAAAAAAAAACGAAAAGCAAAGTATAATCTATTATGACTATGAATACATGAATGTAAACATAATAAAAAAACAACAAAATATAGTTAGGTGCACAAAAAATCTTAAGGCAAAGTTTAGTGGGGTTAACATACCCCACCGATTCTCCACTTAACCTTGTTAAAGAGAAGAGAAATTAAAAAGTTCTGTGACGCACAAAAACAAAAACTTGTCTCGAAAAAGCACAAAATAAAATAAAGGTAGATAAAAGTAGTTAAAGTGGGGAGAAAAAAGTGGGATCAAATTCAAATTTAATGGGATTACGCCCGCGGTCAATTGGGAAACTGGGAAAGTTTTTTTTTACAGCAAGAGATCAATGCGGTTGCCAGATAGTTATTAGAACTTCGTTGCCCGTACACTGATCATGCATGTTAAATTAAACCTTAATAAACTGCCGAAGTGTACGCTCTTTTAAATAAAGTTACACAGTACGTTTATTTTACGGTAAACTTCATTGAACTAGAAAAGGTTTTCGCATGAATTCCTATAGTATAAGGATGAATAAGCGGTAAAATATTGACGTACTAAATATTGATCGGGCTAATCTAATGGAATTAGTCCATTGTGTGGGTACAAACTTTCTCATTTTAAGAAAAATAAAATGTTCTTAGGCTTTATTAATTAATTAGGAGTATTTGTTGAAATAATCAACCTGAAAAGAAGAGTTCATAAAAAACAAAATAATTTGAAATGCACTGTAATTACTTTTTTGCATTATTTTCGCTACTGTGTTAATTAGAAGAGTATATAACATCTGTCCGTATCCGTAATTAACACTAACTATTCACATGCATCTGTATCTTAATGTAAAATGGTCATAGACCTCTACATATTGTATTAATTTATGAGCTGTATGCTCAATTACGCACAATTTTCTAAAACAGGCTATCAAGCGTCATAAAATGGTGTTGGTATTTGCAATGCACTAGTAAATATGACATTTACTTTAATGGATGGCTTTTGTTAGTATCTTTATTCATGTTAATATAAAATTTATTTGATATTTTAACATGTGGAGTATAAATAAATAACTATCTAACATAAATAGATAAATTAGTTAAATGAACAAGCTATTTCTCACATGATGTAAAAAAAATTAAAAATAGAATGATCATTAAAAAGTAATGCAATTATTTTCAAACGAGAGGGCTCCAAAAGTTAACCCTTAAATATTATTTCATTACCGTTGATGTCGCAGCCGAGCCCAATATCAACGTAGCATAATTTGGAGGCGAACAAAAGAAAAACACCCCTCTCCCCACTCCTATACGAGGTATAGGAGTTTGTGGTTTTTAGTGCCATGATTAATATCTACATCCATGTACTTACATCCACATCTTAATGTCTAATACTTTATGAAACGTTAAATTTTATTGAAAAGAGTGAAAACGTCAAAATTCTGACAAAATTGTAAATATCTCAAAACCTATTAGGTTTACGGATATAGAATATTAATACAGACTGATTACCAAAAGGCCGATAGGGGCAGGCACTATAAGCGACGATTCATACCGAGTCGGCGCGTTATAGATATCGAGTGTTGTTATACATATGTCGTTGTGTGACAGTAGCGCAGACGGATATACTTTAATACAAATTTTAACATATGATCCATTTTGTTTAATAAATTTGAAGTAGATATTCGTTTATATGCACTGATAAAAAAGATTCTTTAAAACAAATAAATATCTCTTTGACGGTATTTTTTAAAGCAGCCGTTTCTTTCAGTTAATCAATATTTCTTTCATTGAAATAATATTATTTTTCCACAGAAGTAATACATACTAACTGACGGCAATCATTTTTTTAAATAGTATAGGGAAGTAATATCTCTTTGTATTAAAGAATCTTTCCTCTCAGTATGACAATATCGTATGTAAACAATATACCTATGTTATGCAAGTCCGTGTAAATTTATTTGCATTAATTATTAAAATATATTCTAAACTCTGATCTGTAAACTGAGTCCGTTTGCTTGTCGTATGTCTTTAAATACAGAAAAACTTCTTTCTACATCACAACTAGTGAGAGGTGCATATTTAAAGTATAGTTTAAAATTACTATACATTCCATTGTCTTCGGAACAGACATTTTTTAAGATGTTTAAATCCGGATTACGGTTAAAAACTGCGTCAATTTGTTTGCCCAAACGGCCTCCAAAATCTCCGGGAATATTTTTAACTTTATGTAAAGTAGTATTTAGGATTTCGATACCTTCTTCTAGTTTTAAACTTTGAGTTTCTAAATATTTTATAGTATTAGTTAATACTTTAAAGTTATTTTTAACTAAATACTACTCCCTCTGTCCAGAAATAACTGTCCGATTTTCATTGTTTTTAAAAATTAAAGAAAGGTGGCGCTGCTTTCAAAAATTAACTGCCATTTTGAAAACAATTTTTATATGTCAAGTTTTTTACAGCAGTTTGAAAGTTTTGTAGTTTTTCAAGAATTTATGTTTTCAATCAAAAAACAAGATTTTCTCAAGACTTGATAGATATAAATCTCCGGCTTAAATAAAATATGGCAGATGCGGTAAACATTTTGGCGAGAAATCATGGTAAGAGATCTAATTTGACTCTAAACACAAGGCAAGCGGTTTACCATGCATTACTTGAATTGAGCGACAATAATAAACTGAAGCAAGGTTCAATCAAGGGCAATAGATAGACAGCCAATAAATTCAAAATTTCTGTGAAAACTATAAGGCGAATATGGCATCAAGGACGAACATCATTAGCCGATGGTGCTGAAGTAGCAGATGTCAGGGCACGTAAGAAAGGACGCGTTGGTCGAAAACCAAACAGTTTCGACCCAGAGCTAATAAAGTCACTACCACTCAATAATCGTCGTACAATTCGTTCGTTGGCTACCTCTATTAACTTATCAAAATCTACAGTTCATAATAGACTCAAGTCAGGAAAATTACGGCGACACTCAAATGCAGTTAAACCTTATCTCACAGACGCCAACAAAATTGAAAGACTCAAGTATTGTTTGTCAATGCTGAAACCTGAAAGTTTAAATGTTCAATCACCCGAATTCATCGACATGTATGATCGGATTCATGTAGACGAAAAATGGTTTTACATTAGCAAAACAACTGACACATACTACCTTGTAGAAGACGAAGAAGAACCGCACAGGACCTGTAAAAGTAACCGTTTCCTCACAAAGGTGATGTTTTTAGTCGCTGTTGCTCGTCCACGTTGGAATCATACCGAAAATAAGAATTTCGATGGAAAACTTGGTATTTGGCCATTTGTTTTTTCAGAACCTGCTAAACGGAGCAGTAAAAATCGCGCAGCTGGAACGATTGAAACGAACGTGATTACTAATGTTACTAGAAAAGAGTACAGGAGTATGACTATTGAAAAATTATTACCCGCCATTCAACAAAAATGGCTAAGAAGCGCTTCACGCAAAAGAATTTGCGTTCAACAAGATAACGCTAAACCACACATTCTTCCTGATGACATTGAGTTTAATGAAGCTGCGAATAGAACTAGCTTTGAAATCAAAATAATATGCCAGCCACCTAATAGTCCCGACACCAACGTCTTGGATTTAGGCTTTTTCAGTGCAATCCAGTCATTGCAGCAACAATCGGCTTGCAAAACTGTAGACGAATGGATCCGTGCTGTTGAAAACGCTTTTTTTGCATTAACTCCTGATATTTTAAATAAGATTTTTCTTACTCACCAGCAGTGCATGGTAGAAATTATGAAAATAAGTGGTGGTAACAACTATAAAGTGCCTCATATGAGAAAAGACCATTTACAAAGACTTGGTAGGCTTCCAGTTTCTATAAATTTCGATTTTGAGGTTTATCAATATGTACAAGATATTACTAATTAAGCTTAAATAACTCAAATTATTCCTAAAGTTTGTTAGTAACAATATTTGTAGTTAAGTTTCAATAAAATACAACTTTAAAAGAAATCGGACACTTATTTCTGGACAAGCAAAAAAATCAAAACGGACACTTATTTCTGGACGGAGGGATTATATTGTGGAGACAAATACGGGACGCTGAATAAAGAGATATTTTGTGCGACCGCTCTTCACTTGACTAATTCCGTATCTAGCGCGCCTAGTCGATCAACATTGTGTATCGTGCTCCGTCCGCAGATGGCCGAGCTTCGTGACGGTGATGCGATGAATAATAGTCTAGTCCATGGTGCCTGTGACTATCCGCTCTTTACTGATTACAAATGATCCAAGCAATACACTTAGGTTCATAAAAATTCCACCATGCAGTTGGTTCAAAACAAGAAATATCAACACCTTGTACAGGGTGGGCCAATTTCGATGGGATTTGGGGGTTTAGCGTACCTACTACTGGCACAGATATCGAAAAATAAGTGCACATGTCCTGGGCTAGTTTTTTGAGGCAAGTTTAAATACGAAAACCGCTTTTTGTTATGACAAGTAATTTACAAGCTACAAGGAGATTTTCAAAAGTTTGCATATATGAGAAGTCCTCATATCTTTTTTATTATTAAAAATTTTGTTTTCTCTAGCAGGATTTTTTTTTGAGGTTTGTTTAAGCGAATCCACCAGTGAAAATCAAAATCCAACATTGTTTTTAGTTTTTGAGATACATATAACACAAAAGTGGTATTTTTCTTATGGAATACGCCATATTTTTTTTTTAATCTACATAAAATTTCCTTTAAACTGATGTATCACAAGCAAGGTTTTGATTAATATCATATTTTAAACCAAGTAAGCCATGCCTTCAAAATTGCCTATAAAAAAAAGTTTTATCAGAGTAGGCAATGACAGAAAAAGGCATGCACTTTGCCATAACTGTTTTCTATTTTAATTAAAAAAAATATTTAAAAAGAATTTTTTTTAAAAATACCTAAAAGAAATAAAAATAAATACTAAAGAAATAAAAAAAAAGAAATTAATCTAAAGTCGATTTTCAAACTGGCGCCCATTTTGTTGAAGACCGACCGTTTACGGTGTCTCTTCTCAACACTGTTTGCCGCATTTATTAACATAATGAGAGTGATGCGTCTGAAAGCTTGTTCTTCTAAATTATTAGTTTCGTGCCGATATACCAGGCCCTTAATCTTTCCCCAAAGATAAAAATCGCAGAGTGTGAGATCTGGTGATCTAGGTAGCTAGTAAAAATTGGACCTCTATTTGCAATCTATTTAGCACCAAAAAGCTTATTTAGCAAGCCAGTTATTGCACGGGTGATGTGCGGTGCACACTATCCTGCTGAAAAAAAAAACAATTTATTCTTTCTTGTAGAGGCAAATTATCAATAAAATTCATCAGATGCTCTTCTAGAATTTGGCGATATCTTTGTGGTTCAGATTACCATCAAATAAAGAAGGTCCAATAATCCGACCTATGTAGAACCCAACCCAAACTTTACAACTACATCTGCTCTGATTGACGTGCTGACAGTGTTTTCTGTAAATAGATCATAATCGCTCGTGGTACTCTGCAAGTTTCGAATTCTAATTCCAACTGGAACTTCGAAAGATTCTCATGAGCCAGTCCGGTAGGGCACCCAGCACATAATCCTCTTGCTTATATACGCTAAAGCGCATTGTATTCCCTTAGCTATTCATTATAAATAAATTCTATAGCAATGATCTATTATATCCATCTATTATATTAATCTCTTGTAGACATTCAGCTGATATTAATGTTAGAAAGAAAAAAGAGAAAAGGCTAAACGCTCACACAATACTAACAATTAACCGTTTAAATGTTTTTAAACTATCCATCTAAACATCATCCCGTAGTTAGGTTATGTATAAAAAAAAAACAATGGGGTACACTTGTTTTAATTATTTTTTCACCAATTTGTTCACAGTAAAAACGTCAGCCTGAAAACATTTCAAAAAATTTTGAGATTATACTGTGAGGTTGTTGTCAAATAACTTAAGAAAAAGTAATTAGATATTTGTGACAATAATGAAGGCTGAAAGAGCGGAAATACAATCAGAGACACAAGTTTTATTTGAGTTGCCTCCAAACAAAAGATATGTACTTTTCCGACGGATATTTCATTTTGTGCGTTCTAGTTGACGTTATGAAGGGAGTGAACCGTTCGTTACTCGTGTCCAATAAGCTTTATTTGTTGTACTTTGACTCTTTCATTTTGTAACATCGGTATATTAGTCGGAGTTTATGACAAACAACAATAATAAATACTATATTACAGGCTAACATTGTGCATCTGCTTTCTTGTATTATGATTATTAATAAATAAGTAGAATACATCCGAAACAGTCATACAATATATATCAATACAGATACAGTGAAACTTCTTTTAACGGACACTTCTCGTAAGTAATTTTACCACACTCAGGAATTTTTAGGAAAACCATTAGAACATTAAAAAGTACAAATTATAAATAGGCGAATAAGTGAAAAGGATAAAGTAAAAGTTCCAGTAGTGGAAAAATCTGAGTGTTAGGTATTTTAAATTGAGTTAATTTCATCCACCTGATGAAGCCACTGTGTGGTGAAACAATATTGTAGTGGACTACTATTTCAATATATTTTTTACTCCTTAACATTCTTGTGTTTTTTTACATTTTAAATTGGTTTCAACAATGGAAGTTTTAAAATTAAATGGCGTTCTAACAAAAATTCTTGGACGAGTTACTCGATAATGTGCGGATTGTTAATATAATTTAATGATAAAATGTTCAATCATTTTATTTATGGACCATGTATCTCACGCTGTAATTAACTTTTCCAATGCAAAAGTGTTTTCTCTATTCCCAAATACCACACACTGAGAAATAGGGTGATGGTTCAATCAACATAATCTGAAGTTTCGAACGGTTTGCATTCATTTAAAGAATTTTTAATTTGAATGAATGAACCAGTATTTTTATTCAAACTCTTAGCTGTGTTCGAAAAAAGCGCAGATGTTTGTTCAGCTATTTAGTGTGTGTGAAACAATTATATGTTGAATTTAAACACTACATTAAATTGGTTCACAGTAGACAAAGTCTGCCGCTTGACGTAAAATTTCTGTGCTTTACTACTTCAGCAAGTTGTACTTATTTCATTCAACACAAGAAGTGTTTTGACAGAAAACGAAAAATGTAAAAGAAAAAGTTAATCAAAAGTAACAATTTTAGTATTTGAAGCAAAACCTTTAAACATTTGTGTGACAGAGTGAAATTATTGAGGGAAAATGTTGGAGATATTTGAGCAGTCCACAGACCCGAATTAATACTAGCACCTGCGTAAGCGCTTACCTAAATTACCTTTCTGCGTTAGTGAAGAGAATGGAAGTGATGTTGTGCTCCTAAATACGGCACGTGTGTATATGTGTTTTGTAGGTTTACGGGGTAAGTATTGTATATTACCTCCAACTAAGTTATTAGTCATTAATTTAATCAACAAGTGGTAAATTGATCGGTGTATATTTATGGGTCTTAATCTAAACCATTGTTTTAGAAGATGGCGGACACCGAAACAGCAGTCACACTAAAGGAAAAGGGATTTACCAAATACATGGATATTGTTTCATACAAACCTATCATTTATTTCTTTTATTTATTATATTTTATATCCTTTATGTTATTGCACAGAGCGTGCTTGCTTAATAGATTATATTGCAGCTACAATACTTATTATGAAAATATGGATTTAGGATTTTGTCATGTATTTTATCAGTGAATTTGCGAATCGGCCTTTTGTAGAAAATTAGAAGCCTTTGTTTGTCATATAAGTGCAGCACCTTGCTACAGTTATCGAGCCCCCGCCATTGGTGTTTGGATCATTAAGGGTGGTCCGGGGTACTACACACTTTTATGGCAAACGAAAGCACTAAAGCAAACATCCAGGTAAGTTGATCGAAAATACAGTTTCTATTTGATACAAACTACGTTAAGTTATTGTTCTAAAATACGACTATATTTATTCGAAGAATAAAGAATTCTGTTCACCAATCTCTTCAGTGATGTAATGTTTCACTAGCATTCGTTCAACCAATTCTGTAGCTTTGCTTAAAACATTTATTTAGTTGAAGCAACAGTTTATAGTTTCTTTGAGTGTAATAATCTCGCGGTTTGTTAATAAACCAGTTCAAGAAATACTTGGTGCTTGACTGAACGCTTACAATATTTTGAGCCTATTTAAATATTGAAATTTGTTCAGTGAACTATTTATTGGTTGAATCAACAAAATCTTTTCTCTCGGTGCAGTTTCTGCTAGCTTCTCTAGAAAAGGATAATACAAAATTTTAAATTCCAACATCGTAAATTAGTTTCTTGAGGTATTTTGGACAAAATGGAAAATAGTAAGGGTGCCAATCAACTTTCCAGCAGAATTACCGTAACCCACACTTTTTGGCTTCCTGTTTCAAGGCAAATTCCGGTCCAAGGTCACTGATATTGGTGATATAGAAACAATAGCTCGTCTACTCGAAACTCTGGGCTTTGGGTTAATTAATTCTAAATTATACGTAGAAATCGATATCCTATCGCCTTCACTGAAGAAGCATCGTTCCAGACGCCCCAAATAATTTCATATTTTAAGTCCGACGCGCAAAAGGAAACAAACGATGGAGAGGCAGTTTAATCACCTAATCTTTTTACACGTTTGTATTTTATAGTAAGGTACGAAACATATTGTTAGCTGTTTGTTGTCGTGCGTAAGTTATTATCCAACTGCTTAAAGTACTTTACAAAAAAATAAAGGTTTCTACGATTTAGATGAATTCTTTCTTCAGTTTGGATAAATATTATTAAAACAATGCTTCAATTATCCCTTGTTTCCACTTGTTTGTTTATCATTTAGGTTCTTAATCGTAATTGTTTGTAAACTGTTTCTAATTTGTCTTTATTGGTTTCCTGTACTTACTATGTAATAGCACTTGTGACTTATTCTATACCATACGGTCAATTGGATAAATAAACTATTATTATTGTAAATGCGCTTGCGCCCTATCAAAAATTCGCATTCGCAAAAATTTCTACCTTTTTTCAATATTAATTTCTCATAAGCATGCATTTTTTTTATGTGAGCATCGTCGTTTTCTATGTCTGGAGTTTATGAGGATGTGGTTTTAAAATACCTAAAAAAAGTAAAGAACGACTCTACGTCTGGACACGATGCAATTCCAAGCTTTCTTGTATGCGATTGTGCTATAATTTTTGCAAAACCATTGTGCAAACTGTTCAATTTATCTATTGACACTTCTACCTATCCGAACGCATGGAAAGTCGCCAACATATGTCCTGTACATAAGAAAGATGATATTGTTAATGTGAACAACTAGAGACCGATTACTTTGTTACCGATTTTCTCTAAGATTTTTGGGACTATTATATTTATGAAACCATCTACAATAACATTCGGCCATATATATCAACTAGTCAACACGGTTTTATGCGTGCCCTCGACCAACTTAGCGACTTTATCCCAGGACTTGTGCGAAGAATTGGACAACAAGAATGCAGATAGATGTAGTATATACTGATTCCTCTCGCGCCTTTGATTCTATTGACCATGTTCTTTTGCTGTCGAAGATGAGTTCTTTTGGGTTCAGTAGATCTCTATTAGAACTTATGGAGTCTTACATGGAAAATACAAGTAACTTTGTGTATTATAATGGCTACGAGTCTGAGGTATACGTCTCAACTTCTGGAGTCCCACAGGGTCCCAACCTTGTACCACTGCTATTTAATATATTCATCAACGACTTACTTACTTCGATTAAATGCAGCATTTTGGCGTATGGAGATCATATTAAAATTTATCATACCATTGATGACTTTGATGACATTGTATTTATTCAGTTCAACATAAATCAAATTAGCAATTGGTGTAAATTGAACAAGCTGCCGCTCAATATTGCTAAATGCTGCTATATGTTTTTTACTAGACGAGCTAATAAACTTCCGTCCACCTACACCATTGATGACATTCAAATCGAGCGTAAAACTGCTGTGAAAGATCTTGGTATTGTGCTTGATGAGAAACTTAGCTTTGCGAATCATGTATCTGCAATGCCGCCTACAGGTCTTTGGGATTTATTATACGTGTCTGCAAGGACTTTAGAAGTACTGCCTCACTTATATCTCTTTTTTATGGATTAGTTGTTGGTAAGCTGGAATATGGCGCAGTAATCTGGTATCCTTTGTATGATGTTTACACTAATGCCATTGAACGTGTACAGCGTAAATTCTTGAAGTATTTGTCCTTTAAGATTGACGGAACTTATCCCCAGTGCGTGGTATAGATTATAACGAACTATTGAATAAACATGGATGTGAATCTTTGGCAACCAGGAGACAGTTAATTAGTGCAAAGTTTTTACTCAATATCATCACTAACAAAATTGATTCGCCTACGTTACTGTCTAAAGTTTATTTTCGAGTATCAAGAGTGACGTCAAGATTGACAGAGACCTTTTTCTTCACAATACCAAGAACTAACTTGCTATGGAGAGCGCCGCTTTCGCATTCCGCTACAAATCTAGATCGCTTGCGCCAGGATCCGTTTCTTCTTTTTCTTAACGTTTACATCATTGTTCTTTTTTTCTGTTCTTTCCTGCAATACTTTCTTGATATGTATCACTATTTCTGATTATGTGTTATCACTGTGTATATGTATATTTTATTATCCGTCTTGGTTTTTATGTTGGGCAATTAATAAATACTATTATTATTATTATAAAGAAAAACTAGAAAATCGATAATTTAAAAAAAAACTATATTACAATATTTAAACATTTTTGAAACAAAGTACAAAGTGTTCATTAAATAAATGCTTTTCCGCTTTCACTGTAATTTAATAAGAGGCAATTATTTTATTAAAAATTTTATCTCGTGTAAGATTTGAATTCGATACCGTCCGCTGCCGGACGGACGCTCTACCAGTTAAGGTGTCCGGGTCCACATAACTTGAATTGTCTCAAATACAACTTTAAGGACTTTAGTATTAGTAGTGCTTGCAAAACAAACGTTTGTTTTCATAAATTTATTACATTCTAAAAAAGCACTGCATTCATACTTCCTCATTTAGATTGTTTCAATATTATGTGTATGATATGATAGCTTTCGATACGAAATGACGGCTTTCACACGAAGAAATAATCCCTACTTTTTATATGGACAATAAAGCGGTTTGCTTATCGATTTAATGCTTTCCCTTAGGATTTGAAAGTGAATACGATGAAAACTGAAATGTAATAAGGTGTTCGCATGTGAAGAACACACGTAACAACATTGATTTTTGTTATTGGGTTTGATGTGGCGGTATAGCAAAACGCGCCTTTCATTAAAAAACGCCGAAGGAAAGGATCAATTGTCAAAGACGGTTACCCAGGATATATTTATAGCATTTTTTATGGGCCTTTTTCACGTCAACGTAATGCGGTCGTGAAGGAAACGCGATCAATTTAACATTTATTTGTTTCGACTACGTTAGGTGCGGTAGTTATTATTTTTTCGGTATTTTCTCTAGAACAAAGTCATAAAGCCAAAGATTTAATCGAAATTTTGGCGTACGCTGTTGAGGGAATGGGCTAAATACGGCGCTAAAACATAAAATATCTCTCCAACAAATGTGTGAACTTGGGCGTTTCAAGATAAGCTAATACGAGACGTTCGTCAGTGAAGGTGTTAAATTGTATGCGTTTATTAGTTCTTTTAGAAGGACTGCACGTAAATTGTAAAGGTAAAAATATATGTTACGTATATCTTGTTGGTATCACGCAAATACTTCGAAATTACTAATGGATGCGGATTAATTCGTGTGTTTTATGTTCAATTTCGGAATAATGACCACATATACATTGCTTTACTAAAATAACACCAAGGCTATATAATGCCCATAAAAGTGTTACTGTGATTTTTAAGCTTAATGTTAAACTTAATGTTCAATTTATTATTTTTGATTATTACTATATATACTTTTGATTTGAAATTTCAGTCAACGTCATGTCCTTTTTTACAGTAAAATTGTCACTACTTTCACTTATTACCAAGAGATGGTGTACCTACCAGGTTTATGTATAGGTTTTAATGTTCAAACTGGCTTCCGCATTGCTAAAAATTAAAAATAGGTAGAATATACAAGAGACAAGAGAATATTTTTATTATATTGGTAGTGTTCGAATGGCTGTCCAATGTAAAAGTGATTTAAAACCATTTAACATAATATTTGTTATAAATAAATTACCTAAACGTATAATTTAAAAAATTAACACCACATCATGGAGAAAAGTGAATCACAACAGAAATGATTGTTTTTGGATTTTGCATTAATTTAAACAATAACATACAGCACAGTATATTGAATCAGCCCATTTTGATTTTATTCGAAAACAGTAATCTCATAGGGGGAATACATATTTGCCAATTCAATCAATTTGCTTTAAACGTCAGAGGAACTATAAAATTAGTTAACCGAATGTATGCGGCATATTTAAAACGAATATTTATTTACGTTTTCTGTAACACTTTTCACACAAAACCAAAAATGAGAGAAGGTATATGCATATACCTACTGATTATTAATTCTACTACTTAGTAGCCTTTAGCGTAAAACATATTTCAATTTTCGTTGAATAATAAGGGTGCGTTCGAAATTACATTATACATATTGGGTAAAGTAGTAGTAGAATTTTCATCATTAAAAATCATTAAAAATACGGTATAAATTTTGACACCCGTCACGTAACCACTGGTATGGCGGGAAATTTAAAAAATGTGCAATGAATTGGCAAAAACTGAGGTTACATAATGAGTGACATAATACCCAAAAAAGTTATTTGAAAAAGTTGCTTAGAATACAATTCTGAGGCCATATGCAAATTTTTGTAAACATACACAGTAAAAAATTGCGTGTAGAAATTAACACTAAAAGTGATCTATATAAGTCCACACTACAATTTTTGTAAACATACACAGTAAAAAATTGCGTGTAGAAATTAACACTAAAAGTGATCTATATAAGTCCACACTATTTTTGGTAAATTTTACACTGAAATTTGGTAAAATTTACCAAAACGATTTGGTAAATCCTACACTTTAAAACGTGTAGTGTAATATACTTGCCAGTGTAAACTACCAAGAGAGGATGTACACCTTTAGGTGTTAGTTAGAGGTACACTACATAGGTGTAGCTTTTACACTGAATAACGTCAATGCAATTAAGGTGCTTAGCTGTAAATGAAAGCATACTGCTCGGTACGTTCGTGCAGACGGCATAAGTGGTCTCAGTGTGCAGTCACAGCGCACAGTGGTTTAGGATCCGATATACATGATCGAAACCTCTAGCTCCTTAAATAGTTGACCAAACGAGGTGAAAATTTAACCATAGGGGCTTCAAGGCATGTAGAATCAACTGACGAAAAAGTTTTGGTACACCATGTCATCTTCAACTTACAGTGAGGGTGAAAGTGTGTGTACCGTTTAGGGAAAGGTGCAACTATACAAGAGGTATAAAAAACTTTGTTTCAATAAAATTTTTATTTATTTTTAAAATTTTAATAATATGCTTGGTAATAGTCGCAATAGTAATAATATAGTAATAGTAATAATAATATAAATATACATATTGATAAAACCTTTAGAATGATTCTTCCTCTGAAAATTCTTCTTCACTCAAGTCTATTTGTTCTTCGAGGGACAAAGTGTCTTGTTCATCTCTGTTAAGTACTACTAATTGCAACATTTCGTCGTCTAACTTCCTATGTGGTCTTTTCGTAACACTAAATGAACTTAACAATGGATCAGAACTAAGGATGAGTCTGTGGAACAGATCTTCGTTTACTTTTTCCGCACTAATTTTTCTGGTGTGGTGTTGACGATATCGCCTCATGTCTTTATTTTTCGATTCTTGAGCCTCTTCAGATAGTTCACCAATAGGAAGAATTGCTTCTTTTACAATAATTGGACCATGGATCAATAGTTTGTGAACGGAGGGAGGCATGTAGTACCAGTTGTATAATGAAACGTATATCTCGGCAGTTTTTAAACAATACAACTCAAAGTTATCGATATTGATTTCATAATTACTGTTGATTGTACGCAAAATTACACCAAAACGTTTAATCAATCCTTCGTCAATCCCAGTAATTTCCGCTGATAGAGATGGATTTGAAAAGAAACGTCTTGCAGTATTACCATCATTTGTATTCCCAGATCCAGTTTTCGGAATGTCTACAAGAAGACCCATTTTTTCTCGAAATTCTGATTGAATCTTTCTTTTCCGTGTCTCGAAAGCCTCCTTGTGTGCTTTGCTAACTTTCCACATTTGCAGCTCAAGCCTATATGAAATATGTAGTAAACATTCAAAACAACGAATATACGAATGTAAAACAGACAATCCAAATTCTAAAGAGTTCGGATCAACTGGCAGTTGCCGAAGAGATACTATATTGTTCATTTGTGAAATTTTTACTCCACAAAGATAGCAAGTCATGCTTGAAGTGTTTGTCAGCGCATTGCAGACTTTCCCGTCCACCATTGTTAAACACATTTTGAAATTGATTTTTCCTATTGGAGAGACATATGGGATCAAATTTTCAATTTCACTTTTCACGGCCGCTTCTTCCTGTGCTGAAATCTTCGCAGTTTCATGCACCCATTGAAGTCTTATTGGGCGACAATATCTCTTAGAGGCAGGTCGCGGGTTTTTCCATATAATGTCTGTGGATTTTTCATCGATCAATTGGAGCGGAACCAAAGATGTTATAAAAATACTATCATCCGCACGTGGTGCATCTTGACTTTGATGTTTATACGCGGTGTATCCCGAACTGCCGTCAAAACCCCACTTACACAATAAAACTAATGAACTTTCTCGTGCTTCAAGTGAAATACATTTAAAAATACTTTCACAAGTGTTATTTAATAAATTTTGCAGGGGTACTTCACACTTTTTTTCGGAGATTGAAATTTGCGATGGGTAAAAAAGCTTCTTCCTTTCTAAGACTTTATAATACGGCGGATACAAAGCATGTCCGTGCTGGTTAGCTCCACTTCTTAATGTGTTGTACTGTGTCTTAGTCAGATTTGCAGAAATTAAAAGCACAACGGCTTCTTCTAATGAATAACTTGACTGTTCATAATGTGGAGATCTCCAACGAGTTAAAATTCGCTTCGACCGTGAAGGGGTTGTTGTGGTCATTTCCTCGAGAAGCTGTGCCCCAGCTGGATCACCACTTTCTCTTAGCTTCATTGATGTCGCAAAAGCTAATTCAGCAGTCGATTTCTCTTTTCTTAACAGTTCGGTTTTTCGACGTTTAATTACCACTGAAGCATCCTTAAAGTCTTTCGATGGTCGGCCCCCGCTAGTAGAAGAAGGACCGGGAATACAACGAAGAACTACTTCAGGAAACTTTATTTCTTCTTGCAACCAGGCGCCAAATTTTGCTAAGAAGCGATTGTTCATTCTGTGCGCACTTTTCCAATTTCGAGAATAGGGAGAGAAAAACGATTCTCTGGTAAAATTCACAAGAGTCTTTGTTGCAATTTCGTCACCATTTGTTTGAAAATGCTCTTTCAGGAAATCAAGAACTCGATTTTTCCGCAGTTCCGTGGATTCTTCATGAAATTCCATAATTTTTTCATGCAGGACCATACGTGTGATTGGCCGACTCGCCATGGCCACAATACGGCAATTCGAAAAGAAAACAAAAAACACAAGAAAATCACAAAGTTTGCAAGTGGAAACACCGATATAAAGTCTTATAAAAACACATAACAGTTAACAAAACAAAGCTCTGTGGAATGA
This sequence comes from Cetonia aurata, assembly GCA_949128085.1. Lineage (NCBI taxonomy): Eukaryota > Metazoa > Arthropoda > Insecta > Coleoptera > Scarabaeidae > Cetonia > Cetonia aurata. Next base: position 7,999,161 of record OX421885.1, read on the forward strand.
TTTTATATACCCATGCCTTGCAGCCTTTTATAGGCTTTAGCTCTACCCTTATTTACATACCCCTACCTGCCACCTTCAGGGGCACGTAGGGGCATGTAAATAAACTTTCCTTATATTTATAACTCATTAAGGAACAATATTATTTTGACCACATTCCGTCCTAAGTTGTCCTCTTTATTGATACTTCGCTTAATTACCTACTTCATAAGAAATATGCATATAATTGCATATAGGGGCTTGAGCAAACAAAAGATAAATTTCTAATACCCTTAATCGCACTTAATGATAGTATTATGATAAGAATTTCATTATAAACTCATAAAGCAGTTATATTTCCAAAGAATTTCTTTGGACAATGTGAAGAATTTATAAACATTAGAATCGCATTATTTAAAAGATGTGAACTTTACGATCTTTGAAAGCGTGTATCTTTAATTTCTGTAATGCATCAGTTGTAATTCCAGCCTAGAACTTGAACTAATGTAAGAAGAGTAGCATATCACAATTTTGCAACGATTGGGAAAAGATGAAATTGTCGGTTTCGATCGCGTATATCAGATCCTAAACCACTGTGCAGCGGTGCACTGATGATATTTTATTTGTATAGGTGATGTATATCGTCAGTATATATACGCTAACCACTCTAATAAACGTAAGGTGGTGAAGTGATCCAAAAGAAACTTCATAAAGTTTATTTGGGAATATCTTTTTGTATAAAACAGAATTTAAACATTTGCTTCCTCGCAAAACGCACAATGTACAGAACAACGTTTAAACGACAGGCACTATAATATATGTAAACGAATACGAACACTAATGATTAAACAAAAATATGCCTTGCAACAATATATCAAAAATATTACTAATAATAATTAAGGCTAAATAACCAAGTTATGTAATAAAAGAAAAACCATTCTACAGCACGGCAATATTATAGTACGTTGATATTAACAAAAATATATATATATATTTAAAATTTCAAACTTTCCGCTACCAGTTAGGTTAAGGAATATGGAGATAACCATCTGAATGGAGGGAATAGACTAAACAGGGAATTACCTTCTACACGATTGGTCATATATGCATAACCTACAATATGTCATAAAAATCTTTTAGAACTGATAAATATTTTAGGAAATACAGCAACAAACTACCTACACATATCTAACTATTGTTCAAAATGGTGTAATTGATTACCTACCGTTTGATATGCAATGTTTATATGCCGACGACATTGGCGTATCATTAATACTCAGCCATTGAACCATACTTTTCCATTTAATTGATATCAATATAATGGTTGCACAAAAAATAAAATATGTACGTATAAACTATAAACAGCTAAAAAGCAGAGGCACAGGATTCAAGTTTCAATACGAGTCTGATCACGTGTCAATTGTTCGTTAGTAGTTTGTAAGTTTATCTCTCTTTATTATAGTCTGTCCATAGATATAACGATTTGACTTATTTATTAGCACCCAATTTTCAGAAAATAAATGCTACCCAACCGCTATAATACTTTTCGACCACGGGTGGTTTACAGCGACGTATTCAGAAAGATTACTACATACAGGCTGATAAACTGTTAAAATGCAGTGACAGATTATCACAAATTTAATATACAAATAATTATCTTGTCTTCAATTTGAATTGTTTACTTTAGAATAATAAAGTTTAAAATGAAAATGGTAATTATAAATTACATAATTACTTCTCTACTTCAGAAAATTTCTCCTAATACGGCCCATTACCTCATTTACATAATCATTCGGTACCTGCGGCACCAGGTAGTGTATAATCCCCAATAATCCTTAAAAGTGAAATCGTTATACCGATGGACAGACTATACATGTACCTGATAGAAATTGTTCATGCGCAGGCATACATACTGCTGTGGTCTGGCACCCCGGTTTTTGTAAATTCAGGTTTTTTTTGTTCATTCCGATAAGCTTTTGTCAATGTTGCGAGAAATTTCAAATTGTTTTATTTTCAAATAAGGTTTAGTTAATGTTTTGGATTGTTTAATTTGTTTATTTTATTGTTCAGTTGTTTATTTTAATTTCATTCAGTTGTACATTTTGCGTTCACTGGTATTGTATATATATTGTTTTGTTTTGCGAGTTCGTCCATTTGCGGACAGATCTGTGTGCGTTGCATCGCGCGCATCTGAGATTTTTATACTTATACGATTGTTTAAACGTGTAAGGTCAGTTCCCTGATAGACTCGAAAGTAAGTAGATGTAAAATTGTATTTCATTGCTGACATTTTGTGATTATTGATTTCAAGTTTTGAATTCACGTTTCTGATTTTATTTCGTTCATCACGGAACTCATTTAATAATAATTGATATTGTATTTTTGTGTACACAATTTAGATATAAGATCTGTTATTATTTTTACGTGCAGGAAGATATTTTAAGTTTAAAGAGTTAATTTTTTTACGAACATCCGTAAAGCACACAGAAACCGTCAAAAGTTTCGAAACGTGTTTGAAGTAGGCTCAGGAAAATACTGAATTAGAACACCACATTCTAGTTCTATCTGAAATGAAAAAAGAGCTCAAAAGGCAGAGGACGCAAGCATTAAACAGAGCAAAATTACTGAATTTTTTTCATTCTCTTAGCATTAAAATTTACTTGTTTAGATTTATGTACGTACTATACATATAAATGTATCTACTTCTGATATCTAAGAAAATACATATGGTAGTAGTGTAATTACTTTTTTATTTGAAAATGAAAGGCTTTTCCCCGAAAGAATGATAAAATTTATAGATAACAGGGTATCAATCAGTGCAATTATTAGTTCGGATTAAAGAGGTCATACTGTATTACTTTTTCTAGGAATCTAAATTCTATTTAAAATCAATTGAACATATGGAACAACATTGCCTCTCAGTAAATTATTGCTGAGCTCAAATACAAAAGCAATTTTGTTAATAAAATATAGTTATAATAACTAAAGAGCGGATAGTCACAGGCACTATAGATTATTATTCATCGCATCACCGTTACGAAGCTCGGCCATCTGCGGACGGAGCACGATACACAATGTTGATCGACTAGGCGCGCTAGATACGGAATTAGTCAAGTGAAGAGCGGTCGCACAAAATATCTCTTTATTCAGCGTCCCGTATTTGTCTCCACAATATAGTATTTAGTTAAACATAACTTTAAAGTATTAACTAATACTATAAAATATTTAGAAACTCAAAGTTTAAAACTAGAAGAAGGTATCGAAATCCTAAATACTACTTTACATAAAGTTAAAAATATTCCCGCAGATTTTGGAGGCCGTTTGGGCAAAAAAATTGACGCAGTTTTTAACCGTAATCCGGATTTAAACATCTTAAAAAATGTCTGTTCCGAAGACAATGGAATGTATAGTAATTTTGAAATATACTTTAAATATGCACCTCTCACTAGTTGTGATGTAGAAAGAAGTTTTTCTGTATTTAAAGACATACGACAAGCAAACGGACTCAGTTTACAGATCAGAATTTAGAATATATTTTAATAATTAATGCAAATAAATTTTGTTTACACGGACTTGCATAACATAGGTATATTGTTTAAATACAATATTGTCATACTGAGAGGAAAGATTCTTTAATACTTACAAAGAGATATTACTTCCCTACTATTTAAAAAAATTATTGGCGTCAGTATGTATTACTTCTGTGGAAAAATAATATTATTTCAATGAAAGAAATATGGATTAACTGAAAGAAACGGCTGCTTTAAAAAAATACCGTCAAAGAGATATTTATTTGTTTTAAAGAATCTTTTTTATCAGTGCATATAAAAGAATATCTACTTAAAATTTATTAAACAAAATGTAGCATATGTTAAAATTTGTATTAAAGTATATCCGTCTGCGCTACTGTCACACAACGACGTACGTATAACAACACTCGATATGTATAACGCGCCGACTGATGATGAATCGTCGCTTATAGTGCCTGTGGCTATCCGCCTTTTGATAATAACCCTTCTATTACTACGGCGCATATTACAGTATAAAAGTTCTATGACAAACATCTCTTATACCGGGTGTCCAGCCTAAGATGCAACGGTCCCTAGCCGATTTATTATTGTCTTTTCGAAAAAAATTTTCAAATAAATATTGTCTGGAATCATATTCTACACATGTTAAAATTAGTTGCAGAAATGGCGGACTTCCGGTTGTAGCGGAAGTAGATACTAACTTTATTATTTTAAATAGAACACCCTGTATATTATTGCACTTTTGGATTCCTTGTTAAATTTAAATAACAATACGTTAGGGATACATTGGGGCTAAGTTGTACCGTTTCCGAATTACATGACGTTTTTCGAAAAAAATGACATTTGCAGTGTCTTCGGTGTTTGGAAATATCTCGGGAAATACGAAAGTTAGAAAGATGCGGTTTTCGGTTTTCGCTTAACCATGAAACAACACACGTCTTTTATTTTAAAATTGTTGCGTTTAAATTACAGCGTTATTAAATAGGGATCTGTAATTTTCGAACTCTAAAATCATGGCTAACTTGATTTTTTTAAATTGAACGGTATAGCAATTTTTACATAAATGGACGTAAAATTTAATTTTCTTTCGATTTTATATGGGTATCATTGTGTCTATCTCCAACGGTTTTGGAGATATCCGTAATTTTTCAGTTTCTCACGATAGATACGTATTGCGAAGCGCCGCCGCCGGTCACCTTCTCGCATTTCACGAGGCTTGGGACTGGCAGCAATAATACTGGCATGCTTAGAAAGTTGTCAACAGAACAAAATAGGACCACTAGAAACAAGCAAACATAGCAAAGATAAAAGAAAACATAATATTACTGGAATATCAATAAATCAGCACAACTACATTACTCTATCCAATGTATGGCGTACGTACACTTCGAGCGTCTTGCTCGCAACAGGCTACACTTTAAACGCTAGTGTTGTCATTGTACAGAGAATTTGTACAACACTATTATATTAAATGTTCAAAATGCTGTCCGTTTTCGGCACTACATAATCGAAATCGCTCTTGCAAACACTTTTGAGCATTTCTGAGTATTTTTGGTGTGACTTCTTGAAACGCTCTTAAAATACGATGGCGCATATCATCAGGGTTTGTTGGTGGCGTCTCATAAACCTTATTTTTAATGAAACCCCATGAGAAGAAATCGCAGCTTGCAACTGATTTTCATCCGTAAGTATGTAGTTATTGAGGTTCCGTTTTGTACGTGCTACGGATTCAGTACTTACAAAACTACCCAGTAGCGACTGAAATGCCCTCCTATCTGGATGCTTTTTACATGGGTATAATACTTTGTGTAAACTCTTGACGCTAACAAAGCCTGTAACATCCACCGAGAACGAAAACCATATCTACTAATTCTTCTCGAGTAAGCGACATCTTTAATTATTATGTTACCAAACAGTACTCTGAATGTCAGTTCTGACACTTGGAACACTAATAACGGCAAGATACCTAGTGCGTTTTCAAGCTTGCGTTGACTTTAAAGATGCCGCTTTAAACATCTCAAGTATCTTTTAGACCATTTTGTTTGTTTCTAGTGGTCCTATTGTGTTCTGTTGGCCACTTTCTAAGCATCCCAGTATTATTGCTGCCAGTTCCAAGCCTGGTGAAATGCGAGGGGAAGGTGGCCGGCGGCGGCGCTTCGCAATACGTATCTATCGTGAGAAACTGAAAAATTGCGAATATCTCCAAAACCGTTGGAGATAGACACAATGATACTCATATAAAATCGAAAGAAAATTAAATTTTACATCCATTTATGTAAAAATTGCTACACCGTTCAATTTAAAAAAATCAAGTTATCCATGATTTTAGAGTTCGAAAATTACAGATCCCTATTTAATAACGCTGTAATTTAAACGCAACAATTTTAAAATAAAAGACGTGTGTTGTTTCATGGTTAAGCGAAAACCGAAAACCGCATCTTTCTAACTTTCGTATTTCCCAAGATATTTTCAAACACCGAAGACACTGCAAATGTCATTTTTTTCGAAAAACGTCATGTAATTCGAAAACGGTACAACTTAGCCCCAATGTATCCCTAACGTATTGTTATTTAAATTTAACAAGGAATCCAAAAGTGCAATAATATACAGGGTGTTCCATTTAAAATAATAAAGTTAGTAGTTACTTCCGGTACAACCGGAAGTCCGCCATTACTGAAACTAATTTTAGCATATGTAGAATGTGATTCTAGGCAACATTTATTTGAAGATTTTTTTCAAAAAGGCAGTAATAAATTGGCTAGGAACCGTTGCATCTTAGGTTGGACACCCGGTATAATACATTTGACAAACATCTTTTATAGTGTAATAGGTTAAGTTTTATAAAATATATCTTTTATAAAAGTTCTTTTATCATATTCGCCTTTTCATCCAATATTTTACAAAAGTTATTTGATAGATAGGAATGCGATATATGTTGTGTAGTAGCAGTGCGAAGTGAGGTTAAATTACATCGGTGAATTGTGAACGTAATAATTATATCCAGCCGATATCTTCGATATCCCTCAAGAATTACGTTTTATCATTTCTCTGAAATCGATAAACAAACCCTCAAACTGATAAAAATCACATTTATTTTTCTCCCACAGCTTACAATTTCCTTTAAAAGTGGTGGATAATATTTATATAAAAATTTCCACTAATGTTATAAAGTGCATCGGCAAGACAACATAGCAATAATAATTAAATCCGCATACATCTTCCACACCCCTGAAAATTTAAGTATTGTCGTGTCCGAAGCCGACAAAGAAACTCTCACACTTATAAAAATTACATTTATCTTTTCTCCCACAACTACCAATGCCCACCATATTATTATATTTAATTGTAACATAATTATATTTCAAACTACTATAAATTTTTCTCAGTGTGATAAAAAGTTGTGAAAAATTAATTAACTCCAGTTGTTATAAATGATGTCCACCAGCACATTAGCGTTCCAAGTTACCTGGTGCAGTTACTTAATATTTGTAGGAAGGTGACGATATATTTGCTAGTCTTATTTACTAACTTCAACTGACAATAGCTATGAAACACTAAAAAAATAAATACGTACTAGTTTCAATCGTAAAGTAACGTTTTACTTCTCTTGCAATTACTCATCAACTAATTTTATGAAAATTATCAACAATGTAATATTGTTTGGACGAAGCATGTAAAGATACCTTGAAATATTAATTACTAATCAATTGAAATAACCTTTCTATGTAACCAGTAGTTACTTTAATGCGAAAGTAAGCTTTACGTTTCTGTTTTGCACGGTTTATGTTATTTACTAAGAATAATTTAGAAGCCACAACCTACAACTACACAAGTATGACGTATACTGAAGCGAAAATATACCTACGTAACAGCACCTACACACTTTCCAAGCAAGACAAGATGGTATCATATAAAGACTTGAGTGATTATTATCTCAGAAGCCGTCAAGTTCTTCCTGTTTAACGCTACGATACAAACACCGCGAATAAGTAGTTACACTGAAACAGAAGCCGTATACGAAACGCACACTACTCTTTTTCGCTGCGTGAAGGAACTGTGTCAACGGCACCTTTTCCGGTTATGGTTTATGATTTACGGTTTGCACTAGGCATATGGTTCGGGAGGACAACCTGCTGTCGTGTCATTTGAACAGGAAATTTGTACGAGAACAAGAGCGAAGCCAAGCAAGCATTACTGCGGACGTGTAATTAAACTCGAAATTTAATGAGAAGGGTTTATAACGTTACACACCTTTGAGAACAACTTTGACGTGTTATTAATCGCGAAAATAAAATAAATTAGATAGAAAGTTTGTTAAACTTGAACTCAGAACAAGAAAGTTTATAAACGAACGGTGATCGTATAATCGTTATTTCTTAACGAAAAAAAAAAAAAAAAGTATCTTCACGTTATCGTACCGGTATCGAACCATATAGTAATATGTAAGTCATTGAAACCGTTATTAAAATCTACGTAATGTAAATAGATTTTAAATAGTTTGAGGAAATTCCGTATTCCATTAGCTAAATAAAACCGATTTCATTTATTTTACGCCAAAGAGTTTTACACTCCTCCAGACTACCAACGATAATCTTAAATTCACATTAAGAATGGGGCCTTTAGTGGTAGAGGCTTGAATGGAGAAGAAGTTGTGAACGATTTGGTTTTAGAAACGACACACACGAGTCAGAATACGAGTTCTGGGTCAGAAGGGTGGAGCCAAACGCTGAGATCGATAACCAAGCGAACGCGTTGTACTAACCAGCCATTTAAAACTTGTGTGGGAATGTGCACGCCACTGTAATCTTAATTTGGAGCTGTTTTGATGAATGATGGGAGACATTGCAGTTATCCGTGGGCGAGTTGCGCCAATCTACTTTATATATATATATAATCATATTCCCTTATACCATTATGGTGTCGGGTTTACATTTATTTTTCAAATACAAATTGCTTCCATTTCTTCCTATCTTTTGCTAAGATCGTTGCTTCTTGCCATGTTTTTCCCCTAGCTCGTAGTATTCTTCCAATTGCGTCATTCCAGGTCTGCTTCGGTCTTCCTCTTTTTCTTTTGACTTGTATTCTTGCTTCGTACACTTTCTTCACTTGTCTGTTACTGTCCATTCGTTGTATATGTCCCCACCAACTCAGTTGTCTTTCTTCAATAAATTCCAGAACTGATTGTATCCCTAATTCTGCCCGTATTTGTATGTTTCTAATTCTATCTTTCCGGGTTACGCCTACCACTCGTCTCAAATATTTCATTTCGGCAGCTTGTATTTTAATTTTTTGTTTGTTTGTAAGGGTCCAAGACTCACATCCATAAGTTAAAACCGGCCGATATATTGTGTTAAAGATCTTTATTTTTGTTTGCCAAGAAATTTCTTTTTTATTAATAAATTTTTGGTTCATTGCATAGTATAACTTGATTGTTTTGTCAATTCTCTCATGTATTTCTGCTTCTTGTTTTCCTGTTTCTTCCAATGGTATTCCCAGATATTTAAATTCCTTAACTTGTTTTATTTTAGTATTATTTATTTCAATTTTAGTTTTAACATTATGGTTTCCGATCACCAATATTTTAGTTTTTTCTGTGTTTATTGTCATGCCCTCCTCTTCTATGTTTTTTTTCCATATATTCAAATTTTCTTGTAGTTGTTTTTCACTGTCGGCCATTATTACTACATCGTCTGCAAAGATTCCATTTGCTATTTCAATCCTCTGTAAGTTCTTATGCCCCACAAACACTTTATTGACTTTTTGTTCGCATGTTTTTATGATGGTATCCATGTGTATATTGAATAACGTTGGACTTAGTCCACCTCCTTGTCTTAGTCCCATGTCAGTCCTGAACCCCTCTGATTTCATGTTGTTTTTGATCACATAATTTATGTTAGTGTCGTATAAGTTTTTTATAATTCTTATTAGTTTGTTATGTACCCCCTTTTCTTTTAATCCTGACCATACTTTTGTTCTCGCAACTGTATCAAATGCTTTCTCTAGATCAATGAAAGCTAAGTAGAGGTTTTTGTTTCGTTGATGTTGTTTTTCTATTAGTTGTTTCAATGTGAAAATGTGATCTTGGGTACTCCTTCCAGCTCTAAATCCACTTTGTGCTTCTGATAATTGAGGTTCAATTATCGGCGTTAGTCTATTATTGATCAGTTGTTCGTATATCTTTACAATTATGGTCAGTAAAGTTATGCCTCTGTAGTTGTTACAGTTTTTGTTATCTCCTTTTTTATATATGGGAGTTATCAGTGCTGCTCCCCATTCCTCTGGTATTTTTTCTTCGCACCACGCCTTATTGAGTATTTCCAACAGTGCTGTCATACCTGCTCCTCCTAAGTTCTTTATCATTTCTGCCGTGATTTTGTCATTTCCGGGTGCCTTTCCATTTTTCATTCTTTTTATTACGTGCATCAACTCCTCCATGTTTAGTTTTTCAATTTTTGGTTCTCCCTCTTGATCTTGCTTCTCGGGTACTCCTTTGGTCTCGTTGTCTTCACTAGTTTGTATTTTATGTTCTAATAATTCTTGAAAATGTTCTTTCCATCTATGCATAACATCTAATTCATCTGTTAATATCTCTTGTCTTTTGTTCTTTATATATATCTCTTGTACCGGTTTTTCTTTTCGAAAAGATTTTAAAACTTTATAAAATAGTTTCTGATTTTCTGAGCTATTCTTTTCCATTCTTTTCCCGAATTCTGTCCATGACCTTTTTTTCGCTTCTATCACTAAAATTTTAACTTTGTTTCTTTGGTTCTTATATATTTCATGTTGTTCTGGGGTATTGTTTGTGAGATATTTTTTCCATTCTTTTTTCTTCTTTTTGACTTCTTCTTTAATTTCATTGGTCCACCATGCTGTTTGTTTTCTTTGGTTATCTGTTTTATATATTCCACATATCTCTCTTGCTGTATCGATTATTATATTTTTAAAAATTTTCCACCCCTGTTGAGTATCAGCCTGTTTTATATCTTCCAGTTTATTTTGTATTTTTGTGTTTGTTCTTTGTTGATATTTAGCAGCTACAGAGCTGTTTCTAAGTGCATATACTTTTATTGTGTCGTGTCTTTCTTTTCGAGGCTTTGGTCTATTATTAGTTTCTAGGTTACTACTTTTTATTCTGGCCATAAGTAAATAATGATCACTATATATTTCAGCTCCCCTTTTCACTTTTACATCTAATATATTTTTTCTTTCTTCCTTATGCACTAATACATAGTCTATTATTGATTTTTCTGCTCTACTCAGTTGCACTCTAGTGTATTTGTGTATTTGCTTATGCTCGTAGAATGAGTTTGTAATTATCATGTTTTGTAATTGGCAGAATTCCAATAGTCTTAATCCATTGTTATTTCGGAAATCTTCTCCATGATTTCCTATTATTGTTTTATATTCGTTGTCTTTTTTCCCCACTCTACCATTAAAATCCCCAATAATGTATAACGTTCCTTTCGCTTCTTCTGTTAATTTTGTTAAATCTTCCCAAAACTTATCTTTTTCCTCTCCCCTTTCATTTTCATCCGGTCCATATACTGATATTATTGTTCTAATATTTCCTATTTTATTTCTTAGTTCTACTGAGAGTATCCTTTCAGAGACAGCCTTCCATGCTGAGATTTGATTTGTCAGTGTTTTATGTATTATGCATCCTACTCCTGCTGCTGCTCTTTGTGTAACTGGGACTCCACTGTATATTAGCTTGTGATCGTTTGTCAAGTACATTTCTCCTATCCCTTTCTTTTTTGTTTCACTTATTGCTAGTATTTCCATATTTGTCTGTTCAAATTCATTTATTAGTTCGATTTCCTTTCCTTGTAAGCTTCTGATATTCCATGCTCCTAGTTTCCACGATCCTGCTTCCTTTTTTGATTCTGTTTCTCTTGTAGTTTTTCTTTTTATATTTCCATTTATCATTTCCTTATCGATAGCCGTTTCCGTCTTCGTTTTTCTATCCATATGGTTAGCTCTTACTTTTTTGTTTCACATTTTTCAAGTTTTTTTTCCATCCAGTTCCATCGCCAGTCAGACCCATCCATTTTTACTTTTTTATATCCAATTTTTACTTCTTTCCCGTTGGCTCTTTCTTCCTTTGCTATTGCTCGTAGTTGCTTCTGAGTTTCTAACTCTCTTTTGGTTAAATCATCCATTATATATATTAGCTTGTTTGGTATACTCCTTAACTTTCTTTTGTTCTGCATAAATTTCCTTTTCTCACTTCTATTTTCCATTTCTACTATACATATCTTTGGGCCTATCTTATGAGCATCTTTAATTTTGCATTCTACATCTAGGTATTCTTTAGAGAATGTCTTAATCACTTCTTTTATCTCTACTTTATACGTAGTTTAATTGTTCGGGAGCTATTAAACCTAACGCGTTCGAGAAATTGGAATACATGTATATACTGTTAATATTATTAGCCGATATAAAATGTGTTACACATAAGTAGCATATAGATTAAACGCATTGATTGTATATAAATATTAAAGTCTATTATGTGTAATTTCATATTGCAACAAGCTACATAATTAACTTAATACTACTATTTTATAGCTGCAATTAAAACGACACGTGGACACAGGGAACAAAATTACTTGAAGGATGAGCTACAATATTGTAAAAAAAAAAATTTTGTGGCAGTAATTAGCACAATCATGTAATCTCGTCGCAGAATTTCGTGAATTATTATTTGTTGTTTTCACAAATAATACTTCAACGTTGTGGTTAAACTTCTGGTGTATAGTTTCACACAAATGTATTATTCTTTCCAACAGTGCTTGTAACGAGTCGGCCAGGACAAGATTGTTGAAATTTTTGACAAAATTGATTTAGATGTGCAGATAATAAAATCATTTCAGTATCTAGTGTTGTGAACATATTTGTTTTTGTTAACTGAAAATATATAACCATTGTCATATAAAAATAGAGGCTAAATTTAATAAATTATAGGTCTGGTTGGTAGGAGGTAAAGGCATTTAAAGCTATTAAGCAACGGGCGATCCCGTTGCTTAATAGCTTACCAGACCGTGTCTGGTAAATATACAAAGTTGAGTTACTCTAAAATATAATACCATAACTAAGTCTACTAAAAACATAGCTAACTATGCACAGTAAATACCAAATAGCTACTGGAGCGGTATCAATTTTAAATTACGAAACTGAAAACACAATAAATTAAGACCAATAGTTGCAGGGTTACTGAGAAAGCAGCCAAAATTGATCAATTTAAAACGATTCCTTCATACATTAATCTCAGCTTTCGCTAAATTTTATTAGCTTCCTTCAGAAATACAATAACTAGGAATGCAGAAAACGACGTATAATCCGAAATTAGAAGACACATGAGTAACAATGTATAAATTACATGGAAATATTTTAAAAAACAATAACTCATCCATTTTAAAAAACAACTCATCCAAACGAACCACGTTGTCCGTGAGGTTCAATCTCTTTAAAATATTTCGATGTAATTTATACATTGTTACTCATGTGTCTTCTAATTTCGGATTGTACGTCGTTTTCAACATTCCAATTTTGTTTCTCTGAAGAAGCTAATAAAATTTAGCGAAAGCTTAGATTAATATATGAAGGAATTCTTCAATTTGATCAAATTTGGCTGCTTTACCAGTAACCCTTCAACTTTTGGTCCTAACGATCACAGCCAGTACTTCCACTTCTCTACAGTAAATTAAGTTTGGATACTAGGCGTTCATAATGGGTTTTCTAGCTAAGCAGCTTATCCACCTATACTCCCAAAAGCTTGTGGTATTGATTGACTTTGGTTAGTTTTTATTATTCAATAACAAATTAAAAAAGTAATTTGCGTATGATAGGGTAAAATTCTAGGTAAACTTGTTTATTTTCATCAGAATAAGGCAAATACACCATTGTCAAGTACGCCATCATTATAGTCATCCAAAGCATCAGTATCACAACCCGTAATCACCAAAGTAACATTGTCTGCATATAATGTAATTGACGAAGAGAAATCATTAATAGAGAGTAAGAAGAATTACGGATCCAGATTAGATTAAATTAGGATTGGGGTGGCCATAGAGGCTTGTTTTACCGCGAGCTTATCATATCCACGGGATGCCCTTTATCCTAGAAAACGCTCTCTAATTTTACCTTCGTAGTTAGGCTTATCATCTTTGATGGTGACTATTGACGTGGCTATCTACCCTCAGGTTCTTCAAGCTTAGTAATATAAACCGGGTCCTTGCCAAGCCAACGCTGCGGCACAGAATATCAATTGATATCTTCTCTTCGGCTAATTAGCCCTGTCAGGTGTCTGGTTAGGCAGTCAGTTAGTAGGCATAAGTCCGATCATTTTAACAGTTTCCTTGTTTTTTCGCAATAACTCCTTTGTAAATGATAGTCTTTGTTATTTCAAGAATTGTTTTGTCTAAATATGCCTCACTGATTTTGTCACCGCTCTGTAGATTTGTTGTGCAGCTACTGGTTGTTATTTCTGATTTAGAAATACAGAAGGAAGAGCCGGCTCTAATGAACGCGTAACGATTTTCCTCTGGCCAGCGCATCTGCTGCCTAATTTTTCTTCACGCCACACAGGCCAGTGTTTTAGAGCTCACCTCGTTAATGAGAATCTATGCAGCCCCAAATCAATTTGGTGTTAACACTTGGGGATATCATCGGTTTAAGTACTGACTCGTTGTCAGAGAATATAGCCACACTCTTACTTATATAGGTCCGTCTCCCCACTTTTTTAACATAATACTGAATTGCACCAACCTTAGCTTGGAACACCGTCGTGACTTTGATGAAGCTAACGGCATATAACCATAGTCATCTTAGGACAGAAACCTCCTGCATTTGAATTTGAAGAAAAATACGATTATAATCTTTACTCAAATCTAAAAGAAACTTCCAGGATATGAATCGTTTTCAATAAATCTATGTTAGCATTCAGATACTTTATTGAGATCGGGTAAGATGGTAGTATTGCAGGAAAATCCCATACAGAAAAGAGTTATTAATCAGAAAGTTAAAATGGGTAGGTACTATCGCTATAAAATTGCCTCTATAGTATATATGAATAAGGAATTAAATTTGGAAAATATGTTGAAAATTCTCTTTATTTCCTTATTGAGTTTTATATTAATTTACTGTGTAGTACTAATTTCGACCGCTATTTATTTAATTTTGGATTAATTTAAGTTAAGTTATATATTAATCAATCCAGAAAACAGTGTATATTTCAATGTAATGGGAAAAAATAAGTTCTTGAACCGTTCACAATTTTATTTAGAAAATCAGATTACATGTTTGGATCGTGTATTAATAATAACTTAAAGTAATATGTAAATATCAACTAAAGTAGCAAAACAGGGTCAAGTAATCGAGTGAAAATAAATAAATCGAAAACAAAAAACCATAAATTATTCTCCACCAAACCCGTTAGTGATATGGCAAAACATATTAAAGTTGAAATATGACTGAATCAAAATGAATAAAAATTAAAAGCGAGAAAAATTTAAAGCAATTGCCTTCTTTTTAATTTTTCAATATTATCTATTATTATTGTTCAGAAATATTGGAATTTTAAAACGTTTCACTACAAACGTGCAAACCAAAGAATGATTTCACGTAACTAATTTAATATAATGATATATTTCAGTTGAGGATGGTGTAGTGGCCAAAACTAGTGCTCGAGTAAATTAGTATTAAAAATAGTAAGAAAATAAAGAGAATTTCTGACATTGTTTTCAAATTTAAGTTAATGTTTCCTTACAGATGGATATTTACCAACTAATATACAGCAGCTGGAACACTTTGTATTTTTTCTTTAACCGCTCTCAAATGACTTCGTTTCCCTCTAAACGAATAGGAAGATATTTTTATTTAGTAACCCACGGGACGTGGAAGGCATATATCGCCGTTATCAGAGCTCTTTACAACTCTCAATATAGTATTTAATATCAATGAATCTATAATGTGATTGTTTAGTTATCGTTAAGTGATGACCGACTTAAAGACGGTTTTTAATTTATTTAACTTAGTGTGATACCATCTAAAATGTGACAAAAAAAACACATCTACTCTCAGGTGACTAGGATCATTTACTATATAAAAATCACAATAATAAAAAATTCGATTTACTCAATTCACACTAAGAACTTAAATCTGTCGTTTTACAAACATAAGTAAAATTCACATTTCACAACCTTTCATAAGTCAATGCGCCAACGCATGAATATAAAATATACTGACTGAAAATCATATATGAACACACAAAGAATCATCACCAACCTCAAAATATATACATTACTAAAATTTCACTATGTAATATGTCAATTAATCACAAATATCTAACCCTAAATACCTTGTACGTATTTCGAATTAAAAAGTTCAAAAGAATGATAATATGGCTCACTACAGGTACAAATAAGTGCTCCAATATAAGTTCCGTATTATAGAAATCATTTCAACTCTCATGAAGTGAATTACTTTTAATGAAATTACTTTGTAATTATATTACTACGTAATTGAATATTCAATTACTTTTTAATCAAATTACTTTGTAATTGAAGGTGTATAATTACTTTGTAATTGCATTACTTTGTAATTATAAGTAATTAATTACAGTGTTATTGTAATTATTGAAATAATTAATTACTTTTTGCCTAACACTGCTAGCCGCCACGAGGCTCGTGATTCAAACTTGTACTCGCAGCCAATTGGTTGCTAGAAATTTCGAGTACCCGCGTATCCAATTTCAAGTGACAAGCCTCGTCCATAAGTACCGATATCAAAAGCATTTTACATTCAGCCATATTTATTTCTCAATCTAAAATCTATTTTGTGTTTGCGCATATTGGCTATATTTTATTTAGTTACACACGATGTTCGAAATGTTTGTGAATATGAAAAATAAACGACATGATTATAATTCCTCCAAAATTTATAACATCTATGTAGATAGTAAATTAAAAATAAAATAATTATACACAAAAAAGATATAAATTTACGTATATTTTTGAATCACATTTCATTTATTAAAACTCATCTTTTAATTAATTTTTTATCGTTAATACGTACCTACTAATTATTCATTCATTTATAAAAAATTACAATTATGTAATCTGCGGTTTATAAATATTATATATACGATTTCGAAAATTTTGTAATAAAAATTTCGTATTCAGCATCTTGCTATTAATTAAATTTTGAACACAATATATATCTCCAAACAAAATAACTTCACCAAGCTAGAACGTTAATGATATTAAATTAGACGATTTGTAATCTTCCCTTGTCTCCATTCTTGTGTTTCGTTTACTGGTAGAAGCGGGTCAATGACTTTCTGAATGAAAATCGTCTTTACATTATTGTCAACGTAAAATACAAAAGCCCTTACGAATTGTCATGCCGTCAATTCTTGTATTTGAAATCCTTCTAAAAATGAACGCGTTCCTCCCCTTCTTACAATATTGCAGTAAGAGAATTCCACCAAATTATCGTCACGATATTCACGACTGACGAATTTCATCCTCGGAATTTTTATTTCAACCCACACAAAGTACAAAGAACGTGAGTTTTTTAAGTGTAACCGCCCCTCGTCGTACTGGAATCTTTCTCACAATGGCTTTGTATATACGGACGAAGCAAGAATTGGACCCTCGGTAGAAATGAAGCTCAATAAACACTTGAATAATATATAACATTAGGAGCGAGGATTTCCTAATGTTTATAAAGGAGGAATGCAAATGAACTTCGCCAACCTCTATATACATATACAGCTTTATATTGTTGCGTTTTAAACATACAATCTTACGAATCCCCCTTTAGTATTTAAACGGGTCTTTCTTTCAGTGGCATTGCGATTTAAATTTCAAACTCGGAGCCTCAACTAATTTCCCGTCCTAATTTGCTGACATCAAAGGTATAAAAAAAGCAAAACTCCCCACAAAAAACAATCCAGGGGAGTAATGTTAAGGGATCTAGTTTGCAGTTCACTATTTCTAATTATAATCGAACGGTTAAACAGAAAATAGATACTATCATGTATTAGAAAAATATAATAAGCGACCACAATACGCTATTCAATAATAATCAGTACATATCCATTAGTGTGTCCATTATATTGACGTTTTTTTTTTCGTTTTTAACCGCACACCTTTGCCTTTTACCATATAGTGATTCCATAAGTAAGTTTAGAATTATCGAAGAACATTTACCAGTGCCGCAGCTCTGGCTTAAAGTTCAAAATAGAAAAATATTTTATTTACTTAAATAAAGTATTAGAGGTATTTATAAATATAATAAATATACTAACAAGGCTTTTTCATGGTTTTCTTGTCGCATTTCGGAAATAAGCGAAAATCTTTTATTAAATTAACCGTTCAGCTGACATTCACTACATTCAAAGAATTTATAATTTGTCCACTACGAATGTAGTGGACATTGGATTTTCAATTAGCATCATCTTCTTTAAGAAACTGAAGATTCATATTAAATCTGGACAAAATTCGCAATGTTTTCTGAAACAAACGAATCAACAGTTTTTCTCGTGAAATAAATATGAAATTACCTATTCTCAAAGTTATAAAAAGCCACAACTACAAATACGAGAAGAAAAACAAAAAAAGAATGTCATATGTTTATTTAGAATCACAAGAAATATTAGTTGCGCACTGTAAATTTTATAGCCTTTTTATAAGTTTGAATTCCATTAACCTAGTTTAAATATACAAATATAATTAATAAATAACCATTCCGAAATTTCGATTTTTCACGATTTTCGGTAACGGCCCGACAATGCCCAAAGCCGATCCCTGCGCGCCGGCGAGAAGGTTCCAATTATCTAATGGTGCCGGTGATCAGCAGGTAGTCGTGTACCGAACATCAAAACCTCGAAACCTTGAACGACTATTTCATTGGCTGGGTGAACGGTCCGGAGTTTACTAGTTCATATATATAATAATGCTATACCAAGAGCTCACTTTTAACCTGTCGATTGCCATAATATCGGTAAAAGAAGTATGAAAATATGGTTTCTATGAGTTAAAAAAGTCGAGCACTGTTCTGCTGGGCGAGTGTATCAGATATACGATTCGATATACCATCTCCACTCCGCAATATGTCGTCGCAGTTTAACAGCAGAGTAGACACCTGTATTTTCTACTCTTGTCTAACTACTACAAAATACTATCAGCAGCTTCAACTTTTCGATTTGAAATAAATGAACGAAACTCTCATTCCGTACTACTGCGAGGTGAGGGCAACGATTCGCTA
This sequence comes from Cetonia aurata, assembly GCA_949128085.1. Taxonomy (NCBI): domain Eukaryota; kingdom Metazoa; phylum Arthropoda; class Insecta; order Coleoptera; family Scarabaeidae; genus Cetonia; species Cetonia aurata. Next base: position 8,017,934 of record OX421885.1, read on the forward strand.
GACATGCGTAATTCACTTCAAGCGAAGCCAGTGTCCGTATCACGTCGCTCATTTCTTAATAAAGCGTCGCGTGATATTGAGGGTGCGGTCCTAGTTTTATAACGGTTACCAAGTTTTGATCGCGGTCAGTGATTTTATAAAAAAATGGAATATTATACGCCCGCGGAAAAACTATTTACAGTAAAACAATTTTACGGTGGCAATTCAGCCGAAGTTATACGCGATTTATTTGCAGTAAATTATCCCGAAAAATCAATTCCTAGTGCGACTACTATTCGTAATACGGTCCGACGTTTTCAAACAATGTTTACATTAATAAATGACAAACATATAAAAAAATTCCAGCGAAAAATGTGAGTGATATAGAAATTCAAATGTGTGTATTAGCGGAATTAAATCCCGCTAGGACCTCTAGACAAATTGCTGGCGAATGTAATATTAGTGCAACAACTGTTTTAAACCTTTTACATAAGAATAAATAGCGGTCGTACAAAAGCACATCTCAAGAAATTTACCCGATGATTGTTACTGTCGAATGGAATTTTACGAAATAATGATCAGTAACGATAACAATTATATTTGAGTACTATTTTATTATTATTTATTGATGAAAAAACATTTTACGTTCATGGGCATCATAAACGCGCAAATGTTCGTTATTGGTCCCGTAAAAACCTACACCAACAAAAGCGCAGTTTCCACATGGGTGGTATTGTTGCGGATCAAATAATCGGACCTTTTTTATTGAAGGAAATTTAAATGGCAATAAGTATTTACAATTATTACAAAAACTAATATTATTAAACTACATTTTTCTTAGAATCACCATAACGTGATACGCATTTCAAGGCATATTTCACATCGCTTATTATTTGAAGTGATCAATATCTGGAATACAGCAACACTACTTGGAAAATATGACGGCATGCTCCCAGATAAAATCTAAAAATATTTTCTTCTGATCAAAAAGGATGCTGGAGCAATTTACTTTATATTTTTCCTATAATTTGCATTTCCTTCTTATGTAGATTTAATAAGAATTTACAGAAGGAGGGAAACTGATCAATACGAAGCCGGAATCTTGAATACTGACTCGGGGAGAAAAATGTCGGGTAAAGGTCGTTCTGAATATCAATATTTCCATTTCACGTAAAAGCGTTTTCTGCGTAAGTGTATTTGTTCAGAGCATCTACATATATTAAAGAAAAACATGTCGTAGTAACACCTGATATCATCAATTTCGTGCCTTTTATAGTTCTTTTATATTTTTCTGAGAAATAAGTTGTATATACATAAAGAAAAATATTTTCTAATGCGAGAAGGGTACATTGTCTTTGGTAAATTTTTTCAATTGCTTTTTCTTGTTTGCTATACAGCATATAATACAACAGTTTTTGTACTCTTGGTACTCTGTTTTGGCTGGCAAAATCTAGTTTCCCATTTCTTTTTGTAAGACATAATACACTCCACAAAAATTACGGAATCACGTTTTCTGTGTAAAGTAAATCGTTGCAATACTATAAGCACCTAAAATCCGATCCTAAAATGGTTGTACTTAAAGCTGATAAGGGAAACACCACGGTGGTACTGGACAGTGATGAGTATGAACAAAAAATCCTGTCCTTACACCACGATGGCTCCTATAGATTCCTAAAACGTAATTCTACTGCACGCGTTGAACGTTCCATCATCAAATCCTCATATATTTCTCTTGAATTGCACAAATCCTCCTTACCTAGTGATTCCATCTCTCCTAAACCATACGGTCAGCCCAAACTCCACAAACGTAATCTTTCTTGACACCCTATAGTTAGTACCATTCAGTCCTACCTACAAACTCTCCAATATCCTAAAACCCTACGCTGGGAACAGTGATTCCTTTATCAACGAACACTTTGCACAAAGTCTAACAATAAGTGAACTATGACAATAGATCCCCACGACTTACTTGTTAGTTTCTATGTGGAATCCTTATTTGCCAAAGTTCAAATATCCGAATATCCATCCAGTTAATCTGTGAGATCCTATCTTCCAACCTTCAACCTGAAGACTTAGCTAACTTGGTGGAACCTTGTTTCACCTTCACCTTTTTCCCATTCCATAGCTGGTACTATGAACAAGTTTCAGGTGCAGCTATGGGTTCCCCTCATTCTCCTGCTGCAACATTTTTATGCAGGCAATTGAACAACAAGTTCTAATCTTCTGTTTCCAGAAACCGAAATGAAATCTGATCTTTATCCCATGTTACCGAAATCCTAACCAAGAACAACTATTCTACATACACATCATATCCAGCGTACCATAAACCTACATCCTATATCTCATATATCCAAAACACAAACCACTCCCTACCAATCCAATACGTATCTACCCTACATTCAAGGTGTTACCGACCGTATATTTTTCTAATTTCCTTCTTCTCATTTTTTTAAAAAATTGGTAAAGATGAAGAATGTCGGTCACCCAATGTGCACTGGACGTAATTTGACGCACGAAGAAATTGCTTGGCCAATTTCTTGGTGAAATTGGCCAAGCCATTTCGCCAATTAATGATGGTAGGAGTCAAAGATAAGTTGGTAGGCGTACGACCTGCTTACCGTTCGAAATGTAAATGGTACGTGTCAGACGGTAAGGAATCGACTTAAAAACAAAGAATACGTATGCGAGAATACTGGCCAAAGGCCTCATACTCACTAGAAAACATCGAATTAACAGACTGCTATTTGCCAGAAATCATTATTATTGGACCGCTGAAGATTGGGCTAACATTCTGTTCACAGATGAGTCTAGGTATTGCCTGTTCTCATGAGATAGATGCCTGCCAGTATATGGACGAGATGGTGAGCGCTACAGTTAGTGAAACTTTAGGTACACAATCAGTTTCGGAGATGGTTCGATTATGATATGGAGAGGTGCATCTTCCGAGGCTAAGACGGAGTTGGTAGTTGTTCGTAATAGCTCTATGACTACAGATAGCTACATTAGGTTTACATAGGTTTTTTGAAGTGGCCAGGTAGAATCCCGGACATGAATCCGATAGAGCATAATCTGGGATATATTAGGTGGTTACTACAAAACAGACAAGTTCCACCAAGAACGCTACAAGAGCTAAAAGCAACAGTCACTGAAGAATAGAACTAGGTGGATCTAGACTACATCCAAGGTCTTATTGAGTCTTTGCCCAGGCGGATGAAATGCTCATTATTAAGTAAAGTTTTCGCAAATTACATTCTTTGCATTGTTGCTAGTTTTTCATTTGATATGTTTATCGTAGCATACAAGTTGCGGTCTTTGGTTTTCTTTTTGCAGTTCCTTCTATTTTTAATATGTTTGTGTAATACTTAGTTGTATAACATACAATTTTGAAAAAACAATTTTTAACTAATTTTTTTGCGAGTGTATATTTTCGAATACAATTTGGACGATACAATCCAACTTATATCATTTCTTACTAAAAGTATAATGAGTATAAGTCTCTTAGTTGCAGTTAGATTTCAGAAACAGAATTAGATGTGTCGTTCCACTCGGACTCGGTACAAAGGAACTAGTCCGCACATGAAACTAAAAGGAACGAGTCCGCTATATCGTTCCGGGTCCGGACTCAAATGTACCTATTCGGTACATCGTTCCTTTAAACCGAGTTCGATCGGAACGAAATGAATTCGGTCCACAGTCGGTGTGTTATGATTACCTACATATACAAGAAACTGTTATCGCTATTAAGCGATTTGCTGGTGTTGAAAGCTTGTTTATATAACTTGACTGTAGACTGTGGACGTGTTTTTAAATAAAAATAAAACGTTCTTTGTTTTCTTTTTGACAAGTTGTATTGCGCACTCACTCTTTATACCAATTCCGATCGGAACGACATATCTCTGCCTGCGTATAGCGGCGAGCTGGCGAGTATATTGTTCAAGGAACGATACCGATACCGAATGTACCTATATTTGATTTAGTTCCAAAGGAACGAGTTCGGCGGACTCGTTCCTTTTTACAAAAGGAACGAAAGGAACTAGTCCGTAAAAGGAACGACATTTCCCAACACTAGACTGCACATTATAATTTCAATGTTACTTTGATCGCTTTTAAGGTAATGTTTGTGTAACCACTACAAATTTCTCATAAGAAGAGACTTAGGTTTTTTTGTGGTAACAAAAATTTCATTTATGGTTACATCCAATAATAATTATAGGACCTTCAAAAAATCAATCGCAATATTGCATAGTAACTAGTTTCAGCATCATAAACAGCAAAGAACCCAATACTGATTCTTGTGGTACCCCATTTGTTACGGGTTTTGTAATTAATCTAATATTTTTAAGTTTAACTGTTTAATAATTATCAGTTAGATGAGGTTAGAAGGTCGTGTTGCAGCCATGCAGTTGTCATGTCGACCAAATTAAAAGCTTTGTTCAAGTGGCAACACCTCAATCCTATTTGTTCCGTTTGTCGTATCTTCCACAATAGTCTCGACTACTTCATAAACTCTCGTAACTGCAAATTTCTTTGTCTGGTACTGTTTTATCCGTGAAGCAATGTTTTCAAAGTACGTTAAGTTCTTCAGCAGTCAATTGTTTAAATACTTTTGTAATTGTCGGTAATATCGCAATTGGGCGGTAATGAAGTACATATGGAATTAAATCATATCGCTAAAATTATAATTAAGATATTCTTCAAGTGAATAAAAGCTTTTCGCAATTAAATATTTCATAACATTTCTAAATTGATTAAACGGTAAATGTTTGATAGAGCTGGGTAAGATATTGAAAAATTTTATGGCAAAATAATTGATGCTATTATGGCTTTTTTTTTAATCTTAATTGACGCAATCTAATATCATCTTTATATCTGGTAGGGTAATTGTCAATATCACTATTGAAGGTGTAATTATCCAAATTCTCTTTTATAAAAGAGACACATTCTAAGATGTATGTACAGGGTGTAGTTAAGACTTTAAGTTTAACAAAAGTTTCCCTACAATCAACCCTATAACCTAGATTTGCAACCAATCTGATACATCTTCTTTGCAGTTTAAATACTACAGATAGATAAGTCGAATAGCCCCTAACTAAGATGGCATAACTCATAACAGAATGAGAAAATGCGAAGTATATAGTTGTTAAATAATTATGGGATAATTTATTCTTTAAAGATCTGATTAAGAAAACTTTGCTTGTGAGTCTTGAACACAGGTCACTGATATGACCCTCGCATGTCAACTTCGGATCTAACAATACACCGAGTAGTCTCACAGGTTCAATTAGATGGTTCTCAATGGGTCTCAGTGACAGTACCCGTCTCTGTAGCTTTTTGGTGTTCATGCACAATTTATTAGCTAAAAACCAGTCCGTTATTGCGATATTCATGTTCTCAATACTGGCACTGAGGCCGCATTCTGAGAAGTCTGAGTTAACAGCTGTGGTATCATCAGCAAATAGAAAGAAACCGGTGTTAATATCACAACGATCTATGTCAATTAAGAACAAACATGGCCCAAGGACGGATCCTTGTGGTACGCCATGTTTGATATTCGTAATATTGAAAGAATTATTATTATATCTTACGAACTGATATCTGTCTCATAGAAATGATTTAATCAATTGTAAGGAGAATGCCGAAAAATGATAATGTTTTAATTGATCAAGTAAAATTTCATGATTCACGCAATCATAAGTTTTTGTTAAATCATATAATGTAATACATGTGTGCTTCTTAAGTTCAAAGTTTTCAATTGTAGTATTGCTTAGGTTTTGTAAAGCTAAAGTCGTAGAGAGCTCGTTGCGGAAACCAAACTGACAATTACTATAAAGTGAATTGAGTTGTAGATTGCGATAATTTTTGGGACTTTTAACTACGCCGGGAATATGTCCTTATGGGAACTTTTTTTTTTTACTAACTTTGTAAGCGGAGTTGTGATCACGTTTCTCACGCAATTACGTGTAAAACCTCAAAAGTTATTTCATAGATAGTTCTTGTCTACTTGCCTTTGATATCTTTCGTAGTTGCAATAAATTCGTTCCCATTGTTTCTTCTAAATAAACTGGTTTGTAAGTACCTATAGGTAGGTTTCGCAGATAATTATTCCTAATAGATCTAATATAATATTTAGACTATCAGAGATTAAATTTTCGAAAGTAATATTAGATACATATCTGTCTAAAACTTACGTTGTTAAGTACTAGTTGCAATAGACGCCACTTCAAAAATAATTACCTGGAACAAAAGAAATGAAATAATTAATAAGAGTTCAACAAATTAAAATCTACAACTATGACTTCTCGTTTCTTTAAACAGGCAATTGACTCCTCAGAAAAGTGCAAAATTAGGTGCTTAGCACCTATGTAATTCTTGTCACGATATGTCTTACAGAATACAAATAACTTACTTCAAGAGAGAAACAAAATCTTATAAGGAGAAAGGATAGAATTCTAAAACGCACGGAGGCCGATTTAAATGGAAAAGATGAACAATAAGAAATGTGCCAAATAAGACCCCAACTGCCGGCGAACCAGCTCGAGTTGTTTGTGACGAGATTGACACACGCAGTGTCGCATACACAAAACATTTCAATGAACCCGAAAGCATTATATGACTTGAGTTTATATGGGCATGTTATTCGTTACAAACATATCGTGACGCTATTGATAACAACACACGCGAATATCGCACTGAATGCGATAAAAGAGAGCTTACGATATAAGGGCTACTTATTTTGTGTTTGTTCGGCGGTGTTAATAGAGTTCGATATATTTGTTAAAATTGTAAACATATTAGAATACACCTTGTCAAAAACCATATAATGTTGTTGAAATAAAGTTGACTGAAATAAAAAAACAATAACAATTTTTTACTTTTTCTATATAAAAAAACCGATTAAATTAGCAATTTTGGATTGTGTAAACTTTAAGACCAGTTATCCGAAACATCAGTCTACACCACAATTTTTCGCGTTAGATGTATACACTTACGTGATGTGATGGTTAATTGAAAGTAATAAGTACTAGAGACGAACTCTATTATTTGGCTATCAGCGTAATTCTAATTACTAATCCCCAACTTTATCCGCGATGATCAATTGAGTAGCAAGGGAGTCCCGATGTGCGCCCCCTAAGGGACACACGCCACACTATCAACCTACCAGACGATTGTAGCCGAAGCCGATAATGCAGTTTATAGATCTAGTTCTGGAACTAGAAACCCCAATGCTTTATTTTGTTGACAAAGTTGCGTACTACCAACTTCAGCACAACGAAGTAATAGCTAATCTAGCGGGACATTCAAGGAAGTCGCTTTAAATATCTCTATTGAGGATTTTTAAACGAGTATGGATACATATTTAAAATCACTGATGAATCAAGCACTTACAAAATAATGATGTTACCATAAACATACGTAAAAATTTAAATAGGAGACATATCCTAAGCAATTTTAATATAAAACAATATAAATACACAATACTTCAAATAAATTAATATATTTTATTGAATAATCTATCACCTAAGTTTAAGTCCTGCTATGTTTAACCAACTCCAACAATAGTTTCGTGAGTGGTGCGAATAAGATGCCGAGTTTTATTATCCGAGATTGTGCATCTATCTTTGCAAAACCATGCCATCTGATTAATCAAATTTTGAAAACTGCCACTTTAGCTTATCTGTGGAAAGTGTCACGAATTGTTCCTACGTTCAAGTCTGGCAACGCAAACGAAATTTCTAATTGCAGACCTATAACCTACAATTTTGCCAAAATCTTTGAAACAATACTTTGCAATTATATTTACCATCACATAAAACAGTTTATAACTCAACATGGTTTCATGGCTAAGCGGTCTACAGTAACTAATCTAAGTTGTTTTTGTCAATATACTTCAGTAATTGTGGATAAACATGGACAACTTGACGTAATCTATAAAGATTTCCAAAAAAAATTTGACGAAAGTGAACACTAAGTTTTACTGAAGATACTTGAAACAATGGGTCTCTGAATGCAATTACTTCAGCTGTTTAAATCTTATTTAATTGGTAGAGAGCAATACGTCGAATACTTTAATGTAAAATCTAATATATTATCACCTACATCTGGGGTATCACAAGGATCAAATCTTGAACCAATTTTATTTCTGATATTTATAAATTCTATCGTAGATGTGATTGATTGTGAGAAGCTGTTATTTGCAGATAATCTTAAGATATAAGCAATAATTGAGCTCCTAGATGATTGTCATCGCCTTCAAAGAGACTTGATAGCCGTTGAGACTTGGTGCCCCAGATATCATCTTTCACTAAACATACCGAAATGTAAAATGGCATCATATTAAAAAAAAAAACTGATAATAAGGGAGTTTCAATACGCATTGGATGGCACTACACTTAGTCGTTGCTATACCATGAAAGATCTGGGAGTAATATTTGACAGCAAGTTAATGTTTGTGGACTATATCCATTCAATAATAGCTAGCGCTTTTAGAACATATGGCATTATATCCCGCAACTGTCGCGAGTTTGCAGATATTAGATGTCTCTTCAGTTTCTATTTCACGCTTATAAGATCCAAGCTTGAATATGTGGCATTGATATGGTACCTAATCTACCAAGCGCACACCAACATCATTGAACGAGTGCAACGACGTTTCTTGAAGTACCTGATGTACCTATGTGATGGTATATATCCGGATGGTGGATTGGATTACTCCATCTTATTAACAAGGTTTGAGGTGGTATCACTAAGGGGAGACGTACTGTTTTAAGCTTAAAATTTCTACATGTCTTATTAAATGGTATGATCGATTCTCCATAGCTGTTAACTAAAATAAAATACCATGTACCAAGGTTAAGCAGTCGAGGTCAGTATATGTTCTATTGCGAAACAAGTAATCTAATTAGCGTTTTAATTAGATCACCCATTTCTATAATGTCTACGAATTACAATAAAATCTCAAATCTTTGTGATATTCAGGCTGATACTTTTAAGGTAATAGCTATAACTTTTTACGATTGTTAATATTAGCTACATTATTTGCACTGTTACATTTACTTAGAATAGTTTCAATATTTTTAGTTTACTTGTAAAACACTTTGAAAGTGAAAAGTTGAGAATTAAAAGCTAGTAACCAAGATATGTTGAAGAGAGAATCATTAAACAGTTTCCTTCCACTTAAAGCCTTTATTTCTGATTTTTTTCTCTAAATGAAGTTCCTCTGATAATTGGGAGAGGTACGAAAAGAAGATCATTAAAATTGTATAGATTCATTGCACTTACTACGTATAAATTTAAGACATCTATGTATATAATTCAATGGCATTTTGCCGGCCATGGTTTCTGGCTAATTATTCTTGGTAAGCTTTTTGCTTCCACTAAATCTTCATTAATTCCTTATCTCTTTTTACCTTTACCCTGGAAAGGACACAGACTTCACGAGTTTCCTGGAGCTATACTGAAACGGTGCGATCTTCCGCTTTACTAATGTAATAAAAAACTCAAGACTGTAGGCAAGGATAGGCACAAAAACGAGGTACGCAGATCCAGCAAAACAAGTAGCTTTTACGAGTTAATTCGAGATGATGTATTGCATCTACCGGATGGACGATGCGTTTGCTCATTGTCGTACATTAAGCTTAAAATGAAGGAAAGCAAGGTATTTTCTTCATTCTTTCGTTGGTTCTCATCGGAACTTTTCGTCGAAAGAAAAATTCGTTAAAACTCTGACCTACTTTCCCGATAAAACGTCGCTAATGAATGATGATAAAAAAAGGAGCGGAGAAATTGGCGCTAGGCAGGCAGTTTATTCATGCTTTAGCAGGATAAACTAACTTTTCAATTTATCCTCTGTACACTTCTTCTTTTGTGTTATATTATATTCTAACTCTGTCAGCCCTCTTGTACATACTTTACCTATTTATATGTACAATTGGGATCTTCTCTTTATCGTGTTTATTTGGTATGAATATGTTGGATGACCCATTTAAGTGATACATATTGGTACTAATAATAATATTAAAAAAAAAAAAAATAAAAGCTAATATTATTGGCATATAATTCCTAAATATGCTAAGAATAATTAAGATTGTGTAGAAAAACTAACTGTTATGAAGTAATCGATGTGATCCACAGCACATTGAAAATTAAACCTTTGCTTAAAGTTTGGTGCTCTTTGAGAGTTTAATTATGTTCCATCTGAAAAAAATGTTTTAAAAGAAGCTGTTGGCTTTGGTTTGACTTGGGCACATTGTACCATAGAAACGACGATAGCACCATCTTATAAAATTCAGCCGTCTCTTGTTAGAAGACTCGTCACAGTTCTAATCTGTACTCGGTAGACAGGCAACATGCGCAGCTAAATACCGTGATGGCTGCCCCATCATCTGTTTGCTATGTACCTCCCCTCCAACGCCTTCTTCCTCCTTTCAATTTATCGCCATTGTTTTCAGCGCATAAGTAATAACTGGTCTGATTAGGATTTTAGTTTTTTTACTTAGAATTTAGTTTTTCAATAGATTTCTATTATTCCTACCGTATGCCTAGTTTCCTTTTAAAATCCTCTCTCTCACTTTGTCTCTTATAGTTCCCCCTACTGTAACTACTACGTAATTAAAAGAGGCGACTGCTTCGAAATTATATCTTTATTTTTGAAAATTTAGAGAAAAAATAGTTTTAAAGGACAGTTAGTTCACTTCTTTTGCATCAACAAGATCATGTTAGATTATAACTTTTCTTGTAAAATTGCGGCCACAAAAACAAAAAAAAAAAAAAAATATTTCATAAATCTGGTCTCCCAGTGTTCCTCATTTATTTATCGAATGAATTTATTCAAAAAATTGCATATCTTTTAATAATAATATCAATTTATTGCCCAACAGATTACTAATCCAATTACAGAGCAATACAATTATATAGAATTATGAGTGATCAACATAATCAATATAGAAAAAAAATACAAAACAACTTAAGAAAAATCCACTTATCTAAGCAAAGAAACTTAAATTTAATACATAACTTAGGGGGAAAAATAAAAGGAACTGCTAAATACAAAAATAATTTACAATGAAATCAAGAAAAATTCACTTAACTAACCATAGGTAACTCAAATTTAATATATAATTTAGTATGTAATTAGGGGGGAAAATAACAAAAAACTGCCGAATACAAAAATAATTTATAATGTAAATCGATTCAAATATTCACCTACAGCAATTTTAAAACCACGATGCGTGCTATTGAAGATATCAAGTAATCCTGTTGTAATTGTCACACATAACGTAAATGGGGGATGTGCATAAAATATTAGTATGAGGAAAAGGTAAATAAAAAGTGACAGTAGGTCGGGTAAGGGTTCGCGGGACAAAGGAATTAAGTTGTTGTAGGATCGACGGACAATCCACATTATTATGCAAAACATTAAAAAGATAAGTAACGGAGGCAGAAACTCTACGAAAGGAAAGTGACGGAACATCAAAACGTGAGAGAAGGACGGCGTGGTCAAAGTTTCTGGGGGGATAAATATGATCAGTTCGATACCACAAATATTTCACAAATCTTCTCTGCACAAGTTCCAGTTGTCTTTTATATGTAGAAGCATATTAGGCAGGCATACTCCAAGCGTGAGCGTACCAGGGAGTAGTAAAGGATTTTCAAGGATAGTGTATTGGAAATTTCTAAGGATAAAACCTAACATTCTCCTAGCTATCTGAGTAATTTCATCAACATGATTCGAGAAAGTTAATTTAGCATCTGCTTATCTTTTGATAAGCAAGCAGCTTTTCCAATTTTCTTAGCAGAAATCGCAGAGATAAGTACTTATCTTGCAAACAAATTAGTATTTGTAATTTAACGATAAAATGAAATAAGGTAATATAATAACTTTTTTGTTTAATTTAGAAAACAACTATACCGATGCCATATTGCTACAAATAAACAATTTGGTCGAAATTACTAAGCCTGTGCCACGTGTACCTGTACTTTAAAGGAACCGAACGTTAGAAAATCATTTATATTCATGAGTCCTACGTTAATTTAGAAGAAAAAGAAACGCTGCATGTGAAACGTTGCCGTGTATAATTTTTCATTGCAGTGTATTACGTATATACAAGGAAGGTAACATGAAGTAATATTATCTTTTTGGCAGATATTACGTAGGTAACACTTTCATAATATTATTTTATTGAAGTCTTGCCTTTCACTGCATGGATTCTAATTTTGGTATCGGTTATAATAATAACGCTTTACGAGATATTGTGATATAACTCTTTTGTAGTATATTTGTTGTAGAATTGATTTTAGCATATGTAATTGTAAATGTAAGGTAAATTTTAAACATTCAAACGGTGAGGATGGCAAATTCAACAGGCAAACAGAAAAAGTAATCTTGTTTCGACATTCTTAAAATTACCCAATATAATAGTAGTATAATTATGCAAAATGGATGTCCATTTATTATCTTAATTAAGAATTACATATTAAAAAAAGGAAATCGGTTAACCGTTCTAGGATTGAACTGAAACTTGAATAGTTTTGAAAACAACAGTCCTTAAATGGATTATGACTACTTAGAAGTTACAACAATCTTATAACTGTCTTACAACACGTCTACAATTACAACGATCCCTCTACAATTAAATCTAATTAGGTAAGAAATGTTTTTATAGCGTCTTTCGTTCACTGTTTTATGTTTATAATTTTAATTGATTTTTGGTTTTCAGTTCTCGTAAGAAACGTCACAAGATTATCAAAAAATATATTTTTACGATGCCGTATTTGTGGATATCTTGTCTAAAAGTTGATTCCGGTTGCTTCTTTCTTGAGGTTCTATATTCGGTCTCTCAGGCAAATCTCGGGAACCGAGCTATTTTCGCCGCTCCTGGATCGTCTGGTATTGAAAATTTCGGATATTTCCTCCAAGTAAGGTAACTCTGCTTTATTTTCTGTGTTTACTACTAATTTTATTTTATAATTTTATTCGGCGCTATTTTTCCCTTAAATTTTACAATTTTGTGTAACTTTTAGTTCTTTCTTAGATTTTGCGTGTCTTTTGTACCCACTCTAATTGTTCTCTTCACTATTAAATTTTCTAAACAAACTTTTCTTTTTATTTTTGCATAGGCCTCTTTGAAGATGCAAATCACGTCGATTGCATTGTCCCGAGTCAGCGTCCAAGAGAACGTCAATTGTCGCTGAATTCATATTCAGAAGATAGGTCACTTTCGAATTATTAATTGATTATATAATTAATTATATAACGTAACATATTTTAATTGATTTTTCCCGCTTAATTAAGTTCCTAGACTCTAGCATATAATGACTAGCTTTGAAAAACACATTAAATTATAATAAAACTTTTATTTTATAACAGTTTAAAATTGACATTTTTTTACAGATTTCATTAATTTTGTTCTTTTGTTGTTCCGCCGCTAGATGACTCTGGCTTGACAAGTCAAATTTTTAAAATGTTAAAAGACTAAATAAACTCAAATTCACTCTTAAAATAAAAGTAAAATCTAAAAATTGTGTATTTTCCTTGTTTGTTCTGTGTCCTGAGTTTGTAATGTTAAATTTCATGGGTGTGATATGTTTTTTGTATCACACTATATAGCAAATTGTTTATTTTCTGCGATATTTGTTGGCATACGGGGTAAAGCCGGATGAGATGGCCATGCCGGAGAGACGAGCAATACCAAAACTTTCTATTAAAAATCGCAAGATGGTACTAGCGGTTCTGGAAATTGTTATGCGACGTCAACTAAATGCCCGGCACTCTGATATTAGTTGTGTCAAACGCATACTAACTGTCCAAAATTTTCAAAACTATTTTGTGCTTGATCTAAATTTTGTGAGCGGTGTGTTGTGCGTCACACTGTAAAGGCACGCTTTGATGCAGATCAATGATTTCAATAAATTAGGCGAGTATAGTCTTCGCTAAAGTACTCTAACCTCCAATATCCATCTCTCCCTGGGATGGTTAACGCTTTTTGCGACTATTGTTATCATATGTTTGCAGAAAAACGCCAACAACGTATAAGAGCAACGGAGCGAATCGTGGAAGCAATACTGAAGAAAACCTAAGACGTGCGATTCAAGCTGTGAGAACAGTTCATGAGTTAACGGTGCGTTGAAAACCTGCGGCACTTCTAGGAAACCCCTTGAGAGGAAAATACAGAATAATGACTTCACGGTTGGTAAATTAGGACCAGATAGTCTATTGGGGAAAGCTAATGAGAAAAAACTGGTGTTACATACTAAAAAAGCTGAAAAATGTGGATTTCCTCTGACAATTTTGCCGAAAGTCTTCGTATCAGCCATAAGTTTAACAAAAACAAAGAAATGGCCGGAAATGATTGGTTCAGATCATTTCTAAGAAGAAACCCTGATCTCTCTTTTATAAAAGCTGAGGGTGTATTATTAGGACAGGGCCAAGGAATGAATCGTGTGGATGTCGGGAACTACTTTCAATTCGTACAGTCTGCGCTAGAAGAAAATGAATACTTTGACAAACCTGGTTCCATATTTCACGTCGATGAAACCAGCTCAACAATAAAGCAGATCACGTAAGGTGAGAGGGGGCACGAGATGTTTTTACCATAATCTCAGGAGAACGATGACGTGTATAGCCTGCTGTAACACCGAAGGCTTTTTTTTCGCCACCTGTCTGTCTCTACAAAAGAAAAACAACAAACCCGAATGGAAGCATTCACTGCCACCTGGTTCAGAAATTATCATTCCGAAAAATATTTTAATTCAGCTGTTTTTATGCAGTGGTTTAAAAATCAGTTTCTTCCACGTAAGGGAGAGGGAACAATATTGCTAATACTAGACGGTCATGTTTCTCATTGTAATTCCGTTGATTGGTTGGAAACCGTAGAAGCGAACAATGTCATTTTGTTGTGTTTACCACCGCATACTACACATTTCTTACAACCTCTATACAGAGCCGTTTCTAAATCTTTAAAGAATGATTACTACCCAGCCTGTAGGGAATAGATGCGAAGCCATCCAGGTAGAAAAATAGGGCGTGTACAGTTTGGAGAACTTTTAGCTTAAAGTTGGGGAAAATCTGCTACTGTAGGAAACGCAGTGTCGGGTTTTAAGGCCACGGGGATATTTCTTTGGAATAAGAAATACCCAAAGAACACAAGAAAAAGGAACGCCTGTCCAAACAAAAGTAGTTCAAAATACGCGAGCTATGACACCGCAATCATCACGTAACCAGAGTTCTACAGAAATCCCCCGATGCACGTCCCCAGTAGAAGTTACGCGTGCATCTACGCCAGAAGTTACTCCCGGGAAGATTTTGGAGCAAATTAATCCCACGCCCAAACTTTTAGCAGTGTAAGAATCCGGACAAAATATGTCGTTGTTTTGTTGATGTCCCTTGAACATATTTCTTCGTTAAAAAACAAGAGCACAAAAGAAAAACTAAAATAGCCCAGAACACCATTTCACAAAAACAAAAAGCTCAGGGAACGAGACGCCGTTTGCACTTGTCTAGTTCGAATGAAGACGAACTGGTACACTATGACGATGAAAGCGACACACTTGATGAAAATGATGATATCATATGTCCAGGTTGTGGGGAATCATACTATAACACACTTAAGAAGGATGATTGGCTGCAATGTATAATATGTGAAACTTGGTTCCAGGAAAATTGTTCTTCTGTTGAGAACACCTGCCAAATATATGGTAAAGGTGCATCCAAGAATAAATAAACCTTAAACGTCAAGTTACGTTAAACATTTTTTAAAATTGAATAATAAAAAGTTGTTTTTTATAGTATTTTATACTATAACTAATATAAGGTGTAAACAACTGTCTCAACCCAAACCCAACTTCTCAGTTTTTTATTAAATAAATTGTAGATTATTTTTTAAAATGTTGACCAACTCACCCGACTTTCCCCATGTATAAAATGGCGATTATGAAAATTGTCTTAATTCCGTTATACTTCTCTATTAAGCGGTCGTACAGATAAATTGGCATTTTTCTTAAATTAGTGAATACCATTCTTTTAAGGTTAAGTGAATACAGTTGAATAAAAAAATAAGTATGTAATTAAAGGTTTTGTTTAGGTTTTTCTCTTGTACCTATCTTTTTCGCCATCACTGTACACAGGTAGTTCTTATTGCAGATATTTTTACGTGATGGTAATAGTTACTGCGAAATGGTAATATATAGATGTAGATAAAATATATGATATATGTGTTTACAAAATGCAATAATATACAGAATAGTTTCTTTTTCAATATTATAGCCCAGTATAAGCTGAGGCCGACGTAAATTATACTAAATCACTTTATTTAATGCCTATAAATCTGCTTACGGTATCTTAGTCAGACCTCTATTTTTTCTAAACAGGAAAGCCTGATTCACTGCACCTACCACTTTCAGCCTTATCGACTATTTATCTTTAGTATTGACTGATTTACGTTTTTCAGCTGCCGACCGGCCACCACTTCAATCTAAGTCTCTTCCGCATGAATGAAAACGACACGGGTACGGAACATGGGTTAAAGGAAGAATTTCCGTAATATACTATGTATTGACAGAAGAGGTAATTTGTAAAAGGCCTACAACTTGAGGATAGTCAACGCTCATTACCCGCCCCTTTATAATTAGATCTTTTGCGGTTATACTGAAAATTCGTTGAATATGGTTGTTAATCGAAAATATACTTAAGACAAAATCCATTCAATTTGAATATGGTATTTAATTACTTGGTAGCTTAACATATACCTAATTATATTAAATAGTTGTATTTCTTGCTACTTGTTCAACCTTTAGTAAGTACATGCTATTAATACACTGAAAAAAATAGATAATGAATGAAATTCTTTTGTAGCCGTGATATAAGATCCCACAAGGTTCACACTTGAAGCCTTCGTGCTTTAATGTTTATTTAAATAATCTCTTGTCAATGCTGAACTGTAGAATTGCAGCCTATGCTGATGATTTTACTTCAGAAAAACCTTGATATTGTATATCGTAGGTGCGATTGGAATAAGATTTAAATTTTAAAATTAACCTCCCTCTCAGTAAATGCACTGTTGCCTCACAGTCGAAGTGTAAGACCACGTACTATCAGAAAATAAAGTCTTGAATCACCCACTTTTGTCAATAGCTCTTACCGTCGTTTATATTATATCGAAAATTGAACTGGTCAACTATTGGAAGTTTCCAGTTTTCTTTATTTCTATTGGTATCTTTTCTAATAGTGATGAAGAAAATTTAGTTGAAATAGATTTTTTGTTTTATACGATATTGAGACGACCCAACTATATTATGAATAAGTACATTTAGAAATTATCTGTTCACCAGAAACACAGCAGGGGTGAATCATACAAGGTATAAATATAAATGAACAAAACATATAGCTTTCGTATGATCGTCATAAGGATATGTTCCAGATTGCGAAAAACCTATTTTTAATATATTTTAATTTTAATGCATTCATAATTTGATGATCAATATTAATATAAACTGCACGGAGTATAAATACATACACTGAAAAAATTGAAATGTCGGCATAACACAAAATATTATTTTGAATTTTTTGCATTCATTCAACTAGTTTTGGTTTAAATCAATACATTTAAATTTTATTCGAAAACAGTAACCTCATTGGAAGAAAATACATATTTTAGCTGAATTATATATATATATTAATTCAAACAATTATTTGCTTTAAACGTCAGTGAAACTATAAAATTAAGTTAATTGAATGCGTATCTGCAGATTTGAAAGAACATTTATTTTCGTTTTCAAACAACCTTTGACGTTATCTCACACACAACTAAAATTACGAAAATATATACATTGATTATTAACTCAAACAGTAGTAGTATTTACAATAAAGTACCCTTAAATTTCGTTGACTAGTCAAAACGTGCTACTGTCATTGGTTAAATCTTACTTTCAATTTTGAACCAAAATGGTTCAGGCAACATTCAGGTTATTAGATGAACCACCATTGTACATTGTTTCGACAACATTAGTGCAACTAATTCTGCGTAATTGAATTAAACATTCCGGTGGTTTGAGCATATTTAAATACAAAAATTTGTCGAGTGAACCAATTATTGGTAGAATCCACACATTTCTTTTTCTCGGTGTAGTTTCAACCTTCTAAAAAATAACTGTAAATAAAAATCAATATTCTTAACCACCAACATACAAAGCTAATCATAAATCACAAAACAAATAGTGCAGACTGTATATGTAAAGATGAAATATCAATACATATATAGTTATAGAGAAGAGGGAATATTACATCAAGTATTAGTAATAACTAATACTCGATCTTCAGAAAAGAAATATTGCCCGAAATGTATAATCCCTTTCCAGCACGGGCGGTGCACAGGGACGTATTCAATACTTTACTACACACAGGAAAATAGCTTTCTACATTCAAGAAATTTATTTACTCAAAGCATACACGAGTTTAAACGAAATGGTATAATATATTTACTTCGACTCACTCTCATTTTGTTGAATGAAATAATAGGTGTGAGGTTCAAGTAACATCACATTCTTAAATTTCACGCAGGTTAGGGGGCATAAAAGACTTTGTTAACACCTCTCAAGCGTTAATTTGCGTATTAAATGTTGTAAGTGCGGGTGCCGGTGATGGACCTGTTCATCACCTGATACAATTTGTTTTCGTAAACTCCGAATATAACCTACAAATTTCGTATATAGTCGGTTACAACCTGTTTGTCCGATTCATTTTTCTTAAATGATATATTAACATTCTTCAATATATTTCAATGAATAAAGGGAAGGATTAAAACTTTATTAAAAATTTTCTTTTAAATTGCGCATGTGTATAATTGAATTTTACCGGATGTGGTTCCTTGAATTTGATATTCAACATCCTAGGGTTGGTGTACTAGTGACCACGTGACTTCCACTTGTCCAAACACTGAAAATACAACTCAAATCACACCCATACGACGGTGTTGCCTGTTACTATTTGTTTGTTTAGAACTGTGGTTTTAATTAAACTTGTGTATTATTATCTTGAATTTTATATATAGTTATTAAGTTATGTGTGATATATTAGGGAGAAAATGTCGAACGAACTATTGTATGTAAGAATACGAGATAATGGGCATTTCATATGGTACCATTTCATACCCCATGTAACCGCTGCTAAAAACCATTACTGCGCGGAGTGGTATAAGAAAAATTGAGTTCGTTATCACTTACATAGTGTGATTAAATATACATTAAATGGTACATCACAATTTTGTAGAATAAATACCTATATTTCTTTTTAGAGAAAAACAATTCCAATAAATGTACCTTTTGTTGCAACATTTCCTAGATACTAAATTATACCTAGTCATTATTATAAGGCATATGCAGTAAAGATTACAAATTCTGAAGTTGTTCCATTACATACTTTAACTACTCAGAATCCGACTATAGAACACATTCTTACAACAGGTACATTTATTTCAGAGCCGAGATATTTATAAAATTGGAAAATATTTTATCTACAATATAAGGCTGTTGAAAGAATTGTTTGCTTTTAAATCTCTGTTCAATTTCTTGGTACACAATAAATTCGCTTGGAAAATATAGTTGATATAATATATTTATTACTATCAATTTTTGTAGTAGATTTTTTAAATAAAAACTGTTTGGAATATAAATGTTTTATTACGATATACTTTAGAAATCCTGTTGGAACAAATTTACAGGTTGATGATTTTGCGTATATCCTATTAACTGTAAGATGTTCCCCTGGAGGTAAGACGAGAAGAATATATCCGGTTTGCTACACATACTGGCGTGGTTCATTCAATAGAGTAAAGTAATCCTATTCCTTTTGAGAAGTGTGTATCTCAGGTTTTGCTTCGCGTAAGGAAACAATTCTCAAAAGAATTTACATGTTCTGTGGGTTCTTTTGAGAATTGTATCAATACAAGGAGCAAAACCTGAGATATGCACTTCCCAAAGAAATAGTTTTATTTACTCTATTGAATCAATTACACTCCTTAATCTAAGACATAATATTTTGATTAAAATATGTCACTTACTTTAATATAACTATACTTACTTACCTAAAGTAGGCATAAAGTTGGTTAAGTCTGTTTCTTGAGCCAACAGGGGCGTACTTAATTTAAGAAGACAATTATAATTCCTTTAAGGATATCGCATACAAAAATCACATAATGCTTACTTCTTTTAAAAACAATATGAGCTGATTGGAATACCCAAATTACTTAATTTAAGAAACTTTATTTTTAACACAAGGAAGAATACTTTTAACTTAACTTGCTAAAGCATTTCGTCTAATAAGTTTACTTACTTGTTTTAAATACATTTGCCATCTTTGGTAAAAGATGCATTTTTTTAAACAAATAAACTATTTATTAAATGTAGTGTCTATTTCAAGAATTTTTTTTTCAGTAAATATTTTCTTGCGTATATATAAACGTGCGGTTGCCTTCCTTAGATTAAGTAATTTTTACTTATTCTAAATAATGTTTGCTCTGTGTGTATTTTAGAATAGTAAATGTTAATTGTAGGCATGATTTGAATTAAACGAAACAAATTTGCATAAATAGTTCTCCACCTAAGATATTCCATTTTTTTTTCGAATACCGCCCATTACCTCATTTACATAATTTCTGGGTACCTACGGCATCAGTTAGTAAATATTCCCCGATAATACTCAAAAAACAAATCGTTATATGGATGGATAAACTATAATAAACAGTTGCAATATACTGGGCAACTGTATTTCGCACTTATACCTATTAGGTCGAGAATCACTAGGTTTTATTGCTTTCCGATTCATTACTTTATTTTTAGATAGTACATATGTACGTATTACCTGTAAATTCCTGTATCTGTGATCTTGGTGTGTTGTTTGACTCATAGTTATCATTTACTGATTACACTACTCACACTAACTCTGGCTCCAAAAGTCTGGGGTTCCTAATACAATACTGCAAACACTTTACTCTTATAAATGTCAATCAGATCCTCGTTTTTGCTTTTGCTAGATCCAAACTCGAATATGCTTCAATTGTGTGGTACCCTATTATCTTTATCAGCAATTCAACTTGGGGAAAATGCAGCAACGGCTTTTAAAATATTTATCATTTTTTTTTTGTTGTTTTATTTTATTTAATAATGACAAATTAACCTATCGACGTTTGATCTGAAGATGGCATCATAGCCGAAACTAGTCATCAATATACACTCCGCCAAAAAAGTATCACATAAACTAAAAAAGGGCATTTATGAACCAAGATATTTTTATACGTTCACAAAAAGTTTGCCTCGTGTATGTGAACTATAAAAACACTAACAAAATAATGGAACTTAGCGTTTTTACTTTATTTTTTTCCTAAAAGAACACATTTAGAAAAATGCATATGTGTAAGGTTTGCTCAGTTGTTTATTGAAAGTCTTCCTATACGGACAAATTTTAAAGTGCGAAGTCAGAGTTCTGTACCAACGCTTTTAAAACTAAAATGAGCAATTTAACTTCAGAACAAGTGGCTGCTATAGTTGCTTTAATCGAAGATGGACGATCTCAAGCATACGTTGCTAATTTGATAAACATCAATCAGTCAAGTGTTTCTAGAGCCGTAGCCAGATATAGGGAAACAGGCATTTACAGTAGAAGACCTGTACCAGGTCGTCCAAGATGTTCTACTCGCCAAGATGACCGCTATTTACTACTACAAGCATTACGTCGAAGACATGTAACTGCGAGACAATTGCAGAACGACTTGGCTAGAGTCAGAAATACCCGTGTGAGTACTCAAACTATTCGGAATAGGTTACGACAGAGTGGATTAAGAGCTAGAGTAGCTGTAACAGCCCTCGTCTCACTAGGAACCACCGAGTGGCTCGCTTAAGGTTTGCCAGAGAACATGTAATTGGAACATTAATGACTGGGCCAATATACTCTTCACAGATGAGTCAAGATTAGGTCTTTACACCTCAGATAGGCGTATCTCAGTGTACAGACGAGACGGTGAGCGCTATTCGCAGTGTAATATCAGACCTAGACCTAATTTCGCTGGTGGCTCTATTATGGTTTGGGGAGGCATCTGTTTAACAGGTCGTACAGAGTTAGTACCAGTAGACAGAGGTACACTGACTGCCCACAGGTATATAACGGACATTTTAGAAGAACATGTAGTACCATATGCGCCAATTATAGGAAACGAATTCATGTTAATGCACGATAATGCACGACCGCATGTTGCAATAATCGTCCAGGAATACCTTAACGATGTTGGTATTCCAGTTTTAGATTGGCTTGCGGTAAGTCCGGACATGAACCCTATCGAGCACGTGTGGGACCTCCTTCACAGACGGATACGAACCCAAAATGTTGCCCCAGCGGACGTGCATGGACTAGCAAATGCTCTCCGTGACGAGTGGGAGAATTTGGATCAGGCTTATATACGGAGGTTAATCGAATCTCTGCCAAACCGTATGCGAGCGGTCATAAGAGCCAGAGGTGGCAATACTCAGTATTAAACGCTACTGTTATGACATTTTTCTTTCCAAAGTTATAATTTCTTGTTTTAATAAAAATCTCAAGTATGAGTTCTTGTTTTTATTTGGCCTGTATTTTACTTAAACAATCATAGAAATTATATCTTAGAGCGCATTAAAGTATATTTACAACTTTATGCTACAAACAAAGATTATGCGATACTTTTATGATTCAAAACTAAATTATGCGATACTTTTTTGGCGGAGTGTATAATAATTTGAACGTAAGAACGTAGTTTTTACTACTTAAACCTCACCTACCATATACGTTCATTCGGATATACATTACATCATTTATCATTAGATTGGATCATATTTATTCACCTCCCGGAATTAATTATGATGATTTACTTGCAGGAATAATTTGACCTATGTCGGTCGTCGAATATTTAATGCCAACGGTTGTTTTCGTTATAAATTTATTCAAAATGAAGTTGATTCGCTCCCACTGCAGTCTCATATTAATTTCACATTTCCACACTTAATGGATATGGTAGCATTCGTATTGCTAAAACTTGATCTACTATATTTATAAGTGCTTACCAACATACGTGGCTAATACATTTAATGGCATCTTTGCAGATCCTTTCATTTCTTCAGTTTGTTTATGTTTTTGCCTTTTTCCTTTCCTAATTGTTTTCTAGAGTTAATTTTTCGCTGTAGTTTCCCTCGGCGCCTAGCTATTAGTTCAATGTCACTTGTTAATTGTAGTTTTAGTACATATTAACCTTTAAAGTTGCGTTATCGGATTTTATCTTTATTGTATACATACTGCTATGTTATTTCCTGCTAAACAAAACCCACAGAATCATAATATCGACTATAAAATTGGTTATGTGAATGTATTTTTATCTATTTATTTATTTTTGTCAACGTATTTAATAATTTAAACTAAAAACTTACTTATTTCGTATCTAATTCAATTAATGCTTGTAACGATGAATTTTAGGGCATGTGTATGTCTTTCGATTAATGTTCGACAAGGGATTTTTATGCTGTCGTATCGTTGGAAACGATTTCTATGATCGTTGCCGGGGTCCTTTTGTCTTGGACATATTGAGTTTGTTGAAAACAAATGTGGGGCACTTCTTTTTCGGTTTTTCCTGGATGTGGTTACTTTTCGTATATTTACCTAGAATTTTGTAATATGTATAACACTGTTAAGTCTATAAGAGTTTTCAAATTTACTTACAAGAATGAGAGTATTACGTGCATAGTGCTAAGATGATGATGGATGGTCATTTCGAGATTTGGGGTGGCCTTTCGTCTAATCCTGGGGTTTTGAAGACCAACATTCGAGGCAGTTTGCTGTGAGACCGTTGGAATACCATTTGGAAGCGGATATGATTGTTTTGAATATGGAGTTATTATTTGAATTAAACTAGAGCAGTTTTCGTGCCTGAAGTAAGCGATTTTATCATCTTTAGAATTTATAACCAGCATATAATGCATATAAGGGAATTTGAGGTTATATTTGTTTAAATGATAACTGTAAATCTTGTGAAATTGGTTATGTGAGGTTGTATTTGATTCTATGGGTTAATTTCACGAGCAGTTTAAGTTGGCATTTGATTTAGTAATACATGGTTTATGACGTGAATTTTGCGGGAAATTTGAATTGTATTTATGATATTAAAAACGAGAAAAACGAGTTTTTAGTTTGGATTAAGATTATAGAAATTTTATTATCGCGTATCTAAGATAGTAAAGAACTTACTTACCCTGAAGGAATCTTTAGAAGATTAATTTCTTTGTAATCTAATTCGAGGAGATTTGAAATAAATAAATTACACTATATTTTTGTTCCTTTTATTCAATGTATTACAAGAACACCACTAACTAATAACTACTACAGTCACATTAAAGATACTTAAATGTTATAACCTTTATTGATAGAGTAATCAATGGTTAAGCGGAGTGTGACTACATCCTCCCACGTCCCGAGTGTGACTGATCACATCATCCTATTTGAGATCATATCTTCGGAATGAATGAGAGTATAATAGATGACGCTGAGTGGTGTTTAGTAGAATAAAAACAGTTGTTTACTTGATAAAATTTAATTAAAATTTAAAAGATTTATCTAGAAGTTTCGTAGCAATACATTTATTTGTGTTTTGGCCAAAGCACCGTAGGCTTAATATTTTCTGAAAACAGGTCAGAATGTTAGGTCTATACTAATAGTGTTCGATTAACATGGATAATTATTGCATTCCAAACGTAATCCTTGTGGTATAAATATATACTCAAATACGTGCATATTAACAAAAACTAATGTCTTGTTCAGTTCATTTATACATTCTATATTATAAATGCTGTGAAGGGTGGACGATATGTTAGAGAACTAGATGGCAGGGTGGTAAAATATTCCAAGTCAGTTCACCTCCGCATATGTAATTCCTAGCACGCGCAACGATATTTCATCTCGGCAAGCGGTGTATCCACTGGTTCCAATGTCGTTTAGACTTTGCGCCATTGAGTCGGCCTAAAAAATCGATCAGAAGACTGCTCTGGAAAGCAAATAGAACGACCCAGAAAGATTCCTGGCGCTATTTATAAAAGTTACCGCGTTATTGTGTGTAGAAAATTTATTATCAATCTAAAGTGAAAACAGGCTGGTTCAAACAAAACCCCAGAAAAAAAACCATATACCTTTTTATACTCTGCCAGTTTCGGAAACAAATATTGAAAGATGTAAGAGTTACGTAAGTATTTCAGAAAAACTAAGATGTATTTCGAATTTAAAATATGTGTTTTAAATATAAAATTAAATGTTGTGAAAATCAAAAGTGTACATAGAATATGATGTTAAAAAGTGTCCGCACCAATTAAATCGTTATACCGCACGAACCATCCCAACTAGAAACAGTTATATACATCGTTAAATGTATGAAGCGCACGCTTCTGTTTGGAGTAGAGGTGGTTTCTGCTGTATATCTTATTATACTGTTTATCTTCCTTCGTTTCAATGATTTGTAATAGCTCTATTATTGTAGTGCTCTACTTGTCTTCGTTCGCAATCCCTATTTTCATTTGGTGAGCGGGAAACCTTCTACGATTAAAAATTAATCTTGTTATTTGAGTACACGTACTCTCGCGTACATGCTCGCGCAATAATCGCGTGCGTTCAATACATTTTATCGATCTTTGGGTATCGCCCTCTCATTTATATTCTTTTTTTTATTTTTCTGAAATTGTGTCCATATATGTGGTGTTTGGTATTGAGTTAATTCTGATTTGTTTGAAAAAATGTGGTCGCTATTTCGTTACATTTGACAACTACACAAAATCGAAGAAAAAACTCATACTTTAAACTTAATGCATATGTACGTTTCTAGGTTGTATGTTACAAGATTAAATAAAACAAAATCAAATTATTTGTGGGCGTATTCTAAGGTTAGGTGAAAGCATAATTAGGGAATCCGTCTCAAGGTCACCATCAACATTAAAATACATACTGCCCGGCTTGTAACAAATGGTGGACATTATGAATATGTACCATAAATATTATACTCAAGATCAAGATCCAACAGCCTTTTGTTGCCTTTATAGGTAGAAAGCTACTGCATTTTAAACGATTGCTTTAGTTTGTTAATAGGTACTCATATATTTGTATTCAAGTAACTGAATAAAGAGTCGTTTGGATTGATCAAAAAAAATTTTTAAGTCAAAAAATATTCTATAAATAGTTTAAGGATATTTTATTTTAATAATAATAATTTATTGACACCATAAGACAGCAGAAACATGTATAGGTTTCGTCATATAGGTAACATTACACAATTATAATATTAAAATGAAAATAAAAACTAAGAAATAAGAATATATATGTCTACACATATTCGTCCAATGTATAAAAAGCACCTTTAGATAAATAATCTTTTATAGATGTTTTCAACTTTTTGATATTTTCGCAATCCTTAATCCGGACAGGTAAAGCGTTAAATAATTTTAAACCTATACATTCTGGTGACTTCTTGATTACATTTTATCTAGCAAAAGGAATGCGAAAATCCCCATACGATCTTCTCTTGTAATGGTGATCGTCACCATTTCTAACAAATTTGTCCATATTTTTAAGAACATACATTTCCAAAATATATACACTTGTAAGTGTTAATATTTTGTAGTCTTTAAATATGTTCCTACACGAATGCGTTGTACCCACTCCTGCAATTATTCTTAAAATGCGCTTCTGCGCAATGAAAACATTTCCCACTAATGTTGAGTCGCCCCAGAAACATAACCCGTAACGCAATCTAGATTCAACTAAAGCGCAATAGATCGTCACAAGTTGTTCTGGTGTTACTACGTATCTCACGTTACGGAGAAGGTATGCCAAGGAGTATAATTTAGCAATTAGTTGTTCATAATGACCTTTCCAATTTAAATTCTGTTCTAGCACTAACCCCAGGAATTTACTTTTATCCGCTTGTGCGATTAGATCATCATCCACCCGAAGATCCACTGATGGAGCAACCCTCTGATAATTATAAAAAATTACGAAATCAGTTTTATTTTTATTAAGCAATAGACCGTGGTTGCATAGCCAGGTCTCCAGATTGTACAATAAATCATTGCACCGATCTCTTTCAGACAAAATTATAGTCATGCCATCCGCATAAAAATTAAAGTTGGCGCCCGCATCTACAACAATATTCTCTACATCATTTATATAAAGTAAAAAGAGAATCGGGCCAAGTACCGACCCCTGCGGGACACCTAATTCATTCCTTAAACGTGTCGAGGTAATCATTTCATTGCAGCCTTCTAAATTAAAATTAATGGAAACATATTGCTCTTTTCAAAAATTAATGGAGTGATTGTGATTATCAAAAAAATTATAACAAATCTAATTGTCAAGAAACAGAATATAGTGTAATTTCAATTAATTTTTGAATAGCAGAGAGCTTGGGATACTTAATGTGAATTTAAAATAACCCCATAATTCACATTTTACCACGTAATCTACCACATTTTGAATTGTGTGCAATAAAATACAATTTATTTCTAAAAGATAGTGTTTTCACATATATTATTATTATTATTTGCTTTCCAGTTGTCAGTATGGCTTTAGGCCTGGCGTGTCCACGGCGGATGCTGTTTATGATTTCTTATATCATATTTTTGAAAACATTAATAATAAACAAATAACTGCCACCATTTTCTGCGGCTTATCTAGAGCCTTTGATTGTGTATCCCATTCCATTCTTCTTTCTAAACTTGAAAGATGTGGTTCCTGAGGTAAAGTTAACGACTGGTTTCGCTCGTATTTATCTGATCGTTGTCAACATGTAAGGTTGAGGGTTGAGAATGACTCCGTAAATTCAAAAGTTAGCTAAGTCGTTTGTGGTGTGCCGCAGAGCTCGGTGCTGGAGTCAATGTTATTTCTAGTATTTACTAATGACCTGGCGCATTTTGCCCACCAATCACACACGGTTCTCTTCGCTGACGATACTTCTTTTATGTGGCATGCCTCTAATCATAAGGATTTGGAAAATTTAATAAATACAGGAATTTCTAAAGTCTGCCAGTAGCTAGCACCAAGCTACTAATAATCAATAAGATCATCCTTAACACTAGCAAATACAAATTATTACCTTACAAGCATCAAACTAACATTAATATTTTTATCAATAACCGTCTTCTTTTGCCTTCTTCTGAAGTTAGATTTTTGGGTGTTGTTGTAGATGCCAGCTTGGGGTGGACCGAGCACGTGCATCACCTTTCTAGAAGCTTGTCATCTTCTTGTTAAGCCCTCAGAGTCATAAGGCAGAACCTTGGTGAGCATGTTGCAAGAACAACTTACTATGCACTCTTTAAATCACGTATGCGATATTGTCTTCCTTGTTGGGCTTTCACCACAGCAACGAACTTATTAGAAATTTTCAAATTACAGAAGCGGGCAATGCGCTTGGTCGGTGGAGTAGACAGTAGGACTCACTGTCGACTCTTATTTGTTTCTCATAAGATTCTCCCTTTGTCTTCTTTAATTATATACGAGTCATTGAGTATTGTGTATAAACATAAAAATAGGTATACTGATCGTTTAGACATTCATTCTCGTACCTGTAATAACATTAATATTGCAAAGACAGACACATCTCTTCCATTTAGACTCCATTCCATTGTAGACTCTTCCAACTTCCAACACATTTCGTCGTAAATTAAAGACTGTATAACTGAAGCAAGCTTTCTACTCATTTGATGAATTTATTAATTACAAATTTTATTGTGTATATGCTTCTTCATTTAATTTAATATATATAAGAACATTTTTATTTAATCATGATCAATTTTTTGTATTGCTATTATTTATTAATTATTGTCATTTTTATTATTCTTGTCAGACAACTGCATGTTTAATTACAATATAATATATACTATACTATTTGAATTCTTCTTGCAAAGAGTAAGCTATGGAGTTCCGTGAGCCAAGCGGTTGAGTCTCTAATTTACTTTAGCTAATAAAACAGGATTCTTGAGAAATCTCTACAAAGTTCATCTTAATAATTGCGTTTTAGGGAAGCCCCATTATGAGAGGAAATAGCCGAATAATAACGTTAACAAAAAAAGTTAACCGAGAACGTAGCCCATAATCCCCAATGTGCACATTAAAATTGCTTGGAAGGACCAGAGAACTTTGCAATCTACGTGTTACTAAATTAAGGTTCTATCTCGTAGCAGAAGGTATTAAATATTAAACATACAAATCGATTACAAATTCTTTTCAGTACATACCACAGGATGTTGCATTGTGTAAAATGAAAGCTTTACTAACCTAGATGTTTCAGTACCTATATGTAGTTGAACATGGATTTATATCGTGCAATATTGGACTCTACAAAGCTTTTATAGAAAATACTTTTTTTTTTTAATTAGAAAAATCAAGCTGTAATTAACGAATAGACATATGTATATACATTCAATAAAATCACATAGTATAATATAAACACCTATAAGTAGGAAAATAAAAAATTAAAATCGTTGGAAACAATCTAATTTGGAAATAGAAGTAACTTTGTGTCCTATAATGGCAACAAGTCTGAGGTATACGTCTCACTGCTATTTTATATATTAAATAGCAGTGGTCAAAGGTTGGAACCTTGTGGGACTACAGAAGTTGAGATGCATACCACAGACTTGTAGCCATTATAATACACAAAGTTACTTCTATTTTCCAAATAAGTATTCTCCGATTAAATACAGCATTCTGGCGTATGCGAATGATATTAAAATTTATCATACCATTGATGCCTTTGACGACACTGCATTTATTCAGTGAAAAAAATGCTGCTATATGTCTTTTACTAGACGAGCTAATAGACTTCCGTCCACCTACACTGCAAGGACTTTAGAACCACTGCCTCACTTATATCTTTTTTACGGATTAGTTCTTAGTTAGTTGGAATATGGCGCAGTAATCTAGTATCGTTTGAATATTTAGATTAATGCAATTGAACGTGTACAGCGTAAGTTCTTGAAATATTTGTCCTTTAAGATTGACGGAAGTTGCGTGGTATAGACTATAACCAATTTTTGGATAGACATGGATGTGAATCTTTTTTGATTCGCCTACTGTCTAAAGTTTAGAGTACCAAGAGTGACGTCAAGATTGACACAGACCTTTTCCTTCTCAATAGCAAGACCTAACTTGCTTTGGAGAGCGCCGCTTACGCATTTCGCTACAAATCTAGATCGCTTGTGCCGGGATCCGTTTCTTTCTTGTCCTTAACGTTTATATTATTGTTCTTTTTGTGATTTTTTTTTTGTATTTATACCCTGATTATGTGTTATCCCTAGGCACCAAGTAAGTTGCTAGTTAAAATTTTACAAAAATACAATACAATGATACAGTATTTATATAAGCCAAGTAAAATAAATATTAATAGTAGTAAATTTTTTGGATAATTCATATTTAGTAGAGAATAATAAAACAATACATATATACCGGGTGTTTCAGCCCATAGGTTTCGGGCCGCAACTTTCTTGCTTTTATAGATATATTTCAATAAAATCGGAAATGTTACATCTATTGCAAATACTTATATTCTAGTTTATCAATTTGAGTTTTACCAGAAGTAGGTACGACCAAATTAAAAAAAATTAAATAGGGCATCTTGTGCAATCGTGGATTAAGGAATGACCGCCTAAGTTGCAGTGAGCGAGATAGCGCTACCCTCGATGCATTCGCTAAACACATTCCGCTGTCATTTTTAAAGTCTGCAAGTATATATTTAGTATATTTGGACCCTACGTTATTCTAGCAAGGGAACACCAGCGCCTGTCATATTCCGATTTCCATGAAACTTTACATACAGACTGAAAAAAGTAACATGGTAGAAGCAGTATGCAATTGTTTTCTGCCGAAACGCCTGCTTTAAGGGTAGGTATAGCTCCCCTTTTTTTCAGGAATATTTTCGGAAGTATAACAGATATTAAAAAACCTTTTTTACCATAATTTTCAGCAGATTACATGGTCCCAAGGATGACGTAACCCAATAATGGAAGCCGGTGTTCCCCCATTTTTATTTTAACTTCTTTTTCTCATTTTTCAAAAAAGGCGCTTGTACGTAGAAAACGACTATGAATAACAAATTCAGAGAAATTAATAATCAAGAAATACTAATAAATATTTAAAATAAGTAAACTGTTCTATTAATATAAGTACATCAAATAAAATACTATCAGATGCATTTACTAAACGAGTTCATTTAAATTTTATATATATATATTTTTAAAGATAAAGAAGTAAACAGGCACACACTTATATAATTTGACGTTTTGAATCCATTTCATCTAATCAGGAAGACCTATCCAAATTGCTATCTGATATCCTCAAATTCAAACAAAGATGAAACGCAGGGGAAATGAAACAGGTCTCCTCGGCAACCCTAACTCGACTTTATAATTCATACCAACAGCTAGCTCATATCTACAGCGTTAAGTATTTTCCCTCACGAATACCTGATATATTAGATCTGTTCCCTTTGAAGTCTTGCAATACTTGAATAGGTATTAAATTAATGACTTTAATTATCTGAAACCGTTTTAATTAGTGTTCAGCACTTCTGGCTAAAAAATACCGAGAAGGCTTCACCGCGCGTGACTTTGTTGTGTTTTTAATTTAAACTAACGGTTACTGTTAATTAAAGAATATGAAATGGATGCAAGAGCAGATAAATTCAACTATTAAAATAAATAAAAATATGTAAAAAAGTTAATCAACTAAAAAATACTATTTATATTAAGATTGATTCATAAATTATTGCAAAAATTGATTAAGTAGAATATAAACTACTTATGTGCAGAATGATCAATCTCAGTTAGGTAGAGGTAAAAATGGTTAAATTTTATATTTACTGCTGTGAATTTCTAATATCGGGATATTTCTCGGACAGTTATAAGATTGATCACTTCGTATGTAGAGGCGTGGTTTAGCTACAACTAGAAAGGGTCAATAACTTTTAGTGGTAGGTTATTTGTTTTCGTGTTGTTTAGGTGCCTATACTTATTGAATTAATAAAATATTTTATTGATATGATAATAAAAATAATAAAACGTAATATGTCCGCCATTTACACGATAAAATACTAACGACTATATGTACAGTAGAACCTAAATTCCCTGCATTGCCAAAAATTCATAGCAATGAATAAAAACCGCGAATAATTAAAATGTAGGTATGTTTCCTTAGGCAAATGCACATTTCATTCGTATTGTTCCAGCGATTTACAAAAAACAACAACACTAGTACGCATATTTAATAGGAACGTTATTGGGTATAAATATCTCCAGCAATAAAATATGTATAATGTCCAGCCTAAAATGAGAAAAGGGATCTAGTGACCGATGGATTTTTCATTAGTTCAGGCATAAAAAGGTATGCTTCTTCTACCGAAGGTACTACTCAATCACACATTTTTGATATTCATCAAAATACTTGTCATAAGAATGTCTTTAAATTGCATAAGGTAAAATGTAGTTTTAATCGAGATTTACACATTAAATTAAAAGTGATTGCAAGTTTGATTACGGCAGTAACTAACAAGAAGTGTATATGAACACAACTATTAATCACTGATAAAATAAACTGTAAACTTGGTTTGTTACCTTATTGTATTTTTAATTTAATCTATTGCCTATTCTTGAGCTAAACATGATAATTAAAGCACGAATAACTGAAACTGCCTACATTCACGGATAAAAAATAAATCGCCATACTAATAACCAGCACAGAGATAATCGAAGTTTTACTGTACATATTAATTCAAGATCAAAAGAAAAGAACAAAACAGAAAGAATATGTTACTACAGTAACAACACTAATATTCATTATGTAGCTGGGTACATAAATTATTGAAATCCTTTGACATTGGTTTTCGTTTAAGAGAGTAATGTTTATGTAATGCGAATAAAAGTTCTCGAGCCGCGTAGCGGCGAGTGATTCAAAGTAAGAGCATTACAAGTCATTGTGGCACACGTTTTTTACAGTATTTTTTTTCTAATTTGTACATTAATCGCCCATATCACGTTCCGGGAAGAGTCCCACTAGTGCGTTAATATCTCATTACAGCACAGTGTGCGGTTATATTCATTTCAGCACTACGTTGTCGTTTGTTTTAGCTTTATGGCAACATCCAATTAGAAAAAATAATATTCGTATATTGACAGGGATCTCATCAGCTAATTGTAAACCGAAAGAACTTCTGAGCAGGCTTAAAATAGCAGAGCAAGCCGAATGTAGATTTTGTGGAGAACAGGAGGAAACATCCATCGACCTACTGTGAAATTTGCGTTGCACAGTACATCTCGAAGGTCAAAAAGCTATACTCCGCTTGGTTTCCAGGTTGAAGCCACGTCTTGGAGATGCTTCTGCACGACGCTGCGTCCGCATTCGTATGAGGCACTTCCAGGATTGCTACTTCTGTTCTTGTTAACCTGAAACTGTTGCATTCTCCAGGACACAGTTTCAACACGAAAACCAAGTGTATAGCATGGACAACTACCGCGAAAGTCGACGAATATGATTGACCGGAAAAATGTTTACACGAGTTCTCAATACATTTCAGCCGCAAAATACACGATCAAAAAAATCCGTATAACTTGTATCAATTGTTTATATCGGAACTGTAATTTTAAGCTTAATTCTGATCGGTATAAAATACTAATGCCAATTTGTTTCCATTAGAGAATTATATTACGTAAGCGCCAATGATAAATTAAATTAAAATTAGATAATAGAAAAGCACACTCATCCACGGAATTGATGGATTTGTATACCTTTACGTCATTAACATATCTAAAATAATCGTAGTTCAAATCCATTAGGGGACATATAAATATTGTACAATAACGGTGCAAGAATTGATCCTTGTAGAACATCAGACATTGATCAACCATTATAAAAGACATAAATGCTTTATTTCGACAAGATCCCATCACTTGAATAAAATATATAAAATATTATTGTGTAATATTGTGGTCAATAGAATAAAAAATCTCAATACTAGTCTATAGCGCATCTACGTGAATTCATAAATCCGCGTCGGCGAAGAGATATCATTGGCGTTATGGTATATACTATAGACACACAACATCTCCAAATATTTTTGCGATGCTGTGAGTGATATTGTAGGCTCATAGTTGCTAATAATGAAATGATCACCCATTCGTAAAAATTTGAAAACCGAAATAATATTACTAATTTTCTCAGAAAATGTCGGATATTAATTTAATAGGTAAATAAAAACCTGTGTAGAGTCGCATACAAATAAGTTTTGTATACGATCATCACCAGAGATAATCTCAAGTAGTGAAGCACTTAAAATTGTCTTCATAAAAAAATAAGATCTGTCATACGATGTATAAGACGAAATTAACGTTTGAATGCAATTGTATTTGGAGTAAATATTCCTGATATTCTTTCGTCATTAATGCATTTTCAAAAAGAATTAAGGTTAAGCGTATAAAACATATCTCATAAATACTAAACTTCTGTTAAGAATGTTATATTACTATTTATCAATGTGATATGTTTGCATTGTCAGGGATTTTGAACTTGTTCGTTGGGTTACACTTTTCGCATAAAGTTCACACCTAAAAAAAAAAGGGTACAACTCATTTCAAACAGTATTTATAAAATGTGTCAAAGGAATATTCAGAGCAAAGTACTATTCAAAACTGGTATTTCACAAGGAATAGTAAGAAATAAGATAAATAAGACCATATTTCTTAATTTATCTATGAATTGATGAAGCTGTAGAATATTTATGTTGTTTTTCCATTAAAAATTATAATAAATTCTCTTCTAAAACTAATGCTGATAAACAGTAAATAATCTAAAGCTTTTCACCTATATAATGCAAATATACTTATCTCTGATGTTCTTTGCGTTTGTTTCGTCCTTATTTTGCATTATAGAAAAAGACGTTCATCTTACATTAATTTATTGCAAATTACAATTCCATATTTTTAAATTAAACGTACTTCAAATGCATTTCCAATGAAACATTCGCTCTACAAATTCTATTATAATAAAGTAGAAGCATTAAAAGTTTGTGGCAACGGCAATACAAAATAGGATTCCCCATTTGGGTTTACATTTCCAAACATAATCAAATTAATTAAGCTTTTTTTATATATAAATCAAACAAACATTTGCAGAATTTGTTTCGCGTTAACCTCGTTTACTGAACGCTGGACAAAATCCCTCAGGCTAAGGGTTTCGGTATACATTCTATGAATACTAAACAAGTGAAACAAAATCAGATCGGCCGAAAAGTAATTAGAACGCGACGAGATTACGAGAAGATACTGTCAGGGCAGATTGTGCTTAAAAATATGATGTAGGTAATAAATATTCGCTGATTTGGAGATAAAAGAGGTAGGATACGTTTAAGAGATAGTGAAATTGTTTAACAATGAAACAAAGATAGCCGGATAAATTTGGGTTAGAATATTTCTTTGCGGTTTAGTATTTAGGTACTTGATTTACTATAATCTAGATCAAAATATAAGTACAGCACATGCTATTAAAGTTTTCCAAAGTAATATGTAATTATGATTATTATAATATTAAATAATCAATGTGGTATTTTTATTTTTAGGTAAATTTTATCCGTTAGGCCGATCTGTTGGTGAGCGAAAAATTGGTTATGCACCCTTCCGACTAACCCATCGTAGGCTTTATTGCTCCAATCATATTGGGAGGATGACTGTTCCAAGTATCATAAAAATAATCACTAAGACCCCGCATATAAGGGTGTTAATGGTGCCCTCTATCGTGGACTGTCTAATGACACATAACTGTTAGGGTGCATGTTTAATGACGGCAGAATCATCGTGAAAAATTGCATTCTGGATTAATTGAGTACAGTTGGATCGGTGAGATTACCAATGAATTATTCTGTTGGGGCTTGTATTATTCACTAGTTGAAATGGAAAATGGAGGGGAAGAATCATAGCCATGTGTTTGAGTCATTTAGGCAACGAATATTGCACATCGTAGCAATTGCTATTCAAAGGTTTTAGTAAATTTACAATATTTTTCAACTCCCTAGATGAGCAATTAAGATTGTTGTCATCACGTCCAGCATGTTTATATATACATTTTAAGCTAGTAAGCAAATGTATAATAATTATATTGTATATAATGTAATTACAATTTCGTAGTTACAGCGTCATAAACTCAATTAAATATTCATATGTATGTGTATATATGTAAAATACTATATAATATTCGTCATTAAAATTAAATTAAAAATATAAGGACTCACACTACACATTAAAAATAATTTAATTTACGTTAAATCACAGTTTAAAAATTCCTGTACTGAATAAAAGGCCCTGTCCACAAGTACGGTTCTTAACCATCGCAGGACATATCCAGGCGGGTATGTCGTGACACCGAAAGGGATCTTATTGTAGATTTTGATGCAACAGCTCGTTTCACTCTTACGCATCCGGTGGTATGGCAACATTAAAATTTGGTTTTACATCTGGTGTTATGTAGGTAATGCTGGCGGTCTGCATGCTTATTCCGATTTGCCAGGACATATTTCACACATGAAAGTATGTATACAGTCGGAATTGTAAGTATGGCACTATGCTTGAAGAGATCTTTGCAGCTATGCATCTGATCCCAAATACCGTGCACATGATCTCTCCACGTAAGTAGACCGTTTAATTTTAGGCCTAAAAAGTCAACGGTTGTTTTTTCTTCCTACGTACTTTGTGTTCTAATAATAATAATAATAATAATATTCATTTATTTCCAACAGGCAAGGAGCCCAAGTACAGGAAATATACAATAAAGCTTATAAATTATGTTACAAGCGCAATTACCACTTCCTAACAAAATAATTATTTACTTAAATTTATTAATTCCTAAATTTTAAATAATAATGCACCTAATAAATCAAAGCAAACAGTAAAAAGAAAAAAAAAAAAGCGAAAACTAAATCTCATAATATAACACATAGTGCTTACTTATCAGTGACTTCTGTGCATATCACAAAAAATTTTTCTAATTTCGGCAAATGAGCTGCAGTGTATGTCGCAAAGATTACAAATTAAATTAAAATTTTTGCACATCAAAGATATTGGTGATCTTAATAATACATTTGTTTTACTAACCGGACAATAAAAGCTATGTTGATGACGAGCCGCTAATCTAGGTATTTTAAAACAAATACGATCTAACAGAAAGGTACAGTCGATGATATTATTTAATATATTATACAGTAATTTAATGCACGAGATGTTGCGTCGAGTCTCAAGCGATGTAAAATCAAATCTCAACAACATGTTATCATAGTCGTAACCTCTCTCAGGGTATATTCCATCCACGATAAACATTAGGTACTTTAGGAATCTCCTCTGTACAATTTCGATATTTTGTATGTGTACGTTATAAATTGGGTACCAGATTATTGAACCATACTCTAACTTAGATCTGATTAAGGAGTTATATAATGTTATAAGACAGTTCGTATTGGTGAAATCTCTGCAATTTCTATAAATGAAACCATATATCTGATGTGCACTTGTTACAATCCCATTAATGTGTTCCACAAAGGTAAGTTGGGTATCAAAGGTAATTCCTAGGTCTTTTATGATATTACATCGTTCGAGTACTGTATTTGATGCGACGTAGTCATGATTTACAATATTTTGCTTGCGAGTGTAGGTCATAGCCTTACATTTATCAATGTTCAATTTCAAGTGATTATCGTCACACCATGAAATTATAGAGTCCAAGTCTCTTTGCAACAAAAGGCAATCGTTCAACGACTCGATGTTACAAAAGAGTTTCATGTCGTCATTCTAAGTAGCTGCCAGCTTTTGTTTTGGTTTAACTTGAGGTTATTTGTGTTGTTAATCGAACGTTGCACCACGTGATCTCGGTTATTATTGAATAGAATAGAATATAATAGAATATATTTTATTGTCATCGTTCTGTTTTTATATTTTCTGGTAGTTTATTGAAGAATATGATTCCTTTGTTTGCCGGGCTAAATTCAAATGCTTTCGTACTATGTATAGGTATCTTTTTGTTTATTCCATTGCGTGTCGTCATAGTACTATATATATATCAGAATTTCTTAAAAAGGTATTTTCATTATTTTTCAAGTTCATCAAAATTTCATAAATATACAAACACGCCACGGGGAGAATATTCAGTTGCCTAAATAAAGGACGACAAGAAACGTCAAAGGACTTACACAACATGCAACGTAGAATTTTTTTTGTAAGGTAAAATTTTTTTTAAAACTAAGTGTGGCGCTCCAGAACATAAAAAAAAAATTCTAAGCGAATCAATGCTTACAGCATCCCGACATCGCAGTCCATACGGAGCAGTCGCCAACTAACGCGACAGTGTGGTACAGTGGAGGTCAAATTTTAATATAAAATCCACTGTCAAACCCAAAAAGTTAGCATTATCACTTTGCGGTACGGACTTATTATTACACTACACATACAGGCTGCTACCACCCTCCACCGTCGTCAGCGAAAATCGCATCAGACCCATCTTATCGTGGTTAAGTACTAAATTGGTAGCATCTTACCATCTCATCATATCCCGGACCAACTTGGATGTTAAATTAGAGGTCGATTCAACAGTATCAGTCGTTATAATACAACTTGTATCATCAGCATACTGTGCTAGTCTGCAATAATCAAGCGTCGACTGTAAATCGTTGACACAAATTAAAAATAGGGTGGGACCTAATATTGAACCTTGCGGAACACCGCATGTTAAGTCAATGTAATCGGAACTATATGTCATTATCATATCATCCTGAACGCCCTTAACACTAACCACTGCCTTCCTACCAATCGCGTATGAATAAAACAAATCATAGGCCACCCCGTATATACCAACCGACTCTAATTTTCGTAACAAAAGCGAATGGTCTACCATATCGAACGGTTTAGATAAGTCAAAAAATACACCGGTGACAACATTTCTCTTATCCAAGCCCTCATAAACGTTGCACAAAGCATGTTCAATTCAGCACTGGTGTTCTTTCCAGAAACAAAACCGAACTCCGCGGGTGATAATAGTTTAGAGCGGGTTAAATAATCAACTAATCTGATATTTATCACCTTCTCATATATTTTAGCAAATGCCGAGGGCAGGGATATTGGTCTATAATTTCCTACATCTAGTGCGTCACCTTTCTTATCAATAGGAATGATTGTGGTGTCACCCGCGAACAGAACAGTTCTGGATCGTGGAACAATTTCTGGCAGGTCGTTAATGTATGTTGTGAACAACAAGAGCCTTAGTATTGAACTCTGTGGCACTCCGGATTCTAACTTTTTTCGTTAGGATCGCACCCCATTAAAAGACACTTCTTGGTATCTGTTCGTAAGATACGATTCCAGCAGTAGAAGTGAAATACCCCTTACAGCATAATAGCTCAGCTTCCGCAATAAAATCGTATGGTTCAGTGTATCGAAGGCTTTACTGTGGTCACAAAAGTTTGCAGCAATTTTATCTTGATTGTCAAGACCCTCAGTAATTTCCTCCATCAATTCCACCATGACTGTAACTGCGAATTTGTGTGCCTGGTAACCATGTTGTTCCTTGGACAGGAAACCGTGTTTGTCGAAATAGTTTATTAGCCTGGTTTTTATGACATTTTCAAAGATTTTAGATAAGCTGGGTAAAACCGATATGGGTCTGTAATTCGAGCAATCATCCCTGCTACCCTTTTTGTGTATTGGTGTAATTTTTGCAACTTTCATGCAACCAGGAAAGATACCTTCGCTCAGATATTTATTTATTGTCAATGCCATTGGTTCCGTCACTTCTGCTACCACTTGTTTTAATAATGAAGTTGAATGATCATATACATCCGTAGTTGCTTTATTTTTCAACTTGTTTATTATGCGTGTAATTTCGTCGGGTGTTGTTTCATTGAAGTATACCGATCGGACATTATTTATTTTCTTATTTTTCATAAGTAAGTAATTCACATGAAAACCATAGAGACACGTTAATAGGGTAGCTCTACAAGTATTATTTTTCGTGTTCATTAGTTTTCAAATAAAAATACGGCAATATATTTATTTTATGTTATAATACTCTGCAATTTTTGTTTGTTGGCAATCTCCAGCCACCGAAAACTTGAACGGACTTGGACTTCGAGCAAGGAATCCCCAACTTCTACATTGAAGTTTTAAGTAAACCTTAAAAAGTAAAAAAGCAAACAGGTGTTCTTTTTTAGATTTTTAGAGAACATGACCTCGTAGCCCAAGTACGGAGAACGCAAGATGTTGTTAATTGGACAACATTACTCAACGGTATGTAAAATTTTACATCAAAGAAATTGAAGTTTTCAACAAGCATATTCTTTATACGCCCTAATCAAAGAAGATGGTGATTATAAATTCGTAGCCAGTGAAGGTTAGTTAGCCTCGTAAATGAAAGAAACTACACATCAATAACAATTTACAGCAAAAAAATATCGGCCGGAAAGAAAGCTGCTAAAGATGCCGTAAAAATTGTGCGGCAATTATGACACAAACGTTGCTGGCTTTAAATTAATAAACAAAAGCATTATAGCACTGTGGCTTATCGATTTTTTGAGTAAGTACAAAACTGCCTTACAAAGGTACGGAAAACGCAGAATATGGTTAATAGAGCAACACTACCGAACGGTATGTAAAATGCCAGCAAAATATGAAACGGTACTCGGAAGAACGGGAAAACAGATAATATCAGCCCGGGTATTGTTGAGTCAGTGAATTCGACTGACGGGTTGCAATTATCATAAACAGTTTGCTTTCGTGTTCGCGCAAGATTTCGCGAGAATGTTGAATATATGTATAAATAAGTACGTACATATTATGTATATGCGCATATTAAATATTAATATAAAACGCAAGGAAAACGGTTTCCGCTTTTCGTGTTGTAAGCTTGTTGTAACGCGAGTATTGCATCGAAACTTTCACGATTAAGACAGCATCATCGCTGTTCTTCATATCTTATGATTACGCATAACATATAGTTACTGTTATTTTAATAACCATGCGAATATGATTTACAAAGGGAGGTCGCCAGTTGTTAACCCCAGTTTTGTTCGCAGCTTTGTCAGTTGGTAGTGGGGACTTGCAGTAAATTTTGTAAAATATTAGCCATAGATGGCCAGACATTTACTTTTTTACTACTTTTTAGAGTTTACAGTGATTGCTAGTTTCGCTTTTGTATACTCGAATATACGAGATAGGTTTACAAGCTTCTAGTGGCGTAGTGGTAAAGTCTACTGATGAAAAAAATCATTAAATATAATTACCCACCGATGCTAATTACTATCATCAGAAGCTACCTACAGGGCAGAAACTTCGCAGTTCGGATCGGACACCACCTGACTGCTCCAAGGGCAATTACTGCTGGAGTGCCGCAGGGATCAGTGCTCGGCCGGCACTGTTTAATATCTATACACCAGACCTACCAAACTTCCCCAACAACAACATTGCTCACTCCTGCACGCAACCGACGGCCGTGCAGAAAATCCAAAATCAAATTCCGTTCTATGAGCGCTACCTGAGCAGTTGGAAACTCTCTTTCTATCTATTGGTATTTCCGGCAAACCAAATAATGACATATAAACTATTACATTCCCGAAAATTAGCATACACCGCGCTATCACATTTCAGAAAAGGTTCCAATAATTTCGATAAGCCTGCTGAGATCTACTTCACGCTGATACTGTTTAAGCTTCATACTAGATCTAATAGAAATATAACGCTGGATAACCAGTTTACCAGAGTTTTAGACTCCTTTGAATGATTTTAGTTACAGCAAGCCGTACAATCAAAAAATATAAAAAGGAGCTATCACTAAGCTTTATCAAGTTTCAAAACTGTAAAAATTGTTTTTTTATTTCTTGGTTTAAATCAAGATACATTTAGCTCCACAACAAGGTATTTCTAAAGGTAGGTTCTTCAACTTCTGCTGGCTTAATTTACTCATGCTAGAAATATAGCATAGCTGAAGATACAAGAAGACTATGAAAGATATCCTTCATATTTTCCTGCCTCAAAAATTTCCTGGCAAAACCTTTATAACCTCTATACCTCTTAATATCCTTATTTAACGCTTCCTGGGCTTCCTCTCACAGTCGTCCGATTGGAAGAGAGGAATTGCAGAAGCTATATTCTCTGCTTTAAAATCATGTGAACGGTTGTTGATACAGTAATTTCTAAATGCGTCTACTTTTATCACATATCCGCTAGAAATGGTCAACAAGATGACTCTAAAACGTCGAATTATTTCTTCATCGATCTTAGTAATTTGCGATGACGCAACAGGGTCTTCAAAAAACCCACGGGCAGTATTCCCGTCATTTGTCTTGCCATGTCCCGGTTTGGTTTCTCAACTAATAAACCCATTCTACATCTAAACTGTTCATGCGTAATTTTCATACTCTCTGCAACAATTCGTTTTCTTTCCTCTCCTCGGGCTTGCCACTGACCAATCTGTAGTGTATACGACAAGTGAAGTAAGCACTCAAAAAAGCGTATCCAGGCATGCAATGACGATATTCCAAACAGTAATTTTGATTTATCTTCAATATCTTTGGTAATTACCAAGTCAATTTTATTAAAATCTTTAGAAGTAAGTCCA
The DNA here is from genome assembly GCA_949128085.1 of Cetonia aurata. Taxonomy (NCBI): domain Eukaryota; kingdom Metazoa; phylum Arthropoda; class Insecta; order Coleoptera; family Scarabaeidae; genus Cetonia; species Cetonia aurata. The sequence goes on from OX421885.1 coordinate 8,060,589, forward strand.
CATAAATATGTAGCATCGCTGTGTTGACGAAGTATCGGTGACTTTTCCATCTATCATAGGAAACAATAGCATAGGTCGTACTGGAAGTAATAACTGGACAACAATATAGTCAATTACGCTTAAGAAACATAAACATTTAACGACTTCCCTATTTTGAGTTTTGGCCACGAATTCGGGAAATTTCTCCACTGTGCGTCGTCGGTCAAAACCGACGAAAAAGATCGAAGTGTACGGGGTCCAACACTAAGTAGAGACTAAAGTCGTTTTTAATTAATAATATCCTGTTTGTTCCTAAAAATTCCCCTCAAGATTTAATTTGACTCATATGTAGTTAGTAACAAACGAATACCGTAGAATGTTATAGTATTTCCGGCGTAAATGAGGAACATTTATTTCTGACTGCCAAGAAAACTATGTCCGTGTAAGAATTTTGCATTAACTACTAATTAACATTTCTTTCCTGGTAGGTAATATTTATAACTTATTCAGTTAAAAATCAAAATTCTCCTTTTATCATTCAAGATATAAATAGAAAATTTTCGTAGCTTTTCTTAACAGTATATCTTTTAGACTCCAGCAATATCAGTCCTTCTTTCCTAGACCCCAAATAAATTTATGCAAATTAAAAAAGGAAAATGTACGTCCGTTAAACTGTCGACTTCTGCCTCTTTCCCGTTAACCGCGGCAATAAACATCCGGCACGAAGAATTTACACACTCGTAAATCGCGTCCAGCTCGCGTGTTCCAGTGAAACGGAATAGGAACGAGGTTAGCAGTAAGCGTCACTCTGACACTTAATTCGCGCAGTTGTTAATACCGACAGTTAGTGCATTGCTTTGAAACCGCTAGGGTAATAGCGGTTTGCTGTAATAACTGTTCCGCAGCATATGTGGTCTTATCCAATAATAGTATATAAATGTATCTCTCTAAAAAACAAGATATGACGGCAGAATTAGTTTTTCTTCACATGAATTAAATTTTTTGGAAAAATCATAAGCAGAATTTAATTATGAATAAAAACTAATACAAACATTATCAGCTGAAATTAATATCGGTTGAGATATTTTCACATAAAATTAGCTTCGGAGATATTAAAATGTTTCACTTCAAAGTGATAATTGGGCAATTTGCAAAAAATACGTTGGGGTAGATATTATAAATTCTATGGTTTTCGGAATAGCAATTAAAATATTTAGTAGTAAATAAATTAGAAAACTAACAACAAAAATACATCTTCAGAGATCGATAAATGCTAAATACACAAAACAGGGTTCAATGTATGTAGGATAGGAGGGATAGTACACTAAAAGTTCTATTGTGTTCCCTATTCTAGCGGGTTCTAGCTGTTTTTTTTTTTAAGTGCAGAACATCAGAAGGCCTTAGATTAGGTAACTTTTCCTCTACAATTCCATGTGCTCCCAGGTGCAGTTGCACAGGGCAGCGCAATTTGACAATAGGTAAATGGATGTTTCAACCTGTTCCCCACAAAATCTACAATCGGCTTTCTCTGCTATTCTAAACCTACTCAGGTGTCCCTTCAGTTTGCAATGGTCTGATAGGGTACCTGTCAATATGCGAATATTATTTTTACTTAGGTTGATGCATTCTATAGATCCATTCTGGTTATAGGATCCCAGAAGATTTGTAGCTTTTTCTCTGTTCTACTTCCCTTGTAAGTTTCTCCAGTATCGTACTATTACTTATCCCGCGAAAGGGTTCAGGCCCTACAAATGGTACACACTAAAAAATATTTGCAATTCCTACAGAAAATTCCAGTAACGTATAAGGTAAAATTGCCAAAAATTGGGAAATTTAATAGAAAACTGTAGGTATATTTTCTAATTTTTTATAAATTTACCCTATACATTACTGGAATTTTCTGTAGGAATTGCAAATATTTTTTAGTGTGTATTCTTAGCGAGATTATCTGTTAATTCGCTTCCAACCACTTATGTGTGCGCCGGGACGCACAGAAGACCTTACGTTGTTTCTTTTGCCTGGTTCGTTTAGTTTTCCTAGACACTCTCAAACAATGTTAGAGCTGATTATATTTGAGCTCAGTGCCCTCTCTTGCTTTTGATAATTTCTGTCAATGTTGAACTGGATACAACTTTCAATAGCGTGTTGTTCTGCTTGGAAGATACTTTGGTACAAGCCTAAGCCGTTTTGAAGTCATCCGTGTATAATTTGATGGCATTTCAAGATGATGGCTTTATTTTTTCACAAAGCTGACAAAAGCAGGGTTTGTTAAATATTGTTAAGTAATTGGGTTTTGGAACCTTTGGTGTAATTGTTGTTTGGTGATAGTGGAAAAACCTAGCATTGACTTTGTCAGTGTGATAGTTAAATATTGTTAACTTAAACCCAATTAAGTATAGCTCATGTAACAAGTAAAACATAGTAAAGACAATAACACTATTTTTGTTACTTCTATGTTATTAATTTGACAAATTTAAAAAGAAATTTAGGTAAAAAATAAGTTGTTTAATTAACAAAGCGATCGTTACTAAGAAATCAGGATTACGCTAACCAAAATTGCAGTTAATTTAACCCAATTAAGTTTATAGCAACTAAATTAAATATATTGTATATGCGGCACAAAATCCGGACAAACTCAACAATTTCTTGGCTAAAACTTTATTATTGACTAGGCCCTAAAAAATAATTATCCATTTGCTTGAATGACGGCCTCTATACTCGGATTGAAGTATATATAGATGCGCTTCAATGCGTCTTAGCCTATGGTGGTTAAGGTTGTCTCAATACAGACCCACAAAGACGGTACGTTGGGATGTCGCGACTTAGTGACTCTCTCAACAACGCTCCATACGTAATAGTTCAATAGATTCTAATCTAGGCTATCGGGAGGCCAGAAGTCTTTGGACCAAAAAAACATTGTCCGATAGCTAAATTTTGCACCAAATGACTGGTGCACCCCCCCTCCTCCTCCCCATCTTTCTGGAACACATACGGCTGCCCAGACGACACAGCTCACATCCATGGCACCAGCACATTCTTCAGAACATCCAAACTCACTTCTTTGTTGATATTTTCCCCTTTGTTAAAGAAATGCGGTGGCATGACATTACCCTCACATTACACCACATCCACTAGCTGGAAGTTTTGCTTTTGCAACAATGGGAACATCTTCAGGATCGTGGGCGAGTCAGTGGCCATTCCTTGAGATGATTTCGGCATGGACAATGGTCAGAAAAAATCTGTTTTGTCCGGCATCCTTGTTCCTCAAGGAACACAAAAACAGGTTGCAGAGATGAACTCGTTTTACCGTGGCAGCTTTGGAAAGCATCTGTTGCACTTTAATTGCATATGCTTTGTACCGAAGGTTTTCCTCAACGACTCGACGCAGTCTCTTCACTCATGCCAACAATGGACGCCAATTTTGGAAATCCTCACAATCAGTTCTTTAGTGAGTTTTCATCGCCGGTATTAACAAATTCTCGTGAGACTTCTTTGACTTATTATATACTGCGTGACATTGTAACGACGTTTGCTTTCCGGTTCTGGTTTGGTGCTGATCTGATGGTATTTACTGCTTGCTCTTTGATGCCTTGCTTATGGGATTTCGATTACTTACTTACTTTTAAAATGCTTATTACTTATGTGTCGCTCCTCGTCAGCAGAAAAGAGGTTCGCTTCAAGTTCGTTCAGCAGCGCTGATCGTCAGTTGTCAAACAGTGACTTTCAACCTCGTGACGGTTTGAATAGTATTGCGTCTTAATCACGTCGTGACAATAAAGTTTTAATCTCAAAGTGGTAGCAATGAGTATAAGTGCGGGGTTCTGGACTAATTACGAAACGAAACAGTAAAAGTGTATCATAAATCAAACGCTTATTTCTATACAACAGGTGCAAAAGATATGGAATATATACATCAAAAAAAGGTAAGTAAACAATAGCATGTACAATAGTAAGCATACATAAATATGTACAGTGACCAACATTAAAACACTCGCGCGGCTTTCGTAACGCTTTTGAAATCTAAATAAGGAATCTAATAGCTGTGTTTCGGTTAATCACATAAAACGACGATACGGGGGTCAGTCGAAAAGTACGCAGACGGTTCTCACAGGCTATGACGGCTAGATATCGGTGACGGCGCTACACTCTGCGGTACGATAATGACTGTAAACAAAACCCTGGGAGCGTCAGAACCTGTGCCGACGCAACGGTCAGAGCGGTAAAATAGTCGGTAAAATGCCTGTATTACGCCAGTCAGCTTTGCCAGCGCTATAATCAGACTGGGAATAAGAAGCTCGACGTGTATCAGAAGCTTTGCCGACACAACAGTCAGAGTGGACGGGAAAAATGTCTGTATTATGCCAGTGAGCTTTGCCAGCGCCACAATCAGACCGCGAACAAGAAGTTCAACGTGTATCAGAAGCTTTGCCGACACAACAGTCAGAGCGGACTGGGAGGGACTCGGAAACTCTCTCTCTTGTGCTAAGCGCGCGGTGGGAACACCGCGTTTAGCACAAGACTTAGCACAACCGTGGGAGGAACCGCAAGTGTGATGAAATAAAATCACAGGGGAAAATCAATCAAAATAACAGAATTAATGATTAATTCCAAATAAACTTAAAACTTGATACTGAAATAGATTTTCCCATAGAATGGCACGTTACAATATCAGAAGTGTTACACCCAGAAGGAATAATTTCTTCAACTTGATTTTTTGGCAATGTGGTAGCCTTACATCAAGAATGAAACGATAACATTTGCAAGAAATTTTATTTACATGTAATCCATTTTTTTTTGCGAAAAAAAAAAGTTTTTTGTGAAAATACCGGTCTATGAGAGCGGACTAGTACAGATATTTTTAGTTATTGCCCCTCCGTCTACTAGTGTTAAGCGTAATAGAATGCCTCGAGTTCAAAGACGTCAAAATTATCACCATGTTAGCGATTTTGACAGGGTTAGAATTGTTGCCTATCGAGATGTTGGTTTGTTCTATCGCGAAATTGGTCGACGTGTTAACTGTACTGTAATGACGGCAATGTGTGGGTGTTGTGTGTCGACAAAAGAAGGTAGAGGCACACGAAGGCGATCAACTGGTCTACCGAGGCGTATCACAGAGCGTCAAGATAGGTGCTTCAGACCACTAGCTCTACGCGACCGTTTTGTTGCTACGCGTCAAATTACTGACCAATGATGATGATCTACAAACCACTTTACTGCCTTATCTAGATGGCCATCCACACGTCCTTTTTATTTATTGTACGCCGAACTATGGACTTTCTCCAAGAAAGGGCCGTTAATGTTTTGCTGTGGCCACCTCGGTCACCGGATTTAAATCCAAATGAACATGTGTGGGATATGATAGAGAGGAAACTGTCCACTTTGCACCATCCTCCACAGATACTGCCACAGTTAATGTACGGAGTTCAACTTGCTTGGAACGAGGTGCCACAAGCAGACATCCACCATCTCATTCTGTCAATGCCTAGACGTGTACTTAGCTACGGGGTCGTCAAACACATTATTATTTCTTTTTTGGATTACATATTAATCAAATTTCTTGCAAATGTTATCGTTTCATTCATTCTCACATTTGCTGTAAGACTACCACATTGCCAAAACTTCAAGTTCAAGAAATTAATCAGTCTGGGTGTAACACTTATAATATCACGGAGCATATTTTACAACGACATCATTGATTTTGGGTACCAGAAAAGCTTATCCGTTGCAGAGCACCCAGCTCGTACACTTTCATAAATCGCGGCTCTCCGATTATATTCGACAATTGCATTGAACATTGTGTATATTGCGCGTGTACAGCTGCTTACTATATGTCCCAGCTTATTGCGTTTGCCAAAAGCGACCTTTTGGAGTGGAATAATATGGAATAACATTTTGGTTGTATTATAGAGCTTGTTGTACAGATACTAGGTCTCGTATTCCACTGTGTAGGAGTGACAATGCGTATTCGACATAAATTGTTCAGCAGACAAGGCCAGATGATCTATTTACCAGGTAAATATCCTATAGGTGCTGCGATCAAAACGGCGACTCCTATCCTACCACAGTTGGCATGATCTCAGCAAATCGACCCCAATTCGGGGCAACTATAGCAACTAGCGTGGACTGGGTATGTTCTATGATGCCGCCTATGTATCTAGCGGCGTTGTACACTATATATTATTAACATCAAATAATAAAGTGATAAATATAATAAGTATTCTCGTTATTCCGTTTTTAAATGTTACTTATTACCACAGGTAGTGAATAGATATTTCGTCATGTAATATTTGTAGTCATACAGTTCTTCTTTATCGGATGGGCTGTTTCCATCGATGTAGTATGTAATATCATTTTCTTTCAGCCGAGATTGCCAATAATTTCAACAATAATTTCATATTAATTCGTAATAGTAAGAATTTAACATGCTTTACTGCAACAATTATATAATGTTGATTGCGTGTTTGGTTCGACTCAAACTTGCTGTTTAACGTAACATAGACAGGAAATAACAGAGAATAAGACTGTTATTTTAACTTAAAATATTTGATTAAGCTACATGAAAAAAACTAAAAATATTTTAAAACATATTAATTAAAGTTTAGAACAAAAAGCTGAGTACGGGTATACAATGTTTAGCACAGCAGTTTTCTAAACTTAATTCGTGATCAATTCACAGAAATAATTGATCTAATTGATAGCACCTAAAATTTCATTATAAATTCGTTTTTGAAGTTAATACTCAAAAATCAGTTATCTATCAAATTACACCTACTATGAATTAAGTAAATAATTTACTGTTAACTAAAAACGTATAGGTTAGTAATTGTTAAGTAATAATACAATATAAAACGTGGCAGTCGAGAGAAAGTTAATTAATTGGTGGCTTGTTTAAATGAAGCAATTAGTATGACTAGTTAAAACTTATATTCAAATTATACGATATAATATGGAACTTAAGCTCAAATGAATATTTGTATGGAATATACAATGGTTATTGAAAAACACGTTTGGATTTTAAATTATAATTAATTTAACTGGGATTCAAATGTACGTCCTTAAATATAATTGTTTGTTTGTTTGTAATATTTACTATGTACATATTAAATTAAAACGGCATACTTCAGTAATTTATTTAAATACCTACAGAAAAACCCCATTTACCCGACCTTGAACAATTCTATTCCTTGGATTTTCCGACCCAATTACCCGCCAGATTTCCTTAGTTAATCGGACTTTTTGATTTACCTTCCTAGCTTTATCCGACTTGACTGAAATATTTATGCAGACATCTATGTGTTCATAGATCATCCATTGTTATTTGTTTCATCGATACAAAGCTTTCTTTAACTGAAACCAATAAATTATATATCAAAGAAATGGTAGTTTTCAATAAACCTCTTCTTTATACGCTCTAATCAAAGAAGACGGTAATTGTGAATACGTAACCAGTGAAGGTTAGCCTCGGCGATGGAAAAACCACACGGGATACGTCAACTAACAATCTGTAGGGAAAAATTATCGGCCGGAAAGGAAGCTGCTACAGATTTCATTCATCTGTTCGGCAATGTTAGTCAAATGGCAACCGAACAAATTCATAATATTGACGAGACAGAAATTTTTATATGATGCCGAAAAATCTTCTGGGGCAACACAAACGTTGATGGCTTTAAACTAATAAATGAAAGTATGATTATAGTATTATGCGACAATGCATCGGCAAGTTACGAGCTTCATTTAAACAAGCAACCAATTAACTTTCCCTCGACTTTTTGTGTTGTACTAACCATGCATGTAAAATCACACATTTATCAGATCTTAAGGTTAAGGTAAGTGTTCCTTAGGTGTTTGTTTAGAGCCCACCTTTTTTTGATTACATCCATAAATGACATAGCTGAATTCATTAAGTATTCTTTACATATTTACGTCGATCAGAATCGAGCTACAGAGTTATACAAAATATATAAGGAAGGTAAACCGAGAAAACAAATTGCATATAAACATTCATGCAACACTGAAATATGCAAGGACTGTAGCCTAGCAATAGACACACAAGGTATCCGATCACTCTGCGCTACACCCATTTAAATTAACTACGGACAAATGTTTCGGAAATCCACGAATTTCCGAAACAATTGCCGCGAATTAATTTAAATTGGTGTGGCGCGGAGTGATTGGATATCTTGTGTGTCTATTAATGCAACACATTACCTACATTTTGTAAAACGTGCAAAATATAATGTAAACATACGAAGTGGCATAAAAAGTAATTTTCGAAAAAATAGCAAACACAAGGTTTTGCAGTCCGAACGACGATATATAAGGTGTCTGTAAAAGGTCTTTACACACGCCTACCACATATTCCTTAGACCAAAATAAGCCGATTTAAGTAAACTTATCTTAGTCCAAAGTCGCTTAGTTTGGGCGCTATGCGGCCTTAAAGTTAAAATTTTGAAATCGTTTTTTTATTATAAATTCAAAACGGCTTATGCGATTTTAATAAGATTTGGCATGGTCAGTTAGTATTATTGGACGAATGTTTTGAGAAAATTTCAAGTAAATACTAATACCGAAAGCGAATGAAATACGCATGACCATTATGAAAATTAACATAATTTTTTTGCTGTCTACAGTAGAGACACGAAATAATTTTTATTCGATAGAGTATTCAAAAGCGATCAAATTATGTTTCTTGTAAAATTTTCTTATTTTTATTCGTTTTCGAGAAAAACGAAAAACCGTGCTTATGGTCGTGCTTTCGAAAAAAGCTTAAAGTAATTCAGTCGCCTATGATTTCATCAACAAATGAATTTCGCATGGCTAAATAATAATAGTGTCAAATCTAAAATACCTTAAAGCTAAACTTTTCGTGATTTATCATGGCCTTACAATACACCAATGCAGAATATACCGATATGCTATTGGTATTTGGATTTTGTGAAGGAAATACTCGAGAGTGTGTTAGGGTGTATTCTGAAAGGTTTCCAAATCGTCGAATACCAAGTCACCCAACGTTTGCTGCCGTTGAGCGACGTCTTCGGGAGACCGGTCGCTTTGCTCCTGCAACCGCTGATTATGGAAGGCAGCGTTTTGTAAGGGTTCCTGAAGTTGAAGAAGCAATTTTAGAACGTGTTGAAGAAGATCCAGAAATAAGTACTACACGAACAGGTAGGGAAGCAGGAGTATGTAAAGATGTCGTTCACGCAGTAATTAGAGAACAGTTGCTATATCCATATCATAAAATAGCAGTTCAAGATGTTTTAAAACATGATCCCGAAATGCGCCTGGGTTTTTGTCGCTTTGTTAATGGGCAAAGAGAAGCAGATTTAAACTTTGGCAACACTATTTTGTTTACGGATGAAGCTTGTTTCACAAGAAGAGGGGTAACTAATTCCCATAACGAACACGTTTATGCAGTTGAAAGCCCGCATGCCATAACGATAAATCATTTTTAACACGAATTTAAACTTAATGTGTGGATTGGAATAATTTACAATTTTATTGTTGGTCCTGTTATTGTTTCACAAAGATTAACGGGAGACATCTACTTGCAATTTTTACAAAATACATTGCCAGATTTGTTAGACGATTTACCTCTACAACTTCGGAGAGATATGTGGTACATGCACGATGGAGCTCCACCACATTTTTCAGTAGATGTCCGAAACTACCTAAATCAAGTATACCCAAACAAATGGATAGGTAGAGGTAATGACGCTCCTGTAAATTGGCCTCCACGTTCTCCAGACTTAACTCCCGCTGATTTTTTTGTATGGGGGCATCTTAAGTCCGTGGTTTACAAGACACCTGTGGCTAATGAAGCACAACTATGGCAACGTATTCAACATGCCATAAGTGACCTTAGAGGTGATGGAGACATTTTGCAAAGAGTACAGTGTAATTTCCTTCGTCGTATAAATCTTTGTGTGCGTGTAAATGGAGAACACTTTCAACAGTTTTTGTGACATATTTATTATTTGTGTTCATGTTTCAGTTATTTAATTTTGTTAATAATTTTTGTGTAAAATAACCTGATGCGAATTATTAAAATACAAATTTCGCAAAAACCATTAGAGTAATCAATTCTTATGAAGAGTGCCGTTTTTGTAGTAAATAAGTTACCCAGAATCTTCGAAACCGTGAACTTTTACTAAGCCTATTCGTTTACCTATAGTCTTTATTTGAGCAGTAGATTTAGTCATGCGAAATTCATTTGTTTATGATAGAAATCATAGGCGACTGGATTACTTTTTGCTTTTTTGGACCGTACGACCATAAGCACTTTTTTTCGTTTTTCTCGAAAACCAATAAAAATAAGAAAATTTTACAAGAGACATAATTTGATTGCTTTTGAATACTCTATCGAATAAAAATTATTTTGTGTCTCTACTATAGACAGCAAAAAAAAATATGTTAATTTTTATAATGGTCATGCGTGTTTCATTCACTTCCGGTATTAGTATTTTCTTGAAATTTTCTCAAAACATTCGTCCAATAATACTAACTGATCATGCCAAATCTTATTAAAATCACATAAGCCGTTTTGAATTTATAATACAAAAACGATTTCAAAATTTTAACTTTAAGGCCGCATAGCGCCCAAACTAAGCGACTTTGGACTAAGATAAGTTTACTTAAATCGGCTTATTTTGGTCTAAGGAATATGTGGTAGGCGTGTGTAAAGACCTTTTACCGACAGCCTGTATAATTTCAAGGATATCATAAAAGCGTGTTATACGCTGTCTGGCGTGACAAACATTTAGGGTAAAAGGTGGCAGCATTTATTGCCATGATAGGCGACACCAGGATGATTTTGGAGCCCGTTTTAATAAATAGAGAGCGACCAGTACAGCGTTTTCCTTGTCGTTTACAGCATGGTTCTAGTGCAAATCTTATTTTTGAAAAATAAAAAGTACCAATATGAGATCAGAGATACTCTTCAACTTCTAATCAATACACATTTCCCGGGCTGTACCATCAGTGACAACGACCGGGCTAATGAAAGACTGACGTTTAGCCAAAAGCGTAGTGGGAGCCTGTAAAATCGAGCGTGCCATATTAGACTTCTCACACTTTAAATCCGGTGGGCTGGACGGAATTCATCCTGCCTTACTTCAGTGGGGACTGGATTTGCTGTTGCCTCATTTGGGCTGCCTAATCCTGCGGTATGTTCCTAATGCTTGGAGAGAAGCATAGCTTGTGTTTATCCCAAAACCAGGCAAAGGGGATTATGAAAATCCCCGATCTTACCGACCTATTAGTTTCTCATCGTTTCTTTTGAAAACGTTGGAAAGACTGTATGCGCGATACACAAGGAAGCATATTTTAACAAATAATCCTACCATTCATCCCAATACGCATACACCCATGGGTGATCTACAGATTCTGCATTTAATTTTGTTTCGGGCAGGATTGAAAGATCATTGGACATCAAAGAGTCCACCTTGGGACTGTTTGTTGATATTGAAGGGGCTTTTGATAGAACCACTTTCCCCAAAATTATTATAGCACTAACAGAGCGGGAAGTTCCTTCCACTCTCACGTGCTGGATATTTAGCATGTTAGCAAATAGAGCTGTCACAGTAGGCCGAGGACCCGAAATCGTCAGGGGGCTGGTGGCTGGAGGTTGTCCGCAGGGTGGGGTGTTGTCACCCCTGCTGTGGAATCTGATCATCGATGGCTTTGTCGGCCGCCTTGTAGCAGAGGAATTCCACGTCGCCAATACTAATAGACGGTAAGTTTGAAAGCATTCTATGCGAACATATGCAGATTGTCCTGAGAGCTATCGAAAAGTTGTGTTTGGATCCTACGGTCAATCCAACTAAGACACAAATGGTAGTGTTTACCAGAAAACATAAAATGGGATTGCTATGGGCACCCAAACTCATGAATGTACCACTGACCTTTAGCCCGGGAGTTAAATACCTCGGTGTTACCTTTGACAAGAACGTCACGTGGAACTCACATATTCATCAAAGAATAAACAAAGTTGAAATTGCGTTTTGGCAGTGCCGCAGGATGTTGGGGAGGACCTTGGATCTTTCCCCTAGAGTAATGATGTGGATGTACATTGCTGTAATCAGACCGATGCTAAATTACGATGCAATTTCCTGGTGGTCTAGTACCAGCAAGGTTACAATTTCTAAGAAGCTCACGCGAATCCAACGAACCACGTGTCTAAGTATTACCGGTGCACTAAGAACAACACCGACAGCTGCCATGGAAGTCAGGTTGTGCCTGCCGCCATTAGGATTTTATGCCCGCGAGGTAGCGTTGGCGACCATGATTAGGCGCTGTCGGTTGGCATTAATAGAGACTGTCGTGGGGCCTACAGACGACCGGCGTCAGCTCTGGCGGGTCGCCCGCAAGAGGGTGCCCGTCCTGGAAGCTAGCACAGGTAGTATATGCTCCGTATCTGTCTATGAGGTACCCTACGATGTTTCTCCAAATGCAACGAGGAGTACTCACGCTGTGGATTCAATGTCCGTCTACGTGAACGGATCCAGGACACAAAAAGGAACGGGGGCTGGTATGTACTCCAGGGAACTCCACCTTAAGAAATTTTGGCCGCTCGGGAGTGAGCTGTCTGCTTTCCAAACAGAGGTGACAGCACTTACTTTAGCGGCCAACAACATATCGAAATTCAAGATTGAAAACAGAAATATTGATTTGTATACAGTTAACAAAGAACTAGCATCAGCTTTGAGGCAACCGAAAATAACCTCTGGACTGATGCTGGACTGTCACAGAGCTCTCGCACAGATCTCTGTAAGGAGTAAAGTCACGATTAGGTGGATTGAAGAGCACGACGGCAATATGAGCAATGGCGAGGCTGACAGGCTGGCTAGACGCGGGTCCGGGACAGTTCTGTACGGTCCTGGACTGTTTATAAGGCCTACCATATCTACCTTGTGTGACCAGATTAAAATTATCACCCTTGAGCAATTTATTAAATCCTGGGATGACAATTACGCATGCCGTTTTGTCAGGGGTGCTTTATCTTACCCTGATAGGCAAACGGAATCAAACTATCAGAGGATGTCCAGGGAGAACCTCGGCTTAGTGATGGGAATTCTAACCGGACACTGTCAGTTAAACGTGCACTTTTTAAGCTGATATTAGACACCAGTCCAATATGTAGGGGCTGCCAATTAGAGGATGAGACGGCTGAGCATGTTCTCTGTGACTGCCCTGCCCTATCATCCATTAGGAAAACCATACTTGGGGACGTTCGGCTTGACATCGCCGGCGTCAGGAAAGCTCCCCTGGGGAATGTCCTAGCGTTTGTGAAGACAATAGGCTGTTTGACAACCTAGGTGGGGCAACGTAAACGGAGGAAACATAAAGGGTCTAATGAGGCCTAAATGCAGTGGCAGTAGCCACACTCCAAGTAATCCAAAATCCAGAGATCAGAGGTTGGGTCGCTTTCATGCCGATTATGTCTAATGAAGTAAGTACCATCATGCTTGTATTGTTTTAAAAACTTTTTTTCATTATTTTAGTAAACCATTTAAAAATTCAGTGTATGCTTAAATGTCTAAAATTGTTCATTGTCATTCGTATTTTGATGAACATACATACCTTTATTACTTATTATTAAACAATACTTTATTGCTTACCTGCGTGAACACTAAAAATAATGCAAAAATATTGTTTTCTTATTAACAAGATTCAGGAGGTTTTTATATATATATTTTTTTGCTGCTTTTTCCACATTAAATATCCTAAAAAAAACAACAGGTAAAGCAAGGTTTACATTATTTATTGTAGTAAATTCACAATGATATTACAAAGTAATATTCCCGATTTACCATAGTGAACTTACTGTAATTCTTTACAGTGTAGAGAGGGATTGATCTTGGAATAGGCTCCTAGTAGTTTTGTTCATGTAGGTAGCTCGTTCCGCTTCCTCTAAAGACGCATCTGTATTACAACGAAGGCGTTTCTTTTACAGTATCTCACAGTTCTTTCACACAATCTTTGCGGTTAGTTTAATAACTGCCGATTTAGAAATGTCCGGTTTAAGCTCCTGATATAAATTATAAGCCATTACCTATTTCTTACTGCCAATATGTTTTCCATAAGGGTTTCTTGACACCCCTCGTTATAAGTCAAACAAAAACTCATGTAACAAATGTTGCCATTATCATTTTATATATTTATTGAAACAATAACTGCAAATATTTATCAGCAGTAAGTAGTGCTATAACAGAAACCATTTCTGCGACATTTGCTTAAAAAAGTAGCTACTTTAACGACACTAACAAATGGTGAATTGAAATCAATAAAGGCATTTGAGATGGATGATTAGATTTCAGCAATATGTTATTCTATCCAACTTAAATGCATGTATTCATTAACTACGTTTATATTTTTCAATCAAGCTGGTTTAAATATGCTTAAAAAGTAATTTCTTTGTTCTAAAGAAACCTTTGTCAATTATCTTACGATTAAGTGCTTTACACCACACAAACATTAATAAATTACAAATTCAATTCTTCCACATGGAAGTGGTATTAATAAAAATAAGGATCTAAAATCAATCTGCATGCATATAGCTTAAATAATTTAAGTTTTACTACCCCACTGGATATAATTGTCCACTAATTAGAGTGGTAGATGAATGTAGGTATCGTTAACCGCTATATAACTCTTACGGTGTCATCTTTAAAATAGAAACAACTATATAGGGTCAAACTATTAACCTCATGAAATCATTCGGATTAAATTTATTTTTACGATTTAAATTGAAACCTCCGCTTTTGGAATTCCACTGTATCTAATCGGATCTCCATGTCGTGCTATTAGAACAAATCATGTTGCTCTTTATTACAGTCCGATTTCTTGTTAAATAGATATATTGGATAGCGATTATTTCTGGTGATCATCAATATCTTTTGATTTTCTCATCATCAACAACGTAGACAATTAGGAAAGGTAGAGGTTAGTTGCAAATGTTTTAACGGACTAAGTATAGGTATAATTTGTGGATCGATATGCAGAAGATTGGAATCGTTAATTTCCAATAAATGAGTCTCAAATAATACACAACAAAATCGATGTATAACTTCGTATAATTGGCGTCGTTTCACTTTAGTCAAGTAAGTTTAAAACTTTTTAACAAGCAGAATTTTAAAGTACATGTTAAGAGGCTACGCGTTAGAGATTTCTTATTATGCAATTATAGGACGTACTTTTTTCATAAAAAATTCAAGATCTTGAGTTAAAAAAAGTAACTTTAGATTCTGATTCCTAAGAAGAACCATATTATACTTTTTTTGATATTTTGATTCAGGATTAAATTCAGAATGCAACTCTATCGTACCTTTTCTTTTTATTTTTTCATTTAGAACACTATAATGTTTTCAAGTTTGCCAAGTGAAATCATTAGAAAAGTTCAATTCTCTATTCTTGCTGTATACATATTTAGCTTTCTATGCGCGTTTGAATTTAAAAATTGAAAGAAAGAATTGATATTTGTTATCATCCTAAGATCCAGTACTCACCCATATATTACTTTATTAAGAGAGTAATATGGAGTATTATAAATGTAACACAGTAAAACCGCAATTATCCCGGTCACGGTTAATGGTGCGGCAGATTATATTGGTGCCCCAATTATCGCTGCATACCCGAACAACAGGCAATTCAGACAAATCAAGGACCAATAAGAAAACAAATTAAGGTCTGGATTCTGGACTTTAGGTCGGGGAAGGTGGTAACCATGTGCACTTAGGCCATCCTTACCGGGCCCATTGTGCTACCTCCCATAGTTGGCGTCGCTCGTCCACAGCCGAGTCAGCCCACACTGAGCATGAGTTTCAGCGGAGCAGCAGGCAAGGCGCCGCCAAAATCGGTCATGCGGGGCCAGTACCTAACCCCCCCCCCTCCCTTCCCGCGATGGAACCTCTACCTAAGTTGCACAAGCGTCGGACAGTCACACAAAATGTGTTCCGGCGTCTCGTCTTTTTGGTAACAAGTCCGGCACAGTGGGTTGTTGCAGTGGCCAGTCAAAAGGCCCACAACTTGTAGGTTACTGCGAGAGAGCTGCAGGCAATATTTTGGGTCAATAAGAACGTGGTACTATCTGCTGAATGCAAATACGGGAGGAACAGCATCCTTTGCGGCACCAAGGAGAGGCGCCTTGGCGGCGCCCTTACAGATGATGCTCGGGTGGCTGCGTCCTCCCCCCATCACGTCTGGAAGACTCCGGGATCGCAAGTTTATAGCCGCCCAAAGCGCCGCCTCTTCCACAAACAAGTCCAGAGGGGGGACACATAGGAGTGCTTTCATTACCGAGACATGCGATGTGCTGCACATGTGACAGTTCGTTCCTGGCAACCACTCGTCTCACCCTTGGCCA
Organism: Cetonia aurata; assembly: GCA_949128085.1. NCBI lineage: Eukaryota > Metazoa > Arthropoda > Insecta > Coleoptera > Scarabaeidae > Cetonia > Cetonia aurata. The sequence continues at coordinate 8,076,928 of OX421885.1, forward strand.
CCAGACGAGAGCGTCGTAGGTTAGCATGGACCTAATTATGGAAGTATACACCCACAAGGTAATTTTCGGCGACATAAATATGCGAATTCATGTTTTTTTTTTACCCAACAAAGATGTGGATCCGTCATTTTTTAAAGAAAATTGAGAATACTCGGAAAACTAAGTCGCTTGTGGAAAAATATTTTTAGCAACAGATATACGGAATTTAATGTGGAATGCGAGAAGGTACTTACATATAGGCTGTTCCTTTAAAAAAATATATCGTATTATTCCTGACAAGTTTACGGATCACTCACAAGCAAAGACACCCAAGTGTCCACCTCCGATTTTGATAAAATTTGTTAGGGACACAGAATGCTGAAAAATATTTGGTTTTGGGGGGTGTAATGGGGGCTTAAAGTTACCGCCAAAAATACATTTTTCGCAATATTTCCGAAACGAGAAGAGACCGGGAGAAGACGAGATTGTTCCTTAGTTAGTAACCCTACATTTTAGGTTGAAAAAGAACACTGACGCACACGCGGGGTCGTTAGGGGCTTCAAAAAATATAATTTTTATGTCCCCCCTGCCCTTGTATTATTGAATTTATTTTTTCTGTTTTTATCGTTAAACTACTAATAAAAAAACTAAAATAAAAGTTATTTGTTTTTGGATTTCTTTCTAAATGTCTGTTTTAGGGAAGATATCGTCATTTTTATATGCGTCTATTATAGACTAGTTTTCTTTAGATTCTTAGAATAAAATTTAATGCCGCATTGTATTTAAACTAAAAATTGTTTATTTTAGAATAAAAAAAAGTAATATCATACATACAAACCATATGCCTTAAATGTCGATTTATTTATTACCGTTTTATGTCTTGATGACGTCTTTGGCAAGAGAATGTATTGTTTTGCCAATATAAGCATGTGATTTATATACATTTTTTATGTAGGTATATAAGAGTGTGATTGGTTTGCGAATTGTACAGTGCGTTATCATAAAATGTTTTGTTCGATTAGTTACGGTTACAGTTAGTTAACAAATACTTATTGTTAAAGATAATTGTGAAGTATCTAGAATAGTCTATTTTGCGTTGAATATACTGATGAACATCTTAACAATATTAACAAGTTTAATAAATAACCATTACCAGGGTACACCTGCATCTATACAAAATGGTGCTGAATAAATATAACATTATTCCTTCCTTGATAAATATAATAGTTACTACCCACATTTACGGTTGCTAGTCTGCACAGTTGTGATAATCGTTAAAGAAATGTCCTGTGATGGGTGGAGACTGTGGCTTGAAAACTTAAAGAAAGAAATGACCTATGCACAAATATTTCTTGCAGCATCCACAAAATAACAAATAATTTTTAGTTTAAATACAATGCAGCATTAAATTTTATTCTAAGAATCTAAAGGAAAATAGTCCACGGTAGGGGTGTATAAAAATGACATCTTAAATCTCATAAAACAGACATTTAGAAAAAAAATCCAGAAACACGTAACTTTTATTTTTTCATGTAGTTTAAAGATAAAAAAATAAATTCATAATTCGCAAGGGCAGGGGGAGAAACAACTGATATTTTTTGAACCTTCGAACGATCCCCCGGGTGCGCCACTGTTCTTTTTCAACCCAAAATGTAGGGTTACTAACAAGAAACAATCTCGTCTTTACTCGATCTCGATATCTCTTCTCGTTTCCGAAAATTGCGAAATATGAATTTTTGGCCCGTTACACCCCCTAAAACCAAAAAACGCGACGCTAAAAAAATACGTGTCAAATATTTTGCGGTATTGTGTATCCCTACCAAATTTCATCAAAATCGGAGGTGGACACTTGAGTGCCTTTGCTTGTCAGTGTACGTAAAAATATTTTCAGATTGTGAACGCACCTGTATATTACATAAATCTTTGTATCGCTGCATTAAGTATGGATGTAAATAAGGCAATGTAAGGGGAGTTCGGCTATGAATCGGTGTGTAATCGGTCTTAAAGGTTCCAGGTGTCAGCGCCTCCACCAAATTTGTAGGTAACATCATCGCAACAACGCAACATATCATAGAATTGCTTATTATAATTTAGTGGCTTTAAATTAAACGATAAAAGCCTGTTCTCGATTTTGCGTTGCATATTTAACTTCTTATGTACCAAAACTTTCCACTGTCGGAGTTATCTTGGTATTATTACTTGAAAAATCATTTCATTAATTTATGCAAATATTTACATGGGACTGTAAAGTACATTTTGTGATTCGATATTGCCGTATTCTCTCATGTACATATATAAGTGAAACATAAACTCAGTTCCGTTCGGATTCGATGAATAAATAATACAATTATGTGTACATATGGAAAACAGATACAGTCAAATGGTGAACAAGGATTGCATTGACCTTCTACAGACGCCCATAATACACGTAACTGTTCAAACTGGTATTGTTTTAAAAATATAAAAGGTTATACGGTGTTAAGCAGTTCCGTTTGCGTGTTTATTCACGAGCTACGAGATTACGGCATTTCTAATTGGCGATATTGTAATAAAACTATCTCAATTATAATTGACAAAGAACGAAAACCTTATTCTGATACTGTAATTACGTTAGCAGAGTTAAGAGTAGTAGGTTTTATGGAACTGCAAAAGATGTTCTATCCTCGAGTGAATTAAAATGTCATAAAATGCAGTAAAATAGCTATATGTATCCTAAATATAAATCGCAATGCAGATATTGCTATACGAAATACTAACTTCGTAGAGTGTAGTAAAACTATACGTATACATGTAATTATATTTTTAACAAAATAATTTAACTAATTTTAAATACAACCACAAATAAATTCCATTATAGAGCAACTTTTAATATTTCTAGTGGGTATAAAAATACTATACAGTCTAGAGTCTAGATAATATAAAATGTAGAATACAGGTTTATAAAAGATATTTAAACATAATAATGTAGTTATTACCTCTATAGTAGTCATGGGCAGTTTAACTCGATACGGGGTTCGAACCATTTCGTATCATTTGCCTGTGGTGGTACCGATACGAACACGGGTATGACGTTATTTTAATGCTGTTAAATGTCAATAACAGTCACCGACAGAATTGAGTGGACATATTATTATTTTTTATTATTAATGTATTTGTTTTGTAATACATGTAGTAGTATGTTTTTGGATATTATTTATGTTTAACTATTTGATTTGCTAGAATATCATATGATCTTTATATCATTAAATAAGTATGCTATTATCGTTTCTGACTTTAATTCCTCCATCGCTCCTTTGATAAATAGGCGTCAGCAATTGTAAATGACTTCCAGCATTCCATGAGCCCGATATCAGAGCATTCGTTAGCCATTGTATACAGCATTTCGAAAACCTGTCGAATATATATGGCTTTAAAGCATCTAATGACACCTTGATCAAGGGGCTGAAGCAATGAGGTCGTGTTGGGTGGTAAAAAAAACCACTTCAACATTTTTATTTTCTGTGCCTAGTGACACAGGATGCCCAGGAGCATTGTCTAGTATCAGCAGCACTTTAAATGGTAATTCTCTCTTTTCTAAATATCTTTCCACTTCCGCAATAAAGCATTGATGAAACTATTGTATAAATAGAACAGTCGTAACCCACGCCTTTCGATTTGATTGCCAAAACACAGCCAGGCAAGCTTTATCTTTATATTTAAGAGCACGTGGATTCTGTGATCGGTAAACAAGTCCAGGTTTAATCATATGACCAGCTGCATTTGTACAAAATATCAAGGTAGGTCTATCCTTAATTGCTTTAAAGCCTGGTGCACTCTTTGCAGTCTTATGAATATAAGTCCGTTGAGGCATTTTTTCCACATAAGACTCTCATTGCAGTTAAAAACTTGCTTAGGATGATAATTCTCTTCTGCAATAATACATGATCAGCCGACGCAGATTCCCCTGTAATTTTTATATTTTTTAGATTAAACCGAGTTTTAAATCTATGATGCCACCCCCTACTTGCTGTGAATGATTTTCCTTCCTCTTCAGTATAATCTTGGGTCTGCATATCTTCATATAAAACCAACGCCTTTTGTTGTAGCACTTTGCCATCGATAGGAATATGTTTTCTTGTCATATCTTCCACCCATAAATTTAAGGCATTTTCTACCTTAAGTAACACTTTATTACGTATTGTGGTTGCAACTTTTGCAGTTTGGGGTCCACTAGAAAAACTAGCTCGAATCTTATCTTTGTTTTTTAACACTTCCCGTATAGAAGATTCGTTTTTATTGTATATTTTAGCAACAGTTGCAATAGATTTTTATTCTATTTCATCAATCATATTTGATTTTTTCATTAATAGTGAGCATTTCACGTTTTCGTTTTGGTTTAGAAGCCATTTTAAAATGATTTTCAAATTTACTTGCTTTATTTAAAAACTATTGCTAGACTGTCTTGTCCGAAAATTCGAATAGTACTAAACTCATAGTTAACAGGAGTGGCACCTTAAGCACGTTCCAACTTGTTTAACTTATCATAAGAGAGCGCCGAATTCAGGGGATGACTCATATATACGACGATATATCGACAAATCGGAAAAAACGAATGTGCCCCTGACGTCGCGGGCACTGTGGTCGCCGTCGCTGATCGGTGGTTCGCTGCAAACGGATTGCGCTTGAGCACCGATAAAACTAGCGCCGTAAAATTTTCCACGGATAATAGAGTTAATTTCGAACAAACAAAATTTCTGGGTGTCATGGTCGATTCTCGGCTAAATTTTAAACCACACGTCGAGGATCTATTTCTCAGATTGTCCTCGATTATTTACGCCATACGAAGGGTAAGAAACACAGTTGGTCTGGAAGCAGCAATTATCACGTATTACGCCATGTTTCAAAGCACCATTACTTACGGAATACGAGTGTGGGGCACAGTGGCGAACATCGACAAATTGTTTGTGCAACAGAAGCGGGCGATACGTGTGATTGCCAAAATTAGTAATACGGAATCTTGCAAGCCCTACTTTCACCAATTTAAAATTTTAACCTTGCCATCCTTGGTGATTTATCATAATTTAATCTATGCTCATGTCAATTGCGAAAACTTCAGTCATAATTACAACTTTCATAACTACAATACAAGAAAGGCACAGAATCTGGTGATACCTATACATCGGCTTGCGCTTTCGAGCAAGATGCATGTCAGTTATAGACTGTACAATAGATTGCCAGCCTCGGTACGTGAGATTTCACTGTTGAGGTTTAAATCTTTTTTGAGGGACCATTTGCTGGGGGAGTGCTACTATCGTGTGGATGATTTTAAGATGTAGAGTGCAACTTCATTAGTTTTGTGTGTATGACATTATCTTTGTACTTATGTCCAAAGATGAATATATTATTATTATTATTATTATTATTATTAAATGCTCCTATAACTTTTAATAAGGCTCGAATGTCTTTATTTGTATCTGTATTTATTGATATAACGCGTTTTCTGCTCATCATAGGTAAATCGCGGATGACAGAAACCGCGGATACGGAGTCAGCGGATAACGGGATACTAGGTACTGTATTTCTTCTTTTCTTGGTTTTGCGGATTATCTTGAATAAAAAAACAAGTATCCAAATCAGAATACATTTAATTAAACATTTACGTTACGTTACGTATGCATAAGATGTCAAAACATGAAAACGTTTTTGTAATTTTTATTAAAACTAAAATAATTCACATTTGAAAAACATAAATTACGCCGATTCAAAGAAATAAAAATATATACATATATATCTAAGTCTAGTAATATTTTTTCGTAGAATATACTGCTGTGTACTGAAGGTACCAACAAAAATGTAAAATGAAATTAAAAATGAAAAATTTAAATTAGCTAGCTCACAAGATAAAAATTTTTAAAGTGGGCAAAAGAACAATTAATCTCAGGGTTACTCTCACAATTAAACTTATCATGAAAAGTAAAATGTGGGTGAAAGAAATCTTACTTTCTTTATTACTCCAAAAATTTAAAAGGTTTGATCTCAAATAAAAGAACAGTATTTTGAATGACGTAAATAATCAATAATTTTATTATTTAGGCTCTAAATAAAAAAAAAAACAATGCCAAACCCTTTAACAAAGCAAAAGGTAACAAATAGTTCAGGAAGATAATCTTTATCAATTCAATCCACGTGGTCTCAATATTTAAACAATTAAATTAAACGTAGACAATTCAAGTAATTTACATAAATGAAAACTAAAAGCAAGCACAATGTTTCTATTCACCCAACCCGAGGTGATTAATTATTAAAATACAAAACAGTAAAATAAACAAAATGATCAAAAATTAACTCTTTAAACTTAATATATCTTCCTGCACGTAAAATAATAAAAGATCTTACATCTAAATTGTGTACACAAGAATAATAATATCAATTATTATAAAATGAGTTCCGTGATGGACGTGATAAAATCAAAAACGTGAATTCAAAACTTGAAATCAAAAATCACAAAATGTCAGCAATGAAATACAATTTTACATATACTCACAGGCTCATGTCTATAACGGAACTAAACTTACAATGTTAAACAAACGTATTCATATCAAAATCTACAGCTGCGTGCGCTGCAACGCACAAAGATATATCCGCAAACGGACGAACTCGCAAAACATAACAACATATACAATACAAGTGAACGCAAAATGTACAACTGAACAATTAAATAAATAAATTAAACAATCCCAAAACATTAACTAAATCCTATATAAAAATAAAACAATTTGAAATTTCTCGCAACATTGACAAAGGCTTACGTACGGAATCATTCTAATGTAAATTTGGTTTGATTATAGTTTCACTTTTTTTACTTTAATGACAACCGGCGTAAGTGCGATTCATCATACGTCAAGCACATAGTAATTTGATGACTGTATCAAAATAACGTCATACGCGTAATCGTACCGCTATCACCACAGACGGCAAACGATACAACATGATACGAATCTTGCTTCGTTAAAGAGTCGTATCCTACGAATCTTTGAAGAGTCTGCCCATAGTACGCGTATAATTCATATTCATACCGTTTGTACCGCTGTTAGCACAGACAACAAACGGTGCGAAATGATACGAATGATACGAATCTTGCTTCGTTAAAGAGCCGTATCGTACGGATCTTTGAAAAGAGTCAAACTGTCCATGAGTAACTTACTCTTCTATAAAATAAACTATTGCATATCCAAGGTTCCAAAAAAAATGCGTATTGTAGCAATGTAATTGACATTTTAATATTTATGCTCTTTTATTTTAGCTTACTTACTATAGTGTGAGGTATCACATAATATACATACCTATGTCTGTTTAAATGGTAACATCGCATTGCTCATAAATACGTTACCCAACAGTAGTATCAACATATTTTCTGGAAAAGATACAATATCGCAAAAGACAATACCTAACACGCATTTATACATATCTTGCAACTTCGTGTTACCTTCTGTATTATTCTCATCGTTTAAACGACTACACGTGCATTAGCATTGAACTTGTTGGAAATGTCGTTAACCACATTTGCGTCATATTGTGATTGCATCAATTATGGATGGAAATTGAAACCCACGTGAAACTTTGGCTGTCAAGATACCTCCAAACAAATTAATTATTAAGTGGAACCCGTAATTTTATCATTTAGATAAACGTGTAGAAGTAATTAAATAACTTTTGCGTTTCCTCAGAAGACTCATACAAGACAGGAGGGAACTTCAGAACGTAAACGTTTTATAAATGCAGCCGCATTAAGTTTGTGCGAGTTATAACGCTTACGTCAATTCTGAATAAAGGACACCTGTCGCGTTTATAACTAAAGTGAAGTTCGTGACAGTAAAATTTGCTGCAGGCAATTATGACAAAATTGAAAAGAAAATTAGTCTAATGCTGAATAACTGTGAGCAATCATAGAATCGAACATTAAGAAACTTGAAAGAGGCGGGAGTTAGCAAAATTTCTAGTTGGTTGATATTTTGCGAAGTTGAAACTAGTATTGTAAAGAATATAAAAGTACCTATTCGAAGAATAGAATAAAATTATTTCAAAGTACCTGTAGTGTGTGATATTATTATATAGACTTCTATAATTAGGTTAGAGCTAAAGTAGTTGTCATCGATCTATTCTAATATTAGAGAGAAACTTGAACGACTAATATTACATATTCCCCATTTCCTTGTAACTGGTTGCCCTGTATTTTTTTAAAGCTCCACACATATACGTTCATATAAAAGGGCGTACTTCCAGAATAAAAGGAAAACCACTGAATACGGTTTTGTGCCAAATGTGAAAAAAAGTGCAACTCCTGGGTGTACGTAATGGATTTTTTTCCCGGCAGCTGTTTCCATTTTAAGCTAAAAGCGTAAGCGATTGAGAATCATGTGACATTTTTCCGCTGACTTGACGGTCTCAAAGGATCGAGTTACCGCACTTAAATAATTTATTTATTTACGATCCTTGCTTGTCAAGACAAGCAAGGACCGCATCAAACTCATCTGTTTTGGATTTGTTTATGTTAAAAATGTTCAACAGAATAAAAAAAAATTCTACCCACGGTGTTTACTCAAAAGCGACATAAAATGTAATAAAATTAGAGTTGTTTAAATACCAAACAAAATACATATATTTATTATTAGAAATATTTCATTTTTTTGAGCCTTCTTCCAAGTCTCGCCCCTACTATTATGCCAAGAAAGAAATACTTCAAACTTGGTTTACACAGGCATATTAATTAAAGCCATATCATGATGCGACTCCAGAAAAATTGCACATATACAACAGTTATAAATGCAGAGCACGTAGTGTTCATAGTATTACTGAATATACTATCCTTTTTGAATAAAATTGCCTATAGGCCCAAATCAGGGATTTTATAGATGCTATAATTTTACATTAGACAAACTTGTCAGTCTGAAATGTAGGTTTGTTTTCACACTATCAAGGTGACCTTTTTTTAGTACTGTAATAAAACTAATGTATTACACTCACAAAACTCTTTTTAATTTTTCCGAATTTCAGGGTCGTTGATGAGGTTCGATTTGACCAATACTTGATATTGTTACTTACCGTGATGTTGTAGTCAATTTTTGAATTTGTCTCCTTAATTTGGGAACTTTTCCTTAAGTTGATCAAATATTAAATTAGTTTGAAATTGAACTATACACTGGTTGGTAAAAACCAGATAGACCGCCGGTATAGTGGTGATGTGGGTAAATTTGCGTTTATAAAGGATGGTGTATCAAATTATATTGAAAGGAAAACACAAAATAATCAGGTAAACTGAATTGTATATTAAAATATGTAGAATATAATTTGTAAATGTGAAAAACGGAATATGATTAACAGGGAAAACAAAAAAAAATTAACCCTGTTACAATATTCCTTACATTACCTAATCTTAACTTTTGATTCTGAAATCAATTACTTAATTATTAACAAAGAAAATAGTGTTAATACGGTTAACCGTTCTAGGTTGAGCTAAACTTGAATAATTATGATAAGAAATAGTTCTGAAATGGATTTTGGATACATTAGAACATTAAACTATACATACTGGATATAAACTCATCTAATCTTTAAGACGTTCTTTATGTATTATTCTCCAGTTTTAAATCGATTTGGCAAGTAACTCTGATGTTTCTTTCCGATGATTGTTCTTAAATTTTTGATATTAAATGTTTTATTGTTCAATTTCAAGGCGAAAATGTCACAAGTTAATAAAGTTTTACGATACCGGCCTTTATCGATATCTTGTCCGTTTCGGCGGGCTCTGAGTTGTTTGTTTCGGATCCTGCGTCCGATGTTTTCTTTTCTTCTGGGACTCTCAGCTCCTCTTGGATCTTGAAGTTCCTGCTACTCTTGAATTCTGGGTCTTTTACTTCAGGTAAGTTATTTCTCTTCATTTGCACATATTTTGAGAAAATTGATATCACTAATTCTTAAAATTACGTGCGCTCTATACTCAAGCCAAATTTTTTTTCTTCTATTCAATTTTCTAAACTGCTCTTTTTTTTTCATAGATTTCCTAGAAACTACATATCCTGCCGAATGCGTTGTTTCGAACGAGTTCCCAAGAAAAAGTCAAATGATACTGAATTCACTTGAGCCGTCGGGAAAAATATCACATCGCAACGTAACACATTTTTAATTGATTATTACGACCATTACTGTTTGTTATTTTGCTTTGATAACACATTAAATCTTATGAATCTCTTTGATTTTGAAACATAATTAAAACTGACAGCTGATTACAGATATCTGTCAACCTTACTTTTTCTGCCACTAGATGACTCTAGCTTGACAAGTCAAATTGTAAATGGTAAATTAAAATATTGTAAATGGGTTTTTAAAATATAAAAGGCTCAAATTCAAACTTATTTTAATACTCAACAATTTCAAATAATGGATTTTAATTTGCAAAGTTTTAAATTAACATTTTCTCTTAAAATAAAATAAAAATCGATGAATATTTGCATTTTCCTTGTTTGTATTCTGTGAATTCTATGTTTGTATGTGTTAATTGTTATGGGTGATATGTTTTTATTTCACAATACTAATTTTGACTAAATTGGTAGGTATAGTAATTAATAAAGAAGCGACCATATAAATGGATATATTTTGTTTACTGTAAAACCTTTGTTTCTTTGTTTCTATACCATCTCAACACCTGCGAGTGTTTGATATGCTAAAATAAAAAAAAACAGAAACGCAAATATAGTTTCTGTTTGTTGAAACAGGAAAAGAATATACCCAATATTGTGTTGTGCTATTGTACCGGCGAAAGTGTTGCTTACTGTATCTTTATCACTTATCACTAGAGCAGACCACTTTCCGTGCGCGCCATGTGCGCCGGTATGGGAGTGTAATTCGTAATATACTAGAATATGCGATAGAATAGGGACGCAACATGAGCTTGTTACCGATATAAGTATAGAAGTAAAGACATTTATTCTATTAGAAATAATTAAATACACATTTGGTTTTCTGCTATTAAAGTAATATGCATAAACAGTCATCCTCACATCGGCGCACATGGCGCGCACGGAAAGTGGTCTGCTCTACTTATCACACATCGATATAATCCGCGACGCAGTGGACTATCATAGCGAAAGGTAATGCTCTTTGCGGTATGCGATAAAAATGCCGCTACCTTTTCGACTTGCGCATATGACCTTTGTAGTTGCCGCAAGGATTAAATGTAAAAATAATTTTTGAAATTTGGGCATGCGTAATTGTTGGTAAATTCTTAATTACCATATTTACATACGTCGAATATAAGGAAAATTAAAGAAAGTATTGGAAAAACTGCTACATATGGATCTTGATAAGTTTACTAGAATACTGCTTGCTATTTATATAATTAGTAACAAATAATGGACACTTTAAAAATTAAAATCGGTAGTACCAAGTAATCATTTTCAAAATTACATGATTATGATACAGTAATTGGGTTTTGGAACCTTTGGTTATGATTATGATAGATTTAAAATGCATGTGCTCGTCACTTACCTAATATTTCGATTAATGAATAAGCTCAAAAGCGTGTACGAAACAGGTTTTTATAACAACGTAATACCGATTGCACCACAGATTATAAATATAAGTTTTTCGTTTGGTGACCGAGCCGGTTAAAATAGTAGGAACGAATTTCAGTCTATAAAGTGAAGCACTTTTATACCGAAATCAATTATTGCACATGAAGAAAAACTCGAGTTCATAGTACTAACGATATCCACTGTAGAATGTCAATCCATTCTTCGCATTTTATCGAATTGTAATGGAGCTGAATTTGTAAATGCTTTTTGTTGACATGGGAAATAATGGCGGTTTTGTGTTTCTTCATGGTGAAATGAAGCAACCGCTGACGGCAGCTGCATTTGCTATGGTCGATTCAGTTTTATACAAATTTATAGCGTTTTCGACTTACTGCACTTTTATCCACTGATTGTATTTCCATCTTATTTTAGTACATAATATTAGTAAGGGAGGTAGATGTACTCCACGCGTAAAGTGCAATAAGTCGAAAACGCTATTAGTGTTTACAGTTATTTTTTTATGTTATTTGAGCCTAGTATACTAAAATCATCGGAGCGAAATATTGATTCTAGTCTGGAGTAAAAATAAATATCTAAATCAGACGTGGGTTTACTAATTAAAGAACGGTGAAAATACCTAAAGCATTCCTACTGTATTATTCAGCTCTATTTGACGGCATTTCATAAATTCACATCAAACGAAATCTAACATTTAAGCTTTTTCTGTTAAGTGTCTGTTTCTACCGTAATTATACTTGCATTTATTTTTCAACTTCTGTAAACATATGGTATTTGTCAAGCGGAATTATAGCATTTTATGTTATGGCTTAACTTAAAACAAAAAGGAAAAATAAGAATTATTTTGTTGGCAGTAGTTTTTAATAGGTTGAATTAATTAATAAACTGATTTTAAGCAGGTCGACTAGAATCTTAGACACCTCTCTTATGTCTCGCCTCTATTTATACACAAAAATAAAGCCTTTGACCTTCGGCAAAATAAATTTTGCGTATATCTAATACATTTAATTTACTCTCTGAAAGATTAGCTTACTATTTACATAGGGTAAGAGTAACGTCACTAAGCAAGTACCTTGTTTCACTGGCAATGAGTATAAAGTTCGTTAAGTTTAGTTATTCAAGGATAATACAAACGTGCCCATACTTATAATACTTTAATATGATCCAAAGAAATTACCCAATGAAGATAACTCTAGCAAATGGTTAAATTAATGCAACTATCTTTGCGTGGATATGTGTATTATAATAATTATTTTACTAAATGTATAACTCGGTATACAGAAAGTTTAAATCAGTTTAAAAATACTTTTTATTGAAAACTTAGCCGGATACTTATACAATCATCTTTACAATTACGTATTTTGAGTTGCCTAAATTGTCTGCCCAAAGTATGAATTATTTTAAAAATTAAAATAAACCATATCGGATAAAAAACACTAATATTTATACTAGTTTTAAGATGATTTGTAAGATGTAATATGCATCTGTATTTTTGTAAATTCCGATATTAATTTTTCTTAAAGTTTTCCCTATACATCACATATGTATTTGTGTTCGCTTCATATCAATGTTTGAATTGTATTTGGATACTTATAACTTTCAATTATTCCTTTTACTCCCATTAATCTAGTAAGTAACTACAGCAGTATCTCATTCTCGTACAGTTGGAGGTACAATCAATGGTAGTTCTTTGGAAGACAGTTAATTTTTCAAATATGATGTATTAGACATTTGATCACTCTTCCTCGAACTGTCAGAGAGAACACACGCGTTTTCAGTTTTATTTAATAGTCCTTGTAATCAGTGGCAAAATAAAAACTTTACATTTTTATCACACTGTGCCGCTCGTTCAATAATTAAATTAAACTGATGCGCGAAACAGTGAATATAATGTGCATGTGCAAATGTTCTTTTGATAGCAACTTGGACACTATTTGTCTTACCACTTATCACGGACCCCCCATCGTAACTTTGAGCAATTAGTTTATTCTTACGAGATGCAGGAGAATTTAAAATATGTGCAATTTATTCAGCAATGTTTTTGCTAATACATCAGCATTATGTTCACCCGACTTGAAAAAAGACCAAAAGCGTTCAAAAATTTGTCTATTAAACACGTCTCGAATAAAAACAACCATTTGCTGGTTATTAGAGGTATCTGTAGTTTCATCGGCCACCAAAGCAATGAAATTTGCAGATTTAATTTCTTTTAATATTTCCTGCTTGTAAATTTGCAACATTGCATCTAACAATTCGTTCCGCAAAACATGATGATTGTTTTCCACATTTTCGTTGTAGTTTCCTTCCCTTCCTTCCTAAAGTTAGGGGGACACCTTTAGTCCAGGCACTTGAGCTTATTGTACCGTCCCTATTAAATCTCTTATTTCCACTCGAGCAGCTTAGTGTTCTCTATAAAGCCCAGTATCTTGCCCAGTGGGAACTTGAGAACCTTCGAGGGCTCCAATAGACTCTTCCCGAAATGTTCCTGCCGGAGTGTTTTCAACTCCTCACATGTGCAGATTACATGTAAACTCGTTTCCTCCTGTAGCTCACATCTTCTGCACCACGGTTCGCTTACTCGGCCTGTGTTGCAAAGATGCTTCTTCAGGGGACAGTGTCCAGTTACCAACCCAGTAATGGTTTTAACTTCTTTCTTGCTGCGTCTAAGTAGGTTATCAGAGAACTTGGCATCCACATCCCCTATTAGCGCTTTAGCTTGGAGTTGACCTTCTGTCGTCCTCCATTTGTTTGTGCTTGCATTGTCCAGCCAGGTCCAGATCTCCCTTTTAGCAGAATCCCTTGTAATCTTGGAGCCCTCCTTGGCTAGTTCGTCAGCTATTGTGTTGCCTTTTATATCCTCGTGTCCCGGCACCCAAATCAGCGACACCGTGTGATCCTGTGCCAGTGAGTTGAGGGATTGTTTCCAGTCTCTAACTAGTTTTGACCTAGTTACAGGGCGTTGTAGTTAATTTTATGTCGCAAATAAGCACTGTCTAACTCTTCACGTATGTCCACTTTGCCTAGAACACTAAAATCCACGCATGCATTCATGTGAGAAACGGAATTTTCGTGTTTCTTTGCCCTCATTGCGATATGCCTTAGATCATTTAATCCTTGTAAGCAGATAAAACAAAATAGTTTATTTGTTAGTGAACATCCGCACATCTACTCATATTTTTCATATATATTTTTATTGAATACTCTATTGTAAATTCGAGTTTTACTTGTGGAAATGTAGGTTATTTGAAGATCGGACATCGGCCGTCCATTCTTCTTAATTAAAAGTTTTTCCTCAAATGATAGCGAACTCATGTGCCCCAAAAATAATATAAACGCATAAGGCGAAGATGAGCAGAGCTGGTCGATTCATACTCGGAATAGGAACATCGGAAATTGTGCACCGGACCATGGTTTCGAGCGTTGGATATTCGCTAGTGTCTGTGGTGCGGAGAGAAATTTTGATGCCATCGTTATGAAAATACGTATATAATAATAAAACAAAATAATGCACTGAATTATATGCGAATTTCTTTGTGTTTATCTTGGTGGTTGGGTGTGCAAGTGCCCTTGTACCCTATAGTACCGGCCGCCACTGCTTGTAATTAAAACTTACTTAAAATGACTGATATATTAATGTAAATCTTAGGTTAGAATCATAGTTATTGCGTGCTAATATGAATTTTTGAATAAAAGAGGTTGGCGGTCCTTGTTTAATCCAGTCTGAAATGGTTTATTTAAGTGATTTTTCTGTCGTCATTTCTCGAGTGATTGTAAAGGTATCTATTTTATCGACATTTGTAAAAATATACGCGGGATATTTGAAATTCTCAACGAATTTTGGGTAGATTGGTGTGTTTTAAATGGTAATTTTCGGATTTACACATTTTATTTTACTTGTTAATTAGAGTAATTGAACCTACTTTTTCAAAAACTTATGATCGTATATTGGTCGTTAGTGCGAAGTAAATTGGAATACGCATCCGTGGTGTGATATCCTTTATACACTTACCAGCAAATAACTGTTGAACGAGTTCAGAAACGATTTGTAAAATACTTGAATTATCGAATTGATGAAATACATCCAGACGGAGGTTAGGATTACGTTGGCTTACTGACGCGCCATAATTTTGAATCTTTGTCTGATCGCCGTGATGTACACAGTTGTAATTGTTTATGTAATTTACTTAATTATAAGCTTTACTCCCCAGACCTATTGTCCCAGATTAACTTCTCAGTCCCTAGCAGTCATAGAACCAGATCCATTTTACCATTACATATTCGTAGATCT
Source organism: Cetonia aurata (assembly GCA_949128085.1). Taxonomy (NCBI): domain Eukaryota; kingdom Metazoa; phylum Arthropoda; class Insecta; order Coleoptera; family Scarabaeidae; genus Cetonia; species Cetonia aurata. The sequence goes on from OX421885.1 coordinate 8,092,762, forward strand.
AACACCAATGTCCATCACAAATCTCCCGTTGTTCATCTGTCAAGAAACTATAATAGACTTGTGATGATTAACCTGCTCCGCTTGCTTTTCTTTCTTTTCTTTTATTTTGTTTATGTTTATTACTTTTGTTACGTTTTGTCAGAAATGGGTACAGAAGAGTGTTACTCTCTTTGTTATTATTTTATGTATGATCACTGTATTTCTAATTGTATTTATTATCCTGTAATTGGCCTTCGCTGTTGGATAAATATATATTATTATTATCCTGGGAATTGTTAGATATCTTGTTAATAAATAGCTGTTTTTTATTGGTAAAATCACTCTTTGATTTAGAAAATTTACTTAAGAAGTCACATAGATGACACACATAATTGCTATGATAAGTTTTATATAAACACTAAGTCAAGCGTAACATCTGTCCCACATCCCCAGACTGAAGAAAAAATAGGGTAATTGCGTCTTTATATGCAAGAATCTGATTGGAGAGGTGTTTTCCATCTAACCACTTATCAGTGTAGTCAATCTCATTTGTCAATGGTAATTTAGTACTTTTGCTAATAGCTTATAATTTGATATGAGGAAACAGGTGACTGATTTAACTTATTTGAGGTTGATTATTGCTAAAAATAAAATAAATTAATTTTGTATAAGATTTGTATACGTATAATTCACCTATCTTTGCAAGAAAATTCAAAATTATTAGTACGAGAAATATTAAGGAGGGAATCATACCAGTATCTTTAAGTTACTTCAACAAATTTCTTCTTGGAGAGTACTATTCAAATATGGCGAACTAACACTTTTATTAATTAAACCAACCATAAAGAAGACGCGTTACAAAAGCAAATACTATTGAAAGAGTTCATCCTGAATATTGTTTGAAATATTTTTATGTGTTGAATCATTAACAAAACACAATTTTGTTTTAATCTTAATTTAACGCTTAGAAGATATTGCTGGCATTTAACGAAAAAAGATCAGTCAGTTAACTAAACTATTTCCTCCATCAAAGTATTGCAAAAGAAATAAATGCTAGAAGCAAAATCTCATAATTAAGAATATAAAGTAACTATTCAATAGGTACCACAATTTTCCAACAGAAAGGTGTTTTTTTCTGTTTTTTTCCGCCTAAAATATTTAACAGTATCTTTGCGCATATACTTGAAAGTAAGACAAAATATTCAAATATTTATTTACAGCAGTAATATCAGTATGCTTCTACTTACGTTCTGACTCATGTCCTTTATAATGTATCCACTACACGTAAAATCAAATGAGATCTTATGATCACAATTGCTTTGTCGATGGTCATTTACATTTTGAAGTGCTGGTTTTAATTTATCGGCTTTATTTCCTTTTATTTGCAAAGTGCGAAGTAAACGATGACATACTTTATAACTAACATTTTGTTATTTTCGGTATAGGGTTTAGTTTATAATCTGTATCTAGAGGATTTTGTTGTGACCCAGGAAAAAACATTTTCTTCACTCAATAAAGCTTAACCTTTTCTAATGCGCAATTTTGGATATAACATTGCGCGTCCTCTCTTATCGCTTTGTTGTAGGGGAGAATCTATAAAACTGAGATTATTTGACAGTAACCCGGTTGCTACAACAGTTGCCGCCCCTTGAAATTTATTATTAATTAAGCAACTGCTGCCCTACTGGCGCGGCCTTAATCTGATGTCTGAGTTAACCCGTATTTACGTTACTGCGATGTATTAGATAAATTTGCGCAGTCTCAAAAGATTATGCCTAAACCAATTTAAGGCAGAACGTAGATAAGCTGCTAAGTAGAGATACTGGTGTATCTGCAATTTTTCTGAAATAAAGCAGAGAGAATTTGGGAGGCATTGTGCAAGTTTATTCAAATTTCGGAAAATTATTCAAACGCACAACTTATGTAAAGATTCGTTATTACAATAGTTCGCCACCAATTTTGATTATCTAAAACAAAAAACACAAATCGCATAATATCGTATGATAACAAATTTAGAAAATGAAATCTCATCAACTTCATTATAACAAATCATTTTACATTAGTTCAATATAATATTTGTTATAATAACTATTCTTTCGTAGATTCAATTAATAATTTTGTTGACAATAAGAACAGGAAATGAATATGCGTTGTTGCTTTTTACATACACTTTATTCACCATATGAACGCAATAAAGTATTTAATAATATGTTGTTCATTGCTTTAACGGCTTACAATTTATTGCAAGAACGAACGAATAACATACTTTAATGATCTTTATTTATAGGTTGAATGAAAACGTTCATTATCTTAATAACAAACGTATTTGCTCTGCGCATTGGTATATTTGAAACAGAATACACGTGCTTAGCAATCTTGCCTTTATTACTCGGCATTTAGAAATTCGCTACTGTCAGTGATAATTGTTTGGTGGCATTTTTCGATGCCAATTGTATTTAGGCATTTTCTCCTTGAGATTTATGAAGGGTCCGAGCTAGATCTGTGACTGCATTACCGGCTAAGTTGCGGTCGTCTTGTTGGTTGAGAGTTTGGTTTGTGTCCGCTAGGGGGCGCGCACCTACACTCTTGATTTCCTAACAGGGGACGGTAGACAAAGTCTTATAGCGTTTTCAGCTTACTGCACTTTGCTGCACTTTTATGCACTGATTGTATATCCATCTTATTTTAATACATAATATTAGTAAGGGAGCTAGATATACTCCACGCGTGTAGTGCAGTAAGCTGAAAACGCTATAAGATGCGATAGCGATGAAAATGAGTTTGCACTCGGAGTGACGTTGCTAACGCCTGGTAAGCAGAAACTCGAGCACGCTGTTAATGCTACTTTTACTGCGATGCAAATAAAGTGCTAATTAAAATTGCTTCGGTCATCAACAGTGAATTAAGTGAATGAAATTATTGCATCACGTTCATTATTTTAATTTCAAGTTTACTCTATAACAATATCTAAAATGCGGTAGGATGGTAAACAAAATACATTGAATCAACCACTTGCCATCCGCAAATTAGCAAATACTATTCATTGTAGAGATGCTTTTGTTCATTCTATCCCGCAGTGCTTTTTGTACATAAAAGTGATAACGCGCGGTTATTCAGTAAACCAAATAAATATTCTTTAAAATAATAACATAATTCATTGAGCGAATCAAGTCATCATTCCATTTTCAATTACTTTGATTTCATTAATACAATAAATATTAGTTTATTACCCAATAAATTCCTTCGTGATTTGAGAAAATATTGTTCATTGATTTGATAAACTCGATCTACGGACCAATTTTAATGCACTATTGCGTGTGAACAATGAATTTTTTCATTGTTTTAGGACCCATTTTTGGTTCAGTGTGGTGTAATAGCACCTTCTCTGATCATAATCTTGCTTTTGGCATTTTTAGAGTAACACTTTCACATACAGAATCGATTTATGGGCGCTATCGTGATTTTAGAAATATGCATTGGGATTTATTCAATTTTGATGTGAGTAGTATATCTTTTTATCATATTTTTATATGGCTGCAATAAATGAAAAAGTACATTACTTCAATTCAGGCTTGCTGAATCCGTTTGTAATCACTCGTCGATTTACTAGATCCTGTGCTCCATGGATCATGAATAACTTGAAAGTTCATGATGTCTTTGTGGAATACCTTATCGATTACTGCATAAGTAAATCTGTTTTTCTGGATTCTTGGAAGCTTAGCGTTGTGCGTTCTTAGTCTTCCCCTTGTGGGGTCGAGGGTTTTTGAGAAGCTACTAGTTTCTCCGCTTTCGGATTTTCTTGTAGACTATATTGCCTCCTACTCAGTCTGGCTTTCGAGCTGGTCCAAGTTGTGAGACTGCGTTGCTGGCGATTACGGCTGATTTGATTGCGACTGGAGATAGTGGACTTGTTTCTTGTCTTATATTAGTTAGGTATTGGAAAAAAAGTTCATGAACGATTCAGAAAAGTTTTATTATTTTCTTTTAATATCAGATTACATGCTTCGGTCACTGCTGGCTATCTTCCGATCTGCGTCAACTTTCGGAGTTTGTCGGTGTTGATTAACGTTAAGTAGAATTTTCAAAATGCAATTTATTAGAGTAGGTGAGGCAAATTTGTACCAAATATAAGTGTAACACATTAAAATAATAAAAAAAAAAACGGTGCATGAACTAAATTTAAATAGTGTATGTTTAAGGGACGGATATATATGTATGTCTTCTATTGTTCCATTACACCAAGGCCAAAAATTGCAAATGGCAGAAAAACTAAAAATTCTTATAGAATTTGCAATAGCAATTTTCAAAATATCCAAGATGTGTTGTTGATTAGCAGTGTTTACAAGCCATTGTCCGTAACTGTTTGTTAGTTTGAAATAACACGTTTCCATTTTGAGTTACAAAACGAGTTTTTGCGATTATTGATATAGAATGTATTTTTAGTTTTCTGCTGAGAAATCATTACCAGATCTGTTCTTTTATATTTATAAGTGGTTGCAAACTAAAACTTAAAGCTCATGCATATATTATTCCATGTAATTCAAGATTTTAGCAAAGGTAGAACTACTTCTTAGGTTGTACACATTTTCTGCAGTAAGTAGTTCCTTTATATTCTTAATACCTTACTTATTGACCGTATTTTAAACGCACGAAAATCCAGAGTTAATATCATAACATAATCAGTATAAACACACAAAAGTACGCCGATATGAGAATAGTTATCAAAACTACAAACAAACAAGAGAGGGTGGCAAACATTTAATCATTCCTCGGAGAAAGAGCGACTTTCAAGACTAACCACTAATCATTCATTCAAGTCGGTTAGTTCAATTCTCTGGAGCTCTGCCAAGAATTTCCACGCATCGATCGGCTGCGATAGCGTTCGACCTCGATACATCACGTCCTAACCTTAAAATGCCAGCGGAGAAGAGGCCCACTGTTATTCTGTGCCGGCGAATGGCGATCGAGGAAAAGCAAGCGAGAATAGTTTCCAGGAGATATCCTTCTCATTTCTGCTGACCTAAGTATGATCTACCTTTATGGAATTTTCAAGCCCTATCGATAAATTTTTAGTTATTATATGTTCGACGGCTTCCTATATCGCTTCTAGGGTTTTCGATAACGGGAAGGTATACTTGACCAATGATAAGTGGCTATTCTAAGCAATGCATATTTTGTCGACGTTGTCGGTGAATTTTTAGCGATATGATATTTTCGCCGAAATATAAAACTCTAAGAATATGTAATTCTAGTTGACGCCTCTTCGATTACACATAAAGTAGATAACCTTATTCAGCTATCATATGTAATGTTTAGACTTTATAATTTTCAACGAATTAAAAGAATGTGCATAGGTACACCACGTGAACAAGATAATCTATAATTTAATGACAAACATATATTTGTTGAAAGAAAGTAATTCATGACAACGCTGTTTGTTCATATGTACCAAAAATGAATACTTTTCTTATTTGGGGGTATTTTTATTAACTACAACGTTGTACTTCTCCATATTTCAAAAACTATTCATTAATGGACATTTGAATGTTTGAATAACGTAAAACGTCCACAAATCGAAAAAATTAGGGAACATGCTAATCTTTTATTACCGATTGTTTGGAAAACATATTCAAGAAAATCAATAATGAAAGGTATATTTTAATAGATTCGGCGTTTACTTGATGTAAATCGATTAATTAATAACACGAAATTTGTGAGATTTACACTTTATTAGTCGGATGTTAAATTGACAGCTGTTTCAACAATTAAAGATAATTAGGTACTAGACAGTCTTACAAACTTAGCACAAACTAGGATACAAAATTGTTGGCAACATTTTGACGGTCATGTTGCTGTAATCTCAATGTAATTCCATCATCAAGCAACATGTTAATGAATACTAGTCAACATCGGACGCAGAACATCAAAGAAATTGGTTGCTAGTTCCTTGTATTTGTGTTTCTCATTTCAAACGGAACACACCGCTCACTGCAAACATTTTGGGTGAATGATAGCACAAGTATAGTTAGTGAGGTTTTGATTAGGTTATGTAGTGCTTATTTCCTTTGTACATACAAACAAAACTACTCAACGGACTACCATATCGTTTAACTTCAGATATTAAATTGTCGCCATATATTGTTCCATTTTTTAAAAACTCTCTTTCTGTAGAATGGGCAGCTATTATTACAAGAGCGGCAGTAACACCAGCAGCTATGTTCATGTTTTAAACTTCAGGTCAAGCTCCGAAAAATTCAGATCTTGACTAAGTTTGGCGTGGACGCGCGATATTATAGACACATTTACTTGTATGGCAACAAAATGTAGGCAACATGTTGATGAGTGTTGAAATGACTTGAAATAATGTTCTAATCCAATCTGATTTATAATTAAAAAAAAAAATCATTAAATGTTTCGGACGTAATTGGCCCTCTTCAGATGAAAAACGTCAGTTGAATAAACTGACCTGAAGATGGCCAATTACGGCCGAAACGTGTAATGAAAAAAATTTAAATATAATATCAGATTGGATTAGAATATTATTGCAAGTTATTTTAACTTACATTATCCCAATCTTTGGACCCCTTTATCTAATGTTGATGAATGTTGCCACCACTTTGTATCTTAGTATGTATACTAACCTTGAAGACACAACTTTGAATGATCATAATCGACAATTGCAATCTTGTTCTGTTTGTTAAAAAAAATCCAATTTTTTCATGGTTTTTTTTTTATTTGACAAATTAATTTTTTTGACAAAAAACGAAAACCTTAGACCTTGTAAAGGATACCTAATTCTTTTTAAAAAACCTCAATTTTTTTGTGGTAAGTTGTGGTCCCTTCTGACAACTTTTTTTCAACTTGGAATTTAGAATTAAAAAAAGAAGTCAAAATCGATACACGCTATTATAAAGGTATCTGGCTCGTCGTTCGAAATAATCCTCTGCGTTCGTTTTTGGCTTGTCAAAAGTTGCCTCTCTTTTTATGTTTAGAGCCTCAGTCTTCGTTCAGTTGCCTTTATACGTAATTTATTAACCCAAAAATATTTTACTTTGGTCATATTAGCGGATCATTATGCAAACCACTGAACATACATCTCTCTATATGTACTATATGTTGAAATTATTTTTATTCTACATAATCGCTTAATCCATCAATGTGTTTCAAAATGTGCTATATATACCTATATACTCAAATAAAAAACTTTAATAAACTAAAATATTTAAAATTACCTGTTTGAATGGTTTGTCAGATTAGCTAACAGCTCGTTACTTTGACGGTAGTGGCGCGCTACATTGTAAACAAGATAAAGCATTGAGTTTCCGCCTCCACAGAGCTATATCAGTGACTGCATTAAGCTGCGCGGTTGTCTGATGTGTTGGGAGTTTGACGCGTGTCCCCTAGGGGGCGCACGTCTACACTCGTATCTGCTCAGTAGATGATAGAGGATAAAGTTTGCGATGCAATAGCGGTGAAAGTAGGTTTGCCGAGTGACGCTGATGGACGCCTAATAGGCCGAAATTCGAGTTCGTCTCTATAACGTATTTCTCTTTCATTGCTTTTGTTAGCATGATGCTCTAGACTATGAGCTGCCATAACGGTATTTTTCGGTTAGGTTGTTATTCATTCCTTTTAAAATCTTTTTATATTACATCATGGTAGATGTGGAATGCTGAAGTTTTTGCTTATTCTGAGTACACGCAGGTTCGCGGACTGTTGTGCTCGGGGTTTTCGCAATATATCAAATCTGTAACCCCCTCAGTCTGTATTAATTTCCTCTTACATTCAATGTTTCAAGATTGCCAAAATGTTTTACGATTCTAGCTACTTTATAACGACTTGGTGTCGCATGGTAGGAATATCTTTGACGACTCCCTATAATACGCCTAATTAGCTCCCATCATACAAAACAGGCCTGATGGATAACATTTCGTTTTTCTCTAAGAGAGCAGATCAGCTGACGAGACATTCCGTAGTCTAGGCGCATCCTGAAGTGTCACGCAGAGAGCCAACAAATTTCCAAGCTAAATAAAAAGTAGAGGTTGCTATTTAACAATTCCACTCATTTGCATACTCTAAGTTTGTGCGCAATTATTAGATTTGGAATATACTTGATAAATCTTTTACAAGTTAGCTCTATCCCAGAAAGTAAGGAAAATAATTGGGTGGTACAAAGTTAATGCAATAGTAGGTATTTGAACAATAGAATTTCTGATGTAACCGTAGATATCTCAATGTTAATTCTCATTTCAGAAAATCGACTTCATATATAATTTCATTTCCCAACTGCAGTACCTCAGACGTTAAAGGGATGTATCACCTTTATGCACATTTCTCCGTTATTCAATTTTGAGTTTATTTTATTACATATTTACCTACATAAGTTTCCGTATACTTCTTTCGATATTAAATACACTTTTCAGAACCGTATTAAGACCCACTTAAACATACATGCAAATTTATTTGATATTACTATATCTAAACTTGACTAAAAGGAGGTAGACTACACCACAATTAACGGGATTTATACGCTGAATGTACAAATATACAGCTTTTAATGAATAACTAACTGTATGCGAACAATTTTGAAGCCCTGCATTATTCAAATACACGCAACGATGTGAAACTTCGTGTGTCCCACGTTCTGTTGGATAGACGATGCGCGGCCAAAGAAAGTGGTAAAAGGAAGTATATTGTATAAATACGAATATTGAAATATTTTTAACGAATCGTCTTAAGATTGGGGGCATATTTCATGCAACTATTCAATGCTAAGGCACACCCAGTCTTTACAAGGCGGTACGGCCGATGCGACGCATAGTAATTCTGCAAACAGTTTTTATTTTCAACACGTCTAGCTTGCTAATATACCTACACTATGAAAATTTTTTGTGCACCTATGAACATTTCGATGTAACGTGTAGAAATTTTGCGTGTCACATCTAATATTAAAAATACTGTTGATAACACCACAAAGTTTAATTGGACACCGAAAAATATTTGACCTATTTTTCTTAATGGCTTGTTTTTGGTTTTAAGCGGTGTAATGGGGGCTCAAAGTCAACCCCAAAAACACATTGTCATATGCAATATTTCAGATTTGAGTTTGGTATGAAATTTTGTTATTCTCCTATTTTATTTATAACGTTATTAGTAAATTTTAGCAGATTGGATGGCTAATTTACTGGAAGTAAAATAAGATATAGGAAAAAATATTACAATTAAAACAAAGGTATTTCAATATTTATTAACATTGTTTAAACGTTTCTGGATAAATGCTTTAATGATATCTATGGAACAAACAGTGAATGTCTATGATGCCTAAAATTGTACAAAAATCGAACAACATATTTTAGCACAGTGAACGATTCTAGAGTTTAGGTCAGTAGAGTTCCTTAATTTATTGTCCTAATTAAATGGTGATAAAGTATAATCAAGGGATTCATCGATGATTTTAGGAACTCTTCGTTCCTGTTCATATCATAATTATAATCTACTAATCCACCAACTGCTGACAACCCATAAAACAGTGTTTCTTTTATTATGTAACAATAAAAATGAAAGAGAAACGATGTGAGTTTAGGATTTGTGCTCTTCGCATTTTGTTGTCGTTACGCACCTGGAAAATAGCTGATGATAGTTGCACTAACTTATACTTCCTGCAGACCAAATGCAATTGGTTACTTTCGGTTCTTACTTTGATTCAAGTTCACGTACGCAGTACCACTTCCACTTTTCTTAAACCGAATATGTTCCGTAAAAGAGTTTCTGGGCGTGTGTTACACACTATTTTTTGATCCGACAGATCTTAATTTTGTTGTATATAATAAAAAAAAATAACCCTAGGGAGTTAACAGTACAGGTTGGCAATACATATTACGTATGAATTTTGAATTGGAAATCAGGATTAAGTTACCTTAGTGTTTTGACGTTTAAATTTTCTTGGTAGTTTTGATACATATTCATCAATAATAAGGACAATGAAGACCCCAGCTCATATTACAGAGGTTGTGTGTGAAGTTATTAACCATTTATTACATGTAAAATCTTCCGAAAGTAGACTTGGAAAGAATATGAATTAATTAAGAGATTGTGTAACGAGAAATCTCTCATCTAGTCAGTAATTCGAATATAGTGTTGCCAACCATTAGTGGTCTTTTTGCCGGCCTAGGCCGGAGAATGGTAGGTTTCCGGCCGATTTAAAGTAATGCAAAATCAGTGTTTCTGGACGGAGAGACAAAAAGAAACGATCTTGCAATTTATTGAAACGTAGGGATTAAAAATAAATCTATGGGATATTAAAAGTAAAAATTATAAGTATCGAAATTAGAGACATGACATATAGATGACCTATATAGTGGCGCTTGTTGCAGAATACAACATAAAGAGAGAAGATGCAGAAAACAAAATTAAATTATGGCGGGTTCTTGCTTGAAGGCTCGAATAAACCCAAAACCTTCTTTTGCCAGTCAATTTAGATTTTTTTTGACACTATGACAATAAATGTAGCATAAACAGCAAGTAAATCATCTCCGCACCTTTTGTTTTCGTTTTTAACTGGTTTGTCGATATAAATGTGGACGAAAGCTACCTATTCTTCGTCTTCATTGAACAACAGTGTCGATCGATACTGTCGATTGAGCGGGGATGCAGCTTTATATACATTGTCCATCAGCATTGTCGGTCTTCTAACGTTGGAATTTTGCGTCACGATGATGCCATCATTTAAAACCCAAGCAATCGTGGCTAACGACAGGTGTATTATTGATATATATGTGTGTATATCGAGTTTAAGTATATGCTGATTGATATTTATATAAGTAAAGTAGCGCAAGTGGCTTTTAGTTAAATCTATCGCATTTCTAAAAACACCGAGCTGTGCTAAAAAAAAAGAAATATGGTTAAAAAAAAAATTTCTTAAGCTTATAAAAAATTATATTCTCCACGTAGTCAACAAGTTCACGCTTTAAGATTTAGTATATAAGTATTTTTATATTATTTTATTTGTTCGTAGATAATTAATTTTCAACATTGTAATTCTAGTTGTGAATTAGCAAAATACCCAATAATAATCTGTGCGAAATTAGAATATGAAAAAAAGCTTTTTTATTAATTCACTGCGTTTAGTGTGAATATAGTTTGAAAAAGCTGAACGTGAAGGATACTTATTGGTTCTAATATATAGAAGTGCTAGTATTTTGAAGTGTGTCGGCACGTTCACCATGACAACAAAGAGACCTGAGCACATGGATTTAACATCGTTTAACACGTTATCTCGTTAAGATAATGGGCACCGTGTGCCAGACGCACTTATGCTTATTAACGTGTTTATTTCCCCTGGAAGACCATCGAGTTTCGCGAATACATGCACAGAGATGTACGACGCGATGTTGCTTTTATGCCACTGTCGTTGGTTGTGTAAGTTGTTGCCCGTCTGCCGCTTTGAAAGCAAGTGGTTGCGCCGGAAATGCACGCTGACGTTACCAGACGTCATTCAGCGTTACAAAGCCAAACAAGTTTGTGTGGGAACAATGGGCGACAGCTTTTTTATAACAATGTTTCGCCCGATATCAGTTGTAATGTTAAATATGATACATTTTAATTCATTAGGAGACATTTCATACACAGCACTGCCAAGTACTTCAGTATGCGTTGAATACTGGTGACTCACAAACTTAATACAATTAACAATAATTATCTTTGTTTAGGTACGCAAATTGTTCAAAAGAGTTATTTAACAAAAGAAAAGAAAATACCTCGATATCATGTATAAAGCATATATGAATAATATTTGAACACGGTTTCGATATCAGATGTTTAATTGCATTTATAATACACCAATAAAAAGGTTCTTCATGTTGAAGAAATTAATTAAGTATCTTATCTCATATGTCTTTGCACTGCACACTTCAAAACCTTCACTGATGTGCATACTAGAGGCACGTTACAATAATAAAGCTTGAGCGCACAGTTTCCTAGGGATCGTATCCTAATTATTAACGATGTTCGGTTACTATTCATTGATATAAAAAATTGCCATCACGAGCATCCTCAGTCATTCGATTGAAAATGTTTTACCATCGTAATATTTGTAAAAATTATCCCAAAAGTTTCGGGGCGGCCAAATATCTTGAGAAATACACATTGAATCGAAAAAAAAAAAACGCCTTTAATCACTTTCAAAAATCTATCCAAGGAGAGCAAACACCCTTCACCCTACCTCCAGGGGGTGGAACGTGCGACAACTTTGAAATATTAAATGGAACCCCCAATTTTGTTTATTACAGATTCGATTCTACATTAAGTTTTGTATGAAACATCATTTGTTTCGTTTCTTGAGAGATGGCGGAGAGATGCGCAGGAAATAATTTTTGAGAATTTTGGAGTAGAAGTGTAAAATCATATACGGTCTACCTCTTGAAGCAGACACACAAAGTGGAACTTCTTTATAAGATAAACGAAGATGATCCCAATCAACGTTTAGAATTTTGTGAGGATATGATGAACAGAATAGATGAAGATCCTGACCTACCTTTCACTTTGCTATAAATCCTTTTTAGGTAGGAGAAAACAACTAGCAGTATCCTCAAAAATTGAGCTGGAATAGTAAATAATCGTTTGATAGCACCATTCTTCATAAATGGAAATCTCAATGCTGAAAGGTATAAGGACATGCTTCGAGATAAAATAATTCCAGCAATAACAGAAATTGCTGGCGATAACTTGGAACATATTTGATTTCAACAAGATGCACACTAAAAAATATATGCAATTCCTACGGAAAATTCCAGTAACGTAAAGGTAAAATTACCAAAAATTGGGAAATTTATTAGAAAACTTTAGGTATATTTTCTAATTTTTGGTAAATTTACCCTATACATTACTGGAATTTAACAATAGTAACCTATAAATACCTATATATACATGTAATAATTGTGAAACTAGAGCAACACCATCATACTAACTATAAGTAAAACAATTGTAATTTTATAATATAAAGAATTCTTCTAAGGAATAGAAAACGTTTCGTTGTAAAAATGATTTTAATTTCGTTTTAAATGCGTGTATGTCTTGTAATATTTTTATTTCCTCAGGAATTTTGTTAACAAATTTTATACCCATATACATAGGAGATCTTTCAAAACAGGTAAGGTCATGAGCTGGAATACATAGACAATCCTTATTTCTAGTATTATAAGTATTAGTCTTTATTTCTAATGAAGCTTTTATTCTTACTTTTAACAAACACTGCTACCTCCAGAATATACAAGTTGAAAACTGTAAGTATGTGCAATTGCCTGAAAATAGGTCTGCAAGAGCTATATTTAGATATACCCACAATATTTCTCAGTGCCATTTTTTGAATTTATAGAATTCTGTGAGTAAATGTTGATGCACCCCAAAATAAAATGGCATAATAGGTCATCTTTGACTGGAATATTGCATAATAGTATGTTATTAATACATCTATGCTTACATGTTTGCGTAGACGATATATGGCATAACACGCCGAAGACAATTGTGACTCTAAATTCGTTATGTGTGATTCCCAATTGAGGCTGTTTTCCAAATGGAGACCGAGAAATTTAGTGTCTGTTACTTGACGTACTGTTTGCGATTTGATGCGTAGTAAATGGGATGTATTTATCTTACTTTTGCCCGGTGTGAAAAGAATAAAAACAGTTTTGTTGACATTTAGATACAATCTGTTATTTTCGAACCACATCAGAACATTAATCATAGATTGTGTATTCGTAATTAATGTTTCTAGGCAGGAGTTTGAGACTAAGAGACAAGTATCGTCTGCATAGGTATGTTACTAATCCATCGTTTGTGATTTTGTCTAATAAATCAGTTAAATAAATAACAAATAATAAAGGACCCAAAACAGATCCCTGAGGCACTCCTCTCACACTTGTCAGAGTACTACAAATCAAACCACTAATCTCGACTATTTGCTGCCTATCTGTTACATACGACTCAACCCAGTTGTACATGTTCCCACGAATATACAGGCTGTCTGTAAAAGGTCTTTACACACGCCTACCACATATCCCTTAGACCAAAATAAGCCGATTTAAGTAAACTTATCTTAGTCCAAAGTCGCTTACTTTGGGCCCTATGCGGCCCTAAAGTTAAAATTTTGAAATCGTTTTTTTATTATAAATTCAAAACGGCTTATGCGATTTTAATAAGATTTGGCATGGTCAGTTAGTATTATTGGACGAATGTTTGGAGAAAATTTCAAGAAAATACTAACACCGAAAGTGAATGAAACACGCATGACCATTATGAAAATTAACATAATTTTTTTTGCTGTAGAGACACGAAATAATTTTTATTCGATAGAGTATTTAAAAGCGATCAAATTATGTCTCTTGTAAAATTTTCTTATTTTTATTCGTTTTCGAGAAAAACGAAAAAAAGTGCTTATGGTCGTACGGTCGAAAAAAGCAAAAAATAATCCAGTCGCCTATGATTTCTATCATAAACAAATAAATTTCGCATGACTAAATCTACTGCTTAAATAAAGACTACAGGTAAACGAATAGGCTTAGTCAAAGTTCACGGTTTCGAAGATTCTGGGTAACTTATTTACTACAAAAACGGCACTCTTTATAAGAATTGATTACTCTAATGGTTTTTGCGAAATTTGTATTTTAATAATTCGCATCAGGTTATTTTACACAAAAATTATTAACAAAATTAAATGACTGAAACATGAACACAAATAATAAATATGTCATAAAAACTGTTGAAAGTATTCTCCATTTACACGCACACGACGAAGGAAATTAAACTGTACTCTTTGCAAAATTTCTCCATCACCTCTAAGGTCACTTATTGCATGTTGAATACGTTGCCATAGTTGTGCTTCATTAACCACAGGTGTCTTGTAAACCACGGACTTAAGACGGCCCCATACAAAAAAATCAGCGGGAGTTAAGTCTGGAGAACGTGGAGGCCAATTTACAGGAGCGTCATTACCTCTACCTATCTATTTGTTTGGGTATACTTGATTTAGGTAGTTTCGAACATCTACTGAAAAATGTGGTGGAGCTCCATCGTGCATGTACCACATATCTCTCCGAAGTTGTAGAGGTAAATCGTCTATCTGGCAATGTATTTTGTAAAAATTGCAAGTAGATGTCTCTCGTTAATCTTTGTGGAAGAATAACAGGACCAACAATAAAATTGCCAACTATTCCAATCCACACATTAAGTTTAAATTCGTATTGAAAATGATTTATCTTTATGGCATGCGGGTTTTCAACTGCATAAACGTGTTCGTTATGGAAATTAGTTACCCCTCTTCTTGTGAAACAAACTTCATCCGTAAACAAAATAGTGTTGCCAAAGTTTAAATCTGCTTCTCTTTGCCGATTAACAATCATGTTCTAAAAGATCTTGAACTGCTATTTTATGGTATGGATATAGCAACTGTTCTCTAATTACTGTGTGAACGACATCCTTACATACTCCTACTGCCCTACCTATTCGTCTAGTACTTATTTCTGGATCTTCTTCAACACGTTCTAAAATTGCTTCTTCAACTTCAGGAACCCTTACAAAACGCTGCCTTCCATAATCAGCGGTTGCAGGAGCAAAGCGACCGGTCTCCCGAAGACATCGCTCAACGGCAGCAAACGTTGGGTGACTTGGTATTCGACGATTTGGAAACCTTTCAGAATACACCCTAACACACTCTCGAGTATTTACTTCACAAAATCCAAATACCAATAGCATATCGGTATATTCTGCATTGCTGTATTGTAAGGCCATGATAAATCACGAAAAGTTAAGCTTTAAGGTATTTTAGATTTGACACTATTATTATTTAGCCATGCGAAATTCATTTGTTGATGATAGAAATCATAGGCGATAGATTTTTTCGAACGCACGACCATAAGCACTTTTTTTCGTTTTTCTCGAAAACGAATAAAAATAAGAAAATTTTACAAGAGACATAATTTGATCACTTTTGAATACTCTATCGAATAAAAATTATTTCGTGTCTCTACTATAGACAGCAAAAAAAATTATGTTAATTTTCATAATGGTCATGCGTGTTTCATTCACTTCCGGTATTAGTATTTTATTGAAATTTACTCAAAACATTCGTCCAGTAATATTAACTGACCATGCCAAATCTTATTAAAATTGCATAAGCCGTTATGAATTTATAATAAAAAAACGATTTCAAAATTTTAACTTTAAGGCCGCATAGCGCCCAAAGTAAGCGACTTTGGACTAAGATAAGTTTACTTAAATCGGCTTATTTTGGTCTAAGGAATATGTGGTAGACGTGTGTAAAGACCTTTTACAGACACTTTATATATGAAGTTTTATCAGGAGTATACTATGATCTACCAAGTCAAAGGCTTTGCTTAAATCCATAAACACCCCGATGCGTTTGTGTTGCTCGTTGATTTTATTATACAATAGCTCCATGAATTGCAAAATACCATGTTGTGAAGCGTTAAGTATGTTATTATGTTCTAGAAACGATAATATTCGATCATAAACTATCTTCTCAGAAACCTATCAGGATAATCGACCCATGCGGATGCTATCTTTTTCTCAGAACTCAATACCCAACAAAATCTGAGAATTTAGGTGAATTGCCTCGAAGAATAGAAAATATTTCTGCAAAATATTTCGATAATGCCATTGAAGTTTTCTATCATCAGCTAGCTTACTGACAAGAAAGAAACGGTGAACAGTTCCAGCGTATATTACAATACAAAAAATTATTACTTATGGAATTAAATTTTGATTTTAGATTTTCATTTTTATTTGAAACTTTTATTTTAATTTGGAATGTTTATTTTGAGTGTGGACAAATAAAGTCCAGAAAATTTGAATACACCGTTCATTAATCAAGCATCCCGTTGGTGAGGGGCAAGGGAACTCACTCAAAACAAGCACCCCGAAGGGAAAAGAAAACTGCTGCGTCTACATCGTTGTTTCTGTTACGCTAAATATGGTTACTTTAAAACATCATCGGATTATTGAAAAATCATCTTCGGTATTATGGGCTACCTTCGACATCACTCGAGGAATCCTTGGGTACCCTCAAAACTACTCGGAGAATCGTCAGTCAAGTTCGAAACCACTTAAAGTACATTTGAATACTTTCGGAAATAACTTAGGGTACCGATAGGTATCTTCGGCATCCCTTTGGATATACGGTCGGCTACCTATGGAATCGCTTAAGGTATCATTGAGACTCTGAAGACATGGCTTAGTTAGTGTTTTTAATCGATATTTTGACGGTTTCCAGACTTCTCTTCAGAACTTCACAAAAATTATATCTTGCAAATTTCAGTGCCATCTATCAAGAATCGAAAAAATGTTTCAGGCAAAACTTTCGTATTTTTATACGCAGAATCCGAATCTGCAATAAGAATTGGGAGGTGTGGTGGTGGGTCGTGTTGGTGTCCTTTGATAAGTTTTTGAATACGATTAAATGCGTGTTTTTTTTTTGTTTTTCGATTTGATGTGTATTTCTCGAAATATTTGACCGTCGTATTTTGAAACACACAGTATACACATGCAATCGATTTATCGAATATAAAAATTAACTGCCCGATGTTTTCGGAGGTGTAAATTTTTATTTTGAAATATATAAGCAATTCCTATATACGAAAACCAATTGTAACAATGCTATATAGAAGATTGGGGTTCGTAGGCCGCACGTCTGTGAAGCTTTTTCGTTAGTCACGCGTCGACAGCGAGAACAGATCATTGACTCCCCTGAACACAATAAAAGAGATGCGCGCAGTTGTATACGGCGTGAGGTGACTCGACGATACGGCTACAGTCATACAAATAAAAAAAAAAAAAAACTCGTGTCCTTTAAAGAGGTAAAACGCCTGAGGACTACGACGTGGGCTGTGCCGCTAGTTTGAAGTATTAGAAAGTCGCACGAAACTTCATAGACGTTTTATGCACGAACTTATTTCTAAGCAGGATGTCTTAACTTAATGAGTCACAGGCAGTTTTTCTAGGTTGATAACGTTGAAACCGCAATATACAACGTTAAAAAAAGTGAAGTCCCTTTTATGAAGTAATTAACTTGGTGTGTAAATTACTGACGGAAGCGCACCAGTCGTAAGCATTTATGCTATTTTATTAATTGCGCTTAATGGAACATAAATGCAATTTACAAAAATTACAAGCAGTGTTAGATTATGATGGCGCTTCTGATATTATACATTATAGATCAAAATTTCACAATCTTATAGATAGGTGCATACAATGTGTAAATAAATAATTAGCGGGCGTTATGTTGTTATATAATTGATCATAGAAATATAGGTACATCCTCTAATTATGAAATAAAACTAAATTTTAAATATATGCATATTTTGTATACTTATATTAGTAGCATTATGGTAATTTATTACTGAGTTAGCTGATACACATTGTTTCCTTGATATTTACTTTTTTTCTATCTGTTACAGTTTCAACATCGCACTTCCCGCATTCTTTTATTGAGTTTCAAGGTAAAAATTAGTATATATATACACTCCGCCAAAAAAGTATCGCATAAACTAAAAAAGGGCATTTATGAACCAAGATATTTTTATACGTTCACAAAAAGTTTGCCTCGTGTATGTGAACTATAAAAACACTAACAAAATAATGGAACTTAGCGTTTTTACTTTTTTTTTTTTCTAAAAGAACACATTTAGAAAAATGCATATGTGTAAGGTTTGTTCAGTTGTTTATTGAAAGTCTTCCTATACGGACAAATTTTAAAGTGCGAAGTCAGAGTTCTGTACCAACGCTTTTAAAACTAAAATGAGCAATTTAACTTCAGAACAAGTGGCTGCTATAGTTGCTTTAATCGAAGATGGACGATCTCAAGCATACGTTGCTAATTTGATGAACATCAATCAGTCAAGTGTTTCTAGAGCCGTAGCCAGATATAGGGAAACAGGCATTTACAGTAGAAGACCTGTACCAGGTCGTCCAAGATGTTCTACTCGCCAAGATGACCGCTATTTACTACTACAAGCATTACGTCGAAGACATGTAACTGCGAGACAATTGCAGAACGACTTGGCTAGAGTCAGAAATACTCGTGTGAGTACTCAAACTATTCGGAATAGGTTACGACAGAGTGGATTAAGAGCTACAGTAGCTGTAACAGCCCCTCGTCTCACTAGAAACCACCGAGTGGCTCGCTTAAGGTTTTCCAGAGAACATGTAAATTGGAACATTAATGACTGGGCCAATATACTCTTCACAGATGAGTCAAGATTTGGTCTTTACACCTCAGATAGGCGTATGTCAGTGTACAGACGAGACGGTGAGCGCTATTCGCAGTGTAATGTCAGACCTAGACCTAATTTCGCTGGTGGCTCTATTATGGTTTGGGGAGGCATCTGTTTAACAGGTCGTACAGAGTTAGTACCAGTAGACAGAGGTACACTGACTACCCACAGGTATATAACGGACATTTTAGAAGAACATGTAGTACCATATGCGCCAATTATAGGAAACGAATTCATGTTAATGCACGACCGCATGTTGCAATAATCGTCCAGGAATACCTTAACGATGTTGGTATTCCAGTTTTAGATTGGCCTGCGGTAAGTCCGGACATGAACCCTATCGAGCACGTGTGGGACCTCCTTCACAGACGGATACGAACCCAAAATGTTGCCCCAGCGGACCTGCATGGACTAGCAAATGCTCTCCGTGACGAGTGGGAGAATTTGGATCAGGCTTATATACGGAGGTTAATCGAATCTCTGCCAAACCGTATGCGAGCGGTTATAAGAGCCAGAGGTGGCAATACTCAGTATTAAAAGCTACTGTTATGACATTTTTCTTTCCAAAATTATAATTTCTTGTTTTAATAAAAATCTCAAGTATGAGTTCTTGTTTTTATTTGGCCTGTATTTTATTTAAACAATCATAGAAATTATATCTTAGAGCGCATTAAAATATATTTACAACTTTATGCTACAAACAAAGATTATGCGATAGTTTTATGATTCAAAACTAAATTATGCGATACTTTTTTGGCGGAGTGTATATATCATCACGTTAGGATCCTGCGTAGTATATTCAATTACTATGATTTAACATACTTAATATAGTTGTAAATATGTATTAATATTTTAAGCTAAACATATTTATATTATATATTAATATATTTATGTGTGGTTGCAACTATCTAAAAAGTGCCCTTGACAATTAGATTCTTTACTAATATTTCTTCCTCTTTCGCTTTAGTAATAATAACGTACAAGGGAATTCGATGAAGCTTCACGGACTGAAAGAGTACCTTAAAGGAAAAAGTTCATATTTTTTTAGCGGCCCGATTTTGGGTCCCACCCTCCTCCAAAGTTTAAGCAATTTTTCAATTTTTATGAATATCTCCGAGATTATAACAAATATTAAAAGATTCTTTTAACATAATTTGCAGCATATTACATGATTCCGGGGACCGAGCCCCTATACCCCCATTTTTTATGACTTATTTTTTCTTATTCACCAAAAATAAGTCGTATTTGTGTAGAAAACCATGGTGTATAATAAATTTAAAAATGTAATAATAAATAATTAATAATAATAGATATTCAATTTATTTTTGTGTACCTACCTACCTGACTAACAGCATGAAGTGTTACGTCAGCCGCTTGACATTTGTTATATAAGATATTCGAAATAAGAGTATTAGAAGTTGTTTTTCGTGCAGTATAGATTAGTATAGTTTGGTACGATGGCAGTTATAAATGTAGCTAATATGTTAAACTCAAATCGCCAATAGCACAATAATTACTTTGACACTGCAAGAAACTTGTATGATGCCCTGAAAAAATATCATTGTATCTGCTCAACAAGACGCCATATTCTCCTTTAAAAATGTAACGGGATTGGAGTTTGAAGAACCCGCAGAACCTCACGAAGCCCAATTTATGGAAGAAACAGAAGAAAATAAAGAAGACAATATAGCATGTGTTCCTGAAGAAGGTGGCAGTGTTATCGACCTAGATTACAAAACAAGAGCTGTAGAGTTCTGGAAAAGTGGTAAAAAAAATGTCGGCCATAAGTTCAAAACAGTGAAATCGCTGCGACAGTTGTACAGATGGAAAGAAAGTATTAACAGAGGTGACACCCACGGGAATCAATTACGGTTTATTATAGAATATGTTCTAACAAAATTTGAAAGTAATGTTGTCGATGGAAAAATAATTCATGACATGGATCTTCGACGGTGGGCTCTAGAAGATAAAAAAGAAATTGGGTATGAAAAATTTAAATCAAGATATAATGCCATATCCACGGCATTTTAAGAAGGTGCATAATATTGTATCGCGAAAGATAACGATAAACGTTTACTTTCACCCTCATTTTTAGTATTAAATGAGTCTACAAATACGTTTGGACCTCGAGTTTAGCAATCATTGTTTCGACCTGTAATGTGCATATTTCTTCTTCGACGTCTGGAAAGCTCACCTCACGTCATTTCAAAACCTGACGTGTACTTTTAATTGATTCTTGGACTGGCCATTGTGTTGGTGAACTTCAGAAATTAGTACCGCAAAATAAAACGTTAAACATTTTAAATATACTAAAAAAAAAAAAGAAAAACCACAGCGATGGTACAACCTCTAGATGTGTTTGGTTTTAGGTTGTGGAAAAATATTGTTTAAAATATTTCTGATACTTATGAACTATGATTTAGATTTTCATCAAAGAAATAATATTATTAAACTGCAGTCCCTAACCCACAATCAGTTTTCTTCTCCAAGATTTTTCGGCGTGCTCAAGTATAAGAGTGGATATGTGGACGAAAAACCTGGCCCCTTTAAAAATCCTGTAGAGTTTTGTTTTGCCAAAGATGCACAGTCCTTGTGTAGTATTTGTAATAAACCTGCTATTGTACGCTGTTGGTGGTGTAAGCAAAATATGTGTTTTGAGACTACCACTATTCTAATAATTACATAGCTTAATTACTGTATGTAAATTAATCCTCTTCGCTATTGCAATACATACGTATTTAATAATCACATTACCATATGTCAGATATTTAAACATTTATAAGCATTATTGTATATAAATATTGTGATTTTTTCCGTAATTCTGCTCATTTGTTTCCGAAATGTTATTATTGTTGCAAACATATTAGTTATATTTATGCTCCATTGAATACCGACCTGTACATCTACATTGCATGAAAAATATGAAATATATAATGAAATATGTAAGTATTGTTTTAGTCCTTTGCATGTTGATTACTATCTACATATTATCAAACTCATTATCAATCATATAATATCTGTACTTCTATGAAATTGAAAAAATTACATTATTGTGCGATTTATCTATTAAATAAGTAACTGAGTGTGAACACTTCCTGCTGTTAGTCACGTAGGTAGGTACACGAAAATAAATTGAATATCTATTATTATTAATTATTTATTACTTTTCTAAATTTATTATACACCATCGTTTTCTACACAAACACTGGGCGAATAAGATTTTTTTCTTATTCGCCCAGTCTTTGTATAGAAGTCAAAAAAATGGGGGGTATAAGGCGCACGGTCCCCTGTGATTAACTTTTTGCGAAGATAGATGGCGTCATCCTTTGGATCATGTAATATGCTGCAAATTATGTTAAAAGAATCTTTTAATATTTGTTATAATTTCAGAGATATTAATAAAAATTGAAAAACTGCTCAAACTTTGGATGGGTGTGGGGCCCAAAATCGGGCGCTAAAAAAATTACGTACTTCTTATTTTAAGGTACTCTTTCTTTCATCGAAATCGGAATTTATCACTTGCTGGTATTCCCTGGTTAGCGGAGGGAGTTATATGAATTTTAGAGGCTTGAAAAGTGTGAAAATGTGGCGGGGAAATTTAAAATTCATCTACTAAAGATCGGGAATATATACTGACTCCGAATTTTCATTCTATTTAACGTCTTTATTTATAATAAGTGCAGATTCTCTAAGAAAAGCTGAGATCAATAGTAGTTTGAATTCAAAGGCAAATTCATGTTTTTAATATAAAACTACTTGTGATAAAGACATAAGATGCTTTAATTTGTCCTAATTTCATTTAAATTGTAATGAAAAGATTTTTAGAACATATTGCAATGTTTATTTCAAATCTTTAATCTTTACATTAAGAAATATGATGAGACATCACGTTGTTTCTGATAAATAACATAGTTCAATAGCAATCCCCTATAATATTACAGGAATTAATTCGCCCTGGTTTCTTATATCCTTGGTGGGAACGCTACTCATCATAAACTTCAGCTATATTTTCACGACAAAAATCCAAGTGTAGACGTAGAAAGAAGAAAAAAGCGACATTGCATCCAGCAGCGTGAAATCATATCCGTTACTAAAGTTTTGTAAATCTCTGCCTCTTTATTTCCCAAGAAACAGGTAAAAACTTGAAGTAGTGACACTGGCACAGTGTTTGCCGGTCTAATAATTTGGTTTGTAGGATCATCCACTATTTCTGGTGTCTTAAATCCAAACGAATATTATATAGAAGCTTAGGTAATAATACATACAAAA
Source organism: Cetonia aurata (assembly GCA_949128085.1). NCBI lineage: Eukaryota > Metazoa > Arthropoda > Insecta > Coleoptera > Scarabaeidae > Cetonia > Cetonia aurata. The sequence continues at coordinate 8,116,293 of OX421885.1, forward strand.
TGGATTCTGTTTATTTTTTTTTAATTTCATTTAAGAGCGAACTCTTTGAATGTTAATGGTATAGATCAATCTAATCCCTAATAAGATTTTATGTTGCGTTTTGTATTGTAAACATAATACATTCATAATTAACAAATGTTGCTTCTGTGTCTATGACAGCTTCCCTCAACTATTCTCAAAAATATGTATCTTTACCTCAGAAACTTCTGCAGATATTCAAATTTTTCTTGCCTACAATGTATTTAGTGTGTTCTGCCCACGTTCCCATATTTGTCAACACAAAGACTTTGAATTGATGAAAGTACTAGAGATGTAAATAAAATCAGGTTATTTAGTATTCGTTACTCGCCAGGACCCAAAGTAACGATTAGCAGCGGGCAAAAGTATTCGGTACTAAAGTAACGAAAGTACCGAAAGTAACGAAACTAACAGCACATAAGCTAATAGTAACGAAAGAAGCGAAATTTTACGTTTTTCTTAGTATGTTAACACTCAAATACATAAATCGCTTTAAATATAGAAATAATTTCTTCAATAATATGAGTATGTTACACCTAAAGATCGTCCCACTATATCGATACTAAACAAAAACTTGAAATAAAGATTCATTGTTCGTTTATATTGTTTTTAGTAAACTAATGCACTAATCGTGTATTAAAACACATTATAAACTATGAATTCAAATTTTAAATGATCTAAACGTCTCTAACGTCTGACGAAAAGGGGTTTTTGTGCTATTGTTTGCAATTAGCGTTTTTAATGCTTTTTTTTTTAATACGAAAAAAGTTTTGGCAATGTAGGAAATTATGTTGGCGGTTGGTAAGGCGCAAAAGTTCTTTGACAAACATCTTTTAGAAAACATATTTGAGAAACAATTTTTATAGTGTGATAGGTTAACTTTTACAAGATATATCTTTTATAAAAGTTCTTTTATTATATTTGCCTTTCCATCCAATATTTTACAAAAGATATTTGTCAGATAGATGCGATCTGTGTTGTGTAGTAGCAGTGCGAAGGTTACATTATATCGATTTGTGAACGTAATAATGATATCCACCGACATCTTCAACATCACTTAAGTTTTACATGTTGTCATTTATGAAGTCGATAAACAAACCCTGAAACTTATAAAAAATCATATTTATTTTTTCTTCCACAACTACCAATGTCCTTCAAAATGCCGAGTAATAAATAAATCTCGAACTGATATTTTATAAAACTTTTATAAAATATTTTATGTAGTGTAATATAGAAACTTTTCATGGTAAAATATCTTTTATAAAAGAAGTTCTAGTAAAAGTTTTACAAAAGATCTTCATCAAAGAACTTTTGTACTGTAATATCCGCCTAACGTATATAAGTTTAATCTCTTGATTTAGCGGATTAAATAAACGTCTCATTGACAATTTATGTTAAAATTAATAAATGTAAATAAATTTTGGGTGCTGTAATAGGTTGCTTCTGTCTGTATGTACCTACAGTACCTAAGGTTATTGATAGCAGTAACTAAAATAACGGGAGTAACTAAAGTAACGATAGTATCGAAAGTAACGGAAGTCCCAAAAGTAACTAAAGTAACGAACGTAACTAAAGTAAGGAAAGTAACTAAAGTAACGAAAGTAACAACAGTAACGAAAGTAACGACAGTAACGAAAGTACCGAATTCGAAGTAACGAATACCAACAGCGAAACTAACGATTAGATACAAGTAACTTACAAAAAACCTCTAGCACACCACCGGCCGTCTGCGAAAAAGCAAACACCATGAACATCTCGCCGTGCTCTGCTCGTGTTACGAGTACCGAGTACCGTAGAAACACCGAAACAATTACGCAACATCACATATCTATTATACTTTATTATTTATTCCATAGAAATGATATATACTAACGTATATAGAACAAGCATTCCCTATGCCTGCCTACACGCAAAATTGAAACCAACATGTAAAAAGCGATACAATTTCGCACTACAATTTACTACTAACTAATATTGCATAGTCATTGTCTGCATGAAGTTTGTTACGCATGTTCTCCATGTATTGCTATAGCGACAAAGCACGGTATACCGCGTCCTTAAATCGATTTTCTTAAATTCAGTTAAGGATCTCTTTCAAAGTTATTCCTTAAGACGTATTTTTACAACATTAACACCGCTGGTTATAAGCTTGGTCCGACCGGTTGGCTGAATACGTACAGTAGAAGAGAGTTGCGAGCTCTACGTTCGTATCATAAAATTATTCTGCTGAAAACATCTGTATACCTGCATGCAAGAATCAGATACGTAGTATAAGTACATGTTTTCGTACTTCATATCTTGCCTTTCCCATAAAACTTCTCCATTTAGAAGAGGTCTTTCTTATGTAATTTTCTCAAAATACCAAGTAAAATGAGCGAATATTGTTGATGTTTTTCAGCGCAAAATTAGGAAGTGGTTGCCCGTAACTCTACACTACTTAGTTTGAGGTGGTGGTTGAAATTCATTATTTATATTTATATATTTTCTGCTTATATAGCATGTATTTGCGATATTGATTCAATTTTAATTCGAGCTTAAATTAATCATTAAATTCTGTTCTATAACCAGGGCTTAGGTGGACAGACAGTATTTACTGAACCTTGTACCGCGATTTCTGCTTAAATGAAATATTTATTAATGTAATACTGTTCTGATATTGTTACTTGTTTAGCCAATGGATATGTGTATTTTGCATGTATTTTTTTTTTTTTGGAGGATATGTAAATGAGAAGTCAATGAATTATTTTACAAAATGTTTCGATATACTTTAACATATAAACTTTACAAATAATTAATATATGAATACATCTATGTGTGGTGACTATAAGGTTTTTAAACAACAAGTATAGTCAAACACATTTTGACAAAAAAATTTCAATGTACTTAGATGTTGCTATTCCAGACAGTTAAATATTTATTATATTTATTACAGTTTAATTTTGAGTGTTTTATAAATAAATTGATAAATTTTAAATACAATAAAATATAAATTATTGTTTGTCCTTATTAATAGTTCGTTATTTGTTTGTGTTTCTGTTTGAAATCTGAATGATGTGAAATTCTCATCTGAAATGTTTAAGTTTGAACTTTTTGATGAAAAAAATTTTACTTTGATGCGTTTAATGATAAAATTATAAAAATGATAATGGATGAATGAATGAAATTTTATCGCAGTATCGCTCTGATAAAGTTTATGTATCACATTTTCATTATATACTGTGTAAGTGAGCATACCTACCTATTTGCAGTCGTATATCCTCATCCCTTCGTGAAGCTTATACGATTGCAGATGATATTCAAGCAAGTATATAATAAACAGGCCACATACAGGCATTATCCCAGAGATGCATACAATAATTATTTCAGAAATGGAATTAAAAATATACAGTTCTTCTCAAGGCTACCCTGATGACGACAGCAGAACCACTAGTGAAACGTCAGATGCGAACAATCCAATAGAGAACGAAAACAGTACAAACACTATATTATATAATAACCACCTGAACTAGGGAAAATAGTGTTAAAACTGAACTTTAGTTAGAACTAGTTTTCGTTAACTTGTTTTTTTTTTTGTAGACGCCGGTAACTTACCCCGGTATCCTTTTGGTGTTGAAATTTAATATTCATTAAAACCATTCCATGATATTAACATTTTAATTAAGCACGTTCTTCATAACACGTTTCTTAATTTAATGTAAAACACCAGGGAAAGAGATAAAAAAACGCAACAGAAGTGGTGGCAAAGATAACAAGAGGTCTTTAATTAAAGAAAGTGCTCCTTGTTTTGTACGATGTGTCTTTTCTTTCATTTCGCAGTATTCTATTAGGCGGCTCCGCTTTTCTCGTAGAGCGTTTTATTAATTTTGTTTTACGATCCTTATTTTAGACATATTTATGTCTTCATTTTTATGAGTTTCTGTAACACTAAATATTTAATAAAACATCGTTATGGGAGCTATAAATTATTAATTGCGATCGATATTCGGACTGGAAATTCTTCCGAACATCAGGTAAGAAGAAACAGGAGAAGGAAAGGAATAAAAGAAAATTTATATGTTCCCCAATGGTTGTGCGTTCAATTTATTACGTTCTTCTTCCATTCAATTAGTAAATACGTAACAGCTTTAAAAATTATCCAAGAAATTATATAAAAGTATATCAGGGCTATTTAACAAGTGCGAAAGCAGTGTTTGTGCTCAAAAAAAAAAACCTATACATATATCAATTAACAATTATATTTCCTTTATTCATATTCTTTGCATTAAAATTTATTTCTGTTGTTTCAAAATAATAACTGCACGATTTCCGAAATTTTCTGCCGTTAGCAAAATACGAAGAAATGGTTATTGTCATTTATGAGTATATTTTAACCGTGTTCTTTTAGCGGAAGTTTCACTACAGTCTCTAAACACGTAATACCTTATTCTAATTACATTCGTGGGATACAAAGAGCGCTCCGGATTGGTTCTTCTAGGCTGAGGAATCGAGATTAAATTGGTTGCGCGAGCTTATTTAATAAAGCTGAAGCAATTTCGAAGTCGATACAACTCCCTTTGTAAGAAAATATACGCGAAACTTATGTTACAAAATCGCAAGGAAATCGACAAATATGCGTAAATGGCTACTATAAATAAGATGAATATCTAATTTTGTCAGAAATCAGAACAATTATATAATACTCAAGAGTGATAGAATAGAATTTCGTTTTTCGTATATGCTGTTTTATTGAGCTATATGATGCTACGAGTGCTTTTAAAAAAATCCATATAAATGGATCCAATTTTGCTTAAGACGTATGTATATCTATGTATGACAAAGGAGACATTTCTATAAGTAATATTTTGCCGCGATTTAAATCGAAACTAATGCTATTTATTAGCTTGCAAGACATGTCCTGAATTTCTGGGAACATGCAACTGATATGTGTTAGAGATACGTAAACAACGAAATCAATAAAATTTAGGAAAAGCAAAATTTAAGGCTTGGTTATTTATTCTAGATTCACAGTTAGCACAAGTCTATTCTGAAAAGAAAAAGTGTCTTGACAATACTTGATATTAAATAAAGTACCGACTAGATGTATTTTATATTGTAACAAATACAAAAGTATTCGTGGTGATATAATTGTAAATTGTAAATGTAGATAACATTAGTAGTCTCGTAACATTAGGGGAAATAGCGTTAGTTTTTGGGTAGTTGTAATCTCAACATTCCTATGTTTTCTTAGGCCGCTAAACACAAATCTGAGATATGCTGACAGAAATTTTGCTCAGATCTTTGAAAACGTAAAACAAGTGAACATTTTGGTACTTTTTTCAGTTTTTCTCTCGAAAACTAAACGTTTGATCAAAAAAGTCATTCTATCCAAAATTATAGTGAATAAATTTTACAGCAATTTGTGTATATTAAAATTCTTTCTGCACGCAAACGTTCCGCCGCTAGAGCGCAACGAAAAACGGGCAAAAATCCGAAAAAAATTGAAAAAAAAAAACGAGATTTACGACACTTGTCGCCTGTTTTCCGTCGCAACCCGGAAGTAACTTTCAAATTGGCAACTATGCCTAGCAGACTGAAAAGTAGAAGCCAAAGGAGATCCGATGAAATACTAACTTGTTTCATAATGTTATTTATTCTTATTTTTTATTAATGTCTGGTGAATTTATTGAGTTGGAAATTTAATTTTTTTTTATTTGAAAACGTTGACGTATTATTACACTGTAACCCAAACTTGTATCTACTAAAAATTATATTGTTCTTCGTACATTCGCTCTTTTATTATTTTATGTTGGTGTCCGGTCATTTATTTGAGTCACTGTATGTACTTATTATACTCTAGCGTCCATGGACGGCAAAGTAATGGAAGTAGTACGGTGACAGTTCAATTTGTAGTTTAATTCGGCACTTTCCATTGGGAACTTATTAGTACTTACATTTATACATCATCCATATTTCGCATTTATTGTTTTGTATGCTGTAGAAACCAGTTAGTATTTACCTGTAACAAAAAGAAATCGTATTAAAATCAAGTTTTTTTTTTTGTAATAAAAATTATAATTATGTTAAAAAAGGGGTAATTTTCCTTTTTATATTACTTAGAAAGTATATATTCTAAGAGATAATAGAATTTTAGGTAACAGAAAAAAATACATTTTTAATGTGGACATTGCGACGTTTAAGAAAATGTAATTCTGCATATAACGGAGGGCAAAAAGCTAAAACATAAAATACTTTACATATAGCAGATAAATGATCTAGTAATTTTGGTTACTCTATTGAAATGGCGGTCAAATAGTGCTTATACATATATAAAGTTCAACTCGATAGCATGTGTTTTATTAATGCGTATTTATAAGTGTTCGCCATAAGTGCTTATTGACGCATCAATATTCTTCACTATCCATTTATACATAAATTTTTTATGTAATAGATACACATGTACATTCATATGCAGGTAGCGCACGGTATTGCTCAAGGGATTTAATATAAGCAATTTACATTCAATATAGCCCTAATGAACCGAAAACAAGCTAAAATTTATTCTATACGGATGTTAATGAGTTGATTCATGCGTACCGGTCGAGTTTAGCCCATCTGTCGGACAAAGTTGAAAGAACCCTTCATGCTGATTAGACATTTAACGGTATCAAGCCTATTCATTCATTGAAATGAGGTACAATTACCTTTTTACTGATAAAATTTATATCGCCTTAGTAAATGCATAGCATTTACATTGGTTTGATATGCAGTTACAGGTCTCATTCATACTTCTATCTACATATATGGAATATGAGCAGCTATTGTTATGCTACGGATAGATATAATGATACTAAAAATAAGTAACATGCATATGTCGAGAACAGCTACATTCTTCTTACATATTTTACTTCAATTGTATATAATTGGTATTCAAAAAATTTAATATCGTATTAATATATACACGACTGCTTATTTGTCTTTCCTCTAGTTTATTGCTTATTTTTTTTTGCTACCAAAATACATGCTTTGGTTATAAGTTATAAGTAGAGCAGACCACTTTCCGTGCGCGCCATGTGCACCGATGTGGGGATGACTGTATTGCATATTACTTTAATAGCAGAAAACCAAATGTATATTTAATCATTTCTGATAGAATAAATGTCTTTACTTCTATACTTATATCGGTAACAAGCTCATGTTGCGTCCCTATTCTATCGCATATTCTAGTACGAGTATATTACGAATTACACTCCCATACCGGCGCGCATGGCGCGCACGGAAAATGGTCTGCTCTAGTTATAAGCCGTAGTAATATATAGAAAAGAAACAATTACCATTCAATAGAAAATAAAAAGTGCATTTGTTGGTAAATTAAAAAATATGACGAAATTATCCATAATAGACCCCCCCATATATCCAAGAAGTAAAATTTTTTGAATGTCACGTATTCAGGCCAGAATATTCCATGCTGTGTAGCGTGAATAACCCTGTACAATTGCAAATATTACTAACGTACTAAACTAACAATAAGTCTGCATTTTCAAGACAGCTAACATAACTACAAGAGCTGATCGACGTCAAGCGCGATCGTCGTGATAAAAGAGCAAGCAAAAATTAAACAACCGTGGGCAAAATAAAAATGAATTTCTTCCGAAAATTTCGATATGTGGTCGGATTTATTGATATGTTTAAATGACCATATGCATCCCAATATTATTAATGTATCTATACGTAACTTTAGCATAACGTAGAGTTTTGCGGGAGGTTCAGGTGATGGAAAGAAAGCCCTCAAATAAATACACAAAAACAAATACGCAAAGAACATACGTATATATTATCAAAATTATTATAATTTTATGCAAATATAATTTTATTTTACACTTATATCAACACATTTACCTCGCTACATTCCACCCTTGTGCAAATTTCCAATCCATTAGAGGAATCTGAAGCGAATATTTGTTCAGACTATTCAAACATCCAAGGGACCTATTGCCCACTTTACTGAAATTACAACGAAAGGAAGAGACCGCAGGTTCTTATAATCTACCAAAGATAAATATACACGTATGCGGTTAACTATTCCATTTACATTTTCCGTTAGTAGAGAACTTCCAGGGAAATTCAGTGATGAAGTGCTTCATTCCGATGTTTAACTTACACTCACAAATAGTTTTATTTTAATAAAAACATCATCTTCGGAGATTATAGGAGTCATTTAATCAATAATTAGTTAATTATGATCATATTCAGAGCGCTTTTCACTACGTTTTAATGCAGTAGCGGTTATTCAGGTAATGTAGATCTTCTTCACCTATTTTCTGAATAAAATATTGGGATTTATTTCGCTCACAATGTAGATAAAAAATTTTGTTTTGCAATAAATGAAGAAATTTAGTGTAAAAAATTATTGTATTTGCTTGAAGCAGTTCTTAATGTTTTAAATAGGTTTTAAAAACTCTTAATTACCTGATAAATGCCCAAGTGAAGAGTTAGGGGCGTAGATGCCGCATCTCTGCTAGCGTGAGCGGTTGCCATGACAACGATGGCGTTAATGGCAAATTTGCCGGGCTGGCGATTCCACCCGCAGCCAAGTATTGAAGAGATCGCAGCGAGTTAGCCAGTTTACTGCACCTGCATGCGTTAGTTGTTCTTATTTGTGGTGACGTTTGGTTGGTGTGTGTGGGGTTATGGTGACCAATAGACGGAATCCCGTTAACGATAATGTTCGGAATTTGTCGGTGTTCAGTCGATGGAACGAGGATGACAAACGGCGCACGTTTTGCAAAATGACGATCAACAGATGAACTTTCCATTTGTGCGAAAAAGACTACTGTTTAGTAATAAAAATTTCTGTTTGGAAGAGGATTCGCACATTTACTAAACATAACAATAGTAGGAATACATTTTTGAAAAAAAAAATCACATCATATATCAAGATGCTTTAAAAGAAAATACAAGACTTGTTAAATTCCAATTCAACCAGAATGTTGGATTAAATACATTCCATGTTCACGTAGTTATTGTTGCAGTTTTATATTTAGACGAACAAGAGGTTAAATCTGTGATGAATTCGAAGTTCACCAACACAAGAAATAAATATGAAAATTTAAAAAATGTATTTACTGGAGATTCTAAATCGATACAATTTGAGTTTAGTTGTTTTGCAATTCTTCACATATTTTCGAAGGTACGAGCCGTCACTGTTTTAATGATGAATTTGGTTTATTAAAAAGGAACTCCATTTAAAATGCTATTAGTAAGAAACTGCCTAAAACTATAGACTAGAAGAAAATTCAATTAGATATTCTGTTATTTAATTTTAGAGCAGTTTAGATTCACTAGCAATAGGTATACAACATTTCCGACTGCTAGACAAAACATACGTATCTAGGAAATGATCTTTCACTTACATAGATTTAAGAAGATAAAGGGCAGAGAATTAACGATTGTAGTATTTATTACCTTCCTTTTCAATTTGTGGTTAAGGCATTCAAGTTGTATACTCTCAACTACATATACGTACATATGCATGTTGGATAAGTGTAAAATTTGATAATAAAACAAACGATGCCCTTTACGATGTTTACACTTCGTAGTTTACAACTGCTGTGGTGTCGAAGGCACGAGTAGCTTAATTATTTATCTGACACTCGTGCATCGTATTACTCAATCCTCCCCTCTTCGTCTCACACATTTGGGTTCGTAAGTACATGCGCTACCGAGATTTAAAGTGCGTTGACACATTCGAAAGAGGATATTGTGGAAAGCATTTTCTTTCATTTCAAGGATGTGTATTTATTTATAGACAGAATTGAGTTTCATTGTATTTGTAGAAAAGCATTACCTATCTCATGTAGGTGATACGCAGATATTCAGAAAAAACTAAATTTTAGTTAAATTTTTGAATCCAACAAAAACCAAAGCACTAAAGTAAGAGCACAAATTCATTTTGCTCACAGCAACATAAGAGTTGGAAGTGGTAGGTAATAAAAATATAATAAAATCTGATATAAACCTAGAAACTTAACTCCAATTTCAAAATAAACGCTGCATAGAATTTATATCTAACAACTTAGTCATGATGGTGTAGATATAAGTGGGAAAACTTATAAACCACCTCACAAAGAACAATCCCCAACCCGGAAATTTAAAAAGTTATGAAACTTTGGTAACAAGCGGATCACATACGTATGTATGTACTACACAACTTTTTTTCTGAGGAAAACACTCTCAGTGGGTGAAATGAGTTCCTGAAAATCACACATTTTCCATTCTGCGTATGCGCATAACTCGCTAATAGCAAGACGAAAAGAAAAAGTTTTAAGACAAAAGTTATTTGTATGAGTTTTATGAGGCAGCCCAGAAAAAAAAAGTTAAATACAATTACGGGCAAAAGCATTCGTCCACTTAGGTCTCTCTAGCAACCGCAGGGTTAATAACTTCATAAACTGTTTAGTGCGAGAATTTATTTTATTCGCACAAACCTTTTTAACAAAGTATAAACAAAATTGCATATGCAAGAAACCATAAAAAATAAACAGAATTGAAGTAACAATGCAATCATCATAAACTACATTAAGTGTTGGCCATCATCAAACATTTCTTTCTCAGTCATATAAATTGTCATTAAGTACTAAGCTATTATTTAATATTTGCAAGTAATTTCATAACATCCTTATAAAACATATAATGCTTTTGTTCGACCTAAGTTAGAATACGGAGCAATTGTGTGGAATCCTGGATATTTATATTATATGAATATGGTAGAAGGAATCCAGCTAAAAACCTTTTATTATCGTGACCATTCAGTGTTTCTTTTTGACAACTACTCCTATGAGGATCTGCTTAAAGAATTTGGATTTGTTTCTCTGCGCAACCGTAGGATTATGTCTCCGATTATTTTTGTTTTTAAATTGATTACGGGAAGCACCTGTGCTCCGGAATTATTGAGCATACTGAACTTATACGTTCCCAGATCACATAGCCGTAATAGTGCTACTTTTTACCTCCCTTTCTGTGGTACGCGTCATTACTCTCAGTCGCCGGTACTGTCAATGTGTTGCGTGTTAATAATTTTTGTAATGGATATTTTTAATGTTAGTTTAAACTTCTTAAGAGCGTTACTGTTAGCCAAATTTAATTAATTATGTTAGCTCTTTAACAAATATTAGCATCTCTTTGTGTTTCTCCTTTTTTGTGTTTATAGGATAAATCTTAATCCTATAATAAGTATTTTGTTACTGTTGGATAAATTAACTATTATTATTACTATTATTAAAACTAAAACTTTTTGAATTACCAAAAATGTACCCAAAATTGCAATTTAACGTCTAAATATTTGTCAGGGCCCCCTTGTCGTGCTTTTTGCAAGAAAATTCCTGTCGCGACTTCTTTCTCAGCTTATAAATTGACGTTGTCTAATACGTCTCGCGTATTTCGTTAGTAATTCCCCAAGGGAGTGGAAGATAGAAGTAAGTAGTCGTATTTTTCTCTTTGGCATTAAATGAAAGTGAAAACGTATAAATGCCCACCACGATATTTATAATAAGCAGCAACCAAGAAATACAGGTAAATAACAATAATTTATATTGGCACTGAAATTTCACGCCAATGCGGGTCAAAAAGCCGGCGAGAAATGTCTGATTCCGCATTCCGATCGTCAAAATGTCCCATCTTCGTCCCGAAGATTGGGTCATATAGGGTCACGTGAGCGCTCGACGGATGTCGGAAATAGCTCCAGGCGAGTCTCATTTTCTCGAATCTCACGAAAAAAGTACCGAAAATGGAAAAATTATCCCGTGATAATTCGAAATTATAGCGGCGTGTCTTCGCTGTTCATTTCTCCTTTATTCGTCTATCATGGCGCCTCGCCGACAAATGTCAACAATACCGCTCATCTATAGACGGTGTTTCCGAGCAGCGAAAACCGTAATGGTTCGAAAAATTGTAAAAAGAAAGCTTCCAATAAGTGTAACATTAGTGAAAACAGTCTAAATCGCACCGAAAACGCATAATTTATCGAGATATGACTTCTGGCAAGCTGTCATCCGTAACACAAATGGCCGGCCCGTGAAGAAATGTGCCGCATTTAAAGTTCGATTGGAGCAAAATTCAAAGCTCTGAGATTAGTATACTCATATATAGCTATTACTACGTCAACTTGTAAAATTAACCCCTACTTTAGATCAGTTCTGATTATGGTTCTGATGCAAATTGTAGGGCAATCTGACAAACGTCACATCCTCAAACATGTACTTTTACGGTGAAAATTGCGGCTTATGAGGCGACGAATTTACAAAGAATAAAGCCCCAACTTCCACAAAAGAGCGAAACACCAAACCGAAATGCTGAAAGAACCGCGAATATACTCTCTCAATCGGAGAGGTTAATGTCATCTCAAGGTAAATAACCAGAATTTATAACGAGCTTTTTGCTTGAAATATGCTATAATACATGTTTCAGTCATTATTACTAGCATTAACTATTATAAAAAGCCTCTGAATATCAATTATAACCTAATCATATAGCAAGTGTCAATTTCCCTCTACCATTAATAGCCAATTTAAAGTGTGTATTCTAGGGGCGAGAATAGTTCGATGAGATGAACGCCGGTCTTTCAGCTATAGACGGAAGTCGCGTGTCCGGGTTCGAATCCAAAATTAGGCCTATTTTTTGTTTATTCATTTTATTTTAATCTTTTTGTATTTTATGCATATGTGTCGAGTCTTTTAAAGTGAGTTTGGAAAAAAAAGAATAATTAAAAAATATTCAAAAATTAATTAATGATTTTAAATAAATATACAGGGCGACAATTTTCACGTTTAATTATTAAAATATATTTAGTATATGTAATTTTTAATTAAGAAAAATTAATATACAAGGTGACAATTTTCACTTTTAATTATAAAACTATGTACAGTATGTGTAACTTTTAATTAAGAAAAATGAATATAGAGGGTGTACCGAGGATCCCAAATCAATTACAGGTGTAGACGGGCGTTAGCGGAGAGTGGCGCGGTGTAGAGGATCTGCTGAGATGGGTCGTAATCGGTCATTAAAGGAACGACTGCCAGACGCGAAGCGCCGAGTCTTTTTACAAGTGGAGGGTTTTGATAAAAAAAAAAAGGGAGGGTGGTGCGGTTTAGCGGATCTTGCCGACTGCTTAGAGATGTATGTCACTCAGTGGGACATGATATTAAAAATCTGTGAGGAAAGCAGTTGCGCTTGGTACCTTGCAGAGAAAATTTACAATATATTTTCGAGGAGAGGAGAATAACCTTTACAAAAAACACAACAATTTCAATGTCGATATAAGCACTAACCCCGTATCATTTTATAGCCTATATGTTGAATCCACATAAACAAAAAATATCAGTTAAGACCCGATGAAAAGAACCTGGCTTTAGAAGCAACTAATGAAGTATGTGAAAACACTAGTCTGTTATCATTAGCAATAATGCTCAATGCCCGCAGTAATCCATTTAAACAAGTTATGTTTTCGGACGAAATAATAAGAAACGTAAGTGGAATACAGTGGTGGTTATCACAAAGGGATGAGTCGGAAATTGCAAAACAGCTGCCAATAATAAAACAGTTCCTGTGTGCAACTGCTTCCTCAGCGTCTGTAGAAGAACGAATGTTCAGCTCTTTTGACTTTGTACACTCGGATATTAGGAACAGGATGGGTATAGAAAAAGGAGGAAAACTAGCATTTTTATTCAAGCTATATAACGAAAACGAAAATGCATAAATTAAAATATATATGTTTATATTATGTATACTTCTTTTTTATTTTTTAAAAGCGTTGCGTTCTACTTTTAATTTTGAGAATATTTTTATATTATGTTGTTGAATTTCAATAAAAAAAAAAGTTCAAAAAAATTAGTTTCAATTAAATCATGATTTTAATTTTAAAAATCAAGTGATCTATAAATCATGATTTGAATCGTGGTTTAAATTAGTTGATAAAAATTCACCGAAAACATTTTTAAAAATGCTTCTTGCCTGTTCTGTTGCTATGGATACCGAATCAAATTCATGCCCCCACCAACTCCTGGACAGCCTGCGCGCTGACAACTACGGGACACGAACATCATAGGCGCCGACACCGAGTGAAACTACTGCTTAACCATATCAGAGATAATGTTCTAAAGGAGATGGGTAGTTTAACCCTTTATTGCCCAAAGATATAAACAATTTTAGTTTTCATCATTTTTTTGTGTTTTTCTTCATAAAGTTAGTTCAAAAGAGACAAACTCAGGGTTTTTTGGAATTTTTATTTTTCTGATTTTTTAAGGTTAAATAAGAAATTACATACAGTTTTTTAGTAAGGTACTTGTACGTAGCGACGGTCAACAAAGGTTTAATGGGCTAAAGTGTTAACAAAAATTGGTGGTGACAAGGAACTGTTACACTTTGCATTGAACCGAAAATGACATTGATTTCAATAATCATTTCGCTTCTTTTAATCATAGACAACATCAGCGATATAAACGTTATTTTGAAGGTAATTTTAAAATTCATTCTCTTTACTTTTAATCTGGCAATTGCAATTACGACTTTAGAAAAACCGTTACGTCACTTAGCGGTTCCTTTTCGCGCGGGAGTATTTAACTTACGCGCCACGAAATTTAAACTTGGTGATTTTAAATTCATTCATTTACGCGCCAAACGTTTTTATGATCCTTTGTGCATCTCTGGACGCTGCTATTGGTTCATCCTTTTTTTTGCACCTACTTACCGAGCCTTTAAAAGGGCTTTGCACGCTAGGCGCGCTCTCTGTTCCAACTCTGTACCAGTTCAGTTAATTTGCCGTTGTGACGTACTCGTTTTGACTCGAAAGCATAGAATCCACGTGCTGAACTCAGCCTCCGAAGCCCCATTGTTTCAACCTGCAGCTAAGTACTCTCTGTTCTCTTCAGTTAATTTTGCCGTCGCAACGACCCTTTTTGACTCGAAACACAGAAAACCACGTGCTACTCTCCAGCATACACAAAAGCGTCGAACTCAGCTTCACGCTACAGCTAAGTAATCCTAGTTAAAACGTATCTATCCCTTTCTTTTATTTTATTTCATTACTGTTGCTATTTATATTCTTTTAACTTGTAATTGCCAGTAACTTTGCTCTCACTAGCAGTCATTTACTATTCACTTATAGAAAGGGATTAATTGCGTTACTTTTAAATTAATCTCAGGAATTCGGCTACCTCGTGCTATTCCTTCTTTTTGCCTTAATTTTAATATCAGAATACAGCAATCACGTGTTGTTCTTTTTACATTAATCTTAACACTAGAAGTCAGCAACCACGTGGCCAGTTTCTCTTTTTTTTTTTTTATTATTACAATAAAGTTATCGTTACGTTTTGGATCTTTCTTTTTTTTATTAACCATTACAGCGACTCCAAGCGTCATACTCGTGTGTACCGCGTTTTTCTTACAAAGTTACCTCAGGTGTAGCACACACTGCGTTCGCACCCCACGCACACCTGAGCGTAACAGAACGTTTCTAGATGGCGCTAAGTCCAAATTGGGCAAGTTGCTGTGTTTAGGTTGTATACAATTAGGTTGGTGGTTCTGTTTTTTACAGTTGCATCATGGTTGCATCTTGCATCCTTTGTCTTCATTGATGTGATTTGTTGTTTTGTGGTTTTATTACGCGTCTGTCACGTATTTGCTATTTCCATACTAATTATTTTTGTGTTTTTTTAAGTATTAGTGCTGTTTTAATTTAATTAATTTATTTAACGCTGCGGTGTTTTAATTTTATATTCGACAAACATTTATAAAGCACAATTTATGGGATAGTTTAGTGAGTATGGAACTGAAAGTTATATGTTATAAAATTCACTAAATATTCTCTAATTTGTAGGTGTTAGTTACACATTATACTTAGTTGTTTAAGGTATATATTTAAGCTAGATTAACATAAGTATAATATTAATAAATAAATTTTAAATCTCAGGTAAATTATTCATATAAAATATGTACTCCTGTACCATAGTGTTATCTATATTGTAAATAAAATGTTATCTTTAGGCAAAAGGTACTTTTCTTTATTTCCCTTGTATGTTGAAATTATAAATATTAAAAAATCAAAAAATAAATAAAAGCATATTTTAATATGGTTTTGTTGCGGGCCCTCTAGGAACGTTCCGTAGTACTTTAGATGAAAAATATTAACAAATATGTATAAAGGAGTTACCCATCTCCTGAGGTATCTTATCTCTGACCATATACTGCGGCGGAAGCAAGTGGGGATTTAATCTCCGCTCGATGAAATGGCGTTCGCATGGAGCATCAATCGCAGCAGTTGTTGAAGTGTTGCATAGGCACTATGCATTTTGATAGCGCTGTTTTCGCATAGCTTGGAGCTAATTTATTTAAAGCAGCAATACAAAAACGACCACTTACTGATCAAGTACGTAAATTATACCTAACATGTTTCTTTAGTACTTGTTGGATTAACAAGAGAGCATTTCTCGTATTTAAACAAAAATAGTGTTCAGTAACTGGTGAACGAGTAACAGAATATTTATTTTTCGCCCAGTATATGTATTGAAGAAATCTACGGGCTTAGTGTTAAATATCTATATTAAATATTTTATTACCATAAGCATTGCAAAAAACCAAACATAATCATAAATGGAAATAGTATTATGCTGATGAGATCATATAAACACGAAATTAAATTATTTAAGAGGGTAGTTCACTTAGTATAGCGAAGTTTGTTATAGCCCTCCCCCCCTCCCCCCACGCAATATGAAAGACTGCGTCTCTTCCCCACAGGCTGTTTATTACAAGTATTACAATGCTAAATACTGCATTAAAGCAAATTATGAGCTTTTAAATCATTAGCTATTGTTCCTTTTGTTTTGTTTTAAATTAATATTTCTTTCGATATAACCATTTCCTTTCCGTTCAAGCACTAAAATGGTTTGTAAAAGCTGAAATATAAATGACGTAATTACCACGACATTATTATCACAATATTCCTTTACGTTAATCTATAATGGGAAAATAGACAAGAATTAGGTCACTGGGTAATGTAATACCTTTACTTATCGATTCTCTTCTTTCTATATTCGAAGACGTATATTAGATGGTTAGATGTAGAGCTGTACAAGTTAGTAAAATATGCATGTGGTCTAATTAGAAAATTACGGTTCTAAATTAGTATTTAGTTAATTTTACGAGCAGCCGTGACCGACCTCACCTTTTACATAACCCTTGTAAACAAATGTGAACCACACTTTCTGCGTACGTCGCTTTTAAAATTGGATTAGAGTCGTTCCTGAATATTTTAGCACTTCCTGCACTAAAATTTAATGGCAATTAAGCTAAAACTCCATTTCATGTGCAGTCATTCGCATATAAAACGTAGGAGTAATATTCTTAACAGGTCATTTAGTGTATATTTATAAATTCACTGCCTATAAGTATCCTACATGTGTATATACTACCAGTAAAACTATACAGCCAGGTATATAGTAAGTAAATATAAATATAGATACACCTGCACTGATAGCATATTTCTTTCATTTAAAGCAATGTAAGTACTTCACATATTTTTTCAACATATTTTTAAGCAACCAAATATTGATTTCAATTAACTATTTCTTCAGTGTGAACAATAAATATTGTTTGGAAACAAAGAAATATGATTAGATAAATTGTCTTTTTCGTTTAAAAAAATCCTTGCTTGACATCTCGTCGAATATTGTGTCTGAAATGTATACGACAATCATTTGTTAACTTTAATGCTTTAGTTTTACCAAAACAATAGTTTTTGTCATAGCGTAAACTTTTATTTATGTCAAAAATATGTCTAGTTCTAGGGTATAAAGTTTTATAGAACAAAATCATTATCATCATTGTATTAGAGAGCATTGCCAAAAAATCAAGTTGAAGAAATTATTCCTTCTGTGTGTAGCACTGCTAATGTCACGGACTGTATTTCGAAAATTATATTTAAAAAAGTATCCGTTTCTGTAAATGTGGATTGGTACCACTGCATTTTGACAACTACTCTATGTGTATGTACAAGTGAAAGAAAGAAGAAATTATCATAACTGATTTCTCGATAATAACAATTAAAACAGCAATAAAAATACCGGTAAATGTCTTTTTTTTTTAACTAAATTAAAGGAAATTATTTATGCATATTTTATATTGGAAGTAACTGTGAAATGAGAAAAGTGCAGTGTGCGTCATCATTTACCGCCCTACAGCGGTAAAATTAACCTACCTGTTTAACAGGTACTATGTTTACAGTTGACGAGGCCAAAAATATAAGTTTTATATCCGTATGGTAAATAATAAAAACAATTTTATTTATATACGAAGATGAATGTTATGTAATTGAACTTGTTTGTTACGTAACCGGTAGTGTACTATTGCCGGTCTATACGGCCACTAGGAGTCCCTATCAGAGAACTTCTCTGCAGCGTTACTACACTAATTATATAAAGCTATTTTGTTACATATAAGGGGTATAATTCCAACGTCACAGCGATTCCATCGGGCATCCCCCAGGATTCGAACCTTGGTCCACTTTTGTTCTTGACCTTTATAAACGACATTTCAAAGAGTTTAACCTGCGTATGCTTGATGTTCGCGGACGATGTGAAATTGTTTTTCCGCTGGCGACACAGGATGATTTCATTAAGTTGCAAGACAACTTAGATCTGCTTCACGAATGGAGTGTTAGTAATAAGTTGTATCTAAATATTTCAAAATATCATGTGATGTCGTTCACGCGAAAAAGATATCAAAATCTCTACAACTACTTTCTAGAGAACGAAAACTTAAGTCGTCCAGCTACTGTTAGAGATCTGGGGGTTACTTACTCGATTCTTCCTTGTCTTTTTCTAATCATATAGCCGAGGTTATTTCCAGCTCTAACAAAATGTTGGATTTTGTCCTGCGTATGTCAAAGCAATTTCGTGATATTGCCACTTTCTTCTCACTATATAACACCTTGGTGCGTTCGAGACTCGAGTAAGCGTCCGTAGTGTGAAACTCTTACTATGAAGATTATAAGATTCGCCTAGAAAACGTCCAGCGTAAGTTTTTAAAATTCGCATGTTTCCGAACACGTGGCGAGTACCCAGGGCAAGGCTTTCCACAAAGTTCACTCTTGTTCGCGGTTTTATTTCATGCCCTCCTATATTAAAGAAAATATTACTTCTTGTACCTAGGCGATCAGCACGATGTCCTTCTACTTTTTATATTGCCACCCCTCGCTCAAATCTCCTATTTAAATCTCCCTTAAGATTGATTTGTGAAACGTACAACAGAGTTGCTTCATCGATAAATATTTGTAATTGCACGGGACGAGCTCTGGTCGATGCGTACCTTCGTCGGGTCAACTAATCTTTCTCTTTGTCCCCAATGCACACACTTTGCCTTTGTCTTTCTTGTTTTGTTTTGTAGTTATAATAATGTAAATTGGAATTGTATTGTGTATATGTATTTATGGATATACCTATTTGTACTTATAGATATCTGTACCATGTATGTATTTGTCTATGTTAGTTGGTGGAAACACTGTTGGGCAATAAACTTAATTATTATTATCCCCGATCTTGAAGTCCCCTTTGTGGGAACTGGCAATACGTTATAATAATTTAATGATTAAAATTTTTATTCGTAGAAATTATGGCTTCAAATACAACAAATTTTCTTATTTAAAACAACGTTTGGACATTTATTGTCTTTTTGAAGTTTCTAATTATCTTCCCTTTCTTCTGCGATTTTTCCCCTTTGTTCTGTGATTTTAATTAAAATTTGTTTCTTTATTACAACTATGTTGCTTGTCTAACACATAACATTTTAAAACTGTATATGAACATTACACTTTACAAAATTACATACTAACATATACATAAGAGGACTGAAAATATAAGTATTACATTTCTATAATACCCTATATTATGTAGTTTTCACTGCATACTTGCAAATTCTTTGGCATTCTGTTATAATATTATAGCCTATATACATACCGTGTGATGAAGCAACAAATAAATGGAGAAATACATACATATGCAGGTCAAAAATAGTTAGTTTAATTGAAAAGAAGCCAAATACCCGGTCGGCACTTCTTAACAAATATAATTAATTATCCTTTAGGTATAAATTTACTTGTATTTTATCGCTGAATTTGTCAAGTCGCAAACATATATAAATTAAAAAATCTTTAATTTTATCAAAATTTAAAAGAAACAAATGTATACATTTTTGTAAAATATGAAAATCTATGTTGGTAATTATGAATTTAAAAATAATAAAATCATTGATATAGGCTATATAAAAACCATGTATGGTATAATTATAATATAATAAGTATTCAGAGTAACAAATAGTACATTAAATACAAGCCAAATATAGGCCTATTATTCGTCCGAGAACTGTAGCACTGTATTATGTACACGCCAGGAAATTTATCAATATTTATCTATAAATATACAATATAAATACATAGACACGCAACATATAAAAGCTTCATCTAAACAGAAGTCCTATAATTTATTTAGCAAGTTAATGTCCCAATCGTTTAGTTATTTAGTTAATTTAAAGATACTATTTATGCATAAATCATTCATATTTTATTCCGACCTTGAATAACATAAATGAGAAATACACACATTGGCAAACATTACATAGGTTATGTTTTTGGCAGACTTGGGCAAAATACGAATATCTGCTATGCTAATTTCGGATTTAATTTTATTTTGAAAAGGCAATTTTATGGTTGATTCATCATCACTTCGAATTTTAATCCAGCACATTTCGAGAACATTTAGTCCTTGTACATAATTCGGGGTATTAAAAATATTATATCAGGTTATTTTCTATTAGGTACAGAGGCAGCAATAAAATTAAATACCCAGAATTATATAGGCATATAATACAAAACTTTCGTCTTATATTACGATATAACGCATACCTATATATGATAAAGTGATTTCTACGTAAAATATGTATATTTATTGTTTATAGATATCATGAAAGGTAATCGTGGATTAAGTTTCTACACTACTTGTTGGTATCATTGATTAATACAAAGCTTTATATCTTTCCTAGTTATTTTATGACTTCATATTAATATCGTATGATTGTCTGCGAGTTGAGCCTTATCGCGGGTGTGTGAGTCCCGTTTTGTTATACGTTCATGCCGTGACGATTTTTTTTTTGACCTTCATGCACAGGTTTACCCCGTAAGGTAACTAGGGCATAAGACCTATTGTGCCCCATGATGTCTTAGCCTTCCCTACCTGGTTGTACTCGAACAAAGAGGTCCGCAAATTGGTCCAGAGTAAGTTTACTTACTGGGTTCGTCCAACCGAGCGACCCCTAGACAACTCCATCTCTCCCTGTCCGCTGCCGGGCAGTCGGCAAGGAGGTGCACAGGAGTTTCTTCTGTTCTCCCACAGTTTCTACACAGGGGAGAGTCCACACGCCCCATGCGGTGCAAGTGCTTATTTAATGAGCAGTGACCAGTTAGGACTCCCGTAAGCAGTCTCAGTCTGCTCCTGCTCATAAGGACTGCCTTGCGGAGTCTTTCG
Source organism: Cetonia aurata (assembly GCA_949128085.1). Taxonomy (NCBI): domain Eukaryota; kingdom Metazoa; phylum Arthropoda; class Insecta; order Coleoptera; family Scarabaeidae; genus Cetonia; species Cetonia aurata. Next base: position 8,137,853 of record OX421885.1, read on the forward strand.
TCGCCCGGATGAAACCCGAGGATTTTACAATGTCTCACGCCGGCTAGTCCATTCCAATGGTTGAGATCTGATAAAAGCTTTGATACCGCCATAAGAACTCCCGCACGACGGTTCTGGACCTGTGAAAGGTCATTCACTGGCACCTCTAGCTAGTTTGTCAGCAATTTCGTTGCCTCTGATCCCAGAGTGGCTAGGCACCCATCTCAGCGTAATGCTGTGATGTTCCGCCAATTCTTCGAGCTTCCTATGGCACCCCAGTGCCACTTCGGAAGCGAATTTGACAGCCTGCAGTGCTGGGTGTGAAGGATTCGATAGCCCATCGAATTTTAGATATTTGTATAACTTTCCGCGCACGGTTCCAGTCTTCCTTCCGTGCTCTCAGGTTAGGTATCTGAGCTGGCGTCAGTCCCATACATTCCCCACCCAAACTGGGTTTGAACGACCCTGGAGCCCGGAAAGTACACTTCTAAGAGGTGCTTGAGGACTTGCTCTTCAGTTTTGGCTTTATCGCCATTAGGCTTGCTGAAAGTCCCAATCTTACAGGGCCCTTCTTTTGCAAGGACTTTTCGACTGGAACATTCAGGGACCCCCTCCAGTTGTTGGCAGAACTTTTTCCATTACTCTCTTTTTGCCTTTACGCAAAATATCCAAATTTAATTAAAGTCCATGAATAAAAGTAATTTTAATTAATTTTTGTAATTTTCAGAAGTATAATTATTGTGTAAATCGTAGAATTCATGACAAACATGAAAATCTAATCATCACGTACATGAATCTTACCCCTCGCCTACCAATTTTTTCCAGGCATACACTCGCGCGGCAATTAGGTGTTAGTATTGCATTTGTTTCTATATTAGCAATTCGAACCCTCTTATAGAAATATGCAACGCATTTAATACTGAAAAAATAGATTTTTTAAAATTCTAATAGTTGTTCCAACTTCAATGGACAGTAGTGTAAGTATGCATAATGATACTGGTACATACTAATTACCTGGCTTGTTCGAAATCACGCAGGTATCCAAACACGGGTTCAAATCTTAATAAAACTTGACCTGCCGCAAATAACGTATTAAAACCAATTACATACAGTTTGCAAGTGAACGCCTTCCTTTTTCTTATCAACGCTCGTAAGCGTGACCCGAATACGCTGCGACTTCTAAATTACTGCAAGATCCACAATTAAATGGACTTCCATAGTAGAAAGCACGAATGGCATACGAAGTATTCGCGGTGAGCTCTGACCGTGCGAACGAAATCATTAAGATAAATGTCTTCCCATATATCCATCGTCATTTTGTGAATTGCTTAGAAGCGTAGGAAATTCCAAGAGCATATACCGGAGCTGACGTAAATCATCCGTGTGGAGATGAAATGCATGAAAATATTTAGTAATTAATGTGGACATTGCTTTTATTGCCAAGCATTTAAATTAATTACAAATAGCTAAAAAACTGTGCATGTTTATTGCCAAAATAAGCAGTAAAAGTAAAATTATGGTAGTTACTAAATATTATTGATATAATGGGAAAATTCCAGGATAGATATTCCATTACAAAAGGTTCTGAACTCATATTCTAATTCCGTTACACATTTTATGTATTTTCGGCGTGTTCTCATGCGCTGTTCGAGTTGAAACAGCGTCCAGAAGTTCAAGAGCACAGTTTCGTCCGAGAAACTAAACATGGATAACAGTCGCGGAAGTCTACGTGAAGTATTCATTGCCTTTTTGTAATTTTTGGTGTTGCTCAATCCTAGTCTCTAAAAGAGAATCTTATTAGAATTAAAATAATTTAGAATCATTTATTTATTTTAGCCCACGTAGATTAAAATATACCATGTGGAAAATATTTTTGTAATTGTCAGAACGAAGATCTTCAGCATCTACTGATCCGAACGCCTCCAACGACGGTCATAGATTGCGAGAGAGTGTTGTTCTTTTCTCACTGTTCATGATCTTTTGCAGAAAGCTGCAACCTCTTTCCCTTTATTCATTAAATATCTTTTGAAGAGAATTCGAAATTTTCGTATCTTTTAGCAGTTGTAGTGGTAAGGTAATTTTTTTTATATGTAAATTTACAAATTTTTTTACAGTGTATGCATGACTTTGGATAGTTGGTCAAATGTGCACAGCGAGCTAGTTGTTTGTGCAGTCGTAACTGATGTTCAAAGTGGAAAATTGTATTTAATTGATACTATTAACACTGAAAGCAATAGTCATGATTTTACATACTGATATCAAACACCTGTTCAGGCTATTAAAAGAAGTGATGATTGTAGATGTAACATAACAAGCTTTGTCACAGATAACGCTGTCAATAAGGCAAAAATGAGTAAACTTTTAGCCGGAGCTATGTCTAAAAAATTATGTAACAATGGATAATGACATCGACTTTATTATATATGAATGTTCATCGCATATATTAAATTTATTGGCTCACGAAATTGAAGTTTCTGGAGTTACAGAATACAAAAGTTGAAAATTTGAATTTAAAAGTAATGGTCAGGATTACCTCGTAAAATTAAAAGTTTTTGCAACAGGCTTAAACGAGGGAGACACTAATAAGCTCCAGTTCAACAAAGGAGCCAAGCAGGGCGCTGATTTATCAATAACCCTATTTAACCTTGCGGTGCAGGGTGTGGTCCGGAGCGTGCAATGTACAGGGACGATACAAACGAGAGCGCAGCAGATAATAGCATATGCGGATGACATTGTCATAATCGCAAGATCAGTAGTAGCACTAACCGACACTTTCATGAGGATATAGGAAGCGTCAAAACAAATGGGTCTGAAAATCAACGAAGGCAAAACAAAATACATGCAATCATAACGAGGTAAACAGAGGCAAGGCAATACTATCACAATAGGCAATTACGTATTTGGACACCTACAAATACCTGGGCTTGTATCTGAACAGCGATGTGGACAGAGCAGAAATGACAAAACACCGAATCCAAGAAGGCTATAGGGCACTGTATGCTATCAAGAAAATACTTATCAAAGAAGCACAAAAATCAAAATATAGAAAACGCTAATAAGACCAGTCGTGACGTATGCATGTTAAATAGTGTGCTTATCTAGCCATGAGAAGGAAAAGCTTCGAATATTTGAAAGGTAAGTGTTAAGAATCATCCGAGACCCAAAAAAGGAAAATTATTATTATTATTATCATTGGCCTCGATATGAAAAACATCAGCTACATACATTTATTCTTAACATCCTAACTAAACTACCCGAATGAACGACAGGATCGACAAGGACATGCTTCACGCCCGGAGCCGATCGGGTGACTCACAACAAGACAAACAAGACAGGCCATCGGAAAAAAGGAAAAAAAACCACAAAGGAAAATTACAAAGGAACTACGCTAAATACGTAAACCAATACTACACATATGTTTATATATATGAACGTTTAGAATTGGCTTTTCAAGTGCTATTAAGTAATTCATGCACACTGGCAGTTCTATCTTCAAATCAATTAAAATTTGCATAAAGTCGCAGATCTCTTTTCCAAATTTGGAGCAACCCAATATCAGATGGTTTAAATCTCCGCGCTCCCTTTCGCAGGCTTGACACACATCACTATCACATATTTTGATTTTATGTAGGTGGGCCGGAAATCTTCCATGATTAAAAGTAATTCTATGGATCTGGGATAATAGATTTTTCTTTGCAGTCACTTTGTCGTACCAGCGGTGATCTTTGATGGTGGGGAACAGCATGTAGTAATTGGTAGGCTTGTTTTGAAGTGCATCCCGCGCTAAGCTGCCCACTATTTCATTAAGGAGAATTTGAGAATGTCCTTTGATCCATACATAATTGACAAGCTTCCCTCGTTCTTTCAACTGGTAGTCCAAAAGTAATATTTTCCCAACGAGAATGGCAGAATGGTAATTAAAATTCTGCATTCTTATATAGTAAGCACACTTTTAGCGTCGGTCGGTAAAAATGGTAAAAAAAGGAATTGTCGTGATCTTGAATATATTCCAGAGCTCTTCTAATAGCAATAGCCTCCGCGGTAAATATACTAGCTTCTTTAGGAAGTCGATTTTTTTTACTGAATCCACATTGAGGAACAAAGATTGCGGAGCGAAAAAGGAAAATGATATGATGCGTAGAAGAATGAACCATGAACTAGCATATGAAATGGAAGATGGGGATATAGTTAAATTTATAAAATGTCAGCGACTGAGGTGGTTGGGGCACATTCTACGAGGAGACAAAGACCAAATAACAAAAGGCATAATGGAATGGAGTCCTCTTAGTAAAAGACCGAAGAGCAGACCACGCACAACAGTTATAGCAACGAGCAGGAACTTCAAAAAGTAGAAACAGCCAGGTTTTTTTCACGGTTTTAAAGCTATCAAACCCTGATTAGTACCATCAGTATCGCTGGGCTGTCTGTTGCAATATAGATTCACTTATTTTTATAAGTCCTCTGATTGATATCTGCTGTACAATGCCATTGCTATTTGAAAGACACCGGCATACTTTCCTAGCGAAATTTCGATCCTTGTATTTCTCATCCCACTCTAAATTCCAGCTCCAGTTCCATTCTCAGTTTTTGATACATTTGTAAACGAGATTCGTCCACCCAACCTGTCCCTGTAGTTGGATTGATTCCAGCTTATCCGATCAGTGATTTTTTTTAAATAGATAGATATGTAGAAATCATGTAGTCTAATGTACGGAACTTTCCACGACTATCTACTAGCGAACGGTTTAATATGCAGCGTCTAGAGAATGTTTTGATAGGCGGCGTACCCGAACTTCGGCGGGTCCTTGTTTATAAACATTACGGCGACTCGGATAGAGGTAGAGGTGTCTGAGAATTGTAACAAAGGCAGTTATATATATTAAAACTCGTATTGTAAAGACCTCCGTCTTTTATTTAATTTGATAATATATACCTTAAAATATTCATTTCTAACACTAATCTCATTCCCAAAACGTTGCTTGCTACATGATGGACAATATTGTTGTGTCCCAATCCTACATATCTGCCACGTGATACTTCTTGCAATCTGAGATGCCTCAAACTTGCCTTAACCATTATGATCACATGGAGAGGAACATAATCAGAAATATAATAGCAAGTGCTATATTTCTAATACCCCGTTTTACGGTTTTCTCAGTGTATTAGATAGGTACAATTATTTTTTCTTATTATAGCATGTACGGATATAAAATGATTAATTCAGCATTTATATTGATGTTGATGATGTCAAAACAAATCGTTTGCATTATATGAAAGCGTATATAAATAAGCACTACCACACACGTGAGTTTTTCTTTGTGTTTCTCTTAGTCTATAGGCTACTAAAAATGTAGCTTTGGTGCGAAAGAAATCATAGCATTTCGTTGTTCTTCCACTGTATATTTGATAAACTAATCGGTTCTCTTATAATAATATGATCAATATGTATATTGTTGTGTGGAAGTGTATAACTTCTTTCTTTTAGATTATATTATCTTTACGACAACTAACTTTTAAAACAGTATAAATTGAATACCTATTATTCCCACAACACTAAAGATAACTGAGTTTCTGTTCGACATTATCTATATATCTAATATGTATGTGGATTATACATATTTTTTATTATTTCTTGTTTTGATTCCGTTCGCAATATTATTGAATTAAAATACCTTATATTCTTCATTTCAACAAATACATCATTGCAGGAAGATTTTCAGATCAATAATTTAGATACCAAAAATATCTTTAAAAAGTTGAATGCAACCAGCTCTTGAAATTTTATTTCGCAATTAAGTACGTTAGTTGGCTCAATAGCGAATAGCTGGTTCTAGAAGACGGGCGTGTTCGTTTGCTTTTGTATACCTGACTCTAAACCAATTGGATACAGGTTCAACTTTCTAGGATGCGAAGAATGTTCCGTACAGCCGGACCATAAATTTCGATCTAGACACAGCGTTACTGGTTACTTTAGATCTCCGCGTACAAATCCGGCTGCATAACATAACCCTTAGTAATTAAGAAGTTCACTTCATCTTAATTGTTTTCCCTTTTTTGTGTTGTACATTTCCCACTAATACTCGCATTAATTTGTAACACCTGCGTTTCCTTTTAATGGGCAGTTTAAACGCTCTGAATTGGCACTGTTAGTTTGTTTACCATTCTTTTTATGTTGTTGAATTACAAAATTTAATAATAGAGAGACACTACCTTACGTTACAGAAATAAAATACAATAAGCTTGGTTTAATTAAAGCTTATAATAGCAGGAAAAAAATACAATTATATTGTATTAAATATTAAATCAACTTATTTGATATTATAGTAAAAAATATTATTACTAAAGCTTTGGATTCAGGTTAATCAGTTTAAGTTTCTTAAAATATATAGATTTGTATGAAACATAAATAGATCTCATTAGTCCACTAACTTTCCTTTAGAGAGAAGGAAAAATGAAGAAGATGATATACCTAACACGGAGACCAGAGAAGAAATTAATTTTTTTTAATACAAGGATATACAGGGAATATATCAATCACTGGGAATAAGAAGCAATCAAATCCGTAGTAAAGTATTAATTCTGAAATAATGTTGAAGTGACAAACTCAAATTGTAGTTTGCAGGTAGATGCACACTCAGATACTCAACCAATTATAACACGTTAATCCGGGGTAGAGGCGACAAGTGCATTTTTTGTTGTTGTGGGAACCAGCTGACACGGAAACATTGCAGCTTTTTGGCTGTTTGTATTTACTCTCCCATTTCCTCCCATCTTGGTGCCCTGTCTCTGTCTAGTCTATCAAAGTAATCCTTTGGGTTCATTTTTGGCTTGCCAAAAATTGCCTGTCTTTTTGCGTCCAGAGCCTCGCACTCACGTAGGATGTGGTATGCGGTCTCTGTCATGCTATTACACAGTCTGCAATTAGTATCTCCAGTTTTATAGATCCCAGTTCTCTGTAGGTGTCCTTTCAGTGCAATGTCCTGTTAGGAGACCTACTACTGTGCGGATATGATTCCTACTGAGGTTTAGCAGTTCTTTAGTCCTTTTTCTGATGGTCCATTGTGTCCAAAGTGTAATTTATACAGACTTTTCCACGACATTTGACCGTTTGAATCATTCGAGGCTTCTGATGAAACTGGATGCTATTGGCTTTTCGCCGTTATTGCAATTACTTCTTAAATCGTATTTATCCAACAGAAAGCAATACGTCAGTATCAGGGATCATAGTTCCAATTACTTTACACCGCTCTCCGGCGTGCCTCAAGGCAGTAACTTAGGTCCTTTGCTCTTTTTGATTTTTATCAACAATCTACCTGCATCACTAGACTGTGGTAGAGTACTGTTTGCGGACGACTTAAAAGTATTTACTAGAATTACTACCATCGATAACCGTGAACACCTTCAGTATCAGTTAAATTTACTTTGTTCCTGGTGCTTAGACAACGATTTGAATCTGAACATTTCAAAATGTAATATTGTTTCTTTCTCCCGTAAATCTATCATAACTGATTTCAGTTATCGAATCAACAATATTACCTTAAATCGTTGCGATACTATAATGGATCTAGGTGTACTATTTGATAGTACTCTCACTTTCAATAACCACATTAGGCACATCATTGCTTCATCTTCAAAATCATTGGGCTTCGTCATTCGCAATACGAAACACTTTTCAATACTTGCCTCTATTATTAATTTGTACTATTGTTATGTGCGCTCTAAATTAGAATATGCTTCCCCAATTTGGTCACCGTTTTATAAAACATATTCACACTCACTAGAGCAAGTACAAAGACGTTTTTTGAAATTCTATACCTTAAGCAGCATGGAATTTATCCCGAGAGAGGCTTCGACCACACGATTCTTTTAAATATGTTTGGCTTTCAGTCTCCTTATCATCTGTTGGGCAATAAATCCAATTATTATTATTATAAACGTCTTGAAATTGCCTGGTTGTATTATTCCAGTGTTCTTTGTGACTCTCTGTAGCGCAAATCCTTACTTGCTCTCGTGCTGCTTTTTGGACACTCCTAGAACAGGTTCTGAACCGATGTATGAAGCCGTTGATCCATTTCATGCTACCTTTTCGGCTTTTTCATTTCCTTCGATTCCCGAATGTCCTGATATCCACAGTAAAGTTACTTTATTGCGGTGTTCCAAGCTATTTAGTTCTTGACTACATTCCCAAACTAGACCTGATTGTACCCTGGGGTTTTCTAATGCCTCAGTATCACTTGGCTGTCTGTTGCAATACAAATCCGCCTGTTTTTGTAAGCCCTGTGGTTGATTTCGTTTTATCGCAGATATTTACAGATGCATACATATACTGGATGTGAGATGTATGTATGTTCATCACGATGACATGTAAATCCTACACAACAGACTGCAATACAGCTGATAGAGCAATGGATTCTCACACACTAATTTGATATACCCCCACATACAACTGAAAGCTATACGCACCGTAGGTTTTGTGCAAATAATCGAAGTACAATTATAGTACGGTAGTATAACAGCGGTAACATTTTTTAAGTTTACTGCATTAAGTAGGATGTAAAATCATTCATCTGAACACGCTGTGTCGGTAATGCAGATGGCCGAATTTTCAAAAATATAAAATAATATGTTGCGGTGTCAAGTGAACCCCAGGTGAACGGTGGTTATATATAATGAAAAAATATCGTGACGATTTGCAACTGAATAACCGCAGAGAAACAAAAAAATAGATCCAATAGTGTCATTAGAATAATACTTTGTATACTATGGATGTGTAAGAAATTTTTAATATAATATATAATAGAAAATGAACAATTACTACGGATTCTATAGAATAGGTCCAGTTTATATGAAATCTTCAGAGAGTCGAGAATACGGATTGCATAGGGAAGTAATTCTAATCATCGTAAGCACCCCAATTTATAATTGCAAAAAATTACAGCTGAGAAGCACTTAAGCAACAAATTTAATACTTCTTACAAACACACCCTGATAATAGAAACTTTTATAGTTAATGATGTTTTAAACAATAAACTTCAAATTATATTTGTTTGAAAGAGAAAATCAGAAGCTAAAAGAAAAAGCTCTTTCAATTTAATAAAACAAGTGATGCTCTTCAGTTATCATTGATATATAACGAAAATTTAGTTCTAGACTTGCTGGGTACTAAAGAGAAATAAATTATTTTACAATTTACTTCTGATGACAAGCCTCATTTCTACATCCGCTTGCTGATTAGTAACCCCACTCAAGCTTTATTAATCAATAGACACTTAACCTATCAAGTAGATCCACAAGTACACACATATATATCGGATAAATTCTGATCACGATTACGTATCTGTATTACAGACTTAAAGTTACACGAAGTTAATCGTCCAAGTTATTTTTAAACCAAACTCTTTAGCAATGGAGTGAAAGTCGATTTCACACGAAACAACTACAATTTATGAATAAACGATTTCGACCTTCAGTAGGAATTCGCATTACTTTGTGGAAACTAAAAATATTATAGTGGACAATGTTCGTTTTTTGATTTATCGCAATGGAACGAAAACACGCTGCCGTTGATAAAAATAAGCCAGTGTGGGTGTACAATAGATGATATTAAGAGATTGTTTTAGGAAGGCTCACAGAAGCTGGAAGTTGATAATATACATAATTGCATGTGATGTGAATAGTCATGATGTATTTATATTTGCCTTGACAATCCCACACGATTATCAATGCCAACGTCTCTGTAATGCTATCAGCCTACAATGTTGTTTGTGATTCTTTTAGCAAATGCGTTATGCGAATGCATGGATACAAAGAGTACGTATGCGGACATTAAAAAATGTTTGCTTTCATATGTACACCATCTCTTTTACATATTGATTTTAGGATACTCAAAACTTACTTGTAGGAAGGAAGTATGAACACTTTTTATATGATTAAATTAATTTTTTAAACACCAGAGTAAGAGAGGTGCATAGAGAGTATGATACGATCCCGGTCACTGATGTTCAGTTTGAATCCTCCCGCGGTTCCTGGCGTTGCACAAAATAGTTCATATAATCGTTCAGAAAAATATCATACCCACTATTAGCGCTCAAAGGAAATAATTCAATTATTTAACTCCTAAATACTGAATATTTTTTTTTCAGCATTCAGGGGGTGGATAAAATCGCAAATACCATATTATCAAAATGTAGTAATTGTAATAGCGTATATGTAGGTCACACGAAACAATATTTAAAAACAGAATACACGGACATAAACCTTGTAATAATCTTACTGCCTTAAAAGAAACATTAACAAGATTTTAAACAGAAATTAACACAAAACAAAAACATTAACTAAAGAACATAATTATTGTTCCAGGTGCATTTTAGAGATGATTTTTATCAAAAAAGAGAAAAATAGTATTATGACGATAAAACTGATAGGTATAGCAAATCTCTTAAAGATTTATCATTTGTTAATTGTGTAATTCACTAATCATTTAATTTTCTTCTAAATTTTAAAAGTGTTTTCGAAATCTAACTTTTCATTTTTTAATGATTACTAGAGCAGACCATTTTCCGTGCGCGCCATGTGCGCCGGTATGGGAGTGTAATTCGTAATATACCAGAATATGCGATAGAATAGGGACGCAACATGAGCTTGTTACCGATATAAGTATAGAAGTAAACACATTTATTCTATCAGAAATAATTAAATATACATTTGGTTTTCTGCTATATAGTAATATTACCATAGAGTCATCCCCACATCGGCGCACATGGCGCGCACGGAGAGTGGTCTGCTCTAATGATTACACTCAAATTGACTCTTGTTTATTAAATTGTTGATCAAGTTTTCAGCTAATTGTCACTTTTGTACTCACTTTTTATAATTTGCAATAAGGTATGTTTTTCTTTATCATTGAACTATTTTTAATATGAATTATGAAATATATCCTTTGTAGAAATTTTAACTAATGAAGACAGAAAATACTGTCGACACGTATTTTACATAATCTTAGAAGTATATGAAAAAGGCCTAAATTTCCACTAACATTCGAGTTATTATTTATAATAAAAAAGGCTACGAAAATGCAACTATAATTAACTGTAAATATCAATTACGTAGGTACGTATATAAGTTACAAAGCTTTAATAAGAAAACAACCATAAAATATTTTCTTTTAATGAAATCTATTACGTCATTGTCACAGTAAATTAATGTTCATTTTAGTTATTTTGCTATGTGCACATACGTCAAATGCCTATAACTAATAAAGTAATAAGAAGTATTGACCATTTAATCATCTTCAATTTACAGAAAACGACCTTCTTGATATAGAATTTTACTGGAGGAGGAATAAAAACCCGTGCAGAGGCACTTTATTTCATTTATCATTTAAAGGAAAAATAATCCGCCTTAAACGGTATTGCTACAAAATCAACATCTTTACAATATTCAGTGAATTTTGCACCTACCTAAAGAAAAAACCTATCTCCATGCTCAACTTATTCAAAAGGGTAAAAATGAATAATTTTTGGCCTAAGAGAAATAATATACATACGTACATATATAGGATACAGATAAAGTGGACCACAGTAAAAAAAAAAAAAAGAAACTTTCGGTCGTCTGCTGCCTTTTATAAAACTAAGATTGATATATAGGGTTCAATTTGTTAGAATAAAACACATCACATTGGCATGCCTCAGGGATCAGTTTTGGGACTATACTTTTTAGACTCTATATTAACAATATTGTACTTTTTTTTATCCGACATGTACTTAACCGTTTATGCCGATGATATAGCCGTTTTGACAACCAATAACGACACTGACTATATCACACATTAATCAGATCCTTAACGCGTGCTCATTTTAGTAAGTCGTGTAAACCCTTATGTAAGAAACTAAAAATAAAAATGCTTTTAGATTAAATTCGGAATATCACCATCACTTTACAAGAAATAAAGACCAACTGCATACGGCAGGATGTACACTTTCTATTACAAGTTTGGGTTTAAAGATTATGGGCATTAAAAGCTATAATCATTTACCCATTGAAACTAAAGAAAAAAGCTCAATTTTTAATTTTCGTAACAGTGTTAGGGAATTTCTTTTGTGTCACAATTTTTATGATTTATCTGAATATTTCACATTGGACACCTCGTAATTGCCTTTCGGTCATTTTAAGTTTCAACGCTGTCTTGTTTCCTATCAGTAACTTTGACTTGTTTGGTTTATTTTATTTTTATTAGTAGAGTTTTAATTTTTCTTTGTTTTATTTTTCATTCTTCTCCTTTTTTGCCTTCCTGGAATATAAGAACTATAATTTTTGTTAGTTTTAGTTATTAAGTAGAACTTTAGTCTAATTTAATTCAATTATTTTCGGTTTGTTTAGTAATTTACTTGTAATTTGTTTTGACTGGTTACATACACATTTTATGTCGCTTAACCAAATAAATTATAAATATTGTGTGTTACTTTATCGACACTCTGCAACGACATTATAACCATAATTCAAAATCAAGTAGTACTGTAGATATGTACTACTTTAATTCTTGTTTAAATATTCTGGAACGAACCAAAATTAGAGGATATTGTAACATCACATCGTTGGAAACTTATTCACCAGCATTTCCTAAATAGAAAAATGTAAAAATCCAAAAAAAAAAAAACCAATCTTGAAAATTATGACGGAAACCTCTGACTATATTTAAAACATCAACCATCAGGTGATCTCTTGTGATATACTTTCTTAAAAGCGGACACCTGACATACATACATAACCACAAATGTACCACTCTAGCAATGAATACAAGTAGAAATTTTCTCAATGAATATAGTAAATAGGTACGAATAAACATTCTCATTTGTTTAATTTCACAGTTATAGGCAGAGAAAAAAGATTTTATAAAATAAGGAAATATTTCTTTGGGAGTATTTAAAAGAACCATTTTTTAGTTAATATACATATTTCTTTCAGCTGAAAATATTATTTCAAACAGGGAAATATGTATTAAGTCAAAATAATCAAAGTGCACGTACTACAAACTACCGCATATTTTATAGCAAAAATTGTAACATTGTCACTCCAACTTGTTTCTATAAATTAACGAGCGGGCAAACTTTACGAATAATTGATTATCATTTTACAAATATTGTAGTATTTTTTAATTAAGTGAAAGTATTTATTATACTGTTGTCATAAATCTCTCTTTGTAGTACACATTTCTACAGACGATAGGCACAATGGCAAATTTTCTATGAAGTTTCACTATAAAGTGCGTCTGTTACAAATTGCAGAAATATATAAGTACAGGAATTGTAATAGAATTTGCTACCTCTTTTAGTTATACAAAATAGTGCCAAAGACTCTTTGCTCTCTTGATAATCCCCTATCGTTTTATATCCGTTCAGAATTCTCGTACTTATTTCCCATTCTCTTCTTAGGTTATGGTTACTGCTAGATATTCGAACTGGTCTTTCGAATTCGTACACTCTTTCTGGTCTATTGAACTTGGCATACTTATTTTGATCTGTTGTTTTTCTACTTTCAACATAAAATTAAAATTTATTTCTTGTATCTCTTAGCGTCATTTCCACAAGGTTTATTATTATTATTATTTTTTAGAATTTTTAATCTTACAAACGCTCCATATGGTCGATCTAATTGTAAAACCACAGAACTCCTTTTAGGCAAATTTTATAGGACACATAAAACTGTTGATTTTACAATTTAATGTTCTAAACTGTAACACATTTTATACCATATCTTTAGTTGAAGTAACAATATTATTGTGTTTCAGAAATTTCAGCAAATTTCAATTTTTTATGGAAATACTGGGAGTTATAAGGCTTGTTCGCGGAGCAATCAAACTAATCACAAACTAGTTATTTCTGTTGCACCATTTCAGTTATGTAAAGAATCGTAAACTACGCAACCATGATTATTTTGCTGTTTAAACGAAATGACTAGTAAGATACTGTCAGGGCCTCGAACCGCGAACAATGCTATAAGCTTTTACACATTATAAGAAAAAGGTAAATTGGAAATACATGTTTTAATTATATTAATACTTTGAAAAACTGTTTAATACAAAAATACCAACACTAAAAAGTCTACATTACACTGTGTTTTATATAAAAATGTTATAAAAAAATATTTCTTGAAGTCTTGAAATTTTTTACTTTTGATCTTAATTCGATTGTTGTAGCGGTGTGGTAAAAGACTAAAAGGCACTGCTAATACATTGTTATTCTTTCTCTTATAAATATTGAGTGTATATTTCAGAGTTCAAATGTCTGTCACCACTGCTTCACCGGGTTTTATAGTTACAGAATTTTATAAGCCCAAAACTTTTAAAAAAATTGTGATCTAGATAATATACCTTGTATTTTTCGTGGTTCTGAGCACACTCACAGAATCTGCTCGAATGCTTATTTTTCTGTTTCGAAGTCGACGTTCAACGCATGAATGCATGGATTTTTGCCCTCCATCTCTGTATGCCCTTTCTCAAGGTATTTTTGCTGGATACAAATATTATTTAATATAGCCACATTGAGAAGAGCGTTTGCCAGAGTACAGTTACGGTTTTAATATGAACAACAGTCTTTGTAAAAGATAACTCTGACTCATTCCGAAAACTGATTTATTCTAATTGTATGCTACAATAAAGCTAAAACAAACGACGACGTAGTGCTGAAATGATTATTACCGCACGCTGAGCTCTAATGAGGTATTAAAGCACTGGTGGAACTTATGCCGGAACGTAATATGGGCGATTAATGTCCAAATTCGAAAAAATACTGTAAAAAACTCGTGTCGCAATAACTTGTAATGCTCGTACATTGATTCACCCGCCGCAACGCGGCTCGTTATTCAAACTTGTACTCACATTACATAAACGTCATTGTGACACTTGTGTTTTAAAATACTATTTTCTAATTGGATGTTACAATAAAGCTAAAACAAACAACGGCGCAGTGCTGAAGTGATTATTACCGTGCACTGTGCGGTAATGAGATATTAACGCACTGGTAGGACTCTTGCCGGAATGTAATATGAGCGATTAATGTGCAAATTCGAAAAATACTGTAAAAAACTCGTGTCACAATAACT
Source organism: Cetonia aurata (assembly GCA_949128085.1). Lineage (NCBI taxonomy): Eukaryota > Metazoa > Arthropoda > Insecta > Coleoptera > Scarabaeidae > Cetonia > Cetonia aurata. Next base: position 8,152,931 of record OX421885.1, read on the forward strand.
TGTAATGCTCATACATTGATTCACTCGCCGCAACGCGGTTCGTAATTCAAACTTGTTCTCACATTACATAAACGTCATTGTGACACGTGTTTTAAAATACTATACTTTAGCTGGGAGCTTGCGTCAAAGTTGTTAATAAAAATATCTTGCTATGTATAAATTATATATTGTCAAATTATTTACAATAAATAGGTTTCATGTTTTCTCTGTACAATTTCTTTTATAACTCAAGTTTGCAATATATTTAACAAACTGTAAATTAGATATATGACCATTTCGATACTCGCTATGTAGGCGCGGTAGGTCCTCAAACTACATGCGACCTTTTTCTGTCATGGTCCTCAAATCACATATAAAAAGTGAGCACGGTCCTTAATTTGCACCTGTTAGGGTGAAATAAAATTCATTGTAGAATTTGATCAATTGGTTCTAATCAAATTACCCACCTATGTATATAATTATAAAATTATACCAGAAATTTATTTGAAGGTTGGCTTTAATATGCATATTAAATATATTCCTGGTATTTATTAACCAACGTTTAGATATATCATCACGTTTCATATTACATATTTTAATAATTATATTACATATGCATAAATAATATTTGTAAATATTGGAAAACATTCATGATGTTATTAATTACTAGGATTAAATATGTGCTTTAATTAATCACTTTCTTTTCTGTGAGTACAACATATCCATCAAATAGCCAAAATTCAATGTCGCGTGAACGAAATAAATACGGACCTATTTTGTGGGTTAATATATGACGAAAATACTCAATGACGTTCTTGAAAATAATTAATATCTACAAGGTTATAGACACGCAAATTTTAAATATATCAGGATCTAAAGATACCGCATGCCTGGGATATTCACTCATTCCCTGTTAATTTTGGAAAGATATATATGTAAGTATGTCGTTCATCGATTTTGTATTCAAATAAGAGATTGTAAAATTGTATGCTCATTATATATTCCCATAAAAATATATATAATAATAATAATTGAAAAAAATGTCTCTTATACCTACCTTAGACAAAATAATTTGTAATACCTATAAAGATTTATGTTTCTTTTTTGATTTTGTATTAATGTTTTGGTGGCTGTGCATCGTCTTTTACCTACAATCCAATCTTACTAATTTCTCATACCTTATAGTTATGTTCTAAGTATTTATCTCGGCTTTTCTCAACAATGGTACTCGTTTTCAAACACTATGACAACCTAAATAACTTATGCAGTGTCCATTTATAATAAAACCATTTGTGTTTTGTGTAGGTATAATTATACACATGTTCCTAAAGTAAACATAAATAGGAAACAGAGAATATCATTACCTATTCTCTAATTATGCAATTTAATTAATTTAATGTATGTTAAGATTTATAATTAAGTATTTATTTTATTTTTACTGAATCTTTAACCCAAACAAATTATCCATTGGGAAGTTCAACACCTTGTTGAAAGGTTATTTGAAGTATATAGGTACATACATATTCGCAGATATAGATGATCAAGTAACAACCACTATAAAATAAGAAAATAAAATGCCATCCATATACTTGCAAAGTACAAAGGCGGGAAAGAGAAAATCTTTTGTTTGGCAGGTAGGTATATTAACTTCTGCAGAAGAATAACTTGAATGCCAGGACCTGCTACAGGATAATTAATACTGATTGTGTTCGAAAATATCAATACTAATTACAACCACTTACATGTTGGTGGAACTTGTAATATGCAATTATGCAGTCAAAACTTCATATCTGCTGGTCCAAACACTAATATCATATTTGCAAGACAGATCTTTATTTTTATCAGGCTTTCTGTAAATATTTAATTATTTGTGTATGTTATCTAGTTCCTATTTTCAAACATTGAAGATAATTATGATAATATAACATCTGATTAAATGTAAACAATGAACTGATATATTAGTAAACTCAATTTAATTCCCAGTGCTACTACTTGGCATTTAAACCTACAGAATAGAACAGATCATTTATATGAGCTTAAAGTAAGTAGGTCGCCGTATGTCTTTACAATAGAATTCAGGAAGGGTGCGGTTATATCAAAGAAACTTACCTTATCTGCAGGAATGTGTCTGGTAGTCATCGTAACCTCTGGTGAACAGTGATATCCAAAGAAATCCAGCAAAGCGAATTATATTGAGCAAAGTATGCAGGTCACTACACTACTCCATGGTGTCACTCACATAATCTAACTATCTAACATGGTTTAGTTGCTTTATTGTTCTATATAACGTTTTCAACAGTTACAAGAAGTACTACACCACCTACACAGTCAGAAACACATCGATGTCGGCTGCACTTTGTTTGCAATTATGTTTTATGTGACAAGTTCCTTAAATACAACAATACAATGCAGTATACAGATCCTCTGCGCTGGACTAGCTGCGCTGAATGTCGAAATATACAAGCAGCTGGGTGAAAATATTCATTCTGAACAATTTTATTACGGGTTTATAGCACCATCTATCCAGCATAATCCTAACGTTTATAAATACAACCAATCGATAATTTCGGTATATTTCAGAAAGCACCATCTCTTATACAAATATAAAATTTCATATTTCTAATTGACTTGTATACACCATTAGTTAATAATTAATGAAGTTATTAAATTTTAGTTTCGTTTATTAGCTAAAATGTGGTATGAAATACTCTTTGGTGATCTTTTTTAAGTTTCATCATTTTGTAATCTTTATTGTAGAGGGCGCTATCACGATTGCAGTTTGCAGAGGTGTACTTACAAAATAACCACTACAAACATAACCTAAAATAATTCACGTTTACTGTCAAATGTCTAAAGAATGAGAAAAATATACATATTAAGGTAGTAGTTCTTAATAATGAATTCATTTCATGAAAATAAGAAACATGATGGTGTTAATGACGGTATTGGTGAAGATATATTTCACATTTTAAATGTAAGTCATTTAATCTGAATATATCTAAACAGGTGTTCAACACGCCTACACCCCATTTTTCTGTTTAAAACCATAACTATTTTATTTGATATCTTTCAGGAACGCGTATCTGCTCTGTATCATTTTAGAGATCATTATTTTGAAAACCATGACCTCAATGACTCTATAAACAGGAATCATGATATTGAAGTAGAACTCCAAAGTACCTTAGAATTATTTACTAAATATAAAGGTATGTATTCATTTATGTTTTATTATTGCCTCTGGAGGCACACTTTTTCCAGACTGCATAGAAAACTCTACCCGAGCGAAATATAATTATTTAAAAGGAAAAGCTTTAAATGTGTTACCTAGGTATAGTAAGGAAGCTGAAGACGTTCTTTCGAAAGCAATAAAACTTGATCCAAAGTTAGTTGAAGCTTGGAATGAGTTAGGTGAATGCTATTGGAAAAATGATAACTTGAAAGAAGCTACAAACTGTTTTCACAAAGCATTGTTATATGTATATTATAATATATTTTGGTGATTAAATAATAAATTGTGTCTTGTAGAGCAAAAATAAGGTATCGTTAAGGAACTTGTCAATGTTAGCGAGACAGAAAATTGCTGTTAATCAAGAAGAGCGACAAAAAGATATAGAAACCGGCTTAAATTATGCAAAAGAGGCTGTACAATTAGATCCGCATGATGGTTTGTCATGGTGTGTTTTAGCAAATGCTCATTTATCATCATTTTTTGGCATAACACAAAATCCTAAAACCCTCAAACAATGCTTAAGCGCCTATTCTCAAGCGGTAATTATTTAAACTTATGTTTTAATTATCAGTTTTGTGATAATATTAAAAATAAAAACATTGAAATGGGGGTACATTTTCAGGAGAAAGACATCGTTGCCAAAACCACACCAGATTTGCATTACAACAAAGGGATAGTAAGTGGTATATTTAATTTATAAACCAATAATTTTTAAATTATTGATATTAATTTAGACATTAAAATATGAAGAGGAATTCAAGCTAGCCTTAGAATCATTTAACAATGCCAGTTTATACGATCCAATTTGGGAACCACCAAAAATTAAGGAGAAACAACTACTAAAATATTTGAATGATATTAATGAGTTAGTAACTACATCAGGCAAAATGAAATCGAAAAGACTGATGCAATTGTTGCAGGTATAAACCAATTAATATACCAGCTTTCTTCACACTCTGCACATTTTATTTTAGTCAATAGATTCCAAACAACTTGGTCCTTATGGTGGAGGTAGTTATACATCATCTAATGGACAAACTGTGAAGTTAGATGAAACAAGTATAGGTGACCTTATTCTTGGTATGAATGAGGAGAAGGTTGTTCTGGGCAAAGTCGTCTGTTCTGTACATAACGAAGATGTTGTACCCTTGTAAGTTATTATTTCTGTATGTAACTTAATTTGTTAGTTTTGATGTGTTACAGTACGTTTTGTTTAGTGGATAGGTTAGGGACATGTGTGGCAGTTACGGTGTATAATTTTGCTGAAGGAAAAGGTGTCATCATTGGAGATTCTGTTGCCATACCTGAACCTTATGTTACTGATGTCAATTTTGAATATAAAAGTAAGGTAGGGGCTTACACATTTCATTTTTGTTAAAACTAAATAATATGGAAAGCTGGATTTGAAAGTGCTTATAAAAATCCTGCTACTGTACTTTAAGTTTTTTTTATGTTGATTATACTTTAGTCAGGGACTCGTACTGACGTTAGTATCTATCTATAGTGCTACAAAATACTGATATTATATAATAGGATGGATCTAGTAATAAGTACCTGGTTCTAAGACCATAAATTTCCTAAACAGGTATTTTACTTTTTATTCGGAATTGCTATTTAGTGCGGGAGGGGAAGTTGCGTGCACCTTCATTAGATGGTGTTACTTATTTACATATTACTACATATTATTTATGACTGAGTGGGCCAATACTGTGGAAAAGTATTACAACGCCCATACTGTAGGACATACAATAAAATATTAAATACAATAATTGTAACGGATTGGAAAGCCTTTGGTTTAAAATTATGTAAAGATATACAGAGTGTTCAGTTGAAGACTGGCACCATAAGACTTATTTCTTTACACAGAACCCTCGATCAGAGTAATTTAATTACAAACTTTTTCCTTACACACTTGATCGTGCCGCCCTATCAGAGATGAAAGGGTATAGGACCCCAGGTTCACCATCCTAGATGAGAAGTTCCAACCCTCGACCTTTATATAGAACAGCCTATATATTTTAAAGATTTAAATATTGCATTGAAGGAGATTTATAAAAAGTTTCTAATTTTTGCCGAGTTATTTAAGAAAACATGTAAAATTTTGAGATTGCATGTAGTATCAAAACGTATTGGTAACCGAGGTATTAATTTCCCAGGCACAAAATTAGGTAATTATGCAGACTGCAGAATCTGGAGATGGCCCTACACTGCGGGTATAATAAAATGTGGTTATAGTCTACAGGATATTTTTTTATAGAAGGAGAAATGTATTAATCTTCAAGTGTCATTTGCTCCTGCTTTTACATATCACCACAGAAAGTAGTCTAATTTTGTTAGCCCTCATCTAGCTGGCCATCTAACTGGTCCTAACCTCTTCCAATCCACCTTTTGGGGAATTTGTTAACTAAAATTCCCTTAAAACCCATAACCTCTGGCGCACGTTGAGGGGAATATCTCCTAATAAATCTGTCAATTCGTGTTGCAAACACTGCAAGTACCCTTGTCCATTTAAGCGGTCTTCAAAAGATTGAGATCAAACTACATAGCTCCCTACAATATCACCCCAAACATTTAGTGACCACGTCGTTCGGCTACGAAATCGTACGAATTCCAGATTTTCAGTGGCGTAATAGCGAATATTGTGTATACGTACGTTTCTGTTTTTATGAAACGTCGCATCGTCAGCAAAAAGTACAAATTCGAAAAACCGTCTGTCTGGTCTTCATTTGCTCTGGCCGTCACCGAACTTTCGAAATCAATACAACTACCAATTCATTATCTTCTGGTAAGGTTGACTTTGTTCGTACGTGTTTTTTCTTAGGAAACGGTGCTAAATGCATCAAATCTTACCATAAGTCTTTCAAACGCTTTTGCATTTGGTTGCTTTCTCTCTGGGTATTTTTGCTTATAGATTCTTGCAGCAAGTGAACAATTCTTTTCATTGCCTGCTAGCACATACATAAATCATGTCAATCATATCCTCTTTTGGAAAATTCATTGTCATAAACAGCCAGTAACTTTCAAATAAATGCTTGCTCACACATTGTAAATCTCAGATTCTGATGAAAGTTTGTCAGTCGGTTTATAGAGTCATTGAAATGCTGGTGAATCACACTCTTTGTTGCGGTGGAACTTCAATTTTAGGGAGTGCAATCTGACTTTGGCATTCGTCCCAAATTACGTTTATTCGAAATACCTTTTGAATGATGAAAGAGAGAAAAATGTCTCAATGACGGATTCGCACCGCTTAGGCAGGCTTTTCGGCTGGTGTAGCTATTTATCTATATACAAGGTAATTATGAAACAACGTGCATATGTCGTGCTTATTTGATCGAATTTTGAGAAATTGTTTCTTTTGCCATCAAATACTCCATACAAAGGTGATTTAGATAACCAAACAGATTGTTCACACAATTATGAATGTAGGCACACTTCCTTATTCTAATGATCCTCTATATATTGTTATATGATTATTATTTGTTCCAAACCAGTGTTAAATTATGCCAGGCGCAAAATGCCTATATATTGTAGTTTTATACCTCAAAAATAAAGTACTATCATTATTACTCTTCGAGAGTATACAAAAGAAAACTAATTATATATTGGCAACAATATCAGTTTATTAATATTAATTGGATTCATATCTATTTATTCATATATACTTCCTTATTCTAATTAGATACTCTATATAGTGTTATGTAGTTGCATTGTATGTTGAAAATCAGTGCAAGATTATGGAGAGGTTTGGCTAGCGTTCAGTACGCCTCACTTGATAATCTTTAAAGAAGGAGGTGGTACATTTGGCGTCAAAATTGTAATATATAATATATAAAAATAATTGGAATTTACTGTAAATAGTACATTACGATTTTTATAAGAAATATACATAAATAAAAACGTTATGGGCCGGGACCTATGAGCTGGGACACCCGTGGAGTGGTACATATTAAAAATGTGATGAAAGTGTGTGAATGATTATTGCTTTTATCAGAATTCTGTACTGTAATCTTTACGTATTCTATAAACCGGACCAAATGGAATCCGGTTTTTATCAAATGCATTTCCGGACAGTACAAATTGAATAGACTTGAGCGGTGTCGATTTGTAACGCACAGTTTGTATGCAATACATGGTCGTTGGAGGTGAACTTCACGTCTATTGAACATGTACTGCATGCCAACCTGGGATAAAATAAATTCGAATTGATCCGAACGGAAAATGTTGTCTTTCGACCTCGTAAAATGGGATATGTAATGTATTGGGTAACATTTGAAAATATAATAACGATTTGTGTACTTACCTTGATCGGAATATAAGTCACATCTGCCATACGATTTTTTTTTTTTCTTATAATAGTTGAATTTTATGTATTTTGTTTTTTAAAAAGGCGCCTAAGAATATTGCGTGTTTAATTTAGTTGTTTGTTACGAATTTAAATTACTCTATGTAAAACATCTAATTGTAAAAGTAACATTTATAAAATCCATTTTCTTAACACAGACAGACTGGGAAGGAATTCTTAATATTCAGAGGTGTTTATAATATCAGATAATAAATTATGACTTAAAAAAATCCTTTATAGTTTGTAAATAATTTAAAAACCATTCGATCACATTTTCTTTCTGCACTTATAATCATGCTAAAATGTTAAATGATTGAACTTCCACGGGATAACTCTTTTTATGAATTCTCTATTCAAACTGGCTCATATTATATGTTGTCTAATTATTAATTTAGGTTCTTTTTCCCATTATATTTTCACGTTTAAAAATATGTACATTTTCCATTATATTATCTTTATTAAAAGAGAAGTACATGTTCGTAATTATTAAACACAACAGCGCACGTTACAAAACAGATTTTATTATACATTTTATTGTAATTACAAAAACAATAACAGTTTCTAAAACGAGTATTCAGCTAATTTGTAATTGTAAATGGAAAATAAAAAACATGCATGTCCTGCCGCATCTATTTAAAATTGAGTTGATAGGTTTTCTTAAAGCCATTGCTTATTTAAGTATAATACAGTCTTTAGTACAATAAACAAATATTTTACGTTATGGATTTGTTGATTTTATTATTATTGACTTCGATGAAAGAGATTGTTTTCTCTATAACAGACTGTACTATATTTGCTGCGCGTAAAACTACCATTATTTTTACATTAATCAGTTTATTTTATAGGAATACAAGTTTCGACTGATACGAGTGGAGACCCCCTTAGTTTTGGTTGTCAATAGCAAGAAATTAACGAGAGATAAACAGGCTGGAGTTCAAATGTCCATATTCAAGAAATTCGATTAACACCCAATGGAATAAAATTACGGTCACGAGCTTCCAAATCATAATTTTCTAATCGTAACCATAGCAATCCCATCGTAACTCTTGAACTAATATTACTAAATTATTATTAGATTTAGTGGACCAACTACTCGAATAAATAAGATACAAGTGAAAGTAATTGTAATAAAACTAATGTATTTCTAATCTTAAAAATACACATACACATACAAATAAAATAATACACAGTAAACGCTTTTTTTTTTTTGTATATCATAAGGAAAAAAAAATTATTTTATCCTGAGTACGAGGTTTAAGTCAAGTTTGTTCTTTAACATTTTTTTTTTCACTGGTAGGCGATTTTATCACAAACGCTTATCACATCCATGGGAAGCACGCTAAATCTCCTTCCCATCACAAATTCGTTTCGTAAAGATGAAGAAAATTTGTCAGTACTTCCTCAAACCATTTCCGCTTTGCAGGATCCTTAAACGCCGGTGTTAAAGATCTCATATCCAGTTCTATGAGCGCTTCGTTTTGTAAGATATCATTTAGGATTGTCATTAAGTTGACGGAATCGTGAATCTTTAACAAACTAGGATACGTGAAAAAATAATATTGTACTCTTAGATTCTTTGCCGCCCATCCTTCTACAGTTTTATTTCCGCTAGCCACCTTAATTTTCCCTATGTGCTGTGCATGCCAAGGACCGAAGTACGTTCCTAGCTCCGCTGGGGACATGTTTGATATACCAACGGAACGTAGACGGCGTTTGATGTCCTCATAGGTGGATTTCTTGTAGACATATACCTATAACAAAAGATAAAAATGATCAGTAAAGATATATTTATGTTAAAAGAATGATTTATTCTTGAATTTAGAAGGATTTTAATTGGTTGATTGATGCGTATCTGTAGACACTATGAACGTTGTACATAGAATTGTAAGTACCATAATTTTAGCTTCTACTTATCGTTAGTATTTAGCTAGCAGTACAAGGTCCAAGAATGGTTAAAGCCGCAATGTTTAGTTTAGAACGTTTTATTAAGATTTTTATGCGCCCATAAATAAAATTGGTCAAAATTAGATTTTCGCGTACCGGCTTTTTCTTTATTCTTTTTTTTTTGTAAATACAATGGAATAATTTCTATTTTGATATAACAACTATATAATATACACTTGGGAGCAGGCTTGACCGATTTATTAAAAACATGCATCATTTAAAAGCCTGAAACTTCAGATACCTACAAGGTGAAAACACCATTATCATTGAAACTGATCGTATATTTTTTTAATTGTGCAATTGAAATGAGAGATAATGTAAGTGTGATATCTACGAATCACGCATACAACCGATCGTATAAACCCCGAGAGTGATTTATTTTTGCATTCGCTTGACATATGTTGACAGCGGGTTGAGTGCATTGTTGCATTTATTATTTTGATAAAATTATGGATACGTCCCCAGAAAAAGCTGCTTAAGTAGTCGCTTTATTGCAACAAGGACGAAGTCAGCGAACAGTCGCTGCTCAGCTGCATGTAAGTCAGACAGCTGTTACCAGAATTTACAAAAGGTTTGTAGAACCTGGTACCTTTAATCGGAGACCGAGAACTAACTATCACCAGAGTACTTCTGACAGAGATGATCGTTTTATTGTCTCGACCTCATTGCGAAATCGTCACTTTACTAGTGTTAATGTGCAGCAAGCAGGGTTGAGACGTGTTGTGCTGTGAGTAGCTGTTAGTGAGTGGACAGTCAGAGGACGCTTGAAGGAAGCCGGCCTCACACCAAAATGGCCTACCAGAAGGCCAAACTTGACAACAAGGCACCGGCAAGTGCGCCTTCAATTTGCTCGAGAGCAGTTAAATTGGGGCATCGAGCAATGGCGATCGGTTTGTTCACCGACGAGTGTAGAATGTGTCTGCGTGGTAGTGACAGGAGACGCAAGGTCTATAGACGTTCGGGTGAGCAATTTGCGGATTGTTGTTTCGCTGAAACAGTTGCGTACGGTGGGGGCTCCTGCATGATGTGGGCTGGGATCTCTTTAGAGGGAAAAACCGAACTTGTTTTCATACCACAAGGAGGCCGAGGAGGAGGACTGACCGCTGATCGGTACACGTGATGATACACGATAATGCCCGTTGTCACGTTTCACGTACCACTAGGCAGTTCCGGGAACAAAGTCACTGTACGGACGATGAATTGGCCAGCGATCAGTCCCATTGAACATCTATGGGACAATCTTAAACGGGGGATACGGGCCAGAAATAAATCCAGTTCCTGCGAATATTAACGAGCTCAAAGCGGCGTTGTTAGAGGAGTGGAACGGAATTCCTCAAGAGTTCGCAAAAAGGTTAATTAGATCGACGGTAAATCGATTATTAAAGAAATAATTTCTTGCTTTATTTTATAATTTCTTGTTTCATCTGAAAAATAAATAACCAACCTTAGTTCTTCAATAATTTAATTTCCTAAATTCCTATTTTCCCTACACTTTGACATAAATTACATTACTTGGAAAAGTACTCAGTTGATTTTTATATTGATGGTGTCACCTTCAGGCGCGGGTCGTGCTTACGTCAATCGGAGGCTAGGACATTGATCGAACTTCTTCGTATAACTTCGTAACATTAACATATAGAAACGTATTTGACGAGAGCATACGAAGAACTACGATCATTGCCATAGCCTCCGACTGACGTAAGCACGAGCCGCGCCTGGTCACCTTAAAGCTAAAGTTTCAGGCTTTACGATGGTACATGTTTTTCATGAGCCAGTGATATCGTTTTTGAAGAAAATATGTTTAAATGCGCGCTTTATGGGTGAATCGATTTGGTTGCTCACAAGTGTATATACAGGCTTCTCCACGGAAGTGACTGCTTACTCTTCAGCTTTATAGATTTGGGGTTTGCAATAGTTTGGTAGGTGCTGGTTACTTTCTTTCTAAGATATTTCCAAGTTTCTTACACTTTTGGTTAACCGGGATTCGCCATGAACTTTTTTATTTTAAATGCAATAGCGTGTATATATTAATACAATTTTGAATTCAGCATAAAATTCTATGACGATTACAACTAGAGTTTCCTTTCCCCCAAGTTTAGTACCCAACTATTGCAAACCACAAATTTTTAGATCTGAAGAATTTCATTAACTTCTTACTTCCGTGAAAAACAACTGAATATTACTATTCAAATAAAAGGATTAGGTATTTTACCTAGCTGACTATAAGAACAAATACAATTTGACGAACGAAAAACGAAAAACTGGATTGAAACTCGAATACGTAAAGCGAACCTAGCAAATGGCATCTCAGTACCTATTTGCTTTTTAAATTACATAATTGCACTGGCAAAATGTCCAATTAATTGTAGGTAGTTTGACTTTAGCAATATATTATCTCTGTTTATAAGGTTTTCTTTGTTTGGTAGGAACATATAATTAAAACTTTATCAATGACGTTCTTAATTCCTTTATATTTCCGGTATAAGAAATGATATCAATTTAACTTTTTTATACGGACACCTTGGGTATTTTTGCAGCTTTGGAAGGAGAGTAAGAAATTAGATTTGGGGATCGTGGGTTAAAAAGTATTGTAAAAATAATGCGAATTGAATGTTATTAAATCAAAAATATTCAAACAAGTCACTTAATGCCATGTTCAGTCGCGACACAATTAAAGTTACCCACCCAAATCGGCAAAAATTCGGCGAATGCTTCTGCTATCGTTAGTATAGACAAAAAGCAGTCAGAAAGTCGGAAAGTTCGCCAAGCATTTGGACTACGTTGTAGCTGCTGGGCTGCACTAACTACAGTAAAAGCATTCGCTGAATTTTTATTTCAGGTCGATAACCTTCATTGTGTCGCGGTTGTAAACAGATGGTATTTTCCAAAAGTTTTGTTTATGAATAACTCGAGCAGAAATTGTGTGTTGTAATATCCAATTCCAATTTTTTTAAAAAATAAGTAGTGCCCGCGTTCTTCGAAGGGAAAGGCTGAATTTTTATGAAATTTTTATTACGCATTTTAGAATAATGACCAAGAGAAACAGTTATAATTAAATCTTGGCTTGCACGCTTGACTTGCAGTCATGGGATCGCGGGTTCAAATCTCACTCTGGTCAATTGCGATAATCGTTTTTTTCCGGGGTCGTAATGATGATCAGGGGAGCGTTTATTTGGCTGTACGTTGGTGCTTGATAAGCATCAATTGCTTAGCCTTTATCTATCCCATCAACAAAAAGTAAGGTTATGTAATATTGGTATAACTAAATGCAGTTGTTATTTATAAATTAATATTTAGTTATAACTAATTTATTTGGTATGGGCAACCACATATTTCTTGTTAAATCATCAACATTTTGCACAAACATAACTAGTGCACTTTGCTGACTGGACGAAAGTTGAAATTTGAGAGTCGGAAATTTGGAAGTGAGGGTGGGGATGGTCCGCACATACTTCAATTTTTGGCTTAGTGGTCCGCAGACTTCTACTATTTGAGAACCACTGATTTGTGTTTTTTACTACCACTAATATATAGCCATAGTAGGTACATTAACAGATAATTGCCTAGACCTTTAGTAATTAATAACTATATGTTCATCAAATCTTGTTCTGCTGGGTGTGAGATCTATATAGTCTATACTCTACTATGCCCGTTGTTAGTTGATTTAAAAACTTTTACTCCGGCCTGTTTATGTTCCTTTCACATAATCAATTTCTTCCCATTATTTTTCATATGGTTTGAAAGAAGTTTAGATGAGGAATATCAGAATGCTTATGACTGTTAATTACGTGGAACAAAATGTTTTTGCGTTAACGAAGTATGCGTTTGTCTACTCTTGAAACACACCATAGATAATAAATACGTGTTATATATTTTACAGATCAAACAATGCAATATCAACACAAATTTTTCTAGTAAATAAGGGACAAGCCGTAAGGTTAGTCCGTTCGAACTAAAAATTACAAGCGGGAGTGCCGTCCAAAAATAAATTTTAAAATATGTATAGTACAGATGAAAGTAAAGATGACTAATTGAGCAAAATTGGAATACCTTAAAGTGGTATGAATTACAATTTTACTCAATCGGCCGTCTTTACTTCCATTCTGACATTTAATGGAGAGATTCTACAATTGCTTGACACCCAATTACCCAACCATTTGACAACAATGATTGTTAATCACTGTGGTTACCCGCATTACCATGGATAACACCATTTTTTCGTATACGCCGTACTACGGCGACTTTGGCGATAAAACGTTAGTCCGCTCAAACTAACAAAGTTAGGTGACTACGGTTTTGCTATATAACATTAACAGGGCTGGAACACACTCCATAGCCAAAAACGTTTTAGCATATACAATTCTGAACTGCAAAAAGAAATAGAAAAGTTCTTTTTTCTGTGCTCTCACCAATAATCCGGTCTTCACTAGGGCGCCTGTACAAGACATTTTCTACAACTTGCAGGTTTCTGATTTCCATTTAGCCGATTTGAATTTCATTAAAACTTGATTTTTTTAAGCTAAATACAGCATAACATAAATTAATGAACAAATGTGGTACTGTACACATATATCTGCAGGCTGTAGTACGTCATGCGTATCTAATAGTATAATAAGACTGATTTGAAAATATTTTCTTAATTAATGTGAATTAATGGAAATAATGAAAACTTTGTTGGTTATAGGAACCTAAAAATGCAAATCTGTTTAATTTATACGTACATGAGAGATGAGATCGTTAGCATACTGCAATAAAGATTCAGCGCAACCGAAGAGTAAATATTACGTCGAGTGCTAAAAAGTCTTGCGGTTTAAGATAAAAATGCAAATTATTCAGATTTATTCGTCTATTAAACGCTATAAAGTATTAAGACATACGAACTTTTAACTCGTTCGCTTCAGAAATTAACTCATTAGGGCGTTTAGATAATCTAGAGAAAAATGAACCTTCATAAAGGACAACTCCTGGGAAAATTTATGGTGAGGATGATCCCGACATATAATAATTACTTAGGGTGTTACGTTCACAGATAAATTTTAAAGTCAAGTGAATAGAAACGTTGATATGAAACGGTTGGGAGCGATAAAAGGGTTAGCTGCTGAAGCTTTTAAAGATATAATTTATTTTCTACTGACATATACATATATCATTTTTAATAGCTTTTCAAATACTCTGCTTTATTGTTTTATTTTGTGCGGTTTTTAATCTATCATTATATTTTATAAAAGATGGCAAATATTCAGTGTTTCATCACATACTTAAATCTTATAAAGCAACATTACAAGAGTAATGGGTAGATTTTAATTAATACTTTTAATCAATTCTAATCTCAATTTCTAATTCACTAATTAGTTTTTAATAAAATTTGAAGCGGAAAAATGCTCGTTCAAAAGTTCGCCAGAATTGCATGCGACACTTGCATATTATTCGAACTAGTTCAAGGATTACTTTCTAATATTCTCACAGGAATAAATTAGACGAGTTTCAACATTTGCTATAGACTATCAAACGCATAATTTTTCTCATTTAGTGCCGCTTCTGTTTGTACAACTTATATATATTTATACATTTCACTTAATTTGCTTGTTAAACAGTCGCAATTCACGCATTATGTAATTAGATGGCACATCATCATGTTGAAATCAATTATAATGTTACGAGTGAATACGTATGTATCTCCAGAAGAAGCGAAGAAATAGGCCCTTGAAAAAATTTTGCACAACTAACTCTTGTGAATATCATTTATTCAAATATACTCACAACGAGTTCAATTGAAAGAGTGTTGTTAAATTCACCATAGTTCATTTGTGAACCACTTTGTCGATAACCTACTTTCACTTTTTAATCTGCTTTCTCAAAGTTACAAATGCCAAGATCAATGTTACGTACATTTGTATTTTCAATTATCACTTATAGTTTACAGAGAAGTTTAATCGTGTAGTGATCTATTTATGGACTAAGTTATATCACAATTTTCTTCCATTCAAGGCAGTGCCTTGAATGTTGATTCAAGAACCAGAAATAAACGCATGGTACGAAAAATGTATATTTTTATGAGTCTTGAGAAAACGTGTTTGCTGTATATATTATCGATAATTTTCGAATAAATGGAGATTCCAAAAATATTATCAAATATTTCTAAAGTATCTATGTGTTTAATAGTGTGCAAATATATTTAATACATATTTTATTGATACTACTTGTATTATTGTCACCTACTTCTTTTCAATAGGTACGCTTTAAAAGTTGAAGAATTTATTGTGAACACCAAAGGAGATTTGTCCTGGCGGCGAGTAATAAGCGCTCATGAGTGTGCTGTAAGCGTAGAAAGCTTTAAAATTCAAATGCTGCAAAATAGGAACTCGTTTCAAAATTCAATCCTTTGTTTTAAATTGTAAACTATACATTGTGATTTAGGTGTACCTATAGCGTGTTAAATTCTCTCACATTAGAATGTGGAAATTTATGTGATTTCTGTGCAAAAAGTATATAAATTGTTTGCCATGGTAATGCCCAGATATACTTGTTACATATTAATGAACTTTATACAGTCTCAAACTTGAACTATTTATATATATGTGGATTACATAAGTGCGCATCTATGACAATCACTTATAGGAATGCAAAGTTGATGTTGAAAGTATATCTACAGGTATAACGCATAAGTGTTCAGAATACATAACATAATACTGGAATATAACATGCTCTAGTCACGTTTACAAAACTCTGAAGATTTTGAATCATTTAATTTATTAAGTTTATCAAGATGTCACGCAAAGGTTGTTGTTTTGTTGTTTATTTGTTGCTGAGCGAAACTTCAGGTTTGTGAATTACACTGTGGCTGACTGTGGCACTTTCAAGCAGTCTACTGGACATCTGTTAATGAAACATAAGTTCATCCAAAGGCATGTTATTATATTAAAGAAGCAAAACTTTTCGACATATCGCCTACATTTTTTGTTGCTGAAAAAGTACTGTGAATATTTCTGTACAATTTTGAATAAGTCATATTCAAAAATTCTATGTAGAAGTTGGTTCTTTAAATATTTGTGTACCGAAACCCTTTATTCATTCATTCATTCATTAATTCATAACGTTAGGGTGGACATCTTTAGTCCAGGCACTTGAGCTAGGTGCTCATTGTACCGTCCCTATTAAATCTCTTACTTCTACTCGAGCAGCTTAGTGTACTCTATAAAGCCCAGTATATTGCCCAGTGGGAACTTGAGAACCTTCGAGGGCTCCAATAAATCATTCCCGAAATGTTTCTGCCGGAGTACTTTCAACTCCTCACATGTGCAGATTACATGTAAACTCGTTTCCTCCTGTAGCTCACATCTTCTGCACCACGGTTCGGTTACTCGACCTGTGTTGTATAGATGCTTTTCCAGGGGACAGTGTCCAGTTACCAGCCCAGTAATGGTGTTAGCTTCTTTCTTGCTGTGTCTAAGGTTATCGGAGAACTTAGAATCCCCATCCCCTATTTGGTATGGAGTTTACCTTCAGTCGTCCTCCATTTATTTGTACTTTCTTTGTCTAACCAGATCCAAATATCCCTTTTAGCAGAATCCTTAGTAATTCCACATATGGGCTCTGGACCTATGAAGTGTCTTTTAGAGCCCTCCTTGGCTAGTTCGTCGGCTATTATATTGCCCTTTATATCCTCATGTCCCGGCACCTAAATCAGCGACACCGTGTGATCTCTGAATTTGTAACCAGTAAGTCCATAGCGAGATTAATATCCGCTAGTGTAGTTGCCCGTAAAGGAAGAAGCATACGTTTGCAAATAATCAGCATCTGGTCAATTTTTGCTTTATAATAATACCGTTTTTAGTACCACAGAACAAATAAAAAAAAAAAACTCGTAGAAGGACAAAATAGAGAAAATCTACTGAAATGAGTGTACCAAGCAAGCTCTAATTTTAGTAAATGAAGTAGAAACCTGGTACCAGCCTTATCTATTTGTTGAGAAACGGAACGAAAGTCACTCATTGTAAACAAAAAACAAAACTACATAATTTATTCTGTAAACGGGGTAAATACCGTATAGTTCAGAGGAGATATAAGTATTTAAAAAATCGCTTTTGCACTTGTTCAATAAGCAGCACTAGAGGCTGTGCAGATACCAAACAATAGAGCTTATACTTCAATTTAAACAGTCCAAATGCAGAAAATAACACATTGAGCGTTAGAACGCATAAGAAAATCCACGCAGAGACAACAAAGAAGTAATATGAGGAGAAGAAGTTAGGTATGAATTAAGAATCACACCAAGGTGTTTGAATCGAGTTATCCTAGGTATCTTCAACCGGTGGTGCGCACCTTACGGAAAGATGAATGGATTCATACTTTTGAAAATTGCACATTTGATTATGTTTGAGCATAGGTATATGTTGTTTGCACTACATTGCTTTTGTAGAACTGGGTAATCAGCTGTAATGCCTTCAATATATCGAGAAGATCATTAATATATCTATAAATATTAAATAGAAACGGGCCTAAGTTAGATCCTTAAAGCACAGCAATTGAAACTAAGGCCCAGGTTGAAACCGGTTTTGTGTATGGCTGTTCGCGACGAAGCAAAAACCGTAACGGGTTTTAGAAACCGATTCCAAAACAGGTCTTGAGAAGAAAAAAAAAAGCTCTGGTGTAAAGTTCTAATGTAAATTGCTGTTAGAAGGAAATTGTTGTTTCTTGTTATTGCACCAGTGCAATACTCAATCAGATATGATTAATTTCGGCTTACTAGTTTCGATAAACAGCCATCCTGAGTATTTTATACAAAAGATATAGTTCAAGCTGAATGATATACATCCAAAGAAATCAGAGGATCCAGATCATGTGTTACTGTGATAGCACAGTAAAATATTTCATCTGCTAATCTGCTAAATATATTTAAAATATTCTTATACTGACGTAAGTTCAGTGTATCTGTAAAGTTGTATCTAAAGAGCAGAGTACTTGCGGTCGGTGAAATCATGTAGCGTAAGAATTTTACAAGGAAACATAGACGGAGGCGGTGCAGCTATGGATCTCATGTACAGGATTGCCGAAGAACAAAATGTGGATATTATAATTGTGGCGAAATCCACTAAAAAAACTCCCCCTCACCAAGGTGGGTTGGTTGAGTGATAACAACCTAGCCGGAATATATGGAAGGAAGCCCAGAAAAGGCCTTTCGATAAGCTTCAGCAAGAATACGACGGTGGTCAGGTTCCAGGCTGAGGTGGGCGCAAATCATTATTGTGTCAAAGAAGTAGGAAGATAGATCGCGTTAGGTAAAAGCGTTACTATCTTCTCCGACAGTCAGGCAACACTTAAAGCGATCAGTGGAACAAGTGTTGACTCTAACCTGGTTTGGAACTGCGCAAGCGCCTTAAATAAGGTGGGCAACGAAAGGAAACATTGGTCTGGATTCCCAGCCACACGGGCGTGAAGGGAAATAAGGCTGTCGACGATCTGGCCAGATGAGGCAAGAAGTCCATCAACGAATAGATACAGAATAAGTCCAAGGAATTGTGGTAAAAGTCACCAGGCAGGCAAAAGAGTTCTTAAGGGAACAGAGGCCCGAGTTATCTAAAGACCTACTGAGTAAAGACAGGAAGGCTGTCAAAATGATAGTAGGTTTGTCGACTGGTCATTGTAGACTGAATAGGCATATGTATAACATAGGCCTGGCAGAGGGCGCAATCTGCAGATTCTGTCAAGAGAAGAAGAAACCCCAGCTCATGTGCTGTGCCTATGCGAGGGTTTGGCAGGGACAAAGTTTCTAATACTGGGAGTAGAGAATGTAGGTTATTCCTTCTGTCTTCACGTTGAGTGATTCCGTTAATTAACATGTCAGTATTTTTGCTTTAAAGTTATACTATTTTTAAAGTACCATCATTTTCCGAACCTACTCTTTCCACCGTCTAGTCTGTTGCAATAGATGCAATTTTCAAGCATTCAAAAACAGATATTGCAATATCTACTCCATACATTTGTCCTATAAACAATAGCATGTTTTAAAAAACTGACTTGTATTTTATATACATATACCACTATAGACTTGTCAACCATATTTACAATACTCTTGTGATTACTACGCTGTACGGAAATTTTGTTTGTGTTAGTTTATTGTAAAATAATAGTAATATGTAGTGTTATTCTAATTTAAGGAATTGTATCAGCATCTACAAAAAGTCTCAGAGTTCTAACCTTTCTGAAATGTAGAGGCATACCTACTGTAGGTGTAGTACTTTTTGTGAAAATGGAATTAATGCTTCATGCTATTAAATAACTATCTGTAATCACAAGCGAATTGGAATTATACTACTAATATAGTGCTGTTCTGCTGCATTAGAGATCGTTATCTTAACAATAACGTCTGCGGTAGAGAAATAATACCTAGTAATACACCGAGCAGTATCGCCCATGTAAAACGATTTGCTTTGTTGCATATTTCCGTTGATTTGTTGTGGAAAATCGAATTACTGAAGGAAGACTATATTAAGAAATTAATACCACGATTGTTACGACTATTATTATGTGAGAATTTATTTGTGGTGTTATATACAAACTAAAAATTTAGAGTTTTTAAAAATGGGTCATTTATTACTTACTGAGTAAAACCTTACAATACTTTTACGTTTTTCGATTGTTTTCTATTGAAGTTTTGGTTAAAGATACTTACTACACGATTGTCATTAAACCTTTATAAGACATCAATGTATATTAGGAATAATTCCATAATTTATTACAATACACACGTTCACAATTAGGGAGCAGCTTAAAATATATAATTAAGAAATTCAGTAAATTAGAAAAAAAAAACAGGTTTGTTCTAACAATACAGCCTTCTTTTACGACGGAATATGCATTAATTGGGAGAATTCCCTGTATAAGGAGGTAATACTTAATCTCAAGACCATAAACATAGATGGACAAGACATATATTGGAAAATGAAGATTATATACCTAAGCTTGATCCTGGATAATAACCTAGTATAGTAATCAATAAGTGCGAGGCAACTCTAGTGGTGTGCAAAAACTTTGCAAAACAAAAACTAGGAATGCAAACCAAAAATATTGTTTGTATATAGGTATATAGCAGTAGTGAAACCAGTAATCATTTGTAGGTTATTCTAGTTAGTAATATAGCTTGCTAGTAGTTGGAGCTAATCTGGCTGCTGCCACAGTTAACCGGGCAGTTAACAGGTGCAAAGATTAACGTGCGAATGCATAATTGCAGTAATGAGAACCTGCCCAGTGGCAGCTAAAAGAACTAAACCGTACTCTTCTCCACATCTAAATGATCCGGAAAAAAATTACTAGGCCGCAATCTTCTTAAGGTGACAAAAAGGTGGAAGATGTCTCAGAATAACAAGCCAAAAAAAATCAGCTCTGTTTTATCACAATGTTTGGCCGCACGAGCAGGTGAAATCAAGACATCATCTGCCAGATAAATAGAAATGTCACCACGGATGGCTCCAAAATGGAACAGGGGCTAAAAACCAACTACTTCGAAATGGACAAATATCTAAGTGCCTTCCAAGCGGAAACACGCTATCCAGAGATGCGCCCAGTTCAATATTGAAAGACAGTACCAAAAGCAAGAGATGATGACGATGTCTGTTAGTCAAACAGCCATCCAGACAGTGAACTGACATGTAATCAGCTCTAAAGTGGCTTGGGAGTGTTAATGAAAACAAAGCGAGCCAAGCAAAAGAAGCAAGGTTACCTTTCTGTGGGCTTCGGCAAACACAGGAGTGGAGAGAAATCAAATAACAAACAATCTCACCATAAAAGGATATGGCGCACCATTTTTAGGGCCCGAACCCTTTTATTGGATAAGTAGCATTACGGTATTGAAGCGAAAAAGATGGAAACATATTCAAAGAAGGAGGTAAGTTGAAGCTTTTCTGAAAACTTATAACTGGAAGAGATTTATAGAATGCATAAACCTAAGTAAAGATAATATTTGCGTACTAACAAGCTAGGATTATAAGAATCAGTCCGTGTCATCTCCAAGGTTAAGTAATTGCCTTCCGAAGTCCTGGGATTCCAAGGGTCAGTGATGATGTTAGATATTATAGGTATTAATAAATAGAAACAGTCCTGATTATTTAATTTGCTATATTAGTTACCTATGGATATACCTGCACTTTTTGTGGATTCTGCATTCGCGTTGGTATATTAAAGTGTTTCTACATAACCAATATTATCGACAAATTACTCGGTTATGTTGATAGTGCGTTATTCGAAAATAGCTCATTGTTATGATATTTATTGCCATTATTTCATAAAGTTTAAGAGGTTTTGGTGAAGTCGCAATTTTGTAACACTAATATTTATTATTGCCCATGTAAAATCTTTTGAGCCGTTGTTGCTCTAATTTTATATTCGTCAGCAATTTGTCGAGATGACTGAGTAGGATTTAGTTCTACCAAAGCACATATCTATTTGAATTTCGAAATCAGTTACAATTATGTTTTTACTGCTTACTAGAAGAAACGTTGCTTACAGCGTTTCTCGGGTGAGACGACTGAAGATAAAACTGCTGTTATTTCCTAGGAATTACTAACGTAAAATTTCTTTCTGACATATAGTTTTTACTTGGACGTATAATAATTCAATTTTTAAATTGGTCGTTACCCACCCAGAATGCGGTACGACTAGATAATGTGAAAATCAAATGAAATGCTCACGCCGATATGCGATAACACCAGTTTGTTAATATTGTACTTGCGTTCTGTAAGGGGAGGTTCAAATTGCTTGTTGCATCTCGGTAACCATAAGAGATAGGAAAAACAAGTTGGCCAATGGTTTTTTTTTTCGGAAGCCTCGGTCTCTTTTTCGAGATATTCACAGTGGCAAAACCAAAAATTAGTTATATTCTTTTGTTTTTGAGTTATAGCCAAAAATTGTGTTCTTCAACTTTTCAAGAATGCAGAACTCGGGTATCTTTAACTATACGAAGAAACCGTTTTAACATTATTAAAGCATTTTTACGAGTGTATTTGACTAGTTAAATCAGATTGTCATTTTATGCATGTGTTTTTGGCCTACAGCATAAAGTTAATCTTTTCTTTAAGACAGGTCGTAATAGGTCTTTTTCTCTTAAAAAAAAAATGTTGTTTATAGGTTATCTCATACAATTTAGAAGAACTAATTACTTGTATTTCGAATCATCTATTATCTGTGTTTGTGATGGACTACGATAAACCCAAGCGTGTATTTTTGAAATAAATAAACCTATGTGATCACTGTATATTAAACAAAATTCCTTAAATGAAGTAACAATGCAAAAAAACTAAAAATTTGTCACATTAAGTGTTCAAATTGCATCCCATTATTGTTGAAACACAACTGACATCTTCTTCTTGAACTTTTAATTGCATTATAAATATGAATGTTAAAAACAGCATTTGGACATTCTTCAGTGTGATGTAATTTAAATTAAATTAAGTTCATGGTGATGTACCATCAGAGGAAAAAATATATTTACTTACAAACTTGTGAGTTTTACGGAGAATTTCTGCCTGTATCGGCTATTCCAAGCTGCAAGCTTAATTACTGACATTATTTTAATAACTTCTTATCTTCAGAATGTGAATATTTGTTGAACAATTAATACAATTATTTAAGCTACTACCACTTTTCATCACTGGCTTTTAACGAAATTAATAGGCAGTTGTGGAATTCATTTTATCCTCAGTAAAACCGAAACTGATACGAAGAGATACCTATTGTACCTACATAGGTATATTATGTAATTGCGAATTTTTTAAATAAATGTAAATGTTATGGGAAAAGACTTTCGGCTCTTGACATTTTATACGTTGAGTTTACATGCTATACATATATATGTAATATAATTTGAGCGATACGATGAGAGGATTCTTTTATTAAAGCTTAAGTTGTACCTAGTGATTATTTTGATTGCACTATCATTAGGATTGGAGTTAGGTAACGTTTCAAGGTTCTGATAATAATTACATACACATACACACATTACTGACGACATTCATTGTAATTTCGTCATGGTATTAGGTCGTGTAGGCTGTGACCATGTTTAAATCATGTTTTTTATTTACGCTGACATAAGCAATATGTATAAATCAAAAATTTGCATAGAGTGATGGGAAAAGTAAGAACCATTAATCAAAGATTGAGGAAAACAATATTGGAGTACCATGCGGATCAATATTGGGGCTATTGTTCTTTATTTTACTCATTAATGATCTACCTAACGTCGGACTGATACTGTAATTATTAATAGAAGCAGCAGAACTATCAGATACGGTTAATTAATAAAAATTCGTATGTCGTATGTATATGTCGGAGTCAAAAAATTATTGAAATTGTCTGTATAATTATTTCAGTCTAGATACTTCCGTTACTTCTTTACATTATATTAATATGAGATTTAATTTAAAATAGAAAGCCCGCGTTCCACCTTGCAACGTACTCTCTAGAGAAGGTGGATACGCCTTGTCCGCAGTCTACTTAGACCGCACCCTCTAGAGATGGTGCGTACCCCTTGGGTAGCAGCTAGCTCTTTAATCGTATAGAATTGATATGGAAATTTAGAAGAGTTTCAATTTATCCATTTATCATCTGTAATGTTTAAGTCGCGTTTGAACCTCACTTTAAAAATGACTCAACCCTGCTCGCCTCGTCAAAACGCCAAATTAAACTATCCATAAATTAAAAAATTACAATTTTTGAATTTTTCTTAATTTTTCGATTTCTTTTTAATTTTTTTTTAAACGTATATCACTTTAAAAAATACGCGACGCTGAGCGTCTCGCTGTTGTTAAACTCTCGTTGAATAAAATTACAATTTCTTAATTTTTCTTTTTTCTTTATTTTTTTCAAACGCGTCTCACTTCAAATTTGTTTTGTTTGTGCGTGTTGACGATGGTAGTCTTCAGCCTCTTGTAGGTGACCAAACCTGGGACATGCCCAGGGACGATATGCCAAAAAAGTTCAGGTATGTGAAAGAATTCACCGAAAAACTGAGCAACAAGATCAAATGGCATAAAGACGGAGATATATGGGCCTAGAACCAAATATTTCGAAAGCTTGGGCACGTACCCCAGTATCTTCCAGGTGGAAACACACCCTATTAAAGATGCGTCCAGTTCAACATTGGCGAAAACTGTGAAACGCAAGAGATTATCATAATATCTTGGGGGTGTCTAGAAAAACTAAACAAGCTAGGCAAAAGGAACAAGGTACCCCTTTTGTGAGTTGCAGGACATGCATAATGGGAAAGAAACGAAATAACAGATAAACTCGCTAAGAAATGGGCTAGAATACCATTTGTAGCGCGTGAACCTTTTTGCGGGATAAGTAGCCGTTAATACCGGAGAAACTCAAAAGTAAAGTAGAGCAAATAATAACCACAAGAGATCTGAATGCATCAACCTAAGTAAAAATAATATTCGTATATTGATAGGGATTCTATCAGGCCATTGTAAATTGAAATGCCATCTGAGCAGCTTTGGAAAAGCAGAGGATGCAGTATATAGATTTTATGGAGAACAAGATAAAATATCCATCCACCTACTCTCAAATTACGCTGCACTGTGCAACTCAAGGAGTATATACACACATAGGTATTATGTATGGTATAAGCTAAAAAGACTGAATCACCGTAAGGTGCTCTTCTTTCAGCCTTGAATTACTTCAATCACGTCCCAATTTCTACTGTTTTAACCAAAGGTATGATTTATTTCGAGACAGGTTGAATTTTTTCTTAGCTCCATATTTTCTGCATTGGTACCACTCTATATAATGAACATTATCTTGGGAAACGCATAGGTCTATATTTCCGTTTTATTTTGTAAAAACTCACAGAATTGGAACCAAAAAATGGGTGTCCGTCACTTTGACAGATAGTCTCTTAATATATATCTATGAAATTGAAGATGGAGTTGTACCTAATTTGCGGCCTTCTCACATTCTACACTTTCTAAAACGAATCAGACTGGACGGCCAGCTGTAAATACAGCAAAAATAGCAGACATAATAGATTTTTTAGGTGGCGGTATAGTATCACCCTTATTATGTTTTATAATCCAACTTCCAGTTTTACAAATCGATCGTAATGTAAGGTTGCGTTTAAAATTTTATTACCCATAGTTTTCCAGACTACTTTGGTGATGCTTTATATAGTTTTGTTTTTTTATTACGGACATTTCATTTATCTTTGTAAGTTACCTATCTCTCGACATTTAACAAAGAAAAAGTGGCCAAACTGTCATAGAAAGACCTAGTAGCACCTCAGTAGCATCTGCATACAGCTGAATGATTGTTTTTAACAATTTCCAAACTGCCAGGTTCTCTTGTTTACAGAAAACTTTATTAATTTATTATAGCCAATGGATGCTACCCATGACATGTGTTTATATTAAATAGTAGGTGTCAATCGAATCTCACGATCTTTGTCTTGGTGTTGATATTTTTGCAACCATTCTAAATTAAAATAATTCTACTGTAGTTCTGTTTTCTCAAGAAGTGCCAATCCTCAAACGCACGCACAAAATCCAACGCAAAAAGTGGAAAATTCGGTCTATTTTCAGTATTGGCGTTAAATTAGTAGAAATACTACTTCTTGTTGAACTATTAGCGTATCTCTAAAATGAGCCATTTGCTCATCAAGCTATTTTGTTCAGAATTATGTCAGATATCTTCACTCTAAGTTTGCTCGCTTGGCTCTGGGACACCTGTATGTCATAAATACAAAGTACCACAAAAAAGAGAAAAACAGAGTGACTCGATACCAATAAATTGAGAATTTGTAGATATATTTGATTTCTCCCCATAACAATAGGTGTTCTCAGATATTTCATATATCTTTTGTAAGTACGATTTATAGTCTCTTCCAGCGAGATTTTAATTTGAAATTTTTTGAACTGGAAGCAATTGATGTTAACATCCTTTATCGGTGCAGGTAAACTTGACGTCAAAGAATGAATTTTTCATTTAATGTCAGCTCCATTTTAAAATATATCTGTCACAGGACGTTTCCGTTTATATGTATTGATTAATACTATAAGCTATTAGTTTAAAGTGTGTCTACTTTCATGTTCATCTCATACATTTATAATTTTTTGAGAGCAAAACAATTTTAAATTCAATACAAATCAATGTTAAAGTTCACATAAATACAATATGCGTGAACAGTAGCACGCAGAATACAACAAATGTGCAGATATAAAAAAGACAATACTGATTCAGGCTCAATAAAGTCACCAGACATATAGGGGAAAAACATATTTTCGAGTATAAGCCATCTGCTATAATAGTAGTTGTTGTTGTTCTTGAGGTCAATTTTGTTTTTATTAGAATATAGTTTTTTATGGGATGTAAAGTTGAGAATGATATTTTAAATCTACTCTTGAATATGTTAGAAATTCTATTTGAAAAAGGGCCAAAATAATTGAGTGAAATCTACCGAGCGTTCAAAGTTACTGGGAGGACGTCAATTGTGGTGTGTTGGTTGTCTAAATAGGCTCCTATTTCATTTTGCTTGTTAAGAGTTCTTTGCAATAGCTTATCTATGATGGATGTGGGGAAATCATTCATGTTAGAAATTAGTTTGATGATTGAAAGTTCTTTTCTTTAAAGATTCCTTCTAAAGAGGGATATTGCAAAGTCTGTGTAAAAAGCTATAGAAAGATGAATATTTCTACAGGTTTGGATGATTTATTTATAGTGACGCCAACGCAAAGGTATTATCAACTCTATTAGTAGTAATATCTAAGAAGTTAATTGATTTATTAGTTTCTTTTTCAAGGGTGAAATGGATGGAGTTATGGATACTGTTAATATAAATTAAAAGCATTGGAAGTTGTTCTAAACTACATGCTCGTATTATAATGAAAATTTCGTCCACATATCTCATGTAAAAGTTTATGTATTCATTAAAAAAATTGTTCTTAGGCTTGTTCGCAGTGCAGTCGAACTAATCACAAACTAGTCATTTCTATTGAACAATTTCAGTCATGTTAAGGACCATGATTAGGTAACCATGATTGTTTTACTGCTTAAAAGGAATGACTAGTAAGAAACTGTCAGGGACTGTTATTTCAAAAGCAAAATGACATACAAGAAACAAAGTCAGACAAAAACAACCTTAGAAGACTAAAAATAATACTATATAGTTAATGAAATTAGTTTCCAAATTATGCATCAAAATGTACTTTGTGTGATCTCATATAAAGTACAAAGTCTACATAGATAGTTTAATACATAGTTATTACGCAAAAGAAACTTATTTTACCGAACTAAGGCAATAGTCTACGCAAAGTGTGAACAAACATATATATTTTGCAACAACTCGGGTTGTTTACCTGCTTATGAGGTAAAATTACAACTTTCTGGATGGTACCCGTTTTCTTACAGCAATAATGATTATATTTAGTTAGTTAGAAAATTTAAAAAATCTGAGATGAGAGGCAAAGTAAATTTGGGTCACACATCCCCAGTGTCACTTTTACGGGGTCTTTAGCGCTACCTTCATGAATATAATTTGTGATAGGAATTACCACAGGTGTTGTAGTTGTTTGGGACAGAAGGCTTAAAATCCCTCTCTTACGAATAGGCAGGGAGATGCTTTATCTCGTCTAGTAAAGCTTAAAGCTAATGGCATTTTATAAAGCTCAGTAACTTATAACTCAGCAATTTATAATATGTTTTGTGTAGTGTATGCACAAACATGATTAAGTATTATTATTAAATGTATGGTAAGTAAGGGATAGAAATATTATAACCTCTTGTTCAGAGTTTATTGAAAGAAAAAAGAAATATCTAACAGAATGTCAAGGCCTTATTGAATTAGGAAAGAAAAAATATCGAAGCCTGGAATTTTATGCCAAACGTTACTCTTAAAAGTTTTGTTTCCCCGGTGCGTGTCTGACAGGGAAACTTTATTGTTCATTGCTTGATCCTCACTTTTACCTCTCTTTGATTACTTTTCCTGCTTTACGAGAAAATCCCCAAAGATTCCAATGATTGGGAGGGAAACGTTATTAATTCGACATAAATACAAAGTTACGCACTATTAGCTTCACTTTTCAAGTCACTTCTCTTTCTAAGTGACAGAGCGGAAAGGAAAGCGCCAACCATGAACTTTGCCACTGATTAATTCCGTAAATCTCCGTTTAAATTGATGTAATACAATTCTGCTTCTTTGTTGCCGATAAAATACCGAAGGTAGTAAACGCAAGATGGTCCCACTCCGGACATGCACTGTTTCGTATACTCATGAGATCTGGCGTTCTTATTCTCGCAAGAACTTATGAGCTCGTTCCTAGCGAATTCATTAGTATTCAACAGTTTCATTCGCGAACTTCTGTACAATTAGTATAGTTATTCGGTTAATTCCGTGGCGGTATCTCACACAACACCTTTGGCTTCAATGTAAAAAAGAAACCTACCTCAGAATTAATTAAACTGAATTAAATAGTTTTTACATAGTTATAAAATCGAGGTAGTACGTAATAAGTTTGCAGTGTATTAAGTGCCGAGCAAGTTCAGTTATTTAGATAAGATTACTAAGTGAGTGGAGCGAAGTTTGAAGCGCTTCACACAGTTAATAGAATATATTAGCGGTTACACTAACTTCCCTTTATGATATTCCATCGGGATAGTTTTGTCTATTTAGGATTTATGTCTCTGCATAGTGGAGATACAAATTTGGTAAGGATTTAGTTTTGAAACTAGATCTTCACCGGCAATATCGAGTAATTTACATACTTACAAAGTAACATGAGTTATAATCTATAATTTCTTGGAGTCTCTGGGACGTCTATTTGGACAATAACCTTATTGTCATGAATTTAATAATTTCCAATTTTTTGTTTATAGCTTATACTTAAATTTTTGGCATTTATGTATTCAATCTCCTATTTTTGTTATTTAAGGGTTTAGTGGAAGAGCAGGGAGCAGTATTTCTGTGCTGGTTATCTGAATGCCTCTTTTTTCAATATATAATATATTAATATAGTCAGTTCATATGCACTATTTTTACTTTGTATTGTATTATGTAACTGAAAATAAAGTCATTATTATTAATTGATAGTTATTTAAGCACTGTGCTAGTATTTTTATAGAAATTTATTGTTTGGTTTACTTGGCTTGATATTTTGCTTATTATTATCTCATACAAAGCATCCATAGTTGAAGGAATAAATTAAGTTTAATATTGATTTCCTTAAACATTCAAAATATAAATTCTTGGTATTTATTACCCACCCTATGTAGTTGTTGAAGTGGCACTGAAAATATTTTCATAGCCTACAAAATATTTTTTTTAAATCGAAAGATCCTTAGGATTCAATGTTTACCTTTTTATCGAATTCGATTAACTGCCTATATTATATAAATGCTTAGGGGAAAAAGGTAAGCTCAAGCGTCTATATGATACGGGCGATTAATTAAATTCGATAAAGAGTCGACTTTTCTTTGCGGTTCTGTATTTTCAATATGATTTCTGAATATCGCTGACTCTTTTTGTCGTTGAACCCTCAAGATAGTATTTTCCCAATTTACATAAGCGAATTTTTAATATTCGGTACTTACAATTAGATAATAATAATAATTAATAAATAAGGGCAAAACTTTAAGAAAATGCCTATTTGCTGCGAAGTAAGGCAAATGCTTGCGATTAAGAAATAAATTTCAATTTTTTGACTTATTTGTCCCAACCGTTAACCGTCACTTTTCTACCTTAATTGCAATTTTTTGATCTTAAATAATGTTTTAAAACCTTCCTTTAATGTAGTACATGACAATGACCATTGTTTTCAACGTCTATAGGAATGTAATAATAATATACTATATTGTCATAGATCATTAAACTATAGCAACATTTACTTATTAAGTGTGCTTTAACATGCCTGCTACTCGTGTATATTAGCTTCTATGTTCTCTATTCCAGTTTCCTATTTTGATTCGAACTATTGTTTAGTTCCAAAGCCGGTTCTGGATTTAAGGTTTTATTGGCGTTTTTGTTAGATATATTGTCATATTATGTCGTATTAATTCTTCTATTAGGTTATAGCGGCAGATAGACATTGCCAGTCTTCAACTTCATGCAGGCTAAGCTTACATTTTCATTACCTGAATGCATGTAATATATATATTTTTTTTATATGACATGAGAATGTTTATATTTTATGAACTGTCACTTTCTGTATATTTTTCCCTTATGTTGAATTAATTATTACAAAGGACAAAGAACCGCCGCAGACTGACATGTAAAATGGAAAATGGACAGAAAGGCCTTTTTAAAATATTATCCTGCTTTTGAAGCAAGACAGGCTCTTTGTATGACTAGAATTATTCCAGAACTGCAAAAAAGCTTACCGCTATACATTCAACACATAATCTCATTGGTAAAGTTTTTTTTACAATCTATTTACGCATTTAAATTTAAATGAAGGTTTTATACATATTCATACATTCGCATTTATAAAAAAAAGTGTTATATCTACTAAAAGTCATGGGGAAGTAATTTTATACAAGGTTTAATTTGTGTAACTACATTTTTTATTAAAAACTAGAGATAGTTAGTATTGCCGACGCTTACAGGTTTATCACCCATCGGATTAAAATCAGTTTTCAACAAAAAGGATAATAAAAAAATCAAAATCCTTTGAGCAATACTACACTCCGCCAAAAAAGTATCGCATAAACTAAAAAAGGGCATTTATGAACCAAGATATTTTTATACGTTCACAAAAAGTTTGCCTCGTGTATGTGAACTATAAAAACACTAACAAAATAATGGAACTTAGCGTTTTTACTTTTTTTTTTCCTAAAAGAACACATTTAGAAAACTGCATATGTGTAAGGTTTGTTCAGTTGTTTATTGAAAGTCTTCCTATACGGACAAATTTTAAAGTGCGAAGTCAGAGTTCTGTACCAACGCTTTTAAAACTAAAATGAGCAATTTAACTTCAGAACAAGTGGCTGCTATAGTTGCTTTAATCGAAGATGGACGATCTCAAGCATACGTTGCTAATTTGATGAACATCAATCAGTCAAGTGTTTCTAGAGCCATAGCCAGATATAGGGAAACAGGCATTTACAGTAGAAGACCTGTACCAGGTCGTCCAAGATGTTCTACTCGCCAAGATGACCGCTATTTACTACTACAAGCATTACGTCGAAGACATGTAACTGCGAGACAATTGCAGAACGACTTGGCTAGAGTCAGAAATACTCGTGTGAGTACTCAAACTATTCGGAATAGGTTACGACAGAGTGGATTAAGAGCTAGAGTAGCTGTAACAGCCCCTCGCCTCACTAGGAACCACCGAGTAGCTCGCTTAAGGTTTGCCAGAGAACATGTAAATTGGAACATTAATGACTGGGCCAATATACTCTTCACAGATGAGTCAAGATTTGGTCTTTACACCTCAGATAGGCGTATCTCAGTGTACAGACGAGACGGTGAGCGCTATTCGCAGTGTAATATCAGACCTAGACCTAATTTCGCTGGTGGCTCTATTATGGTTTGGGGAGGCATCTGTTTAACAGGTCGTACAGAGTTAGCACCAGTAGACAGAGGTACACTGACTGCCCACAGGTATATACCGGACATTGTAGAAGAACATGTAGTACCATATGCGCCAATTATAGGAAACGAATTCATGTTAATGCACGATAATGCACGACCGCATGTTGCAATAATCGTCCAGGAATACCTTAACGATGTTGGTATTCCAGTTTTAGATTGGCCTGCGGTAAGTCCGGACATGAACCCTATCGAGCACGTGTGGGACCTCCTTCACAGATGGATACGAACCCAAAATGTTGCCCCAGCGGACCTGCCTGGACTAGCAAATGCTCTCCGTGACGAGTGGGAGAATTTGGATCAGGCTTATATACGTAGGTTGATCGAATCTCTGCCAAACCGTATACGAGCGGTCATAAGAGCCAGAGGTGGCAATACTCAGTATTAAAAGCTACTGTTATGACATTTTTCTTTCCAAAATTATAATTTCTTGTTTTAATAAAAATCTCAAGTATGAGTTCTTGTTTTTATTTGGCCTGTATTTTATTTAAACAATCATAGAAATTATATCTTAGAGCGCATTAAAGTATATTTACAACTTTATGCTACAAATAAAGATTATGCGATACTTTTATGATTCAAAACTAAATTATGCGATACTTTTTTGGCGGAGTGTATATAATAACAAAAATAACGGAAATGGGAAACTTAAGAAAATAGTAGGGTGAAGTAAGTAAAAAACATAAACATACCAGTCGGAAAAACAAACGTAACTCGTTTTGTTAAATCACTGAGCTATCGTAATAATTTATTACTTCATCAGAGTATCAACTAAGATAGAACGACAACAATAGGTATACGAGGGCGGTCCCAAAAATAGCCGATCTAACAAAGAAAACACAACAAATTTGGGAAAAATCTTCCTTATTTCTCAAAATAATCTCCTTTTAGCTCGATACACTTTTTCCAGCGATATTCAATAGCTTCGATACCCTGTTTATAGTAAGAACTGTCTAGCTCCTTAAAATAGCCATCAACGGCAGACTCCACCTCTTCATTGTTGGCAAATCTTTCACCACCGAGCCATTTTTTCATGTTTGGAAATAGAAAATAATTCGAGGGAGCTAAATCTGGCGAATAAGGTGCGTAATGAAGCTATTCGAACTTTAATTCATTCATTTTGGCCATCGCAATAGTGGATGTGTGAACTGCTGCATTGTCTTGATGAAACAACACTTTGTTTTTCGCCAAATGCTGCCGTTTTCCCTTAATTTCATCACTTAAACGCTGCAATAAGTTATGCTAACTTATTGCGAGTTTGCTCAACTCGCCGTTGATTGTTTTTTGCTTTTTGAATATAATCAATAAAAATTATCCCACGCGCATCCCAAAAAACAGACGCCATGACCTTGCCTGCAGATGGAACTGTCTTCGCCTTCTTTGGACACGATTCTCCCAATCCAGTCCACTGCTTTGACTGTTCCTTTGTCTCAAGTGTGAAGTGGTGGACCCATGTCTCATCCATGGTTGCGAATCGACGTAAAAGCTCGGCTTTATTGCGGTGAAACATCGCCAAACACTCTATTGAAACATCTTCAAGACGCTATTTTTGTTCCAAACGCGGCATCCATCTTGCACAGCTTTCTCATCTTTAAATTTTTGGTCAATATGCGATGTATAGTACTTTTTGAAAAGCCTATTATTTCAACTAGCTCACGCACCTTCAGCTGACCATCACCCAATACCATTTTGTGGATTTTCTTAATCGTTTCTGTCGTAGACACCTGAGTTGGCCGACCACTACGGTGTTCGTCTTGGCAGCTCGTACGGCCTGGTTTAAACTCTGCCACCCAATATTTTGTAGTCGTAAACGAAGGAACAGACTCTCCCAGAGTAGAATCTAGCTCGGCTTTAATATTGGTTGGACTGAGACCTTTCAAATGAAAGTATTGAATTACATAACGGTGACCAATTTTTTTCATGTTTACAAATTCACTGAGATGGTTTATTTTTGATAGCTCCAAAAAAATACATATGCCACACAGGTTGCCACTTTTCACCAAAATAATTTTTTTCAAACTGCTGCCGCTATCTATACGTCGGTCGGGTTGGTTAATTGGCTAATCGGCTAATATGTGCTATTAAACTTACACTGTGTGTTGTGCAAATTACTCTACTTGCAATGCAATTTACAAAGTTTAACATAATACAAAATGTCGTGATATAATAAAATATTGAAATATAAAATTTTAAAAATTAAAAAAAATACTTTTGGTCATTGCTGTACTCTTTATTAAGCTGCGTAAATTTTGCCCGAAAATTCTCAAGGAAACAGTGTACATCTGTTAAACTACTTTTTGTTGACTTCAGATTCACTTTTAACAAGTGCCCAACGAACGCAAAAAATTTCGAAACACTTTACTAAATGCTTATACTTATTTCCGACCAATAATAATAGTGACTTGGATGACTGTTTACAGGTGGTTCTGGCGAGGAAGCTGATTCCAGTCCAGAAGATGACAATTAAATAATTTTTGTTCATTTTACTATTGAATTACTTTCTTGTTAATAAAACTATAATCTGTTGGATGTGAGCTCATAGGCAACGTAGCATAGCATACCATAAGATTAAAATATTCAATTTCAATGGACTCGATAGGTAAGCATTAAAATTGTTTTATTTTGAAATTCCTGACTACTAATAATTAAACACGAAATACAAAGAAATCATTTTAGTCAAGTTGTTGTATCAAATACCCCATAGGCGGTAAAATTATTTTTTTAGCATTAGGCGTTATATTTACTTTTTTAAAGCAATTTTGGTAGAGTTACCTGCCATGACAGTGTAGTCATTATGCAGTTTACAATTCGATTAAAATTTAGGTGTTTCATCAACAAACTTTAGTTTAAACTTGTAAAACTTCTAGAAAGTAGAAGGAAGTACGTAAAATATCTACCACAAAAGTGTGCTATCGTTAAAAGTTTACGGATATCGTTAAGAGCTGGGTACGCTCGATTAGTGCAAATACACCGTTTCCTCGCTATCCCGGTAACTATTTGATACCAGTACATGTATACTACGTGTCGGTTTTAACATCTCGTTGCATATTAACTGGTTTCCGGAAGTTTTTTTATAACGCCCGCTAATATAACACGGGGTAAGAAACTTAAGCCGGCAACTTAACCGGCGCTTATCGATTCGACAAACTTTCGTGGCAAACGATCGTTAATCTTAGCTTGTAACGCGATCGTCGATAATAAATTATTTAGTTTTGAATCTTTCAGGTTGATATTAGTGGCGCATTAGACCCGTTGGAAATATGACGATTGGGAAGGTAGCGAAGGATAATAAATGACTGACGGACTCTAGACGGATGAGACGGGATCTAGCCGACGAAATAAAGCCCGCAACGGCGCGGCTCAGCGTGTTGTTCAAAACGTACGAGGTGGGTCCCGAAAAGTCAATTATTCTAAAAGAGGATGAAAGCGTAATGTGATTACCTTGTTGAATTTTTATTAGAGCTGCGTAAACGCGTGTATTTCGTTACTCTTTCGCATTCCTTCTCTCTCTAACGTGGTGTTTGTCGCTACTGCTCACATTAGCCGTTTCCGAATAATGTCTCTGTGTTAATTTTCCTTTTTTTTTTTTTAATTTAATTTTCGTCAACATCTGCGTTTATTACTTGCTCACAGGACAATTAATTGCTTGTGTTAGCCGAAAAAAAAAATAAAAGAAATTACAAACGAACGTAAAAGTTGGAAATTGCAGTTGGTACTTAATTTATTTTATAACGCATACGTATGTTACGATTGAAATTGCTGTTTGAGTACTTTTGGAGCAGAATTGCAAAAGTTGATGGTAACTGTTTCTTGCGTGGCTCGATTTACTAATAATTAAAAGGTATTATTTGCAATTTTTTGAGGTAAAGCAGTAAAATCGAGGCAACTGAACCTTTGGTAAAAGTGCATACATTTTAAAATCTCGCTAGAAAGTTACAAGGACTGTTATATGTTGGGTAGACAGCTATAATAATTGTGTTACAATTTACATTCATAGTGTACTACCATAATAGTGACGGAAAGGAAAAAAAAAACTCCAAAATTAAAATTCGTTCAATCACAGTATTCCACATATCTTTTATACTTACATATCTATAGAGTAAGGATGTATAGACCGATTTTTCAGATTTCTTTGCATTTAGAAGACCTTGGCCACTACGAATGAGATTTTCAGCATTTCATAAGAGCAATAAAGAGAACTCATGCTTTATCCTAGTTTCAAAATGATCATGGCACAACCGCGCTTAAACAACGTTACAACTCATCTACGCATGAGAAAAAAAATTTGCTGACTCTAACCTAAACCATTTCATCATATGCGTACGAGCATACATGTAAAACCAGATCCAAGATTATTTTTTCACGGCAGTTTATTAGGGATGTGTACAGTGCACTCCAGATTTAATGTCTCGCCTTTGCGACCATCCGTTGCGTACATGAACGCGTACAATTTTTACTTACTACTAAAGATATATAAGTACTTCG
Organism: Cetonia aurata; assembly: GCA_949128085.1. Lineage (NCBI taxonomy): Eukaryota > Metazoa > Arthropoda > Insecta > Coleoptera > Scarabaeidae > Cetonia > Cetonia aurata. Next base: position 8,189,480 of record OX421885.1, read on the forward strand.
TAGATAATGCGTACATTGTACGCTTTCATTCAGTACATGAGCGCTACACTGAGTGCCTCCTTCCTTAACAAGTTTAATTAAATTGCATTGATAGCATAGTTGCATGTCGAAATAGTTTAAATAAGATTTCGAAAACGGTTTGTAGGACAACAAGATATATATTTTACAGGTTATACGATATATATAACACGTATAACGTGTTATTCCCAGCCATATATCCGAAAAACAATCAATTAATGATATATACAACTGACACTGACGCTGTTTTGCTTTGACTTGTAGCATACCTGCATAACACAATAATAAACAACTGAATATAAACATTGCTTTATGTGAATACATTTTATCCATCGAAGTACAATAAGAATCTGTTGTAACTTGTCTTCCTTAAGAATTAATTTAAAAAGTTTTATTCTTATGTTACTGTTATACATTTTTAGTATATATTGGCGTTGTGGATAGTGATGCAGATACATTATAATAAATAAATACAAAACGTTCAAAAAATCATTTTCTTAGTAAATATAGTAATCTTTAATTTCTGCTAGATAAATAATAAGATTCCTTGAATGTTAAAGGACCACAAATTAAATGACGTTTTTACCACTTAAATTCTCGTATTACCTCGTATAATCTCCCTTCATATGTATGTGATTTTTATTTATTTTATGTATTTGGTCAAATTACATATTTCTGTAATTAAATTCTTATACGAGTCAGGATTTTTATTTTTATAATATAACATTTTATATATATTTATGTATCTTTATATGACAAATACAATAAGATAATAATAATATCAATTCCTTTAGCCTTCCACCACGTCCAAATTTTCATAGGTTTACCAAAAGTACAATTTATTTGCTTCGTTCACGTTCAATTTCTCCAATTTGGTTTCATTTCATTTTCCAAAAACCCAAGAATTTTAAAACCAAATATAACGTTCCTATCATTTTGACATTTTGAATAAAACTTTGTAATAATATAATAATACACTGTTAACATTAAATTAAATCGCTGTAAAAGCTATGCCGTTTCTGTGTGTGAAAACACTACCTATCGTAATTTGTAGAGACTATTTATACAATTTAACTTATATTACTAATACGCCTATTTACTCATTCTCAATTACCCTATAGAATATAATTTTGCACCGCATATAGTATAATGTAATTGGTTGCTTATTAGTGTATTGGATGGAATAAAATTAACGTTTCCTATTATAAAATCAAATTTGACATATTAATCTTAGAAATATAAACTTCAGAAGTATAAATATAAACTATCGAATTTAAATTATTTCATACCAAAGAAATTTATCTAAAGATGTTAGAATTATTCAACAACAAAAAAAAACATAATGATTCTCTTAATATATAACCGTTAAGAAATTGCAAATTAACATTTTCATTAAATAATAAGAACAAAGTTTCTTTTCATATTACATTTCAACTGTATTTCAGACTAGACGATTATCTTTTGTCGACATTCTCCTCAAAATTATAGTAAGTCACTAGGAATTATCTTAGGTACATTTTACTTTTCGCATTTACAAAAACAAACGAAGACAGATTTCCTCGGAGAATTTCAGTTTAGATTCAAAAGAGGCTCGGTTTATCTTTTCCACTTCTTCTCATACCAGCAAGGTATTGGCTAGTGTATGTATTTGAAAGGTTAATTTCCGGATAAGAGGTTTTAAAATATTTGTTTAGCAAAGTAATCGAACTCACCTGTATGATATCTCATTTTGTTTGAAAAGTACTATCGTTTTTAGAAGAAATAGCACTTTTTACTTGTAAAATTCGCTCTTTCATTCAGTAATTAGTTTGACAAGTTATTTAAATGTACAAAAGACAAACATCCAGATAATTTATAATTGTGAGAGTGGCAGAAAAAGCAGACATTTTCTGGTTGCCCAGTTGAGATGGATCTTCATAGTAGTACATATACCCGCATACGCCGAGCTGTACATGTACATGTACGATTTATCTACGGGTATATATTTTTAGGAGTATGTGAAAAATTGTACGCGCTCATGTATGCGACAGACCCAACACTAATAATAATAATCTATTTTGCATAAAAACAACCTATTATCTGCGCAAGCATTTAAACAACAGAGATCAATTGTTCTTGATTGGTAATAACGTTAATGTTATAATCCTTTTTTTACAGAAATACGTCCTAATAATAACAATACAATGTAGGACCCATCAAGTGTAAAACCAAATATTGACTCCGCAACTAGCAGCAAATAATCGCAATGCTATATCACCAAGACTACAAAATCAGTCAAAAATTTAAAGTATGCTGAACGAAATTAAAAATACACCAAAGTAAAAAATAATTACGGAATAACAGCTGGGAACGAAAAACACCAACAAGCATAAAATTCCAGATTAACTCTTGTTAGTGAACCACTAAATTAACCACAGCAATTCAAAATAGCAACAACACAGATCAGCAAAACAGCAGCATCCATCAATCTAAAAGCATTCTGGGTGATATTGCAAAACAAATACAAATAAAACAGGCGTGTCCGTTGCTCTCCGTTGGGCTGTGAAGAATGATTTCCAGATACTTGGTAATTGTTCTGCTACTGTTGAGCAGAACACTCAACAAACACGAAACACGGAATCAAGTTTGACAAATGCAGGAAACTAGCAACGGAGCCACATTACTGGAGAAGATTGTACAGAGAAGCTATTGAAATACAGAAAAATCCGAACAATATCAACAGAGAAGACGGACTACAATTACCAAGTATCTGGAAATCATTCTTCACAGCCCAACGGAGAGCAACGGACACGCCTCAACAGAGCGGAATGATTACGCACCAACGGACACAGGACCATATATTAACCCCGGATCAGGACAAACTAGTCACTTCACTTCTGAAGAAGATCACGACAAGATGATCGAAACGTCAAGTAATTTAAACTTTCTACACGGCAGAGAACCCGAGAACCGAAGAGCAGCCAGCAACGACGGCCGTGAAAGCCTAAAGACTACTTTAACACGCCTCTACGGGGAGGAAACATTTACGCTTATGAAGAGACTAGAAGATCTACGACTGTAGAAATCAAGAATGCTGAGCCAGTTAGCATTTCTAAACAGATGCAGAGATCAGAAAGTAACACCAACATTTCTGAAAATCAACCACCACATCAAGACACCCAGCGCCAGTAGGATACTCCAACGGGCAAGTGACGCTTTACTCAGAGAAAGGATACACAACACCCGGACGCAACTAAATACAGTGGGGAACAAGTTATACGAAACACACCTACGCTTAAGCAACATCCTGAACAACGACACGTGGACGACTATTGACCGCCTCACTACAGACAAAGCCAGATATCATGCGGAAGCAGCCACCAAGAAACAAAAGGACAAATTCACGCAGCTACACCAAAAATCAAGACCACAGAGCTCTACATTAGATCAAGACCGAGTAGTTATAAACCTATCTTCCAAACCACTACAAGGACCGGAGAAACAAATCTTAGCAAAAGGACTGAACTTTGCCATCACTCCAAAAGAAATACCTAGAGAAGACATCATCTGTGCCATAGAAACTTCCATCAAAACTCTACCAGCAGAAGAAGTAGAGGATATCAGGTCTACTACGCAACGCATCTTAAAATCAGCCAAACCACCCACATCTAATATATCAAGAGAAGAAAGGAGAGCCGTTACGGAACTGAGGAAGGACAAAGACCGCACCATAATATCGGCAGACAAAGGAAACGCGACCGTCATCATGGACACAAGAGAATACAAAGAAAAGATGCGGGTATTACTTCAAGACTCTACATACCGCAAACTTAAGAAAGATCCAACTCCAGCACTGGAAAGAAAATTATCAGCAGCAGTCAAAACATCATCGATACCTAAGGAATTACACCGGAACATCATCAAGACAGGCACCAGAACACCAAGATTATATGGACTCCCAAAAATACATAAAGACGGAAATCCCATGAGGCCTATTGTATCAGCAGTGGGTTCGGCTACGCATCCTTTAGCCAAATACCTTGCCAAGAATCTTCAACCACTCTTGGGAAAAACAGAGACGTACATCAAGAATTCGGCGCATTTCATAAAAAAAGTCAAGAATGTCAAAGTGGAGAAGAATGACGTTTTAGTGAGCTTCGACGTCAAATCGTTGTTCACTAATATCCCGATAGATGAAGCTGTCACCATCATCCGACAACGCTCCCAAGAAATCAACATGGAAGATGACATCATAAATTTAATAGAACTCTGCGCATCTTCAACATATTTCACCTTCGACGGAGAAGTGTATGAACAAGTAGAAGGAGCCGCGATGGGATCACCTTTATCTCCAGTATTAGCTAACATCTTTATGGAAGCATTCGAGGACACCGCCATTGCATCAAGTGAACTAAAACCGAAGTGCTGGTATCGGTACGTTGACGACACCTTTGTCATATGGCCGCATGGAACTGACACTTTACCTCAATTTCTGGAACACCTCAACAAACAACACACCCAAATACAATTTACCATGGAACTCGAAGAAGATGGCTCCTTACCTTTTCTGGATGTGCTACTCAAGAGGAAAGAGAACCACACACTGGGACACCAGGTTTACCGTAAACCAACCAACACGGATCGCTATCTCAATGCAAATTCTCACCATCACCCCGCACAAAAACGGGGAATCTTAAACACATTGGTGCATAGAGCTAAGACGATATCAGATGAAGAACACCTCGAAGCCGAACTCCAACATCTCAAGAACACACTACAACAGAACGACTACAGACTCAAAGACATCACAGCTACCATCAACAAACAACCAAAACACCCAAAACAACAGGAAGAAACAACAACTACTACTGGAACGACTTGCCTGCCATACATCAAAGGATGCACTGACAAAATTGGAAGAAAGCTGCGCAAACACAACATCAAAGTAATCTTCAATGCTCCAGAAAAACTATCAACAAAATTACCTTCGCCGAAAGATCGTACCTCGCCGCTCCAAAATCCAGGAGTCTACGAGATACCCTGCACTTGTGGCAAGGTATACATTGGACAAACAGGCAGAAACATCAATATCAGGCTAAAAGAACATATGCGAGATACTAAGTATGAATACACAGACAAATCAGCAGTAGCAGAACACTCAACAAACACGAAACACGGAATCAAGTTTGACAAATGCAGGAAACTAGCAACGGAACCACATTACTGGAGAAGATTGTACAGAGAAGCTATTGAAATACAGAAAAATCCGAACAATATCAACAGAGAAGACGGACTACAATTACCAAGTATCTGGAAATCATTCTTCACAGCCCAACGGAGAGCAACGGACACGCCTCAACAGAGCGGAATGATTACGCACCAACGGACACAGGACCATATATTAACCCCGGATCAGGACAAACTAGTCACTTCACTTCTGAAGAAGATCACGACAAGATGATCGAAACGTCAAGTAATTTAAACTTTCTACACGGCAGAGAACCCGAGAACCGAAGAGCAGCCAGCAACGACGGCCGTGAAAGCCTAAAGACTACTTTAACATTTGTATAATTAAACTGTGAAAGCACTAGTGATTGAGTCAATAACATTTTAGTTTTCATATTCAGAAATGACTTCGCGCTATACCAAAATTTCAACGCGCAATGCGCACAGTAGTAGCTGTATGTTCCTTGAATCTGAGCTTACAATCGAGCTGCAACCCTAGATTCCTGTTGCTATCAACGATGGATACAGCTCTACCGTCGATCTTGATGTTAAGCCTATTAATGATTTGTTGTCGATGCTTAGGTTCACTGAATAGTATAATTGAAGTTTTTTCGGGATTTTTTAAGCAATGTGTTTTGGCATGTTTTGGTTTCATTAATTTTCAGGAATGCTTCACGAGTATAGTTTATACTACACGCTCTGGGCCGTGCGCTTTGACTATTTTCAAATTCACATGCAGCAGATATTATTTATATTACATATTTACCCTTGCTTTAGTTTACGATTCATAGATGAGCACGTCTGACAAAATCGATGTTGCGTTTTATTACGTTATATCCAGTTATAATGTTTCGGACATTATATCTACGTAATTGCCTAATATAGTAATAAAAGAATTAAAAGCAATTTTAGTTATTATGGTACTGTTTAATCTTCCAGATCCTTTTAGTTATGTGACACATGCAAGATAGAAAGATTAAAATAGAAATGCAGATATATATCCCTAAGAAATTACTTAAAGCTAATAGTAGATATTGATTAGTATAAATGCAGTAATGTTATAATGAACATTGTTATTTAATTGTAATTATATTTTAATTTGTTTCTGCAGTGTAAATTGTTTATTGTCTATTTTATATTTGCCTGCTTATTTGTGTATTCTATATCAGATATTAATTAAACAATATATCGAGATAATTATAATTACCTCACAGCTAATTTATTGTAAAAAACATTATTTTGTATAAACAGTATTTTGAAATATTTACATCACCCGATTGACGTTAAATTCCAACTTTCACCTATGCGGTGGCGGTAGCCGTATTGTGTATTGTATAATCTGTATATAAAATGTCTATAAATACATATTTATCATTAACGCTACATAACAATAATACATAACTAACATAGCTTTAATAATTGCAACTTAATAATTCGAATTCATTTGGATAACACCTAATATCTGAAACTACTGGAGCATGGGCGAATACATAAAATATTAATTTGTGTTGCCCTTCTACCTGGTAGGGTTCGAATTACACGGTTTGTTTAATTCAAAACAAAATTATGCATACAACAAAACCTTCAGCTTTACTCCAGCTTTTATCAGAAGTTCACAGACAGAAACAGAATTCTATTTGTGGAAACTTTCAGAAATGAAATCCGTGTATTTAATTTAATATTGTTCTGTTATCATATCGACATTTCGTAAACTGTCGATTACATTTGGTTGTTTATTTGCGAAACTGTCTTAACATTTTGTGAAATTTAATCGAGATTACGCTGTACCCTTGTTTATATATCTTATAGTTATTCAACCGAGCTGCGTAAGGTGCTGATATCTGGCGGCGATAGTATAAAAGTACTGATGAATGAAATTAAATACCGCCAAATATTCATTGGAATGCGAGCTATGTTGGTTACAGATTCTGAAATAAACTTGGCAGTTAATAACAAAGTAAAACCAATCAAAATTAAGAAATTACAATGCAACATTATTAAAAAAACTTAATGGGCACGCCAAACCTGACACGCCATCTGAACGCCATCCAAAGGTACTTCAAACCGGTTGAATAACTAGATATATATAAACAAGGGCTGTACCTATACATGAAATACGATACCACACGATACTAACGAACAAACTTTTCAATAAACTTTAGAATCAATACAATAATATTAAGCTAAAGCGGCAAACAAGTGGAACTGGTTTAATAAGCAATTGAAGGTAAAATTTTCCATTTTGTTTGTGTACTTATCACAATTTTACAGATACTGAAGTTAGCATTTTAAATATTTTCTTACAGTGCATTAATTTTTAAATATATGATGTATGTATATATCCAGTTATATATTATTTCTTTACCGCCAGAACTTTTACAAAAAAAGAAAATCCAAACCACGTGGAGCACGACTAGAAGATAAACTAGTTTATTTGCATACCAGGAAAATAATATTTCCATGAAAGTGATAGCACTTTAGCACAACCGTAATGAATTAGCATAAAAATGTTACCGTATGTTGGCTGAATTAATAAACAAAATATGAAAGAGATACAACTATGATGGGCAAATATGAATTACTTACTGCTCTGGATTTTTTCCTTGAAGATTTCATTCCCAATACTTCATTATTTAATATATTGTTTGTGTATATTGGCTTTTAAGATCCTGTATAGTAATGAGAACAGGTGTCTTTTAATACATTCTTAAGCGAATAATTACCGTCCATTCGTATTATAATCGTACATCATACAAAGTGTAGTAAACGAGAATGACCAAGGATTTAATTAGGTTTACTACATTATACCACAGATAAGTAATACATATAGCTCACCTTACGGGAGAATTGGCAGCGGCTTTCGCTAAAATGGGAACCCTGGATCAAATAGTTGGGAACCCTACGCGAGTTCATTCGGAGCGCTGTGCTTCAGTCGCGAGTGGACAGACGCGTAGGCACGTACGAACATACATACCGCTAGCATTGAAATGTCGACACGCGGTGTTCGCAATAAATGCCCATACATATATACGGTGCGGAAAGTCCCGGAGAAATTTTAAAGATTTGAAGTTATTTAAATTCCCGGAAAATAACTGATTGCGTGCTGAATGGATAAAAAATGCGGGTAAATACCGTGTTAGGATATCTTTGTTACATTAATACAATAGTGAAAACTCAGGATAATATGGCTCTTCCAATCCATATATGTACATTTATTGATATTGTAAATTATTTATCGTTACCGGAAGAAGTTAAAACATCATCAAAATAAAAAAATTGCAGATTTCAGTTGTAAAAAAATCAATTATTTATTCAATTTACGCCACTCTTGACAGACCTATCGAACATCATGATGTATATATAGGCTGTTTTAAATTTGCGGGTTATCCATAGGGATTTTGTTTATTAAAAAAAAAAGATAAAATGTAGGTTTAAATTTGACATAGCTGCTAAATCTAACAAATAATGTAACAAAATAGAGTAGTTCATTTCCAAAGCTTACCACATAAGTCATAAGACAGATATTTTATATTTTACTTTTCTTTGAACAATTATTATTGATTTAAACAAACACAAACTATACAGTTTACAAAACGTATGTACATACACAAGAAATTGCAACACGTTTGCTTTCTTTAACGTGTTTTAGCGTTTTTGTTGTTTTGGTAGGTTATTGTATGTTTTGATCGCATCAGGTGTTGGAAATTTTTCATATTTATAACTTGCGTCTTTTTCTGCTCTTAGGTGTGAATGTCTTCGTGTTTTGTGTGTGTGTGTATTTCTGTATAAGATGTGAATATGCAATTAGTTTTCATTAAATTGTTGTCGATTTTATGTATTGTAAGGAGATTTATTTTATTACTTAGAATATTATTTTATTTATTTATCTTTAAGAAATACAAATGAGTGAGGCGCTTTACTGTCTTTTCTTTAAAAAAATGTCTGAGCACGTAGAATCCTGCGCGAAGTGTGACGTTTAACCCTCAATCAGGCTACCTTTGGCTGTTGCGTAGCAATGAAGACCGATATTCGTTCATTGCGTATGTGACGTCATGTACCATTCTCTATTGCAACGGACCCTACATGCATATAAACTATAAATTAATATAGACACATATGCATATCCGTATCTCAGAGCAGAAGTGTATTAAGTCACATAAAATAGTATATTAAAAATCTAGTTTCGTAAGGGACGTTTTAAAAAATGAGTGCTTTAATGTCTTACGAAGCAGTTTTTTTTTTGCAATTAGCGTTTTTAATGTCTTTTTTTTTTAGTAAAATAAAAAGAATTTGATAATATAGGGAATGATATGGTGGTTGGCATTACATACGAAAAAATACCAACCTAATGCCGATAAATTTCGGGCGCTGTATTGAATATTATAGCACTCATTTGGATGTCGTAGGTCTATTACGAAACCTAGTTGCAAAACAAAATTTACAGAACGCGTAACTTACGTTTCGTTTACCGTCAAGTATATTACAAGTTTTACTGTTTATGAAAACATAACATATTAAATAATTTGGCGTAATTTGGCCAATCTGCTTCAGTTAGCTATCTGTTTACTTATCTGTGATTATACTAAGAAAGTTGTTCTTTTTTTGTAAGACAAAAACAAAAATTTTGTTTCGACTTTAACTTTGGTTTTCTTTTGGTTAACAAACATTTTAATAAGAATTTAAGTACATTTAAAGTAATATTTATCTGTTAATTAAACTTAGAAAAATTGTTTAACATTGCTTGAAAAGTTCGATATTAAATACATTTTTATGTCCTCGGTGTTTCAGCAAAAAGAAAATTTAACATGAATTAAAAATTGAAGTAAATTGGGGATTTAATAATTGAAAGTTAAATGGGACACAACAAAATAAATGTTGAACTAACATGTAATATAAACCATAAACGAGCTTTGTTAAGTGGAAATTTGTTAATTTACGCAACACCCGTGTCAATTTAGTAACATTATTCAGAAAATTAGTAATGTACATAATGTAATGCTGCTGTTTTAGCTAATAAAAAAAAATGTTTACCTTTAACAAAATATAAAGTGTTTTGGTAACAACTTTGGGTAGTTTTTACTTGTTATTGGTCAGCTACTACCTATTTATGGAGGTATACAGACTGAAATGTGGTGGAAACTGGAGAACCCAGAATACTGAAGTATTCCGGGTTCTCCATTTTCCATGAATTCAGATCAGGCATACCATTAGAGTAACAGCCGAAATTACAGGCCATATCTTTGAAATGGGAAATAATATGGGGGTTTCGCAACTCTCCTTTGATGAATACTTCAAGGTTGTCCTGGACTGAGACGAGTAGAGAGCAAAACAGAAACCGGAGACCCGGAACCTGGAGCTGGTATATACACATAGCAGAACCCTCATCCATAAAGAATATATGGCATTAGGGCAAAATACCACCGTCTACCAAACGGAAATACTAGCAATAGAGACGTGTGCCCGAAGAGCATTGGAGGAACAACCAAAGGGTCAGCTGATTCATATTCTCAGATAGTGAGGTGGCCCTAAAGTTATTAGTATCCCATCAGATAACCTCAAAATTAGCTTGGGACTGTCTGGAGAACCTAAGAAACCTGGCTAAACACAACAAAGTCACTTTCGTGCGGGTGCTTGGGTATAAGGGCATAGGTACCAGGCAACGAATTTCCAAACAAGCTAGCAAGGAAGGACTCTGAAACAGTGTTTACTGGAGCCGCACCAGGTCTGGCGATAACCAAGACTGCGGTACGTGTTGCAATAACTGAGTGGATTACAAAAAAAAAACACCAGGTACACTGAAACAGCGTTGAAGGGCAGGTATATAGCAAACGGATGATGGGGCAGCCATCACAGCAGTCAATCGAGTACAGCTTAGAACGGTGACGAGTATTCTAACAGAACACGGTTGCCTAAGGAAATACCTATATAAAATTGGCAACTTTAAAGATGAGCTTATTTGTAGATTATGCAATGAGCAGGAGGAGGAGACAGCCTACCAGGTGGTTTTTGAATGCGCTGCATTGGAACGGCAGAGACTGCAATTGCTGGGTGCAACCAACCTTTACCTGAAGGTAAAAGGTTTACCACACAGACCACTAAACCTAGTTAAAGGAACTAACCTGTTTATGTAAAGAAACTCACTAGGTACGGAAAAATGCAATTGGCCTCAGGCCGTGGAGAAAGGTAGCAAAAATAAATATTTTTAATAATTAATGATGTTTTAAACACCAGGCTGATGAAGGGGATGCATTTCATTAAGTACTTTAAATTAATTTTTAATATTTCTGCAGAGAAAGAGGAAGTATTAAAGATGCCTTTTGTGCTCATATTGTGTAATAGGAAACTTTACGCACTCAAAAACGTGGATAAATTAGCACTTGCTGCACTAGTGTGTAAAGTGGCACGGGTACCAATTGAAGGAACCAAATGTATGATCTTTATGCGTACATAATACATTTATACCATACCTATATTGAAAGAATTATTTGTACATGTAACGGGATTTATGCATTTGAGAGTTAACATTCTAAGAAAAACGTAAAATTTCGATTCTTTGGTTGCATTCGTTACTTTTGTTACTTTCGTTACATTCGATACTTTCGATACTCTCGTTACTTTAGCTACATTCGATACTTTCGTTACTCTAGTATCGAATACTTTTGTCCGCTGGTAGTCGTTACTTCGGATCTCGGCGAGCAATGGATACGCATTTTATTTACATCTCTACGCTCACTGCAACCTAGGCAGTCATTCCTAAATCCCAAACTATACCTATAGCAATATGGCGCATATTTGAGGAGTAATGTGCAAAATATTGTGAAAGTAGAATTCTATATCACCATACATATATTTTCAATTTTCAAACTTATACACAAAACTTCACGTGTCCGACAACAATAATAAACCATTTAAATAAGCTTAGAAATTGCAGAGTAAATTAAACACGCTATTTACGTTCTTGCATGTCATCCGCATAAGACGCTAACTACACGCAATTATGGTACGCAAATTTCTAGTGTGTACTCACATAATGCACTTGCATTGCCCTAATATTTTCTGTAAAGTTAGTTTCTATTGCAACGCTAACAAATTAACTAAAAGTGATAATCCCTGAGCTATTTAACTTTTGAAATGTCATATAGTTGCACATGCTGAATATCGTGTTATGAAATAAATAACGGATTATATAATTCTCTTTCAATGTGTACCTAACCCCTATTTCATTATACATCAATTCATAACGATGCAAAGTAATAATGATATTGATAATTTAGAAGAAATGAAGATCTGTTTTTATATTATTTCACTAATTTTGATAATGTAAAAAAATTAATACTCTCGAACAAATCCATAAAGAGACGAAACACACACAATCGATACTTGGAGAACGAAGTTTACTGTCGATGGCGAAATAAACAACATGCCATTCTTACTACTGTTTTGGAATAGTGGAGGTTTTTACGATTCGTCGAGCACTAATTTGGTTTTTATTGCATTCACTTCCATCAGTATGGCGAACAGCATTTCTGTTTTATCTTCGTGTATTATATAAAGCACTCACCTAATTTTATTGTATTGCATATAATAGTTAGAAATGGTATTCGTATGTTATAGAGATTTTTTAGTAGAAACGCCGCATACTATAATTATAACTATGTTAAATATACAGGCTGTCTGTAAAAGGTCTTTACACACTCCTACCACATATTCCTTAGACCAAAATAAGCCGAGTTAAGTAAACCTATCTTAGTCCAAAGTCGCTTACTTTGGGCGCTATGCGGCCTTAAAATTAAAATTTTGAAATCGTTTTTTTATTATAAATTCAAAACGGCTTATGCGATTTGGCATGGTCAGTTAGTATTATTGGACGAATGTTTTGAGAAAATTTCAAGAAAATACTAATACCGGCAGTGAATGAAACACCCATGACCATTATGAAAATTAACATAATTTTTTTTGCTGTCTATAGTAGAGACACGAAATAATTTTTATTCGATAGAGTATTCAAAAACGATCAAATTATGTCTCTTGTAAAATTTTCTTATTTTTATTCGTTTTCGAGAAAAACGAAAAAAAGTGCTTATGGTCGTACGATCGAAAAAAGCAAAAAGTAATCCAGTCACCTATGATTTCTATCATAAACAAATGAATTGAAAGTGTATTGTAAGGCCATGATAAATCACGAAAAGTTAAGCTTTAAGGTATTTTAGATTTGACACTATTATTATTTAGCCATGCGAAATTCATTTCTTGATGATAGAAATCATAGGCGACTGAATTACTTTAAGTTTTTTTCGAACGCACGACCATAAGCACTTTTTTCGTTTTCCTTGAAAACGAATAAAAATAAGAAAATTTTACAAGAGGCATAATTTGATCGCTTTTGAATACCCTATCGAATAAAAATTATTTCGTGTCTCTACTATAGACAGCAAAAAAAATTATGTTAATTTTCATAATGGTCATGCGTGTTTCATTCACTTCCGGTATTAGTATTTTCTTGAAATTTTCTCAAAACATTCGTCCAATAATACTAACTGACCATGCCAAATCTTATTAAAATCGCATAAGCCGTTTTGAATTTATAATTAAAAAACGATTTCAAAATTTTAATTTTAAGGCCGCATAGCGCCCAAAGTAAGCGACTTTGGACTAAGATAAGTTTACTTAATTCGGTTTATTTTGGTCTAAGGAATATGTGGTAGGCGTGTGTAAAGATCTTTTACAGACACCTTATATATACCTACTATTTTTACTGCTCAAAAGACTATATTTTAATAAAGGAATGTATTTATTGATTTAGTTATTTCGAAATATTATTTGTGTTGAAACAGTAAACTAATATAAAATTTAACTATAAAATATGTACATAAATATAATGTAATGGCTACACTAATATAAATTTAAAATATGAAGTTAGCAAATTAACAAACCTCCACGCGGCCATAGGGCAAGGTAATTTAATATTGATTAATAATATTTAAAACAGTGTGTGTTTAAAAATTCCTTTAACTATGATTTTATGCTATTAATTATGTGTATTTATGAAATTAGCTGGACTTTGCCAGGTCACAGCCAACGAAATGCAGGTTTCTTGTGTTATATTCATGGTACTGTGGATTCGTAAGAAATTTACTTTTATTTGGTATGATCAATATTTATACTTTTAAAATATTATCTATAAGATTCTGTAGACGATAAGTTATAAGTTAAATACAATATTCAAGTGGATTATATAATCAAAAAACTACGAATAATAATAAAGCAGAAATAAGAACAGTTTAGTGTCTATGAATACTCGATATCAGTAAATAACCAATATTTAATTTAGTTATGATAAATTCTAAGTAAGCACATTTAAATAAATAATAAATAACGGGTGGTATTTAACAAGTTAGAAGTGAAACTTTGAAAACAGATACTTTTTCTAATATACAGGCTTTAAAAAACCATAAAAACTTGAAACGCAGTATATCCGTCATATCGTTCTATGCACAATATGGTCTCTCTGCGTCTTTCTATTCATTGGCTCAATTAGAAAAAAAAATTGAGCAATAGAGAAGCGAAGCTCGGCTCACTTTTTAACATTAGACCGGCCATATTTCTGGTAGTGTGTCTAGTGCCAAAGTGCAATGGATATGTCAAGACTGGATGCATAAGATGGAGAGATGTAGGTTACTGCAACTATGATCAGGTTGTCGTTACACAACAACAAAATGCCAAGAGCACAAATTGTAAACTCACACATATTCTCATTTTTCCTTCATTCTCATCGTTGGATAACCCTACGTATACAAATCTTATATAACATGTATTCTTTATATTTTTCAACAATAACCTCAATTAAATTAAATGAATTTTAATATCCCTAGATTCACCTTGTTTTCCCTTATCAAATTATAAGCTATTTGCAAAAGTACTAAATCCCCATAGAAAGATGAAATTGATAGTGATAGGTGTTTATATGGAAAGCACCCCCCACTCCATCAGCCTCGGGATGTTGGGGGGATGTTGCACCTGATTTAATGTTTTATATAAAACTTGTTATCTGTGTGCCACGTGACTTGTAAACTAGGTAACTTTTCTAAATAAAAGAGTGTGATTTTATTAATAAAAAACAGTTATTTATTAATAAAATATCTAAGAATTCCTAGGGACATAAGTTCTTAAAAAGGTAGGTTCACTTACTCTTATACACAAACAAAATAAAACATTTACATCCGGAAATTATTTTTTAAAATATATCAATTTATCAAAAATTCGTTGAATAAAAATATCCTGCGAATATTCTTACAAGTGTCGATAAAATAGATACCTTAACTATCACTCAAGAAAATATAGGAACAGAAAAAACACTAAAATAAACCATCTCAGACTAGATTAAACAAAGGTCTCCAAGAAGGTCTCCCTCTTCCATTTAAAAATTTATATTAACGCACAGGAGACCTAAGATTTACGTAAACACAACGAACATTTTATAGTATCTAAGTTTTAATTATAAAGACGACTAAATAAAGTGAAATTACCCGTGAGAGGATAAATACTTCAGATACATCAACCCACAAATTCGTCCATCAGCTCGGTCGAGATCAAAGGATAGGGTCACAAACGAAACAGGAACCGGTTCTTCGTGGGATTTTTTCGAAACAGTACCTCAAGTACTTAAAGGTGGGTTTATGGATAGTACAGTTTAAATTCATGCCATTTAATATGAGATTGTTTCAGGGTATAACTGTTTGACTGAATATTTAAAACATTTACTTGGATTTTGAAGTAATAAAGATCGTTGGAACTGAAACACGCAGCTGTTCTCTCGAGGCGGTTCGAGGAAGAGTGCCCAAATTTCCAGTATATCATATAGTAAAAATTAACTATCCTTTCGAAAGAGCTTCGATTGTTTCTCCAACTGTACTAAATGAGATGTCCTGGATACTGCTCTAGTAACCCACATACAATTCACACATTGATATGAAGCAAACATATATGTATGTATACATAACATACATACATATGTTATATGGAGTGAAAACCTTGACAAAATTAATATCCGGATTTTCAGAATGACAGGTACAAATATTGGTGTTTTTATAATTATGTGAAATTGTTAATTTTTTTGAATTTTTTTAAAATGTCAGATGAAGACAGATGATTTAGGCAACACAAAATACGTAATTTTAAAGGTGATAAATATTTTTAAACACATTTAAAGATTTCTGTATTCAGAGCTACACATCTAGTAAAATAATTAATCAATAATTCGATAATAACAACACTAATTGAAATGGAGACCCTGTCTACTTGATCAGCTCATATCGTTCACTATTAAACATATGAATAGAAAAGACAGCGGCCGATTGGTTTCAAGCACCTGTACTTACATAAGCAAAAGTACTATTATTGAAGCTTTTAATTGACATTTTATAATATTTTGAAATATTTATGACAACTTTAGTTCCGAATACTTGTGTTAGGAAGGTTGAGTGGCAATGATGTTTTATTCAAAAGTGTTATAGATATAGACCCTTGTTAAGTGTGATTTCTTTTTCGTTGGAGTTACCTAGGAATGAATTTGGAATTTCGTTGAGTTCGTTTATTCCTTTTTATCTTAGTAATTGCTCGCGGATTATGGAGTTACGTTATTCGAAATTATTAAAAAAAAAACGTGGGTTTAACGTGGGTTTAAAGACGATTTCTACTTTGTTCACAGTACGAGTAATATACAAGGTACGAGGAACTACATCGATCGATATATGAAATAATACAAAAGCCGACGTGCGATTGAACTAAAATATTTTTAATAATCTGGTTATACCGAAAGTGACTGTCAACTTTGTTATTTTAAAAGAAACAGCCTATACATTCTTACATTTTTTAATTCCTCGTTCAATTTTAAAGAAGTTTAATTTTCAACCATTTTTGAAATATTTGTATTTTTTTTAAATTTTTGACAGATGGACAGATGGAAAAATCACGATTAAACTTTGGAATTGAAAAAGTGTCAAAACTTATTTTATTGTTATTATATAGATAATTAGTAAAATATGTTTATATGGTATATGAATGTATCTTATAGAGTTCTTTAAAATGTCAACCTGTTTTGGTATATCTAAGTTAAGTCATGACCATTCGATGAAATGTTACTTAGTTCACAATTATAAACAATGCCGGTACGTTTAAATTATACGTACGAAGATCATTTAAATTTGTTTATTATTTATGGAGAATGCAATAAAGTCATATCAAGAACATGTGATACCTTTGCCAGTCGGTATTCTCAAAAGCAGAAGCCGTCACCAAATACAGTTAAACGAATAATACAGAATTTTAAAAACTTCGGAGCGGTTATAGCAAAAATTCAAAAGCACAAACTTATTGTTAATAATGCAAACATAGAAACTTATTTAGAATACTTCACAGTAAAACCATAAGACAGCATATTTAAATTGCAAAAAAAGATAATAAACAGCAAAAAACGAGCAATTTATTTTGATAAATATTCAAAATTACGTCCTTGAACTTCCAGGCACTTTTCTCATCTCCAAATTAGTTCTTCATGGGTAGCCTTTCTAATTGATTGCTGGTTCAAACTTTCAAACGCATGTCTTACTCTAAACATACAATCGAATAAACTCGATTCGAGAATTGCAATGCCACCACACCATCATTTCTAAAACTGCGCAAAGAACGTTAAATTGTTAGTTTTCCTGAAAGTTTTGCATTCTAAATACGTGTGGATTCGAATCGCTCCAGTGATGAGAATTGTGGCGGCTAAGTATACCATCTTTTGTAAATTTGGCTTCGTCCGTCCAAATGATGTCCAAAAATAATTAATTCTCTTGGGACCATGTTAAAATAAATTCACAAAAACTTACTCTTCTCGGGAAATCAATATCTTTGAGTTGTTGAACCATGGAAAACAGGTATGGGTGAAACTTATGTTTGCGCAGTATTCTATGTATTGAGCATCTAAATAATCGTGATTCCTGTGCAGTTTGTCTTAAAGATATCGTTGGATATGCTGTGAAGTATCGCAAAATGACGATTTCCATATGTGCATCATCAACAATAGGTTTATGCTTTTGAATGTTTGCTTTGACCGACCCAAAGTTTTTAAAATTCTGTTAATAAGTGTGTCTGACGACTGCTTTTGAGAATACCGAGCGGCAAAGGATGTTCTTGATATCACTTTAATGCATTCTCCATAAATAACAAACAAATTTAAATAATCTTCGTACGTATAATTTAAAATTGTTTATAATTGAAAACTAAGTGATATTTCATCAATGCTGGATTATTTCTCGAATGGTCATAACTAATTTAGAGATACCAAAGCAGGATGACATTTTAAAAATTCATGTTTAAAATTTTCAATTTTTCAGGTTAAATAGTTTTGAAGTGACAGAAGCTCAGATGCAATCATCCATCTGTCAAAAATTTTAAAAATAGTTTAAAATAACAACATAATTGTTTCATCAAACTTACTTTAAAATTGAACAAGGAATTAAAAAAATTAATAATATATAGGCTGTTTCATTTAAAATAACACATTTAACAGTGACTTCCGGTATAACCGGATGCGTCAGATTATTAAAAATATTTTAGTTGAATAGCGCACGTCGACTTTAGTATACTAGGAAATTTTCAGAATTTTCCTATGTATACTCTTTCGTATATGGATCGATGCAGTTCCTCGTGAGACACCTTTATATGAATAAGTGTTTCTCATAAGCTCTGTTACCTGAACTTGAAGTACGATTTAGGTATGGTAAACATTTTTGTTAGGTTAAGTTTGGCTACTTAAACGTATCTTTTCCGCACTACCTAATTACTAATTTATTTTCATACCTTCATTGATTTTGTATCCTAATTTTAATAACACTCACCAATGCATACGTAAACAAAATGTATTATTCAAGCTTATGAAGGGATTATTGTAGCCGTTATTCCATAAAAGGTCACATACACATATTTCTATAAATAATTCCAGCGTGCAAACAATGCATCTAAAGTATAATAGATTTGCAAAGCTGACAAGGAGTAGGCAAGAACTGCGAAACACAAAATTAAATGAGTCGTATATCATTTGAAAGAGGGAGTTAAGAGTAGAAAAACTGTAAATGGGTTTGAGTGCATGGGCCTTAGTTTTTGAGATATAAAGAATATTATTTAAAAACATTAACGCTTGTAGCTTAAGAAGAATTATATCTATATGACAGGTTAGTGTATGTGTAGCCCGATTAGTTGAGAGCACGAATTACGAATATTACCAGGAAGTGGAATAGGTTCGAGCTCGCCTTAGGGACATTATTTTTCTATTATCAGTATTCATTTTTTTTTTTATTTTTATTCGTAATATATGTGATTACTAATAATCACTAATAACATATACAACTTTCACACACAACATTGGAAAAAAAACAATTATAATACAATGCAATAATTATTTATTAATAAATAAAAGAAAGAAAATGAGGTACGAAATCGTCGCACACGTGAACTTTTGTAGATATTTAATAGTTCCTTGGTTTTCTATCTCTTTTATGTAAATAATAGTAATGAAAATAATATGTATGCACGAAATGCGTCTGCTAATAACGACTGTTGCTTATCAAATTTTATAATAAAGATATATGTACAACTAATCAGGTTATAAATCCATTAACTTGCTACATGCACGCTTTCTTTCTTAAGTTACAACAAGCATTAATAGTTTTTTTAACATTGTTTAAAATTAACAAAAAAAAAGCACAGAAAAGTGCTTAAAACTTGTTAAATATTAATCGCATATAAGTTGCTCGGTATTTATTCTCTAACCGACTCATTTTTTTCGTTGCATTCTCAGAGGTTTTACTTTTCTATTTCTATGCTGTTCCATATTTTTTTTTAATGTCATAATATTTACAGCTACATAATTACATTAGGTATATATACTTAACAAAGTTTTCGAAGGAAATCAATTTTGTAACTGTAAATTGTAGAATAGTAGTAATGAGTTACATTATAATAAAGTACCAATAAGAGAAAATGCGTTAGAGTTACTTCTTTGTTTTTATATGATAAGAAATACTGATGATTGTGAAGCAAAACTCTTACTTTATCACAAGTAGGTACTAAAATAAGAATAGAATTATCGGTTAGTATGATATGATACAAAAAGTCAAGAGGCTGCAATGTTTCCGGAGAATTTATATCAGACGGTTCATAATTTCATCAATGATGCAATTTCTTTTTCGGATAGATATCGCACTACACGACGATTTGAAATTTTATATTCTTTTATAAATCTGACACCCACCAGGAAGATGCAACAAATCGAAAAATGAAATTATTTTCTGTATCCTCATAAAATTCGGCAGCGACAGCCATAACCCGCATCTGCAATTCCCGTCTTGTAACAAGCTGTTTTGTACTGCGTGTTTTAACAAATTGATTATAAACATTCTTTTTAATCCGAAATACTTTGTCACTATATGTACCACCTGCCAAAACATCTTTCTTAAATCGTACAAGATCACTATTATGACGTAAATGTTGCTTAAAACGGCTTTGTAAATATATAACTCCAGGGATGTTGGGTTAATTTCATTTCGAAAGGTACCTTGTCCTTTTTCACCATTTTTACCTGGTGGTATATATTCTTCATCAACTGTTGAAGTACTTGCTGCCACTAATTCATTTTCCATAATATTTATATCCATTTCTTCATTGACAAGCAAATAACATTCAACCTATTCAACAACCGTGCCTTTATTAAAGAACTTTACTAAATTTTCAAATAATTTGTTAGCGACTACTTTGGCTGTTTCATTCTTAACAAATTGCCTGGAGAAATCAATGTAAATCAAATCAAGATTCTCAAGAAAATATTTAAAATAGTGATATATTTGTAATTACCGCAACAAAGTATTCCTTTTACAATACATAATACTATCGGTTTTCTTTTTTCATTTCAAAATATATATAAAAATACGTTTTCTTTTGCTAAACCATAAATTAATAAGTACTTAAAGTAACACAAAAAGTCCATCTTCGCGGTTTGAACCCACATTAACTTTGTTAACTATAGTGTTGATTTGTCGCTTTACCCATCGATCCATTTAGACATAACGCATTATGCATGTATTTTTGTACTTTAGCTTACACGGATTAATGATTTTAGAAGATAGCTTCATATCTCAAAAATTAAGGCCTATGCACTCAAACCCGTTTACAGTTTTTCTACTCTTAACTTCCTCTTTCAAATGATATACGACTCATTTACTTTTGTGTTTCGCAGTTCTTGCCTACTCCTTGTGAATAGAATATATGCATGCATACATAGACGTTCATTGGCTTTAGAACTGAGACTATAACAAAGCTTGTTTTTTATAACAAATGTATGCACCTATATGCAAAATTTAAAGTAATTAAAATAACTGCAATCCACGCGAAAAATTTATTGCAGCATATAATATATGTGCCTTAAATTTTGAATTTTTCGGCTTGTCGTTAATATCTATTAACGAAAAGACATGCTATTTTGTTTCGTTTTACGCAGACTTTGTAGTGTGTTACGTCCACGTAACGGTTTACTAACTCAATTATATTTGAATATGCTATCCCTGAGGCGGAACAACAAGCGAAGGAACAGCTGTAATTACATGAGTAAAGAATTCCGAATAAATAGCGTCATCTTTAATAGAGACATCATTTAAACAAAAGAAAAAGAAAGTAACAGTTATATATTCCTAAACCTTATAAATTGGAACTTTATAGAGATTAATATTTAGAATTGTTGTGGGCCGTCTGCGTTTGCATCACTCAACTTCGTATGCATGTGTACCTTGCGGAATAATTTAATCGCAGTAGTACGAATGAATAGTGGACGAATCAAGAGTGTTTTATCATTTCGCTTCACTATACCTATATATAGATATCGTTTATAATTGTTACCGTGACTAGCATACCAGGTTTTATGATGATACATGAATGTATGAAATTGCCTAATACATACGTAGCCACCTAGTTTTACTCGATAGACTATGAAGTGTATGGCTGTAGATGAGCAATCAAGCGCTTAACCCCACAGCCTATTCAAGCTTAAAATATGGTTAATTGTGTTGCCTGTACTAGGCAATTGGATAATTAATTAACCCACGTTTCATAGGGACAAGGGTGGATAAAATAGATATACAGACTGTCTGTAAAAGGTCTTTACACACTCCTACCACATATTCCTTAGAGCAAAATAAGCCGATTTAAGTAAACTTATCTTAGTCCAAAGTCGCTTACTTTGGGCGCTATGCGCCCTTAAAGTTAAAATTTTGAAATCGTTTTTTTATTATAAATTCAAAACGGCTTATGCGATTTTAATAAGATTTGGCATGGTCAGTTTGTATTATTGGACGAATGTTTTGAGAAAATTTCAAGAAAATACTAATACCGGAAGTGAATGAAACACCCATGACCATTATGAAAATTAACATAATTTTTTTTGCTGTCTATAGTAGAGACACGAAATAATTTTTATTCGATAGAGTATTCAAAAGCGATCAAATTATGTCTCTTGTAAAATTTTCTTATTTTTATTCGTTTTCGAGAAAAACGAAAAAAAGTGCTTATGGTCGTACGATCGAAAAAAGCAAAAAGTAATCCAGTCGCCTATGATTTCTATCATAAACAAATGAATTTCGCATGACTAAATCTACTGCTCAAATAAAGACTACAGGTAAAGGAATAGGCTTAGTAAAAGTTCACGGTTTCGAAGATTCTGGGTAACTTATTTACTACAAAAACGGCACTCTTTATAAGAATTGATTACTCTAATGGCTTTTGCGAAATTTGTATTTTAATAATTCGCATCAGGTTATTTTACACAAAAATTATTAACAAAATTAAATAACTGAAACATGAACACAAATAATAAATATGTTACAAAAACTGTTGAAAGTGTTCTCCATTTACACGCATACAAAGATTTATACGACGAAGGAAATTAAACTGTACTCTTTGCAAAATTTCTCCATCACCTCTAAGGTCACTTATTGCATGTTGAATACGTTGTCATAGTTGTGCTTCATTAGCCACAGGTGTCTTGTAAACCACGGACTTTAAATGCCCCCATACAAAAAAATCAGCGGGAGTTAAGTCTGGAGAACGTGGAGGCCAATTTACAGCAGCGTCATTACCTCTACCTATCCATTTGTTTGGGTATACTTGATTTAGGTAGTTTCGAACATCTACTGAAAAATGTGGTGGAGCTCCATCGTGCATGTACCACATATCTCTCCGAAGTTGTAGAGGTAAATCGTCTAACAAATCTGGCAATGTATTTTGTAAAAATTGCAAGTAGATGTCTCCCGTTAATCTTTGTGGAAGAATAACAGGGCCAACAATAAAATTGCCAATTATTCCAATCCACACATTAAGTTTAAATTCCTGTTGAAAATGATTTATCTTTATGTCGTTATGGAAATTAGTTACCCCTCTTCTTGTGAAACAAACTTCATCCGTAAACAAAATAGTGTTGCCAAAGTTTAAATCTGCTTCTCTTTGCCCATTAACAAAGCGACAAAAACCCAGGCGCATTTCGGGATCATGTTCTAAAAGATCTTGAACTGCTATTTTATGGTATGGATATAGCAACTGTTCTCTAATTACTGCGTGAACGACATCTTTACATACTCCTACTTCCCTACCTATTCGTCTAGTACTTATTTCTGGATCTTCTTCAACACGTTCTAAAATTGCTTCTTTAACTTCAGGAACCCTTACAAAACGCTGCCTTCCATAATCAGCGGTTGCAGGAGCAAAGCGACCGGTCTCCCGAAGACGTCGTTCAACGGCAGCAAACGTTGGGTGACTTGGTATTCGACGATTTGAAAACCTTTCAGAATACACCCTAACACACTCTCGAGTATTTCCTTCACAAAATCCAAATACCAATAGCATATCGGTATATTGTGCATTGGTGTATTGCAAGGCCATGATAAATCACGAAAAGTTAAGCTTTAAGGTATTTTAGATTTGACAGTATTATTATTTAGCCATGCGAAATTCATTTGTTGATGATAGAAATCATAGGCGACTGAATTAGGTACTTTAAGCTTTTTTTCGAACGCACGACCATAAGCACTTTTTTTCGCTTTTCTCGAAAACGAATAAAAATAAGAAAATTTTACAAGAGACATAATTTGATCCTTTTTGAATACTCTATCGAATAAAAATTATTTCGTGTTTCTGCTATAGACAGCAAAAAAATTATGTTAATTTTCATAATGGTTATGTGTGTTTCATTCACTTCCGGTATTAGTATTTTCTTGAAATTTTCTCAAAACATTCGTCCCATAATACTAACTGATCATGCCAAATCTTATTAAATTCGCATAAGCCGTTTTGAATTTATAATAAAAAAACGATTTCAAAATTTTAACTTTAAGGCCGCATAGCGCCCAAAGTAAGCGACTTTGGACTAAGATAAGTTTACTTAATTCGGTTTATTTTGGTCTAAGGAATATGTGGTAGGCGTGTGTAAAGACCTTTTACAGACACCTTATATATGAAGCACTGTATAGCAACTTGATAAAAAATCACCGTCAGTACACCTTGTTAAAACAATGTTAGCAGTTCGTCAACAACGTTGAAAGATTATTCACACAAAGCGGTACAGTGCAGCGTTGAGTCATGTTATTGAAAAATCCTTAAGTATATTTTGTAAAGTAGAAAAATTAGCACAGCATTTCGGGTGGTCTGGATAAAATGAAGTATACATGCTAATACTTGAGTAAAGTAGGTAGATATTCTCATACACATACAGAGTGTATCAGCCAAATTGAATAAATTTGATAATAATAATAATATAATATAATATAATGTATATTTGCAATAAAAAAATTACAAAAATTGTCAATTGTCAAAATGAAAGTAATACAATTGTCGAACAGATATATGTAAATATATGTAAATGACTAGAACAGAGACAAGAATGAACAAGAAAAAATGACAAAGAGAGACGGAACTATGATGTCGTGTGCCGCATATGGTCGATGTACTCCTGGATGGTATAGCACTCCATCGCCACTAGTAAACATTTCGTTTTATTTTTAAAGCGTTTTTCAGGGAGCTCAACAATAGCAGATGGCAGCACATTATAGAGTTTTGGTCCCCAGTAATCGATAGAATCTTGTGTGCTTGCGAGTCTGTGATGTGGCGCTCTGAGTTGATGTTGGTTTCTCGTTGGATAATTCTGGTGATCTCCGTTGACCGAGAAAGAACCTCTGTTGTGGTGCACGTAAAGGAGTACATTCAGGATGAAGATCGATGCTAAGGTAAGCACTCCCTCCCCCCTAAAGTGGCCTCTGCACGACTCACTATAGCTCAGGTTACGCCACGATCTTACAGCCTGCTTTTGTAAAATAAAAATTCTAGATGCCGCGCTCGAAGATCCCCAGAGAAGCACACCAAAACTAAGTAGAGAGTGGAAAGCAGCAAAGTACACAGTCCTCGCGGCAGCATGCGTTGCGACCCTGCCAATCCTTCTCACGGCGTATAGGGCCGAAGTCAATCTGGTCGCGAGCATGTCTATGTGGTTTGTCCATTTTAGTTTAGAGTCCATTTCTAGCCCCAGGAAATTTACATGCTTATTGTCTGCGAATTTTGTTGTGAGTAGCAGCTTCTGAGTTTTTTCTTTGTTATTTTTTAGCTTATTTGCAGCAAACCAGGCGCAAGCGTCCTCCTCAGCGCTCTCAGATCTAAAGTCAAGGTCCTGAATAGTCGATGCTTGGACGATTAAGGACGCGTCATCAGCATAGAGGCACATTTCGGCGCACTGGACATTCACGGGGAGATCATTTAAATAAATAATGAAAAGTAAGGGGCCAATAATAGATCCTTGTAGCACACCGTATTTTATGTCGTTTGTGCGTGATAATGCGTTGTTCCACATTGTGACCTGCTGTCTGTCTTCCAGGTATGATCTCAGGAGATCAAGTGTGTTCCCTCTGATACCGTAGTACTCCAGCTTGCAGATCAAAATTTCAGGACTTACCGAGTCAAAGGCTTTTGACAAGTCCAACATGCTAATGTGTGAGTACTCGCAGTTGTCAAATCCCCTCTTAATGCAATTTACTGCCGCCAGGATACCAGTTGTGACTGAGCGACCCCCCCCGATACCCGTGTTGTTTATCCGTAAAGAAATTCTTCTTCTCGAAGTACCCTATAATCCTGTTTGCGATCGCCTGCTCGAAGATCTTCGACATGGCAGGCAGATGCTGATTGGGCGATAATTCTCAAGAAGATTCCTGTCTCCTTTCTTAAAGACAGGTACAACTTTTGCGAGTTTTAGCTGCCCTGGAAACACGCCCTGTTCCACACACAGATTAAAAATCACGGCAAGAGCCTCACTAATCTCACCCCGAATGTGATAATAAATAAATGGGTGCGAAGAAACGCTCGAACACGCCAATCGACGCTGTGCATATTTTTTAACACAAACCTTTCATACATGGTGTGTCATGTAACCGTGGGCAATACCAACTTTTTTATTTTAAATGCTACACCCTGTATATTATTAGATTTTTGGATTCTTTAGAAAATTCTAAACATATTTCATGTACATTTTCCTATACCTATCTTCAACTGTTTCGGAAATATTTAGTGTTTTCAGTTTTTTTTTTTTTTTTTTTTTTGAAAAAAGTAACATTAAAGAAAAAAGATTATAGTAACCTGTTTACTTCTTGATATTGTCAACAGACAAAAAAAATAATTTTCACAAATTCTTTTTATATTTGATGCAGATAAATTGTTAAATAATAGTTTGTTAAATTTGTTTATTACATTCGAATTTACTATCAAAAAGTATGTTGTTCCATTTCTTTTGGAAAAGTCCGTACCTTTCTTATTTACTTCTAATACTAAATTGTAAGAGTAATTAATTTTAAAAACAAAGTAATATTTGACTAATATTTCCAAAGATGCCTTGCGTACTACAATTGTGTAACTGTATGCCATTAATTTCTTTTCAAAATACTTCCATATTTATTTCTATTAAAAGATTAAGTCATTTCCTGCTGCATTGGCAGTATAAAAGGAGCTAGGATACTATTAATTTTTTTTTATTATCTCATTAGCACACACCCAGATGTACTTGAGATGCCTCTGCAAATATGTCTACTATCATAGGCATCTAATACTAACGCTATACTAAACGTCTTTATTTCATATGTGTTAAACACACGCATTATATTTAGCAAGTTATCTTGAACATTACATACGGTGATTAATTTCTGTTTTTCATTCAATGTCCATTCATATTTTACATTTTTATTTTGATATTTTTAAACGGCATTATTATTGAAAATCTATTTTAGGAAATTTAATTTCAAAAGATTGGTAGGTACTTTTGCTTCCTTGCTTTACATTTGGAGCTAAAGTAAACAAGCAAAGCCCTAGCGCAAACCTTGATGGCATGGTAAGTAATGGATTTTGCTTGATGAAAATAATTTAATTATTTTCTGAATGCACAAATCAGTATGGATGTTTGTAAGGATAATAAATATATTGTATTTTCACTTGTATATTCATTCGTTTAATAATAATTCCATGCAAGCTATTGTTTATTGACTTAAAAATTCAGCACCGTCAACTTTTAAAATTTTCTAGTGCATATTCTATATATTCGAGTCTGAAATCGAGCACTCGAATACGTAGCGATTAATAATAATAATAATAATAATAATATAAATATATTTGCAATAAGACCATTACAGAAAATTGTCATAATATGTTTATATGTATTGTAAAATACATTTGTACACCACTTGTTTCACGGTCTTAATTAAATATAAGGCATAAGACAATCTATTTGAGAGGCCGTCTCAGCTGTATTTACCGCAGTTTTGGTTTTGTCGGCAATGTCTTGGGAACTTGGTGGGAAAACACCAGAAGTGAAGTGTAGTTTGCATACAAACAAATTTCGACGTTTCCGATATTGGATGGTAGATCATTAACCTAGCCACAATATTAGGGCCACTTACTAATACAACGATTTTATAGAAATATTGGAACGAATTAATAATTTAAACACATAAATTTATTGCAAAGTATAAGAAAATTATGCGTACACACAGTATATTAATATTTTGTTATTCCACCCTTTGCCTTAATCACATCCTTAATCCTTTGCGGCATACTGTTGATGCAAGTTGATGATATAAACTATCAACATTTTCAAGGTGGCCCTAATATTGTGGCCAGGGACTATATATAATAAACAGTAGCGGCCCCAGTATCGATTCTTGCGGAACTCCACACCCGATGTTTCCCAGATTGGAATGCATGCTGTTCCAAGACGTCAATTGTGTTCTGTAGGTAGGATTTTAACAAGTTGAGAGATTACCCCTTACTCCATAGTATTCTAGGTTGTGTAAGAGGATATCGTGATTTCCTGAGTTGAAGGCTTTCGTCAGATCAAGCAAGGTCATGTCAGCACACGTGCCAGAGTCAAAAGCCGCATATATTTGCTTTGCCATCTGCGATTGGTATTCGAGTATAGCGAGTTCTTTCAGAATCGAGTAAATCGGGTTTAGAATTCGACTCATCCTATTACTAGTAGCAACTGTCGCTGTGAAATTAATTGCTACAAAAAATTGCCAATGTAAGAGCATGCTTGTAGCCAGGGCTCAATTTGTGATCATATCTAGACGCAGCATGAAATGATGATCTTCAGTTCAGGGCAGAAAGTTTTAATTTTTAATTTGTTGAAATAAAAAGCATTTAAAATGATTACTGTTGATTTTATTCATATTATCCGAAAAAAAAAGAACATTTTATCCCTAATATAAAAGAGAAGAACTGAAGGTATTTTAGTAGTATAAACTTCTTAACTAAGTGTAGGTATATTTAGGTATGTTAGATCTGTTGCATTTTGTAAACTTACGCCACATATCACTTAGAATGATTTCTTTCATTGGAAGAAATATTCTTTAGACCAAGGAAAGAGAATCAATTTCTTTTTAAACGAATTAATATTCGTTTTAAATAAGTGTTTCTTGAGTGTATATAATAGGTTTTAACAGATTTATGATTTAAGTAAGTTCTATCAGTGTAAAATTATGTCATTAGAATTAAAGTATGAAGAAAATGATCAAAAATAATATGAGTGCATAGGGAAAAAATATAATACCTCTATTTATATTTTTCCCCTATGCAATCATTTTATTAAGGAAAAAGTGGGTTTTGGATGTCGATGTAAGATAACTAAGTTTGGAGAGACGCCACGAAAACAACTCAATCAGATTCACCGAGCAGAAAACAAGCTGATTACAAAGTTCCATGATGATTTAGCTTATTTTCAACAAAATATAGAAGCAAAATTTGTACTTAAAAATTATACATATATAAAAAAGAAAAAAAACTGGTACACCTTGATAGTAATAATAATTAATAATAGTTTGCAATACTAAAAATAACGTTTAAAATAACAAAATATTCGAAATGAGATTTCCTTCTTGAGCTGTAGCAACATATACAGGATGTCTCACCGAACTGGCTCACTAGAATTTTTTGAGCGTTTTGAATAACATCAAATATAATATTTGTATAACTTATTTTGAGTTATTTACATCGTATTTGATTAAATGTCATAACTTTGTAATAATTTGCCCGTTTTAAATTTTATATGCAGCTTGAATTTACTTGTGTACAATCATAAATGGTTCCGCATTCGAAACACACGCGCCTGCAGTAAAATTATTCATTAATAAAGTTAATAAGTTGAAAATAGTAGGTATTGTTTGTAATTGTTAGTGTTGGAATCCATGGAACAGTAAAATTGCTATAATCAAGTGAAACAAAATTTCAATATTATCGGCGGTATGTACTCTAAACTATATCTAAATGAAAAACGCGAAGATAATTTTGAATCAACATAATAAAATAACCTTTCAAAAGCTATGGGCTGTAGAAAATATCGTCTCTTGTATTTACGTAAGTATGAGAAAGAAAGTAGAAGCACACAACAGTTGAAGTTGAGCATGAGTTGCTATTTCAAAAGCGGAAGATATGTATATCTTAATTATTAAGAAAATTTATATCTGAAGCAGGATGAGCCCAGTTTGTGGGCGAATATTCGCAAGAGAGTTTCTGGTCGTGTGTTAGACACTATTTTTTGCACCGATATTGGAAATAATATAAAATTAATACTAATGATAATAAGTAATTAAGAAATTGTGTAACGAAATTTCTGTATCATCAGATCTACAATAATCACAGAAATTTCAGTAATTCGGCAACTAATATGCTAACTTTAACTACGCGACTTTTTTTATATGTAAATGGTATGTTTCCGGACGATTTAAGGTATTGCAAAATCAGTGTTTGTGGATGGAGCAGTAGTACTCTTTTTATTTCTACCCAATCATTAATAGAGGAATATCTATTCGTAGTCACCGAATTCTATGATTGTTTTTTGAAAAGAACGTTCTACTTCTGTCCGGTTTCATACCTGATTGAGTTATCATATCCCCCAATCTACATGGCTCTGATTTTACGGAATAACTTAGTCTAGCTACCACAAGATCGTGCTTCTCTCTGCTGTGGAATTCCCGCTGGCGTGTTTTTAGACTAAACTTCTCTAATGAACGGAAGACGGGGTCTTATTGATTGCCCACCTGGTTATCTGATTGGTTTGGTTTTGTTCTTACTAGATTATTATCTTAAATCTATTTAAATAAATTACGAACACAGATGTCTAAGTCGTCTGGTACACATTTTTCGAGGTTCAGTAAACAGACTGCCTTCAAAACTTTGATTTTTTAGAATTCCATGTTTACTGCTGTAAGATATACATTTTGGCTAAAAAATTACGATACTTCACATATAAAATAGAATAACAAAGGATAATTAATTAACTTATTGATTATGCTTTCGAATTTTCTTTAAGTATTTAAGCATATTATATTTGCTATGTGTACGTGCACTCCGCGTAGTCAATCCTAAGGAGGCTTATAAGACTCAAAGATATTAAAACGAGAAACGATGAAATTAAAGTATTTAAGCAGATTATGCCAGAGGAAATGGTAGCGAATTAAATCCAGCATATCGATGCAGTTAAGCTAAACAAAAACAGTAAGTTACATAAGGGTTTGGGATTCATTTATAGAATACATTGTCTCCTCTTTATGTAGAACCAATGTGCAGAAATTTTATAACATAGAAATAGGGTTACGCACATAAAATGATACCAATTCCAGTGAATTATTTTTACGAGACGAAATTTAATAAGCGAACGTAAGTCTCTTGAAAATGATACTCCGCCTCTTATTTCAATGTACGAGAAAGGTTTTGCTATAAACGAGATTGGCGCGAATAAAGTGTACGGACTTAAGCTTTCACTGGAATCTTAAAATGGTTCTTTCGGGATTCGACCGGAATTACATGGATTGGGAACTATACACATTGGTACGTATCAGAATGAGCGGAACTGTTTCGACTTTGTCCTTCTGCTCATGTCGATGGAAAAGTTTATTTCCTGTGAATAATTTGCCGATGTCGATAATAATAATACTTCTTTATTATTCAACAGTACAAACCTATAATAGGATAAACTAGCACCGTCGATAAAGTAAGGCACAATATTCGCGACAGAGTTATTAAATGATTTCATTTTTATAAAAGACACTACGTCAGCGAAACGGTAACGTTAACTTGCTGAATAGAATAATATCCCTGCTCTTTCCCGTATAGGATGATGCCTCACATACTATGAGTCGTTTTCTTACTTTTAAAAAATAACAAGAACAAAGATGCGTGTAATAAACCATACCTATTTTTCAGGTAATGCAAACTGCTATTCAGCAACCATTTTCCTGGGTCGAGACCTACAGCCTCTCATAGAATAAAGGAATGACATTTGAAATAGTATGTTGCGATTAAGAAAATAATTTTAGGGAACAAACAAAGAAATTTTTATAATTTTCTGCTTTGAATAATATTTTGCGACAAAACTGGTATAAAGTGCTCTTTATGGACGAAAAAGCTTTCCAATCAACTTACAGTGGTAGGGTATATAGACAGCGCAGAACAAGATTTAGAGTGTGTTAGGCTACAATTAATAGGTCCGCTG
This sequence comes from Cetonia aurata, assembly GCA_949128085.1. Taxonomy (NCBI): domain Eukaryota; kingdom Metazoa; phylum Arthropoda; class Insecta; order Coleoptera; family Scarabaeidae; genus Cetonia; species Cetonia aurata. The sequence continues at coordinate 8,221,803 of OX421885.1, forward strand.
CAATTATTTATAGGAACAATTTAGAAAATATTATGTTGTCAAGTGTTTCCCAATATTTTACTAACCGTAATTTAATTTATCAACAAGATAACTGTCCAGTCCATAATGCAGCTATGGGAATGAGTTACCAAAGACCACAAAATAAAGTGGAAACTTAGATGCAGTCTTTGAAAAGTCCAGAGATTAACATAATGAACAATTTGTAAGGTATAATGATAACAAAAAATGTGTAGTGCAAATTTTTGATCAGTTAACAGAGATGAACGAGGTACAGGATACGTGAAATGAACTAAGGGATAATCCTATTTTAAAAAGATATCTGTACCTACTTGCTCCTCGTAAGTTGAAAGAGGAGGTTCGCCCTAAATTCGTTTGGTCGATTCGTCAGTTGTCAAACGGTAAATTACAATATCGTGGAGGTTTGAATAGTGTTGTGATTTATTTACGCCGTTACAATAAATTGTTAACCCCAAAGTGGTAGCAGCGAGTCGAAGAAAGTTCAGGGTACGGACTACGCAACGAAACAGTGAAAGTGCATCACAAATCAAACGTTTATTTCTATATAACAAGTGTAAAAGACATGGAATATATACAGCAAAAAAGTAAGTAAAAAACTACATGTGCAATCATATATAGCATGCACAGTCACAAACATTGAAATATTCGCGCGGCTTCGTTAACGTTCTTTGAAATTTAAGCGCGGTTCTAATTACCTTGTTCGGTGGTTGCAAATAAAACTCTGGGAGCGCCAGAAGCTGTGCCGGTGCAACGGCCAGAGCGGAGAAAAATCGGTAAAATGCCTGCGAAAGTGGGCTTTCCCAGCGCTACAATCAAACCGGGAATAAGAAGCTCGACTGGTGTCAGAAGCTGTGCCGACACGCCAGTCAGAGCGGACGGGAAAGATGTCTGTGTTACGTCACTGAGCTTTGCCAACGCTACAATCGGACCGGGATTAAAGAGCTCGACGTGTATCAGATGGCTGTGCCGACATGACAGTCAGAGCGGACTGGGAGGAATTTGGGGACTGGAACTGAATGCCAGCGTTAACTGCGCTGTTTAAATACGCTTGCGGTTCTCCCCATGCGGTCGCGAGGGTGAGATCATTAACCAAATAGAAACTCGAAATAAAATAACAAGCGGTAGCAACGCTATCGCCCATGGGAAAATCAATTAAAATAAAAGGAATTAATGATTAATTCAAATTAAACTTAAAACTGGACACTGAAATAGATTTGTACATGGAACGGCACGTTACAGGACAAGAGTATGTTTGTTGAGTGTCGTAAGTGTTTGAGGAGAAAATATTGATTCTACCCGTTGGAATTCTGAGTGTTTTAATCAGAAGGGTATTGCAATTTGGCACAAGAAAGTACAATTATTAATGAAGCAAGTCATTGATTATCCTTTGTTATCTTTTTATATTGATAGACATAAAATAATGTTCCTTATACAGATTCAGGTCTTCTTGAAAGGTATACGTATCATACTAGAGAAGCATATTCTAGCTTACTTCTAACAAATATGCATTAAAGAGTCTTCAGTGTTGACAAATTAGTGAAGCTCAGCTCAGATCTAATTAAAAACAGCACTACATGTTGTAAACAGACGACTGCCAGCCTTATTTGATCGTCAAACAATATGCTAACGTCAATGATTTCAGTATAGACTTTCACAATGCATAATAATATATTGTTAATTTTCCTGTATATTTTGATATCATCAGCGTAAGCCAGGCTAGCGCACTCTAATTATGTTAATAGATCTGTGATAAACAACATGAAGAGAAGGGGTGTTGATGTAAAAATTTGTCATACGTCTGTGCAGATGCTAAAGATGGTGGAGGATTAATTGTTATTAGGTCTTTTTTACACATGATATAATACCGACCTTAGCTTCTTATCCCGAGAACTACCCCATGTTACTGAAACTCTAACTACGAACAGCTATTTTAGACATAATATCCTGCGCACCGACACCTACATTCTATATTCAACGTATCCAAAACATAAACCAGTCCCTATCAATCCAATGCGTATCTCTTCAGTTGCAGTTCAACTGCAACGAAAGAAGCAGCCCTGAAGATGTCCCGTATAAGTGTGGATGAAACGTCGGCCAGAAAAAGTTCCAAGACGCGGTTCCAACCCGGAAATCAAGTAGTATGTAGCATGGTAATGTTACTGTTTGGTATATCAGCTTCTGAGTTGCTTGCTTACATACATTTAGTTTCCATAAAATTTGTTAAGGGGACTCAAAATACTTAAAAATATTATTCACCAATGAAGGGATTAACTAGATTGTTGCTATCCTACAAAATTTAAACGAATGGAGCTGAACCATTGCTATAATACAAGCGTTTGAAAATGACGGTTTTCTCGGCAATTTTTCTAAAACAAACCAGAGAAAAAATGTTGGGTATACGGCAAGATTTGTCATTAATAATAAGCAATACCAAATTGTGTAAAATCTTTTCGGAATACCTATCATTTGTTCTTTAGGTTGAAATACAGCAAGATTTGCTAAGGATGTTGATTGGTTTTTCAGGAAAGGGGAGATTGTTTATGTTGTATATTAATAAGCATGTCATGTTAAGATATACATGTAGTCTATGATTTTAAGAAGACACAATGGATGCGCAGACAACCATATAGAGGTGTATGTAGACTTGCATGACGCTCAGACAGTTTAAATAATATACTTAGTAAGAAACAAGTGTTTTAATTATCCAGAAGATGTAGCATTGTAATTCTTGAGGTCTACCGCAGGAGAAATAAGCGGTCCTTCCAAACACTTTTTGAAGCACAAAGTGTGTACCAAATTAGAAAACCTATTTCTGATACACGATGCTAATGTTAAGACGATTGGATTAGCAGTTTACAAATTATCAAGAAAAGAACCAGTGTTGAAACCTCTTAATATATCTGCAAAAAATAAGAAAATCTTTCAACTGAATTACTGAGTAAAATTAATTCGAATGGATTCACTTAGTTTTGGGTAAGACATTATCACATCTTGAAAAATTATAAATTGATTAAAGAACATTATTCAAGTATATTCATATGCTTTTTACGTATGTTGATGGCTGTTATTAACACTGCACTAGCGAATTATCATTAACATAAATCAAGTAAATTGGATTATTTCTTTAAGCATGGATATCAGACATCTGGCGTTATAAATTTATTCCTGCCAATACCTTTTAAGAATTAAATCAGATTTCACGTCAATCCACTACGACATGGGTTCCTTAAGAATAATTGCTGTAACTAATCTATACTGCCAGTCACCGTGGCAATGCTGATCTTTGTAGAACATATGTTTCTGCATTACCGTTGAAAAAAGCTGTTTGGAGAAGCTAATTAAATAAAATACTAAAGAAATTGTTTCTTAGAATACCTATAAGACTGGAACCTATTGTAAATCATAATTAAGTATACGTTTGTTGCAGGAGTTAATACTCAATTAAAAAATGAATTTAATGACATTTTATTAATAATTTCACTTAATTAGTAAATATAGTTCACATTAGAAAAGTATAAGAATTAAAATTCCTAGACAGCATACAATTCAGTAACAATTAATTCAGTTACAAATGAATAATGTATAATCGACGCCCATTTTTAGTGGTATAAGTTCATCAAGTATCAATAATTTTTATTGCAATAATGTTAATCCAATTATTATGATTAAATGCAGTTTAATTAAGATGACTAAATTAATTCAAGAATTTTTAGTGTATTACTATCTATAGCTATTGTTTCATAAACAGAATTTGCGTTTATTTTGTAAGAAACATTTTCTCGACAAACAATTACAATAAATACCGAACATTTCTAATAGGAACAAAAAAAAACAAACAATGCTATACGCTTGACAATGATGAGCTAATGTTAAGCAAAATGACCTAGGACAATTTTCCAGTGTTGCGCACAATTTCAAGTCCGTTGTTAATTTTACCAGGGGCCTATCAGTAAATTACTAATTAACGCAAACCATTAAGAATGCAAATTACCATTGAAATCTTTAGCTCTTGTTATTAACTCTCTTACTTTGTCGTTATTATCTAATATTATTTGATATTATCTTTCAATTATCTGATATCTGTATCCTTGAAGCTTTATAGGTAAATGTCGTCTTAATTGGATGGATAAATGAAATTAGAGTCAATGCAATAAATAATATATGATCTTTTTTATCAAGGTAGATCAAAACAGAAACACAGTACTATAACTAATAGAGTGCTGTTCACAAACTAGTTATAAAGAACTTATCGTTAATTTTATTTAAACACCTGTTTCATTGCAGCCCAACAATCCATCAAAAAGTTAAGACGCATAAGACGCATATTTAGATTTTCCTCACGGATTCAGACATATTTATTAATCTAATATTGAATTTCTGTTGGAAATGGAAAGATAAATTATATGGAATCAATAAACAAATGGCGGAAAACCAAAGAATGAAGGTACTCAGAAACTTGTGGCAATAAAGAGTAAAATATGTATCCCAACTGTGTAAAAATGTCGTAGAAAGGATATCCCTCTTTCTCGCGGCAATATTGGAAAGTAGTGAATAGAATGTTTTTCATTGTCATCAACATATTGCCATCCACATTTGGAATGCACAGATTTGGCTATAAAAGGCCAATCTATTGAGAATTATGAAGCCGTGAACGAGCGTGTACGTTTCAATACTTCTTTAAAAGTTTGCGCATGTATGTTACTATTAAGAATACATAAAATACATATTTACGTTAGTAATACTCATATATTTAATTCAAAACTAAGGTGGATATGTACCATTATATCTTTGAAGTAAATAAGTTAAAACAGTTTATGTTAATTTATCGTTGCAAACATGAACTACAACTTAAACCAAAGAAGTAATACGTCAATTTGTATTACGGCCACCGTAATACAAATGGGTGTAAAATGTTCTCACTTTGCGTTTTTAATGGGACTTATCGTTTTTGAGAGCGGCTCCTTTATAAAGGGTGCGCCATTAGTGTGTCGGCGGAATTTAGCACGAAAACTAGGAAAGATAGGAAAGTGAGATTTTCTGTATGTATATAGTTGATCAATGCGCATATGGTAAAATTATTGTTAAATATACAGGGTGTTACAAATTCGCAGAGCCACTTTCAACTTTTTTATTTTAAATGGATTGCTATATTTTTTAATTATTATTTCGATAGCCACCTAAAACATCTTTGCAGTGATATATGGTTATGTGCGCTTCTGACTGTTAGTTTAGGCTATATTGCAAATTTTGTTAAAATTTTGGCAATTGCGACTTTTGAGATTTTAACTTTTATCTTAAAAACTGTTTTAGTCTCGCGCGTGAATCTTTTGTTATGGATTTGGGGGCTAACAGTTAGCATGTTTCAAGGTGGTATAACTTAGAAATATATACAGGGTGTTAAATATGTCATGGAACATTTTTCGAAATTCAAACGCATTTCTTTCGATTTTTTGAAATGGAACCTATATTTTCCAATATAATCAGCAAATTCCTTGTAAAACTGTCTTCAAAATTTTCAGTATTTTCGAAGATATTATGGAACATATGTTTAATAATAGCAATTTACCCCTATTCATTTGTTCTTTTTTATGTAAGTTGTTTAGATTATTTATAACGTAATAAAAACAAACCGTACGTGACACAAAATTATTTTATTTTTTACACTTTTAGATATATATAATAATTTTAAATCAAAAGATGCTCAAATATGTTGCTGAATAGAGTTCAGCTACGTGTGTATGGTCTGCCTTACATTTTCAAATATACATATTATCATATTATCCACATTTAACTGAAGAAAAGCATTTCTTATGCGTTTGTGCATGTTGTCTGCCGTTGCATCGGGTGTCATGCATATGATGGTTTTTTATAGTAGGCCGTAGAAAAAAATCACAAGGGGTCAATCTGGTGATGCGGTGACCAACTTAATGAATCCCAATCCTTCTATTAATAAATACCTTTATAGGGTGCGCCTTTACAGCAGCACCGTAATGTGTGAATCCACAATCGTATTGGTGAGATCCATAATCTCTCCATAAAGTTCCTATGGACTTTTAGCAGTATTGGTAAACTATTTAAAAAAAAGTTTCTATAAATCTCATAAAAGGTATTGTCAAAGAAGAATGGATCCAAAACGGTGTTCCCTGATGCTCCCCCTCCCCCCCCCCCCCCCGTTTGTGTTGATATTAAATGGGTTTTGTGTATCATAGTAGTGTGAAGTTTTTCTGTTTATTATTCCAGAATTGACAAATATTGCTTCATCTGTGAAAAGCACAATAATCTAGAATATTTATTATTCTTAAAATGCGTGTGTAGTAAGCCATGGTGAATATTAATTTTATAAGGGTGAAACTTATGTTTCTTTAGAATTCTCTTCGTGATAGTGGGATGCAATTCCATGATGTTTCGAAATTCTCCTTGTAGAGATTGGCGAATTTTCCACAACGGATTTTCTATAACCATAGTTTTTGTCCTTCCATGTTTATCATAATTCACATAACCCGACCGAAGAAACCTTACCAACAAATTCTCAAAGCTTACTATCTGACGCTCTACAGGTAGGATAATCCGCTGTATACATTCTTGATGCTGATAGTGGATTTCTGTTGCGAGCACCAAGAACAAATATCATGTCTATGAGTTCCTCCTTGGAGAAATTTATTTTTAATAAATGAATTGAGGTAAGAAACATGAACAAGACGATATAATGTTGTTACCAGATTAAAGTAATATGTAATAACTAATAATCCACAAATAAATAATTCAAATATTATAATAAAATCATAAAACATTGTAAAACGCTATGACACCAAAAATAAACTACAAAAAACAACATTATGTGGGCATTTAAGCAGAGATTTGATGTTTCGTTATATTCTTAGCTTTTGTTTGAAAATCATGGCTATCTAAACAGATTTGGTGTCCCATATATTGACTATTGTCAACATATTTTCCATAAATTTGTAATATCTTCGAAAATACTGAAAATAAGTGTTACGTTATTGGTACCATTTTAAAGGTAATTTTACGAGGAGTTTGCTGCTGAAATTGAAAAATATAAGTTCCATTTAAAAATATCAAAAGCAACGCGTTTGAATTTAGATAAATGTGCTATGACATATTTAACACCCTGTATATATTTTGACGTTGCGCCACCTTGAAATATATAAATCGTTAGCCGCCAAATTGATAACCAAAGAATAACGCGCGACACTATAACCGTTTTAAAGATAAAACTTAAAATCTCAGAAGTCGCAACTGTCAAAATTATGACAAAATTTGCAATATAGCTTAAAAGAATTGTCAGAAGTGCACATAACTAATCACTGTAAAGGTGTTTCAGGTAGCTATCGAAATAAATACTAAAAAAATATAGCAATCCATTTAAAATAAAAAAGTTGAAAGTAGCTCTGGGAATTTGTAACACCCTGTATATTTGAAAATATTTTTACCATATGCGCATTGATCAACTATATGTATACAGAAAATCTCACTTTCCTATCTTTAGTAGTTTTTGTGCTAAATTTCGCCGACACACTAATAGCGCACCCGGTATAGCAGTCTACGCCCAGTACTCGCCAGGCCCATAAGGGCACAGTGCATCAACTAGGGTTTCTTCCTCCCCTTGGCAGTATCTGCAAAGAGCGTCATCTGCCAGGCCTATGCTATACATATGCCTATTCAATCTATAATGACCCGTCAACAAATTTATTATCATTTTGACTGTCTTGCTGTCTTTGCTCAGTAGGTCTAGTAAATTTACGTTTATGTTCCCTTAAGAACACCTTTACCTGTCTTTGTCCTGGTGATTTTCGCCACCATTCCTTGAACTTATTCTGCGTCCATTCGTTGATCGACTTTTTGATTTGCGATTTGATAATACCGAAGGAAGGGCTCCAACGAATGCCCTTAACGAACCTAGTCTGACCAGGTCATCCGTCGTCTCAGAGGGAAATTCAAACCATCCTCAATCATCACAATCACTCTGTATAATGTGTATAATATTATATATAATCGATGTTTGGGTTAATTTCTTCATTTTCCGTGAATTAACGTAATGCTGTATTTGTTTCTTGGTAATATCACATACACAATTCTTTACAAAATGGCACACACTTTCAAAGAAAAATTATAATTATTTCAAATCCGAATTTAAAACAAAATGTAATTTAATTTTTGATTATATATTAAAATAACCTTTCTTCAAGAATAAATGTAAGTTTGTAAATTCCATTGGATAAAGAACATACAGCCTATTAAAAAAAGGTTGTCGGATATTTTACCCAATTATAGTACTGGTGGAAATAAACAAAAAAGTCTTAGTCAACATGGGTCCGAAATTCAACTGTTTTTGACATATAGTCGATTGCATATTTTAAAATAAAAAAAAAACATTTTTCGGTTTTGAAAATAGTTCCCTTTGTCAAACAACTGATTGTGACTTAAAATTAGTTCTGTCAGACATCTGTCATCAGATTATTTATCATTTGCGTCAATTTTTTTTTGTTCTCAAATTATGCATAAGTACACAAATGCAGAAATGGCCGATATGCATTTTATGTACGGTCGTGCGAATGGTAATGCCACTGAAGCACGGCGTATGTATGCCGAAGAATTTCCAAATCGGTTGTTACCGAGTGATAAGATTTTCTCAAAACTTCATATCCGGCTGTCCGAAACTGGTTCATTTAAAATTAATGGTGTTTCTGGTAGACCTAGATCAGTTTCTTCTCCCGCAGTAGAATTAGATATTTTGAGACGGGTAGAAGACAACGCAAATATTAGCACCCGAAGACTTGCCGCAGAACTGAACGTCAGTCATCCTCTCATTTGGAGAATTCTGCTGGAACAGCAGCTCTATTCCTACCACATTTAACGCGTGCAAGTTCTTGCTCCTCTCGATTATGATGCACGTAGGGTTTTTTGTCATTTGGGTTTTACGAAAGCTGGCAGAAACTCCTAATTTTGCGACTCAGATTTTATTTAGTGACGAGGCTGGGTTTACAAGAGACGGAATATTTAATTTTCATAACAATCACGTCTGGGCAGATGAAAATCCCCATGCTGTTGTTGAACTGCATCACCAAAACCGTTTTTCGCTAAATGTTTGGCTTGCTATTTTTGGAGACTGTTTAATTGGTCCAGTATTTCTCCCTAATCGTTTAACGGGACAAGTATACTTGGATTTTTTAAGAAATGAATTACCCGTTTTGTTGGAAGACGTGCCACTTTTTAACAGATTAAATATGTGGTTTATGCACGATGGAGCTCCTGCGCATTTTTCCATCGTAGTTAGAAATTTCTTAAATCAAGATTACAACGAGAGATGGATAGGACGGGGTGGACCAACTGCATGGCCTCCTACGTCCCCTGACCTGACACCTCTAGACTTCTATGTTTGGGGGCATCTAAAACAATTAGTGTACGCACGATCTGTAAACAATTTGGAAGAAGTCAGGCAACGAATCGTAAATTGTTGCGAGGAAATTGGGGAAAAGGTGTGAAGCGTGCTTAGAAATGAACGGTGGACATGTAGAACAATTTCTTTAGTTTTACTTTAAATAAACATTTGTTTAATTTACATTGCGATCAGAATTTCTTTGAAAATTTTTATCCTACTAAAACAATATGCAATCGACTATATGTCAAAAACAGTTGAATTGCGGACCCATGTTGACTAAGACTTTTTTGTTTATTTCCACCAGTACTACAATTGGGTAAAATATCCGACAACCTTTTTTTAACACACTGTATATGTATGTCCGAAACGTCATGAATAATAAACAATAATTCTACACACGATCGTCTAATTCGTATCTTATTCCGATATTACCAAGAAACAAATACAACATTATTATATCTAACAATAGTACACAATATTCAAATGTGGCAGGAAAATCTTAAAACAAAAGCATTTATCTCACACGCCATATTAATCTTGGATGCATTATTGTTATGCTGGTATAAGAGCATTGTTTACTTCTTAATTATATAAGCGCATTAAATATATGATAGTATCTACGTTCTTGCAAGGCCGATCAGTTCTTTATATTATAATTACTACACGTTTCTCCCATTTCTTGCATAGAAAATTCGAGCGATTTCACACAGTTTTATCGTTATATCTAGAAAGGCCTATCAAGCAGTATCATGTTTATTGGTTAAGTAATGAAATTCATCAAAATATGCTAAGAGAGTAGGCATAAGGCCAGTGAATATATTAACAATGTAGATTATATAATTCATTATAGGTGAATACCATTCCTCATATTCGGTATATACAGGGTCCTTGTTTCAGAAAAAAATCCGTATAAAGTTTAAACGTATTACCAACTATTTAGAGAGTCTCAAAAGTAATAAACAAATACTTATTTGATCCTTTTATATGGAACGCCTCTATACTTTCTATATTTGAGATCTGTGCTAAAAAGATAACACGACTTTATGTTAATGACGCCCTGATTTTCAACGGCCCATAGATTAAAAACTCTTGTTAAAATGCGCTTTTTAAAACTTCAGTATCGAAGAAAAGGCATTTCACCATAGAAAATAGTTTCCAATACGTTAGCTCTTTTTAGAATTCACGACTATTTTCTTACCTCGTTTGTTACAGATCTTTGATGAGACCATGATCTACATATATCCGATTGAATTTTTTTAAATTGCTGCTCAAATTTAATCTATTAAAAATCCAATCTGAGAAAATATAGGAAAACCATCCAGATATTAAAATGATGATCCGTAGTGTATTGAGGTTCTGAATGTTCGAGAGGAATTAAATATTAGAAGGTGTAAGACATTTCACATTATATAGTAAGAAAAGATGAAATGAACTTTAAGCAACTAATCATTTTTACTACTGAATTTGAGCAGAAAACTTTAATCAGCTAAAGCTTTTATTTCATTGACTACCTATTGTGTATTACTTGCGGGTTCTTGCTATGCTCGTATTTGGAGAAAATGTCGTAGTTATTTTCTACAAAAAGAACAGATTCCAAGATATAAATGGCTGGGAGGGTAAGTAGACTATTGTCTCTAAAAGCAGGTTTACAGGAATCTCTACTTTATAATTGAAAAACTGCACGAGTACAGGTCTTTTGCAGCACAAAAATTCCAGACCACTCGAACCTACGCAAGGTCTTGGATGTGTGGTTTCCAGGATAGGAGATTGTCAACTGTGAATCCAAGAAAGCGAGCTCGATCGACACAATTTATTACTTCGTCCTTGTGGTTTATGTTTAATTCTTCAGAAATTATTTTTGCTTTTTTATCTTTTATATTTTTTAGTGGCCTTTTCTTTTCTTGCCTCAAACTTAGTGGTGTATGGTACAGCATCTTCGCGTTTCCCTTGACATTTTCTTCCATCTTTCGTCCAAAGTTCTCCCATGATTTTATCTTTGCCTCCCTTACCATACTTTTCACTTTATCTCTTTGTGCTTTGTAGCGTTGGTAGTCGTATTGGTTTTTGTTTCTTCCTAGATATGGTTCCATAAACTTTTCTTCTCCTTTATTTCCCTTTTTATCTCGTTATTGCACCAATGTGTTAGTTTTTTTCCGTTCGTTATTTTACTTACTCCAAATGTTCTTTCTGCTGCTGTTATAATTATCTTTTTAAAACCGTCCCACATTTCTTCAAGTTCCAAGCCGTCTATCTTTCTGCTCCTCGACTTAATGTTATTATCCTTTGGTAGGTATTTCTGGTCTTTTTATTTTCTATCGTAGAATTATTAATATGTTCTATATATGACGATTTCTTTGAGTCCCCGATCTCCCGTTTCAGATTGTCGCAAAAATGTTTGTATGTTTCTTTTTTAATTCTGTTATTACATACTCCTTCATATAATTGTCTTTTTACGGCATATATCATACTGGCAAGATTTCGTTTAGGTGTCGAGAAAATTTAAAGCATTTGGTGAGGCGTAGTTACCTCATATACATATGCGTACGAGTGTGTGATTTGGCAACCCTTTATGTGTTATACATGCAAAGCCCGACTCAAGATGCTTTCGCCAGCACGGTATATAATACCGTATGGTTCGTTTGACTTAACATTGCTACCAGTATTGACAATGACCTAGATTTACTGAATAGAAAATGATATATTATATAAAAACGTATTATACATGTAGTCGGTGTCACAATCAGTGCTAACCATGAAATACTGGTTTACATTCTGATCTCAATTGAGTTGTGTATTGTTAGGTAAAACGGTTGTAATATTAATTTAAATGTAAACATATACGGTCTTCTCAGAAACATTTTGAGAAACATGTCAAATATAACTTGCTTTGCTTTACGAAGCCATTATAAGTATATCGGGGGCATATAGAAATAGGCTTTATTAGAGATTCCATAGGTTTCTAAGTCGTTTTACTACACAAAAGCTTAGATGTGCTTATTTTAATGTTGCAGTTATTTTTTTTTTTAAATATTATTGTATTAAAATTGTTAGAATTCAACATTTGTTTCTTGTGATGAAACAATTTTCTGATAGATACAATATAGATTTTCGCAACATTACAATAGAACCGCTTTCGAATATAAAAGTTCAGATATACATATTTGCTTATGTAAATTTTATGAAAACGCTTTTATTATTTGTATGTTTCCTCTGTAGTAATTTTACAACGGAAATTAACGCTTTAACTGTAGTTGATGTTACAAACTCTCACTTAGCGTTGTAATAAGAATGTGGCAAATGACAGACATGGTAAGTGATTTGGTAATGTACAATGGAAGCAGCGTACTTGAAGTCATCATGTCAAGCCCAGTGCCTGACTACTGACATTTCTTTGTGTGTGTTAGTTCTCTGTGCTGCTTCAGTTTACCATTTATATAAATGATGTACAAAGCCAAATTTTCATCATTGTTACTTTACAAAATATATAACTTTGAATATCTCATCTCAAAAAGTCTCACTTTAAACATGTTAAATATAGTGAACTTTGTTATAATACACCCTAAAGAGACAATGGAGAATTATATAATAAGAATAAAAGCATACTAATTTTATGTAAAAAAAACAATAGGTAAATTGACATATTAATTATATCTAATTGTAATTGTAATTAGATAGCCTGCATATATACACACCCCACACAAAAGTGTGGGAACACCTGATATCTGGTTAATTATGGTTTCTCTTCAAAAATAACCGTAAGAAAAGCTTTTGTATTTTTTTCTAGTCTGTGACATACTTTGATTTTCAACAACTATCACATGTTTGGAGATATGACGCCATCGGTAGTTTTTTTAAATGGATCACTTTGTATCTTTTGACATTTTCGGATATACACTGCTTCAAGAATTACAATGATGTACGGTGTGGTGGCTGTGCGACCGTCAAAATCTGGTCGATTTTTAACATTTCCCATTTGATTAAACTTTCGCGACACCCTTGAAACTGTTGATTAAGAAATACTTTTATCAGGAAATGTGGTATTAAAAGTATTACATGCATCTTGTAGAGATCTCTGCCTGTCTCCAAAACCAATCATCATTAACAAACTAATTCTTCCACGTTCTGTTAGTCCGCTGATAATGAACAACTATTTTATTATGACAAAACTATCTGTCAATACTGACAGTTTCCATGACAATTGAAAAATGCTAATATTCTTTTTTCTAATTGGATGTTGCAATAAAGCTAAAACAAACGACAACGCAGTGTTGATATGAATATTACAGCATACTGTGCTGTAATGAGATATTAACGTGGGTGGGGGGTCTCTTGCCGAAACGTAATATAGGCGATTAATGTGCAAATTAGAAAAAATACTGTAAAAAACGTGTGCCACAATGAGTAAACGTCATTGTGATACTTGTGTTTTAAAATACTATATCAGATGTATCCGACGTTTTATACACCAAGCCGTACATCATTTTAATTCTTGAAAAAGTGTCTATCCGAAAATGTCAAAAGATACAGCCTGATCCATTTAAAGAATTACCGATGACGTCATATCTCCAAACATGTGATAGTTGTTGAAAATCAAAGTATGCCACAGACTAGAATAAAAATACTACAAAACCTTTTGTTAAGGCTATTTTTGAATAGAACCCATATTTTAGCCAGAAATCAGGTGTTCCCACACATTTGCTTAACCCTGTATATCGTATTTTGATGTAGTCGGAATGCTTAATTACTACCTCTAAAATTTGACCCAGGTAGTGTACACCTATTCCAGTGTGTGTTTCGGAAGAAAAGATCGCATGCCAAAGGCTCGAGAGATAGGACGTGTATTTTTTTGGGGCGCGAGCCGGTTGCGTGGAAATCCGCTGTGCGATTCGAATGACGTACACTACCGGTCAACAGTGTTTACCCACCCTTAAAAGTATTACAAAAACAATTCAAAAACTAATTATAAAATAAACCTTTATTCTGTACTAAATAACTGTATCTCGTATTTACAGTTTAATAATACAAATATTTTGATAACGATAAAATATAGTTTCTTTGAATAATGTCCAATTATACAGGTGGGTAAGTGGCTGGTAGATAGCTATGAAGTCGGTAAGCTACTCGCTTCCGCAACCCGTTAGTACTGCCTCAGTACCTGCGCGCCCGCACTACAGACGGAGCGATACGTTAAGTGATAATATAATTATGATAATGATAATGTAATCAATAATTTATGTAATAAATTATTTATTCTATATGTCTAAATATTATTAGGATTTTTTGTATATGTACCACAGGTAATGCGCCGCATATACAGACGGTGATTTTATGAGATTCTATATTTCCAAATATAGCGCTACTATTGTGTTTTTGATTGTAAGTAACGTGTTTTCCGCGTCCTAGCATCGACTCTAGGTAAAATTATGGCTTTTTGATCTATTTGAAGCTTGAAAATCGGACTAATATTACTCCTTATTGTTATTGGATGATCATTTTTATTAATTACCACACTTTCAGATAGGTTACGATGTGACTAGCATAAAAAAGTTAAAGACTCGCGCCAGAATCTTTACCTCTAATAAATCGATAAAATCTAGGGATAATTGTGGATCAAGGGGTTGGAATAGGCCCTTTACGCGATCCCCCCCCCCCGCTCCAAGCGATAAAAAAAATGCAAGAAAAACTACAGGTATATGAAGTACGTATGCCGTCCATATTCAATCACTCAATTCACATCTACGGAAGAGCTTAATTATGTGTTCTTTTTATTGTTCTACAATTGAAAAAGTAGGTCTTATTTTGATTACTCTACTGGTAAAGGGGAGTACACAATACATTTTTATATCGCGCGTAAATATTGCGATCGGGTATCTTTATTATTAAACAGAAATATATTACAAGCGCTATATATATTTCTGCCCTAGATTCGTTGTTGGTAACTCATACCTTACGTATCGCCTTTCCCTCATCTTTCAAAGATTCCTACGTATTTTTACTTCATATTTTTTTTAAAGAAAGTATCGATATTCTCCAAAGGATACAGGTAGTACTGCTCCTGTTATCAAACTGCATAATAATAAGAGAATAAAAGGAAGCAATAATTAAAATCTCAGTTCCTTTTTTTGGCTATTTGCATTGGCGGTGGAATTAAATAAACTCAATGGTCTAGTGTTCCATCTAATACCTTATTCAGAACATGAGAAGATCATATTCATAAAACCGCGATTGCTTGATTTTACTAGCTTTATTGGAATGTGTACACTGTCGGTAGAAGGGCCAGTCAGCAGACAAGACATAAAATAGCAGATGGTAGCAGATTTTAAACATCAATTCGAGGTAGATTGCGCTTTCCTCTTTGACACACGTTCTTTATGATCAGCATAAGAAGAAACTCAAGGCATCTGATGCTAAAATAATGAAGTATCCCCAAACTTACTTCAATTGACATAACTGACAGTGATAGTCATAGATAATAAATATGTTATATACACTAGTGATAGTTTCAGAACAACTATACTTTGATGAGTTTGGTATTATACATATATATATATATATATCGGCTGTCCTCAGCGCAGCCCTGTAGATTCCATTAGATGTAATCTCTAAACATCTGATTTAGTTCTACAAACAATTGAAATAGGCAAGAAGGCATTACAATCCACTTTCAAAAACATTACGTCAAAATACTATTTACTCAATATTTTAATTGAGTAAATAGTTTTACTTCGTTCTTCCATTTAAGTTTTCCTTAATTTTAAATGCCTCTGTATTTATTAAGGATGAATTATATTCCAATACTTTTCTATAATACAAAGAACAAAAAAAAAAAAATGAGATAGGTATGTTTTTGAATTAAGATAAATTTCGCCTGATGTAAAACTACTTGGGTAGCTTCAGGAGGTAAATAGTTGGTGTGTTTACACTACAGTTAGAAACTCCAGAGATACTCATTGTTTTTTCTGGGGATTTGAATAGTCTTCGATTACCTATTGTTACTTAAGAGAGTATTTCAACAAAGCTTTTATTCTTGGTAGGAGCAAGAGGACGTAGAGCAGTTTGCGCATAGCAAATATATACATAGAACTTGAGAAGCACTTAACTTAACTGTCTGGGTTTCGGTTAATAACAATAATAAGGAAAGTATCAAATGTCATTTTGATGTTATGTATTTGACAATTGAGAGTATTGATCTTTCGCTACTGGAAATCTTTTTATACAGTGACTATAAAAAATGTCTGGGAAAGCATAAAAAGTTTATGTGTCTTGATTCATTAGTTTTAGGAACAGCGGATGGTATCACCAAAATTGTGTTTTCTTTTCTTTTTTAAAGATTTGAAACATTTCAATTAAATATTTTTAATGATTCTCATAATCAATTATGAAATTCAGGGCTAATTCTAAATTTTAATGCCAATTGTGTAAAAATATGTTTACCGTAAACAACTACTACACAAAGTAGCGGCAGATATCTATTTATTTTGAATAAAAACCTTAATATTTCAGTTCCCCTAAAGTATAACATTTGTTTCCCCGAAATTACTACTGATATATTAAAGCATGATATAAAAATAACACTTTGTGTTTTGAAACAATATTCAGAAAAACGAAATATTAAACAGAAAATAACCGCTAGCGTATATCAAAAAAATGCAGTATATTTCCCGCATGTAACGAAAATGAGCATATTAAATATTTAATAGGTACGTCAATAACAAATATTACCTACTTTATTTAAAAACTGCAACGTTTTATTACATAATTTGAAAAGAAAAACAAACCCACATGTTTTAAATATCCTACACAATAAGTGAAAATTTTATTTTATTTCTGGTATTTTTTCTTTAGAATTTTAGATAGATCAAAGCTCTAAACAAATGTATTCATTCCCGAGCGCACAAACACGTGCAGACGGCCTCACTATTTTACTTCAATTTTATTGGTAAGGCTATGTTTATAGGACGAAAAGAGGCGGTACCAATTTAATAAATTCGGAAAATATTAGTCTCTAAGCAAATATACATGGTACGAAAATCTTCCATAAGGATGAACTATCAATGTATTAATGCTATTACTAACAATATCAAATTAAATATGTAAGCATGGGTGAAACATTATATCTTTATGTACTAACGGCAAGTCAAATGACTAACATTACATTCGCCAGTACAAGATCCAAGAGGGTCCTACCAGGACTGATTTACGTTTCTAGTAAAAAAACTATTTACTGAAATTTATCTGTAATTTATTTGTGATTTAATGTATAGTTGATGACAGTAAATAATAATACGGGTGTGAAGTTAGCAATAGATTTCAGCAATAGATATCTTTGACAACAAATAGCTACCTAAAACAAAACTGAATACCATATTCTATTAAAACGACATGATTTCTGTAAGAACCACTAATAATTAACCGTATGGTATTCGAAATTAATGAAATTTTTGGAAAGGTTCCGCCACCTGAAAATACCCACATCGGTTCGGAAAACATCTATTGCTATACTGATGGTCACGAAAATTCCAATTTTTTTTGCAAATTCCTAACGAGCACGAAGTAGGGAACACATAGGGCAGATATAAATCAACTCCTACTACCCTAACATTTTTTACAAATGATTGAACGACGGGCAACGGTGACACGCATTCAGAAAAATCTATTGCTAGGGGTGAAGCATATAATTCGCAAATAAATATGAAAGTAATCATCACAGGCTAATTACATTAAAAGGTATGAGCATCTGGACCAAAGTTGTACTTAATAATCTCTAAGAAAAATAAAAATGTATTACCCCGTTCATATAAGTACATACAATATTGCATCTATATTATAAATAAGAAAGAAAAAATAATTATATGAGCTAGAGTATGCTACAGTAAGCCGTTAGAATATCAAGGTCATTTCTATTTTTGTTCTATAAATTTAATGTATTGCTATATTTACTTAAAATGCGAGTATTGTTCCTTTAAGAAATCGCTCTTGTGGATACATGCGAAATATCTTTTATAAACAACGCCACTATGGTGCAGCTTTATTGCATATCGTCCAGATTTACTTTTGTACTATGGTACGTCGGAGCTTTAAAAGTTATATAGTTTGGGACTCTATTGTAAGGCGCTTTGAATTGTTTAGATACTATGGATACATTAAGTGATAACGAAGTACGCGTTACTCGTAACGCAAGATGAAAAGAATAGGGAACTTACCTGATACAACGAATTGCCAGTCACATAGGAGTTGATATAATGCGAGCCGTACTTCCTTATGAACGTCCAGACGGTATCTATGTCACCGACTTTGATATTGTCAATTTCCCGCGCTACTATATCCGACAAGTTCACATTGTTCGGTATAGGCGACAACTTAACCGTATCTCTAGTACGCGATAAACGCAACAGCACGTAACAATAGTCTCCGTGTACAAAAGACGAATTTATGCCCATGTTCTTAGCGATAGTATCGGCTTGCCAACTACCGCTGAACGCCCTCCAGGGTCTGTCCAACTTTTCGAAACTGTAATTTCTGAAATACGCCTGCAAGAGCTGCATGAGATTGTCGCAGAATTCCATGTGAAAGTCGCCGTCGAAGATGATCTTCTTCGCGCTCCTGGCGGGATGTTCGACCAGCGGCTTCATGTCGGAGAAGATGTCCACGGTGGGTTCTCGGAATATCCAATTCGAATTGCTTTCGTTCCGTTCGACGACCTTCATGCTGATGCTTAGGTAGCCGTAGCGCGTGAAAATGTTTATGGAGTGGCCGACGCGGAGTTGAGCGTCGAGGTCCTGGGCGTCTTCGGCGTCGGCGTAGAGTGCGGTCAGAAGCACGAGCAGCAGTGCTCGGCTCCACATCCTTGCCGCAACTGGCACCTGCACATATACATTAGACATCATTAGACCTTGGTTCGTGCGCGCGCCCACCTTCATCTCATTAATTGCAATTATCGTACGATTCTGATAGGATACTACCGGTTATATTGTGATAACCCAAGTCAAAACAACAAAAAAAGGAAGCTGTTAGGGCGCAGTAGTAAGAGAAGGTCTCATACCGTAATCATTAAAAGATTACATAACGTAATAAGTGGTAATTTTAACTCTGAAAACTTCCTAATCGTTTTTTAATCTTTATGTGTTTAGATACCTGAAAATTGTTTTTACCTTTGTTCACTATTTTGGCAAGTTTTAACAAAGAGAACAATCTTATCTTTTACACATAGTATTTTTTTAGAGATAAATTCAGTGTCCTTCATAAAGTCATCATCACATCTCGGCATACCAAAAACAAAAAATTGTATACATCTTAAAACCACTCACTTATTTAGTTAATTTATCTTTTCTTAAAGATAGCTTTCCAAATACCTTTAAAATTATGTAAAGTAGTTCCAGTTTATAGAAAGGGTAATTCACAATCCGTTAATAATTATAGACAAATTTCATTTAACTTTTCAAAACGTTTTGAATGCTTTTTAGATCGTTTTGCAAAATTTCAGTCAATAGGGTTCTCGTTCAAATAAACCAACAACTATATACAGCATTAATGGATTTTTATACCAGGCTGATTTCTGTAATTAATGTAAGTGAGAGTACCCTGTGGGCGCTTTTTGTGGCCTTAGTAAGGCGTTAGACTTTGTCAATCATAATGGACTTTTGTATAAATTATATTCATAACGTAGCGTAACATATACATAAATGGATGAACTTTTACTTAAGTAATAGATGTCAGTAAAGAAACTTAACAAATTATGCATTGCAGATCGGACTGTCGCAAGATCATCAGCTGTAGGTGTCCCGCAAGGTTCTGTGTTAGGTGTTAGGTCCTGTACTGTTTTTACTTTACTCTAACGATTTAAGTACTAATATCTCAGATGCTTTCTTGGTTATGTATATAGATGATAATATATTTCCTTATCTCTGGTAAATATGTGTATGATTTAGGTGTCAATTAACACTGAATTTGATGAATGATTAGTGTAATAAAAACTTGTTGCATTTGAATGCAGGTAAAACCCAGGTGGTCTGTTTTTACAGTGGGCAGTAAATATGTACTGGTCTGAAAGTGACTGTTGTCAATTTTTGGGTTTGACTATAGATAAACATTTAAATTGGAGATGGAGGATATTTGAACAATTCTTTTAATACAATTTAGCAGGTCTTTTAAACAATAAGATTAGATATGTATATTGTTCCCAGGGGATTGGTTTTGATGTATTTTGAAGTTAAGATATTAACAGAGAGTGTTCGTGTTCCAATCCTTTTTTATTTAAAATGTAAATAAAAGATTTTAAATAAAAAAGGATTGGAACACGAACACTCTCTGTTAATATCTTAACTTCAAAATAAGATTAGAGATCCTTCTAATTTATAAGAAATGTTATTATGCACATAATAAGCGATTCTATCATACGGTAACGGTAAATATTCCACACATACATGGTGGGGCAAAAGTAATGTCAGGTGAATTGGGTGCCATTTTGTTAGAAATAAGAAATATTAGGCTCTGTTTTAATGGAAACTTTATTTGAAGGTGTAAAATTGATGACATTAAGTTGAAAAAATTATATCGGTCAACCGCCTTCTGAGTTGATGCATATTTGTGTTCGTTTTACCACATTTTTAATTGCTGCTCGCAAAACGTGTGGCTCCAAATTGGTGATTTCTTCTTCAATGTCGGCTTTCAAGACCTGCAAAGTTTGTGGTTTGTTTTGGTAAACACGAGATTTCATAAAGTCCCAAAAGAAGAAGTCTGGTGCCGTCTGATCTGGCGATCTGGTTCAGTTTAAATCGCCAAAACGTGAGATTACACGGCCTGGAAATTGGCGTTTCAAAATCTCCATTATATTTGTAAATCTTCTTGGTATTTAACAGTCGGAGTTAAACACTATTTCAATAAGTAAAACGTTTCGGTTTATTTGTAAACCTTAATCATTTACAGTTGTTTAAAAAAAATTAAAGATGTATAAAATAAAATTTTTTGTATATAGAAATATATAACATTTTTTTGTTTTATTGATAAAATCAGTTTGTATTTTGTTTTAATTTGATGGTTTTTTCTATATACAAAAAATTTTATTTTATACATCTTTAATTTTTTTTAAACAACTGTAAATGATTAAGGTTTACAAATAAACCGAAACGTTTTACTTATTGAAATAGTGTTTAACTCCGACTGTTAAATACCAAGAAGATTTACAAATATATTTATATAAAAAGTCAAGAAAATTTGGAAG
Organism: Cetonia aurata; assembly: GCA_949128085.1. Classification (NCBI taxonomy): domain Eukaryota; kingdom Metazoa; phylum Arthropoda; class Insecta; order Coleoptera; family Scarabaeidae; genus Cetonia; species Cetonia aurata. The sequence goes on from OX421885.1 coordinate 8,243,441, forward strand.
AAGAAAATCTCCATTGTTGCCCGAGCTGAGACTCAATTCAGCAACTTGCGGCAAAGGAAAACTCGTTTAATATTTGTCTGTGGCACTCACCAGTTACGGTTACGGTGGTGCCGTCGGCGTCGCCGTCCTCAAAACAATAAGGACCAATCACTTTTTAACTGCAAATGGTGCACCAAACAGTCAATTTGAGGGGATGCAATGACTCTTCGTACATTTGATGTGGATTCTTCGTGCCCCAGAATGGGCTTCGTCGCTCATTAAGATTTTGGGTACGAAATCACCCTCTTATGTTTGCACTTTGTAAGCGAACATCTTCAGGTCTTTCACCTAAATTCGACGCAACGAACGTCTGCTGATGCCAAACTGTGTGCATCGTTGCCTCATCGATGTTTGTTGACTCTCTCGGACGTCCTCGGCTACAGCATCGATATTCTCGTGCAACATTCACATTACATTACTTTTGCCCCACCTAGTATATAGATTCCCAGTCCCCCAATAATACAGAAAAAGTGAGCGAGTTTACAAAGTTTTTTACATCATAACATTATGTTCAGATTTTGCTGAACTCTCAAATTACCTTTTTTTATATGCTTAGAATTGATTTACGCTTGAAATACTAAATTGTTGACTGAGGACAAGTGTATAAAACTCGAAAGAAATAGAAAGAAGAAGAAAACATGCAGTTTTTTATCACGGACAAAGTATACTATGTAGGAGTTTTGTATAAAGTTCGATTTTTTTCTTTGTACACAATCTAAGAGGAGCGCTCTACACTGCTGTGCAGTTTAAAAGCTTTGTCTGTAATAGTTCTTTTTCAGAAACTTCAAAATTTACCTACTCCTTGTCTTTCGACAGAAATATGTATTATTAATGATTGTTCTATATTGCAATAATACGTGCATGCGAAGAGGTCTATCGTCGGACGAAGATAATGTTAATGATAACAATAATCCAATCAGTGATGATGTTACTTATGATTTTACCGAAGAAGGCACATGAGATGGCGATCCGAGACGATTCAGTGTGCGTGGTGTCTTTAAACAAGGTAATGTGATTGTTTGTGTACATATCATTTGACATCTAAGCACAAACAAATGGCAAAAGCAAAATTCGCCTGTAATAAATAATAAAAACTATTCCCATTTGATGTAGAGTTTATGTGTGACACTGCATATATGTGAGGTATTCCACAAGGTAGTGTTTTGGGGCCTCTCTTATATATTTTGTATGTGAATGACGTGTCGCTTGCCGACGCGGTTATGTTTTCAGACGATACGACGTTTCTACTTTCGGTTAACGATCCTGCCCGAATTAGTGATACGGCCAATAATGAATTGACTAGGTTGAACGATTACTTTAAACGTAATAACATCTACTTAGAGTTTATGTGTTGTCTGACCGACACTTATAATGCGTTGGCCCATCATTAATGTGCCGTCGCCAGTATTTACCCTCCATTGTCGGCGCAAATCCAGTTGATGGCCAGTACAGAAGTGTTTGCTGGACAAGGATTTCGATTTCCATTGATAAGTAGGTAGTGTCATTATGGTGGCGAAGTCTTCATCATATAATAATTAAAGCAAAAATAAATACCAAAATGGTTCACTCATTTTTCTACATACTTTTAATAAATACTAAATCATCTGCAGATACCTTTGCAAACCAATAATTACTTACAGTTTTTTTTATAAAAGAAATTAGATTCATTATATTACTAAGGTTACAGTAAAAGAAGCTAACATAGTTGGTGAGAATGTTCCACGTTACGTTACCTTTGATATAATACAAAGTTGTTTCACAAAACGAAAATTTAGAATCTAGTTGTGATGTTCTTGCATAATAATCTCAGCTTTTGTTTGAAGATGAACGTGAGTTTCACCTGATGTCATAAAAATAAAATATGCTAGGTGAATCATTAGCCCAATAATTAATGATGCTACCTGCCTATTATGTGTTTCTACGACTTTCTCAAGGAAGAACGTTCTCCTATTCAGCAAACGACCTTCTCATTATAAACAAGTTTATTCGCCTACCCATTAAATATAGGATACGCGTATATGAATATTATGTAAGTGTCCACTATATTAAAGCTACGTTGCGGGGTTGATACGTTGTTACAGTTAGCACTTGGTACTGCATAATTTATTTTTCTCTTTAAATCGTTAAAGATAAATGATTTCATTCTCTATTTTCCCTTCTCTGTTTTTATTTATTTATTAATATTCAGTTGACCGAGAGGAGGTTGTATGCATAGTTTAATAGAATAATAATCGATATGTATTTGCAATAAGTCCTACAGTATATGTGTAGGTTTAGGCAACGTTAAATTACGATTTTTATTATATTTTTCCAGTCCCAAATTAGACTGAGTTTCTATTACTGGAAGTATAATCCTTTGACATTTTAAAGATTGTTTTTAGCAATAACAATTTACAGCCTCATTAGCTCTCACCGAATATAGCGGGTGTGGATCACCTATGAGTTATTGTTACGTTATAAGCTTTTAGTTTACATAGCCGTTATCATAGAAATAAATATTATATATGTACATTTGGATGGAAATTATAATAAGAGGTGGATATGGCGGCAGTTGAGAGAAAAATCATACAGATACATAATATGTGCCCGTGGTTTATAGCAGCGTACATACAGTATTAGTCATAAGTATGGAATAGGCAATTTATCTCCGTAATTATGAACTTTATGACAAAATGTCATTAATGGAAGTTTTTTTACTAATTATTCTTTATCTCTTAGCCTGCTAGTTGTTTTTTTATGTCAACGCATTTCCATGGAAACGTAATTTTTTTTTGTTTTTTAAATGGCAACCTAGCAATTTTTTTACTGATTTTTGTTCCTCTTTTTTTCCTTGAAATGATCCGGTATTTTTTTTGTGTAGTTTGATAACAAAATTTTAGAGAAAATGGCTACTATTTTATTTATTTACTAATTATTCTTTATCTTTTAGCCTGCTAGTTGTTTTTTTTTATGTCAACGCATTTCCATGGAAACGTAACTCTGTTCCCTTTTTTTATGTCATTGTGAAGTACCTTTCAATAAGTTAACAAATTAATTTTATTACAGATAGTTTTATTAATTTGTAAACATGGTGAAACTCTGTGAAACTGGTGATGGTTGGTTATGGAGATTGACAACGTTCACACCAAGCTGTTTATCATTTATTTAACAACGTTCATCCTGGAAGAGATCCTATTGTACAATCCACGGTGTCTAAATTGGTTAGGAAATTTAGAGAAACTGGAAATGTAAAAGATATGCCAAAGTCTGGACGTCCGAAATCAGCCACAAATATTGATCAAGCTCTTGATGTATTACTAAGAGTTATGGATAATCCAGTTACGTCAACCACGCAACTTGCTTTGAATAATGATATTAGTCAATCGCCGGTTGTTCGAATTTTGAAAAAGAACAAACTCAAACCCTACAAGATACACCTTCTCCATGAGCTAAACGAAGATGACCCAGACAGAAGAATGCAGTTTTGTGCAACAATGATGGAAATGATTGATAATAATCCAAATTGTCTAAACAACATTTTATTTTCTGATGAAGCCACGTTTTGTCTAAATGGATTTGTGAACAGACACAACTGTCGATACTGGTCTAGTGAGAATCCGCATTGGATGATGGAACACCATACACAGCACCGTCAAAAACTTAATGTATGGGCTGGTATTATTGGGCAGCACATAATAGGCCCATATTTTATTGATGGGAATTTAACTGCAGATAGATACCTACTCCTATTGCGTGATCACATTGTACCCGATATTGTACAATTATTTCCGGATGCAGATCGACAAGGAATGCCAAACCGAGATATTTGGTTTCAGCAAGACGGCGCTCCACACCATTATGGGGTAGATGTTCGCCAATTTCTGAATAACATTCTTCGCCGTCGTTGGATAGGACGTCGGGGTTCTATTGAATGGCCTGCTAGGTCCCCCGATTTAAGCCCCTTAGATTTTTTCCTTTGGGGTCATTTAAAAACTACAATTTACAAAGAAAGACCCCAAAATTTGGAAGATCTGGAAGCCAGAATAAGGCATGAAATCGCACAAATACCACCTAATTGGCTGCAAAATTCATTACGCAATTTTTATGACAGATTAGGTTACTGTCAAGCTGCAAAGGGTCTTCAGTTTGAACATTTAATTTAAGTTAAAGATTATTTGATTGAATAAAATAATGGCCATTTTCTCTAAAATTTTGTTATCAAACTACACAAAAAAATACCGGATCATTTCAAAGAAAAAAAGAGGAACAAAAATCAGCAAAAAATTGCTAGGTTGCCATTTAAAAATCAAAAAAAATTACGTTTCCATGGAAATGCGTTGACTTAAAAAAAAATTAGCAGGTTAAGAGATAAAGAATAATTAGTAAAAAAACTTCTATTAATGACATTTTGTCATAAAGTTCATATTTACGGAAATAAATTGCCTATTCCATACTTTTGACTAACCCTGTATATTAGTATTACGTAACAATGTACATAAATTACAGTTCTAACGATCAAGGTCGTTTCGTGTCTGCTTTTCAACATATTGTAGCAACAATTAATTGATCTTTTCCAGAATAAATCCATATTAATTTATGGGTTTCTAGCAGTTATTTGCCGTTAAATTTATTTATATAGATTAAAATTTAAACACGGATATCCTTTATTAAATGAGTATTTTAATACCTAATAGCATTAATAACTTTTTTTACAATATGTTGTAATACATAGGTATATCACATAAGATTTATAAATATACCCAGTAGAATGCAGCAGACAATACTCTTTGGGAAGATCCCTACTTAGAAGGAAAGCTCTTCTAGATATCTCTATAAACGGTGAGGATGTAAGGTGTATGGTAGTGTTTCGGTAAACCGCCAAAATTGCCCTGCGATAAAAGTTAACTAAGCGTTACTTCTGGGTATATGAACCATAGAATTACTTTTTTCAACCGCATCCAGAAAGGATATCCGTAGTTTTACTATATACCGTATCTTGTATAACAAGAAAAAAATATAAGATACCTGGATATAACGGAACAAACTTGATCTAAATGATAAAGTATTCCAGAATAGATCTAGAATTTATTTTAAATGTTCTTCAAAAGATATAGTAATGGAATATCTAACCTAAAATTAATTTCAACTTTGTTTTTAATTTTAGCAAAATAAATGTTTTCATTCTTGCGCCTACAAATATTTTTAATTGTGTAGAATGCTACTAATAAAAATAAATATATATATACATTATTTTAACATGGACATTACGTCGTTTTTGCAATTCTTCTTTGAAAAAGAACATGTTAACCAAAATTTACCTACAGAAAATATTTTCGGCTGCATAGCATTCCTGGTGTATACATTATATTGACGCCAATTTTGTATTTTATAATTTTTAAGGAACTATGTGAATTTTATACATAAGTTTACGTAACCTTAATCTTTTGGCGTTTGCGTTGAATATGTTTCAGGATACTAGACATTAAGATGTTCCATTAATTGGATAGAAGTAGGTACAAAGACGTAAGTACTCAGTTCTGTAGCAATCAGGACAAAATCTTACGCAGCTTTAACTAACAAAACTTTCTTTCTCAAATGCAAATGATGTTTTTTATTATCGTTGAATGTAGGACAAAATTTTATATAAATTAGTTAGTAGTATAGGGTGTTGGTACATTTATTCTTGATAGTTTTTGAAATGTTAGAACTTATTGCACAGAATTGCCTAAAATATGTTATTAGTTCATTTTCTCCAAAATTTACACACAATCTGTCAAGGTCCTAGCTCAACACAATCCATAATAATAATAGTAATAATAATAATAAAAAGTTTATTGTCGTTAGTTCAATGAACATGGACATTGTCACAAAATACAATAATTAAAAGAAGCTACATAAATATTAGCTTAAGTTAATAATAAAACAAGTATAAGACATTTTCTTGTGAATGAAATGGTATAAAACATTAAAAACATTAAGGACAGCAAAGCTAATTAAAATTCAGTCTGTGTCGGTATCAAGAACTCACCCAATGTATAAAATGATTTTTCAAGTAAATAACTTTTCAATTTATTTGTAAAGGTTGTTACTGATACCGCTGCTTTTATTTCAGCCGGTAAATTATTAAAACATAACGTCGCTCTATAATAGGGACCTTTATCAAACAAACCAGTTCTATGCCTAGGTACACTTACATTATGGTGATTCGCATGTTATTGAACACATCCCCATTCTTTGTGAAGGTAGATTCATATTTCTTATAAAACATAAGTATTTCATATATGAACAATGAAGACAGTGGGAGAATGAGCAGATCCTTAAATCTTGTACGGCAAGATGCGAACGAAGATACACCAACCATACACCTTAGTATTCTCTTCTGCATTACAAACAACCGATCGGCGTATGCGGAAGACCCCCAAACCACCAATCCGTACCTGAGATGCGACTCAATACAGGAGAAGTAAAAAAGTCTAAGTGACTCCATGCGAGCACTGCGCCTAAGACTGCGAACGCCGTACAGTGCTGAACATAAGTTTAGTGTTTAATTCAATGCAATGGGCTTCCCATTTCAGACAGGAATCCAGAGTTAGTCCGAAAAACTTCACGGAAGATCCCTGTGGGATAGATTCTTTAAATAAAGGAACATGTAGACTATAATACGACAATGTTGAACATATCCCAAATTGAATTATGCTAGTTTTCTGTTTATTCAGTACAAGGCCCCACCTGTCACACCACTCAGACATACTAGAAGCTACCTTTGATCTGGTATTGAATTTCCTGACACCACTACAGTGGTATCATCAGCATACTGAGGTAACACGCATGCACTCAATGATGAATCTAAATCATTTACATACCGGGTGTCCAGCCTAAGATGCAACGGTCCCTAGCCGATTTATTATTGTCTTTTTGAAAAAATATTTCAAATAAATGTTGCCTCAAATCATATTCTACACATGTTAAAATTAGTTTCAGAAATGGCGGACTTCCGGTTGTACCGGAAGTAGATACTAACTTTATTATTTTAAATGGAACACCCTGTATATTATTGCACTTTTTGATTCCTTGTTAACTTTAAATAACAATACGTTAGGGATACATTGGGGCTAAGTTGTACCGTTTCCGAATTACATGACGTTTTTCGAAAAAAATGACATTTGCAGTGTCTTCGGTGTTTGGAAATACTTCAGGAAATACGAAAGTTAGAAAGATGCGGTTTTCGGTTTTCGCTTAACCATGAAACAGCGCACGTCTTTTATTTTAAAATTGTTGCGTTTAAATTACAGCGTTATTAAATAGGGATCTGTAATTTTCGAACTCTCAAATCATGGATAACTTGATTTTTTTAAATTGAACGGTATAGCAATTTTTACATAAATGGATATAAAATTTAATTTTCTTTTGATTTTATACGGGTATCATTGTGTCTATCTCCAACGGTTTTGGAGATATTCGCAATTTTTCAGTTTCTCACGATAGATACGTATTGCGAAGCGCCGCCGCTGGCCACCTTCCCCTCGCATTTCACCAGGCTTGGGACTGGCAGCAATAATACTGGCATGCTTAGAAAGTGGCCAACAGAACACAATAGGACCACTAGAAACAAGCAAATATAGCAAAGATAAAAGATAACATAACATTACTGGAATATCAATAAATCAGCACATTTTTCAAACTACATTACTCTATCTAATGTATGGCGTACGTACACTTCGACGGCTACACTTTAAACGCTAATGTTGTCATTGTACAGAGAATTTGTACAACACTATTATATTAAATGTTCAAAATGCTGTCCGTTTTGGGCACTACATAATCGAAATCGCTTTTGCAAACACTTTTGAGCATGTCTGAGTATTTTTGGTGTGACTTCTTGAAACGCTCTTAAAATACGATGGCGCATATCATCAGGGGTTGTTGGTGGCGTCTCATAAAGCTTATTTTTAATGAAACCCCATGAGAAGAAATCGCACCTTGTAACTGATTTTCATCCGTAAGTACGGAGTTATTGCGGTTCCGTTGTGTATGTGCTACGGTTCCAGTACTTACAAATCTACCCAGTAGCGGCAGAAATGCCCTCCTATCTGGATGCTTTCTACATGGGTAATACTGTGCGTGAACTCTTGACGCTAACAAAGCGTTTCTGTAACATTCACCGAGAACGAAAACCATATCTACTAATTCTTCTTGAGTAAGCAACATATTTAATTATCATGTTTCCAAACAGTACTCTGAATGTCAGTTCTGACACTCGGAACACTAATAACGGTTAGATACCTAAGCTTACGTTGACTTTAAAGATGCCGCTTTAGACATCTCAAGTATCTTTTAGACAATTTTGTTTGATTCAAATGGTCCTATTGTGTTCTGTTGGCAATTTTCTAAGCATGCCAGTACTATATTGCTGCCAGTCCCAAGCCTGGTGAAATGCGACGGGAAGGTGGCCGACGGCGGCGCTTCGCAATACGTATCTATCGTGAGAAACTGAAAAATCGCGAATATCTCCAAAACCGTTGGAGATAGACACAATGATACTCGTATAAAATCGAAAGAAAATTAAATTTTACATCCATTTATGTAAAAATTGCTATACCGTTCAATTTAAAAAAATCAAGTTATCCATGATTTTATAGTTCGAAAATTACAGATCCCTATTTAATAACGCTGTAATTTAAACGCAACAATTTTAATATAAAAGACGTGTGCTGTTTCATGGTTAAGCGAAAACCGAAAACCGCATCATTCTAACTTTCGTATTTCCTGAGGTATTTCCAAACACCGAAGACAGTGCAAATGTCATTTTTTTCGAAAAACGTCATGTAATTCGGAAACGGTATAACTTAGCCCCAATGTATCCCTAACATATTGTTATTTAAATTTAACAAGGAATCCAAAAGTGCAATAATATATAGGGTGTTCTATTTAAAATAAGAAAGTGATTATCTACTTCCGGTACAACCGGAAATCCGCCATTACTAAAACTAATTTTAGCATACGTAGAATATGATTCGAGGCAACATTTATTTGAAAATTTTTTTCAAAAAGGCAATAATAAATTGGCTAGGAACCGTTGCATCTTAGGTTGGACACCCGGTATATAAGAAATAGTGTGGGACCAAGAATAGAGTCCTGTGGCACACTACTATTTAAATTAATAGGTTTAGAAGTAAACCGTTGATGTATGTTGCTTTCCTTCATATTGAGACAGACGTAGCTTTTTCTATTACTGAAAAAAGACTCTATCAAGTTACTGGCTACCCCACGTATACCTAAAGCGTTCATTTTGTTCAAAAGCACTTTCCGGTCAAGAACATGGAAGGCTTTACTTAAATCAAAAACTACATCCCCAACGGTTTTTTTTTTGATCGAGTTCTTTGTAAGTCATCGACTGCACAGGTAAATATCTTTAGGTCTTCAGAATATTAAAGGAAACGCGAATTTTTGATACATACGTATATATTGCAGATATACAGATTGAGAATAATGGAAGCAAAGGTGATCTCTGCGGTGCACCAGATGTATAATAGCCACTGGCCTAGATGTATAGTCATCCAACTTAATAAATTGAGATCTGCTAGATGTGTAAGATTATAGCCACTGAAAAATGTCTCCCTCAAAACCTAACCTTAACAATTCATTGATAAGGGTTTCATGATCTATTTGTCAAAAGCTTTGCTATAATCCGGATAAATTGCATCCACCTGTGTTCTATTGTTAAGATTATACAAAATATAGAGAGTGAATGTGAGGAGACTCCTATATAACGGCGGCCCTACCTAGCCAAAATTCATGTTGTGCCGGACCAATGAATTGTTTAAGTTCATCAAGAATTATATTATAAATAATTCACTGAAACACCTTGTCCTAAGTGCAAAACACAAAAATATTTCTTTTCGCTATTCAAAGCAATAATTTACTTTAGTTAATACGTATTACTTCCTCTAAAAATAACATTATCTCAGCAAAAGAATCATGTTTAAGTGAAGGAAATGATTATTTTTAATAGTACCTAGCAAAGAAATATTTCTTTATTTTTAAGAATCTTTTTTCTCAGTACATTATGTATTTATGTAATACACAGTACATATATAAACATAAAAATATTCCGTTGTATTTTTTGTACAAACAATGGGAGCGGTTTGTATGTACTAGGCGATGTAGACAACTTTTGGAAATGCCAACCTTTTAGTATTCCACGGTTTATATAGGTGAAAAAACAAAAACACACTCGATTTTCGTACGTCCAGTATCAAATTAAAAAAAAAATTAAATTGAGCTCATTGATAGAAGTAGAATGAACAGACATTGCCAGCAAACATTTTTTCAAAATACTATCGTCGAGATGGAAATGTTTGAAAATTCCATGAAGATTGATTAGGAGATTAAATGCTTTTTCGCTCTACGACAGTTACTTACATAGGAATAGTCCTACTTATATAAATGAATAATACTAATATACAGTGTGTCCCCGGATGGACCTAACTATACTTATAAGTTATTTAGTTTGTTTTCCATAGAAAAAATCATTCTTTATAAAAAGTTTTGCTTACTTTGGATAGGGTTTTACGAAAATCAAAATGTTGATTAAACTTACAGGGTGGTTAAAGAGTAAGAAAACGTAAACTACCAATTATTTAAAAATAAATTAAAAATAGTATAAGTAAAAGCTATTTGGAATACCATCGGAACTTCGTATATGACATTTTCAGGTTGTTCTTCATTGTTGATACTTATTGTGTGTGATATACGTTATTGTTAGATTTGATTTTAGTCTCTTTCGTAGCGCCTTTAAGATAGGCAACCCATATCGCACTGAACGTAAATATGTACTTATTCACCAAGAGTGTGTATAATAAATTTTACTATAGGGATTACTCAATGTAAGAGCCCCCAACTTCTACACATTTATCTATTGCCCTACTGAATTCGTCTAAACTGTGCTTCCGTAATTTTTTGTTTGTGTGTTCAGATTATCATGAAAATTAGTAACATACACTTTCTGCTTTAAATATCCCCACAAATAAAAACCAAGTGGAGTAATGTTTAGAGATCTTTGGAAGCCACTTTATGGGATCTGTTTATTATAAAAATGTGTATTTAACCAATCTCTAACTACAATAATTGCACTATGCGCGGGACAACCATCATATTGAAAGTAAAGTTCACGTCTAATCTATGAATTTAGTTCATCCATAACAGGTTCCAAAAAGTTGTCAAACGTTTCTTTATTTATTTAGAATTTTGATTTAGTGTTGTGTCGAAAAAACAGAGACCAATAATCTTTTTGTACATAATTTCGCACCAAACATTAACTTTTTTATAACGTTTGTGGCAATTCTAAAATGTGGATTTTCTTCAGCCCAATACCTGCAATTTTGTGACCTAATAATTCCATTTGTTGTAAATGTAGACTTGAAAAAATAATACTTTTCATTAAAAAGTTCTATTGCATGACGATAAGATAATTCATCTAAGCCATCGCACTTAACTAAATTTTTTATGGTAAGTACTAACAAGAAGTGTTAAATAAATACTGTCAAATATTCACTATAACCATCTGTGAGAATTTCCTTGAAATACGGGCTGCATATCTTAAAGGCACTAAGAAGGTTAAAATCAAATCTAATAAAACGCAAAAATATCAACAATAAAGAACAACGTGCAAAATTTATATCTGAAGTTCCGGTGACATTACAAACAATTTTTGCTTATAAGATTTTTAATTTACTTTTCAATAATTGGCAGTTTACTCTTAATGCAATTTGACGTTTTCCTATTTTTTCACCAGCCTTTAAGTTTAATCAACATTTTGATTATCGGAAAAGCGTTATAATTTATAAGTACAGTTAGGTTCATCTGGGGACATACTGTAAATAAACACTACTACAGTAAAATAATACTAATACTGTAGTATCTACAATACTTTATCACCTTACGCTAGAAATTCATATAAAAGTCGTTAGTATATACATAACTATAAGGAATTCTAATAAAGTGTATCTAATAAAAATTGAGTTTACACAGGCTATTATATTGAAAAGTATAAATCTCCAGCGAGATGTCTTTAATAAAAGCATATCTATTATATTTGGAGAAGCTGTACTTATCTAAAAGTTGAAAGAATTTGAATTAAAATTGAAACTTTGTTAACTCAACTTTAAGGCTCGTATAATATGCATTCAGAAACTTATAGCGAATGAATTATATGATAAAGGATGTAGAATAAATAGAAATGTTTATACCCTTTAATCGTCTCACTTTTTATCACCCATAAGTTCCAAAGTAAACGACTCGGAGAAGACGAACTGAGGAGCGAACCTCCCTTGACTCGTTATGCTCGAATAATTTTACTTTTATCGCAGTTGTTCTTGGAAAGTTCTTAAATTTTACGAAGTTCAACTTGCGCGTTATTAAATTTAGTATTTTATTTCGATAAAGTCGGAATAATAATCGACAATAAATTTTGAATTTACTACTCTTTCGGTATTTTAAGCACTTATATGTATTAAATATTTTGGCCTATTTCTGACTTGTTAAATATTGTAATCGGTTTTGAAGGTGAAAAGTATATCGTAATTAATTTTCAGGTGGACGTGAGCTTGTGCAGTTTTGCATTTACAGTTATTAGAAATTATACCAGTTAAGATTTTAAGTAGGTATATCTATCATTATTAAAATACTATGTGCCTTATAAACTTTTTCATTATGGATCAAAATAGCACCTTAATTTTAGAAGTGCGCCGTATTGCACCACGTGTCGTGCAACGTTCGAGTTTCCAACTTTACGGAAAGAGAACTTTCTTGCGATGACAATATTAAAGTTTCACGTGAATGTATATGCATACACTAGCTCAGACAAAATTAAGTTTTCGCGTAATAAAGGCGAAATCTCGAAATATATTTGCATCATCCCGTTCGCGGCGCAGCTTCAGCATAAAATCTTTAGGTACATGAACGACATTAAGTGAGAATTGGAATATTTTAATTCCGGTTGTGCTATGTCGACATTTGCATAAGATACGGATACTTTTGATTTACATTTTTATGAAAACATGATAGCTGCATTTTCCGAATGCGAAACGTTTGTGAAAAAAATTACAAATATTAGAGTAATCTTAAAAATCATCGTACGTTAAAAATAAAATTACAATTGCTTACAGTTGAAATCGTATCGTTCTGTTGCATTCAGTTATCGCAGTTGTAGTCATTTTTCTTGACATCTTTTCAAAGTAATCAACATAGATACTTCCCCAACACTATTAACATTCACACTTTTTGACATTTGCTATTGTTTTGACAGCTTTGACAGACGTTTATTTAAGCAAAACGGATCAAAATTCCACTAATATGATAAGCTGACCATAAGCATAATAGTAAATATTAGAAAATATTTTTGTAAATACAGAGCGATTTTAAACAATTGAGGACCTTCCGGTAGAAAGGTGGTAAGTGCCAAGTGGTCTCACGATTGAGCGATTAAAAAAAATTGCTTTTCCGAAAATCTTTGTTTGCTCTATTTTCACCTGTAAATCCGCCATTACCTCATTATCGTTTTTCTACTTTTTTCTACTGCAGACTTCATAACTGCAAACACTTTTCTCTTCTCTGATGCGTACCACAAGATTACATACCAATTGGTACTTTGCATCTTCCAACCTAAACTAGTATAGACACTTACTGTAGCGACACCTCTTATGAAAAGCTGTACCTCTAAAACTCTCTTTGATACTTAACTCCATTCTACATAATAAGGAAGATCTTATAACTTAAAATTTTGGTACTTAACCTCCTTCAACCGAAAGGTCCTCAGTTGTTGATGATTTAAATATTGGGCATTTTTAGGGCATTTCGCATGTTGAGGGTGACCATTTTTTATTTTCTGTCGACGTCTGGTGGGACACGTTATATACTTATTAATTATTTACATTCTTGTTATTTATTATTATTTCTTTCGCTTCTATTTAAAATCTGTTCGTCTTAGAGGTAATGTTTATCAACATTGTTTTTCAGTTACGCTTTTATGAATGTCAGTATACAGTCAACCCTCCTATAACGCGGTACTCTCAGAACGCGGAGCTGAAATTGCGACAGCCCTCCCATAACGCGGTACTCATGCAGCGCGGTTTAGGTTCAACAGAATTATATTGGAAAAAGCTACCATCTAGGACCTTCATTCTGAAAAATTTTAGGGGGTTTAAATCACCCTTTATGTGTGCAGCAATCTATCAGGGAGCTTGATGATAAAACCAATGATAATAAATCGTTCTTCAACTCCCCGTGTAATGAAAAATATTAATAAGACCAAATTGCCTGTATTCTGACGATCTAATAAGAAAGCTTGCATGACTCAAGATTTATTTAAGGATTGGTTTTTTAATTGTTTATCCCGGCAGTGGAAACCTATACGATGGAAAAAAATTTGTATTTCAAAGTTTTATTGGTTCTTGATAATGCTGGTTGCCACAACATAGAACTGGATCATCCAAATGTGAAAATTGGCTTCCTTTCTCCTAACTGCACGTCATTAATACAACCTTTGGACCAAGGAGTCATTCAAACTTTAAAAATGTACTACACACGCCAACTTTTCCAAACCATTTTCGACAGATTAGAAAATAGTGAAAATAAAACTCTTACTCAAGTGTGGATGGAATTTTCTATTTTAGATTGTATTAGAACAGTGTCATCGGCTTGCGCGGATATTAAACCATCAACGCTTAATGCGTGTTAGAAACCTCTTTTACCTCAAATGGTTCAAGCAATACAAGATGATTCTACAATTTCACTCCCAGTTACAGAAATAGTAAACATTGCTTCTCGTTTAAGCGATGAAGAATTTGCAGTAAACCATCGGGATGTAAGAGAACTAGTACTCGGGGAAGAAACTTTAGATGAGGAAGAACTGATGGAATTAATTGATGCACCCACCTCAAATGCATTAGTAAACGAAAATAAGGAAAACAAATGGGTGCCAAATCTCGATTTACAAGATGTGAAAAAAGGGGTAAATTTGGCTAAAGAATTAGAACTTCATTTCATTCAAACTGATCGTTCAACGGTGCGCAGCGCAAAGTTTAAAAGAGAGTTAAGAAATTGCTTAGCTTCCTATAGAGAGGTTTTAGTGGAGTTAGAAAAAAAAGCTACAATCGAAAACCATTGTGAAGAAGAACCAAGTGAGGAAGACATTTTGCCCATTAAAAGAAGACGAGTTAGGCGACTCATGTGACAGCGAGAATGAGTGTTGAAAAATAAATAATTTTACAAAAGTCTTTCTTGTTTTTGTTGGAAAACAGTCTTTTAGTTTAGTTTTTGTTTCATTTTTTTATTAATCCTTATATGAACTCTTCAATTCCATATTAATAATTTATAATTTATCTTGTCTTTTGTATTTATTGGTCTCCATATAACGCGGTACGAATGATGTAATTTGTACTAATTCCGAGTTTCTTATAGCGCGGTTTCCATACAACGCGGGAGACGGTTTCAATAGAACACGCTACGAATTAGCCTGGTTTATACGGTTAAATCCGAGTTTCTTATATCGCGGTTTCCATATAACGCGGTACGCACTCACCGCGTTATAAGAGGGTTGACTGTAGTAAGTAGTTTTAATGAATCTTATTTCTTTCGTTTTTAAGATACCTGTAATGGCTGGATAAGATGTTTTTATTGTAAAAAGAAACATGAGGACCGTGGTACTTAATTAAAATGAAATTAATTCTTATGCTCTCCGAAATTCAAATTTAATAAAGGAAGAAGATAATAGCAATCTCGGTCCAAAAACATGTTTATTTCATTCAAACATTCATCTTCTCAAGCTATAATCAATGTAATTCATAATACAGGCACAGAATAGGTAATATACAGAAGTTTCACTCAATGCATTTCCCTATGGTCGCGATTTTATTTTTTGTGGTAATTATCTACGACTACACGATTCTGCGCACAGGTTTGGTGCAGGACCCCATTGGCCCATTTTGTCAGCAGAGCCGGATTAACTAGATAAATTATGAATATGCAAAGCAAAATTTTCAAAAATACATTTGCAAAATACGTTTTCTAATAATTTTTAATAGAAAACATGTTTTTAAGGCAATTAGTTGGTAAATAACTGCTGTATATGTAATAAATTCTTCATTCGTGTCGACATACCTATATTATCAATGCCCTCGTATTATTTTAAAAGTTAAAGTAAATAGTACTACTAGTAAAAGTTCCTCTAGAATAACGTTTAGACCATTCCATTTGAAATAAGAAAGTTGATGTCAATTTCCGGTGTTTCCGGAAGTGCCGCCATCTTGAAAATATTTTCACTGCATAGATTTTATTACACTATGTACGTATCCAACTTTACAGAAATTAATGATTACTAGAACGGCCAATCTTTCTAATAGACGGTCTCGATCGATCACCCTGTATAATGACACCAAGAAATTCTACCTGCGCGAACGACAAATTTGTACTGACTGCGATATCATTAAAACGGCATAGAGATATGGTACGAATTCCTTGTCTGACTGACACTTCTGTATATTACCTATTCTGTGATACAGGAAAGAAACAATGTTGATGTTGCTATTCATCCACAGCTGGAAATAAAATTCATGTAGATTCAATCAAAGTAATATTTTAAGATGTTATCTATCTTCACCGTATCATCTATGATTAAGATGTTTTTATTATTTTTATTTTATCCTCTACGTTTTTACATGAATTATACTATGTAAATGTATATATTTATCAGTGTTAACAAGGTTCTTAGTTACTAGATACATATTAATAAAGATGTGTGATAAACTGATGTTAATCGCGGTGCCAGTTCCTGACAGTTTCTTACTAGTCATTTGGTTTAAGCAGCAAAATAATCATGGTTACCTAATTTACGATTCCTTACATAACTGAAATGGTCCAACAAAAATGACTAGTTTGTGATTAGTGTGATTGCACCGCAAACAAGCCTTTTATATGCTTTAATTTAAAAATGTTGATTAAATTCTATGTGTTTTCATTTAGAATGAAATGATGATGATATAATGGAATGTTTAGAGGAAAAACTGCAGGATGGTGTCCCTAAATACCGTAGCGTCTTAAATCAAAAATATAACTGGCTAGGCCAGAGGGAGGATCGCTTTGCATGATATTAAGTGGTGTTTTGTACTAAAAACTTAAGATAACAGCGAACACATAACGTCCAACGGACAGATAATTGTGAAGTTAAAATGAAATGGAATTATGAAGTGATATATGATAAATTTAGTTAATACTTAGAACCAAAGATACAAATTAGGGAACGTGGGGCGTGCTAGAGTGACCTGCAGCAGGATCTAATAGTAATCAAGACAACTTGCCTCTACGAACTAGGCGCTCCTGCAAACTAGTGAAGGTATCTTCCTTGAATATAGCAAGTAATATAAATTAAGATTAAGGGGGATATTATAAACAACAAAAAATCAAACACGAAATATTTATTAGGACATCGAATAAAATTAAATTTCCACAATTATGCTTCGATTATGGAAAAAGAAAATAAAATATTAATTCTGGATTCACAAAGGTAATTATCATTAAATTTCACTCACTGTCAGTATCATATGATTTTGGCAGAACCGTAGTTTGACACAGTATAACTCATATTAAACATTGAAAAAAACTCATCCTATATATGTTTCTACAGAACCAAATACGATAATACGTGTATACTTAAAATAGGAGGACATTGTCTGTTGTTGACTTTGCTTTATGTAAACTGCCATGTGTTTATCTGTAGTAATAACGCTGTTATTTGCTTTTTCACAAAAAATGGTACCCATGCAAACCTTCGTCTAAGGTGGCATAGTTGACGTTTGCATTTGTTTTGGTTATCCACATTTTAAATATTGTAACTGTACACTTCGCTAACTAACGCAGCAATAACATTTTCACCCATGTAATTGTATACAGCTATCCGTAATATGGATGAACA
Organism: Cetonia aurata; assembly: GCA_949128085.1. Taxonomy (NCBI): domain Eukaryota; kingdom Metazoa; phylum Arthropoda; class Insecta; order Coleoptera; family Scarabaeidae; genus Cetonia; species Cetonia aurata. Next base: position 8,261,427 of record OX421885.1, read on the forward strand.
TCTGCTTAATCTTAACATAAGGTAAGTTTATTTTCTTAAACGGCATATATTTGTTTGTAGCAAATCATTCTTCATGAAAACGGCTTTCCAGCCATATGATATATTGATGATGAACTATTTAATAATCCTGTATAGATTAACAAAATTTTATCTTTGCTTCTATGCACACAGAAAAATGCATTCTGAGTTCAAAACAAAATATTGTTTTAACACAATTCTGTTAAAGAGAAAATGAAATAGTTTTGTTGTAAGTAAATCTTTTACCACTAAGAAAATTGACAGTTTTAATTCAAGAAAACTTTTGTTCCGATGAATTTTCTTAACTAGAGAATATATTTGCTTAGTGCAGATAGATAGAGATGAATTGTCCAAGCTTAGATCTGTGTCTGCATTACCGGCTGACGTTGCGGCCCTCTCCTGGATTGAGAGTTTGCTTGTGTCCCGTGTGTGATTTTAAGGTAAGTATTACTAATCTTACAAAGATATGAAAAGTGATTAAATTCAAGAATTCTAACATTTTGTTATAAAACTAATGCTTTTAGCGCAAGTAAGCGATATTCTTAAGTGGAGGCTAAAAGTAGTTTCATCCAAGACTGTTAACCTCTTAGGTCAAGATCATGGTGCTAAGACATTTTTTTTCTTGCCTTAAGAAGTTTTTGAATTGCGGATATTCAAAACGTAGATTTATTTGGTCCAAGACAAATTTATTTAAGATAAGCATGCATTTGTCTGCGTGTGTAGGGCTTCAAACATCAAATGAAACAAATGACGGAAGTCACGAAATGTTAGAAATATACCTAACTATTCAAAATTAGTGTTATTAGATGTTAGGAAAAAGAATCGCATTAACACCAACAACTGTTGAAATAATAAATAACCACTTAACGAACATATTTAGCTAAAAACAAATATAAAACAAGCAATTAACACTTCTTATGGACCGTATTTTATGTATTTGAAATCCAAAATTTCTCACTCAAAAATTAAAGATGATAAATTAATAGATTGAAACTCTATTCTACATTCCCATATTAATTCTACGCGATTAAAGAGCGAGATGCTACCCAAGGGGTACGCACGCTCCCTATATGGTGTAGTAAGTAGACCGTGGGCAAGGCGTATCCACTTTCTCTGGAGGGTGCGTTCCAAGGTAGAACGCCGGCTGTCTAGTGTTTTATAAGAAGTAGTAACTTATTTTTGCTTGTGCATAGGTTAAATATATCGTTAGGTGTTTACCCCTTATTATGTGAACTTGAGGACTAGCCTGGCCATCGCGAGAGCTAATCTCTCCAAAGCGCAAAGATTAGCATGTGTATGCATAACGGGGGCAATGAGAATTTGTCCAACAGCAGCTATGGAAGTGGTCATAAATCTTACTCCTCTTCACATTTTGGTGGAGAGCATAGCCAAAAGGATCACACGCAGAATGATCGGGGAAAGAATGGCTAGGCATAGGCCTCAGCCTCCTGCAGGTGACCAAACCTGGGACATGCACCGAGACGACACGCCAAGGAAGTTCAACTTTGTGAAAGAATTTACCACAAAGCTTAGCACCAAGAGCGAATGGGACAAAGACACCAACTCGATACTCAATAGAAACGCCATCAAATGGTACACGGATGTTTCCACTACGGCAGAGGGCACTGCAATACGGATATATGGGCCAAGAACCAAATAGTTTGGAAGCTTGGGGATGTACCCAAGTATCTTCCAGGCGGAAATACACGGTATTCAAAGATGCGACCAGTTCTACATTGACAGAAGATGCGAAAAGCAAGAAATTAAAAAGGGGCCAGAATACCTGCTGTAGGGCCAAAATCTTTTTGCGGGGTAAGTAACAGTATAATACTGGAGAAATTCAAAAGTGAAGTAGGGCGGGGAAAATCCAAATACTGGGAGAATCTCCAGGGAATGATGCAAGCTAAAACTCTTCTGGGAACCTATAACTAGATGACATCCACAGAATGCATCAACCTGAGTAAAAATAATATTCGTATATTGCCAGGGACCCTTTTAGGTCATTGTAAATTGAAGGAACATCTAAGCAGGCTTGGAATAGCGGAGGAAGCCGAATGTAGATTTTGTGGGGAAGAAGATGAAGCATCTATCCATTTACTCTCAAACTGCGCTGCACTGTGCAACTCAAGGGCGCTGCACCAGGGAGCATGTGTAATTGAAGAGGGCGAGTTACCTAACCTGGATCCTTCTGACATTCTGCACTTTTTAAAAGGAATCAGCTGTAAATATAGCAAGAATAGGGGACACAATAGATCTTTCAGGTCGCAGTGCACTATCACCCTAATATTACATACATACATGAGAACTTCTTTTCTCTAATACTTAATAAAACTATGATTTTGCATGCGGTGGAATAATTTATTGATTTTAAGTTTTTTTTTGTTGTTGAATGATCTGCATCTAATAACCTGCAACTGTGTTCATTTATTTGAATTTCGTGATATATTAAGGCGTACTTAGAAATATAAAATTCCATCAATTCATACAATATCATTATTAATTAAAATTATAATTATTAATTGAATTAAATTAAAATTTACTAAATTAAATTATTGATAATATTAGATATTCACAATATTCTATATTTTTAAAAAGGTTTGTTTACATGAGGAATAATGTGACATAAAGTTATAGGGTGTCATTTGAAAAACCAAGTTCCCTGACGTTAAAGTTAAGCATATATTTATCCCTATCATGGACAATTGTATATAATTACATATGTATATCGATGAAAATGTTATTATTGCATTGGACTAAATTTGCGTTTATTGTATTTGAAGTTTGTAGTAGTAGTTAGTAAAGTATAAGAAGGCCAAATCAAATGTTTAATTATTACAGATAAACATATAGTAGTTTATATGCAGTCATATTATTTTTTTACGTACAGAATAGAAAAATGGAATCTGTAGGGTTCGTACATCACAGAGTAAGTACCTATGCGTTTGTTTACTTTCGAGACACTATGTACAGCTAAAAATATTTTCAGGGTATGCAATTTTAAATTGCATGAAATACACTTTGACAAGATCAGATGAAAAATTGCTATAATTAGAAACAATTTCTTGCGCTTACATACCTGTACATATAGGACATGCGTTTGTCCCTACGAAATGAAATTATAACCAAAAGAAAACAGGTTCACTAACGGATAAACACAAACTAATCCACAGCATTGTTATAGACTTCCCAATTCAATATCCATTAATGAAACAAATTGGAATGGTGTTTGAAACAAGACCCGTTTAACGTTTTAACAGGCTAGATGTTCTGATACAAATCTAATAACTGTTAATAATAATAACGCTATAAAAGTTATTGTACTATTAAAGTTAATAATGCGGACACATAACCGGCTGTTACGTTCAACTCTTGGCGAGGCTACAATTGCCCTAGTAAACCAAGCAGGCAATAATTGTATTCAGAACAGAAATCTTAACTCGCTTGGTGAATGCATAAGTATAACAAGGTTAATTCTAATTGTTTCAGTTTGTAGTCGTTTAATATTCATATCTATTAATAGCACTAATAATGTATAGCATTCACAAGGAAAAGAGAACCCAGCCTCAAGACCATAAATATAGATGGGCAAGACATAGACTGGAAGAAGGAGGTGAAATATCTAGGACTCATCCTGGATAATAAGCTTCTGTGGAATAAGCATGAGCTTGAAGTAACTAACAAGGCAAAGAAGGCTCTAATGGTCTGTAGAAACTTTGCAGGAAACAACTGGGGTTGCAACCCAAAAATACTGCTCTGGATGTACACAGCAATCGTGAGACCAATGATCACTTATGGGGCAGTGGCTTGGAGCAAGAGAACTAATCTGGCCATTGCGAGAGCTAATCTCTCTAAAGTGCAAAGATTAGCATGTGTATGCATAACTGGCGCAATGAGAACCTGCCCAACAGCAGCTATTGAAGTGGTACTAAATCTCACTCCTCTTCACATTTTTGTGGAGAGCATAGCTAAAAGGACCACACGTAGGATGATCAGGGAAGGAACGGCTAGGCATAGGCCTCAGCCTCCTACAAGTGACCAAATCTGGGACATGCCCCGAGATGACATGCCAAGGAAGTTCAACTTTGTGAAAGATTTTACCACAAAGCTTAGCACTAAGAGTGAATGGGATAGAGATACCATTTCGAAACTCAATAGAAATGCCATTAAATGGTACACAGATGGCTCCAAAACGGCAGAGGGAACTGGAATAGGGATATATGGGCCCAGAACCAAATATTTCGAAAGCTTGGGGATGTACCCAAGTATCTTCCAGGCGGAAATACACGCTATTGAAAGATGTGTCCAGGTCAATATTGACAGAAGCTATGAAAAGCAGGAGATTATCATAATATCTGATAGTCAAGCAGCCATTAGGGCGCTGAGGTCAAACATAATCAGCTCCAAAATGGTTTGGGAGTGTCTACAAAAACTAAACGAGCTAGGCAAAAAGAACAAGGTAACCCTTTTGTGGGTTCCGGGACACACGGGAGTGGAAGGAAACGAAATAACAGATAATCTCGCTAAGAGAGGGGCTAGAACACCTTTTGTAGGGCCAGAACCTTTTTGTGGGATAAGTAGCAGCATAACACTGGAGAAACTGGAAAATGAAGTAGAGCAGAGAAAATCCAAATACTGGGAGAATCTCCAGGGAATGAGGCAAGCTAAAACTCTTCTGGGTAACTATAACCAGAAGAGATCCGCAGAATGCATCAACCTGAGTAAAAATAATATTCGGATATTGACAGGGATCCTTACAGGCCATTGTAAACTGAACGGACATCTAAGCAGGCTTGGAATAGCGAAGGAAGCCGAATGTAGATTTTGTGGGGAACAGGACGAAACGTCCATTCATCTACTCACAAACTGTGTTGCACTGTGCAACTCAAGGGCGCTGCACCTGGGAGCATGTGAAATCGAAGAGGGAGAGTTACCTAATCTGGGGCCTTCGGACATTCTGCACTTCTTAAAAGGAATCAGACTGGACGGCCAGCTGTAAATACAGCGAGAAGAGGGGACACAATAGATCTTTTAGGTCGCAGTGTACTATCACCCTAATATCACATACATACATCTGTTTGGGAATGATATACCAATTTTTATTGTCTTTATAATAAATAAACAAGTTTATTTTTGGTGTTGTAGTCATTGCTATTCAGATACAAACTTTAAATTAAATAAGAAATTGAAAAGAAATTATTAATAAATTTCCTAATTTTTTTTATGTAAACAAAATTTATCGTTGCAGCAAATATTTACAACACAGGCCGAAAAGATTAATCACTGATTATTTGCAAAGAATTCATGGTGAAGAATCATTGGTGGTGAATTGTGTTCAAGACGTGGTAAATATTACTCATGATGGAGCCATTATCTGGCAATATTCTTACATAAAAGCCTTTAAATTTTGATAAATTAGTTCGGTATACAAGTGAACGTTTGTAATTGTAAATTTAACTTATACTACCCCGACAAGTTTTCGTGTATTTCTTTTAACATTCCACATAAGCTACATGCTATGAGGTTTCGACATTAGAAGTTTTTATTAATAGTATCGGTCAAGTAGGACTACTGTTGAGGAATAATAAATATTTCAAACTCTTATTCCGAAATGGTACTATCTCATCGCTTGCAGGTCGTCCAGGTATAACTTTGTATCACTCTACCTTATTTACAGTTTTACTAGTCACACTTTAAAATATCTCATATCCTTTATAAACATAATAATACGAATATAACTGTTTGATTAACGATAAAATCAACAAGCTTATTATTAAGAAAATCAAACAATAAGATCGTAAAATAGTTAATACAAACAATTTACCATAATGTACCTTGAAATAAAGCAAGATTTTTTTTATTAACTGCATTTTTTTGTAACTCATAAATTAGAAATTTATAGTGTTTACTTCATAATTTTTAGGGAACTAGGATACAGGTATAGTAATTAAGATTATTTTTACTCAAACAATGTAAAACTCTGAATATGTTCAAAATTTAATATCCCAATAGTTTACCAGCGAAATCAATATTATTGTAAAGTAAAATAGATATTTAATCTTATATTTCCTAGAAATCGTTATATAGACGAACATTGTTAATACTCGTTATTTGATTCAGTTCAGATCTTTGTAAAATTTCCCGAGGGTTTGTTGGAGATTCGGATACTGTTTCACAAAGCGGTTTGGTAGTAAGTGAAACGTTAATCAAGCACTGCACAATCTACCTGTAAAATTAATTGAAACGAGATTAATAGGATTTTCGTTGTATAATTAATTCACGAACCAAAGTTACATCATCTATGGTTACATATACACATATGTACCTATATATTTTGAATAATTATTGAGTTATTTTTTGAGAGGTGAAGAGAGGGATGTTTGTACACTCAGCAATATATTAAATACATTTCATGTTCTACTGTTATACAGCCTAAGTAATTTTGTAAATATTAGTTCACTGCAATTTGCCCTAAATAAACAATGTTTTTAATGTTAATTTTTCAGGGAGTATGAAAAGCTTTAATTAGTAAATAAATATGTTAAGTAAGTCTATAGTAAATTCTACGATTTATAAATTTTTCCAAATATTTCCAATGTAAAGCATTCTTTTTACCTCGTGCAAACAAAAGGGTCACAAACAAGTTTGCTGAAAAGAGATCATTATTTATTAATTTGTTATGTAAGTTTATATATATATAGTTGTTATTGTAAAAGCTCATTTCTTTCTGAAATTCAATTCAAGTTTGTGAACAAATTCACCACAAAGCTGAACTGAAAACTGGACTGGGATCAAAACAGCATCATGAGACTCAAAACAGCATCAAATAGTATACAGGTGGCTCCGAAATAAGCGGAAACTAGAAGGTACCCCAGTTTCCAGTTTTGCAATGATCACTACCCCACTAGGAAAACCACTGGCCTTCACGCAATATTGTGCTTTGTAAAAGCAATCAATAAGACGGTTTCTCTCTTGAAGCTTACAATTAAATCAATTTGGAATCTACATGATGAATGACGTTTACTGTTTACAATTTAGTTGTGTCTTGAAACATAAGGAAGGATTGTAGGTACATGCTAGTGCCCGATATATAACAGATTTGACTGTGAAATATCAAACCACAATTTGAATTTTTAAAATATAATTAATAAAACTTACCCTGTTGGTTTACGTATTCAAGTATTTGTATTTGGTATTTCACAAACAATTTATATTCTTACGCACACACAAATATTATCATATCCAATTTATTAATAATTTAGTATTACAGGATATTTCACTGATCAAAGTAGAAATTATAGCTAAAATCGTAATGAAGGTATTTATAATGAATCAGTTTAGGCACATAATGTACGTATAATATATTAACTTTAGTTAATGTTGCTGTTAATATACGCCGAACTAAATGAAATCATGAAATACATTACGATAAAAGATATTTATGGCATTACATCATTTTGCGTTTCTGATTGTCCAAAACAGTGTACTGGCTAGGCGATAACAGTTTTCAATGTTGATGGCAAATTTCCTTTCAATAGGAATGCGAGAGATAAGACTGAAACAAAATATTTGTCGTTTCGATCGATAATTACATTAAAATTCAGCGAACTTTGAAGATAAACTGTATCAAAAAGAGTTTTCAATGTGGGTGTGATGTATGTGCCCGGTTTCAGTGGGCAATAATTAATGGGAAATTTCAGGTTCGCGAAATAAATTCTAAGTTTAAATTACTTTTAGCAAACCAAATACATAGATAGATAATGATTGTTTTGCGTAATATAAAGCAAACAACGGTCATAATGATACAACTTTACGTGTAGCAATTTCATGCAAAACAAACAAGGATTTGTTTCACAATCTAAGTCTTTTTGCTCTTATGTACTAGGTGGGGTGAATAGTAACCTCATTGGAAATGAAAAAAAAATTTTTTTAAATGTTTTTTTTATTTTATTCAATATAGTCTCCTTTTAGCTCGATACACTTATTCCAGCGATTTTCCAACTTCTTGATCCCGTCCGAAAAGTAATTTTCCGGAAGGTCTGCAAAAATTCGTGTTTTTGGTCAGGAGTGAGCATGCGCGGCACCCAACGGCAGCATAACTTTTTCATATGCAGAATATTGCCCAAAATATGGCGTGTGCGCTACGTACTAATCTTTGCACGGAGAAAAAAAGATGTTACCACATATTATAAATATAATGAATGATATTAACTCAAGGACAACAATACGTTATCTAGTACCCAGTATTCATCCATGTATTACTGTTTATTAGGAAGATGGTACGCTCTAATATAATTATAATACAACCAACTATAAAGTTAGTTGTTCCTATTGTTACTATCTATTTTTCTCAGTGTGTGGTATCTGCTAGCTCGCGCACCTTCACTTTCCGGTCAGCCAACACCATTTCATGTATTTTTTTGACATTGTCCTCTGTAACCGCATCGGAGGGCCTGCCGCTGCGGACTTGATCGGTAGTGGAGTTGCGGCCACCACGAAACTCTCGAAACCAATATTTGACGGTGTAATCTGACGGAGCATTAGCCCCATAATATTTACCCAACTTTTCTTTTGTTTCCTTCGCCGTTTTGCCTGTCAAAAAATAATGTTTTATGAGAGAACGAAAATCGTTTTTGTCCATACTCAACATGATGCCAAACACGTCAACAACAATCAGCTGTCAAAACAAAACTAAATACAGTATCGCACTGAAATTTGGCATGTCTGCCTAAATATGAACGGACTTCAAGGCACCATAACCTTTTTTGCAGTAGCAGCGCGTTCTGGCGGTCAAGGAGGTTACTTTTCACCCCACTTAGTATTAGTAACTATAAAATTGGTATAGGTATATATACACATATAAAATCATTTCTTTACAAAACTAATTTTATATCAGAAAAAATATTAGAAATGTTTCTTCTTGGGGGTTTATTAGGTGGAGATAGAGTAAAACTTGTATGCTGTGTGACCGTTTCTAACAGCTTATTTTGTAGTGAAAATATGTAGGCATTACATACATCTTTGCGTAATGTTTGCACGAGTAACGGGTTAATAGAAGGAAGGTTATCCTAAAGTAAACGTGATTATTACTTACGCATGTACCCTGCACATATATCTAGGGAATATTGGAGAATAGAATTTATAGTTTCACACTACTCTGTATTTACTAAGATAAAATATTTACAATCTATTACCCATTCTCTCACCACTAGGTGGTAGACGATACCACGCATCAAAGAAAAGAAAAAAAAAAAAGCAAAATTAAGTTCAAATGCGTACTAGCCCTCTTTGGATCATTTTAGTACTTACTATGAATGCTACAAGGTTTCCAATAGTTTTGAAAGTTATAGATGCCAAAAAACTATCTATAGTGTAAAACTTGCAATAACATTTTTACATGTTACTCCAAAATGTTTACCCCTAGACGGCGCTAGTGGTACTGACATTGAGAATTCCTCTTATGACTGTAGGTGTTTTTTCCTCGAGCTTACCACGGCACGATGGTTAGGTTTTGACTATGACATCATGGTTACAGAAAGCTCAAAAAACCATCTGTCATTTTTATTAAATTGTAGGTTATGTTTATGTACTGTATGAATTGTATCCAAAATTCAAATTAATAAAGGATGGAAGTCTTGGAATGAAAGCAATTTCTAATTACAATAATAAATCACCTTATCATTGATACATTTCCAAATAATAATTTAGGATATATTCTTAATACAGTTGACGATCACCAAGCATTAGTGCCATGGTTTTCATTGCTTTTGGAAGATGATTTGAACTTGTGGAAATAATTAATACACCAGAATCTGATAAAACTGAGGATCAACAATCAGATGAAACAGGTAAAACAAAGGAACGCAAGAAGCCTGGTTCTGTATCAAAAGCAGACATTTAAACAAACACTTGTTGAATGTACTGATCGAAATTTACAAGTTCAAAAAGCAAAGAAGGATAGAAAGGTTGAAGTGCTTCAAGAACAAAATAAGTTGCTTCAAGAGCAAAATTCATAAAGAACAAAGTTGATATGTATATATTTTAGGAAAGATGGTAAAGGGAGGGATAAAAGAAGGCGCAGTGACTCCGATGATAAGTTTTTCTATTTGATTTGAAAAATTGTTGCTGTAAATCTTCGGTATGTTTGCGGTTCTTATATATATATCTGCCATGTGACACAAGTAATTCTTCAATACCTCATACATTATTTTTAGTGCGTTTAGGTTTTGACTCCCAAATGGCAGTTACTGTTACTGAAATGTTAAAAAATGTTTTTTGTATTTAACATATTGTATATGTATAGTTATGTACCTTTCATCCTCTTCAAAGGATCTCGAATTGCTGATTGGTGTTACAGAGCTTGAAGATACTCGTTTAATATCTAAATGCCGCTGCACATCGTAAGGGCTAATTGGAAGCATAATCTCTAACAGTTTATTTCATTTCAAAATTACTAAACAAACTGCAACACTGCACCTACAGTTTTTTTAATTTCTCAATTGTGCTTTCTGAATCGCGTAACACATATATTTTTTGGTTAACACGAAATATTCCATTTTCTATTAAAATAAAGTTGCTCTATTTGTAATAATAAAAACAGAATCTTGTAAATAGTTTTCTAACCATAAAAATGGGGAAAATGAAGACAACCCGTGCCACAGCAGCATAAAGAGAGATGATTACATGTTTCGGTAAGGTTTCACGTCATAGTTATATGGTGTAGCTATGAATTTTAATTGGTTGCATGCGGTTAGCTTTGGTAAGTTCTGGTAAGCTCGAGGAAAAACGCCTTATATTGACTGTGTTACACGCGTACCGAAAACAGATTCCCGGAAGCTGATGTTGTGGAGTTGTATTGTGTGGTTGCACATATATACTTGACAGCTGCTGTAACCGTTTTTGATCTCTGCATAGCTAGCAGTGCAGCGATGCACAACTCGCGGCCCGTTCTAAGGTTATTGTGGTCCGTTTGAAAACGTTTTACAAAACTCCCATTTTCATTATATTGTTTGCATGACAAAGGATTTGTTTCAGTTCGACTCGCTGATTGTCAGATAAACGTGAAACACATGCGCATTAGTTCAGATGTTCATCTAACAGTTGACGAGCGTGTTGAAATAAACAATATCGAGACCTGTACTAGATTAGTGTGTAAAAGTTCTGTTTTACTAACACATAGACTGATACTGCATCATGGTTCGTTCTAGCTGAGTGGACGAAGAGGTTTTGTTTTATTCAAAGTGATAACAAAATTTAATTTATGCATTAGGAGCTGTAATCAAAAAGTGGGAGTGCTGAAACGCTATTTTGAAAGCAAACATTCCGAGCTAGTATAAATAAAATATTCTGGCGAATTGAGAATACAAAAATTGCTTCCCCGCTGCAATCATTAAAAAAGCAGCAAAATATATTTCAATAATTTTCTGATGCATTTTAAATTGATGTTGAAGTGAGTTTCCAAATATCTCACTTGACTCTCTCATCATTACCTTTATAGATTGTGATTTTGTGAGAAGGTGTTTAATGAGCGCATCTAAAAGATTGTGTTGTGCTTGAATCGTATGAGAAGAAAAGGCGAGTTGCTGATATTTCTAACCATAGAAAATTAAAATGAAAAAATTAAAAAAAGAAAATAATGTTTATTATTCTTTTGCTGTTGATAAATCGACAGATATAACTTCAACTGCTGAAAGAGCTATATTTGTTCGCGGTATCACTTCACATTTTGAGTTTTAAAAAGAACTTTTAGAATTGCCCCAGCTAGAAGGACGAATAAAAGGCTCAGATTTATTATAATCTAAGTGAGCTTACTCAGTAGATTGCATAAATTAGAACTCACCAAATCCAAAAAGGAGATAGTGACTGAAAAAGAAAGTTTCAATACGAGTATAAAACCATGACATAAATCGCAACGCCAATGTGTACGAATTTTTTTACCAAACTTGCCAGAAACGTTTAACTACTGAAAGGTAGCAATTGATTAAAATTTTAGAAATGTTGATCAAGTAGTAATGGCTTATGTGTTAGTTTCTTCAGTATTTTTTGACAATCTTGTCAGGTGTATATGTTGTGAGATATTGTTCAGTACTTTTTTTTCGCTTGTGATTGTTTGTTTTGAGGGTGTGATCATACCTAGAGTGCGTCAATATGGAAATTACTGCTAATTAAGCAAATTCGATAGGGGTCGTATTTTTGGTTTGCACGAAGGTGGTTTTTCATACAGAGAAATTGCAAATCGCCTTAACCGGAATTAATCCACCATCGTGCGTTGCTATCAGGCATGGACTAGGGAGGGTCAGGAACGCCGCAGAAGAGGAACCGCGAGGCGAAGAAGAACGAATGAGGTGCAGACCGTCATCTTCGACTTATGGCAACAAGAGACCGATTCTCCAGTAGCAGATCAACTGCCGCCCAATGGTTACCTAATGAAGGTCGCCCTGTAACACTTCGAACGGTTTACCGCAGAATCAGAGCGGTTAGCTTGCATTTGTACCGGCCACATCTTGTGTTACCACTAACGGCTCAATATCGACAGCAACGTTTGGAGTGGTGTAGGTAGCGACTGCACTGGAACCTATTGCTATACCTTTTGCGAATGCATGATGACCATATGAGGATCAGACGAAGGTACACGCTTCGGCGGTACATATACTAAAATTGGAACGATACAGAGAAGATTAGCATGGCCCCTGCGCAAGGATGACACGCAAAATCGTGAAGCGTTCCACATTTTTTAACTTTCCTGCACGCTCAGTTGGTTGTATATTTTTGCACACACGCTTGTAGTAAATGCCAAGTGACTATAGAAATAGTGTCGCTTTACAGTTTGGTGTATGTCTGTAGTTTTGTTAGTTTTCAATTATAAAGTGTCCGAGAGTTAAATGGGGATATGGACGATATTGTGTTCCAGGCGAGCTTCAGTGCTCAATCCCCAAGCACTGCGAATGGCTGAGCGGCATTCAGCAACGATCACGGTGCCAACACTGAATGAAGAAGAAGAAGAAGAAGAAGTCAGACGAAGACGTGGGGAACATCGCAGTGTTGAATGTGCTGTTGCGAAGCATGTGCATCAAACTGTGAGTATTATGGTATGGGATGCTATAACTTATAGGGGTAGATCTCGTTTGGTATTCGCCTGAGGCAATATGAACGCCCAGCGATATGTGGATGAGGTGGTAAAACCAAATATTCTTCCATTTCTTCCATAATTGGAAGAACCACTTTTCCAGCAAGATAATGCCAGTCTCCATATTACAAGACGTTGTGTGGACCGTCTTGCAGAGGTTAAAATCAATCTCTTGCCATAGACACCCCGATCTCCGAATCTTTCGCCCATCGAGCATGTTTGCGACATTATAGGGAGAATGAAGAACCCACTGCATCCTCCGCAGACGCCGCAAGCTCTTCAGCACTAATTACAGGTTGCCAACACAATACCTCAAGAGGAGATCGACCATTTGCTAGAATGGATGCCGCGAAGAGTGCGGGAGTGTGTAACCAATAGGGTCGGGGAACAGAAGAGACTAAAACTAAACTAAACTAACATCTAAAAATCAAAGCATAACATTAAAGAAAATCAACACTACTGGTACATTTAGCAATGATAGCTTAAGGGAAGAGAAATTAATATCAATATCTGTATTAGGTAAAGAGTTGTAAATAAGATACATTCGATAATAATGTTAGTTCTAGGTGTGAAATTGTGGAAAGTATTGATATTTCTACCCGATAACCGCAGAGTATTAAAACGAATAAAGCTAAGTAAAAACTGCGAGTCAATGCCGTTATTTAGCAAGTTAAAAAGGAATTTAATATCGACTTGATTACGACCAAGATCTAGAGAGCTAATACCGAACATATTCAGAAGACCTACATGACTAAATCCTTGAGGAGGATAGACATGCTGTTCCCTAAAGTGTAAGTACTTTAAGAAACGTCGTTGTGCTTGCTCAAGAAGATATATGCATTTTTATATTTAGGGGACCACACAACAGATGCATATTCCAGTCTAGATCTGACAAAAGCATAATAAAGCGATAATACACAATCAGTGGGGGAGAAGTTTCTAGAAGTTCTAATAATGAAACCTAGCATTCTAAGAGCGTTGTTAAAGATATCAAGAATATGATCAGTAAATGAGAGTTTAGTGTCAAAGGTTATACCAAGATCTATCTTTGATGGAATGGTTTCGTTCCAAAACAACATTCTCGCAATGATAATCATATATGATGGGTTTATATTTACGAGAATAAGTCATAACTTTGCACTTGCTGACATTCATCGATAATTTATTAGTAATGCACCAAACACGAACAGCATTCATCTGACATTGGAGGTAAATGCAGTTATCAACACTATCAACAGTTACAAATAATTGAAGGTCATCAGCGAAGAGAAGTTTAGGACAGGACACAAAATTACAAATATCATTAATAAAAATGAGAAATAAAAGAGGGCCAAGATTAGTTCCTTGAGGAACACCAGAAGTAGGATAAAAGCGTGGAGATTTATAGCCCATATATTTAACATAGTTTTTCCTGTTCTTGAGATAAGAATCAAAACGATCAACAAGTTGCGAAGAAAAACCAATAACACCCAGTTTATGAAGCAGTAAAGTGTGATCAATACGATCAAAAGCCTTAGTGAAGTCCGTATAGATAACATCAGTTTGCTTGTTATTATCGATATAAACTGAGTGATCTCAACTAAGTTGGTAATAGTGGAGCGCTTATGTTTATATTCTGTTCCTTCTTATTTGGAAATTTAATAAATTATACCTTTTAGTAGTTAAAGTAGTTTCTGCCAAGTTTGGTCAAAAAGTTTCCCCCCTTCTTGGTATTGCGATTTCTGTGTCACTAAGTATATTTCTAAATTAGCGTCAAATATTTAACCGCAACCTTCTCACTTATTTATTCTTAAAATAAATAATTAGTTTTCATACTTATTTTGTTTGTCTTAATTATTTGTTATATATGCTTTTAATAATAAATAAAAACCGCTGAAAATTAAAAAAAATATATTTATTTTTTATTGCTGTCCTCAACCTAAATACAAAACTATATGTGGCCCTTTATATATAAAAGTTATGCTCTAGCTTAAACGCGGTATCTTCTCCGACTTGTGTTATTTAATCTTTTACATTGCTAACAAGTGTTGTAGCAATTCCATTCAGCTTTTCGGTATCTGTACCATATAATAATGGCGGTTTAATCAAATTTATTTTTCTTGAAATAAAAAGCATTGGTTTTATATTTTAGTGTTACAATACCGCCTTCTTCCGGATCACACTGTTCGTTTTCAGCTTTTATCGCTTTTAAACTTCTTTACATGTAGATGTACAAAATCTACGGAATGTAGTCTAATTACATTCAAAGATGCTAATGTTTTGCCATTTTTCAGCAAAACTGAATTATCTCTGAATTATCCAGAAGCTTATCCTTTATTATGTTGTGTAATTCCATTTCCTGACTATTTACACCGATCTTATTGGGAGGTAATTTACAGCAGATACTACTATTTTCAGCACTACAAGTCTGTCACACAATCAAATAACAAGTACTATTAATATCAGGTATTTCTATAGATACGTAACGTACTTATCGCATTGATTTTATCATTCCCTTTCACATCATCAGTTAAAAATGTCAAATGTTGATATCAAACAGAACAATGCTTATTTAATAAATCCACTTACCGCAGAGATATATACTGATTTTAATTAACTTTTGCAATAAACAATGCGTACTACACATCCGTCTGAGCTTCATAAATTCTCAAAGTTTCATATTACATATTGGCGCCCTGACAACCGCCTTTTTTGCCACCAAATGAGACGAAATTATTCATTAATTTCAATTCTTCGCACTTAAACGATCATCCAACAACCCGATCAGTGTAATTTTGAAATTACAAATTTTTCTTTTCACACCCCGCGGCTTGATCGTGCCGCTTTATCAGAGATGAAAGGGTACAGGACCTCAGGCTCCACACCCTAGTTGAGAAGTTCCGACCTTCGACCTTCGACCTTACATATTGGAACATCGTATATAATTTTAAGCGGTAAGTCTTTTCTAACAGAAATAATTATACATCTTTTTTCATTATATCAAGTTCTCTAATAATGGTATCCCGTTACCTGTTGTAGATGTGGCTAAGGATTTGCGTCTTATTATCGATTGTAATTTTAGATTCAAACATAGACGTGCCGTTAGCGAAGCAAATTAATTTATCCCCTCTGTCACTATTGATCTTATAAAATTAAAACCGATCTATGGGAGTCTTTACTCTTTTGACAATTTATTTTTCGTTTTCCGATTATTTATCCATGCTTTAAACATGTTATGTGGAGTTCAACGTGTTCAACACTCGTGTATTCGCTTATTGACTAACAATGACCACAATATTATAAATCAAAAATTGCGAGGCAGAATAACAATTTTTAAGTACCTAGTAAATATCATATCGAGCTACTTAAGGAAGGTGGGGATATAGATGGCGACACACTTGTGAGGAATGGCAACGAGTGTTTTGATAGAATCAGTAGGTGGATGAAAACACACGATTTTCTTAGCATTTGACAAAACGAGGCGATTATTCTAAGAGGCAGGGGTAACAGAGGCAACATATGGTTTACGTTAGAGGAGAAAAGAGTTACACCCAGTGAAACTTTAAGATATCTTGGTATTACTCTAGCAGATCGCGGAACCTTTAAGGATTGTATAAGGACAGTGGTCACTACCGCTGAGGAAAGTATTGTAAACCTTGTTAGCAGCCTGCTGAACATAGGGGGAACCAGAAACGAAGAGAGCGGTATTCTGCAGCGCCGCGCACAACATCCTCTTATATGCAGTCACTATTTGGTCCAGAGTGTTACAGCACCAAGAATATAACCAACTGCTACTGAGAGCACAGAGGAAAATGCTTCTGCGAGTTGTCTCAGCTTACAAAACTGTGTCGGGAGCGGCTTTACAGGTTTTTGCCGGGAAAGTACTCATCAACTTGTTGGCATGCGAAAGAAAATGTATATAAGCGGCCAAGAATGACGGGAGACGCCATTATCAGTCTATTGATCTCTGGCAGAAAAGATGTGATCAGGAGATGGCGAAAGTGCGTAGACCAAATCATCTCTCAAATCGTCAGAGATATTATAATTATAATAAAGAAGGAGGAGTTTGAAAGACAGCATCCTAGAACTGAAGGCTGAACCTCTGGCATTCTGATGTTATCTGCATACAGAGATGCATCCACAGTGGCCCAGCAAGTAGTAACGGGGATCCCGCCATTAGACCTGCTGGCACAGGAGAGGAGATATATATATGAACAAAGGAAAGATGTAGCAACTAGTGAAGCGAAAAGACGCACAATATATGTGGCAGGATAGATTGGTCAATACCATGCATAAGAGAGAATGGTCAAGAAAACTAATACCGGATGTAGAAATATGGACTAAATGACAGTATAAAAGAGTAGATAATTATCTAACGCAGGTATTAACATGATGTGCTCAGGACTTAATTAAACAAGAAAGGGAAGGCAGTGGGCGAGGAATGTGCTTAATGCGGAGCTATCGACACTGCAGAGCACAACGATACAAGGGAAACGGTAGAAAGAAAGCTGGGGAAACTTATGATAGTGGGAAACCTGACAGATACAATGCAGGAATCTAAAGAAAACTGGGAAGAGATTCACAAGATGATATGTAAAATAATGAAGACGAAGGTTAGGGTACAGAGAGGGAATAAGAGCTACAATTCACGGTGCACGTATGAAGTTATGTCCGCCAGAATAGTTCCATGAACTGCGCTAGGTGCCAAGATAGGGTGGTTTTAGTTGTTATACTAGTCATGCACAAACCCAGACTACCGCTCAGAGCTGTAAAGTATTTCAATGGGTCGCATGGAAGATCGATTTATAATCGAATGCGATCCCTTTCCTTCGATTACATTAATAGTAAAGAAAATAAATTCATTTTCTGTTGTGTTGGCAGGATTTTACTATTGTTATTATTATTATTATTGTATTAATACGGAAGGAATAAATAAATAAATAAATAAATAAATAAATAAAGAATTTCTACCACAAAAAAAAACAAAATGACATTCTCTGTTTTAATTGATGTTTATTATCATGTGTACTAAATTGTATTGCTTGTCTTTTTAATACTAAATTCTCGTTTTGTGATCTGCAGTTGATGGTATCATAACAATAACCGCGTGTATATCTATAAACGTATTTGTATAATGGTATTAATTAGAAGAGGTATCCATGAATTGACCATTGAATTTTCAAGCAATTTATCCTACCTACCCGCTTTTTGAGATATCTGATTCTTTCTGGCAACAAAACGAAATCTTACAGCGTCGAGCTAATCGTTCTGAATACGTATATAACCCGTCCAGTCGAAAAAGTTCATTCAATTGCATTTGTAAACACCGCAATTTCATTTGCATTATTTATGCCGTCGTTTAGTAGTTCGTTTAAATGCAGAACATCCATTAGAATTACACAATAAAATCTTCATTATCAGCGTATGTGCCCTGCGAAACAATGTACATACGTATCTAGCCTGAAAAGTCTAACAAAATTGTGATTCCCCGATGGTCGGTCCAACTTTTTCAATTTAAATTTTAAAGTCCCTTTATACGTTACAGAGAGAACAGAAAATGATACAAAAAGAACGCTCGCCTGGAACTATATATGTATATATATATACATCAACTCACACATTATGCTAGATACTACCATACGCTGTCGTAATTGCCAATTTGGCGTACCAATTTAAAGATACATCATACGAACACCTTTTAAAATAATTATTCAATGGTTAGGAATATCATTTAATAGCTTACCTTCACAACTCAAAAAATTAATGAATAAAAGTGGAACAAGGATACAGAAAAGAATCCTCATCCATTCTTTCAGGTATCTAAATATTATATAGCGTTTTGTTTCTTATTTTCTTTTATACTTCTTTCTCGTCTATTTGTAATTGTTGGCTATATAAACAAAATTAACTCTTTAAACTTCAATATATCTTCTTCTCAATGTAGTAATTGTACAACTCCCACAGTATGGAAGCGGAACATTAAATTGAAGAGGTTGAATATGGGCAACTGCTTTCTCAGTATGTAATATCTATATGAGACGTATTAAAGTACCTAGTGGAACATGTCTACTCAGCCATATGTTAAAACCTATTGATTTGTTTCGTGTCTACTCCAATGTGTTTCATCAAAGCGATATACTAAAATTTTTAAGAGCAGCAGGTATGCGCTGGCCTAAAATAGCGATAGAAAACGCTTTGTTCAAGTAACTATTTACTGCAAAACTAAAAGTTGGCTACTGCTGAAATCTTTACAAAATGAATAGCATTAGTTTTTAGAAAGAATCCGCCGGTACATGTGTCAGCAGCTGTTATGATATGTCTTTGAAACTCTAAAACTCCAAACTAATTGTGGTGTGCGTTATTTGAGGATAATGGGAGCTATATGAAATCATCAAAATAATATTTTGTTTTAATATATTGTTTCTAAATATGTAAGTACCGCTAAAATAAGGTTTCCATCTTCGACATTTCTTTCAATCAAATTATTCCCCCCAACGGGTGTCGAGCTAATAAATTCTAAGTTAAGTTATATAATTCCTTAACTTTCTACAAATTTAACTTCTTTTGTATCATACAAATCTACGGCATCGTTTTTTATCCTTTGCTTATAATCTTTGACATGTTTTCCCTCTCTTTTTCAGTATTTCCCTATGATACCGTCCTAAGTTTCTCTTAGCTTGCCTGGTCCTTTTTACTGTATACTTTATCTTCCTAAATTCTCTTCACTTGCCTGCTATTATTCATTCGATGCGTGTCCTCGCCAACTTAATTTTCGCTTTTCAATGGATTCCAAGGCTGGTTGTAGTCTTAGTTCCTCCATTATTTGTTGATTCCTTATTTTTTGTATGGTATTTATAAGTCTAAAATTAGATTGACAGCCTGATATAAATTGCAATAATTTTTAATAACTTTATTTTTGTTTTACTACATTAGCTACCAGTTTCGGCTATTTACGGCCTTCCGCAGCGATAAAATAGTTAAATATTTGAAAAATGAAAAACTACCAAATTCAATTATTAATTTGTACAGTGTTGCAGGCAATTCTTCTCACTTTACACTAGAGGGCTCTTGTCTTAACCTTTCTCCTGTTTCGAATACTGCTGATCTTATGGCTATATTTGTCATGTTTCAAGTCCATAAATATACAAAACCATATACATATATATAATCGAGGAATAAAAATAAATGAAAACTATGGGAAAAAATAGAACGATATCTGAGAGAGAAGAGTTATCTGAGAGATACGAGAATAATAGTGGAATGAATAATTAACAGTGGCTTGATTCAGTTATAGGAGACGTAAAGCATTACCTACAGATTCTCTTCGCGTTTATAACGGCTATAACGATTTATTATGAGGGAAACAAGAACACCACCTGGCAACGATATATTCAAGAAGCTTGGATAATAAACAACCTGAGTTTAACTACTTAAATAATAGTGTTTTGCATTCCTAGCAATAATTTCATATTCGTAAAATTAAAAATCATAAATTATAAGAGAAGTGGAAAGTGACGAATTATCACTATTCAAGTACAGTGATGGTTTTAATTAATGTCTGCCCCTATGGCCGAGAGAATATCAGAACTACTTGTTCTTCCTCCCATTTTGGAATTTAAATTGTAGATAAATGTGCGTAAAGTATATTATTTCTTGTTTAGACCGTTTGTATGTATGATTTGAATTTTAAATATAAATTCCCTGACTGAATAAAGGTTCACTTTTTTTTAGTTAATCCGAACAAAGCGTCTATTCATTTGTTTTTGTATTTATAACTTATACACACACATCTGGAAACATACTATATTGCTATTCATAATATCTTATTTGTGGTGGGTTTATTTTTAAACGAAAAATATTCCTTTGATATTCATGTATGCGAACAGCGATAGAAGCCGAACTGTCTGGGAAAGTAGTTTTGATATTCTATCGGTTATAGGGGGATACATTTATTAAGACCATCACTGTACATATTGCTGTGGAAAAAAACAGAAAAAAGCCAGTAGTTTTTTGAACGTTTAAGTTTTTTTTTTATATTTTTAAGATATAAGTTGGTTAGTTTAAGTTTTGAAGAAAATTGATAATTAATTCATGTATTTAATTGTTGACTTTTAGTACACATTTGTTAAATTGATTTGTTTGTTGAGTTGAGGTCGTTTGTTGAACGTCTCACTGTAATAGTATTTTCATTTTTGCGTATGACCGGCGCACACGGCTTTGCTTGTCCGGTTTGAGGTCAGTGATCATTGGCGTTCGAAAGGGGTAAGTTCGATTCATTTTTGGTTGCGTAGAGGTTTTTAAAAAGTCGTTGTCACGTTTGCGTAAATTCACGCGTATTAAAGTTTGCAGAACTTACTTCTAGCAATTACCACTGATAGCTCATTAGTTTATGGGTATCTTGTTTAGATTAGTAGTTTTATATGTCTTTTGATTTTTAAACGAGAGCATTTCATGTAAATTTTCACTCCTGCAGAGTTCAGAATTTTCATTTTTATTTGTATATTTAACTTTAAATATTTCCAGTTTTTTTTTAAGCCTGTCAATTAAGCTTGATAAGGTTTTACATTTCTGGAAATTAGTTTTGCACAGAATATTAAATATTTCAATACATTTTCCTTGTCTTTATTTTTCATACCTCTCACTGCGTGGCAATAACAAATTTTTTCTTTTTTTTTCACTCACAATCACCTATTGAGGCCTTTTGCCATCAATAGATGACCTTGGAGTTTCAATTGTTTCATGTTCTTTCAACAATTCATCTCTACTTTAGAGATTGGCGCCTGGCATATTACTCTTTTAAATTTTTGATTGATCAATCTTTTACAATTAAATTAAACTTTTTATAATTTTATATTTTTTTTTATTGTGCTCAGCATAATTATTTGGCGCCCAACGTGGGGCCACGAGTTTTTTTTTTGTGAAAATTTTTAATATTTCTCAAAAGACCACGTTTTCGAGTCTCAAACTCTGCACGGAGTATCTTGAATTTGTTATCAATTTCGGAGAAGTTTTTTACTCAAACCCAATTTTTTTTTTGTAATTTTGAAAAAAAAAAAAAAAAAAAAAAAAAAAAATGGCTTCGCAAAAGTCCAACGAGAACATTCCATACGTCGCACCAGGAACCTGGAGGGATCAACTGCAGTATGGAAGCGAGGAATCTGTAGACACGGTCCTCAACAAATCTTTCATCATCGAGGAACCGACGGAGGAATCAATCCCTGAGGTGAAGGATGATGTAGAGATGGAGACAGGGGATTCGCATGGGATTGATAGTGGACAGGAGGAAACAGAAAAAACAGAGGAAAGTATAAGTTTGAATGATGTGATGGCCATGTTTAAAAGAATTGAAATGAAACAAGATAGATGTTTAAAGAAACAAGATGAATGTTTTAGACAGTTAGAGGAAACTAAGAAGATATTTAATAGAGAGATTTTTAGAGTAGACAAGAAAGTAGAGAATGTAGAGAGTAAAGTCATTGAGAATACTTTAAGATCAACAGCAAATGAGATAACCATAACAAATTGTGTAAAAGAGATTCATGTAATCAAGAATAAATGGGAAGAGAGAGAAAATGTGGTGGTGGAAAGAGTCAAAGCGATAGAATGCGAAGTTAAAGAAAAATTGATAGAGAGTGTGGAAAGAGTCGAAGAACATGTAAATAGAAAATTATTGACATTTCAAGAAAGTCCCAAGTTCAATCATTTTGGAAACGGTATTTTGTCAATGCCTGTTCAAACAGAACAATTGCCGAAATTTTTCGGGTCATCAACCCATAATCCTATGGCTTTTCTGAGAAATCTGAACGAAGTTTTAGAGTCCGTGCCTGGAGACAGGAACAAACTGAGGATGGCACGCAACGCCATGAAGGATGAAGCGAAGGATTGGTTTAATTTCATCGAGGACTCAATCAATTCATGGGACCAGTTCCAAGACGAGTTCCAGAGGCAGTACTGGAATCAGCAGATACAACAAAGGGTGAGAACCAATCTATTTTTGGGTAATTTTAACAAGTGCGGTATAGATAGTAGAGAATCTTATGTCATAAAAAAAATCAATATTCTTAAATTTTTAAATCCACCCGTTTTGGAAGCTGACTTAATCACGCAATTATCCAGGCATTTTGAGCCTGAGGTCACACAAGCGATTGCGATGCATAATATAACCTCCATTAGTCAAATGCTAGGACTCATGAAGAGATTAGATTGTGCGGAACAAGGCAATGTAAATTCTAGAACCACGCGAAGTCCTGAAGGTCATATAATCCACAATCAGGCAACTGGTAGTTCGAGTAATGATGGTTTCTACCGTCAGCAGCAAACGCGAACTAACGTAAATTCGAGGCCAGCTCCTTATTACAACAGGAGGCAGTCTTTCAATGGTAGAAATGGTGGGCGTCAGAGTCCAAATACCAACAGTTCAAATGTGCCTCAGGTATCCACACAGCACCAAAATGACCGTCACGATGTCCTGACAGGGTCAAACATTCAAGTGGCTTCCCCACAAAACCAGAATTCAAATCAGTCAGCTGACAAAAGTTTGCCTAGTAATTCTGTGCAGTGGAATTCAAATCGCTATGTTAATCACATAGAAACAAGTCAGATTCCAAACAAAACTGGCGCTATATCAAAAGACACTAGGTCTTACACTAATGAGCAAAAGGGTCAAACAAAGCCGAAAGAACTACTTAATGAAGCTCGTGGGCAGGATTTTTAGAAAGTCCAGCCAAAAGGAAAAAAATGTACACCATTTTACAAAAGGATAATTTAAGATCGATCAATTCAGATTTGCCACATGTAAATGTAATGTTCGGTGAGAATGTTTTGAAATGTCTTGTAGACACGGGAAGCGAGGTTTCAATTTTAGATGAGGAGAAAGTAAAATTGCTAGAGAAAGAAAATTCAGGGAAATTTATGCCAACACGAAAAATAACCATTGTCACTGCTACAAAGAAAGTAATTGCTGCAATCAACAGAGTTTTTGTTACCGAATTCAAATTAAAGGATTCAACTTTTCTGGGAGAATTTATATCATTAAGAGGTTTAAAGAGAGATGGAATCATTGGGATAGATTTGTTAGATAAGATGAGAGCGGTTGTAGATGTAGATAAGAGATTGATTAAGGTAGGAGAGGAGAGGATTAATTGGTGTGATGAGACTCCTAGTGAGGAGAGGATTATAAATTGTTTAAGAAAAGAGAAGGAAAATGTGAATTTAGAGTTGTTAGAATATGATTGTTTTAAGAATGATATACAGAGTTATGGAAAAGTTGTTGAATGTGATAGTATACAGGGTAGTGATTTATCCCAAGAGGTTTTAGAAGTAGATGTTGTTGATGATGTAGTAGAGTTAGAAGCAAACAATTCCCAGATTGAATTCCCAAATGAATTAAATGATTTTAAGATCAATTGTGATGAGAAAGTTGAGTTTGAAGTAAAAGAAATTTTAAAACAGTACATTTCTCTAGTTGATAAATTCCCAAGTTTAGCAGTTGGTTATGAACATTCTCTAGAAGTTGATGAATCGAAACCTTTCAAAGTAAAAAACTATCCGATTCCCAAGAACATGCAAGAAAAAGTCAGAGCTGAGGTTTCTCAAATGCTACAAGATGGGATAATTGAACGTGGCTTAACAAGGTATGTCAATCCTTTAGTCGTCGTCCAAAAGAAGAATGGAGACATCCGTTTGTGTCTGGATGCCCGACGTTTAAATGAACGAACACGACCGCAGTTCGAAACTCCTGTCACGGTCGAAACATTATTGGCAAGGTGTACAAATGCGAATTATTTTACTAAGCTAGATTTAAAGAGCTCTTTTTGGTTGGTGCCGTTAAACAAAGAATCTAGAAAGTTTTGTGGATTTATGGTAGATGGTAACGTTTTTCAGTTTAAGGTTGTACCTTATGGTTTAAGTAGTTCAGCTGCCGCGTTAATACGAGCAATGCAACAAATTTTAGAACCCTACAATTCTTTTGTAGCTCATTACATTGATGATATTTTAATTTTTAGTCAAAGTTTAGTGGATCATTTAGTGCATTTACGCAAAGTTGTTGAAGTTTTAGCTAGAAATGGATTGAAAGTGAATTTAACGAAATGTGAGTTTGTCAAACATGAAGTAAAGTTTTTTAGGCTATGATTTAACAGAAAATTATGTAAGAGTAGATGAATCTAGGCTAGAAGTCATCAAAAAGTACCCTTGGCCTAGCAACATAAAGCTTTTGAGAGGATTTCTTAGTGTAGTCAATTACTACAAAAGGTTTGTTCCAAGATTAGCACACATCAGTGCACCGTTATTTGAATTGTTAAGAAAGAATGAAAAGTTCACATGGACAAAAGAAAGATTAGAAGCATTTGAAAATGTAAAGTCAGAATTTCATCGTTCATTATGTTTATTATTGCCAGATTTTAGTAAAGAGTTTTTGTTACGTGTCGATGCCAGTGATACAGCCATCAGTGGTGTTTTGATTCAAATTGGTAGGAATGGAGAAGAACCAATTTGTTTTGTCTCCAGAATTTTGAAAAGCTATGAGTTAAGGTACACTGTATCGGAAAAAGAAATGCTTGCTGTAGTTCATGCTGTGAGCAAGTTAAGATTTTATTTACTAGGAAAGAAATTCATAATTGAGTCTGATCATGCTGCTCTAACATCTTTAATGTCAACTCGTTTTTCTAACAACCGAATTTATCGATGGTCCTTGTTACTTTCTGAGTATGTTTTTGAGATAAGACACATAAAAGGAGATTTGAATGTAACAGCTGATGCTATATCTCGTATGCACAATCTGAAGAGCCATTTCAACCACGTTGAGGTAAACACATACAACTTGTATGAAGCCGAGGGGTTATTTGACTTTGTCAGGATCAATGAGGTGCAGCAAGATGATTGTTTCGTTCAGATACGAGAGGCATTAGTCCACCGGGATGAGTACAAGGAGTTTGTCATCCGAGATGGGATTCTGATGAAGCGGATCCGAGATCAGTTCAACGTTGTACTCACCGAGGTTTTCGCACGTCAGGCGATGGAAGAAATACATCAAACCCTGGGACACATCGGAGGACACAAACTTTGGCTCACCTTTCGAGAAGCTTTCTTCGCCAAAAGGGACAAAACAATTGCCAAGTCAATCGTCCGCACATGTCTTCAGTGTCAACTTGGAAAAACCAAGAACCGCACGTGCCAAAACGTCATCAAGAGCATAGTTGTGGAGAACAAACTCGACCTCATCGCCGTCGATTTTCTTGGAAATCTCATTCCTGGAACTTTTGGATATCGCAACATTTTCGTCATGGTAGATGTTTTCACCAAATACGTAAGACTCTTTCCCACCAGATGTTACAACACAGATACAGCCATCCGCTGTATAGACAATTTCATCGCAAATCAAGGTAAAATGCGCCGCATTCTCGCTGACAATGCCACATATTTCAATACACATCGTTTTGTTGACGCCATGAATGAGCGGGAGATAACTGTTTCTTTCTGTTCCATACGTCATCCATGTGGAAATCCCTCCGAAAGATACATTCAGGAGGTTGTCAAGTTCCTCAGGATGCAAACTCACCAACGCCATCCTGATTGGGTCCGCCACGTCCAAGACATCGAGAATTGGATCAACAACACTCCTAACACCACCACTGAGGAGTGCCCTTTCACTTTGATGTATGGAAGACTTCCTAGTCGGCCTTGGAACCGACTTGAAGAGGACGTTTACGTTGAGGCAAGAACCGAAGACGCCAGAAGGAAGTTACGACTTCGAGGAGATCGTTACGTTCGCCAAGAGAATGCAAAGATCACCAAGCGAACTCAGTTTGATGTTGGCGATCTCGTGTTGGTGAGACGGTATCGTTTGGGCAGACGTGACCAGCAAAGATGTCAGAAGCTGGAACTACCGTTCGTTGGACCCTATCGAATCGCGAGTGTGTTCCATGGCGTCACTTACGAGCTACACACTTTGGACGGTATGCAGAGCAAAGGTCGTTTCCACATCTCTGCATTACAACATTTTCACCACGACCCAGGTTAGTTCGACACCTGGAAGTGACGTTTTCTCCCCTGTGTGCGGAGATAGGGTTTAAGTTTTTTTTGTTCCGTGGACATATTTGACAATGTTTTTTTTTTGCTTTTGTGTGCGTGCGATTTTAAAAGTAAAACAATGACACTCTTCGAGTGCAAATTTTTCTTTTATAATCGGGAGATCTGCTGTGGAAAAAAACAGAAAAAAGCCAGTAGTTTTTTGAACGTTTAAGTTTTTTTTTTATATTTTTAAGATATAAGTTGGTTAGTTTAAGTTTTGAAGAAAATTGATAATTAATTCATGTATTTAATTGTTGACTTTTAGTACACATTTGTTAAATTGATTTGTTTGTTGAGTTGAGGTCGTTTGTTGAACGTCTCACTGTAATAGTATTTTCATTTTTGCGTATGACCGGCGCACACGGCTTTGCTTGTCCGGTTTGAGGTCAGTGATCATTGGCGTTCGAAAGGGGTAAGTTCGATTCATTTTTGGTTGCGTAGAGGTTTTTAAAAAGTCGTTGTCACGTTTGCGTAAATTCACGCGTATTAAAGTTTGCAGAACTTACTTCTAGCAATTACCACTGATAGCTCATTAGTTTATGGGTATCTTGTTTAGATTAGTAGTTTTATATGTCTTTTGATTTTTAAACGAGAGCATTTCATGTAAATTTTCACTCCTGCAGAGTTCAGAATTTTCATTTTTATTTGTATATTTAACTTTAAATATTTCCAGTTTTTTTTTAAGCCTGTCAATTAAGCTTGATAAGGTTTTACATTTCTGGAAATTAGTTTTGCACAGAATATTAAATATTTCAATACATTTTCCTTGTCTTTATTTTTCATACCTCTCACTGCGTGGCAATAACAAATTTTTTCTTTTTTTTTCACTCACAATCACCTATTGAGGCCTTTTGCCATCAATAGATGACCTTGGAGTTTCAATTGTTTCATGTTCTTTCAACAATTCATCTCTACTTTAGAGATTGGCGCCTGGCATATTACTCTTTTAAATTTTTGATTGATCAATCTTTTACAATTAAATTAAACTTTTTATAATTTTATATTTTTTTTTATTGTGCTCAGCAATATGTATATTACTACCTGTTACATACTGTTTTGTCACATGCAAGAACAATAACTTAGGCAAGTACGCATCCAACAATATTTGAACTTATTGAAAGTCAACATTTTGATTAGTACCAATCGATTTGTTTGTTGCTTCTCGAAGTCCACAAATATATTTTGCAAGTTTTGTTCGATCGGGGGACTTAAATATGATAAGCTCATGCTTGTGTAGCTGAAGTTTTGAGTTGTTTTAGATTTTTAGTGTACAATTCAAAGGAAAAAATATTGAACAATCAATGAAGATATCATTATTATCACATATTTATCATAGCTATCCCCAAAAATTTGGAAGCAGTCAGTTTCAAGTAAATGCTTTTTCGACTACCACATCCGAAAGTACAACCTATTCGAGGATAGAAAGCGCCACTTTACAGAATTGAACTACGATTTCCTATAAATTTAACTGCAACGCGTCACTTTACTGTTACTTTATCGTTCATGGACGGTAAAGTACATACAGAATTGAAGTACCTACCTGCCACTTCCGTTACTTTACCGTACTCTTCTGTGAGTTTTCCTGGGCTCGGTTGTCAAAATAACTGTCAAACAATCTGCCATTTACATATGACTGATCTGTATTCTAAACGCTACAAATGCAAGTAAGTTGATTTTAGTAAGCGGTAATCATGTGGTACTCGTGACTTATTTAGTTGCTCGCCTCGACTCGCAATCTCCAAACTCGTTTCGATAAAGCATGACTTTCCAGCCTTGATACGTAAATAACTATAACATAAGAAGGGAAGTTTTAGGAAAGCGCTTAAAATTCATACGAAGCTCAAATTGTTTTTCTCTTTTAATGGAGCATGGTACCTATCTGTTTTTAGAAATTCTTAAAAAGAGTTTAATTCTGAGTAGAAAAGTATCGACTTCATATGGCGGTAGTCGCGTGTCATCCTGACGGAATACGTTCGAGCATAGCGGATACTCGGCAAACGTAAAAATGGCCGATTTTTAAGCGACGATTATGGACAGAAAGAACGACGTAGATGCCCGAAAAACGGTGGGGGTTTAGGTAACGATATCTACCCCTAAACAAAAATGAATCCTATTGTATTATAATCTCTTCGTGATTTTCAAATGATCTGCTATTCCTATAATAATCGAATTTAAAGTAAGTAACCTCTGGATGATTATTTTGTTATTGTCGCCTACTATATTGTATAATTATGTACGCAATGAAGAGGTGCAAAAGCATGGCAAGATAGTTTTTATACCCGATTTTTAAATGTAAATTCTCCATGAAATTGATCTTCAACAGTTATCTTTGACATTTATCTTTTTTAATTTTTCCTTAAAGTTAATTTTACACCATAGGTATAGGCTTTAGTTTTTTTCTACTTAGAATTAAACCCTTTCTAAGAATTTCTTGAAAAAGATGATGCGTTTAAAAAAAAACCTGACCTTCGTATGACCATCAAGCGTTTTCCTAGGGATATGATTGTGTAACCATTTTTATAATTTTTTTATAAAAATCATTGTGGTTAATTATTTCACCCCTCTTCTCCCTCATTCATCTACAATTTCTTACTCTCTCTTGCTTTCGGCGAAATATTTCTCCATTCTTCTCTATTCTTGATCTTTTTCCTCCATTTTTCTGTCAGTTTTTCTTATATCATTGATTACTTGTTCCTCCCGGCATTCCTAGGTCTTCCTCTCCATCTGTTTGCTAGTGATGTTTACTTTATTATCTCCGGAACTTATCCCTTTTACATGTCCATACCATTTTATCGTTTATGACTTTATTAACTTAACTATATAGTCCCTTCTAAGATTGCGTCTATTTCCTGGTTATAAGGTCACCTATTCTATTCTCCATTGATCCTCTTTGCTTCATATATACATGCGTCTTATTATTTCTCTTTCAAAAGTTCAGAGTTTTTCCTCGTCTTTCCTTGTGTAATTTACATGGCCTCCACTATGTAGATTATTGCTGATCTAATTGCAGCCTTATGGATTTTAAGTTTTGTAGCTCTACTTGTGTTCTGTCTATTAATTATTCCCCTATAGCCTTCAAATATGATATATTCCGCATGTATTCTTTATTCTCTATCTCGGTTCTTCTGTCGCTTCGACAATTTTGCACTTCTTCAGATTAATATTTCCCTATTTTCACTCTCCCTTTACAACTTTCTTTGCGATTGATTTTCATATATCTGGCGTTTCCCTGGTTGATATCCAATTCTTTCTTCTGTGCATCCTTACTTATTTTTATCTTTGCTTCTTTAATATTCTTCTATCTTTAACAAATGCTCTTTGTATGCTGTTTCGCGATATTGCTCATGCTTATCCCTTATTATGTTTTCCACTGCTATATTGAATAAAATTGCCGACAAGTCCTCTGCCTTCGATCATCACTTTTTGTGTTTGCACCATTGCTTTTGTACCGTACTTGTAGTCATTTCAATTAATGGCGCCAATTCTTCTGGTATTCCTAATCTTCTCACGTCTTTAATCAGTTATCTTCTACTCAAGTTATCACAAGTTTGTGTGAAATATTTATGAACAATCTATCTACAGTTCTATATTCTCACCGTAATATTTTTATATAATTTAGCAAATATGTATAATAATGGAGTTAAAGATATGGACGTCTCTAAAGCATGTCATTGACGTAATTATATTATTGTATAATTGTAATGCTTAGCATTGATAGAATATTTAAATTAGGAGAATTATCCTAAGATGGGATTCGTTTCTCTTTTCTGCCCATATAAATTATGACTGCATACGGTAGATATGTTCAAACTGTTACTAATATAAGAAAATTTATATTAACCATGCATGATTATTATTGATACTGATATAACAACCAGAGACATTTGCGAAACGCGACATATCCAAAGCTTTAAAATCTCAAATTAAGTGTTCGACGAGATTTTGCGTAAAGCATTAAACCGATTTCTCAGTATAATTTCGAAAACTTGGCGTTATGGACATTCATTTGGATAATCGATTCTGAATAAAAGAAGCCAATATTTTGTTGAAAATATGGTTTTGTATTTTTAGCAACTACAGATGGAAACTCAACAAATAGATGATGGATAACATATGCTAATGTTGTTGCATATTTTTAAAAATACCACACCTTTGATTTAAGAAAAATTTACTCTCTAACTATTCTTTTAAAGCCGGATTGCTACAATTATTACGAAAATAAAGATAATATATTCAATTAACATTTACTCGTCAACGAATTATCAAATTATTATCTGTAACTGATATTACAATCTGTATTTAATATTTTGTATCCCGTTAATAACAACAAAGCAATAAAATCGTTATTTACAAGTCACAATGTCTACACAAAGTCAGATATTTACAAATCAAATGATATGTCCTGCGCAAAATATAAAATAAACTTAGCTACAATTCGATTTAGATTACTCGTTAGCTGCAAGGTTACTTTTTGCATCTTACTCCTGGCATACTTGACACTTGCCATCTTCTACTTCGGATATACGTAAAATAAAACAAATATTATTAACTGTTTACTGAAACAGTACTCGTAATTGCGCGATTACATTACATTGCTTAAACGCAATTTTTAAATTAGAGAATAGAGTTCACAGATCATCCAGGGACGAGAGAATATGTACAGATGAGAATATAATAGCCACAGGGCTACGTTCTAAATTAGCATATATTGGATAAAGTGTATATGAAATCGTATAGAAATGTTGGAATGCTTGAGAGTGACGGCAATATATACCTTATACTTGTCACTCCTATTCTCGAACGCGCCCCAGTGCTTGAGAGATGCGTGAACGTAGTGATGTGTATATTATGTTTATGGGATATTCGTATTGTAAATACTTTTGAATGTAAGAAATAAGGCTGTCGAAACCTATCCGGTCCTGGAACCGGGCACCCAAAATCGAGTATTACCCGAAACCGAGTTTTACCCGAAATCTAGCTTTATGCGACATCGGGTAGAACCGTTGCCAGCAATATCGGGTACCAGGTTTTGAGCCACAGCCCTAATTAACATTGTTAGAATATTAAAAACTGCAAAAAAAATATATCTAACTGAGGTACACGCACAATGGAGGAGTTTTTTATATTAAAATTTTGAAGATTATTTAAAACAGGCTTATCTTTCGACTCGTACGAATATTGCCGTGAAACTCTTATTCGTAGAAATGAACATTATATTCGCGTGAGAGAGTGTTTTTATTCGACTTTATCCCTACGCGTATTGACCGTGATTTCTGAAATATCCTTTTTCTTTCTTCTCTGTGCCGCCCTCCTGATTTTGCCGCCCCGTGCAAGTGCACATTCTGTGCCCCCGCATGAAACGGTTCTGCTTACAACCACAAACAAAAATAACATACACGGTATCTATTGCCACAGTATATACCTTATGCAGTAGTTTCACTCCGGCAAATTGGTTGTTCCAAGTTGCAACGCGCGCACGGAACGGCGCATATAGGGACTCAGGACAACTTTGAACAGGCCCGGATTGGCCTAATATTGGGGAACGGATTAATGGCTTGTTTACAAACAAACATACAACCTATAAAACCACCTGGATGGGACACATGCGCCACATTTCGTATTCTGTCGTTAGCATAGTTTTGTGTCTCTAGCAGAGTATTTGCAAGTGTTCCATAATTAAAATTAACCGCCGTACTAAGTTTAGTTATACGTGAGTTTAATATTTTCGTAGTAGAATTTTTTCTAGCATGTGGTATATAGATACTATCTTTAATCTTAATTTAATAATAATTGTTGTAGGTTAATATTTCTGCCTTTCATATTTACAGGTGTTGTTTTGTGTATGTTTAATGTTTATTCATAGATTAAAGTTTACTTGATAGTTTTAATTTAGTGTGCATAGATAACTTATACAAATCAACATGAAGTGCTGGGTTCTCAACTGTAATAGGAGGTCTGCAGTAAGCAATGTCGTAGACGTTTTTGATTTAACTTTTTGCTTTTTATGACGCTTATTTACTGTGATTATATTCACCCCATGATAAGTATAAAAATACAAATAGACAAATCTAAAAATTGTTACAGCCGTGATAAATGGATTGCAGCTCTTGGTGAAGATGTCCTAAAACCAAATGCAAAAGTGGGCGATATACATTTTACAGATTTCGATTTTAAAACAGGGCTTAGAAATAGATTGGAAAACGATGCGATCAGTAATGGATAGATGTATTCTGTAAACCTTACAAAAAAGAATTATGGAGAATTGCAAGAAAACCCAAGAGGTAAGTTAAACAATAATAATTATACTGTTTGTATAGCTTTTTCTTTCAATTGCTTACAGCTGCTGCATCTGTACAGACATCTCGCACATTATTTGCCAATAGTCCAGGGAAGATCAGGTTATGAAAAGAAGTACAGTATTAAAAAGGAAAGTTACACCTTTCGAATGTAGAGGGGCTTTTATGGAAAGAAAAGAGCAAAGTATGTCGGACGAACAGTTTCTCCAGTTTTGTCAGACCCATTTTAATGAAGGTACTGTAAATTTGATCAAAGCGCAATTACAATAATTATGCAAGCGATGGGAGCATGGCTATAGGTACTCCAATGTATTTAAACAATTTGCTTTAAATATTTTTTTTTAGGTCCAAAAGTATATCGTTTTTTATATAAAACTTTTCACCTACCATCGAAATCAACATTGTGCAGAATCACGAGCAAATGGGATTTTGCTCCAGGAATAAACGACTTTGCTTTTGGAGTTATATCTGCTAAAGTAAGTGTTATGAATGTGGAAGCAAAAGATTGTGTTTTATGTAATGATGAAATGTCATTGAAGACTTTCCTTTATTTTCATCGGTCGAAGGATGAAATAATAGAAAACGTATAAACCAGCAAATAATGTAGTACATAGTTTAATGTTCAGGGGAATTCATTTCAACTGAAAGCAACCTGTATAATTTTATTTTTATTTTATAAGATAGTTATTATTGTTATTTTAAGTTTTTTTATTCGTAGAGATGTATACCTTTTTTCTTGTTCATATAGATTATGTGATTTGTTATTCTCTTTTGCTATTTGTTAAGTAGTTTCTGTGTATTACATCGTGGAACTTATAATAAATAAACCTGCATGTGACTACTGGTACCTTATGTAGGCACCTAGGAAGAGAACAGGACATACTGTTTTTTCAGGAGCAACAAACATATTCATCGATTTATATCTATATACATTTTAACATTAGTTCCTTTATACATAAGTAAGTTATATTCCAGTAAATTGTACACTTTTGTTTTAAATAGATCACCATTAGTGAAGTAATAAATATTTTATTTATATATGATTTGTTTCCTTTCCATAACATGCATTAACAATCAATAATAATTTAATGATCATTGGTTACTAACTGTTTCACAGAAGTATCAAAATATTGACATGGATACCTTTTGAAATTGCAATGGTATTATATATTGTAAATCATATCAGTACCAATTCTTTGTACTGAAATTAAGATGCTAGTAAAATCTTTGTTAGTTCATTCTTACTTCATTTACCCAAGATTTAACAGTACTAATTTCCGTTAAAATGTAAAATTAAAAGCAAACACTAATTAGATAAGATCTTCTATAATTAAGAATTACACTTTTAAGGACATCAACTATTATGCAGATAAATCCCTTATAATAAAGGCCTTTTCAATTACATTTACTACAAACATAGTCTGCCTGAAGCACTATAACTATTTTTTGTTCATTATAAAAACACTTGTTAATTATTTAATTATTTACTTACCATATTTATTTACTTATTGATTTTATTTTAAATGTAGAATAGAAAGTAATTATTAATGAAGCGATTACCAGCATTATATGTAGGTAAATATTAATAAACACATTTACAAATCGCATATAATATTTATTAACTGATGAATACAAT
The DNA here is from genome assembly GCA_949128085.1 of Cetonia aurata. Lineage (NCBI taxonomy): Eukaryota > Metazoa > Arthropoda > Insecta > Coleoptera > Scarabaeidae > Cetonia > Cetonia aurata. The sequence continues at coordinate 8,296,549 of OX421885.1, forward strand.
AATAATCTTGTATTTTCCTCAGTAAATTTTTCTAATTTGCCAATGTAAACTATTATATCACTGTTTGCATTTTAATTCAATTTAATAATTTCCTTTTTATTTTTTCCAATATTGGGTTAATCCGGTTCTGTCGGGGCTGGGCGATATGCCCTGAACCTACTATGCGCCGTTCAGTGCGCGAGGTAAAATTTAGAACATCGAGATCAAAGGTGCCGACACGAAGTGAAACTACTGCTTAGGTATATACTGTGCTATTGCCGTCAGTCAAAATATAAAAATAATTTTCATCGTTTTTTGTATTCAATAAAGCAACTACATCCGGTAAAAATTATATACACGGCATCTCTTCTTTTATTTTTTTTTTCTCCAGCTGTACATACCTATTCACACTTCCCATAAGCTATCTACTCTTTTCTTCGACTTAATGTTAGATGGCCTACAATAATAAATTCATAAAATTGTTAATGCGTAATGCTTTTATTTGAAAATCGCTGAGACGGTAACCATTTTCAGCAACTAGAGGTTACTAAAGAATATTTAAACATAGTTTGTATATTACAAACACAGAAAGGGTGCAATATTTCACTACAAATATCTGCTTCTACAAAAATAAAATAATGAACATAACTAAATTTGAAAAAAGTATACTGTCCCGTACAAATGACACGCAGACCGAGGGACAAAAAAGCAACTAAATGCAACATTTCTTCAATCAAACAACGAAATTCTTTGTGCAATCATCACTGAACAACGCCTGTGATAAATTAGAAAGGCGGCTTTAAGGAGTACAGATCAAACGAGTCGGAAGAAGAATGCGTCTTTACAAGCAGACTGAAGAAAATGATTCGATAAGACAGCAATTCGTTTTGGGCGAAGCGACTTCTAGACTCGTTGCTCTAGCTATACTGTATAATTTCAATTTATTATATTTGTGAATTGACGGATAAAGGAAAATAAATTAGCAAGATGAGCACTTTTAAAAACAAACAACAATATTGTCATTTCTATATAAAATGTATTAGTGATGAACATATTCAAATGACCGAAATCAAATCATTCGATTATAGAGGATTATTCGACAAATATTTTGATTTTAATGAAGCTTTCGCTGACTTGCAGTGATGGGCATGATGTGGAACAAATTATTCGATTATTATAGTTAGTTGATTATCGGTTATTCGATTATTTAGATTTATAGATTATGCGATCACTGGAATCTATACATAGACGATGTATATCAAAATGGAAACCCTTTTTATAGACATCTTAAAAAATTCTTACAGCAAGTATAATTCAAATTTGTTTGTTCGTTATATCATAACAGAAAACTGTGAGAGGAGCTTCCTTGAACACGTTGAGCAACTTTTTTTTTATGCTTTGTTTCGTATTGTGATACAACACAAATTTGTGCAAGCCGTCTTAGATTAAATACTTTGCTTGTCAACAAAGTTTGAAAGATATGATAAATTTTTACTTATATTCAACAGGTAAAAGAAATTATTTTAAAAGCATAGATATTATAATACAGGCGCCTTATATCGGCCCTTATAGCTTGGCACCGTTGTCAGATTCCCTTGGGTACTTGACGCCGTTGAAGGGCCTTTACAACTTAGTGTCACCGGCATCAAACCTCGCTTTATCTTTGTCAGTACCAAAATCGAAATAATGTTAGGATGGTTTTTTGTTTATGTTCTATATCTATCCAATGCGATGGCGCAATAAATGTTTGATATTAAAAATCCTAATGAATTTTGCGTTTTTTCAAGTGACATAAAAATAATATTCTGTTAAATAAAAACAAAGAAAACTATATATGTTGCAGAACAAACCCGAATTCAAGGACCACAATTTCATAGGCAGAACTATAATGTGCTGGCGTTTGTAGAACGTTTTAGTATTTCCAAGCGAATAGTTCTTAAAAAAATGCCGGAATTTATAGTTTTTTTTGTAGCAAGTACTCGGAAAATGTCTTTGCAGTAACGCAGGATTAAACGTTTTGATGTAGCAGAAGTTTGCGGTTCACAAAAACTACAACTATGCAATTTTCGATGCTCTCTATGAAGCTCATCAAACTGTAGGTCATGGTGATAGGGACAAAATGTTATTTGAAGCAGCGCAAAAATACGCCAATATAATGAAGTCCATGATTAACTTGTATTTATCGTTTTGTGACAGCTGCCAATTGAAAAAAAAAAAATCCAAAAGGGAGATGGGATATGTGTTGAAACCAATTTTACATTCACAGCTCGGGGAAGGTTGATTTAATCGACATGCAGAATCAAGTGATCATTGCTTTTAGGTTATCATAGGCTATCAAGACCGTACAACATTTTGCCTTTACGAGCGTTAAAAACTAAAACTGTCGCAGAAGTTTCATATCATTTACTCGATATCTTTACTACCTTCAAAGCACCATCAATAATATAACGGAAGAGAATTTGCTAAAAAAATAATTGAAATTATAAAGTTAGGCCCAAATTAAAATTGGCTCATGGCCAACCGCGACAAAACCAAAGCCCAAGGCTCTGTTGAGAGGTATAAAGGACAAGGGAAGGATAATGACACTGAAAAATGGTCCGAGGGGTACAAATTTGTGCAATGCATGAAAAATCGTACACTTCATGCCGGGATTAGAATGTCTGCTTAAAAGACAACGTCTGAAAATCGGGTTTATATTTACCGAACGTTAGTGCTATTGCTGAGGAAGATACTGAACATGCATTTACTAATGTTGACGAAAACCCCGATATAGGAATTAAGGTATGAAGAAATCCAAAGGACGATAGCAACATCTAGGAGGAAGATTGTGAGAAACACGAGCAAAAACAATGAAACAAATCAGTGGTAGCAGCCACCCTGCAATAACAATTGGAGAGAATGTAACAGTAGCCAAATTCCTGATGTCGACCGAGCAATAGGAGCCTCCGAAACATTATGGCGGTCGTTTTGAGCATTAACCAGGATAACTTGTAACAGCTAGTGAGCTAGGTACAAAGATTGGCATTTTGCAAGCGTTCTATTTACACTTGGAGTTCGATATCTGCCAATCGAAATTTCTTTCGGTAGAGGATATTCCCAAGCATAAAAACATATCATTGAGAGCTGTTACTGGGGCAAGTGGAAGTGCACAGGATTATCCCGGCTGTCTTTTAAATTATATATTTAAATTATGCTTGTGTCAAAAGAACAACATCTTGTGGGATTCAAAATGCCACAAAAGCCTTCTTTACAAAAATAAATAAGAAATCTATAGTTTTAAGTTGCTATTTCTTCAACCATTAGAATGATAAAATATTGAAAAATTGAAAAAAGTGGATAAAAAGAACTATAAAAATAATTGAGGCACACATCCATGTTGATTATGGATGTTTGTAACACAACACATTCAACTAAATTGTGTAGTGTACACTTATTTATCACTAATGTTATGTAAACGATCAGCAGGTTTTATTTTTCAATGGCATATTTACTTTCCCGTTGGTATCACATTTATACACTTTTAACGGAAACATATCGGTGGGAACCTGTTCTTGTCAGCGATCATTGCTATGCGTGGCTGTTTAATAATAGAAAAAGCTATTTAACAGCAATAAACTCATGGTAACGGCTTAGATTACATAATCGATTTTGAACTGCAATCCATAATAAGCAATGTTGTGCGCGTTGTACATTTCGGGAAACACCGCAATTCGGTTGTATTTTTTTATTAGGTTATATTCTACCGCCTACCAAACTTGCACGCCGCGCCGTAATAAAATAAATTTCGCTTTAAGCTTACTGCGATACGTAAATCTTCTTGGAGCAGACGCGGCCGTTGTTATGTAGACAAGCAGGACTAGTAATTAATATCGTTTCATTATCTGGCAACTTAGTTCTATTACCCTAGAACCTAGAAGAATATATCTGCTGGAATTTCCGTTCGAAATGCAAATGTTAATAGCGATTCTTATTCAATGATTATCGATTATACATGTTATAGAAGCCATCTAATATGTTGAGCCAAGCAATATCGAAATGAAATAGAATAGTGTATAATAGTAAGTTAAGTTGCCCTTCAGAACATTGATCAATAACAAATTTAATATTGTATCTTTATATCCGTAGTTTGGTGCAAAAATAGTCAATGTTAATTTTTCTTGAAAACGGAATCTGCATTCTAAAGCTTTTGTATATGCTGCTAATGATGATTTACAATGTAGGTACCGTTTTCAAGAAAAAATTACATTGACTTTACTACAGCCTCAAGCTACAGATATAGAATTTCAGTGTTGTTATAAAAATTTGACAGCTGCAAGAGAAATAGTAGCCCAAAGAATTGAAGCACATAGAAAAATTGCCAAAAAATTACCACTGTGAATGATTCCAAAAGCCTATCGACGTTACTCACCAGAAGGCGTTACAGGTACATACAGGTGAGTTTTTTAACTGGCAAAGTTCATTTACTAGATAACTGTTAATTGAATAAAAGTTTTGATTGTTGTAATAGCTTCACAATTTGAAAATATTTTTACGTACACTGAATGCTCCGTAAGCTTGTCAGAAATAATAACAGCCAATATATGAGTAGCTTATTATATTCCACATTAAATTCCAAATATCTTGTTTGAAATATTTTTCTACCAACAACAAGTTTTTTGAGTATCTTCAATTTTAATGGCGAAACCGCATATAGGAATTTATCTGATTTTTTTCCAAAAATGAGTCGTCGGAATTGGATAAAACGTTATTTGAAATAAAAAACAGCTATCTACATTTAGCGACGTTTCGATTAAATTTATTTAATCTTTATCAAGCTAAGTAGCGATTTCTTAATTGAAGTTACTATTGTACATTATAAATTGGTTAATGAAATTTTTAAAAAACTGGTCCTTTTAATTGACGATGTATTAATAAAATTTTTAGTAAACGAAGTGAAAATATTTAAAAAAAGTAAGTACAAAATTAATTATCGATTTATATTAAAATTGAACATGATTCAAAACAATGGTTATTTAAATTTACGGTGACAAATTTATTAAGTTAAACTGCAACGAGCAACGTACGAATAAAATTTATAATAATAATAAAATAATAAAAAAGCCCAGTACATTTAACTCCGTAACCTAACACTGTGAAGGTGTTGACGCAGCACCGCAACTGGGTTCATGTAACTCCGACACGGAGTTCACGTTACACCATAACGGAGTGCTTGTAACTCCACAAAGGAATTTATGCAACTCTGTAACGGAGTTCTGCTAACACAAAATAAGGGTATCTTAACTCTGCAACAGAGTAACGATAACATCGCCTCGGGTTAAAGCCAACTCCAAAATGAAATAATTTCAACTCCATTAGGAAATCAACTAACTCCGTAAAAGTGTAATTTACAGATATTATTATTAAATTACACAACTCCGTCACGTTTAACTACTGGTGCATTTGGTCGCGAGGGAACTACCAGACGGTGAGTGTTGAATCCAACACCGTATTTCTTTGTGTGTATACAATAGAATGAAGCAACGAATTAAATTAATTAAGAGATTGCGTAACGAAAATTCTGTCAACTGTCATCGAATCTACAATTAAACACAGAAATGTCAGTAATTCGAATATAGATAGCCAATCCTTGGTGATCTTTTATCGGCCTAGGCCGGAGAATGATATGTTTTCGGCCGATTTAAAGCAATGCAAAATCAGTGCTTCTGGCCGGAGGCGCAAATAGTATTGTGTCACAATGACGTTTATGTAATGCGAGTACAAATTTTTAGAAAAATAGTTATTTGTATCACTAGGCCAGAAACAATAGTTTTGCGAGTGTGAGTACAGCTTGTGGGGCTGAGGCGAAGCCGAGGTATCACAAGTGCGAATACTCGCAAGAGTTTCTGACCGTGTGTTATACACTATTTTTTGAGCCGACAAGTCTTAATTTTGTTGTAAATAATAAAAAAAAATTAAAGCTAGGGAGTTAAAAGTACAAGTTGGCAATACATATTACGTATGAATTTTGAATTGGAAATCAGGGTTAAAATACCTTAGTGTTTTGACGTTTTAATTTTCTTGGTAGTTTTGATACATATTCATCAACAATACGGATAATGGAGACCCCAGCTCATATTACAGAGGTTGTGTGTGAAGTGATTAACGATTTATCACCTGTAAAATCTTCTGAAAATAGAATTGGAAAGAATATGAATTAATTAAGAGATTGTGTAACGAGGATTCTGTCATCTGTCATCGAATCTATAATTAATCACAGAAATGTCAGTAATTCGAATATAGTGTTGCCAACCATTAGCGGTCTTTTTGCCGGCCTAGGCCGGAGAATGATAAGTTTCCGGCCGATTTCAAGTAATGCAAAATTAGTGTTTCTGGACGGAGGCGTAAAAAATATTTTATATTATACATCCAATATAGGCTTGTTCATAGAAGAATCACAAACTAGTTAAAAGCGACTCGATTGGCTAAAAGAAATCCGAAACAGTTTTCTGACTGATTTCACAGTATATGATTGGCTCTGACTAGTTTGTGATTCTTCTATGAAGAGGCCTTATATTAGATTTCAAATCTCTAATAAAATCTTACCAATATTAAAAAAAATATTTATTTTGAATATGAGATAATATACTTTCTAATCTCCTGTATTTTTAATGTAACATGGATTGGAAGAAATTCACAAGAAATATTACTAGAGTGCTATGACAAACAACAGAAAAAGTTAAATACATCTAAACATAGAACACCATGTGCAGAAGCCATTGATTTAAACAACAGGTAAACGGCTAGGATATGACTCATAAACGCACGTTACGCTACGCTTCAAACCGGACGAGACTTGAACTTCATGCATGTGATTTTCATAGGTGAAATTACGGTTTTTATGGGAAGATTAGAAGGCTATTTTAGTATTGTAGATGTTTTACGGCCATGCGTTCATTAAACTGTCGTTTTTTCAATGTTATTTATAGCACCGTCGGCAATTGCATATTTACATAGCTTTGCATTTATTAGCCTATTCTTCTCTTTGTTTGTACGAATATTCGATATAAAACATAATAGGTTAAGTACATTTCGTTGATTAATAAGAGTTACTGTTAACAATTTAGCATATTTTTTTTATACAATTTTGACATAGAATGACTGTATACCTACACTGTTTTCCTCATGTTTTAAATTTGGCTCATCCAAATAATTTACTTGTCTAAACCGCACCCTGCTATAATTGCGTTTGTTACAGGAACCTTTTTGTCGCTACACTTCCTTGGTTTACCTTGTTCGGTTACGTAAAATCTAAGGAATTCTTAAATTTCAATTTCCCTTTGTGTAGCTAAGCAATATATTTTTCAATATGCCTACACCATTTTATACTTTGTACCTGCAATATTATAAGCAAGGGTAATTAATGTTTCCAAGCTTCCTTTAGCCGTTTGAAGTTATTTTCCCTTAATCTTTATAATACGGTTTAAAACATAAAGTATATCTCGTGAGTTGTTCTTAGGTATTACTGCATTTGTTTGAAACAGTTTACATTAATAAGGGACTAGTAAGCATACTCCCATAAAGGCATAATGTTTACAGAAATTAAAGAAGTATAAATATACATACAGTGACTCAAATAATTGCCCGGACACCAACATTAAATAATAAAAGAGCGAATGTACGAAGAACAATATAATTTTTAGTAGATACAAGTTTTTGTTACAGTGTATATATAGACATTATCGTATTGCTAACTTAAAATACGTTTTCAAATAAAAAAAAATAATAATTTACCATCTCAATAAATTCACCGGACATTATAATAGAAAATAAGAATAAATACAATTATGAAACCAGTTAGGGCCTCCTTTGGCTTCTATTACACTTTTCAGTCTACTAGGCATAGATGTTCCCAATTTGAAAGTTACCTCCTGCCTTATCTTCGTCCATTCTTGCATTTTCAGGTCGGATTTTGAAGAAATGTAGCATTTTCTAGCTTTTTTATCTAAAATGTCCCACAAATGTTCAATGGGGTTGATGTCACTGTATTGTGCCGGCGTATCGAGTACTTTTGGACAGTCATATAATAACCATTGTCGTACCAAATAGGATTTGTGTTTAGGGTCATTGTCTTGGTAGAATCTGAATGTGTCTAAAATTCCCATTTTCTCAGCATTGCTCCTTAAAGTGGGTTTTTAAAATATTCAAATACACATGTTTAGATAAAAAAAAAAGCTAGAAAATGCCACATTTCTTCAAAATCCGACCTGAAAACTGTGTTACTGCAAGAATGGACGAAGATAAACCAGGAAGTAACTTTCAAATTGGCAAAAGTGTAATAGAAGCCAAAGGAGGTCCGACGAAATACTAACTTGTTTCATATTTGTATTTATTCTTATTTTTTATTAATGTCCGATGAATTTATTGAGATGGAAAATTATTTTTTTTTTATTTGAAAACGTTGATGTATTTTAAGTGAGCAATATGATGATGTCTATATATACACTGTAACATAAACTTGTATCTATTAAAAATTATATTGTTCTTCGTACAATCACTCTTTTATTATTTTACGTTGGTGTCCGGTCAATTATTTGTACATAAATGTAATAATATCAACCAATTATTAACGCCTAAAGTACATTGCTTAAGAAAAAAAAAATACATCATCTTCCTATCTTTTCCATAACTGTAAGTAATGCCTACACCAAAATCTGTTAATTTTAGCGTTTCGCCTTCTTGAAGCGGCATACACAATATTATTGCATTCTTAAGGGTATATTAAAGTGAAAAATGTTCCTCTTTGGGAGCCTTTATTCACAATCATACCAGCTTGGAATGTCTTCAGAAAGAATAATTTATCTGGTTGCTGTAATATAAACACGTTGACTGGGGTGAGTAGGTATACATACCAGCTTACATCAACACTAACGCTTTAAGAACAGGTGTATTTACTTTTCCCACATTTACCTAAAATGGCACCGCTAAAAGCCTTGCAGTTTGTTGTTTCGTTTCGTATATAGTATAGTAGGCATAGCAGGTAGTATCATATATAGCGTTAGATATGCACATTATGAAATAAACGTTTATTGTATTGTACACACGTACACATAGTATACTTTTGCTTGTACAAGGTAAATGTATGCACTGTAATTACTGAGAGTTTCCTCTAAGGGAAAAGTTATTGATTTTTATTAAATAGCTTTTATGTGACTTAATAACTTAAATAAAGGTACTTATTTGCTGTGCATGTAAATACACGTAAAAAATTATGAATAAAATATATAAAAGTATAAATATGTCAAAAAGGAAAATAGAAGAGAACCAATCCACAAATATCTGTTCGTTTTAACTCAACGACTGGTTTCGCGCATGCAGTTGCACATCTTCAGGTTGCAAATCTAAAGCGTTTCAGTTAGCAAGCAATTAGGTGAGAAAAAATAAAAAGATTGTTTAAAAATACTTACATTAAATTATACAAGAGTTGCCATAATATTGTAAATAAGAACGTCATATTTAATTATTTTATTTTTCACATATCTTTAAGTATAGTCTATACATGTCTACGTATTACACTGATTACATATTAGAAAATGTGAAAAACTAGAGCGATCCGCGTGTTTACAGCAATCTATACGTCAATGTGTAGCATCAAATTCACGAAAATTAGAACAAGAAGATCAGTGTAAGGCATTAATTTCTTCTAACATACCATTAGCAAAATTAAATAATGTGAATTTGAAATCATTTCTACAAAACTATTGCAAACATAATATACGTGACGAAAGTAAGCAAAAATTATTTTGTTACCAGCAAACAATGTCAGAAATACAACAATAATTTTATTTATTTGATGGTAGATGAAAACACGGATAGGTGTGACCATTTATATTGCTCATTTATTGATAAGAATTCTTCATGAAAATATTTTAGGCGAAACATATTTTATTTTTTGTAAACAAATTCAAAAAAACAAATAATGTAACAATTGCCCAATTCCTTCAAAAAGGGTTATCAATTTTTTTTTACCTGGAACATTATTCATACCACTTGCAATCAATTTCCTAGGCCGATAATTTTGAAACCTTCTGTATATTAAGTCAAATTATAGCTTTGTTTCAAGTTCCATTCGTAAACTAGAAGGGCAAGGGATGTCGCTCTCGGAATCAGTCGCAATAGTAGAAGAATTTGATATGCTATGTAAGAAAGTTAATGGTTCAATAGGTAATTCTATTTACGAAAAATTAAAAAAAGTAATCAATAAAAATGGTAGATATTTAAAATTGAACAAAATTAACAATATTTTTAAAGGTAAAACAGTAAATGATTCCGACTTCAATTTTAGTTTAGAATGCATTGCAAAGTTTAAAAATGCACACAGAACTTTCTTTTACACAACTTTGAAAAACATTTAATTACAAATTGTTTTAGAAATATGTAAAAAAAATTTGTGGAATAAGGTGCATGTTTAAATTTCTGCTTTTAATTATTTTAAGTAAAATAAATATAAGCAGATTTTCCCAGTTTTTTTTTTGCATATATGGTCCAAATTTATATTATTGCATTTTTTGATTCTCCGATCAAAGTAAGTGTCTGTTTTAATAAGATCTATAATACGTAAATATTAAGTTTTTATTAAATAATTTTAATTTTATGAAAATCTAAGAAATATTTAATTTATGTAAGTGCAATTTAACCCAATTAAAATAAACTTTTCACGTTATATAGGGTGTACAAAAATTAAAAAAATCAAATAGAAATTTTAAGTGGCTCTAACTTGATTAATATAAATATAATGCCATATATTTTAACTTACCAGCAAATGTTTAATTACCTATTGAATGGTGTTTATGTGTTAAGTCTTCGCCTGTTTACAGAATACATCAAATAATCGTTTTTGCGTATTATAAACGCTATTAAAACAAACACCTATTTTGACGGTAGAATCTAAAAATGCAATAATATGCAAGAGGTTCCATTTAAAAAGCACAACTTTGATAGTTTTAGGGCGTTTGGAACCCACTGCGTAATATGAAAATAACATTAAAAAGTAACCATAATAAGGCTGCATATATTCCAAAGTGAAACATTTACGTATTCCGTGTCCTATGGGGTGAATAACCCTGTAGACACAAGAATAGGAAGTGATTGTAATGATTACTTATATTATTATGGAGTATAAGCACTTGTTGCGTTTAAATATTTTACCTTCCAGTGGCAATCTTTACTTATAAAATTTGTTCGCCTCTATTTGAGGCAGGTCTGAGTAGCGGTTTTCGGTAAAATTCGGTTTCGAGAATCGAAGTACTGAAAAAAACTAAATACCCAAACTCTAAAACCGATACAGAAAATTTTCGAAACTTTAAACATATCTTTTTATTAATGGTCATCTGTAAATGTTTATTATCTATCTCTAATAAGCAATGACTTCTTTGGATCTGAATTTAAGATTTTGCTAATTATAAATTTAACTTTGTCCTCATATCCAATTGTTCTTCTGATGTCCTCTGCTGAAGTTTTATTCATATTAAGCGGCCTTAGATATAATGTTAGATGATAGATTAAGTTTTTTAAGATATACATATATAGAAAAAAAAATATTTGCAAAAATACTTGAAGCTTGAAAAAGTATGTTTTTTGTTATTCCACAGTTTTTACTAGTAATATATACATATAATTAGTAAGTATATTGATAATACAATATGCATTATGACATTAAAGGGATTTTTTGAGCCTAAACTATATTTAAACTTGATTGCCTTGGTGAGTATGCCAAATTATTCTGATTCTACTATTGGGAATTTTTATGCATGCCAGTAGGTAACATAGAAATTTAAAAATTATGTGATAGCTTGCAAAAGGCTTGACTTTCGTGTCGGGTACCTAGAGATCCACACACATAAAATTTTTTCGGAAAAGATATTATCCGTGCAACTGGTGTTACGAATTGGATAAAGTACTACATCAAAAACTATTACTTTTAAACAAATTTGGTGTTACTATTATCTTTTTCGGAATAAATTACATTTTAAAATAAGTGAAAAAGGAAAAAAAAAGAAGAATAATTTGCCAGGAAAAAGGATAAATTCAACACACATTGTAACACCACAAGGTAAAAAAAACCATCCGAAATTAAAAAACAAAAAGACAAAGAGAGTGAAGTTACACAGCATAATAAAATACTTTATCTACAAAACCTAAAAACAAATATTTTCGAGTAATTAATTGTTTGGAATTGCTCTCTGAAACGCTATGTATTAAACAATCAACAATAAGCTTTTTTCTCACCTTTGAAAACACAAAATCTTATTACGTGTCGTACTCATAAGTAAACAGTTGTAATGAGTAACTCTAGTATAATTTAAATAAGGTGATAGTTTTGAATAGTTTTCATTTCGGTGAGTATTATATATTATAAGCGTTATATACAAATAAATGAATAATTCTTAATAAAACCATGCATTAAGCAAAATTTCAACTCACCAATCAAATACAGGATAAGTAAATATATATCCTAATATCTATTGTTTATAGATATATTCGGAAAGAAGCATGCTGCACTGATTTAACACGTGAAACAGTTACCATTTAACACAAGTAAGCATTCCTGACACTGATTATAAAAGAACCAGTGTCCCTAAAAGGTCCAAGTATTTATAGGTATCTTGTAAGTCGCTAGGTATGTGTCTGTGTGTTTGTGTGAGTGTGAATTCGATTTAATGAGTTTTTTCTTCGAGCTGTCTATGCCCGTGATTCACCTGCGGGGCATTTTTGGTATTTTCTCTACTTGGAGCTCGGTGGTTGCATTATCCTGCCATTAATTCCCGAGTTCGGAACCTACAGGGGTCTTTTTCGGCCAGGGCGGACTGTAAAACCATTCGCTTTAACGACCGCAACTATATCTTTATTTCATCTTGGAATCCCTTAATCACGTACTTTTCTACGGATACTTGGATATTGACAGCTAACTAGACTGGTTTTATCTTAGTTAGCTCATTAATCATATCATTTAAATATTTTATTTTAGTGCTTAGACAATGGGGACCATTGTGGATTAAGTAATACTTTTGAATCACAAATACAAGCTAGCCGGTATTGCACTATGTTATATATTTACCTGTAATCCACACATGCCACTATTACTACGAGTACTGGAATAAAAAAAATTTACATCTAAATCTGTATCAAAAACGTTTAGCAATTTATGTTAACAATTATTGACATCCTTTATTTCTTCGCAATTTTTCTTCATTTTCCCTTCTTTTGAAAAGGAAAGAAACAACAATTTTAATGTTACTTGTAGGTTACTACACACCTACTGTTCTTTTCTTCTAAACTATCTAATTGAAAGTAATAAAAAGCAGAACATAAAGATGACTTTGCCTTTTAATATAATATCAGCATGTATGTGGCATAATTCTGCGAATGTAAAAGATGAATCTTACGATTCCTTTGCGTTTATATATATAAACTACGTTAACCTGCAAATCAAGTAGTTTAATAAATCTCCACTATCAGTATCCTATTGGGAAATCATGCTATATAGGGCTGAAAGCACTTACATTGCATTATTAAAGTGTCGATATTTTACAAGTGAACATAAGAATGTTCAAGTTGATGATTTATTATACGCATACAATAGAGTAAGTAAGTTATTTATACACCTAAACAACAATACATACGTTATTTTTAAGGAAATGGTAGGGTTTCCAATTTTCAACTGTTCGACAGATCGGGGTCGGTGAATTCACCTTTACATCAATCACGTTCGAAATTAATTCTAAGCAAACTACCGGATAAATTTCCTAGTTTGGTGAAACTTTGCTAATACACATCGTACACGTTCCATTTCGATAGTTCATATAACTTTTGTCCAAGCAATTTGAGAAAATCAACCACTGGAATCTCTTTCTCTATAGGTACTGAATAGATTTGTTAATGGAATTGGAAATAGGACTATTATTGATTGTTGGCAAGTTCAACATTGTATGAAGTTGAAATTCTATTGTATAATAAACTGTTCTCTACATAATAAAATAGTTCTTGCATGTCTCTGTGTGCAATCAGGACATATTCGATTATTTATTATTAAGCCTTTTAAGTACTTATGATTGCCACTAACATTAGAAGTAGAAAATATGAAGCAATATGGTAAAAACTTATTTTTAATATAAAAAGATATATAAGGACAGTAGCGTATACTGCGGATTCATAAGAAATCCGATCACTCTGTGCTGCACTAGTTTATAAATTCGGGACAATTTATTGTTTGTTTAATTTGAATAGGTAATTTACTTTCTGGTATTTTATGAGAAAAAAAATAGAGACATAAAACTACTGTAAAAATTGTTATATAGAACGTCAAAAAGTTAATTTTATATTTGAAAACTCAGCATTGTTTTGGTCAATGTGGAAATATAAAAATAAATTACCTATCAGAACTAACATTAGCTATATTTTACGCACTAGCATGCAAAGCTTACATACTAACGTTCGTGAGTAGTGAACTACAGACGCAAAATAAACTGGCGGATGCGCGGTAGCAAGAGGGCGCGCTCAATCGAGTGAGATACACCAGAAAAAATATCCAGACATGTTATAACTCGTTGATGACGTGGATGCGCGTGAGGGCGTGTCTTCCGCCACTTCCCAATGCATGAAATGTAGTAACGATTTTTTCGAAGTGTTTATTGTACACCTACTTATAATTTTTACACAGTATAATATCTATTGTTGGAAACTAAATATTACTTACTTGCACACTTAAGCTTCAAAACAAATTAATTAATAGATTTTGACAAGTACTGTCTATTTTTTTTGCATAGTAATAGATAGAATTGAGAACGTTTGAGAATCTAATCAGTCTCAAGAAAGAAATATATGGGTTTGATAACTAATATAACGAAATCAATACTTGGATGTTGAAAACAACTACCAACAACTGGTTACGGGATTCAACCGAGAAACGAAATTGTATCGTGAGAACTACGGACAAAAAGCGACTATGGAAAATAATGTGTTAATCAAATATTTTAATACTGAAAATATAAGTTACATTTTGTTGGAAAATTCTAAACTAAATCTTAACAAACTGCATATTTTGGTAAAAGGAACAAATTAATTTTTTAAAATAAGAATACTGATAATTCACTTATGGTATATCGTAAGTACTAACCATAAAATGCGGTTGCCGCTAGTGATGGCAAATCACATTCGAATGATATTTCAAAATATAGGTTGAATGGTTATTCGAACGATCGTCGTTAATGGATGATTGTTTGAATGATCATTCGAATGGGAATTTCTAATGCAAGTTTTAAATTGTATGAACAATTAACAATATTATGTTTAGTTTTTCCACAATAACTTCCAAAAGAATATATAATGGTTAATTCCACTTTTCAATGTTCAAATGGAAGTAATGTATAAAAGTACAAAGAATAAAACTATATAAATAAATGTGTATTTAAGTAAACAAAGAAATTGATAAATCATATTTTATTTTTCTTATCTTTTCAAAATAAAATTACGTTTAAATGACTTGACGTCAACCAATTTTGTACGTGTAATTTAATTATTTATTCAAGATTTTTTTTTCTTTGAATTACGGCTATTAATAAAACAAAATTATTTTATTTTCAAAACGTTTCGACATCATTATTATGCCTATTTCAATTGCTGAATCTAACAACTAGATATTTGTATTATAGTTTAGTCAAAAAACATTGTTTTATGTAAAACATGTAACAAGAAAGTGTAGGTATCATTATAAATTGTAGGCAATATATTTCTAAGGGAGGCATTACATTATAAAACGTGGACATCTATAAAAGTTTTATAAAAGTTCGTTTACAAGAGTGTATTTTACTTGATAACTAAAGATCGAGTTAGGTTTTTCGATATCTTGGTGTAAAATCTAATTTTAAATATGTCATTTTAATTAATGCATGTTGTCTAAAGATTTTGTTGTTGTTATTGTTGTTGTGAAATAGTATAAATATGTATAATAACATGTTCTATGCCATCTACATATTTTTTGTTACATGTTTCGATTATAGATAGTCATTATCAGGTGATTATAAAAATGAAAACGATGTAAATTAACTAACAATCTTATAAAATATTGATAATATTACTTATAAAATCGTCGTGGAATGTTAAAAAACAAATAGATAGTGATCATGTCACATTTTGATATACAAATATAACATAATAAAAAACACAATTAAAATATATCATCAAATTTTTAAAACAAAAATATTACAAAAAATATATGTACATTCGATAGAACATTCATTATTTATTCATATTATGTTATTTTAAGTTTCCTCAAGCCTGTCAAAATTGGATAAAATGAATCTGCGTTGTCTGTAACACGTTATTTATCCATAATCAATTTAAGTTATTCTGTTTTCGAATGCCCACAGAATTTATAAAAGCTTTTACTGATATTTATTTTAGAAGACAGACTAATTTTTTGCTTTTATTTGCTTTGCTTATTACGAAATGTTTTGGACATTACTATTATACTAAAGCATGCATATACTGCCCAGATACATAGGTATTTTATACGTAATATACCCAGGCATAATTGAAGTCTTTTACATCTTTGTCTGCTTTTTACATAATATATATGTATTATATATATGGGCAGATTATATGTGCACGCATTCGTTTTGTTAGAAACGCAAATAAAAGGTGCAATTGCAAATAAAATGCAAACTTTGTGGTTGAAATACAGCATTCGAATGGTCATCATTCAAACTATGTTTAGAAATATTATTTGAACTAGTTGCCGGGCGTATAAACGTGCTAGTGTGCAGATGAAAAGGCATCTGCAGGTATAGAATGTATTTAAAATATTTTACTATCTCACCGGAATGGGCGTATTACAGCACTGGACACTGTATGTCTTCACTAGAAAAGCGCGTTTAAAAAAGTTCGTTTAACTTCTTTCAAAATTGAAAATTGTAAGTAACACATGCTTTTCTTTGTCTGAAGTAAAATCTTCTTTGCTCTAATAGGATTGTATTTTTAAACTAATCAAATTTAAATATTGATTGGAAAGTGTTCTTTTACCACAAAATTGCCTGTTCATTGATTTAAACTAGAGCTGTTATCCGGATCCGGATAATTTTGGATCCGGATAATTTACTATCCGGATATCCGGATCTAAGTGCTATCCGGATCCACTATCCGGATCTGCTATCCGAAACTTCGGATCCACATCCGTTATCCGATACCTCAGATCCGGATCCGCTATGCGAAGCCTCGGATCCGGATTCGCTATCCGATACCTCAGATCTGGATCCGCTATCCGAAGCCTCAGATCCGGATCCGCTATCCGAAACCTCGGATCCAGATCCGCTATCCGATACCTCAGAGCCGGATCCGCTATCCCAAGCCTCAGATCTGGATCCGCTATCCGAAACCTCGGATCCGGATCCGCTATACAAATTATTATCGAACAACTGAATGGTAATTACTAATTACTTTAATAGTAATTAATTTAATGGTAATTACTTTATAGTAATTAATTTAATTGTAATTCCTACTTACCATTCAGTTGTTCGATAATAATTTGTATAGCGGATCCGGATCCGAGGTTTCGGATAGCGGATCCGGATCTGAGGCTTCGGATAGCGGATCCGGATCCGAGGTTTCGGATAGCGGATCCGGATCTGAGGCTTCGGATAGCGGATCCGGATCCGAGGTTTCGGATAGCAGATCCGGATCTGAGGTATCGGATAGCGGATCCGGATCCGAAGTTTCGGATAGCGGATCCGGATCCAAGGATTCGGATATCCGGATAGTTTTGGATCCGGATATCCGGATCTCAATTTTGTCGGATATCTGCAGCACTAATTTAAACAAATCTTATTATAGTAAAACAAAAATTATTATTTCGTTTCGAAGAAATATTTATTTAACTCTACTGAAAAACAGGTGAAGTAAAATGCTTTGAATGAAATAAACTTTTTTATCAGTGCACTGTGGTCATTTTGTTCTTAAACATGTATGATTCATAGTACGACAGGCCAAACTTAATCCGCAGGGTTCGTATTTGTAACAAAAGCGTACGATTAGTACATACACCAGAACTTTAATATACGATACTCAAAGGCATTGTGAACATACATAGTGATACATGGGTATATATCTCTTGGAGAACTATTTAAATTATATGTACATATGTAGAGAGTATAACACAATCGAAGTAACTCGTAGTCTAACCTATATTAATATGGGTGTTGATCAATGATAACAGTAAGTAAATTGAAGGCTAGCTAAATAAACGCATTATCGCAGTTGATTATTAATTTGTAATTATTAGTATGATGCCATCCAAATTATTTGTCCCATATGAGTAGCGAGCGAACTAGTGGTAGACACTAATAATCATAAGAGAAGGAGAGTTTTAAAATACTAAGAAAAGCTTATATCCAGCACATATCTCTGCTGTACCCCACTACCAATTGTACACAAACGAAATGAATCTTTAACTACTATTCTTTGTTAACTACTGAACAAAAAGGTTACAAATCATTACAAGAAAATTCCATAGACTATAAGTACCAACAAATATTTATAATTAGCACTAGTTGTCAAAAGCTTTCGGTAACATAAATTAATAAGCGTAGTTGAAGAAGGATAATTGAAATTAGTGTCACGAGAATTTTGAATAATAAATTTGTGAACAGTCTTTACAAAGTTACTTGCGAAAAATCCGTGCTGGCGGGATATGAAAAGGTGAGCTTTTTAAAATAAGATAATAGCATATCGTTCATTAGCGATTCGTGTAATTCGGGGAAAACAGAAAAGATGCAGATGGGCGATAATTATCGAGGCAATTAAGAACACCCTTTTTGTAAAAGGAGATAACATTGAAAGAAAAATGTTCTGTTTACAGGAATAACTTATTAAATATCAGAAGTGCTAAAATTGTCTTTTAATTAGTGACGTAATTTTGCTATGTCAAAACACATAACGCGAACTCCAGATGGCCATTAAAAAAATTAAATGTGACACATAGGCAAAATTTATTTAGACTAGATTAGATTATTAGGATTGGGATGGTTTTGTGACCTATTTCACTGCGACCTTTTTAGATCTATTGTCATCCCCTTTATCCTAGAAAGCGCCCTCTAATTTTGTTTTCTTAACTAGGGCTATCACCTTTGAGAGTTGCTCCTTTATGTAATTATTCGCTGTGGGGTTCTCTAATCCCAGTATTAGAAACTTTGTCCTCGGGAAACCCTCGCAATGGCACATGAATTGGAGTTCCAGCCTCTTCTTGACAGTATCTGCAAATAGCGTCCTCTGCCAGGCCTATGTTATACATATGCCTATTTAGTATACAATGGCCAGTCAATAGATCTACTATCATTTTGACAGTCTCCATGTCTTTACTTGGTAGGTCTTTAGTAAGCTCAAGCGTCTGTTCTCTTAAGAACTCTTTTGCCTGCTTTTCTCGTGGGGCCTTTCGCCACCATTCCGTAGATTTGTATTGTGTCCATGCGTTGTTGCACTCTTTAATTCGCGATTTAGTAATGCTGAAGAAAGAGCCAGCTCCAACAAGTGACCTTGAAGAGCCTCGTCTGGCCAAATCGTCGCTCGCTTCATTTCAATTCACGCGTTGGGTGCCTGGGAACCCAGGCCAATGTTAGTGTCCTTTGGGTTCCCACTTCATTTAGGGCGCTTACGCAATCGCAATCCAGCTTAGAGTCAACACTTGCTGAGCTGATCGCTTTAAGTGTTGCCTGGCTGTCGAAAAAGGGACGCGTTTACCTGACTCGGATCATTTTGCTACTTCTGTGACACAATAATGAATTGCGGCCACCTTAGCCTATGCCAAATTTATTTACTTGAAAGTAGTTTAGAAGGAAAAAATGCGCGTTTTCACGTATTGCCGACACACTCGCAGGATATTGTCAGAAGTGCACCACATGCAGATGTGAACTAATTAATATTTAACATTATCATCATTCTGAGATAGTGGTTTTAACTTAATTATTTATAATGTTTGTTTTGACAAATTTGTCACACAAATGATAATAATAATAATAGCCGTTTATTGGCATCAACTATAGTATAAAAATAAGTAAATGCTAAAATTCAACAACCAACATGCCAAAAAGTGCAGGATCAGCTGCTTAGAGCATAAGCTGTTCTTCCTCCAGCAAGATTAATAACGTTAACCCGATAAAGATTCGCAGAAGGCATTGCGCAAACCGACATCCAAACAGTCTTTACTACTATATAAAACCTTCGAACTACTGAAACCCAATCTAATTAAATGTGAAACTTTAAAAGGAACTTCGGTGTCTAGGAAAAGGCCCAAGTTACGCACACAATCAGATACAATGAAAACTTCATCTTTGATTTTAATTTCAATATCCCTCAAAATCGCAGCTCGGTCTTTTCCACGGCCAAAAACCAAAACAGAAGTTTTTTTATTATTTATTCTGAGACAATATTTTTCAGACATGTTTACAAGTGACTGAAGGTCACTATTTATGTATGAGATGGCTTCACATATGCCTCCAGGATTGAAGGTATAATATAGTTGTGTGTCATCAGCATAAAAGTGATAATCACCAACAATATGTCCGACCTGATGTTAAAAAATAGGGCAAGATTCGCTTTTCTATTAGTTGTTTCCTGACCTAGAGGTTATGTGAAATTTTTTATGCAATGTAAAACTTAGGGTGCAAGTTGTTTTGCAGATATTTATTGTTTTTAATACGGTGCACTTGTGAGACAACTTTATGAGGTAAATTGGTAATTTCGTAGATAATTGTGGACTGTATTAGTAGTTCAAATTTCACCACTAAATATTATGATTTCGTAAAAGTCTGTATACAACCATTCATTGACAAGTGAAGAAGCGCTTTAATTTTACCAGAAATATGGAATATCTATATTCTACAGTTTCAGGTGGAGCCTTTATACAACCTAAAGGCTATCTCACCCGCAATTTTTTAACGATGCCAAAGGAGTCTAGAGTAGCTTACTAGTTTTTCGTAAAACGCCCTTGTGGACACTTATTTCTAGTTACGTGTTTTAGTCTTGGCATGCCATTAAACATATTGTAGTAAAAGTGATTACAACGTATATGCAGTATATGAAAGATAATTCAGTATATAATATAGACGTATCCAAGCTGTGATAGAATGCTTTTAGGTTTATATGTTGTAAAGAGAATTTATTTTACATTTCTTTTGGAATAAACTGTTTTAAAAGCCAATCAGCCTCTTTTGTAATCTCTAACTGGCGCACTGTATTTAAATAATCGATCTAGCGATACAAAAATCACTTCTGAACATAAGTGAAGTATTTCAGCCTTTCAAATAAATCCATTTTGGCTAAACAACTATGGAATCGCCCTTCTTCAAATCCCTGACAAGTACAGCACAAGTACTGAAAGATAATTGACATTTATTTGACGCACTTTATCAGATCTAACCGAAGAAGTACAAGAAGCCCGAAGCAAGAACATTAAATATTAAAACACACGAAAAATATCACAAAAATGTACAAATATAGATAGTAGTCTGTAGATTGTCTTCATATCATCATCACTATCTGATCCTGTTGTTTGTAGCATCAGGAACTTCCCTTCCAAAAAAAGTAATGCTTTAAATCAAGAGGTAATATCTTTATTCTCTGCTCATATGGCCAGCTGTTCTCTCTTGCCGGTCTGATTCTGAGCAAAAACTGTTTTACCGCACCAGAGCGTTCGCCCGGATCGACTCCTCGAAGACTAGGCTATCTCACTTAATATATTCTTTATTACTGTTTAACTCTAATATCTCCTACCTTAATTATTTTATTTCACAGATTTCTTCTGCACTATTTTCCGTCTTTTTAATTCAGAACTTATAATTTAATTCACATTTAAACTTCTTAAATTTGAGTTTTATTGCGGAGCTACTTTCAGCACTACTATTCACGTTTTACGCAGGACCGTATTCTACTTTGAGCAGAGAATAGACAGAGTTGGAGTAAGGGACAAAAAGGAAGCGCACAAACGAATAAAAGGTAATTATAAGGATGACTGAAAGTAAACTGGATAATATAATGGCGATGATATATGACACGATGCCGGAAATGAAAGAATATTAAAATAAAATATTAAATTAAAAAAAAAAACGAAAAATTGGGACAGAAAAACATTAAATTAAAAAAAAATTAAGGAAATAACGGAATGGAAGGAAAGAAGAGAAAATGAAGAAAGACGAAATAATGTGATAATGCAAAGTATACGACATTGTGCGGGAAATTCAACGGTGTTAAAGGAAAGAATGGAGAAGTTAATAGAAACACATATGAATATACAAGTTCAAATAAAGATTGCAAAAAAGCTGGGACTACATACATGCTGGATCGAGTTAAAAAATCTAGAAGAAAAAAGAAAGGTCATTAGAAAATTAAAGGAACAACGGATTTATATAAACGATTATTTGTCCAAAAAAGATTCGGAAAATTACTAAAATTAAAGTGGAAGTGGAAAGTAAGAATGGAAAGCCAGTAAAAAGAGGTTATAAAAAAGGTGGGTCGACGGAGAAGACTGGAAATGAAATGATCGAGAAACCAGGGAATATAAGTATTGTATCAAAAAACTAAATAGCGACGGCGATAGAGGTAAAATGATGACGAAACAGGACGTGAGCATAGCAATGAAAAATAGACAAGCGAGCAGAAACAGAGGAGATACGGAAGATTAGGAGGAAGAAATTCCAAATGGACTAAGGCCTAAACTAAAGGCAGAGAAGAGGGGAGGGGAAAAGCAGAAAAGGAAAAAGAAAATGGAGCAAGAAAATGACAACAAAATGAAATAGGGAGGAATGCGACTATGAAAAATACAAACAAGTTAGAAAAGAAGCAGAAGAAATAATGAAAAGCAAACAAAAATAGAAATGGATGCAAGAAATAATGGAGGAAATAGGAAATGATAATAATAATACTGCAAAGCTGTGCCAGGAGATAAGGAAGCAAAAAAGAAGAAGTAATGCCAGCTCCAACATAAGTAAGGAAAAATGGGAAACCTATATGAAAGAAAGGACAAGGGTAGAGGAGGAAATTGAACAGATGAAGACAAAAACAAAGAAATAGAAGAAGAAATAGAAGAGCCAACAGAAGAGGAGTGCAATAGAATAAGCCAAAATTTAAAACAGAAAAAAGCAGCAGGTCCAGACATATATATGGCGAATTGATAAAAAATGGAGGAAAGGAAATAACGAAAAGAGTGGAAAAAAGTAGCGAAAGAAGCAAAGAGACACGACAATCTATGAAAGAGCACCCTAAGAGTGGATGGAGTGACGACCCATTATCACTTATTTAGTCCTTAGAGCCCAACGGACGGCTTCAATTCCTACGAGAATGTATAGCCCTGAATAATGCAATACCTTTATTAAAAATTCCTTATTCTCTCTATGGCGAAGCCGATAATAAGAATGATGGTAAAGGTGACGAGAAAGTTGTTTCCGATTAAAGTAACATAATTTTTGATTGCAACAATTTTTTCGAAAATTTTTATTACTTTTACATTTTATACTACAAATATAACATAAAATAGATAGGTATATCTATTTATTTCTTTATATCAGGTATATATAAGTACAAGTTAAAAAGAAAATTTAAGAATTGGTTTATTTTTGTCTCGTTAATTGCCTATAGGAATATCTGTGCGGCGCTGCGCGGCGCATCGGCATAAAACTAATAATGGCCTGCAGATATGGAATAGTGCGAAAGCACCGTTATTGAATTGGAAACACTATAACCAATAACGAACATACCGAATTTAAATATTAGGTATCTCAGAAGCGCCCTAAAAGGTAGACAAGCGAGGGCGCCAAATTTTTTTATCTACTCACTTTGAGGATCAGGAGTTCTCAAAATTTAACCGGCAATAGAGCTACAGGATTGGAAAAAAATATTCAAACAATGTGATCCTGAGCGAGCAGAAAACATAATATATTTTTTCCCCAGCTATGCGTAGGCTAATTTATCACAAATTATGAAAAAGAAATTCGTTCGTGATTGTGTAAAATCGTATTAATAACAAAAACAAAAAAATTCATGAATTTTATTTATTGTTAATTTTACATTTTCATTGAGCATTCCCATTATATTATTAAAGGTTTCAAATTAAAAAAAAAAACTTCAATTTAAAAATTTCTTTATTTCATCATTAGTTGTTCTTTTAACAACTTTTAAGTTTTCAATTCAGTGGAATGTTTTTAATTAAGTTAGATTTTAAATTTGACTCTTTTGTGATTAAATCTGTAAGTGAATTTAATTTTTACTGAAACAACTTTAGAGAATTTTTAATCATTGTAGTTTGAAAGAGACTTGCGATGATTAATCAAAAGCTCAGTTATAGTTGTCCTGAATACATACAATTTATTATAATTCCAAACATTTAAAACACACAGTTTAACAATTCCTTTTCATTACTTCAAAATATTTTTGATGATTTTTTATTTTTCCTATATTTATATTTAGTGGAGAAGTTTTACTTCTAAGGTACATGCTTTCACTTTCACTTTTTTTGTATTCAGAGTTACTAATAAAGACAGCAACGTTTCGTTATAAAAGAAGTATGTAATATTTGTTGTGTTCTACATCTTCGCTTCCCTATTGTATGTGTGTGACCTTAAAAAACTTTCTTACTAACTGGAAACCAAATATGATGACTTCCTTCCGCGCAACAGAAATATTTCATGTCATTGTCATCTCACTTAAAGTGTTTCGTTGAGTAAAGTGTTCCGAGCTAACCTGTTACAGTAAATAACACTTTACGAAATGAAGAAAGTTACCGGGATATGAGAAACTATATAGCCCGGTATTATATTTTTATTCGACTACAGATGATTTTCTATTGGCGAGTACAAATATAATGATGATTAATTTATTTTAAGTCTTATAAAATGCTTAATACTTGTTTAGAAATATGTTTTTCACGGTTACTAATTAATCTTACACGTGCTTTTAATGGAAAGAAAAAAATAGTATGTATTTATTTACGACAGGTACGTATTTTATTTCTCTGGTCATTACTTGATGTATGTCTTGTTATTGGATAGTGACGATTGAATGTCACGGCGTATTGATAATTACAACACATCAAATCCAATCACGAATAGACCGTTGCGTTGTGGCAATGCGCTTAGTTAATATAAAAATTGTGTTATATGTTAAGCACGTTTTTACATACTTGCGTACTCAATAGGAAAGGCCATTAAGTACGTAAGATGAGTTACTAATATTTAGCAATCGTAGAGTAAATGTTACAAATCCCAGAAATTACATAGTCGGTGAAAACTATTTTAAAACGAACAAGGTTATATTTTGCTAAAAGTTAGTTGATTCCCATGTGCAACAACGAATTAAACTTATAATATTCACAGAATGTTGGATTCTTAATTACGCTTGTCAAAATATGTACAGAAAATATAATAGATACTAAATATTACTGTAAAATTTAAAGGAAAATCAGAGTATGTTAGACCTTATTTAAAAAAATCTAAATACTTAAATACCTGTTTGCTATGTAATTATTTCCTCTCAGCAAACAAACTTGCCAGCAAACAGGTTTTCTGCCATTTTCTTCGTAGTGGTAGGTATATACATTAAATAATAACTGTTGTATGTATTCGCTAATTTAAAAGTAAACCATTTCACAACGCAAGAAAATTTACTAAAAATGCACTTTCTAATTTTTTTATAAAAATGCGTACCGCCGCATAATACCTGCTTCGACTCCTTTTCCACATTAAAATGAAACTCTTACTTACATAATTCGTTTCTTTTAAAGTATAGATTATACCGGGTGCGAAATTAGCTATGTATGTACCACCTATAGTAATTTCGTCTATCGTTTGAGATAAAGATAAACAGCAAAACGTTACTGTCTTTAATGTTTCATAGATTTAAACTTTGTTATTTCCAATATGATCCCCTAAATTCGGATTTTACCTAAAGTTTCATGAAGAGTTAATGTCTCGTTGATAATTTACGTACGAGTGAGCAATAAATGCTAAAAATGCAAATTTGGGTGCAATAAACCAGGCAACTTCCGTGCGCTCCGCAGGCGGAGATACGGAAGGAGTATCTACGTTGTATGTAATAAAATGCCAAATATGTAGATTGAGGATATGACCATTCTCAGATGCAGTGAATAAGTTTATTAAAGATTTCCCTAATTTAACTTACTTTTGCGATATATTTCTAATGTGTTACTCAATAACAAATTGTCAAGACCAGGTGCGAAGTGCAAACCATAATAATAAAAGAACCTGCATAAACGAAAAACAGTTCTTATTTGATTTAGGTGCAACTATGATTGTGTGTACTTTGTTAAGCAACGATACAATTATTTCATTTTGGAAGAAATAGGCCATTGCCGAGTCGGAAAACGCTACGAAATTATTTATCGTCTGTGCCTACACATTTAGAAATTAAAATTAAAGCTAAACTGAAAAAAAAGTGTGGCTAAGTGTGAACAGATTTAAAAAAAAAATCTCTGTACTTAATGTATGATACATGAAATAAGAATAACTCGCCGCCGAAATACTCCTTCCGTATCTCCGCCTGCGAAGCGCACGGACAGTTGTCTGCTTTATTAATCACTTCTCTTTCAGAGTAATATATAGAGTGATCGGCATAAAAGAATGTTTGATTTGCCAGATATTGTTAATCTAAACTACCTAATAAATATTCCTTTTAGTGAAATATGCATACATATACAGGGTGTTTTGAAACATCGTTTAAAGATTTTAAGGGCATGTAGTACGATCGAAAATAAGGTTAAAAGTCATAATAAACATATGTCCACAAATTAACTGTTTACGAGATAACAGCGATTTTATCGCAAATGCAGAATAAGGTTTTTATTAAGATGTTATTGTATTTTAACATAAAATACACTCCGCCAAAAAAGTATCGCATAATTTAGTTTTGAATCATAAAAGTATCGCATAATCTTTGTTTGTAGCATAAAGTTCTAAATATACTTTAATGCGCTCTAAGATATAATTTCTATGATTGTTTAAATAAAATACAGGCCAAATAAAAACAAGAACTCATACTTGAGATTTTTATTAAAACAAGAAATTATAATTTGGAAAGAAAAATGTCATAACAGTAGTTTTTAATACTGAGTATTGCCACCTCTGGCTCTTATGACCGCTCGCATACGGTTTGACAGAGATTCGATTAACCTCCGTATATAAGCCTGATCCAAATTCTCCCACTCGTCACGGAGAGCATTTGCTAGTCCATGCAGGTCCGCTGGGGCAACAGTT
The DNA here is from genome assembly GCA_949128085.1 of Cetonia aurata. NCBI lineage: Eukaryota > Metazoa > Arthropoda > Insecta > Coleoptera > Scarabaeidae > Cetonia > Cetonia aurata. The sequence continues at coordinate 8,323,812 of OX421885.1, forward strand.
TGGGTTCGTATCCGTCTGTGAAGGAGGTCCCACACGTGCTCGATAGGGTTCATGTCCGGACTTACCGCAGGCCAATCTAAAACTGGAATACCAACATCGTTAAGGTATTCCTGGACGATTATTGCAACATGCGGTCGTGCATTATCGTGCATTAACATGAATTCGTTTCCTATAATTGGCGCATATGGTACTACATGTTCTTCTAAAATGTCCGTTATATACCTGTGGGCAGTCAGTGTACCTCTGTCTACTGGTACTAACTCTGTACGACCTGTTAAACAGATGCCTCCCCAAACCATAATAGAGCCACCAGCGAAATTAGGTCTAGGTCTGATATTACACTGCGAATAGCGCTCACCGTCTCGTCTGTACACTGAGATACGCCTATCTGAGGTGTAAAGACCAAATCTTGACTCATCTGTGAAGAGTATATTGGCCCAGTCATTAATGTTCAAATTTACATGTTCTCTGGCAAACCTTAAGCGAGCCACTCGGTGGTTTCTAGTGAGACGAGGGGCTGTTACAGCTACTCTAGCTCTTAATCCACTCTGTCGTAACCTATTCCGAATAGTTTGAGTACTCACACGAGTATTTCTGACTCTAGCCAAGTCGTTCTGCAATTGTCTCGCAGTTACATGTCTTCGACGTAATGCTTGTAGTAGTAAATAGCGGTCATCTTGGCGAGTAGAACATCTTGGACGATCTGGTACAGGTCTTCTACTGTAAATGCCTGTTTCCCTATATCTGGCTACGGCTCTAGAAACACTTGACTGATTGATGTTCATCAAATTAGCAACGTATGCTTGAGATCGTCCATCTTCGATTAAAGCAACTATAGCAGCCACTTGTTCTGAAGTTAAATTGCTCATTTTAGTTTTAAAAGCGTTGGTACAGAACTCTGACTTCGCACTTTAAAATTTGTCCGTATAGGAAGACTTTCAATAAACAACTGAACAAACCTTACACATATGCATTTTTCTAAATGTGTTCTTTTAGGAAAAGAAAAAAGTAAAAACGCTAAGTTCCATTATTTTGTTAGTGTTTTTATAGTTCACATACACGAGGCAAACTTTTTGTGAACGTATAAAAATATCTTGGTTCATAAATGCCCTTTTTTAGTTTATGCGATACTTTTTTGGCGGAGTGTAGATTATAACTAAAGAAGATGTTCAAAATGACGTCCTTCCATTTCGACACAGGATCTACATCTGCTTTGAAAGGAAGCGCGCACTCTTTCAAAAAACAAGGGTTTTTCTCGTATTATCTGGCAACAGTGTTCTAGTCGTTGGCGCAACTCTGCAAGATCGTTTACCGGTGTTGCGTACACTAAACTTTTCAAATAACCCCAGATAGTAAAGTCCAACGGGTTTAGATCGGGAGACCTTGGAGGCCAAGCAATGGGACCTGCTCGCCCTATCCATCTCCCAGAAAATTCATTGTTAAGATGTTTCCTAACAGCACGCGTAAAGTGCGGTGGAGCTCCATCTAGCATAAACCAGAGGTTCAGTCTTAGATTTATAGGTAAATCTTCCAAAAGTTCAGGTAAAGTATTTTCCAAGAACTCGAGGTATGCAGGACCTGTTAAGCGTTGTGGCAAAACAATCGGTCCTAACAACCGTTCCCCTATCATGCCTAACCAGATGTTTAGAGAGAAACGTTGCTGGTGCCGAGCTTCAACGATAGCATGAGGATTCTCGTCACACCAAACGTGATTGTTGTGGAAATTAAATATTCAATTTTTAGTCAAATCAGCTTCATCAGTGAAAAGGATGTTATCAGCGAAATCTGGCCGATCAGCAGCTGTTCGCAAAAACCACTCACAGAAAGCCCTTCTCGCTCCGGAGCAGTAAGGGCTTGTACCCGTTAGATATGTTAGGGGTATAGGAGTTGCTCATGAAGAGTTCTCCAAACAAGATTGCTGCTTACACCCACTTGAGTCGAAATTCTTCTAACACTAGTTTCGTGATTTTCATCAATCATATTCAATATTCGATCTTCTATCTGTGGAGTACATGCTAATCTCTGCCGTCCAGTATAACACTGTGTGCAGAGTGTTATTCCACTAGTGATTTGGTGAAGAGCATATCTTCCAAGGTTTACCTTAGCCGAAAACACTACGTTTAACACTGCTCTTCACTTGTTTTTCTACTGAAGATGGCAACTTAGTTGCCGAAATACGTATTTAGATTTGTATCTTTAATTTTTGTGGTAAGGGATTTTTTCACTTTTTCTTTTGGATTTTGGTTATAGTTTTCAAGCCACAGTCTCCACCCATCACAGAAAACCTGTATTTGTGTTCATTTTTTCTATTCAAGTTGTAACCGTTAATCCAAAACTTATAATACTGGATATTTCAAATCTCACCAATGTTCATGCACGCAACGAAGGTATGTAAGTAAGTTTTGAAATCAGAAAACAACGAATAATAAATGATAAACAACGCAAAAATAATTAGTAATAAATAGATAATTAATACTTAATTTTAGTTAATTATGATAATACACCTGATTTTAAAACCTACTTAAATCACTTCGATGGCTACTAAAATTGTCAGGGTTGAGGTAAGCCATTTTACAAGTTTTGGACTAATTGTTTCCACTTCAATACAGAAAACAAAAATATTACAATTATTAACAAAAGTAATATTCACTAAATAGTTTAGAATAAAAAATGTTTGTAAAATTTATTTATCCCTTTTCAATACAGTCCATTGAAACAGCAACTGTCATACAGGAAACCTAATTTTATCTATATTAATTTTACAAGAATTGACAAAATTGTTTCAGTATCAATCATATTTAGAGATTTTACTTTCGTTGACCTACTGAAACTTAAAACAATGGAAATATGTAATTTATTTAAAAAATATTTGGAAAAATTGTGATTTCTTTTTTTTTAATATTTTTGCATATGTTCGCTCTCGGAATTGAATTCTGAGCAAGTTTTTTTAAATAACTTTTTTGGATATCACGTCATTTAATCTGACTTTCCGCGGATTCATTGTACATGTTTTAAATTTACCGCCATATTAGTCACGTGATGAATTTCAAATTAAATTTTGAGGTTTTTAGACATGCGGAACCAATCACCAAAAAATATGTTACCATATTTTAATAGTAAAAAGGAATCCCATATTTTGCAATACTGCAACTAGTGCATCTAGGTGCACAGCTTCAGATGCTCAAGTAAGCACCTTTTTTTTTACTCAAAAAATGTTTACTGTTTTACTTTGTCAAAGGCTTTTTATGTTTAGTTATCTTTTGTTCTTGTTTGGAACACTGCGGTTGGTATATGTACAGTCGTGGACTTTGAGAATGACACACAACGATCATAGCGCTACCTCGCTCACTGCAATTTAAGCGGCCTTTCTTAAAGTCCACGACTATATAAAAACCGATTATTTATTCGATATTTTACGTATTTGTTCACCTGTTAAGAACCTTTTCCATTATTTGAATGTTTTTTTAAGTGGAGTGTTTGATAAAAATTCTGTACAAGGGAGCAAGTACTGCAAATATTCGAGTAAAGAGTAACGTGCTATTGAATAAGTTAGGCAACCCACACACTGTCTTGGAACCGGCTGCTAGTTAAAAATATTTCTCGAAGAGAAATTGTTGAATCAGTTGGTTTTGTATTAAGAATAAGACGTGCCAAACATTGATAGGCGAACATTACCTCGTGACGGGATTAACACATTACATATTATCTGTTTACCGTCGGTTGCCAAAGTTCGGAAGATCACAAAATCGAAGATGGTGTTTCATCGGTCCACAGAATAGGTTTAAGAGATTATATAAGCAGATTCATCTACAGAGCAAGGAATTCATGAATTAAACATACGGTATAAAAGGTTCGAGAATTTTTGATTTCTTAGTGTCTACACCAACTACTTTCAACACAATTTTGTGTCTTGTTCAGAGCATAAAGACTAAAATTAACACATCTTCACGTAAAATTAACAGTATTATACACACACTTAATCAATTTTAAGTGAGAATGTGCCCGTAACATATCACACATTCTTGTGCATTGGCCCGGGTATTGAACACTCTAATCGAGAGTTTCCTTTGGCATTGCCAAATCACCCATGCAGTGACAGATAATGTGTTCGGCAATCTCGGTTTCGCATTCGCAAAATGGTAACTTTGACTTCATTTGTTTTTTGAGATAGTATCTCAGATGTTTAGCAAGGAGTTGGCGAGCCTATTTGCTACTAGTTGTCTAGAAGCTTCTATTCATCTTCTGTTCCATTTTCGATCCATCTTTGTACTATGCCAGAAATTCTCCTTAACATTTTGATCCCCTTAAGCCCCATTTTTCATCGCTCAAAATCAGCACCGTAAATGCCTGTTTTCAGTTAAGTTTTATTGGCATCTCACTGCTGTTTTGAAAACATTCAACATTGCTAAGGGCCCTGTTAGGTTCCTGGCTTTAAAATTGGTTGACAACCTTAGTCTGTAAGCACCGATGACCGCAGTTCTCTCTACTTGCATATAGACGAGAACTTATGTCTAATATCACCTATAAACCCTTTCCTTTAAGTTTCATGACCACATTGTGCATGCTTAGGTATTATGGATCTCATAACAGTCTTATATAATCAATGTATCATCTTTGGCTGTAGTCCCCAAGTTTTTCCAAAAAATCTGTGGCAAGTCCAATATGCGATTGTTGCTTTATGGGTAATTTTATGTGTTTATTCTAGTTTCATGTGTGATCTAGTATATCATACATAATTATATATTTTCTTTCATTCCATAGTTTAAATTTTAAAGATAAAATAGAAATTGGCACACAAGATATCCGATCATTCCGGTTTACATCAATATAATTAATTCGGGACAATTGTTGTGAAAATTGCTAAATTTGCTATTATTTATAACCTATATTCAGCTTTTGGAATGAATTATTTCAAAATAAAAAATGTGTTGATTGTACTAGTGGGTGTGCAAGATGTACATTAAAGTTACTTGTTCTTGGTTACTGCAAACTGTAGATATAAATTACTTATTGTTAGTAGCAATTGATGTTTGCGAAACAAAGAACATAGTTTTCGTAGTTACTGTGTATCTTATTGCAGAAGCACTTGTAGTATAGTACACCGCCTTTATCATTTGTTAGCTGAAACTTTCACAAACTTTGGACATCAACTCTAAGATCTCTTCGATTTGAAAGCACTCCTGACCCTTCGCAGTGTGTACAACCTTTGCAATGACACACCCCAACCCCACGGTAATCAATCTAAACGCTCGCTAGACAACAGATATCAAATTATCAAACCACGTATCGTATTGTATGTCCTGGTAATCTGAAGGTGTAATTAATTTAGGTGTCCCCTAGTGGACGTGAGTAAGGCTGCATTCCTATCATTTCGTCCCGTGGACCGTAACAAAAACCGGCAGTAGTACACGTAGGAATTTTAAAAGGGCGTTATGCGTGTAACTTAATCGTGTGAAAAAGGTAACATTCCAGTTAAACTATTCACTGATTTCTTTCAGTTCCTTTTTGTCCCTTGTTAGTGAATACCTACATTATAGAGATATAACGTGGGCTGATAACCTGAAGAGGATTTCAATGTATTCGATTTTATGGAGTGATATATGCCTATCATCATCCTATAAAAATGGTCGAATAGCTTTTTGGATAAAGTATATGGATTTTGGTAATGAAGTGTCATTAGAAGATCTAATATATGTTTACTGTTGAATCCAGGAATGTTGTTTTAAATCAATTAAACCATTGTTAAAGCAAATAGAAATACTACAAGGTGATTAAAGAATTTACCTACGAAATTAGTATAAAGTTTCTAACTAGAATATTTACTAAAATTAAAATGAATAGCTGAAATAGACACTACTAAAATCCAAACACCTTTCATAAATGCAATAAATTAACCATGAAGTATATGCTGGAACGAAGAAATACTGAATCTATTAATTTAATGGAGTAGCATAGAGAAGCATTAATTCGTATAGGACATGTGTAACTTGAACAATTTTAGAAATTCTCTACTGTGTGATGAAAATCAACACGAACAATATACAGTGTGGCAACCGTTCATAGCACGATGCATGTATTAGTAACTACTGGTGGACTGTAAATGGGCGTGCCACCTTGAATTGCCACGCCTACTTAGCGGCACGCGGATGGTATTTACAAACGATAGCGGACGTATTATAAGTTACACGTATAAATGTATTGGGGCATATAGCCAAATCAAAGTCTTTTAGAGTTCTATGTTATAGCATAAGACTTATGCAATGTGTGTTATGCCATAAGTGATTAATAACATTACATGTGGTAGAAAATATTATTCCTGAAAAATAAAAAGCACTGTTAGAGGTAGTGTGTTCCCGATATAAGTAAATATTTTTAGTTGTTTGAAGCATCAGATAATCACTGATAACATGTTAGTAAACCTGCAATTAGCTAAAAGAGAATATTATTCTTAAACAATAATAAAATTTGAAGTAAATTAATTTATTAAGTGTTCAAATAAACCTCCCTCTTGATAAGAACAGTAACCCAACCGATCATAAAAATTCCGACGAACATTTGTTAACATATCTGCTGTGACAGTATTACTGATTTCAATAATTCTCGCGCGCAGTTCCTCTAGGTTTGATGGCCGTTGATCACCGTATCCGTATATTGTATTATGTAAAAAGGGCCATAAAAAGAAATCGATTGGAGCTAGATCAGGGGACCGCGCTGGCCATTTAATAGGGACCGAGTTACCGATCCATCTGTTTTCAAAAACCGCGTTTATAAAGTTTGTTACAATGCGTGTATTGTGTGCTGGGCAACCATCTTGCTGAAACCAAACTTCATTTATATTAAATCGCTCCCGTATTGCCGGAATAATATTATTTTCAAGTAACTAGGTATCTATTTCCGTTTAAATTACCGTCAATGAAAAAAGGCCAAATTATATGATTTCGAATGATACCTGCCCATACATTTAGCTTCTGTGGATACTGCGTTCGCGTTGGTATATTTAAATGTAGATTTTTACGCGACCAGTAACGACAAACTGCGCGGTTATGATGTCCGTGTAGGTAAAATGTTTTTTCATCTGTGAACAATACGTTGTTAAAAAAAATTAGTTATCGTGCTATTTATTTATCATTCTTTCGCAAAATTCCATTCAGCGATAATAATCATCGGGAAGAAGTACTTGGGAACTTGTAAATTTGTATGAATGATATTTATTAGTACGTAAAATCTTATGAACCGTTGTTTTAGAGATACCTAATTCGCGAGCAATTTGTCGAGATGACATAGTGGGATTTACTTCAACTAAAGCACATACTCGAATTTCTATATCGCTTACATTCTTATCCGGAACAACTTTATTTTTATTATTTACTAAAGAAAATGTAGTTTCAAATCGATTAACGGTCCTACGAATGGTGCTTGCATTGGGAATTTGACTTTCGGGGAAATTAGCTGCAAATAAATCCCGAGTTACTTCCGCGGAATTACCACCGTAAAAGTGTTTAATCATGAAGAGTTTTTGCTCCGGCGTATAGTACACCATTTTTAAAATAACCGTTATCTACCTACCAACAACGCGTTTTATTAAATAGTACGAGCGAGTAGTTCTCCCGACGAAATATAAAGTGCATCTGACACCACGTGTGCGACGGCTCATGCGCCTGTGCGGCGACAGCGTAGAAATGTTGATTTCTTGGCAAATAGGAGTGCATCATAGCAATATGCTAATGTAATCCAGTCGAATATTCCGTATACTTCTTTACCGTTCTAATGCACGAATACCTCTGTGTATCTCGCTTACACTACAGGATCGCTATAATGCGGACGCAGGCGGACAATTGGTATATGTTAACTGTATATTAATATAGATTCAAAGATAAGAGATATTCAACATTGATTCACGAATATTGTGTCAAAAGCCAAACTTAGAAGTGTGATATCACTATACCGTGTGTCAAAAATTAAAATATTCAACAATATTTCACATGTTAAATATCGTTGAGCAACACAATTTTGTTGGATCTCTTTTGATTTTATCTTGGTTAGAAGTTTGTTGAAAATAATCGACTGTTTGTTTAAACCAGCGTGGCGAATATAACATAATATTTTTGTAATGTAACACTCTATTTTTTAATTTATTTTTAGATTCTACATGTAATTCTATAACTGTTTTGTTAATGATATTATATACCTAAACCTAGTAATTTTTCTAATATTTTAATTTTTTTAGAAAAATATTTGTTTTTACTCTTATAATAAATTGACAGTTCCGCCATTATTTGTGAAGATTGAATACTCATATTTGGTACAAATATTCTATGGGGACGGCAAAAATGGTATAAGTAAAGAAATTTGGGTGAGATGCTACAGGCTGTTCAAAATAAATTTGTACAGCTACACTAACTTAAATTGAAAATGTATGCCTGTATATTTTTATTTTTTCCGATAGATATTACAAAACATTTTAACTTTCGTTGGGTATGTTATATAGTTTCAGATTTATTTTGATTTTTTTTTTTATTCCCTATAGTTGTTATTACACTAACGGCACAAACGCAACCAAATAAGGTGACCATGACAAAACAAAAACGTAGGCATTGTAAAATTTTGACATGTCAATTAGGCAAGTAAAAATAATTTATCGTCGTAGGTGTCATATAAAAATAAAATAGTTGGATGGGTTATATGGATTTTCCTAAAAATTAATTAGTCAAAAGTAAAAAGAATATTCAGTGTGTCGTGTCTTTAATTCCGTCGGATCCAACCAGAGCACTCGCCTTAGTTCAAGATGGTTGCAGCCAATATTATGCCACTCAGATACTAGAGACATTCTGCATTTACGAACAACATCTGCACGACAGACACTTTAGATGAGTGGCAAATTGGCTGAGCAAAGTAAATAATGTACGTGTTAGCAGCTAGACAGTTCAACGGCGACTACCCGAAGCTAATATAATGTGTAGACGACGCGATGTCCATAGCTATCTATGTGTAGAACATTGTAAGGATCGGGGAGGTTCTTCATAAGATCAGGAAAATTGAAACCGCAATGATTGGGGCAACGCATTATTCTCGCATGAGTTTAGATTTAGCCAAAGATACCCAGATGGTCGGGAAAAGATACGGAAATAAGGAGAGCGATTTGCTGCAATATTATGGAAAGGCTATGCTACCGGGGAGGTTCCGTTATGATTTGGACTAATAGGAGAGAAGCCCGTAAGGAATTGGTAGGAGCTGATATTGGTTCTATGACGGCCGCAAGGTATATACACCATTGTAAAACAGCACATGATTTCTTTTGCTCCATTTATATGGATATGAATTGGCCAGTTTACAGTTTCGACCTCGGTCCGATAGAAAGTCTGGGGGATAAATTAATTTGAAGACGGATTCGGTTGGACCAAACTGGTGTTTAAAAATTAATTAGCCATGTTGAGACGCATGCAAGCGACTAATACTCATTGCCAGTATTAGTCGCAATAAAATACTACGATTAAAGAAAATTTTGTTCCTATTCTTTTAATAAAGAAACTCTTAATTTTCGGAATTCTTAAATAATCTGCTGTACTTCATTAAATTTACGGTGGCAATGGAAGTACTCCTATGTATCCCTCCTCTGTGATTGGTGGCCTTCTTGTTGCCCAAAGGATGCTGTGCCTCCCGTGTTTGCATTCAGCAGACACTACCACGTTCTTATTGACCACAAGGTCGAACTACAATCCTCGATCGCCATCTTTACAGATGGATCGAAAGTAAAAATGGGAACGGAGGCAGGAGTTTTCTTCCCGGCCCTTGACCTCAATCTAGAACTGGCACTCACGTTGCCACTGTTTTCAAACCGAGGTGCTGGCGATCCTGCACGATGCCGGAGAAATGTTAGAAAAGAGCATTAAGGGACGGCGTACTGTCCTTTATAGTGACAGTCAGGTTGCTCTTAAGGCTCTTAATAATCATAGGACCACAGGGCTGGCGGGGCGGGGCGCACGTTCCCACTTTGTAGGACCGGAACCTTCTCTTCCTATTTCATCGGCTACACTCAACACCATAGTAAAACAATGGACTGCCACTCTTCACGAGAATAGACGAAAGCCCATAACCACTTGCCGTCTGGGGCGTGAAGCCATCCCTAGGCCATCGCCGAAGACAACAAGATATTGCCTGTAGTTTTCTCGCGGTAACCTACGTCAAGGTGTGGGGCTTTTGACGGGCCACTGCAACCTAAACAAATACATGCACTGCATGACTTGGCTAATGCAGTGCATGTAGCCCACTGTGCCGGGCGTATTACCAAGAAGACGAGACGCCGAAACACATTTTGTGTGACTGCCCGGCGCTTGTCCAACTCAGAATTTCCATTCTGGGGGAGTACCGGCCCAGCATGGCCGACTTTTGGCGGCGCCTTGCCTGCTGCTCTGCTCGAACTCACGCTCAGTTTGGACTGGCTCTAATAGGCTGTGGACGAGCTACGCCACCTAGGGGAGGTAGCACAATGGGCCCTGTAAGGGTGGCCTAAGTGCACGTGGTTACCACCTTCCCCGACCTAAAATCCAGAATCCAGACTGCAATAAATTGATTTTGTGTTTCCTTAGTCATGTGTTTGTTATTAAGTATTGCCTATTTCTTTTAAAATTCCCACCGAACCTAAGATTATATCTCAAAATATTGTTTCTTTATAAAAAAAAAATCAAATGACTCGAATTTTCTACATCCGACTGTGTTAAAATGGCAATTATTTATCACTACTTCTCGGCATCTGACGTGCAGTTACACAACTTATCTCTGAAGCATTTGCTATCACTTAAAGTACAAGCAAATGCCTTTTTTTGCTTATGTGCCTCATTTGTCAATAAAAACGTACATGGTCTAATATGTATACATATCTACGCTCAAAGTATTGCATCTAGCTATCTTAATATATAGCTAAATTTACTTATAAAGATTAAAATACTTGTAAAAGTTAATTGAAAATGCCAGTTTTGGTACATACATGCATAAATAAGCATATTTCCAAGGGCGAATGAAATGGAAACAACCCTGCATATAACGCCTAAAAATATACTTTGAGGTATCATATTTGATGTATTATATGCTGCTAACTGCTATTTAACGAGAAGTGCAAAAGCATGTAAAGTATGAAAGAGCAAATCAATAAAGGAAACGTATGACAGCTTGTCAATACCTCAAGCATTTTGTGTGTGTATCTACTTTGGTCAATATACTTTGAAACACATGAGTCACCGTTGTCAGAGATAATATATTATATCCTACTATTTTCCCAATATGTTCAAGTTGTGGATGCATGCTCATAAACATGCGTGTACCTACTACCTAAACTGCGTTCTAGATTGCAAAAACTACTTTTAACTTACAATTAGAGATAGCAGGGTTACGGAAAATAAGAATGTTATTAACTGCAATGTTGGTCAATAACGAAATTTTGTTAATTCTAACCGAAATTAATTCGTGTGGCATGGTGCAATGGGTCGGTTGTATGAATTGCTAGCATTCAAACGTTTAAATACGGAAATAGGGTCTATTAATTTTCGGTAGCTTTAATACCGGTAGGTACCTCAATAATTTAAATGAACTCGTTTTCTAGACGTGTTAATTATGTTGGAATATAGATAAAATGTAATTAAACTGTAATAGGTAAATTAATGAATGAATTGGTAGATTCGTTTTGCTAATTGAAATCAAACTAATTGCTATAACATATCCTTTTTATTAGTCTGCTATGCTTTATAATAGTATATACGTATTCGTTTATGAATTATATGGTCGAATATACCGTAACTTTTTTTTTCTGAACATATAATGTTAATCTTTTCATGTTAAGTTTCCGAAGGGACAAGTCCATGCAATACATAATATATAGTTTGTAGCGGCTAATTGTGTATCCTGTAGAAGAGAAATTAATTAAATTATCTAAAAAAATCAACCCCTTTCATCATCCTCTCTAGTGTCGAAAATTCAATTTACTCATTTAAACAATACCAAACCCGCCTCTTACCCTTGTGTTGGAAAGAAGATAAGGTAATAATTTAAATTGTAAAAAGCATATTTTTTAAATCGGTTTTTGAGACAGGTATGAAAATCAACATTTAAACATACCTAGCTATTAGCCTATAATTTTTAAAGCCGATTTTGATTCCATTTTAAATGAAAAAATATTTTTATTTTATACACATATTTAAAAACTCAAGCAAAGCAAGCCTAAAGAGAAATTTAGGCTTGCTTTGATTTTATATGAATCCATAGAACTGAGGTACCAGCAACAAACTTTAATTTTTAAGGATGTAAGAATAACCAAAGTATTATGTTACTATTTACTTTTACATGACAATGTCTTTTGAATTTGAAAACAAGTACTTATTTAAAACAAGTACGATTGCCAACAAAGTCTTTGGGCTTCGTTTATTCTTTATAGAATATTTACGTATCTACACAAATCATTTACAGTATATTAAATTTCCTAGTGTAATAATAATAATACCATAACTTTATTGTCCAACAGATTAACAATCCATATAAACGACAAAAATACATATATAATACAAGTGTATCTGTTAACTTACTTACATAACAGAAAAACAAACCAAAATTATTTTAAATATATTTTACATGCATGTATTATATCAGATAGCGAACTGTAGTTTATATCACAGTGGTGTGAAATAATATTAAAGTTACGCGTCATAAATAGTAACGGGGAATGAAATGCAGAGTTGATTGTTACGCTTGGTATATAAAATGTGGAACCTAGTCGTGCAGAAGTTCTTGGTATCAAGAATTTTAGCTGTGATGACAATTAAGCAAAGTCAATGTTATTGTGCAGAAGATTGTATAAAAATTTTATGCTGATAATTTTTCGTCTCATTTCTAGATATTGAAAGTTGAATGTTTAAAACAGCATCATAAGCACACCCCCAGGAGGGTAAATGCCTTCACACCGGTGAAATAAATATTTGAGGAATTTCCGCTGAATTTTTTCGATTGATATAGTATGGGCCTTATAAAATGGATTCCAAACTAAGCTCGCATATTCTAGCTTATTTCTTACGTAGGTATAAAATAAAGTTATTGCGGTATTAATTTGAAACATTTGCGAGTTACGTATTACAAAGCCAAGTGTTTTTGGGGCTGACTACATATATGTGTATTGTATGATTCATGTGAGATACAAAGCTGAGGGAAGGATCAAAATGAACTCCGAAGTGTTTAACAGCAGAACTGCCAGCAATTGGGTAATCATTCAGAACATAATTGTAACTAATGGGATTCATCTTCCTAGTGTACGACATTACAGTACATCTGAGATATTCAACTGGAGTTTGTTGTAAGTACGCCATTGAGCAATTTTGTTAATTTATTCCTGCAGATGGTGGCAGTCACTGATGGTAACAATTTCTTGACATATTTACAGCAGAACAAGACCTAACTCGGGGAGGAACAAAAGCAACAGCGGTCTTTATTTTATGACTGAATGCCTAAAAATATTACTATAGTATTAAAGCAAGTAGTAAATTATTTATTTACATCTGTTATTCTTATGCAATTGAATTTCCACAAAAAACTATACTTGGAGAACTATTTATCTGGCCGTAAATAAAATCCGAAAGGCGGCCGTCGTTTTTTGTGGTTTCGAGTGCTGTATCTCTTTCTCGAAATGCATTTGAAACCCATAATATAGATATAATACCAATTTTTTTCATTTTATTTATTTGACAAATCCATATCGATAATATTGATTGTGAATATTTTACTTCTTATTATAAAATAAATATAGTTATACATATTTAATGTTATACATAATCATGTTCTTTAGCTACAAATGATATTAATGAATTAACATTGATTTGTATTATTATTTTTATTGTATGGCAATGTAAAATATACTTCATTTCGTTATTACTTTCACGTATTTTTATTCACCTTCCATGTCTTACGAAGTAAAATCCGTCAAAATCTGTAATACTTCAATGCATTTCTTTTTGCCCCTAATTAATATTTTGCACACAGTTTAAATATTTCTTCATACCAGAATGTTTTACAACTGATTAAAGTTTAATTATTATTTCCGTAATATAACTGAAAACAAATCATAAACAACTATACCAGACATTTTGTATTACAATAGTATAATGAAAAGAACGTTTGAATGCTAAAAAAAATTATAAGATAAGTAACTAAAACATCAGGTAGGTCAAAAATTCAAAAGCATAAATCTATTGTTGATGATGCAAATATGGAAATATTTATTTTGGGATAGTTCACATCATATCCAACATTCCAACAACGTCTTTAAGACGAGCTGCACTGGAATCAGGATTATCTAGGTGTTCAATACACAGAATACTGGGCAAAGATACGTTTCGCCCATACCTGCTTTCCATGGTTCAACAACTCAAAGATATTGATTTCCCGAAAAGTGTGAGTTTTTATGAATTTATTTTAACATGGCCTCAAGAGAATCCATTATCATCTGGACGTATGAAGTCAAATTTACAAAATACGTAACCGACACAATTCTTATTACTGGAACGATTCGTATCCACACGTATTTAATGCAAAATGGGAATTCTGCGCAGGTGGAAACGATGGTGTGGTGGCGTTGCATTTCTATGAAGAAAATTTAAACGGTAAATATCAATAAGTAATTTTTAATCATAAGATATACACGACTGTTTCTTTGTAGGTGAAATTTATTATAATAATTTACAAAACCTTGAAGATACATATTTAGAAAATTTACTGCTGGTCTCATACGGCCACTTGGCCAGAAATTTGCAAGAGATATTTTCTGATAAGTGGATAGCTAACGATAGACCTTTCTTATGGCCACCTCGCTCCCCAGACTTGTCAGTTCTGGATTTCTTTGTATGGGGCACAATAAAAAATCGAGTTCGTTGTACTCCACTAACCACCAAGGAAGATTGTATTCTTAGAGTAAGACATGCATTTGAAAATTTGAACCAACAATCAATTAGGAAGGCTACCAATAGAGAAGTCATTTGGAGATGCGAAAAGTGCCTGGAAGTTCAAAGACGTAATTTTGAACATTTATTAAAATAAATTGCATGTTTCTTGCTGCTTATTATTTTTTTTGTAATTTAAATATGCTGTCTTATGGTTTTACTATGAAGTATTCTAAATAAGTTTTCACGTCTGCATTATTAACAATAGATTTGTGCTTTTGAATTTTTGCTTTGACCCATCCGAAATTTTTTAAATTCTGTATTATTCGTTTAACTGTGTTTGGTGATATCTTCTGCTTTTGAGGATGCCGAGCGGAAATTCATTACATTCTCCATAAATAATAAATAAATTTAAATAATCTTTGGACGTATAATTTAAACGTGCCGGCATTGTTTATAATTGAAAACTAAGTAGCATTTAATCAATGCTGGATTGTTTCTCGAATGGTCATGACTAGAGCAGACCACTTTCCATGCGCGCCATGTGCGCCGGTATGGGAGTGTAATTCGTAATATACTAGAATATGCGATAGAATAGGGACGCAACATGAGCTTGTTACCGATATAAGTATAGAAGTAAAGACATTTATTCTATCAGAAATAATTAAATATACATTTGGTTTTCTGCTATTTAAGTAATATGCAATACAGTCATCCCCACATCGGTACCCATGGCGCGCACCGAAAGTGGTCTGCTCTAGTCATGACTAACTTAGATATACCAAAGCAGGATGACATTTTAAAAACTCCATAAGCTACATTCATATACCATGTAAATATATTTTACTATTGAGGTTGAGTAGGAGTACGGCTGTACAACGTTAAGATCACGGAGATGACAACAACTATTGGGTTTCAACAGCCTGTCGAGACAGAAGGAGAAATAAAAGACTCTATTTCCAGTCGCTAAGCTTTCGCCATTTAATTAAGGCTTCTTCAGAGTGACATCTACAAATCAAGGAAACAGTGGTGCTAATAATAACATCATCTAATATGTAACTAAATCTAAAAACTTACAGACTGAGTCTGGTAGCTACATTGTTGGAAAAAGTTCTGAAGTTGTATCGTCATAGAGTACAATTAGCATGCCTTCCTCTTTTTCTTGTAAAAGTATTGAAAGTAACTAAGTTACGATGTTAAAAGACACTTATCTAAATATCAATATAAAGATTTTTTCAAATTAATTGCAATTCAATTACAAAGTTACTTTGTTTACATTTCACAACGGACCCGAACAATTAATGGTCGAAAATTTAAAATTCAACACTTAAATTACACAAAACAAAACGTGTACATGTTAAAATGCTAGCTGCAACTAACAAGGTTAGAAAACGCGGGAAACGCGCCTTCCCAATAGGGGAAAGATTGGTAACACTGACGGTTGTAACAGTATGTAAATAGGAAGAATAAATAGCAATACTAAGTACACTGTCGGTAATATTAAATTGTACATTCTGATATAATAGGTGTATTTATAGTTATATAACAGTATATATTACTTAGGCTATTCCTATCCCTGCGAAAATTGATAGAATGTTCATTTGACTTAATGTAGTACATTTCCAAGAACAGACGTTTATAATAAGAAACTTCATCAGTGAGGACCGATGTATTATCTATGTTAAATTTATGGTTTCTTATGGTGCAGTGCTTAACTAGTGCAGTAGTTGGATTAGTAGATGCATTTGAGACATCTCTATTATGTTGTTTGAGACGAGTCTCAAGATATTGTGAAGTCTGACCAATATACACAGCATCACAATCCGAACATGGAATACTGTACACAACATTAGATCTTAACATTAATGGTGTTGTCTTTGCATTTCGTGAACATTCTGTTGTTGAACAAATTATAAAAGCCTAATGATACAGAAGACTGTTTAAACAATCCAGCCAAAGAATGGCTGATTTCCGGGATGTATGGAAATCGGCAGTAACGAACACTATGGTCAACGGGTGTATGGTGTACTCTAGGTGTTTGTATGGTGTTATTATGGAGTAGACGATTGACTAGCCATGGTGGATAACCAGTTGGGCAGTTTGATGAGAAAGAGAAAAATACATAGTTGCATTAAAAAAAAATTAGTTTTAACACTTTTTCAATTCGAATGTTTAACGGTCAACAGTTCTGCAAATTTTCAATTTTCGAAGTTAAATATTTTTAGTGTTACAGAAGTTCAGATGCAATGATCCATCTGTCAAACATTTTAAAAAACATAATTGAAAAATGGTTGAAAATAACAACACAGTTGTTTTATCAAACTTACTTTAAAATTTCAATTTAAAGTAAGTTTGTTTCATTTAAAATAACAAAGTTGACAGTCACTTCCAGTATAACCGGATGCGGCAGATTATTGAAAATATTTTAGTTCAATAGCCCACGTAGGCTTTAGTATACTGCAAAATTTTCAGAATTTTCCAATGTATACTTTTGTGAGACAGCCTATCTAATAAATATATGTACACATTTTGCTATTGTTCGCCTATGCGCATTGAAAACTAGCTTCCTAGTCAAGTGCTCGGCCAATATGTGTGTAGATATATCTCTTACAACTTTAGATAAATTAATAATGATAGCTATAACAATATATATAAAAGGAATAATAGATAAGTGCTATTCAAACAGAACATTTTGCCTATAGATTTACGTTAAATAAGTGCCTTAATTATTATAACTAAGAAAACGCAAACGGTTAAAATAGGAACACTAACGAGTATACCTAATTATAGGATCCAATTAATAGTAGTATAATGATTGTTTTTGTATATAGATATGTACGCATACCTTAGCAACATTAGATTAAATTTGTAAACGTGCACCTTAGAAAACAGTTAGTTGAGGTACACATCCGTTCATATGTTTCTATTATAGCACGTGGTAATTGCTCGGAGCTTTTTAAACAAGAACGAGACCAACACAATCTACAAAGGATCTGCAAATTCCTCTTAATTTAAAAACATCTTGGTTGAAGTGTAAATTTACATTGTTGTGAAAAAATGTTTTGAAGTATTGGTTTGATATTGTGTGAATTCATGTGATTTAAATATAAGCACCAGTCTAATTATAAGACCTAAATTAAACATATTCTCATACTCACATGAAAAAAACAATATTCAGAAAAACTTCCACGTAATTGGAATTTATTTGCTTTTGTTGATTCACCACTCTTTGGAAGTTTCAGTTTAAGCATAGACAGTTTTTAGGTTGCCTAGGAAATAAAATAAAAAATCACTCTTTAATAAACCTGTAATAGGAAAAGCGAATGCTCATTTAGAAGCATCTGATAGAAGATATTAAAAATCTCTAATTGCTTTCATACGCACAATTTGCCACAAATTTTATTGAGTTATCTTAAGTTTTTCTCGAAATAAAAGTTACAGTAATAAATAGTAAAATGAAAACATAGTGAAGTAAATTTTAAAAAATGATAGTGTGCATATATTAAACAAGATAAATGAGAAGAAAATCGTTTAGACCGATCTGCTTGCTTAGCGTTCTGGGAAAGACTTTCGAGAGAATGGTGAAGCAAATACTAGCACTGGAGGAAAAGGGAAATATTTCAAAAAGGCAGTTTGGGTTTATGAAGGGTAGATCGAGAACACATACTATAAAAGAACTGGCAAGCAGAGTTGGAGCATCTAAAAAGAAGTGGATGGCGTTGGTAACATTGGACGTCCAAACGCGTTTATTTCGGCACTCTGGAGCAAGGTTATTGTGGTAATGAAAACCTGGAACGTCTCGAGATATTTAATTAACATCGTGGGAGACTATTTCACCGTCAGAAAAATCATCCTGTAATCTAAGGTCAGCTTGGAGCACCGCAGGGCTCCGTATTGGGCCTGCACTATGGAATATTATCTACAATGGTGTGCTAAACGTGCCGCTGATGGATGGCGTAACAAGTAACGGTTTTCAGTTGGCCCCACACAAATCTGAAGTAATTATACTTAAAAGGCCCTACAAAGGGTAAGGGACCAGTTTCGAGGTGATGGGAAGCTGTATTACACCGAGAAAAGAACTTAGATACCTGGGCGTAACATTATACAGGAATCTGACGTTTGGAGCCCATGTAAAAAGCGGGATCCAGTCTGGGTGCGCTGCTCAAAATTCTGCCGAATGGGGGGAGTCCTGGCAGTAAACGCATGGAGATCTTATATGGTGTCATACAGTTCCAGAAACTTTATGGGTGTCAGCCCTAGACCTCAAGAAAAATCAAAATGCTCTGGAAAAGCTGCAAAGAAGATCGCGGCTGCGAGTAATCAGTTGATATAGGACAGTGCCAACGGATGCGGCACAGGTCATAGCGGGGTGCCGCCTATCACTCTACTAGTCGAGGAGCAACAGAGGCGGTTTCTCCAGAAAAAATTCCCAGACCACAACGCATAAAACAGAAGAGAAAACACTAACACTGAGAAGGTGGCAGCATAGATGGGCAAGGCTGAACAGTTGGACAAATGTTCTGATCCCGAACATAACAGCATGTTTAAACTGTAAGTTCAGAGAGACCGACTACTACCTCACACAATTCCTCTCAGGACACGGCCGTTTCGGAGCATACCCGAACAAATTTAGACTGCTGGAAGATGACGAGGATACGACAGACGTCCTGTGGAATGTTCGATGGGCACGCTGTATTAGAATGTAACAAATGGACCATAGAAAGAGGCATGCTGGAAAGTACGCTGGGACAAACCTGCAGCAGCAGGGATATTATTGGAATAATGCTCCAGAGGAATTATAAACTGGTGAGCGACTATATCACTCAGGTGCTTAGAGCGAGAGAGGCACAAGCGCGAGCCAACAGGCAGGGGTAGAGCTGAAGAATGTGACAGCTGTTAGTCTGATGTATATGCTAGAGCGGTTCCGGACTCACAGTATGGTATCCATAAAGGATTTTCCCCTCATAAAAAAAGATAAATGACAACTGTAAATTCCAGAAAGATACATAAACGTAAATAATGTTTCAAATATCACTTCAAGTTCAAACTCTTCTCCTGAAAAGTCAAACTTTTCTCACTGAAGGAACGTAGATTTTAACCGACAGACTTATCTGATTCTTCTAAATTTTGGCATCGGTGTTTATTATTGCTCTGGCGGATAATTTTGAATAAATCCGCTGGAAAAAAAGCTAAGGGGAGACAAATAAGAGAAAAAGTCAGTAATTTCTTTATAGATTATAAAAAATAAAACTATTTGTCGAAAGCATCCGTCATTCGCCAGGATTTAGATAATAGTGTACAGAGTAACAATTGTCAAAATTTCAGCTGCTGAGGTCGAGTGAGAAAATTAAAAAAAATATTTTTGCCCAATTACGAAACATTCACGCCATTAAATTCCAACGATTTTTGTTATTGTTAAATATTTCGTTTCTTAGATATAATTAATTTAATTTAATTTTTAGATATAAAAAAATGTATCTTGATTTCCAGGCATTACTGGTCATCTTAATTTTTATTGGTTTAGGAGCATCCATTTTATTATGTATCATTAATTGTTATGCGTTAATCAGTATACTTTTCTATTTGTTTAGAGAACATATTAAATACCTCTTTATTAGTGACAGTATAGCTCCCATACGTAATGGATCACCACAATATTTATTGATATAAAAATCCCAGAATGTAATTTTGTATTTCTAAATACTTATGCCAAAATTCTTTCATGGAAGAGTACTCAAATGTTATGTTACCTAAATTACATTTTCGATCTTAGGTCTCATAAACATCCGCCTGACGTTATATAGCTTTGATGGAGCTAATTGGAAAAGATAGACAAATAGTACCTCTAAGTTTTTCGAGCTACATATTGCCAATTATTTAAGCGAATGAAATGCTTCCATGTAGGATTAAAACTAAGTATAAAGTTCCTATGAATAAATTTTGAGAAATTCTTGATAGTTCAAATTTCTTGAAGTTGAAATTACTTGGAGAAACTCAAACCACGTTTTACATCTGTTTTTTTTTAATAATATAATATCCGTATACCTTAGATGCACTAATCACAAATACTACATTTATTGAAAACATTGTTTTAAAAAAATGTATTAATAGAAAGGATTCTTACTGCAAAAAATATTTTTTCTATTTGATTATAAAATTAGAAATAAGGAAATTAAAACAAACATAAGATTACAAACGAATAGAGAAATACATGATTATAAAACTAGCAGAGTATCGCACTTGAGAACTGAAAAATATAAACACCACTACAGTCAAACACTAACTACAACAACATTAAAAATTTACAAAAAAATACCGAAACACATAAAAGAATTACCGTACCCCAAATTTAAAAGTGAAATACAACAGATTTTGGGGAAGAAAAATTAATAGTAAAATCTAAACGACGACCATATTAGAAGAAAGAAACTGCTAGGAAGCCCTCAACACCGTTAGCCCGAGATAGTAGCTCCCGAGGCGAGGATGAGGGATGGCGAGGAGCTATGTATTTATTATATTGTTGCCTGTTTATATTAATATGGTTTCACTTAATTATAAAAAAATATTATAAAAGTCTGTTTGAACTAAATAATAAAATCAAAACTTCAAGGGTATTAATACCCCTTAGATGAGTATTTCGCATTATGGAATAAGTATTTGTAACTTTTTGTCATTTATTGTACATTTTGTTATTGAGCACTGACATATCTCACACATTTGTTATAAATGTTTTACGAGATGAATAAAGGTTATATTTACACAGACAAAACTCCATAATACAATCTAGATTATAGAAAAAAGATAATGCTGGTTATATAAAAGAAGATATTTGTACATAGCAGTGAACTTAATTACCACTATAATGCAAATATAGTACGATCTGTTTAATACCAACAATTAAGAATGACTATTGATTTTCTTAAACTGTATTATAGCAAAGTTTTGTATCTATATAGTGGGAGTATCATGATACTTATAATTGGTGTAGCTATTATAAATATGTTATATTACAGAAATTGTCATAGAGATGGCGCTGCCGCTTATTTCATAACCGTTGGAATTCTTATTCAATATAAATTGTGTTCGATGAACGCGACTAAGTAATATTTAGCTTATGCATACGCTTGATAATTATAAATATCGTATAAAATGTACTGTGATTGTCAAAACATTGTTCTCACAGAACGATCTTTCACACCAGTACACCGCACTAACGGGTCTGATTTCCACAATACCCGGTATTATATTTCTAATGCCCAGTATTATGCAGTTTTTTTCTTTGTAATTACATAGTTCCTATCATTCAATAAAAAAATGTAATTTAGCCGATCATTTTAATTTTTATTATTAGAAAATCATCAATTTGGAAGTAATTAAGTAGTATTTTAAAGAAAAGACGCGATTTAAATCAATGGAGATTTTGGTGTTTATCTACGTATTTTTTATGGTAAAAATCTTTCCTTTTGGTTAATTTAACACTTGTATAAATATATTTTAAACGAAAGTTAATAGTGGAGTTAAAACACAGTAAACTAATTATAAATCCTGCATTTATTTAACTTTACTGATTTTTATTTATTGATTAAAATATAGTTAATATAATAATGACTGTTTCAATCTAAAGCACTCACTACCTTAACAAATTTAAGGATTCAAAGTAAAATTACTTTGATCGCTAAAACAATACAAAAAATATTGTTAAACCAACCGAATTATTTGAACATTCAAATTTTGTTACTTTAACAAAGATTTTTGTTCGACTGTATATAACCAAAATTTTTTTGTCGGATACCTATTTATGGTTAATGTAACACATCTTCTCTCAATGTAATAATAAGACAAAGTTTTCTTGTTATACAAAGAAATATATTTGACGTTATTGGCTTTTTTGATGTAACGAATATTTTCTTGTATAAAAGAAACTGTTCTATCAGTGTAGTGTAAATAAGTGTTGTTCTTGCAAACTTACAACCAATTCAGGGCATTTCTCTTCACACTCCCTCGTTTTAAATATATCTAACTCTTATGCAGCACATTACTTACAGCGACAATGAGTCATCTATGCCTTGGCTTACTTATAATCAGAGAGAGGTTCGCGTATGAGATGACTCCTCCAACATGCGATGCTTTCTCTGCTTATAATGTTCTCCTTTGATTTTTTTTAATACTATAACGAAATATTCACGAATTTATTGTGCAAGAATCAGGAAATACAGTAATACAGAAAATAGATAAACATAAAATTGTAACGGGTTCGTTCAGTTGTAGTATTAAAAATGTGTTTCTTTGTCTTGAATATATTGTGCTTGAATGGTGAAATATACTTCTGCATAAACTAGGCTATATACAGATATGCTCAGATGTATTAGACCCCTATATTTTTTGCGAATAATCAAAGTAAGGTGAGTTCAAAATAAAACTCACTCCTTAAATGCGTTATAAATAGTATTTTAATAAAGAATCCTAATAATTTGTCGCATTTCCGTAAGATTTTAATACAGTTGCAATACTTTTTTCAGTGGCTAAAAAACGGACGTCTCAGAAACGTGAACATGCATAAAAATTTAATAGATCTAGGAAAGGTATCTATAAAAACTGTTGTAAAGTCATAAAAACGAATACCTTAAACACTTAAATTAACTGCTACAGATGTAATGCCAAAACACGAAATTAATAGTAAATCATAGAGATGTCTATTACTTTTGAGCATAGCTGTATTTTTTTTTACTTTTCTACTTGAATTAAATGTATTACTGAGTTTATACATACAGTTATGCTCAAATATCATCTCTATGTCAACATCTCTGGTATGCAATTATTAATAAAGCCCTAAATTATCCTCAAATATTAAATTTCGTCAATTTAATGCAACAGAAGAGGATTATTGAATGCATATTTGGAATGTACTGATGTTTAGAATGTTGGAAATTCACTTGTAGAAACTAAACCACGAGTTCATTGATATTACAACCGTGCATGCACACATACATAACAGTTACTTCAACTAAATTAGGTCAATAGAGCTATTTCTTCATTAAGCTCGCTTGCATGTTAATTACAATTGGTGTAAATACAGTCGTTGCGTTTTTACATAAACTGTTAAGCAAGCAATTAATCACAATCGTCGTTAATTTTTGTTTCCCTATTTTTACTCCTAGATTATAGAAGTTCTATTATATAGTAGAAAAAGAAAAGGAGCTGGCAGAAAACAAATTAAATCATACTATTTAAAGAGATTGAACATGCTGCCGATATTGTAACTATAAATTTGCTACGTCAAGCATAATCATAAGTAATTTATATTCCTTTATACTTAGAAGTTAGTTTAAGAGTTAGTGTTATTTAGTGAATTTATTATTCCGGCGTTGCTATAGGCTTACTTTAAACCTTTAGGAGTAATTACTGGTGCATATACAATGGGAGTAAAAATCGGAACTGCACCTGTATCGCAATACCGAGAGAATAATAAATTATGCATACAGTCTTCATACAAGAGTTCATAAATAAAAGCATAACCGTTCACGTAATTTAAAACTACACCATAACCGTTCAAATTGCATGAATAAATAATGGGATTTACATATAAGTACCTGGTGCAGCGTAACAACGCTTGGTTCACTAACATTCCGTTCAGAAGAATAAATACCACCTGGGAACGAGCCGGTAGAGCGCCCAAGAAAAGCAAATCGAAATGTGAAACGTGTGGCAGAGTTAAACGACTCGATTAACACTTTTGTGGTTGAGGTATATGGCAAAATGCCTACGTTAATTTATTTGGATTAGAATTTTGTAATATGTATTCATGAAATATTTTAAAAATTGAACTTGTCCTTTCTAATCTTTTTTCTAAAAAGTTTGAATTTTATTCTATTCATTTCATTTGCAAGCTAACTTTTGATTTGATATTTTGTAATATCAAACTAAATTTAATTTGAACTTAACAAAATTTTTTGCCTAATGATATTTGTTAATAAATAAAAGAAGCGGTGTCATGTTTCCAATTATTTCCGGAATACTTCCATCCAAATAATGTAATTAATTTCAAAACGTAAAGCACTGCAAAAAGGATATCGGAACTTTTGAAACTATGATTTAGTAAATTTTGAAACATATATATATATGGTTGAACGGAATTAACACTTTCAGACATGATGTCTGCCTCGGCCTGCAATGAAGTCCCGCATTGTCAGCCGAGGTCCAGATGCCATTACTTGTTTGAGTAGACGCCTTAAAAAAAGAGAAATTAATAGCTGCATATAGCTCTTGTTTGTCAAGTAATAAATAAATCAAGATATAAACAGTTAACTGAAAGGAAAAGAGTCTTAACGCAATTATTTTATTAAAGCAAAGGAAACCATCCATTTGAGATACAGATAATAGGCAAATACTTCAATGAAGGGTCTTTGGGCTAAAGATTTTAGGCTGGTTTAGTGAAAACATTAGAGACGAAAAGTTTAAGGCAAATAGGTTTTGTTTAACAATTCATAAAGAGATCAAGATGTAAATAGTTGACTGGGAGGAAAATAACTTTATCGCAAAAAAAAACATTAAGTTGGGATAAATTTTTTTTGTGCACATGAGACCATAAAGTAATTTCAGCAATATTTTTAATTGGCTCCCACAACAATACGTTAAAATAAAACAATAATAACTAGAGTTCTCTAGCACTTTCATGGGGAAGTTTTAGTGGCTTGGAAATGTAATAAGCCAATTGAGATTTTATGCTTAACTTTGTTTTAGTAGATAAGAAGTGCAAAGTTCTGGAATGACCAGTGCTCAAAGATGAACGCGCAATAAACGATAGTTTCTTGTATTCTTACTCACATAATTTGTTATATTTGGCATAGCAGAAGACACAAAAGATACTGGAAGAAAATACAAAAAAAAATCGAAGAACCACTCCCAAAACTTAAAGCTTCGTACACACTGCAAGGTTCAACATGCAATGCAACGTGTAATGTAACATGTAATGCAACGTAAACGGTTTTAATTTTATAGTGCATTTCGTTTGCACACATGTTCTACAGTCCTCGTCGAGCATCCTCATAGCACGAGCTACCAAATGCTGCAATCTAGCTGTAGCGATATTAAAGCAAGAATTAGTCGCTGATAAAGAACCATATGCATGGTGGCGAACTAAATTATATGAAAAACGAAGGGAATTACTATTGATGTAAAATCACAAAAGTGGACTGGTGTATTTTATTTTATTTCTCTCTATTTTATAAATATTATGTTTTCTATGTTTGCTTAAGATGGGGGCATTTTTCCTTTAAAAACCGCATTTGTACATACGGGCAAAATATCTTTCGTAAAAACGTCTCATTCGTGTAAATTTACTGAGAATCGTGCCTTAACTATTTTTTTCTTGGCACTTCTAGGTCTGTTTGATTACAAAACACTAAAGATTTTTTTTTTGCATGCATTTAACCTGTTGCGCCCATAGCTTCGCCTAGGTATGAAGCTATGGGCACAACAGGTGCAACAGTTCGGGCTGGATGAATTCTGAATTATGAATTATTTTCTCACGTTATCGATCATTTCATTAGACACACGAACAGAAGCAAAGAGCATCCAACCCTATTAATAAAAATTAATCAACCATGAGAGCCACATTTCAATTAATGTGTTAGAGAAAGCTCGGGCAGCAGGAGTGGTTGTAGTAATAAGTTGTAACCTTTAGACGACTCAGCTTCTGGCCCGTTTAAGGCTTTCTACAATGCATTTTGTGAGTCTTGGTTCGTTAGGCATCCCGGTATTCCACTAATTATTTACAATATTGCCGAATGTGTGCAAAATCATTTACACCTACAACATTACTTCGGGATTTAAGAAAACTAGAATCCATCTATTTGATGACACAGTTTTTGGCGAACAGGATGATTTGACTTGTGAAGTAACTAACCGCATTTTAAATAATAACGGTAGCGAGGATTTTGCCGAAGTAATGCCAAATTTAATCACTCCAGAGCAAATTTGTGGATTTGTGCTCAACGTCGAAAAGTGACTAGAAAACTTTGAACCAGATGCAAAAGCTCCATTATCAGTATTATCACCGATACTGCAGAGAAAAATGTTTTGCTTGAAAAGAAGGTGCTAAAGAGACAGAAGCTATAAAAACCAAAGGTTCCAAAACTTTCAAATCAACTTTCTAGAAAGCCTAAAACGAAGAAGAGTACAAGAACAGTTGTACAGCATAAAAATATAAATCCGGAGAAAACCTAAGACTAATCTTACAATTTTATTAATAGATAATGGCTACCGATATCATACAAATTAATGCACCTATATCATCAGGCCAGAAATACTTAAAAAATTACAAGCGGACAAATGCAACAGTTGAGTAGCAGAAACATTAAATATACAGGGTGTCCCTGAAATAAGAGTACAACGTATTAAAAATGGGAAGCCCTAATTTTATTACACCTTTTATCTAAATTAATTTTTCCAAAATTCCCACGCATACGTGAGGAAAAAAATGGCAAAGATATTTATTAAATATCCGTCACGCCACTGGTATTTGAGATACTACACTTCTAACCAACGAAGGTAGGGCAGGCAACACGCGACGTATAACTACGCTCTGAGTCTCAGTCTGTCTGGATCCTTACGCATGAACACATCGGATATGGCTTTTACCACACGCGAGTTGTTCGATATGATTTATGTCTACGGCGAAGCAGGAGGAAGTTGTCGAAGAACTCTACGTATCTACCGGCAGCGATACCCCAATCGTAGAACCCCGTCTTACACGTGTATAAAGGATACCGTGTTTAGATTAAGAGAAACTGGTCGATTGCTACCAAATTACGAAGGTCGCGGACGTGAAAGACCACGTCGAATTTTACGAGCCGAAGAAGAATTGCTGGATATTGTGAACAGAAATGCAGGTGTAAGTACACGTGATGCTGCAGGGCAAGTGGGGGTGTCACGCAGTACGGCACACCGCATTTTTCGAAGAAATAATTACGCACATTACCTTCGTCACACTAAATATCAACTTTTAACAATGATGTTTATTTCAGACAGCTGTCATTGATCAGATTACGCACAAGTGAATAGAGTTATTCATTAATAGATTCCACATTTTACTTTCAATATCTTCTTTGAAATTTGCTTTAAATTTCGCGTACGTAATAATATTGGAGTCGTTGACTCGTATCAGCTGCATACAATGATAATCTGTATATCACAGCTGTATTTACAAATGACCTTAAGATATAGTATAAACACAGATAGTGGATCCATGGGCGGTACATTCGTGACGTTTCAATGAGTTTTTAATTGTATATTCGATATTGCAATTGGCGTACGAATTTTTGGATACTTATTCAGTATAATTTGGGTTTCCCATTTTTAATATTTTGTACTCTTATTTCAGAGACACCCTGTATTATAATCGAGAAATTACTTGTATAAATAAAAAATTTGGTATAAATAAAATAACATAACTGAACTGCATATTAGATTAAAATTAATATAAACCGTTATATGGCAAATTCTTGTGTAGAGAAAACTATAATGCAGGGTATCAGATATATGTATAATAGCACGTATTATATCTTTTATTATGTAGATACTTATAGTGACAACAAAAGAAATAATAAGTAAGTACACAGTATTGTAGAAATTTAATACAAAACCATTATTAGACATTATTATGGGGTATAGCATTAATTATCGTTTTGTATCATAATAATATAAAACTTAGGGCTGTGTTCAGGAATTGCAAGTAAAAAATCATATATACGAGTGGATTCTACTATCAAACATTTAGGGACGGAAAGTTCTGAATACGTTTGAGGTTGTAAGGTTTAAATGTGTGTGTGTACCAGAGACAATGTTCTAAAGGAGATGGGTAAGTTTAATGGGCCAAAGTGTTAACAAAAATTGGTGGTGACAAGGAACGTTTCTAGATGGCGCTGTGACTCTAAATTGGGGAATTGGCTTTGTTTAGGTTGTATACAAAATTTAGGTTGGTGTTTCTGTTTTTTACAGTTTTTGCATAATGGTTGCATCTTGCATCCTTTGTCTTCATTCATGTGATTTGTCATTTGTGGTTTTTTGATTTTACTACACGTCTGTCACGTATTTGCTATTTCCATACTAATTGTTTGTGTGCTTTTTTAAGTATTAGTGGTCTTTTAATTTATTTACGCTGCGGTGTTTTAGTTTTATATTCGACAACCATTTACAAAGTGCAATTTATCGGATAGTTTAGTGAGTGTGAACTGAAAGTTATATGTTATAAAATTCACTAAATATTCTCTAATTTTTAGGTGTTAGTTACACATTATACTTAGTTATTTAAGGTATATATTTAAGCTAGATTAGCATAAGTATAATATTAATAAATAAATTTTAAATTTTATGTTAATTATACATATAAAATATGTATTCCTGTACCATGTTATCTATATTGTAAATAAAATGTTATGTTTAGGCAAAAGGTACTTTTCTTTATTTACCTTGTATTTGAAATATAAATATTAAAAAATTAAAAAATAAATAAAAGCATATTTTAATATTGTTTTGTTGCGCGCCCTCTAGGAACGTTCCTTGGTACTTTAGACGAAAAAATATTAACAAATATATATAAGTGAGTTACCCATCTCCTGAGGTAACTTATCTCTGTGTGTACGGTATAAGTAATAAAAGAGTTAGTAATAGTAATTAACCACTGTTTCAAAGCAACGTTATTTATATATATTGAGTAGCTATGT
Organism: Cetonia aurata; assembly: GCA_949128085.1. NCBI lineage: Eukaryota > Metazoa > Arthropoda > Insecta > Coleoptera > Scarabaeidae > Cetonia > Cetonia aurata. The sequence continues at coordinate 8,353,447 of OX421885.1, forward strand.
ATTATTCAATGTTTGGGAAACACAATTTAAAACTTTAACTACAAAGATGCATTTTCTGGAAACATTAAGCCAGTTATTTGAGATAGCTTAAGAAGGGTCTTTAAAAGGCGAGGATCAAGATATAGCGCTGCCGTTCAAATTTACAAACATCAACTCATTTTTAACTAATAGGAATATATCTAGATTTATACGAACGATTGTAGACGTATTGTTCTCGAAAACGTCCTATTTTAGGCTTTTAATTTTAGTTAATAAGTGTGCAAAGCAGGACATAAGTTTGGAAAAAAAAGTAATTTTTGTTTTTTTAAACAAATCCAGATGAATTTTAATTAATAATAACGACAGATTGTTAAATTATTTTTGGAAAACGGAAGGGATCTATAACCGCAGTGTTCAGCTATAAGCTAACAGTGAGCGTAGTAAATTGTCATGACGGTCGTGCCAGCGAGATTTAAGTTTCCTTTTGCTATTGAATCATTGAAATGTGTGTATAAGTAAAGCTTATTGCCACTGCTGCCGGATTCATTACTTATGTTAGTACAACTAGACAGTGTTTGCATCGTATATGGAATCGCATTTATGCAAGAAATCAATATTATTTAAAACATTTTTTCCTTCTAGCGGCCTCTGTGTTTCTGTTGCGTAATCCGAACACTGACAGCTATTGTACAATTAAAAATTAAAACGGATATCTTTAGGAATAACATTGCATAAGGACGAAAAATTAATTATAAACGATTGCAGTGTCCACATCGGTCTTTTTCGGAAACATTATTTAAAGCCCTCAACTTACTGGATTCAATTTAATAAACTTGTGGAACATTGAATTCTGTTTAACATTTGACTCAACTAGATCGATCGGTTATCTCAAATGATATACTGCATCAAGTTGCTTAATCATACAGTATTCCGTCTTTTTTTTTTCAGTGTGTAAAAATAACATAAGACGGAACACTCGCTAGGTACTATCAACAAGTAAGTAACGGCTTCTAAAAATTTGACCACTTCGAAATACCTTGACTATCTCTGTTTCATCATCGATGAAATTTTTATTGTTTCCTTTGCGTAATTTATTAGCACATATGCACTTAATCTCTTTTTGCTCTTTATATTTGAAAACCAAATGTTTCACATATTAAACGCTTAGAGAGAAGCCGGTTTGAAATGACAATGAAAATGTTCGATACACAGTATAGTGTTGGGCAACTGATCAGATTTTGTTAACCGCATGTGCTATAATCAGTTAACTGCGCTAATCGGTAAATCATCGTGATTATTTAATTGTCATAATCAACTAACCCGTTACAGTGTTTCATCTATAATTTATCTATCGTCGCTGTGCGCTTGTAACCGGTTATTCAATCTAAACGCACAGAACTATTATGGAATTATATTTCTCATTATCTAAATGCACTGGTTTTAAAGAGGTGTCGGATACTGATATATACATATGTGGAATCTGAATGAATTCAAATTACTAAGGCAAGATAACAAACACAAACTTGAGGTTATATCCAGTTATACCGAAGTTCACGCTGCGCGCATAAATGCCAATTGCTAGGCACAGATGGCACTATTGTCGGTTTTGGATGTGTTCGCAGAGTAAATTATCAAACTAATTTCAAACTACAATCCTTTTTTGAATCATGCGCACTGGAAAAACCGAAATAGTTTCCAATTAAGTTCTGATTCGCACAGCGAACAAACCTATGATCAATTATGTAGGAAAATATAATTGAAGAGTGATATCTGGATTACCAGTCGCATATGGTCTAGTTTTAATACGAAATAAATAGGGTAATTTTAATTAAATAGTATTATACAAGAAATTTACCATAAGGAAATTGCAAATACGCTTTAGAAGAATTTAGTTAATTCATTAGAGGGTGAATTTATATTAATTTAATACTGTTAATAATACCTATAATAGGAACAGGATTCTGTTTTCTTTTATAATGGTACCTTACGTATCTTCGAACAGTAGGTATATTAACAAAACACGTTTTTTTATTATATGGTCTAAGATTTTGAAATGTTTGTTTGATAAATTTCAACTTACATATATAGAAAGATCAACTGTTTTATAGCTTATGCACTTGCACTTATCGTCTAGCTACTTTTAGGCTCCATACACTGTTTTGTTTGATTAATAAATACTTTGATCACTTATGGAACGGCACACTTTCTTAACTTGGCCTTAAACATAGAACCCAAAGAGTGTACTTGCTTACAAAACAGTTCAAATCGAACGCCAATGTCGTGACCGCCGCCACACGCCGCACAACAAACGGTACTAAGTCTCAACGTCGAAAGAAACGACCATAAGACCTCCGTTAAACCAGAAAATCGAATTACAAAACACGCAAATTGGCGACAGTCTAGCTTTGTAAGAATAACGACGAAAAATTCTTATGTACACACTGCAAACGCACGCCGTCATCAGTTTCTTTCGTTTCACAACCGCATACACGAATAATAATGGAAATGCTAACACTATATAGTCTTAACTTAATGTAAATAGTGTGTTCTACTATTATGCAAATGTTAATGGGAGATGTGTAAGTATTTTTAAAATGTCCGTGTGCATGTCCATTTCTATCCAGTTCCTTTTACCTTTCTTTCGTAAAGTGAAGAAAAACAAAAGAGTCAAACATTCACCGGCACTAGGGATACCGTGTACTGAGACATTATTGACCAGGTTGCTCCCCTTGAATCGAGCAGGTGTCCTATACGCTAGAGAGGGGTCGGACCATTCTGTATCTGCTGCACTTTCACTAGAGAAGGGCTTGCCGCTGCGACTCCGACACGACTTACATTTACCGAACACCCGCGATACCGATGTTTAGATAGATAAATGAATGCAATCTTTGTAAATTCCGATACGTTTTTAGGTTTCCTATTATGTGTTAATGCGTACGGGGGAACATAGTCCAAATTTAGATTTGTTTGTGTTCGATGGAGTTGTTTGTTACCGCTATCGAATTGGTTTGACGGAGGTTTATCGCACTGTCTGGAGTCGTTAAGGAATGTGAACGTACTAATTTGTAAAAATCAAACGATAAATACATTTTATTAACGTATTATCCATGACACATAGCAAGCACTACAGACACTTCACTAGTTTACCACCAACAGACATATTCAAAATTAAACTGTATGTAGGTGTGTTCACCTTTATATATCCTACAAGCATTCCGTAATTACAAACGATACATGTTTTGTAAATGCATATCATTAATTTCTCTTTTAAAAGCAATAAGCAATGTATTTTCCCAATCCAAAAAAACAAAAGGAACACACGCAGATACAAACGAAGAACGAAGTTATAAATATATTTGCTGCAATACACTCCATAACATAGTGTTTATAAACTTGTGCATATTTTTCGAAACTTGTATCTATAGATATGTGCAGTCAACGATACAAAAAAGCAATATAATATTAGAGTTATTAACCACTCTAAAAATAATAGTAAAAATAATAGGAGATTTTTCAGGAACTTACAATAGATAATTCGACGTATAAATATGTTCAAATTTTATAAGGTGATAACAAGTAAGTAACTAGATGCTAACAAATTCATTTAATTGTCCAGAAAGAATCCATAAATGATTTCAATGTTATTTTTGACAGATTCGTGGCTGCTACTGTTGCTCAAGACTTTGAATTAGAGATCCAAATAAAATGAGTATCCGTTACTTAGTATTCGCTACTAAAGTAACGAAACTAACGCAAGTAACGAAAGCAACGAAAGAACCTAAATGAAAGAAACGAAATTTTACGTTTTCCTTAGTATTTTGAGCTCTCAAATATATAAATCCCGTTCAATATACAAATATAAATTCAATATAGGTGGTATATATGTATTAGCTATGTATGTACGCATAAAGATCATTTCACTAGATCGAAACTAAACAAAAACTTGAAAGAAAGATTCGTTGTTCGTTTATACTATGCTTCTAAAGAAATGTTATTTATTTCGCAGCGGCTTTCATCACAGCGGCCTAAACAAAACACTATTTGAATTATTATTGGTTTCTCTTCGACTGTAGGTGTCTAAGGTTTACAAGGTTATTCGTTATTGTATTCCAACAAGGTATATAGGTATTAGGGTTGCTACCGTTTACAAGTATTCGGGGAGGGTAAATTTGGGCGGGAGGGGGGTAGAGCATATTTTAAATTGAATTCAGTGTTTTCGTGAATGTTTGTCCTACTTCTTATTAGTTCATAGAAACCAACGTTTAGGTCTTAATTTTGACTTTAGAATTTTCTGAGTATTTCTCTTTTCGAGTCACACCGAAAAAATATTAATACAACATACTTTTATAATTTTTATGAACTCTAAGAGTATGTGACTATACTGTGCGCTATTTAAAATTATTCATGACGTTGGTTCATTTAGACCTATGTTGTCTTTTTGACACAATGCATCAATAAGTGACTTACGAGGATTTCTGTTGTCAAAGGAGGACAAGAGGACAAAGTTTCGAAACGATGACAATCCTCGCGAAAGGAAGACGGATGGCAACCCTACATTGGGTATGTATATTCTTCAACACTGTTATAGTAAACTGGTAAACTAATGCACTAATAATGTATTAAAACCACATTTTAAGCCACAAATTCAAGTTTTAAATGAATGAGTTCCCTAATGTCTCACGAAACGTGTTTGCAACTAGCGTTTTTAATATTTTTTTTTTAATAAGAGAAAAGGTTTGGTAATGATGGAAATTATGTTGGCGGTTGTTTACGTATTTATGTAAGTTTAATCTCTTGACTTAGGTGATTAAATAAACGTTTCAATGACAATTTTTGTTAAAATGAAAGAATGTAAAAAAATTTTGGGTGCTTCTACAATAACGTTTTCGATAGCAGTGACAAAAGTAACTAAATTAATGAAAGTAACAAAAGTATCGAAAGTATCTAAAATAACGAAAGTAACTAAAGTAACGACAGCAACTAAAGTAACGAAATACCGGATACTGTCTAGGTACGATTGTAACTATTGCCGATACAGTAACTTTTTTGGCAGCAACGATAATACAAACAACGAAAGTGACCAGTCATGAAAAGTAACGAAATCTTACACCACTATTTTGAATATTTTCGGACAATGAGTGCCCAAAATGTCTCATACTAAACTCATATGTCTTACTAAACGATCCAACGTAATAACTTTGTGTGAAGAAGGTTATGATAGTAGGCAAATCAGTAAAAGGTTAAATCTAGCGGCGTCGACAGTAAAAGACACCGCTCACCGATATCAAGAAACAGCCACTTTGGAAGACTGTGATCCTCCGAGTCCATCACGAGTAACCACCCTAGCAGATTATCTTCTCCAATTAATAAGCAAACAAAATTGCTTCGATTTCAGTCACCACGGTCAAAAGCCGGTTAACGGACGGAAATTTACACAATCGCGTGGCAGCTCGTAAACCATTGGTACACCGGAGTAACCGATTAAAAAGACACTGGACGATGACACAGCGGCAAAATGTGTTATGGATTGATAGATCCATATTGAGAGTGTTTAGTCAAAATAGAAAGTTGTTGTAGCAACAATAAAACACGGTAGCGGTTCAGTTATAACTACAGTTTGGGATTTTTTTTTCGTACTCGGGAAGAGGAATGTTACACCGAATCGAAGGAATAATGCGGAAAGAATACTATCGCAAATTGTTAGAAGATCATATTTCTTCTGGGCTGCGTTTAATCGGCGCATTTTTTTTGTTTTTATTATTTTTTTATTATTATATTTTATCTTTACGCATGACAACGATCCAAAGCATACAGCCCGAATATGCAAACAGTATTTGAGCGAAAGAGATAAAGATATATAAGGTAACAATACAACCGCTAACAATATACCGAGCAGAAACAATGAATTTAACAGGGATGAAAAAATAAAATAAGAATTTTTGAGGGAAAGATAATTAGGCGGATATATGGATGAACCTATAAAAAACGAGAGAAACAGAAATAAGAAGATTAATGAATTATGAAATAACAAATAGAATGGAAGGAGAAGACATTGTTAGAATGGCGAAAGCTTAAAGGATAAGGTGTAACGCACTCAGAACGTATCATCTCGCGCTATGCAGAACGTATAGCAGCGTGTCAGTGTTAGTAGTCTCGATGCGTCTCCGTTAAACGTTACACGTTATAAATTTAATACAATATCGGGTGTAGAAAATCGCAGAAAACGACCATTGTTTCATAATGTAAACAAATATATCGGTGAATTCCCGGTTTTACATTACGATGGTGTCAAAATAGTTTGTACAGTGTGCGATAAACTGCTATTATCCTGGCACAAGTCGGACTGTACGAAGTATGTCACCAGTATGCAGCACACAAACCTAAAAAGTGGTGTGCTATCGAGAGACCGATTTAAATTAGATTCACTGTCCATGTTTTTCGTGTGTCTTTTTCAAATTACAGGGTCCGGCAAAATGATCTACATTTTAATCATTAATAAAAAAACGCCATTGTAAATGCTATTTGGAATTCTTTTTTATTAAATGAAAAATGTATATGATGCTATTTGTCTTGAAGTTTTAAAAACTACAAAGTTCAAGTCGATACCATTATTTTCGGTACACATTCGGCGATGATTTCTGAAGGTTTCCATCACTCGAGCAGTGATTTAATGCGATATTCCTGCAGTCTCTTGGCGTATTGCTGCTTTTAATTTATCAATGGTTTGGGGGGTGCTTTGGGGATGGTGTTCAAAGATCTTCGCTTTAAAGTAGCCCCAAAGGAAAAAGTTGCATGGGGCAAGATCGGGTGAACACGCGTGCCACACAATGTCTCCACGAGATTACATATCCTTGCAACATTTCTCTTAAAACGTCCACGGACCTTCTTGCCGTATCAGTCGTAGCTCCATCCTGTTGGAACCACACATCAGAATGTCCAAGTTGTCTAGGTCGTGGTTCCAAAAAATTGCATAGCATGTCGATATATCGATCGGCAGTTATGGTAACCGGAGCGCCTCCATCTTCAAAAAAGTAGGGCCCCCAAACGCCAAATGATCCAACACCACACGAAACGGTAACACGTGAGCTGTGAAGTGGCCTTTCATGGAGCTGCTGCGAATTTCCTCGTGACCAGTAGCGAAAATTCTGTTTGTTCACACACCCGAATAAATGGAAATGCGCTTCGTCACTCGTTATTAAATCCTCATTTTCCGGGATGTTTTGAAGAATATCATTGCAACATGCTCTACGATTTTCCCGGTCTTGTTCACTAACTTCTTGGACGACCTTCATTTTGTATGGGTGGAAGTGCAGGTCTGCGTGTAAAATTATTCGCACAGAACGATTTTGTTACGGTTTTTTTTCTTCACCTACCTTGTGTAGTACTCGGCCAGTCTTTTCGACAAGCTTTGGTTTTTTTATTTCCTTTTTCTATCTGCCTTCTAACTTCAGAGATGCTTTTATGTATTGTTTTTCCTCATCGGGTATCATTATCGAATCATTTTGGTCCTTTCTTCCCTCTTGATTGCTAGAATTTGAGAATCTTTACTTTCAGTTACCTTCAGATTTTGTTTCACTTAAATTTCGATCCTAATTTCGTTTATTCCATTCCAGTAATTCATTCTCTATGTTTTGACAGCTGTTCAATTTTTAAGGTTAGTTTTGTTTGTACTACATTCATCCGTTTATAGATTTCTAGGCATCGATTGTCTATTGATTGCTTTATGTTAGATCTTCATATTTTGTGTTCACATCTTTTCAACGTGAGATGGCACCTCTTGTACGTTGTCAGTTTTCAAATTTTAATTTCCTATTTTCCGATTGGTTGTGTGACGTATTCTCCCGCTTGGTTTCCTGTTTCCGGCATCATCTTCGTTTCGATCTTGGTAATGGTGTAAGACGTGTTCTCAAGAGTAAATTCTTCCTGTTTTTTTGGAACTTCGGATATTTTCTCACTTATGTGGATATAAATGGAAGTTTACCGAAAATAATCATCGGCCGTATCTTCGCTTATGTTTGGTGTGCAATTGTGATTACCACGGCTGATGGATTCGATTAATTCGAGATAATTTGAGAACCCACGCGTCTGCAACGCCATTTTGAAATTTTTCTTCGCTACATTGGAAAAGCCCGTTTCACCGAGGTTTTATCGTCGTATTATTTTTGGAGTTTTGGAATTTCAACGTCGTTTCAAGTGAGGATCCGAATACCCACGTTTGGCTGAGGTTTTCTGCGGCTTTCTTTGTTCCTGCACCGCCCTTGGGGAATTCAACGGACATCTCGCTTTCGTTTGCTTACCAAGTCGAGCCCGTTCACGATTTCTTCGGATAGAACATCACATCCAAGCCCCGAAACCGCCGTCTGAGGGACAAGCTAAGTTGCACGTTATTTTTTTTTCTTTTTTTTTAAATTCTAACTGCGAATAATATGTTCTTTCTTAAATAACTACCCCGATCAATTAGTTTTTTTTAATGTTTTAATGTTTTAGTCAACAAGTCTAGAAATTTTGTATATTATAGATCGGAGGGTATAATTGAAACAGTTTAACCGATTCATTCTTTAATATTTTATTATAACATCAACCGATTAATTATCGGCATGTGATATACAGGGTGGTTTATTCACCGCTGGTATATTTAATTCAAAATTTCAACTTTGTTTCAATAAATTCTATTTTTTTGGTAACTCTAAAACTTTTCAAAATTTAATTTTAATTCTTAGGATAAGATTTTCCTTTATATTATTGATGTGAAACTGATTGCGTTGGCCATAGCGTTCGGTGTTGGAGTCCTATCGGGGGGCTTTTTGTTTTAATTCTTTGTCCGTATTTAAAATTGCATATTCATTTCATTTAACTTTTAATTGCAATAAACGTTTAAACGAGTTACTTTTAATTCTGTCTTTGTTTTTTTTTTGTATTGACTTGCAAACTGCTTTACCCCTTGGTACTCGTTAACACCTTGGATTCCTGCTTATCTAGGGGACATGACAGGGTAAGTAAACCTAAGCAGGTGGCGCCGAAATTTTTATTCCATCTTGGGATTGTTCGTTCAACCCACTCCCTCGCCGACGAGCCGGCTGGCACCCTGCATGATTGTCAACTATCAACCCACTGAGTCTAAGGTTTGTAAAGTGGTAGCGCAGCAACTTTTTGGTTTTCTTTTTGATTTCACTCGGTCACTTTCGGTGCCGAAAATTTTAGGTAACAATTTTACAAATGCAAAGCAGAAGCATGTTTAGCAGCTGAACGTCGTGAAATCGTGCCAATGCTTCTCTTACAGCTGCAACATTTGCAGCTGTCCGAACTCTTCTAGGTCTACCGGTCAATTTTCTTTTTAAAGGTTAACCTGTGGCTCTAAAGTTTGAAACCCACAACAGTATTACTTACCCAGCGTGATGTTACCCAGTCGAGTACGAAAAGTTCGTTGCGTTGTAATCACAGATTCGTTATCTTTCTTATTCGTATTCTTATTCTTATAGTTAAATGCCTCTCATGAGGTAATCAGGGGGGGGGGGGGACAAGGGGGGTGAGTAAAACAGTAACTAGATGGATAAGCGAGGTGCTCTCTACGAGGATAACTGAGACAACAGTAGGCGAACAGACTATTAAAATCAGAACCACTCGTGGAACACCTCAAGGCGGTGTATGTTCGCCTTTGATGTGGAACCTGATAGTAGATAAACTGCTTCATAGGCAGACAGCCTTCGGCGTACACTGTATAGGGTACGCCGACGACATTGTTATAATAGCAAAGGGCAAGTTTGAGTGGAATTCTGTGTGACCTAATACAAACAAGCCTTAAAATCACTAGTGAATGGTGTCGGGTTTGAGCATCAACTCAGCATAAACCACGATTGTACCTTTCACTAGGAAGAGGAAAATTTCAAACCTGAAAGGCATCCGTCTGGATGCAACAGTGATCGAATCCAAGAAGAAGTCAAATATCTAGGAATAACCTTAGACAAAAAACTTCTGTGGAACAAGTACATTGAATTAACAATGAATAAAGGAACAAGAGCCTTAATGATATACCGGAAACTAAGAGGCAAAACATGGGACTGCAACCCAAACATACTGCTATGGCTGTACATCGGCATAGTAAGACCTATGATAAGGTACGGGTACAATTGCAGCCCTGGAGGTCATCCTAGACCTCACACTCCTACACATAGTGGTGGAGGGGGTGGCCCATGTGGCAATGCATAGACTAGTTAGGACGGGGACTGGAGGGGACGAGAGCCCTTGCCAGAGGGCTTGGTCACCTCGAGCGGGAGTCTCCACTTCTAAGTCTACAGAATGACGAAAGGGTTAGAAAATTTAGCTTCGAAAAGAATTTTCTTACGAAGCTAAGCAATGGAAAGGAGAATCCTCCGCCTACTCCCTAAAGGCAAATACCATTAAATGGTACGTGGATGGTTGCAAAACTGATAAAGGAACAGGTGCAGGGGTATTCGGGCCAGGAACCAAATACTTAGACCCAATGGGAACATACCCCAGTGTTTTCCAAGCGGAAGTTAATGCAATTGGAAGATATGCTCAATTTAACCTTGACAGGAACTATCGGAAGCAGAGAATTGCAATTTTCTCCGATAGCCAAGCAGCCATAATGGCACTGAACTCTAATACTATCAGTTCGAAATTAGTCTTGATAGACTAAATAACCTAGGCAAAAAAAAAAACAAAGTTGCACTATGCTGGGTGCCAGGACATACTGCAATCAGCGGTAACGATGAAGCTAATCTATCAGCAAGAAGCGCCGCCGCAACTTCGTTTGTAGGATCAGAGCCATTCTGCGGCATAAGGATGAGCATCTACAAAAAAGAATTCAAAGACAGGGAGGAGACGTTCAGAGCGCTCCTCTGGGAGAATCTCCCTGGCCTGAGACATTCCAAGATATTCCGTGGTAATTACAATAAGAAAAGAGCAACGACCCTGCAAGAACTAAGCAGAAGCAGACTACGTATCCTTACAGGTTTTCTTACAGAGCATTGTCACCTTGGGGAGCACATGACAAGAATAGGTCTGAAACAGAACAGCGACTGCAGGTTTTGTGGGGCGGAAGATGAAAGTTCGAAACACCTGATATCCAACCGCACTGCTATCACAGAAACTCGTGCCAACCATCTTGGCAAAGATGTCATAGACGAGGGAGAAATTCCTTCTCTGAAACCCTAACAGCTATTGCAATTTATTAAAGCTCTCAGACTGGATGGGCAGCTATAAGTGCGGACAAACCCTAGCAGCTTATAGCTAATGTAAGGGGGCACAATAAATCAGCAAATCGCGGTGCATGATTACCCTAATTAGATGTAATCTAATCTAATCTATTCTTATAATTTATAAAATGACGTAAATTTAAGCATATCCGAGTTGATGTTTTTGGGGAACAAAAACATCAACTTCTTACAATAACTTAAACACATAATGTTTCCAATGAAAGAAAATATTTTAGCAGATAATAAAGCCAATCCAAATTACTTTATTTCAGCTTTATAGTTGTATTCACGTAGAACAATGTACCCAGACGCAAGAATTTATACATCGTCAAATCTAAGAGAGTAAATAGTAGAGTGGTTCATTATTATAACTTACTTCATATCAAAACCAGAACAATTGCGAATTAATTTTCTAGGCGATTGTTTGCATTATAAGCAATGACTTGTATTCACAGAACAGACAAACTGAGTAGGTACTATTATTTGAATTTCCGAAAACATAGCGTTGTAAACTGCATAGTCATTAACTACATACTGTTAGTACATATATGTACATAGATGCGTCCCTATTTAAGCGAAAACAAGTTAACTGTGAGAATAAGAAAATGTGTACCTACGAAAATATTGCATTTTAGAATAAAATTTACAAATATTTTACACCGTTTAATTTTCACAAATTCATAGCTATAATTTTGAATGTTCGTCTAACAATTGTTGTGCTTTTATATTATATTTGTCGTTTGAATCGTATGTTGGTATTTTGTATATATTTGTGACACCTGCAAGATAATTTGTACTTGCAAATAACTTTACAGGTATTCCAGATGTACATCGATCTCTACTATTACTTTCTCGAAGTAAAGTAGATAATATGTTACATACGCTGCTTGCTATACTGTAATATCAATTTCAAGTACTTGCGCTTTGTTGAGCTATGGAACATTTAATAGTACTTTGGTTGAGGTTTAGTTTAATAGCGTGTTTCTTGCGCAAAGAATGGTCTCTTCGTAACCGTATCAAATATATAATGCTACAATTATATTTAACAATTTGATTATAATCATATTACAAATTAATCTAACTAGCTTCCTTACTTCTTTAAAGATTTTTAGTTCATCAATTTGAGATAGTCTTTTAATATTTATGGGAGATAAAAGATAATGTTGTCAGAAATACAAAATTTGAGAAGTTCGATTTCCAGGTGTAAAAGGCAAAAGGGTAAAAGCGCAAGTGACAGAAAAAGTCCTAATTTCAGCAGGATTTTTCTATAAAACAGTAACACTTAAGCTAAATTTCTCTGCTTTGCTATTTTAGTACTTGTATCCTTTTGTTTCATACCCCTTCATTTGTAATAGAATTGAACGTTTATACAAGAGCACTTTTGGTGATATTGTCAGTAACTTATATTGCACTATCTCCATCTTATAAATCCATACCTAAATATATTTCAGAGAAAATGTTGTGTGTGAAATAGTATATAGGTCTCAAATTTATACTGTTGTTTGGTGTTATTGTGTAAAATTTAATCATTATGAATAAAGACACCCTATTTTTTTAATTTGTGTTTGCCCAGCTGATATTGAAAAGTTACCAGTATGGTCAAGTAACCATTTTAGAAATAATTTTTATTACTTAACCTATAAGACACTGATGGTCGGATTCTAGCCATATCTTTAGAACCTGAAAGACTATATTGCAATGTGTAAGATATTTTTAATTAAAAAGTTGCATCTGTTTGTTCAACAAATCATTAAGGGCTACAAATTGCCGTTGGTCTTTATTTAGAGTTACCTAGGTCATTTCATGAATAAATCTAATCAAAGTAGTCAAATTTCTGCTTCCGTTATTTCTATTTTGCAATACTGCGTTTTTTGATTTTATATTTATGTAATAAAATTATATTAGCTTCCATTAACTTTTTATTGTTGGTTTACGGTTTTCCGTACAACGTTTCAATTAGTGCTTTGTAACCGAACAAATTTTATAACCGGTTAACCATATGCACATAATCTCCTGTCTTTTTCTTTAAATTTGACGAGTCCACTGATATTAATGTTCCCAGTTACTCGTCTTCGTGAAATATATTTGCCTGGAGGACATCAAAGAACGCTGTTTTATAAAACCCAAAAAGCCTCATTGAGATGATAAATTCATTCTTTAAAACTAACGACCTGCAATGGAAGAACTTGCGTGGAGTATGTGTACCGATGATTAACCAGCCATGCTTAGATGAACTTTCAGTCAAAAGTTAAAGAGCACCAAGACTCTTCCAAAGCCTTTGCAAAAAGTGCTCGACTTTTTGGTAGCAATTGTAAATTATATAAAATCGAGTGCTCTCAGTACCTACTCGATTGTTCAAGAACATAAACTATTGCAAAAACATGAGCTGTGATCACAAACATCTTCTTTTCTACACTGCTGTTCGTTGGTTATCAAAAGGAAACGTAGTAGGGGGAGTCTTTGTAGGGATTTTTGACATTTATTTTCTTGAGGTATACATATATAATGTGTCAGAAAGAAATAGATACCTATGCGACCGTAATCATGCTTGCCTATCTGGAATTCGGAATCACATTTTCGTAAATAAGATACCGTTCCTGTACCATAGGAGAGTGAGTATAAGCCTCATATTCGTAACGTCATCCGCGCGTTTCTGAATATTTCGAATGCAAGTACGTATTGATTTTTTAGAATTCGATAATAATTCGAAAAAAAGCGACAACTTTTACTTTTAATTTTAGGTTTCTGGATGTACCTGCCATCTGAATATACAAATAATTCTCGTCCATGTGATATGAGATCATAATTTTTCAATCGTTATAGTATAATTATCTTAACAGCTTATTGTAGAGAAGCAACACCTACGATCCAAAAAAATAATAACGTCATCATACTTACCAGGAAACAATATATTATCTATTCTTTCTTTTAATAAGTTCTAAAAATAAATTAATGAATTACATATCTACGAAAAAAGAACACTTCTTTTACAGTATTCATCAATTCAGCTAAAATTGAAAATTAGGTTCTTTTGTACCTTAAATGCTAAATTTAGAAAAGTCGCTTGAAACATTAATTGTGAGAGAACGGTTAGCAAAGTATGTATACATAAACATGGAAAAAATGTGTTAGATGATAACATCGTTTGGTTAAAGATTTTGCATTACTAACCAGAGTATTGTTATCATTAATGCACCACTTTTGGTAAGTACTGCGGTAATATTCAGACTATAATATCGTCAGAGGTTGATAAAAATAATGACTCTAATATGGAGAAGTAGCTCTTTGCCATATGGTTCTTAATTCTCAATAATCGCCTATAGGAAGGTATTTTAAGCGATTTTGCATATTTTAGTTGTGTACTGAAGGGACTGTATGTGCAGAATAATACTTATATTCTTCTAAAGTTGCTAGTGGTTTTATGTTGTGTGCAGTGAAATGAACTATGTAGATCAAGTGCTTCAAATGTAACGGTTTCAACAACAGTAATTGGAAAAAATTTACACTGTCAATGAATATAGTGCAGTTAATTCTGACTGCTTCGACAACCTGCCGCTTAGACGTCTGAAAATAGATGGCTGTTTATATCACATTTATCCGGAAACAATAGCGAACATTCAATATTTACGAAAGTAAAGTATAGACGGTATTAGTTTGCACACTTTATCGCTTAAATTTTTTCGCAATATGCCATTGTTAGAACTAGTTTCCATAACTCAAAACTCGTTCTCCACAATCGACGAAAAGGTATTCGCTGCGAAATATGCGTATTAATTTTTGAATAATTCGGAAGTGAAACATTTAGTTTTAAGTTTAAGTAAAATAGCCTGTGTTTGATTAGAACAATTCACAAAGCTGGGTTCAGTACCGAAATATCCAAATCTATGGGATTGCACGTGTTTGGCAACGTTTCCGGAAATGCTGCTTATAAAAGCATTTCACCAAACAATGGATAGGCTATTAAACAATACGACCTGATTAGTATAGCCAAATACATACATGGTCACCCAAAATGACCGGTAGCTCGCCGTATGTTCACCGCTCAGTCACAGTCTTAGTTCCGACTTAGATAATACTCTTGGCGGTAGGCGATAAAGACTTTTTGGGCTTGCGAATTTGACCTTTGTAGTTGCCGCTAAGGAATCAAATGTTATTTTTACATTCTTAGAATTTGGGCATGCCCAATCGTGGGTAGGTAAATAATACCTACCTTTATAACGCTTTTAATTGGTACCTACACAATTTACGAAATTAATAGGGGCGAAGCCACAATTTGCGATTATTAATTTTCATTTTGTATGCCTGTGTATTTCTCATGTGTGGAAAGCACACGCGCCTAGTTCCACTCAAACAATGGTGCCAGAATCTCAAATATAGGTAAATAGTAGAACATCAGCTTATAATGAAACACTGACGTGGAATGCGTGCGTGTTTATATCCTTGCAATCCTTTGTTTGATAATATGAAAACTCATTATTAAATGAGAAAGAATAGTAGTAGTAGTAGTTGTTGTTATTGGCCTTGGCGTTAGCCATTAGCCACGTACAAATTTTATATATATACCAATATATATCAATAAAAAATAAAAAATAAAAATAATAATAAAAAAAAATCAAAAACCTGGCAACCCGTATGAACACAAGGGAAAAAACATTAGACACGCTTCACACCCGGGGCCGATCGGGCGACTTAGAACAAACAGGTAGGCCAACGGAACAAAGGGAGAACCCACATAGGATAGTAATACAAAGGAAAGACTTAAACTAAATATTAAAACCTATATTTTTCATATGACAATAAATTTTTGAATTGATCTCTTTTCTGTCCAACGATATCAGATGATTAATGTTAATTGGGAACTGAATACCCATATTTAATAGGTCTAACTGGAGTAAATTGATTTTATCTAAGTGTTTGCTACAACCCAAGATAATATGATTGACATCACCGCACTCGATTTCACAGAAATTACAGTTATTGTTTTCTTTTAGCTTGATTTTATACAAATGCGCAGGAAATCTTCCATGATTAAATGAAAGTCTTAAAATTTGCGACAGCATATTCTTTGTAACTCTAGTTTTATCGTACCAACGAGCAGTTCTAAATTTTGGAAAGAGCATAAAATAATTGGTTGGCTTATCTTTGTAAAGATTGAAATACTGAATCTGCCATTCATTACGAATATCTTTTTTGTAAGTGCCGAAAGATCTTCTCACCACATGCCGCTTTTGCCAAACTATCTACTTTTTCATTATAATAAATATTGGAGTGTCCTTTAATCCAAAACGTATCTTATTGATTTGCCATATTGTTTTATGCTGAAATCTATTAGTAGCATTTCTCCAATCATTTGGGATGACGAAAAACTAAAATTTTGAAGGCTCATCAAAACACTTTTGGAGTCGGTGAAGATCGTAAAAGAGTCTTCCTCCATTTGGCAAATTAATTCCATAGCTTTTCTTATCGCTGTTGCTTCAGCTGTATAAACAGTCGCATCTTTTGGCAGTGAGAACTTTTTATAAAGTTGTTTATTAGGTACGATAAAGGCACATCCGACACCAATAGAATTTTTTGCTCCGTCAGTAAATATGTGAATATCTGTAGAAAATTTTTGGGCGATGTCATTAAATTCCAAATTATTGAAATGAATATCCTCTGAGAAGTTGGGAAAAACTATATTCGGTTTATTAGTTAGGCATTTGAAAGATAACGTGTATATAAAAAAATTTTGCGACTTCAAGATTTTAGGATTGTATGGGGCTGTATGCGTAAAAGAACTAGTAAGAGGTGGGGATGTCTTTTTAACCCAATATGAACACGTAAGATTATGAATGTTTAATTTATTACATTTGGGTATAATACTCATATTCTTTGCTCTATTTTTTAATAGGAATTTCGTGCTTAGAAGCTTTCGTCTGAGGGCAAGAGGAAATTCATTCATTTCTACATACATTGCATCTATCGGCGTGGAAGTCATTGTTCCTAAACATAACCGAATGGCCCTGTTGTTGACAACATCTAACTTCTTCAGTAGACTTGCTAGCTGAGCCGTATAGGAAACATCCATAATCTATTACGGATCTAACCATTGCTCTATAAACCAAACTAGAAGTATGTAGATCAGCCCCAAAAGAAACTTTACTGATAACTCGTAAGACATTGATAGATTTTTGTGTTTTTTTCACAGTTTCAACTATAGGTGACCTCCATAACAATTTACTATCTAACCACATCCCTAAGTACTTGACGACGTTATTAACATTAAACATTTTGTTTGCTAATTTAACTTGGGTGAAATTAGAGGTTCTGTGTCTGGTAAAACATACAACACTGCATTTCGGATAAGCGATTGTAAACTCTTTCTCGTTGCACCACATTTGAAAGGCTAACATGGCTTGGTCTAGAATTTAAATACATTTATTAAGTGATTTCTGGTCTGTGTACATTACGATGTCATCTGCATATTGGATTATTTCAACATCCGAGAAAGATAGATCTCTAGTGTAGATATTAAACAATAATGGACTTAAAACAGCTCCTTGGGCTAGACCTAGCGATGTGGTCCTCGGCCCAATAAACTGATTTGAAGATGTTCTTATCATTAAGGAGCGATTAGTGTATAGGTTAACTATATTAGAAGCGATTGTAGGAGGTACATTTATTTCAACAAGTTTTGACTTTAAAGTTCGCAGATTGATAGAGTTGTAGGCGCCTTTTAGATCAATAAAAACTGCCATCAAATAATTATTTTTTGTATAGGAAGATTGTATGTCCGTAACTAAGTTTGCTAGAGCGTCAACAGTACTATATCCCCGTTTAAACCCATATTGGTGCTCAGAGAGATATCCTTGGTTTCCCAACCACCATTCTAGACGTAATTTTATTAATCTTTCTAATGTTTTCATAATACACGATAACAATGATATGGGTCTTAAGTCAGCCGTAGTTGAAGCGTGGTTACCTTTTTTTATAATTGGAACAATAATCCCCGATTTGAGCTCTACAATTTCTTCTCCGTTAATATATATCTTGTTGAACAAGTCCAAAAAAAGTCTTTTCGCTTTTGGGGGAAGGTGTTTTATCATTGGATAAAGAATATTATCAGGCCCTGGAGAAGTATTTATATTACCTTTAAGCACCATATCTAGCTCGTGGTATGAGAAGGGTTCAAAAAGTATATGTGTTTTTTCAGGTTTTTCAAAATTTTGAATGGAATGATTTACCACGTTTGGAGTTAATTTATGTAAAAATTCTGATAATATATCATTTGAGATTGGTTGCATACAAATACTTTCAGATTTAATCGCCCGTATTTTTTGCCAAACTTTTTTGATCGGTGTTTCTCTATTCAAATTTTCACAAAATTCTCTCCAACTTTTTCTGGCTTTAGATTTCAAATACCTTTTTGTTTCTGCTGCAATTCTTTTGAGATTAAGAAAATTGTCTAAAGATGGGTCTAAACGATATCTACTTAGTGCTTCCTTACGTATAGCGATCCTATCGTTACAGCTACTATCCCACCAACAGGCTGCATTTTTCTTACGTAAAAAAGGTTTCTTTACCTTAAACACTTCATTCCCAACATTGTTTATTTTTAACAAAGAAGATCATACAATTCTTTAGCGCTCATATCTGAAGTGACATTTTCAAGTTCGTTTTCCAAGAGTTCAGAGTATTTCTGCCAGTCTGCACCAGCTATATTCCATTTGGAAGCCGGATGCACAAAAGACGAATGACATTCCGAAGAAACCTGAATAAAAATTGGATAGTGATCCGAGCCCAGCGTATCATTCTCTACCTCCCATTTGGTTTTTACAGTAAAATGAGAAAGAATAAAAGAGTTATTCAAAGGCCATAGCGTAATCGGTCAACCGTATAACATAACCTGCACCACACACACACGTCACAGAATAAGTCAACTTGCCCGCTTTTAAACTTATACTACCAACTTAAGTTTAACAAAAAAAAATTCGATGAGCTTCTAGACGGTAAATTTAATTGATCGTATTGTATCAATGGATATATTTCGTGAATCAGTAGATCGTAACAATAATGATATATTGTAGCGAAGTACTTCCTCCATTGATATGTAAAATGAACCTTACTGGTACTATAAATACATAGCAGATATTTGATAATTTTTCCGGAAATTCGTGGATTTTTATTTTCAACTCATGGCAGAATTTCTGTGTCTAATATTATCAATTAAAAATAGCTGCCACGTTTCAAAAACAAGCTAAATATATCGTATTGCAGAAATTGTCATAAAAATGACACCCACCTACATACATATGCGTTGTTTGTGCAAATTCTGCCAAAGCATGCTTTCCTGCCCTATAAACTATGTTAGTGATTAGTAAAATAACAGTCACTGCTTTGCTGCTTCATCGCACTATAACCGGCTTGACCTCATGGTTACAACCAATGCGGAAGGCAATCATAGTGATATGCAAAACGCATGATTAGCCTAATGTAAATAATATAAAATATAACGCCTTCAGAAATATTACTTATATTTTAAATAATTAATAAATTAATATAAGGTAATACATATAGCAAAAAAATATGTAATTCGTACTAACCAATTTAACAAGCGGTAATATACAAATATAATATTCGGTATTAAGTCAGTTAATATCTATAACGATAAAATTTATGAATTATAAATAACTACAGGATAATCTAGACAAAACTAATAGTATTAAACGTTATAATTATATGTATTAAAATTAGTACAGTAAAGACTATCTGTTAGCAAACACTTTCTATATAAAATATTCTAGCCCTTAATATAAAATATGACTAAAATATCATAGGAGCTATAAAATATATTGCATCATATTATATTTCTATTAAAGAACATAATCTGCTTTGCTCAGTGTATTCTAATGAGGACAAAATGTATAGATAATTAATAAAGAAGCTCTTTTTTCGTAATTGTAGCTAAACCCTACTATACACTTGCCGATAGATTAAAAGTTCGCAGGTAAACTTCTGAAAGCAAGCGTATAAAAGTAATTGACCCAGTTTTTCAAAGTTCTATATCGACAAGATCACAATGGTGTCCGTGATCGATAGCACTCATCAAACGTATTATGGAAATACCCAGGGCGGCAAAGAAGTAGCGCAATCTGCCTGTAGCACATTAAATTCCAATTTCTTGGAAAAATGCCTCTAATAAAAGTTGCTTCGTAATTTTTTTTATGTTATAAAAAGAAATATCTCAATACAAACATTGACAATATAATAGAACGACTATTCATCATTGCGTTTAGGGAGAGTAGTAAGATTTCGAACGTTCAAAATCATCAAATAATTTAAAACATGAATTAATTTTATTGGTCAGCAACAAATTTTTGAATAGGTTATTTCCTAACAAATGTTTGTATTAAAGTTGCACTTTATAACGATTATAACAAATAAATATGTTAAGGCCTATTTTTTATATTTATTATGACATAATATAATTATTTTTATTATTTTGTATAAAGCAAAATCTTTATATTTAACACATATTTCTGACAGTTGAACTTATTGCCAAATAATTTCAACTTTCAGTTAATATCTGGTTTTGTACGTTTTGCTGATTGCCTGAATTTGAGTATACACACAGACAGGCAGAAACTAAACATTTTGAATGAATAGATAACACAGAAAATCATTTTATCAAAACAAACCAATTCGGATGATCCCAGTAGAACTGTTTGGTAAACTATTATTATTGGTAACAAGGCGAATGGTAAGCATTCTAAAAATGTATACATTCTTAACGATTACTGACCCTGAATTAATTGTAAATTTATTTAATAACTATTTTATTGATGTTTGTGAGAATACTGTGTCAAGTATATGTAATAAAGTAAAATTCTTCTCGTCAATTTTCTTCTCTTTTTTTATCTACGTTGAGAGCAGATGAAGTAAATTCAATTTTTTTTAAAGAATGTTAAATGCAAATGTTCTGCTGATGTTAATGGAATCCAGCAATATTAGTTAGAATGTTTGCAAACGCTATTGTTAATGCCCTTCAACATTTAATCAATATATCGTTTTTGAATGGTCGTTTCCGAAGGTGTTAAAGGTTAGTAAAGTGCTTTCGTGCTTAAAAAATGTAAACGACTATAGTCCAGTGCTTTAACATCAGGTTTTTCAAAAATTGGTTGGGTATATTTATTCTCTTCTTCTGACGAGATAGCCGAGTGTGCAAGACAGCAGGGTATTCTATTTTCTATTTTATCTTAAAACCACAAAGAAACAAAGCAGTCACGTGAGCTTTAGGTTATTTCAAATGGTTCAAACGTTCGAAGGTTATTGTGTTATATAATCAAAATTTCTTCGTAAAGTTTTGTTTAGGTAGGGTAAAAATTGAGACTTGAATACTTCTTACAGAACGAGCATTTATGGAAAAGATTTCAAAGAACCGGAGGTATCTTACAAGAAAAGGAAACTATTCATTTGTGTGGCATATTGGTAATAAAGATGGTTTCGTTATAACGATCTCTTCCACCACGTTACGATTGAAAAGAAGTAGTAAGTTTACTGAGTGAATGAGAAGTGTACCACAACAGAAAAATCGTCTATCGCTGCCTGGAAGAAACAAGAATTACCACAATGGCAAAAAATTTAAACTGGCAGCACCTTATTAAATTTAGCATTACTTAAACTTCCAAAGTATTTTGTTGATAACCCTGCCACGTATGTATATAATTGCTCAAACCCTAGCGACCGCATAATTTCAACATTACCGTAAATCAGTGCAAACTTAACCCATTGAGCGTCAATTGAAATATAATGCCGTTGCTTTGGTGGCAGCAAAACTTTTAAACTATCATAAGTGAAATTGTGTGTTGAAGTATTATTTATCGAGGGAATCAATGTTGCGGATAGTGAAGCATGGCGAAATGATATTAAACATGTAACTGAAGAAGAGAATAAAATCAATGAAATGAACAATATTGAATAGAAGATTAAAAAAATTGTAACAACAAGTACCATGGTACAAACGTAAACTTGGACGATTGCTGTATAAATACCGTACATGTCGTCCAGATTTACCTTTTGTGCTATGGTACCTCACCGATCTGATTTTGAATATGTATTCACTGTTACTCTATTATTTGTACTAATTTATCACGGTGTACGAGAACTGTCTCATTCTATATACACTCCGCCAAAAAAGTATCGCATAAACTAAAAAAGGGCATTATGAACCAAGATATTTTTATACGTTCACAAAAAGTTTGCCTCGTGTATGTGAACTATAAAAACACTAACAAAATAATGGAACTTAGCGTTTTTACTTTTTTTTTTTCTCTAAAAGAACACATTTAGAAGAATGCATATGTGTAAGGTTTGTTCAGTTGTTTATTGAAAGTCTTCCTATACGGACAAATTTTAAAGTGCGAAGTCAGAGTTCTGTACCAACGCTTTTAAAACTAAAATGAGCAATTTAACTTCAGAACAAGTGGCTGCTATAGTTGCTTTAATCGAAGATGGACGATCTCAAGCATACGTTGCTAATTTGATGAACATCAATCAGTCAAGTGTTTCTAGAGCCGTAGCCAGATATAGGGAAACAGGCATTTACAGTAGAGGACCTGTACCAGGTCGCCCAAGATGTTCTACTCGCCAAGATGACCGCTATTTACTATTCTACAAGCATTACGTCGAAGACATGTAACTGCGAGACAATTGCAGAACGACTTGGCTAGAGTCAGAAATACTCGTGTGAGTACTCAAACTATTCGGAATAGGTTACGACAGAGTGGATTAAGAGCTAGAGTAGCTGTAACAGCCCCTCGTCTCACTAGGAACCACCGAGTGGCTCGCTTAAGGTTTGCCAGAGAACATGTAAATTGGAACATTAATGACTGGGCCAATATACTCTTCACAGATGAGTCAAGATTTGGTCTTTACACATCAGATAGGCGTATCTCAGTGTACAGACGAGACGGTGAGCGCTATTCGCAGTGTAATATCAGACCTAGACCTAATTTCGCTGGTGGCTCTATTATGGTTTGGGGAGGCATCTGTTTAACAGGTCGTACAGAGTTAGTACCAGTAGACAGAGGTACACTGACTGCCCACAGGTATATAACGGACATTTTAGAAGAACATGTAGTACCATATGCGCCAATTATAGGAAACGAATTCATGTTAATGCACGATAATGCACGACCGCATGTTGCAATAATCGTCCAGGAATACCTTAACGATGTTGGTATTCCAGTTTTAGATTGGCCTGCGGTAAGTCCGGACATGAACCCTATCGAGCACGTGTGGGACCTCCTTCACAGACGGATACGAACCCAAAATGTTGCTCCAGCGGACCTGCACGGACTAGCAAATGCTCTCCGTGACGAGTGCGAGAATTTGGATCAGGCTTATATACGGAGGTTAATCGAATCTCTGCCAAACCGTATGCGAGCGGTTATAAGAGCCAGAGGTGGCAAAACTCAGTATTAAAAGCTACTGTTATGACATTTTTCTTTCCAAAATTATAATTTCTTGTTTTAATAAAAATCTCAAGTATGAGTTCTTGTTTTTATTTGGCCTGTATTTTATTTAAACAATCATAGAAATTATATCTTAGAGCGCATTAAAGTATATTTACAACTTTATGCTACAAACAAAGATTATGCGATACTTTTATGATTCAAAACTAAATTATGCGATACTTTTTTGGCGGAGTGTATTTACTATCACTACAACACTGTGATAGCCGAAGTTTTATTCTTGGACACTATAAATTTAGTTTTAATTTGCTGTTTGAAATCTTTCCATCAATAATTTTGTTTGCTGGTAATTGAAGTAAGAGCTAATCGCAGTGTTATGACTACATCTTTAATGAATGAACCATATTAATCTATGTTAATCTATGTGTATATTTTCTGTACCTACCACTTGATGCAATTCCTAGTATTGGTAGGTGTAATATGCAATGTAAATAACTATTAAAATGTGTGTAATGGCAGTATATTTGTTTTATCTCTTTTATTCCTGTGATGTGCAAATACAAATTGTTGAACGGTTTCAATTTCTTGCTACATGGACAAAAAGGATTCTTTAATATAAAAAAATATTTCTTTATTTACGGCTAATAGGACGGAACAAAGTTCTTTTTTTTTGTAAAAACTGATTTTTGTCTAAACAGAATGTTATGAACCACTTAAAGTAATTTGAAAGGGAAGCTCCTGTCGATTTCGACGATGCCAAACATTTTGCATCTGAGTTAATAGTCGCTATCTGTAAACTGAAACATTGACTAAACTCAAAAAAATATCAATTAAAAGCGAATTTTTATTTAGTATATGTAAACAAGAGAAAATAAGAGGATATAGACACTCGCAATGCTTTTTATTATTATAAATCCCAATCACATGGTATGAAAATAGATATACGTGCAACGTTTATGCCAATAGCGACTCACTTTGTTATATTATCACATAGAATACCATCTCACTATGTATTTCTTTTACGTTTTGATACATACAAAGTTTTTTTGGTCTTATCTAACAATAATAACAAAATAAACATTTAACAGAAACACGAAATGTTTAGTATTATTGGAATCTGCAATCTTTCTTTCAAATTAATGAAGAGGGTTCATGGTGTTCTATTTATAAAAACAAGAGCTTTCATTGGAAACTGCCTGGTGTACCTCGCTGCATTATAGCAGGAGTTGAATACAAAGGACTAGAATATTTTTAATTTCTTAGTCCCAAGCTGACAGTTAGAATACCTTTGTATTCGTGGTGCTCTAGATTGAAAAATATAAATCAACATTTTTCGTGACCAAGAATAGAAAAACTATTAATTCGTGTGTTCTCGGACTCAGAAGATTATGTAGAATCCAAATATGTCGAAACATACAGGCTGGTCTATTTAAAGTTTTAAAATTAAACATACCTTCTTAAAGCTAGAAAAAAAAGAAAAAAAAAATATAATGCAGTTAAATAATTGCTCCACTTCACAAGAGTCAGCTTGCATACAGGGCAGGCACATCGACAGGTACTGCCCTATATGAGCTAACCGGAATCATTCAGAAAACTCTGGGTGAAGGGGAAACAGCTATATGTGCCTTCCTAGACATTTCTGGTGCGCTTGATAATACCTCTCACGAGGCAATCAGACGAGCACTGGAAACAAGGGGGTGAGTACACATGCATAACCGAGGTGCCCTCCACGAGGATAACTGAGACAACAGCAGGCGAACAGACTATGAAAATCAGGACCACTCGTGCCAGAGGGCTTGGTCACCTCGAGCGGGACTTTCTCCACTTCTAAGTCTACCGAATAACGAAATGGTTAGAAAATTTAGCTTCGAAAAGAATTTTCTTACAAAGCTAAGTACTAAGAGATAATAGGAAGGAGAAGCATTCGCCTGCTCCCCAAAGGCAAATACCATTAAATGGTACATGGATGGTTCCACTTATAAAGGAACAGGTGCAGCGGTATTAGGGCCAGGAACCAAATACTCAAATCCAATAGGAACATACCCCAGTGTTTTCCAAGCAGAACTTAATGCAATTGGAAGATGTGCTTAATAGAACCTTGACAGGAACTATGAGAAGCAAAACATTGCAATTTTATCCGATACTCAAGCAGCCATAAGGGCAATGAACTCTAATACTATCAGTTCGAAAGCAGTCTGGGTATATCTTGGTAGACTAAATAACTATGCAATTCTAGGCAAAGACTATGCTGGACATACTGGAATCAGCGGCAATGAGGAAGCTAATCTATTAACAAGGAGACCCGCCGCAACTTCGTTTGTGGGACCAGAGTCGTTCTGCAGCATAGGGATGAGCACCTACAAAAAGGAACTTAAAGACAGGGAGGAGAAGTTCCCTCTGCGACAATCTCCCTGATCTGAGACATTCCAAAATATTCCTTGGAAATTACAATAAGAAAACAGCAAAGACCATGCTAGAACTAAGCAGCAACAGACTAAGTATCCTTACAGGACAAGGACAGGTCGAAAACAGAAAAGCGACTGCAGGTTTTGCGGGGCGGAAGATGAAAATCCGGTACATCTGATATCCAGCTGCACTGCTATAACTGAAACTCGTGCCAACCATCTTGGCCAGCTTATATGTACATCAATAGGTCGCGGTGCAAGATTACCCTAATTAGATCTAATCTAATCTAATCTAAATAGTAATACTGCGTTGAGTTTAATTAAAAAATACCTAAAAATAAAAAAGCTAAATTGTTCAGGATACAGTATACCTAAATACTTAGCAATCAGTCTAACTCATATGCTATCGTAACAAAATTCTATAAAAAGCATGAATGTTCATGAAAAAGCATGAATCTCTTAAATGAATAGGACAAATTATGCGCAATAAATCGAGTAGTGATTGTGTGTCTGTTGGACTCCTAAATAATTAGTTGCTGAAGAACATTATATTATTTTCATTATTTTTAATTTTCATGCCGAAACCCAGCTAGTACTTTGTGGAAATCTAATTGCTATCACTAAAGACTATCACTTATAAAATAAAATTTGTATTAAAGAATTATATGTTCTTTTTATCAACGACCGTTACCCCATCAAAACTGTATCAAGTAACATCGAATTTATTAATACAAAACATTCCATTTTTTTTTTCTGTAATAGACGTTAATGTAAATTTTAAGATAAAAGCATTGTCGACTTCTCCTTAAATAATTAATGGCTTTTAACAGGCTTTTTCTATTCTAAAACCTGCTGCAGTCCATTAATGTTAAATAATACACCGAGCAGTGCATATTTAATGGCCCTTAATGCATGCACAGCAAACTCCACCCAGAGGCGATGTTAATGCAATGTAGCGACACTACTATGAAATATATGTACAAAACTTTTTCTTTCTTCAATCTGAAGAGTACATATTAATAAAAGTGAAAACAAATAGAAAAAAAAAACAAACATTAATTATTATTCAATGGACAGCCTAATACTTGACTACCAAACGATTAAAACACACGCAGTAGTATAGTACAATACGTATCAAAGTGAAATGAAAGTCTGCATATTAAACACTTGAAAATCGAAATATTAACACGTCTATTAACATACACGTACCTTTCTACGTCGATGTTTCCGCACAGCCAACTTCCTAATATTCATCTTTGGATGTGAAGTACGAATTTCACTATCATATATGCATACACAGTCTGCTACCTCGATAGCGACACTTTTCTACTAGAAGTGGTATCTATATGGATTACTCGCAAAATATACTATAAACATTTTAATATGTATTCACTTATAAGTCGTATTTTGCATTTATACATTTGTATATGCTGACTATGTGATGTCGTTGATCTTAACAAGAAAAACTCTTATGTAAATGCAATGTAAATAATAATTTCCGCACAGCTGAATTTGTAACTTCATTCCTTTTTTGAAATATCATCAAAACGTTTCAGTAATGTATTCTTAGTATTGCTCTGTTTCGATACGCGCGGTGGGTACAAGACAATTTTAGACTTTAGTAAATGTATATGCAAAACACTTTATTATAATCCCATTTCCTACAATTTAAGGTGTGACTGGGGTAGGAATGCCTTCCAAATCTAATTTATGTTGTAAATGTACACATTTTTTGTGAATAAATAAGAATAGGTAACTTTACATAAACACATTATTGACAAAATAAAAATAAAATGGTTTGTCCTTATCTCGCATTTGGTAAATTGCTTCGGGTTTCGACCCTATCAGCTCATCTTCAGGCAGAGTAGCAATTTACCAAATAAAGAGTATTGCGAGATAAGGACCAACCATTTTATTTTGTCAATATGAACTACTCGCACGAAGTCGATCTGGACCATTTATAAACACTTTATATTGAAACTTGTTGCTTGTGTACGTATTTGTTCTCACATTATAACTTGGTTAAAATAAATCTTGCATAACAGAAAGAAATGTACATAGGCAATATAAAATTTAATATTTAACGTACAATTATAATACTGATTTAACGCATATACCAACGCTAAACTTCTTGTCTTCGTATGTATTTTCGGCCAGGCATTTATAGAGTGAATAGGTCAACAGAAATTTCACAACAGCCTTCTTATTCAATTCGAATCTCAATATATTAATTTCAATAAATCTTGAACTTGGAAATGATGCGGCATTAAAAATAAACTTATCAAGCAGAACAATCGATTACAAACACACTCTAAAATCACTAAATGAGTCTAGGAGATAGTATATCATTGTTATAGAAGTTGTTTATACCACAAAAATTGTATGGGTTATTCCCTGGACTATTCTAAGAATATTTTGTCCTTTGATGATTTTTGTCGCTTTATTTCGAAGATACAGGACGAAAATTTTTTTACCTTCAGCTAGGATGCAAGCATCTGATTCTTTCCTCATTCAACCCTTTCCAAAACATCAGAGTCATTTCCTATTGAGTTACATCCAGCAATCATTCGATTTCTCAAATCTTCCATATTATCCACTGGAGAAGTGTAAACTAAAGACTTTAGATGGTCGAAATTTAGAATATCGACAAAACAACGATGCACACAGTTTCGCATCAGCAGACGTTCCTTGCGTCCAATTTTGGTGAAAGACCTGCAGATCTTCCTTTACAAAGTGCAAACCGTTCACCAATAACAGCCTGCTGACCGTCAAGTGAGGTCAACTTACTCCTGTGCTCTGTTAAACTTGATGCAAGAAGAGGATAGTTTTGTATCCAAAATCATAATGAGGGACGAAGCCTATTTCCAATTAAGTGGTTATGTGAACATACAGAATGTGCGTTTCTGGGGCACGGAGAATTCACATGAAATGCACGAAGAGCCATTGCATCCCCTCAAAGTGACTGTTTGGTGCCCCATTAGCAGTGAAAATGCGATTGGCCCTTATGTTTTTGAGAACGCCGGCGGCAGCACCGTAAACGTAACTGGTGAGCAATACAGAGAGATGTTAAGCGAGCTTTTTTTGCCGCAACTTACTGAATTGAGTCTCTAGCATTGTTGGTTCCAACAGGAGCAACCGTTTACACATCTCGGGCAACAATGGAGATTTTGAAACACCAATTTCCGTGCTGTGTAATCTCCCGTTTTGTCGATTTGAACTGTCCTACCAGATCGCCAGATCTGACGGACGTTTTGAAACCTCGCGTTTACCAACAACAGCCAACAAGCCACAAACTTTGCAAGCCTTGAATGCCAACAGTGAAGAAGAAATCACCAATTTGGAGCCACATGTTTTGCGAGCAACAATTGAAAGTGTCGTAAAACGAGTACAAATGTGCATCAACTCAGGAGGTGGTCATTTGATCGTTATCATTTTTTCAACTTAATGTTATCAATTTTACACCTTCAATTAAACTTTCCGGTAAAACAGAGCCTATTATTTTTTATTTCTAACAAAATGGCACCCAATTCACATGAGATTACTTTAGCCCCACCTTGTACATTCTCCAAAAGCTGAGTTAGCGATTGTTCCAAAAAGCTGCGATACACCTCCCCGGTAAGTGGTCCTGGTAGAAACGCCGGTCCAATTAGCCACTTACCTGCAATTCTAATCCAAACGTTCAACGAGAACTGTTGTTGAAAACGAACTTCTCATGTAGATTTTCTACAGCCCATACGTGGTTATTGTGAAAATTCCTTATTGCATTCTTTCAGATATTCACTTCAAGAATCAGCGTTAGTAGTTGAGGGATTCAAAGCATAAAATTAAAAATTATTTTATTGAAACAGGGTGTACCGACAGTATACGAATAAGGCACATACTGTGAAAGCTGAAGTCAAAGCAGCTGAATTAAAACTAACTTTACCCAACTTTTATTACTTTTTAGTATTAACTAAATAATCTTTTTCTGGTTGTATTACAACTTTTTTCTTTAACTTGGAAAACCAGTAACCTGGAGTTATATGGAGTTATATAGGATCTAAGAAATGGGATTACTAAAAATTGATTGACAACAGTCTTCTTTTCCTTATCCTTGGTTGCTCTGACGAACTAAGCAACGATCAGATTACAGCGTCATATTTCTGCCGGTGTAAAATTTCCAAGAGAATTTAGGTAGCAAAAAAGGCATACACATAAAAAAGCAAATTGCTGTTATTTTATTTATATTATACTTAAATATACACACTGTTGAAACATTAAAAATTAAAATTTACGAAGTCGAATGCATTTCTGGGTTTTCAGGATTATGAAGACTTGAGAGCAACGATCACTAAACTGGAGGCAGACATAGGTATAGTCTTTACATGATATGATAAATGCTTGAATTTATGTATTAGTAATTTAGAGAAGTAGTGTAAAGTCTATGTCGTAAATTACAAAGTGCTTTTTTGAAACTTGAAAATCTTTTAATCACAAACCTGTGCCTACTACTTTTCAGATGCCTCTTCCTATATTATCAATTCTTTAAGTTGATTTATATGCGCATTGTTAAATTAAGATATTTATGGTTTAGAAATTTTACATATTATAATATGTATGTTGATGTAGTGATACAAGAATAATTCAAATTAAGGGTCATTTATCATTTCTGTATATTTTGCAAATATTAATATAACTATTATTTCCATAAAGTTGTTTGGGAGTTTCAGTAATCCACAAAAAACACACTTCTCTACATCGTCTACTCCATATTGGTAGCATATGGGAGATAGTATTTCAAGAAATATGTTTCATGTCACCTTGCACATAGTGAAGGAGTTCCATTATTATTCTTTGGAGTACTGGTCAAGAAACTCTTCAAAATTTTCTTCCGGAATGTGAATTCTACATCCATGTGCAACATTATACATTGGAATGATAAAATAGACAATGGGCACATGGGCTATATTGCCAAACACTGATGATGATGTGCCGATTCTAATGACATCTTGCGAACTTTTTAAGTTATTGGTCTACTATAGGGATATAAAATTTCAACGAGCAAAGAAAATTATTAAGCAAATCTAACCAGTTTCATTCTTTATTGATTTGTTTTTTATATTTTTTTCATTTAAAATTTTATTTCTTAAAAAAAAATACAAAAGAACACATTATTAAACCTGGGAGAATAATAATATAACATAAAACTAAGTCAAATAATTTAGAAAATGGAAAATTCCCATACATATTTCCCAAAAGTAATTATACATACACACTAAAAAATATATGCAATTCCTACGGAAAATTCCAGTAACGTATAAGTAAGGTAAAATTGCCAAAAATTGAGAAATTTACTAGAAAACTTTAGGTATATTTTCTAATTTCTGGTAAATTTACCCTATACATTACTGGAATTTTCCGTAGGAATTGCATATATTTTTTAGTGTGTATATTTATTCTTTTTGAAAATGCTTTATCAACCAAAATCAGATTTAAATGTTAACTTCAAAAGGTTATCTCAATGTATTAGCCTATAGTACCACTTTTTTGACTATATATTCTCCCCGAAATTTAAATCAATAATTGTATAATTATTTTATTTTAATTTTTCGACTCATATTTATTACACATTTCAACATTAGAACTATTGAACAATTTGTACTATTAAATTTATAAATCTGGGTGTTGCGTACATTAAATCAAATACAATTTACAAAAATTATTTTAAAAATTAATCTATATTGTGATATTATTTCGACTTACCACCAGTCTGAAAGCTTTGCCTAAAAGCATAAAGTTCAACAGAGTTTATACTATTGAGCATACGTTTTATTTATGGGAATAATTAAACCAATCACGAACTAGTTGTTTCTGTGCAGTAATTTAGTTATTTTAGGAATTATGTGTCGGAATTCACACAGTAATCAGCTATAAAGAATGAGTGGCTAACTCTCCAACCGAACCCATAGACACCTTTCGACAATCCCGCAAATTATGCATCAATATTGTTTGGGAATTTATTTCTGCATTGTTTGCACCGGTACTAATTTAATTCAATGTACATATACAGGTGATTCAGTTTAGTATTCGCCCAACTGTAACTATCTTATTTTCGGGAAAATGTATAACAAACCATATACCGCGTGGCCCAACTCATACGGCGCGGGCTCTATATGGAAAAGCATATGATTTTTTGAAATTTTTTTTCTTTGGTTGATTATTTTCAATTATACAGGCTGTTCAAAGAAAAAAAGATCCATAACAAGGTTACCTTTTTTTAAATGGAACACCCTATAATCCAAAATTAAATACAGCTACCTACATTCATCATTCAGCTAAGAGGTTAAGCAATGAAATGAAGTGGAATTTTAGTTACACAGTTATACAGAGTGTTCAAAAACGTTTGTTTAAGTTTGATGAGTTTTGCAGTAAATTAACTTTCTTATCTTAAATAGAACACCCTATATCTGATGATACTATCCGACGTAGAATTTAATTCCCTTTCAAAATATATTAGGGTTCCCTATACCTAACATGAATAGTTTTCTTCTGGTTAGCATTTCATTTTTTCGAGGACTACATTTAATACAATTTATTTAAATTCAGTTGGCTTAGAAATAGTTACTAAGCATGTTAAAGTAGTCTTTAGGCTTTCACTACTAAGCATGTATAAACAATTTATCATATTTGACAGCATTCAAAACCTACTTTGGTTGAACTGTTAAATTTATGGTTAAATTGTTATAAAAAATGAAAATTTATTCTATTCAAGAGAGAAAAAATCAACATTATTTTCACAATTCCTGAATGCGAAGAAAACTATTTCCTTGCATCAAGGGTGTACACCCAAAAATATCCAGATAGATCACATCCAAGAAAAACTGCCTTTGAAAGCGTACTTCAAATGTTTGGGCAAACTGGAAGCGTAAAATATGAGAAAGGCAACCAACGACGGAAGTCCAATGTAGGAAATGAAGAAAACGAGTTTCTTGTAGTCGGATTTATTATAGAAAATCCTCACACCAGTCATCGCAAAATTAGTCGGGAAACAGGAATAAGTAAGCAATTTGTGGCTAGGATTATTAAAAAATAAAAGTTTCACCTGTACCATATTCAAATGCATCAACAGACTAGTAAGAACGACTTCCAGTGTCGTCTTGACTTTTGTGTATGGGTTTTGGATAAATGCAGAGATGAAATTTTGTTTAATTCTGTTTTATTTTCGGGTGAATGTTCTTTTCATGGTTTTGTAAACAGACACAACTTTCATTTTTACACTGATGAGAATCCACATTTCTTCCGGATTCTCACCACCAACGTATGGGGAGGAATCGTGGAGTTAAATATAATAGGTCCTTATTTCTTTAATGGTAACCTTGATAGACAAAAATTTCGAAGAATTCTGCGCTACCATCTTCAAGAGCTTTTGGAAAATATTCCTTTAGCTGTAAGAGAAAGTGTGTGGCTACAATTAGATGGTGCCCCAACACATTTCCATACTAACGTTCGGGAGCAGCTGAATGTTCTAATTCCAAACAAGTGGCTAGGCAGAGGTGGAACACAATTTTTTTTTTGTTGGGATTTATTAAAGATATAGTATATGCCACACCTCCGAGTATACTAGAGCATATGAAAGAAAGGATAATAGGTGCTTTACAGGCTACTACCCCAGATATGTTAACAAACGTGCATCAATCTTTAAATCATTTTGAACATCTGATTTAGAAAAAAATATTCATTGTGTTTGTTTATATTTTTTCAATCGCACATGCTTATTATTGAGTGTATGTCTTTTTTATTTGTTTTGTTTATGTAAAAATTACAATATTTCAAAAATTTACTATAGCTAATAGACTTATAAATATACTGATTTATTTTATTAAAATTCCTACAAATCCTGAAATATATTTAGAATTTTTTCTAACGATAAACAATTGATTGCTGTCAAATAATGATAAATTGTTTATACATGCTTAGTAACTATTTCTAAGCCAACTGAATTTAAATAAATTGTATTAAATGTAGTCCTCGAAAAAATGAAATGCTAACCAGAAGAAAACTATTCATGTTAGGTATAGGGAACCCTAATATACCTATTTTGAAAGGGAGTTAAATTCTACGTCGGATAGTATCATCAGATATAGGGTATTCTATTTAAGATAAGAAAGTTAATTTACTGCAAAAGTCGTCCAACTTAAACAGGCGTTTTTGAATACTCTGTATAACTGTGTGACTAAAATTCCACTTCATTTCATTGCTTAACCTCTTAGCTGAATGATGAATGTAGGTAGCTGTGTTTAATTTTGGATTACACAGTAAAAATCAAACTTAATTTTTGTACTGCAATTTCATAAATTTTAAAATATCTCGAAAACCGATGGTTTTAGGAATATGGAGTATTACATAAACTTTCCCTAATTTGGTCGTTAGATTCCAAATATGTCATTATATATAGGGTGTTCCATTTAAAAAAAGGTAACTTTGTTATGGATCTTTTTTTTTCGAACACCCTGCATAATTGAAAATAATTTTAAATTGTACATACAAAGGTCTAGCATTCAACCAAAGAAAAAAGATTTCAAGAAATCGTATGGTTTTCCATATAGAGCCCGCGCCGTATGAGTTGGGCCACCTTGTATATTTGTAAATGCGACATCAAAATCGATTTGATGAGACCATCAATTTATATTTTCAAAGATATCTGTTAAAACGATGACCGTCAACATTTTTTTTTTCAAATCACACCGTGTATATTTTTTGCTCTATTTGATAGTTATTTTATTTGTAATTCCGGCAATGTATCACAGTGCAGTATGATGAAATAATCGAAATAACAACAATCAGAAAACAACTAAAAATTAATTCAGACGCGAAATATGAAATGATGGAAACAATTGTTAGGAACATTTATAAATTAATAATTTTTGCAAAAACACTTAGTTCATCAGATCCTCAAAATCTGCGAACAAAAACTGACAAATCATATATTTTCAGAAAATTACGCAGAATCCGAATATGTAAAAATATACCCTGTATATTTCCATTTAAAATTCTAATTTGTTCTTATTTCTGGTATAACCGGAAGTGATAAAAAAAATTATAAAACAGGTTAAATAATTGGAAATTTGAAGTAAATAATTCATTCCCAATTTTATAAAAAAATATCTATAGGTAAACAAAAAACAAGTTATGAGCCGGGACCTATGGGCTGAGACACCTGGTGCATATTTGATGGAGTGTGTGCAACGAAGGCTAAAATTCATACCATTTTCAATCCGGAAAAATAATATTGTGTAATCATGAAAGTGGGAGAAACTAACTTATTGTAAACAGATATAAGATTAAATATAAAATAATGATGTGTAAGCCCTTTATTCACTTCTGAAAAATTATGTAACCTTATTTTACCTGTTTTCAAGTAAATTTAACCAAAACAATGGGCTACAATATTTTATTTATTAAAAGAGATATAGATAACATTAAATACTATTAAATTATATCATATTATAGTCAGGACGGTCGAGTAATGGGGCGTCGACGTTGGCGAGGTGTAACCGTTTTAACCTGGGGGTCTATCTGTAAAAGAAAAGTAACCTGAGCATTCCGGTCATCCATATATTTAACAAAGGAACAGATTACATAATTAAGTATTATATATCTGCACTAACGAAACTAACGCTATGTCCTTGTGGATCGGGTGCTCGTGCGCGCGAATCCCTCGCGGATTTTACACAGAGAGAGCATGCGGAATCGCCCGGCGATTCCCCCGTGCCTCTATTTTTACAACCCCCGGGTCGCCCAGCGCCTGCGGTCAACTGTGCCGTGCGGATTCCCCACGTCACGTCGCGGTCCCGCTAGGACGACTAGCCTATCACAATCAAAACCTCCCTAACTTAAGCATGTTTAACGTTAATCAGGCCTTTTCGTAAATCTCTTATATTTCATGATTAACTTAATCTAACTTACACGAGAATAACAGATATGCTCTGTGATTAAACTCACCTATAAATGGACCACAAACTCACAATCTCACACCTCGACACCTCTAATTCTTTTAAGTCACCGTTCCGAACTACGGCTTCACCACACATAAAGTGTTATAGAAGTTTAGTCTGGCTTATTCGAATAGACGCCGCAACATTCGGCGTTATCAAAATGTTTATATAATACATTCCTTATTCAACCGCTTGAAATACGCTCGGGGTAATACTACTAGCGCGACTTATATCTACGGGACACACTGAAATATTTAGGGTTCTCTAGATAAAAATCGAGAACAGATGACTGCCCTTTTTTGCATAGATAGCAGACGATACAAATAAATGATACAAATGGTAAATATTTCTTACATTCGGCCATCCTGCATTTCACCTCGTCCCGAGGTGACATCCTTTATTCGTCGGATGAAGATCCGTCTTCATCGGAAGAAAGCACCACGCCATCTTCCCCGCTCTCACTGTCGCTGGTATCGGACATTCCCCCGGGTGGACACCACGCCTTCATCCGGTCAACAGCAACGGTCCTCTCCTGTTGAGACCTCTTAGCTGTTCGATTTGTTGAGGGCATATCTTTAATTCTATATCGATCGTTAGGCAATACGGCAGTCACGATCATTGGGCCGACGAAAGGGGATACCAGTTTACGGCTGGCGCCGGTAGCAGTCGGGTTTTGTTCGAGCAGAATTAGGTCGCCTTCTTTATATGTTTTGGGTGCCTTGCGTTTCTTATCAAAATAGCTTTTCTGCTTTGACTGTGCTTCGCTTATCTTTTGTGCTGCTTCTTCTCTTGACGTAACCAAGTCATGCACTATCGATGGAATAGCAGCCACTTCGTCTCGTAGAATTGAGTCGGTTCCATACCTTGGTGTGTAACCTAACATGAGTTGGCTAGGCGTTTTTCCTGTTGCGCTATTCACAACGTTGTTTATTGAAAACTGGACACGTCGTACCTGTTCATCCCATCTGTCTTCCTCCAAGGTAGCCGTCATCAGAGCACCTAAGACAGTCCGATTTAGTCGTTCGACCTGTCCGTTGCTCCTAGGAGTAGCTACCGCGTTCAAAATATGTCGGATGTTGTTCTGGTAGCAAAATTCTTTGAATTTCTTGGAAGTATAGCAACTTCCCTGGTCTGAAACTATTTGTCTCGGAACTCCATACGCAGCAAAAATGTCCTTAAAGTAACCAATTACATATTTGGTCTTAGTGGATGGGACCGCTTTCAGGAAAGCGAACTTCGTGAACCCATCAATGCCAACTATGAGATGAAAATTACCTTTCTTGCTTTTGGGGAAAGGTCCCAGGTGGTCGACGTGAAACATTCTCATTGGTTCGGGAAGTCTATTGATGGAATGTAGAAATCCCTCCTTCTTCCCACTTTTCCGTTTGTTATATAAACATTGTATGCAGCAAGAAATATAGTTTTCTACATACTTTCTCATCCTCGGAAACCAGTAGCTTTCACACAATCGGTATAGCGTCTTTTCGGTAGCAAAATGACCAAGATCATCATGTGCTGCCTTAACCACTTGTTGTCTCATGCCTGCTGGAACAACCCATTGTAATCCGCGTGCAGTTATCCGATACACGCGACCGTTTCTCAATGCATAATTCTTATACATATTCTTTTCGTACTCGGTTTCCGGAGCTTTTTTTAACACTCGGTGGATTTCTTGGATCTTTTCATCGGTTAGCTGCCCCGACAGTACCCAATCGGTGGGTTCAATAGTCATAACCAACGTGTTGGTCGCTACATTTTCGACCATTACCGTATCGGTCCGCCCTAGACTCGGAGGTGGTATTGGATTCCTACTCAGAGCATCGGCATGACCCATTCTACCTCCAGGCCGGTATTTTACAACAAAGGAATACTCTTGAAGTTGTAGCCACCATCTCGCAATTCTGGGTAAAATTTGCTTCTTTTCACTAGTGGCCTTCAATGCATTGCAGTCGGTGACTACAGTAAATGTAATTCCCAGCAGGTACGCCCGAAATTTTCTTATACTATCAACAACCGCCAACGTTTCGAGCTCATAGGAATGATAAGTAGGTTCAGCTCCTATAGTTTGACGACTGTAATAGGCCACTGGATGGAGTCGTTCGTCTGGGTGCATTTGCAACAGTATTCCTGCTAACCCGATTGAACTCGCATCTGTGTGCAGTTCCGTTGGAAGCGTTTCATCAAAAATTGCCAAGACTGGTCGTTCAATAAGCGATTCTTTCAGTTTTCGGAAAGCATTTTCTTCCTGTTCTTGCCATTTCCAAGAAACACTCTTTTTCGTTAAGTTAGTCAGTGGTTTTGCAATTACAGCATATCCTTTTACAAAATGTCTAAAATATCCCGTGAAACCTATAAACTGTCTAACTTGGTGTACAGTTTTCGGTGTTGGAAACAATTCAATTGCCTTTGTTTTCTCATTACCAGGTTGCACCTTACCATCCGTTATTTCAAAACCCAAATAACTCACAGTTTTAGTAAGAAACGAACATTTCTTTAAGTTCAGGGTCAGGTGTTCTCTCCTGATTATGTCCAAAAGTTTCCCTAAATTTTCGATCCCTTCTTCCACGGTTGTAGAATGAAGTAGGATGTCGTCTAAATAAACTGCTGCGTATTCTCTAGCTGGTTTGAGTACTCTATTAATAAATCGCTGAAAAACTCGGGGAGCATTTGTCAAGCCAAACGGTACTCTATTGAATTCGTACTGTCCACCAGGCGTGACAAATGACGTATATTTCTTAGATTCTTCCTTCAATGGAATCTGGTAGTAACCAGATCGGAGGTCTAGACTGGTGAAATATTTACCGCCCTGCAGCCTGTCAATTTGATCATCTATTCTCGGCAATGGTTGATTATCCTTGATGGTCATGGTGTTGAGTTTTCGATAATCTATGCATAACCTTTGCTCTCCGTTCTTTTTCTTTACGAGCAAAACCGGCGAGCTATAGTCAGAATCCGATTCTCTAACGATATTGCAATCCAATAATTCACCGATCATGTCCTTAACAGTGTCCTGTTCTGTCCGTGCCATCCGGTACGGTCGATACGAAAACGGATGGTTTTCTTTCAGTTGAATTGCCATCTCCGCAGTTTTAGCGCAACCTAGCTCAGCGGTTGTGAGTGCAAAGCAGTCTCGATATTCCGTTAATAACTGAATTAATTTGTTTTGTTCTTCTATCGTTACTGGCCCAATTTTAATTACATCGCGTGGAAGCTCTTGGAGGGGTACCTCTTTCACTTTCAGGACCTCTTGGACTGGTTGGTCATCTTCTTTGCACGGATATGCTCTGACTAATATTTTTTGTGGTTTGAAGGTGATATCGTTTTCCGACAAGTTAATGCATGGTATCACAGTCGGTTGTCCAGGCTGTAGTCGAACCATAATACGCGGAATGCAATATTCTTGTCCTTCTTGTAAGCGTACGTCGGCTTCCACGAGTAAATCTCCCCTGTAGGTATCATTAAATACATAAACATGTCCTAGATGTTCCGGTGGTATGATTAATTGGCGTTCAATCCTTAAAGCTACTTTGTTGTTTTGTTCAGATTTCACAACCTCTTTGGTTTTGTTACCATTCCGAACAAAACGTAAACTATTTTTATCCTTAATTAAATAAAGATCCGGCAGTTCGGTAAAAGGTCTTCCAATCAGGGCGGGAACAGCCTGAACATAATCGGGTACAATATGTACCTTCACGTGCTCCTCTACACCATCTACAGTTATCATCAGGGTCGTAGAACCCAGCGTGGTAGTGGTTCCTCCGCCATACCCTTGTAGAGTAATCTTGTCCGAACTGTCGTAATTTATACTTAAACGATTAATTTCACCTAACCTAATTATGTTACACGAACTTCCTAAATCTATGTATGCGAACGATTGCTGGCCATTAATCAAAATATGTTTGTAATATTTGCTGCTGGTTGATTCATGGCCGATGCCTAGTCAATCCACATGTTTTGATTTTTCGGCTTTTGGTGGTACCCTTTTGTTTTTACTAAAACAATCTTTCTCCTCGTGCCCGTATCGTCGACAGAAGGTACAAGTTTTCCGCCCAACTCTGCAGTTCCTCGCATAGTGCCCCGTTTTTTGGCACCGGAAGCATTTCGCTATATCTTTAGTTTTCATATTTGTCGGTGGGTTGACCGTCATTCTTTGCTTTGTTTTGTATTTTGGCCTGTCATGTTGCCGTGAAGGCCCTGGCATTTCATCAACCGAATTCAAATATTGATATAGAGCTTCAGGTGTGCGATATTTCCCCGATTTTGCTCCTGTTTTCACGATAATGTCGTCTATTCCCCCAATTATGCAAGACACGGCATCTGTGCCAGTAATTCTACACGCATTTAACAGGGATACTTTTTCATGAAAATACCGCGCGAAGCTCTCATCTGGTCTCTTTATTCTTCGTAACATTTCCTGAAGGTCGTCGTAGTACTCTCGCTGGCTTAGAAAAGCGCTCTGAATTTTCAGTTTCCATTCTAGCCACGTATATTTGACCGTTGACAACCCTTTGTACCACACCTGTGCAAGTCCCCTTAATTTTGACAACGCAAAGTAAATAACTGTCTCTTCTGACCACCCAAATACTTCCCGCAACTCATCTACCTTCTGACACCATTTTTCGGCGGTTTGGTCTCGCTCCTCCGGATCAAAAACCGGTACAACGTTCTCATTAGGAAAAACGGCCGTTGCCTTATGTTCAGCGCTAGTCTTAATAAAAGTTGTAACAATCTCTGCTAGCCGTTCGATCGAATCTGTCGTCGAACTACCCTGTATGCTACTCGCCGACCCAGACGGTTCTGGACTAGCCGCACGTCGTTTTCTGCCGCGCTGCCCTTTATTCATCTTTAAATTTTGTTCAACTCGCTATACGAAATTAGGAAGGAGAGAATTAAAATAAATTAAATAAATCGCAAATACACAAAGAAATTCGATTCGTTAATCATTCGCTTAGAGCGAAAAGCAATACAATCTTTGTCCCGTCCTATTGTTTCAATAGGATACATAAATACTACCCCGTAACACCTCGCCAGACGCATTTGAATAAATTCTCTTTGATTTTTTTTTGAATTTTGGGTATTATCCCACTTCTGAAAAATGTAAGCCCTTTATTCACTTCTGAAAAATTATGTAACCTTATTTTACCTGTTTTCAAGTAAATTTAACCAAAACAATGGGCTACAATATTTTATTTATTAAAAGAGATATAGATAACATTAAATACTATTAAATTATATCATATTATAGTCAGGACGGTCGAGTAATGGGGCGTCGACGTTGGCGAGGTGTAACCGTTTTAACCTGGGGGTCTATCTGTAAAAGAAAAGTAACCTGAGCATTCCGGTCATCCATATATTTA
Source organism: Cetonia aurata (assembly GCA_949128085.1). Classification (NCBI taxonomy): domain Eukaryota; kingdom Metazoa; phylum Arthropoda; class Insecta; order Coleoptera; family Scarabaeidae; genus Cetonia; species Cetonia aurata. Next base: position 8,394,830 of record OX421885.1, read on the forward strand.
ACAAAGGAACAGATTACATAATTAAGTATTATATATCTGCACTAACGAAACTAACGCTATGTCCTTGTGGATCGGGTGCTCGTGCGCGCGAATCCCTCGCGGATTTTACACAGAGAGAGCATGCGGAATCGCCCGGCGATTCCCCCGTGCCTCTATTTTTACAACCCCCGGGTCGCCCAGCGCCTGCGGTCAACTGTGCCGTGCGGATTCCCCACGTCACGTCGCGGTCCCGCTAGGACGACTAGCCTATCACAATCAAAACCTCCCTAACTTAAGCATGTTTAACGTTAATCAGGCCTTTTCGTAAATCTCTTATATTTCATGATTAACTTAATCTAACTTACACGAGAATAACAGATATGCTCTGTGATTAAACTCACCTATAAATGGACCACAAACTCACAATCTCACACCTCGACACCTCTAATTCTTTTAAGTCACCGTTCCGAACTACGGCTTCACCACACATAAAGTGTTATAGAAGTTTAGTCTGGCTTATTCGAATAGACGCCGCAACATTCGGCGTTATCAAAATGTTTATATAATACATTCCTTATTCAACCGCTTGAAATACGCTCGGGGTAATACTACTAGCGCGACTTATATCTACGGGACACACTGAAATATTTAGGGTTCTCTAGATAAAAATCGAGAACAGATGACTGCCCTTTTTTGCATAGATAGCAGACGATACAAATAAATGATACAAATGGTAAATATTTCTTACAGATGTTTCTCGAACACTAAGAATCGAAAATATTATGTGGTTGGTTATCGAAAGATTGTGAAGTGAAAGTGAAGTATTCTAGAGTTTTTATTATTGAAGCCACCTCCTATTTTAATTCCCAAGCAAATAAATAAATTTATAATTTGAAATAATAAAGACAAAAACTTTAGTCAAACAATCTTTTCGAACCTTGAAAAATAAAACTAATAGAAGCAGAGTTGGGCAAACATTTATTTAAATAAGGTAACGGATAAAAATAATTTAACTATCATCTTCATCCGAATGCGAAAGATAAAAGCTTACCGGAAGGCGACAGATAAAATTATCTTTTATCTTTATCCGAAGACGATGAACAATTTATTATCTGGAAGTAACGAATTTTGTAGGAAATTCATATTTGTAATTTTTCATAACGAAAGGTATTTTAAAGCATACGCAATCTTGAATAGTAAACCGGCAGTAGCCCGAGTGTAGGAACTCGTGCATTTTTGATAAAAAGAATTTAATAATCATCACAGAATTGAAAAAAGGGTCATCAATATATTTTATGTCAGCTTTTCTATTTTTAGCATGTTCTGTGGTGATACACACTCGCGTTCTGGTTATACGTGTCTCTTAAACTTTTAGTACATATGAGATTTGTTGCTTTTAAAATTTTGTTTGATCAATCAATTCTTGTTTTAAAAATTAGTGTTGAGTATGTGACGTAATGGCATCTAACAAACAATTTTTCTGGTAATAATGATGAAAACTGACAATTAGCAATTTTAAATTATTATTGGAATAATAATAAAGAGTTGGGTATTATTGGAATAAAATTATTTAAATTAATTATTTAAATACAAAATTATTTAAATATCTGTTATTCATAAATAAAATTATCTTGATAAATACTCGAAAATTATTCATAGACAATTTGGACTATAGATCTCTTTAACTGTAACTAATTTTAACTGTACAACCACAGATAATTTTAACTATAAATAATTTTAATCTAGATAATTTAACTAAAGATAATTTCAAACTAGACAATTTTAACTAAAGATAATTTCAGCTAGACAGTAGTAGACACAATGTTGAAATGTTTTTATTATATACTATAGTATTCTGCGTAGCCTAAACTATTGTTAATAAAAATTCCAAGTTTTGTGGAGTGGCTTTATTCTAATTCTTGCTGACTTTTTAATTTAATAATAAAAACGTTTCAACAATCAGAGTGGTCTTTACCGGTTCACTATTTTTCTTATTCTTACATATAAGATGATAATGGAAAGAATTACCTGAATTTATCGAAGTTACTTTTAAAGCGGCTGATGGTCTTGCGCGCTGGGCTATCAGTCATGGGGTCGCGGCAGAGTTGGGCAAAAAACTATTTAAATAAGGATAACGGATGAAGATAATTTAACTATTATCTTTATCCGAAGACGATAGATAAATTTTTTTTTGTAAAATCATAACCAGTTACGAGTGTTTTAATTGACCTTTAGTATAAGTTATGCATGTCTAGACGGTGGTAGGGAGATAAGCAACGGGACAGGAAAATGTTGATAAGCATCAATAAAATGTTGCTAAAACAATAATAAGAATTAACAATGTAGAATGTGTAAGAAAAAATGATTAAGCAGGGATGAAATTCACAATGATTGAAATAAGTGGTTTAACGGGGCACACCTAAATTACGCGAAAATGCAATCCAACGACAAAATAAAAGCAAAGAAATATCGACAAGCGCAGTAAAATTACTCAGTATGTGAAATGATTATGGAAAACTAACTAAAAAGGGCACTCATCCAAGTCAGCACATATGATGTTTGGATCAAGATCTAATACTGTAGTTTCCACGGGGTCTAATGCGTCGAAAATTCCTATAAACGGGATTGTAGAATTTCTTCGAGAATTCCGCTTCGAATGGTGATCCGTCATTAGAGTGCGTGGATTACCTTAGACTCGGCGAATGCCTCGACGAGATGTTAGCCGCCCCCCAGGAATTCCAACTTCAAGAGAAAACACCAAGTCAGCCAAGGGAAACATACAGAAACGTTGGCAAAGGCCAAAAAATACCTACCTATTACGTAATCGGAGCGGGAAGATCTGAACACGTGGTCCAACACTACACGGCGAATAACAAACCGTACAAATCATCAAATAAAACAGTTACTGCTTCACAGTAACTTCTGAGTCGTACAAAGACCGAATCCATTATCTAATCCGCCGTAGCGTAAATAAAGTCCAACCTCAAGAGCAGAAAATTGCAGATAGCTAAACTAGTTCGTTTAAACTGGTTTGCAACTCAATGTGTCGCCATTGATGCACAGACACAAAATCAATTCCGCGTTTTTAACATAAAATGTCATACTTATAAATGAAATATGTAGTATATTTACTATATGTTACGTAATGTTTTATTGGTTGCAGCGGCGGCCGATGCATACGTCACTGGAACGGGAAGGAGGCGGTGGGGCTTTGACAATGATCGACGTTCTTCGTATGCTCTCGTCAAATATGTTTCTGTTACAAATTATACGAAGAAGTTCGATCATTATCAGACTCTCCCAGTGACGTATGCTGGCCAACCGCCAACCGCTGATTGGTTGCATGTGTTTACTAATATTTTTAGCAATTTCTTAAATTTCATGGTACAAGTATATGTTTTCTTTGCTTGTTGTTTGTTTGTCTACCTGACATGTTTCCCAAAATGTGTTAACAAGCACTCCTGATGCAATAAATTATTTTGGCCATATTGCTAATAAGATTGCTCTAATCTTACCAATGAAACATAAATCTCTCCTGTAAACTTACCAATAGAACTCACTCCATAAAATAACTGACGGAAACCGCTATTTTCAGTGGTCATAACAAATGAAACACAAAATCTCTTGTTTTAAATATTCTTATATTCTTCTCCTGATGGAGGTTTTAGAGAACAGCTCCATTCGTTCAATTGTTTTTGACAAAAAGGAACATGATCACCACTTACCAAAAGAAACGGTTTTCTAAATTTTTTTCTTTTGAATTTTCAATATAAAATAATCACCTTTGAAATTTCTAATTTATGAAATATATTACTACGTCTTTCATGTCCAAAATTATATAATAATAATAACATTTATTTTCTGTGAGCTTAGTACATATAACAAAGACAGTAGGTACAAGAGAAACAAAATAATAATAATATCGAGGACACAAGTAAACCGCAAGGTATGGGTTTGGTTTGAGTGCACAGCACGACAACCATTCTTCCACCCAACCTAGAAATAATGATAGAGCTAATAAACAAATGTTCATGCTTAAGACTAACTTAATATTAATTCTGTGGTGAATGAGGCATGAAAAGGGATCAATACACCTAGCTCACATACATTTACAAAAAACTGCTTCCATTTTGTTGTTTATTGAACATGTATTGGCGCAAATAGGTTCTGAACGTAGCCAGCGACAACCCCTTAGCATCCACAGGTACACTATTATAAACTTTATAGACACTATAGGAGAAGGAACGTTCAAATAGTGAAGTCTTATGCAGCGGAGGTGTGATTAAACCGCGGAATCTGATATTTATATGGTGTACATTCGTTCGGAAAGATATCTTATTGTACAGGTAGGAGGGCAGCCCCGAAGCAATCACAGTATGGCACATGAACGACGCTCTTAAGAAAACCCGATGACGCATATTCAACCATTTGCAATCAGAAAATGTATGCGAGCTGTGATCAAATTTCCTGATGAAGCCAATAGCCCTTAATTTCCAAAGAAGCACATAATGGACGACTTGATCAAACGCCTTCTGAAAGTCGGTATATATTACATCTACTTGACGTTGTTTGTCAAGGCTTTCAGCAACAAATTGGGTGAAACATCCTAAGTTAGTCACTGTGCAGCGCTTGGACATAAATCCGTGCTGAGTTGGTGAAATAGTAGATCTAATGGAGTTGTATATATGATCACACAGTATAGACTCAAAGATTTTCGCAAAATTACATAAAATAGAAATAGGTCTATAGTTGTATACATTTTCTGGGCTTCCACTTTTTAATATAGGACATACTCTCGCTGTCTTCTATATTGTTGGTAATTCCGAGGACTTCAAGATTGAATTAAAAAGGTAGAAAAGAGGTTTTGCAAATATCCTGGCACAGTCACGCACAATGAAGCTTGGTACAGAATCCACCCCACACAGAAAACTATCTTTTGATCTTTTCAGGCGATTGAAGATTTCCTCCTCAGATATTGAGGGTATGTGACTATTGGAGAATGTATCGATTTGCGTGCTTTGAAGATTAAAAAAATTGACATCGGATTGTCGATAGACACTATTAAAGTATTCAGCGAATGCATTCATAATTCTCTGTGGTGTATCAAGAACAGTGTCGTTATAATTCATAACGCCGGGTATTCTAGTGTGGCTACGTTTAGTACTTATAAAACGCCAAAGTTGCTTCGGGTCTCTTGCCACGCAATTTTCACTGTTTCTGATGAAAGTTCTATACGCATTATCGATAAGTTCTTTACAAGTAGTTCTTAAATGTTTAAAGCGGTTATAATGAAATCCAGAGCCGTATTTTTTATACGCCTTATGTGCATTATCTTTCCTTCGAAGTAGTTGAGTTATATTTGCGTTATATGTACCAAGGAGGATAGTTGCGATTGCTACTTTTAGGTTTCACCCGTGGGACAGTTGCATCAAAAATGTTATAAACTATTTCATAAAATGTGTCGCAACAGGCGACAGAATAAGGATTAGAAAGAGACGACCAATCTGCAGTTAAAAACATTTCGTACATGAGATTAAAATTGGCTTTTCTAAAATTGTATGCTCTATTCGGTTGTTGTGGAAACTGGATGTGTGGTTGTAGTACAGATTCAAATTTATATATATCGTTTTAATATATGAAATAATTTTTGTCTACTGTTTTAAATAAATAAAAATGTATTATCTTCAAATTTTCGTATTATTGATATATCACCATCAACAAAATAAGCAATCGGATTAGTTATTACAAGTCAACACACTATTACTGCAATTACAACAAGAGAACGCAGCAGTAACAAATACATTTTAGTAAAACAACAAAAGCAATGCGTTAACAAAAATTGTTTGTCACATTAACGATTTTTCGTAGAATTCATTTTTTTAATTTTTAAAAACCTGGAGTAGTATTTTTATTTTTTAGTGATAATAATAACCATAATAATAATAATAGTTTATTTATCATAGATCCAAAAGGATAGAGGTTTAGTCAAAATATAATAGTAAACATAAACTTCAACGAAAGGAAAAAAAAGCAATAAAATCTCACATAGACTTACAATGGTGTAGGCGTTAAAAATTCATTTAAAGAATAAAAGCGCTTTTCTATTATAGTATTTTAAAACACAAGTGTCACAACAAGTCCTTGTGGCACATGTTCTTTACAGTATTTTTTTTTTAAATTTGCACATTAGTCGCCTATATTACGTTCCGGCAAGAGTCCCCCCACCCACGTTAATATCTCATTACAGCACAGTATGCTGTAATATTCATATCAACACTGCGTCATCGTTTGTTTTAGCTTTACTGCAACATCCAATTAGAAAAAGTATATTTTCAGTCGACTTTTAAATGACGCTAATGAATTTGCTTACTTTATGTTAGTTGGTAACTTATTGTAAACTTTGAAACAGTTGCGTCTTAATATACTATTTGGATGATGCATCTTTACAAATTTGGTTCGTTATTGTGATAAAAAAAGAAGTGAATTTTACAAGGAAAATTGAGCAATTTTTTTCTAGTGGTCTTCTAACTAAAAAAAATTGTTAATCTTTAACGAACTATAAAGTTTTTCAGTACAAACTTTGAGCATATAGTTGTTACATTAACAAGTTTCATTTGTGAAACTTTTGGAACAATAAAATATGTTAAATTTTAATTAATTTTAAGAAAATTTGTATTAGGTACTATATGCGTTGCATGATAACTTTATCTAATACCTCTAATAATGAAGCAGCACAATAAACTAACGTCGTATTTTTCCTTACCTGCTGTCTTTCCCGTTTCGGGTAAACGAATGTAACGTCAAGTTTACTGCTTTCGCTAATCTAGCTTATCGTGGATGGGCTGTAATAAAATACTCATTTGTTACCGGCAGCAGATTTTTCTTAATCCGGTCTGAATCCGTTCCGCTTTACTGTTGCTTTAGCGTTCTCTTACAATGTTAAGGCGCATCTTTCGTAACACTTCAATTATTAATGGCTTCAATAGACGATGAACGACTCAGAAGTTGTATTCATATTACATGATACTTTACACCCAATGATTTTCTATGCATGCACATTCTAAGCGTGATACTAATAATATTAATTATTAGTTTATTGTAGTACATCGATTCTTGAAATATTTTATTTCCGCTTTATCTTATTTTAGTTTAATTTAAAGTCTACAACAGGCACGAGTAATGATGAAGCAAAACAAGAGTTACTTTAATTATTTCTAGGCGGAACAATAAAGGAAGCTTTGACTGAAGCCTGTATCCGAGAAGAGAGACAAGCACGTTACTTATTTAGTCATAATGAAATATAAATGGAACAGTTGTATGTGTAAATACACCGAACATAAAGATGTGTGCTAGTAATGCCAGTTAACAATGAGTATTCGTGCGTGCATTAATAATGTATACTCAGGAAGAACAAATCGATAGGCATCGCCAAGAGGTACTAAATTTAATATTCATGCTGCATTAAATAACATATCGAGTCTGGCTAGAATTTCTAATGGAACTTAATACAATTAGTCACTTTCCCAATGTGTTGGGTAATCGAATTTTAATCGCGTTCAGCGCGTTACTACCACAATGCGCGCATACAACGGCAATACTGTGTTGTGGAAATTACGAATTGTTTGATTGTAGATATTTAAACCTTGTATCAGAAATTCATAGACGATTTCCTGAACGAACCCCATGCCCATATTACATACTAACACATATTGGATTAACCAGGTTTTCTTTTCTTGCAAGCTCTTAAGCTAAAAGTTTAAGGTTGCAGGATCTTTACTACTGAACTTCTAATAAGGCAAAATATTCTGCTAAACGCTTTTTGTTGCTTCGAGTGGAGCTGACATGCCACTGTGCAGGTGGCTGTATTATTTGTTCCGACAGCTTCTAAAGTTCTTTTACACTGAGAAAAATTGTCCAAATAACTTGTATATTTGGCATTTATATATTTGGAATAAGTATTTTTTTAATTGCCTGAAACTAAAAAAGTATCTGTTGCAAATACTATTTAATTTGGAATAAATAAATAGACGGATAGTGTTCACTATGCAGCTAGTGCAACTCTTGGTGCAAATCAATATTACTATTTATTTGTTTTTACTGGTAAAAGTAAGTAAATTTCTAGTTATTGCAAGTTAGTTCTAGTATTTCTAGTAATTAATTTAGGTTTTGGTGCTTATATAAGCATATTAAAGGCAAATAATAATTTGGCTACCACAAAGAGATTGCACACTGAAGGAACGATGGCTGTTAAATCAAGAAAACGGGTTTTGTTAACAAAATATTGCTGAACTAATCAAAATTAAAATTAATCTAACAAAAAAGAAAATATAGTGAAGGCAATCATATTATTTCGCTACTATTATTTTATTAATTGAATAAACCCATCGAGTTCATTTGAACAGTAAGTTTGTTTAACAAAGTGAGCGGTATTAAGAAATAAGGGTATAAACTAACCAAAATTGCAGTTAATTGAATGTAATTATGATGTTGAAGTTATCCAAAGTTTACTTTATTTTTGCTGGCAGTAGCTAAAAGGAATTAAAATTTGGGGCGATAACATTATAGATAATATAGATAATCGTAAAAAGGTTTTATTTTATGATTTGCTAATTCAACAGCGACACTTGAAGTTTAACAAAGCTTAACAGTTCAACTCTAAACATATCTTTATCGTAACGCATCGCATTAGCCAATTTTTAATTTTAATATCTGTTTTCTTCAGTAAATATGATGGCGGGTTTTTAATCTTGAGAATGACTTGACTTGCAACGTCTGATAAATCATTTTGCCTCACGTTTTTCGAACATTAACAAATTTTATTCCGCAGAACCATTGGAACTTCAAATGAGTAATAATATAGGACGCCGCTCTTCCTCAGAAAGATTATTTAGTCCACAGAAGCTCCCCTACTGCACTCTAACCAAGATTTGGTAAAATTGCTGTACGGTTTCGGGGCAATTATATTACCCCGAAACCGTACAGGTATTTTACTTGTGCAAGTAAAATTACTTTGATGTAAAAATTCACCAAGGAAATTTACTACTAGTGTATGAAGAATACTAAGTAAAATGAAATTTACTGGGTAAATTTCTTACGATAAAAAAGGTCCCTATAGTAAAAATCGTTTAGCACGGAAATTTCATATGGAACTTTACTATGTATTTAGGAAATTTGTATAGGAATATCCCTAAAATTTGTAATTTACCGATGAAGTTTACTACGTGTAGGTATTTTATTATTATAAATATATATTACAGGTAATTTAATAAATATAAAAAACAATGCTTATAATAATAATAATAATAATAACAATAATACATTTAGATGGTATTCAACTGTTTCATTAAACTTATAACTTTCTTTTTCGAGTGTGAAAAAAGACTGCTTTTGGTGTCGGCATCAGGATGCGTCTTCATGATGTAGCGTTGGAGGAACTGCAACAAACAACTGATCTTCTTTCATTATTGATTTACTTACAAGATACTTTGATTGGCGTCTTAAAAAAAATAGTAAATATGATTTATAGGAAAAGTTAATGTTGAAAAGGGAAATTAAAAAAATATCTGATAAATATTTTGTGAAATATTAAACTTTATTCTGAAATTACCGGATTAAAGATATTCAATATAGGAAACTCTCAAATTGTTTGCTATAAATACGTTTTTCTGATGTTGAAAAATAAATAAAAAAAAAATAAACATCAACAAACTAACAAAGTATAACAAATTATTGCTGTGAACCCTCAAATCTCTTTAAGAATAGATCATTATAGAATTTAGAACAAAATTGTTAGTGTTTCCTCGATCTCTTGGTTATCTGAAGTCTAGTGGCCCAGAATGTCTAAATTCGCTAGCTAGACAATATTTTAAAGCATAAGAAAAGCGGATGTATAAATACAGTAACCAATAAATATATTTATTTCAAGACATTTGAGTTATTTGAATACAACTTTATAGTTTAATATAATTTTCAATTTTATTTTGAAATTATTAAATTATTTCTATTTTTTGATATTAACCTTAATAATTGATTTATTTCATTATTTAAATAAGCGCCATCTATGGAGTAGACGTTGAAAGAAGTAAAACTAGAAGCGGAAGAAGATAGTGCTCTTGGTAAGAAATAAATGTGCCGGTACCTGTAAGTATTAAGGTCGGTACAAACCGTATAGTTTGGTTTATGATCGTTAGATGTCACTTGCTACCCTAAAATTAGTTTCTACTTTTGTTGTGTTTTTATTAGTTATTTAATATTTTTCGAAAACAAAAAAATCTTTTATTTAATTTACAAATAGTTATTACGCAAAATTGTAACATATTTTCTACCTATTTTGAAACAATTTCGGAAGTATGAATTTAAAGGGTTCCGAAACAAATTGAATGATGCTACAATATTTATGCGATGGAGAAACCCAATTTAGGTGTATGAGCAAAAATTTGTTATGAATGAATGAATGAATGAATGAATGAGAGTATTACATAAGCTGTAATAATGAACCAATACTTATCAATAATCAAAATTATCGATAGCCTCCCAACACTATCATTAAGATAAGATAATATATATACATATATAATATAATAATATTTTTTCAGACAGATTTAGTTCAGTTACAGCAACAGATACCTCAAATTACATAATGGAACAGTAATTTGCATTTTGCACCATAAATAATTTTTAGTTAAATGATAGTCGCAGAAGTGTAAAACAGCGGGTAAATAAATTCTAAACAAACGTGTACAATCAACAGCTATTTACACTGACGGGTCAATCTTTAATTGATTGCAATTCATTCTTAGAATGTGATATTTCGTTTTTAGTACATACAGGGAATGTCACTTAAAAGAGGATGATACCTAAATAGTGGAGAACCTGACGTATTAGAATATCTTATTACGTCTTGCGCAAAATACACACATCGAAAAGCTTGAAGTTTTTTTTTTTAAAGAACCACAAAAGATCCATTAAATTTATTACCATTTTTGTTTTTAGTAAGAATGTACCTTATTCTAAGAACTTTGCTTATCTTATCACTTCCAACTTAAAGGATGCGTCAGTATTAAATCAATGTTTGTTTGATTAGGCAATAAAGTTTAAGGGCGAGTTTAAAAAATTAATCTATCCAGTTTATACCAGTATATGAATCGTAAATCGATCGAGTCCCGTTGACAGTACAGAGCTTATAGGGAACGTTTACGTAAATAGACTGCTACTTGCACTGCCAACTTGAACGATCTCTACAGTAGAAGTTAATTTGTGAAATTTATTTCACACAAACTGCATTACCGAATCGTCTACTGTTAATGCACAGCAATTTCCAACACAAAACGAAATAATGTTTGTGAATAACGACACAAATTGCCCGTGATTTACCTGCTTTCAGTACCTCATTCAAACTTCAAGTATAATCACAAACAGAAGTAGTAAAATATGGGGTACACAATGAATTTCATTTCGTCAAAATTGAAAAAATTACAAAACATTTCTAACCTATACCCGATATCGTGTTTCTAGTGTTGTTCACACTCTTTTATATTTTTGCCGGTAAATTGTCGTAGTGTCGCTTATTGTAAAATCGTGAATGGCGTACAGTTTTTCAGGTGGCGGCAATTCATAACATTCAGGTGTCGCCCATACGAATTCATCGCCACTTGTAAAAGGCGACACCGATTTTTCACGGTCCTTTGTTCATGGTATTTTATTAACGTGCCGCTCTATTTGCGGTGCTCTTTTTTCGCATGCGACTCCGCCTATCGTGATTGATTTATAGTGTCTGTTTGGAGCAATGGACAGACGGGTGCTCCAAATTTTTTCACAAATGCTTTGCATTTTTTTTAGTATTTTTGTGCTTGTTTGAGGTAGCTGACAGTAAAATTATTGGGTTAATTGTTTGAAAACTTAGTGGTACTGAACCAGATAAACTAAAGTCCAACTGGCGTACCTAATAATTTAGTGAACACAGGTGGAGCATATCAAATGTGTAATCAAAATGCCTTATAATAAATAGCTGTAGTTTTGTTCATCTTGAGCTTCCATTTTCAACAATTTTTACAACATTATTCCAAATTTGGATATACAAACAATTACGTTCCCTCAGCATCTCTAAAAATTATTCCGTCTGAAATCAAAGCTAATACAGTGAAACCTCTCTACAACGGACCGTTACGAGACCGACAGATTTGCCGTTGCAAAGGTATGTCCGCTGAAGAGGGAGGTACAAAGGTAGGTATTCAAGTTTCTTGTTTAACACAACGCATAAAGCAGCAAGTTCATTAAACAAAATAGGTATATAAACTAAGTAATTAATGGACACCAGGAATATACTTACGTATGGAACAGTGTGGGCAAACAGCAATACAAACACATCATCTCAAGGCGAGGCTCAGATACGTCTACTATACCTTTGTCACTAACTACATTATCAATCAAATCACCCCCAACACATACAAATTTGAAGTTGCAAGGTACCAAAAATCATATGTTCTGATTCAATTGACGAAAATAAAGAAATCCGAATTATTACCGATACACTCAGAATGAATTGGTACACGGAAGATATTTTGTCTAAAGCAAGAAAGCCAAAAACAAACGCGACCAGACAATACATCGAAGTCAAGATCACTGTCACAATTCCATACATAAAGGGCCTATTAGGAAAAACATCAGATGGATGGGCAACCGATATGGTATCAGAATGGTGATAAGAACTTTTGATACTGCAAGGTCATACTTAACTAGAATTAAATCGGGAACCAAGAAACTGTGTGTACAGGATTCTATGTGAATGTGCACGTCCATAGATTGGGGAAACAAGCAGATTATAGAACAGATTAGGAAAATTCTGGCATCCTATTTTAAGAAGATAGACAAACCAGGAAATTTAAAAGAAGCGGCATACATAGCCACCACACCAGAAGCCATAAGTACCAAGCTTGGAACTGGTAACTGCCTACGTCAGAGATATCACATCGGCAATCAGATGGGTTAATGAGATAGAAATTAAATTCTAGAACTATCACATCAAGATAGGAGAAACGAAGGGTACGTTCTTAAAATCAACAAAAATATGATAAAATTTTCTGGAGAATTAGATTTCAAAAATTTTAAGGATCAACCTCTAAGGAATGACAAAAGAAAAAAAACACCCATGCTCATAAGTTTCCATATATTAGGTACATATAAATATAGGTGCCAAACAGTATACAGCCATAATCTCTGCAAAGTCAACGGTTATACCACGCATGTTTGTCTCCCGCTCATTCTTCTTACTGTAGTAGGTATTTCCCTACATTCAGTCATTCGTCATAGCCACTCATAGCTCACAACGAATACTGGCGCGAGCTATTCAATCTACACGCAGAAATGTGTTAATTTTTAGTGACGTTGAAACGTATTGTATTTTTATTATGAAAATAAATAAATTGCAATATGTATTGCTTTGGACACACGTAAGTACGTGTGTACCTTATGAGTTTATAAGTATAAACTCATAAGGTGTAATGAAAGCGTAAAACAATAATTTCTAGTATCTATTATGTACTTAAAAATAGTCTTTGCTCATGACAAGAAAATTAAAGTAATTCTAATGAACGAAGAACAAAACCCTCATAAAGAAATAATAAATTTATCGATGGAAAAATAAAACTTAATTCTGAGTAAATAATTTTAAAAAATGAAAACTTAAAAGTAACCCTTAATAATAAATTAAATAAACTTTACACCAGCTGGGTTACTATTCTATTCGTAATAGTAATAAATAAAGAAATATAAAATTAGGGTTTGTTCATGACAGGGATATCACAGACATTCTAATGAATTTAGGGCAAAACCCTCAAAAAGAAATAGTAAATTTAGTGAAGGACAAATAAAAATTAATTCTGGGTAAATAAATTTAAAAAATAGAAAACTAAAATAAGCCTTAATAATAAGATGAAATAAACGTTAATTTTTTAGAAATCATTGAATCTTCAAACAAAAGGTTCAAATATGCCCCCATCCTTGGCTAAACAATATCCTAATGTGTTGTAGAAATTCATTCTAACATTGTCCAACATTTCTGGGCTAATGTTGTTTGACGTTTGAACAATTTTATTGCGCAACTACTCTACATTAACTGGTCTAACGTCTTCATTGCCACAACTTAGCCAAATTAGCATCTCGGTTAATTAAATCACTTAACTTTTAACAAAATAACATATAAATGCGTGGCTGTGAAATAATTGTTGGTGTTTAGAATATTGAAAATTGTGATACCCATTTGCTTTGAGTATTCGCTGAACGGAAGAACGGGATATGTCTAAATCATTGGAAATAGTGCAAGATGACATATTCGAATTTATTTCAACTGCAGCACATACTAAAACGGACGTATTATTAAAAATTCTGCGAGTTGGAAGTGATGTTTTTAAATTTTCGACCGAATCGGTATTGTCGGTTTTATTTTTTAATTTAAAAATTGTGGCTTTATTTGTAATAGGCCTGTTTGGGTATTTAGCTGCAAACACGTCGCATACCCTTTGAAAAGAATTGGCAGCGTGATACCACCGCATCATCTCAGCTCTCTCCTCCACAGTATAATGCGGCATTTTGCGCAAAAATATGTATTTAAAACTTAGACAACCAACTTACTTGAACTGACTAATAATACTGATCACTGATCAGTCTACACGTGCTATTATCATACTACAGCGCTGCACCTCGCTGTTAGGTAGAGTGGGAGACGGTGGGAGTATATGTACTTCCCCGCCGTTTACTTTGCAGAGATTGAGGCTGTGTACCTATCCCCGGGAGAAGTCAGTACACGATATACAATTTACCCGAGAGATACATAGTATATGCAATTTCATAGCCAACTATGGAATTAGCAAGTGAGAGTCCTTATGAGGGCTACCCTGATGACGGCAGCTGAACCACTGTGGAAACGTTGGATTTCCACAACCCAACATATGATGATGTTGAAAACATATATTAAATAATAAGGTATTTAGAGTTGTATCTTGATTTAAATTTCCTAGCGAATTAATGTTATAAAGAGTTAAACTTTATATTTATGTAAAAACTATTGTGCTGTTTTCTGTAATTTGCATTGTCTTTTTTTTTTTTGTTTTACAACATTAATTTTTTATGATTTCTAATTCACTGTATTTATGATGTCTCTTGCTTTTTATATAACGATAAGATTTCGAATCCCAGGATATACCTCCATTATTTGTATTTGAGGAGCAGGAAATTCGGGCCTATGTACATTAGAAAAAGACAAATGAGGTTATCTTACACTTGCAGTCGCATCAAATATCGAGCCAATCTGTATATAAAGATAAACTTTTAAAAAAAAATGATCATTTCAACGTTATCCACAATCAAGTCAAATACGATGTAGGCAATTAACTTCTCTATTTAAACTAATAAAAGTATGTGGAAGTTGCCAACTTCGTTAACTGAACGTAATAAATTAAAATATGAAATAATACTGTATTGTATTAACGCATACACTTCAAGTGCACAATTGAAAGCCAATTAGTAAAACTCTATACAAAAATATTTTCAGCCAAATCTTTTTTTGCTCTCTTGTTGGTTATTGAGAACAACAGGTGCATAAAGCACTCGAAAAGTAGTTCAAGCATTATTGAAAAACAAAAATTATAAATTTTATAGACCATTTGCGTTAAAAATTTTGAGGAAATATGTTACATTAACTATAAGCAACTTGGATCTATTTTCGATAGAATGTTTTGTACCTGTTCAAACACAGCATTAGTACGAAATCGAAATACTCTGCGATTTTTATTGGGTGGATGTTTGTTATCTCTATTCCTTCAACAATTTCTATTACTTTTTCAATTGTGCCCATGAACTTTTTAATCGAAGTCGCAAATTTTAAGTGAATTATTTGCAAATACTATTCTTGCATGTTTTCCCTGCTGTAATAAAGCTTGTGGTTCTAAATCACTGTTTCCCAAAGTGGTGCCTACGGTTCATCAGGGGTCCGTAAGGAATAGTGTTGGGGGTGGTGGCCGGTTAACATGAATTTGGAGGTGCGCGTACAGGATCAGAAGGTCGGCGAGAGATTTAATAAAAAAATTAGTAATTGTGATCCATTTACATTCAAAAGCAATCCCCTGAATGACAGATTGTTTGCTCACCTTTGCAGAGAAGATGATACACATTATAGTCGCTTTCTACTTAACTCAAAACTTCGTTGGTTATCTCAATGTGCATGTTGCGACTGGTTTATGCACTCTTTGATTCAGTGTTGGAGTTTCTTAAAAGACACTGCTTTGGAACTCTTCTTCTTCTTGTTCAGATCTTTATGCCCATTATAGGCATCGGATGAGTTGGTCACAACCTTCGCTTGTCGACCCACTTCGTCCATGCTTTCCTATCCCTTCCTTCATTTCTCGCAGTGTACTTCCCCTTCCCCGTCCTATTTCTTTTATTCTTTCGTTCCAATTCTTCCTTGGTTTTCCTCTTTTCCTCCTATCCACGCTTCCTGCTTCCAGCACCTTTTTAATCAATGTGTTATTTTCCATCCTTACTATATCTCCGTACTATTTCAGTTGTGTCTTTTCGATCTTAGTAGTTACTGATTCTTGATTCACTTTTTGCCTTATTTCTTCATTACGTATTTTCTCCCATTTGGTCTTCCCACATATTTTCTTTAAGAATTTCATTTCGGCTGCAATTATCCTCCTTTCATGTTTCTTTTGCAGAGGTCATGTTTCACTTGCATATATCATTGTTGGTAGAACTATTTTGTTGTATACTATTAATTTGGTATTTCCCTTTTCCCCATAATTGGCTTATTTAGGGCGTAGTATAGGTTGTTTATTTTCTTTACTCTATGATTTATATCAGCATCTATCTTTCCATCTTCAATTATAATACTCCCTAAATATTCTGAAAATCTTTCTAATTGGTTCCCCGTAATGTGGATTCTTGCATCTTTATTTCTGTTGTCATTGTTGTTTATGATCATGGTTTTGCATTTTTCACTATTTATTTCAAATTTTAATTTTTGTGCTTTGAAATTTAATATAATTAATCCAAAAGAACGATATTGCTTATTTGACTACCTTATTTGATAAATTTAATGAAACTAATTTGAAGTTACGAGATGTAATATCTTGTCTTTGCAATATCTTGAAACTTGTCGTGTACAAATAAAACTTGGCTAGAGGAGAATCCTCTCAGTTCCCAAAGCTGAAAATATTATAAAAACCATATGAAGATTAAGCTTTTGTTTGTCAACACTTAACGGCTCCTCATTCTGACCTAAAAAGGAACGATTCTGAACCAGGAAATTGTACTAAGCAGTTTCTTTTTCTGCGAAATCTTGGAAATTTTCCACTCAACCTATGCACATAACTCGCTAACGGTAAGAGGTAAAGCAAAAGTTTTAAGACAAAAATTGTTCGTATGAATGAGTTTTATTAAGCAGACAAGAAATTCGATCAATCAACATTTTTACATATCTTCTTTTCGGCACATAAACATGTTTGAAATTAATAATAGGTACGGGAAACATCACACCAAAATCCCCGACATAAATCAGATTTAGCACCTTTGGGCAGAAATTAAGCGTCGTGAAGGAAAAGCTAATTAATAACAGAAGATTTAAAAAGAATATTATATAAGAATTACAGAAGGCGACACTCGATTTTACAGAAGGATTAGTGACAGAAACGTCTACAGACATTGTCATTGCAGCTCGTGTCTATGCTACAAAATATTAGTTATAGGAAATATATGTATCTGTTATATTGTATTTAAGGTAATGTCTAGTGGCTGAATACTTATGTTACTGAAATTTAATGTAGTTTGTGATGTTTGCATTGTTACTTCATTTTTGTTTAATTTTTCATGTCCAATTTTGTTTGTTTTGCTAAAGTGTTTGTGCAAATAAAATTCAAAGCAAAACAGTATTATCTTTTTTGTTTCTTTAACATCTTTTAAAAATGTATTTTAAATTCTACATATAGTAAACTAAGATATATAAAAGAATTATAAAGGGGTTGTTCTCCTATTTTGTAGGTCAAGTTGAAACCGTTTCCTTAGAAGTAAATAAATGCTACTGATAAACCCCTAATACCCTACAATATGCAATTCAAAATTAATATTTCACGAAAATTCATAATCGGATACTCAGAAATTTTCTGGAGAAGAAGAAATCCAATTATCAGTTCGTGGAAGGGAGTTTAACACACTGCTACCGCCAGCGCAAAGTGAAATAAAAAAGAAACAAAAGATGGGAACATCAAACTTGAGAAAGCTGGGATTGAAAAGAGCTGTCGGCATCTCCCGAAAGAGGGATAAAGTTAATGCGAGTCATAGTCGGACGTCTCCCTTCCTCGGTAGCCACTTCTTTACATTATACATATAACAAATAGCCTGCCTAACAAATACCACTATTCATTCACCGGCTTATTGTATTTACTTACGTCGGTTTGTTATTGCCCCATGGCCTGTAATGACCAGCTACTGTGCTTACTTCGTCTCGTATTCGATGGACAGGTATGTATTGGATTTTTCCAGTATTATTAAATAAAAACCTAATGTAATCAAGGAAATGATGACATAGTTAACCTCTAAAACGAATTATGTCGTCAAAGGCGAATTATAAGGATGTCCAAGGCTTACAAATCGGAAAAACTTTGTTAATATATATTTTACAGAAAAAACATATTCTTTATAAAAAAATTCTGCTTTCCTAGAAACGTCCATATCTAAATAAAAAATGTGTTCATTCAAATTTTGTTCTATGAAGTATGAACCGATAATACCACCACAGAAAATAACATGCCATACGTATACTTTTTTAACGTTGGCGTTTGATTGGAGTTTAAATTGTGTTGATTTTCCGCAGCCCAATATCTTGTCTGAGGAGATACGTTACCGTTAAAAATGTTACTTCATCAGTGAAGAAAATTCTTCTATCTTCAACGAACTTCTCTTCAACCCATAAACAAAAGTCTAACCTTTGTGCTTCATCTCCACCTTCAAGAGTTATTGTGGGTTATAACGCAAGATTTTATTGCCCTTATAAATTAGTTGTAATGAACTTTTAGAAAATGTAACGCTCACGAGCCTTTCTTCAAAGACAAGCTCAGATTTTCTTCTACTGGATTCAACGCTAATAATGTCGCAACATCATTTTCGTCATATTTCTTATGTTTTTGCTAGAATTCTAATACTGATGCAGTGTCGTGAAACTTGTTTAAAAGATTACGTAAAGCTAAGTATATTACAGATATATCCCGAAACTTTTGATTAAATAAATTAATGGTGTATCTATTTGAGACTTCTCAAATACCATAGCATTTGACCAGATAAATACATTTTTTGAGCCTCCGTCCAGAAACACTGATTTTGCATTACTTTAAATCGGCCGGAAACTTACCATTCTCCGGCCTAGGCCGGCAAAAGATCACTAAAAGTTGGCAACACTATAATCAAATTACTGACATTTCTGTGATTAATTGTAGATTCGATGACAGATGAATTTTCGTTACACAATCTCTTAAATAATTCAAATTCTTTCCAATTCAATTTTTGGAAGATTTTACAAGTACACTGAGAGAAATAGATTGTACTCTTTAACATAAATATAGTATACTTTAATATATTTTATAGCTCCTATAGGGACAATCATATTTTATATTACCGGTGACAATATCTGTATAGTAAATTTCTGTGAATAGTTTTTATTAACTCGTATGGTAGTCGTAAGTTGGTGTACTATATTTGTATTATTAATTTGAGCATACATGTTAGTAAATGTGAAAAAAATATCTAGTAGCACTGACTATATTTGATAATAACTGTTAAATTTTTTATTGTACCCACTATAATGTAATATTTTACTATGTACGATACATGATGCTCATACTTACTATATAGCCTTGTAGTACTTACAATATTATTTTCTGCTATAATAATCTAACGTCTCTTAGCATTTAAAATAGTAGATAGTAAACAATAATATAATGGATCATATGCGGGCACTATACAGCGATACTTACCTGTAATTTAAAATATAGTACTATACAAGGTTTTACTCAGTTCATGGATAGGGAAAGTGGAATATTACACAATAAAAACTATAATATTGATTTTATTTTTTATTTGACCTTAAAACCATTATTACAAAAATCCAACGTGTATTACTTTCATTAACATAACAATCACTAGTAGGTTAGATTTAGGTTAATGTGCTATCAAAGCATAAAGTACCCACCACGAAGTATATGCATATAATATCTATTACTTGCCTTTCAATATATCAATTAACTCTGGAAACCCGCACTCGATTAAAATGTTTTCCACGTTTGCATCCATTTCTGCTCACGGTGCACAACAATCAACGAGGACGAGACACAAACATACACCGACACGAATACGTACACCTGTATCACACGTACATAACACGTGTCACTGGCAAAACAGTTGATTGGTCGATTTCTTCGGTAAAGATCGACAATGAATAGAGCAAGGGGTGGGAAGAGCGTTACAAACATTTATGTTAGAAATTGAATATGCATCGAATACCTGATAATATCGCAGTCCATCCCAGCGACTATCTATATAATCCACGTCATTATATTATAGGCTTTCAGCAATAGAGTATATTAATTGTTACATCCATAAGATGTAGATGGTAACATCCAGATTTTGCCTCTTACTATAAGCATGATAACATCTGGTTATTTTACTCTTAATACGCCACATATTGTCGTTTTGACAATAATTATGTTAGTAATTAACATAAAGAGATTTACGATCTAATTTCTACAATCCATTTTTCTCAGTGTAATAAATTGTTAATAACTTGTTGCGTAACCTGTGTAATATGAGCTGGGATTTCCATTGCCCTTATTATTGATGAATATCAATATGTACTAAAGTATCTTAATCCGGGTGTCAAACTCAAATGTCATACGTAACATATATTGTCAGCCTGTACTGTTAACGCCCTAGCGTCAATTTTTTTATTTTTATTTTCAATCAAATTAAGATTTGTCGACGCAAAAAATAGTGTGTAACACACGGCCAGAAACTCTTTTGCGAGTATTCGCACTTGTGGGACCTCGTCTTCGCCTCGGCCCCACAAACCGTACTCACACTCGCAAAACTATAGTTTCTGGCCTAGTGATACAAATAACTATTTCTTTACTGAGCATATCGGTCGTTAAAGTTTAAGTACTTTTTGGCATAGCCAAAACTGTCATTAAATTAATTTAATGACAGCGCAAGTATAGTCTACTACGATAAATCCTTAGTATTTCTAGACTTACGGAATACGCACTTGTCTTGCTAAGTTACGTTATCATGAAATTTTATGAACCAAAGTGTTATCTACAAGGGTGACAATGGGAAGTAGATACACTATGTAACTTTCTTATTATTCCAGGTAAAAATTTAAATTTTGGAGCCTATTATAGATTACATTGTAAGTTTTTGGAATAATTCTGAATGTCCAAGTTATTTCAAAACTCACAACGTGATTACTATAAGCTCTCCAAAATTTAAATTTTTATCTGAAATAATAAAAAAGTTACAGAGTGTATTCACTTTCCATTGTCACCCGGTATACAAATAAATGTAATATAACCAATTATTTATTTACTTGTTTATTTCAAAAACTGCTTGTTGTTTAGTTAAAAAATAAATTGCAATAATACTGCATTTATGAGTAATTGTATGTCTATGATCAAATCAAAAAACCTTTCTGGATCTTTTGAAGAAAGCAGAATATTTTATAACTATTTCCTCCTCATAAACTTCTTTCTAACTATCTACACTACATTCGTCTATTTTCAAAAAAGACTTTTATGTACATAAACGCATAGGTACATGATTTTCCATCGAAGTGGCTGGCTAAGATTTTTCAAACTTTAAGTAGAAAACCTGCAGAGTAGCCCTGGTCGATCATAATCTATATATATTTTCAACCTTGCAGCACTACAGGATGTCGGTATCTACCTTTGAATGATAGAAATTTGGTCGATCTAATAAACTTATCGTATGATTTGCGGCCGATTTGTATTACATAGAGTTCCTTATCTCTAAACTCAACCGTTTAGGATATTTGCAATTTTATTGAATTTTGACTTTTGCACTCTTTGAATAATAATCAAGTATTTCTTGGAGCATTGAATATTTGGATATTTAATTAATATCGGTGCACGGAGAATGACATAAATGTTAAATTTGATACCAGCAATCAGTAAACCACATGCAATATGTACGAAAACAAACAAAACTATTTTTTTAACCTTAAAATTGTACATCGTATAGTATAGGTCCTTAGGATGATTGTTCTTGATAGCTTATAAAATATAAGCAGTATCGCGTACAGTTGTCTAAAATACATATATCAAAACTCGTAGTTTTAAGTAAGTAAAACTACTTCTTTCTTTCGCTAAACACTATATTATTTTCAAAATGACGCATTAGGTTTTTTTGCTGTGTTTGATTTTTGTAATTAAGCTATTTATCATTGGCAGTTTACCAGTTATTAGTAAATTTCATTTAATTCTTGAAAATTCTTATTAGAAAGACGCCAGGAAGACATAATTATTATAGGATTATCAATTTGCCTATTAATATTTTCAATCCCTTTACAAATCCAAGCAGTTGAAGCAGTTCGTATCTGGTTTATGTCTTCTTTCTATGTTGCTTAATGACTAGAATCTAGGAGGCGGGTATACAGGGAACAGTGGCGGGTAGCAAAGAAAGTGATAAATGCCGAAAAGGTGAAACGGGCGATTAACTTAAACAAACCACACAAATCGGCAAGATCGGATGGCATTTATTCAAAAGTACGGAACTTTTGTTGCAAAAATTTACTATTTTACTCAGGTGAAGTTTGGCGCTGGATTACATACCAATTATTTTTATTACGGAACCTGGCAAACACGGGATAGGATTTCACTAAAGTCTCTGGTACAGCTGATCAGAATTCAAAATTTTGGTATCCAAAATTTATTTTCTAATTATAAATCGTTAACCATGTTACTTAAAGTTTCGTTGTACTAGTTGGTATTGTGAGACCAACCATCATATTACTTTTGTTTTCTTATCAGATTGTTGTTGATTTCTATGCACTAATACTTGTCAATGTCAAGAAAGAACACAACCAATTTTTATTAACTTCATATAAAAAAAAATATTGTCTACAAAAATAAATATTCTGAACAAACTTCGATGCATTTTCTTCATTTGCCACAGATTATTTTAAAGTATTAGTGAATGCTCTTAAAATTATGTTGACTTTGCAACTAATAGCACATTTGAAGAATTATGTTAAACAAGCTAAAAATCGATACGCAAAAATAAATAAAATTATGTTACCATGCACCATTAAATATAACAAAACTTTGTAAGTTTAGCATATTAGTTGTAAGTTATCTTGTATTATTACGAACCATATACTTTTACATACCTATATACATACACTACCGTTCATACATTTGGGGACGAATAAGAAGAACTCGAAAAACAAATTGTGTTTTATATGGAAGGGTATACATTTCTATATGAACATAATATACAATAGTACTATCTTCTATCTCATAAATTACAAATAACTGTTTGTTTTTATTTTAATTAAAAAAAAACCTGTATTTTTGAATCGTCCCAAGATATATGAACGGTAGTGTATATATATATTGCTATGTTATTTTCTATTAAATATGAATTATCCAAATAATTAACTACTATCCAAATTTATTTCAGTTAGCTTATATAAATGTTTTATATAACTGCATCACTGTATTGTATTTTTGTAAAATTCTGACTAGCAATTTACTTGGTCGTGTAGGTTTTACTAAATGTAACCAGGGATATGGCAACGTATTTGTATTTTTTCAAACTGGTGTTTGTTGTTGGAAATTTTTAATTCGTGGGTATCTGCGGTAACGATATTCCTATTTCTTACTTGGTGTTGCCCACTAGACCTTTCCTTGGTGATGTGTAGTTGTTGAAAATGGAGGAGACTTGTCTTCTTTTTCAATCCTCTGAGAAGTAAAGTATCTTTTTCGAAACATTTATCTAGAAAATCGATCATGTTGAATAATTCAATTTACATACTTTGAATGGTAGAACCTGTTTGGTGTACAATTGTTATGAAACCAGTTAGTTTGATAGTCTGGAATCTTCTCGGAGTTGGTCCTGGTTTTTTGCTATATCCAACATTCGAGGCATTTTGGCTCGTGGTCGTCTGTTGGTGTTTGGACAGTTCACGAGAGCTGAAATGACTTCATAATAATTTTCTTGCTATGAGTTGCCATACTGAATTATGAAAGGCCGTTAAGATTTTGATAGGAAATTTGAATTTCCTACACCACACGTAATAAACAATGCAAATATCATATTTTTAATACTATCAGTTAATATAGTCTTCTGTGTGCAGATTATTTAATTTATATTCTAACATTTGACATTTAATATTACCGAAACCACAATTTTTCTTCTCTTCGTTCTTTATTATATGCGATATCACCATGTGCTTGATGTAGGTGCCAGTTGTTAAATAACATGTTTTATCAGATGACAGAGAAGATCAATAATCCAATTAGCAATAACAGTTGTACGATAAAGGTAATGCCTGTTTGCGAAAGAAGACATTGTTGCTGGACGAGTTAGGCATGTTGGAATTTTAAATAACGTCGTATCCGTGATAAGAAAACGCCTGTATCACAATTAATTAGCGCCATGACAGAAGAGTGGCAGGGTAATCAAGAAATTTTAATTAATGCATGTCAATCCGTCCGTACACCGGTCTAATTAGAACTATAAGTGAGTTAAGTATGTAATATACTTTGCCAGATAAGTAGTGAAGGAGATCAGCTATAACATATCAGAAACTCGTATGCCATTTTAATTATGTCGCCATTTTCACGGGTAATTTCGCTAGGTGATACATTCATAATATAGTTATAAATTGAGAAACTAGAAATATACGCGCCCCTTTAGAGTAGTAAATAATTAAAACCAATAAATTGAAACCTCTGAAATATACCATACGGATTCTCTATACCTATTTTGCAGGTCTCAATGTTTCTTCAGTGTATTTAAATATATTTTAACATTTTACAAATGAATAAAATTACCTAGCCATTCTATTGGTATGTATTAGTTATGTTCTTAAGTACCCCACCTTTTAACAAATGCTACAAAAGGAAGCTTAAAAGTATCGTATACCTACGAATAACAATTAGACAGTAAGCTGTTTTTGTCGGAAATCACGACAGCATAATTAAAACAGGACCTCCCACGGTTCCACTTTAAAACGATAGCAAAGATTATGTATGTACCGAGAACGGGAATGGTAGCGTTAGAGGAAGAGCATAGCTTTCGAGCTTTAGCCGTGGCGGTTGGACTTCCCGCAGCGTAAGCAACGGCCTCTGAAAAAGAACTACTGATAGCGGTATCTATTCACCCATATGATTGTTATACCAAATAGTACAAAAGTTGAACTCCTGCCATTTGCTACCGTTTTTTCGGCCCGCCACCGACTCGGAATTTATTCAAGAATTAGTGTAGCACTGATCCGTACGTCACACTTCGTCTCATTTTGACATCTTTCGGCTTAGTACGCTTAGTATCCAGATATGTGATATACAAAATGCCAGATGAAGCTGACATTAACAATGTTGATTTTAAAATGCGTGTATATGGCATTTCATGGTTCTCTTTTTTCCTATGGCATCCACATAGTTCTCAGCGAATGTATGGTATAATGGTCTATAAAGAAAAGAATTTACTTTCATCCGCTGCAACAGAATTTTATGTTACTGTATCGTATTCATAATTAGTTGGATGGCGTCTCATGATTTCGTTTTCTTAACCATCTAGAGATTTATTTTTCTTGAAAATAATTTGGATATATATTATTATAGGAGTTTATTATACACAGTTTTATACCATTACTGCTAAAGATATAATAAACACAAAAACGATATTGGCAACAAGAAAACGTTTTGGTTTAAGAAGGTTATAAAGAAAACCGCCAATAATTCTTTTATTACTTACAGGAATGATAAATTTGTATGAGAATGACGCACTCAACTTTAAATTATACAGTACAATATCAATACTAGTATCGAAGCGGTAACAGTTGACAAAGTGTTATTAAACATTTCGTCATATCTTACCACCAGTATTGTGGCTCAGTTTTTGTTCAAAAATTTTGCTTAAGCTAGGGATGCCTAGGAACGTCCGCGCGCGGAAACCGATTGCCCGTCCATATAAAACACATTAAGCGACTTTCAATTTCCGCGCGCGAACGTTGCTTGGAATCTCTAGCGTTACCAAGTGCAATGGGTCTTCACGTGCTTTTTCATCGATTAACGATCACTCAGTTTTCCTTTTAATACTTAAACGTTAGCATTTCAAGTAACAAATAGACGGAATATACAATAACCCCACTGTGTGTAAGCACAAGTCCACAAATAAATGAAAAATATGATGCAGAACTATTGAAATGCAGGTGTGCATAATGTCATTCTCTAAGATGAAAATCTTTTACATGAACAACAAAGCATTCACCAATCTTCGAGTTATTTTAAGAGAAAAAAATTGTAGTGTGTATAAATATTCAACACTGACGAAATGAATGTGTTTGTGAGAGTTATACAAAAAATGTCTGTCATTTTAAATATTTACCTACCTATACTTTCACACAGTTTTCTGTAAACGCTTAAATTTTTCAACAGTGCGCCTTAGCAATCAAGCAGATATAATCATGCCGATAAATATAATATCAGTTCTAAACTTGCGCATTGCTAAGCAATTAAATATTTAAGAATGCAAGTTCGATTTGCGGCCGAAGCAGTTTAGTATATAATTCTGGATAAATATTAGTGTCAATGGGATGTTTGGAATTGGATTATCTTTCAAAATCTCAGCAAAAATGGCACAATACGTCAAGTCAGTGTCTATATGTATCAAGGTGTATTCTCCCAACTCAGAAACAAACAAAAAAGTTTATAGGCAACAATTGATAAGGACCATAGCTAAGTACTGCTAATGAAAGAAAAATTACTGCACTTTCTTTGTATCTTCGTTTTGTTTAAATATAATTTATAAATTGTAATAAAATATAGGAAGTTGTTACAGTGTTCTATATATTTATCTATATAGACTGTATTTCCTTAAAGTGACATTTGTTATTACATAGGAACGCAAATATGTTTTCAGTTTTTTTGACAAGGAAAAAAAAAGTTAAGAAATAACATAAAGATACAGAAAAAGTCGCGCAAAGTCAATTTTAACTATTTTTATTAATAGTTGTATTGTTGCAAAGATGAGCAGAACTACAATAGAAATGCTAAAAAGTGTCTATTTGCACTATTTCCATATTGTTCTAGGGCAAGCGTGTCAAACTCAAAGCCTGACATGGGCCAAATAAAAAGGATTTGAATAAATGTGGGCCGCAAAAAAAACTTCAGAATCAATTTTTATATAAACATAACTTTATTTTGAAAAATTTAGTATAGAAAAAAAAACAATATAATATTAATGTTTTCTTCCGGACACTTGACATCTTTTTCCTGCTACTATCTTTCCTACTTCGGGGACAATCTTGTCCGCAGTGATTACTTTCAAAACTGACCCAAGGTGAATGTCAGTTATTCTGGATCTGATAGGAGATTTATTTCCTTTCATAATTGTAAATAACTGCTCACACCGGTAAGTACTTCCAAACATGGAAATAATTTCGTATGCAAATTTTCGAGTATTTTCAAACCT
This sequence comes from Cetonia aurata, assembly GCA_949128085.1. Lineage (NCBI taxonomy): Eukaryota > Metazoa > Arthropoda > Insecta > Coleoptera > Scarabaeidae > Cetonia > Cetonia aurata. Next base: position 8,422,559 of record OX421885.1, read on the forward strand.
GGCAGGTAAATACTTGTAAAATTCAGGTACGCTAACTTCACTGAATTTTGCCTTTAAATCTGAATCACACTGTATCTCAATTACCTCCATTTGCATTTGGTTAGGTACTGATTCTATATTTATAGAATAAATCGAAGAGAACAAAGACAACTTGTTTTCCAATAATTTAAAATCGGCAAATCTTCTTTCAAATTCATTTGTAAGGGTTAAAATTTTTTCAGCGTATTTTTTATATGACGCAGTTTCACCTAAACTTGATTTGTGCATGTTGGATGTCGGAAAGTGTGTTAAATCTTCATTTTTTAACTGCTTCTCCCATAAAAGTAGCTTACATTTGAATGCTTTAACTTGATCACACATGTTCGTAATGATCTGATCTTTTCCTTGCAGTTTTAAGTTTAAATCAGATAAGTGTTTTGTTATATCAACCATAAAGGACAAATCTTGTAACCATATTTTGTCAAAAAACAGGCTTGCATCTTGATTTTTACTTATTAAGAACTGGCATATTTCTTCTTTCAAGCTCCAGAATTGTTTAAGAACCTTGGAGCAGGATAGCCAACGCACTTCGGTATAATACGACAAACCGGAAACATCGGTGTCTAATTCACTTAAGAATGCAGAGAACTGTCGCTGATTTAAGCCTCGAGATTTTATGAAATTAATAATTTTTTTGATAGGTGTTAGCACATGTTCCATGTTCATTACCTTCGCGCATAATACTTCTTGATGTATAATGCAATGCGTATGATGAATCTTAGATTTATCAAAAGTTTCACTTTGTTTCTTTTGCAGCAATGTCACGAAACCATTGTTTTTTCCGGTCATCGAAGGAGCTCCATCTGTAGCTACAGAAGTTAATTTTGACAGAGGTAGATTGTATTTTTGCAGAGTTTCAAATACACAATTAAATATATCTTGTCCTGTACAAGTGTTATGCATCGGAACTAGTTCTAATAATTCTTCAAAAATGTTGAACTCCGTGTCGCAAGCACGAAAAAACACAGCTAATTGAGCTACCCCCCCAATGTCTGTACTCTCGTCACAGGCAATGGAAAAAGCTTCGAAACTAGGTGATTTTGCTTTGATTTGAATACTTCAATTGTCGGCCAAATCAGTAACTCTTTCTGCAACTGTATTTCGAGACAAAGGGATTGCTTGAAAGGCCGTCACACTACCTGGACAAACAATTTCTGCAGCTTTAATTAGACACTCCTTTATGAAGTCACCTTCAGTAAAAGGTTTCGAGTGTTTAGCTATCAACTCCGACAAGACGTAACTAGCATGCACTGCCGCTTCACTTTGTTGTGGTATTTTAGTAAACATTAACTGTTGTTTCTTCAGTCCCATCTTGAGCTCTTTCAACTTATCTTTTCTCATTAATCCCTCGTAATTTTTATACATTGATTTATGTTGTTCATAATGCCGGCTAATGTTGTATAATTTTGGTACACTAATAGCATTGTTACATATCAAGCAGATTATTTTACTTCGCAGCAAAAAAACTCCAGTTCCCACTTTTCTTGGAAATTTCGATGTTCGTCTGAAATTTTTCGTTTATTTTTACTACCACCTGGTTTCGGTAGAGACATGCTAAATACAAAGAACTGAAATAAAAGAATAATTGTTTTAAAGTTCATTAAAATAATAGAACATTTTAATAAATATTATTTTTTTTCTTAAACATTACTTACCAGCCGCGGAATAATTGCACAAATTAATAAACGTTCTCCGAAAGCGAAATACAGGGTTAGTAAAAAGTCCCGGAACGGTCGAATAACTTTGTTATTTGAAAATTATGATTTCTGAAATTTGGTATGGGGGTATAGTTAATATAAATGCATTTTATGCAATACAGTTAATATTTTTTTCACTTCCGGTTTAATCGGCAATACGTCCAACTTTTTTTTTTTAAATGGAACGCCCAGATTTTTTTAACACTTTTGAATGCAAAATAAAAAACTACGTTCAGGAAGTATTAAGATGTTTATTTTTATTCACAAGAAAACAGTTAAAAAATTAAAAAAGTGTCCTAATACAGAAAAATCAAGATACCTGTCTATTCAGGTTGCGATTACAATAATTGTTCAAAATGCTCTCCATTTACAATTTGACAAAAATGTAAACGGTCAGTAAAATTTCTTATTGAATTTTGTATTTGTTCTGGAGTGATGTGATTGGCTTCTTGAACTATTCTCTCTTCCAATTGTTCAAGATTATGGGGACGACTTTTGTACACTTGACATTTCATGTGACCCCAAAAGAAAAAATCTAATGGTGAGAGATCTGGCGAACGTGCTGGCCATTCGATTGCTCCTCTACGTCCGATCCAACGTCCCGGAAAAATTTCATTCAAATAATCGCGGACATTATGGGCAAAATGGGGGGGAGCTCCATCTTGTTGAAACCAAAAATGTGCATTAGGGTGATCACCTATGTTTGCATTTGGAAAGAGGGCCGCAAGTGCTGGAACAACCTCATTTCGCAATAAATTTAAGTAGACGTTGCCAGTTAAATTTCCTCTTATAAAAAATGGTCCTATGATGTTGTTTCCAACAAGACCAGCCCAGACATTCACCTTTTGAGGACGCTGTGTATGGACTTTTTCAATCCAATGCGGGTTTTCAATTGACCAGTAGCGACAATTATGTCTGTTCACAGTGCTGTTGAGACAAAACATTGCCTCATCTGAAAAAATGATGTGATCTAAAACATTAGGCTGCTGCTCGATCAATTCCGTCATTGTTTCGGAAAATTGTAGTCTACGATCTGGATCATCTTCAGTTAACTCATGGACGGGATACATTTTATAGGCTTTCATTCTTGCTGATTTAAGAATCGTATGAGCAGATTTTTGAGAGATCTCATGAATTTGACCTAATTCTGTTGTGGACACGTGATGATTTTCTTCCACTGTAAGTAACACATTCAAACTAGTTTCTTCATCTGTTGCTGTTAATGGACGTCCCCTTCTAGGTAAATCCTTCACCTGACTAAAGACTTCAAACTTTTGAATTGTTCGGCATACCGTACTTTTACTAATGTGACGATCCGGATAAACAGTATTAAACAAAATACGAACCTCTTCAAAAGAACGTTGACGATCACCGTACCCACGCATCATTAATATCTCAATTCGTTCTGATTCAGTAAGTTTTTCTGCCATTTTCAAATGTGTCAATGTTTAAAATAAGTACCTAAATTTATAGCGATGCAAAAGTTAAAACGCTTTTAAAATTGTCAAATGTGACGGCAAAAAGAATGCAAACACTAAACAACAACTTTTTTCAAAGGTACCTTGATTTTTCTGTATTAGGACACTTTTTTAATTTTTTAACTGTTTTCTTGTGAATAAAAATAAACGTCTTAATACTTCCTGAACGTAGTTTTTTATTTTGCATTCAAAAGTGTTAAAAAAATCTGGGCGTTCCAAAAAAAAGAAAGTTGGACGTATTGCCGATTAAACCGGAAGTGAAAAAAATATTAACTGTATTGCATAAAATGCATTTATATTAACTATACCCCCATACCAAATTTCAGAAATCATAATTTTCAAATAACAAAGTTATTCGACCGTTCCGGGACTTTTTACTAACCCTGTATAATTAACTAACGGTACTAACCAAACAGATCACTTCGTAGAAGACTACTGATGTACTAACCATACAGTTGTATGGCAGAACAAAGCTATTTATTGCTAGTGACGGGAAGGGGGGTGCGCCTGCGTGTAAGGTAAGGTGACACTATTTTTACATACCGTTATTTGGCCTCGGCCGCACAAATAAACGTTAAGGGCCGCATGCGGCCCGCGGGCCGCGAGTTTGACACCCTTGTTCTAGGGATACGGAGAAACCGTGCGAACATCGAAATTGGTTTGTAATTGTTGTAGAAGAAAGTCATAAAGATGATAGGTAGGCGAAAGGAAATACTTGCTGCTTGCCATCCCAATGGTTTGAAGACCGAAAGACAGAACTTCTCAACTATAGGGTAGGGAACCTGAGGTCCTATAACCTTTTATCTTTGATAAAAGGAGCACAATCAAACAGTTGGACTACATTTGGTAATATGAAGTCGTCTGACCATACAAATTTTCGCTGTGTTGGACTTGAGCTTATAGGCAGCAGTCAAAGTCCTGGAGATGTGAAATTTGCAGATATATGTAAGAGCTGTAGGACTACATTAAGTATGCTGATGTTTTACGGGTAATGAAGCTAATTCATCGTCCAGACAGGGAGGATGAATGTAGAGATGTAGTAGATGCCGTAGCGCGGAAAGTTCTAACGTTTTTTTTTTTTATGTGCAGTGGCAGCGATGCTCTGGCTATAATATTTAATTACACATGCTAAACCAAATGATCTGATTTGTGATTTACATCATGTTGACAACAATAAAAATATCTGAAACAATGATAGCAAAAAAAGGAACGAAGAGATGATGCCATTCTTTGCGAGCATAAAAATAATCTGTTTCTCAAATGACATCAGTGGCTTATACTCAACAATGTATCAACTATGCGATAGGAGTGAATGGCGACGGTTCCAAATACAGTTTAAAAGTGACTATCTTCCATATAGAAGTACACTGATAAAGATTTTTGCGTAAAATTACCATGCTGATCGTCTTGAACAATCATGTAAATACACAAACAAAATGTAAGTTTATAATTCAATGTATAAATACATTTTGCATGTAAAACGGGTTACTTACATGGAATTGGAACATAAAATTATCTATACATACTTGGCTAAAAATTAAAGTAATTCTTATAAATTGCGGTCTGTCAGCATACTAATTAATGATGCATAATAATATTACTTTTTAGTAAGATAACTTGACGTGCAGAGGTGTTTCAAATGCCTATGCAAAAATAAAATTGGCATGTAAAACATACATATTACTGAAAAAAATATATATTCGTTAACGTATTACTACATGCAGTTTGTAGAAGCTGTCAAGATTACCACATGAAAACTGTAAATTTATATTACTGTCTGCATTCAAACAAAAACTATGGATTTTTACATTTATAAATATGGATTTAGGGCGTTACAACAATAATCACATAATACGACAGTATTAGCCATGTAAAACAGCTGCAAATTTACACACATCTTTGTCAGTATATCTAAGAAACCAGCAACTCAATTCCTCATGCCGCCGACACCCACGAAACGATGGAAGAAAATTTACAAAGAATTAAATACAAGGAACATAAATAGAAATTTTACGACGATTCGAAGTTCTACGTATTCAAAAAAAAATAATCCATAGTTATACAACTCTTGGTTTCCGTTGGAATCGCGTCGTAATACTTCTTCTGGCCAACGTTTAGTCCACTCTTGCACGGGCCATCTTCAGGGTTCCTTCTTTCGTCGCTGTTGATCTGAAACTGAAGAACTGATGTACTTATCTGGGGGTAATATTTACGGTTCAGTGGGGCGTACCGGTTACGGTTGTGTTATCTGCATTTGCTGAACAGAGACTGGCGACCGGCCACCAAATACATTTCAACTTTATCCAAATCATATCCCGAAATCTCCATTATTATAACCGCAAAACCCGAGAATCCATTGAAATCCATAAATATCATAATAACCTTAACCGTAACGACTGTTATTTCCTACACAGCATCTGAAAATGCCTACTTTCTAAGCAATCCAACCGTAACCGGTAGGCCCCACTGAACGGTAAGTATTACCCGCATATAAACTCATCACCATGTGTCAGTCCTTCAGTTTCCGTGTAAGTTTAATCAAAATGCAGTCACCTTTTTTATTTATAGGACAGCCGTGCAATTACAAGGCAATATTCACCAAGAAATCAACATTTTTCTAGCAAAGACATTGTTATAAGAACCAAAGGCAAAATAATATAAACGCCGTATAGTAACACTGCATTCTATTTTCTGTCATTGTCATTTTATTTACTTTAAAAACCTGACGACCTAGGACAAAAATCTTCTGGATGATTTGGTCCAAAACCACAAATTCCTTTGTTGTAATATATAAGTACATCCCATGCTTCATAGAAGAATATTACATTCCCATTGTTTCTACTTTAGTTACACATACCATAGGATTCGAGCAGTTCAAGAGTAAGTTTCTACGAAGTAAGATCTAGAGACCGTTGTTGATCACTCACTGAAAGAAATAAAAACATTATTTCAACATTCTTGCAGTATTAACTATTAAGAATGATTTAACTATTAAATGGAGAAGGAGAAATAAACCAAAACAAATTAAATTAAAAATGTATAAGATTGAAATAACAATTTTTTTACTTATAACTATTTATTTACATAACAATATACACAACAACAAATATACAACGAACCAATAACAATGCCGTTGCAAAATGTACGTATGTATGGTATTCACGCTCTCTTCCTCGCCTCGAGATTATTGAGCTGGTGGCCCCGTCCCGGACTATCGATATTGAGAGCGCTGTGGTCTTTTGGTTTTTGGTTTTTCTCTGTTTAACGGTTATTGTCTGTCAGGATTCTTTTTTTGATCTCTTTTTTAAACTGTGCGTGTTTTAATTCATTAATCTCTGTGGGTAGATTATTATAATGTTTGATTGCATCTATGTTTGGGATCTTTTTATACATATTGCTGACTATTCTTTCAGTTCTTTCATGTGAGTGTCTTCTTGTGTTATGATTACGTATTTCTCTGTTGTTTTTTAGTTTGCTGTTGGTTTTTATTAATCCACTTTTCATCTTGTGTATAAGAATTATTTTTTTTAAGATGGTTAGTTGTCTTATATTTAGTTCTTTCGTAAACTTCTAGTGTAGGTGTTTTTTTCTTTAATCTATGTAATATCTTCAAAATCTTATTTTGCTGTCTTTGCAGTTTGTGTATATTACGTTTCGTAGTGTCACTCCATGCATTTATCATGTAGCTAATGTGGGATGTGAAAAGAGCATGATACAGTGATCTTTTCAGGCATTCTTATTTTGGCTACACCTGCTATGGTTCTAATGGTTTTCTTTTTCGTGAGGTCTTTGACGTGTCCATCCCATTTTAGGTTTTTTTTGTATCGTTAATCCTAGGTATTTTACTTGAGTGGTTTCCTGAATTATTTGGTTTTTTATTCTGATATTAAAAGTAGTGGTTACTCGTCTTTTTGTAAAAACTATATATTTTGTTTTACTTTCGTTTATTGTTATGAGGTTTTTTTTTTAATGGCACTCGGGATCTAAGCCCATATGCCTGTTATGAGGTTAATAAAACACCATTCCTCTATTTTTGTAATGTCCTCGTCTATGTATTGTTGTAGTTTTTGATCGTTATGATTTGTCCGTGTGTTTTGGTAGTGACTACATCATTTGTATACATTATATACAGAATGGGTGGTAGGTTTCCACCCTATGGGATTTCATATTCTGCTGTAAGTTGGTCGCTTTCAGAGTTATTAGTGTTTGTGGTCTGGATTCTGTTTGACAAATATATTTGTTTTAAGTGTAAATTTAACATTCAAGGGCATTGCTTGTATTTAAAAATAAATGTCCATTCAGTTAACAATCATTTTTGGTGTCAGTGCCAAATGACCGCGTTTTGCGGAGGTCCATCATACAGGTAGGTTCAGTTGATGGTACCATTTTTACGTAACTTTGTTAAAGCGTTTTGTGAAAAGAAAAAATCATAATGCGCACTAGACTCGAAACCTACAAAGCGTTTGAATGACTGAGATCTTCTTCCTGAGTAATATATGATATATTTCGTAGCAGTGGCTTGATTTGGGATTTATTTAGGTCTTTAAATTACAATGTAATAAAGTAAATTCTAAAAGTTCTAAATCCTTTTTCGCCAAATCCTTCAGCTACATATACTTGAAATAATATGAATAAAATAATAATGGCTAATAAAAATGAAAGTAAGCAACTATTATGTAGTCTAAAAGTAGGTCTTTAAGCATTTTACAATGTAATTTTGTGTTTAACAATATGAATTAGGTTACCATATTTCCTTTAATAATTTTCATAGCACGGAAGTAAGCGTAGAATGATTTTTTGGTTTGTTTCTATTGCCCATTGTTCAAATTTCATTATTAATTAAATTCAAATTGAATAGATCGTTTCATTAGATTGATTTTTTTATTTCTATTGACATAAAAAAAAGTCCTATAAAATGTGTCATGTGTATTTACCCTTCTAAAGAACTTGCTTCCATGCACTAAAACACTTTTGTTTAAAAATGAAGAATATAATAATAGTAGGGCTCATTGTCGTACTGTTTTACGTTTTATGTGTGTTTGCCGATGAGAGTGGTAAGTAATGACTTATTTATATACAATGATATTTGGTGTGAATCCCCTTCAAGTGTAAAGTGCCCTGATAAAGGTTTTGATGTTTTGTTGAAACGATTCCAAACATCTATACAAGAACTTTATCCAATCTACGGAACATTCTATTTCGTCCAATCCTAATGGCTTCTGGTAATTTGTTAATTCAAGAAAGAATGAGAAAGGTATTCCTAGAACTATGAGGGACGAACACGGTAATATTTTTGATAACCCAAATTCCATTGTGGACGTTCTCCAGATGTTCTTCCAATCGGTATATCATCCAACTACTCCAGCTCCATTAGCTGATACTTCGGGATTGGCAACCGGATGTGTTATTGATCTCAAATCTATAACACAAAATGATATCTTAAATGCTATCAAATCACTGAAGGATAATTAGATTGCCGGGGTGATAATATTCCAGCTTTCATTGTCAAGGACTGCGCTCAGGTTTTTGCTTCTCCACTTTGCTATTTCTTCAATCTTGCTCTTAAGACGTCTAGTTTCCCAACTGTGTGGAAGGTTGCCAAGTTGGTGCCTGTTTTCAAGAGTGGTGACGATCATGTTATTTATATGTATACATATTATTGTAAAAAATACCGTAAAAAGCTCGTCTCATAATGATTTGTAATGCTCGTACATTGAATCACTCGCATTACATAAAAGTCTTTGAGACACTTGTGTTTTAAATTACTATATGGTAGTGGTGGGCACTATCGATATTTTCAACTATCGATAGTACTATCGATAGTCGGACCAACTATCGATAGTTATCGATAGTCGACTATCGATAGTTGACTATCGATAACTATCGATAACTATCGATAACTATCGATAACTATCGATAACTATCGATAACTATCGATAGTCGACTATCGATAGTTATACTAATGGAAATTGTCTTAACACTAGTATTTTGGTTCATTGTTTTATCATCAAATTCAAATTCAATTTATTGCCATTTGTAAAGAACAATGTATCGTCAATATATACATGTATATAAATATAATAAAAATTTAATAAAAATAAATAAATAATAGTGTACGAAACCGCGTCAACTTCAATAGCCATATCTCAAAAACTAGTAAAAGTAAATTTATGGGAAACCTTTGATTCAAAAATTAAAACTTTTAAACAACAGTCGACATCAGAAAGCAAAGTGTCGGTATTATTAAATAAGTATATTGAGTTTCCTTTTGAACCCAGAAAAAATAATCCAATTTTGTTTTGGTGCAATAACAAACTAATGTTTAACAATTTAGCAGATATTTCACTAAAATATTTAACAATTCCGGCAACGTCGGTTCCGTCGGCAAGAATATTTTCTAAGGCTGGGCTTCTCACCCACAGCAAAAGAAACAGAATTAAAGAAAAATATTTGAACATTTTAATATTTATAAACAAAAATTTAGATATTGTTTAGACTATGACCGTTTTTTTGAGGCATTTTAAATATAAACAGAATTGTATTTATTTTATATATTAGAATGTTATTTACTTTTTATTTTTAAATTATATTTATTTTCAATTTTATTTTATTTATTTCAATTGTCATACCCATATTTGCTTTGTGAGAATGTGAACGCCAGCATTGAGCATTTACATATACTATAATCAGTAAGTTAAATAATTTTTTTTTTAATTTTGAAAAAAAAATTTAAAAATTTTTGTTGACTAATAATATCAGGGATTCAGAAGTCGCTCACTGTAAGTACTTGTCAGAAGACTGCAAAACCAATTGCGCAAATTTTCACATAAATTATACCATATATTACTGTTATGATTGTAACGCAATTAATTATTCTCATTATATTGCTGTAAAATATAATTTATTATGTATCTACACGTTTAGTTATCTTCCCGACTTACATTCACTTACTTTTGGACCATCCATATTATCATCTAAAAGCACTTTTCACGCTATTTTTAGTTATACAAGACAGTTCTCAAAATTACATCTCGCGAAAAAAAATTGTTAGACACTATCCGTATATCAATAGACGGACCAGGTCTCATTAATTGGCTAATTTTTATCAATACTGAACTAATCCATTTCTAAAATAAGGGATTTACATTATTTTACTGTCGAATATTATGTCATCGATAATTATCGTTTGTCTACTATCAGCAATTATCGATAGTTCACTATCATTCGATTTCATATCGATAGTGGACTATCGATAGTTACCGATAGTCAACTATCGATAATAATCGATAGTCAACTATCGATAATTATCGATAGTTATCGATAGTTCACTATCGATAGTTATCGATAGTCAACTATCGATAGTCGAAACTATCGATAGTTATCGATAGTCGCTATCGATAGTGCCCACCACTACTATATGGCCTTCGTCAACTACAAACATAACAACACCTGTTAACCAACGCAGCAGTAGGTTAATTTTAAGCTTTTTCTGCCCTGCGATGACGCGCACTACATTTGTTCATTTCACTTACTCCCAGTGTATAATTTCCTTTAATTTAGTAAAAAAGAAAACACATTTACCGGTATATTTATTGCTGTTTTAATTGTTATTATCGACAAACCATCACAATTAACATTCACTTTTACATAGAGTAGATTTGGCAAAATGCAGTGGTACCAATCCACATCTACAGACACCGACATATTTTTGTAAATAAGATTTTCGAAATATTTTCTCAGCCAAAAAATGTATTGCAAATGTCGCGCGTTAGGTGATTTACAGCGCTCTAACTCTTTCAAGTAACCGCCATCGATTCATGCCTGAAATTCAATTGTCGCACTGTAAGTGATACCTATCGCATCCCAATGTAAATAGTTATTACGAACTGGTTGATATAAAGTGCGATTTTCCAAGAATTTTTTTTTTTTGTTTATTAGGAACATTAAAAGTAAAAGTTGTAAGAGGTGCAAATGTGTGTAACAATTTCCAATAACGGTTGAATGTAATTTTTTATTACCAGTTATATTATTCTGTTGTAGGCCTTACATATATACGAAAATTTTGACATATAAAATTGTTCTTTTGCACAATTTCAGATCCTCGCTGCCTCACCTATTCGAAGGATCTCAAGACATGCATGTAGATATAGGATTTGACCAGAAAGTTGCAGGAGGTGCAGTTACTACGACAAGCCCTAGGATTACGTAAAATGCTTTATAACATACCTTCAATGTATTGTCTTCTAAAATTGGTTTTAATAAATAATAAACTATTCATGTTATTTTATATTTACATTTTATTTTCAATTTAATTTTAAACAAATCAAGCTTTAGACCAAAACTTGGGGGTTTAAAAATACAATATTATTGACTTATTGTCAATAAAAAAAACATTTTATAGAGGATAACAAAAATCCCAAAAGAAAGGTGAAAAAATTCCTTACCACAAAATTAATTATATATATAATTTTGTGGTAAGGGATTTTTTCACCTTTCTTTTGGGATTTTTGTTATAGTGTTCAAGCCACGGTCTCCACCCATCACAGGATATAGAGGATAAACAAAATAATAAAATTTTTCCGCCAATGCTCGGCTTACAATTTATAATTGAAGAGGATTTTCGTTTTTCACCGCGGTTTTCCTAAGTGCTTTACTGAAATAGTATGATTTTTAATATAGAAAGATATTGTTTCTTTTACATAATTATTTAGCAGGAAATAGGGTTATGAGTTCTTAAAGTACATAGCTACATAGAAACTCGATAAGGATATATTTACCTTAGAAACCTTACATGTAATTTTTTGATCACTTGTTCTTTATAAAGAATTCAACAAACAAATAGAAGCTTTATAGATTTAAACCATAGAAAAAAAGTGGAATAGTTTGAATATAAATTTTAAGAGTTCCAGTTCGTTCCATAGTATATATATTTTTTTCTTGTCGTGTACTCTATTATTCTAAAGGCTGCGATATGTGCTTTTAAAAAGAAATATAAATTACAACAAACAACTTTTGAGAAAACGTACTTAACACAACAATGTCTTATAATGTTTTGAAACGATAATGAATACTAAAATTTTCAATTATTTTTAAAAAATTAATTTACTATCGAAACATTTTGTTCCAAAATGTTCAATCAACATAACTTTATTTAATTTTATTAACGAAATTTACAGATAACTTCACAATCTAACGCCTTGCATAGCAATGCTAAATAATTTATTGAAAACATTCGATTGTGTTGATCATCCCATATTACCATATAAGTTGGAAAGATCCGGTATTTGTGGGTCAACTTAGAAGTTGTTTAAGTCATACTTAACTTATCGGGACCAAAAAGTTGTTTGTAATAATGTGTACTCAGATAGATGTAGTACTTCAACTGTCAGTAACGTTATCACGTTTTATGTTGATAATATATTGGTAACCTCTAATATCCTTTGCTAAGCTTTTTGCAGAAGTGGGTAGAGTTTTTGTATTAAGAACTGGACGGGCCTTAACAAATTATTAATCAATTCCGATAAAACTTACCTTATTTTATTTGATAGAGATAAATATGGTATCTACAGTCTTAGGTACTCTAGATTAAATAATAAATTTACTCATTTTACTACCTCAGCGAGGGTCTTGGAAAGACATATCGATGAGCAGGATAATTAGATTAACAGTGTTGACATACAGTGTGGTGAACTGTTGCAAACCTGCCATGCTCTTTATAATCTCAGAAGATGTTGCAGTTGTGAGATTTGGAAAAGCTTTGATACGCCAACTTCTATTACCATTTACATATTATACCACAGTTACAAAAAGAGCAATAAAATTGTTAGAAAGAATTGTAGGACAATTTTCTACAAAATATGATAAAATGTTTTACCATATTTTACAACTAGTAAATGTAATAAATTGCGCATGATGAAGTGGAAATTCTGTGAAAGATTTTTGACGATTATTTACACTTAGAAAACTGTCTAATAGCTAGAAAGAAAAATATTTGTAGTTACTAATGCAGTTAATTACCTCTATAATAGAAATGTATAACGATCGGTTTAATATCAGCAATTAAAAATGTTTGTTGATTATCTGAAACTGTATTATAGCAAAAAGATGGCGCTTGTTTCATAACCATTGGAATTTTTACTCATTGTAAATTGTGTTCGGTAAACGCGTCAATGTAGTATTTATTTGATGCTTAACCTACAGTTGATATCGTATTATAAAAGGTACTGTGGTTGACAATCGCTCACATTACGCGAATTACGGGATGCTTCCACACCGATATTCCGCAGATAATGGTCGGTCTGATCTCTGCAATCACACCCAATGCGACGGCAATTCGCGCGCAGTCACAGGCTAATAAAATTATACGTAACTATATTAATTATTGCAATATTGTAGTTGATTTGCATGAAAAATCTTGTTGACAAAATTTACTACAGAAGTTTATAATATTTTAGTGGATTGCTTGCAATTTTTACCAACGTACTGCTGTGGTCTGGCAACCCGGTTTGCGTAAATTCAGTTTCTTTTTCTTGTTAATTCCGTTAAGAGTTTTTCAATGTTGCGAGAAATTTCAAATTGTTTTATTTTTGTCTAAGAGAGTTAATGTTTTGGATTGTTTAATTTGTTTATTTTATTGTTCAGTTATTTATTTTAATTTCATTCTTTTGTACATTTTGCTTTCACGGGTATTGTATATATTGTTTTGTTTTTGCGAGTTCGGATGTTTGCGGACAGCTCTTGGTGCGTTGTTTCGCACGCACCCGGAGAATTTTATACTTATACGGTTGTTTGAACCGTGTAAGAGCAGTTCCCTGATAACACGTGTAAGTAGAGATATATAAAAATTTGTATTTCATTTCTGCCATTTTGAGATTTTTACTTTCAAGCATTGAATTCACATTTTTGAATTAATATCGTTAATCATGGAACTCATTTAATAATAATTGATATTGTATTTTTGTGTATACAATTTAGATATAAGATCTGTTATTATTTTTACGTGCAGGAAGATAGTTTAAGTTTAAAAGAGTAATTTTTTTAGTTCGTTGTTAATTTTTCTGTTTTGTAATTATTTATTAATCACCTCGGGTTGGGTGAATAAAAGCATTGTGCTTGCTTTTAATTTTTATTTATTTAAATTACTGGAATTTTCGTCGTGCGAGCTTCACACGACAATCGTTACGTCCACGTCTCGTCAAAGTGTGGCCCTACAGGTAGGTATATAAGTTATGTCAACAAAAATTGTATAACGAAATTGCGCATTTTTTGCGATAAATGCACTAATTTTCGTCAACATTTTAGTAGGAAACTTTAATAGAAGTTGTGCTCGTTCCTATATGTTCTACAATATTTATTGTACTAAACTTGATTGTTGTTTTAAAATTTACAATTTTTTTTCTGTGTGGACTGAAATAAATGGATAAAGCCATGCTTTAATGAAATTTTGCTGATAATAAACTGCAGCTAGTATTCTTGTATGCGCCTAGATGCTTTCAATTTCTATCTATTTTCTTTTGCTTGGAGGATTTCTTTTCAAGTTCACTTATGTCATCTCTTTTGAAGTTCCTTGCAGCTAATGCTCTATATGAGAGACGAATAGAAAAACGCAAAAATTGATGAATACGCCAGAACCTGCATCCTATAACATGCCTTATAATTTATAACAACACTATCTCATATACTAAAGCGTCCTTTAGATTAATTGGACGATCAACTTCAATAATTGACAGGAAATACTTATGGTTGTCAGACTTTCTCTTTATTTATATCAAAACGTACAGAAATGCACAAACATCTATTAAGATTTAAGAGATTTTCAAAATCAAAAATTTAAATTTTGACGAAGAAGGGTTTCCCTTAAATCAATTTCAGCCACATTCGAAGTGCTCATAACATTTATTGGGCTTAAGAGTAGTGTAGACCCGTTAGGCTGGTAACGGAATCATCCATGGGTTGTTGGTATATGAAACGAGTTTGTAGAAAATCAAGCTAGTAATAGAGTACATGAAATTTACATCGAGCATTAGTAATAGCTTAGAGAACAGATATTTTTTACGCAAAAAAAGAGACGAACTTCCCAATCTAATAACTGACAACTGAAGGAATATCCTACAAAATTTTGGAATATTTTATGTAATATTTGGCACTAAATTTCCATTTAAATATAGATACATACATATGTATCAGCGAGCGGTGCATACGTCACAGGCTCTGACAATGATCGACGTTCTTAGTATGCTCTTATCAGATATGTTTTTATGTGTTTCTATGTTAGGAAGTTATACGAAGCAGTTCGATCATTGTCAGAGCCTCCCGATAACGCCCGAAGCATCAGCCGCCGCTGATATGTACTTCCATGTCGTTTCTTTAACAAATTTCAACCATTTCATTGATAATTAATGATAATTTGAACTTATTAAATATTCATTCTTATAAATTCAAATTTATAAAACGTTAATAATCACGACTGCACAAAAGTTGGCTCTACGACTGCTCCAATGAAAATAATGTCTATATTGATTGAATATTATAAACCAGCCAAATCAAACTAAATTTATATATGTATACATTGCATGATTGTAAATCTAGTTTTGAGACATATTTTTCTATATTCAAGCATAATTATGCAGATTTTAATATTATTAAATCAGCTGTGTATTTCTGTACATTGTTATGCTTTTTTCATATTCTCTTCTTCAGTGATATAATTCTTGTTATTTCGGGGGCTGATAAATTTGCTAATGCCGACGAGAAATAAATAGCAGGTTCTCGTTAGTACGGTGACGTTACTTAGCATTAACCTTTCAGTCAACAACTGGCTTGATCTTCGACCACCCTGCTACAAAGATCTGTTTCCTATACGTTCTGGAAGAAATAGCATCACCAGAATGTATGTTTCGATTTCGGTATAAGCATTAGTCAAAATTATATGTTGCACTGTTAACTCTATTTTATTTTAGATTAGTAAGATATATCTGCACCATCGGACGCTGCTAACGGCTGATTTCTTGAGACATTTCCATAAAAGTCATTCAAAGACTACATCATCGCAGCAGGTTCAACTTTTAATTTTTGATCTTAACTTGGACCATTTCCAGTTCGTCGATCATCAGATCTTAAAAAAAAGATCCATCCTAAAAAATTATTGTTCTTTCGAAGTAGAACACTTAGAAAATAATCAATTATTGTTTGATCAACTATAGGGTCAAACAATAAATGTGTATGAAATTTCTAACAAACAGTAATTTTAATAATGTTAATAATTACTATAGTAATTTCATAATGTGTATCTGTCGCCACTAGGACTTTACGTTCAAGAAGTGGCGTTGGCAACCATAAGCAGGTTGCTGCCACTATAACATAATAATAAAAAAATTATCGTGGGGCTTACGGATGATTATTGTCAACTCTGGGGAGCCGCCTGCAAAGGGTTGGCACACACCGTATATCTCAAGTTCTTGTTTATGACAGACCATACGAGATTTCCCTAAATTTAACGAGAACGCAGAAACGGAAGGGAGCTGCTATGTATTCGAGGGACAACCTTAAGAAAATATTGCGATTCGGAGATGGGCTGCCTGTTTTCCAAAGAGTACTGACAACGCTCACACTAGCCGCCAACAATATATCTAAGCTCAGACAGACATATTGATTTGTATACAAACAACCAATAAGTAGTGACAGCTTCGAGCCAACCAAAAATAATCTCTATACGGGAGGTCTGTGACAGTCCAGCATCAGGACTGCCATAGAGCTCTCGCACAGATTTCTAAAAGCCATAAAGTCACGATTAGATGGATTAAAGGACGTGATGGAATTCTGGGCAATGGCGAGGTGGATGGGCTTGCTAGGCGTGGATCCGCGATAGTTTTGTACGACCCTGTGCCGTTTATGAAGCGTGCTATATCTACCTTGTGCGACCAGATTAAAACTATCACACATGGCCATGTTACTAAAGCGTGGAATGACAGTAACGTATGCCGTCTTACCAGGGGTACTTCATCATACCCCGATAGCCAAACGGCATTAAACTATCTATGGAGAATCTCCGTTTAGTGCTGGAAATTCTGACCGGAACTATCAGTTAAGAGCGCACCTTTTTAAGCTGCAATTAGAGACCAGTGCAGTTTGTATGGGCTGCTAACTGGAAGATGAAACGGCTGAACATGTTCTCTGGGACTACCTTGCCTTATCATCCATTAGGAGATCCATACTTGGGGACGTTCAGCTTGATATCGCCAGCGCTATTAATGCTGCCCTTGGGAATGTCCTAGCATTTGTTAAGCTGATTAACAACTTAGGTGGGGCAACGTAAACGAAGGAAGCAAAATGGACCTAACGTGGTCTAAATGCACAGGTGGTATAGCCATACTTGAAACATCTTGAATCCAGAGAATAATGCTAAGGATATAAATTAGCAGGTAGATGCCGTTTATTTAGCTTATTTTAATATACGACTTGATGCATATCTTGTAATTTCATATTACAAGTTATGGATTTAGTGTTTAATTTCAAAATAGGGGCCGTTGTTTGTGTATGCTGATGAATTTTCATTTGGGTAACAAGAAAACCCAAAATATTTATGAAGTGCAGTTATTGGGTGTATCGATAGAAATGTACGCATGTGAGTGTACGAGTTAGCTACCCTCCATGACATGGAAAGGTCGATCCAAGATATTTTTGGCCAGCACGAAAGGCGCACGCAAGCAACACTAAATGTGTGCATAAAATGTGAAGGGATCAAACACAAACACAAAGGAAATATAAAATTTTAAACCAAGTATCTGCTTTATGATTGTAGGCAACTAAGTTGTCACCTCAAAACTATATCTTTTCCGGTAGCTCCTTTTTTTTCTTGATAACTTGGAAATTGATGGCGCAATCGCATTAAAATGATACCGTTTTGTTCAACAGTATGTTATAAATAGTTTGGTTATGTTATGTTATCTTTCAAAAAAGTTATTTGAAAGGTCGAAAGGCTAAGTTACCTCCGATGGCCGACCATTTCTATATCCCTTTGGGGGATCAATAAATATCGTAAAATTTTTACCCGCTCGATTGTAACTACAGTACATGCAACTTCTGTTGGCGCAAAAAACTCGCCCAGCACGCGCATCTTACGTCACCAGCTCGAATAGGCGGACGAACCTAGCTGAACGAACAGGGCATAGTACCTACTGCAGATAATAATAACTGAATTTCGTAGTTTGTACGAATCGCGAAGATAGTGGAGGTGGCAATGTTCTCACATGCGATTTATAACGTGTCCCCATATATCTTCGGGTGTGTCTCACTTCGTTGAGCACGCCTTCTTGCTATCACGCATCCGCCAGCTAAAAATGCACGTACTGTACTTGTGCAAACAGACGCGAGGGAGGTAGCGTGTGCATAGCATCTCAATGCAGCTCTGACTTATCAATATTCGAGTAAAATGTGCTGTACCACAAAGATGTTATCTATAGCATTGTTGGCTGTGCGAGTTCCTGACAGTTTCCTACCAGTCATTTCGTTTAGGCAGTGAAATAATCATGGTTGCCTAATTCACGATTCTTTACATAACTGAAATGGTCCAACAGAAATGATTAGTTTGTGATTAGTTTGATTGCACTGCGAACAAGCCTAATAAATTCCGTCAAGCTGTGGTTATTACATATAAGTTGTTTTAGACGTACCTACATATTTTAAAGTTACTTAAGGTAGGTTTAGTTCTGTAGATTGGTTATATTAAGGCGCGTTTAGGCCACTCGTCCTAACACTTTTTGGACTGAATAGTAGTACGGCCAGCATTTTCAAGAGCAGTTTAAGCGATTATGATCATAAATAAAACAAGTACGAGTGAAACCTTATTGACAAATTGGTCAGGTTTAGTTAATGCAGGTTCAGGTATATATTTAACAACGCTTACAAACACGCGATAAGGATATACGTAAGTGTTTATTTATTATTCGACTTGTATTGTTCATTGTATTCAAATTGAATTGGTCGTTTAATTACCTATTCCTGTCGACATCAAAATATAATAGATTAATCCGAGACCGTATGCACTCCGAATAAAATTACAAAGCATCCGAATCCGCAAAAATGAAAAATACGATGATAATAGTACTATTGGTGGTACTAAGTTGCAATTTTTCTTCATCTATGCGTAAGTAACTATTCTATGAAAAATAGCAGTAGTAACCAGTATCAGTGTAGTTATTAATGGAAAATGCAAGTTTGAATTGACACATAGAAATAACCAAATAAAAGTAATCAAATAAATATAAAATTCAAAAGAAGCATGCGTTTATATGACAGTATCAAAATTAAGTGAATAAAGAAACGTATACATTCAGTAAGTAACAGAGAGTTTTCTATTCCCTGACAGTAAGGTATTTAAATGAACAAATGCTTCTTTTGTAATTATCTCAGTACCATCTATTATCACAAACCGCCCAAAAACATATCAACAACTTATTTGCGAGAGCATTATAAAATTTGCAGGTATTACTTAAGCATTTTTTCCAAGTTGTGTTCAGTTAGCTTTAAAACTATTTGCTGCTTTTTTTTTCTAAAAGATTACTCTACGTATTGAAAAAAGTGTTAACCGCTTAATGAGTTTTTGAGTAATCTATGCCGGAAAGTAAAAAAAGTATAAATCTTCTGAAAGGGCTCATATACTATTGGTTTTACAAATATTACACTTTGGAT
Organism: Cetonia aurata; assembly: GCA_949128085.1. Lineage (NCBI taxonomy): Eukaryota > Metazoa > Arthropoda > Insecta > Coleoptera > Scarabaeidae > Cetonia > Cetonia aurata. The sequence goes on from OX421885.1 coordinate 8,442,462, forward strand.
TGTATCATATATTTTTTGAAATTTCAGTATTATTTTAATTTTATGCTTTCCTCCGGTGTGGTACTATATCTACAAGATATTTATAAATGTCCTAATACCTTTCAAGCTTACTAAACGACTTTTGCATGGCTCTGTTTAACAATTTTTATGAAATATTTAATGCACTTTTGGCAATTTAAATTAAACTGAACTAACACAATAAGATGTTAGCAAAATATTTCAAGAAAAAAGCTGGCGTTGACCCATAATTTACAATAAGGCACTTGCTAAAATACATTTTTTTACAACTTTTCTTAAATTCTTCGTAACATTTCTTACGTTACGTCCTCCTGGTTTATATATTAAGCATATTGGCACTTTACTCTTTATTATCAAAAGAATTTTTTTTTTCTCTCACAATTTACATTAAGGTACTATGAAACACTAATTATATAGCATTTAATAGTTGTATGTATGTATGAAATATTAGGGTGGTAGTATACTGCGACTGAAGGATCTATTGTGTCCCCTATTCTCAGTGTATTTACAGCTGGCCGTCCAGTCTGATTACTTTTAAAAAGTGCGGAATGTCAGAAGGCCTCAGGTTAGATAGCTCTCCCTCTTCAATTGGTTGCCCTTGAGTTGCACAGTGCAGCGCAATTTGAGAGTAGATGGATGGATGTTTCATTCTGTTCCTCATAAAATCTGCATTCGGCTTCCTTCGCTATTCCAATCCTGCTTAGATGTCCGTTCAGTTAACAATGGGCTGAAAGGATCCCTGTCAATATACGAATATTATTTTTACTCAGGTTGATGCATTCTGTAGATCTCTTCTAGTTATAGGTTCCCAAAAGAGTTGTAGCTTGCTTCATTCCCTGGAGATTTTCCCAGTATTTGGATTTTCTCTGCTCTACTTCATTTTTTAGTTTCTCCAGTATTATGCTGCTACTTACCCTGCAAAAAAGTTCTGGCCCTACAAAAGGTATTCTGGCCCCTCTCTTGGCGGGATTATCTGTTATTTCGTTTCCTTTCACTTCTGTGTGTCTCGGAAACTACGGTATGGTTACCTTGTACCTTTTGCCTAGCTCGTTTAGTTTTTCTAGAAACTATTTTGGAGCTGATTATAAAGAGAAAGTTATTTTACCCATAGAATACTCACTTTCGTTATTTCTAGTTATTACTTTAAGTATGCTTTACGCCCATAAAATTTGAATAAAACAATGACACCTTATATAATCGAAGCCCTTCTACCGTTAAGTGTACAGGTAGTTTATCCCTAAATTAAAAGAGCGCGTTATAACACTAATTCTAAGACCTAAACTCAATTTATACTGGAAGTAACTAAATTGAATCAAATACATTCTAATAATGATTCAATTGTTGGAGTAGTATCCTTCAAATATAAACTCAGTTAAACTGCATATTGTAACAATACGAAGCATCATTCAACTTCAGCACAATGGATAATCTGCCAATGTGGGAAAAAATTGAAATGGGTATCAAATTACGAAAACACATGCATGAGAACTATTATGAAATCGGGACACTATTATGAAATGTTTACCATAGGTATTGGAATTACTGTACCCATCCCTGGCAAGAATAATCTTATAACCTTAACTTAATAGTTTGAATGAAGTTAAGTCTCTATTAAGATCATTTTCTTGGGCAATTTTAGGAAGCCTCACCTGCCGCCTACCAGTGAAAGATTATAATACATGCTGGGAAAAATGTCACACTAAATATGGAATGACTCCAGCAGCTTCACCCTGTGTAGAAACATGTGAAAATTGCGTTTGTGATAAAATGAGAAAAGCTGGAGACTTCGATTTCAATGAATGCTTTGCCTAGTTGGGAGGAAACAACAGTATTTATTGTCTTCTGATCGTGTTTTTAATAAACACATTGCAGAGTATTTTACATTTTTTTGTATTATGATTTAATTTAGTTTAATTTAACTTTGATTATTACGTAGTCAGTGTTAGCTGGATTTAGTTTTAATTTTCAGGAACAACTTGGATTTAAATTTCAATTATATACGCATATACAACACGCTTAATACGTTATGGAGATATGTCATAATTAAATCCATACTATTATATTAAAAAGTATGATAATCATATCAAAAGCTTATTGCTTATTACTCGTTTGTACGTTGTGTATCTTCAGTGTACTCAAACAACTTTCCCTAAATTCTTCGCCTTAGGAGTTATAAGTTTTCATGGTTTATACTCTAACTTTAAATCAGACGTCATTGCATAACATTAGGTTCTTGTGTGTGGGGAATTAGAATACAGTTTCTGAAAAGCATATGGTTTTGCAAGATCTGGAGCAAAATCTAAAGCTCTAAATATTTTCAAGTGATGCGTGCAATAGATCGGCCAAAAGGGACAGTGGAATACCCCATTCCTTCATAGCTATGCAAAGTTCATACCTACCACTTTCGTTATTTCTAATATTTTGTATCGTTAAGTGTACAGGTAATTTATCCATAAATGAAAAGAGTGGATTATAATACTAATCCCAAGACCTAGGCTGAATTCATACTGGAAGTAACTAAGTTGAATCAAACACATTCTAACAATGATTGAATGATTAGTATATTCACATAAACTTATTGTCTTCTTTTATATAGCCTGGAAGAATCCCCATCAATATACGAATATTATTTTTACTCAGGTTGATGCATTCTGTAGATGTCTTCTAGTTATAGGTTTCCAGAAGAGTTTTAGGTTGCCTCATTCTCTGGAGATTCTCCCAGTATTTGGATGTCCTTCGTTTTACTTCACTTTTGAGTTTCTTCCGTTTTATACTGCTACTTACCCCGCAAAAAGGTTCTGGCCCTACAAAAGGTATTCTGGCCCCTTTCTTGGCGGGATTATCTGTTATTTTGTTTCCTTTCACTTCTGTGTGTCCCGGAACCTACAGTAGGGTTACCTTGTTCCTTTGCCAAGCTCGTTTAGTTTTTCTAGACATTCCCAAACTATTTTAGAGCTGATTATAACAAGAAAGTCATTTTCCCCATATAATACTCACTTTCGTTATTTCTAGTCGTTACTTTAAGTATGCTTTACGCGCATAAAGTTTGAATAAAATAAAGACACCTCGAAGACTTTCTACCGTTAAGTGTACAGGTAGTTTATCCATAAATGAAAAGAATGCGTTATAACTCTAATTTCAAGACCTAAACTGAATTTATACTGGAAGTAACTACATTGAATCAAACACATTCTAATAATGATTCAATTGTTTGAGTAGTATCTTTCAATTATAAACTCATTGTCAGTTAAACTGCATATTGTAACAATACGAAGCATCATTCAAATTCAGCACAATGGATAATCTGCCAATGTGGAAAAAAATAGAAATGGGTAGCAAATTACGAAAATACATGCATGAGAACTATTATGAAATCGGGACACTAATATGAAATGTTTACCATAGGTATTTGAATTAGTGTACCCATCCCTGACAAGAGAAATCTTATAACCTTAAGTTAATAATATGAATAAAGTCAAGTTTCTATTAAGCTCTTTTTCTTGGGCAATTTTAGGAAGCCTCAAATGCCGCCTACCAGTGAAAGATTATAATACATGCTGGGAAAAATGTCACACTAAAAATGGAATGACTCCAGCAGCTTCACCCTGTGTAGAAATATGTGAAAAATGCGTTTGTGATAAAATGAGAAAAGGTGGAGACTTCGATTTCAATGAATGCTATGCCTAGTTTGGAGGAAACAACAATATTTATTGTCTTCTAATCGTGTTTTTAATAAATACATTGCAGAGTATTTTACATTTTGTATTATGATTTAATTTAGTTTAATTTAATTTTGAATATTATGTAGTTAGTGTTAGCTGGATTTAGTTTCAATTTTCAGGAACAACTTCGATTTAAATTTCAATTATATACGCATCTACAACACGCTTAATATGTTATCGATATATGTCATAATTAAATCCATACTATTATATTAAAAAGTATGATAATCATATCAAAAACTTATTGCTTATTACTCGTTTGTACCTTGTGTATCTTCAGTGTACTCAAACAACTTTCCCTAAATTCTTCGCCTTAGGAGTTATAAGTTTTCATGGTTTATACTCTAACTTTAAATCAGACGTCGTTCCATGACATTAGGTTCTTGTGTGTGTGGAATTAGAATACAGTTTCTGAAAAGCATATGGTTTTGCAAGATCTGGAGCAAAATCTAAAGCTCTAAAATATTTTCAAGTGATGCGTGCAATAGATCGCGCAAAAGGGACAGTGGATACCCCATTCCTTCATAGCTATGCAAAGTTCATACCTACCACTTTCGTTATTTCTAATATTTTGTATCGTTAAGTGTACAGGTAATTTATCCATAAATGAAAAGAGTGGATTATAATACTAATCCCAAGACCTGGGCTGAATTTATACTGGACGTAACTAATTGTAAGTTGAATCAAACACATTCTAACAATGATTGAATGATTAGTATATTCACATAAACTGATTGTCGGTCAAGCTTCATATTGTAACGATACAAAGCATCATTCAAATGCAGCACATCATACACCCTTCTAATGTAAGAAAAAAAGAGCAGAAATGAGTATCCAATTACGAAAACACATGCACGTGAACTGATATAATCTGTTACCATAGCTGTTTGAATTACTGCACTTATTCTTGTCAAGAGAAATTTTATAAACTTAAATTAATAATTTGAATCTCAAGTTAAGCCTCTATTAAGCTCTTTCTTTTGGGCAATTTTAGAACGCCGAGGTTGCCGTGTACCAGTGAGAGATTATAACATATGCTGGGATACATGTCACACTAAGAAGGGAATAACTCCAGCAGGTCTATGTCTAGAAAAATGTCAAAATTGCGTTTGCGATAAAATGAAAGCTGGGGATTTGAATTTCAGGGATTGCCATCCCTAATTAGAAAGAGGCAACATGTATTGTCTAATACACGTGTTTTTAATAAATGTATTACAGAGTATATTTTTGTTGTAGTTTGATTTAATTTAGTTTAATTTAATTTTTATTGACATATTGATGTATTGACGTTAGTTGCTTCTAGTTGGAAAATTTTTCAGATATAATTGCGATTTCATTTTCAATCATATACCCTACACCTATAACACACTTAATAAAATATGCTCTACAGCCTCAATCTCTGCAAAGTAAACGGCGGGGAAGTACATATACTCTCACCGTCTCCCGTTCTACCTAACACCGAGGTGTGGCGCTGTAGTACGATAATAGCACGTGTAGACTGATCAGTGATCAGTATTATTAGTCAGTCAACAGGCCTATTCCAAATAAAGTCACCATTTTCAAATTAAAAAATAAAACCGACAATACCGGCTCGGTCGAAAATTTAAAAACATCACTTCCAACCCGCAGAATTTCTAATAATACGTCCGTTTTAGTATGTGCTGCAGTTGAAATAAATTCGAATATGATGTCATCTGGCACTATTTCCAATGATTTAGACATATCCCGTTCTTCCGTTCAGCGAATACTCAAAGCAAATGGGTATCACAATTTTAAATATTCTAAACACTAACAATTATTTCACGGTGACGCATTTAATCGTATGGAAGTTAAGTGATTTAATTAACCGAGATGCTAATTTGGTAAACAATATTATATTTACCGATGAATCTTCTTTTCCTTTGGTTAGAAGTCACAATTCATCTGTGATAACATACTAGGCCAAGCAAAACGAGCACAGATATTTAAGTTCATCTAGTCAGCAACAGCAAAAAGTAAATGTTTGGGCAGGTTTGTTAAACAACCATATTATTGGGCCTTTTTTTATCAATGGCAATTTGAACGCAAATGCATATTTAGAATTACTGAACACCCACATTCTACCTACTGTACAGCAACTGCCCGACATAAATATGCAAAACATCTACTTTCAGCAAGATGGTTGCCCTGCACATAATGCAGTGGCTGTCCGAAATTATTTAAGTGAACAGTTTCCTAACCGGTGGATCGGAACTCATTCTGAAAATATCAAATGGCCGCCACGTTCACCAGATTTATCTCCCCTCGATTTCTTTTACTGGGGTTATTTAAAAGAAATAATTTATGACAATGAAGACGTTAGACCAGAAATGTTGGAGAATGTTAGAATGAATTTATACAACACATTAGGATATTGTTTAGCCAAGGATGGGGGCATATTTGAACCTTTTGTTTGAAGATTCAATGATTTTCAAAAAATTAACGTTTATTTCATCTTATTATTAAGACTTATTTTAGTTTTCAATTTTTTAAATTTATTTACTCAGAATTAATTTTTATTTGTCCTTCATTAAATTTACTATTTCTTTTTGAGGGTTTTGCCCTAAATTCATTAGAATGTCTTTGATTTCCCTGTCATGAACAAACCCTAATTTTATATTTCTTTATTTATGACTATTACGAATAGAATAGTAACCGAGCTGGTGTTAAAGTTTATTTAATTTATTATTAAGAGTTAGTTTTAAGTTTTAATTTTTTAAAATTATTTACTCAGAATTAAGTTTTACTTTTCCTTCGTTAAATTTATTATTTCTTTATGAGGGTTTTGTTCTTCGTTCATTAGAATTACTTTGATTTTCTTATCATGAGCAAAGACTATTTTTAAGTACATAATAGATACTATAAATTACTGTTTTACGCTTTCATTACACCTTTTGAGTTTATAAGTACGTGTGCAAAGCAATACATATTGCAATTCATTCATTTTCATAATGAAAATACAATACGTTTCACGGCCACTAAAAATTAACACATTTCTGCGTGTAGATTGAATAGCAAAGCAACCGCTGCGCTCGCGCCAGTATTCGTTGTGAGCTATGAGTGGCTATGACGAATGACTGAATGTAGGGGAATACCTAAAGCAGTAAGAAGAATGAGCGGGAGACGCACATGCGTGGTATAACCGTTGACTTTGCAGGGATTATGGCTGTATATGCTATATACAGGATCTTTACGGTCTTGTGATTTTGTTTTCAAGGGGCGATTAACCATCTTAAAATAAGGTCATTAGCGTAAAAATATCTTAATAAAAGCTGCTTATTATGTTTATAAAAAAATTGTAGTTTTTATTCTTTTTATTTTTAAGTTTTGATTAATTACCATAAAAAAGTTTTTAAAGCTGAAACGAATGATTAACTACTTGTATAAAGTAAATGTAAACGATATGTTATTAGTAAATTTTTCACTAACTAGGCTGATGTCTGTAACTTTTTCCATCTGTGAAGCTGTTTCATTAGTTGTCACTACATTGCTGGTTTGACGTACATTTTTCCGAGTAAATCCTAATAAGGAAAGTAAATATGGTCCATCGCACCAACACTGAATACGTTGATATATTTTTAATTTATGGTGAGGTACCCTAGAATTCTGCTGCTCCAAGTCGATTGTATGTTGAGCGGTTTCGTGGCAGGCCAACCTATTCCACAAAACCTCACCGCTCTGGTTATCCGTGCACGAGAAACTAGTGTAGGGCAAACACGTCAAGGTCGCAATAGTGGACCTGGCCGACGCCAAAGAATTTTGGATGCCTAAGAAGAAGACTTAAATCTTGTCGAAGCAGATTCTTCCAGTAGTACTTGAAAAATATCTCGCCAAGTAAATGTATCAAATCGAATTGTCTGGCGAACCCTCCGCCAGAATCAATTGTATGCTTTTCATGTACAGAAGTACATGCTTTACAACTTCAAGATCATTTTGACGTTTACAACCTTTGCCGATAGTTTCTACAGAAACATACAGAAATTCCAAACTTTTCCTATATTGTATTCGCGACCGATGAAGCAACGTTTACACGTAACGTTATGAATAATACTAATATTTGGGCTGTGGAAAATCCACACGCTGTTCGTCGTATCTGATCAACTGATCAACGGATACATTTGTGTTGCCAAATCAAATTGGTGGAACTATTGCAAGAAGTTCCTTTGAATCTACGTCGACACATGTAAGTTATTCACGATGGCACACCGCCGAATTTTAATCGTTTAGTTCGCCAACATTTAGATAATGTGTTGAAAATAAGTGGATTCGTCGAGATGGTCCTGTGCCATGGCGTCCTCAGTTACCCGACCTCAACTCTTTTGATTTCCATTTATGTGGCGTTATGAAGGCCATGGTATACATCAACGATATAATTGAATCAGATAGTCTTCGTAACCGCATTGAGGCAGTTACGGCGACAATTCGACGGCAAGACAAAGGCCTACTAAATTATACCAAATCATATATACAAGGCGATAACTTCGAACAACTAGTGTAAAGTGGATTCCATGAAAAACGTAAAAAAATTGTTTAATTTAATATGCTTAATCACCACCTAAGCATAAAACAAAAACCTAACAATTTTGTTTAACATTAATGTCACTTATTATGCAACTTTTGTTGAGATATTTTTACATTAATGACTATATTTTAAGATGTTTTAATCACCCCTTAAAAATAAAATCACAAGACCGTAAAGAGTCGGTATATGTATATAATTAAATCTATACTATTATATTAAAAAGTATGATAATCATAACAAACACTAGGTACTTATTACTTGTTTGTACGTAACTTTAGTGTGTTCAAAGTGAAAAAACGAAGCGAATTGTAAAAGCGCAGACCACCGGGGTATCGTGCAAGGCATGATGTTCTTTCATAGCGATTCCTCGATAAAAACATGTCATCCATCATCGTTCCGCGCGAAGACATATTCTTTAATGAGCCGACCGCGACTAGAAACTCCGCTCTTGATTATAATAAAAGAAATACACGCGTACATGAATCCTGACTGATAAAAAACGAACGAGAGGAATAGAAAAAAAAGAAACGTAAACGAAACAATGACAGGCAGACAATCGATTATATGACGCAATTCTGTCAACAAGGGTATTGCTTGGTGCAGTCAATGATTTTCCAAGGAATCCTTTATTCGCATATGTCGTGATAAAGAAACACTTATATTATTGTATATCTTATTTTTAGAATTTAATACGAAGCGCCTGAACGAAAGTGTAGGTAAGCATGTAAAAGTATACAGCGTTAAAAAAATGTGAAGTAATAATTTGGCCCAAAACCTGCAGAAAGGTTTTAATAAAGCAAAACAATTTAAAAACCATACACAAAGGCTATAGATCATAGAAACTACGCAATTTGATTTATTCGATCATTTCGAGATCATTTACAGTATGATGTATTAAGGTCGTCATATGTTTCCATATTGAGAAATTAAAACTGTTAGATAAGATTAGAATAGGATTGGTGTGGCCATAAAGGTCTGTTTCACCGTGACGATTTCAAATCTACTATATGTGCTCCTTTTTTTTCTACAATACGCTTTGCCTTCTTAATTCGCCCTATTATTTTTGGGCGCAACTCCCTATTGCTATGTGTTCTGGTATTCTTCCAGCCTAGCAATAGAAATCTTGGCTTTGTCAAGCATCGCATTAATAGAAACAAGCAGTGGGTTTTCTGATTCATTTAAGCAAAGTTTGCAAATAGAATCTCCCGACAGACCTGTAGTGTGCATAGGCCTATGTAGTCTACTGTGACAGGTTAGTAAACCTATGTTTGATCATTTTAACAGCCTTCCTATCTGTATTAAGTAAGACCTCAGGGGTTTGATCCTTTAAGAATTATATTGCCTGTCTTACCTCTGTTTTTTTTTTTTTTGGTAGGTGGAAATCCTTTATGGACATCAGCTGCTTAGATCTATCGCAACCCGATAGTGTGGGACTCCCAGTCGATGTGTGCAATAACTGGTATACCCACTAAAACCACCCTAGTGATCTCCGGGCAAATTCCATGGAACCATCTTTTTAAGATATCTTCATCATGAAACAGCCGAGTAGTACTCTCTCACGCTACAATCCGTTTTTGGAAGGTTCATTCCTCTTCTTCCTTTGTCTTCATAATCGTTCTGATCATTGCATGTAAAATATCCCAATGCCCTTTACTGTTAATCATGGTGTTCACTAAATTTAATTCTGTTACTATCTTTCCCAGCTTTCGAATGGCTGTCTGTCTTTCTTCTTGCCACCTCTCACATGCGAATATAGTATGTGCTACAGTATCGCTATGACCACAGTACGCGCATTCGTCCCTCTCTACCTTTCCTATCCTCTTTGCGTACGTCCTAAAAACGCCATGTCCTGTCAAGACCTGAGCTAAGTAATAGTCCACATTCCTATGCTGGCATCTGAGCCATGGTTTTAATTTTGGGATTAATCCTTTGGTCCATTGCCCACAACTTGTATTGTTTTGCCACCTGTACTGCCACATGTCTATTGTTGTAGCCTTCAGTTCCATTACAGTAATCTCTCCTTTGTCGATATACATGTGTTTTCTCTATAGAGCCATGAGGGCTATAGGCGCTATACCGGTAATGACCGGGAGACCGGCTGTAGGAGCAGTCCTATAAGCCGATGCGACTCTAATTAGTATCTGTCGCTGGGTTTTTTTGCAGAAGCAACGAATTTCGCCTGCATCTTAGCGCACTTTCCCAGACTGGTGCTCCATAAAGCATTATAGAATGCACCATAGCTGCCATTACCGCTCTCTTTGAACTTGTCGGTCCCCCAACGTTAGGCATTAGCCTTATTACTTTCGCCATTTTTTCCTCTGCCCTTTTGCAGATTTTTTTCAAATGCTCCCTGTAACTTCCTGCCGTGTCGAAAAATACGCCCAAGTACTTAATGCAGTCTTTAGGTACCATCTTTACATTATTAATCTTGAAGACTACTCCCTCTCTCTTTCTTTTCCTGGTTATTATGAGTGCTTCAGTTTTCTCCGGCGCCAGCTTGAGCTCGTTTTGCTTCATCCAGTTGTCGATTCGTCTAAGATTTTCGTTAGTAATCCTCATTAGGTCAGCTTCGGTGGTCGTGGTCACTACAAGTGCCAGGTCATCGGCAAATGCTATTGTTTTCGCTCGACCCTTTAATATAATATCCAGCACATCATTATATAAGACATTCCACAATGTCGGTCCCAAGACAGAGCCTTGCGGTACACCAGCTCACAAGTCCATTGTTTCCTTCTTGCTTACTTGAATACGCCTCTCATTCAGATAATCTGCCACAACATTACCTTACCTCTGTTGGCGTTTGCCATAATTCGTTGAGCTTGTTATGTATTCATTGATTATTAAACTTTGCTGATGGTTGTAGTGATGATGTGGTTTTGTCGAAGAAAGGGTCGGCCCTACGCCCGTATGGGTAAGCACCCACGTAGATATTATATTACTTTGGATACCAACCTCGTTTAAGGTGCTTGTACAGTGCCAAAATGAAGCCAGCGATTGGAATTAATAGCTCTAAGTGTTGACTGGCTGTCACAGAAAATTCGTCTACTCATTTCTCTCACATAATATTAAAAAGAGACGACAAATGAAACAGCATCGTATCGCCACGGAAACCAAGCGAGGAACACGTTTTGAGTCTTTTTTCTATGTATATAAGATATGCCCCATTATCAGTTTTTGGGCCAGGAGTACGAGTCCGTTCTTTTTAAACAGATTATATTCCTGAATTATTCAACGGTTACGTTTAAAATATTTGGCCTGTATTGTAAATATATCAAGATGATTAGTCTTTTCTTTGGTAATAAGGCTAGTTTAAACAAAGCAATAAAAATAATAAATAACTAAAAAAAATGTTATTAGCACAGTTTACTTCTGCTAAATTATATGTTTAAGTAATTGAAAAAGACTAATAAATAGTCGAAACGTTTTAAAAGAAACAATTAATTGCTTTGTTTTAACTAGCCTTATTACCAAACAAAGGACCAAATCCATCTTGATATATTTTTGAATTATGACACCACTTGGCATCTGTGTATGGTAAGTAACTTTTCATAATCAACCAGTGCTAGACTGTGCATGAGTCAGTTGCAGACGCTTACTATTTTTATTAGTGATGGACGTATTTGAATGCAAAACGGCAAAGTTCTCGATCCCGGACTGTTCCCGAGATCACTCGAGAACTCGTGAAAGTATTCGAATACTCTTTCTCGGTTCTCATACTCAGATGCGACGAGTCTTGAATTCGAATGAAAGTATTCGAATACATGTTCTCATATGTCAGTTCTCGGTTCTCGAGATCCAATATTAATTTTATTTGAATGCGTCATTTAGTTAAATAAATAGTATGAACGGTTTTATTTCTTATTATTCTTATTTTTTATAAATATTTATTATTTTTTAAATATAAAAAATGCATCAAAACAAAATAAACAAGTTACTATATAATTAGTTGTTGAAACACTGTTAGTTCAAGTAAATCAATAGATTTGCATATGTGTAGTGGCTATACTGCTGCTAATGTGCTAATACATATTCATAAAACATAAGAAAGAAAATGCTTCAGTTATAAGGAATATTTATAATGGAAACGTATAAAACTAATTTAGAATTGTTGAAAAAATAAGACAATGTTCAAAAATTACAAAAATGTTTTAATCTAATAAAATAAAAGCTAATGGCGGGCCCGGCAGAACTGCATATGTATACGACAAGTATTCGAATACTTACTAAAGTTCTCGAGAACAATGTAGAATTGCGAACTTTGGTGTCCGTACTCGAGTACTCGAGTATTCGAATGAATGCCTAGATTAATAAAAGTTCTCAATTCTAAAGTATTCAATTCTGCTAATTTTTATTATTATTAAAATTTACAAATATATGATTTTTGTTACCTTATATATGCAACAAAAAAACAGGATCAATAATAACGCTGTGAAAACATACAAAGATATCGCAAGGAATGTAGCGTAGTAGCAAACATATAAAGGACTCAATGGATAAAACGTGAAATAATTGCTTTTGCTGCCAGTGCAGAAATTGTAAGTACTAGTTAAATATTTTGTTTTCTTAAAAAATAGAAGCAATTGCTTACACATGGTTAAAATGTAATGAATAAATTAAGGAATTGCTTTTTATAGTGTGGCAATTGCTTTCAAATTTGTAAGCTAGATCGACCCTTGCATCATTTGCTGCTCTACAGCCAACTTTGGTTCTCTGATGCGATGATCTCTGAAAGTTATATCGCTTTGACCGCGAAAATGTTGAATAGTTAGTAAATTATTGATGAATAATACTGGAAAAAGCCGAGATGCTGCATTATCACTTATAAATAAGATGAGTTTTTCCTTTCTGCGGTACTTGTTGGATCCGGCCTTTCAAAATTCTGTAGCTCAAGAACCCGGTGTTCACGAGACTACTGCCTGTAAAACATCTACTTCCGTAATGTATGCAGTTTCGGAGAAGGGCAACATTCTCATTAGATTTCCTAGAAGTGCATTTTGTGGAAGTTAAATGGTTGTGGTGAGAGAGACACTGTTTCCAATTGCCACCGGTGGGAAATACTGCACACGCGTTAGAATTCCAAAGTTTCATCATATCGGTGATCAATATATAAACCGAAAAGAATACCCCAGCATTTACATGCAGACAACTTTTAGTGAAGATGAAATGTTTACTAGTTTTTTTTATTATTATTATCGTGAAACACTTACCTTAGTTTACTAAAAATAGATTCTTTAATTTCTGATGATCATGGAATAATGACGTTACAATTATTCTTTTTTTAAAAAATGTGCCATTTGTTTTATATTTTATGATCTGATACTGACGTATATTTACCAATTTGTAGCTTTATTACTTATTTAACGCTTGTGTACCAAACCTACTTGAAAATTAACGAAAGATTTATTGGATTTCTTTAAAATTATTAATATCTATAACATTCTGCATGAAAAGTTAGTTTAGGATCAGCAAAAACATAGGGTGGCTATTTCAAAAATCAAGTTACCTTGAACAAAAATTAAGCAAATGTTCAGGACTATAATGGTATATAATTACATCGATTTTAGCATTTATGTTTTGTCAAAACAGGGGTGCATATATGACATTTAAGATATGAATATTTAAAACAAATACAAATACAAACTACGTCGCCTTAACCGAATGTTTGTGACAAGAAAGGGATAAATAACAACATTGTTATTAAAGATAGGCATGTAAAAGATAAATTATTTTTGTGCATAAATTTGAAAAATGGAATAATATATCGGGTGTTCCTTTTAAAACAACGGAGTAAGTATGCGTACATCTGGTACCAGATTTTGTATAGTCAGAATTTGTTTTAGGTTATGGCGCATTGGATTCTATAAAATTTTGTAGAAAAGATTTCTTTCTAAAATGATAAATAGGGCTGCAATTAAAAACCCACTCTTCGGTGGACCCCTGTACGTGTTATCATCTAATGTCAAAATAAGAAAGAGAAAATACATTTTAGTGGGTGATCATAAAAAAAGTTTATATGAAGACGATATCATATAAACTTCTTTTAATATTTTTAGAATGAATTTAAGTTAAAGGTTAATGTTTGTATAACGCCGTTTTCCTTCAATCAAGAAAAAAAGTTTTTTAGAAGCCTACATTTCCAAAATGGCGTGCCACGTCTATACAAGGGGACTGGAAACATTCTGTACGACTTTGTATTGTATTGCTCAATTTCCTGAAGCTGAAGTCGATAATGTCAGCCTGTTTATCTAATTGTTGAACGGATATATCGGAAATGTTTCTAAGCGAGAGTCACTTCGACGCCTTTCTGTTTTAACAAGAGGGAAAGTAATTTAGAATATTTGTACTCGTGTACAAAGTTCTACGAAGCGTCATTTTGCCAAATTGCTCAACAAGCAGGTGGGAATATTTATTTTAATAAAGTATAGGCATAACAATATATTAGCAATTTTGTTGTAGGTTTATTCTATAACACAACCCGCATATGCGGTGAGAAAAAAAGCTACATTTTCGCTTGCACAAACGTTTAGTTGTTCAAGAACCGCTGCCATTAGATTTGAAAAGAAAAAAAAATGACTTATTGCCATGGGTTTAATGCAAATTTAATCAATGATGATTACAATCTCATAATTTATTGACCTTTTTGTTTTTGATACAGCGCGGTGCACATCGGGGCTGCTTTAACTTCAAAAATTATCTAGTTTGGTCATCCAAAAGTTTTTCATAAAAACTCAATTGCATCCAGGTACAGCAGATGTATTGCTTCCTAATACTTCACGCAGCAGAATAATTATCTCACTGTTTCGTGAACACGTTTTTGAAGCACGGTAACAGCTTAACGCTATTATAGAAGAATATTGGAACAATTTATGAATGACTTAGATAATCAAGAACTTCAAAACGGAGGTTTCCAACACGATAATGAGTCTGCTCATACTGCTCAGGACGACACTTTATACATTGTCTTCAAGAATTTTGGATAACTGGTGGGGGACCCTGGCCAACAAGATCACCGGATGTAATACCAGTGAATTATTGTTTATTTGGATTATTAAAAAATAAGGTAGATATACGGAAAGAGAATATCTATACACAACAATTAAAAGATACAATTACTGTTAATAATGGAGGTGCATACTTTCAACATACTTTATAGCTTTGTGATCATTTTTTTGTATGGTTGTACCTATTTGTTTAAATAAAATTTTATCTATAAACTTAGTATATAAGTAATAAAATTTCTAAAATATGAAGTTCTGTCATCATTGCGAAAGTGTTTGGAGTCATATAAAAGGAAAGTTTACAGAATCTGCTAATTTTAAAATTTTTCAAGAATTTTGACGTATATTTAGTAGTATTTAGTAGTTGTGTAACTACATTTTCATTAATTTGCTATTTAGCGCTAAATTCGATTTAACATATTAAAGAAGCCAAAAAGTTCAATAATGTAAATAACTAAAAATCTGTAAAATAGGTATAGGTTTAATTATGGACGCTGCTGTTCTGAGGTACAGTTATTTTCTATTATTATGCAATCTATTTATTAAAGTGTATGAGTCATTTAATGAATTAGTATATTTAACGTCATAGCAAATACGGGATATTACCATCGCAGAAAACAGTTTCTTAATGAAAATTATTTAAAATTCCTGTACGTAAACATAAGAAACAAAGAAGGCACTTCCTGCATACCTGTATTTCTTTGACTGAGCAGTGCAATATCATTTGTTGCAACTCGGTACAATGCAATTTACATGTGTAACAATTTGCTCCCGAAAACCACTAGGATATTAATTATAACGATATATTTAGTATACCTAGTATACCAACTGTACTACTCACACTGCTGCGCATGTATATGTACTGGGTAAGGTAAAGATGTAAGCATTACTATTGAATATTTAGGAAGACGACAAACTCATTAATGAAACCGTTATTTAATAAATAGAGTTCGAAAGTAAATAATATTGCCAATAGTGTTATAGTGTACTAATGCAGTTCCATTTGCATTTGCTATAGATAGAGAAATCTAATTATCGGAAGGGATAGGTTAACAAGAATCGTCGGCTCGACTGTCGTTGTCAACCTGTCAACTTTTTACAAGACAAATATACCAGATACCGTCGTTGCTGTCCGAGGTATCTATTAGGAAGTAAAAACAATCACGGTAGAATAATGACATTCTGACATGGATACTACGACAACAAGTAAAATAAAGAACGAGGTCATTAATTGATTACGTTGCTATGTGAAATAAATATATAAAAGAGTAGGTAAATATTTTGAGATATGTTATAAGATGATCACCGGTCTCATAAAAATATTGTGTTTCAAACTTTTTCGACATAATATCCCAGACGATAATAACATTACATCTTTCATCCTGAAATAAAGCATCGACTATATAGCAGAACCACTAACATTTCTCATCAATCTATCTTTTGAGAAAGATATTTTCCCCACAAGTTTCACAAAATCGGTGATTATCCCTATTTTTAAAAAATTTTGCCGATATTTGCGAAACTATACGAAAATATAATGAATATTAAATTGATTAACTTCTTCAAAAATAAAAAAATATTTGCGGAGGAGCAACACGCGTACATCGTGTGTAGGGGTAAGGATACCGCGCTTTTTGCGATTATGTCCGCCGTCTGTGGGGCTTTGGATGGTCGTCAGCCAGCATTAGGTCTGTTTGTTGACCTATCCAAGGCTTTCGATTGCGTGGTCGATGAATACCTATTGCACAAATTAAACTGTGTGGGAGTTCGTCGGGTTGCACACGACTGGTTCCAGTCGTACCTCACGGGACGTCATGTAGCACGCGCTGTCAAAACTATAGTTCACAGCTGGCGCCGATGGGTGTGGGAATTCCACAGGGTTCGGCGCTCAGTCCAACACTCTTTCTGGTCTTTATAAATGATTTGCCACATCTTAACAGAGCAGGAAATACCTATTACTAAATATGCTGATGACATCCGCGTAATAATCACGGACAACAGGATGAATAATATAATTACAAAAACCCGGACAGCATATAAATACATTCAAGAATGGATGGTCTCCAGAAGAATGCAAAAATGCTGTCAATCAAAGTCGACGAAGAGGGACCATAACCCCGTTGAAGTGACCAGATAAGGCACAAGGTTGAAACATCAAAAAATAGGTTAAATTATCTGAAGCAAACAATTTAAATGGAAATCCTCACAAACAATTGAATGAATCCATATCGCCAACTTCATCAAGTAGGTAAGTCAAACAGCTTGTTCTCAGATATTTCAAAGTTCTGTTTTTTTTGCGTCTTGCTGGAGGATTATGTAACTTTAACAGACACATGTAATTTGTTGCTAGGCGAAGCTTCGAGTTGTGGAATACACCTTGATCTTTCTAGGCACTGACATCTATTGACGCTCGCTGTCGAACCCGACAGCGAATAGAATAGTTTACGTTTGCATTGTTTAGTGGAATGTTCTTTAGTGGAGTTAGTTTTAGTTTAATCGTGAATTCATAATAAATTAATATGGTCTATTCTAAAAAATTAATCGAAATAATCCAATGGATTGTTAGAGCACTGGATGTCTTATTTAAATTCACATCACTATGGTGATTCAAAATCCAGGGTTTTAGCTAGTTGGACGTTTGAACAATGTTAAGATAACATTAGATCTGAGCAAAAGAGTCGTACTATCTTTAAGATTGGTAAACAAGATTTCCATCGTTACAAATATTATATTTAGCAACCTTGATATGGTTGTTGCTTCATGATGGTTCCAATATTCGGACACTTGAAGAAGTGAACACCATTAATAGGTATACGCTCTCCAATTTTGTCAGGTGGAACATAAAGAATCTTATTAGTCAGATAGCGAGGATACTCCTTGTTATAATAAATCTTTTCAGAACTTTCTTTAAGTTTTTGTTATGTCAACTAGGGGGAGACATTTTAGTTATTCTATTTTTCACAGCTTTTGTATCATTTTTTTTTTTTTTTGGTTTATGGGGTGGTTTGATTGATAATTTATCTACCTCTCCAAGTGAATAGGTTATTGTTACCAGTTTGTTTATCGTAGTTCTTATGACTATAGGGTGTCCGTTTTATATTCACTATTTTCCTTTTTAATATTTTAATAGATTCGGCATCTACTTGATGTAAATCCATATTAATTAAATAATTTTTTTAACATCCGACAAATAAAGTGTAAATCTCACAAATATTTGTGTTATTAATTACTATTTTCCTTCTTTATAATTAGTTCTTTATATTCTTTAAAATCTTTAAAGTAATGGAGTGTGTCACCACTATACTCACTTGGCAAGCCACTCAAAAGAATACAAACTTTACAATAAAACTGGTAATTATAATCTAAATATATTCTGGTCTCATTCAAAATAGATTATGTAATAATCTTATTATATATAATAATAAATAATACTATATACAAGATAATTATTTTGGGTATCTTCTTCTAGAAGGCATTCAAATGTTGATTAGGTTATGCAACAAAAGAATCAACCTACATATTGGCTTAATTACTATTTATAGAAAGCTTATTTGTCAAAAAACAGTAGCACGAGATTTTCATTACAGTAAAATAGATTCAATCACCCATACGAGAACACATGTTGTTTGCTACTATGCATTGTTGTGTGATTGCATGACTTGAGGAACTTAAATCAGTGTTGGTCTAAAAGAATAAAATAAAAGGTAAACAACACAACACCGGCACTGCAAACGAACTAATCTCCACGCCTACGTTATTTACAATCGAAGCTCTATAGGAGTATGGCACCCAGAAAAATGAATAGCATATAATTTTCAATAGTCACAACCCAACTACACCTATGCAGATACAAGACAGTCGATGGGAGTTGTGATAATTCGTAATGAGCGGTCAAAGCAATGAGAAGAAAGAAAAAAGTTTGTATAAAAAGCCAGTAGCAGCGACTATTGAGATCAAAGGAGGCGACCAACATCTCAAGAAAGCGGAATGACTTGGAATTCTTCGATTGCGTTGGAGAAATAGCGGCGTTTTCGTATGGTCGCAGACGTATACGAAATTCAATTATAGAGGAGCTGTAAACGTACTGTTATTGTCGCTAGATTCGTATTACAAATAGAAGCCGCGTGTTTAGTGTTCGTCCAGTTGTGTAGTGCACGGCTAATTGGCGAAAATAAACTAAATATAATTGATGTCTTTAGATATTGTTACAGCTCTATCCATTACTATTCTCAGAAGTGTCATTTCCAGTTTAATATCGTAGGAAAAGCATTTATTAAAAAGGGAGAGCAAAACTTATAATATATAAGGCATATTGTTATCCACTGTTTAAGTTACTTCATCGGATTGTAAATAATTAATATCTACAAATCCTTTTTTAAGCCATTTTAGTCGTTTTTTTTTGTAATTTTTAATAATTAATGAATACTTGTCTACAGAAATCCGAAAAGTAATTATCTTTTAAAGTTTCAAAAATTATGAAGTAAAAAGTGTGTTATTATGTAGTTGCCGCCACCGAAATGTGCACCGTATTTGAGACAAATGTTCCTATTTTTCCGTAGATTGAATCCAGAATTTATCCAGTGACCTTCGTGAATTTTCTTTTAGTTTTGTAAAATATAATATATAATAGTACTCGTATACCTATATATCAGATATAACGAAATGGAAACAAATACATTAAACGCAATACTAAATTGAAATTAGTTAGAAAAAAACTTTATTAAAAAAATTAGAAACCACGTAATTTTTAAATTTAAAAAGTCAACGTTTTTTTTAATAACCAGCGCCGTTAGCTGTAATCATAAGCTGTAACCGTCTCCTCATAGATACAATTAGTGTCCTCACGTCATATTCCTCCATAAGGTTCTCTAAAGCATTTTCAACAGTATCCTGAAGTTCATCCGCATTTCTAGGCCGAAAATCCGGAGAATATATTTTCTTTGGTCATATTTCCCCAGATATTTTCAATTGGATTTAAATCCGGACGTCTGAAAGGCCAAGATAGCAAATCAATTCCATTTTCATCCACCCACTCTTACAATTTTGGCAGTGTGAACTGGGCTATTGTTCTGAGACAGTAAAAAGTGTCTTTTAGTTTTATTCTTAAGCTCAAAATTAAATTATTTTTCTTTTCTGTTGTAAAACGAAATTATTGGGAAAAGTAGTCCTCACGGATGGTAACATAACATTTTCCAATATTTGTCTATAATATTCCTCCGTTAAATATCCATTTAGTTTCCAGCATACTCCAGGTCCATGCATACTTATCCATCCCCAAAAATTAACCGAAACGGATGGTGACATAACATTTTCCAATATTTGTCTATAATATTCTTCCGTTAAATATCCATCTAGTTTCCAGCATACTCCAGGTCCATGCATACTTATCCATTCCCAAAAATTAACCGAAAAGGGGCCAGAATTTACTGTCGAATAAATATAATTTTCATCATATCTACGATTCTTTGATTATTACAAGATTGAAAACATTTTTCGTCTGAAAAACTACAGTTCCCCAAAACTCTTCATCGGCATTTAAAAACTGATTAGCAAATTGTAGTCCGTTTTCTTTGTTTTCATCGGTTAAATATGGCTTTTTCGCGTCTGTATAATTGTTTCAACCGCTCTGTTTAATTCGACGCCTTGTCGTTCTAACGAAACCTGAAAAATGAGTATTATCACGAGCTCTTACTGCTGTGGAAAATGGATTCTGTGTGATAAAATTTACCAAATCTTCATTTTCATGAGCTTCAGAAACTCTTCTAATTCCTATCCTAACCGGTTGTTGCAGTCTATGTTCCTGCCAACGTTTCTTCAATTGAAATATGCAACTTTTGCTTACGTTTAAATGTGCAGCTACAGCAGCTAAAGACCAGCTGTCTTCTAATTTTGCAATGGCTCTGGCTGTTTGCTCTCCCGAAAAGTGTCTTGGCATTTTTCATAAAACATAGTTTTTGCGCCTCCGTCCAGAAACACTGATTAAAATGTCAAAACACTAAGGCATCTTAACCCTGATTGCCAATTCAAAATTCATACGTAATATGTATTGCCAGCCTGTACTGTTAACTCCCTAACTAGGGAGTAACGCAAAATCAGTGTTTTTGGACGGAAGCGCAAAAATAACTATTATATGTCAAATAAATTTTGAAATTTGAAATTTTGTTGTCGTTTTTAAGGACGCCTATGATTACATTATATAACAAACATTGATTTAAAGTAGGTAAAAATCAAATTGTGAAAAAAAATCGTGCACATCTCGGTAGCCGCAACTATTCCATTATTATTCACAATATTCAAATAATCTCACATTAGGCACAGAGCAGGTAAGACACGCATTCCACCCTCTTCATACAATGCGTATTATTTATTTCGTTGGGATATCGCCCCCAAGATAGAAATTTCTTGGCCGGATCGCACAGGTTCTTTTTTATGCTACCGCTGTAAACCAATCCTTTCCATCAGACGTTGGCTGGATGTTACATGAGATGGGTTAATAACTGCGGGCTAAACACCGTTTCAGCCCACAACATATCAAAAGCGGGGTCCCAACTTATTGACATTTCTGTGTCTCGAGTTGATTTCTGACGCAGATAGCGGCATATGATGTTACCTGTTAGGCTTCACCTGTCTTTTTGTGCGTTGACGATATTTCGGCACCGATCCCAGTGTTGATTTACTCCTATATTCTCTACTATAAAATCGCGGTGAATAAAATATAAGAAAAGAACCTTCAGAAGGGTATAAATGCTTTATGTAGATTGATAAATCTATGGAGAGGTAGTGCTTATTGTATTTTTTTTGGTACCTCATAAATATGACTAAATAGATCGTTACTAACAATAAGTGATGTGGGTAATAGTCATTCGTAAAATGTGATTTGTATATATTTTTTTCTTTGTAGAAATAGCTACCTAACATTTTTAATTATATTACTAAGTATATTTGGCCATTATAAGCTCAATTTTTCAAATGTAACTAAAAATGTCACCACATTTGCTTTACTTGTTAAGTATTCTATTCATTTGAGAGTGTAAAATTGTCTATATATTACGTTATTTTTGTACTCATATTATACAATAAGCAGCAACTCAAAGCTATGTAACAAAAGGTAATAATATTTGGCAAGTTAAAAAAGAGCTCAGAACATTATGTCGATCAACTAGTCAGAAACGTATACATAATAAATATGTATGTATGACCAAATCAATGAACTGTATAATTGGTTAAAGCTTACAATGAGAATTTAGATACAGGCAGTTAGAGCTGATATATATCTTTTGCACTCTAAATGACAATTCATGTATGTTGTTGTGCGACGTTTGTTCTTAATTATACCAATATAACATTTCACACAATTGCGGGTGAGATTATTACACACACAATTAAAGGTGAGATAACTCCATAAGCGCACATGTATAAGAATGACACACTCGACATGGAGAATCATATTTTCAACATCGCCTGCTCAGTCTAGTTATACAGGTTGTGCCATTAGTGTGTGTCGGCGGAATTTAGCACGAAAACTACGAACGATAGGAAAGTGAGATTTTCTGTATGTATATAGTTGATCAATGCGCATATGATAAAATTATTGTCCAATATACAGGGTGTTACAAATTCCCAGAGCCACTTTCAACTTTTTTATTTTAAATGGATTGCTATATTTTTTAGTTATTATTTCGATAGCCACCTAAAACACCGTTGCAGTGATATATGGTTATGTGCGCTTCTGACTGTCAGTTTAGGCTATATTGCAAAGTTTGGCAAAATTTTGGCAGTTGCGACTTTTGAGATTTTAACTTTTATCTTAAAAACTGTTTTAGTGTCGCGCGTGAATCTTTTGTTATGGATTTGGGGGCTAACAGTTAGCATGTTTCAAGTTGGTATAACTTAGAAATATATACAGGGTGTTAAATATGTCATGGAACATTTTTCGAAATCCAAACGCTTTTCTTTCGATTTCTTTAAATGGAACCTATATTTCCCAATATAATCAGCAAATTCCTTGTAAAATTGCCTTCAAAATGGTACCAATAACGTAATACTTATTTTCAGTATTGTCCAAGATATTATGGAAAATATGTTTAATAATAGCAATTTACATTTCATTTGTTCTTTTTTATGTAAGTTGTTTAGATTATTTATAACGTAACAAAACAAACCGTACGTGACACAAAATTATTTTATTTTTTACACTTTTAGATATATATAATAATTTTAAATCAAAAGTTGCTCAAATATGTCTCTATTCAGCTCCGTGTGTATAGTCTGCCTTACATTTTCAAATATACATATTATCATATTATGCACATTTAACTGAAGAGAAGCATTTCTTATGCGTTTGTGCATGTTGTCTGCCGTTGCATCGGGTGTCATGCATATGATGGTTTTTTATAGTAGGCCGTAGAAAAAAATCACAAGGGGTCAATCTGGTGATGCGGTGACCAACTTAATGAATCCCAATCCGGCTATTAATAAATACCTTATAGGGTGTGCTTTTACAGCAGCACCGTAATGTGTGAATGCACAATCGTGTTGGTACCACAATCTCTCGATAAAGTGTTGATACTAAATGGGTTTCGTGTATCTACTATGATACAAGTGTGAAGTTTTTCTGTTCATTATTCCAGAATTGACAAATGTTGCTTCATCTGTGAAAAGCACAATAATCTAGAATATTTTCACCGATACAAGTTTCTTTTCAAAATCCGTGTGTAGTAAGCTGGTGAAACTTATGTTTCTTTACAATTCTCCTCGTGATAGTGGATGCAATTCCATGATGTTGCGAAATTGTCCTTGTAGAGATTGGCGAATTTTCCACAACGGATTTTCTATAACCATAGTTTTGGTCCTTCCATGTTTATCATGATTCACATAACCCGACCAAAGAAACCTTACCAACAAATTCTCAAACCTTACTATCTGACGCTCTACAGGTAGGATAATCCGCTGCATACATTCTTGATGCTGATAGTGGATTTCTGTTGTAAGCACCAAGAACAAATATTATGCCTATGAGTTCCTTCTTGGAGAAATTTATTTTTAATAAATGAATTTAGGTAAAAAACAGGAACAAGACGATATAATTAACAACCAGATTAAAGTAAAACGTAATAACTAATAGTCCACAAATAAATAATTCAAATATTATAATAAAATCATAAAACATTGTAAAACGCGATGACACAAAAATAAACTACAAAAAACAATATTATGTGGACATTTAATTAGAGATTTGATGTTTCGTTATATTCTTAGCTTTTGTTTGAAAATCATGGCTATCTAACCATATTTGGTGTCTCATATATTGAATATTGTCAACATATTTTCCATAAATTTGTAATATCTTCGAAAATACTGAACATAAGTGTTACGTTATTGGTACCATTTAAAAGGTAATTTTACGAGGAATTTGCTGTTGAAATTGAAAAATATAAGTTCCATTTAAAAAAATCAAAAGGAACGCGTTTGAATTTCGATAAATGTGCTATGACATATTTAACATCCTGTATATATTTTGACGTTGCGCCACCTTGAAACACGTAAATCGTTAGCCGCCAAATTGATAACCAAAGAATAGCACGCGACACTATAAACGTTTTAAAGATGAAACTTAAAATCTCAGAAGTCGCAACTGTCAAAATTATGACAAAATTTGCAATATAGCCTAAACCAATTGTCAGAAGTGCACATAACTATATATCACTGTAAAGGTGTTTTAGGTAGCTATCGAAATAATTACTAAAAAATATAGCAATCCATTTAAAATAAAAAAGTTGAAAGTAGCTCTGGGAATTTGTAACACCCTGTATATTTGAAAATATTTTTACCACATGCACATTGATCAACTATATATATACAGAAAATCTCACTTTTCTATCTTTAGTAGGTTTTGTGCTAAATTTCGCCGACACACTAATGGCGCACCAGGTATATCTAGTTCATTGATTGAATTAACAAACTACTCTTGAAAAATCAAAGTAGACATTTCAATGATTTAATACATTTTTGTGTCTCATACATTTAAATAAGCTAAGGGAAAATGGATCTCATCAAAAACAGAAATATTTTTATTCTACGATAGGTACTGCGTCAAACGTAAATCAACAAATAACAACAAAGAAAGTAAGAAATTATTATATTAACTAATACTTAGTTGCGAAACCTTTCTGTTTTACATCTTCAGCACATCTTTTAGGCATTGGCGCTATTAATTTTTCAATAACGCCGTCATCAATATTTTTTCAAACTCTGTCAATGTTTTCGGTAAGTTCAGTCTTATTCCAATATGTGCAACCACGTATACGTTTCTCGACTTTTTCCCAAAGGTGCTCTATGGTATTTAAGTCGGGAGGTTCGGCTGGCCATTTCATGACGTAGATATTATTTTGCACGAACCATTCTTTCACCAACATTGAAGTGTGTTTAGGATCGTTATCATGCTGGAATGTAAACTTCAGGACGCATCTCCCACTCTGCATAAGGCAACATAACATTCTGTAATATATCTCGATAATAATGCCGATCCATGATTCCATCTATGAAGTTCAGAGGCTCCGTCCCTTATGCGGAAAAATACATCCAAATCATAACAACACCGCCACCGTGCTTCACATTAGCTGTTGTGTATTTTGGATTATACCTTTCGTGCAGTGATCGGCCTACTTGCCATATGCATATGTCTGATTTAAATAGATTACATTCGTTTTCGTCGCGGGAAAGCACTTTTTTCCAATCATTTGTCGTCCACGTAATATACTGTCTAGCAAATTCTACTCGCACGTTTCTATTTTTCTTATTAATAAGCGGTTTCTTTGCCGGTCTTCTTGAAAATAGTCGTGTTTCTATTAATTTTCTTTGAATCGTTTTGCCACTAACATTTAAATTATGGATAGAATAAGAATAAGAATAATTTATTTGGTTAAGCGACACAAAATGTGTATGTAACCAGTCAAAATAAACAAAAGTATATATTAGTAAATTAAATTAAATTAAATTAAATCAAATTAAATTAGAATTAAGTTCTACTTATTAACTAAAACTAACGAAAATTAGAGTTCTTATAATGAGGGAAAGCCAAAAATGAGAATAATAAAAGAAAAAGAAAAAACTAAGTAACTAACTCTACTAGTAAAAATAAAAATAACATAAACCAAATCAAAATTACTCATAGAAAACAAGACAGGATTGAAACTTAAAAAGATCGAAAGGCTATCATGAGGTGCGCAATGCGAAATATTCAGACAACTCATAAAAATTGTGACACAAAAGAAACTCTCTAACACCGTTACGAAAACTAAAAATCGAGCTTTTTTCTTTAATTTCTACGGGTAAGTGATTATAGATTTTAATGCCCATACTCTTTAAACCCAAACTTGTAACCGAAAGTGTACATCCTGCCGTATGTAGTTGATCTTTATTTCTTGTGAAGTGATGGTGATATTCAGAATTTAATCTGAAAGCATTTTTATTTTTAAAAACGTAAACTGCTGCTTCCATTATGTAATTACAGGCTAACGGTAGTATTTTCAGTTTTTTAAATAAAGGTTTACACGACACACCAAAACGAGCACCCGTTAAGGATCTGATCACAGCTTTTTGGGCCAAGAAAACCTTTCTCACAGCTGCTGAGCACCCCAATAACAGAATCCCGTATTTTAGCCTAGAATGTATTTCTGCGTAATATAACGCGAGGAGACACTCCATAGTCACTTGTGAACGTAGACAACGAAAAACGTAACATTTACTATGTATCTTATTCGCCAAGCCTTGGCAATGCTCATTCCACACGAGGTTGTCCGCGAAAGTAATACCCAAGAACTTCGTGAATTCAGCTTTCTGTAATTGTACATGATCTATGAGCAACGGCCCAATCTCAGAATTTCTATGCCTAGTATGAAAAATCATGTATTTAGTCTTTTCTAAGCTTAATGATAGCTTGTTATGAGCAAACCAATCCGACAGGGTACACAGCAAGGTGTTAGCGATATAGTCCGTGTCGTCATTTGTTGTCAAAATGGCTATATCATCGGCATAAATGGTTAAGTACATGTCGGATAAAAAAAGTACAATATCGTTAATATAGAGGCTAAAGAGTATTGGTCCCAAAACTGATCCCTGAGGCACGCCCATATTAACAGGTAGAGTGTAAGATTTAAAGTATTCTATATTATTTTCGGGTGTGATGTGTTTTATTTTAACGAATTGGACCCTATCATATAAATATGAAGCAAACCATGTTGCAACTATGCCTCTAATACCATACGCTTGCAATTTTTCCAAGAGCTTATCATATTGAACACAATCGAATCACAGAAAATACCTAGTACAGATTTTCTTTGCTCAATACCGTCCAGAACTTTGCAATAAAAATTAATTAAGGCCGTAGATGTAGATCTTTCTTTCCTAAAACCATGCTGAAAATCCGTTATGATACCATGTTTATCAAGAAAATGGTTTAGGCGATCTAACTTGCAGTACTCCATTACTTTGCAAATGCAAGACGTCAACGCAATTGGCCTCTAGTTAGAAATATCTTTACAATCACCTTTCTTGTATACAGGAATAACCATAGCTGTTTTTAGAATATCTGGGAACGTGCCTTGAGAAAAAGATGTATTAACTAAATAAGTTAATATGTCTACTAGGTAAATTCTAAATTCTTTAATTATACGGACTGATAAATCATCAGGCGTAGCAGAAGATTTATTCTTGAGCTTATCGATTATGGTGAGCATTTCTGTATTAGTAAACGGAAAAATGAACATGGACTGAGAATTGAGTTGGATCTTTGAATCTATGGTAGTTGGAGGCAAAGTTGACACCGTACTCGCTGCTGACGACATAAAAAATTCATTAAAATTATTGGCAAGACATGTTGGTTCTTTAATTTCCTGATTTCCAATATTCAGCGTTACGTTGCGAGGAGTGCTACTGCAACCAACAGCTTCTTTAATTATTT
Organism: Cetonia aurata; assembly: GCA_949128085.1. Classification (NCBI taxonomy): domain Eukaryota; kingdom Metazoa; phylum Arthropoda; class Insecta; order Coleoptera; family Scarabaeidae; genus Cetonia; species Cetonia aurata. The sequence goes on from OX421885.1 coordinate 8,470,701, forward strand.
GCCAAGTTGCTGCACTTCTGTTTTCAGAATTGAAAATGAAATTGCTACAGGCCTGAATTCTAGAGTTAGAAATTAAAGTTCGATGTTCTCTCTTTTTTTCTTGATATTAGCCTCTATTTGCGCACTTCCATGGATCATTCCTACTAGTACTCCCAGGCTTAGGACATAGTTTTTATATGTGTCCCCTCTCATTGTAGTTTTTTTATTATTCTCTATATGTTGTAACGTTTCATTTCAAACCTTCTCGCAATTTCACACTGTCTTTCATTTCTCAAATATGCCAATTATTTTCTCTTTTAATTCAATTCCGATTGGAATACCTCTTGGCATGTTTCTTTTAGTTAAAAACAATTATTAATACCCTTCACAGCACTCTCAAGTTGTAAAATGCGTAAACTTTGGTGAAAAAAATGAATGTTGCTTTACTTATGTCGTGCTCAAACTGCAGTAATATTAAATAAGTTGTTGTAAATAAAAAAAATGTGCACTGGTGTGGCGGAAAAATAGCATAAGTTGTGCATCTTTTACCAGATATTTCAACTGGGTAAATGCAATAAGAAAACCTTTTGGTATTTTTGGTAATATGCAAGTATACTAACAAAGGTAGTTTGTTGCTTTATTTTTGTCTGATGCTGCATATAGCTCAAGATTTACCGTTTTATTTAATCTCCTTTAAATTCGACATAGAGCATAAAACTGAAATTACTACAATATTCATCAGATATGCTTTCTCACAGATTAGATACATAGGTAAATATATAGATAGAACTTGATTGTATACGTCAGTACACCGTACTGTATATAGGCTCATTGTCAATTTTCATTACAAAATATAATACAAGTATTTATAGAACCGAGACAACTACATTTGACATTAGAGAAGTAAATACCTCAACGAAGTAGATGCAGTCTTCGAGAAGCAACACCCTTAGTTGACGCTTAAATAGTCGTACCTACGCTACTAAGGGACTTTAAATTATTTGGCAGCAAATTGAACAATTTGATTCTCATCGAAGTAGGGAATCGTTTGGTCATTTCCAGTCTATTTATTTAACAGTTCTTTATATTTATCCTTTACCCTTGTATTATATTTATGGACGCCAGAATATTTTAAAAAAGCAGATTTATTTACAAATACATAGCAGGAGCAACTCCATGTTCAATATACTAGGCAAAGATAGAATACCCAGTTTCTCTATATGTCTTTCTAGAAAAGTCTTAATCAAAATAATTTTAATAAGCAATACGTTTAATACAATTCGTTCCTTCTATAGAGTATACTTCAGCATTTTTTCTTTCTCCTCTCGTAGTGATAGTATCACTATATTGAGAGGCTTCGAAAAGTCAAATAGATGGTGGTAACTTACAATTATTAAAAATAAAAAAAAATTATGGGGTTTCTAACGCGTTGCTAAGTATCAACAGCAATACAAAATTAGTTACACCAAGCTACACGATGGGACTTGTTCCTCTGGACAGTCCCACGAAAAAATCACTTGCTCATATCTACTTATCTAAAAGTAATGGCTGTTTTAGTTGACGTATACTATTGATTCATTAACGTTGCAGTTGCCTCTTTTTTTTTTCTTCCTTAACTCGGACTAGTCCGACTCCAAGTACACGAAAAGCACTGCAGCTTGCAAGCGTATTGTGCTTTGTCCGTATTTCATACAACTCCCTTCAAGATGGTGGTCCCCTATTATAATTGTTATAGATCCTTCAACGTGCGGATACGGTACATCTATGAGTTTCCTTTCGGTGCCCCAAATAAACCTTGCTTCCTGTGCTCCAATGCTTCGCAGTCACATAGTCGTGAGGATTCCTAATTCTCCCGCACAGAGTCTGCAATTTGAATCTGCATTATACATGCCGATTCTCCACAAGTATTCCTTTACCGGAGCATGTCCGGTCATCAGACCTGTGATGATGCTGAGTTGTTTCCTGCTGACCAGTAGTAGTTCGTTAGCTCGCTTTCCACATAGATGGAGAGTCGTAATAAGGATTATAAGTATTTCAGGATGCACCACAGCAGAAAAATATTAGCTCTACCAAGTTTGCACTGTTTGATGTTCCGAAGATATCTGACTCTTTAGAAGATAATTTTGAATTATATTGCATGTTATCTATAGGATAACGCAAACTATTGTTGAAAAGAATAAATAATGGAATACGCCATACTCCTCATATTTTTGTTAATTTATATTTTTATTAATTTATGTTTTTATTTATTAAATCAAAGGTAAAGTACATATTATATCCCTGGGTTGAACTAAATTATTTACGAAGAACCTAAACAGCAACCCGGGTATTCCCATCCAGTTATATTTCCTATAATTTTCTTTGTCCTCCTTATGTTCTCTTATTTCTTCAATTAACTTGGCTATAGTGTTCACCATTATATAAAGGTGTAGCGGAATTTTACAAAAATGTGTTTTTTAAATTTTTTTCATTTTCAAATCTCTAGGTTTGTATTTAGATTTTACATTTTTATGTAAAACCATAAAAACCTATTAGGTCCAGATCCCCTAAGGAACTCCAGCGAAGAATAACCCAACGCAAACCAATCTGTTGTAATTTTCTTCGTTCCCGATATATCGCACTGAACACAATATATAATATCAAAACTTATTGCATTTACTCTATTTGTAATTATATTATGTGTTGCTTCACCATCGTTCATACTTTCTCCATCTTGCTTGCGTTTAAAAAAAATGAAGTACGTAATTAGGTGAGTATATCTATAGTTAGCGTTCTATTGTGTGCAAACATGATCCATCCAATTTCCAATAGTAAACAGTGTCATACTACAAAGAAAACCGCATCGGAAGCCGAATGTGGGAAATCTTAATTCACGATTAATCGGGGTTGAGCGGTTCCTTTAATGTATAAATACGGCAGAAAGCACCCCTTATTATCACCAGTGAGTTCATATTCTCACTTCGTACCCGGTATTAGAAAATATCAATACAATCTGATCCTATGAAGCCGAAAAAAGGAAAACATCATACGCAGAGTATTCTCGATAGAAAGAGATACAATAATCCCATCCACCTTTAAAAAATACAGATGATATAGCCAGCGTATGGCTTATGAACTAAATAATCGGTCGGTTTTCTTTGACGGTGGATATTTTCGTGTAAAAGGATGAAACTTTTGCTAAGCTTAAAGAAAAGGACCGGGGTTTTACATTATAAGGATTACACTGCAGGTATCTGCAGCCAACATCAATATTGCGGCCTTCGAAGATTGAAAAGATCGGTTTCAGCTTATCATGACTTAAGGAACCACTTACGCTGGATAGCTACAGACAGTTTGCGGATTTCTCTGAGATTCTTATTTATAAGGGTAAGTTCTATAAATAATAATGTTATAAATTGCAATTTATTTAAACAACTGTATTATGTCTATATCGCATGTGACGGAATTAATTTCCCTTCTGTTTAAACAGAGAATTATAGGAATTCCCACGAAACATAATTTAATCAACAACAATCTTGCCAAAGACCCATCCCGAAACGATACAATTAATAGTTTTAGCTGTTTACTTTATTAATAAATATATTACATTCTGTTGCAATACGTGGGTGGGCCGGAGTTTATCGCGTTATGAGTTACGTAATCAAGCAAGTTTGCCCTATGCAGCAAGGGGTCGACACCCCTGTGAAAGCGCCCTTACATTTGAGTTATTTGTAACGAATCATTCGCTATACATTTGATGAATGGGGGTATTTTGATCCTTCGGTATAAGCTCTATGCATTTTATAAATGTATTTATGTTCCGTAAGGGTATATCTAATTAGCTACACTATTGTGTCATTACACTGTAAAACTTTGATCCCAGCTTTTATAAAACATATTTAAATGCATATATACGCCAGCTTAAAGGAAATAAAACTTTCATTACGCGTTCAAAAACCATCAGTAAATGGTGTGGTTAGTAATAATAATAGTAATAAAAATAATAATAACAAGTAAGTTTATTGTCGTAAATTAGAAACTTCCATAATGTTAAAAAACATAATACAGGAATAAACTATGTGGAAATTAGGTTATACAATATCACCTACATATCAAAACATTTACCTGCACAATAAAAACCAACCCTACCTACTTACGCATATTTTTAAAATGTTATCAAACGGATTCAATGTGGAAGCATTTTTAATTTTTGCAGGCAGTGTATCGCAATGTACTTATGTATATAGACATCGAAAATGTAAGTAACGTTTACAGAGGCTCGGATTAAAATTCTCTTATCATATGGTAGCAATGCTCAAAAAGTCATGGCATATCGGGACGAAAACCTTACATATCAGATATAAGGGAATTACTAAAACTTACAAAATTACATTTTGAACAACCCAAACAACTTTTTTGCTAATTATGTAATCTAAATCCGTATTTCTTTGTCGATTTGTGACTTTTCTTATAATTTACCGCGATGCTAGTGGTCACTTGACGTATGCAAAAATTAATTTTGGGATTATGTCAGGCATGCTGAATCTATGCCCCAAAGAAAATTTATCACATTTTAATAATAACACAAAATGCCCGTATGTTGCAATATTCATGTCAGTGACTGAATATTAGAATGTTTTCCTCTTATTAAGGATAATAGACGTAATTTTTATTGATTGCATTATTAGTTATTATGACAAAAGTCCGGTAATTTAATGCTTTATCATATTTCATAAGAAAATCTCGCGATTCATTAAAAAAGAAAAAACTAATAAAAAAATATTAAGTATCTAAAGCTTTCTATAGTGCCCAAGCATATTTAATCCATCCTTCTAAATTTACAAATTATATGCTTTATTATTTGCCATATGTGTGCAGTACGTATACCACTGAGAATTATAAAATTTGTTACTCATTATTTTTACCAAGATTTTTGCTAAATAAATTGTCAATTTAAATTTACAAGCATTTGATAAATACGAACACAAATTTGATGTAGCTTGACATAAGCCACTGAATGTACGCTGATGCGCCAATTAATTGATTTAGTGCAGAAAATGTATACAAATTTCACTATTGACATAATATAATTTCCTCAAATCTTAAGTTATCATAAGTAAATAACCGTATATGTACAAAAATATAGGTACTATTTATAATACGATATGTACACAGTTAAAATTATGCCTTTACTAAATGTTGTCCCTCGTTTATTCATTGGGAGTCTCAAATATTCAACTAAAGCACTTGGCCATTATAACAAAAAAGACAGTGTAACCTCTATTTAACGAACATGGGAATTAAAAGTAAATAATTATGAGAAGCAGGATTTAGTTCTTGTAAAGTACAAAGTTCAAGCGGCTTTCCCTCAATAAACATTTGTGATTGTTAAAAGAAACTGTTAACAAGCTCTGTATTAAATTATTCAATGTTTGTTATGCTGTCATTACTTTGAAACCACTATGTAATTACAGATTTTTATTATATATTAAGGTTTTTATTATTCAAACTTTCAATCTTCATTACGGAAAGAAATAATTTATTCATCCGGGTTTATATTCGAATTCTCATTGGTTTTTCGTCAAAGAAAAGAGCAATAAAAATCTTTTTTTCCAAGATTTTTATCTTTTTATATATATCAATGCTTGTGTTTTGTTTACTATTGCAATAAATTTAAGATACACTGATAAATATTTTTGTGTAAAATTACTATGCCGATCGTAAGTTACTTCACGCCATGAAGAATCATGTAAGTACACATACAAAATGTAAGTTGAAAATGCGATGTATGTAAAACTGTTACTTACTGCAAGCATGTTTACATTTTAACGCAATTTCACATTTGAAAACTAAAGTTTTAAGGTGCGGTTACACGATCCGTGGTTCGACGGACCTGGCCCGATGAGCCACGGATCACGGACCGTGTGACATAGATGGTTTCCTATAGCTGGTGGTTCGTCGTCCGTGGTCTGGATCGATCTGGATGGTCCCGTAAAATTTAAGGTGCTGTTACACGCTCCGTGGTTCGACGGACCTGGTATGACAAACTTCGGATCGCGGACGGTTGGAGGTGCGCCAATTGACGAACTAAAGTGTGTCAAAAGTGTCTGCACGCTCGTCATTAGTTCGGAATATGTATATGTATATATAATTTAATTTAATTCTTGAAGCTATGGACACAAGACAGCAAATTATAGCAGCTGCATTTTTATGTGTTGTTTACAGTGGCCTATTTTTACAAAAAAAGTAAAAAAACCTAGAAAGAGATGGTCGGTATTCCGCGCGCATTTTCTATAACCAGCGAATATGTATCTATACAGGATGACATAGAAAAAACTACAATGCATAGCAACATGTTATAGAGGATCAACGAATAACAAAAAAAAATTCTTATACACTAATGTCCGATTGCTTTTTGTTTTCAAGTTACAAACTGTTGAATACACATTTCCAATGTTCGTGTTAATGACTGACGGCATCTTTGAAATAGCATTATTACGAAATCTGTCAGCAGACTCCACAATTCTGTTCCTTAAGTGTTCTTCACTATTTAGTTCTGCGGCATACACTTCACTTTTCATAAATCCAAAATGAAAAATCCCAGAATAGTGTAGTACTTTCTTCTTATAATATTCAATGGAACAGCTAATAAAGTATTCAGTTCATTTTCAAAAAAAAAAATCGATAGAGTTCGCCTGTCAATCGTCTGGGCATTCGAAATGGACCAATTAGATAATTGTCGATTATACCTGCCCACACATTAATGGAAAACCCATACTGATAATTCCGTATTACGTTCTGATGAGGGTTTTCATCGCTCCAATAATGCATATTGTGAATATTCAAAATGCCATTGCGACTAAAACCTGCTTCATCGGTAAAGAAAATTAATGACAGAAAGTCAGACACCACTCGCAATATTCTAAACGCGGTAGGAAATCCTGTTCCAATAGGTGATGGATTTTTTTGGAAATGAAATAGATGAAGAAGTTGTTCTTTGAGGAGTTTCCTAACAGATTCACGATTGACATTCGGTACAGCTGCACTTATTCTTCTGGTGCTTATTCTAGGATTGTCTTCTACTACTTGCAAATAGCTTCTTCATTTGCAACAGTTCTGTTAACTGCAGAATCAAACTTTGGTTTTTTAAAGCAACCATCTTCCCCCAAACGCCTATGTAAGTCAACAAATGTCCTAACGTTAGGAACTTGCCTTAATGGGTATCTCTCTCGATAGATCCGTTGAGCTTTGGAAGAATTTGAACGAGCTTCGCCGTAACACATGATCATGTCCCTGTATTCTACGAAAATTAGCGCACCATTTTGAAATATAACTTTCAAACTATGCTAATATTGATTTGACATTTACCAAATATTTTGATTCATGGAATAACAGTCTCCTTAAAATATTTTTTATTGCTTAGGTAATACTAAAAACAAGAACAATATAAAAAGCAGTTTGTAACTTGAAAACAAAAAGCAATCGGACATTAGTGTATAAGAACTTTTTTTTGTTATTTTTTGTTCCTCTATCTCGTGGTGCTATGCATTGTAGTTTTTTCTATGCCACCTTGTATATATTTATAATTATCCATTGAACGTACATATGTATATATGTAGGTTCAACATAGGTTAAAAAGTTCAAAATCGTTCATATTTATTACGTATACGATTACTAGTTTCGGCACATCCTTTAGAGTAGAAAATGGAATAGGTATTCTATTTTCTATTCTGTATAATATTGTCTTAATGTATAATATTGATTTGACAAATTTCCCAAAACTGACGTTGATCTGAGGACGGCAATGATATGCCGAAACTAGTAATCACTTATAGAATGAATAATTTATGAACGATTTTGAACTTTTTAACCTATTCAATTTTTGCTTTGTGTTTATTCTTTTAACGATGCAGCATGTTTAGGCCACGAATCGATATTTCTACCTTTGTGATGTCTATGCTTCGGATTCCATATGACGTCCTCCAAGTCAATAGATTCCTTCATTCGACGACATGTTTCGACGGGACAATCCAGAGCGATCCAGACCACAGACGACGAACCACAAGTCACAGTAAACCATCTATGTCACACGGTCCGTGATCCGTGGTGCGTCGATCCAGGTCCGTCGAACCACCGCATCTTTCCATGGTCCGTGATCCGTGGTTCGGCGAACCAGGTCCGTCAAACCACCCCTGTCGAACCACGGATCGTATAACCGCACCTTTAGATAGATTAGACAAAGTTTCTGTAATATTTTGTATGCTTGTAATGCACCCGCAATTAGGTAGGTATGAAATAAAATCCCGATAAAAATGCAATTCATATTGACGTAAGCTCTTGAAATAAGTTTTGCGATTAGCACGCAGCATCACAATTCACTAATTGGAATACAAAGTATGTATGATTCTATGTAATTATCTCTGATACAGCATCATTCTACTATAAACACTATAATTGTAACATATATTCAAAACAAGCTTGTCACGTGATTCAGCACACGCTTAATTATTGGCACTTTTTGTCTTATATTACAACCGGTACATTTATAAAGCGGTGCGTGGAGAAAGAAAGCAAAGAGTATTATTCATTTTGGTATATCCTATAATTATCATCCTGAGTGTATACTAGAATCGTAACCCTACCCTTCATTCTATCTTTAAATAATAAAAGATGGAAACGGTGACCAGGAAAACACACTTGACGTGTGGGGGTGTTTCAAATTCATATGTAGAAATAAAATTGCCATGTCAAAATACGCATTACCGAAAAGAAATTATTCATTCATGTATTACTACATACAGTTTGTAGCAACTGTCAAGATTACGATACGAAAACTGTAAATTTACATTACCGTCTGCATTCATACAAAAATTATCAATTTTTACATTTATAAATGTGTATTTAGAGCCTTACAGTAATAATAACGTAATATTACAGTATCAGCTATGTAAAACGGCTGTAACTTTACATTAATTGTTATCAGTGTAGAGAGTACTATTCATAAATGTTATACCTGACAAGAAAATTACTTACTTTTTCCAAATTCCTCTAAATTTCAACTAACTTGGAATTCATTAGTTGCAAATTATTTAATCAGTTACCTTTGCCTAACGTGGCCGATATTTAATGCAAAGAACAATAATAGTAACAACAGAAAATGTTATTCTTTTAAGAGAAAAATATAAGATTTAAAAACAATGAAATTGTTTCAGTTTCAAGATTTTTTTTTGCATTCTGATAGCATTTTTATTTTTATTTGTGATTTTCTGACGTTTTTTTTTTTCAAGTTTATATCTTTTTGCAAACGTACTGCTGTGAATGTACCAACAAAAATGAAAAATGAAATTTAAAAATGAAAAATTAAATTAGGTAGCTCAAATAGCCAAAATTTTTACAATGCGCAAAAGAACAATTAATCTCAGGGTTACTATCATGAAAGTAAAATGTGGGTGAAAGAAATTTGACTTTCTTTTATACTCAAAAAAAATTTTAAAAGGTTTAATTAAAAATAAAAGAACAGTATCTTGAATGACATAAAAATTCAATAATTTTATTTATTTTTAAAAAAAAAAAGAAAAAAAATTAATTACAAACTTGCAAAAAAAAACAATGGACAAAACGGTCCTGATCTAAATCAAAACTGCATTTTACTTTAAATTACAAAAGGACAATTCAAAATCCTTTTACAAAGCAACCGAAAAGAAAAAGTTCAGGAAGATAATAATTTTTTTTTCAATTCAATCCACGTGGTCTCAATATTAAAACAACTAAATTAAACGTGGAAAATTCATGTACCTAATTTATATAAATGAAAAATAAAAGCAAGCACAATGCTTTTATTCACCCAACCCGAGGTGATTAATAAATAATTACAAATCAGAAAAATTAACAACGAACAAAAAAATTAACTCTTTAAATTTAAAATATCTTCCTGCACGTAAAAATAATAACAGATCTTATATCTAAATTGTGTACACAAAAATACAATATCAATTATTATTAAATGAGTTCCGTGATGAACGAAATAAAATCGGAAACGTGAATTCAAAACTTGAAATCAATAATCACAAAATGTCAGCAATGAAATACAACTTTATATATCTACTTACTTTCGTAACGATCAAGGAACTGAACTCACAAGGTTAAACAATCGTATAAGTGTAAAAAACTCAGATGCGTGCGATGCAACGCACACAGATCTGTCCGCAAACGGACGAATTCGCAAAACAAAAATAATATATATACAATACCAGTGAACGCAAAATGTACACCTGACTGAAATTAATATAAACAACTGAACAATAAAATAAACAAATTAAACAATCCAAAACATTAACTAAATCTTATTTGAAAATAAAACAATTTGAAATTTCTCGCAACATTAACAAACGCTTAACGGAATGAACAAAAAAAAACGGAATTTACGAAAACCGGGGTGCCAGACCACAGCAGTACGTTTCAGAAACGTACATTACACTTACATTGTTATCATTATTTTCACTCGTTAATATGAAGTAATATAAACCAACCGACAAGAACAATCGATTTTGTGAGAAGATGGATAATAATTTGTAAATTATAACTACAATGCATTTAAAATACACTTTTATGTACGCCACTAATTCGCTCATATTTTTATAAAGTAATTGCAAACGATAAGTATATAATAATTGTGTGTATCTGACTGAAAATAGAAAGTTATTCTAAAATAATTACTAAATATTTTAATTATATCTTTTTAAGCAGAAGTTAAGATATGGGTTATTAATTTTGTAAGATATATTGCGATTTACTACTTAGCGTCCGTATTTATGTAAACTTCGGCTGTAATTGAAAACATGTAGGTTTACGTGCGGTATCCTTTGCGTCGATTAGTATTAGGTTTCCTTGCAATTTATCACTGACTCATTATTTCGTTACCGTAATCACGAGATCTCGTCACAGCAGATTCGGTAAGTATAAAGAGCGGTAACATAATAAGAGTCTTTAAGAACTGATTAATGGATTATGTTTTTTATTTCTGCATTTAGTATGTCTAATATTAGAACAATTAAAGCTCTAAGCAAAAAAGTTTTCAATTATTACACACCAATTTCTATTTTTCATATGAAAGAACTTCTAATGTTAATTTCTTTCTTATTTTCGTTTCTTCCGGCGTATGTACATACAAGCCGCTATCTTGATTATAGGTAGGGGGAACACTAAAGGAAACGAATTTCGAGAAAAGCTTTATTTGTTTACTCCGTGTCAATACGGACATGGCTGTATAGTATAAATATTTGTGTTTACTGGAATAGATTCTAATTTGTCTAAAATTGAGGCAGATGAGCGAGGCGGTCCTTTTGAAACGAGCGGTTAGGCGGTCACAGGGTGGTCCTTCGTCTTCTGTCAACCGTAGGGACAGTTGAGATGTCATTGGTACCGCACTTCAGCCTTGGGACGTTTACTCGTGGACAAGAAAGTGATGGCCTGAAGAAATGCAAACAAAAAAAAATAGAAAACCTATTTGGGACATTTCACTACCTATATAGGGGCAGGATAACGGATGTATTACGAAAAAATCTCGGCCTATAAGATCCATTGATTTTAATTCTTATTGTTAGTTAAGATTAAAAATTATTAATAGATTCAATATAGTCTGCGCGCCTGACAAATATAATAAATAAATTTCAATCTTATTTTATTGTTATACTGTTACCGGACAAATTAATTTTTAATCTTAACTAGGAACTAAAATCGATGTATCTTGAATTTATTAATGAACTATGTATAATTAGCTATATAACTTATTGCTTTTCTTCATGAAGTAGGGAATAAAGCTTAAGCAATCTGATGTTTATCAGGTAGACTCGCAGAGCAAAATCTTCCTGCTAATCATCATTATGACGCCGGAAAGAAAACCCAGTCACCGCAATTGACCATCAGAGCCAGATTCGAACCAGCGACTCGCCGGATTACGTATATAACTGGATGGTTGGTGTTATCGAAAAGGATTTGTCATAGGAAAATGATAAAGTAAGTAGGTAGGTATATTAATTAGGTTTTTTATTTAATATCACAATGGTTCTGTTTTAAAACAAATAGAATACTTAATTGATAAACTCCTTTCAATTAAAACTTAGAACGTTGCAAATTTGTTATATTTTAGAGCGTTTCAAACTTCAAGAACTACGTGACTTTAAACTAGTTAGCAAGCCATGAATCTACAGGAATTAGAAAAATTGATATTGACATTTTACCAACACAAAAACGAGAAGTTTTATTTTTAACTTTTTGTTGTGATTTGGCTCATTTCATAACCTAATACCATAAAACTTCGCAACATCTTTTCTAAAAGCATGCACTCATAAATACCATGAGCGCCTTGTGAGAGATTTGGAATGCTTAGTTAACAACAGTTTTGGAGTGTTGAGATTTAAATTTTTGTTTTGGGCATATGATTGCTAAATAAATAATCCTCTTGCTTTTGAGAGAGTACGTTATTTATCACTTCGTGATTAAAAGAATGCGGACAACATCATTATTGAGGGTTACATATTCTACTTATAGAAGATTTTGCTGTAATACTTGCAACAATGTCACGAACACAATTAGATAAACTCAATGTAAAATTTAATAATTCAGACAAGTCACCAACATAGTCGAGTTGTAAATTGAACAGCCCTGAAAATATTTTTGAATCACTTTTATTTAATGTTTATTTAGCAATGCTTTTAACGCCTTAGTTTAAAGTTAGTTGATTTTCGGCCGTATTTTGTTTTGCATCCCTTCCACAAGTGTGTTGCAAACTGCACTGTTACCCTAAGTTTATTTTCTTTGTACAAATAATGGGTTAAGATGTTATTAAGAAATATTTGAACAGATCTTATCCAGGTATCTATATTAGATTAGTTTGTTTCTGAATTTTTCGTCGTATTGTGAAAATCATTCTTTAACATAAGATTGGCTACTAATTTATTAAAAAGGTTTTTTTTTATTGACCTTTGATTCTTGGCTCTGCGCTGCAGTTATGGCAAGTTGTAGGTTGCAGCGTTATAAAACTTACGGGCAACCAAGTCGAACAGAAAATTATTACCGTGTTTGTGAAATCGTTTCGTTCCAAACACTGCGATCAAAACAAACACCAAATACAAAAAAAAAAAACTCGTATTAAAGGCAAGACACATTAATTATTGGCGTCTTGAATTATATCATAGATGGCGTTGATAAATTAATACCTATAAGTTAATTCGAAATAAATTTGAAATTTGGAACTTCAAATAGCCGTAACATGGTTGAAATAGATTACATACCTTACATGATTCAACTCACGCAAAATGCTAAACTGATCGCAAAAAAACAATTTTTTGTATTGTTATTTGAACACATCAACGATATATAGGTATAGAATTTAAAATATCATTTTTCTTGAAAAACGTTTGTTTAATGATTGATGTCAATTGTTTCGATTTTCAATATATTTAGTTATTGGATTTCTATACCGGTATATTCTCACATGTGTGATGGATGTGTCTCTAAGTTCCTACTGTAGTTGTTGCCCTAGGGTAGGAGAATCCATAGGAACTTATACACGTGCCCATCGCACAGTCACCTGGAGCTATATTGGTATGCACCTCTAAAAAGTATATAAATCGAAAAAAAAAGTAGACATTACCTCTTCATATAGCATTGTAGTGCAAAGAAATGTCATATTTTATATACATATATATAAACTAATTCTGCTATTGAACCAGATATCGAAAGCGCCATCTGTGATAGATAAGTAGGTGCCATTGACTCTAGAATGATATCTCAGTATCGTCATTTATATGAGCTATTGAGTATCTATCCATACCTACTAGTCGACGATTGAAGCAGTTTATTACATTAACCTCAAAAATGGTTAAATTAGCAAGTTCTGAAGGATTGTATGGAAGGATGAAGGAAGTTATTTTAAATGCTTTAACAGTGTAATTCAAAAAATTTCTGGAGTGTTGTATTCACAGTTTATTTCACTCAAAAAAAAAATTGTATTGTATGTGCTGACTAATTGTAAGTTCTCTAACTTAATATAAACGCATAGAAAAGTAAAAGGCGCGCCTATTATACCGGCTATCAACTTGATCAGCTGATATCATTTATGTGTTGCCACAACCAGTGTAGGATTTCTATATGCTTTCAATTAACAAATTTAACTCATTCCTTGCATTTAGAACAAAGAAAAATGTTATATTTATTTTTTCTCTCAGTTATTGTCAACTTTTGGATATATTTTCTTTGATTTATGTGAAATTACATTAGACATTAATGATGTCTAAATATTTCGTTTATTACCGATGCAAAAATATATCCAATTACTTTCAGATTTCTGAAAAACTTGATGGTAGTGCAGAAGCGTTACAATTCCCATATGTACAAATATAATATTGAAATAGCAAACATATTTTTATCACTATGTAATTTGTTGCAATTTACAGGAATAAATTTACAAATTAGAGTTGTTTCTTTCTTCATTTGGCTTCTACTTTATTATTATTACAAAATGTGTCACTAAACAAAATAAAAAGTATTCGCAAATTAAGTAGTACCTATTATACACAGAATTTGTGGTGATATGTAATCAAGATTTATGCAATAGAAAATATTGATACAACAGTAGATATATCAGAAACTGAGCTTTACGAATGATTTCGAACATTCGTAAAGCTCTAGCAGCAACAGACGTATTACAGACAGCGTTTATACGAATCTCAAATGCAAATACACAAGAAAGATAAGTACCTCACCTGCGTCGCCGAAAGCAAAGGGACGAAGAATAATCCCAACATCCTGCGGGGCAAAAACTTAATGAATAATCTCGGATGTGCTCCGACAATGGCTGGGAGCGTTGTTTAGATGCCGACGTCGCAACAGAAATGTACTGCGAAGACGCTGCGGGCGAGCGTCGAATTCAGATGCGCCGCCGCGACGTGTTACGTGAACAATGGCGTCTGAAGCGTAACCAATCGCGTCACGTTCGAGTCGCGACCACTCAGGCGAGATAATTCGGGCAACGCCCCACGAAATGCGTTTTCTTAGGAGAGACGAGAAGGAGTCCGCGAGATGGAACGGACAAATCGAGGTAGTGCGGGTAGCTGGAGTTGTATTCCGGTATATGAGTGCATGTATTCCTCTTACCGTTGGAATTAACTAATAGCAGAAACTTTTACGTGAATGTTGTTGATCTCGGAAAAGCTGAATGCCTTACAGATACTTCTTGAGGATTTAGATATTCACTCTATGTTTACAATATTTCAACATATATGTAGATCGTTTTTCTGTCACATCTGCGGTGTCAATTATTTTGATGGAATAAGACCTTTTGTTTCGAAAGTTTTTTTGTGCAGTTGTATCCTCGCTACTAAGGGCTCGAGAATAGCAGTAATTCCTTCTAAACATTTGTCATTTAGCAGTGGCGGTGCGTGGTCTACCGTTCAGAGCAATTTCATTAAAATTGAAGAAAAAACAGAAACAGAAAAAAGTGTAATTTTAAGTTTAATGAAATATAATAACGGATAAAATATTTAATTCCTAAATTCTATTTGAAAATAAAATCTATTCTTTCACTCTTCTTACAAAATTCATTATTATTATTCATATATGAGAGTAGCGCGAGCAATCGCTACTGTCATCTTCCTTTTTATGTCGCTACTGTCATCTTCCTTCTTATGCCATAGTTAATATAAATTAATACATTTGACTTTGTGCATGGGAAGCGTTAGATTTACAATATAACATTGAATAAATGGATATATCTAACGTATCTACGATTATTTAAAATGAATTAGTTTTAGTTAGTTATAATAAATATGCTATTCATTTTAATAAGGACTATTAGACATGCAATCGCCACTGTCATTTAGTCCTTGCCAAAAATATCTTAAATAAAAGTAAAATTGCTGAAAATTTCACATACCTAACCTACTTAATCAACCTCACCTTTCGCATTTTATTGTCTGCTTATTTTAAGATAATGAAGATTTTTATATTCTACTAGATTAAAGTCACTGAGAAGAATTAGATTCACATGGCGCCACTAATATACTTCTGTAGATGTATGGTCATGAAGTTTTTTGAAAAATAAAATTGTTGATGTTTAAGCAGTAGGAATAAATGGAAGGAATATGATTGAGTTATTAATTGTAATTAATATAGGTAGTAAGTAGCAAGGTTTCATCCAATCCATCCATTTATAATAAATTGATGTTTTTAATGCAAGCACATAATATATGTACTACGTACAAACATTTTTCATGATTTTGTGGAAGCTATAAAACTATTGGATTTTGTATACCACATTTTGTAAATAAGTACCTATTTAAAGTAAAATACGACAAGAGGGAGTGAACGAGAATGTTTCTTTCTTATTATATTGTATAGGTCAATAACATTAGTAAATATATGTGTCACGAGTGGTGGTTTAAGATGCTATTAAGAAACATTTAAGCGTACATATCTTTACTACAAACATACGCAGAGAAAAGTGTTTTTGTATATAGGACATTTTGTAGTAAGCACATTGTGGTAGATCACTTGAGTGTGCTAATATCACATCATACAATTCTAAAATTAATTATATATTTACAGTAGTAATGTACCCTCAGCGTCACCTATCGTGTCCAGTCGGTCGCTGTATATCCAGGACCCGGCCGCAGTCTCTTATTCCCGCTTTATCGGGTAGGTGTAGCCTGTACCCCATTCTTATCACCGATAAATGTATTATCGATTGCAAACAAATTATTCGATTGGTATCACTCTTTTTCTGCCTATCGAAACACATTCCAGCCAATAAAATTTAAGGGTGGTCTTGTGTATTCGGAAATGATTGCAATATTTTTTAAGGATTAAACATCGTTTGAGATTATATCTAAAGAAAAAAATAAAACGAATTTTTCACTGACTGAGTAAGATATTTCATTTGAAACCTCTGAATTTATGTGCCAATTCATATGGTAAAAAATTTCAATTAATATGCTCACTACACGGGGTGTTTTCAAATGGGCAATATACTGCATCTTTTTATATGCTAGCGCTTGTTTTCTCTTTAATATTTCATCTTTCTGGATAATCTTTTTAAAATACCTAATTTTATTTCATAACATGCTTTACCATATTAATGGCAGTTAATGTAGGAGGAGCAAGTACAGTTTGGGGAAATATTAAAATCTTTATTCAAAATAAATAAACCGTCCTCACTTTGCGTAGTAGTTTGCGGTAAACATCTTTTTTTTTTAACAATTTGCATTAAATTTAGGGTAACCGTGTCCCATTATTCAATTTCAGTTTGTTATATGAAAGTGTATACTTGATTTTAAATGCGCCCACATTTCTAAATACCATAATATTTACAAATTTAAAAAATACAAATTCCTACGAAAATTAGATCATGATTTATGAGTTGTATTTATTATGTTAATGAAATTAAACAATATATATCGTTAATACTGAAGTACTGAGTAGTATTAAATATTCGTATATAAAGTTTGGCCTGAGTGTTGTAGTAGGGGACCTGTTCTAACAATCTTACGTTAGAGCAATAAAGTTACGTTTATATTTTGATGATACTGATTGTATTAGTAAACGCACAACATAGGTAATTACATAAACAAGCATTTTCTTTCCTTTACCTACACAGAAAAACAAAAATGTTGTAAATTTTAAAACAACTGTAAACTTTAGTGCAACAAATTGTGTAACATACAGGGGCGAGCACAACTTTTATTAAAATTTGCTACAAAATTGTTGACGAAAATTATTGCATGTGTAATTTTGTTATACAATTCATGTTGACATACATTAGTTAGATAACAGATGTACTCTACGAACAGTTTTGTTGTCATTGATCACTTCGGAGCGATTCGTGCTAGTAAATCTGGGAACAGGTTGTCAATGAACTCTGATTTTGAGCGCTTACCTTTAAATACATATGATCATTGCAGGAATACAGGTTTCTATTGTATTGACACAACCAACTACTGGTACATTTTCTGCGTCTTCGAGAGCTATTATATGAATCCGCTTGGCTTCCCTTCGTGGCAACACACTTTGCTAGTGATGAATAGGTAGTTGATTTACAACCCTTTTTATCCGTGTTATATATTCGATGAGAATAGGCCATTGCATCTAACTTTTCTAAAGTAGTGTCCACAATTAACTTGAGCCCAGTTCATAAATTGTATCTTCCTTTTTGCCAAGTTAGGATGACGAGAAGAAAACTGAGCCAGCCAAGATTTTCTGGCATACCCCTTAGTGTTGTTGAACTTATTTTGCAGTTCTTAGACGCTTGATACTAAACTGGGCGTTAGAAGCAATCTACTATCACAAAATCGTACAATCCTATTTACAAAATCCTTTTCCTGCTCTGAGATAAGCACGCTGGGATCAGTCAAACGCTTGCGGGAAATCCCATTGTGACGGTAGGTACCTTCTTAGGGTACGCCGAGGAATTTCAAATCTTACACTTCCATGTCTTTGATTTTCACCAGCTTTAACAGCCGCCCAATTATGTTGGCTCCACCATTTACGCAGATTCCTACATGTTTTTGTTAATATGGCCAAAATATGAGTTGGTGTTTGGATTATTTCCATCGCCTAATGCTAATAGATTGTTATAATCCGACGTTTCGGCGATGGTTATACTACCGTTATCAGAGTATAATTAATGCAAAGCTGTATAAATTTAATTATTTGTGTTAAAGTAACCGTTGTAACTGGTTTTTGTTACTAAATTTTGTTTTATATATTCTTTTTTCGTCTAAACTAAAAATACACACATGAAACCAAATTAAATTAATGAAACTTGATTATCTGATTTCTGATGAAGTAATTCAATTCATAAATGAAATTATTAAGAAATGTTAACAAAAATTGCTTTAATAAAATGTAGATACTCTTTTAAACAAAACATTTTTTTTAATATTAGTTAGTTGGATACTGTATAATCACATTTCCAAGAACTGTTTCCAAAATGTCTATATCGGTGAAAGGTCTCAGTTTGCATACCATTTCTTTCAAGTAATCCCAAAAGAAAAAATCTAATGGAGTCAAATCAGGAGGCCTAGGTGGCCAGTGGTGTTGCATATTGCGTTCAGTTACTTTACTTAAAAAAAGGTGCAACACTTTAGTGTTATTATTGCATTGTTTAACAAAACAGTTAAATCTTATTAAAGGCACTTTTCATTCATATTTCTTCATAATTCCATTTCTGTATCTAATTACTCTATAAAAAATTGTAATAACTGACGTTTTTTAATATCTGTACAAATTAAATCAAGTTTGGATCAAATTTAATTTGTTCTATAGGTATGTATATTTTTGGTTTAGATAAAAAAAGAGGTTTTAAAACAAAATTTAGTAACAATAAATAGTTATGATATGATATAGTTATGAATAGAGCGGTGACTTTGACACAAATAATTAAATTTATATAGGTTTGCATTAATTATATTAACTAAAAACTTAGTCAGTATAAACAAATTTAAGAAAACATAACTTTGTATTACAGTGCTGAAAATTAGCAGATTAGCAATAAGTTAAAAAATAAACAACTTTTTCCTGTGACATTCACACAAAAAAAAAATAGGAAAAATTGCCATATTTTAAAATTTCTCGAAACAATGTCAGATTTAACAGTTAAAGAAAGTAATGTGGCTGCTCGTATGCTTGTCATCATTCATCATTTTTTAAGCAGAAACAGATAGCAAAGTAAAAATTTACCTATAATCAATAGTAAAAAAAAATCCCATATGATGCGGGACTTGATGTGTGACACTGTATATACTTACTCCTTAAAGCGGCATTTAAAACTGTCCTCGTTCGCTACAGTTACTTTTTGCTGGTCTTTTCTGCATTTTCTCTGGTGATATGCACAACTTCACCAGGAAAAGAAAGAACTTGGTGTATAGATTGATATTCCCTTTCATACATATTTCGTTTGAATTATGAGTTTTTAATAATTCTCATATGGCTCGTTTTAATAGCGAATAAATTGTTGAGGTTCGCGATTAGTACGGCACTATTTCTGCGAGATTAAAATCTTGTGCCTCTATAAACGTAGAAGTTGGAGCTTTCACGGGACAAACAAGGGTTCTTTACATCTATACATCCCTTTCTTCGGTTTCTAAGGCGCAACGTCAGTTTCTTAAACCGTAAAGTCCGCGTATCTGTGCCATTGAATGAAAATACATACATAGGGTGAGCACATACATACCACCAGTCTTCGGTGTATAAGTAAAAGTTGTACCATCAGGATGTAATCCCACTTCTGAAAATTCCCCACTTTAATAATTTGGGGGTGTTACCCATCCCGGACACGCCTATCGACACTCAGATCAAGTCACCTCTGTACGGCTGACTGACGTGATGCAGAAGCCAGTCTTTGGTCCGCTTCGCATGGTAGCACAGCAGCGGTCTTCGACATATCGTACTATCAAGCACGTGCCAAAATCGCCGAAGACCAACGGACCACGAATTTCAACGGGTAATTACCGCTAAATCAAGCGGAATCGGTACGCGTCCGTGAAACCACCCAAGTATAGAGCGCTACCTTCAAGTGATCAGGCTTGAATTCTTTCTGAATTCCATCGCTTCTCTTCTTTTTCTTTTAATTTCCCGCGACTTTGAAGTCGCTCATTTTACTAATCAGAGACATTCCTAGAGACTTGATTTGTGTATAATTTTAAATGCGCGTGTTTCTATTTAACTGAAAAAGACACTGGACTTTTAAAAGGTTATCGTTGCAGTTTAATTTTTGAAGGTGAGTTTTATCAGATAATGTCAGAACTTTTATGAAAAACCTAACTTTTCATCACAAATGTGAAAAGGAGAGATATTTTATATCACAAAAATATAATAAACAGTGGTGCATATTACGATAACTGTATCCTTAAAGCAAAAAGGATTTTGAGAAGGGAATATGTTGTACATATGGATAAAATAATTTGATACAATTCCAATTTAAATTATTATTTGAGATCATTTTAAATATTTGTTTATAATTGTAGTGAGTGCTGAGACATAAAATTGACAGACGCATTTTATCTTATTATCAAGCAACGTAACGTCATACGATGCTTTGATAGAATCTGGTTCCCTACAATTAATGTATGCAGCCCTAAACTTTAAGCTAAACCCCAGTTAAATCATAGCTTATGAGAAAGTTTATAGTTTAGAACAAATACTCTCCCCAGTTTCAGTAACCAAAATAGAGGTTTCGAAACACATCTAGTATTATTTTGTTGTACATATTCGCAATTAATCACTAATTCATATAAACTATACTTAAATACCTATTAGCATGCAAAATTGCCTAGCTTAATAACAATAATACTGAACGAGTAATCCACGATTGATCAAACCGATAAAATGGTCTGTTTTATAAGTAGCTAAATGTAGATATTTTGTTTGTATGTAACTTTGGCAATTCTTACCTTATTGATAGTTTTACTACTGTGGTGATATTTTAATTTAATAATATTTGTTTTTTCATATGAATTAAACTGGGTGACTCTAAACTCTAGAAATCCGCTAATTTGTTTTTAAAATTATGAAATAAAAATAAATGTTCAGAAGCAACTGTTAGGTAGACACCTTATTGGGAATATTAAATTTAGCGCTAAAATATTTGATAATTAACGTTATTTTAAATAATTTTTCCTTTTTGTCATATAGGCAACTGTTAAGTTAGTTGCATTTATGTCATTTATATGTTCATCATTTATATTATAATTTACTTTTCATCACTATTGTTTTAAATTAAATTTAAGTTTTATGCTTTCTTATTACAATTCT
Organism: Cetonia aurata; assembly: GCA_949128085.1. NCBI lineage: Eukaryota > Metazoa > Arthropoda > Insecta > Coleoptera > Scarabaeidae > Cetonia > Cetonia aurata. The sequence continues at coordinate 8,492,466 of OX421885.1, forward strand.
AGTGTTCTAGTTGAGGTTGATGAAAAAAAACATATTAAACTTTTACCTATAATGAATAATAATTGTATTGCTATCGAATAGATACTACCAGATAAACCGTTTTAACATTATATTACTAGCGATAGGTCTATTTGTATTGCATTATGTTATCTCCGTATTAATTAGATTTAAAAATTAATTTATTTTAATTACACTCAAAATCTTGACTTATGCAGACCACAAACAAAAACAAAAATAGATTTTTGGCCTTAGTTATTTTACACTCTTCATGTACATTTATAATCATATGCTTCAAAATACACCTGAAACAACAAAACTGAAAACGTTACTGTATTGATTAAAAATCATTATCACTGTGGCAGTTCCTACCTAATGAATATTATTAATGATATCATGAAATAATAGTTTATATTATGGGATAATTCAATGTAGAAGCACAACCAATGTGCACCATTGATGACATTTTCTTTCGATGTAGAGGTGGCAACAGGCAATTAGTGATATGTGCATTTTGATTATGAGAATAATTGTAGCCACAAAGTGTTTATAAAAATTATGTTTATAAAAAAACCGAAAATGTAAGTATAGCATAAATCATTATATTAGTATTAAGTTTGACGTTTCGTTCTTTTCGAATGACATTCGATAATTGCATAAAGCGTGCATGCAACAAACCCGGATTAATAAAAAGTTTTTGCATTTTACATTCGTCTCTTTCAATTGCTTCAAATGTAACATGCCTTTGATAACGTCGTAAACAAAGATGTGATGTGATAATTTGAGGTTTTCATAAAGAAAATTTATTTGATACGCCAGTATTCCAAGTAGCTTGTTTTCTTGAACTGATTTTATTTATGATTAAAATACGCTAAGCTCGGTTTAACATTAACTAACACTTTTCACATTCTAATAGCATCACTTAAAGTTAAACCAGTTGCCTGTGCAAACGATCATAAATGATTATATGCCTCCAATTCCAATTACAAAGTTTGTTGTTAATCATTGCGGCATACTTCTTTTGCTGTGTGTACCTAATGTCAAAAATATATAGAGTGTTACTCATAAAGCTCCCGTCATATGGAATTTTTTTTTTTATAATCCATTAGAGTTTGTGCATGTCAAATGTCATGTACATACATAATTACATTATTTTTTTTAATTGTTAAATTTTATTCTTAGTTTTCTTCTACTTTAGAAAATACCACAAGCAAATATTACGTTTTATTCTTTTATAAATATTTTGGTTTTCAACAATCAAGTTACAAATTTGTTTTTTCTTTATTTTTTTTTAATATTAATCCGAACTTATATAATTTAATCCTTTGTCTCAGACCATTCCATTTTTATTTATTATTAAATATTCTTTAAACACCCTTTTTATGTAGATCAAAAAAGTACTAACGAAACAACTAAATTTATCATTTGCAAAGATAACAAAATAAAAACTTGCTTTATTGCAATTTTTATTATGTCATATATTTATATATACATTGAATTTTGAGTAAATATTAACAGAAATTTTTTTTTTCAGAAATAAGAAAACACAATAATAAGATTAGAACATAACAGTTTTGTTTTGTTTTTATTCTGTGTAGCACTAAAGATTATACTGTCATTTGTCGGTAGCTTGCGCTTTCATTCATCATATATTAATATACTTTCTATCCTTTTGTAAAAAAATGCATTTTTTAATAATCAAAACATTTTAAAATTAAATTAAGCACTATTAGACATGCGCAATTAATAACGGCAAAAAGTTTTCCCACAACAAACTGTTATATTCACGTAAAGAAAATTAAAATTATATACATTTGGGTTAACTATGCATGTGTAATGTACAGATTGTCTATACCTACACATTTTGTTCTGTAACTAAAAACCAAAATGGTCAGCTAACAATAAGTGTCATATCCTCCATAATAAATGCCAGACTAAACTACATAAAAACTATACAATACTCTAATGTTATTATTGTATTGTTGAAAGCTAACTTTTATAAAAAGAATATTTTGTTAATATTTCTCCAAAACTCAATTTATCTATCTATGTAATTAGATGCCTAAAAATCGTAATAATGTAAGATTTTAGTTATCTGTACGAATAATTTGCATCAAATTTAATTTGATTTCGTTGGTGTATTTTTTGTTTACATAAAAAAGTATGCCCAGTGGTTCCTCCGACACAAAGAAAATATGGAATTTATATTGGTTTGCATTAAATAAAATAATTCAAAGCTAAATTCGTATAAACAAATTAAACAATGAACCAATTTTTACTAGAATGGTGAAGATCGGCATATTGATACGAAAAGTAAAAAGTAAGAAAATTTGTGGTATTTTTCTATGAAGAAGTGCGATATTTCACAATTACTTAAAGAAATATCAAATTTCACAATTAGAGAGAATAACTTGTATAATACATTTATTGTGTAAATAGTAGGTACCACAAAGGTAGTAGATATTCTAACCAGAAAACGACAGGTAAAAATTAACAAAATTATTAATATTATATGAAGTGAAATACAGTCAAAGTAGCCGTTTTGTTATTTGTACAAAATATTTATGTTACCCTTTTGTGATTCGATTACCTAAAAACATACCCGCCCTTGTGCGGTGGGAGTCGCCGTTTTGATAAAAAATCATGATTTTTGTAAGATGTTTACCCTGTAAATACATAAAACAATTTATGTCGAATATATTTTATTGCTGGAGTAAAATAAGAAAATTACATTATGACAATTTCTGTAATACAATATATTTAAAGTACATACCTATTTAATATAATAACGTTTAGATGAAGGCACGTGTTTGAGGGTTTAGATTTGGGAAAAAGTAATTTTAACATCATACCGGCATTATTTCCTAATAAAACGTTTATTTTGTTGATTAATAATACTTATTACTTAACTGAATTTACTGATTGATTTGTTAATTTTACCTATATTTACCTTCACAACGTTTTTTTTTTTTAAGTAACTGGGTATAATAAAAAAGGAAAACTCGATAATATGTTGTTTACAAAAACTGCTTTGTTAATTTAACAACCATTGTTCCCTCATTAGATATTCCTCAATAACAACCATAATATCGAATTTTATAAGATAAATTGGATATACAATTTAGTAATTGCATCTGTATAACTGTTAATTGTGTTTTAGTTTTTAGATTATTTTAGAATTGTGTGTTGTTATCGTACATTAAATAGCAATATTGAAATAATATACAACAATTTTAACCACAAAAGAATTAGTGTCTTTTACTTCTTAGTACGATTTATGCATACAAGACATTGGATCTGCAATTGTAGTAAGTGCTACCACAATATATTCACTTCAAATTATTCTGTGTACAAAAAAATCTTCTGTGTGTACGGTGTACTGCTAGCTACGCAGCAGCTAATGCTACCAGAGGAACTATTCTTACGAGGCAAAATCTTCATAATATAGGATAAAGAATATATGACATTAGGACAATATACCACCGCATAATAAACGAAAATTTAATAATAGAGACATGTGCCGGAAGGGTATTGGGAAAACAACTTATCGGACAGTCAGGCGGTCCTGCGTTTAGCATCGAAAAGTATAATTAAAACAAGTTTGAAATACAGATTGGAATAAACCTATTATCTTAATTATTGAATCATTATCACCAATCTTTTTTAGACAATTTTGATATACAAAGTATTAGTGTGGGTATCGGGGTATAAGGGCACACCAAGCAACGAATTGGCAAACAAGCTATCAAGAAAGGGCTTTGAAACAGTATTTACTGAACCTGAACTGGGTACAGTGGCTGACTGGATCACTAAAAACACTAAGTACACTGGAAAATAAAACAGCCTACCACGTTGTTTTTGAAAGCAGATAGTGCAATTGCTGGGACCAATTAACCTACTGAAAGATCTGATGGAAAAAGGTTCACCATACAACTACGACTAACCTGTTTATGTAAAGAGAGTCACAAATAATACAATAGTCCCAGTGGCGGAGATTAGGACCCGCAGGGTCCGCGACTTTGGGGGGGGGGGGGGGGGGGCGCAGGCGCCTTCGGGTGCATTATCAAGAGAATTTGTGACAAATATATGTAGAATTTGAAAACGAGAAGTGTGTTTTTTTAAAATAAGTACATATGTCTATTGGTAGATATACTACAATTCATACGCAAAAAATATGCCGAATGAGTACCTATATGTTATATTATACTCATACACATAACAAACTTCCAATATAGTTTACATCGATCATCACTTTCGATGTGGGTCCATTGTAAACGTAATGTAGGTATAAGTATAGGTATGTGTGTCTCACGTAAGTTTTTTAAGCAATTTTAAATCTTTTGTGCTATGTATGTTGATATAAATGTTTGTTTTATTTAAAGAAATGGTAATTTACCATTAGAAATAGGCCATAGAGTCAAATAAATATTTTTGTAAAATAAAGAACGTGTTAACAATATTGCAATTAACCATAAAAATATGCTTTGTGTTCTAATTGTTATAAAGTCGCTAACAGAAATTATTTTAAAATCAAAGCGTCATTAGGAAAAGGCGGAAGCGCGGGGACTCATGAGGAATTGACAGGATTAAGACATTCATTTGATGAAATTAAAGATGCAGGTGTAGAACTTGCAAATGCGTAGGGCATAGAGCCTAATTTTGAAAAGAAGCGACTACGACCGACAAAAACCCACTTTGATGAACTAAGTCAAGATGAACGAATTGAAAACAATGAAAAGAGATTCAAAATAGAAGTGTATTTTAAAGTATTGAATATCCTAATTTCCAAAATTGGCGACCGATTTCATTCTTCACAGAAAGTATTAAAAAAATTCGACGTTCTGAGTCCTAAAACATTAAATAGTGTTAATGATGACGAGCTTTCCCGCTTATCAAAATGCTTAAGTGCTTTCGGATGGCCATGAAGCACCAAATTAAAAACGTTGAAAGTATTGGACAACTGGCTAAAGTCATTCTTTGCCAACATTCTACATTATCTGCCAGCTTTCCTGACGTGTGTGTCATTTTCAGAATTGAAGCTGATTAAAAGCTACCTTAGAAGTACAATGTCTCAAGACAGACTGAGTGGACTTTCTATTTTAAGTATGAAAAATGAGACAGCTCGAAAAATTAATTTTGATTCAATTATCGATACTTTTGCTATCTCAAAATCTCGCAGAAAGAAGTTTTAGATTATTTTGGGATTTTCGAAAAATGTTAAATATATTAAGTAATACTGTAGTACGATATGTAAGATATGTTTTGAGTTATGTATTTTACTGGTTTGTATTGAATCTATATGTTATGTGTATGTATGTTTAATTTTGTAATTAAGTGAATTTAAGCCTAAAATGAAAAAAAGTATTTACTTATTGTCAAAACAAAATGCCTTTATAATATTAAAGACTTCTTAACAACTGAAATTTAGTATGTATTTATATAACATGGGACTATTTTATTATTTATGTACCTAGTAAATAAAACAGTGAATAAAATAAATTAGTAAGGTTTCTAAACGATAACATGTGGCAGCAATAAAAGTTAAATTAGCGTTGTGGTATCGAAAAAGGGCGCAAAATTTAAAATTGCGGGGGCGCGAAACCATAATAAGCTCCGCCACTGAATAGTCCTCAGGCTGCGTGGTTAAGGAGGGAACGCACTAGGCGTTCATGGTCGAGGACCACACCACGGACCATGCTAATCCCGTTTCAGATTAGTAGAGATTCTTTCAATGTCTTTTAAAGACGTAGGGACCCACTAGACATCCATCTCAGCACGGAACGGCTCGCGATCAGGCTGGACCGTGAACGCTTAATGGGTTCCCTCCTTTAAGGGGATGATAAAAAGACCTGACTCGTGCCCAGTGACAAATAAAATCAAATCAAATCATAACATAGAAGGTGTGTTACGTTGTGACCGTGTGAAGCTTGGTTTTATTTACTGAACAATTTATGGCAGTGTATCTTTCATAAAGCAAAGTAAAACTCAATTAGAGGTCGTAATATAAAACAGCTCCACATCACCGACGATTCTTGTTCCGTGTTTAATCAGTCAACGCTTTTGGAAAACATCCTCGTTAAACTGGCGCACATCGGTTTCATTGGATAAGTGGCGAACGTTACGTATCGGGGATAGTGTATGACGATTTGTGTGGCCGTTTGAATTTAAATTCATTCAATTGACGTAAATTAATTAAAGCGAACCGTGTGTGTGTTAATCGTGTGCGCTTTTCATTGTCCTCTCTCGTTCCACCGCACGATCCCGACGACCTCCGGGCACCGCACTATAACGTCGGCTCCTTTAACGGAGCGGCGCAGAGCGGCTCTCTTTATCGAAAGCTCGCCCCGGAAACGTGCAATGTCTCATAATAAGTGCTTTCAACGACTCTACGTCGGCTTGCATTCAAACTTTGTTGCTCCTGGCATCAGAAATGCTCCCTTTTCATAAACGTCGCGGCGATAAAAGTGAAGAGTAGAAAAAATATTGAAAAGGACCGCCGCGCCGGTAGGTAGGTAGGTACAGAGAAGATGGTAAAGAGGAGAAAATGTTCTAAAGTCGAGCTTTTGATGCGAGAATTTTATGTATAAAACTCGTTACCATTTACGGCACTTTGTGTTTCGCGGCTGACTTTTTTCATTAAAAAAGTTTTAAACTAGGTTCTTTAAAGTAATTTTTCATGAATACAACTCTGTAGCCAGGAATGAATTAAAATTTCAATTATTCAAAAGACATATAGGGAATAGAATAGGCTGTGGTTTTACATTAATTACACAAGAGTAATAAATAAAATACCTAAGTTAAAAATTATTTAAAATGCATTCAAATCGCCGGTTAACTTACCCAGTAGAGTCTTTATATCATTTCCAAAAAAAAGAATTGTATATTAAAGGTATATCATATAGTAAACCAATGTTTATTGTCGTGTTAAAACTGTAACATATTTTTTATGTCAGATGGACCACATAAGGAAACATATAATTCTTCAATTCTTCTCAAATTCTTCTTTTGAAATTACTCGTTTTGAAAGAAATTTCTAAGCAATAAGGAATGAACTTAGTTTATGACTAAAAATTCCATTTATCTCTCGAGAATGGATGCTCATACAGAAACCAATATGAATCATGTGATAGTCTACCATCCTAAGTTTGCTATTAATCTCTTAGTCCATTGTGCTACCCTATCATTCTGATCCCATCTACTCTGCCACATGTCCATTATGATATTCTCTGCCATCTCTCGGGCCACAATACCACTGTTCTCATACATATACGTTTTTTTTGTACGCTACAAGGTCTACAGGAGCCGTTGCCGTAATTACTTGTACCACTTCGAGTGATGGCGCTAGGAAAGCTGACGCTACTCTGCGCAACATCTTCCTCTGCTGCCTTCCCCAAGACTCTACTACACTCTCTTCTGCAGACCCTTGTGCCAAATTGGTGCGCCATACAATATTATGGAATATGTAACCCCAGAGAGATACAATCTTTCATCCAGGATAATTTCTAAATATTTGAGGGTCTTTCCAAGCACCATCCTTGTTGTTGCAATGTTAAAAGAAATATTATCTTTCCCCCGCCTACCTTTCAGAATTAATGCTTAAGTTTTTACGAGTACCATTTATTTTCAATCATGTTAACTCTGTTTATAAGTTTATACCGATCCTCAGCAGTTACCAACAACGCCAGATCAGCATCAGCTCGAACTGTATAGTCAGCTGGATTTCAAAAATATCATCAAACAACATGTTCAACAGGACAGGCCCAAGGACAGAGCCTTGAGGTACGCCAGCCCTCACCCTGATTTCCTCTTTCTTCTCAATTTGGAATCGTCTTTCGTCAAAGTAATTGGCTAGTATATTGACCACGTACTTTGTTATGCCAGTGCCTATTAGTTTTCGCACCATGCGATTAACATTATTGAATGTGGTTCTAACATCTAGCGTAATAAGAATACACCACTTTACAACTTCACAATTTTTAACCAACATGTACTACAGCTTCAAGCACATGCATCGTCCATTTACCCTTGATAAAGCCGTATTGCTTATGTGATAGTCCACCATACACCTCCATTTCTTCCAATGGTCTGGCTGTAATCAACTTAATGATAGTGTTAAGCAAACATGAGGGCCTATAAGACATGTCTGTTCCATTTCTGTTTTTTTTTTTTTTTATTGAAGTAACACCACTTTAGCAATTTTCCACTCTTAAGGAAAAATCTGCAATTTCTTAGATATTGACATTACTTTGACATATTGTATAATACTGGGTCGTTGAGGTATTTGTTTATGATTTTGTGTATTTTTTCCGAATTCCTCACGGTTCTTGAAATATCGTGGTTGAAGCAACAGTAAATTACTAGAGGGGTTAGGAAAAATGCGGTTTATTTTAGGAAAAGCGTAATGACAGTGCAATTATTTAAGCAATGTGACCACCGCCTTATGCAATGCTTAACTCAATCCTCTGTCGGAACTCTCGTGCTCAATTGTAGTTCTCCATATTGTTTTTCACCTCAAGAAACGGTACATGAATTTTGTAGATGAGTCGGTCCCTATTATAAGTCCGTTCACTTTACCAAGACGTGCACGCTATTAATAGAATTTTCGGAATAACCAACACAAACACACTAAAATACCTATCGAAGTATAATATTCAACATCACTGCGAATGTCTTTTTATATTGGTGCGAATTTACACTGTTGACACAAACCGCTCATTTGTCATTTGAGATTTTTAAGGTTATTATCTAAATATTGTACGTTGGATATGAGCATTTAATACCTTAACCTAAAATATAAACAATTCGATTTTGCAACACTGTTTTGACATCGTTAATGACGTGCACGTCTTGTTATCGTGAACGGATTATATTAGGCTTTCCCTTTGAATAGGTGAGTGTCTCCCTCACATGCCGTCACATGCAGAAATCTAGTGGGTTCAGATCCGAAGATCGCGGTCGCTAAGCAATAGGATCACAACGATAGATTTGGGTACTGTTCATTGAGGAAATTAGTGACACATCTTCCATAATGAACCGGAGCACCATCATGTAAAAACAACACCATCCTGATTTGAAGAATGTCCTCAAGTAGTAGAGGTACTTCGTTCTCTATAAAAGCCCAGTATATTTCGCTGTTCAAATTTCCGTCGAAGATATGTGGTCATTATTAATTATTTACGGAGAATCTTCTCTGGAAATAGATTTCTCGAACAGCATAAGGATTTTCGATTGCCCATATGTTCGTTGCCGAAATTGTTGATTCCGTCTCTTGTAAATGCAGCTTCGACACAGAAAAGAGTCCTTGAAAGAGTAACCAGATGATTACTCCTCCATTCACAAAGACGAACTCTTTGGTTGAGATCCATCCGTGGGAAGACGTTCTTGTACCGGTTGGTAATGGTAGGGACACAGTCCGTTTTCTCGCAAAATGTCATGGAAAATAGCCGTTCTAATTTGTCCAATAAGTACAGAATCACCAGGATTATTTTCAACCACCTTAAGCTTCTGCAGCATTTTTTATATAAGTGAGGCGGTGGTACTACTGTTGCAATATGCATTGATGAAAATCATGTCCGCGTATTCTTCGTTTGACTAAATTGCAGGCATGATTTTAACACAAATTACGCAATAGAAAATAACCAACTATCAATAAAAGCAATTAACAAATTAACATTTTTTTATCGTCTATCCATACGATCTGGCAACTTCAAACCACGATATTAGTTCAAGAACCGTTAGGAATTCGGGAAAAATTAATAACATCATTTTTGCTTAAAATTAGTCATTGAATTAATATACGAAGTATCACGGATAACTCGATAATCATCCTGTATCTATATTAATAATAAGATAATAACTGTGTTGCAAATAACGCTACATCTTTCAAAATTTTCAAAAAAATCAAGATATCTAAGTAGCAGTTGAAAATAGGTACAGGGAAACCTATTAGAACTCATCATAAAATTTTCTCAGGAATTTAAAAATTAAATATTATACAGGGTGTTCCATTTAAAATAAAAAAGTTTATGGCGACTTCCGGTATAACCGGAAGTGGTAAGACCCTGAAGATATTTTAAAATGAAAGAGAATATTGAATAGCCCCGGATTCCAAAAATTCAGAGTTCCAGGTTTTTTCTAACCTCGGAAACTTCTAACGAACAGCTGCCGTGGAAAACCCTGTATACAATACAGTATAAAGTTGCGTTTTTATCGGAATGTTTTTATTTAATTCATGAAATAATTTTGTTTCTGCATACCTACTTATATCGATAATACCGAAAATATCATGAATACCGGTTCTGGAAAAAGGGCCCTGTATTGCGATCCCTAATGTAAATATAGTAAATATTACACTTAAGTATTTATTTTGTAAATTAAATTAAGTACATTATTTTAGCACTAACGATATCATAAATGTGTTTTTTATTTATACAGTTGTTGCACTCTTAGACTCTTATATATCTTTCTTACTTTGTTTTTTAATTAGTTCTATATTGCTGGATAAATAAAGCGTTAGTATTCCTATTATGAAACAGAACGGTTTCACTCTAAAACTAGTATACTTAAATACCTAAAGATCTGCTTTAAAACCGAAAATTATGGAATAAGGTTATATAAGGATTGTATGATTAAGAACGAACTTGGGAATGATGAGATTGCCACAATTAATAAAAGTAAGGATAAATATATTGAATTCCACTTATTGCTTATAGTTTATTACGGTCATATAGCCTCATGTCTACAAATGTTATTTATATTTTTATTATTTTATGTAATTTAAGATTGGGTACTCATACCCGTTTTCCAAATTCCTTCAACTTTTTTGTTTTAATTTAATGTTTCTTTTTTTTGTGCGCGGAAGAAATTGTACGACGCGTTAAAATAAATTTTTTGAAAAACAATTTTGTATAGATTTGCTACTTTAACAGGCATGCATTTTTAAAACCATTTTGCTCCGTACAATGAATAAAATAGCGTAAAATAAAAGCTATTGTTTTATATAATAAAAAGTATGTAGTAACACGTCTAAACAAGGCTCCTTTCTGTATAGAAAAAAAGTGTGGCAAGAACAACGGAAGTATCTATTTTTATATGAAATGCTATCTAGAATACGATACGACATGGTGCACGTACGATTCTTCAGCAGATAAACATCAACGTCAATATCCGGCAATAAAACTTGGCCAATAATATCCCACCATATACATTACGCATTCGCCCATGCATCAATTAATCACCGGATAATTTATTACTAATCTTAATTGCAAAAGACATAGACGTATGTAGATGTTCGATTACGTATTCAACGGTCAATACTACGGTTCTAGATTGCAACCATCCATAACTAATCTCTTGTGATGTAAATCTATGGGTACCTTACTGACTGTGCCTTTAAAATATGTTTATAACAGGTATTTGCATATAAAAATAAATCTTCTAAACGAATTGAAAAAATACCTACGTTGAGATAGGTTAAGTTATTTTCATTCCTAATTTTAATGGCTTGTGGTTCTAACTGGTCCTGTAACTATTTACAGGAAATGAATGCACACTGAAGCTTTTGAAATTAAGATAAGAATAAAAAAAAAAGATAATTTAATTTACCTACCACTGCTATTAAATATTTTTTGCTTTATTTGCCTGTAACAACCTTAGAAACACGATTAGTAATATCAGAACACAATTAACACATTTTTTTGCACTTGTATTTGCATATTCTGTGTATGTGTATATAAAGTCGAGAATATGATGTCATGTAAATGGCCGCCGCCACAGTTGATTGTCATTTAAGCCCTTTTTATGGCATTTTCCATCACTTTGGTCAAAACTTCCGGCGATAGGTCCTCACATTCTTGACGGATATTGTCTTTAAGAGCTGCAAGAGTCTGAGGCTTGTTGACATAAACCCGCGACTTCAAAAAGCCCCACAAAAAGAAGTCTGCAGCGGTCAAATCAGGCGATCTTGCTGGCCAGTGCAAATCGCCAAAACGGGAGATTAGGCGCCCGGGAAATGCATCCTTCAGCATATCGGTGGTGGCACGTGCAGTGTGTGCCGTTGCACCGTCCTGTTGGAACCACATGTTTTCCAATCCCAATTCATCAAGTTGCGGCAAAAAGAACTCGTTGATCATTGCTCTGTAGCGCTCACCATTCACAGTAACCGTTTGGCCCGCGACGTCTTCGAAGAAAAAAGGTCCGATGACTCCTCCAGCAAAAACAGCACACCATACAGTGACTTTGAGCGGGTGTAATGGCTCTTCGTGGGTTACACGCGGATTTTCAGTGCCCCAGAAGCGTAAATTTTGCTTATTTACGTACCCGCTAAGATTGAAATGGGCCTCATCACTCATGATTATTTTTGATGAAAAATCATCTTCCTCTTGGTGGTGATTAAGGATGGCTTGAGCGTATGTTAGACACGATTGGCGGTCAGCAGCTAACAGCTGATGCACCGTCTGGACTTTGTACGGAAACATCTTCAAATCTTGCACCAAAATTCGCTGTAAAGACCGTCGACTGATACCCATTTGCGTGGCACGTCGTCTGGTCGATGTCGACGGCGCTTCCATGACATCCTCGGCTGTAGCAGCAATATTCTCTGCAGAACGGCTACTCCGGGGTCTGCCACGCTTGGCAGCATCTCGTGTTGTGCCAGTCTCTTCGAGGCGAGCGGCTAAACGTCGCAGTGTTTCACCAGTAGGCGTTGGACGGCCAGGAAATCTGCGACGTAATTCACGTTGTGCCAAAGTCACCGACCGATTATTGGTCAAATAAATAGTCACCAATATTCCGCGTTCTGGAGCACTGTAGCGTAACATTGTTTATTAACGTGTATTTCGCATGTGTTTACTACACAAATGTCAAAACAGAACTATCATTAGGGGCCAATCGCAAAATTTATAGCATTTTCTGATAGGAGGATTACTTTTGCGCCACCTGTTATAACCGCCGTTTTTTTGTACCGCCGTTTTTTAGTGACTTCAAGTGCCGTGCCCGTTTTCTCGAAATGGATTTGCAGTCCATATAGAAATAATACAATTTTTTTCATTTCATTTATTTGATAAATCCATATCAATATTATTTTAAACAACATATATGTTTTATAAAGTAACCAGGCATTCCTCAATAATAGCTGTAACATTGAGCAAATAAATCTGTAGTATTTACCAATTATATTTTAATGTTTAAGTATTTATTGGGTAAGAACTGCTACAATATATACTAAACCACAAAAAATAGTAGTCGCTTCGTTTAGTAAAATTAAAACATGACATTAGTAGACTGAACTACAATCATGGTAAATACTACGACAATATGCTTACTACAAAATGTAGTTCTGCGTACAAAAATATTTTTCTCTGTGTATATTCGCTAACCATCACAATACATAAAGAACAGATTAAACCAGCACAACTTAGATTGTATTCATAAAAGTAATAAAACAGCTTTAGCTGGATGTACCTAGTAAAAACAATGATCATAAATTTAATTTCGAAAATTTCAAAATATGATTCCAGCAATAGAATCGGTCTGAAAGACTATTCTTGGATATGTATCGTATCAATAAAAATAGAAATTCTATTAACTATACGACGCATGTCAACAATCTCAGCAATGTATACTCACTCACTCAGCCAAAAGAATGATCATATCATAACGGATAATAACGTTACTTAAATCTTTGGAGTTATTACTTTTGAACAGAACTATATCTTTAACAATTTTAGTGTTTTAAGTCATGTTGGTACTTTTCAGTTTTTACTTTTATTTTTGTTTTTGCTGGGTTCCTAACCTCAAATTTGTTGTTAGGCACGTGTCAAACCTTGTAGCAACTTTGATATTCAAAGTTTACTCGTAATAATTTTATTAAATTGATTGGCATCACACACGGGCGACACCCCCGCCGCGGGGAACCACCACAGACACAATTTAATATATGGACGGGAAACCACACCGTGTAGAATCAGTGATACTTATAACTTCCATATTCAATTGTGTCTGTGGCGGTTTGGGAGCGGTTTTCCACGGCGGGAGACCCGCCCGTGTAGTATGAGCTTTATTATATTGAATTAGAATGTTGTATTTGTTAATTTTTCTAAATTTTACTGTGATTATTTGTGATTTTTACAAAGTTGGAATAGGAAGGAAGGAATGGAAATAAAGATCCACTTTCTCACAAATTCTTTATAATTAAAGCTACTGGTTTCCTCCAAAGAGGGACATCCTCAGGCAAGAATTATTAAACAAATTAAGAATAGTCAGTTGGAATATTAATTCCTGGAAGGTTGTGTCTGTCAAATTTGTTGTTGTTTCAGCCTGCCTTTAATATTTCTCAAGGTGAGTAGGGGAAGGCGGGGCGGAATGAGACGGCTAACTTCAAACTTATGTTAAAAATATTAAAAACCAAGAATAAATAAAAAAGACCGAGTAGTCCATAGATGATGTTATACTGCATCATAAAAAAGAACCAAACATAGAAAGAATAGCAAAATATGAAAGAAAATTTTAGGTATTTAAAATATTGCAATTTTCTCATTCCACCCCGCATGTGGGGCGGAATGAGTTGTATGTTGATAAAGTGAATTACTAGTTGTAAATAATATAAACAGTAAGAAAAATTGTATATGAATTATGTGTCACTTAGTTAGGAAACATATAAATCTAATGTTTCCTAACTAAGTGACACATAATTCATATACAAAATGACTTGGTAGTGTTAAATAAACAGTGGGTAATGAAAAATATTTATTACAAAATGTTGCTAATTGACACACAGTTCACACATAAAAACAGCTTCATCGTCGTCACTGTCTACATCGGCACAGGAATTATGTGCCCACTTGTGACAGGATGAACAGGATATCCATACTTCAGTAGACTTTGAGTAGAAGTCCAGACAATATAAGCATTCTGCATCCTGTTCATTATCTGCATCGGAAGAATCAGATTCTCTTCTAGATCTACACATTTTCTTTTTTTGACACTCTTTTCTTTTTTAATATATTTTTTGATTTCTTTTTTATGACATTCTTCTCTTTCTCCAATGATAATTTTCTTTTTGCCCGCTCTACTTTGTTAGCCTCTTTAATATCGCGTTTTTCCTTGGCTTCCCTGAATTCTTGCAAATATAGCGATGAACTGACAATTGACGTTTTTCCTTTTTTTCTAGACGTCCTTTGCTTGTTTTGTTGAACTTTTGGAATGGCCAGAACATTATTCGGAGATGCCATTGGAAATGATGTGCTTTCTACAGACACATCTGGCATCCAAGAGCATTGTTGTAGATTGTACGTATTTTTGTCACTTAATACAAAAATTCCATCACTTTTTACTTCTGAATGAACTATTTCAGTATTTTTGTTATTGATTTCTTCATTGGTAACTTGGTGGCTGTTAGTCCGCAAGTCGAATAACTGAATGTCTGTGGTAGCCGATGGAAGAAAATCGTCATTAGTGAAAACAGTTTTATCTGGAGGCCAAATCCCCGTTTTCCTGAAGCCGTTTAGAGCGCTTTGCATCGAACATGCATGAATAAATGCAGCCCCAAATAAAGCCGAAATTTGGAATAAGGTCACCACTTTTCCTGGATTAGACCTCATCCACATTCGAACTTCTTCCTCATAATAAATGCTAATAGGTCTCATTAATACAACGTCTAAGGGTTGAATACGGTGGGAACAGTGGGGAGGAAAGCATAGTAAAATCACCCCGTTATCTCGAGCAAGATCAATGAGATCAATATTTTTTGTGTGCGTTGCATGTCCATCAAAGAGCAATAATCTTGGAGATTCCTTCGCAGATTTTGAAAAAGTTATGAACTCTTTAAACCAGGGCAAAAAAATTTTGGATGTTACCCAGCCAGTTTCACTCACTTCAGCCCATCCTCCAGGTGGGAAACCCAGCTGAAACTCCTGCTGTTTTTTTTTGCGCGGGAAGATAAGCATAAAGGGCATATAAACCCCACTAGCTGAAACACATATCTCTACTGTCACCGCTTGATCTCTCTCACTGGACGTGATTACACCAACTTGGCGCTTTCGTTTTGTTGCCAATATTTTAGAATGAGCCTTGGGATTTACTGTAATTCCGGTTTCGTCGCAGTTGAAAATCCTGTCGGCCGTTAATTTATATTTGTCAATACATTCAGTCAGCAACGTATGAAACTGATTAACAGCTACTCGGTTAAAACCCATGGCCCGAGCTCCGGAGGTGGCCTCTGGGGAACGTACACTAATATCAGGATGTCTCCATAAAAAACCAGCCCTCCAATCCTTCCCGGCCATTTCGCAGTCTTTGTTAAACTTGTTAGGAATGTTATTACCCTAGCAGCACAAGAATCGGCATGATATCGGCTAAGCTTCGCCGATATTGCTGACCGATGTCGTAATTATAGCGGCCGCTGATATCATACCGATACAAAATGTGAACATTTTGCAATATTGGTTCGATATCGAAATTCCAATACTTATCCGATATCGAAATTCCAACATCTATCCGATATCGAAACTCCAATACCTATCCGATATCAATACAATTAAAATTAGATACAATATCATCAGTAGACCGATACATGATTGATACTTACCCAACGTTTTCTATGCTCCGCCGATAAAGTTATAATCGTCCTGGGATATCGCACCGATATTGGTGTGATGACTAATTTCTACATATAAGTATGTAGTTTGTCTATCCACGATAGTGGATATTTATACACGCTGTCCCGAAAGTAGTTCCCGAAACGGAAAAGGGTTATAAAGAGTATAATTTCGAGTCAAATTAGCCCCATATGTGATTATTCAATTCTAATAAGGTTTTTGCGAGTTTTATAAAGATCTTCCACAAAAAACGTTCATAAAATTATAGGCAAAAACAGTATTTTTTTGTAATGTTAGAATTTAGAAAGAAATTAGAAACCATCAACGTCTTCTGAAATATCAAAGCCGTTAAACAAAAGGATGTACCTTTGATAATATCACGATGTTTAATTTCAATTTAACTTCATTAAAAAATAACTTCATTCTTATTGTCGTACTCTTTTGTTTGTTGATAATTTAATGAACGTTTATATGAAGGAAGATTTTTAGAAAAAATAAATGATTCGTAAACTATGCATCGAATAATAATCACACCTAGGATTAGTTCGACTGGAAATGACACCCACTATAACACCTTTGTGTTTGAACATTTAATTTCGGGGCAGTCTCTATAGTCATATTCATATTGAACAATGCGGAAAAAATACATCAGATTCATAATCACATTGCACATGTAATGTTTTTCAAATTGTTTGCCACCATTTTCTGTGTATAATAATTCATGACAAAATAGAATATTATGCGCATAAAATAATATACATAATGAAGGAAAGACTTTATGTAATAGAAAGTAAATAAAGCAATAAATTTCAAGAAAAAGTACTAATATAAAAATACTTAATATGTTTATTTATGAGTAATTGACACAAATATTTAACGACATAATTAATAAAAACAAAAACTGAAAATAACTAGGAAAACATTTCTTTTCTGCCCCCATCTCATCTATTGATATTCGTCTCTGTCCCATCCGGCTGTTTGACTCTAATTGCTTCTGTAAATAAAAATAACAGTTTTGATATAGAGCTACAAATAAAATAATAATGCATGTAACATTACCTAGAAATACTATGTATATTTCCAATTTATCAAAAGCTTCTTTGGATTGTCTCTATTTTCATGAATAATTTACATTAATACTTTTCGAGAGGATTTTTTTTTAACATTAGATATATGCTTCCTTTAACGTACTTCCCTCAATTAAGCACCGCATACGTATCTAAAAAAAAGTGTTTTTCTTTAGTGTATGAAGTACGCTTGTAATTTATTTTATTCTATTAATGCGAAACGTTTTTTACGCTACACATATTGTAGAAACAATGCTTTCACGTAAAATAAGAAATTTACAAGCGTCTTCCATTTTGTTAATGCTGCATATTTACACAATAAATGAGTACTAATCATTAAATTAAATTATATACTTGATACATACATAAAGCATTATTCATAAAAATTTCCTTACCTTTATAAGCTTCATTCACCCATTTTGTAATGTGCACAACGCTTACTATAATGCAGCGACAAAATAAATAATGGCAACCACTTCACCTGGTCGCACTGGTCGTCATGCTCACACTGTAATAAGGAACGCTACGATGGATTGTGGTAGGTGGTGGTGGTAAGATATTGCGCGTAGATCTAACTCCCATAAACATTGCGTTTAGATGCCAATTTTTATAATCACGGCTGAGTTAGAAAATTGCATTTGCATATTCTTAAGTTATAAATCGCTTCACCTTCTAAAACTGTTTTATAGTCGATATTAATTTTAATTTCACAATTGATGTCTCAAACGTTGAAATTTTATATCTAAACGCTCTTGTAATGCGGTTATATTTCAATTAACCAGTCCGTATAGATTTAGGATATTAGCCGACTTCCTATCGTCAAAAAAATGACAATAGTCAAATCCATATACCTCATTTCTATCAATATCGCAGCGGCGTTTATTAATGATATCGCCCTGATATATGTCTTGAGTATCCAGCCGATGATCAGCCGATACATTTGTATCGCAGTGATATCGTATACTGGTAGAAAGCCGATATCGGCACAATATCTTTGATATCGACCCGACATCAGGATATCGGCCCTATATAAAGCCGATCATTAGCCGATGATTTGTGCTGCTAGGGTACGAATTGCCAATTGGTATGCCAATCTACGTGCATCTTTCATACATAAACCGAATAGCCGTTTCTCCATTTCTTTGAGGTAGTTTGCTAACTCGAGTTTCTGCTCATATGTGAAGACACATTCAAATTTTCCTGCTTTCTTATCTATTTTCATGACTGGATTTTCTCGCCTTTTCTTAACGTACCTGCCCAAACTTGATTTTAGAACACTGAATTGAGATGAAGCTCTACCTAAACCCAGTTCTCTATTTATTACCGCGGATATTGCCTGCTCCATAGCCTCAAGAGACCACTCCTGCCGATTCGTTTTTCTAATATAGTTACGAACCATCTGAAATTAACAAATATCACATCAAAACTAGACCTGGAGGGGCAGAATGAGACGACGGGGCAGAACGAGACACGTCTCATTCGACACCGTCCTATTCCGCCCCAGGCGCACACTTTCTTTAAACATCCAATTGTGAGGTATTTTTTTGTAATGTTAGAATTTAGAAAGAAATTAGAAACCATCAACGTCTTCTGAAATATCAAAGCCGTTAAACAAAAGGATGTACCTTTGATAATATCACGATGTTTAATTTCAATTTAACTTCATTAAAAAATAACTTCATTCTTATTGTCGTACTCTTTTGTTTGTTGATAATTTAATGAACGTTTATATGAAGGAAGATTTTTAGAAAAAATAAATGATTCGTAAACTATGCATCGAATAATAATCACACCTAGGATTAGTTCGACTGGAAATGACACCCACTATAACACCTTTGTGTTTGAACATTTAATTTCGGGGCAGTCTCTATAGTCATATTCATATTGAACAATGCGGAAAAAATACATCAGATTCATAATCACATTGCACATGTAATGTTTTTCAAATTGTTTGCCACCATTTTCTGTGTATAATAATTCATGACAAAATAGAATATTATGCGCATAAAATAATATACATAATGAAGGAAAGACTTTATGTAATAGAAAGTAAATAAAGCAATAAATTTCAAGAAAAAGTACTAATATAAAAATACTTAATATGTTTATTTATGAGTAATTGACACAAATATTTAACGACATAATTAATAAAAACAAAAACTGAAAATAACTAGGAAAACATTTCTTTTCTGCCCCCATCTCATCTATTGATATTCGTCTCTGTCCCATCCGGCTGTTTGACTCTAATTGCTTCTGTAAATAAAAATAACAGTTTTGATATAGAGCTACAAATAAAATAATAATGCATGTAACATTACCTAGAAATACTATGTATATTTCCAATTTATCAAAAGCTTCTTTGGATTGTCTCTATTTTCATGAATAATTTACATTAATACTTTTCGAGAGGATTTTTTTTTAACATTAGATATATGCTTCCTTTAACGTACTTCCCTCAATTAAGCACCGCATACGTATCTAAAAAAAAGTGTTTTTCTTTAGTGTATGAAGTACGCTTGTAATTTATTTTATTCTATTAATGCGAAACGTTTTTTACGCTACACATATTGTAGAAACAATGCTTTCACGTAAAATAAGAAATTTACAAGCGTCTTCCATTTTGTTAATGCTGCATATTTACACAATAAATGAGTACTAATCATTAAATTAAATTATATACTTGATACATACATAAAGCATTATTCATAAAAATTTCCTTACCTTTATAAGCTTCATTCACCCATTTTGTAATGTGCACAACGCTTACTATAATGCAGCGACAAAATAAATAATGGCAACCACTTCACCTGGTCGCACTGGTCGTCATGCTCACACTGTAATAAGGAACGCTACGATGGATTGTGGTAGGTGGTGGTGGTAAGATATTGCGCGTAGATCTAACTCCCATAAACATTGCGTTTAGATGCCAATTTTTATAATCACGGCTGAGTTAGAAAATTGCATTTGCATATTCTTAAGTTATAAATCGCTTCACCTTCTAAAACTGTTTTATAGTCGATATTAATTTTAATTTCACAATTGATGTCTCAAACGTTGAAATTTTATATCTAAACGCTCTTGTAATGCGGTTATATTTCAATTAACCAGTCCGTATAGATTTAGGATATTAGCCGACTTCCTATCGTCAAAAAAATGACAATAGTCAAATCCATATACCTCATTTCTATCAATATCGCAGCGGCGTTTATTAATGATATCGCCCTGATATATGTCTTGAGTATCCAGCCGATGATCAGCCGATACATTTGTATCGCAGTGATATCGTATACTGGTAGAAAGCCGATATCGGCACAATATCTTTGATATCGACCCGACATCAGGATATCGGCCCTATATAAAGCCGATCATTAGCCGATGATTTGTGCTGCTAGGGTACGAATTGCCAATTGGTATGCCAATCTACGTGCATCTTTCATACATAAACCGAATAGCCGTTTCTCCATTTCTTTGAGGTAGTTTGCTAACTCGAGTTTCTGCTCATATGTGAAGACACATTCAAATTTTCCTGCTTTCTTATCTATTTTCATGACTGGATTTTCTCGCCTTTTCTTAACGTACCTGCCCAAACTTGATTTTAGAACACTGAATTGAGATGAAGCTCTACCTAAACCCAGTTCTCTATTTATTACCGCGGATATTGCCTGCTCCATAGCCTCAAGAGACCACTCCTGCCGATTCGTTTTTCTAATATAGTTACGAACCATCTGAAATTAACAAATATCACATCAAAACTAGACCTGGAGGGGCAGAATGAGACGACGGGGCAGAACGAGACACGTCTCATTCGACACCGTCCTATTCCGCCCCAGGCGCACACTTTCTTTAAACATCCAATTGTGAGGTTATGCGATTTTCTGAACATGTTTACGTTATTCTAAAGAACGTTCATAACTCTGCATACCATCCAATTTTCAATCTAATGCAATTAACAAAATATTACTTACCTTAAAATGAAAACAAACGAAATTTATAAAATTACTCCAAAAAATAAGGAAAATATGACAACATAACATACATTGTATAAGTATCGATGACGACTAATTCGGCCAAACGACTAGTACAGATGATGTTCTCTCACTGCGCATCGTCAGTTTAAGTACATAAATCGCCGAGATATCGACACATCTCATTCCACCCCGCTGGTCCGTTCTGCCCCTCCTTCCCCTAAGTGCTTTTATTTCATCCTTCACACATAAAAAAAAGTTTTAATTCAAAGAAATTTTACTTCAGTTAAGATTATCATTGTTTCATATATACGCAAATAAATATATTCTTGGATCAAACATAATATTTATTTAATTTTCAAGAAAAGAATTCCTTGCTACAAGAAAATCGTGCATTGAATCAAATTCATAACATAATATCAATAAGAATTCCGATCTCAGCCTAAGTAAATAGATATTCTTAATAAAAGAATATTTTTAATTGAATAAAGCCTTATTGTCTTGCAAAGAAATTTTTGATTGAAGAGATTGACTTTGGTTGGTGAAAGAAGGTTTTTTACTTGAACGAAATGATTGACGCCTGTCCATTGATATATATATATGAACGGAGATATTACAATGGGAAAATATACAGTCCCTCCGATATTGTTATACTGGCGCCCTATTTGGTGCTTTAATATGATACTCACCATAAGTTGACTTTCCAAAATGTTCTTCCATTTCTTTACTTTTAATAGTTTAAATTTATTTAAGAAAAGAACCAAACGATGTTTATTGTCGGAAAATGTCACGTTTCTTTTAATATATAGATGTACAAAAGCGGATTCGATTTAAATTCTTTTATACAGCAAACGAAATTACTGCTTGGATTATCTTATCTATATCACTACCCTTACAACATCCTTCATATTTGAGTAAAACTAAAAAAAATATTTTGAACATAATTTATTTTTTTCTTTTTTTTGTAAATCTAACAATATAATTATATATATTAATCTATACTTGCATTCGATTTGTTGATGATTCATTATATAGTTCATCAAAATCAAGTTCGATCTAAAAAATATATGCATTCTCAGATGCAAATGAAACTTAAGAAAAAACAAAAGCTAACCAAATTAATAGCTCTTTGGTCTTTAAGTATAGGCCACTCGCGGAGAAATTCAGTAACAGTTTTTGCTATATCGTTTCTTTGTAAACGGTATGTTTGCGTTCATTTTTCCACGACCTCATCCCATGGCTCTCTTCTTTCTCTCAACCAAATTTTAGATCTCTGCAATTGTCCATCCTCTGCAACGTCTAAAATACATTGAACTTAGAAAAATTATGCAGATATACCTACAATATCTTTTTAGGTGTACAATTATAATAATCATAGCAAGATACTATTGCTTTTATTAAACAAAGCAGGACTGAAACTAAACTTGTGAAATAGTACACCAAACCTCTCCTCGCTTTACCGCGGCACTACTTACATTACACTAAACAGGAACTGTGACTTTGAACGTTTCATCGCGTTAACAATTTCCTAGAACTTTTTCTGCAAATAACACCACAACAACAAAACTTCTGTGTGCGAACTTTTTGTCCTGTACGGTACATACAGTTTGAACTTTTACGGCCAAGTGTGTATTTCCTAAAAAAAAAACCTCTCTCAAACATGATACGAACAAACGCAATATTTTAAGAGCAAGTAGTAACCTAACTTATCTTATTCTATAAGAAAGATGTCCGATGTATAATGTAGATTTAAATTAATATCTTAAGATATCACTACGTATTGTTGTGTTAAAACATTAATACGGTTAAAAAATGCATTTTCAGAAACTGTCTCAATCATATTTTCACAAGCAATTCCATTAAATCAGTTAGCTACAGATTTAATTGAATTATATATCAGCCGCATATCAATACGTATACTATAAAGTATGTTTGTTGTATACTATTTAATAAATAAGGACATTATGAATTACTTACCGATTTCCAGTGATTACACGCCTGATTCCTTGATGCACGCTAAAAACTATTGGTAATCGTTCGTTAGTCATCCCACCATGAAAACTGCATCATCATTTTTAAAACGGTTTTCAGCTTAAAATAAGTATACAAAGGGTTTTGCTTCAAATATTTAAATCCTTAAGAAAAGAATATACTTTCCTAATTCAAGTATCTACACCACTCTTTCATTGCCGCTTTTATTTCTTACATAGAGAAATCTGTTTCTTGGGGAAAATATAATTTTCTTAAAGCAAGCTTTACAAGCAAGATTATCATTCGTTATAACTAAGTAAAATATTTTTTTCTATACAAGTATAATTTCTTCTTTCAAATACAGATACATTTTAAAGAAGTATAATATTTTAAAGGAATATATTTACTTGACGGAAGAAATCTATTTTATGTGTGTTCTTTAAGTTTAACTTCTGTAATTTCATATATAGGTATTCATTAAATAACTTTGTGGAATGTGTCTCTGGTGAAGTGGCAAATAAAAGCTACGAAAGTTTAGACATTTAAAAGAAAAGCTCTCTTTTTATCCTTTAACTGCATTCCCAAATCATAATTTTGAATCCTAGCAAGACCACCCGAGCCGATACTTCCATCCAACTCTTTGTTTCATAACGAGAAGAAGTAACATTGGCTGTCAGATGAATTAAATATAATACGTGTTGTTCATACTTGTTTAACAAAATACAGAAGATTGACGACGGTGCATAAACAGGGCTGTCAGTTGGCAATTAAATTTCAAATTTAATTTGCTACTAATGTTATGGTTCAAATTGCTGTTATGTATTTGTTCTGAAACTTATAAACTTTGAACATTGAAGATATTTATATGTACGTCATATACATTTAGAAAAGAATTCACCTATCCTTGAATATATATGAAAACCATAGATATATCGTGCATCCTTATGTTTTTGAGCCAAAGGAAACCGTAATCGTAGATAAGTTAAGTTCGATTTACATTCCACCAATTGGCGAAGTGGATATTATTTGCGCGTGGGTAAACTATTCAAAATGGAACCCAAAAATAATACTTTGAACGAACCATTCATCTATGGTTGAGCATTCACATCCCAAGCTCCTCTCTAATTTTCATCAAGAAGAATTTAATTCTGTCTTTGCTTCCAGGTATAAATTCGGCGCCTGAGATAAAGAGAAATTGATATCGGGGGCTTACACATATTTCGAAGCCATCAGGCATCAGCAGATTTAGTTTATCGGATGATGGGTATTACAATTATGTAGAGTGCCGTCCCTTTTGCGCTGAAAGGGTCCTATGGCCCGCTCAACTCCGCATATATACTTACGACATTCGAATCTGTGTATAAAGTAAGAGGAATCAAGTACGACCCGGAACTTACCCTATCGTCGATACGTAAATCGGTAAACATCAGAGAGGTTTCCGCTCACTCGACGTCTGTCGTAATTAGAAACGGCGATTTGAAAAACACATTTTCAAAGTTAATGACGTACGCCGGTGGCATAAAGGATGAGATCAAACGGCCAAGGAATATACTTTTTCGCGGATAAAGAGGACTCTTTTTCTGTTCCTCCTGCGTTGACTGCGGTCTGCAACCACTTGACAAATACTTAACGTAACGATTGCAAGGGCACGAAACGGCGCATATGTATGTGCCATGTACTTGTTGAAATAAAATACACATACAGTTAAAAGCTTCATGACAGGGATATAAATGAAAACATAAATTTCGACGCCGTATAATGCGTTGGTAAAATTGCTGTGGGTATATACAGAGTGTATTGTCCTTTCCAATATTTTGGAAAGGAATTACCATTTTAAAATTCTAAAAACTTTATAATAAACGTTGGTTAGAGGCTTATATTAGTAGTTTTTCTTTTACAAGTTTTCATTACAAAAGTTTGAAGCCGCTAGCTGCTGCCGGCGTGATGCCTAGAGCTTCATCATTTATACTCCATTCCCTGTATATGTTTAATGCGCCCTTCAAAGAAAATCTTATTATAACCAAAAGTGTAAATTCACTATGAGGTAACACTAAACTAGTGCGAGAATCGTCATAAAACAGTAGATATTTTAACAGGAAGTTCTCTATTATCACGCATTAAAATCATCTTACTGCAGAAATAAAATCCTGTGACGTAGAATTATAAACTTAACAAAGTAGAGGGAATCGTATTTGCATATGAAACACCTAAACATTATTTATACAAAATCATTCAGAATCCAATATTATTTTATAGCGTTTTCGACTTATTGCACTTTACGCGTGGAGTATATCTATCACCCTTACTAATATTATGTATTAAAATAAGATGGAAATACAATCAGTGGATAAAAGTGCAGTAAGTCGAAAACGCTATTAGTCTCTTTTTATCAAGTTATTCTTATGACACTTATCTTTATGAATAAATCCAAATATATATTCTCTATATGTACTAGCAAAAATGTGAGGATTTTTATATTGAATATTTTTCATTGGTGTTTCTACCTTTTTATATTATATAAATATGTTGGTTAACAGGTTAATACTGTTTAGCATTTGACATGTCCGGTATGGTTTCCAGGGCTGTGTTCACGTAGTAAACATCTTGAAAAGTTTATTTTATATGTCAGCTACTAGGGGGCACTGACTTCAAATATAACATGACAATCCAGGTCGTGGAATTTTAAAAATTTTAATTTTTAATATAATTTTTCATATCCCTAGATTTCTTCGAAAAACGCAAAAAAATCCTTTCCCCTTCCATGTAAAAAAATCCCTAGATCTAACGAGAAATTCCTAGGTCTGGCAACGTTGCACTCTGTTACCGTTAAAAGAGTATATCGTTAAATTAAAAGACCATTGGGTTTTATTCTTTATACTTAAAGAGACGTTTACTACCGTTAAAAACTAATTTTTAAATATAATATCTCTTTTGTTAAATATAATATTTTAATTATATTTAATTTAATTATTTTAATCATTGCGTTATACACTTTGCTCTTTTATTGTCAAAGATTGTGTAGAAAAAGTGTAAATTGAAGAGCTGGAGATAAATATAATTACAGGGCGAATGTCGAGCCACATAAAAAAAAGTGTATAATTTAATCTAGATTAGAGAAAAAATATAATACTACACATAATAGATTACAATTTGTTTAATATCAGCGAATAAATATGTTTATTGACTTTATTAAATCATATTATAGCAAAGTTTAATGCATACATATATAGTAGAAATACCATGGTACATATAATTGAAATAACTAAGTAAATATGTTATACTACAGAAATTATCGTCAAGATGGCGCTGTCGTTTAGTTCATAACCGATGTAATCCTTAGTCGATATAAATTTTGTGTTCGGTAAATACGGCTATGTAATATTTATCTAATGTATACATCTACTAAGTATCGTAGGAATTGCACTGTGATGCAATTGCTCACGCAATGAGATGCTTCCACACCGGGACACCACACTAACGCCAGGTGTGATCTCCGCAATCACATCCAATGCGGTGGCATATCCCGTTTTTTTTATATATTTCAGTTTAATACGGGCTAATAAAAATATAACAAAAAAATGTTAATTTCGTAGTATCCAATCTACCTAGTAGCAAGTAGTATAAAGACAGAGTACCTACATTGTAAAAAAATTTCTAGTAAAATTACATGTAAAATCGTTGGTAACAAAATTGCCTACGATATTACAGGTAAATTTACTTCATACGTAAAATTTCTATCCACCAGTAAATTTCATACGCTGATGTATTTTTCAAACGTTGATCTGTAAAATTCATATGTAATGTTTATATAAATTGTATATTTACCGAACAGTCAAGTAATTTTGGCATGTAATTTTATAAGGAAAGCAGGTAAAAATACTAAGAAGGTGAATATTACAGGTGTAAATATACATTGCACAGAAAATTCTCTTGCATGTGTGATTCTGATTACAACTTTATTACTTTTAACAGGATACTGTAACTCGAATTAAATTCCTGTTAAGAGTGCCGATGAAGCCAATATAAATTTGGTAACATTGATATTCCGTAATGTTATCAAATACATGGATATCACAGGCTACTATAAATAGTAATTTAATTAAAGGCAAAGTATGCTTACTATAGGATTATAAAACATAATAAGTACCAAAACAATAAAATTCTTAGTTATTAGACAATTTTGTTGCAGCTTCAGAACTTGCAAAACGTCAATGTTGTTGAGTTATAGGAATAAAACTAAGAATAAGCAAATACATATTTTATTAATCTTCAGTAGAATAAAAAATATAAATTTCCTTCATCTGACATTTAATGGCTATTTCCGAACCAAATGCTATCAAATTCATTGAATTTTGCTCTGAAACAAAAAAAGAGAGACAAATGTTACTTCCATTATTTTATTATATATCAGTAAATAGATCAAATTAATGTAAATAAGTACCTATTGCTTGTGCACGAATAAATATTCCACTACAAGAAGGAAAAGATAAATATAATTTTTACTTATCGCAACACTCAATTTATGAATAATCATTAAAAACGACTACTAAATTATTACAGCCAAGTTATCTTTAAAAAGCCTCTTATACATTATACAAAAATGAATACAAATGAATACATAGGTACTCACAGTTCTTTACACCGGGAGCAAGATCCTGAGATGCAATTACTGTAAATATAAATCCATTATTTCTTTACAAAAGTAATGTATTAAAGGTTTTGTTTTAAGTAAATAAGCTATAACAGTTTAGAATTCGTTTTGATTTTAACGGTGAATCGTGGATGATAGTGAAATTTTTAATCAATTTGTGTTTATATTCATGGAGCAATAAATAATTTATGAAAACATTAGGTTGTGTTTAATATTGGCGTCTGTTCCATCATGAATCAGAATACCCTTCAAAGTACTAACAATAAGTAAAATCGGTGAAATATTTAAAGCAAAAAAGAATTGCTGTATTAACCACATGAGAAAATATATTAAACTGAGTATTTTTATAAAAGCATCTTACCTAATTCTGTTACAATGCTTGAGGGAACACACAAACAGGAATGATCACCCCAACTTGCGATTGTTTATGCGTCACCACAATTTACATCGCCACGTGATATGATCGAGCCAATAATCACTTGACAAACGGACTAGAATTACCTACGCGCACAGGACAATAACCCTATAACCAATCACATTTGGGCGTATGAATTTTGTGCATTTGAAGGTAATTTTACCCAAATATTCCAGTAAAATAACTTTCAAAGAATATTGTGCATACATATATACTTTTACAAGTATAACTACAACTAATCAAAACAATCTGAGATACATCTCAGGTGAGCCAAATTAAAAATAATTACAAAAAAAGCAAAAAAAAACAATAAACAAATATCTATCTATTGAGACTCACACTGTACTCATCAGTATTTGCTTCGAAACATATAAATAATTGCATAGTCATGATATCGATAGCGAATGTTTAGATAATCGATTGTTCGGCGTTGATTCAGTTGTTTCGGCTTATTCAATCGCAATCAGCGATGCATCGGAAACAATAGAGAACCGGTGGACGTTTAAATTTGTCTTCATTTACGTGTGCCGGTTGCCGGCCCCCTAGGGCGAACAATGAAACAAGAAAGTTGTCACAGATTTTGTGCTGTTCACGATGGTCGTCGGTCACACACACACAGGCAATTCCAAAAAGAGATACGCTCGAGTGTAATACGTGTCTGCAGCCGTACATGTTCATTGTAATTCTAGGCGATATAAACTACCTGTATGATATATTTACTTCGGCAAAAATTACAATAAGCAAGATGTTTGGCTTTTGAATGGCTGACAGTTGAATAATTTCTGTTACTGGTAGTGCTGTCAATAGAAGTTAATATATGTTCGATATGGTATTGTTTGAATTGTTTGTATTGCTGTGAAGACATTCCTGTTTATAATAGAAAATCACTTCTATTGAGAGCTATACTTTGAGCTGGAGCATCAGAGCTTCCTTTAATGATTATACCTATTTTAATTAAATGCTTTGATGGAAATAAAATGCTTTAATGGTACGATTGGTTGAATGTTTAATTTAAATTATAGCTAATTTTGTTTGTGGTTTTCCTTTTTATTTTGTAATAAAGAAATAGTTTCCAATATAGCACAGACGGTACTAGTTTGTTGAAAAGAATTTACTGACAATTTAGTCTGATATAATAGAATAAAGCGCCATATATGCGTAATCTAACAGACCTTTGACTGAAGTGTGTCTTCACTACAACCACACATATCTTGTCTTTCCAGCAAACTGCTACTAAAAATCTATAAAATGTATGATTCGTTTGAAAAGAATTACAATAAATAATCTGCATATTTCTTCTCAGGCATATGAAAGTTTCCCAAAAAGGTTCTATTTAGAACCATAAGATACACAAGATATTCGATCATTTCGCGGTATATTAGCCTGTTAATTCCGGAGATTGTTAATTTCGTGGTTTTCCATTTTTTATCGAAGACCGAATGAATTAAAAAAAGATGTAAAACTTAAAACCTATGCATTGTTATCCCCACTCTAACCAGATATTTGCAAGGGCTTTCTTCGAACGCCTACTTTGACCTTCTAAAATACCAAGAACTAATGATGAATATAAGAGGGGGATATCCATTTACGACAATACATCAATCAACACCAAATAGCGAAGAAAATAATGTTTCAGGTTCAATAAATTGTTAGAGTATTTCTTCATGTATATATAGTTTCGCACGGGTATAATTCTTTAAAGAAGCTACATTTCTCATTAGTTCAAGATCTTCTATATTAATTCTATATCCGGTATCGTTTATGTGTTGTGCAACACTTGATAATTTGAGCCTGCTGTAGCGATAATGTGCCATGCATCCTTTAAATCTAGTTTTGATTGCACGTTTCACATGTCCAATGTAAACCTTAGTGCAATCTCCGTATTCAATCTTGCAAATGCCTAATCTATCGTTACAATTCGATTTATAGCAGCAATTATTGAATAAAAATTCTGAGCTAGTAGCTCATATGTCTATTGAGACTTAAAACATTTTTAAAATTTTTATTAGCAGCTTAACGCTTCGATGGTTTTTAATTTTACAATCTTCCTCAAAAGCAAGTTTTTATTCTTCAACTGGTATTAGTGCTATTAGTTGGAAAATCAATACTATTTTAATTTTTGTTTTGTGAATATTTTTAAAATAGTATTGACTGTAAAAGTAGTAGCGCAATTAAAGAATTACGTTAAACATGCTAAACAATAAATTAAATTAAGTTTACAGTTAAAATTTGGGAAAAAAATTAAAGGAAAAACAAAACTGTTACTTTTGAGAAAGATGGAAAAATAAAAAAACATGGCAACGTTAAGCTATTAATAACTATGTGTATCTTATATTTATATATCACGAGTTCGAACCTGTAGATATACCTCAGAAAGCACCGCACATAGAACCTGTGATACTTTCTTTTAGAATGTATAAGGCTACTTGTGTTCTTATTATAAGAAAATAAAAGTATAGGTCCTGTGTTTCACTATTTCTTTATTAAATAATTTGGCGACCGGTTTCATATTATCCGTACATCAGGCCAGAATTATGTATCAGTGAAGTTGTTATCAAATATTAAAATTAGAAAATGTCAAAGTTATAAAAATAAAATCTTTGAATATGCCATATAAATAAATTATTTTAACAACTGATGTCCACATGGGAATAATTAAAATTACTTTGAAAAGTAGTTTTACTTTACGGACATCAGTTCAAAAATAATTTATTTATATTGCATATTCAAAGATTTTATTTTTATAATGATTTTGTAATTTTAAAGTTTGACTACAAGTCTACTGATGCGTAATTCTGGCCTGATGTACAGATAGTACGAAGCCGGTCGCCAAATTATTTAATAAAGAATTTGTGAAACACAAGACGTATTTTTATTTTCTTATGAAGGACTTTTCACATAGAGTCTATATCAGTCATTTGTTTTCTTGTTAATAAAATAAAGCTCATAATTGTCAGAAAGGCGTGAATGGTCATGGGTAGCAAGTTTTCAAATTGATACATAATTTATTATAATGACTTTCTATTAGAAGGTTCATGCCAATCTTTAAAAGGCTCCCCTACAAAATCACTTTTTTGAGATAAGACTCTAGTGCTCTGAACTGGCGATGGGTATTGATAGCTTACAAATATAATTTGGGATAAAATTCTATTTTTGACTTCATTATTGTGTTTTGTTGGCTTCTTTATTTCTATTTAAAACCAACGCATACATATCTAGTACTTATGGAAATTCAAATAAAAATAGCTTATTTAATACCTTGAATGAATTAAATATCACGTTCGATTAGTCACTTTTATATGCAGTATCGGTACTGTTAAAATTATTGGAGAAGCTCTAAATATAGAGATCTCTAACGAGTGGACACTTTCTAATTCCTCATGGCTGCTCATTTAATATAGGAATTTGTGTGAAGTACTAGTTAATAAGCGATATAACTTCATTCTCAGTATGTTTGTATATACGAAATGTAGTATACGAAATTTAATTTAGCCCGGCTGATAGTCTAGTGGTTTGCGCACTTGGCTATCAGTCGTGAGGTCCAGAGTTGAAATCTCATTCTTGTCAATTAGAATAAGCGGTTTTTTCCGGGATTGTAATGATGATTAAGAATGAGATTTGCTCTGCGGTGCCTGTCAAGCAATTAAATGTTTAGGCTTTATCTATTCCCTCAAAAAAAAGAATTTTTAGATTAGTCATAGTTGAAGTCCTTTAATACAAAACTGCAAAACAATTTGATGTTATCCGTATGTATTTGTAAATTTTCTAAATTTTAGTTCAATTGATTAAACTAATAAAAGGATACTAGTACTAAATTGTATACTGATAAAACGATGGCCTATAACAACTTCATACAGCAACTATAGGAGTTGTAACAACGGCGTTGGCTCGTTTAAATCGGATCTCATGCCAATTACACATTCCAAACGCGTTATTTTGTTGAATAATTAATGGAGTTGTCTCTTCCAGGTGATAGAGAAGAGGTCAGACTGGGAGCGACCTCTGGACCCATCCCGTCTCCGGGCGGGTTCTCTCCTGTTCTAACAGCAGCAAAAACGCTTTCGCTACGGGAATCATCGTGTGCCGAGGCCTTCTGGAAAATGCCCCACAAAGGTAAATACAACCAATACAAGCATTCCGGGAAAATCATATTCGTACCTCTAAATCAGTAATAGTAATGTAATAAATTTATATTTTCAAAATGCAAAGTATATGCACAGTTATTTGCATTGAATAAGCTTGCTGATTTTCAATAGATATAATCGAAAGTTACAATAATTTTTTTTTATTTTATGTTGATATTACTAACACTTTGTTTCTCTACGTTTTGAAGAGCTTTTACTTTACCATATTATGTCATAGGAATTGTAGTAATGTGATAAAGTCAAAATGAATATTCATACCATAAGTTTCAAGAAATATCAACTATCTATACTAAACATAAATGTGAGTGATTTAGTAATTAAATAAAGACATTATGTTGATACGAAGCCAGCGTAATCTACTTATGGTATTGACAAAACTAATAATAGGTTCCAGTCGTCGAAATAAAGAAAAAAGCTTTTATAAACATGGTCCATCAGAAAAAGTTAGGATTAAGGGGAGAAATAATAATGTTGTGCAATAAGTTGGTACCCTGACGAAAATATACTATATCTTTTAATAGCATATTAATACACTGTAATATATTTTATAGTTCTATAGCGACAGTCACATGTTATATTACAAGGTGGAATATTTTTATAAGTTAATAGTTTTTATTGCTTATACAGACATCGACAAAATTTAATACAGTATAAATTTAATCCGCACTTATTATACAGCTTATTATAACGTGTAATAATATCAATTATTATTGTTTAATATGCCATATCAAAGTTATTTAGAATGAACAAATTTAATGTTTATAATAATAATAATAATAATAATAATAATAATAATAATATTTATTGTCGCAAAATTGCAATATGCAAACTTTGACAGTGTCAAAATACAATATAAAATGCAGCTAATAAAGACCATACACACAATTTAAATTCGAATACAACGTACCAAACTACAAAGAGAATGTGGTATAAAATAAAACATAAACATAGATAATACCTACAGATAAATTCAAACACAAGTGTAATGAAATTTGGACAGAACACAGACGTAACATTAGTGTCACATATTAAAAGCATAGTTATGTTAAGGAACAATAAAATTTAAAATCTATATTAAAGGTTAAATAATAAAACAACAAATTTAGAGAGATCCATCGTTAAAATACTCACCCGCACAGTAAAAGCTGTACCTACTGATATAAGCCTTTAATAAGCTTCTATAAGAACGTAATGTTGTGGCGTTTTTTATATCTGAAGGTAGTGCGTTATAATACATTACGCATCTAAAGTGTAGACTACGCTTATAGAGGCTTGTTTTATGTACAGGAACACTTATATTATTGCAGGACCGCGTTGCCATATTGTTATAAATATCCTTGTTTTTTGTAAAAAGCTCTTCATTGCGCTTATAAAACATTAGCACTTCAAATAAGTACAAGGACCAAAGAGGTAATATCCTCAAAGTTATAAATAAAGAGCGACATGATTTCGTGGCTGAGGCACCAAGCATACACCTGATAACTTTCTTTTGAGAAATAAAAATTCTCTCTGCACACGGCGCCGATCCCCAGAAAACTATTGCGTATCTCAGACGTGACTCCACATAAGAGAAATAGAACAGGCGGAGGACATCAATGCCAACAATACTTCTCAAATTCCTGACAGCAAAGTACGCAGAGCTTAATTTACGCTCAAGGCCAGCGCAGTGCCTATCAAACCTCAGGCTAGGGTCTACTGACAAACCAAGAAATTCAACAAACTCACTTTCTGGAATGGATCTATTATCGTACCTAATACACGGGCTACTAATTACATTTGCGGAAGCTCGGAAGTGCACCAAATTAGTCTTCGATACATTCAGTCTAAACCCGTTACACTTATTTATATTTATTATAGATGTTACCAGTATAATATTATAGTTCGGCAGTACTTGTTTTTAAATTGGATAATACGGAATACTTATTTGTAGGTTTTTTGCCTGATCTAACCATCACTATAAAACTATAGTACCTTCTACACATATAATAGCAAATACGTCAAATACATATATTGTAGTATACAAATTATTGTGAAGTAGCAGCGCTTTTATATTATTTAGCAACAATGCATAATCGACACAAATTGTGTCATGCAGACACAGCCACAGTATTTTTATCTATTTATGGGGGAAACATTTGTGATCATTAAAATAGCGGCTCCCTCCGCTGTAATTTTAACTTTCATGAGTACATGATAAATGTGAATATTTTGAAAAAATGCAATAAACTTGGACTATGTGCCATACCTCGATAGCTATCATTATTCTTTTTTCCTTTAACCCCCTTAACTTGTCGGATACATGGCTCCCAAAAAGCTCTGCAGCCTACTACCTTATTGTGCTATGTCCGTATTTCGTACAACCTACCTCCTCTACTAATTTTAATAGGTCCTTCACCGAGCGGCCACGGTATATCCCTGGGTCCCCTTTCCCCAAATAAACATTGCCTCCTGCGTTCTAATGCTTTGCAGTCACATAGTATATGCATGGCTATTTCTGGTTCTTTCTCACAGAGTTTGAGTCCCCATTAAGCACGACAATTTTTGTTCCTTCACCGGAGCATGTCCGATCATCTGTAGCACTTCTCTATCTCATTTTGTCTATGCATTCCTCATGAAGGTTTCACCATGCATTTTAGCTGGAGTATTCCTCCAGTGTTCATGTTATTTCGTTCGAACTCAGTCTCCTGTATGCTTTCGGGCCATTTGTTTTGTCATCGCAGAAAACGGTTCTGGTCCGTACATTTTTGCTCTGTCCCTCTCTTGACGAATTCGTCAGCGTTTTCATTGCCCTCAATTTGCTGTTCTGGTACCCAAATCAGACTTACACTGTATCAGACACATCAGTCCTACGAGTTCCTCGAGGCAATCCATCACTAACTGAGAGCCTTTAGTGCCGCTTGGTTGTCAGACATAATGCGAATTAACCTACTATGCACCGATTTCTCTTTCATTCTTTTGGCGCACTGCAGGATTGCACAACCTTTGTGTGAACACGCAGACGCATGCGTCCCAAATGCCTAACTGTTACCGTCATTTCGAGAGTATATCCCCGCTCGCGTATTATTGACAGTCTTAGACCCGTCAGTGTACCAGGGCCTGTCCTCTGGTGTCCGGTATGCTTATAGCCGCTTCCCGCAATCTGGTACTGAAGCCATATAGGGACTCTTATACCAATGTCGTACCGGCATATGATAGCTCCGCATCTCCACGATGTCTCCTCTTACGTGCTCCGTTAGTGACATGTGTGCTCTTCTAACTCCTTTTATGGTAGTTACGTTCTGCAGCCTATATGCACTCGTCCTCGCCCCCCGTTGCATCATTAGGTGCAATTGTGGCAAGTCTGAAAGTACTTATACATCTGCCGTGGGTGTGCTACGCTTGCCCGCAGTATACCTAAGCAGGCAAGTGTTTGCACCTTGCTTAACTTTTGAACAACAACTTCTTGGCATGACTTTGTTCTCCATCCCAAGGCAGCGCAAGTGAATGCCGCTTTACCACCATATTGTATATCCAGTACAACATGTCTGGTTTTAGCTCCCATTTTTTCCCACATGCGCGTCTGGATAAGGTCAATAGAGCCATCACTTTCTTGGTAATCCTATCCGGATGATAATTCCAGGTAATTTTGGTATCTAAAGTATCCCCAAAATATTTTACATCCTCCATGATCTTTCCACTCTCTTCAACGGCAATGGCATTAAGCTTTCTAACTTCCTCCGATAGTGAATGGTATCATCTTGTCAGCGCCGATACTCCGTCCTCCTAATTCCGTCCATCTGGATACCATATTTAGTGCCTCCTTAAAGGTTTTATGATTATTTTGGATGCACAATCATACGTGTATTCCATTTTTCGAAAACAATTACCAAAGAATTACTAAAAAGTGGCAAAGAGATATCCATTACCAACGATTAGCTCAGCCAGCATATCGAATTATCCTGATGTTAAGGTTTGCTTTATAAAACAACTAGTAAATTCTATTTAGTGCAACTTTGTCAATTGTTATTAGTATGATCAATCCATTTCTGTACATTCTCAAAAATGATACAATATGAACAGACTTTAGTGCAACACCACTTAAACGTAGTTCTATTTGGTCGTAACTAACTTTAAAGTACAACAGTCACTAACGTGATTAGAAAAAGTATTTTTTTAGTTACAACAACGGTATTCTTATCTGTATGGCTTAGACATAGCACTTTTATATCTTTGATTATCTATGGCTAAACTTTGACATAGTTGTACCACAGATAAGTATACCAGATAGCTCACCTTACGGGAGAATTGGCAGCGGCTTTCGCTGAAATGGGAACCCTCGAGCAAATAGTTGGGAACCCTGCGTGAGTTCAATCGGAGCGCTGCATGTCAGTCTCCGCACTTCAGTCGCCGATGGACAGTTGCGTAGGCACGTACGCTAGCATTAAAATGTCTACACGCGGTGCTGGGAATAAATGCGTATATATACGCTGGGGAAA
Source organism: Cetonia aurata (assembly GCA_949128085.1). NCBI lineage: Eukaryota > Metazoa > Arthropoda > Insecta > Coleoptera > Scarabaeidae > Cetonia > Cetonia aurata. The sequence continues at coordinate 8,529,747 of OX421885.1, forward strand.
GTCTCGGAAGAGTTTTACAGATTAGTAAGTTATTTAAAATCCAGGAATATAACTTATTGCGTGCTGAATGGATCAAGAATGCGGGTAAATACGTGTTGGGATATCTTTGTTACATTAATACAAGAATACAACAGTAAAAACTCACGACAATATTGCATTCAACATACATTTATTGATATTGTAAATTATAATTAAACATTAATACATCATCAAAATAAAATAAAATTGCAGACTTTAGTTGTAAAAAAATTGTAACAAATTTAATTATTAAATTTACACACTCTTGAGAGACCTACCAAACGTCACGTATATATGTAAGTATATAGGCTGTTTCAAATTTGGGGGTCATTATAAATTATAGGGATTTCGTTTATTAAAAGAAAGATACAATGTATGTAGGTTTAAATTCGACATAGCTAAATTTGACAAATGTAAAAAAAAAACCAGGGGTAGATCATTTGCAAAGCTTACCGCCGTAAGTCATCAGACAGACAGGGTTTTGATTTGTGCTTATATCGTCTATAAATTTGAAATTGTCAAAACTAAAGTTTTAAACAAAAATCTTTTATAAGCGAAAACTCCACGGTAGTCCGTGAATTTGCACCTGCAAATTATACGCTTCTGCTTTGTGGGGTGGATATATAATTATATTAAGTTAGGGAATTTTCTGCTTATACCCCAGTTTAGACTATATATCTTTTTGTAGTAGCCGAGATGACCCTAACACCACACGGAGAAAAAAAGATGTTACCACGTATTATAAATATAATGAATGATATTAACTCAAGGACAACAATACGTTATCTGGTACCCAGTATTCATCCATGTATTACTGTTTATTAGGAAGATGGTACGCTCTAATATAATTATAATACAACCAACTATAAAGTTAGTTGTCCCTATTGTTACTATCTATTTTTCTCAGTGCACAAATATTAAAATACGTATTGTATACTTTTAAAATATACAGGGTTATTTACGCTATACGGCACGGAATATTATGGCCAAAACACGTGACGTTCAGAAAGTTTTTCACTTTTGGGATGTATGGGGATTTGTTATAGTTACTTTTTAAAATTACTTTCATATTATACAGAATGTTCCAAAAGCACGAAAAGTATCAAAGTAGTGTTTTTTTTTTAAATGTATCCCTCTTCTATTATTGCACTTCTGGATTGTCTGATCAAAATACATGTCTGTTTTAATAAGGTTTATAATAATTAAACCTTAACGTTTTTCAAAGAATTTGAACTTTGATTCCTTCTAATATACACTCCGCCAAAAAAGTATCGCATTATTTAGTTTTGAATCATAAAAGTATCGCATAATCTTTGTTTGTAGCATAAAGTTGTAAATATACTTTAATGCGCTCTAAGATATAATTTCTATGATTGTTTAAATAAAATACAGGCCAAATAAAAACAAGAACTCATACTTGAGATTTTTATTAAAACAAGAAATTATAATTTTGGAAAGAAAAATGTCATAACAGTAGCTTTTAATACTGAGTATTGCCACCTCTGGCTCTTATGACCGCTCGCATACGGTTTGGCAGAGATTCGATTAACCTCCGTATATAAGCCTGATCCAAATTCTCCCACTCGCCACGGAGAGCATTTGCTAGTCCATGCAGGTCCGCTGGGGCAACATTTTGGGTTCGTATCCGTCTGTGAAGGAGGTCCCACACGTGCTCGATAGGGTTCATGTCCGGACTTACCGCAGGCCAATCTAAAACTGGAATACCAACATCGTTAAGGTATTCCTGGACGATTATTGCAACATGCGGTCGTGCATTATCGTGCATTAACATGAATTCGTTTCCTATAATTGGCGCATATGGTACTACATGTTCTTCTAAAATGTCCGTTATATACCTGTGGGCAGTCAGTGTACCTCTGTCTACTGGTACTAACTCTGTACGACCTGTTAAACAGATGCCTCCCCAAACCATAATAGAGCCACCAGCGAAATTAGGTCTAGGTCTGATATTACACTGCGAATAGCGCTCACCGTCTCGTCTGTACACTGAGATACGCCTATCTGAGGTGTAAAGACCAAATCTTGACTCATCTGTGAAGAGTATATTGGCCCAGTCATTAATGTTCCAATTTACATGTTCTCTGGCAAACCTTAAGCGAGCCACTCGGTGGTTCCTAGTGAGACGAGGGGCTGTTACAGCTACTCTAGCTCTTAATCCACTCTGTCGTAACCTATTCCGAATAGTTTGAGTACTCACACGAGTATTTCTGACTCTAGCCAAGTCGTTCTGCAATTGTCTCGCAGTTACATGTCTTCGACGTAATGCTTGTAGTAATAAATAGCGGTCATCTTGGCGAGTAGAACATCTTGGACGACCTGGTACAGGTCTTCTACTGTAAATGCCTGTTTCCCTATATCTGGCTACGGCTCTAGAAACACTTAACTGATTGATGTTCATCAAATTAGCAACGTATGCTTGAGATCGTCCATCTTCGATTAAAGCAACAATAGCAGCCACTTGTTCTGAAGTTGAATTGCTCATTTTAGTTTTAAAAGCGTTGGTACAGAACTCTGACATCGCACTTTAAAATTTGTCCGTATAGGAAGACTTTCAATAAACAACTGAGCAAACCTTACACATATGCATTTTTCTAAATGTGTTCTTTTAGGAAAAAAATAAAGTAAAAACGCTTAAGTTCCATTATTTTGTTAGTGTTTTTATAGTTCACATACACGAGGCAAACTTTTTGTGAACGTATAAAAATATCTTGGTTCATAAATGCCCTTTTTTAGTTTATGCGATACTTTTTTGGCGGAGTGTATTATAACAACCATAAAATATATTCTTATGAGATACATACGAATAAATTCAATAAATACATTACAGCGCTCAAGTCAATCTGAACAGTCTATAGAAAATATTTATATTCTAAATAAGAGCGTAAGCAATTCACATCAAGGAGGTATAAATTCTATTCAATTTGTTATTCTAAGTAAATCTGTGCGGCAAAAAAGCATATTTCATAAATAAAAACGACTAGCGAGCCGGTACCCCTTCCACACTCCGACGTTTGCTCTCCGACCGTACACCGGGCTCCCCGCAGCTATCTATGTTGCATAAAATCGTAATATTGCAGCCTTTATTTATGCAACCCGTGAGAATCGGGCAAATTTGCCACGGTGAGCTATCTGTTTACTTATCTGTGGTTGTACTAAAAAGAATCGCAAAACGTGCTGACAAAAGCAAAGTTTCATAATCATGATCGAATTTGCTCAGACGTTAGCCCATCCTCCATTAAACAAGTTATGTACACTGTGTCAATAGCCAATCTGCGTTGAGGTATCATTCATTTTTATAAGCATGGAGATATGTGAATAAGTTTTTAGATATTCTTAATATTACTCTACCACAGTTTTTAGTATAACATTACCAAGATATTAGATAGAATAGATTTCAGAAGATTAAACAGTAGTTATTTTTAATTAAATTTAAGGAATTTTTGTTATTCTTACTCTGTTTATATTATACATTTTCGGAGGATAAATATCTTAGATATCAGATACTGCAATCGTTGTCATCTTAGCTGTTAGGTCCTTATTTAACCGATAATGGAGAGAGAGACGTTTCTGTCTCCCGCACGTCGCTAGTACACGGGTGCTATAGATTTCCTTAGAATGAAACCTGGCTGTGTGAAAATGGCGTCTCTTTGTTGACTCGGTTACCCGTTAGTTCGCGACACTCGCGCTCAAATTGCATTAGCCTTACATTACATGGAAAATTGAGGATGTACCGAAACGTGAAAGTCCGCATGGAGTGGGTTATTCGTCTCTCTTTAGTCTCTCCGTTGTCTTCCTTCCTCTTTCAAAACTCGTTCGCCGTACCGAAGCGGTACGCGGACGCGTTAAGATGGTGACAGGAACAACTAGCGAACTCCGGTTACGCGGACCAGACGCGAATTAATGACGGAATGGAAATTAGAGAAAACTAATTCGGCTACAGGAGACTTGAATAATTTAAACTTAAAAGGCTGCTAATGAACATCCAGATTCGTTTTAACTCTTGACGAATGTTCGTCTCTACGTCGTCGTCTCTTGACCGGCTTGCTTCTTTGTCTTCATTCAGATAACGGGCTTTAAAACGGCTTGGAAGGGAGGCTAGATAAAATAGAGAACTTTTGTCTAGTGATAACTATAATTTTGTCTGTACAAAACGATGATTTAAAATATGTAAATAAAAAAATAATGCACATATTAACAGTCAAAGCATATAAATGTGGCTGTGCAATCCTTCTACGTTTATTTTTGTTTTATATTTTAAATAAATAAATTTATTGTCCGACAGCATGGTCCAAATTAAGGACAATGGAATAAACATTATACAATACTTCAATAAGTAATACATAGCATAGCACTGATTACAATAATAATAATAATAATAACAAATATATGTAAATTTAGCATGCACCTAAGACACAACACCCACAGATTTTATTATAGTTATCACACATAAAATTAATGGGCGATCTATGCATAATCTTACTTGGCGACATAGGAACTTGAAATGTGATCACATAGCTAGCAGCTTGTCGCGGTATATACTAGAAAACACAAGTTAAATAGAATATCTGGACAATTAATGGTACTGCGTACAATGCCGTATAAAAATTTCAAACTAACTAACACTCTTCTCATATGTAATGAGAGAAAATTAAATCTTTCCAAATAAACATTCTACCGCACGCCCCTCGGAAGATAGCGGCCATCGGATCGAAATACCAACTATTTTGGAAATTGCCTTTGCGCATTCTCAACTGACACTATGTGTACGTTATATAACGGATTCCAAATAATGCGATCTTATTCAATTTTTGCGCGAACGAAAATGTTGTATAATACAGTCAATGTAGAGAAACCATTAAATTTACTACACGTACCCAACACAAATCCCAAAGCTTTGTTAGAATCTCACACAATATAGTGAATATGTTCGCAGAAGAATAAGACACTATCAAAGTAAATACCCAATTCTTTAACGCATTGCGTACGTTGTAGAGTATCATTATTAATCGAATAATCAAACATAAGTGGGCAAAATTTGCGAGTGAAAAATATCATTTTATACTTGGCTACATTCAATTGTAGTTTGTTAACAAGGCTCCATTCATAAATACGGTCAATATCATCTTGCAAACGTCTGCAATCCTCATTTGACGACACCCAAAGAAACATTTTGACATCGTCTACAAACATCAACATCTCACAATTAACACTCTTAATAATGTCGTCGATGAATGCTAGAAACAGGAGAGGTCCCAGATTGAACCCCGGCGAAACTCCAGTGTTTAACAGGTCGATTTGAGACGTAAAACCACTGTAGGATACAAAAAAAAACGGTCTATCTAACAAATACGAAAACTGCAGTTTCAATAGAGCATAGTCCAAAGGTCGCTAATTTTCGAAGGAGTATACTGTGATCAAGTCGATCGAAAGCTTTAGCAAAATCGGTAAAGATTACATCCATCTGACACCGATTGTCTACAGCTGGTATTATATATTGTGAGAAACTCATCAGATTCGTTATTGTCGACCGACCTCCCACAAATCTTTAGAATTATCAGAAATAGACGAAGAAGCTATATATCTAACCATGTAGCTGTGAATAACACTTTCAAATAGTTTGTTCAAATGTCTGCTTGTTCAAATGTCCGCTGCATTCCTAGATTTCCGGATCGCAGGAACTGATCATATTCGCAAAATAGGGTTAAGCAGTCTGAAAAATGAAAACTCGGCCGATTTATAGCTTTATGAAGCAGCTACGCGTTTGTTTAATTTTGAAATAAGGCACGTATTTATCAAATATGGTATAAAGAGCATTATAAAATACTTCACATGCAACGTTTATTTCTGTATAATCTAATATTTTAATCTCAATTAGTAAAAAATACCGTGTATTTACTAAAAAGATATAAAACTTTTTGTAGTTTGCATTTATATATTCTTTTGAGCCTGTTGAACTATGCAAATGATTTTAAAATGTGTATTGACGGACAATACGGCAACACTACTAGCAATAAATGTATTACATTAAGTTAGCCTATTTGAAAAAATGGTAAAACATTATTACAAACGGCATGAACGCATTCACACACATTTTGAATAACCTGAATTATAGTAACACTAGTCGACATAGTTTTGGTAACATGGACTCTGTTGTTCTTTTTGTGAAAAGCTCTACCGGCTATTTGAATAACCAAAAACTAATAGCACACACGTTTGCGCCAATGTCAATATTATCGGAGCGGTTTTTCTGCTGGTCTTTTACTTATTAAAAGGAAATCTCGTTTATCGCCAATACTAGATGAAATAAAATTCTTTTGGTGAAACGATAGTATATCATATTAATAGGTTTGTGTGGTATGATTGACTTCTTATCTTCATATACTAACTTAAACCATAGACAGTCATGTCTGGATAATCCGAGCATCCCATAATCCGAACACCCCTGTAATTCGTCCAACCCAATTGTAGAAAATGGTACTCATAATCCGAACACCCGGTATCTGTACTCCGACTACACTTTGGCGTATCGAGAGAGAGAAGTTTTAGGTACATATATACTTTACTTGTGTTCTTCCCTTCATTTGTCTTATTTTCTATATTTTCTGTACTAAGAGTTTATGTTTTATAATAAACAGTTCTTTACAACCATTGCGTATTGCGTATAACTCATCCCCATTTCGGATTATAGATACTGTTTTTATGAATTCTATAGTTCGGACGTTTTGTTAATCCGAATAGGGTCTGGCCACTTTCTGTTCGGATTGTACAAGCATTACCGTACTATCTATTAGTTTCATTTATATTTTTTTATTTGTTACGATTTTGTTATATTATTTATAAGTTATCAGCTGTTGTTCATGGCAGCGCCCTATGCGGACCCCTTCATCACCTTGTTGACCAGTAGATACTCTACTACTCTACTTACTTAGTTAGTTATGGACTCACTTTCTTCCTACTCTCTTAAAGGTTAAAATGGCTGGGTGACTTATTTCTAATTCTTGATCTACTCCTGCTAACACACCAAGCATAGTAATCGCTCGTATTATGATTTCAGGTGTTAACATTCTTGTGTTTTATTACAAGCAAGCAGTCTAGAAACTAAACTACCGTCAATAACTTTCACCCCTAATCTAAAAATCTCTTTTATTTAAGATAACATTTTTCTTCAAAACACGCTGACAAAGAATTCCTATGTATACCTAACAAAAATAAAAATCGTGCGTGTAGTTGTTATTAAGTTCTAAACTACGTTTTGCCACACGAGCAAAAAAGAATTACACAATGTATTTTGATTACTAATTTGGAGATGATGACAAAGATAGCAACGTAAATCTGGTGCAGTGAATAAAAGGGAAGGACACTGATTTGCTATTTGTGGTTCTTGGTTGTGGATTTTACAGATGGAATTTGCTGGGAGAATGAACAAATAGCATCTTTATTGGGCCACAAGCAAAGTGGATTTTGGAATTTTGTTTCTCTTTCTGACTTCTGAATTATTTTGGGAGTATTTTTAAAGAATTCTCAGGACACAAAAAAGATTAAACATAAAATCTAACATAAGAACTTTTAAAATACCCATCAGGCACTTTTCAGGATTTTGCACGATACTAAAATTTCATTTTATCTCTTGGTGCGAAGGAGAAAGATTCCTTCAGGATATCCGAACTATGTAAAGGTGGTACCTAGATCATTGGAAGTTATTAGTTATTTTAATTTAGTTTAATCGCTTCTATTATGCATTATAATATTTTAATTTAAAACAAAAAGGTGTTATCAATAGATGTATTGGTGTTAATAATATAGTTGTGAGTTTGTATGTAAGGTAACAAAAGAACGTAATATATACACAATATGGAGCACACCTTTTCAGATATTGTAAGTACTTATTGGTACTAATAGTTCTCTTTTGTCAAGCAGTGTAATTTTTAGTAATAGAACTGGTATTGGTGCGATATTTTTTATTTTATAGTCATAATCTCCAAATTTTCAATTATCAGCTGCCTCTATATAACTGTTTCTCTGTTTTAATATTATCTGATGTTTCTCTTTATATTTTCTCTGATCCTTTCTGGAAGAAGAAGAAACTTCACAGTCTACCGTGTTCTAAGTAAAACTAAATATTTGAATTTATTTGAATAATTTCATTGACACAATCCAGAGTTACAAATAGTTTTTAATAATATATGTAAGTATACATAAATGTTCTAAACCAGCAAGGGACGCTTGAAATATCTATACCATGGTTAACGTCAAATTTATACCAACTGTTCTTGTGCTGTAATGTTTTAAAATATATCGTAATATTAGTAACTTTTCACGGTAAAAGATACCTGTTGTGTGCGAAGTTGCCTTTTTCTACTTGCATAATGTATAGAGTTTTGACATAATGTTATACTGTTACATTTCTGCCACTATTACATAGTTTATTTTGTTTATATTTGTAGTTGTAATCGTTCTGAATAATATCAACTGTTTGTGTAAATATCTTAACTTGACAACGTTTAAAAATATGGCGTCATTAACTAAAGATGACGAAGCTCACTTGTTAGTTTGAAAGGCTAGGTAGCCTAGGTAGGCTAGGTACATACAATATAACATAATGAAATAAGTAGTACTTGCATATCATACTATTTGTTCGAACTACTTTATATCTATACGTCAGACATATATTATTATCAATTTCTTACAAAAAGGTGTTACAAGTAAATTTCAATTTACAAGATATAAGCAGATCTTGACATTTGATAACAAACAGAGTTTTTCAACGCAACCAGTTACCGTAAAACGCTGGATTGATGTTAATTTTATATTCTCTAGTTACTGTTTGTTTTGTGATACTGTCATGTCATCTTTATGGTAATATCAATATGAGCCGTTAAGATTTGAACCCATACATTAAGAATAGATACCGTCACAAAATCACCAAATGACTAAATCATACTAATTATTAACGATAATTCACATTTATTTACATTAAGCCATGTTGGCGAGAGAAAAGAACTTAGATACAAGTAAATGTAGTTCGCTTCTGTTTATCGCCTTTGAATAAGTTATTGGTTGTTTTGTTTTTTTGACCTTGTCAGCTGTAAACAGTAGGTTCATTTTACCGCTCTAGGGCGGTAAAATTTTTACCGCGCAATAGCGCCTACTGCATTTTTCTCATTTCACAGTTACCTCCAATGTAAATATGCAAAATTTCCTTTAATTTAGTTAAAAAAAAACATTTACCGGTATTTTCATTGTTGTTTTAATTGTTATTGTCAAAAAATCATCATACCTAACATTTACTTTTACATAGAGTAGAATTGTCAAAATGCAGTAACAATGGCACCAGTCCACATCTACCGACACCGGAATATTTTTTAAATGAAATTTTATAAATATTTTCTCAGCCAAAATATTTAATACAAATGCCGTGCGTTAGATCATTTACAGCGCTCCAACTTTTTCACTGAAATCTCGCGCTGTAAATAATCCGCTACCGCACTTTAATGTAAATAACTATTACAACACCGCTACTAACCTCTTGAAATGTCAAGATCACATTGCACATAATCTACAAATAGCGTTTACTAAATAGAATTCTTAGTACTTTTTATTCATATTCTCGAAACAAGAATAAGCGTTTTGGAGTTAGCGACAAATGATCTTTTCGTTAATGGGAGTATAAATCGCCAATCTCTCTTTTACTGCGAAAATCTGCTCCCTGAGCGGATGTAAGTAGTAAGTAGCAAATTTCAGAATCCAAATCGAACAGTCACCTATAGTACCATAAATGTCACGCCACTCAAGCCAAACCGAACAAAAAATTATTGTACTCATTTCGCTGTATGACGCCAAAACAAACAATCCTATTAAATGTTAATGTTGTCAACTCATTTACAAATTTTGCCTAAATGAAGCATTATAAACCCAAAAAATTAGAGAAAATATTGAAAATTAGTATTTTAAACGGATATATGGTTTAGTTCTTTCCATTTTAGGGTTACAGAAAATGGAAGAACCTCTGTATATTGGAAGTAATAATAATGTTTTTCTTAAATTTCGTAAATTTTCCTTCTTTATGATTTGAAACGGTTTTTCTGTCTAACCTACACTTAACGGTATCTCCAACATCATCGTAAAGTTATTAACGAAGATCTTGGGTACATTTCTAACCGTCTTCACAAAAGAAACAATTTCAGATCTCAATAAATGGAAGTATAATCCCAAAGTACATTATAACAACAAAAGTAGCGAATAGAAGAGATTAAAGTACCTTTTCCCATATATGTATGTATGTATGCGCGATGGTACTCGAATGCCTTCCCAAAGTGGTTTATACACAAGAGGATCTGCGAGTAGATAAAAGGGGTTTAAGTGCGTTATAATCCAACGGAACATTAGTGAATAAGGTGGCTTCAAACCTCCGTGTGTGTGCACGTGTAAGTTTACGTATATATGTGCTGGGGCATGGGTACTTGTATGTGTATAAAGTGAGGGTGATGCGGATTGAGAAGTTAGTAAGTTCCGAAGTTATTTCGTATATCCCGGGGCCGATAACTACTGCTTTCAGACGTTTTGGCTTCAATAAGAGTAAGGAAATTTCGACGGAGAAGTTTACCTACACCTTTAACCACAGTGCGTAGCGGAACTTTCAACGTAAGTTCAGCCAAAGGGGGCAAGTCGTAAACCCCTCAACTTACTTCATGGAGCAACGATATTATTCTATATTAACTATCCGTGAAGTAAATTAATTTGACACACTTCGCTAAATGCACGCGGCATTACTTAAATTCAGCTTTTACTCTCGTTTCAGGCGCTCACCGCTGGTTTTTCATTAAACATTTCCGAGTTTTTGCAGTAGATGGCGCGCCTACGAACGTGTGCGTTCTGTAGGATTTAATCTGTGTTCCATTTTACGCTCGTCCGAGCAGAACCCGCTCCGCTTTGAATTTCGTCGAGTGTAGATTAATGTAGAATTACAAGGAAAATTCGCAGTGATTCGGGACAAATAACTATTTTAGCTACATCCTGCATCAGACGTACTCAATTCCATACAGACGGAGTGTTCCAGCTGCAATAATCGATAACAGTAATACTTAATGAAGCTCTTAATGTAAAGCGCTATTTATTGATTCTTATATTTTGTAGTAACTTATATAATTGTACTGTTCGTAACTTTTCAAAACTGTTTAGGAATTTAAATGATTAATAAATTAAATTTTCAGTTTTTATAACCTGCTGTTAGCTCGTAAAAGCGTAGCGTATGCAGTTGTCCTGACATCTCTAAGAAGTGTGAAAAACTTTTCGAAGCGGCAAATATTTCATTCATATCTGGTCGTTTTGATCTCTTTTTTAAATTGTTTTTGCATCTTGTTAATTACAATTTTGTGTAAATGCTGAAACTTTTATGGTTTTTATATATAATAGATCAAAACTTGTGTTGTCCTTAGTGGCTACTAAACTTTTATAAAATTTGTGACAGAATATGTCGGTGATGTTTACGTTTTTGTTCTATTTATTATAAGTACAGTATGTGCGATATTATTTATGAGTGATTTCTTATTTAACTTGATGTGAGATATTTTTTCTTTTCGATATTGAAATCAAGGGTGTGAAAAACATTCTACGATTAGTGGAGAATGAAGCGTTATTGTGAATAAACCAATATACCGGATTTTCCACGGTAGCCGTTCGTTAGAAGTTTCCGAGGTTAGAAAAAACCTGGAACTCTGAATTTTTGGAATCCGGGGCTATTCAAGATTCCCTTTCATTTTAAAATATTTTCAGGATCTTGGCACTTCCGGTTATACCGGAAGTCGCCATAAACTTTCTTATTTTAAATGGAACACACTGTATATTACTTCATTTTTAAATTGATGAAAATGAGAAAATTTTATGATGAGTTCTAATAGGTTTCCCTATACCTATTTTCAACTGCTACTTAGATATCTTGATTTTTTTGAAAATTTTGAAAGATGTAGCGTTATTTCCAACACAGTATCTTTTGCCCATTTTCGACTGGTAATAAACACTTCTAGGGTAGATGGAAGCACAAGAATGACACTTTCGAAATCCACATTGACAATTGATTTGTCGCATACAGGTGTCCAAAACTGCATGACCAATTACAAAATCTTCAAAGTTGAAAAAGTTCTTTTTTTCAAATGGAACACCCTGCATATTATTGGATGATCAGATGCAGAATTTAATTCTGCATCGATTCGCTATGACTTTCCCTATACCTATTTACAACGGTTTTCTTGTTATGTCAATATTTTCTGTTTTAATGTGATTTTTGACAGAAACTGAAACATCGTATGTGTTTCATTTTAATTAGAAAATGGAAACAAAACATGAACCTAAGAAAATTTGAAACGTAGTAACAAATGAAAAACAAAAAAGTTAGGAACATAATGACAAGAAAAAATAAAATACATTGAACGAAATAACTACAATAATTGTGAATAGCCCCGGATTCCAAAAATTCAGAGTTTCAGGTTTTTTCTAACCTCGGAAACTTCTAACGAACGGCTACCGTGGAAAACCTGTATACAATCCCCCTTTGACCGTGCGAATATCAATATCGTTTTCTGTATGTTGGACTGTGTAATTTAAGTATTCTCAGCCGCGTGCTATCTACTCATTATCAGATATATGTGTGCAGGTAGTAGAAGTACAAAAAGTGACCCTATTTTAAATTTTATGATTCTTTCGTTATCGTTCTCATCATCTCAGATATATTGCATTCACTTGCGCACTCAATATGAGCAAGCTAATTTAACATTATCCTCGCTTTTAATGAAGACTATGTAATTTGATAATGTGTAACCACGTGCTGTTCTGATATAGCTTTCAGGAGCTTTAAGCAGCATCTTGCGGAAATTAATTCACACCTAATCAGAAATATGCTGTTTAATGTATACACTAACAAAATCTAAAGAAAAAGAAATTCCTATAAACAATTAAAAAGAACATATATATATATATATATAATCAAAAAAACCTTATTTACCGTTAGGTGTAAGGTGTAAGGTATAAACCTACATTTAATTAGGTCTCAGTGCCTTATACTAACTCTAAATTACCATAAACTAGTTTAGTCCATTTCTTTCTGTTTTTAGCCAACTTTAGTCCCTCGTCCCAGGTCAATCCCCTCACTATCAAACACTCCCCCACTTTCTCCTCGGTCTACCTCTTCTTCTTTTTTGTTTTGTCCGCGTTTGCCGTATTCTTTTCGTTGGTCTTCGCTCCTCCATTCGTGCTATATGCCCGAACCATTTCAGCTGTTGTCTCTCCACAGTTTTTAGAATTGGTTCCACCCCCAGCTCCTCTCTCACCACTTCCTTCCTTATTCGGTCCCTCCTGGTGATTCCCTTAATTCCACGTAGAAACCTCATCTCTATTGCCTGTAGTTTACTTTCCAGTGGTTTTTGCAGATTCCAGCTTTCGCTTCCATATATAAGAATGGGTTTAAATATTGTTTTGTACACTGATATTTTTGTTTTTTTTGATATTTCCTTTTTTCCTTATAATGGCGTTGTTCAGGGAATAGTAAATTTTTGTCGCTGTTTCTAATCTATCATTTATCTCTGCTTCCAGTGTGCCATTTTTGTGTATTTTTACACCGAGATATTTGAAAACTTCAACTTGTTCTAAGTCATTATCGTTCGTCTGTATTCTACTGCCATCCTGTTTCCCTATTACCATCATTTTAGATTTTTCTATATTTATTTTTAAATTTCTTGCTGACAAGGCTCTTCTCCATATGTCTATGTTGTGCTGTAAGTCTTTCTGGTTTTTTTGCAAAAATTACCAGATCGTCGGCAAAAGCGCATTCCGATATTTCCTCTACTGTTATATTTCGGTACCCTATCTTTAACTTCTTTAGTTTACTCTTTATTTCTTTCACAACATCGTCTAATATTATAGTAAATAGGGTCGGACTAAGGACTCCTCCCTGTCTTAAACCTTCGTTAGTTGTAAATCCTTCCGATTGGGAGTTTCCGGTTCTGATATAATTAAAACTTAAATTAAAAAGAACATAAAAACATTAATTCGTAAGAAATAAGATTGTATTCAACGACAAATTGTAAATAAATAATAAAGGCGTAAAAATAGTAACTAAGAAATCTAATTCTAAGTAAACAATGTCGCAATAAGAAAAACAAAGAAAGAATTCTTAAAAATACAACAACAATCCTAACTATACAAATAGACAAACTGATTCATAATCCCGTCGATAATTACTACATCCCCAACATCAGCAGCAGATATACAGCCTCATCCCATCAAAGATCCACGACTGTGATTGACCGTTGGACAAAGATTTCATATTTTCGTTTCTTCGTTTGGTTTTCTCCAAACCGTAACGCCCTACCAAAAACCTACTTATAGTATAATAATTAGTTGCAAACTATAAGTAATTATAAACATTAGCCCAAGCTTATTTGATAAAAAAGAAATATAAGTGTTCCTCCTCATATTTCTTCTGAAAGATGTAACGCCATTAGTGTATCTTATATTATTTATAAATATGGTAAAATGATGAACCACTGATTGAAATAATAAATGTTTGGCATAAAACTAATAGATATTGCTTTGGCTGCAACTATATCAACATTGTATGAAAAAGAAACCATTTTCTTTAAGCAAATTCTTCAAGCAAATATATTTGGTAACTTATATACGCATTCCTCTCCTCTCTCCAGCTCTGATGCAATAGAGCAATTGTGGCTGGAGGTGGCGACTGCTGGGTCAAATTTTACTGTGGGACTAGCTTATAAGCCACCTACAGTGGACTACAAATTATTTTTAAATGAGCTAGAGAATTCAATTGCGTTATGTGCTCAGACTACTAACAGGGTGATTTGTAGGGGTGATTTTAATATTCATTTGTTAACATTAGATCACTCTGATTTGAAATATTTCGAGGATATGTTAAGTTCGTTTGGTGGCGAGCAGCTTACTAGATCGCCCAGAGAGACTAACTTTAAATTCATTTCCTCTTTTGGGTGTCATTATAACACTTGATACATTGTTGATAAGAGATTCTGGTGTAATTAGCTGCTTCTTCTCGGACCATAATGCGATGTTTCGTCAGCTTTCTTGCGAGCGAGTATTGAGTAAAGTAAAATGTAGAATGCGATAATTTTGAGAAATTTTAGGGCCCTTGATTTGGATGCCTTCACTGTTGATTTACGCAGAATCTCATTTTAACAAGTTAGAGGATAAAGTAAGATTTATTATCGTGAGTATCTTAGTACTATTTGATGTAGGTACATGCCTAGACAATATAAATTTAACTATCACACTGACAAAAGTCAATGCTGGGTTTTCCACTATCACCAAACAACAATTGTTGTTTGTGTTTTGTCAGTGTGATAGTTATTGTTACACCAAAGGTTCCAAAACCCAATTACTGGAATATAAATTTAGTAAACCGTATCTGCCATGGCTGAGGGATAATATCAATGAGTTTACGTGATAAAGCTAAAGCTAAATATCGTAATACGAAAAAACTCGAGCAATGGAAATATTATAAAACCTTGCGCAACATTACTGCTTCAGCTTTCCATAATAAAAAAAAAACCAATGTTTTGCGTATATTGGTAAATCACAAAGTGCATCTAATCTGTGGATATTGGATTGGTATAAATAGAAAGGAAAACATTAATAAGTTCTTTATCGATGCTTTAAACTGTGGATCGATGACACCTGATACTTCGCTTTACGCTGATAAATTATTTGACAACACATTTAAATTTCATACAGTAGATATCCATATGGTTAATACATATATCCACAACATACGCACTAATGCTATGGAGTGTGACGGAATTTCAATTCATACGATAAAACTGTGTTTTCCCTCTATTTTACCATGTTTAACACACATTATAAACTTTTGTATAACGGAGGGGATGATACCATCAATTTGGAAGCAGGCTCTGATCAAACCTTTGTCAAAAGTAAGCAATCCTAAAGCATTCGCAGATCTAAGGCCTATAAGTATTTTGCCATCGTAAGGCTTTCGATATGGTGAACCATGAATAACTTACGCTTATATTAGAATACATTGGTTTTGATTCCTTGTCGCTGGTCTTGATGATCTTGCTAATCGCTGTCAGCGGGTGCAGATTCTGCAGGGTACTGCTTCCAATTTATTAAAGATCTCCTCGGGAGTCCCTCAGGGCTCACTTCTAGCTCCTATTCTTTTCGTAATCTATACGGCATATTTTATAAAAAATATCAAATTCTGCAAGCCACATGCCTATGCAGATGATCTCCAGTTGTATCATTCCTTCCCTATTAGGTCGTGGCCGGACGCCATGAGGCAAATAAATTGTGACCTTCATTTAATACATGACTTTTCTAAAAAGCACTGCCTTAAGCTCAATCCAAAAAAATCATCTGTATTGCTAGTCGGTAAGGAAAAAAGGTGTGAAAATATAAAAAAGTTTTTCGAATTAGGATCGACGGTTCTGATATAGGTACCTATTAGGGATTGCGTTAAGAATTTATTATTGTTCCTCCACAACTCATTTAGATATAAAGAACAAATAAATCAAAAATGCATTTTCACATCTTAAGCAAATTTACCCACACCGATACCTCTTGTCTATTCAGTTGAAAAAACATTTAGCGAATATTGTTTTACTGTCGCAATTTAATTACTGTTCTCCAATTTATTATTCGGCCTTAGACGCCATCACCTCCAGCCGGGTGCAGCGTGTACAGAATTGTTGTATTAGATTGACTTATGGTATAAAGAAATTTGCTTCTGTATCCTACTCACTGGTTTTCCAGTCTTTGGTATTTTTCCATAAAGCCATAATAACAAAAAAACCTTACTATCTGTACAATAAAATACAATTTCGAAGAGACTTACACAATGTAAATACTCGACACAATTTCTTAATTTCAGCGCTCTGCTCTTTATGAAAGGAGCTTTTCCTACCATATTTTCAAGTCGTATAATGACCTCCCCTCTCATTACTTTTCCCTGGACACATTACTTTTCAAAAGGAAATGCGCACAGTATATATTTGAAAATCAGTGCTATGAATATAGAATATCACAGCAATAATTTAAGTATGCCATGAGTATATTGCTTGTTCAAAATATCATATACATATACATCTTATGGTAACCCATTGCAGATTAAACAATTCAATAAAAAATGATTTCATTTTAGGGTTATTTAGTTTTTAGACTGGCAAGAATCTGAAAGTCTTATTTTTTTTGTTTATGTGCTTGCATATACAGCAAGGTTTGGTTCCTGAACTCCGCCTTGAGATTGTCGTAAACAAGGAATACTTATATTTCTAATTTCTTTTTCGATTGTACTCAAATATAAAATTTATTGTATGTTTTATATATACTTATTTTCCGTTGTTTTTTGCGCAATAAAGGCATTTATTATATTCAAACAAATATTTCAAAATTTATTTGTATAAATTTTTTTTAAATAAAAATATTTTAGTCACATCAATATTTTAGGACTTTATGTTTGAAAAAATTCTTCATGAGCAAATAAATAACTTAATTACTGATAATTATTCTATTGTTTTTTTTTTTTAATTAGGAAGGTAGCGAAACTTGTATAGAAACTTTACTTCTAAAATTCCAGTTCCGTATTTCTGGTTTCGATTCTGAAGAGATTCTAAAATTCTAAATTTTAGCGTCCTACCGCTGCCTATACTCATTTTAGAGGCAAATGAATATGATAATAGTCGAATGAGGCTGCATGAATAAATAATGTACGGGGTGAGATACAATGGACCTTACTTCTAATGATATGGGAACAGGACAACTTTCTGTTGCACCATGGAAGTTTTGGTGTAATATCCAAATCAGGTTTCTAATAATTGGGATTTTATTTAAATTTTGACTGAATTTAATAACAGTTCTTAGTAATCCTATTAATACTCTCATGAAAATTTAATATGCTGTAGCTTGAAACTCGTCAAATTCGAATCAAAGCACCCGCATTTATTACGGACCTTTGCTTAGGTTGGAGACATTTACTCTATATTATAAGTTTGTTTACATGATGCTAACCAGTACCCTATTTATTGGTAAAAGCTGCGAAATAGAGAGATCTCTGAAAATATGCATCTATTTTTCAATAGCCGAAACAATACCCGCAAGTCCGCTTGACTTGGTCTTTCGAATCACACCCCCTTGAACAATCGTACCCTCCTCTACTTGGCGCAGTTAACCACCCTCGACGACGCACACACAAGCTGCGGTCTTTAATCAAGCTGCAATTAACTCGAGTTTTTTCTGATTCTCCCCAGTTTATAATGATCGAGTTAATATACGGAACACGTCATCGTGATTGAGTTCGACTTGAAAATTGTGTGGGCCCCGTTTCAATAGGGTCTCACTATCCAGTATATTGCCGCTATCGCTTTCTATATGGTAAGGTATATGTGAAGTGTATTCGAAGGGTTTATTTAATTGTGTTTTGATATTTCGCGGTCAGAAGAGTGTCGCCGCTATTGATCGGACCGATTTTGTTGCTTTGACACGAAGTCATTATTGTCGTAATACGTGGGCACGCTAGCAACATTCTTGCCTCCGTTCTTGCTGGACTTTCGTTTGAAGTTAGTTCGCATAATTTGCAGTTAATTATTCGAGAAGAATAAATATTTTTTAAAAACTACCAGCATGCTTCGAAAAGAACAGAAAAGCATCCATTAAGATAATTTGGTATAAATGTTTATTTTAGCAAATGTAAAAGCTGTTGCAATATATGTATACGTATGGCTAGAATATGTGTAACAGCTTTGACACAACATGTTTGCGAAAGCGTTTTAGTAATTTATATCTATTATAGTTACTGCTTTTTTTTCGAAGACGTGATGACTTTTAACTTTTATGCGAAAATAAATAAAGGTAGCCTAACTTTGTACAGGTAATTTCCCTTAGCGAACATCTCGGCAGCATTTTTTGGCAAGAACTGTGAAAATAGATATGAATTATACCGAATTAGCGGAGAAACCTATATATTACACAAGTTGTATGATTTTTATAACTTCTAAGAAACGATGCCTCTACAAAATAAAAAAAGGAAATTTACGGAGGGCTATCATAACCCTTTGCCCATAATAAAGTTGCTCCACATCTTAAGAAAATTTTTGAAAGGCTCTTTTTCTGTAGCTGCTATGTGTGTACAAACATACCCGTGTGATAAGTTGTGTTTAGAGGAAAACATACTATAAATGTTATTTATTGTATTCTTAATTAGTATCACGCCCAAAGGTGTTTGAGGACAACCGTGAGGTTCAAGGCATAACTGCAGATTGCGTGGTATAGCTTGGGTTACTGGATATTGATGCATTAATTCTGTCTCCCAGTTTGTAAGCATTTAAAGGAGGCTTACATGGAGGCATATATTCTACGGGAAAAAAACCTAAAATAAAATGTCTAATAGATTAAGATTGAGTGTCCTAAAAGGCCATGCTATTGAACCACCAATTTTTAACTAGCCACTCTCTACCATTAAAAGCATATAAAAGCATAGTACGCGAGAACTGGATGGTGCATATACATGTTGAGTCGCAAATTCAATAACATGCTCCAATGCATAGCTTTTAACGTGAAATTCTTGACGATGGTTTAGAATAATATTAGTTGGTGTTGTTTAATCTGTTTCCATCGTCTGTTATATGGATATCCACAATCGAACAGACGATGGAAACAGTCCAAACAACACTAACTCACCTATTTATAGCTTTATTAAAAACATTGAGGTGTTCAGCAACATCTATAGAGTTCTGAAGCTAAGTCGATCCAATAACGGTATGATTTATTATACATAACCAAACATTTACAGAAAATCTTTTTTATTGAACAAAGTCACAAAATTGGTGCGGATTTTCTACTGCCCAACAGTAAAAGTTGTAAGTATTAAAGACTATTCCATCTATTCAATATGAATTCATCGTTTCAGAGAACATCTCTTAGACAGCCGTCATCACCAGGAATTCTATTTAAAATTATGCGGCCGTAGTTGAACCGGATACTAATGTCGTCTTCGTAGAGACTGAACTTTAGTAACTTATGATATAGGTGAAACATGTTTTCTTTTAAAGCTAAATGAACGGTTTTGTGGCTTGGGGTATTCACTGCATCAGCTTAGTTGATCAGGCTAGTTGACGGATTCCCATTTGCTAAATCTAAAATGTGTTCTTCATTTGTTCAGTGTGTTTTTGTTTGTTTTTGGCATCAAGTAATTGGTCCAAAATGGAAGAAATCTACCGTAGATTATATTGCCGCTTTGCCTCGTTTCCGTTTCCATTATGATGGTGTACATAATGTATAATATGTACATCATATACCACATACATATCAGCATCATCAACAAATGAAATATCCATATTACGTTAACGAAGTAATAGAATTAAACGCACAAAAACTGAGCAAAGAACCGAATAAACGCTAAATTTAAAAAGATAACTAATTAATCACTATCTCACCACAGAAAAACACACGCAACATAAATAGCAAAAATAAAAAAGTGAAATTCGACGACTCTAATTAATTCTACTATTTATGATGTTATGCTGAATACTGCATTTGCTTTTGTATTGTACATATTTGCTTTACAAAAAAGATACTAACGTAGAAAGTCGACTTTTGAGAAAAACGCGCGAAAAATACTATATTGATAGCAAGAAAAATACAAAGATAATACTGATATGATGATAATAAACGACATGGTAAACTTATTCCATTGGTTTCTTGACTTTAGTCAAATTAGTTTTTATGTTACGTTCTTATACGTAACTTGAGCAACTGGCGACACTTCTCTGCATTTGTTTACTATTGAAACTACGCTACACGTGTATACTAAAATTGGAACGATACATAGAAGATTACCACGATCCCTGCAAAATCGTAAAGCGTTCCAAAGGTTTTTTTTTTTTGCCCTGAAAACCTATTTTTGTCTCTAGCAACTAGGTTTTGCATGCACCAGTAGCAACAAAGTACCAATAATGTTTCAGCCAAAAGATTTGAAAGTGTTCGACTGGTCTGTAGTAAAATTGGAGCCCCCAATCAACTGTGGTTTGACTAAAATGGTTTCTGCAAAAAGCTAAATTGTTTGAAAAGAAGAAGAAGAAACTCTTAGCTTTCCAACAAATTATATGCGATATTTTGTAATCTCGGTAAAGCATAAAGATTTAACGAAATTTTAAGCGTTTCTAAACGCCGAATATTAAACTATTGCAGTTCTATGAGTACGATTTAGAATGTAAATAAGAATAAATTCATAACATTCTTTTAAGAAGGGAACTAACTGCATAATAACAAGTGCTCTTTATACAAAAACTTCGTTAAAAATACATACATCTATAGTAGGAAATTTTAAGAATGAAATGAAACCGAAATACTCTCTCTTGAGCTCTTGAAAAAAAAAGAAATGAAGTGGATGGAGAATTTAACGTAGTTTTTGTTATGTATAAATCCCGTGGGGACGAGGCATATTGAAAAATTGCACTGCAGGTGTGTTCGAGTATTGGAGGCAGTCACTGTAAAATGCGATTGTCGGAAACCCTCAGATTTTGTACTTTTCTGCTCAACACCTACGCGAATAAATCTCTTCTTATTTTATATATTTCACTTCGGGTTTCTATACAATTTACCCGGATTATTCGCCAACTCTTATATAACTTCGTGTTCGGCAAAAATGGAAAAGTTACGAGATTAGCCGGATCGCTTTTGTGATATTCCACCTACTTGTGCGCTTAAATAAAATCAATTAACTCGGAATTATTTGCCATTCTTCGGCACTTCTATTTGGAATTCGTATGAGGGTTTCGATTTTGTTAGACACTACGTAGGTAGTTTCTTAGTTCAACGCGAAGCTTTTACTCATATAACACAAAATACTCGTCAATGTTTAAGTTGTACGATCAAAGTACCCAAACACATATGAAAGCCCTTTTTCCTATTAGAAGAGGGCTAAACCTAAGCTAAATTACACTAGCATCAAATTTCTGGAAAATATTTTGTTATCAAACGAATTTGTTATAAAATAATATAATGATATATCATGCCGGAATACCTTCTATTTAGTCTTAATTCTCTTTTCATTTTTACAGAAGAAGACCTTATGCACCACGCAGCGATGGGCCAAAATACAATATTCGGATGTTCTGCTGCGGGTCACAGCGGTATAAATCAACTTGGGGGCGTCTATGTGAACGGCAGACCTTTGCCGGACTCCACCAGACAAAAAATTGTAGAACTGGCGCACTCGGGTGCGAGACCCTGCGACATATCGAGGATATTGCAGGTGTCGAACGGATGCGTTTCGAAGATATTGGGGAGGTAAGCTGGTGTTTATTTGCAAATTTATCCGTTGTAATTGAAGGCACTTTGCCCACAGGTATTACGAGACGGGTTCCATCAAACCAAGGGCAATCGGCGGATCGAAACCAAGGGTGGCCACACAACCGGTCGTCCAAAAAATCGCCGAGTTTAAGAGGGAATGCCCCTCGATCTTTGCGTGGGAAATAAGGGATCGACTACTTTCGGAGGGTGTCTGCAATAACGATAATATACCTAGCGTAAGTACATACATACTTGTTTATATACTAACTATAGAACTTACGGGAACGCCTTTTTATGGCTATCATTATTTACTGACCAATTTATTAGATATACTATAGCCCAAAACAAAACTGCCACACAAAATCTGCTAATTAAAATTGTTATTCCATAATAATTTTATACTATCCTATACCTCAAGGATATTACAAGAAATTTCGTCGGGAAAAACCCCTTTATAAACCGTTTATACCTCGTTTTTGGCCAAAAGCTCAGACGTATGATCCTAATGGAAGAATGTCAAAATAGATTATACAAAGCAAGCTATTACAACAAACTGGACGAACAAAAGGATATCTGTAAAATTAAAATAACCTAGGTAGAAAAACATATTAAAGTAAAGCGAGGTACAAAAACATAGTTAGAGTCGTAATCACAATGAGTGATAGAGATCAAAGTATTCCTGCGTACTATATAATGCCCGTTTTCTGCATACTAGCAGTCTCTCCACAGTGTATTACACTAAATCATCACCAAGAACAGACTGAAAAAAACCGCAAAATAAACGGTTCTTAAAATATTCATATCACAGAACCTACTCCAATTACGAATGGCGTAGTTAATCTGCCATAGTTTTTTTTAACAAATTGTCAATGTAATCAATTAATGTTAAGAATTCATCGACAATTAACCCCAACATGAACACACTTCTTACGTGATTCGGGTAGTGAAGTTGCACTATCACATACAGAAAAATGCAGGTTTACCTTAAATAAATTTGTCTACGTTTTGAATATCCGCAAGACAAAAACTTCTTAAGGCAAGAAGAAATTGTCTTAACAGCTTAATCTTGACGCAAAAGGTTAGCAGTCTTGGATGAAACCACTTTTAGTCTCCAGAATACCGTTTACTTGCATTAAAAGTATTAGACTTGGAGCAAAATGTTAGAATCCTTGAATTAAGTCACTTTTCATATCTTTTTAAGAATAGTAATACTTAACTTAAAATCATAACGCTGTATACAAGGATAAATATTTATTTCCGTCAAATAAAAAGTACCTATGATTTATGTAAAATAAATGCTTGGTTTGAGAAAGTTTTTTTGGGAACAACAAGTAGTTTTAATCGTTCCTTATTTGCAAATAAGGAGGAAGTTTTAAAAAAAATAAAATACAGGGTATAATATTTTCAGAAGTACCTTATATGCAAATATTATCGAGTTCCAGGGCTAACAATTTTTTTCGTCAGAGTTAGTTGTTCTGTTCACTAACTAAATATAAAAAGGTCTCAGTAAAAGAATCAACAGTTTATTGCTTCTTTAATGATCATAACTATCAAAATACTTACAATCGATTAAAATTCAGGAGTCTTTTCAACGTAACTAACTAGTCTACAATGCGTTAAATGAATGACTGCTTAGAAATCTCTTACAAAGACTTTCAATGTAAGATTGAAAGTAAAACGCTGAGTTGCTTTTATTGCTGCTACGCCCGAATTTATTTTTGAGAGACGTATGTATATCCCTGCCTGATCACTAAAATATGTATATGAGCAATATGAGCTATCTGTTTGCCTTATTGGTATGTTATAGCTTATTTTACATAATTGCACGTAAATATTATACTTGCTAAGAAATGTTTTTATTATCCCATATATAGGAACTAATTCCTTGATATCATTCTTGTCCAAGCTTATGAACTTAGCTTCATCAATCAGATTACCGTAAGCGAAGGTAGTTTCTTATTACTAATACCTTGAATTAATAAAACATTAGAGGTTGTGCTACCTGAATATCTTTTCGGTTCTACTGTAAAACTAATAAGATTGTGAAACAACTTCCCTAAAAGGAATTTACACAACGAACTACTTTGTAAAGTAACAAACGATCACACAATTGACCGACAACAGCGTCTTGGCTGCTGCATTCTAACCGATTCTAACATTTATTTATTATATTAAATAAATCCCACGTATTGCTGCGGATGTACAATAAGCTGCATTCTCTATTTACTTGGACTAAGCAAATATATTCTCTAGTTAAGAAAATTCATCGAAACAAAAGTTCTCTTGAATTAAAACTTTAAATTTTCTTAGTGGTAAAAGATTTACTTACAAAAAATTATTTCATTTTCTCTATAAGAAAATTATGTTAAAGCAATATCTTGTTTTGAACTCAGAACGCATTTTTTTGTGTGTGATACCGGAATTCGTGTGAAAGGGGAAAGAATTCCTTATAGGTAAGTTCTCGTCTGTTTCTGCCAGTGCAGGAGCAAAATTAGTTAATTTTTACTACCTGAGTATCGGTCGAATTAATAGTATGTGTAGTCCTATGCATAATTATGAAGTTATTAAGATACAAATCACATCAATTCCTTTTATATGACACGAGGTAATTCATAGCTTTGAATCATACAAGTTTATGTCAAAGGTAGTAGTAAAAAATTTATTCATATTAGACACCAAATTTTCAGTATTACAATTTTTGATTGACAAGCTACTCCTTTACAATTAACTCCGATGGATCAAAAGGGACAATAGTGAACAGAATGAATGTTTATATGTATGTATACATTTTTTTCTTATTCTGAAAAGAGATTGACTTTTCATATAAAACTGAACGCACCTTTAAAGCAGAAACCACGTGTTACTTAACTTATACTTAAATTGGTGCACTTAAGAAAAACATTATTCAAGCTGAAAAAGAAGTTATAATTTTAGAAGTGTACAAGCCGTTTCCTTTTACTACAACCGAACCTAACTAAAATCTAAACTTTCGACTATAAGATGACGTGCTAATTTTAATATTATTAGCTATAATGTGGGAACAGACATGAATTAGAAATGTTGCTCTCTTGAATAGTTTATTTTTGTTTCAAATTTGGGATCATTTTTCTCCAAAACTGTTTTCCATTACTTGATGATTTTTTTTCTTATTATAAGCAAGTGTTGAGTTCTTATGATAGGGGATTTTTCCTAACACTTTATATCAAAAGAAAAAATGATTTGTTAGAATTTGTGTAAATTTTCTTAACATCCCTAAGAAGTTAATTACATCTATTCTTTTATTCCTTAAGACCTAATCTCAAATATAGTCTAATATATAGACAATGATTCACAGGAATTAAGAAGAATAACTGTAACAGTTTTTGAGGAAGCTGTTAGCTTTATTCGAAAAAAAAAACACAAGAATATGTTCTAATTATTCTGTTTGCTTTGAGTCATGTTTAAGTTCTTTAAAATTTCTTCCTTAATGCAAAAAAGAATAATCTGAATGATAGCTATTTATGCTTAAGTACATACGTCAAAATTTTTAAAATAGCTGGGAAAGGAGTCACAAATCTCAAATACGGTTGATTGGCTGTTCGAAAACGATTTGTTCCTGCTTAGCAATAAACTTTAAAGTAAATTTGGTGCCTTTGAAGTAGTTTGAAATTGAAGAAAACTGTTAGTTATGATGAATGTTTGCGATACCTAATATCTAAGCTATCAATGCTACGGTTGCTACGGTACCTGCTCAATGACAGAATAGATACATTTTTAATGAATTTGTCCTATATAACACCTAACAAAGAAATAGGGTGTTGGATCTCAGCGTGGGGAGCACCACCATCGGTAGTTGCCTCACGTCCAAATGCACAAGTAGTTAAAAGCGAGCGCAAAGTGGTGTAATTTAATACTAACACCCTTGTTTCGGAGTAAAATTTCATGTTCACAATGTAAATTTGTTCCTATACGGAGCTAGCAGTAGATGTTGCATTTATTATGTTTTGGAGTTGGTTTAAGCCTGAGGTAGTGACTCGTAGTGTTATCAGTACACTTTGCAGTGTTAAGATACAGAAGTACCTACTAACTTAAGGAATTAACTTTCATTGTTCGCTATTGCAGGTGCTGCTCGTGCTTACGTCAGTCAGAGGCTGTGACATTGATCGAACTTCTTCGTATAACTTCATATAAACATATAGAAATGTATTTGACGAGAGCATACGAAGAACTACGATCATTGTCATAGTCTCCGACTGACGTAAGCACGAGCCGCGCCTGCGGTATTGTTCTAACAACTTTACGAGAATAAAATCTCGATAATGGTTTATTAATTCACATTTTGGTGTCACCTTACCTCCCTGTTTTCCGATTGAAGTTATTATTATGCGAGAGTGATGTTAAACAAATAATAAGACTGTCGAAAGATATTTCTGCTTTTTGGAGTTGGACATTTTTAACTACATATGAGATGCAGTTAGAAATATTTCCGAAAAGTGTAAAATATTTCTTTTTAACGCTACTTTGACAAATTTTTAATCATACTGTTTTTATTAAACCTGCAACACCATTTAATTTAATTCCATAATTTTTTATGTGTGTAACAAGAGTTTTGTGTGCAATAAAAGTAATAATGAATAAATTTAGAATTTAGAATGAGCGAATAGTGAAATATCATTAAATTATGATACACATGTTGTGATTGTTTTTTACTGCAAGGAATGATCTGAAAACTAAAATAATATGATAGCTACATAGCTAAAATTTACTCCCCAAAGAGTCAATTTCTTCTTCCGCAATGGAAGAATGCAGCAATTGCATATACAAATAATATCAATTTAACGAATAATAACATCTTAAATTCTACTAGATCGTTCATAGTTACCAGTACATAATATAGATGTACCTACTGATGAGTTAGCGAAATATATTAACATAAATATTGTATTGGGGATTTCAGGAAATAATCGCATATAAAAACACATTGATCGTACACGCAATGAAAACAAATGGACGTGGATAACTTACAACTTATTTGTTAAATGAGTAATAAACAGCAGCTTTTAAAGACTCCCTTTTTATTATCTATAATATATAGTCAACATGCTTATCAAACAATATTTGGGTAGCTACTGACTTGTTTAACCCTTGAGAG
The DNA here is from genome assembly GCA_949128085.1 of Cetonia aurata. Classification (NCBI taxonomy): domain Eukaryota; kingdom Metazoa; phylum Arthropoda; class Insecta; order Coleoptera; family Scarabaeidae; genus Cetonia; species Cetonia aurata. The sequence continues at coordinate 8,557,243 of OX421885.1, forward strand.
CGTACACTCTTGAATGTAATGTCGTTTGTGGCTGACTGTCATCCTAGTTATTTTCTTAACTCTCTACCCTAATTACATTACCTAAATGAAATTTACAAAATTTCATAAATTTTTTGAAGATTAATATCTATGGAATGTGCTGAGCGCCATACATATGATTGATGAAACTTTTAAATTCGGCATGAAGAATGACTGTTTGTTTTACATTTAGCTGTTACAAAGTAAGCAACTGGATGTGACCACCACGTGGCCTCAAATTTTAAGGTGGCAACATTGCTCAGTTGGTAGTACAATATATGTCACATTATTGATCTGTCAATGTGTTTATAACTTAACCTTACAACAAGAGAAATGTCAGACGACAGAACTTAAATGCGTAAGCACTAAGCAGGACAGTAAACGGTAAAACAAAAAAAATACACTTTTTTTGTGACGTTCGTGATCACGTGGTGGTCACATCCGGTTGCTCATTCTGTAGAATGTGATGTAGAAGTTTAATTAATTAACTCACGCTTGGTAATCTCTGATATGTAAATATCAATTTTGTTTAATGTGCAACCTACAGTTTAAAGCATTCAAAAGAAAGGAATTCACAGTTTACCCCTTTATTAATGTGTTGAGTAAGATTAATCAAACCAGCCGAAGGATATAATCACTTGAACTATATGTATTATATGTTCTGTTTACTTAATGATTCGTCAATGTATTTGCTATATTTATGGTTAAATTAATACATTTTAAATTATTTGCAAATACAATGTAAAGGAATAGAGAACTCAAATAATTCTTAAAAAAAAAACAAAAAATTAAAAATGATTATTCTTCCGCGGTACACATTTGCTTTTCATACTTCATCTAAGGATTTTTATATTCTATTGATATATCTCAAAACACATGAAAACGGCGTTGTGATAAAACATAATTGTAAATTCCATTCAACATTGAGTAGCAAATAACGCCCGTATCATTCTGTTTTGATAAAGTTCTGAATTTACACAGCGAAAAGATAACAAAAAGCAAGCGGAAATATTTTCAACGGAGCAGCGACTGAGAGGCCCACCAGAAGGGAAACAAATCATTTAAAGCACCTGGCAAAATGGGAGCTATTTGGTTACCCTATTATCATAAAAACAAATGAGCACATCTGCCCAATGCGAGGCCGGAAGATCCGCCATTTTCCTACCCCTCTGTCCGAGCTCATCCCTCTTTTTAATCTGCCATAAGGCGCAGACAGTTTCGGTCGCTTTTACGCAATGCGTATCGCGGAATCGATGGACCGTGCTCACGCAAGCGCATTATATTGTCCCTTATTTTCTGATTTATTAACTCCATCACGTCGGAATTCCTTAATTGCTAGAATTAAGTCCGCCGTCTGACCCTTTGATAAAACCGGTCGCTTCAACCAAATCAACGTGATCACGTAAAAGTATTTGCATTATTGCCCGCCCCTTTTTTTTCAATCGCAGCTTATTTTAGATTTTATTTTTTATTTTCGGCAAGGATTTGTTTTTGTTGATGCATATACTGATAAAAATATTAATTTATTAATTATTCTTCTACATGAGTTTATTTTTGTATAAGTTTAACTATATCTCTTTTAAGGTTTTTTCGAAATCTACGCCTAACTTCAAAGAAATACCTAACACTTATTATACTGAAATGCCATTTATATGCCTGTTTATCCAAGATTTTATGGTAGAATTCATCAAGTTTGGCTTTGTCGTGATATAAATATTTTGATCTGGGTGCCAAAAACAAAATTTCTGTATTGATAACAATATACGATGCTTATTTTTCGTGATACAAACAAAAATACCTTCATGATTTATATTTTCTAATTTTTGGAAATTGGAAACAAAAATTTAAATACATATGTTCATTTACTTTTAAAAGGAAGGTAGGTGCTTACCTAATCATTATTTTCTACACGAGAATGGTAACTCCAATGTATATACTAATGGGCTGATCTCTCAATAATTTTTTCCTTTAAAGGTGAAAATTAAATAAAATTATGAATAGGTACAAATGTTTCTATTCTTCTGGATTTTTTTCTTGTTTTCCTAAACACCTTGATAGTCTTATATCTTATTAAAACTTACTTTATTAGCTAATTATAAGTACTTATCTTACTGAAATCCTTTCATCAATGTCTTTTAGTTGCTCTGATTAGTAGAACACTAAATTGTTGGTACCTAAATCACCCGCGCACAGCGCTTTGCCTTTTAAACGAGCTCATGTGATATGGTCCTCTACAATCTTCAGTCATGGTGGTGAATCTTTCTTCATGCTTTTTTTGATCTTTGCATCCCTGTGGTTATCTAAATTTCTTACATATCATGCTGTATTAGCCACAATTAGTAGTGCTTTGTCTTGAAAGTCTATATCATTTTTATATTTTTTATTTAATTTAATCTGTTTTCACCAACAGGTGATAGGCACAAAGTTTTACAAAAGTAAAATAATAAATGAAGATTTAACAAAATTTAACAGTATGAAGTAAATTAATTGTGAGAAACATTTTGTTAAAAAATTACAAAATTCTAGAGTAGAAAACATTTTCTTGTGAAAATTGTTTATATTTTTTCTTAAATAAGTAAGTATATATTTTAAACACTTTTATTTCTTCCGGAATTTTGATACCCATATACATAGGATACCTTTCAAGTGAGCTGGAATACATTTTTTTCGCCACTTCAAGAATGTATACAGGGTGCGCCATTAATGTGTCGGCATAATTTAGCACAAAAACTACTAAAGCTAGGAAAGTCAGATTTGTAGAATTATTCACAAATATTAGGGTGTTACAAATTATCAGCGCTACTTTCAACTTTTTTATTTTAAATGGATGCTATATTTTTTTTAGTAATTATTTCGATAGCCATCTAAACGCCGTTGTAATGATATATGCTTATGTACACTTCTAACAATTAGTTTAGGCGATATTGCAAATTTTATCAAAATTTTGATAGTTACGACTTCTGAGATTATCAGTTTTATACCAAAAACCGCTGTAGTGCAGGGCGTTATTCTTTTGTTATCACTTTGAAGGGTTAAAACTTTCTATGTTTCAAGGTGGTGTAACGTAAAAATATATACAGGGTGTTAAATATATCGTGGTAAATTTATCGATATTCAAACGCCTTTCTTTCGATTTTTTTAAATGGAATCTATATTTTTCGATGTTACCACTAAATTCCGTGCAAACTTACCTTCAAAATGATACCAATAACATGATATACATAATAATGAAAAAAAGAGTTTTAACGAATAATAAATAACATGTAACGTATACAACAGCTATCATTGAATTAAATTATTATATACAGTCACCGACAGAATTGAGTGGACATTATTAATGTATTTGTTTTGTAATAACAGTATGTTTTTGGATATTATTTATGCTTAACTATTTGACCTGCTAGAATATCATATGATTTTGTATATCATTAAATAAGTATGAGTAGAATTTATAGTTTAATTAAAAATCGCTCAGTGTCCACTTAATTCTGTCGGTGACTGTATATGTAACAAAACCATTTTAGGACTAAAGAAGACAAATCAATTTTGCCGAAACGAATCCACACAAAATGTTCTAATATTAATAAATTACTTAATAAAGTAAAGTCTATATATCCACGAAGCAGACAGTTGTTTTATTAACCCAATTTATTGTATTTACCCACAAACTCGAAACAAGGAAGTATAGGCTACTATACTCACATCTCCTTTCAAATACTACGAACCGGCTCATCTTACATTATGGAACATAGTTCGAAATGTTTTTAAACTCATTCTTTTGCATTGCATTTGAGACAAATATTAGAGGTAATAACTGTAATAACTTTAAGATATTTAAACTGAGGAAATAACACAACTGTTTGCTCGTGTAGTAGGGTAAGGTGAGGGAAATGGGCGTATGGGGTATTTGGGCGGTCAACTTAAAAAAAAAAAATGTTTGTGAAAATATGTCTTATTTTGGAACGGTTTTCTGTAAATTTTATTGGTTTTGTATTTACTTTCGGTAATAGATGTCGCCACGTTTTTAATTTTGACATTTAAATTTACGGCAATTCTTAAGTGTCATATTGGGTTTATAACCTCCAATAAAGTGTGTTATTAGGTTTAAAGGGCGGCAGTTTTTTTTGTGAAAACGGTAAGTATATAAGGAAGTTAATTATTTTAAAACGCTCTAGTGATACATAAACCCTATATAAAGGGCCTGTCTATAAAGTTTTGTTGAATTTTTATTGTTTTAAGAAATAATACAGAGATAAAAAAGTACCTCCCAATTCCCCCGTCCGGGAAATTGGAAGGTACCGAATCGGGGAAATGGGCGGAATTTAACTTATGCTTTATATTTTATTTCAGATCGATATGCCACGAAAATATGTTAAGAAAACCAATCCGAAATATGCTAGAGACGTTTTAATTGCTGCTATGGAAGCAGTAAGCACCGGAACAAGTATTTATGCTGCTTCAAGACAATTTGGTGTACCAGAGTCCACTATTCGAAACAGAATAAAACGAAAGACTCCTGTAACTCGTGTTGGAGCTGGTAGAAGTAGTTTTCTTCCCAGTGATATAGAAAAAGATTTGGCAGATAACGTAATATTGCTGTCTTCCGTTCATAATCCACTTACACGTGGAGAAATTTTAAATACTGTCCATGAGTACTGCAAGCTAAAGAAAATCACAAATCCATTTTCAAAAAAGGCTGACGCCTTACCCGGTGAAGAATTCCTAAGAGGATTTTTTAAGAGACATCCCAATCTTGTCAGTCGAAAAGCAGAAGCGTTACAAGCAGCTCGAGTCAATTGCTCTACGAAAGAGAACTATTCCATATTCTTTGGACTACTAGAAAGAAAGATTAAAGAGCTTAACATTAGTTCTCCAGAACAAATAATTAACTTAGATGAAACTGGCTATGATACATCACTTGCTACAACAGTAATAGCCAGAAAGGGAACGAAATGTGTATCTCAAAAGCAGCCAGGCAGTGGAAAAGACACATTTACAGTTGTCGAAACAGTAACAGCAAATGGTCTCATTTTTCCACCAGTAATAATTTACAACAAGAAAAATTTGTACAATTCGTGGTGCCTGGGAGGCCCTGAAGGCACTGGGTATTTGGTGTCCAAAAATGGATGGCAAGATAAATCAACGTTTTTAAAATATTTTGAAGAATTTATTAAATGGACAACCGATTGGAAGAAACCTATTTTGCTTTTGTTTGATGGTCATGGAAGCCATATACAATATGCTGTAAGCAGTTTGGCTTTGCAGAACGACATTCATATATTAACTTTACCAGCGCATTCATCCCAAACCCTTCAACCTCTTGATGTTGCCGTTTTTGGACCAGCAAAAAAAGTGTGGATGAAGATCAAAAGGAATTATTTTAAGAAATCTAACACTAATATCACAAAGGAGGTATTTCCATCCTTAATGAAAGAATTAAGAGATGAAGGTGGCTTTCCTAAGGAAAATATCATTGCTGGTTTCAGAGCCGCTGGGATATGGCCACTAAATCCAAGAAAAGTTTTAGACTCTATGCAAGAGCAAGATGTACTAATAGATTTACACGTAACAGCAGACGAGCCCAGTAATCAACCAATTAATAACAATATGATAGACAATGAGCCCCGAAATAAGCCGACTACTGATCAAACAGACAACGAACTCCAAAATAAGCCAACTACTTCTCGAATAGACACTGAACTCCAAATTAGGCCGACTACCTCTACAACATTAAACGTAGAACATAACGAAAATAGCTCTTTAGACACATCAACGCTAACGACTGCAACAACACAAGGTAAGCTCGGTGAACACTGCATTTCGACATTTAGAGATGTTCTATTAAAAACTGTTACGCCAAAATCTCGTTCTATGAATAACAAAAAAGTTAGAATGACTTTTAATAATAAAGTTTTAACAGAAGCTGATGTGTTAGATCAGATGAAAGAAAAAGAAAATGAAATTTTGGCAAAAAAAAATAAAAGAATAAAGAAACCTCAGAATAGTACTAATGATTTAAGTGTAACCAATAAACGAGCCAAAAAAACAATGAAAAAGGTTGAATCCTCAAGTGAAAGTGAAGAAATTTCGTTACACGATTCCTCTGATGACATAAGTCTCTTCTCTGACGAAGATCAAGAAGAAACTCGAGAAGAAAATACAAACTTGGGTGATTTGGAGCTGGGAGGGTATGTTGTGGCAGAGTATGAAAATCGGTGGTACGTTGCAAATATTTTGGATATTAAAAATAAGAACAAGATTTTAAAATTAAAATACATGGAGCCCAAGGGTCCTAATAATTTTGTGTGGCCCAGTAAAAATGACATATTTGACACCCCAATATCAGATATTTTAACGACGGTCAGAACCCCTGTCTCTGTTAGTAAAAGGTTCCTGGGTTTAACCACTGAGGACTACCAGAAAGTGCAAAAACTATGGGCTTTACGGCGTAAATAGTGTTAATAACATGAAAGTTTTAAAAAACTGAAAAAAAGGTTTAGGTTGGTCCAAATAGCTTTTTATTTTATTCTTACGTTCCCCGTTGTGTAACGAATAAGACTGATTAGTCAGGGTTATTTTATTTTGTAAAGAGAATTTTAAACTTCTACATTTTCAAAATGGCGAAAGTTACCTATTTTTAAGAATAAATATTTATTTTCGGCTGTTTTTTAATACCTACCAAATAAAATTTCGTTTACGTGAAACTTTATTTTTGGTTTTATTCTATACCTGCCAATTGTCCTCATAAAAATAAATTGCCTGAACAGTGGTTTACAACGATACCTCTAAATTACCCCATGTGGGGGAATTGGGTGTTAAATATTATTTTTTTTTTAAATGTGTTCCAAGCAACTATTTTACGCTTAAACTTTGTATTAACTTTGAAAGTTATGTTACCTACCAACACCCTAGGCTAATTTTTATATTTACAAAAATTTGTAAAAAATATAACAAAATTTTAATTTTACCCTTCCAATTACCCCATCTTACCCTATATTTAATAGTGTCACTTATCGCATACAAACAACAAAAAGACATATATGCCAAAAAAAGCAACAGACTCTAAGAACTAACATATCTAGCATATTGCACGTCATTGCTAGATGCATGATATACTGAAGAAAACAAATGAGAAATGCCATTGTTTCTTAAAAAATCAGTAAAATCTACAGATGTAAAAGGTGAACCTTCGTCCGAAACCAACACCTCTGGTATACCAAATCGAGCAAATAATTCTTTTAATTTGGTAATTACACAAACATCTGTAGTACTGTACATTTTCTTTATCTCAATCCATTTGGTATAAGAGAGTGTAGTAGAACAACTACTACATATTTATGGTTGTTAAAAAGACCTAAAAAATCTATATGTAACCATGACCATGGTTTGGTTACATGAGGCCATGGAACGATTACATTTTTAGTGGGACCATTTCTAAAACGATTATAGATATCACATGAAGTACATACCGCTTCGATATCGGCGTCAATATTCGGCTAATACACATAAGACCTTGCCATAGATTTACATTGTTAATGCCCATATGGCCCCTATGTAATTCATCTAAAATATGCTTGTGCAAAGACTCGGGTATCACTAAACGCTATCTCCTCGCTTGTTAAACCAAAAACTAGCTGATCCGCAGATTTTCTTCGACAGTTTGAGTAAATTTACACGTTTTCGCTATTTTTTTCAAAACCGCCACATAAGCGGAAATTGCCTCACCATCCATTTGTCTTCGTTGGCGGAATTTATACCCTCCGCTATTTCTGAAGGACTAGGTTGTAGGTGATTACCAATTAATTTAACTAATTCAGAAAACATTTTACTTTCTGGCTTTTCCGGATCACTTAGATTAACCATTAACTCATAAGCATAATCGCCAATTGCAATGATCAGAATAGCAGATTTCAATTCTTCTTTTATATTATTAGCCTTGAAATATTGTTCGACTCTCGCAACATACATAGACCATCTTTCTCGTGTAATTTAAATTCTTCAATTCTTCCAATCGACATACTTAACTTTAATTTAATTAATTTAATATAATTTAACGGCTTTAATATGTTTTATTCATTATCGCATGCTCGTCGTCACTGTAATAACTTTAAGGTATTTAAACTGAGGAAATAACACAACTGTTTGCTCGTGTAGTATATTTAATAGTGTCGCTTGTCGCAAACAATCAACAAAAAGACATATATGCCAAAAAAAAAGCAACATACTCTAAGAACTAACATATCTAGCATGTTCATGTATACGAGAGGAAGCATGAATACAGGGGTATTCAAAAGTATAAATTCTAATACATTTCAATAGGAATGTTCTTAGATAGTCCTGTAATTGTTGCATTTTCATATGCATTATGTTTTAAAATCTTATATTACTTAAATAATAGTATTTCTGTTCTTATTGTAGAAAATATTCGCCTGGATTTCCTCTTTTAATTTTGTTCATCTATACCTATATAGCCGAAGCATAAATCACAGGAAGCGATTTGTCATAGGTACAATAGGGGCGTTTAATAAGCCTGTTAGTATTAATGGCGCACACTTCACAACTCAATGGAATGTTAAATTTTCCCCGAGCTTTCCGAATTTCGACTACCTGGGTTACAGACGACGACGACGACGGCAATGCAAACATTAGCAGATCTTGTCGCTAATAGAGTTTGCAGAGCGTTGACATACGACATGTTACACAAACAAGTTGCCTGGGGATCTAACACGAATATATCATGTCGTGGAACGCTTAAAATTTGCACACACATACAACCTATAGATGATACATGTGCAGGTAACTACTACATACGCAGTTACGTACTTATGTACGGACGTACTTCTATGTATGTAGGTATGTCTTATGTTGCTCACACATAGATATACGTAGGTGTGCACGACTATCTGCAGGCGGTTCTATTGAATTCGGTAGCGAGTTTATTCATAAAATAATAAATTTAAGGAGAATCGGGAAGATGCTGTATGCATGCACTTCCAGAGATGCATTTCAATTAGAGGAACATTGGAGAATATTTGAAATGTTGCCAGATTCTGCGTTTGTACCGAGACAGTTAATTTATGAACTTTGCTCTATAAGTTATTAAATTATAGTTGATTTCCTTGGTTTACTACGCTCAGATGCAAGAAAAGATTCATGTTTTATGTATGTACCTGACCATGTACAGTGAGGACGCGTGGGGTTGGAACAAATTCATTTAAAATTCAAGGGTTTGCTTTTTTGAAAAACGCTGGGATACGTCGATTTTTGTTTTTAGCAAGGTATTTTTTTACGGAAAATATATATATACAGTGTGGCCCAAAAACAAGTTACGACCACCAACTACATTTTTTCAAATGGAAACACTTATTTTTTATATCATTTTTGAATTCTGCATCGAATTCTAAGTATGTGTCGTTTACCATTTCCTATACCTAAACTCAACAGTTATCGAGAAATTCATGATTGAATTAATTAAGACCATATTTCTGGGGATTTTTTTTTGTATCAAGCAAAATATTCGATTTTGTATTTATTTTGTTTTTTTAATTCTGGTATTTTCGATAATTGACTTGTCACTTGTCAACGTGTGACAGTTCATGTAAGTAATTGTCAAGTGCAGTTATAAAGTTTGAAAGAATGGTGCGTTTAACTGAGAAGCAACGAATAGAAATTTTGATGATGGTAGGATATGACGACAGAACCCGAACACAAGCTCAAGTTTGCGAATTATTTCTTTAGCCTATATTGCGCAAGCTGGACATAGACAACATTTATATCCAGCGGAGTGGCGTTACGAACCACACGGTCCGCGTTATGTTGCGAAACGCGGACAAATTAGCCCGTCAGGTTGTTGGATTTAACTTCGCTGGATTTGTTAATTTGGGGCTGCGTGAAGGAAAGATGCTATGCAAATGCCTCGCAAACAATTCTAGCTCCCAAAGTCAATATTCCGGCGACCATTCGCCAGATAAACACATTTGTGCAGAAATATCACGCAAAACTTCCTAAGAAGAATGACCATTTTCAGACAGTGGTGGGCATTCACTGGATATCATTTTCCATAAGTAATCGCAGAACTTGTACTTCGTACTTTAATTTTAAATAAATATTTTTGTAATACTTAAATGTCCATCTTTGAGTTGAAATGCGACTCCATATTGGAACACTGTTTATTATGAAAAGTTATATTGTTATATTGCAAACAAAATATTGCATTATATTCAAATAGAACAGTATTTATATTACAATTTATTTATTTAGACGATTAGGTAAATGTTTTGACAGATCTAAAGATGGCAAAATGTAATCATCTAAATAAGTAAATCATAATATGAATGGAAACAAGGAGATTAGTGTGCAGTATTAGGATTTGCAAAATTGAATGTAATGATTGCTAAAAGAATGATTTAGGAGAAATAACAAAATGTGATTTTTCAGAGTAGACGTATATTATTTAATATTGGACCTTAGCTTTATTTCTTATAAACTTTTCTTTATAGAGGAGGAATATACTTTTTTTCCATATGGTTTTAATTCAGGCGAAGACATACTAATGAAAGTAATGAAATACCTATAGCTAAAATTAGTTGGCTTATGGCACATCATTATTTTGTGAAGTTAGAGTTTAAAATTTTGTGTATCAAAATATATTAGGGTTTGGTTTTAAAATCTGATTAAACCTTATCTTGGGATGCGTGATGTTAAATTCTTGTTTACTTCAGAGCTAAAGAAACGTTTTCTCTTAATTTTAGCAGCTCTTAAAAACAACACCATATTTTTGTATAATATTCTTTTTCTTTTTTTCTTTCGTTTTTTAATGACCTGTTTTATACTTTTGGTATTATGAAATCAATATAAATCTATCTATCTACCTATCTAATATAATATAATATTAAATGTCCTACAGATCTTAGTTAAACATTACAGGACATAATAAAGTCAATATAAAATTAAAAATATGAAAAGAAAATACATGAAAGTACATTAAATTACATTAGAAATTTATGTCCAAAACAGAAAGAAGCAAAACTTAAGCGAACCGAAAGGGATCAGAGTCACGCCAATTTGCATTTCTGCACATGTGGGATTGAGGTGCCTTCAAAAAAGCGTTTGTGCGTGCTCGGGAAATCATAAAAGTAACAGGGATGGAGAATCTACAATTCCATTTATTAAGTTAATCAAGAATTTGGCACTGAACTCATCTCTACGTTGGGGCAGGGAAGTGAAACTGTGTTTAATCCCAACAATTTAGAAGCAGAAGAGACAAGGTTGGTAATATGTAAACTAAAAGACAGATAATTATTAAAAAGTACGTCGAGGTCAACAAAGTTAGTTACCCTAGAAATTTCAACGTTACGCACTGAGTAATTAAACGAGACTGGGTTGGCACATCTAGAAAGTATAAGCACACTTAATAATGTTCAAGTGAAGTCCATTTCTCTGGAGATGAATACAGTCAGCATCTGAATTAATGGCACTGAAAATCTTAATATCTACAATCAAACTGTTGAAGTAAGTCATTGATATAAATATTAAAGAGCAACAGGCCCAGCGTTTAGCCTTGAGGCACACCCGCGTTTGGAGTGAAAGTGTTAGAGCAAAATCCATTGTAATAAACAAAACCAGAGCGATTTAGAACCAAGTTGGAAATGGTAGATCTGTTAGGAACAAAACCATGTTAGTTGAGTGAGAGATATGGTTTGACACAGCCGTATAATTTTCCATATACATAGTAAAAGTTCAAAGATTTTAGCAAAGTTAGGTAGTACACTTATCGGCCTATATATTATTCATGACAGAACAATCGACTTTTTTTAGAATTAGACTAATTTTGCATATCTTCCAAGAGTCTGGAAACGTTGTAGTACTAAAAGCGAGGTTAAATAAAACTGCTAAAAGCAGAGGTTCGTAAAGTGGCGCACAGTCACGGACCAAGAAGGAAGGAAGGCCATCGTGTCCTCAAGTAAAGGTAGATTAAAGTTTTTTAATGGCACACAAAACTTCATCCGATGTAAGATAGCCAATACTCAAGACCCCACATCCGATGCCTGAGCAGGCATAGTAGTAGGATAAACAGTATTACCGAAATACACCGAAGAGAAAATATCAGCAAATTTCTCCACAATATCTGCTGGCTTATCAAAGGATACATCGTCAAATGACATCCTGGAATCCTTGAGGACCGACGGTTAGCGTTAATAAATTGCCAGAAGGATTGGGGATTCATCAAAATACTATTCTCTATGTGCCTCAAGTAGTTTATATAAGCTGTTTTAATCTCTGACTTAACAAGCGATCGAAGTCTGGTAAATTCATTCCGTTAAGATAAAAGTTTCGTGCGCTACCACTTCCTGAAGTAGAGATTCTTCAATTTCAGGTTTTGTTTGATGCTAGTATTGACCATGGAGGAAATCGACGGTTTGAAGTTTTGTATAACGGTACATGTTGGTCAACAAAATACAAGTAAGTATCGTAAAATGAAGACACCGTATCGTTGACGTCAGAGTAATATTCAAGGAAGGACCAGTCCATGGACATTAATGCGGATACAAGGAAGAGAACTCGGCTCTGCGAAAGTTATATCTAAATTATATATATCAATTTCCATCCACGCTATTTTGATTCTATTCCATATTATATTAAGATTTGATAGCACCGCGCAAAAAACTGAAAATGTTAACGCCTAAGCAAGTGAAGTTAAATCATATAAACAAATGACGACCATCAGATACGTCTGATTTGCGCTATGGCGTGTGTTTCTCGCGAGATGATTGCAAAAGGTACGATAAGGGAACGCAAACGAAGAAGAGACGCCATAAAATAAGCAGTTTAACAATTTCGATTTGCGACGATGTTGAGGCATCCGTTCGAGAATGCTCTCGGGCGATGAAACGGTCCCATTTACAGACGTTTTCCTCCTTACACTGGCATTTCCTTTTCACATCCGATTGCGCACGAATTGTTTGACCTATCATGTCTGCTATCGCCCTTCGCTATTTATGTGAATTACCGAATTTTCCTCGGCAGTAGACCTCTTCTGTTTCGCCCCTCGTTTTCTATACTGTTACTACTGTCACGTGTGTATGTGTATCTTAGGCCAATACACAATTCACCATGTGCAATTATAACTGAATCAAATAGAATGTAGCGCTTGTTAAACCTATTGGTAACGTTGTAATAAACGTTTTGCTGTAATTAATATGGGATTAACAATCTTATTTAGCAACACTCAACAATTGTGGCTGTTGTATCATCTTACTGAAAATTTTTCATAGATATTTAGTAAAATGGTGTGATAAATATACATGTGTATAGTTTACTTTCTGGATATTCTTGACGACGAATCCTCATTAGAAAAGTATTAATTGGACTACTTCCATCGCCTTTGTGGTTAATCACTGACGTTTTGGCTTGTATTCGCCGACCGTTTTCAAGATAGTCTTGATGCATTGGAACACACACCATTTGAAATATTGAAGAAATTCTATCAGTTTCCTTAAAAATGTTACTTCCATTTGACAGCCAAAATTTGTAAGGCCGCTCTTTTTAATATATGGGTCAATTGGCTCGGGAGAGTCCTATGTCGTTTTTGTCGTGCACCTCGATTCTTGTTGAGATGGTCTCTTACTATGGGAAGCCGTATGTCCTTCACTTCTAGGCTTGGTGCACTGAAAGTATTAGGTGTTGTATTGATGTAGATGGCTTCCTTCAGTTTCCGCCTAGTTAGATTTTTTTTCCTTTGGGGTTTCCCCTTAAGTTTTCTCCACTTTCATTTTGTGGTTTTTATTCCATGGTTGCTGAGCTATACGGGATTTCTGTTCTTGTACCCTAATATTGAGTGGCCGCTTAATTCCTGCGATATAATGGTGTCCACATTCACATGGTACTCTGTATATGCAGACTTTAGCATCTTGATTTATGCTCTTAGGTTTAACCTCTTTAAGGATAGACGTCATGCTGTTGTTGGTTTTGAATGCCTTTCTTATGTTGCACTAGTTTTCTATCTTCCTGATTTTTTTTTTATAGTCTTTTCAACTTTTTACATATGGGAAGACTGCTGTGGTAATAGTGGCTGGTCTGTTGTCTTGTAGAATAGCTTTTTCAAGTATGAATATGTATCAAAACTACCAGGTATCTTAACACTGATTTCAAATTTCAAATTCATCCATAAAATGTATTGCTAACCTGTACTATTAACTCTCTAACGTCAATTTCTTTTATTCTTTTCAACAAAATTAAGACTTGTCGCCGCAAAAAATAGTGGGTAACCACAAACCGTGCTCATACTCGCAAAACTATAGTTTCTGGCCTAGTAATACAAATAACTATATACACTTATGAACAAAAGTCTACATACTGGCAGCGAAATGTAAACATGTAGGCAAACGCAATGCATAACTAATATATTTACTCCAAATAAGTAGAACAAAGCAAGAAACTAAAAATATAATAAATAAAAATATAATTTATGTTTTTGTATTATATTTCTAGTTTCTTGCTTTGTAGCACTTATTTGGTCAAAATATATTAATTATGCATTGCGTTTGCCTACATGTTTACATTTCGCTGCGCATATGTAGACTTTATTCATAAGTGTAAATAGCAGGTACGTTTTTTCTGATTATTCAATTGCTGCACAGAGAAAATTAGATATTACCATATATTACAGATATAATAATCAATGGTATTAACGCAGGAGCACTATCCGATATTCATCCATATAGGTATTACTGTTTATTCGAAAAGTTCTAATATAATTATAATACAAGTAATTATAAAATGTTTGTTATCTATTTTCCTTAATGTGTGCGTCTACTTGTAAATATTTTTAGACATGAAAGGAGTTCCTTAAACTGAATTTTCTAAACAATTTCTCCAGTAAAAATAAAAAATACAAAATTCAAGAGCATAGTTGCGTTTATCAATTCCATTGAATTAGAACAAAATTGAATTTTTAACGTTAATTATTCATGTGGCAGTTGTAAATAAGCTTACGGTTTTCAAAAAGGAACTCGCTAACGTAATTATTTTCGTTATTTATTATATTTCTACTATATTTCTCAATACTGCTTTAACGCAAATAATAAATTTCCAAATAGAAGAATAAAAATCGTTTAATGCAAGATTTATTGACTTATTTGGTAAATTTGTCGTCGCGTCGAGGTGTAGTAAACAAAATCAGGTGAACAAGAAGGGAATTCGTGGTATCTGTCGGCATGTGAGGGTTACGGTCGCCCTGGCAACCGCTAGAGGGGGTGTTTTGGAACGCATCCGAAGGGGGATTATAAAAATAGATAGAGATTACAGAAAATGGTGGACCTGTCGAGGTCTGGGAATATTTACTGTATTGGTATATTCCCTTCGGCCGAAAATCTATACAGAATCTTTTTCCGTTATATGTAAGTTCCTTTTGAATATATATATATATTACTCGATACGAGTTTTATTTATTTCTAAAAGTAAAATATCTTTAAACAGAAACCTTATCAATATACAGTGCGTTCCACCGCATTGGCTCAATAGAATTCTTCGTACTTCCAGTTTGATTTTGAAACTCGCAGCACAGTCTTGATCACCTGTGAACTGCGTTTTTAAGGAAAATATTTTCAAGGCTCTAGCATTTCCGATATTCACGCTGTTTATATCAGCTTTTTTATTTTAAACGAAATGTAGCAATTTTTATTAAGTTCCTTATATCCATCTGTTGAGATATTTGTAATTCTGTGCGATTTTAAACATTTACGCTCTCTCCAATAAAATCAAATATTTCGTGAGATAGCAGACTTTAAGAAGTTTAATTGATGGCAATGCAAGACAAGGACGTAACTATTTAGTGTTATAGCAATCATCAATAAATCATATACTTGATGCTCAAACACCAAATTGCAATTGTTTTTGCATGAGTGCACAATTTTTTTTAAAAACTTAAAAAACAAAAGAGTTATGAATATATGCCTGTAATTTGACAGTGAGACTTTGTTGTTTTTCTGGCATTGCTGTATCTTCATCAGTAACAAATTTTTGTTGACCATTAGCCGTCTTGCTCAATTCATTCTTGCTTCAATTAATGCGCAAGTAAAGTCTGAAGTTCTCTCGTTCACAATAAAATAATTCTACAAGGTTTTAAACGCTTTTACGACCTGTATATGTGACGGTATTTCTACAATTTCTTCATCACTTTCTTCCACTGTTTCATCTTTCACAGAAGTTGAAACACTTTCAAGTATGCCCTGGTCTGTGGGATAGTCTGTAGTTCAGATATTGCTGTCTATTTTACGAAAAACATCGAACGATAGATTTTGAATATTCAGCAACTCAGTACACATTTGAAAATCTTACCTTAATTCAACAAATAATCCTTCATTTCCATTACTGAATCTCTCTTATATATGGACAAGTGGAATTGTCTGTTCCTCCATTCCCTTCCTTACTAAAACCTGCCTTCTTAAGACAATTTTGAATAGTTTTTTGGCTAGCATCTATATTCCCCGTCATGGAAACCTCTTTCACACAATCCAACAATGGTATTGTAGGAGACGTTTTGTTTTCTAAAGCATTTATTATTATTTTTTTTTTCAGAATTCTCCGTTTGTGATGATCCTTAACACTTTTTATAATACCCTGATTTAAGGGTATAAGTTACTAGTGGCGTGTGGTGGAAAAATTGAAGACTAATGGCCTTCCATTTTTGCTGTAATACGGGATGAGCAGGCAGTTATCACAAACATTAGTATGTTACTACCTTCGTTAAGAAACTATTCAGTTTACCAATTCATTTTTAAAATATATCAGAAGTCATCCATGCTTTTGTATTGCTTTCGTAATTTATTGGAAGCCACTTTACTTCTCTAAAATATCTAGGTTTGGCACTCCTTCCGATTACTAGAGGCTTATTTTTTTCTTTTCTCTGCCGTTCACATTTGTTGCAAAAAGACACATAACGCGCCCATTGCTATGTTTGCTACCATAACAATAATCACCATCGAAAGCCATAGTTTTCTTAGGTAAACATTTAAAGAATAACCATGTTTCGTCGGCATTGAATATATTATTCTCGTCATATTGTTCCAAAATTTCTGGTAATATATTGAATATATATTGAAGCCAATTATTAATTTGATTATCGTCGACAGCAGCACTATCGCCACAACTGTCTTATATAATATATCGTGGCTAATTAAAATAAAAAGAAAATATGTGGCTCTTGGTTACAACTGTATTCGTCATTTTAAAAAAAAATCTTTTCTACTAAACCTTTTTTACAATCCAATGTTGCATAATCTAGAAATATTTTCAGAGCATTCCAGAAGTACGCAAACGCATATTTCTCCGTTATTTTAAATTGAACACCTTATATACAATTTTATTTTTCAATTATACGCAGAAAAATAACACGATTTTATATAAACTACTATATGCCTATCTTTAATAACAACGTTGTTATTTACCCTTTTGTAAAAAATGATCCTGCTGCAAACCTTCTGTTAAGGGGACGTAGTTTGCATTTGCGTTTGTTTTAGATATTAATATTTTAAATGCCATACATACATACTTGTTTTGATAGAATAGTGAAACTAAAAACAATGAAAATGTAATTATATACAGGTGTCCACTACAGTTCTAAACATTTGCACAACTTTCGTCCAAGGTAACTTGATTTTTACAGATTTAATTTTAAACATTTATGATGCTTCTTGTAGAATTTTGTAGATAAATAATTAGTAATTTTAAATAAGTCTAATAAATCTTCTATTAATTTTCACGTCTGCTTAGCATATAAACGCTTTACAATTGAATAAAGCTGGAATTAGTAAATTTACGGCAGTATTAGACCATAAATTATAAAACCAATGACAGATTTTTTGAAAAAAAAAAGAAATTTACTGTCATTCGTCTATAATTATCACAAATTATAGTACCATTTTTAGTAAGTCAAGATAATTGTTTCATCACAATAATTGTTAAAAAATAATGTTGTATATGTAACACCTCTTAAATCTCATTGTTTGCTTATTTATTTTCTTATCTAGTTCGTTATACATTTGAAACTATGCAATATTCAAAAGAAGAATTTATTAATATGATTTAAGAAGGAAGAGGTTTTACATATATAAAATTATTTTTTTTTAGTTTTAACGTTTAATTGTCACGATGAAACAGTTAATTATCTTGGATTAGGTATTATAGTTTCTGATAATCATAAACGAATGAGATTAAATTTCTGTCTTTTGTTTAGAAAACATGTCATTAGTTTCATATTTTGTGGTCATACTGACGTATATTTACTAGTTTGTATCTTTATTCAATTCTATAGCGTCTATTACCAAGCAGACTAGAAAATTAATGGAAAATTCAGCGGATTCATTTATTATGAGTAATATCCTACATGAAGCATCATAAGTTTGTTCACTGTTTGTCGGTAGGAGGCTTTATTATTGTATTTACTTCTAGAAAATCATATAAAAGCAGTATTAATCATTAAAATTGTCGTTTTTCACACAACACTGGATACAAATTTGACTATGACAACGCAAAAATATTAACTAAAGAACATAATTATTATTCCAGGTGCATCTTAGAGATGATTTTTATTAAAAAAAGAGAAAAATAGCGTTAACCACAAAACTAATATTGCAAATCTTTCAAAGATTTATCATTCGTTAACTGTTTAACCCAATAATCATTTAATTTCCTTCTAAATTTTAAAAGTTTTCTAAATCTATCTTTTCATTTTATAATGATTACACTCAAATTTAATGTTAGTCAGTAGTAGACAACAAATTGTCACATTTGTTGACAATTTTCATAAATTTGATAATAAGGTATGTTTGTATCATTGAAACTATTTTAATATAAATTATATGTCATTATAAACATTTAACTGACGAAGGCAGAAAATAATTGTTGAAATGTTTTAAATAAGTACAAGTAGAAGTCAATAATGAAGCCTAAATACCCACAAAAATTGGAGTATTATTTAAGAAAGAGGCTACGAAAACACAGCTATAATTAGTATTTAGTATGAGTTGAAAGGTTAAAAATACAAGATGCTATTTGGTCTAAAGTTAAAGTTTTTACAACAAAATCCTTTCATGGTATTTTTATAACTTTATATAATAAAATCTTTTTTTTTGATACAGTGAGTTGGTTTAAATTAACAGGTTGGGAAAGTATATCAAGTGTTCTATGTAACTTAAACAGTCCTTTTAGACATGTAATAGTTAAGCAGATACAGTATACCTGCTATTTGTGATTTTCTAGAAGTAAATACAACATTAAAATGGATCATCGGTACATTTTATTTCGTCGCATGCTGACCGAGTAGGAGGTGAGTATTATCATCAAGGAGCTATTGTCTTTGGTGGGCGAACGGACTGATAACTCACCCTTTATATTCCTTATCCTGTCTTCAACCCGCTTGTCTCCCCCTGAGCCGCCGCCAATCGCGCGGTTTACCAAAAGGGAAATCACCGTGGCCTGACAAAATTGAACAATTTAATTCCTGAAAATTCAATTACATTTCACGATAAATTTCTTTCAAGTTCATATTGAAATTCCTATTATTACCGCGGGTAACGTGCGGGGACCAGTTGTTGTTGTGTCCCTTCGTCATCTCCGGCAGAAGGGAGGCCGAATCATTTCACATATGACCGGTCACGAATTGCTCAGATGCGCCCATTCAAAATTTTCCTCTACCTTTGCGCACACGGCTCTTTTTTCCCTTTCTTTTTTAGTTTTATGACAACTGTTAGCGTTATCCTCTGTTTCGTTTCGCTTGCAATAATGGCTTGACAATTCAGTAAACTCCGAGAAGCTTTTAGATTAGATAAACAAGAGAGATAACCCACTGTTGCTATGATTAATAAAACGTTGCCTCGGTAAATGTAATTACTCTCTCATAAAGAACCGCCTGCGTTTGTTTCAATTTTTTCATAAAATAACTCGTAAACATTTGCATGTATGTACATAACGAGGTAACAACAATTATTGGTACAACCCAATACAAAATAAAAAAAAGTATTTTTTTTCCAGAAATATATTTAGTCAATCCACGATTGAAATGGAATAAATATTTCAAAATAAATTGTATACAGCAACACACAGCCATTGTAGAAATACAAAACGCGCGTAAACAATAATTGATGTTCAACACTAACACAAAGGCATTCGTTCGTTGCCAAAATTTCGGAGAGATGCATTTGATGAACGCATAAAAATAATTTGCATCCAATTTTCACTTTAAAAGCAGTACGAGCCACAATTAGCCTAATGAATTAAATGTAAATGTGCATGGTGTGCTCGCATTGTGAAGCCACATGTCATTAAGTTATGTACCCTGCTCGTGACATATCTGATCGCAGATCCAACAATCGGTCGGGGTTTCTGATAAAAGCTAAATAGATTTACTCGATCGTATAAAATAGGATCTACATTTTAATTTTAATTGCGAAAGGTTGCGTTGACGTACGGCTATATTTGAAGTGGTCGTATACTAAATTGTAAAATGCAATTATTTTCAGTTTTAACTTACATAAAGCACTTTAATGTGGTATAAGAATAAATAGGTTCGCTTACAGCGCAATTATGGGTTTGTTTGTTGGTTTACACCAGTGTACACCTTTCACATACCTACATGAAAGGAAAAGAAAAGTGTATACTGGTGTAGGCCAATAAACGAACCTTGGAAGATAGCATTACCAGTTTACATGAATAGCAAAACTTTTAAATACTTATTTCGTATGGTTGGAAACTTGCACTTCTAATAGCAACATTGCCTGGCCTGATTCCTGTTCTTGTAATACAAAATAACTATTTAACACAACTGTAAATATGTCTACACAGTAAAAAAAGGCAATGTTAATTTGACTCCAACTTTTTGTACGCACTGGTCCACTTATATAATCCGTATAGTAATAACATAACAATAATATAATATATAGCATTATATTTAGCAAATAACTGATAAAATTTAATTGTAATTTTTTTCGTTCATAGTTATTTTGTTCAATAACTTATTATTATTATGAGTAAAATATAATTTGGAGATTTAACAAGAAATCCTTTCTATTATTAGATAATAAAGCATAAGTGAACATTAAGTAAGTTATTGTAAGTATTTTGTTAAATTGTAGCAAAACATGTTCATTTTGTATTTCTTCTATTCGAAATATGTAGTGTTAAATCCGTTACTTAAATCATTTGACCAAATTACTAGGCTCTAATTTACTGAAAATATTTTCCAATTCCCTTTTTGTACCTTTTACCAGAGTATTGTTGTTTGTTTGCGCCATAATGTATTGTTTGCATTGATGAATAATATCCATAGAGCAGGTTTGCCTTTGTCTCATTACTTCTTCTAAAACTGAAGTTACGTAATACCGTAGACAAAGTATCCACCTGTTTCAATTATTTTTCGGAAGATAACTTTTTGCTTTGTAATATTTCAGCTGAAGTTTTCTCAAGCGTTAGTCCTATTAATTTCACTGATTCTATTGGGATTTCCAACTCGTCTAATAGTCCAGAAAGTTTTATTCTCAGAAGTAAACCTCCTACTTGTAATTCTAGTAAAAGTAAATGTGTCCGTCAACTTGCTTGTGTAGATACAAATTCGATCAGCTGCTATTCTGTTTCTGAAATTTTCTTTACGCATGTTAACTTCTGATTTAAGGAATTTTGAAGTCTATTTTGGATACATCGACCTAGCACATATTACTCACATCTATATAATAATGTGATGCTGTTATAGCATAAATAAATATACAGGATCAAGACCCCATTCTGACAATTAAATATAAATATAACTCCTTTGTCAAGACCTTGAAGACATAACTATTGATCAAATGACATGTAAAAGCTAAAGAAGTGCTTGCCGCCCGATTTTATTTTGATTTTACTGGATGTAGTCTCCTTATTGACTAACGTTTCCCTGTAACTGATCACTGGCATCCTTGAAGAGAAATGGAATCTGGCATCGGCACACATTTCAAGATATGTTCGACACAATGGCCGAATTTCTTTTGATTCGGCAGATTTCTCATATGAGGATGCTATTTACAACCATATTTTTGGTATCCCAATGGGTTCCCGTTAAGTCCTATTTTGGTCAAATTGATTATGAATCATTTACCTAATAGTCCTATTTCTCATCTGCAATTTCAGTTACCGTTCATCTTTGTTTACGTGGATGACATCATTACATCCGTTCCTGTTGATCAGACAGATTTTTAGTTCTTTTGACACATATATACAGTTTACTGTTGAGTGTGAGATCAACCTTGTCCATCCATTTCTTGACACTAACGTCATCAGAAATAACGATCAGAGCCTTTCTCTTGGCTGGGATCGAAATATACAGTTTACTGTTGAGTGTGAGATCAACCTTGTCCATCCATTTCTTGACACTAACGTCATCAGAAATAACGATCAGAGCCTTTCTCTTGGCTGGGATCGAAAGCCCACTTACTCCCATCATCCTATTAATAAAAAAATTAACGCAATCAAGGCTTTGAGAGACAGAATTGTGAAGTTATCGGATTGACAGTTCTATAGTTCTATATAAACTTTATGTCTATTCACCAGATTCTTAAGGTAGCAACTGCACTGTTGTCTTAGCATCTTTTGAAATTTTTATCTCTTTTTCTTACCTTTTGGTCTTATTTAGCCAGTCTCATGTATTTATTTATATGTCATTTGGTTCTATTTAACCTAGTTTAAGTGTACTTGTATTAATTCATTAACCATGAGTAATGGTTCTTTTTTGTTGTCCTTTATATAGAGCAATCTGTTGGGCGATAAATAAATACACTCCGCCAAAAAAGTATCGCATAATTTAGTTTTGAATCATAAAAGTATCGCATAATCTTTGTTTGTAGCATAAAGTTGTAAATATACTTTAATGCGCTCTAAGATATAATTTCTATGATTGTTTAAATAAAATACAGGCCAAATAAAAACAAGAACTCATACTTGAGATTTTTATTAAAACAAGAAATTATAATTTTGGAAAGAAAAATGTCATAACAGTAGCTTTTAATACTGAGTATTGCCACCTCTGGCTCTTATGACCGCTCGCATACGGTTTGGCAGAGATTCGATTAACCTCCGTATATAAGCCTGATCCAAATTCTCCCACTCGTCACGGAGAGCATTTGCTAGTTCATGCAGGTCCGCTGGGGCAACATTTTGGGTTCGTATCCGTCTGTGAAGGAGGTCCCACACGTGCTCGATAGGGTTCATGTCCGGACTTACCGCAGGCCAATCTAAAACTGGAATACCAACATCGTTAAGGTATTCCTGGACGATTATTGCAACATGCGGTCGTGCATTATCGTGCATTAACATGAATTCGTTTCCTATAATTGGCGCATATGGTACTACATGTTCTTCTAAAATGTCCGTTATATACCTGTGGGCAGTCAGTGTACCTCTGTCTACTGGTACTAACTCTGTACGACCTGTTAAACAGATGCCTCCCCAAACCATAATAGAGCCACCAGCGAAATTAGGTCTAGGTCTGATATTACACTGCGAATAGCGCTCACCGTCTCGTCTGTACACTGAGATACGCCTATCTCAGGTGTAAAGACCAAATCTTGACTCATCTGTGAAGAGTATATTGGCCTAGTCATTAATGTTCCAATTTACATGTTCTCTGGCAAACCTTAAGCGAGCCGCTCGGTGGTTCCTAGTGAGACGAGGGGCTGTTACAGCTACTCTAGCTCTTAATCCACTCTGTCGTAACCTATTCCGAATAGTTTGAGTACTCACACCAGTATTTCTGACTCTAGCCAAGTCGTTCTGCAATTGTCTCGCAGTTACATGTCTTCGACGTAATGCTTGTAGTAGTAAATAGCGGTCATCTTGGCGAGTAGAACATCTTGGACGACCTGGTACAAGTCTTCTACTGTAAATGCCTATTTCCCTATATCTGGGTACGGCTCTAGAAACACTTGACCGATTGATGTTCATCAAATTAGCAACGTATGCTTGAGATCGTCCATCTTCGATTAAAGCAACTATAGCAGCCACTTGTTCTGAAGCTAAATTGCTCATTTTAGTTTTAAAAGCGTTGGTACAGAACTCTGACTTCGCACTTTAAAATTTGTCCGTATAGGAAGACTTTCAATAAACAACTGAACAAACCTTACACATATGCATTTTTCTAGATGTGTTCTTTTAGAAAAAAAAAAAAGTAAAAATCTAAGTTCCATTATTTTGTTAGTGTTTTTATAGTTCACATACACGAGGCAAACTTTTTGTGAACGTATAAAAATATCTTGGTTCATAAATGCCCTTTTTTAGTTTATGCGATACTTTTTTGGCGGAGTGTATTTTTATTATTATTATTATTAAAAATTATTATTTACATTTTCACAAGTTTTTATTTACTTGGTCCTTCTTCCCCTACCACATCGGTCTAAAGACAAGATGGGTAGGTGGTGCTAATGATTTTTCTGCCCGTCCAACACCCGACGAAGCATGCTGCACATACTTAGAAGAACATACTTCTGGATCGGAAGATAGGTTTTCTTTTCAATTCCTAACGTTGTCAAAGGCTGATGCATTTTCACAGGTATCTCTCCCGTTGTTCCAATTACTATAGGTACTATAACCACTCTCTCCATTGACCACATCAGTTTGATCTCCTCTGCCAACAGTAAATATTTATCAATCTTCAATCAATGGTTATACAGAGAGAGAAACTATTGTCATTCATTTTGCTCCATGTCCACAGTAGAGTACGTTCACATAATAATAGTCGGCCTGTAAAACACCAGGAAGTTTTTCGTAAGTTACCCCACATTGATAATTTTTAAACTTTCATCCATATTTATCTACATTCTATTAATAGCCTTTTATAATTATAAACCCAACAATATTTTATTTTTTTACATAATATGAAAGATCAAATTCCTAGTCTATTACAATCTAACACTAATTATAAAATTCTGTGTCAAAATTGCAATGAATTAACCTCTATCGTTGAAGAACAAAATAAGTATAATAAACGAAAGTGACTTACATTCATCAATACAACATTGTTAACTTCAGAATCGTTTATAACGTTATTATATATTTTTTTTTAAACAAGAACGCATACATTTTGTTCTACATTTGCCTAGTTAACTAGGCGACCACTCCGTTTTCAAAGTCAACTTGTCAACTACTAAAGGTGTACAAAAGTATTTAACTCGCTCTAAGGTTATGAAATATTTCCTCTTCTGTAGAGTTAACTATATGAATTTTCAGAAATAGATGGTTATGAAAATAAAACTATGCATTTGCACTTTATATTAGAATTGAAATATTTGCGTTTAGTTGATAAAAGTTTGTTGTCGGAATAGTTAGGGGGCGTTTTAACAATATAATATCAATAACAGTGGTTCATTTAGGTTTGTTGTGTGATTTCCCTGTTGTTACTCAATACTGATAATCAAATTACAACTTATGCAATACAAAGTGTTCGCCCTTAAGTAAATAAAACCTTTCCCTAAAGCGGAATAGTCATGGGCATTAGTTCAATAAAGGCATTAGCAGTTTTTGTGGGAAAAGAATATATGCAAACAATAC
The DNA here is from genome assembly GCA_949128085.1 of Cetonia aurata. NCBI lineage: Eukaryota > Metazoa > Arthropoda > Insecta > Coleoptera > Scarabaeidae > Cetonia > Cetonia aurata. The sequence goes on from OX421885.1 coordinate 8,582,830, forward strand.
ACGCCAGATGCAATGCTACTGTAAAAGCGGCAGTACTGACTCCACCGCAGCGAGTACGCTGCACACCCTCTTGTAACTAGCTTAAAGTTGATCCCCGTACGTTATTATAGATCATTCTTCGCGACTAACCATGCGGAAGACAACACCTCGTCATTGTCTGTCAACGACATGCGTATAGCCCCGCGTTTACAATATGACTTGCAAGTAATTGTCTTCATTAAACTAATTCGATTTGCCCGACTCGATTAGGTAAACTTGCGACGTAAGAGAGATGAAAAACTATTGGGTCATATGTCGGCCTTTCAAGAAGCTATGTCATGAGAGAGACTAATTTCAGTAAAATTTATTTGAAGTGTTCTAAAACTTCAATTAAAATAGACTGAAAGTTCGATAGAAAAGATGTAATATAGGAGGATTTGTACAATCAAGCAATTTACAGTTTACAAATGAACAGAACATATGTATCGTATTTCATAATTGGCCAAAATACGCAATAATAATTAAATTTTTAAGTATGTTCTCATTTTGGAAACGTTACCTATAAAAGGTTAGCTTACTCACTCTGTCACTCATAAATATATATCATCGTTCAGCAAGTGTTGGCTCTAAGTTGGTTTGGGACTGCGGAAGCGCCCTAAATGAGGTGAGTACCCAAAGGAAACTAACATTGGTTTGGGTTCCCAGCCACATGAGCATGAAGGAAAATGAGGCGGCCGATGATCTGGCCAGCGAGGCTCGTCAAGGTCATTTATTGCAAATTAAAAAGTCAATCAAGGAACAAGTCCAAGGAATGGTGGCAAAAGTCACCAGGACAAAGACAGGAAAAAGGGTTCTTAAGGGAACAGAGGCCTGAGTTTACCAAAGACCTACTAAGTACTGGTTATGGACAGGAAGACAAAAATTATAGTAGGTCTGTTGACTGGTCATTGTAGACTAACTGGGCATATGTATAACATAGGGCTAGCAGAGAATATTATCTGCAGATTCTGTCAAGGGGAAGAAGAAACCCCAGTTCATGTGCTGTGCGATTGCGAGGGCTTGGCGAGGACAAGGTTTCTTGTGCCGGACATACAGAACTCCACAGCGAATAACTACATACAGGAGCCGCTCTCAAAGATGACAGGCAACTTTGAGAAGGCAAAGTTAGAGGGCGCCTTCTAGGACAAAGGGGATCACAATAGATTTGAAAAAGTCGCGGTGAAATAGGCCAGAGAGACACCCCTAATCTAATCTAAATATATATCCTTTCTTGAATCAAAAGATCATTGGAAACATCAATTCATGTAGATCAAATAAATACGAACAATCTTTGTCGCCACACGTTTCATGCCTAAACCATCCAGACAAATAGTTTGGGTCAAATGATATGCTAATATGATATAAGTAAATATGGAATCATTATAAGCAACTTACCTGATAGTGATTGGATGATTTTCCACAAGCATTTTCTTAATTTTCTCAATGTTTCCATCAGTTGTCGACATGGGGAGATGTCCACAGCGGTAGTCATCTTCGGCATTTCCACGCCTCTCTTAGAAATACTTGTTCTATTCATAGAAGATTCGCTAAATATTTAAAATTGTCAGTTTTGTGTCCTTATTTTATCATTCAAACAGAATTTAATGCATATCCTTTGTTTCGTTTTTTCTGTACACCAAAAATTGCCAAACATCAAAAGACATGAACGAATAGTTGCAGAAATGTTAGGTTTGCAATATGGTTACCAATGTCAAAATACATTAAAAACAAGCTCACAAATACCTACATTAAAGAAATTATAGCGACAAGATTTATACAGCTAGCGAATTTTTTTATCAAATCTCCTACATAGTTGTTAATAGGATAACCCAGGCAGAATTAATTTCTACGAACAGCTTTTCTATCTATGCAGGCTAATAATAAAATTGTTGTATAATGCCTCTCAAAATTTGTTGATATGTCTCTATCACACAATTGAGTGAGATGATTTACTTCAGTATGCTAATACTAATTAGGTGTAAGTTAAAAGCTTATTTCTTTTTCTTTAATTTCAGGTATCTTCAATCAATCGGGTATTAAGGAATCTAGCTTCCCAAAAGGAACAGCAAGCCACACAGAACGAGTCAGTTTATGACAAGTTGAGGATGTTCAACGGTCAAACGCCTGGTTGGGCTTGGTATCCGGGAACACCTACAACTCCTCATCTAGGGTTACCTCCAGCACCTACCTCCCTGACAAGCCAATTTACCAAAGACGATTTACAAAAAAGAGGTATTTGATTTTTTCAATAATCCACTAAATCGGCGAAAATGCCTAGTAATTGGATATTTTACAATTTGCTTAAATTATTGATTCACAGTACCTTCGAATATTTCCTATGAAAGTCTCTCTTAAACGCTCCACATAAAATTATACGAAATAATCGATATAATCCAAGAAATCAAAAGCAAACACGCCAAAATATTGTATGTTAGTGCGAAATACGGTTATAGTCGACCGAATTTAAATTTAATTATACATAGTTTATAACATCCGTAAAACAAACTCATTGCAAATTAATTAGATTCATCTATAAATTATTAACTCGCACAAAGAGCATTTCCAAACCGATATTATATCATTGAATTTGGTATAAATTTTGCTGCGAACAGAAACTCTGTATGTACACACACATTCATCAATATTGACTACCATCATTGTGTCAGGATATTGTGGCTAACCGTGATTATAATATTGTGGAAATTGGAATTTGTAATTACAATGTTATCTAATACCCTTATGTTAGGCAGAGATACAGTTTTGTTCATGCTATATTTATTTGTCTCCATCGACTTTCTATTTTTTCTATACTATGCTTTTATTTCATTTTATCGGATACTTTTTATATACTGAACTGTTCCTTGTGAACACAAAATGCCTTAGAAAGCAAAGTAGTGGAATACCAAATAGGACCAAAAGTAATACAAATTAAAACTTGCAGCGTTCCTCTTGCAAAGATATGAACACTAGTAATTATGACGTAATTTTCGTACATGTTTTTATTTTCGTCTTCTTTTCTCTTATACTTACCGCTTCGTATAAGAAAACAAACCCGAGGAGACCCATAAAACCACTGAAGCGATAAACGCGAAATGAAAGTAAAGGAGATTAGAAAGAGACGAAACTAATCCGAACGACATTAAAATTGTTACGGCGGCAGATATTAAAAAAAGAGTCTTAATAAGATCGAGAACCGGTTGTCACGACCGTGCATTTCATCCAATAATATAAAAATGCTCTATGAATGTTCTATGCATATTCATGAAACTGCTTTATTATTAAGGTGGCGGTTTGATGGACTGATTATGCCGTCCGCTGCGCAACAGAAAGGCAGAGAAGCAAACATTTAATAAAAGTACCGAATCAACTTAAGACGAAGTCACCGCTCGTCTATAATGAAGTGATAAGTTGAAGCTGAATGATTATCGCCTTTTAGGAAAAGCCTGAGTACGTATATCCGCCGCTTTTCTTGTAATCTTGGCACCTTCAATGCATTTTTAATGTTCTTGAATTAAAAGGAAGAGATAAATATATTGTAAAAATAACAACGGCTGAGTTGAAACGATCTTCAAACTCCGTGCTGGAAGATATATAAAAATTAATTGTTGCAGTTAATTGCACAAGTTTTTCATTGAATTTCGATGACCTATCATCCGATGCCTTTTCCCATGGGATAATTAATGTAATTATTGTCACTAATTCCTAATGTATCTACATTTCTAATTCTCATTATGTTTTTGTTTTAAATCTGCTGCGTAATGGTATTACAAATAACATCTTCTGAAATAAGGGGATCCGTGTTTTCAGTTTTAAAATTTCAGTAATTGAACGTTTGCTTCTAATGCGGTCGGTTTCATAAACGCCGTAGCCGACTAAGTATAGTGACAGATGCCCTTGAGCATAATTTGTTCATTGATTGTCCTATAAGTTACACTGGATGGCTATTATATTTCTGCAATATATCAACCCTAAAAAAGCTATAGTTTTGGCGAAAAAAAAAATAATTCGAAGTTTGAAAAAGAATCTTCTTCTCGAAAGCTATTCCATATATTTGATGCATTTTTTTATATGTTATAGACCTTATAAGGTGCATTTATGGCTAAAACATTAAACTTCTATACCATCAAACACACTTGCAAAAAAACTATTATTGCTTTCAATAGCTTTTTAAGTGGTCTTATACCGCGTGTATGCCCATCATTTTCGCATAAATAATATCCATTTTTCAAATTGCATAGATTAATTTGAAAAGTGTAAAAGTTGGGTACAACGCATTCATATAGTGGGAAGTTGTGATACCTCATCATAATTCTGTGAGGAATCACTTTCACACTAACCAATAATAAATAAACACGAATGCTGGAAGAAGCGAGCCTTTTTCAGTAGGTATTTACTGAACGTCCTGTGCATATTGAAAGTGTTATCTGTGGTAGTACCAATCGACCAAAAGCTTATTGTAAAAGAAGTCGTTCCACTCGAAGACTTAGTACAAATGCAGATAATGTTGACAAATATATCTCTATTTCGATTCTGAGCACTCTCAGAGAAATGAGGCTTATTTGAAAAAAGTCCTTCTACTTCAAGACCCAGTGCAAGTGCAGATAGCCTTGGTGAACATAATACAGTTAAGACTCTAGATATTGAAAACGCTAATGAAAATGTAGCATAGAATATGTTGGATCCTTCTCAAGACAACTGTAATGATGCGCAGATACTGAGAGAGGTAATAGATGATGCACATGGTTTATTTGTATTACATAGAGGGTTTAGAGATGTAATTAGTTACTTGAAAGAAAAAAGTTTCAAAGTATATTTTTGCGTTCAAAGGTAAACGAAAACTTCAGACAAATATTTTTTTTATGTAACTATAAATGAAAGAACAGAGAAGAAACAATTGTGACATGAACACACGGTTTACACTATTTTTCTGCATGCAGGAATGCATTCTGAAGATAACTATACGTGGTGTAAGAACATTTCGTTTGTATAAATGTGTTATACCCTTTGTAAACATTTCAAATTAATATATGTTATTAACGAGTAAACAAAAATTATTTATGCAAAAAATAATGGGTGTTCACATGGTATAAGATCCCTAAAAAAACTATTGAAACAATATTTTTTTTCTATTTGTATATGAAGGGGTAGAAGTTTAAGGTTCTAGCCATAAATGCACCTTACAAACGTCTATAACATACAAAAAAATTAATCAAACATATGTAGTTTTCGAAAAAAAAAAAATTCTTTTTGAAGAATTAAATTAATTCATTTTTGCCAAAACTATGGCTTATTTTAAGGTTGATATTTCACGCAAATATAATAGCCATCTAATGTAACTTATAGCGCAAACGAAACAGACATTATGCTCAAGGGAATTTCTCGCTATACTAACCCGCCTAAGGCCTTTGGGAACATTTCTATTCTTTCGCACTAGACGTTGCATTTCCGGAATAACACGCAACAAAGAAAAAAGTAAACCCATAAGAATAGGAAGTAGGTGCAATTATTCTTAATTAATGATACTATCGTTGTTATTCAGCTTCTGATGTAAAAACTAGTGTCAAAGACCAACAAAATATGTACAAAGTCGGCTCACCTTAATAGCGTCGGTTTTTGCCAATTGGCACGTTTTTTTTTTTTTTTGGAGTTCTATTAGCGATATCAACTTGGTTTTTTCATACTGTAGGGTATCTCTCTTTACATCTTACCTGAAATATCTACCAGAATTGAAGAAAGGCCAAAGAGAAGTCGATAAAGGAAAAAGCGTTAAGTGAGATTGATTAACGGCTAAATGTATTCAAAAGTCAGATAGCGCAAATATAAAACTAACTTAGAGGAATAAAATAAAAAAAAGCCAGTGAAATCCGCCGACTAGGTTCATAGAAAGGAATAGAGCAGAAGGTGGTAATATGGAATCCCAATTTGAAATTATGTTCTATAATCCATATTTGAAAAGTTTTTTACCTGTAATTTTAGAGGAGACGCCGTAGTTATGTTTACTACTATGCAACAAAAAACTATCAATATTCTTTGTTGTCTTTTCATCCCGCGCACTTTTTACAAAAAAATTCAAAATCAACTACTGTAGAAAATGTGCAGGTAATATGGAACCCACTACAGAAAAACAGCTACTCTATGTAACAAACATATTTTGAATAACTTAATGTTAACTATAGAAATCGCAAATATAGTAATATCTTTCGTCTCCATCTGAGCAACCAATGTGTGCATCGTTTATTGGATTGTCTTCTTCCGAATTAGAGAATTCAAGAGCCTTTCTTTTTGTTCTATTGCAGCTAGTACTTTTAGTGTTAAGCTTGGAACCTTTAATACCACCTTTCCGACTTTGTGAGTTATTCTGATCTTTACTGCTAGTTGTCCTGAAACGTCCCAAACCTAATTGAAGGCTGGGATTTTCTTTTTTGTCTTATTAGATTTGTACAGGGTGTCCCACCGAAGACTGGGTCTTGGATTACAGCTCTATTTGTCATTTTAGAAAGAAACCTTTTCTACAAGAATGTTATAGAATTCAATGCTGCATCACCTAAAAATATTTTTGACTATACAGAGTGTCCCAGAAGTAGGCAAACGGATACTTACTTCGTTATTTTAAATGGAACACCCTATATATTATTTCATTTTTCAATTCTACGTAGAAAAATAACATGACTTCATATAAACTACTACATGTCTATCTTTAATAACAACGTTGTTATTTACTCTTTTGTTAAAAGTAGTCTCGATGCAAAGCATCGGTTAAGGCGGCGTGGTTTATATTTGCATTTGTTTTAGACATTCATATTTTAAATATCATACATACATACTTAGTCTGATTCAATATTGAAATTAAAATCGATGTAATTGTATACAGGTGTCCACTATAACCCTGAACATTTGCTTAACTTTAATCCAAGGTAACTTGATTTTTTTAAATAGCACCCTATATTTTTGCTTGTGTTAAATTAATCCTTGCCCAAAACCCTATCAATCCATACTAAACATTTATGATGCCACATGCACGACTTCATAGTTAATTAATGATTTTAAATAAATCCAATGATTTTTCCGTTAATTTGCAGGTTCCGTTTGCCTACTTCTGGGACACTCTGTATAGTCAAAAATATTTTTAGGTGATGCAACATTGGATTCTATAACATTCTTGTAGAAAAGCTTTCTTTCTAAAATGGCAAATAGAGCTGTAATCAAAGACCCAGTCTTCGGTGGGACACCCTGTACATTGAATTTTTCAAGTCTGATTTAAAAATGGAAGTGATTAGAACTGCTGTTAACAAAGGTTTCTTTCCTTTATTTGACATAGTTTTTTTTTTTCGTCTGTGAAGGTAGAGAAGTTTCGAAGCGAATTATGAAGTTAGATCTTGAATTCTTTTTGTTTGGTGCTAAGCTAAGTCCGGCTTCTGCTAAGTCGAATTCGCTGATTTCAAACCTATCATTATCGATTTCCAGTGATTCCTTTTCAGGTGTAGATGGAAGAGAGACGCTTTCTGAATTTATGTTGCTGGAACTTATAATGCTTCGTGCTCAGCAGCGATAAAGTCCACTTATATGTATATTTCTCTATTACAAGGGTAGATGTCTGTTTTAGCAAAACCATTCATTGCTATGAATCCAGTTTGGCATTTTACGTCGACCTTTCCAAGGTTCTGCAATATCACAAGGTCCTAAAGGACGTTCACTCTGCCGCAGCTACATCCGAATTTCCTCACTATGGTGAGTTTTTACGGCTTGCATGAAAGTCTTGTTTAAGGGTTGTAACTTGTGTGTTTAGTGTGAGGCAGGCATACAATAGTTACATGATTTTTTCGAGCCAACATAATAATCTCCAAGTCTTTCGTATGAGAATAATGGCCGTCTATAATTAACATAATAGGAGATCTGGTATGTATGATGAAATGTTTGAACCACTCTGCGAATAATTAGCCTTGCACCCAGCCCGAAGAATGACACCTTCCTATGGACCCAACAGGTGCCCCTATCATTAGAATGCCGGTCATATTTTTTATCGGAAATATCATCATAGGGAGGGCAAACGTACCTCCGGCGTTCATAGTGTAAATAATTGTCGTCATGGAACCCCTCTCAACAGGTGTGAGAGCTGGTATATGCCGTCTGCCCTTCAACCTTATGACTTGAGGAATTTTCCTTTGTACTAATGATAATACGGTTTCGTCTACATTGTAGATGCGATCAGCAGTATATATTTTCTTGTTATATCCTGCTTTCAGTATATCGAAAAATTTGTTCACAGACTCAAGGTTGAAATGAGTAAAAGACGATTGCCAATTTTGCTACATAACCCTTGTTGGTTGCCATATGCTTTTTTTTTAAAGCAAAAACCTAAAAAATTGAGGAAGACACATTTCATGACAATCTACAATTCACTTGCAAAATTAAAAACAAAAATGAGATATTTATCAATTCTTTCGGTAATCCTGTACCAGCCGTACATTATGGCTCGTCCTTAAAGGATGCAATTTTGATGATTTCTCGCAGTTACCTGTTAAATACGAAAATAAATCATCAAGTTATAATGTTAAAACTGATAGCACGTAAAATATTTTCATCAGCTTTCATGTATATATTTATTCAAGTTTGTAGAATCAATACAAAACCTTTTCTTTTCACCAAAATAAAAAGCCTTTAGAATCTCGCTAATGTATGACTGGGCAGACACCCATTTCTTTAAAACGACATGATTTGGTGCTCTAAAATATTGTGGTTGCCGTAGATACAAAATAAAGAAACAAGAAACCTTTAATCCTCCATCTTTCATTTTTTTCTCAGTTAGCGGGATCGTAAAAATTACACAGAAAACAAAAGTGTAATGCTGAAGTTGTATCCTGCGACTGCGGACCCGCCGCCCTCCGCCACCCGCCAGTCATTTCTAGCGAGCTTTTCTCTGTTTCCCACCACCCAGTTCGCATCCCATTTTACTTACGCTCCCGTAAACTCCACCCCATTTCATATCCACCCTCGCCATTTCATTCTCCTTGTTTTATTTCATCTTCTGATCCCTACCCGTTTCTATCCCCTTCAAACCGTCGCTCTCGCATTCGTCCCTCTCGCTTTCTCTCTCTGTGCCTATGTCTGTCTCTCTCTTTCGTCCTCTCTGTTTATGTTTTCTGCTGGCAAAATCTCGCCGGCGAAAATCTGCATAATTTTAGATTTTATAAATTCCCGATACGGTCGCTACAGAAACTCGTGGAGGAATGAATTGTCTCCTTGTTACCATACCGTTGGTGAAGTTTGAATCAATTACGCTGTCTCTTCATCTCGCGATCGAGAGAAGAGAAGAAAAAATGTCATTAAATATTTTCAAAGTATAAAGAGCTACTAAGTTTGACTTTTCAACTTATGGAATTACAAAAATAAACTTCGAATTTTTAATAGTACTGAATTTGACAACGAAGGAGATATTATAAATTGTTGGAACCTTACGCTTAAAAGCATATTTTCCGAATTACTGATTATAAATGTGTTTATGTAAGTATGAAGTAAGAATACATATAAATAGTTAATTAAACGAACTTGTAATGTTGTTATAACCTCATATACCGTATAAGCAAGTTTGTTTACGGTATAAGACATTTCCAGTTGTTCAACTTCCATAATTTTCTGTTATTCCAGTAATTGGTTTGTAGATCTCGGACATACATAATTCTTTAACATCAATTTTCCCCTATGTAATAGATCTTTCTTTCCGATAGATTCTATTCCATATTTCTTTAGGCCATTCGGACTTTTCATTGAAAATATCCAAATAGATCCATACAATCCATGATGTTTATTGTAACCTTTATACTTCAACACTTCTGCTATAGTAATCAAGAAGTCGAATTATTGACACCTTTTCCATCATAGGGGAGGGTAACGCCAAAATACTTGAAGAATCTTTCAAAGGTTTATCATTCGTTAATTGTTTAACCCACTATTCATTTAATGATAAATCTTTGAAAGATTTGCTATATACACTGGACCTAACTATACTTATAAATCGTTTACTCTTCATTTTCACAGAAAAAATCATTCTTTATAAGCAGTTTTGTTTACTTTGGAAATGGCTCTTTCCGATAAATCGAAATGTTAATTAAACTTACAAGCTACCAAATGCGTATGACTGGTTAACTGTTGTGCATTATAGGTTGCCTGGTTTAACGGTGTTATTAAACAAATAATCTGGATATAATTGTAATTTGAGAAATTATTAGAAATTACAGACTCGTAGGCGTAGTATTTATTAACCAAAATTAATTCCCACCAATCCAACCAATCTAAATTCGTCAAAAACTACACTAATTGAATTTTCATTCATATTTTCTATTTCTTTCGAAATATTTTGTTTGAGTAAATTCAAATTGTCGTGGAAATCAATACACATACACTTTCTGCTTTAAATACCTCCACAAATAAAAAGCAAGGGGGGGGGGGGAGGCAATGTCTGAGATCTTGGAGGCCACCTTATGGGACCATGTGGTCCAATCCATTTATTATAACAAAATCTGTTTTTAACCAACCTCTAACGACAATTGCACTATGCACGGGACAATCTTCATGTTGAAAATAAAGATCACGTCTAATCTCTAAATTCAGTTCATCCAAAACAGGTTCCAAAATCTACTCCAACGTTTCTTTATAAGAATTATGGTTTAGTGTTATGTCGAAAAAGTAGGGACAATTAATCTTTTTCTAATTAATTCCGCACCAAACATTCATTTTTTTATAACGCTGACTATTTGTGACAATTCTAAAACGTGGATTTTCCCCAGATTATCGTAATTGATCAGAGTATAATATGAACTCTGGACCTCATGATAGCCAAACGTGCAAGCCATCAGCCGGACTATGAAATAAAATAAAGCATATACAGTGTGTCCCACATCTATTTTCCCACGCATTTACTCGGAAACTAATAGAGATAACAAGTTGCAGTAAATTCCAGTGAAAATGAGACGACATTGTACAGTTGACGAAAATAAAAAATAGGACAACTTTTATAACGCATTTTGACTAAAAGTAAGCGTCTTAAATGCGACTTTCATTTTTATGGTATGTCTGTCAGTTTGACATATAAATTCATATATTTGTCATAAAGTTGAAATGCCGCAGCTAAGTCTTTTATCGAAAGCAAGGATAATTAGAAAAGCAGAAAATGGTTGGTCTATAAGAAGAATTGCAGAATTGTATAATATTAATCGTAATACGGTGCATAAAATTCTCAAGAAATGGAGAAACGAACAAACTCTTAATAGACAGCCCGGTTCGGGAAGACCTAAAAATTCTACACCCTTGCAAGATGATGCTTTGGTAATGCACTTGAGGGAAAATCCTTTCGATAGCGTAGTTGATGCAGTTGCAGCTAGTAATTACCCTGGGTCTTTACGCACAGCTCAGAGTCGTGTAAGAAAATCGGAGTTGCGTTGTCGTTATGCTGCTCGCAAGCTAATTCTCAAACAAGAACATAAGGAAGCACGTCTAGGTTTTGCTTTGGAATTTTTTGTTTTTGATATAGATTTTTGGAGAAATGTCATTTTTACTGATGAGAAAATATTTCAATCAATGAATTGTGGCCGAGTTAGAGTGTATCGTCCCGCAAACACACGCTTTGAAGAAAAATACATTAGTAATAATGATAAAAGTGGACGATTTTCGGTAAATATGTGGGCGTGGATATCTATACACGGACCAGGTGTTTTGTGGCATATTGAAGGCAGATTTAACGCCAATTCTTACATACAGATACTTGAAAATGTGATGCTACCTTCCGTCGCCCATTTCTTTCCGCAACAGGATTACATATATCAGCAAGACAATTGTCCAATCCACAAAGCCAATAATATCACCAACTGGTTTACAGAAAATAATATAAATGTTCTAGACTGGCCAAGTCGAAGTCCAGACTTAAATATAATAGAAAATGTTTGGGGGTTTTTAGTAAAAGTCATTGAAAAGCGCAATGTTAGACCCAGAAATTCAGAAGAATTATTAAATGTGCTAAATGATGCATGGGAAACTATCTCTGAAGAGTACTGTATCAATTTATACAATTCATTGCCTAGAAGATTTAACGAACTTATACGCAAAAACGGCGCCATTATTAAATATTAATTTTTAAATGTTTCTATTATTTGGTTGTATTGTTGAAACTTTAATTTAATTTAAAGATGTTTTACAGATGTTCTTTTTTGGAAAAATAAATGAACTACTCTATTCTTTTTGTCAATCTTTCGGAAACTTTTCGTAAACTAATATTTCCTCGTGAATTTGCACGCAGTGTATTTACCTGTTATCCTGTCATAAATCAAATTGACATAAGTTACAATTACATTAGAGTAATAAAGTTGTCCTATTTTTTATTTTCGTCAACTGTACATCAAATTCTGCCATTATAACACACCCTGTATAAATAGCCTTTTACCCGCCTCCCCCACTTTATTTTTTTTTTAAATTGTATATAAAAAAATAAATATGATTTGGCATCCCTTCTAATGTCAAACCAATCCATGTGATTACAATAACAATGACAGGAACGTCAATGAACAAATGTCAGTGCTATATGACAGAAACGAAAAGTAATTTTGATAATATTAGAAGAACAATAAGTCTCAAACACGCGTTATTATTGCTAATTATAAGTATGATATCATCTACTTATTCTATTATTCTATTTCGAGAAGTAAAAAAGAAATGTATATTTTTTTTATTAGGTACATACATTTGTTCATTGGCGTTCTTGTCATTGTTATTGTAATCATATGGATTGGTTTGACATTATAAGGAATGCTAAGTCATATTTCATGGGAGCGGCACACTTCAGTATTTATGCTCTAACTGCATACATTTTTCGGGACTACTTTTTGAGAACATTTCGTATCATAATAATAAAAAGATACATATGACTGTATTTATAAGCCTGGCAGCTACCGAAACCTTGCGAAAAAAAATAGGGCTGCAATTTAAAAAAATAAAGTGGGGGAGGGGGGTAAAAGGCTATTTATACGGGGTGTGTTATAATGGCAGAATTTGATGTACAATGTCGTCACATTTCCACTGGATTTTACTACATCTTTCTATCTCTATTAGTTTCCGAGTAAATGCGTGGGAAAATAGATGTGGGACACACTGTACATATAGTCTACAAGCTAGAGTTTTACTATTTAATAGCATAAAGGAATATATAGGTATTTATCGTTATTTTTACAAGAATTAAAGAAAAACCATAGTTCATACTATGGAAATCACAATAAAAGTAAGAATAGTGAATTTGCATGTTACTTTTGCTTCTTTTGCTGTTTCACCTTAGGCATTGAAAGGGTATTCCCTTAAGAAGTCCCATTTTAAATTTCGCGGGATCTTTGATCTGTTGAATAGAAAGCCTTTATCGAATATTTGACATTGCAAAAAAAAAAAATATACGATTTGCGATGGATGGCACGATACATGCTCTATCAATGTATACCAAAATAGTGAAATTTCATCATAGACACGAAATTTCGTCGAGATAATGTTTAGTCCATATGAATCACCTCACAAAGCCATTTTAAAGCTAATCGCCAAATTTGAGCAAAATGGCAAAGCTACTGACGTAAAATTGCCAGTTCTAACTCTTACCGTAACGCCAGCGTAAAACATTGTCACTGTTGCCGAAAGTATCGCAGAAGTCCAAGTTTGTCTATCCCAAGACGTTCACAGTAATTAAGAATCTCACAGACCAGCCTTCTGCATAAAGATCTTAACCTACATGATTATAAAGTGCAACTGACACAGAAATTGAAGCTAGGTGATCATAAACAATGCTAAACTGTCGTTTATTGGGTGCTGCAATTGCAGGCATTACCTGCCTGCAGTTGCTTGATTTTTTAGAAAAATTGTTTTTAGCTACGAAGCCTACTGCTATGCTTACTTCCATCTCAGCAGGTTCATCCATAGATAGAATTGCCACAACTGGGGTTCTGAATATCCAAGGCCAATAGTCAACAAACCTCTTTATCCCCAACTTAATGTTTTTGAGAATGATGCTGGTGCTGCGATTACAGTCAATGCGAATCGCCATCGTAGAATGCTAACTGGCCTCCTTTAGCTTATATTAGACAAAATTGAGATAGACAATTTTTATTTCTAACAACATAGCGCTACGCGCCACACAAGCTTCGAAACACTTGCAGTGTTGCGTTAGAAATTTCCTGGACGCGTTATTTCGCGAAACGCGGATATAAATTGGCCCCTAGATGGTGCGATTTAACTTCGCTAGAATTTTTCTGTGAGGCTATGTGAAGGAACGAGTCTACGCTGATATCGCGCAAAAAATTTCAGCCCTCAAAGCCAATACTCGTTATTCGACAAATATACCCAGAGTTGTGCGGAAATGTTATGCAAAACTTCCTCAAAAGAATGAGCATTTGCAGACAGAGCCGAGATGAGCATTTACTGAATATCAGTTTCCACCAGTAATTGCAGAGCTTGTACTTTGAATTTTCGCACTATTTCAGATTAAATAAATGTTTCTTTTAAAATTAAAATGGGACACCTTGTCTTTTATATATTATCTTTGTTTTTATTTCGCGTTTTATTTAGTGGTAATCGTTCCAAAAATATTTTGCAATTCTTAATGAGTGAACACATGAAAAAAGCAACATGAATATTTCTAGAAATAAATAAGTGAAAACATAAAAGAACGAAGTATCCAATTACGGCAAAACAATGAAAATTCGTTAGGATCCACCTAACGGCGAGTAATCGCTTTCTTTTTCTACCTTTCAGCAGACGCGATGCACGAAAACACGTCTGATGGAAATTCCGAGCACAATTCCTCCGGCGACGAAGATTCTCAATTGAGGTTGCGATTGAAAAGAAAACTCCAAAGGAACAGGACCTCGTTCACCAACGAGCAAATCGACAGTCTAGAGAAAGGTACCTTCTATACTGTTATTCCTGGCACATTAGATGTAGCCTATATGAGTAAGAATATCGAAATGTTACATTTTCTCTCATGCTAGTAGTGTTGAATTAATCTTAGTATTCCCTTTTGCAGAATTCGAAAGGACGCATTATCCGGACGTATTTGCTAGAGAGAGATTAGCGGAAAAAATTGGATTGCCTGAGGCACGTATCCAGGTAACAATTTTTTTACAAATAAGTATTAAATGAATAGAGTGAACAGCAAATCAACATATTCATTTAAGAATACAGCGTTTTTCATTTTATTTTGACCACTACTTACTTGCATTAGTATTACATCTACAAAAAGCAAAATCAAATAAACGTTGTAGTGAAAAATATAAAAATTGCCTTAAAATTAATTACAGTTATAAGCAGAAAAGCATTATTTAAAGGTTATAGTGTTCCACCTCTACCGAATAAAAAATTGACAACTATCAAAATTACATGTAGATGGCGCGGTTAACAAAACATAGTTTTGATTATTCTAATTTTCTAGTAGAATATCTTCAGATTTTAAATAACCTATATTATATACGATTATTTTAATTAATTAGTGACTTATTTTGTTATATAAGAACAGAAGATATTCTGAGTTAGAAAAAAACGATGCTCTGAAACTGATATGCCAGAATAAAATAATCTAGTTTTTATTTTATTAGCTGTAAATTTGTAATTTAACATGGATTATACTACAACCGAAAAAGTAGAGATATTCTTTATTTACGTAAAAACTAATAAAAACAAATATGCTGCAAAGAGAGATTATATGGGACTGCATCCAAATTTACAAACTTCTTCTGCAAACCTTTGCAGGTGTTTACTGTCATGTAAGAAATAATGAAAGGTTTGCACGAAAAAAACGTCAGGTCAGAGTAAATGATGAACACCTTAATGCGCTGCTTTGTTTGGAAGGCGAAATTAAAGTTTTTTTATTAACTTGTTTAATCAACTAAATAACTTGTTTCTTAATTTCATTATAGAAAATTCGCAAAGCAGTTTCATAACTGCTGTAGTAGCGTTAGTAAAAAGCATCTTCACAATCCATCGAACTTTAAAATGATATGACTACGAGTTGTATAAAATATTATCGGTCAAAGAGCACACTGCGGTTCATAAGAGAAAAAGATTACAGTTTTGCCAACAAATAATTAGAAGTTTTAAACAATGACCATAACTTCTTTAACAAAATTTTATGGATAGATCAGAAAAAATGATAGAAAGGAAGAAGTAATACAAATAAAAAAGTCTTGCAGGAGTCATTACACGTATGATGGAGAATTTTCAAAATAAGGTAGCTGAGCCAATTTTTTATAATTCCAAATTAACAGGGAAATATATTTGGAAATTGTACCATTAGTAAATGACTTACTGCATAACTTCCCAAGAAATCAATTAGAAAACATGATTTCTCACCAAGACGGAATACCACCGCAATAATGTTTTGTCGGTTCGAGGGCATTTAAGCAATCAATTTCCCGTTTGGATTGGTAATGGTAAAGCTATTAAATGGCCACCCAATAGCCCCGACTTAACTAGTGACGTTAATTGTTGCTTATAGGGCTGCTTTAAAGAAAACGTGAATTGCGATTAAATGCAAACATAAACACTATTAGAGAGAAAATTCAAGAGGAAATTGATAATCTAAATTCTAAACGAAAGAAATAATAATTGCATTTCTAGTGCTATACAAAACCTAAGAAGACGATATCAGTTATGGATCCTAACAATGGAGGTCACTTTGAGTAGTTCCTTTAAATTTAAATTAAATGCGGATAGCTTTTGTCAAATATATTGGATGGTTTTGCATTTATTTCCTACTAATTACATATCTTAGTCAAATGACTGGCTAATTATTTAAAATAAATGTAATATTATATATTCGGAGTTAGGACATGAAGGGCTATGCAAAAATTAAAAAAAAGAGACAGGTTCTCCCATTGAAAAATATAAATACAGGGTGTTTTGAAACATCGTTTAAAGATTTTAAGGGCATGTAGTACGATCGAAAATAAGGTTAAAAGTCATAATAAACATATGTTCACAAATCAACCTTTTACGAGATAACAGCGAGTGTTCCTAGTAGTACATGGATATAACATATCCCAGTAAACAGGTGCTTATCAGCTATTGTTTTATGACAGTTCAATTTGACGTTTTGTGCAATTTGTAGCAATTGCAATGGTTGCGTATTCTAATGCTGAAATGAGCGATATGGTGTTCATGTACGGTCGTGCTAACGGGGATTCTTGACAAGCACGTCGCTTCTATGCTGAAACGTTTCCTGATCGCCAATTGCCTTCGCATGTAATGTTTCAGACGGTGTTTCAACGACTAAGAGAAACTGGTTCGTTTGAGAAGCGGTCTTCTGATACTGGACGGCAGAGATTAGCATGTACTCCACAGATAGAAGATCGAATTTTGAATATTATTGATGAAAATCCCGAAACTAGTCTTAGAAGAATTTCGACTCAAGTGGGTGTAAGCAGCAATCTTGTTTGAAGAACTCTTCATGAGCAACTCCTATACCCCTACCATATCCAACGGGTACAAGCCCTTACTGCTCCGGATTATGAAGCGAGAAGGGCTTTCTGTGAGTGGTTTTTGCGAACAGCTGCTGATCGGCCAGATTTCGCTGATAACATCTTTTTCACTGATGAAGCTGGTTTTACTAAAAATGGAATATTCAATTTCCACAACAATCACGTTTGGTGTGACGAGAATCCTCATGCTACCGTTGAAGCTCGGCACCAGCAACGTTTCTCTCTAAACATCTGGCATGATAGGGGAACGGTTGTTAGGACCGATTGTTTTGCCACAACGCTTAACAGGTCCTGCATACCTGGAGTTCTTGGAAAATACTTTACCTGAACTTTTGGAAGATTTACCTATAAATCTAAGACTGAACCTCTGGTTTATGCAAGATGGAGCTCCACCGCATTTTACGCGTGCTGTAAGGGAACATCTTAACAATGAATTTCCTGGGAGATGGATAGGGCGAGCAGGTCCCATTGCTTGGCCTCCAAGGTCTCTCGATCTAAACCCGTTGGAGTTTAGTATCTGGGGTTATTTGAAAAGTTTAGTGTACGCAACACCGGTAAACGATCTTCCAGAGTTGCGCCAACGAATAGAACACTGTTGCCAGATAATACGAGAAAAACCCTTGATTTTTGAAAGAGTGCGCGCTTCCTTTGAAAGCAGATGTAGATCCTGTGTCGAAATGGAAGGACGTCATTTTGAACATCTTCTTTAGCTATAATCTATTTTATGTTAAAATACAATAACATCTTAATAAAAACCGCTAAAGCAAACTTATTCTGCATTTGCGATAAAATCGCTGTTATCTCGTAAACAATTAATTTGTGGACATATGTTTATTATGACTTTTAACCTTATTTTCGATCGTACTACATGCCCTTAAAATCTTTAAACGATGTTTCAAAACACCCTGTATATATCTCGTTGATTTCTACATACAATTCTGATAATTATCTCTTTTTTAATCAATAGAGGTGGAACACTACAACTTATATTTAAAATATTTTTCTTGTACCTGCAATAGTAACGGAAATAAGTAGTGGTCAAAATAAAATGAAAAACCCGGTACATACTTTAAATTAAGAACTGATTAATGAAGTCGTACTTCAAATACATTCGTATAATTTTAATATAATCAAATAATCCACCTCTCGTTACGTTCGGTTAGATTAATATTCGAAAGACTTACATTAATGTACACACATTTTTTCGTAATTAAATAGAATGTAATGAAAGAATATTAAATTTAATACATATTTACGCACCTTGTAACAAAAAATATAGCGGTTCCTATATAAATGTATATATGCATACACATTTTAAGTAAATCATTTAAGTTATGAACTTGCGTTAATTAAAGTAAAACTGGAAGCAAAAAGGTTTTGTTATATATATTCATTTGAAATGTAAAAGGACAAATGTAAGCAAATGTATGTGAAATTTAATTAATGCGAGAGAAATAATTTAGCAACATAAAGTCTGCTATTTAACTAATAGTATACATGCTATCAGCGGCAATAAAAAGTAAAAAATTCCAATAGGATAATTAATAATTCCCTTGCATTAAAATTTTATTTGGCGGAAATTATGTTACAGTACAATTTTACGAGAATTTTTATGAAGAATTTGAAGAGACAAACCCATATACACTGAGTTTGTCTTTTTACAAGAAAGAAACAATAAAAGCGAATATTTCCCTTTAAAAATGAAATTAAAAAAAAAGTTCAAATGACACCGAATTCTTAAAGCAAATATACCCAATTATCCAACGTTTTCCTTTCTATTTTTTCTTGTGAAATTAATTCAACTGGCGCCTCCGCCAAAGTTGGATATGCTAGTGAATGCTCACAGTTAGAGTGTATTGAAATTAAATCAATTAACACATAGTAACATCTCGGTGTTGATTAGTATTATGTAAAATAAAGAACAAATGATATTTAATTTTCTATATTGAAACAATTATCCGTTTTCTAAGAGTGTTGGATATCACCTGATCGAGTTGACAACCGGCAGACGCTTTCCTTACCCCTTCATATTAATATATGTATACACTCATAAAAGCGAGTTCTATTAGTATGGGATATATATGCATCGTATATTTTTGTTGTGTGAACGGTATAATTGATGAATAGAGTTGGTATGTCTTCCCTCGGGCCAGGGCCGCATTGAGTACGCAGCATACCCACCAGTGTAATGTAATAAAACATATGAAGCGTAGAATTATATGTAAGTCAGCAGATCTTGATATAAGGCGATGATGGATGTGCGAAAGGAAAAAAACGCGACCAGCAGTTGCTGCAGTTACTGATGAATTTCCTGCTTTATATTAGGTATAATGGTGCTAAGATATACTGTAAAGTTTACGATCAACCGTTGTGCTGGGATAAACGTGATTGTAAAAGAAATATGAAAAGTATGCAACACCAAAATAAGATTTCGATTTTATTCAATTACGACAAATTTGTGTTGACGTATGTTTAGATCCGTTGTGTATTTCTAACGATCATTTCAATTATGCGCGTATTATATCCCTAGATGTTGAGAGGTAATTTTCTAAATATAAGATTAACTTTTCATAGCGGCCTAAATTGTTCTCTCAAACAAATGTTGAAACTTACATCATGCTGCTGATTTTTTATCTGTTTTATTCAATTCGCGCTACGCAACAACAGCTGTAAATAAGGTAATTGTGCTATTTATAAAATATAACACAAATGATATAAATAACGCACGCATCGCAAGGTTGCGCGTTTGTGGGTACATTTACCTTGTTTCGATCCTGGTCAGCGGGAAAAGTATCCCAACTCTATTAATGAACTAACGAAGGGCATATGGAAGTTATCGACATACAACAAAGTAACTTACCATTTCTGTGGAAGTTAAAAAATTGGCAATAGTATAAAATATCATTTTGATATATAATTCAAAACTTTCATTTTGAGAAAAGTAGAATAGCTAGGTCGGTTCCGATTGAAAATTTCGCTTAAGATTGTCGTGCAAATTCACATTTTATTTATACCACTGCCTACTCCGCTATTGGCAGTATGATTAGTTGGGAGTCAGGAAGACTAGAAGTATGTTAAATAGGGATTTTTATGGTAGCTGTTTCACCTCTCCCCGTGGTGGAGATGGCGTATGAGCGCGGGCGCGGTTGATGACGTAAGGAGGCACATTGAGCAGCTCTAATGATAACTAGAAACAGCCTGAACAGTTTAACTGAACAGCTATAACCTCCTCCAGGAGCAGCTCCTGTTCTTCTTGCTGTTTTATGAGCTATTCAGCCTCCCCCTAGAGTTGCTAGAATGATTTCTGGAGCTGTCAGAACGTTCCTAGAGCTAAACTTGTTCCTGACTGTTGATGCTATTGCGCTTTCCTTACCTCAACGGGCTTCCGTGTGCACTAATGTCATCCCCTCCATAGGGCACCCTTCCTGGTGAAGTACTTAGGGGTCCTAAGATGGTACACCTGTCTTAAGATGAAGTTGACTGCTGATCCTCATTCCGACATGCTGTCAATAGCAGGATAGATAGTGGAGTGGTTAAGGTGTGAATCTGAAGCCCTATGGTAAATCATATGAAATTTTGGGGGCCATAAACAGAGTAGCTATTCAACTGCAAAAAGACTAAAATGTTAAACTGTTTGTACAGATCGTCTATATGGCATATGGCAGTTTTTAATGAAATGCTGTTGTATTTTTCAATCCTTAATATAGTTATACTTTGGTATTTACTATTTACCCCTGCTGCCATATAACTTTTAACTAGGAAAAAAAGCTTTATAAATTGAAAACAGTTAAGAAAATATATGTGTATAAAGTTTTCTCTGTGTGATTGTTACAGTATTGAGCTGATAAACTAACGTGACAGTGGTGGCATACGTAAACCAGTGGATGGGCAAACCGTTTAATCTATAAAATACATTGTTGCCAAATAGGCCTAAAAAAAGAAAACTTTACTACTACTTTTTACGATTCCTCTTTTTTCAATGTCCCGCAGAGAACATCATGTACCAGGCCGTTACAGCCTTTACTGAAATAACGCTTGTCTTGATAATTTGCTTTTGATTGTATATTTTTGTGCAAGCCAATATAGAATTTATTTCTACAACGTAGTTTGAAGCCAATTACATATTATTATAACATTATATAAATAGAGGCAACTTTAATCTGAATTGAAAATAAACACAGACGGCTAACGAGCAATTAATTTATTTTCTTTTTCTTTCAAAATCCAACATTTTGACCAACTATGGTCTTTTTCAGACTATCAAATTTTAAGAACAATTAAAATTAACAATATTAATAATGTTTGGTTAAGAGAAACATAGCTGTCGAATTATGTAAAAAAGAAAGTCAAAAGACTGTGGTAATCGTAAGGGTCAATTACATAATTGTTAGTACTAATCATAGATTACAATTTGACAATTGTGTAGGTAATTGACCCTTATAGTCACCACAATTTTTTTACTTACTTTTTTAAATAATTCGACAGGTATGTTTTTTTCTTAACCAAACGCTATCAATATTGTAAATTTGAATTATTCTTAAAATTTTATAGTCTGAAGAAGACCATTGTTGGTCAAAACGTTACTCGTTGGATTTTGAAATAAGACGAAAATAAATTAATTGGTGAAGTTATCTGTCTTTGTTCATTTCTAATTAGGTATCAAGAGCGTAAGTTTATTTCGACTTAATCTTAATCGGAAAATTCAACAAAACATATAAACAAAGAAATATTGTGAGAACCATCAGATAATTTCAGCTTTCTTCATTGATTATTTTCATAACTAAACTGGTAC
Source organism: Cetonia aurata (assembly GCA_949128085.1). Lineage (NCBI taxonomy): Eukaryota > Metazoa > Arthropoda > Insecta > Coleoptera > Scarabaeidae > Cetonia > Cetonia aurata. The sequence continues at coordinate 8,605,135 of OX421885.1, forward strand.
AATTGTTTAAATTAAAATTGTAGATATTTACAGATTTCTTTTATAGCTTCAATTTTAACAAACCTATACTTTTGAACTACTAAGTTTTTATCTTAAACTTTAAACCACATTTTCACTATTACTAGGAGAGGTATGGATGGTAAATTCACTATCGTATGATATAACAAAATATTTTGTATTCGGACTGATAAAACCATCTAGTAATAAACTTTGCTAGAATAATATTAGCTCATATTTCAAGTAAGCTAACTTATTTTCGGTTTATTACATCCTATCAGTTTCAATGACTGTAAACAAATCTATTTTGTTTCCGTTATTATTACAGCTAACTGATGTAAACAATTCTAATACATCCACTATACATCAGAAATATTACAGACGTTATGATTTGTCGTATCAAAACGTATATGCGGAATTTTCTTTCTCTACCATCGTGATATAAACGCCGCTCTCGTATTCTTTTTATTTATGTAGCTAGGTGATGACATAGCCAATATTGTAGGAACTGACCATATATATTACAGCACGGTCGGTGGGCACAGTAACAATCCACTCTTTTTTCACCCCGTCTCTCTCTTCCTTCTGTGTCGGCAATAAATCAAAAACAATTGTATCTGGAAAATATGTTCCAGGATAATAAAAAAGGAACTTTTATTGTTGTTCTTCCATATTTCAATTCTGATTCGGAATGGTAACAAAGGGAAATGCTCACGGAAAATGGCAAAAATGTTTTTTTCTTTTATTTTTTTTTTGCGATTACAATCATCGTTCACCTCGCATTTTACAAGGTACGTATTTCGGTTTTTATTGCCGTGTTTATTACAGAAGTTGTAAAATGTGTTTCTGCCAATTAATGGCCGTCTGCAATGTCTTTTCATCAAACAGGCTTGAATTTCAATCGTCATCGTCCGTTTGCAATTGCTCTTTCAAATTGGCTTTATCCTAGTATTCTAATATCGTAAAAGTGTGATAAAAGTGGTTTTATGGTAATGTGAATACAAACTTTAAAAAAGTGTAGATATAATAGTTCGAAGTTACTATGTCCGAAGATGTATGGTAAATTCGGAACTAAACACTTCTAATTTTGATTGGGACGGTAGCCATTTAAAGAAAGCTTTGGTAGTAAACTACGCTTCTGCAAGGAATTTATTGTACCTGCGGAGTTGTACTGAGAACATTACTGATTATACATATATAGTTTTTTTTTAATTAAAAAAAAATATAAAAAGTAGCTTAATTTACAACAAAAGAGGTTACTTTGGCATTAACTGGAAGGATCTAATTTGCCGCTTCTTTGCCAAATATCCTTTTCGGACTTTGTCAAGTATTTGCCATACCACTCTACCTTTTTCTTACCCTCACAATTCTCATAGAAAGAAAAAATAATTCAGTCACACCTAGTGACGCAATCTCATTTATGAAGATGAAATGTTAAGGAGGGTTGATGGATATTTAGTTGTTCCTTCGAGCACTGCTAAGCTCAATATTTATTTCTACGATAATGAAAGAATTTTATGGTCTACCGTATTACTGCAATCCCTGCGGTAGGTTTTTGTTTAATACCTTCTTGTTTGATATTAGTTTTCGGCAGCTCTTGGGAGAAAATTGGTTAGTCAAATCATATACTAATTTACTATTTCTATTCTTTTTTTACATTGGGACTTCATAACACATTTATTCCTATCAAATCCTTTTTAAAAGAACTGATCTAAATGTTTTTGTGTACAGAATGTAATTTCAAAAGCTTAAATTTTAAATTAAACACTGGAATCTTTCAAAATAAAAAAACATTATTTTTTTACCTTCCTTTTCGTAAAAGAATGTTTTTACTTATTTTCTGCGGGTATATGGTATAACTTTAACCAGTTGTTGAAGAGTATTTAAATATCTGATTATGCAATAAGCTACACACTAAAAAAAATACACTTTTCCTACGGAAAATTCTACTCGGAATGACTCCGATCTTTCCCAGTTAACAATTATTTATCGCCTAATCTGTTGACAACACATGAAACGGTAACCTTACAAGAGGCTCCGAAATTATAAAATTAATTAAGGTTTGCAACAAATTATTGACAAAAAAACAATTAAGAAACAGGTTAAAAATCAGACCTTGAGTTCTCGCAGGATAGTATAAAGGTAGGCACATAGGAAATTCCTCCAAGAGTTACTGTGTTCGATCAATCGGTGATCGAGGGGACTCTAACTTGAATTCCCACAGGAAAGTACGGATGTAGGTACAATACCGAGTGCGAATTCCGCCACGGAGTATTACTGCGTTCTATCAGTCCATGATTCAGGGGGTGAATGCCACGGAAGCCTCAACAAATCATTAAACTCCCAAAAATAGTTTTCAGCTAGCACGTGGTCAAATGCGATCCGAAGATCCGTGAATCCCCCCAATTTAAGAAAAATTGAAGATACACGAAAAACTAAACTATTTGTGGAATCCTGACAAGCTTACGCAGTGTACGTAACAATATTTCCAAATTATGACGCTATTACAACAATCTATACTGCAATTATCAAAACTTTTATTCAATTAACAGTTATCTAGTAAAAGAACTTTGCCACTTAAAAATCTCACCCTGTATATGTATCTGTACAGGGTTAAATAAATTTATTATTATTATTATTATTACAAAGCAAATAAAGTATTTTGCGAAATATTGAGAAATGAACAAATGAGTCGTCATTTACCTAACCCAGATCGCATTTCGCGTAATTTTGGTTAATAATAAAAATAATAATAGTATGTACATACGAATTTCGTCATTTTAATGAATTCTTTTTACTGTTTTTAATAATTTCTTCAAAACTAATATTGTATATAAGAAATAGAAAGGTTAATGTACAACTCCATATCATGAATGCCAAGAGTACCTAAAACGCGAAAATTGTTTACAAGAAACCTCGAGTCCACAGGAATGACAAATTCGTAAAGAAGGAGAATTCGGATTCACCGCTCGTTGAAGTGATCAATACCGGCAACAAACGAGGCTTGAAAACATGCGTCAACACCACGCTGGGTTCAATTCGGAATCGCTCGTCAATTTGCCCCCAATCTTCCTCCCTTTAGGCGACGACCCTGTACACCCTCGCGCTGCGCCATCACAGGACTCTCACTCCACCCTATACACGCATAGTACACAAAACTAACGGTGTACACGCGCTCGCCCGCTACCCCCTCTATACAAACATTATTTACATGCTATAATAAATATTATGATATAAAAGATATCAAGTACTTGGAAATCATATTGGACGCGCGTCTTCCCCGCATATTGGGTTTAATTTTCTGAGGACATTATTGGGTGGGTTTGTTTATCTATGTACGCACGGTATGTACATATTTGGGAGTGGAAGAGGCTGTAGGGTAAAGGGCGAATGATCAAATAAATAAAACCCTCGGGCAGTTGCAAGAGCGGAGCCTCTAAAGAAGACGTTGAGGAATCGAAAAACAGATGGAATTCATTACGGAATCATTTAATGTTTCTGAAACCGTATTTGTATACGGATAAAAGGCGAGTTTACAGCTTTGAAGAGATGAAAACACACGCTCTCAGTAATTTAGATAAAGTATCATGCGAGTGAAGCTGTGTACGGATCGTCTGGTTTCCATTCAAGGCTCCTTCTACTTATCCAAATTAAAAATGAAACTTTTTTTTTGTGCGGTACTCTATTCATCGCGAAAACGTTTTTAATTTCGTGCGGTTTTTTTTTTTCTTTTTGTTGTCGTTTGGTTGAATATGTGCGCGCAAGTACCACATAAAAGATGAAGAGCATCTGAAGATCCTGGTCTTCGCTTCGCAAAGGCTAACGATCTTTTTACAAAATGTAATGGATTTCCTTTTGAAAGAAAAAAGGCAAAACGTTTTTACCATAAATGCCGTGCATTCGAGTTTAATGATTTACTGATGCCAAAGCCCATATTCATAATTAAAAAGCTAGAGAGAGGATTTTATTTATATTCATTGTTTAAATTTTTATAGTGGATATTTTTCGCAGGTATGGTTCAGTAACCGACGGGCGAAGTGGCGTCGAGAAGAAAAGCTACGAAACCAAAGGCGCGCCGTAGAACAAGTAACAGTGAGTCCGCCTGTTTCAGCGGGCAGGCTTCCAATAAACTCAGGATTCAATTCAATGTACTCATCTATCCCTCAACCCATAGCAACGATGGCTGATACTTATAGGTGTGTATATAGGTATATATTACATTAAACTTTTTTCTTCTCTGAAACTTGTTAAGGTCTACTTTGTACTAAATACTGAGTTTTTAAATTCTTAATGAATGGCAATATTAAAACAATAACCTATACTTTTTTACGATCGATCTAATGTATTTTTCGATTTTTGCAATAACATTTTTATTTATAAGGCTTAATTTTTTTTTACAAAGTAATTTATAGGTATACATAATTTAGAAAGAATTTCAAGAATAGTTAACATTAATACGCAACTCTTACATTATATGTTAACGTTCATGAGGGTACGGACAGTTTCGTTCAGACTATCAGTTATGCAGCATCTGTATTTCGACTAAACAAAGGTGTCTGTCGGAATCCCAGTGACGTGATATGCTTCCAGCGGTCACGTCATGTCAGCGGCTGCGGAGGGATTACAATGTCTGAAGGGACAGCTTGAATCCTGCTACTTAACCGTACAAGGCATTCTCGGGCAGGGGGGCTCGTCGCGCGGCAGGACATTGAAAATACTCCGGGAACAAGACGTTTCAACCGTGATTAAAAAGCAAAAAAAAAATAAAATAAAAAAAGAAACGAAAAAAGAAAACTGGACTGCTACTGTTGTACTTACGAAATTCTGGTTTTAGAATAAATGTAACTGTATAAACTGTAGTACGCAATAGGAGTCGCAAGTCTCAATAGAAAATTTGTAGAACTAAATATGAATTAAACTAAAACGTTTATACATATGTAAAATGTAAATTACTAGGTGCGTTAATCGTAATTAGTAAATATAATTAAAATCATTTTATTGTGATTTAAATTCTTAAATGAAACACATCTTCTATGAAAATTTTAATTCTGACGTTTCGTCATTAATATTATAGTTTTAGAATATAAATAATTTTGTGACATTATCTTGTCAAAGAAGTAGATATAAATAGTTCTGTTTGTTTTTATTTCTGTTATGTAGTATTTGATTTAGAAACTTAATTTTTGTGGTTGCGTTAGTTAAACTATAGAAAAATATAAGTTTCAAAGTTTGTCAATTTCTTGTTTCATTAATTGAATGTATGATTTTTTCCATTACATGTTTTTTAAGAAAATAGTATTAGAATATTTATAACCTTTTAATCTTTCCGAAAGATGTTGCATTACCTTATTTTTATTTGTACCTGTTCGGGACTACTAATTTGTAGACCGATGCGCCGGGGAGAGAACACAGAGAAAGGGCTGAATTGTTTTAAGACGTTTATTTTCAAATAATAAATTCAGTATTTACACTATATACATAACATATCATATAATTCTCTCTCATAAAAATAAAAAGTATTTTCAGTATTCCGTTTGACGTATATTGCTATACGTATGTTAGTATTTGCTAGTTTACCACCTTTATAATATGACAAAGTTTGTATATATGTGTATATGTGTTGGACCTGGTATCCGACGTTGGCTGAGTGCAACCGTTGAAATATACGCACGAAGCGCCGAACGGTCACCGAATACCTTTCCAACTTCTCTTCGTGCTCAGCCCTCTATATAAGCGACGATGACCGGGACTGCAGTTCGTGAGTCACAGCCCGCAGTATGCGAGCTCGCTGCTTGTCGATTCACGGCCGGCGGCTCGGCTCTAGGCATCGGCGGTTTTCGGCGCAGCGCGGCGGCTGCTTCGTTGCCTTGTGCATCGCGCGCTGTCGAATGGAGAAGTGACGGACGGCAACGGCGTTCGGGCTTCGACGATTCCTCGGACTGCGGAGCGCTGTCGGATGATGATTTGAACGCGTACCACGATCGCGAGGCGGCAAACGGGCGACGGTACACTTTTCCGACCGTAAGCACTAGGCGCGGCACGCTCGCCTAAGAATGTTCTTAACAGTACCTATCTAAATACTTGATTACAATTTTGACATGGTACTTTATAAATAACATGTGTTTTTTATTGGTGTGATGTCCTTAAGTGTTGAGTAAAGAAATTTTAAGTTATTATAATTTTGATGTACAACTTTAGGGTTGTATGGAATTAAAATTTTGTTTATTTTTTCTGAAAGATTTTGAAGATATGGTAATCAAACATATTTAATGTTTGAATTGTTTTCTTGTTGTAAATTTGTGTTCGTATTATTATGTTTCGATAACCTGTGCTTGAAGATTTTGTTATAGCTATATAAAATACCCTTAAAAAAACATGCAATTAAAAAATCATACATTCAATTTTAATGAAAGAACGAAATTGTAAAGCAAGATATATTTTAGAAATTAATTTTGCAAATTAAAAAAAAAATCAATATTTCGGTTAACAATAGACAAGAACTCGTGACGAGAGATTGTTGACGATGGATGAATACTTGAGTTTGTGTTTGGGCTATTTCCATCGTTCGTCCCCCCAATTGGCCGAGTGTGTTCGATTGGTAAATATTCGGAATTTCGATACCGGGTTCAAATCAAAGAAAATTGGTCCTCGGACATACATATGTGTAAAATAAATTGCAACAATGAGTTTGACAAGAAGCAGCCCTTCTCAGGGCTACCCTGATGACGGCAGTAAACGAACTGCCTAAACGTCGGATCATCAAAATCCAACAAACGATGGAAATAGCCCAAACAAAATCTAAAACAGACAAGAAATTGACAACCTTTCGAATATACATTTCTATAATTTAACTAACGCAACCACAAAAATTAAATAATCAATAACTATAGCAGAAATAAAAACAAACAAAATTATTTATGCTTATTTGACAAAAATGTGTTCTTTTAAAACTATAAATTTTTATATATATTTTACAATAAGGTATTTATACTTAACATATAATTGTTATTATAATTTTTACTTATAATGTTATTTCACCGTTTATACCTTGTAAAGTCATTAATATTAATGACGGAACGTCAGAATTAAAATTTTTATACAAGAAATGAGTATGTCATTACATAGTCCACATACCAAAGAATTTTAATCGCAATACACTGAGAACGGGCAAGAGAAGATTCAAGAATAAAATCATTTAGTTTTTGCTCTAAGGCTACAATTCTTTTAACTCCAATGTCTCGGAGTCTATTCAATAAATTTTCTTCTTTTTATTGTTAGTCTGATTTTATTCAGAAATGTTTGTATTAGATACTGTCTTATATAAACTTATCATTTTTAATATTGAATTAAAATTCCTCTGAAATTAGACGGCGGATTTCACTGATCTTTCTTTATTTCATTCCTCCAAATTACTATGTATTTACAGTTTATGATTTTTTATATACTTATATCTCATAGTTAATTTTTTATCGATCTATCTATTTTATCTAAGAAACCCCTCTCGATAGATTGAGTTCGCGTCCTCCTGGAACCACCTAAGCCTTACTTCGAGACGGCTACACACAAGTTGGTTAGACATTCAGATCGTATTGTTATCATTATCCCTTTTAAGGGTCAAGATCTCCCATGCCATAACTGCTACTCTCTCCACTTCATCTCGCTTTTCAACATTATGTTGACTAGATTTTTCGGTTGATGCACCCGGTACCTTTGGTCTTTGTGCGGACCATATTGGACATTCAAAGGCTATATGCTCCACTGTGTCTACAGCCAGCCCCACACACATGTGTCCAACAAGTGGAAATGCTGAAATATGCTCGAAAACACCCATGCCTTGTCAGCACCTTGGCCAAAATGAAACATACTTCACCGCGTTTTCGCTACTCCACGGTCCAAGAGCCTTGATAATCCTCCTGGTGCACATTGCGGAGGATTCCTCTCTACAAGACTGCTCCTGCCATTCCATCATAATTTCATTGATTGAGGTCATCTTGCTTGTCCCGTTTCTCCGCATCAGCACTTGATGTTATGCCACAATATCTATTGAAGGAGTCTTGGCAGAACGAGCAGCTGTCCTATATGCCTTTCTTATAAGCAGTGCTGTATTTCTTTGTACAAATAACACCCTTTGTTTGTAGTAGGCTTTAATCCATTGCGCGTACTCATATTGAGGTACCGTATAACATAATTCACTGCACAATTGCGGCATAAATTCGTTTGCTATCATCCTTTGAGCCATACACTCTAGGCATTGATGCCCTGATCTTATATTCGTTAAAGCTTTAGTTGCTTTTTCGGCAGATCTTCTCCGCAGTTTCTGCCGCTACCACAACGGGTACATCATCTGCAGGATTACACAAAATGGCTGCAAAAGGCAATTATGGCACAAAAATTCGAAGAACTTCGCCGTAGTATACGTTCCACAGGATGAGTCCTAAGCAGATCCCTGTGGCACTCCACAAGGATAAGAAGCGAGTTATTCTTACTGTCTCCGCTGACATAAAGAGGTCTCCCTTGGAAATAGCTGGGTATCATGTTATGGAGGCAAGGTGCGATCTTCCTTCGTCTAAGTTCGTCAAGAATACCACGGCAAGGCCCAGAATTAAAAGCATTCTGTACATCAATTGTGATTGCACCTAGCTCAAGTGCCTGGACTAAAGGTGTCCACCTAACTTTATGAATGAATGAAATGAATGAATCAATTGTGATTAAGGCACATCTCCTTTTAACTTTCAAATTGGTCTCCTCAGAAACAATTTCGTTTCCCCAGGAGGGCTGATTTTGTGAAAGAGTTTGCATTTCGACAATTTTTAGGCCTCGAACTTAATAACAACTACAGTATTGTTAATTTAGAATACTTGCATTTAACTCATGCTCTTATGGTTTTATTTTTTTTACTCTTTGTAAAATTGAATTAGTCACTTGTTGTTTTTCAAAACTGCAAAATTTTACAAAAACTTTCGATGCTAGAACTGCCATCTCCATTCAGGCCAAAGAAAAATCCCATTGTATTAACTGCAGCTCATGGATATTTTTCTAGTTTAGACCTTTTTATAGACTCTCTAAAATTTCCAAAGATAAATTTCTATCTTAAGTACACTAATTCTTTAAAACACCAGAAATTGCTATGTTAGACTCCTTAAGTGTTTACGTTTACAAGCTCTTAAAGGGGGAAATGGCTCACTCGCTGGTGTTGAATATTCGAACAAGTTGTGTGGAGCTGAAAGCAGAGCAGAGAGGTGTCGAACTGTTTTGGGCGAAGAGTCATGTGGGAACACCGACAAAACGGTGGATATCTTGGCCAAAGCGGTGGCGGTTGACCAAGGTAGAATAGATAATAATAATTTTCTCAAAGTGAAGTTGGCGGTAAAATTAAAACTCATATCTTCTAAGAGAAATTGGAACTAACATGGCGGGAAATAAACAACGATAAGGATACTTACAAATTAGTACGCTAATACTCATGATAGTGTTTGTCAGCCTCGATGGCACGTAGTATATATACAGGTCTCTAGCTTGTTCGTGCGGTTTTGTCGTAGCGAATCTCAATCACTTGGTTTTAGGGTGTTCGTATTATGAATCACAGCGGCGTAAACTATTTAAAAGTTTGATACATTTGAATGTATCACTACCTACAGCGATCATACCAACCTTCAGATATAATATATACCGCACAAATTCGCAATTTATTACATAGGAAATGTAATATTCGAATATGAAACAAGATCTTACAATTAAACAAAACACAAAATAATAATGTGACTGATGTGTGTATATTATTATTGAGATACACATTTCTCTCAAAAAAGTTTGGAGATTTAATAAATGCTTTAAAAAGAAACTTAGACTTAAATCTGTTTTGTTCTGTGGAAGTTAGAGAAAAAATTCTTAAATATTAAGGAGTTTCTATTCTAGAGTATACTAACAATTTCAAGCTTTAGAGGTACTAATTTTATTTCTAGTGAAGTAGGTACATATTGAAAGTGCATCTTGAAGTTTCGAGTTGCTTTGATAACGCTATGAAGAAGCTTTCCTTTGTTTTGCTTGAAGTTCAATAAATGTTTCTGCACAATTTTAAAAAAATCAATTTAGAAGTCGTTTCTTTTTATTTTGGGGATTGTCGCCAGTAAGTTGTTGTAAGTCCGACAACTTATTGGCGGAATAAAGATTATTCCTCTGAGATGAAAATTACAGTAATAAATATAGTACGTAAAACTAACAATAAGGTTAATGTAAATTCTAAGAAATAATAATGCGAATCTAGTGAAACAAAATAAGATATTTTTAATTTGGAAAATATACGTGGATCTAAACAAAGTTCGAAGTATTATAAAGACTTGTGTTTACACTATTATTATTTTCCAAAATTTACTGTGCAGAAACAGTTTTTAAATAACAAAATAAGTATAGATATTTCTTTTTAATGGTACGGAACTCTCTTAACCGGGAATATTATTTACTTTCCAAAAGAAGAAAATAAAATTAAACTAAAAAGTGACACGAAAAGTCGCTTGTTAGGATATCTACGAATCGCTGTGTTTGACAAAGCATAGTTCATTAGACTCAGATAGACTACATAAAATACCCAACATTCCTATTTAAATGGAAATGAGGTAACGTGAGTGAAAGTAAATGCATCAGCTGTAAAGTGCAGAGGAATCAGTCAGCCGGTTGACGTCCTCCTCTGTATTGAGTTAATACATTACGGGCCATTACATCAAGGATTAATTAATCTTAGTTGCTTCCACGGATTTTGAACTATTAGTTACACAACCAATATTGATTTTGTTTTACATTAGGTAATTCTGCTAAACATATATGCTGTTTAGAAGTAGACGCAATAATTTTACCTTTATCTTTTTTGTTGCTAATTGGGACGTTACTCTGAAGATTTTTGAGCAATGTTCAAATTTGCTTGCAATAATTTCCCAGAAAGCCTAATATAAAATATAATTTTTTTGTTTCAGTTCTATGTCTGGTGGTTTGAGCAGCAGCTGCCTTCAACAGCGCGATCCAAGTGGATATCCGTACATGTTCCATGATCCACTTCACTCATTGAGCTCGACGTATAATTCCAGAGCAGCTGTGGCAGCTTGTAATCCTGCTGTTGCACACGCTCAGCCTACTACGCATCCTTCTTATGCACCATCAGGAACACCTACAACAGCTCCACCATCAACAGGTACAGATACGATTAATTATAGGCGGGAACTGTGATTGACGCGCACTCGATCTTAATGAAGAAGTAATTTTCTTGTACCGGGTAATTATTTTATTTAAGAGTATTTCAGCATATTCGAATTTAAATCAGTTAATACATGCTGAGAGGTGCTATTTCGAGACAACCCTTGTATATTTCGGATCAAGGAACTCGAACGTTTTGCCTCAGCAGTAAATTTCATTGTCCGTGATCAGTTTAAAGTGTCGGTGGAGGGTGGTTTTCCAATTCTCGGCTCGCCGAGCGTTCAATAATGTGCGAACTAAAGCGAGGGAGGGGATACCGTTGTTCTGGTTACAAGGTTCGTTTGGTGCCTCTCTCCTGGGAGCCCACTTAACCTCAGACTTCACGTACTGTCAGAATAAATACATTAAACAGTTTTACTAAACCTTGTGCCCACTTTTATCATTCAGTTGGGATTAGTTACTTATTTCTATATAGTTTTGTTTTGGTATGAACTAAAAATCAATGACCTTACAATAAATAAACAATTGTGAATGATAATAATTTCATGTTTACGATACGCGAATACGGGCTTCTTAATTTTTCATTTTAGAATCTTGCATTTGACTGATTTTTCTCATTGTCATTACTGTCATACTGCACACAACTGCTTCAGCTTGCGATCTGCAATTGCTTATTTTTCCTACGATTCAATTTTCTTCACTGTTTACAGTACGTTATTGGCGTGGCCCTACTATTGCAAAGGGTTTTTGAAAACTATTCTGCGTTCTTAATACGAATTTCCTAATAGATATTTAAGCATTATTAAGGAATAGAAAGAATACATTCATATCCATATTATATGTGTAGTAAAAATTAACGTTGAAGATAATAATTGTTTTGTTTCTTGTCGTAGAAGTTATATTGGGTGGCTCTATATTAATACTGAACTCAACTCAAAAAAAATGATAGTTCAGATAAAATATGAAGTTGAATTGTGAAAACTGTATTCTCAAAAGCTATTTCACACAATTATTACTAAAATATAGAAGTTCTTCCAGAAAACACGATAAAAATTATTTTCTTTTTGAAGTTCGCGTTAGATTATTGTAAATAAATGGTTATAAATATGCCTTCTAATGTTCCCTATATAGTGAATTAATTTATAGTTTTGGGCGTTATCAGTATTTTGTGATGTCGATATCGGAAACAGCTATATTTATCTAGTCGTAATATCAATGCTCCACTAGTCTAAGAAGTAACAATTCTCTTGTTATTTTACTGTTCTGTTTTTGCAATTGACTTATTCGATAATAATCCTACTAAAAAAAGCTGTGGAAGCAATCCGTGTTTTATTTAGAGTTAAAATTTAAACAGAAAGTGGAAGCTCTAGCAACTGTGTACGTTGAAGTACATCGTATTATTCAGCTGAATAAAGTCAACTATAAACAAATTATTTCCGACCTTTAACCAGCAAAGAAACACACAATTAAAATAGGTAGTAATTTTGTTACTAAAAGTTATAAGATTTCGTTCATTTCAACACTTATTTCTGTTCATAGACTAGTTATGGGAGTGAGTTTTTTGCAGCTGAACCCTAGCGAATGATGGTGAGGAATGTTGTATAGAAAAATTGTATATAACGCTTTTGTTAATACAATAAACTCGCATCGATCATTTGATTCAAGTCCTATTAAAATCCGCGTACCAGAAGTGCGTCAAAATATTTTTTGCAACTTGTGGCACCTACCTTCTTTTGCAGTAGGTACATCTCGGAAATCTCTATTTAATTCTCCTACTCCTACTCCTACAGTTTGTTATGTTTGATAAATGATTTGGTAACTTGCTATCCACATTTATTGCAAGGAAGAAGCCAGGGGCGGAACAACCACCGCTGCACTGGGGCTCACTCGGTTCACTCTTGTTGGTCTAATAAAACAATAAATGAAAGCACTTTTTTTTAGTTTCATCAATAATAATGATCTATTTTGGAATACTCAAATATTTTGTTTTTTTTGTTTGCAGTTGCGGGAAGGGAAGTGTACCTATTTATAAAATTAGCATCGGTGCCAATTCACATAAAGTTCCGCCTCTGCATGAAAGTATAATAGGAAATTTTCAAATTTTGATATAATTTTAAAAAAAGATAATTATTAAAATTGTCCAGCTGCATAAGAAGTCTTCCTCAAACTGGCTCCTTACTAGTGTCCGGCTTTGGCGAGCCTTCTTTCACAAACTAAAAAAGATGTAATCCGCTTTTTTACGGGCTACTTGCGCTATTATCTGACCAGCACAAGCCGTGTCAATGCACAATAATAGTAATAATAATTATTTAATCATTGTATCGCAGACATTTTCTATAATAATGCACAAATCGAAGCTACCCAAAAGTCGCGGTACGAGGTGATTAGGACCAGAGCGTAAGTTGCGCTTATGAAAATGCGGGTATTGGCGACGTTACTCATATTAAAATAAATAAAATATATCTAAATATTTGGGCGCCGAATTCATTAGAAAACCAAACATGAGAAAGGAGATTGAAAGCAGAATATTGAAAGGATATAAATCAACTCAAGAACGTAGATACTCAACAGTAAGCTGATATCTATAGAAGCTAAAGTGAGGGTGTATACATCAATATTGAGACTCATATAGTATTGCTTGGAGGAGGCAATCGGCCAATGTATAAAGGTGTTCCAAAAATGCTTGCTGTATACGAGAGAAAAACATATAAAGGAAAAAGAGTGGAGGGTGGATAGGGAAGAAGACCTAACAAATAATTACACATATCACACAACGAATCAGACATTGTGGGAATTGTGAAAGGACATATAGATTAAGATGGTTGGGTCATATGGAACGCATGATGAGTGGAAGATTACCAAAACAACTAGTGGAATACAGCGTGAGAGGCAAGAGGAAACGAGGAAGACCGAAAGTAAGATGGATGAACGAGCTGTTTAAGATATAGATTTATTGCAGAGAAAGTAAGAAACAGAGGAAAGTGGAGAAAGATAACCTACCAAGTGGTTAGCAGTGTTAGAAATACATAATAGTAGATACCTGTGTAAATAACAGCAAAATTGAATTCTCTCAAAAAATCGTGTCTCCTGAAAAATATCTTTTCTTAACTTTAAATGTTGTTTTCTCTACAACCAATCGAAATAACGCGATTACTTTTGTTTTTAATTAAATATCATTTTATATTGTGTGATTGGAACAGAGGGCTTTTAAAAATATTAATTCTAATTGATATTAAACATTCTACAGCGGACAATATGTGAAAACAATAAGTAATTAATTTACTAAAAAAGTAGGACATATAATATATTGAAAAATCCTCTATTCAATCGATTTAGCAACTAAAAAGGAACATAATCACTAAAGATTTTTAAAAATCACATCATTCTTCGTTTTTTGAGAAAAAGATGGCAAAAAGAGTTTTTCATCTAAAAAACCATCCCTCAGATATTCTTTTGGAAAAGAATAAGGTACGTTAAACTTTTCAAAGGCTAATTTGAAAAAAAAATTTATGCTGAATCCAATAAAACAAGTGTCGCTAAAATTGAATAGATAGAAGAGGAAAAATTAACAAAATATTCTCGAGAGGCTGGATTTTGCCAAGCTGTTCTTGCATATGGTTGCACTACCCTTAAAGTAACCTGTTTTTTTTTTAATCCTTCGGGAAAACATTTAATTTTTTTAGCACCCCATTAAACACAATAACAATAAAATTAGGTAGCAATATAATGAATATGTATAACTGACCTACGTTATAGTTTGAAATATTTCGCTGTTTGATTAAGCATTTATTTATTGCATAATAATTAGCATTTAATTACATGTGTGTTAGTTGGGTCACCTAATCGGCTGATGTTTGTTAGGGGTAACGGCCATTCTAAGTGAGGGAAGTTTAAATGAATTAGGGTTGCCAGCACCTGCTCTAGCAGTGCATAGTGTGGCACTCGCAGACTCTGCAAGGCGGAAAACATCCCTGCTAACTTTGCTATTGAAGTTTTACACATGTATATATATTATGGAAAAAATGTATTCCGGTATAAATATAATAACTACGCAATGTTTAAATAATAATATAAACAAATACCTTCTAACATATGTACTTTCGCTAATAATTAAATGGTTCAAGATCTGTTACCATTTTTAAATAGGGATTTTATATTCATACCATTAATATATTTTTTTTATTATTAAAAATTGGCGAAAATTTGTAATTCACTGTTCTTAGTTAGATAATAAAGTTCATAGCCAAAGTAATAACAATTATTTTTTTCTTTGCTTCAGGTGTAATATCGGCCGGCGTCTCTGTACCAGTGCAAATTCCAAGTCAAACATCTGATTTGTCATCGAATCTCGCTTCCAACTATTGGCCTCGGATTCAGTGATCTCAACTTTTCGGGTTTCCTCCGCCGAGTTTACTCGTTCACCAGGACAACCCAGTGCTGCACGAAACCCTCACGCCACCTTCTGTAACTGCATCCAATCCAGACCAAGAATCTTCTTAAACTCACATCGAGAAGTAACGTCACAATATCGAGGCAACGCAATACCGTCGTACAGTGGGCACGTACCGAAGCGTCCGGGTTCCGATACCGTGAATTGCAGGGTACAGTTTGTACATAATGTAAATAGTGGTAAACTCGGCAGTTATTTTAGTGTTTGTGTAGGTCGACCATACTTTTTGAAGTATTATATACATATAATTATAGTAGTAATAAGACTCCCCTCACCAAAATAAATTTATTGTGTAAAATATTAAAATTTCTCCATAGTTAAACTTCGTAATATCGCGAATTTGACGACACAAAATAGCAATAATTTTAAATGTATATTCTCATAAAATAGATAAGATTCGAATATTTTCCCTAACATTTTTGTCAGTAAAATATTTTTCCGTTTCTAGATAACCAATTTAGTTCCTAAATATTGTAAAACAAATACCATTTTGAGAATGATAAAAACCGGTAGCAAGTAGAACTCCAAGCAGAATAAAAGTATTATATGTGGTGTATAAATTATTGTTGCTGTGATTAAGTTAATAATAATTATGAAGTTTGTAGTTATAGTGATAGTGTTGCTGTTTTAGTGTGTATAATAATAATAGTACACTTGTGGAATAATAAATGATGTAACTACTTATACAGGTTGCTTTTATTTCTAGTATGGTTAAATAATATCAATAACATTAGAAATTGCTATCAGTCTAGAATATAGAATACACAAGTTTACAAAGTAACTAAAAGCTTCAGATCATCACAAAGATAAAGTGGTTATACTATATATTAAATAAAATACGTCCAATGTGTTCCTTTACGCACATACATATACCTACTAAGCATAAATAGCGCCAAGCAGAGGGGAACTTTCAGTGACAAGTCTTGGGCTCGATGGTGGTGGCGGGAAGGGTGCTCTTCCTTTGTTTTGTTTCCATTGAGCGTAAACACCAATCATTGCTACTAACAGCCAACTAATAAGAAGATTCTGATCTAGAAAAAGTAAGCAAAATTATGTGGAGGTAAGTGTAAAATGTGTATTTAATAACTAAATTTTTTTTATTTGCCCTTTTCGTTAGCAAGATTGTAAGCTAATTCAATTACAAGTCTGTTTTAATCTTGCCAAATCATATTGCGTGATTGTTCCTGCGCTAAATAAATTGAAAAATAGCGGCTTTTTATGACAGGGTGTTTTGGTGGCTTGTAAATTAAGTCATTTTTTTTTTAATTTCGAATTTAGTTTTAAGAAGTGTTTTACTTTTTGTTGCGTTAGTTTCTTGAAGTAAGTTTATTTAATATATCTAGAGTTATTACCAGTGGCGGCTGGTACTTAAGGGCACAAGGGCACGTGCCCACCCAACCACCAAGATAAACACACAAAGAAATTCGCATGTAATTCTGTGCATTATTTTGTTTTATTTTTATGTATTTTTATAACGAGGGTATTAAAATTTCTTTCCGTACCACAGACACTAGCGCATATGGAAACGCTCCAAACTATATTCCGAGGCACAATTTCCGATGGCCCTATTTCGAGTATGAATCGGCCGGCTCCGCTCATCTTCGCCTTATGCGTTTATATTATTATTGGGGCACACGATTTCGTATCCCCAGTTAACGTCGTGCATTCACTGGGACTGCATAGTTTTCGGCGCGTACCGCGCATGTGTGATTTCAAAGTGACGTTTATTATTAATGATGGATGTTAATTGTCTGCAAAATCGTATAAAAAAAACCTGCTATCATTTGAGGAAAAACTTTTAATTAAGAAGAAAGGACGGCCGATTCCTGATCTTCAAATAAACGACACTTCCACAAGTTAAACTCGAACTTACAATAGCGTATTCAATAAAAATATAGGTATATGAAAAATATGAGATAAAGCTGTTTTGTTTTATCTGCTTACTTTTTAAGAAAGATCTTAGTGCGTGGAATAAACAAGGGCTGAATGATTTAAAGCAGAGAGGGCAAATAAATACGAACATTGCGTTTCTCACATGAATGCATGCGTGGATTTTAGTGTTCTAGGCAAAGTGGACATACGTGAAGAGTTAGACATTCTTTATTTGCGAGATAAAATGTGGAAAAAATGATGTGTATAAAATTTTGGGGAGCTTTTGAATTGGCATTACGAGGTCATGATGAGACATTTTATGTAAGCTTAATCAACTTCGCAGCTGAATTAGACAAGCAAGACACCTCTAATAATCAGCAAATGGTTGTTATTATTCGATACGTGTTTAACGGACAAATTTTTGAACGCTATTGGTCTTTTTTTTTTTTTGAAGCCGGGTAGACATAATGCTGATGTATTAGCAAAAATATTATTGAATGAAACTATTTTAAATTCTCCTTCTGGATCTTATAACAATAAACTAATTGCTCACAGTTACGAAATGCTCTTGAAAGAAATGTCATTATTATTGTTATTATTATTATTGTTGTTATTATTATTTTCATTAGCATTATTGTTATTACATTTAAATTATTACGTTTCACTATTTACTTACTTACAAGTTTGTAGTTCCTAAATACAATGGATTTAGCTTTCCTTTTTCTAATTAGATTTTCAATTGTGCAATTGTATTTTTACTTTTCGACTTTTTCTATACCATTGTAATGGTCTTTGGAGATTAATAAAACTTAATTACTAACTTATTTACTTACGATGGGGCGTCCGTGATGAGTGGTAAGACAAATGGTGTCTAAGCTATTATCAAAAAAACATTTCCACATGCACATTATATTCACTGTTGGGCGCTTCAATTTAATTTAATTATTGCACGAGCGGCACAGTGCGATAAAAATGTGAAGTTGTTATTTTATAGCCACCCTCTTTCATACCTAACGAGCCGCCACTGGTTAGAAGTGTTTTACGTTATGTTTCGTTAGTTTCTTGGAGTAATAAGTTTATTTACGATATCGGCAGCTTGCAAATTCAAAGTAAGATTTCTTTATTTTTAATTACATTAGTTTCCTGAAAATTTCTAAGTAAATTTATATGGAAGGTTATTTGTTTAGGGTTTCACTAGATATTATTATAAGCAGTTTTGAGTTTAGTTCTAAGTAGGTTTATTTTTTGTTTACTTAATTTCCTAGAAATATGTAAGTGAATTTGTACAGAGGTTATTTATTTAAAGTTATTTCCTTAGTTTTCAGCAAATATCCCAGTAAATTCAAATGAGGTGTTATTTGTTTATGGTTTCAGGAGTTATTATTATAGCAGCTTGTGAATTCAAAATAAGATTTCTTGATTTTCAATTTGTTTTTAAATAGCTTTATTACTTCTTAGCACCTAAAGAAAGCTAGCATCTACATTCTTACCATTTGATTGAATTGGAGGATCTGTAATGGCCAGGTAAAAGTTTGGCACAGTTGCTCTATGAAGTGTATTCAAGATAATGTATCTTATATTACCACCGATATAGTAATCGAATGGTATAATCAGAATATATGCTCCCAAAAAGCTAGTGGCTAAAATGTTTGAATATAATTGAGATAAAATTAGCAATGCAAATGTTACAAGTAATGTAATTCCAATTAATACACTCCAATAGTTGATATCATTATGAAAAACTGGTACATCAGCTAGAAAGAAACCGTTCTTTAAAAGATATGTTTGTTGATAAGTTTATTATTACTTACCCAATCCGATGTAGAAAAAGAGCGAAGCCACTAAATAGCCGGTCAGTATAAAAGACAGGGTTACAGAGAGTATCGGTATTCCATACTTCCACCACATGGTAACCCAAAATGTGCCATAAATTAGACCTATTACGCTATACAATAAAATTTGCTCTGAAAATAGTATATTATTTTATGTGTGCAATTGTAAGAAATTATTTATACTAACCTCCATCACTTAATTGTAAAAATCCTAAAATGATGTATGTGAAAGCACCAGCAACGCAGACTCCAGAAAAATACAGTGATACTTGGAAATAACGATTACCCTTAAAACACAGAAATATTCCAAAAAATACCATCAAACCAAGCAAGATTTTCCAAAATATAGATACTGTAAATATAACATATCTGATAACAGATAATTCATAAAAAAAAATAATAACTAAAATACCAACCTGCTTCATTGCATGTTTCAGCATCGCCACTTATATCACAACCATATGAAACTGTAGGAACATAGGCTGACCTGTATCCTCTAAAATTTGTTAGAATTGTGTATATGGCTCCTGTTCCCACATATGCTGCATAATATTGTCGCAAAACCGGGAATCCCCTGGATTTAGAAACCTGGAAACAGAACATTAATGCAATGTAGGAAATAAACAATGGTAATAAGGAGACCTTTCTTCCATTTTCTAAAACTCTTTTAACACTCAACATATCTTCAATCCCTTTAAAATATCCTCTTTCACTTAAGTCCCATTCATGTAAATACATGTGGTACATTTCAATTTGAATATCTCCTTCAGGGCAATAGCCACCAGCCAAAGCTGGAGCTTGAGCATCAACTTTGACTAAGCTATTTTCGTTAGTTATTTTCTGAAAAGGTGCTATTTCCACATCAAATGTTAAGTTGCAACCTCCAGGAATTGGATCTGCAAGAATATCAAAATCCCTCGAAACAACAAAAATTCTAATATTTAAAAGTAATTATAGGTAAAGCTACTTTCTATAGAAAACATTAATCAAATAATACAATAATAATATCCTTACAATAATTAGTTTTTAACTTGGAAGTCCTAGCATATCTATTTTATGTTAGAAAAGCATATATTATAAAGTTGACCCTCACATTTCAAAATTAAAAGCAATTTTTTATATAACACTAACCTGAAATATTATGCCCAACAATTCCTATGAGTATCGTCGTATTTAAACTATAGTTACCATATAAATAATATGTAGCGGCAGAATTTGAATCAATTACAGTATAGATTAGCCCTACATTGGTACCGTTTACAGAC
This sequence comes from Cetonia aurata, assembly GCA_949128085.1. Lineage (NCBI taxonomy): Eukaryota > Metazoa > Arthropoda > Insecta > Coleoptera > Scarabaeidae > Cetonia > Cetonia aurata. The sequence goes on from OX421885.1 coordinate 8,625,735, forward strand.
ATATCTGGCAAAAAATTTGTAATATTGGAGAGAGTAATTGGAGATTTGAAACTGTGCACTTGCACAATCAGATACCCGAAAGCAGAAGGTATATTTTCAATTGAAATTGTAGCAGAACCTTTCAAAATTTCGTAAGTTGTGAATACATTGTTACTGCTATTGAGAGATGATAAATCGATATTAATTGTATCTCCTGTAAGAATAACAGTAATATAAAGCATCTTTTTCAACAAACATACATTGCATATATAATTTACCGTCATTTATTGCGTTTCCTAGAGATAAAAATGAGGTTAGGGATAATATTATCAAGGTAATATTTACTGCATTAGTCATCCCTTTCTTTCCACCGAGTATGTAAAACATGTTGATAAATATTATTCACACAATCTGTCGAAACTAATGATCACATTCTTCAGAAATCAAAGTAATTAAAAAAAAGATTGTAGGACGACCGACTTTATTTGACGTTAGTTTACATGCATTAGTACAAAAGTTGCCGCTGTGAGCGCATCTGTGCTAAGATGGCCCCGCCGATCAATGAATAGTAGTAGTAGTAGAGTGTAAAATCGTGTTTTTATAATGATATGTGGTAAAAGTGCGTAATAAGGGTTGCTAGCGTAATGGGTAAAGATCAGGAACTTTTAGAAGCGGCACGTAGTGGACAAGTAGCAGTGGTCGAAAAAATACTGGGGCAAAGGGCTAAAAGGAGTGGCCCTCTTGCAAGGTGGGTGTTTTGATCAGCTGTATGATTGCATTTATTAAAAAAACATTATTACATAATTTACACTCTTATAGAATTAATCGAGAAAGAGCTTTTACATAAACTAGTTAATTTTCTAATTTGTGAGGCATGTGCTTATGTATTGCAACATAAACACTAGTTTTACAAAACAAAATAAGTTTAAGTAAATTAGTAGAAGGCCCTAAAAAATCGCTCCCTTCATATTTGTACGTATCAGGTAGTAGATATTTCGGGTCTTTGTTAAGCCAATAATTATAATTTTTGTACCATTGCAGAAGTAGAAATTCAATATCTGTTCAGTGACTCACGTGTCTTTGTTTATAATTAAACCATGATTTTTAATTAAACTTGTTTTTTTTAATAAAGTGGGGTTGCATTAATTGTAAACAATGCTTTTATGATGATACACCGGTAGCTCATTGAAAAAAATTATCTTATCAGATACGTACCCATGTAGATAAGTTTTTTATTTGCTTGTTATATAATATAAAAATGATTTACTTTTTTATATTTACAATTTTTAGAACATACATATTATGTATTTTACAAGGTTACGAACTAATAATATAGGTATATATCTATCACCTTACTACCTGTTCCTAAAACTTGAATCACCACAGTATTTTTTACAAAAATAAAGTAGCTTTCTCCGAATTCTGAACTGTTTTGTATTTGTGTGCAAGGTCGTACCAATTGTAGCGTAATTAATTGAAATGGTGCCAGATTAAATGAATTTCAATTTTATATTGTACATAACTGTTGCAATCAACTGCAACATATTTCTGAAATCAGATATCCTCTGCAACCTGAATTCACATATGTAACTAGATTTTTTTTTGTTAGTACATAGATAATTCCTTCATAATTTTCTAAAATAACGTTTAAACTTAATTGGCAAGTTAAGGGGGGACAATTTCGATTTTGTTATGCTAACTTACGATAGGTGTTTTTTGTTGTAGATCTTTTAAGCACCAGTTTATTATCACTTAGCATTAGAGATGACTTATCAGCGTTCAGTAAATCTAGATTCTAGATATACAGGATGTTTGGTCCATCGTTTGCCAAATTAAGTTGGCCGATAGAAAGGTTTGTTTTTGAGTTATTTGCTATCTCCTAAGGTTCAATAACTCAATATTAGCCACCTTTTTTTGATTGCAATGTAAAGTTGAGTTACTTTTACCTCTTCCAAAAACTTTGCCAGTTAATAAAATGAAAACTAGATGGTATTTGCAAGTAATTTCGGATTTGGACATTTACAACTTATTGATTAATTTAATTAAACTTAAATTTCGGTGCTGCAACCATAACCTTTTTTTTTGTAATTTAAATGCTGAATTTTGTGATTTTGCAAAATAAGTAGGCACATTTTTTCAATCGTATAAATATAACCTAGGAGTTCATCCTACTAAATATAATATTATTTATGTAAAAAAATGGCACTATACGGATGCAGTAAATTACAATACTTATTTAATTAAATAAAGCGACTAGGGAATCTTAAATTCATTTACTGTTAGTTTTCTCATGTCATAATTTGATACGTACAAAATTTTTACTAAGAAATATCTACTACGAGGGCTGTTTGATGAATCCCCGGATTAGAAATGATAACGCAACTTTTTTAGGTTTTGAAAATTTATTTTTCAATATAATCCCTTTTCAACTCGATACACTTTTCCCAGCGGTACTGCAACTTTTTTAACCCCTCCGTATAGTACGACTTTTGTTGGCCTGCAAAATACTCCTCCGCTGCGCCGATGACTTCCTCGTTCGACCCGTACATTTTTCCGGCGAGCGAACTTTTAAGGTTTGGGAACAAAAAGAAGTCGCAGGGAGCTAAAAAAAGGTTATATTAAATGATGGTACACTTATTTTGGCTCAGTAGCGCCACCTATCTTCCGATCCCGGTGTTCATAAAATTTCTGGATTTAGAGAATTTGGAGATTATAAATGAATTAATATAATTAGAAACACATTTAGATATAAAAAAATGAACCCTTATATATTTAGATATAAACTGCATAAATAAAATTATTTGATATATAGATTAGTGTGTGCTTATTATCGTATACAATATAAATGCAAATACAAGTAGATACAGTATTTGTACTCCCTGGCATGCACAGATACAATTCCAAAATTCGTATTATAATTGTGCATCATGTAAATACAAATACTCATTTATTTGTGTTTGCGTTTGTTACAATATACAGTACGCTAACTGCAACTTAGGCGGTCATTCCTAAAGTCCACGACTGTATATATGATACTTTTTGAAGTCTACCGTTAACTATTCATTGGTAAAACGTCAAAATTAAATTGTTTTTAGCAAGTTGATACTAATTTGAGTTTTATAGATTTTTTAATAGCTGTATTATCTCTTAAAGGCTATATAAGGAAGCCAGTGTATGGATACAAGAAACACGTCCTTGGCGTTAGCTTTACTTCGTCATTAAAAATAATTAGATACCGTAGATGCGTGTCTACGTTTAATCTATAGCATTTATGTAGTAAATTACATAGATATAATCTGTCATCTATGCTTTCATTTCGTCATTTATTAATAGCAACATCACTTCTCTCGTTATTGTCATGTAATCTTTATGTGAGTTTGTTATTTATATAAAAAAAATCATATCATTACGAGGAAGAACAAAAAATAGAGGTCTCCAAAAACACTGCAGCCTTTTCACGTTTTGTATTTATTTTCCTATTTCTTGTTCTCTTTATATTGAGGTCTGGTTCTAATAGAAATATAAGATTCCCAGTCAGTCCTTGGTTAGTAGTAGGTTAAGCTCATCATAAGATTTGTCGATACAATAGTGAGATACTTCGACATCAAAGTTGGTTAACGACAGTAGTTTTATATAATTCTGGGTATCTCGGCGTTTCTGCTAGAAACCAATACACTTCCGATATCCCAGACTTTCCATACCTTGCTTTTAACTAATTGCTACTGCCTTGGTATCATGGCTAGTATCCTTCGTCTTTTTGGAAGGTCCTTGGATTCAATAGTAGTTAAATCCCCGTTCTTTTAAAAAATTGTCACGGATGCCTTTGCTTCGAGTTAGGTTTTATGTCTTCGCTTTGGAAAGTCATTTACAATGCTCCTCTAGTGAAGATGTTTTCCGTGTATTGCAAGAATTTGATGTTCTCGATCGGGGTAATCACATTTCTCAATCACGATCCGTTCTTGAATCAGATCCATTCAATGCATTTTCCAGATGCCGTTTGTCTATTATCGTCATCTATAACGCTGTCTCGTTGGAACCTCCACTGGGTATCTTCGAGGTCTGCGGTGGTGCTTTAATTTCTTCCAGAAGCCTTGTTTTACTCTCGATCGATACTCTTCTTAGCTACCTTAGTGGCCTGAGTTACGTTTCTCGCTTTGGATTTGCCTTTGACCGTTTCTTTGCGGTCTGGTTGGCCCGCAGGCCGGGTCGGGTGAATACCTCATTTGCACCTCTAGTATGTGCCCATCTAAATTCTATAAATATTAAACTTTGATGTATTTCTAAAACTTTTCTGTATCAAATCATCCATATTGCACCGAATAAAGAACATTGAAATTGTATATGTATATACACCTTACTGGTAACTTTTCGTTTGGGTGTCTATAAAATCTAATGCATTTCATAAAGTGTAGTTTGGCACGTGTATCGATCAAGTTTACAATACTTACGTAAATTTTGTACACTACGGGTAGTACGGAAGTTATTTAAATAGCCTCGACAATCGGTCGGCACTATTGTTATAATTGCTCGCAAAGATTGTGAACTTGAACTAGAATGTGTCCAGGTGTCAAAGTGTCAGGCTAAACTGAGGTTGCCAGGTCTCGTCGGGACATTGCAATGAGAGCCGATTGCTTTTATAGGTAAAGACGATTGATAAAACGTCATGATATTTGAAAAATTTAATGTTTATAATACATAAGGCTTCTAGCACTAAAATCATAAACACATATAAAAACAGCATACAACACCATATCTTTAAGTCGTGTCCATCTGAGCAAAATTATGATAGAGGTTTCTGCTTAACTCTCAATAACATATCTCATTAAATTTCAGCCTATAAACGACTCATTTCCACCCACTACTTCATAAAAAGCACAATTGTTTAATATTTCTTTAGTTTTATGATCAGAAACTAGAACAACGGGGTACCCTGGCGCTTATCGTAACACAGCATTCGGTGAGCTCACTCTTTTAAGCAGTGGCGCAGAGTTCAACACACCCAATGAGCTAAGTTTTGTGCGTGCATCGAACGATTATTTAATAATTAATAAAGCAGCAAACCCTGGAAGGCATTAAATACGAGCTCGCATTGTGTAATCTATTCTTAAAAAGCGAGGTAACACGGTGCGAGTTACTGATCCAACACAGGTACAGCTACTGCCATTGTTAACGGTTATGGTAACTACGAAGCATGGAAACTCCATGGTTCGTAGTTACCACAATCCAAAAACAACATATAACTATGTGAAAATTACGATAGTATATTTATACGGATGGTGCTGACGGTACTACCACATCATGTGAACGATGTTTATTTAATAATACACCGGCACCGTGTATTTGGCGCTCTATGCTTTTCTTTGGGTAACCCAGCTTTAAACTTTAAATCTGGACCATTTAAGCTTTAAAATTTTAGTTGTAGATTCATTTCGGTGGCGTATATTCTTCAAGTTTCGATGATACCACAATAAAAACCTTATTTTAATGAAACGGCTGGAAATGATGGAGACTAACAATTTTTTTTACCTAAAAGCAGATAAACAATTTTCAGTGATGTCAATTTTACATAAATATATAATGGATTATGTTTTTGTTATGTGGACGTTAGATGGATATACCTACAATTTTATAAATATATAGTAAGACCAAAAAGCCTTTGGCTCACGATAGCTACGGAATGAAACCATCTATAGAATTATTTACTTTTACTGCTCGCCGCCTCTCGCTAATGTCACGGTAATGAATACGCACACTAGGTGGATTACGACCTTCTTATATTAACCTTTCATCATAAAATTGCCTTAAGTAAACAATGGTTGCTCGAGCAACACGGGGTCTCGCATTATCTTTCAGCAGTTGTGATTTCTGGGTGAAAATTAGTTGTCGCTCCACATACTCATGGCCTGTATATTAATATATCCAGAGAGGTAAAAATAGGATTCGTCTGCAAAAAATGTTATGTCCAGGGTGTCGTTATCCAAGTGACCATTAAGCCAGGTGCAGTACGATACCCTCTTCAGATAATCTGGTGGCAGTAACTCTGAATACATCTTCATTTTATACGGAAACATGTTCAAGTCATGTTTAAGGTAGGTTCTTTCTGCATACGTTGCCTAACCTGACCAATATTATTGTCATTTCTAACCCATGTTCTTCCAGATCTAAGTCCGGCGCTTATGTATTTCTTCAAAATTGGCCACAGTTCATTGAATTTGCCGAAAAAATCTCGTTCCATTATGGCAAAATTTGGAAATTTCTGACGGAACTCATTTAACCCATTGTTGACCGTCGGTACTTTTAAGTACCTTACTAAGAAGCTTATGTAATTTCATATTTAACCTTAAAAAATCTGAAAAATAAAAATTCCAAAAAACGCTGAATTTGTCTCTTTCGAACTAACTTTATGACGAAAAACACAAAAAAGTTGAAAACTAAAATTTTTCATATCTTGGGCAACAAAGGGTTAAACATAAACGAGGCGAATAAACCCAGTTATCATTTTCACCACGATTTCCATTACAGTAATATGATTTAATAATAAATACTTTATGTCCTGTTTGAAACATTTTGACATTTTGAGTGATTAACCTGCTGACTTGAAGTTGTCAAGTAAATATCAAAAAAACATTGAACTAAATAATATGTTGATAACTTGTCGAATCCAAAGCCAACCCTAATCCAAAGAGTCTTTGATCATATGATACACTTGCATACAATATACAAATAATATACATAATATATTTCGAAAAAATTATGCTACAACTATATTTTCCTCTTTAGTATTCTTTTGTTGAATTTCAGTAAGATTTAAGAGCAAAATATTAATAATTATTGCTACATACTATTATTAAAGACTATATTATACGAATATGATACGTTTATTATTAACATTGACATAAATTAGACATCTACATCTAAAATATACGTAGATTAACATAAGTTAAGTTAGACATAAGTATTGCGCTAACTGGGATGCTACTATATGGCGTGATGCGCGAAGGAAAGAATAGAAATACTATAAAAAATAAACTCCTTTAAATACTTACTTTAATAATACTGTATATAATTTAAATACTTGCAATGAATGTATTTTGCATTTGATATTTAAAATACTAATAAGGAGTATATTTTATATTTCAAATACTTTTAGATGTATTTTGCCCAGCCCTGCATATCAGCAGCGGATTCGCCTCGGCCGAGCACACGATGATGAGTAACTACCATGACAGGCGAGTAGCCACTACTCGGAATCGCAATCAAGTGTAAATTATATTGAAATGGAAAGAACTGACGAAAACGAAAAAAAAAGAAGCAAGTATTTGGATTAGAAATTGTGTACAAAAAGAGATTTAAGGGCAACGAATATGACATTCAAAGGAGTATTAAATAGATAAAACAGTTTCCTCTTGAAATATTGTAATTTTGAGAGTGTCAAATACCCAAGCTCAAGTACTTTTAAATTTAGCCCGACCATATGAGCTGCTAAAGGCGGGTGGCGAGTGAAAACAGAAAATGTTGTAACTCGAATTCGAGCTACTAACCGACTCGCATACGGCAGTAACCTGTTGTAAGTTTGTGATAAGTTGTCGCGCTGTAAATGACACATACAGCACTCTAATGTAAATAACAATTGTTTCTATCCTCCTGTGTCATATGATTTTTAAGTAAATTGTGAAAATTTCGAAGAATAGAATTTTCTGTTCATCAATGTTAAGATATACTGGGTGTTTCATTTAAAATAATAAATTTAGTTCACTTAGATTACCTATAAAATACAAATAACTTAAAAACTAGTGGAGATAGACATAGTGAGTCCTAATACTGGTTTAAAGACAATAAAATTATCTATCTATCTATCAGCGTAAAGATATACAGGCTGTTCCGTTTAAAATAATAAAGTTACGCACAAGTAAAGTTTACAAAGTTTGCTCTAGGTTCTTGGATTGACTACTTAACTTTTCTGTATTAAGTCACTTTCCAGATACTTACTAAACTTTTTTTGCAACATTGCATTAAAAAAAAAAATTAAGTATCTTATAAACTATAAAAATTAGGCATATGAAGCTTCAAACAAAATTGCTGGAATTTTCAGCGTACAATTCAAAAATGGCATAAAATATAGAGTCTTCCATTAAGAAAATATAACTTTGACCCATTGCTAAGTTTTGGAAGATCCTGTAGATCTGGTCCGCCTACATGTATCCCAATATATAAAATCGTTACAATTTCACTACCGAAAAGCACAGAATTCTCACCGTTACACCCTGTAGTATGATTCCAAAACAAGATCATGAGAGTAACTTTATTAAAATAAAAATCGTACACTATTATTGAGTATTGACTGTAATTACGAAACTTAAATACTTTTGTCGAATTAGTTTGTTTTGCTTTTCGTGTTTGAAGATGATCGATTTGATGTTTGGTATATATACTGACTTCCAGAAAAATTGCAACACCTAGAAGCTGTTTAACGATTTTATTGAAATTTTCAGAAAACGTCTATTTCTATGAAACAAAGTTATGAGTAAGTTTTAAAAACAAAAGAACAAAAGCTTTAAAAGTTTTTTCAATAATGAGTTGCTCCGCCACGATTTGTAATGCACTCATCTAGCCGCCTTGGCATGCTATTAATCAAGTGATCTATAGCTGCTTGTGGTATATCGTCCCAAGCTTCTTGAATCCGTTGTTGAAGATCGTGTAAATTATCTGGAGGGTGCGGTAAATTACCTATTCGCCTACCAATCATATCCCATACATGTTCAATGGGCGACAAATCAGGCGATCGAGCAGGCCGTGGGAGGACGACAATGTTAGATTGTTCCAAAAACCGTGTTGTAGCCCTTGCCGTATGAGGGCGCGCATTATCCTGCTGGAAAATGGGATTTTGCAGCCCCTGAAGATATGGAAGGCCAACTGGTTGTAGCACATCAGCAATGTAACCAGCTGCGTTAAGGTTGCCGTCAATAAAGACCAAGGGTGATCTGCTACCATAACATATTGCACCCCATATCATAACTCCTTGAGTGAGGGCTGTGTTGCGTTCCACAAAAAATGTTGGATTTTTACGTTCTCCACGCATCCGTCTGACTCTCCTACGACCATCGTGGGCCCACAAGCAAAATCGGGACTCGTCACTAAACACAATTTGATGCCATTCCTGCGCCCAATTAACCCTTAAGTTGCTCCACTCTAGTCTGCGTAGACGGTGAAGTGGTGTAAGAGGAAGACATAAAAATGAACGATATGAACGCAACCCATAAGATCTTATCCGGCGATAAACAGTTGACATTGACATTCTGAGTCCTGTACCTCTCATCCAATCATTTGCAATTGATCGAGTTGTTGAAAATCTATCTCTTGTGGCCAAAAGTCTTAAGCGACGTTCTTCGCGATCTGTAGTCCTTCGAGGACGTCCAGATCCACGGCGACGATGTTGAACCCCTTCCTCGGACCATTTGGACCAACACCTCAATACCGTTGAAACATTTCAGTTTACACGACGAGCAATTTCTCTTAGCGAAAGTCCGGCCTCTCTCATACCAATAATACGGCCACGTTCAAAATCACTTAATTGGACAAAATGTTGATGCTGACGTACTCTCGGCATTGTTATCAAGTGCAGAATGAAATTGTGACGTAACAACAACAATTTGCAAACTTGACAGTTACTAAATGGTCTAATACTTCAAATTTATAGTTACTATGTGCTATGGAAACAACCTGCAAAAAAAAACCACTGGCTAGATTTTATTCAAATTTTAATCATCAATTTGTTTAATGAAAATAAACGTATCCTGAAAATTTCAATAAAATCATTCGACAACTTCTAGGTATTGCAATTTTTCTGGAAGTCAGTATATATATAGTGAATGTGACGTATTAATCTGAACTATTAAGAAAAAAAAAAACATTTTATTTCAGATTTTTTGCATATTTTTATTGGTGGTAGCGCCAGAGCCATTAAAATTACATAATGGCAACATTTATAATATGAATGAATTTATTTGTGTTCGATTCTGGTTTCTAATACACCAGAAATTTTTTTTCAGAAATCGTTTTTGATTTCTTGTGGTTAATCTAAACATATTATACATATATATAACAAAGCCGTGGAGATAACTTTTAAAGGGCCTCTGGGGGATTTAGGTATATTAGACTCCATTTTACCGATGAACCTTTTTGCTTCGTGAATGGAACGTGAAAAGTAATGAAATCTAAGTTTAATAAAATATTCGACTCAAACATATCTCTATGTTTGTATCGAATAACGCCACGAATCGGCAAATAGAAGAGAGCAAAAGATGTAATAAATCGCGACCCTTTATGAGATTTCCGTATTTTGTTCGCTTTGAGAGCAGAACCAGAACGTTTAATTCTACCGACATATTAAATGGCAATAAGAATAGCTGCATTATTGCTTTCGGAACGGCAACACTGCCGTTGTAAGTGCTTTAATATCTATTCAGCGGAAATCTCCGCAATTTTTCGGTGTTATGAATGTTTGGTAAATAGATTCTCTATTATTTCTTAATAGCTTCTCTTATAAGAATATCTAAGAAAATTTGTTGATATTACTATAAATGTGAGCTATATAGAAGAATTTAATACCTTTTGGAGATTCAAGAGAAATGATTATTGTTGTTTCGAAAATCGATTAAAAATGGTGATTTTTTACTTGGCTTTATGTCAAAGACCGAAGATATTACACGTTTCTATTCTGTAATGTTCATAGTAAATAAATTACATGCTAAATTCGTTCCTGGTAGCGTTAGTATGATAATTGCTAAAAATTAATACCTTTGCAATGTTACTTGGCAGTTCAGCTAAATAAACGACATTGAAGTGTTAATATTCCGTATTGATTTGTAAAGTAATGTCTCTGTGATATTTTGAAATACTTTAATATTGTAATAAGTGAAATGAAATGGTCAGTTGAGCAATACTTTTTCCATATTCCATATAATTTCTATACAAAGCAACGTTTCGGTAGTAGTAAACATCTACCTTCCTCAAGCTTGTAATTTTATACAGGAGAGCCACAATTTTAAAATTGATAAATATATATATACAGGCTGTTTCAGATCACTCATCCACTATCTTTTTCTCGCGATTCATGGCAGCAAGCTTCATGCGATAAAACCCTAGCCGAAGAATCCTTTGAAAATATTTTCAACTTCCGGAAACGTTCTATTATACTGGAAGCAATTTTCAATACAATTTTCAATACAATTTTTACTGAAGTTCACTATCTCCAAATTTAACCGTTTTTGAGATATTCACTATTTGACATTTGCATCTCGTATAGTATTCTGTATTTTATAAACCATTGGAGATAATAGTCATGTCAGAGAAACCGAGAAACCAATACATTTTATACAGAGTGCTCATCTGTGCGATGGTCTTCTTCGACACTTTTAACTTCAGAAAATTAAATTTTTTCAAACGTAACGTTATGCTTCGAATTATAGAATTCGATGCAAAAACGAATTCTGCAGCCATAAGTATTAAGGGTGTATATGCTTATCTGTAGTCGTTTTTGAGATATTAATCATTATTTACTTATCTATTAAAATTTCAATAAACTTCTTGCAGTGGCTATGAAAACGACAAGCTTTGACAATCATCAACACAAGCAACATATAATGTAGTAATAAGTAATGGTGAAGTAAATCCTCACTGGATGCAGGAAGTAGATAATCAAAATGTGTGGAGTGTAAACACGTAGTGTGGTATCCTTGGTGAACGGAAAATTGGAGCATATATCTCTGAAGAAACGCTAAACGAGAATGTGTACAGAAATTTATTGATAAACGAATTACCAGTGCTACTAGAAAACAAGAAACTTGGAAACAAGAAACTACATGTGGTTTGAGCATGATGGCAGCCTTGGGCATTTGGATTGGTACACTGCAAAAAATTACAGTAATTTTACTGTGTAAATCGGGAATATTACATGTAATAACGTTGTGAATTTACTACGATAAATCATGTAAAACAAGGTTTAGGTTGATTTATCGTAGTAAATTCACAACGTTATTACATGTAATATTCCCGATTTACACAGTAAAATTACTGTAATTTTTTGCAGTGTAGGGGATCTGAAGTTTTATGGCCAGCTAGATCACCAAACATGTTTAGATTTTTATTTTTACTGAAGGTTGAAAGATATTTTTTATCAAAATCGTCCGTACTATGTAGAAGAAATGAAAATAAGAATTGGGTTACCATGTAGATCCATAAGCAGAGTAGAACTAGGTGGAGTACGTAGGAATTCCTTGCAGATAGGCAAATAACTCTTTTCTTGTCTGCAAATTAATGTAAAATATCTATTACAATACTTATATCAATCACATAACAGTCGATCCGCATTGGAAAAATTACATTTTAATGATGAAGGGAAATACCGTTGTGCTGATGATTGTTAAAGCTACTTGTCTTTTTCATAGACCACTGTAAGAAATACACTGAAACTTTAATAGATGAGTAAATAATGGTTAATATCTGGAAAACGATTACAAATGGGCATACAAATCGTTGATACTTATCGACGCAGAATTCATTTTTTGCATCGAATTCTGTAATAAGAAGAAATATAATATTACACTTGAAGAAATTGAATTTTCTAAAGTTAAAGGTTCCACCATCGATTTGTAAACACTCTGTGTAAAATGTGGTGGTTTCTATGACAGTATTTGATATGTACGGCTATTTTTCTTATGCCGTAACAAAATGAGATTATTATCTCTAATGGTTTATAAGATACAGAATACAATAGAATGAGATGCAAATGTTGACAAAATCGTGAATATCTCAGAAACGGTTAAATTTGGGGATAGTGAATTTTCGTAAAAATTGTATTCATATAATCTGTAGAATTCATTGAAGCAAGAAACAACATGATTTCATTTAAAATAAAAAGATTGCTATCGACTTCCGGTATAATAGAACGTTTCCGGAAGTTGAAAATATTTTCAGGTACGGTTTTGTTATTATTTTTTTTTTTTGTATGAGTCTAGCTGCCATAGATCGCGAGAAAAAGATAGTGGAGGAGTGGTCTGAAACATCCTGTATATTTAATGTAAAATTTTTAAATTAAATACAAAATTCAAAACGTTTAGGGTACAGATATTCCAATTCTACGATACTTTTATTGACCACATGTATCTATACCCTTTCCGTTTTAAATTTTGTATTTGATTTAAAAATTGTACTAAACCAGAGCCACAGCAAAACTTACATCCATGCAAAGGATTGCAAGTATGTCAATCACGGGAGCTATGTTTTTTCCCCGTCATTGGCATTGGAAACTCTTGTGGACCCTTGTAAATTTATGTGGAAAGGGAGGCCATACTTGCGTGGATAACAAGCTGCTAGATCGGTCACCTTCGACAGTATGCTGGGACATGATGAGTACTCGACCAATGATCGATGCCCACTTCACTACCTCCTTTCCAAAGAGACAGTAATGGATATGCAACGGAAAAACACCGAAGCAGGCAAACATCTGTTGGTTTACGGATTTTTCGAAAACAGAGCAGGGTGTTGGCGCAGGAATATTATGTTGTAATCCAAGAGTTATAGTTGCTTTGTATAGAAATCATATAGAATAAACAAAATGCATTCTCAACTGGCCGTTTCATACCACTTAACTTGGTAACAGACGATATTTCTTATTTGAGAGTGAGACTCACATTAATTCTCTAAGCCTCATTCTTCATATACAAAGGCTATCTTAGCATAGAAAATCTAATAGAAAGAAAAAAATAGAATTATTTTGTGAATATTCCATTTGGGTTTAAGGGTTTTGGAGTTACCTGTTCAAAGAAATAGAGCACCACTTCCCTTTTAGGGTTTCCCCACTTGTACAGTTCAATCCGCGAGTTACCGTTAGAATTTAATATGTTGAAGTGAGGCTACTGGTGAAGGTATATACTGTGTCCGTGTTATCTACTGAAAAAGAAAAAAGTTTTTCATTACTTTTCTTATTGACGATTACTTTCGGTCTGGCATGAGGGATCGTCCATATCTTTACCACTGTTTTCAAACATTGATATTTCACAACAACTGTAATCTTCTTAGAAGGGTTTTTTTATTCTTTGAGTTTTCTACTTTCTAAACCATGGCACTCTTTTGTTTTCTCCGTTCTTTTTTCTTGATCGTGTAAGGTTGATCGTTTGCTTCCTGGTAGGTATCTTGGGAAAATATCGCCCGTCTTTAGGAGACAGTCTCTTAACACCTGGAACGCATGAATGTGGGTTGTGGTATTTTGATCTTGTATAAAAATAATAAACGATTATTCCTGATTAAATAAAAAAACAAACTGGCAGCTTGTGAAGATGTCGAGGTTTATTAGGTCATGTTTTTATCACAAATCTATTCATAGGTAGAAGATCGTTATTATAATGCAAAAGTACAGGATACCTTACGAGGAAAACATGCAGTTAAGCACAGCCTACTGCTTCTTTTGACAAATCACATTGAAAACTATGTTTGGGACAATCAAGGATACCTACATCTTAATCGTTCCTTTAACTGCAAAATCACAGACGAAACAGCACAAAAAATCCAACCGTGCTTTTTGGAATTTAAAATTGGCTAGTGTAATCTTGAATACCGTTCCTAGTGGAAAGCACGATAAGGTGTCTGATGTGATAGGCTACTACTGTGTGTGCTAAAACAGACGTTACAAGACAGCATCTTCTATAAATATTGCAAATATTTGAAAGTACACTATGATCAAGATGCAATAGGCTCACTTATATGAGTATATTATATTATTATTTTCAATCTATAAATGTTCCTTTGCAAATTTGACTTGTTGTTTCGCTCACTAATATTTATTACTAGATGTCCTAAAACGACAAGACTATTGCATGATTCCATTCTGATTTTGATGATAAATTTTTAGTAGGTCTTGTTGTATTGTGGTGCCTACAACGAAATTTGGAGGATTTGTCATTTGTTGCAGTTATATTTTGTAATTTTTTATTTCTTTACAGTTTACGACGTGGTCCTGGGGCTAATATTCAAGATAGTTCGGGTTATACACCACTACATCATGCTGCATTGAATGGACACAGGTAAGCAAAAGACTTTTTTTTTATGATTATTGGTAGATTTTATGTGTGAGTAGTAAATAGATAAACACACAATTTAATATTGCAGAAATTTAATATGCAAATACCGAATTGCTTTGTGTTTACAATAATAAATAATCAATCTAAGATGATAAAACTAAGTCGCTGATGATGTCCAATATAATTATTATTGTAGATGCAGTACATCTGGAAAGCCTGGAGACACTCAATTATTGTTTTTTAGATTTAGAAAAATCCTAAAACTTCTCAATGGTTTTAGAAGAAAGTATTAACACTGTCGGTGTTACAATGGAAATGCTTAATATACATAGATTTGGGCAGAAAGGACAGATTAAAAAAAAAAAACGTTACAAAATTTGTACTTTTTGCTTAAGAACACAGTTATTGACAGATTTGAGTTCGTAATGACATAATATTTGATAAGATCAAGCGTGGAAAATAACATCTTGCATGTGGTGTTCGTTATTATTAAATGTATTTTTGGAGGCATCCTACGAGTTAACGAGTAGTATAGTACTCATGTTGAATAGGCTAAGAGGTAATTATTTCATCATAATAATTAAACATCAAAACTGAGAAAAAAGGCTTTGTAAATATTCCTTCTTAAATCTGATGTTTGTTCATTTATTTTTTTTTTTCATTTTGTTATATACCTACTTGAAAATATGCGATCTTCCAAAGAATAAGATATGATTTAAGAAGGAAAACGTAGGATGTTATAGATAAAACGTGGGCCACAATGACATGTAATGCTCGTACTTTGAATCTCTCGCCGCTACGCAGCTCGAGATTCAAACTTGTACTCGCATTACATACACGTCATTGTGACACTTGTGTTTTAAAATACTATTAAAACACAAGTGTCACAATGACGTTTATGTAATGCGGAGCGGCGAGTGATCCAATGAAGGAGCATTACAAAGTCATTGTGACACACTTTTGTACAGTATTTTTTCTAATTTGCACATTAATCGCCCATATAACATTCCGGTAAACGTCTCACCAGTACGTTAATATCTCATTACAGCACAGCGTGCGGTAATAACCATTTCAGCACTGCGTCGTCGTTTGCTTTAGCTTTATTGTAACATCCGATTAGCAAAAATAGTTAATAGCATCAAATGTGCAACTTCTTCTCCCTCTAATTTTACAACTAATGTAACGCCACGTTGAATAAACCATATAAAATGGACTAAAAGTAACAAGCTTCAAAAAAAGTTTTTTATCATCAGGTATGCCAAATTTATTAGCAACTACAAGAAACATACACTACAAATTACTAAGCTAACTAATAAGCAATTATTAATTCTGAAATTAAACCTTTGCGCTACAAACAATCTGAATTTCTTTGTGCTTTTGGTTGTTGCTGCAACTCGAAGGAAAATCCAGCTTAAGAGCAGGTTTTATGCGTTGCGTACAACACAAAACGCTTGGAGTAGTATACTGTCCAGTCAGCCCAACTAAATCGTTGACGCGCGACACCAACTATTTTGTTGACTTGGGTGAACGGCGCAAAGCACTAGGCGTTTTGCGTTGTACGCGACGCATAAAACCTGCTCCTGGGAAAATCCAACCTTGGGTCACATAATCGTGAGTCTACTGTATATATAATAACGAAAAAGCGTCTATTGGTCCTGAAGTTTTGCATACTTACATTTAAAAATTGTTATTAAATTTTGCATAAATAACAAATGTTTTAGAAATATCTAATTATCTTATATTTTATGATATGCAATATACAATGACACTTTCTCTAGTAATTCCTTGCGTTATCTTATACTTATTGCCCAACCTTGTGAATTATAAAGGCATGCATATGTGCAGCATATTTCCTAATACCATAAAGATACTATAACAGTTAGAGACCACTTACCTATTTTGTTAATAGTATTAACATCTATGTTTACGTCTGTTATCTTCGTCCATTTTCTCAAGTTTTCGTATTTTGCCCTCACAAATAATGTATTTCACATTGTTACTTAGTACGTCACGTATGTAAATACCTTCTACACTGACTACTGCAGCCAAATACAAGGCGCTTGCGCTAGCTGCGATCCTGCCCCACCTCAAAACACTGAAACACAACTGAAACTACCGAACACCCCTCAATTTTACCTTACGTAGCATTTTCCGTTTTTAACAACTTTAGGGAATTAACATTCACTTTTCGGAATTCTTCTAACAATCTTACGAAATTAAAATTTCAATATAATGATTTATTAATTCACATTTTGGTGTTGCGTCAATTCCCTGCCGTTGCTAAACTCTTTATCAACACCACAAGTTGGTAAATTGTTTTCCGATTGGTGTTAGTATTATCCGAGTCGGATGTTAAAGAATGAGTAACACCGTCGAAGGATATTATAATTCTCCTTTTTGGAGTTGGAAATTTCTAACTACTTCAACTAAAATACACTTCAACTGGCTTCTGGTAAAGGGCACAACTTGGTAAACGCCTTCTTTATGAATCCGTATGCGGTCTTGATAGTCGCTACTCTGGATATATTGACCTTTCCAGGAAAAAGTTCAGTAATTCGAGCTAACTTCCATTACATTGGTGAAGCATTATCATCCTTAGTTAAGTACGCGGGCTCCTTTCAAAGTTGTTCCAATCTCTGATGATCTTGCTGAAAATTTTGCTTCCGATATTAGGTGAATATCTTGCTGTGGTGCCGCAATTAATTGTAGATAATCGGTAGCAAATCAGTAACCAATTCTAGATGTATAGCTTTTGTCGCAAAGCAAATAAACAAAAAAAAATATACTTTTATTAATTTACATCCACGATCTCTCTTCTCCTTTACTAAAAATGGAGCAGCGTAATCCAAGTCAGTTACTTGAAATGGAATATCGCTGCGAATTTGGGTTTCTGGCAAATCGCCCATCACTGTCTGAGCACATATTTAGCCTTGTTCCTAAAGCAACGTAAGCATTGACGTACAATTTAGCAAAACTCTTGCCAGCTATCGGCCAAAATTGTTTTCTAATACTTGATTATGTAGTATTGCGGACCTGAGACCAGAATGAAAGGGCACCTAATGATCGGCTTTTTTGCCATCATCCAAATTTGAATTACTGAATTGACCGCTAACTCTTATTGTACCGTTTTCATCTAAATTTGGATTTGGGTGCAATTCTTATTAATGCTAAAAATGCATCAATAATTTCCACATATCTGTGTTAGATATGATTAGACACAATTAATGCACTTCTTACAGTGTGAAATAATTAAATAAATGCTTTTCTGCTATCACTGTAATTTTAATATGAGGCAATTTTTATATTAAAAATTTTACCTCGTGTAGGAGGTAAAGTTCCTTCCGTTTGCCGGACGGACGCTCTACCAGTAGTAATTTGAATTATCTAAAATACAGACCTTAGAAAGCCGGCAGGGCGGCAAATTTGCAATTAGTGCACTTCTTACAGTGTGAAATCATTAAATGCTGCTATCCCTGTAATTTTAATATAAGGCAATTTTTACTGTACTGTTAGAGCGTCCGTTCGGCAAACGGGTGTCGGATTCAAATCCTACACGAGGTAAAATTTTTCATATTAAAATTACAGTGATAGCAAAAAACATTTATTATTATTATTAAAATCGAACCAATTGTTTCCTCTTATAAGTGTGTCGTAAAATACATACCTTACCTCACAAATATAAAAAAATAGCAAAAATTATTAATATTTTAATTGAATTTATTGAAACAAAAAGACAGAAGAGAAACATTTGTAACCAATGTATTTTATTAACGTTCTTTATTACTTTAACAAAGAGAATCTAGTATATACACCACCGTTCATATATTTGGGAACGATTAAGAAAAACTCGAAGCAACCAATTGTGTTTTATATGGAAGAGTATACATTTCTATATATATGAACATAATTTACAATAGTATTATTTTCTATCTCATAAATTACAAATAACTGTTTGTTTTTATTTTAATAAAAAAAAAACCTGTATTTTTGAATCGTCCCCAAATATATGAACGGTAGTGTATGTATGTAATATGTACATTTGAATGGTTAATGTTTTGATTATATGAATTTTCCTTTTTTGAGTTCTCTCTCTTCAATATCTGTTGTTTCATTGTTTACGTCATTATTTTTGCATAGTCTACTAACTCGAAATAATATTCTTGTGATTGGAAGATGTTCTCATCCATTTCGTATTTACATGCATAATTCTCTTGTTTTGACATAGTACACATCGGATAGTTCTTAGTTGTAGTAGAGTAACTTACAATGACGCCAATGTTCGCATTATCTTTCCAGAATTGGCGCAGACAGGAACAATGCCAGGGATTCGGTTCCAATACGATTTTGTTAATCCCAACTAGCTCTGAGGGATGTAAATAGCTAAATCTATTGTAGCTAATATCAACAGAAGACACTTTCGTGGATTTCAAGAATTTTAAATCGCTCAAAACATTTCCAGCTATCGCCAAAGAATCCAATCGGTCCATACCCAATTCCTCATCTATTGTGTAAATGTTGTTAAAATTGAGGTCTAGATGTCCGATTGTTATTACTGGTCCGAAAACGTAGGTTTGTAATCGGACAATCTTATTGTTAGCAAGGATCAATTCTTTTATCTCTGAACTATCGAACCAAGTTTCATCTATTTGTATCAAGTTATTATATTGTAAATCCAAACGATTTAGTACCATATCGGCGAAGGCATATTTTGCAATGGTGTCAATTTTGTTAAACGATAAATCCAAAAATTTAAGGTTAATGCCGTAAAACGCATGCCTCACGATCTTACTGAGTTGATTTGACTTTAAAATTATGGTTTCTAATCTAGGAGTAGCGATTATAAACTTTTCCGATATCTTCTTGATGCACATATTTTCCATGTTTACCGTGATTAGATTATTCATCTTCGAAATTGTTCCAAATTCGACAGAAAATAAGCAACTATTATATTTTACCTTATACACATTCGGATCGTTTGCAAGAACGCCATAACATAAATCTCGCGTTTCCGAACCATAGTTATAAAACACTGTTGCTTTGATGGAATATTCACTGTCACATGCTCGGTTACTGAATATTCTAATCGCAACTAAAAGTATTGCCAGAAGAAAACGCATGCTATTTATCTGTAAACTGTTTGTGAACTGTAATTTATTAATAAGTCTGTTATTAAATTCGTTTTGATAAGAAATATCTGACCTCACTGAATGTGGTTGACTGGATTAATAATGATATCATTATTAATCCAGTCAACCGCATTTCTTCTAATATTATTATAACAACAACATTACCGCAAATTCTAAAATAAAGTATTTTTTTCCTTTAACCTAATAACTTCGCGTGAAAACTCTTAATCATAATGAGGCGTGTGTATAAATTAAAAAAAGAATATGTTATCTACAGTACCTTCACCCAACATGAAAAAACTAATCTCTTCAGGAGAACCGTTTCTCTTCATCTCTGTTTCCACGCCATAGGTCTCTCGTTTAAGTATTTTGAGCACAACTATGCTTAATTTCATTTAATTTATTCTAATGACGCGCTGGTCGAATTGTCGTCTACTTTCATTTGCTATTAAGCTTACAGGTAAAATGTAAAATTATTTTGCAGCTTCCATTAGGAGAAGTGGGAGTGACCTCGAGAGAATGCGATAAATATCAGTATAAATACCTGAAGGCTGTGAAAAATACAGAAAAAGCCGACAAAAGCGATAATAATAACTGTAAGGCTTATATTCCAAGATTTGTGTGCATGCGAAAATTCAGTACCAAAAAATTTAACATTTTCTGGTAAAGAATACCAACATGTATATTTCAAAAATCATATCATCATTTTTAATGCCCATTTAAGAAAAAATAAGGACTATAATATGTAATTCATGACATGTAATTATTGACGGTGGTTCAATCTGGTGATGGCAGTAGAACTACTACCGAAACGTCAGATTTAAACAATCTTATGGACAATGAAAATAGCTCAGACACCAACACATATAATATGCACATATATGTAGTCCCGGGCGATCAAAAATGGTTTTCTGTTCTGCTACCATGAAATAAAAAATGCCGCTCCTACGACATTCATAGTCGCATCCATATATGTAATACTACCATATTGCGGGTCTCGTATAGAACCAATGGCACAAATTTCCGCCGATGAAGGCGGATGGAAGATACGCTTCTTTGTCTAACTATGTTCTCTGACAGTTCTTATGTTTGACAGATTTTGTTTAGCAAAAGTCAGAATTGGTCAGAATATAGGTTATCTCTGGTGAGAATACACAAGTCATGTATGTAAACAATAAAGATTATTTTAAAGTATATGATTGAATATATTTTAACATGGTGCAGAATAATAATAGTTTGAATTCTTTGGAACAAATGACATCAAAAGTTGGAAGAAGTTCTACGGGATATTGAAAGTACTCCTAGAGGCTACCAGACGGTAGACAAACCCAAACAAGAAGAAAATAGCAGTATTTATTTTCATCGATCGGTGATGGAGGCTTACATCTACATATATGATACCTACTGTTACCTTTGTAAGAATATAAGGTTATAGTTGTTGAAGATTTGTGTAATTGTAATTATGGAATTACACAAAAGGAGAATTAAACATTTCACATCAAAAATATGAATATGTAACCAAATGGAAGCTGTCTTCGTTTGATTAATTTGAGTTACTCTGACTGACACCGTGGTGGTAATGGAATGTTAATGTATTTTTTTTTAAAGTAAGGTAAACCAGGACAACCTATATAAGAGGTTACATTACTCTCCCCTCAAAGCACTGCTATTGTAAATGGCTATCTTTGCTAAATAGTTTAGTTTTGGTCAGGTTGTGTTTAGCGTTATAAACATAGGTATTATTGCATTGTGGAAAACGAAAACAACCAAACTATTACAGTATATGATGCTGCATCTAATGAAAGTTATGAATTAGTAATATGCGAAGATTTTACAATAAGAGCAGAAAACAGTAAAATTAGTTATTATGTATAACTTATAAATACACACGTGACGGTTGTTTTAGTAGTATTACGTATTAGTTATGTCAATTATGAATACTTTTAACAGATTATGTTACCTTTATTCATTCCACTTCTATAGTGGAATGGATAATGACTGAGCCAGACAAAAAAGCATTTTTTGTTTGTTTCCGAGGTAGGAAGCTACGACTTTATATTTCAGTGTAGCTATTACTTCTGAACAACTTTTTTTTTAATAATATTTTCCTATTTTCTAATAAATAAGAGCCCTTTTCATTTTTAAGTGCTCACTGTATATACGGTAGAAAATAAATTGCTTTCAAGAGGTGTCAAGTTGATTTTAAAAGGTGTGCAAACTTTTTGCATTGTTACAATTTTTCAAAAGTCCATACTTTTGACACACACTGTACAAAGCGAAAAGTTATGGGCCGAGATCTATGGGTCGAGACGTTCCATATACTTGCAGGTAGAATCGCAGAATAAAATTTTCGAACTATACGACCTTCAGCGATCAAGAGAGATGATATCCGTTTCTTACCAATACCAGGAGTCGAATATCTTCAATTTTTTTTTATTCAGAGGCAGATTCTTTATTCTCGGAGTCTACTAGCCGAGATAAAAAAGAAAAATAGTGATATTAATTTTTAATTGTTTAATGATACGAGAAATATTTAGGGAAAAAGTATCTAATACAAATTTATTTCAACATTACAAATTAGGATAAAAGTTTCGATCGATTATTCTTTAGACCTAGTTCACTAAAATTATAAATTAAAATCAATGCACGTTAACTGTATTTACATATGTCATCATAGTATATTATTTTAAAGTAATTTTTTTGTGCCATTGAAAACTGTTTGTCTTTCTTAAATGTACAAATAGATCCTTGTTCGTCACAAACAATACAAATTGGATAACTAGAATCCCATGGTTTTAACAATTCTGGAGAGTCTCTTATTGTAAGTTCATACTTTGCACTTGCTTTCCAAAATTCGCGTAGACATGCGCATTGCCAAGGGTTCGGTTGTATTATTATTTCCGCAATTGAAGCAACGTTCTGGATGTTGATGTAACTGATTTTGTTGAAACTAATATCTAAGAAGGTGAGCTGTAATTTTCTCAAAAAATCGAGATCAGTGAGCCAATTTCCAGCGAGGGAGAGCTGCTTGAGGTCGTCAGATCTGAAGTCTTCGATTGTGTGAATCTTATTGTATTGTAAATTTAATTTCCTGAGGGATCCGATTTTATCAATAGTATTTTTATATATTTTCATAACTTTATTATTTGCTACATTTAATTCCATAATCTCCGAGCCTGTAAACCAGGCTCCGCGAATTTCATTAAGGCGATTATGTTCTAAATCGAGCAGTGCTACATTGTTCATATTACCAAAAGCGTAATCACCTATTGTGTTAATCCTATTATAGGACAAGTCTAGATGATTGATGTTTGCGTATCTGAATGTTCCGGGCTTTATCACTTCAATGTGGTTCGATTTTAATAACACTCTTTCTAAATTTGGAGTACGTTTGAAGAATCCAGGCGATAATTTCTTTATGCACAATTCTACTACTGACAGCGTGACTAAATTTGGGAGGTTTGAAAATGTTCCATCTGCGAGATGGTTTATGCACGAAACAACTCTCACTTCACTGATTTGCGGACGATTGGTCACTCTACAGTCCGGAAAACGTTCACTATGTTCACTTTTCCCGGATTGACTATCAAACAAAAACGCCTCCAGGTAATTTTCATTTTCACATGTTTGAGCATCCTGCGCTTTAATAATTAACAGCAACATATAAATATATAGCGAAGCGCACTGTTTTTTCATGATGTTTATAGGAAAATATTGTGCGTATGCATATACATGACTAAAGTTAGAGGTCTTCTGTCTACACTGATAATATATTTTATACATGCATGGGTAGTGACCGCAATATCTGAATATTTGTGACCTTGACGAATATTACGATTTCTAAAATGTTAATTATGTGCAATAAATATATAGGATAAAAATAATATTGTAACAAATACCGAGATCAAAGGGAAGATTCTGCGGTGACTTTGCGCATTTAAATGGGGTGGTCCAAATTGCTCTTCAGAATCGGGTATCTCAATAATCGTAAGAGATAGGAAAAAACGAATGGCCCAGTCTCGATCTCTTTTTTCGAGCTATTCTCAATGGCGAAAACGAAAATTAGTTATATTCTTTTGTTTTTGAGTTATTTTCGTTTTCGCCATTGAGAATTTCTGGGCAATTTTTTTTTCCTATCACGGTTATTGAGATACCCTATTATATCTGTTATTTAAAATACATTTTGGCAACACCTTTGTAGTAAATGCTCACGTTTATAGAGAATTATTAACAGTGTTTTGTTTTCTTTATTAATGGTTCGAGGTATAACATTATACCAAGATAAGAATGGGATAGCATTGGAATCTTAAAAATGATAGGAGTTACAAGGTTGACTAGATTAGGAAAAAGTTTAACAATTAAAGACCGTTTACATAGTATTTGCAAAAGTATACTTTCTCTTACCGGTTTCCTCTTTTTTTAGAAAAAGTGTTTTTTGTGACATTGAGTTTTTTTTTTGTTAGGGATTAGATAAATCGTAAGCATTTATGATGCCTATCAGACACCTCTGCAGAGCCAAAACGCCCTCCTAATCATCATTACCAAAGATAGATAATAGACCAGAGTGAGATTTGAACCCTGGGCCTTACGACTGATAGCCAGGTGTGCAAGCCACTAGAGATAAAAAAGTCAAAAATATTTTTCATTGTCACTTTTAAAGCTGAACAAGATAGTGCTTACAGATTTTCAATACGATGTTTCGTTTTCGAGAAACCATCATCACCTTGTTTTTAAAATATGGCTCTGGTATTTTTATTTTTAAATTTCAAATAATTCTGAATTTTAAAATAGGTGATATATCATTTTTAACGATGGTTTAAACATGTTTTCAGCTTTTTTAGGTATCATTTGAAATTATTGAAGGAAAATCTCCTTACTTCGTCACTGAATGCTCGAAAAACATTTATCTGAGAGTTCCTTTTAATAATTCAAAAAAGCACAAAAATTTCAACAAAACTTATTGGTCATTAAAATGTAAAAAATAAAATCATAAAACATACATAGTGAGCTGAGAAAAGAAAACATTCGTCTTTATTGACAATTTACTTCTGTCGCAATACAAAATCTAATTACATACGCAGTCTTTTAATTCGTTTAAAAATGGTTGAACATTTCTATTTTGAGGGAAAGTTTGAAGCACCAACGTAATTTAAAGAACTAGGTACGTTAACTGGTTTTAGAAGCATATCAAACCAGTACAGGAGAACCTTAACAATGTCTTGAGTTCCACAGCTAGATGATATTACCTATGCTTAGAAAATAACGGTCATTTGTTGGAACACCTTTTTAAATAAGTCCGATTAATACTGTATTTATTAATTTGCAAATTGGAGTTATTTTATTTCTTTATTTGTTATAAATGTGTTTTTGTAATAATTATTCGTAGGTTAATAAATTTTGTTGAAATTTTGGTGCTTTTTGAATTATTTAAAGGAACGTTTTTCAACAACAGGTAAATGCTTTTCGAGTATTCAATGCCGAACTAAGGAGATTTTTTTTTAATAATTTTAAATGATATCTAGAAAAGCTGAAAACAGATTTAAAACCATCACAAGTGACATACCACCTATTTTGGAATTGAAAATGACCTTAAATTCAAAAATAAAAATAACAGGACCGTCTTAAAAAAAAAAAAGAAATGCATGTTCGTTTTTGAAAACGAAATATCGTACTGTAAATGCTATCTTATTCAGCTTAAAAAGTGCCAATGAAAAAGTATTGTTCATGCATTATATCTCTTAAAATAATGTCAGAAGAAAGAAAAAAAATAAATAAAAATTAATATCACAAAAAAGACTTTTTTCAAAAATAGAAGAAATCGGTAAAAGATAAGTTACTTTCGCAAACACCGTGTAAACGGAATTTTAATTGCACAATTTTTTCCTAATCTATAACCTACATTGCAGGTCCTACCTTTTCCAAGACCCTAATGGTATCTCATTCTTATCTTGGACAGGCTGTATAGTGGTCCAAGGTATACAATTCTTGTTTAAATCTTGGTCCATTTTGTAAAGGTGAATGATTGGTGTTTTTTGCTTTATACAATTTAATAAAATAAATAAAAATACACGTAACCCGAAAAAAATTGATGATGAAGAATTAGAAACTGTCCTAAGGTACAATAACTTCATCTATTGTAAAATCTAATAATAGTAATGAAACAAAAAGGTAAAAATTATTAATTTATTTGCAATTACTTACAAAAATTATTTATTGATGTCAGTAAATGTCAATCAATACAATTATTATCAATATATGTTTATATTTTTGCAATCAGCTGTTTTATTTTCACTTACATCGGATACATACGTATGATTTACTTCATATACACGAAAGCAATTCAGTCGAAAATTGAGGTATATTGTAATTTTGAATAACTAATTCTCTTGAAATAATCATTTCTTGCTTCATCATCACCATTTTGTGTACAATCCGTTGTTAATACGATACATACAGGAAATTCCTCCTTCCATTTAACATATTTTGGTGGTTCCCTCAGTAATATTTGCTTGGCATTGGTGTATACCCATAATTTTCGTAAACATTCGCAGCGCCAAGGGTTCGGATATATCGTCATTGATTTTATGTCCGCACTACTATTCAAAAACATATACGTCACTAAATTCATTCCAATATGTACGTACTTGATATTGGTATTCAACAGGAAGGTGGTTTGCGTTAGCATGTTCTCTGATAGGTCCAATTGCAACAGTTTTAATTGTGAGAAAGTGCCATCCTGAATGTACGAAATACCGTTGTCGAGCAAGTCCAATAATTCTAAATTCTTTATGCCATCAAATGTGTTCCGCCCTAACCACGTGATTTTATTGGAACACACTTGGAGGTTATTAATAGAACTAGAAAGCCGGTCCGGTTCACCCACACTATTAATTTGTCGTTTGATGTCCGCTTACCGCACCAACTCGATAAAAAGTAGAAAGCCCGCGCTCCACCTGGAACGCACCGCTTACGCACCAACTCCACAGACCAGCCAGACCGTACCACTTTCCGCTAACCACCGTCTACACCTGTTGGTTTGGGATCGTCGGTACACCCTGTATATTCCTTTTTTATTAATTCTTGCCTGTCACTTGTGAAAAGAGTCGACGCTTCACGTCCGGCAGTCTTTTGTTTGTGTGCTTGGTTTGGGATCGTCGGTACACCCTGTATATTCCTCTTTTCTTAATTCTTGCCTGTCACTTATAAAAAGACTGGACGCTTCGCGTCTCAGTCGTATATTTGTGTGATTGGTTCGGGATTGTCGGTACACCCTGTATATTCCTCTTTTCTTAATTCTTGCCTGTCACTTATAAAAAGACTGGACGCTTCGCGTCTCAGTCGTATATTTGTGTGATTGGTTCGGGATTGTCGGTACACCCTGTATATTCCTCTTTTATTAATTCTTGCCTGTCACTTGTAAAAAGACTGGACGCTTCGCGTTTCAGTCGAATATTTGTGTGATTGGTTTGAGATCGTCGGTACACCCTGTATATTCCTTTTTTCTTAATTCTTGCCTGTCACTTGTAAAAAAAACTGGGCGCTTCGCGTCTCACTCGTATATTTGTGTGATTGGTTCGGGATCGTCGGTACACCCTGTATATTCCCTTTTTCTTCATTCTTGCCTGTCACTTGTAAAAAGACTGGACGCTTCGCGTCTCAGTCGTATATTTGTGTGATTGGTTCGGGATCGTCGGTACACCCTGTATATTTCCTTTTTCTTCATTCTTGCCTGTCACTTGTAAAAAGACTGGACTCTTCGCGTCTCAGTCGTATATTTGTGTGATTGGTTCGGGATCGTCGGTACACCCTGTATATTCCTTTTTTCATAATTCTTGCCTGTCACTTGTAAAAAGACTGGACGCTTCGCGTCTCAGTCGTATATTTGTGTGATTGGTTCGGGATCGTCGGTACACCCTGTATATTTCCTTTTTCTTCATTCTTGCCTGTCACTTGTAAAAAGACTGGACTCTTCGCGTCTCAGTCGTATATTTGTGTGATTGGTTCGGGATCGTCGGTACACCCTGTATATTCCTTTTTTCATAATTCTTGCCTGTCACTTGTAAAAAGACTGGACGCTTCGCGTCTCAGTCGTATATTTGTGTGATTGGTTCGGGATCGTCGGTACACCCTGTATATTTCCTTTTTCTTCATTCTTGCCTGTCACTTGTAAAAAGACTGGACTCTTCGCGTCTCAGTCGTATATTTGTGTGATTGGTTCGGGATCGTCGGTACACCCTGTATATTCCTTTTTTCATAATTCTTGCCTGTCACTTGTAAAAAAAAACTGGGCGCTTCGCGTCTCAGTCGTATATTTGTGTGATTGGTTCGGGATCGTCGGTACACCCTGTATATTCCTTTTTTCTTAATTCTTGCCTGTCACTTGTAAAAAAACTGGGCGGTTCGCGTCTCAGTCGTATATTTGTGTGATTGGTTCGGGATCGTCGGTACACCCTGTATATTCCTTTTTTCTTAATTCTTGCCTGTCACTTGTAAAAAGACTGGACTCTTCGCGTCTCAGTCGTATATTTGTGTGATTGGTTCGGGATCGTCGGTACAGCCTGTATATTCCTTTTTTCTTAATTCTTGCCTGTCACTTGTAAAAAAACTGGACTCTTCGCGTCTCAGTCGTATATTTGTGTGATTGGTTTGGTATCGTCGGTACACCCTGTATATTCCTTTTTTCTTAATTCTTGCCTTTTACTTGTAAAAAGACTCAACGCTTCGCGTCCCGCATTGATTTGTTTGTGTGATTGGTTTGGGACCGTCGGTACATCCTGTATATTAATTTTATCCTAGTTAAAAATTGCACATACTATATATATATATAAACGTGCCAATTACCAGCTTGTATCTAGCGGCACAGTGAAAGAAACATATGCATAGGTAATGTGCAAAGTTTGACAAAATTGTATAAGTATATTAATTTTCTATAGTGGTAACTTTTATCTGGCCCTACTGTATACATAAAATTAAATTGTAAGTTGAACGAAATTTGTTGAAATGGTAAAAAATGGATATAGGATAATTGCTCGTCGGCAAATGCTCGCCGTCAATTGCTAGCCGTCAGTTGCTCGCCATGAATTGCTAGCCTTCTCAATTGCTCGCCACTCCAATTGCTCACCTCGGCTGCTCGAACTCGAAAAAGTTTGTTAGCGACCCAAAAGACTGACGCTGACTTCGCCCTGAGTCTGCGGATGTTACCAGCTTTGGCATTTGTACCAGTGGAAGCGGTTACCGAAGCCTTCGAAGAACTGTGCGATAGTAACATAATCTACGAAGACGCCCAAGAGGTCCTCGATTATTTTGAAGACACGTGGATCGGGCGACCCATCAGAAGACATAGTCGACGACCACCGAAGTTCTCGCATGATCGCTGGAATTGTTATGATGTGGCTTGCCAAGGGATGCCCAAAACAAATAATTCTCTTGAGGGATGGCATAGAGCCTTTGAACAACAAGTATCGGGGCACCACCCAAATATCTGGAAGTTCATCAAATGTATCCAGAAAGAACAAAGCTTAAACGAGCTACAAATAGAACAACTACTTGCTGGCGATGTCCATCAACAGAAGAAAAAATACAGGGATTGTGCTGAACGGCTCCAAAGAATGGCACAATCGTACAATGGAGAAAACCTTTTGGAATATCTTCGTGCGATAGCCCACAATATCGCATATTGATGCAGTTAGAAAAAAAAAACAATGCAAAAAAACAATACAAAAAAAACAATAAAAAAAAAATTAAAAAAATAAACAATAAAAAATAAAAAAAATAAACAATAAAAAATTAAAAAAAAATATGGGAGCCGAAAAAAGCCGACCTCCACGTGGTGTCTCCTGGGTAACGCTAACAGGCTTTTAAATTTAAAAAACATGTAATACGAGCAATTGAAGTGGCGAGCAATTGAGAAGGCTAGCAATTCATGGCGAGCAATTGACGGCTAGCAATTGACGGCGAGCAATTGCCGACGAGCAATTTTCCGGATACCGTAAAAAATACGTTTTAATTTGTTCCGGTATATAAGATGCCTCTAAATTTTATGCATGAAAAACATATTTAGATTGTTTTTTGTTTTAATACGGCCCTGTATGTTATATTATTAATTATATAAAAAATACGTTTTAATTTGTTCCAATTTTTGTTCTAGTAATATAACTTGCATGTGAATTTCGCGCACAATGTTGAAAGAAAATGTTTAAAAATGTTAGCGCTAACTTCGGATTCGAGACCGGGCTTGTTACCCGTCCATAACCGACTATCCATTATCGTAGTAACTTAAATGATTCTAAAAACGGCTATAGATATTATTCTTTAGGGGTAATTTAATGTTTCATATGGAAATACGGTAATTCATAATGTTAGCTGCCCGATATTATTATAAATTGAAATTGCTAATGTATTTTATATCCACTCACGACATGAAAATGCATTTAATGTACGCGCACGCGTGGACACACGCACACAGATGTAGTGTGCTGTCATAAGTTACACTAACTTCACTTTAGATTTGACAATACATACCAGTGTTCCCACTGCTATTACTTTCGTAACAGATCTATTACAATTGGCTCCACACTATTACCATGTTACATTAAGCGAAAAATCTATTACGTTTTTCATATCGGAGGATGTTCTTTTATTTTGGCCTTAAAAAATTACGATTACGCCGGAAAGAAAATCTATTATTAAAACTTCTCAGCGGTGGCAACACTGGTATAATATACGGTTTATTTGGTCTAGTTTGGTTATTCTATGGTCTAGATTGACAGTGTTAAACAATTCCGTTGTATGAAGATGTATTTTTAATGAAACTTGAAATTAAAAGATGTACAAACGTCGTTAGCATTTCGTATATGCTTTTAACAACAGATGTACCTATACAATAAGCAGTTATTATTTCCGATTGTTTGAAGGTAAAACATATCTAACCTCTGTTATCGTTTATTATAAACCAATGTGTTGTAGAAGAAAATCTAAGAAAATGTAAATGGGGCCATACATCCTGGCATCTGTATGATATAGTTTGCAGTTGATTGGTGTTACTGTTTAAGTGGAAAGAATTATCGAGGAGGAGGAGGTTCTGTCATGTAGATTCTGTCACTGGAAAAATCTATTAAATCGTCTTGTTGTGCGTGTCTAAATTTCCAGCCCACGTTATGTGCGAATCGATGATATCCTTGGTGCCGCTGTCTGTGATGATCTCAATAAATTTTGGCAGTGCGAAGAAATATCGAAACATATTGCGGAAGTTATTTGCACATGATGTGCCAGTGAGAATATCTATAAATTCGTTGTGTTCATAAAATGTATTGATCGAGTGGTTGCAATAAAATCAGTGTGTGCAATTTTTATATTTGAACTTTAAAACGTAAACCTGAGCATTTAATGAGCGGCAGAACTAAAAATTGATAACTAAGAAATGTAACGACAATAGTGATAATATATAACTTTATTTCATCGATCTTTACAGAGAATCGCTAGATGTCTGTCAATTTGTTAAATATATAGAGAACCTGGTTTGACATTTCATATTTGACCTTGACTTTTCACCGTAACTTGCCTCAAATAACGGTAATTTTTGAAAGAAACCGAAATGTCGTTGAGTTTTATCTATTAATATTGTGTGTTAAAAATGTTAAGAAAATCATCAGGGTTAACATCAATCCCAATCTATTACCATTAGATTTCTGAATATATGGGAAGATATTTTCAAAACCTTCGATCAATTTCAATTTCGTCGAACAATATTCTCTCCATCGTAATTGTAATTTATAACTGGTAAGTGCGAAATTATAAGATATAGGTACTCATTCATTCGATAAAACTTGATTTATTAACAGACATGTTACGTATGAAATAGCAGAGAGCGTGTCTAAACGGTTATGTGATACTTGCTGATATTCTTGGTGCGGCTGTCTGTGATGATGCCTGAAACACATATTATTGCATACTTCCACCGAGAAACCCTTTATAAACTGTGATTATCACCTTTGAAAGTACACATCTATGAGGATATAACCTTTCCGATTGTTGGGATATGTATAGTCCAGATATCAAAAAATTTGTGAAATTTTGAGCATTTAGCTAGATATTTTGCTTTTTTTAGGTACTTAGGACCTTATTCTTGGTAAATTATTCATTTCTCGAACGATATCGCCCCCACAAAAGCCGCTTTTGAGCGTAAAAGTATGCATCTGACGTTCGGACACATCGATGTAGTATTTATATCGGTGGTGATCTTAAATTTAAAAATCGAGGTATTAATAGTAATATAGAGGTGTATTCGACCCTTTTTAAGCTTCAAAACATTGTCAGACCTTTCCAATCGGTTCAAATCCAACTTTAAAAGCGGCAATCATTCCACATGTAGTTAACCGATGACAGCCTGCCAGAAACGGTCTTATATCTCGGTAAATACGGGTGCCGGTCGCGTTTCGGACTCGATTCGCTAACTTTATACTTTTTCGAAGGGGTTTCGCATATTTTTCGAAAGATTAAGCTCGTTTTTCTCATCGCAAACATCGCTTAAAGATCAGCGGTAAATTTGACATTTGCGTTCTAGGCGCCATATTTGACAATAAATGGAAATCGAACTGCGAAAACACGGGGTCATAATTTCGCCTCTCGCGCGGATATTTAAACATTTTCGCCCCTTTTTTCGGTCGATTACGAAAAACGAAAGTCCCCCCAACCTATTTTCGACATTCGTGCGGCACCCGGGCGATTTTAAACGTGCTAATTTTCGCGATCGAAGTTGGGTATTTTGACCGATCGCGACGGGGAATGTGACATTTCTCCTAGGCAATTTAGCCGCATTGACTGTTCGTTACCCTAAATCAAGAAAAATGGAAATTTCGAAAAAGATTTGCGCGTTTTTTCGCTTTCAACGATGGAAAGTGATCGGCGCGGCCGGGGGCGACGATCGATTCGCGTCTTTCAAAAATATCTCTCCTTTTAAGTAGCGCGCGTACGTTGAGAATATGCGTTGGAACCTTCCGCCAAGAGGCGTCTATAGCGGTAAATGGCGTACGTTCCACGGCCGTCTACATTGGCTGCCCGTTACCCTAAATCGCGAAAAATGGAAATTTCGAAAAAGATTTACTCGTCTTTTCGCTTTCGACGACGGCAAGGGATACGCCTATGCAGCGCGGACGGGCGCGCCCCCTCTTTCCCCCCCTCGCCCCTCAATTAGCCCGTCCGTATTCTGGAGCCTTAGCCGTACGCGCGTTTCAGGGGGTTCCGACACTACTCTTACGGGGTACTCCTTTTGGATGAACTTTATTATTATGACTATTCTTAAACCATCCATTTTCGATACTTCTCAAACTGTTGTTGTTTAAGGATAGTATGTCGGCATACAAGTTTTCAAAAGCTTCTCGTTGGATGCGATTTACTTTGTTGTGTTCTAGATCGATCATGTTCACTTCAAGATTCGAAAATACCCCTTTCCTGATTTTGGTAAACAAATTGTTGGTTATCGTAATAAAGCTTAGTTTTGGCACGTTTTGTATGAAGTTAGGTTGGATTTCTTTGATGTTAACACCTATCATGGTTAACTCGCTTAAATTAGGTAGATCCTTGAAAGTGCCTTCTTCCACAGTTTCAATGCATGAATTTATAATTATTTTCTCAACACTAGTGTCTATATTACAGTTGTTGAATATTTTTGTAGATTCTTCATTATTAGTGGTAACGGTTACCGTTGTATTTCTAAACGTATTGCAAACTGCCTCACTGCCTCTTGAGAAAATTACAATTCCTAACAGTATCAGAAGATAACTTAAACCAGTGAATGAGCAACGCATTTTACTAATTACAATTTGAAGAACGTGCGCGCCTGAGTAACTGCAATGAACTACTAGATTGATGCTAAATGTATGATTAACCGGTCGTGTATGATGTATCATAAAAATAGCTAGTGTTGCAGTGCAATAGTGGGAATTCCGGCAATATAAAAGTACCGGATACTGAGAAGTATAAATTTCCCCGCATAAAGTGATTATACAGGGTGCGCCATTAGTGTGTTGGCGGAATTTAGTACGAAAGCTATGAAAGTTGGAAAGCGAGATTTTCTGTATGTATATACTGTTTCAATGCGCATTTTGTAAAATTATTCACAAATATACAAGGTGTTACAAATTGTCAGAGCTACTTTCAACTGTTTTATTTTAAATGGATTGCTATATTTTTTAGTATTTATTTCGATAGTCACCTAAAACACCTTTGCAATGATATATGCTTAAGTGCACTCCCGCCAATTAGTTTAGACGATATTGCAGATTTTGTAAAAATTTTGACAGTTGCGACATTTCAGATTTTCAGTTTATACAAAAAATCGCTGTACTGTAGGGCGTTAATCTTTTGTTGTCACTTTTAGGCCTAAAACTTCATATGTTTCAAGGTGGTGTAACGTAAATGTATATACAGGGTGTTAAATATATCGTGGTAAATTTATCGACAGTCAAACGTCTTTCTTTCGATTTTTTTAAATGGAACCTATGTTTTTCGATGTTACCAGCAAATTGCTTGCAAATTACCTTAAAACTATAAAAAATTGTAAAACACTATGATACAAACTACAAAACACGACTTTTTGTGAAAATTTAATCAGATATTTGACATTTCGTTAGTTTCTTAGTTTTTGTTTGAAAATCATAGCTATCTGACCAATGGGTGTCCCACTTATTGAAGATTGTAATAGTATTTTTTCTAATCGGGTGTTGTAATAAAGCTAAAACAAAAGACGACGCAGTGCTGATATGGCTATTACAGCATACTGTGCTGTAATGAGATATTAACGTGGGTGGAGGGGACTTTTGCCGGAACGTAATATAGACGATTAATGTGCAAATTAGAAAAAATACTGTAAAAAACGTGTGCCACAATGACATGTAATGCTCGTACTTTGAATCTCTTGCCGCTACGCGGCTCGAGATTCAAACTTGTACTCGCATTACATAAACGTCATTATGACACTTGTGTTTTAAAATACTATTTTCTAATCGGATCTTACAATAAAGCTAAAACAAGCGACGACGCAGTGCTGAAATGGTTATTACCGCACACTGTGCTGTAATGAGATATTAACGCACTGGTGAGACGCTTACCGAAATGTAATATGGGCGTTGAATGTGCAAATTAGAAAAAATACTGTAAAAAACTCGTGTCATAATGACTTTGTAATGCTCCTACATTGAATCGCTCGTTATTCAAACTTGTACTCGCACTACATGAACGTCATTGTGACACTTGTGTTTTAAAATACTATTAAAACACAAGTGTCACAATGACGTTTATGTAATGCGAGTGATTCAATGTACGAGAATTACATGTCATTGTGACACGAGTTTTTTACAGTATTTTTTTTTAAGGGGTTTGAATATCGATAAATGTGCTACGACATATTTAACACCCTGCATATATTTTTACGGCACACCACCTTGAAACACATAAACTGTTAGCCCCCCAAAGTGATAACAAAAGAATGACGCCCTACACTACAGCGGTTTTTGGTATAAAACTGAAAATATCAGAAGTCGCAACTGTCGAGATTTTGATAAAATTTGCAATATCGCCTAAACTAATTGTCAGTAGTGCACATAAGTATATATCATTGCAAAGGTGTTTTAGGTGGCTATCGAAATAATTACTAAAAAATATAGCAATCCATTTAAAATAAAAAAAGTTGAAAGTAGCTCTGTCACTCTTTCGCGCCCTCTTCTACCACCAGTCGTCTCTGAGCTCCGATGCTGCGTAATCTTCCGCACCATTTCATGGACAGCGTTCCAGTTATTCCTACTGACCAGCATAACTACACTCATATTTTCAAGTGTAGTGGTGTTCCAATCTTGTTTTTAATAGTACTTCTGCACATATTCCAGTTTCTGCACTCAAAGATGGTGTATGGTGGTGTCTACCTCCGCCCAATATGTACAGTTACATTGTATCTGTTTCTACCTTGCCGAATCTCTT
Organism: Cetonia aurata; assembly: GCA_949128085.1. Taxonomy (NCBI): domain Eukaryota; kingdom Metazoa; phylum Arthropoda; class Insecta; order Coleoptera; family Scarabaeidae; genus Cetonia; species Cetonia aurata. The sequence continues at coordinate 8,661,889 of OX421885.1, forward strand.
TGCATAAGTTCCAGAGAAAGCATGACCGGTTAACGCCTGCGTAAGATATAGTCCGTGGTGCGGTGTATACATGCGACCCATGGTTTTATTCTCGTAATCAATTTCTTGGTCTATTATTTGTTTCTCATATTTTTTTCCATTCTTCAATAGCGCGCGTTTTGGCTGCATTTCGAGATATTAAGCCTCCATTGTCGTCATGTGTTTCCTTTCCTGTGCTTGTAAGTCGATAAGAACTATACCTGTTAGCACCTGTAACATTTGAGTGGACACAGCTCTAAAAATGGTAGCCACCCTAGCAGCACTCTTCTGTGGGGTCTCTCAATAATACTGGTATGCACCGTTTTGCCTAACGCTTCGTACCGTACTGGTGCACCATATATCGATCGATTGCACCACACCGGCTAACACCGTGCTCTCTTTGCACTACCTCTCCTAAATTTGGCATGACTCGTGCAAATATCACGACTTTGGTTTCCGCCTTATTAACTGTTTTTTGATATGTTCACCAAATGCTAATCGCTGGGCCATGGTTATTCCTAAGTACACAATACCAACATCATGAAGTATACATGACTTCTCTCTTGCTCTCCTTTTAGTTAGATTGTCTGCGTTTTATGAGGAGCTACCTACAGCCGGTTTTTTTGCCATTTATGCCGCAATGCATTTCAGTTTTCGTCAGCCATCGATGTGTACTCACCTTCGGTAGACACAATGAGCGCTAAGTCATCAGCAAACCCTATCGTACTCGCAGTGCCCATCATCTTTAATTCCAACACTTCATCATATAACAGATTCCACAATGCTGGCCACAGAACAGATCCTTGGAGAACCCCTACCTCTATTCTAGTCTTTATATTGGTAATTTGTAAATAGCGGTCGCTAAGATAGTCACTGATTAAGTTAATCAGATACCTTAGATTACCCCAGATTACCTTCCTTTTAAATTTTTTTCTGTAATGCATCAAGAGAAAGATATGGTTTACTTAACCACTTATCAGTTAACTAAATGCATATTTCTTTTTAAATACGAGCAATGCGTTTTAATGTTAAATTTACACCTACAACGTTATTTTAGTCTAGAAAGTATTTGGTTTAACACATCTTACATTTGACCATTTAACGGTTGGATGAATGTTTCATATTTAAGACTACAAAAACTGTTGTCGATAGCTATCATTGCGCACTGCTGATCTCCACACTCTTCTACTGTCCTCTTCACCTTTTCCACAGCATGTATAGCGGATCTCCTTTTAATGAAGCCATACTGATTACTTCTTAGTTCACCTTTGGCGATGTCTTCGGTTAACCTCGTCCTTGTTAGTACTTCATACAGTTTGCTTAGAGTATTCAGGAGACATAGTGGCCTATAAGACGTATATGGGTGCTGGGATCCTTATCTTATCTAAGGAGAAGTATAACCTTTTCTATCTTCAGTTTCTGCGGAAAACAATGCTTGACCTCATACATGCTAAATATCCTTTTATTAAGCCAAAACAATGTTAAATCATACACCTTTCACCCTTAGAGCATGTATGAGGCATAGCATCCAACGACGCCGACGGCGCGTGCTAATTCTTCAAACAGAAAAATTTTGAGGTAAAGTTAATATAGTGGGGTTGGGAATACTTGAGGAGATAAAGTCCATCTTGCTTAACTCATTGTCCAGCCGCATTATGGAGTGCTATTTGTAGCGAATAAGTGATTCTACCCATTATTAAATAGAATTTATCTGTTTATTTATATTTATTTTTTCACCAGAATTATGTTTTATTTATACTCTTGTATGTAGTATAAACATCTTAGCTATTAATAAATATGGTTTTCCAAAGAAATCGTGGTGCGGTGTGTTTTCAGTTGCAAGAAGTGTTTGACAATGTGGTCACTAAATTTAACTAGAAATAATTGAAATAGCGAAAACAAATGTTAGTATGAGTGATCCGGAAAGAGGATGTGGTTGTGAATGGAACGCTTCTAATGAAAAATGAAACCGCTAACCCATTATAACATTAATTTTAGCTTACATTATGATATTTTGTAAACTAATATACCTACCTGTTATTGGCTTTAAAATATCAGTTTCAAAAATAATTTAATTACCTTCTTCACAATTGAAAAGTATCTCCATTTATATTTGTTGCTTACACTCAACACAATCTACATTTATTGAGTGAATTTTCATTGACAAATTGAATTGTTTCATTCACATGATAAAATATTATTTACAATCTCTGATTAAGTAATAACAAGATTCGTTAATAAAATAAATACGTTATCATAATTATGATAGCAAAGCATTTTACATTAGCCCAAGGATAATATTTGTTATAGTAACTATTTTTTCATACGTTCATTAAATAATTTTGTTGATAATATGAACAGGAAAAAAATAAAAAATAAAAAAAAAATGTTCAATTTTTACTTTTTAACTTATTCACCATATAAACGTAATAAAGTACTAAGTCCGGTTCACAGCCCCACAATTCGATAAATTATTATTTTTGGATTCTCTTTTAATATAAATACTTTCAAAAGCAGCTTTCAAGCTTCCAATTGTCCTCTTTGTTTGTCCAACATAAGGTTTATTGCAGTCTCCACACTCAGTTTTATAAACATTTCCTTTTTGCCAGTGCCTCTATCGATGTCAGAGTTAAAAAGATTGTATCTCCATAGAGATATAGAGCTCAATTTCATTAAAAAAATAAAGATACATGCTTTGTCCACTGAACTCCACAATTTTTAACAGGTTAAAGAAATTTCCTTTAAAACAAAGGCATAAAGCAATTAATATACAGTCGCCCTCAAGATGTTATAAAATGACATCAATTTGTACTAATTGGGTTATAAGGGCTATACAAGGGTTATAAAAGGTATTTGTCTATTGGAAGGTATTCCGAAAAAATTAAAAAGGGCTCTTTTAAATAATTAAATATTAATAATTTAATCAATATACTTACTTACGTAATCCAAGTGCCTTACAGTACCCTTTCGAGTGTAAGGCGTTTATATATATGTATATTATATAAATAAATATTAATAATATAATCAAGATAATTAAACAACAATTAAAAACCAATCCACAATTACTACACGAATAACTCATTAGTTTAAATGTAAAGTGAAAAATTTATAAAATGCAATTAAAACCCGTAGCCCCTTTTTTCGGAATTTTAGTTTTTTTTTTTTATATATAAGCAGTGCTTTAATTCGCCAATGTAACCTAACAAAGTGCACAACCATACATATACATTACATATACATATATACGCACACACACATATAGAAAACACAATGCTGGTCCACACGTGCTGGCTAGTGTTGCTAGAGATGATGAGAATTCCGTCTCGTCTCGGACTGCCGGTATCGAGGGCGAAATGGTCTTGCTCTTGTTTCTGAATTTGTTTTATTTTTATTATAATACTTGTTGTATCATTTGTTTAATTTTTTTTTTGTATTGTATATGGTTTAAATTTTTTATTTGTTTTGATAAAGTGTTGTAATGTCTTCTTAGTTTCCGCCGTAGGTATTTTTCTATATCTGTTGCATAAGTTTCTTTCCGTTCTAATGCAAGATTGTCTTCTTGTGGTGTAGTTATGTATATGTCGGGTCTTAGTCAATAATTGTATATTTGTTTTTACTAGATTTTTTTGGATATTGTATATTAGTATTAGGTTTTTCAGTTGTATTGTTTGTTGAATATTTAACTCATGAGTCTTCTCATAGATTTCTGTTGTGGGAGTTCTTTTTTGTAATCCATATATGAGCTTCAGTATTCTGTTTTGTTGTCTTTGTATTTTCATTAGGTTCTTTTTTGAGGTGTCGCTCCAGACATTTATCAAGTAATTTAGGTGTGATGAAAAAATCGCATGGTATATTGATTTCCTCATATGTTCCGGGATGATGCTTCTTATTTTGTTTATAGATGCTATAGCCATTGCATTTTTACTAATCAGGGTATTTATGTGTTTGAACCATTTTAAGGTTTCTTGTATCGTTATTCCCAAATATTTTATGTGGGTTACCTTCTGTATGTTGGTTGTTATTTTGAAATTAGTAGGGTGTTTCTTTCTTTGGAAAATCATATATTCTGTTTTTTTCTCATTAATTGTTAACAAATTTTCATGGCACCATTTTTGCATTTTTGTTGCATCAGTGTTGATCTGTTGCTGCAGTTTTTCTTCATCTTTTCCAGAATAGACTATACACATGTCGTCGGCATATGCATATATCTCTCCTTCCATGTTAACATTAAAAATATCATTTGTGTATGCTGTATATATAGGATTGGAGGTAAATTTCCGGCTTGGGGTATGCCGTATTCTGCAGTTAGAGGTTTGCTTTCAGTGTTATTCACTATTGTTGTTTGCGTTCTATGTAATATATATGTTTTTATTAAACTGCTCTCGGCGCCATTGATTCCTAGTCTGTTTAGTTTCTCAATCAGTTTTGTTTTTGATACCGTATCGAACGCTTTTTTCATGTCTATGAAGATTATCACCACTATGTCCTTTTTATCTACTTTATTTTTTATATTATTTAACAGATCAATTACTGTCGACGTAATCCCTGAATTTTTTTGAATTATTATTTTATTCTGTAGAAGATATTCACTTAATTGCTTTTGTATAGTCTTTTCTACGATTTTTGATAATATAGATAACAAGCATATCGGTCTGTAGTTTTCAGGATATAGTGCCCTTCCTTTCTTATATATAGGTACAATTTGTGTTATTTTTAAATATTCCGGAAATGTCCCAGTCTTTATTACGTTATTGATTAGCTCTTTCAAAATTGGTGCTAAATAGTTTCTGTTTTGTTTAATTATGTTTGGTGTTATTTTGTCGAATCCTGGTGCTTTGTTGTCTTTTAATTCTACTATGATTTTTTGTACTTCTTCCTCGGTTGCTTCTTTGATTTTCAATTGCGTTTTTAATTTCGAGGTGTTTATCGGTAATGGTGTTCTTCCTAATTTTGCAATCTGTCCATCCGGAAATTTTTTTCCTATGGTCGCAAAGTATTTATTTATTTTTCGAGCTATTTCATCTGAGTCTGTTGTTATTGTTGTGTCTTCCCTTTCTATGGCTTGAATTTTTAGGTTTCTTGCATTTTTCTTGTTAATGTCTTTGGTTATTAAGTTCCATGTTTTTGATGGTTCGGTTCGATACCTTTCGAATTTTTTTCTGCAGTATTCCTTTTTTACATTTTTTATCATATTCAGTGTGTGTTTTTTTTTGTCTGTATACGTTCTTAAGGTTTTCATTTTGAGAGTGTTTTGTGTATTTTCTATATAATTTGTCTCGTTTCTTTATTTGTCTAAGTAGATTTTCATTTACCCATGGACATTCCTCTCTCCTTTTAATTTTTGTTATTGTTTGGTTTCTTTCCATTATTTTTTGGAGTGTGACTGATAATTGCTGAAAGGTATTCACATCTGTCTGTTTGATATCTGATATTTCATTTGTTATATTTTTGTAATTTGTGTCTGTTTTTTTCGTAATATTTGTATTGTAGCTTCTGTAGTCTTTTTGTTATTTCTGTTTTCACTGCGTAGTGATCTGATATTTCTGTTGGTAATATTCTTATCTTAATTTCATCTTTAATAATTGTGACAGAGTGATCTAGAATACTATGGTTATTTGTAATACTTTTTCGGGTATAATATTTTTTTGTTCTTTTATTTAGTATTTTGTAGTTATGTTCCTATGAATATGTTTTCATAAGCTTTTACAGTGTTGTTTTTTTTCCATTATGTTTATATTCAAGTCTCCTATTATTAGGTGTTTCCTTCGTTTGCATAATATATTATTTCTGAGTACATTTTCAAGAGTGCTGTGTAGTACTTGTGGCGGTTTATAAATCAAAGTTATTGTTATTATTATCATTACTTATTAAGATAGATAGTATTTCTATATTGTTATGGTTCTCTTAAATATAGTCTTATTTGTATTTCCTTATTCACATATAAAGCTGTTCCCCCTCCTTTATTGTTAATTCTGGAGTTGTACTCTGCATTGTAGTTCTGCAATTGATATAGGTGCTGGTCTAAAGGTGATAACCGTGTTTCTGTGAATGCTATGATTTCGGGATAATTTTCCAGTTCAGGTATTGTTTCTACTTCGGTAAATTTTTTTTTGATGCTTCTTATATTTTGCATTTAGATGGTATACATTTTTATTTTATTTATGAATTTTTTTTATATATTTAATTGACGTAATGATTTATCTTAATCTTTCCATTTTATAAGATCCTCCTGGGATCTTATCTTTATTTTGTTACTTGTATCAGACTTTCTAATATATATGTGTCCGTCTCTCGTCCATACATACTTTATTTTATTTTTTATTTTTTTTTTTTTCAAAGTGATATGCTTACCTAATATTGTTATTCATAATGCTCTTTCTATTATAAAAATATTTGACAGATTGTACCTATGGGTTAAGTAACGATTCAAATAGTTTTAAAAAACTCATTTGGTTGTAAGTTATACAGATATTAATGATTGAGTTTTCACATAAAAGGACTTATCCGCAAATATTTGCTGAAGTTATTCGCACATTCATGTATAAAAGCATACTAATAAATCTTTAAAGTAGTTGTGTTTGCTTATATACCTAATAAGTGGTTTGCTCATACAAACATATTGACACGTATACCTACTTACGTTCAAGGTCTTACTCTTCTGGGGAACGATAAATATTCTTATTATTTTAGAAACACATAGAGAAACGCACAAAATTATTTTGTTAAAGCCTTTTATTAATTCTTATACCTATATAATGATAAATAATGATCAATAAAAACATATGTTACTGTGTATTGTATATAAATAGTTGATATATTATCAATATTAATTATCCAATTTTGCGTAGTTCACATTTTTGAAGTATTGTAAACGTATATCGTCATAATTGTCTTGCATGGTGCACGTTGGATTAATAGCAACACAAACTGGATACACTTCCCTCCAAGTTGGTTTCGTAGATGGGGTATTACCAACTCCTATGTTTTGGGCGATTGCAAACTTCCAAAATTCTTGTAAGCAATTGCATTGCCAGGGATTTGGAAATACAAAGAAATATTGAATCCGCGTGTTGTTGGCCAAAAATATGTAGCTGATCCTATTAAAGCCAACGTCTAACTTGGTCAGTTTTATGTTATCCAAAAACTGCAAATGTGTTAGCATATTTCCGGTAAGATTCAAATTGCGAAGAGTTTTTAAATAAACGAAAGCGTTGCTGTCAATATAGTTAATGTAATTATAACTCAAATTTATTTCCTTCAAGCCTTTTATTCCTTTGAATGCATTACCCTGGACGTAATTTATTTGATTTCGTGCTAAAGATAGATGTGTGATTTTGGAATTGTAAAACCATTTCCATTCGATGTTTTTCAATTTATTATCATCTAACTTTAACAACTCGATAGTCATGCCTTTGAAAGAACCTCCTTCAATGGAATTTATTTGATTGGATGCTAAATCTAATTTTTCTAATGGTGTTTTCGGAAAAACACCTGTTCCTATGTATTCTAAAGCGTTCTTATTTATGGATATATATCTTAAGGAAGGCGTATTTGATGTGAAATTTGGTGATATAAAATCTAGATTACCTGCTTCTATCACAAGAATTTTTAAAGCAGGCATATTCTTGAACGTGTCTGCTGGAATATTCTTCACGCAAGTCATGATCCAAACCTCTTCATATGGTAAACCTTCTAAACAACCATCGAGATTCACATATTCATATTTTCCGTCGGCTTTTATTTTAGCTTTTGTTTGAGATAAACCATTGCACTCGGAGTAACCATATTTCACACAGTATACGATGGATAAGTACAATAAGAACAATTTAGCTTGAGTGCAGCTGCGTACATTTTTTGTGCACATTTTTCGCGAGGATGTTACTTCTGCGACACTAATATTTGAACTGAGGTAACCTTAGTCTTAATGGTTCGGAACAGGTTCCTAATCGAAAGAAAAAAATGTGTGATGTTAATTGTGATTCATTAGAATTCGTCGGAGCTAGTGTCTTATTCTAGATATTTCTTTCTTCTGTTAGATTTGCTACTATTTGCATAGTGGTTAAAGAGTGAGGCAGGCGATTAAGTAGGCTTGTCGAAGCGGTAAATTGTTATGGTTATAACGGTTAGAATACAGTGATACTTCGGATTAGGTGTCTAACTCTGTTTTAATTAAAAGGCAGACTTCGTAAACAAGTTTTTTCATTCTTCTTTGTAACGCCCAGTTACATGATTGATTTGATTGACTACTAATATTATTCTTATTATTAGTTTGAATAGTCGCTTATCCATTAAGTATTACAAACATATATCTATGACATATTGATGCGGAATTTTGAAAAATTTAACCTTAACAACCCACAAGTGTCTCGCGGACACTTTCTTACGTTCTTTTACGTATTAAAAGTAAAGTGTTTTTTCTAGGGAAAATACTTTTTTCTAATCTATCTTCAACATTTAACGAATCTAAATGTGTAATTAAAATATTTGTAGCATTAATAGTTTTATATTTATTACGTATAAATCAAAATAGTGGCTCCCCAACCCACAAATGTCCGATAGACACAATAACATTTTGTTTTATTTCGAGTATGAAGGTAGATTGTTTACTTAAAAACATATCGTAGCGGGGAGGCTATATCAACGCACGGATCTTTATTTGTGTTACAGTCGTAGTCGTTGTACTCGTAATTTTGATTATTTGGTATCAGTGCTGAGGACTAAAACCGGACGAAATTCTACGGTAGATGTGGATTTCAGAGACCCTGTGTTCTCTGAAATCCACATCTACCGTAGATTCGATTTTTGAAAATCCGATATTTTGCGCTACAATGGGAAAAATAGATTTGCTTCTTTACTACGACTCTTGAAATTCGATGATAAAAATAGTAGCTCTTTAAGAAAGTCAAGAGACAAACTTGCCCTATTAGGAAAAAACCTAAAAAGCTTTAGTAGGCTGGGGATAATCTCACTGTTGATGAACAGCTAATACCTTTTCGAGGATCATTCAAACATCTTCTCAGTAAAACTGATAAGTGCGGTATGAAAATTTGGTGGATCTGTGACAGCAAAACGAGCTATGCTCGTTTTGCTATACCATCTTGGAAAAGAAGGACAAAACTGGGCGGCAAATTTGGCGAACAATATAGTCAACCAGTTATGTGAACCATACTTCCGAAGCAATAGAAATGTTACTATTGACAATTATTTTACGAGTCTTAATGTTGCAAAATCCTTGGGTCAAAATGATCTTACAGTAGTTGGAACAATGAGAGAAAATAAGGCTTGTATACCTCCAATTTTTCAACCCAACAGAACACGTGACATCGAATCTAATATCTGTGGCTTTTGTAAAAATGTGACATTGGTATCGTATGTATATACCAAAACAAAACCGCGCTATTATTTTCTTATCTACGATGCATCATGGTAAAGAAGTAGATATGAGCAGTAAGAACAAATCTGAAATAAATTTGTACTATATTGAATATACAGTTCGACGAAAAACAAACAGATGGCCTGTTGCATTTTTTCAAAATATTATAGATGTTGTTGGCATCGCATCGCTAATTATATGGAAAAATTTATATCCTACTTGGAACCAACGGAAAAAGAATTTACAAAGAAAACTTTTTTTACGTGATATCGCAGCTGAGTTGGTATATAAGAAGACGACACAGGAAAGGCCTGACAAGTTATTACTTAACAGCTATCCAAGACGTGGTGGGTTCAGATCAAGAAGAGGCTCAATCATCTGAACCTGTTGCGAAAAGAAAGAAGCGTTGTCACATATGTCCTTCGAAAATATCCAGAACTTCTAAACAGTGTTGTGATAAATGCAATCGTAATGTCTGCTGTGAACACTCTGTAAAAAAAGCATTTGTAACGTCTAATCTAAATAAACATTAAAAGTTAAAACATTAAAATATATAATAAAATGATAATATTAAAATAAAATCTTAAATATTAAAAGTTAAAATACTGAAGTACACAATTTAAATAAAGTCTGCTGCACACTCTTTTTGTTTTAATTAAAATCCCGTAAATTTATTTATTGAGCAAATTCTATTAAATTAGATTCAGTGTATTCAGTGCTGATTAAAATGAAATCATGAAAAAAAAAATTGATTAGTGAAGCATTTTTGATATAATTATAAATTTAATGTATTTTTATAATTAAACACTGCATATTTCTCATTATTTCAAAAGAGAATAATTTTTATTATAAAAGCCTTTATGCGTTATATCCTTAAGACAAGCAGTAAAAAAAATACAGTAGACTTTAATTTTAGCCTAATACACAGTATAGGTTTACTTATTGGTATGCCAATTACCTAGAGTACACACAGAAAAATGCATGCTTAGGTAAACGCTAAATTTGTCTTGGAAGAAATAAATCTAGTTTTTGAATATCCGCAAGACAGAAACTTCTTAAAGCAAGAAAAAAATTGTCTTAACAGCATAATCTTGACGTAAGAGGTTAACAGTATTGGATTAAACTACTTTTAATCTCCACTTAAGAATATCGTTTACTACTTGCATTAAAAGCATTAGGCTTGGAGCAAACTGTTAGAATTCTTGAATTAAATCACTTTTCATATCTTTTTAAGAATGGTACTTTATACAAAGCCAAAAAAAAATTCCAAACACAATTAAAACCGAAAAAATGCTCATGGTCTGTTGTTGGAATCACCATACCAGCAAAGGAAATGAAAGCGAGAGTAGCACTAGAAACGGACTCGGGTTTCTACCTACCACGCATCATCAGCGTCACTCCGAGTGCAAACCCACTTTCATCGCTATCGCATTCTCAAGCTATATCTGCCATTTCTCTACTACAGAAATAAGGGTTTAGATTGTCTCCATCTACGGGACACAAGCAAACTCTCAATCCAGGGGAGGGCCGTAACATAAGCCGGTAATGCAGTTACAGATCTAAGCTCGGACAATTCATATCTATTTACTTGCACTAATTGTAAGCAAATATATTCTCTAGTTAAGAAAATTCATCGAAACAAAAGTTTTCTTGAATTAAAACTTTCAATTTTCTTAGTGGTAAAAGATTAACTTACAACAAAACTATTTCATTTTCTCTTTTGAAGAATTGTGTTAAAACAATATTTTGTTTTGAACTCAAAATGTATTTTTCTGTGTGTAATCAGTTAGTTTAATAGTTTGTGAATCTTACTTTTGGTTTGCCATTTATGGGTGCTAAGGTTGTGTTATTGAATTAGTAATTTATTTGTTCAGTTTATGTTATAGTGTATTATGAACTGCTTTAGGGATACTTATACTTGCGAATGAATTTGCTTCGGATATGAAAATAGCATTACAACTGAATTGGTAGAAAGTTTACAATATAAATGATTTTGACATGTCTAGAGCTGTATTGTTTTTCCCATTTGCGACAATGCAAATGCCTACTGTGATTTTTATGCAGGAAATCTATGTACTTGACTTAAATTAGAATCCACCATTTTTTTTATTAATCGTTTTAAGGATCACAATACATCGCCTTTTAAATATATTAAGAAATACAAAGCATTATATTTATGATTATTTCGAAAGATCTCATTCAATTGTTTTTTTTTTTTCATAACTCAATCGGCATTAAAAACACTGAATCTTTGCCAATTTAACCATGTTTCAATTATGACAAACTTAGCAGTAGCTAGTGGTCGGAACTCTTTGAACAGGCTGTATATTTTGAGTAAGAAAATTCGAAATAATAATATTTTGGTAGAGATTGTTAAATAAAGGTTTCATCTATGTGTTGATGATATTTTTCGCCTTAATCTGCGTATGTATATGTTTGTAATTCTGTTTGACTTTCAGGAACTTTTGTATTTGAAAATTCTTTAAGGCTACGTTCCTTTAACAACTGCTTTGTTTGTTTCAGAGACATCGTCAGACTCCTTCTAGAAAATGATGCGTCTACTAATATCGTGGATAGCAAGGGCTCGACACCATTGCATCTGGCAGCTTGGTCAGGAAATGCTGACATTGCAAGGATGTTACTTAGAGGTCATACCATGTGCAATGTAAATTTAACGGTGAGTTCCTACTGTTCGTAAATACCTACACTTCACAAGAATAAAATACTCCCAAGCTAGAAAGAAAATATGCATAATTCATCTTTTAAGGACGGTCTTATCGCAGCTTTTATTTTTTAGAGTGCGTTACAGAAAGAGGCCGGAAATTTAAATAAACGCAATATTTTTGTCCAAAACTAATTACTTTGGAAGACCAATTATGTTTATTCATGTTAAGATGCTGAAACTGTTTGTACAATGAATATAATTTTTTTGAAAGCATTTACTCAATGCTGAGGCTATCACCTTGCCTTGAAAGCTGTGACAGAAAGCTCAGTTTCAGAACTGGGCCAGGTTGAAAGTTCAGCCTAAAATCTCAGGCAAAAGCTGAAGCACGCTCAAACTAAATGCTCTGGCTAGAAGCTCAGCTTAAAAGCTCAAACTCGAAGCTCAAGGTTGACGCTCAATGATCAAGCTAAAAGCTAAGGCCGAGAAATCAGCTTAAATGCTCAGCCCAAGAGCTCAGACTGAAAGTTTAGATTTAGCTGAGCTAAAAAGTTCAACCTGTTTGCAAGCTGTGTCAAAAAACTCATCCTAAAAGCTCCGGTTGAGAGCTCAACCTAAAGGCTTAGTCTGACATCTCACAGTTATAGCTCAAGGTCGCATTACACTAAATCGATAAAACTTTTAGTATCATACTTTATTGTATGTATAGGTACTGGTGGCATTGTAGTTTCTAAGACTTAATAGTTGCAAACAACTTTTTGGCCAAAGAATCTTGTTATGTCTAAAGAGAAGGGGAATTTTCTAGTAAGAAAGTATGATACAGTTGTGCGATTAGAGGAATTAAGTTTAAAGAAAATATTTAATCATATAAGACATATAGTTTTAAGGGAACAGAATTCTAATCGTAAAAACACGAATAAGTAGATACTTATAGTTATCTTATAACTGACGAGTTCGATGCAAAAATCGTTCAAATCCATGTTTTACAAATGTTGAGAAGTCTGCACCAAATGGTAAGATATAAGCGATTTTGTACATTAAAGTAAAAAACTAAAATTCCGCAAAAAGATGGAGTTAACTACTTTTTGCAGCGAGCTATAAAATTCAGGGTAGAGATAAAGAATGAAGATTTGCAAGCAAGTTTCAATGTTATGGAAATCAAATAGTATTGTAAATACGTACGTAGAATATGAAGCATGATTATTAAATAAACATGTTTAATTATTTACAGCCTTATGTTGAATTTCATTTGCTATCGATTACTTTACAATTATCAACATGTATTTTGGAGTTAATCGTTAAAAAATAATATAATTCAGTACAATTAAGACTGTTGTAGTTATGCAACACAAGATTCTTCTTTTGCCAGTCATAGTCAAGATGAAATAAAAAATAAAAATAAATGAGGTAAATGGCTATACCTTAAGGTTAAACGTATGCACGAAACATGAAATGCAATAAGGAATAATATAACAACTAGATTGATGACACCGAAGATGGACGACAGTGTCGCATTCATCCAAGAATAATCTCCTGATGTAAGCAAGAACAACTATTGGTCAACACCCAGAAAATACAAGTTGTTATGTTCGTAAGAAAGAGCGCACAACAAGACTTACCGCCACTGACGTTGAAAGGACAAAGGATTCCATATGTCACAGATGCAAAATACATTAGGATATGGTTCGATCAAAGATTCACATGAAATCCACGTATCCAGATGACAACTAACAAGGCAACAATTGCATTGGGTAGCTGCTTGGGGTTGTGTGGATGAAAGTGGCTCGAGTCTATAGGTATACACAAGGATAATTAGACCTATAATAATATATGGTGCCGACTATCAAAAGTTACTATATGAACTAATCCCCTCACAGGACTGCCAATTGATGCAATGGTTCGGCAATATAATCTGGATAGAAAGTACTTGGTTATAATACGAAATAAGAAAGCGTGAAAAAAAGGTCCACCAGTAACAGCGAACTCGAACAGGTGTACTGACCTTTCTAAAACTCATAACGGAGCCCCAATATATTTATTTATTTATTTAGTTCTGTAAGATAGCAACAGGACAAACCCAAAAATGCTATCCACAAAAGAATGAATGTGATTACATCGACAAATATATAATTCAAAACCAAAAACAATATTAGCTTATACTAAAAACTTAATATTATATATAGTAAGAAGCGACAATCAGACACCATGCATCAAAGAAGATTTTTAATTTTTTTTAAACAGGTAATTAAATATTAAATATACCAACAGATAAAACCATAATCTATTAAAAGAGATCATACCCCTGACCATAGCGGAATTCATGTGTACGTTGTTGTATGACTGCGGCGGTCGAAATGGTAAAACTGAACAAACAAAAAAACATTGCGAATATTGCTGGCCTTGAGAGATAGTATATTAAATTCTAACAAAGAATATTCGTAATTGTAAACAGGCATATGAAACCTATTTGACAAAAACAACACAAAATCTATTTTTAAACCGATTCGATTTGATCGATGCAGATATGGTATTGCGGATTCCACACTGCACTAGCGAAGAAAATGACGCTATGTAGATGCGCATAATATAAAGTAGTAAACGCAGTCGGTCTGGTAAACCATTTTGTCAGGCGAATTATATATCCGAACTTCTTGATTTATGTGAAAAACAAAGGAAGGATACAGGATATAGTCTTCTAAGCTGAGGTTGATGATGGCTAACAGGTAAATAAAAGATGTTGCTACCTTTTTTGACGGCCAATGAACGCTTAGAGCAATCAGTTCCACACGTGTTGACTTCAACCTTTTAGGACTGTGTAAGCATCCTTAAAAAAATGGGCACCTACAGAAAATTAGTATTGGCTACGGCTCCCAGCCACACAGACGTGAAATAGATGTGGCGGCAGAGATTCGGTCAGATTTGAATCGTCAACGCTTTTCGTTGGAGGCTTTCTTTAGCATTAAAAAATCGCAAGTTACAATGTTCAGCATCGAATGGATACAAAATAAGTCCACGGAATGAAAAATCACCAGGACAGATAGAATAGTCCTTAGAGGAACAAAGGCCAGAATTTACCAAAGATTTACTGACTAAAGACGGGAAAACCCTCAAGATGCTAGTAGATCTACTTACTGGTCATTATATATATAGGCATGTGCATAACATAGACCTGGCTGAAGAGGCTAGTTACAGGTTTGGCCAAGAAGAAGAAGAAGAAGAAGAAGAAGAAACTCAAGTCCACGTTCAATGCGTTGCCCTGGCAATGACAAGGTTTCTACTACTGGGCTCGAAGAATTCCAGCTTAGTTAACTACGTAAAAGACCTGCGCTCAAGAATGAAAGATCCAATTAAGAAGACAAAATTAGAAAGCACCTTCTAAGAGGTGTCACAGTGAGTCGTCATAGCTATCCCGATCATAAGCGGATCTTATAGATCCTTTTGGTGTTTTTAAATTTGTGAAATAACGACAATTTATATATTAGCTACTATAAGATAGTGAAACGAATTATTTTGCATATATTCTTGTCGTACTATTGTTGTATAAACAACAAAACATGTTGTTTATACATACTTAAAAATATTGTTTGCTCTTCAAAAGAAAACTTGTAGTTCGTATCCGATATATATTCCAAGTATTTAAATTATTTGGAATATAATTAAAGCAACATGTTGTACCATCCATTGTGTTTTCTCTCATAAAATACTTTTTATTATGGACGATAACAGCAACCTTATCTTATATACTACTATCATAATTTTGGAATATGGTTATGTGTTTAAAAGAAAATCATAGACATAAAAAAATGGGTTAATCAAACTTTACGGAAGTTAATGAATAGCAAGTGGTATTTCACTGATTGAGAAACTCTATTTATAACCAATTTTATCAGGGAATGTAAAAACAACGTTAAGCATGTGTATTACAAAGCACTTAAACAACCTGTTGATGACTCACATTGTAAATAATCACTCACTTTTATTGGCAAAAGGTATGCGTGTTTAAATAAATAGCTTCTACATTATCCCCTGTAATTACTTTAATAATATGTTTATTTTATTATAAAAAAAGGAGTAATAATAAGCAATGTAATAAATTCGAATATATATTACCATGCTATCTATTAATATCAATACCAGATAAAAGTACAAAACAATACTGCGTCGTAGTGTTTACGTCGGCGTCGTACTTACACATTCAATTCAATATAATTTGCTTTAACCTATTGGCATTAATAGTTATTATTCTTTTCACTAGGCAATACACAAATTTAATTTTCTTTTCCGTTATCAACGGTAATATGTTTATGTATATACAACAACAGATCGATTAACTCTCAAGTAGCGATACAAATTGACCGTGACAGATGGGATAGATACTTTGCGTTCATCTTCCGTGCACAATGCTAATAATGTGACGTTTGGCAACATCAACATTTACTCCGATTATTTTATGTACAAGGGTGATGTATGTATGAGGGTAGGACCTTCTTGTCCGCCGTGGAACTATTACGTTCCTGCTACTAGAATTTACCCAAGCAAATCAAATAGGCAATCCAAATGATTGGCAGTGTGAGTGGCCATTTGCCAACATTAATCACCGTGCGGCATGAATAGACTGTCCCTTCAGCGTAAGGCCACTTGACACAAACCTTTTGACCGTACCGACCTACTAGATGTCGGAAATCATTGAAGATATTACTTGCTGGTATCTTAATTAGTGCCGTATTTGCTGCTTTCCATATGCTAACGCTGAGTGACATTCTGTACATGAAGCCGATTGGTACTGACGGGATATCTAACGTATCAGATCTGTTTACTTAAATTACTAACTCCTAGTTCTCTTATACTTTCAAACAGTTTCAGCGAATTAGAAATAGAAATGTTTAGAACTTAGTTAAACTTAGCAGAAAGTCTGGGACAAACTGAAACCTTCTTTCATCTTATTACAAATACTCCCTTCATATAAGAATTCCTTTGCTTACCGTGTTAGGAAGGAATTTTTGATATTAAATAACTTTTGCATTTAAACGCCCCCTCTATCTCTTACGGTTCAAGAATTATATAAAAAAACTGAAAATTTATTGATCTTTGAAAGGGGGATTAGTAAAAATATTCTGAATTACATTTTTCAAAATAAAACTCTTGGAAGCCGGGGTTGCATTAAGACAAATGTGTTTCCTTCCTTGAAGGTAATTGATCGGTTGTTTTTATATTACTAACCCAACAAAGGTTTTGGGTGCCAAAAAAAATGTTGCACCTGAATTGAACAGGTGATTTATGCATAGATAAAACTGTCTAATACAATCCAGATTATGAGAAAAATATAATACCAATTAAAATTTGTTTTATTAATATCAATTGCCTATACAATACAACTTAATGTAATGCAATATTTTTAATAGTATCACTTAAAAATGTTTATTAATTTTTTTTAAATCTTATAGCAAAGTGTTGCACCCCGTATAGTAGAAAACATTTCAAATTACTTTATTACAGATATTGTCATACACATTGCACCACTTTTTATTTCGCTATTTACGTAATCTATTTGAACGTAGCTTGTACGATAGAGACGTCCAGAGCATATTTATTTGGAGTATACAATACGTAGTAAGTATTCTGTAGGAGCATCCGTAATCAGCAAAACCGTCACCCCCAGAAAGAGGTTCTCTCTCCGGTGATCTCCGCGACCACATTCAATGCGAATAGCAACGCAGGGTAATCACACTAACAATACCCACGATTAGTCTATACAATATTCCATCTTAAGAAATATTATCTATACTTTATAGTAACCAATTAAATAACAGAACAAGAAATATAATTCTTGATAATTCTAATGAAACCTACAAACAATTTTTTAATTGTCGTAATATGTATGTATGCTTCTATCAGGCCTATAAACTTCCTCTACTGCTTTCTATCCTTTGCAATTTCTTTCCAGCCCCCGTTTCCTTTCCTCTTGTATCTTGCAAGACCGCTGCCATACAACTTCTCCCTGGTCTCGCCCTTCTTTTCTTTGCGTCGGGTTTCATCCGCGTAATTTTCTTTACTTTTCTTTCGTCTGCCATCCTGTCTATATGCCCTAGCCATTGTAACCTCTTCGTTCTTATAACTTCAACAATTGATGGCTCGTTAAACAGAGCATACAACTCTTTACTACGCCTTTCCCAGAAGCCACCTATTTTTTCTTTTTTCTTCTTTTCAATATTTTCCTTTCCCATATCTCGATTGTATTCTGCACTTTCTTTAACAGAATCAATGTTTCACTTCCATACTGTAGCGTAGGTCTCACAACTGTTTTAATGGTCTCACTTTCGCCTTTTGATAGATTTTTAGATGTTAATAATCTATGTAATGAATCCACACAATTGTTATCTTTCACTGCTCTTACGATGAGATCCATTTCGGCTTGTTTCTCCTATTTGCTATTTATTAGTGCGCCTAAACACATGAAACTCTCTGTTTCATTACAAATTATCGTTTCACCACCCTGTGTTTGAACGGCCATATTCTCCATCCCTTCCTTAACTTCATGTAGTTACTTTATTTGTTGTTTATTTTGCCCATTTCTATCGCTGCGTCGATTAGGTGTTGTATGATTCTCTTTAACTCCAGTTGACTTCTTGTTGTTAGAGCCACATCCTCTGCATAAGCTAAACATTGATGAATTTTATTTAACAGTGTGCCTTGTTTGTTTATTCTACTCTTGCTAATAATCTCCTCTAATGCTAGATTGAATAATAACGTGAATAACAGATCTCCTCGGCGTACTCCTTTTGCTACATCGAAATTGCCTGTTTCTACTCCATCGACTGGATTAGTAGTTTCTTCTAACGTCATCATAACTAGATGCACTAGCTTCGTTGGAGTATCTTCCTTGCTAAGAACTTTTATTAATTGTGCTCTCTTCAGTGATCATACACTGTTTTAGAATCGCTTCATAGCAAGCCACCAGACTCTGTTTCAATATAGATTTGGTCTATGGTCGATCTTCTCTTCCTGAATCTACTCTGATATTCACCAATTATTTCTTTTGTATACGATGCTAATCTTGTAATGGTCGTCTGAATCGTATACGTCACGTCTAACCAAGCTATCCTAAAGTTATTGCAATCCGGGGTATCGCCTTTCTTATGCAGCGACAAGATAATTACTTTCTTCCAATTTTTTGGGATTTTCTTGGGGTACCATATTTCCTTTATTAATTTTGTAATTTCCAATATAAAAGTTGTTTCTCCATATTTTATATTATCTTTAGTGATTCTATTTTCTCTGAGCTCTTTTTATTTTTCATTTTATGCACGGTCTCTTCTATTTCTTTTTCTATCGGTAGATGCTGCTGTGCTAGATTCGAGCATTTCTTCTCCCTGACCATGTTCTCAATACTCTTGTCATTTAGCAGCTCGTCAAAATGTTTCCATTTCTGCATTTCCTTGTTTAAGCTTCCTAACATGTTTTCTTAATATAGACTGATCTTGGCTGGTATCCTTTCTTTATTTCCATCAGATCTTTGTAAAAGTTTCTTATTTCTTTGTTCCTATATTTCTTCTGTAGCTCCCGCATCTTTTTTTTTTCTTGAATCGCCTCCTTGGGGAAATTAATAATATACGCTATATTAATTTGTATTGACAGTTTTGTACGACATTCAACTTAGACTTAGAATTTTTTTTGTTGCTTACTATTATAGGGTAAGGTAATAAAACGTATAAAGGCTTTTGGTATTATTCTGCCCCGTCAGCGTTGCCAGACCTAGGGGTATCCCCTTCTGCCTGATTCTTTTGCATTTTTTTGAAGAAATCTAGGGATATTTGAGTGAAATGAGGAATTATATTAAAAATTTAAATTTTCTAATATTCCAGTACCTCGATTTTTATATTGTATTTGTATATAGTCAGTGTCCCCTAGTAGCTCTTATATGAAATAAACTTTTAAGATGTTTACTACGAGAACACAGCCCCATAAATCCCTGGCCATAGAAAATACTAAATGGTATTGACATGACCAACATGTTTATATAATATAGGTTAAAAGAAATTTTCTTAAAAATATTACTTAGAAAAAAAAAACAACAAAAACTAATCAATATAAAAATCCTCACATTTTTGTTAAAGAGCATATTTGGGAGCTGTAATTTGCTGCTGCTACAACAAGTCAGATTCATGGTTTAACTAATGTATTACTAATTCCGTAAACGCTCAATAGATTTTCTCATAGAAGACTATCATTAAATATGCAAATCATTTTAATACAACCAATAATTTATCTGTACGAACTTTAAAAAAGATTAATTTGATTTCACCTTCGGAAGTTTTGTCGTCCAAGAACGGCGGCTCTATTACTTTATTACTAATTGAATTTCCTAATTTAATTGATCCAGACGAGCTAAACAGCATTGACCAAGAATGGCGCCTATTACAAAATACAGATTTGCCACACTTAACAATTAGTAGGATTAAATATAAGCTATTTTTAACAACAAATTTCAAATGTAGAATTAGGTAATGGTACACCGATATTTTCGAAGTTAAGTGCCTTCATTTTTCATCTTTTCTGTTTACCCCGTTCCAATGCAGCAGCTAAGAGAATAAATTGTCATCTGAAACAATAAGTGGAACAGTGTTTGCTGGTGGTGCACACTAAACAGTTATTTACGAAAAGTACATGTTCTAATTTTCGTATTGATAATTGATAATGAACTACATAATACATAGTACTTATAACATATAACCTATATACAGGGTGTCTCTGAAATAAGAGTACAAAATATTAAAAATGGGAAACCCAAATTATACTGAATAAGTATCCAAAAATTCGTACGCCAATTGCAATATCGAATATACAATTAAAAACTCATTGAAACGTCACGAATGTGCCGCCCATGGATCCACTATCTGTGTTTATACTATATCTTAAGGTCATTTGTAAATACAGCTGTGATATACAGATAATCATTGTATGCAGCTGATACGAGTCAACGACTCCAATATTATTACGTACGCGAAATTTAAAGCAAATTTCAAAGAAGATATTGAAAGTAAAATGTGGAATCTATTAATGAATAACTCTATCCACTTGTGCGTAATCTGATCAATGACAGCTGTCTGAAATAAACATCATTGCGGTGTGCCGTACTGCGTGACACCCCCACTTGCCCTGCAGCATCACGTGTACTTACACCTGCATTTCTGTTCACAATATCCAGCAATTCTTCTTCGGCTCGTAAAATTCGACGTGGTCTTTCACGTCCGCGACCTTCGTAATTTGGTAGCAATCGACCAGTTTCTCTTAATCTAAACACGGTATCCTTTATACACGTGTAAGACGGGGTTCTACGATTGGGGTATCGCTGCCGGTAGATACGTAGAGTTCTTCGACAACTTCCTCCTGCTTCGCCGTAGACATAAATCATATCGAACAACTCGCGTGTGGTAAAAGCCATATCCGATGTGTTCATGCGTAAGGATCCAGACAGACTGAGACTCAGAGCGTAGTTATACGTCGCGTGTTGCCTGCCCTACCTTCGTTGGTTAGAAGTGTAGTGTCTCAAATACCAGTGGCGTGACGGATATTTAATAAATATCTTTGCCATTTTTTTCCTCACGTATGCGTGGGAATTTTGTGAAAAATTAATTTAGATAAAAGGTGTAATAAAATTAGGGCTTCCCATTTTTAATACGTTGTACTCTTATTTCAGGGACACCCTGTATATGTATATGTTAATTAACACTAATTATTTAGTAACACCATTTTTTAGCCAGATTTCACTATTTATCCTCACGATTCAAAATTAATCCTTAACCTAAAAAAAAAAAGAGAATATTGAGGAAAGTCTAGGGATAGCCTAATTTTCTGTCTCCCAACGCTGTGCCCCGTATTATGTATACAGCTTTCTTTGTGCGTAAGTGCAATGACGTCTTTGTTTCCTTTTAAATGACTCTTTTTATCTTTTTAAATACCTAGATCACCACTCTACTTGTCTAAATGACAGTATAAACAAATATTTTGGCAGTTTACATAAAGAAACTGTTGTACAATTTCAGATTTTAAAATCTATTTTCTTAAAAAGTAGGTTACATTATAAGAAAGCAATGACGTCATCCGCTGTCAGATTACCCTATAAATTCAGGTGCTCCATCGAAAATGCAAAAATAAATTCACGGATTTTTTTAAAAATCAATACTTATCATTTAGTCACAATTTTTCCCTAGTAATTTGAATTTGTTTACATTTTTTCAGCTCGGTAAGTTTGAGTACAGAAGTGATTCAAACGATAGATCATTGTAATAAATAGAAATAGTTCCAAAATATTTTGACGTCGTGTAACATTTGCCAGATCAAGTTTACCTGCTTAAATAATTCAAATGCAAAATCCTCATGGCCTCAAAAATACACTGCCAGTCTCAAAGTTACTCTGGTTTACGCTAGTAAATCTAATCAGAAGTGCATGTTTTTAAAGACTTCTATGGAGTATTTATAGTGTAGTTACAATTAGTAATTATTAGATAAGTAAATCATTGTAAGTTTATATTGTTGCGAAAGGAGTTGAATTTACCATATAACTGAAATATTATGAATCGAGCTGCTGCATCACTTGGAATATAAAAAATAAAATAAATATGGCCGTATCTTTTTGCTACGATTAGCGTTTAATTTTTCATTAACATTTTATCAGATAGAAGTTTAGGTATGTGTAATCATTTGCGCTGAGACCTTGATTTAGTGAGTACGTTTACAGACATGATGCATATTTTTATCAAAATATCTTTTTTTTTATCATTTGCAAGCTTGTAGAACGATTACCATATTATCATTTATTTATTTCAATTGTATTGATAGAGTTGAGCTATTTTTCCCGCAGGTCAGCATCGAAACAAGGCGAGTGCATGAACAAACAGGCGATCTTGCGATGCATCCGTTTATATCACATGTAGTAGTTCTTTTATATTCTGTCAATAACACTGGGCAACAAATTTTCGAAAAGTTCATGCTTCCAAGCTGAAAATAGTCATTTCTTAATGAATTCAATGTGCTGAACACGAAAATGACTAAGAAAAAGCTGAATTGGCTACGGGTTTTCTGTAATATGTACGCATATTTCAGAAAAAGTGTATTTATGTCAATATTATAATACATGGTAAGAAAACATTTACGCATATTTCAGAAAAAGTGTACTTATGTCAATATTAGCCGGCAGTACGGCTTAATGGTACGTTGCATCATTGTCAGTTTTGTGCGTCAAACAGCAATATGCATAACAAGTTGTTGGATGGGTGACATTTCAATAAAAACTTCTGCCTAAGCGGCTCGGTGTGTTCGGCACCCTGGGGAGGTAGCACAATGGGGCCGGTAAGAGTGGCCTAAGTGCATGTGTTCTCACCACCTTCCCCGACCAGAACTTTATGTCCATATTATAATACATGGTAAGAAAACATTAGTCTGCTTCTGGCTTTCGACTTCTTTTGGACTGCCGTTTGTAGTGGACTCTCAATGGAAACTTACAGCAAATGCTGCATTAACTTCTTTGCATGAAGGGGTGATGCAATATGACGCAAAATTTCGTAATTTCTCACTAAATTGCATTACATTATGCAATAGCATCTATACAATGGACAAAACGTCAATATCTCTGGAACGTGAGCCAATCAACTTTTTTCAATGTGATATTCGTGTTCAGCACGTTGAATTCATTCAGGATTGGGTACTTTCACCTAAGAAGCAATTTCACTGTTGACCAGTGTAATACACTTACCTTATTCACAGCTGTTATTGCGTAGAGCAAAGTGGATAAGACTCACAAAAATCGGCAACATGACAGTCTGGAAGAGCAGCGTACGCCGTGATTTAGAGATGTTCTTATGTTTAGAAAATCACCGCTTGACATCTACGGATGTGATACATGCATAATTAAAATAAACTTAAAAAAAGTCAAGGGACCCATACATGCACCATCGCAATCTTATTTTGGTGTTGTTAACTCTGTATGAGTTTTAGAGTCACGTTTGTCCCACCATGCCAACGATTTATCGCAAACTTCACACTATATCTCACCATCATTTTAATATAAATCGGGAAATTCGTCAATAAACTTTCGCACTGTATCAGCTCGTCTTGTTTCTCCCTTCCGTATATCCGTCATCCTTACTAATTATGCCCTTCTACTGTTTTATTACATTGCACTGACTCAATGCGGACTCAATACGAGTCCGGCTCGCGAGAAGACATCCCAACTCTGTTAGTTAGGAATGATTTTATAAAAATTGTTCGTAAAAAGCAATGAACAGTGTTACCTCCCAAATTATTGATTACTACAATGGTAGCGAATTTATTTTAGTAGGTGTTACTTGGTATTACTCCAGTAAAGATTGTAAAGAATAATTTACCATTTCCTTTTTTCTCACACTTGTGCATACAATCAAAGAACAATGCTCCCATTAATATTTCGCTACAAATGTTTCCTTCTTGTTTCAGACAAAAGACGACGAGACAGCCTTACACTGTGCAGCTCAATACGACCACACGGATGTGGTTAAATTATTATTAGAGTATAGTTGTGATCCAGATATCAGGAATAAAAGAGGGGAAACCGCTTTAGATTTGGCAGCTCAGTACGGAAGGTAAAATATTTTCTTAATTAAATTCCAACCACCACCACCACCGCTCTTTGGCTCTTTGCCATTTCGTCATCCGCACATTCACTCTCATTCTAACTTAATTCTTCATCCCGCAGGTTAGAATCCGTTGAATTACTAGTTCGGTCCCATCCTAGCTCTATTCAGCATATGGAAAGGGTCGCCCCCGGTACGATATTTAGACACACACCGTTACACTTGGCCAGCAGGAATGGACACAAGTAAGTGAGTTTTGGTATGTCCATAGTATGCTATTTTTAGGTACGAGATTCATTTGTTTAATGAAAATAATAATTTAGTGAGATAGACCGCAATTTGCATAATCGCTATTATAAAATTATACGGACACTTTCAGGCGTTTTTTCTTGTTATCTTTAAAAACACTAAATTTCTGAATTGAATTTACCTTGAATTAAGTTTTATAAATATATCGACTTGATTACAATAACCAAACAAAGAAGAAATTTGGGAAGATACTGATTTTACGGTTAAAACACGGCAAATTAATAACAATAATTATTTGAAACCTAAGATCTCATCTGGTTTATAAACGGTCAAACTTAAGTGAACTTTAGAAATCAAGGCATTTTTCCCGTGTGGTCTGTTGCGCTGTGATGTATAAAAAAGACCAACTAACTAGCTAAAAGTAGAATTACAGGCCAATCCATTCTAATTTAATCCACTGTAAATGAAGTTCGGTGTATCTTATAATAACATTTGATGATTTTCAGCTTCAATACTGACTAATTCCCGTCGTGATGTAAATGTATAATTTATATCCTATATTTTTATTTACGTGTAATTATTTCTCGTGCAAACATTTTTTTTATTTATTTTAAATATTGAGGATTGATTTCACAGTGAATTTTATCAAAAATTTAATGATTTGATGGAATATTAAGGAAGATATGTTAATTCCTAAGTAGGCAAATTAAATGTCAAGTCAGAAAGCAACATTACTACTTGTTTCTGCAATATTGTACCTACCAATTCATTATATCCTTAAGCAGTAAGAGAATACATCTTACATTAATGATAATTCAAATTCTAAAACACGGTTATATGATAATCAGGACGCGGAAACGACGGTATCCCCTGATGAGTCATGCAGGCGCAGAGACAGAGTCGGTTAAGCTGGGAATTCCAAGGAAAATCTGCGCGCGGAAACCGGCCCACAGTGGTTTAGAAACGCGCTTTTGCGGAAAAAAGTCTGTAACTTTTTATAAAATTGGAATTTTTAAATGATTTTTTTTCAGTGTAATGACATTAAATATAAGGGATTTGGATTATATAAAAGAGAAAAAGATTAAATATAAAATACGTCGCGCACTGGTCCGGAACTCGGCAAATGAGGAAGAAACTACTTGCGATTAAAAACTACAACAAATTTCGATATTTTGTGCTTTCATACGTTTATAGGATCTATATAGACATTCATATTACCAAATTTCTTAATATATTTGAATATATTTTAGAAAATTTCTCAATACGAGTGATATGCAGCAAACCCGTTTTGATTAAGAAACAGTCAAGATAATTTTTGGTCATTAATTAAATGTAAAAGGGCACTTCATTAAGAAAAATAATACATATAATTTTGAAATACAGATAACATTAATGTATAAATCATCATATTTTATATTTCCTTCAGTATTACAAACTCATTTTACACGTTTTGACGTTTTATCATTTTTGTGAATTCAAATCATTGACGTTTTTTGCCTGAAGATGCTCGATTAACGAGTAAAACATTTCGCAAAAGAATATTAAGTAAATAAATGTAGATTTGACAGAACTAAACTCGTTTTATTATATAAGTATTCATATTAAAATTAATAAATTTACTACTTAAATCGAAAAATAACTTAAAGCAATCATGGTAAAAATGAGTTTATGATAGACTTTAAATTGTTGATTATTAATATTGATAACAGATGGTGTTAAACAAGCTATTTCATTTTCTACTCTCTTTACTTCAGTCCTTATTGCGTCGGGTGTTTCCTTTATGAACTCAAACTTGAGTGGCCGACAAAACCTTGTCGAAGATGGCTTTGAATTGGTCCAATAAACCTGCGAGTCGTTATTTTTGTTTGACAAATTTAAGGGCACAAGCGATGTTAAAAACTTATTCGAATCAGAAGTATTTCCATCGGCAAATTTTTGTTTGTACTCATTATGGCCTGAAGAACCATCACAACCCCATTTTGTGACAAGCGTTAGCTCGTCTTCCCTAGTGACTACTTCAGATTCGGCTTTTGTCAATAAAATGCTTGATGCAGTATGATTAAGTAACCCTTGTAAACTGACCTTACCATAACTCTCCGTAACTTCCAGATCTTTCGGATAACATTCTTTCTTTTTCTCGAGTATTTGGTAGTAAGGTGGGAAAATATCACATCCGATGTCTTTTGATGACCTCCGTAATACTTCATACTGGTATTTACTTAGTGAAGCATCCAATATTAAAGCCAAAGCTTTTGTCGGACTAAAACGAGGTGGTTCTGGGTCAGGTCCATGTAATTTTTTTGCAGCTGAATTAATAAGCTGTTCTGAATATTGTTCATTTAGTTGTTGGATTTTATAATGTTTAGCCCTTTCGCAGGAATCTTCAAACGACTTTTCAGGACGACCACCTCTTTTGGAATGTGTTGTCGATGAACATGGTTGATATTTTTCTGCATCCAAACGAGATACGTGTGAGTTTTCAAGCCAGTCTTTCTTTTTTTTTGCAAAAAAGCCTATTTTCTTCCGGTCAGCTTTCTGCCACCTTTTATTAAAATGTGGTATAAATGTTTTGTTCAGGTCCTTTCGAATGCAAACCAAGTTGGCTGGTGTTAAGTAAAGATTATTCGCAAAGATCGATTCTAAACATTTATCTATATTACGGTCACATTCTAATAAGACGTTTACTAGTTCCTAGTAAGAAACATTAAAAATACTCATTGTGAATTTATTAAAAATAGAACGTATTTCCCGATTGAAAAGTAAAGGAAAACTAAAGGAAATTGCTATAACTATAGTAAACTTTTATGCAAAAACATATTTTTTATTATAAAAAGTTTAAGGCTCAATGGATTAAAAACAAAGTCTGTAATTCTAAATAAGTATTTCTGAAGTATATTTTTAAAAAAAAAACGTGGCACATATATGTCTGTATTTGTTAAATTTCTTGTTCATGTAAATCCGAGCTCACAAAAAACTGTATGTACCTACGTGAAGAGATGCTATTCATAACAAATTGAATTTGTGCGTCACTGAGATTTATCTTACCAAAAAATGTAAACTAAGAAGGCATTCCGCAGGTTTCCGCACCTGAAAATGACTTTAATCTTTAGTTAGAAGCCTAGAGGGTATTTCAAAACATTCCCGACACGGCGCTTTATGGCGCACAAAACTTGTGCCCTATTTAAATTTTAAAAGCTAATTTTGTATCTTCTTCCAAGATTTTAATTTTTTAATTATAATGAGGGGGTGAGCGACTCCATTCAACGCGAATACTATTAAATATAAACATAAATAAACAAATTTATATGAAATTTTGTCCAGTAAATAGAGGGATCAATTATCGACATTATTTCTCTGATTGTAAATCATGTATAGCAACATTTGATATGCTTTTGTTGTAAATGTAGTAGCAGACTATTAAGAAAGACATACTGAAAATAAAAACATGTTCAGAGAAAATAAAAATTATAGGTTTTTTCCTCTCATTAGCCACTGTGCGGCGCCCGCCCATATTAAACATATGAGCGAGCGTTCGGTTTCCGCACGTGAACTATCCTTGGAATCTCTAACTTTAACTGCTTGCTCTCAGCTTTCTGGTACTCAGTGTTCTAGCGAATGCAGAAGGGGAATGTAGGCGAGCGCCTTTCACATTTAGTTGCTTGTTGCTTACACTTTGCTATTTCGATAGTACAGAAATGCTCAGATGTATTAGACACCTATATTTTTTGCGAATAATCAAAGTAAGGTGAGTACAAAATAAAACTCTTAATTTAAATGCGTCATAAATAGTATTTTAATAAAGAATCTTAATAATATGTCGCATTTCTGTAAGATTTTAATACAGTTGCAATACTTTTTTCAGTGCGTAAAAAACTGACGTCTCAGAAACATGAATATGCATAAAAATTTAATACATCTAGGAAAAGTATCTATAAAAACTGTTGTAAATTCATAAAAAAAAAATCCTAAACACTTAAATTACTAAACACTTAAATTAATGGTAAATCATAGAGATGTGTATTACTTTTGAGCATAGCTGTATTTTTTTTTTACTTTTCTACAGTTCCCGCAATATATCTTGGCGAGCGGTGGGAGTGAGGTCGCGCAGGTAGTAGAAGGGGTACCTTACGTATACAATAACTAGGCGAAATAGATGGGCGGTACAATTTGTAAACACGTTCACGACGCATTCCCACCGCTCGCCAAGATATATTGCGGGAACTGTACTTGAATTAAATGTGTTACTGAGTTTATACATACAGCTATGCTCAAATGTCATCTTTATGTCAACATCTCTATGATTTACTATTAATTTCGTGTTTTTTGCATTACATCTGTGGTAGTTAATTCAAGTGTTTGGGTATTTTTTTTTAAGATTTTACAGTTTTTATACATACTTCTCCTAGATCTATTAAATTTTTATGCATGTTCACGTTTCTGAGACGTCAGTTTTTTACGCACTGAAAAAAGTATTGCAACTGTATTAAAATCTTACAGAAATGCGACAAATTATTAAGATTCTTTATTAAAATACTATTTATAACGCATTTAAATTAAGAGTTTTATTTTGTACTCACCTTACTTTGATTATTCGCAAAAAATATAGTTGTTTAATACATTTGAGCATATCTGCATATATTATAGGATTGTATAGGAAAAATGTACCAATATTTTATATCACACATATACCCGCGCATGCATTTCATAGAGTTGCAGTGTTTATTGGTACCACTAAAAAGGTCTTTCTAAAAGCTCCGACCCAAATTTCCTTGTACAAACAGGAATATCCGTCTCTTCCACTTCCTCCTTCTCTAGTTGTGACTAGAGAGCATGGTTACGACCATGTTCGTTTTACTTTGATGATCTGGAAAATGTTGCAAGTGTAATAGACAATTTAGGGGAGGAAGCGTAAAGCCTTATCAAATGTAAAACTGTTTTAAAGGATTCTTCCTTAAAAAAAATTATTTAAATTTTATCCATGAGCATTTTCGCAACTTACCTAAACAAATATAGAATATTTTAAAACGCAAGTGATTAAACTAGAAGATGGAATTAAGCACTTTAAACAATATTGTATATAACTTTAAAAATATTTCTGGAGAGTTTGGTTTTCGCTTAAATAATAATATTGATGCAGTATTCGCTGGTAGTCCTGATTTAAATGTCCTGAAAAGCGTTTGTGGTAATGTTCAAAATATGGAAATCGATGACAGATATATTAAATTCAAAGATTTATTTTTTCTATGCACCACTCACTATCTGTTATGTTGAGCGAAGTTTTGTTAAATTTAAAGAGATACTGTCGAACAAAAAAGAACGCATTTTACAGAACCAAATTTAGAATATATTGTAGCAATTAATGTGAATAAAAAATGTTTACTGTGAAATTAATAAACATACTACACTATACAACTATATTAATTTCAAAACAGTTTATACTATTCAATATTTTGATTTTTTAACTGTATAAAGTAAATGCATTATGTATATATATATTGCTATGATATCATGCAATACGTAACCTTACTGCCACAGCATCAGACGTTAATTATTAAATTATTTATGTAAATGTATTATGATTTATGTATTCATTTATTTTGTAAACATATTGTTAAAAATCTAAACTAAACACTTACTATATCGTATCTATTTCAAAAAAGGGCAGGTTTCCATGAATTTTAAGGAATTAATTGCTTTCGATGATTGTTCATACGTAAATTGATTTTACTGTATCGTATCGTTGAAAACGGTATCTTTCATCGTTGCTGGGGTCCTCTTTGCCTAGGAGATATAAAGTTGTTGAAAACAATTGTAAAGGGACTTCTTTTTCGGTATTTGCTGAGTGTAGTTGCATTTTCGAATAATATCTAGAAATTTATAAATTTATATCACAATAAGAGTCGTTCACTTTAAAATTTACTTGCAAGTATGAGAGTATTGCGTATTTGGCACTACATATGATGATGGAAATCCAGTGATTTCGAAGATTTTGGGTGACGTATTTCGAATCCTGGGGCATATTGAAGAGTTTCGTTCGAGCTTATTCGCTGTGACATCATTGGAACACTAATTGGGAGCTGAAAAGATTGTTGCGGAGATGGAATTAGTATTTGGAGTATAAGAGAGCAGTTTTTCGTACTTGAAGTAAGAGATTTTTCATCTTTTGAATTTATAACCGGCGTTAATAGCGTAAAGGGAATGTGAGGTTAGATTATCATTGATAACAGTGGATTTCTAGGGGATTTTGTATGTGAAAACGTATGATGCTGTGAGAGGGTGTGAGTAGGCATTATTTGACAATATTTGATTTTATTATGGGAATTTAGCGGGAGATTTGAATTCTATTTTGATATTTAAACGAGATATATTGAGTTATTAGTTTGGATTAAGATTCTAGAAATCTTATTTTTGTACAATTTAATAGTAAAGAACTTACTTACCCTAAGAGAATCATTAGAAGATACAAGTTTCGTAGCAATATATACATTTCCTATGCCCTTATAACGACTCTAGCGAAATATATTTCACAACTCCGTCTGTTTACATTAAAGAAACCACCTTCATCAATATGATTTCGCTGTAACATTCATATATATGTACATGTGAGCAGATCGACTGTACATTGCCGATGGGAGTGAATCACACCTGATACGGGGTACGTCTTTTCCGCACAGTGATGATAATCATGTTTAACTAAACTGTAATCGAACATCTAGTCTTCGGTTGAGCACCTATGCATTATCGGTTTGAAGATCTTTCTACCGAGTTTATACTTATTATTACGATTTCTGTTACTGCTATTGTATACTGATCAAATTGGCGGATAAACCTGTCGATGCATCGACTGTATTTTTTTTTACACTTAAATACCTCCACCGAATGCACCTTTACGGTCTATCTTGGAAGTGTATGGGCGCGTATTGGTCATTACGCGCCTCAATAATTATACATCCTCGTGATCATCCTGCTGTATATAATTGGAATTGCCGCCATAATGTGTGCATAGGTGTGTGCAGTAAACAAGCTGTTGCATAGAAACCCCTTGTGCAACAGACCACCGCCGATGACGAGGTAGGGTTGTGGAAATGCACTACTGTAGGAATTAGCGCCCTGATGCGAACACTCGATAACTCAATGTTACCCGTTTCCCACTTTACCGTTATTGCGTCGACGGCGGCGGGTCCAAACGCGGGAGACTTCCACACCGTTATCTGTATGACTGCAATAATTAATTAATGAGCACTGGATTGTTAATTAACGTCGGTATATATTCTGTATCAAAGTCTCCGCTGTAGGTGCGTGATTTTCGATTGGTCCGCGAAAAAATCAACAATTCACTATTGCCACATCATATATTAAATTAACTCGATATTTTGGCGGCGATAATTTGCCTAACCTTTAATTTGCAATGTTGGATAGATCCATTTTCACGCACGCACAGAAATTAAATTAATTTAATGAAAAATATGGAAAGACTGACTATCCTCGGAGGATTGCACTCACTGAAATAGCCTTGAACTTGTTAAATCAATGAAATATTCATTCACCCAAGTAGGTGGCTTGTTTACACATATAGGTATGGGCAAACAAAAAATGTTTTTCCCTTGAAATAACTCACTTTGTCAGCACCAGATACTGGATTCAAATGTGTACAGTATTTGTTTCGAAAAAGTAAATTGGATTAGTTTAAATATTTCAGAAAAATTGGTGTATGTATGTATGTAATACTAGGGTGATAGTACACTGTGACCTGAAAGATCTATTGTGTCCCCTATTCTCCCTGTATTTACAGCTGGCCGTCCAGGCTGAATCCTTTTAAAAAGTGCAGAACATCAGAAGGCTCTAGGTTAGGTAACTCTCCCTCTTCAATGTGACGTGCTCCCAGGTGCAGGGCTCTTGCGTTTCACAGTGCAACGCAGTTTGAGAGTAGATGGATAGGTGTTTCATTCTCTTCCCCACAAAATCCACATTCGGCTTCCTCTGCTATACCAAGCCTGCTTAGATGTCCGTTTAGTTTACAATGGCCTGAAAGGATCCCTATCAATATACGAATATTATTTTTACTCAGGTTGATGCATGCTGCAGATCTCTTTTGGTTATAGAATCCCAGAAGAGTTTTAGCTTGCTTCAATCCCTGGCCGTTATGCATACACATGCTAATCTTTGCACTTAGGGAGATTAGCTCTCGCGATGGCCAGACTAGTTCTTTTATTCCAAGCCACTGCCCTATAAGTGATCATTGGTCTCACTATTGCTGTATACATCACTTCTACAAACCATTAGGGCCTTTTTTGTCTTGTAAGTTACTTCAAGCTCATGCATTCCACAAAAGTTTTTTATATATAGGATATAAGGGCTAGATATTTCACCTAATTCTTCCAGTCTATGTCTTGCCCATCTACTTTTATGGTCTTGAGACTGGTTTCTCTTTTCCTTGTGAATGCTATTAAGGTAGTCTTAGTGGGGTTTATGTTAAGGCTCACTGATTGGCACCGCCTTTTCGTAATATTGAGTCCTCTTTGAACTATGTCACAGACGGTACTCTCAAATTTTCCTCTTGCAAATATGACAATATGATCAGTATACCCTTGACACGATATGCCTAGATTAGTAAGCCAACTCCACAGGAGTGGGGAAGCAACTGCCCCTTGTGGACATCCTCTAGTCGTGCTAATCGATATGACCTAGTAGAAAGCAGTTGCGACAACCATCTGTAGGTCGCGGCGTCACCTCCTCTTTCAATTAATGCTTTCCTGGCAGCCTCGTGCGGAGTGTTGTCAAAAGCTCCCTCTATATCTAGAAAGGCGCACACTACAGTTTCTATTTTCGTCGGTGCATCCTGGATTTGATCTGTCGGCTCCACTAATGCAGTCACAGTGGATTTGCCCATTTGGTAGGCGTGCTGACAGGGGTGCAGTGGTACCCGCTCCAGGATGTAGTTGTTGTTATTATTGGCCTTGGCGTTAGCCATTAGCCACATACAAATTTTATATATATACCAATATATATCAATAAAAAATATAAAATAAAAATAATAATAATAATAATAATAAAAAAAATCAAAAACCTGGCAACCCGTATGAACACAAGGGAAAAAACATTAGACACGCTTCACACCCGGGGCCGACCCGCTCCAGGATATTTGTCCTGATATAATTATCTACAGCCTTATTTATAAAATAGAGAGAAAGAAAAAATAAAATACGCCAGTATAAGTTGACTGGCGTATTTTATTTTTTCTTTCTCTCTATTTTATAAATAAGGCTGTAGATAATTATATCCAGGATATTTGTCCTGATATAATTATCTACAGCCTTATTTATAAAATAGAGAGAAAGAAAAAATAAAATACGCCAGTCAACTTATGTGACTTTAAATCAATAGTAATTCGCTTCGTTTTTCATATAATTTAGTTCGCCACCATTCATGTGGTTTTCTATCAGTGACTCATTCTTGCATTACTATCAAAGCCGCAGACGCTACAGCCAGATTGCAGCATTTGTGAACTCGTGCTATAGGGAGGGATGCTCGACGAATACTGTAGAACATCTGTGGATTTTGCACCATAAAATTAAAACTGTCCACGTTGCATTATATGTTACATTACACGTTGCATTACATGTTGCACCTTGTAGTGTGTACGAGGCTTTATATCAAGCAAGAACCGAACGTGAATAATTTATACTTGGTTTGGAGGAGGTGTAAATTGCACTGTAGATCAGCTGTTATCCATAAGTGCATCGACAAGAAAAATTTTGAATTCGCAACCATTTACTCATATTATCTTCATCACTAGATTCTACGAATACTTCTCTTTCATTTCCATCGTCACAAAATATTTTTTTCAAATTGGCGTTAATGGTTTCTTATAAAGTAAGATTTACACGGCATAAATTTTTTTTTTTTTCATATAGCTACTTCATTAGTTACTGTATCCTTGTTAACTCTATGAATCCATCGTTAGTTTCTGATAATTCTTTTCCCATTTTCTTTTTTAGAACCTCCTACCCCTATTAGAGCACAGTGTTACAATTTTCGTACGCGAATACCTTACATATTTTTTTATACATTATAGCCATTTTATTTTGCTTATAATTAAATTTTATACGTCCTCCGTTCCTTGCATATTCATGGGCATATCTGTTGTTCCGTTATAGGTCTAATATACGTGTGATGCCACGCGTGTTCGACTCTGATTGCATACACATACCATAGGCGAAACCGGGCCTACGGATCCACTACATATTACTGTTCATCCACCGTATAACACATGCTCTGTGCGTTCACCGCTACGTAGGTGCAAGCTTGGCATTTGTTTGATATATCAAAAGCTCTTTATGTTAAAAGAGGGACGCCTCGACGTGAATACCTTATGATATGTGCATAATAACTACGTAGAGGATAAGCGCTTATCGTATATGTTGTTCATTTTACATGGGTACATAATTAATTTAACATTTTATCTTGTATTTTTCGACCCGTTTTATATGAGGTACGTAATATGTATAATGTAATTTATAATATTGCATATTGAAGAAATAACATGAATAATGTACAGATACATATGCGACCATGCTCGAAGAAAAGAACCTTTATTTATTTTGACAGCTCTAAACTTTTCTCTTTTGCATATCATATAAATGATAGTTTCAAGCCACCAGCGTTTAAAGTTAGAAAAGCATAAGCAGCTATAAGATGCTTATACTACCGTGACAACATTTGAAACCACTAAATTTGAAAGAATCGTATGCACAGTTATATGCATTTCCATAAAAAATTACTACTATGAACACATATTCTTGCTTAAAGTAAGCAAGAAGGCCAAAAAAGCCGTAATGACATGTGCAGAAGCTTTGTAAGAAAATACTAGACATGCAACTCACAAATACTGCTTTGAATCTTTGAATTGCTGCAGCAATAGTGATACAAATCATCACTTATGGGTCCGTGGCTTGGACCAGAAAAACTAATTTGGCTATCACCAGAACCAACAGTTCTAGTATGTAAAGACTAATCGGAAGCAGTGACAACCTGTTCAATGGCAGCTATTGAAGTGTTAATAAACCTTATTCTTCTTCACATTTTGGTGCAGAGTTTTGCGGAAAGGAACACACGCAGAATAAACAGGAAAGGACTATTAGGTAAAGGCGTTTATGTCCTGAAGGTCATCTAATCTGGGATATGCCACAGGATAACAAGCCTCAAGAATTCAGTTTTGTGAAAGAATTTAGTAGTAAGACCGAATAAATTGAGGCAATATCTTCAAACTGTTCGGAAATGTTATCAAATAGTATACGGATGGCTCCGAAACGACAAAGGGAACTAAAATAGGAATTTATGGGCCCAGAACCAAATATTTCGAAAGCTTGGGTAAAAACCTGAGGCGGAAACACACGTGTCAGTTCAATATTTAAACAGAACCTACCGAAAACAAAAGATTATCAGAATGTCCGATAGTCAAGCAGCCATCAAGACGGTGAACTTACATGTAATTAGCTCTGAGATGGTTTGGCAGTATCTAGAAAAATTCAACGACCCAGGTGAAAAGGACAAGGTTACCCATCCTGAAGACACAGGGGCGGAAAGAAATGAAATAAGCGTTTGCGGCATAAGTCACAGTCCAATACTGAATGTGGATGGTTTGATTAAACGTGCGTCCACTGCGACCACTAGAGCCTATTGTAGATCGAAGTTTGTCTTTAAAGTGCATACAATAATTCCAGGCACTTGAAGGAGCTCAAAATCTTTTTGAGTGAGGTCCTTTTTAGGTTAACCTTCCCAAAGATGTCACACCTGATTCTCGTTGCGGCGGGGCAGTTTTTAAAGGATATGCTCAACTGTTTCTTTGCCCTGTAAAAACAACAGACATTTTGTCTCCTTAGAGAGTTCGATTCTGTATAGTTGTTTTCTGAGTTTGCAGTTTCGATTAGAATACACTTTCTCTCATATACCAAACCATGACAATTGTTTCAATGTTGGAGCACTCTCTGGTGAGAAAAAACTAGGGTACATCCAAATATTGGAAAAAATCTTCGAGAAATGAGGCAATCTAAAATCTCTCTGAGAATCTATCACCCGAAGAGATCTATAGAATGTGTAAATAACAAGGACATCCGAGTAGACTTGGAATAGCAGAGAAAGCCGGTTATAGATTATGTGGGGAACACGATGAAACATCTATCTACATCTTCTGAAATTGTGCAGCACTACTCTCAAGAGCGCTACCCTTGGAAGCATATTAAATGAAAGAACAAGATTTGCCTAACATGCTACACTTTTTAAAAGAAATTGAAATATATGTACTTACATATTTTATACTTTTTAACATTATCGTGTATTTTCCTGAGTTATGTAAAATATCTTAATTTTAGACTAGAAAGTTCATCTCATATATGGCATTTCATATAGGAGTATTATTTTTTGAAAAATTAATCTTTATCTATTTTTCAAATGATCGGTATTATACTAAGGTTTTTTATTGTTCCTAATTTCCCCGATAGTAAGTTTCATGTAATTGTTGAAAATCTATTGGTCATTAGCAGATCTTGATGACTACTATAACGAACCTACTCACTTACCACCACTGCTTTCAGTTTTTTCAAATAATAAATTCCTTGTGAAGTATCATAAATTGAAAAAATAAAAAGCAAAGAAGTTTCTTATTTGTCAAAAGATGGTGAACGCATTAGACATTTTTAAGTACATAGTTTTATTATTTTTTGATGTACATATATGTATATTATTTTTGTATTTTATTGTTGACCAGCGGCGGCTCGTAGTTACGTCACTCGGAGGCTATTACAATGATCGAACTTCTTCGTATAACTTCGTAATATAGAAACATTAACATAAGAATTACGATCATTGTCATAGCCTCCGAGTGACGTAAGCACCGACCACCGCTGCTGTTGACTATTTGAAATCAGTTACCTTTCAGATGCCATTGTTTAATATTATCGGACTGATGATAAAGTAAACAAAGACTCTTTTCCTGCTCCCATAGATTAAAGCTTTTTAGTAAAACCACAACGCAACAAAGAGAGCATTTTGTTCCAGCGTCTAATACTTTAAATATAATTTAATTAACTATTCCGGTGGTTTAATTGTAATTACGTGGAAATGTTTGCATGCGGAACGAACAGAACGGATGACTCATTAATCTACTTGATGGTCGTTCGTACGTCACACTACAATATTAGCGTGCCTAATTCTTATCATAAAATGTTTGTGTTTTGTCTCACCGCAGGTCGGTAGTGGAAGTATTGCTCAGAGCGGGGGTGGACGTTAACATACGCACTCACGCAGGAACGGCACTACACGAAGCAGCCCTTTGCGGTAAAACCGAGGTGGTGAGGACGCTACTAGAGAATGGAGTAGACTTATCCATCAGGGACTCCAACAGATATACAGTAAAAGACTTGCTAAGCCAGTTTCCAGCCAACGCAACGTCGGAGATTATGGGTCTGCTGAAAAGTAAGTAGTAGTTTTCCTTTTCTAATATCAATTAACATTTACTATATAACCTACAAATT
Source organism: Cetonia aurata (assembly GCA_949128085.1). Lineage (NCBI taxonomy): Eukaryota > Metazoa > Arthropoda > Insecta > Coleoptera > Scarabaeidae > Cetonia > Cetonia aurata. The sequence continues at coordinate 8,700,331 of OX421885.1, forward strand.
GGCTGTTTAATTTTTTATTTTATTGGAGTCTGTATGTGTTAATTTGATTGTTTTAATGTTCGTAACTATCTCAAATATGTTGTACTCCTTATAACTTAAGAATTTATAGTATTTTAAGTATGTGTAAATCAAAATTACACTGGTATCTCTTGAACACTTACTTCAACTTATATGATAATCTAGTTTTAAGAATTTATTGCTTATTTAGAGTAACTGAGAACAAACAGTTCCGAAAAGGTAAGCTTTAGCTTAGAAATAAGTTGTGGCAAATGCCCAGACTGCAGTTTTAGCGGATAAATTAACAAATAAAAAGCGTTATATATATAATTTTAATTACAATTATAACCATTCCTAATTTGTTGTTGGAAAACAACGCGGCCTTCATATGCACACAGCGAAAACGGCGGGTTATGGTAAAGTTAGACGTGTAGTCTGAAGATAAATCACGATATACAGTGTTCATAAAAAAAAAAGAATTGACGGAGTAAGCAATAATAAAGAAGCTATAAAGACGGCTCAACGCGTACTAAACTATTGTTAAGAATATAAATAATAATTTGGTGGGGTTGCTAGCAAAAAAGATACCACCTGTAAAGGAATGACGGCCTAATTCAGTTTTAAAGAAGTCAGCGGATTTTGTGATTTCCTATTTTAATAGTTAAATCATACTAATTCAGGTGTCTCAAACTTGCTACTTCCTAAAAGGACTAAGGATTTGTAAATAGTAACCGCAAACATTCAATTTATAGTTATTTACGTATCAAGTCTTGAAAGTCGTAGTTTATCTACGAGTGCATTGCGCGCCGATACGAGCAAACAAACGAATTCGATAAAGTTACTTTCAAGCCGTGATGCGTACACAATTTTTTCGGCTACCACTTACTAAACTCAATCTACTTGCTCGACGATCAGAAATGATTAATCGCAAAATACTGATATCTCCAAGGAGATTCTACAATTTATGCCTACTATTCGCACAATCCGTGCTTGATGCTGTAAAAATGCCGTGATCGGGCGAGTAGTCCCATTTTTATCATTTATTATCAGTGTACAGAAACGACGATACCCCTAATGAGTCATGCAGGCGCAGATATAGAGTTGGCTAAGCTAGGCATTCCAAGGAACGTCCGCGTGCGGAAACCGACCGCCCGCCTATATTAAACTTATTGAGCGACCGTTCGGTTTCTGCACGCGAACTTTCCTTCGAATCTCTACCTTTAACTGCTTGCTCTCGGCTTTCTGGTAGTAAGTGTCCTCGCGCATGCAGGAGGGGAATGTATTCAAGCGTCACAGTTCACTATCCCGATAGACCTAGAAGCACTGCTTTTCAATTGTTTATATTAGTTATTTTTTATAATTCAGAATTACTTTAATTTTATTTATTTTGGTTTTAGTATTTTAGAGATTATTTTCATTTTTTCTTATACGCAAAACTTTGAGTTGTTGATCTGCTAGAATATCATATGATTTTGTATCATTAAATAAGTATGAGTAAAATTTGTAGTTTAATTAAAAATCGCTTAGTGTCCACTCAATTCTGGCGGTGACTGTATGTATTATATTTTTGTATATATAGCATCATAGCCCATCCAAAACCTCCGTATGAAGAATTGTTAGGCTGGATTAAAGATGTAGATTTTTTTGAAATTTTTAGTGATACGGAGATTAATTGTAAAATTTGTTCCAAAACATTTAAATGTTTAAAAAAGTCGAGACTAACCGCACATCTAAATACTGAAATGCATTGTAATCAACCAAAGCCTTTGTTGCGGCAAAAATACCTTTCAGAAAACTGGACAATACCATCCTTAAACAGTGTTTCGCAAAATATACATCTAAACATATTCTTGGAATAAAAGTATCCTTCAAAAATATATGAAGAAGTTATGGGCAAAATTAGAAACGATATAAAAGACGCGCAGACAAAACTACAGATTTATTAATAATATTAATAATATAATTAATATTATTATCAGCCCAGTAATTGGGTTTTGGAACCTTTGGTGTAACAATAACTATCACACTGACAAAGTCAATGCTAGGTTTTTCCACTATCACCAAACAACAATGCACAATCTCTCGCCGCGCGTTTCGCTAACCAAGTTAGCATCATCAGGAGATGATTAATAGTATTAGTGTGATAGTTATTATTATCAGCGTTTTACGCCCCGACATACCCACAGAACCCTATTTAATAGCAATTAAAGTACTCGAGCACGTAAATGCTAAGAAGGTAGAATAAATAACTGTTAATGCTGTTGATAACATTTTTTATGGTAATGTGAACCGCGAAAAGGCTTGCTGTTTGTGAGTGATGCAGCAGCATATATGATAAAGGCTGGTAAACTAATGAAAGCAAAAATACCAATATTTTACATGACGTATGTACGGCGCATGCATTGCATAGAGTTGCAGAATTTATTAGGAAGGAATTTCCAAATGTTAACGAATTAGTATTACCTACTAAAAAAGTATTTCTAAAAGCGCCAACCCAAATTGCCTTGTATAAACAGAAATATCCGTCTCTTCCACTTTCCACTCTTTCTCCAGTTGTAACTGGATGGTCAACACGGTTAGAAGCATGTTCGTTTTAGTATGATAATCTGGCAAATATTGCAGGTGTAGTAAACAATTTAGGGGAGGAAGCACAAAGCCTTATCAAATGTTAAGCTGTTTTAGAGCATTCTTCTTTAAAAAATAAAAAATAATTATTATATATATATATATATATATATATATAAATTAAATTTTATCTATAAGCACAAATTGAATATTTTAAAACGCAAGTGATAAAACTTGAAGATTTTTTTAGGTGGCACTCATTAGCTGTGATGTTGGGTGAAGTTTTTCTAAATTTAAAGAGATACTGTCGAATAAAAGACCGCATTTTACAGAACAAAATTTAGAATATATTGAAGTAACTAATGTCGATAAAAAAATGTTTACTGTGAGATCATTCAGTTTAATTACAGGTACTATATTCATTTCAAAACAGTTTATACTTTTCAATATTGTGTTTTTTCATTGTATGAGGTGAATGCATTTGTATATTATATATATTTCCTATACTCTTATTACGACCCTGGCGAAATATATTTCACAACTGTTTACATTAAAAGGCGTACAAACAAAGGATCTTCATCAATACGATCTCGTTATAACATTCATACCAAGAGCACACTTTTAACATGTCTATTGCCGTAATATGAGTAAAAGAAGGACGAAAATATGGTTTCTACGAGTTAACAAAGTCGGGAGATACCCATGCTGTTCTGCGACGAGAGTATCAGATATACGATTCCATATACCATCTCCATAGACACCGGTATTTTCTACCCTTGTCTAACTACTACGAAATGCTATCAACAGCTCCAACTTTTCAATTTGACACAAATCAACGAAGCCCTCATTCCGTACTACTGCGGGGTGAGGGGAACGATTCGCTAGACATGCGTAATCCACTTCAAGCGACGCCAGTGACCGATTCACTTCGATCATTTCTTAACAAAGCGTCGCGGGATATTGAGGGTGCGGTCCTAGTTTTATAACGGTTAGTAAATTTTGATCGCGGTCAGTAATTTTATAAAAAAAAATGGAATATTATACTCCCGCAGAAAGACTATTTATAGTAAAACAATTTTAAGGTGGCGATTCAGCGGAACTTACACGCGATTTATTTGCAGTAAATTATCCCGAAGATCAATTCCTAGCGCGACTGCTATTCGTAATACGGTCCGACGTTTTGAAACAACGTTTACATTAATAAATGACAAAAATAAAAATATCCCAGGGAAAAATATCAGTGAAATCGAAATTGAAGTTCGTGCATTAGCGGAATTAATTCCTACTATGGCCTCTAGACAAATTGCTGGCAAATATAATATTAGTACAACAACTTTTTTAAACCTTTTACAGAAGAATAAATATCGGTCGTACAAAATTAGCACATCTCAAGAACTTTTACCGGATGATTGTTACCGTCGACTGGAATTTTGCGAAATAATGATGAATAGGTACTTATCAGGATAACGAATTATTTTTGAATAATATTTTATTTACTGATGGAAAAACATTTTACGTCCAGGGGCATCATAATGGCGTAAGTGTTCGTTATTGGTCGCGTAAAAACCTACATTTTAATACACTCGCGCGAACGAAGTTTCCACAAAAATTAAACGTGTGGGCTGGTATTATTGGGGATGAAATAATGCGACATTTTTTTATTGAAGGAAATTGAAACGGCAATAAGTATTTAGAATTATTGCATACTAATATCATTTCTGCTGTACGGGAGCGACTTGATATTAATGGAATTTTGTTCCAACAGGACAGTTGCCCGACGCACAATACCCGTAACGTCAGTAGTTTCTTAAATAGGTTTTTCAAGATCGGCAGTTCGGGTCCGAGTTACATTATCTGATGCCTCAGTTATTCAATGGTTATATTTATTTATCGTCGGTTGGAATTTTGTGAAAAATCACCATCAAGTTAAAATTTGTTAAAGCCTTCATCGTATTATCATTATTTTTTAAACACATTCAGGAGATTGCAAGCTACATCCGTTAATGGAAAATATAAAGATTATTAATTTCAATAAATTTTAGTTAATAAATTAATTTAATTAATGTAATTGCATTGACGTTGTGAAATGCATATTCAATTCATGGAGCGAAGTCGTGCCTGACAGCTTGTTACATGCAGACTGAGAAACAGTAAAAAAACAATCAAAATGAGCCAGGAGTTGCAACACCAGTTTCTTCATGTAAATTGTGCTTACTTTGTAAATTTTTAAATTTATTTTGCTTGATTAAAAGAATGGTTGTTCTATCACCAGTAAAATATACCTCCTTTTAACAAGCCAAAAGTACCGTCCTTGTGGGGAAGTCGCTGCGATTATACTAACACGGCCAAAAACGTATGGCGAATTCTAGCGTCAGATTAATAACTTTCATCATGTTTCGACTGTACCAAATAATTGGTAATTGTATGCTAATAAATGTAAAAATTTGGTATTTACTATTTGAGCGAAGCCTTTGGTGTTTTTCTTGATATGTAACATTTGCTGTTCAATATATCAACGTTCAAATTTAATTTTTTTGTATACTTTATCAGAAATGTGAATATTTATTTTATACGCAGTATTTTGATAATACACTCCGCCAAAAAAGTATCGCATAATTTAGTTTTGAATCATAAAAGTATCGCATAATCTTTGTTTGTAGCATAAAGTTGTAAATATACTTTAATGCGCTCTAAGATATAATTTCTATGATTGTTTAAATAAAATACAGGCCAAATAAAAACAAGAACTCATACTGGAGATTTTTATTAAAACAAGAAATTATAATTTTGGAAAGAAAAATGTCATAACAGTAGCTTTTAATACTGAGTATTGCCACCTCTGGCTCTTATGACCGCTCGCATATGGTTTGGCAGAGATTCGATTAACCTCCGTATATAAGCCTGATCCAAATTCTCCCACTCGTCACGGAGAGCATTTGCTAGTCCATGCAGGTCCGCTGGGGCAATATTTTGGGTTCGTATCCGTCTGTGAAGGAGGTCCCACACATGCTCGATAGGGTTCATGTCCGGACTTACCGCAGGCCAATCTAAAACTGGAATACCAACATCGTTAAGGTATTCCTGGACGATTATTGCAACATGCGGTCGTGCATTATCGTGCATTAACATGAATTCGTTTCCTATAATTGGCGCATATGGTACTACATGTTCTTCTAAAATGTCCGTTATATACCTGTGGGCAGTCAGTGTACCTCTGTCTACTGGTACTAACTCTGTACGACCTGTTAAACAGATGCCTCCCCAAACCATAATAGTGCCACCAGCAAAATTAGGTCTAGGTCTGATATTACACTGCGAATAGCGCTCACCGTCTCGTCTGTACACTGAGATACGCCTATCTGAGGTGTAAAGACCAAATCTTGACTCATCTGTGAAGAGTATATTGGCCCAGTCATTAATGTTCCAATTTACATGTTCTCTGGCAAACCTTAAATGAGCCACTCGGTGGTTCCTAGTGAGACGAGGGGCTGTTACAGCTACTCTAGCTCTTAATCCACTCTGTCGTAACCTATTCCGAATAGTTTGAGTACTCACACGAGTAATGCTTGTAGTAGTAAATAGCGGTCATCTTGGCGAGTAGAACATCTTGGACGACCTGGTACAGGTCTTCTACTGTAAATGCCTGTTTCCCTATATCTGGCTACGGCTCTAGAAACACTTGACTGATTGATGTCCATCAAATTAGCAACATATGCTTGAGATCGTCCATCTTCGATTAAAGCAACTATAGCAGCCACTTGTTCTGAAGTTAAATTGCTCATTTTAGTTTTAAAAGCGTTGGTATAGAACTCTGACTTCGCACATTAAAATTTGTCCGTATAGGAAGACTTTCAATAAACAACTGAACAAACCTTACACATATGCATTTTTCTAAATGTGTTCTTTTAGAAAAAAAAAAGTAAAAACGCTAAGTTCCATTATTTTGTTAGTGTTTTTATAGTTCACATACACGAGGCAAACTTTTTGTGAACGTATAAAAATATCTTGGTTCATAAATGCCCTTTTTTAGTTTATGCGATACTTTTTTGGCGGAGTGTATATTATGATTTAACCTGTATTTTCTGTACTACAAACGTTTGGTGATACACTCTCTTCAAATAGCTCGCCATGGTTTTGAAATTATTTGTACATACCTTTGAACGGTTTTATAAGCATGTTTTAAAACTAATTTCATTAACGCAGTGGAAGCATATAATCCTGGAACAGTTTGTCACTTTATGCGTTTATTCTTTGAAGTTCAGTAATAGTCAAAGTTAAGGTCAGCTTAATAGTCTTCTCACGCACATGTATTTAGCGAATTTTAAACTTAAAATATGCAGCACTATGGAAATTTATTTCAGGGTATAGAAAATTAAGAAGCAGCCATTTTGCGGACAGCGACGGGGACAGCGTTAGTCAGCCGTTCCCCATGCCAACAGTGGATTCCGATCTTGGAAGCCCATACGAGAACGTACGACCGTCTTCCAGAGGACGTTCGGTTACCGATCCTTCGCCCGGTTCTTCCCCTCATAGATGGGATTTTCGGCACGCGAGATCGGTGGAGTGCGTCGAAGATAGGAGGATATCCGGAAATTCGGCGACCTCAATGTACGTATTTCTGTTGTGGTGTAATGCATGGACCGTAACGGTATTGTGTGACATTTTATGTGTATCGCTGTAATACGTAGGATCGCTATTGTACTCGTATTTTCGTTCATTGTCTACCAAGCGTCCATTTCAAGTAGTGGTGATATTGTTAATGTACACATTTTCAAATAGATATGTTCTCACCAGTTGCCTAATTTATTAATTAATTCGCCCATACAAATCCATAACGCAGAAATAAATATCAAAGCAATTTCATTTTTATAAAGTCAACCATTATATTTCATTACAACTTTATCGTGTGTCGTCTTCCACTTGAAATTCATGCATACATAAAAATCGATCAGAGTTTCACAGATATTTATGAAAGATCTAAATGGGCTGCTACACCGGATTCCTTCATTAGTATTTACAAGGATAATAAATAGGTTACAAGAAAAGCCTAAATCGCAGTAGTTTATATGTATAGTTCATATTTTTGATATGTTGTTAGGGCCATTTTCACAAGTGTAAATCTAAAATTACAATTTCGAGAAACCTATACTAATTGTATAATGTAGAAAAGACTGGAATTTGCGGACTTTTTTCAATTTCTGCTTTATAACTCTTGAAATATGTGTTTTTTGGGAATATATAAATTTTCAGCAATTAGAACTTGGTTGTAACAATGTACTTACTACGTTCAATTATTTCAAAAAGCGAAAGTTTTGCTTGAGTTTTGACTCAATCTTGGGAAAAAATACTCATGCTACGAGGATTTCGGAATGAATTTATAGTAAATTTATTTAGCTTTAACTTTAGCACAGAATGACGCTTATGGTTCTCTTATTATTTTTAAAACAAAAATGAGAAAATGGATTTTGGAAAAAATTGCTTTATGCATTTCTTATATAAAGATTTATAGGTATTCCCAAGACATTTAGACAAAAGGCATAAAACATAATTAAATTGAATGTCATAAATTAGTATAATAACAGGAATATTAACCTTCGTCTCTTTTATCATGAACCTGGTTTGCAAAGAAATGTTGCCATGATTTGCGGGCACAAAATTTGTAACAAATGGAGCCTTAAGCCCTGTAGTAGCATCTTTCTTCTTGTTCTCGAGGGTACAGTGATATTAAACATTATACTATATATTTAAGAAAGTAATAAAGCGGACTAAAAAATAACCTAATTTGAAGTTAAGTTCTTTGTAAACTTTCACAGTGGTTGTAGTGTTTACAATTTGTACTACTACAATTTGAAACTGCTTTTCCGGATCAGTAAAACGAAATTAAAATACAGATGCTATTTATTTCACAATAGTAATTAGTTGGTGGTGTTTGTACAATATGCACATGCATCTTCGTTCCTACTAAATGATTGTTTTGAAATTAGGACAAAATGTCTTAATACTTAATTATAAAACTTAATATTTCACGGATTTTATATTTTCTTCAAATATGCGCTTGATCACTAAGCTTTACAGACACTTTAAAGCGATTCAAGCGTATTTCTTTTTTCAAATCAAATTCAAATGATTTTCTTTTGTGTTAACACCCTTCAAATGTATTTAATAAATTAAATTTATCTCATACATTTTTGCTAGTTCATTTTGTTAATTCATTTTGTGTCAAAACCTGTTTTTTTTTTTTTATTTCTATTGTATATTTTTATATTATTTTTCCAAATACTTAACACTGTAACACTGCTTATTGCACGGCTTTAGACACATTTTTTAATGCATGTTGTAGGCGAGCAAATAAATCTTACCAAAGCTTACCGGCCAAGCAGCGTACGAGGAATAATCCGAAAAACAGATCCATGCATGAGTGTCGTTCGCCGTGGTCGGGAATCACTTTTAGTTTTAGCGAACAGTTGCAACAAACGGAATTAGAACGCTCATCTACATCGTCATCGTCTTACAGAACAGCGTCTAATTGTTCCAGGGAGTCAGAGAACAGCCTGTATCAGATTCCCTGCGCTCCCAGGGTCTTCATGGACTCCAGCGTCCACTCCGACGACTTGCAGTTTTATTATAACAATAGGGAGATGGATCAAATCAGTTTGTCGTCGACAACTTCCAGTACGGGATATTCGAAACGTCCGGATAGCGGCGGTACACCCCATTACGTTCCGATGAACGCTAGGGGTGCGCACAGTCCTAGTTCAAACAGTAAAGTATCGGTAAGTAATAAATTTATGTATAATGGTTAATCGATGAAAGTATGGTTTTCTTAAAACTAAGCTTTTGACAAAATTAATTATATTACCCAATGTCATGACACTTCCTCAAAGTAATGCAATGAATCTTCACAGCCGACACCACCAAAGAAACCACCTAGACGGAATCTGTCTGTCTCTCCTACGCACCAACAACCCATGTCTTGTTCTGTCGACGGATACAGCAACAACGCCTACGAATACGTTTATCTGGCCAAAACAGGAACGCGCAGCCAGAACAACATCAACGAACTAGAACACGAGAATAAGAGGGAAAGGTTGATTCACGGCAGGAGCGTTGATCAGTACGTGGAAATGAACGCCGTCTTTAACATTCCAATCGACGATGAGTGCCACCGGCAAAAGGAACTTCATCGCGGCAAAAGCGAAGATCTAGACTGCAGACGAAGGGAAGAACCGGTTGCCATCACCGGGGTCTACGAGAACATGACGATCAAGCAGCAGAATCCCCGAAGGAAGCTCAGACGGAATCAAGACGTTTACGAAGATTATGACTTCCGCAAAAGAGACGACAAGACTTGTTCCTCGGCGCCGGAAACAACGTTTGTGTCCAGTGCTTTTATTATGGTTAAAGACGATTACAGTGATGACAAATACTCTGATAGTGTTAAAGTGAATAACTCAATAATAAATTTCCCTATGAGTCCGACGCATTATCATCAACCTCCCACTCCGGATCATCCGCCGCCGTCAGCTCTTCAAGCCGAAAATTGCATTTTGGAAAAGATCAGACCGTTGAGCCAGGTAAGCATGTAGGCAGCTACCAGCACGCATTCCAATTGGCAACCATGTGATATGTATCAAGCTATTTTTTATTTTACTTAGTGGGAAATTATACTATTTTATTCAATATTTAATTTTTTGATGCATCTCGAAAATTTAAATGAGTTAAGCATTGCATAAAGGTTCTAAATATCGATTTTATTTTCTACTATAATACTCTATTCTTCATAATATAAGAAAAATCCTATCAAGAAAATAATTCCTACTTACAAATTGAGATACGCATGTACCTGCAAATAATTTACTTACGTATAAATATTTCAGTATCCTACCTAGTACTAACACGTGTAGGTACCTACCTTAAAAAGACCCGCAAGCATATGTATGGGACCTTAAAACTTTTATACCAATTGTATATAAATAATATGTTTTTATAAAATTTTACCTAAGTGCCACATCTATAATCCGATTAAGGCAGATGCTATTTATTTTTTAATATGTTTAAATCAATGTTTAATTCCAATATTATTGCTGATTTTGATCGCAATTAAAGCATCGAAATACATATATAATACTCTTAACAAGGTCATAACACAAGAATAATTGTACTCATCTAAAAACTGATTTTTATTTTACAGAAATTGCAGCCTTAATTATTTCGTTATAAATTCGTATTGAATTTAATAAGACTGATAAACGTGCATTAAGAGATAAAGGGCAATTTTATAAAATAATTTTGTCATTCATTTCTAAGAACACTCTAAATTTAAAATTCCACTTATACGATTGTACTAAATTATACTGTGTGCCCCAAGTTAGAAGTGTATTAGCAGTATACGGAGACCTAGCCATCTGAATTAATTTTGTATAAAGTTATCCGATGAAGCCTTTAAAATTAATTGCTTGTTTTTCTAAGCATACAGAAAATATGAAATTTACAAAGGATGCTGTACATAGAATTAATACCAAATAAATGCTAATTTTTATTACGTGATGCAGTATGTAGTTACCCTAATTTCACCTTAAAATAATTGAAGTTTTTCTGAATTTTTAATATTTTAGCTATTAAATAGTATTCAGTTTATATTGGTTCATCAAAATCAGTTCAAAAGAAGATGTTTATTTACTTTTGTCCTTTTCTAGATCCTCAAATTGAAATTGTTTAGAATGGGTTACTACAGTGTATGTAATGAGAAATGAATTCAATAAAAAAATTTCAGTTTTTGGAATATTATAAAATCACCTGAAGTTATTTTACATGAGAAAGAGTTATCAGCAGAGCGGCGACATACGGTGCGGTTTGCTGGCGAGTGTTAGTCAAGCGGCGATCGGGTATATCCAGTAGCGTGGATACATTGAAAGTTTAATTTTGTCAATCGTCAAAGTTTTCGATATAATTATAATAGGAATTACCTATCATAAACTTTTCTAAATTACTTGTTGAAAATGAGGTTCTTTGTGAAGTTAATCTGTTTTTAAATCGAGAAAAAGATCTTTCTAAGTGTCATGAAGTGCCAGGGGCGAAATGGAAATATGCAAGTAAATCCTTATATTTTAAACATGAATTTTCATTTTGTGTAGTAAAACTATTATTGGAAATTTCTTTTGAAAGTATATAATCTGGATTTCTTCCCAATACCGCAGTAATTTTGTTTTGTATCTTTTCCCTAATAGATCCTTCAATACTTTTTAAATTGTTAAGCAAAGATTCTAATTTTTGAAGTGATTCTGCTAATGGCAAATTTTTTGTTTCTAGAAACTTTACTGTTTTCGTTACAATAGGAAAATGTTTATTAAGAAATTGTAATTGTTTACCAAATTTTCGTTTAAAATTAGTGCTTGTACTGTTTTAACACTGTTAGCATTTTACTTTTCTACTTGAATTGAATGTGTTACTGAGTTTATACATACACCTATACTCAAATGTTATCTCTATGTCAACATCTCTATGATTTACCATTAATTTCGTGTTTTGGCATTACATCTGTGGCAGTTAATTTAAGTGTTTAGGTATTCGTTTACAACAGTTTTTATAGATACTTTTCCTAGATCTATTACATTTTTATGCATGTTCTGTTTCTGAAATGTCAGTTTTTTACGCACTAAAAAAAGTATTACAACTGTATTTAAAGCTTACAGAAATACGACAAATTATTAAGATTCTTTATTAAAATACTATTTATAACACAATGAAATGAAGAGTTTTTTTGTATTCACCTTACTTTGATTATTCGCAAAAAATATAGGTGTCTAATACATCTGAGCATATCTGTATATACGTACGATTCTCGCAGCTAACAGAACGCCAATGGTAAACTAAACTGCACCGAACGTTGCCGCGCTGGTTATGAGTCATAGAATATAAAGCAAATAATATTTTGCCATACATTCGAGGACTATTGAAGCACCTGCAGTTTACGTTTCGAGTACTTTGCCAGAATAGTATATTCTTCAACGAGTGTATGACGCTTATTAGTCACGAGGGTGAAAATTCCAAGACGCGCCGTTAGGTGAGTGTTGGTTGAATCAGCCAATTTAATAATGGCCATTATACGCGAGTTGAAGACACTATTTTCTCCACGTCTATTAAGAAAAACTTAGCATATGAATTATACAAACATAATTTAAAACATCAAAAAATTTCTCATTTTGGTGTCAAAAACGTCAAAATGTTCGAAATTTCGACTTATTTAGGGGTTGCCATGCAACGCATATTCTGTTGCGTGCAATGGTTGTTTTGTTAGTATATCCTGCCCGTGTATTACGAAAATATACGTGCTGTGATTGGTCAATAGGCCGTGAATTTCAGTTTCTAATTTGGCGTGAGGAATTACTGCCATTGGTCACATGAATTGCCGAGATGAATGCAGATAGTAATTAATAGGAGTGGAGAAAGATTATATCTAAATAAATGCTTCTGACTAAAAATCGCAATGGTATAGGTATATGAACCGTATACATTATTGAAAAGCAAATCTTAAAAAGGATTTAATTGAATTTTTGGAACATATCTCCTGATGGTGATTTATGAAACACTCTGTATAATAGATTTAATTTAAGGAACTGCTACTTTATTCCAAAAGATCCTTAAACTATTTCGTGTTTCAGTGGGGATTGAATTTTCTCAAGAAAAAGAAATTATAATAATTTATAATTCACTAAAACATTCGATAGATATTGATTAAATGGCAATTGGAAAAGTACGAATACGATGATTCGATAAGGAATTTAACCATGGAAATAAATACAGTGTTTTTCAGTTCGTAAAAAAATTGGTTGTTGCCTGATTTAGATAGAAGCAACATTGGCTTGGTGAAAATATTGAAGGACCGCAGTTGACCTCAAATAACTTGCCTCATATAAAATTTGAGTTAATTCCGATGATTGGTTCTCCATATACTTCTAGTGCGCCATCATCCATCTGGGAAAACGCAAAATTTAGAATTTTTATTACCTCAATGTTATAGAAATGAATAATGAAGAAATGGGGTGCTTTTATATATGTATATTCAAGATGGAATAAGAATCATGAAAAACTTGCTTTATTCTGAACCGAAGTAAATATTAGTTGTTTCAAATAAGGCCGAATTGTAAAATCTATTTTAATTGCTTTTATTATTCACTTCATTTTGTATCGAGTTTCTTGATTTTCTTGTCTTTCAACGGAGATTTCTGCACTTTAATAAACATTTTCCACAAATTCCTAGAATACTTTTTAGCTTAATTTTTGGAAGCAGGTTAAGCATTTTTAGTACGCTCTTTAGTAGTCTTAATACTTGGTACAGTTAGAGCGATACGGTACCAACATTGCGCACTTAATTTAAATTTTATCATTTTATTTAAATTTTTATAAAATTTAAATAAATCAACCCCTATAAATTTCGCATATTATATAGTCATATGTGTGTATTAGAATTAAAATCCAGAATATTTTAAATAAGCTATCGACTTAAGTATGAAACGATTGGGGCAAAATTCAACTATTGATTTAAAAGAAAAGTAAAAGTATATAAAATAAAACTTAGTATATATTATTTTATGTTAAAAATTACATTGAGATACTTGGTTCCGCTATAAATTATGAAACAAAAAATTGTGTGAAATATAAACAACAACTATGTTCTGTTTTTTCTTTTTTTTTTATGAAAAATATCGTTTAAGAAGAGTATTTTCCATTATATATTACTTAAGTGTAGATTAGTCCAAATTCGAAAGCAAACAAAAGCTGCAAAAACCCCACACACTTTAATTTATCCAGAGCGTCTAATTATTTGGCATGGAGCCGCATGTTTCCTTTTTTCTCTCATTCCAAATAATACGGTTATTGTTGCATGCTCAAATAGTAAGATATTCTACAATCAAATTGCTTTTCAAATTATTTCATAGATGGGCTTTCAAATCGAGATTTTATTATAGTTTATGCTATTACTATGATATTGATATACTGATAAGTAGGTATAAGTGCTATTATCTTAAATAGTTTTCAAAACGATACATTCCATTGGAAATAACAAAATATTTAAAAACTAGCTTGTTGTTTTAATAAAACTAATACAAAATTAGTGCCATTAGTTCAATTAATAGATGCTCTTACCTTTTATATACAATTAATAGCTAATAGTATAATTTCTCAATTACAAATCGAATTTTATACGTTGCATTATGTATTTAAAGTATTATTACATGTATGTATTTTGTTATGTTTTAATTAATAAATAATTTTATAATGTTTTCTTTTCATTTTGTTTTTTTTTATTTATTTTTGTCTTGCACACCTATACACCCTCATTTTATAGTAGTATGTCGTTTTAGGTGTCATTACACAATCACTTACATTTTTTACCCAGTTACACGTCCATATATATGTAGATATACAGTTGCATACTATTTCTAATTTGGGATGAGAAATCTGTTTGAAAGGTAAAGAAGCAACCGCTTTGTTTTCATTCTTTTTTTCGGATAATATTGTCAAGTTGTTCGGTGATTAAAACGTTGTCGGCGTTCAAAGAAGCAATACAGGTGGTATGTTAAATGAAATTGATTTATTTACACTCTTAAGTCTAGTTAAAACTATATAATGCGAGACAGAGCGCTTGAACTAAATAATCAAATTAAACACTAATTAGCAATAAAAACTTAATAATGAAACACTTCACCCACACGTGTTCATGGGTCGAGTAAGTCTGTTTATCTGATTCTTATCGCCCCAGTGGGCCAATATCGGTTATTTCTACGGGCTACAACGGTAGGTATATGAAATATATACGAAGAGCAAACGAACATTTTTGCATCGTGGAACTAGGAATTGTGTGTGTTGATGCAAGCCTCTCGTAAACGCTCCTCGTATCCCGTCCATCACCTTGCGCCTAAAACACGATTCAGCTTACTTATTTTCCTTCACTATTCATTTTCACAAATTATTTCCGCTATTTATTTGCACATGTCTTTCACCGTGTAGAACTCGCCGATTTGACCGGCTCCGGTATCACGCATCGACTACTATGTCCCCAATCTGCACCATATTTTAAATTTCCCGTAACGATTCCTAGAATTTTCTCGGACCATCTCGATGCTTTCTCATAATAGTTCTATTCTGTTTCCGTAAAGAGCACATTACCGCGCTCTGGTGTTTCTTAACTGAACTTCGTTGTGTGTCGCTGGTGCCTTTATAAGCGGCTACCGAAAACCCAACTGGCGTGCGTAAAACTGCTTTCTTGTTAGATTTGCTCCGTGCCGGAACAGTAACTGCCGCCTTCATGAAGATACGGATATTTCTCTCTTTTTCTACACCACGAAACGCGAAGTCTAGAAGCGATGACACACTACCGTAGCGTTCAAGTCAGCTTGCCAATTGCAAGCCTCTTTGGTCACCAAATATATAATAAAGACCATTCCTTTTCCGGCAAGTATAACGCTTTGCCGACCTGAGGGTCCTGACTTTGGAAGTATCTGACGCCTCTAAACTTCTTCTTAAGTACGGTAACTACCCTCGTCCATTCCTTGATCCTGGGCAACACTGTGCTAAGGCGCACCCTTCAAGAGCCAGAAGCCGATCCTCTGGAATCTACGTCGTTACACCGTGACACACTTTGCAGTCATTTCCGTACTTGCTCATAATTTCCTTGTAACCAAGTTTTCCTTCGGGCAGTCTAAAAAACTCGGACACTACCTCGCTTTCTTCATGGTTGCCTCCAAGAAAAGGAGCTAGACGATTAAAATGTACTATTCTCACCTTACCATTGGGTTTGGTCGTTGATGTGAGAATCCTCGACGTTGCTGAGCTGCGTTGATCAGCCAGATAAGATCTCCAGACTGATATCTGTCTTTATTTGGTCATTTGCTTCATAGATATTCGCTCTCACCCGATCGTGAACTTCATCCATTCTTCTTCGCAAGTTTAAAACCTATTTATTTCCAACTACTTCATTCTGTTTAAAGCTAAAAATCATATTAGATGGGTTGTGGCTGGTGGTTCGTGGACCGATAAATACTTGATAGCTGTTCTGTTCATGCGATCCACCATGCCATTCGAGCGCGGTTGCAATGCAGTTCTGGCTTTATGTACCCAATATCCTGCCATACCTCCTGGAACACCGTGGACTCAAAGTTACGTCCTTGGTCGAAGCGAAGTTCAAATACCACACCAAACTGACTGAATAGTTCGTTAACTTGCGTCTCAGCGACCGTTACAACTTCCTGGTTTGGCGCTGCATGAGCTTCAATGCTTGCAACCCTTTCAAAAGGACTGCTAACGTTGTATTGCCTCATAAGAGCCGTCTTCCTTTGGGAAATTCCATTGGCAAAGGCGCTCATTCAATATCTTCCGCACCAGTCCTTCGCGTCGTTCTTGCTCTCTGGCTTTTTCCTTTGTTTTACGAACTCCAAGATGTCCTCCCGATGTTCCGTCCTGAAGAATTTCAAAACTTCGGGAATTCTTACTTTCGGCGCCACGACCTGAGATGTATTATTCGTTCCAGCTTCGTCTTCTAAAGCCGGGGTTTACTAGGAGCAAGTTTTATGCGTCGCGTATAAATTAAAACGCTAGGGCAGTACGCTGGCCAATCAGTTCAAACAAAAAGATGTTCTGAGTCAAAATCATACTCTTGCAAATGTTCTATCAATCCCACAACGTGTTCTTCAGGGTTCTTGAAGCGTAGCAACCACATCAATGCTATATGGCCGGTCCTTAACAAGAACTGCCAGAGAATAAAGATATTTATGGAAGTACTCTACAGACTTGATAACGGCTAACAGCTCTCTAATAATAATCACACAGTAGTTACGTTCCGGATTTGACAACACCTTACTGAAGTAACATAGCACTTTTTCGTGGCCATCTTGAACTTGGAACCACACGCCTCAGATGCTAACCTTGTTGGTATCAGTATCCAATATAAATGAATTTTGGATAGCTCAAGATTGACGCAGAGATTAGCATATGTTTCAGTTCTTCAAATGCATCATATCAGTTTCTGTACCTGAAGTCGCTGCCCTTCAGTTAGTCTCGCGAGAGCGTTGGTAATGTCAGTAAGGCACAAAACTAACTGTCAAGGAACTAACCGTCAAGTACATAGCCCAAGAAAGCTTCTTACATATATCCTGTTTGCCCTTTGGCACCGACCAAGAATTAACCGCGTCTATCTTTCCTGGCTCAACCGATACTCCGTCATCTGATGCTACGTGGCTTTTTAGGGTTCAGCTACAGGCTTGCTTCTTGCAATCTGCATTTTAGATAAGGAATGATGATAACCACATGCACTTAGCCCACCCTTACGGGGCCCATTCTTGCTGTCGTTGGAGTATTTGCTCCAAGTTCGTCACTAAAGCTAGCATAACTTTTATTTTGACTAACTGATAAAATATAATTGACTTTTTGAAATGCTACATTTTGGCGGCCACTCATACCAAAAATTCAATGCCACATTAAGTCAAACTGAAAATGATTCTATTAAAATGGCAAAGCACAAGTCTGTATGTAATTGAGCGAAAAATAATTAGGTATTGTCTCTACCGTACCCATACATTCATGTCTTACCTTTTTCCGTGATCTAAGTGAGAGTAAAATATTGTACTCTTTATAGAGACTTCGGTTTCATTTTAATGATTGTAAATTGTAGCAAATATTGTTTTACTTCGCATTAAAAAAAAAAGCGCACTAAAATTTGTCTAATAATCCTAATAATTTAATCTCGAAATAAACCGGAAAACGCCTTGAAACTTGAAACAATACAAAATGCCCCATGCACCAAAACAAGTATGGCTTACAGTTAAACGTGAACGTGCCCGTACAGGATGTGTAAGTAGCGAATCTCGCGAAAGTATGAGAAAAAAAAATATTTCATTGCGTTTTTTTTTCAGTGAGCAAGCAAAGTTAAACAAATTTGTCCGAATTAAAAATAGCTTTGGACAAATAGCACATTTTTACAGTTTTTCCAATATACTACCACGGAGAAAACTATGAAAAAATGTGTAAAAACGCGTAAAAATCCTATCATAAGTTCTATTATTTGCTTTTATATCTTGTTGAAATAAATTGTTTCCAGACTGCTGAAATTTAAGAATCTCACTGCGAAAGAAATCTTTTGAAAAAAGAAAACGCAATATGAACAATTGTTCTATCTCGCGAAACACACTACGAAACCTTTTAGGTAACCCGAAGGATAAACCGAACGACAATGAAAAGTCGGGTATTTATAAACTAGGATGCAGGGATTGCAGTAAAGCTTATGTTGGACAAACAAAACGTGCAATCGGAACCATATTCAAGTAACACATAGCGCACTATCCCTATGGTAGACTTGAACCATCTAGCATTGCACAACATACAGTGAAATTTCCTTTGGGCGGGCAGCGACGGTGACAAAATGTTTGTCCATTCAAGGGAGGTGTCCGTTACCGAGAATTAGAGTAAAAAAAATAGTTTTTATTTATTACAAATAGACTCATATAAAAGAAGTAGGTAACACCAGAAACAACATTTTTCATAGCACTTAGTTTTTCAAAAAACTAAAAATTAACACAGGGTACATACAATTAGCGACAGAATCGAGTGGACACTAAGCGATTTTTAATTAAACCATAAATTTTACTTATACTTATTTAATGATCAACATCATATGATATTCTAGCAGATCAAATAGTTAAACATAAATAATATCCAAAAACATACTAACATTATAAAACAAATAATTAATAATAAAATATAATACTATGTCCACTCAATTTTGTCGCTGACTGTATGTATGTATAGTGTCGCCGTCACGATATTTTAAAATGACCTCTATTTGTACTAATCGGATTATAAGGGTTCGTTATTGTGCTTACCTGTGAAGGAGAATCGTTTACACTATTTGTCTAATGGAAAGTATTTCAAAAAATTTAATAGGGGCTACCGGTTTTAGCTACATTTTATAATATTGCACTTTATATTTAAACTAATGAGTTAATCGTGTAGTTCCAATGGATATGTTTTAATTAATGTTTAATTATATTGAAAAACGTGTTGTTACCCTTGTAACTCTTATAATCCGATTTGTACGAATTGATGTCATTTTAAAATATCGTGACGGCGACTATATGTACCTACATGGTTTTTTTAACATTTTTCAACTTACAAATTTTCTAGTTTGTACCTATATGTATATACATACATACATACAGAGTAAGAAATCTCCAATTGTCGTTTGTCTCTACTCTAGAAATGTCCCAATCCATCGTTTTGTTGATCCGAAAGCTTTCAAATTTTCAATTGAAAGCTGAGCTTCCTTGTGAGTTTTAATCGTCTCTGTTTGGGGTTGGCTTCTGGTGTCATCGTCGTCGTCAGAGCCACTTACGTCCATTACTACTTTGTTTTCACTGTCCTGATCTTCTAGTGATAATTCATCTATGGCATCGTTCCCTATGCACACGTGTTCGTCAAGAAGAATGTAGTATTCAGGTCTAGCATCAGAATTGCGTCTTCTTCAATAAATTCGTCATCTTCGGTATCTATGGGTTCTTCTAGGGCAAATCCAGATTTTCCGAATCAGTTTTTTATCGTTTCAGGTGTTACACGATTCCAAGCGGTATTTAAGTAATAGATTGCATCTAGTACATTAACAGTTTTTGTTGGAGGGAGATAGACAACCTTTATGTTTTCAAGCCGAATATTTTTCGGATGAGCTGCAGCAAAGCAAGATCTTCTTTTTCCGAATGTGCATTTTCCTGTCAAACTCTTGAAGCCAATTTGTCATTATTAGCTCCGTCATCCACGCCTTTTTATTCTTTGGCCAATCAAAGGGTAGTCGATCCCATTTTAAAATGCGAAATACGCGTGGTCGTTTAGATTTTTCAAAGATCATTGGTCTTTGTTTGTCTCCTGCCATATTCCAACAATCTACAGGATTCACATCCCCATCCTCTTCAGAAATGCTTTTGTAGGCATTTGCGTGACATTTTCTAAATTTTTCAAGCCAACCGCAGGAAGCTTTGAAGTCTTGCACACCCAAACTTTCGACAGCAGCCCTAGCCTTTTCTCTAATCATCGTACCAGAACAACATTTTTATTTCGTGATTCAGAAAACCATTTGAATGTCATTTCCTCTATGCGGCTACCACTTGAAGACACAAAATGCCTTTTCAGTTCAGTTGATTTAGCATTGGAATTGAACTCTGGCAGTAAATCATTTTTCTTTCCTAAAAAGTTTTAGCAATTTCTCTAACACTTTTCTTGATCTCTTCCGAATATTTTATAACTTCTATCTTTTCCTTCAAAGCGAAGATTTTTCTTTTTGGTGACATTTTAATTAAAAATATGAACATGCTGCCGTTACTGAGGAAATACGTAAACAACATTTATTCACCTGTTTTATGCGGTTATAAGCCTACCTAAACTCAGAAAACACCCCAAACGATACAGGGCATTAAACTAGACTGCTGCTCTGCAGGTCACTGCGAGTTGTTGTCCGCCTAAGAGAGATATAGTGGTCGAATTTTGTATCACACGCATGTCTATGTCCGTTCAAGGGAGTGTCCGTTGAAGAGTGATTAAAATGCATGTAAAATATGTATCAGATGCTCTGTACATACATTTTTGTCCATATAAGAGAGTTGTCCATACAAAGGAGATGTCCGTTGTTTGAGATTTCACTGTATTAAGGATACAGGTCGTAAAATTAACATTGAGAACCTTCAATTATTGACAAATGTAACATTTTAGAGGTAATTAGACGCTCACGAAACCATGCATATGAGAAAAGATAAGTTATTATACCTTTTTCTGAATTTATTCGTCTTCTCTTGAAAATGGAAATCTACGAAAATCCGAAATGATCGGATATCTTTTGTGTTTCGCAAACAGTAGACAACCGGTGATTATCTTCATTATCAGCTAGTTTACCGGCTGTTGGTTGTCTGCGCTATACTTTACGGCTTTGCATGCCGACATAGCAGTTTATCATAGCCCGAGTAGTTTATCATAGCTGCTACAGTAGCTATGTAGTAAGTTGGACAATCAACGCGTTGAATATTCAAGTATTTATCATACCAACTATTATACTGCTTCGTTAAAGCTATTTGTTATAATAGTTCATTAAAGCTCAACTTATATTTTTTTTGTGTGATTTTTCCGAAGTGTTAATGTTTTCAAAGGTAGCGCAATAATTTGTTGAAAATCTAACAAATCCCGAATTGGGGATGATCCCTAATGGGTTAATTTGAACAAGAAAATCGTTGTGAAAATTGTGTGTCATTTTTTCAATTGCCCATCGTGTACAGGTTTTGGCGATGGGCGCTAAATTTCTAAGAATATTATACAATAACTGTTCCTTTCACGCAAAGACACACTAATAATTCTGTTTATACACATTTCGTCTTTAGCAGTGTCAAATGAAGCTTATGGCTATATAAATCCTTAAACTCTTATCTGCAGTGCACACACTCACCATTACACCAATATTAACGATGTGAACAGCACGTTGGAATTACATATGTACATTCTTAGTTAGAATAAATATCTACTATGTATATTGCATGTATTCTCCCAAAAGCTTATTAGTAGGTAATCGCTTTATATTCGCATATTAGCCAATTACCGCACATCGAGTTATGCCGTATATCGTAGAAAAAAATTCTTAGGAATACAAAAGGCGCTCCAAAGATATGGAAACGGAGATTGAAGATGAATATCTTCTAATATACGATGAATCCAGTGGAAGTTTTTCTAGCAGCGTTTCGTTATCTGATAGAAGCGTGGATAATATTCTGGAAGAATATCAATCAGATGCACCGTTTGCAGGTAAGAGAGCGTATTGTATTGAAACTGACTGTGATCGTTAAAAGTTTCGTAAGTGAAACATATTTAAATAAATTCGATAAGATATACTCGTTCAATTCCGTTTGTCTAATAAAGTTCGTAGATTGGTAACAAAATGTAATAGTAAATTTGCAATTTGTGTTTCGGTTATCTCTTTAATATTTTAATAGTTCAACGTTTAATCAATATTTTTATTATGCTGACTTGTTTTATTTTATCATTTTCTTTATAACGTTTTCCACCTGAAGACGATGTTAAATCGAAGCAGGGCATATTAGAGATTTTAAATATAAATACGGATTGGATAGAACAATTAATTCTCTAATATTTATTTGTTTGCCGAATTCTATTCGTTGTTTAATATAATTTTATACATGCTTCGGCGTATGACGATTTTCAGGTCTAAATGTTTGGAAATTTATTGATTGACATTTAGATCTGAATAGAATACGCTGAAATGTATAGTCTATGAAGTTACATCAAGCATGACTGGGATTAAACTAGTGTTTATTGCATTGAGTAACCATTCGAAGTTGTTGAAATGCATTTAAATAGATGTACTTATTAAAAACCTAAACTTTCATAATTAACTAATAAAAAAAAGTTACTAATTTTAATAGATTTGGCAATTATTTTTCAAAACTAATGAAGCCGTTCTTGTACAAAACAAATCAAATATAATAAAAGGTAGGTGGGTACTAAGCATAATGTGCTTGTGTATCTAATACGCCCCTTCAACTTTATGCTAAATTAACATAGTTTTATGAGTAATTATTGTTAATAAACAGCGGCAGTTATAACTTTACAAATGTTCTTTTTTATGTATATTTGAGAACGTGTGTATAAACAGTTCATATAACTCTATTAAAATTAACCGCGGTGTTCACACTCAACACATTTCATAATTAACTCTATTCTAGCAATTAAAAATATTACACGCACGTGAGATTTAATATTTTCAAAATATATTCATGCAACCACAATTTTTATTGTAAGCGTAAATAAAGGTTCGGATATTACATGCATGTGTTTCCACTAACTATACGACAAATAGAAAATTAATTAAAACAAATTTAATTAACTTGGTTTATAATTTAATGTGTTACAAAATTAATTTGACAAATGTATGCTGAAACTAAAACATAATTGGAGTTGTTTTCACTACTATCAGTAGAATATTAATTATTAACTATAAATTTATGCGAAAATTGTTTTTGTGCTCATACATAATCGTATGATGATTTACATAGGTAATAATAATGTTTTCGCTTGAGCCATATATAATTTAAAGTGAGCAACATATTCATATTCATAAGTATACAGCAGATTGTTTTGCTTTATAAGAAGAACAAGCCAACAGTACCTACTAAATATTTTTTTACTCTTATACTACTCTTTTCATTCATGTCAAATTTAACATCTCTCAGTCATGTGCGGCCCATAACCCTAAAAAGATCTTTTCGTTTGGCTAATTTCGAGTCGTTTTTAATTTGTAAGTGTTATAACAGACTATCTGGTAACAAATCAATACTTACCTATAAAACATAAACTTAATGTTTAACGATAGAAAGGAAAAAGGTTCAAGCAATTTTTATTTTGTATGACTTCCTGATTCCCTTGAGGAGACTTCCGAAGAACCAATTTAAGGTATGCCTATTTTGTGCTCCCCTCAAATACTTTATTGGGAATGATGACAGGAAGTGCTTTTTCGATCTCTTTTCCAGGAACAGAAATTACATTTAGCACGATTCGAAGTTGAAGGTCTTTTGATTAGCGATTTCACAGCTTCTCCATACAGAATGTGGCTTATTGCCAATGGTAGTACTTCTGAAATATGCTTGCACGTCCTTACTTCCACGTGAG
Source organism: Cetonia aurata (assembly GCA_949128085.1). Classification (NCBI taxonomy): domain Eukaryota; kingdom Metazoa; phylum Arthropoda; class Insecta; order Coleoptera; family Scarabaeidae; genus Cetonia; species Cetonia aurata. The sequence continues at coordinate 8,724,601 of OX421885.1, forward strand.
GTTCGACAAGGGAGAGTGTAAGGGTTTTTAGAAACTGTAAACGACAATATTGGGACTAGCTCTCTCAGTCAAATTATGTTTTTGAGTCACATAAGCATTCAGACCAGCTGCGTCCAATATTGAAATATTTCCATTCTATGGGTCAGCGATTAGTCTTTGTAGATATTGTTCTGGCATGGCAAAGTTCGTAAAAAACGTTCCCTTTAGTCATATTGTAAAATTCTATTATTTCAGGTTTCTGGCTGGGTATTACGCTATTTTTCTTTGGAGAACGTGAGACACAATAGTTTTACTGTAATCATATACAAATCTTGATGATCCAACGACTTGACCTTTCGGATTTTCTTTTTCTGGGAGTTCCAAATAATGTTAATTGGTTCTTCGTCAACCCTTCAGCCAATTTGCAGGCGGTGAACCAATTGTATGTAGTGTCATATCTGTTAGTCTCCTTCAGTGTTTGACTCGGATCAAGGACGTATTAAGAAGGCAATAATAAACTAGTGCTAGCCCTCATTTCTTTCTCGATATGCGGAATTCCTCCGCAAAAAAGAGAACGTTCTTGCATCACATACTGAAATGATTTTTAGGCCATACCTGTCAGGTTTTTGGGCTATATACATGAGGAATGGATATCTACCCTTGAAGCTCAGAAGGATTTCGTCAATGGTAACGGAGGGAATATAGTACATATTACAGTTTTTACTGAAAAGAGTCCATATTTGTCGCAAAGCAGCAAACTTATCTCTTCTAGATTGACGAGTGGTTCTTGAATCAAAGCGAAGACAATACAAAAGAAATTTTGAAACCTATTATCTGGTATTGTGCACTGGAATATGGGCCGACCAAGGAAAGTGGAAAAAAACTGCTCTGTGGACAATCGAAACGCCTTTTGGAGTCCGGATATGAGCAGCATCCCCAAGAGAGCTTTGATCTCGGTTTGATGCGTCTGGCCTATGTAAGACTGTTTGGTTGTAAACTTAACTAAGTGTTTTTTTTAATACTTTCGTTGGTATATTCCATAAGAATTATCATTTGATCAGTGATAAAGAGAAAAAATACTCCTTTTTCCCTTTAGTCCCGGCAGATGAGTTATGATATTTTTCTTTCGAGTTCTTGAATACATACTTGCCATGTGTTGATTAGAATAAAGCGTTGCTCCTTCTTAAAAATAAAATTTGTCTCGCCACTTTCTTCTGTACAAGGTTAATCGTGATGAGTAGGAAAATTAACAGACATACCGCTGTCAGAGTCTTCAATAAAGTCAGCGTCTGCATCCCTGTTATCATCATTTAGTAGAATTTCATCTTCCACATAATTCATCTAAAACCACAACTACGTCCTCATCCCTTCATAGTTCCAATTCTGCTCTAATTTTATTCTCTGTGATGAAACAACGATTGCCAGCAATGATCAAAGCAACAAAAACGCAAGAAAACTTCTCTTTATCGTGTAAAACAATTTGATAATTTTGTATCATATACAGCACCTTTGAGTCATACTTGATGCACAATCGGACTTATCCCAGAAAAACTCGAATATAGGTTACAATAACGTTAATATGCCTACCTTTTCTCTAGGACGGTTTCAGCAGTACTAACTGGAAGGATAACCGGGGCTCTCCACCTTCCACACCTCACACAGATATATATGCACACAAAAATAAGAGCTTAGGGTCGCCAACAACCCATTGGGTGTAGGCGGAGGGGTAATAAAAGCTAAATATGCTTTTCAGAGGAAATAGGGGACACCAATTTTCGATATTAAATGTAATTAATGGCATTAAAACAGTCTCACTACTTGGTCCGTTGCAGGAAAAGAAAACTTTATGAATGTTGCTAGTATACTTTGACCGTTCTTCCTTTCTTTTTTCAGGTTTGAACAAATATAATGCATTTTTAAGAGAGTCTGCGTAAAATAACCAGGAAACGACTGAAAGGGGACTGTAATTTTAATTAAGACATTAAGCGGTGCTTTATGAATCGATGGAGCTGTCGGAAAAAAAAGTAAATAAAAGGGAAACAAAAGGTTGTACAACAATCAAAACTAGCTTGCAATTCGAATACTTTTTTGTGTGGGGAATTATTTATGTAGTAGAGCTTTCCCATTTTAATCAAGAGAACTTCGGTAACTTTCAGTCGCAGACTTTAAATCTTTTTGGTTTTTGCCACACACTCATCCGTAGATATCCTTCTCTTTTCTGGGATGCTAATCTTCTAAGTATTGATATAATTACCGATTTCTGATTAGCAATTCATCCATTAGAAATACGCACAATATCATTTTCCTGGTACTTAATTGATTTTTTGTGTAAATACACATGCTTTTATTACAATGTGTTAGCATCTCCTGTTTACTCAATCAAAACGGTTGTGGCCAATTTTCTGATTAGCAAAATGTAAGCTATTAGGTTATATGCCTCGGAGGAGTTGCACTTCTAGGCATGGTATACAAAATCATTGTCCAGAAAATTCGGAAGAGGCTAGAGAAATACGAATATAAAGTGGTGTATGAATATGAAGGAGGTTAACATGGGAGATTGATAGAAGTCATTACAATAATAAAAATTTGATAAAAGTAAATAAGTCTGGTGGTAATGACACCAAGAGAAACAAGAAATAATGTGTTAGTTATTGCCCATGTTATTCAGAGCACTTTGGAGTTAGAGAAGATATAAGATCTTCTCTCAACAACAATGATAAGAAATACTAAGATATAACAAGTTCTATATCCCATCATAAAGTATAGTTGCATGGGCAGCTGTGTTAACAAAAGTTTGGAAATAACATTCGGGGAGGCTTAAGATATTTGTAAAAGAAAGAAACAAATTTGAATTACAGATAAACAAACAAAGACAGGATACATGTACACGAAAGTAGAAATCGCAGCAAAATAAGTACAAAAGTTCAGTATAGCCGAAAAGGTGTACGAATCTGAAAGAGAATTCGAATTCCTAGGAGCAATGATAACAACTAAATATCGAAAAGTATATAAAACACAAAACAGGGCGGTAGAAATATTACCAAGCATAGCAAGGGCAAAATAATAGAGCTTACGATATGATAAAGACCAGCTATACTACAAGCCAACGAAACATTGTTAATGACAAGACAAGACGACACACAAATAAAAAGGTGAGGGTCTTGTACAAAACGTAAAAGTAACAAAGAAAGTGCGAGCGCAAAGCAAGAAGTAGTGAGATTGTAGAAAGGGATAAGAAGCAAAACGACACGAAGTGCAAAAAGAAGCGGAAAAGTTTAGGATTAAAGTTTTTTGCTTCATTTCATAGGAAATTCCAGATATTTGTCAAGATTTGCACCACCCTATCAAGGTGTATAAATCCTGAAAAATACATTGTAATAAATATACTGAAACTTACTACGTGGGATGATATACTTACCTCCAACGTAAGTCACCAAACCCTTAAGTTCTACAGTGTTCTAGTTTTACTCACAGTACACACTAAATTTGCTCACAGATTTCCTGTAATACAAAAATTAGGCAAGATGAAGCATATTTTGGACGTGCTCTTTGCAGTAGTAAGGGCGAGAAAAGACCCTAAAACTGTGCACTGTGTCCTGGTAGGGAACCTATTACTGTGCAAAGATGATTTTTTGGAACGAAAGTGACTCTGATCAGCCTCCAAGTTATTGGCATGTGTCCAAGTGCCAGACTTCCATTGGGTAACATATTCCGCTTCGGCAACAAAAGTTCCGAACTCTTTTGTAGCATAATTGGATAAATGCCATGCGATCCTGGCGATTTGTCTGGTTTGAACAAGTTAATTGTCCATTTCATCTTTTTCGCATTCACCACTTTCTGTGCTACCTGCCCGGATGCCTGCCTTGCAGGTTCCAGTTCTGTCTTACTGCAGTCTTGTAATGATTAATGGATATTTCTAGATTTCGGGCAATGAACCCGAAAAGCTCTCTTATATTTCCCATCATTGTGTAGCTTCCGCCCTCCAAATATATAATATTCATACAACATTAAATAAATAGGTATTCTATAAATATTTGAGGCTACCTGAGATTTATTTGCAATTAAATTTATTACTATTGAATTAAAACTAACTGCTAATGCACCGATAAGAGAAATATTTTTGTTTTATTTGATGGTGTTTAAAGCGACCATGTCTTGCAGGTGTAGTATATTGATTTAAATGAAGAGACCATTCAGTAGAGTCCATAACTAGAAAGATAATGTAATGTATAATTAGTAAAAGAAAAACACTTTAGTTTCACATACTATAAGTAAATTATCAGATTAATGGAAATAAAAATATGTACCTACATAAAATGCTATATAAAATATCTGCCAGCTTATTGTTAAAAATATGATAGTATTTGATTGCTTAAATACGAGATTAAAACTGAACTGCCTAGAAATTGGATTGTGAGATTACGTTTAGCTACGTTTTTTTTTTTTTCATTTGTATATTTTTCTAAAGCAAAATATTCTGTTAATTATTATATTAGAAAAGAAATATTTGATTAAATGTCTAGCCAAAAAATAACTGCCATTTGATCAGTATTCTTACGATGCCATTTAAATTTTATATAAAACAGAAATCCTTATAATGCTAAACTAATGCCTGGTTAGCTTTTATTGGCAATTTTAATAATTTAGTCATGAATAAACTAGTTTCAGTACGTTCAGATATCAGAGCAAATACTCTGAAAGGCTAATTAAATTGCAGGGTTAATTAAAGGCTCTACAAAAATCGCCGAATGCATAAATTCTAATAAATCTACTCCCGCGGAAAGGCCTAAAACACTAAAGAAACTCAAACGGGTTTATGATAGTTCGAACGGCGAAAGCACAAAGAACGATCATCAAAGATCCTGTAATAATTCTTCCGGATCAGACAAGGAATCCGAAAACAAAGAAAACAAGGAGAGAGTATCGGCACTGAGTCCCTTCGACGAACAGGAAGAATGGGCGAAGATACAAGAAATTATGGCTTCATTCGGCACGGGACTGGTCAGAGAATCTGTTTTCGTCGCTGAGTTAGAAAAGGAATTTCAGAGTCGATTGATGAGTCTGAGCTTTTCGCAAAACAGTTTAACCTCTGAAAGTATCTGCACAGTCGACAAGTGGCTTCAAAGTTTCGATATGAGCGATTACGTCGGTCTATTTATGAATAATGGATTTGACGACTTGGAATTTTTGGTAAGTTTTAGAGCAATTGATATTATCTTATATTACAGTTATGTTAAATGTATAAATAATTTATTATTAGAAAAAATCATGGGAGATTTTACTAACTTTATTAAATTATACTTGTATTTACAAATATTAGAAAATATACGATACCCAAATTCCTTAAGGAAGGTACGACAATTTTTGGAATCATTGAGGTTGTTCTCTCCAAAAACAGGTTCTCTCACCTCTTGTTTAATTAACTTTTATTTCTTTTTTTTTTTGATTTTAATTTGTCGGTAAATGTGTTTACTACATATTTTAATACCAAAGATGTTATTTGGAACGGAAAGTTTTATATTCCCAGCAACGTTCGTATCTTTTAGAACCCATTGCGTGTGGAATATAATGATGGAATTCAAATGTCTTTTTTCAAATTTTTAATGTAATAAGAAAACTGTATTAGCTACTCAATTGGTTTTTTGAAAAGGGGTTTCAGAAAGATAAACGAAAAGCCTAACTTCTCAAGAGAAGCGATTTTCTGCAAAGGTTTCTTTCCTTATTCTTGCTTTAGTTATTATACACTCCGCCAAAAAAGTATCGCATAATTTAGTTTTGAATCATAAAAGTATCACATAATCTTTGTTTGTAGCATAAAGTTGTAAATATACTTTAATGCGCTCTAAGATATAATTTCTATGATTGTTTAAATAAAATACAGGCCAAATAAAAACAAGAACTCATACTTGAGATTTTTATTAAAACAAGAAATTATAATTTTGGAAAGAAAAATGTCATAACAGTAGCTTTTAATACTGAGTATTGCCACCTCTGGCTCTTATGACCGCTCGCATACGGTTTGGCAGAGATTCGATTAACCTCCGTATATAAGCCTGATCCAAATTCTCCCACTCGTCACGGAGAGCATTTTATAGTCCATGCAGGTCCGCTGGGTTTTGGGTTCGTATCCGTCTGTGAAGGAGGTCCCACACGTGCTCGATAGGGTTCATGTCCGGACTTACCGCAGGCCAATCTAAAACTGGAATACCAACATCGTTAAGGTATTCCTGGACGATTATTGCAACATGCGGTCGTGCATTATCGTGCATTAACATGAATTCGTTTCCTATAATTGGCGCATATGGTACTACATGTTCTTCTAAAATGTCCGTTATATACCTGTGGGCAGTCAGTGTACCTCTGTCTACTGGTACTAACTCTGTACGACCTGTTAAACAGATGCCTCCCCAAACCATAATAGAGCCACCAGCGAAATTAGGTCTAGGTCTGATATTACACTGCGAATAGCGCTCACCGTCTCGTCTGTACACTGAGATACGCCTATCTGAGGTGTAAAGACCAAATCTTGACTCATCTGTGAAGAGTATATTGGCCCAGTCATTAATGTTCCAATTCACATGTTCTCTGGCAAACCTTAAGCGAGCCACTCGGTGGTTCCTAGTGAGACGAGGGGCTGTTACAGCTACTCTAGCTCTTAATCCACTCTGTCGTAACCTATTCCGAATAGTTTGAGTACTCACACGAGTATTTCTGACTCTAGCCAAGTCGTTCTGCAATTGTCTCGCAGTTACATGTCTTCGACTTAATGCTTGTAGTAGTAAATAGCGGTCATCTTGGCGAGTAGAACATCTTGGACGACCTGGTACAGGTCTTCTACTGTAAATGCCTGTTTCCCTATATCTGGCTACGGCTCTAGAAACACTTGACTGATTGATGTTCATCAAATTAGCAACGTATGCTTGAGATCGTCCATCTTCGATTAAAGCAACTATAGCAGCCACTTGTTCTGAAGTTAAATTGCTCATTTTAGTTTTAAAAGCGTTGGTACAGAACTCTGACTTCGCACTTTAAAATTTGTCCGTATAGGAAGACTTTCAATAAACAACTGAGCAAACCTTACACATATGCATTTTTCTAAATGTGTTCTTTTAGGAAAAAAATAAAGTAAAAACGCTAAGTTCCATTATTTTGTTAGTGTTTTTATAGTTCACATACACGAGGCAAACTTTTTGTGAACGTATAAAAATATCTTGGTTCATAAATGCCCTTTTTTAGTTTATGCGATACTTTTTTGGCGGGTGTATTTATTTTTGCAATAAGTTTAACTGGTTAAGTTCAATAAAACTGAATTGGAATATTTCTTTAAAATTCTCGAAACAGCCTGATTTTTGGTAAAATTAGCCATGTTTTAGGATGGCTTTTGTATTTTTTTGTTTCAACAGAAGATGCGAAGTAGCTTTAATCAAATTCTAATCAACTATTACTTTTTGAGTGTTTTTTCTTTATTTAAAATCATTAATTTTCTTTACGTTTGTGTATAACGATAAGACATCGTTATCAGAATAAGGTTTAAGTTTTTGTTACTTACAATTAATTGAAAATTTTTAAACCAGTACCTTCTTGCCACAACCCCAGAAAATTGATAGTTTAATTATGAATGGCTGTAGCCACAAAGTAAAACTCAACAGGAGGTTATTGAATTATGTAGAGAAAGGTGTCCAGATTTACCCCCAAGGAAATACGATCAATAATATTCATTTTCGAGAAGTTGGAAGCCCTAGTTAAGACCTCCTTCACACTATCCGAATTTTTGGGTTTACGGAATTCGGACGGCGGTAAATCCGTACGAATACACTTTTTTATGTACTTTCGCGTTGTCTGGCCGTGTGACTGTAAATATCAAGTAATTGCATTGCTTGCGCCATGGAGAGCAGACAGAAAAAAAGATTATCTCTCTGTTGTGATACTTGATGTAAGTGACGCAAACTACGGCTTTAGCTATGTTGATATTGCTTCGTTTGGAATAGAAAGAGATTCATCAATTGTCAAAGAAACATCTTTGTGGAAAAACTTGCAAGAAAGTAAAATTTTACTGCTATGTCTGAAGTAATCGTTATTAAATAGCGCTTGTGAAACTTCGAAAAGCGGCTTTAACATGTGCTTACTAAATTTCATAAACGCAAATAATTTGTGGTGTAGTTTTAAAGTTTAATAATGTAAAATATTTGTGTTCATATTCATCTTTTTTTTCTATAGGGGAAAGTTGGGCAAAACGGGATACTTAGTGTTTGAACTTCAATAACTTTTTTTGCCAAAGGTGTCAAATATCCCGTTTTACCCTAACCGTCGGGTAAAATGGGATAGTAAATGTTTTTTGTGAATTAATTGCTTTTCCACTAAAAGAAAAAACGAAAACTCAAAAAATAGAACTTTATTTTAAAGATTCCAAAATCGAGAATAAAGAAACTTGAACAAATAATAAAACTTTTAACCACTAAGGTAACTCAAACTTTTTTTTCATAAAACTAAGTAAACAAAAGAAAACCACTACTTTATTTGCAAAAATCGCATGAATACTCTTCATCATCGTCGTGATCTACCCCAGCGCAAGCTTCGTGGGCCCAGCGTTCGCAATTTTGACATTTTACCCAGCCGTCATCTGATTTGGAATTTGAGTTCCGTACAATATATGCACGATGTATCACTCTCTTCTCCTTCCGAACTGCTACTGTTGTATTCTATTCTTTTTGGTATCTTTTTGATAACCTTTTGGCGTCTTACACGTTTTTGTATTTCTTTATTTGAGCTTGCTGAAGCTTCCTCAGCTAGACTACGCTTTCGTATTTTCTTGTGTTTTGCTGTGATAGATTTTTCTAGTTCTTGTTTACATGGCGAGGAAGATAATATAGCAGTTTTACCTCGCCTTTTGTCATCAGCATTAATTTTCCTTTCCGAGTGTGGAATGGGAATGATTTGTTCTGGGGTTACTGTAAATATTCTGGCGGTGGATGAACAAAAAGGAGTGCTATCGGAACATGAGGGAATCGGATTATCATAAAAACTTTTTGTAGAGATAGGTCTGCAAGTCATCGCTTGCTCATTGTCTGATTTTGTCGGTGTAATGAGCGTTGGCTCACCTGGTGAACTTCTGGGTGGTGTTTTAGGATTTTCGATCACATTGGTATTTTCACTGTCCATTAATCTGTTGGTAGTTTCAGCCGGTTCGAGCATCCAGTCTGGAAAAGCATCAGGATTAAGTGGATGTATTCCACATTTTCTAAATCCACTAACTGCAGTTTGGACGCATGCGGCTTTCATATATGCGTTTCCAAAAAGCTTTTCTATTTGGTTTACAGTAACAGCGCGTCCTGGATGTTGTTGCATCCATTTTTGGACTTCTGAAGAGTAATACGTGCTGAGTGGCGCCATGAAACTAACGTCTAGCGGTTGCAATCTGTGAGTAGTAGTGTGTGGTGGAAAGCATAGCAGTATAACGTTGTTAGCTCTGGCTTTTTCAATTACGTCCAAGTTCACATTTACCTGCTCTCCAGTCAGAACGAAAATATTTTGCTTGACACATACACCAAACAAAATAGTATAATGTCACTTTTTTCGTTGCACGTGTTTTCTCTCACAGACTTGCAATAACTTCACTACTATGGTTACCAACACTAAATAATAGATGGTATGATTCTAATTTGACGATTAGCAGGTAGATGGCTCTACTCATTGTTGAGAAAACAGCGGTATCCCGTTTTACCTTACCATCCCGTTTTAACCGACTCTCCCCTAATACCAACATATATATGACATCTCCATAAAAATTGTTGATATACACTCAGAAAATTGTCTGGGTTGAATTAACCAAATTTTGGTAACTTTAACAATATTGCGAGGTTAAATACAGTAAATGTAGCAAGTTTTGTTACTTTAACAAAAACACGTTTGTTACCATTTTAGTTTTTTTTTTTTTTTGAGGAGAAATCTTGGAGAAACGCCAAATGCATCCGTATGCATTGGTGTGTGAGTTTCCAGCAATACCTGCAAGAATTGACTTATTTTGGGAATCAATTTCTTGATCCACTGTGCCTTTTCCAAGTTTTCATCACATCTTCTTTGCCATTCCCCCACCATGCGCTCCTTAGCTGTATTTCCTGACATGAGGCCTCCATTGTCGTGCATGTATCTCCCTTCATGTGCTTGCAGGTCGATAGGGACGATATCTGTTACAGTTTGTAACCCCTAAGTGGGGACGGTGCTAAATGCGGCGGCCACCCTCAACTCACCAAGGAAGGAACCAAACGTACCTTTCTTCTTTGTGGGTGACGAAGCGATCCCATCGAGTAGAAAAATTAATCTTACCGTTTGCGGGCTCTCGCCTTGATATAAAGAAGAGAATATTTAACTATCGACTTAGCAGAACTAAAAGATATTTCGAATGTTCTTTCGGAATATTAAGAAATAAGTGCAGAATTTTTCATCATGTTCATCAATGTAAATATGGAATTGGCAGTAAATATTGTAAAAGTGTGTGTGGTTCTGCCCAATTTTGTACGTGACAGAAACGGTTTCAACTTTGAAGATACCATGTCAGTTGTTGGATTGAAAGGCCTTCCAAGAAATGATCTACCTGTGAGTGGAGCACTAAATGCAAATAATATATGGAATGTATTGGCTGATTATTTTCTAACAAACGCTGACAGAATATCATGGCAAATGAATAAAATATAAATTACTGAATAAAAATGATTTTACGATACACTTACCAAATTGCATATTCGCTACAGATGGTTTTCTTTCGAATTCAGCGCCAAACTGTAAACAAACTTCACGCCAAGTTTCTCTACTTTGATTTCTATCCTTATATATTTCCAGCGTTCTATCCCATACCTTAAACAGGCCTACCTTCAACCAAAGTAATTAATTCGTCTACATCGATCTCAGATTCGTTCATTCTTTTTAAATTCAGGAATATAGCCGGATTTAATTTAATTGTGTGTAGAAAAAAGACATTTGCCAATTAATTGCTACTGGTCGTATGAATTATACCGATGACAGCAGAAAAGTCGGAAAGCACAGATATTGCATAGTAGGGTACAGTAGCAATGCCTGCAGTGGCACACGGTCGCCGTACGTCCCACGCACGTTCATAAATACTATTAAATGCTTCAGGGTCGTAGGGATTCCGCTCATAATATTATTATTTAGTGTTGGGCAGGGTAGGAGAAAATAACTATCGTTAGCGAGGACTAGCCAGGCTTATGTTTATTCGTCTCGAGTGAAGGGTGTTGTTTACCGGCTTTCTCGAGAGTCGACTAAACACGAGTTTGTCTAGTACTCGATAACAATAATTATTTTCCACTACCTTGCCCATCACTATTATTAATGCATTAGAACCGTCCGGATTCCGTACGTCCAAAACAGCGTATAGTGTGGAACAGACCTGACGGTTGAAGAAACCCCGGTAAGTAGCGGAGGATAATCCTATTTGTTATAAGTCTCCACTGGAAATAATAAATTATGCAAACAAGGAACCTTAAAAAATCCATTTATTGGTAAAATTGTATTTAAACAATACAGATTGCCGGGGCGGGCGTTGTAAAAGAATAATACGCGCTATTGATATAAATCAAATACCTGTGAAGCAGATACTTTCATTTTGAATGGTTAATAAACTAAATTGTCACTAATCACCTGACGAAAACCCGCTCTTATTGTCAGAAACTCATATTTACAAATGAAACAATACAATTAGGCAAATTCATAGAAAGACTGTCATTGAGGTACTATCAAAGTAGAAGACTGGAGAAGTACTAAAACTTGGTAGGAACCATCTTCGCATAGGAGTAGGTCCCCTAATGGCATTGTGCTATTGCAGATTATGTAACAGAATGATAGGATAGGCTTACTTACCATTACCTTTTTAAATAGACAAGCTGCAACAAATTCCTACAAAAACTCCCCTCTATATAGAATGTGTTTTCTGTATAATTCATGTAATCACAACTTAGATATCTTTGGAGATAATTACCACAATTATTTGCCTTCTGTAAAAGAATTTGAGACTCTGGGTGCAAAAGGACAGGCAATTTTTTTAAAGCTAAAAATAAACCTAAACAGTTATTTAGATCAACCGGCCAATGACTTCTACAAATTAGTACAAGGTACCAGGATAATGAATTGGCTGGTACGATTTGATAGGTAAAAGAAATCGGAGATTAAATGCAAAAAATCAAAAGACTATTATGTTTCCAGAAACTCCAAGTCACACAGTATTCAATATTCCTCAATTTATTTTATATAGACTTCTAGTACTGCAAATTGAAGGTAACTAGCGCCATTCATTCCATAACAATACATATCGTTTTCTGCAATTATTTTTCTTCCCGAAAACGGTCGTACTTTCGCTGAGGCTATAGTATGTCATTCGACAATTTTGTCATTGAAAATACATGTTTATTTTACACCGTTGGGCAGTCATCACAATCACCCAGTCCCATTTAATATACCTCAGTATCCTGCTAAGTGTGTGACATACTTTTTTATTGTGTTGAAGACTAGTAATTTTTCAGTTCTTTTTTACACTTACGTCGATAAAGGCTTTTACCTATGCATACGTGTAAGCATCTGCCACAAAATCGCAATTATTATTGGTCAATTGTGGTTTCATTTTTGCTAATTGGTTATTTATTATCATATTAGCATATGATAAAACGAAATAGGCTTCTCTTTTGCGAAAAATCATTTAAGAGGTACGAAACCAAACTAAGCGATGCTTCCATATGAACTAATGTTAGCGACAACTTGTGGGCGACGATAACTTTGTTTCAGAATGGAGTTTTGGAAGAGAGCGATTTGAAAGAAATGGGTATAGCCAGTGAACTGGAAAGACAAATAATCTTAGACGCATGCAAACGCTTACCTTTAAAGGTGAGCGAGCAGGCACAGTGCATTAACAATAATTTAAACGAACAAAGTGATTCCGTGGACAATTGGCTGAGGCGAATTCATTTGGAGCAGTATTCAGAGACGTTTTCTAAACACCTCTATCTTGATATGGAAAGGATAAAGCGTATTTGGGACGTAGAACTGTCAGCGGTCTTAGACATAGAGAAAATCGGGCATAGAAAGAGGATTTTAGCCAGCGTGAGCAGCGGAGAGCATATAGCCACTGGACCTAAATTAGAAGATATCAGTGCTGATCTTAATACTTTGGTGCGTTTCTCTTTTCTTTAATTAGATTAGATAATCTATGTTTACGCAATATCTAATAAGAATATTATAAAAATTATGTAACTATTCTATACTATTTTCAATTGTACATACATGTATTTATTTATTGGAACTTGTCCTTTATCTGAATGTAGAAAAACAACATTCAGCAATTAAAATCGGAAATCAATTCACCGTCGACACATTCAGCAATCAGTAGTACCGGTACTATAAGGCACAGGCACAAGAAATCTAGACCAGCACCTCCACCACCGGTCACTGCGTCTAAAGTTTCGGAGAAAAGGATCTCTACAGCAGATATATTTGTCGGAGGTACAAATTCCATAAAAGCGCAATGGAGACATCAACCAATTCTATTGATTACCAGTGTGGTCAAATACAATGTTAATGTATGATATATAAACTGTGTACTTAAAGAGAAAACTCAATCATTCATTGTAGTATCTGGGATCAACGGTTGTTAAAGAATTTAAAGGTACTGACTCCACGAAACGATCCATTCAGAAAATCCGTAAGATGTCAGATCGGGCAAGTCAAGAGATTATCTTGTCGATATCATATCGAGGACTGAAGTTTATTAATCCTCAAACAAAGGTATGAAAGGCTTTCATTATTACGTATTTTATTTTGTAACCTTTATGATTGCAGGAATCCATATGCGAACATGAAATTCGAAATGTTCACTGTGCTTGCCAGGATCCAGATTGCAGACTATATTTTGCATATATTACGAAGGATTCAAACGATTATTACTGCCATATCTTTTTTACAAATACTGCCGTGAGTATTTGCTTATAAAAGCTTTGGCGAGCATCTTTGAAATCATTCTTTATTACTCTGTTGATATTTTTGTCTTTCCTTTTTTTTTCAAATACAGCAAGTTTTTACAATGTGATCGATATATATTGTTTCTGCAGGAACAAGCAACAGATATAATCCTCACTCTCGGTCAGGCGTTTGAATTGGCGTACCAAATGGCGCTGAGGGATCAAGTGACTAGCAAAACCAAATCGAACAGGCAAGATAACTACAAACCTGCTGTAAGTCCGGGATCAGTTTCATCACACAGTCGAGATTTCAAGGATGGTAGCGTTTCGAAAACTGATTTAAAACTCAACGGTCATCCTCTAAAGATGAAGCCTTTAACCCTGTCGATAGCCGCGGAATGTATTATTGACAGTCAAGCGCAACAAACACCGACGAAAACTAATTTTAGTGATGTTGACTCTTAATTTTATTGGCCATGATTAATGGTTACAAGTTGTTTGTGATTAAAAACATTGTTTTTCGAAAGCTTCCTGGACAGATTTCGGCCATCTTTTCAATTTCGACCAAGCGCTGCCATTTTGTTTTTTCAATGTAGCAAACTTACAGGTCATTACAACAAAACGTGTCGTCGGTGTTAGGAGATATAATCAAATGAAAATTTATGATAATAATATTGATACTAGGATGTGAGCTCAATTTTACGATATGTTCGAAAATAATTTTATAGCCTGTACATTAGCCTTATTAGCCATTTATTGCAATGTAAAACTTTGTAGTTTTCTTAAATATGGCTATCAAATTTGAAACGTGTATAACCTGCTTAATTTCGAAGGTGCATAAACTACTTTGATGATAAAGTATACATCTATATTAAAATACTTTTCATGATACGTCAAACATATCCACTAGTAAATAATTTTTGTAGTATATATGTAAATATGTTATTAATAGGTAGTTTTTGCATATTTACTTTGTTTTTAATTTCTTAAATAAGTTCATGTGTATTAAGCAGATATTGCTCAATATTGTTCTTCCTAGCTTTTAAGAGATACAAATATAATATACTGACCGCAAATTTGATGACCATATCACAGTATTGTATATATGTATGTACTAATTATATTAGCGATAGAATAGTATCAGCTAGTTTCTAATTTATCCTTGGGAACAAAATAATGTAATATACAATTATTCTATAAATACAAATATATAAACCAGGTTGTAACGCCAAATATAATCTTTTAATATGTAAAATATAAAAGTACTACCTACCATAATTGCATACTTGAATTTATTATACAGATACTAGTATACGCAAATTATGATACAAAGCGCACATTAATTCTTTTAATTGTATTGTAAAAATCTCTATCTTCCATTATAATAATAATAATAAATACAATTACAACTAAGTTTCGTAATATCATTGAGCGATTTTTAATGAGAAAGTTACTTCTATTGCTCCCCCATTACACACCTTGTATCACAAAGAGCATTACACAAATATATGTAAATATAAAAAATTAAACAGTATCTTCGTTAAATTTTATATATAAGGTAAGAAACGCGAAATATAATTAAAGAAAAAAGAGGCTTTAAAGACAGTAGCAGTGGGGGTTAGATGGGAAATCGTAAAAGAAATTGTATCTTTGTCCATGTATTTATTATATAACGCATAGTTTTGTCGGACTGTGCTTATAACTGCTTTAATATTGTCTCATTTTCGTGGAAGTGACATGAAATTATAAATTAATAATGATAGGGTATTGAAGAAAAAATGTTAATGTTCAGATCTATATATGTATGTGTAAAAGAAAAAACAGATATACCTACATAGTTTTGTGGTAAGGACATGAATATAAAGAAAAAAAAAAACATGTCGATAAAGATATATTTAAAAAATAAGATTGTTTTAGGCGTCAATTGAATTGTTAAAAAATCAAGTGAATATAAGCAGGGAATGCGGAACTAATTTATATTTTATTGACTTTTAGTAATTACATTTTTATTCTATAACACAACAAATAAGTTTGTAACAATGCATTTATTTCCAATTGTATATTGAACAGAGATAATAAATAAATGATACTGATATCTGTGTCCTCTATTTTGATATTGTCTATCTGTCGTTCCTTTTCTGTTATGCGAAATGCAGGAAGTAACTGCTACGATTGTGGATGTACAGGAAATTTCTATAGGACTCGGATGTCTGCCTCTTGAACTGACGGACAATTTACGTCTTTGATCTTGGCGTACAAGGACGAAAGTGCACTGTAAACCTTTCTTCTACATTTTGGATGCAACCATTATTCTACGTACTTCAATGTTAAAATTATTGTCGCAATTATTTCTTATATTTTGTCTTAAAGATATAAAAAATATATATTTTAAATTCTGCATTATCAATAAACATAAACCCATTTGATTCGATTAGTTATAATTTCAATTATTTTTCTACAATTAAAAGTAATAATACTTTCAAAGCAGTAAGTAATTAAATAACTTTTATCGGGTGTTATTGCTGAAATGAGTAACACAGTTAAACAGTTGTTGATATAAGATTATTTAGAGCCTAAACTAACGTAATAATATGACTGAAAGAAGTTAACTATTTTTTTTTTGTTTTCTACTTGTAGAAAAAAAGAGGAACATGTATGTTCCCGTAAACGCAGTCAGTAGGATTCGAACCTACGCTCCCAGAGGGAATCTGATTTCTAGTCAGACGCCTTAACCGCTCGGCCATGACTGCTACTAGAAGTTGCTTTCTACAACAGTTACTTTCACTTCTTCATATCTACACTCTCAGAACTTATGAGTTGTGAATTATATAAGGTTAAAGAAGCAAATGTCAATGAAAAATGCAGTGTAGACAGCATAGTTCCAGCAAAAACAAAAGCTCATTTTACTATCGTTGCCGTCGTATTTACGACATGTTAAAGTTACAGTAATTTATTTTCTCTTTCAAATTTTCAGGAAGTATGTTCTTGACAAAATTTGTGAAGATTTTACAGAAAATATTTAGGTTGCTAGTAAAAAGATCTATTATTTTAAAACCAAGTTCACAAAAAAGTTATCTATAGATCACACGTTCGTCTACTGTTCTGAAATATGGGCAAATAGGATTTCAGCGCAAAATCATTTAGCTCATAGCCCATATGCACATATTGTAAAGGCAGATACCTAAGATTTTTACAGTAAGTAATTTTCATTTTACAATATTAGTATTGTAATTTGCGTTATCCAGGTTAGCAGTTAAATGGGTAAGTATCCCCGTATTTTTCAAACTAACTTATTCGGTAGAAAGTAAATGCACAAATATATAAGAGTGTGCCACTTTTCTAAATTTTATTGATATTCTCCTCATAATATTACTTTAAATAAAATCATTTTGTTGGCTCCATAGACGAAGCGCTTTGAAAGTGAAAGCCCTCTACACAAAAAATAGTAGATATACCTAATATAGACAATCAATGCCCTTCTGGTGCCAAATTAAAAATTAAATAAAACTTGATGGAAATGTAGAGTGTGTTCAGAGATTGTTTTTGTTTATCATTGGAGTTATTTCAAAAGGGTAAATAATCCCTTAAAAATCGATTAATGTACAATGATGTTTACACGTAAAACTTACTTCAAATCGAGTTGTATCGCAACAAAGTACTAAAAAGTTTTAAATAAAGATGTCATGGTTTAGCCTTTAAACATACACATTTAAAATTAGACATCTTTGTAGGATTTTTTAGAGGTAAGTATACATAATATAAAATATCTAGATTTTCTATATGATTTTCTATATAAGAAGTATGTATAGGTTGAATTATAGTAGTTTTCAAACTATTAACAACTATGGTCTATTCGATTTTTTAAATTCTGTCTTGTTACGAAAGTTTATACATTAAAGATGGAATGGTTGTTTGTTTGAGGGTTGTTCGCCCAATATACCCTGTTCAACTCCAACGAGTTATTTCCCGATACTTTCACCTTTTTCAAATACCTAAGTAGAATGTTTGGGACAAATTACATACGGCATCTATTGATGATAATGAGAATCAATAAAAAAATTGTCAAAATATAAAACAAATAGAGCAAGCTCAACGAATAAAAGACAAACAGTTACATCACAATAGCGTAAAAAAAAACGGAAAGCCTTGACTTGAAAAGAAAATTGTTAATGGACTGTTCAAGCTGTTCAGCCATTCTTGTACCATGCATACGCGAATGCTCTTGTGTATTTAGGCGACCATAATCGATTATATGTCAAGATCATGCTTTCATAACATAATTTAACGAATTTAGGATTCCCTGAAAATTATAGATAAAAGACAAATCGATATTCCGTCTTATAAATTGTACCCATATTCGAAATTCGTATATACCTACGCGTCATGTTGTTGAACTATGCCCGTAGTTTTCTAATCTAAGCACTTCAACATCTTTTCCAATCTATTTTAAATAAATCTACTATTACTTTTCCTGAAATTAATCTTTTGAACAGAAACGGTTCTATGCCGAAAAGGATCCTGTTATTTTAGGTTAGGTTATTTTAGTAATACTATCATATATTTATGATCTAAATTTACCCATATTGAACGGCAGCTATAGCTTTTAATGTAACTATAACTTAGACCTTTAACCATAACTAATAAATTTAGTTATAAATATTTATTATATAAATTTAGTTGTATGTGTGTGTATTTTTTTAGTTACACGGTCTTTGTGCAATACGACTGATAGAGAAATTTAGTGATTTTACACGCTGCAGTTTCTATGCTCTATTTTAAAATTTAGTAGCAACATTTTAGAAGATATGTTTATTGTTCAATTTCTCCAGTGGTTTTAAATGTTCACTTTTGTATAACCACATCATGTATTATAGCGTTGACACCAGTAAGAATATGTTGAATATCGAAAAACATACACGTAAAAGACTCGAAAATTGGTACAACAAAAGTTGTTTTCAATTGCTTGCATTTTGCAATCTTAATTTAAACCAGCACATTTTAATTTTATTTATTTTGGAATCACCAATCAAACGACTACACAAATGACTGCAGAATTTTGTGTTCTTAATCCCAATCGCGTATTAAAACGCAAAATAAGAAATAGGGTTTCCTCTTTTATTGGACTAAGTCGGTGACAATTGCACACCGCCTCAATAATGTAAATAAAAAGATAAATTGTAAATACAATCTACGTGATACACTAGAGTCAATTGCAGATTCTAATAACAACTTACAAGATAATGCCACAGGTGATGTTACCAAACCAGGACCTTCCCTGCATATCCCACTAGATGGGCAAAATAGAAAACTGCTTCTACCGAAACCACTGTTTTAATAAAATCGAAGAAGGTTGTAAGTAAATTTTTACAGAATTTTATAAGCTGGTTTAAAAAAAAAGTTAATGCATTGTTGTATTGTAAGTTTGTTACAATGGTCAGGACGTTATGTTTATAAATAAGCTTTCAAAACTTTACACGGAATCTTAGGAAGCAAGTTGGGGCGATTGCAGCAGCACCTACGTCTGGGAAAGCTCACTTCTTCAACAGACGAGACGGCAGAGGCATCCACAAAATAGAACCAATAAGCTTCCAGTGGAATTCATTGAGCAAATCACAGAACACATTTTAAGGTTTCCAAATTAGAAATCTTATTATAGCGGAAATGACAATTTAAAACATTTCTATTTGTCACCTTTAGTAAATATTGGAAAGATGTACTAGCTATACTTGCATAAACACGAACCACAGCAATACTCACTGCTTCTTCAAAACAAAATAAAAACAAACAAAAAAAAAACAAGATAAAACATTTTACTGAAAATTCGAAAATCACCTTTGGTAAACCTAAATATGACACTTGCTCAAAATGTAATAAACTCGAACGTAATAACTTTAGAAACCCTTGAAATAAAAAAAAGCCAAACATCTTAGAATAGTTGAATAGTTCTACACCGACTCGAAAGAAAAAATAAGGCCGGAAGTAGAAGTAGGATAGCTTTTGACTTCCAGCAAAATTTAATAATCCTCTTTTATAAACTCCCGGTTTCATAGAGTGGTGAAGTATTTTATAAAATACAACTTTAATTTTTGCGTTGTATGTTGTCTGTTGTCACTTGCAAAAATTATAACTATGTATCTATGATGAAACCGAGGGTCAAAATGAAGTCGAAGTATTATTCTGAACTTTGTTACAGAACATATCTCAGACAACTGCGCATCCCATCATAAAAGTACAGCTTCTAATCGTGTTAGTAGATCTCGGTAAACTCACATCAGTATAATATGGTACCCTGAACCAGGGCATGTCTTTTTGCCATGACATTGTACAGTTTTGGTAGATAGAATTCGAAGATTTTTTTTTTGTGTGAGTGAGACGGAGTTGCCGAAACATGTAATGTAAAACTTTTATACGATATATCTCTGAATTGGAAATGAACCTTAGTTTTTACTTAATATCAGAAATAGGAGAAATAAAATACAACTGAGTATGCTTATCTAGAAATTACATAAACACCATTAAAAGGGCAAGTAGAAGTTTTGAAGTATCGTAATCGGAGGACGAGTTTATTATATTAGCTTTGGGTGTAGACTTTTTGAGTCAAGGTCGCCGGAACATTAGCTCTGTCAAAATTCAAAATAGCACCTGTCTTTGAAATTACGCAAATCGGTCGAATTTTCATCTTGTTGTGTATTTCATAATTTTTTATATATCCAAAACTGTCTTTTTGAACAAATTTAAAAGGAGTTGGGTATAACAGTAAGTATTTATTTCACTGCTTTCTTTTAACTTTAATCAAACAACCCTTTCTTTAATTGAACACACATTAACTTTATCCTTCGCGTCCTCTATACAATGTTCCTTCCTCTTCTTTGGTATGATTGCTTAGAACTCGAGAACCTTTTAAGAACTTTCCATTCATAATTTCGCGTTCCTTATTATTATTACAGTTATCCATAAAAAATTCGTTATTCTTTTTTTACTTAAAATGGGTAATTGATGTTCCCTTTAGTAAAATGTAATCCTTTTGACTCTAATATATTATCAAAACGTTAGAGTATGTAATACACATCATGAATCCGATAACGTTAAAAAAAGACAAAAAGTTAAAGAGATTAGCCCGCACTGCGTAAATATAAATAATCGTGATGTGGCAGCCGTTACGGCGTTAATCCGAGTAAAGCAAGATATACAACGTAATTATTCGTAGCCCAGTGACCGTAAGCTCCACTCAGCCTGAGCTTTAAGCTTAGAGCTGATGCATGGTAGTCCTTTAAAAAATAAAATCCGCACGTCCGTCTACTCGCTGTACATCAAATTTCCGACAAATCAGGGGGATATGTGATGGTGTGTCGCCGTCCTGCACTCAACGTACAAATTAATAAAACCGTTTTCCCATCTACTCCCCTTGTCTCTGCCGGTCCCCGCAGCGCCACCGTCATCATCAATACGTCAAACAAAAGCTTTTGTTCAAACAAAAATTAAACGTGCAAATTTTCATATTAATTAAAAATCCAATCCAATTAGCAAAACAGAGAACCGAAGAGCCATTGGCAGCGTGCGCCGTGTTGCCTGCACTTGACGTGCGCGTCTGGTTCAATCCTCTGCTGGTGCTCATTCTGCTGGAAGTAACGTATCGACAAATACGGGGGTCGCCGGAATTAAGCTGGATACGCTGCGTACTACAAACATACATTACAAATCAGTTTAAATAAGAGCAAAACATGAAAAAGCTTTTTTATAATAATCGTTTCTTTTTTCAGTATATTGCACACCGTTCACAATTTGTTATTATACAATTGAAGAGTCCAATGCCAAGCCAGCTAAGTTTGCTTTTATAGATTTTTCAGATGAAGAAAAAGTCGTTACGTATATATTCTGCTGGAATTAGAAATTAAAAGAAAACAAAATTCTAGCCCTCCCATTTATAACAATTGTTTTTCAAATATTCTTAACATTTTTACATTAAGCATAGCATTTTGCAGGTTCTTTTAATTAATCAAGAAATTTAATAGGTTATTACATATTTTTGGCGTATATATTTGACACCAAAATGAATTAAACTTAAAGTGTAACAGTATAACGGTAAATCAGAGTTATTATCCGTGGCTGAATTCTGACATTGATGTGACAACATTAGATTCTTTTTCTAATCGTAATATGGGCGATGAAAGTGCAAATTAGAAAAAATACTGTAAAAAAACTCGTGTCACAATGACTATGTAACGCTCCTATACTGAAGCACTCGCCATTCAACACGCACAAGTGTCACAATGACGTTTATGTAATGCGAGTACAAATTTGAATAACGAGCCGCGTAGCGGCGAGTGATTAAATGTACCTTATACTAGGTGGGGCAAAAGGAATGTCATAATGTGCCATAATTTTTGCAAATGACGTCAAATGTTATTGTGCTTTGATACTTATGTTGTAGACATGTGGACAGATAGAGAATTAGTTGACAACAAGCAATGGAGCGATACACACCGGAAGAACGCAGAATAATTGTTACTACTTATTTGATCAATTTCCGGTATGTTGTTTTAACGCAGCGTGAATTTCGTCGTCGTTTTCCTCATGGTCCTGCACCATATCTGCGAACAATTAAGCCCTTGACTGAGCGGCTAGTGCTAACTGAGAATATCGATGCTGTGGCCAAGGACGTCCGAGAGAGCCTACATACAGGGTGTTTTGAAACATCGTTTAAAGATTTTAAGGGCATGTAGTACGATCGAAAATAAGGTTAAAAGTCATAATAAACATATGTCCACAAATTAACTGTTTACGAGATAACAGCGATTTTATCGCAAATGCAGAATAAGTTTGCTTTAGCGGTTTTTATTAAGATGTTATTGTATTTTAACATAAAATATATTATAACTAAAGAAGATGTTCAAAATGACGTCCTTCCATTTCGACACAGGATCTAGATCTGCTTTCATAGGAAGCGCGCACTCTTTCAAAAAACAAGGGTTTTTCTCATATTATCTGGCAACAGTGTTCTATTTGTTGACGCAACTCTGGAAGATCGTTTACCGGTGTTGCGTACACTAAGCTTTTCAAATAACCCCAGATACTAAAGTCCAACGGGTTTAGATCGGGAGACCTTGGAGGCCAAGCAATGGGACCTGCTCGCCCTATCCATTTCCCAGGAAATTCATTGTTAAGATGTTCCCTAACAGTACGCGTAAAGTGCGGTGGAGCTCCATCTTGCATAAACCAGAGGTTCAGTCTTAGATTTATAGGTAAATCTTCCAAAAGTTCAGGTAAAGTATTTTCCAAGAACTCGAGGTATGCAGGACC
Organism: Cetonia aurata; assembly: GCA_949128085.1. Taxonomy (NCBI): domain Eukaryota; kingdom Metazoa; phylum Arthropoda; class Insecta; order Coleoptera; family Scarabaeidae; genus Cetonia; species Cetonia aurata. Next base: position 8,747,841 of record OX421885.1, read on the forward strand.
TGTTAAGCGTTATGGCAAAACAATCGGTCCTAACAACCGTTCCCCTATCATGCCTAACCAGATGTTTAGAGAGAAACGTTGCTGGTGCTGAGCTTCAACGGTAGCATGAGGATTCTTGTCACACCAAACGTGATTGTTGTGGAAATTAAATATTCCATTTTTAGTAAAACCATCAGCTTCATCAGTGAAAAAGATGTTATCAGCGAAATCTGGCCGATCAGCAGCTGTTCGCAAAAACCAATCACAGAAAGCCCTTCCCGCTTGATAATCCGGAGCAGTAAGGGCTTGTACCCGTTGGATATGGTAGGGGTATAGGAGTTGCTCATGAAGAGTTCTCCAAACAAAATTGCTGCTTACACCCACTTGAGTCGAAATTCTTTAACACTATACATACAAGAGCAATTCCTCTTTTGATTCTATCTTTAAATAATGCAAGATGCAACCTGTAACCGGAGAAACTTTAGTGTCTAGCTGACAATATATTCAATTGTAGAGACTGTGAACAAGTCTTAACAAATTATAATATCGGCTATGTAAAACAGCTGTAGCTTTACACAAATTTTTATAAGTGTAGTTTCAAAAGAAGGTGTTGTAACGTTGTCAAATTGGGTATTGGTACAATATGTTAATGAAAAATGCCTCAACCATTGGTAACTTTGAATCAATAATGAAACATGGTATCATCTTCTGGGGCTGTAATAGTTCGATAAAGAAAATCTTTACTTGGCCAAGTTGAGTACTTAAAACACTTGCTGTAAACTATATTTCTACTAAATATTCATACTAAACAAACACAGTTGATCTTATTTATTTAAATGAAAAGTTGCTTCTCTGAGCATTCCTCCAGTATTCCTCGTTCACACCTCAAATTAAATAAAACTACACAAAACCAATTAGTGCTTTCTTTGGCAACGTTTTAGTAATTATAAACACGTAGGTATGACAAAGAAAATCCCAAACCAATAATTAATTTTATTGTACAGATGTTCAATCATTCATGTATAATTACAGGGAACGAACGCATTAACACTTTTACTTTCACAGAAATATAGCGCTTTCCCATTCTCAAGTGCCATACCTAATACCGCCGTAAAACTTATACGTAGGCTATAAACCGTCTGACTTTTAATTTCGCCACGATCCATTCACCGCACTTACGCTCAGTAACGAAATTAAGGGCAATGAGTCAAGCTCTTACCGCCTGGTAAATAACCCTATTGCGAGAATAAACTCGAGAGCAATTGCCGAGTCGCGGGCGTCACGTAATTGCAGTCAATAATACTGCTTGCTGCCTGCCACTATGGGTAGTACCTAGCTAATACGACCCATTTTGAGTTGCTGGGAAATTGTTTATGTCTAGGTATATTGTCTTTGCGGGTCCATACAATCTCGCTAGGGGAAGTGTTTGTTCCTATTTACGCATGAGTGGTAACTATGTAGTTTTGCGAATCACGGGTGCTACAGATTATATACGCGGGTGTATGGTATCACTTGAAAATATGGCGCAAATGTTTTGATTCTCTGTTAATTGAACGCTTTAGAGTATAGTAATTGTACATAGTAAAATGTGGGTACATACAAAACAATCATATGTCTAAATAAACTTAAGTATTTATTACAGCGTAGTAAATTGATGGAATTACATTGCAAATATTGTAAGATATTATTAAGCAAGCTTAAGTACTTAATACTGCATCATTTGTTTGCAAATTCCGGAGAAAAAAAGGTGAATACTCAAAATCATTTCCTGCGTTTCCGTCCATTCATTCTTCATATGACCAAAAACAATAAATTAAATATGGCACTATAGTACGCCTATAAATAAAAAATTACGGTTAACCATTCAATTCCAATACTGGGCTAACTTCTTTGAACAAGCATTATATACAATCTTTAAGGAATATCTTTTTATTTAATGTAGATGATCTGAAGTATAATATTTGGGGGTACAAATTTAATGTTACTTATTAATGCTATAGATCTCCAGTAAGAGCGGACTGGTATACAGACGGCTCTAAAACTGAGTATGGCGTAGCAGCCGGCATATATGGAAAGAAGTCCAGAAAGGCCCTTTCAACGAGCTTGAGCATGGACACGACAGTGTTCCAGGCTGAGGTGGCCACAATTCATTATTGTGGAGAGATGGACCGAGTGAGGTAAAAGCATCGATATTTTCTCCGACAGCCAGGCAACACTTACAGCAATCAGTTCCGTAAGTGTTGACTCAAAGCTAGTTTGAGGCTGTGTAAGCGCCCTAAATAAGGTAGGCACTAAAAGGAAGCTAACGTTGGCCTCGGTTTCTCAGCCATACGGGTGTGAAGGAAAATAAAGCGTCGATCGACCTGACTAGAGGAGCCTCGTGAAGGCCATTCGTTGGAGATAGTCTTTCCTTCGCCATTACCAAATCGCAAATTAGTAGTTCATCAATGAATGGATACATAATAAGTCCAAGGAATTGTGGCAATCGCCAGGATAAAGACAGGCGAAACAGTCTTAAGGAAACATAGGTCTGAATTTATTAAAAGCCCACTGAGAAAAGGCAGAAAGGCTTTCAAAATGATAGTAGGTCTCTTGACCCCTCATTGTAGATTGAATAAGCATATGTATAATATTGGCCTGACAGATGACTCTCTCTGCAGGTTCTGCCATGAGGAGGAAGAAACCCCAGTTCATGTACTGTGCGCGTGTGATAGCCTGGGGAGGACAAGGTTTCTACTACTTGGCGTAGAGAATCCCACAGTTAACAGCTATATAAAGGAGCCTCTCTCAACGAAGATAGGTATAATTAAGAAGGCAAAGTTAGACAGCGTCTTCAAGGACAAAGGGGATGACAATAGATCTGAAACGGTCGCGGTGGAATACGTCAGTATAGCCACCCCAAACCTAATCTAATCTAAATCTAATGCCATAGACACAACTGCTAAGTTGTAGTGTCTATGGCATGAATAAAAATGTCAAAGTAGGATACAATAACTCACGTGATTTAGAACAAAGGAAGCTAATTTATGACTGCTCTAAGAAAATTAAAATAAAATACTTATTTAAGGAGATTTTCATAAATTCTTAGAGAATTAGTACTTATTGTTAGTAGTAGGTATTAAAGAAATAAGTAACCTGATTGTAGTTAACATATTCTGCAACAACTGAATTTCTTGAATCAGACGTGTATCAGCAGTGGTTGTACTGCGATGACCAGAGAGATGATAATCCTCGAGATGGACTGTAGTTTGTCAATCCCATCTCTGGGATAATGCCGGCCTACGACCTAGTAGTATAGAGCCATGTTGGATAAGTAAAAGGCAAGCACCAACGCTTTATAGAGTCTTAGAGTAGATACCTATTTATATAGTTCGCCAAAGTTATACATCAATGGTTATACATTACATTTAAAAGTTAAAACTATAGAGTTTATTCTAAAATATAAAGAAACTGAAACTTAATGTAATGCTCTCAAATAGATTATAGTTTGGCGCGACGGACCTCAACATTTCACATTTTTCAACATAATAGTTATTTTCTTTAAAATTTATTGGTGGTTTATATTTTTGTCGCGGACTGTACATCGCCTTTAGTACAAACTGTATCTATGCCAGTAAAACTAAACGTTTCCCAGTCACTAGATTAGGAAATCTAGGGGAGGGTGAGTGGTAAATGACAGATATTGCTCGTTTTCAGTAATGTAGAAATCATGATTACCAAAGGCGTTTATGAAAATGTTAATCTCAGATCAATTAGACCTTTTAATATTATAGAGCTGACTTGGATTCATTAAATCAAAACCAAAAGTATTTAATCTAGTTGCTTTTCCGATTTGACCGGATCAATCCGATCGCAGTTTCCAAATACACTTTAATTAAATCGGTATTTCGATTGTTGCTTTACATTTCTTACTGTACTCGAGAATTGTTGTACTAACAATAAGTAATTTAAATTGACTATTATCACTTTTTTTCATAATATTTAACGTGCCCGAACTTGCTTTAAAAGAAGAGCTGGTTTTAAAAGATCATCTCAATGCGCCATCCTCAAAGTCTTCTCGACGTAATACACACACACGCACACACACAAATATCGAATGGGAATCGATTCTGTCGATTGCATTGTGGCATAACGTCGACCGCACCAGCCGCCTCTCGCCCAAGCCAACCACCCCAAGATGTGAAGTGCATCATTTTATTGTGGAAATCCATTTCAGCGCATCTGCCTCGGTTATAACCTCCATTGTCTACCTCTTCTTCTTATTCTGCTTATCTCCGCTTCCGTCCCTCGATCATTTCCGCCGAATGCACTCGAAAACTGGCAAAGCCGTGCGGTTTACTACATAATGTCGGGAAGATGAGACTGAAAGGCTCGATACCTATCTATTATATCTGCATTCAAGATATTATATAATATATACAGAGCAGTTGCGCGGTTATACGTATGTGTAGATACAATACGCGGTGATGTTTTAATAAAATTGCGAATTTGGACGTATTGTCCCGTGTGTACACCCGCTGGGGCTTATCTGAAAGCATTAACGCTTGAAAGGGTTTCTAAAATCCACTTATCCAGTTTATAGAAATGATATTCAGCAATAAGGATACTCCGTACAAATTACTGAAGTGAAAATGTATCAATAGTGAATGAAATTCCTTCATAGGCTCTTAAATGCTAACTGAGAGCCCCTTTGTTTTTAATTCACTTAATCCCTTAGTCAAATATATCCTAATTGTATATGTTACACTAAGACACTATGCAATCAAATTCTGCTTCTTTCTAGAACATTCATATGAGATGCATGTCGAGGTCTCGATTTGTATTAATCATTCAGTGTTGCATATATACACTGAGAAAAGAAGATTAAATTAACAAAAGTCGCTTTGTTACGATCACGCTTGTTGAATTTACTGAAAATTTTGTAATACCAACAAAAATAGAACGTTGCATGAACTAAAAATTTTTGTTAACATTTTTTTGTTGAATTAACAAGTTGAAAACGTTAAACAAGAAATTAAGCAAATGAGATGCGTCCTGTTAACAAATTGTGGTTGTTCCCTGAACTAAAATAAAATTGTTGAAAGGAAAATGTATATGCCATTGTTTATATTGATATTCCCCCTATAGGGTTAAAGAATATCAGGAAATCGCTCTGTACAATTAAAAGAACTGATTTATTCAATAGCTCAATATTTCGTTGTTATTTATTTTCAACTTCATCAGGAACAATTGCTACAAAGAAGTGTACAATAAATAGTAAAAAAAAAAATCTGTAACAATAATTGTAATTCCTTACAATGGTGAATTTAAAAAACAGCACAAAACATATTTTTACTGAATGTCAGTTACGTTAACTGATTAAAACTACATGAATATGAAAATTTTAAAAAAGTGAAAAGCATAAAGATAAGATCGCCCGAGAACAAAAAAAGTTATGTACATACAGTAAGCAAAATAAGTTGAAGTATATGATAAAATACCATGTGCTGCAAAAATCTATCAACTCTAAAGTTTATGATTAAAATTAATGTTTGTGCAAATTATATTGAGTTGATCGGTATCAGTTTTGAAATTAATAGCGTTTTTTTCGTTATTAATGTACGCCATTTCTAAGAATAATCTCCTTCTATAGTCATTCTCGACCGCCAATATTCTATAGTCAAAAATGTGACCCGTATGTATGCTGCGAATTGCCAAAGCACAAGACACCTTGCTAATTCTACAATCACTTTTAAGTTGTGTAATCCTGTGTTTCAATACCTATCAATTACAAAATTACATTCTTTACATGTTAAAAATTATTAGACCTTCCCTTTTTGAAAACCTCAAAGCCGGCGTCGACACATTTTGAAATTTTCTTGACGCGGACTTTTGCTAAAGTGTTAGATAATATACCTATCCTGACAAGAAGAAAGTTAATATTTCGGTTAGATGGAGCACCGGCTGGTAGTGTACGTGTTGTTCGAAATTGGCTTGATGGTCATTTTCCTATGCGGTGGATAGGCTATAGAAGCCCTCCTCAAGAATGATCACTTCGGTCTCCCAACCTCACAAAAGAACTTATTTTTGGGGTCGTATAAAAAATTTAGTTTATAAGTATACGGCACAAAACGCGCAATAACTGCGCGAAAGAATTATATAAGCATGCGCGGAGATAACTGTGGCAGATTTACGAAAAATAGTTCATCATAGTGGAAAAGTTATTGAAAAATGGGAACTCTTGACGGTCAGTATTTTGAGCAAACTCTTATTCGTTAAACTTAACCCTAACCCCTAACAACAACCAGTACTGGAACGACTTGCCTGTCATACATCAAAGAATGCACTGACAAAATCGAAAGAAAGCTGCGCAAACACAACATCAAAGTAATCTTCAATGCTCCAGAAAAACTATCCACAAAAGTACCTTCACCGAAAGATCGTACCTCGTCGCTCCAAAATCCTGGAGTCTACGAGATACCCTGCGCTTGTGGAAAGGTATGCATTGGACTGAAGAAATTAAGAATGCTGAGCCAGCACGCCTCGTTAAACTTAAGTTCAAATTAAAACACTTTATTAGAAATTACTTTTTATTAGGCAAATGAATATTATAATTTTAAATAAACAATAAACTTAAATACAAATGAGACGTTTTTATTTATGAAATTGTTTTTAAGTGCCATCGCTTAGTCTCGATATTTCATCATAGTGACATATACAAAAAAAAAATAATTTCATTAACGCGTCGTAAGTTTGGTTATTGGCACGACGAACGCCACTGCTTAAAATTAAAATGCATGGCAAAGAACAATTCTAAATCAGTAAATATACTTTCTAGAATGAACTAATGCCATTTAAGAAGGAAAACTTCAAAGTGGTTCTAAGCGTCAAGTTTAAATAGCTTATATAAAATATAATAATTTATTATTTTATTGCGTTGATACCCTGCAAGCTATTTGTTTAAAATATTGTACCTATATGGTGGTTTGTTAGTGATGCTAAACAAGATTACGATATCCCTAACAGTTAAAAAATTGCCTCATATACATTTATAAAAAAATTGCCCATTTTTAAATTATAGTGGCGAACGCCACTGGTGAAAATCTCATTTTCTTGTTGCCGTTTAATCACCTGATGGATAGGTATCTCCAACAAAAGTTTCATTAAAATCGTGTTTAATGGCGCAGCAATATGGGAATCATGAAAAGTAAGACATACTGTAAATAGACATTTCGTACATACATATAATACAATAGGGGCTACTGCATCCATCACCGAACCCACGTTGGTTAGCGCCTGGCTTGGGAGTTGCTTTGCATTGGGGGTGGTCGCCTGGGGCGGCAGTCGGCGGTCGTGGCGGGGAGGTCTTGGAATCTACCCGTTACGCGCATACTGATCCCGAAAGAGAGCGTCTTGAATGATTTGAATCCCATCACTGTCTATAGTGTGCACAAGTAAGTGGGGATCATTGGGACATCTTGCGTAGCTAGATCTACATGAAAGGAGTAGAAAATGGTTTTAGATATAGCCCCATACAAACTTAAGTAACGTAAGAACAAAACTTAAACGTAACAAATAAATAGTTTAGAAATAGTGTTCTCTTTTTATATCTGCGGCTGAAGCTTATGGTGATAGATACATATACCCAGAACATTATGTCACACGAGTATTTGAACAATCAACATCGTATGCAAAGCGAAAAGCATGATTTTTTTTACATAGTAAGCAATTTCGGTGTTGGTGCCTAAAAGCACTCATATACTTCAGTCCTTGGGTTGCTTAATAACCTAAGAGAATTTGTTTCTCTGAAATGCAATATGGTTATAAGAGAGACTGACATATGTTGATGTTGCATCATAACAAACTTTTTTGCTATTAAAATATAGTAAATTTCTTTGGAAGATAGGTTTAGGATGTTGCGTAGCAATTTAAATTTTTTTTTACACATGTCACATGGTCATTATTATTGTGGTAAAAAATATGCAATGAATAAATAAAAAGTAAGGTTAAATGAAACGATATCCAAAAGGCTATTCGAATAAATTGCGTAGAATTCAGTTTGGATGCCATAAGCAAATGTTCATAAATATTTGAAGAAATTGTGATTCATAAATTTTTTCAAATATTTTTTACGTAAATTACATACCTCCATTATTTTTTCTTCGTTTCTGGGTATATAATTTCTATTGAGAGTCCCCGGGTTGAGTTCACAATAGATATAATGGAAAAAAATTCTTGAGTTCGATTTTCATATTTGGGAAATAAGCCCTACTTAATCTGAAATTTATTTTTAGTTTACTTTCTATTTTTTAATATCAAGCGGGCTTTTACAAAATTTATGAAGTTATGCAAAGTTTCAGAATAATCGCCCTAATTTGATTTTATCAAATTCGTGTCAGGTAAAGTACTTTTTCCGTAAACTGTACTTGAGTGTGTTACTAAAGAAATTGTTCATAACGAAAAGTTACAACGTAATGCAAATTTTCAAAAAGATAAGTAAGTTTCATTAAATGTGCGTCGCAGTTAGTAAAGCAAACAATTGATTCCCACTACCTAAAAGAAAAATATTATTATTAGTCGACACTAAATACAAAGCAATTACAGTATCTGGCTTCCTCCACGACTTATCAATTTGCACATTTTCCCACCCTAACTCTAAACTTATCAAACACCGGTGATAGCATCCCTAATGTTTTGTTTTAATAATTCAATGTCATCATTAAAATTACACGTATAAACTCTTTCTTTTAGATAACCCCATAAATAAAAATCTGCCTGTGTCAAACCTGTGATCTCGCTAGTAAATGGATACGTCCAGGAAAGTGCCGGTTTAACAAAATTGCAACCAGACGCGTTGATGTGCAACACATTCCTATAACACTACATTCCAAACGTCTCACAAGATTACTGGCAGCATCGAATGTAGGTTTTGAAATGAGAAAAGAGCAAATAATAATAAGAAATAAAGAACTAATAATTTGATCTACAAACTACGTAAAAGTAAATAACCATATTAAATTCAGGTTAAGTCAATAATAATAAACAATAAGTGATGATGAATAAATAAGAATTTACTCCTTAAAATTAGAAAATTAATTGATTCATTTGGCATAATATCATTTTTATCTTTGTATTATTTATTCTTGTTTTCAGATTTTGAAACCTACTTCATTATTTTCAATGTGACGATTAATTTGTGATATTCATAAAATCTATTTATTTCTATAGAATCCAGTCCCTTGTAGCAGCAAATGTCATACTAAAAACCTATTTCTTACAATTGGTTTTAGTTCTGTTATACAAAAATTGACAAAATTGTTTGAGTTTTATTTAAGATAGATTTAAAAAGCTTTTTTAATTTTTCAAGAAAACGTTTACAATTTTTTGTTCGGATATCATGTTTTCTAACGACACTTTTAACAGATTTGTGTCATATTTTTTGCATTTACAGCCTATTAGTGGTCACACGACGTACCTTAAAGTAAATTTTAGAGTTGTTAAATATGGTGAACATACCCATTTTTCCATACTTTAGTAATAAAAGAAAAATCCATCTGTTCTAACGCTTATTTAAAGCATTGCATAATATTCCCTGAGATATGTATGGATTAATAAAGCAGCTAAAAGAATTCCTATACATCTGGATAAAAAATGCCATTTAGAACTTAGAGGCATGGAAACTGCAAATTTCTGAGTAACATCTTCCAAATTAACTTGCTTCCATTTATTAAATGTAGATCTCCATGTTTCTTACAAAAATAAAATTTTATTTTTAGGAATAGTTTCCAATTGGAAATTCATTTATTATGAATATTTTTCAGCGCTATTTTTACCTGTAGGTACATATCCTAATTTATCAATGTATTATTTCCAAAACGTCAAAGGTTCCGTTGTCGTTCATGAGTACCTTTTAAAATTTGCATGCAAATCGAATTAGTTTCGTATTGACTCCAGACTGAAGAGTGGCATGGAACAAATGTAATAACTTCCACACTTCGCTCTGGTTGAAATATCGAATCCACCCCGGATCCATTTTGCTCCGCGGTGAAATATGAATCGGCCGATGATGCAAACTAATGGAAACGATTTAAAACAGAAACGTTTCAGGTCGATTCGTTTTCTTTTTCCCGTAGCTAGGACGTTTGGACGTGATTTATATGCTTTTCAACGTTATGCTAGGAGACATTGGTTTGATTACATATATGGGGTAACTAAGCTAATATCATAAAACACAGATTAATTTATTTAAGTGTGCCGTTAGTCAAATGGCTGATATATTACATCTTTTTAGCAAGCTGAACCTTCTGGAGACTCTAACAATAAGTATGTTACCTAAATTAGATATTTATAGTCTTTATAACAAATAAGGCTAATTAAAAAACGTTTACTTTCTAACAATTAAATCGGCACTTATAATATATAAGTTGCAATACAAGAGAAGGTACTGCTATAAACTGATTAGAAAATGATTATAGTGTAAAAGTTGAAGCAATAGAGCGTTTTATAGTGAACCTTAATATCGAGGCAAATCGTCCAACTTCCTCTGATTGTTTCGATTTGCTTAACAGGATGCAAGTTTTGGTTCTTGTGTCATTGTACTGGTCTCTCAAGGCAAAAAGTAACAGAGTGTTATGAGTGTTAAAGTACATATATGTTATTTTATACGAATATTATAGTTAATTACATATCAAGCCTAGAAATTGAGATATTGTCGAACGAGTTTGACATTGCGAGCCAAGGCGAGCAACCAAACGAGTTCACTCATATTTGAATGGCAGATTGTGTGACAGCTATTTTAACAACAACTGAACCCAGAAAAACTTCAGAATCTTCTCTGAATAGTACGATAAAGAAACGGAAGTGATACGTTGGTACTTACACGGAAGTCATGCGTTGACCGTTGAATTCATAGCTCACTTCGATAAAGTAGCGCTTTCTATCTTCGAATGAGTGCAGCAGGGTTGTACTTTCGGAAAAAAAGTGTTTAATCTACTCTTGCAGATAAAATAATCTATTATTTGGAATACAATAGAGTATATCTCTGTAGTATATATTACACAGAAAACAATTCAAAAGCGTAAATGGAGTACATACCTCAGATTGTGTCAAAAACTACTCTTGAAACAAGAACAAGAAAATGTAAAAGAATACTGTGATATACGAAAAGTGTTTCATGAAGATAGTTACATATGTTCAGCTAGGTAAAACCAAATAAGAATTTTTCAGGTCTAGGTCAGTATATCTAATACAATATTTACAACTGCACAAGAAACTCAACTCTCGGACTATTTAAAACAAATGGAATTGCGGCTTTTTGGCCTAACAAATAAAGGTGTTAGACGTCTTGCTTAACACCTAGCCGGAAAAAATCAAATCTTTCACCCAATTTGATCAAAAACTATATTTAGCTGGCACGGACTGGCTTACAGGTTGTTAAAAAACACATACGAATCTCTCTGCGTTTACCCGAAGCAATATCGGCTGCACGAGCTATTGGATTTAATAAAGAGGCCGTGCAATATTTTTTGCACTTCTTTCAGAAGTAGTTGATAAACATAAATAAAATTGGTCCCAAGTAAGATCTTCAATGTAGATGAAACCGGAATGACAACTGTTCCAAGAAAGTAGTTAAAAATAGTTGCAGCTAAAGCTCGACGACAAGTAGGAAGCCATACGTTTGCAGAAAGGGGTCAGCTCGTTACTGCTGAAATATGTGTTTCTACAGATGGAAATTATATGCCCTCAATGCTTATTTTCCCTCGGCAACGTTTGAAACCTGAGCTCCTGAATGGAGTCCCTCCTGGAACATTGGTAGAATAGCAGCTTAGTGGCTGGGTGTAGAGTGAAATTTTTGCGCGATGATTGAAAAGTTTGTGGGGTTGTGCAGGGCAAGCTAAGGAAAAAGGAAGCTCCCTCTGACGAAATTAAAAAAATCAAAAAGGCACAAACAAGGCCAAGATAGTTTTACATCCAAAATAGAAGATTAATCTGACGCGAATTGTCTAGTGTCATTGTCTTTATTCGGAATCTAATGAAAGCTGGATTGGTTGTTGCGTACGTCAGAAATTGTCTGGTAATTCCTGTGCATATGTTGAAGAAAACGATTGGTTTGTAACTATAGATATTGTAAGAGTAAAGTTTAATGGTCCCCATGTTGCCCCGAGGTAATCATCATTTTACCCCATATGTGCGGCAAAATGGTGAAACTATTTTTGAAAATAAATAAGTTCAAACAAAATGCGGTTACACTTGTATATTTCTTGCGATAAAATGAAAAATAATTTCCCTAAATTTCAATTGACATTATATGTATATGTTTTGAACTGATAAACTTTTTACCTTAACATCTCCATTTTGCCCCCTGTTCCCCTACCTACTTTTGTGCCGAATTATGCTGTGCTATCGAAAAAAAAGAAAAGAAAAATTTGTTGTTCAATATTTCAATAAATGTTAAAAAAATACTGTGAACTTTGTCAAGTGCTAAAAATATAGCGACATAAATGGACTATACTATTAGAAGTGGGAACCTAAACTATGAATTTAGTTGTAGCATAGATTTTATCAATTTTCGTTTTTATCCAACATACCTAAATCTTATTAAATAAAATAAGATTTGCGTTGCCCTTGGAATCACCTCGCCAACCAGAATCCGCAATGCGAACGAAATATTTAAAATGATATACATCGAATTTGATTCCCTCAGCGTTCTAACAAAATTTGCACGCTTCAATGTGCCCAATAACGACCTTTGCGGTAATGCGAGCACGTTTTTAAAGAAAATCGATTTTACGTGCGGGAATTCGGCGAATAACTTCAATGGAAAAAAAGAGAAATAGGCTTTTTCGTTGGCGGAGCCAGCGTGTATTATTGAATATCTTCGGTGAAGTCTTTAAGTCTCCCTCTCGAAATCTTGTTCCGCAAAACAGTTTATAAATTACCTACACAGGTGGCCAGTATTTGATTGTTCGTTGTATTTTTAGATAGATTATTAAATCATATCTTGGCTTCTGGGTTTTTACAGAATTATTTTTTCTAGTTTAGTGTTTATTGCAAGTTTGATTTATTATGCCACTAGTTACTTTATCATACTACTCTATTGAGAATTACTTTTTATGGAAAGTTATCTAATGTGTATCGCGGTTTGCAATATTAAAACGGCAACGTTGAATAGTCCACGCCCTTGTATTTTAGTATGATTGAAAAATAGCCCCGAGGCAGGTGAGATAACACGGGGTGGAAACCCTCGCGAGGGAGAAGATGCGTCAAGCCATTTGTTCATTGTCATATGCACGCAAAACCAGTGCGGTAACAACCCGACCAGAGTGGTTTGAATTGGAAATGGTACCCGTCAGAGGCCATTGTTACATTTTAATTTAAAATGGCCGACAAAAATCGTTATCTAATGTTTGTCCCTCAATAGGCAGATGTTTCCTTCGTTTAAGGGTGTTGTGTTTTATATACATGAGTCTATATGAAATTATGCGAACAATATGGGCACATATGCAGCATACATGCGATAAGTGTAGGATATATGTATACTCCAGTCCCGCATTCATGGTGTATTTACTACAGATAAACAACATAGCAAACTTTAAGACTCTACCTGATCTGGTTAAAATACCGTATATCATCAATTTCTTAATAGTTAGTTGACATAATTTTTCCCCGTTAATTCGAAATCCTTTATTTTATATAGGATATATAGGATATATATATATAGGACGACCAACACAATTGTGAGACCACACAGGAAAGAAAATCTTGCCACATAAACACTCGCGGGACAAGATATCAATTGGATATATAAAATGTTAATAAAGCTAATAATATGTGAGTTGATTGTCATAGCTTGAATATTTGTTCTTATAATAAATATGACATAGTGATAAAGTAACTAACAAGGAAACCATTTACACTATCACATAGCGATTTTAATGGACTTGGCATATTTATAGCGTATGCATCAAATATTGCAGATTACGTTACTCGTACTGACGAAGCCTCACGCTTAAGGGATTAAAATGACCCTTAAAATTTAGACGATCTTCAGTTTTCTTTGCGAAATATACCGTTGTTATAGAGAAAATAAAAATAAGCATATTTTAAACCAAGTTGCCTTTTACATATTTATCAAATTACCGTAAACAACTTTTTCTACTTCTTTCACAACAACTTCCCATTCACAAGTAGTCCTCTAGAAACATCATCTACGCCTATCCATAGCTCCTTTATGAATTAAGTTAGGAATTTTATTCATTTGCCGACTTATACTGAATTATAGGGTATATTTCAGAAAAATATTTTTAGTAATGGCCAACTTTCGGTTGTTATTTTAAATAGAACATCCTGTACAATCCTTTTGAGGTACTTCTAAAATTTAAATCTGACTTTGTTAGATATACATTATATCTAAGTCGCATGGTTTCTGAATTACATGACGTTCTTTAAAAAAATGACATTTGTAGCATTTTCGATATTTGAAAGTATCCCCGAAACTGTGAAAGATATATAGAATAATAATAACAATATATTTCGTCCCATTTGATCATGAATATGATATAAGGCATACAAGAAAAGAATATAAATAAACCTATAAAATAAAAGTACCACTATAAAATGTAACAATAAGTAAAGGTTCCAGAATAGAATAAAATAAGGTTTAGTTTAAGTTACAAAGACATGTATTCATTGATACTATAAAAGCTATTTGCCACAAGCTACTCGTTTAGTTTGTATTTGAAGGTTCTAATGTTACTTATCTCCTTTATATCTGTGGGCAGTTTATTATATAAGTGTATACCGACGCAAATGGGATTTTTCTCGTATAACGCCATGCGATGACTAGGTATTCGCAGGTCGGTGCCATGCCTGATGGGATAGGAATGATTAAAGTTATTGGGAGGAAGTTTGTTAATATTTTCTTTGACAATACATAGTGTGTGTAAGATATATAAGCATGGCACTGTAAGCATTTTGGATTCTCTAAACAAGGGGCGACAAGAGGTTACAGAAGAAACACCCGCGATATTGCGTAGAGCACGCTTCTGTAGACGAAAAATTAGTTGCTGCTTCGAATCAGCTCCCCAATAAGAAATTGCATACACCACTGTAGAAAGGTGTGATTTTCAGTTTTCGCTTAAGCATGAAAACGTATACGTCCGTTTTTAGAAAATTGTTGCGTTTAAACTACAAGGTAATTAAATAGTAATCTGCAATTTTCGAGTACTAAAATCATTTTTACATAACTGAATGTAAAACTTGTTTTTTCCTTCGTTTTTATGCAGGTAATATTGTATCTATCTCCAACGGTTTTGGAGATGTTCCCGATTTTTCAGCTTTTTACGATGGAAACGTATTGTGAAGAAACAATCGTAGCCATGAAAAAACAAGCATGTTGCTTATTAACACATACCTTCACATTTTTCCTTCAACACAAATAGATGTACTTTAACTTAATATTTTGTTAAGAAGAAATGAATTATTTTAGATTTATCAGACTTCCTGAGTGCTTTGTTGAAATAGGGAACGCCAAGTACAAAAAGATAGAAAGAACAAAGACGACAACAAATAACAAAAATGAGATTGTAGTTTTACGGATAGTTATAGCAAATCCAAACACTAGTTAACCCTCCATTAGGCGCGTACACGGAGAAAAATTTATTGTTAAGGTGGCACCAATTGACGCACATTGAACAACAATTTGTGGGTAAATATATGACAACAACAACCATTATTCAATACAACCTAAAACTTGTTGTCGAAAAACTTTGTTAGAACTGCCACAAAATTTGGAAGGATATAATCCCAAAACATGTTACAATCAACCAGTTGCTTGTTGTTTAACGAATCACAAAAATATGGTGTTTTCAACAAAATTGTGTGAAATACACTATTAAAAATTGTTTATCACTACCAAAGCAATTTGAAACTTCAACAGCAAGTTGTGGATATTTAACAAACAATTGATTTTCCGTCATCATTTTCTACGTTTATAGTGTCACTTGATTTTGATTTTTGTAATCGCAATTTCTGTTCAAAGCGACCAATATTTTAGTAGATTCACACACAAATTCGGTGCTGTCTTAAATGTAAGCTGTGGAGGGTTTAAGTAAAATATCAGTATAGGATAACACATTTTTTTATTAATAATTAACAAAAATAAACAAGATAAATTCTAAAACTGGGAAACACTAAAAATGAAGAATAAAATTTCAAATCTAAGTCTTATTTTACAAATGTCTCAAGGCAACGTATATTCTAGATCGTTTTGCAACTTTTAAATAGGGGAAAACACTAGGTAATTTATCGAAAGGTTTAATGTACTCATCATTAGCAATCTGTACTTCGTACGCATAATATTTCATTCAGCTAGCTTCTCTGTAACAAAATTATCCATATCTAAGACTCAGCAGACGTCAGAAGTGAGCCAGTCTTCTTCAATTTTAATACACTGTCGTTCTTTTACACAAAACTAATAAGCTAACACAACGTCACAACCGAAAATATATGGCGTGGTCTACTCCGCCTGGTAACTAGCAGACTAGTATGTTTCTTCAAGGCTATGTAAGACCAATGAAACACGCGGTTAGAATCACGTGATACTACTGTCCATGCCGGGACTTCCCGAATCACAAGTTGTAATATCGACAACGTAGACGCCCTGTTGCGTCAACTACAATTGTGTGTAATGTAAATATTTCTTGACTGTACTGGTTTGAAAAATTGTGTTTACATCTACTTCACTTCATCGCACAGGTTGTTCTGTATTTTAGATCTGAAATAACTACAACCATAATGTTATCGCCAAAGCGATTATTTGTACCGTAAAATATTTTAACACCAACAAAAGTGTTGTTGGTGGAACAAAACAAAAGTTTTGGAATATACTTACAAAACTTTACTGCAATACCAATTTATTTTTGAACCGATTGCAATGTAAGGACAATACTTTTTTTGTTGGATTTGCAATGTCATTTTTCTCCGTGTATGCTTTCGCAATATAAGAAATGCACAGGTATAGGTCCGCTGGGCCTATGCGCGACTAATGAAGGGTTAAGCAAGTGTAGGGCCAAAGAATTCTAAAGAATGCCTACCACATTCAGATGCAACACACTCGGAGTAAAAATAACTTTCAGCAGAAGGCACATTTTTGCACGTGGGCGTTACCCTGATTCTTCGAGAGGGATACTTATTAAGTACATGGTTGAAGTCATAGTATTTCTTAGTATCAGGCCCGTATCTGGGGAGGGGTTTTGGGGGTTCAACCCCCTTCCCCCAACCTTTTTTTAAAGATGTTATAAAAAGGAAGTCGTGAGCAATAAATTAAATTATTATATTTTATTATCAGGTATTATGAAAGTCACCAAAGAAGTGCTAAGGGCAGAAATATTTATTACAGTACGCACATTTTATAAAAGTAAGCCGGCCACAAATCGAACGTAGAAGATTCCTTCATAACAAGTTGAACGAAGTGATCTAGCATAAGTTAGTCTCTATACACAATAATCACTCACTTATACAATAGCGCATTCACTTATACAATAGCAATACCACAAAAAATGTGATTTTTCGAAGGAGAGTTTTGGTTATGAACTAAAGATCGTAATTTTGTTATGTTGTTCCTCTGATATAAATTCCCAAAACTTGATCTAAAACCGCTTTCGCAAGTGGTTTCCATATCAGAATATAAGACAATCAGATGCCAGATATATAAAGTATTGCTTCAAAATGTCTTTTTTTAGTCAAAATTCCAATATTAACAATTTTCTTTTAAAATACCTATTCCACGTCTTTTTTTACAATTTCCTTGTTTCCAGTATCTTGAAATCCGTCATCGTATTCAACCGTGCCCTCTAGGAATTGGTTAGCATTTATTTTTGTTCGATAGAAAAAGACGCTTGGTCACTGCCTCTCCCACTCCCCTTTGAAAAGTGATTTTTTTTTACATACTACAAGATACTGAGAAAAATGCGTTTGAAATTTCAGTTCTTATTTCAGTATCAACAATTATCGGAAAATATGGTTAGAAATCTCTGGCTACCTTGTTAATATGCTTTATGCTAAAGCAAAAAAGACTACATTTTATTAGGTCCATTAGGTCCTAAGAAATTTTCTCTGAAAGATAATAAATTTTCGGTGCTGGTCGATGAGGTCTTCCCAGGCTAGTAACATCTTGTTTTCCTGTGCTCCAATTACATTCATTGTGTAGTAAATGCGTTTCTGGGCAAAATGAGTTTATAAAATAAAAATCCATCGAACATGAGCTGAACCAATGTAAACGTACGCTGTCTATATTTTTCGATAGAATTAGAAAAAAATCTTGTATGAAGCTTCCATCAATTAGATCCAGAGAAATAGGTTGCAAGCCATAGTAACTTTTGCTGCTGGTCAGCGAGACTTTTCCAAGCTGGTAACTTTTTTGCTACATTTTGTATTCTTCACAAGATATGTCGTAAATGCGTTTCTAAAGCTTATTGAATAAATTGACAAGGTGGGAGTGTTTTACACGATGCAATTTTGACTAACTATAAACGGTTTTATGCATTGCCAATGCATTACAAACTTTTCTGTTTTGTTGACGTTTGACGTGTCGTCGTGCTCATTTTCAAGTTTAAAAAATGAAAGTGACAGAAGTGATAAAAAACTCAAAAAGGAAAGTGACAAAATAACGTGGTGCTAATTTGTACGCTTTGCTTGCCATTATTAGGTACTATATAACCTATATAACTGTCTATTTCACCTACCATGATCTCACCTTTCAATATAATATATAAAACAAACAATAACTTAATCGTTAAGCGACACCGTCTACTTCAACGCAGAACGACGAGACTTATAACCATCTTGTAACAATAAACCCACATGTCATTTTATGTCATTTTGCAGTTGGTATTGAGTTAATAAATAGAATCTAACCAGAATTCCCCAAAAGATTTATGAAAAATTAGAACATGTTCTAATTCGACAATTTATTCATGAATTTATTGTCGTTAACTTATTCATGAACATTTTGGATATTACATGCAACAATAAATTCAAGGTTACACAATTCAACAATTTATTGGACCGTGTAAAGCAACCTTAACAAATATGAAATTATGAAAATAGAAATGCATTGAATAGGAGTCAAGTAAACCTATTTGAGAGAAATCAACTGCGATCGCTTCTCGGAAAACATTCTTTCTCAACCATTATTTGAGGAAAACAAATTGATTCAAATTATCCAAGTATTCTTATTCTTGTTTAAAAAAATATTCTTTCTGTTTTCAGTTAGAATTAGGTTTGATTTATTTTTGGTGAAAATATGGTTTGAAAAATTTAAAATAAAATATTAGTTTCTCAAATTCAATGCACATAAGATAGAGAGATGGTTAAGTTCGTTTTTTTTTGTTTTCTTCGTAGTTCCCCCGCCGACCCAGTAGTACGTCCATGCACGGAAACGTTTAATACCGGTTTCACGGCTTGCTAACTTGAACCGTGTAATTTTGCATTTGCAGCGGGTTGTGTAAGGGTAAAGTTTTCTAGTTAAGTGATCCACAAAATTCGGTAAATCTATATAAGGTTCCGTGTAACTTGCCCACGATGCAGTCGTCGGCCGATGTTCACTAAGTCAGCAGCAGGATCTGGTGGCTTTCTTCAAGTGCAAAACTAGAATCGACACAAAAATAATACTTCCAATTAATATTGTGGCCGTGAATAATTTTATATCATTTTGTCATGAATGTTAGAGATACATTTTAGGTTCCTTGAAAGCCAAAGGTGTTCAATAATTAAAAGTGTACATTCAAAACAGATTTGATACAAGAACGACACACATACGATATGGATAAGTGCATCGAAAAGTTTCATTCAACATTTAGTGAATCTATAAATTTGTGACAAATTTTAATTTGATATGCTGGTTGTTCGTTACTTATAATGCTCCATTCGAGAGATTGATTTAATGTTGCCAGTTGCCACTTCTTTTTACGTTCGAATTTAACATGCTAACTTAGTGTATTCAAGAAAACACAGTTCGTTCTTAGGATTATAAATAATCATTCATTGCGTAGATTTGTTGAAACGTTTCCCTATATAGGGAACTAACATAAAAGAGAAAGAAATATAATATATATAATAAATTACTCTCAGGTCTTGCTTCAAAAGAACGCTGAGAAGGTACCAGTGTTCATTTACGTTACATTTGTTGTGCGTTAAAAGAGGAAGTGTCAGGTGTTAATGTGACCATTTTTATTATTTTTTCATACGGATGATTTCAAAAATGAGTCTATTTTTTTAATTATTCACATATCTAAAATGTGAGGGTTATTAACAGGAATGTGAATTGAGTACACTTCGAACACTCGACGTTCGAAATTTTATTGCTCCGAGTACCTCTTCACAGAGTCTCTCGCATCCCTACCAATTTGTCGATGCGAATAGGCTGGTGGGGACGCAAGAAACTGTATGAAGGGACATTCCGAGCAATAAAATTTCATACGCCGAGTGTTCGAACTGTCCCCATTTCACATCCTTGGTTATTAAAATTAAAAACATGACCAGTGTCATCTGCATGGCTAGATAGGCCTAGGCCGGTGCAGCAGCTTTTTTGTGGATATGTTATCTTGCAAATTTTATCTAAAAAAGTAAAAAGGAAATTCCTATTTGATTTCTGATGGATGTTTATTTTAACATACATGCAACAGAGCCGAGCGAGTCAGCTTTGCATAAATCATCCCATTAATATTTCTTGTAAAAGTATTAAATTTAACTCAAACTTTCGATTTCCTCTGATACACTGGTTAGTAGCGATGCTTTGGTTTGAGATTGAGGATGGATGTATATATATAAGTGCAATGTGACAAAATATTATCTGTATAATGAGAAAGAGATATTTTTAGGTCTTTAGAATGTGACAAGTTATGATAGGGGATAGACATTAAACGTCACTATGTCACAACAATAAGTGTGTTCATGATGCAATTAAAAACTAATTAAATCCAATTACGATATCTCACAATTATAGTTGAGTAATGTAATTGTTGGATCTACATTTTGCTTACAATAAAACTATTATTTTTTTTGGACGCCTAGTTGGTCCAAAAGTTTACTTTCACACAACTTCAGAAGTACATCTGAAATTTCAAAGCATGCTATGATTATTTTTTGAGTTGGGAAATAGCAAGAAGTTATCACCGATCTTTTTATTAAAAATCTGAATTCAGAAGTTGCTAACATAGCTTTAACTAAAATTTCTTGAAAAACAAATATGTGTAGTAATAAAAAAATTATAAAAAAATCATTTTTCCAAGCTTATCATGCGTTATTGTCATCCCTCCTTACAGCATCTGCTAACCAAGTTAGGTAACAATTTATTGAAAGAAACTAAAACTGAACTGAACTTCGGAGAAACCAACATTTATCCATTTATATACATAATTATATCGACATTTAAATAAATAAAAAAAATCGATTTTTGTAGCTTCTGCCAATCCTCGATTTACTTCAATACATTTATCACACCGCTTTCGGTGTGTATCAAAACATTTCTTAACTGTTCAGGTGGCTACTCTAGGTGGCCATTCAATTTGCTACCTCGACCTATCCAACGATTTGAAAAATGTTAATTTTTTCTTAAATTTATTCTTTCTGCAATAGGAAGTTCATGTTCTATTTTATTCGATAAATCTGTTCTCTTAGAAATTGCAAGAAATTCTCTGCATTGATA
The DNA here is from genome assembly GCA_949128085.1 of Cetonia aurata. Classification (NCBI taxonomy): domain Eukaryota; kingdom Metazoa; phylum Arthropoda; class Insecta; order Coleoptera; family Scarabaeidae; genus Cetonia; species Cetonia aurata. The sequence continues at coordinate 8,769,505 of OX421885.1, forward strand.
TTCCCGTCACTCTATACTTTTGTTCAATATTTCATACCAAATGTTCCCTTTTTCTGAGTACTGCCTTCTGCACTTAATCATTCATTTTGGATTGTCGGTGGCTCAATGCCGGATTTGTGATGATACAATCTCATTTGTTGTGAAAATAGCTACATCACTAAATAAAATGTTATTTCTAAAATGTATGGCATTAAAGTATTCGCCTTGAATCCATTTCAGGCATTTTTCGCTGTCCTTGTTCTAGACTTTGCAGGAATTTTGGTTTAAATTGCTTCATTTTGTTCTTTTAAATACATCGCCGAATATTCTCCTTTGGCATATTTGGATCCAAACTAGCCACCCTTAGAGTAGAATTTAGATTATTTCGAAAGTAATCTAACTTAGTCTGATCCTGTCCGTTTCTTCTGCGTAGATTATTTTTTAAAATGTATCTACTTACTCCTCCATAAATCCATATTTCATTAATTTTATGAACTGTGCTATTACTAATGGGAGGACGATTTGGGTGCCTCTCATTAAATAATCTTCTTACTTCTCTTTCACTTCGATCACTATCTGGAGAAAGACGTAGAATTAAAATTTTTCCAGTAATGGACAGCCATTATCAACACTTTTTCCCGAGACGTAAACAAACGTATTATTGAGCTTGTCAGTAACTGTCAATGTCACACATTTACTATTCACGTCATGGCCTACTTCCAATATTACTTAAATTTGTATTTTATATGCAATATACAATGATTTTTAAGAAATGATTATTTGCATCATTTTGTTTTTTGATAAATTTTGGTCAGTAGATAACGTAACAAGGGGATTTATGAAACAATGAGTGATAAAATTGAAAATATGATTCTCTCATCCCTTTAAAAAAAAAGATATTTCATTGAAATTTTAGTTAAAGCACTTTAAGAGCTTCTGAATTCAATGGTGTAGTTAGATGTTTAATAAAAAGATCGTTAATAATACTTTGGTATTTTTGAGCTCGAGAAATAATTTCAGTTTGTAGAAGTAGATTTTTTGACCCACTAAGCGTTAAGAAATTTGTCTTATTTTAATGTAAAATATGGATCCTACAGAATACATATTCATAGAGAAAGGTGCTTCCATTTCAAATGGATCATACTGCAGGTATGATACTCCTCAAGATATACATACTCTCAAACATATATAAATAATTTTTTTTTCTATATCCTCCAGCTTATATTGCCGCAAAAAATATACATACATACGTACCTGTGGGTTGCCTTGGCTGTTTGAGTACTATACCTTTTCAACTTCAATTTGGGAATAATCAAGTTCAATCGAGTTCGAAGTGAGAGCAAAGAAATTCAAACTGATATTAAATAATTTCAAAATGAGAGTAAACAAATTCAACTTGAGAATAAACACTTTTCTAAATGAGAACAAACAATTGAAAACTGCTTTTATTATATCGTAACAAGTACACAATTTATAAACAGATTTTGCAAATTACATGATTAGATCGTTTAAATGTAATACGCTCAGTATAAAGCGGTGAATATGTCCTATATATCTTGGATAGTTTGCCGGATTCATTGCATTAACATTAGTATGTATTATCTCTTAATTGTTGTAGACGAAACTCTGTCTGATTTAAATTTGCTCTGCCCTCCGGATAAAATATGTAGCAAGCGCAGATTTAAATCCCGTTAAACAGCAGACTTTAAGCTGGACCAAGTCATTTCAATTTGATTCAACATTGGGCTATAAGGACTAAGTTTTAGCAATTTATGGTTGCTGAATTCATTTTCAGTAAATACAATTTCTTTACCGGCATGGTACGGAGCATTGTCAATTACCAACACCACATGGGTTTGATAAATGTTATAGGCTGCACGCAAACACTGACGAACAAATTGATTTGCATCTTCCATTTGGAAGGCACCTCTTCTGACCTGGTTGTTAATAATTCCCATATTACCAGTACAGCCTATAACGTGGATATTGGCTCCGCGGCAACCAGTCATTATATTGCTGCATCTCTTTGATCTCTTTCTTGATCGTCCTTGTCTTCTTGATACGAACAAATTAAAGTTTGTTTCGTCCATGTTATATAATTGGTATATACTCACGACGTTTTATCTTATATCATCACTATTTGCTCTTTCAGGTTCTCTTCATATGTCTTTCAATTTGAACAATAAATTGTCCAAATGTTTTTTTAGATACTGTTATTTGATGTTGTACTTCCATTTTTAGTTTAAGTTCTTTTAATGTTAATTTTGGGTTTTCTTTAATGTATTGGACGATAAATCGACGTTGTTCCTTCGTGATTTTCACCAATGCTTATCCTCACGTGGCTTTTCCACATTTTCTTGACTTTTTCGGTAGGCAGTCAATTTTTTAACGCTCAATCAAATCGCAAGCCCTCTCCAGTCGCCTGGACAGTTATATACAGCAAAAATTTGCTGCTTAACTTTCTCAGCATCGCCTTTTTTAATGTTAGACATAGTAAATGTCTTCCCACTGACACTAAATAATACTCAGTAACATTGACGTTTATTATTGTTTTGTTACATCAACGCGTGCTGCAATTTTATTAATTTTCAATTTGAAGTTGAAAAGGTATAGCTACTAAGGCAATAATACAAATGATAAGCAATTTGTTTTCAATAAAAGGCAAATGTGTTCATTATTTTTTTTCTGGTAGGTACTCACAGCTGTTTCAGTTCTATTCAGAAATGATTCAAAATATGATTCGTTCACAAGTAATAAATATTTTTAATTACCAGCACTTTATGATTGGAGATAGGGAATACAAAATAAAATTTTACCCACGAGTCAGAATATAACAATGGAATACTCATACATATCGTTTACCAAACGAAATAATGTTTATAAGTGGTTATCAAAAAGTACAAACAGCAAAATAAACATCGGACCACATTCTGATTTCAACTTTTTTAAATTTCAGCAAGTCACTCCAAAATCAAATCGATTCAGTTTAATTTGTTAAATGGTTGATTTCAGCATGTTAGACATAACAAATATTTGCCAGAACAAAAAAAAATGAAAATAATCCCTGCGAATGACGATGTGGAGTGCGAGCGGCGAAAAAAATAAATTGAATTCTCAAATTAGCATCACTCCCCGTGTTTAAAGTTCGTTTTAATCAGTCGACCGATCTTTCTGAATGCGTTGATTCAAATGCATGCGAATTAGTGTAGAATGCTATCGCGTCGTACACATGTACAAAATGGGGGTTGGTTCGACGCGTTCGCCCTCTTCGCGTCCCTTATCGGAGCAAATTCGATTAGTACAAACGGCATTAAAACAATCCTGTTTAAAACGCCCGGCTTAAATCCGGGTCCGATTCGGTATACTACCCGGCATGGAAAGCTCAAAACCTATGAAAAGTCCCACATCGAAAACCCAAAACACGTCACCGTCAATAGGAGGAAAAATTCGTTTTCAGTCATGCATAGAGGAATAGCGGCGTGATTATAATAATCTCTTATACGTGAATTTATTAACGTAACTAATAGGAATCAATACCCTTTCGTAGGGTGCAAATAGAAAGATAAAAATATCTTTAACAACATTTGATATGATCCAAAACTCACATCTGCGACTTCTATTATTTCATGTTTTTATTTATGAGTTTATACGCTTCTTGAATTACAGTAGGTTTATGTGGGACACGAAAAGACGATTGTTTAACATTCCGAATTGATTAAAAGTAGTCACGTACCGCAGACTTTCAACTTGAAAGTCGTTCTAGTATGAACCTGTTTCAGTCGATTACATTGTAAATCGCATAATAATACATGTGTATATGTGCTGTACATGCTGTTGATATATAGTACAGTTACTGTTATACTGCAGCACAGAGTACTTTTTTCTATTACTTAAATATCAAACTATATTTGAACATACGTTGCTTGGCCAATGGTGTAGCGACACATTTAAAAAATATTTTATGAATCAGCATGCTATTTTATTTCGTTAAGTTTTTATTTGTTAATATTGTTTATGACGCGAGCGTGGTCTTCGTAGACGGTGACCGATTCGCGCACGTTCAACTCCCACCATCGCGACCGCGTGGGGCAACCGCGAGTGTATTTAAACCGCGCGCTTAGCACAAGTAGAGAGAGAGTACCGAGATACCTCCCAGTCCTCTCTGGCTGATGTGTCGGCAAAGCTTCTGATACATGCCGAACTTTTTATTCCCGGTCTGATTGTAGCGCTGGCAAGGCTTTCTGGTGTAACACAGGCAGTTTCCCGGTCCCGTCTGACCGATTTGTCGGTAAAGCTTCTGATGCAGGCCGAGCTTCTTATTCCCGGTGATTGTAGCGCTGGCAATGATTTCTGGCGTAACACAAGCATTTTACCGATTTTTTCCTCTCTGGCCGTTGCGTTGGCACAGCTTCTGACGCTCCCAGTGTTTTATTTACAATCTCGTACCCCAGAGTTTAGTGCCGTCACTCATATGTAACCCGACATAGCCCTTAATAAACCGTCCGCGTACTTTTCGACCGTCCCCCGTATACAGATTGTCGTTTCATATTATTAACCGAAACAAAGCCATTACTTACCGCGTTTAGATTTCAAAAGCGTTACCGAAGCTCCGCGAATGTTTTAATGTTTGTCACTGGACATATTTATGTATGCTTGCAACTGTACATGCTTTTGTTTTGATACTTACCCTTTTTTGTTGTACATATTCGATGTCTTTTACACCTGTTGTATAGAAATAAATGCTTGATTTATGATACACTTTCACTGTTTAGTTGCGTAATCAGTCTAGAACCCTGAACATTCCCCCGCACTTAAACCCATAGCTACCAGTTTGGGGTTAAAACTTTATTATAGCGGCGTGAATAAGACGCAACACCGGTTAAACCGCCACGAGATTGTAATTCACCGTTTGACAACTTCCTCTTTCGACTTACGAGAACCAACGCATAAGTAATAAGCATTTTGAAAGCAGGTAAGTAATCGCAAGGCCGTAAGCAAGACATTAAAGAGTAAGCAGTAAATATCAGTACACCGAACCAGAACTCGAAACGGCACGTCGTTACAAAGTACGTATATAAAAATACACATTATCTTCTTATTTTCGATTTTAATAGTTTATCTGAAGTATAAGATCTCCGAATTCGTACAGTGAGAGTAGAAAATGCATTCCGTCAACAAAAATCACTTTGCTGTAAAAATTATATTGTATTAAGAAAATTCTTAATAAAATTGAATAAAAGCTAAGGTTCCTATAACTGAATTTTTTTTTAACAATCTCTTGTTAATCCAACACTGTACCGTTTGGTAACCCAACAACATCAATCAAATAGTTTTGTTTGAAGGAATTGAAAATATTTCGTTATATTAAGTAATTAAATCGTAATTTTTAGAGGAAAACTGTACATTAGTACATACCAACAAACCTGATTATTTAACCAAAACTGTGTAATATAAAAATATTGCATGGTCAGATATGTTTTGTTAAATGAAAAGCATTATCATTGGAAAAAGTAACTACGTTTTTTATCAACATCACTTTTAGAACCAAAAAATGCCACCATGGCGGGTCTCCTGGTCTATAGCTGGAATTGCCATACCTGCTAAAGCAATGGTAGACGAGTAGCAGAAACAGACTCCAGTTTCTGTCTATCAGGCGTCAACAGCGTCACTCCGAGTGTGAACTCCCTTTCATCACTATCGCATCTGAAGCTTTATCCACTATCGCCTGTTAACACATGAAGAGTTTAAATGTGCGCTCCCTAGGAAACACAAGCCAAACTCTCAACCCTTAAGACGACCGTAGCGTAAACTGGCAATGCAGACACAGATTTTGGTTTGTTGAGTCTAATTGTATTTAGGCATTTTTTAACATCACTTTTATTGAGAACTAGGAAAAATATTTAGTGGAAAAATTCTAATTATAACATACCGATAGGCGTACATTTATGCGTGTGTTTATGATTCCAACATACAATTTTTTTGCCCATATGCGACAGCAAATACGTTAAATTGTCCTAAAGATGGCGCTTCTCATGATTCACACTACTAATAACTCACATTCTAGGTAAATTAAAAACACGGCAGACACGATTATAAAATTATTTAAATCGTAGTAGCAGTAAACCTGACTGCTGCGAATCAATAATTGTAGATATTTTACACTTCATATTATCAATATAATAGGAGCTGATAAATATAATATAGTCGTTAATAAAGTATTAAGTATCACTTTGAATGTAAAATTATATTAATAAAAAGACGATATTTAAATCAATATTTATATATTTATAATTCATGCCTTGATATCCCCCAACAGCTTTCGCCATTTACCAGTGGCGGCTCTTGACTTTTTGCCCAAGGGGCTAGTGTAACCTAAGTCTTCTCGGTCAATAAATTATATTTTTATATCTATTACTGTATCATTGGAAGTGTAGAATAAAAATTGATATAAAAAAGAAATCAAAATAAAATAAAATTACTCCTCTAACAAGAACCACGTAGAGATGAGAGTAAAATCTTACTTGAATAGGAAAATAGATAAATGGTGTAAGGTGATAGGTAAAAAGCGAATAAACAGTTAAAACAAACTCTTAATAAACCAAAAATAAACTAATAAATATAATAGTAACTCATAAAATTCTACGGTAAATAAAAAATAAGTTGTTGATAAATGATAATAACAACTAAATAGATCTATGTTTTTTAAAACTAAAATAAATATTTTAATATTTTTTTGAAACACGGAAAACTGTATTGTTCTTACCCGCTCGTAAATACATCATTTTGCGTTAATGTAATAAAAAAAAAAGATTTTCAATTGATATTAAGGATAAACTGCTTAATCGATTTTGATACATAGTGTTGCCGCTGTAGTTTTTAATTTATTTTTTAGTCAATGCTTATAAGTTTACTCAGTTCCGGCATACATTGATATAAATCGTTTTTATTAATAAAATTTAACATCTCAGTTGACGTTTAACATTCTCCGAACATTTGAGGATCATGAATTTCGTCAAAACAAAACTATTGTTGTAAAAGTGTTTTCTAAGAAATTTTACGGAAAGTTTTTTGAATAAATTAAGAATTTGTCAAAAGTTAATAAATCAAAGAAACGTAACTTGTGTATATCTTGAAATCTAACGATTAACGTATCTAAAATTTCGTTAAAAATTTGTTTATATTCTTGTATTTCCGATTGATATGACAATCGATATCCTTTTCTACGCAAAACTAATGTCAGTTATTCTGCAGTATTAAAAATGTAATCGCATACGTGCGACCTGCGAACGTTTTACGAACGACAACGTATCACAACTTGCCGATCTCATACGATCTCACTGGAGCCAAGCCTCTGTCCCATTCTTTATCGCAGTACAAAGTATACCTGATGGTATTAATCATCGGCGCGGAGCCAGACTTGCGGCTAGCCTTCTTGCTTGCTTTTATAATATGCGTGCAGTAAAATTTTATGCATTATTGGAAATTTGTTTGCATTTTCAAATGAAGTAATGATGGAGCAATGACATGTACTATTTATTATGAATTCTTTGTAAAAATTGCTTTGTTTTAGTATATAGTCAATGCTTAAACATTGTTTTAATACATAATAAACACCATTTATTTTATTAAAAATAATAGGGGAGGCTTAGCCGCCTTAGCCTTCCCTGACGAGCCGCCACTGCCATTTACAGGGGGCATCGACCGGACATATGTATATATTTCTTTAAACCAAAATACTTATTATGTAAAGGTTGAGTTTTAAGGTTTCAACTTAAAATAACTTAGTTAGTTTTTAAGCTACAAGATAGATTCTGAGCTACACTTTGGAATAACTTTTTTTTTATATTATGTAAGTCATTTAATCACAATTTCTTTCAATTCATTAGCACCACCATGTAAAATGTAAGCAAGTAGTTTACCATTCCATTTTGTATGTGTAGCTCTCATAGAAGCACTTGAATACTTGCGACATCTGGTTATTCTTATAGTCACGTTTTTATTCTACAATTTCAAATAGGCAACCTCAGAACTTAATTATTAACTTTTGTGATTTGCCTCATGAATATAAAGAGAATCGTGTTTATAAATTATTTAAGAAATTGTAGGTATATAGAAATTGGTGCGCTTTATTCATGCATATGTGAATAGTGAACATGCTTGTATCTTATACATAGTTAATGATTCTAAAACAAAATTAGATGTATTAGGTGTAAAAAAAGATTTTGAGTTTTATTTTTAATTAGAATGGAGAGAAGAAATAACGAAACCAATATTATGAAAATAAGATCGTTGCGGATAAATTAATAACTAACTTGAGATTGAACAGAAAGCAAGGTATTGTGTAACAATATAGATCATATAAGGGTTGCATGTGACAGGAGTAGAAGGGCGGTACAGGGGCGGTTTGTTACTTACACTCCACTGCACATTGGCGACTGGCATACATAGGGCGGAGCTCAACTGCAGATGATGCACATGTCCATTACATAAGATAACGTATACATACTATACATACATACATCAGAAAAAAAAATAACAGCGAGCCGAGTATGAACTATGCTTTATTTTTGTAAGTAATAATACCGGTCAAACTAATATATAGAATTATTAACCACAAATATGTTATAATGTTATGAACATATCACATTTATAATTGAAAATACAATAATTCTTATCGTTATATTTACTTGCTGTGTTATCCTCGACTGTTTAAATACTCATAATGCTTTGTAGAGATTCAGATTTAAGATTCCTTAAAAATTTCAAGTAAACAAGACCCTTGAAAATTAAGTTCGTTAATACATTGAAAAATCGCCGCAAATAATGAGATTTTAACAATAATCTGTACACTTAAGCAGTACAAGTCAAGAGCGGCGCTTGTTAGTTGGATATTCTTTATTCTACGATTGAGTATCTTCTTTATTTTTCTTCAATTTCCGCTCCATTCAGCGGGCTCACAATACCAGGTATTGAAAACCAGGGAAATTAATGAGTTCTCTGGAAATACAGACGTCTCGGTTTTCTTTTGAATTAAAATAAGAAAAAGGGAACGATTTCTTTTCCAAAGCAGTTAAAGTAATAGAACGTTTTATTATGTCTCCTTATTTTCTACTGGTTGAGGTGCATCGGAAATATCTTCCGTTATTGTTATATTCAAGGTTTTCAGAATACAAAAAAAAGAATACTTGCAAGAAATAGTCGTAATTCATTTTAAAAATTTTGGATTGAGTTTTTTTATCCTGTGATGGGTGGAGACTGTGGCTTGAAAACTATAACCAAAATCCCAAAAGGAAGGTGAAAAAATCCCTTGTGGAAGTGTTATTCCACCAGTGATTTGGTGAAGAGCATATCTTCCAAGGTTTCCCTTAGCCGAAAACACTATGTTTAACACTGCTTTTCACTTGTTTCTACTGAAGATGGCAACTTAGTTGCCGAAATACGTATTTAGATTTGTTATCTAATTTTGTGGTAAGGGATTTTTTCACCTTCCTTTTGGGATTTTTGTTGAGTTTTTTTAGGTAGGTAAACGAAGGGAAGTGAAATAAAATGTTATTATGAAATCTCTTAAAGTGCCTTCGCCTCGAGATTGGATATCCCGGGCTACCGGTATGGAGGGCCTCCTGGTTTTCGTCCGTCGTCTAGTCTGGTTGTGTCTTCTTACTTCGTTCTATTTCGTATAATGTCTTTCACTTTCTTTTTGAACTGTACATATCGGAGTTGTTTTATATTTTTGGGTATAGTGTTGTACATGTTAATTGTTTCGGTTGTTAATATTTGCGTATACTTTAAGCGTTTATATCTTTCTGTTCTTATGTGTGATACCCTTCGTGTTCTGTAGTCATGAATCTCTTTGTTTGTTGTTAATTTTACATTGATTTTTACTTGTTTATTTTCAATTTTATACAGCAATAGTATGTTATTGAATACAATTGACTGAGTTATATTTAATTCTTCAGTTTCCCTATATATGGCTGTTGACGGTGTTCTATAATCCATATTGTATAGCATTTTTAGTACTTTATTTTGCTGCGGTTGTAGTTTCGAAATATGTTGTTTACTTGTGTTTCCCCAAATATTGATCAGATAGCTGTTGTTTGAAGTGAACAGTGCATGATAGATAGGGTTTCTATACGCTGCTGGTAACATATGTTTGATTTTATGAATTGCTGCTATTAATTTTGCATTTTTGTCTATTAGTGATTGTATATGTATATCCCATTTTAAGTTATTCTGTATTTTCAAACCTAGGTATGTAGTATTTTGGACTTCTTTTAGTTTCTGTTTCTTTAAAATTCTTTGTATATCATGGTGTAGTTTCTTATTTGTAAAGATCATAAATTCTGTTTTGGTTTCGTTAATAGTAAGAAGATTGTTATAACACCAGTTTTCCAAGAGTTCCATGTCTATATTTATATTGATTTCTATTTGTTTTGTGCTATGTCCACTATACATTATGCATGTGTCATCAGCGTAAGCATAGGTTTGACCGTGAAGAGATTGATCTAAAAGATCATTCGTATACAAAATGTACAGGATTGGGGGAAGTGTATCTCCTTGTGGCAGACCATATTCAGCATACATAACGGTACTTTGTTCTGCGTTTATTTTTGTTACTTGCGGTCTTTCGCATAAATAAGTTTTTATCAAGTTCAGCTCCTTTTCCTGAAATCCAAATAGAAAATTTACATTGTAAAAGTTAAATTTTAGTCCGTAACATTTTTAAATTAAACAAATTACACAACTCCGCTTGCTTTTAACTACCTTGACATTTAGATCTCACACCGTATTTCTTAGTATGTGTCTTTACTTAGCGGGTTTTTAGTAAAGTATGTTATTATGCATCCATTCTTTCACGAACCTCTTTTAGCCAGAATGTCCGCTGCCTCATCTCACTTCACGCCTGTGTGGCAGAGAATCCAGGCCAATGTTAATTTCCAATGAAAGGGAAAGTGATTGCGTCCAGTGTTGACTATGGCTGTCAGTGAAAATAGCGACCCATCTTTATGCTTCTCAGATCCAGAAGCGAATTGCAGCACCCTCACTCTGGAGTATCTTCGTGTCCTTGCTGAAGCTTATCGAAAGGACTTTTCTGGGCTTCTTTCCATATGCAGCGGCTCCTGCGCCATAATCACTTTTAGGGCCGTCGCGTCGGTATACCAGTTTAAGTCAGCTCTTACTTTCTCTCAGTCCTTCTTATCTGGTATTATAATCTGATACTTACTATCTGGGTTAAATAACTGAACTATGTCATAACTTGGCATTCCCATAAGGGGCGCTTTCTTAAGTTCAGCTATCAGTCGTTTTTTATGGTCTGCACCGTGCGAATTAGTTATAGGTGCTTGACTGTGCATAAGTCTGTATACTAAAGACTTAGATCTTTTTTTTTTAATAATTTTGAACAATTATTTATTTAAACAAACACAAACTATACAGTTTACAAAATGTATGTATATACACAAAAAAAAAAATTGCAACTCGTATAGCAAGCGTTGCTATGCACTGTTTTTCCGCCTTTATTCTTCATCCGAGCATACGAGATGGTGCACTCTTCTCGAACTAACGGTATCGAAGGCGTCGTTGGTTGGTCCTTTGGTTCTGCCTACATGTTGTACTGCTGGTATACCTCCATCCTTATCTTGCTTTTAAATTTAACGTGTTTTAGTGGCTTTGTGTGTTTTGGTAGTTTATTGTATGCTTTGATCGCATCAGGTGTTGGAAATTTTTCATATTTGTAACTTGTGTTTTTTTCTGTTCTTAGGTGTGAATGTCTTCGTGTTTTGTGTGTGTGTATTTCTGTATTAGGTGTGAATTTGCAATCAGTTTTCATTAATTTGTTATCGATTTTGTGTATTGTAAGGAGATTTCTGAATGTTATTAAATGTTGTAAATTTAGTTCTTGCGTCTTCTCGTAAACGTCCTTTGATGGTGTCCATTTGTCCATGTTATACAGTGTCTCTAGTATCTTGTTCTGCTGTCTTTGTAGTTTATTTAAATTTTATTTAGTTGTATGGCTGCATATGTTTATTAGATAACTAATATTGGACTTAAATGTACTGTGATATACAGACTTCTTCAGATATTTTGGTACTATGTCTTTAATTTTCTGCATTCCTGCTATAATCATGGTGTGTCTTTTTATCAAATTTTTTACGTGGGTATCCCATTTTAGGTTATTTTGTATGGTTAATCCTAAATATTTTATTTGGCAGGTTTGAGTTGTGGTTTGTGTTTTAATCTTGATGTTAAGAGTGGGTTTATGTTTTTTTTTTTTTTGTAAATACCATGTACTCTGATTTGTTCTCATTGATCGTTATTAGATTATTATAGCACCAATCTTCTATTTTTTCCACATTTTCTATAATGTGTTGCTGCAACGGTTCGTCGTTCTTGCTTGAGCAAACATCATACATCATCTGCGTATGCATATATTTCTCCGTGGATCTTCAAATTAAAGATGTCATTTGTATAGGCTATGTACAATATCGGTGGTATATTCCCTCCTTGGGGGATTCCATATTCTGCTTGTAGATATAGACTTTCTATTTTGTTGACTATTGTTGTTTGTTCTCTATTTGATAAATATGTTTTTATTAAGTTTCTATTTGCGTTATCCCCAGAGCATCATTTTTTTCGATTAATTTCATTTTGCAGATAGTGTCAAACGCTTTTTTCATGTCTAGAAAAAGTACTACTACCGTCTTGTTTTTCTCTGTTTCATTCTTTATTTTATTTATTAAGTATAATTTTCTTGTGTATAATTTTTTAGCTGTTACTAGATTACAATTACTTTCAAATGATATGATGCCAAACGCTAATGGTATTGTGTTACAGAAATTATCGTCAAAATAACGCTTCTCATTATAAATGACAAAGTAATTATTTATAAAAAAGTTTGGGTGCATGGGATAATATAACCGAATAATGAATAATATTATACATTACAGCACTAATGAATTCCTGCTGGCACTATACGTGATAACAGACCGTAATACTTGTTATTATATTTCTTATACCTTCCATTACGCAGTTTTTTCTGTTTCACACTTTGTTTGGCACGTTTTATTAATTTAACCTATATTGAGAAATCCATCGCTCATACTAGTGCGTAGCAGTAGTAAAATTTTTGAATAAAAAGCATTTATTAATTGTAGATTATGTACCAAACTTTATGTCTTTTTCAACATGTTTAAATTCGAGTTAAGAAATTGAATTAAAAGTGAAAATCTGATATGGTGTCTTGAAATGCAAGAATTTATATCCTGCACTATTCATGTGTTCCTTTCACGTGAGTAGCCAGGATGTACCCAGCACATTGCTGTAGCTAACTAGCGTTAGCAAAAATTGCATTCGTTATTTACGATTCATATATTTTTTGTATTCCTGTTTGAGCCATGTCGGTGATTAAAAGATTTGTATGTTCGCCTTTCATCCCATTAGCGTTGGTTCGATTCCAGGCTAAAAAAATTATTTTTAATTGTGGGTAAAATTCAGAACATTACTTCTTCTCAGATAGGAAGTAAAGCCGAAGGTGCTGTGTCCATGCGATGTTTAACACGTATAAAAAAAACCCTAAAGGAGGTTAAAGCTCCTTCGGTTTCGGCAAAGTTAAGTGAGGAAGCTCTTCGTCCAGCAACAAACAAACAAACAAAGCAAATAAGAAACGCTAATTTTTTTAGCGTTTTTGAAACCCGAGCAGTACAATAAACCTTTAATTTTGCCTTATTCCACTATTAGTACAAAAAAAAAATTAACCCTGTTTAATGCACAAAATAGTTGAATAAACGTTCAATATTGATTTAAATAGAAAAATGTTAAAAATACCAATAAAATACAGTTTGTCATATATAAATAACCGGTATATCTATATAAAAATCATCACCCAGTTGGTGTTCTTTGGATTGTTTCGATCATCTGTTGGATTGTAGAAATCCGACGTTTCGACAGTGGTTCTACTGCCGCCTTTAGAGTAACCCTGATAAGGACTGTTACTTGGTAATTCTATAGTTGCTGCTATATATATTATGCATAACTGCTCGTATCTTGTTATGGTGGTTCTGGAATTCAGTCTATACCTTATTAACCCGTTTAATTGCTGATGTGACATCCCTGATGTGTGTAGTTACGAACTAACGGCATCGATATCCTATGCAATTATAGGCATGATGCCTCTCATGTCGTGATTATGTATGCCGCTTCTTTTAATTTGCTTTTGCTTTGTCCATCTTCCTTGGGTAGGGCGGAAGCATATTCCTACTCTACTGTATGATATATTTGCCAAACAAACTGTGCCAACTTTGGTATACCTGTTTCTCCTTTCCTGCAGATCTTTTTGTGTTCTGCTGGAGGTTCTCATCGCCGTTCTTATGTCGAACTGGTTGCCTATCCGTCTGATTTTTTCTCATACGTCCTTTATATATGGAATTGTGGTAGTGATCTTGACTTTGGATTTCTTACTTTAGATAACATATCTTCCTGATACTGCTCTGTGTAAGTAGGTTTGCTGTACACACTGGTTTTTAGATTTCTAGAATAGGACATCCAAGAAATGCTGTTAATGTTTGTAAGATATTCCTCCAGGGTACTTACACAATGTGGCCATATGACAAATCTGTCGTCGATGTATCTGAGCCAGGCTCTAGAGAATGCCATCTATGTATATTCCTTGTAATTCTAATATATATTCTACATGAAACTCTGTACAATTGATGCGCATTTCTAATGACTACTGACGACCTCATAGTACGCGCATTTCAGAGCTCTAATCTTTAATAGTATTTTTAGGAAGGTACCATGGGAAATTTACTACACATTTACATGGATGTAAGATTTTGAGCATGGATATCTCTATTTTCGATATTTAGATGTATTGCCTTGATACCTTTATATAGAGAGCCAGCTTTCCGGCGTCCAGATTTGGGGATCCGTTCGGCTATGCATAAATAAATAAGTCGGTGAAACTTTCGGTCCACTTAAGCGGGCATGTGTAAACGCAGTCAATCAATCTGAACGGCTGATCCAATATGCTATCGGCAGGTCGACAGAACGGACGAGTGTGACAGGCGATTTGCCCAACGGTGTGTGAATGAGGGACGGCTCGATCGGGCCAATTTCTAACTTAATCTGGACGAGCCGGACAATCTCAGGCCCCCGGATAAACGCGAACGAGAATATATTGGACGCTTACTTCGGCACGATCCAGGCCCGATTTATTTGCACCGGCATTCTTGACCGTTCTTTTTTTCTACTGGTCGCTAGTAGTGCTGATATTACGCCAGCGGCGTAGCTGCGCTCTTTAAAGCTAATCCTTGTAATACCTTTTACTTTTTATCTCAAGAGATAATACAGCAAGAAATACCACCGGTGTGGTGAAATACTATAATCGTTATTGAGGCGTTTTCAATGCTATTATGATTCTTGAGTTTACATAATAATAATATTACAATTATTGACTAAAAATCCCAACACCCATGGGTTACACAAAAACAATGCAGTGCACTTCTTGGTTTCCGCGTTGAAATCGCGTCCTGATACTTCCTCTGACCGACGTTTCGTCCTAACTTGCACGGGACATCTTCAGGGCTGCGTCTTTCGACGTTGTCGTACCTGATCCTGAAGAACATGGTGATTGCTTCGAAAGCAGCCGATTCTACTAAGCAGTTTATAACTATGTTCTTCGAAGCCGGATGATGATGTGAGAGGGTATAATAGGTAACGGTCGAAGTGTGTTGGTTTACGGTAGACGGAATATCCCAACGAGCCATCAGAGCGACGACTTCTTTTCTAGATATCTTAGTGAATCGCCGCTCTGATGAAATCCATTCCAACTCTGTCCAAATCATATCCCGAAATCCTCACTACTACATAAACATACTAGTAACCTTAACCGTGCCGACGGTTATTTCCTACACAATACCTGGAAATCCCTCCTTTCAAAGCAATCAATCAAAACAATTATTCGTTTATAAACCAACCACCGTGTGTTAATTCTTCAGTTTCAGATCAACAGCGACGAAAAGAGCAGTTCTGAAGATGTTCCATGCAAGTGTGGACGAAACGTCGGCCCGAGGAAGTGCCAGGATGGTTTCAACCCGGAAACCAAGAAGTATATAGCATGGACAAGGACCGCGGAAGTTTACATGTAAGGTTAGACAAAAGTAATTTCAATCTTCGGTTAAAAAGGTGTCTATTATTGAACAGAACCTTTATTTTACAGTAAGAAGATTTCAGTAGGCGACTAACTGAAAACGTAAATTAATAGATAACCCCAAATACTTTAGTATTATCAACTACCGGCAAAACTGGATCTTTAATTGTAATGTTATTGAGGGTATGTTGTCTACCAAAGGTAGTCCCAGAGCATTTTCTTCATTAATTATTATGCAGACTTTGTCCAACATAGAACTATTAATTTCACTATAAAAGAAATAATTGTTTAACATTTTTGTATTTACAAGTTATCGAAACGTTATTTACTACACGGATAAGGTTTAATATAAATAGTCTGAGATAAGTTTTTAAAGGGGATTGTGACATACTTTAAAGGGAAGGACACTTTGCGATGGAAAGAAGTTCTTTCAGGTAAAATGTTCAAACTTGTTTGTATTACGCATTTTCAATTTTGTAAGACACGATTACAAAATCGACTAGTGCAACAGTGAAGTTATAATGCTCTATTTCGTAATTTTCTTGTTTGTACGCTTATAGCGCTAAGCGTAGGTACTCTCAAAGTTACAACACCCTAGTATTATATCTCCGTTTATCAGAATTTTATAATAGTTAGTTTGCGGAAAAAATGCGCGCCACTGAAATGCATGGTTCCTGGAATACGGTTTTATCTTTTTAGCAAAGTTCCGGTAACTCGAACCGAATGTGTGTTTCTATCATGCCAATACGTCTCTTCCACTCTCCTTCTTTATCACCTGCCGTTTGCAAATCAGATCCAGGATTGCTACATTGTTTGCAAATGATTCAATGAACAATAATCTGTATATATGTTGCTATGTTATTTTATGTGTATTATGTTTAATGAAACCAAGAGATTCACGACAATCAAAATTGTAGTATATAAGTGTATTTTTATGTTTTTATATACTGAATTATGTAAATTAATGTAAAATTCCGACTAATAACTTACTTGATCGCATAGATTTAATTATTGCGTTGTTGCTATGGTTTTGATGGTATGTTCGTGTCTTTCGATGAATGTTCGACGTTGGGAATTTTAATTCAGTCGTATCGTAGGAAACGATATCTATTTGGGGGTTGCCGTGCTAGTTTCGTCTAGGAAATGTGAGTTTGTTGAAAACAAATGGGAGGAGGGATTTATTTTTCGATTTTCCTGATAGTATAATAGCGTTTCGAAATCTTTTTCTAGAAATTGTTTCATTTATCAGTTATAAATCGACAAATATAAGTTCTTAGCCTGAATTCAGATAATAGAAATCTTTATAATAGTATTTCTTATATAGTAAATGAATCTACTCACCTGAGAGTATCTATAGAAGGTTTATTTCTTTGATTACGATTTGGAAACTTATTAAAATAAATTAATTTCACTTGTAATTTGTTTCTTTATTGATTATAACATACAGAAAAATATCACTAATTAATAACTATACACTCACATTAAAGATACTTAAATGTTAGATGTTATATTGGCTATTATAAGGAGTATTGTCCAGAGCGATAAACCCCCTCCCCCTCATGTCCTGAGGGTTACTGAATAATTTAGTATTCTTCCTAGTCTTCCTATTCGTTAAGAGTGGACGTGAAACCATTGGAGTGGGGTAGAATTACCAATCATTGCCCTCTATCATTTCAGATCTGGTTTATCTTTGAAGTTGTTGAGAGCATTACAGATAACTCTAGATGGTGTTTAGTAAAATTAAACAGTTGTTTACTTAATAAAAATTTAATTTAAAATTTAAAAGTTATATGTACTAGTTTCGTAGCAATGTATATGCACGAAGAAATAAAATGTATTGGATATTCTGTCTGTCTAATAAAACTCATTTTTTAGGAGGCAATAATCATTATTTACAGGGTGATACATTACGGGTGGCCATCGGCCATATCTCGATGACAGTTGATCCTAGACCTTAGGGAAAAAATTATATTAGTATATGTGGCCATGAAAACATCTTTAAAAATATTTTTAAGTTTCGGAAGCTTCTGTTTACATTTATTGCTCTTTTTAAAAATATTACGTTAATAAGGTTGGTAAAAAATAATTGTAAAAAAAAGCTCATAATTATCTATAAGCTTGGTTCCTGATACTTTGAGATTGTACCTCATATAAAGTGGTGGGGGAAGCATACCTTTTGTCACACCAATGGCCTTGTAACTTTAGTGAATGTCAACCGATTTCCAAAAACTTGGACTCATTATGAAGAGAACAGCAAGTACGTGAAGAAGGTAAATAAATATTGTTTTCTTTATTGCTTTAAATGGAAGCTGGATACTGTTATCTATTAGTTTGTGATTTTCTCGAAAACAAAAACGAACGGAATGGTCGCACTATAATGAATCCAGAAAAATGAGAGCGCAATGACAGTTTAACGTGGCAAAACCGCAAAATGATATTTATTAGTATTTCAAAGATATTTTTAGATTTTGTAAATTTTCTTGGCTCATTCTGTATGCACAAAAATAAACACAATGCGATCGTATCTTTAAGACAATAAACTTCACTTTACATTTTCTGATTATCCACTCGAAAATGTTAATCAGTTATATCTGTAGGTAAAATAGCAACACTGTCAGTTAATCTTGCTGCTAAATATGTGAATCCCATTGTAGGAAATATTTTCTCTTTATGGCGTAAAATTCTGAAGCGCTTCTGTTATTTAAAGTTTAAATTTTGCAAATTAAAATAACTATTACATTTGGACATAGCTACTAATTAAACCGGACATATGCCATTATTTTTGCTCATATAACGCATGTGCAAGTAAGTACATATTATGTCAGCTTTCATTAAACATACGCTACTTGTCGGTAGCCAACCCTCGGGATTGAAATATGGCAAACGACCTCTGAAACAGGAATTTTAATCTGATGGATGCACAGAAGTTCACTTCCGCAAAGTTTCATAACGCGCACGTGACGCCCTCTTCTGTTTCCGGTACTGTAATAACTGGCCCTGCATCAGCAGAGATATGTTTGGTATTGTATAAAATTGAGTTAGAAGCTTATTTATAATGACATATCTATTATTTCTAGCTATATCAGAGGAGTTTAAAAACGTTAGAAAACGTTCTGTTATAAAAAAAGCTAAAGTTTGATATAACTTTCAAATTGTGAGAATAATAAGAAATGTATCGAGTGTATTTGAATAATTTATATTTGAAAGCAAAAAAGAAAACTTGCCAGCAAACGAAATAGATAATATATATCCCCTTTATATTTTAGCTTTTTGTTGGTGTATAATTATGGTACCCAGTAAAACTTATAAAGAATAACGCTGAATTCTGTGCTCTACTCTTTTATTGTACGTAGTGATTGCGTGCTGTATGATAAACGATAGAATATTTGCGTCATAATCGTTGAATAACCTATAACTGTAATAAGCGATAAAATATTCGACATATAAGAATGCGAAATACAGTCATATCGATTTTTTGACCGTATTTCAATTTGTTATATTATGTATAAATTAATATTAAACATTGTTTCTGTTATTTTGTGCATTATAAACAGTTTTTTTTACATTCAATACGCGGATATAAATCACAACCAATGGGTTATTTAATATGTATGATGTTGCTTGGAAGTTATCAAACAACAAAGTAATCGGTGTAATCGGACAATTTGAATTAGGAACTAACTACACATTAATTTCGTTAAATTTAAGAAATTAGCCTGTACTTTTTTTGTAGAATTATATAGAGAAGAATCAGTGTTTCTACTTGCGAAATCGAAGAACGTAGGAAGACGCAAAGTTGCCTCTACAAGTGACCCTACCGAACCCGGGAACCATCAGATCTAGATACATATTGCTGTGTACTGAATGTACCAACAAAAATGCCAAAATGAAATTAAAATTGAAAAATTATATTAGCTAGCTCAAATGATAACAATTTTTATAAGGCGCAAAAGAACAATTAAACTCAGGGTTACTATCATGAACAGTAAAATGTGGGTGAAAGAAGTCTGACTTTCTTTTATACTCAAAAAAAAATTTTTAAAAGGTTTAATTAAAAATAAAAGAACAGTATTTTGAATGACATAAAAATTCAATAATTTTATTATTTAAAAAAAAAATGAATTACAAACTTTGCAGAAAAAAAACCTTGGACAAAAAGGTCCTGGTCTAAATCAAAACTGCATTTGACTTTAAATTACGAAAAGACAATTCAAAATCCTTTTACAAAGCAACAGAAAACAAAAAGTTCAGGAAGATAATAATTTTTTTTTTCAATTCAATCCACGTGGTCTCAATATTAAAACAACTAAATTAAACGTGGAACATTCAAGTAATTTATATAAATGAAAAATAAAAGCAAGCACAATGCTTTTATTCACCCAACCCGAGGTGATTAATAAATAATTACAAATCAGAAAAATTAACAACGAACAAAAAAATTCATCTTTAAACTTAAAATATCTTCCTGCACGTAAAAATAATAACAGATATTATATCTAAATTGTGTACACAAAAATACAATATCAACTATTATTAAATGAGTTCCGTGATGAACGAAATAAAATCAGAAACGTGAATTCAAAACTTGAAGTCAATAATCGCAAAATGTCAGCAATGAAATACAATTTTATATATCTATTTACTTTCGTATCGATCAAGGAACTGCACTCACAACGTTAAACAATCGTATAAGTATAAAAATCTTCACACAGGTCTGTCCGCAAACGGACGAACTCGCAAAACAAAACAATAAATATACAATACCAGTGAACGCAAAATGTACACCTGACTGGAATTAAAATAAACAACTGAACAATAAAATAAACAAATTAAACAATCCAAAACATTAACTAAATCTTATTTGAAAATAAAACAATTTGAAATTTCTCGCAACATTGACAAACGCTTTACGGAATGAACAAAAAAAAAACTGAATTTTCAAAAACCCGGGGTGCCAGACCACAGCAGTACGTTATCACAATTAGACTACTGAACTGTGATCTTGGAAGTAAGCTAGTTGAGGTTTAGAAACAGAATAATTAGTAAATTGTTTGACTAAAATCTATTCTTTGTTTAATTTATTAAAACAAAAAATGGGCGTCTTTATTATAGACACAGAATTAATTTAATTTAAACGGATACTTTCTTGAACGAACATCAGTTTTGCTGCTAGCTGTTCCCCTGTTACACATAGGCTTCAGTCTATACCTATCACACAGATCTGAGATATTAAATTTGCTACTTAGGTTTTTCGGCGATTCCATTCATACAAGATATTTTCAAGTTTTTGAAATGTTTCTATTTTCTGAACTTCATTGCGTTTTAAACATCTATTTTTATGTCTCGGTCGAATTCCATACCTCTGTTGTGATATTTCCATACGTAAATACATATGTAAGAAATAGATATATATCTGTGTAAGGTGCATTTACTGACGCAAGACTTTAAGAAAGAATAGAAAAAGTAATTGTCAAATGCAAGTGTATAAGGGCATAGTCACCCCTCGATATCTGAAAGAGAGACAGATCCCCCTTTTGGAGGGTCTGTCACGATATCCACAGTTCCGGATTATACTTTAATTGATTCGGGCACGCAGACTGTGGCAGCTCGCGCGTAAATGCCCATCATTGTGTGCCGATATCCCTAATCATTATCTCTCTCCATTCAACTCCTAATTGTACATCTTTTATTTACTGAACGTTTATTGTTGTTGGGACGGTCGTTGGCTGCCGAATGCCCGCAATACATTTTCTTTTATTTGACTGCCGGTATTAACATACACGTATACAGGAATCCAGTTTTTACGAGGTAATTATTTACTTTTCGTAGGGGTTTTTTGTGTGCCACGTGTTCTTGGATTTTCCAGAATTGGTTTCGGATGTCTTTTAAAATATCTTGAAATATCACTGGCATAATAGGAAACAGTGGATGATAATGCAAAATCATCTTAACGAGTTTAGGTGGTTAAAATATAAAATACATTTTCTGTTCTTTCTTTTTCACAAAATTTGCAACAACTTCCACTCGAATATTTAATTTAGGAGTTAGTTTTCTAAGTGATTGAAGTAAAGTTGTCAAGTCGCTTAGATTCAAATAGAAATTATTGTAGCAAATAAGTAGTGGATTCAAAGTATGGCAACGTAAATTCTATTAATAGTCTAAATTTAGTAAAGTTGAATTAACGTTATTTAAATTCGGAAGATATATACAAATCCAAAAAAGTTAAAAGTTCCTAGCGCTAGCTTAGAATATCACACTCTTTTCGTGAGAAGTCGAAAACACTTACAAAACAAAAGTAAACGAGGAAAAAAGTGTTTTCAATGGGAGAGGAAGCTTTAATTTTTTAATTAATATTAACAATTAAGATGATCGACCATATTGGACTTCACTTTTTAAAGAACAGTTGCATTTTAGGTATCGATACTCTGTGGAAGTTCAAGCTTGCTATACTGATAGCTTCTTTCTATTTTCTTTAATTTGTCTATCTTTCTTGGATAAGACGAAATTTTTTTCCCAATCTATTATGTGGTCTGGTTGCCCAGCGTGCTTTGTCAATTTTCATCACACTTTGTATCACATAATTATACAATGAGTCGGTGCGAATTAAGAAGAACTAACCGCCAAAATTTAAAAAAATAACATTTCTCTGCAGTTCTCTGTTGAACGTATTTTCAATTGTTTGGTGCAAAATAAGGAACAATGAACAAACCAAATAAAAAGCCAAAATAACACATTGAAAATTAAAGAACGAAAAATAAATTAGGCGTAACAACATTCAAATTTGCAACTGAAATTTGTCGCATTTCATCAGTTGAAATTCAGATCTTCTACATTTTGTGGACGATTTTTATAAACTTTAGCTTTCAAATACCTCACAAAAAGAAATTGTTGTTTACAAACTATGCTGCACAAGATGGAACCACTTGATTTTGTCATAAAGGTAAATATCTCTGGCTATTTCAATTTCCATCTATAAAAAGTGGGCCAAATATATGCTGTCCAATAATCCATGACCATACGTTAATTTTAATAGGTCATTAAGTGTGCCCTTCTATTGCCAAATCGAGATGTTGTCTGAACCAATAGCGGCAATTGTATCTGTCCACTACTTTGTTAAGATAAAACGTAGTTTCATGAGAGAACAAAATATCACCTTGCAGAATCCTCATCTCACTTGCATCTTTCCATCATAATTTTTGCCGTTCTATTCTAATCAACCTCGTTTAGATTGTGTAGCAGCTTCAGTTTATAAGAATGTAAGTTTTCCTTTTTGAATAAATTATTAACTGATTGATGAGACGCATTTAAGTTAATCACCAACTCTCTCATTGATTGTTGAAGATTATTTTAATGGATAACAGAATATCAAAAGTCGTGTCTCCCCCGGTTAAAGTTTTTGGCGTTTATTTTTGCATGCAGTACTGCAGTTAGGTTAGAATACGACCTGCAAACAAATTATTTGGTGAAGAAAGGAACGAAGCAACGGAGTCTGTTGTTTTTAATACCAATTTACTGTGATGTACATTATACATTCTAACCTACAGAATCATCGATTTTGTTGACAGTTTGTGAGGTCGTTTAACAGCTTTCTGTCGATAATTACTAAATGTATCATTATGGAGATTGATGATCACGTCAAGAGCCTTGGAAAAGGTAAAAAGCGAGCTAGGAGTCCCAGATAGTTAGAAGTACAACTTACAAAAGCTTAAAGGAGAACAGCACACAACTGTGAGAGGAAGTACTATCCCAAAGGCATCTATTGTATCTCCTATTTGTAGGTAATTGTGTTATTTATTGTTACTAATTAGTTTTTTTGTGTCAGTATTTGCTTTGCAGCTGAAAATTATGTTATCCCAAGTTCACTGAAGTGGACTAGAAGGCTTTGTTGTTTGTACCAATTTCATCAATTTGGTTCTAAAAATGGATCTGCACTTGCAACGTTTAATTGAATGTTCTGATGTTAAACGTAAACGAGGAGCCATCCATACGCGATAGGTTTGTTTCACATTTTTTTTTTCTTCTTTTGAAAAGTAGACATACTAGTATATGTCATGCATGTTATTTCGCAAACACGCGTATTTCAAATTTATACTCTACTGAAGTAAAATATTACCCTCAGAGACAAAAAAACAGGTAGGGTGTTAAATCTCAAGTTATTTCTAATGAAACATGAAAGATTTATTATCATGTTATGTCTTTTCCAACTAAAACCACTCATTACGGTAGTACTCAAATAAATTATTTGGATGTTTAAAATACAGTATCCTGAAACCAGAAAGTTAAATATGAGTTTCATGTCAAATATTTCAACGAAAACTTTAAGTTGAGGTTTAGTCTCTCTCAAATAGATGTCTGCTCTACTTGCGAAGAATTAGATATTAAGGTAAAAAATCCACACTTGCACAGAATGCAAAGTTAATCTTACAAGATGAACTTCAAGCTGAAAAGAGACAAAGCAGAAAGTTTTATAATAACATTAAAGAAGCCAGAGAACTCTGTAGGCATGATGACATGGTCTGCAGTCTTGTATTTCATTATCCGCAGAATCCTCCTCTACCAGATATCCCAGTGCAGAAAATTTTCTACATTGGACAAATTTGGGTATATGTATTTTGAGTAGAAAATCTAAGAAGCAATTCCTTCATGATGCTCTTCTATCCTGAAAGAACGGCAACAAAGGGTGCTAATAAAATGCGCAGCTTTCTTCAAGATTGTATTAATGCCTGTGTTTCAGAGACTGCAAAAATGTTATAATTTTTCTCCGATTCATGCCCTGGACAAAATAGAAACTATGTATTTATATGTTTCTGCATGGGTTTGGCAGAATCAAAGAGATTTGATAATATCATCCAACGATTCCCGATACGTGAATATTCGTGTTTGGATTGTGATAGGATCTTTAATCTCTTCACCCGACGCATGAAAAAGGTGATCGTATATATCACCCAATGGACTTTCCTAAGCTAATTGCCAGTGCCAAATCAATTATTACCGTGAAAATCGTGCAGACCAAAGATATAAAAGACTTCAACAAGTTATGGCCTCGTTTGTTCAAAAAGATTACTTTGTCAGTAGAATCTTTTAGCAGAGCTGAACCTAGAAAAGCTTCATTCATGGAGTATAAATATCTTGCTTCAGGTAATCTGAAGACAATATACTTTCAATCTAAAGCACCAGGAGCAAGACCTCAGGCATCGTAATTAAATCCAGCATGTCCTGAAGGAAAAGTTCCAATCATCCAGCACAAAATAAATGGTGTAAGAAACTCACCAAAGTATATTCCTAAAAAAAAAAAATCAGAGCAAGTCGTGAATTGACTGAAAATTAACTAACAATTTTGTGACTTTTGTTTTGATTTTACGTAGTTATAGGTACATATACGAAATTTATTATATTGTAAAGTTTGGCTTACTGTTAAACAAACGTTCTCCAAATATTTCTTTTATTCTGACATGTTAGTTTGGTATTAAAAGGGGTAACTAGGCCTTGTCTTTTCCTAATTACTAAAGTTATTACAATTCTAATTAAATTCGTTGTAAGATATGTATTATTACTACGGTGTAGACGAATTTCGGCTAAAATTACATAACATGCATGTAGATAGATCGTTTTTTATACTTTGCCAATATTTTGCATTTCTGAATTTAATGCCATTTAATTGTCACAGTACCCAAACTACCGCTTATAGAATTCTATGAGCTGAAATTTGGTACTGTTATTAAAATCTAAGGAGTAAATTACAAAAACTAAATGTTTTTGTTATTTATTCCTTCTCTTTTATCCTTTCTTAGAATCTAAGAAGGAATAAATTACAAAAACATTTACAATATCATCAGATGATTCAATATTCTACTTTTGTTATTATTGAAGCTTTATATTGTTTTAATAAGTGTGACACACATTTATTGTTGCATATGGGGTTGAGTATATCGCTTTCCTTACAGTATTCAACTGAAGCGAATATCTATATATTCAGTTTTACTTAGATATTGCATGTTTTTTTCTGTATTGTTCACGTCAACTAACTAGCTGTAAAATATTACTTTGCCACAGAGCAGAATGGTTCGTTTATTCTTTGGCGAATGATCTTTAGTCATGGTACATAAATTGACGATAAAATAATGCGTCAATTGTTAATAATCCGTAGAATATTATGCGAGAAAACCGGATACAGGAATGAGGCATCTTCCTTTTTTATTCAGTGGACTGCTGCGAGAGTGAATGGGCGAAAATTCGCATCGCCCTTAACCCCGAGCTTCTGTCAGCTATTAACACCCCACATACTGAAGAGACATACATAAACACTTATGACAGTTATGATAAATCGGCCGTGGTGATAATGATTCGACGATATCGAACTATGAAAGAAGCACATCCTGCACGATAGGGGACGAGGAAAAACTTAGAATTAACTGTCATGGATACAGCAGTTTAAAGCGATAGGGGCGTAATTCGATACGATCCTGGGCTATTGTTTGTAACTACTTACAAACGGTCTACGCTCTGTGATTCCGTGGCGCTAGAGTAAGGGTGGTGAAGCTCTAAAACATTATGCATTTAAATTCATATTTAATATACAGCACTTGAGTACAACCCTTCGGGTGATGAATATTTATTATACTTTTGTATCTTGGCGTAGCTTTTTATCAAGATGAATTAATAACTGTTTTGTAACGTTTTATGTATGCCATTATAACTTTTAACGTCCGCCCTATGATTATTCATTAAGCCTACAAGCTGGAGAGCTTTTCATTGAGGTTATAAGGCATATTGGGAACTATACCTTCAGCGATAAGGAAGATATTTTTAAGAGCATTATACAAGCAGAATATTAATTCACTATAGTGCTAATATCTGTTTTGATTTGCTTAAGTTTCACTATAAAAATATATACAGGCTTAGTTAAAAGTATGGAGACGGCTATTTGTTGTCGTTAATATTCCGTTTAGGAAATTTTGTTTAATATAAAAGTTTGTTATGAAATTTTAATCGACATTTCAGAATATTTTATTTTTTTTTTATTTGTTTTTAAGTTTCGCCATTCGGCGTAATTTTTTTAAATAGGAACTATGATATTTTACTCTAAGATTCTATAGAGAACCTTTTTCTCTTTACAATAATATATTACTTTTGTTTTTCTTTTAAATTATATAATATGTAAATACTATATACATATAATAATATTTTTGAAAGAAAAACCAATTAATAACTAACAACAAATAAATTAGTGCTCAAATTGTCCCCCATTACGAATTTGACAATGATCCAATCGATTTACAGAACCCTGAAGAGAAGTCTGTAAAAAATATTCGAAGAATTTCTTGTGTTGTTCTCGTAATTCAAATTTTTAAATCTTCGATGTCATCTGGCTTATCTTCAGAAGCGTTATTTTTTACGTATCACCAAAGAGAAAAATCTTAAGCCCTTTACCTTAAACCTAAAGGGCTTAAGGTTTTTCTCTTTGGTGATTCGTAAAAAATAAAGCTTATAAAGATATGCTAGATGACATCGAAGACATCTGACGAAAATATTGAATGACCAGTCCCATTAAATATTTTCTCGTCACCCAATCCATCTGTTAGGAAAAACGTTTTCCAGATATTTACACCATAATGTGGTGGGGCGCCATCTTACTGAAATATTGCTGCTGCTATTATTGATTAGCTCGAACAGGTATATTCTCATTTTGCAATAACAGCAGATACTTCAAAGCTATTGAAGAAGAACGGATCGACAATATGACTTCCTAGAATGCCAATCCGAACATTAAACTTTTAAGGGTACTGCGTATGTTGCTCTAAAAACCAGGAAGGATTTTCCGATGACCAGTCTCTGCAGTTTTGTCTGTTTACTGTATCAGTAATGCAAAGTGTAGCTTCGTTTGAGGAAGGAATCTTGTTGGCCAAATTGTCATTATTGCAAATATTTGACTTTTCTTCTCAAAGTTGGAATCTCCTGTCCACAAACATTTTGTAAACTTCTGGGTCTATCTCCATAACCTAGCATCATAAGTATTTCAATTCTTTCACGTTCATTTAGACTGGCTATTGCTAATATTAACAGCAACAATTCGCACAGTTGAAATATTTGTCAATTTGACGTACACGTCAAAAATCTTTGACGTGTAGGCTTTTGTCTATCTGCGATGTACCTACAATTTATTAAATATTTGAACCGATGTTTCTTTTTGTAAATTGTTTTTCTAAAGTTACAAACATAACTTAAAAAAAACAAAAATATTATTGTAAAGAGAAAAAAATTCTCTATCGAATGCTAAAGTAAAATGTATAAGTTTCTATTTAAAAAAAGTACGCGGAAATACGTAACTTAAAAACAAATAAAGAAAAACAAAATTCAAGTATTCTGAAATTCCTTAACAATAATTTTCTAAAATGAATATTAATTACAATAAATTGCCGTCTCCATATTTATAACTAACCCTCTATTAATAAAGTAATAAATAAATAATCTAATATTAAACTTTCATTTGACATGTATGGTGTTGCTTGGCAAATGAATATCTTCCATAACCATGGTTTTCTCTGCTTTTACATCTTAAAACATCCAAATCCTTCCTACGTCCATCTCGCCAGACTTGAACCTGCATCAGAAAACGCTGGTGAGGACACTACCAACATAGATCCTCCATCTACGCCTGCAGACACTGCAACGCCAAATCCTTCCACTTTCATAAGTCCATTTTCTACATTAATTCCTTCAACTGGATTTGCTTACTGGATTCTTTTATACCTTCGGAGCCAATAAATCCATATCAAAAAGCAAAGCCAAATACGTGAACTAAACGTGCAAAGATGCGATATAGATACTTGAAAAAGAGAGATTGGAAAAAACCTAAAAGAAGAAATAAAAGCTAAATTTAGGAAAAGGAAAATGTTAAAAAGGAGATTTGAAAGAAAATTCTTCAAATGGAGAACTCGTCGAGTAGGATTATTCTAGTCAATATCATAGAAAGTGACTTTACGATTGTGAAACAAAAAAAGAAAAACAACTGAAAACAGGAAAAATATGTGGCAAGAGTGGAAAAGAGGAAGAATCTTTCTTTCGTCACTTTACCACCGCTGCTTTCGATTCTTCCAAAATCAATTAAATAAAGAACAGCGCCTCAGATTCAAAAGCACGTTGTATTTTAATACCAAACATTGAAGTTTCTACAGTGACTCTCGGCGGCTTTAAACACTTACTTATTACCCAAAAGAATAATAAATGCAGAATGTTGACAGATAATGGAAAAAAGAAAACACAAAGGTATCAAAAACTATCTCTCCATCTCCTTTACTTCTCTAATAATTAGAGTTTACCATTTCTTTTTCAATAAAAGGTATATTAAAAAAGATTAACTAATGGATATTCTGTTACCCATTTCTAGTAATGATAACATTTTCTCTTAGTAGATCTATGTTACACTTGTTCAATGTGGAGGTAACTAAAATCATTCCAGTAGGTATTTTAATACCTTACAAATACATAACCGAAAGCTCCTGAACTTTATTTCTATAAGAACGTAATCGTTTCAATATTTCCCATGGAATATTAACGGTGAGAAGTATCCTCACTTATTATATTAGCGATTAAGTAATAATAATAATCAACGTTTGAAGTGTACCGTCTCACTGAAAACATGCGCAACGGTTTCCTTTTCATCCCCTATGATGTTTTTGTTTCGCCCATTGTGAGGCGGTTTGTTACACAACCTCCCGCTGTTTAAACATAATAAACGAAACATTTACCTTTTTTCCTTATTCGACGTTGTGAAAAAGACGGGTAGCCTTTGTGGGATTAATAATAACGACTCTGCGCTAACCCGAGTTCTCTCCGATGCATGCTTCACCGATTACCCAGATGTAAGTTGAGTATTTTCTGTGTGTATACACGTATTTTTTTCCTCAGCTTCGTTATATTACTCGGCCTCCTATTTCGGTGCGCCGCGAGCACCCTCTATACCATGAGCGTACGCGCTATATAGAACAATTTAAAGTGAACATAAAGAATTTGCAATTACACAAAGCCATTAATCAGGAGCATTTCCACAGTGTAAATCAATCCGAATTACGCGTTTTACGCCCGTTGCTCGCACGGAATTTCTGTTCTACTCTGCTCTACTCTAACCGTTTGAATTCTATTCCATTGTCTCTGCTTGAATTGCGGTTGTATATGCTGGAGCGTATATCGAAATGCAATTAACCCCTGCATTTTTCTTAGTTCCTGTATTTCTGCTTCAAATTTGTTGCTGTATTTTAAAGTATATTTGATAATATTAGTTTGACATCTTAAAACTGTCGAAAGTATTGACATAAATCTTGATAGAACCATTCTTATTACATTATTTTCTAGCATGCACGAAGTAGTCATTGCCAAGTTTTCCTAGTCCATCTCTTGCATAATTATACGCATTCTAACAGATGCTCTACTGTTTATTATTGCTCATTGTGACATATGTAATTCAATATATACCTCCATTCAGTGGTTTTACATTGCATCAACCTGGTCACGTAGTACATTTAGATCTCTTTCCTGCACCTCAATGTATGCCGACTTCTGGTAGAAGTTGTGCTGCACATTCTACGATTGATCAGTATTAGTACTAGGTCTTAGCGAACACAGTTCGTCTAGCTGAACTCCGTTACAAAATGGACGAGAACCCTATTACATTACGCTAAATAATCACATGCTCTCGTTTATTTTCTAGCGGAGTTGAGCTAAACTAGCTGTGAGAATATGTGGCTGCATATGCGGGCTGCAGCAGTTACTTCACCAGATCTTTGATGCTGGTAACAGAGTGTCTAAATCGGGGAGTAACAGTTTCGCTTAAATGATAGTGGACTAGTTGGAGCCAACAGGTTTTAACAGGTTGACTGCCATGGTGGATATAGAAAACCACTGAGCACTATCACCAGCCATTCCTATTCTCTTATCTAGTATTAACCTGCTCAGCACCCAACAATTAAAGGACGAGTATCGTTGAGGATATGATCCAAATCTGCTCATCGAGGTTTAAAAATTAACATTGGAACAATTGCCCTGGTTCGGTATATATGTTAAAAAGTGCGTTTCTCTAGTCTTGTGAGAACCAAGGAACTGGTACTTGAATTTGACCGTAGAAATGTCAAAGTAATAGCTTCTATCGTTACACGTCACTGCAAATTCAGAAAGCCCCTACATAGAATCGAACTCACTGAGAAGACTGAAGGCTGGCAGTGTTTGAATGATAAAGAGACAGTTAAACACATCTTCCGCTACTACCCCTCTGTAACAAGAATCAGGCATGACATCTTTGGGAAGGTTAAGTCCCTGGAACACCTAGAAGAGACCATATTCTGAGCTACCTCAAGGGCCTTAACTTGTCGAATGAACTTTAAAGATAACATCCGCTCTACAATAGGTCCTATTGGCCGTAGTAGATGAGACGGTTAGTCGAACCATGCGGATATTGTCTTCTTCTCAATACTCTATGTAGTCCACTTCTAAATATATTTAAAATACAATCTACTGTCCTACCATTTAGATGGAATACATATAAGTATATGTGTTTTTTTAGTAAAATATTCTCTTAGGGCTTTTCCTGTGTATATCCAAAAATAGTCTTCAAAGGTTTCTAGAGTCCCTGATGGTGAATTCTCTGTAGTGAACGCCACAAGCAAACCCTTTCTAATCTGATCATTAATGTACATTTTTATCATATTTAGGATGTAATTTGCAAACAACAAGATGCTTTTATTTTAAAAGCGCAGTACCACAGTTGTACTCATCATAAAATGACTATCAGTACTTATCTGGATCCTGAATTTGCAATTCTGCATGTAACAATTTTAAGAAACTTATTCTAATGTTCTCATAGCAAACAGTGTTTAACATACTGAGTTATATATGTATTACTTTCATTATACATTTAGCAGTAGAAGGGAAGTATTTGTTAAAAATTTGCAGATGCATCCATACACACATAAAAATTTTGAATTATTTCCAACACCGGTGGACGCCAGGGAACACTTTTTCGGTGTTCCCTGGCGTCCATCGGTTTTTTGGTGCTAAAATAAATAGAGTTAGCGCTTCTAATATCAGAAAGTGTTGGGTTTGAATTTAGAAATGAAATGTTTGTCATCACATATTGCGAATATATAAGACTCAAGCTTCAGTAATTTGGTGGTACAAAAGTCACAGAAAGTGTGATAAACTAGATAACCAGTTTGCAACAAATAATAAGTGTAGATTTATACTTTTAGGATAATTTTTTTCATTTTTATCGATTAAGATCGGTGATAGCTCATTCTATTGTAAATAAAGTATTTTATTATGCTGTGTAACTTCACTCCTTTTTGCCTTTTTGTTTAATTTCGGATGATTTCTTTATCTTATTGTGTTAGAAATGTGTTGAATTTATCCTTTTTCCTAGCAAATTATTTTCCCTTTTTTTCCTTTTTCACTTATTTTAAAATGTAATTTATCTAGAAAAAGATAAGTAAATTTGATTAAAAGTAGTAGTTTTTGATGTAATAGTTTATCCAATTCGTAATATCAGTTGCACGGATAACATCTTTGCCGAAATTTTTTTGTGTTAATAGAAAAACCCTTGCATCATAATTAGTGATCTTTAACATTTCACAAACAGTTCAATATCGCCAATCGTTCAACGAAAATCTTGGTAATGATAATAAATAGTAGTATGCAATTGTAATAATTGCATTTTAAGTATTTCTGATTATATTAATTAATATTAATTTCATAAATATTAGAAATAGAAGGAGTGGTTAAAATCATTTGTGCAAAAAAAACTCTTTTGATGAGTTCTTAAATAACCCTGTTTAGACATAAAAAAAAAATATTCTGGAAATCGTCTTCACACCATTATTTATTTAATCTGTCAACGCCCGTTGCGAAAAAAACATATTTGAAAACTTAACCTTTAATATTTTTTATTCTTTTAAATTTATAGTTTATAAATAAAAGTAAACGCTCGAGTATTTATTCTACGATTTTCACGCTGAAATAATGTGCTTGGATAGGACATTTCCCTTTGAACTAAGAAAAAAAAATAATAAATTTGTGCCTAGGAATCACTTATTAAAGGTAATATGGCAAATCTGTTGTATGTTTGCAACACTCTGGCTACTAATTAATACGCAGTTTTATATACATATGGATTTGAAAGCACTTGTTGTTAGTTACAGGGATTGCAAAGTTAACAGTATGTCATTCTGTAATTTTGATCTTTAGCCACTATTAAATACCATAACAGAATCGCTAATTACCTAATTTATAGGTGTGAAAACAATAAAAGTTGAAGGTTTCCGTGCAAGTAGGTTTATAGCAGATACTTTAAATAAATGTGGTGAAATTTCTTGGTGCCGTGGAGTAATCTTAAACTAATAATGAATTAGAAGTGAATAAGGACTAAACCTTTAAACTAAAAAAAAAACTTGTCGTTTGCACTTTTACTGTATTCCTTTTCCTTTTCTTCTTTTCTTTCTTCTTTATCCTTTTTTGTTTACTCTTTTTACTTCTATTTACCCTATATGATCTTTTATAAGATTACCCTTATAAGATATTTCGCTGTACGCCGCAATATATCTTTATTTTTAATTTTAGAAATTATTTTGTTAGTGACATTTGTAAAGCAGTAATAAAATGAAAGAGCACGTAGCGTACTTGTCGTCCTCTGAACAAGCTACATAATATAGAAAGCCGTAGTAAAATTACGTTAGGGAGACATATGTCTTAATTACTGACTCCTAAAAGACATTTAATTAACGAAATCTAGGAAACACGTCAGATGAAAATCCTATCCAAGCCGAGTTTGTAATAACTGTGTAATTTAATCAAATTTTAATCAAGTCAGGAGGTTGCTTTTAGAGTGACTAATAAAATTTTGGAAATCTCACATGAGGGATTTTTGATGAAATTACTTCTTTGAGCGAATTACCTCACGGTTACCGCAAAAGTCGGTGAGTTAATTTGGGCACATAAACAGCAAGGGTTGAATATTCAATTAGTCTTAGAATTCTTAATGTGTTTGCGAGAGAAGAGAACCTTTCGCATTTTATAATGGTCGGAGAGAGACGGATAACGGTGCAGCAAAGATAGAGAAAATGAAAAGACCGAACTTTGTTATTTTCAAAACATTTCTGTTGCCTCTCCTTTTGCGTATATCTACTCTTTGAGAGTTTGCCACTTCTTGCTATAAAGTAACGTGAATATAGTATGAGAGTTTGCTTAAGGAGAAAATAGGGTTAATTTTACAAACTTATGAAAACTTTGGGTGGAAGTTCCGACACACACTTTAGCCTATGTAAAAATTGGTTTACACCGGTTATTTCAAAATCGAAAAGATCCCGAAACGCAAATTTAACCAGAATTATGTAAAATGAATTGGAATTTGCTGATAATATACAATAATTAAAATACTTATGCAATATGATGTGTAATTACATTGTAAATTTGGGAAACTCGAAGCCAAAATATAAATACAAGTAAACATATTTGCCCTTACATTATTCAAGCTGTTAAGTGTGATGATAAGTTCTGCTCTTTTGAGATACCATCC
Organism: Cetonia aurata; assembly: GCA_949128085.1. NCBI lineage: Eukaryota > Metazoa > Arthropoda > Insecta > Coleoptera > Scarabaeidae > Cetonia > Cetonia aurata. The sequence goes on from OX421885.1 coordinate 8,804,187, forward strand.
TTATTTTCGTTATATCAATATTCGTCGTTATGTTCACCTTCTTTAGTTCGTTATATTCATTTCTATTTAGTGTTCTATTTGTTATTACTACCCTACCATCCGCGAGTAATAATTCCGTTATTTTCACGTTTTTCTAGTATCTGGATGCCATCCTTTCGTTTCGCTTTCTTTATCTTCTCATATGTACTGAAAACAGCACTTTATGAAAGGAATATTTATTTATAAAAATGTGTCATAAATTATCTAAAAATAAAACATCATTAAGACGTTTTTTTAAGTAATATTTTTGACGGTGATCCAGTTTGTGGTTTGTTTTCGTTTTTGTACTTTATATAAATACTCGAATTTATTTATTTCTGATATGTATTTTTGATAAAGCCTCTATTTTCTTAATCTACTGGCTAATAAAGTACAATACAAAATTGTGACGGGTTAAGTATGTAGGAAGTATGCATCCATGTTTCAAACCGTCCGATCCGTTATTTTAAATTATTTAGATTCTTCATTATGGGTTCCTATTATATTCGCCATATTGTCGTTATTTTATTTGTTTTGGACTCTTCATAGATTACCACTTGTTTAAATTTTTTAACGCACTGTAAGAGAAAAACATTTTTCCCTTGGTAATTGTTCTAAGCGAAAACCAAAAAGGAAAAAACATTCAGATTGAAAGGCATTGTACAGTGTGTCCCATTTTGGCCACTTTGACTGAGTATCTCAGTTATTAAGTTGCATCTCATTAATGGAGAGTTCAAACGGTAGTTAGAATTGGCTCTATGTGCATAAAATAAATTGAAATGTCTTGTACGATATTTAGGCGAGTTAAAACCTATGAAGCTCGTGCAGGCGGGAGAATCAATAACGCTATTCAGTAATTTATAAATAAATATCAAATCATTGATAAAACAAAGCATTCGATTTGTAAGATGTAAAGTTTAATCACCGGTTGTAGCGATAATTCCTTTTTTTAACATTCTCTATAGCATTAATATATTTATAACAACAGGGATTCCAAACTGTCGCTGCATTCTCAAGGATTGGACGAACTGTAGTATTATAAATATTAATCAGGATTGCGTGATGGCAAAAGTCTTTGGTCACTCTTAGTAAGAAACCCAAGCACGCTTAATTATCGTATCAACACAAACGATAGATTGGAATCCAAAATCATCCCCAGATCATTAACAATTCCCACTGACAAAATTAACATCCCATCCAGATAAAGATTTTCGTAAGGCTCTAACATTTGACGAGAAAATAATATATGTTTACATTTACAAATGTTATTTTGATCTGTTTCCTCAGAGGTTCCACCAATAACGTTTTTAGCATTTGTGACACTGCAAACTTCATACAAGTACATCAACAATTATTTGGCAAAGGTGACAATTTCTCTTGCCTACCCATTGTAAGAACGTTTAGTATAATAGAGTCGTTACAAAAACTTAATTGGAACGAATCTGTTGGCGTATATACGCATCATGTTCCTTAATCTGCATGAGAACGGCGCAATGAGTAACGATATATGCGGAGGAGGGTGTATTTTATGTATATATGTGAGAACGACAAAAGCCCGATCGAAGGGTGTTAAAAAACGTTATTTCTCGTCTCGTTGGTCACAGACGCTGGCCACGTGTCATGGCGTATTCGGCACGTGCGCCTCCATTGTCCCGGACGCTTTCATGTTCCCGCGACGCCGTCGCGATCCGTCCCGGCGCCGACAGAAACTGTTACGTCGGCCGGACGCGTGCCTCCCTTTTGCCGTCGCCCAGGACGTCTTTCGTTCTGGATTCCTAGAGCAGCGGTCTGGGTTATATTTACTGGAATCAGTAATAAATTGCACGAATTTACCAGTTACAAGCACGTGTTGCGGCTTAACGACAGACATTTCGAGCAATTTGTGGTGATTTTTTACAATTTACTTGCACGTAATTATGCAGCCGGGCATGGCTTATACGCCAGCATCAATTGTTGTTAGGCCTCATTAGGTTCGTTTAATATGGTGGCTGAAAGATGTCAAAAAGGAAACTGGTATTACCAAATATAACATCTGGTAGAAAAGGGGTATTCAAATTTCCTATTTTGAAACTTTATTGCACACAAATATGTAAAAGAAAATAGAGATTAATGTCGTTGAAACTAAATATAAATGGAATAGAAGTCTGACGATTCATCAGAGAGTATGAATAACAACGACTTGATAACTATGGCTGCAATAAAACATAACTTCATGGAATAAAATATTCACGTAAAATGGAGTGTTGGTAAAATCAAAACAAAAACGATGACAATAACAAGAGAACATGGACAGATTAAACTAGTAGAAATGAAAGAAGTTTTAATATTCGGGCGTTACGATGAAAAAGCGAGACAGCAAAATTAACAAAAGAGAGAGAAAAGCAATAAAACGTGTGTATGCTCTTGACAGAAGCTGTTTTTAAGCCAACGCTAACCATGAATGCAAAACATGGGCCCTAAACGCGAAACATCTAAAATGAAATATTTGAGAAGAACGTTATTGCCAGGAGGGACAAAATTAAAAATATATGAGAAGAACTACATATTGACTCGGTACTTGGTTTTATAAAGAAGAAACAACCCAGTTGATAGGACCACCACCCAGAGATCGGAAAACACAATATTGGTGATTAGGAGTAGATGCACTAAGTAACAAAGGACGATCAAAGTAGACTTGAGGTAGCGTGAACATTTAAAAAACAATGGGAATAATGAAACAATACGACATAATAATAGAAGTGGTAGAAATGACAACATTCAACAAATTGATAACTGGCCAATGGTCCTAGTGACTGAGTGAAATATATTATGTACTGGTGAGCGCTATGTCTAGATTATTTGTTAAAGATTAAAAGAAATTCATCAATGGAATACACGCAATGGCCTAGAAGAAGCCCACACACTCCTTTTTTTAAGTTTAGAGTTTGGAATAGCCTTCAAATCGCTCGACAGCACGTTGAACAGCCGGGTCCCCATTGTCAGATGGCCACGCTGAGACAAAGACAGTTTATTGAAAGAAATCCTAAGCAGATCGTTGAACCTAGTACTGTATGTATGGTAGTCTGAATTTTTTGGGATCTTATACTGGATTGGGTGAATGTACGAGAGAAGCTCCAGAATGTAGATACCTGGTAAAGGTAATATCTTAAATTTGGCAAAAACGGTCGACAAGACTCAGAAGAATTTAAATTAGCAATACAGCGAATGATGCGTTTTTGGCCGATAAATACTCTGGAAGAGAAACTCGAGGAGCCCCAGAATTTGAATAAAAAAGTCTGGAATGAGCTTCAGCGTAATAGAAAGACATATTCATACATTTGTTACAATATATCAACGATTATATTACCTTTTCAATATAACTTATCAGAGATGGTCATTTTCTAGATCCATTTATTAACGGTAACGGTAATAACTTCCTGCTTCAGGAATTTCTTCACAATACAATTATACTATGCTATTACTTTTAATAAATAGAAACAAAATCTCGAAACTGGAAATTTGTTGACATGTTGATCGAACATTGTATTTGGTAAACTACATTTGCCGCCAATTACCAGGTTTCCCTTTCGTGGCAGTGGCATAGAATACGAAACATTTCAAGTTGCTAAATGTTTAAAAAAATTGAATTTGTTGTATTTTGCAACTATCTTATTATTTAATTCATTTAAGGCTTGTGACGGCACCTTTTGCTTCAAATGTATGTGGTGTGTCCGTATTTTATATTGACGATTCGAAATGTTAATACTATTCTGTTGTGTGTACAAACCACTAATGATATCAGACTTTGAAGAAATTTTCTAATTCCACACACGTATTGACCACACTGATGATGCGTTGACAAAAACAACGCGAAATGTACCGGTTTTCTCATTTTATTTTGACCACTACTTATTTCCATTACTATTACAGATACAAAAAAAATACTTCAAATAGAAGTTGTAGTGTTTTACCTCTACCGATTAAGAAAGTGATAACTATTAGAATTGCATGTAGAGGGCGCGCCCAAAGAAATACATATTTGCATTTTTCTATGAGACACCCTGTACCGGGTGATTCAGTAAGGGTGGCGAGCGGCTGTATCTCGGAAACTGCTATGCCTAGAGCTTCGGGACAAAAAAATTCATAACCAATGTGGCCACCAGAAATATCCCAAAATTATTTTAATGTTCGAAATTTTACCGCTAGGGGGCGTATCTGCTATGTTCAATCATAAAATCAGTATTATCTCAGAAAATTGCAGATTGACCTATAGTTTTGAATGGACCGTTCGAAAGCTGAGTTCATGTCCCATTATTTTGTTTAATGACTTTTTTTCATATCTGCCATAATAAGGAGCGGGGAAGCCAATCAATTGTTCAATATGTAAATCTTAATATCTCCTGAACCATTCAACCAATCTGAAAATTTTTGGGCTCGCTCGATTGAGCATTTCATGGGTTTTTTCTAGAAAAATTGTCGTTCTGGCATTTAGTTTGAAATAGGTACACTACAGGGTGTTTTCTGTAGTGATAACATATTTTGGTGAATTTCAAGAAAAAATTAAATGTAACCGTGCTATATAATTACCAGTGTCGCAAGCTAAATTAAATTGTTGAAATTTCTGTAAAAACCGCATCTTAATATCTCTATTCGTTCTCGATTTATCGCCAAAAGAATGAAATTTGTAACAAAAATCAACTGCGGCCATGAAAGTAGGCGACGCGACGGATGGTTTCCATGGAAACTAGGAAACTATCAGACTGTTTATTGCTTAATACAGCTAAAACTAGTCAAAACTGAATGGAATAAATTATTAACGAGAATAATAACAGCAAAACGAAAATATCTAACCAAAAATTTTAATTATAAATGTTCGGAATGTCTACCATCACTGGCCACCCATAAATTGAGTCTGTTACTTGTGGATAATACACTTGCGTCTACCTCGGCAATGGAAATATTTCTGACGGCTTCTCGAATTCTTTGTTTCATATTATCAGGTGTTGTTGGGCGGTCTTTATATACTATATCTTTAAGTCTACTCCATGAATAAAAATCAATTACTGTGAGATCGAGGGAATGCTACCCCAGTCTATCCATTCATTTGAGAACTGGTTATTTAAACATTTCTGGACACGTCGCGCATAGTGCGCCGGGAAACCATCCTGCTGAATCCACATACCCACTCCAGGGAACTATCTTCGAACAATAAAGGCAATATATTTTCCAAAAGATAACCACACCATTTAAACGCTGTTCAAAAAAGTAAGGACCAATAATTTTCCCCCAAAAATTCACACCAAACATTAACACGCCAACGATTTTGAAATTGAACTTCGCGTAACCAGTGAGGATTGCTTTCTGACCAATAGCGCATGCTGCATGGTCAAAATCGCCATCCTTTAATTCTTGATGTAAGATGACATGGTAAGGATGAAACTTACGACAACGATAGTAACAGACTCAATTTGTGGGTGGCCAGTGATGGTAGACATTCCGAACATTTATAATTAAAATTTTTGGTTAGATATTTTCGTGTTGCTGTTATTATTCTCGTTAATAATTTATTCCATTCAGTTTTGACTACTTTTAGCTGCAATAAGCAATAAACAATCTGATAGTTTCCTAGTTTCCATGGAAACCATCCGTCGCGTCGCCTACTTTCATGGCCGCAGTTGATTTTTGTTACAAATTTCATTCTTTTGGCGATAAATCGAGAACGGATAGAGATATTAAGATGCGGTTTTCACTGAAATTTCAACAATTTAATTTGGCTTGCGACACTGGTAATTATATAGCACGGTTACATTTAATTTTTTCTTGAAATTCACCAAAATATGTTATCACTACAGAAAACACCCTGTAGTTTACCTATTTCAAACTAAATGCTAGAACGACAATTTTTCTAGAAAAAACCCATGAAATGCTCAATCGAACGAGTCCAAAAATTTTCAGATTAGTGGAATGGTTCAGGAGATATTAAAATTTACATATTGAACAATTGATTGGCTTCCCCGCTCCTTATTATGGCAGATATGAAAAAAAGTCATTAAACAAAATAATGGGACATCAACTCAGCTTTCGAACGGTGCATTGAAAACTATAGCTCAACCTGCAATTTTCTGAGATAATACTGATTTTATGATTAAACATAGCAGATACGCCCCCTAGCGGTAAAATTTCGAACATGAAAATAATTTTCGGATATTTCTGGTGGCCACATTGGTTATGAATTTTTTTGTCCCGAAGCTCTAGGCATAGCAGTTTCCGAGATACAGCCGCTCGCCACCCTTACTGAATCACCCGGTACATTTTTTTATTTTTGTATAGCCCTTCATTTCCTAATTTTGAATATGTAGTATTATATAGGACTATTTTAAATAATTAGCGAGTTATTTATAACAAAAATCCCAAAAGAAAGGTGAAAAAATCCATTACCACAAAATTAGATAACAAATCTAAATACGTATTTCGGCAACTAAGTTGCCATCTTCAGTAGAAACAAGTGAAGAGCAGTGTTAAACATAGTGTTTTCGGCTAAGGTAAACCTTGGAAGATATGCTCTTCACCAAATCACTAGTGGAATAACACTGACATCTTTTACAAACAACAAGGCTTACCTATATACTATCTAAATCTAGTGGGACGTAACGACCTAGCAAATAAATTACAATAATTCGTATAAGCCGGACTCGGGGATAGGTCCTTTGTCGGCATTCAATAATTTACATTTGTTCTTAAGTATATAAATACTTTCGTAACTATCCAATTCTCGAAAGTTATTTACAGTTTTAACTTAAATAACTTTCGAGAATTGGATGTGGAATGTTCCATATATCCACATATATTGTTTTTATTATTTTTTTTACGTAAATAAAGAATATTTATACTTTTTCGGCTATAGTGTAACCCATATTAAATTACAAATTGATAGCTAGCAAAAAGCTAGACCTCGTTTTATTGCGGCATATTATTTTCAGAACCTTCTTTCTTTGTATCTCAGAATATCTTTTGATATTATTTATTAAAATAAGTCACTAATTAATTAAAATAGTCGTATATAATGTAATATATTTGATATCAGAAGACGCAGGCCAACTCAGAAAAATAAAATTATACAGGATGTTCTATTAAAAAAATCTAAACTATGTGTTGTTAGCTGCGGTCTATATATGCAATTCTGACATTTTATAAATTTTTATTCGGTGGAGGTAAACACTACAACTTTTATTTGATTTCTTTTAATATAATAGTAATGGAAATAAGCACTGGTCAAAATAAAATTAAAAACTCTGCACATCTGAGAGTTTTTATACCAGTTTTGTCGTATTTATTCTCATTCCAGTTAATGAAGAGTTTTTCAAGATTTGGATTTGGTCACTTTTATGTCAAACCGGAAATTGTGAACATGTTTTAAGAGCTTTTTCATGCCCATGAAGTTTTTCTTTTTGCAATATGTTTGCTTAGAAAATGTTCAGGGAGAACTTTCATTTGTTGCCGTTTGTATTATGAAAGACAAATCTAAACTATTCATTCAGTTGTTTTTGAGAGAAAGAAGACTTTCCTATTTTAATCATAAAATTTGAAATTAGTATTTCGCTTGCCTTTTGGGATGATTCACTGTTTTCGAAAATCAAGTTGGGGCACTTTTCATTGTCCAAAAAATACTAGATTTTAATTAGTAACTTCAGAAAGAATTCTAGTTGAATAAAGAATTTATTTTTTGATCCCCCAAAATATCCGAATTTGTATAACATCTAACTTACATATCAAAGATAAACCTGTCAAAATGTATAGGTACTGAAAACGAAGCAAAATAATGGTTTTGCAATAAATATGGTGCTGGGATCAGCATTGAATTCGTAATTCTTCTAAGGAAACCTATTTCTTTGAAAATTATTTTTTACTAAGTAGTCAATATGGTCTTTGAATTGTCATTTTGCTGTGTCCCTAAATATTTAATACCTACTTTTTACTTATTCCAACGACTTGATGACTTGTCTTGATTAAACAAAATTTATTGATGCGTTTTTATTTAAAAAATTGTACTTTGTTTTGTGATTTATTTAGAACTTATCAAAATTTATCCAGTATTGTAGATATAATACCCTCAACGTTCGGATTACCCGAATATTTCAAATATGTTAAGAAATTAAAAAGTGTTTGCAATGTTACTATATTTTTTATATTCTTGCCTCGTAGTATATTAAAGAAGAAAAAAAATCAAACACGATAAAGTTATTGCACGCTGTTATAACCGATTAATGCCAATATTCCAGCTATGGCGCGTGCCCTTTGTTTATATTAACAATGACTTGATACATGGACGCAAGGGACTAATTCGTATCGAATCGCATTACAACACAATTTGACGGGTCTTAGTAGAGGAAGCTAAATCAACGCCGTAACAATATATTCCGCATTGAGATAGAGCCTATCCAACTTCACCCGTGGATATGTGTGCGTTGTTATGGTATACATACGTATAGGTGACGGTCACAATGTTAATATCTGCGACACGCGCTCGGCACGCTCCGGAAATGGCTCCTTTGACGTCTCTATTTAGCCAAGCGCATACTCGTCATATTTGACACTATCAGTGCAACTCATATTAAACTTCCAGTGTTACTCAAAGAGATTCCAGTGGGGTTGCAAATGCAATAAATCTTTTGCAGTGAGAACTGATTAAATTTTAGTTCATATATTCCGATTCTTTGGTCTATCAAGAAGGAATGTCGAAATTTGGGGCTGTGTAGATGCCTTTTCATTATTACCGCCATTTTGAGTGAAGCACTGGCAAAAGATCTGCGCGATTAATTCACGCCAATCGAAAATGCAATTAACTTTAGTATGCTTATAAAGTGTAGAACAAATTACATGTAAAGCTTTATTTACAGTTCCTATATTTTTTTCCGTAATGACATTTTGTTCACAAAAAAGGACGCAACCTCTGCTTTGTTTATTTTTACATTTAGGTTGTGCCAGCCAGTGTTATTTTTAAAAGGATATATCCATAAATACCTACTTTTATAAGTATGACGGAAAATGTATGGATAATACACACATTTACTTCGCTTCATCGGCTATCGGTTTCTATAGCTGTAAAACAGCTAACAAAAGCGCAGGTTTAGTAACATGTATGTACATGTATGACGTACTATTGTCCGTATGTATATAGGTATGGAATAAGAGGGGTGTTATTTTCAGGTACATAGGAGCAACCGCGCGTGCGATGATTGTAGGTTACAATAGGAAACGGCCTCTATTAGTTGTCACTATCGGTGTCGATGTCGTAATACCTCCTTTCTTCACGTTAATGTCGGTATTTTTAGAGTCCATTTTTCCCGTCGCGTATCTATGGTTCTAAAAGGCCGCTTCTCTTTTCCGCACACCGACGTACATTGTGGCGGTTTTTAATACTGTAGATAACACGGGATTTAAACTTGTGGTTCAATAAACATGTCGTTAGAATGCTGTGTCCTATAAATAAAAGCAGAACTATCAATAATACTTCAACAAAGAATCGTAAAAGAGGCTGGCGGCTTCATTTTTAAATCGTTCACAGCCAGCAACAAAGGAATACATAACACAAAGTCTGAATACAATGCAATTGTAACGCAAATTTATCTATTTCGCACACATACCGGGTGTGAAAAATTTTAAAAAGGGCTTCTCTTCCAATATTTTCCACAATGAATCTACAGTTCTAGGAGGGCACTTTTTCTAATAGTAATTCCAGAATGAAATATAGAAAACCATGTAATTCGTTAGAGGTAAGGTCCAAAGGATAAGGGTTATTATTGAAAACTCCAGTGATATCGCAAAAACTGATGTTTCTGACATAGGGTCAAAATCAGTAAAGTCTCGGGAATCTGATCATGGTAAATTAGAAAACTTTTCAGGGTCGGAAGAGAATGATTGCATTCTACTAAATACACCACTTGAAAGTAATGCAAATTACTCGGCGTACTTAACAGAAGAAACAGTTTAATGCAATTCTATAACATTTTTCTCAATTTGCTTACGTGAAAAATGAATTTTTCTTGTGGTGCGTTCGATTATTTGCTATACTAGCACAACCACTGTTATCCTCATAAATTATTTTTGGTTCATAGATTTTCATATTTATGTTGCATGTCAACGACTTCAACCATGCCGAAGTTGAATTGGTTCGCTTATGTATGTGATAGTTAGCACAGGGCCAGATTTAAGTGTGGTCGTAAATTTTTTGGATAGCTATACAAACCAAATTAACAAAGAACTTTGGAGATGCTTAAGAAGAGTCCTAAGATATTTGAAAGGCTCAACCAATCTGGAGGATTTGTAGATTCAGATTGGGGAGGTGATGAAACAAACAGCAACAGTATAGCAGAATTTATTTTTAAATTATTTGAAATCTGTAGTATTTGCTGAAGAAAACGACAGCTAGCAATCCATCAACTGAGGTTGAATATATGACTTTATTTGAAGGTATGCGCTTTGAAGTGCTGTGGTTAAAGTCGTTATCATGCAACATAAATATAAACATTTATTAGGATAACAATGGTTGTACTAGTATAGCAAATAATCCAACTCATCACAACAAAAATATTATTTTTCAAGTGAGCAAATTGAGAAAAATGTAATAAAATTGCTTTATGGTGCACAGGTGAACAATTGGCGGATGCTTTGACCAAGTCGTTACCAGCAACCAAATTTATGGAGTTCAGAGTTGATATATCATTGAAATAAATGTAAACCATTGGTAGTATTGTAGTAGGTAAGTGGTCTGATTAGGTTTTTCTGGGTTCTCTAATCCTTCGCAACGAATGTTGGACTACATGTACACTCCGCCAAAAAAGTATCGCATAAACTAAAAAAGGGCATTATGAACCAAGATATTTTTATACGTTCACAAAAAGTTTGCCTCGTGTATGTGAACTATAAAAACACTAACAAAATAATGGAACTTAGCGTTTTTACTTTATTTTTTTCCTAAAAGAACACATTTAGAAAAATGCATATGTGTAAGGTTTGTTCAGTTGTTTATTGAAAGTCTTCCTATACGGACAAATTTTAAAGTGCGAAGTCAGAGTTCTGTACCAACGCTTTTAAAACTAAAATGAGCAATTTAACTTCAGAACAAGTGGCTGCTATAGTTGCTTTAATCGAAGATGGACGATCTCAAGCATACGTTGCTAATTTGATGAACATCAATCAGTCAAGTGTTTCTAGAGCCGTAGCCAGATATAGGGAAACAGGCATTTACAGTAGAAGACCTGTACCAGGTCGTCCAAGATGTTCTACTCGCCAATATGACCGCTATTTACTACTACAAGCATTACGTCGAAGACATGTAACTGCGAGACAATTGCAGAACGACTTGGCTAGAGTCAGAAATACTCGTGTGAGTACTCAAACTATTCGGAATAGGTTACGACAGAGTGGATTAAGAGCTAGAGTAGCTGTAACAGCCCCTCGTCTCACTAGGAACCACCGAGTGGCTCGCTTAAGGTTTGCCAGAGAACATGTAAATTGGAACATTAATGACTGGGCCAATATACTCTTCACAGATGAGTCAAGATTTGGTCTTTACACCTCAGATAGGCGTATCTCAGTGTACAGACGAGACGGTGAGCGCTATTCGCAGTGTAATATCAGACCTAGACCTAATTTCGCTGGTGGCTCTATTATGGTTTGGGGAGGCATCTGTTCACCGGTCGTACAGAGTTAGTACCAGTAGACAGAGGTACACTGACTGCCCACAGGTATATAACGGACATTTTAGAAGAACATGTAGTACCATATGCGCCAATTATAGGAAACGAATTCATGTTAATGCACGATAATGCACGACCGCATGTTGCAATAATCGTCCAGGAATACCTTAACGATGTTGGTATTCCAGTTTTAGATTGGCCTGCGGTAAGTCCGGACATGAACCCTATCGAGCACGTGTGGGCCCTCCTTCACAGACGGATACGAACCCAAAATGTTGTCCCAGCGGACCTGCATGGACTAGCAAATGCTCTCCGTGACGAGTGGGAGAATTTGGATCAGGCTTATATACGGAGGTTAATCGAATCTCTGCCAAACCGTAGCGCGTCATAAGAGCCAGAGGTGGCAATACTCAGTATTAAAAGCTACTGTTATGACATTTTTCTTTCCAAAATTATAATTTCTTGTTTTAATAAAAATCTCAAGTATGAGTTCTTGTTTTTATTTGGCCTGTATTTTATTTAAACAATCATAGAAATTATATCTTAGAGCGCATTAAAGTATATTTACAACTTTATGCTACAAACAAAGATTATGCGATACTTTTATGATTCAAAACTAAATTATGCGATACTTTTTTGGCGGAGTGTATTTGTTTCTTTCCAAGAAGCATAAGGTGAAGGTACTCGTTTCTATATTAAAGTTAATGTACTTAATACATTAAGTTATGTTTAACTGTAGGCACATAAGAGATGTTGAATGTTAATGTAACAGGTTTTAGGTTATAGGATATTAAGATAATTTTGAGGGGGCGTGTTGGAGATGTAACTTTGTTTCAGGACAAAAATTAATCTAAGATATGTGACCTCATCTCTTGGAACCCTTCAGTCTATATTTATATGTGTGCAGACGTGAGCCCCTATTTCCAGTATAATTATCGTATCAAGCTAAAATATATTTTTTTATGAAATACGATATGCAATATGCCTGTAGAGATGTCGTCAAATATACTAGCAAGAAATGCTTTTAAAGTATTTCTTTCACACTAATATACAGATGTATTACTAAAGGATCGCTGTAGTTTACAAGTCCTACTTTATAATGTGTCTTTGTGACTGCATTACCGGCTTACGCTACGGCTCTCTCGTGGATTTGAGGGTTTTGCTTGTGTTCCGTAGAGGGACACTTATTTCCATAATAGAGAAACGTAGAGATGTGATACCGATGAAAGTGGGTTTGCACTCGGAGTGAGGCTGATGACGCCTAGTAGGCAGAAACTCGGATCCGTCTCTAGCGGTTCCAACAATAGACCATGGGCCCGCCTGGTGGCAATTTTCGGGCCTACTTTATAAGTTAAACGAAAAATGACATACCGTCTATTTTCTTGACAAGTTATTCGAAAAGCTCGCTGTCAACATTAATGCCTACATATGTCCTTACCATTGCGAAATTTCATATTTTTTTTTCCTTTATATTTAATGTTAGACCATTTTCTGTAAACCAATTTTTGCATTAGATCGTCGCGTCTCTTAATTTTGCCAAAAATTTGCTGTTTCGTTACTTCCCACTACCGCAGAGGTTTTTATCAGCAAATGTAAATGTACTGTCTTTGTGACATTGGCAGATCATTTACGCAAGACAGAAATAGTGCTGGCCCCAAGATTGAACACTGAATACTTTGAGGAGCTGTTGAATCCAAGTTATCGAAGTAATAGGAGAAGAAATGGAGGGGAGACCAACAATAACTGAAACATTTAAGTATTATTAAGATAAATGCTTGATCAAATATTCAGGTTGAGAGAAGTCCAAACAGAAAATTGAGTTTAAGAAGGAGACATACCTAATTTTTATAGACCCTAAGCAAATCTTTGACAAGATGAATTAAGAAAAAGTAGTAGATAGCAAACTGATTAAAGTAACTCTTGAAGAGAAAGAATGTTGTGTATTAGTTGGAAGTGAAATAACTGAAGGATTTAAGGTAATTGAATGGTTAAGGTGGGATGGTTCATTGTCTTCGATATAATAATAATAAATCATTTATTGATCTACATGTAATTCCAAAAAGTACACCAAAAGGAGTACGTCAGACATTGTCTGTTATTAATGTACCCCTATCCAAAAATTAATATCCAACATATTTCTCGAACACATTTAACAATAGTATAATACATATATTTATATATATATATTATACGAATAATAAATCTATAAATTATAATTACATGTCCTACATCTTCTAATACTATTAAAATACATGAAGGCTGCTTATACTTATGTAAACCTGGCAGAATGTTGCAAAAATCGGCAGAAAAAGAAAAATTAATCAGATCATATGACTGAGGGATAGAAACTCCCTGAATTTAGCTTTGAATACCGACACCGACAAACTGTGGTAACTGAAAGGAACAGAAGCCAGCCCATTTCAGAGCATGAGAGATTCTTTCTCTCTTCCTAATTCCATACACAAACGTTAAACATGATTTCTGTACTCTTTGAATACGATTTCTCTCAAAACTAGTTAAACAAGGACCATAAACAGAAGAGCAGTGGCTAAAGATCGACAGCACCAATGAGTCACACAAAAACAACTTCAATCTTTGATTGAAGAGGTATCTGTTGTTGAATAAAGGTCTTCATTTGCAATAAGAGGATTTCAGAAGGTAACTAACATGTTGAGTAAAGCGTAAGTTGCTATCAATAGTTAACCCCAATACTTTAGTATTATCGACTACCGGCAGTACCTGATCCTTAACCTTAATCACAACACCATTGAAGATATGCAATGCATGTCGTCTGCCAAAGATAGTAACAGAGCATTTAGATGGATTAAGTTTCAGGAAATGTTGTTCAGAAAAGGTGCATGGAGCATGTAAATCATCATTAATCATTCGTATCGCTTCGTCTTTGTCATGCAATGAAAAGAAGTGATAAAGTAGTGAATCGTCAGCATAAAAGTGATAACGACATGTTTTCAGTACAGTTGGGAGCAGGGAAGTGTAAATGGAAAAAAGCATAGGGCCGAGAATGGATCCTTGAGGTACACCAGCTAATACTCATTGTTGATTTTTACACGCTGTGTTCTATCGGATAAGTAACTCTCAAACAGACTTACTGCACCATCACTCAATCCAATATAGTGAAGCATTGCACACAAGATTTGATGATTAATAGTATCAACGCTCTTGGAGAAATCCAAGGTCACCAAAATGGTGGTTTTATTTTCATCAACTCCCCCAATAATGTCATCGGAAATACAAGCCAGACCCGTTTCACAACTGTAATTCTTTCTAAACCCTGACTGAAATTTAGGTAAAATATCCTGACTGGTAATGTGGGCCACTAGTTGAGAACCTATAACACGTTGAAGGATTTTGGAGGCCGCATATCTTTTGGAATATGCTATTTGGAATGCGAATACAGATAGAACGGGATTATTATAACATAAGAGGCACCAATCTGCCTTTAGCAACGGTACTGTTTCAGGAACAAGAAGTAGGCAGGATCTACGAAAACTGTTGGTACAACTAGAATAAAGTGCGGTGGGATGGGATTGAAAATAAACGAAAAGAAACATATGGCATGGAGGTTGATAAAAAAAGTTCGAAGTGATGCAAGCGGAATTCAGTAGGAAAAAGATCTAAAGTTAAGTATTGGGAGATAGTAAAGGTATCAGCTACCTTAAGAACGTACTCAATAGCAATTTGATATCCAAGGATGTAAAACTGGGAGTTTGCAGGAACGTGCAAGAAATGCTTGCTGTATATAGAAAACGTGTTTACGGAGAATATATAAAGCAAAACGGGTGAATAGCAGATAGTAAAGAAAAACTAACATTGAGTTGGAGGAATTATATAACGAACCGGACATTGTGGGAACTAGGGAGCATAGGCTAAGATGATTGGATCATAAGAACGCATAGAGACTAGAAGAGTATTAAAATAGGTGATGGAATATGGAAGGAAAGAGAAAACCAGTAGACCCGGAAGTAAGTAGGATGGACGAGATATTGAAAGATCTAAACTCAGTAGGAATTAAGAACCAGATAGAGAATGCAAGAGACTGAGGAGTGTGGAGAAAGGAAACCTACCAAGCCATGGGTCTGCTAGACTTGCAGAACTAGAAATTTATATTGCTGAAGTTATGTTTACATTTAACATGATAAATAAATAATTTCAAATTTCATGAAATTTCAGATTTAAGAGGGGAGTGTTGTGAAGTAAATTTGAATTTATATTTCGATATATATATATATATACTATTCGTCCAATGGTTATTTACCCATGACATCATAAATTTTGTACATCTGAATCAAGTCAGTACTTTATACTCAAGTTAAGTACTACACTACACCATCATATGAGTGATATTTGTAACCTGTTGACAATTGTAAATGTCAAAACAGCTTAATTAGTGGATCTAAACTAAAAAGTATTCAAGAAATAATTTGTAATAAAACAAGTTAGTTAATAGTTTTATCTTTTTTTTTTCTCAAGTAATGAAACTACATTCGCAAGTGTCCGATAAGGATACAGTAATTAAATTGCTTAAACAATTCAAATGCTTCTAAACTCTGGAAGGTGACTGCTCAGCGTCGTCCAAACCTCGGCACAGCCTCATACTTGATGGTACCGGCGTGCCACCTACATGTCCTTCCACGATAGTGGGCTGCTGGGCTGCCACAACTTTTCCAATCAGAACTCACGATCCTTGATCGACTGCTCATCGCTAGTACCGGTCCCGTCTTTGAAACATTACGCCAGCAGGATACAATCTGAGCGTGTTTACACAAAACACTCGGTGAACAATATGGTACACAGCCATTGTGGAACAATATGGTACACAGCCAATATGGAACAATATGGTACACAGCCATTGTGGAACAATATGGTACACAGCCAATATGGAACAGTATGGTACACAGCCAATGTGGAACAATATGGTACACAGCCAATATGGAACAATATGGTACACAGCCAATATGGAACAATATGGTACACAGCCAATATGGAACACAACCATTATGTAATAATTAATTCTTTTAATACATGGAACAATATGGTACACAGCCAATGTGGAACAATATGGTACACAGCCAATATGGAACAATATGGTACACAGCCATTGTGGAACAATATGGTACACAGCCAATATGGAACAATATGGTACACAGCCAATGTGGAACAATATGGTACACAGCCAATATGGAACAATATGGTACACAGCCAATATGGAACACAACCATTATGTAATAATTAATTCTTTTAATACATGGAACGATATGGTACACAGCCAATATGAAACACAACCATTATGTAATAATTTACACCAGTAATATATAGAATAACTTGGAACACAACCAATATGTAATTAATTATACTCCCAATATGAGTTATGTATATGGTGCACACCTAAGAGTTCGTAAATATTTAAGTAGGTATATTCATGTAAAACAATTGTATATTAATTTGTAAGTAATATATAGAATAACTTGGAACACAACCAATATGTAATTAATTATACTCCCAATATGAGTTATGTATATGGTGCACACCTAAGATGTTCGTAAATATTTAAGTAGGTATATTCATGTAAAACAATTGTATATTAATTTATGACTTGTCAAACAAGAGTGTCAAAAAGCCATTTCGACAACATAATTATTAAAATCTACTAATACATGCCAGATCGTCAAATGTGTAATGTTTGATACACACCGCCTTAGTTAATAAATAAATACACCAATATTTGATGAAACACACATCTCACACATTCAACTAAAAGATGCGCCTACAACATGCGACAATTCATATATATATACAATATTGAATAATTAGTTACCCAGCTGTAATTGTCAGTAACTCTAACGTACCTACTTGTACTATTCTCCCTAAGAAACTCACACTCCGGTGGCGACACTAAATATTTTCTCTCCTCAGGAAATGCACGCGTCTCGACCTCGTGACAGCACTCACTTACTTGCACTCTTCTTTTTTTCGTTGTCACTGTCACCTATATGTATATCATAAGCCTACTTCAAAACGTTTATTAAAATGTAGAACAAACCCTCGCCATTTTAATACATTTCCATTTACTAACAAAATAACAAACTTAACCAAAAAGACAACAATAAAAGAATCCCTAACAGCTCGCCCATCCTGCATTAGCCTCGCCCCGAGGCTTCACTCTCGGTGGTTGGTGGCGACATTGGAATGGCTCCATCACCATCGCTTTCAATTGCTGTGGAATCTGATACACCTCCAGGTGGAACCCATTTCTTCATATGGTTTATTGCCTAATACATTTTCATAGGGCGCCCCTTTTTGTTTCCGCAAAGAATTTGGCATATCACATACCACATATCTATCATTGCCCAGCACCTTTTTAATTATCATCGGTCCACTACATGGACAACATAATTTTTTACTCGTACTCTCTGTCGGACTTTGTTTTTTTTTTCAATGAGTATTAAATCTGCAACTTTATATACCGTGGGTTATTTCCTTTTTTGTCAAACCGCTTCTTTTGTTTTTCTTGTTATTTCCCATTAGTGAACTTACGTCCTCCCTTAATTTGACAACATCGTCAATAACCTGCGGCACTGTCCGTACTTCGTCGATCAAACGTTGATCAACTGAACACCTAGGCTTATAACCAAACATCATTTCACTAAGTGTTTGTCCTGTAGTCTTATTAATTATATTGTTAATGGCAAGTTGTGTATTATCGACGTACTCGTCCCACACGTCTTCGTTTAGAGATGTGGTTAATAAGACAGCTATGACGGTTCTATTAAGCCTTTCAACTTGCCCATTAGCTCGAGGCGTTGCAACAGCATTAAGTATATGTTTGATGCCATTCTTCCGGCCATATTCTTCAAAATGCCTGGAGGTATAACTAGTGCCACGTTCAGTAACAATCACCAAAATATCTTTTAATTTGGTCCATATAAATCCTAACCAACTTTGTCTTCGTAGACTCCATCGATTCCTACCATTATATACATTTTTCCTCTTCGTGTTCTTGGGAGAAGACCCAAATGATCTATATGTACTATGTTCAATGGTATAGGTTCCCTTGGAATCGGATGGAGATAGCCTTCTTTCCTACCCGAAACTCTCGTTCCAAACAAACACGGTATGCAATACGAAATATATTTCTGAACATACTCCTTCATACGCGGAAACCAGTAATGTTCACATAGTTTATGTAAAGTCTTTTCCACTCCAAAGCGTCCCATCTCATCGTGCGCTGCCCGTACTATCTGTTGTCTCATACCCTTGGGCACTACCCACTGGATACCTCTCACCGTTATTCTATACACTTGTCCGTCTCTAAACGCATAGTTCTTATATATCTCCTGGTCCTCGCTTGTTTCCGGAGGTTTGTTCAAGACATTGTATATAAGTTGAATCTTTTCATCTGTCAACTGACTTGACAACACCCAATCACCCTCTTCGATTCTAAAATTACTTCCTCGAACGGATTTTCTGTATAGAAAGCGTTTCTGCTCAATGCATATACATGCTTCATGCGTGAACCGACCCGTTACTTCATACTGAAAGTATAGTCTTGCAATTGAAGCCACCATCTAGCTATCCTCGGTAAAATTTCCTTCTTCTCACTTGTAGCCTTCAACGCATTGCAGTCGGTAACTATCACAAAGTCTATTCCCATAAAGTAAACGCGAAATTCCTTAAGTATATCCACCACCCTTAAAGTTTCCAGCTCGTAAGAATGATATTTTCGTTCTGAAAGGGTAGTTTGCCGACTATAGAAACTAACAGGATACATTTTAACATCAGCGTTTTGTTGTAACAAGATTCCGGCTAACCCGTGCATGCTCGCATCAGTGTGAACCTCAGTTACTGCATTAGGTTTGTATAATATCAACAGAGGACGGGTATTCAGCCGTTCCTTTAAGTAATTGAAAGCTTCCTCTTGTGCTACTCCCAGTCCCGTTTTCGGTTTTTGCAAGTTAATTCCGTGAGCGGCTTCGAAATCGTTGCGTATCCTTCAACGAATTGGCGAAAATAACCAGTTAATCCTAGGAATTGCCGTACATTGTGAACCGATACTGGCCGGCAAATTCTTCGATAACCTTACATTTATCTTGACCCGGTCTCACACTACCATAGCTGATCTCGAGGCCAAGACAGGTGACACTTCGCATCAAAAACGTATATTTATCAAGATTTAAAATAAATCCTTCTTTCTTCAATTCACTAAGCACACTTCCAAATTGCTAAGTGCAAAGTGTAAAGCCGTAGCGTGAATCAAAATATCATCTAAATAAACTGCTGCTAGATGTTTGCAAAGGCCAGCACCTTGCTCATAAGCCTCTGAAACACACTTGGAGCATTCGTCAGACGAAACGGCATCCTCTTAAATTCGAAGGTTCCTTCCATGTTCATATTGTGACATTCTGTACGGCCGATCAGCAAACGGCCTCTCATGTTCTAATTCTATTTCCAATTCTGTTGACTTAGTACACCCCTGCTTCGCTACATTAGTGGCAAAACATACGCGATAACGGTTAATTAGGGTTTCGAAACTTTTCCGCTCTTGATTTGTCAGTGGACCAGTTTACAGTTCGTTTTAAATTCAGTGGAGGCAAATCTACTTCATGAAGCTGTAATACTCGTTCTTGATTTCCCAACCAGTCTGCGCTGGGATAACATCTTGAGAGGAGTTCTCCTTTCTTAAAAACAATTTCGCTACGGGCCAGATTAATAACAGGAATGACGGCGATTCCCAAAACACCATTCTATCGATCAAACTATTATCAGAATTATCGACATCCTTAGCTTAAATTTTAATATGAACATGATCCGGCGGTATAATATGTGTAGGTACGAGGAGCTCTATATCGTCTATGGTTAGTCTCATATTTGTTTCGCCCAAGGTTTCGGTCACTCCGCCTCCATAACTCTTGATAGGAATCCGTTTTGTAGAGTTCCAAGATAAACCGAGACGTGACGTTTCTTTTCCTGTTATTACTACGCAAGAGCTATCCATATCGATATAAGCTTGTAAAGGTGGCCATTTACCAATACCTCTTTATGGTATTTGGCATTGGAACTACTGTTTTTGCTGTCTTCTAGTCATGCGACCGCCTCTGCAAGGTCTCCTTCAACCCACTTTTTTAAAACATTTTCTCTCAATATGCCCAACCTTATTGCAATACCTACTACGGTACCATGCTTCTGCTAATCCTTTTAATTTACCTAACACGTGGTATACCGTAACCGGTTCGCTCCAATTAAATATTTTGCGCATTTCGTCGATTTTGGCGCACCATGCTTCAACGCTTTGGTTGCGATCTTCAGGATAGAATGGGAGTACAACAACTCCTCTTGTTACACTGCTGACAGAGCGTTCCGGTAATTGTTGTAGAAACTATACCATAGCATTGCTCAGCTTTTCGATTGAGCTAAGCGAACTGTGAAAACTGAATTGTTCTCGTCTACAACTTCGATGACGCTCAATCGACCGATCCGATGATGTTGAGGAAACAGATCTCCTGGATCGTAAACGTGAGCGCTTACTTCCCTTTCGTGGAGACACGTTGACGAAACGTGAGTTATCCCACTTCTGAAAGTTGTAATAAAACAAGTTAGTTAATAGTTTTATCTTTTTTTTTTTTCTCAAGTAATGAAACTACATTCGCAAGTGTCCGATAAGGATACAGTAATTAAATTGCTTAAACAATTCAAATGCTTCTAAACTCTGGAAGGTGACTGCTCAGCGTCGTCCAAACCTCGGCACAGCCTCATACTTGATGGTACCGGCGTGCCACCTACATGTCCTTCCACGATAGTGGGCTGCTGGGCTGCCACAACTTTTCCAATCAGAACTCACGATCCTTGATCGACTGCTCATCGCTAGTACCGGTCCCGTCTTTGAAACATTACGCCAGCAGGATACAATCTGAGCGTGTTTACACAAAACACTCGGTGAACAATATGGTACACAGCCATTGTGGAACAATATGGTACACAGCCAATATGGAACAATATGGTACACAGCCATTGTGGAACAATATGGTACACAGCCAATATGGAACAATATGGTACACAGCCAATTTGGAACAATATGGTACACAGCCAATATGGAACAATATGGTACACAGCCAATATGGAACACAACCATTATGTAATAATTAATTCTTTTAATACATGGAACAATATGGTACACAGCCAATGTGGAACAATATGGTACACAGCCAATATGGAACAATATGGTACACAGCCATTGTGGAACAATATGGTACACAGCCAATATGGAACAATATGGTACACAGCCAATGTGGAACAATATGGTACACAGCCAATATGGAACAATATGGTACACAGCCAATATGGAACACAACCATTATGTAATAATTAATTCTTTTAATACATGGAACGATATGGTACACAGCCAATATGAAACACAACCATTATGTAATAATTTACACCAGTAATATATAGAATAACTTGGAACACAACCAATATGTAATTAATTATACTCCCAATATGAGTTATGTATATGGTGCACACCTAAGAGTTCGTAAATATTTAAGTAGGTATATTCATGTAAAACAATTGTATATTAATTTGTAAGTAATATATAGAATAACTTGGAACACAACCAATATGTAATTAATTATACTCCCAATATGAGTTATGTATATGGTGCACACCTAAGATGTTCGTAAATATTTAAGTAGGTATATTCATGTAAAACAATTGTATATTAATTTATGACTTGTCAAACAAGAGTGTCAAAAAGCCATTTCGACAACATAATTATTAAAATCTACTAATACATGCCAGATCGTCAAATGTGTAATGTTTGATACACACCGCCTTAGTTAATAAATAAATACACCAATATTTGATGAAACACACATCTCACACATTCAACTAAAAGATGCGCCTACAACATGCAACAATTCATATATATATACAATATTGAATAATTAGTTACCCAGCTGTAATTGTCAGTAACTCTAACGTACCTACTTGTACTATTCTCCCTAAGAAACTCACACTCCGGTGGCGACACTAAATATTTTCTCTCCTCAGGAAATGCACGCGTCTCGACCTCGTGACAGCACTCACTTACTTGCACTCTTCTTTTTTTCGTTGTCACTGTCACCTATATGTATATCATAAGCCTACTTCAAAACGTTTATTAAAATGTAGAACAAACCCTCGCCATTTTAATACATTTCCATTTACTAACAAAATAACAAACTTAACCAAAAAGACAACAATAAAAGAATCCCTAACAAATTTGCCCTCACTTACCCAACAAAATTGTTCTTAGAAGAAAAGTTTTTTGAAAATAGAGAAAAACGACAATAATAAAACCACACAATAAATCTAACGTCAAAAAGCTTAATGACAGATCCATAGACAAAACTTTGACAGAACAATGCAAAATGATGTAGGTACTGATTTTGATTAACGCCGTACGTTTAAGAATAGATTATTTGGCTGTATTCTATCTCTTTTCTATTTGAATAACGCGCAATATTAGTACTGCGATTGCTTGAACCAACGGCTAGAAGACAAACGTTTCAAGTTGAATTTGCTTTCTCTTTCTTGTATCAAACGGAAATTGTACGAAATGCATTGAATAACATATGAGTATTATTGCTATATAAATCAATTACGCATGGGTAAAGATCCGTTGGACGAATAGATATATAATCGTAATTGAAAAATACTTTAAGGCATATCATTGTCAGACAAATAAAACTAGTGAAAAACAGCCTAAAAGTGCTATAACATTTAAAAAATGCAACATTATCAACAAATAGAGAAATGTTATACAAATATAATTAAATTGCCTTTTGAAAATCAAAATTAAATTGATTTCTATCAAACACTTGTCAATATGACATGACATGTTTCTGCTTTCACTAGGTTATTATGAAGGCTCTCTCCTGCCAATGACAACTAAAAAGAGTTGATTTTGTATACATTAATATTTCTCAGTAAACGTAGTTATAAAATACACGAAAATATGACTGAAAGCAGTATATGAGGTAACTATATAATATTTTTAATAACTGTCTTGTCTGATTTTTGCCCGATGTATTTTTAGGCATCGATTATTGGAAAATAATGTCATCTACTTCTAGCATAGATGATTGCGTTTACTGCTGCTGTTGTATAAAAATAATTAAGTGGAGTCCAGTTATATTTATTTTAATGATAGTTTGCTGGTCATATTACGTCTACGTGGTGGAATTGTGTATGTTTATTGTAGAAAGTATGTGGAAACAGATTGTTTATTTGACTGCTTATCATTTTCTTTTCATCATGTTTCTGTGGACTTACTGGCAAACGATATTTACGAAAAGTGATAATATACCGGAAAAATTTAAACTGCCACAAAGTGAATATGAAGCCCTGATACACGCAGAGGATGAAGACATACAAAGACTAATTTTAAAAGATTTTGCCCGTAATTTGCCGAACATTAATTTCACTGCAAGTGGTTTCGTGAGATATTGCGAAAAATGTGTGTTGATAAAACCAGATCGTGCGCATCATTGTTCCGTATGTGGAGCATGTATTTTAAAAATGGACCACCACTGCCCATGGATAAACAATTGTATTGGATTTGATAACTATAAATTTTTTGTATTATACCTAGGGTACTCTTTAATATACACAATGTATATAGCGCTAACATCAATAGAATACGTCATACGATTTTGGCATGCAGGAAAGTTTCTTATTCAGTTCTTATTCTTTGTATCCCTCATGTTTGCAATAAGCTTGATTTCTCTATTTTGTTACCATTGCTATCTGGTTATGCATAATAGAACGACATTAGAAGCTTTGCGCGCACCAGTGATTGCCGAGGGGCCTGATAAACAGGGCTTTGATTTAGGAATGGGGAATAACTTTCTCGAAGTGTTTGGAGTTGAGCCATGTTTATGGTTAATCCCTGTTAAATCCAGTTTAGGAAACGGCTACATATTTCCACGTCGTAAAACTTTAGAAGACAGTGAATACTTATTGGCAACATATAATTACAGCGACGATGATGAAACATCGCCAGGTCCAGGAGGTTATGAACGTATTTCATGATGAAAATATGTATTTAGTTTGATAGTATTTGTTAAAATATCTGTATACGTCGGAATAAGCGCTTTTGTTCGTTATTTTGAAGAAGAAATAATATCACCCAGTAAATCCACAATATCTAATTTACTGTGGATTTCATGGAAATTTAGTTTGTAAGATTAAATAAAATCAAAGTGCTAAGCCTAGAAATTGTTTTTTTTTTATGTTCTATAGATCATGCAGGTACTAATTAATGTTACATAGCTGATGAGAAGCATGCTTAGATATGTATAGTGCAGAATCTGGATCAACGCCAACAGTCACATTGGAAATTATTGGCATCATATAAACAAAAAACCGCTGTGCTATCTCTCTCGCGGAGTATCAATTTATTCTGATGTCCGCATTGTAATTCATCAGTCATCGCCAAGGCCAGCATAAAAGCGGTGTGCTTCAGAAATATTTGGGTGATCATATTTGGAGTAGCGGCTACTGTATACATTTTCTGTCTGGTTACTTTGAATCCCAACAACCTACACCACAAATTTCTGTAGCACAGAGTTCTTTATACCTGATAAGCAAAGAATCTTAAGAGTAACCAAATGTTTGCAATTTGCAACGGATATATCACCTACATCAGCCTGCACATAAAGTCCACAACTGCCTTTCAATTTTGAATTTATAGGAGTTACAAATGTGACGAAGTTATGGATATCTGCTAGTTTAATAATGCAAAGACTAAAGAGTATACGAAATTCAATGCACAGATTGTGAACAAACCTATATGGGTCAAAGCTACAGACGAATAGAAATACGGAAAGACGAGCATAAACTAGTAATTAAAAACAGATGATTTACTTCTTCCGTCGCACAACATGTAAAATGACGGGACACTCCATAAAAATAAAAAAATAGACAAACGTCCATCAAGCATGAATAAAAGGGACGACACTCACCACCTTTTCTCAACATGGAAGTCGATCTTGTTTGAGTGCCACACCATTAAACCTAACCCGCCATTCAGCAAGAAACAAAAAACTCCTGAAGTAAAGACGAACCAAAAACAAAACCTATCGCGATCGAATAAACCGACCGAAACAACACACAGGCTTTTCTCTGCACCGAAGGTAGAAAATACGGACGTCAACACAACCACAGGATACTTCTATCATTGACAGAAGTCACTACCAGATGTGTGTGTGTATCAGTTATGTCTCTACTGGCTCGAGAAGAAGATGAAAGAGAATTCATCGAAACGTCGAAATCCCATAGATTCTTTTGTGAACTAGCTATTACGCGGATGAACACGCGGAAGAACTACGGTTCATATAAACTCTGCGGATCCTTTTGACAACGCAGATCATACCCCATCTCCTTTATGTTTCTTCCCAACAAATCGCGGTGCGTCTTGCTTCTTTCACTACCTTCCTCCATTCTTTCCTCTCATTTGTTACTGCTCTCCAATTTTTAATTTTTAGAACTCTTACTTGTTCTGCCCAAGTCAATCTTGGTTTTCCCCCTTGGTTTTCTTCTTCCTGGTTTCCGGTTCATGATTATCTTAGTGATCTCTTATTCGTTTTTCTTTTTGCACATGTCCATACCATCAAATTCCATTCGTCTTACATGCTCTAACTAAATATGTCTTCTCCTTTCAAAATTTTCTTCTCCATGTTCAACAAAGACCTGTGGTCATCCGCTCTCTCCTTATTTAGTCCCCAAATATGTCGTACTACTCTTCTTTCAAAGATTTTCAGTTGTCCGTCTTCTCTTTATGTTAAATTCATTGTTTCTGATGCGTACGTTACTATATTTTTAACTGTAGTTATTTATACTCCTAATTTCTTATTTTTACTAATTGAAGAAAGTTTTAATTGCATCGAATGCGTTATATCTTTGCTATAGTCTTTGTTTTACGTATGATCTCTCATTTGTCCTAGGTATTATCATCCCTAAATATTTGAATGTTTCTACTTCTTCAAAGCTATACTACCCTATTCTTAATTAAGGCGGTCAGTTTCTTGCTATTTCTATAAGAATGGTTTCACTCCCATTTATTTCTATTATTCCTCTCTCTTCTTGCATTTTCCTCCAATGTTTTAAATGTTGTGCGCAATTCTTTTTTATTATCTGCAATTATCACTAAATCACCGCATATACTACTACTTGGACTGAGTTTTTATTTACCGCTTCTGTACCTTTTATTTCTTTTATTATATTATCCAACGCTGTTATAAATAAACTTGCTGATAAGGCATCCTCTTGTCTTACCCCTCTGTTTACTTCAAATTTACCTGTTCTTCTTTTTCCTATTTCTATAGCAACTATTGTGTTTTGCATTGCCACTTTCATTAATTTTAGAATTTTGGGTGGTGTATATATGTTCCTGAGATCTTTATATAATCCGTTTCTTCTTATTTTATCAAATGCTTGTCTAAATTCAATAAATAATGTATCTATCTAAAAATTATGCATGTGACACAGATACATGCATTATTTTTTTCCAATATTTACCTCGTCACATGTTGACCGACCTTTCCTAAAATTAAATAGGAACTCTTCTAAATTTTATTCTGCGTGCTTCATTAATCTCTCTAAGGTATCGTTACTATTATGGCGTCACACCATTCCTCCGACATTCTTATCTCACTCCATACCCTTGCTATTATTTGATGTATTTTGTAGTACATCAGTTAAAATTTGATCGGATCCGTCTGCTTTTCTCTTTTTCATCTATGCTATTACTTCTTCCACCTCTTCTAGTCCAGATATTTCCTCCAAAGTACTTGTGCTCTATGCTTGGTATGCTTCCTCCCATCTATCTTTATCGGCTCCATACAGCTCTTTTAAATGCTGTTATTTTATTCTCCTTTTATGTTCTTCAAATATTTGTACAATGGCAAGGTATTATTTCTCCTATATTCTTGATCAATGTCAGACATTTTCTGGTTTGTCCATTCATTTTTCTTGTACATAATTTATTTATGCGCTATGTAATTCTTGCTTTGGTTTTCTTCTCTGTTACCAGTTGACATTCTTCATCAAACCAATATGCTGTTGGTTTATTTCCTCTGTATCCTATTATCCCTATCTGCCGCCTCTAACACTGCTTTCCTGATTGTCTTCCATTCGCCTTCTGTAATTATTTCTTTTCTTTCTCTTGCTACTAACTGTTCTACTTATTTTTCATATTCTGATCTTTTGCTGTCTATTTGTCGTTAGTTAACTTTAATACCAAATACAAAGAGTTACAAATAATGGCTGGAAAATCTGAAGACGCGCTACGTACAGAAATAAAATCAAATATCGGGCTCGCGTTTCACCACAGCAATAAACCATCCAATTCCGAAACCTCGTTTAGATCTGTAACGACATTTGCTGTGATTTAGATGTATAGAGCAAGGTAATGTAATTACGCGCCGGGGACAACATGCTGTGAAGAGGCCCACAGAACTACAAATATTAATAGAGTTGCAACGCAATATGCACGCATCACCGACCAGACAAATTGTTTTATAAAGTGATTACGCGACGGCAGTTATCGGCTGCCTGCCATAATGTTGCGCGATATTCTGCTGCTGAAGATAGGATTGGAGTACTTGTGTTCACGTTCAATTGCCGTAGGGGAGAGATACATCGTGCACGCACAGATTTACACCCTCTCTTTCTACATTTCATGATGTACAAGCGTACTCCTTTTTATGATATTCTCTTGCACAAGAGCGATTACAGTGGAGAGTATTTTTCTTAATTAAACGATGATTTAATGGGGTTAGTTTTTCTAATTCTAGTTTGCTAATTCTTTCCACTCACAATGGATTATGCTCTATACCATTCACTTCAACATCCAACGTTTCTTATGATTTCACTCTTAGTCTGATTATCTTCTACACAGGATAATGTAGGATAATATTTATTTATTTATTATGACCAACAGCATAATCCTTCAAGGATTACATGTACCATTAGCGACACGCATCTTGTCCGGTCAGTCGCTGTATATCCAGAGCCGAGCCACATTCTATCGATGTCACTTTATCGAGTTTATTTTCTGATTACATCAGATACTAAATATATGCTTACTTAATAATGAACAACTGATATTTCAATATTATGTTGTATTTTCAATAAACTTGTAGTTATTTTTAATATATTTTTCATGGTTAATCTATAGCTAATATTAATAAGAGTATTTTACTTAATAAAATATACTAGCAATAAAAGCACGATGTAACTTTGAACGCTTATATTCTTTCTCGTCGGAAAAACGTAATTTGAGATCGTCCTCGAAATGGAGAAATCTGGAGCAATTTACGTAATACCTAATATCATCTCTAAAAAGCAACAATAAAACGGGAGTAAGATGGCTAACCTGTGGTACGCTAGATCTTACTAGAATAAGATTAGTCTTATTAGCGTCTTATCTAACACTCTATGACCAACAATAAATAGGACTGAATCCAGAGCTGCGAGGATCTAAAATCCAGTAAGAAAGTTGATGAAGGCTTTGGTAAGGTCTATATAGATTGAATGTTCCTGGCAGCCATTCTCCAGGGATTCCGAAATGAAATAATGATAAAGTAAAAGATTGGTTACATTAATCGTATCAGTACTACCCAGCAAATTGATGGAGGATATAACTGAGGGTCTTGACAATCAAGACAAGATTGCCGCAAACTTATGTGACCTCAGCAAAGTCTTTGAGACAGTAAACCATTCGATTTTATTGCACAAGCTGAGTTATTATGGTGTAAGGGGTATTCCACTTCTGCTTCTAGAATCGTATCTTACGAACAGATACCAAGAAGTGTACTTTAAGGGGGTGCGGTCCGAACGTAAAGTGTTAGAATCTGGAGTGCCACAAGGGTCAATATTAGGACCCTTGTTATTTATAACGTACATTAACGACCTGCCAGAAAATGTTCCACGATCCAGAACTATCCTGTTCGCAGATGACACGACTACAATAACAAAAGCAAGATCTGAAGAAGGCCGAGGACACGGGGTGCAATGTGCGGTTAAAGAGGCGAATTATTCGTTTACAGCTAATAATATCAAGTTACACGAAGATAAAAGCAGGCAGTTACTGATAAGGACACACAGCACGCAGGGAGAAAAAAACACCGTTGATTTCTTGGGGCTAAAATTAAACGACCTACTTACGTGGAAAGACCATGTGGACCATGTAATATCCAAAGCCTCAACAGCGATATACATGCTCAGACAATTATACCCAGTCTGTGACTACGACGTCCTACGAGCTGCATACTTCGCCAGCTTCGCCAGCGTTGCAACCTATGGAATACTGATATGGGGAGCCAGTTCGGAAATGGAAAGGGTTTTCCTGAAACAGAAAACAGCAATTCGGGCCTTGTACGGTATCTGGGATCAGACACACAGCTGTAAAGATCTCTTTAAACATAGTGCCATACTTACAATTCCATGTGTGTACATACTTTCTTGTGTCAAATATGTTCTGGCAAATCGCAATAAGTATGCAGACCATCAGCATCACCTTCATGACACCAGCAGTAAGAACAAATTAATGCTGCCTTACCACAGGATGCGTAAGAGTGAAACAAGCACAAACTGCAGCTGCATAAAACTTTATAATAAGATCCCGTCCAGTGTCACATTACACCCGCCCGGATATGTTCTGCGATGGTTGAGAGCTTTACTTATAGAGAGGACTTTCTATTCAGTAGCAGAATTTTTAAAGTGTGATTTACATTTACATTAAACTCTTAAAATTATTTATTTATTATCCAATTTTAACGTTTGTGTTTGTCTTTCATTCATAAATTCAAATATTTAAAACTATTGACATGTATGCTATACAGGAGATATTTTACTTATGTATATTCATATATATATCCTGACATTGTACTTACTAACTGTAACTACATACCTTATATATACAATATACAATAATATGGCCACGCACAAAACCATGTCATTTCGAGATTATATTGGAGACCAGGGAGATTTGAGTGCTTTGCTTAAACCTGGTAATAGAGTAATTAGAGAGTACTTTGAATTTAAGTGTGCGGTGTTGATTTCGTGTGAATGTCAAGAAACGATAATAAAACTAGGCTCTTATTTCACAAATTCTATTAAATAAAGGTGCGACCGGTTTCGTACTTATAAATACATCTTGAGGCCAGTGATAAATAATTTTGGCCTAACAATGTACTTATAAGTATGAAACTTGTCGCATTTTTATTTAACAGAACTTCGTGCAGAGAACACTCGGTTTTGTTATCCTTTGTCGATATTTTGAACGTCGGAATAGTTATCTGACAATCAGCTGTATTACAAAATCCGATTTCCATAGTTGCGGAAAAAATACAGAAGAAAGAGAAAAGCGATTTATTATTATAACGATGGTCACTTGCAGTTAATGGCTTAATTTATAGTAGTCCCCTATATTCTTAAAATCAATGTAACTGCTGCTTCTTATTTTGTAGATGTTCCAATCTTATCTAATTTACTATTAGAAGCTATAAACCCTTTGACAATTTAAAAAGATTGAAGACCATTTACTGTGCCTTTGTTATGAGTACATAGAATAGTGTTCTGCAGTATGGTTAGCATACTATGTATCTCATCTTCATTGAACGTATTTACCGGCAGTTTTTGTATGTTGTATACTTGATTGATTATGATTCTTTAAAAAACTGGCATGAATTTATTTACGCTATAAATGGATTCGATGACTAAAGTGATCTCCTATTTAAAGACAACTTTCTTGTCACGTTAGGTCCATCACAATTTCTAATCGGTTTGTAAAAGTCGCCTAGATTAAAGAAGTGCAAACTAGTTGACACACATTATTCTAAATATATTTCGTGTTTTCTAACTTCATGTACTTCGCTTATTACTACACTACGTAAGCTTTTCTTACATTTAAGTGTGTATTTGTTTACTTATTAATGTCTTACTCTAGACAAGTCAGTGCCGATAACATTTTTTGCAGAGGTACAACTGAGACTGCTACAAAAAGACCATCTGCCATCTAGATCAGGAAGTTGAGAAGACTACGTCACCGTGACTGCATAACGTCCATGGCGGAGGGCGGAAGCCTAGCCACTAAGGAAACAAGGCAGAAGGTGGAAGTCGAACCACTGAGGATAGTAAGCAGAGGGCCCTGGATAGATAAAAACCTCGACAAGATTCTAATATGCAACCGCAGATCTTGAAGAATCTCAAGAGTAATTATAGCGATGTAGCATCAGGATTACAGATACGGAAAAGATTCGTGAGTGTGATGGATGAGGCCCCGAGTAGAAGCACTAATCCCTTGCAGTTTTCAATTTACGAAAATCGTCGTCAGTGGATTAGAGCAGTCTTATGGATGACCCGCCACAACGAAGCAACTAAGACTTGGCTCGTGGGAGCTGTAGCATCCATGGTGGATCATTGGGAAGGCGCAGATTTGACTGCAGTTGAATCCAATGACCTCCCAAAGAGACAAAGAGTGTTAGCCATAATTTCAGGAAAGAAGAATGAATAGAGCTAGTTAGGACACTTAACACACTCACAATAATAGTAACTTCATGGCCATAAGACATCTCAATGGCCAGATAAGGGTTATCCGAGCAAACCTTCAACATAGCAAGCATCACTAACACTTGCTGTAGCGACGAAGAACTTCGACTTCGTACTCTTCGTACTTCGTACAGGAACGCTGGGGTCACAGAAGCAAGAAAAGTGGTTTGAAGGGTATTTGAAAGAACGTCTGGAGTTCCCAGAACCAGCATATTAGTTAAAAAAAAATCTTTTAAACTTAAACTTTTGTTGCACAGACTTGGCCGCGCATATCGTTTTTTTGATCACCTTGATTTACCACCAACCGAAATATCATATTTTGCGCATTTAGCATTCAAAATTGCCTCTCAAATAAGTAATTAACAAATTTTTCTTTCCTTAGGTTCCAATTTACAAATATGATAGCGTACGCATAACATTAAGTACAATAGATGCCTAGTAAAAAAAATGTTAATCACGTTTCGGGATTAGCATGTGTATAATTTTAGTTCTGTAGCGCTTTATTTATTTATTATTGCTTTTCCATTAGCCATTTAATCAAATGGAAACAAATTACTATTACATAACTTCTACGGATGTTTATCTTCCTAGGATTAGCGAATTTTATTTTCGCAACGTACAAACAAGAACACTTCTTGCACAAACGCTCTGCCGTTCTATGAAACATAATATGAGAAAGTATTCTGGATTTATTGCGCACGGAACGGCTCCCATAAATCACGTAGAATTGATGATTGCAGAACTCGACTCGGATTTTATGTCAGTTTTCCATGCCTCGTTCAACACGCTCCTTTTTCACGATCACAATGTCAGTTTGTTGCAAATATTTTATGTCTTTTCCATTCCCGTATAGGCGCATTCGCAGTTACACATATAGGAAAATAAGTGCCCGATTTTATATCTGAAATTCACACACATGTATGTTTTTCTTATAAACTGTCTTTTATTAATATTACTTAACTCTTGGTTTGTATCTATTGGAAATAGTAACACAAAAAAAACAAATCAGCTTCTTTGTAAGAACCCTATCGATGATGATCTCATCGTAGGATAGTCCATTTTCTTTGTTCGAGCTTATGACTCACGCGCTCTCCAATATACCTGCCCGTACGGTTTACCTAACAGAGTTAGTTTTTAGTTAGTTATTCGTCGATGTTCTTAGTAGTAAGATCGTGTTAATAAAACTGCGTTATTGGAAATTGTATTTTTAATTCCATAAGCCCTAATAACCAACAGTAGTAACAGTTTGAAGCCCTGTAAAAATCTTTGGCGGACGCTATCCATGAAAATGTAGTAAATTACGATTATTGCGATATTAACTAATGTTTGTGACGACTTTTATCAGTTTGATGATGGCAGCAAGTGGAGCTAGCGAGCTTCTACCCCTTCTATATTTAAATGGCATTAAACATATGCAAAATATTACAAATTATGATCCAGCATAGCAACTACAAATTAATAAGCACCATAACAAAGCTCTCATATGTTTATTAAACATACAAAGTATCAATAACTACACTGTGTACCAACCTCAATACTTGCACCCAACATGTATTCGAAGTGGACTGCTGGGATCTAGATTTGCCTGCAGTAATTCCAAGCGATTTTCACTAAAGTTAAGTTGCGCATCAAACAAGATGCCTAAAGGTACGGTCTATCTGCAGCGATTACTCGAAGCGAATAAACGCTTACGAGTAAACGCGGCGATTAGTCGTTCAGGCATGGTCTCTATTCCAACGATTAGTGGAAGCGATTCATTCAAGTGTGACTCATTATTAATAGTAAATGTGTTTTGTGATGTAGTGTTGTTCTTTGTAATTTGAAAATAATGATGAACAATATGGTATTAGCTGCAATAGCATTAGGTAATAGAAGAAGAAGAGGAAGAAGAACTAGCTTTATTGACTACCATCTGTAAACCACGATGTCAAACGAACAAAATTTGTCTCAATAGGATGATTGATGTTGGTGCTTATAGCAAAGAAGGAGATGGTATAACATTTCAAAGGATTGCTATTTACCAACTCGTACACAGTAACAACTTTTTACCAGAGCCGACCGTTTCACCCAGGACTGATATTGTTCTAACTCACGTCATTGTCGGGGACGAAGCATTTAAACTAAGTGAAAATGTTTTAAGACCTTATGCTAGGGATCAACCTATGGCAAACAGGGAAAAGAAAATATTTAATTATCGTCTGAGTCGAGCTCGAAGAACTTTGGAAAATGCCTTTGGCATTTTATGTCAAACTTTTCGTATATTATATACACCTATTGCAACGTGCCCAACACTCATATAGATGACATAGTTATGGTTTCGTGTTGTTTGGGAGGTTCACGTACAGCTAATCAAGAAGAAGATGATATTGATATTGAAATGTCCAGCGAAAATGTGAAACCTTTACGTCACACAGGTGGAAACACCTCGGCAGCCGTATTTCAAAACAGAAATGCTTTTAAAGACTATTTCAATAGTAGATTTGGAACTGTTGGTTGGCAGATGAGGCACATTACTTAGTAACCTTTATTAATAAAAGTAATAGAACCAAATTGATAAAAGCGTACTATCTTTACTAGATATTTGTGCTACTGAATAAATTACGACTTCGTTAATCAATGTTTTATCTTCTTCTTTTGTAAACCGTAATCTGTGACCTTTATTATATTTCGCCTTATTTTAATAATAATATTCAAAAATTCAACAGGCAAAACACACAACTTGATACTACATACAACTTCTGGTACTGCGATTAGCAAAACGCGCGCGTTTAAGTTGCCTCCGAAGCAAGTCGATTTTGAGACGCGGCGTCTTCCTACGACTTGTAGCGACTTGTCGCAGAAAATAGACCACTCACGTGCACACGCATAATCACCAACCAGCGCGACTTATAGCTACGTCTAGTCGTGTCGATTAATCGCTGCAGATAGACCGTACCTTAAGTCCTTCACTCTATCGTTCCTTGGCCCACGTGCAGTATCAATGGTGTAACTGTAATGCATGGGATTAATTTGTTTAGTAAAAGATACAATTACACACTTAAAAAGATCTTATTATTTTTGCAATTTTCCAAAGTAATATCTGATATTGTTGTTTGTTCTGAAATTATAACTTGTAGGTGTTATTTCAAAATGTGCTGTAATGAATAAAGCAGGATGATGAGAATCTTCAGGTACGAATGGCACTGAATCCCTCACCACAGTAAACTCACCATCTAAGTTTGCAAAGATTAAATCAAGTAACCTGCCGTTGCTGTTTCTAATATTGTTCAGTTGTCGAAGCTAACGAACAGCACTAGATTTACGGTCATTCGAATCGTTCAGAAATGAAGAGGCATTAAAAGAATCGATTATCTAAAGCCATTGTTACGACGCGGAATGCTCATTTTAACTGGAACTCAATAACAACTTCTTTTTTTTTTAATAGTTGGGGTGTCATTTTCTTACCTCACGATTAGTGAATTTTAAAAGTTATTTAAATAGAAAATTATTGGCATTAGGGTTTGTTACCAGTAATAAACAAACGGTCTTTAACACAAAGGATTAAAGTTATACAGGTTGAATTTGTTGGAATAACTGAAAATATAGTAAAATAATGGAAAGTACATTGCAAATTTTTTGAGTACAAACAAAGAAGCAAAGTCAAAATTTACCTATAATGAATAATGAAAAAGTTCACCTATGATACGCGCTTATATGTGACACCATAAAAGTTAGGCATATGTAGGTGATACATAGATACTTAGGTAGATACATGTATGTGCATATAGCTGCACGTCCTTCCCAATATTATTTCATTTCTATCGGAAATAGGTATTGAGACGTCAAACGCACTCGAAGGCATTTTTCATTTTAGATTATTGGTTTTGTATAACATGCGAGAGATTCCATCGAACATCGATTCGTCGGCATACTTCGAATATCCAAGACGTTCCCTCCGCAATACACACGCTAGCAGTAATGATAGCGTTGTAACAGGAGTAGCAATTCGAATAGAAGAATAAAAATAACATCCGTACCAACATACACTTAGATAAATACATGTAGAGCACATGTACGACATGAAGGCACCCGCTTTTGTAGACATGCCTTCTCCTTCCCCAGAGTCTTCTCAGGAGAAAAAAAAAAAACATTCAAATTCATTCCGCATGAGGAGATTCCATCATGGCCGCTCGACTGTAGCAATCGCTCGCGGCCGTTTTGCATGTCTTTTGCGGGCGACTCTCTTCGCTGCTTCCTGTTTGTTCCGGCGGCTACCGACTATCGAGACTATCCTTATTCTTTGGATAATAATTTATTCGTGTGTCACGACGTACAGAACGAACGTTACTGATGCTATCTCAAAGCTGCGGTGACTTTTATGTATTCATAAGTATTTATAATCTGACATTTGATTAGTGCGTCATGTAATGTAGGCTAAAGTATAAGAACTGCTACTTTTTAATTATGGTAACAGCCAAATGATATATCTATTAACTCAACCATGTAACTCATATGTATATCTAATGTATGCATTTCGTCAGATGCCTTATTCATTATCCCTTCATGGCAACTTGACCATGAAATAATCCAATTACATGCAAATGTACTGCATCGCAAATGGGTTGCATTTGCACAAATAGTTTGCCTTTGTTAATAATTTTTTTTTAATTATTAATTCCATTAATTCACCTAATAGGTTCGCATAAGCATATTAAATATCAACACAGTGGTGTCAGTACACAAAAACATGCCGAAAACGTAACGGGCTATACCGATTGCACTTATACAATATACACACTAAAAAATATTACACTTTTCCTACGGAAAATTCCAGTAATGTATAGGGTAAATTTACCGAAAATTGGGAAATTTTCTATAAAACTTTAGGTAAATTTCTCAATTTTTGGTAATTTTACCTTACACGTTACAGGAATTTTCCGTAGGAATTACATATATTTTTTAGTGTGTACCGTATGTCCGCAGATTGAGGTTACAAGAGGAAAAAAATCGGTATTTTTGATTTTACGAAAGAAAAAAAATGTTAAAGGAACGATTTTTAATTACTTTCATTTGTGGCAAATGAACAAATTCAGATTTTGATGAAACTGTACAGACCAAGTAACTACCTTGTAATGATACAATTTGTTCCAGCTGGCAAGTCGTCCCATTTTAGGGCACAGGCCCTTCCTAAAGTTTTCACGCTTATTATTTTTTTGTAAATATCTCGGCAACTATAACAGGTATTTTCTTTTTCTTATAAGACAATTAGAAATATATACTTCGGTATACGTAAACAAAAATAATGAAGATTGGCAAAAATCAAAAGGATGGAAGAATAAAGATAGGGGACTATGAATTTGAGCAGGTGGATAGATTCAAGTACCTAGGAGTGATGTTATCAAAAGACAGAGACAATAAAATAGAAACTACAGAAGGAAAAATGATAGTAAATAAAGCTTACCATGCTAATAAAAAACTTTTAAGAAGTAAGCTACTTACAAAGAAAACTAAATTAACAATTTACAAAACATTGATAAGACCGACGATGACGTATGCAGCAGAAACAACGACACTTACAAAAAAAGACGAAGAGGACTTAAGAATCGTGGAAAGAAAAATATTGAGAACAATTGTAGGACCTGTGAAGATAGGAGATAATGAGTACAGAATAAGAAGGAACGATGAAATAGCACAAGAAGCAGGACCGGGAGCAGTAATATATACGATGTTGGAGTGGGA
The DNA here is from genome assembly GCA_949128085.1 of Cetonia aurata. Taxonomy (NCBI): domain Eukaryota; kingdom Metazoa; phylum Arthropoda; class Insecta; order Coleoptera; family Scarabaeidae; genus Cetonia; species Cetonia aurata. The sequence continues at coordinate 8,842,208 of OX421885.1, forward strand.
ACCGGGAGGAAAAAGAGCAAGAGGAAGACGAAAAACACGATGGTTGAAAGAGGTGGAAGATGATCTGAGAGAGGCCGGATTTGGCAAATGGAAGAAGAAGGTAGGGGACAGAAACTTATGGAGAGAAATAGTGAGAGCGATTTAGAAGACAATGGGGATTGATCCACTCCAATCTGAAATGGATCTAGAAAGCTTATATAAGCGGCACAACCCCACAAGGGATGTTAAGCCATCATATATATATATACTGCTGTGGTCTGGCAACCCGGTTTGCGTAAATTCAGTTTCTTTTTATTCATTCCGTTATGCGGTTGTCAATGTTGCGAGAAATTTCAAATTGTTTTATTTTTATATAAGAGAGTTAATGTTTTGGATTGTTTAATTTATTGTTCAGTTGTTTATATTAATTTCATTCTGTTGTACATTTTGCTTTCACTGGTATTGTATATATTGTTTTGTTTTTGCACAGATCTTTGTGCGTTGATTCGCACACATCGGAGAATTTTATACATATAGGATTGTATTAACCGTGTAAGGTCAGTTCCCTGATAACACGTGTAAGTAGATATATAAAATTTGTATTTCATTTCTGCCAGTTGGAGATTTTTGCTTTCAAGCATTGAATTCACGTTTTTGAATTTATATCGTTCATCAAGGATATCATTTGATAATAATTGATATTGTATTTTTGTGTACACAATTTAGATATAAGATCTGTTATTATTTTTACGTGCAGGAAGATATTTTTAAGTTTAAAGAGTTAATTTTTTGTTCGTTGTAAATTTTCTGATTTGTAATTATTTGCTAATCACCTCGGGTTGGGTGAACAAAAACATTGTGCTTGTGTTTATTTTTCATTTATTTAAATTACTTGAATCTTTAACGTTTAATTTAGTTGTTTAAATATTGATTGACCACGTGGATTGAATTGAAGAAAAATTATTATCTTCCTGAACGATTTTTTTTATCTTTTGCCTTGTTAAAGGATTTTGAATTGTCCTTTTGTAATTTAAAGCCAGCAGTTTTACTTCGACCAGGATCATATGTCCAAGGTTTTTTTTTCTGCAAAGTTTGTAATTAATATTTTTTTTTCTTTTTTTTATATATAATAAAATTATTGTATTTACGTCATTCAAAATTTTTTTATTTTTTGATCAATCCTTTTAAATTTCTGGAAAATTTATGAAAGTCAGATGTTTTATCACCCACATTTTTCTTTTCAAAATTGAAACCCTGAGATTAATTGTTCTTTTGCGCCTTATAAAAATTGTTATCATTTGAGCTAGCTAATTTAATTTTTCATTTGACATTTTCGTTGGTACATTCAGTACACAACAATACGTAAACTATTTTCGAAAAAAAAAATATAGTGGGAGCTAACGGTAACTTGCATCCCCCAATTTTATTTATATATTTTCTTTTAGTTACAAAAGATAAAGTACGTAATTACATAGTATTGATATATCGTATTTATCCCTTCTTCTGGTACTATTTTTTTTCTTTTCTTTAAAATACATATTGAATAACACTTCACGGCCAATTTACTTTTATTGGGCACTTGGTCGTTTGAATTCAGTAATTTAGTGTGGCATATAAGCGGGTCACTTGACATGAAACATTTATCAAAACAAGTTTCGAATAATCTAATTACCTTCTACATTTGTTGTTTACACTATACAAAGCAAGATCGGTCAAGTATAACGTCTATATTTAATTATAATATTAGGTATCATCTTTGTACAGCCCAAAAGACTATAACTGTGAAGTATTGCTCACTAAACTAAAATTTTGTGCTTTCTAGGCCACCTTAAACTTCATATACCATATCCAAGTTGTTAAAGTACCTTAGAAAGACATTTCTCAAAAGCTAATCTTTCCAAAAAATTACACACTTGTTTCTCATAAGAGCTCGACATTAGCACAGAATGTACTCCACTCCACCTCTAGATACAGCCAACATTATCAGTGGCCGCGATTCAAACTATCATCTCTTTCCATTAACTAGTAAGAAAGAAGCAATTATTGCACCATCACTGCCAATGACAGGGTCCTGAAGTAACTCTGTAGCACTCTCTTTTGCAAGCATTCCAGCCTTCCACATTTCCTTGAAGAAGTGAATATCGAAATACTTAGATAGTCGTTGCATGCTTTCAGAAAGGACCATTTTCAGCAGCCTATTCGCTATTCAGACATGATTATGTAGCGATTGACTCGTTATGTAAAAAAGGTAAAATGCAATTTAAAATTAAGTTCATAAATTTGAACAAATAAATATTAAAAAAATCTATTTCACGAGAACAATTTGGAGTAACTCCTAAACTCCAACAAGAAGTATCATCTTAAGTTTGGCAATTTAAATATCAAATCATCGTATGCGGGCACGTTTCCCATTACGTATGTAAACTCATAATTTTCATTGGAAAAGCAAATAAGTATTCTGCATGCAAATTATTTCCGAAAAGAATAACAATCCCGCGGGGGCCACGGTGAGCCAGGCTATAGAGAACTTCCAGGAGGGTTGGCGCGATTCTTCTGATCGATATATGTAAATTCTATAAATGTAATTCAATATTTAAATTACCAAACCATCATAAAATTGCAAATGCGACCAACTATAAAACGACGAAAGATTTAAAACGGAAAGAACTTTTTTCCGTTCGCCCGCCGCTTGTTTATTTCCTGTTCCGCAGAATAAACTTGTTTTTCATGTCGCGGAAACAGGACAAAAAATTTACATCTCAAACACTTTATTTCTTACATTATGAAACCATGTAATGCATACTAATATAGCTTTTGCATGTCTTTGTGATATGTATTTTTTTGGAACCACCATGCGTTTGATTCTGGTATGTATCTAACTCCATGATGATTAAGACCTGAAGTAAGTCATTTAAATTCTAAGTAAGTAAAATATTCTTGATGGCGTCTTCAATATACCTCTGAGCGAGCAGTCGAAGATTGTGGGATACGCGGACGACATCGCACTGCTCGTTGCCGCAAATGATGAGTATCTGCTGATGGCACGTGGAAACAAAGATCTGCAAAAAATAAATAAATGGATTAAGGAAAGTAAGCTAATGCTGGCACCCGAAAAGACAGAGGCCATAATCCTAAAGGGAAAGAGAAGGAGAGAGCATGTGCATTTTTACCTGGAAGGTGTTCAAATCCAACCGAAGAACAACATAAAGTATTTGGGAGTAGTTTTAGATCAGAGGCTCTATTTCGGCGAGCACGTCAAATATGCATGTAGCAAAGCGGAGGAAAAAACCTCTAGGTTGGCACGCATTATGCCAAATATAGGAGGGCCGAGCAGTGAAAAGCGCTTGTTGCTTAGCGGAGTCACGCATTCTGTTCTTCTGTATGGAGCGCCGATTTGGTACAAGGTCCTAGAAAAAAAAATATATCGAAATATGTTCGAGAAACAACAAAGAAGGATACTATTAAGAGTGGCGTCGGCTTTTCGAACAACATCACTCGAGGCACTTCAAGTGGTAACTGCGACCGTCCCAGTGGACCTTATGGCATGGGCAAGATGTTATGCCCACGAAAATGGAGGACTAGAAGCCCGCGCTGAGGCGGACCGACTGGTAGTGAACATGTGGCAGGAACGTTGGAACAAAAGTGTAACAAAGGCACAATGGACAAAGGAACTTATTCCGAATATAAGAGAATGGCTCACCTGTAAATTTCGAAGACTTGATTATCATTTGACACAGTTTTTGACCGGACATGGCATATACCGTTTCTACGCTAAAAGATTTGGGAAGGATAACTGCAGCGACTGTAGATATTGTGGACGAGAAGACACGGTCCGACACACGATTTTTGAATGTCATAGGTGGAATGAGATCAGAAGGGAAGTAAATACTAAACTTAATATACATCTGTCCGAAGAAAATATAATAGCTGAGACGTTGAAATCCGAAAGAAATGGGCAAATGGTACAAAACTTGATTAGAGTCTTAATGAGCGCTAAGGAGATAGAGGAAAGAGAAAGGCAGATATAAACTATGGGATGAGCTGACTGCCGAATTGTGCCTGATGTGATATCTGTTAAGATGGTTCCGGGCCCAAGTCGTGGCGAAGAGGGGGAGGTTTAGTGGGTAGGCTGGTCCTCCTCCAAAAAAAAAAAAAAGTAAAATATACTTAGAGCAGTTTTACATAGTTTGTGTGCTGAATTGAGGTTAGTAACAAAACAACATTCGAAGCTGAGGATGCCACAATTCATGACATGTCCAATTCCCGCCGAATATCTGTGTTGCCAGTGAATTTTTGAACACATTATTTGATACAAAATCTTCTTTCAGATGCGATCTGAAACAGCGGTTGAACAGCATGGTTTCTTTCGTGTTAGATCGGTGAAATCTAACTTATTAATAATATACTCTGAAGATCTCTGGAGGACTGTCAAGTAAACGCTATATAGGTTATATGCATATATAGATTTTTCAAAGGCCTTCGATTGAGTTAATCATGATATCCTTTTAAAGAAGCTTCATATGTTTGGGGTGAATTTCTTCTTATATAATAGGCCGCAGTTTGTGTTTTTACCGGGGTGCTTATGACGACCTGTTTCAAGTTATATAATGGTGTTCCGCAAGAAAGTAATTTGGGATCTTTACTCTTTATGATATTTATAAATGATATTACTACTCACATAATAATCTCTAAATGTTATTTGCTGATGATTATAAAATTTATAAAAAAAATTGCATCTGATGCCGATTGCCTGATTTTGCAGGATTATCTTGCCAATATATCTAACTGGTGCGATAATAATTTGTTGCCGCTGAACTTTAGCAAGTGCTTTATAATTACCTTTGCTATGATGAAAAATGTAATTAGTTATGATTACTGCTTGGCTCCTTTGCCAAGAGGATTTTCAGTTAAGGATTTGGATGTGATCTTTGACACCGGTCTTAATTTTTTCCGAGCACGTTCGTTGCGTTATGAACGAAGCATTTACGATCTTAGGTTTTCTTAAATACAATGCGACTCTAAAAGATGAAAAATTAACTGAAAAATTCTTATAACCATATAAGAAATGAATTTAAGATATATCCCCCAAATTACAGGGTGAGATAGCTATGTTGAATATTGTTTATAAACTTTCCTATTCTTTTATCTTCATGTGAATCTTCTGTTTTATTTGAGCTAAGTCATTTTAATCGTGCTTTTTCATTCAATTTTACTCGGCATTTCTGGTCACACCATCCCTTTTCGTTAGTTTTCTTTTCTCTTACTATAGTTTCTGCTGCTGCTTTTTCTATATATGTTTTAATGCTAGTCCACTCAGTATTCACATTTTTCTTATCTTTCTTTATATCCCATTTTAATTTAGATTTTTTTTTTGTTATTGGTTTCTTTAGTATTTGCTTTATTGTTGCTGCAACCATGAAGTGACCAGAATCTGCACTACGATCCTCTATACGATCTTGTGTCTCTTACCGATTATTGCCTTCATCTGTTAATTAACACATGAACCATTTGTGTACTATGTTTCTTCTCTGGAGTTATCCAAGCTATGTTATGCTCTGTAGGGTGTTTGAACTTAGTACTACTTATAACCATATTTGTTCTTGCGGCCAAGTCGCACAGTCTGTGCCCGCTTCTGACGTCATGTAGTCCTGTTTTCCAATTAGGGCGTTAAAATCTCCTAATACTAATATCTTGTTTTCCTTGAGAATCTTTTTAATTTCTTCTTCGATTTTGCAATATGTACATTCTTTCTTTTTCGATTTTATTCGCATTCGCGGTTGGTCAATACACATTTAAGAGAGATATGTTAAGCGGTTTATCCTGAATTCTAATATACGCCCTCCTTTCATTCAATTGCCCTAAATTCTATTAATCTCCCTCTTATTTCCGAAAAACAACATAAAAGGCACTCCATACTGTCTTTGTTCTTTATCGCCTCAATGTTTAACCGAGAAGAACGACTTGACTATCGACATCTTATCTCCTGTAGGGCAGCTATACCTATTCCATATCTTTTCAACTCCTCTCCTATTTCCATCATTCTTCCTGCCACAAGCAAAATTCTGACATTTCAGCTGCTAATTTTTATTTCATTTCTCTTGTTTCTTTCCTTCCTACTTCTTTTAATAATTCTTTCCACTGTATCACTATTTACTTTCTCGCATTCCATCTCATTATGTCCATTTTCTCTCCACGTCATCTTATATTGTTTTTTCTGTACTACTGGAAAAATCACTAAAAGTTTTTTGTCTGTTCTTTTTCTATTGTTTCTGTCACCCTGTTTCATCAATCATAATCAGTTTGTTATGACCTATCTTCGCTGCACTGCCCTCTATTCTTTTCTGCTTTGCTATTTCTCTCATTTGCCTTTGCTGCTCCCTTTCATTCCTTGTTAAATTATCATTAATGTATATTCTTTCGTTTCTTGCATTTTTTCAATTAAACTTATTCCTCATGATTTCTTCTTTGTTTCTTTGATCCGTAAGCTCTATTAAACAGCATTTATGGCCAATTTTGTTAGCATAACTTTTATTATTTGCTAGTAGTTAATTTTTTCCGGTAGATGTTATTATTATCTCACAATGAGTTCGATGTTAAACAAAGAGTAACGCCGTCCAAATACATTATATTTCCACTTTTTGGTGTAGGAACTTTACAACTACATGCGGTGTAGTAGAAACGTTTTAGAAAAGTGCAAATTGACAAATGTTTAGTGATAGTTTATCTGTTTCTGTAGAAAAGCTATAGCTCCGTTATTTAATTTCGTATTTCTTCTTTTGTGTGTGTATTAACGATTAAAAGAGATATTAGTTTGATGAAATACTAAGGCATTTTATTTATATTTTTACTAATTGGGTTAGTCTATAAAGCTTCAACTATGAAATTGCAATTTTATTTCTAAAGGCTACAAACTTTAGTGCCTATCTAGGTGTAGGTATAGGCAGCACACGTGTTACTATTTTAGTTGAAATTGCAATCCAATGTTAAAGTTATTATGGCAATATAATATGCGCATTCGTACCTTTATTATTCAAATTGCCACTGATATTGAAGTTATAGCCTATACGCATAATCCCATATTTTATTACGTTCACTCTATTAAATTATCGACGACCCACATCACATTATTTGACGTACTTGACATTTCTCAAACAAATAGTCAGACAACGGTCAGTGCCGTTTATTTACCAGATATTTTCAATATACATATTCCGTTGTGTGTAAACTGTATACTACAGTGGTGGCCACCCACAATAGCTGCCAGTAGTTCTAGCAGCGGGCGCACAACAGTTGTGGCCGCTGACAGACAGAGATCTCATTACAGATAGCCCAGATAAGCTTCACAAAGGCAATAGCGAACCGATTCAATATAAACAGTGGATCGGCCCTGGATATATGTATGTTGGGAAATTACTGTTATCCCAAAATCCGCCTACATATTTATGTACCCGTGCGCATATACACGCGTTTCGACGGAGAACGTAGGAACGAAACGAAGGGACGCAGAGGAAGGGATGTAAAGAGCGGACCCTTATCTGATTGTTTGAAAATTGATTTTGCATGCTGACCTCAATTATTATGAAATATGAGTTCGGACTGACAGAATATTCAGCATTTTTATACGAAAAGCTATGAATAGAACGCGAGCCAGCTTTTTCCGGGTACCGTGAATACATACAATGTGTATGTCAATCAGAATTATGCATATAGACGTTTGACATGGAAACGTAAGTTAAATGGATTTATCCCGTTTGCTATTATATGAAACACAGCCACAACCATAGATTTTTTTTTATATGAAAAGAATTAAATCAACTGACACATACTAAAAAAAAAAAACAAAAAAATATTTTTATATTTTATTATGAAACAAATTGCAGTTGGTTATTATTATTCATTTTACTGATATTTGCTTTCCTTTAACGTTCACTGACAGAAGTTTTGCCCACTAAAAAAATCCTTTTTTTTTTCGCTCTAAATCATGACCTCACATCATCCTCTCACAGTCATTATTCTCATAAAAGGATAGTAAATAATTCTTTCTTCTTGAGATTACTGAAAATGGGATTATGCCTCTCCTAAACATCATGTTTAAATTTGCTGGCGTACATGTCTCAGGTTTTATTCTCCTCATGGAACTATTTCTTTTTTTTATTTTTATAAAGCAGATAGTAGTAAATGACCGTTTTTCAAATAAATAGAAAAAGAAAGGAAAGAAATCTAAAGATAAAGAATTATATATTGTATTCAAAATTACATAAAAGAAAATTTTTGCTGTATCAATGAGAACAGGCGGCTAATTTGGGCAATACTGTACTTTATTTTTATAGCTCACAATCCTTAGAGTAATGATGTTTCTTCTGAGTCTTTAGTCCTTATCAAACAAAGCATTCACCCAACCAAACAGCTTTCATGTTCTTGCACCGTATAAAGAATCTAGATCTTCTATTCTTTGTGTTTTTTAATATCATTTCTAGCTAAATCGAATGGAATAAGACAACGCTCCCCCTTAACGTGCACCTTCTTTTTTTGGGATATCTTTTGATTGCAGTCATTACGTATTGTTGTTACTCTTGTACATACTCATGAAGGCTCTTATAAACTTTAACTCATTATGTCTTTTCCTAAAACATCCCTCTACTTCATGTCTCGATAATTTGTCAAAAGCCTTTCCTATGTGCGGGAAGATTTAATGTGTTTCCCCGTTATATTTCTTGATTCTTTCTGCCACCTGTTTAAAGACGAATACTGATCATGAACACCTTCTTCCTCAACCCACTTTGGAATTTTCCTAATTGTGCTTTCAATCTTGTTATTACTCCTACTTTAAGGATTCTTTCATCAGCTATGAGAATGTGAACGTGCAAATCGACAGCAAATTCAAACCGGATACCGAAGTATGTGTTGGGATTGAAAGCATGGTTAACAAATTATATCAGAGTTTTAATTTCCTAAATATGGGAAATATTTCTGTGAAAGCGGAATTACGCCTGTAGAGATCTGATTATCTGCCCACTCTTGCATTCGGGTGTGAAAATTCTGTTTCAACAAAGCGACTGGAAAGTAAGACACAAATCGTAAAAACGAAAGCCTCAGGAGAATATTGTTCGTCACAAGGATAGATCGAATATGAAACCACATATCTGTGATAAGCTAAATATAGATACTGTAGTACGATGTATAAAGCAATTTGAAGAAATAGATTTGCTGGAGATGCAGTCAAACAAGATTAAAACGAAATTCCTTTTTTATCGTCTAAGTTTCCGCAATCAATTTATTGCTTCTTGAGAGACAACTACAATAATATTGAAGAAGACTAAGTACGGATGACACGCGAAGGTTATATTGATGACTTTTCTCAGAAAAAGTTAATTTAACAAAGTTCACAAAACTGACTTTTCTGTAATACTGATTATCTCTTTTGTGGGCTCCCCGACATATCATTTCTTCAAATTCATGACTGTTATTTTACAAAAATCCTTCGCTAGTAAAACTAGTTATAGCATAGGTAACTCATTCAGCTTCTTCAAAATTATGAAAAATATGCCGCTATGTTATTTTTATATGTATATCGTATCTTTATTTACTAATATCCCATTAGATATAATTATGGATATTATTGATAGAGACCAGGGTCCTTTGTGTCTGATCACACGTCGTTAGATATCCATCGACGAGAAGGCGTACTGATAAGCTTGCCACTAATCAAGAAGTCTGGCAGAGATAGGTAGACGTTTTTCCAAAATTGTATAATGCTGGAATAAATGTTAGTGTTGACAAACAGTTAGTAACATTTAGAAGCGCCGCACTTTCAAGCACCAGTAAACCGATAAATTATGCAATTAAAATTTTTAACATTAATTAATTATTTTTAATATATATAATACTAATATTATTCGGTAACCCTCGGGACGTGGACAGAGCTTATGTCGCTCTGGAATACCCAATATAGCATCTAACATTTAAGCATCTTTAATCTGATTGTATAGTTATTAATCAGTGATGTTTTTCTATACGTTAAATTAAATAAAACAGTAAATAATAAGTGAAATTAATTTATTCCAGTTAGTTTTCAAAAAATAACAAAAAAATAAATTTTCTAAACATATTCTCAGGTGAGTAGAATCTTTTACAAAATAAAAACACTATTATAAAGGTTTTATACTCTTAATCCAGACTAATAACTTATATTTGTCGTTTTAAAAACATAAGTAAAATGCAAATCCCCCGCCGAATTCCCACCATATGACATTCATGTTAATCAATGCGCGAACTCAAAAAAAAAACGCTCGTAAGAATAACCCACAGAATCATGACCAACCTCACATATCAAAATTTTGAACCTTGAAATCTCTTATACGTAGTACACCGATTATGACTTCAAAAGATGATACAATTGTGATACTGCTGGTACGAAAAACTGCTCCAGTTTAAATTCCATGTTCAATACATCATTTTAGCTCCCAAGAAGTGTACCAAGACGCCGGTAAAGATCCCACAGCCAAAACTGTCTCGAATGTTATTCTTCAAAACCCCAGGATTAGATGAAAAGTCATCTCAAATCAGCAAATACTTGCAATGCAAAGTGCAAGTACTTGCAATGCAAATGCCCATCAACTTTGCACATTACACGTAATACTCTCATCCAAAGTAAGTAAAAAAAATACTTTTATGAATTTCATAGTGATACATAAAATAATTTTCTAGACAATAATTTCGGAAAGCTCTATACTCTCAAAAAAATTTAAAAAGAAGTCCCTTCTCCCATTTGTTTTCAACAAACTAATATTTCCTAGACGAAACTACCCCGGCAACAACCAAAAAGATATCGTTTCCTACAATACGACAGAATTAAAAATCCCAATGTCGAACATTTATCCAAAGACACAAACATGCCATTAAAACCATGCTTACAGGCATTAATAGAAAATTATACGATACAAGTAAGGAATTTGACATAAATTTGCATAATTAAATAGATAAAAATAGATTCTGTGGGTTTAGTATAAAACATACAATAACATAGCATCATGGCCCCTCGAGAACATCCGCGTAAAAAACGGTTTAAATATTTTGATTTTTTTGAAATTGTAATGATAGGACAATTAATGGTAGAATTTGTTCAAAAACATTTAAATGTTTAAAAAAGTTACATCAATATACAATTTTTATAGAAACCTCTGTAAAGCTGTTGTTACGGCAAATATACCTTACAGAAAATTGCACAATACCATCTATAGACAGTTTTTAGGGAAATATACATCTAAAGATGTTTGTTCCTGGTGAATCAAGTCTTCGAAAAACATATCTCCTAAAAATATATATATGTAGAAATTATGGATAAAATTAAAAACGATATAAAAGATCATCTCTGGATACCCATATTTTACATCACATATGTACCGCGCATGCATTGCAAAGAGTTGCAGTGTTTATTAGAGAAGAATTTCTCAATGTCAATCAAATTAATTAATACCACTAAAAAGGTCTTTTTGAAAACCTGAACCCGAATTTCCTTGCACAAACAGAAATATCCGTTTCTTCCACTTCCTCCTTCTCCAGTTGTGACTTGATTAGTTGAAGAACGTGGTTAGAAGCATGTTCGTTTTACTATGACAACCCGCAAAATGTTGCAAGTATAGTAGACAATTTAGAGGAGGAAGTACAAAGCCTTCTCAAATGTAAAACTTCCTTAAAAAATAATTTTAATTTTATCCTTGAACAATTTCGCAACTTACCTAAACAAATTGAATATCTTGGAACGCAAGCGATAAAGCTAGAAGATGGCATTAAAACTTTAAACAGTATTGTAAATGACTAAAAATATTTTTGGAAAGTTTTGTGGTCGCTTAAATAATAAGATAGCTGCAGTATTCGCTCGTACTCCTGATTTTAATGTACTGAAAGGCGTTTGCGTTATGTTCAAAATACCATTCACTAGTTGTGATGTTGTGCCAAGTTTTCTAAATTTAAAGAGATACTGTCGAATGAAAGAACGCATTTTACAGAATAAAATTTAAAGTATATTGTAGTAAATAATGCCAATAAGAAATGTTTAATGTGAACTTACTATAAGCGATTCAGTTTAATTGCATAATTACATAATTACTATATTAATTTCAAAACAGTTTATACTTTCCAATATTTTAATTTTTTTTACTGTATAAAGTAAATGCATTTTGTATAAATATACATTTCCTATGCTCTTTTTACGACCCTGATGAAATATTTTTTACAACTCCGTCTGTTTACATTAAGAGGCGACCAAACAAGCGACCTTCATTAATATACGACTTCGCTACAACATTCATATGTTATGTGTTAGCTAATCGACTGTGCATTGCCGATGCGGTGAGTCACATCTTATATGGGGTACGCCCTTTCCGCATAATACTAATAACTAATATAAGACGCAGTCTTTCAAAATTTCATCTTCCAACTAAACACAATAAAACAAATATAGTGTGTAATAATTGTCAAGAACAAAAATTCAGTGTACATATTTTTGTTCAATTTATAAAAAATTATATGAACATACCAGCATGGTTCAACTACATTCAAGGCAATTTCATTTTGTATATATTTTTCATTAATAAACGCATTAGTAATAAAGAAGGCATTATGGATTTACTAAAGGTATCATTATACTTAGGAAAGCTATTCATCAGATGCAAAAATTACATTTTATCTCATGTTTCACACGAAATAAAACCGGATCTCGGTCACAAAAATGAAATACGACAAGGCGCCTTCACCCAGTCTATAGGAGTTATTAAACTACTAAAAAAAATATATCCCAGCGCTCAAACCTCGGTAGCTCCTGTTTTACGATCAAATCCGTATCATTAAAAGCTCGTAATTCTTCGATTATCTCTCGTTGATGCTCGTTCGTCGCGGGCATAAAATTTTTCGAATCGACATGGCAAACTGTCGCAAAAAAAGAGAAATGCAACGCTTAGCGCAAGTCTGTATTCCTGCTATTGGCACAACCAGCAGCGTCAAGTGCCAATAAACGCTGTTGCACGACACACCGTGTAAAACTACGGGGTGTTATTTCGCGTGGCTGGTTTTCTATTGTTATTTTCCACGAGCTTGCCGAATCGTGAAAATTACACTTCGCCTAGGTGAAACAATTGATACCTATCGATTACACTTCCGTTATTCCACCAATAATATTAGTGAAAATTAATTTGCTCTGATAGGAAATATTGATCATAAATCTTTATAATATAACACATTTTTATTTTTTACAACCTTTATAACCTTAGTGCTTTTTTAAATATATACAGTACAGTGCAACGAGCTATTTTGAAGAAAATAACAAAAAATAATGCGTAAACATTATGAAATATGTAAACGCTGCAGGAATAAATTTATTACCTGTTCGCAGATCTGATACACTTAAATCTAATCACATCATAAATAGTACATGACTTGTAAAAACAAAATATAGTACCTAATCATCCAATAACAGCAATATAACAATATAATAATATGTTAGAAAAGACTAAGCGCAACCAGTAACATCAAAGATAATCTTAGAGATAATTTTAGATAGTTGCATGATCCATGGTTTTACTTTCTTTTTTTTATAATATTGAGGCTTCCTATAGTTTTCAATTCGTTTGGTAAATAGTTAAAGATATTTATAGCCCGAATATAGCTACTTTTGCTACTAATAGTTTTACATCTTTTCGGTATATTAACTTAAATGAATCGAAAGCAAACATTTTATTAAGATTTAGTTGCTTATTATCAACAGCAAAATATAATAATAAATAATTTGTAGAAGTTTATCGTGATACAAACTAAATTGCACACCGACAGTTACATCTTTCAATGGTTTAAAGAGAGTGAAACAACATTATTGCCATGCCCGGCGTTATCCCCAGATTTAAACATTATACAAAATGTGTGGGGATGGATGTCTCGCAGAATTTACAGTTGTGGCAAACAGTTCACCAATAAGGAGCAATTAAAAGAAAAAGGAAGCTTGGGGCGAAATTCCATTGGAATATCTTAAAAAATTGTATGAATCTTTTACCAAAGAGAATGTTAGTAGTTACTAAGCACGGTAGCCACACACATTATTAAATAAATTTTGCACGATTTTGTTGTTTTTCATTTCGTGCGTTCAAACTACTTTCGCGGTCGTTTTCAAAGTAAATTTTTTGCTTTTTGTGCATTTTAATTTTTTTCCTTCATATTACGAATACTTGCTTACGATAACACTAGATAGTACATACAAGTAACAAAGATTAAAAAAGTATTCTATTTGCAAAGTTATACATATGGCGTTCAATCAAGTGTCGCGTAGTGTATTCTAACTATTGTGAATTATGTTGGCGTGGAAGTCCTGGTTGTTATTTATCTCGGTTAGTGAAGCCTTGTGTTTCGTCAAGGATCCAAGAAAAAAACATGCTACACGATGGTCCTGATTTTTGTTTTTTTTTGTTATATTTGTGAAAAATTTACTCTGAAATTACAGAAAGAGGGATTTACTCCTATAAGAATCTGCTACCAACTTTATTTCAGATGTAAAGTTGATGATCTAGAATATCTAGATAAACTGTAGGCACCTGCTGTTTGACGCGTGTTAGCCTGGTTAAAAGGATTGCATCAAATGCCATTTGCTGTTACCATGGTTTAGTGGGAACTGAATGATCACACAACATACTGTTATTTCTATGTGAAATAACTGGCATAACTTCGAAAACAAAGCACACTTTGTTTTCGAAGTTATATAGCACCCAAGTGCATCATCTGCCATGATACCTGTGCGAACACTTGATGCTGACTCGACATTCCAAGAACCCTATTCATCAAAGGAGCCACGCCTCTTTGCACAAGGGGTCTCAATTATTTGAAGTTATCTAAATAACAATCCTATCGATTGAAAGGAGGAAATCTTCTATGTCGAGATACGAAAATAAGTGTATTTTGTGACCGCCATACTGTATTTTCAGAATAGTTCTCCCCACGAAGGTGATGTATTATTTTGTAACGATATCGTATACGTTATGAAGATTCTTGGTCACTAACATAATGTAAATTAGTGAAGTCTGTTTATTAATGGAAGTAAAGTTAGTTTAAAACCAGTATCTCTATACAATAGAAATAAATTTCCCCCTGCATCGATTGTTCATGCAGTTAACCTGAAGAAACAGAAAGCAGGTTGACGTATAACCTGCTTTTGACACTTATCCAATACGACATATAAAGAAGGAATATATATGGAGAACTTAAAGTACTTGCAATTCTGCTTGGCATGCAGCTCGGATACACAAACTACTGCTGTTTTCTATGAGAGTGGGACAGCAGACACAGGAAGTCTCACTATTTTGAAAAGAAATGGCCTACTTGTGATGAACTACTGCCTAGACAGAAGATTGTTGTTAACACTCCTCTTGTTGACCCAAAGAATGTGTATCTACCTTTACTGAACACAAAATTGGGACTCGTCAAAAACTGCATTAAAGCCATAGACAGAATATTATGTGGATTCACATATTTACAGCAGAAGCTCCCTAAGATCAGCGATGCCACAGTTGAGCAAGGAATATTTGTGGCGCCACAAATTAGAAAGTTAATGGATAAGGTTGAACTAATTGTAAGTGATGTTCAAGAAATGGCGTAGCTGTGTTTTAAGAGTGTATGCAAGGACTTTTTAGGCATTCATAAGGCAGAGCACTATCGCAAAAAATGGATGTGAAAACACAATTGATACAAATCGGATATGTGAGGTTTTGGGGCTTTTCACGGGTGTTGAAAAACTAAGACCGATAGGCAAAAACTACTTGCACTGCGCTTAAAATCAGCGTGAAAAATCCTATTCCAATCGAGCGCTTTCTTTCATATGAAAGAGAAAACGTTTATTTTGTCAACCAGTGTTGTCAACGAGGAGGGAAAACGTTAAGAAAGAGTATTTATACACTCCGATTTGAAAGCGCGTCCTAGTATTCCTCTGGGCGACGTTTCGGCCACACTTGCACGGGGTATCTTCAGGGCTGCTGAAGAACTCACACATGGGGATCGGCTTATAAGCGGGTAATGGTTACGGTTCAATGGGGTGTGACCATTCCGGTTGGATTGTTTCGAGAGGAGGGATTTCCAAGTGTTGTGTAGGAAGTTCTGCAACATGAGTGCCCACCGAACGCTTTGTTTTACTACTGCCGCACGAAGATGGAATTCGGTAAACACCAGGAGCTTCGAGACGATTACGATATTTGATAGGAAAGGAATCTGAAAATTCGGAATTAGGTTTAAAAACGATTTTTATGTTGTGTTTGAATAAGATTCTTCCTATACTGTCGGTGACACCTTGGATGTAGGGGAGATAGGCATTGGATTGGTAGGAAATGGTTTGTGTTTTGAATATGTTGCTTATAGGATGTAGGTGACGGTTTATGGTATGCTGGATATGATGTCTAGGATAGTTGTTCTTGGTTAGGGTTTCGGTAACACGGGATAGTTCTAGGGATAAGAAGTTAGGATCGGGTATGGCAATGGCCTTTTGTACTAAGGAATTTGTGACTCCGTTCCTCTGAACTGGATGATGGTGTTGGAGGCCATTTAGGTAACGGTCGGAATGTGTAGGTTTGCGGTAGGCGGAATATCTTAATGAGCCATCAGAGCGACGATTCATTAAGACATCTAGGAAAGGAAGAGTACCTTCCGACTTGACTTCCATAGTGAATTTAATGGAACTGTGTTAGAAATTAATGTCAAGAAGATATCTAAGGAATAATGTACATGTAGTCAGATTACGAAGGTGTCATCTACGAATCTAAACCCGCATTTCGGTTTCTAAAAATGGTGTATGGGTACTTGTTGTTCAAATGCCTCCATACAAATATTGGACACAACAGGAGAAAGAGAGAAACCCATAACTGCACCGGAAACTTGTTCATAGTAGCAGCCGTGGAATTGGAAATAGGTAGATGTGAGACAGGTTTCCACCAAGTCAACTAAGTCTTCCGGTTGAAGGTTGGAAGGTAGGATCTCACGGATTGAATGGATTGTATAGGGTATAGATACTTTGGCAACTAAGGATTTGACATCGAAACTACAAGTAAATCCTGGAGATCTATTTTCAGCTCATTTAGTCTTTGTACAAAAATGTTTGGAGCTTTGGATAAAGGAATCATTATTGCCAGTGTAGGGTTTTAGGATATTGGAGAGGTATTTGGAGGGTTTCTAGGTAGGATTATTAATGGTACTGCTAGTAACAAGTAAGTTTAAAGAATATCTAATTCATCAATTACAAACAGAGACAGCGAGCAAAAAGGTGAACTGGAAAGTAACAAAGTATTACTGAAGAAGAAAGAAAACAAACACATAATACAAAGGGGGTAAATATTAAATTATAAAAGTTTCTATTTATTAAATTTGAATTTTTTTTTTTGCAAATACAGGATTTCCTAAAAGATATTTTATAATAGAAGAGTTCATATAAAAAATAATTTTAATTAAAAATATAAGTACTTAATTAAAAAGAATTATTTAAGGTACCTATATTGTCTCAACTGTTAATTAGTAATTTGGTACATAACTGTAACAAGAAACTTAAAAATACTAATTCACGTCACCCTTTTCACATTTCGAAATGAGATGCTTGTAATAAAAGCTAAAGATCCAGAATTGCCACTCAGATTCCCTTAGCAGTTTAATAAACAGGTAATTTGTAAGACGGTAGGAATGCAATAGATAAACAGGAGCGTCCTCCGTAGCCAGGAGCGTAGAGGGTACATACGGAGGTGACGCGATCATCGCACGAGTACACGCATTCATATTCCTCGTAGCGTAACAAGCGAGTGAAGGAGTATTATGACTAATTGAAGCTCATCCGTATTCGGGCTAAGCCGGAACACCAGGTACGCCATCTAGTTTGCCACTGCACAAAGATAAAACGGGGATCAGCAATCAGGTGAATTAGCGATGAGGTGGATTACCGCTGTTGCTACTGCCATTGCTCCTGCTGGTACTAAGAGAGCAGCGCGCAGGATGTCGATTCAAGACCGGCGGCCCGTGAGACCATTCAACACACTATTCCCTAATTGGCAACCTATGTAGACGTCAAGGAGGAGGTATAAAATTGCGCTCCTCGACGTCGCGACGCTGTGGTAGAGGAGAACGGCGCTTTTTATGTGTGTGCATATATAGGTATAAGAGTATAACATGCCGCGTAGCAGTGCATAATAGAAATATGTCATATGATTGTAAGGATATTTCAAAGGCAAACCAGATATAAACTTAACTAAAATAACCTGAATTTTGCATTTTGATACATAAAGATTTCTTAGTACCTACATAGCAGAAAGTTTTTTGTTATTATGAAAATTCAGATGAAAAATATATTAAGCAAACATTATCCTATGCAATAAAAGCTCTCTCTGGTGCAAGTAGACTATAACTATAACTTTTCCATATTGAAAAATGCTTTTCAGAAATACTCACTGTCACTTGCTGCTTATGTTTGAAACTATAAAAACAACATATTTTAACGTTTATTTCTCTCAGGGTCGTTAAAGGGGTTCGAATGGAACTATACGCAAATACTATTACTTACCTACTTACCTTTGGTAAATTGCTTTAATTATTTTTTTTAATCGATAGATTGCAATCGAACTGAAACTTGTTGGTACAATAGTGTAATTCTACCGCCAAAACTTAAGATGGTGTGCTTCTGTGAGTGGTGTGATCAAATTCTGTCGGATATTTTCAATAAAAACACACCAAACTTCAGGTAAAGTAAAATAAAATATATTAACATCAAATAGAATTCAAATTTGCATGTCTCAAAATCAAAATTCAAATGTGAAGCAACTGAAAAATTAAGCTGTAACAATATTCCGATAACTTAACCTAAAATAAATGATTCTGTGCTCTTTGGCTAAATTAATTTAAAGAATCCTAATTCGGCTAACCATTTTTTTATCTGTTTTAGATTGAAATCTAATCTCTAACCTAAAACAATGACTTGGAAGTTTTTACGTAACTTGACAATCTTAGCTGCTGCAATTGACATAGCTTGTATATCATACAAATTCAAGTTTCTAAGGGCTTTCAGGTAATCATTTTGGAACTTTTTAATAAGAATGTCTATTAATTATGTCTTTTTACTTAGAATAAGTGTTCGTACATCGCAAAATTGTATAAGAAATTAAATATGTACCCCTTTTTTTATTGAAGTTTGGCTCTGTCTCGAACTTGCGAACAATTTTGAGCGTCCAAATGTGTCCTGGATTGGCTTCTCGCAGTAGACGAAGTGATTTTTCGGACCTCGATGTCTTCTATATCGTGAAATCACCGAATTCTGCTATCCGTTACTTCAGGTGAGATAATTTAAACTATTGTACTGGTTTTGGAGTATTAATTTTACTGATTTTGTAAATTTTTGAATTACTTATAACACGGATTCCCAAAATACAATTTTTTTGAAACCCACGCCAAAAATTCTCTATCTGTAATCAATTTTCTCAACAAACCTTTTTTTTTCCTTTTTTTTCATATATTCATGGATTTCATTCCAGCGAAGGCAACTCCGATGAAATTTGCATGTTGTCAAACCCGCCAAGTTTGTGTCGATTCTCGGAAAACTTCCCGCGTAGTACAACAGGTTTGGAAAAGTCCTATGATTTATAGGCAGATCAAGAATCTAGATTTGAGGGAATTGAAGCTGGAATTTTATGGTGAGGTTAGAAGTACGATTTTTACGATTCCACTGGAAAAATATGCCACTATCTTTGGCTTGGTACATTGCAACTTAACATTTAGAAGTCGAAGGGAATGAGGAAGCCGACGTGACAATAAGAAAGAGATAATCGAGGCTATTGACTTCATATATAGACCCGAAACCTGCACTAGGTGTTTTTAGAAACAGAGCACGAAGGCAGATAAGGAGAAACCAGGCATATTCATAGGAAGAACTTTATTAACCAACCATCAAGGAAGGAGCACTCTGTACTGAAGGGATATCTACAGATCTAATTATGAACGCTGGAGATTCTTGATATAGTCTGTGCAATGGGGAAACGGAACTACATACCACATCCTGCGGGCACACGAATTCGTTAATCACGTTAATTCGATCAATCGAACAGAGGCCCACACGATTAGTTCAGAGTATCGAGATTTTAAAAGAAAGTCATTTTACAAGAAGCTAGGAAACTGCTCCATACTTCAGGTAGATGCCACAAAAACAAATTTATAAATTTTAGTTCTCAGACAGAAATATCAAGTTTCTTTATTACGATTAAATGCTGATCTAAACGCGTAGATGAATTCTAATACCTTAAAATTAATAAGATGAAACTAAATAGGAAACCTTATCTTATCTAAAATACATGGTACTCTTCCAGTTTAATACATTATTGTAAATAAATATCAGTTCTTTGAATAAAACTATTCTGTATATTCGAAAGAAAACTTTACAAGTAATTATTAATATTTAAATACCGCAATATAAAAGTAGTTAAACTGGAAACATTAAAATTAAACTTTTTTTTTCAAAAAATGTGCAGTCTGACAGTTTGGGGAGAAATAAGCTTTGCTAATTGTAAGTTGCAAGTGTTAAAATTCTTCTTTATTTTAGGATTGGTCTATAGGATACAACATCATGATGTTTGGCATCACAAGGTTGCGTAAAAGGATTAGTGACTATAAAAAATGATTAATGTTTCTTTTTTTTAACAGTCGTACACTACGAGGATGCTGTATTAATTAAATTATCAGATAGCGGTTTTTTGTAGAATACATTTAGTTTTATCCTAACAAAATGAGTTTGATTACTGCAGGTATCTTTGTATTTGAATTATTTAATTTATTTATTTATTTAATTTGAATTATCAGTTTTCTAATTACCAGTTTGATTTCCTTTTAGTGTAAAACACAAACGTCAGATGGTATACTGATAGAAAAATGCTAGCAAAATTGGTGCAATTTGTTTGGTAATGAAACTCTTTATAAGTAAATAAAGTTAGTCTTTAAACGTCATTTCAAATAATAAAGTTGTCAATAATCTTAATACACTAGCATCGAAACAGAAGCTTCTTTGTTTAATACATCTTTGTTTGTAAGTTTGGATGCAAAATTGGATTTCTCAGAACTTTTACAGTTCAGCTACTTTAGTGTTGCAAACTTCATGAAATTGGTGAACATTTAGAAATAATCGTGTCTATTAGCTTTTTGATTATAGTGTTGTATGATATAAAGCTAACACCTATAGAATGCTGAGACGTCTTCGCAATTAACGAAAGATTGTAATTAATTATTTAAAAACTAAATCTGATGAAAATGCGTTGAATGTAAGGCCATAATATGCATAATTTACAAATGACTGCTTGTGAGTTCATTAATAACCACAACGTGGAAAAACCATCATTGTCAGTCTGAGTGAGGGTTTTATAAGCTGCGCATGTAAAACCAACGTTCGGATGATAGACGAAGGAAAGAGAAAAACGCACAGAGGAGTATAAATCAAAAAGCACGTAAATCAAAGTAACAAATTAACTGTTAAAAGCTATAAGTTATACAGCGTCCGACGTATATAAATGTTGCCATTAGCATAGGCAGCGCTACCAAGACCTATAAATCACTAAGAAAGAAATAACTTGTTATATCCATTGTATAATGACGTTGTTTTCGCATCCCCAACTTTACATCATGCCGCTGAAAATATGTAAAATCCTCCCCTTTGGTGCTATACAAATATTTTATAGTCTTGGGTGAGGTTGCCAAATGACACCTAAAACATTTTATTGTTGGCGTTTACGACATATGCGGATATACAGTGAAGTACAATGTTCTTGATTCATAACGTTTTGTTCGTATGGGCTTATTTACTCCCTATAACAATTAATGTTGATACTAATTTATTGAGTCCTAAAAATATTCCAGATATTGAATTCTTTCTATTTGCGCCCCTAAATTAATATGATCAAACAAAAAATTCGAAACTTTGAGTACCTACGTCATGACGGTATTATTTTTATGCGCAAACCCAAAGTAATTAAACATAATAATTTATTTAGTTATTATTGTTAGTGGGTCGCTTTAGGATAGAATTTTCAAAAAACTGTGTGGTAAATGAGTCGTACCAAAAGAAAAAAAGAAACAGTAAAAGATATAACAATTTTGACAAAATTGAAATTAAGTAGGTATAAAAAAAATATCTTTGGTTTAATCAAAAATAGTTTTCCGATTTATTAAGATACAAGTGTGATGAAGATGAAGTAAAGACGAAGCGCATGATTTATAAAGTTTGTCGTGCTGTAAAAATTTCAATTTGAGTACTAGAGATAAAATGCATGATAACAATATACAGGGTGTTTTGAAACATCGTTTAAAGATTTTAAGGGCATGTAGTACGATCGAAAATAAGGTTAAAAGTCATAATAAACATATGTTCACAAATCAACCGTTTACGAGATAACAGCGAGTGTTCCTAGTAGTACATGGATATAACATATCCCAGTAAACAGGTGCTTATCAGCTATTGTTTTATGACAGTTTAATTTGACGTTTTGTGAAATTTGTAGCAATTACAATGGTTGCGTATTCTAATGCTGAAACGAGCGATATGGTGTTCATGTACGGTCGTGCTAATGGGAATTCTTTACAAGCATGGCGCTTCTATGCTGAAACGTTTCCTGATCGCCAACTGCCTTCGCATGTGATGTTTCAGACGGTGTTTCAACGACTAAGAGAAACTGGTTCGTTTGAGAAGCGATCTTCTGATACTGGACGGCAGAGATTAGCATGTACTCCACCGATAGAAGATCGAATTTTGAATATTATTGATGAAAATCCCGATACTAGTGTTAGAAGAATTTCGACTCAAGTGGGTGTAAGCAGCAATCTTGTTTGGAGAACTCTTCATGAGCAACTCCTATACGCCTACCATACCCAACGGGTACAAGCCCTTACTGCTCCGGATTATCAAGCGAGAAGGGCTTCTGTGAGTGGTTTTTGCGAACAGCTGCTGATCGGCCAGATTTCGCTGATAACATCCTTTTCACTGATGAAGCTGGTTTTACTAAAAATGGAATATTTAATTTCTACAACAATCACGTTTGGTGTGACGAGAATCCTCATGCTACCGTTGAAGCGCGGCACCAGCAACGTTTCTCGGAACGGTTGTTAGGACAGATTGTTTTGCCACAACGCTTAACAGGTCCTGCATACCTCGAGTTCTTGGAAAATACTTTACCTGAACTTTTGGAAGATTTACCTATAAATCTAAGACTGAACCTCTGGTTTATGCAAGATGGAGCTCCACCGCACTTTACGCGTGCTGTTAGGGAACATCTTAACAATGAATTTCCTGGGAGATGGATAGGGCGAGCAGGTCCCATTGCTTGGCCTCCAAGGTCTCCCGATCTAAACCAGTTGGACTTTAGTATCTGGGGTTATTTGAAAAGTTTAGTGTACGCAACACCGGCAAACGATCTTCCAGAGTTGCGCCAACGAATAGAACACTGTTGCCAGATAATACGAGAAAAACCCTAGTTTTTTGAAAGAGTGCGCGCTTCCTTTGAAAGCAGATGTAGATCCTGTGTCGAAATGGAAGGACGTCATTTTGAACATCTCCTTTAGTTATAATCTATTTTATGTTAAAATACAATAACATCTTAATAAAAACCGCTAAAGCAAACTTATTATGCATTTGCGATAAAATCGCTGTTATCTCGTAAACAGTTAATTTGTGGACATATGTTTATTATGACTTTTAACCTTATTTTCGATCGTACTACATGCTCTTAAAATCTTAAACGAAGTTTCAAAACACCCTGTATAATAGTTTTTTGTCGAGCCACAAAAGAGAGAACGACTTTATGATATTTTATATTTTTTAAGTTGGAAAACAATTTTCATTGGCTGTGGTACGTGGTTGTCTTTTAAAAGAAGGTGAACACACATGGAAATTATATTCCACGTTTTGAACAATAATCGTTGTATCAATATCTATGTTGGTCCAGGCGATAATTTTGTTCATTGGAAAATGGAATTTTAATAAAATTTTGAGAGTTAGATAACACTAGAAATAGAGAACAAATATCATTTGTAATATTTGACTTTTGTTTTTCCTAAAAAATATAATTCCTAAAAGCCAACAACCAACTCGTCCATTGTCTTGAAACTGAAATTATTTTGTTCGTTTAGGCCTTCAATATCTTTTTCATGTAAGACTGGGTTCAGAAAAGCTGGACTGCTTTCTTGTCGGTTTTTTTGTAGATGAAATTGGTGGGTCAAATTTGCTGCATGGAGCTTAAAACATCAGTGCGATTTAAAACTTAACAATTAAATTATAAGCCGTATTAGTGATAACCCAATTGATCATATCCACAGATGTCAGCTGTTGTAACTCTTTAGCGATTTTTTAAAACTGGTGGTGAGGGTTTTCTCCCAAAGTACGTGTGGTTCAACTTACCATAATTATTTAGAGCTTAGTTATCCGTAAATATAGAATTTTATATTTTATTTTTTAAAGAACGATGGAATTTATTTTTGTAATACCTATAGAAATAATTTATGGCAAAGCCAAAATTGAATTAATTCAAAATTTTCAAGAATCATATACCACCTATCAGTACCTAATAGAAAAGCAGCACTGTTTAGAAATAAGTAAATTGCGTACGTGAAGATTCCATGGTATTAGAAAACTGCATGCAAGAGAAACATGTACCTATAATTAACACTGTTGCTGATTTCACCAATCCTTGCAAGTTATTTTAATTTTCATTTTCTTGTCTCTCAACTTTTTCCAATTAAACTAAACATTACTTAAGTACTTATTTATGTTAATTTATATTAATTTTTACTTGTAATCTGTGTTTATTAAAACCGCTCCTTTTTTATTAACCATGGCCCCCCACTCTACTCACTGTATATAGAACATCCAGTTTTGTTATGGCTAAAATTATCATATCATCTGCTTATCAAACCCCATTTAGACTATCCTATTTTGTAATATTACTTCATCTGGACATTTATGAACTTAAGTAAAGTGTTGATTGAGAATGACAAGCTTAAGGACATAATTTCCTGTCAATTTATAAATGAAACTGTTTCTATTTTCTGACTCACATGTGAGTATTGATTCTATCTGCTACTTTTTTCCAATAATTAGGTATTTTATTTTTCTGTCCATGCACCCCTGATAAGTATACACCTATACATACAAATATGTACATAAATAAGTGCGTAAATATCAGTTCACACTGGAAGAAAATAAAAAACTAAAATACTGTATAAATTGTATTATATACAGGTATGTAATTGTTCTAAAAAGTTTGAATTAATAAAGCATATTATAACTAATGATGGTTGTTAAAACAACAATATAGGTAGAAAAAAAACACTCGAACTAATTGTAAGTTAATACAATAATATCATAATAATAATATACTTTATTGCCCAACAGAATAATACACTAATAGGACAATATGAATATAATTCAGACAGGGCGTATAAAGTACAAGTACTTACTAAACATAAACAAGATAAGGAATAATAGAAAATATAACGTATGGTACGACATATAGGGGATATTGAGGGACGGTGGAAGAGATCGGTAAACATTTCTGGCCATTCTCGCATTTCTGGGCATGTGTGTCAAAGGAGCTTCCATTAAGATATTTGTTCTGGCTAAAGGTGTCCAGAAAGTGTCGTTAGAGCGAGTATCATGCTTTGGAACTGTGAGTTTTACTTCGGCTAATATGTTGGAAGCATCTATATTATTATCGATCAATTTCAACATAAACTTAGGGCTGGGGTTCGCCTCAAGCAGAAAGACAGTGAAAGCTATGTTCATCATGCAATTCTTTATAATCAGCGCCAAGATCAAGATAATCACTAGTTTTCTTAAACGTTAAGTACTAGTAAGAAATCTTCTACGTACTTTGCATATACTCTCTACTTGCAATATCTGATGAGTATAATACTGATACCATATCATTGAGGCATATTCAACGTTTGGCCGAACCAATGAATAATAGAGTTTTTTTAACATTTCCAAATTAGTAAAGTTCTAATAATAAAGCTCGTGATGCAGAGGCTCAACTGTAACATATGTTCGGAAAACTGAATTCGCTGATCGAATATAACACCCATATCTTTTACTTGTGTCATCCTCGGAACAGAGTACTGCTCAATGGAGTAATCGAAAATCAGCGGATTTTTTGACGTCACAACTGTACACTTGTTAGTGTTGATCTTAATCTTGCACCAGTCATCAATACTACATAAATCTTGCTATAGATCCTCACAGTCAGAAATTGATAAAACTTTTCAGATTTTCAAGTCGTCAGCATAGGCAAGGACACGGCTTTCCAGTGCTATAGCTATAGCTCCCTCTATATCTAGGAGTGTACCCAGGGTAGACATTTTGTTGTCCAATGATCTTTTTATCCGCCACACCACTGAGAATGAGTGAAGGGCAGGGGTATAGTCATGGTATAAAGAAGGTATTCAGGGGGTGCATCGTTTGGAAGTACGTACCTAAGATATGGAGAGAAGCAAAAGTATTCTCTCCATATCTTAGGTACGTATTTCCAAGCGATGCACCCCCTGAATGAAGTCACCAACAAGCCGAGTAAGGCGTCCATGCCCCACTGAATCAAAGCAGAGCACACACCACCTGAACCTGGTGACGACTTGAACGGTTAGAAACTTTCAATTGTCCAGCAGATTCGGGATACTTCTAATACATTTTCCGCCACGGCCCAGTCTTCCTCTATAGAAGATGAGCTGTAAGGATCTCCCTTTTGTATTGCCTACATTGAACTTTGTAGGTGTCCCAGTCTGCTACGGATCTGGTTGATTGAGCTTTATAAAATAGCTTTCTTAATTTAGTTCCCATCTTAGAGAGGTCTTGACTCTACCATGGAGTCTTACTCTTCTCCGATGTAAATTTTAGCGGGCATAATCGCCTTACACCTAACGGTAGGAAGGCCTAAGATTAAGAAGAAGATAATCGCTCGAAGGCGTCCACAATCAAGCACTCCAAAGGCTAACTGGCGGAGGCTATTAACTTTCAGACCCCCCAACGAACGCAGCCCTTGCAGTTTGACAGACAGTAGATCCCTATAGGACTGGTAGAGACAGGCTGTCCGTCAGCCTGCGATTTCGGTATTCAACCTTTTGAACACTAATTTGATCGTTCTGAAAACAGATCCATATGTCATCTAACATTGATGTCTTATCAGACACCCGCCAGTCAGTATATTGCTTGAGATATCCACCGATGCCAGTGTTATGTCAATTACTGTACGACAGCCTATGCCGAAGTGTTTGTTATGTCTATCACAGTAATCTACCAGTTCCACCAGAAGATGGCATGGCACTGGATCGCCACTGGCTAAATACACTGAAGCAATCACTACTGATGTTTGCCTCCCTTATCAGAAGGTCATTGATTTAGATATTAAATAACAAAGGGCCAAGGTTGGACCTCTGCGGGACACCTGAAGGTGCAGTATAGATATCTGACTGGAACCGTTGCAGCAGACGTAGCAATGGGTTACATATTAATCTTTCTAAAACAAATTATATGATGTTTCGTCTTTAACACTCAGAAACACACACTGCTGTAACTATTCATTCCTTCATTGCAACAAGAAACTTCTGTAAATTTTTTAGACCTGTAAAGAGCACTCCGCCACTGAGCATACTGATGCTTTAACAGCGAAATGAAGTACCGAAAGAAAATGTCGTCATAGAAAAATGTTTTCATACTTACATAAATCGTTCCGTATAATCAAATGCCATAATAAAATATTGAAAATAAAAAAAGTGTTCTTAAAAGAGTATTATTATTTTACCTATAGATTGATTCTATTCTTTAGCGTTTATTCCCCCAGCCTCAGTATTTAACATTATTTTTTGTTCAAAATTTTTTTACATAAGTTGCCAAGCTGTTTATATTGTCCCTTTGATAACTGCATAATGTACCAAAATATCAAGAAAGAGAGTGTTATTTAAAAAGAAATGACGTTATCACACTTACATGAATCAGTATTTTCAATCAAATTTTCAGTGAAAGAATCAACACTCATTCCTTTGCATCGTAAACACTTTTATTTATTAAACCTTTGTATTTTCCTATTACACATGTTCGAGAACAAGAGACAAAAGTAAATTACTAGAGTGAAACTAATGTTTAAATACACCGAGAACCATCTGATTTAATCCAATGTCAACCAATTAATTATCGAATCATCAACAAGTCAGGAACACTATAATTTGTGGTGATCCCGTTGGTGCTGGTGTTGACACGGAGACAATCTGAACTCTGTGACGATGATAGATGGTGCATCCGGCCAACTCCATGATGGATGTTTGAACCGCATCCGTACGCAAACATATACTACATACGTTACATACATGCATTTGTATACAGAAGTATCTATCCGCATCCCAAATACAATGCATTGCTACTATAGGCGCTTAGTTATAACTATTCGGCTATTTCTCAAATATCTAGATGTAATCCGCAATTCCGTTGTTATCAGTGATTGTCAACTGGATTTATATATGCCCGTGTCAACGTGATAGATGTTTTGATTATAATAATAGTACGTATGGTGAAATATTGGAATACAAAGAAGTACACTAGAAATATAACTAAATCAAGTACAGAACAATGTGGTCCCTACTCTAAAATAAAGAAATGGTATTTGGAAATCGTGAATTTGCTCTTTAGAAAGGCAATACATCTAGACTGTGTTGAGTCATAGGCAGTGAAATAAAAACGTGTTCGTTTACAAGACGTAGTTATGGACGACACAAATCGCTGATGAGTGAAATACAGGAACTCATTATTTCGAGAATGGGAAAAAGGGTGAGCGCTAAAAGCAAAAGGGTCCGCGTTCATGGCATAGGCTTATTATGGACATTACGCTTTGTGGTTACGTTCACTTGTTACTGTAACGTATGCAATTTTTCCCTTGGGTAAATAACCAGTGTGCCGTGCTTGGAAAATAGACGAGTGCGAATTGTAAAATAACGTTTTTCTGCGAGAGCATGATTATTGTAAGAGGCAGTGCAATGGCACACGTAGATATCACATAAAACTGTAGAACAACGTTCATAAAATAAGTTTTTATGAACATTTATGTGCTAACAAATACGATATAAAATTTAATTGGAGTTACCTTCTGCGTATTCGGTGTCTGCCAGCACAGCAATATTTGATAGGCTGCACTGGAATGAAACAACGAAACTTATACGCCCATATAATGACTGACAGTAAAAATCAGAGATAATAGTTTACCGTTGTTCGATGTGGGTATAATAGTTTAAGTTTTCAGACAATAGAATGCCCAAAGAACATATAATTGTATTTTTGGGTAGTGTTTTAAAAGCCAGTAATATTTTCTCGTCGTTTGTGCTCCGACTTTATGTGTTACCATCTCTGTTTCTTTCTTTTTACGTGTAATATATATTCGTGTGTAATCTACACTGTAATAACAATATTGCGGCACAGAATTAATATATCATCAACAAGCAGATTTTTCCGTTCGTTATGGATTTCGATTGGTTATTAATATCTAACTCAAAAATGTAATGGAACATTTTGTATATACTTAGTTCTTGTTAATAAACATGCACGGTAAGCTCACAACTGTAAATCGTAGATTCCGATGAAACTTTGTCAGTTCAAGGACAGGTTCTGTTGCGGCGGAACTTCAACTTAGGAGGTGCAAACGAATTTTGAAATTCGGCCCAAATTTCATGTATCAAAAATAACCTTTAAACGGTGTATGAAAAATAGGAAAGAAGTTTTTAGACTCAAAAACAATACAGAAAATCAGAATATGCAAAAATATACAGGCTGTTCCGTTTAAAATTTGAATTTGCTTTTTTTATATCCGGAAAAACCGGAAGTCATAAAAAGAAATTAGAATATAGGTAGGTTAATTGGAAATTTACAGTAAATAGCACATTTTAAATTTTATAAAAAATTATTTATAAATAAACAAGTTATGGACAGGCACCTATGAGCTGGGACGCCCGGTATACTTACATTATGATATTTGTTATGAATAAAAATCGTCTTCCAAAAGATTCTTCTATATACGTGTATATAATAATTTATTATTTAATCATAATAAGTGGAATTTGAGTTTAAAATCAGATTTATTTTTACTTACGTATTTTCAATAGTCATATGTCATATATTTTAAATAGAAATGTACATTTTAGATCTGATGGAGGATGAAACACCACCCGAAACGCCACGTAGCTAAAAATAAATCTAATTTTAAACCCAAATTCTATTTATTATAGAGATTGTCAAATACACCTGACTAGCCGCTAAGGCAAACCGATGACACATTTACGGACTCGGGAAAGGCAACGTTAGAGCTTCCAGGACAGAACCACTTCCCAGGATGTATCCAAAATGTGAAACTTGAATTTGCAGATAATTTAAAATATCTAGGCGTCCTATTCGATAAGGCACTAACCTGGAATCCACATGTATAAAAATTACTCACAAGGCAAGATTATCCTTATGGACTTGCCGAAGAATATGTGGGAAACTTTGAGGGATATCCTGAGCTAATCCATTGGCTTTATGTGATGGTAGTATGTATGTATATCCAACCATAACATATGAAGCGATAGCATGGTGGCAGATAAAGCGCTGCAAGCCAGAACTACATCAAAATTTGCATCTATACAAAGGATTCCAAGTATGGTGATCACGGGAGCAATGTCTTCTTCCCTGCCCATTCGCGTTGAAACTTCTTCTGGACTTACCACCCTTACACATTGTTGCGGAAAGGGAAGCCAGATTAACTATATTTCGCCTATGGCGAATCAATCTCGACACACTCATACCTATGGGGCTAACAAGCTGCTGGAAGCGGTCACTTCCGACAGCGTGCTGGAAATAAATCAGACATGATGTGTCCTCGACCAATGATCCATACATACTTCACTATTTCCTTTTCAAATAGAGAGGAATGAAGATGAAAAAAAAACTGACGCAGGCAGATACCTGCTGATTTACGGGCGGTTCGAAAACAGAGCATGGTGTTGGCGCAGAAATATTCTGTCATAGTCCAAGAGTTAGAAAATACTGCAACCTTTGACAAAACACAACCATTTTTCAGACTGAAATCTATGCCATTAAGATGTGTGCTAAAGAGATTTTTTATAAAAAAAAAACAGACACAAATCAATAAACATTTTCAGGGATAGTCAGGCGGTACAATAGAGGCGCGTAAATGCAACTCGAACCTTATCTGGAGCTGTAAAAACACCCTAAATACAGTGGGGAGAGTGGAACCTGGGCATTGACTCATTCATGGCAATGAGGAAGCAGGCACTCTTGCAAAAACGGGTGCTGCGGAGCATTTCCAGGGACCAGAACCTGCCATTGGTATAACACCTACGGTAGCTAAACAGCAAATCAATGAATGGGCACATCAGAAACTGCTCCAACATTGGAACAATTGTTCTGGTATGGTACATACGAAAAAGTGTATTTCGTTTAATCATGTCGGAACCAAGGAACTACTAGAACTTGATCATAAGCTCTACAATAGGCCGTAGCATTCGCGGTGGACGGGACGGATAACACAGACCTGCGAGCAAAATATTTTTTTAAATTGTTTTAGTTTTGATAGCTGGTTTTTTGTGCTGATTTCAGAAATAATATTTCTGTTTCTCTGTTGCTTTCTAACAGCATAAGTCCCACAAATGTAGGAGAAACAATCAGGAGAGTTTACGAAACCTCTAGAAGCCATTTCAAAGCACAAAACCAAAACTGACGAAGAAATAGTGAAAGAGTGCTCAGGGTGGTTACATCCACACCGACTACAGAACTACAGACAGTAACTTGACCTTGCAGTGGAGACTGGTGGGCAGACAGAGAGTGGAGGGGGGAGCAGGACGAGAGGAAGGGGTATTGACAAAGACAGCATACTGGCAGCAAATCTAGTATGAACCGGATTCTACGAGTTTTACTGTACAGTTTTTTAACCAAAGAAAGGCTCATGTTGCTAACCTAAATTTAGGGTGGTTACTTTCGTAAAATAACTTATTTAGCTAAAAATATTGTAATTGAAATCTTATATAGATTTATTTCACAAAATACAATTTTTACGTATTATATAAAAACCTTAAAAGTAAAAATTTAATGTGTGATTTGTGGATAAACAAAGAGTGATGGATTTCTTTCACTATTTTTTCTGTAATCAGCGCAAAAGGTACCATAAGAATCACTCAAAACTTTTGAAACAATTTTATCATCGCAGACCTGTGTAATCGACCCATGCGGATGTTATCTTTTCTCTCAATACTCAACACCTTTCGAGTGATGTTGCGTTTATATTACATATTCTAATGTTTTTGATGAAAATTCTCTTCTTTATGCAGTAAGCCTCTCACTATTACTGTTAATAGTCAGTGTATTTTATTAGAAATTCATACTACATAGCTTAATATGTAGTGTATATATAGTGATATAGGTTGGCTTTAATGTTGCGTAAAAGTTAAAACATCGAATTCAAAATCTATTTAGGAACGCATTCCAATGGATAACAAATTGTAAGCTATATCCAATACTATTATTACCCTTACTACCACCATCCTTTCTTCTGATTTTATATTTAAATTACAATGTAAAAATATCGTTTTCTTTATTCTCCACGACACTATTATTGAAGAAAAGATTGTAATAAACTTATGTCTCAAATTTGAATCATATTTTAACATAAAAAAGTATTTCGGATGGTTTGTGAAGTTTTAAATTTAAGTAGTTACAACTTATTTGAATAGCTGCAGAAGATCAGTTTTGTGACATTAACTCTGAAAGTTATTAAAAATTTATTCTTTTCAAGATATTTGCTACGGTTAGGCGATGAGTATTATTCGACTGTGTGTAAGAATGGAAGGCAAAAAAATGACAATTCATTCGTGTCCATTCCAGCATATAATCCAACGGGGGTGAAATTGCGTAACAATCCGTATACCCCTGGTGCCGTTATTATTCGAGAGTCGGGCGATTTTCCCGCTGCCCCTCGCCGCAACCCCATATTTTGGGCCGTCGTTCACGCTTTGGGAGCTTTCTATGCTAACTGGTTTAAGTCTGTCCAGGGTTTACTTAATTCGGATAACAATCGCTTTCATATCAGTGACAGATGCGAATATAATTTTATTTGTATCACTTTACAATTGCACGATTGTCTGAGTCTGCTGTTACAATCAACTAGAAAATTCATTCTGGCAGATTCATCCACCACAATTATTCATATGTATGAACAACGATTTAATTATTACAATTCCACTTATACTCGAATTTATGCAATACTTAACATAGGAAATAAATATGGTTTTCCTAGTGTATCTGACAATTAGTCAATAAGTTTATGTTGGCCTAGCATCTCCAAACTTTCAACAATTCCCGTGATGCATTGACCGCTGCGTTGTCACCCGACACAACTTCAATCGTGCTATTTTGCTTCTGGTGGCCACTACGTTCTAAATTAAAAAAAAAATACTTAAAACGTGTTTAATTTTTCATTTCCAATTTTAATTCATTTTGACCTATCATTTTTACTCAAGCATACTTATACACCTGTTTAATAGTTTATTTTTATTTTTTGCTGTTTGGCCCATGTGTGTCTTTCTTACTGACATTCAACACTCTCACGTGAGTTTTAAATTGAAATGTTAGTTTAACTTTGCTTTTCAAATTCTAATAACCCTCCTGAAGAACGAAATAAATATTTCCGAAATATTGAGCATTAATCAATGAGTTCCATTTAATAATACTCCTTTGCTAAAAAACCGAATTCCTTGATTAACATCCTTATCATTTCCCTAACTGCTAATCGTCCGATAAATACAGTCCGCATCCATACTTTCAGAAGGGGTTTTATACAGAGATACATCGTGAATACGGCTTATCCGTTGTTAGACAATTAAAATAACGGACGAACACCAATGTCAGACTAACAAGAAAACTCAACCGACTTAGATTTTTACTCGCTTATCAACGTAAACATTTAATACTATACTACGTCATTGGCAATTCGAAACATATTTTTAAGCTAATTGGAAACCAAGAGAGAAAAAACAGGACGAAGATTGTGCAGTTTAGTAACATATTATAGGGAAACGTATTTTTAACTTACTTAAATTAAAGTATCAAAATTTTAAACCAAAAATTCGAGTCTTTAAAGTTTTCTATCAGTTCCATTTTGTTTTCTCAGATTCTTGTTGAATTTGCTGAATGTTCTAAATTGAGTTATAACAAAGTTATTTTAGAAACTAAAGTTACTATTATATGTAATTGTCCATAATTATGTTAAGATAACCTACCTCAGCATTCATAATAGTCAATAATAGTGTGTCTCCATGTCGGTTATTCTCTATTCTCTGAGATTCTAATTGACAATTTTTTCATTTTGTTTTGATCATGTGGATGTGGGAAATTTATCAGTACTATTACTCTTAATAATAATTTAAATATAAAAAATAACATAAAGTGTACGTTAGTACACTTTATATTATTTCTTCACTTTATTAATTAACCTTGTAATATTTTTAACTATTTAACATAATACTTATTAGATTAAGTTTAGCAATAATTAATACTTATTTCTTAATATCTTTCAAATCATTCATTTAGATAAGTGTATTGGGTTGCATATCTCTTCAACATGTAACACAATCAGTTGGTTGTTCAATATTTAGTAGTCGATCGTCCGTCCGTCGTTAGATCCAGGTAGGCATTGGAAAAGGGTGTAGTTCCTCAAACTCATGGCGGGATGTCCTACCGATTTATGGATAATTAGTTTCCGTACGTTTCTCTTCTTCATAGTTTCACTGTTATTTTCTATTATGAATGCTGAGGTAGGTGTAATCTTGTTTATTTATATCCTTATAATTACGTCAAACATATAGAAATATTGCGGCGTATTCCTGATTCTTCTATTACTTAGTAATTTCTAATGTAATTTTAGAGTAAATTTTCGTCCGAAGGAGACTACAAAAAGTCGAAACTAGTTGCGAAACTAAGTACTCATAGTAAATAGAATAAAATTAGTACCAAAGTCTTTATTTTAAAGCTACAAATATTAAAAATTTCTAATAACTTACAAAAGGAACAAATTGAAGAATGTACATTTTTTGTTGGCAATGGAAGGTAGTTCAAAAATATTTCTAAGGTTGAAATTTCATTTGACATAACCGATTTCTTATACCTCCTAAATTCAGTATCGCTCCATCGTTTAATGGTTTAACTACAAGTAGTTGTTAGCTGAGTTTGAGAATGTGGTTATCTCTGTACTTGATGAACATAACAAGAACATACTTCGCACTTGTTTCACCAATGAGATAACCAACCACGTCAGTTTCTTTTGCCATAACAATACTCCTACTTCTCCTTACCTAGGTACGTATTTTCAAAAAAACTAAATCTTTTCTCCCATACTACCCCGAATTAAAGGTTGTTCAGGCTGATAAGAAAATGTATAAATCTCATATAACTGAAAATAATGAATTGTTAGGTGATAGTAACACTTATAAACGCATAAATCGTGGCCTAACAATATCAACGCAAAATAAAAGCAACAAAGTTATTAAGCAATTGGTTGCCAAAAATCAAATACCTAAAGAGGTAGGCAACAGACTTACTCGGAGTAACTCCGTAGCACCCCAGTTATATTGCCTGCCAAAAATACACTAACCTGAAGTTCCTCTCAGAACAACATCCCCTTCATTAATCCTCCTCCACGACTTATCCAAATAGATCTCATAGATATTAACTATTTCCCTTGCTGTCGAGGATCGTTACAATGTTGGCGACACCTTCACTTTTGTCAATTCTATCAACAATGAGATATTACCTAACAACTACATATATACGTTCTTACATCGTTGGATGTGGTTTCTCTTTTCATAAATTTTCCAGTGAACTTATTTATATGACATAATTACAATCAAATGGTTCCTAGTCGAAAGTAATGGTATCACCGCGTTAGATAACTTCATTACCAACGTTAAATTACTATCTGATAATTGTCACTTTTTGTTTAATAACCAGTTTTACATGCAAACGTTTGGCACATCAATGTGTTCCCCATTAGGTCCTATTGTTGCCACTATTTGTATGGATCATTTGCTGAGTAGTGCAATAATTACAATTTCCCGTACCATTTTTCTTTATGTATGTCGACAAACTTATCTTAGACTGGTACCAGGAACCCACCTCCCCAGGCAGATATATTCATTGAGTTTCTGATGATCCACGTAATCACAAAATTAACACTGTCCTTGCTATGAGTACTCGTATTGTTCACATCAGCGATGAGAGATTGACGGCTATCCCAAGCAGATCCTCCGCTCACTTATTTTTTCGACTAGAATGTCATTGGAATAAGTGAACAGGTAATTTCAAAACTACTTGATGATTTCGCTAGATTTAGCCATATTTTTTTAAATTCACAACTCTGATGATCTGATTGATCACTAAGGATTCATGGAGGATTTGGGAGGATATAAAGAAGTCCTAGCCATTTTTTTTTTGATAAATGTGTATTTTTATACAATAAAATGAATTCCAATTTTTCTAGAGACTAACAACATTCAAATTTTATTCTTATTTTTCCTTTATTTATATTGACGATCGGGATTCCTTCTTTAAAAATATTTCCCAACAATATAGAAACAGATTTAAAGCAGCTATGAAAAAGTCACAACACCTAAGTACGAAGAAAAAAAAATCTTCTTGGAAATGAAACACTAAATTTAAAAAAGAATTGGTCCATCCAAAAATTTTATTTTTCCATAGAAGTAAATGTTTCTTTAACCCTTAATAAAGCAAGGCCTGGTCACTGATGAACCGACCTTTTTTCGAATGCTCTAGAGGCTAAAATGAATGCGCTTTGATTTCAAAACTACAATGGAAGAAGAACCATCACATGACAAGTTCACAACATTACACACAAAAAAACTACGATGTAGTATTTCTTTATTAAAACAACATTCAAAAGAATGAGTTTATGTTTTCCGGAAAAGATTTTACCATGTAAAATAGTTCTTTTTAATGTTATTTTAACAAATATTTGGAGGCAATTTAACTGTTTTCAGGAAACCTACAACACCGTTTTACTTAACTACCGATGTTAGTTCCCTCACGTCCAGATCTAACACCGTATTTTTGTGTGTGTAATAATGTTGTTTTGAAATGCTAAAATAAAATATAAATCTTTTACCTTGCCAGGTTGTACTTTTCGTTGATAATAGAAAAAACTGGTAAAAATTATTAAAATTGTTAGTACTTGTTTCTATTAACACCAAGAACTTAAAGACGATGTTATATACAAAATTTGAAAAAAGAAAAAAGATTATGAAAGAGTTTAAAAAAGAGTTAAATAGTTTCCTGATCACAGGTGACCGGTCTGGTCTAAAATGAATGTTTTAGGAATCTTATCTGGTGTGGAGAATAACTGCGAGGAAATAAAAATTGATTTAATGATATATTAAGTAAATGAAAGAAAACGTACTTTAATTTAAAGGAATAATCAGGAAGAGATATTTCTTTCATGTAGGAATTCTAAAAACATAAATAATAATGCTTTGGAACAAAAAATATGCTTAAAATTCTTTACTTGGTTTAAGGGATGTGATTCCTATATTTCAGAGAAATATCAATAAATTATTAAATCGCATTTGCAAATGTTTCAAAGTATCTAATAGGTGTATGAAGTAAGCAACCAGAAGTAACGAATGATGTGCCTGGATTTGAAGGGTTTGTGGATACCGTTTCCTATATGAAAATATCTACGGTAATAATTTATTTCCAAATGTCATCGTTCAGCATTAATAAATAATGTGTACATATGTGTAACGTGCACTAGTAGTGTCACCCTCTGTCGTTCAAAATTACTTAACGTGAACTGGAGTGTGTAATTCAAATATTCCATAAACGTGCCGTTCCTCTATTCCGGATCATTTTGCAATGGATACGTCATCGTACAGTGCAATGCACATTTACAACCACCTATCACGACCACTGAGTGCGCGATCGTTTTCCTTTATTACACGGATTAATACTTATTGAGACAGATGTGCCGACTCTCTTAGTGCGGCAGGTCTTTTTGTTATCGGCTTGCCGTACCTATCTTTTTTCCTCGTGCCTTTGCGCGCACTCAACGAGAACGAAATCCACCGTGCACGGAACGGTAAGACTTTTGTCTTCGCCCACCTTTACATAATGGCGCTTTACTACTCCAATCTCTGGCGGATTTGATACTGAAGACTCATAAGACAAACACGAAATATGATTGGTACGCCTTTGTGTGGAGAGCTGTTGCTGTACGCCGAAGTAAAGATGAGAATATATATAAAAAAACGTGCTTTGAAAGATCACACGTTTCCTCATGAGTGGACACGAACGGAGAGGCACGGACGTTAACCATTGTGAGAGGAGATCTTCGCCTAGTCTCGTCCATCTGTTTTCGTGGGTCGTTCCCGTTTACTTCCGCCTGATGAACATTAAAAGTTTTCCAAGCAAAACTGAAAAGCCAGAAGCCATACACTACCTACTTCCTCCACTCGTGCTTTTATTTGCATCGATTTCTCTGATAAAACCTCTTTGAACGTAGAAACATAGACGATTTCTATACACGCCTTATACCATATACCTACAACGTAAAATGGCATTATTTGATAGCATTTACGTTCGTCTCGGCCACCTCTTTTTTAATTTTTAATATTAGATTTATTTCACATGAATTATCACAGAAATTGCCGTGACACTTACCTAACTCTTGCAAAAACTTGTGGTGGTCTATTTTTCATACTGAAAATAAAGTTTATTTATATCTATATTTAAAGAAATAAATTAACCCATCATAAAGGATTTTAACAACACAAAACAAAAAAAAAGTTAGCATATCGTTTGTAATAGATGCACTTTTAGTAAATTATCTCTTTTTTAAAGACATTCAGTCCTTAATAAACAATGCGATATTTAACAAAAATCCCAAAAGAAAGGTGAAAAATCCCTTACCACAAAAAAAATTGGATGATTTCCTAATTGAATTAAATTCGAAATGGATGATTTCCTAATTGAATTAAATTCGAAATCGATGATTTCCTAATTGAATTAAATTCGAAACAATTTTGTGCTAAGGGATTTTTCACCTTTCTTTTGGGATTTTTGTTATAGTTTTCAAGCCACAGTCTCCACCCATCACAGAATGCGATATTTCACAGAAAGTTATCGTATAGAAATTTTAATGATGATAGGCTACGGAGATAAGTGTAGAAGTGAAGTGGAAATTGCTGATATCTATAATCAGAAGTATCCTGAATTACCCAATATTTCACAAGGAACCGTTTTCGAAATTCAATCACACACAGTAAAAAAAGATTACAGTAACATTCCTGGTAATTGTACGCGAAGAATACTACTGTAATTTTACAGATGAAAGAGAAAATTTCAGTATAACTGTGAATATACAGTTCAATATTTACAACAGTAGAATATGATCGTTGTAAATTTAATGTCCATTTCCTCTATATTTAAAAGCTGTATTTTGGACTTTACATTCATTGTTCGAGTATTTACTGAGAAACTATAAAGCTGCAGCAATTTTCTTATAAAAGCTTCCTTTCAGTAATAATCCTATAAAATAAAACAGGATTATTACCGCATTATTGGAAACCTTTTTCTATGCAGTTTAGGAAACTTGGCTATGTCCCAAAAAAGCCATTTTGTGGAAGACGCATTTTGTTAAGTGCTGCAGAGAATCCAACATCAAGTTCGCGCGAAATAGCTCGAGAAAGTAACGTCCACAGAAAGTTAATTCCTATAAGACGATGTTTCTACAGGAATTAACCGAAGACGATCCAGACAGTAGAATACAGTTCTGCGAAGAAAAAATGAATAAACTGAACAGAAAAGAGGTAACTCTTGATTCTATCCTTTTTTCGGATAAATCAACTTTCATGTTGAACGGAGAAGTATATCCTCAAAACTGTAGGTATTGGTCAGCGGAGACTCATTGAATGCGTGAGACACATATGTACGGTCCAATTTTTATTGATGGAAATTTGACAGTAAAATATTTGGATCTCATTAGAAATAACGTTGTTCCTGTTCTGGCAAATTTATATGTCAATATGATAGATCAACAACAACCTATTTTGTTGTATTTGTAAGACATTATGAGACCCTTCGTAATAAATGGATAGGTCGAAGAGATGCAATTGAGTGGCCAAGTGGATCACCAGATCTCTTAGCTTTGATTTTTTGATGGGAGAATCCCAAAAATGAAGTTTTAACAACAAAGCCAGACAACATTGATGATCTCAAACAAAAAATGCAAACAGAAATAAGAAATATTTCACCTTAAGTTTTGGAGAAAGTTAGGGAAGAGTTTTACTATAGATTAGATTCTTGCCAACAAGTAAATGGAGAACATTTCGAACATTTAATACGTTAAACTGTAACAGTAATTTTAATAAAAATTTGATAATCTCATAGCCTTAATTCCTGTAATTAATGTAATAAACTACTTAGGTCACAAGTGTTATAGGTCGGATTCTTACTAAATTACTTCGTGATTTTATCCACAGTTAGGAAATTTACTTAGGAAACCAAATACTTACAATGCGCAAATGTTCAATTTTATGGGTTCAATTTGTAGATAGATAGCACATAGCACGCACGGATAGGCATATCGGTAGGCATATTTAGGTAAGTGACTAATTTAAAACAAGTCTAGTAGTTAGATAATACATTCTTACTACTGAGGATGATCTACAGCTGCATTTTCATAATTTTAACGTTTACAAAGGTTTGTGCACACACAAACACACAATATACCTAATGGTGTTCCAAAAAACACGTTAATATGCCTCGACAGGGTATACAAAATATATTTGTAGTTTGAGTATTACCGTAATGTTAAAGTAAATGGTTATAGATATTGTTTATTGCCGTCATATTGCTACGCTGAAGTAGAGGTTATGAATGTATTATTCAACTTGTCTATTTATTCTTAGAATATTATCTAATACCTATCTATGCATTTGTTTTTATGGTTAAGAAAGCGTTTAGGTATAACAACTAAACAAGCACATAGCTATTATACGCTTAGTATAACATTAATGATTTCTTCTACCAATTTTCGAATGCACAATATATATAATACAGTTAGCCTTTTTCATACTTTATTTTTTTATATTCTCTTCAAATAGGTAATTTTAAAACCTATATTTTACACACATTACACATTGCACACTAAGATACTAATTGATATCTAGGCATTAATTGTTAAAGTAAGTAAAGTTATAAGTTTAATGAAACAGTTGAGTACCATCTAAATGTATTATTGTTATTATTAATATTATAAGCATTGTTTTTATATTTGTTAAATTACCTGTAATATATATTTATAATAGTATTGCAGTGTCTATATTAATCCTATTCCTTGGTTGAAATCAGATACTTACTCGATTTTACTCGTAAAAAGGTCTTTTTTATCAGCATTTCCGTAGTACTGGAATTTGCAAATAGGAAAGTAAGAGATGGATTTACAAATATTTTCACATTTAGGACAAACAGAATTTGTAATATACGAAGTGTAACATTAACGGAGAACTTGTGAAAGAAATTCTATATGTTAAAAAGAAATGATCTTGGCAAACTATTTTCATATGTATAGATTTTCCTACTTATATAAACTTCAGTAGTATCGGAAAAATACCTACACGTAGTAATCTTCATCGGTAAATTACAAATTTTAGGGATATTCCTATACAAAATTCCTTTATGTATGTTTAGGAATTTTTCTAAATACATAGTAAAACTCCATATGAAATTTCTGTGCTAATTTTGATCTGGTCGCACAAGGCAGGTATGGTAGACCTTATAAATTACAAATTTTAGGGATATTCCTATACAAAATTCCTTTATGTATGTTTAGGAATTTTTCTAAATACATAGTAAAACTCCATATGAAATTTCTGTGCTAATTTTGATCTGGTCGCACAAGGCAGGTATGGTAGACCTTATAAACGATCAGGGACCGTACAGAACTTTCCCGGACTCGCGTCTGGCTGGCCTATCAGCCTCGACATTGCCCAGATTGCCGTCGTATCCTTTAGTAACTACTAATTCTAGTATATCAACTAATCGTAACTTTATTTCTTACAGGGATCTATGCTAGAGCTCTATGACAGTCTAGCATCAGTTTAGAGGTATACAAACATTTATATCCGATTTCTTAATCCTTAAAGCATCAGTTTTCTGTTCAATATCTGCCAATTTGACATAAATGACCTTTTTCCTTTAATTGGATACTACATTACTTAATGAACATGCTCTCTAAGCAGTGTATTTTATGTTATATATAAAAATTCAAAAAGACAGCCCAACCTGAACGGCAATTTTCATAATTCAAACTTGTACATGTCAAAATATTAAAAAAAATTATGTATGTAACTGTACCAAACGCTGCTCTACTCAATTCCGAAAATATTGTTGAAGCCCTAATAAATCTCCTACTGTAAATCAAGGACCTGTTTAACCCGCACCAGCAAGCAAGTATTTTTTGGATGTAGGTACTATGTATGTACTTACTATATATGTATAGTTAAATATGCGTAACGTGTACAACTAATTGGTTTAAACCGTTTCATTTTATCGAGTCAACTGTTAGACAGCATATATAATAATTAATAATATGGCAAACATATATCTCACATTTCAATAACACATATTGCCATAGGTACAAGGGCGTGTGACCATCAATCACTCACGGATGAGCTAAAGTTCCACTACATTTAGCATTCTCTCCCAGTCAGCCAGCTAGCGCTCAGTTGCGTCCTGGCGATGATATTACTCTTTTAGAACAGGACTTCTCTTGTGTATGCCTAGTTACTATATACAATATATCTACCACGCAAATTCAATGGATGTAAAAGTAACGTAATATATATGGATCAAAAAATAATAATTCACACATGACCTAATTTATAGGTATTTGCTCTATTTTACAATATTTCTTTATTGAACAGATAGCTCTTACATAAATTAAAATACTACAGAAGCTTTATAGGTACTTGTTAATTTAGTACACAACTTGTGGAACACATACATATGTAAGAAAAATAAACATACTCATTGTCGATCTCTTAGTCATAAAACCCTCAATACATCTTAAATAACTCAAAATTTTGAAATAAAATTCCTACGGTAAAACAGACATCACATATTATTTATACAAAAGCATATTTTTCATAGTATTTATTATTGTAGTTTTAACATTTTATGGTATGTAATTAATATTTTCTGCAAGCATATATTATTGTAGGTAAATTGCAAAGCTATATAATTTGTCTATAGAGCTTCTGCTGCCATCTGTGTTACAGTAGCATCAATAATACGTAAGTCGAGGTAACTTCAATGAAAGAGTAAATTTCATAGTGTTCTGTAACCCTGATTTGTTGGTAAATATATAGATTTTCATATTTAGATAGACTAGTTTGCTTGTATTTAACAAAATCCTGTAGGTATACGAAACCCTAATAATTATAAATATTTAACTGCAAATTCGACCATTGCGCGCCACCTATTGGGAATTGTCCAACTTCACAGCTGATGTATACATTTCTATACCCGTTAAAGCAGTTGTAAATGCACTATCAATATTTAATACACAGCAGAAACGATAATGATATAAGAACTCCTATTTTGAGATAATTAAACAGTTCACATTTTTATAGCACAGAATCATTTCATGCCTTTACAGATTTCTGCAAGCTGTAAGACCATTGCTAGAAAAAATCACTTATAGAATTCTATACGTAATAAACATACAGATACCGATATTATAACTTTGCTCTTTTAGAAGCAAAATTGATTTCATCATAGGTTGTCAATAAAAATTCGCGTTTGCCTTTCTAGATGGGGACAGCTTTACTGAATTAGCTTTATTATCAGCTTCTCATAAATATAATGCATACTACAAAATCATGAGAAAGAAAATTAAAAACTCTAGTTTTTGAAGTAAACGAAATATTCAAAAATAGTTTTAGGTTTGGATAATTTTCCCTAAATTAAGCACGGTTGATTACAAATCCATGTCGTTCTTAAATGAACTTATATTTCATTATCATAAACTAAGATAAAAGGTTGTTATA
Organism: Cetonia aurata; assembly: GCA_949128085.1. Lineage (NCBI taxonomy): Eukaryota > Metazoa > Arthropoda > Insecta > Coleoptera > Scarabaeidae > Cetonia > Cetonia aurata. Next base: position 8,886,356 of record OX421885.1, read on the forward strand.
TCACTAGGTTTGTTTTTGCAGCAATTATGTTTTAGTTTGACTATTGGCTGTTGTTGTAATTTGCTGATTCCGTGAACGTATTTATTGTAATTTACAATCACAAGGCATATTCCAGTTGCAAAGAGCTACAGTGAGATGTAGAAATATGATGCAGTATTTTAATAATAAGTCTTCTATAAATATATAACAGATTCTATACTTTTACAGCTATCATAAATATTTGTTCTATATTTTAATGTACAGATACGTTTAGTAAAATTATTGTTATATAGGTAATACTGTCTTTGCTATTTCTAGTATTAGTTCTAGTGAAGTGAACCGGTGAATAAGAAATAACCAATTATTATTATTTAAGTATGATAAATATAATATATATCTCAAAAGTTTTGGCACAAAATACAACTCATCTATTAGAAAAATTTAAAATATCAAAATATCGAGTTGGTTTTGCAAACAAAAGCAATATAGTTATCTGTCATTTCAATGACAGTTCAGTTACCAAAATGGATTGCGTTGTAATGGCTTATAAATTAGAGCTTAGCAAGAGCGTTTCTAATTTAGTTGGGCAGATGCTTAAGGTTCAAAAGTCCAGCTTTTTGAAAATCAAAGTGTGTCGCGGAGAACTATATATTGTGGGATACTAGAATCTGAGCAAGGTTTGCCATGCCTAAATCCTACGAAAAGTGGAAGGCAGTGACTGCTAATTAGATATAGAGCGAACCAGTTAGTCGAAAGTGTCAGAAACAAAACTGGACAGTCATTAAGAGAAATTTCACGACGTTACGGTGTTTCCAAGGATAACATTTCTAGAGAACCAATAACAAAGTCATCGTTATACACACAGAAAAATGCATGCTTATCTTAAATAAATTTGTCTTGGATCAAACAAATCTACGTTTTGAATATCCGCAAGACAAAAACTTCTTAAGACAAGAAAAAAGTTGTCTGAGCAGCATAATCTTGACGTAAGAGGTTAACTGTCTTGGAGCAAAATGTCTTGAATTAAATATCTTAAAATTATAACGCTCTATACAAAGTCAAAGAAAAAATTACAAACAAAATTAGAACCGAAAAATGCTATCAGGCGGGCTGCTCATGGTCTATTCTTGGAATCACCATACCAGAAAAAGCAATGGAAGGAGAATAACACTAGAGATGGACTCCAGTTTCTGCCTACCAGGCGTCATCAGCGTCACTCCGAGTGTAAACCCACTTACATTGCTATTGTCTATTGAAATAGACCACTATTTTAATCTTCTAAACATAATATAGTGGCCCTTCTCAGTGTATGGACTACGCCTAAAATCTGGATGAGTTTTATTATTATGTATATGCGTGTTTAATTATAGAAGCATGGCAAACCGTCATCTCCGATGGAATATCAGGAAAAGTGATGTAGACTGCAGAATCTCTACCTAACGCCATGGAATCTGTGATAAAAAGGTGTAATGAAAATTGTCGAGACTGCTAGAGAATTTGGCATCGTTAAAACAACTTTAAAATGAAAAATAAAGTCCGGCAATAGGATAAAAACTGACAGACTTGTACGGCAGTCGCAACTCGAAGGTGACCCTGAAAAGAAACTTGTATCTCTCTTATACTAAAGTTATTAAAATATGGATTTGCTCACAATATAGCAACAAAACACAAATACACGCAACCGAATGTGTGTGGCATAGTAATCGCTAAATAAGCCAACATTTTAAAAATGTTTTGATGTTTGAATTTATATTTGCATAATTCGCATCTACTAAGTTTTTCTTGATAATTGTGGGAAAAAATAGTGTGAAAGTTCCAATACTCGCCTAACGGTTCGTATTTTTTTTTTTTTTTTTTTTTTTTTTTGGAGGGGAAACCGCTTGGCACCAGCGCACGGGTTCAATGTGCGCCGGTAGTGTCGGGCGCTATTCCGACTAAAACCCCTCTACTAACCTTCTCTGGTATTCCGGGACCGTCGTTAGGACATTTCATCAGAATACCAGCGGTGTCATCTCATACGTCATCGTCGTTTCTCACATACGCTCGGCCGGCTTGTCTCTCCCTTTCCTCCCGTTCTTTGTGGCTCATGATGTCAGTTATTAGGGAATCGACTTCATCCCAGGATTCCTTACCTTCGGTCATCGTTGTTATTATAGTTTCAGGAGTCAGCCTACTTCCCAGTAAGCCATATGTCTGAATGCGCCTCGCTTGCCATCTGTTGCACATAAAAATAGTGTGCTCTGCCGTGTCCACCATACCGCAGTACATACACTTGTCTGTGGTATCTTTTCCAAATCTCAGGGCATATGCTCGGAACACACCGTGCCCGGTAAGTGCCTGCATCAGGAAATAGTTCGTTCTCCGAAACGGGCATCCAAGCCACAATCCGATGTCAGGAATAAGTACTTTGGTCCATTTCGCCTTATCCGTATTTTTAGCCCATCTGGCTTGCCATTTCTTCAAGGTGCTTTCCTTGGCATATCCTCTGGATTCAATCCCATGTTGGTGGGTGTGTGATCTTTCCATGACCATAAGATCTATGGGGGGAATACCGGCGGTAACCTGCAGCGCCACATCGGACACAGTCCTGTAAGCGGACGTCACCCGCATAAGCATACTTCGCTGCGCTCTTACAAGAAGTTGGACATACTTGTGGTACCTCAGGACCGGACACCACACAGGGGCTCCATAGAGTAGTATATTGTGCATTGCACTGCACATAACGGCTCTCTTCGCGCTACTTGGTCCACCGAGATTCGGGAGTATCTTTCCCAGCTGCGCTACTCTGTCTACCGCCTTGGTCGTTGTGGCCACAATGTGTCTTTTAAAAGTACCCCCGACATCGATGGTTATGCCTAGGTATTTCACACTGTCCTTAAGTGCTATTTTCTCGCCTTCCAGCGTAAAGGATATGTGATCCCTCTTCCGTCTTCCCCTCATCATAACCGCCTCCGTCTTGTGTGGTGCCAATGCCAGCTTGTGTTCTGCCATCCAGGTACTTATCCTTTTGAGGCACTCGTTAGTATTTGCCATTAAAGTATCTCCGTCTTCCGCACCCACCACTAACGCCAGATCGTCGGCGAAGCCCACCGTTACGGCGTCTCGGGTAAGCTCCAGACCTAGAACCCCGTCATAGAGGAAATTCCAAAGGGTGGGGCCCATTACTGAACCCTGCGGAACCCCAACCGCACCCATCTCCACGATTTCACCGTCGTCCAACTTTATTTTCCTGTGCCTGAGGTAGCTCGACACTAGGTTAACGAGGTACGTTGAAATTCCTCTATATCGCAGCTCCCGAATAATCAGACTGTGATTGGCAGTATTGAAGGCGTTTTTCACGTCTATAGTTACAAGTACACACCAGTTCTTATCGTACTCTTTGACGGTATTCATGACAGTTTCAATGGCCTGAACGGTTGATTTCCCTTTCATGAATCCATATTGGTGTTTATGGAAACCCCCTTTATCCTGCATCTCCGACTGTAGACGGTCTCTGATCAGCGCTTCGAATAACTTGCTAAGGGCACCCAACATACAGAGAGGTCTGTAGGAACTCGCCATCTCTACAGGCTTGCCAGGTTTTGGTATTAAGACCAGACGAGCTGTCTTCCATGCGTCGGGGAAATTCTGGCACTTTAGCAATTCATTTAGGACATCCAGCAACCAAGCTGGCGCAGCAGACGCCGCTCCTTTGACAGCCTCTGGAGGTATGCCATCAATGCCAGGAGCTCTATTTCCCTTAATATTGGAAACCGCGGTCTTTAATTCCTCTTCATTGAAGAGTGGAACGTGTGATTGCAGAGGATCATCCACCCAATCCTCACCGGTCCCTCCAAATAACTCAACAGTCCACTGTCTTTTCTTCTCGGCACTTGGTTCGTACGGCGTCAGATAGTTAAATTTTTTGGTAACTATTTTATAAGCCTCGCCCCAGACGTTGTTATCAAGGTCCAGACAAAGATCCTGCCAGCATTTCCTTTTGGAGCCTCTAATGAGTCTGCACAGATCCCTCTTGCATACCTTATAATCCATGTAGGCTTGATGACAAACTGCTTCATCACCATTACTGGTTGACAAGCTTCTCACAGCACGAGTATGTATTCTCCGGAGTCTATTGCACTCAGCCCTTTTATCAGAAATGACATCAGTCCACCAATACGGTATTCTTACATGCACTCTGCCACGTTTAATACTATTTTTGTATGCTAGTTTGATAAGGTTGGTACAGCTTTCGGGTTTCACTCCCACTGCATCCTTGTCTATCATCTCGATAGTACTCTTGTAGGTCTCCCAATCAACTTCATTCTTGTTTCTACCCCGTCTTTTTCTGCCATCGTGCCCGCGTACCTCAAAGGATACGTACCTATGCTCCGTCAGGGAGTCGTCCTCTAGCACTTCCCAGTTTTCTACTTTTGCAGCCATGCCGTTTGTTGACATGGTCACATCAATGAATGACCTGGTCTGGCCCCGGATGAAGGTAGGTCTGCCTCCTTGATTATGTACTACCAGATCTTTGGTAGATATCCAGTCGCTCCAATATTCCCCTTTCTCATCAGTAACTGGTGAGCCCCACAGGGCGGACTTGGCATTTATGTCCCCGAGTATTATAGTTGGGGACTTATCTACATTACGCATTATGTTATCCACTTCGTTCTTATACTCAGCAATTGTTATATTAGGTGATAAATAACAACACACAATCGTAAGATCCTTCAGCATTAAAGCAATGTATCCATTGTAGACTTCATGTTTGATCACATTAATATTCCTTGTCAAAAAATGGGCAGCTATATTTACTCTGTGATCGGATATCCAAGCGTTAGAACTGACACGTTTTTTATTGGGTTCACCCACAATCAAAATATCCGCCCCCAGATGTTTGGCGGTCGCATAGGCCATATCCTGCGCAGCGTAGGCTCTCCCCACATTTATTTGCAGAATCTTCATAGTGTCGGTAGAGACGTTGTTTCGACAACGTCCATCTCTCTGGTTCGGCGTATACCTGGTTTTTAGTTTCCCAGGGTTAGCCTTTGCATTTTCTATGCCTTCTTCCCTTCTGTTAGCCATCTCCTTGGCTTTTCCATGGATTAACTTCCGATAGTGTGGACACTTGGTTTGGTCCGCACGGTGCCCTTCTTTTTTACAAACTAAGCAATAATTTCCTCCTGTGCATTCCTTTGCACGATGATCCTTTTTCCCACACTTGAGGCATACATCCTCGTTATTTTCGCCCGTGCATTCCTGTCTTAGATGCCCAAAAGGCATCTGTAGCACCGTACGATGTTGACACGCTGCCTGACATGGCATGGTGTCCAGCCAATTTTAACAGTCCCTCTCTTACACAATTCGTTTGCCCACCTCTTATTTAGCAGCACCGTAGCGTTTTGGCTACCATATTGGGTTGGCCGTATAGAGACAACATCAATATCCCCCGTTTCAACTGGGCCACCAACGCTATTCATAATAGCTTGCACAATCCCATCTTTAGTGACATCTCCATCAATGCCCGTCACGTACATGGTGCCGTTCTTTTTTTTAATTTCCACACGCGTGTTTTCATTTTTTTTAATTATCTCCTGCCTTAGTGCCTCTGCTTTATCCTTTCCCCCTTGGATTTCAAGCATTACGTCGCCCTTGGCCGTTTTCCTTATTGTTTTGACCTTGATTCCCACCTGGTCTATATTTACGCTGCTCTTTACAGCTTTAAGTATATCAGCGTACTGTTTTCCTTCCGACTTTATGATTACCTTTTCTAGCTGCTGTGTTTCTCCATGTCTCCTTGGCTTCACCTCTCTCTTCATAACTATGCCTATTGCCTTGCCAGTCTTCCTGAAGGCGTATTCGGTACATTTCCTTAAGTAGTCGTTATTTACGTTGCCCAGGGCTACGAGGTTTATTTCATCGATTTCATGACCCGCTATTTTTGCCTCCAGTTCGGCGAGGACCTGGTACAATTTGCCAATATCATTTACACCACTCGGGTCCATTTCGTACGACGCCATATACAATGTTCTACAGTTTTTTCCTCGTTTGCCATTGCTAAGGACCGTTTCGGTGTTGGTTCTTACAAATTCCACGTTACCCATCTCCAGCTTTTCCTTCAGCAGGGTCGTAACTTCAGGGAAGCTTGATTTTATAGCATCTGCAGCCTCTCCTTCTAGGGGTACATTCGGATTCGCGATAATGGCAATGTTCCCTTGTCGTTCTTTGGCTACCCCCATCTCTATGGGTTTGGTGACTTTAAAAAATTCCTTTGGCCATTTTTGGTCAATGATCTTTGACAGGCCCTCCCAGCCTCCGTTTTCTTGCAATATTCTCTCAATTTCCTTGTTTAGGTTCTGCTTTTGTTGGTCCGTCTCGCGCAGAATATCATTCCCGTCAGCTTGTACCCCGACACTAGTGCAATTTTCATTGGGGCCCCTCTTTCTGCTGTATTGGGCATGGCAGCTTGTCTCTCGTATTCTTCACATTTAGCTGTTAACGCTGTGTGGCTCACTTTAAGTATTTCCATTTTCCTGCTAAGGATCCCGACGATACTTCCCAGCTCTCTAGTCAGTGCCTTGATTTCAGTTTTTGTTTTAGTGCTCTCTTTAACTAACTTTTTCAACCCGTTGGTTTTAGTGCTTACTTTTTCCATGTACACTAGCACCTCCTTCATGTCGCGGCTCAGTCCCGCTGCTTCATTTTCCCGTTTTCCTTTTGGTATCTCCCTTTTCCGCTTCTTCGTGATCTGACTATCGAAAACGACATAGTTATCTCCTTCATCAACCGCATATAGTTTATAGATGGGGCTAGTTGCCATTTCCTCATCCATCCATTGGGAGTCAGTGTCGTGCTCTTTAGGGGTGTCTATACTAGTCGTGGTTTCAGAGACTTGGCTACTCGTGCCGACCGCACTACTTTGAGTCCTTTTCTCCGGCGGGGTCCTTGCCAAAGACGATCGCCTCACCGTTGGGTTTATTTCCCCTTCCCAGTTGTACCCTTCTTCCTTCGAGACTCCACCACTGCCCTCTCGAGTCTGTACTCCTAGAATTACCATATTCGTTGCCTGTTCGTTACCATATTTTCCTGCGTCGTCCTTTGTTGATTTAATACTTTTACTCATACTGTTCCCACGAGTAGCTGGGGACTACATCGGTCGCTCGCGGCAGAGCCCCGCATTCACCGCGAGAAGGCTGCATGAAATCCGGAGGGCGCCTGGTATCCGGAGTCCAGCACATTCGGGACTGAGCTCCCCTCAGCCTTGCAAATCATCGGCATGTGCTGTGCCACCTTGATTCTTGGGGTTTGATGTCCGGTGGTTGTCCTTCCACTAGGCCGGCCGGTTAAGGCAAGCCACAGTAGGGCTGAAACCCTACTATCACGGTTCGTATTGGAACTTTATTTTCATGAATAATAAGCCATATTATACGCTCGTTGAAGAATATAGCATTTCTATTATCATTTTAAAAATTTCTACCAGTAAGCTATACTAACGTTTTGTATCCTAGAGTATCTGTTACATAACTAGGTCTGATTGGAAGCCAAACGATCGACGAACATTTTATTTCATTCTATATATTTGGGAAGTTTTAACTAACATCATTCAAATTAAAAATGTAGGTAGTTCTTTTTTTTGATTATCCAATTTTTTTAAAGTTTGAAACTACATGGCTCGCCATTTTACATCTGACATTATCAATGATAAAATGATTTACATAAAAAAAACTGGCGATACAACGTCTTTCTCACGTCAGAAACGTATCTGTTATTGACGTCTCTAATAATGTCATTTTTACGTAATAATATGATAGTGTTTGGCGTGTAACTTGTTGTATGTTATTTTATAGAAACCACGATATTTAAAAGGAGAAACTGATGTAAACAGTGATCATAAAAAGCCGTTATAATGACTTGCCTATGTTATATATATATAGTAGCACTAAAGGCCTAGAAGGCTCATGGCTTGGTTAATAACTCCTCTCCATTCGGTTCTGTCTGTTACTCTCCTCTTCCAGTCCCGCACTCCAATCAAATTTAGGTCTCTCTGAACCTCCTCCCTCCACCTTCTTTTGGGTCTTCCTCGCCTTCTATATCCCGCCAGTTTGTAGTCCCACAATGTTCTCGGTATTCGAGTTGCCGGCATTCTCCACATGTGTCCCAGCCATCTGATTCTTTGTCCCCTCGCTACTGCAACAATATTTGGTTCGTCGAACAGTTCCTCCAGTTCTTTGTTGGTCCTTCGTTCCCATTCTCCATTAATCTTCTTTCCTCCATAGATCTTCCTTAGCACTTTCCTCTCCCATCTGGCTAGTAGATTCATTTCTGTCGTTCCCATTGTCCATACCTCGCTACCGAATAGTACTACTGGTCTTACTATCGTTTTATAGATATGGTTTTTCAATTTTCGTGATACTTGCTTATTGTTCAGGAAAGAGCAAGCGGTTTTCCTGTGTCAACCTCTGCTGTATTTCTTTTCTATTCTCAGACTTTCTATATATATTCGTTCCTAGATACCTAAAGACGTTCACTTCTTCTAAGTTATATATCTTGCCTCTTTCTGTCTGCACCACTTGCCTATGTTATCTGGGTTATTAAACCGAAAATAATAAGCATTAAAATTTAAATTAAAATGGTCAAAATCTCGGACAAGATATTTTCATGCCAAATGGGTAGTTCACATTATATACCTACTCAAAGATCATGCTTCTAACTAATAATTTCTAATAATATGTAAAATGTTGCAATTATCAGCCAGAACTTGAAAACTGGTTCCATGATATGCACGAATACCCAACTATTAGTAAGCATGTGATATTTTGACCCGCGGGAAAGCGTATATTACAATATGTATATGTTTCTTTTTCGACGGTTTTTAGCGAATATAAATTGTTGCACAAACAAATTTGCAGTATATTATTCTAGCCATTTGTCGCTTTTAATATGCGTTTACTATCTTTATCTCCAAACCATTATGCTACTTCCGCTGTTAGTAATTCTCATCTCGAAATTTATTTTTATTTTGTAACAATTAAAAATATTATACTTAGATATACTCATATAGGTACCATAACATAAATAATAGACAATAATTTTGGTGATTAAATAGACTAGAGATATTAAACAACGATAAAAAATAAAATTAAATACGGTAATAATATTCCTGAAATGTAACTTCTATATATTCTCTATTCTAAGCTTATGCCAAGCACATCTAGCTATCGAATAATAGATTTGCGGAAAGATATCTGCTTCATATTCAAAGCACGTCTGTAATTTGAGTGTGCCAAAAATATGTTTAGTATGTTTTCAAATAAGGCTTTTGTAGTATCTTGAAGTACTAAATTAATAATCAAGCTGCAGTACATGCATTTATCAGCTGGCGGATGTGCGATAGCAAGAGGGCGTCCTCAATGGAGTGAGACACACCTGAAGAAATATGGAGAAACGTTATAATTCTCACGTAAGAACAAAGCCCCACCCCCACTATTTTCGCCATTTGTTTAAAAATCGTAATTCAATTTCTATTGTAATATGTATCTGCAGTAATACATACTGTTCATTCAAAAAGCTCCACCCGCTTCTTCGAGCTGGTGACGTAACATGGCCGTTAGAATGCATTTAAGCCACAGTGAGCTTTTAAGTCATAGTGAATTCAGTAAGTAGTGGAGCAGTTGCCCAGGCACTTTATAACCAGCTTTCGAAGCGGTATTATCACTAATTCAAATGGACTAAACATTCACAAACCTGCTAATTCTAAGATAGAAATATAATAAACGCTATTTTCTTAAGGACATATCTGTATCGTTGGCTGCACACTATAGGACGCAATTTCCAACATACAGATACCATATTCATACTTATTCACACCATAACACAGTCATTCTGAAGTATGTATGTATTTACTTCCACATTACATACTAAGAAAGTTGCGTACACTATAGATATATTTTTTCATCTATAAACTCGCCTTTTTCTGCTTTGAGTTCGCAAAGAAGTAAGCGTGAAAAATATCTCCACGCAATTACCATAAAACAGTTTTATCGTAAAATCAGATAATGGCTGTAATCAATTGAAAATTATGTTTGGAGTTACACTGAATTATAAATGAATATAGTAAAAAAAAATATATATAACATGGTATGAAATACAATTTATGGCAATTATCTACAATGGATGTTAAAATAATACTGATTTATTATAGTATTTATGTGGCAAAAAGTGTTGCCTTTAAGTTGAGAAAGCTTGCTGCTGCTTGTGTATTTATTATAATGAAAGGGTTTTGCCTTATGTGTAATGAACCGTAAAAGTGTCGGATGTATATTCTTATTCCCACTTATGTTAAAGTTTATATTATAGGTAGAATATCCTGTTTCTAATAACTTTTAAATTTGTATTATCCCCGTGTTAGTTTTTGCTTAATAAGTGGTTTAGCATTTATATACATATTTACATTATAACTACTTGTATACAATGGCATTTACTGATGTAAGAAATATTGTTGAAATACACCCCAAAATGGGGTTGTAGTTTCTTATTCCATATATCAGAGGAAGAGATATTATCTGCATTGCAGAAATCCAAGGATAATTTATTAAGTGGTTCTGATGGCGTACCGAACTTTTTACTTCGGGATTGTGCCGCTGGTTTTGTTCAACTTCTCAACGATATATTTAATTTTATCATTCATCAACATATATTTCCAAGTGTATGGAAGATGTCAAGAATCTGGCCCATTTTTAAAAAGGGCGATCGCAGTATTATCGAAAATTATAGACCAATACCTATATTATGCAATTTCTCAAAAAGATTTGAAACCATTTTATATAATACCATCTCTTATTCATTACAAAATATTTCTACTGCGCAACATGGATTTGTTAGCAAGCGTACCACAACTACTAATTTATGCTGCTTTGCGCAATATGTATCTGAGGCCATAGACAAACAAGGACAAGTGGACGTAATCTACACTGATTTTCAAAAGGCCTTTGACCCGATTGATCACTTCATTCTGCCTCAGCAAATTACAAAGACTAGGAGTTGCACCCGGTTTGCTGGATATTTGCAGATCATATCTACTTGATAGGATGCAGTATGTTGAATTCCGTGGAATTAGGTCTAAGATAATAACTCCTATGTCAGGTGTACCACAGCGGTCCAACCTTCGTCCCCTGCTTTTTATAATGTTTATAAACGATATTACTTTGCTGCAATGCGAAGCTTTACTTTATGCAGACGGCATGAAACTCTTTTGCAACATCGAGTCGTTGGTTCTCTTAAAAACTTAAGAACAGTGACACTTCAAAACGCATTTGACATACATGGGCGCTTTTCCATACACTTGTCTATTCATCAGCATTCGGTGCATTATAGAAACAGATAATTTATATCATTTTATGATAAGTATAAGACATCTTACCGAATTCCATCTCTTAAAAAAAAAAAATATTAATGGTTTTATTTTTAAACTGTTACAAATTGTTTTTTCACATTTTCGTTTTCTATTCTTTGAACTTATTCTATATTTACAATTTCAACGTCAATAGTTCCTCTTACAAATTAAATTACAAATAATAACCTATAACAGTGACAATCGTTTATGTTTCTTTTGCGCTATATACTAGCTATATATATTTTTCGGTTAATTCGACAATTTTATCGTTGAGTGTACAAAACGTTCTCAATTAGGTAGGTACCATGAATGTCAAAAATTATATAAGGGCAGCAAACTAAAACATTTTTTTGAATGTTAATTTAATATTTAAAACAAATACCTCGTATATGAAACAAAAATAGTGTTGAATTATTGAACTATAGTTTTCTCTCGGTGCAGTTATTTCTTTTTGGCATAGATAGATAAATACATATCTTGGAAAAATTATGAAAAGAACATACATATGTAATTTCTATCACATATTTATTTAAAGAAAACAAATCTGCCGGATGTATTCCTGCTACGCGCAGAAGTCAGCGAGCGCGACAACAATAGGCTCGTTCGATTGTTTAACAGGATTCGCGCAGAAATCAGGAGATCCGTTTTCTGATCGCCGGACCGATAAATGGTCCCAATTGGCGGTTAAACGTTGAAAAAACGACGACGACGCCGCCTCTGGCGTCGGATTGGGACGCTTTCTGACAATAGGAGCAGACAACGGTATTGTTATGACAGGCGCAGCCGCAGCAGGAACAATAGATCCGCAAACAACAGCAGGCGTGGCTTTCTGCGACCGGTATTGTTCATTTGTCTGTGTTACAGGGCGTTACAAATTGCTAACGACACGGTGGCCAATGTCAAATTGACTGATAAGCAAATCCGCGCTACCAATCGTAAATTAATACAACCAGAAGGTTTATTTTACCATGATACACTTTCACAGGGCCACTTATTGATTAATATAGGGTATAATTTGTTAATATTGGAAGGGAAATATACAATATTAAACATAAGAAACTATGTTTTTAAACTTTAGCTACAACGAAATTGTCAAACAATTTAATCAGTTGTAATTTCATCATTACACCTAATATGTGGATTTCAAATTAAGTAGGTACATTAATCGAAACTGACATATCCTCTCTCCATTACCTAACAAGCGTTTATTAAGTTTAATTGGCCGAAGATTATACAGTTGACAAGTAAATAATGTTGCACTTAAAGAAAATCTTCAAATAAGTATGACAAAAAAATTTAATGTTTAATTTCGTAGAATTTCAACATAATCGCAGCTAGAAGATAATTTAACCTATTCGCCTAATCGCAATCGAAATTTCTTATTTAAGTTAACTATAAATGCCTTCGCATGTGTAGGTATAAGAACATAGATTTGGTGGTGAACCACAACGCGTAAATTAATGACGTCCATAAATTTGACGCCATTATTACATTGTTAGAACGATAATACTTCGGCTGTTTGGAGTCGAAGTTCCCTTTGTTGTTCTGACGGTGAATCATTGCCTTCCTCATTGTCTAATTTCGACTTTGAAATATTTCGTATTACCAACGAAAGATGGCTATTAAAGCCTTCCGCTCAGATTGATATGCATTAATTTTCGAGATGTTTTTATTCGGTGTTATTTCATCTTCTCAAGGTTTCTTTAGCGGTTAATTTCGTTTCCTCTTGTTAATAGAGAGGTTCGACTTCTAAGGAAATAATGGGAATATTTAGCAGGCTTGCAGGAATATATTATTGGTTCAGCATTTAACAAAGCTATATATGAACAATAGAAGATTCGATAGAATTTAGAGATATTAATATACCTTCTCCAACAAATATATACTTGAGAAAATAAGCGAGAAAAGCGTACGTTATTAGAAGTAAAAAATAATAACCATCCTATAACCATGTTATTTCCTGAAAATGATTCAATAATTTGCGAATGAAACGAGTATAGCTACCAGAAATAGCTCAGAGTTACAATGATAACCCATGAGTAGGTATATTGGACGCTGCGATTTTATGTAGCTTTCTTATTTTAGCTCAACTAGACTTTATTTTACTACATCTTACAAACAATTATTTATTTTTAATTAGTTTAATTGATACTGCCATTAATGCTTACTAAAACTTGTGTGACCTCAGCGTATAACTTTAAAAATATAACAATTCTGTAAAATTTCAAGAGTAAGTGGGTTCCATTTAACTGGGTGTGAACAAATGCTAACGACATAAGATAACAACAGGTTCCAGACATGATTCTATGTCAGTCGACATCAAATCATCTTATCCAAATATCAAAGAAACTTAGAGCGCTCTGAAGATGGCACCTTAAAATCAATCTTTTTCATATATATTTTTTACCGGTTGTAAACTATAAAAAAATAAAACATTATGGACGCTATGTATTACGTTGAGTTATGTCCGGCCGAATGGGGTACTTTTTGGTTACAACAGGGACATCCACTTCAGAGTCTGGGGCATATCAGACTGACTAACGAAAGTACATAACACAGAATTCGGCCAACGGAAAGTAGGATTTACATTAAAGGTATTAATTTAGGAAGGAATATCCCATTCGGGTAAATTAAATTAGTATTTTCGCTCTTTTAATGAGATCTATTACTTGCTCATTTTTTTTTTGTTATTCAGGTGCAGTAACCATAATACACTAGTTGGCAATGGCACTCCTATAGAGATAAGTAGATTGGCCACAAGAGCATGCAGGGAAATTGATTATATTTAATTTATACAGACGGGTTGGGAATATACCATCCCCAAATTTTAGTGTATTTATGGTGGTACGATAGTATCTAGACAGGGTAATACTATGATGCAATGAATTGGTATTTATTGATTTGTGAATGAACGCATGCTGTGTCGTATGAGACCCACACCTCATCTTCCAATATTCGTTCCAATCATCTCTCAAAATACTTTATCTTATCCATATACCAAGAAAACTTAGAGCGCTCTGAAGATGGCACCTTAAAATCAATCTTTTTTATATTGAAACGCCGTTTAGTAAGAAATTGAAACTTAACATGCATTCACATCAGCCAAGCTTCAAACAGCAAATCGACCACAGTAAATATGATTTTTACATCGCTACCATAACCTTCCCATTTAGAGGGGTCAACGGACAATTTTAACCATAAAATTTTTATCTTAAAGTTTTATGTTTTTTGTTTGAGATTATCAATGTTGTCTGGCTTTGTTGCATACACTATATTTTTGAAATTTCCCCGTAACAACATCCAAAGGTGAAAATCTGGTCATCTACTTCGACCTATCCATTTATTAGAAAAGGTCTCATTTAAATAGTTTCTTAAAAATACAGCAAAATGCGGTGTTGCCCCATGTTGCTGGAACCAAATATTTTCACTTGGTAAGGTCGGATCTATCACATTGTGGTATAACTTTGCCAGAACTGGAATAACGTCATTTCTAATGAGATCCAAATAAATAAAAATTCAACCAATTATATGGTTAGCGATTATACCTGCCCAGACGTTCACCTTTTGGGGATATTGGGTATGTATCTCACGCATCTGATGAGGATTCTCTGGTGACCAGTACCTACAGTTCTGACCAATTACTTCTTGGTTTCTCTGCAACACTTAATAAAATGTCTACTTTCACATTGTCTTCTACAAAATGGGGTTTTCTTTTTATCGGGCGGACATGGCAGAACCTGAATATATATGGGATACTCCGAGCAATAAAGTTTCGAGCGCCGAGTGGTCAATGTAGACTTCACATCCCTGCTAATAACCAAAGTATTTAATCCGTCAGTGCAGTTTGCCATTGGCTTTATGTTAGTTAGTAAGAGCTACGTAGTTTCTGGCATGTCAAAAAAAATATATATAATTCAATTTTTAGACTATATGCATGAATTGAAGATTTACTGGAAGAATTTTTTTATTTGTATAAATTTCGTTTATTCTAAGTGATTTTTAAAATATTGCTTTTAGATAAATAGTAACTGGGAAGAAATGATATTTGGAATATGTTCAGATTATTTAATGTACAGTTTCTGGCCCATTTGGGATAGTTCTTCCTCAGAAATCGAATCATTATATAAAACATGGGACGACAAAACTTGAAAAATAAGTTTAGTTAAACCAGAACTTCAAATTTTTAGTTGAACTGTATTCAGGTCTTGTTTAAAAAAAAATACATTTATTTTGAACCACTCTTCATTGGAATCGATTTAGAAATTATTATTAGCTTTGTTTAGAAATAATTTTTTTTTGTCTAGATATCCTCTTTCTGTTAATTCCATACTCGTGCCACATTCTCTTGTAAAACTACCATGCTTCCATTTTATCGATTCAAAATCATCTTGTGTTTTTTTAATTTTTTCATCTAACGTGTTCAATATTTTGGTGACGAGTTTACAATAGTTTAGATAGAGTACCCTCGACATTTCAATTTTCTTTGGCTTCGAGAATTATTAAAAAGACTGTTTCAAACTCATCTACCTAGTTGAAATTTTTAGAGATTTAGTTTTAGAAAAAAGAAATCTGTTTAATTGGCAGATGTTAAAATGGTTTTGGAAAGAGCTTTTAAGACACCGCATATCTAAAGGGAAGAGCTTCTAATGCATCATGATTTGACGACAATCAGGCAAGGGTTAATTTTATTAAAATTGTTTAGCCCTTCCAGATTGTCTACCTTTTTATTAATGGAACTGTACATAGCTCTAAATGCGATAAATAATATAAATTCGTGAATACAATGTTTTTAAAAACATTTAAATTGTAAACTGCATACGCATACTATAAATAAAATGCACTTTATGATAATGATCGGGCCCCTCGAAGGTGCGGGCCTGTGTTCCATTGAACACACGGAATACCAGTGGTTATGCGACGTTGGACTAATTCACTGTCTTAAGAATTGATCATAATGTGATTGTTCTGTTATAACCACGTTTTCTTATTTAGGGTTAACACCAACATCGTTCAATACATTCGTATAAAGGTATTGGAATCTGAATGGACACATTTACGTAATATCTATCATGGATCAGGATTTACACCTAATGCTTTAATACATAATTAAGATTTTTGTTTTTTTACTGACGCAAACACCTAAATGAGTATATCTCTGCATACTCTAGAAAGTAATCGGTTAAAAAATATTAGCACGTCACAAACCGTAATGCCACTAGTGATATTCTTAATTGGTATAAAAATTGCCATTTGATTTATGTCCCTGTTACTAATTACGTCAACATTGAAATATGTTAATCGACGCATGGGAGAATCGTATAAAATCCGACAGGAAAAAAACCATTTATCATTGCAAGGGATATAGAAGCAGCAACTCTCTCGCGAACGTGTACTTAAGAGAACGTACCCGACAAGTGTTATAATAATGGTGATTTGTTAGTTTAAAGACCTAAAGGATGTGAATGGTTCGTAAAGATTTATTATTCTCCGGATCGAGTTAGTACTAGCAAACTAACAATGATTTTTTGGTAAGTAATTAAAAGTTGCAGAGGTAACTGCATTCTAAGATTGTGTTTATTTATTGCAATAGTTTTGGTGTTGCATTTAGTTACTTTCTATATTTCCAAATTGTATGTACGAGGTTATGTGGGTTCACTAACTTTTTTTTTAATAGTGTTTCTATGTTGCAAGTAGAATTCCAAAAATATTCTGTTGCAGTTTTTCACGCCATTTATACCATTGAAAACTGGATTCATTTCTAACCTCTTTAGATATGGCTTTTTACAAGGAAAAATCGTTCAGTCGCTTTTTAGCATATTCATTTACTTTTTATTTATAGAGAAAAACAGAATCTAAATGATTTATTACAAAAATGTTAGCCACAGAACTATAATAGGTAATATACACCATCCTATATTGTGGAATGTTATTTTTATATTTAAAAGTAAGAAGGAAATGGTGGATAGAACGAGAGGGTAAAGGCAAAAGCAGAATTATTCGTTCCTCTGGAGAACTAGAAACGCTAACAACACGAAATTATGTGGTTTCCAAGAAGAAAGTGGAAATTATGTATTTTAACACATCACCAAAAAGAAAATTTAAAACAAAAATTAAAGCGTCAATTACACTCGAGGAAAGGTGGGTATATAGAAAGAGTTTTCATTGAGTTTTTACTTGTTAATATTTTTTACGACGTGAGTATCGTTTCCGCAGACGGTGCCCGATTCACGCACGCTCAACTCCTACCACCGCGATCGCGTGGGGGAACGCAAGCGTGTTTAAACCGCGCGCTTAGCAGAAGTAGAGGGAGAGTCCCTTCCAGTCCGCTCTAGCTGTTGCGTCGGCAAAGCTTCTGATACACGTCGAGATTCTTATTCTCGGTCTGATTGTGGCGCTGACAAAGCTCACTGGCATAACACAGGCCTTTCCATGTCCGCTCTGACTGTTGTGTCGGCAAACCTTCCGATACACGTCGAGCTCCTTACACGGTCTGATTGTAGCGCTTGCAAAGCTCACTGTCGCAACAGAAGCATCTTACCGATTTTCTCCGCTCTGGCCGTTGCGTGGGCACAGCTTCTGCCGCTCCCAGGGTCTTATTTACAGTCATTACCGTACCGCAGAGTTTACCGTCGTCACCGTCATAGTCGAGCCGTCCACGTACTTTTCGATCGACCCCCGTATGTAGATTGTCGCTTTGTGTTATTAACCGAAACACAGCTATTAGATTCCGCGTTTAGATTTTAATAGCGTTACCGAAGACCCGTATGTACGTACAATCACCGATAGAATTTAGTGGACATAGTACTATAGTTTATTATTAATATATTTATTTTGTAATATTAGTATGTTTCTGGATATTATTTATATTTAACTATTTGATCTGCTAGAATATCATATGATTTTGTATATCATTAAATAAGAATGAGTAAAATTTATGGTTTAATTAAAAATCGCATAGTGTCCACTCAATTCTGTCGGTGACTGTAGTTAGATATCCTTGCGATTGTACATGCATTTGTTTAATTACCGTTTTTTGCTTTATATATTCCATGTCTTTTACACCTGTTGTACTGGATTGTACTGGAGGTAAATGGTCATCATTTTGAACATTTTTGAAGTAAAATCCAAACTATTTCATTCTAATCGTATTTCATAACACAGGTTGCAAATTATGGATGTTTTGCTTACTGATTGAAATGACTTTTTGGTACATGTCGTAAAGAGAATTAAAGGACCTTTTGAATGAGTAGTCACAAGACCTATCCTCCCTATCCAAATTTTAAGGGTGGGGTTGCTGCGACCCCAGGAAAGGTTTCGCCCTTGATATGACAATTGACAGGTTTCGAAATTTTATATAAAAAACAGCAGTTAAAGTTATTTGAGGTTGTTCGTTTCAATTGAAATGACCTGTATAAGTTCTCTACATAGAACTCATTTTTATTTATTTTTAAGAAAACGATACATCTATATATTGTATTTGGTCACACATACTATTACCCCTTGTTGAATAGGTATTATGTAAGTTGCTCTATTTTCATCATTTAGAATAATAAAAGTGTGCATGTAGCACTGAAAAGCAAAACATAATAAAAATAACCATTTTGCTATTTATTAAATGAAAAATAAATATAAAATGTAAAAAGATTAAGAGATATACAAATTGCTGCGGTCATCAGCAAACGGTTGAAAATAGATTGGAAAATATACTTAGCTTAGCTATCGGTACACTTAGGATATTTTGGCCGTGTGAACAGTTTTATTACAATGCACATGCTTATGACGATTTTAAGCAATCATAAATCGCTGCAGCACCAAATCTATTATACAAAGATTTGGTAGTCTTTTTTGTGTATATATGTAGAGCTTTAAAGATTGTGTATAATATAATAATAATAAAAATGCATTAGCTCTTGTCCTAATTAATTGATAAGATAATAGAAAATCGAACATGGGAACTAGGGAATATAATCAAAGTAAAGTACTTCTTGTGGTTACCGCAAGTGGATACAGGCTTCATTATAAATTCATGAGGCAGATCGATACTGTTATATTAAGAGAATATCAAGGAAAGAAAAATGCTTTAATTGCTGATAAACCGTGGGATACACATCTTAAGAGAAAAGTAGTGACATAAAGAGACATGTCCGCGCGACAACCGGGTAACATCGCAGCAAGTCTGTCAACGGCTTGTCGGCATGGTAATGATCTCGATCGTTCATTTCTTCGACTCATACTTTTGTTGTTCTCTGCGTGGCGTGGTTTTTCCGAGATCCGGTAAACACAGGCAATGGTCGATACTCTATGCGGATGACATCGGACGCCGCTTGAATATCAATGAACTACTATGATGCATTGCTAGCCCGTTTCTGCTGTACCGTTTCAATCAAGACTTGCAAAGGGAATTTATAAAGCAAACGGTTCAAAATTTATTGTTGTGCAAGAGACAGGCACTGCTAAAATAAATTGGCAATAGTTGACAGTTTGGAATGTACGAATTTGCACACATAATTGTTTTATTCCGATTGTTATTTTTTGCCGCCAAGGAATTAAATGCAAAAATAACTTTTAGAATTTGGGCATGCCCAGTCGCACGGAACTTGTCCATTAAAAGTTATTTAATTTGCAATGATATCTCGATTTTGAAACTTGGGCGTTAAGCATAGTTGACTATGATCTATTTAGAAAAAGTAAGTTAATTAATATCGCACTTCCGGTTACATCGAAAACCATGGCCAACTTTGATATTATAAATAGATACCTATATTTTTAGTTGCATTTTTAGATTCTATAGGAAATTTTAAAGTCAATTTTTTTAAACATCATTTATCATAAACATTTTATTAGCTATCGGTTACCGTTTCGGAGTTATTTTGATTTTTTGTGAAAAAATCAAAAAAAAAAAAACCATGCTGCATTAAAAGCGTGTGACAGCTATACAGTAAGAAGTATACAGCTTTTATGTGAATTGTTTAAGGTACAGGTACTTTACTATTTAACCACGGCATAAAAAGTAAACAAAATCATATGGGGTGTCTCACAACCTAGGGTTGATTTGGCGTAACTTCTTGGTACTAAAAGTATTTTTTTTTTAAATGGAGCGCCTTGTACATTTTTACGCCATGCGATGTAGAATTGAATTCTCTATCGAAAAGCTTTAAGTATTCTTATACCTATCTTAATCGCTTCTTTCTGAATTAGTGATTTTCAGAAAATGTAGTTTTGAATTAGTATTTAATTAATAGTAGGTGGTAAAAAAACAATTTTAATTTTAAGAGATTCTATATGAAAAAAGCAAAATATAGTATAAGAAAATAAAATTTATTGAATACAAGATAATCAAAAAAAAGAAATGCTGTATATATTATGTATAACAAAATTATAAGTGTTGTACGTGACCCCCATTCGATTGCAAACACTTTAAGACCCTGTTATAAACTTCTGTTGTTGTAGCCTGTTTTATTGTTCAGGATCTATGTTATCCAACGCTTCCCTTACTCGTCGCTCTAATTCTATTTTGGTCTGTACTGTGTCCGAATACACTAAAGATTTTATATGTCCCTATAAATAAAAGTCCAGGGGCGTCAAATCAGGAGATCTTGGTGGCCAAGGTCCGTAATGTCTAATCCACCTATCATTAAACATTGCACTCAGTAAACGATCTACCTCATAAGAAGAATGTGCTGGTGCCCCATCCATTTCGTACCAGCAACCTCTCCGATCTAACAGGGGCAACTCGTCGAGAAAGTCTGCCACGCATTGCCACAAAATTACTGTATATCGCACACTGTTTAATATGCCATCATACATTTGAACATGCATTCTTCCACACATTGTTAAACAAAATACCTTAAAACTAAATGCATTTTGGTAGCTAGCTTCACGAACGAAGTGAGGGTTTTTCGGTGCCCAGTAGTGTCAGTTGCCTCCAAATAAGTTTTTGTAAAAACTGTTGATCTTTTTGGAGCCTTACTAATATTTGTTCGCAAAAAGCAAGCCAGGGAGCCTCACCGCCAGGATGTAACGCTTGCACGATGTTAAAGGCATATGCGTGCATTTTATGTTTTGATAGGTTTTGATCGATGAATAGGATATACTTATTTCTTCAGCAGCAGCACGTATGGAACTATGAGGGTGGCTGTGAAAATAAGCTAACACCATTATTTCATAATTCTCATCCTCTGTTACAGGTTTTGGCACCTGTTCATTATGCTTCCACTGTCCAGTACGTAAACAGTTTTCTTGAATTCTTCGGAAATGTGTTCTGTTAATAGGCGGCAAGTGAGCATATCGGTCATTAAATATTCGGCAAGTTCTGCTTATAATTTTATTACATTCTCCGTGAATAAAAAATAAATTTAAAATATCTTCATTTCTATAATTATTAAAATGGTTTTCCATTCTTGCTAAGGCAATAAACACGACAACACAGACCATAATAATTTGGCAGATCAGTTGAGTATACACTGATATTGATTAGTAATGCTCCGTAGTCCCCACAGCCTACTGCATGCCAATCTTCTAATGAAATACTAATTCAAAACTACATTTTCTGAAAATCACTAATTCTAAAAGAAGAGAGATGGGTATAAGAACACATAGCATTTCGATAAAGAATTAAATTCTACATCGCATTGTGTAAAAATATACAGGCTGTTCCATTTGAAAAAAAAAAATACTTTTAGTACTAAGAAGTGATGCCAAATCAACCCTAGGTTGTGAGACATCCTCTGTGATTTTGTTTACTTTTTATGCCTTCGTAAAATAGTAGAGTACCTGTACCTTCCACAATTCACATAAAAGTTGTCTACCTTTTACTGTATAACTGCTACACCCCTTTAATGCATCATACGTTTTTTTTTGATTTTTTTCACAAACATCAAAATAACTCCGAAACGGTAATCTATAGCTGAGATGTTTTATAAAATTGGCTTTAAAATTCCCTGAAGAATCTAAAAATGCAATCAAAAATATAGGCTTCTATTTATAATATTAAAGTTGGCTATGACTTTCGATGTAACCGGAAGTGCGACCTTGATTATATCATTCTTTCTAACTATATCATAGCCAACTATGCTTATAGGCGAAGTTTCAAAATCGAGATATCATTGCAAATTCAAGAACTTTTAATGGACAGATTACGTGAATCAGCCTATATAATACATAATCATGAAAAATAAATTGAAAGTAATAAGTTTATTGAAAATACAACGTAATTTTATCAAATGTCTACCTCAGTCTATCACAAATTAATTCATTATCAAATGCATACTTCGTATTTGATGTAACCAGAAATTCCTTATTTATAACCAGTTTATGTAGTGTCTTTATTATCAAGATACAATCGTGCTCTAATGTGAGAATTTTAAAGAACGGCTCTTACTGTAACCGTTAGGTCAAAATCAACGAAACTACTTGAATCAATATTTATTTATCAATTTCATAAACATAATAAGTGTATCTAATAAACTATTAGGTATCTAATTATCGTAGGAGTTTGTCTATGTTTTAAATTTGTAAATCTTTAGGTAATGTCGGAGCATTTAAAAGCAAATATACCTATTCACATAGCGAACTGAAATTCAATAATGTAACAAGGTTAACTCTAAATTTGAATGCAAGTAGTGTGAAAAGAAAATTGTTACCGCAAACCACTACATAATGTGACGACAGCTATTTATATTTATTTTGAATAAAAATTTTAATATACCCGTTCCTCAAACTACATATAGTATACATTTGTTATACATTAATTGCTATTAGGTAATCCCTGTTATTATTATGAATACAACATTTGGTATAATAAAGCAAATTATTAAAAAGAAAATAACCACTATTTTCCTGTGTATTCTGCGCTCTTTAAGCGTATCAGAATAATTGATATTCTTCTTTTCTCTACTTAGTTTACTACTGTTTATATAAATCAAATCAGGAAGTTGTAAAATCTTAATTTTAACTGTATTCTTTTAGGTATTTAATCTTATTAGTTTGATCTTAAAGTAAAATTCCGCACAGCTTACTAGTTCAGATTCTCACGAAACTAACACGATCGCTTACAATGTGTAATAAAGTTTACGCCTCACTATCTTCGCCGATTATATGCTTTATTAACGCGATTGAAAAAAAAAGCGACGGAACGGTATTCAAAACGAACACAACGCCGCGCCGCGGCCATGGGTAATATTTATGAGTTGACTGGTATTAGATACGCACATACAACATCGGACGGAAGATAAAGTGCGATAAAGATGCTTTTATATATAGGAGAGTACTTTTCATCCTCTCGCGAGAGTAGCAAATACTGCGAGAGGAAGAAGAAGAAGAAGGGTCATGCAGGTACGAAGAACTTTTAAATCCTCCTTTCACATCGGAATAAATAATAATCTTATGCATATAATTACTACAGTAGGGGCAGATAACTAGTTCGATCGTCAATTTTAGAACGAGATTTTCCAGCGAATATCGGCCGTCTTTTGCACCACGCAGAAACTGCGGCAATATTTTAACTTGTTCGTTTTCGTTCCAAACCATGCATTTACGTACAAAATGGATTCTGATCTTCCCGTTGCAATAAAACATTTTACAGTTTTCTCCTCTAAACTCTAATCCCCGGAATTAATGCTGTAGAGGATGAGGGTCCCCGTCCACGGACGGAGTGAAAGATGCGTTGTTATTCTGCGTAAAATATTACACGGTAATTTGCCAGACACAGATGCGCAAATTGCCAACCACCAGCTTGTTTAGGGAAGTGTAGTGCATGTACTGCACTTGTAAGATACTAGGAAATAAATTGAATAATTTTTCATTACCTGGGTTACTACTATACGTAATTCGTTATTGTCGGTAACGTGGTCTGAGTAAGAGATCTTCAGATACGAGAGGTGACTATACCTTGCTATTGCGGGCAAGATCAACTTACTTGTTCTTTTCTTGTGTTTTCATAGTTTAACTGCAACAACTGTCTACGTGATAATGCATTGCTGGTCGTGTGCGGATACTCTTGGCAGCCGAGAAAACATCCGACAAACTTCGCGAAGAGCTCACATTATTGAAGATTTGGTCGTAGGCGTGCGTCAACTGTAAACGCAATGATTTAATTTTGGTGAGAATTGCGAAATAAAATGACTTCGGCGCTTTCAGGTGCCCTGGATACAGTACCATTTAATTCCGTGCAATTATCGCGCAAATTCAGATTCGGATCCACTGATGGACGACACAGTGCAGAGGATGCCTCCGAGAGTGATGCATATGTATTCTTAAACTGTAAAAATTCTTATTTCAGTAAATCTTTGGTTGCCATACCAGGTGATTAACAATATTAAAACGCATCCAAAAGCAGTAGGCTATTAGTAGCGTGGACGCCTCTAGCCGGTATGTTTTCTTACAAGGGATTCGATCGTAGACCGCGAATAGGCGCCGGAGTATTTTTAGGGAACGTAGACGGTCGGTCGTCTGGTACTAGGAGTATCCCCGTTCGTCCTTAAAAACGGGAAAACGCGTAAACCTTTTCCGAAATTTCGATTTTTCACGATTTTCGGTAACGAATTGACGATGCCTAAGGCCGATCCCGGCGCACTGGCGAAAAGGGTCCGATTATGTAATATTGCCTGTGATCAGCAAGTAGTCGTGCACCGAATATCAAAACATCGAAACCTTGAACGACGACGAATTTGGTGTGAAATAACCACAAAGGGGGTCGAAGAAATGGTAAAACATTAACATTATAATTAATGTAATGACCATTATTCGGAAGACGTCGGTTACCAAGTATGTAAATGGTCGATAGTTGACGAATATCTAAAGCAGATAAGAATTTTATGCTTTCTTCGATTGTTTTAGTGTTACAACGGTAAATAATGATTACAGTATGTGTAATTTCTAATTAAAAAAAATGAATATACAGGGTGACAATTTCACGTTTAATTATTACAATTTATACGGCATGTGTAATTTTTAATTAAGAAAAATGAATATACAGAGTGTACCGACGATCCCAAACCAATCACAGGTATAGACGGGAGTTAGTTGTGAGTGGTGCGGTATAGGGGGTACGAGTCTTTTTACAAGTGGGAGGTAACTATAGAATGTTTAAAATGCTGTGTTAAATTTTAGAAATGTAGCTTGTCTCTTTCAGATTTTTTTTATATTGTGAAGTAGGTAAAAACAAAATATTGTATTATATTTTCAACGTAACGACTACAATGGGTGAAAGTACTGCTGGTGTTTTCATAAAAAGATATTTGACACAATGTCTTGCGTTAAATACACCCAGTGAAAGTTAAATGCAAGAACAATTGCGGCTTTAAATCAAATTAAATATATAATACCGACTTCCGTTAAAAAACCACTATACCACGCCCTGTTCGCTGCAAAAATTAACTACCTAATAAACATTTGGGGAAACAGAACAACAAAAAATCTATCAAAAATACAAAGACAACAAAATAAAGTTCTAGCAATAATATACAATTTACACTATAGAACTCCAACAATGCATATTTATGAGAAAACAAAAGAACTAAACATACAAGGAATAATAAACCTAAATAATTTTTTAACTGCTAGGAGGCCCTCAACACCGTTAGCCCGAGATAGTAGCTCCCGAGGCGAGGATGAGGGATGGCGAGCAGCAACGCTACTAATATACATGTACTACATTATGTAGCTATGTATTTATTATATTGTTGCCTGTTTATTATAAATAAATAAATAAAAATAAAAAATAAATTTGATACTATGGCTAAATTATAGATACATATTGTATTATATTACATTTCTCGTTGACCTTATGGAACAAATATTATTCCTTATAGATATTATAATTGTATTATCGTGTGGTGATTTGGTTGACCACAACATGTACTGAATACAAAAGAATTGTGTAATAGATATGAAACCAACGTTAATTTCCCTGGTTGTCTTTCAACTGAAAGTTATATATTTCTACATTATGCTCGATAGTTAAAAAAAAACCTTATGTGCGTGAATAAAATGCTTAGAACTATTTAAAATACTTAATCAAATGTTCTTTATAATATTTTAGATTTTCATCAATGGATAGATATCCACTTATGTAAATTGAACCCACTTAATAATTTTAGATATGGGCGTCAATGTTCAATCAATTATGAATACACATCTTAATGTTAATCACTAGTAGCGTAACTTGTAAATTTAATACATATAGCAAAGGTTTTTCTCGCAGTTCACTGTATTTCTATCTCGAAACATCAATTATTTGCAGAAGCAGAAGGCAGCGGCTCTAGGACCGCGCACGGCCTTAAGCCGCTTCGGCACACTCACCTTGCATGATAATCGACAACTCATAATAGGTTCCACGATCTCGTAAATTTCAGGCTGTTTTAATTTATAGCTTTTATTGCTTCAACTTTGTACACTTATTTATTTCTATCTTTTTTAATTTGTTTTGAGCTTTGTCTGTGTGCATAAGAATCTACATATACATAAATATAAATCTTTTTATTGGTTCTGTTCGCACACTTTTTTCTTCTGACTTCGACGTCAATACTAGAGCTTCCTAGTTAGTAAGGGTATTGGCATCTGAAGAGGTGAGATAAAAAATATGAGCGGATTATTTATAATCCTATTATAACATAGAATATCTGCTGTTATATTTTATGATATATGTTCACTTTTTGTTATATTTTATACAGGTTGTTGCACGACGAATGTCAGCGATCTCTATATGGAAAACCATCCACGAGAAAAATCTGAAAATTTGAGTGTATGAGGGCTATATAAGTGGCGCTAGTGAGCCAAAATAAGTGTATCATCATTTAATATAACTAGCCCCCCCCCCCCCCCCTTTCCGCTGTCAAAACTTGGTGACAATCTGAAGTTTTGTTTTGATGGCCATTTCAAAACATCGTGTCAGTGTTTTTTGTGGCCATGGAAAAAGAGCAGTATCGTTGCGTGCTCTGATTCTTGTTTTTGAGTGGCAAAATCAAGCCCATTCTCGATGGTGTTTATGCGACCCATTCACCTTCCCGTACAACCGTCTACCATTGGTTCGCAGAGTGTCGCCGTGGCCGCACATCGGTTTTTGATAAACCGCGTCCAGGTGGACCAAAAATGGTTACCACAGAGGAAACCGTGGACAAAATCCATAATCTCGTATTGGCGGACCGCCGAGTGAAAGTTCGCGAGTTGGTTGTGATGGCAGGCATCTCAACTGAACGCATTAGCCATATCCTGCACGAGATTTTGGACCTGAGAAAGCTGTTCGCGCCATGGGTGCCGCGTTTGCTCACACCGGAGAACAAGCGCAATCGTGAGATCACTTCAACGACGTGCTTGGCACTATTTAATCGAAATCCGAAGGAGTTTCTGCGTCGTTTCGTGACCGTCGATGAGACATCGATTCATTGCTACACACCAGAGACCAAACAATCGAAGCAAAGGGTTTTACCTGGTGAACGTGCTCCAAAGAAGGCGAAGACCGTGTCTCCCGCCAAAAAGGTGATGGCCACCGCTTGTTGGGATGCGCGAGGTGTGATTCCTGTTGACTATTTGGAGTGGGGAGAAACAATCACAAGAGCGTACTACGTCGATTTATCGGGCCGATTCAACGCCGATTTGAAGAAAAACCGACCACATTTGGCGAAGAAAAGAGTGCTTCCACCATGCACCGACTCACACCTCCGCAGTCGCCACAGCCAAGTTGGTCCAATTGCACTACGAATTGCTCCCCATCCTCCGTATTCTTCGGATTTGGCTCCCTGCGATTTGTTTTTTTTTCCCCAAATCTTAAAAGATAACTCGCCAGAGAGACCTACGAATCGAACGAGGAAGCTATCGCCGTAGCGGAGGAGTATTTTACAGGCCAACAAAAATCGTATTATACGAACGGTGTTAAACAAATTGCAGCACAGCTGAGAAAAGTGGATCGAGTTGAAAGGGGATTGTATTGAAGAATAAATTGTTAAAAGCTAAAAAAGTCGCGTTGTCATTTCTAATCCGAGTATTACTGACATGGATTTGGTCCTATCGAGCAAAATATGCACAACTCCCTAGCACTTTCGGTTATACAGAGTGTTGGCAATAACTTTCTTATTTTAAACGCAACATCCGGATTATTCCATTTAACATTTTTTACTTTTCTGCATTTTTCGGAACTAATCTTTTAACAATTTTTATGCACGCCCTATATGATATATATAATAATTTTTATGCGCCATCTTGATGCATTTACCTGCAGTCCATAGGTAAGCCAAATGCGATACTCTGTATAATTATGTACATATGAATGTTAATTATCTAATATTTATATGACATTATAACATCAAATACTGACTAATTATTACACAAGTCGATTGCCATATACGGGGCTTTCAAAAATAGGTTCAACCCACGTGATCACTTTTATGAGATGTATGTTTGGTTGCATAAATATTACGTTGGCAACGAATTAAATATTCCTAGACTCAAATTTGCTACTCAACACTCATACATTACATTCACATACTAAAATTCGTTTATGCGCATTGCGCTCGTCTCCTTTTCAACATGTTTTAACAAAACCTCACAAGAGGGCGCCAATAGTTGTAAGTGAATAGTCTTAAAATAGGTAACAGACCATTTATAAAGGTAAAGAACAGCAGTGGATCACAGTTGGATCCTTGTGTGTGTTTATCTTTCGGTCAAATCTATTATACTAAAGAATGAACAAAATAGTACCAAGGGTTTGTTTTACCCTAGTTAATTCAATTATTCACAGCAAACATTTTTGAAAGATGTCCTATGGTGTAGTGAGCATCTGCAGCGGTCCCACGCGTCCTTTCTATAGTTTTCAGTCAGGGGAAAATGCAGTGGTCCATGTTGGGGCGAATGTACATACATCAAAGTAAGCGTTGTTTATTGAGCTGCCGCGCCACTTACAAGACGCACGGACACGCGCATAACTAAGCGGCGCCTACGACGCTTGTTAAATTCAAATTAGATCAGTCTTAACAGTTGTAATTTCTACCGTAACGATCGTTCATCAACAGAATTCGATGAAGCAAGTGAATTGAGTTAAACAACCGCAAAAACGAATAAGGAACGGTTGGACTTATCCAGAAAGGAAGAGCGCCGTCTAAAAAATGAGAAAGTATCGATGTTACGGATCGGTAATTATATATTAACGTAATTAATGCAAGGCATAATTACAAGGTGGCCATCTAATTTGCGGTGATATTTTTTGTTACGGAATAAATGAGCAATTTATTATCGGATGTACACGCAATTTATTCTTTTGCTATTATTTAAGGTAGCAACACGGACTTTGATATATGTATGCAACTCGTATATGGTGCGAAGTTACTACCATATTTACTTCAAATGATGATATATGAATGCAGCGGGCTTCTGTAATGGGCCTGGTGATAGTTCTACAGCTAAAAGGATAACTCTAATTGGATCTATTTAATTCTACAAATAGTACTGCAATTATAAAGAAAACTATTAGAGGTAAATAATTAACTTTAAATTAAATTCTTTATAAACTTAGTTTTAAATCTTTTTGAACTAAGTGGTTCTATAATTCTTACGGCTAGGCATAAATTATAATTATTGTTAATATTATTTATTGACAATTTTTGTAAAATCACCTTAAAAACGTATTTACGAATTCAAATTAAACCTACAAACAAAATTTGATTTATATGTTTCTAAGATGAAGAATTAACGTGCTCTTTCTTTGTTCGTAGTATCTTTTTTATATACTGCTATGATATTATATATGATGTAAAATTATGCCAACAATTGAATACCATAAAATGTATTTTATTAATTGTATAGGTAGAGTGTATTATGTTATTGTATTGTTGTATAGTATTTTTGAAAATCTAACAGTACTCACTTTGTCATACAGTTATAATGAAGGTATGTATGTATATGTAGTACTAGTCATTGCTCCTAGGACCACCGAATAAAACAGTCAATTCCAATTTTATGAAGCATTTTTATTCAAGTTTCAAAATTTCAATTAACGTTTTAAATTATTAAGTTCAACGATTAACTTGTAACAATCTCATATTAAATCACCTCATTTTGAATTCACGTACATAAAACCTGCCGTTCGATTTACCATAGGGCCCATATTTTGAAGAAAAATCCCACGAAGGTCGTTCCAGCCAGAAGTTCTTTCCATGTGGGATCCTATTTTCCTGATATCCTTGGATAATTCTATACCGATGTGTGTGTGATATGTACTAAGTATTTATTCTTCCACGAGAAAGATACATATAAATATGAATTTTGAATGAAAATGGTTGACGCTTTTTGTTTAATCTGGTATGGTTTATTTTAGTAAGTTTTCTTTCTCAATGTTTTCTCAAAGTGTTATATACAGGGTTTTCCACGGTAGCCGTTCGTTAGAAGTTTCCGAGGTTAGAAAAAACCAGGAACTCTGAATTTTTGGAATCCGGGGCTATTCAAGTTCTCTGTCATTTTAAAATATTTTCAGGGTCTTACCACTTCCGGTTATACCGGAAGTCGCCATAAACTTTCTTATTTTAAATGGAACAGCCTGTATATTATTTCATTTTAAATTCCTGAGAAAATTTTACGATGAGTTCTAATAGGTTTCCCTATACTTATTTTCAACTGCTACTTAGATATCTTGATTTTTTTGAAAATTTTGAAAGATGTAGCGTTATTTGCAACACAGTATCTTTTGCCCATTTTCGACTGGTAATAAACACTTCTAGGGTAGATGGAAGCACAAGAATCGAATTCGAAATCCACATTGACAATTGATTTGTCGCATACAGGCTGTCCAAAACTGCATGACCAATTACAAAATCTTCAAAGTTGAAAAAGTTCTTTTTTTCAAATGGAACATCCTGTATATTATTGGATGATCAGATGCAGAATTTAATTCTGCATCGATTCGCTATGACTTTCCCTATACCTATTTACAACGGTTTTCTTATAATGTCAATATTTTCTGTTTTAATGTGATTTTTTACAGAAACTGAAACATCGTATGTGTTTCATTTTAATTAGAAAACGGAAACAAAACATTAACATAAGAAAATTTGAAACATAGTAACAAATGAAAAACAAAAAAATTAGGAACATAATACAAGAAAAAATAAAATAAATTGAACGAAATAACTACAATAATTGTTCTATGTGACCACCATTTTGGTTCAAACACTGAATCACTCTATCATGTACTCCTCGCGAAACCGATCTCCGAAGTTCGTTTGGGGTTATATTGGTGAACGCATCGTGAACACGGTTCAGTAGTTCCTCTCTCGTTAATACAGGTGTAGAGTACACTTGCTCTTTTATGCGACCCCACAGGTAAAAGTCCAAAGGCGTCAAATCGGGTGATCTGGGTGGCCAGTTCCAGGGTCCCTGGGGACCAATCCACAGATCCTCGAACATCAACGTCAACTGTTGATGTACAGCTAGTGTGGAGTGCGCGGGAGCACCATCTAGTTGATACCAACTGTTTGCTCTCTCTCCTGGAGGTAGAGTATTTAAAAAATCACTAACAAATACTCTAAGTATCTCTAGATATCTAGCCCCATTTAAACTTTCATCATAGACTTGATATGCTATGCTATTGTCCATAACCTCGGAAACTTCTAACGAACGGCTACCGTGGAAAATCCTGTATAGATTTAGGTGAATTTACTAGGTCGAATCCTATAGAATTCTATGTGGGCGCGATTATCATATCCTGGGAATGCTTACGAGAGTCAGGCTCATCTCTTAGTTGGAATAGCGTCGGTTGTTTGTAGTTTGTTTAATTTTAAGAAGGTGGCACTGGTGGGTATTACAGACATATTTAATTTATTTAAAGTTACTTATTGCTAAAAATAAAGATACATTTTATATAGTATTTTACTACGTTAAATTTACTTGTATTCCAAAGAAAATAATTAAAAAAATATTAGTACGTGTAATATTAAGGGGAGAATATAGCATTATATATTCATAAATTTATAAATCAACAGATACAAATAGTCAGTATTGTAGGAGTAATTATTATGAATATTGGCTTAAAACGACAAGTAGTACTGCGTTCACATTACATTAAGAGTTTTCATTATCATTATGTTTTCTCACATTTGGGTGAATTAGTGTTAGTTATCAAACGAACAAGAAAATATAACAGAAGGGTACCTATTACTTAATTTCACCTGTACATAAAGTATCCAAACGAACGTCGTACTATCATCTCCTAGTAGTTTGTCAAATAAGAATTGATGACTTCTTGTTGAGATACATGGCATCGATAAAAGTAATGTCCAATAAACGTTACCAAATTCTCTGCACGATTCATTAATACACCCGGTGCGAATTACTTGATTGCTGACCCACGTGAGCGCACGTAGCGTACACACATAAAAGATTAATAGAGTGGGCAGGCTATAATTTTATCTTATAGCCCGAACGTAATATTTATAGAGAGACCGGTAAGTGATGGCGATTGTTGTAAAGGAGCGAGCTAAGGGCGCCGTTCACTCTACTGTTCACCATATCTATACTCTCTACACCTGTTGAACTGGCGGAACCAGTTCGTTTTGACCGAATAATCCGAAGATGTGATCCCAGGCCACCGAGCAAGGTCGCGCTCTCTGCCTGCTCATCACTAAATAATTGTTAATTTGACTGAGTAAAACGAGTGAGAACCGCACGGGGAAATGAACCATTATAAAATACTTCAAGGGAGTATACCGGTGTTGGGAGTGGAAGGAAGAAATGATTGAAGTTAATGTGCACAGAAAAGAGAGAAGTGGATACTAATTAAATCACAGAAGCAGTATGGATTCCTATTTGGCTAGGGCAAGAAGCAGCATATATACTACGTCAGTGGTAACGTGGTTGATTTGCTAATCGACCATTTGTCGAGAAGTATATGGGAGTATTGTGAAAAAAAAAATAATTTGTCATGTCAGAAGAAAAAACTTCTAATTACGAAATTCCACATATGTACGCACGATAACGGGTTTACGTTAAACCTACCGAACATCCCAATCTTAACGAGTTGTGGTTTTACTCGAAGATTTACGTATCTTCGTCATTGGTAATAAAATTATCCTACAGAATATTTAATGCACTGAATCGTTTGGATAGCGATAAATAATATTTTTTTTACATTTCATGTTTTCTTTGTATTATCAACGGTATGTATAAGTCTGTCATCTCTTACTATCGTATTACATAACATAAATGTTGTTGGTTCATATTTTTTTGATTATACAATGTTCGTATATATACAGAGCATTTCAATTGAAACGAACCACCTTAAATTATTCTTTACCTGCTGTGATTTATATAAAATTCCGAAACATGTCAATTGTCATATCAAGGGGGCAACCTTTAACTCCGGGCCTGACGATTTAAAATGGTTCCTAGGGGCGCAGCAGCTCCCACCCTTAAAATTTTAATTTGCAAATGATGCTCTTTTTGTTTACTGAATGAAAAATAAAACTTTTTGATACATGTTGTTGATAAAGAGAATTAAAAGATCTTTTGAATGAGTGGTCACAAGATCCATCTTCCCTATTCAATTTTTATTATTATATAGATTATTCGTCTCTAAAGTGCCCACTTTTTGTGCATCTAGTCCACTATAATAATAATCTTTATTATTATTAATAATAAACGTTTATTGCTCAACAGACAACGTCATTTACAGTATATAAAAGTTATTCAAGCGATACTATGATGAGTGGGATAAAGAAGGAGAAGAAAGATGGAAAGGACAAGGAAACAGCTTATTAGCTAGAAGAACTATAGATGATTTAGTAAATACCTACATTTGTTTTTGACTTAGATATAAAGGAGGGTTCGTCGATCGAGTGCCACTTCTAGGTACTTATAATTATGTTTCCCAAGGATAATAATTCTGGTGTATCAATTTTGCTATTTATCAGTTTCATTATATGCACTTGTAACCTCTCTTCTGCTAGAGAGAGAGAGAGAGGAAAACTATGCCCTGTAATAAGAAGATTGTAATCTGTTTACCGCGGAGGATATATGCTGGAGGTTTTAAAACGCATACATTTTAAAAATCTTTTCTGAACTCTTTTCAGCTGTAATGATTGGTAGTATATATCAAATACCACATTATAACATGTGAATTCCAATTTAGTCAAAATATCAGCGTAGTACAACACTTTCATGGTATTGGTATTGGATAATCCTTTACAAGATCTAATAATGAAACTGAGCGGTTGCGAGGCTAACGCACAGATGACAGAGATGTTATGTGAAAATTGCAACCACTGATCAAAGAGAACACCCAAATCTTTAATTCTAGTTTGTCATTCACCGACGTAATTTTCTTGCTAGAGATTATAAATTGGATAATTTCAGCAATATTAGGAATATCATTACATATCTGGGTGTTACGATAGAAGGAGGGGGAAGTAATGATGCTGAAATAAACAAAAGAATACAAAAACCGAACAACATATATTATGCTATGAACAAAGGATTTATAAATAAAAAGGAAATATCAAAGAAAACCAAAATGACAATGTTCAAAACAATTTATCGATCAATACTGTCGTATGGATGTGAATCATGGGTTTTTAAGCGACGCCAAAGAAATCAGCTACAAGCGATGGAAATGAAATATCTAAGAAGAGGGCAGTGCCGAGAATGGATCGAATAAGAAACGACATAATCAGAGAAGATCTGAAAACACAGTAACTGCAAGCGTTTATTCAACAAAGACAGCTGAGATGGTGGGGATACCTACAAAGAATGAAGAGTGATATGCCGGTTAGGAGAATATGGGAAGCTAAAACACAAGGAAAAAGAAGCAGAGGAAGGCCAAACAAAACATGTGACAAGGTAGTAGGAGAAATTTTAAATAGAAGGGAGACAACATGGACATACACCCCTTAAGGGTAGAAGAAGGATTTGATTATATATATATATAGTAATATAAATATATAAAGTAGTAATATCAGGTTGATCTTCCACACATGAAACCACGTCGCTGAGGTAATATGTAACATCGAATGCAGTTGTGTAACCTACTTTGGAGAAGATGTTAAAACATTTTAGAGCAGCTAGATAAAACTATAACCGCTTATAGTTCTTAATACAGCACCTTTCTTAAATACAGGATTAATTTTGCTGATTTTGCAGACATCGGGAAACATGCTTGTTCGAGGGGCAGCGTTAAATATCAAGTAATGGAGTACACAGAATAAATGCGCAATCTGGGATTAGAAAATTGGATACACCATCATGACTGACATGAATAATTTGAGTTCGCAGAAGGCTTCAGGGTAGTGGTAGTAGTAGTACTAATAGTAAGTGTAGCGAGATGTATACTTCGGCAACATTTTTGGCGAGTATTTCAACTATTTCAAGGGCATTAGTAAATTTTTTGTTAGGTAACTCAATACAACTTGCAATTCTTGATGTGCCAGTTTTTGAGTAATAAATTACCATCATCATCATTGGATCACCAGCAGAGATATTATGCTCCATGCGGGTTCTATATAGATTATAGGCTTTACTTATTTCCAACATGGCTAGCGAACGTACTCTGGCAAATTAGTTCCTATAAATACGTTAGTGTGTAGCTTTCCAGTTTTTGTGATAAAATCCTTTAAGTTTTAATAGTTGAACTACTTGCCCAAACAGCGTATTCGCATGAATTCGTAGTAAAACTTTGGTATGTCCTTGTCAATGGAGTACGTAGTTGTACATACACTACCGTTCATATAGTTGGGGATGTCTAAGAAAAACTCGAAAAAACAAATTGTGTTTAATATGGAAGGGTATACATTTCTATATATATATGAACATAATTTACAATAGTATTATCTTCTATCTCATAAATTACAAATAACTGTTTGTTTTTATTCTAATTAAAAAAAAAACCTGTATTTTTTAATCGCCCTCAAATATATGAACGGTAGTGTATATAACTGCAGGAGAATTAGCTTTTCGGAAGTTATATCTGCGATTAGAATTAGAATGGAAATTAACTAGATTTTGCAAAAGCGAGATATTAAGATTAAACAGCACATTAAGGGTGGGGTGGTAATTGTCTTCGGAGACAAGAGAAATATCGCTGTGGCTAACAAAAATTGAACTGTATAAATAAAATAAAAAAAACTAAATTAAGTAACCTATTACTACTATTGATTACATTATTAAACTGAGATAAAATTCATAACATTTTTAAGTATTTGGGGTCATTGCAATTGTTAACAGAATTAAACATCGGACAATTTTACACGTATACTAGGTTTCTTATCAATTAATCTTAAAGTAAGAGCATCAACAAACGATTCGAATCGCCGTAACTAATATTGGCCAGTATATAAACATTTACAAGATATAGGGTAAAATGCAGAATATTACATTTGCAGATAACTAAATTTATTGAAGGACATACTGAGGATAATTGAGCTACATCACAAGACGCAATGTAAATATTATCAAACGCAGCAGAAAGTACACCTCCGCCAGTGCATTTTCCGGCTGAATGCTGGTGAAGATGTGGTAATCCGTGCACTGACTATGGGGGAACATATTGCATCAAGTTTAGAGCGAACATTTTGATAATATAATTGCAACGAAAACTAGATGACCTCCGTTTTCCGAAGCTTTGCGTTTAACAATTTTGGGAATGTCAAAATGGTCGTATTTTGGTTTACTTAAAAGACATTATTTGTTGTGACATGTATGCTACAGATTTAGCGAATATACGTATAACGAACCAATTGTGAATTTAGAATTCTCGTATATAATAAATAAATGAAGTTATAATAAGAAACAACTTATATTTTTGTATTAAGAAAAATTACTGTAGTTAATTTCCTCCAGCTAGAATGAAATGGCTCCTGTTATAATTAACAGCAAACTTTCTTTCATATGCCATCATTTTAAAGTTTACCTATTAATTGTTTTATGTTATGCAACGTTATGATAAAGAGAAGACAGTTATCTGCATTAATGCAGAAATTAAAAAACCAGGAAACGTAAACAGAAGCATCCTGGAAGAACAGTTTTGTTACGGCACTTTTAGGTGATACTCCAAAAGATAAATACTTATATTACTACAACAATAAGTGCATTTGGACCAATTTTTATATTGGTATAACACGATACCAATTTACATACTTAGAGGGTGCAATAAGCTTCCTATATCATTACACAATAACCTAGTAGATAGCAGTAAAAATATATGGTTAATAAGATCAATATAATAGATTATTATATTACTGCTTAGTTTAACTAGAAACTACTTTTTTATATACGAAAAGTTGGCATCGCTGTTGACCGCTAATTGTCATTATGTTGCGTGTAGTATATTTTCATTTCCAGGTATGAACGTATGTATCTATATATGTACGTACGAACGTTTGTACATACATAAATATGAAACAATCAATTGGCAAGGAGTGGTCAACAGACAGGTTCTCTTGTGCAATCGGAACACTTCACAAAATTAAACAATCGACCAACGCACTTGTGCCGCGTCCAGATAACGATCTTAGAAAGTTTTCTCATTAATAGAGGCGCAAGTTTTATGATACCTGCGCTCAGAATCAACCGCATCGATATACCCCACGAACGACAAATTCTTTGGAATTTCTTGTATATGTCGTAAATGATCTTACACATCAACGCACTGAATGGAGAGCTTGACCTGGACTAAAGTTGTTCTGTAGCGAGCAAAATAAGACGACACAAATATAATAGATGTCACTGTACCCATTGAATATTATAACCTGTTTCTCGGGATACTTCCGTCATCGTCGTTATTTGTTATTAGATCTTTCTGTTTTCTGATAAATTTATGTATAGAAACTTTTCAATCGGTCGTATACTTGATTTAACTGGAATAGAAAGTGTAAAAAACTGTTGGGTGCACCTGCAGATAAACATTTATTTCACAATTGTCATACTGAAATGATGATAATTGAGTTAATCAGTAAAGTAAACAATACTTTTTTTTGAATATGAACTATTAGCAAGTATATTATTTTGCCGTTAGATTATAAAATTTCTTATCTCTTATTAAAAAATAGCGTTAAAACAGCAAATTGCAAAATTAGTATAAAAATGCGTTTCACAATACGCGTCTTTGTAATGTTTTATAATGAAAACACTCCAAAAATATTGTCAGCGTTTAACAGGCAGGCTTTTCCACCATTCTTATAATTATGGGTTACCTTATTGATATTTCAAATTGTTTTATTTTACCCAAAAAGAATAATTTTCAAAATTGCTCATTATCAATATTATATATTGATTTTGATGGTAATATTACTGAAAATATAGATAAAAATGTAAATATTTTCGATAACTACTTTACAGATTTCATTAGTGCTAATACCTCTATAACAAGGTTAGATGACCAAGATATAAATATCAAAAATCACACCATATTTGTTGATGCTATACCTACATCTAAATGTAGTTTATAACATAAATATTGAACTAGAAAGCATAAACGCTGTAGGAACCAATGGAGTAAACATCAAAGCTCTTGAAGCTTCTGCTCATATCATAAAATTGATACCAAGTTTAGTGTTCAACATTAAAAAAAAAAGATTTAAAAAAATCCTACGTTTTTCCATGTAAAGCCCGCGCCGTATGAGGTGGCTAAGCTTGTATAGCCCGAATAATTACATATTCACCAACGCAAGCATTGACTTAGTAATAGTGTTACATATCGCTTACCTAAAATGCAAATTTGCTTTAATAACAAATCAGTACTCCATTTCTGCGTATTACAAAGGAATACTTGACTGGCGTGTGCTTGTATCGTAATGTTATTTAAAATAATATTTTTATGTTGCCCGGTTATTTATTCCCGCAATGTCACTTGCAATCTATTTACCCATTCAGTAATCACTACCGGGTAGTTTATGTTCTCGAACACGACGACAGAACAACAAACGTAATATTTACGATCGTTAAATTTAGTTCCTTTGTGATGTAGATGTCGCCACGGCACTCGTAATCATTCTCATGCTTCCTTCGACTATTCTCACGCAACCCATCGCCGGGGAGTCGCACGCTATATAGTAGGACCTCTTAAGAATGCAAGCAGTGTCCAAGAACAACGAAAAAGCGAGCAGAGGAGTTCCCCCAACACATACACACACAAAAAGATTCGGAGGGTGGAAGAATAGGCGAGGACATGTAAAAACGGTCTTTATTCCTTGCTAATACAATAAATGGCTGCACAATACGACTGCTTCTTTGCGCAAACAATGTCCGCATTGAAGGGAAAACGAAACGAGATTTGTAGAAAAGAGAGGCGATCACTCGTCCCGGGATAAGCTAGAAGAAGACGCGCGTTGCATTGTTGCCTATTACAGGACGCTGACATGCCTACAAATTCTAAATGGGTTCACTTTAAAGTGACAATAAAGTTGTTCTTCTTTGGACGGTAAAACGAATTACTTAATTTGTACATACCTATATTTGCTTCCCGTCTATCTATCCATCACTACCACATATTTCAAATTGTTAGATAATAAATCAATCCTTGTTTTTTTAATGATTTTCATGCTTTCTTTTCTTGTGCACCATAGTTACAAAATAATAAAATTTCATATAAGTAGTTAAATCTTATTGTGCCTGATTGAAAATAATACTTGAAATCTGAGCCAGTTGAACTTTTGGGCTGACATCAGTCAGTAGAGTTTAATTCCAGAAGTAACGAGCATTTTTTCTTGAGAAGTTTGGTTGCGACGTAATGGCTACCAACGAATTTCCTATTTATATCCGCGTAAGAATTTTCCTAATTGTTTGCAAGGACTATTAGTTTTTTTCTTTAATTA
The DNA here is from genome assembly GCA_949128085.1 of Cetonia aurata. Lineage (NCBI taxonomy): Eukaryota > Metazoa > Arthropoda > Insecta > Coleoptera > Scarabaeidae > Cetonia > Cetonia aurata. Next base: position 8,926,493 of record OX421885.1, read on the forward strand.
AGGGTTTTTAAAGGATCATCTGCAAAAGTTTTGTAATAGCTTGCGTTCTTTTCACTCGCTGATAAAGGGCCATATAGTTATCTTTGGCATTTGTACTGTGTTTGAGTAGTGGTGCATGTGTTGCACTCGCTAGGTGTGGACAGAGTGGCCCCATAAGCGTGGAGTGTAACATGGAAAAGTAAGCAGATTTTACTTTCATAATTCTTTTTTTTGCATACAACGTACATAGTTTACTAGTTTGTCCTACCTTTGTCTTCAGGTAGTATCTTGATGCGCTTATCTTCTTTAAGCTTTTTAAGACTAAGACGTTCCGTACTCGTAATGTTGTGCTTCATCATTTGTGATTGAGTATTTTCCACTGCTGTTCTAGTTCTCCACCGGTATTCCTCTGGAGGTTGTATCTTTTTTGCTGCAGCTTCTATAGCGAGTATGTCTAGTGTTGGAATTTGTTTTGGGGGCTACCGCGAATTTCATGCCTTTATTTAGAATCTGTCTTGTGTTGTTATCTAAGTACCGTGTGAATGTGGAGAACATACATCGGAGAAACAAGCAGACCTCGGCAAGTAAGAATCAAAGAACACCAAAATTTGGTTCGACTGCGAGAAAGGGATAAGTCTCGCTTAGCCCAACATGCTTGGGAAGAAGATCACAGGATTGAATGGAACAAAGCGACAATCCTGGCAAGATAAGACAACTTCACACAAAGGAAACTGAAAGAATCAGCATATATGGCCACAACACCAAATACCATAAACACACCAAGCCTGGAAATCATAGATGTCGGATCATCAAAATCCAACAAACGATGGAAATTCTCAACAATCTCTCGTAATGAGATATTTTTATTGTTTTAATTATATCGATGGTTGCCTCCCCTTATGCATATCCATACTGTTCGCTCAGCATGGGCGTCATTAATCTTTTCTGTATAAATGATCAAGTATTTTTTAGAAGACTGAAACTATTGCAATAGGACGATATTTATGGAGTTCTATTTCATTTCCTATCTTATACAGGGTGTTTTGAAACATCGTTTAAAGATTTTAAGGGCATGTAGTACGATCGAAAATAAGGTTAAAAGTCATAATAAACATATGTCCAGAAATTAACTGTTTACGAGATAACAGCGAGTGTTCCTAGTAGTACATGGATATAACATATCCCAGTAAACAGGCGCTTATCAGCTATTGTTTTATGACAGTTTAATTTGACGTTTTGTGCAATTTGTAGCAATTACAGTGGTTGCGTATTCTAATGCTGAAATGAGCGATATGGTGTTCATGTACGGTCGTGCTAATGGGAATTCTTTACAAGAACGTCGCTTCTATGCTGAAACGTTTCCTGATCGCCAACTGCCTTCGCATGTGATGTTTCAGATGGTGTTTCAACGACTAAGAGAAACTGGTTCGTTTGAGAAGCGGTCTTCTGATACTGGACGGCAGAGATTAGCATGTACTCCACAGATAGAAGATCGAATTTTGAATATTATTGATGAAAATCCCGAAACTAGTGTTAGAAGAATTTCGACTCAAGTGGGTGTAAGCAGCAATCTTGTTTGGAGAACTCTTCATGAGCAACTCCTATACCCCTACCATATGCAACGGGTACAAGCCCTTACTGCTCCGGATTATCAAGCGAGATAGTGAACCCACAGACGTACCGTATGTGAAATATGAATATAGTACAATAAGAAAGGAAAAACATAGTTGACAACGGTAATACCGGTATGTTACCGATTTTTTTAAAAAGTTTATACACTAATATTTCATATTATATCATATGTTTCATAAATTCTCATTATACGGTACAGTTCTCTACCAGCTTTAATTCAAGTTTTGTAAAACGAGAAAACCTCTGGCTGTTTGTTTTTGAACTACCTGGATATCAATTTTCATGGCTGATTTCAATTTCAAGAAGCCTACCTCACTGGAAGATTGCCTACTTTATAAAAACATTCGTATATAAATTTGTTTGAACTGGCTGTTTATGAATCGGCTGAACGGTCATTTTAGTAGGACATGCCATTTTATTCTTTTTATGTATACCTATACAGATCAGCTAGCGCAAAATATATTTGTTACAACTCTGCAATAGTTAAATTGAAGAACAGCAGGGTTAGAAGATTGTTAGCTTATAAAGTTCAATATTATTTCGAAAACCATTGATGCACAAAATCGTATACTAGCTTAAATTAGATTAAATTAGGTTAGGTTTCCCAGTTGCCACCAATTCGTCGCAGTTCACTTTATTAGCAGTGAAGAAGCTAAAATATGTTTCATTTGCAGTTTAGTTGTTTGCACGTAGTTTTTATTAGTTTACATGCATATTCGGCTAGAGAATCAGCAGTAATTATTACCGTATATAGCAGGTAATTCAATATTCCTATGACGTGATTCTTTGTTTTATGTGAAAACCACGTTGAATGATCTTGTCAAACCAAATCGAGAAAAAGAGGATCGATCTACGTTTGAATCAGATTAGTAAAAAAATCGCATTTCATCGTAATTGTTTTCAAACGGTAACAACCATAAAACCTACAATGATGCTGTAATAAGCAAGAAATTCGCTCCTTCCTTCGCGTGCTATCGCGAATGCAGAACACGTCGCTCTCAACGATTGTACGTTTTTTTTTTAAAGAGGCGGCAGTTCTCTTGTTGTCCCTTCCGTGCCGATGCGGTTGGCGAGCGAAAGCAAGAGAACCGACGGCAAAGGTAACATCATAGGTCAAGTGATGACGTTCGTCATACATCTGATTAAAAAACAAACTGCAGTGCATTACTTCATCCATCAATTTCTAAGAGCAATAACAGCTGGATTAGTTAGATAATGTTGTATGGTGTTGTACATGCATCTACTACCTATATGTATAGTTTTCTTTAAATAGGATATCTATTATGTGCAGTAAAAATGACGCTTTAAGATGTTTAAGATAATACTTTTGAGTAGGATTTAAGTCATCATTTAAATATATTTAAAATTGGAAGGTGTTTCTATATTCAATCTAGCGTTCATTGCACCAGTAAAGTTGGCAACTTTATGTCAGGTAATTTGATTAACTTTGGCAACTACATATTGCTCGATTCATTGACTATAATATATTTACTTTAGTCCCCATTCCTTTCAAAAGACATCGTAATAATCTTCTTCAAATTCTGCTCTTGCGTTATACCCATCAATTTCATTATTGATAAGTTTCTTCAAAAACATAGCCGATTGGTATTCCCGCCTGGTTGCCAAAGATCCAACATGAATTTCAGGCATAATGTGATCCACGTTAGCACCTCCTGGTGGATAGTTTCCAGCTGCTTTGTAAGAAATCAGTCGTAAGTATCTTCGATAAATGTGTTCTAGGTTTTGCTAATGAACGTTATAAATGGGATACCAAATAATGCTTGCATATTCTAACTTAGAGATAACAAGAGCGAAGTACAATACTCGGACAAGATCTGTGTCGTTAAATTCTCTTGTGTTTCTAACAACAAATCCTAGGGCTCTCGATGCCGATTTACAAAGTTCGTTAATATGTGATACAAAGTTTAAAGAGGAATCAAATGTTAAGATCACAGATTTTGATACCAAAGAAAGATCATTCACTCGGTAAGTATGCACATAATATTAATTTTTCCTGGTATAGGTAACTTTGAAACACTTGCCAATATTAAACTTCAGTTTGTTGTTGTTACACCATCTAGATATTATATCGACATTCATTTGTATCAAGGCAACGTTCTCAGGTGTTGAGATTACAGAGTATATTTTTAGATCATCCGCATATGCTACACTCAAAAAAGTACATAGGGAATTATTACTATAATATTGTAGTTGGAAAAATGTAGTTATAGTTACTACAATTGTAAAAGCCAGTCCTAATCCGTTTTCGTACAGCTTACTACATGATTGTGTCTAACATTGTGTAGTATATTTTAACAGTACAACGATATGAATTCGTAATATATTTTTGTTTTAAAGTACTGTAGCATGAAATACTACAAATTATTAAAAAATCTATTACAATGTATAAACACTTTGTTCACAATAGTATGCCAAAGTTTCTTGTATTAAAGAGTCGAATATAATGTAGTCGAATTTAATACAATTAGGTTTGAAAATTCAAAATAATGTAACACTTTCAGATATACATTATTTTAATTATTGTAGGTATCTAATATACCTATAGGAGTAGGATTAGCTGGTTTATTAATATCTGTTTCATTTGAATCTTATTAAATTAGATATCCCAACGCGTTTTTACTATACTGATTATTTATACAAATATAAATTATGTGCGGAATAGCGGAAACAAAGGTGAATACTGCATAAAAGCAAACAAAAATGTGTTTTGATCAGTGCCAGCAATCATCCCGCTAATACGCCATTTTATATTAGTCGTTAATAAGGCGTACATTTAGTATTAAATTGTTTCTCTTTACCTGTGTAATTACCTATTACTGGTGCTGCTATGTGTTTATATACATACAATTACCTATAGAGGCTAAATGTAATAGGTAATTCTTGGGTTGCCTGGAATCTATTATGCCATAATAACAAATAATATTAATAATGCACGTTTATTGTTATCATAACTGGCTTTTACACCTTTTACTGATGTGTAATAATTTCCAGACAGTGCAATTTTCTAACTTTCTGTTACATATAGTCGAAATCCCAATACACAATCACAATCTACAAAACTTAATTTGTATTTATTTCCGGAATATTACTGACTTGGATGTAGAGCTACAGTGGCGGGCAGAGAATAACGCCAGATTTCAGTTTCCAGTACAAGAGATACCAATAATAGTTGGAGAAGTTCTTAACGTAACGGACTCATATGTATGCACTTTATATCAAATATAAAGTAAAATAATGTTTGCATTGGGTGGTGAGTATCCAATAGAATGCGATCAGGTGACATTTCAGTTTCATTGAAGAAATCAGTAAAAAATGTTTGTGTTCCAAGTTAGTATCTTTTTCAATGAAAATGTGTTATGTTGAAAATGTTGTCTAGTAAATGTATTTTTCAATAAAATTCTTGTTTTTATTAATTTCTATTTCCGTATTGCTTTGCTAAGTACATACATTTGTATTTACCAGCGTAAGTATATACCTATATAAAATTGTAGTAATTTTTACAACACTTCCTTACTAAATAGTAATATATTTCGTGAAAAGCGTTAGGCGCTATAGTGATAATCATTACTACAATTTTTAGTAACTTATAGTTTTCATTGTTTACTGCGCAACAGCTTTTTACCTCCAATTCTAGCATTACACAGGTAGAAACGTTCTCAATAAATATAGTACGAATCGCCATTTTCTGTGGCAGATTTTCTCAAATGTTCTTTTACTAGTGTTATAATTTGTAGCACACCTTACGAGTGCATATTACAAAGTGTTGGATAGTTTAGCGTAAAAATTACAACAACTTTGTGGATTCACTCTTATTTGTTTTGGGAAATTGTCTCGCAGAGAAATTGTATAGAGTATTACAATATTGTAGTAAGCTCTTTTAAAAATAAAATGACGCTACTGACCATATTGTTGTCGCAAATTTTTTTACAAATTGTAATACACATTCTTATACACGTTAGATACAATTTTGTGTTACTTTTCATTACAAATTGCGCCTGATGCATATATTACTGTAATTTGTAGCGATATGGAATACAATTGTAACAAAATTTGCAAGTTTTTTTTGGGTGTAGGGCTAGACAAGTTACTGATTTAAGGAGATCATCTATATATATATATATCTCAACTAATACAACAAATATGGAAACAAAATAAAATCCCAAATGATTGGAATACGGGTATAATCATCCCAATCTACAAAAACGGAGATAAAGAGAAGTGCGAGAACTATAGACCTATTACATTGCTAAATATAATCTACAAAGTATTAGCAAATATTATAAATAAAAAGCTGAAATTATATGCAGAAAATGTATTGGGAGATTACCAAAACGGGTTTAGGCCGGGAAGATCAACGATTAACGCAATACATACATTAGATCAAGTGATCGAGAAAACACGGGAATGCAATAGGGAAATACATATAGTTTTTGTAGACTTTAGAAGAGCATTTGACTCATTACGAAGGAAGAAAATAATAGAAGAGCTAAGAATCCTAAAAATACCAAAAAAATATATAATGTTAATAGGAGCAATACTGGAAAACACAAACATGAAAGTAAAATTCCAAGGAATAACTACAGAAGAGGCAAATATAAATAAGGGAGTGAAACAAGGAGATCCAATCTCTCCAACCCTATTCAATCTAACGTTAGAAGGTATCATAAGAAGAGCCAAACTACACAATAAAAATATCATGGCCGATGATTTGCAAATAGTAGCATACGCTGACGATATAGCAATAATAGCGAAAAAACAAAAAGATTTGATAAATGCAATTAACAGATTAGAGCAGCAAGCAAAGAATTATGGATTGGAAATCAACGAGGAAAAGACGAAGTATTTGAAGATTGAGAGTGAAATAGAAGAAAGCATGAACTACCTAAGAACTCAAAAATACAAATTTGAAAGGGTTACGACGTACAACTACCTGGGAGTATCATTACGGCAAACATACAAATATAGGATAAAAGAGAGAATACAAAAAGGCTACCAGGCATTTGGCAGAAATAAAATGCTGTTGAAAAGTAAAAACATTAGCAAAGCAAACAAAATAAAAATATACAAAACTTTAATAAGACCTGTTATTACGTACGCTATGGAAACAGCAGTGTTAAATAAAAGGGAAGAGGAAGACTTGAAAATAATTGAAAGGAAGATATTAAGAATAATATTAGGTCCAGATACAACAAAAGAAGGAGTAAAAAGAGCAAAAAAAAACAAAGAGCTAGAGCAGGAGTTGGGGAACGAGAATATAGTCAGATATATAAAGGCAATAAGATTGAATTGGGCGGGTCATATAATGAGGAGAAGACAAACGGAGATGGTAAGAAGGATCACCCAGTGGATTCCACTGTGATCAAGAAGGAAAGGTAGGCCGAAAAAGACCTGGAGAGAAGAGATAGAAGGAAGATGCGCGAGCACTGGGAATACCGGATTGGAAGGAAAAGTGCCGCGACAGAGTAAAATGGAAAAAAATAACGGAATTAGTGAAGACCAATGACAAAATGTAATAATAGAGAAACGAGGATTAATCCACCTCAATATATGGATTTTTACATATTAGCCATAATCCTAAGGATTGCTAGGCTTCATGATGATGATGATCTATATACAAGTGCAATAACGGACTGAGGTTTGAGCCCTGTGGGACGCTTGAAGTTATTTCGTATGTGTCAGAATGGAAACCATTGTAGCAAACGCACGCAATTCTATTCCGCAGATAAGTGTTCATTACGTTAACGAGAGCTGGTGAGAAACCAAATAAACTAAGCTTTTTCAGCAGAATAGGATGGCTAATTGTGTCAAACGCACGGAATGTAACCATATATACAACATCCACCTGCCCACGACTATCCAAGGACTCAGTTATATGTATTCCGAACATTACAAATTGCAAGTAAATTGATTTGAGGAAGTGGTAATCATGTGGTGGCCGAAAAAATTTTGTACCCACCACTGCTGGAAAATGTCTTATCAAACTCGTTTTGTTGCTCGCCTCGGCTCGCAATCTCCAAACTCGTTCGACAAAACGTCACCTTTTAGCCTTCATACCTAAATAACTATTAAATGCCTGAAGTTTAATATGTTTATTTTTGATAGATGCATTATTGTTTTGTGGTTTTAACCTTGTAACGAATGATGTTACAAATAAAGAAACACATATGACGTTTCTTATCTGAATATAGACACGATGATATACGCCGATAAAAATAAAGAATTTTGCTAGTCGTGCATTATAAAGCTCTAACGATCCGTTATTTATTTCATCTCCAGTTACTATACGCTGTAATAAATAGAACTTCACCAATAATTGTCATGCAAGACTAACCGATTTCAGTGTAATATAGCTGGTTTTCAAATCCTTTCTGTACATTAATTGCATGCTCAACAAATAGTTGAACATAAGTTATAAGGAAATTTCTGCGCCATAGCGAAAGGGCCGGCAATAACGCCAAAAATAAAACTAAGATGCCGCTGTGTTCCGTCGGACATTAATTATGATTTGTGAAATGCCTTGTTACGTTTAAATGCCGCCATTTACAGATCGCCGGTTCTTTTTAAAATTAATTAACACTGTATATGGTCATTGATTTTAAATTTAAATCGGAATTATCCCCGGACATAATTAAAACAGATGAGTGCGTGCTGAAACTGTGGTCGCGCCTAGCTAATTAGCAGAGTGGACTTGTGATAGAAGCTCGGGCAGCAAATGGAAAAAGGAACGGAAGATGGAAAAAGAGGAGCTAATTCGGATTCGAAGAAAAGAAAACGCAGTCGGGTAGAATCGTTTATAGAGCCGCGAAGAGAACTAAGAATAGAGAGGTATTTTTCAGGATCGACAAATAACATTGCTTTTATAATCTTTATTCATATTTTTAGATACACTGGAAATTAGAGATTGACAGTTCTGCAATTATTTAATTGCTTATAGTTAATTACCCAATCCGGATCAGATCAAGTTTAGTATACTCTTTGGAAACTGTCATTTTATTGCGAAACCTGCACAAACGTAGTTTTAAAGGAAATATAGATTTAAGTGTTTTGAAAAATAATATAATAATACATAAATAAACAATTGAGTTTTATTATTTTTATGCGGTATAGTGGTATTACCTCTTAGCTCTGCCGTCATTAATATTAATTCTCTACTTTTGATGTCCAACTTGTTGTCTAATGCTTCTTTTTGGCTATGTTTTGTTCGTAATTGTATTCCACATCTTTTTGATAGATACTAAAACTGAAACAAATTCCAACCACGAAATGTAGAAGTTAGTAGGTATTATAGCATTACTACTATATTCTTACGCGTAACTACTTTGTGAGCAAATTGCAAAAAGATATTTAAGTATTTATTATTTTTAAAATGTTCTTTTCTGGACCTTTAATTATTTTCGTATTTTCTCTTGGTTTTTCATTCAATGATAAAAACATGTATGTATGAATACAACGTTTCGGTTATTGTTATTACCTTTATCAACTACATGTATAAAAATTAGAATATATTGTAAACATAAAGTGACAATGATAAATTGTAAATAAACTTTTGTGTCTCATAAATAATAAAATCATTATTTTTTTTTTGTTTTTAATATGAAAATTTTGAAAAATATGCTTTATATAAAGATATTTTTTAATTGTTTGATTATTTTTATCTTGTTGATTTATTAAAAAAAGGTTCTTTGTCTCAATATTTTATTTATAATATAAATTGGCTAATAATTTTGTTTTAAAATATCTTTAGCGTTATTAATAGCATCTGACCGAAAAATTGGACTTGTTGGAGTTATTCTTCAGCTAAAAGGCTCAGCTAATAATAACACACAAAATTTATGTTTGTATTGAAAATGTTTGTGTAAGTGTTAATTCTACTGCGTTTATGAATTCTGTTATTGATATATTAGTATAATTTTATATTAATTGCCATTTTTTTTAATAATAATTTGTTTTACATAATTTTTTACATTTTTAATGTCATTTTTTAAAATTTATAATTTTATATACATATGTAGTAGAATAAGGCTTTAAATAAAACGTCGTACTCATAAAGTTTTATCTATTACATGACATAAAAAACCAAGAACAAAGTCTGATCTTTAATGAACACAGGTACATTTTTACAGTTAAAACACTGTTAGATGTAAATGTTTTTGGAAATTTAATTTAAAGATTATTTGAGCAATATCATTTAATTAGTTTTTTTTTAACAGATATTTATTATTATATTTCTGGAGAGATCGATTAATTGCAATTCATTTTAAAAAAAATATATTTCTAGAAAGTAAATTTTTTTTTACTGGCTGAAGCTGGACTTTTTTTGTTTAGTTAATAGTTTCTGTACATATAATAAACCTTTAAAGCAACTTGCAGGGCAAGAAATCTATAAAAACTTCCTCCAAGTACTTTCTCTTTATGATACTTAACAACATAAGAGTAAGGTGAACGAATAACCATAAAGTTAATGCGACAAGACCTGAAAAAAGGTAAATGAAAAATGAGACAGAAGAAAACGAAAATTCTTCTAACATATATGTAGGGTAGCAGTATTTACTACTGGCGAATGCGCGATAGCAAGGGGGCCTGCTCAATTGAGTGAGACACACCCGAAGAAATATTGTGAAACGTTATAATTTGCACGCGAGAACATAGCCAATATCTTCGCGATTCTTACAATATACGAAATCCAGTTTTTATTGTAATAGCAGTACTATATGAAAGCCTGGGATCAAAACTGGGCTCCTCCCGCCTCTTCGAGCTAGTGACGTAAGATGCGCGTAAGGGTAGCGTTTCCGCCAACGGCAAATAATTCTACTAAGTAAATATCTGTAGTAGATACATATTCTCCAAAACTATAGTCGAGAAAGCTTGTAGACAAACTGAATTATTGAAAATTATCATATAATTATGACTAATAAAAGTCAGATATAATGCAGAAAGTAAAATCCTTTGTGATGGGACATATAATATGCAGTAAATATTCTTCAGTAAAAGAGAGCGTAAACCTTAAGGTGTTAAATACAAGATCATTTGTTATCCAAACACTTTTTTTGTAGCGCGCCATCCCTTTTATGAATGAAAATAGCATGACGATGCTAAATTGCGACCTGCTGCAAATCTGTACGTGTACATGTCTCGTTGTCGAGTACGTTGGTTGTGTGCTGTTACGTGTGACGAGTCCGGGGTGTCCGGTCGGGACAGCGGCTAGGCGCCAGTCCGGTCGCTGAGCTATTCGCCATATAAAGCAGATAAATTGTATCGAGTTTTGATTTACATCCCGCATTCTTGGAGTGTAACAAACGCGTTTCCATTTTTCAAACGCGCCATAATTTCAAGCGCTCGTCCCGTGACCGCACCCTGCGTCCATTGATTGAGCTCGATGGGAACAGGTCGGAGTCAATAAACCCGGTGCACCTGCTGGCCTGAGGTCAGCGCTTCACAATGCGCCTATACGTATACGTACACGTCCTAACACACTCTCAGGGGCGTACACATATAGGCACTTACGCGTGCACACGTATACGTCTGATAGAAAGAGCGAAACAGACACTGAAGCGGATCCGGAACTGACCCTTCTCCGCTAGGTGCCTCAAGCAGGCCACCAACAAGACGCATCCTTAAGTTTTAATGCGTTCGTTTTACTTTTTTATGGGTGGACCACTTTTTTCTAGATCGTTAATTCCCGTCTTTTATTGTTTAAGGATTTTGGCTACTGCTTGAAAATGGTTTGATTTAATTTCTATTGTATTCTTGGAATTTCATTTTGTTTAATTAATTTACGATTATCTGAATTATAAACAGAAGCTGTAACAATAAATTTTATTTATTCTCTTTTATTGCAAATGTAAAGTCTGCTTTATTATTCAGTGTATCAATAACATTTTCTTAGAACCATATAAACTTTTATTGTCAATTTGCTATTTGTTAGAGACAATTGGTTTACACTTGTATAATACCTGCTGCATCTTAAGTATTTTATGAATAACTTGTATTATGGAACATTATTGCTATATAATTATCTTATGCGTGTTTGGGAACTAAATTTGATATGCTTGTTTCAAATTGAAAACAAATTCTTTAATTTAAAAAAAAATAATGTGCGTAATAAAAACTTGGCTTAAAGAAATTTCAAAACAACTGACATTGCTAATACATTAAGAATTTGTAATTCTTTATCACCCAAAATTTATAGACCAACAAAACTACATAAAACTTGGCGTCCTTTGGCGACGCTTTGCGTCACATTGTATCTCGTAGTTAAAGTTCGTTACATAATTTATCCAAGTTTTTAGCACAAGCAATCTCTAATATTGTTGATAGAACAAATTTTCATATAAAAAAATCTCTTTCAGTTTAAAAAAGTTCTTGACTCCATAGACAGTAATAATAACAATGTATTGACATCTTTAGACATAGTATCATTATATACTTACATTCATATAGAACTTGCTCTCTAATCTATTAAAAATCATTGGCACTCCAACATTTTACTCTCTTACCACATAAGAAATGTATTGATGCTTTCGAAATTACCCTCCAAACCCACATATTTTACAAACAGATTTATAGTTGTGCAATGGATGCTTCGATCTTGAGTGTTATAGATGAAGCTGAAGAAAACCAAATATTCTCTAAATTAGATTATCAACCGACTATTTACAAACCTTATGTTTATGATTGCATCATTTGTGTCCCCAAAAACAATGGAATATGTTTAATACCTATCACCAGCAAATTAATTTCAGAGTAGAAAAATACACAATTAAATTTTTTAGATACCTACCTAATAATAACCCGGAAAAATAACAAATTCTTAATGAAACTTTCTCAATAACCAACAACCTCCAATAGATATCTAAATTTATCGGCATGTCAACCCCTTTCCATTAAAGAATTGTAGGTATTTCTTTAGCTGACAGATCCATCCAATTAGCCCAGCCTAGAGTATCACTCAGCGATCTTAAAGCAAATGAAGTAAATCGAAAAAATGAGGAATTAGAATAACAAGAATAAGAATAATATATTTGTTAGTCGACACAAAAGTGTAAATAACATGCCAAAACAAACTAAAGTAATATTTAACTGTGCATGCAAAAATAAAAAAAAATTGAATTAAATAAAAGAACAGCATGAACATTAAGCAATAATACATGATTAAAACTAAAAACGATAAATAAACTCTAAAAAAAGAAGAAAAAACTACGTTAAAATATAAACAAAGTACAATTTCTTAATTCCATAGTTAAAAAACGCTTACACAAACTATATAATACAGGTTAGTACTAAACAAAAAAAAAGCATCAAATACGTTGCACTTCCATACATTAACAACTTTTCAGAAAATATCAGCAAAGTGTTATACTCATTTAACATTAGTGTTGCACACCAAGCTCATAAGAATTAGAAATTTTTGTACTCTAAACTTAAAAACAAATCTGCAGCAGAAAAACAAAAACGTAGTATATAAATACCTTGCAATGATTGTAAAATAGTTTACATTGGATAAACCAAACAATATTTAGCAGAAAGAATTGAAGGACATAAATATTCATCAAATTACCTGACTTAAAAAGCATATAAGTAACGAAAACCAAAATTTAATTTGATCAAATCCAAAGCATTAATAATAAAAGAAAAAATTGCAATGCACATAGTATATTAGAAATAATTCAAATAAAAGAACAGAGTAGAATTAAACCGAGTTGACGGAAACTCCACCCATACGCGCAGTATATGTCACGAGCTCGAAAATGTAGGCGAAGCCTAGTGAATTCCTACCAGAATATTTTAAAATTATCACTGATGAGGTTTAATCGACGGAGAAAAGTGTCCAATAGGAGAAGTTCATCTATATTAAATATACATATAGGTAAATATTTACTGATCCATAATACGACAATATATCACTGCCAAGTTTTATTAGTAATGCAGTGTTGTCGAAATTGAGAGTAGAAGTGGAGATGGTAATTCTTCGTTTGACTGATGAAATTTCGATCGCGGTAGTTTTTGAAATGTCGTGGTGCATTATACATTTTAATATTAAATTTGAATTTTTGTTATTTTTATACTCGAACAATATCAGTTCAAAATGTCATATATTTAAAGAAAGATTTTAATTTTTTTTATATAATAAATACATTGGAAAAAGAGCATCTGATACTGATATAAATCATAGATTAAAGAAAATAAACAACCTATACTACGCCCTAAATAAGTCAGGTATGGGGAAAAGGGAAATAGACAGAAATACCAAATTAGGAGTATACAACGCAATAGTTCTACCAACAATGACTTATGCAAGTGAAACATGGCTTCTGCAAATGAAACATGCAGGGAGGATAATTGCAGCCGAAATGAAATTCTTAAGGAGAATATGAGTGAAGGCCAAATGGGATAAAATACGTAATGAAGAAATAAGGCAAAAAGTGAATCAAAAATCTAAACAAAAGACACAGCTGACATGGTACGAACATATAGTAAGGATGGAAAATAAGACATTGACTAAAACGGTGCTTGAAGCAACAAGTGTGGATAGGAGGAAAAGAGGAAGACCAAGAAAGAATTGAACGAAAGAATAGAAGAAATAGGACGTGCAAGGGTAAGTACGCTGCGAGAAATGAAGGAGCAAGCTAGGGATAGGAAAGCATGGAGGGAGTGGGTCTATAAGCCAAGATCGTTACCAACTTATCCGACGCCTATAATGAGCATAACGATTTGAAGAAGAAGAAAAAAAGAGCACATAATGCTCGAAACGTCATGGAAAGAATGTATTTTAATTTAATTTCATGGTTCGTATTATTTGTAAAACTTTCCGATAATTACCACGACATAAACCCAATTAACTTCGACTTCATGGAAAACGACAAAACCACAAACATTATTTATATAATATGATTACATTTATGATTTATTTTAATTAGAATTATTTCTTTTTTCAATAATTATTACAAACCCACAGTAATGACGCCTTTGATATGCCGACAAAAATTGTGGTTCTATATGTCACATTTGGAAGCTACCGCTTTGTCGATGCATTAGGGTCTCCGTACATTACGCTGTATTGTAAAAGAAACTAAACGTCCAGGTCCAGACACAAGGTCATCATAGTAACGGCCAAACAAACATATCAAACTATATGACGGCCTTGAGTAGGAGCGGTTACTTTCTTATTGTATTCCCTAGCGTACGGAGATCTTAAACGGTGGGACAAAGATTTATTTAAAAATTTGTACATATATTATACTCATAAAACATTTTCCTAACATAACTTATAATTCTCACACTGAATATTTCAAATGGTGCTTATACATTGTTAAGAATGCTATTTATATTGCTGCAACAGAATTAGTTAAGTACACTATAGGGAAGGAATAATCTCGTACGTCGGAGTAAATTTTTGGTTGTATTGCCTTGATCTAACATCACCTAATTCCTTAAACAAAAAAGAATAGCGCCATTGTTTTAAACTACCTAGCACACGATCCCGTCACTAAATACTAATTTATACATTGCTAACATTCAAATTGCTAACTTTTTTTTACATACTCGTTTTACTTTTAGGTTATAGACCAACACCATCAATACTAGCATTTGGTTCTTTCCAGTATCCTTGCTTATTTTTTGTGGAAGTGCTCTTATGGGAACACATCAGCTTAACACCTGCTTTCTTGCATGTGTATTTAGAGCACTATGATGCATTACATGACGATATGATTTGGACATTGGTATATAGTAAATTACTGTTTTGTATTACAATAGTACTACTTACATAAACTGCCGTAGTTGTTATTTCCGTATTTACTGTGCAAAAAGTTAATGCACGCCTGTAATGTTTTTTTAATTTCCAAAACCAAAGGTGGTCAAAGTAAAAACGACAAGAAACGAAGATTATCTTGATATTTTCTTTATATATCTCTTGGACTTGTTGTAAGTAACTACAAATAACCTGGTTGATTCGTCTCTAAAATAGGCAACATTTTTCTTCATTCAAGTCATACAGGGCTCCTTATATGGCACATATGTATTGTTTATTTATTTGCAAAACTATTGGTGAACACAGCTGCACTCTGAACAAATTGCAAAACTTTAAAGAAAATGTTTAGGAAAATGATAGCAAAGGCTATTCGTGAATAGGTGAAACTATTACCTTTCAGTTACCTATTATACAGGGTGTCTCTGAAATAAGAGTACAAAATATTAAAAATGGGAAACCCAAATTATACTGAATAAGTATCCAAAAATTCGTAGGCCAATTGCAATATCGAATATACAATTAAAAACTCATTGAAACGTCACGAATGTGCCGCCCATGGATCCACTATCTGTGTTTATACTATATCTTAAGGTCATTTGTAAATACAGCTGTGATATACAGATAATCATTGTATGCAGCTGATACGAGTCAACGACTCCAATATTATTACGTACGCGAAATTTAAAGCAAATTTCAAAGAAGATATTGAAAGTAAAATGTGGAATCTATTAATGAATAACTCTATTCACTTGTGCGTAATCTGATCAATGACAGCTGTCTGAAATAAACATCATTGTTAAAAGTTGATATTTGATGTGACGAAGGTAATGTGCGTAATTATTTCTTTTTTTCTCTTTCATAATCAATTGTTGGTTCTCTTAATCTAAACACGGTATCCTTTATACACGTGTAAGACGGGGTTCTACGATTGGGGTATCGCTGCCGGTAGATACGTAGAGTTCTTCGACAACTTCCTCCTGCTTCGCCGTAGACATAAATCATATCGAACAACTCGAGTGTGGTAAAAGCCATATCCGATGTGTTCATGCGTAAGGATCCAGACAGACTGAGACTCAGAGCGTAGTTATACGTCGCGTGTTGCCTGCCCTACCTTCGTTGGTTAGAAGTGTAGTGTCTTAAATACCAGTGGCGTGACGGATATTTAATAAATATCTTTGCCATTTTTTTCCTCACGTATGCGTGGGAATTTTGGAAAAATTAATTTAGATAAAAGGTGTAATAAAATTAGGGCTTCCCATTTTTAATACGTTGTACTCTTATTTCAGGGACACCCTGTATACTTATGAATCCATAGAATAACCGTAAAAATACCGTAACATAATATAAAACAATGTTGCCACAGTAAGACATAAGGCAAACATAATTAGGCTAGCCGCGTATTGATATTTTCATTATAGAATAAAAATTACAGAAGGAATCAAATGTAAGTAAGAACAGATGCACTTTTAAAAAATGTAAATATAGCAGAAGAATTGAAGACCTTTGATATAATATATATTGCTATGTTATTTTATAAGAATTATGATTTATGAAACCCAAAGAATTGTGACTATTTAAATTGAATTTACTGGTTTATATAAGTGTATTGTATTTTCTATCTACTTATTAATGTAAAATTCTACTAAATACTTACTTGAACGTATCGATTTAATTAATGTAACGTAACTATGGATATTGACGGTATGTTTGTATTTTGCAAATAAGTGTTCGACGTTGGGAATTCTTAATTTAGTCGTATCTGAAGCAACGCATTTCGGGTGAGTTTTGCCTTGGAAATGGGAGTTTGTTGAAAACAAATGGGAAATTTTTCGATATCCTGGGAGTATAGTATCTTGTCGAAACATTTTATCCAGAAATTTGTTTATTTTTAATTTGAAATTCTAAAAAATGCTGTAATCTACTTACTGTTTGGTGCAAAGATGATATGTATCCAGTTATTTTGTGGTTTGGAGCTGTCCTTGATTTAATCCTGGCTGTAGGTTTTCACTTGGCTTTTTGGTACACTTCAAAGAAGTTGGAATGATTTACTTAACACGGAATTTGTATTGAAGGAGTTGTTTGTACCAGCAGTAAGCGATTTTATCATCCTTTTGAACTTTAAATTTCGAAAACACATAGAAGATATTTTAAGGTTAGATATTTGTTGACATATTATTTATAGAATTTAATAATTTGTATATTTGAGGTTGGTCATGATTCTATAGGTTTCATATACTTATTTCTTGACAGTGTTTTATGTTCATTACGCTGGCGCGTTGACTTGTGAAAGTTCATAAGGTGGGATATTTGAATTTTACTTATGTTTATAAATCGACAGGTTTAAGTTCTTACTCTGAATTGAGATAATAGAAATCTTCATAATAGTGGTCTTTATATAGTAAATGAACCTACTTACTTGAGAGTATCTGTAGGAGGCTTATTTCTTTGTCACATTTTCGATAGCGCGAATAAATTAAGTAGTATTTGTTAAAAAGTATTTTATTTTATATAACGTATAGAAAAACATCGCTAAATGATAACTAAACAATCACATTGAAGATACATTGATATTAGATGGTATATTGGGCGTTGGACACAGCGATCAATCTTCCCCCCACGTTCCAAGGGTTACTGAATAATTCTTTTATATTCTATTCCTATTCGTTAAGAGGAGGGACGAAACGTTTGAGTGGGGAAGAATTTTACCGCCAGGGCCCCTACAGTTTGAGATCTGGTTTATTTCTGAATTTGTATAGATTATTACAGATGACTCTGGATGGTATTCAGTAAATCCCAGCCGCTCCTATGGAGCTCTTCAGACGCGATTCTAAATGGTAGTGGTTCGTCACTCTACTGCCCTTTTCGATATAATAAAATATTAAAATATAAACCTCGTATTTTCTAAAATAAAAGGTTAAAATAATCACTTAAGAATGAAGACTAAGCTTCTCATTTTAATTTAGTTTCTTTAGATTTTTCTTTAACACCTTAAGATTTTTCGGCTGGGCTTCCCATTTTAAGCTTTTTTTTTGTACCGATTCTGTGTTCTATGTGAATAGATTTTATTTAGTAAGTGACAATTAGTAGTATCATTCTTGAGAATCTTGGTAAAATGGTGTTTTCCATTAATGGTTTTATGCGAATCAGTTATTGGTACAAATAGCTAGTGATTTTCAATGTGATAATTAATGTGAGAGGTGCCAACACACGTACGAGAAATCCCATAAATATAAATATATAATCTAATCTATATACACAATTTGTAACGTAACTAGGTAAAATGATATTTATCCATAAATATTCTGCAACAGTACGAGCTAACTAATCCTTTTATCACTACCGTAACTTCCCCATTTGATTTTTCTTATTTGCATTTTCCACGCAGCGTGAACGCATATTTGTACACATATGTTTATATATGGTTCTATGTATGTATTTCTATATGTATGGTAAGGAAAGAAAGAAAGGACGTATACTTTATATTGTCGCTGTGAGTATAAAGTAAGCGGCATCGTTCTTACGGTGAGCCGAGCGGCCGGGCACAAGCTAGAGCGGGCGAACGATGCGAATCGGCCGTCCGTCAAACTCGGCATTGTGTTTTCAACGCGTAAAAGAATTATTTATCTGCCGCACTCGGAGACCAGTTTTCACGCATTTATTGAATGGGACATTAAATGTTTATAGAATTGCCGTCCATATTCCCGTATTCTATGTATATACGATAGCGTTATATACGCAGGTACTTATATGCATACATATATGAATATTATTTATTTTATAGAATTATCCTGAAGAAAAAAAGCTACAAGATAGAATAGCCAACTGTGTTAAATCAAACTTATTAAATTATTATTATTATCTCTTACTAAAGTGTCTACAGGGTATTTCAATTGAACCGAGCCAGCTCAAATAACTCTTTGCCTACTCTGATTTATATAAAATTCCGAAACCTGTCAATTGTCATATTAACGAGGACAACTTTTAATGACAGTCTTGATGGTTTAAAATCATTCCTGGGGGAAGATGGGTCTTGTGCCCACTCATTTAAGAGGTCTTTTAATTCTCTTTACGGCAACATGCAGTAAAAAGTCATTTTTTTTAATCAGTAAGTAAAAAGTGCATAATTTGCAAACTGTGTAATAAAACACGATTAGAATGGAATGGCTTCACATGCTTTCCTTATGTGATTTTCTGACCTCGTAATTTTTTTGTGGTAGCCCAAGTAACTTACTTGTTTTTGTCATATACACTTATCATTTTTAATGTCGTTTTTTTATGGTTTATTTTTATGCTTCTGTTTTCAGCTTTAGACGCTTATTTTGTACGGTATCAGTTTACGTTTGCGTTGCGTAGTAGAATGTTCCTTAGTGGAGTTTACTTTTAGATTAATCGTGAACTCACAATAAATTAATATGGTCTATTCTATCCAAGAATTAGTGACTTTGTATTATGAGAATGGGGGGTGTGTAAGACCCTACAGCTCACTTATTCAACGAAAATTATGCAGGCCAAAATGTGCGACACAAGTACGTACTGGAATTAATCCAAAAATTTACGATAACAAAAAACCATTTTCATCGGGTTGTCAATAATGAAGATATGAACGTGGGAGTTTTAGGTCAGATCGCAGTGCTTGGAAATCCATCGTCGATACTCAAGCATCAGGAGTAAATCGTTAATATAGCCTTGGAAGGTGATATTTTTATCTCCTAATAATACTTATTAATCTGACAAAGTTTTTCGTACTAAATTTTTAGTTTAATGTAAAACAGACATATTCACTAGCTTCGAAATATGTTATAATTTTCAAATATAATCTCTCTTTTTATGTATGCCAATAAATTTTCTGTTAAATTAAAATCAAATTAAAAGTTATATTAATATTTTTTTTTTCATATGTCGCAACATTTATCCTCACTATTCTTTTTTTTTGCATTTTACAAGCTATAATAAATTAAGGTTCAGTTATAAATTTACATAGCTATAATGTAAAACATTTTTATTAAACAAAAATTAATTTTTTGTTATTAGATATTCAAGAAATAAGCACTAAAATAGAAATCATAAAAATTTGGAGATGTAAAACATAAAAGTGTGAACAATAAATATATAAAATATAAAAAATTAATCATCAATTATTCATTCAGGAAATCTCGGTAAAATAGGAAGAAAAAAGTGCCAGTGTTTTAGATTTTTGCATCTCATCATAATGTAGCACATCCACACAAGGCTTCTACAAAATGCTCAAATTAATAAAAATGTTTTTTTTTTATTTTAAAATGCCATTAACAACCGTTTAAGAATTCCCTAAAACCAAGGGTAAAACAAAGGACAAGGTTTCACGTTTCGGGACCCATCGGAACGGCTATATTATCACAAACAATAAGTAGGCCAACGGATAAAAGGAAACCCCACAAAGGAATAATCGGATAGCTAATATAGAACTAAATTGCGATTTTAGAATTTCTAATAAACTCCATTATTGCTTTAAATCTTTCAGTATTATTTTGTCTCAAGATTTGAATAATTGAGGTTGAGTTATTTTTAGTTTTAAAGAGAATGACATGACTACAACGACATCTATACAACAAGTGTATAGATGCCCAGCGTCCTCCGCAGATCTATGCACAGCATACAGAACACTGCAAGAGTAGGCTTACACAGTAAGCCACCAGCGCTGTCCGTACCTGGCAGGACACAATCGACATTGACTCTGATGTGTGAAAATCTGATTTCGTTTGAAGTTAGATTCTTCGTATTTTTAGTTTTATTAGAGATGTATAGTAATACTTTCCTATGTTGCGCAAACTTCTCATTCCAATATCAGATGGTTTAAATCACAATACACATTTCCGCTACCACATGTAGATAAATCTACAATTTTTAGTTTAAAAAGATGTGCTGGAAACTGACCATGACCAAATTTCATTCTTGTAATGGTGGAGTAAAAATACCTTGGTACCGGTTGATTTTTATGCCATACGCTGCTGTTTATAGATGGATGTATAAACGCATACTGCGTTGGTTTTCCGGCATAATATTGCTGCCACCGAGTTTGCCACGCGGAGTGTATTAACTCTTCTTTAGTCTTTTTTTAACAAATCCCTCCAGAATATCCCTACATTAATCGGAGAACTATTGATGATCGATTCTTTAACCAATGAATTGACTATTTCATTGGGTTTAATGCCAGCATGCCCCTTGATCGAATACAGTTAAACTTGGACGCCATTCTGCTTCAAATAAAGCACTTTTCTAATAATCTTAAGGAGTACAGAATGTGTTTTGTAATGATCTTTGTTTAAAAGTGCTAATAATACACTTTTTGAGTCGAACATAATGCAAACACTATTGATATTGGAATCTTTAACGTTGTCCAACACCAGATTAATAGCTTCTGCCTCGGCTGTGAATATAGGGACATTTCCCACCAGTCCATAAGATCCGCTGAAGTTGTTTTTTGGAGTATATATAACATATCCACACCCAGTTTATTTTTCAAAGCATCTGTATATATGCAAGTTGTATTACTTTGCGTTATAATACTAGCATGCTTAATTGAATCACTTGTCGGAACGCCTGTATATATAGGGAAGCTAACATCCAATTCCTTAATAAACTCAAAGAAATCACACTTAATGTCTTCTCCTTTAATCATTACATTATCGAAGTTACAAACATAATTTAAAGCCTCCGCTTGTAAGGGCAGCCTTTTTTTTCTCCAAAAACTACTGACCATAGACAATCTCAATAACTTATAGATTGAAGGTATTAAATACACCCTATCTACGAAATTTAAATGGAAAATATACTTTACGGGTAGAAATTTGCGTCTCAAATCTAAGGGTGGATCCGTAGCCTCCACTCTTAAAAATAAAGAAGTTTTTAAGACTTAGAAAGTGCAAAATGATATGTACCTAATTGGTTTTGATTTTTAGGTAAATGTTGGATCTTACTACGGTACAGTGTGGACCAAATGCAATGTACATAGCTACATAATGGGCAAATACACTTTACAGTGGGGATACGAAAAAATGGGAAAAACTTTTCATTCAGTTTTTTATTTGGGATTTGGATATAAAATCTAGTTTTCAATATCTCCCCAAAGTTTTGACTAATGACGTCATTTTTTTTTTTTTTTTTTTTTAAATTTTGGAATTCCCAAATGAGACACTTGCACTTATTTAATACATCTACGCTTTATGCACAAAGCTGTGGCGTTTCGTCACCTTTTGAAACTACAAATCATGTTCACGTTCTTACTTTGTGCATTGTTAAGTTATAAAAATTCTTTTCGGTTATTAGTTTGTCATCACACATTAGACGGAGTGGAAAACATTCCAAGTAATTGGGGCAAAGAATAAACATAAACGCCTACTTTGATTGCTAAATCAACCCAAAATTTACTTATTTATAAAAATGATTTTCTATAAAATGAAACCACAGCTATAAATGTGCGTAAATTTCGATCGATCTATAATTAAGGTTATCTTTTTCCCGTTTATAATTGATGGCGTAGATGTATAGATAGAACGGAATAAGAAAAAATCATTAAAGAAAAAAATAATTTAAATCTGCGTGTCAACTGTCAACAAAAACGGTAAAGAGCCTTCTTATTCGGTATGTTTTCGAGGTTTCGTTATGCAAATAGCGTAGATACAGATCGGAATTATGTTCGGTGCTTTTTTTTTTATCGAACGCTTCTCCTTTTCATCCTGCCCCGCTCGTCCTACGCTCCTTAATGGCTATTTTAATGCCAGGTATTGCGATATTCAGCGTTGCGTGTCACGTATCGAGGAAGATGAGAGAATTAAATATCAATTTACTGAAATACATTTCACTCAAACAGCACACGTATACAGATACAAACGTACGAACGCACACCAGTATACAATTCGAATTCATTAATTCTTAAGCACCTCAGCGATAAGCGCCCGTGACAGAAGAAGAAGAGACAAGAAAGATATGGAGTATAGCCGATTGGAAGCTGAGTGGAAAGAAGACAAAGAAAATCGCTTTGCGAGCCACAAAAGAATGCTGCAAAACAACAGCAAATTAATAACCCATAAGAAGGGGATAGAAATCACATTCCCCAATGCATTAAGATTTTTAAAATCTTTTAAAATAGAGATTGCTTGAAATGTTTTGAAAAGTTAAAGTATTAAGAGAGAAAACAATTACTCAATAATATCATGTAATTAATTTAAAATGTAAGAAAATAATACAAAATAAACAATGAAAGAATTTAGGAAATATTCTCGTTTGGTAATCAGCCATATTTTTAAACAATTTTATATACAGTGACCGGCAGAAAATGCGCAGCATATGGGAAAATGGTTTACCTTTGAATATAGCAAAATTATTTTATTGCATCATATCTCGGCATGACTTGAGACCAAAATAGCACTCGCGATTTCTGCCGAAACTCTCATCGTATCCGAGGGAGAGTCAAAAATACAAAATTACGCTAAGAGTAAAGTACCCCATGTTTAACATTAGACTTTTCTTTATTAAGCAATAGTTCTTTGGTTTTAAAAATTAAAGTAAAATATCGAGTTTCATTCACTTTTGATGAAAAATTTCAATTTACTGTTTATTCTGAATTACCCTGTATAAGAAATTGAGCGCGCTCATACAATACGCAAATCTTACTCTCTGTAGACATCGTAACAGAAAACCAGAAATAATACGTCGCAAAAGTTAGCTACAAAAATAATATAGCTCTTGAAAATAAAAATTCAAGAATGTGAAATAATTTTGCTGCACACCATATTTTACGTTTTCAGAAGTCAAAAAATTTTATTTAACTGAAATTGTGTGATTCATTTTAACTTAATCATCTTTAAAATTGTAATATTTTTTCATAAAATTAGCAACACTTCTTTTTATTCAGGTTTTAATAATAAACGCTTGACCAGAAAGAGCGACAAAAATAAAAAAGTCTCAGCATAATCCTCGACAGATGTTTTTTCGTACTGCATGTGTTTGATTTTAAAAAACATGAACTTAATTCAATAAATGTCATTTAGACATTTAGTTTTGCTATAAAAATGGAAGCGGAAAGGTTATCGGTACAAGAAAAGGTAGAAATAGTTCTAATTCGTGGTGAAAATTACTATAGCTATCGCGAAACAGCAAATATTTTTAACAATAGACACAATAAAAATATTCACGATTCTACTGTATGCCGAATTGTGAACAAATTTAAACAGACTGGTTCGGTAGAAAGTAAATACAAGCAACCCCATGAGAAAAGTGTAACTAATGAATAAAATAGTTTAAATGTGTTATTGTCAGTAAATGAAGTTCCTACTATGCCATTGTCTGAAAGAGAAGAAGTATTAGGTATTTCCGAAAAATCGATTAGAAGAATTCTTAAAAAAAACAAGTACTTACCATATAAACCAAAATTCACCCATACTCTTCAACAAAGAGATCTAGATGCTAGAATTGACTTTTGTTTTTGGTTCCAAGGCAAGAAGGAAGGTAATCCCAATTTTGGAAGTCAAATATTATTTACTGACGAAGCAACCTTCGCAAGCAACGGCGTAGTAAGTTCTCAAAATTGTAGGTGGTGGGCTAATCAAAATCCTAATTTTACAATTGAATGTAAAAGCCAATATTCATTTAAAACAAACGTTTGGTGTGGTATATTGAATACTCAAATAGTTGGACCATATTTTTTCCGGCAAAATTTAAATGCAGGTAGATATTTACAATTCTTGCAGAATGAATTTAGCGAGTTCCTAGATGATATGCCTTTAAATCTACGATCGAATATGTATTTTCAACAAGATGGTGCTTCGATCCATTCTACATTGCAAGTAAGAGAATGGCTTAATCAACAATTTTCTCAAAAATGGATCGGACGGTTTTCAGAAAATCATTGGCCTGCAAAATCGCCTGACATTACCCCAATGGATTTCTTTCTCTGGGGTTACTTTGTCACGGTCTTTCTTTGCTTATGATTTGACTTGCTGCGGCTACTATCGCCTCTTCGCTAATTAGCTATTCACCCTCTCTATCTCAAATCTTCGAATGTGCGCTATAGTGGTTGCCTATACCACGGTTGATGACGTTGAGCGGTGAAGACCTGAAGTAATAGCGCTGATAGTAGCGTCCTTAACCAGCTGATCAGTCCTGCGCGCCGCGTTTTCAATATTCTCTGTTGCGTATATGTTTTGCCGTGACAAATAATTATTTAAAATTAACCCTAATGAAGTAGCAACAATGTCGGAGTGAAATCAGGATTCTTACTTACTTTATACGCAACTTTCGGTGATACAGTGGAATAATAAGTGTTTTAAATACAAGAATGTTTATTTCGCAAAACAAGTGGTTGGACAAAAAAAAAAAAAATATACAGATGTAAACAGGTGAGTTCTATATTTACATATAAATATACAAATAAACTGTATGTACACTCGTGCAAATATTAAATTGAACAATAATAATAACAATGTGCCGTAAAAGAAAATAATAGTATGTAATTTGTTATTCGTCGCTGATGTATTTAAACGTTTACGGAATAAACAACTAGCAGTGAACGATCTAATAAGTTCGCGCTTTCAAAAATAATTAAAGCGATAAACTCGCGGTCAATAACTATCGGAGACTAACTCGTGTGACTTGTGCAGTGACTTTTAATTCGGTCAAAGAAGTGGTAATTAAAAGTGACAATTCGCGTTACCAATTAACACCGGAATTGCGTCCACAAGAACGGAAATTACATGAGATCAGCTATTTGCCGACACTCTAATGTAACGTACTGAAACGGAGGAAGATTACGCGAGGCGCACCCCGAGGGACGGCGCTCGAACGTAATTTTCGGAAACGGACGGTGATTACGCGAGGCACACCCCGAGGGACGGCGCTCGAACGTAATTTTACTGAAACGGAAGGATATTATGCGAGGCTCACTCAGAAGAACGGCGCTCGAACATAATACCGGGAACGGACGGATACTATGCGAGATCAGCTGTCAGCCGACACTCAGCCTAGTATGGAGGAACGGACTCTTCTCTCTCAGTTCGCGTTTCGCGGCGGCTTTTAAAGCCCTCGGACTACGCGGTCGCGAGTGGGAGTCGGATTCTGCGTAAACCGACCTCGTAGCGAGTAGAGACGATGCTTCGCGGACGGCGCGCGATGAGGGGAATCTCAAACTAATCATTACGGAAATTACAATTACACTATTGTTAGAAGTAAAACTATTCTATTTTCCCAATAAATTAAAAATATATTGTTAAACGAAAGTCTACAACAGAAATGTAATACGCGTTCCTTTCTTTGCATCGACCTTGCCACACTTCTTCTATCGTACTGCCGATTGTCACGTCCGAGCGGTCGGGGCTTTCCCGGCTTCTCTCCGGTTTGTCACGTTCCAGCCTAGTCAGCGGCAGGCCTCATTCCGAATGATAACAGTCGGCTATCCTGACTTTGGAGCGTCCTCGCGACTGCCTCCTTTTTCTTTGGTTCTTGGAGTCCCGACGGTTCGGACAGATTTTGCGCAACTATCATCGGTGCTTGTAGACGGTTCTCCTGATCTTAATTTACTAGGGCTCTGGAATACCCCTTCTCTTTATGGTACACTAGACCATCCATGGTTCACTAGACCATCCATGGTTCACTGGACCACCCATGGTTCACTAGACCATCCATGGTTCACTGGACCACCCATGGTTCACTAGACCATCCATGGTTCACTGGACCATCCATGGTTCACTAGACCATGACTTTATGGGCTACCCTGTTCCACAGGACCCGTCTCTCTTGTGGTACACTGGACCACCCATAGTTCACTGGACTATGATTAGCTGATCATTAGGCTACCCTACTACATAGGACCTTTCCCTTGTGGTACACTGGACCACCCATAGTTCACTGGACTATGATTAGCGGATCATCATCATTACCCTGATGCATAGGAAACATAAAAGAAAACAAATATTTATCATTATTATATCAACTATTTATTCACTCTATAACGGAATATTAACGAAATGCCTAAACTAATCTAACTTTGCCTTCTGAGGAACGAACAGCTTAAGGCGGTCACTAGCCACTACTCCTTTAAACCGTCTTCTGTCCTTGGATAGTGAGATGACCTTATATCGATCATTGCCAAGCACCTCAGTGATCTTCACTGGCCCAATATACTTAGGGACTAACTTTCCACTTGCCAGCCCCGGAACCAACTTGGTCCGCTCTACTAGCACCAGGTCCCCTGCTGCAAACTTCAAGGGTTCCCTCTTGTTACGGTCAAATCGCATTTTCATCTTTTCCGCCGCCCGGTCACAGTTTGCCTTGGCCTTTGCGCGGATTTCGTCTAGATCTTTCCTCGGTTGATCCTTCAAACGAATTTCAAGATCAACGCGTGGTCTAAACCCATACAACAGTTCGCTTGGAGCAATGCCAGTAGTAGCGTTCTTAGCTCCATTAATTCCTCTTTGGATCTTTGTTAAATACTTGTCCCATCCATCGTGCTCGTCATCGATGGTCGCACCCAAGGCTTCTAGGATTGTTCTATTGAGGCGTTCAACCTGCCCATTACTACGAGGGGAAGCTATAGCATTCTTAATATGCTGAATGTCATATCTTTTGCAAAATTCTCGAAACATTTTGCAATCAAAGCCCTTTCCTCTATCTGTGATCGCTCTTTTGGGCGCATGCACAAGTCTTATTAGTAATTCCAGCGTTTTACAGACGTAGAAACTACTTGTGTCTGGTACAGCTTCTAACCATGCAAACTTGGTGAACCCATAACTTCATCATGTGCTTGCACTGCTATAACCCAATCGCTTGTCTTTATGTTATTTTCAAATCCTCGGGCCAAACATATTCTTTTATTAATCATTATCTCACGTTTACCGGTATTAAGAATTCTTAAGACGCCAACACCCTCAGAGATTTTAATTTTATTTATAGGCACGATTAATACATCCCCGTTACGCCACTGCTCGGAGTAGTTGGAGTATACCGTTCCGTTGTTTAAGTTCGAATTTACAGTAATTAGATTAACACCCGGCTCTGCCACTATAGAATCAGCTGACGTGAATTTTGCTCGATTTTCAGTGCATATTTCACCCGGTAAATGTTGAAACAAATTATTTTTCATTAACTTTAATGAGTCTGGTGTTTTATACACAAAACGTCTTTCTGCTCGGCAACTGGTTGTCCAACGAGAATGTCCACCATTGGTAATGCATTCGGAACTACATAAAAACTTGTCATTGTTTTAACCTCCTCTAATTCAATTTCAGTATTTACAATCCCCATCGGCTGGACCACAGCTCCACCGTAACCCTTGATAACGATATCACTTTTATCTCGGTTTATTTTTAATTCAAGTTTATCCGAAACATCTATTCTCATAGTATTACACGTGCTACCAAAGTCGATATCAGCAG
Source organism: Cetonia aurata (assembly GCA_949128085.1). Taxonomy (NCBI): domain Eukaryota; kingdom Metazoa; phylum Arthropoda; class Insecta; order Coleoptera; family Scarabaeidae; genus Cetonia; species Cetonia aurata. The sequence continues at coordinate 8,955,281 of OX421885.1, forward strand.
ATACCATTTGTCCATTAATTTTTGCCTGTTTATAATATTTTTTATTCGCGTCACAGTTTCGAACAGCGGCAGCTTTTTGATAAATTTAGTTGCTGAGTTTGTCATTCTTGTTCTTTTTATAACACTGATCCTCGGTGTGCCCCTTTTTTTTACAATAATTACATGTCTTTTCCGATTTAAATCGCGCACATTCAATTTTTATATGCCCTTCGCGGCCACAGAGAAAACATTTTAAAGTTTTGGACGATTTCTCGCTAGAAAATCGTGTATGCGAACGGTTTTCATGTGGACGATTCCCGAATTCACTATCGTCACGGCTATATTCTTTTTGTCTATCTGTGTTCGATATTAATAATTGTAATAAATGTTTAGTACTTACGCAGTTCGCCGCTCTTATTCCCGATTTTATAAACGGATCGTTTATAGTGTTAGCCACAATCTCCACTATCACCTGCTCTTCTAACTTGCAACCTTGACCCAATGCCAATTTTCTGTAGTAGAAATCAACTAAATTATGGTGTTTCTCCCTTTGGACGTTGATTAATTCTTTCAGCTTGCTATAAATTCCTTGTTGAGATGGGAATCCTTCGATTAGCGTATCTTTCCATTGTTTCCATGAACGATTTAAACTTTCTTGATTTTGGTACCACGTTTTCGCATTTCCGCCCAACTTATTAGCCATACAAAAAATGCGAGCTTTCTCATCCCAATCAAAGACGTCCCCGGTAGCGTCGATTGTATGCAACCACTGCCGAACGTCCAAATCACCCAAACTACCATTAAACATGGGCACACTGTCAATCTTGCCTTCATAGCGACTGTGCTTCGCACTTAACTTTCTCTTGAGTTTCTTCACTTGCCTTTTTAATTTTCGCGTTTCGCGTTCACTACCGGAATTACTTGAACTCGAACTATTTGAACTTGATGATGTTAAACGACGCCGACTTCTCGATTTCTTATGTTTCGGCATTGTTAAAAAAAAGATGTACCGGTAGCTAGCACACTGGTTGATCCCACTTCTGATTTGTTAGAAGTAAAACTATTCTATTTTCCCAATAAATTAAAAATATATTGTTAAACGAAAGTCTACAACAGAAATGTAATACGCGTTCCTTTCTTTGCATCGACCTTGCCACACTTCTTCTATCGTACTGCCGATTGTCACGTCCGAGCGGTCGGGGCTTTCCCGGCTTCTCTCCGGTTTGTCACGTTCCAGCCTAGTCAGCGGCAGGCCTCATTCCGAATGATAACACTATATACAATCACTGAGACAATTAATTGAAAAAGCCAAATTAATAATTTTATAATTCATAAATTTAACTTAAAAATAACACAAATTAATTGTCTTTTAAAACGGCACGTGACATACCCCCCTCACTAAAAACAAACACCAAATTAAATACAACTTCTTTGCGCAGTTTACGCTGCTTTCGACGCACAATGGTCCACGCCTAACCAATTGGCTTCTCTAACGGTCATCCTGATTTTGTCTTGACCACAAGGAACTAGGCGGACGCGGTTCCGGTGCCTTTTCCATGCTGGCCGATTGGTAGGGACGGATCACGTGGTTTCCACCTCCGTCGGAGTTAGCTTCAAATCTTTCACGTGGACCCTTCCAACGTTTCTCCCGGAAAGATCCTGCAAACATACAATCGTCGGCGAAATTACCTTCGATACCTTACATGGGCCCTCAAATTTCGGCGCTAGTTTCGCGGAAAAACCTCTAGCGGCGTCGGATAGAACATGGTTTCGGTGGTAGACGATATCTCCAACATGGGGTTGGTACGGGTGGTGCCGTAGATTATATCGTTTACTCTCCCTCTGGAAGGCCTCTGCTAACTTGGTCCGGACAATTACCACAAAATCAGCCAGTTTTCTCACTTCCGTTGCCAGCTCCTCACTCGTGGGTTCCTGTGGCTCATCACCCTCATCAATTGCTGCTCTGCGAAGTGTTCCTGGTGGAAGAATTTCCCTACCGAAGTTTAGAAATGACGGTGAATAGCCAGTCGTTTCATGCTTGGCGGTGTTAATAGCGAACATAAACTGCGGTAAGTAAACGTCCCATTCTCTCTGATCGTCATTGACGTATTGACCTAACATTGGCCCTAATACCCTGTTTACTCTCTCCACAGGATTTCCTTGGGGCGAATACGGGGCGGTGAAACGGATACGAATCCCTAAATCGGTAGCAACGGTCTGAAACAACTTACTGGCGAACTGCGGCCCATTGTCGGCTATCAGAACTCTTGGTGCGCCAAAACGATATACCACCCTTTCTCTCAATGATTGGGCTACCGTTTGCGCCGTGGCTCTTCTCAACGGTTGACATTCCACCCACTTGGTGAACTTATCCTGGAACACTAACAAATAAGTGTTCCCCTTCTTGGAACGCGGAAATGGCCCCATTAGATCCACGCTGACTTGATCCCATGGCGAATCTACTGGTGAATATCTCATTTGGCCGAGGGGTTTGCTCTGTAAGTATTTGTGCTGTTTACACGATCTACACTTACTAACAAACCTTCTAATGTCGCGAAACATTCCAGGCCAGTAATAGCGCGTAGCCGCCCTCGCAATGCTCTTCGCTACGCCCAAATGGCCTGCTTCCGGGACATCATGAACTTCTCGCATAACACGGCCACGTTCCTCTTTCGGAATACACAATTTCCATGTCTTGGAATCGTCTGTATCAGAAGTTCCTGGAAAAGTCCGGTACAAATCACCATTACATACCGAGAATTCAGAATGTTCCTCCGGGTTTTCCTGGACTGCTCGTAATTTCCGAAGGTACCATGCACATTCTGGCTCCACGAAAAGTGCACAAGCTTCCTCATCAACGGTGTCATCAAACGGCAGCGGCGATCTTGACAAGGAATCAGCCAGTGTGTTCATGGCGCCACATCGATACTTTACATCAAAACTGTATTGCTGAAGATCGACAGCCCATCGTCCAAGTCGCCCCGAAGGATTCTTCAGCTCGTTCAGCCACCGCAAACACTGATGATCAGTGACTACCGTAAAATGATAACCTTCTAGGTAATAGCGAAACTTCCTGATTCCCCACACCACAGCCAGACATTCCTTTTCGGTCGTGGAGTACCGACTTTCTGCCGCTGTGAGGGATCTGCTGGCATACGCTATCACCCTCTCCATACCATCTATTATCTGGACTAATATGGCTCCAAGACCTTGCTCGCTAGCATCGGTATGCAACTGAAAGGGTTGAGAGAAATCTGGACATGCCAATACGGGACTCTCCACGAGTGCATCTTTGATAGCTTGGAACGCTGCTTGCTGGTCTCTCCCCCAATGCCAACGTACTTCTTTCTTCGTGAGCTTTACCAACGGTTGCGTAATCTTGGCGAAATCTGGTACAAAGCGTCGGTACCACGAAGTGAGCCCCAAAAAGCTCCGGACGTCGCGACGATTCTTTGGCGGCGTTACCTTCTCCACCGCCGCTATCTTATCAGGGTCAGTACGAATTCCATCTGGCGTGATCAAATGTCCTAAGTACTTAATACTTGTTTGCGCAAAGCGACATTTCTCCAGTTGCAATTGAAGTCCAGCTTTCTGTAAACGTTGAAAAACAATCCTTAAATTATCCAGATGTTGTTCAAACGAGTTGCCCAGGACAATAATATCGTCAAGATATACAAACGCTACCTTATCCAATTCAGGCCCGATTACGCTATCCAAAAACCGTTGAAACGTGGCTCCGGCGGAATGTAAGCCGAACGGTAATACCTTGAATTGGAATAATCCCTTCCCTGGAACGGTAAATGCAGTGATCGGCCTGCTGGACAATTCTAGGTCGACCTGCCAATAGCCATTTTTCAAGTCCAGCGTCGTAAAATACTTGCTATCACGCAGTTTATCCAAAATTCCGGAGATATACGGAATAGGATACGAATCTTTCACAGTTACGGCATTTACCTTTCTGAAATCGATACAGAACCGTACTTCGCCATTCTTCTTCGGAACCAAAACCAGCGGAGAACTCCATGGGCTCTGACTGGGTTCAATGATGCCTTCTGCAAGCATTTTATCCACCTCAGCGTCGATTAGGGCCTGCTTCTTCGGATTGCAAGGGTAATACCTTTGTTTGATAGGCGTGGCTCCTGGCTGTAAGCGAATTACATGCTGCACACTACTCACTCGTCCTTTCGCCCGCCGAAACTCATCCATCTGCATTCGAAGAAATTTCTGTAATCTGACTTGTGGGTCGGTATTCAGAATAGAAGTTTCTGCGCACATCAGGTAGGTTTCCCTTAACTCATTATATGGTGTAGTTACATACACTTTCCTTTTAGATACATCTATGCTGGCGTTTAACCTCTGCAAGACATCAATACCCAAAATCATGGGGTACGTCGTACTAGGAAGTACTAAAAATGGTGCTGTTATCCCTACGGATTCAATGTTCAAGGGAATATCCATTTTGACACGCGGTTGGATCGTATTCCCATTTGCTAAACGGACTTTCGTTGCATGGATCTCCTGCTCCTGGACGCCTTTTCCTGTAAGACGTGATGCAACATCCTGCGACACGAAAGAGATGGAAGCCCCGGTGTCAACAAGCGCTTCGATTTCTTCTCCCATCACTGTTACAGCTATCCAGATGCGATCCTCTCGCCGGTCGGATACAGAAGTGACTTCAGCAAACCTTTGCGTTTCATGTACGCAATCTAGGCGGCTGTGCTTCTCAACTCGCCTGCTTTCACGTTTTACGTGACATTTACAATCTTTACTGCTTATATTTACCTTGCCACATCTTGCACAAAATAATAAAGACTTATTTCTGCAACCCATACGGCTATGTCCTTCTTGACCACATCGCCAACACCTTCGTTCCGGATGCGATAGCGTTTGCGGAGTGACATCACCTTTCTTTTCTCTTCGGGCGGGCTCAGGTGACGTCGTCGTAGCCATCGACAACGCGGTATCGTTTCTTGTAGCCTCAGGCGGTGACGGTTTCGGTGTGAACCTCTGATCCAGTTTACTGAAACGGGCTTGTTCACTGCGGATATTTTCATACTCGGCGGCTTGCTTCAAAAGTTCCTGTAGCGTGAGTACGTTGTTGCGACGAATGTATATCTTGTACTCGGGATCCATATTGTTATAGACGCGTTCAAGCTTCTCCCTTTCTGTTGTTCTCTTTCCTCTGCGCATTAACGTAAGAATTGCGGTTGCATAATCCTTAAATAACTCGCGTGGCCTTTGATGTCTGGCGCGTATCTCCTCTTCGATCATAAAGTCATATCTGGACGGCAAATACTGTAACTTAAAATCGTCAAGGAAATTATCCCACGTTGTCCATACATCGCGACCGTTCCTGTACCACAACAGGGCCTTGCCTCTGAAAAGTTCGGGTAAAGCGGTGAGCATTTCCTTGTCGGATACTTCATAAGACAATTGCAACTCTTTAATTCTCTCTAGGAAAGAAACAGCATCTCCTTCGCCATTGAATTGTGCGCCCCACTTCCTTACTCGGTCACATATTTGAGCGGATGTCATCGGAACATTCTGTTCTGCGGGTGGCACATTTACTGGCGTAACTACTTGCGGTAACAACTCACCTCGGCTTCTTAAATAAGTTACGAAACGTCGTCGTAGCTCATCTAGAGTTCCGGTCGTTTCCAGGCCTAAACCTCTCAGAATGGCTTCTAGGTTCGGCTTTGTAAGTTTGTATACCCACGACGTCGTTTGCTGCGCGGTTTCTGTGGGCGGCGTCGCTTCTTCGGTATCGCTCATGTTGTCTGCAAAATTCTCTTACCCCAACAATGAAAATTTGATCGGTATTCGTGATAATACAATTTTCAGAGCAAACACGGTGTATCTTATGTCCAAAACGGGAAATAAAATTCTTGAATTTCGGAAAAAACGAAATAAACGGTAATAAACGGGTCCCTGCTCGGGCGCCAATTTGTCACGGTCTTTCTTTGCTTATGATTTGACTTGCTGCGGCTACTATCGCCTCTTCGCTAATTAGCTATTCACCCTCTCTATCTCAAATCTTCGAATGTGCGCTATAGTGGTTGCCTATACCACGGTTGATGACGTTGAGCGGTGAAGACCTGAAGTAATAGCGCTGATAGTAGCGTCCTTAACCAGCTGATCAGTCCTGCGCGCCGCGTTTTCAATATTCTCTGTTGCGTATACGTTTTGCCGTGACAAATAATTATTTAAAATTAACCCTAATGAAGTAGCAACAATGTCGGAGTGAAATCAGGATTCTTACTTACTTTATACGCAACTTTCGGTGATACAGTGGAATAATAAGTGTTTTAAATACAAGAATGTTTATTTCGCAAAACAAGTGGTTGGACAAAAAAAAAAAAAATATACAGATGTAAACAGGTGAGTTCTATATTTACATATAAATATACAAATAAACTGTATGTACACTCGTGCAAATATTAAATTGAACAATAATAATAACAATGTGCCGTAAAAGAAAATAATAGTATGTAATTTGTTATTCGTCGCTGATGTATTTAAACGTTTACGGAATAAACAACTAGCAGTGAACGATCTAATAAGTTCGCGCTTTCAAAAATAATTAAAGCGATAAACTCGCGGTCAATAACTATCGGAGACTAACTCGTGTGACTTGTGCAGTGACTTTTAATTCGGTCAAAGAAGTGGTAATTAAAAGTGACAATTCGCGTTACCAATTAACACCGGAATTGCGTCCACAAGAACGGAAATTACATGAGATCAGCTATTTGCCGACACTCTAATGTAACGTACTGAAACGGAGGAAGATTACGCGAGGCGCACCCCGAGGGACGGCGCTCGAACGTAATTTTCGGAAACGGACGGTGATTACGCGAGGCACACCCCGAGGGACGGCGCTCGAACGTAATTTTACTGAAACGGAAGGATATTATGCGAGGCTCACTCAGAAGAACGGCGCTCGAACATAATACCGGGAACGGACGGATACTATGCGAGATCAGCTGTCAGCCGACACTCAGCCTAGTATGGAGGAACGGACTCTTCTCTCTCAGTTCGCGTTTCGCGGCGGCTTTTAAAGCCCTCGGACTATCCCCGCTACGCGGTCGCGAGTGGGAGTCGGATTCTGCGTAAACCGACCTCGTAGCGAGTAGAGACGATGCTTCGCGGACGGCGCGCGATGAGGGGAATCTCAAACTAATCATTACGGAAATTACAATTACACTATATACAATCACTGAGACAATTAATTGAAAAAGCCAAATTAATAATTTTATAATTCATAAATTTAACTTAAAAATAACACAAATTAATTGTCTTTTAAAACGGCACGTGACAACTTAAAGAACCAAGTATACAAACATCGACCATTTAGAAATCTGGACCATTTAGAAAATACGATTAGGCAGTGTGTCGTTCAAATTAATCCGATTTTTTTAAGAAACGTAGCACAAGAATTTAACAACAGGACAATGAAATGTATAGAGAATGGGGGAGCTCACGTAGAAAACTAATGTACTTGTAAATAAATATTTTTGTTTACGATTTTGTTAATGTATTTTGAGTTTTATTTCCTACTATTATGTATCTTTACTATTATTATTATTAAAACCTGAATAAAAAGAAGTGTTGCTAATTTTATGAAAAAATATTACAATTTTAAAGATGATTAAGTTAAAATGAATCACACAATTTCAGTTAAATAAAATTTTTTGACTTCTGAAAACGTAAAATATGGTGTGCAGCAAAATTATTTCACATTCTTGAATTTTTATTTTCAAGAGCTATATTATTTTTGTAGCTGACTTTTGTGACGTATTATTTATGGTTTTCTGTTACGATGTCTACAGAGAGTAAGATTTGCGTATTGTATGAGCGCGCTCAATTTCTTATACAGGGTAATTCAGAATAAACAGTAAACTGAAATTTTTCATCAAAAGTGAATGAAACTCGATTTTTTACTTTAATTTTTAAAACCAAAGAACTATTGCTTAATAAAGAAAAGTCTAATGTTAAACATGGGATACTTTACTCTTAGCGTAACTTTGTATTTTTGACTCTCCCTCGTATACGATGAGAGTTTCGACAGAAATCGCGAGTGCTATTTTGGTCTCAAGTCATGCCGAGATATGATGCAATAAAATAATTTTGCTATATTCAAAGGTAAACCATTTTCCCATATGCTGCGCACTTTCTGCCGGTCACTGTATATTATCTTGGAATATATTAGCACTTCTAAAAACATTATTCACAAAATAAAACGTAGACGCTAGAAGGTTAATCAGAGATATTCAAGTAAAACCTTAACCTAACATAATATGTTTGAACTAGGGTTTAGTAGATCAGGCATCAAAGACTTCAAACCGCAGTGTATCAAACGAGCTAGTTCGGGATTTTCGAGAAAAAGTATGTGTTCATGGACTTTAGTGTACGTGAGTTCACCGAGGCTTCGACAGATTTCACTTAGATCTCCTTAATATTGGGAATATAACAGCAGAGGGCTCTAACAATCCCTTTTATTATGTTAGAACACTACAGTTACCAAATAGCTTCTCTATTAATTTGGTTTTACATGAAACGTGTGATAATAAAAACCAATGTCGATCACCTAACGAGCATCGAGCATAGTCATAGGATATTGTCGGTGCAATTCTGACTGTATCTCATTACAAACTTGTTATATGTGTAGTTTACGTACCACCCGACATTTCGATCCTTGATTTTGAGAAATTTTTATCTGCTCTTGAAGTTATCAATATGTCTCATGCAAATATTATCATACATTGGACGACTTCAATATTCCACACTTTAATAATCCTATAATTAATAATAATAAAACTTGCATAAGGAATAACTTTTTAGGTGTTGCTAATTTAACTCAAATTAAATATAGATGATGCTTGTACTGCATTTTAAAATGAAATTTATTTCATTTTGAAACATTCCAAATATCAATCATGGTTTACAAGCGATTACATTAATAATATTAAACTAAAAAATAATTACTCCTTATCTAACTTGAATCCAATTAAAATTATATAAAAAGAAATTAAAAACGATTCTAAATATTAATACAAAAACTTTATCCAATCTACGAAACAGTAGTAATAGTAGTGTAGTAGTAGTTATTGGACACATTTTACGAATAGAGTTATCTAATATTTAAGGCTTTCTTGATTTAATTACCTATTGAAACCCGTGTAATAATTTTTATAGTTAAAACAGTTAATTTACACAAAAGATATTTTTTAAAAATATGCCTAAAGAAACATTTACTTTGTAACGACGTTTACTTTCCGGTTCTGGTTCAGCGTACTGATATTTACCGCTTACTCTTTAATGCCTTGCTTATGGGCTATCGCTTACCTACTTACTTTTACAATTCTTATTACTTATTCGTTACTCCTCGTAAGCTGAAAGACTAGGTTCGCGCCAAGTTCGTTTGGCGGCGCTATTCGTCCGTTGTCAAACGGTAAATTACAGTTTCGGGGCGTTTGAACGGGGTTGCGTCTTATTCACGCCGTTACAATAAAGTGTTGACCCGAAAGTGGTAGCAATGAGTCTAAGTGCGGGTGTAAAATTCAGGGTTCTAGTCGGATTACGTAACGAAACAGTCAAAGTGTATCATTAATGAAACCTTCACTAATATACAGCAGATATAACAGACATAGATATATACAGTAAAAAGAAGTAAGTAAACAAATGCATGTACATTCATAAGCATACATAAATATGTACAGTGGGGAACTTTAAAACATTCGTGGGGCTTCGGTAACGCTTTTAAAATTTAAGCGCGGAATCTAATAGCTGTGCTTCGGTTAATAACATAAAGCGACAATCTATATACTACTATGCAAATAATCCCCTGGGAGCGTCAGAAGCTGTGCCAACGCAACAACCAGAGCGGAGAAAATCAGTAAAATGTCTGTGTTACGCCAGCGAGCTTTGTCAGCGCTACAATCAGACCGGGAATAAGAAAATCGACGTGTATCAGAAACTTTGTCGACACAACAGCCATAACGGATGGGGAAGGTGCCTGCAAGGTGAGCTTTGCCAGCGCTATAATCAGATTGGGAATAAAAAGTTTGACGTGTAACGACTATGATGAAAAAACACCCAGAGCGGACTGGGAGGGACTCGGGAACTCTCACTACTAACATCTAGATTATGCAACCTTCTCTATAGACTTGGATAGATGTTTGCCTAAATCAGAACATTACAACATACAAATTGGAGTTTCTGGGTCTTAGCGGGCAGGCTAAAAAATAAATTTCAACTTCAAACGTAACAAAAAATTAAAATCGAAATTTATTTTTTACCCCGTCTATTAATAGAGTGAAAAATAATGCATTTTTTACTTTTTATTATAGTTTATTCTAAATATATTATATCTGTATTTCTGCAGCTAGTTAAACGCATGTATATATAAAACGATTAAATCAGCAACATATTCACTAAAAAGATATTTACATATGTGAGTCACAGAAACGTTTGCTTTTGATATAGATTTGTAGTTAAAGTTTTTGAGCTTAGAAAAAATTTAATTTTTGCGCCTCCGTCCAGAAACACTGATTTTGCCTTACTTTAAATCGGCCGGAAACTTACCATTCTCCGGCCTAGGCCGTCAAAAAGATTACTAAAGGTTGGCAACATATATATTCGAGTTACTGACATTTCTGTAATTAATTGTAGATTCGATGACAGACAATGTCAGATGACAGAATTTTCGTTACACAATTTCTTAATTAATTCATATTCTTTCCAAATCAATTTTTGGATGATTTTACAGGTAATAAATTGTTAATAACTTGTTACGCAACCTCTATAGTATGAGCTGAAGTCTCCATTGCCCTTATTGTTATTGAATATGTATCAAAACTGCGAAGAAAATTAAAACGTCAAAATACTAAGGTAACTTAACCCTGATTTCAAATTCAAAATTCATACGCAACATGTATTGCCAACCTGTACTGTTAACTCCCCAGCGTTAATTCTTTTTATTATTTTCAACAAAATTAAGATTTGTCAGCGCAAAAAATAGTGTGTAACACACGGCCAGAAACTCTTTTGCGAGTATTCGCACTTGTGAGACCTCGGCTTCGCCTCGGCCCCACAAACCGTACTCACACTCGCAAAACTATAGTTTCTGGCCTAGTGATACAAATAACTATTTTACGATGATAATAGCATGAGCTTTGACGGTAACAAATACTTGGTATTTTCTTCGCAAGTTACATTAGCTTGTGTATCTAGGGCATGTTTTTGCTAATTCATAGTCATTATCATTTTTGTCGACTACTTAAATTTTTTCAAAAACAAAAAATCAGTGATACAGATGTAACAAGTTTCTCTTTATAAATTAATTCAAACATATTACATCACTAAATCGTTCCAATTGCTCAAATTCCTGACACAAATATAGCAATGCACCAGCGAAGTGTAGCAGAGACACAAATGGTTGGAAACTAACACAACGCAGGTGGAAAAACCTACTTAACATACTATTAGAATGTTGTTATGATTATTTCATAATTATTCTACTTTTAGCTATTATGAATATATTCATTAATGGGATTAAAAAAAAAATAGTGAATTCATAATAGACCTATGTTTCACATTCCACATTCGAATAGACTAACATTAAGTGTTGCAAAACAATTCGATTAGTGAATAGCTTTCCGTATTTAGGTTAAAAGGCGTAATATAATGTTCGAGTTATGCCATTGTGGTATTTGCAACCATATGTCAGTTGTGTTTTTATTTGAAATTAAGATTAATAGTAAAACGTTTTTTACTACTTATCTATTTATTCCCGTGGTAATGCTAATAACATATTTTGTTCTTGTTTCGCTATTTATCTGTCTAGGTAATAATAATCATAATAGTTTATTTTACAATATCGTAATGTTGTCAAACGGGATACATCAAAAGATGCTGCCTGAATTTGCACTTAAAAGTTACTACACAGAACGATTTGAGGCTAACAGGAATTTTATTTATTATAGGTATGTATTTAATTATTATTTTAATAAAGAAAATGATTTTGTATATATATCATAATATGTATTTCTCTAAATAATTAATGTTAAACAAATACACAACTATTTTACTATACAAAATACTACAGCACATAATAACTAATAAATTCTGTGTGGTTATTTGGCGTAGTTTACAATTATTATATTTACCGGAGAAGAAATAAAAATCTCATCACGAAGGTAACGATTATTGTTTATTGGTAGGTGCTCCAAGACAAAGCAGCGCGATCTGACGTTGTTGTCTAGTTTTTACCATATTTAATTGAGCATAGTTCTGACGATAATAGTGGCCTACTTCGTGGATTCTATCGACATTAATTTCCGGTACCAGCGTGAAGATCTTCGTGATATCTTCAATCATCATTTTTTTACCCCGCTCAAATCGTGAGCGAAATTTCCACGTAACGGCACTTAATTAATTATTTGTGAATGTATATACTCTAGGTCAATATAAGATGAACATTCATATATTCTTTACTTTTCTGCTTGACCATTATTTAGGAAGGCTTTTATTTAAACGGGTTGCATTTCGTACATTTAAGTAATTAGCAGTAGTGAAAGATTTTAGGAGATTTTTTTTTCTGTTTATCTAAGGACCATTGTGTGTTGTATAATAAATGCTCAAATTTCTCCGATATAAACAATAAATAATCGTTTGTAGTCTAGGCAAATTTCCTTTCTTGAATTTTGTTGTAGTTTTCTTGTTAGGTAACCTTTTTAAAATATTATACAAGGTTAGCTAAAAGTATAGAGAGAAATATTCATTTTAGGTACTTATAATAACAATAAAGCGTTTATTATCCAACAGTAATAAAAATGACTTTTTACAGGATAATATCGAACTATAGCAAAATACAAACTTGAAATAAATAAATGCGTGTGCAACAAAACAATAATAAACACGTAAGTGTAACAAAAAAAAGAAAAGAAAAATAGTATAATACTAATAAACATAAAACTAACTATATAAACTTAAAACTAAACGTATAAACTCTATCCGAATAACAAAAAAAACAAACAATTAATGAAAAGGCTCTTCATTAAGCCTCTGAACCTTCTACCTTTTAAAAGAGATTCAGTACTAGTGCTAAAGATATCTATATCAAAGCAAAAGGTATTAACATTTTGACACATAGACAATATCGGAGATACAATATAGTTAGGCGTAGGTAAATGAAAAGTAATTGCTGTTCTAAAAGCTAACCGTGGCAGATGAAAATTCAATAATCTTAGCAAGCAATGGTCACCTACACCATTATGCAACAATTTAACTAAAAAAATTATCTGAGCAATTATTCTACGATTTTGGAGGGTGCTATAGTTAAATTCTCTACAAAGAGAATCATAACAGTAATCGTGCGCCAAAAAGATACCATGTGTACGGAAATATAAGGTTTTTAAAAATTTACGTTGAACACTTTCAATTAGATTACTATATTTCACGTAACCAAGTTTTGATCTGACAAAGCTGTTATAAAAACTGATCAGAGGCTCAATACTGTGAAAATGCCTAGTGCTACGGGTCAAAAAGCCCAATAATTTAAAACATTCCCCGATAATACTGTAAATATGTTCGTTAAATGTGAGTTTAGGATCAAAGGTAATTCCCAAATCTTTAACTTGCTGACAGCGATCAAGATCTATATGGTTAACGTTATAATTATATCTAATAACCACGTTATTCCTAGTAAAAGACATTGTTTTACATTTGTCGATATTCAGATGGAGGGTAATTGATCTGCTCTACCTATATAATGAATACAAATCCGCAACATTTCTCATCAACAAATGGTGTGAAAATAACATCAAACTTAACATAGATAAATGTGCCGTGGTCACCTACATCTCGATCATGAACCCAATGCACTTTAATTACCCCTTGGATAATCGCAGTATTCCTCGCCATTCGCGGTTCAATGACCTTGGTGTACTCTTCGATCAGCGACTTCAATTCTCCGAGCACATCTACACCATCTGCAAATCAGCTACCCAGGCTTATGGCTTCTTAGTTAGATCCTGTATAGCGTTCAACAGTGCCGATATTTTGAGAACGCTTTATTACATGCTGGTTCGCCCTAAGCTGGAATATGCTTCCATAATTTGGTACCCTACTTATACATACCAGCAGTTACAACTCGAACGAGTTCAGAAAATGTTTCTCAAGTACCTCACTTTAAAAACTAGTGGAGATTATCCACCGCGAGGAATGGACTACAAAATATTACTATCTAACCACAAGTTTTTAGCGCTTTCTGATCGCAGGGAGCACACTAGTGGCAAATTCCTGATCAATCTGGTAAACAATAAAATTGATGTGCTATGTATCCAATGAACGTTATATATGTAGGTTAGGATAGAGTAGTAAAAAAACTAGTTCTTTCGTTCATCTAGTATTTAAATTTAATATATGATTACTAGTTTCGGCTAAAAGCCAATCTATAAAACATTAAACATGAAACTGAATTTTAAAAAATAAATTTAAATCATACAAACACCAACTTTTACAGAAAGTCGTTAAAAGTTGGTGTTTGTATGATTTAAATTTATTTTTTAAAATTCAGTTTCATGTTTAATAAAATTGATGCTCCGGAGTTGCTGTCATTGATAGGAATAACAACGCCTTCATATGGGACGCGGTCGACGGACACTTTCTTTATTCCAGCAGCAAGGACTAATGTTATGACCAAATCGCCGATTTCGCACATGTGCAGGAATGTCAATAAATCTTTCCCAGACCCTTTCCATTTAAACTGATGCTTGTTTCCTCTTCTTTACATACTTCCGCTCTCCTTTCCCTTAATTTAATTTAATTTACTTTAGTATTGTCCAACGTATCTGGTAACTATTGCATATTTAATCTCCTAATTGGCTGGTCTTAGTTTTAGTTCGAATTTCGATGTAGTTTGTTTTCTTTTGTACTCTGTGCTTGTATTTTTGCATTGTACACTGTTTCTTTTCATTGCTTTGTCCTGTTAATGGATCATTTCTGTTGGACAATAAAGAATATTATTATTATTATTATTATTATTATTATTATTATTATTATTATTATTATTATTATTATTATTATTATTATTATTATTATTATTATTATTATTATTATTATTATTATTATTATTATTATCATTATTGTTATTATTATTATTATTATTACTCCCTTGTGCATGTACAAATTATCGAGTTCCAGGTCTAACAATTTTATCGTTATCTTTAGTTGTTCTACTCACTAATGTTTATAAAAATAAAAAGGTCTCAGTAAAAGATCCAACATAGTTTATTAAATAGCAATGTAAGAGTCTCCACTACAACATGTACGTATGTACTTATTTAGAATAGAGTTTCTTTAAAGATTACAACTATACCAAAATACTAACAATCTATCCAAATTCAGGGGTCTTTTCAACATAACTAACTAGTCCACAATACGTTAAATGAATGGCTGCTTAGAAATCAATCATTACAAAGTATTAGAAGACTTCAAATACAGCCAATAAAATATCCAACTTTTTAGTTTCGCTTTTCTCTGTTTTAAATCTACAACTTCATGGCAAATATTCAAACAGATGAGCATCCTTCATTTTTCAAAGCGTTTTATCAACAACGGATTTAAAAACTTGATTTCTATTCGAATTTCTAAACTTTTACGTCTATCTTCATAATCCAGAATCATAAATATTTTCACACTTCAAATGATTGGAATAGATCTTTGAAAACATCATTAAATACTAAGGAGACAACGTACTCCTCCTTCAATCCAAGTGCAACTAATTCACCTTCGATTCTCCCGTGGTAGGTACAAGTTGACAAACACAATACAACTTGCTCTTTCACACTTTTGTGAACAAAAATCGAACGTTGTACCAAACATTTTCCGCATAGTAAATGAATATATCTATTTATTAAATACCTAAACCTGTGCTTTCTTAAAAAAATTAATTGTAATTTAAAATAAAAAAAAAAAAAACAAAGATATTACTGTAAATAGGAAGATGCTGCTTACTATTTCCTACAGAATAATATGCGAGCAGGTGTAACATAGAAACACTTAAAGAAAAAAAGATCCTATTCTCAAATTAGATAAACATTTCACACCACACTTGTTTATTAAACATAACTCCCTAAAATGAATATTAACGGCAATAAATCGCTGTCTCCATACTTTTAACGAACGCTGTTGTATAATTAATAATATTTATTTTATAGCATTTTTTATACCTCTCGTTTGTGCTTTGGAAATACGGAAAACTAACTGTTAGCTCTTGCTATACCTACACTGATATTATTTGTATTCTTCGCGGCATTAGTCCTCACTTCAGCTGTTATATTAAATTACAAGAGCAACTTCAATTTATTTTTTTTCTTATTTAGTGCTTCTTATATTTGTTAATTTACTTCCATTGAAGCTTTTTTCAAAGCATCTATCTAGCAACACAATATATCTAAACGTTTCACGCTATTATAGCAGTCTATATCTTATTTTCTCTTTTGGAATCGAATTATGCCCGGTATTGTATCTGCGTGATTGAAGATTTATGCGCTCTGTCCGCACTTGTCTCGGTAAACACTTGCGGGAACGAGATGAAAAAAAAAAAAGACACAACTACAAGCAACTAAAGAAGACGAATATGAAGAAGTAGCAAAAGTTTTCGAACATTAAAACAACGGTTCCATGGATCATTGACTTTACACTACACACACAGCAGGTTAATTATAACCCACGAATATGTAATTACATGAACACAATCAGTGGATGCGCAAGACGCGTATTCTCGGACATTCCACGGTAATTATTAATATCCAGTATGTGTATGCGTGTTGTAGATGTGCGTCGGTCGTACATCGATAAGCGTTTGTGTGTGTAAACGTGTTGTGTTGAAGCTCTTAACCGCTTCGACTTTCTTGACCTCGCTGTAAACACCGTAAAAACTATATATTTTAATTTAATACGTTTTCGTGATACCTTTTCATTAGATCGCTGCTATTCTATTAACTATCAAACAATTTACTATTCAGGATCTATCTTCTGAGAATAAACTGTTTCATTCTCCTTCTATGTGATGTGCTTTCACAAAATAATCGTTTTAATTTCGTTAAACACTGCTATCATATTGGTTACGTGCTGGATAATAATTATATCTCAGAGAACAATAGAGAATTGATGCGAAGGTTAATTGCGAATCCCTTCAGAAACAATATACTATGTGAACTTGAGGTTACATTTTCATCAAAGTGCCTTGTAATTTCAATCACGGTTTTCTAGTACTAAAAGTTACAAAACTTCGTTATGATTTAAAAAGTTTCAGACATATTACATAGGTACTACATAGTATGCTGTTATGGTATCATTTAAATTAAATCTACACTCCGCCAAAAAAGTATCGCATAAACTAAAAAAGGGCATTTATGAACCAAGATATTTTTATACGTTCACAAAAAGTTTGCCTCGTGTATGTGAACTATAAAAACACTAACAAAATAATGGAACTTAGCGTTTTTACTTTTTTTTTTATAAAAGAACACATTTAGAAAAATGCATATGTGTAAGGTTTGTTCAGTTGTTTATTGAAAGTCTTCCTATACGGACAAATTTTAAAGTGCGAAGTCAGAGTTCTGTACCAACGCTTTTAAAACTAAGATGAGCAATTTAACTTCAGAACAAGTGGCTGCTATAGTTGCTTTAATCGAAGATGGACGATCTCAAGCATACGTTGCTAATTTGATGAACATCAATCAGTCAAGTGTTTCTAGAGCCGTAGCCAGATATAGGGAAACAGGCATTTACAGTAGAAGACCTGTACCAGGTCGTCCAAGATGTTCTACTCGCCAAGATGACCGCTATTTACTACTACAAGCATTACGTCGAAGACATGTAACCGCGAGACAATTGCAGAACGACTTGGCTAGAGTCAGAAATACTCGTGTGAGTACTCAAACTATTCGGAATAGGTTACGACAGAGTGGATTAAGAGCTAGAGTAGCTGTAACAGCCCCTCGTCTCACTAGGAACCACCGAGTGGCTCGCTTAAGGGTTGCCAGAGAACATGTAAATTGGAACATTAATGACTGGGCCAATATACTCTTCACAGATGAGTCAAGATTTGGTCTTTACACCTCAGATAGGCGTATCTCAGTGTACAGACGAGACGGTGAGCGCTATTCGCAGTGTAATATCAGACCTAGACCTAATTTCGCTGCTGGCTCTATTATGGTTTGGGGAGGCATCTGTTTAACAGGTCGTACAGAGTTAGTACCAGTAGACAGAGGTACACTGACTGCCCACAGGTATATAACGGACATTTTAGAAGAACATGTAGTACCATATGCGCCAATTATAGGAAACGAATTCCTGTTAATGCACGATAATGCACGACCACATGTTGCAATAATCGTCCAGGAATACCTTAACGATGTTGGTATTCCAGTTTTAGATTGGCCTGCGGTAAGTCCGGACATGAACCCTATCGAGCACGTGTGGGGCCTCCTTCACAGACGGATACGAACCCAAAATGTTGCCCCAGCGGACCTGCATGGACTAGCAAATGCTCTCCGTGACCAGTGGGAGAATTTGTATCAGGCTTATATACGGAGGTTAATCGAATCTCTGCCAAACCGTATGCGAGCGGTCATAAGAGCCAGAGGTGGCAATACTCAGTATTAAAAGCTACTGTTATGACATTTTTCTTTCCAAAATTATAATTTCTTGTTTTAATAAAAATCTCAAGTATGAGTTCTTGTTTTTATTTGGCCTGTATTTTATTTAAACAATCATAGAAATTATATCTTAGAGCGCATTAAAGTATATTTACAACTTTATGCTACAAACAAAGATTATGCGATACTGTTATGATTCAAAACTAAATTATGCGATACTTTTTTGGCGGAGTGTATAATAGGTAGTGCGATTACACCGAAAGAAAAACAGGGCGTTAATTAATTGAATCATAAGATAGCCATATGAAGCTTCCAGCATTAATTAGGAACGTAGAAAAATATCAAATTTTCTGGTGAACTCACAAGGGAAGATCCCCAACTCGGAAATTCAAAAAAGTATGAAGCTTTGGGAACATGTAGATCACATATAGGTATGTACTACATCCTGAGTGGGTGAAATGAATTTTTAAAAATGGAAAGTTTTGCATTCTCCCGATGCGCATAACTCGCTAACGGTGAGAGATAGAGAACAAATTTGAAAACAAAAATTGTTTGTTTGGATGAGGTTTATCAAGCAGATAGGAAAAAAAATGTTTACATTGCATTTTTTTTCATTGGATTAGATTGTTTCTTATCTAAAAGATGCGGGTTATCGAAGGAAGCTACATTAGACCAGTGAATAGGTAAACAGGTTTTTGTAAAGAAAATAGGCTAAATGGGATAAGCAGCAAGTAGTGTATATAACTCATCAAACTTGAAATTAATAATAGTTGGGTGTATAGCAGACCTGTAGTGATGAAAATGGTAAAATGTAATTCGTTTACTGATTGGTAACATTTGAAGTTGCCAATAATAATAATGGGCTCTCTGACAATACCAACGAAATCGAATTATATGACGTAATAAAACATATTCTTCTCAATGCTCAAAGAGAAACATCGTTTTCGCTGGAAACTGATGCAACTCCAGAATTGTTGCAACTGCACAGACCACATTCCCTAGAATATGTAGATGATGTATATGCGCCCATAACTGTAGAAGCGTTAGAAGCAAGAAGTTGAAGAAGGAGAGTGTACGAACAGAAAAATACATGCTTACCCTAAATAAATCTAAGGCCAAATAAATCTACGTTTTGAATATCCGCAAAACAAGAACTTCTTAACGCAAGAAAAAATTGTCTTAACAGGTTAGCAGTCTTGGGTGAAACTTGGGTTTTATCGTTCTAGATGTTCAAATCAAGCTTACAAACACGCCTCTATTATTCAGATGCATAAAAGTTGTACTAGATGCACACCTAAGGCTTACTCCCTTGTGCATGTACAAATTATCGAGTTCCAGATCCAACAAATTTTTTCGTTACCTTTAGTTGTTCTATTCACTAATGTTTTTAAAAATAAAAAGGTCTCAGTAAAAGAACCAACATAGGTTATTGCACAATACTTACAATGATTTAGAATAAAGATCGCAACTACCAATATACTAACAATCGATCAAAATTCGGGAGTCTTTTCAACGTAGCTAACTAGTCCACAATGCGCTAAATAAAAAACTGCTTAGAAATCGCTCATTATAAAGTCTTCTAATCCAAGATTTAAAGTAAAACGCTCAGTTGTTTTTAACGCTGATGCCCCCGAATATTTTCTTCAGATATATTCTGCTGTGATTTACCCTCTAATTCATATAAAGAATCCACCACAACAAATTAAAGAAAAAACTCAATGACTTTTGAATTTGAAGTACGAAAAAACAAATATTTGTATGTCCCTAACTGATCACTAATATATGCATATGAGTAATATGAGCTATCTGCTTGCCTTATTTGTATGTTCTGACTTACCTTGCACAATTTCATGTAAATATTATACTTGCTAAGAAATGTTTTTATTATCCCATATATAGGAATTAATTTCTTTATATTAAGCAGATTACCGTAAAAGAATGTAGTTTCTTATTATTAATACCTTGAATTAATAAAACATAGGTTGCATGCGATGAAAAATACACGCTATTAGAGGTTGTGTTACCTGAATATTTTTTTCGGTATATAATTATACTATTATACATATGCATACCAGCATAGCGATAATACTCTAATTTAATAAAAACACACACTTGTGTTGAAATATCTTTCTGAGATCCTTCAACAAATTCAATTCGAACAGCAGCTTACTTATCTACTTCATCATTAATATTATTGGGTAGATTTATCGCTACATATGTTTACCAACCTTTTTCTGACGTAGTTTGACATAAGTAGGTACATTGATACATGTAAAACTAATAAGATTCCATTAAACAACTTTCCTAAAAGAGATCCACACAACGGGCTACTCCGTAAGGTAAAGAACGATCACACAATTGACCGACAACCCAGATACAGCGTTTTGCTGCTGCCCTTTAATCGAATTTAACATTTATTTATTATATTAAATAAATCCCACGTATTGCTGCGCATGTACAATAAGCTGCATTTTCTATTTACTTACAATAAGCAAATATATTCTCTAATTAAGCAAATTTATCGAAACAAAAGTTTTCTTGAATTAAAACTTTAAATTTTCTTAGTGGTCAAAGATTTACTTGAGCAAAATAATTTCATTTTCTCTATAAGAAAATTGTTTTAAAATAATATTTTGTTTGAACTCAAAATGCATTTTTCTGTGTGTACACTAGAATTAGATAGAGGTATTGTAACTTTAAAATATAAAACCAACGCTATTACGTAGTGGAAAAGTGGGAAGAAAAGACGACTTGCGTTGAATACCGTCTAGCAAAAGCTGCGCAAAGTTCCATCTATGCAGCAATTGTACAGGTAAATGGTGACATAGCAACGATTTGTTCCTACTTGTATTATTCTATAGTATTATTAATTTTTTTTTCTAGGTGGGAAGAAGCAACAAACAGAGGTGGCACGCGACGAGAAAATTTTCCAATACGTATATAATGAATACCTAAATAGTATTGATTCAGGTGTCATTATACTGGTATATTTATTTGGTTAACGTATAATAAAACTTATAGGATATTCCAGTAATTGGGTTTTGGAACCTTTGGTGTAACAATAACTATCACACTGACAAAAGTCAATGCTAGGTTTTTCCACTGTCAGTAATATTTGAGTTTTTTGATACTTTTATTTGGATAAAATCTGGCCACACTGGAAAAACCTAGCATTGACTTTTGTCAGTGTGATAGTTATAGGATATTGCTGATATATTATTGTAAACTCTAACGCACAATAATTTGCAATGCAGTTATTAATTTTTGAATGGTTCTGGTTGTACCGCATCTAATAATGTTTTCAAAGATCTGTTCCAACGGTTTGAAGTGTCAAAGAAAGTAATAATGACCTATCGGATAGTGAATTATGAAATTAGTTTAAAACCATATTTGCTTTACATTCTCAAATATTTCATTGGAGTGTTCCTTTATATCGAATAAAGTCGGGTTTACAGATAACTTAAGATTTTGAATTTGAGGCCGATGACTGCACCCCAAATCCTTTTTATTTATGCGATGAAGGCATGACCCAATCCTCTCAAACCTGCCAGAAACAAAGTTCAATGCAGAATCCGTAGATCGCTCAGGGGTGCACGCGTGTTGGGATGAATGGAGAGGATTATTTGTTAAAATATGCTCCCTTATGTTTCGCTCGCACAGCCTTTCCAACGTTTTCAGAAGAAACGATGAGAGACTGATGGGTCGGTAGGATCGGGGATTTTCATAATCCCCTTTGCCTGGTTTTAGGATAAGCACAAGCTTGACTTCTCTCTAAGCCTTAGGAACACACCGCAGGGCTAGACAGGCCTGATGTATGCCTTCCAAATGAGGCAACACCAAATCCAATCCCCACTGAAGTAAGGCAGGGTGAATTCCGTCCAGCCCAGCGGATTTAAAGAGTGAGAAGTCTAAAATGGCACGCTCGAATTTACAGCCACTCACTACTGTTTTAGCTAAACGCAAGTCTTTGTCAGTGGCTGCATACTATGTTTCATTAGCCCAGTCGTTGTCACTTATGGTACAACCCGGCAAATGTGTGTTGATTAGAAGTTGAAGAGTTTCTGAGGTGTTCTCTGTGTGAGAGCCATCCTCTTTCTTCAACAATCCGAGTTCTTGTGAACTATCTTTGGCGAGAGTCTTTTTAAACCTAGCTGCCACACAGAGGTCTTCCACGTCCCGGCATAAGACTCTCCATGACTCCCGTTGTTTCTGTCACAGAACTTTCTTATATTCTTATAAGCTTCCCAGTCGGAGTGTATTTTGCTGTTCTTGGCTTTGTTGAAGCTCTTCCTTACCTTTCTCCTGAGGTGGTTTACTGGAGCACCACCATGGAGTTGCTGCGCCTAAACCATCAGACTATAGGTTTATAAAAGACTACGTTCAAAAGGTCCATGCAGTAGTCAACTGCATTTTAGAAACCAATGTGAACTTCATTCACTCTGCGTTACCTATTAAAGAGAGCATAGATAATAATATTACTGATTATACCTCAGAAATTTATGTGGTGTGGAAGCTCAAATAAATAAAATATTTTTTATAGTCACGAATATTAATATAAGAACATGGACGATATAAAGCTTTATTATCGATATGTACCGTAAAAGAACTGATATTACCAAACCACGTCACACCGGCCACTTATTTTTCTTGTTCTGGAATTGCGTCTCGATCCAAACCATTGTCTGAGAAAATATTCCAGTGTGTAATCCACCGCTCCACCGCTTCTTTGTATACGTAGAAGATAATCGACTGCGGGTAGCCCAGTACCTATACAACCTGCAATTATAAGCGACGCTTAATGGTAATACATAACAAATTTGCAAATTATAACAATATTTTACCTTGATTTATGGCGCAGTTAGTGTTTTGTTCGTAATACGGTAATCATTATTTATTTGATTGTACCCATTACAAACCTCCATGTGCGGGTATTTAATTTTTCATATCCACATTTAATAATAAAACAAAAAGAAAGGAGGTTAACCACCTTTATATTTTGCTTACCAGGATTGTACAATAACGTTTTGCTATCAACAGAAGCAGTATTATTAGCAGTATTATTACTTATTCGTTTTAATGTGTGAAATAAAGTCTGCAAAATCACGTCGGCTAATACCGAAATTTCGTTGCAATTGCTTATCAATTTGTGTCGTTCTTATGTCGTATTGAAAAGCTCGGCGAGTGAAATTTTACCGTTGCGTGGATTCCGCTTGTTGTGAAAATTAACCGAGATATCTTCGAATTCCTCGAAAGAGTACTGTGGACTGAATATCAGATCGAGTTGATTTAAATAATTGCCCACTCTATTGCGTTCTAACAAACAGGGACGCGGGGCAAGTAAAAAACGATAAATGAGATCGAGTTTGAGGTCAATTGACATTACGAGTATTTACGGACATGCCTGTGCGTACGCTTAATCTAGATTTCCTTAAAGAAAACTACTGCGGTGTACGCCAGAAGTGGTAGCCCGATCGCGTTATTCGTGTAATAAATTGCGATGATTGTCAAAGCACTAATGCATCGTTCAATACTACTGTATTAAGCAAGCAAGGTATACACACATAGGAATGCAACAACCAAAATTAAAAGAGTTAATACATTGACGATGAATTACGAAAAATCAAAAATTAAGGGAATGTTATCGACAAATTGTGCAGATTCACACCTTGCAAGTAAGAAAATATAGTTAAAGAACGAACCGGGATAAACACGTGCTTTCGAGATAATATTGTAATAATACAGTATAAAATTTAAATATTCAAACAGTTTGCCAGTTTTATATCCATTTAATTCTAAAGTTTATAGCTATACTTGGCATGTAATATATTTTTTCTTCCATGAATTATCTGCGTATACTTTGATAGATAAATTAACTTTCTATTTCTTTTTATAAGTAAATTTAAATGTTAGGTTTCAAAATTTAAGCGAGTGAGACCTGGTATATTTCTTGTTGGTGCAGGTGTCTGTAAAATCATGTTCATATATTTTTTTAACAGTCATAATCTTCCTTTATAACAAGTTGCACTTAAAGGAATCGTAGTGTTCCTATTTAAGAATGATAAAGTAATGAGAATAGAAATCAAAGCTACTAACTTGTTATTCCTATTCAATCACCACCAAATTTAATAACATTTAATTTCCACGTTAGTTCCAATTACAATTGTTCACCCGATATCAATACGAAAATACTAAATCTGACACCATTTTTTAAATCACTGATCACATGGCTTCTTTTAAATAATTTCTGTCACTATTACCAATAAGGAAATCTGTTTGGCTTTAATTAATCATGATACCACCATTTTATTCCAGACGTTGTTGTATAGATTTCATTCTTTGCTATAGAATCTATTCTTTATTTACAAACATTATAGCATGTAATATGTTCTTGACAAATACTTTTTCTTTTCATTCTATTTAAAATAAGGTAAATTGTATGTATTAGCAGCGTAATGAGAAGCTCTCTTTACACTAACAACCATAGCGCAAGAAATTATTTTTTATCATTGCAACTCACGTATTGCTATGATTCTTGGTGAGAATGATAATTAAAAGAACTGGTAGATAAAGCCGTGCATTCAAATAAAATTGCGGGTTTTCCAATATTTCTACTAGTCATTCTTGAAATGATTTTGAAGTAAATGGTTTTGTGTTTTATAATATTTAAAAAACGTATTTATCTTCATATTATTAGAAGTCGGTCATTTTCTCAGTTTTATAATATATCTACTTATAATTATATATAAACTGCTCAACTATTGCTAAGGATCATTGTCTTTGTTGCGATGTTCCAAGTTGCAGTACTGTAATTATATGATTTGTTAGCTGGTAATAAATGTTTTGTTTTTTTTTATAAAAAATAAAGATAAATAAATATGAATTTATTCAAATAGGACCTAACTCAAAATTTTATTCCTAATAATCTTTCTAATCCAAAAATTGTAAAAAAACAATATAAGAACAGTTAATAATTCGTAAGCACACCCTGAGCCCAAATAATGCTTTGAGCTCAAGCAGGCATTTTTTTTGTGGGAGTTGTCTGACATGTAGTGTCCGGAAATATCGCAGCCTTTTGGCTAATCTCCCATTTCTGTTACACATTGAATCATACCAGCCATTCCAGTATCTTGGTGCCCTCTACTAATTTGTATATCAGGCTGGCAGATCGAAGTAATTCCGTGGGTTCATTTTTGACTTGTCAAAAATTCCCTGTCTTTCCACGTCCATAGAGCTAGATTTATATCAGTAGCAGTTTGTAAATATCCTGCTTCAAAAACTGTTTCTTTGCATTAGATATTAGTCATAGTAAAGAATAGTAAACAACAGCTGCTTAGGTATACCAGCGACAATTTTCTAAAGGAGATGGGTAAGTTTAATGGGCCAAAGTGTTAACAAAAATTGGTGGTGACAAGGAACGTTTCTAGATGGCGCTATAAGTCCAAATTGGGCAAATTGATTTGTTTAGGTTGTATATAAAATTTAGGTCAGTGGTTCTGTTATTTACAGTTGCATCATGGTTGCATCCTGCATCATTTATCTTCATTCATGTGATTTGTTGTTTTGTGGGTTTACTACGCATCTGTCACGTATTTGCTATTTCCATAATAATTAGTTTGTGTTTTTTTTTAAGTATTAGTGGTGTTTTAATTTAATTAATTTATTTAACGCTGCGGTGTTTTAGTTTTATATTCGACAAATATTTACAAAGTGCAATTTATAGGATAGTTTAGTGAGTATGAACTGAAAGTTATATGTTATAAAGTTCACTAAATATTCTCTAATTTGTAGGTGTTAGTTACACATTATACTTAGTTATTTAAGGTATATATTTAAGCTAGATTAACATAAGTATAATATTAATCAATAAATTTTAAATGTCACATTAATTATTCATATAAAATATGTACTCCTGTGCCATAGATGTTATTTATATTGTAAATACAGTGTTATCTTTAGGCGAAAGGTAGTTTTCTTTATTTACCTTCTATGTTGAAATTATAAATATTAAAAAATCAAAAATTAAATAAAAGCATATTTTAATATTGTTTTGTTGCGCGCCCTCTATGAACATTCCTTAGTACTTTAGACGAAAAATATTAACAAATATGTATAATAGAGTTACCCATCTCCTGAGGTATCTTATATCTGGGTATACGTATAGTCCGTATTATGTAGGTATAGATATATAATTTCTTAATTTAGAGCATTCTATAGTTGAAGCTTGGATGGATATGTAATAAAAACATTATTTTCATGTGATGAGTAAATTTTTACTATTATTATGAAATAGATTTGAATTATTCTTTATTTATTAGTGAATTGTTTATATTATTAGACCTTCAATTGTTAGTAAAATACGGTGCTATATTAATTATTATTTCTTAATATTATACGTAAATCTATTAGTTTATGTAGGTATGTATTTCTGTGCGTATCGTCAATACGAGTAAAATATTTCAAGCTATAATCTCAAACACAAAACTGTAGACGCATAGAAAATGTTTAATGATATCGCAATACGCAAGGGAAACTGCTGCAGACAGTAGCAGCTTTTTAAATTGCTAACTAAAAGTAGCAGTTTTACACATCAGTAGTCACTGCCTTAGCCGGAATATTTTAAACTTGTCCCTTAGGAGTGTTGTCCGTTAGTACATAGAAGGTTTTACTCTATTCAAGTTATCATTCAATTGAGAAAAGAAAAGAAAATAGAAAATTATTTTATCCCTTATACTACTACTAGAATAAAACTTCGCCGTAGGCTTGATTCTTTTTTCTATATTTCTTGCTTTATTTGTTTACTGTATTAGATTTTATATATGCAATGCAGTACGATAACGCAATAAACGTTTTCGGTAAACCGGCCTCTAGTCTGCCGCATTAGTCGAAGGATGCTGTTTTTTTATTTACCGCTGTTTTTCTTGTACATTTGTATACATTTGATTATTATAAAAATGATTTGACTTTGTAGTCAAATCTGCATTCTGTTTGAATGGCTGTCAGCAGAGATTAATTTATAGCTCCTTAGTGACCGTGTCCCATACTTATTTGTTGACTGTTTCATAAATATTTAATTTAGTGCGTAAACACTGGAAAGTACCATACCTGCGTTCGACTTATGTCGTCGATCTCTAAATCGCTGCGAATCGTGAAGAGAGAATTAGAGTGAACGCGGCCGTTTTTCCCCGGAGGCTTCCAGCGACCAGTCGACCCGATTACACCAACAATACGATCAAATGGTATAAATTAAACCGTATGTAGAAGCATCCGCAAGATTTAGTGCCTCCATTACGGACGTGCCACTTTCACGCTGTGAAGCGAGACTATTGTTTATGGTACCGCGCCGCATCGCCTAGAGAGCTATCGCTAAACCGAAATATTAATTAGACACTTAGGAATGCGCTTCTCTGGCAGCGCGATAACTTGCACCGCGGCGACCGCTGTGTGAGCGCTATGGTCGTCGATCACTGAACTTATTTTCTCACCTTTGTTTCACGTTTCAGAACACAGACTAGTCTAATCGAACGAAAAGGATATTAGACTATACGTCACGTTTGACTGGATTAATTTATGTTTATCTTCCGACGGTGCCCACCTATAGAAAAAACAAACCTGTGTTGAGTAAGTGTTTTATCAATTATAGAATTAATTTTAGGTATTAGAATTAGATCATTCCGTTTTAGCTGAAAACGATCGGTGGATGTCCTGACAATATGTTTAGGATAGTGTTCAGATCTGCAGTGTTACAAGTGCCAAAATGTATTAAAATTAGGTTCTTTGATAAGTCAGTCGACTTAAGCCGGGCAGCTTTGGAAAATGTCAGTTATGACAAATTGTCAAATTTTAATTTTTTAATGTAAAATATAAAAAAAAATATCAAAATGTAAGAGAATAAAATTTTAATAACGACAACTATATGAAGAATTTGGTTTATAAATATAGTAGGAACATAAATACCTTAAACTACCCTTTCTGTGTACGTGTATGTTAGTGTTCCACCCTCTCTTCTTTAATATCCTATTTTCTGATTCTCCTTGTTTCTCCTTTACGCCACTGCTTCGTTTTGCTCCTTCTCTTCCCTTAATATCTTTGATTTACATTAACTTTGTTCTTTTTTCTTATTTTTCTGATTCCCCTTATTTCTCCTTTACGCCACTGCTTCGTTCTGCTCCTTCTCTTTCTTTAATATCTTTTATTTACATTAACTTTAGGTTCTTTTTCATTAACGTAAAATTATCTTGACTTATTCCCCAGCTTTCAAAGTCGCTCTCTTGTTTATTTATTTTTTCATCTCCTTCCCAACCAAAATACTCAGCTTACTTTACTTTAAATTTTGATGCGTTGCTGCTCGAATATGTGCCTGTGTACTGTATCAAATGTCCCGCATTCCTGTTTGCCATCCAGCTGGTGACACGAGTACTGCAACTGCTTCTGACGTGATATCCCTGTAGTTTATCGTATTTATGTTCTTACTATATTTATAAACCAAATTCTTCATATAGTTGTCGTTATTAACATTTTATTCTCTTACATTTTGATATTTTTTTTTATATTTGACTTGACATTAAAGAATTAAAATTTGACAATTTGTCATAGCTGACATTTTCCAAAGTTGCCCGGCTTAAGTCGACTGACTTATCAAAGAACCTAATTTTAATACTTTTTGGCATTTGTAACTGTTTGTAACACTGCAATATATTTTCACAAGACCCGAAATACTACGGTTTAATTGACTTTAACAGAAGAGAAAAGATGATGTGTATTATAATTTCCAGATAATAGCCATTTAATCTACTTTGCATATTTATGTCGTAGAAGTACGAATATTCTATTTTCTTGTATTATTCCTAGCATTGTAGTTGCTTAGAAATCCGACTGTAATTAAAGCACCAAAAACTATAAATTTCAAGAATTCGATCCATTTTCTTCTTTCGTTTACTCCATCCTTACACTCTGCCAAACTAAGTAAAAATTATTTAATTCTATGAAAATAACAAACTATTTTCGTGTTCTTTAGTTACTTTTTGCTATATCAACTTTCCTGGAGTTCTTTCTCACTTTTACGACCTTGTTTTGAAGTGCGCACTTCTGCATATTTCAAATGGGGACAAGTGCTGAAGCATTACAGAGGTTTTTGGTTTGCCTAGAAGGTCATAATTGTTCGTCTCCTCATTTCCCTTATCCTCAAAGTATTTAAAATTTCTAGTGATTCGTATCTAATATTTTTATGCACAATTTCGATTTAAAAATTCACTTTGTTTTATTCAAGGCTGCAATATTTTTCAACTCTTTGATCGCAATTTTTGATCAGTAGGTGTCGCTTGGAAAAGATCATCGGTCCAGCATACACATCTCCAACTACATGTTCAGTGCATTGTTGAATGCTTTGCATGCATGCAGAATTTTCTGTGGTTCTGGCTTGGTTAATGCTCCGTGAGTAATGATTGAAAGTACTATAATCATATAAAGCGAATATACTTCCATAAATCTATAAGGGGAGAACATATTACCTACTGCCTAAAATGCAGGTATTTAAAAATTAAATATATAGGACATATATGAAATGAAATCAATGTTTAAATGTTACGAATTCAGGAAGACATTCAATATTACCATTCACTTAAATTATACTGCTTCGCAAAATACCACACCAAACAGCAAGAAAGGGTTTCGAAACAGCTTTTGGACCGGAACCAAAACTTGTCAACTCGATAGGTCCTTTAATCAATCCAATTTCAGCAACGATTACCCTGGGCTGATAACTTGATAGCGTTATAGACTCTAATCTATTAGAGACGTAGGCACAAATATATCATCAATGCGCAAAAGGCGAATTTTCACATCAAATGCTTTCATTGGGTAAATGATTGAAGAGAGTAACATATGTATTTTTCTAAATAGTCAGAGTCTACCTAAACTTCTTTATCAAATTCCTTTCATTTTTAAATATATAGATGATATTTATTTTATAACTACTAATGAAGATGTAAACATATTCATTAATTTTTACAATGTCTTTTACAACTTACAAACTGCTGAAATAAAAGACTGTGGCAGTGTCATGTGGGCGTTAAAACTAAGTAAATGAACACAAAATAAAATTACAACACTAGATTGATATCAAAACCCTACACCGTCTGGTCGATTCAGTAACTTTCACTTCAATCACTTTCTTTATGACAAATGTAATTACTAGAACCCGGCGCTATTAGGGTTCTGATGCCCACTACACCACGTTTTGCGCATACATTTGCTATGAACTGATGCTTGGGCTATTGCCAGCAGGATTGGGTATCATCATGTTAGCCTTGAGAAGGACTGTATGTTGTCATTTCCATATCTGACTTTGATATATATATATTTCCAGTAGTAGTTTTGCTTCGCCCCATGAGAGGTATATATTTTTTAAAACATACATTTACATCTGGTATATGGGAAATTCTATGCATGGGAATATTTCCTCGGTAGTTTAAATCAAACACTGTAGCTTAGAAGATCGCCAAACAAGCACTAGTTAAGGAAAGAGCAATTTTCTATAGATTCACAAAGCTACAACAGCGAAGACATCCGGCGCACTATTGAAAGAACAACAGCAAAAATAGACTACGACTTCATCAAGGAAACAATATAAGGGGACTTGAAAAAAAAAAACGAGGACATCAGGAGACATCAATGCCATTTTATTTATATAAAGGTTTGAAGTTTACTATAGCACCAAAATTATTACGGCACCAGATATTATATTGGTGATTGAAGTTGCAGAAAATATAAACAGAAGGCGCAGAAAAACAAGAAAATTGCAAAAGACAAGTATATACAGGAACAATATCACTATACGCGAACGACAAGCTTTAAAACCCTCGCAATTGGGCAAAATTATAAAAATACTTCCAGCAAATAAAGGAAATGCCATGGTCCTAATGGCTACGACGGTAAAATACTACCCCATCAGTAGAGAACAAAATTTAAAAGGGGAGGTACAAATGATGAATTCACCAGCGCCGAATGCACTACAGGCTAACTCCACACTACAGCAAACTTCGTCATCTGTACGATCTATATAAAGTTCATGACCCAGAAACTCCATTACGACCAATTACCTAACAATTGGTCAAAAATTCATAAATCGCGCACTTTCCTCTACTAATATTGAAACCATTAACAGGCGTTACGGAAATTACAATTAAAAGTACAGAGCACTTCGTGGGAGACATGCAGAGTTCCCAATTGAGTCCAAATCACACAATGATTAGTTTTGATGCACCAGCCCTGGTGTAATACTAATAGCAATATGCATAGAAATAACGCATTTCAAGATAAATGATCAATTCTAACCATAAAAAATCCCCATCTCTAATTTTGAGCAGCATCTATACTTATATGGAACAATTTGTACAAATAGCAACATACCATCTAAAGCCAAAGTTGTGGCTTAGTTATGGCATAATACGGCCTTTTTGTCACCTGGTTACATTCAGTAAATACCTTAATTGAATATTTGCTATACTTACGTGGATAACATAGAATCTCGTATGAAGTCAACTATGGAACCAGAAAAAGAAGATGTTACTCCGTTGTTGATGTTTTAGTCAGGAAACTGGCGTACCTGAGCACTCACTCATTCACGGTAATGAGGAAGTAGATATTCTTGTCCAAAAGGGTGCTGTAGAGAATTTTCCGGGATCAGAACTTGTTATTGACATAGCACCTACGGTAATTAACAACAAATCAATCTCTGAGCAAATCAGGAAATTGTTCAACTTTGTAATTGTCCTGGTTTGATACATGTGAAAGAATGCATTTCATCTAATCATGCAAGAAGGTTTCTGTCTTTACAGGTCACTGTAAACTGTAAACTGTCAACTTCTGTAAACTGTAAACTACTGTAAAGTCAGAAAGCACCTACACAGAGTGAATTCCGGGCGTCTTTGGAGGACGAAGAGACAGTTGAGAAGAACGAGAATTAGGTATGCATTTTTTGAGAAAGTTTACCTCTCCCTAGAAGACCTGAAATAAAAACTGGGATCGCAAGATGTTTGTACGACAGAGTAGCAGCATTTCAAGCCATCGCCTACACGTTCTAATGAAATGGACATCTGGAAGATGCAAAAGCAAGAAATAGATGCCATTGTCACAATTCTATACATAAAAGGCTTATCAGAAAAAATCTTACATTTGCTGCCGCTACTCTCACTACATACCTACATACATATGCCGCCTACCTGTATATAAAAAGCATTTATCTTCTATATCCTTGAACTATTTCGGCCTTTAGTAATTACGTTAACACTATAAGAGAATTGAATATTAGTGATGTGGAAGAAGAAGAATTAATTTTAATTACGTTTTGTAACGCTTGAATGGTGGTGAAGTATAAGGCTCTTTATTTTTAATATTATCAATTTTTATGCCTTAATGCAGTCTGGTCGGTACTGGTTTTGAATACGTACATAACCAAAGGTTCTTCAAAATTCCAAAATTTTCAAAACTAGGAGGTAAGTATGAATATCTAATTAAGGAAAATGCTTTATTACCTTCACGTATACATGCGTAAATTTAAAATTGATGCATGATAACATAACTAAACAAAGCCGCGTATATCTCGAGTAGGTATTCTTCTAAACATAAAATAGTTTTATAGGCCATAAAAGTCGAACCATCTAATCACTCATCTTCCCAACAATAACCGACAGGAGTAAATGGGCTCTTTATTGTACAAAAGTTGTTTCTACTGTTCCCTTCGTGCACATTTAACCGTGGCATCACGTATTTACGTGCAGATAGACACAATTTCGCACGAATATTATTGTAAATACTGCAGTGGAGCCGGGTACAATGAGTGTCGTCGACTTGAGATCTAAATGACTTCTAAAAACGCAATAACAGTCGGTGGCTGGCGATGCGTGGTGGTTTAACACAGTGAGTATTTCAAGTGATTCATTCATGACTGTTGACAGGTCGCAGTAGGCCAAAGCTGATTGACAGCTGAGATTACAGGGTGACGGATATACTCATCGCTTCGTAGCTGAAGTCCGACCAGTTTAGAGCACCTCACCCACGCTTCTCCATAACCGCTCCACAATGATCTTTAATGCGATGAACGCTCACACACTAATACTAACACGACCAATGGTGTAATTCTTACGGATCGCAATAAATAATAGATTTACAGTCGGAGATAAGAGACGCCGTTTGATGAGGCGGTCTCTTCCCGATTCCGATCTCGCCGGATGAATTGCCGTTGCAGGTTTATGTGGGACCGATGGTAATTTGTATGCTTCATTTAAACGTTTATGGGTTTTCTGACGAGGCATCTTCGAATCTTGGTAATAAACGAATAGGTGGCGCATAAACAACGTATCAATGCTTCCCATGGTAGGTAATTTGAAAGTTTATGAGTGACCAAATCAAATTCAATTTTATCAGATAAATAAAAAACTATATCCGCGGTGTGTCTTTTATCAGACCTGGCTCGATCATGCTGCACTCAATCACTTAATCAAACAATTTAAGTCAAAATTTCTTAAAATCAAGTGCTCTATAACTCAAAATTATTTTAACATATACAGGCTGTTCAGTTTTGTCATTAGGTAATTACCTAACATACACTACGACAAAACTAATATATTAATACTTTTTGAGATATTCAAACTTAAAAAAAATTTATTTACACGATATCTTTAAAAAAATCAATTAACTATTATTCTTTGTTAAATTTTTGGCAACAATCTAATCCACCTTCATGTAAAACCGTAAATATAAAACATTTCTATTGTCCTCTACAAGATGTTTTTAACATTCATCAGAATTTCAAAAACTTTAAATGCACAAAACTCATTTTTTTGTTTTTTCAAATGGAACACTTTGTATTTTCTTGTATGTCGTCGGGTACAATTGAAAGGCATTTTTCGAGCTCATATAACACTGCCTATACCTAAAGTCAATAGTTTTCGAAATAAAGTATAGATATTTATTACAGAAATCTTATAATCTTATAATGAGTTGAAACACTACGAAAAATGTGTGTCCTATATCAAGAAATAAATTAAAAGTACCAAGGCAACTTACGTAATTATGTATAATCTTTTTCCAATATTTCATTTTATTTTCGTCAGTATCAATAATCCCTATTCGTATATGTGAAACATTTAATTGTTCGTTCACTATAAATGTAGTTTTAAGCGTTCGAAAGCTCTCCTTGAAGGACTATGCGATGTCATTGCTTATAAATTCTAGACGCTAACAACAGTTTCGCTCACTCTCGACAAGAGTGAACGCCATAGCGACTCATTTATCATTCGAATAGTTCATACTTATTTAAATATTTATATTGACTTTATATAAATTGACAACAATGAATATACATAGAGATATAATTTGGTATGTTTGCAGCCTTGGCCAAAGGTGTACAAAAAGTACAATAAACAATGATAATTGTTGTAAACTAAATTTAAAACGGCATCATAAAGTACCACAGTGTAGAAACACAAAACTTCAGGTGGATTATAAAACATCTGGTACGTAAAAAGGGAAACATGTCGTTTTTCAAATTTTAATAAGCACTTCCAACATGTCTTCTTTAGTTATTATTTGAGTGAAGACGCATTCACATGTGATTGTATTACTTCAACACAATTTTATTTTATTCAAACTGCCAAAATCTAGTGAGATTACATACGAAAAATGTATGAAAATCCAAGCTTTACATGAACAAGGGAAGTCCCAAGTGGAAATACCCAAATTGGTAAAGTGTTCGCGGTGTGCCGTGCAATCTGCATTCAGAAGGTTCAATGAGACCGGGGCGCACTTCAATAATCCGAAATCAGGAAGAAAATGAGTGACCTCTGATCGCCAGAACCGACAACTTATACGCGAATCACTTAAAAATCGCAGAAAAACTTGGTCTGAGCTGACTGTAGCTCCGTCGGAGGAGTCTGGAAAACCCGTTAGCGCTCGTACTGCGACAAGAAGACTTGTGCAAGGGGGCCTAAGGGGTCGTAAATCCAGAAAGAAGCCGTTGCACACAGCAACAACAAAAGAGGACGCTTACAGTAGGCTCTACGATACCCACACTTTACGGTGCAAGATTGGGAAAATGTAGTGCGGCCAGATGAATCAAACTTTTAGGTTTTTTACTTACAATAAATTATCAAAGATACAGTGATTGATCTTACTTCTACTCTTCTTGCTTCTACCATTGTTTAAATATTAACCAATTCTTAAACTCATCGATTTTGATATCTTCACAGGTATTTGAAATACAAAGTATGACTTCTATGAGGCGTCTAGTCGGCGAAGTATACCACCCTGATTGTGTGATATCCACTGTTAAATACGGCGAGGGAGCATAATGGCCTGGGGATGCACGGCTGCCGCTGACGTCGGCGAAATGTTTGTTTGTGAAGGTCGTATGAATGGCGAAAAGTATATTCTCGTGCTAGAGCATGTGCTACGGTCTTCATTAACATGCATTTTCGGTGACACCAATTTGGATGGGGTCAAATTTCAACAAGACAATGCCTCTTGTCACAAATCAGTGACCACAATGCGTTGGTTTCGTGACAACATGGTTGTCTTGTTGAACAGGCATGCCCAGTTTTCAGACCCGAATCCCATTGAACATCTTTGGGATACTCTAAAGCGCAGGGTCAGGAAACACAGCATCATCAACATCCGTAGCAGGCCTTAAAAATGCACTGCTTTAGGAATGGAGTACCATAGACGTGGAACAGTATGAACTTGTCCGTTGCAGAATTGCTGCGGTCGTAAAAGCAAAGGGTGCGCCTAGAAAATATTGATGAAATATCTACTTCTTGCTTTCTCTGGTCATCTATTATAACTCCTAGCTAAACTGTACCACTTGTTACTTACTATTCCATTAATTTGTCAATTCTATTTGCATGTTTTTATTTTGCTGTAGCCATTACCTTTGTTTTATTTACGTTTATTTTCATTCTGTGTGTTCTGTTAACACTGTACCCCAAATTGCTAAATTATTTTGTAGTCCTTTTTCACTTTCCGTTATTATTACATCGCGTCGTCAGAAAATGCACATTCTGATATAAATATGGGCCGCAGATTTCAGTACTCTATTTGCACTTTCTCTACTTCAGGTCGGCACTTCCTTATTATTTATTTTAGTTTTGAGGTTTTGAAAATTAATTCATTTATTATTATAATTTTATTAAAATAACCTGAAAGCAAATAAAAAATGATATGTAGGTATATTATTTTTTTATTTTTCATGTGTGTTCGGTAAACTTATTTTAGTTAGTTGGATTCCTGATTTTAGCGCACCATAAGAAATCGAATAGTTTAATAATTTAATAGTTTAACAAACTCTGATGTTTTACATTTGCTTTATATGTGTGATCGACACATTGAGATTTCCTCAACTTCGATGTGCTTATCATCTGAATTAATTTGATTGCAGCAGTAGTGTAATTTATTATAGTATATGTCCCTGTTCAGAGAATATCTAAATCTTCAGGAATAACTGCTTCAGGCAGTAAAACCTCTAGGGACGTTAAAGAAGACAAAGAATTACATTACACTTTTGTTGAGTGCACTAGTGATGTGCCGAGATAGGGGAAGTTGCAATTTTTTAGAGCGACTATAGGCAGACAGTGCTTACTCGTCTCGGAAGAAAGGATTCGTCCGGGCTACCGGCTTACTCGAGGGTCGACAAATCACTAGGTGCACTATCAGAAATGCTCTGCACGATATGTACAGAAACAGCAAGTATAGTAAAATATTAATCATATGTTCTTTAATAAATTTGAACTTTGTGTAATTGTAGAGCAACACAATACTCTCAAATCTTTAAGGTTTTATTCTGTGAGAGAATATTAGCGAGTGGGCAAACGTTCTTTGGAACAAACTTTGGAAAATACTGTCAAATAATGAATTACATTATAATAAATACGACGCGAAATAGCGCTAATGGACCATACAATGTGTTAAAACAAATAAACTTTTTATTGAAGTATGTCCGTTATAAAAAAAAGCAGAAACACATAAATTTATTTTCACCGATGATACCTGGATTTTCCAGTATGGC
This sequence comes from Cetonia aurata, assembly GCA_949128085.1. NCBI lineage: Eukaryota > Metazoa > Arthropoda > Insecta > Coleoptera > Scarabaeidae > Cetonia > Cetonia aurata. The sequence goes on from OX421885.1 coordinate 8,992,982, forward strand.
ATGTTAATCTACCGGTTAACGCTACATAGAAAGAAAATATCACAAAATCTAAAGCACTTTGTTTCAATGCGTCCAGTTTAAAAATAGTTAACATAATCAATATACCTTATCTCTGACATAATCAAAACTTTATCTGTCAAATTGAAGTTTGTTTATGTGTTGATAATGTACAACTGACAACATAGCGTCAACGTCATCAATCATTTGCAACGATTCGTTCGGTGAAAATCCTATATGATATGATACAACGATCAATGTAGTTCTAATAAATTACTTTATGTTACATTGTGCCTTTTAAAGAAATCTTACGTTGTCATCGCAAATTTACTCCAACAGGAATTGTAAATTCGACACTAAATCTTAGGATTACCATTAAGTGTATTTTATATCCTAAGTACGCGCTTGGGAAATGATTATAATAGCAACGTATTCTTTTATGCTGGCATCCATAAATCTTCCACGTATGCTTATGTAACCAGGACACAAAGGATGTGTTAAATACCTAGTTTATGCTTTCTATATGCCTTGTAAGGATACGATTTTTGTTAAAAGCGCTGGTCAATAACTACCACTATTATTGCTGTTATTGTTGTTGTCTGCAGTTGAGAAACGCTCGGCCTTTGTAGGTATGCAAGTGACCTCATTCGGCGGAAATTCAATATGTCTTAGGGCGCTACCAAACCAGTTTTCAAAGTTGTTCGTTAAGCGGCCAAAAAAATTACACACATAACATTCTAATGCCCACGGTGCGTATTTGCGCGCTTTGTATTGCGCAAAAATAACTTACGTATGTAAGTACATACACGGAATGAAAATTTACAGGGCTAACGATACCTATACATAAAACTGGAAACAAGCTACTACCCGAAAATTATAGACCAATATGTTTACTATCGACTTTGAATAAAATACTGGAAAAAAAGTATACAAGTACAATTAAGTGAAAATCTGGCGAGGAGTAACATAATACACAAACGACAATACGCTTTTCAGAAAAATTCAGGGACATCGTGAGCAGCAATTGACCTATTAAATAGGATAAAAACCAAAGTAGCAGAAAATAACACTGTCGTTATGATCCTAATTAATATGAAAAAGGCATTTGACACCATTTCAAAACCAAAATTAATAGAAAAATTAGATATAGGCATAAACGATACAGAGGAACAACTAATACAAACATAGTTGTCAAACAGAATCCAGACCACAAACACTAATAACTCTGAAAGCGACCAACTAACAGCAGAATATGGAATCCCATAGGGTGGAAACCTACCACCTGTTCTGTATACAATGTATACAATTGATATATTCACTACCAAAACACACGGAAAAATGTATGCATACGCGGACGATATATCCTTAGTCTACTCAAATCATAACGATCAGAAACTACAACAATACATAGACGAGGACATTACAAAAATAGAGGAATGGTATTTTAACAACCTCATAACAATAAACGAAAGTAAAATAAAATATACAATTTTTACAAAAACACGAGTAACCTCTACTTTTAATATCAGAATAAAAAACCAAATCATTCAGGAAACCACTCGAGTAAAATAGCTAGGATTAACGATACAAAAAAACCTAAAATGGGATGGACACGTCAAAGACCTCACGAAAAAAAAAAAACATTAGAACCATAGCAGGTGTAGCCAAAATAAGAATGCCTGAACATATGACAAAATCACTGTATCATGCTCTTTTCACATCCCACATGAGCTATATGATAAATGCATGGAGTGACACTACGAAACGTAATATAGACAGACTGCAAAAACAGCAAAATAAGATTTTGAAGATATTACATAGATTAGATATATATATATGTATTTATATTATAAATGGGTTCTCAACTGTGAAACAAAGGCGAAATTGTGTGAAGCGTTTGTTCTATCGCATTTCACCTATTGCGCTTCCGTGTATCATCCTGCAATCGACTCTTTATCGGCTGCACGGATTCAAAAAGTTCAAAACTCTTGTATCAGATTTATATTCGGTATTCGGAATTTTGACCATGTTTCCCATAAGTTGGGGGATTTGGGGTGGTTGAACATGGCTTTTAAGCGTGAGGTACAGACACTAACTCTGTATCATAAAATTTTACTGCATAAATCCCCACCTTATTTGTATAACAAAATTCGTTTTAGATCTGACATACATAATATTACCACTAGGTTTCGCGGTTTAATTTCTCCCCCCTCATTTAGAACTGCGCAGTTTACACGATCTTTTTCCTATAATATATATATTAAATATAATGCAATTGAAAACTCCTGGAAGGAATTATCAGTTTCGGCGTTTCGTTTTAAACTGCGAAAGCATTATTGTGGTTGACAGTCGGTCTCTCTGTCTTTCCTTTTCTTTTTCTTTAGCTTATATGCCTTTGTTGGTGTGTGCTGATTTGATTTGTTGTTATTATTAATATATTACTTAATTTTTAATAGTGATAATTCACATATTGATTTCTCTATGACATTTTGCATTTAGTTTTTTTTTTTTCTTTTTGGTTCGCATTTTTTTTTTTTATTTATTTATCACTTCTTTTCTCTGTCGAAGAATGTTATATTAGTTGTCAAGTTATGCGACTCTAGTTTTGTATTAATTTTAAGCATTAAATGCATAATTTAATTTTAGTTCAAGTAGGTTAGTAAGCAGATTTTATCTGAGTCTCACCTACAGATTGCACTAATGTAGAATTATATAACTGTTTGTTTGTTTTTGTAAACGTATTTTGTGCAATAAAGACCTGTATTATTATTATTATTATTATTATTATTATTATTAGAGAAAAAAAACACCTACACTAGAAGTTTACGAAAGAACGCAAGAACTAAAAATAAGGAAACTAACCAACTTAAAAAAATTAATTCTTATACACAAGATGAAAATGGATTAACAAAAACCAACACCAAACTAAAAAACAACAGAGAAACATATAACCATAACACAAGAAGACGCTCACATGAAAGAACTGAAAGAATAGTTAGCAATAAGTAGTAAGTAGTAAGCACAGAACATTATAATAATCTACCCACAGACATTAAAGAATTAAAACACGCACAGTTTAAAAAAGAAATCAAAAAAAGAATCCTGACAGACAATAACCGTCAAAAAGAGAAAAACCAAAAACCAAAAGAGTACAGCGCTCTCAATACCGATAGTCCGGAACGGGACCACCCGTTCCATCATCTCGAAGCGAGGACGAGAGCGTGAATACATGCGTACATTTTGCAACGCCATTGTTATTTGTTGTTGTGTATATTGTTATGAAAATAACTGTAATACTTTGTTGGTAATCCGCAATTTCTCGACGTCCAAGGATAAAATTCATTAATTATGCCATTCATAGTTTGGAGTATTTACATGAGGTTGCGTCTTCGATAGCGAGAATACACTTGGCTAATAGTTTATTATTAAAAATTAATATCCTGGGCGCTAACTACTTAGAGTACTTACTTATTGAATACTTATTAAATTTCTTGAATATTTGTTTGAGTAAATTCTCCTGCTCGTTACTCGATTTGGAAAATACAAACGTAAGCTTTGCTATTTTATAATATTTTTAATAACATCACTAGCAGATACCGTTTATTTTATTCATTATAACAATAATACTAAGAAAAATATAGTATAGTTGTTGAGGCCGTAAAAACAAATGTATTTGTCATATTTCATCGTGTGCACTAATGCACTGGGATGCAGTAGTTCTCGTTGGATAATAGTTTCCAAGAATAGTCGAGTAATTTTAAATAATGATTGCACTTCCTGATTTTGACACTACATTAAGTGGAAAGTTAATGACATATTTAATTGAGGACGCACTTGTAGAAATTGTAAATTGGAGCAGAGAAAATTTGAAGTCACATAATGATAAAGTTCTCGCTCGCATTAGTGATAACGTCAACAAACGAATTGCTTATCATTAGACAACAGGATATGTGCTATTTGAAAGAACTTGTCGGATAATGTGACGCTAATGTTTCTTAGAAGTGAGTAGAAAGAAATGGAGTAAAAGAATCTTATAACTTATGAAATTCTTAAATAATACTTTATTATTTATTATTATTCAACCTGTTCGTCACCTACTTCATTGAAGTTCTTTCAGAGCTTGTAAAAGTGACTGACGCAAACCATAAATTATTTGTGCATAAAACGGTTCCCGTGTTAGATGCTCTGTCATGCTCGAAGTTTCGAATTGGTGTTCTAGATTAGTCAAGGTTTTATATCTATAGGTTTTGTATCTTTTGATGATGCGTGACATTCAAGGCACTTGCAGCAAGGTATAAAGAAGAGTAAGGCATGGCGATTTGAATTCATCGGGAAGGATCACTGCCCCGGTACCAATATACCGATTCTGACCCACAATCTTGGCAATATACGATGGAACGTAGACGAGATCTATCAAATTGGCAGATTACGAGGAAAATTATGAATAAGAACCGGAGCTTACATCCTAACACATCTATACAAAGGCTCTATTTTTCCCGTGGGGATAAAGGTGCGGGCTTCGTAAACGTGGAGCATAAGCACCTATCAACAGGAGTCACTGCGACAGCATATCGGACGCAATCTATAAATATTACTTTTGGACAAAATTTGTTTTTCTTTCTTTATTTTCAGCATCGAGATTCGAAATACGTTGATTTGCTATTCTTTTTAGATCGGGACATTTTAAAATTTTCTGTAATGAATGGTATCCATTGGAGAACGTGCCCTTTAAGAGAGGTTTCACTGTACATGGTTTCTGCACCTTTTCTGTTGTTGATTTGACCAAACAACATATTCTTTTTTCAAATTTGTACATTGTTTTTCTTTCAAATATCTACATTAAGTTTGGCAGAATTTTTCATCTATTTTAAATGAGTGACTCAAAAACAGTAATTTCATTGCAACTAAGTAAACTAGTCCAGATGTTTGTCTGTTTAAGGAGACGTAGACGATTTATAACTGGAAATTATTTTAAAAATCAGTTAGGAAAAATAATATCCGATTATTGTAAACGTAAAATAGGCTGATGGTGGATTGCAGAGAGATAGTTCAAAAGAAGTTATCCGAACTTCCGTTAACTATTGTTGAGTTATTGGTCATTAATTTTAATTGGTCTATTATGTGCCTTTTTGCCGCGTTTTATGTAGAATAAATAGAAAGACTAGCACTGAAATGCATTATGGCAGGACGTTTGCCGATTGTTCTCAGGAGATTCATTAAATGTTAAGACGTGATGGAATAAATTGCGAACGACGTGGATGAAACAACAGCATACCCTTTCGATCAGACCTCTCGCGCCGAATGCCTCACTTATTGAGTGTGTCCTATCGCTAATAAGAAGAACGTTAATTAAGCCCCGTAAGCAGTGTGTACGGATCCAGTAATTATCTTTATTCACACATTTCTTTTCGCTATTCGTCTTCTTCCTTCTTGATATCAATTTAGGTTATGCATTCCCAATTCGATGTTTGTCATGAGCCTAAACTGGAAATTTCAGGTTTTTATATATAAAAATGTTAAGGAAATTCAGTGACACTGATTATAAAACCCCCAAGCCTTCGGTCACGGTTTGGGTAGCATGTGTCGAAACATTATGAAGTGATAGCTAATGTATGGAAATGATGTCTAAACCTGATTCCAAATATTATCAGTTATGTGTGCCTTTCTGATATTACTTCATATAATTTGTATTATTTTACATATTTAAAAGGTATTGTTATGTTATTAATTATTTTACTACAGTTATCATTCTGTAAATAGTAATTTTACATGTATTGAGGAGTTCTCTCATTAAAAAATTGCGTATATCCATATAAATTGTAGCTACCAACAAATTATATGCATACTTTGTAGGTGTTTTGTAAGTGTGTGTCGTTTGTGTTGCTCCATCTGCCTAACTGAGCCATCAACATTGGTAATTTTAAATTTTAATTACTCACACAAGCCATATCAGATGTAAATAAAAATGTACCAATATTTATACTATTTTTTAAGATAAATTTGTAAAATGTAATTTGTACCTGTATTTGTGTAAATTCGGGAATTCATTTCTTAAATTTTGTTCAATGTCGAATATCTGTGTTTGCACCATTCATCGTATGGTGGTGATATACAAATTAATTAGTAACTACAGCAGTATCCATGGCAACTCATTGTTGTACGGTTAGAGAAAGTAATCGAAGGTTGATCTTTCGACAGGGCGGTTTATTTTTTAAATAATGTACTGGTCATTTCGCCACTCCTCCTCGAACCACCACAGAGGACAGACATGTCCTGTCGTTCAAAATTTAATAAAGTTTTTTTTTTTAAATGTTAAGAATCAGTCCAGAATTCATACGGTTATTTCACTTAATTCTAGAACACCTATTAATATCACCTGAGTATTGAGTATTGAGAGAAGATAGCATCCGCATGGGTCAATTATCCGTTCCGTCCACCGCGGCCGCTAGAGCCTATTGTAGAGTGGATATTATCTTCAAAGTTTATCCAAAAAGTTCAGGCCCTTAAGGTAGGTTAAATGAGGTCGTTTTTAGGTCTTCTAGGGAAAGGATCAACCTTCCCAAAGATGTCATACCTGATTCTTGTTGCGGCGGGGCAGTGGCAGAAGATATGGTCAACTGTTTCCTCGTCTTCCAAACACAGTCGGTATTCAGTCTCTTCAGATAGTCCGACTCTGTGTAGGTGCTTCCTGAGTTTGCAGTGGCCCGTAAGGACAGAAACAATTACTTTGAGGTTTTTACGGTCAAGTTCTAATAGTTCATTGGTTTTGACATGATTAAACGAAATACACTTTGTACCAGACCAGGACAATTTTATTGTTCCAATGTTGGAGCACTTTCTGATGCGCCCATACATTGATTTGCTGTTTAGCTACTGTATGTGCTATGCCAATGGCAGGTTCTGGTCCCTGGAAATGCTACGCGGTACCTTTCTTTGCAAGAGGGTTTGCTTGCTAATTCCCATAAATGAGTGAGTGCTCAGGTACCTCAAATAACGGACAGGTTATTAGCCGTCCCCTCCAGATCAGGCTCGAGTTGCATTTATGCGCATCTAATGCCTTCAGCACCGCCTAACTGTTGCTGAAAATCTTTATTGATCTGTGTCTAATGCTTTTACCCGAAATCTCTCTACCACACATCTCAATGGCATAAATTTCAGTCTAAGAAACCGTCGTATGTTGCCCAAGGTTGTAATATCTTCTAACTCTTGGATTACGACCGAATATTGCTGCATCAACACCTTGCTTTGTTTTCTAACCGTCTGTAATCCAGCAGATGTCTGCTTGCATCAGTGCTTTTTTGTTACATCTCCATTCCTCTCTGTTTGGAAAGGAGGTAGTGAACTATGTATCGATCATTGGTCAAGTACACATCATGCCCGATGGCATTCGCAGCGTATTGTCGGAATTGACCGATTCTAGCAGCTTGTTAGCCACACAGACATGAGTATGTGGTGATTGATTCGCAATGTGCCATAAGTGGAATGTACTTAATCCGACTCCCCTTTCCACAACAATGTGCAAAGGTGGCTGTTGTTGTTGTTTGTTTGCTTCGGGTTGCGGAATACATCTTGACACTTCTAAGCACTGACATCTACTTGACGTATTGTACCAACCCCACTGAAATTTTGCCGAACCCGGAGGAATTTCAACCTTCGGTAGGGATTTTCTACGTGCCAAACATCGCATTGACACGGGACCTACGGCTTTACTTCCTAACTGGGAAGAAGGCATGTTCTGATTTTTATCCACAATTAAAAATCACCGCCTCAGCCTGGGATCGAACCAGCACCTGCGGGGTGAAAGGCGAGCATGCAAGCCATTCAGCCACCGAGACGGCTGTGCAAGGGTGGTAGGTCCAAAAGAATGTTCAATGCAAATGACGGCGAAGAAGACATTAGGACAAGTGCTTAGACTTTATCTACTTCATTAAAAAAATACGAAATAAATTACCAATTACTGGAGCATTTATCCATGCAATTGGTATTTAATAAGGTATGCGCAGATTGCGTTACCTTGTAGACCCACTGTACATATTATGCGCTTTCGTATGAAATCGGCAATATACAACATGATTAAAAATTTTTGGAACCTTTAATTTTTTTCGGGGTAGTTCGGGATGGGACTGGAGATAGGAGATAGTAATAGAGGCGGCAAGAAACTGCATACTTTATTTTTCTTGAGTTCCGATCAGACAAAATTGGTTTTTATCTTTTTAGTGGAAGACCATTCAATATTCAAAGCTGAAAATTTGGCTGTAGGCCACTTGTATGGAGTCAAATGTATGCCCTAATTTTCAGCCAAAAATCCCTTATGACGGCAGTCCATGTTTCCCCGGCCATGGTCTTTAAACATAAGAAATAAGCAGAAAAGGCGATCGGAAACACCTACCGTGTCATTCTGATTATTATACAGATTTATCTGCCACAATGCATTAACGCAGAAATTGTCAAGCCTACGCCTCTTGCGCTGACCCAAGCGCACTCAATTAAAATTGATGTGCGCGTAGCCCTTAGCCAGGCAATTATTCTGTACAATAAATATAGAAAACTTTTACAAGACAATTACAAGATAATGAATTGGATGATCTCTTGGAGATATGAAGCTACTGTACAAAAGTTAACTTTATTTAAGACGTAAGTGGTGTGCACGAAATCTACCCGAGGCGAGTACGAGCAGCGAGTTATTTTCATTCATTTTTCCTTTTATGTTTCCGCGAAAAACGGATGTCGTACTAAATGAAAAGTGATTACATCTATGTCGCAAAAGAAGTAATTGCACTTTTTTAATTGTGTTGTACCTACACGGCCGTATTTATCTCGTTGAACGATCGATTTACATAAATATTGCTTTTATCATCACTTTTAACTATTTTACCGAATAACAATTAACCAGATGTAGAGAAAGAAAGCAAAAATTTAATTGAACATACAAGCTGCACTGCACGCTGTGCTTCTCCTATATGCAAATATATATTTCATATAAGGTATGTGCATATGCACGTCGTCGTCACTCCATATTAAGTATTACTTTCAAATAAATTTTTATTTCAAGTGTTAATTGTCTGTCATCAAGCCTTTGTAAGTTTTATTTAATTTCTAATCTGTACATCATCGTATGTTGCTTCAACGAATGCATTGTTGCGTTAAATGTTTAAAGAATAAATAGTAACGGACCTGAAAATTTGCGGTTCTTCACAAGAGCTATTGTATACCAGGTTGAGTAATGACGTTCTTTGTGCTGCCCTTTAACAGACATACGTAATGGTTTCGTATCACAATGATCTTTGCTGCAGTATAGCGGTATCACTGAAGAGTATTGGCATAGAGGTTTTGTTCTAAAAGAGATGCGTTCTTAACAAATGCCCGGTGCTTTAAGAGAGTGGGTGTCTCATTATTTATGATTATGCGTGTGATACTTACAATCACAATCTCCTCGGTTCAAAGTATTTAAATTTTGAGCAAAAGTTTTTATAGCTTTAAATTCTTCTTTATATTCATTAGATACGTATACGGTTATTTAATTAAGTGTAGAGTACATACCGTGAATTTGAAATCTTGAAATAAATTATTTTTCTATATGTACATATTTGGAAATTCCTAACAATTTGACATATTTTTGGTTTTGAAATTATAGTGCTTGTTATTTCGACCAAACTGTTTAATTTTCAATAATAGTAAATATGCCAATGGGATATGTTTTGGAACTAATCTAATCTAATACAAAAAAAAATATTTCTTGAAGTATTTTTGTGTCTTAAATAAAGTATATCAATCATCTCAATGATCTGATAAAGAATTATCTCTGGAATTAGGTACTGAAAATTTTAAAATTTTGAAAATTATAAGTAGGATAAATCGCTGGTAGGGGATCATATATTGTGTTATGTGTTGTACTTTTCGAGATAATGATAATTTTTACAGGGCTAAGACTGGTGGTATTTTATCAGACATACCGGCAGGGTTGCATTGTGTCAGAACAGTGTATTTCAATGTACCGAGAAAATTTTGTTAATTTTGTTTTGCTTTAATTTAAGAGTTTTTACATAGGAATTTATTATATTTATTTTAGTTTTCTAGACTTAAAATTTACATTTATCTATTTAATAAGTCTTTTGTACGTCGTTTTTAGTGCGTTTTCTCTTTAAGCATTGTTATTGTAGGAATAAGCTCTACGTTTGCGTGGAAAATTTGAATGGGAACTTTTTCCAGAAAACTGATTGTAGCGATATGTTGAGGGAGTTCTCTGATCCTATAATTCAATTTTGGCCATTTTGTTATTTTATTTCGTCTGTTGAAAAATTTTAAACATTTATCTTCTAAAATATAGTCAATCATCGAATCCTTATTTTTGTTATTGATATTGTTTTAACGTGTGCATTGTTTAGAGTTAAGATTGATGATTATTTTTGTTTAGGAAGATTTGTTTTAGTTGAGTTAAACCTTGATTTTTTTAAGAGTTAATTTTTCGGTTTATTCTTTCTGCTGGATCATTTTTATTTTCTATCATCTCATTTAGGTGAATAGAAAAGTTATTATTAGCAATTTCATTTTATTTTTTTATTAATTCTGGAATTTGTCCACGCAAAAAGGTACTTTAAATTGTTATACCACGTTGATAGCAATTTAAAGGTTTTGTTTAACGGAAAAACTTCTTAAACAAACATTTTATTTACTTTCCATAGAATCTAACATTATCCTAATTTTAAATTAGAGTCTTGTGCAGTTTTTATTTTAGTCTAGAACCTTTTTCTTTCTGCACCATCGAATGATTGTAAATCTAATCTATTGATAAAATAAAATTCATTTTGTTTGAGACGGTGGGTTAATAAAAATGTTCTTCTTTTATTCAATTAAACCTTTTTTTTTATTGTTACAAAAGAAGTATGACATCATACACTCACATCAATTATTCTTGCGGTTAAATTGAAGTTTTAATTCATGAGGGTAACTCTGGGACAGAGAGTCTTGTGTTCAATTTTAAAATCATTTTCTCTGAGCTAGCTAAATTTTTGTTTTTTCTTATTTCATTATTCAAAATTCTTTATTAGTTTTTTCTTGCACCCACTAAAGTTGAAATTCCGTCGCAACAGAGAGTGTTTGTTGAGTAACACTCCATGGAGTCTATAAACTGACAAAGTTTTATCAGAATCTGCTATTTACAGTTCGTCAGTTTTCTTTGTGAGTTAGTTCTTATTTCGAATAAAAAATCACTATTAAAATAAAAACTAGTACACTTGGAGGATGATGGTAGACTTTAATATTACGTAAAGTGAAAATCAGAAGGTAATTTGGAACAGTAAGTTTACTGCGATTTTTACGTGAAGAAAAAAATTGTATCCCGGTATTAAACTAAAACCTCACTTCACTCCTTTGTTATTAGTTTCAAGAATAGGTATAAATTCGTTTTTGTAACTAGCAGCTTTAATAACAGTGTTACAATAATTACAAAAAGCGTGGTTTTAAGTGGTTTTAAGTTTGTTACACTAGGTGCACAATCATAAATGTGAGAAGGCATTTGTTATTTATCCAAGCATTAAAAATTCAAATTTATAGACGCTACCAACCAATACATATGTCTTTGCATTACCAAATTCTCTTCATGATACCCTACCACTTAAAAAAGAAGTAACATAAAAACAGGTTGTATAAGACTCGTTCATTAAAAAACTCTTTCTTTGAACTTCAATTTTTCTTTTAAAACGTGTTCCATGAAACTAGTTTTTTTTTAATATGCTGGTATAGATATTACAAATGATATTGTCTTCAAAATAGTGAAAAGGATACAAGAGTTCAATTTGAGATAGCTTTAAACTTCTAGTTATCTCAAAAAATCCTTATTTAATTGCTTTTCCCTATAGTTGCATCTTATTAAGGACTATAAAACGGTGATTATTCGCTAATTTAATGGAAGGTGCAGCATTAGCATTAGTAATAATAAAGATAGGCAACATACGGTGATAAAGATTATAGATCAACAGAAAACCCATAACTACCATTGAAGCATTGGAATAAGAATCTAACCAACATGGAGAAGGAAAATTGAAAGAACGGTCTATAATCAAATGGTTCACACATTAAAAGAAGGTACCGAAAGACATTACATGCTAATAGTGTTCGATGATTAATTTGTAAATCGTGATTTTCTCCACCCTCACCGCTTCCTTCTTCTGTTGCTACGTGCCTTACGGCGGTCGTTCTTTTTAATATCAGAAAAGTCGGTGTGCAGAGAACGCGTTGCATTCTGACCATTTTTTTTTTAAACTATCCCATTAACGTTACATAATAGAGTATTATTATATAAAGTTAAGTTCTAAAAGTACCGGCCGCAATTTTAACGTTAATTACGCAGAATGTAGAGACCACTGCATGTTTACACGCTATAATATTACTTCAGTGTGTAATCAGAAATCTATTATGGATGAAATGAACAACGGAGATTAAGAAAGCTTAAGCTCGAAACAACGGTGCTCGTGCGAAAGTGCAAGGAAAATTAAGCGAAAGCGTGCTTCGCTTATTAAAAGCTCATTTCGCGTAGAATAGTCCCTAAATGTTATACACATTTTAATAAGAGTAATTGTGCCTTCGCTGGCGAAAAAATTCATACATCTGCTGAGAAATCAGCTTTTGAAAGATGGATGCTGCTTCTTGTTAATTAATATTACACATTGCATAAGCTAAATTAAAACACAGGAAATATATCATTAACAACGAAATTGTTAATTAAAGTATCCATCTACAATTTTGCTGTCCATAAATTTTGCCAATTTGTGCATGATGACGAGAATGTTTAATGATTTGATTAATGATACACGGAGTTGCTTGAAGTATATTATTTCATGTATTGGGTGGTCTACCTTGTTGCATACAAATAATTTACTAAAAAGTTAAATGCCTTTGCTAATTCCTGTTGAAGCACATTTATGAATTATTCTACCCACATATGCTACCGTAATTAAAAACTCTATGATCATCCACCTGCCTGAATGTTGCAATGATGCATATGTATTTACATTAATAGCAATTGATTCAAAATGGTTATTAAATTGTGATGAAGCTTTAGAGATAAGTTAATGAAATGCGTATTTAAAAACTTTATCCACAGCTTTGCAATGATATTTTTAATATTGATTTTTAAATAAGATTTTCTTAGTGTTTATAATACAGTATTTAACTTGATACCGAATATCATCTCAAGGTTCAATTTGCAGCGGTTATTTCTACAGGGTATTATATACAGAGTGGCAAATGTAGATAATGCGAGGCATCAAATAAAGTATGATATTTTTAATTTCTTCGTTTCGCTTTATAAAGCGAAACGTCGTTAGTCATTCATACTTTTATTATTTGGGACCTAAAAACCAAGAAAAAAAAAAGAAATTAAACATATACATGGTCAAGATCCAAAGATTTAAAAAAAAGTATGATATTTGAACTGCTAACTTATTACATTAAAATCGGACCTTGATAAAATTGTAGGTATATACAGTGTAGAATCCTTGAGTGTTCTTATTGTAATGATGAAACTCAATACGTTTAAAATATTAGTTTTAGTTACCTTTCGATCAACAATGTTACCATATGTATATTGAAAAGAAAAGTTTAAAAAACAGGTAGTATTGAGATTAACTGCCGGACCGATTTGCGGGGCTTCGGTAACGCTTTTGAAAGTTGAATACGGAATCTAATAGCTATGTTTCGGTTAATAACGTAAGGCGAAAATCTATGTACGGGGGTCGGTCGATAAGTATGCGATCGGTTTTCTCGGGCTACGACGGTTAAATATCGGTGACGGTGATAAATTCGGTCGTACGGTAGTGACTGTAATTAACACTTTGGAAGCGCCAGAAACAATGCCGGTGCAACTGCCAGAGCGGAGAAAAATCGATCAAATGCCTGCGTTACGCCAGTGGGCTCTGCGAACTCTAGAATCAGGCCGGGAATAAGAAACTCGATGTGTATCAGAGACTATGCCGACACGCCAATTAGAGCAGACGGGAAAGATGTCTGTGTTACATCAGTAAGCTTTGCCAACGCTACGACCAGACTGGGATTACGAAGCTCGGCGAGTGTCATTAGCTATGCCGACACGCTAATGGGAGCCTATATAGATTATATAGATCTATGAAACACGAGCCCTTATACAAAATTTCAGCAATAGCAACTTTAATAGTTATATTCATTGGTTTTAGATGGTATAATCCAAATTATAGTTCTTACTGCCGCATAATAAACAGCATTATCTCTTTCTGGCAATTATTGTTAGAAAGAATAATATGAAGAGTGTTATAATCTAACTTCAACAATACATTCCATCCGACTGCTGTCCCACATCAATAAATACCAATACTATTTATTTTGTCTAATAAATGTGGATAATCATCAGAGTTCTAATAGCTTTAATTAATTTTCTCCAAACATTGAATTATTAAGTACTAACAATTTCTTGTTCTGTAGGTAAAACTAGACTATAGGTAAAAATATAAGTATAAAATGTTTTATCAACAAAATATCAATTCTTTGAAAATTTAAAGAATATTCTATACAGCAGCATAGTTGAGCATTCCTTTACATGTCATTTTTACGCGTTCTTTCAATTCGCGTAGATTTTCTACGCTCTGGAAGAAGTCGTATGTTGTGTCGGTGTATCAGTCTGGTAGACGTCATTTAGTTCAGAACTGTCGCCCCATTTCCATATTGTCGGTTATGTCGAAGGTCTTTGAATGTATTGTATATTGTATCAGTTACTATATGTCGTAAAAAGTAACATTATGCCTGAGCAACATGGGTTTTGTCGTGGTAAATCGGTTGAATCAAACTTATATATATATACACAAATTATATTTTAAATTGTTTTAATCGAAGATCATAAGCTGATTCAGTATATATCGACTTTAGTGAGGGCTTCGACAGGATTGATCATAACATCTTGTTCAGCAAATCGCAACAGCTTGGCATACACGGCGATCTTGTTCGTTGGGTGGCTTCATATATAAGCTCGCACACTGTACGCATGGGTGGTTTCTTGTCAGATACGGTTACGTTTGGTGTGCCGCAGTATTCACATCTTGGCCCACTACGGTTTCTTATATATATTAATGGTGCGATTTCTTATTTCAAATTTTCAATGTTTTTATTATATGTTGACGGCATTAAAATTTTCTCTGAGATTTTATTAATTTCTGATCAATTCAAATCGGAGACAGATTTAAATCGATTTAATGATTACTACGTTCCTAATAAATTATTTGTAAACCCTGAGAAATGCAAAATTGTTAGATTCGCACGTAACCTCGTCACTTATAGTTTTCATATTATCTAGGCTCGCATTTCCTAACTACGAGTGACGTGATTAGTGATTTGGAGGTAATGCTCGATGCTAAGCTGTTGTTTAACAAACACGTTGACTTATGGCCAAAGCTCTGAAGAAGCTCGGATATATAACGCGCCTGACAAAATAGTTTACTAGACTGACTGCGTTTACTACTTTATACTATGAGCATGTTCAGAGCGTTATTTCCTTCGCTAGTGTAGTGTGCAATCCGCAATACAATATCTACATCGATCAAATCGAATTGGTTCAAAAAAAGATTTTGCGTTTTTTTGTCAAATAGGTTAGATATGCCTGTTTACATTACGAATATTCTTTGTGAGAATTTAATATACTATCTCTCAAGGCCAGCCGTATTCGCAGTGGCCTTACATTTCTTTATAAAATATGTCACAATTATATCGACTGTGGTAATCTTCTTTTGTTAGTTAATTTCAACATTCCATCGGTTTTACTATTTGGACCACCGCAGTCATACAACAACGCACACATGAATTCCTCTATGGTCAGAGGTACGACTTCGTGTAATAGATTTTGCCCATCTGTTGATATCTTTAATATTTCATTACCCCTTTTTTTTAAATCTTTTCTGTTGGTGGGTACACAGGGAGAAAAATGTAGGAAATTTTACTACAATTTTCAGCATTTATATTACACATTGTAGTACATATAGGGACAAGTACAATTTGTAGCAATATTTACCATCAAATTGTAGCACTAAGTTTGTAGTATTAATTTTTACAATTTGTACGAAAAACAAGAATGAACAGTTAGTTTTCTTTCAACAACGTTGTAAGATAAAGTAGTATTTATTGTAGTAAAATTGTATACAATTTTGTGTGACTTTTCTATATACTGGTGAACATAAATTAACACCTGTTGTAGTAATATTTATTCCACCCATTATTTTAAATTATTATAATTTTATAATAAATTTTCCTTACCTTTATTGACACATCCACAGAAGATATATAACTTAATACTACATTTTTGCGTGGATCAGTTTCAATTTGTGTATTAATATATGTAGTATTTACTTATGCAAATTACTATATATTTGCAATAATTTGTACTAATTCTTACTGTGAATTTTATCTAATGTAGTATGTAAAATGTCTACCTTGCAGCTTTAAAATGTTTCAGTCGCCTGTAGCACTTCTAATATTTTTATCATTAATTCTATAATTTATCGTTAAAGTTTCTTTTCATTGTTAAAATGATCAAAGTAGGTAGTAAAGATACACTATGTTAACAAACTAGAAACATATATTCTTAAACTAAGCAAATTCACAAATAACAGACTTTAACATAACTCAAATATTTAAAATAAAACAGCAATCTTCTAGAGTACTTCCTAATTTATTTATTATAATTTTACTACACTACTACGTTATCGCATCGCGGACGTACCCTCTCCGAAGCCGCAATCGACAATTGTATTATAATTTCAGTAATTTTCACATTTTCTTCCATTGACAATCGACTATTAGTACTATTACATCACTAGGTAAGTTCCTGAAGACGGTTTATTAACTGAAACTACACAGTCATATAGTAAGATTGTAATAAATAAATTGGGTAGTAAGTATATATATTAAAACATCAAGAGAGCACTATTCTTCACAACCCCACCTAACACAGGTAAAACCAAAAAGGAGGACAATTGCAGTGAACTAGACATGTGTATATGAGTGCCGCGTGATCCAGAACGCATTGATATGCTCGATAGCATATCAATGCAAATTGGCGGGTTATGTAAATGTAATTGGGCATGCGCAAAACAGCACTATCCCCGTTATATCTGTTTTCACCCATTCCATGTCGAACAATGATAGAAAATATTGTATGTGAATATATAGCCAAATTAAAAACAACTACAATCTCTCCAAATATAAACATAAAAAAAAATCTGATTTAAATTATTAATTTCAACGTACACTGTAGAAAATGTGGAACTTGTTAAAATAAAGAATGTATCAAATATTTATTCACCAGACATTCTAATATGTATGTATATTAAGAGTATAGAAGATTATTTTTATTACGAATTATAATTGCCTGATATAAATATGTATATTTTTAAGTACGAAATAGGATGGGTTTTAAACATATAGTCTTTCATATTATATGATCTTGTGGCTTTATTGGTACATTGTTGTGCAATGGTAGATATCACAGTAAGGTGAAATAATTACAGAATGTGTGCTAAGTGTTCCTACAATAGAGTATCAATTTTTGATACTTCCAAATATATACAAATTATAACAAAATTTATCCTACACACAGCTGTGAACTTTTCCTACAACGGCTAGTATTAAATGATAAACGTGTACGTTAGAGCCCACTTATTTGTATTACTTATTACTACAAAATCGTTAGTACTGCGCCATATAAGTTTTTACTATAAGGATTTCTCTCAGTGTATGCATGGTGTCTCTTCTTACTATATATAATATTAAGTTGGTCATTTAAGTTGTGTAATTCATTTCCTTTTTTGTAGTGTAAGCTAATATTGTTTTAGATTTTGAATTATACATTTGTCGATGTACTCACATTCATGCTTTTGCGGATAGCGTTTTTGGGTTTGTCCTGTTGCTATCCCAAAGATTTAAATAAATAAATAAACTAAAGCAACTTTATCAAAAACATTTCTTAAAATATCAATGCATCCTTAAATTGATTGTGAATTAAAATGAAATAATAGCACTAACTTGCTATGAATTCTTACTGAATAAAACTTAACAAAATGATGTGAATTAACTTTAAGGTTAATTAATATTTTAATATTTTGAAATTGAGAGGAAAGCTGGTTGTATAATTTAAATAAATAATTGAATGGAACAGCAAATTAGTGCTATTATTTCATTTTAATCACTCAAAAAAAAAAAATAATTTATCAAGCGATTTAACAATATAGTATACAGTTTATTCCATTTTAAATAAAATCACTCTATATGCTACTATCTAACACTTTTGTCGTTTGAAAAGAATTTTACAAGAAGGGATATTCGCGAGTTAGATTGCAGTTTATACACTAAGTATTTATGATTATACTATTGTTTAATTGCCATTAATCATTTCAAATTTAATTATTTTATTATACATATCAGTAAAAAAGTTTATAGCATACTTTTCTCTTTTATGGATCTGTTATACTAATCAATGACTATAAAGATGACATTGTACAAGCAATAAAGATGAGCAAAATTTTATCGTGTAACAAAATAGAAAAAAACTTTAATATATCTTAATTTAAACCATATTCCAGAATTCCCACGCGAATAGATTGTGGGCACCGCTTGATTAGTCATAGAAATAAAACAAAAGGACCTGTACGTCCGTAATGGTTTAAGCAGGGTCACAAAACGCTTTTTTATTGGACACATAAAACATATCTATACAGACCATAAAATACGACGTTATAAAACAGTTACCCCTTATATAAAGATAGAATACGTCTTAGCAACGGTGGCGGCTTATAAAGTAAAGTAAGTGGCGGCCTATAAAGTAAAATAAAAGGATTTGAAACTTTAAAAGCACCAAAACTAAATTTAAATGCGTTCAATACCTTTTTTTGGGAATTAATATTCATGAAGCTGTGTCGGCTAGAAAGGTGCATCGATTTGTTTTATCACATGGTTTATGTAATTTAAATAAATATAAATGTTTATTGTAGCTATTACAGAGTTTATTTGCTTTTAATTAAATGAATAGAGGTATTGTTCCTTCAAGCTTATGGGTAATAATTATTCAAAACATGTGGATATGATTTATATTTATTTCCTAATTGCAAATTATAGTAGCCTGTGTAAGCTCGAGAATAATATATATAGCTCATAAAGAAAGTATCTTTCATTAATAATTAAAAGGCGGTAAAAAATTAAATATATTTCTCTTAAAAATTATCACTTTGATCTAACATAGTAAATTATTTCAATACGATTTACATATTTATTAAAAACATCTAAAAAAGAAAGGTAGGCACGTATAATATATTTATAATATACATATCTCTCTATATAGTTGTATGAATACACAGTATATGTATGCATGCATAATTTTTTTATCTCACACCGGAGATACTTTATGTTTTATTAAAATTTACAAACATCAATAACAGGCTATTAACGTTAGAGAACATCCAGTAACTATTTTTGAACATCATTAATTTTGATTTATAGAAGCGTCCATTCGGTAATTTCTTCTAGACATGCGTTTCTGTTTCATCACGGTATGTTTTTCTTTTATTTATTTAATGTGTAATTTATCCAGAAAGCCGTAATAAATATATTTATAATACTAGATATGTGGAGATAAAGAAATACTTTACAGATACACAAACACGTTTCCAAAATCATCGGAAATATTTATGGACTGGAATTTCTAATATAATTATAGCCGATATTATTTTGGATATAACTAGAGAGGTAACACCTGTTGCCTATTTTGGTATAGATAAGCGACACGATCAGATTGTTAAGGTATATACCGTTATGCATTTAGTTCTGTTGTTTCGAAACTTACATTGGAATGTTTTAGACAAATTTAATTTTGTCTTTTTCTATTCACCACGAGTCTGAAAGACATAGGTATATCTTTTTGTGAAGTTTCTTATGTACACATACAAGAATATTTATAGCCGTGTTTTATATTATTATTCGAGGATAACTGTGCTATTTTTATATCTATTTCGTCAGCCCAGATAGATTGTAATATTATAGCATAATAACATTACGTAGAAGTATGTTCTTTCATAATGAATGTATAAATTAATTCTTGCCACTGTTAAAGTACCAGAACAGTGCGATACACACGGTGTAAACCAAATGATACTCAAGAATTTATTAATTAACGACGGTGTATGTTTACCGAGTTTGTGCATTATGAAAAAAGAAGCTGGTTCAAGTATTTTTGTACATGGATCTCGGCAGCTATTAATACAAATTAATGGGACTTGTAATCTTTATACGTGTAAATGTCGCCATAATTACCTTTTATTAAATGGAAGCAATTATTAGGGGAAATACCTGGAGGAATTCTCATTTATATCAATATTAAGGCTAATTACATTATTAAGTTGATTGGTTATTCTCTTATTGTTGGTTGACTGGAAATTTACGTTCTCTTCATAGAATTAATTTTGTCTTAGCTGCTTGCTGGGATAGCTAAAATTGTATGATTGATGATTGCAATGATCTTTTATTTTTAAAACTTACAAGTGAACAAAAACTCGTTTGTACGGTTTTGGTTACTGCAAACAAAAAGAAAAAAAATATTTTACGGTAACAGAAGAATAAAATACAAACGCAAACATTTCTAGGTGAGAATGGTCAGGGCCATATGTATTTTAACTATTAACAAAACTGGTGTTTGACACAAGGGAGAGATAATTTATTTAAAAATAACAGTTTATTTAAAAATCATTAATAATAATAATAATATAATATATTTAATGTGCAACAGGTCAAGACCCAGTTCAGGACACATAAGAAAAAATATTACAATAAAATATAATGTGCAGAAAATGTGAATAAGTATCCTGTGATGGGTGGAGACTGTGGCTTGAAAACTATAATAAAAATCCAAAGAAAAAGTGAAAAAATCCCTTACCACAAATCAGTGTTATTCCACTAGTGATTTGGTGAAGAGCATATCTTCCAAGGTTGACCTTAGCCGAAAAGACTAAGTTTAACACTGCTCTTCACTTGATTTCTACTGAAGATGGCAACTTAGTTGCCGAAATACGTATTTAGATTTGTATCTTTAATTTTTGTGGTAAGGGATTTTTTCACTTTTTCTTTTAGATTTTTATTATAGTGAATAAGTACAATTAATTTCTAGTAATGTGAAAATTCAAGGAATCTTACGAAATATCATACGCAGCATTTCCAAGCATCATCAAGACAGTCACCGGCGCTCGTTTCAATATATTTGTTCTTGCTAGTGGAAGCCTAAAGCTAATTGCCGTCATGGAATTCATACGCGGGATATGTAGAGCAATTCTCTCTAGTAGAAATGCGTAATCAATTTTATTATTTAGAAGTTTCACACAATGTGCATTTCTTCTTGTAGATAGAGATACTATTTCAAGGCGTTCCAACAGCTGCTACTATGATGTTCCTCTCTCAGGATACAACCCGTGTTGCTTAAAACTCAGAAATTTTAGAAATTTGCGGTGAATACGATTAAACTGTAATAAGTCACAGACACTAAAAAATATTTGCAATTCCTACGGAAAATTCCAGTAATGTATGGGGTAAATTTACCAAAAATTAGAAAATATACCTAAAGTTTTCTAGTAAATTTCCCAATTTTTGGCAATTTTACCTTATACGTTACTGGAAGTTTCCGTAGGAATTGCATATATTTTTTAGTGTGCAGGCATATATCGGGTACAATACCAATGTAGCGTACTCTAATTTGCGCAATACAGGGTTTTTATGAGGCTACTGTCTGTGAAATATCCAGATACGTGCATCGAAAATCCCAGCGATCTTCCAGCATTCGCACAAAGTGTTTCAAAGTGAGGCTTAAATGAGAGTTTTGAATCGAATACTACTCCAAGATTTGCAGTGTTTTTAGACATAGAGGGCGCCTTTGATGACACATCAACGCTCTCAATCAACCGTTCCTTAATGGGCCGGAACATTAGCCACACGACCTGCAGATAGGTTGACTGCATACTAAGAAGCACAGTCGTCTATGCCCAAATGCGAGATAAAAACATAGCCATGAGGACAACTAGAGGGTACCCTCAAGGGGGAGTACTGTCACCACTGCTGTGGAGCTTGGTCGTGGATGACCTCATCAGGTGTTTAAACGACAAAGGAATATGGACGCAGGGGTACGCTGATGACATTGCCATAGTGGCTACGGGGAAGTTCCCGGGCTTATTGGCAGGCATCATGCACTGCGAATGGTGGAGGAATGGTGACTCTCACTAGGACTCTCAGTTAATTCACAAAAAACAAAGTTGATTGCTTTCGCCAACATGAGGAAACTCAATGACCTAGGCAACAATAGACTGTTTGGGCAGGAGCTACAATTAACCAAAGAAGTAAAGTATCTGGGTGGAACCCTCGATGCGAAATTGAACTGGAACAACCACCTAATTAAAACAACGACGAGTACGATACTGGACGGGCCATTATTGCAAATGCCCACGGACAGTATGGCACCCGAAATTATCTTCACTGAAAAGGTGAAAATCTCCATACCATACTAGACTAGGCACGCATGGTTATCACTGTTCTTAATGACTGGTGCACGGACGGATCCAAATCCAGCCAGGACACAGGAGTCGGTATTTGCGAACCGAGGCCTAATCAAAGGTAAAGCCATGGGAAAGCATGCGACGGTCTTCCAGGCAGAGGTATTCTTCTGGTCCTGTGATAACCTACTTAGACGCAGGAAGAAAGAAGCTAAAACCAGTGCCGGGCTAGTAACTGGACACTGTCCCCTGAAAAAGCATCTATACAACACAGGTCGAGTAAGCGAACCGTTGTGCAGAAGATGCGAACTACAGGCGGAAACGAGTTTACATGTAATCTGCACATGTGAGGAGTTGAAAGTACTCCGGCAGAAACATTTCGAGAAGGATCTATTGGAGCCCTCGAAAGTTCTCAAGTTTCCACTGGGCAAGATACTGGGCTTTATAAAGAACACTAAGCTGCCCGCATGGGAATGGATCGGTCGAAATTTTTTCCGACAGCCAAGCTGCCCTCAGGGCACTACAGGCTGTCAAATTTGCTTCCGAAGTGGTACTGAGGTGCCATAGGAAGCTTGAAGAATTGGCGGAGCATCACAGCATTACGCTGAGATGGGTGCCTAGTCACTCTGGGATTAGAGGCAACGAAATTGCTGACAAACTAGCTAGAGGCGCCAGTGGTCTACCGTTCACCGGTCCAGAACCGTTGTGCGGGAGTTCCTATGGCGGTATCAAAGCCTTTGTCAGATCTCAACTCGCTGCTAGTCACCGCTCCTATTGGAATGGACTAGTCGGCGTGAGACGTCGGCGTAAGGCAGTCTCTATGAGCAGGGCCAGACTGAGACTTCTTACGGGAGTCCTAACCGGCCACTGCTCATTAAATAAGCATTTGCACCGAATGGGGCGAGTGGACTCTCCCCTGTGTAGAAACTGTGGGAGAGCAGAAGAAACTCCTGTGCACCTCCTTGCCGACTGCTCGGCAGTGGACAGGGAGAGACGGAGCTGTCTAGGGGTCGCTCGATTGGACGAACCCAGTATAAGCAAATTAACTCTCGACCAACTTGCGGACCTGTTTGTTCGAGTACAACCAGGTCGAGAGGGTTAAGACATCATGGGGGCACAATAGGTCTTAAGGCCGAGTTGCCTCACGGGGTTAAACCTGCCCATGAAAGCAAAAACAAAAAAAAACAAAAAAAAAAGCTGCTCGAGTGGAACTAAGAGATTTTAATAGAGACGGTACAATAAGCACCTAGCTCAAGTGTCTGGACTAAAGTCTCCATCCTAACGTTATGAATGAATAAATGAATGATGGTTATGTGCACTTCCGAAAATTATTGCGAAATTTATTATAATATCGTACACTGGATAACATGCTTTAAATTATCTTACATAAGCGTCTACAGATCTATAAGTGTACGTAAGAAAGATAAGATGAGGTTAATTAGTAGTAATAGAAGTTAGTGTTAACTTGAAGTTCTTGTTTATCAATCTTAAATGTAATTACACGTAATTGATTTTGTTTAATCAAATTTAAAGAAATTCCTAGAACAATGTTAAGCCTTTCATAGGTATTGCATTATCATATCGCGAGACAACCGCTCTTCAAACAAATTAATAGCTGGTTGCAATTTCAGGAAGTATACAATTTATTCACCATTAGAAGTAGAATCACCGGTCATGCAAAGGCGGTTGCCTTTACCGTGTTATGCGCCTGATTTATCACTTGCTCCGTACAATTACTATAAAATAAAAGGCGCTTATTAGAACTACCAGCGGCGGTCGTATAGTTGATTCTAGATCTTTAGCGTTGGACAGGAATAGAGGACTTTAGAGATTCTCACGCTTTGTGTGCGCTACAAAACAGGAAACAAAATCGATTATGCGTTTTATACCGGTGTAGATTTTAAATTATGTTTTATTATTAATATGCGCAAGTTTATGTTTATTTAGTAGTTGTGAATGATACTCTATGAGAGACTAGGATGCTTGAATGGTACGTACACCAATTAGATGTTTACTAATTAACAGTATATTGGTAGTTCTCATAGATATTGTTTCTTTTTTGCAAACCTACTAAAGGATCTGCTTTGATTACGTTAATTTAAATAAAATACCTATTGAATAATTCTAATAGCCTCTTCATATAGTTTTAGGCTAAAACTAACGAACGTAATATAAGGTTTTGTTTTACCTGCATTACCTAGTAAGGATTTAGCTAACATATATCATTTCATCAGTGTTATGTATTCTGATTTGATTAAATGTCTATACATAATTTTATAAATTTGTGTCCCACATCATTTCTTGTTTGCGGTGTTAATTTTACGCTTTAGAGATTTATGTTTCATCGAATTGTCCCAATAATTCCTTCCTGGTTTTAATAATTATAAAGACTTAACTGTTTGTGCCAATGCATGGAGTCCGAAAACTAGGTGTTTGATTGCAGTCTTATTTTCAACAACTGTGAGAAACGTATGGTTACTTCAGTGGTTGTGTTTAGAGATAATGACCACCCAAGCTATATAAAATAATTGAATATACTATTAGTATTTGTTTATACCCTTTGTTAATACAGTTTCTCTATACTTCGCATATACCGGGTGATTCAGTAAGGGTGGCGACCGGCTGTATCTCGGAAACTGCTATGCCTAGAGCTTCGGGACAAAAAAATTCATAACCAATGTGGCCACCAGAAATATCCGAAAATTATTTTCATGTTCGAAATTTTACCGCTAGGTGGCGTATCTGCTATGTTCAATCATAAAGTCAGTATTATCTCAGAAAATTGCAGGTTGAGCTATAGTTTTGAATGGACCGTTCGAAAGCTGAGTTGATGTCGCATTATTTTGTTTATTGACTTTTTTTCATATCTGCCATAATAAGGAGCGGGGAAGCCAATCAATTGTTTAATATGTAAATTTTAATATCTCCTGAACCATTCAACCAATCTGAAAATTTTTGGACTCGTTCGATTGAGCATTTCATGGGTTTTTTCTAGAAAAATTGTCGTTCTAGCATTTAGTTTGAAATAGGTAAACTACAGGGTGTTTTCTGTAGCGATAACATATTTTGGTGAATTTCAAGAAAAAATTAAATGTAACCCTGCTATATAATTACCAGTGTCGCAAGCTAAATTAAATTGTTGAAATTTCAGTGAAAACCGCAAATTAATATCTCTATCCGTTCTCGATTTATCGCCAAAAGAATGAAATTTGTAACAAAAATCAACTGCGGCCATGAAAGTAGCGGACGCGAGGGATGGTTTCCATGGAAACTACGAAACTATCAGATTATTTATTGCATATATCAGCCAAAAATAGTCAAAACTGAATGGAATAAATTATTAACGAGAATAATAACAGCAAAAAGAAAATATCTAACCAAAAATTTTAATTATAAATGTTCGGAATGTTTACCATCACTGGCCATCCACAAATTGAGTCTGTTACTATCGTTATCGTAAGTTTCATCCTTACCATGTCATCTTACATCAAGAATTAAAGGATGGCGATTTTGACCATGCAGCATGCGCTATTGGCCAGAAAGCAATCCTCACTGGTTACGCGAAGTTCAATTTCAAAATCGTTGGCGTGTTAATGTTTGGTGTGAATTTTTGAGGGAAAATTATTGGTCCTTACTTTTTTGAACAGCGTTTAAATGGTGTGGCTATTTTTTGGAAAATATATTGCCTTTATTGTTCGAAGATAGTTCCCTAGAGACAGGAATGGGTATGTGGATTCAGCAGGATGGTTTCCCGGCGCATTATGCGCGAAGTGTCCAGGCATTTTTAAATAACCGGTTCCCAAATGAATGTATAGACTGGGGTAGCATTTTTTCTTGGCCGCCGATGTCCCGCGATCTCACAGTAATTGATTTTTATTCATGGAGTAGACTTAAAGATATATAAAGACCGCCCAACAACACCTGATAATATGAAACAAAGAATTCGAGAAGCCGTCAGAAATATTTCCATTGCCGAGGTAGACGCGAGTGTTTTATCCACAAGTAACAGACTCAATTTGTGGGTTGCCAGTGATGGTAGACATTCCGAACATTTATAATTAAAATTTTTGGTTAGATATTTTCTTTTTGCTGTTATTATTCTCGCTAATAATGTATTCCATTCAGTTTTGACTATTTTTAGCTGATATAAGCAATAAACAATCTGATAGTTTCGTAGTTTCCATGGAAACCATACGTCGCGTCGCCTACTTTCATGCCGCAGTTGATTTTTGTTACAAATTTCATTCTTTTGGCAATAAATCGAGAACGGATAGAGATATTAAAATGCGGTTTTCACTGAAATTTCAACAATTTAATTTAGCTTGCGACACTGGTAATTATATAGCACGGTTACATTTAATTTTTTCTTGAAATTCACCAAAATATGTTATCACTACAGAAAACACCCTGTAGTTTACCTATTTCAAACTAAATGCTAGAACGACAATTTTTCTAGAAAAAACCCAGGAAATGCTCAATCGAACGAGTCCAAAAATTTTCAGATTGGTTGAATGGTTCAGGAGATATTAAAATTTACATATTAAACAATTGATTGGCTTCCCCGCTCCTTATTATGGCAGATATGAAAAAAAGTCATTAAACAAAATAATGCGACATCAACTCAGCTTTCGAACGGTCCATTCAAAACTATAGCTCAACCTGCAATTTTCTGAGATAATACTGATTTTATGATTGAACATAGCAGATACGCCACCTAGCGGTAAAATTTCGAACATGAAAGTAATTTTCGGATATTTCTGGTGGCCACATTGGTTATGCATTTTTTTGTCCCGAAGCTCTAGGCATAGCAGTTTCCGAGATACAGCCGGTCGCCACCCTTACTGAATCACCCGGTACAATAGGCTCATTGTGCAACTGTTTTGCCGGAAAATAGTGACACAAAGTTCCAATTTATGCAATCAAATATGAGGTTGGTAGAGATTGGTGATGCAGCTTGTGCTTTGATATACCGCAACACTTTTTTGTTGATTGAGGAACGACGAACACTTACCTTCCCGATAACTACAAATTAAAAGCAGAAGAATAATTTAACTTTATATAAACTATTACGGCGAGTAAACAATTAAAAAAAAAAGGGTTATTATTATTTATTATAATCTAACTATACAACTTGTAACGAAACAAGCATGAAATTAACCTCTAAAGGCAACAAACAGCACAGAACGTTGCAGAACCTATTGGAAACATCGTAAGGTCTATACAAATCGGTATTAGGTACCTATGCTAATCTCTGACAGTTTTTGAAATATTAGATATTAGTTTTTCCGTAAATTTGTGTAAAATATGTCGGACCTATTTTCATAAAGAAATAGAAACTAATTAATGATAGGAGAATATCACTGGATCGTTGATAATTGTGCCATTCCATATAAAATAAGACGACTTAAATTAGCCCCATCCGTGTATGCCAAAAGTGTTACGACGCTGAAAATATTTGCCATAAATAAAATCAAATTTTTAATCGAATAAAAAGTTTAAACAGTTGTAATTAAGGGTTGTATGCCGGTTTACCGGTTAACCGTGTAGAAATTAAAAAAGAAATAAGTCTCAAACGAGATGGATAACGAAAAGCAACACAAAGAAAAGAGAGATTAATGTTCATTTGTTTGACGGTTGTTAGGACGGTAGGAAGCAAAACACCCCAGAAATATTTTCAATTATTGTTGATAGTAGTCAGAGTCACTTAGATGATTCTGATTTACCTACCCTATCAAAAATTCTGGAGCGCGTTATGGAGAAACAAATTCGAAAGTATGCATCGCATAGAGAGTTACTTCCCAAGGCACTGGTTACAGCTGCGCTACTGCACTTCTATGAGTGACAGATGATATTCTGAGGGCCTCAGACAAGGGATTAATGGCGATTCTCGTTCTTTTGGACCACGGTATCCTTCTGCACACCTTGAAGGAGGCGGGATTTGGGGGTGACTCCTTAGTCCTGCTAAATAGTTTTCTTTCTTGTAGATCACAAGCTGTAAGGGTTAACAATATAATTTCTCCGCCGATGCGGGTGCGGTAGGGTGTGTCGCAGGGGTCCATTTTGAGCCCGATCCTTTTCTCATTGTACACCTCGTCCTTTGTACAGCGTCTTTGTCACACGAGTGCTCACCTATATACAGATGACTGCCAGTTATACTACTCATTTGAGATGTCAGGATGGAGGGAGGCCGCTGCACGGATTAACGATGATCTTAATGGGATCTGCAATGTCGCCACTAAATACTCTCTACATATAAACCCCTCCAAATCCAGAGCTTTAATATTTGTTGGAAGGAAAGATGCCTCAAATACGTTGCAGGACTTTATCCGCCTTCGAATTGGGATCGAGGAGATACCTGTAGTAGCGATGGCGGAGAACTTAGGGTTGAGGATGGACAATTTCTTTCGTTTTCGGGAGCATGTAGCAAAGTGCATCCAATCTCCATACTTACCCTGTACATACTGTACCGTCACAGAACAATTCTAAATGTAAACATAAGAAAAAGGCTATGTGGGGATACCGTTCACTCTCGGCCCACGTATTGCGCAGAAGTTCATCATCCGTGCTTAGATTCAACATCCATTAATCGTATTCAAAAAGTTCAAAATGCATGCCTAAAGTTTATTTTTACTTTTCAAATTTTTACTCGAAGATGGCTTTTGGCATCATACACTGGGGTTCAGGATCGAATGCTGACCGTATATTCTTATTGCAAAAACGGGCAGTTAGGATCATATACAATTTACCACATCATGAATCGTGTAAAGAAACATTCAAAAATCAGGGTCTGCTGACCTTTTATGACACCTATATATACGAAGTCTTGTGTTTTGTGTTTAAACATAGATCTGAATTTTCTACATATACTGCTAGTACTTATAATGTGAGAAACTGCAATTACTTATTACCTCCTCGTCATAAGACTACACTTTACCAGAAAAACCTCACTTATCTGGGATGTAAGTTATATAATAAGCTACCTGAGGACATTAAGACTACTACAAATTTTATAACTTTTCGAAAGGATGTCAGAAGATATCTTACAAATATATCATGTTATTCAATTCACGATTACTTAGGATCTTAGTATGCAAACTCACCTTCTTTGTGATATTATTTTGTACATTGTATGTTGTATGTTCTATGTAGTGTAGTGAAATAAATAAATAAATAAGTATTAGAAAATATGAACATATTTCGCACAAGTTAAAAGATGCGGGTTCGCTAAATATAAGGGATAGGAGAGAGCTACAGAGCCTAGTGTTGTTTTATAAGGTGATCGCTTCTAAGTGCCCACCATATATGTATAATAAAATCCGATTTAGGACTGATGTGCATAATCTCACCACCCGCTTCCTCGGCCTTATATTACCACCATACCACAAGACGAGCGTTCATTCTCCTTTAATATTTACAACAAGTACAATAACCTAACTAATGAAATGAAGTCATGTAAAAGTGCCTATCAGTTTAAACGAAGCTTACGAAAGTAAACCAGTATTTATAATTTACGGAATTACCGATAAATGAAAAAATCGGTAAATTTACAATTACTAGTTGTAATGAGCCAGTTCGTGGAAAGTTCCTGTATATCAGCGCTTCCTTATGTCCCACTGACTACACCTTTGTTTTTAATTGTCAGTCTATCAGTCTATATAGTACATTATCACTTAAGATAAGCATACCATTCAGTTTATTTTAGCATCACACAATGCTGTATTAATGGTACATACGTCAAGATACCTCTTGCGATACCTTTCCCACGGGTTTATTTATTCAAAAGCGAATGGGCTGGTTAAAACTTCATTAATCATTGTTACCGTTGCACTATCTTAAACAATCGTTTTACACGTCCTTTTTAAAAACTTAATTTCGGTAAGCTAATCCTATTAGCCGTGAACGAGCCGTCCGACAGAAAGATTCCTCGGTGATTGAGCGTCAAGTAAGCGTAGAAGGCATTTCGAAATGAAAATCTCGCCCGTCGTAAGAGCTCTTGGATTATATTGTTACCATCATTGAATAAAATGTTCTCAGCGATTCATAGTAGAGATGTCTTGAGTTTATAAAAGAGGACATTAAAACAAGAATAACAACCTTAAATGGACTGTGATTAATAGGTAAGGATCTATGAACATGCCCATGAAAAAAGAGCACAATGCAGTATCAAAACGAATTAATACAGAAGAAATTAATTAAAGGGAAAAGAAATCAAGGGAATCTTTTGTATGTGACAACATATTGTGTAATAAAATCACAAAATGAGAGTATATATATATTTCATAAAAGAAAACGATGGTATATCACATACCAGTTTATACTGCACAATAGAGTGGAATGAATGTTTATATTGGTTTATATCTATTATTACAGATGATATAATATCCGCGGACTAAAACGTTGAAAAACAGCTGATCATACACCAATTATTACTATAACATAAATTTGATTAATTCTACCGATTAAAACATAGATAATAGTATTTATCCAAGTGTTAAGAAAACATCATTGGAAGAATATTTGGTGGAAATACTATATTAGTATTGCTTTCAAGTAAATAGCCTAATACAATTGCTCCAAATTTAAATAGTGAACGAGATTTAGTATAATAATTTGAGATACGCGCTTTCAATATTCTATCCAAGAACGGAGAAAACTATGGCGAGAGCAATAATAATACCATCCAGCCCATTATTTTGCAGAGATAGCATAACCCGATTCAAATATAGTTTATGTTAATTTCTAAGCCGTTGCAATACAATTTTAGTTATCCCGGCGATAGCTACTACAAAAATCATACCATCAAGATAACGTGAGTTTCTTGTCAATTTACAATAACTGAGGAAATTTCTAAGGACACAATAAATGACAATTATAAATAATATTAAGTGGATGCTAACGTTGCTGTAGGCGTACAAAAAACCCAGATAATTGTGCTAATATGCATTTTGCAACAGCTGAAGGAGATAATTCTAAACTTACTGCTAAAACTAGAGATATTTTTAAAATCGAAACAGTGAAAGTAAATCTCCTGATATCAGTTGAAACATTTGATGCTGTATCCGTTCCCATTGTTGGGCAAAAAGTAATTAATTACTCTCATAATTACAATTGTAATTTAATTGAACACCTTGAATTACAAAGTAATTGAATACTCTCAATTACACAGTTAATTAACTACAAAATAATTTAATTCTGAAGTAATAGAATGGTTATAATTATAAAGTAATTGAATCATGATGCAATTAGTTATTTTACAATTAATAATGTAATTGAATTAACTTGAAAGTAATTAATGCCCAAGACTGTTTGTATATTTATATAAAATACATACATAAAAACTTTTTGCTGACGTCTATCGTTTCTTGGTCGACCATTTGTGTTTGGCTTGAAGCTTTATTGCTTTATTTTGAATTGAACCGGAGGATTCTTAGAAATTTCGTTTTAAGCAAAATCATAACTATATAAATTGATACCGGTTTACAAGAGGATGTAAAAAACGTGACGTTTGAATCAAATTATCCCTTATAACTGAGAAATGGAAAGGTAACAAAGGAAAAAGGATTTTACCTACTGTTGCAGATGTTCTCTTATTATACAGGGTTTTCTACGGTAGCCGTTCGTTAAAAGTTTCCGAGGTTAGAAAAAACCTGGAACTCTGAATTTTTGGAATCCGGGACTATTCAAGATTCTCTTTCATTTTAAAATATTCTCAGGGTCTTACCACTTCCGGTTATACCGGAAGTCGCCATAAACTTTCTTATTTTAAATAGAACACCCTGTATATTATTTAATTTTTAAATTCCTGAGAAAATTTTATGATGAGTTCTAATAGATTTCCCTATACCTATTTTCAACTGCTACTTAGATATCTTGATCTTTTTGAAAATTTTGAAAGATGTAGCGTTATTTGCAACACAGTATCTTTTGCCCATTTTCGACTGGTAATAAACACTTCTAGGGTAGATGGAAGCACAACAATGACACTTTCGAAATCCACATTGACAATTGATTTGTCGCATACAGCGTGTCCAAAACTGCATGACCAATTACAAAATCTTCAAAGTTGAAAAAGTTTTTTATCAAATGGAACACCTGTATATTATTAGATGATCAGATGCAGAATTTAATTCTGCATCGATTCGCTATGACTTTCCCTATACCTATTTACAACGGTTTTCTTGTTATTCCATATTTTTTACTAAAATCTAATAAAATTACTAAATTATAACCAGTAAGCATTGATTACAAGAGGAATTAGAACAAGTGACTTGACAGTTGTTGATTTTATGTCAAAGTAGTACAATTCTATTTTGCTAATTCTATGAAATACAGTTAATAATGGAGGATATTGAAGAATATTCGAATAATGATCTGCTAAATTTGTTTTATACGCACGGTGAATGTAAACGAATTGTCAGACGCACATGTAGATTATTTAACGAGCGATATCCGGACTTACCAGCAATGACTCCTGGAAAATTTGCAAAAATTGAAGCTCGGTTTTTGGAAACTGGTAGTGTAAAGGCAACTCGTAATCACCGAAAGCCAGTAATAGATAATGAAGCTAA
Source organism: Cetonia aurata (assembly GCA_949128085.1). Lineage (NCBI taxonomy): Eukaryota > Metazoa > Arthropoda > Insecta > Coleoptera > Scarabaeidae > Cetonia > Cetonia aurata. Next base: position 9,026,085 of record OX421885.1, read on the forward strand.
CGAGGTGAATGTTTCGGCTTATTTTCAAGCTTATCCACGGAGTTCAATTCCAGCAGCAGCGCTGGAATTGGGCATATCAAGAACTTCAATTCATAGGATATTAAAAAAACACAAAATGCATCCTTTTTGTGAAATAACTGTACAAGGCTCACGCCTTGGTGATGAGGCAAGACCTTTGAACCCTCGCCTTTCGCGAGTTCATGTGCACAAAAATGACACAAGATTCAAGATTCCTTTATAAAATTATCTGGACTGACGAATCAAAATTCAGCAGGCAAGGAATTATAAATCGTCAAAATATTCACTACTGGGCACAAGATAATCCACACGTCTTAAGGGAGAATAATCACCAGGACCGGTTTAGCTTTAATGTTTTTTGTCTGGTTATGGACAATAGTGTAGCATATCAAGTCTACGATGAAAGTTTAAATGGGGCTAGATATCTAGAGATACTTAGAGTATTTGTTAGTGATTTTTTAAATACTCTACCTCCAGGAGAGAGAGCAAACAGTTGGTATCAACTAGATGGTGCTCCCGCGCACTCCACACTAGCTGTACATCAACAATTGACGTTGATGTTCGAGGATCGGTGGATTGGTCCCCAGGGACCAATCCACCCTGGGACCCAGATCACCCAATTTGACGCCCTTTGACTATTACCTGTGGGGTCGCATAAAAGAACAAGTGTACTCTACACCTGTATTAACGAGAGAGGAACTATTGAACCGTGTTCACGATGCGTTCCCCAATATAACCCCAGAGGAACTTCGGATATCGGTTTTGCGAAGAGTACATGATAGAGTGATTCAGTGTTTGAACCAAAATGGTGGTCACATAGAACAATTATTGTAGTTATTTCGTTCAATTTATTTTATTTTTTCTTGTCATTATCTTCCTAATTTTTTTGTTTTTCATTTTTTACTACGTTTCAAATTTTCTTATGTTCATGTTTTGCTTCCATTTTCTAATTAAAATGGAACACATACGATGTTTCAGTTTCTGTCAAAAATCACATTAAAACAGAAAATATTGACATACCAAGAAAACCGTTGTAAATAGGTATAGGGAAAGTCATAGCGAATCGATGCAGAATTAAATTCTGCATCTGATCATCTAATAATATACAGGGTGTTCCATTTGAAAAAAAGAACTTTTTCAACTTTGAAAATTTTGTAATTGGTCATGCAGTTTTGGACACGCTGTATGCGACAAATCAAGTGTCAATGTGGATTTCGAAAGTGTCATTCTTGTGCTTCCATCTACCCTAGAAGTGTTTATTACCAGTCGAAAATGGGCAAAAGATACTGTGTTGCAAATAACGCTACATCTTTCAAAATTTTCAAAAAAAATCAATATATCTAAGTAGCAGTTGAAAATAGGTATAGGGAAACCTATTAGAACTCATCAGAAAATTGTCCCAGGAATTTAAAAATGAAATAATATACAGGCTGTTCCATTTAAAATAAGAAAGTTTATGGCGACTTCCAGTATAACCGGAAGTGGTAAGACCCTGAAAATATTTTAAAATGAAAGAGAATCTTGAATAGCCCCGGATTCCAAAAAATCAGTGTTCCAGGTTTTTTTCTAACCTCGGAAACTTCTAACGAACGGCTACCGTGGAAAACCCTGTGTATATGCTTCTTTGATTGGAAATAAAATCCAAAGCAGAAATGTAAAACGTGTGTTTTTCTATTTCTCGCCGCTTTCTTCAAAAGATAAATTATACTCTGAGAAATAGTTCAGTCTCCATTTTGAGCCGATTCTCGAATGGTACGTATTTGCATATACTATACTACCTATACTATACTATTTATTGACGATATTACAAGCCAGCAATAATATCTACATTGTCAAAAGTACTGCATCACCTATGGGTGTTCTTTCTGTAGCCCTGGTGTTTCGACTGGTCGTCACTCTTCGTGGTCAAAGGTGTTAGAGGCTTGAGTCGTTACCATTTTACAATTTAGATTTCAGACGAAATTATATAATATTTATTACTAACAATTTTGATGACACATGAGTGACAGTTAATATGACTTGTTATCGCAGTTAAAGAAATGTTTGAGCACACACTGCTTTTATTCATTAGACGATTTTTAATAGCTTTAATTAATATTGAATTTCATTTTCTTATGACCGCGTATTGTATCTATTGTATGTATCTACATGAGGTGATAACGAGTAATATTATCTGCCACGAAGGTATCTAGAGATGTTTAAAAATTATTTGAACTGTAATTGAATTGAGAAATAAATAATTAAAGTATAATCGAATTACTCGCAGAACAATTTAATTACAAATAATTTAATCACAAAATAATGAATTACAAAATAATTTAATGGGTTGAATTACAAAGTAATTGAATTATAATTAATTAGTGTAGTAATTAGTTATTTTGTATTTAGTTATGTAATTCAATTAACTTGTAGTTAATTAATATTTTATAGTATTTTTTCAAAAATTTCTTGCTTAAAATAGTAAAATTGTTTACATGTAATTTGAAAAAAAAACTGATATCGTTAGAATGTTTTCAAGGGTATCATAAAATAAAAATGACCCGTATATGATATATTTTACCACTTCCCACAATCGTCATTATTTAGGTGTTTCAAACTTTTCGGACGCGCTGTATGTTATGAGTGTACACTTCGGTACTAAACATTAAACAGCTACAAAACATTTCTCTTTATGATGTAGACATACTTTTCATCCTGTAATATACGAAAAATCACTGGAACATACATATCTGTATAGATAAAAGTAATATACCTTGTACCATTTCATTCTATAATAAATCCTGAAAATCATTACACGTACTTATCGTAATTTAGGTCAATAATTACCCACCAGCTAATACGACAACCAATCAAATAGTCAACGCGTGTAACGACCAGGATTGGCTGTACATTTAATCATAAATTTTATTGCCGGTGTAATGTAGATGCGTTTTCTCTTTCAAACATATAATGCTCAGGACACGGGTTACATCATTTTATGGCCGTCAATAAAATTCTAGTAAAACAGTCATACGCTGGCGTATTCCGGTTCAGGCAGAAACAATAAACGTTTACAATGCATGTTTTGCCGTTTCGGAATTGACGTTTAATTGTTAACGATTAATACGAAATAAGAATACATTAATTATTTTGTTGACATTCGAAACGTTATTTTTATGTGACATTTCCTTTTGCACCTCCTGGTGATAATTGTCCTTAAATATACACATGTAATATTGGATGGCAAACTTTGCTAATACACCAAGGTTTACCAGTTCCCGTTCGTAAGGTTTTGTTTTCATTGGGAGGACTAGGCATGTATAGTTGGTTGTATCAAAATTCTGGTTTATCTAACTTATATCGAATATTACTGTTGTTTTTTTTAGTGGTGTTTACATGAAACATTGTCAAAAAAAGTATAATTTCACGGTATGAACCTGGATTTTGGAATTATTTTTTAACAAACTTTAAAAAAAAATGTAATCGGGTTTCATATCAAACTAGAAATAAATTCTACACCGTTTTGCAAAAAAGAGAAGTAAAATTAAGAGAAATAATTCGGGAAAAACGTACAGTAAAAGGTACCTTTTGTGAGATATTGAGAAAAGACAAAGGTTGAAAGGTAATTTGAAGCTGTTTTGCATATTTATTAGCAATTTACTTTGTAGACATCTAATGCTCGCTTACCAGCCGATTTGTGTATGTGAAATCAGATTAGCTTATGAGCAGAAGAAGTTTTGTGCTGCGCAAAATAAGTGCTTTATTAGATTAAATGAGTGAGATTAGTTTTATTTCTGTTCAAGCTTTAATTTTGTTTAATTTATGCATTAGGCACATTGTTGTTATTATTTTGAGCATCCATTGAAGATACGCCTTCCTAGGGGGCACAGTGAAAATCTCATAAGGAAATTAAGACTTCACAAAAAATTTTTACAGAGCCCAAAAGCACAGAAGTACTTATATGCTACGTGTTAGAGCACAGTGAACCAGTATGACATCGCCACTTATACAAACATATCTTTTTACACACGAGCGTTTGATAGTCATTACTAGTGACGAACAGAACTAACAAAAATAAGATTATTAGAAATAAAAAACGACCAATTTTAAGCAAAAATAGATCTAACTTTATTACATTCTTGTAAGAACAGAATCTTCTCTTGCTTGAGAAAGACAATCGAGTTTTTGTTGAAACGTCGCATTAGAAGAATGTAATAAAGTTAGATCTATTTTTGCTCAAAATTGATCGTTTTTTATTTCTAATACTTGATTCACGAGAGCGTTTAAAACTATTTGAACAAAAAAAGTAAGAGCTACCTCCCTTATGCCATATTATGGTCGGCTGATGGTCGAGTGACTAGCGCGCTTGGCTATCAGTCACGGGGTCCGGGGTTCGAATCCCAGGGCCTGCTCTCAGAGTGAGGTTTTCGTGGTTTTCCTCACTCCTTGGCAAATGCTGAGAGACAAACACCTTAAGTCGCTCCACGGGCGCAGGCGTAATAATAACTCATGGCCGGCCGATGCCCCCTGTAATTGGCGAAAGCTGTTGGGGGATGTGAAGGCATGAATTATTATTATTATTATTATTATAAACGAATCGTTCCAAACAAGCATTTTCTCAAATTGCCCTAATATTGTTAAAGTTATACCTATCCATAAAAAAGGGAATCCTGAGGAAGTTACTAACCATGGACCTATTGCTCTTCAATCACTAATATCTAAGGTGACAGAAAAAAGTCATGGCAAAGAGGATACTTTCATACATAGATATTTTTTCTCTTTTGAATCCTAATCATCATGGCTTCTGTGAAGGTTTTTAACTATTGAATTAATAATGGAGATATCATTTTAAGCACTGTAATCGATCTTACCAGGCCTTTGATCAAATGGGCATCCGAGGCAAATGCAAAAATTGATTAAGCTCACACCTTTCTGACCGAGAACAGATGGTAAGCATTAAGCAAACTTACTCCGAAAAGATCGTTGCTCAGTTTGGTGTAGCTCAAGCCTCCATTCTGATTCCATACTCCTATTTTCGATATATATAAGAGATTCCAATTGTACATTTGGGTAGGTGCAAGATCAGTTGTATATGCTGACGATATCAGTACTGTTAGTTGTGGAAAGAACATCAAACTGCTATCCCAACGTTGCTCACATTAAATGGATTCTTCAGTACATTGATTTTTGAAGAATGGTCTTACTATTAATCCGAGACGACTATACGTTTTAACAGGTTTCCGCAGGTCACACTGACAAAAGTATATTGGTCAAATTAAAGAACAAATCAATTGAACAATGAACAATAGCCAAACTCCTAGGTGTTACACTTTACTAATTTTTAACTAGAATGAACAATCTAATTTCATTGTTAAAAAATAACATCTCACTGCTTCGTATTGAGAAGGCTACGAGTCATTACGAATATTGATGTATGCAAAGCATTTTATCATAGCATATTTTCAGCAAAAGCTACTGATGGGATTAATGTGTTTGGGCAACATAACTATATATATTGCTACGAAATTGTTGATAATTCTTTATAATTTTTATTAAATTTTTAAATTAAGTCAACACTGTTTTATTCTCCTTTCATACAGTCAGCGTCATCTATTATATTCTCATTTACTCTACAGATATGCTACATCCCATATGTAAGATGGCATGAACAGTGCACAGGTACACTAAATTTACGAAATTTAGTTTTGGGTATACCGCGAACCAAACGGATAATATACCTATTATTTTCAGTCCACCTCGGTACGTGATGAGGTCATGTCACACCACTGCGCCTCCGATTATTATCTTTATATACCTGATATACACTTTAATATTTTGACTGTGAATGTACTAGTTATTCGTTCGTGATGTTCTTATACTACATAGAATCAAAAAGATTTTATTGCAGTGAAATTTATTTATTTCGAGTTAAATAAATATGATTAACAAAGAAATGAATCTTCTTCTGCTCTATTATACTCCAAATAATAATTCCAACTTCAAAACAATCATTTCAGCTCCCAAATGGTGTTCCAACGATCTCACAGCAAACAGGCTCGAACAAAACTCTTCAGAAAGGCCCAAGATTAGAAATACCCCACCCCAAATCTCGAAATCACTGGATTTCCATCGTCTTGGCACTACACACGCAATACTCTCATTCTTGTAAGTAAATTTGAAAAGTTATGGACTTATATTGTGATAGAAATTTAAAATTTCTAGATAATTATTCGAAAAGCAACTACACTCAGGAAAAACCTAAAAATAAGTCCCTCACATTTGTTTTCAACAACTTGATATCTTCTGGGCAAAAAGGACCCCAGCAGCAATGATAGATATCGTTTCCAACGATACGATAGCATAAAAACCCACGTCGAACATTCATCGAAGGAACACATATTTCATAAAAATCCATAGTTACATGCCTTTTTTGAATTAGATACGAAATAAGTAAGTTCTTAGTTTAAATTTTAACATATGTTGACAAAATAAAGAAATAGTTCAAAATACATTTACATAAATAATTTTATAGTTGATATTTGATTCTCAAAGGATCAGCAAAGGCACTCTCTGATAATTCCACTACTTGCATGTTCCTGTATCCTGCCTGCAGTTTTGTCGTAAGTACCTTAATGTATTTTAAGACACCGTCAAGTGCGATATTGAAAAGTACCGGAGTTAATATTCCTACCTGTCTTAATGTTTCCTGTTCTTACGTAATTTCTTGTTTTCTGATAGATGGACGCTATGGTGTTTCCCAAGTTTTCATTTACTCCTGTTACTTCCTGCTGTTCCAAACTTCTTTCCTTCTGACACTATCAAAGGAGAACATCTATAAAAGTTGTATATATGGTGTTATTTACATTCGTTTCTATCAGTTGTTTTAACGTAAATAAATGATCTTGGACTCTTCTTCAATTCCGAAATCCGCTCTGGGGTTCTTCTAATTGGTGTCCAATTATTACTTTTAAACTTTTCTTCAGAATTCGCTCATATAATTTTAACATGATACTAAACAAGGTTATTCCCCTATTATTCCCGTACTCTCTCTTGTTGCCTTTTTGATGTAGAGGTAAGATTACTCTTATTGCCCAAGATTGAGAAATAGGCAACACAACTATGATGGTGCAAAAAAAATTTATTGATTACGTGTTTTACTGGTAAAAAGTAAATTTCTAATTATTGCAAGATAGATCTAGTGGAACAATAGCTACTTCAACTTATACAATAAGTAGTTTACCAGTTTCGTTGTGGCAGCTGTCACATTTATTAATAACAAAATCGTTAAAATAGATATATAATATAATATAAACGAAATACTGTAGCAAATGTTCTAACTGTAATAGTGTAATTTACCCTTAATACTTAGAATATCTGTGACGTATTTAAGTATAATTTTATACTTCGGAGGACTAGATATTCATTTGCCAGCACAATTTTTTTTCTCAGTGTGTTAAAAAGAAACATATTCAAGCTGTTTTCTCAAAATAAATATTTTGTATTATATAACAGATAACTTTTCATTCTACTGGCAAATTTTTAATTATCTGTATAAAGAAAAGATCTCTACTGTAAGATAACTTCTGCCGATCTGGTATATTTTTCGTTAGTTCATCAATTATATCTCTTATACAATAAAGACATACAACCCATATAGGTCTATACTAATAGAAGTTAATTTTGTGGGTATATGCATATATTGAAACAGAGATATAAGAAGTGCAGCTGCCGGCTATCGACTCGATTAGCTGGTAATCAACATTCTTAATAGTAGATAAATATACAAAAAAATATCTACAAATATATAACGCCTATTATATTATTTACCGGATAAGAGGAACTTCTTATTTCTTCTTTAAGAGTGACATCGCTCCGCTCATGCTACATTAATATGGCGACAAGTCGATGACACTGACTGGTTGAGTGTAGGCCGCTTGGGTACAGAGATATTGTTGATGTTATATCTAGATTGTGTTTCTTATAAATTACCAGGTATTCGTATGAGTCTTGCAAGAACTAGTCGGTTAACCTGTCGGCTTTCTCGGATGCCTTTTCGAATTGCTTCTGTTCCTTTTGCTTCTGCACCGATCCGTGGCACTCTAGTTAGTGCTACGCTTTTAAAACGGAAGACTCGTGAACAATGCAGAAATTACCACAGGCGCCGGCCACTTTACCTTTTTCTATGGTTGGAAATGACTGAAATCAATTGAAGATTATGACAGATAAGTGCGGTAGCAGAATGTATTGAAAATATGGCGTTATGGTTATTGTTTTTGTCGGCAAATTGGCTCCTCTGGAGAATGTTTCTCCTACAAAGTGTTTCTAATAATATACAATCTTACGGTAATGCATAAAATGGAATAAGAGCAGTACAACACTTTGCCGTTAGTAGTCATTTTAAGGTATTCTCTTATGCAGTAGGTAGTAATTTTTCAACAGTTGCACTTGTTATGGTGAAAATGACAGAGCGGATCAGGTATTGCAGGTTTATTTTTGTAAATCTGCATAAACTTGTAAACTTCGCAATATACAGTATTAGTTCGTTTACCCATTAATCCATCACGTACTAATAAAATTATTAAAATACATCTAAGTCTAGAGTCAGTACCCTAGTTCAATTCGTATAATTGAAATTTTAATTTTCTTAAATATAATTAAGCAATAACTAATAATTTTTAAATAACATGTATTTTTTTTACAGAGACACATAAATTTTAGTGTTCATTTATTTTGCTTTAGTATATTCCAAAGTCACCACTTTTATGTTAAAGAAGTTATAGACCCCAAATCTAACTTGGTACATGACTTAACTGGCTGCTGACGAGATATTATATAATATGTTTACTTTCAACCTCAGTGTTACTTTTTCATTTTCTGCTAACATCTAATACAAACAAAGCTCTGAATCAATCAAAATATTATTGATAATAAAACTGTGGGACTGATAACACTAAATACTTTTAAACAGCTTACCACAAATTAAATAAATGTTTTCCTGCTTTATAATCAGTGTAATTAGTATGAGGCAATCTTTATACTAAAATTTTTTAGCTCGTGTAGGATTTGAACCCGACATCTCCCATTCACCGGATGGTTGCTCTGCCAGTTGAGCTAACGAGGTGTACGGGCAGCATACAATTTGAATGTCTCAAATACAGATCTTAGAAAGCCGGCAGACCGGCAAATATGTAACGAATGCACTTCTTACAGTTTGAAATCATTAAATAAATCATTTCCTGGGAATCACTGTAATTAATATGAGGTAATTTTTATATTAAAATTCTTGTTTTAATAAAAAAAAACATATTTTTTTTTTACTTAAGCACATGAAAAAACCATAAAATTTACCGAAACTTCTTTTTCCATTTCAAACATCCTAGAAAAAAAAACAGGTAAAACAAGGTTCACATGATTTATCCTGTAAATTCACAACGTTATTTCATGTAATATTTTCTATTTATTACAGTAAAATTACCTCCTGTAAGTTTTTGCAATGATATGATTGCAGTGTGGAACGTTTGTTCCACAACCTTTTATATGTTCTAAGTGACTTTTTAGATAAGATGTCAAAGTTTTCTTGCACCTATTATACATTACTCTGTGTATACAAAAAGTAACAAATGTTATTATTTATATTAGCATATTGCTACGAAACTTGTAGATAAATCTTTTAAATTTTGTTAAGTAAACAACTGTTTTAATTTTACTAAACACCACCCAGAGTCATCTGTAATGCTTTCGATACTTCGTCAGATAAACCAAATCTCAAATAATAGATGGCGCTGAACGGTAAATCCGCCCCCCTCTAACGGTTTTACGTCGATCTGGCTAATACTGCTTATAGTAACCAATATAACATCTAATATTTAAGTATCTTTAATGTGATTGTCTAGTTATTAAATAGTGATGTTTTCTATACGTTAAACTAAATAAAAAAAAAATAATAAATGAAATTAATTTATTGTAGTTAGTTTCAAAAACTCAACAAAGAAATAAATCTTCTAAAGATTTTCTTAGAGTAAGTAGACTCTTTTACTAAATAGATACACTATAATAAGATTTCTATAATCTTAATCCAGACGAATAACTCATATTTGTCGTTTTAAACACAAAAATAAAATTCAAATCTCCCGCCGAATTCCCATCATATAGCCATACACAATTAATCAATGCGCCATCTCAAAAATGTTCGTAAGAATAACACACAGAATCATGTTCAACCTCATATAGCAAAATTTACTAGGTTTTCCGTTTTATAAATCAAAACAGTTATAACCTTGAAATCTCTTGTACGTTATACGCCGATTATGAGTTCAAAAGATGATAAAATCGCTTACTTCTGGTACGGAAAAACTGCTCCAGTATAATCCAAATAATAATTCCATGTTAAAAAAAATCATTTCAGCTTCCACGAAGTCTACCAAGATCCCACAGCCAAAACTGTCTCAAATGTTGTTCTTCAAAACCCCAGGATTAGATGAAAGGCCACCCCAAACCTCGAAATAACTGGATACCCATCTTCTTAGCATAAAACACGTAATACTCTCATCCAAGTAAGGGAATTTGACAACTTTTGATGATTTTTTTTTAGTGATAAATAAAATAATTTCTAGATAATGATTTCGAAAAGCAACTACTCCCAGGAAAACCGAAAAAGAAGTTTTTTCCACATTTGTTTTCAACAAACTCAATATTTCCTAGACGAAAGTATCCCGGTAACTACCAAAAAGAAATCGTTTCCTACGATACAACAGAATTAAAATCGAACATTCATCGAAAGACATACACATGCTATAAAATCCATGGTTACAGGCATTAATTGAAAATGATACGATACAAGTAAGTTGTTAGTAGGAATTATTACATAAATTTACAATAAATAAATAGATAGAAAATACACTTATATAAACAATTTATAATCACATAGTATAACATGGCGATATAAATGGGATATGTCAATAACTTTGGCTAAAAATAGCTAAACATTTAGCAGCTTCGTGCTAAAGAGCCACTGAACTAGTAGTAGACACTATTGGTACTTTTTTCGATAATTATCGATACAAAAAGGTTCAATAGATAATTATCAACAGTTGTTAAAACTAAATGATAGTGCTTATCACCACACATAACCCAAAGTCAACTTACCCCAACGCAACGGTGATTTTAGTATATTATTGTTAGTTTTATTTAACTACATTAACAGGTACTAACATACAAAATTAATTTAGCTTATTTTCGTTCTTTATTTTAGTAGTGGCCATTAATATACGCACAATACTGTATATATTTTTAGCATACTCTGTAGAATCGTTAGGAAAATTTTCAAGCCCTATCTACTTGAGGCAATTAAAGTTCGACTTATTATCTAACTCCATTTATGTTTAATACTCGGTGATTTAGTACAGAATTGTTTAACAAGAAATTTTTGTCATACTTTCACAAAGAAGGTAAATATCGACCGTCTATTAAGACGAAAATCGTTGAATTCTTCTCTCCATAATTATGGTCGGTTTTTGTCTTAATTAAACGTAATGAAGCTATTGAGACGACATTGCTATTTCGTATCGAAAAGAAGTGAATTAGTAATAATTATAAATCAAGTTATCCCATCTGCACTACACAATACAACTACACAAGTGCACTATAGTACATGCATACATACGTGTAGGCACAATAATAGTGTTACCATATAAGTGACCGACCGCGAGCAGTTTGTGCGTTTCATCGCTGCGAGCACGGTCCCAAGAACACATGTAGTAAACCTCCCAGTCGCCTCAAACAGATCGGTGAAAGTTGGAATTGTTGTACGAACAATAATCATCTATCAGACTTTAATTGGAGTAGGTAAATAGCTCGGTATGGATAACACTCAACTATAAACTCTGCCATATATAAATTTTAATGGACCAGTTTCCTTCTTCTATAGTACTAACGATTGTTTTCAAATGGTGATATTCGTGTCGGGCAGTTTGACGTTGGTAATGGCGACCGGTCCTATTTGCAGTGGTTGCGACAGATAAAAAATCTCCCAACAACTAATCAGTGTAAAACTAGTGGTAAAGACAAAAGATTTACTCCGTTCGTTTGACGCTGAAACTGGACGCGTTTTGATGTATTTGAAAGGTGGATGAGATTTTCTTTCCATATAGTTAGAAAGGAGATACACATTCCCTTTTATAACTTCACATAAAACATTTCGAATCTGATTATAAATGAATGGCCCAGAAATATTTGAGAACGCAAACTATACCCTGTAACTACGTAGAAACGAGCATTGATTATTATTCTATTTCAATGCAGACAGGCGAATTAGTAAAGGTAATTAAAACGATGTAATCTTGATTTAAGGCACTCTATAATAGCGATTGCATTTTTAATAACTTACCATTGGCATCATTAATTTATTTCAATCGGTAGCAGCTCGAGTACCTTTCGGGGTTCGAATAGGTTCCATGAATTACACTCTGCACAACAAAAGATGATTAACAACTTTATAAAAATCTGGCCGTAGATAAGCGGCATGGTTATCGTAATTAAAACATAAGATTTAGTTGCTGATAATCGTTTGGACAGTAGTTGTTTGATACTTAGGGGAGTGAAATTAATATGACCATTGAAAGGAATCGTTTATCATTATGACAACAATGTGTAGTTCGAGAATACCAGTAAAACAGGTACCTACGTACGTTTAGATTAGGATATAACAGCAATGTCTTTAGCTAATCTAAATAGCGATTCCAGAAAACATTGGCAATACCTGGAGTTTCCAACTTTCTCTTAATTAATGCGAAATTAATATCATTTATTCATTGTTTAGGCAATACATAAGGATGAATACAGAATGGGTAGTGATAGCAGAATTTTTATTGCGCCTGCGCGCTATAAGAATATTGAACAGTTGACAGCCCAATTTGCTTCTAACTAAATAAAAATTCTAATTCGCAACCCCATTAGCGTGTCCGTACTTAAAGTAACCACTGCTCTGTATACCGATGTGTAATTAGGTATTTCTCGGTATAGGTATACCCAGGGCGGCTACTTTACCACATGTAAATGCACGGCTACGAGCGCCAGTTTACGCTGTGCGCTCACAGATAGCGACAACGGTCAATCTATGAATCAAGTTCACGTACGCAACGTCAAATGGCGGAGTAATTTGTTGTTTACAACGCGTAAATGAAAGAGTCGCGATCATTCCCGATTAAATTCTAGTAGCGCCGAGATGTCGCTCGAACTGTGCAGAAAATTCTGGATGTGGTCGCGCGGTATTTAAATATGACGCTGCGATTGGGTAGCAGTCAATTGTAAAAAGCCAGAACAACCGAAGTCAAAGCGACAAATATGAAGAAAAGTGTGTGCAAATAAATATACGGTGAAAAATAAATTGATAGTGGAAATAAATTAGTGAACGTTAATAAATGAACCGTTATTTAAGTGTTTTATTAGTGATTAGTGATTAATTAGTGTATTTCATTTGATTTTAATTAATTTTAACAGACTTTAAGTGTATTAATAAATTAATTTCATTTAATATATCGCTGGTGTTATTTCTTTGAACTCCGACGACATTTTAATCACCGAAAAACGTTACAATACTTACCCAATAGCCCTTTACTAGTTGTTTTTATTTCCGGTTTTATTTTCTGTTTTTATGTATCTAAATTATCAATGTCCTTAACTATTCTTTGAATGCTTGCGGGTATTTCTGCCTAACTTACACTTCTTGATATCTCCAATTTTATGCAGAAATGACCTTGATTTTCGACTCTTAATTAGGATCGCCTGTATATTTTTTAAGATATTTCTTTTTACTTAGAGTGCTTAAAATGGCAAGCTGTTACTAACCCAGAAGTATAGCGATCGTTAGGAACTAATATACCTACTAATCAAATTAACAGGTGTGCGGGAAAAGCACTGATCAACAAGAACTCGTTTTTAGTTTACCAATATTTCGTTTTATTGTTTTAAAACTTCTTCCAGGGTTATCACTATAAAAATATATCAATCAATAACACGAAACTAAACAAAATGATGTAACTTATATGGAGTTAAAGCAGACTCAGACTTATAACTAAATGACTACAGTACATGCACTTTATGTTGGCGTAAACCCCCCCTCATGGGCATCTTACGTCACCAGCTCGAAGAAGCGGGCGGAGGTCGCTGAACGTAAAGTAATTGAAACTGAATTTTGTACTTTGTATACGAATCGTGAAGATGTTCTCCCGTGCGAATTATAGCGTATCTCCATATTTCTTCGGGTGTGTCTTATTCCATTAAGCACGCCCTCTTGCTATCGCGCATCCGCCAGTTGAAAATGCATGTACCGTAATTTACTAAATATTAACCCCTACCACATTATTAAAGACAATATGGCGGGAATTCAAAAATATAATAACAACACTACATAAAATTGATGCAACACCAATATTATAAAAATATAGGTGATTAAAAACAATAAGAAACTCAAAAAGTAATGATCATGAAAGTTATCAAATTAATAGTCACAATTAAAAATGTTACAATAAATGTAAAATTTTTAGACATCCGTTCTAATATTCATCCAATTGTCAATTTTTTTTTAAATATACCATTTCCAAGAAATGTCTGGCTTGGTTTTTTTTTGTTCCGTGTGTAACTTTGATGATATTGAATATCAAACTTCATTGTGTAATATAAATCCCCACAAAGGATTGTTAAAGCACCAAGTGTCTGATTTAAATTCACATGACTATGGTGACTCGAAACCCTGATAGTTAGCAAGTTAGATTTTTGACCAATATATAAATTAAATGCATCTGAGACCACTCGATTCAGAAAAAAAAAAAACATTGGCCTAGTATAATAAAAAGAGCACTCGACAGTATAAGGTAGCATGTAGTGAGAGGATATAAAGCACAGTGCCGTTTCAAAGAATTATAACCTATATCCAGATTATAAAATGCCATGGAAAGGCAAAAGTAAATTCAGACTACCCGGTATCAAAGTCAGTGATGTTGTCGCAGAAATTTCATTCAAAATGTATTAGAGCATACAGCAAATCGGATATTGCTTTTACAGGAAAAAATAATTCCACATTCCACGGCATATGCAATTTTTGGACGATGCCGAAGTTAGTGGTGCATTCACTTTTAGCTGTAGCTTTGATGGAACAAGTAGTTTATCAGCATATAAGCAAAAGTTCGACACTCCGGTTTACGTTTATTCTCAATGCAGTATCAGCTTGTGGATTAATCATATTCCGAAATCTGTACGCATTCTGTAAATAACTTTAGATCTGAATAGGGAAGAGGTGTACTATCTTTAAGTTTGGTAAAAAGATTTCCAACAATATTATTATTATATCTGGCAATTTGAATGTTTATCATTTTCCAACATGTTAACGATTGCTCTGTAATGGTTCCCATATTCGGAAGCTTGAAGAACTGAACAGTGAACACCATTAACAGGTATACGCTCTCAGCTTCGTTAGGTAGACCATAAAGAATCTTATCAATCAGATGGCGAGGATACCCGTTGTTAATAAATATTTCCAAAATTACATTATATTATTAAAAACGGGTTATATGCATTAAAAGTTTGACAGATATTGGATCACACACGAAGTATCCATCGACATAGTTACCAGATCTGAAAAAAAAAAACATTCAAAATAAAAAAAGGAGGGATTTTTCAGAAGATGTGAAACTTATTTGAATGGGCTATTTGCACAATTTTTGTGAACCACTGTATTATCCTTGGGTGATGATATAAGGTCTGTGTCTGCAACGGATTGAAACTGACAGGAGTACGCGCAAATGAAATTTGCTATTCATTAGAGGTGCGATTTGAACAGCAATTTCGATCTGCGCACGCTCATGACACTTTGCAAACCGCTTCAACGGTTGCAGAAGCAAGCCTATAATTAATTGAAATATTTTTGTTAGTGATTAATAAAAGATTTATTTGCAGTCAAAGTTTAAAATATATTCTGCGCGCGAAAAACGCGATTAATTATGTGTGACGTCACATTATAGTGAACATCAGCACATTAGCCTTACTTACCTATGACAGTTCACAGTTGTATATCGATATGTCAAATATGTTTGATCGTGTTGTTCGATGTTTACTATGAAATGACGTCACAGCGTTCATTAATCAAGTGATATTTAAAGAACTAAACACAATATTTAATGTGGAATTCATTGCTAAAATACTTCTTTTTTGCTTCAATGTTTTTACGTACATATTTTCTCTATACATAAAACCACATTCAATTTATTATTATTAATTCAAGCATGTAGCCCATTTTACTTAGAATGTCAATGTCATTCTGAAGCAAAGTAAAAAAAGAATTAAAATCGAAAATCAAGGTCGTTTCCAGTTAAACCAAAGATGAAAAAAAAATATGTGTCAAAATTGTCAATTTATGTACTATCCTTAATTTTTAAATTTTGTTTTTCTATTGGAAATACTTTAGAAGTTACACAAGTCAGCCGCATTCCAGAAACACCCCTTATATTATTTTTTTTATTTATGAAGCACATTTATGCATTTAAACAAATGCAGCTTCACAAAAATATTGTAAATTAGACTTATTTCTCGGTATTTTTAATGCTATTCAGCGTACACAATATCAATTGTTCACTATCAACTAAACACTCAATATTATTTAAAGTAAACAAAAATACAATTATTGAAATCTTGGAACTGAACTAGTTTATGTAATGAGGTCAATATTTGTATATATTCTGTGATTACAATTTACATTCTAATATAGTTCATTAAATTACATGTATTAAGAGATAATTCGAAGATACTAACAATAAGTTTCAAGCAATTGCTATAACACTATTAATTACCATATTACGGCGGACGTAAAAACCAAAACGTTACTCACGAAAACTTATTCAAAGCCAATGCAACTTTAAGTTGTACTTTACGTCCAGTCGGGGCTAGAGTGCGTAGCTATCTGTGAAATAACCCGTTGTGACGTTAATTCATCGCTTGTTCTTGTCCTTGCATTGTCAATAATAACACCACAACAGTTCAGTGTGCCAAGAAATACTGATAAATCGGCAACAGAAGATAAAAAATAATGAATTCCTTTAAATTACATTGCGGATATATGTGCAAGTTTATTATAATACTACTAAAAATGTCTATTTTTAAAGAGTGCAACGGTTTATGTGGGAATAGTTTCTCTCGTGCTAGTGCCCTTATTTTTACCGATGGAATCCAAGAAAATTATTTAGCTGACAAGTGCGTTAGGGATTTGCCCATAGAGAAATTTCAACTGTTGTCCAGTACAGAAGTCATCTATCCAGAAACATTCAGCAATCTATTTCAACTACGTACTATAGAAATGAATAATTGTGCTATTAAAAAAGTCGAACCTGGATTCCTAAAAAATACACCATCCGTAGAAACTATTAAAATGGAACAAAATATTCTCGAGTCGATTGGACGGTATACGTTTGAAGAAATGCGATTGAAAGTTTTAGATGTGAGTACGAACATTATCCGACAAATAGATGCTGGAGCCTTTCAGAATGCAAATTTTGAATACCTATGTTTAAGTAACAATAAACTTACTCGCATTGATCCAGGATGGTTCCAAAATACGACGATCACTGCCTTGTCTATGTCACACAATTTGGTTACTGATCTCGATGAAAATACGTTTAGCGGAATTAAGGGAATAAAATCTTTGAAATTAAGTTACAATAAAATCCGGACCATTCATAGGAAGACATTTTCCTCGATGGAGGCATTAGGAATTGTGTACCTGCCCGGTAATTTGTTAGACACTGTAAATTTTGAGATAAGGAATAGTTTAAACAATATCGACATTAGTTTTAATAAAATAAATTATCTACTTCTCGACGATTATGTTCCTTTATGGATAATGTCAATTTACCCTAATCCCTTCGAGTGCGCATGCTTGCGAAGGTTTTGGAAATTCACCAGCAAGAAACAAATTCAGTTGTGGGACACAAAGAGCTTGAAGTATCGATGGAAAGAGGAATATCCGTTGTGTATTGCTAAATATAATGCTTGTTATCCAGAAAGCCAAACATATAATGATGTTGAGGCTGATTATTTTAGAGCTATCGACTACGATCGCCTTGGCCGACCGAAATACACTAAAGAAGATGATTTTGTTGATTTAGGCATAGTTAACTAGGCAGATAAAAAGAAACGTTCCCTATTTATATCAGCTTCATCGATTCATATATGTATTGTATTTCATTTATAATTAGAAAAAATGCATGATATCCTTCCCTTCCGCATCCGTTGCTCTTTAGATTCTTACCCTGAAGTTCTATAAATAAATTTGCAGATTATAACATACCATCCAATCATTCAAAATGTACTTTGTGTGTTTTATGGCTTCAAACATGAAATATATTTATGTATCTATATTATTTTTATAATTATACAGTACTAAGAATTTATTATTTGTTTTATTGCGCAAATTGCATCTCAATTATAAGAAGCTGACAGAAATAGGTAGGTTATCACATCATGGGAACTTCTTAGACATGCTGTTGTACGGTCGCTAATACAATCTACTATCTGCCACTTTCTTCCGACCACCGATCTTCTTCAGTTACATGAAACTATAATTTGGAATTCCATACCAGCAAGAATAAATCCACAATTTGCACTAAATAGTAAAGAATATTTATACTATAAAAACAAACTGGGCAATATTTTTTTTACAATTAGGTAGGGACAATAATTATTACGCATATTACAGTATCAAGTAACGTAACATGCACAATTAGAAGAAGATTGCTTGCTTTATAATAATATTCTTGGGTTTAGACTGCAACGGTACATTGCGACAAAAGTAAATATGTCTTCCCAATTAATGAGTGCTAAGGTACTACAAAACCCAAGTAGAAAATGAAATAATTAAAATAACCAAGTAACGATCTCAAAAATGAAATCAAATATTAAGTTACGTGAAAGACTTTGCAAGTGTTGCTAAAAAACTGAAGCATCGGATATAAAATAGCAGTTATTATCTATTAATTAATATGTATATTTTCAG
This sequence comes from Cetonia aurata, assembly GCA_949128085.1. Lineage (NCBI taxonomy): Eukaryota > Metazoa > Arthropoda > Insecta > Coleoptera > Scarabaeidae > Cetonia > Cetonia aurata. The sequence goes on from OX421885.1 coordinate 9,045,121, forward strand.
AAATGAGCTTTTTTACTACCTATTATTACTTCAAAATAGAAGGACATGTGAAATTAATGTCCGATGCCTAAAGAGTAGCTAGATAATCCTGTGTAATCTCTTTTCTGTAACACATCATATTTCTGTTACTATATCCGTGTTTTCCATGTTGTGATGTTTGACCTGGATAATCAATATAACATTATTTATATTTAATCTTGTAGTCATTATTCCTTGTGTTCAACTTATTCTGTTTAGTTTTGGTGTTATCAAAAATATTTAATTTTTTATGTTCCTATAGTAAAACATATGTTTGTTTTTTTTTCAATTCCAAGAATACGATTTAATTTTTCTGAACATTTTTGAACATAACCAATTTATGATGTTTCCCAATTATGCTAGAGTAAATGCAAGCAGTGTCATACTAATTACTAATTATATAACCTAATCTTTGACTGTATTTTTAAAGTGGTTACTTGGTTACTCCTGGGCTTCAATTGTAATTATTTAATTTTTCTCTCGATTTTTGATCCGTGTTTGTTTTCATATATCATTTTTGTAACTTTTATAAAAATACTATAAGAACAAATTCCCTAAAAAATCGTTGCATTTAAGCTATCATCAGCTGTTTAAAATGTTTGTTTTGTCAAAGTTGAATTTATGTTTATTATTGACACTCTCGTTATGGGCAGAAATTCCTTTTTTCCAAATATTGTTATGATTGACCAATTGTTACACGCTGTTAGAATAAATACAATTTATAAAATAGAACGTCAGGACTGTAACAGCATGTATATTGGTCAATCAAAACAATATTAAAAAAAGTATGCCCATAAATATAGTGTCAATACAGGTAACTATAGCACAAAAACACTAACAAACCATGCAATTGATAATAAACATGAATTCAACTTTGACAAAACACAAATTTTGAACAGTGAAAATAACTACTATAAAAGGCGATTCAAAGAAATGTGGCAAATTAAAAAACATAAAAATATTGATAAAAACGATATAAGGAATTTAAGCAATATCTACAATAATCTCATAGTAATGGTAAATCAAAATCCATCATAAAATTAAAACCTCTTAACATAATTAGGGAAACGATCAAGATCGATTACATCTTATATTTATACGTAATTTGTGTTTTGTGTTTATTTTAATACGATTTACTAATGATACAGCGATAGAAAGAATTAGGATTAAGGTATAAATGTAAACAATGCTTCATAGAAGAAATACGCAGATAGGTTTTGTTTTGAAAATAGTAAAAAGGTATATGAAAATAAAAAGAATTTTAGCACTTGAAATTGCACATTTGTGTAACTATATCCAACTTTACAAATAAGTGTACTATGTTTAAAAAATGTATTGACAAGTACTTTTCTAGTATAACTTTATAATTCCAGATCGCAATATCGAAGGTAAATAATTACATACATTAAATTATTTATTTATTTGCCCAACAGTAAAACACCAATAACAGGCCAAAATTTACATATGTATATACTTATATATATGAATATATACTTAATTAAATTAATTTGTACCTACATATACAGAAGTTTGATTCATAATAATTAATAATCATAAAAACCATTAGCGTACATGAAAAATGTCTTCATAATGACCGTTAACTAGCTTACAGACATTAAATAAAGGAGCTTTTAATAGTAAGTTAGTTCTGGGCGTCGGTCGGTAGAACAAAGGTTGATACAAATCTAGATGGGCGGGAGGGAACGTGTATATTAAGCTTAGAGAGAAGGTGACTGCTATCTATAGTTCCATGCAGAAGCTTCCAAGCAAAGGTAGCACAATGCGTTTGTCTTCGGTCGGTGAGCGATTTATAGTTATGGCGACTACGCAAAGAATTGTAGTCAATGCCTTTTGCCGGGCACTGCTTATCAATTTTAAGGAAAAGGTATTTTAGGATGCGGCGCTGTATTTTTTCAATATCCAGCTGATGTGCGCAACATGTGAAAAGAAGAGAGCTCTCAAAGTATTTAAGTCATGGAAATCCTTCGTGTTTAGAATAATAAACCCCAATCGTTTAGAAGCCAACGAAGGATAGATGATTAATATGATCTCTAAAACTCAATGCTCCGTCAAATATTACTCCTAAATCCATGAACGTGTCAACTCTGGATAGTGCTTGTTCATCAATGTGATAAGACGTTAGAAAGCTTTCGGTTTTTCGAGTGAACGTGAGTGCCTGACATTTAGTGATGTTTAATTTTAATTTGTTTATCTTGCACCATTCTGAAATTTTGTTTATGCTACTTTGCAAGAGATGACAATCGCTATCGTTGCTAATAGATGAATAGATTTTTAATGATCAGCATAAGCTAGTACAGGACACTGAAGATCGCGATGAAGATTATCAATGTACAGAACAAACAGCAAAGGTCCCAGATTGGAACCTTGTGGCACACCAGACGTAGAAGTAAATGCAGTAGAGTAATATCCGTTATAAAAAAACTTGGTTACATCGATTAGTTAAGTAGCTATTCATAAGTTTCAGGAAATTTGTGGAAAAGCCAAAGGCACTAAGTAAAATGCCATGATCAACGGTGTCGAAGGCACTAGAGAAGTCAGTGTAGCCGACATCTACCTGTCCCCTATTGTCCAAAACTTCACTAACTTATTGCGTGAGTGTCACCAAGTTCGTCACAGTCGATCGGCCAGGCAAAAACCCATGCTGGAGTTCAGAAAGATGCGATTTTACATTATGGTAGATGCGCGAATGTATAACATTTTTAAAAAATTTTGCAAAATTAAGGAGTATTGAAATGGGTCTATAATTTTTTAGTACCGAGGCGTCACCTTTTTTGTAGACTGGTATCAACCGAGCATGCTTCCATGTGTGAGGAAAAGTACCAGTACGGATGGATAAATTTATAATAATTGACAAGGGTTTTGCAAAAACAATTCTGCCGTCACGAATTAGAAAGCCCATCCTCGCCAGACGTGAACTTCTCAGGAAGCTTTGCCATTATCGCAATCAACTCATCGTCAGTTACAGGGAGCAAAGAGAAAGATGGTAGATTTGAATGATTTGAATTAAATAATATCAGCTAGCTTTTTCTTTTAAATTGTAGGTATATCCAAACAAATTAAGCAATCCCACAACAATGCTTTTGAAAGTGGAATAAAAAAATCCCAAAATGAAAACAGTTTTAAATTAATTATAAAAAAAAAGTTACCGGCGTCCGCAAATAAATATAAAATGGAATAAAACATATGTATTATTTGAAAATTAACAAAACCACACTTTACTTTATATCTAGATATTATATATACTAGAGTCGGTTGCAATACAGAATGATAGATGACGTCATATGCCCAGTAAACGAATATTGGTAATAGTAATAGCAATTATTATCATAGATTCAAGAAATATTGACGGTCTAAGAAATAAGATTTTAACCAATCCAAAGCCAAACCTCTAACCCCGAAGTCATGCAACTTAGAAAGCAAGACAGAAAGGTTAACGCAGTCAAATGCCCTGCTCACGTCACAGAAGACAGCAGCAGGACACCCTCCCGCCTCAAGGAACCTCAACACCAGAAAAGGCAAGCATAGCGGTTGATGTCGACTTGTTCTGACAAAAATCATGTTGACTAGGATCCAAAATTTTAAAAGTAGTAATAAAATATAACAACCGGTTTAAGAAAGCATATTAAAATATTTTTGAAAATGAATTTTAAACTGTACTGTGTATGATTCTCTAATCTAGATATATGATAATCGATCTTCGTTGCTAAGCAACAACCAATGGTAGCCTGATTGAGAGACAACAAGTATATACGGACTCTACTTCTCAGTACCTTTTAAATTATTCAGTCTCTAGTCTAGTATGCTTTATCAACCGGAATGTATCCACTAAGTAAATACAAAAATGTTAAGTACCTTTATTGGTACTATAACCTGCTACCTTTTATTTATTATAGTTATAATAATTCCTAAAATTTTATTCTATTGAACCCTCTTACAAATTACCATTAACGATCGCTTCTTTTTTCCAAATTGTTTAAATAAGGATAGGCTTTTAAGTAAATATTTACTTAATTTCTAACACTTTGGGTTAGAGATTCCTTAGCAAGAATGCCCACTTGATGGGCTACAAACGACGTCCGTTATTCTCTTAGATACCTGAAAGAACATATAATAATAAACTCAATCAAGCATATTGTAGGATATAGAAATAAATACCTACGTATATACAAAACAATTACTTCTTGACGATACTTGATTTTCCTTCTTTTTGTTTGCAACCATGGTTATACAAACTTAAAATCGAGTCGGCTGTACGATCGTCAGAAGGACTTGCGAGCATATAAAAGTCGTCTCCGAATCGGAATGACCACTACTACTCTACTCTGGTATTTAAGTTAACTCATTCCGAAAATAAGAACGCGGGATAACAAAGAGAAATAACCGTAATTAAGGAGATTTTCTCTTTGAACCGAACCGTAATCAACTATGCAAGGTGACATTTGTGACCACTAAACTATCTTGTTTATTGTTTATTAAAATGTGGACGGGGACGTTTACGCTTTACATTTTACAGTGTTATATCTCTTCTCTCTACATGCTGTTTACTTTTATAACGGTTTCCACGTACACTCGATTTTATTACCCCTATTAAAAATATGATTATTTAAAGCGTAATGCAAAAATAAGATCATTAATGTATGGATGGTAGGAGTTCTCAAGAGCTGATGCCTGCCTGCCTTTACGTTTACGATTCAGTTTAATGACATGGCTTTGCGGTAAAGGAGATTGCTGCCTATCTGACATTAGACAAAGTTCAAATTTATAATTTAACCTTATCGATTTTATTTGTCCTGCTTTTCGATGATCTTCGGATTATTGAAATCTACATAAGTAGTAATAAACCTTTAATAAGTATTAAGCTTTTCTAATGCGTTTTTGGTTATAAATTCCACATATTACATTGTGAACAGAAATCATTCTTAAATTCTATGGGAATTTACATGAATACTAAATTCTTGAATATCAAGGATTATAAAAGTAAAACTCCTAATTAGTTTCGATTAACTGAAATGTATGTATTAGAACCAGGGAATTAATTTATATTTCGGCGTTGATGAATAATTCTTACCTATCGAAATTTTTATCCAAAAACATGGTGATGGCTTTTGTTTTCGATAACTCCAGGAATAATATATGGGGCTTTTTCACACTATAGCATAGATAAAAATATATTCTTGGTTAGGATAAGTTTTTGTTAATAATAATATCAATTTGTTGCCCAACAGATTACTAATCCAATTACAGAGCAATGCAATTATATAGAATTATGACTGATTAATATAATCAATCCAGAAAAAAAAATACAAAAAGAAATTAAGAAAAATCCACTTAACTAAGCAAAGAAACTTAAATTTAATACATAACTTAGGGGGGAAAGTAAAAGGAACTGCTAAATACAAAAATAATTTAGAATGAAATCAAGAAAAATCCACTTAACTAACTATAAATCGATTCAAACATTCACCTACAGCAATTTCAAAACCACGATGCGTACTATTGAAGATATCAACCTGTCTAGTAATCCTGTTGTAATTGTCACACATAACGGAAATGGGGGATGCGCATAGAATATTAGTATGAGGAAAAGGTAAATAAAAAGTGACAGTAGGTCGGGGAAGGATTCGCGGGACAAAGAAATTAAGTTGTTGTAGGATTGACGGACAATCCACATTATTGTGCTAAACATTAAAAAGATAAGTAAGGGAGGCAGAAATTCTACGAAAAGAAAGTGACGGAACATCAAAACGTGAGAGAAGGACGGCGCCGTCAAAGTTTCTGGGGGGATAAATATGATCAGTTCGAAACCACAAATATTTCACCAATCTTCTCTGCACAAGTTGCAATTGTCTTTTATAAGTAGTATAATAAGGATACCATATTAGGCAGGCATATTCCAAGCGTGAGCGTACCAGGGAGTAGTAAAGGATTTTCTGGGATAGTGTATTGGAAGAGGATCTGCAATTTCTAAGGATAAAACCTAACATTCTCCTAGCTATCTAAGTAACTTCATCAACATGATTCGAGAAAGTTAATTTAGCATCAAAAAGTACTCCAAGATCTCTAACCGAGTTGACACGTTGAATAGGAGTATTGCCAATGTGGTAGTTATACGTCATAACCAATGACCTTCTACAAAAACTGATAACTTTACACTTATCTATATTCAAAGGCAGATTATTTTCATCACACCACCGATTTACACTAACAAGATTCGACCGAAGAAACTCGCAATCATTTAAACTAGATATAGAGCGATATATTTTTAATTCATCAGCAAACAGAAGGAAGTTTGCGCTAATACGTTCAGCTAAATCATTGATAAAAATAATAAATAAAAGTAGTCCAAGATTGGAGCCCTGAAGTAGTAGTAAGATGAAAAAAGATTTATAAGCGAGATGCCAAAGTATAATATTATAATGCAAGTAATTACCTTCATAAGAAAAATAATATAATGTGTTTAATACTATCAACTAAAAATATTTGATGCTTTTATTAAGCCACATTATAGCAAAGTTTTGCATCTCATGGGCAGAAAGCATGTTAAATAAATTGCACTGCTGAAATTTCCTCCCTTATTTCACTATTATATTTCATGCACTTTGTTTATAAGTACAATATTTGTAAGAAAAAATATTTTGTCATGGGAGAGTTACCTAATCTGGGGCCTTCGGACATTCTGCACTTCTTAAAAAGAATCGGACCAGCTGTAAATACAGCGAGAAGAGGGGACACAATAGATCTTTTAGGTCACAGTGTACTATCACCCTAATATCACACATACATACAAATACAACAACAATAAAAATGTACAACAAATTACCGAAAAACATAAAAGAATTACCGTACCACAAATTTAAAAGTGAAATAAAACAGATTCTGAGGAAGAAAAACTAATAGTTAAAACCTAAACCACGATTTGAAGAAAGAAGGAGGCCCTCAACACCGTTAGCCCGAGATAGTAGCTCCCGAGGCGAGGATGAGGGATGGAGGAGCAGCAATGCTACAGATATATACATATAAAACATACATTATGTAGCTGTGTATCTATTGTTTTGTTGTTCGTTTATTGTAAATAAAATAAATAAAAAATAAATTATGAAGCCAGCTACTTCCGGAATATAAAATCATGCTGCAGGAAGGATTCAGAAAAAGTCAAGGCGTTAGGAATTGGTTCAAAAGTACCGCTATACTATTCATGTTTTTTTTCCCTAAAGTGTCTTAACAGCTTTAACTCTTTTCTTTTGTTCGTGACAGTTGTTTATCAGTTATTCCTAATTTCCTTCTTTGTTGTAACTGACATTTCCTTCTGAAGTTGATGACATAATTGTGTAATTGTTTTATTACACAGAAAATATTTATTTGAAAAGGACAAACAATTTATTATTATTGCAGCAATTGTATTTTCATAGTTATACATAGAGTGAGAAAAATCAATTAGTGATATCCATTTTTGGAAATGCTATAACAATATTCGTAAATAACCTCTATACGAGACTGAATATGTGAGCGCTACGCAGTTTAATTTTAATAATAATAATAATAATAATAATAGTCATTTTATTATCCAACAGGCATCGCCCATTTACAGGATAATATATACAATAAATAAGGTATACACAATACATAGAAAAAGATAAGTAGAGTACAAAAAAAAAAATAATAATAATAATAATAAGAAAAAGAATCAAATCCAATTAAATAAATCGTCTTCTTGCCTATTAGCCACCTTCGAAAGCGTATAAGTTGGCGCTCGTCTCATGATGTCTGTCCTCGCAAACGGAACAAGAAAAGCACTGTTATGTCTTGAGCTCAACCTTGGCACAGAAAAATTCATACGTTGAAGAATGAAGGGGCAATCTATGTTGTTGTTAAGTAGTTTCCGGAGAAATTTCTTGTAGATCTCCTCCCTTCTCACGCTTAATGCCAACATGCCATGTTTTTGTAGTAATTCGTCCTGAGGGACTCGTCTCTCAGGATAGATTCCATCAGATTTATATGACAAAAATTTTAAAAATCTACGATGGATGGTATCTAAATATAGAGAGTCACACGCATACAATGGATTCCAGATCAACGCAGCATATTCAAGCTTACTCATAACATAGGCATAATACAATGTCTTTAAGAGGGAAATATCTTTAAAGTATTTAGAGATACGTATGATAAAACCAAGAGATTTCATGGCCGCAGAACATATGTCAATGATATGAAATCTGAAGGTAAAGGTACTATCAAAAAGTACACCAAGATCCCTATATTCAGACTTGCGAATTAAGGTGCTACCTTTGATGCTATAATTCGATAAGTATGGGGAGGATGAACGAGTATAGGTGAGTACACAACATTTTTCAACATTTAATTTAAGTTTGAAGTTGTCACACCAATCAACTATTGTATCCAGTGCACGCTGCAGTCGACATGCATCATCAATAGAAGAAATTTCCGAGAATATTTTAATGTCATCAGCATAAGCAAGTATAGGGAGATCAATTTGCGAAAGCAGATCATTGATGAAGAGCACGAATAACAGGGGACCCAGATTAGAGCCTTGCGGTACGCCAGAGGTAAGAATAAAACTATTAGAGCTGTAACCGTTATAGGTGACATAACATTTACGCTGTTTTAGATATGATCCAAGCAAACGTACAGCAGATGGAACAAAACCCAAGCAACTCAACTTGACGAGCAGGATGCTATGATTGATCAAGTCAAAAGCCTTAGTCAGATCGGTGTAAATCACGTCCACCTGTCCGCGTCTGTCCAAGACCTCACTGATGAATTGAGATGTTGATGCAAGGTTGGTAACTGTAGATCGACCTGAGATGAACCCGTGTTGACAAGGGGAAATGCAATGGTAGGTGGAACTATAAATACGATCATACAGCGCCTTCTCATAAACTTTCGCAAAATTGGATATAATAGAAATGGGCCGATAATTAGTAAGAAGTTCCCGATCACCCTTTTTATGCACTGGTACAATTCTTGCGGTTTTCCAGCGTTCTGGGAAGATACCAGATGCGATTGAGAGATTAATGATGATTTTGAGAGGATATGCAAACACAAATCTACAGTCACGAACTAAATAACTGGGTAACATATCATCACCTGCGGAGCGTTTGTTAGTAAAGGTAGCCATTAAAGATATTAGTTCATCTGTAGTAACTAAAGGAAAGGAATGAGGTAAAGAGTCAAGTGCGATATTAGGCAATGCAGTGTCATGAGACGAAGTAAAAGAAGAAGAAAATGCGTCCGCAAAAGCATTGACAATATTATTTGGATCAGTGTAGTCATTCCCACACCCATCATGCAGCCTTCCCGGAATCCGCGTAGACCTATTCTTTGTATGAAGAAATTCCCAGAGTTTCGAAGGTGAGGATTTTATAGAATTTTGGATTGTATTGAGATAATCAATGTAAGTGTCACTTATTTGATCCTTTATTATTGCTCTGATACGTTTAAATTCATTGTAATAAATAACATTTTTAGTCTTAATCCATCTCCTATGATAGAAATTTTTGGTTTTGAGATTCAGAATGATAGCGGATGTAAACCATGGAGGATAGTAGTTATTAGAATGAGATCTAGAAGGTACATACTGATCCAGCGTATAAAGAATTATAAAAAGCGTTCAATGCTTCATCCACATCTGTATAGTCTTCAAGATAGGACCAATCACAATTGAAAAGGTGATTATACAGTAATGGGTAATTAGCTTTGTCGAAGTTGTACCGCAAATTATTGGCAGAAGGGAATCTTACCGAAGAAGAGGCGTGCGTAAAATAAAATTCAATGTCCAGGCTAGGATGATAAGGATCTTCGGGTACAAGCGGCGTTTCTGATTGCTGAACTTTAAAATCATGGTTAAAATTGGATATAACAAGATCCAGCCTCCTTCCATCACAATTCTGAACATTATTGTGTTGCCTAACATTAAGAGCGTCCAAAAAGCTTTGAAAAATTACACTTTTCCTGCATTGCAAGCGATCCAAGCAATACAAATTAGGTACATTAAAATCTCCAACCAAAATAAATAGTTTCCCAATTAAGATAACTTCAAGAGCTGATGTAAATATTTCAAGTTCATCTAATGATATATCAGGAGGCACATAGACAAGCGCAACACAAAAAGAAGAGCCACCAATAAAGCATTTACAAAGTACTAAATCTACAAGGGGTACCAAACTAGTAATATGGTCAGTATCAACGATACTATAAGTAAGATGATCTTTAAACGCAATTAAAACACCACCACCTTTGGAGCGATTAACAGTGATAAAATTTCTATCTTTACGTACAACATTGTAAGTATTGTTAAAGAGTTCACCATCAAATACTGATTCATTTAACCAAGTTTCCGTGATTAGCAGTTCAATAAATTATTATAAAAAACATGAGTTTTAGTATTTAGTCCTCTAACATTTTGGTAATACAATGTATATGGAGTAGAAAACCTGTTGGATCTGTTTAGTTTCCCGAAACAGATTCAATATGAACAATTGTTGGTATACCATTTCGATATTTAATTCTTAAGTTAGTCTCCCCCCCAGAAGTGCGCTCAGCCAGCACCGACCTAACAGCCTTAAACGCAGCTCTCTGCTTAGGAGTGCGATCAGATGAAACAGATAAACCAGCAAAACGCCCATCAGTTTTGATCTTCTTAAATTTGCGGAGAACTTTAAATACATCATCCGGCGAGGAAAGACGTACACGAATTGGTCTTGAACGATTTAGTTTGGTAACATCAAATTTTCCCAGTCTCGTGGGCTTTACCCGGTCAAACTCAACACCCACTTGCTGAAGGACACTCTGCACTGTTGTTGCATCCTTCTGAATCTGTTCTTGTTTAGAATTTGCCTCCTCAAGGCTGCCATAAATGATAATATTTTGGGAGCGCATGTTTCTATCCAACATTTCACTAAAGATCTCTTCAGTAGAAAGCATAACTGAAGTATTAGAAGGTACTGCATTGCCAGTACTATTCTGCAATTCCGTGAATCTCTCATTCAAATTTTTTATCTCCCTTTGTAAATCATTTACAAGTGCTATCAATTTGGGAATTTGGTTAACACTTTGCTCACATTCAAGACAAATGTATTTAACCCTACGCCTAGCATTAGGTCTTAAAGTAAAGCATTTAATCTCGGCATCAGATAACTCGGAGCACACAATATGAATAGATCTATCGCATACATCGCATTTAATGAATTTATCAGTTATTTCATCAATTAATAAATTACACTTAATACATGACATATTTTAACAACAATTAATTCCTCAATAACAGTGATTATGATAAATAAGTATGAAAAATGTATTGATATTACGGGGAAAAAGACAGGGACACACTTCACAACGACCGGGCCGATAGCCGTTGACTAACAGACAAACAAGAGGGCCGCGGAATAGGATGCCAGGGAAGTGAAAAACAAAAGGAAATATCAATACATGCAAAACTATTACGATTGTTACTCTTACTATTGTGTTAAAATAAAAATACCGGCAATATTTAGGAAATGCAAAACAATAGAATAGAATAAAGTTTGAAATAACTAAATGGACAAAAATACAGCACTATGCGGAAACATGCAGATGGAGAGTAAAAAAAAAAAGAAAAAGCAAAAAGATAAAAAGAAACTCACGTAAAAATTCACCCACAAGATTAAATAAAACTAAATCAGAGTGTAACTATCACACAAGAGAAATCCGATTCAACTGGAAAGCACTCAGAGATTAAGATTGTACGTGTATACACTGCGACAGTCAGTGAGAGTGTTAAGGATCACAAATAATTATTATTACATCAATATCAATAGATGTTGCTGAACGTTGCTGTTAAACCAAAGACAACAGTGTTGATAAGTTAATGCATACATACGTGTGCACACAAATGCTTTAAAGCTATTTTGGGATTTTTTCAATTAAGTACAAATACAAAATTGCTATTAAATAACTCGCTTTGGATATGTTTATATTACGAGCCATAAATAAGCGTACCAACATTGTTAAATTAAGGACACAGTAAAATACAACTTGTTTCGAAATCATAGAATATTTTAGGGATTTTTGAAGCAGAATTGAAGAGAAGAAGAGAGAGGGTAGCTCATATCGCAATGAACTGAAGACATAAAAATACGGAGAGATGGAGAAATCAATTTACTCTGCCAGCAGTTGGCATTTTATGTTAGTGTTACTAGTAAAAACCTACGTTTTATATTTTTGGTGGCTATACGTAGGTAGGTATAAGTGTAATTATAATATAGACTTTGCTATAAATGGACGTGGGATTTGTATGCACGAAGAAACATACCATATCTAATATGCAATCAAAAATTAATAAAAGAAGAATTTACTTTCTGTTTCAAATTTCATTTACAAAAACTGCGAAAAAAGTAAAAACGAAAAGACGAAATATTAAACGAATTAAGATTTTAAATTAACAATACAACATATGAAATGAGAGAAAATTAGAATTTAAAAAATAAATCTTGGCCCAAATTTAGCCGCCTTTCATTTCTCTTCAAAATATTTTTAATTCTACTTGAAATTAAACAATAGTAATTAATGTAATATCGTGCTTTATATTTTATTTTTATTTATACATTTTTATTAAAGGCAACACCGAAAGGCCACCGACGAGGATGCAGATTTTTAAAGAAAAATCTAATTCTGATTCATCCGTGAAATGCGAACACGTTGCCACGCTTCCTTTCAATCAATCGAATATTCAGGATTTGTCAGAAACTATGAAAAAGGATATACGGCACGATATATATCAAGTGTGCAGCAAAATTTCGGAACGCTGGAAAAAACGCTTCATATCAAAAAATGGTGACTGGTTAAAAGAATGAATCAAACTACCACGTAATGCCTTGGCGGATACCATATTACTCAGCAAATCTACAGCAACAAGAATACCTGAAGTTTCCTTTGACGAAAGCAGCGAGAGATCAAAACGTAGAAAAACTGCAGAACTGCGTGAAAAGTTTAAAACAACTGAACTTATTTATGCAACTCAAGTAAGTTTGAGATTCTCTGGAGAAAAGGATTCTGCAAGAGTATTAATGGAAGCTACCAATACAACACGTGCTTCCAGAATAAGAAGAACATGGTCAAAGGAAGCATCTATAACACCGTATTCTGCAGATGATGCATTGTCCTTGTGTGTTACAACAAACTTGACAAAGAAATACTACATTACAATAGGATCTCAGACCAAAGCTGGACATACTAATATATATCCTAGCTACCACCATATTAGAGCTGCCAAAAAACGATGCTATCCTGGTAAGGAATCGATTACTATTACGGATACTTTGGCGGATCGTACATGTTTAACATTACTGGAAACGTAAGAGCCTGTGATAGAATCTTCGTCAGAAAGTTCTTTGGAAATGACGATGATATCTAAATGGGGATGTGACGGAAGTACTGGACAAAGTTCAAAAGTTATGCAAGGTAGTTTATTACTTCGTTTGTGCCACTATAATTGTTTACCAACATAGGAAACCTAAAAACAATCAATCATCTGGCAAAATCCACGTTCTTCTTCAACCAGGTATTCTAGGCCCTTACGGATGCAGTTTTTAAAGGAGACAACAGCTATTTCTCAACAAGAAATATCATACATAGAAGACCAGATAGCTAAATTAATACTTACACAAACCACTGTTCAAAATAGAAGTATTTCCGTTACGCACAAAATGACCATGACAATCGTCAGCTGATAAATATGCAACGCAGCTGCTGAGACAAAATCTGCACAAGTATGTTTCGTTTGTAAAGCAACGCCAAAAGAGGTGAACAAAAGGTGAGAAACCTACAGATTTGGATTATCCACATTGCATGCTTGGATTAGGTTCTTACAGTGTTTTCTGTATATATCATACATGTTGTATATCAAAAAATGGCAGATATGTGCTGTAGATATTAAAAAATATTGTCGAACTAAAGCAAAAAGCTGCTCAATTCCTATTTAGGGAAAAATTTGGTTTGATTATTGACCAGGTAAGACCAGGAAGAAGCGGTACAACTGATGGGAATACAGCCAGACGGTTTTTCGCCCATTATAAAGTATCAGCGGAGGTAACTGTTACGAAGTAGCGTTAACGAAGACCTTATTTGACGATCGGGAGTTATATTACAAGCCTAGACATCCGGCTTTCATATCAACGCAAGTGCGTTTGATAAATATGCCGATAAAACGGCAAACTTTTTTATAGACCTGTATCCTTGGTTTTATATACCGGCAAGCGTGATCATATCATGTTATATTGAAAATGAATCTTTTTCACTTCCAGATATCAATTCTTACATAAATCCAACATATTTGAATATAATGTGTATGCCATATTGAATTCGTATTTTGTGCAATCTTGATGTCAGTTTTGTAATCAGTGGACCTCGAAAACCTTAATATAACAACTTTTGTTCCGAGTTCATTTTGGGTTTTGGCCAGGTTTTCGGCATTTTGTCCCACTGTGAGGCGTTACAAAATCTAATTTGTTTATCATGAACACCTGAACTTCACAATTGGCGCGATTCATTCATTCAATTTTTGCCTTAAAGCTGTAGCCGCTTTTGAGATAATGAAGACAAAACCTTATATAGTATTGCAACAATATAAAAGTTAAAACAGTATTGACTCGTTTGTTTTCAAATGATAAAAGAGCTTGTGCTATAAGGAGGCTTCCTAGAACTCGCCTTATACATATTATCGTTGCCAAAATGAAAATACATTTACGTCGCACTACCAAGGTAGAACTAAAATTGAATTTCTTAGAAATAAAATTGAAAAAAGAAAATAGATAATAACGTAAGCTTAAAATATTAACGCTCAATAATATTTTTTTTTTTAATTCGTAATGGTGGGACAACTAAATTCTAACTATTCTAAACTAACTATTTTAAAAATATAAATTAAAATGTAGAATAGACAGCTTTAAAATCCAAACGACTGTAAACACTTTTGCAGATATACAAAATTTTGTTTTCATCACGTATTTACAGTAAGATTTTATATATGTAATTTAAAGCACTCTATATGAAAGAAAATATGTATGTAGTACATCGAAAATATCAAATTTGATAGGGTTGTATTCGCAAGGATATATCTGATATCAAAATGCATAGCAGAATCCATTTGAACATCAAGAATCTAAGTCTTTGTGGCAATAAATATTCGGTATACAGGATTTCTCTTTTTTTTGTTACTGCCCAAAGAAAACATATTATGTAAATAAATGGATGAATGGATATCAATCCTTTATTCTAACTTTTGTAGTTGGACAACGTGAATGTGAGTTAATGTTCCGAATAGTTAATGGTTGTTAAAACGTCAAGTTTTCTACGTCTTTATCTATTGTGAATCTTATCAGAACCAAAAACCAATGGTAACAATTCCTGATTTCCATGTAAAATGTCACCCCAACAAATCGGCATCGTTAAACATTACTAATTGTATCTGTCCGTGCGATTGTGGACATTATTTTTATCAGTAACGTTGGATAAGTAAGTGTGGTACCCCGTTTCCTTTCTATCATATATTTTTCCTTTTTTTATTAATACCTGTACACAAGAGCAGAACGTACGAGTCGACACCAAAACAATTATTTAAAACGTGTGTAGGCATTAGACTCTCGCTGGGAAATATGTTATGCGTGAACGAACATTAAATTAGAAAGACAAGCAGCATGGTGAGAGATACACCGAGGCCGTATCATCCACACACCGGACTCCGATATAATTCCAATACACGTTAGACGCGTACAGGTTACGTTTCGGCGTTAGTGTGAAGACGAGGCACCGATACCCCATGAAGAAGAAGTAGTGGATGATCAATGACAGTGAATCTCTCCACACAATAAGACGAAAGAAGCAAAAGTCTATCCCGCTGTTATTTCTTTGCCGTGACAATAAAAATTATAGGCTAGCTGAACTGGAAAACAACAGGTCGAGCAAGCAACCGCGGATCGTGGATTGCATTCATTAACGGTCGACACGCAAGGTACCTGTCTGGGGCCCGCGGCCGTGCGTGAGACACCCCGGGCTCGCGCCCTGCAGCTTGACCCCTGCTGCCCCCTGGTAGCACACCGCAAACTACACTAATTACGGATAATTTCAGCTATATTCTCGCATCTGCGCAACATTCGAATCCTATGACATGCGATATTTTCGGATTACGGGAACGCATAAACTGCAAATATGCAATTACGGAGATACCTAATTGTTCTTAATAAACATTGTGTGATAATGTAGTAGTGCTTTGAATATCCTGTTGGTGAGATGAACATAAATATTCTGAAATAAAAACCTGATTATTTCTCATCACCTCACTCACAGGACAAAAATATTTGCAAATATTTGGATAATTTCTCGTTTTTCGTGAACCTGAATTTTTCTAAATGATTTTATACTTCTTTTTTTTTGTAATTAGCAGAAAATAGACATTTATAAAATGAAACGTCTTAATGAAAGGTTTATGCATGACATTTCGATCATATATGTAGATATGTACCACCTGTAGTCCTTTTAAGAATAAAACTTTAAATTCCAAGTGTTTCAAAAGTTGGAAAAAGATTATTATGTTACTGTGTATCAATTTCACTTATATATTGTCACTTTGATACATATGTGAGTTTTAATCTACTTTCAATTCAAATAAATAGTTGCAGTGGTACCTCGGTATACGACCTTAATCCGTTCCTTCAGTTTCATAACAATTGAAAATCTTTTGGGGAATAAAATCCTCAGATTTCACAAACTCCCAAAACTGTTTCACAAATTCGCTGGCGGCAACTTTATTTATAAGTTTCATTATATTTTTGTCCATCTTACGAACGTACTTTTCATTGCAGACACCTTGTTCTAGTGGTTCTAGAATTCAGTTTATACCTTATTGACTCGTCTGATTGCCACAACTCACATCGACAAACTTTCTCTAGAATCAGATATCAAAAAATCCCAACGATTAGCTTATGAGGGAAGAAAAACCACAGAGCAGAAAACTCTCATGCATACAAATTTCAATGTATTTCATATAAATATAGGTTCCAAACTGTATATACCTACCCCCGGAGAAGCCAGAGTACAATCGCAAATACTGTAGTGTGTACATCGTATATTGTAGAAGCAAAAAATACGCATAACGTCAACCATGGAATTTGCAAGCACCAGTCCTTATCAGGGCTACCCTGATGACGGCAGTAGAACCACTGCCAAAACGTCGGATTTACCAAATCCACCGGACGGTGGAAACAGTCCAATCAACATCAACTCATATTCTTCTTTTGGTTTATTTAACATACCTAATTAATTTGTAGAATATAGATTTGATCTCATGATAAATTGTAAATTATTCTTTTTTGTTATGTGATATCCTTACTTGTAGTTAGTTAATAATACATCAACTCCTTACGATAATTCATTCTCAAGTTAATATTTAAAAATAGCTAAAAATTTACACAAAAAAATTGTGTCGTATATCGAACAGAAGTCGTATACCCAGCAAAATTTGTCAGGTCCAAACAGAACGTATTCCGAATTCGACGTACTCTAGAGCAGACGTATACCGAGGTACCACTGCATTTACTTATCAAGGCTGGAAAGTGACGTTTCGTCGAATGAGATTGGTTTCCAGATGTTGTGCAGGAAATAACCGTCGTCACCGTTAAGGTAATTAGGATGTTTTTGGTTTTCAATTGATTCTCGTATTTTGCAGTTATAGTAGTGAGAATTTCGGAGTAACATTTGGACGGAGTTGAATTGGATGGTGGGTCTCTAGCCTATGCTCAGCAAGTGCAGACCCAGTTACGCGCAACGCCCGACCATAACGCTCATATTTTGCAACACGAGTGCCCATCGAACGCTTTGGTCCATCAATGTAAACA
This sequence comes from Cetonia aurata, assembly GCA_949128085.1. Classification (NCBI taxonomy): domain Eukaryota; kingdom Metazoa; phylum Arthropoda; class Insecta; order Coleoptera; family Scarabaeidae; genus Cetonia; species Cetonia aurata. Next base: position 9,063,045 of record OX421885.1, read on the forward strand.
CCGCTGCACGAAGATGGAATTCGGTAAACACCAAGAGCTTCAAGAGGATTAAGATCTTTGATAGGAAAGAATTCTGAAAGTGTGAAATTAGGTTTAACGTTTAAAGTCGGTTTGTATGTTTTGTTTGAATAGGATTCTTCTGATACGGTCGGTAACACCTTAGATGTAGAGGTGATAGGCATTGGATTGGTAGGGAGTGTTTTGCGTTTTGAATATGTTGGATATTGGATGTAGGTGTCCGTTTATCGTAATACATATTCCGAATTATAAAAATGCATTGTAAATGTGTTTTCAGTTTACAGGATTGTAATTTTATATAGACTTTATATCCAATCATGAGCAAATGCCTTATGCAATTCTAATGAACGCGCAATTTTAGCATCATCATCTATAGTAAAACAAGACAATATCTGCTATGGTAATTGAATATCTAAAAGGAAATGTTTGTTTTGATTTTATATCTCACAGTATTATGTATTTGCTCTGTAACTGCTTTTACTTATTGTTAGATTAGCAATGCTTCCACAGCTTAACAATAGAATAATCAATTTTATGTAAAAATTGTAAAAATATTATGTTATTTAGGCAAGCATGAATAAGTGTAAATAAAAGCAACAACGAAAGCTATTTTTTATTAGTTAACTTTACGTTGATACAGTAAAAGTAACAAAAATGGAAATATAATTTAATCAAAGTAGATATATTTCACATTTTAAATACTAACAGTAAAATAAATATGCGAAAGCAAGAGTTAAATAAAATAAATACAAAAACAATATCCTCACATGTTGCCAGTCGACATCATGGATATTTCGCACTCAAAAACTGTTAATCTTTATACTTATTACAGTTGCTAAAGTTCTATGGTAATTTGCATTTGAATATACTTATAGAAAAAATAATCAGAATTTGAAATTTGTATGCTGTATATCAAAAGTATGCTGGCGAACAAAGAAAATTCCGCATTTATAGTTATGCGCATGCATCTTTAAAACAAAGAGGAGCAGAAATAGGATGTAACTCATTTGAATGGTATATAATTGGTCATCAGAGCGGCGTTTTCTGAAATGCCGCTTACCGATCAGATAGCCGTGTGATAAGTAGAAACGTTGGGACATTTGTTGCGTTCTTCAATTGTTCCAACGTCAGTAGCCCTCTTACGGAGCTTAACAAAGCGCACTGTCGACCTGTTGCATTGTCGACTAACTAGATGTCTTCTAATTGACAATTGTTTACAGCGGTTATCATTCATGTTCTGCAAATTCCTTCTAAAGAAGCAAGCGATGCAGATAACCGACATTTAATACGTTAGCCGGTTAGTAATAAGTGCTATTTTTAGTATCGCAATTATAACCTGATGAATATTATCGGAATATATATGAAATTAATTTTAGCCAGCTGCGGAAAAATTGTCTATAATTATGATGTCGTTAGTCTTATCATCAAACCTCGTCGTATCGTAGTATCGTCACAAAGCAAGCATAGAAAAACAAAAGTTTTAAAATAATTGTAAAGTTTGGACGGGCACAGCTTTTGTTAAAAATTTTTACAAAATTATTAATGAAAATTATAGTATTTTTTGCAACAAAATGGGCAAATTGTATATAGTGCATATAATGTAACATTAAAGCAGCATAAAATACACATCACTTGTTGTTGTTGTTGTCTGAGGTATAGGATACTGCAACGACGTTGTAAAATTTCGTACAATAGTAGAAATTGTTATTGCAATTTCCGTCAAACAATGAAGTGTTAATATTACTGATTTTGGTCTGTGTGCATTCGATCAATTTCAGTGGTGGACAAATGCAAGCTTTAGTAAAATTTAAATGTATAGGCATACTAAGTTAATTTATATCGTGGAATCCCGTACTAAATAAAAAATATTAAAACAACTCTATGACGAACACGATTCTGTATAGCACAATCATGTTTCCTTTAACTGCACCCGATTATATCTAGAACTAGTACTAATAAAAAGTAACAACTGCATACTTGTGTCACCTTTATAAAATCTTCCATGATGTATTTCAAAAGTATGTCAAAAAGCCAATCATATTTCAAGTGATTTAAAGAACTTCAACCTTAGATCGCACATCTCACAGCTCTGACCACAGATGTGTATCTCTATTGATGATTTGGAATTGATTTCTCACGGTAAAGCGTAAATAATTTTGGTCCATGTTTATCTTATTCACTTCAGGCTCTTCATCATTTTTTCCAGACAGTCCCGTCATAATTGCTATAAGCAAGACACACGATTTACCGAACGTGCGTGGTTCCGTATATTTAACCCGGCATTTGTTTTAATTCTCGTGCGCAGATCGGTCGATCAATCAACCGTCTTAAACCTTAAAACTATTTCACAGCAATTGAATTTGATTTAGTAGCCGTGAATAAGTGCGATAATTTGCGTTTGGGTTAATTGTATACATTCGATTTGTTCTGGTGCATACAAAAACCGTGTACCATAAACACTTTTAATTAAGCGAAATATACGACTGCCACGTTATTTACAAACTAATTAATATAGCATAATTCGATTGATGTGCTCAGTAATCGTTTTTTTTTGGTAGTTCCGTTATACAACGTTCTCTCACACGTATACTTCATAAGTAAATTCAAGTGTAAAATGAAACTATCTTGTGGACTAATCTACACTCGTGTTCGAATTAGAGAAAAGTAACAACGTATTTTATGTTAATTGACTATATTTTTTTTTCTCATTTGATTTAAATACATTACAATAATGGAATAGTTTTACTTACCAAAAGCAGTAGTGGTAGTAGAGGCCACGGTAAAATAAAAGTGCCCCTACAAGAGATGATTGTTTTGCGTCATTAAAATCAATTTTGAGGTAGAAAAACACTTTTCGAAAATTCACAGATTTGAAATTTGAAATTAGTGCGGCTGTAGGTATCAAAAGTGATAATTTGAAATCATAGAAATCTTCCTCAACGAATGGAAAAGAAACATTGAAAATGGGAAACACAGATAGCGGATAACACCAGTTTATTTTTTTATTAGATTAAACCGCATATTAAAAAATATATGCAATTTCTACGAAAAATTCCAGTAAGGTAAAATTGCAAAAAATTGAGAAATTTACTAGAAAACTTTATAGGTATATTTTCTAATTTTTGGTAAATTTACCCTCTACATTACTGGAATTTTCCGTAGGAATTGCAAATATTTTTTAGTGTTGGTAGAATGGGGAGTATGTTAATGTTAATGTTAGGACCTCTATTATTTTTGATTTATAGTGACATATCAAAAAAATGTTGTCACACTCGTGTACTGTTTGCATAAGACTGCTTTGTTATACTACATTTTTTTTTATGGGAATGATCTGACATGGAGCCTCCAGAAACACTGGAATCTCCATGCCAATACTCAGGTATCTACCTTATACTAATGTGAATATGTCTATGACTGGTGGGTTGGAATAATCCACTGGGTTCATTTCTTGCTTGTCGGAATGTGTTTTGCGGCTCCTGAGCTTTTATTAAGACACTTACTTCTAAGCTTCAGTAGCTCTTTGGCTTCCCTTTTGACACTTCTTTAGTAAAAGGTTTTCCATTTGTTGGATTAGCTATACTGTTACAGAATTTCTCTGTACCCAACTCCTTACCTACCATTGTGTTGTATTTTTGGGCATATCTTGTACATAATCTGGGCCCGCGTATGAAGTTGACTAGCTACATTTTCTTGTTAACTGAGATCTTAAAACAAAATGACTTATTGCGACCAGGGAAATCATTCAGTTCCAAACCGATCTTGGCTGTACCTTAGGTTTAACTATTGCCTCCAAAACCACCTGGCTACCTGCCGCAATAGAGATCTTCTGTTTCTAAACCAAATTAATTCGACAATTCTGCCTTTGTAATTGGATTGATCCCAGCTTGTCTCACTCGTGACTTTTACCTCGAGAACATCAAAATCGTATGGTCTGATATCGTTCCCAAAAGATTGATTTCCTTATGACTGTGCTTCAATCCTGCATATCTCACTTGGTATTTCTTGTAGTATGAAATGCTCGATTTTTGCTTCCCCATTATTACCAAAGGGAAAGAAAAGCTATCTAAAAGGCATTCTATTGCGGCGGTAGGAATTGTCGTCATTGCGCCTGTTATTCCTAAACGTACAAGTTTTCGTATCTCGCCAAGTTAAGCTATAGCCAACGACAGAGTAAGCATAAAGCGCGATAAGATGATCGCCATGAGCGAAAATTCAAAGAGGCGAATGGCAAAAGGAGAAAAAAAATAATTAAAAAAGGAAGAAGAATTGGACACTCATTATCCGACATAGAGGAAACTATTCCAAAAACTTTAAGTGAAGTAGATTTAGATATAAGCCATAGCTTATGATAACGCAAGAAATATGTCTAGTCAATGCACAGTATTACAACCACGAATAAATGAGCGTAATGATTTAGTCTGAAGTTTTATATCTCCTTTTCTTCATCAACATACTGTTGGGAAATTCTGAGAGACGCACTTTCTTCTTCAAATACTACTATACTGGTTCCACACGAGTAGATGCAGTAAAGGCAATGTACGTTTGAAGTCTATGACTAAATAAGGCACAATCCGACGGAACTAAATAATGTTTTCATTACAATTATAGAAACACTTGTTACAGAGCTAACGAAAAGATATAGTACATGATAAAATTTTGGATCTGTTTGGGTTTTTGAAAAAAATGGATCTGAAGAACAAAAGCGGAGCAACTTAAAGACATACATAGATACCTGGAAACGCTCTGGACGATTATTTCCTCAGGAATGTGTTCAGTATAAATATTTTTTGATTTGTAGTTGGTAGCCTACATTTGCAGGAACTTCTACGAAGTTCAAAACCTAATAAACTGATCTCGACGCTTCCCAATATCTAGGTCGTACTGAAAATTTATCTCTCACTGCCATCGACCAACCCTTCTGAAGAAAGGTCCTATTTCACATTAAGAAGGATTAAAAATTATCTCTGAAATACACCTTCAGATGAGAATACAAGTGATCCGGTGCTAGTAAATTGATACTATTTTGAATTCTGTTTCTGAAGATGAAATTATAAATAAATTCGTATCATTAAAGCAAAGAAATAAGTGTTAAGATGCATGAGCACCTTCCCGAATATTCACTTTTAGTTAAAATCTATAGTCTTGTTCAGTATTAGCCACAAATATCGCCTTGTATTTACTAATAAGAAAAGCCTAAGTAATTGTTTTTTTTTTTGCCTCAAGTATCAATAATTAAAAAAACAAATGAAAGCTATACTGCAATTAATTCTGGTGACTACAGAAACGAACCTAAGCACCCAATAAAAACAAAAAACTTACCACAATGGATGACGTAAAACTCCTGTGACCTGATCCTGAACTGTCAGCTATATCGAAAGTCAAGTATCACGAATTTAGCATTTGTAAGTGGCTATAAAAAGGCAGAACTTTTGGACTGAAACGGAGTGGATCATATACCTGCCCAGTTTATGTAAGGTCAATTAATTGCCTTTGTATAACCATGGTTCTCGCGGTGTAGAAAATGAATATATTTTACCACTACAAACTAAAGAAACAGTAGTAAACAAAAGTGTCTTTACTCAAATAACAATAGACATGTAGCTTTTTCTACTGTTTCAAATTTTTATATAAACTATCCAACATTTCTTATTTTATAAATGTGTCTTTAATTAAAACACTTACTATTAAAATACTGTTATTCCTTTTCAATATGCTTTGTGCTCAATTTTAGTTAAATAGAGATGATATAAATAAATATAACATCACACAAATTTTGATAAGAATATCACTAACTGTGAAATACATACTGCACATAATACTTTGCACTTTCGATTTATAGCAGAATGTCATCTCTTTATCATTATCCTAAATGAAACGTGTAACAAAATGTCCTCTTTATTCCAACACTTGTTCTGCATCTTCCGACGAACAAAAAAACAGATGAATCACCAGTAATAAATCAAATCCATGAACTTTAATAATTATACAATTGTTTGTGTCATTCTTAACAGTGAAGACATCAACAGTGGCTTGTCTCTCACCTGTAATCGCCCACAGAATAGAAACATAAACACCTACGATCGCTACGAAATAGACTACTGTCAGCGTACACCGAACAGGTAAGGACTCTTAAGTTACCATAATTTATCTCTGTCCAGTCTACGAAAGGTCGCGATCTTGTTTCACTCGCACTTAAAGATTACAATGGTACGAAGAAAGTTCGAGCTTTAAATTACTCCCATTTCGACTTCCACTAAACCACCTACATCAAGAATAGTCACCATTGAAATAACTTAATAAGGCCCCAACTATATCCTCTTTCCGTGTTTACAGTACTTGTATTTAGATTTAACATTACTTTCCTTGTTTTAAAACAAGATAAAATTATGTATTTATGTTCTCACTTCGTTGGCAACAAAACATTCGCACGCAGATACACACAGTGTTCATATTTATGGGTTTTACGCCTTCCGTCTTAAGAAATGCCATTAAGCATTACACATACACATCTCGTTACTAGTGTGAAGAAATTAAATTGAATCGTTGTTGCATATATTTCATTAATTTCTCAATTTTTCACAAATAACTAGATTATTTAGAATATTCTGGAAAATAAGCATGAAAAACTAATTGCAAAACTGCTCAAAGTAAATTTTCTGTGCTTATTTATTAATTTATTTTTACAATGTTAAATACGAACATACTTTTTTTTAATTTTTTTTCTTTTCGTTTTTTACCTTTGCTTTAGTCATAGCCTGTCTACATTTTATTTTATTTCATCGCGTTTTCGACGGCCCATTTATTTTTCTCTATTTATTTGAAATTATAGGTATGTATTTTATATATTACACTATTTTTTATTTCTTGTAGCTTATCTGTAAGGGTGCAAACTTCAATAGCTTGAAGTCAGGCCCTAACTGGCCAGGTTGTGTGGTTGGTGATCACCGAGGGCCTCGAACGGGGAGAGAAAAAAATTACAGGTTTGTAGCGGAAAAAGATTCTACAGATATTTAATTTCTTTATAACTATTTGCATCTGCTTTATTATACTTTTTTTCAATAGTTTTGCTTGCTCATTGGATGAAGCTAGCAACATAAAAGTACGTTGTAACGGCCTACAGCCCATTTCAAGAAAGGAAACGAAGATTTTATTTATATTTATTGCATGTCTGTGGGTAAAATAAACAAAAAAAAAATATGCTGCCTATGACAAGCTATACAGATTACAGAAAATAGGAGCCACGAGATGGTGAACAAACACAAAATTCTTACAGTAATTGTTCATGAAGAGCATTTGAATAGTGAAGAAGATGAAAATACAATAAAATTAGCTAATGTTATGACTGTTTTTAAATAGAAATCTGTTGGAAGTTTATACTCCAAATCAAAATTTATAGCTAGGAATTTGATCAAATGCATTTCGAAAAGTGGCAAGGAAAACCACAAAAAATGACGCTTCCTTTCGGATTTTATTTACCAACCAGATAATAATTCTTCGAGTATTGCGTTCCAGGTGGAGCGCGGGCTTTCTACTTTCTGCCGAGTGAGGGCGGTAAGCGGACATCAAACGACTGATTAGTAGGCCGGGTGAACCGGCCCGATTTTCTAGTTTACTACTATAGTAATATTTTTACACATTCAGTCTTCAAAGTAGACCGCTATTTGAATGAAAAGCACTATCAATGCTGTAAATATAGTAAAATTTTGAAAATTATACAAATGAAGACATTTTAATTTTAAAATAAATACAAAAAGCCAAGAGGCTGCAGTGTTTCCGGAGACTTCATGTCAGACAGCTCTCACAACAACAAAAACAAAAAGGATACCGCATATTATTGTTTGCAGAAATAAATAGTAATAATTTTTTTTTTTTTTTTTTTTTTAAGGGGGTTGACAAGGCCTAAGCATCGAGTTGCTTATCAGGCACCCCCTGCAGAGCCAAATCTCCCTCCTAATCATCATCACGACCCCGGAAAATACCGGTTATCGTAATTAATAATAATAATAATAACAATATTCGTTTATTAACAACAGACGGTGTCCAATTATATTAACACAAATATTCATTAATACAAATGAACTTAATAATAATACAGACAGAAACAGTATCATCAAAAATGAAAAACAGGGAAATTTAGATGTATGTAACAAAAAAGACACAAACCTTAGAGCACCAACGCTTATTCGCTCTCACAAACTCAGGATAACTACTGCGAAAGGTATTCAGAACGTATGTAGTTATGGTGGTTATATAGTCTACATATGTTGCATAATGGCGAATTTTGAAAACGAGAAGTGTTGAAAATGTCATTTATAAATGTGATGGGACCTCTAGAATTAACAAGCGGAACATAAAGCTGATTTTTTTCTAATAGTGTTGGATTGTCGACAAAACCATGTATTAACTTAAAAAGAAAACTTATGTATAAGTCTATTGGTAACTAGAGATTTGAAATTAAATCATTCAATAAAAAGTTTGGATCAGTTCCCAACTTAACAAACTGTAAATATTTTAATAGTCACTTTTGAATGAACTCTAAAAGGTTAATGTTCATATAGTAAGAGGGAGACCATACTATGCAACAGTACTCAAGCCTGCTTCGGATTAGTGCATTATATAATGTTACAATACTTTGTAAGTTGTGAAAATCTCTGCAGGTTCTAATTATGAAACCCAGAAGCTTATTCCATCTAGAATAAATAACCAAAATGTGGTCATTGAACAATGGCTTCGAATCAAAAATGACGCCTAGATCTTTTAAAGTGACTTTCTAGTACAGTGTCCTGAATACTATAATTGTAGACAACAGACAGTTTTTTGTTTTAGAAGCTGATCGTTTTACATTCATAAATATGTAAGTTTAGGTCACAATCAGTACTGGAGTGCATCACTCTAAATATCTTTAAGTCATCTGCATGAAGTAAACACTCGGATGTCACTATTTCGCTAATATCATTTATGAATAAAATGAACAACAGGGGTTCAACGTTGGATCATTGCACAATACCACTAATTGCAGCAAACATTTTGGACTTGAAACCCTCACACTCGACATATTGCTGCCTATCCCGCAAATCTGGATGGAAACCGAAGTGGTTCAACATCTTCAACAATACACCATGTTGCAGGCGATTGAACGCTTTGCTAAAATCTAGGTGCACGGCATCCACTTGTTTTCTGTTGTTTATTGCTTCATGCAAAAACTTGGTGAAATTAAATAGGTTAGTTGCCGTAGAACGCTCTTTACTAAAGCCTTGTTGGCAAGGATTAATGGCTTTACATGCTGTGATATTATATTGCACATTAGTAATCACATTTTAGTCTATTTATTGTTTTGTATTAATAACTTCGTACAAAATATTACTTTAATTGTGAGTGAAATTATTACTTTGTACAAGCACCCATTTTTTTATAATGGAATGTTTAGAAATAACAGCACATAGTCTTTAGCATTAGTCTTCAAGATTTATAGTTCCTTGCATGGTATTCAATCTTTTTAGTAATATTAACGTTACCTTAACGTTAGCTCTAACAAGAATTATCATTTCAATGCTCAAACAACATAACCGTTAAGAAATTATTATTGCTACTATGGAACATTAACGTATTTTAAGTTTATCTATAATGATCGCATATAGTATCTAAAATATAAATTGATTTTGCTGTACGGCACATTTTCACAAAGAGGTCCTCCTTAATTAAATCTTATATAATTTCCATGTTGTATGTGTTACCATCTCTAGGCTATTCATCAACTAGGTACTGTTTAAAAATTCAATTATAACGTTTGGGTGGGCCGACAGTCATAAAATAATAGAAAATACACAGTTAGTTAATCGTTTCGCGTGTAACGTCCATATTTGATAAGAAGAGAGGTCCGGTTGCGATATATTATGACGGAAATACTAATGTGAATGAAGTAATTAATGCTTTGTATCGTCATAGCGAAGATTCGTAGTAAAATATATCGTAAATTACGGGAGGACTCTGACGTTGGAATGTTAACGAAGTCATTTCATAATTCGTCGTAATGGTTATTATTGTTCAAATGTTAGGTGAGGACGAGGGTCTTATAACGTTGTAACAAACAGGCAATTTTCGTTTTATTCTCTCTGCTTAACAGACACATATATGTGTAAGAATACTTCATGTTACTATAAAACTGACAATTAATCTTATTTGTGTGAAAACTTCAGACTAAAATAAAAATATAAGATTTTCGATATATGTATGTACCTACTATCTCATTCTTGGTGATTAAATCGTCTAGCGTGTGAGTTACACAATTAAACACTAAAATATCACTCAAATATTATTTGTTTTTACCAATAAATGCACTAATAGTTAACAACATTAAACTATTTTTTATCGTTAATTAATTATAATCTAAATATTTATCCTTATGAATTCAAATAATCTATAATATTAATCCATGTACATTTGGTGGCCTATGCGATGGTCAACATGGGAGGACTTCATCATAATACATGTATAATTTAATCTATGTGTTCTTTCTGTGTTGAGCCTTTTTTTTTGATAATATCTTCTTTATTTTTTACTTTGGGTATATAGGTCGGAGGAAGATATTTCTTATTTTGACTATATTTACTAATTGCGCTACGTTTCGTTACTGGTTTGTAACATCTTCAAGCTCTAATTCTAAAATTAATCAAACAACAATCTTAAAAAGTTTTATAACATTTTATAAATTTACTTTACCTAAATGTTCTTTTTCTTCTGTGTTGTTTGTTTGAAATTTTTTATAATAATTTTCATTAATTCGAATTAATTGTTTCTAAGTTCTACCACTATCTTCGCGATTTCTATGAAATACGAAATTCAGTTTCTAGTGTAATATGTATCTGGCGTACAGTAGTTTGCCATGCAAACAACTGAGCCCCGCCTGCCTCTTCAAACTCGTGACGTACAATGCGCGTGGGGGCGGGAATTTCGTCACTAGACAATAATTCTGCTGTAGGCATTACTTATTAATCACTACAATATAAAATTTTTGCAGAAAAATATGTCTTCAGATAAGAACAATAGTACTGAGGAAATAAAACTGTAGTGTGTAAAGAATATAATTTAACAATTGCATGCATTTTAACCTACTAATTACTTATACTACCATTTGAATATAACATTAAAGGGTAGAATATGTTTACTACAAAATGTCGTTCTATATGTACAAAAATAATTTACTCTATACCGGGCGCGCCATTAGTGTGTCGGCGGAATTTAGCCCGAAAATTACTAAAGATAGGAAACTGAGATTTTTTGTATATATGTAGTATATCAATGCGTATTTTGTAAAATTATTCGCAAATATACTGGGTGTTACAAGTTCCCAGAGTTACTTTCAAATTTTTTATTTCAAATGGATTAATATATTTTTAATTATTTCGATAGCCAGCCAAAATACCTTTGCAATGATATAAAATTATGTGCACTTCCGACAATTAGTTTAGACGATATTGCAAATTTTGTCAAAATTTTGACAATTGCGACTTCTGAGATTTTAAGTTGTTTACCAAAAACCGCTGCAGTGTCGCGCGTTATTCTTTTGTTATCAGTTAGAGGGGCTGACACTTTATATGTTTCAAGGTGGTGTAATGTAAAAATATATACAGAGTGTTAAAAATGTGTGTGGTGCATTTATCGGTATTCAAATACCTTTCTTTTGATTTTTTTAAATGGAACCTATATTCTTCCATATTATCAGCAAATTCCTAGTAAAATTACCTTCAAAATGATACCAACAATATAATACTTATTTCTAGTACTTGAATAGTATATAATAGACGTTTATGTAATGCGAGAGATTCAAAGTACGAGCATTACAAGTCATTGTGGCACACGTCTTTTACAGTATTTTTCCTAATTTGCACATTAATCGCCCATATTACATTCCGGCAAGAGTCCCACTCGTGCGTTAATATATCATTATAACACAGTGTGCGGTAATAATAATTTCAGCATAGCGTCGTCGTTTGTTTTAGCTTTATTGTGACATCTAATTAGGAAAATATGTTTACAATCATCAATACGTGAGACACATATTGGTCACATAGCCCCGATCTTCAAACAAAATTATTTTTTATTTATAAGGTCGTGTTTTGTAGTTTGTCTTTGGTATCATAGTATTTTACAATTTTTTATAGTTTTACTACCACTCATTGTTTGTGATTTGAATTATTTATTTGTGGATCATAAGTTATTGCGTATTACTTTACACTGGTTGTTAATTATATTTTATTTATTTTATTAGTATTTATTCTTATACCAGTGGTGTCGAATACTACAGACATACAGGCAACATACAACATATATGTAACAATTCAAAGACGATAATAATGATAAATGATACACAAGTAAAAGTAATTTCGTAAAATTATAAAATTGTAATAGGAAACAAAACAAAACAAAATTGAATCTAACCGGCAATACACCCCAAAACGCATGTTTCTATAGTTTAATAAATAAATTGTGTTGCACATATAGTGTTTAAAAAAGAAGTATTTAGAACAACAACATGCATCCAAATATGAATAGACGAAGGAAGGTGTATCTCCGCAAACCCAATTCTGCCTTACAAATCAAAACCTTACACTACACAGTACAAATAAATAATCAACGTGCGGAGCCTGCACATAAATCAGAAAACTCGTCTATGTTATAAAAAGCATGGCATATAAGAAATCTTTTAAGACGAAGTTTAAGTTTCGCTGATGAGCCCTGCCTGACTTCTATTGGTAACGTGTTATAGATCCTTGTTCCTATGCTAATATATGAATTATAGAATTTGTTCGTTTTAGCCAGACCGCTGCGAACGTAATTCGGATATCTAGTAGGGTAATTATGTAATTATCGTTTTGTTCCTGTTATTGTTTGCCTACTTTCGTAGTAGTAGTAAAAATGGGTTTCTCCAATGAGGAACTCATTGACATAGTATTTGTTCTTGGTGCTGCAACATAAATCCACTATTAGAATCAAGAATGTATGCAGCGGAATATCCTGCCCGTAGAGCTCCGGATAGTAAGAGCTTTGACAATTTATTGGTAAGGTTTCTTCAGTCGGATTCTGTCAATTACGATAAACATGAAAGGACAAAAACTATGGTTACAGAAAATAATGAAGTGACAGTCATTCAAGCCGTCATGGAAAATCCGCACGTGCCTACAATTTCGAAACAACATGGAATTGCAACTACTACCACGAGGAGAATTTTAAACAAACATAAATTTCACCTTTATAAAATTAATATTCACTATGGCTTACTACACACAGATTTTGAAAAGAGACTTGTGTATTGTGAATGGCTGCTTTTACGATATGTCAAGATGGTAATTTTCTAGATTATGTGCTTTTCACAGATGAAGCAACATTTGCCAATTCTAGAATAACGAACAGGGAACACAAAACCCTTGTTTGTGCAGCCCATTTTGTATCATCACAGATGGAGTATTAACATTTGACGAGACATCTTAGCAAACCCCGTTGTGGGTCCATTCTTCTTTGATAACACTTTAAATTGTGGATTTTATACAAACTTCCTACAAAATAATTTACCAGCATTACTAGAAGGCTTGCCAGGTAACTTCATGGTCAGATTGTGGTACCAACATGATGGTGTACCTGCACATTACGGAGCTTCTGCGCACCTTAGGGTATTTACTAATAGATTGTTACCTAAAATTTTTCGGCACCGAAAGTGACTGAGTGAAATCAAAAAGAAAACCAAAAAGTTGCTGCGCTCCCGCTTTACACTTGAAACGAAGTTGAAATTCCAAAACTCCAGAAATAATGCGACGATAGAGACCTCGTTAAAAGAAAAACGGGCTTTTTCAACGTAGCGAAGAAAATTTCAAAATGGCGTTGCAGACGCGTGGGTTCTCAAATTATCTCGAATAAATCGAATCCATCAGCCGTGGTAATCACATCAATTCCACATCAAACACAAGCGAAGATACGGCCGATGATTATTTTCGGTAAACTTCCATTTAAATCCACATAAGTGAGAAAATATCCGAAATTCCAAAAACAGGAAGAATTTACTCTTGAGAACACGTCTTAAACCATTTTTCCAGATCAAAACGAAGATGCCGGAAACAGGAAGCCAAACGGGAGAATACGTCACACAACCAATCGGAAAATAGGAAATTAAATTTGAAAACGGACAACGGACAAGAGGTGCCATCTAACGTCGAAAAGATGTGAACTCAAAATATGATGATCTAAAAAGAACAAAAGGAACACGAAATACAATCGATAACCAAATCAATGCGTAGAAATCTGTAAAACCGATAAGTGAAGAACAAAACAGATCTAACCTTGAAAACCAAACAACTGTCAAAACATAGAGAATGATTTACTAGAATGAAATAAACAGAAACTAGGACCGAATTAAGTACAACACAAAATCTGTAGGTAATGAAATTAAAGATTCTCAAATTCTAGCCAACATGAGAGAAGAAAGCACAAATTGAAAGGACCAAAATGAAACGATAACGATACCCGTTAAGGAGAAACAAAACATAGAGGCATCTCTGAAGTTAGAGGGCAGAAAGAAAAGGAAAAATAAAGATACGAAAGCTTGTCGAAAAGACTGGCCGAGTACTACACAAGGTAGGTGAAGGAAAAAACCGTAACAAGATGCGTTGAGAGAGAAAGTCCAATAAGCTGGCCACCGCGATCACCAGACCTCATCCCTTGTGATTTTTTTCTGTTGCCAACTATAAAAAACATCGTATACGTGACCCCTCTACGACGGCAGACGACATGCAGCAACGCACAAGAAATGCCTTTCTTCAGCTACACGAGGAGCTTCAACGAGGACAATATGACTGAAAATATAAGGCAGTCCATACAAAGACGGGTAAGAATATACATAGAGTAGAATGGAGACATATTTGAACACCTTTTGAATTAAAATTATTTTGTATTTAAAAGTATACAAAATAAAATAGTTTTGTATTAAGTATGTTTTTTTTTTTGCTAGTTTATAAATAATCTAAGAAATTCGCATAAAAAACAAATGAATAGAGATAAATGGCGGTTATAAAACATATTTTCCATCACACAAAGAAATACGGTGTTGGATTCAACACCGATTTCTCACCGCCTGGTAGTTCCCTCGCCACCAAATGCACAAGTAGTTAAACGTGACGGAGTTGTGTAATTTAATAATAATATCCGTGCTTCGGAGTTAAATTACACTTTTACGGAGTTGGTTGATTTCCTTATGCAGTTGGCGGAACTCCGTTATAGAGTTGCATAAATTCCTTTGTAGAGTTGGCAGAACTCCGTTACAGAGTTCCATACATTCCTTTGTGGAGTTGGCAGAACTCCGTTATAGAGTTGCATAAATTCCTTTGTGGAGTTACAAGCACTCCGTTATGGTGTAACTTGAACACCGTGTCGGAGTTACATGAACCCAGTTGCGGTGCTGCGTCAACACCCTCACAGTGTTAGGTTACGGAGTTAAATGTACTCGGCTTCGGTGTTAACTAAATTCCGCTACGGAATTCATACTACTGTTTTATGGAGTGAGGATCATTATTTTATGTAATCCAAAAAGATTAATAAAAAATTGATTTTGTAAACTGAAAAAAAAAACTTAAAATGGGAAAGGTAAGGTAGAGCATAAAAAAACAAAGTTTCTACTAAAGACATAAACATGTATTTTAATATGTACTTAAAATGCAAAACAAATTTTAGTTTATATACATATAGATGTATGGTAATAGTATTTTAAAACACAAGTGTAACAAAGACGTTTATGTAATGCGAGTACAAGTATATAATAATATAATGACGAGCTGCGGAGCGGCGAGTGATCCAATGAAGGAGCATTACAAAGTCATTGTGACGCAAGTTTTTTAAAGTATTTTTTCTAATTTGCACATTAATCGCCCATATAACATTTTGGTAAGCGTCTCACCAGTACGTTAATATCTCATTACAGCACAGTAATAACCATTTCAGCACTGCATCGTCGTTTGTTTTAGCTTTATTGTAACATCCGATTAAAAAAAAATAGTTAATGGCATCAAATTGGCAACTTCTTCTCTCTCTAATTTTACAACTAATGTAACGCCACGTTGACTAAACCATATAAAATGTACTAAAAGTAACAAGCTTAAAAAAAAATTGTTATCATCAGGTATGCCAAATTTATCAGCAACTACAAGAAACATACACTACAAATTACTAAGCTAACTAATCAGCAATTATTAATTCTGAAATTAAACCTTTGCGCCACAAACAATCTCAATTTCTTTGTGCTTTTGCATGTTGCTGCAGCTCGTAGAAAAATCCAGCTTAAGAGCAGGTTTTATGCGTTGCGTACAACACAAAACGCTTAGAGTAGTATACCGTCCAGTCAGCCCAACTGAATAGTTGGCGCGCGACACCAACTATTTTGTTGAATTGGGTGAACGGCGCAAAGCACTAGGCGTTTTGCGTTGTACGCGACGCATAAAACCTGCTCCTAGGAAAGTCCAACTTTAGGTCACATATTCGTGCGTCTACTGTATAGATAATAACGAAAAAGCGTCTATTGATCCTGAAGTTTTGCATACTTACATTTAAAAATTGTTATTAAATTTTGCATAAATAGCAAATGTTTTAGAAATATCTAATTATCTTATATTTTATGATATGCAATATACAATGACACTTTCTCTAGTAATTCCTTGAATGTTATTTTATACTTATTTCCCAACCTTGTGAATTATATAGCATGCATATGTGCAGCATATTTCCTAATACCATAAAGATACTATAACAGTTAGAGAACACTTACCTGTTTTGTTAATAGTATGAACATCTATGTTTACATTTGTTATCTTTATCCACTTTTTCAAGTTTTGGTATTTCACCCTCACAAATAATGTATTTTCCATTGTTACTTAGTACGTCACGTATGTAAATACCTTCTACACTGACTACTGCAGCCAAATACAAGGCGCTTGCGCTAGCTGCGATCCTGCCCCACCTCAAAGCACTGAAACACAACTGAAACTACCGAACACCCCTCAATTTTACCTTACATAGCCCTTTCCGTTTTTAACAACTTTAGGGAAATAACCGTCACTTTTCGAAATTCTTCTAACAACCTTACGAAATTAAAATTTCAATAAATGATTTATTAATTCACATTTTGGTGTTGCGTCAATTGGTGTTATTATTATCTGAGTCGAATGTTAAAGAATGAGCAACACCGTCGAAAGATATTATAATTCTTCTTTTTGGAGTTGGAAATTTCTAACTACATCAGGTGTAGTTAGAATCATTTCCGAAAAGTGTAAAATATTTCTTTTTAATGTTATTTTAATTATTTTAATTAATGTGCACATAACAATACATCATTGTAAAGGTGTTTTAGGTGACTATCGAAATAATGACTAAAAATATAGCAATCCATTTAAAATAAAAAAGTTGAAAGTAGCTCTGAGAATTTGTAACACTCTGTATATTTGTATATAATTCTACAAAATGTGCATTGATATACTATATGCATACAGAAAATTTTACTTTCCTATCTTTAGTAGTTTCCGTGCTAAATTCCGCCGAGACAGTAATGGCGCACCCGGTGCAGCAGCAATTCTCTTTTAAATAGATTAAGCATTAGAAGCAAAATGCCATATTAGTATTTGAGTTAATTTACTATCTAGTGTCATACAGTGAATGATCCTAACAATTCTTAACCCTAATATCAGAATATTTTTAAGGTAATTAGAAAGATAATTGCCACGTTCTAACGTCTCTTTCGGTGCCATTCTAGTGTTTACATTTCTATATTTATTTGATAATATCTACCATTAGCACATAATTTAGATAATTCTTATTGGTTTGTTTTTAATTAAGATGTCACTGACCCCCTATATAATTAATTTCTGTATAATGATAATTGGTTCACATACCAATAACGTGCGTTTTTATTTGATTTTTTTCAAATCTGAAGTACCCTTCTCGTTCTACGCAGTAGTATTTGATTGTTAAGTAATTACCTCGAACAATAAAGTCAAGGAAATGAAGCGATTAGAAAATATCAACGGCCAAATTGACCTATTTTCTCACGTGTGCGTACCGCACCGATAAATCGTTAGAAAAAATGTGTTCTACAGCAACTGTGCGGACAACAAACTCTGAAGGGAATCTGTGATGAGCTCGTTCAGGATGAGTAATTCGATTGTCGCGAATTCCTCATATTCATTAGACGGTCGACGCGGCGGCATTTACAGTAACATTTATACATCTTTAATTGTTCGAGAGTTCCAATTCTACCATATTTGTAATTTCTTAATCACTTTATCTCCGTGAACACAGAAAATAAATATAAATTTAATGCAATAGGTCTGTCCGTGATGGTTTCGTGCAGTTGTTATTACCTATACAACTCGGTTTAATGCGTCTAGGAAGAAAGCTTGATAGTCTGTCGAGTTTTCTAGTCGTTAAGAAGACGTCCTGCATTTATTTACTGTTCTAGACGCATAAATTATTTGTGATAGGTTATTTACACGAGTATAGTATTCCCATTCTTAAACTTTCAAGTTAACAGGTTTACACTAATATATCGGTTGAAATACCTATTTGAAACAAGAATATATATGTACAACTATAGCAGTGTAAATATTTATTATTATGCCTTATATCAATAAGTCAATTTAAGTTTTCATGGCCCAAGTGTGTTTAAAATTAAATAGAGTACAGTAATAATATGGTACCTTTCTTCTGGAAGTACTCCAGTTCTAACGACCATGGGGCTTTTTTGATGCTTTAGCTTTAAGAATACTAGATACAAAGCTGATTATATGCGGCGCTTTAATTGTGTATTACTTAAATCTGCTAATAGCATTAGTTACCGAAATTTTATGAATTCTCAAAATTTAGTTAACAAAAACAATCAGCGGCTTGGCTTGATCTTCTCTTGTTCTATGTGTGTCATCCTTAGCGGGGTTTATCTAGTTGCCGTTGATAGCTTTCACCCTTCCCTTGATATTCACGTTGAATCTCTTTTATTTAGAAGAATGCTTTACATCTTCAATTTTGTATATTTTAATCAGTTTAATTAAAAAAACTTCTTTCAGATTCAGTAAAACCCTTTCTTATTTTTTTTATTAATCTGTTACTGGAGAAGATTGTTGTCGATACCGTGGACAACTAAAAAAACAGTTGATTAATTTTAAAGAACATCAAACCAAATATTATGCATTCATGGTTTCACATAAGACTACAGTGCTTTAAACACTGTCGTTCCAATTCATTAAATTTGTTTATTACAAAACCATTTATTTATATTTTCATGCTATTTCTTCCCTTAGTTTTTGATTCTCCCTCTGTCGAAGAATGTATCAAAACTACTTTCCCAATCTTATGGCGTACTTCGCCTGTTTTTATGTTGGATTAAAGAAATCGTTCTTCGACTTTTCGAGTTACCTTTCTTTTTAGTTTAGAGAAAAATTTGTTGCGTAAGATGCTTCTATGGGCCGCACCATCCTTAAGTAATGCGACAATGTGATAGAAATTCAATTCCAATCAATATAACGGGAATTCGAGGATTCGGTGTATCAATACTTTTTAATATAGACAATTTTTAATATCAATTTTTATGGAGTAAAATCCATATCTTAGTGTAAATATTTCCTAACATCAGAAAATTTCTACCATCAAATAACCATTTTTATTACCAAATATTCATATTTTCAGTAGGTAGTAAATTTCGATGTTTCCTATAGACTTCGAACGACGAATGTTTTTAATATGTTTTTAATATATTCAATATGTACTAATAGCTTAAAATGGGTCATTTTTTCTATAAGAATGAGATGTCACAAGGTAAAAGAAAGCGTTCATTAAGTGTATGTATATGATCAGGCAATTTGTTTACTTCTTTCACAACAAAAATAATACCATTTATTTTGTTTTCTGTCTTTTGAACCCAGAATATACACTCCGCCAAAAAAGTATCGCATAATTTAGTTTTGAATCATAAAAGTATCGCATAATCTTTGTTTGTAGCATAAAGTTGTAAATATACTTTAATGCGCTCTAAGATATAATTTCTATGATTGTTTAAATAAAATACAGGCCAAATAAAAACAAGAACTCATACTTGAGATTTTTATTAAAACAAGAAATTATAATTTTGGAAAGAAAAATGTCATAACAGTAGCTTTTAATACTGAGTATTGCCACCTCTGGCTCTTATGACCGCTCGCATACGGTTTGGCAGAGATTCGATTAACCTCCGTATATAAGCCTGATCCAAATTCTCCCACTCGTCACGGAGAGCATTTGCTAGTCCATGCAGGTCCGCTGGGGCAACATTTTGGGTTCGTATCCGTCTGTGAAGGAGGTCCCACACGTGCTCGATAGGGTTCATGTCCGGACTTACCGCAGGCCAATCTAAAACTGGAATACCAACATCGTTAAGGTATTCCTGGACGATTATTGCAACATGCGGTCGTGCATTATCGTGCATTAACATGAATTCGTTTCCTATAATTGGCGCATATGGTACTACATGTTCTTCTAAAATGTCCGTTATATACCTGTGGGCAGTCAGTGTACCTCTGTCTACTGGTACTAACTCTGTACGGCCTGTTAAACAGATGCCTCCCCAAACCATAATAGAGCCACCAGCGAAATTAGGTCTAGGTCTGATATTACACTGCGAATAGCGCTCACCGTCTCGTCTGTACACTGAGATACGCCTATCTGAGGTGTAAAGACCAAATCTTGACTCATCTGTGAAGAGTATATTGGCCCAGTCATTAATGTTCCAATTTACATGTTCTCTGGCAAACCTTAAGCGAGCCACTCGGTGGTTCCTAGTGAGACAAGGGGCTGTTACAGCTACTCTAGCTCTTAATCCACTCTGTCGTAACCTATTCCGAATAGTTTGAGTACTCACACGAGTATTTCTGACTCTAGCCAAGTCGTTCTGCAATTGTCTCGCAGTTACATGTCTTCGACGTAATGCTTGTAGTAGTAAATAGCGGTCATCTTGGCGAGTAGAACATCTTGGACGACCTGGTACAGGTCTTCTACTGTAAATGCCTGTTTCCCTATATCTGGCTACGGCTCTAGAAACACTTGACTGATTGATGTTCATCAAATTAGCAACGTATGCTTGAGATCGTCCATCTTCGATTAAAGCAACTATAGCAGCCACTTGTTCTGAAGTTAAATTGCTCATTTTAGTTTTAAAAGCGTTGGTACAGAACTCTGACTTCGCACTTTAAAATTTGTCCGTATAGGAAGACTTTCAATAAACAACTGAACACACCTTACACATATGCATTTTTCTAAATGTGTTCTTTTAGAGAAAAAAAAAGTAAAAACGCTAAGTTCCATTATTTTGTTAGTGTTTTTATAGTTCACATACACGAGGCAAACTTTTTGTGAACGTATAAAAATATCTTGGTTCATAAATGCCCTTTTTTAGTTTATGCGATACTTTTTTGGCGGAGTGTATTTTCTTATTTCGATAACGTACCAATGTAATAAACAGCCCCCTCCAGAAACAATTTCCGCTCAAGATAAACAAACTAGATAGCTAGGAATCTTCATTTTTCCACAACTATCAAATTCCAACGTTGCTCTGAAAACAACAGTCTCGGTTTATGCAAATGTCTTAAATATTTGCCACAGGTCGCGAGGGCAGATGTTATTAGTTCCCTTCAGCCTTACAATGCAGAACATTCCCCACTAATAGACCGACCACCTAACAGATTGCGCCACTCGCATGTTCTTATTTATGTTCGCCGGCTCTCATTTGTCATCCGGCGCGGGCTGACGTTCGGACGCCGTGATTCCTGTGTCCCCTTTTGTTTTATATCAGGGAAAATAGTCGGATTTACCGTCTCATAAATTCTGGTTGTAGGCTAAAACGAATTCCTTTTTATTCTCGGCACACTCTAAACAAGGTGCAGGTTTTATTGTGTTATGCGATGAATTATTTCGTTAGCTAGCTGTCTTGTAAAGTAGCACGTACACAATGGGTGTCTTTCTTGGAAGGCAGGTTTTCTTCTCTTTATTTAAAAATAGTTGCTAATATTATTAAATTTATTAATGATTTGGTTTAATAACTTATTTTTAGTTTATTACTTTGGAAATTACATAAACTGTAATATAGATATTATGTAATTAAGCTATAATCGTGGGGTGGTTATTGTCATGTCCAGAAGACAGGTTTACAACTTCATTTTTGTTGTGGGAGCTCTCTGATATGCAATCTCAAAAACATTGTAGCCTTCTGGCTTTTTGCATTTCATCCCCCATACCTATGACTTATTAAATTATTCCATAGCCATTCTGATATGCTGGTACCTTGTATTAATCTGCATAAAGCTTGGACTGGTTGGTTGAAATAATTTTCTGGGTTTATTTTTGGCTTGTCAAAAATTCACTGGCTTTTTGTATCTTGAGCGTCGCATTCAACCAGGATGTAATATGCGATCTCTGCCATTCCATTACATAGCCCGCAGAGGGTATCCGCACTGCTGTTCTTAATTTTCTGCAGGTGTTCTATCGGTGCACATTGTCCTGTTAGGAGCATTCACTCTTCTTCTGCTATGCTCTCTCAGTAAAATTAATTCCACAAATCTGCCGGATTGCAGTGTTTCAAAGTTCTTTGTGTTTCTCTTGGACCTTTCGTACCTAGTTTTAAACATCCCTAGAACAGGTTCTGAACCTTGTTACGTGCAGATTTCTTCCTTTCGTGTTCTAGCTTGCTTACACTGGATGGCGTTGTGGCGCTTACGTTTCAAGCCACAGCGTGAAGGAACTTGACTGGAAAAGTCAATTGTTTCACGTTACACTCTGTTTTGCTTAATTATTTTACCTTTTCTTGAGAAGTATATTACGACTTGGATCGAACAGAGTGAGATCAATTGTTTTGGGAAGTAATTTTGGTTTCGCCGAAGTTTTATTTTGTCGATAGACAAACCACGTTCCACTACGGTTATTTCTTTTTGTTAAGAAACGTACATTTCTGCTACCCGAAGACGTGATTTTAGGAGACTGCGCATCTATGGGTATATAACTGGTTAATTTTCCTCCTTTTGACGCCGCTTATGCCGATTTTCTGGTTATTTTTAGAGTTTTTCTAGTATACCCCAAATTTTTGTGAATATAACCTCCTAAGCTACACGTGACCAGGACAGAATCGTCATGTTTAAGTAAACTTGGACTAGATGTTGTTTGTTGAGGCTAATCACGGCCTCAACTAATCGGACTAGGCATCAGAAACAGGTTTTCCAACTCTTTTGGAGCCGCAAGACTATCTCCGAATAAGAGAACCCTGAACACTGAGAGTTCATAACTTCTTCGATACCTTATTACAATTTGCTCCTTGCTACTCGCAACGGAAACTTGCTTTGACACCTTTCAGCGACCAGATAAACTGTATATTCTATTTTCTCTATTCTCTTCTGCTACTCTATTTATTTTCTTGCGCTATGTCATTTTGATTTTACGTCAGTTAAGTATCGAGTAGCTAGAAGGCTGACGGATTCTCGTTTTGATTTAAGTTTAACCAAGTTTATATAATTCGAGTCATTTTAGATTTTATTTTAACGTATTCAATGAACTTCATTAAGTTTCAAAATTTTGATTTGCTATAAGAATCAGTTTATAAAATTTTGTATTCTCAATTAATTGTTGTTACGATTTTTCAAGTGTCTAATTAAGTTCGGAGGTCAGTTTTAGTTGTAATATTTACTTTATTTTCGAACCGTAAACGTTATGTTTGCTTTCAATTTTCCTTAAAGTCGGCTGCACACTGCGCTGAGCCAAACTTTTTGAATATAGTATAGTTTTTCTGTGATTTTATTATTTTTTTCTATGTGCCTTATGTAAGATTCATTGTCAATTTTGTAAATCCCACAAGATCTTGAGCGGTAGTTTTAAGATCGGAAATACAGATTTCTGTGTATTTCTCTTGTGACATCGTCACTTATCGGCTTCTAGCGGGTCTAGTCGTACTGTGTATGCTTTTTTTTATTATCAATGTTTGTTAACCTTACTTTAGATTTTATTAACTTTTTTTTCAACTTAAATTAACCATTAATTGTTTAGATTTGTTAACGTTAATCTATTTTAAATTCATACATCGTTTCTTAAAGTTTTATGAAGCAATTTTCAAATTTATCGTAATTATAAGCGCATTGAGTCAAGCAAGTTACCATTGTGAGAATAGCTCGCGACGGTTATTTCGAAGTAACATACGGCCAACCGAGGCCCTCTACTTCTTTTTTATCTTAATAAAGCCCTGTTATTGTTATTATTCGCTTGCGTTTTCTTTCTTTCTAGAAAGGGGGTTACTTTACTTTGTGCGCATTTTGGCACGTTGGCACGTTTATATCTTGAATCCCACGACCAAGAAGGTCTATAGGGCGACTGTGTTTTGTAGTGGGTGGCGCCCTCCAGTCAGTCTGCGGACACTTGCCGCTAGTGGTAAGCTCGATTTTAAGAACTTTGACCTGAACGACCGTCTCTGGCTGAGCATAGCGGCCACAGTCAACCTTATTCTACCACTTTCGAACCACGTATTAGAGGATACGCTAAGTTTGTATGCAGGTAGGTCTACGCTGGGGTGTTGTGAACTCTACTCCCCTTATTTGTTTTCCTTGTATATTCAAGTCGTGTTGACCCCATCGACTGGAGGTCCAAGGAGACAAGGAGAGAGAGAAAGGGACTTTGAGTCCACAACCCTCAAGTCCGCTCTTTACTATAATCGGCCACGGGCAGCCAGACTCCTCTCCTCGGTGGCACAGGTCTACCAAACGACTGCCGTGGTCAACATGGTTCTCATAAACTGGGGAGAAGTGGCGCTTGGTACATCACATTCACCAGTGTATTCAGGACCATATCGGCCTGGCCCTGCGCCAGGGTAACATCCGGATGATTGTAAATAATTGTGTTGGTACTGCTCTGGTCATCTGAATACGACATCCCAGTTAGTTTTGTTTTATTTTTAATATAATCCTGGTCCATACAGATCTCACGAGTGTAGGAGGAAGGGTGGTCCGCTCCTGTAGCGCCCCCTTTACAGGAGTAAGACTGATTACTCTGAGTTTTCGCCCGGTTTCCCAGAAGCTCCGTTAATGACACCTGTTAACCACGGTGGCATACATCCCTCGCTATACACCACTGGATTGGGGTGGGGGAGGAGCGGGGGCGCGTACGTGAACTTTAGGTAGAACCCCTTTAACAGGTTGTTTTTCATCCGGAGCCAGATCAAACCTGATGTCTTTTAGCGAGGTTGATACTCCTCCACCTCCCCTAATGCCGTAGACCCTTTAGAGGATACTCAAGAAAAAATTTTCAGAAAAAATTATTCAGTGTTTTCAGAGTAAATTAAAACGCAGTAAAAAAAAAAGCAATGCCGGACACATTTTTGAGATACTTGAAGATTTGATGCTACTGTTATAATATATTTTATTAGGTTGGAATGCACAGGTATTATGCATAGAAATTGTAATGAGCTTGCATAACTACAAATCAGAACAAACGATTTAGTTATAGAAAGCGGTGAAATCGTCCATACTCTAAATCACAACTTTTCTAAAATGTAATCGATTTGTTTTTTGTCCTACATTATCGCCAGGAAAAACACTGAGAAACACCGATTTAGATAAATTAGAGAAACATTTGGGGAATTAATAATAATAAAGTTAGACGTAGTATGCCGACATCTTTATCAAACAATATATGTATATATTATATATTTTATATTATTTGTAACTCCATTGAGCACGCCCTCTTGCTATCGCGTATTGGCTAGCTGAAAATGCATGTACTGTAGTTATTAGGCCTTCCATAGTTTTCTTATTACGCCGAGGAAAGTTCCGCACGTACAATGTGTTGCTTTTAAAAGATTTAATTCTTTCTCATTTCTTAATTGGTTTAAGCACATATATAGGCGCGCCTATTTTAAAATTTCAACTGAAAATACGTTTTAAGTTTTTGTGAAACAGCCCAACAATGAGTTTATCGATAGCCCATTCATCAATGCACAACCAGAGAGCTTGATTTTCTTGTGTAAGAGCCTCTTTTCTCCCGCATTTTATCATATTTTTCTATTTATTAATTTTTTTTTTATTATTACAATATGGATAAATCAGGTGCCGGGTTACACTTACAATTAGACGTAGTGAAGAGTGAACTTAAAGAGATTGAATTGAAAGAATCACGGGAACAGAATGCCCCCACGATTGATTATTATCCAAGTTCGCTGTAGAAGGAAAACCTAAAAAAGCTAGGTTGCTAGGACGATCCCCGATATGATTGCACGAGAGTTGGAGGTGAGCACTCCACGGCTAAATGCTGCAAAAGAACACATAATCTAGTCCTAAAGAAAAGAAAGAGAAAAAGAATTCCTTTAATCTCTACGAAATTAAATTTTTATTTAATTTTGCTGTGCTTATTATTTAATTTCATTATTTATTATACAGATACCTTGTAGGTATTTCTGTCTCATTTATCAGTGTTTCGATATTTTCACTGCTTATATTGTTTTGCTTTTTGTTAACTTTGTGCATTGACACAATTAAACTTACAATCAGCACAGTAATTTCTCTTAATTCTTTCTCCTACTCTAGTAATTTCTGCTAGTTTAAATCTGTAACGTAAAATTAATGGAAAGTAGCAATAAAATTTTAATTAGCATGTTCACATAACTTGAAAATGGATTCTTTGGATTTCTACAACGTTATTTCCAACACCTAAACCAACAATGTTCATAAATCAAGTACGTAAATGATTCTGCAGTACCGCACCCTACACATGTTTCCTCGCAAACATGCTTCCAACGCACACTGGAGTCTAATTCATAGATTTTATCATTATACAGTAACAGACGCAGCCGGTGCTCCTGTTTTGACATTTAAATCCGACCTACCACAGTGGAGAAATAAATCAATACATCCTTGCTGCACTTACAATAGAAATCTCACCCGGACCGAATTCTCTATTAATCATACATTGTTACGGCATGTCTGCACTTGATATTCGACAGTTCCTGTTCCTACCACCTACCTAACTTCATCTCACAAACAAACAGAACACCCGACAACCATGGAATTACACTAATGACCTATTGTGATGGGGCGAGGAGGAATGCTGAAAATAAAACAGAAACGATACTACGTCTTTACAGTTCACATGCATTATTGTGAAATGAATAGAGGTGCAACAAAGAAAAAAGCCTGTTTATTATTTATATTCGGTGATTTGCTCTATTTGTGTTTTCATCTAATACTGTTGCTATAACTACATATATAAGTAAAAATATGGATTTAGATATTATCTAGCTATTACCTGAAAATTATGTTTTAACTAACATGATTCTATTCTCCCGATTACTATAAACAATACAAACTAGTACAAACCTAAGGAAAAGTAAAGAAACAAAACAGGAATAGCATAACGCAACGTAACTGTACCGGCAGTTATTTTCAGTAAGACTACGTTTGTTATTATAGCAAGCGAAGCCTACTTTTTTTGTAACGTCTGTGCTGTTCAACCCAGACAGCTGTAAGTTATTTATTCGAAAACAATGTCCAATCTATGTCTATAAGGCAAAACAATACACCGAGAACCCTTGCTCGGGCGTGTCAAACAATCCAGCAATAAATTGGTTACATTGTTCGCAGTTCTAGAGCTCTGTGTAGCGCGGGAACGTCCTCCGATTATCGGACCAGGGAAGAAGAAAATCGCATTATCTTTCCAGACGTATCTTTTTGAACGCTGGTGAGTGCGTTTTGTGCATTGCAAGAGGAATAAAATTACATGAGCTATTATGTAATACAAAGCGTCTTCCAATTCAAAAGCTTTTCACAATGGACGTTTATATGTACCAGAGTGGAATTGTTTGTTTCCAGACATCTATAAACAAATGAATGAAAATGATTTATTTTTCCGGTTTACTTCAAAAGTTATTATTTTTTTTTTTTGTTAGCACTTTAATTCTAGAATGTCCTTCAGACTAGTTTTATAAATATAGTAAAACCTTGATTTTGATTTTTTGTTTACTTTTTCAATAATAAATATCTCAAGCAAATTCATTCAGAGCTTTACGCTAAAAATAGCCCAGATTTGTTAAAATTGACGCGAAATCGATTTTGGTATGAATTCTTGATTTTCAGCTTACTACCGTAGGTTTACTTTAGTTTTTTTTTTTTTTTTTGTAAGGGGGTTGACAAGGCCTAAGCATTGAGTGCTTATCGGGCACCCCTGCAGAGCCAAATCTCCATCCTAATCATCATTACGACCCCGGAAAATACCGGTTATCGTAATTGACCAAAGTGAGATTTGAACCATGGACCTCACGACTGATAACCAAGTGCGCAACCCACAGGGCTATCAGCCGGGCTTTAACAACTCCCTTCTGCTAGAGAGAGCAGTGCAAAATACATGTCAAAGCTGGTAAATAACAAAATTGATGCACCAGAATTATTATCTTTGGTAAATAGAATTATTCCTAGATATGGAACTCGATCGGCGGACACCTTTTCGCCTATAGTGCACATGAGCAGGAATGCCAATAAGCTTTTTCCTGATCCTTTTTATCTTCCTCTCTCTTCATAAGATAAGATATATATATATATTTAGATTTTTCTCATATTTGTCTGTACCTCTTACATTTTGTTAGTTCATGCACTGTATTTTTCTATCCACATTGTCCTGTAAATGGCGTTGTCTGTTGGACAATAAAGATTATTATTATTAATTATCAAAACCTTGAGAAACTATACTACTTTTTTTTTTAGGTCTCGGACCAGTCTAATTTGCTTCGTTATAATTGCGGCATGTATTACACATGTTTTGCACATATTTTCTAAATACAAGATGGAAGAAGCAATCAACAAAATTTTCAAATTTTAGAGCTTTCCTCTAAACATATTCACGTTGTACCGTCTGCAATAGAAGATCTATATTAATTTTAGTGTTGTACAGACATGGATTTTGCCATATTGAATATTCTGAAAGTCACCTTAGTAGCTGTTTTGTTACAAATATAATAAAATGGAGAAGAAATATGGGAAGCGTTATAAATTGCGCGTGAGAACATAGCCCACTATCCTCGTGATTCGTACAAAATACGAAATTCAGTTTTTATTTTCATATGTATCTGCACTACTGTACGCCAACCATCAACTGGTCGCCGCGCGCCTTTTCGGACTGGTGACGTAAGATGCGCGTGAGAACGGCGTTCTCGCCAACAGAAAATGCATCTACTGTTTGTAAGTATGAATTAAATCCTATCTAATAAAGCTGTCTAACGCTTCTACTTCTATATTTATGAAATTCGTATCATAGATATTTTTTTCTTCGGCTATTTCTGAGTTCCTTTATTTTCTTTAATTATTTTATTATAAATTATTCAATTTGTGAATAAGCAGGTCACCCACAAATTTTGCCGCGCATCTGGCATAGTTGTTGCCCGTTCGGTAACTTGTAGTATTTTATTCTCATGACCCTTCTGCTTTCTTTCATAGCCAATTTCTGATATTGTGCTCTGAGCATTGAGGTTCCCCGTCTCAGGTCATCAATTAGAACAACGAAGAAAGAAGTGTGAGGACAATGTATACAGCGATGTTCCAGTTTCCCATGAATGTCATGTTTTTTGAAATTCGATTTTTGGAAGAAAATTAATTTTGGAATGTTTTTTTATAACTTTCCTTACTAGTATTATAATATTCACTACAATTTTATTTTAATTTATTGCATTTATAGAGCTTAGACCTGTGATCTTATTCATTTCGCGCACGGTGTAGATAAGTGGTTTACGCTTTTGTATGCAGATTTAATTTAATTCTTAATGTTTCCTGATTGAAATGCTTTTCTGTGTTAAAATTCCGTTGTTCGTTTGAGCTTTTAAATCCTCTGAACTGTCAAGCTTAGTAGATTTTTGATAAATAAATTAAATTTTGTTGCTTTGATAATGTTAAAGCGTAGAAATTGTTATCACAATGTGATTCCATTACAATATTATACAAAACTGCTGTTCTGAGTATTAAGAGCTATTAACAAAACAACAGAACACCGCAGGTCCAAAGGCGATCTGAGAAAGCACCTAGTAGAAAAGGCGTTCCACGTTATCGCCAATTTTTTCTCCAATAGAACCTTTTAAAACAGTACTGCGTGAATTGTGCATTTACAAAATACAGATATAACTTGTAGTATTACGTGTAATTTGTTATCTAACTTATTCATTTATGATTTATTTTGCGTTATTATAGATGCTCAGTGTTTCGTAAATTGCATGGACGGAATAAACATTATTTATAACCACCCAATCATGTAAGAACTAAGTTACTACTTTAACTTGATCGTAAAGATTCTATTTCTATAAGTCACTGTAGATTCAGAAAGTACCGATTCTCTGATGAAACTTAATATTGGCCATGTTTGGAAGATAAGAAGCCAGCAATAGGTACAAATCTTCTTACCAATACCAAATCTAATAATAGTTGATTAATAAGAATCGATTTACACCAATTTACACTATATGGAAAGGCACCGTCAATGACATATTACTTAAAAGATTAACATTTATTCCTGATTTGATGTGGCAAGATATTCATATTTCTTACATTATTTCTCTAACATTAGCTTAAATTTAAGCAAATTACGAAACACGTTCTTTTTCAAAAAGAATCTGCATACTAATTTTGACTAAAATAATGATTAAATATTTTTTTTTAAAATTTTAGTTAATACGAATTCATAATAGAAATTAAAGAAAAATCAGTTTTTCAAGGTACCTATTTAGAAAAATTGATTTTTCTTCAATTTCTGTTGTGTTAGAACTTCCTTTTTATTTAAAATTTTGGAAAATTGTGGTGGAATAAGAAGTTAGAGAGGTTTAGAGCCAAAAATTTATAGGCTATTTAAAAAATTGAAATCCACCCACAGCTACGATATTTGCAAGAATAAATTAACAACAAAGAAATCTGTAAGGCCAAAAAGGGAATTTTGGGGGAAGTTTAGTGAGAAGTTAAGTGAAACTCCCACATGCTGCAGAAAACATAAAGTTTTGGCCAAGCACGATTGTGCTGCAAAGGAAAAGTGATGGAATCCATGCAGATACTCACAAGAAGCATATTGTGGAGGTATAAAAAGTTCAATATCAAATAGACCGAAACGGAGCAATTGACGTCACGGATCTCATAAGACTTGCTTGAATTAGGTGGGCACTGAGCAAATTTGCACCCTTCAAGCCCGCGTTCACAGACAAAATCTTTCCTGTCCTATTTCAAAAAGGCATTGCGATCCTAATACCTCATCTAACAGAAATCTTCAGCGCTTGCATTGCCTGTAGATATTCCTACTCTATGGCAACATGTGAGAGTAGTTTATCTACTTAGAATAAGTAAAATATACGATCAAACACCAAAGTCATACAGATCAATAGGTCTGTCTTTCATTATACTCAAGACGCTGAAAAAAGAAGGAAAAAACGGAAGGTGCCCGCGGGGCGAACACATCTACTATGGGCTGCCCTCGTGGTCGACTCAATCCAAAAATTAATCTGGAGGGCAGTCCACTGCCTAGGGTACTTCGGCGATTTAGCAATAGTCGTCACGAGGCTGTTCCCCAAGATTCCAGCAGAACAATTGCAGTCAGCCCTGAGCACGATCGGCAAGTGGTGTACATAAAAACAACTACCAGTCAACGATAAAAAGAAAACATAGGTGGCGTATTCACAAAAAGATCTGTAGATGGTTTACAACTACTAGTACTGGAAGGGAAAGGGATCTCATACATCAAAGAGGCGAAATACTTTGGTGTATGTTTTGACCAAAGACTGATATGGAATAAATTTATCCACATAGCAACCAACGAGGTCATCATTGCCCTTGTAAGGTTCAGAAGGTTGTGTGGAAGAAACGATTGTAGGACTACTAACCGGTAATTGTAGACTAAATAGGCATTTGTTCACTATAGTTCTTGAAGGAGATTGCAGAGAGCTGCAGATTCTGCTAAAACTTAGAGAAACCACCAGTCCACATCTTGTGCCACTGGGATGGTCTAGCAAGGACCAGATTTCTATTACCTGGACCAGAAAACCCAAGAGCAGTGCTCTCAAAGATGATAAGTCTAAATAGGAGGACAAAGGAAATAGAGATAACCTTCTAGGATAGATAGGGATCACAATAGACCTAAAATGTCGCGGTGAAACACAACTTGATCGTTCCAACTCTAATATCTACAATTTCGTGTAATTTCGTATTTGGATTTAGAAATAGCAGGTTAGCTTATAATCATTTGGAAGTTTTGCAGGCTTTAACACCATGGTTATTTTAAACGTTAGTATTGTTGTTGCATCACTAATGATGCAGCTAGTTTGTATTGATATAAGGAATATTGAATAATTAACAAAAAGATAAGGCTCGATCTTTTTGTTAATTGTTCAATATTCCTTATGCCAATACAAACTAGCTGATCAGCTTCTGTAATCAAACGATGGAGGGAAGAATAAATTTTGCATTTGAGCTTAAGAAGCTCTCAAGTAATCAGACACTTCGGAAATCATCTAAACAGTGGTTGTAAATTCAGTAGAAATACAGAATTCAGGTACACAGGTTATGTTAAAACACTTAGTAATTTGAAAATTGATTAAGTGTGTGGAGAAAGCTGTTGTAAAATATTTGAAGAGCTAAACCGTTAATTATGGTTAAGCACATCTTCTGGCAATATGCGATCTTAGTGAAGGTCGACTTCTCCCTAGAAGACCCGAAGAAAATCTCATTCAAAAGTATTCTGAGCCACCTTAAGGGCCTAACCTTGTTAGTGGAACCATGCGGATGCTATCTTTTTCCCATTACCAATACCATTAATTAACGTTTTACTACATTGCATGGTCCAAACAAATAGTTGTCTTTTATATATTTTGAATATGTATATCGCCTAATAAGGAGAATACGGAATCCTTATGTTTTAATTTTATTAAGCAAAATTCATCACTGAATAACGAACTCGACATATTTACTTCCTTCCTATACCTTACTTTTGGGTTTATCGCATCTCTCACTTGTATTTTAAAAGTAAGCGTAGCAATATGTTACTGGGAGCCAACACCTGTGAACAAAATAATAAAAAAGCATGGATGCAAAAATGTTTTCTTGCCACACATAGGTATATATACAGACTTACTTAATAAGACTAAAACTACTTTAACGTTTTTCCCTCCACAGTATGACTGATTGTTTCGATGGGGAATCGTTATTTTCTCCTCTCATTGCTTATCACAAAAACGTCGTTCCTATTTGTAAGGCTTCAATCGGCGAGATTATCCCACCAGGTGACAACTCACTATTAATTATTGTCGAACTGTGGAAAAGTTGTAATTGAATGTCTCGCGGTAGCGACTCGGATGTCGACGTGCTGTCTAATGATAAACAGTGATCGGTTGTCAGGCCGGATGGAAACTTTGTCCTCAAGATAAATGTCGTCGGTCTCTGGGATCGAATAATTGAATGATGAGAAGAGGGGGAGGAAATGAGGATGAAATTTCCCAATTTCTCGGCGTCGCGGAGAACAATCGTGTAAATCGAATTATGTAAATTCAACGCGGAGACGGTGCCTTGTGCATAATGGCTTTCATCTTACAGATGGGTTAACGTAACGGTATGGTGCGCACTGTACTGTGCAGTGTTTAAGGCGAATGTCATTCATGCTTAATGTTTTCTTAAACTGTAATTTAAATTTTATATTTTTCTGTATGTATACTTTCGTTTCGTTGATTCCTACTTAATCTTGTAGTTCTGTAGGTCATTCAAACAATTCCGGAGTCTTTCTATTAGATTGCACAAGTCATAAGGTGTCAAAGAAGCAGAATTTATTGGATTGATCAATAAAAACAAATCGAAGTATACGGGGGATTCTTTTAACATATCTGCAAAATGTTCTTAAGGATGTTATATTGCGAATTCATAAATTTTCATTATAAATATTTGTATAACAAAAGCTATATTACGGAAAGAATTAAAATGACGAGAGTAATGGGGATAATACAACCAGGTCCACATCCATTTTACAAAAGGTTGGAAGATACAATTACTTATAGACTGACTAACACTTTTGGTAAGAGCAATGCAATTACAACATAGGTTTCATAAGGATAAATTGATGACGACAGTCCTGTCCGAGGTAATGAGATGTGCAATGGAAGCATTAGATCGGCAAGAACAAGTGCAATTGTCCTGCTATGCCCTGAGTCAGGCATTTGATTTCATGGATCGTAGATTGCTGAAGAATAAGTTGCACTTTTATAGAATGCCTGAGAGCATGCATGATCATCGTATTGAATGGATGGACTTCAAAGAAATGATGACTGAGAAGCGTGGTATGCCTTAGGGATCTGTATTGGGGTTCTTTCTCTTTGTCATGTATATAAACGACTTTTATGTGAACTTGTCTGCTGATAAGATTTGTTGTATCCGAATTATACGTCGTTGATGATCAAAGAAAAAAAACAAAAAGGTAAATCCACGAGAACGGAACTGATCATGCGCCAAGCAAAAATGGTTCGAGTCCAACTGAAACTAAACACAATTAAGACCTAACATTTGAACTTACCCAAGAATAGAGAAGTATTCAGAATACTCGAGCATTAAAATATGTATATAATAAATATTCGGAAAGCTTCCGAACAGGTCCTGAATAACAAAAGCTTAAAGCAGGCATTAATGGCTGTTCCCCATTTACTTTTACTTAACAAACTTGGAAGGTGCGGCTTTAGAGGTAAAGTTAACGATTTTTCTAGCAAGTCATTAATAAAA
Organism: Cetonia aurata; assembly: GCA_949128085.1. Classification (NCBI taxonomy): domain Eukaryota; kingdom Metazoa; phylum Arthropoda; class Insecta; order Coleoptera; family Scarabaeidae; genus Cetonia; species Cetonia aurata. The sequence continues at coordinate 9,097,859 of OX421885.1, forward strand.
GCATTAAATGGCAGAGGGCCAAGATGAGAAACTTGCGGTATTCCGGACGTTACTGAGAAGATATTGAAGGAAAAACTATTGTAAGTAACATACGCACTCCTGCCTTTCAAGCAAGACTCCATCAAATTAATAAGCGAAGGGCAAAAACTAATGCATTCAAGCTTCATTAAAAGTATATTGATGTATAGGGAGTCAAAAGCCTTCGCAAAATCTGGATAGATGACATCTACTTGCTTGCGTTGATCCAGTGCTGAAGTAATAAATTGGGTACTATTAACCAGGTTGGTAGTGGTTGACCTTCCAGTAATCTATGCTGATGCACCGATAAAAATTGTTTGATGCTCGTATAGATTCTCGTATGGAAAATGTGCTCCAGTATTTTGGCGAAGTGCGGAGGACCACTCACAGGTTTATAGTTGGTAATACTCCTGCGATCACCATGTTTAAACATTGGTAAAACCTTCGCAACTTTCCAGGCACTAGCGAAGAAGGAACGGTCGAGTCAAAACAGAAGCACATTCATGCACCATGATACCAGGTATACAATCGTCGCCAGAAGTCATATTTGCTTTAAGTTTCGAGATACTGGAAAGAACATCTATTTCTGTTATAGGACCAACATCAAACGATGAGTATATTCAAAACAGAATTAAACGAAAATTTCGTTGATTCAGAACTATATACAAGAAGTGAATTTCTTAACTGGATTAACTTTAATTTAACATCGGAAAAGTATATTATATTTTTTTTCATAAAGATCTGGATGCATGTGCTGGAATTTATGTACATTGCACTTTAGGTATGACAAGAATTTTATTGGAACAAACAGACGTGAAATAGTGTAAAATATTTGTTCCAAGCATATATCCAATGCATGGCGGCATCGATTGAAGGGGTAGGTCTGGCCTTTCCGGTATATACCATGCTGCCAGCAATTTTGTACGAGATATTAAGTAAAAGGATGCTCAAGATGTAATCCGAAACAAAAAATATCTTATCTTGGGATACCTTTCTGTATGCTAGTATATAATTGGACTGTGTGTCTTTTAGATATCGTGTGAAACCTCTGTGATAACAAAAGGTTAAGGATGAAGAGGGCGGCTGCCTCCTATTAATTCCTTTTGAATACTCAATTTGAATATTTGACCATTTCAGGCAATCAATATGTTTTAAGTATTTATGCACCCGATGAGTTACTTTTGCAATTTGATGCACAAGTTCTTATGCTGTAATTTTTTTTTTATATTCTAAGTTTGCCTTTCTAGTATTTTGCCATAACGGCGCCCATGATGATATTTGAATTACTTACGCTTTCATTGGTAGTGCACAGATAGCGATATAATAACAAAAAATTACTATAGTCATAAAAAATAATAACCGTCTACCAATAAAAAATTTATAGACGTCGAAGAAATTTAATTAATCATCACACATCATACGTTCTCAAATTTGATTACAATATACTACCTTGGGGAAAATATAAACGCCACGCGACGTGTACTAATTAACGTCTTGAGCTATTTCAATAGGACCTCGTCACACACATGCTGGAAACTGGAAACATCATGCATAGTCAATATTCACCTTAATTTTGTGCTGCAAACACTAAAAAGGATGTTTTGACGGATAAAATTAAATTTAAAGCGAATATAATTGTATGTTGTATTCCATCTATATTAACTGATTTAAGTATTGAAGTACATGCTATACATAATTAACGTGATGAGCCCTCAATGTACGCGACATTAATATTGTCGGTTGAAGCTAGTGTGAGTCTGTGAACATGCGTGTGCAGCTCAACATGTCGCGTAATGGTACCGCGGTTCACCGTCAGAGCGCCAATTAAATAACTTAATTAAGCGGCTTAATCAACTTGTCATACTGGGAATCAATCTGCACCCGACCTGACAGGATAAAGAGGCCTCGACAAAACGCTACACATTCCATTTGAACAACATACATAATGCCCTAGCTGTTAGACACAATCTTATAAAGATGCTGTCTTTCTTTATCCCTTTTGTCTTTTCCCTACGCTCGGTATTTTGGTTGATTGAACCAGTTTTACGCTGAACGATGCTTTTTGCCTATTCTACAGTCTTTCCTTAAGCGGTTATTTTCCTGCGTTTGAAGTCACCGACTTCTAAAAACTTAGTTGGATGCCGTTGAGGTAATAGATCAAAGTAAACAAATAGTGTTTAATAGGATTATTTACCTTTCACAATTTGCACAAGACAGTTTTTTGAGAAAAAATTTGCCTAAAAGATTCTCTATTCCAAAATATTTCAAGCATCTAAGTTACGATGAAGAAACTCCTAAGATAAGGAATGTAAATACGCAAATAACAATGTGTGGATTATTAGTAGTAACTTATAATAAAAAAATATTGCTAATTAGAAGTATTTCTCTATTGATTGATCTCCTACCTCTTCCGAAATCGCTATAGGTTTATTTAGATATAGAGATGAAATAGAACGTTTGTTTTCCAGCAGATATCATATGATATCTGCTTTTAGTTACATTCATAATATAGAAATAATGATATTGTTCGGCGTTTTTTGACAGACATTGGGAGTCCAGAGAAAAGAAAGAAATATGATTTTTGTAACTTTTTTTATTCCAAGATCACACACTCCTAAAACGTGATTCTACTACACGCATTGAATATTCCGTCACCAAATCAATAAAACCCTCATCTATTCCTAGTGATTCCATTAACCCTAAATTATACGGTCAACCCAAAATCCACAACCTCAGTATTCCTTTACGTCCTATCCTTAGTGCCATAAATAGTGCTATCTACAAGCTTTGCAAGTACCTACACCCGTAACAATGATTCCTTTATCGGAAACTCCGAATCTGTCTTACCTCTACCTGTTTTCAGCTTGACAGCTGCTACTATGAATAAATTTCAGGTGCAGCTATGGGCTCCCAACTTCCTCCTATTGTAGACAATTATTTTATGGAGGCATTTGAACAACATATCCTAATATCTCATTTCCAGAAATCAAAACGCTGGTTTAGACACATCGACGACACCTTCGTAGTCTAGCCACATGGACGTAATTCCTTAGATACTCCTTACATTCCTTAATTCCCTACACAGTTCCATGGAAGTCGATTCGAATGGTCGTTTGCTCACACCGGAGAACAAACGCAATCGTGAGACCACTTCAACGACGTGCTTGGATCTATTTAATCAAAATCCGGAGCAGTTTCTGCGACATGGACTCATTGGTACACACCAGACACCAAAGAACAATCGAAGCAGAGGGTTTTACCTGGTGAACGTGCTCCAAAGAAGGCGAAGACCGTCCCTCCCGCCGAAAAGGTGATGGCCACCGCTTTTTATTATGATAGTGGACGTGACAAGCACGAGGTGTCCTTGAACATCGTTCCATTACAAACAATATGATTAGCCTTGTCCTCACCGTGTCATCCGTGTGCATCCTGTCCGTGTTCCCGGCTGGTATACATTTATCTTAATGTTTCTGTCAAAATACAACAAATGTTCGAAGTCACCCTGTGTTCATCGCGTCCACGTTAGGTATAAAACCACCTTTGATGTTCACCAAAGAATTTCGGGCACTTAAGGAATCCTTTTCCGTGGCATCTCTTCAAGTCTTCCACAGAAAGGTCAGCCTACCCAAAAATCGCATGCTTAACTCTTGTAGCAACTGGGTAGTGGCGGATCATGTACTCTATTGACTTCTCGTTCTGCAGGTGGTATTCACTCTCATCAGAAATATAGCTAAAACTATAAACAAGTACAACAAAAAGATATCTATAGTATATGAAAGTTATAGAATAAAATGAAGTGATTTAAAAAGGTAAGTTATAAAGAGATGTCATTATGGTGGATATAAAACGAAATGAAGAAAAACACACACGGAATCAGTGCTATAAAAACCGTTGGCAATCAGGTACTCTTCTATTGTATACTTGAAGATCTTAATATTAGTTATACCTTTTACGTTGATGGGAAGTCTATTGTAAACGTTAATATTGGTGCATGTGGGATCATTCTCATAAAATACCCTTCAATGGCTCGGTATTTGCAGCTCAGTTCCAAGTGTGATGAAATAAAATAGTTACAACTAATTGCGAGGAAGTCAATCAATGCTTTCTTTAATGGCGCATAAAATATGTAGGGTTGAAGAATAACTGCTGCCTCGATTCTGCCCTCCGATAGCAAATGCACAACTCTAGATTGGAAGCAAGCAATTGTAGGGTCTACCAAACACGAGAAGCAATATAGAGTGTAACATACCAGCAAATGCTTGAATACATTCATGCCAGTCTATAGATCACAGTCCATATGGAGACCCAGAAACTAAATCTATGACTTTTGCCCAGAAATTTAAGCGTTGTTTACTTACCGTAGATGTTATGCCAATAGCGGAATTTAGACCTTACACTAACTAGGCAGCACCTTGTGTTGCGAAAGTGTTCGTTTTCTCATTTTTCTAAATGAGAAGGTATCTAGATTAGGTATAGATTATTAGCTGCAATTTAGCTTCTAATTGGGTGGACTTCTAATACTTTTAACACTGCCTGATTGTTACTGAATATTTCGATTGAATTGTGCGGTGGTTAGGTTGTGAAAAATGTGATAGCATCTTCTATAGTAGTGAGTAAGTATATGCTTCATTGTTCATTCAGATTTAATTGTAAGTCATCTGACTCTGTTAATCTATATTAGGAACATTAGGTTGAGACTGAGATGAACATTTAAGCCCATTTTTAGAGCTGCTTTTTCAAACCTTTTGTGACAGCTTTTATTCTAGAATTAGACCCACCATCTTTGAGAGCGGTTCCCATACGCAACCATCTGTTCTGGGGTTCCGCGAGTCTGGTGGTTATAATTTTGTCCCTACTAAAGCAATTGCACGAAACATGGATTGGCGTTCCCTTTTATGCCACAAAGTTTTGAAAGGTCTTCTTTTATTAACTGGAAGGTGTTTAGGTTTTAGAGTATTATTCAACATATAATAGAATTTGGTTATGATGGAACAACATGGTCCGATACACAGCGACCGATTTGTAAAACGTTTATATAAAGTGGCAGTTCTGCACTTATTGCACAATTATCTCGTATTCATTCTAACATTCCCCGATGTGGAAGACTATCGTTCACTCACATAATTACATTAAATGTAAAGCGGAGAGGCGTTGCAATTTTCGTAAAACACAAGAAAACATTGACAGAGATGTATAGAGTTGCTTTTACGCATAGTGGAAACAAACCGCTCCGTAATTAAGTATTCTGCTGCACTGAACATTAATAACATATATGGTTGCGATGAATTTTGCATCTTCTTGACTCCTACAAAATTCAGGTTACGTACATGGACAGAAATTGAAACGGTGTATGTTATGAAAATGAACACTTCTTGAAAAAGTATGCAACAGAAAGATAAAGCTTATGTTCTGCTATCTCAAAAATTGTTATTGAATGCATTAATTTCTATAGGAAGCATCGGAAACGGTTTGAACATTTAAAGCAACAATTTTGTTGCAAGAGAATGAGATTTAATTTAATGACAAGAAAGCTTATAATTCAAGTCATATTTTCCAAATATAACAGCGAATAGGTATTGTCGAGCGTTATTGCAGACATAAAGCTGCGATAAAATACAACATGTCTTTGAATGTGCGACTTGGATTAGATTTGGAAGAATTCATAAGAGCTGAAGAAAACTCTTCATTTGTAGATAGCAGCGATTGGGCCGTTTGAAACCTTACTTTAAGTTCACATTGCAACTCTTTTTCTACATTTGCTATATATTTTATCCCAAATTTGTCTTGCCGGTACTTTTACAACTACAAAATCGCCTTTTACGACAAGTTTATATATTATTTCTATTTAGTTTCCTTTCTGTTACATGTTTAACTGTGAATATGTGATCCTGCACACTTCGTCCCTTTCTAAGTTGACTTTGTGATTCTATGAGTGTTGTCTCAATCTTTATTTTTAATTTTTGATCTAGTATTATTTCATAGATTTTTAATGCAGTACGCTGTAACGGAATACCTCCGTAAATGTTGTAGTTTTTTGTGTCCCTGCTCTTGTATATGTATAGGCTCACTCCTGTTTCCCAATATTTGGGTATTAGGTACTTTTTTCTTTCAAGAATTATTATAGATTTCGAGTATTTCGAGTAATACTTCGATTCCCTTTGTGCCGAGACATTTTAACATTTCTGGAACTATAACGTGTTATCCAGACGCTTTTCTGTATTTAAGTTTCTTGAGTGATATTGTCACCCCTTCAGTATTGCAATTTTCTCTATATTCTAGCTTTCTTCTTTTAAATTTAGCTTAATACTTTATGTAGGTTCGTTACCTTTTTGTCATGTCTTACCCCTAACAATTCTTCAAAGTACTGTTTCCACCGTCTCATAATTGCCTAATATTCTGTCAGTATTGAGTATTAAGGATAAGATAGCATCCGCACGGTCCGACTAATCGCCCCCTCCACTGTGGCCACTAGGGCTTATTGTAGAGCGGATGTTATCTCTGAAGTTCTTCCAACAAGTTCAGGCCCTTGAGGTAGCTCAGAATATTTTTGAATGAGGTCTTTTAGGTCTTTGAGGTCTGTCGGTATGTTTCCATCCTTATCTTTAATCTCACGTCATGTTTTTCAAGGCCTTGTAAAAACGTTTTTAGTTCTCTTTTCTATCGTGTGCAGGTCGTTGTCCAAATTGTTTCCTGCTTTTTTTTTGCTTCTTTCATGGCTTGTTTAATTTTCGTTCGTTGCTCTTTGTATGCTCTCAGTACTGTTCCCTAGATATTTGCTCCATAGTATCTTGCTTAATTTCGCCTGTTCTTTTATTTTTGCGTTCCACCAGTGCGTTTGTTTTGTTTTATTATTTCTTTTACTGGTTCCATATGTTTCTTTCGCTGACTCGCTTAACACCTTCTTTAATATTTACCATTTCTCTTCGAAGTCGCTAATTATCCACTTTTAATTTGTTCACGTTTTCCTGTATTTCCTGAATTTATTCCTGAGTTTGTATGCTTTTATTGTTTCATATATTCTTATTTCTTTGTTAAGCTTACGTTATTTACTTTTCTTTGAGTTCTTATTTCTGCTTCTACTGCGCTGGTCGCTGCCTATCTTAGGATCACTTCTTACTCACTAATTATTATTACATTAATCAGGAAGTCCGTTGTTTTTATTTGTTTTCCATTTCACATTTCTATTTAATATAATGGTGTTTATGACAGCTTTCAGCATATTTTGGTGTGTTAACATTCAAAAGAAAGACGTGCAAGCCTTTCAAGGCAGGAACGAAACTTAATTTACCTTTAACTTTTTCTTTTACATCACAATTGATTGAACACAATTTTTTCTCATTTAAAAATCAAAAGATTTCTCCTTTATAACTCGCGTCGTCTCGACGTCGACGGAGCAAGCGACGTCGGAAATGCCGTCTTCTTTCGTTTGAGAGAGATTTCTAATTATATTTTCCTTTGGTGCACTTCTATTATCACCCCCTCCGGTACCTAATTTTTCCTCCCGTCTGTTCGGTCTTCGCTTATACACGGGAAAGTATTTTTTCCGCTTCTTTCATCATCATCATCGGCAAAATTTGCCTTTTGATTTTTTTTCCTCATAGAGTATATCCTTTTATGATTTACAGGAGAATTCCGGGGGTAGCGTTCGACTGCTCGCTATTTTCTCTTTTCTCTCTGTCTCCGTTTCTCCTTCCTACGCTGCCGATTCCTCTACCCCGCCTACCTCTATCTCCAACTCTTAGGAAGATAATGAAGCGAGATCTGGAACTCGCGCGCCTTCACCTCCAAATTGCGTATATTGTGTCGCAGTAAGGGGGCAAATAAAAATACAGGGGAAGTAATTAGGTTGTCGGCAGCACACTTTCTCCGTATACCTCTACCTACGACCGTTCGCAACGAGGTGCGGGAATGTTCCGACGGCATTGTGCAGAAGAATGAGGCATCAGGAAGCGTGTTACGTGGGTGCCTCCCGTCGGTTAATTACTTATAAATTCTTGCGGATATTTAATTTCGTCTACATTCGACACACATTTCCGAGCAATCTCGTGATTGTTGAGGGTTGGAAAACCGTTTAGGGAAGCCCGAACAATTCTTGACGGTTAAAGTCGCAATCATCCAAACGATCTATCTTGGTTGCATAAGCATGCCACCTTTCAAAATATCTCTTATTGGATAGAAATATATTTCGTCAATAAATCCCTTATTTCACGAGGAAGTTATGAATTTATACGGAAATATGAGTTCTAAAGGGTTTCGATGTATTATTTCTTAACATTTCATAACTAACTTTTAGAAATAATAAAAAGGGCGAAAAAAAGGATTCATGCTCAAGTTAACAAAGTTAGCATACCATCAGGATCATCAGTTTTGAAGAATAAAAGAATTCTGATACGAGAGATAAAACTTGGTGCGCTAGCTAATGAATCTAATGAATAAATCATTAAAGCAAATTTAGCCTACAGATCATTGGAGCGATAAAAGTGACGCAAATTTATTTGATGATCGCAATAAAACTTTCATCTGCGATCAGCACACATCCGGCGCACATTGTATAATAATAATAATACACATCGCACATTAGTAAAGAAACAAGATAACACAAGTCAACAAAATTCATCTGATTCTTGTGAGATATTTATCCATGCAACGCAAAAATGTATGGAGTAAGTTGTAAATTTAGAATTCTAGATATATGTGTAAATCATAAGGCAATTGCTGCGATGTATGCACTTTTTTAATCAGAAGATATTTCTACCTTTAAAGCATTGCAAACAGTTAGATACATCTTGGAATTTCTGTTAAATGGATATTAATTAATATGGATTTACATCAAGTAGACGCCGAATCTATTAAAATGTTAAATGGATATGTCGAAATCATGTGGTCTGCTCTCATTACAAAAATATTACCTCCACGCATGATGGACAATATTGTTGCGACGCAATTCTATCTACCACTTGGTATTTCTTGCAATCCTCATGCCCTATTCTTGCGTTCCCTTTATCAGCGAATGGGGAGAGAGGAGGCCTAGGAGGTATTCCAGCCTGCTGTAGAAGTAGTCCTCATTGCTCCTGTTATTCATAAACATGCAAGTTTATTATAGTAGTTTGCTGCTGCATCTTTGTCCACCAGATCAGAGACGCATAGGTCACCATGGTTCCGACCATCGTGATGTACGTCCAATGCATCATAATTAGTCTTAATCCTTCTTTTAGCCAACATGAGTGTTGTCTCCGCGCTGATTTTAAACCTTTGAATCTGTCGATACCAAGTAAGCTTTGAGTCAAGGGTGACTGTAAAAGTGGAGTGCCATTCATGCGGCTGCAGCGACTGTAGCCACACGACACTGATTTACGTTGAAATATATTAAGGCGTTGTCAATCACGCGACTTCTGCGTAGCGACAGAAGCGGTTGCAACGACTCTTCCAGTCGAACCGCAAGAGCCTTTGTGACTACTCGGCTATAATTTCATAGTAATCAGTATTTTGTAGAGTATTGCTAAGGAAAATTGATGATTCCCTGTTAAGTGAACTTCTAGAGCAACATCGCTGCTTATATGATCCCAAGAACACGTACTATAATCAACACATGAAAGATAATGTGTGGAAGGAAATTGCTGACATTTTGAATCAATCTGGTAAGTAAAGCAAATAAAACAAGCATTAATTTTTTAACATTTATGTATTATTAAGAAATTTCGGTTTGACTCAGTATTTATTTCTTGCCACGAAACTGAGCCCTCTTGAGTGCTAAAATGACGAGTAAACTCCTCTCTGGCGTTAAACCCTTCCCCGTTGTCAAAACCACTAGCTGCACGTACCGGTATCATGTTTTTGGTTGCTAAGTCATATAGATTTTCATCTGACATGAGATTATTATCTTCAAGGAATGAACCTCGGAGCATGTTATGAAGACAACAGACAGTCATAAACAAAACATGTGCCACTTCTAGGGTAACCGCAATTGGGACATAAAATATTCTAAACATCTGGCTTAAAAGGACAAAAGCATTTTCAGAAACCCTTTATGCCTTGCACAATCTGTAATTAAATATCGCTTTCGTAACATTTCTAGCGAATGGTTTCATAAGAAGCTCTGATAATCGAAAATTTTTACCTCCGACAATCACAAAAGCCACTACGGTATCAGAATTGGGTAGCGTGCTTGGAGGAGGATAAAGTGTTGCATCATTGATCAAATTTCCGACGATAGGTTTGGCTAATATGCTACTGTCACCTTCCTTACCACAGGATAATAAATTTATAGTTTGCGTCTAAATGCCAACAGAACGATGGAAAGGAAATTTTTGTAGTTAAAGAATAAAGACCATCTTTTTCTCGGACAAAATATTCACACATGCTTTCCGTCTACAGCCGCAATGCAATTCGGAAAATTTCATTTAAGGAAAAACTCTGGTGCTCTGTTTAAAAGATCCTCTGTTGTTGGCACTGGCATAAAAACTGGGGAAAGTCTTTCTCTTAATAGATGCGGTAGTAACATCATAATGCGATTAATGTATCCAGGCGATATGCGAAATGCGAACGATAGAGCAGCAAATGACTCCCCTGTCGCCATGAATCTGAAAATAAAAAAAATATTTTTTATTAAGTACAGATTTTATCGAGAGCATCATGCTATAAGGGCGTAAGAACGTCTACATTGAGATGGATGTGTTTTACCGATAGTATACCGGGTGTCCCAACCCATAGGTCCCTGCCCACAACTTTTTTATTTATAGATATCTTTTTTAATAAAATTCAAAATATGTTATTTAGAGTAGATTTACAATTATAACATACGTTGGATAATTGAAAATTTACGCTGAATAACATATTTCGAATTTTATTAAAAAAATATCTATAAAAAAAAAGTTATGGGCAAGGCATTAAACACCAGGGCAATTCATGAAAAACCTTTACCAAAGTATCATCAAAGGAGATGACAGAAGAGTCACTAAAGCGCAGTAAGAATCATCTTCACGTAGTAGCGAATTGCTTAACAAGGGTTTGTGCACTGAAATGATATTAGTTTAAAACAGCACTGCAGATACTTATTGCTCATTATATTAGCTCTATTGTAGGATCTATTATAGGATGGGCAGCAATTTTTGGAAAGTAAAAATAAAGTGGGTACCAGGATGTTAGAAGGACTGACCGCAAGTTCCCATAAAAAAAAATTAGTGAATTAATATAGAAGCTCCAGTATATACTTAGATATACTTCCTACAAAAACAATACTACAACTTATGTAATTCTAATCACTAACAATAAGTTATGATTGATTTAATTGGTATTAAAAATATAAACAACAATCTTTCTCCTGAATTTCCGAATATTTAATTAATAATTAAAATTTTTAAATATTTTGATACCGATTTTTGTTGCAGTAAGCTTTTTCTAAGATTTCTGACCTAGTTCCTATGAGTCTAACCAAACTGCTCTTATCTAAACAACAATGTCTTTCACTGTGAATGACCTAGCGGTCGCTATTGTTTAATGCTATTCAAGAACCCCATTTTATAAAAGGTACCGAAATATATATTTCCATGTTCAGCTCTGCGTTCAAGTTTTATAATAGATAATTACAGTAATTCAGCTATAAAAGCAGGCACGCAGCGGGAATAACAAACAGAACTAGCAAGTTGGTGTTCCATAAAGAAGAAAACGTTTCTGTGTTCTGAAACTTGTAGTATATAGGTACTTAATTGTGCATTACGAAGATTGGATGTTAGAAAAATTACCCGGCCTTAATAATCATACGTTGTATGCAATTATATTAATTGATTATTATGGTTAGGCGGCATTCGTGTAATGTTGCAATTTGTAGTATTCACTATGTAGCACTCCAAATTTGTCAGCGTTCAATCTCATTCCGTCTTCTTGCACACCCATATACATATATCATATGCGTGATTACATAAAGCAAAGCGCATTTGAGAGAAGCAATAAAAAAGCAGGAACCGCTGAATTCAACTTATTACACAAGTGATGAGAGCAATTAATAATCCGAAATTATATTCAAACTGATAATAATATAATATTACACAACGAAATGGGCATAGCCGACTTGCCTTCTCTCTTGTGCCTCAGAATAATGTAATTATACGTTTGATGCTATTTTCGGAAGAAAATTAAGGTTGAGAAATAACGGTCGATCCAGTAGAAGGACAAAAAAGATATGTAGGAATGCGTTGCGACAGTGATGTATTATAATTATTACATAACATTCTTTTTGATTAAGTTAAATGTTGTTAAACACCTAATGTTAGGTTTCGTAGTAATGTATGAATTTAATATTATATTATTAACTTATCATGTTTTTCATAGTGCTTATCTTATAGTCGATTCTAAATTGTGTTCGGGAAAATTAAAAATACTATTAATTTGTGAGAGAGTGTTAAATAGCACGGAGAGCTTGTTGTAATGTAATTGGCTAAATACTATACAGCAATATACAAGTGTCCAGAAAGGTTAGATTTTTTGGATCTGCAGTATCAATGTAACGGTGCGGTTTGGGGATGCGCCGTAAGGATAGGTTGTTGCACTGCTCTTTGGAGAATTAGTAGCCATGGAAGTGTATTCCGGAAATCATCGCGCTTTTTACATACGCGCTTATTATCGCAATTGTGATTTCACAGTCATAGTTGAACGTTTATATCGTGCAGAATTTAACGCACGGAATCCACCAAATGACGATACCATCAGAAAATGGATTCCAATGTTCGAAAATACCGATTCAACTGTAAAAATTAACAATGAAGCCAGCTGTTCGAAGCCAACAAACGATTGAAGAAATGAGAGTGTCCGTGCGTGAAAATCCATCTCAATCTGCTCGCAAACGCAGTCAACAACTTAATATTAGAAAATCATCGTTGCACAAGATCTTACAGCCTTCAAAATCTAAAGGTTACTATCCTCTCCGACTGAATTTTGCAAATGAAATGCTGCAACGACGAAGCGAACTTTCATTTAAATGGTCACGTAAACAGACAGAACTGCCGCTACTGGGCTAACTAAAACCAAAGACAGAAAGATGAAAGACCATTACATAGTCCAAAGGTTATTGTCTGGACTGCCATGTCTGGTGAAGGCATCATTGGGCCTTATTTTTATGAAAACCGGCGAGGGCGAGCACTTACGGTAAACAGTGAACAGTATTGCGATATGTTAAGGAACTTTTTGGTTCCACAACTGCAGGAGTTTGCAGGTTTTAATGAAGAAACATGGTTTCAACAAGATGGGGGCACTTTGGTGTGTGGCATTTGGACAACATAATCTTCGGCACTTATAGTGTTCTTTTATTGAATTTACAAAAACCCCCTACCTCTCTGGACACCTTGTACACACAATAGGTTTAAAAGTGAAAAGTATAGATCCTATATTTCTTTTTATTTATTCCTATCATATGTGTCAGATATGATAAAATTTTAAATAAAATGAATTCTATGGAATACTTCTGTGCTAATTGAATCCATGATTTATCTTTGTCAAGAATCCTGTCATTAAAGTATTATACGAGACTTTTACTTAAACACTAAATTTTTAGGAGTTTGGGTAGATGGTTTGGGTATGATTTTGATGAGCATCTAAATTGGATTGTACCTACATTGTGAGAATCTGCTTCCCACGTTAAATACTTCATGTTGCTTAATACGAAATTTAAAATCAGTGTTAACTCGCCAGTAGTTACTTAATGTATATCATGTCTATGTTTTTAGTAGGCTTCGGCTATGGAATTATATTTTGGGCCCACTCAACCCTGGCTAAAGACATTTTCATATGTCAAAAACGGATTATTCGTCATTTAACTGATCCAAAAGCTCTCAACTCGTGTCAACAAACTTTCATTCGTTATAAATTACTATCTTTACCTTGTATAATTCTTAAACTTGCACTTTATGCTTATGATAACATTAATAAATTTCAACTTAACAAAGAGATAGATGATCACTTTACGAGATGTAGAAATGATTTAGCCTTCCCCAAGTCTAGATTAACTTTGTTTTAGCAGTATGTTCTCGCTATTAAAGTACGCAATAAATTGCCTAAACATTTCCAAGATCTTCTTCAAATACGTTTTCAACGCTTCGTTCGTGAATTATGGGTGGTGAATGGGTTTTATTCCCTACAGGAATTTTTAAATCATAAATTTACTTAATAATTTGTTGTTTTATCATTTATAACAGTATTTGTCGCTCGCTATTGCCTTTATAATTTTATTATTATTGTTATTTAGGAGGGAGATTTGACTCTGCAGGGGTGCCTAATAAACACTTGATGCTTAGGCTTTATCAACCCTCTTAAAAAAATAAAAAGAAAATACTTCTGAATGTACGTTGGCAGCATGGAAATTAATTTATTATTGTTAGTGTTATCATTGCTTCATATAAAATTGATTGTTAATTTGTTATCGAAAATTACCTTGGCTGCTGAGTTACTTATTTGACACTTTTTACACTTTTGCTTCCGGTATTTCTTTTGTTTTTTTTTTTTGTGTTGTTACTGTAAATGTTCACTTATGGAAGATTTTGTGTTGTCATTCCGCCTATTTATTCTTTATATATCTTATCATTCCACTGACCGCTATTATTTGTAGTGTAACATATTATTTCGGTTATTCATGCTGTTTGCTTTGCTCTATTTTATACTTTTAATTGCAGATGTCGGCATTCACTTTAATTTATTCACATTAATTTATCTACTTTTTATCACTATCTATTTTTATTGTAACTATTATATTTGATTTTTATTTCGTCTTTACTGTCTTTATTAACTGTCACTGTATTTATTTTTTTTTGTTTTAATTTACTTGTCGATATGTGCATAATATTATTATGACCCTTGTCAATAAAGCTTATACTTTAATTTACTTTACTATTATTCATTAATATGTATTTGCATACTTAATATAATTGTTAATAAATTATTTTCAAAATTTTATTTTCCCGTAAAAATATTTAAAAATCGTTTTAAGACCAGATATTCATAGCTATTTTCAGTAGGTATGTGTGTCAATGGGTATGTGGATTACGCAAGCGCGTATTAATTGACTGTCGATCATTGACGTCATGACACGTCGATATCTTTAATGCGCAACGGAGAAGAAGAAAGGAAAGTTGCTCTCTTAGAATAATTGTGTTTTTCACAGCCCATTAATTAGGATCGTAATGACAATTCACGTCAAGATATGAAAATTAATATGGGTGTAGATATCTCCTGAGCCGCATTCTATAGTGGATCGAATCGTTACGTAACCGTTTTCGATTTATGGATTTAACAGGTCGTGAAACAAAAGCATTCCATTTAGATAATATTTACGTTTGAGATAAAAACGTATTACGCGATAAATTAAACTACTGTGTAATGATAGCTTACATACATGAAAATAGATATCAATAATAGTTTATGGTTTTGCTCCAGTTAGTTGATTGAAAGAAAAAAATACCCCTTCGGGTTTTGATTGCCATCTTATGTGTGGCTTGAGAGAACAGGTACGAACTGTAAGAGATCATAATTAGTATCATTAGCACGTTTCATATAAAATTGCTTCATTTCTTACCCAAAGTAGATCATAGGAGTCTCAATGATTCGGCTTACTACCGCGACCACTTGTTACTAGCGCAGCTTCTTCGATTTCCTGTAGCCATACTATATTATCATGTTATTAAGTAATTATCACGTAAAAGTGAAAAAAAAATTATAAAGCGTCAAGCTTTTAATGAGACTTTGTATATAGAGACGGTATTGTTAAATTTAATTAGATCGTGATGACTTAAGTAACTAGAATAATCAGGAGCTAATTTTCGAAGCCTAGTAACGTATGATACAGTACGGACGTTTGATCACCTTTTCAGAACACCCTTCATATCTTTCATTTGAGTCTATAGAGACAGCTGACAGATCATAGCCCGTTTTGATATCTAATCATGCGCATATATGGATGAATGTAAAATATAATAATTATAACTAAAATTCATACCTACATATTCGTATGAAACCCATAAAATCAGATCCAAATTTATTTACGATTTATATTTAAAATTATAATAATTTTAACAGTATCTATTTTTTCTCGGTTAAGTATAGAAATATCCTGGTCTTTAGGTATTATGTCGATTAATTGCTAGTGTTCAAAATTCCTTCGACATATTTAAAAAATTAAAATACACTCCGCCAAAAAAGTATCGCATAATTTAGTTTTGAATCATAAAAGTATCGAATAATCTTTGTTTGTAGCATAAAGTTGTAAATATACTTTAATGCGCTCTAAGATATAATTTCTATGATTTTTTAAATAAAATACAGGCCAAATAAAAACAAGAACTCATACTTGAGATTTTTATTAAAACAAGAAATTATAATTTTGGAAAGAAAAATGTCATAACAGTAGCTTTTAATACTGAGTATTGCCACCTCTGGCTCTTATGACCGCTCGCATACGATTTGGCAGAGATTCGATTAACCTCCGTATATAAGCCTGATCCAAATTCTCCCACTCGTCACGGAGAGCATTTGCTAGTCCATGCAGGTCCGCTGGAGCAACATTTTGGGTTCGTATCCGTCTGTGAAGGAGGTCCCACACGTGCTCGATAGGGTTCATGTCCGGACTTACCGCAGGCCAATCTAAAACTGGAATACCAACATCGTTAAGGTATTCCTGGACGATTATTGCAACATGCGGTCGTGCATTATCGTGCATTAACATGAATTCGTTTCCTATAATTGGCGCATATGGTACTACATGTTCTTCTAAAATGTCCGTTATATACCTGTGGGCAGTCAGTGTACCTCTGTCTACTGGTACTAACTCTGTACGACCTGTTAAACAGATGCCTCCCCAAACCATAATGGAGCCACCAGCGAAATTAGGTCTAGGTCTGATATTACACTGCGAATAGCGCTCACCGTCTCGTCTGTACACTGAGATACGCCTATCTGAGGTGTAAAGACCAAATCTTGACTCATCTGTGAAGAGTATATTGGCCCAGTCATTAATGTTCCAATTTACATGTTCTCTGGCAAACCTTAAGCGAGCCACTCGGTGGTTCGTAGTGAGACGAGGGGCTGTTACAGCTACTCTAGCTCTTAATCCACTCTGTCGTACCCTATTCCGAATAGTTTGAGTACTCACACGAGTATTTCTGACTCTAGCCAAGTCGTTCTGCAATTGTCTCGCAGTTACATGTCTTCGACGTAATGCTTGTAGTAGTAAATAGCGGTCATCTTGGCGAGTAGAACATCTTGGACGACCTGGTACAGGTCTTCTACTGTAAATGCCTGTTTCCCTATATCTGGCTACGGCTCTAGAAACACTTGACTGATTGATGTTCATCAAATTAGCAACGTATGCTTGAGATCGTCCATCTTCGATTAAAGCAACTATAGCAGCCACTTGTTCTGAAGTTAAATTGCTCATTTTAGTTTTAAAAGCGTTGGTACAGAACTCTGACTTCACACTTTAAAATTTGTCCGTATAGGAAGACTTTCAATAAACAACTGAGCAAACCTTACACATATGCATTTTTCTAAATGTGTTCTTTTAGGAAAAAAATAAAGTAAAAACGCTAAGTTCCATTATTTTGTTAGTGTTTTTATAGTTCACATACACGAGGCAAACTTTTTGTGAACGTATAAAAATATCTTGGTTCATAAATGCCCTTTTTTAATTTATGCGATACTTTTTTGGCGGAGTGTATTTACCGGAAAAAAAATAAAAGACCATTAAACTTCACACAGAAAAAAACTGTCTAATACTAGGGCGCGTAAAAGGTGTCACTTAGGGATAACACCCATTGGACAAGGGACCCAAGCAAATATTAATATACGTCGCTACCCCGTCATACATATTGTTGTGGAAATGGGGGCCATATTAACTGTTAAGAACATTCTTACGCGAGTGTGCCGCGCCAAGTGCTTACGGCCGGAAAAGTGTACCGTCGCCCGTTTGCCGCCTCGCAATCGTGGTACGCGTTCAAATCATCATCCGACAGCGCTCCGCAGTCCGAGGAATCGTCGAAGCCCGAACGCGGTTGCCGTCACTTCTCCATTCGACAGCGCGCAATGCACAAGGCAACGAAGCAGCCGCCGCGCTTGCACCGAAAACCGCCGATGCCTAGAGCCGAGCCGCCGGCCGTGAATCGACAAGCAACGAGCTCGTATACTGCGGGCTGTGACTCACGAACTGCAATCCCGGTCATCGTCGCTTATATAGAGGGCTGAGCAAGAAGAAAAGTTGGAAAGGTATTCGGTGACCGTTCGGCGCTTCGTGCGTATATTTCAACGGTTGCACTCAGCCAACGTCGGATACCAGGTCCAACACATATACACATGTATACAAACTGTAGCAAATACTAACATACGTATAGCAATATACGTCAAACGGAATACTGAAAATACTTTTTATTTTTATGAGAGAGAATTATATGATATGTTATGTATATATTGTAAATACTGAATTTATTATTTGAAAATAAACGTCTTAAAACAATTCAGCCCTTTCTCTGTGTTCTCTCCCCGGCGCATCGGTCTACAAATTAGTAGTCCCGAACATTAACTTTTAACGATGTTATTTGGAAAGTATGGCCTGAGTATGTTTTAATAATTTTAAACCATACTCAGAAACATAGTACAATGTTTTAATAATTTTAAAATGTAGTATTTTAGTCCCTTTTACTATAACGATACAACATTTGTTGTTAATTTTAATTTTAAATTTCATAACAAGATAGCATTAATCAATTAAAAAAGGTTGCTGAGTCGACCGAAACGTCATGTTTTAACTCAACTTTATAACAGCCACACTTTCCAAATAACATCTTTAAAATTTATACATGTACGGCTAAACAATAAACAAACTTGATAGGCCATATTAACCACATTACGCTTATGGCACATTGCGAATCAATCACCACATACTCGTATCTGTGTGGCTAACAAGCTGCTAAAATCGTTCACTTCCGACAGTATGCTGGGAATGCCATCGGAAATTATGTGTATTCGACCAACGATCGATGCACACTTCACTTTCAAAACAGAGAATAATAGAGATGCAAAGAAAAACATCGATGCAGACACCTGCTGGTTTATGGCGCAGAAGTATTTTGTCGTAATCCAAGAGTTAGAAAATACAACAACCTTGGATAACACACCATAATTTTTACGCTGAAACCTATGCCATTGAGAGATTTGGATAAAAATCATCAAACACAAATCAACAAAAATGTTCAGTAACAGCCAGGAGTGCTGAAAGCACTTGAGGCGTATAAATGCAAATCGAAGATCATCTGGAGCTGTAAAAATGGTAAATATGGTGAGGGCGGCTAAAAATATATCCCTAATCTGAGTACCTGACCACTCACCCATTCATGACAATGAGGAAGCAGACACTCTTGCAAGAAAGGATGCTGTGGAGCATTTCGAAGGACCAGAACCTGCCATTGGTGTAGCACCTACGGTAGCTAAACAGCAAATAAATGTATGGGTAAATCAGAAAGTACTCCAACATTGGAACAATTGTCCTGGTTGGTATATGCGTAAAAGTGCATCTCCTTAATCATGTCAGAACCAAGGAACTACTTTAATTTGTCCGTAAAAATGTGAAAGTAGTAGCTTCTGTTTTTACAAGTCACTGCAAACTCAGAAAGCACCTACAAAGAATCGAACTTTGTGATGAGACTGTCTGTGTTTGGACAGTAGAGCACATCATCATCAGGTATAACATCTTTGGGAAAGTTGACCCTTCCCTAGAAGATCTAAATTTCTTTTTTTTTGCTTTACACGCCCACTAGAATATGACAAAGTACATTCTGACAGTGTTTCCATAAAAATGTGTGTTTTTTTTTTAAATGGAACCTTATAGGTACTCAGTCTTAATTTGAAACAGAAATTCTTGCCTATTCTAAATAAACTAAATATTTCGAATTAAAAGTTATTTTTTTGTAGCTTAAGAATGTTGAATTCATCGAAAAAGCTGACGAAATAGGCGTTTAATCTACAGAGAAATAGCTTTTAATCCGAGTACCAAGTATTTGGTATAATTGGAATCGCCAAGAATTTGTCTTTCAAATTAAGGCCGAGAACTCGAGGTTGCATTTAAAGAAATCCCTTTTTATGGGAAAACTAGTAGAGTATATTTTGTCACGTTCTATTAGGCGTATAAAACAAAGACCGCAACTCTAGATTGAAGCATGAAACTTTCAAATTTTGGTAACCAAGGGTACAAAAGCAGACAACTCGAATGCTCTCACACTCTGAAAATTCACCAGAATCCAAATACGCAAAAATATAGAGGTTGCTCGAATTAAAATTTTAAATTTGTTCTTATACCCGGTAAAACCGGAAACGGAACAAAATTATAATGTAGGTTGAATAATTGGAAAGTTAGAGTAAATAATACTTTTATATAAAAAAAATAAAAAATAAAAGTTATGGGCTATGATCTATGAACTGGAACACCCGGTATATACCTATTTTTAATATTTTTGTAGTAAATTGTTTTTGACGTGTCATCTTATAATCGACCAATAAACTTTACTTTGTTACATTTCTTTTTCTCAGATTTAACATTAACTTCTTTTGCTATATTCTTTTATTATATAACTGCAACACGCCGATTCTTTCATAATATGTTTAAATCACTAGCAAACTAAACTAAATGGGAGAGGGACGAAAACTGATAAGTTCATCCTCAGAAATATTTAAAAAATATTTTAAGTACTTTAGCGATTTAATTCGTTAACAATATATTCTCGGCGCAAGTAAGTAATTTAACGGATACGTGGATCACTTTCCTAAAGAAAACGTAATGAACTTAAGATTGGATGGTTTTATTATGGACGTTTATGAGAATCATTTAATTTAATTTCAGATTCTTCTCTACTATTTATTTAATTAAAATACTTTAAAGATTGGAGAAATCCAAATTTGTTCTAATATTTGATTTAGAATGATTTATGGCTGACTTAATCCGTTCCAATTATCATGAAAACCGCTGTATAAGTATTCATTATCTACCGTAAGCAAGAACGAGAAACAGAAGCAAACCAAATATAACATTAAACGTTTCATTAAGCATTATTATATTCATGAGCTGATACATTCGTTGTATTATCTTTTCTTTTCGTCGTACGTGTAGAGATTTCATACCGCAATTCCTTGGAAACGTTTACCAGAATCCGATAACCCGACAACCGTCGGAGTAGGCAAAAAGTACAGATAAACTGCAAAAACTCATTACAACAATACGGTCGAGACAATCGATTGAATGCGCACAAAAAAAAATAATTGACTTATTATCTTGCGTAACGTTAATTATAGGTAGTATTATACCTAAACAATGGCCAATTAAAAAGAAGAATTTAACTATCTCTCATTTCGACTCAGTGCGCCATTTGTTGCTCTTTTATGATACCAGCCTGTTCTCTTTCGATGAAAAACATACATACGTACAACATACACACAGGTCTGCTTAAATACATTACGATTACCAAAGAAGTGGTTCTACAACCGCGAATATGAATTCCGTTAACGTTTTGTTTCCATGAAATTCTCTTAATGCGATACTATAAAGTAACAATGCTTGATTTCTAATGTTTCGCTTTTTGCATGCAGTCAACTAAACTGCAAGTGTACTATTTTCCATATTTTACTAAAAACAATGCAATTACTTTAATGAATAGAATGGCACAAACCAATTGCGTTATAAGCACATGTCGGTTTTGCGGATATTGTTTGGTGTTACTTTTCCTCGACTTTTTGTCAATTCATACAAGGCTTTTCAGAATAATTATCACACGAATATTATTATTTCATAACACAAAATTACAAAGCGCTTTGTATGAAATAAATAAAAGTAATGCGAGTAATAACTATAGTAAGAATTTGAGTTTTGCGAAATGATCGACAAATATTTCTGCGATTTATAACATTTATTAATGATCATTCTAAGTTAGAGTTAAGCTTTCCACGCTCTGATACCGAAAAAAGAATTCGCATTTACGGTCAGGGCAATGTAATTGCAACAGAAACTTAAATTTGAATACATAATGAAAAGACAAGCGAGTTAATTCACCTAGTTATGCAATAAATAATGGTGTACAGCAGATTATATGCAAATAGCGATGAAGGTAACCACCATATAAAGAATATAAAAAGGCATAATATTGTACTTTAGATCATGATTAGGTTCCTTTTTGTGAAACATGTAAAGGTCACATATGTCAAACTTTATTTATGTGGTTCAGGATTAATTTATCTGATACAAAAGTAATTATATGCGACTTCGTGACGAAGTACTGTAATAGGTATAAAGAATATGAAAACGGATGTTGAACTTAATGCTGGTGTAAACTTTCAACGTACTCAATTCTTATGCATCAAAGCTACAGTTATACCAAGAAACATTTTTTTAAAAATGTTGTATTATATAGAGCCAACTCCATGGATTGTGATGTTGGCTGTATAGGTCAGATATCACACAAGACTGGCTCTCGCATTAAATAAAATCTTTTATTTTGTTAATATGCACTAAAAAATAAAATTCTAATTCTTTCTTCATATTAATTACTAAAAATTACTGTATATTTAAGATTCATCAAACATAAATTACATTAAACAAATTGTTACGAGCGCCAGGTTACATTGTACACTCACAGATGGCGCCAACGGTCATTAAACCAAACGACGAGGTTCACGTACGCGTGATCAGAGCGCGGAATGGTTTTCTGTATGGCAGGCGTAAATAGAAGCATCTGGATTAAGGGCGAGAAGATTCTAGAAGTGGTCCCGCGGTATTTCAATACAACGTATTAAATCGCTGTATTTTTTTTTCTTGATATTAAACATTTAGGTACTACATTTTTATGATAATTACATTCTATTTGTAAAATTTAGACATTAATGAAGTTGAAAGTATGGTTCAAATTGTGGTGGTGTTGGAATTAGTAACAATGCAATATTGATAATTCACTTATGCAGTGGCGGCCTAAGGTGTGGTTTAAAATATTAAAAAATATTATGGTAAAAATGTAAGTTTTTATGTAATTCTGAATTCAAATAATGGAATGCTTGGCATTGCAAGCAACTTCGAACAAAATATATATTTATGGTAGGATGTTTGTTTTTGCTTTTATGTTCAAGAAATTCTTATTAAGTGTAAATGTAAGTCATGAAAATTATAAAATAAATAGTCATGACAAACATGTATTTCTGGAAAACACTTCCACACTTCAGTATAACTAATGTCGGCAAATGAAGAAGTTAAACATCTTATTTAAAAAAATCTTTCGGAATATTTTTTTTAGCGTTAACATATGAATCATTTTGTGTTTCCTTTGAACACATACATGTGGGACGAAAAAGTACTAATCGTTGTAGAAGCATTTATATTCCGTGTTTTTCCATAATATCTTCTTGTTATGTAGTATAGGAATTGCTTGTAATCGGCGTCGTTTGGAGAAAGAAAAGATTTCGGCTCTTAGCTGTTCGAGATTCACTTTCCGTCTGTTATGCAAAAAAACCTTAAAGCCTAAAATTAGAATGAGAGCGTCTACAATGTTGGAAAATTATTGGCGCACTCATATAGTTCGGTAGTGGATTACTTAATAAAATATTGAGATGTTACTGTAGCCCGCAATGAGCCCTGACTTAAACACCTTTGAAACATTATGGAGGCAATTAAAGTGGAAGTTAAACGAGGAGTTTGTTGAAAACTCACGTAACTTAACTAAGCTGTTTCGATTAACAGAATAGCCATAGGAAACGTTAACACAAGAGCACTGTCTCTTAATAAGATCTATACCATAAAAACTGGCAGAAGTGATCGAGCAGCATGGAGGATGGGCCCCTTATTGATATATATAATTTCCAATATACCTAAGTCTATTCTGTGAACTATACTACAAATTAACAAACAATACAGTTATATAACATATTATTTAACAAAAAAGAATTGAAATTAAATTTTAGGGTATCAAAATCAAACAAAGAAATGAAAATTTCAATTTTAAAACTTTTTTCTTAGTTTTTAGTATCTACCCAATTTAACTAGAAAAATCTTTAAATCTTCTTCGCTATGTAGAAATAATCCTTTAAATTCACCTTACCTAGCTTTTACTTCATACTGAAAAGATTAAGCACACATATGAAATTTACCATTAGAACAACTAAAAAAATTTCGCTCCACTATTCTAATTTTTAGTTTCTTATACTACCATAAATCTATACCTATCTTCTATAAACCAGTTCTTCTAAGAGAGAAAAGTAAACCCATTCTAAGTCACCTAACGGGTGCCATTGCGCCCCTGTCAGCACGCATACCAAATGGAAAAATTCACTGAGACTACATTAGTGGAGCTAACAGATCAAACCTAGGATACACTGACGAACAGAGAAACTGTAGTGTGCGCTTTTCTAGATATAGAGGGTGCTTTTGGCAACACTCTGTACGAGGCTGTCAAGAAAGCATTAATTGAAAGAGGGGTGACGGCGCAACCTTCAGATGGTTGTCGCAACTACCTTCTACTAGGTCAGTGGAAACGCGGCTGGGAAATAAAACCATCTGGATTAGTACGACTAGAGGATGTCGACAAGGAGGAGTTACTTCCCCACTAATGTAGAATTTTACAGTAGATGAACTCCTATGCAGTTTGACTGATCTAGACATATCTTGCTAAGGGTATGCTGATGATATAGTCATATATGCAAGAGGAAAGTTTGAGAATACCCTCTGTGACATAGTTCAAAGAGGACTCAATATTACGAACAAGTGGTGCCAATCAATGAGCCTTAACATCAACCCCACTAGGACTACCTTAGTGGCATTTACAAGAAGAAGAGAACCCAATCTCAAGATAATAAAGATAGACGGGCAAGACAAAGATTGGAAGAAGGACGTGAAATATCTAGGCGTTATTCTGGACAATAAACTTTTATGGAATAAGCAGGAGCTTGAAGTAACTAACAAGACAAAAAAAGCCCTAATGGTTTGTAGAAACTTTGCAGGTAATAAATAGCTGGGGATGCAATCTAAAAATACTGCTCTGGATGTATACAGCAATAATGAGACCAATGCGCAAAGATGCGTCCAGTTCAACGTTGACGCTACGAAAAGCAAGAGATTATCGTAATCTCAAATATTATCAGCTCCAAGATTGTTTGGGAGCTGAACCAAACGAGCTAGGCAAGAAGAACAAGGGGTGGGTTCTGGGACACACAGGAGGAAACGGAAGAACAGATAATCTCGATCAAAAAGGGGCTAATATACCTTTTGTATGACCAGAACCTTTTTGGCGGGATAAGTAGGAGTATAATACTGGAGAAACTCAAAAGTGAAGTCAATTGCTGGGAAAATCTCCAGGGAATGAGGCAAGCTAAAACTCTTCAGGGAACCTATCACCAGAAAAGATCTGTAGAATGCATTAACCTGAGAAAAAGTAATATTCGTATATTGACAGGGATCCATATCAGGCCATTGTAAACTGAACGGACATCTAAGCAGGCTTGGAAAAGTAGAGGAAGCCGAATGTAGATTTTGTATGGAGAAGAGGATGAAACATCCATCCATCTACTCTCAAATTGCACTGCAGTGTACAACTACACCTGAAAGCACATGAAATTGAAGAGAGACAGTTACCTAATCTGGAGCCTTCTGACATTCTGCACTTTTTAAAAGGAATAAGATTGGACGCCCAGCTGTAAATACAGCGGAAATAGGTGAAACAATAGATCTTTCAGGTCGCAATGTATTATCACCCTAATATTACATACTTACTTACTTACAAGTCACTTAAGTCTGAACGAACATTTTTCCAATATTGTTATTCAAATCCTGAAAGTACTGGCAAGTATCAAAATTAAAAAAAAAAGAAAATATCTCAAAAACCACTGCAAATACTTCTAATGCACTACTAACAGAGCTTAGTTGTCCTAATAATTTATGTTTTCCAAACATTATTATGACTATTATATTATACAACTGTTGTATCTTCGAACGTCCAAAGACAATAATTACATAACGATAGCAATAACATAAATGCAAATTATGTTGTAAATTTTCTATACTACCTTCTAATGCCCACGAGACAGTGTTTACTACTATAGCTCAATAGCATAAAATAAATGATTTTTAGTACGTTTAGTAACGCTTATTGGTTTGATTGGCATTTGAGATTTCTTAATTAACGTACATGATTTATGAGGAAAGCTGATACGTTCCAGACAACATAATAAATCAAGACTTAATTTAATTAATAGGACGTAATTGTATTTATTATTAGTGTTTTCATTTTAATAGGGTACCCATTGCACGACGTTTATTAGATCAGTTCCTTTTCTAGTCGATACAGATAATACAAGTTAGTACCACCTCAAAATCAGCAATTACTTTAGCTACTCGCTTTCACTGAAATTAAATCAAACTTTCTTGGATAAATGAAAAGTTGTTTGTGCAAAACATCCTATCTATTTGATGGTTGTTTGAGATTTTCTGTAAACTACAAATCCGCTTTTACGATTTACTAGTTACCCTTACTTACAGCTCACGTAAATTTGAAAAATTCTTATCGAAACCTCCCACGAGATTATCTATACCTATAATTGATATTTATTAATGAAATCATCCGAAGCAATATCGTGAGAATTGAAGCAGAGGTCTTCGGTAAAACTCCAAGAAAAAATTAATCATACGAAGTTTATTTAAGTATGTATTAAATTTAGCATATTTCGGAAAAGATTTCCACCCATCATATTTACGTTTATATGTTAGATAAGGAAAACAGACGGACAAAGTGAGATGAACAATGTTCCTTCTGTTAAGTAACCTCGCTTTTATTTGAAATTTGCACATGAATTGAAACGGTGGAGCAATTAATGCACTTCTCGTGAGGTGTATAGAGTCCACCTCTGACAGATACATTAACTTGTTGGCAAGTAATCTGTATCTCAATTGAGATTCAGATGTGAGATAAGTTGTCTATTATATTACTTCTGATTTATAGGACACCACGAATAATATGCCGGCCGTACATTAGTAACGTGAATGATTTTGATGGTTAGACGTGAACGTCAAATTTGTTATGTAAATTGCCATGACATTTATTTCTTTAATAAAGTACTTTATAAGTGTGGCAGTGTTTGGTGTTAATTAATCCATTGTTGTATGGTTGATGTATGCTAGGTTAAGATTATTTTGGTGGATAGCAATAAAATGTCCGATATTAATATTTAGATACATCAGTTTATTACCTTAACTGATATTAATTCAAAGAGAAAAACCTTTCGAAATCTGAGAAAACGTCACAAACTAAGTAACATCGGTATTATCTATTAAAACAGAGTACTTGTACTTACTTAGTAGCCTTAGACCAATGACGCAGAACGCAAAACGCATGGACAGGAGAGCTTTTGGCGCGCGTCTGACATCGGTAATTATGCTATGTACACTTCGTGATGTATGGGACTAACAACCCCACTTGTGTGTCATTAGCCTTATGGGCTCACTTCTTTTGCTTTTTGCCGTTACAGGTTACAAGGTCTTTCGAAAAAATGGAACTGTTTCTCAAACTTTAACAATTTAGTTAAGGCATTTCAGGCGCTCCAAATTTTATGAAACCAGCGTCGCTATAAGCCGGAAAGGTTTAATTATTTTGTGAAATCAAAAAAGGGAAGTTAGTTTTTCGACCGAAAAACGGGAGCGAACCATGGGCGCAGGTATAATAACGACTCGTAGCAAATGTCCCCAGTCCCCAGTAATCGGCGAAAGCAGTTGGAAGATGTCAATGATGTCATGAATTATTAATATCTATAATTATTATTAAAATTTATTTTAGTTATGGATGAGAATTACAGGACAATAGTATTAAAAAAAGCACACACCATCAACTTAGTACTCCGCATGTGACTGTGCTAGATGTAATAAAAAAAATAAATGGACATATTTGATTCACAATAAGTTGAAAGCAAAGAATCACCACCAGTTAGTGACTATTAGGAAAAATTAGTTGTCAATGTTGCAAACAATTGCTAAAAGCTAAACAGTTATGAGTTTATCTAATGTTTCCCAACGATTTGAGGAGCTCTATGAGCTAACAAACTTCAAGAGAAGAAACAATTTTTTTTTTAAAGTCTAAAAGACATGGATTTTAAGTTTCGTTTCAATTTGTGCAACAGGCATCAAGAAATACTAAAACATAACCGAATTTTCCAGAAAAACATAACCTTTGTTGATGAATGGACATTCATGTGTGTCTGCGCCATAAAATACTTAAATTTTAAATTCAGAAAACCCAATTTTTATGATAGAATAGCAGGATTAATATATGAGCTAATATTCTAGATAATCATCTGACCCATTTTTACAAATGTAGTTTATTCTCCCCAAGGCATCGTCCGCTAGATAAAGTTCTCTTAAATACACCAGCTGCTGTACACTGATAAAAATTAGTGTAAACTTACAGCTGTTTTACATAGCTGATACCGTAATATTACGTGACTATTATTACAACGCTCTAGATACATATTTACACACGTAAAAATCGATAACTTTTGTACTAGTAATAATGTAGTAATGTAAATTTACAGTTTTCGTATCGTAACCTTGACAGCTGATTATTGGAAATACCAAAATGGATCATTTAATGCTTCTTGCTGACATTGGCTTTATACGAACTTGTTTTAAATGTATTTGTGTTACAATTATAGTGTTTATTTGTTACAATTATACAGAACCCTTTCAGCTTTACATTCCATCCCTTTATTTACAAAAAGTACGTCAATATGAATTGTATTTTCATCATGATTGTATTTCATAGCTACCTAATTGCGTGGACAAATATTACAACTTTATAAAATACTACAGAAACATTTTTTCAGCGAACCCAACCAATATATAATTAATTGCATTTTAGAAACAACAAATACTTGGATGTGATGGGTTGATAAACGCTTACAAGTACACTGATAATATTTTTTATGAAAATTTACTATGCTCATCATTGGTTAGTAGACGTCATGTAAATATACATACAAAATTAAATTGACATACCAAAGTTACCAAGTTTACATACGAAAGATACATACATCATAATGTTAAGTGTATGGAAACAATACACTGAAATACCCTATCATACATGGGTTACAAAATATTTTCAATAATAGATTCCAACATATTTTTGCTTCCAAGATCACCTAATCTTACGCTAATGGATTTTAGAAGACAAATTGCTACTTGGGTGAAGAGGAGAGAAAAGCACGTGAAAGTTTGATAACCTTTTCAATATTATTTAACTGCATACTATTGTTATAAATCGTTTAAATAAGTTGTTCCTTTCACTTTTTGTTGATCCTGAATTAAACTTCTTAGGTTCCTTTGTATACAGTCATAATATAAAACATCTTAATAGAAATAGAAATATGTTTGTCAATATGCAGGATGTGCGAAAATCAAGTGGTCAGTATTAGAACAAAAGTACCCGACAATTATAAACAGAACACCTTATGGTGTTCTGTTCATGGGATCGCAAATAACTCGTTTTAGAGGTACAGGTTGGCTTCAGTAACAACACTGTTATCATTTCGTTAGTTAAATGGTGGAAATTTGCTCTTTAGAGCGCAATGAAACGCGTTAAGAAAATTAACAAAATTCTAACATTTCCAAAGATATGCGAAATGGAAAAGAGAACATCCATTTATTTTTGATTAAGGCCGTTAATTGATGCCCGTAAGTCCAGTAGCATGGGACTCTTTAGTGTGGTCTACACTTACTAAAAGCCTCTTATTCATTTTTTCAGATGGTAGAAACTGCAGGTAGCATATGATCGGAGGTCAGAAGGGGTTATTCTTTGAGGCTCCTCTATATCTTATCATCGTACTTTCTCTATCTGGCTTTTCTTCCCTTCGTCTTTCTCCCCGTCAGTATTGCCGTGACGAAGACCTGGTCAGTTTGCGTAAGGAATTGCACCACATGTTAATCAGTTTTCCTGTGATTATAAGATACCCTCTGCCAGAGCTGATACGTCTGTACCTACTAATCACCCAGGACAATAATACTCTTTGTCGTGGGCTTAGAATTATGAAAAAGATTAAGATTTTTTATTATAAAATAATGTAGTTATAAGACACGGTAATAAAATTATAATATGACAGTATTTGGCTCTTGAGAACAATCATCAACTCTTTAAATACGGTCCTGCAAATTTTTTACGTTCGGGGCTATACATTTCTACATTAAATATGACGGAGATCATAATTTTTTAATAAGACTTTTTTACAACGCCAAACGATATTGTTTTTTTTTAAACGTATCATTTGTTTCTTTTCGAGTGCATTATATTTGCCTTTAAAGTAAACAACTTTCTTTATTTTTAACTGACTTTGTACTTATACATCCCAGGATAGCAATGCTGGTCCCATTAAAGCCAGCCTGTATCTCTAAAATGCATCCATGTGGGGATAATTAAGAGTAAATAAAGTTTCAGTAAGTCATAACCACTATTATGCAACGAGAAAATGGAATCTCTAAAAATAAAGTTATTAATTATCTTTTTTACGAATGTTCCCTTAACAGTATGTGAGGGTCTTGTTTGTACTGCCGGTTGTGGGCGTCACCGCACATATTGAATGCAAACCTGCTAAAACTGAAAGGGCATTGGGTTTTCTTCTTTCTGTTCTAAAAATATCATTATTTATTATATTACAATAGTTCGCATTCTACCGAAAAATTTTTAAGGTGTATGAGGTTTTTCTTTCCGCGCACGTTAATCAATATCTAATGCCAAACCTCGTAAAGCTTGTAATTTCCAATTAATATAAATGCATCATGCGAGGTGGTCATTGGTATGCAAATCGCAATTTTGCAACAAAAGAAAAAAGCAATAGCGCCAGAAAACTAAAAAAAAACTTTAATAACATTATATTTTCAATGATCACGATTTTGTTCGTTTTTGCGAAATGCGCGTTGGTATCCGTTTTGTCCCCTTTTTACTCTCGCGATTGTCTTACCAGTCGAAGCCGAACATTAAGCACAATAATAAACTGAAATATATGCAAGCCCGCGGCCTAATAATACGTTTACAAATTACGATACAGATACAGTAGCATACCATGAGACGTGTAGAGGCGGTGCTGTAATTATTCATTTTATACTTCACTCACTATTTGTTAATAGATATTGCTGAACAGGTAGAAAGTTGCTCCGCATCTAATTTTGTTCTCGTCTTCTTTTTGGTTTCTAAGCTTTTGTTGTCTTCGTTATATCGCGTTTAAATTATACAGTCGGTTATTGATCATTTCCTCTTCCATCTTTGTTATCGACTCTTCGATTTTGTCGTCCGTCCGTGTGGCCCGGGAAGAATTAGTACGTTTGCTATCTTTTTTCCGATTTAAGAACAATTTCTGGTTGGTGAAGCATGTGAACATAACTCGATAGTGTTTCTCATGAAGTTAATATGCACAGGAAATAATATTCATTGGCATATACGCACATATATGTAGGTGCTTGTTTAATCAGGTTCGCGTATATCTTATCTAGCATGTGCATGTCTTTACTATGCTGTTATGTATAATTATATAACTTGCTTAAATATTCTATAGTTCTAAAACCAGTTTGCTCCTAGCTTAAGTGCATATTCAATATCCGTGTGCAATGACATATATATATATATTTTATCACCTATATTACATTAATACCTACAATTGATATTGAAATTAGATAAAATAATTATTACTTAAAGTAACAGAAAACTAAACCTGACTATATTGATTTTTAATCGCACAATTCGTTCTCATAGTATATTAATTCCCACTGCTAATAATAGCTGTAATTGTCAGCATGAGTAGCTGGACTGTAAGTACGGGAGCCCACACATTCGCGTTCGGTAATATTTGTAGATTTGCAAGTTCATTAGCTGATAATGCGTCGGTTGCAGCGTGGCCGGTAGTCGCCGTTCGGGCGCTTGCAGTAGCGCTCCACTTTATCACCGTGTCACCGCCTGGAGGAATCTGCGTACTCGGCCTGCCTAACTGCACCTGAAACTCCTCTTCGTGCACTCCCGTGCGGCTGCTATTTCGCCACACTGCCATATCTCCGATACGGTTTCCCATTAAGTGTATTTATTGCCACGTGCTCTGTACGATGTATTTATTATCTAAATATCAGGGAATCATATCTTTCGGTATGAATGCAATTACTAAGGAACGGAAGACATTCCTAAGAAGAAAACTGCCGATCGAAGTCCTGGATTGTCATACGATTGCGCAGAAAATAACAGTTGTCCTAAGCAAGTTGATTTATAGATTGTTAATTGTGATTGTGTGGTAAATAAAGATTGCGGGTGGAGAAAATTATTTTTGGGGAAAAATGTTCACCGAAACAGACCCACATACGTGATTTATAAACAAGAACAATTTCCTATGGGTAATCTTTTATTTGCAATAGACATCAAAATAGACATATTTTTCTGGACTACTGAATTAAACAGCACGACCAAACATAAAATTATGACATTACAAAAATTGCTTTTCTACAAAATTATAAGTACATGTATTTTATATAAAATGATAAATAAATTGTAAGTAAGAATTCCGCTAGCAATATTTGGAAAAGGAATTAAGTATTTATAATACAAATTGCACGGAGTATAAATACATAGTTTATTAAAAAGGTATTTAAATAAAAGCATTTCATCTGGTCGAATACATTTATTAATTTCTCTGATATATATTGCTATGTTATTTCCTGCCAAACAAAATCCACAGATTTTAGGGCATGTGTATGTCTTTCGATTAATGTTCGGGGGATTTTTATGCTGTCGTATCGTTGGAAACGATTTCTATGATCGTTGCCAGGGTCCTTTTGTCTAGAAGATGTTGAGTTTGTTGAAAACATGTGGGGGACTTCTTTTTCGGTTTTTCCTGAGGGTGGTTGCTTTTCGTATATTTATCTAGAATTTCGTAATATCTATCACAATTTAAGTCCATAAAGTTTTCAAGTTTACTTACAAGAATGAGAGTATTACGTGTAAGATGATGGAAATGCAGTTATTTCGAGATTTGGGATGGCCTTTCATATAACCCTGGGATTTCAAAGAACAATATTCGAGGCAGTTTGCTGTGAGATCCTTGGAACACCATTTGGAAGCTGAAATGATTGTTTTGAATGTGGAATTATTATTTGGATTAAACTAGAGCAGTTTTCGTACCTGAAGTAAGCGATTTTATCATCTTTTAAACTTATAATCTGCTTATAACGTACAAAGGGATTTAAGGTTATGTTTGAATGATAACTGTAAATCTAGTGAAATTGGTTATGTGAGGTTGTATTTGATTCTGTGGGTTAATTTCACGAGCAGTTTAAGTTGGCATTTGATTTAGTAATACATGGTTTATGACGGGAATTTAGCAGGAGATCTGAATTTTATTTATGATATTAAAAACGAGAAATACGAGTTTTTAGTTTGGATTAAGATTCTAGAAATCTTATTATTGTGTATCTAAGATAGTAAAGAACTTACTTTACTTACCCTGAGGGAATCTTTAGAAGATTAATTTCTTTGTTCATCAGATTTATTTAACTGTAAATAAATAAATTACACTATATTGTCGTTTCATCACTAACTAATAACTACTACAGTCACATTAAAGATACTTAAGTGTTATAAGCTATATTAATATAATAATCAGTGGTTCAGCGGGGTGACGTTACCCTTCCGCGTCCCGAGGGTGATTGGAAATTATCCTATTCGTTTGCGGAGTACTTAAAACCCTGTGGTGGGGACAAATTTACTTTTCATGCCCTCTATCATTTGAGATCTAGCATATCTTTGGAATTAATGAGAGTATAATAGATGACGCTGAGTGGTGTTTAGTAGAATAAAAACAGTGTTTACGTAATTCAAAATTTAATTAAAATTTAAAAGATTTATCTACAAGTTTCGTAGCAATATATATATAATCTAATAAATAAATAAACAAAAATAAAAATTTATAAAATAATCTAAGTGAATCCCCATACCCATATACATCACGTTATTTTCATTATTCACAGAAGTAAGACTTATTTACTTTAAATATAGGACAGGATCTCCAAAAAAGAAATATTACTCGCCCCGTATAATCTCTTTACAGCACGGCTGGTTTACAGGGACCTATTCATTACTTTACTATTTTAGAATAATAAACCTTAAATTGTAAGCGATGGATTGCGTAAGACAACCTACATTTTTCTAATACGACCCATACCTCATTTAGATAACTGAGAAATTATGTTTGACCTACGAGACCAGGATAATACCCGATTATTCTGAAAAAACAAATTGTTATATGGGTCGACAAACTATAATAAGCAGTTGCCGAGTATATTACTCGCCGATTTCGCACTTATACCTGTTAGTTCGAGATTCACTAGGTTTCATTGTTTTTCGTTTCATTATATTATTTTTAGATAGTACATGAGGTGTTATTGGAAACGTTTCCGAAAAGTGTAAAATACCTCGTGTTAATGCTATTTTAACAATTTTTTTTGTGATAGTTTAACTCCTTTATGCTACAAATTCGTCTAATTTAACCCCGTAAAATGTATGTACACTTCAAAATAGAGATAGTTGTTGCCAGAGATATTATACGACAAACTTCTTTTATATACTTCCGTTCTGTGCCTTAATATAATTTGCAGATGTTGATTGGTGCAATGATTATTATACCGGAATTAAAGTCTGGTATACAGTTAGGGGGATTCCTTTCTTTCCAGAGTTTTGAAGAAAAATAAGGAAGGCACTATGAAGTATTCGGCGGTAACATATTTAAGGTGGCTACCTTTTCTACCTATCATACTGTGTATCAAGCGCAAACACGAATTTTGCACAAATTGAATTCTTCTCGAGTCTTCCTACGTGAGACACCTACCGTATAGTTCATCTTCATGGTTAGAATGCGAAAGGACCAGGGATTCACATAGGAGCTGTTTGGTGGTGATGTCAAAGCAATTTCTGTTAATTTAATTTTAATGTAAACCGCTTTTAAAGCTGCCATTAATATCCTAATAGTGGTCGAGGTATTGTAATCAAAACGTAAACCGTGTGTGTGGTAGAAGTTGTTGCCCTTGCACAAAAATTTAGGTTCCGCGTAGGTGTGAGCCCTTTCTGCTCTGAATACTATCAGTTGCGAGTTGGAAAGGTTTATTTCCAGTTGGTTATTTTCTGCAAATTTTGATAGCTGCTTGAAATCATCACACTGTTGGGCTTGCAGTAGCCTTGATTAAAGCGAAGAAAGATAATTTTGGGTGTCATCAACGTATAAATGATAGTTGCAGTAGTTCAAAACCAGAGGTAACTGTGAGCGTTAAAAATATTTTGATTTTAGCGAATGGAAACAGATATAAGACATAGAAGTTTAAATGAAAATTTCAATATCCTATATCCCGAAAATTGTTGATTACTGGGCAAGAGTCTACTAGAACTTTTTACCTTACTTTTATCTAAGCTATCACCTAAGAAAGTGTGTAATGAAATGAAAAATAAGTGTCGTTCTGGCCAAACTGTATTTAAAGACTTGTGAGATACATGTTTCGGCCTTTTGGGGCCATCCCCAGCCTCATAATGTTAAAATATATAAATAGGATAAACAATTGTCAAATATGGAGAAAAAAGGTGCCAGGTAAAAGGGGAATAAAGGTAACTATAATAAAACACCACAAAAAGATAATTAATATGAAAATCTTTAAAAACCTAGTAACGTAACACATTTTAATTGCTTTTTTTTCGCTTAATTAAGTTCTTAGACACTAACATATGATATCTAGCTTTGAAAAACACATTAAATCATAACAAAACTCTTATTTTATAACAATTTAAAACTGACATTTGAAATTACAGATTTCATTCATTTTCTATTTTTTGTTGTTCCGCTGCTTGTTGTGGCTTACAAGTCAACTCAAGTTCACTCTTAAAATAAAATTAATATCTAAATATCTTGTATTTTCCCTGTTTGTTCTGTGTTCTTAGTCTGTAATGTTAAATTTCATGGGAGTGATATGTTTTTATATCACAGTATGCATACAGCCGATTTAATCGACATTATACACGTACACATATTTTATGAATCAATTTCCATCTACATATTATATTGATTCAAATTCGGTTAAAAGCGAAGATACATGTAATCACATAAAAGTTTGGTCCGATATTTTGTTCAGTAACTGTGTATAAACTAGGTGTTCGCACTGAATTGCCCTAGCTCCTTTTGGCCTGCCGGAGCCGCTTTAATAGTTATTTAGTCGTAAGTGCCGCATTATCTTCTCGTGTCTAAATTCGCGATACAGTACGTACAACCTGTTTACAATAGCATCGGTTGTTCGTTATTTCTTTTGAATTAAATGTATTTATTATCTCGTTGTTTTGCGGCAAAGAGTACACGTATTTACCGTTCCCTCGCTCGGGCAGCAAGAAAAAATACAAAGCGCGGAATTGTATGCGTGGTACTCTTTTCATTATATTGTCCAGGCTTCTCGCTCACTTAAGGGATCCTTTTCTTTTAAAATCTCTGCTCTTATAATACGCAGTGCATTAGCAACGGACGTAACAATTACTGTGTGTTATTGAACTCGAATCAGTCGAGAGATTTCGAATATTTGTTAGGAAGATTTATTTATTTTTAATGTATGAAGAAGAAAAAAGGGAGTCCTATAATGTGACTGCATTTTTTCTCATTCATACATTAACCAAAACTCCATTCACAAGGATACCATGGGTATTTTTTTTTTTGCTTTAACGCTTGCTGTTGGCAATATTCATTTCTGAATTATGTTATTGTTATTAGATTGACTGATGATTCTGAATTCCAGGTACAGTACAATAAATACTAGGTTCAGTTAAATATTTTGTAATGCATGCCTTATTAAAGTTAAAACAGCAAAAAGGAGGAACTTTTACGGGAGAAATTTTAAGTATTTTTCTATGTCCAATAGTTATCTCAAAAATTCATCGGGATTATTTTAGTGGCTCACTTAAGCGATCATTACATAATAAAAGTGCCGATAACGTTAAATAATAACCACAAATGAATACCGAAGCATCAAGCGAGAGAGTATAAAACACAAGAAACAACTTACATAAATAAACAATCCAATCGAGTTAAGCCACGAAAAGATAAAAAGAAAGAGCGACAGAGAACGATGGAACAGAATGCCGGTACATATCTCCATATCATTCCGGGTATTAAAAGAATGTCAATTTAAATTATTTAAATGTATTTGGTAAATTTAAAACCGGTCGCTTTTCGAACAGTTATATCGATAGGCATTATATTCTCCTCTCTTCGGATTCCACCTTATTGACTTATAAATTAAGATAATGGTGAAAGTTCGTTAGTTAAACGAAATTAAATCGGAATATATTGGAAATCGGAAAACGATAAATATAGGCATTAAAAACCGACTAATGACACGTTATGTTTGTTTTGCGTTGTAAAGTTGAACGCTTTAGATGCACAGTATATTCGTGTAAGTTATGTTCACCAGTACTTTGTTTTTACGTTCGACTGTGTACGTAACTTGCTTAAATATATCCATATCTCAAATATCGAAGTGTTATTAATAGTTTTGTCTTTCGTTTACTTAGGAGCGTTACAAATTAGATTTTGTAATATCACTTTCTCAATTTTGTAAAGTGAATTTGGTATTACAATAAGGATCTATATAAATTTGTATATACTTTGGGATAAAACTGGAAAAATGATTTTAATTTTGTCGTATAGTTAGTACGATAATAGTACCTATTCTAAAAAAAGGCTCTAAAGAATTATTAACGAATTACTGCCTTATTGTCCTGTTATCTAACATTTCAAAGACTTTGGAAAAATAGTACCCAAAAGAATGATAGAGTTCATAAACAAACATAAAATCCTTAACAGTACACAAAAGGCCCAACAACAAGAACCATCTTCCAGTTTTTACAAG
The DNA here is from genome assembly GCA_949128085.1 of Cetonia aurata. NCBI lineage: Eukaryota > Metazoa > Arthropoda > Insecta > Coleoptera > Scarabaeidae > Cetonia > Cetonia aurata. Next base: position 9,135,819 of record OX421885.1, read on the forward strand.
AAGTAACTGAGGGTTACGATGACTGACGTCGTACTTACAGATAGAGAGCAGTGCGTCCAGGTATCTGACGGGAATGGATGCAGGATAAGATCGGGAACTTGTTCACTTGTTTCACTTGTTCTAGTGAAGGCTAAATTAATTAATTCCTATTGACGCTTTCCATACTTTTTTGTAAACAATGGAACGAAGAAAGAGAGAAATAAAAAAAAATAAAAAATAAGTACCACAGGGACCCATTTTAGACACTTTATTATTCTTGCTGTACATTAATGTTTTACTTTTCGCAGCACATATTCCCACAATCTTATTCGCAGATGACACGATGGCTGTAATAAAATCAGCTAATAAAGAAGAAATCCAATGCCTTATAGAATGCAATTTAATCAAATTTAGCAACTGGTTTGATAGAAATAATAAGCTCAATGCATTGAAGACTCATATAGTTTCGTTTTGGGAATACCACAATAACAAATATAAATCTGAAAGAACAAATGCTTACTGTGTATAGTACCGTTTCATGGAAAAATCCATTTCAGTGTCCAGTTTTAAGTTTATTTTGAATTAATCATTAATTCCTTTTATTTTGATTGATTCTCCCACCGGTGGTAGCGTTGCTACCGCATATTATTTTATTTCGTTAAGTTTTTATTTATTGATATTGTTTATGACGCGAGTGTCGTCCTCTGTGTCGAGCTTCTTCTTTCCGGTCTGATTGTAGCGCTTGCAAAGCTCAGTGACGTAACACATACATTTTTCCGTCCCGTATGACTATTGTGTTTCTGATACACGTTGAGGTTCTTATTCCCGGATTGATTGTAGCGCTGGTAAAGCTTACCGGCGTAACACAGGCACTTTCCCGTCGGCTATGACTATTGTGTCGGCATAGCTTCTGATATACGTCAAGCTTCTTATTGCCGATCTGATTGTAGTGCTGGCAAAGATCACTGGCGTAACACAGGCATTTACCGATTATCTCTGCTTTGACCGTTACGTTGGCACAGTTTCTGACGCTCCCAGGGTATTATGTACAAAGTCATTCCCGTACCGTAGAATTTAGCGCCGTCACCGATATCTAACCGCCATAGCCCGTGAAAACCGTCCGCATACTTTTCGTCGAAACACAGCTGTTAGATTCCGCGCTTAGATTTCAAAAGCGTTACCAGAGGCCCGCGAATGTTTTAATGTTCATCACTGTACATATTTATATATAATTGCGATTGTACATGCAGTTGTTTACTTACCGTGTATATTCCATGTCTTTTACACCTGTTGTATAGAAATAAAAGTTTGATTTATGATACACTTCACTACGTCGTTGCCTAACAAGACGCGTAATAAGAATGTTACCACCGCACTTGGACTCATTACTACCACTTTGGGGTTAAAACTTTATTGTAATGGCGTGAATAAGACGCAACACCGTTCAAACGGCACGAGGTTGTAATTCACCGTAAATATCAGTACAACCGAACCACAACCGGAAAGAAAACCGTCGTTACAACTGGTAAAGAACATGCTCCTTTCCTTGGTCTACGCCTGAACCCCAAGCTGTCATCTAGCCTGTTTTTGTTACTACCTGCGGACTATAGCCCGAGATGTGAGTGTAGCCGCGAATCTGACATCTTTCTTCGCGTTTCTTCAATCTATACAACAGTACGGCATTATTTTCTGGGGCAATTCTATAGATTGTTCAAGAATATTCTTCTCCAAATAGAGGTGCGCATGGGCTGTGTTTGGCATGGGGCATAGGGATAAGTGCGTGAAAGTTTTTGAAAGCCAAAAAGTACTTTCGTTTACGCACATACTGAAGTGCGCTCTGTTTGTGCCATTACGATGAATATCACTTGGGTTTCCATTCATGCCTGCCTATCTGGTTTCGTTAAATAATAGCTAACAGCTAATGAGGTACTTTTCAATTTTATTTTTCGTTTTCCCTACAAAAGGTGCTCATTCAATTCCCACGAAAAGAAATTTTTCAAAATTACTAATCCAAATCCATCCTGCGGCTGATCGTGCCGCTTTTATTAGAGATAAGAGGGTGTAGGATTTAGAGTTCGCCACCCTAGTTGAGAAGTTCTGATCTTTGTATTTATGAACTGAAGGACAATCACTCTGATGGGTGCATACCACAAAGGATTTTATACAAGGTCATATTTTTCCCATTTCTTCGAAACATTGCACACCGCTTTCAGCCAGCTTGATTACATAAATATTATACATGCAACTGATAATCTTTCAGCAAGTAAGCAAATACCGATATTACATTATTCCCATTTAGCAAGTTACAGATGTGCATATTTCATATCTGTTATGTAATAATCAAGTAGTGCAAGCTTCTAGTAATATACAAAATTAGTACCTACCTGCGGTTTGAGCATCAGTAAATTTGCGAACGGTAATAAATTAGCAATATCGTGATCGTTCCTCGTTTAACCAGATTGGATCTTTAAAATTATACATGTGTGTCGTATAGTGGTCGCCTTCCTCGAACATATTCTTATGCTAGCCGCCTAGACAGCTATTGGACACGTATTTATTTTTTCTTCGATGTTTCTTTTTAAGCACATCTCGGTTTACCTCACATCCATACCGGAATAGATCTGAGACAATGATGTCCGACTCAACAACGCGGGCATCTAAATAAATTATAATTCATTGTGATACAGTTATATAGATCCCAGTGATATAATCTATAATCAGCATCTCGACGGCGTATAATAATGGTTTTGTCGGTATGGAGATAATACGAACGGACTACTGCTATGCATAACGCGTCCTGACTTTAATACGACCAATAGAGAGACTGATAAGTCTGTCTGTCTAATTAACTTCTTTTTTTCGGATAATTTCACATACAAGCCATGAATTCCTGATGGGAAATTGGACGCGCAAACCGTTATTTAAGAAAAATTGTATTGCATGTACGTACGTGTTTCGACAACAACGTATTAATTATCAAAGGTGTGCTGATGTTATTGACCTCGTATCACTGTTAAATTATCTACTATAATTGCACGGATTAGAATTGTATTCTGCAACTGGAGGTTAAGCTTCTATAGTGGGCAATATGACGATTTTATCGCGTTGGAACAAAGGAACGACCAATAATTCAATCAAACAAGTTTCTGGAATGGCTATACCAAGAATATATCACTAAATTGCAAGAAATTTGAGGGATTGCCATTATTATTGACATAGCCGTTTCTGTTTTTCATTAGCCATTGCGGCGCTGACTTTCTATCTATCAATCTATCTACTTAATGTGTTCAAATAATTTTTTTTTTCTAATTACGTTTTTTCAGAATCGTTTGTATTTAGGGGCAATGAAATGTAAAGATATTCAAATAATAATAAGGGCAAAGTGTAAAATAGTATAATTAATAATACGCAAATATAATTGTCACGTGGTTATTATAATTGAACGACTTTCCGGAACATAACATAATACAGGGATTTTAATTGAAACGAGTCACCTCAAATAACTCTCTACCTGCTGGGATTTATACAAAATTCCGAAACCTGTCGATTGTCATATCAAGGGAAATAACTTTTAATAACCGGCCAGACAATTCAAAATCACTCCTGGGGCGCAACAGCCCCACCCCTTAAATTTGAATGGGGAAGATGGATCATGTGATCACTCAATCAAAATGTCTTTTAATTCTTTTTACGGCAACGTGTTTCAAAAAGTAAATTTTTCTAAGCAAGAATTAATTGAGGTGACCCGTTTCTATTTAAATGCACTGTGTATAATCCTACATCATATTTTTAAAAAAGGCTGGACCAAATTCTATGTACATAACAGTATACACATTTTGCAGCGGGGATACGGGAAAATGAGATAGGTAGTCCAGAGTTACTTTTCCTATGTAAAATCATTGGTGGAACCAGATTTCAGATAAATCTTATGGTTTTCAAGATATTTAAAAAAAACAAACGATTTTTCGTCATTGTCGGTTATACGATATGACTTTTTTGTTATTTGAAATTTCAAAAAATAATTTATATATTTTTCAAACAGTTTTTTCATTTGGGATTTTGTTATAAAATCTACTTTTTAATATCTGTGCTATGGATATGACAGATATACGGAGAAAGTCAGTAGAGCGTCATGGTGGACAACAAAATACTAAATTGATATTTCAAGTGTTAAATAATAAGCGGGTACGTGTCACACAGCTATATTACAATTGATTACTTTGTATTTTCATTATTTCGTTAATTAAAAGACGTTATATACAGGGTTACTACAAAAGAAATAGACACTTTCAATGTTTTATTAATCCAAAACTAATATCGTTATTATGAATTCGTTTAAACTATTTTATAAAGTGATTCTTAAAGTTTACTTTGGGTTCCTCCTGTCACACGGCACACATCAAGGTGATAGTCTAGTTCATTCCAAACCTGGTGTAACATATCTGCATCGACACTTTCCACAGCTCTCGTGATGCGTTGTTTTAACTCATCTAAATCATTAGGAAGCGGAGGGACGTAAACCAAGCCTTTTACAAATCCCTATAGAAAAGAATTGCACTGTGTAAGATCGGGGCTTTTTGGTGGCCACCGTACGAGAACGATGTGGAAGTGTTTCGTCCAGATAATTTCTAACGACAGGGTGCCAATAAGGAGGTGTTCCATCCTGTTGGAAGATAAAGTTCGCCCCGTCCTCATGCAGTTGAGATATCAACTAATTGATCAACATTTATATGATATGTAGCTCCCGTTATTGTGTTTTCTTCAAAAAAGCACCATACACCTTTGTGCGAGATACAGCACAGAACACATTCACTTTTGGAGAATCACGCAAATGCTCCACCAACACTCTCGGAGGTTCAGTTCCCCATATTCGGACGTTGTGTTTATTCACCTTGCCACTTATGTGGAACGTTGACTCGTCACTGAAAATTATCCGCTCGCAAAGCTCATCTCTCTGATTTCATTGCAGAAATCTTGACGTTTAAGCTTGTCATCTTCACGTAGATGCTGTACCAACTGCAATCTGAAGGTGTCAGTTTTAGTCGTTTACGTAAAATTTTCCACACAGTTGATTGCGGAATTTGTAGTTCCAAACTTGCACGTGTTGTTGACTTTTATGGACTTCGTTGGTAAACAGCACGAACACGTTCCACTGTTTCTTCTGACACACGAGGTCTTCCCGGACTTTTGCCTTTACATAAACATCCTGTCGTTTCAAATTTATTGTACCAATCGGAGATCGACTGTCTAGTGGTTTTCCAAAACGTGTTCGAAAATGTCGTTGGGCAACAGTTACGGAGTTCGTTTTGGCAAATTCAAGCACGCAATAAGCTTTCTCAGTAGAGTTTGCAGCCATCGTAGCTATTATGCTTGCGCAATACTACCAACTGTACTGTCGAAACTTTTACAGTTCCTCAACCTGACAGCGTAAAATGCAGGTCGATATCACAAATAATTTTTGTTTTATACAATATCAAAGGTGTCTATTTCTTTTATAGTAACGCTGTATATTTTGAAAGTGAGGTTATGAATTCCTTATGGTGGAATTTAGAAGAGAAGATTATCTTTAAAAAAAAAAATAATCGTCATATTAGTAAAATCAACGTCAGATTAGCAACACCAAGGGTGTTAATGGAGAAATTCTTTTTGATTGAGTAATTTCCTAGTTACTTCTTTCTTCTATTATAACATTTTGTCAACTTTCTCCATGTCATATCCATATTTGATAGAAATTTAAAATCGCCAGATTTCACTTCATATTTAAAATAAATATGGAGTGGAATACATTTTCAAAAAGTCCGCAAAATTTGGTGTTTGATTGTTTCACAGCATGTGTTCTTTCTAGTATTCTAAAACATAATACTTTACGTCATTATTCTGCTCGTTCTTGAAAGTAGAACTGCCTTCATCTGGAGGTAAAAGTACATTTTGAAGCAAACATATTCACTTCCAATTTTTCCTGCAAAAAGCGCCTGGGATTTCCTTGAATCTTCAAACAATATCTCGCTTTTAAGTTTTAGTAATTTTGGAGTAAAATTTGTAGCGATTTGTTCCACAAACATTTATATCTCCCTCTAACAAGCCAGAAGAAAAATTTTTATTCCAAAACGTTTGTCTTTTTGAAATATTGTCTAAAGACAAACTGTGTCTTTGAATTTTACGATCAACATTTTGGACCTGTAACAGCTGAATTCTTGTTTAGGGTTTTAACTATGACAGGTACCGCGGGTTTAAACCTCACTTGGGTCAACTATGATAACTAGATTTCTCCGGGGTCATGATGATGATTAACGGGGACATTTGGGTCTGCGTAGGTATTTAATACGATTATAAATGCCTAAGCCTTACAAAAACTATTGTACTAAATGCTCTGGTGAATTATATATTTCTTGAAATTAGTTAGTTGGGGTAGTAAAAACATTCCTCAGCTTTCATAATCTACCATAATGAGCAGCTGCGCTGTTTTGAGGATTTTCATTATCGGCGAAATACAAAAAGAAAAACTTTACAATGTTCACAAAATTATACGTGTCAACTCCTCAATGGATTCGCCATCCACAACGACAGTTGTTTCGTTTATTATTTTACTAGCTGCTATGCATGTAGGCAAATCGGCCGCGAAAAGAAGAAAAATTAACGTGTTTCCTCCAATGCAACATCGTAAATATTTCAAACAGATATTAATGTATTAGACGTGCATTATTCTTGAGAATAGGAAGGATTCTATTCACTCTAATATCGGCCCTTGTGTACCAAATTTGCGAAGCTTGTTTCCAACAAAATTATAGGGAACTATTCCCACCTAAGCAGCATGCAGCAACAATTATAGCGTCAAGCGATGCAGTAGACTTTTCACTTTTGTTCTATTGATACGGTAATGTTAGTATTTAAACAAAAAAAAGAATATATCATCATATAACATCAGACGATTTCTTAGACTAGTAGCTGTTAATATTTATGTAAGAACTTTAAGCCACGAAACAACGAAAATGAGGTACAGCAATTAATATCATTATTGCATATTAAAGAGTAGTCTTTGGCATTTGTGTTTTAAAAATAATGTTGTTCAAATGCTTGAATATCTTTCTCTTCTTTGTTGCTTTGAAGTAATTTGCAAGAGTTACTGTTTAGTCACTTCTTCACACATATCGGGTGGTAGGCATATAGGCAATTGTGCGTTTGGTGTTTTATTTAACCTCATGCATTGTTACCGTCAACTTGCTGTTTCCCGTATTTTACAGGAAGAGAACCAAAGAAATGAAATCGCACGATGTAAATAGCTAGTATTCATGGCAATACCGCGAAATAAACCGACCAAGAAATAGTATTTAACGTTGCATATGCATAATATATGTAACATTCGGCATCTATAAGGAGCACGATTAGCATTATATATTTAATATGTGTAACATTTTAATATTTTACAAAGAAAATTTTCTTAGTTGAAATTTAATACATCCAAATTGAGATCCTTTGAAATGCGCTTTGTGCCGATATCACCATTTCAAAAACGCAATTTATTCACATGTCAGTTGTCACTACAAAAAATCCTCCGTAGCCTACAATTAATTACACGCAACTCCATCTCTGTTAATAATCTATTTTTATCCTGACGTAACATCAATTGTCGAAGAACTCGCTCAATGGCAAGACAATTCGCTCTATCCGAACGACTAACTGTACAACGATATTGGAAGCCGAGGACGAAAAAAAAAAATCGAATAGTTATCATAGGGCCCTGGGCGGTATCGGTAATTGCAGGATCGCATTAGCATAACAACCTCAGTTACGTTAAAAGCAGCCGATGTCCGTTGTTGGTTTGTTGCTGTTATACCACGATTATTCGTTTGTCGACCGTATAACTGTTTACTTTAAAATAGTCTCCGCCAATCTGTGACGTCCAATATTTGCGTTCAAGTATTTATTAGACGCCTCGTACAAGAAAATGTTCAACCAGAGAGAAGTCAAAAGCATTTACTTTGCGATTGAAAACGATTAAGGATAGCTAATTTCTCTAATGTCTAATGCCATTACTGCTCTGCATGAAAGTCGGTATATACATAGTAATGAGCATGCTTTCCCAATTATTACCTTATTTCACCATACACAAACTTCCAAGAACAAAGTTTTGAACGAGAAAATAACAGTACATGTAATAATAATTTTGTTTTTCCCTGTGGTACAAATGACTGAAGTTGTCCAAGAAAGTTATCATAATTTCATCAATAACGCACAACTCTATTCGCTGCGCTTGTATTAAACCTCTAGGCAATAGTTATTGTAAGTATTAGATAGTTAATCTTGCAGGTTATTACATTATGGAAGGAATAACGACATTAAATTAATTGGATGAAGGATCAAATCAAGATTGAAAATAACCTAATTTTCAACATACCTTTCTCCTAATCAAATTTGTGTGATTTACCTATTTATTTGTGCATTTTGTCAGCATCTACTTGTGTTTCCGAAATTATCTACAATTTCGATTAATTTCACGAAATTGCTTCAAAAGAATTACATACCTTGTTTGGTAAATACAACGAGTCTAAACCCTAGTTATGTATTTGCCTGTTAATTAGGTCAAGCAGGAATTACAATAATTGTAGTTATTATGATATATCTAAACGTTTCTATATGGCTTCCGTGCTTTATACTATGAATGAGTGTGAAGCAAGCCTTTCTATTTTGCAGAAACATAAAATCATTGCCTTCTTAAATCGTTGCTCTTAACAGTTAATAATATCAAACAACATTGCCATTCCAGTCTTACCCGCGAGCTGAAATATGTGGTAATTTAAAGGTGTCCTGCACACTTTCCAACAATTCCATTTAATTGTATGCAATTTACATATGTTTAACCGCAATTTTGCACAAGATAACAAATGTGCATTATGTCCATAAAAATGTTAAGCCTAACGTTAATGAATAACGTAACGCCTGAACAAATCTTCAATTAATTTGCAGAACGTAAAGGCTTCGCATAAATAAGCAAATTAGCTTTATGAAAATAATTATCACTTTTATAACTGTGACCATAGAAATGAATGGCAAATAAAGACTGGAACAAAATCGAGTGTAGGTTTATTCGTATGTAATACGTAATTAGTCAACTGAAGATAAACTTAATATGCTTTAATCCTCCTAATTGCCAAGGAATGCTATATTCTTCAAATAATATTCGCAAATGTTAAATTTATATACCAGTATCTCCTTACGTATAAATTTCTTTTCGTTTGGAAATATAGGTCATATATTCGAAAAAACTAAATTCTTCCTTTTACTGTTATTCACTACGTTTCATCAATAGTTTATTGGCTTTTTGAAGCGTATTGTACGTTTCAAAAGGAAGAATTTAGTTTTTTCCAATTTAGGACTTATATTCCCAAAAGAAAAGAAATTTTTGCATAAGAAACTTCACACATCTTGTTAAATTCAACTAAAAACACGAAATCCTAAAAGTCGAGTTAAATTAATATCTGCTTGTGGGAACGGCTCAGGAAGCCTGATGCCCTTAAAGTGTCTTCTTTCTTGAAATTAAAAAAGAAGATTGTATGCCTAAAACAAATAATTGCAAAATCGAATAACTTACTTTCAACATTCAGGTAATACACTGATAAAATATACTCAAAGCGTCATATGACAACCACGAGATATGTCTATGTCTTCATTGTCATGTCATTAGCATTATAATCCCAACCGCACATGTCACCCTTACACATTGTTCTGGAAAGAGAGGCCAGATTAACTACATTTTACCTATTGCAAATAGCGAATCAATCGCTATGTGGCCAACAAGTTGTTGGGATCGGTCACTTCCGATAACACGCTGGGAATGCCATTGGACATGTTGTGTACTTGCCTAGTAGTTGATGTATACTTCACTACATTTTTCCAAGCAATTAATGAAAAGGATTCACCGAAAAACACCGACACAGGCAGACATCCGCTGGTTTATATACGATTCGAAAATAGAGCGAAATGTGGGCGCATGAATATTTTGTTATAATCCTATAGTTAGAAAATAGTACATACACCGATTTTTAAAGCTGAAATCTACGCTATTGGATACCTGCTAGAGGAATTGTAGATAAAAACATAAGACACAAATCAATAAAGAAATTTCATCGACAGTCTTTCTATTTTTTTCCTTATTCACTGGCACGTCTGACCATGGTCTCGGTATAACGCCGTAGCCTAAAAGCTTATTGTGCTCTACCTGCTCTTGTTACAGAAATCACTCCAGTATACTAGTGCATTGTAACAGACTGTACAGGTCCGTAGCATGGAGTTGTCTGTATATCTTTGATTCAATTTTGTCTTGCCCAAACACTTGATGCCTCTTATGATCCAGCAATTGCGTAGGATGTTGAGTAGTCTCTAGTTCATTTTTGCATTGTCTGGATTCAAGGTCTGCATTGAGCACCTATATCTTGTATAGGTGTTCCTTTGTCGGTGCATGTCGTGAATCCCGCAATTACCCGTAGCTCATTCCTACTTAAAAGTAGTAGTTCTTCAGCTCTTCTCTGACATGGCTTGCCATGCTCATGCCTGGGTATGTTTGCTCTGTGCCTCATATGCTCTTCTCCTATCCAGTCTATGGCTTTGAACCATGCTATTGCTTATTGCCAAATCCGGTTCTGGTCCTTGGAGAGGCATTTCTGCTCTTCGACGAGAGAGTTCGTTAGCTCTCTTTCAATCCCTTGGTGTCCAGGCACCCAAATAAGCTATTCCCTGTTTTGTTCTGCCAGTTCCCGATGCGATAGAGCTCTCAGTGTTGCCTGACTATCAGAATAAATACCAATCCACTTATTTGAAATACCTCTTTTATTATTATCCCTTGCACATTGCAAGTTGGCGGAAACCTGGAAGACAGACGCATATTTACCAAGTGCATAGCTATAACTGGCGCTTGGTAAGGTGGTGTAAATTCCCGCACCAGTGCCGTCAGCAGTCTTTGATCCGTCTATATTCCAGGTGTACATCTGCTGTCTGATATTGTACATCCCGTTACTCCATTCACTCTAGTCTGGAATAATGGCATCATGATATTTGGAATGTATTCTTAAGGCAGTTTCTTTTTGTATGCGGTCCATTTGCATATCTAATATGCTTCCCCGCACACGTTCTGTGATTGCAATGTGGCCTGACCTATAGATAGTTCTGGTAAGTACATTTTTTAACCTGTACGGACCCAATCTGGCTTCACCCTGGATCACTAAGTGAAGCAGCGGTGACGCCAAAAGGGCTTTCATTGCTGCTGTAAGTGTAGTCCGCCGGTTCGGTTTCGCCATTACATTATAAATCCAATATGTCTGGTCTGAGCCCCTTTTTCTTACCATGTGTACGTCTTGCTGCCATATGGCTTAGAGTCGCTATTTTGCTAATATTTTCTATATGTTGATTCCAGGTGAGTCTTGAATCAAAGGTTTCCTCAAGATACTTCACCTCATCTGTTATCTGTACATTATTTTCATTTGTATTTAGAGATCTGAGCCCCTCCAGATTCCTACCTTAATACCAGATTCAGAGTCTCTTTCATGCGATCCTTGACTGTATACTGTATTTAACTGTTAAATTTGCCTGTGGTGATGATAACGAGATCATCACCATATCCAAGGACACAGTCCCCATAGTTTTTAAATGATCAAAGCAGCCCGTATCCCGTATAAACTATCCGGGGCTCTAAATGATAATCAGGCAGTGCTGAAAGCACTAGAGGTGCTTAATGTAATTTCAAGCTAATTTGGAACTATAAAAACACTTTAGGATATTGGGGTTGGCCAATAATCTATGCCTAATTTCGATAACTGGCGACTCATTGATTCATGGAAACAAAGAAGCAGATATTCTTGCGGGAACAGGTGCTGTGGAGTAACTTCAGTGACCAGAACCTAACATTGGCATAGTGAAGGCCTGCATTTCACCTAATCATGTCACAACCAAGAAACTACTTGAACTTAATCGCCAAGGTGTCAAAATAATTGTTTCTCTTTTTGCAGGTCACTGATGTAAACTTAAGAAGCACCGACACAGAATTGTGTGTTTGGAGGATGAAGAGAGAGAGTTGGTGCTGACGTTTGCAATATTGGTTGAATTTGAAGATAATTATACATTATTACATTGCTATGAACACACAGAATAAATAACCATCAGAATTGCACCACTTGTTGCTGGAAATGGTTTGAAATGAATTGAACTGTCAGCGCACCACTTCGATTACTTTACAGTTCGTGGACGGTAAATTACATTAACTACATACAAATATATAATATGAATGATCTGTATTCTGAATATTACAAATGCAAGTAAATTGATTTTTTCGGTTACCACAACCGAAAGTACAACCTTCCTACACTCATTCGAAGATAGAAATATGAATTAAACGGTCAATGTATTACTTCCGTTATTTTACTGTCGGTGGACGCGAAAGTACAATAAGCACATACTGAACTAAACTGCCCACGCGTTTCCTCAGGGTACCTTTCTGTGAAGATTCTGAAGTTTTTCTGGGTTCGGTTGTCAAAATAGCTGTCAAACAATCTGTAATTCAAATATGAGAGATCTGTATTCTGAACATAACAAATGCAATAAATTGATTTTAGTAAGTGGTAATTATGTGGTAGCCAAAAAATGTTGTACGCAGCACGGATGGAAAGGGTATTATCGAACTCGTTTGGTTATTCGCTCCGACTTACAATCTTCAAACTGGTTCGCCAATACGTCACTTTCCAGCTACAATACGTAAATAACTATTTTGGCCTCGTCAACTGTAAACATAACATTATCTGTCAACCAACGCAACGGTAGGTTAATTTTACCGCGCACTACATTTTTTTCTCATTACACAGTTACTTCCAATGTAAAATATGCATAATTTCCTTTAATTTTGTTTAAAGAAACACATTTACTCGTACTTTAATTGCTGTTTTAATTGTTATTCTGTAACTTATAGAGAAACTAAATTTCTCACGCCTCTCCACTTTTCTAAGCTACCTACTGCTATTTCCGGTGTATCATGCTAAACAAAACCCACAGAATCATAATATCGACTATAAAATTGTTTACGTAAATGTATTTTTACCTATTTATTTTTTTTTTTTCAACGTATGTAATAACTTAAACTAAAAACTTACTTATTTCGTATGTAATTCAATTAATGCTTGTAACCATGGATTTTAGGGCATGTGTTTGCCTTTCGATTAATGTTCGGCGAGCGATTTTTACGCTGTCGTATCGTTAGAAACGATTTCTATGATCGTTGCCGGGCTCCTTTTGTCTAGGAGATATTGAGTTTGTTGAAAACAAATGTGGTGGACTTCTTTTTCGGTTTTTCCTGAGTGTGGTTGCTTTTCGTATATTTATCTAGAATTTTGTAATATCTATCACAATGTAAGTCCATAAAGTTTTCAAATATACTTACAAGAATGAGAGTATTACGTGTATAGTGCCAAGATGATGGAAATTATTATGCAATTATTTGGAGATTTGGCCTTTCATATAACCTTAGGATTTCGAAGAACAACATTCGGGGCAGTTTGCTGTGAGATCGTAGGAACACCATTTGGAAGCTGAAATGATTGTTTTGCATTTGGAATTATTATTTGGGTTATACTAGAGCAGTTTTCGTACCTGAAGTAAGCGGTTTTATCATCTTTTGAAATTATAACCGGCACGTAATGCATAAAGGAATTTGAGGTTATTTTTATTTGACTGATAACTGTGAATCTAGTGAATTTGGTTATGCGAGATTGTATTTGATTCTGTAGGTAAACTTCACGAGCAATTTAAGTTGGTACTGATCTAGTTATACGGGTGCGGCAGGGAAACTTGCTGATTTGAATTGGACGCCAATGAGCGAGGCGTGGTCAGAAAGGGGTGGGGAGGGTCTCATCAGAAAGAGGGGGTTTTGAAGTTTTGTTACCCCAAATGACATTTGTCATCATGCGTTGGACAAAGGAACAGCGTGCGTTCGCCGTCGATGCCTATTTTTCCAACGGTCATTCGGTGGTCGCCACCCAACGTGCCTTCCGAACTCGGTTCGATATTCATCCCGCGGGTCCCGTTCCTGGCCGGCAATCGCTTGTTTCGTGGGTGAACACATTTAGGGAAAGTGGGAGTGTTGAAAAAAAAGGCCCAGGAGATCAACGGACATCCAGAACTCCAGAAAACGTCGCGCTGTTACTGTGAATGCAGTTCGCTACAGAGAAATGATTGAGACATTTTTTCTTCCACAACTTGAAGAAATGGATCTCGGGGACGTATGGTTCCAACAGGATGGAGCCACGGCGCACACAGCGAGAACTTCGATGGAGCTTTTGAGGGAACACTTTCACGAGCGCCTGATATCCTTGAGGGGTGACGTACCGTGGCCGCCGCGCTCCCCCGATTTGGCACCTTGCGATTTTTTTTATGGAGATATCTTAAATCCATTGTTTACAACGACAAACCCCGGACCCTGCAACACCTGAAGGACAATATCCGCCAAGCCATCGCCAACATTCCCGTCGATATGCTCAAAAGAGTGGAGCGCAACTTTAAATCTAGGGTTGATCAGTGTATCACGAATGAGGGCCGCCATTTGCCCGATGTCATTTTTAAAACCACTTAAAACAAAAATTCAGAATGTGTACTATACGATACAAAAAGAATTAAATCGATATTTGAAGTACTTTTTCTTTTATTGACTTTTCAAATCAGCAGTTTCCCTGCCGCACCCTGTACTTGATTTTATGACGGGAATTTAGCCGGAGATTTGAATTTTATTTATTAAATTAAAAACGAGAAATACTAGTTTTTAGTTTGGATTCAGATTCTAGAAATCTTATTATTGTGTTTCTAAGGTAGTAAAGACCTTACTTACCCTGAGGGAATCTTTAGAATATCCATTTCTTTGTTCATCAGATTTATTTAACTCTAAATGAATAGATTACACTATATTGTCGTTTCTTTTATTCAATGTATTACAAGAACATCACTAACGAATAACTACTACAGTCACATTAAAGACACTTAAATGTTATAAGCTATATTAATATAATAATCAGTGGTTCAGCGGAGTGACGTTATCCTCCTACGTCCCGAGGGTGTCTGGAAATTATAATTATCCTGTGGGGACAAATTTATTTTTCATACCCTCTAACATTTGAGGTCTAGCATATCTTTGGAATTAATGAAAGTATAATATATGACGCTGAGTGGTGTTTAGGAGAATAAAAACAGTGTTTACTTAATAAAAAATTTAATTAAAATTTAAAAGATTTATCTACAAGTTTCGTAGCACTACTTAACTCTTGCTTCATTTCCTAAAAATCATTTGCTTCGTTGAATTACAATTACAAAGTTACTACACTTACAAAAAAACAGTTAATTTATATACCTATTACTTTTTTGTTAATGAACCACTAATTTCTAATATTGCTAAATTTTTAAAATTATCACATATCTATTTGATATTAATGAATATAATGTTTAATAATTATTAATATCTTGCCTCACCTATATATAACATATTGCAATATAACAAAAGCTGACCGACATTAATTTTAGCAAAGGAACCCTACATAGAAAAAATGCCTCCTTTATTACCAGTAGCAGTTTAATAACATACTAGTAATTAAAATTTTGTCTCGGAACATTAGTAGAGCGCTTTATAGTAGCAGTTTCAATTATATCGGAGAAATAGAAAAACCTCTGTTACATGTAGGTACACAATCATACTAAACTGAACTACCTACACCTAATACTAATTAGCCGTTAATTATTTGAAAATAATTAAACGTCGACGTTTATGGTAACAGCAGTAGATCCCTTTTTGTTTCGTTGCCTTTGTATTACATGATACGTGGCATGTGTATTTATTTTCTGGTCGCGTTTGGTAATTAGAAATTGGTAAAACGTGGCCGATGATTTATTACTGGAATTATAAATATCGAGAGGCGATGTAGCACGCGAACGCACGTATCTCTAGTGCTGGAAAAGTTTTTTTGAAACAGGTGCGGATGGATTTCTGATTGCCGTTAGCACGAAATTAATTGCCATCATTAAAAACGGCGGCACTTCATGGATACGATCGAAAACTATTCGGTGCGTCTTCTGTCACACATCATTCGATTGTATCCACCAATTAACATATGTATGCACGTAAATGTGAATTTCTAATGAAGAATAACGTCTTCACGTATCACTGTGCCATTATATATGCGAAGAATATTCACTTCATTACCTCTGATTACGTCTTTAATATTCAGGTAAGCAATCTTTAAACCTAATTCTCTATGCGTTGCATTATATACCAACGTCTTAATATATTTTTTAAAGGTCTTAAGATGAACTGAAAACAATTATTTATCCATATCAATTCAAATTTAATTTATTATGCATAATAGTTATGAGAGAATTTTTTGAACATGTATTTAGTATAAGAATTATATAAAAAAAATTAAACTAGGAATGTATTAACTTCGCTGAAGTAGATAACTTACCTAAAATGAAATGGATACTCATATAAAGAAGTGCATTTTGTTGTTGCAATATACATGCTACATAATTAGAAGGAAAAAATAGTTTGCATTTGCTGATATCTATAAGAATATATTTAATATGTATCATAGATAATCTTATAAATTTTATTACAATGGGGTAAATGGAGTAATTTCATTTTTGTCTACAGTACACAGAATTACAATTGCGCTAATAAATAGTAACTTGATTTACATCATTGCTGCTACGTTTAGTGCGTTGAAACTTCCAGTAGACACGGTTATACCCACCTGTCATAGCTAAAGTCGGCATACATATACTGCTATACTCCTCTACATCAAAATGCCCCTACTAACAATTCTAATTCTTTTTTTCTTTAATATATTAATCGTTATGGATAAAGACCGGATTATATGGAAACAAAAACTGAAATATGTGCGCATATATTATACGCATGGATTTTTCAGGAAATATGTATAAATTTGGGCCATATATGCAAAAAAATTGCGAAAATATACAAAAATTTTACTTAAAATAAATAAAAGCAGAAATTTTAACATGAACTTTATTGCACAAAAAATGTTTACAACATATTTCTAAAACAATTTATAATTAAATATTTTTCAAAATTGTGTAAAAGAAAGTTTCGTCTTCTATCAGAATATATATGTTTAAAAATTGAAATGTTTCAACATCTACAGACGTAATTGGTGCATTTTTAAACTTTGCAATGCTTTCTAAACTTAAATTGAAGTCGAATTTACTGTTGTACCTTTAAAAATTTTGTTAATTTTGTTCAATTCTAAATATTCCTTATTTCTATTTATATCCTTTTTTTAATTTTTCGTATATAGAATTACTTATTGTACCATTAACCTTCTTACATAGCATCTCAAATTCTTCTACTATTTCGACTGATTCCGAAAGCGACATCTCTTGCGTTTCTAGTTTAGGAATGGAACTTGAAACAAAGCTATAATTCGAATTAATATACGAAAGGTTTTGTGGAAATTCTGTTGATGTTATAACTTTTTACAATTTTCTAGAGAAATGCAACAGTCAGTGATTTCAAGAATTACATATTTTATTCCCTCAAAGTTATCGGCGTAAAAATTGCAGCCTCTAATCATGTACCCCATCTCATAATAATCGGTTCAGGAGGCAACTGAACACCAGGATGTCGCAGCACCTTTGCGAATGCTTTGAAAAATACTTTTTTGACATTCCTGATTAAATTATTCACTAAAGGGAATTTATTTCTAATGTCTTCGGCAAGTGGTTTGAATAATGTGACAATAATTTTGGGCAACTTTTATCGTGTATGGTGCAGCGTCGGACAATATTAGTAAAATTGTCTCACAAAGTACACTTCCAGGTAAAAAAAAGCTTGGTAACCCTTTTTGAACGAATTGGGAAATTGTTACATTATTTTTTTTTTTTTTTAAGTTGTTTATATGATCGCCTAAAATATTTTCCTGAAGAATTCCTATTAATAAATGAGCAATATAAGAGCCATACCTATCCGTACTTTCATCTACCATTAAATAAATAAAATTATTCCCTGCCAATTGTATTTCTGACATTGTTTGCTGGTTACAAGGCCTTACATAATTTTTTCGTAAGGTACTTTGGTCAGGTATATCATGTTTGCAATAGTTTTGTAGAAACAATTTAGTTGTTTCGTACACAGCTAAACTGTGCGGTATGGCTCGTTCTTCATGACTTTCAACATGATAGTGTCTGGTGAGAGTGCGCCAACCGCGGCCTCAACCAAATATATCCATGCTGCCAACCTCTGACGTACGAAGAAGGTATGGTAGGTATCATCCGGTTCGTCGAGACAATATAGGTATAGGTACTTTAGAAATCATCTTACCTACACGATGCACAGTGGTCAATATACCTAGCAAATCCGGACATCGGCTCTAATTTTCTTTTTAAGAGTTGAAAATTTAAAAAAAAATTTTTTTTTTAAATTTAAGTTTTTAATTATTACTTTTTCAGGTTGTTTCTTTTAAACTATTAAAGTTTCAGTTTTAAAGTTTTTGAAATGACGTCGATTCGTCATGGATAAGCATAATAAAAAATATTTTTTACTGCGGAAATTATATATTTCACATGTTTACATTATTTTACAGTAAATGGTAGAAGTACTACAGACATAAGAAGAGTAACAGTTAAACATTTAAAAGTTATCATCGGACGAAATGTTCTCCAACTCCGTTTCAACATTTTCAGGGTTGACGATTAAAAGCGTTTTAAGCTCCGCATCTATTTCTCTGGGTAGATGTAATTTTGCCCCAACCCTTTTGGAACTAAGAAATGGATCGGAGCTTACTATCAATCTATGAAAAAGATCATAATTAACTTTTTGGGAGCTTATTTTTCGAGTATGATGTTCCCTGTAGCGCCGAATGTCCCGATTTCTAGTTTCTTGGGCTTCTTCAGATAGTTCACCAATTGGCACCACAGCCTCTTGGATTACGGCTGTTCCGTGCAGTAAAATTTTGTGCACTGAAATTGGCATGTAGTACCACCCATATAAAGATACATACTTTTCTGAAGTCTTAAAACAGTAAGTTTCAAACTTATTTACATCAATGTCATATCCACTGTTAATGGCTCTTAAAATAATGGAAAATCTCTTAATAAGATCCTCATCAATACCTGTAATTTCTGCAGACAAAGTGGGATTGCCGAAAAAGCGTCTGGCTGTGTTTCCGTCATTCGTATTTCCTGCGGATTGCTTAGGAACATCCACAAGGAGACCCATGCGATCCCGAAATAGCTGTTGGATATATTTTTTTCGTCTGCCTACAGCCTCTTTCATTTCTTTCTTTACTTTCCACACTTTCACTTCCAATCTATAGGAAATGTGCAGTAAACATTCGAAAAACCTAATGTATGCATGAAGGACAGACAAACCGAATTTAAGTGTGTCCTTCTGTACTTTCCTTGTCCGTAGTTCGTCAATGTCATTCATTTCCGATATTGTCGCCCTGCACATGAAACACCTCATAGCACTTGTGGTCTCAGTGATTGCATTGCAAACCTTGCCATCCACCATTGTCAATAACAAAGTAAAGGATATTTTTCCATGTTCAGTTTGACAAGGCCTTAAATTATTAATCTGGTTGTTCATGTCCTGTTCTAACTGTCTACTAACTTCATCGGTTTCCTTTATCCATAGTAGTTTCACTGGTCTACAGAACAGTTTAGAGGATGGTCTTGGGTTTTTCCAGAGAAGTTCATTATTTTCCTTGACAAGCCGGAGCGGCACAAGCGACATTACAAGAAGGTTTCCCTCAGCTTGGAGTTCTGAAGAGGAAGTAAAATCTGATGTTTGTTTAAATTTTGAGTAGCCGGAACTTCCATCAAAGCCCCACTTGCAAATTAATTTTAAAGATTGGGAATCGTCACTGGCAGAGTAAATGCATTTCACTAAGCTCTCGCAAGTTTTGTCCAATAAACTTTGCAGTGGGACTTCACAGTTAGATTCTGTGATGGTTATGCCATCTGGGTAGAAATCCCTTTTTGCCTCTAAAACCTTATAATAGGGTGGATATAAATCATGTCCACAACTATCAGCCGATTGTTTTAGTCTTGTGTATTGTTCCCGGGTTAAATTTAGCTCTAAAATTAAAGCTAACGCTTCTTCTGGAGTATATTTCCGTTGTTCTGGATCGGAAGTGGTCCATTTCTGAAATATGCGTTTAGCACGTGTTGGGGTTGTTGTCGTAGCTTCGGTCAACAATTTCGCAGCAGCCTGGTCACCCTCGTCGCGTAATTTCATTGACGTTGCAAAACTTAGTTCAGCTGCCGATGTTTCTTCCCTTAACTGTTCGGTTTTTCGACGTTTATGTCTCTCAGAATACTGCTTGAAATCCTTAGTCGATTGAGTACCCGAGGGCCCTGGAGTAGGCTCCGTATTGGACGAAGTTGGTGTTAAGCGATTCTTTAATAGCTCAGGAAATACAATTTCCTCTCTTAGCCAATCGTCATATCGAGCCAAGAAAACTTCGTTCTTGCTGAAAACCTTCTGCCATCGTTTAAGGTACGGCGAGAAAAAACTTTCCCTTGTAAAAGTTATTAATACTTCCGTGGCATGTTCATCTCCATTAGTGGCGAAGTGTTCTTTAAGGTACTCCAACACGTGTTTTTTTCGGTCAGTAATAGTTTTTCTAGGATATTCCAACATTTTGTTGTGCAAATCTAACCGAGTTATCGGTGAAAAATCCATTGTTGCTTGAACAATAACGAAAAACACACTAACAAAAATTTACGAAGAAAAACTTAACAACAACTGATAACACAACTGTAACAACACTAAATACAACAGAATAATTAACAATAAGCTCTCAGAATATCACTCACGAGACGTTACTTGGTACGTGACCAAAATGCGAATGGAATTTATAAGTGCACTCTCTCCTTATATTTCGTCTGTAATCACTTTCTGAGGGTTTCCGAGAGATTAGTTGATTTTATGGCATAGTTAAGCCTTTGAATATTAAGAATAAATTTAATCTCGAGTGTCCTGATGTGTCCTTAATAACGTAAAACTTGCTTATTTACAAAATTCCAAGAAAAATGCAACGATAAATATATTAGGTCGGAATAATTTACGGCTTATCGGATTTCGAAGTATATTTAGGGTAAATTGTAAAGGAAGAAATGTACTACCTGCTGGTAAAACCATTTCAACTAATTGCTTTAGGTGAGCTAGACAAGGCCTATTAAACATCGCACTAATTTCTCCTTAAATACCAACTCATGTAAAATATGGAATTTTGCACTAGTTCGCGGACCATAACTTATTACCGGTTTACTGAAAACTGCCACAATTTTCAGGGAAGTAGGCGAACAGGTAGATAAATATAATATAATCGTTTCAGCATAATTCAAAAAAAGTCAAATTTTGTGCAAATGTCCGGAATACGCTCACAAATTGACCACTGTGCGATGTAGATAAGATCTGAAGTAACCGTGGCCAGTCAGAAATTGGGTGAGGTAGAAATCTATCTCATCATAAGATCTCATGATCCAGTTTCTCCAGTTTCCCACTTCTTAATGTATAGGCGATTCTTCTCCCGAGCGAGGAGGGGCCCCGAGATAATCCCTACCATTAGGAAGACCGCTGGTTTCGAGACAGTGCGGTAGATATTGGTGACTCGCAGCACGGCCCTCCACTAGACTTGGGCTAGTCTTTTCCGGTACAGCTCCTTATTAATTACGTTTGCTCCGTACAGTATGACGACTGCACCGTCGCCATACCCCGTTTTCCATTACTTGAGCTGAGACGCTGGCCATCAGCCTGCCCAAATCTGCCGTCAGCTTCGCTGTTCTGTATGCGGTAAGAAGTATCTGTGGTGAAAATGTCCACCAATTTCTTTTTGACAATCATAGGTTTTCTCCGTAAAGCAACTCAGCCAGAAGACCTATTGTGCCCCCATGAAGTTTTAGCTCTCCCGACCTAGTTGTAACGGAACAAAGAGGTCCGCAAGTTCCTCGAGAGTAAGTTTACTTAGACTGGGTTCGTCTAACCGAGCGACCCCTAGACAACTCCGTCTCTCCTTGTCCGCTACTGGCAGACGGCCAGGAGGATTTTTTTCTGCTCCGCCACAGTTTCTGCGGAGGGGAGAGTCCACTCGCCCCATGCGGTGCAAGCGCTTGCTCAGTGCGCAGTAGCCCTAGTCTGTTCCTGCTCATACAGACTGCTTTGCGGAGTCTTTCCTCGCCTGGACGGATCCCGATGAATTTGCAATGTCTCGGGCTGGCAAGTCCATTTCAATAGGAGCAGCCATTAGCAGCGAGTTCAGATCTGACAAAAGCTTTGATGCCGCCATAAGAACTCCCACACGTCGGTTCTGGACCTGTGAATGATCGTTCACTGTCTCCTCTAGCTAGTTTGTCAGTAATTTTGTTGCCTCTGATCCCAGAGTGGCTTGGAACCCATATCAACGTAATGCTGTGACGTTCCGCCAATTTTTCGAGCTCCCTATGCTACCTCAGTACCATTTCGGAAACGAATTTAACACCTTGCAGGACCCTGAGAGCACCTTGGCTGTCAGAAAAAAAATTTGACCAATCTATTCTCATGCAGGCAGTTTCAGACGCCCTCCGCGCAGGTCTGGATGGCTATTACTTTTGCCTGGAAAATGCAGGTGGAATTCCCTAAACTGATGGCTTCGCCATTCGGTTCTCTATCTCTAAAGATCCCAATGCCTGTGTCATTCGACATCTTCGAGGCATCCACAAACCAGCGCCTCGGTTTGCCGACGCAAGCTTTTCCAGTCTCAGTACTAGAAATATCTGCAAGGTATTTCCTAGTGAAGCTGAAGACGGGCGGAATCTTGTCCTTCCTGTGGACAGTGAGTAGTACTGTATGTTCGATGTTGTTGAAGATGCTGGTATGGTCTTCGGTTTTGTCAGAGAAACCTTTACACCCGCTATATTTTACTCTGTGTGCTCCCAGGGTAGCTTCTGACCACAACACCAACTGCAGCGGAAGAAGCTCAAGAATGGTCTGCACGACTGTAGTTGGCGTCGAAGACATGGCTACCATTATGCCTAAGCAGGCAATCCTCTGGACCTTACAAAGCGCGTTTACCGCGTAGCCCAGACTAGAGAGGCGTAGGTTATAGAAGGTACAAAAACTTCGTGTACAGTCAGTGCACCATTGCAGGTTTGAGCTCCCGCGTTTTACCAAACATTCCTTTACAAGGCCAGAAAACGCTCGTGGCTTTGTTTGTCACATATTCCAAGTGAAATTTGCGTCCAAGGCAACACGTAAGTATTTAACCTCACTAGATACAATATGGTCGGACACTAGAGTTTTGGGAGTTTCCTCCACCAGTTTGAGTGAGACTTGTACTCCCTCGAATACCACGCCTTCAAACTTTCTACCGACCATGCTGGTGATATCATCTGCATAGCCCTGCGCGTAGAAACCCACCGTCCGTACATCAGAAAGCAAGCCATCCACCACAAGGCACTATAGCAAGGGTGACAGCACTCCACCCTGTGAGCAGCCAGTTGCCACGGTTGTCTTTACATTGCAGAGGTACTACGATACATTAACCGTTCTGTTTCCTATCATGGAGCCGATCCACCTCCCCACAGTTGGCTCGACTTTTCATTTTTGCAGCGCCTTTTCCATTGACCGAAAGGACGCCCTGTTGAAGAGGCCCTCGATGTCCAGAAAGGTAGCTTTCAATTTCTTTGTTGCCAAGAGCAATTTTCAATCTATGAATGGCCTGGTTATACGCTTTTCTTGTTTGATAGGCATATTGGTTTTCGTGTAGGGGAATCTTGCCAGAGTCGAATCGCTTAGGTCCCTATGAAGGTTCACCAATACTCCAAGATATTTGACCGCGGAGCGCGTTGAGATCATAGCGTCTTCCATTCGCAAGAATATGGTAGTGTTCACCCGTTTTTGGGGACGACCATCTTGATAAGGCAATACAATACGCAGAATGTCTATCCATCTATTAATTTCATGAGCTCTTTGTTAACTATAATTTCGCAGATAGCTACTATTAATATGAAGTAAAAAGTAACGGATGCACAACCAATTTTTGGAAAAGTATAGCTTAAATATGTAGTTTAAAAATACGTACATTAACAGCAAATGCGTCAATTATACTATCAGACTAACGATAAACTCAATGTGATGATCTCTAAAAACTGTAAATTGATTCCTAAAAAAACTATTTTACACATTGTAATTTATGAAATGTTGAATATTTTAGCATCTTATTTACAGCTTATGGGAAAATACTTGCACCCAAATGGTAAGAGCAAGGTATTAATGCTTGTTCCTATCTTTTGAGTACAAGTATTTGATTCAGAATTACACGGCTAATTTAGGTATACTCAACTTTCAGTTTATTAGAATTAAAATTTATATTATCAATATTGAGCAGATGCATATACGATTCCTAGATCTGAGCAGTTAAAAATGGATATGCTCTAGATCGTTATCAAATTTTCAAATACTTACACGTTCATCTTGAATGGCATATTACGTCATTAATTAGTGAACCGAAAGGAAACGCATACAGATGCACGGCCGGCGTATAAAATAAAAATATCGAAAGTTACGCACAAGTGCTCCAGAACAAATTTACATCCAAAGGAATAACTGACATGTCTCCGTATCTAGCGGTCAAAGAATGTCCTTATACGTATTTAGATTGTACAGCGGCGCGACGCACGCAAGAATGGATCCTATGCCACAAAGGCAGCCGACGGATTTTTCCTGTTTCTTATAAAACAATGTTAAAGAAATTGTGACTTCTCAGATAGAATAGAATGGTGTACTTTTGATTTTATTATTGTTAAACTCGAGGAGTAACTGTAAAGCATTCCTTTAAGCATTCGTCTGTGTTTTTCTTATCCTGTCGTAGATAAAAGATAATGATTAATAGATGTAATGTTTTCTTATCCGCCGTCCTGTCGCGTCAATATTTTTTCGTTGCATTTCTCTTTCGTAAGACTACACACTTATTTAATTAGATGTATACTGTCCTCACAAGTTTACTAGAAAAGCAACTTTTAAAATATCGACAAAGAAAGTTATATATTTACCACAAATTTTGATTCAGAAACTTAAACACTTAATTCCCATATAACTACTCAATGGTAATTCACACTGAGAAAAATGAAAATGTTACTTCAGCAATTTTTGCAGTTACTAAATTGTAAAATTAATGCAACATGCATGCTTAAATCAACCAGTTACTTTTGTGTTTTAACATTTCTAATAGAAAGATTGGATATATAACTAAAATTCTGAAATTTATTTGATTAATCTGGGCATTAATTTTATAAATATTTTTGTGACATTTGAAATTATAAAATCCAGAAAAATATATAATTACACCAATGGCAGATAAATAATGCTGTAATTTTTTATAAATATAGACATAGGATTATCAATTAGTTTAAGCTTTGAGTGACGCTTTGGCAATGCAGTAAAAGTAAGAAAATAATCCCAAGTTTTATATGCTCTCAGTACATATATTACCTCTTCAACTGCATTTGAATATATCTTCAAATAAGGTTTTGATTAGATACTTTGACAGAGATATTTTTGTCTCTTAATAGACAATCCTACACTACTGTGGTAAAGAAGAACAATTAACTTCTATACAGTGTAAGTCATTAACAATGGGAAGTCTGGAAACTGGGAATAGTAGAGCCTAAAACATGAGGTTTGAGCGCAACAGGCCTTATACAAATGTTGCTCGTTTAAGACAGACAGGAAGTTCAAGTTAATAATTTTATTGCTAAATTTTCCAATAATTCAGCAAGTTTTTATAGAATCAACGTGAAAATTGGTATTACGACCTTTTTCACCATGACGAATAGGAATTTCTCATCACTCTTACCTTTACTCACAGAGGGCGCTAGTTACACCCTGCTGAATAAGTAAATCGAAGCTTACCTTTTTTGTGAATGCAGAATCACATAAACCGAATAGAAAATTTGAAAAAGCAACCTTTTTTACATGAAAAATACAAACTTGCTTAATTTTGATATCTTGATCCGTTTTCGAGATATTTGCATTCGAAGGTTTTAGTGCATTTCGTGGTACTCCCGTAATTTTTAATTGTTAAAAAACAAAGTTGGCTTATCCATCTGACAGCTAGCATTATTTATGCTTGTTAGGCTTGTGTCAAAAAGTGCTAAGCAAGTAGCCGTAATAAAGGCAGAGAAAGCATTATTTGTGCAAGAATAAGTAGTAAAAAAAACGCCACGGCACAAAGACTTTTCAAATAGTGAAATGCGAGATATGATTTATGGTTTTGCTCAAACATATTTTAATGGACTTGCTGCGACCCGCAAATATATCAAAACGGAAGACCACCAAATCTTTATAATCGCCTGAGAGAAACTGGATGCTTTCGTCCTAAGCGTTATAATGGTGCTTCATAAACAATTTCAGTAGAACAGGAGGAGAAAGTTCTGGTTCGTGTTACAGGAAATCAAGATGTAAGAACCTGCCGTTTGAGTGTGGCGACAGGAATAAGTCAAACGCCTATCAATAGGATCTTACGAAAAGAGAAACTCTAGTCTTATCATTTCACTTCCGTGCAGAATTTATTACCTCAGAATCCTCCTCCACGTCTACGATTTTCGCAGTTTTTACAGACGAAACAGAACGAAGACCGACAAAATTCTCTTCACCGATGAAGCAATGTTTACTAAACGTGGAGTTTTCAATAGAAGAAATAGTCATTTGTGGGATTCTGAGAATCCACACGCATCAAGGGAAAGACATTTCTAGTACGAATTCAAGGTAAACATTTGGTGTGGGATGATATCTGATTTTTTCATTGAACTCTTTGAACTTTTACCGATTCTCAACGATCAATTATACTTAAATTTTCTCGAACAAAATTAAATAGCCTACTAGAAGATGTACCACTTGAACAAAGACAAAATAGGTCTAAACGAACAGTAGGAGAGCAGAATCAATTGAGAGGTGGTAAATTTACAGCCAGGACCACCTACAAATTGAGGTGTGTTTTATTAGTGAATTTGTTAAAGATTATTTATTTGAATTAAACAGGCATTTAAATACTGAAAAATATATTTAAAGCTAAGAAATATTGTCTACGAGTTTTGTACTTAGCGATTAATTTAATATGCTTCAGCACAGGCTCGGAGATCAGAGCCCGTTTCATTGAGCCTTTGTATTGATTCTATTCTAGCCGCACTCTTTATAACGAAAGTAATGATAAGATATTGCAACCAACACTCACCTGTACTCTTACTATAACGGGACAATATGGAATGCCACCAAACACGGAAATGCCGAGACACAAAATATTGCGCTTACAGGTTGATACACACAACGGTGTCAAAATTACACACAAAGGGTATCAAATTTGAAAAAATTACTCTTTTTCTAATTCGTAGATACAATGGGTACTTTGTGTAATTGTTTTGCCGAAGACAGTGCCACAAAGTTCTATTTTGTGCAAACAAATGCGGTGACCTTTTATTACGAGGTTAGCTGAAGTTGGTAGTGCTGCTTGTGTTTTGACCAGAGATAACCTATACTTTGTTTTGACACAGCTGAACACATTTTATTTATAAAGAAACAGAAACACCGATGCAACGAACGATTACCTTCACAATGGCTATAAATTACAAACAGAAGAGAAATTTAACAGCATCATAAACCATTACGAAATAAAAAAATAAAAAAGAATAGTGTTAACGACTAGAAGGATAATATTAGGGAAACAACGCTCATATTTATCTTAAGTTCGGGTACGGGAATG
This sequence comes from Cetonia aurata, assembly GCA_949128085.1. NCBI lineage: Eukaryota > Metazoa > Arthropoda > Insecta > Coleoptera > Scarabaeidae > Cetonia > Cetonia aurata. Next base: position 9,163,571 of record OX421885.1, read on the forward strand.
GATACCCTCCTTTCCTTTTTGTGAATGTATTAACATATATAGCCCAAGCATGACTCTCGTTAGCATTATGTATATGAAATACAGACACACATGCAACAAGCACATTGTATGCCCGGCATGTTAAACAAAAGTTTTAAAACTGGGGCTCCCCTAGGCAACTCTTGATGAATGTATCGTATTATAAACGATTAATGACATTTTAATTTAACAAATTTATTTTCGTAACACGGGTACATGTTGTACACATGAATACAGGGTATAGATTACAGATTATAAGCCTCCAATCCAGTTATAAATTTAATATATTAGAAACAAATTAAAAAATTTAATATACCTGCAACGGAGCCGGATATTAATGTTTTCCTCGAACGAATGCCACCCATGTCGGCGCAGTTTGCAGAGCTCAGTTTGGTAAATAGATTTGTATTGAGTAATTGCTGGAGAAAAATTGACGGGCCAACGAAGAAGTTGTCTTATGCGCTGTACCAATATAAGTATATATTATACTGTGTTTGTGTAATGGATGCACGTGATTTTTGCAGAATCCCAATTATTTAAACGAACCACCGTGTCGTTTCATATAAGCAAGTCATCATATATAAAAGCTATTATTTCTCAGTGTTGGTCTTACTTCGGGTTTATATGCATGCGTTTTGATACTCCGTATTCTATTTAGCACTCCCTGATGAACTGACGTTTTGCACTTTAATAACAAAAGATTTTGTTTTAGTAAAGAATCAGTGCTTTTAACGACAACGAAAAATGACTAATGTAACCTAACCTGCATTAACATCTATTTTTGTAGTAAGAATTTTGCATTTTTTTACCATTCTATAATATTGATTGGCGTAACCAAGCAAACAGTTTTAAATAGAGTTTAAGTCAATCTTTATGAGGGTAATGCGCATATCACAATGTATGTAGGTACAGTTCCATCGAGGAAAGATTAACAAGTTGTATTTAGTTTTTAGTCAGTTTTATTTATGCTAGCTCAAGATCAACCGGTATCGTATATTCACTGCTGTATTAATTAACTAAATGTATATCTACCGATAGTCACTACTGATGGTGCCCATTATTGAAACGCTACGTTTGGGCTAGAGCAGGATGTTCCTGTTCTTACCACGTATATTTAGTTTTGGTGTATTTTCAGTTTAAACACTCTTAATCGCTAAAGTAGGATAACAAACTAATGTAATGTAACTATCACATCAACTAAACTTTAAGCAAATCAGATTTCACAACAGTTTTATTTAAAAAATATGTTTACGGAATCACTAAAATTTTTAAATTTATATTACAATACGATGGAAAAAAAACTAAAAATTATATTTTGTAAGAAAAATCAAAACACAAGATAGTAATTATTAAATTGTAAATGAACGCAGAAGAATTCAAATCTACTACAAAGTAAAGCGCCATCTATTGACATAATTAAGGAATATTTGATACGTAATTGTTTAAATATTGTAACCGATAATGCTTAAAACTAAGATTAGATTAAGATTCGGGCAGCCATATATCTAGGATTATTTGCACCATTTATGATCCCCCTTTTCCCAAAAAACGGTTAGAAACCGTTTTTTTCAGCTTTCTTCTTAGACTTATCATCCCATTAGTAGTCCCTATGGCAGAGGGTGTTTTTTGATTTCAATAGCAGGAACCTTATCTTTACCATGGCGGCATATTGGTACAGGATATGGATATATCTGAGGAATGGATTCTTAAAATTTACAATTTATATTAAAAAAATATGAAAGAATTCCAGAATTTGATAATTGTTGATTGTCGTGATCTTTCACGATTTTCTAATAGATGTGACATCGATATATTTGTTACCTATTTTCAACGTGAAGTTAACGATTGGGAAATTCACGAGATTTCTGGTAAATTTAACAAGATTGAAATACGCGCGGCAGTTTACGAGGAACTTCACTAGACTATTCACCCTGACTGAGTGCATAACTATGTTTCCTGCATGAAGGCCATAATAACCTGTTTTTCGCGAAATCTTTTTGCAAGAATTGCTGTTGCAGACCTCGCATGTTGCAAGCTAATTTGCAAACATTTGTTCGTGGGTCTTACCAGCTCCATCACAATAGCTTGGACTGATCGCTGGATTCAGCTTTTGAGAAGTGAGCTTCGGCTTCCTTTTGGGTTTCGTGGTTTTTTTACCAGTAGGGTGTTGTTTGTACTTGGAGGGAAGTCTCCTACTGGACGGTAGGTGTCGTAGTCCCACTTCCCGTAGCTCTAGGCTGGGCCACCAACGATGGTTTTAACGTTTTTCTCAGGTTAACAAGTTCCATGTTAGGCTTTCGTAGCATGATCCAATGTGCCCTTAGGATCAAGGAGATTATTGTCGCAACTGCTGCTCTTCGCCTTGAAGTGAACTTGTCCGAAGCCCTGTCCATCTTTCAGAATTCTAAATCTTTTAAGGCTTTCAATGACACCTCGCCGATAGCGAATCTCGAGGTCCGACCCAGTTCAGACTTTTCCCTTTGCAGCACCAACCATAGTTCGGTAAAGAGTGAGTGGTTTAGTCGTGCTACGATCATCTACGAAGTAAGCTTGCTATTCTTATTGTCGGTATCTATGCAATACTTATATGCGGCTTGGGTATATCCTCTCTGAGCATCGCCTAGATTCTAACCCATGGTGTGATAAGGTTGTCGACAGCATCTATCATCCATTAAGTGCTTTCTTTACCAGCACAAATGACAAGAAGCCATCCTGGCCGAAGAGAGCATCTTTCAAATCTTACTTGCCAAAAATGTGTTCCCTGATCAATTGCTTCAATACTCGAACATTTAAGCAACTCCAGCTCTTCTCTGTTAAATTGGTCCTTCGAATAGTCGAATAGATAGATCATTATGCCAGAAACAACAGCTCCGTATGGAACGGCCGGCAGCCCCTACTGAGTATTCAGCCTCATGGTCGTCTACTCCGGTAAGATCTGGAGCGTTTGCTTCGCTTGCAGTATCAATGTTACCACCTTCAGTTCAACAGCGCTCTATATACTTGTTTCAAGGCGCCTCGCTCTTGAGGAGACATTTCAGCCGCTGCTGGAATGAGAATACTCCTATTTCCATCATTTACACTCTTGCATGACAATCAGGATTTACACTTCTCCTGCTGGGATTTAACTTTTTTCTGGTACCTTTTGCATATGTATACCACCTATTTTTTTCTGATTTATATGTTTTCAAATTGTATACTTTTGTATATACAACGATTCTTTCATTATCACTAAGTTTCATATTCTTTTTTTTTGTTCTTAGGTGTCTTCAAACCTGTGTTTCAATTGACATGCTTTTATGTTAATAATATCATCTAAAATTAGGCATGCTGTTCCACTGAGAAAGTGTAAATCAAAAGCTTTCTATTAGCTATCGCAAGTTTTTTTTTTAATCTTTCTTAAGCCAGTTTAAGCGATTATTTATGAATGAATTAAAAGTTCTTTGACAAATTCTGTATTTCTTACCTAACGCTCTTTAGCAAACTTAATATATCTACATTAGAAGTGATTTTGTTTTGTAAGTAACACGACGTAAACTTGTTTCTAGCATCGTAGAATTTACACTGTCAAGCTGCACTAATGGCATTGTTGTTGAGGTAGCTACCGACAGACCCGTGACACATCAAAAATTCTTAATTCTCACAGCGGAACAACAATGAAATATTTTGTTAGATTGTTCGACGAGGTGATATAATGTTACAGAACACGGTGATCACCTATAATTAATGATATGTCAGCCTGTGAGCATTAAAGTGCATCCATCTGCTTTTGTTGGCCGATTCCTTTGAGCTGCTCCCGTAGCCAGGCCCCCGTTTACCAGAGACTAATGCCTTTGTGCACCGCGTCCCTTTCATATAAAACAACTTGCTTTTCTATTTCGTTTCCTCTCTAGTACAAAGCCTCTATCATTTATTGAATGGCATTGTAATCCGTCTTCGGTTTAACATCATTGTTTTTACGTTGCACTGGGTTTCTTCAAAGAACAATTTTGTGTGGTACCTTCTTTCTTTCGTTCTTTCACGAGGTATAAAGCACACCTTAATGATCTCGAAGATGTATGTGTAAAAACGATCAATGAGTTGAGATATTTTACTATAATACAACTGGTAAAATTAGCTGTGACAGAGCAATTTATAATACACTTTGTGTGAAATACTTCTAGACCTGAGATCAATTAAGTGTTACAATAACGGCTATTATTGGTGTTGTAGATTTAAATTTTTGTTCACGAACCACAGGAAAATACAAATCACATTTAAATAAATCAAAATAAAAGCTGAAGGAGGATGACTAATAGCATCTTCAAATTTTTAACATAATTTGGTACATGATTTAAAAATTGGTTTCTAGGTATTCAAGGAATAAAAAGAGTTTGAGATTTCAAAGCTGATTTCCCGGCTTAAGAGTTTTATAAACTACTACCACAGTAAATAATATCGTCCGCCGTTCTACCAGTCCTTATTCGTGTTTATTTTGTATATTCAGTGGAAGCTGCCCGCATTTTCTATACAGTATATTTACATTAATAAAAGTTTGTAATAAAAAGCAAACGAAGAAGAAGGTAAATAAACGGGATAATAATTTAAAATCAGTGTTGTGTTTTCCAAAGAGAGAGGACTCGAACAAACGCCTGTGAGGCTTTCCATTAACTTCTTTGAGTTTAGAATTCGCATCCAGCGGAGGACTTTTCCGTTGCTCGTGTGCTTTGAAACATCAACTTGCAATTTCTTTCTGTAATTTCTATTTCCTTTTCAGTTTTCCGAATATGTTGTTTTTGTTAATCTTGCAGGTAAGGTAGGGGTGAGTGGTAAACGGCCGAAATAAAATTCAGTACCGTGAAGAAAAATGGAAAAGAAAGTAAACATCTACATCTGCAAATAGATATTTACTTTTCACAAAACCTGACGTTTATTCGTATTATATCTCAGAATAATATAATGATATAACAATGAATAGAAATGTATAGATATTAATTTGCGTAGGCCTTACTCCAGCTTTCATTTTAGAACTGTCCTTTGATTCAAGGACAGTTGTTACAATTTTACAGGTAACAGCGCTGACACTTCTAAAGTAATTATTACGTTTCAAATGAGAGAAAGGAAAAGATGTTTTTTTTCGAGAAATTTTCAGGATAAATGAAAACCCTTAGATGATGTTGCATAAAGGAATACTAATGCTATTTAATTTAGAGAAAAATATAATAGGTACAGGCAATAACAAGCTATAACAATATTCATTAATAGCTATTGTTACAGTTAGTTGCTTCTATAATAATTTTATAAGGATATAGTAGAAAACTCTATGATATAGTTACATAAACACTACAGAAGTTTTCGTCGAATTAGGCCAACATCACATTTATCTGGAATATATACCTAGTACATTTTGTATAGGAGTCATCGTGATCAATAAAATGGTGTTCACAGAAGAGATGGGAGAGGACGCTCCACGGTATAGGCCTGATTCACAATTTATACAATCACAGTGACGATACGTACAATTAGCCCAGATAAATCTCATCTTAAAAGATATAGATAGCTGGAATCCCAAGAAGCTGATTGAGGAACCAGTTTGAAACCGAGGTGTAAATATAATTCTGTTTGTTTTATCGTTATTAAGCGAGCCAATGTGTCCTCGCTGTCAGCCAGAAGCTGGTCTCTGCTTGAGTGTCTTGACAGGATATACGTGTCATCAACGAACAGATACGTTGCACCACTCACGACACTACTGGGTGCATCATTTATGTAAACTAAGAACATCAAAGTCCCTACAATAGATCGTTGAGGAACACCCATGACTAGACTGACTACTTGTGATGTGTCTCCGTTCCAGCATATAGCTTGGGTCCTCTCTGTTTGTTTTTAATGGAGCAGATGAAGCCCAAGCAATTGATGCTTGTCAGACGCCCAACCAGAGCCAAATCTCTCTCCTAGCTATCATTACGGCTCCGGAAAGAAACCGATTATCGAAATTGACCAGAGTACTTGAACCCGCGATCCCTTAACTGATAGCCAAGCGTACAAGCCACTAGGCTATCAGCCGGGTAAGTAAGTGTTAAGTAAGAGCTTGAAAGAGCTCTGATTCTGCAGGACCACAACTTCCCAAGCAAAAATGTATGGTCTATTAGATCGAACACAGCAGACCAATGTTGCTTATTTATGTGTATCGAACGCATCCGTCGCCTGCTCCAAAATTTCCGTCATTACAGTGATGGTCCATTTAACTTCTGTATATCCGTACTGATTTTGTTGAAAGATTGTTAAGATAAGTGCTATTGTTTAGTCCCTTTTTTTATATCGTCACATTACATTCTAGTTCCGTTTGAACCATATCGAACCTGTTGCCGAATAGATTTTCAATTATTTCACTTTTAAATAACCTGCTCTCAAGCACATTTATTTATTTTACAAATGTTTAAGCCACATTTCGAGTAAAATTTAGTCACCTCTTTTTTTTTTATTTTAAGATTTACTCTATATTAGTTTAGAAAATTATCAATTAGTGCGCTGGCTAAATAGCAAACTACCTGCGTTGTAATTTGTTAGTGGCAAATTACTATTTTAAATTTAGAATTTTGTCTACTCAAAATTTAGAGCCGACGCACGGCCAGTTCAACGGCGGCGGCGGCGGCGGCGGAGTAATTTGAAATATTTTAGATCTAAGGAACCTTTTTTTTCCGCATTGTAAACCCACAAGATCTAGGGGGGAGAGGGGCAGCCTTAAGGCCATAAGACGGGGACACAATTTTGCCATGGGCGAGATACCAAGGCTTACTATAAATTGATGGATTTATGTAAGTAGATTGTGTCATTTTCTCGTTGTAGTTTCTTGTCCACGAGTCTGATATAACAATGACTGCTTTACGAGGTTGATAATATCTTTATTGCAAAGAGTGAAGTGGTAGATTAGTATAATACCATGTAATAAATGGTTGTGCTACTATATCTCCAACATCGAATATTATAGACTTCTCTCTGCGCAGGTTGACAAAGACCTTGTAAGACTATGTTAAAAATATAGGAACCTAGTTTGTTAAATAACTGTAATATAACCAACTAATATTTTGAATTTTAAATCGCATAGGATGTTGGAAGTAACAAAAACAATTAATGTCTGGGCGACTTATAAAACACATGAAAATGATAGCTTTAAACTATCTATTCGGTAGAAAAAAAAATCGGAAAAGAACAGTTTAAAGGTTTTGTTTCGCTGTAGCATTTCACTAACAACAGGTAATAATTGACACATACCGTATGCCTTTTTCTTATATCACAAAGAAGCTTTCTTATTGTTACTACCTCTGGCCTGTTTCCTATTTAAAACTAAGGTTGCCTTAGGCTTTCAGAAAAAAAAAGCCGAATAATACAGTAATGATAATACAATAATCACTTTGCTGGAAGGGTTATTAGATGTCATTGACCAAATGACGTAGTTCTTTAATGTCCTATAGATGCGGGAAATAATATTCTTTTTTGTTGTGTGCGAAATGTTTTTAAGATTTCGTGCTTAATTTGTCTATTTTGTATAGCTGCGTGTAATGCAGTAGTAAATAATAGAAACTAAATAAATGGTTGGGAGGGGGGGGGGGGGGGGATGACTCTGATCTTACGAAAGTTTATTATTGAAAATAATATATTTCTTTAATAGACAATATCATTAATAATCTAGCTATATAATGTAAATACAAATAAACTTACATCAATTGGATGAAGATGGTGTTACGGATTTCAACTTTCAAATAATTTATTTAAAATATATTTATCATGTTTCACAACAAATGTAAACGTACATGTGTGTATCTAGATTGGATTCTAAAGGTGTTCTGTCCTTTCCTACGATTTGACAAAATACATATATAACAAAACCAATTGCAAGAAACAGTGTATAATATGTATATCTACACATTTAAAATATAAATTCTCCAGGACAGGACCGTGTCCAACACATGGCATCATACAAATTATAAATAAGGATAACAAAATCTGATTTTATTGGAGTTAATAAATAGGATATCCTTTCTGTTATGAATATTTATTGTAACGATTAATATAGTTAATCTAGTTGGTTCCTGCATCCAGTTTTTCAAATTATTATCTTATTTAAAGCCTTATCTGTTTCCGACAACAATATAGAGAAGAAAATGAGATTTACACAGACAACAGCGAGATTACAGAGACAGATGAGATAACGACAAAAGAAATATTAGACAACAACTAGTATAATAACAAGTGAGATGATGAAAAACATGGGCGAAATCGGAATAGAAGTTGTAAACAACAAGATATGGAAGGAACAAAGAATGGGGAAATGAGGAATGGGAGGTAGGGATAGTATTACCATTGTCCAAAAAAGGAGATAATAAAGAATATAAAAATTACCGAGGAATTACCCTACTGAGTACCATGGTAAAAGTGTATGAAAGAATTCTTGAGAAAAGACTAAAAGCAATAACGGAAGCACTACTCGAACAGGCTCAGAATGGTTTTACAAAAGGTAGAGGAGTTCAGGATAATATAAACATTTCACGTTGAAGCGGTTGGTGGAGAAAAACATCAATAAAAACAATAATATGTGGCTTTTATAGACATCGAGAAGGCTCGTTACTGTATGCCATGGGATCTAATAAACAATAGCCTTAAAAAAAAAGAGGAATACACAGTAATTTGAGTAATGCAATTGCGATCACCTACAAGGAGACTAGAAACTTTGTGAGAGTGGGGGGTGTGCAGGCGGAAGAATTTTTGACTAATGAAGGATTGCGACAGGGAGGAGTACTTAGCCCTACACTCTTTAATATAATTATAGATGACATCTTGAAAGAAATTAAGAAGACAGCAAAAAAAAAAATACAAATTGGTTATAATCACATGAAGATTGGACGACTTGGTAGTATATGCAGAAAATGAAAAGGATTTGCAAATAAACTTAAATATTTGGGAAACAGCTTTAAAAAAAAAAGAAATATGAAAGTTAATGCTGATAAAACTAAACTTATGGCAATAGGAAAAGACAAATTAATGTAAATGAAAAGACGCATACGCATAAATGTATACTTATTTATAGGTTAGTTTAATTATTAATTATTTTAATTATGGCTAAAAGACCGGCGAATAAATTTGATTTTAGTATTTTGTTTGGTATTACTAATGGACGAAGCGTATGAGGAGAGAAAGCGATTGAGATTTGAGAAATTAATGAAATTTGATTGAGGAAGACAAAGCTGGGGAGAAATATACGCAGAAAATTTTTAGAAACTATTTACAGATGTTTCTGATATAGTCATTGAAGTAACAGCAAAGCAATCTTTCCAACTTTTTACTTGCAAAAAGAAATCTGCTGTACCATAAGATTTAGGCTTCGCATCACCGCCACATCAGTTTACTACAGCCTGCGCAGAATAAACTGGCGGGTGTGCGGTAACAAGAGAGCGTGCTCAATGGAGTAGGACACACTCGAAGAAATGTGAACAATATGTTATAACTCCCACTATCTTCGCAATTCGTTCAAAATCCGTAATACAGTTTTTATTGCTATATGTATCTCCAATACGGTACGGCTGTTATTTCTGCCACACGGCCCGTTTTCTCGAGCCGATGATGTAGATGGGTGTGAGGGCATCTCTTCCGCCAATTCTCAGTGCGAGACCTGTAGTACCACTTGTCTACTACTGAAATGTAATATTTTGTTATTCGCGTAATTATTTTCTTTTGTGGAACTCGCTGTCGTAAAATTATAAGAAAATTTATGCCAAAGTGTTAAATCTTTAGTGAAAAAACAAAACTAATTGTGATGAAACCATGTTATTACTTTAGAAGCACAAATTTAAGCCCTAACTCAATTTAAAAGCCTTTTCTTTGTTAGAATAGCTTCTATGTGTAAAAAGATGTTTGAATAGCAATTTCACTTAGAACTGACATATATTAGAAATAGGCATCTCTTCTCTTATTTCGATTAAGACTTAACAACAAGTGTGTACGTTTATTGCTTCATAATACTTTGTACTTGTAAGTTGTTTTTATGAAAAGAAACACTGTAAATTTGCTAGTACCAATCCAGAAACTAAACTTATTAAATTGTACAGCATTATGGTACCAAGATTCAATTGCATAACCAACAAACCTGCAATAAGCAAGGCGGGCGCCCTAATACAAGCAAGGCATTCCGTTTATGAGGATCGTCTTCGAAAGATCATCAAGTCCATCGGCAATAGTTACCGTTCGTGTTCTACTATTCCACATTGACATTTAATTATAGGCGTAATGGCGATGTATGTTTTCCTGTGCTTGTGCAAACGTTCTTTGTGAGAAGGATAATGCTTCGTCATTCGAGGCACCTGCGCGTTAAAATATTAATTTTCAGCCATCGAATAGGAATCTATTTGCTTTTAAAAACGCTCACCGTCCGTGCAAGTATTTTAATTGTTTTTCGAGAGAGACTTGCGCCTTGTGACGCCGGCTCCGTTAAATGTCTAGAAAGGTTCTGCTAGTAACTTAAAAGGAACAAATAAAAAGAAAGAAGAATGAGACGGAACGTTTGAATATATAATACACTGGTAACTATGAATGTGCATACTTAAACATGCATATGGAGGTGCACACGAAGTAAATATACACGCACCTAATATCAACTATGCTCATGCATATAACGTAGGTTGTATGTATATGTTTAACTGTGCCGCGCATAAACACTTATTTAGTACAAAGATTTTAATAACCCCACTAATGGCCCTATTAACTGGAATAAATTATTATATCGTCTCATATGAAAATTGCTGTGGCATCTTGTTACTAAACTAAATATTAATATTCCATTTATTTATATACAATTATCTAATAAATTACTCAGTTTAGTGTTCATTAAAGTTTTGCATTTCGAATGAGAAGAGATTAATTTATTCTCATCTTTTCCGACTTTATGCGGATAAGTTCGCCGCCAGCATCTTCTCAGTTCCTTTTACCACGGTCAGTATTATTTATACGACTGCGATCGAAAAAATGCGGATGAATTTTTCAGAAGCCCTTTATCGACGTCTCTTATTTGTTTAAGTCCGCGTTGCGATGTTAGTATGTGGATACCATATGGCGCGATGACAGCATTCTCTAGTTAATTGTTGTCATCTGCAAATATATTAACTATATAAACATAAATGATGAGCCGGGCATAGAAGTATTCATAAAATATTTCTCTTCAAAACTATCTGGACGAAAAAATAAGGTGCGTTAAACAAAGCACAGATCAACTGTTTACAAAATATTTGACACTCGATAGCAAATTTTGACGAAGGCTGACAGAGATTTTTTGCCCAAAATATGCGAAGAAATCTTTATTTTATTGACGGAAATTTAGTCTGAAAGGAAGAAATACCCTTTGAAAAAAATATACCGTAAACCGGGGCTACTTGAACACCACGGGGTAACTTGAACATACACAAAACATAAATAAATAAATTGCGGGTATTTATTTATTTTTGTATTACTTATGTTTCGTGAGCTATTATTGAGCTTTTCGTTACAGGTGTTAAACTAGTATAAAAGATGTTGAGACAGTATCAGAGAACCCCGGGGTCCAAACCCTATACCAACTTTAAGTGAGAAGATATGGAGAAGGCTGTAGAGGCTGTTAAGGGTGAGATGTCTCAAAGGGCGGCTGCTATTGATTTTAACGTGCCTCGGATATCGCTTCTACGGAGGGTTCGTGGAAAGCATACCAAACCCGTTGGACGTCCAACCGTCTTCAGTAAGACTGAAGAGGCAACCATTGCGGAGACCCTTGGTGTAGTGGCAAAGTGGGGATTTCCACTGACACGGGTAGATATACGGGATGTTATTAAAAAATACCTTGATAAACAAGGTAAACACAGGTGTGTGTCTTCAAAGATAATGGTTCAGGCCCAGATTTCCTTGATTCTTTCATAGTTCGGAACAACTTGTCCATCAGAATTGCATCCAACATAAAGCGCTCCAGGTCGTCGGTAAATCGTGATGACATTATGAAATTCTTCAGTAATGCTGAGCTTGCTCTCCAATGTGTCAAATGCGAGAATCTATATAATTAAGACGAAACTAATGTTACTGACGACCCTGGAGCCAAAAAGGTAATGGTTCCCAGAAATACCAAGAGGGTAGAGAGAGTACAAGAGCATTCTCGAGCGTCCATAAGCATTGTGGTATGCGGAAACGCAAACGGAGATCTGCTGCCTCCAATGCTAGTATATAAAGCGCAGAACCTATACGACAATTTGGAAAGCAGGTACCTGGGATGCATTTCCAAAGAGCAATTTCCTCTACTGCTAGACAAAGGTGGAGTGGAATTAGTGACAGTCTTCGAAAAAATTTGGTGTCAGGCTTCAGAGCAATTGGTTTTGATCCTCCCAACCCTACAGAAGTTTTGAAAAGGATTCCTAATATGCTGAATGATGACGACGAGGAAGTTGGACGAAATATCGATGCTAGTTTGAGACAGTTGTTGCAGGAACATAGAGGAAGTGGTGAAAAGTAGCAACGAGAACGGAGAAAGAAAGTACAACCTGGCATTAATGCGTCTGTTGTGAACGTTGAAGAGACAGAATTGAACGACGTAGAGACAGAACTGGAAACTCCTTTGACTTCTGGGACTTCTAGAACTTCATCTACTACCCAATGTAACCCCTCTACATCCACCTCCAAAAATATCGTTAAAAAAAGACCAGTTCGCCAAACTCTTTTTGTGCATTTGTGGCACATGGTACGGAGCAAGCACAAACTCTTACTACAACTGCCTTCGTTGCGAGGATTCAGACGGTGAAGAGTTTGTGGATGATAGTGAAGAAGCTAAAGACTTTGTTCCATCAGAATAATAGTATAGGTACCTAGTATTAAGAAAATTGTGATTCAAATATGCTTCACTTGCCTTAGAAATTTATTTAGTTTGTTTTAATATTAAATGTATGTTCAGTAAATTGCGTTTCAGTTCATGTCTAATATTCCTTAGAAAAAATAGTTATTTTTATACTTTGATATGATTTTCATAGACATATAATCAATAAAAACTGTCTCTACATATATCTGCTTCCTGTAGTGGGGTAACATCTAGGTACTTGCGACGTTTTCGGTGCGTTTTACTACGAAATAAGAATAGGTGTTCAAGTAGCCCCAAACACGGAGCAACTCGAACCTCTTATAAACACTTTTTACTTTAATTTTTTTCCTAAATTGTTGTAATGGCTTGATTGAAACTTTAGGCACGTCAGATAAAAGCATAGCGTACGTGTCTTAACCATGGAACATGAGAAAAGGTGATGTTAGAAAATGGTCCACCCTTTGACAGTTGAAAGGATTTCTTTGCAAGTGACAGATCAAACATACTACGTCGAGTCCTAACTACACACAGAAAAATACATTATCAAATTGAAAACAAAAAGTCGTTTTGGGATATTATTCTTGCACGAAACATAAAATACTATCCAGGGGAGAATAGGTATATACTTATTCCAAATAAAATCATTTCCTCCAGTCAAGTACATTTTTGCCTCAGAACTAATTCTTTGAAATCGATATTTAAATATTAATTTGGCACAATTAAATATGTATATAACAATGTAACGACATGCCTACATACGTACAATTAAACATATACAATGAAAAAAGTCTTGATATAAAACTATCTTTGTATAAATATATGGTGTTATTTGGTATGAAATATAAATGAGTATAAGTTTGAGACTCTCAACACTCCGTGAGAGTATAAACATGTTCAAGGAAGGGGTTTTTCATTTTAGAAATATATAATTGAGGGAACGACATGTGTTAAATTTACAAAATAGCTTTTGTTAACAAAATATAGTTGAATAACCAAAACTATAATTAATCCAACAAGAAGATGTAATAGGTCGTTAAAAAATTAAAGGTAAAGTATGTTACTTTTAAATATATGAGCTTGCAACATATTTTTAGTGGCAATTATGATATAATTTTACTGTCACATATAGTATTAGATAATATTGTTAACAATACTAAAAGGCATCCAAAAGCAATACGCTATTAGTAGCGTTGACGCCTCTAGCCGGTATGTTTTGTTAGAAGGGAGTAGATCGTAGACCGCAAATAGACGCCGGAGTATTTTTAGGGGGCGTAGATCATCGGCCGTCTGGTACTAGGGGTATTCCCGTTCGTCCTTAAAAGCAGGAGAACGCGTAAATCTTTTCCGAAATTTCGATTTTTCACGATTTTCGGTAACGAACCGACAATGCCTAAGGCCAATCCCCGCACGCCGGCGAGAAGGGTCGAATTATGTAGTATTGCAGGTAGTCGTGCACCGAACATCAAAACATCGAAACCTTGAACGACGACGAATTTGGTGTGAAATAAGCACAAAGGGGGTCGAAGAAATGGTAAAACATTATTAATTAATGTAATAACCATTATTCGGAAGAAGTCGGTTACCAAGTATGTAAATTATCGATAATTGCCGGATATCTAAAGCACATAAGAATTTTGTGTTTTCTTCGATTGTTTGAGCGTTACAAGGGAAAATGTTGATGATACAGTATGTGCAATTTCTAATTAAGAAAAATTAATATACAGGGTGACAATTTCACGTTTAATTATTACAATATATACAGTTTGTGCAATTCTTAATTAAGAATAGTGAATATACAGGATGGGCCGATGATCCCAAACCATAGGTGTGTACGAGGGTTAGTGGAGGGTGGTGCGGTTTAGCCGGTCCAGTTGGGACGTAATCCGTCATCAAACGACTATTGCATTGGTTGGGTGAGCGGTCTGGAGTTTACTAGTAAAAAACATAATATTTATCTTTATTACAACAATGCATTTTTCTTCGTGTAATTTTTAAATTTTAGATTTACTTATTTATAAAACTTTTTCTCATTAATAGCTTTAACTAATGAGTTGAATTTTATTAATACTATTGTTATTATCTATTTTATTTATTGTTTAAGTTCTTGTAAGGTCTTTACCTTACATTATTGATGCAATAATGATGCAAAGCATCCTCCTTTTCGCAATAATTTCATATAGAAAACGACCACAGATATATTTATTTATTTTTTCTATAGCCTCTCACTATTCATTTAGCAAATGTTAAGGTGCGTCCAGATCTGAATGGGCATGGGGTGCGTCGAACTGAGAACACTGCGAATTCGCAAATATTTTAAATTTTTTGAAACTCCGTGTTGGTCTACGCACTTTGCTCCAACCATTCATGTTAAAAAAAATACATCAAAATATTTTAGGAACTCTGCTAATGGCTGCTCGGTTTTATTCGACGCGTATTTGCTGAAGTTTAGACACTTTTGAGGATAATCACAACCACTAGAATATGTGATCGCCTAACATAGGATATAATCGGATATAATTCTAATTTGAAGAGTATTACGGATCGATTCCCCAGCTGATGGTATTTCAGATCAATTCAGATAATAGAAAACAATCCATACAACTTAATCCAAAGAACAGTAACTCGAATCATTTTGACGCATATTTCATATATAAAAGTATATAGTACAAAGCTGACGTTCTATGTAGTTTCAGGTTAGTGACTATCACCACATTCGAGTTCTCCTTACCAATTCCTTGATTCAGTATGACTTAGTAGTTAAGTACATTCCAAATAATAGCATAACTTCTACTTGATACTTACAAAGTTGTTCATTGATTCTCACGTAACATCATGCGATTCGTAGGATCAAAACAAAAGGCAAATTTAGCTTCGAGCTGGGTGAAATAAATTACATTCGAGATCTAATAAAATTTGTTTGTTTGCCTTCTTTATATCATTATCTGCAATACCCAGTATTTAATATCGAAACACCAACTATTTACTTGTTACTAATACCTACATTTCTTCCCATATTGGAGTTCTTGCTAAGTAGATTCTAGTTATTATACTTTAGACAATATCGTAAACACAATCATTAATATGCCTGTAACCAGTTGGTGGTCTCATATAATTTTAACGTATGCATATTGGAAATTTCTATCTCCGAGCTTTCACTAACATTACTCCCTTTCTACGGAACTAATATCTCAATAATTAGAAAGAAATTGAAGAACATTAAATGCACTACTTCAAAAAGTGAAGAAGTGAACGTGGCTGCCCAACAACCCAGTAATATTTCCACGAATGTAACTGGTGAAATAGTAATTCCAGTTTATTAGTATTCGATTAAAGTTTATGTTGATTATGGCCTTGAAGTAGGGATCTAAATGCATAAATACATAATTTTGAATTTCATTATAAATTATAATTGCATATGTTCGTTTACGACGTGAAAAAAAAAACAGTCGCTTCTATATAAATCAAATATTAAAAGATTCTTTGTCAGAATTACGAACTAGATACGGATTAGAAATATAAGGAAATCACTTGCTTTTAGACAAAAATCCGGTGAATGTCGACAAACACCTCCTGAGTTGTTGACTTAGAGAATGTCGTAATGAAGGGCTGAAAAGCAGCTAGATTTAGTATCGCCTACGTGGCGTATCGTCATCAATATGAGCCTCGCTGCCTTTATGTGAAAATGAGTTGGGATGAGTTCTCTGAAAAACTAAGTGATTTTATAAATAAATACAGATAGTTATGACGCTGCTCAATGCATTCAGAGCTGCAAACATAATGTGCACACTACCAGTGCATTTGCTATTACCTGTATGACAAACCATAAAATCTCTGCGGAAGATCACTCTCAGAATTTAATTTAGTTGATGCACTCGAATGCTCAATGAATTGGAATTTAAATACAAGAAGACATAGCCAAACACAAGATTTAGTAAAGAGAGCCAATTAGGGTATTCAGAAGATCTTAATGCTTTAGATGGCTGACAAAGGTATTGATAAATAATCTGGGGGTTTGTTCAGCTGTTCTTTTTTTTTTTTTTAATAATAATATATCTTTATTTCCACTACATAGAAACGTACAACGTACAATGTACAAAATAACGTCACAAAGAAGGGGAGGGGAGGGGGAGAGGGTGAGTTTGCATGCTAGGATCCTAAGTAATCGTTAATTGAATAACATGATACATTCATAAGATATCTTCTGACATGCTTTCGAAAAGTTATGAAATTTGTAGTAGACTTAATGTCCTCAGGCAGTTTATTATATAACTTACATCCCAGATAAGTGAGGGTTTTTTGGTAAAGAGTAGTCTTATGACGAGGAGGTAATAAGTAATTGCAGTTTCTCACATTATAAGTACTAGTAGTATATGTAGAAAATTCAGATCTATGTTTAAACATAAAACTTCGTATATATAGGTGTCATAAAAGGTCAGCAGACCCTGATTTTTGAATGTTTCTTTACACGATTCATGATGTGGTAAATTGTACATGATCCTAACTGCCCGTTTTTGCAATAAGAATATACGGTCAGCATTCGATGTTGAACCCAGTGTATGATGCTGAAAGCCATCTTCGAGTAAAAATTTGAAAAGTAAAAAGTTTTTAACGTAGATAAAGAGCACGATTTTTTAAGAGTTATTAAGAGCGTAACATATTTTTGATAATTCTTTAGAAAGGTATTTCACATGACAGTTCCATTTCAAATTTTCATCGAGAAAGACACCAAGTAATCTAGCAGATTCCGTGAATTTAACACATTCACCGTTAGTGGTAAAATTACTAATATCATATTTAAACCGATTACGAAAAATTTGGTAAACACCGAATGAAGCCCTGTTTGGAATGATACCTAAGTGAGAGTTTGCCTCATCTTGTATTCCCCACGATCAAGTTGAAAACGTGGCACCAGAAAAACAGTTTCAAAGGTTCTTAAATAGCGTTCATGATCAGAAAATGAATGGGAAATGAAAATTCAAATAGAGACTTGCCTGGATCCTTAAATATAATTGATCTATTACTGAAGATCATTGCAGTATTAATCAATCAGATTCCGAAGATGGTGACAACACTCCATTCAATATTATTTGATAAAAAGAAATAATTTTGAATAAGAAAAACTGCAAACAGTAGTCTGGGATTGCAAACAAGCCGAATGCTAAAGATGTTTAACAATAAATTTCCTGCGGTACAAGTGGGTGTTACTAAAATAAAAAGTATATAACAGTTCAATGTATTTATAAGAAAATGCCTTATTTGTAAGTGTAAATGAAATACTATTATTATAATCTTGTGTATGTATTATTAGTATGCATAAACATCTTCAAATTGTTCCTTGGGTGTATGTCGACAATATGTATCTAGCGTGTGTCCGAACGGTACATACTTTCTTTTAGACTACTGCAGGTACAGTTGGTGCTTGTCAACATTTAGCGGTAGTTCTTGTCACTCATCTTTTCACATGTACATAATCGCTTTGTTCTTTTTACTAGACATACTTCGGGTCAATGTGTTTGAAATATGTATACTTTGCTGAACATTTTCAAAACGAGATTCATCGATATATTAAATAGTGGAACAGAATCTGATAAAAACTTTCCTTTTAAAATTAATTGGTGTTATCGAAGGGAACCTTTTACTATCTTCTATAAACATCATTTGTGTATATCTGGTTTCTTATTGTTCACGCTGGTTGATCATATAATCTAAATTTCACAAAAGAAAAGTATAGTGAAATATGAATTTCTCTTTCGTAGTTTATTAAAAAAATAAAAAATTTGGGTTATAAATAAAACTGATTTACCATATTCGAAGTAATATAATCACACAAATTTTTTGGTCCGCATACACACGTTAAGAATATTTCCTATGATAAATCAATGTGTAATTGATACCAACACTGAAAATATAAATTTAATCAACTCTGTTTATTACTCTATTAATAACATGAAAAAAATAATTATATTAACAAATAAATTTGTTATACTGATGAACTGATTTATCATTCATAAAATTTTAATCAACCCGGTTATACCGCCAATACATGTGCAATACGTGTATATATAGTTCTATGTTTCGTAAATAAAGTGGTTTACGGTAATAATAATATTAATGTATCTAATATAGTCATATACAATCAACATGTATCTTTTCAGTGTCGTATAGTTGAATTACGTGTCATAAGATGGTCTTACAAGATCCACTAAGTTGCAATTCCTAACCTTACTTTTTATTAGATACTTCAAAATTACCTAAATAATGTTGTGTTTTTATGTAAAAATCAGTAGACTAATTTGAATGTATTAGTTAAACATGAGGGTATATATAACGTTTTTAATAATTTTAAGCTGTAGTTTACAGTATCACTTTTTAGTACCAAAAAAGGATACAGAAATTATTGTGATAATCTTACTGCTGAAGAGTTTGATAGTTTATGACAAGCATGTGCTAATTACAGGTTGAATACCACAAACAATGCTGACTCCTTGATAACTATCTTAAATAAATGGCCAGAATATAAAAACCTAATGGATGTCGGTTGGTAAGTAATATACACTCCGCCAAAAAAGTATCGCATAAACTAAAAAAGGGCATTTATGAACCAAGATATTTTTATACGTTCACAAAAAGTTTGCCTCGTGTATGTGAACTATAAAAACACTAACAAAATAATGGAATTTAGCGTTTTTACTTTATTTTTTTCCTAAAAGAACACATTTAGAAAAATGCATATGTGTAAGGTTTGTTCAGTTGTTTATTGAAAGTCTTCCTATACGGACAAATTTTAAAGTGCGAAGTCAGAGTTCTGTACCAACGCTTTTAAAACTAAAATGAGCAATTTAACTTCAGAACAAGTGGCTGCTATAGTTGCTTTAATCGAAGATGGACGATCTCAAGCATACGTTGCTAATTTGATGAACATCAATCAGTCAAGTGTTTCTAGAGCCGTAGCCAGATATAGGGAAACAGGCATTTACAGTAGAAGACCTGTACCAGGTCGTCCAAGATGTTCTACTCGCCAAGATGACCGCTATTTACTACCACAAGCATTACGTCGAAGACATGTAACTGCGAGACAATTGCAGAACGACTTGGCTAGAGTCAGAAATACTCGTGTGAGTACTCAAACTATTCGGAATAGGTTACGACAGAGTGGATTAAGAGCTAGAGTAGCTGTAACAGCCCCTCGTCTCACTAGGAACCACCGAGTGGCTCGCTTAAGGTTTGCCAGAGAACATGTAAATTGGAACATTAATGACTGGGCCAATATACTCTTCACAGATGAGTCAAGATTTGGTCTTTACACCTCAGATAGGCGTATCTCCGTGTACAGACGAGACGGTGAGCGCTATTCGCAGTGTAATATCAGACCTAGACCTAATTTCGCTGGTGGCTCTATTATGGTTTGGGGAGGCATCTGTTTAACAGGTCGTACAGAGTTAGTACCAGTACACAGAGGTACACTGACTGCCCACAGGTATATAACGGACATTTTAGAAGAACATGTAGTACTATATGCGCCAATTATAGGAAACGAATTCATGTTAATGCACGATAATGCACGACCGCATGTTGCAATAATCGTCCAGGAATACCTTAACGATGTTGGTATTCCAGTTTTAGATTGGCCTGCGGTAAGTCCGGACATGAACCCTATCGAGCACGTGTGGGACCTCCTTCACAGACGGATACGAACCCAAAATGTTGCCCCAGCGGACCTGCATGGACTAGCAAATGCCCTCCGTGACGAGTGGGAGAATTTGGATCAGGCTTATATACCGAGGTTAATCGAATCTCTGCCAAACCGTATGCGAGCGGTCATAAGAGCCAGAGGTGGCAATACTCAGTATTAAAAGCTACTGTTATGACATTTTTCTTTCCAAAATTATAATTTCTTGTTTTAATAAAAATCTCAAGTATGAGTTCTTGTTTTTATTTGGCCTGTATTTTATTTAAACAATAGAAATAGAAATTATATCTTAGTATTATTAAAGTATATTTACAACTTTATGCTACAAACAAAGATTATGCGATACTTTTATGATTCACAACTAAATTATGCGATACTTTTTTGGCGGAGTGTATACACCCAAAATTATTGTTACACAGTTATTGCTTAATTCCGCTTGTTTTACTTATTCCTCCTTTAGAAAATACCTGTTTTGCATATTAACATATATTTGTTCAATAGATGTGGATTATTGTTTATTATTTAAAAATACATGTATGCAAGGATAGTGAACCATTGAGAAAATGAGGTTTTCTTTGTCGATGTGCTAACGGAAGTAAAAAAAATAATTTGACAGTTGGTATACTATAATTATAATTGTTGTCTGTTTTAGATGACAAGAGTGCAGATCTATTAATTAGTCTGCATGGCTATTTTTAGTTCATTTTAATCAAATAGTGAAAAGGGGTCTCAGCGGAAGTTACACAACTATAAAATTTAAAATAAAAGATTCGCAAGAGTTCTTTTTATATAGGGAAACGTCAACCCAAAACACAAAAGATCACCTGGATTTCCTTTCTAACAGGCAAGAAAACATCCATCCATTTATATTAGTACGTAGAAACAAAATCCCACTAATAACTGAAACATTCGTGTATTTTAGAGGAATTATGTATAACTTTAAAAATATATTATGCACAGTTGATATATGCTACAAAGATTTCCAAGTTAAGTTGTACTTCCCAATTTATTTTTCATGTACTACAAAATCATTGCACTACCGGTTTTGGCTTTATGCAGCCTTCTTCAGGTGATTTACACTTTGTAATAGTCAGTATTTTCCTGCGTACCTATTAATGCAGTATCGCTGCACAGTTTTTGTAAATCATCTGAAGAAAGCTGCATAGCGCCGAAACCGGTAGCAAAATAATTTTGTAGAATAATTCATGTAATAATATTTGTCCTCTATTTGTTATAATGTTTAAAATACATTATGTTTAATTATTTCATAGTGTTGTTATTTCTTTTTACCTGAAAAGACGTATAATACTAACATTTAAGAAAATTAGAATTTAATTTAGTTTAGAAGTGTTTAGTAATTAACGTTTTAAGATGTTTGTTTCTTTGAGAATATAATAAAAACCAAATCTACACAAAATTCAATCAGAAATTGAAAAAATTAAAATATCACATGCAGTATATAAAATGAACTATTAAAATTATAATAATATATACATTGGTATCTGATTTATTTAGCTTTTTCCTACTTTATTAGATAGATAGATAGATAGATAGAGCTTTTATTGTGTATGCCAGTAGCAATACTGAGGACACATTGTCAATGTTTAGTACAATCACACAATAAATATAAAACTTAAAATGCTACACATTTGACATGATAGAAATAAATTCCTCAACGGAGTAGATGCAGTGCTCAAGAAGCAACGCCCTTAGTCGACGTTTAAATACTCGTAAACCGGCAAGAGACTTTATATGGCTTGGTAACAAATTAAATAATTTGATTCCCATCGAAGTAGGGGATCGTCTAGTAATTTCCAGTCTGTTTAGTGGCTCCTTATAGTTCTCCCTTGCCCTAGTGTTATAATTATGGATGTCAGAACATTTTAAAAAAGTTAGTTGATTATCAAATATATAACAGAGCAACTCCATAATGTATATACTAGGCAAGGGTAGAATGGCCAATCTCTGAAAATGCGGGCGACAGGATTCGCAACTTCCAATACCCACTAAACATTTCACAACCCTTTTTTGGGCAATAAAAACATCCCGTGATAGTACCGACGAGCCCCAGAATACTATGCCATAGGTTATTCGCGAATAGACTTCACTATAATAAAACTTTAATAAGTCACTGGAATGCAAGATATATCTTAAATTTCTAATTTGATAACAAGAAGTGTTAATCTTTTTAATAAGACATTCACAGTGCGACCTCCAATTCAAATGTTCATCCAGAGTCATGCCTAAAAATTTAATTGTTGTTTTACGCTCTATATGTGAACTGTTGTACATTACATTATTTGTGGTATTTATCGCATAGCGCGAAGTATGAAAATCCATGTAATTAGTTTTAGTTAAATTAAGCCTTAACTTATTGGAAGTAAACCATCGGGCCAGCTCACTAAGAAATCTATTTGCTTCAATTTGTACCTCCACAGGATTCCTGCCGACGACAATGGATGATGTATCATCGGCGTATATAAAAAGTGATTGTCGCATAAATAAAACAATGTCATTGATATACATTAAAAATAAAATTGGCCCTAATATTGAACCCTGCGGAACTCCGACGATAACAGGAAGACATGATGAATAGACCCTACGCACGCGGTTGCTACTCTTGAAGGATATTTTCACAAATTGGACCCTATCTGCAAGAAACGAAACGAACCATTCCGACACCACACCATCGACCCCATACCTATCCAATTTGTCAATAAGGTGTTCATGATTGACACAATCGAAGGCTTTAGAAAGGTCACAAAAAACTCCTGCTGGTAGCAGGCCATCATCCAACGCCTCCACTACACTATTTATGAAGGAGTGTACAGCAGTGATCGTAGAATGGTCTTCTCTAAAACCATGCTAACTATCGGTGATGATGTTATTTATTTCTAAGTGATTTAATAGCCGCGTTAGCATGGCATATTCATATAGCTTAGATAAAGACGAAGTTTGGGATATTGGGCGATAGTTCAATTTTTCTTGTTCTGAGCCTTTCTTATGAATTGGGGTCACGCAAGCCACCCTCAAAGTTCTTGGGAAAGAGCCTTTCTCAAAAGACAGATTAACCAGCGCAGTCAATGGCTTAATGATAAATGGCGCAACCCGTCTCAGTAACCCGTAGGGAATATCATCCGCCCCTGAGCTCATTTTGGTTTTTAGTTTGTTTATTACCTGTAAAAATTCAACCTCGCTGAAAGGATAAGCGCACATGCTATTATAAATAGGACCCTGAACAGGAGCCAAGGGAAGCGCGCCTGGGATGGTATCAATTATATTATGAGGTTCTTCTACAAAAAATGTATTGAATTTTTCGGCGATATCGATGGGATCAGTAATTTCAGTCTCATTTTCTACTAGATTAATATTTTGTCGTAGTTTCACCTTTTTACTGCGGTTTTTAGACTTAAATATTCGTTGAGAATAGAATGACATTTTTGTTTCAATTATTAAGAAAAAGTAGTTGATCTACACTACCAATCTTAAGTTTCATCGCATCTAATAAATTGCATTAAACGTAGTACTATTTAAAAATATTTAGGCAATTTTTTTGAAATAGTACCTACTACCTTTAACGGAATATATTAGATGTGATCAAACTTATGATCGGTAGTGTATATAATCCACAACGCATTTATTTATTACTGACGAACGGGGTTCTTTAATATAATAATTAAGCTATATCAAAAAAGGAATTTCTTTAGTCAACTCAATGTACAGTAAGTATTAACTCAATAAACTAAAGTTATTATTTTGATAATCTACAGTATTGATACAATGAACAGAACTATCACATATTAATCAAATTAGTTCATTATATCAAAACATGCTTTATTACATACATGAACGTACTTATTTGTTAATACAATAAACGATGGTTTATTATGATGATAAACGGGTACGTTGGACGAATTTTCATGAAAAATTTATTAGATTAACGTACTTTTTTTATTATATTTACCCACTTTTTTGGTTCTGTGAACAAAGCTAAATTGATGCAGATATTAAAGACAGTTTAGCCTGTTCTACTGTAAATAGTTCTACATATTTATTATCTTCGCGCGCTTATACACGACTCTCTAGAGATACATGCTGATTTGCGGACATTAGGGAATAAGCAAATCTAAGTTTTGTAGTTTCTTATTTATCTGGTGTCATACGTCACTCTCGCAGACAGGCAATGCATCATTCATAGCAGTTTCTAATACGTTATCCTCAACGTTATTCACGTCGATGGTATAAAATATTGATGGTGTCTAATATTATCAATGCAATGGTAAAATATGATTGACGGTTGAGACAATTGAAGAAGGAAAGAGGATTGTAGTGTTAGAAACAGCTAGTAGAAATGTTTATGCTTAACGAATAGTAGGTCGTGAAACTGTTTCGTGAAAATACGATAAAGAGAATATGGGAGCCTCTATTTTATCAGATGTTAACTTGACTACAAGGATAGTCAATGTATGCAGTACCACTTACAAGTTGCTTTTGATTGTGATTAGTACTAAAATTTACTTTGCACTTTGCTTTACTTAGAAGAAATCTTGAAGAGTAACCAGTTGGGAAATGATGAGGATAATAGCTTGACTTCTTTGGCAAAACTTTGCATGAAACATTGTTTTTCCACATCAATGGTACCGTTTACAACAAATTGAAGAAACGGCAACGTTTAACAGCTTATCTTCTTTTATAGCTGACCTATTTCAAAGTAATTTTGAAACTGATCTTAAGAAAACTTTGACACATTTTCCATGGGTTTGGGTTATATACGTTGATGTTTTTTTGTTTCTTGAATAGCTAAAACTAAAATTTCCATCCATTAAGTGTGCCTACGAAAAGACAATAACAACAGAATATCTTTTCTCGATATGTTAATAATACAAAGTACAAATAAATTACAAATACACATTTACAGGCTGTCTGGCATCTATTTTGCCATGTATTTACTCAGAAACTGATGAAAATTGTAGTAAACTCCAGTGTAATTTGGACGATATTCTAGATAAGATTCTGCAATTACGGGCCTGCCCGTGTAAATAGCCTTCTACCGCTCTCCCCCAATTTATTTTTCTTAAATTGTACCCAACATACTTCAAACCATTCGTTTCTGTAATAAAAAGAATTTCTTTGCAGCCACCATACACTCCCCCCCCCTCCCACGTAATAACTAATGATCCACAAATAAATAATTCAAATTGCCCACAATGAGCGGTACTAAAACCATAAAAAATTGTAAAACACTTTTCACCAATGGGTGTCACACGTATTCAAGATTGTAAACATTTTTTCGAAAATACTGAAAATAAGCGTTACAATGTATCATTTTGAAAGTAATTTTTCAAGGAATGTGTTGGTAATACCGAAAAATATAGGTTCCATTTAAAAAATCGAAATAAAAGCATTTGAATATCGATAAATGTGCCAGGATATATTTAACACCCTGTATATATTTTTACGTAACACCACCTTGAAACATATAAAGTGTTAAGGCCATTTTACACGCTAACAATTTCGTTATAAAACTTGTTAATAAATGGTTAACTAAATTTTCGGTATCGTGTAATATAACGCTTTTTAGCAAACTGACAGTTGTTAAGAAAAATTGTGACGAAATTAGAACTTGTTCTAATTTCAGACTAATTTTTAAACGCGGGCACGCGCATTGCAAGCTTGTGCCGATTTTATATGGGTTCGAATTCTTTAAGGTTTTTCAAAGGTAAGCTATCGTAGTGGAGCTGGAAATGAAACTAAGTGGCTTTTAGTACCTATAAATATAAAAAATATTTTAATTTCCATAATAATTTATCAGCTATATAATCCCTGTCTATGGTATTATAATGAAATGAAGTTTCTAAATGAACACCTCATGATGAGGGAGTCAAAAAGTAATTTAGAAATAGAAAATGAGGGAAATTAATGAAGAAGTGGTGACATCTCAAGAGATCAATGAGTTTTTTTAATATGAGACTGATGCAGAAACTTCGAAATCTTCAGCAACTTTTTCCCATTCTTGTGCGCTTTGTGGAATTTAAAATAATCATGTTTTAAGAATAAATAAAGTTTGATTAAACATGGTTTTTTTTTTTCAAATTATTATATATTACCTTACAGACAAGAGGAATTATTAGGCTAATGGTACTTTCGTGAATTCTGGTTGAAAACATAAGTGATCGATATGTCTCTCCTCCTGCCAAGTATCGTAAAATGAATTGTACTCTAAAATTGTGTTACCGAATATTACCAAGTTTCAAAAATAATCATTTTGTTCGCCCATCTTTGCTTTGAAGAAATTGATTCTATCATATTGATATCTTTTTTTGTTATATCATCTTTAATTAACTGTAGCAGTTCTTCAAAACAGTTTTCATACATTCGTATGAATATGTTGTAAGCGTCCGGGTCTTCCACTTTTAATTCGTTTTCTAGCATATGTAGTATACTATACTATAAAACCCGGTGCTGCTGTTGCAGCTAATAATAACAGCATAGTTTTTTTATTGTTTGCTAACATGACCAACACCATACGATAAAATTTAAACTAATAACAACCCCTTTCTATAAACCGCTTAATCACTAACAATTTCAGGAGATAACAATAACAAATCAACTGATGGTCAAATGTCAATGGGAAACCAGTTCTGCGCAGAAGCGCCAATAAAAGTTTTGTTAACGTGTAAATCAGTTCGAAATGCCTGTTATTTGTTAATAAATAAATCTTATAAGTTTTGTTGCAAAAATTTTGTGTTACACTTTATTAACAAAATTTTTACCGTGTAAAATGGCCTTTAGACCCCCAAATTGATAACAAAAGAATAATGCGCGACACTACAGCGATTTTTAGTATAAAACTTAGAATCTCAGAAGTCGCAACTGTCAAAATTTTGACAAAGTTTGCAATATTGCCAAAACTAATTGTCGAAAGTGCACATAATATATCACTGCAAAGGTGTTTTAATTGGCTATCGAAATAATTACTAAAAAAATATAGCAATCCGCTTAAAATAAAAAAGGTGAAAGTGGCTCTGAGAATTTGTTACAAAATGTGCACTGGTATACTATATACAAACAGAAAATGCCACTTTCCTATCTTTAGTAGTTTACGTGCTAAATTCCGCCGACGCACTAAAGACGCACCCGTTATACATATTGCTGTGTACTGAAGGTACCAACAAAAATACAAAATGAAATTAAAAATGAAAAATTAAATTAGCTAGCTCAAAGGATAAAATTTTAAAAGGGCGCAAAAGAACAATTAAACGCAGGGTTACTCTCACAATTAAACTTATCATGAAAAGTAAAATGTGGGTGAAAGAAATCTGACTTTCTTCAAAACTCCAAAAATTTAAAAGGTTTAATCAAAAATAAAAGAACAGTATTTTGAATGACGTAAATAATCAATAATTTTTATTATTTAAAAAAAAAATGTTAATTACAACTTTGCAGAAAAAAAAACCTTGGACAAAAGATCCTGGTCGAAATCAAAACTGCATTTGACTCTAAATTAAAAAAGGACAATGCTAAATCCTTTATCAAAGAAAAAGGTAACAAATAGTTCAGGAAGATAATCCTTTTTATATCAATTCAATCCACGTGGTCTCAATATTAAAACAACTAAATTAAACGTGGACAATTCATGTAATTTACATAAATGAAAACTAAAAACAAGCACAATGCTTCTATTCACTCAACCCGAGGTGATTAATTATTAAATAGAAAACAGTAAACTAGAAAACGGAAAATTTAAACTCTAAAACATTAATATATCTTCCTGCACGAAAAATAATAACAGATCTTACATCTAAATTGTGTACACAAGAATATAATATCAATTATAATAAAATGAGTTCCGTGATGGACGACATAAAATCAAAAACGTGAATTCAAAACTTGAAATTAACAATCACTAAATGTCAGCAATGAAATACAATTTTACATATAGTTACAAGCTCGTGTCTATAACGGAACTGAACTTACAAGGTTAAACAATCGTATACATATCAAACAACAGCTGCGTGCGCTACGCCTAACGCACATATCATAGAAGACAAACTTCTAAGAAGGACATGAGCTGCATGAGCAAATGCTAACAAATTAAAAAGTGAAATTAATTTAAACAAACTGAACATTTAAATAATTAAATTAAACAATCCAAAACATTAACTAAATCTTATAAAAATAAAACAATTTGAAATTTCTGGCAAAATTGACAAAGGCTTACAGAAACACTGAATTTACAAAGACCGGGGTGCCTGATCACAGCAATATGTATAACGTAGGCGGTGTGGTAGATGACGTTATCTGCAGATTCTGTCAAAAGGAAGCAGAAACTCCAGTTTACGTACTATGCCACTGTGATGGCTTGGCGAAGACAGAGTTTTTAGTACTGGGCGTAGACAACCTCACAGCTAACAGCTACATAAACGAGCAGCTCTCAAAGATGATAGGTCTAATTAAGAAGTTAATTTCTAGGGTAAAAGAATCATAATAGGTCTTTAAAGATCGCGGTGGAATAGGTCGGTATAGCTAGCCCGACTCTAATCTAATATAAATAGAAAAGAAAAACAGAACAATTTTTGTGCTACTAACTTTTTTCAGCACGTTCAAATACCATCTCATTTTTTTTTTAGTTATTTTAAATATGGTCAACACAGTATAATACCACTTTAATATCCATTTCTACCCCAAAATTTGTGATAAACTAATAAAGCAACTTCAGATACCAACCCCAATATTATTCCTGTTATTCTTTGCGGTTTTATGCAATTAGTCAAACAATAACATTATATTTCAGACAAAGAATATTTTAAGGAGCTCGGTACAAGCGGTAAATATTTTTATAATTATTCGTAAAGCAAACATATATTTTGACATTTAATCGCTTCGTGTTTGAAATTGATTTTAATTCTAGCTCTTGCAACACAGTTTTTGATAGATTATTAAAATTATTGTGCAATAAATTATTTTTATCGTAGATTCTGTTGGTGACTTCTCTTTATGTACAGGACAATAGTATTGTGCTTTATCTTAGTAGTAGCATCCTATCGTAAACATGTAATCATGCTCAAATCAAAATGAGAAATCAGTTTCTATTATGGCCGCTGTCATTGATAAACAAAATTTACAACCAAAACACCTACATAAAAGGCATTATGCAAGGTTTGTGTTGTTAAACACCTGGTGGAAATAAATTAAATCCGGGAAAGAGGTGCCATTCAGTCTGTTTAAACATATTCAAACTATATGTCGAACGTTACAAAACTGAAAAATAACATAGACGAGCACACTGGGTGTGCTGAGAAGCTTCGAGGTATGTGCCAGTAACAATTATAAATTTGCATTAATGGCCATCACAATGGCCATAAGAAACGGGAACCGTTATTTTATAAAACGCGAAGCGGCGTTTCATTTTCTTACCGAGATAAACCAACAAAAGCTGTATAATTTACATTGGGATTTTTAATTTTTACCCATACTATGACACATAGAAATACGTTTTACTTACTTCCTGGTAGGTATACACGAATACAAATGTTTACTTTTTACTTACATGTTAGTAGTGGCAAGAGCCAATGTAGTTAAGTATTATCCTAACGCATACACTATAAAATTGCAGGTATCGGACGAAAATTCGTTAATTATGAGTTTTATACTTGTAATACTGCATCTGCATTTGTACATATTTGCAGTTGTCTAGTTTCTATCGCATACATGATAAATTACTGATATCTTTAAATCTTGTGCAAGACATAAGCTGCAATTACCGTAATATGTATTTACTTAAAGTCATTGACGCTCAAGATGTTTTTACAAATTCTATATATTGGAACTATGATATGTTTTTTTGTATTACAATTTCAGTTGCTTAAATTGTACATATTCCGATAATATTTGGATCAGTGGAAGAGGTGAACGTGCTCATGCGACAGTTATGCCCAGTTTTGTCTCATTTTTCTGCAATATTTTGATTTCTATACACAGAAAAATGCATGCTTACCTTAAATAAATTTGTCTTGGACCAAATACATCTACGGTTTGGATATCCGCAAGACAAAGACCTTTTAAGCCCAGAAAGAAATTGTCTTGACATCATAATCTTAACGTAAGAGGTTAGCAGTCTTGGATAAAACCTAAGAATATCGTTTAGTTGCATTAAAAGCATTAGTATTGGAGCAAACTGTTAAATCACTTTTCGTGCCCTTTTAAGAATAGTAATACTTACCTTGAAACCATAACGCTGTATACAAGGTTAAATATTTATTTCTATCAAATAAAAAGTACCTATTATTTATCTGAAATAAATGTTTGGTTTTAAAGTTTTCTTGGGAACGATAAGAAGTTTTAATGGTGCCTTATTTGCAAATATGGAGGACGTTTTAAAAATGATAAAATATGGAGCATAATATTTTTAGAAGTTACGGCTTACTTGCAAATACACCGCACCATTTATGAAATAAATGCAGTCACCTTAAGTTTTATCCTTCTAAATATTCAAATCAAACTTACAAACACACCTTTGTTGTTCAGATGCATAAAAGTAGTATCAGGTGCACATGTAAGGCTTACTCATTCGTGCATGTACAAATTATCGAGTTCCTGGTCTAACAATTTTTTTCGTTATCGTTAGTTGTTCTATTCACTAATGTTTATAAAAATAAAAAGGTCTGGGTAAAAGAACCAACATAGTTTATTACACTGCAATGCAAGAGTTAGAATAGAGTTTCTTTAAAGATCACAACTACCAAAATACTTACAATCGATCCAAATTCAGGAGTCTCCGACGTAACTAACTAGTGTAAAATGCCTTAAATGAATGACTGCTTAGAAATCCCTCATTATAAAGTCTTCTAATATAAGATTTAGAGTAAAACGCTGGGTTCGTTTTAATGCTGGTGCCCCCGAATCTTTTATTGAGAAGTGTACGTATATCCCTGCCTGTTCACTGAAATATGCATATGAGCAATATGAGCTATCTGTTTACCTAATAGGTATGTTCTAAGTTATCTTGCACAATTCCATGTAAATATTATATTTCCTAAGAAATATTTTTATTGTCCCATATATAGGAATTATTTCCTTTGTATTACTTTGTTCAAGCTTATGAACTTGGCTTCATCAATCGGATTACCGTAAAACGTAGTTTCTTATTAGTAAAACCTTGAATTAATAAAACATAGGTTGAATGCGATGAAAAATACACGCCACTAGAGGTTGTGCTACCTAAACATCTTCCGTTCTATAATTATACTATTATACATATTGCTGTGATAATTATGAAAATGTGAATTATTTAAAATTAAATTAATGCTTGTGACCAAATGTCTGAAATTAATTATTAAGTTGAGCGCCAACTCTAAAATAGAGTAAAAAATTCTTGAAGAGCATGGGATTCAAAATCCCAGTGGTCACCTTCTGAAGGTAAACCTTAAGAAACTGAAAGTGGGTGTAAACTTGACCACGATGTGGGGAAACAAATTAAAACAACAAAATTTGAATTTTAAAATTAATTAGAACTTTAATAAATAAAAAAAAACAAATAGGAAGAAATTTAAAACCTTAGATTAATTAAAATCCAGGCTTAAAAGAAAACTCCCTATATTTAACGTGAAAATAACAAAATTAAGAAAATTTAGAAATATAAAATTTAATACACCACGTGTAAATCGCAAAATGGCGTTCTCAGGTGAACGTCTTTACCTTTAAATACTTAAAACTGCTCAATTGTAATCAGCTATTACAAAGCAAGGTAAAAATACCTTCAAAACAGTGAACTACAATCAAATCTAATTGAAAAGGAAAAAGAATGAATCAAAAATTAAATAAATATCAAATAAAAAAAAATGAACTCTCAAAAAGTAAAATTAAATCAGCTATAACAAACTATTTGGAATTCCAAATATTATAGAAAGAAAATTAAGTGAATTGAGTGTAAGATGCCTCTACTAAGGTTAGATTTGTAAAAATCAAATGACACGCGGAAACAAAAATGTCTTCAAACGACATACATTTACAGCGCTCAGGAAAATGATCTTACCTTCGCAGAGTCTAATTGTACACTGCTTTCTCTCTCCCGCAACCGAGCAAACGCCGGTACAAGAGAAGCGCACGCAACAGATGCGATCTTACACGGTGACATGACTTAACCCAGGCCAACAAACATTTAAAACAATAAACTGAGCTAAATGAAAATTACATTGCTGTAAAACAAAACAAAAAATGATATTAATAAGAATTTTTCAACATGTTTCAAAGTAACTTAATACTAACTTAACTTTTACGAAAAATTTAGTGTCTTTTAAAAATCTTCTCGAAACAGCTGACTTGGACAAAAGGGTCAACGCACTCACGCACAGTTTTTCATCCCCTTTTTCCACAGCACATCTCCCGATTATAAAAGAAAAAAAATTGCACTTGAAAAGTGTCATTGTTTTGCTTTTGAAATCGCACGCACACAAAAAAAAAACAAAAATTGACAGTCCGAACAACGAAAAATAAAAAAAAATTAAAATCCTGTCTCCGCACACAGGGGTGAAAACGTCACTTCCGGGCGGCGAGCTACCCGGGGTCGTGGTGAAAGTTCTGGAGGGCAGAGATGTGGTACCGACCTTTGTTCTGGGTACCGTCCAAAGTGTGCAGTTCGTAGGTGACCCCATCAAACACACGGGCCACTCTGTACGGTCCAACAAACGGAAGTTCCAGCTTTTGGCAGGTTTGCTGGTCACGTCTTCCCAAACGATATCGACGCACCAGGACTTGGTCGCCGACATTGAACCGGGTACGCTTGGTGATCTTGGCATTTTCTTGGCGGACATAACGTTGTCCCCTGAGTTGAAGCTTCCTTCTGGCTTCCTCTGTACGTGCCTCCACGTATACATCCTCCTCGAGAAGGTTCCACGGGCGACTAGGCAACCTTCCATACATTAAAGTGTAAGGGCACTCCTCCGTGGTGGTGTTGGGAGTGTTGTTTATCCAATTTTCGATGTTTTGGACGTGACGGACCCAATCAGGATGGCGTTGATGGGTTTGCATCCTGAGAAACTTGACGATTTCCTGGATGTATCTCTCGCAAGGATTCCCACAAGGATGACGTATAGAACAGAAAGAAACATTAATATCACGCTCATTCATGGCGTCAACAAAACGATGCGTGTTAAAATAAGTGGCATTGTCAGCAAGAATGCGGCGCATTTTCCCTTGATTTCGTATAAAATTGTCAATACAACGGATTGCTGTATCAGTGTTGTAATATCTGGTGGGAAAGAGTCTTACGTATTTGGTGAAAACATCTACCATGACGAAAATGTTGCGGTAGCCAAAATGTCCAGGTATGAGATTTCCAAGAAAGTCGACGGCGACGAGGTCGAGTTTGTTCTCTACAACGATGCTCTTGATGACATTCTGGCAGGTGCGGTTCTTTGATTTTCCCAGTTGACATTGAAGACATGTGCGGACGATGGATTTGGCAATGGTCTTGTCTCTTGTTGCGAAGAAAGCTTCTCGGAAGGTGAGCCAAAGTTTGTGACCTCCAATGTGTCCAAGAGATTGATGTAGCTCCTGCATTGCTTGACGTGCGAATGACTCGGTGAGTACGACATTGAACTGGTCTCGTATCCTTTTCATTAGAATACCATCTCTGATGACAAAATCCTTGTACTCATCCTGGTGGACTAATGC
This sequence comes from Cetonia aurata, assembly GCA_949128085.1. Classification (NCBI taxonomy): domain Eukaryota; kingdom Metazoa; phylum Arthropoda; class Insecta; order Coleoptera; family Scarabaeidae; genus Cetonia; species Cetonia aurata. The sequence goes on from OX421885.1 coordinate 9,197,788, forward strand.
CTCTCGTATTCGATCGAAACAATCATCTTGTTGCACCTCGTTGATCCTGACAAAGTCAAACAACCCCTCGGCTTCATACATGTTGTATGTGTTTACCTCAACATGGTTGAAATGGCTTTTCAGATTGTGCATACGAGACAAAGCATCAGCTGTTACATTCAAATCTCCTCTTATGTGTCTTATCTCAAAAACATATTCTGATAATAATAAAGACCAACGATAAATTCGGTTGTTTGAGAACCGAGTTGACATTAAAGATGTTAATGCAGCATGATCTGACTCAATTATGAATTTCTTGCCTAGTAAATAAAATCTTAACTTGTTTACTGCATGGACTACAGCTAGCATTTCTTTTTCTGACACAGTGTATTTTAACTCATAATTTTTCAAAATCCTGGAGACAAAACAAATTGGTTCTTCTCCATTCCTGCCAATTTGAATCAAGACACCACTGATGGCTGTGTCACTGGCATCGACACGTAACAAAAATTCTTTACTAAAATCTGGCAATAATAAACATAATGATTTGTGAAATTCAGACTTTACATTTTCAAATGCTTCTAATCTTTCATTTGTCCATTTAAATTTTTCATTCTTTCTCAACAATTCAAATAAAGGTGCACTGATGTGTGCTAATCTTGGAACAAACCTTTTGTAGTAGTTGACTACACCAAGAAAACCTCTTAATAACTTTATGTTGCTAGGTCTAGGGTACTTTTTGATGACGTCTAGCCTAGATTCATCTACTCTGACATAATTCTCTGTTAAATCATATCCTAAAAACTTTACTTCATGCTTTACAAACTCACATTTTCCTAAATTTACTTTTAAACCATTCCTTGCTAAAACTTCAATAACTTTGCGCAAATGCACTAAATGTTCATCTAAACTCTGACTAAAAATTAAAATATCATCGATGTAATGAGCTACAAACGAATTGTATGGTTCTAAAATCTGTTGCATTGCCCGTATCAACGCGGCAGCCGAACTACTTAAACCATAAGGTACAACCTTAAACTGATACACATTTCCATCAACCATAAATCCACAAAACTTTCTAGATTCTTTGTTCAACGGTACCAACCAAAAAGAGCTCTTTAAATCTAGCTTTGTAAAATAATTCGCATTTGTACACCTTGCCAACAATGTTTCAACCGTGACTGGAGTTTCGAACTGCGGTCGTGTGCGTTCATTCAGACGTCGGGCATCAAGACACAAACGGATGTCTCCATTCTTCTTTTGGACGACGACTAAAGGATTGACGTACCTTGTTCTTCCACGTTCAATTATCCCATCTTGAAGCATTTGGGATACCTCCACTCTGACTTTTTCTTGCATGTTTTTGGGAATTGGATAGTTCTTGATTTTGAAAGGTTTCGATTCATCTACTTCTAAAGAATGTTCATAACCAACTGCTAAACTTGGGAATTTGTCTACTAGAGAAATGTACTGCTTTAAAATTTCTTTGACTTTAAATTCAAACTTTTCATCACAATCAATCTTAAATTCATTTAAATCATCTGGGAATTCAATCTGGGAATTGTTTGCTTCTAACTCTACTACTTCATCAACAACTTCTTCTTCTTTAACCTCATCAACTAATTCACTACCCTGTATACTATCACATTCAACAACTTTTCCATAACTCTGTATATCATTCTTAAAACAATCATTTTCTTTCTCTTTTCTTAAACAATTAATAATTTTCTCCTCATTAGGAGTCTCATCACACCAATTAACTATCTCCTCTCCTATCTGAATTAGTCTCTTATCAACATCTACCACCGCTCTCATCTTGTCTAACAAATCAATCCCAATAATTCCATCTCTTTTTAAACCTTTTAATGAAATAAACTCTCCCAGAAAAGTTGAATTTTGTAATTTGAATTCTACGACAAAAACTCTGTTGATGGCAGCAATTATCTTTTTTGTAGCAGTAATGATTGTAATTTTTCGAGTTGGAATGAATTTCCCTACTTTTTCTTTCTCTAGCAATTTTACTTTCTCTTCGTCTAAAATTGAAACCTCACTTCCCGTATCTACTAAACATCTTAAAACATTCTTTCCAAACATTGCATTTACATGTGGCAAATCTGAATTGATCGATCTTAAATCATTTTGTAAAATGGTGTACAATTCTTTCTTTTTGGTTGGATTTTCTAAAAATCCTGCCCACGAGCTTCATCGAGTAGTTCTTTCGGCTTTGTTTGAACCTTTTGCTCATTTAAATTAGACCTAGTGTCTTTGTGAATTGCGCCAGTGCTGTTTGATATCTGATTTGTTTGAATTTGATTAACGTAGCGATTTGAATTCCACTGCACAGAATCTCTAGGCAAAACTTTGTCAGCTGACTTATTTGAATTCTGATTTTGTGGGGAAGCCACTTGATTGACGTTTGACCTTGTCTGGACATCGTGACGGTCATTTTGGTGCGTTGTGGATACCTGAGGCACATTCTGATTGTTTGAATTTGGACTCTGACGTCCACCATTTCTAGGAGTGAAAGACTGTCTCCTGTTGAAATAGGGAGCTGGTCTCGGATTTACATTAGCTCGCGAATACTGTTGACGGTTGAAACCATCATTACTCGAACTGCCAGTTGCCTGATTGTGGTTGACATGGCCTTCAGGACTTCGCGAATTGCTAGGATTTACCTTGCATTGTTCCGCTTGATCTAATCTCTTCATTAGTTCCAACAATTGACTAACAGAGGTTATATTTTGCATCGCAATGGCTTGAGTGACCTCAGGCTCAAAATGCCTGGATAATTGCGTGATCAAATCAGATTCCAAAACGGGTGGTGTTAAAAATTTGAGAATATTGATTTTCTTTATGACATAGACTTCTCTACTATCTAATCCGCACTTATTATAAGAACCTAAGAATAAATTTGTTCTCACCCTTTGTTGAATCGCTTGACTCCAGTATTGTCGTTGAAATACATCTTGGAAGTGGTCCCAGGAATTGATCGTATCTGCGACGAAGTCAAACCAGGATCTCGCTTCATCCTTCATGGCGTTGCGGGCGATCCGCAGCTTGTTTCTTTCTCCCGGTACGGATTCTAAAAATTCGTTCAAATTTCTTAGAAACGCCATTGGATTGGGCGTTACCGAACCAAAAAATTTCGGTAACTGTTCCATTTGAACAGGCATTGACAAAATACTGTTACCAAACTGATTGACATTGGGAATTTCTTGAATTGATGAAATTTTTCTGTTTATTTGTTCTTCTGCTCTTTCCACACTCTCAGCAATCTTTTCCTTCACTTCGCATTCTATTTTTCTGACTCTTTCTTCAACCACATATTCTCTCTCATCCCATTTATTTTTCATTCCTTTTATCTCTATCTGACAATGTTTAATTGCTATTTCATTAGCTGTTGATCTAATTGTATTATCTAATACTTTACTCTCTACTTTCTTAACGTTTTCATCTACTCTTATGATTTCTGATCTAAAATCACTCCTTATCTCATCAATCTGTCTCTGTATCCCTTTTGTAACATTCATAATCTCATTATTAGAAACAACAATCTCATTATTAGAAACAACAAGCTGTCTAATCATCATCATCACATCTTTCATTCCTATACTTTCCTCAGTTTTTCCTGTCTCACTCTGCTCCAACGTCTCGATGTGGGACTCCCTCACATCCGTCAAAAGTGCTTGTGGAAGCTCCATCTGCTTGCTCTCCTTTTCCTCAGGAAATGAATCCTCCGAATACGTCTTGTTTAGCACGGTTGCCACAGATTCCTCGCTCGTGTACCTGGGTTGCTCCCTCCAGGTTCCTTCTGGGACGAACAATTTGTCCTGTGCTTGGTTCTCTCCGGACATTTCGACGATGTTCAAAAATTTTTAAACAAAACAGGTATTAGTTTTCCCCGAAACAGTTGAAAAATTCCCGAAACCTCGTGCAGGGAAAATTACAAAGTAAATCGTGGCCAAAAATGAATCAAAACAACAATGAATCGTGAGCCCCACGTTGGCAAAGCCAAATAATTATGCTGTGATAATTATGAAAATGTGAATTATTTAAAATTAAATTAATGCTTGTGACCAAATGTCTGAAATTAATTATTAAGTTGAGCGCCAACTCTAAAATAGAGTAAAAAATTCTTGAAGAGCATGGGATTCAAAATCCCAGTGGTCACCTTCTGAAGGTAAACCTTAAGAAACTGAAAGTGGGTGTAAACTTGACCACGATGTGGGGAAACAAATTAAAACAACAAAATTTGAATTTTAAAATTAATTAGAACTTTAATAAATAAAAAAAAACAAATAGGAAGAAATTTAAAACCTTAGATTAATTAAAATCCAGGCTTAAAAGAAAACTCCCTATATTTAACGTGAAAATAACAAAATTAAGAAAATTTAGAAATATAAAATTTAATACACCACGTGTAAATCGCAAAATGGCGTTCTCAGGTGAACGTCTTTACCTTTAAATACTTAAAACTGCTCAATTGTAATCAGCTATTACAAAGCAAGGTAAAAATACCTTCAAAACAGTGAACTACAATCAAATCTAATTGAAAAGGAAAAAGAATGAATCAAAAATTAAATAAATATCAAATAAAAAAAAATGAACTCTCAAAAAGTAAAATTAAATCAGCTATAACAAACTATTTGGAATTCCAAATATTATAGAAAGAAAATTAAGTGAATTGAGTGTAAGATGCCTCTACTAAGGTTAGATTTGTAAAAATCAAATGACACGCGGAAACAAAAATGTCTTCAAACGACATACATTTACAGCGCTCAGGAAAATGATCTTACCTTCGCAGAGTCTAATTGTACACTGCTTTCTCTCTCCCGCAACCGAGCAAACGCCGGTACAAGAGAAGCGCACGCAACAGATGCGATCTTACACGGTGACATGACTTAACCCAGGCCAACAAACATTTAAAACAATAAACTGAGCTAAATGAAAATTACATTGCTGTAAAACAAAACAAAAAATGATATTAATAAGAATTTTTCAACATGTTTCAAAGTAACTTAATACTAACTTAACTTTTACGAAAAATTTAGTGTCTTTTAAAAATCTTCTCGAAACAGCTGACTTGGACAAAAGGGTCAACGCACTCACGCACAGTTTTTCATCCCCTTTTTCCACAGCAATATGCATACCAACATACCGATAAAACTGTAATCTAATAAAAAAAAAAACACTTGCCCTAAAATATCTTTCTAAGATCCTCCAACAAATCAAATTCGAGCAGCAGCTTACTTACCTACTTCATCATTAATATTATTAAGTATATTTATCGCTACATATGTTTACCAACCTTTTTGTCATGTAATTAAACATAAGTAATTGACACATCTTGCACTAAACAACTTCCCTAAAAGGAATTCACACAACGAATCACCTGTACGGTAAAAAAACGATCACACAATTGACCGACAATGCAGATACAGCGTTTTCCTGCCGCACTCTAACCGTTTCTAACATTTATTTATTATATTAAATAAATCCCATGTATTGCTGCGCATGTACAATAAGCTGCATTCTCTATTTAATTACAACAAGCAAATATATTCTCTAGTTAAGAAAATTCATCGAAACAAGAGTTTTCTTGAATTAAAACTTTCAATTTTCTTAGTGGTAAAATATTCCCTTACAACAAAATTATTTCATTTTCTCTACAAGAAAATTGTGTTAAAATAATATTTTGTTTTAAAGTCAGAATGCATTTTTCTGTGTGCATAAACCTTTACATTTTAAATCAAACAATCGCACATGAACGGTTTTACATTACTATTACAGATATTACCTGATTATAGGACTCTTAAATTAGTAAAATATTCGCCTTTCCATTTTATCTTTAACCCATTCATTTAAAATGAAACGGTCTCACTATAATGTTCTTTATATTAAACAGGCGCATATGAAAATGAAATTAAACTTTTCCGACATACCTTTCTAGCATTTATGTTTTGCTGAAAACTTTATCAATATATAATAGCAAAGCCGACTTTTAACCGAGAGAAAGTTGTATTTGGGGAGTACTCAGCTCTATCAGCATTAATTGGTTTTGTAACGTAAGGGAGAATAATGTTTCATCCATAAATTACAGTAAGATTTTAATTGATGCATAGGTCGAGAGTTAAGGACATGCGAGCGGTCTCCAGAGGCACTCCTATTTGCATATCAAGTCCACTGTTGCTCAGACAACCATACAATCTGCCTCTGTTACCGCCCCTTCAGTAACAGTCATAAATGAAAGTTTCTCCCTCATTACTAAATGAACTTAGATGTGCAACGTATGGTAAGAGACATCAGTTTATAGATCTACGCAGTAAAAAAGATTATAATAAAATTCCTGGTAATTGTATGCCAAAAATGCTACTGTAATTTTACAGATGAGAGAGAAAATTTCAGTATAACTGAATTTACAGTTCAATATTTACAACAGTACAGTTTGATTGCTGTAAATTTAATGTCCATTACCTGTACATTTAAAAGGTGTGAGAAATTTACAATATTTTGAACTTTTATAGTTATTGTTCCATTATTTACTGAGAAACTATAAAGATACAGTAATTTTCTTGTAAAAGTTTCCTTACAGTAATATTCCTGTAAAATAAAACAGGATTGTTACTGCATTTTTACAGAAATTTATTAATACTGTGTGTATAAGCACTTACATGTGCAAAGTAAGGTACGGTTACATCGAAACAAAAGCCTTGTTTTTTCTAAGGTAAATATAAATAGATATTTTACAAGTTATATGTGATTGATACCTAGCAAAACGAAAAACATGTTTAAATGTCAGCTTTTTTTTTTTTAATCTTAAAATTTTCTGCCAGAAATAAGTTATTTAAGTCGGAAATTAAACGATTTTGTAAAAATTCTAGACACAGATGCTTAATTAAATTTTGATCAAAGACAATGTGGTCCAATTACTCAACTTTGAACTATTCCCATTCAATAGTTTACCTTTTCTGGATGTTACGTATAGCAAATTTGCATCCACTATGAGTTTATATTCGATCAGTACCGAACATTTTGTCGATTAATATGAACAGATGGAAGGAATCTGTATTTATCTGAAAAAAGGATTTCTTTCATATAGGATTTTCAACACAAATCCTGTCATCATTTTCTTACAAAATGTACAGAATTTTGCACATAAGCTTGATTATGTGCACAAATTCGCTGTACTCATTTATCATTAAAATAGTAAATTGCTTGCTTTTTTGGGGAATGTAGCTGGGACTCCCAGGCAAGTGGCCCACACGAAACGCTACAAAGATTAATTTATTGCAGTCTTTTAACCATTATGACTTTAATCACACTTCCTACCAACACTCCAAATTTGTTCGTCTTTAGTAATTATTGCACATGGTGTTTCAGCTGTTACAAACGTTCCTATTTCTAAATACGACGTGGCTCTCACGATTGTCCATCGTAGTCAATCAAATATTTCATATTTCAAAATGTCTCATTCCTCGCGACATCTACATCCAGCATCTTGAGTTTTTCCTATCGTACTAGCCAAGGTCCAAACATAGTTAGTCAGTGACTGCATCATATAATAATCTACCTCTTATTGATTACAGTTAAACCAGTCTAAGACATTGTGTTTTAGACTCTTGGTTCGTTAAGGCCATCGTCAGGTTGACGTATTACTCCTATGCTGCTCCTGAATTATGGAATTCCTTACGATCGTTAATAATTCGATAAAGTAATTTTTAATATTTAAAAGATGACAATTGATTTGTAGGAACAGGCCGAATAAAAAATATTTTGGTTTAGATTTAAGGATATAAAATTTGCTTAGAATTTTAAACATATCAAAAAAGTCGAATAATGTGCATTCTGTAATTCGTGTAAGCCATTATATAAGATAGCAGGTTTACGTAATCATCTCATCATCATTATTACTATTAATGGCCTCGGCATATACACTTCTTGGTTTCCTGGTTGGAATAGCGTCCTGGAACTTCTGTCCTGTTTTAGGTCAACAGCGGCCGAAGAAGCAACCCTGAAGGTGTCCCATGCAAATGTGGACGAAATCTCGGCCAGATGAAATTTCAGGACACGGTTGCATCCCGGAAACCAACCAAAAAATGTATAATCCTCCTTTTACTCAACAATTGAGCAATTATTTAAATGTTGAAACCGTCAATAAAATAAGAATAGCTGAATTTAGAAGGACGGTTAGTTATACAAAAAGTTTCCAGATTCATCAAATAATATCCACGATGGAAAAACTTATAAATTCAATTATTTTATATCAATTATTGGTATGAGATGTGAGTGATTTTCAACAGTATACTTTTACGTAAATTTTATTAGAAACAAATAAATACTCAACGTTTATCCAACCATTTTATTAATAATTAACGGCTATTCACTATTGATGGCGTTGTTTGGGTTGGTAACTCCAAACGCATTCTTAAGAAGTCATCATATTAATTATAATTGGAATCATCTCGACATCGTAACATAAACAGAGGACCCGGATAAGAAAGGAAGTAAATGTTTAACAGATTTAGCACCTTAATCTTCTTTCACCTAGATATTAGTATAACTAGAGAGAGAGAAACTTTTAATTACTTGGAATAGTAAATACCAAAACCCAATAAAGTGCAACCAAGCGAGTAAATAGGTAATAATAATAATAATATATATTTAATGCCCAACAGAACATAAACATATTCCAATTACAGGACACTACAGTAAAACAAACAAATGTGAGGTACAATACAGAAATTAATATGCATAGGTAAGTCTAATAGTAAATAACTAATTTAGAAAGATGTAGGGAACACAGGTATAGAATTAAAGTTAAATCTAACATCAATTAATTATCAAAATTATAACATGTAGCGGTTGAAATAATTACTGACTTTGTTTTGAAAAGTACACATACTATCGTGGTGAGTATCCACATCACCAGAAATTCTATTGTAGTTATGGCACATCACATACACGGGTGATCTAACCAATATATTGGTTTTAGGAAAAGGCAAGTAGAGAGTTGCAAATGAACGGCCTTGGAATTGCGGCACCGAAAAAGCGATGCGATTCAGCAGCCACGGGCTGTCAATTGCTCTATTAAGAATTTTGTATAGAAAATTCAAGCTGATTGTGATTCTCCGATAGGTTAGTGACGGTATGTCGAAACGTGATAAAAGTGACACATGATCAAATGGAAAGTAAGTCGTATACATTGTTCACATTTCGATGCTCACAATTGGTATCTTGGTTATTAGAAGACGTATGGCCTCTGGTAAATGGGAAACATTTCTCAGAATTCAGTACTCGCAGTGAATCTCATTTCAACTTATTCAGCTCCAAAGCCACATGTTTCGATTTCAATTTTCCACAATAACTAGGTTACCCCTCAGTGTAACCGCTTCTAAAATTTTACACTATCAAGACACTATCAGAAATCCCCGATTATCAATTGTTTTAAGTTGTTATCACTATATTTTGTTTTTTCCAATGGCGCCATGGTGAATTTTTGGTTAGATAAAAAAAGAGTTTTTCAACGGTGTATAAGCTTAAAAAGTTGTTTGTGGGGAGATAGTGAATATTAAATTAGTGGGCTATGAGATTAAACACCAATGAGGTATGAAATTGAAGAGATGTGCCAAATGATGCTATAAAATAACGAAACGATACTGACATTTGATTTCCGAATTCCCAGTAAAATTAGGAAGCCACATCAGTATGAAATAATGATAAGATGTCAAAGTGCTGCAGGGATTAGTTAATTAAAACGCTATTGATAAGTAATTACTCTTAAATATTGATATTCATAGATAAGTATTGATAATAGCATATCGGTTGACATTTTGGAAGCGTAATTCAAAGCAGGGAGAAACTGTAAAAATGCTTGAACGGCTGTTTGAAAGACAATGGTATAGATAAGCTGCAAAACTTCAAAAAATATTCGTATTTTTTTTTTATAATCTGAGCCAAAGTCGGTCTGTATTGGCCAAACTTCACAATACTTCCGCATTATACTCAAACAACATAAAATGATTTAGCTCATATATCTATATAACAACAACAAAAAAAAACTTTGGTGGATAATTGCAATAACCATGATTTGAGCTTGATTTTTCGAGCTGGAAGATATGTTTGGAACACCTAGTGTTGTTTTTAGACATGTACTGTATTAGCGAGTCATCTCAATCTGTCAATTTTCGTAGTAATGTTGATCACTTAAATAATATTCACTCTTTAATGAAATAAAAAAAAATTAAACAAATAGTTTAGTTGCCCTAGTTCTAGTTATCTCCAATTGTCCTTTTTGTAACCTGACGGTTTCTTACTTCACCTTCCTCATCTTATCATCTTGGTCCTCAATCGCCTTTGGTACTTTCCACGTCTGTGTCGCTGCTCTTATTAAGTTGACGAACTTAAAATTTCAACTCTTTAAATTTTAAATAATTTTTAAAGTATTGTCATAAAATTATTATTAATTTTTTAATATGTATCTACTTTATTTTATAATATTAACTTTTCTAATATTTTGGTATGCTAACGACTAACTCGTACGTAAGTTTATATTGTGTTTTGAGTTTTGAATGTTTCATTGTAAATAATATACAACATCCAGTGTCATTCTGATGATAAAGTAGTAATAAAAACCACGAAAGCTTGATTTAACAGTGACTTGAATTTCTCATTAGTATTTTTAAGAGTTTATGCCCAATAGTAGTGCTTAACCTCAATGTTGTGTGGTCACGTACTTCTTATCTAAAGCAATTTCAATTGTTCCATATGCCGTTTCTTTTTTTGATATTTTGACTTGTTAATTACCTCCAATAACGTAATTCTGTGTTACGTCGTGTTCTGCAACCCATCTCGTGCCACTGTAATTTCATTTCTGATGGCGTCGTCGCTAATGCACGGTCGTTTTCGAGTTCCCGTTCTGCTTTTTTTGGCTTCGGAACGCGTGAAACTCATAAAACGTCGAATTGGCGATGGAGATTATTCGCGTAGGTACGCCTCGGCCGTATAATTTGCCACATAGAACGTAATAACAATCGCAGATTTATGCGTGAAAGGAAACGACTTAATTATTGCGGTACATTATGCGCTTTCAGCGAGAGAGAAGGCAAGAGGTGTGTACGTCTGTGTGTATCGTATGAACGTATGTATAATAGGTATGGAAAATAAACAACCCGTTTAATTTTCACGCGAGTGTTTCGATACGGTCAGGAGGCACATGTGCGCTGTGCACATGCGAGAGTGGATACGTACTTCGTGACGCAGTTTCTTAAGACGCAGAGGATCAGAAGAAGGCGATGTAATTAAACACGCGCAGTAAAAGTCTTATACATATACATACCGAGAATATACGTGATAATGTCTGAGCTGCTCATGTTGCGCAAGCGATTGTCTATTAAATCATCGGTAGAAAATAGAAAATAAAGTGTGTATCTATAGAGGAGAAGTACAAGTACTACGTGTAACGTATGTAAAAGTATGTATGTGAAGCGAGATTATAGTAATGACCGATGGTGGGAAAAACTAGTATGTTGTATTCTCAGTCAGGCTTTTATGCTAATGGTGGACCACAAGAGTATCGGACGTCCGCACCTCTGACTTATGTTCACGGGTCCATTACCGGAATGAACATACGGGGCATACCGTCGCTAGCCACCTATATCAAATTTAAATAAATAATGCGGGGCTAATGATCGTCTTCAGGCCCCCCGGTAGACAACACACGACAGGGGTCGCTCATCACGGTCGGAGGCTAGTTGCGACCGATAACTCAACCCGGACCGTGGCGATGAACGCGAGGGAGACGAACACTTTGGATTGCTAATACTTCGAAAGAGGACAACATGTATTTTCGATTAAGATCGGTGTTTTTCAGGAATTTTAGAATCGCTGGAATATTTTAGATGGCACGCGCATCTTCAATTGTGTGGTCTTTTGTTACCATCATTTATTTATCAGATATAAAAAAGCAGACATATATTTGGATCTTTATCGAACTTCATGTAAATTATTACTGGACACTGAACATAAATTCATATTTTTTGAAAACCCACGATCACTCATTAAATAAATCTGTCTGTCATTGTCAAAGCAGCAACTAAGAAGCAACTGATTTTAATGGGAATTTGAAAGAACTTTATCACAGAATATGAATTTATGTATGCTTATTTAGTCTACAATGACCAGTTAGTAGGCCTACTATCTCATCTTTACTCAGTATCTCTTTATAAATTCACCCCTTTGTTCAATTAAGAACTGTTTTGCCTTGGTGATTTTTGCTATTACTCTTCCAACTTGTATGTATCCATTCGTTAATATACTTTGTTATTAATATTTACTTTAGTTTATTTATTTATTTATTTATTTTATTTTCACAGTAGTCCAACAGTGTTACAAAAACACCACTTAAAGGACACTTACAAATGTTACGTATAAGTACAGTGTACTAAAGAATAAATTATAAAATAATTCATGCTCTAACAAATGAAATTTAGAACTATATAGGTACTCACTCAATAGTACAACATAATAACACAAAACAATGAAAGGAATAATAAAAGTTATACTAACACTGTGGTTTAGTAAATTTAACATAGATCTAGCGCTGTAACATTCTCGTCTTTTCTTTAATGAAACAAAATTATGCTGCTCAAACAACTGCTTGAGCTTCAAAAAGCGCTTTTGTACTAGAGGTGCGCATTTTGGGAATTATCTCGGCCTGCTCTTTCCTAAAACGGGCCCGGCCCGGCCCGTCGCGGTTGCCAGGTCAGCCCACCCAAGCCCGTTCTTCGGCCTGTCGGCCCGTCAGCTCGTGTGAATTACCGATTGTCCTTCCAAAAGTTTATCTTTCTTTAGGAAAAATGCTTTAATTTAAAGAATTACATTTTTTATGTGCAACTGCAAATATCTATAATAAACTTTAGCAGCTAGTGGTGGCTTAATAATAGAATAGGATAGTCAATTTATATAATATTTGTTATTTCCAATAAGCATATGAATTTTAGTTTATTATAAAAAGAATATAACTTTTTCGCTATGAAGTTAAAGATGCACTGAACATATACATTTGAAGGTATACATATAACAGGTATTCATTTTCACTATGTTTGCCAAAATCTAAATTTTGTAAGAAGTACAAATTTCAAAAAAGAATGGTCTTAGATAAACGCATGAAATAGATAAATGGATTTTATTTTCTCTATGTACCAAACGCAAATGTATTATACAAAAAATGCAATTTTCTAAGTACACAATGGTTGTGTCTGATTTTAAAATGCGTGTTTGTAAAATTTTAAAGTTTGTCCATTTATTAAATAATAAAATAAAATACAGTGCATACCAGTACTATAGATGTATGTTAAAGAAACGCAATTGAAAAAAAAAAATTAAAACTACCCGACAAAGACAGAAAAATATCAGAATTACTATTTGTATTTAAGAAATGAATGACAATATTTAATTTTAGGCCATTATCAGTGCACCAGTTGCTTATCTGGGTAAGATTCTCCTGTAATTCTACGCAATCAACAACACTATTAATTTGTTTATAGATCTTAATGTCATCCGCATAAGCAAATACCTTGCATGTTAAAGATATAATCAAATTGTTATCCCTCAAGTCTGCCCGTATTCGCAGTGATCTCACATTTCTTTATAAAATATGCAACAATTATATAGACTCTAGTGATCTTCTCATGTTAGTTAATTTCAACATTCCATCATACATCACTCGTTTACCATTTCGCCCGCCGCATTCGAACAATAATGCACACATGAATTCCCCTATGGTCAGGGGCATAACTTCGTTTAATAGACTATGTCCATCTGTTGATATTTTTAACGTTTCCTTATCACTTTTTAAACAATATTTAAAATCTTGTTTGACGGGAGGTATGCATGGAGTCTAATTGTCTCTTCTCGCAGTATGTTATTAGGTTAGGCATTTGGTTTAGTTGTGTAATTTCATTTTATTTTTTTTCAACTCATATTGTTTTTTTGCATACGTTATATCTAAACATGTAATATTGAAATGTATTCATTATTTTTTACTTGTGGATAGCATTTTTGGTTCGTCCTGTAGCTATCCCAAAGAACTAAATAAATAAAAATAAAATAAATCATTTAAAAATAAATTAAATAGTAGAAGACCAAGATTGGAGCCTTGTCCAACACCAGATGATGCACAGAACGCATCAGATATATATATATAATATAAAAAATTAAATTGTGTCTATCTCTGAAGTAGGAAGCTATAAGCTTTATCAAGTTATCTGAGAAACCGAAATAATTAAGTTTTTGTACTAATAAAGAATGATTAACAACATCAAAAGCTTTAGATAAGTCAGAATATATTACGTCCACTTGGCCTCTATTATCAGTAACGTCACTGATGTATTGAAGATTTGAGCAAGGTTCGTTACAGTGGATATTCTAGGCATAAAACCATGTTGAAAATCTGAAATAAGTGACTTTACATTCCTAAGAATATCTGTGCATAATAAAAATTCATACATTTTTGAGAAATTTGAGAAAATACAAATTGGGCGATAATTGGCAATCTCGGATATATTATCCCTTTTGAATATTGGGGTAATTTTTACATTTTTTTATTAGTTTGTTTTGATATGTTACATACACTTTTGTTGCAACTAACAAATTTATTATTCTATGATTTAATAATGCCAAAGGTAAAGCCATATGCTTATCAGGTATTATAATACGATACTTTTTATCCAGGTTATATTTCTAAACCATAGCACAGTTTGGTATTCCCCAAGATAAGTCTCTTTTAGTTTGTTCGCCAAATTTTTATAGTCAAGCCGTGCTACATGCTTATGGCGCTTGGGTGCATTTTAGGGCATTTCCTGTGTTTAGTGGGGGCAGGGTTAGAATTACTCCCATTACGACAGTAATGACCTCATTGACCTCATCGTATCCGTAGTACATAGACGGATCAGCCTTTGTATGCGAATTAGCGCTTTGACTGCTTCAACCTGCTGCACCTTCGGCCAACATACTACAACTTAGAATGCTTTCATGGGTTTAATTACTCTAATATATAACTATATCGTAGGATTGATACTTTAGTATCTCCCGCACAGCATCCTGCACCTGCCCAAGGCAATGGCCTTTTTATTGCTTTCAGAATTTATGAATTTCATATAAATATTTGATCGAACCATACAGCAAGCTATTTCACTCCTTTGACATATGAAATTCTCTTTGCTCTCAGCACTAGTGATTATAAGTTTTTTAGCGCTCTTCTTCTTGTGGCCATGACAACCTGCATTTTCTGAGCATCTCTCTTGCTTACACTTGTTGCCGACTGAGCAATCTACCAAAGGAAAGTTAATAATTATGTAGTAAATTAATTGTTGGGCAGTTTGTGAATAGAGATGTTGGAAGGGGTTACAAAAACCTGCACTACCACGTTCCGAGGATATATGGGTTACCAGAGGAACACAGACCACTTAGATCTATAGTTTTCGAGACATTCGAAACAATTTAAGGCCATTCTTCAAATACTCAATAAGGAATTCCACCGAATTTATTGAAGATGCCAAAAAAATGGCAATATAGGAAATTGGGACTTGGTGGCAGATTATAGAGGACTATATCGATATATCACGGAAAGTATTTGAAGAAGGTCTATACATACTTTTGGAGTCCAATTATTTTGTTTGTAACGAAGCATTTTATAAACAAACATTCGGTGTTTCCATGTGTAATCCCATCAGTCGTCTTGGCTGATCTCGTTATATATTCTGTTTTTGCAGGAGTCTTTGATAATGTAAATGAAATTCCTGTTTTTATAATCACATATGTGAACGATTCTTTTGTAATCTTGCCTAAAGATAATGTTGAACATATAATCCACACATTTAGCTCTAAGCGTTTTGTTCTTTGCGTTATGGAGTGCGGACGTGTTTTTTATAGGGCGACCTTATGTGCTTTTTTTTGTTATTTAAAAGCTATGCTATCTCAGGCAAATTGTGATCCATCTGATAAAGGGGATAATAGAGATGTTTGGGTAGGGAATCTATTTTTATGGAGTACGACGATACAGCGAAGTCACATCTTCTAAATAAAAAAAAAAAAAAACTAGGTAGTTAAAAGGCGTTACTGACAAAAAATTCGAAGGAAAACGTTGAATCGCAAAAATACAGTATTACGGATACAGGACCATTTCAAGTGTTTTTGGAAGGTAAAGAAGGTATAGCAAAAATGCATTCAAAACTATAAGCAGCTCAAGTTGGTCACTCATTTTATTTCTACTTCAATCTACATAAAAGAGCACCTAATCTTTGTATAGATGTCTCCACCAGCTTAATGGTCTGGTTTCTATGTCTTGTCTTATGTCTAGTTCTTTACGTTACCAGTTTAGTGACTTTTTGCCTTTAAATGTGATTTCTTTGACTTTTTCTTAAGTATTTTGGTTTCTTGTTTTATAGTGATCTAGAAAGAAACTAATTTTATTGTAAGCTAAGATTGGTGGTTTTCTTCATTCATCAATGTGCGTTACATGAAACTGCTTTTATCATAAAATAAGTAAAATTATATATTCAGATATATCTAATAACTGAAACTAAAACTTTATGGATAGCCTAGAATTCAATGGTTTCAATTTCAGATTGACTTCTGAAACCTCACGAATCCAGCCTAGGACCAATGATGTTTATTATTCACGTTAATGATCAACACACTAATGTGTATTGTTAACGGGTTCTCTAAAAATTTATTCTCTAATCGGACCTTATTAGTGCAACGATTGGTATGTCGAAAACAACTCCCTTGATAAATGTATTCCCACAGGAACTTTGTTTGTATTGCCCTCTTCTATTCTCCTTCAACATTCTGCAACTTTTCATTTGTTATCCTACAACAAATCTATTCTTTGTTGTCAGAATGCATACTCTCTTTAGCGTCATTTTTCATTTACTTACTCTTTCTTTGCACTAATACCTTATATACATCTGCCATCTAGGTTATATGTAACAATTTCATCTCAATATCACACAATTTTGGCCGTAATTTATTTATAGAAATTGAAATTTCCTTTACCAACTATAAGCAACT
This sequence comes from Cetonia aurata, assembly GCA_949128085.1. Lineage (NCBI taxonomy): Eukaryota > Metazoa > Arthropoda > Insecta > Coleoptera > Scarabaeidae > Cetonia > Cetonia aurata. The sequence continues at coordinate 9,214,837 of OX421885.1, forward strand.
AACAATCTGAGACACTAACAAATTACATTTGTTTATTTGTATTTAACGGTAAACCATGATTATTTACGGCAAATAAAATAGAATTATGGGATTTTAACATTGGAGCATTCATCTTTAAACTAGCACAACAAGTAGAAAGTTACCTAAAAACTACAACTAGCTACAGGTTTTAAATTTTTATTATGTGTAAGATATTATACAAATATACAACTATGGTAATAATTTATTTAAAATTATGCATAGATCTGAAGGCTACTAGCATAAATTTTGCACCAAGGACAAATAAGTTACAAGGCCGTTTTTTAGCCTTTGAAAAGCACAAGTGAGAACGCAAGTCAATTTTTTAATAGCATAATATACATATTTATGAACCTGCTTGCGCAGCGTATTGCCCCAAAGAGTATAACAAAACCGTTAAATTGTCAAAACTTCAATTTCACCAGCTATCGTCTCTAAAAGCAGAAATAATTCAAAAGAAGCATGCTTACGTAAATATACTAAAACTGTGCGTGGTTGAAATATTGGTATAATAAAGCTCTGAAATTTATTGGAATGGTTTTGATTTTGGTATGCACCTATCCACTTGCTTAAAGATAACTATGAATGATTGGTGATTATTCTAATTCTAATCGATTAAGTTGTATATATCATTATTAAAAACTGTAAAAAGGTATCTGTAGTATATATTTCAAGTGTATATAACGTATCCACATTGCATTATATAGTTGTTTTGGTCTTGCAAGAGCATTTTGTAATTCTTAGCTAGTTACACAATTCATGCGATACGATTTAACGGCGTTTAATATTATTATATTCGCTACGGGGTACCAATTGGAGGTTCCCTTTCTTTTCAGTTGTATTTTATATTACCCAATGAGGCGACCGTCTATGATTACGTGCAGTAGTTAAACGTTATTTATGCATGGGCTTTGACTTCTCAGCTGATTAATTTGAGGTGCTCACATAATAAGGATATTGCATACCTGAACAACGTACTTGTAGTAAAATATATTTGTTTACACTAGAAAGTACCTGATTGAATAGGTTTGAAGTAAAAGCACATTTTGATTCATAATGATTCTAGTTTATAATATTTAATACAAGCTACAAGAGTAACCTACCAATAACTGCAAACATTACATCATTTAACTATTGAGTGATGGATACTTATAATTATCTTATAATCATATGTATAAATCTCACACCCAGGATATCCCTAAGCAGGACAGTATGAATACATTTACCATCAACACTGTAACCAGAACCAGTTTGTATAGTTATATACCATCTGATTTGTTTGATTTAGTCTTTGTGATAAATATCTACGCAAAAGAAACTCAACGTTCATACGAGGAGGCAAGAAAATGTAATGATATAAATTCAAAAATGATTTCACTCAAAGCCGTATAAGGTTATAAATAACCGTGCTAGTTTACTTGCAAATTCATAGCGTATACATGTTCCGCAGTGTTAATTTATAATTTAATTGAAGCAATAGTCTTTTGATTTACATCGTAAAACGATTTTTGCGTATTGGGAGCAAAGTTATTCCCTTTAACTTTATGTTTCCTCTCTCCCAGTAACAACTACACACATTTATAGTTTCTGTAATCAATTCACACTGACCGCGGCAGATTCTTATGTTGCGAGAATGCAAATTTTCTCGTTGTCTTCTCCATACTGGAAGCGCTTCTAACGGCTTTTCACCTTGTATCTCCTTAACGCCGCCGAGTTCATGTTATTTTACGCCTAACCAGTTCGATATTTTTATTGTGCCGCTAAGATAATTTAAGCAAGATTAATGTTTATATAAGTGCTGTTAAATGGATCTCACGATAGCTGCAATAATTTATCATTATTTCTCTGCACTTGGGATTTCGTTCACAAAATAAAACCGCAATTTATAAGAAGAGCCTGTCTGCTGCGATTACACATTATCACATTAATTTATTTCGAATTCTTTTGTTTTTTTCTATTGGTGAGCCAGAACTAAGAAGAAGCGGGTCACATTATGGAGCCCTGAGGTATATTGCGATTAACATAATTGCATTCGTGTTTAACATATCTCATTTGTGCAACCAGCCGCTGTTTAATGTGATAAAATCTGAACCTACTACTTGGGTTACTCTCCGCTTATATATTTGCCCAATGAATACAAGGGGACGATGTATTATAAAGCTTCTCCGTAATTTTAATGTACCAGATCCACTTAGATTAGAATACTCTATCAAATACATGCTGAGGACTTAGATTAGAATGACTTAAGAAAGGCAGAGTGTGGTTAAAACTGGTGCCTGTAGCATTTATACACCATTACTTTAACTACCTCAGAACATATTTATATCTTAATTTGCTGCTTTTATTGCCATTACCTTACTCAAACATTACTTTTGTTTTTCACACAAATGTTATTCATATCCTATAATCATTCTTTGTGTATACACAAAAAACTACATGTGCGATTATCAACATAATTTTGAGCATAAAAAAGTGTTGTTGTAGTTACTACATTATTGTTAAAGACACTCTCAATGCATAGTAAGTATGTAGTAATTACTATATTACTGTGCAGTAGTAAACATTCTTGTTTAAATGTAATATACATAGCATAATACAGGAATATCGATGTGTAAGATAAAGATGCAACAAGTCATACACTTTGGCACAGTAGAAAATTGTGTATACTCTTTTTCTGTTCTAGCAAACGGAAACATATTATGCCTTTCTATCGTTCTTTACTTTAGCATATCGAATACTCACGTGCGTTCAGATGGTATATGATGATGATTATACATAGTTCAGAATCAATTAGTGGTATGTATTTATGTGTTCGTTAAGTATTGTATGTACCAAATATAATAAATGGTGTTGTAATTAGGTTAGAAACCAATTCACTATAGCATTTCTTAAATGGAGAAATGAAAAAAAAAAACGACTGCGCGTTTTGAAATTTTTGGTGGGAAGCTCAAATGTTTAAACATATCTGACATGAGTTCATACACTGTAATATATCTTTTTAGAAGCGGATTTCATCATATTACTCAGTTAAAGAGAATCTATTACACTTACCTGATGATATAGCATTTAGTGCACAATTCTAAGGTAGAAAAAATGGAAGTATCTTCATACAATAAACTTAACAATAATGTATAAGCTATTGTATAGCGTATTGCATTGGACTATTCCTTATAGCCGAAAGTTTCTTATTTCAAAATAAGTTTTCCAAATACATTTTTTTTTATCATAAATTAGGTATAAAAACATTAATTCACTGCAAAATGGTTTGCTATAAAATAGAAATAAATAAACATAACTTCTTAGAATAGAATAGAATAGAATAGAATAATAATTTCTTGAATGCCTACACAAATAAATGTGTGTGTAACATCTAATACGTCAAAAAATAAAAGAAAGAACAAATAATTAAAAACACAAAATAAGAAATATGCCATAAACAAAATATACACTCTCACAGCAAGTGAAACAACTATTTAACTGTACAAAAAAAAAAAACAAAAACATAAATAGAAACAAATAATAATATTGCTTATTTTATGGTGAATTTTTTTCTTAGCCGTAATTTTAAATTTGGTTTTTTGTTTTTCTTAATGTAGCGGCGGGTTTTTTTTTATAAATTAATGATTTATGCAATAAAACTATCTATTGACGTTTCGACAATTCTTAATTTGCTTTATTGTTGTCTTCTTCAGTTTTTTTAAAATTATAATGAATCACAAAAACATTTTTTAAAAATTAGACATTTTTAAATTATCTTAAATACGAACTACATTTTAATTGTCAATAAGAATGTGTAGGAGATACATTTTTATGTGAAAACGGCGAAATGTTTGAAACAAGAATCAAGTTTTGTTTGCAATTTTGAGATCTGCAGCTTTTTTTTGTAATCAACTCCCTAAAATTATGCAAATGCATTTTTGAATGTTGTTATCTGACGAATCGTCAGTAAATCTTATTAGATCGTCGAGATGCGATCTGATAGTTGAACTTTATTTTTGGGTGTGTTATTTTATCTTCCCTGCTATCTTTGCCTTCATACTCATTTTCCATGATCATCACTTCAACTATTATTTCACTTTTAGTTATGATGCAATGCCCAGGGTCACTTTCATCTACTTCTAACCGCTGTAAAATATCTTCCTCGGCTACTTCTTCTCCAAAATTATTTTGTATAGTCTTGTAGAAATCAGGAACTTCCAATCCATCTTGGTTATCAAATAAATTGTTCCACCCGTTTTTTAATGTTTCGACACCTACTTCTATCCATGCAGCTACCAAATTAAAAATTGTAGATGTTAAATTGTAACTCTTTAAATTTTCCAAGGTACTCCGACCCCTTGTACTTTCTTCATTTTTTTCATCATTCAATACACCAGTACTTCGTTTAAAAATTTGCTCCGGTATATTCGTTTTGTGGCTAAAAATATTCTCTGGTCCATATTCGGCTGAATTAACGACGTGGCGTTTTTGGGTAAAAATATATAACTAAACTTGCCATTTTCTGAACGTAAAATGTTTTCAGATGGATGATCAGGGACGTTGTCTAAAATCAGTAACATTTTATATCTTCCGGAAATATTGCAAGCTGCTCGTACTGAAATTTCTTAACTGCAGGTACAAATTCTTTAAAAAACCAGTTTTTGAGAATGTTTGAGGTGAATCATATCCGTTTAGAGATATAATACGAAACAAGAAGACGATTTATTAAGTCCTTTAAAATTCCGGGTATACGAGATTTACCAACCATAACCGGAGTAGTTTATGTGATCTATCGGCGCACAGTGGGGTATTTAGCTGATCTAGCTGGCCAAAACTATTTTAGGTCGTTTAACTCATTTAAAGTGTATTGAGGGAGTAAAACCGATGTCTTATCCCAAATAGATGGAATATTTAAAAAAAGGAACAACTAATGCGTAATATTGAGTTACATGTTAAATACTAAGGAAGATAAAAAGGTTAAAAAAATAAAATATGTCTACTCCTATATAGGTAATAATAAACATGTATTTATTTGTACAATACTCCAAAAAGGATTACACAAAATTATCAATTACTTAATATTTAGTATATACAATAACTATACTCATTAAATTTACATTACATAAACAATAAAAATAATTATAAAATGTAAATCTATGGATCTTTCCATCTACAGGTTAATTAGGAAGAGCATATAGTAGTAATCCCAATAAATGCTAATTGTTATTTAATATCCAGATTTATATAAGTTTAAGTCATTTAAACAAGGCTATTACGTTTCAATATAATTATACATAATTAATTATAATACATTTATAGTAGTATTGTATTCTGCTTGTTCATATGATTTTAAACTTATAGAAATAACTGTATTAAACAACAATTACCATCAATTGGGATTAGTACCATAATCCTAATTTCCTAATTAACGTATAGATGGATCTTTTAGTGGGCTGTATACATTTCATAATTAATTTTTAACAAATACAAAGTACTATGTGCAAGATAGTGTAAGAGTAATTTACATAAATTCTGTATTAGATAAGTACCTAATCGTCAATAAATTGTTATTAAACTTTTGGCAAGTAATTAAGAAAATTAGGGCGCACGTCTCATGATTACATTTGGACATTGATTGATACTAAACACATTACAATAAAAATAAGCCTAATAAATTACAATTTTCCCCTGAAAAATATTATTCACAATCAGAAAAAAACTCTGCATCCGAAGATAATTCTTCTGATGATAATTCTGTATCTGTGGCCTTACTAATGGACAGTTCATTTTCCGAATCTTCTTCTGCTGCAGAAGGATCGCTTTCAGCTGGAAGTAACATATCTAATGTTTCCTTTAGGAATGGTAATGATCTTTTTTTTGGCAATGGTCTCATTCCAGTTAAAAGAGGATCTGAACTTAATAAAAGCCTGTTCAAAACATCTAAATTACAAGCTTTCCTGGAAAATTTCCTAGCAAAATTATCGCAATATTTGCGAAAATGTTTGTTTCGTGCCTCAGAGGCTTCTTCTGATAATTGACCAATTGGCAACAAGGCATTTTCTATAACCGTAGCCCCATGAATTAAAATTTTATGTATTGTGGGCGTCATTGGGTACCAATGATATAATTCTATATACAGTTTAGCTGTTTCCATTGCATATTCAGAAAACTTGTTGGTGTTGATTTTGTGTCCACTAGCCAAAGTTTCCAAAATCACCTTAAATCGATATATTAATCGTTCGTCAATATTCGTTAATTCTGCTGCAACAGTTGGATCGTTAAAGAATCTTCTACTAGTATTCCCATCATTTGTATTCCCGAAGCCGGGTTTTGGCACATCTACAATTAAGCCTAGCTTTTTCTTAAATTCCTCTTGGATATGGAGTTTCCTTTTACGTACAATTTCTTTTTCATCCTCAGTCTGTAAACGCCACTTTTTAACAGGAATTTTGTACGACAAGTGTAACAGGCTTTCAAAAAATTGTATTCGGGTGTGTAATATAGATAAGCCAAATTGATAAGTGTTGCTTTCTAGTTTCATTAATTCTAAATTATTAAAATCCTTAGAAGTTGCTCCACAAATGTAGCATTTCATAGTGGAAGTGGTTTGTGTGGCGGCATTACAAACTTTTCCATCTACCATAGTTAACGTCATAGTGTGCTTTACGGAATACGGCTTCTCCTTGACTGTACCTTTTGTTTCTTCTAACAAATTTGCTGCGTTTTGTATATAAGTTATTTCTTCATTTGTAACGTCACTAGTTTCTTTAATAAATCTAATTCTAATAGGACGGCAGTAACGAGGAGAAGATGGTGTTGGATTTTGCCATATCACTCGACCATTACAATCGGATATCAATCGTAATGGAACAAACGAACTTTGGAAGGTATGAGCATCCGACTCGGCATCATTCAAAAATTTTTGCTTGAAGGCTTTCTGCTGAGAGCCATCACAACCCCATTTACTAATTAGGTGCAGTGTGTTTCTCTCTCCATCTTCTAATGTCGACACCACTTCTTCTAAATATAGCACCAATCGTGTGGCCGTATGGTTCATCAGGTTCTGAAGTTTTACTTCGGCTGAACTTTCCGTTACAACATAAGATGCCTTGTCTGGGTAAGCTTGCATTTTTGTGCGCTGTAAAATGCTATAACATGGGTACAACTGTTTTTTCATAGATCTAACAATCTCGTACTGTCTTCTAGATAAATCAGCTTCAACGACCATTGACAATGCACACAAAGGCGATAACTGTTTTTTATCATCTTGAGATCCTTTTGCGTACGCCTTCTTATAGCGTGATGCACTTGTTGGCGAAGTAGACAGTACCTTCAATACATTTGCCGCGTCTCTTCTACCTTCTTCTCGCAACTTCATTTGTGTGGCATATGTCAACTCATCTACTCCATATTCGTTCCTCACTTGCTCTGTTTTTCTCCTTTTACTTCTGTCGCTTAAGGCTTCAAAATGCTTAGAGGGTCGTCCAGATCGTTGTACCGTCTTTGGCAATTCAAATGAGCCCTGCAGCCAATCTTCATTATTTTTAAGAAATAAATCTTGTCTCTTTTTTGCCATTACCCATCTCCTTTTAAATTCCGACTTTACGTAAGAAAATCTATGCTTTATGTCTTGTAATTGTTGAGTGTCATACTCATCATAATTCAAGACGTAATTTTCAATAAATTCCAATTTCTTATCCATACTCGGCAAATTTTGCTCTTGCATAAGATCATATAACTGTGCCCGAGTTATTATACTAACTCCTGACGGTCCTATAACAAATAAAAAAAAAATAAGATAGTCAGTCATTTTTGTTAAGGTGATATGTTTCATAGAGAAACGCAATCTATTCTTTGTACAGTAAATTAAAAAAAAAGTTGCGAAAAGTTGCGGCTTTTTTTGAATTAAAATTTAGTAGTACCATTTATCTTTACGCCTGCATAGTCAAAATAGCCGGGACGCATCCTGAAGTATTTCAAAAAGCTTCATGTTTTAAAAAGCTCTTTAAAAATATGTAATCTATTCGCTTTTGCTTAAGTAGCTATTTAACAAAGTATGAAAAAAAATTCAAACAAGGTAAATAGATAAATTGAATGTCTACTTACCAGCCTCAACAGAATCCATCACTAGATACTATCAAACTTTTCACAGAAATCACTATTCACTTGCAAACAATCGCAATTAAATTTATTGACCATTTAACAGACAATTGAAATGATGCTGGTGTTGTTGGCATTTAAATACCTCCTAGCAAGGGTGGGAGGGGGTAAGTAGGTGCACAAATCACTTATCTACCCCACCCCATTCCCCTTAATTGCAAATTGTTAAATTTTTAAAATCGACTTTTGGCCAGCTAGATCGGCTAAATACCCCACTGTGCGGCGTTGGCACGAAGCAGTGCTGAGATTCTTTCCTTGATGATATTTCTTCCAGTTTCCGACTTTTCATATTTAAAGGCTTGCGTGTTTTCAGACAAAGTATGCTATAACAACCCAGTTTCATCAGCATTATAAATCTGAGATTGTAATAACATTTCATTATTTATTCGCTGCACTAGCTTTTGCCGAAAAGGTAAAATTTCTTCTTTTGGTGCACTTGAAGCTTCGCCGAAAATTCGTTTATTAAGAATCCCATGCCTTTTGCGAAAATACCGGAGCCACCCGTCACTTGGTTTGAATGAAATTATACTCATGCGATTTGCTGATTTAATTGCAGCAAATTTTAGTTAGATTATCCGAACCAGAACTCCACAAGAACGTACCACTTCAATAACACTTCTTCAAAGTGAAGTTTTACGTGCCAGTTTCATTTTTTTTCTGGGATTCATATTTGCACTTACATCGCACATTAACATAGGTATATTTATTTAGTTTGTTTTTCTTGTTAATGTTCGACAGTTTGTTTTCGTATGCTATATGCTAGCATGTACGAGACACAGAAATTATTTTTTGTTTGTCCCGTTTGCCCACGAAAGGTAGAATTTTGTAGAGAGAATTTTGTTTCTTAGTATTTTAATGCTGACATGTAAACGTAACTGCACACACATATATGTAATATAGGTATGTATAATATTAACACAGAGTTTTTAAAAATATTTTCTCCATATCTGAAGTCCATTAATCGGGGTCCCTCATATCTAGGTTTGACTGTACCTTTGTTTCCCTTTTCTACAAATTAGGTCACTAACAAATTCTCAAAGGTATGTACCTTACACTAGTGTAGCATCTAACAGAAATTATATGTTATAGAATTTGCTAAACCACAGTCGTAAATTCTCCTACACATCTTTCTAGAAAATAAATACAATTTTTTGTAATTTTTCATTGTAAAATACAACAGGTTTATATGTTATTATATATTGTAGGGATATAATACTACAACTTTAACAAAATTTGCTAAACTTTTTTTACTGTAACGAACATTTTAGAACGAATGATCAAGCGTTTTTTTTTTAATAACATTTATAATCCTCAGTGCGAATTTGTCAGTAATTTCACGACGAAGCTATGTGTTCCTGATTGATGCAAGTTTCAATAGCACACTTTGCTACCATTAAACCTAAAACCGTTCCTCTCCAGACTCGTGCAACAAACTAGGTATTATTACTAGAGAATGTACACGATTTGCAAAAAGAAAGACTTAAATCTCAGTATAAAGAAAGACAAAGCAGTGTGCATGAGCCGACGTCTTTCCAATAATACGACGATAAATTATATTATTACCCTGTCCGCACTGTATAAAATAAATTGATCGGAATTTCATACCACGCGTAGTGAGTAATCGGAACACAAGACCAGCTTCGTGATATGGAAGTGGTGGCTAAAAAAAGACTACCTTGCAGCGCGCAACATGTGAGAGCGAGGTGGGGATATCGAGAAAGAAAATAAAAATTACCTGAAAAAAATATCATTGTAAGAATTATAACCTACCGATTATGATTTGTGGAACAGGTTCTCGCGTCGTCGATAACTTTTATTGTCTCCCTGCAAATGCAACTTTGATTTCCATGAGCATGTGTAGACGATAGGGGAAATGCCCACGGAGAATTGTTATTTCTAGTAAATGTCACAAAAGGTCGTACAACAACTTCTCAATTTTATGACTAAAGATGCGAATATGTAAACAAGTTTGTGTTGTAATGATATTCGTACCATATTTACTTTCAATATAAAATCTTATATCTTATATCTCCACTAAAGAGTGGAGTTATGTGCTGTCGTGTGGTAATATGTCCTTACGTTGTGGTGGCAAAAATTAATGTTAGGGTTCTAATGCCCTTTGCGTTTTATTTAGTTCTTATTAATTTTGAAAAACTTTCTATTATCTATATCGTTTCTATTAAAATAGAATTATTTTATTGTAATATATAATCGGAGTGATCTCAATCTTAAATGTAAAATCATGACTGCTTTACTTCACAGCAAGAAATGCCGTACCAGCCAAAGCGCCTCAGAATATGTACGTCTTCAGAAATTTCTTAATATTGTATACCTATGTTAGACAAAATTCGCACAATTCATCAAATGCCGAAAATATTTTACAAATCGGCCATGGGGTAATTAATTTTGAACATAGTATGCGAACTGTATATTTTACATTTGATCATTTCGGAATATGACGAGCTGAATAGTTGGTATAATCTTTCGTTACATTTAGTTTTTCCTTTTGATACCATAGCTAGAAAACTCCCTACTTTCTAAAAAGTGTTGGAGCTATTAAATCCCCAAAAAGCTTTAAAAAGCCATATATTTTTAATCACGATCTAAACAGGTCAGAGATTATTTCAGAAATGTGACAAATAAAACTACATTCAATAAGAATGTGTAAAATAAATCAAAGTTAATGGAGGAATGTAGGTATGGCTGCTACTTCTTTTTCAGAGAATAATCTTTTGTTAGAACATAAAGAAATGTTGTTGTACTTGCATTTTATTTTTTAAGCATTTACAGACTTTGTTCTTGCACTTTTTATTACAATTGAATTTGAAAAAGCCCTTGTTTTGATTTAGTTACCGAAGCGGCATGTTGTTTCAAAGAAGAGGATGACGAAGATACGTTTTCTGTTGATAGAAATGTGCTCTTAGATACCTGCAAATCAAATACTATTTGGACATCATGAAGTTTATTATAGTTTCTGGTCCTACTTTTATGGGTGAAATTGTCTCTCTCCTTCGTTTTGTTAGGACAGTTACCTCAGTCTTGTACAGAGCTAGTGAAAGACCATGTTCCTCCATCCAACGATTTAGTTGTACTTGAGCAATCGCAACATCACTAGCAGTGATGAGAGCAACAATGTAATCTGCGTAAGCAATTAGAGTCACACCTTTCAGCATTTCTTACTTTAACAAACCATCATAATGGATGTTCCACAAATCAGGTCTTAATATAGATCCTTCTAGAGGTCAATTTCAAAGAGTGACACCCCTAGCAGCACAAGAATCGGCATGATATCGGCTAAGCTTCGCCGATATTGCTGACCGATGTCGTAATTATAGCGGCCGCTGATATCATACCGATACAATATGTGAACATTTTGCAATATTGGTTCGATATCGAAATTCCAATACTTATCCGATATCGAAATTCCAACATCTATCCGATATCGAAACTCCAATACCTATCCGATATCAATACAATTAAAATTAGATACAATATCATCAGTAGACCGATACATACACATATTTTAAACGAAAAGCAATTTAACATTTGTTACAGTTTAATTTTTTACAAATCAATAACAACAAAAATTCTAAGTAATACCTAAAAAAATCCAGTCGTCTAAATTATTCGTTCGCTAAAGACGTTATATTCTTCTTCCTTTCTTTTCTGCCCCCATCTCATCTATTGATATTCGTTTCTGTCCCATCCGGCTGTTTGACTCCAATTGCTTCTGTAAATAAAAATAACAGTTTTGATATAGAGTTACAAATAAAATAATAATGCATGTAACATTACCTAGAAATACTATGTATATTTCCAATTTATCAAAAGCTTCTTTAGATTGTCTCTATTTTCATGAATAATTTACATTAATACTTTTCGAGAGGATTTGTTTTAATATTAGATATATGGTTCCTTTAACGTACTTCCCCCAATTAAGCACCACATACGTATCTAAAAAAAAGCGTTTTTCTTTAGTGTATATATTCAGCATCGTATAAAAGCTTTAATTTGTCTGAAGTACGCTTGTCATTTATTTTATCCTATTAATGCGAAACGTTCTTTACGCTACACATATTGTAGAAACAATGCTTTCACGTAAAATAAGAAATTTACAAGCGTCTTCCATTTTGTTAACGCTGCATATTTACACAATAAATGAGTACTAATCATTAAATTAAATTATATACTTGATACATACATAAAACATTATTCATAAAAATTTCCTTACCTTTATAAGCTTCATTCATCCATTTTGTAATGTGCACAACGCTTACTATAATGCAGCGACAAAATAAATAATGGCAACCACTTCACCTGATCGTCATGCTAACACTGCAATAAGGAACGCTATGATGGATTGTGGTAGGTGGTGGTGGTAAGATATTGCGCGTAGATCTAACTCCCATAAACATTGCGTTTAGATGCCAATTTTTATAATCACGGCTGAGTTAGAAAATTGCATTTGCATATTCTTAAGTTATAAATCGCTTCACCTTCTAAAACTGTTTTATAGTCCGTATTAATTTTAATTTCACAATTGATGTCTCAAACGTTGAAATTTTATATCTGAACGCTCTTGTAATGCGGTTATATTTCAATCAACCAGTCCGCATAGATTTAGGATATTAGCCGACTTCCTATCGTCAAAAAAATGACAATAGTCAAATCCATGTACCTCATTTCTATCAATATCGCAGCGGCGTTTATTAATGATATCGCCCTGATATATGTCTTGAGTTTCCAGCCGATGATCAGCCGATACATCAAACGTTCAACCGATATTTTACCGATAATGGATCTTTTGTATCGCAGTGATATCGTATACTGGTAGAAAGCCGATATCGCCACAATATCTTTGATATTGATCCTGATGTCGGGTCGATCAGGATATCGGCCCTATACAAAGCCGATCATTAGCCGATGATTTGTGCTGCTAGGGACATCAGTTCAACAAGTCAGCAAAGTCAATTTCACACATTGCACCGGATGATTCACTAAGGGTGGTCACCGGTAATTTCTCGGTAACGGTTAGTCCTAGAATTAAGAGAAATATTACACTAGTAAATGCGGTCATGACGAGAATCTTAAAAATATTTTTATGTTTCTGAAGTTATTGCAGGATGGCGTGATTTGTTTTCTTTTTATATATTCTTTTTAATAATTCTCCATTATTAAGCTTGGTGAGAAATAAATGTAAAATAAGTAGCTCATAATTATTTATGTGCTGGGTTCATGAGGTTTTGAGATTACACCTATTGTAAAATGGTGGGGAAGCATATTTCTTGTCACCTAAAACTGCCTGTAACTTTAGTGAATGTCAACCGATTTTAAAAAATGTTGACTCATTGGGTAGGTGAAAAAAAAACGAAAATAATACTGTTTGCGTTATCTCCTAGTTATAAATAGGATGCGATTTTTTTGAAAAATTCAAATGGAATGGTATCGCTATAATCAACCCAGAAAAATTAGAACGCACTGACAGTTTAACCTGTCAAACCGCGAATTGATAACTGCTGTTGTTGTTTCAAAGATACGATTTCTATAAAGTTTCTGAACTTTTGTCGGAACATCTCAGCATTATATTGAGATGGGTGCCTAGCAACTCTGGAATCAGAGGCAAAGAAATTGCTGACAAACTAGCTTGAGGCGCCAGTGAACGACCATTCACAGGTCCAGAATCGTCGTGTGGGAGTTCTTAAGGCAGTATCAAAGTTTTTGTCAGATCGGAGCTCGTTGCTAGTCACCGCTCCTATTGGAACGGACTTGTCGACACGAGAAATTGCAAAACCCTCGGGATTCATTCGGGCGAGGAAAGACTCCGTAAAGTAGTCTTTATGAGCAGAAACAGATTGAGACTACTTACGGGAGTTCTAATTGGCCACTGCGCACTGAACAAGCGCTTGCACTGCATGGGGCGAGTGAACTCTCCCCTGTGCAGAAACTGTGGAAGAGCAGAAGAAACTCCTGTGCGTCTCCTGACCGGCTGCCCGGTAGCGAACAGGGACAGACGGAGTTGTTTAGGAATCGCTCGGTTAGACGAACTCAGTCTAAGTAAACTTATTCTCGACCAATTTGCGAACCTCTTTGTTCCGGTACAACCAGGTCGAGAGCGCTAAAATATCATGCGGGCACAATAGGTCTTATAACCAAGATGTCTTACGGGTAAACCTGCCTACGCAGGTTAAAAGAAAAAGCTGTAAGCGCTGTAATTAAGTGCTCTCAGAAAAGAACACACCAAATGATACTTATTAATACCAAAAGTAAAAATAATAATAATCAATTCATTATTTTTAGTATTCAAAACATTGTGTATCATTCTTTATATACGAGTTCACGCTGGTGTTAATTTCAGCAACGGATATATTTATTATGGTTGTTGGGTATGGTATGGTTGTGGTGAATTTGTAGCTTAATATCTTCACGTGTTGTCAAACCTGCTTTATGTGCCAATTTTTAAGTTATTTTCCTACAAATAAAAATCCTAAAGCAACGCCATTTAGTTTCCATTTAAATTAATACGGCAAACAATAGGCCCTTCATCTACTTGATGTTTGTTCCGATTCTATCGGAAACCCTTGTAATAACTGTTTTGTAAAATATTATGAACCCGCTATAGTGTCATAAATGCACACATAACCATTAGGTTTATAACCTGCCCTCAGTCACAGGGATTTCCTTATTTTTAAGTGCTACGGCACTTACCTATTCATCAATAAAATAACACCATAAACCAAAGGGTTTGAACCCTGTGGTTGCTGGCGCAAAAATGCGTCATTTCGGGAAACGCTAACGCTGAGAAATTTTACAGAATATAATTCAGGCATTTCTTCCACCCACAAAATTTATGCATCAAGTGTCTTTTTTTTCTTGAAGACGAGATATACAGGAGTAGCGTTATCACCACCAAAGCGTGAATAAGTAGTAATAAGTTAGAGTGTAAGTTTTTGTGTAGTTAGTTATTAAAGTGTATAAAAGACCATGAAAGTTCTTCATTAAACATAAGAGGTAAAAGACTCAAACAACAAAACCCTACAATGGTTTCTTCTTGATGAGCTAAGGCTTTGGAAAATCGGTTGATATTTACTAAAGTTACACGCACTTTCAGGTGATAAAAAGATATGCCTCCCCCACCACTTATAGGGTACAATCTCAAAATCTCATGAACCAAACTTATAGATAATTATGAACTGCTTATTTTATATTTATTTTTCACCAACCTTAAAAAGGAAAAATTAATAGAAAGAGTAACAAATACAAAAAAAGCAAATTACGCCATCTTGCGGTAAATTGAGAAACTGAAAAATATTTTAAGAGATATGGTCGGTGGCCACCCTTAGTGAATCACCCGGTACATTAGGGTTCCCAGTGTCATCTAGTAAAGGTAGTCATGTCATCTATCAATGTAACAAGTTATCGAATATCTCAATCGGCAGATTGAATCATCCAAATCAACACTTCCAAGTTTTATTTAAACTGTTTAGGATAAGAGCATCAGTCAAAAGAATATAGCTATGGTAATAATAAGACAGGCAAAAGACCGGTTCGCTCTCGCGACCCAAGAAAGATCAATTAATTCGAAATTCGTGAATTTTTTATTTCCAAACATAGCGAATGAACCAACATCTAGCTGTCTTATAATTTATTTAAATGCAAAACTGTTGGCGGTAGGTACATTCAGTTAAAATTAAAAATATAAATTAAAGTAAGAGATAATTGAAATAATCAAAGGGATGTTCCTTTACAAACATTAGTTTATGTTATATGGGTAGGTCGGTATATATACTGCTTTTGTCAAGGTATACATTTAACACGTAGTCGCTTAATTGTAAATTGAAACAGAGCAGGGGTGAGACAGAGAAGGAGTTGTAGAGAGCTTCAGTACTACTAATGCAATTTACACGCAATCTCTATTAAATTCCTTATCAAAGTTAATTGATGTTGTAGAGGAGCCCGGTGCCATTGTTTAAATACAATTTTGTCGTTTACTAATTAATGCGAGCTGCTACATCAAAGAAGACGTTTCTCGGTCTTGGATGCTAAAGAGCGAGCGGCGGCAACTTGTCGAGGGAGTATGGAACGGTGAGGTTTGTTCGCTGCCAACTTATTAAAACAACCTCAAACCATTGCCGTAGGAGAGAACGCCGAGATTCACTGTATGTTGTCGGCTGTTTAGCATACTGTCTCTCTTAGCTTGACAACTTCAGCTTGCAATAGAGTAATTAGGCGTTCTTATGATGCTCTCTCACTCGTGAATTTTACATAAATTTCGAATAAGAAAGTTTAGCGACGGCAAACGGATGAGAAATAGCATACATTGTGGAGTGATACGTATGATTAATTTTAATTCGAGCAAAGTAAAATTAATGAGCGGCTTTTGCTTTTTTTTTTAACAGGGATGCATGCACTAATTTGTCCTCCCGCTTTATCTCACTTACTACAATTGAATAAACATCCCAGCAACTAACTGTTTTTTTTTTATCGCCATGTATTTAGCATTCGTTTTGTAAGGCAAACCAAGTAAGCAGAAGCACGTTGTGATAAGCGTTTGACTTCAATAATGATGTCTAATCCTTTTGATCTTAATTATGCAGGATATGTTAATGAGTAGCGATAGTATACTCACAATAGCAATAAACTTTTATAATAGAATCTGTTGATCAGATTTGCTTGAGCTTGCATAGTAAGTAATTTGTATAGCTTTTATGATTTATTAAACAATAGGTTTTTGTTAGTATTTAGCTTAGGCTTGACCAACCTTTTGGCTACGAGTTTGGCTCCAGAACGATATCGCTTTCCTACGCTCCCATTATTGGAATTCACCTCTAACTTGGGTTTTCGAAATGCCAGAGCTGGTTCAGGTCTATAGAAGTGGCTCTGGGCCAATCGTTTGGCTAGTTGGTCAGCCACCTCGTTACCCTTGTATACAAACCCCTTGGATACAAACATCTATAGCAAATAGATTCTGCCTTAAAGATGGTTAGGGTTTGCCCTAAAATTATTGAGAGATAGCAGTTCGCCCAAGAACTCCTACTCCCACCCCTTCTTCCATCTTGGATCAGTCTGTGTACCACACCAGAGATCCTCGTTCAAGTCTTTTTCAGGTTTTCTAGGGAAAGCTCAACTTTGCCGAAAATCGCATTTCTGATTCTCGTCGCGACAAGGCAGTAGCAGAACTGCTTCTCGGTAATTGCCTTTTCAGGTCTCAATGACATGTAAAAATAGAAACAATAATTACTTTAATTTCTTTTTTTTCTTGGTTTTTAGGTCCCAAATAATAAAAGTATGAATGACTAACGACGTTTCGCTTTATTTAAAAGCTTTTTCAAGTTGTAAATAAATGTATAAAGTTTGATAAATAAAATGTTTTTGTTTAATAAATGACAATTTGTTTGTTTTTTATTTTGAAAATATTATTATGTTTCAATTAAAGATGTTTTGATTATACTTTATACATTTATTTACAACTTGAAAAAGCTTTTAAATAAAGCGAAACGTCGTTAGTCATTCATACTTTTATTATTTGGGACCTAAAAACCAAGAAAAAAAAGAAATTAAACATATACATGGTCAAGATCCAAAGATTTAAAAAAAATAATTACTTTGACACTTTTAAGGTCAAATTCAAGTAGTACCTTCGTTCTGACATAATGCAAAGGCACTCTTTAATAATAATAATAAAAAAAATCGATCAAGTTTTACGTCTTTCACATATCTGATGCAGCTACGAATATACATTGCAGGAACAGTAAATATGCCCTTTGATATAACGGTGGACGTACATTACTGTGTTGGCTTTCAATTAAAAATGAGCCGATTGAAACCATTTTGCTAGACAAGAATTCTTGGCATGTTACAACCCGCTCTCTACAAAACAATATTATAAGTAATAATTTACTGTACAGGAAGAAATGAGAGTGTAGCAGATACTCCTAATCAACTACATCCTTCAGATTTAAAATAAGATAATAGTTACTATTAATGATTTACTGCCATCATCAATATGGAGTTTCCAACGAAAATGATAGTCATATACACCTAAATATTTAGTTATTGTTTGTTTAGTAATAAAGTCATGGTTTATATGTAGATTTAAAGGAGCAATGTATCTCATCCTAGAGCAAAAATGTACAAGTGATGTTTTAGTAGCATTTAATATCAAAGAACTTTTTCCGTACCGAGTTTCAAATTCTTTGATAATATTATAAATATTTATTCAAAACTCTTGCCCGTTACTTACAACAACCACTACAACTACATCGTCCGCGCATAATGTAAGTTATCCATATAAATAAACCGATGGCAGATCATCAATGCAGGTGGTGAAAATTGAAGGGCTCAGAGCGGAACCCAATGGAACTCCTTTCCTGAAATTTGAGATAACCCAGGTTTAACCTTAAAATTATGTTAAAATTTACCGTACTAACATCAATAATGTAGGTTTGGTTATCCCAGTTATTTATTTCTTTCTTTCGCATGGAGAAAGAAAGTTGTTTGTTTACACGGGTACACTTGCATTTTATGAAATGTAATTGCCATGTGTATCGAACAAAATATAAGCCTCATTTTTTGGTTTTTATCCTTAGAGCCGGTATTTCAGTTTGTCTACTAATAAGAGTATTTACCATTTGAGCTATTATATATAGGGAGTGGTACAGTTATTCAGTAAATAACTTTTATTAGAAACTTTGTTGAAATACCGGTCCTGAGAGAAATTATGTTTTATGGAAATTTCATGCATATCTACTAATAGGACGCATCCATTCCTAAAGCATGTTGACGCTGATAATCATGAAAGTTGATGGTACCTGCAGGTGCATAAGAAGTGCATAACTTGCAAAAATTAACAAGAAAAAACTTTTCTGCATGAGTTATTCCGAAAATATGTTTTGTCAGTTAATCTCCTTTTGCTCTGAGGTATCGATATTGTATCTGAGTTAAAGGAGTTTCTGTACACATAGTATAAAGGTAGTACTTGTTGATTTGACGTCTCTAAACAAACCTTTTGTCTTGTTGGGTTTGTTCTAGAGAGGTTTGTAGCCTTTATTACTTCGCAGATTAAAAACTTGATATAAATTTTGCATAATTGAAGAACCCCCTTAAGTTCATCAAATATAAGCACTAAAAATAGTATTGTAGTGAAGAATGTATAGTTTAATTTTCTATGTAATTAAAATGATAAATATATTTAGTACGCTACAAGTATACTGTAAAGTTAATTTATCCAACGACCCTTTATGTCAGAAAAGAGGCAAAGGGAATGACGTTAATGTTAGTTGAATACCCACCAACATTTAGCAAGCATACAAATCCCGCTTTGTTTCTACAAACCCGGGAAGGGAGATATTCAGCGTCCCTTTGATGATCTTAATAAACATTGTAGCCGAACAATCCAAACAAATGGATCCTTTACAGGACGTTCCCAATATTTAAATCGATGCTTGCTACCATCTCACTTCATTAATCCCTTGTCTCTTTTCACCACCTTCCTCGATTTGTTTGTGTGCAGGAATCGCAGCGTCGTTCGTTCCTTCTCCCCTTTATCTATTCCTTTTAAATGCTGCCCTTGGCTTATTTGCCATCTTTAAAATAAATGTTTGCCCTTAAATCAGGGAACATCAAAGCAACCGACACAATTGTTTACGTACGGGTTTACATATGCAAATGCTAATTATCGAATATTTTTAGTAGAGGAAGTATTGAATTAAATTGATCTCCTTCCATGAATAAAGCTTTATTATTTGATGACCAAGTGAGGATGTGAGTTTCTAAGCACAATTCTATAAAATAATAGAGTTCTACTATGACTATTATCTTTCTTTACAAATATCGGTTATAATTAAAAATGTTACAGATATAAACTGCAGAGTTGGAAACACAAGAAAGAAGTAGGAGCAATAGATTATTGTGAGCTTATCAGAATGTCATATTAATTAACACACATATGCATTAGCAAGGTTATATTGATAGTGCTACCGATATACACATATTTATCAACGCTGTGTAATTAGTATTTGTATCAAAACGTCCTCCAAAGGTCTTTTTTAATCAATTTACTAGTGTGCGAAAAACAAAAAGGTGACTATGTCAAACATTGAATATATAGTTTTGATGGTGCTGTGTATAAATTACGTAAGTATTTTGTTAAGCTAGATTATGCAACTTAAATAAACCGACAGTAAAGAAAGCGCAGTTGTACCATTTCCTGCATATACGCTATAAAATTAGATAGCCCAAGCAGCACAAAATGGTATAATTAAACGCATTTTTTTATACAGCAGAAAATGGAAATAAGCGGTAGTTGATAAACGTTTATATTATAGTAAAATGACTGCCGCGTAAACGTTTGAATCTGATTTATTAAGTATGCGTATTCAACGTAGGTGACATACGTTTATTTAATATATATTATATACGTTTTTTCAACATATATGGAATATGTTCTTCTAATGTATGTGGTATACGTTTGTTCAACATTTATATAATAATTTCATATATATATAATATAATAGTGTAACTTGAACAAAGGTTTTTCAAATAAACCGAAACATTGTTTAATCTCTATTATTTTTATTATACATGAAGACACCCCAAAACACCTAGAAAAATAAGTATCAAAATATTTATACTGGTCAAGAAAAGAAGTTTTGTAACGTAGACGTTTTATGATATATGTATTTAAATTGAAAAACTATTGTAATATAAAATGCTAAAATACATAATAGCTTAGAAGCAGCTCGTATTTACTTATATTGCCCCTTTATCTTGGCTTCATAGCGGCTCTTCGCCAGTTTCAGTCAGTCTTTAATCGAGTTCCGAACATTGCAGTCAGAGAGATCGGACCTATCTCCATTTTTACAGAATGCTATCATTGCAGCTTGTAAAAATTTAATAGTGCTGAAAGATAACTTCCTACAAAATTACAAAATGATCATTTACCTTGTATAACGTTTGACATATTTGTGTCTTTGAATGGACGTTTTTGTCTCTGCTAATCCAATTAAACTTCATGGCCGCTTTGTCAAGAAGTACCTCAGCCTATGCATTATGGCATTTCTTACATTTGAGCTACCAATACACGCTAATAAATACCTAAATAGAATTAACTAAAAAATTATTTTGATGCTGTCCATACAATCCTATATATTACACGTTAGCTAACGCATTACCATAATATTCGTGTGAGGCAACTATAAAATGTGCTGCTGTTTTTTAACCCATAGACATGTTATGCGTGATTTCATATTGTATAAATGCAGCAGTTCAAAACTGACTATCAAGCAGTTTGGTAGAAGCCCTTTATTTCACTTGTAACGTAGACATATTATATGTATGTTATATTATGATGACAAAACATAATCATATTATTACATCCTTACCTGAACTCACCAAAACATACGCCAGGCATCATGAAACTATGAAACAATACCCAATAATGGTAGTTTCTTATTACTTTTTGTTTACCAAAATGTGTCAAAATGATTCATTCACTTTCAACCGATTCTAATCGATTTTTGTCGATGAAAATGCGTTTGTATTAACCGTATAATTTACGTTTTGGCCCTACTTTATAAATTACGAGAGAAGAGAAAAGAGAAGTCGGTATGCTTTTACCAATGTAATAATTCAATATAAGTACGTTTTGTCATGGATTAGGTACGTAAATAATTCATAAATGAAATTAATTGATATATCTTGCGAGAAAGATATCTTCATATACTATATGTAACTAAGAATATATATTAAATGTTGTGTAAACGTATTTTTATGTCTTGTAAGTAGGTATATCAGCGTTTAGCCATTCTTTAATATTGAGGTTAATTTTAAGTAGAAAGCATACGTATGTTAATAGATCCAAAATAAACTATTATTTTGCGGAAAGCTCATACTTTCTCCGTTTATTAAACGTTCTATAAACGTGAATATTTAAAAGCGTTTATCATATACGGTTACGTAATATGCCTTACCAATTATAAACGATTCTTAGGTTTAATAAACGTATTTTTTACTATGCTGTGTTGCTTGAGAGATGTAGCACTTTCCAAAATTAAGAGTTGGAAGATCAATTTCTTTTTTGGGAAGTAAGATTTGTACGTATACACAGAAAATAAAGCATTGTCCGCATTATCTTAATAAGGAAATATGATAATTAGTAAAATACACATGAAGTGTATGTTTTATTTTCCGAAGGTCTAATAATGTTTAAGGACAATGAAAATATTTCGACGTCATGTAACACACACCATATCTGGAGCGATATATCATGCGAACGACAAGGATTGCAACGAAGTAATAACACGCTACTGTATTGCTCTAATCTCTTCAGACAAAATACGTTTCTCCTAAAAATAGTAAAAAAAAATTATAAAATGGAAACATGAATATTGATGTTTGTATTTAACATTGTGATATTGAAGCAGATCTCGTAAATAAGGTTTAACCATAATTGTGTACAAAAAATAAAGTAGACTTTATTTTCAATGCAGATTAGGCAAACTCGTCCGTAATGTAGGCATATTGTTTTCTTACCAAACTTTGATTGCATGGTTGTAGGAACATGCACTTTCGATTCCGAAATGTTTTAACTAATGTCGAGTACATAGCATACAGAATAAAAGTTTTCGGTAGCCAGACTAATTATGAAAATATGAAATGTGTTTAAGTCAATATATGATGATAATTGTATTAAATAATAAATTAGATAAATATTTACAAAAACGTGAACGTAAATACAAGATAAAATTTTGCCACAGGAAGGTATAAAGCATGTATGAATTTATAAATTATTTCTTACAAATTATTATATACTGGGTGTCCCAAAAGTGTCTGAACCGTTAAATATCTCAAAAAATAAGCATCGAATCGAAAAACAAAAACACACCCTTAATCATTTTCAAAAATATATCCAAAGATACCAAACACAACCCTCCATAGCGACTCTCATGGGGTGAAACGGGCGGCAACTTAAATGGAAACTCCCATTTTTTATTGTAGATTCAGATTCTATGCATCAAAATATGTTTCGATTCTTGATAGATGGCGCTGAAATTCCTGAGATATAATTTTTGTGAGGTTTTGGAAAGAAGTCTAGAAACGGTCAACATATCGATTAAAAAGTTAACTAAATCATGTGTCCAGGCTCTCAATGATACCTGAAGCGATTGCGAAGGTACCTAATGATATCCGAAGCTATTCCGAAGGTATTCAACCGTACCTTGAGTGGTTTCTCCGAGTGGTTTTGAGGGTATTCAAAGATTCATCGAGAGAAGTCGAAGGTACCCAATAATACTAAACAACCACTTGGACGTAGTAGTTTTTAATTTTACAACAATGTCCAAACAAAATTAACATTCCAAATCAATATTAAAATCCAAAATTAAAATCTGAATCTTAAATAAAACTGAAAATTTGAAATCAACATTCAATTCCATAATAATAATTTTGTATATTATAATAAATGCTCCAACTGTTCACCGTTTCTTTCTTGGCAGTAGGCTAGCC
Organism: Cetonia aurata; assembly: GCA_949128085.1. Classification (NCBI taxonomy): domain Eukaryota; kingdom Metazoa; phylum Arthropoda; class Insecta; order Coleoptera; family Scarabaeidae; genus Cetonia; species Cetonia aurata. Next base: position 9,238,495 of record OX421885.1, read on the forward strand.
GATGATAGAAAGATTGAGTGGCATTATTGAAACATTCCGCAGGAATATTGCCATAAAACTATTTCCTCTCGAAGCATATCTGCATACCTTTCAACATTGAGATTTCCATTTATGAAGAATGGCCCTATCAGACAATTATTTAGTATTCCAGTTTAAACATTCAATTTCTGGGGATGTCGCACCCAAAAAGGATTTATATCCGCCCAACATCTTTATTATGGCAATTCATTACTCCGTTTACTTGGAATAATGCTACACTTTGTCTGAGAAGGTACTGTTAAAAGGTAGGTCAGGATCTTCATCTATCATGTCCTTCATATCCTAATAAATTGCTAAACGTCGATTGGGATCACCTTCGCTTATCTCAGAAAGAAGTTTCGTAGGAATACAACATATCACTTTTCAAAATTCAATAGACCACCGCAGAGTGCTGTAAGGATCTTCTGAGAATGATAATAATTTATCCAACGACTCCTCTTCATTTATATCTGTATTTGGCTTTCATGATGTTTAAGGCTGTCTGCATCTCGAAACTTATTCGGTCTACCATTGACTTTGAGATTCCAACAAACCCAGCTCTAAGTTTTGGTTGAGAAGATCTCTTTTCTCTGCATACGTCCTTCTCCTCTCACTCCGATCAAACATCATTAAAAGATATTTTATTTCTGGTTCAGTAGATATTGCCAAGTTGGTAAATTATAACGACTGTAAAAAATGTTGTAACTACTTCAAGAGGCAGACCGTAAATGGTTTTACCTAAATAGCCCGAAGTATTGCAAAATAAAAAGGTGTGTCTGATTCAAGAGCAAATGATTTTACTCAGATGCCCCAAAATATCGCAAAATTCAGCAAAATTATTTCTTATCAATCTAGGCACGAATCGAAAATAATATTTCAGACAAAACTTTCGTATTTTAATATGTAGAATCCGAATCTGCAATAAAAATGGTTTTCTTTCATTTAAAATTTAAAAATTGCCGCCCGCCCCACGCCCTGGGGGAAGGAGTGGAAAATCGTGTTTGATGTCCCTGAATAAATTTTTGAAAATGATTAAAGGCGGGTTCTTTTGTTTTTCGATCTGATGTGTATTTGTCAAGATATTTAACTTAACGATGCTTTTGGGACATCCGGTGACATGGAACAGATTACCGCTAATTAACATCACGTTATAGAAAACATAGTCCAAGAATATACTACAAAACAATAGTACAAGAACCAATATGCAAACGTTTTGTAATAATGTTGAGCATGCAGGAGCACCCAATTTTACATCTAAACACTTTCAAAAATTTTGTAATTCGCCGACATTCTGGTAGGTTTTATTAATAGGGACTACTATATAGTATAGAGTAATAATCTACTCCCTAACTAAAGCTAGCCTTGTTTCAGGTGCGAATATTTTCACATACCAACGAAGCTGTCAATGAAGATTGGAATAATATTAATAATCGAACAAAATTCTGTCCTGGAGAAGAATCGATATGTGGTAACCAAACTGTAAAATGGAAAACAACTCCAGTGAACACTACAGCTTTACCGGAACAACCATATCTAGATATAGAGCAAAATATTGTAAAAAGGGATTGTTATCTTTTGTTGGGCACAGCCACGTGGTCTACACTTGAAAGGGATTGCTTAAAAATAGATTTAGTGTCAGCTGTTACGGAAGATCTTTATAATTATCTAAAACGTATTTCCGATGGCACTGCAGATATTATAAGCGTTACCAAGTTTTACAATAAAATCGACAAGTTTGAGGTAATCGACTTTGTCATCTTATTTAAATGTATACAGTGGATTCCGGGTGAAGTATTTTCAAAGCTTAATATGTTAGTACATATGATGAGTGAACTTAATGATAAAGATTCTGCAGATATTTCCGACAAAATTGCAGATGCGATCTCAGACAACCTAAATAAGTATATTTCAAACCCTGCTATCACGAGCACCAGCGTGAATAGCCCAAATGTTTATGTAGCGGCATGGAAACCCTTTTGCAATGGAGTTATTGGTGCAGCTCTGTATAATAATTCCGTAGGTAATTTTGTAAATTCTTCCATCATAGACATTTATGCAAATCAAACATTGGACGAGATAAATATACAAAAATTAGAAGTAGCAGCTTTCTTTCCATATGCATTTCTACAATCACTTGTGCAGGATCTATCAAAAACAGACAAAAATAATTTCTACGTAACAATGTGGTTTATAAACGGAAATACATTTACCCAATGGTATTTAGATTTAAAAGCGGATATGAGTATCATTGTCGGTGTGAACATACCAACATTTTGTAAGAAAAATAATCAGTTTATGTTGCGAGCTTTCTTCAGAACGTCAAACAATCTTGCAGTATCCGAATGGAAGGATTTTGGAGCTGAATACTTTGACTCATCTAGCGACCCGCAATACACGTGCGTTTTATCCCAAATGTCGTATTTTGGTTACTGTAGTAGTAATTATTCGTTACCGAGAGCTTACTATGAATCAGTGAAGGAAACCTATTGTATGGCCACAACTATTAAAACAACTGCTAGCGAAATGATTCTGAAACAAACTCCGGTCGCGAGTATTACATATCCAGATAATGTTTGTATAGGCAACACTACTAAAATCCCCAAACTATTTTGTCTACCAAACGGTAACTTTAAAATTATACCTATCAGCGATGAAGAATGTGTCACCGATCACCCTGTCTCAAAATACACGCACTCCATCTATAAAATGGCCACAGAATGTTGGAATATGAATGAAACATTGATAGAACAAACTTTTGTTATAAATAACAACTTATCGTACGTCGATAAAATGTTTCTGTTTGATATTTTATGGTGCTTAATGGAATATAAATTAAATACAGATATGATGTATATTAACCCTGAATTAATTTCAGATTTATTTGACAAGACTTACAGCATTAACGATGAAATACCGGAGAAATACTTTGATTTGCCATATGTATTTTATCCTTTAGCGTTTTATGATTTTTTAACGGGGCTCGATAGAACGGACGTTTATTTGTTAATAAAGCCGAATTTTATATATTTCACGGTGTACCCATTTGCTAATGACATCGTGGGATTAGTTTTATATAATAATAAGAACGCATCTTCATTTTTATCGTACGAATTAAAGTATCTCACACGAGAAAATGTTACTCAAGATCATTCTCTTGACGATAGTATTGAATTGATGCTACATATTTCTGTCGATACTTTAAATCATAGAGTTCTTAGAAAACTAAACACGGAAGAAAAGTCCAGTATTAGAATGGCGGCTTCGATTCTGTACAGATATGAATTTTTAGAAACCATGTATCATGCTAGGAGTCGTGTCATCGCCCTTGAAAGTGTGCTTTCAAATGCTATTGATGTAAACGTAGATATATATCTCCGAACAATCGAATGGGATAATGCCGATATCAAATATGCTGAACGTAATGCATACTGGTCTTCAGTTAAGCCGAATAAAGACGTTGTGACGCTTGCATTTGTTTCTGGACATGGAAGTGAAGCATGCCAAGGTACAGAGAGAGTTATCACGTTGCGTGTCACCGAAACTAAACAACGTAAATCACCTCACAAAAGGATAAAACAACATAAGAAGGTTGATATAATTTCGCAAGTATCAATGTCTGTCAACTACGCTCATAGTGAGAAAAATATTGAGAAACTTTATGCTCGACATTCCTGGATACTACAATTACTAATGCACATGGGAGGGGGTTTATCGTGTTTGGGGATAGTAATCATATTTTTGTCAGTTATTCTATTTAACAATTGGTATAAGAAACGATTCTATAGCATCCAATTAACTATCGCATTGGCATGTCAAAATATTTATTTCATAGTTAATACCAGCAATGTTTCAGCGGCAAGTTACATGCTATTCTATTACTGCATACTGGCTCAATTCACCTGGATGACTATTATAGGTTATACACAGTATCTTAAATTCGTTCGGGTTTTCCAAGAATCTCAGATAAGCGTTTGGAGGGTTTTGATCTTGGGTTGGCTAATACCTGCTCTAATCACATTAGTATCAGTTATAATTTATAAAGATTGTTTTAGTTGTAACTTCTGTATTAAGAGTAGTAATATTTTTATGTATTTTGTAATCACTCCTATATGTGCAGTAATCATAGTAAATTTAATTATATATATTTTTATAATAATGAATATCTCCAGAAGTAAATGGCACCAACAAAGTGCGACCGTGCGCTCCAGCAAGAAACGAGCTGTAATTCTATTAGCATTCATGCTAGGGATCTCTTGGATCTTTATTTTCGCCTTGATTTCTCCATGGACTTGGCTTACCTTAGTAGGGTGCTATTTATTTCATATCATTGCCCCTTCGCAAGGTTTTATTTTATTCATCTTTATCATTATTCTTGACAAGCAGAGCAGATGTGAATGGAACTGTTTTTTAAATATAAGACGACGAATAGAAAATTTTTCTTCTACATATAGCAAATACTGGACAAGCAGTTCTAATTAATATTCGAGACATAGCCCTTATATTATCTGCTGTTAAATAATGTACATAATAAGTAATAGTATAAATAATATAGTCTAATTTACGTATTTTCCTAACTTATTGTTAAAATAAAGATCTTTGATAACTATATAGTTTTTTTTTGTTGTCTCTGTTGTTCGTTTATACGACAATCTTAATGCAATCGTCAGTATTACGAAATTTAATTCTATACATTCTTATAGCATCCAAATTGGTTCTATCGTTGTCATATTTAACGAGCAGTTGTTTCTATTTTGTAATACCCGTCAATCTATTATTTTTACCATCGAGCCTAAGCATTTTCTGATTTAATATTCATGGAATGTTTTCCCTGGCATCGACTAATGATGTAATTACCGGTCGGTTATTGTTTGGTTTCGGATAGGACGCTATTTATCTTGAAGATATTTATTATTCGCTCGTATCTATGCCCTTTCTTTTTTTCGTTTTAACTAATTTGTCAAACACTTCGCTTTATTAAAATTCTTTTCACCTGGTGGCGAGCGGCCATATGGACACATGATCGAAAACAATAAATCCTGAGTGAACGTCTATAATATAATCAATAAATTTACATAAGAAAATGCCAGTTGCCGTTAGACTTCGGTCTATTGTCTACGTGTTCGATATGATTGATGTTATTTCGGTATAAGGAATTGTTATAATTGCATATAGGCCGTTGATGTAAGAATTATTTATCACAATAGTGTGAGAAATAAGATATAAATCATTTGGAGAAATGCAGGTATCTGAACTTAAATGCTTTCTTTTGACAGCGGCCATGTTAAGTACCTTCAAACCCTGTCAATTTCTATAGCATTTGATTTACGTATTTCATTAATACACTGAGAGAAATAGATTGTACTCTTTAACATAAATATAGTATACTTTAATATATTTTATAGCTCCTATAGGGACAATCATATTTTATGTTACCGGTGACAATATCTGTATAGTAAATTTCTGTGAATAGTTTTTATTAACTCGTATGGTAAAGTTGGTGTACTATATTTGTATTATTAATTTGAGCATACATGTTAGTAAATGTGAAAAAAATGTCTCGTAGCACTGACTATATTTGATAATAACTGTTAAATTTTTTATTGTACCCAGTATAATGTAATATTTTACTATGTACGATACATGATGCTCATACTTACCATATAGCCTTGTAGGACTTACAATATTATTTTCTACTATAATAACCTAACGTCTCTTTGCATTTAAAATAGTAGATAGTAAACAATAATATAATGGATCATATGCGGGCACTATACAGCGATACTTACCTGTAATTTAAAATATAGTACTATACAAGGTTTTAGCCAGTTCATGCATAAGGAAAGTGGAATATTACACAATAAAAACTAGAATATTGATTTTATATTTTTATTTGTCCTTAAAACCACTATTACAAAAATCCAACGTGTATTACTTTCATTAACATAACAATCACTAGTAGGTTAGATTTAGGTTAATGTTCTATCAAAGCATAAAGTACCCACTACGAAGTATATGCATATAATATCTATTACTTACCTTTGAATATATTAATTAACTGTGGAAACCCTCACTCGATTAAAATGTTTTCCACGTTTGCATTCATTTCTGCTTACGATGCACAGAAATCAACGAACGACCAGACACAAACATGCACCGACACGAATACGTACACCTGTATCACACGTACATAACACGTGTCAGTAATTTTGTCGCGGCAAAACAGCTTATTGGTCGATTTCTTCGGTAAAGATCGACAATGAATAGAGCAAGGGGTGGGAAGAGCGTTACAAACATTTATGTTAGAAATTGAATATGCATCGAATACCTGATAATATCGCAGTCAATCCCAGCGACTATCTATATAATCCACGTCATTATATAAGCTTTCAGCAATAGAGTATATTAATTGTTACATCCATAAGATGCAGATGGTAACATACAGATTTTGCCTCTTACTATAAGCATGATAAAATCTGGTTATTTTACTCTTAACACGCCACATATTGTCGTTTTGACAATAATTATTTTAGTAATTAACATAAAGAGATTTACGATCTAATTTCTACAATCCATTTTTCTCAGTGTGGGTATGTAGGTACATGCGTGTTTCGATTTTAAGTCACAATACTTATTTTCTTATTAACTCACTTTTTGCTGTTGATCAAGGGTTCCTTTGATTATTTGTCACAAAAGAAATGTAAAATTGCTTATCAGATGGTTTTTGTCCGATTGTTCATTGTGTATGTCAACTTGAAATTTTATAAATTCATTTCTGTTGAAAGAATGTTTGAAAAGTGTGATATTTTATTTGTCTACTTTCATAGTCCATCTAGCTGTCGATGTGGTAGTCTACATATTTTGGTAGCTTACAAGGGAACACCGGCAAGTGATAAATTCCGATTTCAATGAAACATGGCAGACGGAAAGTGTACCTCAAAATATACGTATTTTTTTTTTTTTTGGAAGCCCAATCGCCCCCAGTTTCAGTAATTTTTCAATTTTTATTAATATCTGCGAAATTATAACAAATATTAAACGATTCTTTTAACATAATTTGCAACATATTACATGATCCCAAGGATAACGCGATCTATCTTCGCAAAAAGTTAATCACTGGGGACCGAGCCCGCTATACCCACCATTCTTTATGACTTATTTTTTCCTTATTCACCAAAAATAGGTTGTATTTGTGTAAAAAACGATGGTGTGTAATAAGTTTGAAAAAGTAAGAATAAATATTTAATAATAATAGATATTCAATTTATTTTTGCGTGACCAACAGCATGAGGTGTTCACAATCGGTCACTTATATAATAGATAAATCGCACAATAACGTCATTTTTTAATTTCAACAACGTTTCGTAGAAATGCAGAAATTATATAATTGATAATTAGTTTGATAATATATAGGATCCCAATGAATCTTGCACCTGTATGTTTCAATAGCTTTTCGCGGTGAACACTTGTAGTATAACGATTCCTTAACCTCTACGCCAGACTTTTCACATATTTTTATGTTCAAGATTTTAGTTACATTATTATGCCTTTCCATATAATCATTCGGTGCCAGGTTCGTACATCCTCTCACTATATGGTCAATAGTTTCTTCTTTAATACCACATATTCTGCATCTATCATCTTGCATACTCCGGTCTTTTATTATATGCTTCCGGTATGATTTTGTGGCAATCACTTGATCTTGTATCGCAAAGACAAAACCTTCTGTTTCCGCGTACAGATCCCCTCTAATGAGCCAGGTGAATGTAGCCTGCCCCTCCACTTGTGAATCTTCCAGGACCATGGGGTATCTATCCATGCAGCGCCTTTTGTTTCCATCCCCTTATCACTGCTTCTATATTGTTGACATCTGCTAGATATTCGTCTGCCTCACCTTCCGTAAGTTTAAGCGGTGTAATATTGTTGTCATTCTGTAACACCGCTGCGTGCAGTCTGCTGGCTTCGCTTTTACGTAGGAAGTACATTCTTAGATTTTCTATTTGTCGTGCATGCTGATCAATTGCTCTAGGCACTCCTCTTCCACCTTCAGTTCTTCGAAGGTGGAACCTCTCTATCGCGCTTTTTGGGTGGCGCGCTCGATATTTCGTGAACGCCTTTCTAGTTATTATATCTAGATTTTGCAACTCAGTAGGAGTCCAAGAAATAACAATATTGTACGTAGGTAGCGGCATGGCGTAAGTAGTTATTTGTTTCACCTTGTCTCTGCCACCTAATTCGATTTTTAGCACAAGGTGCAATCTCTTTGTACATTTGTCCATCAATATTTTCTTACAATGTTTGCTACCCCTTGCTCTCTATCCTCTGGTCCTCATTTACTTTATAGTCCTCGCTGTGTTGCCATTTTCCCCCGACCGTTGCATATATTCTACATTTATCTACTCCAAAATTCTTGCCTATATCTTCGCTAACTTCGGTGTGATGCTTAACAAGACATTCAGATGTTTCCTGCTGGTAACATATAGCTTTAGATCATCCATGTATAAAAGGTAGTTTATATATGTATTGGTCCTATTGAAGGTACAATCTTTGCGGCAATTTCTTAGTAGTATCGTCAAAGGTCGAAGGGCAAGACAAAACCACTACGAGCTAAGGGAATCGCCTTGGAGTACTCCTCGTCGGATATCTATCATATTATTATTACTATTATTATTATTACTATTATAGCCTTCGCAATGTAAGATGCACAAATAGAGGAACAAGTAGAGGAACGTTGAAAGATAATATTTAAGGTTTCTAAGAATTTTAATTTAATTAATTCTGGATTGTGGAAATTGCACTTATGTACCTACTTACATTTAAATTGTATAAGGTTGGTAGTAAGGTAAGGACCATAGTACTACATAGGCAACATTAAAAAGAACGAATTTTGTAAATTGTTGGGAAGATATATGAATCTTCAAACCTTTAAAACGAAAAATGGATATGTCCACCACATGGCTAATATTTGCAGATACATGAACGCCAAGAAGAATATTCCACGCCATTTGACCACCATAAATATTTTACCGTTGTTGATATTAATACAAGGCGCAGCACATAACCTTCTTAGATAAGTTTTAAACGCCCGATTGCAGCGCTTTGTCATCTCGTTCCAGGAGAGACGCGCGCCGGCTCGCTTTATGTTTTGATTTCTCGTTAAAATTAACGACATGCAAAATTCGTTTAGGGTCCGGTGGGACGGCCATATCGGCGAATTCAAGTGGTAAAAGTGTCCGGACTCCTGCCATAAAGAGTGAAATTAATGTTAAGGTCTGAAACGTTAATGCGTCTAATCTGATACGAACGGCAGTAAACTCCCGCGGAATTTCGCAACTATTAATTCCTTAGTCCGGATCATATATTCCGAGGATACAATGGGCGAGGAACAGGCTCGAACGGGAACAATTTTAAATGAATAAAAAAAAAACAAAAGAAATAGTTGGTATAGTGAATTCTCTGAACGAGTGTTATGAGAAACCCGTATAATAGGATTGACGTACACGTGATGCATACCAAATAACTTAAAGGTCTTTATCTGGTTGCTTATATTAGTATATGTTTTGCAATTTATAATCTAGATTGCAATATACTTTCGTACATTGTTTGGTCCTCTTCATATCTTTAAATTATCGATGTTTCATCTGTTGCACTTGTTTTCTTCTTTTGACTACTTTCTTCTCTTCCTATTTTTAACTCTTTCCCTGATTGAGCTTTCATCATTCTCATTTTCTTTCGAAATATTTTCACACTGTACTACTCAATCTTCCTCTTAGTCTTCTCCTACCCTTGTCAAGCCTGCTTCGAAGCAAACCAATCTATTAACTTTCATCGCTTTCATTTCAAATGAATCTCGAAGTTTCATTCTTTTATCTTCGCTTCTTATTTGCTGTAACTTATTTAGTTTTTTCATATGCTTCTGTTCATATTTATCTATGGCTTCACATAGCACTTTTAAATTTAGTATTTATTATTAATCGTCCAAAGAATTTAAAAACTGGATAATGGACATGTCAAATAAAATACAATGCAATAAATAATATAAACATAAATGTAAATATAAATAAAGTGCAAATATGAAAATATAAACATACAAATTAAAACAGCTGAACTAACACTCAAGGTCAACGTAAAACTGAGCGACGGAGTATACACAAGTTTCTTGAAGAATTCTGATTTGGTAGCGTGGATGCCCTGCTATATAACGAATCTGAGCGACAAAGACACAATGCGCCTGAACAGATAAGCCTCTAAATATAATGCCATAAGTTATTCTGGAGAACACCTGACCATAATAAAATGTAATTAAACGGTCTCTACTCAGTACACATTTAAGACCGCTAATTTGATAGTACGAGGAGTTTAAGTTCCCCATAAGTTTCCAACAATGAGTATACCAAGTAAGCGACACATCCACCTGCAACCTAGGACATTGATGCAGCTCTGACCCGTCAACAACCGCCGTTCATATGAATGTCACCATTGTAATCAGTTCTAGACTGAGAAATATGAAAAAACAAATAGTACCGGGTGAAGAACTGATCCCTGCGGCGCCTCATGATATGCAGGTGAAGTGGAGGAATAGATATACTTAGTAGTAGTTTCCGATTTAAAAGATATTTTGACATACTAAACACGATCGGATAAGTAAGAACAAAACTAACGCGGACGCCCTAATAATGAATCTTCTCTGATTTTCAATACAGTCGAGTGAGATTTTATTTATAAATGTTACCTATTCCAAATTATATCATTTCTGTGCAGGTGACTCAGCAATTTGTTCAGCATGGAATATTCAAATATTTTAGAGAAACTTAAACTAAGAGCTATCGGTTGGTAATTTGCAATGTCATGTGGAAACTTCCTTTTATGAACAAGATGGATTACTGATAACCTGCAGATCTTACACTCCACAGGCAAGCGAAGAATTAAGAAGCTATGTCAATGGCTGAACCAAACAGGAACAACAACACGGAGGAGAAAGGACAATATACCATCTGGGCCACTATATCTATTTTTGAATTTAGAGAATAAATTTAAAACTTCAATGACAGAAAACGGAAACGCGCGCATAGAATTACCAATGTTAGTATGACGAAATGTAGGTTCCCGACTAGATGCAGGCCTGGGTACAATATCATAAGTTCAATTACAAAATACTGATTAAGAGCACCTAAAAACTGGCTAGTTTAACCTCAAATAATTATTAAATGAATATGTTTGTTATTTTAATTCAGTTTAGTATTTGACTAAGACATTTCCTCGAACATTATTAGGGAAATTGTGAATGTTATTTCTGGAACTGTTACTACAAGTACCTATATATAAGGAAGGAAAGAGAAATATTGGTAAAGAGTAGCTCACTTAAGTCTAAGCAAAAAAAATATCACGTCATTGCTACTCAAACTCTTACACAGCCAATAAGGCTATATATAAGATGTTGTAGTGTAAGATATAGTAGCATAAAGTGAATATAATGTTGCTTAGCGTTGTGTGATAAAAAGAACGCAGCAATGGATCAAATAAAAGAACCTTTTGATGTGATACTACATGCACCAGCGCCTAGAACGCAGCAACAATAAAACAAACTCGCGAGAGCATCATCGTGACCGCAGCAGCAACAAAAATTTGAAACCGTGCGTGTGTAAATCGCCGGTATATTTATGTTAAACATTAAATATGTTTGTTGTAATTCTCAGTAACAAGTGATCCCTTTCCAATTAAATATCCCCCTTCTTTTTTCCTTCTTCTTCTCCTTCTTCGCTGGTCGGATTTAATTCACTTGGCGCTCCGTGCGTACACTTGTTCCCTGTTCGGTTGTCAGGTATCCAATCGGGTATTTATGCGCCTTGTTACTCGGCCGCGAACATTTCATGATCGTTTTATCGCGGTAAGGAACGTAATCTTCGTAGTGTTCGTACTAGGCTGTACGCTGTTCGATGGTAAATACTTCTACGCAACCGCTAAGCATTACACATAGCAAGTACTCGTCTTCACATCATTTGTTTAGCCTCCTTCCTTTCTTTTAGTTATAGAGTTTCAAGAGTCGTTATGTTCAGGGCGCCTGGCAGAAAATTCTTCCCTAGGGAAAAGGAATCGTCTTTCTTCTAACCTATGACGGACGTTGCCTCGCCTACAAGCAACTGTAGATACCAATGAAAGCTCAGTGCTTTAAAATTTTTATTGCTAATGCTATCTTACGCTATATAATAATAAAATTTAATTGTTGAAAAATGTATAACATCAACAGCGTCACAAATACACCTTTCACATTTACACATATAGAATTCTGCAACAGGATAGCAGTTCTTTACCGGACGAATCAGTTTTATTTTTTTCTAAATCCGTGTGTATAAATGGACAGAATCTCTATTTCCATAGATGAATCAAGTATTGTATAACCTGTAGCCTTGGTCATTAAACTTCGTTGGTAGTAAGGAGTGTTATGGTTATCTAGCTACAATAGATGTTCAAGTCTAATACTGTACTCATGCCTATATGCATTGAAATAAACAACAAGTATATAAAAACCTGCAACAGGTAGCAAACCCAAATATTTATAGGCTGGCCTACATGAATACATTTTATTTAATTACAGTGAAACTTCTTTATAGCGAACCTGCAATGTCTATTAAAAAATTTCGCAATATAGAGAACTTCGTTATAAAGAAATATCAGTGTGTACTATGTACTGATATCAGTTCTGTTAGATCTACGATATACATACATATGCACATTGTGATCATAATAAATCAACGTTAGATGAAAATAAATTTATTTAAATAAACAAGTATATTTTGAACAATAAAACGAAAGGTTTAGAGCTTAAATTAAATGTTGGATCTTAGGTAGTCCGTAATTTTTCGTTGCACTTTAAATTTTAATATTATTGTTTCTTCGTTAAATGATTCACAGTTATTTAGAGCATGAAAGATATGCGATATGGTCCATTTTGCTGAAATTGAAATCCGCAACTTATTGTTTGAAAAGCTGTTGTCATGTCAGCTTCAGAAGGTTTATATGAAAAAGTTTCGACTTCATTATCATCATATTAACTACTTGTTACGTTTATTGGGAGACTGCTTATGATGTCAGCTTCTGATGAATAGTCTGCTACAGCAACATCTTCATGGACCTCTAAAAAATTTTGTAACATCGTATCTTGCGTAGTATTGCTAGACTGTAAAACATTCCACATTTCTTGCACTTCTACTTCTGCATCATTATTAAGTTCTGGTGCAACGTCAGAAAAACCTGCTTTCGCAAAACAATTTCTGATCGTAACATTTGATATATCTTCAACCCACACTTTGGAAAGAATGGTAATGCTCTCGCGTAAATTAATTGATTTATCAACGGTTAGAGTGTGCTACATCTTTTTAATATCTTTTAGTATTTGCGATAGTGGAATTTCAATTTTTTTATAATCCCTTGATTCATAGGTTGGCGTTTTGAGGTCTTAGGTGGAAAATAGAAGAGCTGTACATTTTTTAATTTTATTTAAGAGACTGCAGGATGAGTAGAACAGTTGTCCAAAGCGATTTTTCGAGGATGCCTCATCATATTATTGTCAATTTGAAGCAAACACTCTTCAAAAATATCACTAGTCATCCAGGCCTTTTTATTAGACTTATAATCCACTTCTAGCGATTTCACATTCTTAAAATACCGTGGATTCTTGCTTTTCCCAATTACGAGAAGATTAAGCTTTTCAGTACCTTCTAAATTCGCACAAATCAATACTGTAATACGATCCTTACTATGCTTTCCTCCAAAACATTTGTCATTTTTGAAAGTCAGAATTTTATCAGGTAAGCACTTAAAGAAAATTCCAGTTTCGTCCGCATTGAAAATGTCTTTTGGTTGAAGCTTTTAATATAGTGGATTTCCATTGAACACATTCCATGTCACTAACATCAGCGCTTTCGCCTAACATAACTTTCTGTATAATTCCGTGCCTTTTCTTGAATTTATCCAACCATCCACTGCTTGCTACGAATCCAATGTGCCCCAGTTTTTCTGAAAACTCTATAGCTTTTTCTTTAATCAACGGACCCGATATAGGCATATTTCTATGTCGCATTAACTGTACCCACTTTAAAATTGCTTCATCAACTTTATCGTACACACATGTTCTATATTGTTTCTTCTTATTTGTTGTATCATCTTGCTGTAAAATTGAATTTTATTTATTCATTTTAAAATAACGGCTGCTTATCTATTTCTAAGAAAACACATACAATTATATTCTCAGAATTTGCAGGGAGTCCTCATTAAAACTTCGTTATATAGAAATATAGTCCGTAATATAAAAGTTTTTTTATATGGTAGAATATACCTTTGTCAACGGACCAACGAGAAAATTCTTTATACAGAAATATTCGCTAAATAGGAGTTCGTTATATATCTTCAATCCGCAGTTACTTATGGACTATTACTGTTACCCTAAGTATTAAATGAATTCTTATTTGAAATATAAAATTTGACAGCTTCTAAGAATTAAAACGTGTATGGTTTAGACAATTCCCTCAGGTGACAAGTTGTTGCATGTTAAACATTTTTTAAGGTATAACAACCGCTCATTCTTTCGAAATATTTATGGTTATAGGAAAGAAAGCCAATAAATTAAATTTTTTAAGACCACTGTTTACTAACAAAACTTGTGTGTGGATATTATCCGCAAGATGGTTTGTGGTATATTATTTGTAATGAAATGCTATATCAAAACTGTCTCCAGCCCTGCTCACAAATCACACATGCCACAGACCCTATGTGTATGAGTGTGTGCGAACCAGGTTGTAGTGACACTAAAAATGTCAAACGTCCTTACATGGTATCCACGAGTTTGTGTGCTTCATAATCGTTATCACGATCACCACCGGAAATATTTATTGGCATTGTTTCGGGGAGGCATCCGTCGGCGAACAAATAAACGTAAAAATACGCTATTGTAATAACAATTTGTTCAGAAACGGGTTATGGAATGAAGCAGCACTAAATAAAGAAAATTTCTGTCGTTCGCAGAAGCGATGTGCGATCACGACAATGATGATTGTCAGCATTTTTATATGTTCTTGATTGGAAATCTTATTTATTAATTTTTCTTACTTAACATTACTTATTTTAAATTCATTTATTAATAATAAATGAAAATTAATAATAATAAATGAGGCCATTAAAAATATGATAAATGAATCGATACAAGCAACCTGATTAAAAATAAAGATTAGAATACTGTTTTCACTAGTAAAATAGAATTTTCAAATATTTATTTATTAAAACTAATGGAAAAAAACCAAATCAAAATTATGAGGTGCCAACGACGCGGCAATAATCGCAAGATATGAGGTGGGTCTGCAGAGGCCCCTATATATGTAAATATTTGAAGCAGTTGGTGGTAAAACCACAGTCGTCCACAATATCTGAAGATGCAAGCATTCAATCGATAGGAAAAGTGTGAATTAAGTATAAAATTTAAAGATCGGGAATAAACGTCACAATCAACAGAAACCTTGAGAAAGAAACATTGAAACAAATAGCAAAAGCGACAGTAATATTAAAGTACTGGTGAGATAGTATTTGAAGAAATAAAAATAGGAGCATTAAAAGTAAAGTCTGAATCTAAACAACATATAACCAACTCTTACCATATGTTATAACAACAAGAGCGAATACGATAACTGAAATGGTTTTGAGAAAAAAGGAAATACGAACACTGAGGTCGATAGAGGGATGATACAACAATGTATGATGCATAAAGGAATGAGGTAATAAGAGACGGGTGTGGGATTATAGA
Source organism: Cetonia aurata (assembly GCA_949128085.1). NCBI lineage: Eukaryota > Metazoa > Arthropoda > Insecta > Coleoptera > Scarabaeidae > Cetonia > Cetonia aurata. Next base: position 9,254,303 of record OX421885.1, read on the forward strand.
CGTAGTAAATTTAGAAGAATATGGAATTTCTTCACTTTGTGTTGGTATAACCCTAATGTTTACGTCGGACTCCGTTTTAAGTTTGACATTCTTGCAAAGTAAGTGTGGCAGGTGAGCAAATAATATACTTTTATGACATGATAAATTAAAACAAAGTTTTGACTGAAAGAAATTTTGAATAATTTTGTTTGCTTTTTATTTTAACTTATTTTAACTTTACAGAATTCAGTAGTGAATACATTGTTATTGACATAGAGTGATCGGTATAAACATAGCAACAAATGCAAAAAAGTATTACAATATGGTTATCTTTGTTTGGAGCGTAACCACTAGTATGGCGGCAAATTTGAGGAATACTGAAAAAATTCATTGTTCGAACGAAATAGTGCATTAAGAACGAGTTCATCAAATCAACGAAAAAGATGATACTAAATGACGAAGGAATTTATTGGGTAATAAATTATTTATTGTATTAATGAACAAAAGTCATTGAAAATGAAATGATGCTTGATTGGCTCAATAAAATATGTTATTGTTGTAATACCAGAATACCAGTTTTATAATGAACGTTATCAAGAATACTACTGTGGAAGAGATCATAAACTATTTAGAAGTGAAAAATTTCCCTGATATAATGTGTGATAATATGAATTCTAAAAGGCCAGACATCTACTCCTCTTTCAGGTTGGGTGTACCACAGAATCGTTTGTCGGAACTTAATGATCCAAGTATCTGACCTTTGGGAAACTACGTTAATAATTTTTTCTGGAAGATGAAGCTTCCGGCAGAGACGAAATTGTGAAAGACTTTGATACATGTTCTTTTTCATTATACCATCAAAACGTACAGTGTATAACAACTGCATATATGGGTGTGCAAGTTGAAGTGGGAAGAAATTGTAAATTTCTTTGTATCACTGAACACTGGCAGACAGAGGAAAATCTAAAAATTGTATGGTCCCCTAGGTACGGTATTAAGTCAATTTACTGTCGCAAATATGGTGCCCGTGGTGGATCTGCAATTTACATTTCCACTGACGTAACCGCTAACGCGAATGTAGAAATTAAAAAACTGGCATTAACGATTGGTTGATTGAGGCCGTTTATGTGTTATCTATGTCTAAAAACACTGTAAGGGCAACTTTCTTTTGATGTAGGCTCCTTTCGAGTCCTCCCACCAAACTATGTAGGGCAGCCTCTCCTGATTTTCCCATCTGGTATGCCCATTTGCAGAGGAGGCAGAGAAGATCTAGCGAGTGCTCCTTCTGTAATATTGAGATGTTTAATTTTTTCCATAGTCTTCAACATGAAAGATGTAAGACAAATTGGTCTGAATGATTTGTAATAACCCTTATTACAACTAACGGCGTACCACAAGTTAGCATACTAAGTCCTTTACTATTTATTGTCTACTTCAATGATATTTATAATCTTAAGCCCACCTGTGCCATAAATAACTCCCTAACAATAAATTACGCGGACGATACTACTTTTGTTAATAACTGGTAGTACACTAAATGAAGTTATTCATTTAGGCAGCGCTTATCTAAACGCAATTGAGAAATGGTTAATCACTAACAATCTTAAAATTAATTACAATAAATCAAATGGCATCTTCTTCAAAAGTAACAAATGCCAAACTTTCCCGAAAACTGTGAATATTAATAACTGCGAGTACCCTGTCCGCACTTGCGTGAAGCTGCTGGGTTTTACAGGCGACGAACCCAGAAAATGGAAGGATCACGTTAATGTATGTTGCAAAAAACTATGTAGTTATTGCTTCGCGATTCGTCGACTTAGAGATATGGTAAGTTGGCATGTACTTCGTGCTATGTTGCGGCTACTCAAACATAAAATAGGGGATCGTTATTTGGAGTGGCTGTAGTAACCTGAATAGATTTTTGTTTATACTGAAAAAGATTTTACGAGTGATTAATAAACTCGGATACAATCAGTCTTGCAGAGGATTCTTCAAACTAAATAATATTTTCACTGTATATGCATTTCTGCATTTCTATATTTGAATTGCTGATCTTATTTAAAAATAACGAGTATTCTACAAGGTTTAAGACCGATTACCGCTACCCTAAGCATCGACTTACCCTAAGTGAGAACAATTTAGAATATAATGGCCTGAGGTTCTATAATAAATTGCCATCACATATTAAAACTGTAAAAAAAATTGTAAATATTTAAAAAATATATATACAGATTGTTACTAGAAATTGAGCCATATAATTTATAAGAGTTTCTAACCTCAAATATATATTTATTTCAGTTTTTCATTTGATGTCTAGACCTTTTCTATTTGTTTTTGTATTGAAATACTGCAACAATAAAGCTATTCTATTTTATTCTATATCATTGCATAGATACATGAAACTATAAAAATAATTGAAATAACCTGCTTATTTTGCTCAATGTGCTATTAGAAAGATAAGGAAACAAACCAAAATAAAATGCATTTCTTTGAGGCATTAATATTTAATTTAGTGGTTATAAACAAGTAATCTGTATATCTATGTACTGAAAACTGTAACTAAACTAAATTCTGCTCGTTAGTTTCTACATTTTCAAACATATATTGATTTTATATTGAATAAAATGTAGAAATTCCTTTACACCCTAAATTCTACTCCATTTTTAAATCTGCCTTAATCATTTTAAAAGTTACGCAAAACGATGTAATTTTTCTCCACTTAGGTACAATAAAACTCTTTATCTGCAACATTTGTCATCTGTCTTTTCATTCTGCAAACGTTTAGTAATTACGGCGTGCGATGTCCCAAATATAAACGCTATGTCGCTATGTAATATCAGAATGATGAGATACTGTAAAACTGCCACAAATGTTGCCTAATATGTCTCCACATATGCAGAGCACCGTACTGCAATTATACTCACATTTATTAGCGATACTAACTGGCTTTTAAAAATTGCTCCTTTTTTTATGGGATACTAAAGTAAACTTTTAATTCAATATCGTTAAAATGCAGGATGTCTAATGTTCTTCCCGTACTCACACTCTATTTTATTGGTTAAATAATGACTACGTATCATTCAGACATACTACGGAATATTAAGCCTTTCAATTTATGCTGTAAATACGATATTTTCCTAAACCTTTCATATAAATACGCATATAAATTTGAAATTAATGTATGTACGCTGTCGAAGATATATTACACACTCTCTTCATTTAAATGAATTAAATTGATTCTAATATGTGCGCTATCTAAATATCTAATAGTTTTTGATAACTAAAAATAAATCCATTAACTTTGAGCTCGCTCGGACTTGCAGCTATAAATTTGTCTTGTTTTCATAGGGTGCACATCTATCACTACCAGATGGGCGTAGAGTGAATAATCAATTATAGATCCGATGCCGCATGTGACTACCATGTCAGTGCTTAGAAAAAAAGCAACAAGATTCTGCATCATCCACAATATTATTAAAACGAGCATTGCTGTTATTCAAAACTGCGAAACCTTCAAATGGCGATTGCGTTGAATTATAGTAGGGCAATATGAAAGTTTTATGCATTAGTGGTAGCCAGAAGTAACCAAACCCATTAACAGATGAAAGCCGTCCCTTAAATCGATTGCTGCTTCCCGTTTTCTAATCCCTATGCTTACATACATATGTATGAATCTACGTGTACCTCTACATGTATAAACACTAGTTATGTTTATATATAGACCGCCCTCCTAATTTGGAAGCTTTGCTCATAGTTGTTGCTAGTCTTGACATTGAAGAAGCGATTCTTTAGAAAAGAATGTATTATCAATAACGACAGGTTTTGTATCAAATTTAGACGGTTCATCTTTTAAGAAATATTCAAAGGTTAAACGAACAATTCCTGAAAACGATATGCTTATTAATTTGTTTTTATCTTATCGCTTCTAACTAATAAGTAGTTTGACAAAACAAAATAGAACTTTAAGCATGGAGACTATCACACTGTTGGATATTCCATGTCAACATAATATCATTATTATTTTCCGGGAAGACTTGACTGACTTGATGGAAACTTACTACATATTTCTAGATCTACGGCTGCTACTACGCACATCTCGGGTGCAGCCACTTTTATAGTAACACTCCATAAAGCCTAATCTCCGCTTACTATGAATCGAAATGCTAGTTTAGATACGTTAACGACACCTTTTTAATCTGGCCATGTGGATGTGATTTCTTCGATACTGTTCTGACATTGATTAATTTCCATCCTGTAGTTCCATTAAATTCACCATGGAAGTCGAGTTAGACAGTATTTTTCTTTTCTTGGATATCCTGGTGAATCGCTCTGATGATTCGCTCTGCCTTAACCCATATACGGCTAAGATATTAAAACGCTCCTAAAACAAGAAATTACTTATTTCCTCTAATAAACATAGATCGTTCAATATAAAATAACCACAAAAATTCATTTATTAAATTTGGCAAGAAATAGCATGACACGTAAACGCATCGCTAGCCGGATCTGAGCAATATTAATGTCATGTCCAAGGAATTACTAATGGTAGAACGTAATTTATTTATTGTAAAATGTTTCAAAACATTTGGCGGAACATGGAAATTACGTCATTTGCACGTGTATATTGTTGTACTATGACACTCTACATCTTTTAGTTTTCATAACTTCTTGAATAACACGCCACGTAACTAGTAGATTACTTGTTTTCTTGACCTTAGATTTTCAAAAGCCGAAGAACAGTATACGATTTGTAATCAAGGTGGAATAATTTCTTTTGATGTAGAAGATTATAAATTTTCCAGGCGTTTGTAACAGCGCTGCTAACGCCATTAGAAAACAATGGGCACTTTTTGCCCACAATTCTGCTAGGATAATTTGCTATAGCACTACCGTGTATATCTACCCCTTTAATGTGATTATTGTATTCCGAAATAACTGCAGGTTGATTTATATGTATATATAATTTTTTGTTTGTGGTTATATCGCTTTGTTGTCTTCAGCGGTTGAACATTGTAACAGTTGCTTATCACTAGAGTACAATAGATTAATCATGCCATCAAATAAATGATGTACTATCAGTGCTTTCATCATGGACGCAACTCTATGATCCTCGTTGCTCCTTGGTAATTAATTTATTCATCTTGAGAAGACCATCTAGTGTTTCATTGGAGCGTATTGTACCGGTGGCGGAATATCCTTTATCTGTTAGTACAGAAATTAATCTGTATGATGAAAAAAGAAATGTGGAGGAATATCTGTGTGTACCATTTGCTTCAATCACTGACAGCAAATTGAGAACAACTTCTGCTAAACTCGATAGGTTTTCCTTTCAAGTACATCTTACATAAGTGCTTTCAAAAATAAGGCACCATTAATACAAAGAGCTTTGCAATATCCAAACCTAGTTCTTCATTCTAAGAGCTAGCTCATGTTACTGAAACTTGAATCTAGAAGAATTATAACATGCGCGTTCAATTATATAGTGAAAATTTTGTTCAAACACAACATCAAAACGGTTTTTATACGTAACTTGTGTATCTATTACTACGCTACAGTCCTTGCATATCTTTACTAACTGTAACTGTATTCAGTTTGCATTATATTTGAAATAAGCTATATTCCAATATGGCAGTAGTGCGTTGTCCTAAAAATTAAGAAGCTAATGAGATATTTATAACCTCAGATTATCTGATCACCTCGGTGTGGGGATTAGTATTGTGCCTCATCGTGCCGAGCAAATAGCGACGCGGGGTGGACGGGTGCAACCCATAACGCAGCGCGGATTGTATCACTTCTATAATTTTGTTAACAATATTAATTGGAATTTTATGGATGACTCAGAAATGGACATTCAGGATAAGTGTAACATGTTTACTTTCTATTTGCAGAGTGGCATGGATGTTGCATTTCCTATATCTGAACGCAAGGCTGGAGGTAAAAATAACAAAATACTATGGTTTACCGATACATTAAAAATAATGCGAAATCAACTGCATGCTTTGCATGATATCTCGCAAAGAGACCATTCATATAAACCCCTATATAAAAGTTTCCGTTTGAATTATAACAAAGCGATTAAAGAGGCAAAATTAAAGGCTAATGAGAATTACATTGTAAATTCTGGCAATAGGTCACGCGCAATGTGGAATGTTATCAATGGCCACTGTTCTTCGACGGTTGATGTCAAAACCGATATCACTCCTGACAATTTTAATGTTCATTTCGCCACTGTGGCGGAGAGCATTATTGAAGCTTTACCGACTGCTAATAATGATTACCTCTATTATTTAAAAAAATATGAATATAGTGTTAGCGAGCCTTTCGTTTTTGGCGATGTCACTTTTAATGAAGTGAGAGATATTATTCTTAATTTAAACAACTCACAGTCTAGAGATGTGTACGGACTTAACTCTAAATTAGTCAAAACCGTTTGTCACATTATTGTAATTCCTCTGACTAAATTATTGAACATGCTAATTAAAGCTTCTGTTTATCCCGATGCATGGAAGAAGTCACGTGTTTTACCATTGCACAAGAGTGGTTCGCATGATACTCTTGATAATTTCAGACCTATTGCAATTGTTCCTGCATTGGGTAAAATTTTTGAGAAAATTATTAAATCACGTTTTATGAAATATCTCAACGATAATAATATATTGAGTGGGGCACAATATGGATTTAGACAGTCTCTATCAACTATGGACGCGATAAATGACTTGATTTCCTTTATCCAGGTTGGTTTTGAATCGAAAGAGTATGTTCAGGCTGTTTTCTGTGACCTGTCGAAGGCTTTTGACTGTGTCTCCTCCTCCATTTTATTGGATAAATTGCGCTATTACAGATTCTCGCCGCAGGTGGTGAACCTGATTGGCTCTTATCTCTCTGACAGGACGCAATGTGTTACTGTGAACGACATGTCGTCAAATTTAATAAGTATTAACCATGGTGTGCCGCAAGGCTCAGTTTTGGGGCCAGTTCTATTTTTAATATATATTAATGACATTTCTAGTTGCTCCCCCAATGTAAAGTTCATATTATACGCTGATGACACAAATCTGCTAGCGAGTAGCAAGGATATTCAAAGTCTTGCTGATAGGATGGAGGAGGCGCAGTCTTGTGTTGGTGATTGGTGCGTGGCGAATGGACTAACTCTGAACGCAGTGAAAACTCAATCGCGTGTTTTTACACTCCGTTGCCTTGATGGGGCGGATGATAGTCCGGTAGCCTTCTTGGGAATATCGTTAGACTCGAGATTGCTATGGCAGCCGCATGTGAATAAGATTGCCACATCTATTACCTCGGCGATTTACTTATTGAGAAATATGAAAGATTTAGTCCCCATCAACGTACTAATGTCGGCTTATTTCGCTTATGTTCAGTCGCGCATGTGTTATGGCATTGTTGCGTGGGGGCACTCCGCTGCGGCGGAGAGAGTTTTCGCTTTACAGCGACGCGCCGTGCGACTGTTAGCAAACCTGGGTTATAGAGAGGATTGCAGAGGGGCCTTCCGATCACTTAAAATACTCTCTTTTCCTTCACTGTATATTTACTATAATGTTGTATACGTTAAACTTAATTTGGATCGATACTCTACCTCTGCTGAGTTTCATAATTATGATACTAGAAACAACAAAAACTTGTGTTCAAAATTCAGTAGGCTCTCTAGGACCCAGACAGGCATCGACTTTTTGGCACCTAAATTTTTTAATAAATTACCTACTGAGGTTAGAAATTTAGAATTATCGGAATTTAAAGTAAGCTTGAAGAATTATCTGACCAAAAAGGCCTATTACGATTACAATCAATTTTTGTGTGATGTAATTTTACTAAGTGATTTTGTTTAACTTGTAAAGTGTTTGTGTTTTTTTCTCTTTCTTCTTGACATGTGCAACCTTTGGACAGCATCAATAAATTATTATTATTATTATTATTATTATTATTATTATTATTATTATTATTATTATTATTATTATTATTATTATTATTTTGACATGTGCTCAGTTGTATTTTGAATCAGCTTGCATCCAGTATTAATCACAATGTAAGAAGAACCATACTATATTAGTGATGTAAGATTTCGTTACTTTTCATTACTTCTACCTAAAAAATTACTTTCGTTGTTTGAATTCGTTTGATTTCGATCCTTTGATTGCTATCATTATTTTTTATACTTTCGATACTTTTGTTACTTTCGTTACTCTCGATACTTTCGTTACTCTGTTACTTTAGTTACTGCTATCGAAATCAAATCTGAGGTATTAACAGCACCCAAAATTTATTTATACTCTTGCATTTTAATATATAAGGTGTCTGTAAAAGGTCTTTACACACGCCTACCACATATTCCTTAGACCAAAATAAGCCGATTTAAGGAAACTTATCTTAGTCCAAAGTCGCTTACTTTGGGCGCTATGCGGCCTTAAAGTTAAAATTTTGAAATGGTTTTTTTTATTATAAATTCAAAACGGCTTACGCGATTTTAATAAGATTTGGCATGGTCAGTTAGTATTATTGGACGAATGTTTTGAGAAAATTTCAAGAAAATACTAATACCGGAAGTGAATGTAACACGCATTACCATTATGAAAATTAACATAATTTTTTTTGCTGTCTATAGTAGAGACACGAAATAATTATTATTCGATAGAGTATTCAAAAGCGATCAAATTATGTCTCTTGTAAAATTTTCTTATTTTTATTCGTTTTCGAGAAAAACGAAAAAAAGTGCTTATGGTCGTGCGTTCGAAAAAAGCTTAAAGTAATTCAGTCGCCTATAATTTCTATCATCAACAAATAAATTTTGCATGGCCAAATAATAATAGTGTCAAATCTAAAATACCATAAACCTTAACTTTTCGTGATTTATCATAGCCTTACAATACACCAATGCAGAATATACCGATATGCTATTGGTATTTGGATTTTGTGAAGGAAATACTCGAGAGTGTGTTAGGGTGTATTCTGAAAGGTTTCCAAATCGTCGAATACCAAGTCACCCAACGTTTGCTGCCGTTGAGCGACGTCTTCAGGAGACCGGTCGCTTTGCTCCTGCAACCTCTGACTATGAAAGGCAGCGTTTTGTAAGGGTTCCTGAAGTTGAAGAAGCAATTTTAGAACGTGTTGAAGAAGATCCAGAAATAAGTACTAGACGAATAGATAGGGAAGTAGGAGTATGTAAAGATGTCGTTCACGCAGTAATAAGAGAACAGTGGCTATATCCATACCATAAAATAGCAGTTCAAGATCTTTTAGAACATGATCCCGAAATGCGCCTGGGTTTTTGTCGCTTTGTTAATGGCAAAGAGAAGCAGATTTAAACTTTGGCAACACTATTTTGTTTACAGATGAAGCTTGTTTCACAAGAAGAGGGGTAACTAATTTCTATAACGAACACGTTTATGCAGTTGAAAACCCGCATGCCATAAAGATAAATCATTTTCAACACGAATTTAAACTTATTGTTAATGTGTGGATTGGAATAATTGGAAATTTTGTTGTTGGTCCTGTTATTCTTCCACAAAGAGTAACGGGAGACATCTACTTGCAATTTTTACAAAAACATTGCCAGATTTGTTAGACGATTTACCTCTACAACTTCGGAGAGATATGTGGTACATGCACGATTGAGCTCCACCACATTTTTCAGTAGATGTTCGAAACTACCTAAATCAAGTATACCCAAACAAATGGATAGGTAGAGGTAATGACGCTCCTGTAAATTGGCCTCCACGTTCTCCAGACTTAACTCCCGCTGATTTTTATGTATGAGGACATCTTAAGTCTGTGGTTTACAAGACACCTGTGGCTAATGAAGCACAACTATGGCAACGTATTCAACATGCCATAAGTGACCTTAGAGGTGATGGAGAAATTTTGCAAAGAGTACAGTTTAATTTCCTTCGTCGTATAAATCTTTGTATGCGTGTAAATGGAGAACACTTTCAACAGTTTTTGTGACATATTTATTATTTGTGTTCATGTTTCAGTTATTTAATTTTGTTAATAAATTTTGGGTAAAATAACCTGATGCGAATTATTAAAATACAAATTTCGCAAAAACCATTAGAGTAATCAATTCTTATAAAGAGTGCCGTTTTTGTAGTAAATACGTTACCCAGAATCTTCGAAACCGTGAACTTTTACTAAGCCTATTCGTTTACCTGTAGTCTTTATTTGAGCAGTAGATTTAGTCATGCGAAATTCATTTGTTTATGATAGAAATCATAGGCGACTGGATTACGTTTTGCTTTTTTCGACCGTATCACCATAAGCACTTTCTTTCGTTTTTCTCGAAAACGAATAAAAATAAGAAAATTTTACAAGAGACATAATTTGATCGCTTTTGAATACTCTATCGAATAAAAATTATTTCGTGTCTCTACTATAGACAGCAAAAAAAATTATGTTAATTTTCATAATTGTCATGCGTGTTTCATTCACTTTCGGTATTTGTATTTTCTTGAAATTTTCTCAAAACATTCGTCCAATAATACTAACTGACCATGCCAAATCTTATTAAAATCGCATAAGCCGTTTTGAATTTATAATAAAAAAACGATTTCAAAATTTTAACTTTAAGGCCGCATAGCGCCCAAAGTAAACGACTTTGGACTAAGATAAGTTTACTTAAATCGGCTTATTTTGGTCTAAGGAATATGTGGTAGGCGTGTGTAAAGACCTTTTACAGACAGCCTGTATATTGTCAATGAAACGTCACGTTTATATAATCCGCTAGATCAAGAGAATCAACTCATATATGTACGTTAGGCGCATATTAGACTATAAAAGTTTTTTGACAAACATCTTTTGTAAAACTTTTACTAAAACTTCTTTTATAAAAGATATTTTACCATCAAAGGTTTCTATATTACCTAAAATATTTTATAAAAGTTTTATAAAATATCGGTTCGAGAGGTAGGTATTTAATTATTACCCGTCATTTTTGAAGCGCATTCGTTATTGTAGAAGAAAAAGTAAATGTGATTTTTATAAGTTTGGGCTTTTTCCTATCGGCTTCAGAAACGACGACACTTAAATCTTCAGGGATGTCGAAGATATCGGTTTTAATTACTACTGTCATGTCGTCCTACCGATGCACTTCAGAAAATTAACGGTAATTTTTATGTAAAGATTACAAGCCATTTTTGAAGGAGATGGAAAAAATGAATGTGATTTTTACAAGTTTGAGGGTTTGTTTATCGACTTCAGAAATGACAATATGTAAATCTTGAGGGATGTCGAAGATGATTGAACAGGGTGTTCTCAAGGTAGTGTTTTGGGACCTGTTCTGTTTCTGATATTTATTAATGATATAACTCACTATCTGAGAAGTTTTAATTTAGTAATGTATGCTGATGATACCTGTTGTGTCTCATCCGGATATCAGTGTAAGTGAGAATAATGCTAATTTATTGTTGAAAGAAATGCACAAGTGGTTTTCTCAATGTTCTTTATTTTTGAATGCGGAAAAAACTAAATACATGATTTTTCATAATATACATAATAAACCGGTATTTAATAGTTATGTTTTTTCACAGAATATTGAAATGGAACGTGTCCAGCAATTGGAGTTTTTGGGACGATAAATTATCGTGGAACACTCACTGTAATAATTTAATAGCTAGACTTAACTCATTGTGTTACCAAGTACGTAATTTAAGAACTATAATAGATTTTAATGTTTTATAACCATTTTACTATGCCAATAAACATAGTAGATTGTCCTATACGGTAGCATTATAGGGGGTATCGTCGCATAGTCAGGGTGTATTTGTAGCACAGAAGAGTATCATACGAAGTATGGCAGGATTAGACAGGAGGCATTCATGTAGACCATATTTTAAGAAGTAGAACATTGTACCCTTGTCAGCAATATTTAGGTATAATATGAATTGTTAATTTTAGTATTCAGAAACAAAAACGATTTTTTATGTCATAGTGACGTTCACTCTCATAATACTAGAATGAAATCTGATTTTCATATACCACAGTTTAATTCTGAATTAGTTAAAAAGTCACCACGAATTTTAGGTTTAACAATTTTCAACGCTCTACCTCAAGATATCAAATGCATAAGTAGTAAGCTATCTTTTAAACGTGGAATTAAAACATTCCTTCTCCAAGACTATTTATACTCTTTAGATGAGTCTTTCAAATTATGTGATCAGTGTTTATAGTCCTTTGTCTTTTATTGTATTGTGTTATCATGTTATGTAATTTGTAATTTGTATACTGACTTATATCAGACATTTGCTAAAATTATGTTTTTCAGAGTTAAAATACTAAGAAAAACATTTCCGTCATTTCGGTTCTTTCCTTCTGTTAGTTTCGTTAATTTTGATACTTTTGGTACTTTCGTTACTTTCGATACTTTCGATACTTTTGATACTTTCGTTACTTTAGTACCGAATACTAAGTAACGCATACTCATTTTATTTACATCTCTACACTATATACTAGCAAATTATGCTCCATTGCTTTTGTGTTTCAGTGTGTTATTTATTAATAAGAAATAAATTATACTGAACGATGGCCTATAACCTTCATAAGGTATGAACTACGTCAAAATCAAAAACATAATGTAGAACAGATGTAATACGTGTACAGCTTTGAATCTTCAAATATTATAGGATCAATTACACCGGCAACCCCATTACTTTCATATTTCAGGCATGTATTTTTAAAATAACTCACATACTTGTTTCCTACTTACATCCTTCATAATTGCTAGTGCTTTGTGTCTTCCAGCAGTTGTGCTTCATTTTAAATCATATCCTCTTTTTACTTTGACATAATACATTAATTCAGAAATAAAGTATACGTAATTATATATAATTTTACGTACAAATCACGGTCGCAAAAAGGTAGTATAAAAGACACAAATAATTGTGTGTCATCATAATATTTTACTCAAAATCGTTATAGTATTTCTCCTTGCGTTGAACAATATAATTACGGCGGGACAAATATTTCAGGCTGGCGCACCAGTGAGAAACACAGAGCAAGTATTTTACCTTAGCACGACAAAAATTACTCAGTTAAGGAGATTGCAAGGAATGGCAAAGATTCGTCATGTCATTTTTTAATACGTGTATGCAGCTATCTAGCCAGATTATGCAGTTATCATGAAAAAATATTAACAATAACTAAACTAAATCTTATTTAATATTTCGCTGGTGCGGTATGGCTATATACATACATGTATGCGAAAGCAATAATATGTAGTTATGTATTTTGGTTAGTAAAATTATGAAATTTCAGCAGTAAATATGAAATACTTTTAACCGGAAACTGCTGTTTATGATAGAAGACATAAATATTTCAACCTATTTTTAACATATTCACTTCGAAAATACGAATTTATTCTAAAATTAAAATCGGAAATCAAACGATTTGTTATGCAAAGACTGCTGCAAGCGTCACCACAGCACACCGTTTAAAAATTGTAGGCGTTCATTTTATTACGCAAATGAGAAAATTTACGTTCAGTACGATAGTTCTAGTATTTATAAACATGTAGGGATCAAATGTCAGACAAATTGTATTTACGTTTAGATTAAAAGGTTCCTGTCTACACATTGTTAAATTTAGATTATCAAAAAATAGGGATTTATTTTATGTAGTATCTGTTTTTCTATTGAAAATATGCTTTACATCGAAAAATCTAACAGCATTGATTAGTATTAATATAATCAACTACAGATCACTTTGATACTATAAATATGTATTGTTATCTATCTACAGCGATGTAAACTATATAGTTCTTTATACTTATTTGAATTTAATTTTTAGAGGTGAAAACAGTTGTCCAAAATTGACAACGCACCCGCTTGCCAATATTTTTGTAATCTGATAAAAAATAATAATACACTGATAAAAATTAGTGTAAAGTTACAGCTATTTTACATAGCTGATACTGTAGTATTACGTGACTATTATTGTAACGCCCTAGATACATATTTATTAATGTAAAAATCGATAATTTTTGTATTAATGTAGACGGTAGTGTAAATTTACAGTTTTCGTATGATAATCTTGACAGCTGTTACAAACTGCAGGAAGTAATACGTGAATGATTAATTCTTTTTTCAGTAATGCGTATTTTTACATGCCAATTGTATTTTTACATATGAATTTGAAACACCGCTGCACGTCAATTTAACTTACTAAAAGGTGATAGTGTTATACATTAACATTATCACAATTGTTACAAACCGCGATTAATAAAAATTACTTTAATTTTAACTATAAGTACGCAACTATAGATAATTTTATGTTATCATTTCATAAGGCTTGTCCAGAGTCTCTACAATTTAACATACTGTCGTTTAGACAATAAAGAACTGTTTCCCTGGTTACCGGTTATATTTTTTATTACTTGAAGGTATACTTAATGGAGGATCTGCTCTTGTACTATATAGCGTTAAAATTTTTTTAATGTTAAGAATTCAAATTTAATCGGTACTGAAGTTTTGCTTCATATTTTATCAGCAGATTATTATCATGTTCTTTTTTAACTAAAATTTAGCTTACATCTCTTGCTGGTTAATTTAAACACCGTTTCTTGAAAATTGGTCATGTCATGGTCATGTCAAAATGGCAGGAACGATATATTTGGTTTTAAAATTTTTGGGTTTTTGGAAAATGAAATGAAAATAAATTGGAGAAATTAAACGTGAACGAAGCAAATAAATTGTACTTTTGGTAAACCTATGAAAATTTGGACGTGGTGGAAGGCTAAAGGAAGAACACCATTAGGTGATTTAGTCTTTTTGACATTTGTGTGATGTGTTATGTATGTACATTATATATTCAAATGTCAATAAATTGATATTATTATTATTATTATTATTATATTATTAATAAAACTACTTTCTGAGGGTATCATCTCAAAGAATAGTTACCGTAACTAACATGTCTGTGATAAAAGTGAAGTCTGTGCCAATTATTATAATAATTGTATACTCTGGATTAAAATAAATATTGAATTTGTATTTATGTGAAATTAATGTTTTATTTAGAGTTTAATAAATGGTAATAAACCTTATCAAAATAGAATTACACACCCTTGCCACGACCGGAAGACATTTTAATTTAACTTGATATAAACAAACTGAGTAGAGATTGGAGGTAGTCGAGTCAAAGTATATATATGCAGGTCAACCCATAAGTATACAATAATTTGTTCTTATAGAGTGGTTGGCAAGCTATAATTTCTCGATAGTTGCAAGCCCGTGCTGAGATGCTGTTGCCAAATAATGATAAAATAAGTGTAAATTGAGAGGGATTATCAACCTATAGAAAATATGGAGAATACTCGTATTACTGGCTCAAATTAGAAGTGCGCATTTTGAGAATTATCCCGGCCCGCTCGTTTCTCAGATTGGCCCGGCCCTGCCCGTCACGTTTGCCTGCCCAGCCCGCCTAAGTCCGCCCTTCGGTCCGTCGGCCCGTCAGCCCCTGTGAATCACCGAATCGAAAGTTTATCTTTCTTTAGGAAAACTGTTTTAATTTAAAGAATTACATTTTTTATGTGCAACTGCAAATATCTATAATAAACTTTAGCAGCTGGTAAAGTAAAGTAAAGTTAACATTTATTTTCAAAGATCAGACTAAACATGATATAGGAAACGTCAACAAAAAATAATCAAACTGAAATAAGTGTTAATGGAATATTTGAAATAGTAACTAAATAGTATGCGAATAATAATAAAACTAACTAAATAAAAACAAAAAAAGAAAAATGAAAAAATACAAGTAGAGTGATAGTTAAAGAAGATAATATATGAAAATTTTAGAAAAAGCTAAACCCATTGTATTTTGAACTGCAAACTTAAAGTAAAAAATGAAAGGTAAAAATTTAAATATAGTAACATTAACGCTGATGAAAATAATAATAGTACAACAATAGTAATAATGATAATACTAATAATAATAAAAATAATGATAATAATTATAATAATAATAATAGTAACATTTCTATCAAGAGCAATTCCAAAAATTTATAGAGAGTGAAGACAATTAAATAAGAAGAATCTCAGATTAAGATGAAGCACTTAAGTAATTCTAAAATTTATGAAATCCTGTAGGGAGTAAAAAGCATTAACTACTAACAGATCTCGCAAAGATCGTTTAAAACGCCAACGGCTTAAATTTTTCCAATGGGTAGGAATTTTATTATATATTTTGATAGCAAGAACCTGTGGGGACTGCTGATATAAGGTTAATCTAGACCTAGGTGTGGCTATGTCACTTCTATGTCGGGTGTCGTAATCATGTTTATCTTTATTAAGTTGAAACTTATAAAAATTGTCGTGAGCATAAAGAGCAAGCTCAAGAATAAGAATACACGGAAGAGTTAATAATCTGTAACTAACAAAAACTGGTCTGCAAGACTCAGTGGCTTTTAAGCCGGTTATACAACGGACAATACGTTTCTGGCTGATAAAAATATCTTTGGCCATGGTTGAATTTCCCCAAAATATAATCCCGTAAGAAAGTCTGCTAAAAACATAAGCGTAATACACACCAATCATCTGCTGACGCGTTAAAATTGGCTTTAAGTTTCTAAATAAAAAACAAAGTGAATTTAGTCTGGGTAGTAGACTCTCACAATGGACTCTCCAATTGAGAGATCGATCTACCCATACTCCTAAAAATTTAGTATAGTCTGTATTTGTAAGCTGTCTGCCACCCAGTGACAAGTTTAGGTAAAAACCTGGCGCAGGTTGAAGCTGATAGGGATGAAAACGTAAATAAATGCTTTTATCTTCGTTTACAAGAATCCGATTCATTGAAAACCAAGTAGCTGCATTACTCAATAAATTATTACAAGTGTCAGTCAAAATCGGACCATCTTTATCTGTCACTACTAAAGCAATGTCATCTGCATATAAAGTAATTGTAGCTTTGTCTAAGTTCAAAGGAAAATCGTTAATATATAGTAAAAAAAGTACAGGGCCTAAAATTGAGCCCTGAGGAACACCAACATTAATGGGCAAAACTTCCGAAGCAAAATTTTTGAAAGCAGTAATGTTGTTGTGAAAAATATTGACATATTGGTTTCTGTTTCGCAAGAAAGACTCAATCCAATTAAAAGCAATCCCTCTAATGCCATAGGCCTGCAATTTATTTAAAAGAATGTCATGAGAAACACAATCGAATGCTTTACTCAAATCTAAAAAAATACCGACTGGATAGCTACCATTTTCGACTGAAGCTATAATTTCATTAATAAAAGTGTTTAAAGCAGTAGAAGTAGAGAAATTTTTTCTAAAGCCATGTTGGCAATTAGTGATAATATTAAAGTGAGACAAAAATGCCTCCAGTCTATCTAAAAAACAATATTCAAATATTTTTGAGAAACAAGATGTAAGAGCTACAGGGCGGTAATTGTCTGGTAGTGACTTGTCGCCCTTTTTAAAAATAGGAACCAATTTAGTATTTTTTAAAGAATTCGGAAACTCACCTTGCTCGAAAGATAAATTAATTAAAAAAGTTAAAACCGGCACAATAGCTGTAAAGACAGCCTTTATAACATAAGATGGAATATCATCCGATCCTGCAGAAAACGAATTTTTCAACTTTACGTTTAAAAGATTAGCAAGTTCCGAAAAAGTAAAAGGTTTTAAAAATATAGTTTTGCTTACCAGATTAGGAAGGTCATTGGTTAGAGAACTCCCACTGAATTGGTGGCATAATAGCAGAATAGGATAGATAATTTATATAATATTTGTTATTTCCAATAAGCATACGAATTTCGTTTTGTTATAAAAAGAGTATAACTCTTTCGCTATGAAGTTAAATATGTACTTAACATATATACTTAAAGGTATGCTGGTATTGCTGATTGGTTTCGATCATTTCTGTCTGACCGCGCGCAGTATGTTAAAGTGTCGTTTAGATCCGGAAGTTTATTCTTCTGTTTTACCGACGTGTTTGGGAGTACCTCAGGGTTTGGTTCTGGGCCCAATACTGTTTTTACTTTTTATTAATGACATAGTAGACTTCATTGACTTTTCTTTGTTTTGCAAATGTTCTCCTGGTCGAACTGTGTGAATGGTTTAAACGCAATAAACTTCACATTAACGTTTCAAAAACTTTTTTTACCTTCTTTCACACTTCTCAATCGAGGATGAATTTTGATGTAAATATTACCTTGAAGGGCAACCTATTAAAACGCGGAACTTCCGCTAACCTGCTTGGGGTGCTTTTGGATGAAACACTTAGCCGCTGCCGCCAATTAATATATAGTTTAAATACTACCAGATCCGAAATCTTAAGACAGTATTGAATCACAATTCTTTGGTGACATTTTATTACGGTCGGGTTTTCACCAGAATGTCCTACGGTATCGTCTTTTGGGGCTCTTCACCGTATGCGCACGATATTTTTCTTGCCCAAAAACGAATAATTCGTTGCATCGCAGGCGTAAGTAGCAATCAAACATGCAGACCATGGTTCAGGAAGTTTGGTATATTGCCTGTGCTTAGTGTATATATTTTAGAAACCCTAGTGTATATTTACAAAAATAGCAGTAAATTTCGGCTAAATTCGGATGTTCATTCATATAACACGAGAAGTAGAGCAAATTTCAGACTGCCTCTAAATCGATTTGAAATAACCAAAAGATCTCCGATCTCGGTTGGACTTCGCCTTTTTAACTTGTTGCGCGATGCTATTAAGGGACTACAAACCTTAAAGAGATTTAAATCTGCTTTGCGAAATCTTTTGCTTGACAATTGCGTTTACTAGCTTGACGAGTATTTGGTTATACCAGGGGTACAATAATGTTTAATGTCTTTTGTGTTAATTTATATATCTCTATTTATTTATCTATATTAAACGCCATAATATGTATGTATGTATGTCTGACTTATCCACTATACTTTTGTATTTTTTTGATAAATATATATCTATCTATCTATCTATACATATAATAGGTACCTATTCATATTCACTATGTTTCCCAAAAATTAAAATTTGGTAAGAAGTGCAAATGAATGTTCATTGATGAGGGCATGAAATAGATAAATTCCTTTATAAATGGAATTTATTTTCTCGTTATACAAAATACAAATGTAATATTCAAAAAAATGCAATTTTCTAAGTACAAAATTGTTACGTTAGATTTTAAAATGCGTGTTCGTTAAATTTTAAAGTTTGTCCATTTATTAAATAATAAAATAAAACACAGTGTATGAAAAAATTTAAAATTAAAACTATCCAACATACAGAAAAATTACTGAATTACTATTTGTAATTAAGAAAGAATGGCAGCAGCACCAACAGCTTGACAAAGGTAGCAACTGTCTACCGATGCGTACGTATCAAAATAAAAACGTAAAAAAAACTCAACGTTTATTGACCTACAAACCCAATTATCAAATATCAGTTTATTCGAATTGTACCTATATATGTATTTTCCGTTAATCAATGTAAATGGTGATGCATACAATAGAATACAATGGTTTATTAATATTAAAAACCAGTTACCAAGCAAATTTGGCGTCCTGAAGAAACTTGACGTACTGAGCGAGCTTGACGGACCGAGCGAGCTTGACGGGCCGAGCGGGTTTCACGGGCCAAACGTCTTGACGGGCCGAGCGGGCTTGCGGCCCACAACTTTCATTATAAAAAAGTTCGGTCCGGCCCGTATCTGGAATTTCTCGGCCCGGCTCGCGGGCCGGTACGGGTTACAGCAGGCTGGTTCGCACCTCTAGTTGAAATGAATGGAGGAATTGCTAATTGGTTGAAAGAGCGACACAAAGTATGTTTAATTACTTTGGACAACACGACTGTGAGCTGTTTATTCGCGGCAAACCAATCAGGTTTATCAATACAAAGGATGGATATGTATTCAATTTTGACTTCCATTAGGGTAAACCTCTTACTCAAACAGTGATTATGAGTTTATGAGGCACTGTTTCGTAAGGTTGCCAATCCATTACTGGCCACGTTAGACAAAATACCGAAAAGAGGGAAGCTAAATTCGATGGACATTTATACGCACAATGGATGGACAATTCAGTAGTAGTAATAATCTTTGCATCTTGCGGCACAAACGATCTTGGGCAGACCAAGAGATTTATATTTCATAAAGACATACTATGAACCCACTATCCAGTAATATTCACTATAAACATTACTTATGAACAATATGAACAGAGCAAACGTTCACTAACTTCCTCTATTGGCATCCATTATTTAATAAATAGAAACTTCCGGCTCGAATACCTTTAGAGACTTTCCGGCGGGTTAACCGTCTCTTGTAGCGAATTAGAGAGTTGTGATTTTATTTAGACAAAATAGATGTGTTTGTGCATTTTAAAACAAATTAAATAAGTATTTGTTTGTATTAAATAAGTTTTTATTTTCAATATAAGCAAATAAAATGCAGATTATTACGAAGTAGTTTACAAGAGGGGGACAGATAAGTATATAGTTTTTTTTTTTTTTTTTTTTTTTGCTTTCATGGGCAGGTTTAACCCCGTGAGGCAGCTCGGCCTTAAGACCTATTCTGCCCCCATGATGTCTTAACCCTCTCGACCTGGTTGTACTCGAACAAACAGGTCCGCAAGTTGGTAGAGAGTTGATTTTCTTATAATGGGTTCGTCCAATCGAGCGACCCCTAGACAGCTCCGTCTCTCCCTGTCCACTGCCGGGCAGTCGGCAAGGAGGTGCACAGGAGTTTCTTCTGCTCTCCCACAGTTTCTACACAGGGGAGAGGCCACTCGCCCCATTCGGTGCAAATGCTTATTTAATGAGCAGTGGCCGGTTAGGACTCCCGTAAGAAGTCTCAGTCTGGCCCTGCTCATAGAGACTGCCTTGCGGAGTCTTTCGTCGCCCGGATAAAAACCGAGGATTTTACAGTGTCTCACGCCGACTAGTCCATTCCAAAAGGAGCGGTGGCTAGCAGCGAGTTGAGATCTGACAAAGGCTTTGATACCGCCATAGGAACTCCCGCACAACGGTTCTGGACCCGTGAACGGTAGACCACTGGCGCCTCTAGCTAGTTTGTCAGCAATTTCGTTGCCTCTAATCCCAGAGTGGCTAGGCACCCATCTCAGCGTAATGCTGTGATGCTCCGCCAATTCTTCAAGCTTCCTATGGCACCTCAGTACCACTTCGGAAGCAAATTTGACAGCCTGTAGTGCCCTGAGGGCAGCTTGGCTGTCGGAAAAAATTTCGACCGATCCATTCCCATGCGGGCAGTTTAAGATGCTCTCTGCACAGGTCTGGATGGCTATAACTTCAGCATGGAAGACGGAAGTGGAGCCCCCTAAGCTGATGGCTTCGCCATTCGGTTCTCCATCTCTCCAGATCCCAATGCCTGTGCCATTCGGCGTCTTCGAGGCATCCACAAACCAGCGATGATAACATCGCCTCGGTCTGTGAATGTATGCTTTGGAGACCTCACTGTTGGAAATATCTACGGAGTATTTCCTAGTGAAGCTGAAGACAGGCGGAATCTTGTCCGCCCTAGTGGACAGAGGTACTATCTGTTCAATGTAGTTGAAAATGCTGGTATGGTCTCCAGTTTTACCAGAGAAACCTTTACGCCCGCTACATTTTACTCTGTAAGCTGCCAGGGTAGCTTCTGACCGCAACACCAACTGAAGCGGGGGAAGCCCAAGAATGGTCTCCATGGCCGCAGTCGGCGTCGAGGACATGGCTCCCGTGATGCCTAAACAGGCAATCCTTTGGACCTTGCTGAGCGCGTTTACCGCGTAGCCCAGACTAGCCTTATGCCACCAGACTAACGAGGCATAGGTTATGGAGGGTACAATGACCTTCGTGTACAGCCAGTGCACCATTGCCGGTTTTAGCCCCCACGTTTTACCAAACATTCCTCTGCAGGCCCAAAATGCCTTCGTGGCTTTGTTCGACACTTGTTCAAGGTGAGATTTGTACGTCAGTTTTGCGTCCAAAATAACACCTAGGTATTTAACCTCACTAGAGACCACTATCTTCGAACCGAAGATGGCTGGACACTGTAGTTTTGGAAGTTTCCTCCTCCAAGTAAACGGAACCATTGTCGTCTTCCGAGAGTTTACATTTAACCCTTCTTCTTGACACCATCTCTCCACCAGTTTGAGTGCGATTTGCATCCTCTCGGAAACCACGCCCTCGAACTTTCCGCAGACCATGATGGTGATATCGTCTGCGTAGCCCTGGGCGTGGAAACCCGCCATCCGTAGATCAGAAAGCAAGCCATCCACCACAAGGCACCATAGCAAGGGCGACAGCACTCCACCCTGCGGGCAGCCAGCTGCCACAGTTGCCTTTACATTACAAAGGTTCTGCGAAACATGAACCATTCTGTCTCTTAGCATGGAGCCGATCCACCTCCTTACAGTTGGCTCGACTTTCCATTTTTGAAGCGCCCTTTCCATCGACCGAAAGGACGCCCTGTCGAAGGCGCCCTCGATGCCCAGAAAGGTAGCCAATGCAATTTCTTTGTTTCTAAAGGCTGTTTCTGCTCGTCGAGCTAGCTCATGAATGGCCTGCTCACACGATCTTCCTGTTTGGTAGGCATACTGGTACTCGTGCAGAGGCAAACTTGCCAGAGCCGAATCCCTAAGATGTCTATCAATTATCTTCTCCAGGGTTTTGAGAAGAAATGAGGTGAGACTGATGGGCCGGTACGACTTCGCTTCCGTGTAGGACAGTTTGCTCTGCTTCGGGATGAAGACCACACTGGCCTCTCTGCAGCTGCTAGGTGTGTATCCCAGAGCCAAGGTTGCTCTTAGCAGGGTACATATAACTGGGGAAAGCGGTTCCAGGCCCTGTTGCGGCAGGGCCGGGAAGATGCCATCACTACCAGCCGATTTAAAGGGTTTAAAGGATTCGATTGCCCATCGAATTTTTGGTACTTGAATAACTTTCCGCGCAAGAATCCAGTCCTCCCTCCGTGCTCTTAAGGCAGGTATCTGAGCTGACCTCAGTCCCATACATTCCCCCCCGAACTGGGTTTGAACGACCCTGGAGCCAGGAAAGTGCACTTCCAAGAGATGCTTGAGTACTTGCTCTTCAGTCTCGGCTTTATCGCCATTCGGCTTACTGAGAGACCCAATCTTACAGGGCCCTTCCTAAGTATATAGTTTAATGGTTGTCAATCAAATCTCTTTCATAACCATTACGAACCCTGAAGACACTGGTCTATTTGAGCGAAATTTCAACTAATGGCACCCAATAGTAATAGTTTAAGCCATTTTAGAAGTTGGCCTGTCACAGAGATTAAAAAATATAAAAATCAAAAATGTACAATCGCTACATATGTATATGTATGTGCTTATAGGGGTAAATATTTAGTTTCATTTATGGAGATTTCTGAAAGTCTTCCGCTAAGCTAGAGGTTAAACGTTTCTTTTGAATGAAGTCAAATAATTTCTATATATAATCGGGTAATATATAAATCGAATACTCATATTTTGCGCAAAAGTATTTTGGCGACTGTTCTCTAATACATTGGTGAAATATTATTACAGCCGAACTTGTTTTATATTCCAGGAAGTTCATTATGGATATTTATTACTTGTTTAGATTATATATATTCCTTGATCACCAAATTTAACAAAATAAAATTAATGTGTATGTTTATACAATGAAAAATGAAAAAATATCTCTCTGACCCCGATACAAGATAAATTTTCGACAACCAGCAATTAGTATTAATTCAATATAAATAGATAGGAATGCGCACAGGAATGTAAAAATTCCTGGCGTCCTGTATCCATTTGGACTAAAAGCGGTTCCCGTGATCTTTGGTTGTAGTGTTGTAAATCACAACATTAGAACATATTTTAAGATGATGAAACGCATTTTTTGTGGACGTTTGTTTCAAGATGGCAACCCTACGATTCAGAAAAGGTAGAATAAGGAAGACGAAAACGATTCACCTGTTTTAAAAATAATGCAAAAGTGAATAGAGTACATATGGAAATATTCATACTTGAATAGTGTTTGGTTATGAATAAAAGAGAAAATTAATAGTTTTAGTCACTTCTTAAGAACATCTATGGTCAAAACCAAAATGTTATGTAAATATATACAAATATATGTATTTATGTACTTACATTACATTAAGATTGAACACAATTGTGTTAGGAAAAAAAAATAAGATAACGAAACAATATAAAAATACCTCAGAATTGGTAAATATTACAGTTGTAATTTATTAACCCGGATCTTTATAGGGAATAGAACGAACTCTGCACCTGTTTCTTAAGCGTGACTAAAAGTAAAAGCAGTCCTAATTGATTCTGGCTATTAGGTAGTTGGTAAGTTCGCGTTTCAGTCACGTTCATATGTCATCCATCGAACAGCTCGTAAACAAGTTCCACACAATGAGCACAGAACTAATACAACGAAAATACGAGGATCTGCTATTAACAAACATACTTCCGCCGGAAGATCTCCAAATAGTTTACAATTTCATCAAATTGTGAATATAGGTATAAAAATGTGGTACACATTTCACTAATTCTTACACTTGATGTTACTAAACCTAATCTTATCATGTAATCTATATTATAATTAGGAATTCGTTCTACGATTAGCTATGGAACTCCAAGAGGGATTTCCGAAAAAAAAAGTGCGAAATAATTACTTGCTTGTGTATGATGTGACGAGGTATTGCTACCTATTGTCTGTTACACTGTGGACTTCAAGCAACGTCATAAATGTTGGAAATTAATTTTGATTTATGTCAATAATACAATAAACTATATAATGTCCACGCAGCACCATGATTAATACTTAGTGTAATAAGGGATACTTTTATCCCTATTGTACTTATTATACAGTTTGTCATAGATCAATAATTGGTATGATAAGCCGTGTTTCAATGTTTCATACTTTGACTATTTTATTGTTTATTAACTAGGTATAAGCCGTTTAACTAACTATTTTGGCATCATAAACGGTTCTTAAACGTTTAGGGCGAGAACACTCCATCGTTACTTAATATGTGACACACAATGTTATTTGAGTAAGTAACTATACTTGAGGTATTTATATGGTGAAACGAAAAGGCGACCACTTTGAGTAAAATAGCTTTTGTTTTATTAAGTCGAAATTTTGCTGCAAGTTCAATGATATAAAATAAAAAAAATGTTTACTAAATATAAGTTCTATACTAATTAAAATATAAGAGAGAACCTTCAAGAAATTCAAGTATACTGCTACGAAACTCGTAGACAACATCTTAAAATTTAATTATATTTTTTTCTAAATTAAATAACTGTCTAATTCTATTGAATACCTCAGAGTCACCGGTGATGCTTTTTTATAAATTCACAAATAAACCAAACCCTTATTTACAGGTGGCCCTGGTTGTAAACCTTTCCCCCTCTCAAGTGATTTCGCTCCCCTATCAACGAATAGGATGTCATACTAAATTTTATTTAGTAACTCATGGGACGTGGAGGAATATATCTCCGTTATCAAAGCTCTTTACAACTTTAAATATACCATTTAATATCATTGAATCTATAATGTGTGTGTTTAGTTATCATTCAGTGATGTTTTCCTATCCAATATATCGAATAGACTGTTTAACAAATGGTACTTAATTTATTAGTGTTAGTGTGATTCCATCCAAAATGTTACAAAAAAATAAGCTTTCTACATATACTCTCAGGTGAGTAGGATCATTTACTATATAAAAAATCACTAGAATAAAGATTTCTGTTATCTCAATTCAAACTAAGAACTTAAATCTGTCGTTTTATAAACATAAGTAAATTCAAATTTCCCAACAAAATCTCGCCAAATAACTGTTCATAAATCAATGCGTCAACGCATAGAAATAAAATATAGTGACACAAAAATCATAGATATACCAATATGCAAAGAATCGTCACCAACCTCAAACATACAAATTACTAAAATTTCACTATATAATATGTCAATTAATCACAAATATCTAATCTTGAAATACCTTGTACGTATTTCGAAATAAATAGTTCAAACAGATGATAATATCGCTTACTACTTGTACAAATAACTCCTCCAATGTATGTTTCGAATTACAGAAATCATTTCAACTCTCTTGAGGCGTACCAAATATCAGCAGGAAACCCACAGCCAAAACTCGGCCTCGAATGTTGCCCTTCAAAACTCCAGGATCAAATCAGGGACGATTCCAGACTATCAAATCACTGGTTACATATTATTTGTGCACCAAACATAAGGTACTACCATTCAAAGTAAGTAAATTGAACTATTCTTCTAAATAATCAGATTTCTAACAAATTCCAAATAAAATGGTTCGAAAGATACTATACTTCTCAGAAGATCGAAAAAGAAGACCATTCTCCTTTCCTTTTGTTTTCAACAAACTACCTATTACCAAGGAAAACTCTCCCGGGCAACCCCAAAATAGAAATAGGAATCGTTACCACAGATACGGTCGAATTAAAAATTCCCAACGTCGAACACTAATTTGAAAAATACAAACACCCCGTCATATCCATTACGGTTACGTTAATTAAAATGCAGTGCATGGATACAATATATAATACACTTATATAAGCCAAGTAAAATCAATTTAAATAGTAAACCTTGCTTTGGGTTTCGTAATTCACAGAAAATAACATAGCAATATATTTTGTTGCTACTTTCCCATTTACTAGTGAATAGGCCTAATTGTTAGGAATGCGAAGAGTGTTACCAAGTCATGACATACAATAAATAATTGTACCTAATCAATCCATGCAGTCCTAAGTCTGCTCAATGTAAAACATGGTAAAGAAAACTTTTATTGGCACTTCATAATGGCCTGTGAATTTACCTAACGTTGACATTGCTCCTGAGATTTCTGATTATCCCTTACTGGGTTATAAGTGCGGTGTGATTCCTACTAAATCTGACATATACTTACAATTAAGCAAGAGAGCGCTATCTCACTTAGACCTAAGTAATACCATAAGAAACTCTCCCCAAAATGGCCAAAGAAAGTCATTCAGCATCAAGTATTTAAAACAATTTAATAATTAAATAAAAAATTGAGATATCTGGGAAATGGTAATCACTTTTTTAATTAGCTTTTTAGTTAGCTGATAAGGATCAAATCACGGACATCTATTTGACATATTGTACCAATCCCACTGCAACTTTGCCGAACCCGAAGGAATTCCATACTCCGGTAGGGACCTTTTACGTGCCAAACATCGCATTGACCCAGGACCTACGGCTTTACTTCCTATCCGAGAGGAAGATATGTTCTGATTTTTATCCACAATTAAAAATCACCGCATCAGCCTGGAATCGAACCAGCACCCGCGGGGGGTAAATTTCTCGGGGTACACATTCAAGAGAATAAATATGGAACCATTATTGGGACAGTTTGATAAAAACCTTCCACTCGAAGGCATACATTTTTCAAAGTCTAAGTTCTCAAATAGCGCCAACCGCATTGCATCAGTATACTGAGGTTCAGTCTCGTTTATGCTATGGCCTATTGCTCTGGGGTGCTTCTCCAGCAGCAGAAAGCTCTTATAGCACAGAAGCAGTTTTTAAGAATCCTTGGCGGAGTTTAACCGTCATCCCCCTGCAAACCATTGTTCCAGAGGTTAAAAGCCAAATTCATAGTCATCACTTAAGTAAAACTCATCCTCACCTCATCTAATGCTCATCTCTTGCTCACTCAAGGAAACCTTATCGTGACCTCAATTTTGGTATTCAGAAACATGAGTAAGCATCTTCCTAAGTTGAGAAAAAGATGAGAAGCCGTCGGGTTACCGACGCGCTGTTACGTCAACGTTTGAATGACGTATGGATGACGTTTCGTTCCGTTGAACCAATTGTGTGGCAGATGTGAAATATGAAATATTTGATTTGAACTGGGCTCTGAATTTTATTGCGCTAATTATCCCTTATTTTACCTAAGTATCTGAGAGGGAAATGGTCACTTTCTGTGTAACTTTGTGCTATATAGTCGTGTTCAATATTTAGAAGTTTTTAACGAGATGACTTCGAAAAGAACGTTCTTTACTAGCGATGAGAAAGTTTTTTTAAAAGATCTCATTAATAAACATCGGGGCATAATTGAATGAAAAAAGAAACAGATTGTATAAGCGTTGGGGAAAAGAAGCGAACGGTACATAGAAACGCAATGCCATGCATAATTTTGTAATTGGAGGTATGGATAAACCACGCTGATTTATTGGCTGTTCATTTGGATATGCCAAATCTAATAAAAGATGTTGGATGGTTTGCCTTGAAAAACGGTACCGTTGTAACAGTTCAGTGTTACTATATTTTTCAAGAGGGTTTTCCATATCTCTCACAATATTTCTATAACCAAATCGCGTGTCACAACTCAAAAATATTCATATCAACAAATTCCCAGAAATCATCCATATTCCCCATACTTATAATATATATATACAAAAATAAAAAATAGGTTCTGAGAAATAGGTAAGGAAGATACTAGCAGGCCTTAACTTTTACTCACTCTTGACTCAATTATGAGTCGGATTTGAGGAATAGATGAGTTACTAACTGTTTATGAATTCCGAAACGTGAGAAATCGGCGCTATGAGTGTGAGGTGAGGATGAGGAAGCCTTAAGTCGCGTCTATGAATTTGGCCCTTAGTCTATTGCCACTTCATTGTCTTTATATTTATGAAGCTGTGTGCTATCATCATAAAAATATATATAAATACAAAACTGTAAAGGACATTCGTGATCACTCCACCCGCCATAAAAATGATCTCTTTATTCCACGATGCGATCTAAGCATTACCGACAAAAGGTGTATATTGGAAAGAAATTATGTAATAAGTTGCCAACAACTGAAAAACTAAACATTGTTACAGAAAAGCTGTTACTGTCGCGTTGAAGATTTTCTTTCCACTAGTTTTTAGCAATTCTAAAACTATTATTACTGTATACTTCTTAATTTTGTTTTCTGCTTTTTCTTTTTGTATCATATTGAGTTTAATGTTTGTGTTTATCTTGGCTTTTTGAATAGTTTATCCCTTTTATTTCTCCCTTGTTGACTGATTGTTTTTTTCTTGTATGATACCATGAATCAATAAATATTGTTATCATTATTATGAAGTAAATAATCATTGGTATCGGCAAGAATTCCTCTTTCCATTTAATTCTATTTGAGTTCTATTCAAAAATCTATGAAAAATTGTGAACGTGTATTTTCTTGTTTCCTAATAGAATTAGGAATTAGAAAAGAAAAAAAGTATAAGTTTTGTAATGTAAGTGGGGAACGAAAACTAACGAATTACATGTTTTCGGACTAAGCAATCTAAATGTACCAAAATATATATGATGTTTTATTTAGAGTTTCAAAGCTGATCATATTCCTGGTACAACGAAATGTTATAAGAATGAGATAATCTGTTAAATAGTTGCAACGTGCAATATACGCTATACTAAAAATTCTATTAAGAATATTTATATAAGTGAATATGTTTTGGGTCGGGACCTTTGAACGTGGACACCCGCTATACGTATAAAGCTTCATATTATTTTCCTACTGATTATATTGTTACAAAATGGCGTAGTGTAACCTCATAGCGAGGAAAGAACAGGAATAGTTGCTGTTAAACGGATATACTCGTAAGTGCAATAGGAAAGACAGTTTATTTGCTTATTCACCCAATATGAATTAATTTTACCGGACTTCAACAACAATTGCAATTAGATAAGACACATACATATGTAGGACAAGCAATAAATATAATGTAGTGATCGTTAACACCGCGCCTATTAAATTATCGTTTTCTTAAGTAAACGGTTTACATTATTACTTGGGGAATCCCATTACGACTGCCATAAAGCAATAAACAACACGTTAACGCGGTCACGCGAATTCCTGCTCACTCGGTTACCGATGAAATGAGTATGACATAACGGGTAATTAGTTCCGGCACTGCCCTCGTATCGGCGAGAAGTGATGCGACCCCCGGATCCCTTCTTAATTACTTATCGAGCGACAAGGATTGATCGCGAGAGCCGTGACAGTTGCTGCCCCCGGCAATTACATGATTATAGAGCGATAGCGCGCGCCCTCTACCGACTCACAATACCCGATGATTTCCTTCGCTTTCATTACCCTTATTGTCGACGTTTCTTTGTCGCGACCTCGTCGTTCGCTCATTCTTTTCATCGTCTAAACAAAATGATAGCTTTTCGCACAGCGACACAACGGCCCAAAGTTCCCGAACATAATACAGTTGATAACTTACAACGAGAGAGGCACCATGGTTATTCTGAATTCAACCTGATTCCTAAGATCTGCTCCTATACTTCTCCTTTTCATTTGCGATAAAAGGATTGAGGAAATAGATTGAGAAAATCAAAGGAATTATGGAATACCACAAAAAGTTCAATAACCAGAAAAATACTAGATATATTTGAATTCTTGATGCAAAGGAGAAAAGTTAAAATCAATATAAAATCAATCTTTATAACATTATTATTTGACAGTTAAGATAGGATATTAAATATTTGCTTCAGTTGTGGTAGTATAGTCGAATTTTGCTGCATGTATCATGTTCATGCCATACTAGAAATAGAACAAATTGTCATCAACAAACATCTTTGTAAATACTCAAAATGGTTGGATTGCTTATATATCCTTCTAAAGTTCCAGGAATTTATAAATAATTTTGGCCAAAGCTTATTATAGTTTCCACATCAAAGTGAAAACTTAAAACAACATCAGCTACCGGAATATTTAGCGAAATCAAGAAATAGAATTCACTCCCCGAAATACCAAATAATAATAAAGAAAAATCAACTCTTTCTAAATATGTATCTTGAATATAAGAAATTCAAAATTTGTCATTAAAGATTTTGTTTCCAAAAAAAAAAAGTTGCTGGTATTGTAGGTCCTCTACTGGTGTACCATTGTCGTCACATCATATCCGGTCGGTTCCTGTATTTTCTATATATACAGCCTATAGTTCCCACTTTATCAGGTAGTTGTTGCATATATCTTACTTTTACCACTGATAAATGTGTATTTGATTGTAGATTAATATTCGATCGCTACCCACTCCTTTGCTGTCTACAAAAATATTCTGTGTAGTAGTGAAATTTTTGTAAGTGGCCTAGTGTACTCGGAAATGATTATATCTAAAGGAAAGAAATAAAACACATTTTTCACTTATTGAGCAGAATATTTAATTTGAATAGTGAGTATTAGTTTCTCCAAATTCATCAGGTAAGAATTTGCAGAAAAAGTCGAGTGGCATCAAGTCCGGTGATCTTGGCACCCATTCAAGTAAAGGATTGTTTCGACCATGTACCTATTATTAAAGTTTTAATTAAGCTATTACCTCACCACTACTGCGTTATCCACGGGAGACCCATCTAATTGAACCTTTAAATGCAAGCGATCCAGAAGTGGTAAATCATGTAACGCGTTCCAAAACTCAATTTCTAGAAAATTAATAAAAAGACGGCCATTCAAACTACCATCAAAGAAAAAAGGATCGATAATTCTATTGTTGAGTACCCCGCACCATATATTTATTATATTTGAATATTGTCTCTTTGCGTTTATGATCCACTCAAGATGTCCAGCAGGTGAATTTTTGGACGATACCACTCCATTTGTTGTAAACGTGACTTTGCCACTGAACAATATTTCCCTTAATAAGTGTCTATATTTCAGATATTCTCTCTGGGCCCACAAACAGAATTCCAATCTTCTTTCATCATCTCCCTGTTCAAGAGAATGCAAAAATTTCGGCTTGTCTATCGAGATGCCTTCTATTAATTCTTTGACCCATCTCTTGCCGAAAGAACATTATCGCCAACAAGATGCATTTTAAAATTAGTTGCTCTATCATGACGTCACTATCTAAGAATTTCGGTAGGAGGTAAAATTAAAAGATATCTATGTTTGGAATTCTCATAATTTTGTTTAATGTCATTACGAATAGAAAATATTATTGTTCATTATTTTTGACACTTTATTCCATGATTTACTTCATCAAAACAATGTGATTTTTAATTTTGTCACAGAATTATTAATATGCACTATTTTTTTTATGAAATTTGAAACATGCCCATTTCAGGGTTCACTTAATCTAGTGACGTATCTTTTGTCCTAATATGATTTCTTGCATTTTCATCTCTACACAATTACACTGTGTGCCTTAGTTTTTTATAAAAACAAAAAATGTCAAACTTTATTCAAAAGTACAGTTTTTACGCAGTACAATTTACAAAAAAGTTGGTCCAAATCGGACAATAAATATAAATGTTATGGGGGTGTCCCGCTTTCAAATGGGTCACATTGTATAATAAGTTGTCGGAAGAAAAAAAACTGTACCATAGAACTCATCGTACAAGGAAGACTAAATTAATGAAGTTACCTTACAAAATTGTTACAAAATTGAAAATTTAAATTTTGACTAGATTTGAAAAATAAGCTTTCCTATAGGTAACTTTTTTTTTAATATATATTAAGAATTAAATTTGAAAACATTTGCTTGACTTAAAATATATTATTTAAATTCTGGCATTCTTTTACATTTACTGAAATATAAGTAATATAATATGGCTGAAGGTCCAGTGACTTGCGCGCTTAGCTATCAGTCACGGGGTTCGGGGTTCGAATCCCAGGATCTGCTTAGATAAACACCTTAAGACGCTCTACAGGCGCAGGCGTAGTAATAACTCCTGACTGGCCCATACCTCGTGTAACTGGCGAAAGCTGTTGGGGGATGTGTAGGCATGAATTATTATTATTATTATTATTATTATTTTTATTATTATTATAATTGAATCAGAATTTGCAATCGGAATTCAGTCTATAAGCACATATAATCAGCCTAAATGTAATAAGGTTTAGTAATAAAAAAACCGCTTATATTAATGTAGTAAAAACAGTGCGTTTCACACCATTTACTTATAGAAACATCTCATTCCTGTATTTCAAAACATAGTTTATAATAAGGAAAGAGGTTATTCAAGTCTTATTTTTTCAGACATAAGCAGTGTTGGGTACTATGTGATGCAGAATATTGACTATCCAGGCTATCAATGGTATTCAATATAGTTGTTGGATAAACTGCTTTGGGGCTGCGTAATCGCCCTAGATAAGGTGGGTATCTAAAGAAAATAGCATCGCCCTGGGTCCCAAATCACAAGAATGCTATGGAGAACGAAGTACCAGATTAATTTGTCAGACCGGAATCGTCAAGGTTTTCATTCGGCACAACCAAATGGCATGTATAACGAAGTCGAAAAACCAATGAAGTCCAAAAGATAGTGGACTAAAACAGGCCAAATAGTTCTTAGGAGACTTGGTTTTAGAAAGGAACTACTTAGTAAAGGACTTTTAAAACGATAGTAGGGTTACTAAGCGGTCACTGTAGGCTAAATAGGCATTTGCATACCATAGGCTAGCAGAAGAGAAAACCCCAGTCCTCATTATGTGCCGGTGCGATTGCCTAGCAAAGACCCTGTTTCTATTACTCAGATCAAAGAACTCTAAAGCAGTTCTTAAAGATGATAACTCCAATAAGGAGGGCAAAATTAGAGGGCAGTCTGGGATAGATGGGGAACGCAATAGATCTGAAGAGATCACCGTGAAAGTAGGCCTATTTGGCCGCTCTAATCCTAACCTAATCCTAATCTAGCCTAGTCATTCGACAGTGCTCATCAGTAGAAAATTGTTTTCCAACTGATGGCCAAGTGGCTTGCAAGCTTGGTTATCAGTCGTGAGGTCCAAGGTTCAAATCTCACTCTGGTCAATTACGATAACCGGCTTTTCCGGGGTCGCACTCGATGCTTAAGCCTCGTCAAAAAAAAAAAAACAGTCTTTATTTTCTGATTAGATGATGCCTTTTTTTTTAGTGGAAGCTATAGTGGGCTCTGGTGTAATTACGTTGCAAATGAAAAGAAACTCTTAGAAACATTCCTATTGTAGCCTATTCTTAATAACTAATTGAGTGAAAAAAGTATTACAATGACATTGCCTTATTCATTGCTCTATCCACATTGGAAAGCGCCGCTGTAGCTAACTGGTTAACAATTATTGTAAAAAAGAAAACTTTATTGTCTAGCCTACTAAAAATGCTGGATTACATAAAATTTCTGATTGCTATATTGTTAAACAATTACAAAAAAAGATATTTATTATGGGTTGGTTAAATTAGTAATGTTCTCTGTCAATAATAAAAAACTAATTTCTATTTTTTATTTATAATCACAGTAATCATACAAATACCGTATTTTATTTTCTTCACTAATTTAAGATATAATGATTTAAGCTGCGGTTAGATTTGAGAACTGACATTTCTATTCGAGCGTATTTCCTTTATAATGAATTATACATTGTTCTATTCAGACGCCGATCCTTCAGAACTTCTCCGATATAATTAAGTCCGGGCATTATTGATTCGGTTGCATGTATTTTCCCTAATTACTTAGCAGAATAAAGAGGAATGGTCCTTTATCTTTCGTCGATACAAAGCGCCCTCATCAACTTAGGTCCCTTTAGAAATTCACTTAATTCTTGTAAAAAGATGATTACCAAACAAGACAGAGCCAGAGACATCACATAATATCATTGATCTTATTGAAATTTGCATGCATAGAAAATCCACCTCTCCAATATTGTCAATGAGGCACGAGAGTGATTTAATAATATGATTAGCATTTGCGGACGAAATGAAAAAGAAGAAAAACACGGATCGAATTTCACTGTATAAATAAGGTCTTTTACATCTAAACAAGATCGTTTGATAAATATCTCCTTGGCTTCCCAAATGGCAAAAAGAAAAGAAAAGGCATTAAAGAGGAACAAATGATATATTATGTGTTTGTATTTTAAAATTCATTTACAATAAGTCGTTTAATTCCTAATAAATAATCTCCAATCATTATTGTAACTTGCCACTATTCTTGGTTACGAGAAAGACAAGATACTGTCTTCATGTTTATGAGCATTGAAGATGCACGATGATGACATCGTGTTGCTCATCACTGCACGAGATGTTGAGCTGGCCTAATTGAAATTAAACGAGACAATAATGAGGAAGCTGGATTACTGGATGAGACAGCAAGGCTTAGCATTGGCGCAGAATAAAACAGAAATAGTAATTCTCACTAAAAAGAGAATCATAGCCCTAGGAGTTGGAGAAGTGGAGGTAATCACGAGTTCTGCGGTTAAATATTTAGATGTTATGGTGGATACTAGTTGACATTTTGGCCTCAGATTCTTCGTACTGCAGCGAAAACGGCAAAAATTACTGCAGATTTAAGTAGTTTGATGGCCAACATTGGGGACTTTGACTGCTGTACAATTGGTGCTGTTGTACGGGTCAGAAGTGTGAGCAAATGCGCTTGGTAAACATTTATACCGAAAGAGGTTAGCCCAAGTTCAACGGAGGGCTGAACTGCGGGTGACTTCAACTTACAGCCGTACTGTTTCGGAATCTGCAGTTCTGGTAGTTGCAGGAATTACTCGTGTGACTTTATTTGCCAGCGAAAGAAAGCGAGTGTTCATCAAGAAGCGTAATCTCGACGATATAAAGTTAGCTATCGAAAGAGATTCCACATGGCAGCTATTGCGGGAAGAGGATAGAAATGGAGGTTGGACAACGAGATTTATTCTGCGCATTTGTCCCTGAATTTTGAGAAGTCATGACTGCATTTCTCTCTAACTCAATTTCTACCTGGCCATGGATATTTCAGATATTCCCCGCACCGAATAGGTAAGATACAATCTGATTTTTGCCTAAACTGCCCTAGGGAAAGATACGACGTCTACCACACTTTCCTTACTTGCCTGCGATGGGGCGAATGGAAAAGCAATATAGAGATAGAAATTTGAGAAATCTCGCCAGACTCCATTATACAAAAACTGATGCAGAACCAGGATAGCTGGATAAGCATAACACAATATGTTCATAATGTATTACGTATAAAGAACGATGATTTAGATCGCGATCAGAAGCGGGAGCTATAGGCATCTATTTGAAAGAAACCCAATTCAAAGTTATATACTAAACGGTTTCGGACTGGTGTTCTGGGAGAAGAGCAGGGTGTTTTAGTTGATAGTCCCCTATGAGGGAGTCCAGCACGTAGTGCGTAAATGCATTTCTCCTCAAAAAAAAAAGAACAAAAAATATCCACTTTATTACACATAAATGCTTGTAGAAGACGAATAACAAGAATGCAAACAAGAAAAAACAATGCAAATGTAAAACGATACATTTATATTTGCAAGTAAATGTGTTGAAGAAAAGTGAATCCTCTTACTGAAGACAATTTCTTCAATATTTTGCAAAGTCGCAGATTATAGCAGAAAATCAAACCAACAACTGAAACTAGATTGACCAAGCTTTTGTTTTTTGAAACTTTCAAACCAGGAATTTGCGGGAGTTTAAAGTTCCAAAAATATTTATTTTGATTAACAATAAAATGACATTACAAATTATCTACTTTTTTTAAAGTTGAGTTATTAGTTACCAAAAATATATGTGATATTGTTACAAAATGTTGGATATAGGAAACAATAAAAATTCACTGATAATACATAATCCATATTTGGTTGCGGTTTTATCGATTGTAGCTATCAAAGGACTACTGTTGAAGAAATTGATGACAACCAACAGATGGAAGGAATTAACAATGCTAAAAGGCTTCCAAAAGCAGTACGCTATTAGTAGCGTGGACGCCTCTAGCCGGTATGTTTTCTTACAAAGGATCCGATCGTAGACCGCGAATAGGCGCCGGAGTATTTTTAGGGGGCGTAGATCGTCGGTCGTCTGGTACTAGGGGTATCCCCGTTCGTCGTTAAAAGCGGGAAAACGCGTAAATCTGTTCCGAAATTTCGATTTTTCACGATTTTCGCTAACGGACCGACAACGCCCAAGGCCGATCCCCGCGCGCCGGCGAGAAAAATCCGATTTTGTAATATTGTCGGTGATCAGCAGGTAGTCGTGCACCGAACATCAAACCATCGAAACCTTGAACGACGACGAATTTGGTGTGAAATAAGCACAAAGGAGGTCGAAGAAATGGTAAAAGATTAACATTATAATTAATATAATAACCATTATTCGGAAGTCGTCAGTTACCAACTATGTAAATTATCGATAGTTGACGGATATCTAAAGCAGATAAGAATTTTGTGTTTTCTTCGATTGTTTTAGTGTTACAACGGAAAATAATGATGATACAGTATATGTAATTTCTAACTAAGAAAAGTGAATATAGAGGGTGACAATTTCACGTTTAATTATTACAATATAGACAGTATGTGTATGGTCTGCTGAGGTGGTTCGTAATGGGGATCAAACCAACGACTACGAGTCTTTTTACAAGTGGGACGGGTTTAGGGCGTCTTCTGAGGTGGGTCTTAATCCGTTATCATAACAAAGACGTTTTTACAACTGAGACACAGCAATTAAGAAAAAGGAATATACAGGGTGTACCGATGATCCCAAACCACAGGTGTACGAGGGTTAGCGAAGGGCGGTGCGGTTTAGCCGGTCCGCTGTTCCGGGACGTAATCCGTCATCAAACGACTATTTAATTGGCTGGGTGAACGGTCCGGAATTTATTTGTTCAATGACTTTTTTTTAAAGATACATAATTTAAGCGGGACACTGTACAGATACGATTCGCCTCAGAACTCTTTATTTTGTTCAATATCGCCGTTTTGTTGCCGAACAGCGATTGGAGGAATGTATTTTCTTAGGTGATGGTTCCAGAGTTTCCTTCTTTGAGTGAACTATGTAATTGCTAATAGATTACAG
The DNA here is from genome assembly GCA_949128085.1 of Cetonia aurata. Taxonomy (NCBI): domain Eukaryota; kingdom Metazoa; phylum Arthropoda; class Insecta; order Coleoptera; family Scarabaeidae; genus Cetonia; species Cetonia aurata. The sequence continues at coordinate 9,292,030 of OX421885.1, forward strand.
TAGAATAATTGTTTATTTTTGAATATCTGAAAAATACGCGATGCACTACGGCGTACCTGTTTGCCTAGAGTCAACGATTGAACTGTACGCATTAGGACCGTCCATTTCAATAACAATAAAATATACAGTACAAAGCGGATGGCGATCGTATCGTAAAATCTAAGCGCTCCATCCGTATAATACACACACTCACACACCTTTTCCATTATCTCCGGGATTCTTGAACGGCGCGCTAACAATAAAAAATCGCATAGCTCTCGTGAAAAGACAAATATCTAACAAGATGCAAGAAGAAGGTATGCTGTTGCTGGTAAGTAACGCATAGCTCAGCGGGGCCTCGCCGACAAGCAGGACTACGAGCGCAGGTTTGTCAATTGTCACCTGAGTTCGTGTTCCTGGGAATGCGTCCGTCCGTTGCCAGCGCCACATATCACCGCCGTGGTTGCAGGCCGTACTAACCAGACATGCGTGTGCAACCTATCTCTACACGGTTCGAGAGTTATGGACCCGGCTATTTGCAATTAGAGAACGGACTTGTTAGGAGCACTGAAACAGAAGAAAGAAAAGAAAACCGCAAAAAAACCTAGCACGTAAGAAAGAAGAAGGACGTTCGCGAAAGGACGAAGAGCAATTGCTTTAATTACGGCGGAAAGCATTTCACAACGTAGCTACTCTTGCTAGTACTTTCAAAACCGTTGATATTTTACAAATACAGGAGATAAAAGACGTAAGTTAATAAATAATTTGTTACTAACAATTTCTGTAAGACAATGGTATTACAAAACAATCCAAAATACCATTTCATACAATCAATGATAATCAAATGGTACGCAATAATTAAATATATTGATAGCAACGTGTGAAACAAGCTATTATTCCCAGAATTCTAGAGCTTTACACATAAAAAATGCCTCAAACGCTCTTTCTAATCCATCATCTTACATTCTACTCGAGCGGAAAATAAGGAATAAATGAAGAGTGCGGTAATATTCTAAACCATTTAAGAAATCCAATTAAGTATATTAATTACTTGAAACTAATGTGCATTTGGTGATGAGGAGACGCTAACAGCATACTCGCACGTACTGAGATAATGAATTTCGTGATCGCAGAAAAAATAAAATTTCACAAGTGTATGGGTAAGCGAGCGACGGCCATTCTAAAATGAACAGTTAACTAATTTGACTTAAACCGCGGTAAAAGGTTTCTAATAGTGGTAAATGTGTGAAGTACCCTATACGTACATTTGAGGTAATAACGAACGGAGAAAAAAAGAAGCACGATAACACGAAGGATTCCAACATTCGCTCCTGAACACTGCTGCTACTGAATCGGTGGGCGTGTAACCTTTTTTCTCTTTTTCCACATCTTTCACATCTCTTCCTTTTTTTTTATCGATTACCAATAGTTATTACGATGGGAAATATAATGCCCCGCAAAGGCATCATCGTTACACTGCGGGTACGTCTTTAGATTTCTATCTTTTTTTTTTTTACAGGAGAAGATTAAAATAAATATTAATAGCGGACTCTGAAACCATTTATTAAAGCAAAAATTCTTTGATTATACTAATGACTTCAAAATATAATGCGAATTCTCATTTATTACATGATAATAATGTTTACCCTACGCTTAAATTATAAGACGTGTAACTTTTATTTATCAATTCAAAATAATTTATAAATGAATATTCTGTATTTTGCTCAACGCAGTACCATTTCGTTTAAATCTACATATATACAAAGAGAACAAGAATTCTGCTTTAAGAGTAAAAGTGTTAACGGTGAAATAGTTTCAGCATCTGCAATATATCATTAGGAGAAACTGCAACGTTTCGAGTCTAACAGTTTAGAAAACGAAACTTCGCTCTGGGTTACGCAGATAATCTGCTATTTCCATTTCTTGCGTACAATCAATAGTAATTGTAAACTTAATTGGCATAAGAGCAAGTGGAAATACGTATCTGTAATATAGATGACTATAATTTATTGTATCTGGAAATCCAGTTTGAGGACCGTACTTCTATTTATGTATTTTGTTGTGGTATATATTTTTATAGAAAATTGATAAATGCCAAGCATTATTTCTGTAATCTAAATTCTTTACGTTATAAGCAAATGCGAATGAAATTTCTCTGTACCCATAATTGCTTAAATATAGAAGGGCCTATAGTATTGTCCCTGCCGATATACGATTTAGGAGTAGTGTTTCTTTTTTATTGATATTTTTGCCAAATCAGATATTATTCAGTACAATAAAACGGAAAGTGTCAGAATATTGATTGTCATTTATTAAACAATAATAATAATACCTATAGTATTTATTTCCACTATAATACATAAGTAGAAATACCGTCAATACAAAAGCAGAAAAACAAGTACATTCTAATTATAGAGTGCCAATTAATTGTATTGAAGAAATTCAAAAATACTATAGGATTCAATGTTACATATGTAGGAATATGTCATTCGTTTAAACCTAACAAAGTTATTCTCTAATTTTATATCTAATGGTACCTAATTTGTTAAAAAGCGAATAGTATTATAAAGTATATCTTTGGTGAATTGAGTTAAACGGTGCCTTGGAACGTTGTAATTTATTTTATATCTAGCTCTATGGTTATGCATTTTATCATTGTCTTTAAATAAAGTTTTGTTTTTAAAGTTAATGCTTGCGCTATATTTATGGTATGAGAAAATATCAACACATATCACATAAACTGATAAATGCAGGATGGCTTAACATGAAAAACCGTAGGGAACTACAATGCTTAACTTTATATCATAAGTTACTTTTAAAACACCGCCATATTTGTATGATAAAATACGATTTAGAACTGATGTACATAACGTGACGACTCGGTTTCGGGGACTAATATCACCTCCCTCCCATAGGCTTGTCCTATTTGAAAGATCTTTCACATATCAAATATATAAAAAGTATAATGATATAACGTCACACCTTAAACTGCACTCGGTGCCACTGTTTAAAGCAAAATTGCGTTCTATACTGTTCGTAAAGCAAGACTTGGTTTGATGTACGTTGCTTCAGATAACCCTTTTAATATATAGTTGATAGCTGCGTAACTCGATTTAACTATTCATTAATTTTATTTGGCATTGCCATATTTTACATTTTTTCTCTTCGCTATGGCTTGATGGTACTTGTGCAGACTCTTAGGTTAGTTTAGATGTAGGCTTACAATATATGGTGTTTTTTTTTTCATATCAGACATGGTTAAGCTAAAGCAGCACGCATATTTGTTTTTATGTAACTGAGCTTCGCCATGAGGTTGGACAAAATTTGATTCGTAGGCATTGCAGCTTGATTTACGTTTTTTTCCTGTTTTTTGTACACTTTCTACCCTTAATGCAATAACTTTAATTAATTTTGTAAGTATTTAAACTTGTTTGTTCAATAAAGGTATATTATTATTATTATTATTAAATAAAAGACATTCATGTACATAAATACCATACGACGTTAAAAAACCGAAAATTTGAAAACAGATCGAAGTGATGCACTAAAACTCAGGCCCAGTAGTGCACTCATCGCCCGTTTTTGTAAAACAAATATACGCTCAGCTTCTGAGGAACACCCCCAGAGCAGAATACCATAACAGATTATTGAAGCACAGTATGAGTGGTATACTGTCTTCAAAGTTGCATAATTACAGACTGTACTGAGCCTGCTACACACCTGTTCTATATGGTTATTCCATCTAAGTGTATCGTCTATACTGACCCCCAGAAAACGACAATATTTTGTTAATTTTATGTTAGTGCTGTCTAGAAAAATATAAATAGGTGTGTTTGTACTTTCATTTGTCTTAAATAGTATGCAACATGTTTTGTTTTCGTTTACTTGTCACTTATTTTCTATAAACCATTGTTTTACGGAGCGATATAAGTCAGTTCCACTTTGTTCTAAAGACGGAAAATCAGAAACTTTTGATTGTAACACGAGACGTTTACAAAAATGTCATTCATAAAAATTAAAAATAAAAGTGGCCCCAGTACGCTACCTTGGGGAACACCAATACCTGCAGTGAACGTATTGGAATATGCTACTCCGGCAGCACTGTTTAATTTAACTGTCTGTTGTCTATTGGTTAGGTATGATTTGAACCACTCCAACGGAACACCTGTCACCCCATAGCACTGTAGTTTTTCAAGTAATACTGCATGTGATATAGTGTCAAATGTTTTAGTAAGATCTAAAAAGAGACCGCAAACTAAGTTATTTTTTTCCAAATTAGATAATATCCAATTGGTATATTCGAACAAGGCTGTGTTAGTGCTTTTCCCAGTAACGAAACCGTGCTGATTTTTATTTATGAGGTTATGCTTTTGGAAGAACGAAAAAGCTTGTTGAGCAACCACAGACTCAAAGATTTTTGCAAATGTTGTTAATTGGCTAATAGGTCTATAATTCTCCAATTTATTGGGATCACCTTTTTTGTATGTGGGTAATATAATTGCATGTTTCAAGAGAGCAGGGAATTTTCCGGTTATTAATGAAATGTTAATAATATGGCAGAGTGACTCCACAATTGCTTAAAGAATTGCTACAGAATACACAAAAACCTAATAAAAATAAATCACTATTTTTCACTGTTCTTATTATCTAGTTTCCTCAGCGCCTGCATAGGTGGATGGCCCATTTGATAAAGAAAGTGTGGGAAATTTATGTTAGTTAATCTTTAGCAGATATGTACTTGGTATATTATTAATAATAAATAAGTCGCCACATATCCTACATATTGTATTAATTGTTGTATTAATGGAAACATTGCTACGAAAGTTTCAAGAGTCGAACTGAGAAAACGTAAAGGGTCTTTGTATATATTTTGTATACCCTACCTAAGTACAAAGTTACCTTGATTAGAATCCTGAGAGAGCAAACGAGCGAGACTGTAGCTGGGACCGACTAGAGTGTGAGAGTTTCTAAAAATATAATCAACACGAAGCAGATCTAGAAGACATAAAGTCTAGGCTTCAATCGAGAAGTTGCCGTGTATGTAAATAAGTCTGAGATAAGAGAAGAATCCGGCAGCCAATCACAAGTAAGTCGAGTAATGAAACTCTGGTTTAGTATTGAACCGGGGAGGAACTATTCAGCAAATGGAGCCGCTGATGGAAAATCAAAAGGAATGAAGAGGTTTGCTTAAACAGAAACAAACATTCAAGTTATAAAGACCGGGCGGTGGCGTCGGCGGCAGCCGGCTTCTTGCCACAAACGCAGAATAAACACCGGGGTCTGTTCTTAAACCTTATAATTAATTACGAAATTACATGGAATTTATGGTATGATTGATCTATTCGAATGTAGCAAGTGTGTTCACTAAACTCACGGAAATAGAGTGGAACGTGTTCGCCCTCCTTCGGCAGTTATAAACAACAATAAATGCGTCGTCGACTTTTACTTATTACGTTTATATATTGCAGACTTGAGTGGTACAAAACTGTTGGTGTTGGAGAGAGATAGCTTGAACTGCATAATGTACACCATTTTATGTGTTCGCGGACATATACAGAGTTGTTGTTATTTTTAATTTTGTAAGAAGTTTATAAAAAGTATGTTGCTCACACCCGCAATTATTCTACATCTACGATTTTTTGGATAAATGATCTTCGCTCACTATCTATTGTTATATTAAAAAATATAGGTACCAAAACTAATTTTAGACGCTCTTTTCACCAAATTCAAATTTGAAAGTACTTTTTAATACAGATCTGCATCAAATGTACTTTTATGTGATATCAATGATACCCACTTCGACCTAGATTATGACTTTATGATTAACATATTTGGAAAATTTCACATTAATGTTGGGATAGACAATATTTGTTTAATTATTTATCTCACCCAAATATTCCAAGTAAAGTATAACTTTATATGATAAACAATGAAGATAGTAAAATAAGAATAATAAATGTATTCAGCTGACAAGGAGAGCCTGTAAGATGTTAACTTCAGTTTCGATCCTGGCTTTGCTAGTTGGTAGTGGGAATGGCCAGACTATCAACCACTTTTAAAGCTTAAAAAATTGTAAAAGAAAAAACGCCTTGTTATCCATGGCTAATATTTCACAAAAGTAGTCCGAGGATACCCCACCAACTGACAAAGCCGGGATCGAAACTGGAGTTAACATCTGACAAGCTCCCTTGTAAGATAATAAATTATCAAAAAAATAAATATAAATTACTGGTACTGTGTAGATAGATAAATATATAGAGTTATGTGTTAAGATACAAATACCTTAGTGAGTTAAATTAAAAGTATGTAATTACGTATTATAGAAAACATTTAATGTACATTTGTTTAAGCGTGTAGCTGGTGAAGAAGAGTAACCATCAATTTTAATTTTATTTCACCGCGACCTTTTCAGATCTAATTGTGATTCCCTTTCTCCTAGAAGGTGCTCTTTAATTTTGCTTTCTTAATTAAATCTATCATCTTTGGTAGTGGCTCCTTTATACAGCTGTTAGATATCGGGTTCTCTACGCCCAGTGCTAGAAACCTTGTCTTCGACAGGCCTTCACAGTGGCACAGTACATGAACTGGGTTTTTTTCCTCCTCTTGCCAGAATCTGCCGAGAGCGTCTTGTAGGCCTCTGTTATACATATGTCTATTCAGTCTACAATATGGTATAGTACATACTAAAAAGTATATTTCGTTAATCATGTCAGAACCCAGGAGCTACTAGAACATGTTCATAAAAATGTCAAAGTAATCGTTTTTATCTTTACAGGTCACTGCAAACCCAGAAATCACTTACACAGAATCGGGCTCTCTGAAGATACTAAAAGCCGGCTGAGTTTGGAGGATGAAGAGACAGTTGCGCATATCTTCTGTCCCTGGTCCACTACAAGGAAAATCAGGTACGGCATTTTTGGAAAGGTTGACCTTTCCCTAGAAGATCTGAAAAAGACCTGATTCAAAAAGATTCTGAGCCACTTTAAGCGTCTGAACCTGTTGGATAAACTTTAAAGATAACATCCGCTCTACAATAGGGCCCAGCGGCCGCGGTGGATGGGATGCATAATCGACCTATGAGGATGCTATCTTACCTCAATACTCAATACTTAGTCCACAATTACCGGTCAGCAGATCTATTATGATTTTCACAGGCTTCATGGCTTTACTCAGTAGGTTTTTAGTAAATTCAGGATTCTGTTCTCCTTTCCCTGTTTTTGCCCTGGTGAGTTTCGCCACCACTCTCATACTCAATTTTAGAGCCGCCTGTATACCAGTTTGAGTCCGCTCTTACTGCAGGACCTTTCTTTCAGTTCCTCTTATCTGGTATTATTATACATATCCCCTTATTATTATTTTCATTATTATTATAACTTGATAATTTCTATCTAACTTGATATTCTGAACCATGGTTCCACTTGACATCCCCATAAGGGGCATCTTCCTAAGGCCAGGACAATAGTGACTTTGTTGATTGTTTTCTGGATGGGTATGTTCCATGTTAGTCTTCGATCAAGGTACTTCGCCTCGTTGACATATGGAACTCTTTCACCCCCTAAATTAAAACGAATTAACGTTCTAACTTCGAGTGACCTTATTCTTAAATTACATACTTCTGAGTTTGGCGTGTGATTCTACCTCCGGGATGGATAAGCGACGAGGAAATCTATCCTTCCTGAAAGCAGCGGTAAGAGCCAACTCGTACTGATATACCATTAGCGCAAAGACTAAATAATGGTACAGAACCTGGAAAAATCCCAGAATGAGTATCTCGGTTAGCTTTAGGGTAGACACGATGGTGTTCCAGGCTGAAGTGGCTCCATTTCATTATTGCGTTGGAGAAGCAGACAGTCAGATCGACAAAGACAAGACAATCGCTGTCTTCTCTGACAATCGGTCAGCATGAAAAGCGATCAATTCCCCAATTGAACTGTAGAAGCGCAACAAACGAGGTGGGCATCAAAAGGAAACTGAAAATACCCTGGATACTCAGCCGCGGATGTGAAGAATATGTTAGATTATACTGATTAGATGTTGGTGATTCTTAAAGGAAAAGAAGACATGAGTTTGCAAATGAGTTACTGTCTAAGGACTGGAAGATTGGATGTCTATACTATCTAGTCATGATTTCCCAACGGCAAAGACTCCTTATCGGCTTCAATTCTAGAAATGAGATATTTCAAATCCAGCACTAAGAATTACGGTATAGAAGCCCTTACTACTCTGAACAGATGGTTCTCAATATCAGAAAAAATTGCCATGTTGAAAAATCGAAGACTACCTAATCACTATAGACTAAATAGACATATGCACACTATAGACTTGGCAGCTATGGGTGCTATTTGTTGATTCTGTCAAGACCATGAGGAAACCCCAATCTTCTGTGCCCATGCAATGACTTGGCAAGAACGCGGTTGCTACTATTGAGTTTCAAGAACCCCAGAGCAGAGAATAATAAAGAAAACTGCTGTCGATAGTGACAGATTTAAATTAAGGATGCAAAATTTGATTGCGCTTTTTGGGATGAAGTGTATGACATTGAATCGGATAAAATTGAGCTGAAATAGGGCTTCTTAGTCACCCTAATTTTGATTTACCCTCACACTCTAATTTTTCCTAGAAAATGGAAGGTATCAATAATTGTAGCTGTCTGTAAAGAAATTTAATGCATTCTTAAAGCTTCTGCGGAGAAGGTATAATGAATCTATATTGAATTCAATAGGAAGAGTTTTATGCAGGATATTCGTCCTGCAAAAAACGTCCCTCTAGTGCTAGGCAATCTTTATAGCTCTTTATCTGCAGTAGAGCGACACCAATAGCACTATAAATATGGTTTGGAAAATATTGTAACTTGGATGTTAGACGTTACTAACTTTAATTGCATATAACATGGGATAGAGTCCGATCCCGATACTGTATCAAGCAGATTTACTAACTGTTGAGTGCTTGTAATGGACTGATATTTAAAATTCTACCACTAGTAATAACAGTAGTTTCTAGTACTTGTTGTCATTGCGTTATATAATTAGATATTTGTTTAATTATCATAAATAACAACTAAAATAGCAAATCTAATCCAATTACATTTAAGTTTGGTTCCTTATGGGAATAAAATAAGTAGACTGCTTGTGAGGATGGTATAGCATGGTATACAGACCTTTAGTGTTCAAACGGGCGCTTACAGCATATTCTGTGTTTTACGTAATTAAATAATTGTCTAAAATGTGGTTTTTCATATCGCTCAATTGAGAAAATATCCCATAAAAGCAATAATAAAAATACCATAGAGACAAAGATATTAAGCACAACGTAGTTTTACATAAAGCTACCATTTCGTAATAGCTGGTAAAAACAAATACACCTCAAAATAATCTATGGCCAACCATGTGAATAAAATTATTCATTTCGTCTTTACGATGTATAAGAATATAAAGAAACGTGACCTACTTCTAATAAGAAGAAATACTGTAACAAATCAGAGCCTTCCCAGCTTCGTCTATTGTGAACGTTAAGTCAATCGTTAGAAGCCATTAGCGCCGACAACTACAGAAATTGTAGAGGCGGAAGGAAAAGAAAACCGCTGAAAAAGACTCCTATCGCTGCTAGAAATAAAAAAGATCGCCTGAATCGTCCCGGCATTGTGACAAATGGTTTTATTCTATTTATTCCGGTGGTAAACCTAAAAGTTCCCTATTATTCTCGAGAGCCCGCAAGGAGCTCTACGAGAAAACGAAAGGCATGAACCGTATTCTCATGATTAACGATTGAATGCACTCCGGCAAAGCACAGGGGCGAGAACACGGAAATTCTTTCTTGTCTGAACTCGTAAAAAAGCGACGCGTATCGACGGCTTTGTGCGGCAAGACGACGGACATTTGTCACGAAAAGTCAATACAAACATTTACCACAGTGGTCCAAATAGTCCAAGTAATAATCTATTATAAGATCAATATTATCAGACGTATTTATATCTAATCTCATATACCTAGGTATATATAAGGTGTCTGTAAAAGGTCTTTACACACGCCTACCACATATTCATTAGACCAAAATAAACCGAATTAAGTAAACTTATCTTAGTCCAAAGTCGCTTACTTTAGGCGCTATGCGGCCTTAAAGTTAAAATTTTGAAATCGTTTTTTTATTATAAATTCAAAACGGCTTATGGGATTTTAATAAGATTTGGCATGGTCAGTTAGTATTATTGGGCGAATGTTTTGAGAAAATTTCAAGAAAATACTAATACCGGAAGTGAATGAAACACGCATGCCATTATGAAAATTAACATAATTTTTTTGCTGTCTATAGTAGAGACACGAAATAAGCTTTATTCGATAGGGTATTCAAAAGCGATCAAATTATGTCTCTTGTAAAATTTTCTTATTTTTATTCGTTTTCGAGAAAAACGAAAAAAAGTGCTTATGGTCGTGCGTTCGAAAAAAGCTTAAAGTAATTCAGTCGCCTATGATTTCTATCATCAACAAATGAATTTCGCATGGCTAAATAATAATAGTGTCAAATCTAAAATACCTTAAAGCTTAACTTTTCGTGATTTATCATGGCCTTACAATACACCAATGCAGAATATACCGATATGCTATTGGTATTTGGATTTTGTGAAGGAAATACTCGAGAGTGTGTTAGGGTGTATTCTGAAAGGTTTCCAAATCGTCGAATACCAAGTCACCCAACGTTTGCTGCCGTTGAGCGACGTCTTCGGGAGACCGGTCGCTTTGCTCCTGCAACCGCTGATTATGGAAGGCAGCGTTTTGTAAGGGTTCCTGAAGTTGAAGAAGCAATTTTAGAGCGTGTTGAAGAAGATCCAGAAATAAGTACTAGACGAATAGGTAGGGAAGTAGGAGTATGTAAAGATGTCGTTCACGCAGTAATTAGAGAACAGTTGCTATATCCATACCATAAAATAGCAGTTCAAGATCTTTTAGAACATGATCCCGAAATGCGCCTGGGTTTTTGTCGCTTTGTTAATGGGCAAAGAGAAGCAGATTTAAACTTTGGCAACACTATTTTTTTTACGGATGAAGCTTGTTTCACAAGAGGAGGGGTAACTAATTTCCATAACGAACACGTTTATGCAGTTGAAAACCCGCATGCCATAAAGATAAATCATTTTCAACACGAATTTAAACTTAATGTGTGGATTGGAATAATTTGCAATGTTATTGTTGGTCCTGTTATTCTTCCACAAAGATTAACGGGAGACATCTACTTGCAATTTTTACAAAATACATTGCCAGATTTGTTAGACGATTTACCTCTACAACTTCGGAGAGATATGTGGTACATGCACGATGGAGCTCCACCACATTTTTCAGTAGATGTTCGAAACTACCTAAATCAAGTATACCCAAACAAATGGATAGGTAGAGGTAATGACGCTACTGTAAATTGGCCTCCACGTTCTCCAGACTTAACTCCTGCTGATTTTTTTGTATGGGGGCATCTTAAGTCCGTGGTTTACAAGACACCTGTGGCTAATGAAGCACAACTATGGCAACGTATTGAACATGCCATAAGTGACCTTAGAGGTGATGGAGAAATTTTGCAAAGAGTACAGTTTAATTTCCTTCGTCGTATAAATCTTTGTATGCGTGTAAATGGAGAACACTTTCAACAGTTTTTGTGACATATTTATTATTTGTGTTCATGTTTCAGTTATTTAATTTTGTTAATAATTTTTGTGTAAAATAACCTGATGCGAATTATTAAAATACAAATTTCGCAAAAACCATTAGAGTAATCAATTCTTATAAAGAGTGTCGTTTTTGTAGTAAATAAGTTACCCAGAATCTTCGAAACCGTGAACTTTTACTAACCCTATTCGTTTACCTGTAGTCTTTATTTGAGCAGTAGTTTTAGTCATGCGAAATTCATTTGTTTATGATAGATATCATAGGTGACTGGATTACTTTTTGCTTTTTTCGATCGTACGACCATAAGCACTTTTTTTCGTTTTTCTCGAAAACGAATAAAAATAAGAAAATTTTACAAGAGACATAATTTGATCGCTTTTGAATACTTTATCGAATAAAAATTATTTCGTGTCTTTACTATAGACAGCAAAAAAAATTATTCACACATTCATACATAATAAAAAAATTTTCTAGCTTTCAGTTATTCATTTACATCTTCGATTGTTACATTTAGTTGGTGTTTGTTCGATTTCTAACTTTTTTTAACTTGTTTGACAAATTCAATCTAATGTTCAGTGTTTTATTTTATTTAATAATGACAAATTAACCTATCGACGTTTGATCTGAAGATGGCATCATAGCCGAAACTAGTCATCAATATATAATAATTTGAACGTAAGAACGTAGTTTTTACTACTTAAACCTTACCTACCATATACGTTCATTCGGATATACATTACATCATTACATCAAAAAAAATTATGTTAATTTTCATAATGGTCATGGGTGTTTCATTCACTTCCGGTATTAGTATTTTCTTGAAATTTTCTCAAAACATTCGTCCAATAATACTAACTGACCATGCCAAATCTTATTAAAATCGCATAAGCCGTTTTGAATTTATAATAAAAAAACGATTTAAAAATTTTAACTTTAAGGGCGCATAGCGCCCAAAGTAAGCGACTTTGGACTAAGATAAGTTTACTTAAATCGGCTTATTTTGGTCTAAGGAATATGTGGTAGGAGTGTGTAAAGACCTTTTACAGACAGCCTGTAACTCAGTACAATTAAAACTACTATTTACAAAATGGTCTCCAGTAAAGTGCTTGATAAATAAATTGAGTAAATAACATAACAATTCATACCAATTACTATTGTTCCAACGAAACTGCTTCACTTACGAAATAGTAGAGAGATTCATTATAATGCCTACAAGATTAATACTTAATATACTTATATTTGGTAACTTAATGACTGCATCCAATGACTTGTATTGGATGTATCAAAAATTATACAGGAAATAATAAACTATTTAATCGATTACTATTTATCAATGACCTGTTCTGTTGAAAAGACGGTAAGTAACATACCCCATATAAAAGGGCTAGAATTGTGAAAGTAATAAATGCTTTTGATACAAGTTTGTGGTTAAAATGAAAAAAAAAATGCAAGTTAATATCATCAAAATTATAACTCAAAATCTGTCAAACTGTAAAGTATAAATTAAATGACTACATGAATGCAAAAAATATCAATTGAATTGCTTGCAATAGCGATGATTTATAAATGCACCAATGCGTACTAATTCACAGACTTCAAAAAGTCACTCTAGAAATAGAAAGCAAAAACTAAAAAGCTATATTTAGTTTTTGCTTACCGCAAATCATACTTAAGTGCGAACACGCGGAGGTAATCTTATTGTAAACAAATGCAGGTATTGCTACTATAGTACAGGGTAAATGAACTTATAAATAATAAAACTTTACTTTTATACGTGTGTATATGTTATATCAGTTAATATTTTCTTTAGAAGGTATTCGAATGCTAATCAGCTGTAATCGATGTAATTGATTGGTAACTGTGAAGGCGATATATTATTCATACCAATACCATAAATACTATACATGTAATTACAGTACTTCCAGAAGTTAGATTTTCTATTTGAATATTTTCTTTATTCTATTAAGCACAAATCTTCTAATAGATTTTGGGGCTACCAATTGCTTAACCCTCAGTCGGTGTGGTGGTTTCAATGAACATAATCTCTGCCGTGGGGTCTTCTTAGTCCCCCATATCTAGTTAATTTATTACCTTTCGATTTTCGTATCCGTTTTAGATTTTGTGTAAATCTTCCTTTCCTGGTTTTGGGTACTAATGGTACCCACAACACTGACTGAGGATATACACGGTGGCCAGAAAAGGGCGGATAATCCCCAGGTAGAACGATTCTTTGTTCAATTCTGAGGCGATAATCTTAATCCAAAAAAGTTATACGGTCCTTCCTTAAGGCATACGAGACCATCAAACCTTAAGATGTACGGCTAAAATTTAGCAAAATTCGTCAAATTTATCTGTGTAAAATCATTGTGGTGAAATTTAGAAATGGAATTATCTCAAATGCATTGATGTAACTAATCGATTAATACCAATGGTTTACATTTTTAACATTTCTTCATTGGCGTTTTTGAAATTAAAGTATGTACATATGGCAACGTGGTACTGTAAGGTTGCTTGTTTAAAAGTAATAAGTAGTTGTTAATTTTTGACGTTTTTCATGTGACATTTGGCTGTTGAAATAAGATAAACCTTTTGTGCTGTTCTTAATACTGAACAATGTTTACCTTTGGAGAATACGCCGACATGTATATTGTATTCGGATTTTATAATATTAATATCAAATACGGTATCCACAACGGCGACATCCATCCACCAACACGTTCCGTAGATTGGATCAGCGACTTAGAGAAACTGGCACCTTTATACCGAATTATCGTAACAGCGGTAGACCTAGAGAGCGTCGAACAGTTCAATTAGAAGGGCAAACATTGGATGCTGTTTACGAAGATCCGACGTCCAGCACAAGACAAATAGCTCGGGAACTGAATATTCCTAGCAAAACAACAGTGCACTCAGCACTATCTCAAAATCTTTTGCGTCCGTTTCCTGCAAGGAAAGTGCAGCCTTTGTATGTAAACGATAATGTACACAGAAGAATGTTTTGTAACAATGTTTTACAAGGGATTCAAGAAGAGCCGAACTTTTTATTGCATATTTTCTGGAGCGACGAATGCTTGTTTACGAGAGATGGCGTCCTTAATAGCCATAATTTTCATTTTTGGGCGGACGAAAATCCCAAGGCAGTAAGGGAAATTGGACATCAGAGAAGATTTTCGGTAAATGTTTGGCTGGGGATTTTAAATCTCCGAGTTGTTGGACCAATATTTCTCCCAAATCGTCTAAATGGAATTCAGTACGTTAACGTTTTAGAAGAAGTACTGGATAATATTCCATTGAATTTGAGACCCAACATGTTGTACATGCATGACGTGGTACCCGCTCACAATGCCAGAATTTCGAGGGATTGGTTAAACGAACACTTTCCGAATCGGTGGATAGGGCGTAACGGTCCAATAGCATGGCCAGCAAGATCTCCCGATATTAATCCTCTGGAATTTTTCGTTTGGAGGTTTTTAACGGAAAAGGTCTATGCAATGCCTCCAGCTAACGAAGAGGATGTAATTAATAAAATTACGGCGGCAGTTCGATTAATAACCCCCGATATGTTGGAGCGCGTTTTGAATTCGCTTCCTCGAAGATTGGAATTATGTCTGGAAACTGATGGCTACCAATTTGAACAGTTATTGTAATTTCTTCATATTATCTTTAAATTTCAATAAAATTTTTATCCATGTTAACATAAAATTCTTGCTAATTTGCGTATTTACCTGATTTATAGTAAATAATAAAATGATTACTGCCACAGTACTTGTCTGATTAGGTGTTGCCAAATTTACAATTCTTTTAAGCTGCTCGTGTGACTTAAGAAAACACTGTACTACTTTTCTCAATTAAGATTGTCAACTCAGAATTAAACAAAGATTTGGCCTGCGTGGTGTTTGTCCGCATTTTTCTGGCCACCGTGTATATATAATAATTCATAAATTAATAATTTATATATATTTTTTTGATATTCTTTTGTCGTTCTGGAATTTTTTTCAGATCGTGAGACTCAAAATAAAAATCAATGCGGCACTTAAATAATCGAGGCTCTACTGATTTTACATATTTGAGGAGCATCCGTGCAAAACCGGCTATATCCATTTTGGTAAAATGTAGGGAAAATGCCAAAAACTCCCCATTTTTCGGCCTTAACAGATATAGGAAATATAAAAAATAGGTTTTGTGGGCTTTGATGAGGTCGATTGATAGGACCTATTGTCAATTTTGAAAAGTTCACAATAAGGCCAAAATTTGAGAAAAACCATAGGATATAGCCGGGTTTGCTCGAAAATCCGGTGATAAAATGTTAAAAAGCACTTTATTTTAAATAAAATATGCACAAATAAAACATAAAACTCTAAAAAACTTTAAAAAATGAATAACAAAAAAAAAAACAGAAACAGGAAAATTCTTAAATTAACTTCATAGAAACTTATATTAAAACTGCAGCCTCCTCATGAAGGCAGTCACATGGCTCAATATTATCATCCTCTTCCCTCACCTCATCTACAGGCAATAGAAGGTTCTTGTACCATTCTAAGTCAGGACGGTTGCTCCACTTTGTTCCAAATGCTTCATTCATGAGGTGAGAGAGACTTTTCTTTTTCTTTTCCGGTATAGTGTTTCTAAGCTTGACCTCTTTTAACACTACATGAATATCTTGCTCCTTCCCCTTTTTCAATAAAGTCTGATGAGCATTGGTTGTGCTTTGAATTCTATAATATTCATGAGTGGTGACCCTTATTTCAGCATTCTGCGTACAACGATTGTTGCCTCTCTGAATCTGAATTCTTTTAGTATCTGCAATGCCCTTCACTTTTTTGTATCGTGTTTCAAGTTCCTTGATGTCGTATATCTTCCAGTCATAGCCCAATTTTTTAACGCCGCCTACTTCCGAATATAGATCAATATATTCTTCTGTTGTAGTTATAACAGGATGTTTTCTTAGTATTCGTTCCACCCTTCCAAAGCATCTATCGGCTGCCATGAAACTATGACCCCGTACTGGGAATGTTATTATGATTTCACGAACATTCTCGGGAGCTTTATTTGCAAGCCAAAACATCAAAGTATGTACTACATGAGAATTTTTGTTTTGGCCTGCGCATCCATCACAGAATAGTCGAATCTGGTGTATATCAGCATAGTCCAAGGTATCTAGGTGACACAGCAATGCAGAGCCCACTTCGGTTGAGCCTCGACCGGCAGCGTCTTCCGTCCAAACATAGAAAGTAGGATTTCGTGAGGACATACCAACACAACAAAATGCGTAGAAACTGATTTGATGGGCATAAAATGCATCACCCACTGGTGTGCGAGGTAGAGGCTGCACCTGTTGCAGGTCAAAACAAAAACTCAAACTTCCCTCAGGAGTTTCTTTTGCAAGCTCATAAAAAGCACTCGCCCTTTTTCTGTGAACACGATACTCAGTAATTAGCTGTCTTTTCTTTTCTATATTAGTTTCCGTTTTGTATTGCTCTTTAATCCTGGCACATTTTCCACAAACATCTGAAGCAGGGGATGAGAACCCGATGTTGAATTCATTAACGAATATGTTTCTAAACATATTATAGGAAACCCAATTAGCTGCTTCATTTTGGTGATTAAACATCTTTCGTAATCTGGCAATGGAAAGATTGGCGCTCAAATACATTCTCCTTGATTTTTTGCGATTATAGTGTGATTCACGACCTTTCAGCTTTTTAATAAAATTTCGAACCAAATTTTTCTTATCTTCAGTTTTATTAGACACCCGATCACCGCCTCTTTTTTCTCTTGGAGTTCCTCCCTCAAGAATCACTGTGGCAACAGTGTTTGTTCTATGCTTGGTAATTCCCAAAACAGCCGTGAAAAATTTTTGACATACTCTTATACTCTCGCCATTTCGTTTTTTCAAAAAGTAGGAAACAGTCATCTTTTTCTGTTCTATCAGACCCTGACTCCTTCTACGACGAACAGGTTCTGCAGATAGCATATGGCATAATCGGACGTCTTGATTTACTTTACTGGCATCTGAATAAAATCGTTCTCGTATAGAATGCATTTCACGCTGTTGCAAACTCAAGCATTTAAAACTACGTCCATTATGTTGGCAAGGACGAATGAAATTTCGAAAAGCCGGATCTGCGTCGCTGTACCTGCAAAATAACGTTGCGATTGAAGGCAACTACGGCTTAACGCTTAATATAATATGCGAAAAAACATACCTTTTAGCTTTATTCATCTGCCGCTTAGATACTTTTGTCTTACGCTTTCGGCTGCCGTCATTTCCCGCTTCAATAGTGATCTCATTAAGGTCCATAATATTGATTATTATTATTACTAAAAACAAAACTAATACCTCTACTAACACCGACTAACACAAACTACCAACTAACAACAACAATACTTTCAAAATTTTAATATAACCACGAGACGTCTGTCAAAAGTAACATCAGTATAGCACTAACCTCTTCCTCTCACTGCTGAATACATACTAAACCGTCGGCGTCAATTGCCACCGGCACTAATCGAATGATTAAACAGCTGACTTGTCGGTAAACCTTGTTAAAAGTAGTTAAAACTCGTTTATTTTGGAAATAGCCGCTTTTGCTCTGAAAACGTGGATTTATCCGGTTTTGCACCAAAAGCTACTTTTCAAATGCGATTTTAACACAGTTTTAGCCGGTTTGGGTCCGAAATACTTTACTAGTCGATAGATATAAAGCTAAAGATATGAAATACACAAAAAAACGAAAAACTGAAGAAAATGGATTTAGCCGGTTTTGCACGGATGCTCCTCATTTGTTTTCAACGAAAACTTTATTGTTGAATATACTGTATATACTTACACGAACAAATTTAAATATATAAATAGCATTTTCTTCTCTTGCAGACGTACATACATATTTACTGTAATAAAATTTAATGTTAAATATAGATTTAGGTGGCCATGTGTAAGAGAAGGAATATCCTAAACTTGAAACATAATAGATTTCCAGAATTCCAAACACCTTTTCCTGCAGATTCCGCGACGTGGTCTTCCGTGTTGATTTATTTACCAGGATTATGAGAGGCCTTTGAAATATAAAACAAAGTTGATTTAAAGCTGCAATAATTATCCATCAGGAATTTGAACCGATGTAGCCGAAAGTTACATCTCTTTGATATATTGTTTCTGAATTTATTTTTTCAGGTGAGATCTGACTGTAAAATTTTATAGTGTTTACAGTTCAAACACACAAACTTTAGTCCAGAAGCGATTTTTACAATTTTAGTCGTTTCATATCCTACCTAGAGCGTCAATTACAATATCTGCTGGTATGTGTACACCAGCGTAGGATATCTAAATTACGAAACCAGTTATTTGAAGTACGGCTTATTATTTTCAACCGCAACGGTCTGTTTTAAACAAAGTTTTTCCTATATGAAAAAATAAGATAAACAAAGCGCGCTTTCAGACTAGACGCACCGCCGTTGCTCATTTTAAGAGTACTTTTTAATATCTATTCATAGACTTCAGGGGAACCGTAAACTTTTCAACAACTTTATTATGTTGTTTTCCTGCTCGGAGGCATATTTAAAAGAAGACATAATACATCCGAATTATTATCTTGCGGACTGCTGTGTTTACAGAAATTTATTTACTCGCGGGAAACTCTAATAATACGCTTTGTTCAACGTAAATAAATAAGCGTACCTTCAGTAAAGATGAATGCTAATAGTTTATAATACAAATTGTTTTCGTAGGTGTTTGTATACTGGCTGTCGTCTTATTAAAACAATCGAAACTTACTTTAAAGAGATCTAAGGAAATTTGAGCGTGTGTGCATGTGTTGAAATAAGTGCGCCGACTACTGTTCATTTATCCCTCAATTTAAATTATCTTTCAAGTCGACAAAGATGATCATTTACTTACAATTAGACGTGCCAACAACAAATGAGATTTGTTTGACTAGTAAACATATCCAAGTAATGCATTGCAAAGTTAATGTAACTTTACTGACGGAATGAGCAACTAATGTTAAGAGAAATATGATAAACAAGTCTTTAACAAAAAAAAACGACTACAACATAATTGTTATTAAATATATATAGGTCGTACTGAGTAATTGTATAATAAAATGAATGAAGAATTACTGAAATATATGTGTACAGAGTAATAATATAATCTGCAATGTGTGTTTTTACAATAAAATACATTTGTATAAACTAATTGGTAAAAGACATAATATCAGCAGCTTTGATTAATCGTGGGGCCACTAAAGGCTAATTTAGAGCGGATATTACCTTAAAATTTATCCAACAAATGCAGGCTCGTGAAATAGCTCAAAATCTTTTTGGATGTGGCCAGAAACAATTACTTTGACATATTTGCTGTTAAGTTCGTGTAGCTCTTTGGTTCTGACGTAATTCGTTGATATGCACTCTCTCGCATACACCAAATCGGAAGAACGAAGAAAGAAAAACATTATTTCAATATTGGAGCACCTTCTGATTTATCCATAAATTAATTTGCTGTTTAGCTACCGTAAGTTAATTCTGATCCATAAAATTTTTTCATAGCATGCCTTTTTGCAATATTGTCTGCTTACTCATTACAATGAATGAATGCTCAGGTTGGCTGCTTCCAACATATTAAGAATGTTTCTGCAGCTGCAGATCAGCTTTAAGTTGTATTTATGTGTCTGTACCGTTTTAAGCATCGCCTGACCATCACTAAATATTTTTATTGATATGCGTGTGATGTTTTTATTCAAAATCTCTAGCACACATCTTATTGGTATACATAGATTTCAGCCTGAGAAGTTGTTGTGTGTTCTCGCGAGTTGTTATATTTTTTGAGCCTTGGACTGCAACGTATTCTTGGGATGTAATAGGAGGAAGTAATGAAGAATGCATCGATCGTTGGTCGAATACACAAACGCGGAATATAGTTAATCAGGCTTTCCTTTTCGCAGCAATGTGCAAGGGTGGTAAGTCCAGAAGAATTTCTAATGCCAATGACGGGAAACAAGACACTACACCCGTGATTGTCATACTTCCCATTCTCTGCATGGAGATAAGTTTCACTGTGGCTTTGGGTTGCTGCGTGGTCTTGGTTGAACATACTGTTAATATATAGAGTTAATGGACTGGTGATGCATTGCTTTTCGAAAGTATCACAAATATCGCAACGCTAATACGTTATAATTTTTATTATTTAATATTATTTTTTTTCTATGATAAACTTCTAAATAATTTTGTTTTCCTTGTAATGTTCAGTTTCTTCTTCGTATGCTTTGTTAGTATGATTATGACATGACCTTACACAAGGGTTATGTCTGTAGGCTAAGCTAAGTAGTGCAGTGAGTTATCCCTATAATTACACGGTGCTACAAAATTTCCTTTTTTGCAAGCACTTTCAAAGTGACCTAGTGTATGTTATAGGTCTAGATGAGTGTATTACAAAACCGGTTTTAGAAGTTTCAATATACCTCCAAATTTCCGAGTTATGGGCCAAAGAAAATTTTTTGAGGCTGCTAGTTTTAAACATTTATAACTTTTTTATTTATTAACCGATTTTTGAAATTCAAACGGTTTTGGAAAGCAAAATAATTGTTATTTTTAAATATATATACTTCTCATACAATATTAGCACAAATATGCATAGATTTCTTCAATTATATGGAAAATTTTTGATTTTTTTTAAACTTTTAAAATTTCTACGAGACTTTTTTCCGAATTTAGTTTAAAGACAACAAATATATTAAAGACAGTATTTTTCTGAGTAAAATGAGACGTCATTTGTTGAAATCGGTTGAGAAATGAGGAAGTTATAGTACTTTTTGCGAACAAAAGAGTGGAAACCTGTTTCGATTAGATTCGCATGATTTAATAAAATAACTTTAATCTAATAAAACTTAACGAATTTTATATTTGTATCACCAATTTATACATGAAATTTTTTTAATAATGTTTACTTAATTTATTATGTTTAAAATACAAATCATCAGTTTCTCGCTTTAGTGACCAGCAGTAATTAGCTAGCATCCTGATTTGACTTATTCCTTCAAATCTCTTTTCAATTGTTAATAACTCCTGATGGAAACGTTCGCCTTGTTCGTCACTAAATTGGCCTAGATTTTCTGGAAAAAAATCTAAATGGGAATGCAGAAAATGTATTTTTATAGACATTCTGCACCCCATTTCTTCGTAAGCCTCCAGAAACTCATTAACAACATGAACGTAGTCAGCGCTTCTCTTATTACCTAAAAAATTTTCCGACAATGACATGAAACTAATCCATGCTCTCTTTTCAACTGCATTTAACAATTTCGTAAAATTTTCATCAAGAAACGTTTTTCGGATTTGTGGTCCAACAAAAATGCCTAGAAATAAAAATATAAAAAAAATTTTCAATGTCTCTTAAATGATTGAAAATAAAATACACCTTCTTTTATTTTGGCTTCACTTAGTCTCGGAAATAGAGGCTTTAAGTACAAAAAAGCCTCACTCTCATGGTCTTTTTTCTAGGCATTTTTGTTGGACCACAAATCCGAAAAATGTTTCTTGATGAAAATTTTACGAAATTGTTAAATGCAGTTGAAAAGAGAGCATGGATTAGTTTCATGTCATTGTCGGAAAATTTTTTAGGTAATAAGAGAAGCGCTGACTACGTTCATGTTGTTAATGAGTTTCTGGAGGCTTACGAAGAAATGGGGTGCAGAATGTCTATAAAAATACATTTTCTGCATTCCCATTTAGATTTTTTTCCAGAAAATCTAGGCCAATTTAGTGACGAACAAGGCGAACGTTTCCATCAGGAGTTATTAACAATTGAAAAGAGATTTGAAGGAATAAGTCAAATCAGGATGCTAGCTAATTACTGCTGGTCACTAAAGCGAGAAACTGATGATTTGTATTTTAAACATAATAAATTAAATAAACATTATTAAAAAAATTTCATGTATAAATTGGTGATACAAATATAAAATTCGTTAAGTTTTATTAGATTAAAGTTATTTTATTAAATCATGCGAATCTAATCGAAACAGGTTTCCACTCTTTTGTTCACAAAAAGTACTATAACTTCCTCATTTCTCAACCGATTTCAACAAATGACGTCTCATTTTACTCAGAAAAATACTGTCTTTAATATATTTGTTGTCTTTAAACTAAATTCGGAAAAAAGTCTCGTAGAAATTTTAAAAGTTTAAAAAAAATCAAAAATTTTCCATATAATTGAAGAAATCTATGCATATTTGTGCTAATATTGTATGAGAAGTATATATATTTAAAAATAACAATTATTTTGCTTTCCAAAACCGTTTGAATTTCAAAAACCGGTTAATAAATAAAAAAGTTATAAATGTTTAAAAGTAGCAGCCTCAAAAAATTTTCTTTGGCCCATAACTCGGGAATTTGGAGGTATATTGAAACTTTTAAACCCGAATTCGTAACATGCTCACCAACACCTTTAACGCACACTAGGTCATTTCAGAAGTGCTTTTTGAGTGTAGCACAGTGTTATTATTGCTGTTATTATTAGTGATATAGGCCTAAGATCTGTTATAAGCATTATATTATGTTATACTGTTTTGTGCTTCTTTATATTTTTATTTTAATAAAAATTAATTTCGACCACTTTTCAGCACTTGAAGCCCTTTTTATATGATTTTCTTCTTTTCTTTCTAATCGATCTTCCCGAGGCCATTAACATCAACATTCTCATGTTCACTAATGATGTTAAAATATATGCCCGTATTACTTCTACTGCTGAGTGTTTAAAACTAAAAAAAAAAAAACAAACCTTAAGTCACTGACCGATTGGTGTATACTTAACAGAATGTCAACAAAAAATGCCACGCTCTTTACTAGAATAGAAAATCATATTTCTCTTTGATTCTATATCTTTGGCTCGTTGTAATAAGATTTGAACCCGGGGGTCATTTTTAAAGCCCAACTTTCTTTCGCTGATCACGTTGTTGATACTGTCTCAACTGCTACTAGATCTCTCGGCTTCATCATGCTACAAAATCCTTCACTGAATCCTATGCCTTGAAGCTGCTGTATACCTTAGCGGTTCTGACAAAGCTGGAATACGCTGCAAGTATTTGGCATCCCTTCTACGACATATAAAGGAAGTCCATTAAGGCTGTGCAAAGAAGATTTTTGAAGCAACTATGGTTTAAATAAAAGCATCTATCCACTTTTCAGGAAATTCTCTTATGTATCTGTTCGATGTCATCGTTGGAACTTCGACGTGAAAATTTTTAGCTGTCGTTCGTATATAAATTACTGCATGGTAAAATTGATTCTTTCTACTTGCTAGGTAAGCAGCCTGTCCATGTGCCGTGGACCATTACTCGTAGAGCGCCGACATTTTATACCATACCTGCACGCAGCAATCTTATGCTGCGTTCACCGCTGGTTCCAATATGTAGCGCCTATAATCGAATTAGTGCAAACTGTAACATATTCCTGGCTGATAGTCCAGTGACTTGCGCGCTTGGCTGTCAGTCACGGGGTCTGGGGTTCGAATCCCAGGGCCTGCTCTCAGAGTGAGGTTTTCGTGGTTTTCCTCACTCCTTGGCAAATGCTGAGAGACAAACAGCTTAAGTCGCTCCACGGGCGCAGGCGTAATAATAACTCATGGCCGGCCGATGCCCCCTGTAATTGGCGAAAGCTGTTGGGGGATGTAAAGGCATGAATTATTATTATTATTATTATTATTATTATTCAGTTGTTGTGTGACACAATTGTTAGATGTGAACAGCAATTTTTTTATATCTTTGTAGGTGAATGATTATTTAGTTAAAATATATTGTATTCATATTTAAATTCTAACGCTACTGTTGGTTTTCGAACTCTTCGACAATAAATTATTCTTTATTTATATATAATTCTTCTCCTAATAATAATTATTAAAATTCACAATGAGATCTCGTACCAGTCAGTGTGCTAAACTCCCCAAAAAAAAAAACCTTAACAAAATTCTTCAGCAAATAAAAAAAAAAAATTTGTGGGAAATTTTGGAGGACATCCGCCAAGTTAATTAATTGGTTTTATGTTATGGTAGTACGTTCAACCATAACCTATGGAGTGATAGCATGGTGGCAGAGAGCTCAACAACCCAGAGCCACAGCAAGACTTACATCCATGTAAAGGATTGCAAATATGGCAACCACGGGAACAATGTCTTCTTCCTCGACGTTGAGATTGGAAGCTCTTCTGGACCTACCACCCTTGCACCCTTGTTGTGGAAAGGGAGGCCCGATCAACTATATTTCGTATGTGCTACATAGTGAATTAATCGTCACATACTCATGTCTGTATGACTAACAGCCTGCTAGAATTTCCGACAGTGTGCTGGGAATGCTATTGGACAAGATGTGTATTCAACCAGCGACCGATGCATACTTCATTACCTACTTTCCAAACAAAGAGGAATGGAGATGGAACGAAAAAACACTGACGCAGACAGACACCTGCGGGTTTGTGGAGGTTTGAAACCAGAGAAAGATGTTGGCGTAGGAATATTCTGTCGTAATCCAAGAGTTAGGCCACAACCTAGGACATAACATAATAATTTTTCAGGCTAACATCTATGCCACTGAGATGTGTGCTAAATAGATTTTGGATCAAAACGTCAGACATATATCAATAAAAAGATTAAGGAACAGTCAGGCGGTGTTGAATGCCCTGGGGGTACATAAATGCAACTCGCAGCTGATCTGGAAATGTATTTATGCGCTCTAAATGTATTGAAGACGACTAATAAATTATTCCTAATCTAAGTACCTGGGCACTCACTCATATATGGTAATGAGAAAGCAGACGCTCTTGCAAAAAAGGGTGCTGTGGAGCATTTCCATGGGCCAAAACTTGCCATTGATATGGCACCTACGGTAGCTAAACAACAAATCAGTGTCTAGGCAAATCAGAGAATGCTCCAAAATTGGAATAACTGTCCTGGTTTGCTACATGCGAAGTAGTTCATTTCACCTAATCATGTCAGAACCAAGGAACTACTTGAATTTGCTCGTAAAAATGTTAACGTAATTATTTCTGTCTTTACAGGTCACTACAAACTTAGAACGCATCTGCACAGAATCGGGTTCTTTGATGAGACTGAATGCCCACTATGTTTGGAAGACAAAGAGACAGTTGAGCATATCTTCCGCCACTGCCCCGCCACGACGAGAATCAGGTATGCAATTTTTGGGAAGCTTGACCTTTTCCGAGAAGACTTGCAAAGCACCTTATTCAAAAAGATTTAGTTACATCAAGAGCCTGTTGGACGAATTTTAAAGGTAACATCAGTTCCACAATAGACCTTAGTGGCCGCAGTGGATGGGTTGATTAGTCGAACCACACGAATACTACATTATTCTCAATGCTCAATACCTTTCAAGACATAAATACCATTCAAAGCTTAATATTACCTAATCGATTCATAGCCACAATATACCTATCTACCTTGTTCTAGTATAATAATTGATGAAATTCGAGTCCTAATCAACAAAATCCTGATAATTTATCAGAAATTATTCAGCTTTTCGAATCGATAGAATGCTATAAACGCTATACTTTACATTAAAGCGTTGATGCAATCCGTTCTTGAATAGCGTACATCTTACTAATATAGTATACACATTCTTTTCTACGGTAAACACATTTGTAGAATATATCAACTCACCAAAATTCTGTAATTGCGGTAGAATGCAAGTAAGAGCTCTCCACCAAAATAGCAATTGTAGTGCAGTGCTAATCGATTCTGCCTAGACTTCACATTATTTGCTTTAACAAAAGTTTCAGGTGCCACTAGAGCTGTATTTAGTATTATTGTCAGCAAAGAATATTGAATACAGACTTCAAAGATTAATTTCAGTGGAGACTATAAAGTTTCTGATATCAGGCTCTAGCAGCTAATCTTTTCCGGCATGAACTAATTTGATTCTCTTGGTAGTCGTAATAGCCAGAAAGAAAAATCGCTACTATAGTAAAGTAAAATGAAAATTTGAACCCATATAAATGAGAATGAATAGTTCTTTGCACCAAGATACTAACCTCTAAATTAAATTACATAGAAATTGAACAAAATAAATTATGTCTATATATATAAATTGAGACCATCAAACCGAAAAAAAACTGGAAAACAAAAAAGTCAGTAATTACTGATATTCATACTAAAAACAACCAGTAAAGATAAACAATTTTCCTAATTCGTGCAAAAATACCTTGAATAAAGGAGACTGATTGCCAATTCCTTTACTGAAGTGCAAAACTAATTGTAAGTGACACATGGCACACACCAAGATAGGCAAAACAGATCGTTTAGAGAAGAACCGTTCGATTTAAATTTCAAAGTCATAGATTTACATTTGTTTGGTCTTAAAATAAACCTTAATCAAAGTTTTTGACATTTCGCATAGGTACTTCCATTTTTTCATCAACCATGTTCATTCGTTATGACGAAACGTGAATGTTTATGAATGTATTTCTCTTTAAAAGCTAACATTTAAAATAATAAAATAAAAAGTATTTATTTCATTTGGATTTACATTGCATAACTCTTTACAATTATCGAGTACCAAAACCCTAGTTCTGAAGAATACTTAACCTATTTCGAGATAATTTCTTAGTTCACTTATTGAAAAAAAAAATTTGAGGGATAAATGTATCAGAAGTTCGCCTAAAAGCATTATCATCGCATCGGTATCCAAATACATGCATCAGGAAATAATCCCATTGATATCTTCATTATTCACCAACCACCGTGTGATTTCCAATGTGCCAATTCGACCGCGTAACAGAGATATTCAGCAATCTCTGAACAAAGGAACCCAGGGGTCATCGAATGCAGAATCTTCTGCTCACCTGTGTTCGGCCCGTACAAGGGTCGCGACCATTGGGCATATTAGAGTGGCAAATCCTTACACACAACGTCTCTACGCTCTCTATACCGCACATATAACCTGTATGTGTACATATATATTTATGTATTATACATACATGTTATGTGTGCTTATATATACGCACTACACAGATGGGTACACAATGGACCTCGGCGATTGTTGATGGAATAATAGAGCAGTTTGAATAAATATCGAGGGGACTCGCATAAAAATACGCCACGTTGAACTATTATTGTCTTCTTTTGTGTGCTCACACAAGTCGTGCAAGTGTTGTCTTTCAATTTTTTTTTTCTCGTTCCCGAATAATACGATGGGATTTTAAACGTAACTGAAAGTGCCCGTACTTGAATTTCCAAGGATTACCTGTACCCCAAAGCCTCCTATACACACACCTAATGAGTAAGTAATTGCCTTGTGTAAGATTTTATCCGAATATTAGATAATAATATACTGGGGTATTCACATAGTATTACTGTAAAATTCTGTTAGGACGCATATGTATAAATAACTAAACCATTTGATTTTTGTGTACCAATTAATATGTTCTTGAAAATTAGCAAAAGTTTGCATTACATGAATCTACAAACACGATAAATAAATAGTATAATAATAATGCCAAACTAACAAGTGAGTAGAAGCTTTAAAATTTAAATTTAAATCCATTGATTCTGTAAGCTAGTGATCTAAAGCATTTCATTATTTGAACTAATACTAAATCTATTACTTGGATTCTTGTAATGCAGAATTTCGTAAAACTATCATTAAATAAATGCTTTTCTGTTATCGGTGTACTGTAATAAGAGGCAATTACTATATTAAAAAATTACCTCGTGTAAGATTTGAACCCGACATTTTCCGCTTGCCGGGCGGACGCTTTACCAGTTGAGCTAACGAGGTGTTCGGATCCTCACAATTTGAATTGTCTCAAATACAAATCGAGAAAGCCGGCAGGACGGCAAATATGCAATTAGTGCACTTCTTACAGTGTGAATAAATAAATGCTTTTCTGCTATCACTGTAATTTAATATTAAATTACAGGTTATATGTACGATATAGAGAGCTTTGAAACGTTGTGTGTAAGGATTTGCCACTATAAAAGCAGAAAATCATTTATCCTAGTTCGATTTATTTAATTATTTCATACTGTAAGAAGGTCTTTCTCCTAGCGTAATGATGTGGATGTACACTGCTGTAATCAGACCGAAGTTAACTTACGGTGCAATTGCCTGGTGGTTTAATACCAGCAAGATCATAATTTCTAAGAAGCTTACGCAAATCCAACGAACCACGTGTCAAAGTATTACCGGTGCACTAAGAACAACCCCGACAGCTGCCATGAAAGTCATGTTGCCCCTGCCGCCACTAGGATCTTATGTCCGCGAGGTGGCGTTGGTGGCCATGATCAGGGGGGTCACCTGCAAAAGGGTGCCCGTCCTGGAAGCTCGCACAGATAGTATATGCCACGTACCTGTCTATGACAGACCCTACGATGTTTCTCCAAATGCAACGAGGAGTCCTCACGCTGTGGACTCCATGTCCGTCTACGTGGACAGATCCAGGACACAAAAAGGGCCGGAGGCTGGTATATACTCCAGGGAACTCCACCTTAAGAAATTTTGGTTGCTCGAGGATGGGGTGTCTGCTTTCCAAACAGAGGTAACAGCACTTACTTTAGGGGCCAACGACATATCTGAACTCAGGATTGAGAACAGAAATATTGATTTGTATACAGATAACAAACAACTAGTATCAGCTTTGAGGCAACCGAAAATAACCTCTAGACTGATGCTGGACTGTCACAGAGCTCTCGCACAGATCTCTGTAAGCAACAGTGTTACCACCAAAAAATTTAATATATGTGCTCCAAGTTACTCCATATACTCTTATCGATAATCCATCTATTTATGTATAAATCTTGTTTTTCGAAGGATATATTGAACACTTTTCGTTTCCTTGGCTTGAAGATCTTTTTGTATATGAACTGCTAGCACATTAGAGACAAAACAATTAATCAGCAAAACAGAGAAGGTTATTAATATTAACATATAAATCCATCGACGTACAAATGCATTCCTGCATCATGACATGAACGATGACTCCCAGATAACTCGAAATCGACTTCGTTAACTTGTTAAAGTAAAGCATGACCATACGGCGAAGCCACGAAAACCTCCCTGAGTGCAAATGCATAAAGCTGGTTAATTACAAGCTCAGTTAATGCGGACATGGCGCGGTACTTAATTGACAACTACCAGTTTAAAAGCCATAACAAGCGTACTTCGAAAAAAAAAAAAAAGAAAATGTACCTTTTATTGTTGTTTAAAGCGCTTAACGTTTTGTAACGAACTTGTTTATGGGCAGCGATTTCTCATAGCTTAGTAAACGTCAATCAGCGTACCCATAATACGTTTCAATTAATGGCAAGAGGAAGCAGTGTTAAATATAATGATAAACTCCACAGTGCGTAAAATTACTGTGGCAATTTGTCGAATACTGTTGATTTATGGAGAGATAATTCGTTACGGTGTGTTTCTATTTATTTTATAAAACACGTACGGTGATTCCTTAAAAACGGATTTAAAATAACAAGGTGAAACTGCAGAGTATTAAGAATATTTAGTCATGTGCAAAGCTGAAGAAAAAGATACCTAAGTGAACTTAATCAGATATCTAATCTCTCTAGTAGAGTAATGAAAATTTATTCTCATCCAACAAACAGAATGAATCTTTTTTGTGAGTTTACGAAGACGATAAAATTAACAGTGATAGTAACTCATTATACAAGCGCATCTCGCGCATTGCGTGCGTTCCATTCTGAAAACTCAACATGGCTATTAATCAAAGCCCAAAGGAAATAAGAAGAAGGGTAAAAGGAGGATTGTAACGACAAAATACGTCAACGAGTGGCTTTAAAATATGCGACACCTTAGCATTAACGCATAGAACTTTATATACATATTAATAAAGAAAAAGAATTAAAGAAAGGCCAACAAGACAAACAGAGTCTCATAACTACAAGTAAAAGGCGCAATAAATCTCAGGTAATTTATTTATATGCGCGGACTTTTGTAATCTTACATTTTCACCTAAGCCGCGATATGCTCGGAACAAAACATAAAACAATAAAAACACGCAGACTACTACGAAAACTTTATTTATCCTCTACCGAAGGTAAAGAGAGAACCAGAGGACTTTGATAGATAACCACCAGCGGAGACAATAAAAAACTATCTTTGTTCGTTGCAGTTATGTTAATTCCCTCCTGCGATAATTCATACACGAACTGAAGTCGCAAACTTGTTCGGACTTCTTACTGTTTTATAACGTGCGATGAGCACGCTCTTATAAATACACCTATTCTTAGTAGTTTCTTTTCATTGTTTCGCATTAGTAATCGGAATTGTGGATAGGTCTTTCAACCATACCTGCGATCTTTTGATTAAAATAGTTATACGTAGTTTACTTGTCTACTTGCTGCTTAACCTAGCATGCATGAATGTATGTAATTAGATAGTTTCAATATCAACAATAAGAACAATACGTAATAACTGCAACGGAAAATTCTATGGCACGCAAGTCAAATTATAGCAAGAGAAGCTGGTCGCTGCAGTTTATCTTGCCATAATGGTTGAAATTACATTCACTTGGAGTAATTATTGTTCCTTTAAATGAAGAAAATTACTATTTAAAATATCTAGAATAAAGGTCTTAAATGCATTAGTGTAATGAAAAATGTATCTAAACATATTTTGGAATTCATTTTCACTGTAAAATTTTCATTTGATGCTCAAGTATTTCTACGGACCGTCCCAAACAAATTACGATTTTTAAAAAAATAAATAAATTTTACTTTTCAGAAAGAGTTTTTGCTAATAGTGTATCCTACAGTGAAATAGATGAACGGCAATTTTTTTGTAACTAATTTGTCCATGTTTTTTTTTCTTTCATAACCATTATCATCTTCCAATACACTTACAATTAGTAAAATTTGAAATAAAAGTATTTGCATACGAATATCACATAATTATCACATACATGTTTTCGGAACGTAAGTGTTATAAAAGGGAATGCAAAAACTATAGGGGAATAACACGCGAATTCGAGAAATTGTGGAAGACACGATTGAAGATACACAATATGGATTTAGAGGTGGGAGAAGTACGCAAAACTTAATCTTCATAATAAGCCAAGCCAGTGAAAAAGTGATTAACAAAAATAAAAAATTACATGTATGTTACATCGACCTACACAAAGCGTTTGATAGGGTAAGGAGAGATGATATATGGAAGTCATTAAAAAAGAGAAAAATCGACGAAGAAACCGTAGAAGTCATAAAATCAATGTACAGGGATAACATATAAGAATAATTAATGACGAGTCGAAAGAATTCAAAACGAAAATAGGTGTTAAACAGGGTTGTGTTCTCAGCTCCGTTTTGTTTTCCTGTGTTTTAGATGACGCAATAAAGAAGGCAAAACCAAAAATGAAACAACTAAAATTGGGATATTAGAAAATGAAACCCACTAGTATAGCAGAGTTGATGTATGCCGATGATATGGTGGTAGTGGCAGAGACCGAAGAAAACCTGCAACATAATGTAAACATCTTAAATGAAGAACTTACAAAAATTAATATGCAAATAAATATATATATAGTTTTCAAGCCACAGTCTCCACCCATCACAAAATAAATACAGATAAGGCAAACAGTATGATAGTGGCAAAAGACAAAACAAAACATAACATTAATATAAACGGACAAATAATTGAACAGGTCAACGAATACAAGTATCTCGGGACGATAATTGCAGCAAATGAAAAGATAGACAAAGAAATAGATGAAAGGATGAAGTAGGGTGGATATGTATATAATACGACGAAAAAGACATTTCTAGGAATAAAGGAGGTGCAAAAGAACGTTAAAGCCGACGTAATAAAATAGTAAGGCCAATGCTGATGCACAGCTGCGAATCCTGGACGCTAACCGAAAAATATAAATCCAGAATTAATACCATTGATATGAGATTCCTAAGAAAAGTAGTAAATAAAACGAGAAAAGATAGACTCAGGAATGAGAAAATAAAGGAAGAATTGGGAATGCTACCAATATGAATGAAAATAGAAGGACAGCTAAGATGGTATGGACATATTTGTCGAATGCCAGAAGAAAGAATGACTGAGAAACTTTATGAAACTAAAATACCTCGGAAAAATTCAAGAAGAAGACCAAGAAGAACAGAGAGAAGATAAGGGCAAGAAATTAACCTCAACCTCGAAATGACCTTACACCTAACGATAGAAAGGTTTTAAAGGAATAAAAAAAAGTGTTATACTACACTGAGAAAAGAGTTTTAGTATAAATTTATTATACTAATATTATTTTAACTATAAACATTTTTATTTTTAAATTAGAAACACGTTTATTTCACCAGTAAGCGTTATTTTATTTTATATATGTTTATATTAAAACTTAATAATATATTATGTTGAAATCCAGGCAATCGTGAAGTTTCGTTCAAGTCCAGGGTACCTCGTTTTTGTTAACCAATCATAAGCTGCGTCAAAGAAAAGCGAATAAAATCGGTAATCATTGGTTACGTCGTTACCGCGAAAATCGCGGTGGCGTTGCGTCTTTGGAAAGTCATATAGTCAGGTACACCCACAGACACCCAAAATGTCCGGTCTAATGGACATTTTGGGTATCCGTGAGTGTACATCCCCACGTTGTACATATGTAGCAAACAATATTATATCTATCTCTAATTTTATATCTAGTATGCAAAAAGTGATTGTACTAAAGCACTTGAAGGTGATTCTAAATTTACTTTGGAAATATAATGTATAGAAACTGAATATTGTGATATAAGAATTCAACAAATGAGCAGTTAGGATCATTTAAACAAGAAAATTACGATATGTTATTAGCTTAAGCAATAAAGCTGATTTTACATATAAGAATTAATTGAGCTCTAGGTATTTTAAAATTTTTCCAAACAAAGAATAAGTAAGTAATATAAGCTGCATAATTAATCATGCATCTCATGAAATTCAACTGGGGGCAAATTATTATCGTGCTTAAGTATTATTCTTTTCAGCGGTACAAAAATGTTTGGTCTTCATTATACTGATTATTCTACATCACTTGACAAGACTAAAACAATTATGCGCAGCCGACAAACGAATTCCACCTTTTCGGAAAGCCAAAGACCACCATCCGCGTACAAATGTAAATACACGTTTGTGACACACAGGTACAAGGAAATAAAGCAAAAGGACGAAAAAGGCAGGAAAAGAAGAAAGAAGAAAAGCCGATCGTATTGTTTCCACTATTATAAACCCTTAAATCTCGGAGACGCACAATTGCCCGGCTCCGTCTGGCTCGCAAACACACATAGGCTACATATATATCGGATAGCAGATTTATTTCGCGAGTAATACTGACACGGTGCAGTCACACACGTGACACCTAAATGGACGAAGGATAAAGGCCGCCACGACGATGGAACAGGAGAACAGTTTAGAAAAGTAAAGAAGATGGAAGAACCCGAGTCGACTAATTAATCAAGACCGTGACAAGCATTGTGCTCTCGCAGTATCTCTGCGTTCACATCTGCTCTCTCGGCCGATTCTCATGCAAACCTGCCGCTATTGTTATTTTTATCTGGGGGGATCCCTGTATATGTATGTACGTATCTGTGCTCCCTTCCCGACCACGGTCCGCGCTTCCTTTCGCGAAATCGGACGTGCAATAGAATTTAACGATTCGATCCACTTCTTTGTTCCTGTCACGAATAAAGATGCTTTGACTACCATAGACTTTAAAGAAAGAGTAGATAGTCAGGGCTTTAACCTTAATGCAAGTGTAGAATGAAAGTGTAGGATATTTTATTTCCTATACCGTCAGTATTTCAGTGCCACAAACTGAAGCTATATACTTCTTTCAAGTTATTAAATTTTCTGCAACTTCCACAGTTTGCATAATCATTTTATAACTGCATCAGATATCTGTAGATTTGATTAAGTTGACCAATTATTTGTGCACACACTTGTACGTTTTGCAAAATACAGCTACTTAAACAAAACCTTCTAAAAAGAATATCAACTACCTTTAATAGTAAATAATTAGAAAGTTAAAAAAAAAACTCCAAAGCTCCTTATTATTGTAGGTTTCTATAACTGAGCTATCATTATTAACAGCAAAAATTGAGGGTCTTCTGATAACGATTATGAATATTTGAAATAATATGTAAAGCACGGACAAGATAGTCAGGTCTCCAGTGACGCGCAAAGAAGGGACAAGGCCAAGCGCGGGCTAGTACGGAATGCATCAGCGTGGTTTGTTCACCGACGGTTGATGACAATGGTACGCTAGTCCAAAATTTCTACTACAGTCATTCACCTCGATATCTGTCCAGCGCTTTGCTTGGAATTATTGCACAATTCAACAATGCATTTCAGCCACTAACTTCTTTGGCCGTGCTGTAATAATAAGACATAATGGTTTGAGAGATAGATAAAATCAGTAGCATTACCACGATAGATTTCAAGGCATCTACATTTGTTGCAAAAAACAGAAAACCTATATATTATGGAGTCTACCAATAAGAGTGTTAGAAGGAGAAGGACAACGATCGCGGAAGTCTACGACCAAGTTTAAGAGTGTCAGAACTTTAAACGATCACCACGACAACATTGTTTACAGTTTTGACACTTTCGTACGACAGTTGCATTCACTAAGATTTGTCAAATCGTCATGGGAAGATACACGATTCAATAACAGATGGGAATTATGAAATATTATTATCAGAATGAGAATTCGGTGCGATACATGTTTCAATCGTTACGCAATATTTACGATCGACTAGTTCAAAAATTTGGTCGAACGGGCTCGTTTGCAGAAGGAAACTACCTTACGTCATTACTTACATCGGCCATTCAGTGGAGAAGATCACTACTATAAGCAGAAGTGTGCGAGGTGATCCTAATCTGTTCGTGACAAGGCGTACACAAGAAATCGGACTTTTGCAAGTGATGACAAGGAGAATTTTGCGTATATAGAATACAGAATGCGTCGAGCATTTACGAGTTGGGTGCAGTCATCTTTTTTGATGCGCATTTTTTTAGTTAAATGGCCTCATAAATAAACAAAACAATTTCGCAGGATTTCGGCAGATGAAAATCCGCACATCACTCAACACGTTACTGTGTGATGCACTCTGTGGTCCCAGGGAGTCATTGGACTGTATTTTTTTTTTAAGATCATGTAGGTAATGAAGTTACTGTGAATGGCGAGCGATACAGAGACTTATTAAGCGATTATTTGTTCCCACAACTGGCAAATTCTGACATAAATGATGTCTTCTTCCAACAGGACGGCACCAAATGCTGCACAGCGTGAGACTATTGCATTGATGCACGCTAAATTATCTGATCGAGTTTTTGCATGTGATGGC
This sequence comes from Cetonia aurata, assembly GCA_949128085.1. Lineage (NCBI taxonomy): Eukaryota > Metazoa > Arthropoda > Insecta > Coleoptera > Scarabaeidae > Cetonia > Cetonia aurata. The sequence goes on from OX421885.1 coordinate 9,327,991, forward strand.
GATTTAATCTGACCCCCCAGATCTTGTGATCTTAAACCTTCAGACTACTTTCTTGTGGCATTATTGCCAATATAAAGCCCAGTATGTATCTCTAGAATTAATTTAACACAGTGAAGAAGCATTTGAATTATGTTATTTTTAAAACATAAATGACAAAGTGTATTTTTTAATATTACGTTTACTATTATTACGGCTCATTTTCATTGTATGGACTGTCAAAGTCCTGTCATATTTATTGGTAGACCCCATATTTATTTATAATTATCTTTGAGGCTCGCTAGATGAAACAAACAAGATTTTTCGAGAACTTTTACGCGCTGACCACTGCAAGCAATTGACATTGTCATGAATTTTTTCTTCAATAACTACAACAAAAAATAATATGATTTTTATTTGCAATGTCCTAGACAAGAGAGCTAAGACATGGTATGTAATGCGCCACTATCATAGTCGGATAAATCCACGGCAAGCATTCTTTCATCTATTTGAAACGAAATTAGTTTCTTCAAGTTTCGTATTAATTCGATCACAAGTTTGAAATTGTTGTATGCGAACAACCTAGATTGAATAAGAATATAAGAAAGTTTTCTGAAATTTACGCGAAAAACACGACCATATCATCAATTGTCCAATTTTCCCGATTGTTGCCGCGATACTAAACGAATCTGTGTTTTGAAGAAAAGCAACAGTGGTCCAAAGATGCCACTATAAAGAATGAGTACCATAACCTTGAAGTTTTTGGTTTGGGGAATGTATTAATTTCTTGCCAACCAAAACAATGATCATCAATCATAAGTGCACATTTTCCCTGATATTTTCGAAAACAGATTAGCTTAAATGTTCCATAAAGATTTATGAGTTAGATCATAGTCTTTCCTCAATAAAATTAGATATATAAAAACCCATGGAAACGTTTAAACCACAACACTGTCTTCTAAATTACAAATTTTCATTGTATTTTTCATTATTTATATGTATCTATATATATTTTTAATTACGAAATCATAATCAACGTACAATAGTTGTATCACTAAAAACAGTTAATCATGTTGGTCTTCCAAAGGCACTTTATTTTTCATTATTCCCACTAAATAAAAGGAAAGTCCAATTCGGCTCTAGGGATATATATCCCAGTCTGAGTACCGCAAGGATCTTTACTGGGGCCACGTTTCTTCCGTATTTCTAACAATTTTTTTGCGGCAGCCTGACACTGATGTTGCAGTACACGCGGAAGGAATCACTCTGTAGGTGCCTCCAGGGTGCTCGACATCTCGACGGAAACTGAAATTGGAGGAATGCAAATGTGTCGCGATCCCAAGAATTTTATTCATTCATTTACTCATAACGTTAAGGTGGAGACCTTCAGTCCAAGCACTTGAGCTAGGTGCTTATTGTACCGTCCCTATTAACTCTCTTACTTCCACTCAAGCAGCTTGGTGTTCTTTATAAAGGCCAGTATCTTGCCCAGTGGAAACTTGAGAACCTTCTAGTGCTCCAATAGATCCTTCCCGAAATGTTTCTGCCTGAGTACTTTCAACTCCTCACATGTGCATATTACATGTAAACTTGTTTTCTCCTGTAGCTCACATCTTCTGCACCACGGTTCGCTTACTCGACCTGTGTTGTATAGATGCTTTTTTAAGGGGATCCCAGGAATTGTTCAGCATCGAAAGTGTTTAGTGAAGTCAAGAAGTTCAATCTACTTCAGTAGAAGTCTTGTTTGGGAGAAGCAGTATATTGACTTCAGAACGCGGTTTCTGGCTGCTAGGCTGGCGGAGTATTCTCCATCTGGCCAACCAGTTGCTCATCTACAAGGCATGGTCTATGGTAGCCCCCTCCAGCCTAAAATCTCTCCAGGCACTTCAGAACACCATGGTCAGGCTTGTTGTGAAAGTACTTTGATTCGTTCGGAACGAGCAGATTAATCGCAGTCTGCATATTCTACCCTTCCAAGAAACCTATCAGAATAGAGAACACACCAGCAATTGGGCTTGTACTTCTGTGAGCTGCGCAATGTCCTTGTCAAAATGTGTCTAGCTAAGTAGGAAACCAAACAAAAAGAAGTAACTAAGCCTTACAATAGCATTGAAATGCTCTGACTTGGGTAACGATAGGCAATCAACCTTGGTTATTGCTTCACATTGATTTCTTGACGCCTGCAAAGTCCATAAGTTAGAAAATTTGAAGAAAACTAATAAAAATGTTCCCTAGAAGGATAGAGTAGCTATCCAGGATACTTTGGTTACATGCAAGAATTTCTAGAAAGTAGATTCTTAGATTTTCGAAATACAATAGTTGTTGCCACATTTACTAGATCATGTTTCATCTTATATATGACACATTGTGGGAGTATTTGAAAAAAAAGCATGTATTTTCAGAATGTTGCCCATTCCGAAGAAAAGATTTGAAAATGGGTCACAGAAGAGTCTCCAGAGATATACGTACTGATCTTTACACAGAAATTGACGAAACAACTATTTTATATATTACAGAGAAAGTGGAACGCCAAGAACCAGATACCAAAAACAATTTTTTGTAAAATTATTTTTTCTCATTTGTTTTATAACTTCCCTAAACTCGCGATCTTCTTTTGTATTTTAATAGCTGCATCTTGAGCGTTGAATAAATATTTAATTTTGGTGTGGGTCAGTATTATAAATACTCATAAAAAATTTACCTACATTTTCATAGTATGGCTTTATTGTAAACCTAATGCATTGAAAACGATTGCAATATCTTAGATTTAATTTTTATTAGTTACTTACTACAGCTTATACCACAAGAAGTAAGAGAATTTAAAACAAGGCAATGATGTTAGAAGATTCTCAGATCTATATTTCACATATACAAATAACTATCTACAACAGATACTTATGTCTATCGTTCTCCTTTGCCTCACATACCTCATTCAGAAAACGTAATCTATTGTTATTTGTTGCAAAAATCGGGGCACGACAATTATAATTGAAAAGTAGAGGGTTCCCGGTTGTGCTTCTTATTCTTTTCGTGAATTTGGGGTCCACGAACAAGCTAATCTCGTCACGCGTGACATCTCTGCATTGTTTAGCGACTGGTGTCATTTTAATGCTTGAAAAGTTGTTCGTCTGGTCAGACAAGATGAGTGCAAATTTCTGGTCGCACTGCTTTTTTTTGTAAATATATATACTGGTCAAATAAATGCAAATGCATGTGTTCACAATTGTTTCAAAATCGAAAATGTTGAAAAGATACGCGTCTCAATGTCTTACTATTTTATTATTTACTATTAAATAGCAATGTAAAAGAATTAAGCTGTGTAATTAGACGTTTAAGTTATACACAACTTGTTGGAGAAATTTATGGCTTTTTTTACTTTAACGTTTTTCTAAACGAAAAAAGTATAATATAGTAATAATATCAGTATCAAATAAAAATAAATTATGATTTCTAGACAGGTATAATGAAAATAGCAATAATAATGATAATAGTGCGATTTATAGGTTGTCACAAATGAGGATATCACAAAATAACAACATAATTAGTTTCGGTAGAGTATAAAATTAATATAACCAAGATTGAGGATCTAATAACTAATTAGTAAATAATGATACAACTAATAAATGAATACTAAAAATATTCAAATGTAGAAAATAGTAAATTGATTTTCAATAGTTTATTTATTGCCTTCCAAAAACCAAACACAAAATAAAAAAATTATTTCTTTACAATATATGAGACAAACCAAAAGCAGTGCAAAAATTAGGCATAAATCAAACTCGGGTAGTAAGCAAGATTTCTTATACATATTTATACTTTTAAACAACTAGTAATTAGTACGAAAGCCTTTGGACGGACTAATTTTTCACAAAAGCTGGGTGGAATTTTTCCCAATCCTTCAATAAAGTAATCTTCAGTTAAGAATTACTGGAAAACAAAATTTAAATAGGATTTATGATGGTGTTTACATGACATGAGGAGAATTATAGTCATAATTTTTATTCATCTCATAAAACATTTTTAATAAATGTGTGAGATAAGTCAATATACAAATTACATAACATAATAACACAATACAATAAAAGACGAACGACTACAAACACTGATCACATAATTTGAATTACTCATCTAAAGAGTATCAAGAGTCTTGGAGAAGGAATGTTTTAATTCTACGTTTAAAAGATGACTTACTACTTAGGGATTTGATATCTGGAGGTGGAGCGTTGAAAATGTTTAAACCTAAAATTCGTGGTGACTTTGTAACTAATTCAGAATTAAACTGTGGTATATGAAAATCAGATTTCGTTCTAGTATTATGAGAGTGAACGTCACTATTACATAAAAAGCCGTTTTTGTTTCTGCATACTAAAATTAATAATTCGTATATAAATATTGCTGTCAATGGCAAAATGTTTCACTTCATAAAATATGGTCTACATGAATGCCTCCTGTCTATTCCTGCCATACGTCGTATGATACTCCTCTATACTACATATACACGCTGACTATGCGACGATACACCCCAACATGCTACCCCATAGGACAATCTACTATGTATATTGGCATAGTAAAATGATAGTAAAACATTAAAATCTATTATAGTTCTTAAATTATGTACTTGGTAACACAATGAGTTAAGTCTAGCTATTAAATTATTACAGTGAGTGTTCCACAATAATGTATCGTCAATAGTTATTCCCAAAAACTCCAATTCTTGGACACGTTCTATTTCAATATTCTGTAAAAAAAATATTTACATTAATATCCTGATGAGACACAACAGGGCTGGTATCATCAGCATACATTACTAAATTAAAATCTCTCAGATAGTGAGTTATATCATTAATAAAATATCAGAAACAGAACAGGTCCCAAAACACTACCTTGAGAACACCCTGTTCAACTGGTATGGTTGTTGATTTTATAAAGTTGACTTTACCACACACCTTCCGTTTAATATTAGTAAATTGAGACCTTCCTTTTAAATAACTCTCGAACCACTTCGTCATATCCCCACGTATACCACAACACTCAAGATTAGCCAACAGAATATTATGATCTACACAATCGAAGGCTCGGCTAAGGTCACAGAAAATCCCAATAGGATATTCGCTAGAATTCAAGTCATTAATTATAATCTCGTAGAAAGCGTCTAGTGCTGTTAACGTCGAATGATCAACCCGATAACCATGTTGATTTTTTGATAAAACATTATTTTTATTTAAGTGCCCAAGCAGTCTGCTCAACATGGTGTACTTGAAAACCTTAGAAAAACTTTTTTGTATAAAGGTATTACAATACGAGAGCCAGGAACGCACTTGGTAAGCTTTGTGTTTTGGGTCGTTGTCTAGGTTACCCACGCTAAGGGGTAAATCTGTTTGTTCATTAAATATCGACATACACGTTTTATCTATTATTCCTCCGATGAGTGCAAAGCTCTTGGTCCGGCATCACATGTTTTTCTACGCAGTTGGTCTCAGATTCCTTAGCTCGTCTCTGTTTCTTCTCTATACCTGTTTGTCATCTTACTTAACACATTAAGTTTACTTTCATCAGTTAAAAAAAGTTTTTCCAGAAAGAAAAATCTTCATCCCGATTTCTTTCGCAAACTTAAAGTTGATGTTCCAGTTCCTTTGAAGCGCATTTTTGATGGTCGATGCACTAGCTTTCTTGTAACTAATTTCAGCAATAATGCTCGATGTTCGTGCATTAAAGAACGGATCTGCTTTTATTTTTAATTAATTTTTTTTAATTAACAGCAATTTTGCGTTAATTGTAATAATAATACTACTAAGTCGCCCAACAGAGAACAAATCCAATTACAGGACATTGCATTATAAAAATACATATGCAAGTATACAAAATAATGAAGTATGTAACAGTAAGTACCTAACTTAATACAGAACAAAAAACAGAAAAGACTAAAACTAAACTAAACTAACATCTAAAAATCAAAGCATAACATTAAAGAAAATTAACACTACTGGTACAGTTAGCTATGATAGCTTTAAGAGAACAGAAATTAATGTCAATATCTGTATTAGGTAAAGAGTTGTAAGTAAGACACATTCGATAAATCGGTGACTTCAACAGCATGTTAGTTCTAGGTGTGGAATTGTGGAAAGTATTGACATTTTTAGCAGATAACCGCGGAGTATTAAAACGAATAAGGCTAAGTAAAGACGGCGAGTCTATGCCGTTATTTAGTAAGTTAAAAACGAATTTAATATCGGCTTGATTACGACGAAGATCTAGAGAACTAATACCGAACATATTCAGAAGACCTACATGACTAAATCCTTGAGCAGGATAGACATGCTGTTCCCTAAAGTGTAAGTACCTTAAGAAACGTCATTGATTAGTAATTATCAATAAAGCACAACATTAAAAGAAAATAAAGCACTACTGAAATATTCGAAAAGTACAGGATATCAACATAGCTAAAAAGAAATGAAACAGACACACAGCCATTAGAAATAGCAAAATTTCGAAGCGTTACAGGTAAGAGGTATATAGGCGGATGTATTTATACTTACCTATTTGTTTTATTAAAATGATGTTGATAATTCTTTCGTATATGTAGGTATTTGTAGAAATTCCAATATTGTTACATATGAAAGTGAATAGCTATATGTACAAGCATGCTAGCATACTTGTATACCTTTGATCACTATCTGGTATTTAATTCTTTCCTTTATAATGTTACTTACACGCACTTGTCACACGAACAAGCAATAAACTAACAATAATATTATAACAGAACGTTCAATTAAACAATTTCCAATGCGGTTGAACATCAGGTTCATAATTTATTACCTCTTTGCCAACGCAAATGGTATTGTTTACACGTGTCTTCGGCTTTTTCCCTTTATTGCAAGAAATATGTTACGATTTCTCATATGCCTCTAATCTACAAGATCTAACAACTAGTATTATCTAATTATTGTAATAACTCATTTTAATAATTAATTCAACGTGAATGTATGAGTCACGAAGTTGGAGTAATACCAAGTGTATTTGCATGTTTTATAGGAAATAGGTACAAAGAGTTCTGGACTGTCTGTCGTAGATTACAAAAGTATTGTGTTATTTTTTGATAGAACAAAGTTTTGTGTCAGTATCTATTTTTAGCTTTACTTTGCAACATACGCTTCTCTAAAGTCGTTTTCAGCATCTCTCAGTTCAATGTAGGTAGATAACACCCTAATCACTTCTATGTCTTTATACACTGTAACAATAAATAATATAATAAGATCTAGGCTATATAAATAGTATCTAACACACCACAATCGAATAAACTAGAAAGAAGCAAGTTAGATGTGGAGGAGAGCAAAAGCCAACCTTACTAAAGAAACATTAATAAAAGGATAATTAATGAATCAAAGCAAGCACCGATCCGGCAAAAAGCGCATGCGAATTTAATTATTAATATGCGGGCACCATATTAACAATATGTATATAGGGTTTTATATACATTATATACGTACACGTAATATAGTTGCACAAATGTTTGCTAACTAATAGCTAAAGCTCTCTCTTAATGCCCCGCATTTAATCTTGAATAGTCCGTTGTGTGATTGAATCTGCCGCGGAATGCCATTCTTCTTCTTTAAGGTATTTGTGTGCTCGGTGTATTTTAGTTTGTATTTAACTAGCGCCCACATACATATATCAACCTGGAAAACTTGGCGGGTTAGATACATTTTGTACAACCACCATTTTGTTCTCTCTAAGCGCAGATCTGGCATAGTGGCATTTGATCGTAAAAACTGATGCTGCTATAAGAGGCAAAAGCCGTTTTGTGAGCACTCATTAAGGTTGGTTGAGGGCGTTGATGTGTTATCAAAGGCGCCCTCTATGTCTAAAAACACTGCAAGGGCAATTTCCTTTCGAGTCCTCCCACCAAAATATGTAGGGCAGTCTCTCCTGATTTTCCCATCTGCTATGCTCATTGCAAAGGATGCAAGGGAGATATAGCGAGTGCTCTTTCTGTAATACTAACATAAGATGTATAATTTTTTCCATAGTCTTCAGCATGAAGGATGTAAGACTAATTGGTGTAAATGATTTCGCATGGTAGTATGTGTCCTTCCCAGGTTTCGGAATGAACACAACCTTTGTATCTCTCCAGGCCATTGGGATGTAACCCAAGGCGTGGTTAGCCCTAAATATCTCAAAGAGAGGCCCCATGATGTCTCCAATTGCCTCTTGCAGCAATCTTGGAAACACTCCATCCGGTCCCGGAGATTTATACGGTTCAAACGATTCAACTGCCCATCGAACAAGATGAGGTTTGAAAATATCGTTTGATTGTCTTCTTTCGTTCTAGAGATAGAAAAGAGAGAAAGGCGTTGCGTAAGGGACATATTGCGGTAGCTGTAACTCCTGTATATATTTTGGGAAAAAATCCAAAAACCCGTAAATTTTATTTTTTAATGTAGTTTATGAATTAGAACAGAAATGTATGAATTTCTTATTTACGTGATCGAAATCTATTTTTATTTTAACCCCTTGTTGAATTGAATTGTGAAGAAGAACGTCTTCCTTTCTAGTTCAGTTCGATATCTCTTCTAGTTCCAAAGGTATCGTTAAAAATGTGTTTTAGAGGCGGTGATGTAACTTTAGAGGCCAATGACTCGCCCTACAAATGAATATACGTAGCTAAAAAAGAATACGAATCGTTTTTCACTGCACTACATGCCTGAAATATTTTATCAAAATCGGAAGTGACCAGTTGGGTGACTTTGCTTCTAAATGTCTCTTACCCCTGCCCACAAAACAACTTTGTCGGAGAGAGGCCAAGTGTGTATGCGGCTCAGATTGTTTAATGTGATTCCCAATGAAAAAAAAAAATAAGTTGCACATTCAATATCTTTACAACAAAATTTAAAAAATAATATTTAATAGAGATGAACGCTTACAGTACCCAGGATTTAATCGATTTTTGTCATGAATCTCAGCGCTAATTGTTTTTTTATATTACTTTTCGTTCTGCATTATAATATTTAAATGACATGTTTCTTATACAAAGCTGTTCGTAAAAGAAAGTTTAAATTTATAAATAATTATACTACTCCTCTTTATGGTCGTAGGTTTTGCTAAAGAAAAACAGTTCAGTTACAAGAAGACAACTTTTGATTAATCTTTGTCCAGTACTTTTCAAACGTATTGTATTCAAAAGACCCAGATCTGATAAATGTCATTTTTATACGATTACAGAGAAAGCGCTAGTCATTGAGTAAGCTGGCTATGTAAATCTCTGCATCAGAAGCGACTCTGGATGCCGCCCGCCCGCATAACGATTGTCCCAGGTCTGGGCAGACGGCGTGACTTGCACGTGGTCTTCGGGGTTAATCGCTCTGACTACCGTTCGTGAACAGTACGTCCTTATTCGATCCGATCTCCTGTTGAAATCATAAATCATCAACGTTGACGATAATTCTTGTCGTCAGACTCGATATCTATTCGATTTTCTAAGCTGAAAGTTTACGAGGAGTCGCCCCCTGAGTTCTAATAGGAATAATCAACAGTGCCATTGTTACAGAAGCGCGTAGAAGCGAGATACGAACGGAGAAGAGAGACCTTTGTCCATTATGTTTTCCCATCCTAGCCTAACTAAGTTTGTGAGTTGACTCTAGCACGTTTCGTGGCCTCGGCGTCTATATTGCAGAGACAATGGAGCAATCAATAGGCTAATGAGAGGACACTATATCTAATTATCGGTGCGGTCAAACGTCGAGGGGCCAAGTGAAGGCGTCCTCTACGCACAAGACGACGCCGTGACGTTTAATGGAAGTAATGTTAGGGAGTAAGAGACGCAGATGAAACGACGGTCGGGCGTCGGTACGAACATCACTCTCTGCATTTTAGTTCACCTAGTGGCGTGTTTCCCTCTTAGTACGCTTCTTCACCATACATCTGAAACACCGGGAGATCGTCTTCGACGTTTCACGAATCTCATTCCTCAAGCTGCCAGCATTCGATCAAGCTTATCGCGGAGGAGATCTGGAACCACACGGTAATGACCCGACTTCATTGTTTCCAACGTGAAGAACGCGATCTCGGACGAACGGTGATGCATTGTCAAGTCAATCAAGCGGAGCGGGTATAATAGTGCGTACGCTTTTATTTTCCAAAAATCCGGCGACTTTTTCCGATATCTGCTCTAGCGTGTGCACCGTGCCGCAGTTACGTACTTTATAGTTAATACGTACGCGTACGAACGCGCGTGGTAATGCTAGAAGAAGCAGGACCGTTCGATCTCTGCAACCTGCCCGACTGCCCATACTACCTGGGATATGCTTATATGTTGTTTGTTGTTGTGGTGTACCCCCACCAGGTACCATTCTTACCTTCATGTGTATGTGATCAGTGTAACAAGCGGAGTCTTCGGGACAACACGCGAGAACTTGGCCGAGTGTTGTATGAATGAAGAACCTTTATACAGGGAGATCTCCGCGCTCGCATTCAATGAGAGACATAAAAGGGGGCGAAGGAGATATACACGCATGTGATGTTCCAGTGACAGTGTTACAGCATCGGTTCATATAACCGAATAAAGATAACATAAACCTTTTACACACAAAAAAAGAACCCTCAGACCTGTCAGTGAACCCGCTAAAGAGAAATATTAATTAAAACAGTGCGTAACATGATCCACGTCCAAGGATAATCAGTGGTTGATAATAAATACATGTAGTATTGTTTATCAAGGCCTTATTATTTTAAGTTATCTCGATTCAATTTAATACCTATGTATGTAATTAGTACACCGATGCTAGCGGCATAAGAGATGTTTCGTTCTGTACGATTGTGTGTACTATATGAAAGCTGTTAAGACTCTGACTTGAACTTTTGATTAGAGTGTGTTGTCAAAGATTGCCGGAATCCTGTTTCTCTTCTTTGCTACCCTAAAGTTAGTCCTTTTAACGCGGTGCGGTTTAAAGATGTGAAGGACTCTTTAAACTGCGTCGTGGGATTCGACAGGTAAGCAATTATCAATTCCTGTAGCATTTAATGTAAGGTGCTTAAAATAAACAAAAGTCACGTGGTCCGTGCAAAATGGCGGTATTTTTTGACATATATAAACAGATGCGCTTGCGAACAAGATGCTGTAAACAAAACAAGAAACTCCTACACCGGAGAGGGGTGTCTCATAAGGGACACTTAATTTAAATATTTAAATTTCAAGAGATATATTTGTTTTTATTAATTTTATAACTATTATCAGCATTCATTAATCTTTTAGCTACATTTGCTTAGGTTAATTAATTATTTCAAATTGCTAATTAAAAATCAAATATTTCACCAATTTTGCTTTAATTCATTCTATATTTGTAAGAATAACATAAATGACATAAAGTTTACTTCTTTTTATTATATACTCAACAATTTTAATTAAATTTTAATTTACTATTAGTGATGTCTTGTAGCACCGTATGCTCTTGCACATAATACTTTTATTTATTGTTTTGATATAAACAGCCTGTAAAATTATCTCAGCCATAGTTTTAAATACAATGTGCAGAAAGCAAAACAATTCTTTTTAAGGTATGTAAAAACCGAATATCCACACATTGTAGGCCATAAATGTAAATATAACAAGCTGAAAAGTTTCTGGAATTGAGTTTAACACGATTATGGTTTTTGAAACTTATAAGTACCTAATTAAATTATTTTATGACTTCTGAAAGATAAATTTGCTGTATATAGATCCTTGTAAAATGTTTATCTAAAAATATTTTTATGTTTTTGAAGGCAATGGTTTTTATTTGTTTATTTACTTTTTTTTAATGTCCTATTAATTTTACTTTACGTATTAATTATTTTGTTGTTATTCCCCGCAATAGAGCTCATATTTTGTGCGCGTAAATCGGTTATACAACATGAGGATATTTGATTTGATAACTGCAAATTTGAAGTATATTAGTGAAAAAAAAAAGATAAACTTAAGTCTAGATTTTCAAAATTCAGTACATATATTAAAATTCTTGTTATTTTTATGACAATAGCAACTAATTCATGGCCTATTGCTTATGTATATTTTCAAACACCTTTAAAGTACTTTCAAAATAATTAAACAAAAATATTTAATGAATATCCCACTTATTGTTAGCTAATAATAAATTAGTAATCTTAGTTTTGTTTAAGAAAAGTAGCTTTGACGCCACGTGGACATATTTTCGTCATTTTTTTAATAGTGTCTCACAGAAAAAGCTCTGCAAGTGTCAAGTTCAGAATTTGATGAAATTTGGCAGGGATCTAGGGTATATTTGGGTATGTTTTTATCGACGAAAATTCACTTCGAAGAAGTGAAACATACCTTTTGTGGTTGTTGGTTGTGCGGTGTTTCAACCTTCCTAAAATCGCATTTAACGTGTTCCAGTACCTAATAACTAACATCAAACAAAGCACAAAGTGCATTTAAAAAGCACCTCTACTACAATAAATATTTGTAATAACTCATGGCACTTATTGTAAGAAACAATGCGACATATACCTAAAGGTTACTTCATTTAACTGCAATTTTGGTATTATGGGCGCAATGTTCCAGTTGGGGTTTCTTCAAATCTTAGTCACTGATTGTGTATTAGTCACAAGATTTTCTAATATGATATTTCATATACATAAAAGGTGTTTCATTTATGGACTTACTAGTTTAGTACATAACATATATAATAATTGCTTATATGTTTATGTAATTATGAAGATTATCCTTAAACTAGGTTACTCTGTTGGACAATAAAGACATATTATTATTATTATTAGTATTATTAATACGAATCTTGGAAAACAATACTACTTATTGTTAGTGTTTTAATTCGAAGTGAATTTCCGCCGCTAAAAAATTACTTATATATCTAAACATACTTTAGCAAGTATTATCAAATTCTGAATTTGACACCAAAATGACAAGTGCGTGATTAGTTTGATTGCACTGGAACCAAGCCTAATAAGTTTGCACTAAACATTACAGTGTACAATAAAATCTATTCTAAAATTCATTAGACTACAATCAAATATATTTACACTTTATTTTAACTGGTTAACCGGTAACCCATTAAAATTAATTTCATACATGAGCAAAAAGATACAATGTTTTGAACAACAGTAAGAAATTAATAACGGTGTCAAGAGAGATTGCAGAATTTTTTCTTTATTCAACAAAACACGCAAAGAAACCTCAATTAAATTATGTAAACTCGCACAATCATAATAATAACTGCGATAATTATTTTTAATTAGTCTTTACGTGAAGATATTTTGAACACTGTCTTTATTGATCAATTTGGTTGCTTTCAATAATTAAAGCAGCTTGCATTCCTGCATTTTTCTTAAATTGTATACCTATAATACTAATACCAAAATGGGACTTAGATTGCAGACATCTTATTTATCTGTTTTTATGATTTTGTTGTAAGCAAAATTAGTATCGACTCGTTTCAACACATACACACATCGCATAACAGCTTTGCGCTACGCTTAAATTAAATTATAGCAATTACTGCAAAGGATACCGTTACGAATTAAAGAATTTTTTCTTTTTTTTTGTAAGTAAATCTATTGTCCGTAAGGACTTACGCACGCTCAAATGCTTTGGCGCACATGTTTTTATTTGCACAGAGACCGCCATTGTATGAGCAATAAAAGTTGTAGCACAAATTATGACGTATTCTAGTAGACCTACATTTTTTACATAAAAAGTGAAGGAGCCATGACGTAATATCCTTAAATAGTAAAGTATTTTGTATAAGTACATATTTTTCTTTTATTGCAAAAAGTTATAAAATAATTTTGCAAATATTCGTGACAATAAAGGCTTTAAATTAAACGAAAATTATTGGAACTGTTTTAAGTGGAAACGGTTCGTTAAATAGAATTATCTGCATCAGCCCTGTTGTTTTTGTTCATATAATGGTTTTTGTTTTAAGTATTTTTACTAAATGAATCGACAATTAATTTTTATAAACGACATTGTGCCAATAGCCACTTTATCCAAAATAAAAATGGCAATAGTTACAATATTTTAATCTAAACATCACAACATATTAAAAGAAAGAACTATTAAGAAATAGAGACTCTATTTCTTAATAATAATTTAAAGACCTTATTACCACGAATTATTGTAAAATTATTCATATTAAGGCTACCAAGAAAATAAAGAATCAATATTATAAAATAATACCTTAAAACAGACGTTTTCAACATTAACTTTCATACAAAATTACGTATTTATTCAACTGTTTACCTTCAAAGGTGTACTATGCTCTTTAAAGTGTTATAAGATTAACGAATGCCGAATGGCACATAATTAATACTTGCCGTGTTAAATAAAATTATTGGCTTTGGCTACTAAACCAAAAAAAAAAGACATTGGCAAACATAATTTATCCTGACTAATTAAACAATTGCAACAAACGAATATAAGATATATATATATATATAATGGTGATGGCAGGAAACGTCTTAACGTTAACATTCAGAGAAGTTAATTTTCAAATGTTGAGCCTGAGTATTATTAATCAAATGTCACCTTTGGACATCGCCTAACATACGTAAATGTGCAGAACAGTAAATAATTTGTGCCGTTGCTTTAAAGAATTAATACTACATATCAATAAAGATATTTGATTTAAATTGACTGGAAGTGGGATGCGATCGGATTTTCTACATCATTGATCGCTTTCTTCGTATCATATCTCACACTATTTGGCTTGCCTGGGCAACGAATCTCAACACTTCTCTGCAACTTCTGGTGTACCACAAGATACAAGTTTAGGACCCCTTCTTTTTATAATTTATATAAACGATATTTGCGATATTTTGAATTATTCAAAACTACTTTTTCCTGATGATTTAAAACTTTTCAGCATTATCGATGCCATTGATGATTGTATCCATCTGAACCAGCTGAATGTATTACAGACATAGTGTACTGACAATAGGTTGAACGTAAATGTGAAGTGTAATACTTTGGATTACTTGGCCCATTTACATTATACATAACTTTTATAATTTGTGTTTTTAAGCTGTTTTGTACACAGTCTTAATTAGACCATTTACAGTTTTTTTTATTTTTTATTATTAGGTGGTGCTTTCTTAGAAAATCATAGAATGTAAGTTCGACGATTCTTACTGTTTTTAAAAATGTGAAGTGAAAAAATTAAATAGAAACTGTCAACATTCAAAAGCGAACTGAAATTTATAAGAGCTGCAAGACTTGTTTAAACAGTGATAACAACTAAATATGGTAAACAAAGCAAAATACTTTGGTTCTAAAAATTAAGTTTCGAGAAATGTTATTCACTATGTCGAAAAGTGTATGATTGTGATCAGGACGCCATTCTATCAAAAAATAAAGCAATGCTGGGAAAAAATAGACGGTCCCATCTGATATTTTTGGTTAAAAGTTGAGGACTAATAAAAAGTGTGAATTTCGTATGAGTTGCAAATACTAACAAGTTATACCTGAGCGCGAACCGTCTCCAAGAACACCCCGTATAGGTTATACGTTTATTTTAGGCAAAGCTTAGTGCTTTTGGTATTCTTATAGAAATGTTTTTTTTTATTCAATGATATATCCTATAGATCAAAGAAATTTTAGCTTTAAATAGATTCAAACAAAACACTAAGAATTTATTTAAATCAAAAAATTATCAGTTCTGTCCTGAAGAACCATTCTCAATTAAAACTTATTTATATTTATATGGTATCAAAAAATAATTGTATGAAAGTAAACCAAGTTTTATTCGTAGTAAACCTATATCTTACTTAAAACTTATAAAATTTGAAAGACATTAAGAAAATCGGAAAACAGAAATAGAATTTTCTAATAAAGAGCGTTTAGTTGTTTGTGTTAGATAATGAAAATTTGGATTAACTTACATGTATATCTTTAAAAATACGTGTCATTTTGTAAATAAAATCATAATAAAAATTATTATATTCGTTATGTAAGAATTCATTTAATACTAAAATTTCATCAATTTTAATTTATTATAATATATATATATATATATTACCTCTTGTAATATCACTTGAACAAAGATGTATATGATTAAACCATGTACAATGTGTTTATCTAGTTATCTAGTAATGTTTCCTTCTTAATGGTTATCCACGCTAGAATTCTTTTCGAATAATCTTTTAAGGATAGAAAACTGTACAATATCGAGAAGAACCTGTTAAATTTAAGCCTAGTTTATTATTTAAAGCCATTAATTTCTTAGATCAAAAAAACCGTTTACTGTAAAAAAAAAAGTATTAAATCCAATATAAGCGGG
This sequence comes from Cetonia aurata, assembly GCA_949128085.1. Taxonomy (NCBI): domain Eukaryota; kingdom Metazoa; phylum Arthropoda; class Insecta; order Coleoptera; family Scarabaeidae; genus Cetonia; species Cetonia aurata. The sequence goes on from OX421885.1 coordinate 9,344,250, forward strand.
GACGTTTTAAGACTTCAAGGCGCCATAGGCTAACAATCAACGCCCCTAGTCGAACTAAACTAAAAAAAGGTTCGCAACAAATTACTATTAGTAGAAGCCTTCCTTCCCAACGAAAATGTTTAACTAAAAAAAAAAAAACAAAACCTTGCTTGAAATTAGCCCAGTTAGCCTAATCGGAAAACGTCCCCGAATATAAGGGATTATTCCATTCAGAACTTTGGGTTTTCATTAGGTGCAACCGTTTCTTTAATTGTGAAGAAATAAGCCTCGGTTTAAAAAAATTACAACTTTTGTTTGGAAACCCTAACTATAAAAATTGTGAGGTTTTTCAGTTATTCAGCTAACAACTTTTATTAGAAACTTTATTCGGAGATTGAAATACCTATATTTTTAAAGAGAAATGGTATACTGGCTGTACTCGTTACGACCAAAAGTTGAAAGATTACTGGGAAGACAACCAAATTGATCAAATTAAAACGATTCCTTTACATATTAATCTTATTGTTAAATTGATACATGAAAGAATCGTTTTAATTTCATCAATTTGGCTGCCTTCCCAGTAACCTTTCAACTTTTGGTCCTATATCTTTAATGATATAGATATTCTTTGAAGGAAAGCGACTGCAAGCAAAGTTACGGAAATCATTGAAAAATTCATCATTCATTAAAAATAAGCCTTTCTTTGGGTGTAAACAATAATACTTTGGAATAAAACAAAATATGCTTGTACCGGGTGATTCAGTAAGGGTGGCGGCTGGCTGTATCTCGGAAACTGCTATGCCTAGAGTTTCGGGACAAAAAAATACATAACCAATGTGGCCACCAGAAATATCCCAAAATTATTTTAATGTTCGAAATTTTACCGCTAGTGGGCGTATCTGCTATGTTGAATCATAAAATCAGTATTATCTCAGAAAATTGCAGGTTGAGCTATAGTTTTGAATGGACCGTTCGAAAGCTGAGTTGGTGTCCCGTTATTTTGTTTCATGCATTTTTTTCATATCTGCCATAATAAGAAGCGGGGAAGCCAATCAATTGTTCCCCTCAACAAAACTTTTATGTTTGAACATAGCAGGTACGCTCCCTGGCGGTGAAATTTCGAACATTAAAATAATTTTCAGATACTTCTGGTGGCCACATTGGTTATGTATTTTTTGTCCCGAAGCTCTAGGCATAGCAGTTTCCGAGATACAGCCGGTCGCCACCGTTACTGAATCACCCGGTACAATAAATATCTAGGGTTTAAAGAATTCTTATTATCAATGTACGACAATTTTGGATAAAATTAATTTAGAAGATTAATTAATACCTTTATTGAACTAGCGGAAGACCAAGTGATGTCTGTTTTTATTTGTAGATAACAATAGTTTATCTTTTCAAATTAGTGAATGATTAATATAACAATTTCTTTGTTTTTTTTTTATTTTTCATTTACATATGCGTAATTTCTTATATTTTATCTTAGAATATATTAGAATTAACTTGGTTCATTTTTTGTATCTAGATTATGTTTCAAAAACTATGTGTGTACATAATTGAAGATGCATATTTAAGTTAAATTATCGAAAATAAAAAAAGTACGTGAGGAGTGATCAAAAGACGGAGAAGGAAAACTGTGAACATGACGACGTGTCAGTGGAATTCTAAATCACTCAAGCGCACAGCACCTGATGTTGCTGAGAATGCTGGGATGCTTTCTTTTTCGTTGCTCAAGCGGCAGCAATTTATTTAACTTAATGATAGTTTACAAATTTAGGTACGTGCAAGGTGTAATCTAGCGAGAGAATGTTAGTAGAAGAGCTGTGTGTTGATTTATTTCTTTCGGAGATGTAGTGAAATTCAATTATGATGGCAATTTGTGTTGTTTAATTCTGCACCTATTCAATATTCAAGTCCATTTAAGACTGATGTTATTACATGTGTATGTTATGTATATGTATGTATGTGTATTAAACAAAAATAGTTGATGAATGTATAGATATACACTGCATGTGTAATTTTCTATTTTCTCTGTCATAAATATCTCAACAGCTGATGCCAATTCGTGGGAAATTTTCTATATGGTTCTTAAAACATTAATTAAAATGAATTGTTATTATTTTTTTAAGTTCGTTCATTATTTGCAACAATTCACTATTACATCAAATCAAATGGTTTTATTTCCAACAGATTTACACCAACTACAAGAAAAAAATCAAGTTGAAAGTTGCGACTACATTTTTTTTTTTTTTTTTTTTGCTTTCATGGGCAGGATGCGACTACATTATATTAAGCCTTAAATATGAAAAGGTTTGCTTCAAAAACAAATAACTATATATAAATTACAAAATAGCGTTCACAAAATATCCGATGATGAATTAAAGTTAATATTTCATTTATAATATATGACATTGAAGGCGTTACACATTAAGTCCATTGGCGATTGCAATATAACATTAGTTATGCTAAAAAGTAGATAAAATAGCTGTGAGTATCTTGATGATAGCCGATGTATACTGAGATACAGTTTATTTAAGAGAAAGACACAATTAATATCACTATTTGACATATAATGTCACAAATACTACGCTGACATTTAAGAGATACAAAATTAGATCTAATAACCATTTCACCATGATTATCTTTAAAAGAATGAAATAATACAGTTAAACAACTAATATCAGTGAAATCTTTTATTTATGTATAAATCCATACATTTTGTAAGCTCCAACAATTAAATGCAGACAGTCGAAAGAAAAACCAATATTGCTAAAATTGACAAAGTGTGTGAATTATCAGCTAACCATTATAGATACACTTTTTTTGTCTAAATAGGAACGATGCGTTATAATGTTAAAACTTTTAAGATGTTAATTTAGTCTGAGCCATCAAATTTAATGTTTGTTTGCATTCCTTTCATCATTTAACGACTGCATGCATCAATATTTTGTAGATATGCAGACTACGAAAAAATTAAATAACTCATTGTAAAAAAGTGGGTTTCATTCTAACTTTCGGTATTTATTTGAAAAAATTCGAAATACTATGTTTAAGCTAGAAACTTACAATTAGGCACAAATTCTGAAGGTTTATCATGAATGTTGGAAAGGATCAGAAATATAGTAATGATATATTGATATAAATATTTTTAAATACATTAATAGTATTTTAAAACACAAGTGTCACAATGACGTTTATGTAATGCAAGTACAAGTTTGAATCTCGAGTCGCGTAGCGGCGAGCGATTCAAAGTACGAGCATTACAAGTCATTGTGGCACACGTTTTCTACAATATTTTTTCTAACTTGCACATTAATCGCTCATACTACGTTCCGGCAAGAGTCCCACTAGTGTGTTAATATCTCATTACAGCACAGTGTGCGGTAATATTAATTTCAACACTGCGTCGTCGTTTGTTTTAGCTTTATTGCAACATTCGATCAGAAAAAAGTAAATTCATATATACACAAAGATTATTTTAAGCATAATTCCCAAAGAAATGTTCTAATTCTTATGCGAACATCTGTACTATTAAAATGATACTACCTCGACAGTCCTCGTCTGCTGTTTTGGTTTAACGCCATCTTTATTCATTCATTCATAAAGTTAGGGTGGACACCTTTATTCCAGGCACTTGAGCTAGGCGCTCATTTTGCCATCCCTATTAAATCTCTTACTTCCACTCGCGCAGCTTGGTGTTCTTCATAAAGCCCAGTATCTTGCCCAGTGGAAACTTGAGAAGATTCGAGGGCTCCAATAGATCCTTCCCGAAATGTTTCTGCTTGAGTACTTTCTCTACTCGTTTCTTCCTGTGGCTTACATCTTCTGCACCACGGTTCGCTTACTGGACCTGTGTTGTATAGATGCTTTTTCAGGGAACATTGTCCAGTTACTAGTCCAGTAACGGTTTTAGCTTCTTTCTTGTTGCGTCTAAGTATGTTATGAGAGAACTTAGCATCCCCATCCCCTTTTAGCGCTTTGGTATGGAGTTGACCTTCAGTCGGTCTCCATTTCTTTGTACGTTCTTTGCCTAACCAGGTCGAAATCTCCCTTTTAGCAGAATCCTTGGTAATCCCACATACGGACTCTGGACCTATGAAGTGTCTTTTAGAGCCCTCCTAGTTCGTCGGCTATTATATTGCCCTTTATATCCTCATGTCCCGGCACCCAAATCGGCGACACCGTGTGATCCTGTGCCAGTGTAATGAGGGATTTTTTGCAGTCTCTAACTAGTTTTGACCTAGTTACAGGGTTCGAGACTGCCTTGATACCAGTTTGCCTATCAGTCATTATAGTTATTTTCCTCCTCGTGCAGCGCCCCTTTGCAATCATTTCTGCGCAGGCTGCAAGGGCGAATACCTCTGCCATCTTCTTTATCTGACAAAGAAAAAACACAAGGAAGTGTCCCTCAGCAATTAAATGAAACTTGGTGGGTCTATAAGACTGATCTAGTGCTAGAACAACGGTAACTTTCTTAGCTGCTAAATCGCCTAATTTTTGGTGGGTGGAGCGCTCTATCGGCAACACTACTTTTCTATATTTGCTTTAATATCTCCGAAACCATAACACATATCAAAAAAATGTTAAGACAAATATTTAACGGTTTTAGTAGTACTAAAAGATAGCGGCATTAGTTTCCCTCCCACAATTATTGTTTACTGAAAACAGCCCCCCCTCCCTTCGTATTTATTTCAAATATGAAAATTTTTATTTGCTAAAAAGTACAAGAGTGTATGTATCCATATATATTAGACATGCCACAAAATAACTTAATTTATAGAAAAAAAAATGTGCAACTTACAATTTATACCTAATTGCATGTGTTGATAATGAAGTAAACATTATAAGAATGGAGGAACTCTTTGATACAAAAAATTATTCATGCCCACTTGTCCCGCCGGCTGTAACAACTTACCAAATCTGAGTGAGTTAATTTAGTTTTTTTAAACGGATTAGTTTTATGAGGGTGGTTTACTGATAATTTCATGTTATTGATGTTGTTTGATGATGTCATTGTTATTAATTCTCAGCGGTTATAGAGTTTTCGACAATAGTTTGGTTTCAAATCAAACATCATTACACAAAATTAAATTTTGACTACAATAAAAGTATTTTTTTTGAACATCCATTGTTTTCGAATAAGAGAAGCAGAATATATAATAATATAATTCTTAATAAGAGTTTGATACAGCAACGGAGCAGATACATGCTTTGGTATGGCTTAGGATGCAATTTCTAGGTCGTTACAACAATTAATTGATATTTTTAGGTGAACTATTAAAGCTTATATATCCGAGCTTTAAATTTATTTAAATCATATCAATATTAAGCTTAACATAGGTGTTTTTATTACAATTTAACTGTTCCACTTGTACTTCAAACGTTCACTTTACTGCGAACGCGGGCAGCTATCGACAATATTAAAAAGAAATAAAATGTACATTTTATGTCTATTAACCATATAGAACTACTATTGTTATAAAACTCCCATAGCGGTATCTACGGGGTCAATAATTTAAAGCTCAATAACGAGTTCTTATTAAGTATAAAGAGATCTGTTTTATAGTTCTCACCTTAATGTAAAACACGAACGGTATCTTTACGATTCCGAAACTTTTATTGAAAGTCTGTTGTGGTGTGCGCTCTCCGTTCCGTACCTACTTACATTTTTGGAAACTTGTTCTGAAAATGAGTCGGATTAAAGGCGACAAAACAGACTGTCATGTTTATGTGGAAAATAAATACGTACGCACTTGAATTGGTCATTCATATGGACGGCGCACGAGTGAATTATACCCGTGGAAAGGTGTTTATGAAAAATATTGTATGCTAATGCGTTTACCTACTTTATGGTGGTTTCATGAAGGTGAATCATAAAGTACACTGATTTACTTACTCAATGCCCTAAATTCCATACCCACTATGAGATATATTATTAAAAATAAGGATTTTTTAGAGTTGCGTGATTTCTATACTGATGTATAGTGCTCTTCAATTCTTATGTCTCCCCCTTGGGACGACAAAATATCGATACTATTTTCCGTATAGCAAGGCCAGGTACTTCGGCTCAGCTCAGACTCACAGGTAGAAAAATAACAGGTAGCAAAACAACAATTGAGCAGGGTGTAATTACATTTTTGCGCCTCCGTCCAGAAACACTGATTTTGCATTACTATAAATCGGCCGGAAACTTACCATTCTCCGGCCTAGGCCGGCAAAAAGACCACTATTGGTTGGCTAACAATAACTTACTGTTAGTTATAAGTCATAAGTATAAGATAATTAATTAATTATCTCGGTCTATTATTTAATGTGAGATCTGGTTTAAATATATATATTTAAAATATATCAAATCTGCTCCAACGACAAATTACAATTAAATCAATATCCTATATGTATGCCGACGACAACTGCTTTCTGCAAGCTGGCTCAAACGCTGTTGAACTCCAAGCAAGTATGCAGAACAATATAGATATTTTTGTAAACTGGTTTTCTACCAACAACTTGAAACTAAATGTCGACAAAACAGTATTTATGTATTTCACCGCAAAATTGTCGGATATAAACAGCAGTCAATTGCTAAGGGTCAGTGGAAAGTCTATCCAACAAGTTCAATCTGTGAATTTTCTGGGACTACACATTGAAGCACATCTTGGTTGGCAACAGCACATAAATGAGTTATGCAAGAAACTTTCACAAGCCTGCTTTGTATTATACAGACTGTCCGAGGTCGCTAGTGTCGAGATAATAAAAAATTATTACTATGCTTGTTTTGAGTCACGCATCAGATATGGTCTTATGTTTTGGGGAGGAGCGTCTCATGCCATGAGAGCTTTTCGACTTCAGAAAAAAGCTGTACGTATTATAACGGGAATGCCAAAGCGTCACTCCTGTCGGTTACTGTTTAAAAATCTTGATCTACTGCCACTTCCATATTTATTTATATTCGAATTACTTACTTTTATTAAAAGTGCTAACTATAGCATTCCACGCAACAAGGATTTTCACGAATATTTTACTAGGAGTGCAGACAGTTTCGCCATTCCAACACATCGATTAACTCTCTTTGAAAATAATTCAATGTATACTGGCATCAAATTATTTAATATGCTTCCCCCTTTTATTAAAGATTTAAATACTAAACCCTTCAAATATGAATTAAGAAAATTTCTTGTTAATAACTGTTTCTACTCCTTAACGGAGTTTTACTCTAAGTTGGGTTAAATGTCGATTGTGGTTTTCCAGACAGTTATGTGTAAGGTTCCTTACTACACTTTGTATACATTTATACTTATAAGTTGCTTTTAGTTTTTCATTAATTCAGTTGATTGACTTATCCTATACAACCATGTACTTTTTTGTACCACTTTGGTCTAAAGGATAAATACAGGGTGCGGCAGGGAAACTTGCTGATTTGAATTGGACGCCAATGAGCGAGGCGTGGTCAGAAAGGGGTGGGGAGGGTCTCATCAGAAAGAAGGGGTTTTGAAGTTTTGTTACCCCAAATGACATTTGTCATCATGCGTTGGACAAAGGAACAGCGTGCGTTCGCCGTCGAGGCCTATTTTTCCAACTGTCATTCGGTGGTCGCCACCCAACGTGCCTTCCGAACTCGGTTCGATATTCATCCCGCGGGTCCCGTTCCTGGCCGGCAATCGCTTGTTTCGTGGGTGAACACATTTAGGGAAAGTGGGAGTGTTGAAAAAAAAGGCCCAGGAGGTCAACGGACATCCAGAACTCCAGAAAACGTCGAAAGGGTAAAGGAGTCGTTTTTGCGCTCTCCCCGGCGTTCGGCGCGTAAACACGCTGCTGCTCTGGGGATTTCTGATCGCACAGTGAGACGAATTCTTCACAAGGAACTCCAGTTTCATCCCTACAAACTGGCTATGGTCCAAAAGTTGAGTGAACGCGATTTCGCTTCTCGCCAAACTGCATGTGAAGCGCTCAGTAACTTGCCTGACGACGCTCTCGTGTTTTTTAGTGATGAGGCCCACTTTCACATTTCCGGCTGTGTTAACAAACAAAACATGCGATATTGGAGTAATGTCAATCCTCGCGAACTTCATGACATTCCACTTCATTGTGAACGTGTTACTGTGTGGTGTGCATTGTCGAGAGTTGCAATAATAGGACCTCATTTTTTCGAGGAACGCGCTGTTACTGTGAATGCAGTTCGCTACAGAAAAATGATTGAGACATTTTTTCTTCCACAACTTGAAGAAATGGATCTTGGGGACGTACGGTTCCAATAGGACGGAGCCACGGCGCACACAGCGAGAACTTCGATGGAGCTTTTGAGGGAACACTTTCACGAGCGCCTGATATCCTTGAGGGGTGACGTACCGTGGCCGCCGCGCTCCCCCGATTTGGCACCTTGCGATTTTTTTTTATGGGGATATCTTAAATCCATCGTTTACAACGACAAACCCCGGACCCTGCAACACCTGAAGGACAACATCCGCCAAGCCATCGCCAACATTCCCGTCGATATGCTCGAAAGAGTGGAGCGCAACTTTAAATCTAGGGTTGATCAGTGTATCACGAATGAGGGCCGCCATTTGCTCGATGTCATTTTTAAAACCACTGAAAACAAAAATTCAGAATGTGTACTATACGATACAAAAAGAATTAAATCGATATTTGAAGTACTTTTTCTTTTATTGACTTTTCAAATCAGCAAGTTTCCCTGCCGCACCCTGTATAATATCGGAAAAATATGGAATTGGCACTGTCCTAATATCTGCCTATTTATATGAATAAAAATTTCTGACCGCAGTTCGGGTCCCTCATTACGAGACAAACGATCTTTGAACGTATTTCAGGTGCACCCATTCAATGCACGTCCTATGTAACTAAGGTTACTTTTATGACATGCAATAAAAGCACAACAGCATCGGTTTTATCAGGCATACTTATGTATGGATCGGAAACTAAACATAGGGTAAATATATAATATATGTATGTCATATCTGCTACCTGCGAATCCGAAAATAGCCGAAGCTCACGGCTTAGAGTCTGTGGTAGAAAATATAGATAGATGGTCGCAAGAGGGAGTCATTAGATTTGAAGAACAGTGTAGCTGCACTAAACATTATTTTTATTACTTTCTGAAGAAAAACAAGGACCATAATTAGTACAGAAAATTAAAAAATAACATTTTATATATATGAATTTTTATTTTATTAACTAAATAAATAAATAAATAATTTATTTGATTAACTAAGTAAATGAACAAGTAGTTCAATAACCATATACCACAACACGGTTTCTTGACACGTACCGAAAACTACGGCTAAACAATTTCGCTTACATTAGAGTAACTCAGTGAGGTTTGGTAAGAACAGAGTGGAAATACCAGTGATTTTATTAAAGAATTACAAATATTGTTGCAAGTATTATCTAGTAACTGGATATTTTAAATAATACTAATAACAATAATTCACGCCTTACCTTGCTTTCGCTAATTATATCGGACAATTGCCGGCATAAGTTGCTACTTCGCCTACGCCTATGCATGTTCGTTTCTAAACATTTACCATACAGTGGCAGATACCATGAAAACCTCACTATGGAATCCGATGCTAAGATTTGAACTTGAACCCCAGACCCGAAAACTATTAGTTAAATGATTTATTGTTATTATTATAAATATACCTACTAGATATGTTTTTTTTTCTTTTACCTATTAAACAATATTAGTGATTCCGATATCCTCTACTAATCTGTACAGGTTTCCAGCTCGTTTATTAAAATAATTATCTGGGTTAATTTTTGGTATGCCAGAAACTGTCTGTCTTTTTGCGTCTTGAGCCTCGTATTCATACAGCATGTGGTATAGTATCAGTTATCCCCTTACACAATCCGCAGTGGATATTTCCAGTGCTGATTCCAATTATCTACAGGTGCCCTTTAAGTACATTGTATCTTCTTAAGAGATCACCTACCTAAAATAATTCCCACTAAGCTTTAGTAGTTCTTCAGTCTTACTCCTTGATGGTCTTCCAGTAAATGCTTTTCAATGTCTGTAGGTGCCACTGTTGTTTGCCTCTTTCTTGAACCCGACGCCTAACATGTCGTCGTCTTGTATTTCTGGACAATTCTAGAAAAAGTTCTGACCCTACATATGAAGCCGATGAGCATCTTCTTGCTAACTTATCGCACTTTTCATTTGCTTTATTGCGATTTGTCAGCCATTTCAGTTCATAATTACGTCATCAAACACGTCTTTCTTAAAACCAGGATTTTAAAGTCGGGGCCAACTTCAAGATGGATTAAGCCATCTGTGTATTTCTTTTTGTATGACCGAAAGCTTAAAAAATGTTATTGCAGTATCCATTTTTTAAGGAATAGATAGAATCGAATTGGTGGACCTGTTTAAATCTCCTTCTCCCTGTCTGTTCCTATACCTGCCAAAGCCATCGTTTACCTGCTTGTAGTAGAGGTGGGGATAAAATGTGAATTTGGTACTCCTTTACTAAATCATAATTGGAATTGTGTGCCAAAACTTTAACTTCTCCTTCCTGATGTTATTTGCTTAGAAAACGTTATTTTACCAACTGTTAGATCTTTAACTTCGATTTGTTTCGCTGAGTTTCATACAAAGCCTGTGAGAGCTGATAGTACGATCGTAAAGGATGATGCAGGCTATTTTTCACAAAATTATTATAGCAGAATTTGTAATGAAAGTTGCAAAATATTTACTTTACGGTACGAAAACTTTATATGCATTACCTGGAGCTATGAAAAGTAAAATCTTGGAAAATGCTTTATTTTTGCGGCTTTCTTTACTTGCATAAAACGTATAATGTATATAAAATATATTTGCCAATAATAATATTAACCATTCATTATCTTTACACTCCTATTAAGTCCGGGGTTCGAAAATTTATGAATGACACAAAATATACCAGTTCTTGAAAGTCTACTTGCATGCTCACAAAGTATATAAATTGTACAACTCTAAAATTGAAAATTAAGTCTTAAGATTTTATAACTAATGATATTCGAATCTTCTTGTAATAATACATTATTATTCCCTATGTTGTACAATTTATTAAAACACATTTTCTGAGTGCAAAAATAACTGAAAAATAATAAGACTATTTAGACCAACTAAATATAAATAACTTTGCGTTAAACCACAAATGGAAATTATAACAAAATATATTGATTGTTGCCATGTTAAATGCTTACCGATTAATAAATAATGTGTCCCGTTATGATTTTAATCAAATACCCCAAAATATCCCAAAATTCTAAAAATTCTTTTTAGAGGTTTTCGGCGCCATCAATGATCGAAAAAAATGTTTCAGACAAAACTTTCGTATTTTGATACGCAGAATCCGAATCTGCAATAAAAGGTGGAGGTGTTTATTTAGGATTCCAAAGATGCCGCCCCTCCCACCCTAATATGTGTACTTTTTGATTTATTATTAGTTACCTTTATACTAAACTTTCATTAAGTTACTAAGATGATTCATAAGATTTACAAACAAAATTATATATATATTTTTTTCGTATTGGCACGTCATTTTTGATCAATACAAAATGCGATTAATTTATTTAACAAAATTACTCAACCACTACATAGGGAATTAGCTGTGCAATTATGTGCAATAACGAACGCTAATATACATAATGGTTTAATAATTAGGACAGCTTTTGTTAAAAAAATTGACGTCAAGGATACTCCAACTTCCAAAAAGAGAATTAGTTGTTCGTCTATATAATTCTTCGAAGAAATCGAATCTATTAATCAAACAACAACGAACAATATATGCGCTGTGAACAAATGTATTATTTACTGTGGTTATGCGATAATGATCAGTTAATTTGGATGCTGTTCGTGGCCTTTCAGTAGAGGTTGCCAATTGTTACGGCGACCTAATTATCGGCAGTATTGGCTTACAGTATTGTTTTACATCTAATAAGGAAGTAGCAGATGTCGAAATTCATAATAAGTGCAATATGTTTGAGAAAAGCGAATCATCAGGTTTTTGTTGAATTCCCATACTCTTCTTTCAAGAGCAGCAAAAAATGATTTCTTATATCTGCAAGTCATAATGTATTAAGCTATGATTAAAATGTAATGTTTATGTTACATTACAGCCATTAGATTTCAATTAAACTTTGTTTTTAGTAGCCGTTATTGTAAACCGAATATTAGTTATATGTATACCCTAAAAAGTTGTTACTGAACAATTAGTACTTTTTTATAATTTCGACAATTATTCCGAATGACGTGTAAGTATTCATATTAACTTTTCATCTTATTTTTACTCATTTTTAGGACCTGTATTGAAATACCAGTGCTTAATTTAATTAATTTTACTTTTAGTTACTAATTAAAATATTATAATTCTATTATTGTTGCTTGTAATATTACTTATATTGTATTTGTTTGCATCTAAATTTTTATATATTCTATTATTGCCTTAAGCATAAATTTAAAATACTTTTTTTGCGCTTTTAGAGATCTGAAGATGATGTATTAACATCGAAACTTGTAAGGACAATGCATCATCTGCAGAATACGATATTATAGATGCTTCCTTTGACCATGTTCTTTTATATTCTGGAAGCATGTGTAGATGTTGTATTGGTAGCTTCCATTAATAGACTTGCAGCATCCTTTTCTCCAGAGCATCTCAAACTCATTTGGGTTGCATCAATAGCTTCGGTAGTTTTAAACTTTTCACGCAGTTCTGCAGTTCTTCTAGGTTTTGATCTCTCGCTGCTTTCGTCAAATAGAACTTCAGGTCTCCCTGTTGCTCTAGATGTGCTGGGTAATATGCTATCTGCCAAGACATTATGTGGTAGTTTGATGCATTCTTTTAACCAGTCAGCTTTTTCATAGTTTCTGACAAATCCTGAATATTCAGTTGGTAGAAAAGAACGTTGATAACGTGTTCGTATTTCACGGATGAATCAGAATTAGATTTTTCTTGCCATGTTTCAAAAGTCTGCATCCTCGTCAGTTGCCTTTAATAAAAATAATAATTAAAAATAAAACATAAGGTAGGGTAATTACTATTGTTTAATTTCAAGGAAAATTAAAAATATTTTGAAGAAAATTGAAAAGGGGCCAAATTTGAGCTAATATTTAATTTTTTTTTCATTTGATATTTTGTATTGTCAATTTAAAACCTTCATTCGTTTAATATTTATTTTTGTAATTAGAATTTCTTTATGTTTTAATTCCTTTGATATTTGTATTACCATTTGAAATCCCCTTACGGTAATATTTGTTGGACATCTGTTTATGCTACTTTCTTAGAACTTGTAATTTAACAATTTGTTTGAGCTTATAAGTACATTTATTCTTTGTTCGAGGTATTTCCAAATTTATTTCAACATGAATATCAGCTAATGCAGTCAGCAGAACTTCTTCTTTTCTTTGTGAAGCAGGTAATTGGAAAAGTAAAAAAAAAAAAAAAAAAAAAAAAAATGTGTAAACTAAATGGCGCTCTGTGTTTTACTTTCTACAAGCAATTAGTGTGCTTCTGAGACTATCGGCAGGAATAACAACCCTACATTCTGGATGTAAACCTTTGAACAGCTGGAATTAGCCGCTTTTCAGTTATCATCATCAAAGATCTACGAGCAAAAAATTTCAAGAATATTAAGAGTATTTTGTCTAGAATACTAATCACAATCGTCCAAGTAACGTTAAAAACAGCAAAGCTATTTAGAAAAACAAAAAGAAAAGAAGTGTGATAATGAATTATTTGCTACTTCGGCTATTTTTTAATTACTGATTTTAAGAGCAAATATCTCAAAAAGACGCAGTGATGCGCTGTTTTGTGTACAAATACTAGTATATTACTTTTCTTCTAATATAAAAATCAGCGCAGGTCTAAATGTCTCTTTCTATAACTCTACAGTAAGTTTGCATTTTCTTATTTTAATGAATGATAAAAATACCTTCATAATAAACAAAATGTAACTAATATTAACTGATATTAACCAAAAATTAGTACTTTCCCTGAAGAATCGAATCCATGATGAAACTGCGATTAAAATCACAAACTTATAATAAAAACAAACACTTGCTAATTACAAGCACGCAGACAAGATTCGCTTCAAACCAGTTTATTTGAAAACGGGAACTATACTAAAAATATTACCGGGTATTAGGGACAGATAATGGTTCTTGGAACATTAAATAATAATATAATATAAAAGCAATATAACTATCTGGGAATGTGATATTAAAATGTCGGGTTGAGGGGGTTTTGGCCAGCTTTTCGGCATTTTGTCCCACTGTGCAGAGATGTGAATTGAGGACACTTCGAACGTTCTGCGTCCCCACCAACTTATCGATGTAACTAGGTTGGTGGGGAGTGGGGACGCGAGAAGCTGTCTGAAGGGCCAGTCCGAGTAATAAAATTTCGAAGTGTCCTGAGTTTACATCCCTGGTTATAACTTGTTTCTGTAATTTCGGGTAGTTTAAAGCTGTTTCATACCAAATAGGGACAACATGCTTCCGCTATGCAAAGCTACAATAAGATATCCAGTCTCTGTCTAACCCTACAATATCTACCTTTACTAATTCTTATCCGCTGTTGTTGTTTAATGCGACTTCTGATGTTGTATATCATACCATTAAGAAAATTAAAAGTGATATGACTTCTGGGCATGATAACTTGCCTGTATTTTTGGTACATAATGGTGCGTCCTTTTTTACCACCACCTTGCAACAATATTTAACTTAGTATCAGCACGTGTACTTTTCCAAATTTATGGAAAATAGTTAAAACAACACCTATTTTTAAAATGGGCGACGCATCTGAGATAAACAACTACAAACAAATATTTTATCAAACTTTTACAAGATATTTGAGAACGTTTCGCACACAACTATATTATTATTCAATTAATGCATATAAAATTATGTTTTCTTTCAGGGATCATACTGATATTAAGTAGCAATTATTAAAACACAAAAAAAAAACATAACGTCTCGCAGAAGTATAACATGTGCATGCAAGTATTGTTTTTCTATCCTTCTGGTCTACTATTATTTAAAGTGCTTTTGGATGTGTTACCTGCTAATTTGTAAAGTAAGTTGTTTATTATGCGTGTTGCTGCTTTAATTATGTCGCGGAAAGCGGATCCTATTAAAATTACGCATCGCAAAATATGCCGCCGTACAATAAAATATGGAAGGCGCCATTGATGCAATCATCAACGCAAGAAAAACGCAAGGAGTATAATTTTCCAGCGCCAATTTCCTTTTTTAAACCCGTATGTATTTAATAAGTATAAATTACCGCCATTTCATAAATAACCTTATTTATTATTTTAATTTTAATTATTGCAATCCGCACAATATTCCAAAGGCTATTAATATAACAGAAATATCTTCAACATCCTGTTTAGTCGCAGAATTTATTTTCTGTCGCACGTAAACGTCGAGACAACCGGCGACAGCGGGTACTGTCGCAAAAAATCTTTCACGATCCTCTTGTTATATAACAATGTTTTAGGAATCTTATATATTAGTATAATTTATTATGGAGCACCTAACGTGGTTACAATTAACATGTGTGAAATATTTAGAAATGATTTTTTAAATTAATATGATTCGATACTAATTGTAAACCATTGCTATTATTACAAATTTCAAAAACAATTTATATTCAACGTTATTTACATCTAAAACCTTTATAAAATAATTTTACATTGTGACGTGAAACATTTTAAGTGTGATAGTGTAAGACTGGTTGCGTGGTTTTCCTGCTTTATTATATCAAATTAAACCAACAATTGGCAAAAAACTTTGTTTTTTTTTTTTAATGTAGTGCTTTCAAAGAAATTATGGTTTGGCGTCAGAAAACCGTTTGTAGCGGTTTTATCGCATTTAAAAAAAAAAACGCAATTTAGACAATAAAACATGAAAAAAACCGAGAGGCTACTGAATTGGCAATGTGATAAAAACAATGACTAAATAATAAGCGCACGACACAATCATGAAACATGACCCTGACACAACCTAAGAAAGAACCAAATGTACGAGTGCAGCGTTCTAGTGCTTTTACTTAGAGAAATGAATCTTATAGGTTTTATAGAGATTCTCAGCGATCTCCTTAAATGTAATTAAGTGCGATATGTGATATTATAAAGAACTTAACCAAAGAGAATAAGCGATCGATAAAGGGATGCATATTATTGTTCTCATGTTCGCGCTATTTTCAAAAGGTGTAACAAATGGATATACCACATATGTGGTTGCAGAAATACGCTGGAACGTATTGCTTTCTCGAATTTTGCGCTCTGAATAGGAATGGCCCAAAAGGTAAAAGTTTCCATATCGAAGGACCTATCAACATAACCTGCTTATGGTTAAGAAGTGAATCAGAATGTAGGGTTCCTAAAATCATCGATTACACAATAATAGTATTGTGCTTGTAAATTCCATTTTTGATGATGCATGTTTTTCTTGGCTAAGACTGTAGTAGCAACTGATAAAGAAAGAAACATATTTCTGAAGTTTGGCTTACCAAATAGCGAATGTCCTATTTTTAAGGATTTGTAACAGGAAAGTATAAACACACAAGATATCCGATCACTCCGAGCTATACCAATTTTAACCCTCCAGCGGGCGCGCCTTCTGTAATCCCATGAACAGGCGCGCCGCGGCTATTGCACCGCAAATGTCTTTTCTTACAAAAAACGCCAATCCACAATTTGGCGAATATTGAGGCACAAACAACTCCGTTCATATCACGTGCCACTTGTAAAAGCTCTACTATTAGTGGACCCCCCTCGAGTAAAATTTTGCGAGTGGTTGCTACATCAGCATGAACCGGTATTCAAAATGTCCACAACACTCATTATTGGGTTATGGAGAATCCTCATGTTACTCACCGAACACATTTTCAGCAATGATTTTCCGTGAATGTGTGGGCTGGAATTGTGAACGAACTACTTATCAGCCCTTTCATTATGGAGAATCGATTAACTGGGGTTATTTACAATTTTTGCGCGATAATTCACCAGGACTGCTCGCAGATGTTGCACTTGATGTCATGACAGGCTGATGTAGTTTCTCCAAAATGTTGCTCCATCGCATTTTTTGAGGAAAGTGCGGCGACTTCTAGATAGTGTATTTCCCGGACGATGGATAGGTCGAGGTGGTCCAATAGGGGGCCAGGCTATTGATCGCCTAATCCCAATCCTCTTGATTTTTACGTTTAGGGTCACTTAAAAAGCATAGTGTACGTGAACGAAATTAATACAGAGCAAGAATTGGGAAATCGGATACATGGTGCTGCCGAGACAATCCGCCAACACCGTGGTTTAGGCCGCACTAGTGGAAGATCGTGGATTCCGCGAGCCCAATTGTGTATAGAAAATATGGGAAATAACTTCGAACACTTGCTGTGGTGTTATTTTAAAATGTTGTATGTATTCTTGATTTTAAAGTAAATTTCATGGATATCTAAGGAACTAAGAAACTTTTACTACAATTTTGTTCACCTATTAGTCATTATTTGTCATGACGAATAAATCTCCAACTTTAGGCGTATAGGCTGAAAATCACCCAGTATATCTCTATGCTATGAAATTTGATTTAGATTTAGAAGTTAGATTTTGATCTTCGAATCAATCCAGGTTGTTGCGACTTCATGAGTGCTTTAAATAAGATATGCCTCGAGACATAAGTGGCAGGCCATCTGGTGCTAATATTTTACAGAAAAAAACTGAGATTAACACTCCGCGCCCTCCCCTTGTTAGATCCATCATGGCATCAATAAAAGGGAAAAAATCAGAATTACACTTATACATCGTTTTCAAAATATTTTAAAAAGGCAGCTGGGCCGAAATAAAAAAAGGAAATTAATATTTCTGCTGAATTATATACTTAATCCGAATGGCAGGAGACGGTTTTCTATCTATTTCCCAGAATTGTATAAAAAAAGGTCAACTGCTCGAATTTTAAGAAATTACCACTCTCATTTATTGGTAAAGTTACAGCTCAGGATTTGTTTGTATATACTTTGGTTCTTTTTGTTCTTTTTTTGTATTTTTCTATTTAAATAACTATTAATAAGTATATTAAACTTTTTTAAATGTATATTTCTTTTACAAGTGTACAAGGTGAATTTATTTCCCTACAGTGTCATCTACTGGGACTGTTACCTCTTTATGAAAATATAGGTACGAGAATTTTATGTAGAACACACATTTTTTAAGCAGATTACTGATATAAAATGATGAAAAATGCAATATATTTTTTTTTTATTACTGATGGAGTCTACTTATTTCATTGAAAATATGTTTTCTGCAATATTTTTAGTCTGCGTTTTGCTTAACCCGATTTATAACGTATTTGAGGTCATCGCGGTAAAGTTCCGTCATAATTTGTTTTACAAGAATAAACCACCTACTTTAAATAATAATTCAAAGAAAAGGAATACTATACAAAGTAAAGATAAAACAGATGTTCCACAAACGAGAAACCTTTCCTTTTTGCAAGTTAGTCGGCCACGCAATACGAATTCGCAGCATCTCGGGAGAGATATATTTGTTCTCCGTCGGAACGAACTGTTGTCCTATCGTAGGTTATGCACTCGCACTTCTTTCTCTTTTACAGCTCTCGCTCGTAACTGTCAGGTACTGATTTACTTTCGTCCACCTGTTCTTCCGTTTCATCTCGGCCCACTTGTTTCATCCGGCCTGTGGACTACCCTCTCACTGTAACGAAAGTAAAACAAAACAT
Source organism: Cetonia aurata (assembly GCA_949128085.1). NCBI lineage: Eukaryota > Metazoa > Arthropoda > Insecta > Coleoptera > Scarabaeidae > Cetonia > Cetonia aurata. The sequence goes on from OX421885.1 coordinate 9,362,953, forward strand.
ATTTTAGGATGTCCATGAATAGACACTTCGCCAGTATCGCAAGAGTGGATGGATTTCATTCATTCGCATACCCAAGCAAACGTTAATTATTATAAAGTGAATAAAGTTAACTACTTAATGAAGGAAAATTGTAACCTGGTTACATATTTACGTTCATATACATATATAACATGTTACGTCATTCACTCTCTTGCATTTTCAACAATTAATTTCACCATCATTGCACTGGCCAGTTTAGATTGTAACAATAGCCGTTGAATTTTGTAAGACGGCAAGCGTAACTTGTTCTTACACTATTAATACAACACTTTAATTATGTAAAGAAGCATATGGTAACGGTGAAGTAAAATTCATTCTCGAAAATCAACTTTCTCGAATAGGTCGACGAAAATATTGTACAAGTGGAGAGAATGTGAAAGGATCAGAATTCCACGGTTTTAACATTAAATTTTCCTTGCTTTCATGTATCCTCTTTTTTCAGATTCAAAGAAATCAAGCTGAGATTAGTGTTTATTACATTTCTTAATTCCAATAAATATGACATTAGCTGAGGCGAATATGGCAGTTGACGTTTATTACTGATGAGATGTTATAGGCACTGATTGCATCAATCCAATTTGCAAAGTCCATATAAATAGTAATTTCAATCTATTAAATATTTATGACTTGTTTTTATTAAAAACGTATTTCTGATTACCTATCTGCTTTGTAGCATTTTGTGACACGTTTTAATAATTGACATTAGTGATATCTTAGATAAGAATTAGAAGGAGCGCATTTTGGGAATTATCTCGGCCCGGTCCGGCTCGGCCCACTCGTGTCTTAGATTGGCCCGGCGCAGCCCGTCGCATTTGCCTGCCCAGCCCGCCCAAGCTCGCCGATTATCCTTCCAAAAGTCTTTCTTTTGAAAAATTGTTTTAATTTACAAAATTACATTTTTTATGTGCAACTGCAAAATTTTAAAATGGGTATTCATAAAATTTTAAAGTTTTCCCATTTATGAAATAATTCTCTTATCATAAACTATACTAGCTAGGCGCAAAACAGCGCATTTGCTATGGTTTGGGACCTAGAATATCGATGCTAGATGCAAAACTCTGTTTATGTTATGGAAATTCTGATGCAAGCACGTGTATATGTTGTTCAACCAATTATGATAACGCGAATAGTCACGTGATGTGGCCATATATGTATATTTTTTTTTTATTCATAGGTTAGAACCAACATCTATCACATTCAGCGTATGGACTGTGTCGGTTGTTACAATAGTAAAAATCGGATTAATGCCCATAGAAGTAATGTACGCAACAAATCCAATAGTATTGCTTTTAGCATACATTGAAATAAAACTCGGCACTCATTTGATTTTGACATTGTTAAAATTCGGTATACCCGTCTTAACACAACGAGAAGACAATTGTTAGAAATGTGTTACATCAATAAATTTGTTGATTGCATCAATTTCAGAAAAAATACATTGATAATCTCAGTAATATTTATATTGATTTACTTATCTAGAGCTTACTTTTCAAGTTGATTTACTTTTCACGTTTTTTGTAGATTTTTATCTTTACTTTCGTCCTTCACTATACACGGTGGCCAGAAAAGGGCGGATAATCGCCAGGTAGAACGATTTTTTGTTCAATTCTGAGGCGATAATCTTAATCCAAAAAAGTTATACGGTCCTTCCTTAAGGCATACGAGACCATCAAATCTTAAGATGTACGGCCAAAATTTAGCAAAATTCGTCAAATTTATCTATGTAAAATCATTGTGGTGAAATTTAGAAATGGAATTATCTCAAATGCATTGGTGTAACTAATCGATTAATACCAATGGTTTACATTTTTAGCATTATTTCTTTATTGCCGTTTTTGAAATTAAAGTACATATGGCAACGTGGTACTGCAAGACTGCTTGTTTAAAAGTAATAAGTAGTTGTCAATTTTTGACGTTTCTCATGTGGCATTTGGCTGTTGAAATAAGATAAACATTTTATGCTGTTCTTAATACTGAACATATTTGCATATTTTGCAATGGAAATGCAAACTTAGCAAAAGAGGAATATCAAATACGGTATCCACAACGGCGACATCCATCCACCAACACGTTCCGTAGATTGGATCAGCGACTTAGAGAAACTGGCACCTTTATACCGAATTATCGTAACAGCGGTAAACCTAGAGAGCTTCGAACAGTTCAATTAGAAGAGCAAATATTGGATGCTGTTTACGAAGATCCGACGTCCAGCACAAGACAAATAGCTCGGGAACTGAATATTCCTAGCAAAACAACAGTGTACTCAGCACTATCTCAAAATCTTTTGTGTCCGTTTCATGCAAGGAAAGTGCAGTCTTTCTATGTAAACGATAATGTGCACAGAAGAATGTTTTGTAACAATGTTTTACAAAGGATTCAAGAAGAGCCGAACTTTTTATTGCATATTCTCTGGAGCGACGAATGCTTGTTTACGAGAGATGGCGTCTTTAATAGCCATCATTTTTGGGCGGACGAAAATCAAAAGGCAGTAAGGGAAATTGGACATCAGAGAAGATTTTCGGTAAATGTTTGGCTGGGGATTTTAAATCTCCGAGTTGTTGGACCAATATTTCTTCCAAATCGTCTAAACGGAATTCAGGACCTTAACGTTTTAGAAGAAGTACTGGATAATATTCCATTGAATTTGAGACCCAACATGTTCTACATGCATGACGGGGCACCCGCTCACAATGCCAGAATTTCGAGGGATTGGTTAAACGAACACTTTCCGAATCGGTGGATAGGGCGTAACGGTCCAATAGCATGGCCAGCAAGATCTCCCGATGTTAATCCTCTGGACTTTTTCGTTTGGGGGTTTTTAAAGGAAAAGGTCTATGCAACGCCTCCAGCTAACGAAGAGGATGTAGTTAATAAAATTACGGCGGCAGTTCGATTAATCACCCCCGATATGTTGGAGCGCGTTTTGAATTCGCTTCCTGGAATTATGTCTGGAAACTGATGGCTACCAATTTGAACAGTTGTTATAATTTTTTCATATTATCTTTAAATTTCAATAAAATTTTTATCCATGTTAACATCAAATTCTTGCTAATTTGCGTATTTACCTGATTTATAGTAAATAATAAAATGATTACTGCCACAGTACTTGTCTGATTAGGTGTTGCCAAATTTACAATTCTTTTAAGCTGCTCGTGTGACTTAAGAAAACACTGTACTACTTTTCTCAATTAAGATTGTCAACTCAGAATTAAACAAAGATTTGGCCTGCGTGGTGTTTGTCCGCATTTTTCTGGCCATCGTGTATAGTCGCTACAAGATTTTGTATTTTGTTGTTTTCATATTATAAAAAAATTACTGTTTATCATTTTCTTTTTATATGTAAATCAGTCGTATCCATGTAAAATCCATTTTTATATATTTATATCTCTAGCACTTGAAAGTTTAAGATTCTATGATGTTATGTGATCATTAACATCTATGAGGATTAGTCATTTTGCTGTAAGTTGCTTGTTTACTTTATAATTTCTGGTGTGCAATTTCGACTGTTCTCTGATTACGCCCGCATGAAGCCTACGTAGATTGCCGAAATTTGGCAATGCAATAAAAAATTGAGAATTTACTTAGGTTTACATCGTTTCTCAGTCCTCAGTCCTCAGTTGAGTCAATAACGGCGATTACTTTACCGTTTCATACTGACTGAATTTATCTTTTATAAGTCTGTCAAAATACCGCATGTGATATTTGGTTTTGACCCGTTATTACTAATTGTAATGCTCCTATTGGAATGAGGTTGTAAGGAATGTAGTACAATAAATTCTCAATGAATTCCTTGAAAATACCTTCTTCAGCTAGAGACACACATTGCTTCCTAACCTTTAACTATCCCCCTACCCCTAAGAACAAATAAAATAATGGAATTAGTCATGGACTTTAGAAAATGACTTTAAAAATACCGAAACAAGTATAGTTCTTTGAGTATTGTTTATACTTTGCACTTTGGAAAGTAATAGTAGACTAGCACTGAGTAGAATTAAAACAGATCACTTAAAACTGGAGCGGATATTTTAGAAATCTCGCATGATCTTGAATTCATATTGCTTCAGAATATTGCTGTAAATGTCATTAAAAAGTGAGGCATTCTTTTCTTTACCTACCAAAGTACAAAGTGCAAAGACTAACTGCTTGCATTCGTATCTTTTACGTCATTTTTTCCGTGGTTACTTCATTTTCTTAGGGTTAGAAGAATGGTTGATTGCGAGAAAGCAAAACACGTTTTCAAAAGATTTGTTGAGAATTTATTATACTCTGCACTTTACAACCCCTTTCCGACAGTAAAGTTGTAGCGAGTAAATCGAAACTTTTATAAGAAAGTATTTTTTTTTAATTTTGAAGGTTGATATGATCCCCCAAAGCGTAACGCTTTACTAAAACGGGAAAAAGCGATTTACAGTCGATGACTGCAAATATGCCACGTTTCATTCTGGTTTTCAATTCTTTAAGGGTATCTGTCGGAGTGCACGTCAAGGAACTTCCGGTTGTTGCAACAAATGGAACTAAATTCAAGATTACGAAAATCGTTCCATTATAGCGTCTATTTGTTTGATAATACCTGTCACTCTTTTTGTAATGTCTAAATGGTCTGCCCCTTTTCCTCATTATAAGTTGATTATTACCTACTATGATGCAAAATATAAACACTATGCAAATGATTACACTTGGCTCCGTATTTTTGAATGTCTATTTATATACCTATTCGTCAAGCACACTGGTAGACTTTTTTTTTATACAATTACTTAAGGACATTTTGATTCTTTCTATTGGAGATTTACGCAAATAGTCACATATTTGTTATCGTTAACTCAACTAATAGCTTTTGCATTACATATAATATCCAACATATATCTAGTTAGCATGTTTTAAAAAAGTTAAATTAATTCGCTGGTGCTAGGAGCTTGGAACCTTTATAAAAATAACATATATTCCAATATCTTCTAAACACTACTAAATTACAATTTGAGTAAAAAGTAAATGGGTATTACAGGTTTTTGCGAGAAGAGTGTCTATACCTTCGTATGGCAGCGATCTATCCAAAAGATAACGCAGTGAATCAGACGAATCTAACAAGTCGCCCACGATTACATGATTCATTGGATCGTATCTGTGTTAGAAATTTGTTTAACTGTATACCTCCGCTAAGGAAGACGGAAAGTACAAAATCTACTTCTGACCCACAGATAACTGCCTCACGGATTTTCTTATATCTAACGCCTTCTCTAAACACACGTACTGTTCACATAGAACGTATAGTATGCTCCTTTTATAAAAAACGTTGCACCATTATTAGCAAAAGAGGACGAGAACACTTTGCAGTGTATGCACATTTGTTTTTCTCGTTTAGGCAGTCCTATACAGAAACATTACTGCTGGAACAGTTAAGTGCACGTAATGAATATGGCCATAGAAACGGTTATTGGTTCGATTTAAGACAATAAGTTCGTTTACTTCATTCATTTGCGGAGAGCACCGGTTTCTCTTGGGAATCGCATTAACGGAATTGCGATGTAAAAATTATTTCTTCCAATTGCCGATGCTATGCTTGTAGTAGAATGTTGATGTCGATTGTCCGCTTTCACAAATATGGCTGTGTGCAATTGAACTAACAATAATATCGGTAAACAATAGACAGATACATTAAGAGAAAATATATCTAAGCATTATTATTGGAATGCAAATATAATAGGGTAAGGTGGGACTATAAACATTTTAATGTAGGTGTTAGAAAAATATAACAACGTATAATGGCTTTCTTTCGAACTGTGTAAAACCAACTTTAATAACATTTTCCTGCTTCAAAATTGAAAGTTATTTTTATATACTCATGGGGCACACTTCCCCCTATAAAATAGGTAACTGCACATCTGACTATCATTTTTTATACTTTTAATCAAAACGGTACTTTACTTCGCAAAACACATTTAGAAATCCTTTAAGTAAACTGAAGGTTAATCAAATTATAATGAAAGATCGGACATTTACAAAATTATATTTTGGTGATAACAATAGGATTTACATTTGATAAACGAAACCCGCAATTCTGACTAACTATGTTTATGGAATACATAACATATTATCGCTATGAGAAACTGGAATCTTCGAGCGTGGAACAACACATGAATGATACCGGGCATAATATAAAAACCGTCAGCGAACTGATAGCGTTAAAAGCTTGCAAAGAAGTGATAGAATGGCGATTATAAAAAAAATTGGATGTTTTATTGGTTGTATCTAAGGATCTTCATTTAGCATCTTATCAATTAGGCATCAGTCTCAATACTCCACACACAAAATGGAAACTTAGTGCAAGATGACATTAATATAGGAGATTAACATTTTGTGAAGAAATATCAAATATTTGCAGTAATAATAAAAACTGTATCAACAAACTTTTTTCTCTGGCAAAGCTAATTCCTGCCTTACGGGTGAAGTAAACAGACATAAGGGTCGATATGGGTTATTGGAAAAATCCTTCCTGGTTTTTGGATACGTAGTTTTACCATAAGACTAGCGTAAGGGTTGGCATTGCAGAGAACGATAGTATAGGCCCTTTTTATCAATGGCGATTTATGCTTTAGATTTGCATTTTTTGCAAAGTTATACTCGCTCTAGCCACATGAAAACAATGAACACTTCATGAACAGTATCAGAAATATTATATCCAGCATCAGGTGGAATGGGAGCAAGAAAACATTCAATGGCTAGGTTATTCGTCAGATTTAAACCCTTAAGATTTTTTCTCCCTTGAGGTTTTGTACATCGATTGGGCAAATTAGTAGGGGAGGACAGTTCGAACACTTATTTTGATTAGTCTGATTATTAATTTTTTCTAATGACGAGACACTACATTTTTTTTTCATGTAGGTTACCTTTTCTTTTTTTTTTCTTTTTGCTCTGGCTATCCAAAATGTACTTGAGTATCGTGCTCCAGCTCTAAGCACAAGAAAATTGACTGAGTAGAGACAGAGAATCGATCTTAGCATTGACCAGTTTGATCAAAAGGTTGCCGCTGGCGACATCCCTACAATGTGCCAATACTGCATATTGTGGATATGCAGAAGATTGTAGTAATCCCTTCCACGAGAAAGGTAGATGCCGGCAATTTTTAATGAAAGATAGTTTAAAAACCTTCTTTGCACCCTCTTTAATTCAAGTATATAGGACAGCAGGCTAGGCGAGGTATACTCCAGTTTCGTAATTAGAACGCTATAAAAATGATTTTTTAGAGCTGTGATGTTGGCAAAATATCGGCATGATCTTATTAAAAACCTAAGACTACGAAATGCAGAATTACATACAGTTCCTAGATGTGCATGTGTTGGAAATAGGAGTTGAGCGTTGTATTGGATACCAAGATCTGAGATCTTATTCAAGTGCCTTGCAATATTAGTTTGCTCCACGCTATAAGAATAAATAATAGGCGACTTACATTTTGTGTATCTTACTACAGTATGCACACTTGTGAAAATTGAGTCGGATCTTGTTCACCATGCACCAATTTTGAATTATTACTAAATTCCTTTGCCTCACACTACAGTCAGAAATTGAAGTGATTTCATGACATATTTTCAAATTGTCCGCATAGCTCAAGACTTTGCAAGTTATAGATATTAAAAGATCGTTAATATAAAATTTTAAACAATAAAGGTTCTAGATTTGAGCCTTGTGGAACTCCCGAGCTAGTTGTAAAAGGTATTTGAGGCGAATCCATTGAAACACACGTATATAGATCTGTTCTGTAGGTAGGGATGCATTAATTTTGAATTTCAGTTGAAAAGCCGAAAGCCAATAATTTGGAAGTCAGGATAGTGTGATCGATGGTGTCAAATGCTTTCGCAAAATCGATATAGATTACGTCAACTTGTGGCCTACTATCTAAACACTGGTACACAAATTTGATAACCTCAGCCACATTTGATACGATAAAATGGTACTAATAATATTAGATTACATTAAAAGACAACAAAAGATGTTTTTGTGGAGGGAAAAAGAATGAGTAAAATTTACAAGTATCTGCTAAAAAAAAAAAACTAGGTTGACAAGAGTAACTTAAAAGTAATGAGATAATTTCAAGTTTATGCTCTAGTGTAAATTGGAGAAAAACGATAACAATTTCACAACAAACTTTTGTATTGAACACAATAAATGGCCGTCTCCATAATTTTTACTAGCCCTGTATTCTACACTAGTAAGATTTTTTATGTATTATATTTTATCAATTAATTCGGGCATTACCGCTAAAATCACGGATTACGGATACGTCAAATTTGAACATATTTGTAAATCTAAATTGACAAATTAGCAAATATCTTCGCTAGATTACTGAGTTTTAAGATCTTATAACTCTCATACATTACTATTTATATTGTATATATATTTTTGTTCTATACCTAGAAGGAAGTCATCGACAGACATGCTTACTACAAACTTGTTCGTCTTAATTATGTAATTTATAAAATAACAGTGGTGTCCAAACATCATCAGTAATGGAAATAAGAAGATACGTGGTATATAAATACATATACATATTTTTTATTTTAATCAATTCATTAAACAGTTGCTTTTTGAAATTTTTATATAACTTGTTTATGTAAGAATTAAACCAATTTAATACGTTACAATTTCTTTTCTATTTCTTTTAGCTTTTATAAAAAATGCATTTTAATTCTACATGTATGTTGGCTTACGAGTACTAGCTATAACCTGTGTATGTATTAGCTTCTGATTTAACATTGTACACATTATAAAAGCATCTATTAGTTTTGCCTTATGTAAATATTACACACTACACATCTTTGACAATACAAATACCCACTGCACTGTAAATACTAAAGCAAATCTCTCAAGCCGACTTTAGAACAAATAGCGCTTGCTTCCGTTCAGTAATTAACTGCTAAACGCAAGTAAGCACGCCGAGCAGGAGCTAGGTTGAAATCTCTAATGCGAGTTGGCATAGATAGCGCATCATATTTAGATATATCACCGCCTTTCAGTATGGATGAATAAAATGCGCGCAGCAATATAAACGTGTAATTATCTCGGCAACATATTCGACCATTTTTCTCGAGTTTTCTCTCTAATACCCGAGCGCACTTCCTGCAACATTAATGGGACAAACCTAGCGCTCATTCGTCGGGCAAATATAAATCACGTTTTAGTTTTGAGATGTCTTAAATTAAAGTGAAACACACCGCGTTCCGTTTTTAGTAGAACGCTTCCTTATCGATGAATTTTAGCACGCGGTATCTTCCGGCAGTAACATAATTGAAGATATTTATCCTCATCGCCCAAGAATGGGCAACTTCAACGTTATTGGGAAAGTGGAAATTATTACGCGGTCGCGTCATGTCTATGTGCATGTGTGTATGTACGTATGTGCGTACGGACTAGGTTGTCTTGTCATTTTATTTGATTAGTTGTTTTAGTTGGTAGCATAAAGAAAGGAAATTAGAAATTACTCGCCGTTGGAGCGGCAACGTACTACACGCATTCTAATTTTTTTTTCTTCTCTTGTTTTAACTGTTTCAGTATTGAATGAAGGCTGCTACTTTCATAACTCGCTTATTGGGTGTCCTAAACAATAAATGCGCTGCATACAATTGTGGGATTTCCATAATATTCAAAGTAATTACTCTTGCTTTATTATTACGATTACAAAATTTCCGCTAAAATAACGAAAAGTGTGTCAAATACTAAATTAATAATACCCTCCACTTACATATAATAGGTATACGCATTACATATCTTTTATATGTAATTAATTTTCGAATTTCAAAAGTGGAACTGTTGAATATTCAATGAAATTTGTTTTTCTTAAAGCCACAACTCTATCCGCTTATATCATATTAGTTCAAATTTTAATTATCAGTCCATAATCAATGAACTTCTCCACCACAAATCATTAACATTTATTTTATTTGTATCGTTACAGTCAAGCCGTCTAGCAATAAGCCTGATAATATCAATATACAGTAGAAGCCGGTTAACATAATCACGGATAATGTTATCAATCGGCTAATATTATCAATTATACGAAGTCTCGATCGTTTATATAATAACTAATCTAAAATAAGAGAATCTGTTATTATAATCAAAATATTTATTTATATTATGTTATGAACATGGTTCTTTTGTAAAAAGTCTAAATTCCTCTGTCAGGTGTCCCATCGAAGACTGGGTCTTTCATTACAGCTGTATTTGTACTTTAGAAAGAAACTTTTTCTACAAAGTTTTTATAGAATTCAATGCTCCACAATCTAAAAATATGTCTGACTGTATAGTGTGTTTCAGAAGTAAGCAAACGCATACCTACTCCGTTATTTTAAAAGGAACAGCTTGTATATTATTTCATTTTTCAATTCTACGCAGAAAAAGAATATGACTTTATAGAAACTACTAAACGTCTATCTTTATTAAAAACGTTGTTATTTACCCTTTTGTAAAAAATGGCCGCTCTGCAAGCCTTTGGTTAGTTGGTAGTTTGTATTTGCATTTGTTTTAGGGATTCATATTTTAAGCGCTGGACATACACACGTTTTTGATACAACAGTGAAACTAAAATCGACGTAATTATATACAGGTGTCCACTATAGTCCGGAACACTTGCTTAACTTTAATCCAAGGTAACTTGATTTTTTCAAATTGCACCCTATATTTTTGCTTATGCTTGCTTGTACCTTATGCAAAGCCCTTGCAATTCATATTAAACATTTATGATGGATAATGCAGAATTTTATAGATAATTAATGATTTTAAATAAATCCAATGAATTTTCCATTAATTTTCAAGTTAGCTTGGTATATAAACGCTATATAATTGAATAAAGCTAGGAATTAGTAAATATGCATACGTCAGTATCAGATCATAAAACTAGTTACATGTTTTCTGAAAAAAGGGGAAATTTAATGTTATTCGTCCATGATTATCAGAGATTATAGTACGTATTTTTAGTAGGCCATAGCAGTTGTTTTACCACAATAATTAAACTTCAAAACTGTCAATAAATAATTTTGTATTTGTAATACTTTTCTCCTTTTAAACCATATCAATAAATTCTTCTTTTAAATATGGCATATTTTCAAGTAAGTATATAACGAAATGGATAAGGAAATAAATAAACAAACAATGAGATTTAAGAAGAAAAAGATATTTCATACACAAAATTATATTTTTTACAGTTTTCAATGTAACGGTCATTTTTATTTGAGCAGCGGTGTATACAGTATTATCATGTGCTTGCAATTTAATTTTTAAATATCTGATTTCATATTTTTAAAAGTTAAGTAATTTCACTTAACGTTTATAAGTTTAAAATAATTTAAGTTAGTTTAGTTGTTTGCGGTTTTGTTTGATATTTCTTTGGATTATTGTAAATAATAATTTTTTGCGCGAAGATTCAAGGCGGACGTATCCGCATAGAGATTCGTTCTTTTCGGCCCTGGTTATTGTAAGTGCGGACAGTTTAGTGCAAAGCTTAAAAGATCTAGGTAACGAATTAAAATTAATAATATATTTTCTAGTAAATTCACATTTTTAAATCACATAATAATAAGCTTTTTTATTTTTGCATATTCTATTATTTTAAACTATATCTTGCAATTGTTAATATTAATATGTCACATTTTTTTACGAAGAGCACATGGTTATTACTTATTACGATTTTAGGCTTTTTTTTACCTTTTCCTTTATCTTTGGGATTTGGTTGCTGATTTTTGCTTCTTGCGATTTAATGAGACCTGGAAATAGTCCTGTATTAAGTATATGAGTTTTATTGTAATACCTGGAGATTGGTTGGAAACTTTAATTTAAATCCATGTGGAGCTGAACTTCGTATTTTCAAAATTTACTGAACCCCGTACATATTATAAGGTGAAGAATATCCACCAGGAGTACTTGGGTGAGCCACCACCTTTTATGGGCCGTTCCTAAATATATCCATCAAATCGTCATATCAAGGAACGTGGACGTTTGCCGATATACGGGAACGTATAGCTTGTAGCTTGCACACATCTACCGAGGTAGGATTGCTCCATATTATTTTATTTCGTCGCATAATACCATCGCAGGACATTTCCATTAGTTTGTCTCATTTGTTTATATTTGCCTTGTTATATATTTATTAATCGTTTGTTTGTTTATTTTGTAATTATTAAGACTTTGTTTGTTATTTTGTCACACGGTGCTGTGCATATTTATTACTTTAGCATTTGTAATACTCATCAGTAATTATTAGTTACCTAAAAGAAATTTAATAGTGTTCATTATTTTCAACCTTAATTCAGTCATTTACACATTTTTGTTAGTTCTTCAAACGACACCATTTTTGTACTTTTATAGTACATCTTCATTATTATTTAATTTATCATAACTACCTGACGTACCAATTGGTACCTATATTATTTGTGCATTCTTGTACCTTAAACACCTTAGGTGAATATTTATTTTGGTGGGGGGATGACAGCTGTTATCGCGTCGCCGAGTGAAATCTGAAAGGATAACAAACGTTAGTACCTTTATTAATTAAAACAATAATATCGAGCCAATTCATTCAAATACTTATCTTTGTATTTTAAGTTTAGTATCACTCATCATCTTTATGTTTATTGATGCACGTCAACTCATTGCATTTGATTGTTAAGTACTAACTTATATTTTTAATTGTTTTTACGTTTACAATTAATTGTAAGTTAAATATCATTTCTTTTGCGTTTCACGCTGTTTATTAAACTATTTTCAATATTTACACATTTACATAATTTATATATTTATTATAAAAGCAACTTTAACATTATTTTCATTAAATTTTATTTTGAACGAAGTTCTTGTTCTTGTTGTTTGCTGAATCCTGGCTTCCTCGCTGTTGGCCACAGCTGGCGCCCTTTTAAAAAGAATACAAAATTAAGAACCAACTCCCTTGCTCACGGTTCACGAGCGGCCGGACCATCACTTAGATTTTTGCTGGATTATCTGGCAAGTTCTAGTGTTACATCAAGTTTAATTATTATGGTGAAACAACTACTTTGGCCTACTAAAAATAGGTGCTATAATTTCTGATAAATATGTTTCCCCTTTTTTCAGAAAACATGTAATTCCTAGCTTTATTCAATTATATAGCGTTTATATACCAAGCTGACTTGAAACTAATGGAAAATTCATTGGATTTATTTAAAATCATTAATTATCTATAAAATTCTGCATTATCCATCATAAATGTTTAATATGAATTGAAAGGGCTTTGCATAAGGCTTAATTTAGCATAAGGAAAAATATAGGGTGCTATTTAAAAAAACCAAGTTACCTTGGGTTAAAGTTAAGCAAATGTTCAGGACTATAGTGGACACCTGTATATAATTACGTCGATTTTAGTTTAATTGTTGTATCAAAACAAGTGTATATGTGCAGCGTTTAAAATATGAACATTTAGAACAAATGCAAATACAAACTATGCCGCCTTAACGGAAGCGGTCATTTTTTACAAAAGGGTAAATAACAACGTTGTTATTGAAGATAGACATATAGTAGTTTATATTAAGTCATGTTATTTTTCTGCGTAGAATTGAAAAATGAAATAATATATAGGGAGTTCTACATAAAATAACGGAGTAGATATGCGTTTGCTTACTTCTGGAACACTCTATACAGTCAGACATATTTTTAGGTTATGCAGCATTGAATTCTATAACAACTTTGTAGCAAAACTTCCTTCTAAAATGACAAATAGAGCTGTAATGGAAGACTAAGTCTTCGGTGGGACAGCCTGTAGATGCATAAATATGTCTTTTAGAACGTTGTTTGGCTTATTTTTATATTAACACTTGTGGATGATTCATGAACAGTAGACAAAGCATTGTATTTTTTTATTTTCGACAGTTGTGTTTAGATATTCGTGAGAATAATTAAGATATCCCATTTTTAGAAAAAAAAATTTTTAAATATGGGAAGCGACAACACTTAAAGAAGACCTAAGTTTAATAGAAAGATATGATAAATTGGTGAATGTGAGCCAAAGAGAAGCAGCAATATAATTGAACATATCACAGCCCCTTTTTTGTAGAAGATTTTAAGAGATAGAGATGCGTGTGTAGGAGAAGACGTAGTGGTAAAGATCAACAAGTGGAAATAGCATTAAAACGATGGTTCACAGATGTTCGATGAAAATTTGCCAAGAACAATGGGAAAAACCAATTTTAAGGCAAGGCATGATTGGCTGCAACGATGGAGGAAACGTGACGGTATCGTATACAAAAGAATACATGGGGAGGGAGCAAAAAGATTTTGTGGGCGCTGAAAATTGGTCACCAGAAAACATTTTTAACGCCGATGAAACGGCTTTGTACTATCGAGCATTACCTGAGCACGTTCTTATTTAAACACGAAGTCCGCAAGATTGTGAAAGAACGTGTGACAGTACTATGTTGTGTTAATATGCGTGGCGAGAAAAAGGAGTTACTGGTTCCAGTGTTCTCCGTGTTTCTCATAAACCCAATTCCTTACCTGCTCCCATACTGGCTTTTTGGACACTCCTAAAATATATAAGTTTTGGGCCTACATATGAAGCTGCCGATCCCATCCCCATCCAATCCTTGGATTAATTCCCAAATGTTCGGCTACCCTTAATACAGTAACTTCATTGTGGTCTGTCAGGCTATTCAATTTTCGAATGAATTTCCAAACCAATCTTGATTGCTTGAATGCTCTCAGTATTGTCTGGTTAACTGTTGCAATTCAAATCCTCTGATTAACTTCTGTTGCACAATGCAATATTGCGCATGCATCTGCTGGAAAGACACTGGCATATTTTCGTGGTGAAATCGTAATCATTCTATTTCGCACTTTACTGTAAATTCCAACTTCAATCCTATTCTTGGTTTTCCGTCTGGAAACCACATGAGTTCACCGAGTCTGTCACTGTAGTTGGATTGTTTCCAGCTTATCCTATTTTGATTTCCACTATTAAATACGTATGTATATACAGGGTTAGTAAAAAGTCCCGGAACGGTCGAATAGCTTTGTTATTTGAAAATTATGATTTCTGAAATTTGGTATGGGGGTATAGTTAATATAAATGCGTTTTATGCAATACAGTTAATATTTTTTTCACTTCCGGTTTAATCGGCAATACGTCCAACTTTTTTTTCTTAAATGGAACGCCCAGATTTTTTTAACACTTTTGAATGCAAAATAAAAAACTACGTTCAGGAAGTATTAAGATGTTTATTTTTATTCACAAGAAAACAGTTAAAAAATTAAAAAAGTGTCCTAATACAGAAAAATCAAGGTACATTTGAAAAAAGTTGTTGTTTAGTGTTTGCATTCTTTTTGCCGTCACATTTGACAATTTTAAAAGCGTTTTAACTTTTGCATCGCTATAAATTTACTTACTTTAAACATTGACACATTTGAAAATGGCAGAAAAACTTACTGAATCAGAACGAATTGAGATATTAATGATGCGTGGGTACGGTGATCGTCAACGTTCTTTTGAAGAGGTTCTTATTTTGTTTAATACTGTTTATCCGGATCGTCACATTAGTAAAAGTACGGTATGCCGAACAATTCAAAATTTTGAAGTCTTTTGTCAGGTGAAGGATTTACCTAGAAGGGGACGTCCAGTAACAGCAACAGATGAAGAAACTAGTTTGAATGTGTTACTTACAGTGGAAGAAAATCATCACGTGTCCACAACAGAATTAGGTCAAATTCATGAGATCTCTCAAAAATCTGCTCATACGATTCTTAAATCAGCAAGAATGAAAGCCTATAAAATGTATCCCGTCCATGAGTTAACTGAAAAGGATCCAGATCGTAGACTACAATTTTGCGAAACAATGACGGAATTGATCGAGCAGCAGCCTAATGTTTTAGATCACATCATTTTTTCAGATGAGGCAACGTTTTGTCTCAACGGCACTGTGAACAGACATAATTGTCGCTACTGGTCAATTGAAAATCCGCATTGGATTGAAAAAGTCCATACACAGCGTCCTCAAAAGGTGAATGTCTGGGCTGGTCTTGTTGGAAACAACATCATAGGACCATTTTTTATAAGAGGAAATTTAACTGGCAACGTCTACTTAAATTTATTGCGAAATGAGGTTGTTCCAGCACTTGCGGCCCTCTTTCCAAATGCAAACATAGGTGATCACCCTAATGCACATTTTTGGTTTCAACAAGATGGAGCTCCCCCCCATTTTGCCCATAATGTCCGCGAGTATTTGAATGAAATTTTTCCGGGACGTTGGATCGGACGTAGAGGAGCAATCGAATGGCCAGCACGTTCGCCAGATCTCTCGCCATTAGATTGTTTCTTTTGGGGTCACATGAAATGTCAAGTGTACAAAAATCGTCCCCATAATCTTGAACAATTGGAAGAGAGAATAGTTCAAGAAGCCAATCGCATCACTCCAGAACAAATACAAAATTCAATAAGAAATTTTACTGACCGTTTACATTTTTGTCAAATTGTAAATGGAGAGCATTTTGAACAATTATTGTAATCGTAACCTGAATAGACAGGTATCTTGATTTTTCTGTATTAGGATACTTTTTTAATTTTTTAACTGTTTTCTTGTGAATAAAAATAAACATCTTAATACTTCCTGAACGTAGTTTTTTATTTTGCATTCAAAAATGTTAAAAAAATCTGGACGTTCCATTTAAAAAAAAAAAAAAATTGGACGTATTGCCGATTAAACCGGAAGTGAAAAAAATATTAACTGTATTGCATAAAATGCATTTATATTAACTATACCCCCATACCAAATTTCAGAAGTCATACTTTTCAAATAACAAAGTTATTCGACCATTCCGGGACTTTTTACTAACCCTGTATGTCGAAATTAAGTAGCATGCTCTTGTATTGACAATTCCTTAAGCTTGAAAATAGCTCAGCCTTATAATATAATAAATGTTTATTGGGGATATTTTTGAATATCTTTCAAACGACCATAATTAAATGGACGCGCTAGGAGTTTAACGTAGCCCTTCCTACTGACAGTTGACCAACACTAGTATACTCATCAACAGTTCGAGCGCGTGTACACTGTATGTACTTTACATGCTCCTAAAGTTTATTGGATTTCCGGGTTCGAGATCATCCTTCGTCAGTTTTTATTACAAATTTTAATTATTTCCAGTTATTCACCAGGCAACACCTGCTTAGTTTATCTATATTTCTCTAGAGAAGGTTATAATTATTGTAATTATCCTTACCGTCGTAAGTGGAGAAGCTGCGCACACACAAACTAAATGTCATAGTCTAGATTCCAAACTTGACATACGGTTCGTGTTGTTAAGCTTTCATAAGAATGACTGACCCTTACATTATAAAGGAAATGATCCAGGGAACGGTAGATATCTCGGCGCACATAAAACATTAAAATAGAAAACCGGACTTGATCGATTCATTAGGTTAGCGTTTGAGATCCATTCTGACGATTATAAATAATGCACCGCCACCGCATATTCTTCACGTCCCGTTAATTTTCAGAAATGTGTCTCATTTAAACTATTTTATTGATAAAACTGAGCACGTAACACTGTGCGCGCTGCAATTTAATGGTTCGATAAATTAATGGATTGCTAACGCGTGGCAGATACAATTAAGCGAACACAAGTGCCACAGTGTGTTTGGGAATTGCAGTTAAACGCACTGTAACATTGCAAATAATAATTTATAAATAATGCACATTAGTGTAATTACTATAGGTTGAAATTGTATGCGCAGTAATTCCGCATATTATGTATACCATTATATTTACCTACATATATCTACCTGTTCATATATATTACATAATATACACATAATGTACAAAGTAGAGCATGCCATTTTACCAGAGGATATCGATCGCATATACTTGTAATTATTTAATTTGTACCATGTTTACCGAAGACATATATTATTATTGCATTGCTCTCTACTGCTAAAAGATGTATATTAATTAAAATAAATTTGTCTATAAGTGGAGTAGACCTTGCGTTTCCTTAGATTTCACCAATTACTCTATAGGCAAGTATATTTTAGGCGACGTACATAATTTTTACGCACAGATATTTATGTACCTACATAAACTCAAGTATTTTATAGCGTAGAAGAGAACACAAATCTCATAGCAACATAAATTGTTCAACAATAGAACCAATTAGGTAATTTACAGAGAATCCTATGGGATACCTTTAAGGTGTGTAATACTGCTAATTTCGAGTAACAGTGAGCTACAATTAAATTACAAAACTGTAAACTGCAATTAGTACAATAATTATTTTATCCCCTTATGGGGTATAATTACCGAAACAATTTACTTGTACAGAACTAACGAGATATTCACTGATAATTAATTATTCTACTTCGGACAAGTTTACAGCCTGTCCAAGATAAGAATGGGAGAAGCATTGGAATCTTAAAAACCGTAGGACTCACAATGTTGCTTAGATTAGGAAAAAGTTGCACAATTTCAACTCCGTTTAAAAGGTGCTTGCAAAAGTAAACTTCTCTCTATCTCTCTTTCTCTTTTAGCGATGTTTTTTTGAAAAAAAGTATTTTTTTTAAGTTTTTATTTATTTCCTACATCATTTTAAGAGATATAAGAATATGAAAAATACATTCGCATTGTCACTTTTTTACCCGAACAAGATAGCGCTTACAGATTTTCAGTACGAAGTTTCGTTTTCGAAAAACTATGGTCAACTTCTTTTTTTTAAATACAGTCCTGTTATTTTTATTTTTAACTTTAAAGTCATTTTGAATTCTAAAATAGGTGATATAAATAAATAAAATAAATAAAGTTTATTCTGTTCAAACAGATTTTTTACAGAAGTGAGTTCGTATTAAACACATTATCAAACTTATTATTACTCATTAAAAATAAATGAACGTATTTTCAGCTACGCTCTATATAATAATAAAGGTCGTTCAGGTGTTGTTCACTGGCGATCGTTAAGAGCGATTAGTATTAGTATTAGTCAAACCTCCACGGCGTAGAGATTTTTCTCGTAGTTGTCTGTACATAGGGCATTCCAACAGAAAGTGCTGCAAGGTCTCCTTACAGCGCGTATTACAAACAGTACAAACACTATCAAATTGTATTTTATAGACATTTTTATTATGGTACCACATTGTTCCCAACTCTTGTCTGACTAACAAGTCTTACTTTCTTTATGTTAGTCCTATACTTGATATAGGCTTCTCCTATATTGAAGTTATTTATCTAGCGGTACAGTGGTGCAAATTCTGAATTACAGGCTGCTTCGATATCTTTAGATGTAAGATGGTTAACTGGCTTTTGGAGTATATCAACTTTCTTGTATTTTATTTGTGCACTAGCTTGAATCATGGTCAACATATACGGCTCACCAATTAGTAGACATATGTTCCTCACTTGAGATACCTATTTCAAGTAGCCTTTATTGTTTGCAGTGTGGTCGATTTGTAGTAAAGCAGTAAAACATTGCTTGGTTAGACGATGATCTTGCATTCTCATAATTTTATGCCACCAGCTACATACTCTATTGATTATCTTCTCCTTTTGCCCTGTTTCCAAGCCCAGCTGCACATTTTCCGACATGTCCATGGATGACAAACTCCATATTTTGGATGCATACATAAGGGTGAAGCATACCATACTGTCAAATAGCCTTGTTACGGTGTTAAAATTTTCGTGTTTTCCTTTCGGTGTTCCTTTTAATAATTCAAAAAGCACAAAAATTTCAACAAAATTTATTGGTCATTAAGATATAAAAAATAAAATCATACTGTCGTAAAACAAGCATGAAAAGAAAGATGCCCCGAAAGATTACAGTCGAATAAAAAGCCGTTTAGAAGAATGGTTGCCAATTTATTGCGCTATGGGTCATTTAATAAAAAAGTTGTACTGAAAAAAAATTATGTAATGAAGAAATTCAAAATAATGTCATGTTATTTGTAACAGAAGACCCTACATCAGTTAGAAACACTGAACAAGCAAGTGGAATTTGTCAATAATTTTGTCAACTTGGTTTACACATAAACACTGAAACAAACAAAAGCATTTTTAGCTGTAACTAAGAAAAATTATTTGTATTTGAGACTAAATTGCAACCAAAATTACCCTGACAACAGAGTAATATCTCCCAAATGTTTAAAAATATTAAGTAATATCTTTTGTTTCTCGAAACCATTCGGTTCTGCTTTTACTGTTGTTGTTGGCCTATTGGGAATATTAGAAATTTGCTATAGCAAGAAGCCATGTTCATTCCAGTCTTTGTTGAAATCTCTCAGTTTTCAAGTTGGTTCATCATCTTTCTTTAGGTAAATTACCGTCACCCCGATTAGATGCTTGACGAATACATGCAACATGATCTTCTTGAAGTTATATCTTTCGTGCTTCTTAAGTGAGTCCTCAGTTTGATAGTGGAAGGACATGAGTCTATGCTCCGTCGAAAATAATTGATTTTTTCTTGTGGATGCGGCCAACATACAGATCACAAAAAAACAGATATCGCTTCTGATCATAGCAAGTTCAAAGTTTTCCTCTACTTCCAAAGAAATTCGTTCTTAATTACTCCAGTTTGAATAAATAAATACTGAAGTTACCGAACCGCAAAAATAGGACTAACGATAAACAAAAAAAAAACCTGGTACTTTTAACAGTTAAGTAAAATTTAAAAAAAATACTTATATAGCACGAATTTGTCCGTACGTATTTGAACTGAAATACGGGATATTGATGTAATAAAATGAACATACATGATTTGCGTTTAGCATTTTATTGTCGAAGACCTATTATAAAAAAAAATGCTATCAAATTAAAGTTACTTAGAGGCAAATATAGACTTGGGCTGTTAAACATTAGGATATTAATTTTTGTGTTGAATTTTAAATTTAATTAGATATTATGATATTCTTTATCACATAGGTACACACACATATGGGATCTTGTGTAGAAAAAAAAAATGGAAAATATGCAGTGCATTACAGGAAATTTGCATTTATACAACATAATTGACACATTAATGATTAATGTAAATACGTTCAACATTGTGTTCGTTTACCTCGATACAAAATACATCAATCAAGTTTTTTTAAAGTGCATTATTCACCACGATATATTATATTCCCATTTTCAAAACAATAGCTGTTCCAAACGTCTAATTTTACACTCCCTGGAACTCTAATATGCGTCATATCCTACTTCGCATTTTTCTAGAGTTGCATCACTCACACGTTTAAATTATAGGGCCTATCGACCATAGAATAAAAGTATTGTCCTTCGAACACTGATTTTATTTTATATGTAGAAGGCAACTGTAAATTTTCGATCAATCCGAAGTAATAAATAAGGTACTAAGCTTGTATAAGTACTTATTATAAATGAAACTGAGGTGTAAAGAAGCCAATTAACACCTACGATAGTAGGTAGTTTACTATTAGTTACTTTGCTTGTTACTTTATAATTTGACTACTTAAACTTTTTTCATAGAAACATATATTAACATGCCGTTCAAACTTTCATGCACTGAAACATATGTGTGTCTCGAACAATTGCGGCATTGCATTTATCTCTACGTAATGCTTGATATATCATTACAATTATGATTGAACACCCATGATTATATACTCCATTCTTCCATTACCTTTTTCTTCACTTCAACTGTTTTGAAATTAATGACGTGACGTAAGGCGTATATACAACAATTCACTGCTCCGTTCTGAACGTTAGTTTGTTATATGTCAATAAAAGTAAAATCATTTTTCATTTCAGTACAGTTACAACCTGTCATTGATCTATTTGTTTTACAATCGAAGTTAATGGTATCTGCTGGAAGTAATACTGTTTGTTGGTGTAACATGTATTTAATATTAGTGCTTACATTAATTTATTTTTTTTGCAAAATTAGGCATACATCGTGATATTTACACAAATAAAATACTTTATAGCAAGTAACTTATCAAAAACCATCAATTCAGTTAAGCTTTTCGGTTTGTTTACATGTGCCCAAGCATGATGTTAAATTAATTTATAATAAATCTGCAATATTAATCTAACGTTTGTCAGAGAATAGTTGTTTTCCCCCAACAGTTGTGGGAATGACAACAGGTTACGTCGAACCTCTGCATTTGAAGAGGCTATACTTGATCTTGTTGAAGATAACCCATCGAGCAGCACAGGGACAATAACTAGCAGATTGAATGTGAATCATGCGACAGTATGGCAAGTTCTGAAGGAGCAGAGTTCTTATCTTTTCTCTAGGCAAAAAGTGCAAGCTTTGGAACCTGACGACTTTGAGCCAAGATTGTTCTTCTGTCTTTGGCAAAATGTTTTGAACTATTTGTTCTGTATATGGAAGAGCTTTCTTCACATTGGACGGTGCATTTAACTCTAAAAATAATCATCTGGGGACTGACAAAAATCCCTACCCAACATTTATTCGTACACATCAACAACGTTTTGCAGTAAATGTGTGGGCCGGAATTGTAGCGAAACGCATAATCGGGCCTTAAATTCTCCCAAACTGCTTCAATGGTGAAAAATATTCTATTTTCTTATATACTGTGCTAGCGGAGCTTCTTGATGACTTCCCATTAAACATCAGACGGGGACTTCGGTTTCAACATGGTGGGGCACCGGCTCACACAACTCGAAAAGTAACCGCATTGCTAAATCGAAAATACCCGAATAAATAAATTGGAAGGAGAATGGGAGGGCCGACTTAACTCCACTAGACTTCTTTTTCTCGGGTCATATGAAAACCTCTGTATACGTGACACCGGTGAACACAGAGTTGGAGCTAGTGGCTAGAATCGTTGCTGCAGTAGAAGATATAAAAGAGAAGCAGCGAAGATACCCATCAACATGAAAACACGTTGCAGGACTTGCGTTGCAGCGAATGGTGGGCATTTTGTAAATGTATTATAAATAGTGTACTTGTCAAATTTAATCTTCTTTTGTTTTATCGTTCCATGACAGAAAACTACTTCGTTTTAAATGGTTGTTGTAGTTTGTTAATGCACTGCAGTTCAAGTACCTGAATAAAGATTTTTTCTTTTTTTGATACATCGAAATTTTTCTTTTTTAGGACAAGTGTTGTAGTAGATAGTTTAAGGATCTTATAAATGTTCAACTTTAAAAAATCAATGGAGTGGTTATCAAATTTTTTTATTCTATTGACATGCTTTATTTGAAGAAATAAAATATGCAGTGTAAATGCAAATATTTTGGAGAGCTGAGGGCTAATTTAATTATTTTTTTATTTACTTTATTATTTTTAATGAAGTAGTTGTTAAAATAAGAAAGTTATGGCGATTTTTCAAAAAAAAAAACAAAATAACCAATAACTACTGTTACGATCAGGTGTGCGTGGCGTGCGGACGCAATGTGTGCTCCACCTGATGCAACTTAGTAAGAAAAGCGGTACACACGAGTATGACGCTTGGAGTCGCTGTAATGATTAATAAAAAAAGAAAGATCCAAAACGTAACGATAACTTTATTGTAATAATAAAAAAAAATAAAAAAAGAAAAACTGGCCACGTGGTTGCTGACTTCTGGTGTTAAGATTAATGTAAAAAGAACAGCACGTGGTTGCTGTATTCTGATATTAGAATTAAGACAAAAGAAGGAATAGCACGTGGTAGCCGAATTCCTGAGATTAATTTAAAAGTGACGCAATTAATCCGTTTCTATAAGTGAATAGTAAATGACTGCTAGTGAGAGCAAAGTTACTGGCAATTACAAGTTAAAAGTATAAATAGCAACAGTAATGAAACAAAATAAAAGAGAGCGATAGATACGTTTTAAATAGGATTACTTAGCTGTAGCTTGAAGTTGAGTTCGATGCTTTTGTGTATGCTGGAGGGCAGCACGTGGTTTCTGTGTTTCGAGTTAAAAAAAGGTCGTTGCGACGGCAAAATTAACTGAAGAGATCAGAGATTACTTAGCTGTAGCTTAAAAACAAAAGGGCTTCGAAGCTGAATGGACAGCACGTGGTTTCTGTGTTTTCGAGTCAAAACGAGTCCGTCACAATGGCAAATTAACTGAACTGGAGCAGAGAGCGCGCGTAGCGTGCAAAGCCCTTATAAAGGCTCGGTAAATAGGTACAAAAAAAAAGGATGAACCAATAGCAACGTCCAGAGATGCACAAAGGATCATAAAAGACGAAGCGTCTAAGAGGTTGGCGCGTAAATGAATGAATTTAAAATAAGCGAGTTTAAATTTCGTGGCGCGTAAGTCAAATATTTCCGCGCGAAAAGGAACCGCTAAGTGACGTAACGGTTTTTCTAAAATCGTAATTGCAATTGCCAGATTAAAAGTAAAGAGAATGAATTTAAGATTGCCTTCAAAATAACGTTTATATCGCTGATGTTGTCTATGATTAAAAAAAAGCGAAATGAATTATTGAAATCAATGTCATTTTCGATTCAATGCAAAGTGTAACACTACGAACCAGGGCATCAAATCAAAAATTAAAACTAAGGAAAGTTGTTTATTTTAATGAGTTCTAACTGTCATTTTAGAGCGCAACTATTGCTTTTTTTTATAATAATTGGCGTGTTTTAGCGTTTTTTTTTTTTTTTTTAGAAAATCACTTAATAACGAACTTATAAATAGTATGCGGTACTTTATCCACACCCTGTATTTAATGCAATCTGTCAAATTTCACTTCAAAAACAGTTGAGCGAGGTATTTTATTTCACGCATTGTAAATGAACCTTTGTAATATACTACGAATAAAACGAAAAAGACACCACATTTTAGGAATTTTTTAGATATACGTCTGAGTAGTTATATTCCAAATTTGGGTGTCATTTCGGTTCATTAATCTTTCATAAATAAATCAGTAGGAAGAAGTAGGCTGAAAGTTCATCAAACTCTAGAATCTAAAAGTATAAACAAAAATGATTTGATTATAACAAATATATTTTCAATAAATCAAAATTATTACCAAAGAGCTTTTTTTATAATGACTTTACTAGTGCCGATTATAATATATGTTAATATGCATAATTTATTTTCCTTATTTAGACTTAAGAAACGGCATTAAACTTCCGCAATTATCTGGAATAAAAGTAATCAACTCACATTCAGCAACATACAAAAAAATAAAGACAGCGTCAACAAATCTAAAGTATAGTCCTAACATAAAAAATAAACAGTTGCTCATAGAACTATTGGTAAACAGTAAACTGATATAAATTCAAGAAACAGTCAGTAAGAACGTTTGAAGTTTCCTATAAAATTATGATCCTTGAAAAACGAAAATTTTACTAATTTAACATTTAACCAATTAGTTATACTTAACAACTTCAATGATAGGGTATATATTACTTCAGTAACATTAACAAAACAATTTTTCGCAAATTAAATAATCTATGCAATTACATTAAATGCAGAATTATATTTTCGAGAATATCTCGTCTGTAACTGAGTTTATTCCAAGCGCAATATAAGAAAGCCCATTAATATACCATATATCCTGAAAATAACATCAAGACAAATTACGGCAGTCAGCATTTCGCAAACAACAAAAAGAAATACAAGCAATATACACTCAAAAGTGTAGCGTATTATTAGTGTCTATTAATTACAGAAATGAACCACAAATGTCGGTTGTGTGAGAAGAAGTCGAATTGAAGTGGCATACAAACTCAATTAAAAGTAATTGTTAGGAATACCCGAATGAGATGGCATTCAATCTACTGAATGCTTACCTTTGGTGCTAGTAGTCAGCGCCGGATATGTAATTGGAAAAAAATTGGAGGTAGCCAGCATCACCTTTATTGGCTGTAACTGTTATGTGAATTATAATAATAAATAGTTTGCCGGATTTCGAAAGATGCCACTCCGAAAGACCATTCAACTTGTTCGCTCAATACGTCAAGCCGTTAGAAGTGTACAATATTATAAAAGGAAAAAAAAAAAGTACTACAACGAAGACAACGGCAGCTAATACAGGGTCGGACTACAATAGCTATAACCGCACTGCTGTAAACTTAATTTGCAGTGTTACGCTGAGTATGAAATACCAGTGCGTATTAGCATTTTTACCATTGCTCCGAATTAGTGACGTGCCACAACATGTATTTGTAATTGTTATTTATTCTTGGAATGCAAATTTTTCCTGTTTAAATTTAATAAGAAGCAAATCAACAATACGCTTGATTATCATGTTATAGCTGATTGAATTTTATTCGTTAAATATCTCAAGTACTTTCCTATCAAAATCAATTACCAAGTAAGAAAAAAATAATCACATTTAATACAACCGTGTGAATGCGTTACAACCGAACGATTACCAACACTAAAACGTCTCGTTAATATTTCGGTGTTCGCCAGAAACGTGACCGCCTGTCTCATCGCCCGAAAACCTATGCGACGGAGATCCCTGCCCGTTTAGTTTTAAACCGGCGAGCGTTACATACCTACCTACCCGCAAAGCGCAAAAAGTCCAAGATGTATGAGTTAGCCTCCTGAGATGTTTGGTTAGGAGGAGATGCGTGATCATTTCAGCCTACCTGTCATGATGCAAGCGACCGTTAGCCCATACACCTGATCAGCGGAGGCCGCATCTGACCCCTGTGACGTCACACCTGTCCACTCTTCCGGGTGACCTTGAGCATCGTCTCACTTATGACCGAACTTCACCTGCTCGGAACAAACGGACTGACGTGACGGGCCATGAACGGCCATCATCGGTTAGTCGGAGTTTTTAATTTACGATCCGCAATATTAACTACCTGCAATTATGGAAACGAGCGGCTTTCGTCTCAGAAATATTTTGGTAGGATGTCGTGTTTTTTACCTATGATATAACGGAATTTGATTATGGTAATTCTTTGATTATTTCTTCGTATCTATACTTAAAGCCGAAAAATGAAATAGAATTTCAGGCACTAAACTATACAGGAAAGCTGTGAAGTCTTTGATATTCTTCCTGTTCTTTCATATTCAAAATACAAATTAACAATGCATATTTTCTGATTGTACACTTCCTTGTTATAATATCTCTGCATAGCTGCTGGAGCGAAGATGAAATGATGCATCTGAAACCTATAAAGAACATCTAATAGTGAAACATTTGCATTTGCTTTAGGCAGTCTACCTAAAACTTTGAAACCTACATTTTTTTATGATTTATCGTAATATATCTGAAGAACAAGGGATACGAATTGCTATGATATCATGCAATACCTAACCTCTACAACTTACAGCATCATACGTTTAATTATTAAATTATGTATATAAATGTATTTTGATTTATGTATTTATCTATTTTGTAAACATATTGTAAAAATCTAAACTAAACACTTACTATATCGCCAAGATGATGAAAATCCAGTGATTTCGAAGATTTGGGTGGCGTATTTCTAATCCTGGAGCCGAGTAAAGAGTTTCGTTCGAGCTTAGTAGCTGAGACATCATTGGAATATTAATTGGGAGCTGAAAAGATTGTTGCAGAGTTGAAATCAGTATTTGGAGTATAAGAGAGCAGTTTATCGTACTTGAAGTAAGAGAACCTTTTGAGTTTATAACCGGCGGTAAAGTGTGAAAGGAATTGTTAGGTTAGATTATTTTTGATAACTGTGTTTTTCTGGGGATATTTGATGTAAGCAGACGTTTGATGCTGTAAAGGTTTTGTGTTGGCATGTTTGAATTATTTGATTTTATGACGGGAATTTAGCGGGGAATTTGAATTCTATTTTAATATTTAAACAAGGTATATTGAGTTATTAGGTTGGATGAAGATTCAAGGAATCTTATTTTTGTACAACTTAAATAGTAGAGAACTTACTTACTTACCCTGAGAGAGAGAATATTAAGATTCATTTAATTGTTCATCACTTTTTATTAACTCAAAATAAACAAATTTATAATAAATAATGTCTTATTTATTCACTATAATATAAGAACATCACGAATGAATAACTAGTACAGCTTTTAGTAAAGAGACAAAGAGTATAACAATTAAGCTAATAATCGGAGGCTTATTGGAGCGACACATCCCTCCACGTCCCAAGGGCTACTGAAAATAATATATATATAGAAAATATAGTGTAGTAGTATCATCCGATTGGTTTGCAGTGTACTCAAAAACAGGTAGAGGGGAAGATTTCATGCACTTGTGTGCTACAGTGGCATCTAACTATTGAGGCATAGCATATCTGTGGAGTAAATTATCTTTAATAGAGGACGCTGCATGTATGTAATGTTAATAAAACAGTGTTGAATTAATTTAAATCAATTTAATGAATTATAATAAAATATCTACAAGTTTTGTAGCAGTATGTATATATTTTTTAAAACCTATATATATATATATATATCTAATATATGGCAACCATAAGCATGTGGGTTTTCGCCCTTATGGTTCTTCCTCTCTTTAGAAGGTTATATTTGAGATTATTGGAAGCTGATTCTACAGAAAGTTTTATCATATTTTTTCTTCATTTTAAGGGTTTACGCTTTATTGCTCATGAGTGGTTTTATGGTGCTTCTAGTATTCTGATTATACCTCATTAACTCGTCTCATTGCCGATGTAAGATCCCTGTTGTATGCAATTATGCACTAATTTGGAATTGCATAGGGTATGGATGGGGTTAGTGTTTAATGTGTAATACAGAAACAATCAAGGCAGTTTATTCGAGAGGAAATATATATAATTAGATAGACAACTATGGTATAAGTAAGTCACATTCCGTATCAGGCCTTCTCTGATGATGCCTGTAGAACCACGGTCGAAACGTCTGATTTCAATAATCCAACAGATGATGGAAACCATCCAAATACCAACTCACAATCAGTAGTTAGATAGCAGTGAATATATACTATGCAAGGCATTCAATTTAATAATTGCAAATTCCCGTTCACAAGCTTGAAACATACGGAGCAAAAAAATGCACTAAATTGAAACTAATCATCTCACGAGATATATTACAATATTACAATTTGTTTTCTTGGTTTGCGTTTGATATAAGTATTATCATTATTATAGAGTCAAGCATTTCCGATTTACCAGACACTGGGTGTAGGGAATTTACTTTGCCGCCATCAAATAAACCACCAAATTACGCAGGCTTTATTATTATGGACAAAAAGAAAAAACAAAGATGCAGTTGATTTTGTCAAAACACCGTACTAAAGTAGATAAACAAACAGATAATGTCATCTGTAATAGTTTCTTTTTCGATTTCATTTGCATAACCGCTTGGAAACATAATTTGCAACGTTAGAACAAGATTATTTTAGATATGGAAA
Source organism: Cetonia aurata (assembly GCA_949128085.1). NCBI lineage: Eukaryota > Metazoa > Arthropoda > Insecta > Coleoptera > Scarabaeidae > Cetonia > Cetonia aurata. Next base: position 9,392,235 of record OX421885.1, read on the forward strand.
CACGTTTCATAAGATAATTAAAACACTGATTTATTATATATCTTTTTTTTGATATAGCTGTTATTATCAACTCTATTCTAGTTCGGTTAAAACCAAATTAATCATATTAGCATCACAAATAGCATGTCTCAAATCGTTTCTCATTTTTATTTTTAGCTCCATACTTTTTTTTTATTTAGAACACAATTTTCATTCAAAATACAATCCATCCAAGGTGAGAAAATATTAAATTACTCATTTTATTGGGATACTCTGTTTATGTAATTCGGAATTTTTTAAATCGCTGTGCTAACAAGATTTATATTTAAGTGCTGAGATATACGTATAGTTGCCATTAGTATTAATCAGGCCTATATAATATACAGGATGTTTACAGTCTTGTGATTTTATTTTCAAAGGGTGATTAAACATTTTAATTCATCATTAACTTAAAATTATCTTAACAAAAGTTGCATGCTTAATAAGGGTGATATTAATGTTAAAAAAAATTATAGTTTCTATTTTTTTCTTTTTAAGTGGTGATTAAGCATATTAAATTAAACAACTTTTTCATGTTTTTCATGGAATCCCCTTTACACTAGTTGTTCAAAGTTATCGCCGTGTTGTTGAACGCAAAGTCTCGCTGAATGCATTCGTGAATTGGCATAATTTACTAGGCCTTAGTCTTGCGGTCGAATTGTCGCTGCAACTGCCTCAACGCGGTTACGAAAATCGTCTAAATCGATTATGTCGTTGCTGTATACCATGGTCTTCATAACGCCCCATAGATAGCAATCAATGGTGTTAAGGTCGAGTGACCAAGGAGGCCATGGCACAGTACCAACTCGACCAATTAACTTATTTTCAAACACATCTAAATTTTGGCAAACTAAGGAATTAAAATGCGGCGGTGCCCCATCGTGAAAGAACTATATTTGTCGACGTACATTCAAAGGAAATTCTTCCAACAATAATAATAATAATATTTATTGGCCTAGTCGATACTCTACAGCAGTGGTTCTCAACGTGGGCGGTAGCGCCCACCAGTGGGCGTTGTTTTAATTACTGTGCCAAGGTTAACTAGTCCATAATCCATAGTCGTAGTCCATGACGTGTCCCTTCGCGATTTTCTGCGGCTGGGCGCTGGGATCTATACAAAATCCAGTAAGTGGGCGCTAGGCGAAAAAAGGTTGAGAACCACTGCTCTACAGTATGTTAGGCAAATCAAATATAGATACTGTCATAGTACATTACATTGCAGTATATTACACACTGCAGCTTAAAATTTAAAATAAAATAAAATAAAACAAGCCTAATTGCTGAGCACGCCAACAAATTCATCCGCGGATATACACAATTTTGCATTAGTAACTTTTTTAGTTTAAACTTAAATACGTTTTCTTCAGTACATGATTTTAAAGATTCTGGCAGGAGATTAAAGAGTCTGACTCCCACTGAGGATGCAGCCTGCCTCGTTATATTAAGCTTGTTGACGGGGTGTCTGTAGTTATCCTTTCCCCTGGTTTTATAGTCGTGATTTTTACTGTGCTTTACAAATTCGTCTCTATTTTTAAATATGTAAGTGAGAATTTCGAGAATATAAACCGTTGGAATAGGGAGTAATTTAAATCTAAGGAAAAAGGGTCGCCAGGAAGCTGTCGTATTAATATTAGCGATACATCTGACAATCCTTTTCTGCGCTAGAAAAACCCCACGTACATGACTCGACGACCCCCAGAAGGCAATGCCACATACAATGCCTAGAATACACCTCACTATAGTAAAAAGAGAGTATTGCTCCTAAGGGCAATAAACTTAATTTAGATCTCGCCGTGTGAACAACCATATAATTAGTCTTTAAAAGATCTAGATGCAGTCTATTGGTTGTAAACCATTGATTCAGTTCCGACAATAATGTATTTGCCCTCTCCTGTACATTGATAGGATCATTTCCTGTAACAACCGCAGGGATATCGTCTGCATAAATAAACAATGAATAATTAAGGAAGTCAACGATACCGTTAATAAAAATTAAAAAGAAAACAGGACCCAAAACTGAGCCCTGTGGCACACCTAAAGTAATAGGTAAATATAGAGAAGAAAACTGATTTAAAACGTTGTTAGGTGATTTGTGTGAAATTTTAGCAAATTGTTGTCTCCCTGTTGAAAAGGAAATAAATCAGCTTGTAATCTCCCCTTGCTTGTATTTTTCAAGTACTACTAGAGGGATCTTCTTCGACAAGGTTTAAGACTTCTTCATCGGCATCCAAAATTCGTTGGTGTCGGCCAAGTCGGCGCGGATTACTAGAGCGGTGAATTTTTGTGGAATAGGTGTTGGCCTGTGAGGAAACCTCTCAGCGTAGCAGCAGAATTCTGGCGTACTTCGCCATAAATTAACAACATGTCAACGTATTCTTTGTTGGTGCAATGGACGATCTTTACTTTCCTTATTAGAATTTAAGGAGAAATATTACGTCAAACCAGCAATGCACAACAACAGCTTGACAGATGGAAAAAATTACAGACATTAGCCTGCTTAGTAAAAGATTCACTAATAACCTATCGTTTACATTTATATTGCACAATCGTTTTAGCGTTAAAAACCCATTTTGATGGTGGTTAATCACCATTTAAATATATAAAAAAAAATTATTTATTTTTATTTTTTCTTAACATTAATATCTCTTTTATTATGCAAGATATTTTTACGCTAATGACCTTATTTTAAGATGTTTAATCACCCCTTGATTAAATAATAAATAGTAAACGTACAGGGGTACGACTTGGCAACTCTGCGTGTCTTGTGTATCTTAAAGCCCCACTCAACACGTTGGTTTGCTTTAAAAAATTCTTCTGTATGTCCCAATTGATTCACTAACCGATATACTATATGAACCCAAGTGACATATGCGTAATTATTTATCAAAAAGTGGACGAGATTTTTAACAAGAGAAATCACTTACCGTTATGTGTAGCGATATCTTCCGAAAGCAGGATACGAAATATCTTCTTTGATAGCCAAGAAAAGCTGTAAGTGTAACAATCACTGCCAATAGCAGGTTCTCGATCGTCGCCATAAACAATGTAATTTATAGTCGTGTGGGTAGAGTGCGAAAGTCGGTGATTTAGTTTTGTAATTAACCCAAATTTAGCCGACAAAATATCCTGATCCGTATTCATCGTTGGATACGTTTTATCTTCAGATAACCTGAAGCATTTCAAAATTATCGTACCACCTGAGATTCTTCCTTTTTTATTCTTTCCCACGTTATTATACTCTTTCGCATGTAAATTTTTATAATAAAGTACAGATATGTAATGATTACCCAATACTGAAAATTGAGGGTTTAATCAGACGAAGAAGTTGTTCAATTAAATAATTTCCATGCGCACCTGGCTCGTAAGCACAGACTTACATCAGCTTAATTAGATAATATGTGTGTGTAGGATATACGAATATTTCATTTAAGTATTTAAGTACCAAATCATTATTAATTTATATTTCTAGTTGATAACAAAAATATTTAAAAAGAATAGCCTACCTATGTACATTTTAAGAAAATTAGAAATAGATGCGTTCGGTGGTTCTATGTTCTATAGGTATTATAAATGAATGTAGGCTTGTTCAAGGTTTCTGCATTATTTAAGAAGTTGTGAGAGTAAAGAAAATATTATGTTCTCTTGACCAGTATAATTTGGTATTTGTTCTTGGTTTTGTTTGTCACTTAATAATAATATAGATAAAACTTTAGAACGACGTTTGGTTTATTATAAAACCTTTCTCGAATTACATTTATGAAATTATAAAATATTGTTTAAAATGACGTTAACTTGTAAAGAAGTTTGTTTGGTTGATAAATGATAAAATCATTATTGTATTGTTTTAATATGAAATTTTGAAAACTTGGTTTTATGTAAAGACTAGGAAGCCCGCTTTCACCTTGAAACGTACCCTCTAGAGAAAGCGGATACGCCTTGCCCACAATCTACTTAGACCGTACCCTAGTAGGTACGTACCCCTAGAATTATGTGTAATTAATTACATGTTGAATTTGTAGCTTCTAACGTCGATTGATGAACTCAAAAATAAACGCCTTACAAAATGTTTGTCAGCCACTGTTTTATTTTTTTTTTAATGAAAAATAAATCTTTGTGTTAGATATTTACCTTTTTTAAAGTGAGACGCATTTGACGCAGTGTCGAGTCTTTTTTAAAGTGGAAAGCGTTTGAAAAAAAAAAGTAATAATAAAAATATTCTTCAAAATTCTATAAAAAAAAAAAACTATAAAAGATAATCAAACAATTACAAAATACATAAAAAATCCTTATGTAAAAAATTTAGCTGAAAAAATAAATCAAATTATTAAATTATAAAATCAAATTTAGGTACACAAAATTAAAATCGAAAATTGAAAAAAATAATATATTACATATAATATATAAAATAAATTGTCAAAAGTGTAATAGTCTATATATCCGAGGAACTATGCAATATTTAGGAAATAGAATAAAAGGACACAATTACAACAAAAATTTTACAGCTTTAAAAAAACATGAAATAACACAAAATTATACATTCGATTTTAATAATGCATCAATTTTAAACCAAGAACAAAACTATAAAACACGAACTACACTTGAAATCATTCAGATTTATAAGCACAAGAATTCAGTAAATTTTAGTAAAACTTAATAACGTTTCTCATATTTAACCATAACAAATAAAATTTACCAAACAATCTTTACATAAAACATATTAAAAAAAAATTTCAAATTGAAACAAAAAGGAAACTGATTTCATTAATAAAACAAAAATTTTGTCAAACATTTTTTTAAAGTTTTAAAAGCCAACTATTAAATTTTTATATTTTATTAATTATACATTTTATGTAAATGGCTAAGATTTGTAATAAACTGAAAGGTGTTACTTAAATATACCTATTTTATTATATTAAAGACCTAAAACAGCAAGGGTATAGTATATAAATAAAAGTATTGGTTTTTCTGTTTTATCATTAGCTGAATATTTATTTTTATAATTCTGCGTTATTTCCCGTATATTACGTGGTTTTAAATTTTGCTCTTTATTTAAAATTGTTATATTGTCAAATTCAAAAGAATGATTTTGAGTTATTTTGTGTTTCCTTAATGCTATGAGATTTTTGTTATTTCATTCTGTTTTCTATATATTCCATGGTTTCACCAATATATACATGTTTCATTTTTTTTTTCAATTTTTGATTTTAATTTTGTATAGGTTTGATTTTGTAATTTGTTATTATCTTGATTTGCGATTCTAAAATTATATGACTTGAAAATTTGATTTATTTTCTCGGATAAACGTTTTACATAAGGAATTTTTATACATTTTGTGATTGTTTGATTATTTTTCGTATTTCTTGTTGATTTATTATAAATAAGGAAAATTTCTTAGTACTTATTATATAACTTGAGTTATTATTTTGTTTTAAAATATCTTTTGCCTTACGAATAGCATCGGACTGAAAAATGGGACTTGTTAGGCCGTTCGTCCACCAAGAAAACCGAAATGTAGTCGCAAGTGACCAACTTACAATTTTAATATGCTGATTACATGCCCGAGTGTTTACGTAGTCGCGACCGGTTGCCTAGTTTTTTAATTCAAAAACATTTCTCTTGCTGCTTGTAATATCAGATTTAAGATAGATTATAAGAATATTTTATATATCCGTATAATAGTATTCTGAAAAACTAATATCATACGACACGTTAAAAATGTATCTGTTATGCTATTTTTTAAGGGTTTTTTTATTTTTTATAAAATAAAATTTGATAAATTGAGGACATATGTAGTGGTTGGTAACATTTTTATAAATTACATATAAAAATAATCTCAAATTCGTAATAATTTACTTATGTTCTAGCCTAATAATCCATTGTCAAGAAGACATCATCGATAGGTGCTGTTCCTATGGGCTTGGTGGTTGGTTTGATCTTCATGCTTTGTAGTTAATATATATAAGGTGTTAGGGCTTGAGACGTTACCATTATTACAATTTTAATTTTAGGCGAAATTACTTATGAACTATATAATAATTTTGATGACACTTTTGACGAGTTCATATCAACCTGTTACGCGATTTTCTGTGTAGGTACTATATTTTCGTGTGCACGAACATGCATCTGACCACCACAGCAATATTTAATAAGTAAGTATATTGTAAGTACATGAAACTGTGATAAGAAAAAAACAATGCGACCTATTTAAATTGGTAAAATTACCATTCAACCAAACCATATTGCGGTTATATTTTAGTATCACTGTGAATTGAAATAAATCCAATAACAAATAAATTTTAAGGCATATTTGTGGTGTTTCAACAAAATAAATTACAAATAATTTTGGTACATGATATATTTAAATCGAAATTCAGGAATAATACCTTGGTATTTGGTTATTGTAAATTAATAAATAAAATTAACTCTAATAATAAATAAAATTTCACAGTTTTGTTAAATATTTAATAAAGAAGATAATGACAAATAATATATATCCTAAAATTAAAATTATAGGTTTAATAAATAATGATGGATAATTAAATTAATTATTAATAGTTATAAATTATAAAAATAGTGTTTCTTTTGTATAGTTTTAAACTATGGTATACCTTTCGCAAAGAATATTTTATGCGTTCAAGATTCAATATATCAGATAATGAAGTATTTATTGAAACGTATGAAAAATAACAAGAAGACAAAACAATTGCATCATATCTGCTAGTGTGTTTCTTTGAATAAACAATAAATTTCATATCATACTGTCATACAACTGTGCACTCCACTTGATCGCTTTTAAATTAATACACTTGTCGTTTTCAATTGATTTAGCTGACGTACTTGCGCATACTCACAGTTATGAGTCTAAGTACCTGTTCGCGCGATTCATTGAGAGTAGTGACTACAACAATCATGATTAATCAGGGTATAACTCGTAACTAGATAATCTCCTCTAATAAAATATAATATATTTCGCTGAGTGTAGAAATACGCTATTAAAATTATTTAACCGGCAAATAATGACAATAACATCAGGAGACCTTTTCCCAAATATTTAATACTAATAACTACACAGAAGAAAAAGGCCATTAGCGTTTCACGTATACATCTGTAAATATATAGCTATTGTACGTTGTAATTCTTCATAACAAACCCGCTCAGAAAATATTCGAGTTGAAGTATTAATTAACATAGTGATATCAGGTTACCAGCGGGATTGTTTAATTCCTTTTTTCTCATTTCTTCTTCTTCAAGAAACGCCCGTCTCATAAATTTTCTGTATTATTTATTTACAGTGTGCACTAGCGTGTTTCTAAATTTGTAATTAAAAAACTCGAGATTTTCGACTGATGTTAAAGCGCGATAAGAGAGTATAGTCGTGATCAGTGTGGTGCTGTATTGCCGTTGATCACACATTCTTTCGGTGAATTTAATTTACATGCCAGGGAAAACATGCACTAAAGGTAGCGTTTGGTAATTAAATTGTGAATGAATGCTCTGTGGTTTGAAACATCAAAATAGAGGCATACCGTATCTACAATTATACACACATCTCGAGACAAACCTTTACCTGGTACAACAGTAAAATGTTCATGGCATATAATCATTAACACTCAATTCAGTGGTAACTGGTAAAATATAAAAGTAATTCCTAATACTAATTTTCTAACAATTTCCCAAACAAATTCTCACCGTATTAAATTTTAGTAACCACCAATCTGTAGTATAAAGCTAGCCGTAAGCTATTAATGAATTAATTGAAATTATCATAAGAAATCTTATTTGCAATTAATTGTAATAAAAATTAGTAATTTATGTAACAATAGAATATGGGAATCAGTAATATTAAAAAATTTCGAGTGCCGAATTAATAATATTGACAAAAGAAGAGTTCGGTTTCTACCGTTTTAAGTATTTAGTTCGACTTCTTGAAATATTTATTTACTTGCTTAGTTTTTATTTGTATTTACGACAGTACGCGAATATTACACTAATCGTAAGAGAAAAAAATAGTTTATCTTTTCTCATTTAATACTATACACTAAGTTCACTTTAAATACCAGCGTAGTTCGCAGCGGCCCGGCGTTGCTAGACGTGCGATTCGTGTGTGCCTCAGATATACGTGACTTGCTGTCGTTCAACTCAATGATACTAATCTTTACCCGACCCGATTCATACGTAATTCGCAGTGACTGCTGAATCTAATCTGCGTGTTCGTAATGTAAACAAACATGGGTGGCGTTAAGTAAAAGCTGTTTATAAATCATCTCCTTAAATATTAGATCATGACGTTTATAGTGACTGTATAGACATCGTTATTATTTATTAATTTTTTTCCAATTAATGTACAAACAGAAAGAACAGAGAACAAATGTTTATGATCTATACATCGGAACTTTCCTTTCTCTTAATTCCACGGCTACATACTTAAAAAGAGGATATAAAAAAAATTGCTTCAAAATATACAATTTTTCTTTGAAAAAAAAAAAAGAGAGCATATTACAAAGAGAAGATATTTTTTGATGTCCTGTGTTTGTTCGCATATCTCATTGAAATACAGTGTTTCCAAAAACTTAAAACATAATATTATATACAGAGAAAGCTATTGTTAAAACAAGCTAGCTAATAGTGTTTTTTTTTATAGTAATACCCACAGAAATACACATTGGAGATTTGAATGTATATATCGCTCTCGTTAAGTTTAACTTCACGTGATGGGACTTCTTCATAGTTCTTTTTCGCTGGTAATATATCTTCAAATGCTTAAAATATTATTTTATTCATAATGAAAAAGTTAAAATTTTCCCTCCAATAATCTTTAATTCATGCCACTACGTAGTTTCGTCAAAAATATGTCCACATTTTCAAGTGTATCTTAAAAAATTGATGAGTTATAATTACCTACGATTTTTTTATAATTCTGTGAAGAGGAATAATTACTTTTTCTAAATCAATATTAATAAGAAACATTATTACAAAAAGGAAATACAAGTACCATACTGCTATGCCATTTCCTGCTAAACAAAACCCACAGAATCATAATGTCGACTATGAAATTGTTTATGTAAATGTAACTTATCTATTTATTTATTTTTGTCAACGTATAATTAATAATTTAAACTGAAAACTTACTTATTTCGGATCTAATTCAATTAATGCTTGTAACCATGGATTTTAGGACATGTGTATGTCTTTCGATTAATGTTCGACGAGGGATTTTTATGCTGTCATATCGTAGGAAACGATTTCTATGATCGTTGCCGGGGTCCTTTTGTCTTGGAGATATTGAGTTTGTTGAAAACAAATGTGGGGACTTCTTTTTCGTTTTTTCCTGAGTGTGGTTGCTTTTCGTGTATTTATCTAGAATTTTATAATATCTATCACAATTTAAGTCCATAAAATTTTCAAATTTACTTACAAGAATGAGAGTATTATGTATATAGTGCTAAGATGATGAGAATCCAGTTGTTTGGAGATTTGAAGAACAACATTCGAGGCAGTTTGCTCTAAGATCGTTAGAACACTATTTGGAAGTTGAAATGATTGTTTTGAATATAGAATTATTATTTGGATTATACTAGAGCAGTTTGCGTACCTGAAATAAGCGATTTTATCATCTTTAGAACTTTTAACCGGCATATAATGCAAAAGGGAATTTGAGGTTATATTTGTTGAATGATAACAGTAAATCTAGTGAAATTAGTTATGTGAAGTTGTATTTGATTCTGTGGGTTAATTTCACGAGCAGTTTAAGCTGGCATTGATCTAGTTATACTTGATTTTATGACGGAAATTTAGCGGGAGATTTGAATTTTATTTATGATATTAAAAACGAGAAATACGAGTTTTTAGTTTGGATTAAAATTCTAAAAATCTTATTATTGTGTATTTAAGATAGCAAAGAACTTACTTACCCTGAGGGAATCTTTAGAAGATTCATTTCTTTGTCCATCAGATTTATTTAACTCTAAATCAATAAATTACACTATATTGTTGTTTCTTTTATTCAGTATATTACAAGAACATCATTAACTATGCAATAGTGCAATTTTCTTTACAGTGTGAAATCACTAAATAAATGCTTTTCTGCTTTGACTGTAATTTTTAATATGAGGAAATTTTCTATGTTAAAAATTACAGTCAAAGCAGAAAAGCATTTATTTAGTGATCACTAACTAACAACTACTACAGTCACATTAAAGATACTTAAATGTTATAAGCTATATTAATATAATAATCAGTGGTTCAGCAGAGTGGTAACGTCACTCCGCCTTCCGCGTCCCGAGGATGATTGGAAATTATCCTATTCGTTTGCGGTGTACTTAAAATCCTGTAGTGGGGACAAATTTACTTTTCATGCCCTCTAACATTTGAGATCTAGTATATCTTTGGAATTAATGAGAGTATAACAGATGACGCTGAGTGGTGTTTAGGAGAATAAAAACAGTGTTTACTTAACTAAAAATTTTAATTAAAATTTAAAAGATTTATCTAAAAGTTTCGTAGCAATACTATCGTCCACGGAAGTTTCGCCAAATAACAAATGTTTAAAAAATCAAAGATTAAAGGGCAACTAATACTAAAAAAAGAGGAAATTTATTACTCTAAAGAATAAAAACTATTACAACATAACGAAAATTATGCTTTCCAATTTTATTTTCTAAAGAGGTAGTAACGACAATCCGCATCCCTCCGTCAAGCTCATTCCATAATAAAAGCTCTGAGGCTGATTGTTTCCGTTTTTATAAACTAGTACCTATTTCTCGAGCACAGTCGTATATCATAACATCATATTTTTAAATATGTTGACTAATACATTTCGTCGTTTTTTGGTTAGTAATAAATTGTTTGTTAAGAAAAATACGGTAATTACCATGCTTAACTCTTAATTTCACATTTACATACAAAATTAATTAGAAACGTTAATAACTCAATCATCTAGTTATATAATAACAATAATTTCTCAGTCAAAGAAACTAGTCTTTCGTAATGGTTAGAGTAAACGTCTGCACCAAGAAACCTTAAATAATTATGGCCAACCATAATTTGCCTACACTAAAATTGTCATTCAAATACTTATTTCAAACATACTTATTTACGTAATTTTAGCCCAGTACTCTTTTCTGTCAGGCGCACTTTATTAGTTACCTTAAAATTATGTTAAGACTTTGGCAAACTAAAAAACAGATATATTGAAGATCAAAGCAGACCAGGTAATAATAATGGTTGAAATATTGTATAAACTTAATGATGTAGTAACGCATACATACATATATGCATACACATCGAAGAACATTTCTTTTTTCTTCAACATACAGTCATTTGTCATAATTATTTTACAAGATTAGAACGGATATGGGAATTTTTAAACAATACCAAATTACAGTTGTAAGTTCCTCGCAGGTAAATGAATTTCTGAAGATATTTTTGGTGTTTATATGATATCAAAGCACATTAGTCCGGACCTGAGAACCTTTTCACTTATTTTATAACCCACAGACGGTCGTGCTTACGATGTCGATTATGAGAAAACAATTTCAAGAGCCTGTTGTCTTCGGGCCATATGCAATTTACATTTTTTAAGACTCCTATATCGCAATTAAGCCCACAACAAAGGAATATATCGCCGCAGGTTATACCGTCAATCGGCATTTGAACCGTTAACAAATAAATTTAAAATAAACTATTACATAACAGCGTATTTCCATATATCATTATCCCGAATTGACACATGGTTGTAGACTTGATGAACGCTGGAAAACAATACGAAGTATTATGTCAATAGTTTTACCAACAGACAATAACATCACGGGTAGACATCAGCGTGTGTAATTATTGAATTTTCAACAGGTAACAGTCATCAAGTTTAATAGTACGAATTTGCATAAATGGCTGCAGTTAAGTTTTTACATTGACACTATTCAATAAATAGAAATGACGGAATTGTACCGAGCTAGCGAAAACCTATTTATTTAACAATACTAATTGAGTTGATTAGAAGACAGCACATAGAGTTTTATATGAGATGTAACCGAAACCTTCAAACGCATGACACGTTTACATACAGATGTGACGTAAATGATGTTTGTATCGTTAATTTGCTATAAATATCTATTGACCATAATTTTACGTAAAATTAATTGTTTTTTTCATACAATAGTTACAACTGCAATTTTTCCAGATACTATAATGGCGAAGAAAAATCACTTAACTCCTTGAATAGTAGAATATTTTCAAGTAACTATATGTGATTAATAAAAACATTACACAAATAAAAAGTAAGGCGACTTATCCGTTAACAGTGGGCAAAACTTAACAGCAAGAGTAAAATTATAGAATGTTTGTATACATAAATGTTTCAAATTCCAATTGGAAGTTACATATTTCAAACCTACACAGAAGTACTTTAAGTTAAAAATCTTCTTTTCTTGACCAGCATAAATGTTTTGATATTCCTTTCATGGTCTGGACGTTAATTAAACAATAAGTCATCACAACCCTTTTCACAAAAAATTAGTGTTATTATTAGTGTATTCCAAATAAAGAACCAATAGAAACACGTAATATACTTGAAATAATCCAAATTTATAAACATAAAAATTCAGTTAATGATTAAACACAATATTTTTTTTAAAAATCTACTTAATCAAAAAAAATTTAATTTATATATAATTTAATAAAAAGTTTTCTTTTATATTTAACAAAAAAAAAGAAATCAAACCAACACATATTATAACGTAATCTTTATATAAAACACAAATTAAACATTTCATATTACAGCAAAACAGTAATGATTTTATTATTTACCAAACAAAAAATGATTTACAACATTTTCATGTCATTTTCTACAATTTTTATGTAGCTTTGCATTAATATAACTTGAAAAAGGTTTTTAAAATAATCCGAAACGTCGTTTTATAAAACAAAGGAAAACAAACATCAGAAGTACTTTAAGTCAGTAGCAATCAGTGGCGGCTTCTCAATAAGTGCACATGTGCACGTGCACCCCCAACTAATATCTTCATCTAAAGGAATTTACTATTGTGTTTGACGTAAACCTAACGTTTTCTATTGGGTATTTAATTTTATTTTTCATTTCCCATGTTCGGTTCAGACTCCAGGCGCGAACATGCGTAATGCGGCTCGAACACTGCTCTCTCGAACTGGCCCGTGATTGGAGCAGCAGCTACCCCTCGCACACCCACACCTCCCGTAATAGTCCTCAGTACTTAGCTACCATATGTACACATTTAGTTTGTGTACGGTCGTCTGTTAGTGTGGTGTTGTATACCGGGAACCGGGAAATTACTTTTGTTGTATTCGCGCGCAATTATGGCGGATAATTTGGAGAATCCGATTTGCACTAGCGTACAATATTTAAAAACAATTCGTTTTTCTGCGCTGGCATTAGAAGAAAAACAAAAAATCAAAAGTGCCGGTCGTCCAAAACCGAATTTATCGATCACGCATGTAACAAAATGTAAAACACGCGATTATAAAAGAACCTTTAAGATAGACACTTATGAACACACAACATGTGGTTGTGAAATTAGTAACAGTCTTTATTGTTTTCCGTGTTTATTATTTGCTGGTGATGTTCAAACAAAATGGACCACATCCGGTGTCAAGGATTTAATCCATTTAAAAGAAAAAATTAAAAAACGTCAAAGTTCCAAGACACCTCTCTGCTAAATTAGGTTTTAATTTATTAGGTAAACAAGATATTCGACAACAATTAAACAGTGCGTACCGACTGAATATCGAGAAACATAATGAGCAAGTAAGAAAGAACACATACATTTTATCGAAAATTATAAACTGTATTAAATTTTGTGGTGCTTTCGAATTAGCATTACGTGGTCATTACGAAGGAAATGATTCGATAAATCCTGGTATATTTAAAGATCTTATCAATTTTTCGGCAGAATTAGATTTACCACTCAGGGATCATTTGAATCAATCCACACTATTTAAAGGAACATGCAAAATGAATTATTTGACTGTATGCTTGCCGTGTGTCATTTACACATTAAGAAAGAAATTGCTGCCTCAAAAATCGTGTCCGTGATAAGTGATGAAACAAGTGACATTTCAAACATTTTCCAAATGGTTATAGTTTTCCGTTATACTTTAGCAGACGGTACCCCTGTTGAAAGATTTTGGGGTTTTTTGAAGCCTTCTGATCATGATGCTGTTGCGTTAGCTGGCTGTATTGAAAACGTTTTAAATTCTGTTTTAAAAAAATCTGATCAGCTAATTTCGCAAAGCTATGACGGCGCAAGTGTTATGAGTGGCGTCCACGGTGGTGTGCAAAAACTCATCAAAGATAAATTGCAGTATGCGTATTATATTCACTGTTACGCACACCAAATAAATTTAATAATGTCACAAGCAACGAGTATAAATACAAATGTTCGCATCTTTTTTTTCCGATCTGAGTGATATTACGAATTTCTTCTCCAATTCTCCACAACGAGTTTCTGTATTAGATGAGATCGTTGGAAGTAGAGTTCCAAATGCATCTGCTACAAGGTGGAATTTTAAAATTAGAACTGTTAACACTGTTTATAAAAACAGAGAAGCCCTTATCGAGTGTATGGAGAAAATACAATCAACGTCCAGACAATCGGATACCGTCACAAAAGCTGGTGCCCTTTTAAGATTATTGAATGACCCCAAGTTCGTTTTTTGGCCTTTAATGCCTCATATTAATATAGTATATTCTCAGCCGCAAAAAAGAACTGCTACTTCTGTGACCATAAAAAATGTATTCAAGAAAGAAAGAAACATTCAGAAAGAAAGGGAAAATATACACACTATCAGAGACTCCGAACTAGAAGAGAGTGATGTGAGTCACTCTAGGAAAAGAAGGAAGGTAGATGAAAGAACCTCTTATGTTTCCACGACTGTTCAAGCTAAAGAAGTGTGCGACACCATAATATCAGAAATAAAAAGAAGGTTTTCGTTTACAGGTCATTTGGATGTGGCTAATTTGTTTTCGGTGGAGAATTTTGAAGTATATTCGTCGAATTTTCCCATCCAACATTTAGATTTAGCAATTTCCGCCTTTCCATTTTTAGACAGATACAAATTCAAGACAGAGTTGGAAGTAATTTACAGGAGTACAGATTTTAGAGAGATCTCCGGAGCAGTCCATCTACTTAAGTTTTTGATAGAAAATAATTTGCAAGAAGACTTCTCAGAGACCTGTCTTGTGCTACTCGCAATTGTAACCATGCCCATGACAACTGTAGAAGCAGAACGTTGTTTCTCAACTTTGAAGCGCATTAAAACTTTTTTGAGAAGTACTGTGGCCCAGGATAGGTTAACTGCTCTCGTAATGTTGTCTATTGAGAAACAAATGATTCAAGATTTTTCAAACTTTAATGAATTTGTTATTGAAGAATTCGCATCGAGAAAGAACAGGCGACTTGAATTACAATACAAAACGTGTGTGTGAAAATTAGTACTAAGTGTTTGTGTTAGTTAGTAAGTTATCAGTTACCTTATTAGTTAGACAATAAAAGCAACAAGACAACACGTGAAACTTGATCAAGAAGATGTGCTGTCTGATAAAAACTAGGTAGGATTTTTCAAACAATTTTTAGTTTAAGTCATTTTTGTTGGTTTATGATGTGACTGTTCTGTATAAAAAGAAGAGCTAACAATTTCGCATTTTTGCGCAAAGCCCTTTTCTGAATATTATCCCAAGATAAGGCGAAAGAACGCCACAAACTGCTCTAAAATGCGAGTTTTGAAGGTTAATTTTCAAAACCGGACTCCCTGGTACCTACCCACATGTGCACTCCAAAAATAAAAGTCCACGCGCCGCCACTGGTAGCAATTAATTCAAAGAGAGTACTTTAGTTCACCTAAATCAATATAGATACTCATTTATATTTGATATTCAATTTCTCCATATGTGAGATAAAAAAACAATAAATAATAGGCAATAAACACGCTAGTATTAAACTTATTGTATTGATACAGGAATCGACACACCTATTAGGACATTGACAATATTTTGTTGGCAATTTTACTGATCACATCCTGCAGTCCATGCACTGTCTGCTGGTGGAGGCCCCGCCCTCACGCGCATCTCGCGTCACTAGTTCCAACAGACAGGCGGAGCTCGCTGAGTGAACAGCGTACAGTACTGCAAAGATAGTGAAAGTGGCTATGTTCTCATGTGCGATTTATAGTGTTTCTCCATATTTCCTCGGGTGTATCTCATTCCATTGAGCACGCCCTCCTGCTATCGGTCATCCGCCAGGTGAAAATGCTCGGACTGTAATAACATATTACTCGATACTCAACTACTAGTGGATATCGTGTGGCAGTATCAGAACAATATAACGGCGCGTAAAATTAAAGAAAAAATGTATCTTTCTTCCATTTCCTATTAGCAAATTGCTGTATGCTATACCCGAGATATCTCAGAATATTTAAATTTTCTGAATTATCGTTTCTCCGAATCTGGATCAGAAAAGTTAGATTTTCTTGACACCTGTTTCAGGATTTTAGTTGTTCGCGGATATTATACATATGTGCAACATTCCACAAAATAAACATCTAAAGGATCATAAAGGAAAACAACTAACTTTTTTGTTGTTATGCCGAGATCTTTCCCATACAACTTTAGTTCATAAAATGTGGTTCTTTGGACATATTTCTTTACTTCCTCGGATTATTTTATTTCGCTGAATTCTATGCCGCTTTATTGCTTTAAGGTTTTCCACTCTTTAAGAGTAAATAAGGTTAGTTTTTTCAAAGTAATTTTGTTTCATGAATTTATATACTTTATTCAATATATAGCGCGAAATGTGCATATACCTAAACGTTCTAATATTTAATGCCTCATAAATGTTAAACAAATTAATTTTAACGCCTGTTTTTTACGTAATAATTATAGGAGGGTTAAAGATCTAAAATCCCATAGTTTCTTTTATTGCAAACCAAATTTTCGCCGATATATTTCGGCTTGTTCAGGATTTGAATATTGAAATATCAAATAATTAAATCGATCTTATACATAACAGACACACGATGGAGTAACATAAGTGTACATGAAACGACTGGAATGTTAACACCAGTCGCTTTCATTACTGCTATTCCTGAATGATAATAATAATTAATTACGTTCTCAAATCGCGCTAGCCACATTGGTATCGGTATACTATACTGAGGTCCAGTCTCGCTTGTGCTATGGCCTATTGCTCTGGGGTGCTTCCCCACCAGCAAAGAAAGTTTTTATAGGCCAGAAACAGTTTTTAAGAATCCTTGGAGGAGTTGAACCGTCATCCCCCTGCAAACCATTGTTCCAGAGGTTTAATCTATTGCCCCTTCCCTGTATTTATATTTATGAAGCTGTGTGCTATCATCATAAAAATAGACAGAATTACAAAACTGTAAAAGACATTCCTGATCACTCCACCCGTAATAGAAATAATTAATTATTCCGCGATGCGACTTAGGCATTACCGACAGAGGCGTATCTTACATTGGAAAGAAATTATATAATAAATTGCCTAATAACTTAAAAACTAATGTCGGTTTTAGACAAAACGTAAAAGCATTTCTACAGAAAAGCTGTTACTATAGCCCTGAAGATTTTCTTTCTGCTAATTTTTGGCAATTCTAAAACTTATTACGGTGTACTTTTTAATTTTGTTTTCTGTTTTTTTCTTTTGTATTATGTTGAGATTAATGTTTATGTTTATTTGGCTTTCTGGATACTTTATCTCTGTTGTTTCTTCAAATTCATTAAATCAATAAATATTATTATTATTATTATTATTATTATTAATTAATGTATTGGAAACTATATTGAAAGAATGCTTCCATTCAACCAAATCAATATACAAGAAATGACAGTTTTCAATAGGGTGAAATAATAGATTTTCGAATCTAAGAAATAATTTTGTTATAAACACACTATTTTTTGAATCTATTAAAAAGCAATCAACAACACCAAATAATCGTAATTTTCGAGTGAAAACTACTATTTTTATTGAACAATCATTCATCATTTATTTAATTACGTGAATTAAAGCCAGGCTTGAAGCTGACGCAGGGGCGGTGGTTCCAATTTGTTGTTTATCTATAAGCATGTGATACATGTATATGTAGAGGTTGCTCTGCGTTGGCGGTGGCTCTAGCACCCTAGAATGCCTTCTTTTAGCGGTCGCTTTGCTCATCACGGTGACCTATACATCAAGGAAGTGTAAATTTGGAACCTATCGTCATCAAAGGTGTATGAGAAACTGCGTGTTATTAGCGTGAATATATTATGCTGCCATCTGTATATTTGCTCGTTAATAATAATTAGTATCGCAGTGATTTTCTTTACAAACCCTTTCAGATAATCTTTTAAGAATAAAAGAGTGGAGCATAGAGAACAAACTGCTATATTTAAATCGGATTGACCACTTTAACTTATTGCTCTTTAAGATAAAAAAAAAGAAATTCCCTGCAATAAAATATTAAATCCAACGAAAAGAATTATTTCTTCGACAAATTTGATTTTTCAATAGCAGTACCTAAATGTTTCTCTAAGGAAAAGCAACTAATTTGAACAATTCTATATTTCTTATTATATAAATTTTAACAGCAACGTTGCCACTGTATTTGATTCTTAATTATCAGGTTCTGGTACTTGCTCAAATTAACCATTTTGTTTCGTTGTTGAACAATTTTTTTAAAGTATCTTTTTTTAATTTATTGATATATTTCTGCATTCAAATACATGTTTTTTTTTCAGTACATATTTAAAATTATTTCTTTATTTTTCTCTTAAATGCTGTATTCATAAATGTAGTTTCTAATATCCTACAGCTATTTACGTGTCACTTAAGTCCTATCTAATCCTTTAGAATCTCACCTCCAGCATGTGAATACATTTCGAAAATCAGAACGTGAAAAAAGTCTCAGAAATTATCTATCAGCAGAAATATAATTTATTGATTTCATTAACAAGAGTACTACAAATATTTTATAGTGTAAAAATTGTAAATAATATTGTGTAATTGTAATGCATTATTGAAATATTCTACATAATTTTTATTACAGGAGTAGGTAAAGTTCCATCTTTCTAAGTGCCGTTTCCTTTAAGGTTTATTACCAAACACCTTTCTAAATTAACCGTTATAAAATATCGTCATTTTCACAAACGAATATATTCTACAATAAAATTGTAAATCGCACAGGTTTCCATTTACAACTATTCGCAGCATTACGGGAAAGAGTATGTTAAGTTGCAAAGAAGATTAAGAAAGCGATACCTCAGCCAGATTCAACAAATTTATAACAACATTCTTTCAAATAGCCCAAACTTACTTCGCGTGTCTAAAACGAATTGACCCCGCTATTTATTGTAATTACAGTGCTGAATTATTTTTTTCGTGAGTATCAACATTTATTTTTTTAATGTTTGAGGCTTATATCTATCCTATTTCTAGTCACGCTTTTCCTTTCCCTATAATCAGATGCGATGGTTCGCTTGAACGATGCTCCCTACGCATTCATACTACGCAGCTTTTCTCCAGATATGTAGTATTGAATAAATAATTAATTTAATACATTACATTTGCTACCGAATGATCGGCTTTATTGTCTATATTTGTGCAAACGGAGAAATTAATCGGTATTCTTGTTACTGCCTTTGTGATGTAACAACCAAATTATTAGCAGGAGCTATAAATGAGTCGCTTTTCGCTACAATTATTTAAAAAATTCGCAGAGAAACTGCAAGCGCGGTGGTCGCACATAAGACAATTTGATAATTATGCATGTTGTTTAATGGGAAACTTTTCTTTAGACTATACTGGCTACGTTGCAGTAATTTAAATACCGACATATATTTGTATGACTATGTTTGTGTAAACAAGACTGATACAGGAAACAATGCACATTAGAAAGTGGAAATATTTCTAGCTTTTCAGTTAATGTATAGAATACGTTTTAAATTAAATTCATGATGTTAGCCACGGGGCAACTTCACGGTTTCCTGTTTTATTGTTATAACGCAACAATGACTATTTTGCAACTTAAGTAAAATTTATGTTATGTGTCTTTACTAAAATATTTGTCCTTAATCAAATCTTTTCAATCAAATCTAGAATTTTATTTCACAAATGGAGGTATATAATTTTTTTCTGTACTCATATTGCATAATAGTTCACTTCACGTACTAGTGCGTAAAGTGAAATTGGTACCTACAGAAGGAACCAATTGTATAAAAATGTATTGAGATTTCCGGTAACATTTAGAAAAGTAAAGCAACTAAACTGTCAAACGTTACCACAACAGAGGTTATAATAATACATATTTGACAGCATAATTAAAAATATTTGCTTCTAAATACACAATATTATAGTTATCTAGTAGTTTTACTATGAAAAATAAAAATAATGGAAGAAGAGAAGTTATATATTAAAAGTGAGGACAGGATAACAAATATTTAAATTACAATTGCCTTAATCTTCTTCGGATATTCAAACTGTACAGTTACTAAAAGTTCTAATATTTTCGGAACAAGATATTGACACCCGAAGGATTATGTGGCTTGTTTTGGTTGTTTTTGGTTGTGAGGGTAAATTTATATTTATATTATTATGAGATATATCTTTCATAATTATATTTTCAGAAGTTGAACAAGATGGTGGTAAAGTTGAGGTTCCTGGCTGAGTCAATTTCTTTGCCAACTCAATTCTGTTATATAAGGAGTTCTCCACATATCCTTCTGCAACTGCCGATGAGTTCCATTCTCCATGCCTTTTAATGGACAGCAGGTCGCCTCCTTGATCGGCTAATAATGTTGCTAAACTTCCTGGAAAACAGTGACCTGTGCAGTCACTTGGTCTATTCAGCTATTTTCATTGGAATTTTACCCATTAGATTAGATTAGATCTAATTAGGGTAACCTTGCACCGCGACCTGTTGATATATTGTGCCCCCTTACATCAGCTGTAAGCTGCTAGGGTTTGCCCGCACTTATAGCTCCCCGTCCAGTCTAAGAGCTTTAATAAATTGCAATAGCTGTGATGCGTTTCTGTGATAGCGGTGCAGTTGGATATTAGGTGTTCCGGACTTTCACCTTCCGCCCCACAAAACCTGCAATCACTATTCTGTTTTATACCTATCCTTGTCATGTGTTCCCCAAGGTAACAATGCCCTGTAAGAAAACCTGGAAGGATGCTAGTCTGTTTCTGCTTAGGTCTAGCATCTTCTTTGCTCTTTTTTTCTCTTTCTTAATGTAATTTCCAAGGAATATCTTGGAATGTCTCAGACCAGGGAAATTCTCCAAGAGGGAAGCTCTGAACTTCTTCTCCCTGTCTTTGAGTTCTTTTTTGTAGGTGCTCATCCCTATACCGCAGAACGGCTCTGGTCCCACAAACGAAGTTGCGGCGGCCCTCCTTACTAATGGATTAGCTTCCTAGTTGCCGCTAGCATAGTGCATTTGGTGTTCTATGCATAGGTTGTTTAGTCTGGCAAGACATTCCCAGTTTATTTTCGAACTGATGGTAGTAGGATTATATATGAATTTTAATGGAAAGCAGGTCGCCTCCTTGACCGGCTAATAATGTTGCTAAACTTCCTCGAAAACAGTGACCTGTGCAGTGACTTCGTCTATTCAGCTATTTTCATTGGAATTTTACCCATGGTATCGAGACCAACCGGTGAATTTATACACTTGCTATTACCATACGTTAAAAAGAATCGTAGATGTTGTGAATTGTTCGGCCATAAATGTAGGTACTGCTGAATTAATGTAATCCATTAAGGTTTAATTATAGTGAAGATGCGACTGTTATCAAAAGCTGATAACAGTCGCATTTGGTATACTTCCAAATCATTTCTCGGATCATCATGGGATATATTGTTTTATACAGGTAGAAGGCAAATGTAGGATAACTAGGAAGTTTCAAACCCGATCCTTTAAACGCTTTGACTTACAGCAATTTATTGCTAATCTACATAGTATTCCATGGTATTTTATTTATGATTTAAACGATGTAGATTTGAAGGTTTCGTTTCTTAATGCTAATTTAATAACTTTATTTGATGAACATGGACCGGTTAAAACCATTACCACTTCAAAAAAACCTGCTCCATGGCTTACCTATAATATAAAGCTAATGATCCGATCAAGGAACAACGCCCTAAGGCGGTATAGACGATCTAACAATCCTGTTCATTATGAATTTTATAAAATGTTGAGGAATGAAACCAATAGAGCTGTAAAACGAGAAAAGAAAGCTTACTACCAGCACCGCTTTCAAATGCAAGCTGGCGATAAAAAAGCATTGTGGAGGGAAATTCACAAGATTAATGTTGGGCGAGGCAAACGTGTGGATCTGCCGATGCACCTGCGGAGGCCGGATGATTTAAATAGATTCTTTTCATCTTCAGTTGATTCTCCAGTGAGTCAACCGATACAGTGTGTACACAAACATCCCGACGGTTGCGGTACCTTTAAGTTTAGAGAGATACATCCAAATGATTTATACAACTCCTTGACCGCCATAAAATCCAATGCTATAGGAATTGATAAAATTAGCATGCATATGCTTAAAATGTGTTTGCCTTATCTGGAGGATTACATACTACATATATTTAATTTTTGTATTTTGAGATCTGTGTATCCTAGTATCTGGAAATCGGCATTGATAACTCCAATTCCTAAAGCAAAATTAATAGAAGACTATAAAGATCTTCGGCCAATCAGTATATTGCCTGTGTTAGCGAAGGTATTCGAAAAATGTGTCTCACAACAACTAAATCATTTTGTCACAGAATCTGGGACACTGCCCACGTATCAGTCTGGTTTTCGTTCGTGTCACGGCTGTGTCACGGCGCTCACAAGTATTATAGATGATATCATCATGGAATATGACAAGGGGAATGTAACAGCATTGGTGTTACTAGATTTTAGCCGCGCCTTCGATACGGTGCACCACCCTTCGTTGCTCTCAATATTGAGATGCACTGGAATGTCTGAACCCGCTGTAAAGTTTTTTGAGGCTTACTTGATTGATAGAACGCATAGGGTGATTGTGAACGGCAGCATCTCGACTCCAATTACCGTAGCGCATGGAGTTCCTCAAGGGGCAATATTAAGTCCTATGCTTTTTAACATCTACACCTCTAAGTTACCCCTCGCGTTGAAGTATTGTAAATACCATCTTTATGCCGACGATACACAACTTTATTATTCATTTTGTCCTTCTAACATAGCAGAGGCCCAGTCTAGGATTAACTACGACCTATCGCAAATATGTTCCTTCGCAGAAAAACACCAGTTACAGATTAACCCGATAAAGACCCAAGTAATTCTGTTCGGTCCAGTGAAGCACCGGGTAGTTTGTGCATCTAATTTAAATTTGATTCTTAAAGATCAAACTTTAACGCCGGTTAATAATGTTAAGAATTTAGGGTTGTTCTTGGACAACAACATCCGTTTCCAAAGTAACACCTCGTACTTAATTAAAAAATGCATTCCTGCTCTTAAAACAATATTCATGCATAGACACGTTCTTGATTTATCGGTTAAACAGATGTTGTGCGAGGCGCTTGTATTGAGTAATTTTACATTTTGTGAAAGCATTTATGGTTTTTGCATCACGCAACAGGACAAAAGAAGAATCCAGATGATGCAGAATTCTTGCATTCGTTTGATATACGGTCTCCATGGCAGGCGGGGTGTGTCTGCGCAACTCAACCGAACTAACACCCTGAATATGCACAATAGACGAATTTTGCACTGTACTCTTTTCTTTATAAACATTATTAAGAAGGAAACACCGCGCTATCTTTTTAATCGTGTTCGATTCCGATATCAAGACCATGATCGTGGTACACGTACCTCCAATTTGCTGTCGATTCCCAGACACAGGCTGGAAATGTTTAAGCGCAGTTTTAGCTATAATGTCAGCAAAACAATAAACACTTACCTTTTAAATGAGGGAATATTATTAACTGCTTCCTTGACATCTATTAAAAGGCGTGTCACCAATTTGCTGATTTCAAATCAGAGAAATGAAGTATAACCCCTGCATTGTTTTCTTAAGTGCACCGCGCTATGCATATTATATACGTATTTCCCGCTATATTTATTCATGAATAGTTGTTCACTTGGATAAATGCCTTGTTATTTTTTTTTGTTTTTTTCTATTATTTATGTTTATTATTATCGTTCTTTATATTTTTATTATATATCCTTAGGCTAAAGGAAGAGCGCTACCAGTACATGTGTTTTACATGTACTGCAGCGATTTAGTCTTTTTGGCTTTCATTAGATTCTTGTTAGTTATTTTTTACTATCTTTTTTGTTTTAACTGTATTGTACTATAAAGCCAATAAACTTTATTATTATTATTATTATTATTATTTGTTTGAGGGCTATTAACAATAATTAAATCGGCGTTAAACTCAATAACTTCATAGACATTTTACACAATTTTTCACGTCGATATGCCCAAGAGATGCCCATTATCAACGCAGCCTACAAACATATATAAACAAAATTTTACGAAGCAGTAGCAAAATGATTTTCTTTATTTGAACATAATATGGTAGTCTGAAAAATTGAAATATATAAAAACACCTCTACCTTCATTAATAGAAATATAGGAACCGGTGCACCAATAATAAACTTAATTATGTTCTCTTCGCTTAAAACTGCTGAGTTTTTAGGGTGAAGGCGTTTTGTTTCCTGTTTTAAATATGTAGTTAATTTTGTGTATTTTGATATATAAATATTGTTGTGGATTACTAAACATGATTTTAACATGAAATATATTGACCCAAAGGATTCTTTTGTATGTGAACTTTGGAAATAAACTAATAAACAATTTTCAGTGTAATTTTTAATATTTTTAGATTTTGCCCAATCTAAAAATTTAGCATATGTTTTCCTAGATTTTGTAGGTGATAAATTATTGATTACAGTATTACCAGTCTCACGAATTTCAGGATTATTAATATATAATTTTCAAAATTAATTTAAATTAAATAAAATTTTAATTAACAAATGCTGCCAACTTGAAACGTTTAAACTCACATATGGAAGCTGAAGTATTCGTAATAAATTATAACATATTATTTGATATTATTATTAAAAATACTTTTTATTCGTAGAAAAAATATACAAACCTCGTGCGCGACACATTTCGCGAAACCGTGCCCACACTGCCATTCATTCGCGTAATGGGTTTTCACGCACTTGGTTCGTAAATAACTATTATCATTGAGGCGAAATAATCACGAATCTAACTTTAGAAGAAAATTGAAAAAGTTTATCTCAAAGTACTTTAGAATTTAAATTCCCATTGCAGTAAAGCAAAACATAGAATTGTCTATCATAGTTTATGTTGCCTTAAAAACATACATCCGAGTATATATGCATACGTAAGACGCATAAAAGCTACGCATTATTTATGTTCAACGTCTGTTATTAAGCTTTAAACCATCGACGTGACGTCAATGTCGATTGTTTTCTTCCATACAGCAAATGGTATGCATAACAGTACCGCAGGTACTAATCAAACAAATCTAACCGTGATCCAATCACAGCTTGTACCACACCATGTTACTTCTAGGAACACTTCTAGATACTTTTCTTGTAGTAAGTGTTTGTACGCGTTCTGACTGCTTGTCTATTTACGTACATATGTATATATGGAATTTTACTAAACTACCTGTGTACAGGTGTCCGTTAATACCTACATACGGAAAACTAAATCAAAAGGTCAATTTTAGATTATTCGTTTTAATTAATGTAATACTTTGAAATAGTTTAGGAGTTTGCTATATTTTGAATAAGACATAAAAACTCTCCTATCACATGGCGAATAACATTAACCCAAAAATATATGTTCCCACGAAGTATTGAAACAATATCAACAATTCAAACTTACATATATCGCCTGCATCTCTGCAAAGTCAACGGTTATACCACGCATGTGCGTCTCCCGCTCATTCTTCTTACTGCAGTAGGTATTCCCCTACATTCAGTCATTCGTCATAGCCACTCATAGCTCACAACGAATACTGGCGCAAGCTATTCAATCTACACGCAGAAATTTGTTAATTTTTAGTGACCGTGAAACGTATTTTATTTTTATTATGAAAATGAATAAATTGCAATATGTATTGCTTTGGACACACGTACTTGTAAACTCAAAAGGTGTAATGAAAGCGTAAAACAGTAATTTATAGTATCTATTATGTACTTAAAAATAGTCTTTGCTCATGACAAGAAAATTAAAGTAATTCTAATGAATGAAGAACAAAACCCTCATAAAGAAATAATAAATTTAACGAAGGAAAATTAAAACTTAATTCTGAGTAAATAATTTTAAAAAATTAAGACATAAAAGTAACTCTTAATAATAAATTAAATAAACTTTAACACCAGCTCGGTTACTATTCTATTCGTAATAGTAATAAATAAAGAATATAAAATTACGGTTTGTTCATGACAGGGAAATCAAAGATATTCTAATTAATTTAGGGTAAAACCCTCAAAATAAAATAGTAAATTTAATGAAGGACAAATAAAAATTAATTCTGAGTAAACAAATTTAAAAAAATAGAAAACTAAAACAAGCTTTAATAATAAGATGGAATAAACGTTAATTTTTTAAAAATCATTGAATCTTCAAACAAAAGGTTCAAATATGCCCCCATCCTTGGCTAAACAATATCCTATGTGTTGTATAAATTCATTCTAACATTCTCCAACATTTCTGGCCTAATGTTGTTTGACGTTTGAGCAATTTTATTGCGCAACTAGTCTACATTAACTGGTCTAACGTCTTCATTGCCATAAATTATTTCATTTAAATAACCTCAGTAAAAGAAATCGACGGGAGATAAATCTGGTGAAGATGGCAACCATTTGATATTTTCAGAATGAGTTCCGATCCACCGGTTAGGAAACTGTCCACTTAAATAGTTTCGGACAGCCACTGCATTATTTGCAGGGCAACTATCTTGCTGAAAGTAGATATTTTGCATATTTATATCGGGAAGTTGCTGTACAGTAGGTAGAATGTGGGTGTTTAGTAATTCTAAATATGCATTTGCGTTTAAACTGCCATTGATAAAAAAAAGGCCCAATAATATGGTTGTTTAACAAACCTGCCCAAACATTTACTTTTTGCTGTTGCTGACTAGATGAACTTAAATATCTGTGCTGGTTTTGCTTGGCCCAGTATGTTATCACAGATGAATTGTGACTTCTAACAAACAAAAAAGAAGAAAAGAAGATTCATCGGTAAAGATACTATTGTTTACCAAATTAGCATCTCGGTTAATTAAATCACATAACTTTTCACAAAATACCGTACGTTTAAATTCGTCGCCGTGTAATAATTGTTGGTGTTTAGAATATTTAAAATTGTGATACCCATTTGCTTTGAGTATTAGCTGAACGGAAGAACGGGATATATATAAATCATTGGAAATAGTGCCAGATGATTCGAATTTATTTCAACTGCAGCACATACTAAAACGGACGTATTATTAGAAATTCTGCGAGTTGGAAGTGATGTTTTTAAATTTTCGACCGAACCGGTATTGCCGATTTTATTTTTTAATTTAAAAATTGTGTATTATTTATTTGGAATAGGCCTGTTGGGGTATTTAACTGCAAACACTTCGCATACCCTTTGAAAAGAATTGCCAGCGTGATACCACCGCATCATCTCAGCTCTCTCCTTCACAGTTTAACGCGGCATTTTGCGCAAAAATATGTATTTAAAACTTTGACAACCAACTTACTTGAACTGACTAATAATACTGATCAGCGCCACACCTCGCTGTTAGGTAGAGTGGGAGACGGCAGGATTAAATGTACTTCCCCGCCGTTTACTTTGCAGAGATGCAGGCGTATATATTAACATTAAAAAAGAGTGTTGTACATTTCCACTGCGCATTGATTCTATTAATTTCCTTACCCTAGAAACCTGATTCTTGTTCTTTACTTGTACCTTCTATGGTGTACCACTTTATCAAAAGTTTTTTTTCCCATATCTTCAGATTTATGGACTATGTCCCATCGATCTATATGCCAGCAAATAGGTTGAATTTTACATGTGTACTATGAAGAATGCTAAATATGTCTGCAGGTATACGTTAGCTCAGTTAGCTAATAACTATGCATCACAAAATATATTAAGTGTACTAGGTATACAATATATCTGACCCCACTCTTGGGCTGACTTTGTATAATTTAGATCCAATGTACTAAGCTTATATTACGTTGGTGGAGATACACTTTCTGCAATATCGACCCTCTTCATTACCGTCTTTGGTTTTGCTAAAACTGGAAACTGTGTGTTGTAAGGTACAAAGTTCCATGGAGCAAAAGTTATAAATACATATATGTTTCCTTTTTTCATATTTGTTCGTCATAGTGTTTTCGCACTGAAACCAGAACAACTCGGTTTGCCATAACCACGTGCACTACATTAATCAAGCTCTCCCATATCAGGTTGGACTTAAAGCAATTTCCTGTTTGCTTACAACGTAATACTGTAACAAAAAATTAGTTATCTAATTATCACAAATATTTTGGTGTTTGTGAAACTCACTCATGGTGTACCTATGATGTTCTACGACAATCAGGCTATGAAGCAAAGTAATAATGCACGCCAGTTAGCATTACAGCATAATAAAGGGTACTGTCAAAGAAAGCAGTCAACACTTGGCTTGATACTTTCCGATACTATATTTTTGCCCATGCTCCTCATTTTACATCTCAGCACATCGATAATAATACTTTTCATAAAAATGCTCAAACGTGTTTATAGAAAAAATGTTTCTGTTCTGAGTGGAAGTTTGTATAATTATAAATTAAATTGGAATTTCTTGGTATAATGACCCGGTAAAAGGTCGAAACTATAGTTACGGTTAAGTAATAAATAAGTGGTAAATAACATAGCAAGTGTTTTTACTATCGTTTTAATCATAATGGATTACCAGAAAGTAAGGGTTAGCACCATCGAACATTAGAAAGCTACATATTGCTGCGATCCTCTCCTGAGTAAATTATTGGCGCCCAACGTGAGCCCTCAGCTAATCTTAGATAGGTTTTATAGATAGGTCAGTTCAAATTGAGGTAACATAAAATAAAAGTGTTGCAGGATATATCGTTGGACCTGATAATTTAAAACAGTAATAGAAATTTTGAAGCTTGGGAAAATATTTGGACCTAGCACCGACAGAAACGCGTCTGTATTGTTCAACGGCCTGAGGAAGAATGACCAATACCTTGTTTGAAATGTAACAGTTATTCTCAAAGGAAACTGCATAACTACTCCTGCGATTCTTTCTCCAACTGTGAGAAATTAAGATGTTCCGAACACAAATAGTTACTAACTGGGATATAGGAGAACAATTCGACAAAAGACAATCATATTGATTCAAATATACACACATTCATTCAATAAATGATGCAAACACCTACTTTCGACACGGACACAAATATATAACATAAAGAGTCAAGAAAATGAATTTCCAGATTTATTGAAATAAATATACATAAGTTGAATTTTACACTTTTATCTTGAATATAGAATAAATATTAGTTCTGATTGGCTTATGTTATGAAATTTCAATTTGTGTTGTGTCCATATACCTCGCTAGCTCAATTGGTAGAGTAGCCATCCGGTATATGGGCGATGTCGGGTTCAAATCCCACACGAGGAAAAATTTTTAATATAAAAATTGCCTCATAGTAATTACAGTGGGAAGCAGAGGGGGAACATTTATTTCATATTTAATGGCTTATGTTAGTTTAATTTTTGAATAAGTACTTTTATAGTTAGTGTATATGACTTAGACTACCTGCTTGTAAACATTGAACTGTATTCTAGGGAACTGGAACGGTATCTTACTCACGACAATGTGAAGCAGGGCTTCAGATAGACAACCATGATTAGAGACGTATCTCTATTTCTTTCTAACACAATACGATATACCTCATGAAAGTAAATATAAAAAAACCGTTCAAATTGACATAAATCTACAGTAAAAATCCAAACACATATTATGCAAACATGAGATGAAGTGAAATAGATATACGTCGCGTTAGCTGTCTTTGTTGGCTTCAACGCTTGAATATATTATTATATGTTAGACGCTGTTCCAGTTCCTAGGAGACAGTCCAGTGTATGTAAAACGGCTAGATTATGCAGCCAAACCTATTTAGTTATATCCCTATGACTTTTTATATATGCAAATTTTTTTAGGATTTCTAAATTATTATATACAGAAACCTAGTAAAAATGACCACTAAGTAATTAAATAAATAACACAGCGAAGATATATGAAATTAACGTAACAAAAAAATTAGAGTTTTAGTTTGAAATTGAAATTTATTTTTATCCTTTTCGCTAAGACCAGAAACTCCAATTTACAGATGCATTTTTTTGCAGTAGCGAATGTGCGATAGTAAGAAGGCGTGCTTAATGAAGTGAGACACACTGGAATAAATATGGAGAAATGTTATAACTCGCACGTAAAAATATGGGGTGGCTATGTTCTACCTTCGCGATTCGTTCAAAAACAGTAATCCAGTATGTGCTGTAGTATTACAGTAGTCCGTCGATTAGGCCCGCCTGTCTCCTCAAACTCGTGACGTGTGGTGCGCGTGGGGGCGGGATTTTCGCCACTACAAAACAAATCACCCGCAATTATAAATCACGGATCAGAAAATACTACATCGTATAATCATAAAGTAAAATCGTACGGCAACTGATGCTCAATTGGATAGGACGGTACCACCAATAGATTTCAAAACTTTCTGTTCGACCTGTATACAAATATTTGTGTAGTTGTATCGGCGTGTGTTAAGTTGGCTTTCCGACGGACAGGCGTACCAGCGGGTGTCCCAGGTCGGGGCACGTCACTGGCGAACAAAACGCGCGTTGACTGCTGCAATGTGCATTTTAAAAATATCAATCTCTTGGTCGGGGGGCCTCGATTAGTCGCACCGTGAGACCGTGATGTATCCAGTGTTGTTACGACATGCCGTGTGAGATATGCGCGCACGCCGATGTATCGTTGCTGGTTCCTCTTCTTCGTTGTTGATACCGTTGTTGCTAGTACTACGACGATCTTCTTGTTGTTATTCGTCTGTTACGTCGGTTTCCGGGAGGCGTCGGTGAGCTTTGAGCTTTCCCTTTAACCTCGTTAGTTATATTCTTGCTCGAAAAATACCATTAGATGCTGTTCGTTGTTCATAATCACTTCTCTCTCAGAATGTAAAGTTTTCAACAACAAAGTCGCATTTAATCTACGTAAATATTGAACTACTGATACCTCTTGTGCTATATACACTCTTCATTACAATCAAATGCCATGAATACTAATTTTATTTGGCGTCCTATCTATCTGGAATTCATCGAAAGTATTGGATTATACACCACTATGATGCTATTGCTACGGACTTATGTCGTGTCACCAAAAAGTGACAAATACTGCGGGGTAGCTTCAAGTAACCTCATAAAATACTCATTCAGATTTTGAAGAATTTTAATAATTTTACAATTCTATTCTCGTATGCATTTGCGTTTGAAAATTCACGAATCAGAAAGATATATACACATCAAAACACACAGATTTTAAAGGAACAAACGCCTTAATTGACGAACAAGCTATACTGAATAAAGGCAGAAATATAGTTAAAATGAGAGCAGGTTACACTGGACTAAACAGCGATATGTATAGCATAAGCTTGGTAGATGATACTACTTCCAGATTCTTTCATCAAGAAGAAACTCCAATTTCTGTTTCTTGCCAATGCGATGACTTGACAATACCGAGGTTTCTACTACTGGGCTATAGGAATTGAAAAAACGATAGGTCAACTGGTTTTGGTAAAGCAAATAGCATGCATAATAATTTAATGAATTGTTCTGTCTACTGTGCCCACTAGAGCATATTATAGAGCGGATGTTATCTCAAAGTAATCTAGCAGGTTCAGGTCCTCAAAGCACCTCAGAATCTTGCTGAATAAGATCTTCTTCTAGGGAAAGAACCTTTGTAAACATCACATACCTGACAACTGGACAGTTACAGAAAATGTGCTCTGCTTTTTCCCCGTCTTCAAAACAGAGGCAGTATTCAGTCTCATCAGAAAGTTTGATTCTGTGCAGGTGTTTTCTGAATCTGCAGTGATCTGGAGAAACATAAACAATTACTTCACTATTTTTACGGTCAGTTACAAGTCACGTGGTTCAATCATGATTGGATTAAAAGCACTCCTTGTCATATACCAAACCAGGTGTATTGCTCCAATATTCAAGCACTTTCTAATTTTCCTAGAAATTGATTTGCTGTTCAGCTAAGTCTAATTAAAAGAAGTGGAAAGCATCTCTTTTGATTGATGAGTTGATTTGTAAAGATCGCGATGAAATAGGCTATGGCAAGCCTATTTTAATGTACCAGCCGATCCTCGCATCAGTTGCCCCTCCTCCCCCCCGCTAAAATTTCACTTAAACAGATACTACCCATTAATTTAAAGAAAAACTGCCGCATATGTATTTTTTCTTAATACAACAAATAATTAAACATTTTAACACGATTTCAAATTAAATAATCTTGGAAAGCAATAACAGTATTTGGAAGAAACAACAAAAATAATTTTTATGTTAACTAAATTGTAGAAAGCCACCATTGTGCCACCTTTCTTTTTAATTACAGCTTCAATTCTTCTTAAAACCGTGTCAACTACGTCATGGCAATATTTAGGCGTAAATTTATTCCAAATTTCTAACAGTCTTTGTTTGAATTTTGGGGTTGTTCTTACAGGACTGGCATGCAACCGCTTCCTTCATGTTATGCCACAATGTTTCTGTTGGTGACATATCTGCCCTACTGCACACCCACTCTAAGAGTGGAATATTATTATCTGAAATCTACTTTAAAGCTCTTTTTGACGTATGACAACTTGCACCGTCTTGTTGGAAAATAAAATCTTCTCCAACGTTCAAACCCTCTAGAATTTTAGAGAGTGGACCAACTGATACGGGAAGGAGGTCCTAGTGTACATGGGCATCCGATCGGTTATTTGTTTTACAAAATTTAACCATGCTAGTCCTAAATAAATTATGATCTATGAAAACATTTGATAATAGAAACCACCGTAACTGTGGAAGAACTAATGAAAATATTGCAATATAAAAAAAAATGTTCGATAGGCATAACAAAGTGGCAGAGAGAATTGGTTTAGTTAGGAACATGCAGGTGTTTTAAGTCAATCGACTACTACCTTTTTATCGCAATTTTAATAATTTTTCTTTGGATTATTTATCTCGCAATTCAACGGTGTTTGAGATACTCACAATTTTCTCAAAGTTGGGCATTATCATCTTTCTCAAAACTGTGTCCTATTTATACCATATCAGAACTAATAATGTAAACTCCTTATGGAGGAATTTCTGCAAACAGAAGAACTAAATTTGATACGGGGTCTTCATAATTTGATCGACAAATTAAGCACTTTGGATAAAAACAATATAATTCCATATAAAGTAAAGAAGTTACTACCAACTTCCAATACGACGAAACAATGTCGCATTAATCTAGCTGCAATACATCAGTAAGAAAGATAACAGGCGCACCACACAGAAGGAGAAATGGCCGCCAGGGATCTACTTCGGTTGCTTCCTGGCGACCACTCCATTTTTAGAGTCAAATTGTCAGGTACTAAGATTGTGAAAAAAAAGTATTTAACTCGCTCTAAAATTATGAAATATTTCTTCTTGTTTATAGTTAACTATATAAATTTTATGAAATAGATATCTATAAAAATGTGACTTTATACTTCGCTTGACATTAGATTTACGAAATAGCGGAGAGAATATACTTTGACTAGTGACATTTATACCACTTTGGTGTGAAAATATGAAGATAAGTTGTTTTATACACCACAACTAACACCTATGGTAAGAAAAGTGAAATATTAATCTCTTCAATTGTAAGGAAGTGCGAAAGACGTAAGTTATGTATCTTCTAAAACGAGTTGATGACATTTGTTTGTTATAAAACTTTCACCGTATTGTTTTTTTTTCTGTGCATTCGTAACTGAATAGAATTAAATAAAGCAATTTATTATATAACAACTTGTAATAATATAAGTATATTAGCCCAACAGTACAAAAGACCAATTACAGGACTAAATATATAACACAAAATGTAAATGTAATACTACGATAAACAATATAAAGCAAACAAACACACAAAAATACAGATACAGAATAGTCAAGCATTCCTCTGAGCATTAGTGCTCAAGAGATGCTTCAAAGAACAAGAAAACAAGTCACATCTATTACATATACCATTATAAACTTTAGTCATAAACACGAGTGGTGACTTAAGCAGCATATTAGTCTTAGCTTGTGCATTATAAAAGGTACAAACATTGCGAGCGGCTAGGTACACTAAACTGAAGCTTATGTAAAATAAAGGCACAATCAGTTTTATTATTAATTACCTTATAAAGAAAAGCCAGCGCAATACCCTCTCGTCTGGTCGCCAACGAAACCACATCGAAAGCTCCCAAGAGTGTGGCATGGTCAAAACCACGACACGGATATTCGTTAAATTTACGAAGCCAAAGAAGTTTCAAAAACTTTCTTTGAACAGCTTCAATGCGATCAATATATATTCCGTAGTGAGGATTCCACACCAATGCACCATACTCCAGTCTGGACCGCACAAGACTATTAAAAAGGATTTTAAAGGTACCTAAGTTGGAAAACCGCTTAGTGTTACGACATATGAAACCAAGCATTCTAAACGCAGAGGCTACCACAGAGTCGACATGACCACCAAATGAGGGAGAGGCATCAAACTCAATACTCAAATCTCTAACACTCCCACATCTACTCAAGACTTCCGACTCGATTGTATATTGGTAATGAATGGGCGACTTCTTACGGGTATAAGAAACAATTTTGCATTTGGATATGTTGATATCCAACTTACTTTGACTACACCACTCAACCAGCCTGTCAACATCAGATTGAAGATCTTTGCAATCATTAATAGAATTCACAATGCTAAACAACTTAACATCATCCGCAAACATAAGTACTTCGCAGCTCAAGGTAGCAGGCAAATCGTTCACGAACACTAGGAACAGCAAAGGACCCAAAATTGACCCTTGAGAGACCCTGGCAGTAATAACTCTACTCTCTGAAAGAAAACCATTATAAGGTCTTGTATATGCTAAGTCTGGCTGTTGAGGATATTGTGTTATTTTGAGATTGTACTTTATGAATTGTATCATAATCATAATATTGTAACTTTCTTGAAAAACACAGCAAAACGTCTATTAAAATAGAGCAGGAACACCTTTGTAATCCTAATTATTTTAGGCTTCTTGCTGCAATTGTTTGTGCTAGTTTCCGGTACACAGTAAAAAAATCTTATCATCCTCCAAACACAACCGGCATTCAATCTCTTTCGAGAGCTGGATTCTGTGTAGGCGATTTCTGAGATTACAGTGACCTGTAAAGACAGAAGCATTTGACATTTTGACGGTAAGTTCTAGTAGTTCCTGGGTTCAGGATTAAACGAAATACACTTTTTCGCGTGTACCATACCAGGACAATTGTTCAAATGTTGGAGCACTAAGAAATAGGTATTAAATAAAGATTTCGTTTAATACAAAATACCTCCTTCTAGACCGACAAAAAATAAAGTAATTACAAAAGCTGGTTTGACCGACAAAACCTATTTCTATTGGAATATTTTGGATGCATTGAATAATCTTATTGCTAGTATGCAGGTCTTTCATATCACCAAGCTGTCCTTTCCGAAAATTCACAGAAAAATTAATAATTAGCAGATTGCTTTTTTGACACTGGATATTATTTATAATGCTTATTCATATAATTTATTTCTTTATTTGATGTATATATGTATCTACTTATTTATGTGATTCCATATAATTTAAAGCTATTTCATTGTTCCAGGTACAAATGACATACACATCTATGAGGTAAGTATTTATTTCTGCATGCCCATATCCGCTCTTTCTAAATAATTATATCATTGAAGTCTACTGGTCTTATAAACAATCGTTAACACAGAAAAATCCAAGTATAAGATTTCCGTAGAAGAAGTAAGATTTCTCCATATAATAGCAAAAACTGTGTATGTGTATACACATGTAAGATATCTTACTTGTTGCTTCTACATATAGATGCAGACACTATCGTTAGACAGTTGACTGATTACGGAAAACGTTCACGGAACATGTAATTATTACTACTTGTTAGAACGTGAACAAATTATTAAAGCCAGACACGGGAGGAGGAATGGCTCGTACGCGGTTGTTGTGTTACACACGCACGGAAAAATTACTATTCTTAATAAGCGTGTCAAAACTATGTACGTCAAATTATTTATGGTTTACGCGGTAAATTTTAGTACCGGGCTATTATATATTTTTTGTGGACTTTGACAACAAACGCTCGCGCAATAGGTAGAAAGAAATAACGTCAGGAGGTTTGTCGTGTATTAATCATAACCGAAATACGAATTAATGAGGTATATGCATGCCTGGTTCATTAAGCGTTCTCTATGCACACGATGAAATAAAAAAGTTTATTATTTCTCATCTCCATAATTAAAATTAAATACTTTTTGATCAAACGTGGTTATAAAGTGCACTTGTAGTCATTAGTACAATGGGACAAGAATAAACTCGAACGAAATGCGAGTGCAAATCAACACGGCTAATTGTCCAGGTTTGTTTTTGTCCATCTTAGATAGTGCGGGTTATAAAGAGTTTATTGGCCTTTATCCTTGTGATTTACTAGGATGTATGTGTGATTACCTCAATATATTCCTTTTTTTAATGGGCGTTGCATATTCGCGTAACAAAAGTTTTTTGCCGAGTTGCCGAAGACAAAATTTCCATGTACTATGTGTTAAAGCTTTCCTTGTATGATAAGAAGTGACGAATCTGTTAAGCTCTCAAAATATACTAAAATTGCACACTTACTTGGCAATAGTTTGAGATTCCTACTACTTAATATCGCTATACCTCCATAACTCTTTATTTTAGCGTAGAAGTTTTCGTAATCGAATTTGTGGAAAAGTCAGATGTACGTATTTCATTTCCGACTTCTTAAATAATAAATAGTTGTAATTGATTGTTGGATATTGGGTACGCAACTTCATCCTTTTTAAGAGCTTCAAATTTTCCTTGCTATTAATCGAATAAAAATAATGTAAGTAGTAAAAAAATAACCTTTCCTGCACTAAAGCGCGCCAAAACTAAGTGTTAATCAAGAGATTAAGAGTGTTGGTGGTTACTAATAATTAATATAATAAGCCAAATCAGGAAATTTGAATCTTTTGTAATCCCATTTATCTATTCACTTAAATTCAGTATATTAAAACTTACAGCTACCCAATCTTTATAAGATAAACTTCCTTTTATTCACTGGACCAAATAAATAATTCTTTTAAATTAGAATAGCTATACTTTGCTACTAAGCATCTAACAATCAACATAGTTAGTTGCATGGAGTTATTATTATCCGATGCTTAAGTAAATGTTACCTGATTTCTTTCCACGAGATCGACTTAGGTTTAAAAATTCCTGCGCAATATCTCGTTCTTTTCTCAATTTAAAAAAAAATGTTTTCTTTCCTACTTCTAATCGTCATGGTTTCCTAAAATTTGAAGCACCAGAAGTACGTCAAATAAATTGTTTAAATTCAAAAAGCAGTTTTGTTTTTTGTTGTAACTTTCAATAACAGTAAACGACAAAGGGCAAAAAGGTGACCCCGTAAGAGCACGGGGTAAGTACAAGTTTACTAAACTAGTGCTAATGTCGTTGTTGCAAAATATGAATTCCTCTCCTGAAAAATGTTGTTTTGTTTTTCAAATATCACAACGTTTTTCTTAAAAAATGTCTATTGAGCATTTTCTTTCTTTAGTTTATCGTGCACTGAGAGAAATAGATAGTACTCTTTAACATAAATATAGTATACTTTAATATATTTTATAGCTCCTATAGGGACAATCATATTTTATATTACCGGTGACAATATCTGTATAGTAAATATCTGTGAATACTTTTTATTAACTCGTATGGTAAAGTGTACTATATTTGTATTATTAATTTGAGCATACATGTTAGTAAATGTGAAAAAAATGTCTAGTAGCGCTGACTATATTTGATAATAACTGTTAACAATGAAAACTATAATAAATATAGTTTAATAATTTTTAATTATAATTAATTAATATAATTTGATTAGCCGGTAACAGCCGGGCGAATTGCCGTCGTATCGGGCAGGATTGCGGGAATCAGACCGGCCCGTCTATTGTAGAGTACTACCGGTATTGAAGCGCCTCGTAATTCTCGTCTGTGGGCGATTGTCCACAGTACTTTTTACACGACGTTAACCATGTATAAGCATCATATAGATATTACGCAGCCAGATTTACCGATCACAATTTACATTGAGTACGAATTTCAAAGATTATGAAACAAGCGTAGCGCCATCTTTACGACAAAAGCTGTAGTATCACATATTTATGTAGCTAAACCAATTATGAGTATTATGATATTCCTACTATATAGATATAAAACTATACAGCATTCATTTCATTCCATCTCATTATTAATGCCGTTTTCAATAATCAAAGTAAGGTGACTGTTGCAAGCACCTAACCTAACCTAAATAAACACAACACAGTAAATTTGCTACACCTGTTATTATAACTGTCTTCACTACATTATATGCAATTTATTATATTCACTTGTTGTAAAATATTGTAAAACATTTCACTATATTTTGTAGAAGATTGTCACACAATATTTTTAAACAATTTTATTGCTTTTTTTGTAACCGTGATATAGGAAAATGCAACGCCGTTGTTCTAAAATTTTGCACAATAGTAGGAATTCTTACTACAATTTCCGTCAAACAGTGAAGTGTAAATATTACAACATGGATTTTTCTCTGTGCAGACACAAACATGCACCGACACGAATACGTACACCTGTATCACACGTACATAACACGTGTGAGTGGCAATACAGCTTATTGGTCGATTTCTTCGGTAAAGATCGACAATGAATAGAGCAAGGGGTGGGAAGAGCGTTACGAACATTTATGTTAGAAATTGAATATGCATCGAATACCTGGTAACATCCAGATTTTACCTCTTACTATAAGCATGGTAACATCTGGTTATTTTACTCTTAATACCCCACATATTGTCGTTTTGACAATGATTATGTTACTAATTAACATAAAGAGATTTACTATCTAATTTCTACAATCCATTTTTCTCAGTGTGGTTTAACGGAAAATTATGAATAAAATTCTGAACGAAGAATTAAAGTTAAACTAACGTTTCGCCAATGTACTCTCATGAAACACCACTGCAATAAATCAAACGACCGATAAGGTTTCTAAATTCAAAATTGTATACTAAAAACCGTCTGTTTGATAAAAATTTAACCTCCCCTATATACGACTTATTTGTCCATAACTTTTAGAAACACTTGGTATATTTTAACGTAAATTTTCTTTAATATAATCGAATTTAACTTTTAATCACTTTAGAAAGACAGCCTAGAGCCGATTTCTCATTACTATAGGGCCAAATAATTAGAATTCCTTTTGTTTTATTAGTAATTTAAGAATTTCATTTTGACAGCTCCGAACCCATATAATTCATGTAAAATTTTATAGAATTTGTTAAATATGTGCAATTTTATATTGATTTATTTTATGTAAACCTTATCTTATGAATGAAAGTTCAGAATTCTAATATCTTTAAACAGAATAAAAAGCAAAAATACCTGCCGAACAGAAAGATCTGTCATTTAAATTTTCTTCTCTGGGGGGCAACTCCCTGAAACTTCAAATACAACATTTTAAAGCCAGTAACTCAGAGCACCTATACCATCATTTGAATTTACCAAGCGATTTCTGAAAAAATCATAAATATCGAAAGCTTCGATAGCCGAGGAACTTTTTAATCTATTTGTCAATAGTGAGGAAATTTGGCAATTTTATGTTTCCGAATATGCTGAAAAAGAATTTGTTATTGTATTGGATGTTCAAAAAACCATTTAATTTTGAAAAATATCATGTCATTACCGAAAAACGTCGGTCAGATATTGAAAACCGGAACAGCCAATCAGAGCTCTCTATTTCAAATGATAATTCATCGGTATTGGATAGTATTGGCGTCAGCCGAGGATGGTAGATAACCAGACACCGAAGTGAGAATATCGTTAAAAATTTCTCCGCAGAATTCTGACGTCATAGTAAACGTCGAACAATTGATAAAAATTTGACACATCGTCTGAAACAAAGACAGAAGCTTTGCATATAAGAATCTTATCTGCTACTTTGACTTACCTCAAATATCCCGGAGTCCTGAACAAGTCATTTACCGAAATCAGTATCTGACACCTGCCTAAAAGCATTCCCTAACCGTTCAGGCCGTGATCTCGAAAATACCAGCCAACTTCGGATCTCAGAAAAAGAATTCCCAACCAGATATTATTCCCAGACCTAAATCAAATGTTAGTTACTCGCCTTTATTGCTGTTAAAGAACTTTAAACTCCCCAACAAGTTAATTTCATTGATTTAATTACCGCAAAAAATTTGACCAGCTTAGACACGCTCGATGTTTTCTGTTAGTATTTACGGTTGCCTAAGTGCCCAATCATATAGAGTTTCTGAACGTTCATTATATCAAGAATTTTGTTAATAAAAGTTGTTATTGTGGTTTGAAATTTGCGTTACTTTCATTGTAATTTAATCTTGTAACATTTCGCGGGCATGAATTTTGAACATAGCGACCAAATTTGTAATGAATGAGAACTCACTGACCAATCCAACCCTGAGCCTCCATAAAGGTAAGTCATATACTGGGCGATTCAAAAGAAAGATTAAAACACTTATCCTTATTAATTTTCCTATACAATTAAACTGTATTGGTCGTTTATTTATTTTTTTACAAGTTAAAAGGGTATTATTTTATTTAAGTAGAATATTTTACCATATCATTACATCTTATTATTAGAGTGAGACGTAAACAGTTACCTTTGGCTTTTTCAAAATTATCCAGTATACTATAAATTGACCTTAATCATACAAATTTGTTCGTCAAATGTTACAAATTTGAATATATTATAGAGGAATAATAGAAGACGATTTGCAGCTTGTGATCTTTTAAAATATTTATCAGATTCGAAGGAAGGCAAAAAAGTTGATAAAAGAGAAAAATTTAAACGATAAATTTTGAAATTAATAAAAAATTTAGGACTAAATATTTTAAGAAATCATAGGCTGCAAATATAAAACTAATTTAGAGAAATAGAATGAAAAGAAGATCAATGAAATTCGCCAACTAGATTTACTTAAAGCCTAGTAGCGTTTTGACGGCATTAATTAATAATGAAAAATAAATTTATTCAGGAAATATATGGTAAGCATTTCTAAATAAAAGGAAACCAAAAAACAAAGAAATCCGTTGAATAAAACCTGCAACACTAGCATTAGAAAAATTAATAGAAACTTTAAAACATAATACTTTGTGTACATATGGTTTATTAAAAAAAAAGTAATAGATTAGAATATCTATTATTTTTTTTTGAATAAATTATTAGGTACAAGTGCGAGTTGTTTCTCTTATTTCCATCTTTGTTTAGATCTATTTAACTCTGTTATATGGCAAACTATTGGCAGCGGCGATCGGTACCTACTAAGCTTGATCTTGCACAGAGAAAACTATCGTTAATAAAAATAGTACAGCAAACTTTTCAATATCTGGTATTGTAATTATAATACGTCGCATAAAGCTTCTAATGAATATATAAATAGCCTATTTCTGTGACTGAGATAATACCAGGGATTATATTTTTAATGACTGACTGGTATTCCCTATTTATCTCTCTGTGGTTTGTACTTTCAATAAAATACAAAATTTCAATACATTTATATTTGCTTTCATTTAGTTTATGTAATTACGAGCTTGTGGATGGTCAGTAGTAAGATTATTAACTAATACGTATTTGCTACATGCATATTTCCCTGGATACTATTGCGCAAAGCAAAAACTCATCCTCGCTCAACACAAGTGTTGCTACGATTAAGCATCGTATAATCAATGGAATTACAATTCATGCTTCGGCCAGATTATTTATCAAAAGAAGCTGATTGAGTAGCAAAAACTATTTTATGTAGACGAGCAGTAGATGCAATAATGAAAATATGTACGTTTAACAGAATTTAATATACCTAACAAATAGTCACATATTTCTAGTTACTAACAAAAACTAAAATTATGCCCCGTGCTTTTAATACAACATTAGAGTAATTCATGCATTTATAAGTCTTCATAATTTCTGTTGAGTGGAATGAATTGTGAATAAGGCAAGCGCACAGAACAACGCAATTAACAAATTTTTACCTAGGTAAGCGGTACGTATCACATATAAAGCTTTAAATTCCTAACCGTTACAATATCTTTCCATCCTCTTCTATCCAGCACGCACGCATCCGACTGTATCTCTACACATACATACATCGCGCAAGATCCCATTAATGAAGATACAAGACTGCCTATGT
Source organism: Cetonia aurata (assembly GCA_949128085.1). Classification (NCBI taxonomy): domain Eukaryota; kingdom Metazoa; phylum Arthropoda; class Insecta; order Coleoptera; family Scarabaeidae; genus Cetonia; species Cetonia aurata. Next base: position 9,434,877 of record OX421885.1, read on the forward strand.
TATCGCGGTACCGTGCACTTTATTAGCGTTACCCGTCCCAAGTACCGCATTAGCCATAAAGATCGAAAATGACGGTACACCATGCGATTTAAAACAAATCTTCTCCAAACGCGCCTAGTCGGTTAGCCGGTAGAGCCGAAGTGCCCGTAGAGGTAAATAACTGTCTATTAGTTGAGTGTATCTAAGGGCAAGGTAAGTCTGCAGTACATTCTTGTCACGATCTGGCGATTCGATGCCAATCCAATAATCTCACTGTTCCGGTCTGACTTGCGAAGCGTTTCTCCTCTAAAAGACGATCGAGCGGACCGCTAAATGCATTATGTATGTTGCCATCTCGGCAGATTTTCCTATTGTTTTATGGTATCGGAATGTTGCTGCCGCCGTTCTGCTGCGATTATTTTTTCCCCTGCCGGACTCGTGTCCGCACAAATGGCGTGTTTTGTCGCTCGGCTCGGGAGAGAAATTGCTTCTCATGATGCAATGTACTGAGTTGGTTGACTGGACTGCCTTTCATTGCTCTTGTACTGATACCTGGAGATGGACTGGTTATTATTATAAATATTAAATTGTGTACGGTACTGCAGCCACATAGAGAATTATGCGGTAAAAACAGCTCTTTCTATGGTTATAGATATGCGACTTGTCTCCAATTGTCTATTATTTCTTGTTGTTTATTTCTCTTTGCCTTAAATTAACCAAATGTAATTGCAGCAACTGTTGAATAGATTGTTCTTCATTTCATTCATTCAGCATTTCTTTTATTATGATAATAATTATATTATAATAATAGTCATAATAATGATAAGGTTAATTGGTCCAATTGATTAAAACTTATATCTTTATTCAACAGTTGCTGCAATCACGTTTGGTTAATTTAAGGCAAAGAAAAATAAACAACACGAAATAATAAATAACTGGAGACAAGTTGAAAAGTAATAGAAGATAAGTGTATATAGCAAACATTAAAAAAAAAAAGCAACATATTAAAAAGTAAGGAGTTCATAAAAAGATATGTAATGAATACAGGCACTTCTCGATTAGGAAAGTTTTTATACTTATCTTGAATAAATTATTATTAGATAATGATCTTACACTCTCAGGTAACTTGTTATGTATTGTAATGTAGTTGTAAGCCGGTGATTTTTCAAGAAGGATGGTCCTGTGGACTGGCGGTCTTAATTCCGAGTTATATCTAGTTGTGTAGTTGTGGCAGTACTTATTCTGCTTAAACCACTTTAAATTGTTTTTAAGAAACATCGCACATTTAAAAACTAATACGCTTGGTACAGTTAGTATATTATTTTTTATAAACACTTCTATACAAGATTGGCGCGGGGATAATCGAAGTCTTAATCATCTTTTTTGAATCATAGAAACTCGTGTCCAGTCCTTTCCCCTGCCAGAACACATAATATTATAAGAGATATGAGGATAGGCGATTGAATAGTACATTTGATTAAGTTCGGACTTACCAAAAACAGATTTCAGATTTAACAACGCAAAATACGCTGAATTAAGTTCTCCATAGACACTATCCATGTGCGAATCCCAAGATATGCGTTGATTGACTTGCAATCCCAAGAATCGGGCACACATACCTGAAAAATCTTGCGGTGCAACCGGCATACTACTCCTTTAAAAGCAGAACCGCACAGTTTAGTCACTGTTTAGTATTACGTTGATACTGCTGCACTACTTCTCCACGCTATCAATCACCTCCGCAATCCGCAACTGCACTCCTCAATGGATTCGCCATCCACAACGACAGTTGTATCGTCGGCATAGTTTATGGTTTTAACAGCTGCAATACGTGTAGGCATATCGTCTATCTCGTCCACATCTGTAAAACTATTTGTTAAAACAGAATAAAGAATGTTTGTTTATTTATTTATATCGTCCATGAAACGGAGAAATATTAACGGGCCCAACACGGATCCCTGTGGTACCCCTAACGTAGCGTCATAGTGTTTTGAACATATGTTATCGCATTGGAGATGCATTGATCTTAAGGATAGGACAGACTCTATGCCTTCTAATATTGGTCCCCATATGCCAAATTTGCGAAGCTTGTCCCCAACAAACTGCAGTGATACCGCGTCGAAAGCACGGAACAGATCGAAGAAAAGTCCCACTATCGATCTATACAGTATAAATGCTCATATACGCACTGCAAACACTGGAAGGCAGCAGTTTCGGTGGACCTACCAGCCCAAAACTCATGCTGATATTCGGGCAGTAGGTTAAATCTAGTTAAATAGTTCATTATTTAGATCGAAAATAACTTTCTCAAATATGTTAGAGAAGACACTAAGAATAGAGATTGGTCTATAATTATCTATTCTGCTTGGAGTGCCCTTCTTCAATACTAGGATTACTGCAGCTACTTCCAACATGGATTGGAAAATCGCATTCACAAAAGAAGTATTAATAATGTAGGTTAGGAGTACCAATAGTTCATCACAAAGGTTTTTCAAAAGTCGAACTGAAACATCATCACGTCCAACACTTTTCTTGTTCATTGCACGATTTAATTTGTGTATTGAGAATTTCAAAAGGTGGTGAATGGTCTGCGTAGTTTACAGTATTAAACTACAAAGCTCCTTTTCAAGGATATGCCAGGACTGTAACATAATGATAGAGACAAAAGATATCCGGCACTCCGTGTTACACGATTTTATTAATTCGGGTATCGCAGAGTGATTGAATGTCGTTTATGTCTAAAGTTTTTTTTAGAAACTTGCTAATCTTTTAAGGATAAATATGTATCACTTTCCAGATATAGGCTGTATACCGTGAGTTTGTAAAATTAGTTTATACACACATACTTTTAAATTGAGATATTTAAGCGTATTTAAAATTTTTACACAAGTATATGTTAATAATAATGTAATAATACTAACAAGCTATTCTATTTGGTTAGAAATAATAATAATAACAATTGTTTTTTGATAATTTAGGCTGTTAAAATATTTATTTTCAGTCACTTGTATGTATCTGTAAAAGGAAACTAGCCTGCTTGCATATTTATAATTATGCTTTTCCACAACATTTTTGAAGAACGGCTTTTCTAACCTAAATGAAAGACCTCCAGGCTTAAATATTGCCATCTAATTAAAAAACGTCAAACGAAATTTATGTACGGTGGCACACATAAGTATCTAGAAATCTGCACAATACTTATAAATCTAAAAGTAAACCGTACAAATAAATAATTTGCATGTTATTGCCGCTCCGTACAGGTGGAAATATTAATTATTAATGTGTCACGCCATAAATTTTATAACAAGTTACGCGGGCCCTCAATTTTTCTGTCTAATGGCGTACGCGTAATAGTCTGGAGAAACTGACAATTTTTTCACGTAATACGTGGACATAATGTTGTTTTAATGTGAACACATGTAACGTGCAATAGAGATAAGAATGATATTTATCACGCGCTATACATTTCAAACCACAATATACCAGCGCTAGAAACTCTTTATTTATACTATAATCTGGTCATTGTTGTTGGAGTGGTACGCATATTTTACAACATTACCGCTCTTCCGTGAAAGTAACTTGCCTATTCTTAATAATCTCCAGATATATTGCTATATTATTGTTGAACTGACATTTACTGCATACCTACATATAAAGTATAATAACGTTAAATGATGTAAATAACAACACCACTACTTTATATCTATAACTGTATTTCTAATTTGAGAAGAACGTGGAGACGAGGCTTAGACGGCTAGAGAAAATTGTTCTTTACAAATGGCTCTAATGCTCTTATAGAATTATCGATTAAGTGTTATGGTAGAATAATTGCGTTTTATTTAGAAATGATGATAATTTGTGAGGGAGTCGTATATTTCTCCATAGCTTGATTATCTGTGGGAATCTCTGCCCGGAACCTCTTTAACGCCAGCTTAAATTTCTAATCCCTGAATGTTTTAATTGTTACGTCCAAATTCTAATAGTCCTATGTTTTAGAAAGCATTACAAAATATAAATGAAACATGTTCTTGATAAGTTTATCTTCTGAATACATGTTTGACATTATTCCGAATGATGGGGTAAATATTCCTTTCTGCAGAAGTTTAGAATGCGATTACTAGCATTTCCAGCTAATAGTATACCATGCTGGGTGGTGAGAAAACCTAGTACGCTTCATAAAATATAATTGGGGCGTCCATCAGAAAGTTTGTGTGTATGACTTTTACATGTTAAATTGCATATTGGTATTAAGTTCTCTTTATGACTGGGATATGAAAAGTATAATAAGTAATAACATGATGAGACAGTAATTCAATTTATTTTTCATAGAACGCACAGGAGTACGGGATTAGTATTTTATAAATTTTCAGGTGAATATAACGTGATTTTTTCCATAACATAATGAGAATGTTCAGTTAACCATACGTATGTGTCGTGACGGCTTTAAAAAGATACTTTTCTTATCCTGCACCTTTTGGCATATTGGTTATTAAATTTTTGCATTTACTTATTTCTGTACTATGTTTGTTGCTAATAAATCGCTATTATTATTATTGAATAAAAATAAACGGTTACTCATTTCCAATAGATAATAAAAAATTGTTTTTATAGGCGCTAATGCTAAGGGCGCCTTATACCGGGTTTAACGACTCGGCACCATCACGTGCCCTTGACAACTTGACGCCGCTGAGGGCCCCTGACAGCTTTGCGCCGTTGGCGCCGAGCGCCAGTCCAACTCGCTCCTACAGGCGCCGCAGTTTTGTATGTTTAAGTTAAAATGATATTGATATCAATGAACTTTCCATTACCCTTTCTTAGTGTCAGTCGTCAACTTCCACATTGTGCATATGTGTTAGAAATTATAATATTTTGAATAAAAAAATACAATGTTGTACATAATAAATATTTTATTAAGAATAGCTTGAATTTTTCTTATAGAGTTTGTTTTATTACTTTTCAATACCTTAAATAATACATTATGTTACTAGGAGTAGAGAGCGCAATTGTTTTGCTGAGCAGAAGAGGTTGCTGGCGAGGCTTTAGCTAAGGCCAAGCAATCTTGGCGAAGCAGAAGAAACGCTTCCTGTTCCGACTGATTTATATAATATTTTCTTCAAGAGCTCACTAACGAAAAATGCGTTTATCTAAATGATGATTGCACGTTAATCAATGAAAATGGCAAAAGATTTGAAAAGTATTAAGGATTAAAATGTGTACTCAACCTATCCACAGACGAAAAGATTTTTCTACCCAAAGTGAGTATCGTTCGAAAATAACTTTAAGAGCATACAACACGTTTTTAAAGCGTACATACGGCGTTTCCAACCTATTGCTACCACTTATGATGCGTTTGCAGTAACATTATTTTACTAGTAACATAATCCTTTCCGTTATTGTACTAGGAACGCAATGGAATAATTTTACTTGGTGTGTTCAGTAACAAAGTGTTAGAATTATGAAACGCTTGAAGAAAATAGTATACATTACGAGGAGTAGAAAGCGCACTTTGTGTGCTAAGCATAAAAAGTTGCGACCGAGGCATTAGCCGAGGCCAAGCAATCTTGGCGAAGTACAATGAAAAGCTCCGAGTGACATATATAATTTTTCTTCTGCCCTGCACAAAAAATGCGCTTTCTACTCCCAATAAAATAATATACTATTTTTCGACTACCACATCCGAAAGTACAACTTTACTATACTGATTCGAGGATAGAAAGCGCCACTTTTCCGAATTGAACTGTCAACGAGTCACTTCCGTTACTTTACCCTACTGTGAAGGTTCTGAAATTTTTTTGGGGTCGGTTATGATAATGGCTGTGAAACAATCTGTCATTCAATATGAGTGATCTGTATTCTGAACACAAAAAATGCAAGTAAATTGATATTAGTAGGTGATAGTCGAAAAAGTGCTCTACGCATTACGGCTGAAAAGTGTTTTTATCGAACTCGTTTTAAAAAAAAAATATTGTCTAATTTCATGTTTCACGTTTATAATACGAACACATATACGAGTATATAAAGCCTGTCCAACACAAATGTGGTTAGTATAGTGTTAGTATAGATGTGAAATTATTAACTGCAATAAATTAGCTTTTTTGTAAGAAAGTAGTTCTGATAAGTACATATTTCAATTATCAAGATAGCAGGCGTGGCTCGTGCTCACGTCAGTCGGAGGTCATGACAATGATCGTAGTTCTTCGTATGCTCTCGTCAATTACGTTTCTATATGTTTATATGTTACGAAGTTATACGAAGAAGTTCGATCAATGTCATAGCCTCCGACTGACGTAAGCGGGAGCAGCGCCTGCAAGATATATGATGAAAATACTTCCAGCAATAGCTACATACAGGATTGAACCAAAATTACGAAAGTCACCATACGGCAAAGAAAGCAGAACACAAACTATTCAAGGTTGAAATGCATTAACATCTCAAATTTAACATTAGCTTTCTTTTCGTTATTCTAGATATTTAGTTAGTATAATATAAATATCTAAAACAATAAAAAAAGATGTTAAGAAGTTAAGATGCGAATGCACCGAAATTCCATAGTAAAAGATAAATCTGAATTTCGCATTTAAATTTGGATTTTCGCAAATATAAGCCTGGCCATTCTACAGTCCCCAGAATTTTAATTTTTGAAAATGATTATTGTAGGTAACCACCTTGCATACTAGGGTACATAAATATGGTAGATATACTGCTCATATTGTTACAATTTCCTTGTTGTACAAGTTGCTTCCTTGTATTGTTCGTATTCAGAAACATGATTAAGAACCATTGCTCACGAAAATGTCGGCAAATAATTCGCTTAGTAAAAAAAAATATTAATTCTTTCGATAGAGTAAGTTTGTATTAATATTAATTAGTCAATTCCTTATTTGATCCAAGGATCTAAGGATATAACTGGTCTCTTAGATAGGGCTTATGTTGCCTATTTCACACAATGCAAAGATTGTCTTTGTTGTCGTTTTTTTTTTTTGTTTTCATAAAGCACTGAAATAGAAAACTAAAGGAAATATTTGATACAAGTGTACATAAGAAAATTCTGTATAAATACTTTATATATAAGTGTATTTGCGATCAAAAAAAAATACAAATCCCAGGCTGGGCTTTCTAGGAAATAATGTATGCCCGTCACCTAAACCCGTAGAAAAAATAAAAATTCTCACAAAATATAAATAAACAAAAATTCTAACAATTCCAAACCTTAGTTCCAATAAATAAAAATTCTGGTAAAATAAATAAATATCCTAACAACATAAATAAATATTCTAGCAAAATAAATAAAAATTCAAAACAAAAAAAAATCCGACAAAATAAACAACAATCTAACTAAATGGGTAAAAATTCTGAAAAAATAAACAAAAGTTCTGAACGACACAAGACAGGTCGGATTTCCCAAAACTTTATGAATAGAACGGGCCTTGTTTTCAATTTTGACACAAGTTTTTTTTTTTTTTGATAATGTAAAAATTTTCAAGTTGACCCTAATTTCTTTAAAATAAATTCAGAGGAATGAGAAGTTTCCCTTATTTGTGTATATAAGCAATCATTCAGTAATTTTTGTGTTGGAGAAATCGTATTTATATCGGACGTTCATAAAATAAACTTCTAAACATTTTCTTTTCACGCAGTTCAGAGGAGAAGATCTTGATTTTTCGTATTTGATAAAATGAAGATTTGAATTGTGAATTGTTGTGCGTATTTACTTCTCTGATAGGCAACAACATATTAATAGCATTATGTTTTTTTTTTCAAAACTTTGTATATATGTATGTAATTTAATGAGTCTACCCTCGAGGAAAATAGAGAAAACTTCTTAAACTCAACCATTTCTTTCGCCAGTTGTTGTAGCATTGCCATACTAGACTGCAGCGAGTGCTAGAATAGCAACCGTAGAACAACGTTCCAACAGCATTTCGAACAAGTTCTAATAACGCCAGAGCGACCGTCGTAATTGGCTACCTGTTATATAAATTGGACAATACACCGTACCTAACTTTAATGGCAATACAACATAAACCGTATAGTTACATTGATTAATCGGCGTTTAACTGAAGTCTATATATTCCAGAGATTGAGAGAACAACGGAGCCAGCAGAGAATTCCATTTTGTATATGATTGTTCCATGCACACGGGGCTCTTTCATAATAATAATAACAACATAATCATGTCTGGAGCCGTGTTTATAGTGCAGTGAACTTGGGAAATGCGCCATGATAACTATCACTTTTCGAATATTTTTGTAATTATAAAAACATTAGCCATTATTGTTATTAAGGCGAATATGTGACGTCAGTAATATCGGCGCTACAGGTTATCATATAAACGCTCTACAAATTACTATCCATATTTAAACTCTTACTAGGTATTAGGCGTCTTTAAAAAGTCTCAAGTTGAATATATTAAATTACGGTGCAAAATCAGATATATTACAAAATTGTCATATTGCAAATTTGTTTTTGGGGAGGATGATCAACAGATGTCAATTTATCCTTTGAAAAGATTAACACATTGAGGATTCGGAAATATCACAAAAATTATTTTGAGTAATACTTAAATACCTCAAGTTTAAGTTTTAATGAAGACAGATTAATTTTCGAACGCTAATTTAAGGAATATTAATCATTTTACTATGATCTACATTGGTTGAGCATTCCGATCTCAAAACGATAAGATACAGTTAGACAGCTACACACAAACCAATTTGCAATAAACAGATCTTGGTTATTCACTTTCAGTATCATTATACTCTTTCCTCTCGTTAAGCAAGGTTAATTATTTATCGAACATTATTATCATCAATCACTCATTAGAAGAACTAAGAGACAAAAAGCGGCACTCAGGTATCACGGATTATGAATAACCGTAGTTCGTCACGATTACCTATTAGCTATTACCTTAGGCAAAGCTGCTAATCAAACTGAGGTTCGTGCTCTCATTAACTATTGCATTCTTTTGTTGCATCAAGGGAACAATTAATTTAATTTTTTATAGAGTTATAGGAATAATAAGCAAGTAAATAATGAATAAATCTCCATTACACCGGATAGTTATAAATGTCAGTTTGATAGATATGTTCTATTTGTACGTGACGCAGCAGGTAGAATACGTTGCCTTGCATAATTCACGGATACGTTCGCTAATGGCGAAAAATGCGAAAAATGTCATTAATCCTAAGTATTTCTCTACGGTCATAAATAATTTTACCATTATTCAAATCACGGATGTGTATTACGAGCAGACAATCATTTGCACCGACTTAATGAAACTATATTTAGATTATAATAATGAATCAGAGCCATTAAATTATTAACTGGATAATACGTGATACAAATGCATAATAATAGGTTAAAAGTGAATACGTGGGTAATAGCCACGAATGCATATAATGTGTAGTATGAATAATATGTTCCTGTTCATGTATTACAGCTGGTTGATCAAACTGATTTCGATTTTCTTTATTTGTTGGTGCAATTGGCATTCAAACTTCAAGATGCAAAAAATTAATATCCATAGACACAAAAACATTCATCGGATACAATTGGTGTTTACAGAAATAATTAGCAGTTGGACTTGTGTGCAAGTAAACGTAATCCTTGACACATACACTCTGGGTTAGCAGAAAATAGTGATGCCAAATATTACCAAACACCTCGGTTCTAATCTAAACATCTAGTAATTCTAAGATTCTGACAAAATAAACACTGGCAACGGGCAAAATCATATTTCTGTGTACACTGGAAGACTGTTTTGGTATGAGAAAAACGCATTTTTTTTCTAACTGTTTAATTGCCTGATTTCGGAGTACCACTGTATCCAAAGACTTGCATGACCTTTTAACTTTTGTAAATATCTGGAAAATGTAATAGATATTTTCTTTTTTCTTAGACATTAGGTAATTGGAAATGTAATATATAGTGTCATAGACAGCGTAAAATATTTTGAAAAATTAACGTGATAACGTAATAATGGGAGAGATGGCATGCCCAGAATATTTTTAATAATTTCTCTTCCTTTATTTATCTAAGATAAATAAAATGGCCCTCGATGGTGCTTGAAAAAGAAACATCGCCTTCAATTAAAATATATATCTTTCATTGAAATAATATTATTTTAACTGGAAGAAATGGTTGTTTTAAATATTCGAAAAGAAATATTTCTTTGTTTTAAAGAATATTTTTTCTCAATGTATCTATCTTTCGGCACATCGTCCTTGCTTCCATTCGTATCCCACATCATTTTCGATGAAACAAAAACCATAGTTACTCCGAGAAGGATAGATATATCAATACCTTTGTCAGTTATCTCAATCTTTGAATATCGTTTTCTCGGCTAATAGTCTAGTGGCTTGCACAATTGCCTATCAGTCATGAAGTCCATCGGTAAAATCTCACTCTGGTCAATTAGAATAACCGGTTTTTTTTATTAGGAGAGAGATTTGGCTCTGCGGGGGTGCCTGATAAGCATTCTAAATGCTTAGGCTTCATCTAATTCCGCAAAACAAAATTACCATACAAAATATGTAATTTAATTTTGCGGTTGAAAATAGATGCTCGCTTTATGATATATTGAGTGAAAGTTTCGGGATGGTCAAACATTTCGATAAACACACGAATAGAAAAACGAAAAAGCATGCCCTTAATCATTTCCAAAAATCTATCCCACGACAACAAAGTCGACCCTCCATTTCTACTCCCATTGGGAGGGGGGGGGGGGGGGGGCGTTATTGCAATTATTCGGATTCTACGTATCAAAATACGAAAGTTTTGTCTGATAATTTTTGTGAATTTTGGGGTATTACGTAAAACCATTTACTGCCTGCTTCTAAAGCGAACACACTTTATTTAGAGTTATTTGCGAAAAAATACCTCTTTTAATGATGTTTGGTTGGGGTGAGATGAGAAGAACGTACGAGGACGTAAAAGATCAACAGTAGAAAGAACTATTAACAAGTTTCCGGATACAGGCAGCGTTAACGATAGTAGAATCGGCATAATTGTAGGTATTTGGCCGGTAAAATTCCTTTTTGGGTGCGAGAGAACAAAACATAGTATCCTCAAAATTTGAATGGTTGGGCCAGAATACTAAATAATCGTCTGACAGGGCCATTATTCATAAATGGAAATCTCAATGATGAAAGGTATGCAGATATGCTTCGAGATGAAATAGTCCTAGCAATAGCAGAAATTGGTGGCAATAACTTGGAACATATTTGGTTTCTACAAGATGGTGCTGCATCAAATACGGACGAAATGTTTATAATTACCTAGATAGTTTTCTCTCATCGTTGGATACGACGACGAAGTGAGATTGGGTGACTTGCCAGATCACCAGATGTGACTTCTTTTGATTTTGTTCTCTAGGGTTATCGAAAAAATCGGGTATACAAAACTAAACCTGAGAATTTAGGTGAAGGGTGTCAAAGAATAATAGACGAAGCTGAAAATATTTCTGCAGAATATTTCAATAATACGACTAAATAATAAAATAATTAAATTATATATAATCATTAAAAAAAATCTTTCTATCATTGGCTAGCTTACTGTTAAGAAAGAAACTGTGAACAGTTTCATTATATTTATATTATGTGTTATAATATATTATAACATAACGCATAAAATTATTATGTGAATGGAATTGAATTTTGATTTCAGATTTTCATTTTTATTTGGGATTTAGATTTTAATTTTGGATATGTTTTGATTTGGAATGTTCATTTTGATTTTGGATTTTGCTTCAAAATTGTTTAAATCACTCCGTTGCGCGTTGGTGCGGGGTGCAAACAAGCATCCCGCAGGGAACACAAAACTACTACATTCTTGAAAATTTATATTTATTGTGGGTTACCTTCGACATCACTCCAGGAATCGTTGGGTACCTTCAAAACCAGTCGCAGAATCGTCAGTCACATTCAAAGACAATTAAGGTACCGTTGAATCCGATCAACTTCGGGTATCCTGAATACATGGTTTAGTTAGTTTTTCTAATTGATATTTCGACGGCTTCCACACTTCTCTTCACAATTTCACAAAAATTATTGCTTGCAAATTTCAGCGCCATCTGTTAAGAATTGGAAAAAACATTTCAGACGAAACTTTCGTAGAATCCGAATCTTCAACAAAAAATAGGAGTCTCTATTTAAGATTTCAAAGTTGCCGTCCTAGGGGTGGGGGTGTAGGTCGTGTTTGATATCTTTCGATAGATTTTAGAAAATGATTAAATCCGTATTCTTTTTTCAATTCTGTGTGTATTTCTCTAAATATTTGACGGTCCCAGAACTTTTGAAACACCCAGTATATAAAAGAATAGGCCTATATTGTTACAAGTTACTCGATATACATGATGTAAATATGTGCGTTTTATTCTACTATTTTTTTTTATCATACTTTCAAAATTAATTGGTAATTGACATAAAATGTGTAGGAATTTACCTTCTGCAAAACATTAATTCTCAGTAACAGCAACACAAACAGCATTAATTATTCCATTCATATTTTTCTACATAGTTTCAGTATGCACCTATAAGTGTAAAATATGATTAATTACATATTAGTTGCTTAAAATAGTTAGCAATGTATAATAAAGTTTAAATGGGCACTTAAAACCTCTCGAACAATGTTCGCATATTTACAATTTGACCTTAATTTTTTTCTAAATATACGCTTCGTATATGGAAACCGATTAATAAAAATGCCTTCGGAGAAAAAAGATTGGAACACAATCCTTTATGATGTATTGCATTTCAAGTCCTATAATTTTCACATCTTATCTCCGTCTCCTCGCCTCTGCTATAACGTTCCGTTGATGCCTCTTTGTCAATCACACCGCATCAAAATTAACTCTTTATTATGTTATTATAATACTTTCACATCACAGCAACAATAATCAGCAGACTGCTCCCGTTATGCGTGTCTTAACTGTTAATTGTGTGGTCCACTTCCAAGTACCAAGACGATTGCTTAAAAGAAAGAAAAAAGAACGTAGCTGACGCTAAATAATAATTACGTATCACGCATTATCATATTACAATTCATGAAGTTATGTATAGGCATCTCATTTATAAGGAGATTTTAGATTATAGATTTTAACGGCAGTAATTTGGAGCTCGTCTACATTTCGCAATTTCCTTTTTGAGTAAAGCGCAACTTGCTTAATTTATTTTGAAATACAGTTCACTAAGATTTTTTCTACCAATAAGAACCCTTTTAACATTTTTTGTCAAATGATTCAGAATCTTACAAAAACATGCGCTGGTTCAGAATAGTTGTTCGTTAGCACGTTAATTTCCACCTCAGCCCTAAAAGGAAGGCGAGATTTAAGCAAATGAAGTCTGGCGGCTGCGAAAATAATTTATTTCAGAGCACTCGATAATTTACACGGCCAGATCTACCGATGGTAAACGGGTTAAGGATCCAGTCTGACACTAACTGGTCTATTACTCATCCGCGTAATTGATGCAAACAATACTTGCGGTTTGACGGGCTAACTGTGTTTTGTGTGTCTGAAATCTTTGGCTCACACAAGCCAAGATATGAATCCTGTCTAGTCATGCCCGGTACATTAAAGAACCGTTTGCTTTTTTTTGCTCTCTGTACTGCTCGAATACCCGCTAGCCAGGAATTGGGTATTTGCAAATGATATAATAGTAAGGAAGGTATAAATAATTTTATTGTGAGTTGTCGATATCGTCAAATAAATTCGAATGAAAGCTTATAAATATGTATAAATTCTATAGGTTTGCAATTGAACTACAGGTATACATATGCCCTATGCGTGTACCGCAATTTGGACCTGAATGACCTCAAAATGTAGGCAGAAGCAACTAGATAGATAATACTATACCAATTGTCCGCCTGCGTCCGCATTATAGCGATCCTGTAGTGTAAGCGAGATACACAGAGGTATCCGTGCATTAGAACGGTAAAGAAGTATACGGAATATTCGACTGGATTACATTTTGCCAAGAAATCCACAATTCTACGCTGTCGCCGCACAGGCGGTTGAGCCGTCGCACACGCGCGTGTCAGATGCATTTTATATTTCGTCGGGAGAACTACTCGCTCGTAATATTTAATAAAACGCGTTGTTGGTAGGTAGATAACGGTTATTTTAAAAATGGAGTACTATACGCCGGAGCAAAAACTCTTCATGATTAAACACTTTTACGGTGGTAATTCCGGGCGAAGTAACTCGGGATTTATTTGCAGCTAATTTCCCCGAAAGTCAAATTCCCAATGCAAGCACCATTCGTAGGACCGTTAATCGATTTGAAACTACATTTTCTTTAGTAAATAATAAAAATAAAGTTGTTCCGGATAAGAATGTAAGCGATATAGAAATTCGAGTATGTGCTTTAGTTGAAGTAAATCTCACTATGTCATCTCAAAAAAATTGCTCGCAAATTAGGTATCTGTAAAACAACGGTTCATAAGATTTTACGTACTAATAAATATCGTTCATACAAATTTACAAGTTCACAAGTACTTCCTCCCGATTATTATTATCGCCGAATGGAATTTTGCGAAAAATGATAAATAAATATCACGATAACCAATTTTTTTTTAACAACGTATTGTTCACAGATGAAAAAAACATTTTACCTACACGGGCATCATAACCGCGCAGTTTGTCGTTACTGGTCGCGTAGAAATCTACAATTAAATATACCAACGCGAACGCAGTATCCACAGAAGCTAAATGTATGGGCAGGTATCATTGGAAATCATATAATTGGGCCTTTTTTCATTTGCGGTAATTTAAACGGAAATAGATACCTACAGTTACTTGAAAATAATATTATTCCGGCAATACGGGAGCGATTTAATATAAATGAAGTTTGGTTTCAGCAAGATGGTTGCGCAGCACACAATACACGCATTGTAACAAACTTTATAAACGCGGTTTTTGAAAACAGATGGATCGGTAACTCGGGCCCTATTAAATGGCCAGCGCGGTCCCCTGATCTAGCTCCAATCGATTTCTTTTTATGGCTCTTTTTACATAATACAATATACGGATACAGTGATCAACGGCCATCAAACCTAGAGGAACTGCGCGCGAGAGTTATTGAAATCAGTAATACTGTCACAGCAGATATGTTAACAAATGTTCGTCGGAATTTTTATGATCGGTTGGGTTACTGTTCTTATCAAGAGGGAGGTTTATTTGAACACTTAATAAAATAATTTACTTCAAATTTTATTATTGTTTAAGAATAATATTCTCTTTTAGCTAATTGCAGGTTTATTGCAATGTTGAATACAATTCTATTTTAAGAATTAAATATTTTATTTTCCATTATTTTAGTATTTTTAGATTTTATACTTGTTGAACAATATTATTTTAGTTTTTATTTTAAAGTTTAGGAGTTCTGATTATTTATTTTTGCTTTTTTATGTTGTTTATGAGGCTGTGATGAATTACTTCACTGACATGTTATCAGTGATTATCTGATCCTTCAAACAACTAAAAATATCGGGAACACACTACCTCTAACAGTGCTTTTTATTTTTCAGGAATAGTATTTTCTACCACATGTAATGTTATTAATCACTTATGCTATAACATAGAACTCTAAAAGACTTTGATTTGCCTATATGCCCCAATACATTTATACGTGTAACTTATAATACGTCCGCTATCGTTTGTAAATGCCATCCGCGTGCCGCTAAGTAGGCGTGGCAATTCAAGGTGGCACGCCCATTTATAGTCGACCAGTAGTTACTAATACATGCATCGTGCTATGAACGGTTGCCACACTGTATATGAACTTTTGAATTTTGTTTATAAAAATAGACGTAATTTTCAACGCAATGAACAATTCCATGCACATAATACCAGATCAAAGCAAGACTTTCGCGTCCCTAAATATTTATTATTCCTTAAATATCATGAAAAATTCCCGCAATGTTTTGGGTTTAAAACTTTTTAACGTCTTACCTCAGAAGTATCAAAATATAAAGTCGGTCAACACCTTTAAAAGGACCATTAAGAACTTTTTATTGTCAACATGCATATACTCCATCGACGAGTACTTTGACTTATGTACTTCGTGTATGTAAACTCAATGTATTAGATTGTATTATTTTATTTTCGACTTATCCTACACATCTTATGTAATGTATACAGGATCAAATATATTATTATTATTATTATTAAATCAATATATTGTACTTGTATGTCCATCTTGCATCAACATAAGAAGGGTACCATACATGAAATATTTATGTAAAATTGGCATTACTGAAAATTGCATATCTAATACAATTTAAAGTTTCACACCTTTAATTGCAGTTGGAATAGGAAAACCGTATGACATAACATTATATATAGTTGACAAAAATTTAGTAATACACCCTGTACTCCTGTCCGTACATAACATAAAAGGGATAAATTCAGAAATTGAATTCTCTTGGGTCAATTGGAAAAAGCGTGCGTCATCTTTTCAGTGCTGCACAAGCACAATATCCGGCGAGATAATCAGATCAGTGCTTCGACAATTTGCTTCAATTTTATATGATATCTTCGCTTACGAGTTCGTGGTCTGCATTTTCGCCTCTCCCTTTCATTTATCTTCTAAACGCCCGCTCTTCCTTTCTTACATCTGCCCATCTCTCTTTCTCTCCCTCGGTGTCTCTTGTTGCCATGAATTTTTCCAGTACCGTCGGCGTCGGTCGGATTTTCCAGTATCCTCTCGTCGACCAACGCGGTCCAGTTCGATACGGTTTATAATGCGCCTAACTTATTCATTGCACAATCGCTTAAATAATTAATGAAGCGCGGGGTCGGACAGGCAAGCAGGCGGGCAGGCGAACCTTTTAAAAAAAGGCCCCACTTTATCGACCACTCCCCGCAAATAGGTTGTTTTTTGTTTGATAACTCTGTTTGATGGGTTTTTTACTGAGGCAGTAGAATATAAATACGAAATTGCGTTTCGTGCGTACAACGTCAGTAAACGTGCCTAAATGGATCACATTATTTCATTCGTTCTCATTTTTTTTTCCATTTTGGAAATTAAGTAATATACTACAACACTGTTGTTCACTAACACAGGGTTTTTTTTTTTTTTAAACGTTTTTAAAAATATATTTCTCTAAGGGAGCCAATTTAAATGTTACACACACACTGTCAGTACATATTGTTTTGTTGCTAGTTAATATTTGTATATTGTTTTTATTTGACGCAAGATGACCCAGAAGAAAGAAAAAGTGAAGGAAAAGATGTAGAAGAACCAACACAACAGGAAGTGAGCGAAATTATTAAGAAATCTAAGAATGGGAAAGCCCCAGGAGAAGACGGGATAAATATGGAGCTGATTAAATATGGAGGAGAGGTGTAGCACGAGCATTTATATTTGCTCGTAAAAGAAATATGGAGCGAGGAGAAGATGCCTGTAGAATGGGCAAAAGGGAAGATTATAACAGCACATAAAAAATGTGACCAACAGATATGTAATAACTATAGGGAAATTACGTTATTGAATGTTGCGTATAAGACCTTGACATCAATTATCCAGGAAAGATTGGCGAGGAGAGTGAAACATATAGTAGGGCAATATCAATGTGGATTTATTAAAGGAAGATCAACACCAGATGCGATTCACATAGTTAAACAAATACTGGAAAAAACTTTACAACATAAGATACAGGTAGAAATGCTCTTCATAGACTTTCAACAGGCTTTCGACTCAATTAAAAGAAAGAAATTAATAACAGCATTAGAAGAATTGGGGATAGAGACTAAACTAAGAAACCTGATAAAAATGACTATGAGAAATTCAAAAGTTAGCATAGTAACACAAAAGGGTGAAACAAAGTACTTTTCAATCAACAGAGGAGTTAAACAGGGCGATTCACTCTCGGCAACTCTCTTTAATCTAGCGCTGGAATATGTGATACGGAATATAAACAAAGGGAACCTCAGAACGGGTGGAGGACAAATAGTTGCCTATGCTGACGACATAGTTATTATTGCAAAGCAAAGAAAAATAATGGCTAAAATGTTAGAGGAAATAGTAAAAGAAGGAGAAAAAATTGGGCTAAAGATAAACCAAAATAAAAAAATAGATTTAAGTACCTAGGAGTGATGTTGTCAAAAGACAGAGACAATAAAATAGAAACTACAGAAAGAAAAATGATTGTAAATAAAGCTTACCAGGCTAATAAAGAACTTTTAAGAAGTAAGCTACTTACAAAGAAAACTAAATTAACAATGTACAAAACATTGATAAGACCGACGATGACGTATGCAGCAGAAACAACGACACTTACAAAAAAAGACGAAGAGGACTTAAGAATCGTAGAAAGAAAAATATTGAGAACAATTCTAGGACCTGCGAAGATAGGAGATAATGAGTACAGAATAAGAAGGAATGATGAAATAGCGCAAGAATTGGGGGGGAGGACATAGTGAGAAGAATTAAAAGGCAGAGAGTAAAATGGCTGGGACATGTGTGGAGAGCAGGACCGGGAGCAGTAATATATACGATGCTAGAGTGGGAACCGGGAGGCAAACGAGCAAGAGGAAGACCAAAAACACGATGGTTGAAGGAGGTGGAAGAAGATCTAAGAGAGGCCGGATTTGACAAATGGAAGAAGAAGGTAGAGGACAGAAACTTATGGAGACAAATAGTGAGAGCGATTTAGATGAAGAAAATGGGGATTGATCCACCCCAATCTGAAATGGATCTAGAAAGCTTATATAAGCGGCACAACCCCACAAGGGGTGTTAAGCCATCATATATATATATATATTGTTTTTATTTAGCAACTCCGACACAGTTGAAATAGATACCACAAATGAATCTAGTTTTCCCATCAGCAGCTGCTAAATGGAATCTAACTCTATTAAAGTTATAACTAGAGCAGACCACTTTCCGGGCGCGCCCGATGTAGGGTGACTGTTTATGCATATTACTTTAATAGCAGAAAACTAAATGTATATTTCATTATTTCTGATAGAATAAATGTCTTTACTTCTATACTTATATCGGTAACAAGCTCATGTTGCGTCTCTATTCTATCGCATATTCTAGTATATTACGAATTAAACTTCCATACCGGCGCACATGGCGCGCACGGAAAGTGGTCTGCTCTAGTTATAACCAATAATGTACAGGTGTAAATTCTTAGCTAATATTTGCCACTTCGTACACTAAGACAAGATTAACACGAAGTAGGTATCCAATAAAGCATTTCTGGTTAAATACAGTCAAACAAAGATCTTTGTTAAAATAACAAATTTTTAATGTCGAAATAATTAGGTTGATTTATTTAATATTCTTTGTATTGTTTTACCAAACAAGTAATTTTATTTTAAATCTTTAGATTTGTTAAGCCATATAATATTTTCATTTATCTCACCTATGTTGAATGTAGTAAAAAATTGATTTAAATAAAAAGCAGAAATAATAATAACAATAATATCAATTTATTGACATTATACGATACAGTCAACCCTCCTATAACGCGGTACTCTCAGAACGCGGTTTCCATATAAGGCGGAGCTGAAATTGCGACAGCCCTCCCATAACGCGGTACTCTAACAGCGCGGTTTAGGTTCAACAGAATTATATTGGAAAAAGCTACCATCTAGGACCTTCATTCTGAAAAATCAAAGGCGTGCTCAGGGGTTTAAACTTTCAAAAGAACGTATCACCCTTTATGTGTGCAGCAATCTATCAGGGAGCCTGATGATAAAACCAATGACAATAAATCGTTCTTCAACTCCCCGTGTAATGAAAAACATTAATAAGACCTAATTGCCTGTATTCTGACGATCTAATAAAAAAGTTTACATGACTCAAGATTTATTTAAGGATTGGTTTTATAATTGTTTTATCCCGGCAGTGGAAACCTATACGATGGAAAAAAATTTGTATTTCAAAGATTTATTGGTTCTTGATAATGCTGGTTGCCAGAACATAGAACTGGATCATCCAAATGTGAAAATTATCTTCCTTCCTCCTAACTGCACGTCATTAATACAACCTTTGGACCAAGGAGTCATTCAAACTTTAAAAATGTACTACACACGCCAACTTTTCCAAACCAATTTCGACAGATTAGAGAATAGTGAAAATAAAACTCTTACTCAAGTGTGGATGGAATTTTCTATTTTAGATTGTATTAGAACCGTGTCATCGGCTTGCGCGGATATTAAACCATCAACGCTTAATGCGTGTTGGAAACCTCTTTTACCTCAAATGGTTCAGATGATTCTACAATTTCACTCCCAGTTACAGAAACAGCAAACATTGCTTCTCGTTTAAGCGATGAAGAATTTGCAGTAAACCATCAGGATGTAAGAGAACTAGTACTCGGGGAAGAAACTTTAGATGAGGAAGAACTGATGGAATTAATTGATGCACCCACCTCAAATGCATTAGTAAACGAAAATAAGGAAAACGAATGGGTGCCAAATCTCGATTTACAAGATGTGAAAAAAAGGCTAAATTTGGCTAAAGAATTAGAACTTCATTTCATTCAAACTGATCGCTCAACGGTGCGTAGCGGAAAAGTTTAAAAGAGAGTTAAGAAATTGCTTAGCTCCCTATAGAGAGGTTTTAGTGGAGTTAGAAGAAAAAGCTACAATCGAAAACCAATGTGAAGAAGAACCAAGTGAGGAAGACATTTTGCCCATTAAAAGAAGACGAGTTAGGCGACTCATATTTGACAGCGAGAATGAGTGTTGAAAAATAAATAATGTTACAAAAGTCTTTCTTGTTTTTGTTGGAAAACAGTCTTTTAGTTTAGTTTTTGTTTCATTTTTTTATTAATCCTTATATGAACTCTTCAATTCCATAAAAATAATTTATAATTTATCTTGTCTTTTGTATTTATTGGTTTCCATATAACGCGGTACGAATGATGTGATTTGTACTAATTCCGAGTTTCTTATAGCGCGTAGAACACGCTACAAATTAGCCTGGTTTATGTGGTTAAATCCAAGTTTCTTATATCGCGGTTTCCATATAACGCGGTACGCACTCACCGCGTTATATGAGGGTTGACTGTACATGGTTTGTTTATATACATGTCAAATAGACCAAATCACCGTAAGGTTTTGGTTAGGATATTTAAATAAATAAATAAATAATGGGCTTTATTGTCATGAAAAATTATAAATTAATTTTGTGGGCAAAGCAGAGTAAAGAGTGATTAACAAATTTAATAAAAAAGAGTACATATACAACAAACATAGATATAAAGTGTCGGATACACTAAGTCATCAAAGAATAAACCAGAGAAATGCGCTGCCCGCACAAAGAAAGAAAAGGAAAAATAAAAGTTTGAAAGGAAACAAATTTAATGTTCCCCCCCTCCACAAAAATTGCTAACAATGTAAAGAGGTTGCTGAAGAAGATATGATGAATATATTTTTGGTATCGATTTGAGTTGGATTGGGAGAAGGTAGAGCTTGATGATTCCGTCGTAGAAGATTGAGTTTTTAGTTAACTCTGTACTGGGTACAGGTAAGAAAAGACCAAGTTCCAAGCGTCTTGTAACGTAGTTATGAACAGGTCTTTTGGGTAAATCACTAACATGTTACGAATTAGTAAGACAGATTCTAGGATGAAGAGTGCAGGGAGGGTCAGAATTTTATAGTTTAAAAAGTATCGTCAGCAGTGATATCTAGTCCCTAGTTGAAAAATAACTCCAAATACATTTAACAGCGTTTAGTAGTTGAAATAAGAATAACCCTGATATGGGGAGAATATAATATGCAATAAATACATTTAACTGCGTTTGGGAGTTAGATATACAAATATCCGTGGCGGAAATAATAAGAAGGGTGTTTTCACCGTGTTGAAGTTAAAATAAAACGGAGGACATTGTGAGCCTCCGTTTCGGTAGGGATTTTGCCCGAAAGTGATAAAATGCCCACCGTTTTGTAGATATACAGCTCTTTTCTCTACATAAAGCATTCCGAATCGGAGACTCTGTATTTCACTCCGCTATATTTTTACCTGTGTATATTTTCAGATATTTACGCAAAAATGTATCTCTTAACACCCTTATTTCTATGTACTATAGCGAAATCCAATCACGACTGCAATATGGGATGACTTTGTGTGGAACATCATCAGCCTCCAAACAAGTATTCATTGCACAAAAATGGTGCTAAGAACCATTGTAGTTAGTTGCAAACCACACAGACTCGTGCAGACCTATCTCCTTTCGTCTGAAGATTATTCCTTTGGCAAGTTTATATATTTTTGAAATATGTACCTACATTCACTTAAACAAGACGATGTTTAAAACTAATGCAGAAATGCATAGTTACAATACTAGGACGAAAAAGGATTATACACCGACCACAATACCCTCTCCAGTTAACCGACATTGGACCAAACAGTGTTGGTATTAAAAATTACAATAAAATATCTATTGTCGTCTGTACTGATACTAGGAATAAAAAGTTTAAGTTTAACTTATTGCAATATCTAACGTTATTATTATTATTATAGGCGAATAATGTTTATTATACCGTATTGTTAACAGAACTTCAACGACTTATAGATATTCATTAACATTAAAATTTGAATATGCGTTACCGTGAGAAATCTCAATGTCTGAAATGTCAAAATAATTAACATGAAACTGAAATTACTTGTGAAAGCATCAAAAAAACAAGCGTAGGTACGCTAAGCAACCAAACTGACTGTACATGTACTGATTTTCAGTATTCGTTAAAGTGTTAGATAAATTAGACGCTGCTATTGGATACCTACCTTTCTAATTAAAATATGGCAAGTTGACCACAAATTCAACGCCTTCAGATACTGTTCGAGTGATGAATATAGACTTTTTCGAAACCTAGTTACTAATTGATTTTAATTTTAACAGGCTAAATTAAAGAAGCAATTTATTGCAAGAATTTGCAAGCACTTACACGAATTTTACTTTCTTTGCAATATCGAACAACCCGTGCATGAATACTCTTCTTAGAGTACTTACAATTAGAGATATTTCGATGTCAATGTACTTTGCATGAAGGTACAATTTAGTTATTTAAACACTGGTAATTGCACAGTGTATTTAGAATTAAAGTCTTTTATAGGCCCTAATTAAGAAAATAAATTTGTACATAGGCCAAATGAATGAGAATATAGCATGTCACTACTTTCGATTAGGTTCCAATAAATTATACGGAGGGAAATATTCTCTCTAATTTTCTATCCACTTATTTAATCTCGAGTAGCCGAAGGTATAATGGAAAGCTGTTTGTATTAAACGAGACACGCTACAATCTACGTAAATCTAGTAAACAGCGCGTCGCCATTAACGAACGCACTTTTAATTGAAACCTAAACATAAGAATGTCCCGATCATTATATTACCGTACACCGTTTCTTTCTATTTTTATTCCCGGTATACGTTTCCGCAATAGACAGGTATCCTACACTAACTACCTTCACGTATGCATATATTGTACGCGTTTGTTGTTCGGTTAAGTAATTTGCAATTCCTCTTTGCGTCGTAAACTTGAACAATAATTATTATTGAATTAGCGAGCTCGTATTCTCCACATTCCCTACCGGGTGCGAAAAATTTTTGTATGGTCATTTAAACGTAATTAATACGTCGAATTCGATAAACGCTCACACTCCTTTTGAATTAATTCACATGGGAGATATTGTAAATACCTAGCCGAATAAAATAAACAAACCTGTTGTTTTTCACGGAACAATAATACATACATTCTTAATGACACTTTCTTGCACAACTGTGTGTGAATTCGTTTACGCAATTACCATGAAAATGCGAAATATGAAGTTGTAAAATATATTCGTTCGTTTTGAAGGATGTTTTAAGAAATTAACAAGTCGTAAAGTCATTAGGAAGATATAAATGTGCTTAAAATGGTGATAATAACATAACATACGCAACACAGTGCGAGTTTCCGCCATTCCATCATTAGCTTCATACAAGAGTAATATAAAAAGGTGAAGTTTAATAAATACAGACGCAGTAGAAATGATAATATTCATTCCAAAGTATAGGTGAAGCAATACAAATTC
Source organism: Cetonia aurata (assembly GCA_949128085.1). NCBI lineage: Eukaryota > Metazoa > Arthropoda > Insecta > Coleoptera > Scarabaeidae > Cetonia > Cetonia aurata. Next base: position 9,458,885 of record OX421885.1, read on the forward strand.
ACTAAATTAAATAAATTACTGGTAAAACATAATTTATGTTGATAGTATGCGAAATTATGCAAAAAGAGAGTAATAGAAGCAGAAGAAGAAAATCAAATACTGAAAGCTGAGAGAAACTATGCAATAGTATTATAAAATATATGCAGATTACAGAATTTTTGAGGTATTTATAGATATTCTACAAATATTCGTTGGATATAATGCATGAAGAACATATGTTAAATGGGATATTGTTTAATAAATCCCAGATTTCGTCAGTTATAAGTTAGTAGATCATACGCAATCTAACGCAAACCATTTTCGTTTGCAACTTTTTACCTTAAAAGAACTGATAGCAGTTTTAAATAGTACAGAAAACCCTGTTCCGGGATTCGAACATATTAGTTATCCTATGTTAGATTATTTACCGCATAACTTCAAGGCATATTTGGTAGAAATATATAATGATTCTTAGCTCAAGGAAGAACAGAGACTACTAAATAAGGTAGCAGTGGTCTTGGAAACCACATAAGAATCCGTGCAAGAGATCCCCATTCTGACAGATCTATAACTATTGTGTTGTACATAGTACGTATCACTAAAAATAAGCTTTAATGGTGGCTAGAAACTGCTAACATTCCTTTAATTTGGCAATATGAATTTCATAAAGTTAGGAACACTATTAGTGCCCTACCAGAGTTGACTACTGATGCATACTTCAATTTTTCTAACAATAAGACACATTTGTTATATTTCTAGATCTCAAAAATGCGTGCGGATGTATTGATCTAAATGTCTTAACAAAGAAACTAATTGGTGTAAGACTACCCTCTTCCCTAAAGACTTTTGGAAGGCCCAAAGTTTAGACCACGCTATTGGGTAATATATTACGATTTAATAATAATGTATATTTTTGTTGACTTCCACGAAGTATTAACATTGTCAGAAATAATAACAAACATAAATACAAATACGTATATACATAGATACGTTAAAATACATTACTAAAGTACTCACTGAACTCATAATACGGATTTTGTAATAAGTGTGATTTTAGGGAGGATTTGAAGGTGCACAGATTGTTGATATTACTTATTTTAGGTGGGATCTTATTATATACTTTGACACACATATAATAGGGACCTTTTTCATACAGAGTGGTTTTATGACGGGCCATACTCAAGCTATTAGAGGATCGCGTCTCCATATTAGAATACACTTCGTTATTTGTTGTAAATTTGTGTAGGTTAGTTTTAGTGTATATGGCAGAAAAGGATATATATAGATTAGTTATTTCTTTTTTCATGAGTTAGCGGCTTATTTTCATATAATGATTTGATTGACTAACAACATGTTTTTATAATTTTCAAGAAAATGTAAAAAGTTTATAAAATAATTTTAAAATGTCCTTGTGATTGTCCTTAAATGTATAAAAATGTGAATTATAAAAAAGAATTTTCTGAAGAAGACAACAATAAATAGATTGTCGAAACGTAAATGAAGTGTTTAATTAATTGATTAAAAACTTCAAATCATTATATAAAAATAAACCGCTAACTCATGAAAAAAGAAAAAAACATAAAATTACATTAACGGCTACGAACAAATCCCCATCAAATAGATTAGTTACTGTCATAATGCGATGTTGCTTAAAGTAGTCTCTACACACTAAAAGATATACGCAATTCCTACGGAAAATTCCAGTCACGTATAAGGTAAAATTGCCAAAAATTGGGAAATTTACTAGAAAACTCTAGGTATATTTTCTAATTTTTGGTAAATTTACCTTATACATGACTGGAATTTTCCGTAGGAATTGCAAATATTTTTTAATGTGTGTGTGTTGTTCTGGTTAACTTGAACATAGCCCAAATTATTGGCTTTTGGGCAATGAATGTTTTTTTTTTGAATCGCTACCATTATACCAAAATATAATTCCATAATTCAGTATGGATTGCACGTAGGAATGGTAAAATAATTTTACGTTGGTGAAGCTTATTTGGTCACGTATATATCGAATTAGGTAGCATGCGCTATTCATCTTGCTTAGCACGTGATTGAAATGAAGGGACCAATTTAACTTGTCGTCTAACCAAACACCCAGCATTTTAGTTTCTTTAAATTCTGTAAGTTTTTGCCCATTAACGTTAGCACCAATTGAAATATTATTTGTATAACTTATTTTCAGGGCAAGTAAATGTCATACAATACGCCAATAACATGTCTTCACACTAGTAGTAAATGTTTAATCGAACTCACCTTCAGTATGTCCAATGCAAATATGTAATAGGCTACAGGAATTGTAACAATACCGTGTTATAGGAATTGTAACAATACCATGTTATACCATACAATTGGATTCTCACAAAAGCAATGTATTCTTCCCTATACCAAGAAACCTATCTATAGATGATACAAAATTTAATCAAGTTACTTTCTAAATTCAGCCTAAATTAATAACAAGTTTAAATGGACTAAATATATCAATGATATCTCATTGATATATTTAGTCATATCAATAATATTTCATTGATATATTTAGTCATATCAATGATATTTCATTGATATACTTAGTCCAGAAATTTGTAGTACAGTATTATGAGAGTATTATGATGTACTGTAGTAGCTTTATGAATATCCATAAAGCTTGTATAAAATCTATTCTAAATCATGCTTGCACAATTCCAATACCATTAGATATCATTCATAAGAAATCTTTGCGATTATGCGTTGGTGCTATGAAATCCATAATTTACTTGCCAGAAGAAGCTAGATGCTTTATTTTTGAAAAGAAGATATTTGGCCGCAAAGTATGTTATTACGTTAGGATAAAAAAGTATGTTATCAATTATGATGAAAATAAGCGCATTAAACCTGACAAATACATATTGGGAAAAGAAGGGGTCGCTAATTTTGAAATTTTCTTTCCTATTTGCGACCAAAGAAGAATAGTGTTTATATTCCTGTACAGCACTTAGCATTTGGCTTTATTCATACCATCAGCCTTACGGTATCGTTTTTTCCCTAATTCCAATGGACCACCAAACCATGTCCTACAAGTGTTCACTTCTTTTAGGTACACACTGAAGAAGGCATTAGTTATTTACACAGATGGAGCGAAAAGCGCAGAGAGACATGGTTGTGCATCCTATGTCCGCAGTAGTGGAACACAGGTGGTTGCCGTTTTCACCACAAAAACAGTGCTTATTCTGAAAGCCTTGAATTTTGCCACCAATTTATCCATAAACGTCGGGTTCGGCCAGTATTGTATATTGTTTACAACATGGAAAACACTCTCTAAGTATGCATTCTAGTGTTATAGATATCATGTGAGTTGAGGGTAGCCTAAACCACGTCTTTCTTAAATGTTGCCGATTGAAGGGTAGCATTGATCAGCCATAGATAGATAGATAGATAGATAGATATTTTTATTGTGTGAGACAACAATTACAGCTGTATACACTCGTCAAAATAATGTAAAATATAAATTTATTTATATATATATGTATAATACCTAGGTTTCTATCTGTTTTGTCAAGCCTAAACGATAAACGGACGACAAACTTATTAGTTTTCTAAAACAACTTCGTGCTAACGCAGTCGACAGAACCATATTTAAAGTTTACTGCTTGGAAAATGAGATTTGATCCCACAGGCCAAAAACTCAATAAAAATGGAACGGACTTAAGCATAACAAGAAGAGCATATAATTGATCAATGTTGTCATGCAAGAACATTCAAGAAAGATGTGGTTTATGCTACCCTCAGGATTAAGAAAAGATTTATATATTTCTATTCAAAATTAACTATTTATTTTCATAAGGTTGTTATTGACGTTAATGATAGTTTTGCATGGGACTAAGTGAAAAAATAGTTTTGGTCAGGAATGGGCTAATTATAAGTTGATTACTTGTCATGTAATCCAGCCGTCCAAATTTTAGACAACATTTAGTTATTAAAAATACTGCATTATACATTTATTATTGTGTCATGAAATGATTCTTCTACAGTAATTTCACTTCGCTTTGTGTAAATAGAATTACCATAAAAATTTGTTTTTTCGCATTCCTCGTGTTATATTATTGGTAACATATCGCCTGTCCTCCAGAAAAGTAACGTAAGAATCAAAGGTTTTAAGTTGCAATGCTATTTGAATTTATTTTTTTATATTTTGATTTATCAGCAAAACATGTTTATTTACTTTTTACAGCCAAATTACACTCACAGGAACATGGATAACATCAATGAAAAGCTTACTGGTTTCGCCCAAGGTTACGTTCTTTGACTTGTGTCGGCTTTCTTTTGTACCTGTAAGCGTTAGTTTTTAATATTAAATATTCAATATTATTCACATAACTATGCTTCCTCATTTCATTCAAAGATCATGCATGTTGAGATGTGTATGCTATGAGATTCTAAGCAAAACATTATTAATCAACTATTTCTATAGAAACACAATTCTTACAAGCTGCATAAGGAAATGGATCTTGAGTTGGCCTATACCTAATAGCAGCATATTCGCATTAAAGCAATTTATTATAAAAGCTGAATGTTTTAACGGTAAAATTACCACATTAAGCGCACAGCTTAGGGAAGATTTTTATAAGGCTTTCGCCGTTTCTCGAAGATAAACGGTTGAACTTTGCTCTTATGGGATTTGCACCTAAGTAATATATTGTGTTTATTTTATCTTGACAATTAAGAAACAAGAGTGGATAATGGGAAAAGATGCATTAGGTGTTTAAAAGAGTAACTTAGAACTGTAATATAAAAGCAAAGCAAAACAAAAATTAAAAATTTATTTATGGTGATGTTTGCAGCATGTCTGGAATAGCAAAGGTGAACTGTAGTTCTAATTCGTGAAAAGCTTTTAAACCTATTTCTGAATTTAATCATGACAGATTCAGTATTTAAATAAGGACTAGGTATTTTAAGCGAGCTTTTCGCATAAAACGAAAGCATCATATCCAAATACCGATTGTATATTAATGTGGCATAATTTGCTTGCATTTGAAGAAAATTGCTAGTTTATTCCTGTTCGGGACTACTAATTTGTAGACCGATGCGCCGGGGAGAGAACACAGAGAAAGGGCTGAATTGTTTTAAGACGTTTATTTTCAAATAATAAAGTCAGTATTTACAATATATACATAACATATCATATAATTCTCTCTCATAACAATAAAAAGTATTTTCAGTATTCCGTTTGACGTATATTGCTATACGTATTGCTGTGACAATTATGAAAATGTGAATTATATATAATTAAATTACTGCTTGTGACCAAAAGTCTGAAATTTAATTATTAAGTTGAGCGCCAACTCTAAAATCGAGTAAAAATTGCTTGAAGAGCATGGGATTCAAAATCCCAGTGGTCACCTTCTGAAGGTAAACCTTAAGAAACTGAAAGTGGGTGAAAAATTTACCACGATTTGGGGAAACAAATTAAAACAACAAATTTTGAATTTTGAACTTAATTCGAACTTTAATAATAAAAAATGCAAATAGGAAGAAATTTAAAACCTTAGATTAATTAAAATCCAGGCTTAAAAGAAAACTCCCTATATTTAACGTGAAAATAACAAAATTAAGAAAATTTAGAAATATAAAATTTTATACACCACGTGTAAATCGCAAAATGGCGTTCTCAGGTGAACGTCTTTAACTTTAAATACTTAAAACTGCTCAATTGTCATCAGCTATTAAAAAGCAAGGTAAAAATACCTTCAAAACATTGAACTACTATCACATCTAATTGAAAAGGGAAAAGAATGAATCAAAAATTAATTAAATATCAAATAAAAAAAAAATGAACTCTCAAAAAGTAAAATTAAATCAGCTATAACTAACTATTTGGAATTCCAAATATAATACAAAGAAAATTAAGTGAATTGAGTGTAAGATGCCTCTACTAAGGTTAGATTTGTAAAAATCAAAAATGACACGCGGAAACAAAATGTCTTCAATCGACATAAATTTACAGCGCTCAGGAAAAAGAACTCACCTCGGCAGAGTCACCTTGTACACTACCTTCTCTCTCCCGCAAGCGAGCAATCGCCGGCCCAAGAGAAGCGCACGCAACAGCGGCGATCTTACACGGTGACATGACTTAAACCAGGCAAACAAACATATAAAACAAGAAACTGAGCTAAATGAAAATTACAAAGCGGTAAAACAAAACTAAAAATGATATTAATAAGAATTTTTCAACATGTTTCAAAGTAACTTAATACTAACTTAACTTTTACGAAAAATTTAGTGTCTTTTAAAAATCTTCTTGAAACAGCTGACTTGGACGAAGGGGTCAACGCACTCACGCACAGTTTTTCATCCCCTTTTTCCACAGCAGTATGTTAGTATTTGCTACAGTTTGTATACATGTGTATATGTGTTGGACCTGGTATCCGACGTTGGCTGAGTGCAACCGTTGAAATATACGCACGAAGCGCCGAACGGTCACCGAATACCTTTCCAACTTCTCTTCGTGCTCAGCCCTCTATATAAGCGACGATGACAGGGACTGCAGTTCGTGAGTCACAGCCCGCAGTATACGAGCTCGTTGCTTGTCGATTCACGGCCGGCGGCTCGGCTCTAGGCATCGGCGGTTTTCGGCGCAAGCGCGGCGGCTGCTTCGTTGCCTTGTGCATCGCGCGCTGTCGAATGGAGAAGTGACGGACGGCAACGGCGTTCGGGCTTCGACGATTCCTCGGACTGCGGAGCGCTGTCGGATGATGATTTGAACGCGTACCACGATTGCGAGGCGGCAAACGGGCGACGGTACACTTTTCCGGCCGTAAGCACTTGGCGCGGCACGCTCGCGTAAGAATGTTCTTAACATAACCGCCCCCCTTGAAGGAACCGCCTTCAACACTACACACTTCGAATAACGAACAAATTGTCTGTCTTTGAAACACGATGATTAACACGACTCGCACAAAAAAAAAAGAAAAAGAAAATTCATTGCAAATATTGTTGTCGGCGCACTTACTGATTGTCTATAGGTAACGCGCACAACTTTACCGCGGGTCTCTTCATTTCTCCTTGTAGGGTTGACACCGTAGCAGCTCTCACGACGCCATCAGGTCCTGGAAACACCCTGATGATTCTTCCAACTAACCATTTGCTTGGTGGACCTTGGTCATCCTTCACGACTACCAACTGGCCGGGAGTTAGTCCATTTCCATTCCTTCGTTGCCACTTCGTCCGCTGTTGAAGTTGATTCAGATATTCTTGGTGCCATCTCGTCCAAAAGTGGTCTCGCATGAATTGAATGTGTTGCCAACGGCAAAGGGAATTTACTTTAAGATGGGTTAAAGTAGGTTCAGGAATTGTTTCTGAATTGTATCCCATTACAAGGTGTGAAGGAGTAAGGAATTGCAAATCGTTTGGGTCGTTAGATATTGGAGTAATGGGTCTTGAATTAAGAATACCTTCTATTTGGACCAGAAGGGTATGCATTTCTTCGTAAGTCAATGTCGTCTTTCCAATTACTCGATTGAGGTGCAGCTTAACGGACTTCACAGCGGCTTCTCAAAGACCTCCGAAGTGGGGTGATCGAGGAGGAATAAAGTTCCATTTGATTTCACTATTGGCTAAGTAGGCTTGGATCTCTTCCTTGGTGATTTGAGACTGTAATTGCTTCAATAGTTTCCTCAATTCCGTGTTTGCACCTATGAATTGAGTACCATTGTCGGAATAAATATTCGCTATCTTGCCTCTTCTGGCGACCATTCGCTTTAATGCCGCCAAAAATGCTTTCGTTGATAGATTTCCAACTAGTTCTATATGCAGTGCTTTGGTTGCAAAGCATACAAACACAGCACCATAAGCTTTTGTGACAATGTGTCTTCTTTTCATACTTTCCCGAATATATACTGGGCCAAAATAATCAACTCCCACATTTTCAAATGGCTTAGCTGGTGTCACTCTATGGGCTGGAAGGTCACCCATTATATAATTTTCCGAAGTTGGATTGGCCTTAAAACAGACTACGCATTTTCGTATATGTGCCTTGACAGAACCCTTTAGCGATAGAGGCCAGTATTTGGTTCGGATAGCTGCCATTGTTTGTTGAGTTCCAGCGTGTAATTGCTTGAGGTGCTCACTCTTAATAATTAAGGTTGTGAAAGGATGCTTGGCTGGCAGAAGTATTTGATGTTTTCCATGGAAAGGAAGGTTGGAGTTTCGCAATCGACCACCCACCCTTATTAAACCATCTTCGTCCAGAAAAGGATTTAAACACATTATATTACTAGAAGGATGTAATTCCTGTCCCTTCTTTAGCTGTGTATATTCTTTGAAATAATGCCTCTGTACTTCTCTGGTTAGTACGAGCATTGCTTTGGCTAGTTCCGCTGTGGTCAAATGTCCACTGCTACTAGGTTCCGCTTCTTTAGCAATTCGGGCTTTGATATTTCTTGTAAATCTCAAGCAATATGCCCCTACTCTTTTCAGCTTATTTAAGTCTGAATATCGTTCGAATATTTGGAACTCCTCTGTCAGATTCGTTGTGCATATTAAGGTTTTTACTTCGGGCAGTTCATTCACAGGAGCAAATTTGGAAGCTGGCCATTTCTCTGCGGAATCTTGTAGAAAACTTGGCCCTTGCCACCACACTTTATTGTTCCTTAGCATTTGCAAAGAACTTCCTCGGGATACTACATCAGCGGGGTTTTGTTTTGTGTCAACATGATGCCATTGTAGAACATTGGATAATTCTCTTATCTCCCCAATTCTGTTCGCAACGAAGGTTTTTAGTGCTTTTGATGAGTTCAGCCAAGATATTACGATCGAAGAGTCAGTCCAGTAATACACTCTCCGAATGGGTATTGCTAATGTTTGCATTAATCTGCTCACAAGTTGTGCTAGCAGCAACGCGCCACATAATTCCAAACGTGGTAGTGTGATTTGCTTGATAGAAGCGATTCTCGATTTTGAGCACAATAGATGAGAAGATATGGCACCATGTTTGTCTACTGTTCTTATATATACGCAAGCTCCATATGCCTTTTCACTTGCATCGCAGAAACCATGTATCTCAAAGTACAACGGGTTCTCTACGGAAATGACATGTCTTGGAATTTCTACTTCAGCTATCTCATTTATTTCTTGAGCATACTCCAACCACATTTCTTCGACATTCATCGGAAGAGATTCATCCCAGCTTATGTTTAATTTCCATATCTCTTGCATTAAGATTTTGGCTCTCACAGTAAAAGGACTGATTAAGCCCAAGGGATCAAATATTTTGGATATATGCGAAAGTACATGTCTCTTGGTGATACCTTTTTTCCCTGCAAACTTGATCGCTGAATATTGCAAAGAGTCGCTTCTGGTATTCCATTGAAGACCAAGTGTATTGACGCCATCACCTTTGTCCCACTCCAACACAGTATGGCTGCTGCAAGACTCTGGTATAGTTTTTAAGAGTTCTAGGCTGTTTGATGCCCATTTCCTCAGTTCAAACTTTCCCTTTTGTAGAACAGTGCTTACTTGACTAATGATTTCTTTCGCTTCCGCCAATGTGCTTGCTCCAGTTAATAGGTCATCTACATAGAAGTCTCTGAGAATTACTTTTGTTCCTAATGCATAGGCATCTTCTTCTGTAAGTGCTGTTTGTTGCAAAGCTTTGATAGCTAGGTAGGAGGCGGACGCTGTTCCATACGTCACCGTTGTCAGCTCAAAAGTTTGAATTCTCTCTTCTTCAGACTTCCTCCAAAGAATTCTCTGAAATGCCATGGACTTTTCGTTCATACGAACTTGTCGATACATTTTGGCTACATCTGCTGTTAATACATATTTATGCAATCGGAATCTGCAAATGATATCAAACAGATCTTGTTGTAGTTTAGGCCCAACCATCAAAGTGTCGTTTAATGATTTTCCGCTCGTTGTTTTTGCGGAACCATCAAACACAACTCGAACCTTCGTGGTGAGACTATTTTCTTTTATAACCGCGTGATGTGGGAGGTAAAAATGAGGTTCGTTTCTTTCAGCGTTATTTACGAGTCTCATATGCCCCAGTTGTAGATATTCATTCATGAAGCCAACATATTCTTGTTTTAGCGTAGCATTCTTCTGGAATCTTCTTTCTAGCGAATCAAATCTCTTTACTGCTTGCTCATACGAGCCTCCTAACGAGCTTACATTTTCTTTGAATGGGAGTGAGACTACGAATCTCCCGTCACTTTCTCTCTCTGACGTCTCCGCAAAATGAAATTCACAATTGCTCTCCTCCTGCGAATGCACTTGCCTCTCGGCAACGGTTTCTATTTCCCAGAATTTCTTTATATTGCTGTTTAATGACTGCAAGGTTGATGCATTGCATATCGTAGACGTGTTTGGTGATGTCTCAGGTACCATGAGCTTTCCAGCAATAATCCATCCAAAAAGCGTCTTTTGTAGAAACGGTCCGTCTCTGTGTAGCTTTATTTGTCCAACGCACAGCAAATGATAAAATATTTCTATTCCTATTAACATATCAATATCCTTTGGTATATTGAATTCTGGATCCGCTAATCTCACGTTCTTAGGCACTTGTAAGTGTTCGCGCGGAATGTGCACTAATGGTAGCTTTTCGGCTATTTTCTCAAGTATCAAGCAGTTGATAGTGCGCTGAAATCCATTGCATTTCGATTTCACATCAACATTCACTGAATGGGGTATTTCTTTCCTGCCTTGATTTATTCCGCTCAATACAACATTTGCGTGCCTCTTCGGCAAACGCAGAATTGTAGCCATTCGGTTGGTTATTAAATTCGATTGCGATCCAGAATCAAGCAACACTCTGCAGTTGTGCTTACGTCCTCTTACATCGCTGACATTTATAACTGCCGTAGAAAGCATCGTGTAAGTGTTTACACTGTTGCTGCTGTGCGTTGATACTGACGTCGAGGTTCCCGCTCGGGGTGAAGGAAACTTCGTCGGCCCGTCAGAATTCTTAAAATAATGTAATAAGCTATTGTGTCGCTTATCGCAATGCTTGCAGCATCCTTTTGACGAGCAATTGCTAGCCATGTGATTTGGTCTTAGGCAATTCAAGCATAGCCGCTTACTTCTAGCTTTCTCTTGTCTTTGTTCTACACTAAGACCTAAAAATGATTTGCATTGGTAAATCAGGTGATTACCGTCGCAGAAATTGCATTCGCTTGTCTTGTGTGTTGCAACGTTAGCCGAAGTTTTATTCGCTAACACACTTTGCATTGGTCTCCCAATTGCTTCTAAAGTTTGGCACTTTTGTGTTAAGAAATTTGTCAATTCCTTGAACGTAGGCATTTTTGTGCCTTGTATTTTACTTTCCCATTCTTTGAATGTCTGGGAATCTAGCCTTTTGGTTATTATGTGCACTAACAAATCATCCCATTGCCCTATGGGTCGCTTTAACGCTTCTAGCGCTCTACTGTGCCTTTGGACACCATCTAATATTTGCCGTAGCGTATTTAAATTCTCTTTGTTTGCATGCGGCAACTCAAAAATTGCATTGATATGCTTTTGCACTATCACTCGTGTATTGCTATATCGGTCTTGTAACATTTGCCATGCATTTGCATAGTTATCTGCTGATATTTCTAGAGAATGCAAGACATTCGATGCATCTCCTTTCAGGCATGACTTTAAATAATGGAACTTATTAATAGTCTGAATTCTGCTGTCGTTATGTATCAACGAGCTGAAAGTGTCATAGAAGGTGAGCCAATCTTCGTATGCACCATCGAACTTGGGTAGTTCTATTGTGGGCAATTTTACTACGTCTGACGAAGTATCCATTTTGCCACTTGTTTGTTTCGCACTGGCTTTTAATATGTTTCTGAAACGAGCTTCGAGTTCGAAATACTTCTCCTCGAATGTGTCTCGCTCAGTATTCTCTAGCTCGGATTCGTCTAGTCCCTCCAACTTAGACTGAATCCTGTTAAATTCATCGTATAAGTTCGTGAATTTCTCATAGCGCGCCTTGCATTGCTCGATGTCAAGTGCGTCTTCACTTTTCTCTAGAAATTTTCCTGCTCTTGTAAGCAATGATTTTAGCTGCCTTCGGTGCAGTTTGTACGCAGAAATTTCTGTTTCCATTCTGCCCGTCTTTGTGTAATGCACCTTTACACAATGTATGTACTATATTTGATAGTATGCTTTTCGATCCGAAAGAACGCCGTGTACGTCTACGGTATCGAATCTCAAATAGGTCTAAAATCCTATTTCACACACTGTGTCTCTCAAATCCGGCTCGAAGGACCAATGTTCGGGACTACTAATTTGTAGACCGATGCGCCGGGGAGAGAACACAGAGAAAGGGCTGAATTGTTTTAAGACGTTTATTTTCAAATAATAAAGTCAGTATTTACAATATATACATAACATATCATATAATTCTCTCTCATAACAATAAAAAGTATTTTCAGTATTCCGTTTGACGTATATTGCTATACGTATGTTAGTATTTGCTACAGTTTGTATACATGTGTATATGTGTTGGACCTGGTATCCGACGTTGGCTGAGTGCAACCGTTGAAATATACGCATGAAGCGCCGAACGGTCACCGAATACCTTTCCAACTTCTCTTCGTGCTCAGCCCTCTATATAAGCGACGATGACAGGGACTGCAGTTCGTGAGTCACAGCCCGCAGTATACGAGCTCGTTGCTTGTCGATTCACGGCCGGCGGCTCGGCTCTAGGCATCGGCGGTTTTCGGCGCAAGCGCGGCGGCTGCTTCGTTGCCTTGTGCATCGCGCGCTGTCGAATGGAGAAGTGACGGACGGCAACGGCGTTCGGGCTTCGACGATTCCTCGGACTGCGGAGCGCTGTCGGATGATGATTTGAACGCGTACCACGATTGCGAGGCGGCAAACGGGCGACGGTACACTTTTCCGGCCGTAAGCACTTGGCGCGGCACGCTCGCGTAAGAATGTTCTTAACAATTCCATAAAATATTCATAGATAATAAAACCCTCAGTGAAGTATACATAATTAAGCAGGTGGAACAGATCTTTCATTCAAATAAATATCTTCTTGAAACAAAGAAATAAAAGTATTTCTTTTGATCTGAAAGGTGATCAAAACCTTACTAATAAAATAACAACTTCATTCCTATACGACACTTCATCTTTACTTAGTATACTGATACTTAAGAAATATAAAAAAAAATGCTAAAATACAGTGAAAATATATCACTGCTCAAGGTTTCTAGGCTACCGCAAATGAGTGTTAATGAAAACGGGGCTATACCTATGTCAAAATCGCGTAGATACAGGAGCACTATACGGTTTAGGACCAGTAGTTCAAACTCCTGATAAAGTTCCTAATAAAAGTTATTAGCTGGATAACTGAATTAACTGCAAATTTTCTCCCTATACATTAACTAAGTTAGGAAAAAAATCACTTGGAAGAATGTACTACAATATTGTAGAGAAAATATTGTAGCAGTAAGTAAAACAATTATGTAGCCTGATCGCAGATTTTTGTTAATTATTATTACTTGTTTTCACAAATAATACTTCAAAGTTGTAGTAGTTAAACAACGCCCTCTGAGGACTGCAGAAAATTACTGCACATTATTATCAATACGTACCGATCACATTGTTAGTTTTTACCGCCATAATTTGTCATTGGCGTATTTGAACTAAGCCACTCATTTAAAACCAAAAATGTTAAACGAAGTAGGAATTCTTTTGTTGCACGTCTCGAGACAAAAGTTGTTGGAAAAAATGTTAGATTTGTGTGAAACTATGCATTTTCACACAAATCTAACATTTTTTCTCAACAAATCTAACTTTTGTCTCGAGACGTGCAACAAAAGAATTCCTACTTCGTTTAACATTTTTGGTTTTAAATGAGTGGCTTAGTTCAAATACGCCAATGACAAATTATGGCGGTAAAAACTAACAATGTGATCGGTACGTATTGATAATAATGTGCATTAATTTTCTGCAGTCCTCAGAGGGCGTTGTTCGGGTATAACCCCATCAAAATTTTAACGGATAGTCGGTTTAGTTAGTTGGTTCATACATGCAGTTTGCGCATAAACATTATAGCCATTGGACATGTAATAATTTTGGAGCGATAGATGACTTTGTTGTGAACGAACTGCGACACTGGAAACTCGAAAAATTAGTGGATGTCTTTAAGGGTAAGATAGGGTGAGGATAAAGTAAAAGTTTAATATTATGTATAACATAAATACGTAAATTATATCAGCAATATATGACATGTGATTGCATTCAACGCAGAATGGCCGCAATTCAGAACACATAACTGCTCCCAAGCGGTTTGGGACAATTTGCCTCAAAAGTAGGAACGCCACATCAATGACATATTATGGAGTCGTCGCCATTTTGTGTTACTGATTACTGATATGTATAGTATTCGTACTCTGAATAAGTAACGTACATATCTAGGTATAATAAAACTTTGTATTTAAATATAAATATTTTATTTTTGATACAACACCCTACCACTTCTTACTATAACGATGTTAGTCGATGGTTTTCTAACATATTTCTCCTAAAATTCTTATACTTTTCCCTGGTAAGATCGCGGTTACAATACGGTAGTCTCATTTGGTATCCGCACTACATGTAGTCCAAATGTCAATTGGAGATAATACAGTGAAGATTTGCGAAATTCTTGTGGTTTCAAGTTGATAATATCTATGCAGAAAGGGGCTTAGATCAATCAGTACTCCTGTCTCGTTTTGACTTACCATCGTTATCGTATAGGCGCAGTTGTTGTAGCGTATGTTATTTGTTCAACCTCGTCCATGGCTGTATCGACTGTCGTGAACTTCTGGGTCAGTGTAACTTCTTCGTGCCTCGAGTTTCCACTAGAGCCTCCGTTGCCTTTTATTTGGCATTGGCTAGAACCAATCCGATGCCTAAATCGCCCGTATATGTCATGTGTAATAACTTTAACAATATTTCCCAACGAAATGACATGCATTTCAATAGCTTAAACCACCTAAAAGTGTCCCACTCCGAGTACTATGACAGGTTTTGTCCCTAAAATGTACTTATTCTTTTATTGTTACCGCCATTTGTAGGATTTTAAACTATGGTAATTTAAGTGTTCCTAACGTATTCTGACTTAGTATGTTTGTTTTATGTCATGTTTTTAGTGTAGTTGTCCTGTAATTGGATTTTATATTCTGTTGGACAAATATATATATATTATTATTATTATAACATTTTAGTATTTTGTGAACCAATAATGTTGGATTTTAAAAAGTCAGAAAATTTGTATTAAATTTTACTTATACATGATTGCAGCAACCGTTGGAACAGATTATTGACTGAATTTTACTACACTAGTGTGTTTACTAGAAATACAATCTGCTAATTACAATCGTGTGGTAGAGATTTAGACAAATTGTAGGAAGTCGTACACCCACGACAAATTGTAGTTAATTGTTCTACAATTGTTTATCTTTTTATGACAATTTTTTTTTGTATAGCCCTATTAGGAGATTCAAATACCTCTATATAGATTCTTTGTGATGCTGTTATTATATGAATCGAATCGTAAGATCGTGTCGTCCTGTATTTGATGTGATACAATGGCCGGCACTAATTTCATAATCAATAGATTAATAACATTCCCACTTAATAAATCAAGATTGACAAAGAATTCTAGTTCGTTTAAGAAGTAGGTAGCGATCTAGAATGATTACTCTTCTGTATATATCTCCAGCATATGTTCAATCTAAACATTATATGCAGAACCCGAATTCTTTGTTTTCAATAGAAACGCGCGACAAACAGTTTGTTAAATTTACTCTCCCACAAAATTCCGAAATGCGGTTTTACCTCGTGAAATACATTGAAAAACCTTTTGGGTAACCCGAAAAAACAACGAAAAGTGGATCAATTACAAAATTGAATGTGGGGACTGCAATAAAGTTTATATTGGAGAAACAAAGCCTGCAATCGTAACTAGAATTAAGGAGTTCATATAGCGCATTATCGCTATGAGAAGCTTGAATCATCCAGTGTTGCACAACATATACATGATACGAACATAAAATTAACATTGAGACCCTTGAACTACTTATTTAGGAAGCCATGTATATGAGCAAAAACTATTTATAAATCGGGAACATGATGTAGAAAAGATCATTCGGTATTGATTCATTCATTGGGGTAAATAGATATGCTTCCCAATTACATATACACTACCGTCCATAATTATTTGCTCACCTTTAATAAAACGTTGTTTTGAGTGAAACACCAACAGAAAAACTAAACAATTTATTCTAATGGTTAAATACATACCGGTATGAAAAACAAAAGCAGATTTTTGAATAGAAAATAAAAGAAAATAAAGAAAATAATTAAACATTGCGCTCATCTATGTGATCTCCTTTCCGTCGAATGATTTCTTGACACAATCTGGGCATTCTTTCAATTAGTTTGGACAATGTTAATGGGTCTATGCGGCTCCACGCTGTTTGTAGTTTGTTCCACAATGTTGTTGTAGACGTTGGAGCCGATTGTCGAACTTGTCGATCGAGATGGTCCCATAAAAGCTCGATGGGATTGATGTCTGGACTCTGTGCGGGCCATTTCATAATTGTCAATCTCCCATCAACTTCCATTAGATTGAGGTAATCACGGCATAATTTAGACGTATGTTTCGGATCATTATCCTGCTGGAACACAAAGTTTTCGCCGATTATGCGTGTTCCCGATGGAATGGCGTGCTCCTCCACCATTTGTTGGTAGCGCTCTTTCCTTAGAATCCCCTCGATTCGCACTAAATCCCGCACAGTAGTACCAGCAAAACACCCCCAAACCATTACTGAACCTCCCCCATGTTTAACTGTGGGCACTACACAGGGTTCAGCTAATCGTTCTCCTACCGATCTCCGAACAAATACTCTTCATCTCGAACCAGAAATTTCAAATTTGAATTCATCGGTCCATAACGCATTTTTCCACTGTTCGATGGTCCAATCTTTATGCTCTCGCGCCCAATTTAACCTTTTAATTTTATTTTGCATGCGTAACAAGGGTTTTTTTGCAGCAATTCTTCCGTGTAAACCGGCTTCCTTTAAGCGTCTTTTAACTGTAGTCACACTGATTACCTTCTGGCGATTAACATTCGCTTCGGCGGTAATTTGTGGCGCGGTTTTTCGACGATTTCTTCTACTGATCAAAGCGATATTACGATCTTCTGCCGGGGTTGTAACTTTAGGACGTCCAGACCGATTCTTGTTTAAAATACTGCCAGTACCTTTAATTTTTCTAACATTATAATCTACTGTTCTCCGCGATAGTTTAAGTAGTTTTGCAATCTCGCGATTACTTTTACCGATTTTATGGTAGCCCAATATCTGAGCGCGGGTTACCGTCGTTAACTCTGTCGTTTTCGGCATAATTTCAAGTTTACCCCTTTAATAGCCTTTAATGCACACACTTCGATATTAACACTTCTAGTGGTAAAAATAAACTAATAACTGTTCGCTTTAGGGACAAAATACTATTTATAAACGTGTCATATTTCATTATCTTTATTACCTGATACGTCAGCATGCAAAATTTCTGAGAAATGACTTATTACTTCGACCGTCTGCCTGAATCTTAAAAGGGTGTTTTTCCGTTTATGGGATTAAAATTTTTGTTTTTAGTTTGATCTAGAATTATATGTGAATTATCGCATTTCCTTAATGATATTACTATTGTTAATGCACTTATACCAGGAAATAATATAAGAATATTAAGTTATACACAAATATACAGGTGGGCTAATAATTATGGACGGTAGTGTATCTTTGAGTTCTTGTTATTATACTAGGTCAAACTAGGCGTAGAAAAAAGCACTTGTAGAGACAGGTTTAGGGGAGGGATAACAAAACATTAGGTATTATATCTTTTTTTTAATTCACTCAGTCTTCAGTTAAAAATGGAAACCCACGAATTTCCGAAACAATTGTCCCAAATTAATAAAGTTGTGATTTGATTATGCTTTAGTTATACGTTTTCTTTTATTATCTATCTGTATAAGCTACAGGAAGAAAATGTACTATTCTAAAATGTATAGAAATAGAAACATCTATGAGAGTCAAGCAATCTACAAACATTTACGCCGGCAATTTGGCTTCTATTGTTATGCCTCCGAAAACAGTAATTATAATAGCGCACGCACATACACATATGCATCATCATCATCAGCGTTAGACTTTTGGTTTTAATTTGGTTAATTCAATACAAACGCCGTCCTTATTATTACGGATGCAAGATGTAATGCTAATTCCATTACCCCCGTAAATGCGAGAGCTTTTGAGTGGCGAGCGCACACAAAATTCACAATTACGTACATATTACGGACCAGAACTCGGAAGGCGCGGCGCGAGTGAGACGCGCGCATAGCAGCGAAGCGGGCGAGAAGCAGAGAGAGACCTGTAATTTGTACGTCATGTAAAAGGACGGTGTACATGAGGCAGATAAGCGAAGCGTACGGACTGATTTTTACAAAGATCCAATTAAATATGGTTACCTCGTGCCTGACTATGTTAATAAATAAAAAGCTCGCCGCTCGCTTGTTTAGTTCATTGACATATAATCATCACAGATTGCTAAATTTATTACTCGCATTTCATTATTCAAAAAAGATGCTTATACACGATTGCGAACTTATCATAACAACGTTGTTTAGCGGCGCTCGCTCCATGTACGGCTCATAGGTATGAGCGTATGAAAAGAGGAACGCTGCCATCCTCTTTTAGCCCGTTAATTATGATCATAATAATCGACTCTATAAACATACACACTGTCTGCGTATCAATTCCAGTTAACTGCAATTAAGTGAAACAATAGCCAATTGAGCACATGCAGTGTGTTAATTGTGTAGAAAAAGTATTTATGGCAACCAACAAATAAGGTATTCATCAGTGGAAGTTGTATAGCCAGATGTCACTAACGATGGTAGCAATATTTTTTTTCATTTTAGAAAGAATTACTATAACCCAGGGTTTATTTTCTTCCTAGGTGTACAGTTTAAAGGGGTTACTGAGCAGAAATACTTTCTTGGAACAACGAGAATTGAAAAATTAAATCCAGTAAATTATTCTAGCAATTAAACTCTATCTGGTACATTAAATTATTTGAGTATGAGCACTTTGAAAATTTATTAACTGTTGGTTGCAGAACAAGTCCTATATTCAGCATGTGCTACAAATAAATTAGTATAAATGACCCCCAAAATCATATTTGGTAGGAAAATCTATTACTATAATTACCTACTAGAGATTTCTTTTCTGTTAATCCAAACTCCTTCGAATCATGGGGTTTTTTTATTTATATTATTTTATATTATTACTATTAATTCTATGCTCTTGCTGGTGTTTCTTTGTTCAAGAGCATATCATAGTGTCATGTTTACTTGTTTATATAAAGTCCTCAAAATCTATAGCTATTAAAGAGCATTAAGAGAAATAAGATGTGTGCTCTATTGGAGTCAGGCAGAAACTGGTAAACAACAGTTCGCGTTACGATTCTAGTATACACTCAGTATAATAATTATTGGAAATACCAAAATAAGTCATTGAATGCCCTTCACTTTATTTCCCCATGCACTGCTTTATAATTTTATAGGTTGCAATGTAACAAGACAAAAAGTGCAAATAATAAAACGTGTGCTGGATCACGTGATAAGCACGCGCATATGCCATCAGTCCTATACAAACTCGCTTTGAATGTATCTTACAATTATAGTGTTTATAGTAGAGTGATACTGTTCAGAGATAATTACAAAGTGTCCTTACAAACCCTAGCGTCCAATTAGTGAATTATGGTGCTGTATGCTATTTGCACAACTTATTAATTTCAACATTTTAAGAGCTTACGTCGATATGAATTGCATTTAATGGTGACCACATTACAAGTGTAAAAATATTACAGAACCTTTATCTAGTATCTCGAACAGAAACTTTTCTTTTCAGCAAAAACAACCGATATATAATTGTCTTTCAGTAACAACAAATACTTAGATGTGATAATTAGATAGACGCTTTAAATTACACTGATATAAAAAAAATTGGGTAAATTTACCATGCTGATCGTTGACTACTTGGCGCAATGAACAGTCATGAAAATACACTACAAAATGTTAGTTGACAATGTTATTATATTATAAGTACTTTCTGTACATAAAACTATGTAGTTACTTACTAGATGTACACTCACGGACATCCAAAATGTCCGGGCTAATGCGCAGTCTAAACGCCGTGTGCAACTCGGGTGTATGGAACGTTGTCCTCACACTGTGACTTAGACCGAACATTTTGAGTGTCCGTGGGTGTATGTTTATGTTTTAACGAAATCTTACATTTGAAAATTACAACATATGTTGCAACTAGTTTTACATACAATAATACTTATGCATTACAATGTTATAGTTTTCAAATGTAAAATGTAAACATACATTCAGTAAGTAACTAGCTTTAGATACAGAAAGTACTTGTATATTATAATGCTGTAGTTGTCTTGTGTAAAATTTCATTAAAATGTAGACATACATTTACTTAGTAACTCGTTTTACATGCAAAAAGTATTCATACATCACACTGGCAACTTAGATTTCGTCTGTGTATTTACATGATTCTTCAAGGCGTCGAGTAACCAGGGATGAGCATGGTAATTTTACACAAAAAATTTTATCAGTGTATCGATAGAAAATGAATATGCATTGTTATTTTTTACATACATATTTCATATAGTTATTCACCATATAAACGCAATAAAGTATTAGATGATATCCTGTTCGTTGTCTTCATTGCTTGCATTTTATTGCAAGAGCAAACAGATAATATATGAATAGAAGTCATTGCAATGTAGTTACTTACACTTCTATAATAATCTATATGTATAGGTTGAATGAAAACGTTCATTAGATCACTAAAAAAGTATTTGCTCTACGCCAAGATACCTGCTTGAAACAGAACGCACGTGTTTAACCATTTTGCCTTTGTTACTCGGCATTTAGAAATTTGCTTTGTTTCTTTTTATTACGTCATGGCAAGCCGTTTCTAGAATCACTACATACGCAGTTGCGTGTTCTCGCTTCACGTGAGGTATCTAGCGGAACTGACAATTCACCAATTGTGCGAACTAGATCTGTGACTGCATTACCGGCTTACGCTGCAGTCGTGGTCTGGGTTGCGAGTTTGGCTTGAGTCCCTTAAGGAGCGCACATCTAAACTATTGATTCTCTAACAGGTGACGGTGGATAAAGCATGAGATGCGATAGCGATGTATGTGTGTTTGCATTTGGAGTGATGCTCATGACGCCTGTTAGGCAGAAACTGAAGTTCATTTCTAGTGTTTGTCCCCCTTTCATTGCGTTTGCTAGGTTGGTGATTCTAACAATAAATCATGAGCCCCATCATGATAACATTTTTCGGTTCTAATTGCAACAAAGGTCGTAAAAGCTGACGTCAAATTTTAAATTGATTTCTACTTCGTTTTAAGACAGTAATCACATCAGGTAATTTTTTTTTTATTATTCGGTAATGTTGCTTTTACTGCCATTCAAATCAAGTGCTAACTAAAGTTTGTTCAATCGCTCATCTACTGGAAATCGAGTGAATTTAGTAAATGAATTTAGTGATCATTGTATCATTGAATTTAGTTCATTATTTTAAATACAGGTTTACTTTATAACAATTACTAAAATCCATTAGAATTATGAACAACATACACTAAATAACGCACTTGAGATCAGTATATCAACAAATAATGTTTATTATGTTGATGTTTTTGTGCATTCTATCGCTGAAATTCGTACATAAAACTGATCACTCACGGTTATTCAGTAAATCGAACACAGTTTTTAAGACAAAACTGGTATTCTTTACGACAATAACATATTTCATTGAGCCAGTCAAGTATAATTTCATTTTCGATTAGTTTGGTTTCATTAATACTATGAAACTATTCACCCAATAAATTCCTTCGTCAATTAATAAAATCTTTTTCATTGAATAGATAAATTCACTTTTTGGGTCAATTTGAATGCATTGGTGGGAAAATGAATATTTTCATTGTTTCTGGACCCATTTTTAATTCAGTGTACTGTTTCTGTATATTTATGCAGCCTACTTCAGAATTGTGGTCGTGGTGCAATTATCTAACTTCCTTGAACCATTTAGTGACATGACTACAATATTTGGTTTCACCTTCGATTCTAATTTAAATTGTGGAAACAGTTAATTGTAAGCAATTGGAACAAACCAACTTAAAAGAACTAGACATAAATATGATGTACTTTATTTGAAGTAGGCACATTCTTTTCAGCCCAAAGGATCTTTGTTTTACAAAATCATGAAAGTAAATTGTGCTGAGCTGTGCTCCAAATATAATATATATTTCTACGCACATAAAGTACTGTCTTATACGTAGAAATACCTATCAGATTCTTTCGCCAACCACTCAATCACTCAGAATGCCAACTTAGACAATTATTAGCCCCTACCACAATATTTTAATGAAATTTACGGTCAACGAATGCACAAATTCTTACAGCTTTATGTAATTTTTCAAGATTGTTAGTTATGTATCATTAATAGTTTTAAGTTCAGCAGATCAGTTTAGAATTTTTTTTTCAGGTGAAATACTATTCAGTTTGTGGTGTTGCTTTGGCATATTTTGGTCGTTTCCACATTTTAATTTATGTATTTATCTAAACCACCGATCTTTTTATTACTTATTATTTTTTACTACTTTGTCTATGAAAATTACTTTTTCTTATTTCTGTTTTTCCACTATTACTCCATTTGCTACTGTGAATATAAATTAGTACCTGCAAATATCACGCTCAATAAAAGAAAACACCGCCTGAGAAATTTAAATTATTTTCACTTAGTTGGATACTGCTTGGCTTATATTTTAGACTGAAAATAGTTCTGCTTCCACTTGTAGTCTATGTTTCATCTATAGCTAAAAGTAACAGGCTTAAAAAAAATGCTCCTGAAAGCACCACCATGATTCAGGATAGAGCGGTCACTTCGTTCAAAACCCGTAAAACTGGTGACGGAGCTTCATAAAAATGTACTCGTATGTTATAAATTTTGCAGGGCGCGGGTTTTATAAAGCAATGCACGTTTATATTCTGATATACACGCAGAGTGGCGCATCGTTTGATGTAATTTTTATCGCCGAAAAACTTTTAATTTGTAATCGACTTTCCGGAGCACCCGCTTCGCAATCGTCACATGTCCTCCAACCCCAATACTAAATCTGTCGGAAAAGTGGCCGCGCTTTTTGGCCAGTAGTTGAATTTAAATTAACATGACAAACATCCATTTTTTGTCAATTACGTACTGCGGCTATCTAAACTGTAACGTTGAAATGTAAATCTTGACCCTCACGCAACCGAGGTAAAATAAATATTGCAGTCGCTCTGAAAAAGGAAACAAAATTGGCATGGAAAGGAAAACGAGATAAGACAAAAAATATAAAAAGTTAATTAGCATGTAGAGACTTATTAAACACCAATTTATTGATAAATTAAAGATAAGCGCCGTGCCCCGATCTCTCGCGCAGCATCTGCTATCATTGGCTCTGCTGATTGGGAACCAATTGTAAATGAGAAATGGTAAGAAATGATTTGTAGCACTTATTACTTTGAAAATTTCGCTTAATGCTGTGTAAATAAAACAAGTGTAGACCGATGGTTATTATCGCGCAAACTAATTATCTGACTGCTAGTAATTTCATCAATATCAAAATACCCAATTCCTGAAATAAAAAGAAATACTGTGTATTGAGTAATTTACATTAAACCTTGTTATTTATAAATATGTTAAAAATAAAGTATTTAGTAAATGAGGAAGTGCAATAATAGTTTTTTTTATAACGATAAGAGCAACGTGTAAAATTAATTATAAAAGAAAACGGAAATTAATGGTTATAATGTTTCTTAGTTACGAGATATGTACTTACTTCTGAGGTAACACATATAGTTTTAATATATTAAGATAAACACAAGTAATAATAAGCCTGATAAGCATTCGATGCTTAGGCCATGTCGACCCCCTTAAAAAAAAAGAAAAAAATGAATAAATGTATTAGCTAGAAACCAAAAGCGCAGACCATTAGGATATACAAGAAATTATTTTTTTTTAAATAAATTAATAGAAGAGGTTGAATTAATTGAACAGTTATATAGTGCTGTGCACAGACGCGCCATCTATCGGCGGAATATATAATTAAAGGAGCATTACAAGGTTTATCTTATTCTATTTGTTTCAATGCACTATATTCATTTTTACTTACCATTTAGTCTCTTTCTTTGACGATCCTATGCATTTGAACAACGAAATTTGCTTGGTTTTGACTAACCAAATGCCGGTCTAGTAAGCCGCGACATCTAACACGGTTATTATTATTTGGAAATAAAAAAACATCTATTAACGTTACACAACATCACGCCAAGGGATATCACGTCAGAAGCAGTTGCAGTACTTGCGTCACCAGCTGGATCGCAAACAGGAATGCGGGACATTTGAATTTGCTGATACAGTACACAGGCACATATTCCAGCAGCAACACATCAAAATTTAAAGTAAAGTAAGCTGAGTATTTTGGTTGGGAAGGAGATGTAAAAAAAATAAACAGAGGAGTGACTTTGAAAGTTTATGGAATGAGTGAAGATCATTTAAAAAAAAAAAAGAAAAAGACCCTAAAGTTAATGAAAAGAAAAGATATTAAGGGAAGAGAAGGAGCAGAACGAATCAGTGGCGTAAAGGAGAAACAAGGGGAATCAGAAAATAGAGAAAAAGTCAATCGTAGTTGCTCAATACATTGCTTCATTCATATCGTTAGAATCGTTGATGAGACTTAGTGGATATCGTAGCTTTTTAATTTTTTTAAGAATATACTACATTCACGATATTTAACTAACAGATAAAGTAATGGAAATTCATATAGGGCAATTAGTTCAGAGTTGGGATATTTTTGTCAGGTGCCTCATAATATAATTGTAGTTCTGTTGTTGTTATGCTTATATACAGTTTAATAGTAATATAAACTATTATACGGAGGATCACGAATGACTTAAAGAGCATGTAATTCCGTATTATATAGTTATATCACTTAATCAAGAGTGCAGGTAGTGGAAAAGAGATTACATCAACTGTTTGGGTTTGGTGCAATAAAATGTTGGTGATGGATGAACGAGGACACAGGAGATCTTTCTAAACTAAGAGCTAAAGAGAATAGATAATTTTATGTAGCAATCCTAAAAGAAACTTCATATCTGTTCTACTGTAGCAATGAACCCACAATAAATTCGGGAAGAAAGCTTCATAATCATAATTTTTGACAGTCTATTCACCATGTTTCTTGAAATATATGGAGTAAATTAGTTCTAATTCGTATATAACAGCTACATGTATATGGGAGGCCAAATCAATCGAACAAATATATAATAATAATATATCAGTGATAGGTTCATTGCAGTTCAATGCATTAAATGAGCAAAAAATTACTCTAAAATATTCAATACATTGCGATCTCAAAATAAAAAAAAAATGGAGTCATTGACCTGTTATTGTTATTACACTGTCTACATCACAACATTACATCTAGACACATTCAAATTTAGTTTATTTTTGATGAACCAGGTTTGCAACAAATTCAGGTAATCTTGAATATGAATATTATCTTCTACTGTATCAATAGCTGATAAAACTTTTGGTCATCCACAAATAAAAATTTATAATATTGCAGTTCCTCACACATATCGTTGATGATAATGGAGAAAGGTACTGGCCTTTAGGTTGCTCCTTGGAGTACTTCAGACGTTGGATAAAAGTGTAAGTAGTACATAAGTAGTAGTTCATGTGTGATACAAAGTGTGTCCTGCAGGTAGATACCATGTAAATAATGATACAAGTCCCTTTGAGAGCAAAAAAGCTTGAAATTTCCGTAATGATATGGTGTGGTCAATTCTATCTGGCAATTTATTTAAATCTGTTTATACCACTTTCACATTCTTGTTGTTATCCATATAGTCAGTAATAAACTGGATAATTATGACACAAATTCACCAATTTTAGCAAAGTTGTTCAAGCCTATAGCTTTCAACCACTAAGGCTACCATCCTGGCGACTTCTATACGTATCACGGAAAAAATTTGATAGAGACACTGACACATAAGTAGGATGTTTTACCAAGAATGGCCTATGGTATTGGAATCTTTCAATGATTTAAGTGTACGAAGTATATGCTTGTCAGATATACACTTGACACGAAATAGCATATTACTTGTGGGTGGCGTGGTGGCTCGAGAAAAAAAATCTTTTGAACCACTAACAATGAAGCAAAAAAGTTCGAGCAGTTGCTGTATCAAGAATACAAGGAATACCAGAACTGCTTTTCTTAACATTAACAAAATTCCAGGAATATCTTGAATTGGTGAAAATAATACGATGTATGATGTAAGTCTCATTCGTATATTTTATTTAATTTACGCGAGTATATCTTGAAGTAATTTACAAAATAAAGAAAAGAAAGCTGTTAATATTTAATACTAATACAACCCCATTTACCCACCCATTAAAGCATATATTTGTTATTATTCGTATTCCGAGTTATATCATAACACAATGTGTGGAGCTAGTTTCAAATGATTGATCTTTATATTCATAATTATTCCAAGGAAAATGGAGTGTATAGGTAGATTAGAAGATATAAAATAAAGGTTTAGAAAATCCTTTCAATTTAATTTTATTCATTTAGAATATTAAATCTTTAGTCTAGCGAGCGACATACTGTCTTGTTTCGATATCGCAGGAAAGCTTACCAGATTTATGATTTTGAACACCGTAGAGTTATTTTAGCATTACGGTAGCGTGGCCGAGCGGTCTAAGGCGCTGGTTTAAGGCACCAGTCTTTTCGGAGGCGTGGGTTCGAATCCCACCGCTGCCAAATTTGTTTTTCCTAAATTATATATCTCTTTTGTACAAATTACAAATTAATATTATGAGATGATTTTTTATGCAAAACTGCTGCAATAAGGCTTTAAGGGTGCGCCTGGTAAACTTATTCTTAAGGCAACAAAAAAAATTGTCTTAACAGCATAATCTTGACGTAAGAGGTTAGCCGTCTTGAATTAAACTACTTTTAGTCTGCACTTAAGAATATCGGTTACTTACATTAAAACCATTATTGTTTTTACAAAAATTAAAACGCTTTATACAAGGATACATATTTATTTCAATCAAATAAAATGTATCCTTTGTATCATTTATCTGAAATAAATGCTTGGTTTGAAAAAGTTTCTTTGGGAACAACAAGTAGTTTTAACGGTGCTTTATTTGCAAATAAGGAGGAAGTTATTAGGGGGGTATAACATTTTTAGAAGTTCCACCTTATTTGCAAATACACCGCACCATTTATGAAATGACTGCAGCCACCTTAAGTTTTCCTTCTAAATGTTCAAAACTTACAAACTCACCTTTATTGTTCAGATGCATAAAAATAGTACTGGATGCACATGTAAGGTTTACTCTCTTATGCATGTACAAATCATCTAGTTCCAGGTCTCACAATTGTTTTCGTTACCTTTAGTTGTTCTATTCACTAATGTTTATAAAAATAAAAAGGTCTCAGTAAAAGAACCAACATAGTTTCATGCATAGCAATGCACGAGCCTCCATTACAGTACGTATATACTTACAATAATTTAGAATGGGGTTTCTTTAAAGATCACAACTACCAAAATACTTACAATCGATCCAAATTCAGGTGTCTTTTCAACGTAACTAACTAGTCCATAATGTGTTAAATGAATCACTGCTTAGAAATCCCTCAACACTTTGTACTTCTAATCTAAGATTTAAAGTAAAACGCTGAGTTGTTTTTAATTCTGGTGCCCCCGAATCTTTTCTTGAGAGATGTACGTATATCTCTGCCTGATCACTAAAATATGCATATGAGCAATATGAACTATTTGCCTTATTGGTATGTTCTAATTTACCTTGCACGATTGCAGTTAAATATTATACTTGCTAAGAAATGGTTTTATTATCCCATATGTAGGAATTAATTCCTTTATATCATTTTCATCCAAGCTTATGAACTTTGGCTTTATCAATCAGACTACTGTAAAAGAAAGCGGTTTTTGTTATTAATACCTTGAATTACTAAAACATAGATTAAATGCAATGATAAATACGCGCCATTAGAGGTTGTGCTACCTGAACATCTTTTCGGTTCTATAATAATACTATTATACATATGCATACCAACATACTGATAAAACTGGAATCTAATAAAAAAAAACACTTGCTTTAAAATATCTTTCTGATATCCATCAACAAATCCAATTCTAGCAGCAGCTTACCTAATTCATCATTAATTTTATTAGGTAGATTTATCGCTACAAATGTTTACCAACCTTTGTGTCATGTAATTAGACATAAATACATTGATACATGCAAAACTAATAAGATACCATTAAACAACTTCCCTAAAAGAAATTCATACAACAAACTACTCAGTAAGGTAAAAAACGATCACACAATTGACCGATAACGCAAATACAGCGTCTTGCTGCTGCACTCTAACCGATTCTAACATTTATTTATTATATTAAATAAATCCCCCGTATGTACAATAAGCTGCATTCCCTATTTAGTTGCACTAAGCAAACATTTTCTTTAGTTAAGAAAATTAATCAACACAAAAGTTAACAAAATTATTTTATTTTCTCTATAAAAAAATTGTGTCAATACAAAATTTTGTTTTGAATTCAAAATGCATTTTACTGTGTGTATTATTCTGTGATGGGTGGAGAGTGTGGCTTGAAAACTATACAAAAATCCAAAAGAAAAAGTGAAAAAATCAATTACCACAAAAATGTTTGTGTTAATTTTTGTGGTAAGGGATTTTTTCACTTTTTCTTTTGGATTTTTGTGTGTATTAGAATTGATTTAACAGCTGGAATAATGAATGAAATAATGTATGGGCAAAGTATAGTTTATTTTTCTAAAAATTTGACGTACTTCAGATTTTACCTGCAGGTACTCCATAGACACCGGACTCCTGAGCTTTACCAATAGTATATAGTCAATTGTGTAAAGAGCAAAGGAAATTGTGCGAAGAACCAAGGAAAACATGCTGTTATGTACTAATAATCTGAGAATTTCCAAGAACGCTTTTATGAAGCGCTTTCGTTAATAGGCTAATAAATCATGCAATAGATAAAAGCAAAAATAAACTAAACTTTATACGGTTTCCATAATTTAATGGTAATGAGTCCATATACTATAAAATCGAAAACAAAATGCTTTTTCACCTTACCTGATCCGCATAACCAAAATTTAATTAGAAACTGGAGCACATCAACACAACACTCTTCATTATTCTTTTGATACTGTTGCGTAACGATAACACATGTTCTTCCCGCCAATACCAACTAAGGCAGAATTAATAATAATCTTGCGGCACTTGCTGCGTATTGTATAATTTAGAATATGTGAAAGATAGGTTGGTATATACATTAGTGCTCACTGAGAAACGGTAAGTAAGAACTGTGTTCGCCTTAGTCATTGTGATTGATTAATTTACCAGAGATATTAATTGACCTAGATATTTTAATTAATTTACTACGGCGAGGATGTTGATGGCAACGTTTGTTTATTTCACATTTACATTTGTTAAGAGTAGCCTACGTTCTTCGGTACCTACAAAAGGGGGTTGATGAACAGGTATTTTTAGTGCGAGACTAACAATTTATGCATCACCTTTATTTTGAATTAGAATGATACGACAGGTGTTATCTTACTCGGAAAATACTCAAAATCTACATGTTTACTACACAAATTTGTAGTAAAAGTAACCATGAAACCACTCAACTCAAAACCATCAGTTTAAAATGAAAAAAAAAGAAAACTTATATACTTAATAAAGCAAATATTACATAAAATCTAGACCTTGATTAAGTTGAACTCCTTATCTATTAAAACCCGATCATAATTCATTAGTGTTGTTCTCCCACGTGGTTTAAATACATAAACTATCGAATTCTACAGCAAACCCTTAGAATCATTAATAATGCGTTTATCATCTTGCTGAACGTCTTGAACGAATACATTTCTCAATTGGAAGGAACAAACAGGCGCCCGCGAGTCAGAGACGCTTTCGATACTATTTCCCCGACGTGTATGATTAATAATTCTAAATGTGGATGGACTCTTCTTCGTATTCTTCTGGCGGTAATCTGAAACTGACATGTAATATTAGTTGTACGCCGCAATAAAATTTATATCCCGGTAAATAAAACACTTATCATATTTCATTGCATCAACGCTGGATAGACGGTGGACGGGTATTATAAGAACATTAACATGTTCGTGTTCCACTGTACCGTAACGTGCACAGTATACAAAATGCTGGGTGTCTTTATGCTGGACCGCAAGATGTAAAGTGTAGACATTGACCTATGCATTACATAATGTTATGAATAAAATTAGCGTCCGCTGTTGAACGACTCTTGCGGTTTCGATTGTTGATATAAAATAGAAGAAGGTTTCTAGTTTATGCTTAATTCGAAATAAACACCACCTGTATTACATTATATTAAAGTATTGTTTGAAGTACTCCAGAACTTTTAATCGTCAGAACTTTCTCTTTAATCGTTTCTTACTTTATTTAAGTGTTGTTAAAGTTCTCCATTTTTATAATTCTAAAATTCATACAATAGCAAAAAAATCTGGCCTCTAAATATTAGATATCGTACAAATAATAAAAGTTATACAAGGATGAAAGACTGGCTTCCCAGAAACTAATATTTTTTGTACATACTTAATACTTATCTTTCTCATTAACTACCCTGAACAATAGTAGTTTTAAAATAGTAAATATTTACAAATGGTCACAATTCTGTGTTCTTTGTCAGTAGGTATACGATTCTCAAAATTTCTAGTTCCTCAAGCATTCAGCGATTTCTGCTTGCCTCTAACAGCTGGTGACGTAAGACGTGCGTGAGGGCGGGGCTTCCGCCAATAAACAGTGCTTGGACTGTAGTAATATTGGATATAGTAGATATAGATGTAACGAACAACATACTTACGAACGATCTTGATAATGTTCTCTGAAATAAGGAAAGAGACCTTGAACTCCAGAGTACATTGTTTTAATTCACAAAAAAAAAACGATTGTTCATAAGTTGTTGATTCATTCTGGTGATCGCCTCTCGTCACAAGATTTGTACTTTGTTCTGGTTTTCTCTTCTAATCTTAATTTTTTACTGAAATATGTTTTCATATTCTGAAACCGGTGTCTTGTTCTGTGTAAATGGCTTTAAATTAGCATATTGTCTAGAAAGTAAAAACCTTGTGTTGAAATATCAAATTATTCAAATTAATATTTCAAATATTTCAAGTTGTCTGACAAAAAGGTGCAACAGAGGCAGTCACAAAGCAGTACTAAGCGCATGTTTTTAAAAAATCTACAAGAGTTCAACAAAAACAGTAGATTATGTCTTTTGAAAATGCATTCAATTGCAAATCAACTCTTTAGCAATGTATATTATATACAGCTATTTTCAATTTCTTGTTATTATTTTATTACTATATGTAAACGGAAGACTACGGCTGTGTGCAATAACAATTATTTTTTGAGCCATATTCGGTTTGCATAAGTGATTCCATATTATATATTCTTCAATCAAGCTAAAACCGTTTATTTTTGAGACGTTCACAAAGCACTAAGAATGTGTTACATGTTAATTGGTGATTGCATTGATTTAATTCACTTTTTCTTAGTGCCTTGACAATATCATGAACTACAAGCTCAACAGAAAAAGTTTCTAACGGGACAACGCAAACCTAAGGCGTATTTGTTGTATTAAACGTAATAAAGGACTTTTCTGTTTGTTTTCTCTAGAGAACTAAAGACGAGGCTGCATAAAAATTCAGTAAGAGTTCGTGAGCAGCTCCCTAAGCAGACGCTAACAATGCAAATAAGAATAATTATGCGATTCACTTTCTACACGTCGAACACGAGAATACTCTTAATGTAACGCGAGCTTTTAATGAGCGGGACGCTATTAACTCTTTTCGGCATATATAAAGATTCCCGCCAATAAAAAGCACGAATTTAAGAGTTTCGCCAGTTGAGAATACCGATTTAACGATTCTTAAATTTTAATTTTATGTGGCGGTGTCCGCCGAAAATTACGAGGAAAATAAATAAGGGAGAATAGTGGCTGCATAATGTTGCGTACATTGTCTGAGAAAGCATCAGCGAAAGAGACTCTGGTATAAAGTTTTAAGTGTGCCACTTTTATTATTTTCGATGTGTCTTCAGATACCTAAGCATGCTGAAGTTGTTTACACATGGATAAAGCAGTACCTCTCTGATAAGTACTGAACTATTTATGCATGTATTAAATTGCTATTAAAAATAACCGGCTTTTAATGGCAATTTAACATGGACTCGTAAAATGGTTTATATTGAGTCTTCCTGTTATAACAGGTAATTACTTCCATATCGAATTACCATAAACAGCTCAATGGATTTTATATTCACGCATATTTTTTTTTCACAAAATCGTTGGAAACAAATCCAAGTAAGGCTATGTTATTTCACCTGCGCAACACTTTTACCTTGTACGACAATCGCAACTCAATTTGTTGCTTCAGTAGCGCTATAACGCCTTACATTTGGTATATCCATCTATATACACACTCGCGCCATCTATTTCCAATAAATAAAATGTGGAAAGTAAAGGGAAAAAGTGACAGCCGTGTAAATCGTGATTAAACCATGTAAGTTAGTCACGTCGCTGTGAATCCGATCGCTAAAAACAATTAGACGAACATAATATGGCGTGGCCGACAATGCGATCGCTTCCTCGATCATTAATCATCCCGTTAGACATATACTAACTCTTTGCTTGTCGGCGACCATCGCATGGATGTAACATTCACGATTAAAAGCTCTAGCGATTGGTTTTTGCTTTGAAATAGCATGTTCAAATCCCAACGCTGAAATTTAATGCAATATGCAGCACAATATTTTGTTATTTATAAATATTCGTACATTGAGTACCCATGTGGTTGCATAAATGTAGTATTGTAGTGGTAAATAAACGTCAAAGTTCAAATTTCTATTATTAACTGAAAATAAATAGATGATAAGCATAAAATGCAAGGCGACTTGTTTTAAAATAGTATTTTAAAACACGAGCGTCACAATGACGTTTATGTAATGCGAGTACAAGAGCCGCGTGGCGGCGAGTGATTCAACGTACGAGCATTACAACTAATTGTAACACGAGTTTTGTACAGTATTTTTTCTAATTTGCTCATTAATCGCATTTTTTTTAACAAAAAATAATAATTTGGTGATTTATTATATGGTAGGCTGGTTATACTGACATTTAAAAATTAGAACCAACTTTATATTTCAACAATTGAAACTTGACATTATCATTGTAATTGACATCTCACTATAGGAAATTAATTGTTTTGTTAAAATTCATTAATTGTTTGAGTTCCGGTTTCACGCCACCTCAAATTCGGCAAATTGCTGCAAATATCGTTATGGATTTGCTTTCTGAGAAGTCTCGTGAAAGATATAAAAAACAAAACATATATTTTGAAAAATAGCGCACCGAGCACAAAATTCAAGGTGTTTCTGAAAATATTTTACTTACGTATTTCGATATACAACGCAAGACATATGAACCGAGCACATTATGGACGATTTACTCTATGCTAAAGTCCTGTTTGAATATCCACAAAAATGTGGATATTTCAAAATATAAAAAGCTAAACCGTTAGCTTAACGCTCATCACAGGGTTGTAGTCCTAAAAAATCAACAATAATTTATAAGCGAAGCTAATGATAAAATATATTTAGCTATGAATGTAACATATTTAGCTAGACTTATATAAATAGTTTGCATAATAGGTTATCTTAGTAATGGGGTACAACAATGCTTGTAAGCGCGATGAATTAATAATTATATCTTTGGGTGACATTCAATTTAAATCCGATTCTATTATTATAAATTACACTGAGAAAAATGGATTGTAGAAATTAGATCGTAAATCTCTTTATGTTAATTACTAAAATAATTATTGTCAAAACGACAATATGTGGCGTATTAAGAGTAAAATAACCAGATTTTATCATGCTTATAGTAAGAGGCAAATTCTGGATGTTACCATCTACATCTTATGGATGTAACAATTAATATACTCTGTTGCTGAAAGCCTATATAATGACGTGGATAATATAGATAGTCGCTGCGATGGACTGCGATATTATCAGGTATTCGATGCATATTCAATTTCTAACAAATGTTTGTAACGCTCTTCCCACCCCTTGCTCTATTCATTGTCGATCTTTACCGAAGAAATCGACCAATAAGCTGTTTTGCCGCGACAAAATTACTGACACGTGTTATGTACTACGTGTGATACAGGTGTACGTATTCGTGTCGGTGCATGTTTGTGTCTGGTCGTTCGTTGATTTCTGTGCATCGTAAGCAGAAATGAATGCAAACGTGGAAAACATTTTAATCGAGTGGGGGTTTCCACAGTTAATTAATATATTCAAAGGTAAGTAATAGATATCATATGCATATACTTCGTAGTGGGTACTGTATGCTTTGATAGAACATTAACCTAAATCTAACCTACTAGTGATTGTTATGTTAATGAAAGTAATACACGTTGGATTTTTGTAATAATGGTTTTAAGGACAAATAAAAATATAAAATCAATATTATAGTTTTTATTGTGTAATATTCCACTTTCCTTATGCACGAACTGGGTAAAACCTTGTATAGTACTATATTTTAAATTACAGGTAAGTATCGCTGTATAGTGCCCGCATATGATCCATTATATTATTGTTTACTATCTACTATTTTAAATGCTAAGAGACGTTAGATTATTATAGTAGAAAATAATATTGTAAGTACTACAAAGCTATGGTAAGTATGAGCATCATGTATCGTACATAGTAAAATATTACATTATACTGGGTACAATAAAAAATTTAACAGTTATTATCAAATATAGTCAGTGCTACTAGACATTTTTTTCACATTTACTAACATGTATGCTCAAATTAATAATACAAATATAGTACACCAACTTTACCATACGAGTTAATAAAAACTATTCACAGAAATTTACTATACAGATATAGTCACCGGTAATATAAAATATGATTGTCCCTATAGGAGCTATAAAATATATTAAAGTATACTATATTTATGTTAAAGAGTACAATCTATTTCTCTCAGTGTACCAAAACTAAAACCAATATTCCGAGACAGTTTGCTGTAACAGACAAGAATTGGATGAAATTAATTAAAAACTATGACGATCTTCGTCCAAAACTTGAAACAAACAAACGTTTTTTTTTTTTTGTAACATATCGTAATGGTTGTTGCATTAATATTGCTGTATAATATAATTGGTGTCAATACTATGGGAAATATGCCGAAGGAAATTGACACTTTCCTTCAACTTCTAGATCCTCAACTGTACACAGACCACTGCTTTAGAAGATCTAGTGCTACCCATGTAGCAAACAGTGGAGGAGATCTATTGACCACAAGAAAGTTGGATGGATGGAAAAGTTCAGCAGTTGCAGAAGGATATGTTGCTGTTTCTTTAAAAAATCAAATTGACATTTCAAAAATGTTTACACAAAAAACAGCTGTTAACTTACCTGGATGTTCTACTGTATCAGAGTCTCAATTATGCGACAACCATTTAACTAAAAACACGATTAGTGTCGCAGATAATAATTCGAAGAAAGTGTTTCTCTATCCACAGCACATGGTATAATTATTAACTCGGCAGATACTTCAACGGTTAATATTAAAGTATATAATAACTGTACATTCCAAAAGACTCCTAACACATTTCTTGATTTAATACAAAATACATTAACATTATTAATATAACCCCAAGCTTCAAATGATAGTGTTATGCACGAAGGATGACAACTAATTCAAATAATGTCAGGTACTAAAGTCTCTTATAAATAAATAATTTTCACTTCGGCACTGCGTCGTCGTTTGTTTTAGCTTTATTGTAACGTCCAATTAGAAAAATTATGTTTAATATGTATTGCAAGGGGTTTATATCATACATGAGGGTGCAGTTTAGAATCGTATGTCTTTAAAAACTCATTCTGAAGTTATTGATTTGCACTTGGAGTACAAATTCGTATTTATTACAAAGATTAAATTTTCCAGATTGACTTTTTTGTACA
Source organism: Cetonia aurata (assembly GCA_949128085.1). Classification (NCBI taxonomy): domain Eukaryota; kingdom Metazoa; phylum Arthropoda; class Insecta; order Coleoptera; family Scarabaeidae; genus Cetonia; species Cetonia aurata. The sequence goes on from OX421885.1 coordinate 9,495,095, forward strand.
ATCTCTTTACCGTAGTATAAACGAAAAAATACTTATGAGTTAGTGTTATTTGGATTGTTTCCATCGTCAGTTGGACTGTGAAAATCCGAAGCTTCGGCAGAGGTTCTACTGCCGGCGTCAAGGTAGCTCTGATAAAACTGTCACTTGCTAATTCCATAGTTGGCCATGCAATTGTACATATCTCTCTGGTAAATAGCATTAACCGTATTTTCTGGACTAGGACATCTAAGAATGGAATAGAATTCCGTTCTCTGGATTAGGACATGTATGAATTCAATGGCATTCCAATCTTAGATGGGAGACGGAAACATAAAAACAAGTCTGTACAGAAAACCAAACTACACAGGTCGGACCTATATTATCAATCAAATCACTCCCAACACATAAAAATTGAAGTTTCAAGGTGCCTGTATGCCAGAGCAAAAATCGTGTACTCTGATTCAACTGACACACTCAGAATGAATGGAAGGGATATTGTCTAAAGCAAGAAATCCATTTGTTGGCGGGCAAAGCTCCGCTTTGTTGAATATATTTTAAATCAGTCTGAAAAAGATTTATGGTAGCAAAACACTCTAATTTGAAAATTCTCAATTAAATGAGTTCGCAGTTATTCAGCTGCTACAAGATACATGATGTAATTTTGCTACCAAGGTAAGAGCTAGCTGCTGCTTCTACATATTACTATACGTTAATAATTTTCTAAAATTTTCTTTGAAATATGTAGATATCAAGAGTTATTGTCAGCAGCACCACATTATCTTTTGAATCTGCATTTTAATGACATTTTCATAAATAGGATCTAGATTAATTAAGATTAACAACTTATAACTGTCCAAATATGGTCAGATTTTTTACGAAGTGTTATCGAAATAATAATAGAACGCAGGTTTATTATGTAGTTTGGCCTCATTAGAATATTAACAGTCGCCAAATTTGCAATCAAAAACTTTCTTTATATCTTGTCAATGCGTCATTGTTATAAGCGTTGCATAACATTTACCTGCGGGTAGATGTTTCTAAAATAACGTCGACCAGATGTTTGTTCAACTTAATCAACGCAGTTTTATCATCGCCATCTGCTATCATGTCCTTCTACAGAATCGTCATATTGCATTTGAATCAGAAATAAAGGTTTTGAATAGCTATCTATAATCTTAAATTTGCACTCCCCGCCATTAAATTCCTAAATTTTTATGGTGGCTTAATGGAATAACCAAGAATGCTGTTTCTTCGAAATTGTACGTTGGTTGACTATAGTGAAATATGCTGAATATATTGCGTAATAATTAAACACCTTGAGGGATATTTTAATTTTAATTATATATTAGATACACATGCATATATAACAATAATTATTATAATAATTGACTGTTCACGCATGACATACTGACAGATTACTAATTGCAATTTATTATCTATTATAACAATGAGAATTTAATACGCATAATGTAAAAAAACACATGCGAGTATAGACTGCTGGTCAATTAGCTAAGCATTTGTCTATCCCTCAGCGTTTTTCCATACGGCCTGTCATTATTTTAATTAGTTGAGTTTTATTTGTACTATTTATAGATACTCGTACATACTTTTAAGGACTAATGTAAATTACAATGCATATTTAAATAAGTAACCCTTTGCTATTATTATCTTAGTTTTTTGTTTAATTGTTTGTTGTTGAGTTGAACCCGAACTTTTGGGTTGTGGAATACGCTTTGACACTTTTAGTCACTGAAATCTCTGATGTACCACTAAAATTTCGCCGAAGCTGAAGGAGTTTCTTACTTTTTGGTATAGCTCTTGGTAACTTATGAGGAAAAAGTGATTGTTTATAAAATGATCAGTAACTGAACAATATTTTTTTTATATATTTATATTTTTAACTAACTTTATTGATTAGAAAGACTATTTTCTCTGATGTACACAAAAATGTAAGCTAATACCATCAAGAAAAAAATATTTTGTTTTGGTTAAAAAATGGTCTAGATTGTGCAACATCGAAGGATATTTCCAAAAATCTGTGACCATTATTAGAACTAGTGTCAAAAAAAACATAGAGGTTAAACTGTTATCATCAATCAGCTAGCGCATTATAAAATCAGTCAAGAACTTTCTTATTTTACTTTTTCCTTATTAAACGGATAAAAGATTGCATTTAGCTAATTTTCTTTAAAACAATAAATGTATGAGTAGTATTATGCTATTGAAAGTATTCATATCATACGCCATCTTGCTCTTCCTGTTATAGCTCTTCTAGTTTTCTCTTGGTTTTTGTTGCCTTCAGGTTTGCATTTTTCATATTTATATTCAAGGCTCTTCTAACATTTTTCATACACATTTTTTGAGAGCATCGCAACAAAACTAGTTGATCATAGATTCTACATCGGACTATATTTTCCATCGTGTAACTTAGGAACAGTGTCATAAATCTTAAAATCTAAAGTCTTCTTTGTTGCAAAGGTTGTTTTTAGAACACGAGCCGAAATCACGTTCTTAAACCTTCCAATTGAATGCTAGGTTCGCTCATGAATACACTCTTGCAACAAGTCGGGATGGGTCACTTGTAGAAATATGGGGTTGATTTCAGCCATAATTGACTTGCTTTGGTGTAAATGTTTGCAAGTGCGATATGTTTTCTTCAAATTTTAAATACTTGTAGCAAAGAAACAGAGCTGAGAAGAAGAACGGAGGTCAGGCATCTGCTCCGAGGAAGGAGACTCAGATATCTCCTCAACCTGTTGCCATCCTTTGCCAATTTTAATTTAGGCAATACTAATCATAAATCTATTAGGTAACAATTCTTAGAGCAACGGGTCCTTACAATCGCTTAAAAAAATGTTATAGAAGGATACGACAACTTCGTAGAAATTTTCAGTTATAAGGAAGTATGAAAAACATGATTTTTCAGGAAAAGATTCTTGTATGGAAAGAACATTTGAAGGAGTAGAAGAAGAGATTGACTCCCCTTTCAAACAATGAAAGTGTTGATTGTTGGCAACGGAGGATTAGTATATTTTTTTTGGCAAAGTAGAAGCCTTTCATCAATATAGGTGTTAAAACAGGTGTTTTCCATCCAAAATTTGGAAAATAATGGTTAAGTGCACACTTACAACCTCTTAAAGAGCAACTGCGTATATACACATAGAAAAATAGTATTCCATTTTAAAGCTAAACAATGCCACAAACTTATTTTTGTATATCTAGCTCGTCATATGTTGTTACTAATAAAGATTGTTTTTTTTTTCTAACGTCTACTTACATTAAAATGTTCGTAGAATGACAGAGTCGAACTTTATAGAACTTCATGCATACTCAACTTGCCTTACCATAAGCTATGAAAAAAGGTATTAGAAGAGTAACGAAAACTGTGGATATAAAAATCTGAAAAATTGTATTTTTGAGATATGAAGCTCCAAACTAACGACCATAGAACAAAAATAAATAAAGTATAATTATGACTTACAATTAGTTTTGCAGACAGAAGTATATAATAAATATAAATATATATGATAAATACTTTTTAGCAGCAAACATCTATGAAACGTGTAATTAAAACTTCAAAACGTCCGAAAAGGTGCAATAAAAGTCCTGTTAACATATATAATAAAGTTTTTATTAATACTTTCACAATATCTTTATTGTATAATAAAATTTATGTTTTACATAGAAAATAATAAAAACTAGAAGAAGTCAACTTTCAATAGTTTATACGAACAATTTTCGTCATTTTCCTTAGAATCCTACATGTCATCGAAAATTTGTCACAAAGGACAAGAGACCTTTACATCCATTATTTTCTAGTAAGCACTTAAATGAAGTTACAGCATTTTATGAAACATTATGAGGAATTTTTGCTTGCATTTTAATGTATTTTTTTCAAATGGTATAATTATTCTAAGAAATATTTTTATATCCCAGGGAGAAAAAACAAACAATTCAGAAAAGACGCAGTTTGTGGGGTTTAAAACAAAACCTGTAGGTATGCCGAAAATAATATCACAAGGACGACTTTTTTATGATTTGAATTGCTCTCTAGATGTCAAGAAAAGTAATCTAGTTTTAACAATTAGAACGGAATTAAATATAGTTTCAAATATCTTATTTTATTAGTTCAACACCTATTAAATTGCAGTAAATTTAAGCGTGTAGATACTCTAAAATATAAATCAAGTACATGATTCTTTTGAAAGTTATTTTGATTTAATGTCTGGATAAGATAAAACCATAAAATTTATACTAACAACGTTAATGCCAGGACGAACAATCAAATACTATGGATTGTTTACACGACGGAGTTTTCTCCGCGATAAGAAGAAAATATAATTCGTTCAAGAAACTTGAAACAATCATCCGACATTGATTGTTTACAACACATGCTCCGTTGTTTTATAGGTCGTAAAAGAGAGAGGACTTGGTTTTCGGACAATGTCGAAAATTCATTGTATCACACATAAATTTTTTATTCCTGTTGAGACAACATTCTTTTCCTTAGAGACAATGTACCCGTTATTTACATCTAGCATCTTGAAGATCACAGATGCGGTTCAAATGAACTTAAAGATTCAGATATAGGCAAGCGTGGTCCGTAAATTGGTGTTAGTCAATTAAATTCCGCGTTAGCTAGACTTACTAAATTCAGTCGGCAAGTAAAAGTTATAAACGTCATGATATACACATATGTGCATTGAAGAACACAACAGAAAGGAGAACTCGATTACGCAACACCTGTTCTATTCCGTTCATTCAGACAACGTCGAATATTTCGTAATTTATTGTTTGTTTGTTGCGCTTTTTTCGTGCCTCTCAATCGATTTGCCTTACGATAGTGTTTAACCGCGTATTTTGTAATCGCAATGATAAACAATGGAAGTACTCAATACGACAGCTGGCGAACGACGAAACTGTCACTTTTGCAATAGGCTGTTGCTATTTCTAGTGCGGTTTAATATGTGTGAACATTGTTCTGCGGAACTTACACATACGACTGCTTTGCTTGAGGATATTGGTAACATTCATGAGCGTAACAGGTGAATTTAATACAGAAATTAGAATATAATGATCTACAAATGGTAACACAGCGCGGTGTTGTACATATACAGAGCATGTTTTATTGCTGTGTTTGTTTTAGTACATGTAACAAATATAGAAAGTCTTAAATTTATTTTAATACTATATGTACAATTTGACTGCATATGACATAACTGCTATAATGTCATTATCATATACGTATATGTACAAATATTAATTATTTTAAATACCAGTAACAGTACTCAAATAGAAGTTTTCTTGCCTGAGAGATACACAATGAATATTTTCGCTTTTATACCAAATCAACGCCTTTTTTAACTTTGCGATACTGCGTAAGAGAATAGTTAACACAACAGTGCTAAGATTCTCTGAGGGATTAAAAAGTAAATTGCTTCTTCAAATTTTTTATTCCAATACTCACCCATAGAAGCACATACATTTGATTTCTGTTTAAATGAAGTATTTATTAAACCGATTAACTTTCTTATTTACTTCTTCATTAATCTTCTGCATGATGTGTCGTTTTAAAATTTTCATACGGATTTAATTTGCTACGAAATAAATGTTGTGCATTTCATAGTGTTCATGGTTTCGGACTCTAAACTAAACATCTAGCCTATAATCGTTTTTAATTTTTGTTTTCTTTAATGCATTAAGTTAGGTACATTGATCCTGTAGTAGGGATTTAGCAATTGTAGTAAATAACCGAGAATATTTGTCTTTGAGAATTTATAATTTGCATCAATGTTTAAATGTTGAGAGACATTCCTTTAAATTCTTGAAATGGATGACTACGTAAACAATGAGCTAGATTCTATTAAAACATTTCGATAGAAATAATAAGATAACTTCAGAAAATTCCTAAATTAAATGAAGAAACCTTTGTGACTACATTTCTAAAGGTACCACCATTCTTTCAATTTCATGTGCTAATGCATGGTACCTACTTATGATAAATGGAGCAATATGTAATTTAAAAGTATGTGGTATATTTGTACTTTGCTAATTTACCAATATACGTATGTAATTAATTTATGTATAACATAATTCTTTGCACCAAAATATAAATAGAATAAAAATACTTGTTGGCTATCTAAAATAGTTTCCTCTATAATAGAAAACTGCTTAATTATTGTTGCTTAACAATATATAGTATCTACCTTGCAATTAGATAAACTCTAACTGTTTACCACATTAGCTATAAAAACATACAACTAATCTTGATAAGGGTAATGGTCTAACAAGCATATTTATGAATGTACGCATTGGTATGAAAGTAAACCGTGAAAATTATATTCATAACCTGTAATGAACGTATCTCATAGGATATCATGCGTAAAATTGTAAATAATTCCCAATAAATTCACCTGTACACCTAGCATTTAGTACCTACTTGTTTCATTATTCGAAACTCGAACTATTCCGGCAAAGAAGTGGCGAAATTAGTCAGCTAAACGTGCTGTAGTAAATAATAAATCCGCAGGAATGTAATCGTAATTAATAAATGATTCAATAATTATAAAGTAGGTGGTTAATATATTTACCAACATTACCGCAAGATATTATTTACCCATTGGTTACATCGATTATAAAATGGTAGTTTACTCGAACACGGTATAAAAGGTTATATTTAGTTTCACAAAAAGAGGAAAAAGAAAAAGGAGAATTGCAGTAAATATAATAGCCGCATGATTACGGTCCCGTTCTGACCTCTTCTTTGAGTGGAAGAGAATTTTCTAGGATTACAAAACCGTCGGAAAAAACGTGAATAATTTTTATAAAGCCCACAACCACAATGGGATGAAGAAGTGGCACTGTAAAATGCATGGTCATTATTGTCAAGCTGCCCGAGACAACAAAGATTCTCATTGTGATCTTTTAATGAGTCTCTCGGCATCTCTATCCTTCACAATATGTACCATCTAGTCGCGAGGAAAATGAGCTTTACTGTTGCGAATGGATTGATGTTGACAAGAAAATTTCGCTTCATATACGTGGTAAAAATAAAACATTTTATTATATTTATATATAAAACAGACTTTATTACAACAATAATATAGCGGCAAATGATAATGGATTAACATTATCTAATTTATACTCGCTGTAATTAGACTATGAAGGTGTCAATCGTTTTGTTAAGAAAATAACGTACAGTCGTGAATCTGGGAATGGCCGTCTAAATTGCAGCGAGCCGTGTCTAGCGCATGCAGCGACCATAGCGCTATCTCGCTCACTACAACTTAGGTAATCATTCCTGAAGTCCACGACTGCACATATATTTTGATTTGTTCTTTATTCTTTAAATTATTTGTATAAAAAAAACAACAGCAGTATCTAGCTAGACTTTATGTCTAAATTCGATATTTGGGTACGCCCACCATTTATTTAGTAATACTGTGTCACAGCTAAGTATTTATAAACTCATTATAACTTGATATTGATGTCACTGAACTTTTACAAATGCTATTCATCTGGGAATGCCACATAAATTATTTGCGCCTGCATAAGTAATAAATATATTTATGGAAACCAGTTGTATTATCTTAACAGCAAATGAATAACCATTATGGGGATTCTAAAAACGTTGCATTAATGAAACTCAATATCTCCTTTTATTTTCGTAATCTGTACTTTTGCAGTTTCAAAAGTTATGTTATCATCCTTCATTTTGCCTTAACAACGGAATACTCTTATGCAGCAAACGAATTATGAACTAGAAACTGAATTATGAACTGTTATAAAATTAAGGACTAACCTTCATCTTATAATAGAAAGTGTAGTGACTTTAACAAGAATATTTGCTATATTTAAGGGAGGTTTTTATATTTTTCGCTCGAACAGAGAGTGAGAAGTAGCCTCAAATCTTTTTTCAACCGCAATCAATTCAATGGTTATCAAATGCAAAATGCGGAGAAAATGAAATATCATGGTATCTTTTAGACATAAGTTTTAATACACAAGATGTACATTAATTGCATGCCGATGGGAAATACATTTCTAACGTTCTGTGAAGTGCCTGGGGATAGTCATTGAATTTCGGGCCTATAATACATTCCTAAAAGATTTGACCTAAATAGAAATAAACTAAGTTTCAGTCTTTCAGCGACAACAACAAAATCGCAGAAAATTTTGGACGAATACCACTAATAAAAAAAAAACTGTTTAATAAAGCAACTTTAGTCTTTCTTATTCTAAAATATAGTAATTTCTTTGTATGCTCGATTAAATTTTAACTTAAAGAGATAATGATTTACGCAGATGATTTAAAAAATTTTCGGCTTTGATGATTGTTTGGCATTGCAGAAGGATTTAAAAGCTATACACAGCTGGAGTGTCATTAACTCGTTAGACCTCACTCTCGGTAAATGTAAGGTATTGACTTTCTCCAGAAAAATTGATAAATTATCAATACTATCATATAGAAAATCATGCTTTGGGTCGATATGACAGCGTTCAAGATCTGGGGGTGTGGTTTGACACGAAATTAATGTTTAATTTGCACGTTGTAAATATCTGCAAATGCCTATGGTTTGCTAGGGTTTTTGATCAGAAATACCAGGAACTTGTGCGATGAGGCATTTATTTCTTTCTATAACGCCTTCATTAGAAGTAAGCTGTGATTTGGAGTCCAGGATATCTTAAATATCAAAATTTAGTTGAGGGAGTTCAAAAAAAGTTCTTAAAACATTGTATTATCGTAAACACCATCTCTTTTTGTCACGTGGCTATGATTACCAAAACTTGCTTAATGAATTCAATTATGTATCCTTATCAGACCGTAGAACAATTTCACAGGTTCTGTCAATAATCTGTTTGATGTGCCTTACTTGTTAGATACCCTCAACTTCCACGTTCCTAGAATTAATTTTCGAACTTGTAATGTTCTTTATTTACCGTTTTCTAAAACACGTCATTTTTTACAGTCTCCGATGTTATCAATGTGCAGATCAGTAAATGAACAATGTTTAGATTTTGATTTACTTGATTGTTCCTTAAGATACCTTAAATCTTTTATGTTCACTAGATTTAAGTCTTGATGTCTTGTTAGTTATTAGCTTGTTTCTGACAGCTATTTCAACGAAGAGTCAGAAAAATAAACCCTTAAGCTTTTTTCATTATTTTCAAAGAAATAAGTTTAAGGTCAGTTTCACAATACCTTTATTCAATTTTATGCAGTTAAAATCGTTACACTTTACATGTGAAATACGCGTTAACGTGATACGCGTTGGCGTTTCAGGTAAAAATAACTTTGAAAAACGTAAAAACCATAAAAAAAACTTTTTAATTCATTACAAAAATTAAAAAAGGACGAGAGTAATACACTTCCAATAAATAAAAAAGAAGATTTTTTCGAAGATATTTGAAAAAATCATAGCCGAAATAGTATCCGGTTTCTTAGCAAAGTTTAATTTGCTGCACAAAAACCAGCATGGCTTTAGGCGCTGTTACTCGTGGGAGACGGCAACAATTTCTTTTGTCCAGGAGTTGTATGAAGGCCTTAGTAAAGGTAAACTGGTGAATGGAAAATATTCTATGACCTTTCGCGGGCATTCGACACGATCAACAAAGACTCTCTTCGGGAAATGTTGCTTGCGATTGGCATACGCGGCTCCTATTGCGAGCTTATCCTTTCTATCGAATAGAAAGTTCTGTGTTTTCACTGGTGGTGCAAGATCGGGAGACCATTTGATCAATATGGGGGTTGTCCAGGGATCAACGCTTGGACCGCTGCTCTTTCTGATTTTTACCAACGACCTGCAAAAATATATAACAAGTGCGCGTTTAATAAACTATGCAGACGATAGCTCCATAGTCGTTACTTCGAACAGCGCTGATGAGCATACTGCAAATATAAGGACAGCTATGTCTGAGATGGAACTATGGTGTAGCAAGAATGGCCTCATTCTGAACTGGGACAAGACCAACGTGGTGGAATTCACCTTAGCCAGTCCAACTAGAGGGTTCGGCGACGCATCTTGTAAGTTCCTCGGAGTCTACCTAGATAGTCGTCTTTCGTGGGGTACTCAGGTAGAACGTATCGTGAGCAAGCTAAACAGTGTTTGCTTTGTGATACTTAAACTAAGAAATACTCTATTCCGCGATCAGTTGATTAACATGTACTACGGTTTGGCTTACACTCACATTTCTACCCATATTGTGTTGTGGGGATCAGCGTCCTGGTCGTATGTGTCGAGAGTGTTCTTTGTACAAAAACGGTTACTTCGAACGATCTTGAGACCAGGACCGCGTGATTCGTTTAGACAGTTTTTTAAGGACTATGGTCTATTGACAGTGCCGTGTATTTTTATCTATAAATGTGCCATATATGCATATGAACATAGACACTCGTTCACTACCAACGGGGAGAACCATGAGTACCCAACGCGGGGACGCAGTAATTTCAGAACCCCGAAGCACGACACCGCGGCTTACGAGAGGTCACCTTTATATGTGTGTCATCAAATTTATAATAAGCTACCCAAGACCATGAAAGAATTACGAACTATTCACAAGTTCAAAAAGGACTTAAGGACGTTTTTACTAGATCAAACTTATTATAATGTAAAAGAATTTCTTAATGTGTAATTTTTTATCAGGTTGTTTTGTTTATGTTATCTTTTGTTTGTGTCTATTTTGGGTGTTCGTTCGTTTTTTACACCCCTTTATTTTATATTTTATTGTGGCGGTACTCATATCACTCTTATGTGGTCTCAGAGTCAAATATATATTATATTATTAACGAATGCATTCCAAAGTGTTAGAGTTTTCCATTTAACACATCTTGAATGCTTGTTCTGCTGCTATTGTCCTGATACCAAAATCTAAAATTTTAAAAGGGGTTTGCACCTAAATAAAGATTGCGGTTTACTTTAAAATTATGATTATTTTTGAATTATTTAATTAGGATGATTTCTAGAAGATTTATATGGGGTATGCTTATTTATACTTGCAACACCGCTAAGTCCAGCGATTTTTTGAAACTTCTTTTTCATCAACTGAACAACTATCCATTTTAGTAATTATTGTAAACAGGTTATACCGTGCAGCGATCCAACACTAGACCCTTAAAGAACTTTTGAAGAGAATACCAACGCAAACGCTTTACTTCTCACCCCCTTATGTCTGTAGATAAAATGGACTTCCTAAAACTGGAGTAATGACGTTTAGCTGAAGAGAAAAGAATCCTAACAATGAGCGCTTTTTTCCGACCCTGTACAGTAGTAGTGCGGCAATCCTGGAGTAAAACCTAGATAAACGATATCAGCCAAGTCATCTTCATTTATCGATTCAAATATTATCTGACTTAAAGTAGTGACCGTTCAAGTGATATAATTATATTATTATATATATTATATATAATTATACTATATTATTTAAAATGTTCGTGATGAGTTGGAATGAGACCGATAGATGTTAGAATTTGATCTAACCTTGTACACCAACTGTATTGTGAAGTATTTATATATTAAATAGTTACACCCGTTTTTTTTGTATTCAGTACTAATATACGCAGTTTTACACATATTACCTTGATTGCGACTCCGTGTTATACTGGAACTACTACAAGATATTTCAATTTTACCTCACTAGTAATATATCTGAACATATTCTAGATTACCATATATTTTTTACACGAAGATACCCGAAAATTAAAATCAATACTGTTATAAAGCCGTAATACCACGTTTTTATTAAATTAGATATGTAAATACCACAAAATCATTCCTACACACACTTCAAATTTTAATACAAATTAATTATTGTGTTTTCGTATGTACATATCTAGTTCACCTGTAACCACAAGCCATACGAACATCGACACCTTTCTAATAATCTATATTAGCTTAAAGTTTCTTAACACTACTGTATTAATTATCCTGACCGTTTTAATTAAATCTAGTTTGTTTACAAACTAATCTAATTACACAAGAATGTCGGCTCCCATTCTGACCGATTTCAAAACTATTTTAGATGTTGACATTCGATATAAGTATTAATCCGTGGCTAATAGATTCTCTTCTTTGAGATACCTTACGCCTTACCTACTTTCCTATATACACGGTGTAAAATACAAATCCGCAAAAAAAGGATTAGATCATTAGAAAGAAGAAACGAAAGTATACTCACAAAAATTATTTCATTAGTTCCTAAATGTGATAGATGCTATGAACCAATGGATAGCGTGCATAGATTGCTCTATCGGTAAAAGCATTATTGTAGCTTTGGTCCTAATACCGATAGCCATAAATTCGACGAACTTAAATCTAAACAAATCAAGGTGGTAAATATGCTCATAAAAAATAGCCAATACCTTAGAATTTTTTATAAGACATTTATAATTTTTGTACTGGCCAAAGTCTTTGCTTCGAGTCCGCAAAATATAAATATCAAAGTGCTTCATTTTACAGTAGACGTACCATCTTAGTGCTCCCAACATTCTTAGGGTATTTAAACTCGGTAAATGGTTTGGAATTACTTGCCTACTTGCCCGTCTTGTCCTCTGAGATATCATCTCAAGCGAATAGGTAAAGCAAGACTAATATGTATTCCGCAAATGCGAAACTGGGACTACTCTGCTGCTGTAAGTGTCCTGCAACGGCTGCTACATTATGCAGCAGTATTTGGAGACATGGACAGAAGCCCATATAACTCCTGCAATTATAAAGATTGCAGCGTCAAAGAAAACATTCAGGTTTGCGTTATGTACTGGGCTGAATGGTAAACTTCAAACAAGATATTGAAAATAGACCAATTAAGTGGCCGCTGTTGCAGATGAACTGGCTGGCTATCGTTGAAATGCTTGGAGCTGAAGTGCAGGCATATACGGGAAAATGAACTTTCTTTAGCCCACCAACAGGTGATTCACGCTATTTGCAGGTGGTTCAACAGGTAAAATTAATTTATTAATTAAGCCGAACTAAACACAATAGTACTATCCACCAGGAAGAAGAAAGAGGAGCATTTAGTACCGCTCACTATACAATATGTGAAACTGACGCCGCATTTGATAAGGCACTTACCGAGATCCCACATTTGGAAAAGTTTACTTGCAAAGCGAGGTTATTTGGACCTACCGAAGGATATGTAATTTTGGGGTGTATGTCTACAACTAGTCAATTGGCTACATCTAAAACATTTGGTGTATATTCTGTCTACACTGAAGACTGAGCCTACAGACATTCTAGTAAATTCTGACGTTACATCGCTATTTAGGAACATACCTGCAGAAAACGCACTGGCTATACTAGCAAAAATTCTACTGCAAAAAGACATCATCGAATTAGTAAGGCTATGTGCACCTACAAATTATACATAATGCCTGTATAACGGAAAGTACTACGAACAGAAGAATGGAACAGCGATTGGAAGCTCTTTATGTCATGTAATAGCCAATTTGTTTATGAAAGCACTTAAAGAAGAAGCAATAAGTTCCAGCGAGACGAAACCGAAGTGATGAAGCGATATGTTGACACTTTTGTGATATGGCAACATGGAGAAACAATTCTCGGAACTCATCAACTCACAGCACCAAGTCATTAAATTCACCAGGGAGAAAGAAGAAAGTGGGAGTCTTCCTTGCGTGGATGCAATGGTCAAGAGAACGGAAGAGGGAATTCTACAACACGCAGGAATTAGGAAGAAGACGCACATCAAATGGGTATCTACATGCTACACTTCACCATCATCCGATGCAGGAAACGACGGTGATTAACACCTTACTGAACAGAGCCGAAACCATTAGTGATGAACTACATCTAGCCAGTGAGAAGACACATCTAGAGACAGCACTGAAGAAGAATGGTTACACTGACACCGACACAAGAAGAGGAACTAGGAAGAAGACGACTCTAAAGATAACGACAAAACCACAGAGACCAATGCCATGTTTACGATACATAACGGGAGTCACGGAAAAAGTAGGACGAATCCTGAGAAAACGAGACATACAAGTTCACTTTGGTACTTCAAAATCGATCCAGCAGCATCTTCCGACCGCAAATGATAGAATAGCCAAAAATCGATCACAAAGAATCTTCAAGATGTCATTGTGGACAGTGCTGCGTCGGACAAACAAGAAGAGCTATCGGAGTAAGAGTGAAGAAACATGAAAGAGACGATAGATTTAAAAGAATCGAGCAATCCGCGGTAGCAGACCATATACACGAGACTGAACATAAAATGGACTCCGAAAACATACAAGTTCTAGCCACCACCAAGAACTACGGAAAAAGACTCACCAGGGGGGCCATATATATAGAAAAGAATAAGATCGTAAACAGAGAAGAAGGGCTTAGCAACACATGGAAGAGTCTTCTACGCAGGACCGTCACACTGAGTGGGGCGGAAACTTCACGGTTGAATGTATCAAGGATATATATAAGAAGAATGCCGGATAACGAATAATCAGCTCCGTTACCCTGAAGAAGCTGTCAGCACGAACAGCGAAACATCGAGCAAAAGTTTCGGCAGACGGCGAAACCCGGAAGAAGTTATCAGTAGTGTGGCTTTATTTATTAGATTTATAACATTTTCTCAATTAAAACAACTCAGTTTATTAAAATCAAGAACATGGACAAAATTTATAAATATGTTTACCCTAAAATACATGATTTTAAATGTTTCCTTAATGGAAAGAAGATTACATTTCAACAAAAAATTGTACTCAAGAAAAATATTTCATCCGTTTAAAGAAACCTTATAGTAATTGTACCTTTAAATATCTATATCAAAAATTGATCAGGAACAACCAATCATAAAAATAATTTAGGATAACAGTCAATCCATGAACATTCAAAAATTTAATAATATGTGGGAAAAATTGTATCTCAATAATTAATAATATATGTTTTCCTGGATACACTGAATTTTTTGACAATAATACTCATATTGAGAATGAAATTATCAGTACAACCACAATTTTCAATACGGTATGATTGTGCAATTTCAGGTTTAGGCAATACAAAACGCCAACATGCCAAAATTAAACAAATAAATTTAGTTTCCAACTGATAATTGATAAGATTAAGTGGGTAAAAAAAATTTGCTCATACTCGAGTTTTACTGTCATTAACTTGAGTGCTCTACGGAAATCGTTATAATATATTTATGTATAAGTACATATATATTACATAAAGAATATTTCGAATTGACTTTGAAGATAGCTATTTATAAGGGATATATGAATACAATAAAACTGACTATTCACAGATCTTCTTCGTTAGGAATATTTTTTTGCTATTGTTCATCTACCGTTACGCCACAAACAACATTAAATCAAGAATAATAAAAGCGCACACAAAGACACCATACAAGAAATACTAAACAAACAAATAGAAAGCTCTAACTGACGAAATAAATTTGTGTTTTTCATTACAGTGTATTCTGGTGAGTTGTCTATAATGATGTGTGTACCTATGCATGTATAGATTGTCCGGTACACTAATCAACAGTTTATACAGCACGCGTTTTGTTCAGTACTTTAGTGTTATTACGAGTAGATTATTCTGACAGAATAAGGGGCAATTTAGCAAAAATTCTTACTAACGACTTGTTGCAATTTTATATATTTTCATACATGCTATTACGCAGATTACTAATTCTAATCGTTTAATTAAAAACTTACACATTTCTCACATTCATGCAAACGAAAAACTACGTATGAATTAATAAGTGTTTATTAATAAATAATTGCTCAAATTAATACAGAGTGTACAACACACACCGTTTAATGGCGACAACTCAAATCCACGCCCACGAAAAAAGAACCGTAAACTTTATTGGGTCTGTTATTACCGCTCGTTGCTAAACAATGTAAAATTTTAATTTAATAGCTGTTTGACAATAAACTAAATTTAAACTATGCACAGCTCTTCGCGTGCATGTGTAAAGTGTTTTTTGAAGCCCGACAAACAATGGAATTACAAGTCCCCAAGAACTTTCGCACTTAAATAAACTTTAAACTTCATAAATATTGATTTATTTTATTGACGCCCATTAGATGTTTTATAACCGCCGAATGTGTTTTGCGCAAAATTGTAATATGTAGTTACTTTGTCCTTTAGTTTCATTGACTGATTGTATAGCAGTATACGTTCAGGAATTATATAGAATAGATGGTTCCATTTTTTAAAAAATTTCTGCATATATAAATCTATCAGTGGCATGCAATCCTAATTATTTTATGCATATAGTTTAAGATCTCTTTAAATATCTATACTACATACTTCCCTTTGTCGTTTTTTGCACCATTTGGTGTTTTTTAAATAAAAGTTCTAATGTATCTAGTTGTCTATTCCATTTAGAAATGTCAGTTGGTGTAAAAGAAAAATTAGAAGCATCACACCATTTAAAGGCGGTTTGAAAAATAGGATCCAATTAAATATGGGCCCAGCATTCAACCCCACACATTAATAGATCACCTATTCAGATTTCTCATGACTCCATATACATGCGGATTGGAATCAGAATAATAGTGGAAGTTGTGTAAAAGTACCACTAAATAACATATTATCAAAAAAGTTTTCATTTTCTGCCCCTTTATCCAAAATCCACATACAAAATTCAATTCAAATGTCAAAATCATTTCGATAAAGTTCTTGGCGCACTGGATTTTATAAGAATGAAATTTGCGTTTTCAAGAATTGTTGAAATAGTTGCTGGACTAATGTTAGTATTTTCGGATATCTGATTTTAACGAACATTAGGATTTTCTATAACTGAATTAACTATCCAGTGATGGGTGGAGACTGTGGCTTGAAAACTATAACAAAAATCCAAAAGAAAAAATGAAAAAATCCCTTACCACAAAAATTAAAAAGATAAAAAATCTAAATACGTATTTCGGCATGTGTGATTTGGATGACTTTCTAGTTGAATTAAATTCGAAATTCAGTACAATTAATTTCACAATAGAAAAGGAAAACAATGATCAATTACCATTTTTAGATGTTTTCGTTATTAGGAATAATAATAACATAGTAATAGATATCTTCCGAAAAGACACCAATGTCAACAAGTTTATAACAGCGGACTCACATCATAGTTTTCAGCAAAAAATGGCCTCTTTTAATTTTCTTATCCATCGGTTGTTAAGTTTTCCGCTTACAAAAGATAGATGTGAAAAAGAATTTTGTTTAATTAAAAAGATCGCGAAGTACAATGGTTTCAATTCGGAAATAGTAACTAAGATAATTAGGAAACATAAATTTAAGAATCATATTCAGGATTCCACAGGTTTGCTACCTCAACAAACTCGCGGTAATAAATTTGTTTCTTTGCCATATCACTCATCCACATGTAAGTTGAACAGCATTTTTAAAGAACAGGATCTTCAAATTGCATTTAAGTCGAGCAGTTCATTAAAATCTCTCTTGGGGAATACTAAAGATAAAATTGAGGTAGATCAAAAATCTGGGATTTATGAAATAAGTTGTAGAGATTGTAATCAAAAATATGTGGGGTAAACTAGGCGTTCAATCTCAACTCGTTATAAAGAACATATGGCACATTTCAAATACAACAGACCAGATAAATCTAGCGTTGCTCGACATATTTTAGACACGGTATACCTACAGATAGCCTTAGGCTAGTTAAAACTGTAAATAATTTTAGAGAATTAGATAGTTAGGCAAGTATTTATATACTTAAAAACAAATATAAATTAATGAATTCCGACAAAGGACCAATACCTGAGTCCAGCTTATACGAATTATTGTTAACTTAATTGGTCACGCTCCATTAGATTTAGATAGTATATAAGCCTTGTTGTTTGTAAAGGATGTCACTGTTATTCCACTAGTGATTTCGTGAAGAGCTTATCTTCCAAGGTTTACCTTAGCCGAAAACACTACGTTTAACACTACTCTTGTTTTCTACTGAAGATGGCAACTTAGTTGCCGAAAGGGATTTTTTAATTTTTTCTTTTGGATTTTTGTTATGAATTAACTATAGTAGAAAGATTTTCGTCATGTTTAGTGACAAATTTCCTTATAATGGGTTTTTTTATAACTAACACTTCCACTTTCCTTAAATTGGGTTAGTTAATAGATTCTCAAAAACGGCTTAGGATGATTTCTTTTAGGAAACTTTTAGGCATAAACTCCAAAAGTCAATAAAAAATTTTGATAACATTCTGCAGGCATAATAATCATACTAATATGCTCTTGCTTAAGTAAATCTTCATTTTGACTAAGCAATACAGCAATGATATTGGAATAATAACGTTCTAACCTTCCAAAATTACAAAAAGAAATACAAGTAGTAAAAACAGACTTTGCTGAGTAAAATGAGAGACTAAATGAATTATCTGGCATTTTTAAATACCATAAGCAACTAGGTGCATTAGAACTTTCATTTAAAAAACACCAAATAGTGCAAAAAACGATTATTGGGAGTATTCCGTAAAATCGCGAATACTTAAAGTTTAAGCTATAAATACCATTCGATAAGTAATTAAGAAGTACATTTGTTTGTAATTGAAAAAATATAGCGTTCTATGTAAATTAATCAAGTTATAGCCACTCACAGTTCCTATTAGATTAGTTTTCATTTTTGTGCACCCTGTATTAGATGAGAAGTTTATTATTATATTCTTGAAGTAGGCATTTTTGTGCACAAACATAGAGATAACCTTATCTCACAAAATAATGCGCATCATGATTACAGTGTTAGAAGGAATGATATTCGCTTTCGTTGACCAACAAAAGTATATTATGTACAGGTATTAAAATTTATAATCACTTGCCATTTGCCATAAAACTACACCCAACCTATACTTTTAGAAAACTGCTTAAAGTGTTCCTTTTGCAGAAGCCTTATTATTCATTAAACGAATTTTTTAATGTTTTTTAGTTCGCATTTTTTTTAATGTCATCTTTATTTTGTTGGATTTGAAGTAATGTATTATTATTTTGACGTTCCCTGTAACTTATGTTTACTTTTTGAAATAAATGGTATTATTATTATTATTATTATCGGATTATAAAATATGGCCTATCGTTATACTTCACTGTAAATTTCGCTTGCATAACTTAAATACTTCTTAAGTATTTGCAATGTAAAGGTTCGGTTAGGTTTTCACAAAATTCAAAGATTGGTCGAATGGGGCGCTATAAAATGGCCAGCCAGATAGTCGGATCTTACACCACTTGATTTTCTTCTCTGAGGGCTAAGTCTAAGGTGTATACCACGCATTCAGCTTCCTTACAAGAGTTACGGCAAAAAATTGTTGAAGAATGCCAACGACTAACTCCAGAAATGTTGCGAGATGTCAGGAGAGTATTTGAAGCAAGATTGTACTATTGTATGGAGGTTTATTACACAGATTGCAAATTATGCACTGTTTGCTTATTGATTTAAAAAACATTTTGATACATATTGCCGTAAAGAGTACTAAAAGATCTTTGGAATGAGTGGTCACAAGACCCATCTTCCCTATTCCCTATTCAAATTTTAAGGGTGGGGACTGCTGCGCCCCCAGAAATGAAATGCCGTGCATAAAAACTCATTAATGTTGTGAACAGAACATATTTGTATATCTTTTAAATGTAAAAATGAGATATTTCCATGATACGCTGATTACTAGGAAGGAGTTATCTTGAGATACTCGTATAATATTAATATACATACTAATAAAATGTATGTAATTTGTAGCGTATAAACAAAAGTCAAAACCGCTCAAGAACGAGGTGGAAACCTATCATTCTGCTAGAATGCAATCAAGTAGAAGCATCCCTAAAAACGTAACGGATTTCAAATGCACATCAAAAATGATAATGCGTATGACAATGAGAATTCTACTTGTTAACTATCTATACTGCGGCACTGGTTTATTCTTCTATAAAAATTAATAAAAGTGTAAATATCCAAATATTAGTAATATACATCTACATTCCTCAAAAAGTTTTTAAATAAAAAAAGGTATGGTAGTAGGTACATGGATGAGTAAGCAAGTGATTGTTATATAAACAGTCGTTCAAAATTTCAAGTAAATGACGCCTTGGAACCCGTCAATATACTTATCTATACGTTGATGTTCATTCAAATCTTAAATGCAAACATTGGCTGGAATGCAAATATTTGTTTTCATCACACGTGTAACTTGAATAAAAAATAAGTGAACATGACAATAACATTTTGTAAGAAAGTACTATTTTATTTAGTATACATTTTACTCATGTAATGAATTAATCATGATTGGACAATTACATAGTTATAAACAATTTTCAATATATACATAGATCAGCATTGTAAACATATATTAGCACGTGAATTATACAAATGTTAATCTCACTTATATATTAAATACATACATATAAAATACGTCAATATTAAAAAAAAGATCCTAACGATAAATTAATCTTGGAACGGTAAATGAAAGTGTTTAGGGACCGAATTGTTTCCTAATTCGTTTTAGTCCGTAACAGGTTGCTGGCACCCTCTCTTTATTTAATAATGGACCAGGAATGTCTCCCCTTTTGTGTACAATTCGTGAATGCCACTAAAGTAGAATAGCTTCTGTATAGGCGGCAGCTTGCTCCCGAGCAATATTTATTTTTAAAATTCTGAAGCAGCTTTCAGTTAGTGAACAGATATATTAGATTTTATTTGCTTTTATGTTGAGCCACTAACAATATTCTTGTTGTTAACATAATTTTAACCGGATGAATATGTTTGTCATGTCATTTTTCGCATAAAACGTTTACTTACTTGATATTGGACATGATAAGAAGACCTTAAACTAGCTAGATCTACAAATAAAAAAGAATACAAGAAACTTTGAATACGCCATATACAAGTAACCAACCACCACGAACAACATCATCGCATACAATTCGTATCACCACTCATCGCATAAATTTGCCGCTCTAAACTTTTATATAAACCGTCTACATAGCATACCATTACAACCAAAAGAATTTGAAAATGGATTAAACATTATAAAACAACTAGGCTTTCCTACCACAACAATAAATAAACCCTTTCATGCACAACAGTATCTAATATTCAATGATCAAATTTCCTACAGCAACACAACATAGCCCCAGCTTTTAAATGTAAATACACTTTAAAAAAACCTCTTGCAACCCCATAATAATAAATTAAGTAGAAGAAAAATGCATCCAGTTCAACATTGACAAAATCTACGAAAAGCAAGAGATTATCATAATATCTGATAGTCAAGCAACTATTAGGGCGCTGAGGTCAAACGTAATCAGCTCCAAAATGGTTTGGGAATGTCTAGAAAAACTAAACGAGCTAGGCAAAAGGAACAAGGTAACCCTACTGTGGCTTCCAGGACGAAATAACAGATAATCTTGCTAAGAAAGGGGCTAGAATACCTTTTGTAGGGCCAGAACCTTTTTGTGGGATAAGTAGCAGTATAATACTGGAGGAATTCAAAAATGAAGTAGAGCAGAGAAAATCCAAATACTGGGAGAACCTCCAGGAAATGAGGCAAGCTAAAACTCTTCTGGGAAACTATAACCAGAAGAGATCTGCATAATGCATCAACCTGAGTAAAAATAATATTCGCATATTGACAGGGATCCTCTCAGGCCATTGTAAACTGAACGGACTTGGCAACTAAGCAGGCTTGGAATAGCAGCGGAACCCGCATGTAGATTTTGTGAGGAACAGGATGAAACATCCAGCTAACTACTCACAAACTGCGCTGCAATGTGCACCTCAAGGGCCCTGTATCTGGGAGCATGTGAAATTGAAGAGGGAGAGTTATCTAATCTGGGGCCTTCTGACTTTCTGCACCTTTTAAAAGGAATCAGACTGGACGGCCAGCTGTAAATCCAGCGAGAATAGAAGACACAATAGATCTTCCAGGTCGCAGTATACTATCATTTAATAATTTTTTTTAATATTTTTTAAAACTTACCAATGATTAGTTGGCTTATACTCATTTACATTTAATTGTTGACATTATATCATCATCTTTTCAAGTATAACGTTTTGTAAGTATTTTAGTTAGATACTTAATATATTTTTTATCATAATTAGATATTTTTTAAATGAAAATTTAATTTAAAGTAAACTCATATAAAATCAAACGTATTGCATATGTTTTAAAATTTAACAACTTATTTCTTTTAATTTTTATCTGTAATTTATACCTGTAACCACACATTGTAATGCTGTTCATTCTTTTTGTAGAAGACCTGAAGATGGCTAATTAAAAGCCGAAACATGTCGTCTTAAATATACTGAAATCAACTGAATGGAAAGGGCTATTTTTTAAATTATACATATTAGTTAAAACCCATTTCAGTAGGATATCCTGACCGTTTACTTACTTGTTTTAACTTATGTTACGTATTTCCTTATTGATTCAACAATAAGAATTTTGTGAGCATCACATAAATGGCATATCAATTCATATTTCAACATTCGAAGAGATTTATAAACTCATAAAAAACCTATACAAAATTCATCGCAATTCTCTATATGTCAATCTCCCGCAATCTCGATTGCTGTTTTGCGTATTCTAAGACCAAGAAATTATCGTCATGCTAATTAGTATTAGTAAATTAACATGAAGATTTGCATTATTTATTTTAAATCGCAGTAGGAATATTTTAACTGTAAGACAATCTTCTTTAAACAGCACGCTCACATAGTTCCGGGTTCATGTATCTTCAACAGTTTAGATGACCGTATGTCAATACACTTCGTTGTTAACAAGTCCGACAAACCATGGAACCGAAATAAATTCTTTCGTTTCAAATAAAATTGTTGCTGTGTGTCTCGCAATCGCGTATGTAGGTGCGAATGTCCGTCGGTATTCTTAAGTGATGTATGTACAACATATGTAGGTATTTTAGGAATGACAGATTACTACTCGCGGGGCGTAAATTAAGCACAATTTTATTTTTATGTTCCTTTTCCAAATTATCTTTTGCAATAAAACGAGAATAAAGTATTTTTACTATGGGATGTGTTACATCGGCTGTGATCCTGTACAAGAACTATAAAATAACAGAACTTCCTGTTTTACGAAACTCGCGATGCATCTATGCATCTGCCTTACGGAATTTTAGTTTCTACAGAAGCAGGGAAATCTGAAACTAAATTAATTCGGGTACAACACTAAAGAACGTAATTCTATTTATTATTTAACGTCAATCATGATTGCGTTTTTCTTAAATGCATAAGTAAGTATAAAAACGAATATCCATTGACACACTGGTATACCTACTTATTAGCTTCAATTCTACTGTATCGACCGAGGCTATATGCATACGTTAGAATCGCTTTTTTAATCCCCTAACTTGAACGATGTCATTTCCGACTCAGATGGGATATTTAATTTTGGGTCCTCGTCCAAACAATCAACGGGCACGATACGAGGAAAAGCTCCAAGGGTAATATTCTTTCAATCAGTCACAAAAATGCGTTACGTCTCACCTACACGAAAAATAGATTGAAAAATCTGCTGTTGGTAGGTAAAAAGCAGGAAATGCACAGGGAAATGACAATCAACTTTGTTTTATTCCTTTTTTCCAAGAGCCTTTCGTAATAACTTATCTAACACATGTACCTTGTACCAATGATGTAACCCAGGAAGTTATACACTTATGTATAAAAAAGTCTGTTTAGATAAGAGTTCATATTTGTTACCGAAACTTTTGTTTTACTATGACAGCAATAAATGTTTCGTGCGATAATTTTATTGTATAATCTACCTCTGATTAGTCGAAATTTAATTACATCAGTGTCACAATCAATATTTTACTTCACTCAGCTTAAAGCATTACTGACCTATTACATTTATTTATTTCAAAGTACTGATATTTTAAGAAATATTTATAGAAATGTATCAAAACATACATTGTATTATCACAAATTTTTATTATTGATCCTTATGGATTTAAATTAATTAACGATAATGAACATTATTACCTTTATAAGTGCTTTCCCCCCTACACACTGCACATTTTTTCTGCTACGTTTCTTGGTTCATTTGCTGCCATCACTTACAGACAGAAAGTATATATCTACCCTCTTTTTCTTTGGGTAAACTAAACAATACTAAGTTTTTGGTTAATTTTGTTTCGTCGAATATTTTAAAAATACTTATTTATTTAATAGACCTAATACGAAGCAATTTAATCTTGTTCGTCAGTAGCCAACAAGTAGATATTATTTCAGCAAAAAATCTGCTACTTTAACTTGCAGCTTGCTTCTATCGGTTTGAATGGATTAAATAAATTGGTATATGTTATTTTCTGGAGTTCTTTCATTGGACTATTCCACACTCAGAGATACAACAGCATGCAAGTTATAATTGTCATGGCTCTGACATTTAATTTTTTTTTACGGGAGATGGGAAAATCTTCGACAAGGCGGCCCGTGTCCCCGAGTAATATCGGATTTCCACCGACTAAAAAACCTTGCAGTATACTGATTTTCTCCCCCTGGAACTGCTGTGGCATTACTTCCGGAAGAGGCTGCTTCTAGTTCTTCGGGCTCTCTCTCTATCAGGTCACCTTTCCATTTTTCTCTCCTCTACCTCCTTCACACGTAGTATAGACATCGCCAGATGCTCCACCGTTTGCCAGCATTCCTCGGAATCTAACATCCGCTCTATCAATGCGGGGTCAATGCACTCGTAACTTTCTTAGGATCAGCTCTTAAGTTCTCCCATTTTGGACACTCAAAGGACGTATGTTTGACAGTATTTTGTATCTCTTCCTCGGTGTTGCTACATTTGAATCGTAGAAGATTGGCTCTGAAGCATTCTTGCCCCGTCAGCATCTGCGCCAAATAGTAATTTACTTCGCTATGTTTCCTGTTTACCCACGGTCCTACGTTGTTGATCAGGCGTTTTGTCCATTCTGGTTTACCACTCCTTCTGCCATCTACGAATTAATAACTCATTCACCATTGCCTTCCCCTCTCCACTCTTGCTTTCCACTCTTGCCTTCCCTCTTTAACATCCTTCCTCTGTCTGGCCTGGAGGTCTACGGACGGGGCTCTTGCTAACACCAAGAGCGCCTCCGCAGATGTAGTTCTATATGCACCGGTTATTTTTAGTGCTATCTTCCTCTGTACGCTTAGCAAGGTACTTCGATTGGTTTTCCTCTATAGTGCTTTCTCCCAGATCGGTACAGCATACATCAAGGTCGACTGGACCACCGACGCAAGCACTTCCATGTTCGGCAGGAGTGTTCCAATCATTTCCAAAGCCTTCGTAGCCTTCTCTGCGGTCTTCTTTACGTCCAGGCCCACTTTCATACCTCAGTACCTCATCATAATACAGATTCGATAGGGTAGGACCCAGTACTGATCCCTGTGGCACACCGTTATCTCTTTTTCGCTATCTTCCCCAACTTGGATTTTTCTATCTTTTAAGTAGCTAACCATTGTGTTGTACAAATACGGAGCTACAGCCTCCTACTGAACTCTGCCAGAATCCCTACCCAGAGGGCAGAGTTGAAGGCATTACGGACATTCAGTGTTATTAGCGCACATGGATCCCACTTCCTATACGAGCCCTGTACTGTATTTTGCGCAATACCTTTTACCGTCTTTAACGTTGTCAGTATGGATCTTCCTTCCCGGAAACCATGCTGTTTTTTCGTCAGATCTCCGCTACGCACAATTTCCTTTTTTAGTCTCCGGAGAAGTAACTGTCAGACGCGGCTCGTGCTTACGTCAGTCGGAGACTACGACATTGATCGAACTTCTTTGTATAACTTCGTAACATATAAACATATAGAAACGTATTTGACGAGAGCATACGAAGAACTACGATCATTGCCATAGCCTCCAACTGATGTAAGCACGAGCCGCGCCTGGTAACTGTTCCAGCAGCTATGGAGCGATTGGCAATCTTCTTTTTTCTTCTCCTTCGCTATGAGAATCAGTCTCTCCGTCTTCCAGTGGCTCGGGATAGTTTCCGACACCAGGATCCTGTTCATTACGGCGAGAATTTGTTCGGGGAATTCTTTCACAATACTTTTAAGTACTTCGGATGGTATACCATCAGGACCCGGGGCTTTTCTCACCCTGATTTTCTCGTATGCTACTACAATTTCTTCTTTCCCATTCTATTTTGGGGTTATTTGGGAAGAGGTCGTTTGCTAGCTTGACCTGCTCCTTGTCTGACATTACAATGAACGGTATCGCTTTCAGCTTATGTGTAACAATTTGGTATGACCCACCCCATACATCGTCGTCTAGATTTTTGATTACTTGCTTCCAGGCATACCTTTTAGTGATGATAATGGTTTTCTTTAAGGTCGACCTACTTTCTGTATAATTGCTATGACACACTGCTTTAGCATTATTATACTGTCCTCTATTTCCTCTCGCCATTTTCCTTTTGCATGTTAGACACCCTTTCCTAACTGCTGCTACTTCTTCCGTCCACCAGTATACATGCCGTCTACTTCCTTCTCTACATATCTTCGGGTTTATCTTGTGTCCCAATGTTGTGATCAGTCGGGTTAGTTGGTCTGCGTCTAGATTGTTTCCTTCCTTGCTTTTCAGGTGGTCCTAGAGCTCCATGTTCATTTGTCTCATGCCCTCCGTAGTCAGTCTCCACCGGGGAATCGGTTTCCAAGCGTATGTATTATCTTTGAATGCTTTTATCCGGTTTGTATGAACCTCAAGGAGGATATGCTGATGGCAGCTGATACTCTCCTTCTTTAGGACTCTCCACCCGGTAACTTGTTGAGCTATGCTCCTAGTGCTGAAGCTTATATCAATAAAGGACCCACTTTGTTGGTACACCTCCCTCATTGTGTATCACAAGATCCCGCTCTTCTAACCATTCCGCTAGTATTGTGCCCCTAGCGTCCTCTATACTCAATCCCCATATGAAGGACTTAGAGTTTAAATCCCCCCCCCCCCACAATGATTCTTCTGCTTATCCATGTCTTTTCCTAGATTAGATAGGAAGGTCTCGAAGCTTGCTAGAACCACATTTGGAGATATGTAACACCCATACACAACGAAGCCATCCAGCTTCATCCAAACGAAATCGCTTCCCTTTCCACTACTAATTCCTTTAATTCCCCAACGGGTTGTTTTGATGGCGACATCAATGTTATTGTCCATTATCTATGTTTGAAACATTACATATTGGTACTGTTACTGTTACACCAAATTCTGTAATAATGCAGTAATAATCCTGTTTTAGTTAGGATTATTACCGTAAGAAAGTTTTTACAAGAAAGTGACTGCAGCTTTACAATTTATCAGTAAATAATCTAACAATAAATACAAAAGTCTAAAATATTGTTGTAAATTGAACTTATATTGAAATTTTCTCTCTCATCTATAAAATTATAGCGGTATCCCTGACGTACAATTACCAGGAATGGTACTGTAATATTTTTTTACTGTGTATCGAAAAGAAATTATTCATTCATGTATTGCTACATACAGTCTGCAGCAGCTGTCAAGGTTACGATGCGAAACGGTAAATTTACATTACCGTCTCCATTAATACAAAAATTGTCGATTTTTACATTTTTAAATATGTATTTAGAACGTTACACTAATGGTCACGTAATATTACGTATCAGGTATGTAAAACAGCTGTAACTTTACACTAACTTTTATTGGTGTAACAAGATAATAGGTTTCTGGTATCTTTTAAGGTAAAGGTATGTAAATTTAATCATTATAACATTGGCATACTAACGTCAGCATTATAATTAAACTGTCGTCTGAACCAAATTCAATTTTAATATTGTGTGAATTCTTCATTAAATACACGAATTAAAATTATTTTGAAAATACGGAAAGAGCACATTTTCTAAATCCCCCGATAAGTTTTATATCAAAAACAATTAACCTACCTTTATTTGCACAATTTCGATTTTATATAACCTTATCAAATCGTGGATGACGCTCCCACTTTTTTATAATAAAAACTTACCCGCACACATACATTTCTGTTATTTTTCATTAAATGTAATCAATATCTTATCGCTGCATTTTCACGTTAAAACTTCTGGGTCAACATTTGTATCGCGATAATTCTTCTGTGCTTGTTTCGCATAAATTCCTACCTTATTTACCCTACATCTAAGGGACACAGATCTCACAACAATGGTAATGAAGGAGTGTATTTACTTATTTGATATAATACGTATACTCCCCGCGTTCGTTTTTCGCATTTTTGACACTGCGTAGTTCACTGTTTTTGAATGTTGTTGTGTTTTGTTGCAGAGGTGGAGACCAACATATTTTCGGAATATCTTTGATGAAATGACGACCAGGTGAGTGGTTATTAATTCTGTATTTGTTCTATTTAGTTTCTAATTAACGGATGAATCAATATCTTCTTGTAAACGCAGACATGCATTGATTGATAATGATACAAAGAAAGAGACAATAGTATACTATATTTTTTGTCGGGTTTTTATCGTATGCGTCATGCATAATAAAATGTTTACACTAGATTAATGTGTTTCATGGTATCAACCCTGCAAAAGAATAAGTTGCAATAGTACCCCGTGTTACTTCCATGCTTATCTTATTTTTATTTCAATGGAAATAAATTGTTTCACGCTCAATAAACATTGCAACTTTAAGCGAACGGGACACTTATTAATTGCACCCATTTGAAACAAACAGATATCTTCGCGAGAGATTCAATCTACCGCATTCAATACCATAAGGATCTTTGCTCAAGAAAGTACACTTGGACATGCCTGCACACACATATTATCCAGTTCGTAGTCCCGTGCAGTCGCAACGTGCAATAATATCGTACATTACCGGCCATTTGAGAGCAATTACGACAATTTACCTGGTAGGCGTCTAGGTTTACTTGGTTGGTCGACCAAACTTCGTCAGTCGATCTTTATCAAATTAAATCTCATTGTAATTGATACGAAATATTGCCCGTCCGGTAGTGCATTCCGTAAACGGTAAATAACCCCGTGATAAAATCGAAATAGGATAGGTGTTCGTGGCCCATGTGAGATCTCACTTATACACGGCAGTACATTTGCATTTCAAATGTAGAGATGTAAACACAATCGTCAGTAATATAGTGGATATTGAGTGACTTAACACTTCTCTTTACATACCTAATTTATGTTAAAGTATTCTTTAACATCTTAACACCCTGTCGTTACTTAAATTAAAATGAGTTCTAAATATAAATACGTTTTTATATTCTCTTGACAATAATGCACTTCTCCCAGGTTACAATTATTAATCAATTACGACTGCTTCATTACTTAGTAACAAACTTCAAATTAGTTCCTAAATATCAATAACTGCTTTTCAAAAATCTAATTTCTTATACATTATTTACAGAAATGCCAAAATAAGAAAATACATTTTCATTTCTTAAAGTTAGTATGCTTAATTCTATTTCAAATGTCGTCTCAACATCTTTATCTGATGAGAAAATATGTTAGCAGCAGCCTCGTATGAGATTATTGTTGCTCAAGAAAAAGATGTGCCCTATATTTATTCTTAAACACAGTAAGGGACAAGGATTTAAGATACAGAGGGATGGAGTTATAAACAATAGCGACGTTGTAAGTAAAGGACCGCTTGAAAAAAATAGTATTAAATAACGGCGGGGTAAGCGTGCTCTTGTATCGAACGTTAATGTTATGAGCATCGGTTCTAAAGGTCAGTCATCGGTGCAAGTAGTGGGCAGTTCTAAATGAAATCAATTTGTAACAGGAGCAAGCAAGGTGGAATTTCCTTCTCTAAATATTATCACAATCATTAAACCTGAAAAAAAAGCGATTCACAGATTATTTTGCGCAATTCCACTGTTAGAGAATCCCTACTACCATACAGCACTTTAAGTGTCCCAAAAGAAGCACTTGTCACTCCCATCACATGTTGTCTAAATCCTAAATCGCAGTCAATTATAAGACTTGAATTCTTAACCACTTTCTAACTCCACAACATCCAATTTTCCCCATTCGCAGTCAATGTAATTTTGTTGAATATTTTTTAACGCGCCATCGGCCGACCAAATGCGACGATCGCCGTTTTGCTTGCATTAATGGTAATACATGTACATAAATTAAAAATAAGCTTGTAATATTGTCAATAAATAGGTATATCCTTATTATTATTATTATTATTATTACTATAAAAAGCAGAATATGCTGTTTATTAAGGCTAAAATAATTTGATTAATCAGATGTTATCGTACTCATAATAAGAAGTTCAGAAGTATGAATCAGATTATACCATCTAGAACCAATGGATATAACAGTTAAAATATTTTATTGATTGTACAATAGCTCGCTTTATAGAGATAGAAACCTTATTGTCCGACGTAGTAGTATAGCATGATAGAGGAATATACTATCTTTTTTTTCCATTCGTACTAATACTCACCTGTATATGGTGCAGCTCCAGAAAATTGATACAAATCCGAGGCAGTATGGTGCCAGAATATTGCTGAAGATATGCGTGCTTGTGCGTGTTTAAGTTGAACATAACCTACAAGCCAACATGCTTTTTTTACAAGGACAATACCTTACAAGAGGGTGTAGAGCAGCCTATCGCAACCATTCCGACGAAATTTAGAACGGGAGCAATATTACGACAAATATTCATAGGAAAATACAAAAATTTGACGCAATTTATGTATGTACGTTATAAATAATTAGTTTCTATATACTGGTGATAAATAATTTTAGTATTTATTAGATTTCTGTGGTGCTATTCGCATGTTTAATACTAATAGCACAGATAAGCTAATAGATAGTAGAAGAGGCAAACATCACGGGATAAAAGACACTAAAAGTCACATAGAACACAATACCCGCCCGCTAATTTTCTATTATAATACTTTTAAAACATTTCATTTGCGCAAAAAAATTATGATAAATATAAGAATTCAAAACAATGAAATTCAATTTGACGAAACTTATTACAACATATTGGCGACATTGAATTTGAACTGAAATGTAAATGAAGAATTTTCCTAATTTTTTTAAAACATCAGTTTATATTTTAAACCTAAATACATACACAAATAGTGCAGCAGTGATGGTAAAATAGTATATACAGATTTGTTTAAAATACAAGAAAAAAAATTATAGATGTTTATAAATACAATAAATTGCGTTTAAAAATATAAATAATTAAAACCCATTGCATTCTTCGGCGCGAACAATTAGTATCCAACAATCTTAACGTAGATTTAGACATATTTTTAGATTAGTATATAGAAATAATAAATCGTACTTGTAACAGTGCAGTGCGAACTGGAATCTTCGCTCTAATATATGATGAATGAAGCTCGGACCACTGAGTTTTGCGTTTTGCCACTACATTCTCATTAACATTTTCTTTTGAGAGAAGAGTATCCATTGCCAAAATTTCTGGAATTAAGAACTGAAGTAACATAATACAAGAGACCATGGCTAACTTGTTTACATGCAATAACAAGAATAAAACCGTCATTAAAGGAATCATTATTGGAAGAATCGAATTAACTTAATGTTAGTATCAAGTCATCAAATGACAGAATATAACATATTAAATGACGAGAAATTTACACGTATTAGCATTATAATGCAACGTAATCTATTAATATTAAAAGATAAGTTTCGTAATTATTTTTCTTCCATTCAAGGCATCCCTGGCATTGGTGGATTCAAAATTTATTTTTAGCATTATTTGAAAATAATGTTTTATCTAGCCGAAAGTGACGTTTAGCTCTAGCCAACCACAATGCAAAAAATAAGTACAGAAATCGATTTGGAAAGCATTGATGCCACATTAAGGATTGCACTCTAATCAAATCAATAAAAGTATAAAAAAAAGACAAACTGATGAAAGATCTAAGCTTCTAAGCAGCATTTAAAAAAATTACTTGTTTAAAAGCCGAATATTTATTCCTATAATAGTCAAAATTGAAGTATATGTTGTTTACATGACCATAAACTAGTGATGAGATACAATTAGAGATACAATTCAATTCTATTTCAAAAAGCCTAAACCCGTCTTATAATCGCCTAATTTTGTATTGATATTCAATGAGCCTCAAGATAAAAAAAGATGTGGAGTACTTTCCGTAATTCCAGCGATAACTGGGAAAGAATGGTAGGTACTTCTTTTGCTATAAAATTCTGCAATAAATACGAATATCATGCCTACACAGAGAAAACTGTTTATATGCTCGTATATATAGCAGATAATGTAGAAAAATATAATAACCTTTCTTCTTAGCCGTTATTTTAATATATTATTTCAAACAATTTAATTATCTTCCATAGATTTGTAATATACATTACATTTTTGAATTTTTTTACACAAACACAAACTTTTAAAAGATTTAGTTATTCTACAAATATATATTTTATGCTGTATCATGTGATTATATCGTTACTTTGTCAAATTTACTATAGCTGTAGGTAGAATCTGAAGACGACAGTTAAATTGTCAAATATTAAAAATGTATTTTTATTGCACCCTTAAGGAGTAGCTCCTAGCATTACAAAAAAAAATAACTAATAATTAATACTTAAACATATTAACCTATATTAATTTCCTATAATACTGATATAGAGCTTTAATAAAAACTGCTAAAACAAAACTTACTATAAAAATATTCTTGTCTGATAAATATAATATTGTCTCTATAGAAGCTACAGAGTGTATTATATAGTAAACTATATTTCTATTAAAGAATACAATTCATTTTTAGCAGTGGAAGAATGTGCAGGAATAGTATCAGCTAACGAAACGACGCGACGTTCTGTTGCCACAGTTTACTCCTGTATATGAGCAGTATGACCTTTATTTTTCATATTTCTTTTTTCAGTTTAGAGTTGTGAATGAAAATCCATGAATTTTTCGAAACAATTATTCCAATAAAATTAATCTTTTGTATAGCGCAAAGGTGAACCGTAATCTTGCGTAAATATGTTAGCTATAACGTGTAAAAGTTATAATGTACTAAAAATAGTACGAGTAGTTTGAAGTAATTATTTATACCACACTGTTTGATTACTTAGATTACTTACCACACTCACTAAAGCATACAATATGCACGATTTTGTACATTTTTAATTCCTTGTTATTTAATTAACTATTATTTCTATTACTAGGTGTCCACTACTTATGTAATAATCCATTTTTTTGCAAATGATTTACTCTCTATTAAATAATTTTTGTGGTTAACTCAACATTATGTTATTATGTATCGCGGTAATCGCTAGCAGATCAAATTTAATTCATTAGTATATAGCTTAAGTATAAGCCTGTTGCACGGAATAAAGCCGGCGATAATTTAATTGTACAAATATTTGTTTAATAATTTTTATTTAATAAGCTTGGAGATTAGATTATATTTAAATTGTCAGTAAATAGCCTTATATCTACATCTGTATTCGGCGAACGGGGAAACATAATACCAGGGAGTGGTAAGTTTAAATCAGTAGCTTACAAAAGGAATAGATTGAATACAGGCTTATGTACGGTGACAATCTTTCCGTCTTTATTCAGTTGGTCTTTTATAAATTCAGGTTTTTGTTCCTTTAGGATACAGTTTGCTTATCTTTGCCCTGATGATTTTTGGCGCGACTCCTTAGAGTCGTTGTGTATTATTTCATTGATTGGCTTTGTTACTTGTCGATAATACCGAAAGATGGACCAGCTTCAAGAAAAGATCTTGACAATACCTGTCTGGCCAGAACATATGCCACTTCATTATTCTCCACGCTCATATCGCCAGGCATCCGAATTAATGGTAATATTCTTCCCTCTCTACTCCCAAACCATTTTAAAGGCAACACTTGCAGAATTAGTCCATTTCAAAATCAGTGTTGATTAGGTATCAAAGCATTGCCACGTTTTCGATCAAATCAGTCTGCTTGTCACTTTCTCTGAAGTGTTAACAACCTTAGCTTTTTGAAGCTAATAGTAGGTACCCATTAATTTGTACTAAAATCTGATTAAATACCTCCAAATAATTATTAGTAAGTTCACTTTTTTTAAGTTCCAGATAAATCTGCAATTTGCTTATAAGGGAAAAAGCATTTGTCTTGAGAAAAGAGAAATAACGTGTGGACCCCCACTCTATTAAATATATATCTAAATCTTAATTCAGTGTTCATTTGTGGTGTCGAATTGCCTGGTTGGAGGCGCACTAACACGCGTCTGCGATAGTTCTCAATATTTTCTGTTTCGGAATCTTTTAACGATTGGTATTGTTGCTGCACAGTTAGATACCATTTGTCTACGTAAATTTTAAGATAACTTTGATTAGCAACACCTTATTCTGCAGTGATAGCCGCTGATTGCTTTGCATTAGCTGTTTGCACGTTTTTTCCACGTAGTCTAAATGCATGCCAAGGTATGCCATGATATCCTCTGTTTATGATAGCGCAGAGTTATTAATCATCGTAGGGGGACATGTTTCTTTGCGTAATGTAAATGCCAAATGGGTGGATTTTGTTTCATTGACTTTGATTGGCCAGGTTTTCAACCAATGTTGGTCTTACCCTGGGAAAGATGTTAAATTACAATACCTGCTATTGTAAAGCGATTAGTGTAAATGTTACTGCAATTGATGTCGTCATTGTCAGTCGAACATAGTAATTTTTCGTTAAGACACAGTAAAAATTACAATAAATCTCTTATTAACATTTGGTATATTTTTTACAACACTGATAGCAAAAAATACATAACTTTCTTGTACACCAAAATAGTCATGTCTCATAGGTTATAAATCGAATTGAAACATGCAATCCTAACATGATCTGCTTATAATATTTACCATAGTTAGATGTGATTTTTACTAACTTTGCAAAGTAAATACGATTTACAATGTATTATTCACATGAATGATAAATTTGCACTGTACATAAACAGTGGATCCAAATTATTACTACAATGTCACTGAAACAATATCTACTTGCGTTTTGTGTTTTACTTTTAGGACAAAAATCTTGCAAATTTTACCTCATACAGTTGCTGTCATAATAATGATTACATGGTTATAATTAATAAAATAAAATTGTGTTAAATCCAACAATAATTTTTTCTCAGTGTAGTTCAGTTGTTTTGTAAGCACCTTGACGTTAAAGCTGTGCCTGTGTGAGACGCCAATGATGCAGTGTTGTGTTACACATATTTAATAGTTCTTTTTGTTGGAAGTTCTGTAGTATATACGAGATAATGTATCGGTCCAAGTATGCCTTACTGGCAAAACCTCAGTGTTAAGACATATCCGTGCACGGAAAGAGAAAAGTGACTTGGTGAAGCATTTATGAGTTAACTAAATACATTTTCGAGCAATACGTTTTAAGATGTTTATATTCAAATCATTATTTCAGTCTCAGACATTTTTAATTTGACATTCCTTTGCATAATTTATTGGTTACATCAATGCTTAATATATAACACTGCGAAATATGTTGTAGTAACCTTCTAATTTCTTGCAGTGTATATTCACTCTTCTGTTTCACTGGGAAATAGTTGTGAAGTATGGTTTAAACAATTGATATCTAGCATAAGGAAAGAGTTTCTTTAATTGGACTTTTAAGCTGCTATGCCATATTTTATCAAACTTTGAGTATTTTCAAAGAAAGCTATAAAGCAGTTAGATTTAGTCGACTTTTCTATGTACTTGTTTTATTATTCCATATTTATCATGAAATTGAAACTGATGGCTCGGGATTATTTTCCTTTATGCTACTATTATGTACAGCTTCTTAAAGTACAAATTCTCAAAAGCTTTAGAAAGAGAAAATGATGAGTTATGATTTGAGCAATTTTCTAAGTAGTAGAAACGGATGTTTTAATTTCATGTTTTCATTCAATATAAACACTATTCGTTTGTAGCATTTTTCGCACTGTTCTTGTACTATTTTATTAAATTGGATTAAATTCTGATGGCCTTCAAATCTACAATTTCCTAAAGCTTTTAATTTAAGTTTTGTATTAATTGTTCAATTAAATGCACTGTTTATTTACTGCTACCAAATAGAAATAGCGAATCCCTTTCTCATACATTTGCATTTATATAAATGATATCTTAGAATATTTGTTTGCATCCTTCAATAAGCCTCCATCATACATTCTTTATTTAATGTTTTTTTTGATTTTAAATAAAAGTATTGCCCATAATATGCTGGTACCCTGAATGATTAATAAAAATCTTAATTGTCGTTGCTTGCTCACTGCTATTGTTTGTCTGGAGAGACTAGGCAGAAGACAAAACATTTCCTTATTGTTCTGCAAAATAAAAAAATGTACATAGGTACATATACCATCTGTTTCTAGAAAGTAATTGATGTTTCTTTCGCTTACCTTCCGCATATAACTTACGGTTGATTTATTCTCATCGCTCTTTGTGTATCTATAATTCAAAGAGCCCGATGGAGAGAAAAAAACTTCACCATTTTACTTTATGTAATTCTCCTGACCGTATACCCGACTTCGCCACAGAGCGGCGAGCCCGACGCGTGCAATCTTTATCAGTTAGCGTTGAGTTATGGACCTAGAGATGACTATATCCGAATTTCAATTTTCAATAACAGTAGAGTGCTTGCTCCCCACCTAAAGCGGCCAACTGTAAACTCTACATATTGAGAGCAAACTAGATCGTACTGTATGCAATAGAAAGAGGTTGTAGCGGCACAGGGGCACAGGCACACTCTCCTAGTCCACGTTCGAACTTTATCCGAGAGATGTACTGGATTGTTAGAACAAAACGATGTAAAACAAGCCGGAAGTGGTCCCTCGGGTCTCGTACCCTCCGCACGGAGAGCCCGAGCCGGG
The DNA here is from genome assembly GCA_949128085.1 of Cetonia aurata. Taxonomy (NCBI): domain Eukaryota; kingdom Metazoa; phylum Arthropoda; class Insecta; order Coleoptera; family Scarabaeidae; genus Cetonia; species Cetonia aurata. Next base: position 9,531,857 of record OX421885.1, read on the forward strand.
AATGTAACAGAACGGGTGTTCTTTGGCAGCAAAATACGACTGGATCGGGAACGCCGTATCGTCTGGAAATGATGCACATTGGGACGGCAATTTTTAAATAATTGACTGGAGTCCGGTTGAAAATGAATTACAGTCTGAAACCCCCTATAATGTAGCTTATCTTACGCTTATGTAAGATGCAAGAACGAGCAACGGTAATATTGCCGTGTCAAATTCCGGCCTTGCGCTGGTTTATGTTTCATACATTATACATCTATGTGCAAAGCATCACTGCTGCTGGCTCTAGTATCGTTGTAGTGGCACTGTACTCCATCTCATACGGATAGAAGTAAAAAAGGAAGTAGCGAAGAAGTAAAATCGCAACATTCCTTTTTCTTCCCTTACCCCATGCGGTCAAACTTAAATATTTAACAGCTGGATATCACAGCAGAAGCGCTTTACTTATACGTGAAAAAAATAGTGGACAGCGATATACGTAAGAGTGAAAAATACGGTGTCATCTGACAGAATTTTCACCTTAGAATATACGTAGAAATATGAACTTATGTACAGGGTTAGTAAAAAGTCCCGGAACGGTCGAATAACTTTGTTATTTGAAAATTATGATTTCTGAAATTTGGTATGGGGGTATAGTTAATATAAATGCATTTTATGCAATACAGTTAATATTTTTTTCACTTCCGGTTTAATCGGCAATACGTCCAATTTTTTTTTTTTTAAATGGAACGCCCAGATTTTTTTAACACTTTTGAATGCAAAATAAAAAACTACGTTCAGGAAGTATTAAGATGTTTATTTTTATTCACAAGAAAACAGTTAAAAAATTAAAAACAGAAAAATCAAGATACCTGTCTATTCAGGTTGCGATGACAATAATTGTTCAAAATGCTCTCCATTTACAATTTGACAAAAATGTAAACGGTCAGTAAAATTTCTTATTGAATTTTGTATTTGTTCTGGAGTGATGCGATTGGCTTCTTGAACTATCCTCTCTTCCAATTGTTCAAGATTATGGGGACGATTTTTGTACACTTGGCATTTCATGACCCCAAAAGAAAAAATCTAATGGCGAGAGATCTGGCGAAGGTGCTGGCCATTCGATTGCTCCTCTATGTCCGATCCAACGTCCCGGAAAAATTTCATTCAAATAATCGCGGACATTATGAGCAAAATGGGGGGGAGCTCCATCTTGTTGAAACCAAAAATGTGCATTAGGGTGATCACCTATGTTTGCATTTGGAAAGAGGGCCGCAAGTGCTGGAACAACCTCATTTCGCAATAAATTTAAGTAGACGTTGCCAGTTAAATTTCCTCTTATAAAAAATGGTCCTATGATGTTGTTTCCAACAAGACCAGCCCAGACATTCACCTTTTGAGGACGCTGTGTATGGACTTTTTCAATCCAATGCGGATTTTCAATTGACCAGTAGCGACAATTATGTCTGTTCACAGTGCCGTTGAGACAAAACGTTGCCTCATCTGAAAAAATGATGTGATCTAAAACATTAGGCTGCTGCTCGATCAATTCCGTCATTGTTTCGCAAAATTGTAGTCTACGATCCGGATCATCTTCAGTTAACTCATGGACGGGATACATTTTATAGGCTTTCATTCTTGCTGATTTAAGAATCGTATGAGCAGATTTTTGAGAGATCTCATGAATTTGACCTAATTCTGTTGTGGACACGTGATGATTTTCTTCCACTGTAAGTAACACATTCAAACTAGTTTCTTCATCTGTTGCTGTTAATCGACGTCCCCTTCTAAGTAAATCCTTCACCTGACGAAAGACTTCAAACTTTTGAATTGTTCGGCATACCGTACTTTTAGTAATGTGACGATCCGGATAAACAGTATTAAACAAAATACGAACCTCTTCAAAAGAACGTTGATGATCACCGTACCCACGCATCATTAATATCTCAAGTCGTTCTGATTCAGTAAGTTTTTCTGCCATTTTCAAATGTGTCAATGTTTAAAATAAGTAAATTTATAGCGATGCAAAAGTTAAAACGCTTTTAAAATTGTCAAATGTGACGGCAAAAAGAATGCAAACACTAAACAACAACTTTTTTCAAAGGTACCTTGATTTTTCTGTATTAGGACACTTTTTTAATTTTTAACTGTTTTCTTGTGAATAAAAATAAACATCTTAATACTTCCTGAACGTAGTTTTTTATTTTGCATTCAAAAGCGTTAAAAAAATCTGGGCGTTCCATTTAAAAAAAAAAAGTTGGACGTATTGCCGATTAGACCGGAAGTGAAAAAAATATTAACTGTATTGCATAAAATGCATTTATATTAACTATACCCTCATACCATATTTCAGAAATCATAATTTTCAAATAACAAAGTTATTCGACCGTTCCGGGACTTTTTACTAACCCTGTATATCTATGCACATATTTAAGTCTGCATACTTCAGAGATGCCAGATAGGCGTTTAAATTTTTTATAACGTTATTATTATAGCATTATATTATTATCCCATGTGATAAAAATTATTTACAATTAATAAGTTAGGGGTAGTGTTTTCAATAACTGTTCTGAGATTAATTTAGCGATTGGAAGATAAATACAAGCAAAGAAAATTGAAATTGACTGAAAGTAAGAATAAGTAGTTGCGGGCATTAAAGCTATTCTTCCTAAAAAGAAATTCAGTTGAATTCTTTGAAGTTTTCAATTTTTCTTTTGTTATTACATTTTCTAAAGCAATAATCGAGTCAACTAATATAAATGTCACTGCCTCATCTGACGAAGTTTTTAAACAACTTAAAAATTAATTATTATCTTAGATTGCTGCATTAGGAGACTCTTCCAGCGCTCACGATCTGGGGGAAACAGTCACTTCTCGGTGCAAGAAGCCACCAGGGTAGGCACTGTGATGGGTATACAAAAAAGTACTCCAACTAATTTGTTCAACTTGATGCAGTTCAAAAGAAATTGTGAGGTGAAGTCCGGAATCAATATTAATGATACCAATTATGTATTAACTGAACGAAGAATGATTATTAGGACATGCATGTCGGTGGCTAATGGTTGCTGATAACCTGTTGCATCTTCACATACAAAATTGTTTGGAGGTTTAATTCCTCGAGTGCCTGCTGCAAGTTGTTGGTCACCTCTCCGGTGGCACCTATTATTACTGGCACTACTATGCCCTTTGCTTGACCACATATGTCTTTGATCTTCATAGCCAGTGCTAGATAGTTAGTGGTTCTTTCCTGATCTTTGTTTATCATGTAGGCAGCATTCGGTACAGCAATGTCGATGGTGTAAGCGTTTTTCTCATTCTTTTCAGTCAGCACGATGTATGGTACATTGTTGGGTGTGGTTTAATCCGTAGTTATCGGTCTAACACAATACAGTTTAAACTCTGCATTATCGATGACGTTTTTAGGTATATGCTGATAATACGGCTTTCTGTATGAGCCGCAATTCCAATTTCAATGGAATGCGAAGAATCAAGATTTCCTGGTAAATTATCCTGGTTACCATATCATGCCTGTCGATATATTCGCACGCATCCAGCATCCGATATGCTTCCTAATCTTGCTCCAATTTTATTGTGATGAAATGTTTGATTGTATGCCCTGTGTATGCATACCTACCAAGACTATGCAGTTTGGAGGAGTGATTCTAGTCCTTATCTGTAGAGTTTAAAACACTCTCCTCTGCTTTATTTAATAGTAAACACAAAATCATCCATAACTGCACATGTAGACAACATAATTGCACTAAATTTTACATGTGACATGTATAGAAAATTCTAATTAACAAGAATCTCTTTGATCTACGAATAGTGACGGTATTAATTACATTAATTAGATGAATAGATTGGAGCAAACCGAAGCCCTACCATATTAAGGTGCAATTAATCAAAGCAGAAGGGATTAAGAGTATTTATTAAAGAAAGGTAAGACACGCCGACAGCATTTTTGTCACATATCTACCGTTTCGTCGGCCATCCCTCTATCACAGCAGATAACGAACCGCTGCAACTCATTATGCGGACTGATGTGTCTGGAGCGTCGCGGACAGATTTAGAGGTCGTCGCCGCCGGTTAACCGAGAGAGAGAATGTGTCAGCGGAGAGAGCCCGGTCATTATTTCAAGCGCACACATTCCGGTGTCCCGAGTAGCGCTGCCGACCGATTACTCCACTATTAAACCGACTTCGCAACCCATTTGTCTTGGCATCGAGAAATATTCATTAGTCGAACCCGTTCGACCGGGGAGACAACGGCGACGACGGAGGAGCTTGATCTGCAAACAGAAAAAAAAAAAGAATCACGCTGCACCGGTAAAACAAAAGAAAAGTAGCTACTCTGAAAGAGAAAAAGAAAATAAAAGGAACAAATGCACTCTGGTGCCATTATTTGAAGACGCGCATTTTCGATGAAGTTACAGATGCATATATAGATTCCAAGGTCTAATATAGTGTCAAGGAATACATCTATCTTATTGTAATTTTACGGGATTGCGAAAGATAAAACAGGAAATACAAAACATATGAAAACATGACATTGCTGATACATAAATGCAATAAGAAACTAAACCGACATTGATGGATCGATTTTGCATATCCATTGTATTTGCTCGTTGCATTTTTTATTCAGTGATTGAAGACATAGCTATTGTGAACTTCCTCTTTAGTATTGGTGTTGTAGATTACCGAGAATATATTGGGAAATACTCTTCTCCAATCTCGTTGAATGCCATAACAGAAGCAAGTGGATACTGCCAACTAATTGCGAATATTATTTAGCCCTGCACTTTTCCATTTATCTAAGAAAATGAAGCACAAAACATAACTATTTCCGAGAATGATAAATATAAATTAAATTAATAAGATACCAAAGGTTTTAGATTTATATTACTGGTTTAAAGGGAACTTGGAAGTGAACAAGTTGTAAGTGAACAAATTCCCTTTAAACCAGTAATATAAATCTAAAACTTTTGATATCTTACTTTCTTTTTACCGATGCATAGCCGGTACAAGTACTGCACAAGCGGCCTCATTGAACCGCCGCGGCGGTTCTAGGGTGGTTCTAGGAGAGTGTACGGCGCGCCGTACACTCTCCTAGAACCACCCGTTAAAGTGTCAGGTGATGGAGAAGCTGCCTAAACTACTATCCCCACATCTGTTGTCCTTCACGTTAGTGAAAATTAGGCGTTCGGGTTTCGACCATGTTTATCAGCTGCAGGCTACGTATATTGTCTTCTTCCTTCTACCTCATGATTGTCGGAATCATATTATAAACGACCTTCCATGTATCTGGCGACCTAGTTATTTCGGCGATGACATTTTTGGGGGATAGGACCCTACCCAGTAACTTGTTGGGCATGCTACGAGCGAAATACCACTTCGGGTACCCAAGATGGTGTGCGTAATATTATCCTGTTTGTTATTTGTAGGAGTCATCTGTTCCGAATCTATACGCATAAGCTCTGAAAACTCTACGGGCCGTTGGCATTTGTGTAAGATAGTAATCCACGTCCCTAAAGGTGCAATAAAGCCAAGGCCGGATCAACACTGCGCAGTTGCCTCATTTGCATGCCAGTTCTTTAGCCACTAGTCGATGATATGCTTCTTTAGAGTAAGCTTGTTTGGTCTGGCCATGTTGTCATACCTTCTCTTTCCATCGTAAGCTTGGAGATCAATGGGTACCCCCGTAACGACCTGCAGCGCCGCAATTGAGATAGCTCTAAACGCCGAAGCTATTCTTGGTAGAGTCCTTCTGTGGACTCCGTCTAGTCTTGCTGCTCCCAAAAGTTTGCGCTTGGTGCTACTGGGGCCCCTCTAGGTTGGGCATAAGTCTGGCCAGCGTCGTGGATCTCTCTTCTACTTTCACAGCTGCATACCCTATCTTTGCGCGGAAGCGCAGTATCTAATCTAGAACAACCCCCAAGTACAGAATACTCTTTCCTGACTTTATATCAACAGTGTCCATCCTAAAAGATATTTGAGGTATCGCCTTCGGTTGCGGTTACCTCCAATCTATACTCTTCCATCCACTTCCCGATAATCCATAGTGATTTGTTTACTCTATACGTCAACTTCTCAATATCTCCCGCAATTGCGACCAACGCCAAATCACCTACAAAGACTACAGTTTTTGCCCCTTTTGTGAGCTCAAGCCGGAGAACGTTGTCGTTCGTATGCAATAGAAAGTCGTTCGTAAAATGTTCCATAGAAGGTGTCCCAACGTGGAGCCTAGCGGTATGCCAGCTGCCACATTCATATATCAACCTCTCGAGATGCAGTTAAGGCATGCTCATCTTCTCTTTGGTACCTTATTAATTCAGTTTATATTTATCATTCCCACACTATATTTAAAATTATGAAATTTAGTCTATTCAACATAATGCCAGACAATTTTCCGAATATTGACGTAGATTTGTAGGCGACCTTCACATATATTTCTGAACGATATTGAACTTGTTTATTCAACCAAAATCTCCACCGTTCTTTGGATTACAGCAGTTATGCTGGGGTACCCTTCCTTAAATTAACCTTCTAGAAACAACTGAATAAGATACGCTTAATTACGGTTAAATAAAGATGGTAATAACTTCGAATGAATGAGATAATCCTGATATTTTATCGTTTTACAATATATAATTGCGTCCACCTAACTTTCTCCTCAAACATGCCTGACAAGGAGCTTATATTCGAGAAGATCGGGGTTTCTCCAATTTGTTAAAATTTTTAGGATGCAAGAATTCTTCAAAAAAATAGTTGATATTCCCATAACGGCAGTAACAAAGAGGATAGGGAAACGTTCTTTTAGATGATGATTATGCTGTGAGCTGCTTATAGTTCCATCTTGCATGACGGTCAGCAGTGATTTGCTGACTTCTGGCTGCGACTACAATTGATCATTGACATTTATTGCAAGAAGGAACAGATAACATATCTTGATGAAAAATACATGTTATCATAGTTAATGCATTCACTAGGTATATGAAGAAACACGGTCTTAAAGAATAGAAATCATTATTTGCATTTCTATAATAATCTATATTCATAGGCTGGATGAAAACGTTTATTATAAAACTGGTGTTCTTTACAACAATAACATATTTCATTGAGCGAGTCAATACATCATTTCGTTTTCAATGCGTTTCATTAATGGAATGAATAGCTTATTACCCAATAAATTCCTTCGTCAGTTAATAAAATCTTTTTCATTGATTTGACGAAGTCGTTCTTCAGACAAATTTTAATGCACTATTTCGTTTGAATAATTTTTTTTATTGTTTCAGGATTTTGGTTTAGTGGTACATTGCTGGGTAGCAACTATCGGAATCTTATTTACTGACTCTAGAACTATACAGTGACCCAACTTTATCATACACTTTTATTCATAAAATGCTGTGTTTATGTCGGAATCCCAAAATACCAAAACTAAATTCTAATATCTTTTGTCGAGTATATTATTCCTAGACTAAACTTAATCCAAGGACACACTGTAGACACGTAATAGATATAAACAATAATTATTTTTTAAGAAGACAAGTATGTATATGCTTATCAATCACTTTAAATGCTGAATATATAAGCGTCTTTTGTTTACTGATAATGTTAAAAAATAACAACTCAAAAACTTGAACTGGCTTTACCCACGATATCCTATCACTAGGTCGTTAAGTGCTGGTAACTACAACTATCTCCAAAAATAGGGCGCAATAGGACAACTGATTGTGAGTCAAGTGTTATTTTGAGATCATATTTTAACTTCATAAAATTTCAGTCAAATATATGACGCTTCAGCTATAATGATAGAGAAGCATGCGTCGCATATGCCGTTAACATCCAGAGATTATACCGGTATATATAACTATATTGAGGTATTACTTTGTATTGATGTCGTTTTATTATTGTATAGGTACATAAAAATATTTATATTGGCTTACTAAAGTCTGAACACCTTATAGACTTTCAGCTGGTCATCCACAAATTTGGTGTATTCGGATACAGGTTGGGGATAAGTGACTTTCAGTAGGTACCAGGTTTCCCCTTTAAGAGCAGGATCGTTCTGCCACCAACCCAAACCCATTGAAGTACATCCTGGATAATTGTACATATCGAGTGGTCCGACTAATTTGAAAATCCCCTTTTTCCTCATCCTGTGAAGGCGATCGTTGGATCGATAAGCGTACCCGTCTGCTCGTCCAACATAACAGTCTAATTGGGAAACCATTTCGTAAAAAGGCCTTCGTAAATTACCAGTGGCTTCTAGTTGCAATAAATTTAGAGGTACAATTGGTTCCTTATAATCACACCTCTTTATTGGATCGACGGTACCAAGATACGTAATGCCAAACCATTCCATTTTAAGCGTATTACACGGCTATTAATTTGGAAAAACGGATATAACATAAAATCCAACGACTATAAAAAGCGATACCCTAAGAAACGAAAATGTCTAATCTTAAAATGTCGCCCATTTTACTTCAAAATCCAAACTACCGTCAAACAACAAGAAAGAAATAATACACCTAACAATGGCGGCCTCATTGTTTTCTTTTTGTTTTTTTTTTTGAGATTACATTTCCACTAGCAGTCGAGAATGATACCGCCAGATCAGGAATGGATGCCTAAGTTATGCAGATATATTCGCCAATCTCGTGCAATTGTGCTGTAATTTAAGAGTTGCACGTCTCGGCCGGGGGTTTTTTCACCGAACTTAAACGAGAAGCTCTTAAATTATCTTTAGAAGCGAGGAAAGGAGTTAACCGGTACGGTAAAACGACCGGCAATGCTTTCAACTTAACACCTACTTGCATAAACAATGAAATTAAATACGGAGAGGTTTTGTAATAATATGGCGCTGATAAGCGAAGAAATATTACATGTGAAGTTGCTCAAATTATCACGGTGAGTGCGTGTAAGGATTCACGTGGTAATGGTATCTTTCCGTGTAATGGTCGACGTGTTCTTATTACTGCTGAGTATCTCCTACGGATACTAATAAAAGCTTTGCATGATATTGTGGTTGCGTAACCAGAAAATGTAGTTAAGGAAGATGGAACTGATAAATTAAATCAATTTTGCACAGCTTTACCAAGGTTCTATGTAATCGAATGCTTAACGTCCCATTATTTGCATAAACATAAGCCAATTGAGTACAAACACCACCTCCATTCGTATAATCTACATTTATTCGGAGGTTGAGTATAGATACTTTGGTAAGGATATTATAATGCAGAGTGGGTGTTTCTTCTTGGTGCCACTAATATTAGTAAAAAGAAAATTATTCCGGTTATAGTAATCTTAGAAATTTAATCTCTGCCGCTACACTGTTTTTTTTACATATACTATGATAATTATATTTAAAATTCGCATGCAAATTTTTTAGTAATATCTAGATATCTCACGTAAATGCGAAAGTTTTAGATGGCTTGTTTATATGATTACGGAACCTACCATTAGAGTTTATTGCATTTTATGTTTTCTTATTAGCAAGAGCAAGTCACAATGGCGTATGATATTCGATTAGGTCTCTCTCTCTCTCTTCACCTCAAATCTTTCCTAATGTAATAGATAAATGTACAAGGAAAGCCGCAGAAAGAGAGGAACGGTTTTACTAATTTTTAATATCGGAAACGAGGAGCTGGCTGTGCATTGTGCACGAAGATAGTTGATGGACAGGCGAAGAATCGGCGAGTCCATTCCAAAAATGAACGTTCGCCGTTTGATGTGAAAGGTCAGACATTAATTCATAATGAACGAGTCTCCTAGCTCGCCACTTATATTTCCTTAATCCCTGAGAGCACAAACAGACCAGCGGCCGCATGGCATGATGAAAACCTAATGGTTATATCTCTTTATGTTGAGATCAAAGGGCGCAGCAGTGTACGTCCTTTTTTGAGAGAACTCGTCATATCTAAGGCCGCTCGTCCGTTCGGTATTGGTTTGCGCGGGTCCGGACTCTAATTAGTGCCACTCTTGTCGATGCAAGTCAGCATGACTGGACCCTCTTCCTATACGGTTGCTCTCCTGGCTGCCGAATGCGCTCCTGCCTTGACTTTTACAAGTGCAACTCACCCGTACCCCACGCGCTGATTTACAATGCCAACACATTTAATTCAGGAATTAACGCATACTACTGATGCTCAAGACGATACGTAGACGTAAGAGAGGGTAGTTTTACAATGAAAAAGAGCAGACAGTTCTGAATAAAAGCAGTTGGGGTTTGATATATGTATGTATGTAATGTTGAGTACCTACCTATCTACCTATATAATCACTTAAAGTTATAATCTTACTGTTTTTATTATTTAATAAGGACATATTGTATCAATTCTAGTACTCATTGTTTTCTCTATCTATTTCCAATTTAAATGTAGGTAATTTATGTAGGTATCATGTGATTCCATAATCTCCACAACACGAAACAATGTCAAAATCACAAAAAGTAAAACATCTATCTTGAAGAATGTAAAATACAGTGTTTGTTTTACAGTTTCTTTTTTCAATTTTTTTATATTGCCATATCTTTAAAGTAGTTAGAATTTTCTATAAAACTATTTCATATACTATACTTCGCTTGCAAAAGGTGTGAGATAGTATTTAGTAAAGTTAATATACTTACTAATAAAAAATTATCTAGGTAATTATTTTAATAAGAAAAACTATCCCAAACATTTATTTACAAATAACTTTTTGTACGTCATTTCCGGATAAAACTGACTGTATACTTAGGATAATACTACTTCCTCATTTTGTCTTGTAAAAATACATGTATGTATGTATATTGCTATGATATCAAATACCATACCTAACCTCAACAGCTAAAACAGCATAAAATTATGTATCTATAATTGTATTTTTAATTTATGTATTTAACTACTTTGTAAACAAATTGTAAAAATTCAACACTCACTATATCGTATATAATTTTAAAAGGGCACGTTTCCATGGATTTTTAGGTATAAAGTTCCTTCGCTGATCGTACGAACGTGGGTTCATTCAAGGTTTCGTATCGTTGGAAACGATTTTCTTTCATCGTTGCTGGTATCCTTAATGCCTAGGAGATATGAATGTTGTTTAAAACAATTGTGAGGAGTTCTTTTTCGATATTTTCCTGAGTTGGTTGTATTTTCGAAAACATCTAGAAATTTCAAAATTTAAATATTTATAAGAGTCATTTAACTTAAGATTTACTTGCCAAGAATGAAGTTTTGTGTGTGTTGTGTAAAAATGATGGTAATCCATTAATTTCGAAGAATTGGGGGACGTATTTCTGATCCGGTGGATGATCGAGGGACTTCTATACAACTTTAGTAGCTGAGACATCGAAAAGACGCTGATTTGGAGCTGGAAAGATTGTTGCATCGTTGAAATCAGTATTTGCTGTATATAGGAGCTATTTATCGTACTTGAAGTAAGCGTTTAATCATCTTTCGAACTTATAACCGGTGTACAGAGCGTAAATAGAATTCTGAGGTTAGAGTGTTTGGTGGCAGTTATCTATTAGGGATTTTCTTTGTATGTAAACAACGTATGTTGCTGAAAAAGGTTACTGGCATTGCTTGAATTTATGACGGGAGTTTAGCGGGAGATTTGAATTCAAGTTTGATATTTAAACAAGATATATTGAGTTTAGTTTGGATTAAGATTCAAGGAATCTAATTTTTGTATAATTTAAATAGTATTTGAACTTACTTACTTACCCTGAGAGAGAGAATATTCATCTTAATTGTTCATCACTTTTTATTAACTCGAAATAAACAAAATTATATTACAAAATGTTTTATTTGTCACCATAATATAATAACATCACAAATGACTTTTAGAAAAGAGATAAAGTTTATAACACATCAATTAAGCTAATAATACGCTGTCAAGAGTTACTATATCCCACCCACGTCCCAAGTGTTACTGAAGATAATATAGTACCCGATTGGTATGCTGTGTACTCAAAACAGGTAGAGGGGAAGATTTTATTCACTTGTGTGCTATAGTGGCATCTATTTATTGAGGCATAGCTTATCTGTGGAGTAAATTTATCTTTAATAGAGGACGCTGCATGTATGAATGTTAATAAAACAGTGTTGAGTTAATTTAAAATCAATTTAATAAAAGTATATAAAATATCTACAAGTTTCGTAGCAATATATATTCTCTCAAATGCATCCATATTTCTTTTACTAGCAACTTATACAGTGTGGTAACCACTTATGGAATAAAATTATTGTTCATGTTTTCGCAGAGTTTTATTTAAAATGCTCGAACACGTCAATTTTTAATTTTAAAGACGCCCTCTGAATCAAATTTGAAATATACAGGCTGATTCATGCAGATGCAGCACAAAGCAGATGATCTTTTTTAAATTGAATAGCCTGTATATTTCCTTATTTTTGAAGTCTTCTTAATGAACTGATTTCGACGACTTAAGTGAGCAAATAATTATTTTCAGGGGATTTATATTCGGAAATTCTTTAGAGCATTACTATTTTGTAAAAGCGCAAAAGTAAAAAAGTGTACTTTCTTAAAGCGAAAATTATATTCGTGCAATGCTTGTCGCCCAACTGCAGTACATACACAGCAAAGAACCATACTCAAAAAGTTTTACACATACGTGTAAGTTTTTCATTTCAACATTTGAAAAAAAAAAACATATTTCTTATCTTTATTCCCGTTTGCACCAAAATAAAAATAATTCTTTTTGAAAGACATTCTGTCCTTAATAAACAATGCGATATTTAAGAGATAATCATGGTATAGAAATTTTGATGATCAATTACAGAGATAAGTGTAGAAGTCAAGTGGGAGCTGCTAATATCTTTAATCAGAAGTATCCTGAATTGCCCAATATTTCGCAAGGAACCATTTCCAAAATTCATTCACAGTTTAGAGAACTTGGACATATCCACTCGATAGAAAGAAAACCCCATTCTGTGGAAGACGATGTGATAGTAGACATTTTATTAAGTGTTGCAGAGAATCCAACATCAAGTTCACGCGTTCAAGCTCCAGAAAATAACGTTAGCCATCCAACTGTTTTAAAATGTTCCCACAAACAAGAACTTCATTCCTACAAGATGATGTTTCTACAGGAATTAACTGAAGACGATCCAGATCACAGAGTACAGTTCTACGAAGAATTAACGAATAAATTGAACAAAAATGAGGGAACAATTGATTCTGAATATTTGGTTTCAGCAAGATGGGGCAATACCCCAAGAGGTACAATTGAGTAACCAAGTAGATCAGTGGATCTTTCACCTTTGGTTCGTTTTTATGGAGGAATATCAAAAATAAAGTATATGCAACAAAGCCAGACAAGATTGATGACCTCAAATTCAAACGGAAATAAGTGATATTTCACTTCAAGTTTTAGAAAAAGTTAGAAAAGAGTTTTACTAACGATTAGGTTATTGCCAACAAGTAAATGGAGAAATTTACCCTTAATTAATGTTTCATGGCTATATTTTTAGATATTTCTGGATAGGTACATCGAAGGATCTACTATAAATCTGTTCATATCTGATACCTCAGACTCTTTGCATTACCTCTTACTGGTTCCCACTGCGCTAGTATTACGACTTACGACTAGTATCCTTGGCCGTTTTGAATGTTCTTAAATTCAATAGTAATTGATACTGCCACAGGTCAATCGTAAAATCCGAGTCGTTCCTGAATCAGATCCATGTGCTCCTAATTCAATGTTCCTCTCAGATGACATTTATCTATTATTGTCATACATAACCAGACGCTGTCTCGGTGGAACTACCATTGGGTTTCTTCGGGACCTGCAGTTTGATCCTCTTCTTATTACTATTATTAATTTTGGGTTGTTCGCTTCCTTTATGGTCTAGCTTTTACAAGCAAGTGGATAGAGATCTTTTATCAAATAGCTTTTCGTCCGGTTTAGGTGACACCTGAATTGTAAGCTAGGTCTCCTTTTTCATGCTGGCTCATCTGCTCTTGCGCTTAGCTCCTTTCGATTGATCTACAGAAAAAGTGGTTATGATAATTTTTTTAAGTTGTAGTTGTGTGTTAAGTTATGTTTGTCCAATATTTAATCATATACGATAGTGGTAAAACTTGCAAATTATAGGAAGTTTAGCCTATGAAAATAGTATTGTAATAACAAAAGTAACCATTATTTACAGTTTGCATTTATATTAAAAGATTCATTCAAAATAAATCGCTTACTAATAGATTAAAGAATTGTTTCAAATATATTACAACAAAGGAGTACCAATTTTTACTAATATATGCTTGCCTAACAATCCATTTATCGTGTAAACAACCATAATGACGTTGAAGATTCTTAGATAAGTATATAATGGAATAACTAGAAGTTCAATTTTTGAACATGGTTTCAGGAAACCTTCGACTAACTTGTTATTTGAATTTAGTTATATTATGCAGGGCCATCCACACGTTACCCTCTGACCGCATATTACAAAAACCCCTTTCAGTATATTTTTTTAAGTGGAACACTCTGTATATTTATTTCTTAACAAGCCTGTTAAATTTACTTTTCGAACATGTACGGGGTGCCTATACTTATGTCGTTGCGATGTTATGTTACAAGCATTTATTTTAAAAGTAACCCCCTTCTCATAACACTGCGTAGGCTTTCACGACCGGTATAACAGCTACCGACAACTTTTTCCGGGTTTCGCCGTTTAAATAGTTCACCCGGAAGAAGTTATCAGTAGCCAGCCCCCTTCTCATTTATTTTTAAATTGATGTAGGCCATGAACGTGTAACAATGACACGCGAGTGACACATTTTCACTTGTACTAAATTTGAATTAATTCAGATGATTGGTTTTGTATATACTGCTAATAGGCTATCTACCTTAGGTCATCCGGTATATTAGTGTAATGTTATTATATAATAAATAAAATTCTAAATTGTAAAATTAGAGCCTAATGATGTTGATAACACCGGTCCGCGATGATAAAATTGTTTCAAAAATTTTGAGTGATTCTTATGGTACCATTTGCGTTGATTACAGAAAAAAATCCATCAACCATTTTTTTATTCACAAATCACACATTAAATTTTTACTTTTAGGGTTTTTATATAATACGTAAAAACTGTATTCTTTGTGAAATAAATCTATATAAAATTTCAATTATAATATTTTTAGCTAAATAAGTTATTTTATGAAAGTAACCAGCCTAAATTTAGGTTGGCAACATGAGACAGCCCTTCTTTAGTTAAAAAAAAACTATACAGTAACGCTGGTAGAATCCGGTTTATACTAGATTTGCTGCCAGTATCCTATCTTTGTTAGTACCTCTTCCTCTCTTCCTGCTCCCCCGTCCACTCTCTGTCTGCTCACCAGTCTCCACTGCAAGGTCAAGTTTCTGTCTGTAGTCAGTGTGGATGTAACCACTCTGCTGAGCACTCTTTCACTGTCATCTTGTTTTTTGTACTAATGTTCATGGGTTGATGGAGACATGCAATATCAAGTACGACCCTGGAGAATTGAGACTTTTCATTGATTCCTCTAAAAGAAGCCTGAAAGCTATTCTTCTTCACAATGGCAACCAATATGCATCTGTACCAGTAGAACATTCAGTTCATTTGAAAGAATGTTATGAGAACCTCGAATTGGTACTTATCAAGCTTAAGTACTCTGATCATAAGTGGACTGTTTGTGAGGATTTGAAAGTGATCTTATGTTACTAGGCCAACAGAGTGGCAACACAAAGTTCCCCTCTTGCCTCTGTAAATGAGATAGCCGTGACCGTAAACAACACTATGTTCAAAAAGAATGGCCAGTAAGAAGAACTTTGGTTCCTGGAATTAAGAACGTTGAGAAAGAGAATCTAGAGTGGATCCTAAAAACATTCTATTTCCGTCACTTCACATCAACTTGGGACTGATGATACAATTCGTCAAAGCATTGCCTAAAGAAGGAGAGTGTTTCAGATATCTCTGGGAGCAGTTTCCCGGCCTCTCTGACGCAAAACTTACAGAAGCGGTATTTGTTGGTCCTGATATAAGGAAACTTATGAAAGATGAATACTTCGAGTTGAAAATGGAAAACCAGAAAAGGAAAGCATGAAAGTCTTTTAAACAAGTGGTAATTGGCTTCTTAGGAAATAAAAAGGACCCAAACTACAAGAATATTGTTTCCAATCTGTTAAATAACTACAACAACTTGGGCTGCAACATGAGTGTCAAAGTTCATTTCCTTCATTCTCATCTGGACTATTTTCCGGAAAATCAGTAAGTGGGGAACAAGGAGAACGGTTCCACCAAGATATAAAAGAAATGGAATGCAGACATCAAGGGCGCTGAAACGTTAGCATGATGGCTGACTACTGCTGGATGTTAAAAAAAGAGAATCTTTAACCCCACAGCAGGAAAAGTACGAAACGAAGTTTTTAAGAAAAAATAAAACGTCACTACAAAGAGTTGTAAAGGTGTTGTAATAAAGCCTTATTAACCTTTCTTCCTCTATTTTTAAGATTTACCGTTGTATAAAGTAATTTCATCTACATAAATAATATAGATATAAAATACATATGTGCATTTTAAGATTTTCTAAAAGTTTTACCTCATTTTGTAGACAAACCTTACGCGATAAAAAAAAAACAATATTATTTCTGAAATCAGCACCAAAAACTACATAAAAAAGCAGCTATTAAAATTAAAATAATTTTAAAAAATATTTTGTTTACAGGCTTGTGTCATCAGTCAACGAAACGTCGCCATAAAAATAAGAATTATGAAGGATTAAATGATTTTAATAAGACCTCTAACTCAATAAAAGAAACACAGTTCAATAATTCAAAGAAAGGTCAATTATAATAAAAAGAAAAAAACTATATACCTATAACAAACCGATTTTTATTTGAGAGTAATTTAAGTTTAATTTTCAAGAGCATTAAAAAGAACAAAATAATAAAATAAGGAGGAATCGAAGCCAATCCTAAAAATTCGGTTGACGCTACTGATTAAACTCGCGATTGCACAACTCATAAATTGCACATTTTTGTGTGTACAATGCAACATACATACCACGTTTACGTGCACACTTCTTTTAGGTACTATACATTTACGTTAAATAATTGAGGTGTATTTTGAAAGATATGACAGTTGTAGGAATCACAATAATAGCAACAACAAGAGAAAATAAATGAAACTAATTTGCGTTTTGCATGTTATCTCGCTCCTCTCATACACGTACGAACGGCCGCGTGTACTATCCACATGCAAGTTATTAAACGACCGCGTGAAGTTCCAACTTTACACAAAACAAGCGTGTTTTGTTTCCTTATTGTTGTACAGCGCAAGGAAAATTAATTACACAGCCTCATTAAAATTCTTTATTCTTGCATCCATGTATGTATGTAAGTACGTATGTTTGTGTGCACGTATGTACCTATGTATCTACGGTAATAACGCGGTGGTTATACCTCGTACCTGCGTTTCTGGCGCTATATATTCATATCTATGTATATACGTTACAACAAGTAAGAAATGTATTAGCCGAAGTCGATTGTCGTGCTTAGATAAAGTTCGGAGATAATTCCTTGTCATATTATTGTTAGGAATATGAAAAAATAACCCCGGACAAATAAAATTTAATTGCTACAACAGTCATAGCCGGGAAGACTTTCCAACTATCTACATCTACATTGTTGTCATAATTTTTAATGTTCGTTTTTTATTTTTGTCTGGGGTACTGTGATTATCACTTTAATTCTTACCCGGAATTATTTTATTACAGCTAACATATTCGAAAATGTATTAGTCTCTAACTCAACTGGTAATTTTTTCTTTTAGGAGCGGCGTCTTTCCTGCTGCTCTTAAAGTGTCTGTTGTTCACGCGATTAATAAGAGGGATGACAGGGATCGTGTGGCGAATTATCGTCCTGAACTCTAGTTTCTCGAAAGTATTCGAATATGCTATGCTTTTGAGGCTCCTTGATCATCTTGAGCGAAATAATATTATTGTTGACAGACAGCATGGTTTTCGACAGAACCATTCTACTATGACAGCGGTTCACTCCTTTATCAACGACATTGTGTCACTTGACCGAGGTGGTGCACGATGGATGTCTTCTATGATCTTTCTATAGCCTTCGACTGTGTTGACAATGGCATTTTATGGAGAAAGCTGGAGCGTTGCGGGGTGGTTCATTTCCTTTTTAACAGGGAGGCAACAATTTGTTAAAATTTCACACAAATTATCTAACAACGTTTTAAATCAGTTTTTTTCTCTATATTTGCCTGTTGCTTTAGGTGTGCCACAGGGCTCAATTTTAGGTCCTGTTTCGTTTTTAATTTTTATTGCAACAACCCCCGCCACTCAGATTCATTAGAAATTTAAAAATTGGTGTACGCTAAAAAATACAAGAGATTATGCACAATTCATCCATATACATTAAACGTGTCACAAATAACTCGGTCGATAGGTAGGCGCTGCGGACGATTTAGCAATTAAAATAGTTACCGTTGTTCTTACTATACACCAGTCTATAAACCCACCAAGTTTCATTTGAACCGGTCACCACCACTTGCCTGTGTTCCCTTGCGAGTTATGGCGTTATAAATGACACCTGCCGCATAACTATTCTTATGTTGTGTTTTGACAGATTGAAATAGCGGCGAGAACATCGTAGTGATATATTTTTTTGTTCTTCAGATAATTACGTAAACTAAATAAAGAGTATTTTCAGTAATATTTTCTCTTTCAATTAGAAATATTTACTTATTGTTAGTAACACCGAAATCCTAGCCGGTCATGAATTTAACACTCTGTAGAAACAATCACTTATTTGACAATTGTCAAATTGTACTAAATAACAAAATGTTGCAGTTTTATTGCTGAAATAGTAATGTCTAATCTAATCACAAAATAAATAAATAAATAAATTATAATAACACCTACATGTCTAGTTCGCGACGAATGCTGTTAACTGATATTAAAAACACTGCAAGCATGTGGTTGCATCTGCATTAGAAAGCGATCATTATATCGCCAAGCACCATTTTTCAAAGGCCAGTGAGTAGTAAACGTCTATGCACTTGGCACAATTTGTCAAATAGATGTATCCATAGCATGCCTAATTTATGGCCAAATAAGGTGTAGATATTATTAAATAGATATTTTTAATTAACAGAAAAACCACCACTCATAATTGGATGCTTTCGTTGCTATCTTCAGACAACGAACAAAAATATGACTACACGGGTTTTGCCCACTACCATAGTACGTCAAAACTTTATAAACGCAACATAAGGAAAGTTTATTTTTTTTACATAAGACACATTTCAATTTTTAGACCTAATTAAAAAACGCTCGTACATTTGGGATTAACACCACCTTTCTTGAACATTAATGTGTAGCACAAATTATGAGATTCGAAACACCGCCAAATATTCTTTCAAACAAGAATGAAAACTACAGAAGTTACAGCAGATTTAATGTTTCATGATTACAGAACACCCCTTACCGAAGTTGTAATTCACAATATGACAATATATTTGTAACATACCACAAATCACGGCGACGAAAGAAGCAGCCCTCAAGATGTCCCGTGCAACTTTGAATGAAACGTCGCCCAGAGAAAGTACTAGGACACGGTTTCAACCCGGAAACCAAAAAGTGTATATCACAATAATTTGCTGTAATCTTTTGAATTTTGCATAACTCTAAACTATTAAGGTGTATGCTTTGGTAAAATTACATAATGTTTAATAGCCAGCATGCAAGATTAGTTATATCACAAGAAAGGCAGGCACATTTGGGGAAACCTATTTCAATAAAATTCAAGTTTCATAATTACCACAACCAATAAATTTCTGTAATAAACAGATGTCGGCCACATTTTTTATCAAAATGTAACTTTGACATAAGATGTATCTCCCATTACTCCTACACATTAGCTTAAGATCTCCTTGCTCATTTTGTAGAACCATATCATATATTGCACTAATTTTAATATTCATACATTAATCTTTGTTATTTAACATCGTGTTTCTCTATTTATGATTTTTTACTGTAGTACTGCTCGATTTATACACGTTCCATGTTTATTTAACAATTTTAACTGCCAAGATTCCGGTACAGCGACGTCAATCTTCCACGTTAATCTTTTGAACATTGGTAACCTGCCGGACCCGAGGTTATATATTCTTCGTCGTCCCGTTAAGTCGCGGTAGAGAATTTATCGGAAGATTTATTCTTTCGAATCGAGAATTTCATCACCGGTAATTGGCACACTCGACTAATTACTACGCTCGATTTGCCCCCGAGCATTCCGATGCAACATTGAGAATCTTAAGTACATGGACGAATAGATGTCGACAACACGTGAAAAGATTCTTTTTTCGGTACGCTGTCAATGATGATGATTTTTAACCGAAATAGAAAGGTCTAAAGACTGTACACGTCGTAACTTAAAGAGGGATCATATATCATATTTAATTCGCCCAGCTGTTTAGCTTGAGTAAGCAATGTGTATCTATACAAGAAGGTGTAAAGTTAAATCAAAACATTTCTTTCACATTTTGTTTTTAATTACACGTCCACTCTCACTTTAAAGTTTAATTTAACGATATTATAGGCAACGTCTATTGTTTTATTACAGTACGTCTAATGATGAAAATCCTAGACATAACAACGTAAGATGGTAGCTGTCGTTTTAATATTGGTAGCACAAGACAGCAGCCGTGCTGACAAGAAGAAATAAGAGGATCGCGGCGATGTAAGAGAGACATTCGCTCGAACGTCGCCATAAAAATATCTTTACAATGCGGGAAACATAATTCATATTGCTTTTAATAAACAGTAGTGCGGTTGTTAGGGTTTTATAGGAGCCATTTTGCGGTCATGGGGTATTCGTTTCATTTACGCTCTTCTCGTTCGTTCTTTTGTTTATCGTCCTTGGCTTGTGCGAGCTTTCCTGTAGCTTTGCCAATGAAACTAATGGCTTTATTATGGTCACGTACCGCTCGCTAGTCCTTGATAGTAATGATATGTTGACGCACTCTTCTAAGACTCTAATTTTAATTAATCAATTAAATTTGGCGCGTAACTGACTGATAAACAAAATAAAGTAGATGACCATATTTCTTCTACTTTCGGATAAATAACTTTATATTGAAACTGACATGTTGATAGATAACTACCAAAATTTCTTAGTAGAAATTTTTCTATTAAATTACTCATAGGATCTTCTTGGTTTATTTAGTAATATTTCACACACACCTTAGATTAGGTAAGTACATAAATTAGACTAGAATACGTTTGGAATGGCCGTAAGAGCGGGTCTACTGTCCTCATCAGGGTAGCTCTGGGAAGAGTTGGGACTTGCCACTTCCAATCCTTGAAAGAGTGCAAGTATGTATATTTTGGTAGATTTGCCTTTGAGCGTTGACTTCTATACTAATCGTAGCTATTGGCCTTCACCTAGAAATTCTAGGTGATGGCCAAGAGGTTACGACTCCAACACAGAACTTGCACATAAGTATTTCCATTACTTTTTTTAGAAACCGTTGTGCGCCTATGTCTCCAATCTCGCTGATTCCTTTTTTCAGGAAGGCTTCACGTAGAAGGAAGGCTTATTGCACCTGTTTACTTCAAGAAGGCAAATCAAGAGAGCTCTCGAAGTATGAGATCGTTTCTTCATGTCACATCCATAGGATTTTTTTTTATTTAATTAAAAAAAAGCGTTTTCTTGTGATTTTCTTGGATTTTTTTTTCGAACGCCTCGCATCTAACTTGCTTCTTTTTGGGGGAATATCTCGGAACTTTACTCTAAAATCGTGAAGAATTTTGTTTGCACCAACTTTTGAGAAACGGTTTTTCACTTGCGACAGTATACCACACAATCGTCACTAATTCTCAATCAACTCTTTAAATTTCTGATAATTTCGTGTCTGGTACTGATGCATTTAAACCTGTAATCAGACACTGGGACAAAACACCTTTTTTTTTCAAAAATTGGCTATTTTTAAACTGTGAGGAGGAGCAGGCGTTCATTTCTATAGAAGAACCAATGGCTAGAGGGTACATTGAATACGATGACGGATTTCAAGATACGGGAAACAAGAAAATTGCTAACAAAGAAACATACAGTATTTGAAGAGAAAATTGTTGATATTCGAATTTTGACAAAAAAAAACATATTTGAAGCAATAGTATTCGAATAGTATTCGATTATCTTACATTCTGATTAACTCATAATTTTACAACTGCACATTCTTCATTTGACTTCTTAACAAAAAGTTGGGTTCCATCCAACTGTATGCAGCAATGTTCTCGCCGTTTTCAAATTATGAGTTCATCAGAATGTACGGCAATCAGATTAGAGATATATAGACTATTGTTACCAATATGCTGTCTTATCTAAATTCGAAAGTCAACGCACAAAGGCAGAACAACCGAAAGATACATACTGTGGATACTTACAATCCCACAAATGATGGCTTGGATTGAAGACCAACTCACATAGTAATTCATCGTCAACAACCTCGCGCCATGTGTTCTATGTTACCTATCCAAATTCATCTCCCCTTTATCCTAGAAGAGTTTCGCATTTTTTGATTCTTGAGAGCAGCCTTTTTACATAGCAATCTAAGGTTTCCCGAGCCCAGTAGTAGAAACCTTCTCTTTACCAGGTCTGAACTGAAGCTTCTTTGGCAGAATCTGTAACTAGTTTCAAGTCAATGTTATGCATATACCTGCTATCATTATAACAGTGTTTACTTGTTTTTTTTTGCGGGGAAAATGCTCTATATACATTAGACCTGGATTAATGGCCTGGTAGTGTAGAATTCCAATATCTGGTTACTCCTACTTACACTGCCGGAACCGCCTAGGCATCTACATCAGTCAGCGTCAGTGGGTGTCTAAGCCTAATACCATTATATGGATCCACTCCTCTGTCTCTCGAACTCTCCAGATTCTTTCCTGCTCATGATGTCCCTGGACGATATCATATCGTATCAATTTTTCCGCAGTAGATGCATACATCAGTAGTGTTCCAAAGCGCATCGCGTAGGATCTGAATGCGCCGTTTTTTTACCGAGGTTTTAACAAATTTAGGTATTTGTTCCTCTGGGAAATGTTTTGTTTGTCTGTGTGTGTTTTTTTCAATCTCTCTTCGGACGGTCAGCTCCAACGAAGAGCCTGGCCAGATCGTTTGCTGCCTCATACCCCTTCACTGAAGTGAAATGCAGGCCAATGTTAACTTCGTTTGGGTGCCCATCTCGTTTAGGGCGCTTGCATAGTTCCAAATCAAATTCGAGTCAACACTCACGGAGTTGATCACTGTAAGCACTAAGTGACTATCAGAAAAAAAGGAGCAACCTAACTCGTTTCATTTTTGTAGTTCTGGCACACTAATGACTTTCTTCTTTACTGAAGCTAACCGAGATAGGTTTTTTGAGCTTTTCTTTTACGGTTCCTTAACAATTGGCCTTTCGCCTACGGCTCTTATATTATAACCCGATATATCTCGTTTAGTTGTTTTTTCTAAGTCATAATATCACTTGACATCTCTATGAAGCGAATCTCTTTCATCTAATAACTTTTATCATGCGTTGTGCTAATCGATGCTTTCTACCTTTTAAATTTTCGTTTAGAGAACAAGGAGTTTCCCACAAAAAGGGGCATCTAACGTTAATATGATGACATAATGGATGAAATTACTTATTCCAATACTAATCTTAAAAGTAAATATACATGTGACAAAGTTTCCTTTTATAAAAAAAATATATTTGCACAAACTGATAGGGCGATGGATATATTTTTCGGTATAGTTAAGCGATCATTAAATAATTACATTATCAGTCTTCTGTTTGATATAATAATCGTCTTCTTTTCTTAAGATGATAAAATTATTATTTTAAAAATAGAAACTTAAACATTTTTACGCACGAATAGTAATTACACAAAATTCTTTTTAACGATCTTTACATATAATTTATATAGCATGGTGTTTTCTCGACATACAAAAAGACAATTGGAACAAAAGCATAGAAGTGTAGAAAAATGAAAGAAACATGCATATGTTAACAGTGCGTTGATGAAAAATAAAAGACACTAATTGTGACAGACAGAAGACGTATATACAGAAAAAGAGCCATTCGCTGAGAAATATAAAGAAATGATGCATTTATGGACGTTACTGAATGCTGAGAGTAACTTGCATCCGATTTATTTTCTCCTTTTGTCTTCATTAATAACCGAAACGCATTCTTGGAGAAATTGTCTGCGAAATGGAGATGTTTTTCACGCAAATATTTTACCACAAAGACACGAATAAAGCGTCGTTCTGAAAGAAACCGCGTTGCCTTGGGATTGCAATTTATGAATGCGTCGAATATTTTCATTGCCCGAGCTTCGTTGACTTTCAGAGTATGTAATAGTTTTTTTTATGCATATTAAAAACCTATCTGATTGTACGACCTAAAGCGTGTTTTCCTCGGCTCGCGCGTGGCAATAATAGATACGTTAGTATTATACATGGGATCCCTTTTCGATGCCTTGCCAACGGGCGTTTATGTGTATATTTAATGAACGAAGTGTAAACACAAATAAGTATATCGGAGTACACCACTGTCATAAAATGTAATCAAGTTACAAATTTTCTCAGTTCTTCCTGTAACGTTGGTTATTCCAGCTTGTGTTGGGCAATTATAAATTAAGAACTCATGAGAGAAGGTAATATATCTTTATTTTGGTTTTGATTGACAACTCACAACTGCTTTATTGTTTTATTATTTTTTTATAATTCCATTGTTTAGAGATATTTGCTATGCCTTTCAGAAGTAGCAACTCGGTTTGAAATACTGTCATAGAAACCACTTTTATACAGAGAACGAGACTCAAAGTTCCTATGTACACGACCTAGTTCTTCTCTGCTCGTAGATCTACATGCTTCCCTTATCCTTATTTTCATTTCTTCTACATAGTAGGGACGATTTTGATAAATAATATCTTTCAACCTTCCCTAAAAATAAAAATCTAAACATGTACGATTTGGTGATCTAGCTGGCCTTAAAGGTTCAGACCCTCTACCAATCCATTTATTCGAAAACAATTCACGTAATTTTTCTCTCACGTGCATAGCGAAATGTACAGGACAGCCATCATGCTCAAACCACATGCAGTTTCTTGTTTCCAACGGCAGCTTTTTGAGTAGCATTGGTAATTCGTTTATCAAAAAGTTGCTGTGCATACTCTCATTTAGCGTTTTTTTTTTTTTTAAAGAAGTATGCTGCAGTTAGCCAGTCACCAAGGATATCGCATCACGTGTTTACGCTCCACACATTTTGATTATTTAATTTGTATCCACTGCAGATTTTCTTGTGACTAATAATGCAAATTATGATGATTTAGTTCATCATTACTTTTAAATGTTGGTTGTGTTTGAATTGAATTTTCTAAGGCTAAATGTATTGAAGTTGACTATCGATTTATGAACACTCTGTATAAAATGTAATGATTTCTGTGACAATATTTGGTATGCACGACTATCTTTCTTATGCCGTAAAAAAATGAGATCATTATCTCAAATGGTTTATAAAATACAGAATACAGAAGGAGACGGAAATGTCAAAATTTTGATAAAATCGTGAATATTTCAAAAAACGATTAAATTTAGAGATAGTGAAGTTTAGTAAAAATTGTATTCAAATAATGTGTAGAATTGATTGAAGTCAGAAAAAACATATGGTTTCATTTAAAATAAGAAAATTGCTATCGACTTCCGGTATAATGGAACGTTTCCGGAAGTTGAAAATATTTTCAAAAGAGTTCTCAGGTATAGGGTTTTATTATTAAATCTTTTGTCACATGAATCTAGCTGCCATAGATCGCGAGAAAAAGATAGTGGACGAGTGGTCTGAAACACCCTGTATATTCTCTATATCTATTAACAAACATTTTAGAAGGATTTTTATATTGAATATTTTTATTGGTGTTTTCTTTTAAGTATTGTTTTTAAGAACATCTTTTTATATTATATAAATATGTTGGTTTAACATGTCCGGGGATTTTCGGGACTCTGTGCACGTAGTAAACATCTTGAAAAGTTGATTTTATATATCAGCTACTAGTGGGCACTGACTTCAAGCATAACATAAAAATCCAGCTCCTGAAATTCTTAAAATTTAAATTTTTAATATAATTTTTCATTTCATACAAATATCGCTAGATTTCTTCGGAAAACGCAAAAAAAATCCTTTCCCCTTCCATGTAAAAAGAAATCCTTAGATCTAGGGAGAAATCGCTAGGCTTGGCAACGCTGCTGTAGATTGATATCTGTAAGATTGACTACGCCATCAAAAAATATCAAACATAAATATCAAACTGCATTAACTTGCAAAATAAAATCCTATGACTCAAGAGATCGGCAGCTTTGTTTAAGTATCTGCGTAGAAGTCAACCTACTAATCACTTGACCGATGCTCAGTGGGGTATTTGGCCGATCTAGCTGGCCAAAAGTCGATATTAATAATTTTACAATTTACACTTTTGGCGCAGGTAGGGGGAATAATAAGAACTACCTACACATAATTAACCCTATCCCCCACTCTCCCTGGTATGTACTTAAGCGCACGCGGTTCCCGTATTACTTCAATTGCTCTTTGCAAATTTTGCGATAAATAGTGGATTATTTGTATTGTGTTTGTTCGGGGGTTAATGGTTCTTGCGTATAATTCGTATTTAATTTTTGGAAACATTAAGGTTTTTGAAATACTTCACGGTGCGTCCGGACCTTTAATTTTATATAGTTGGAAAGGTAATTATCTCCGCTAGGTAGTAGAAATTAGCCGCCCCTTTGCGCCCCCATTTAGAATATACCCGTTTTAGTCCGAGAGAACGCGCACAGTTTACGCGATTTTATATACAGGGTTACACTATGTACGTATGCAACTTTACAGAAATTAATTATTACTAGGAGGCCCAATCTTTCTAATGGACGTTCTCGATCAATCATCCTGTATATGCATCCTTAAAGCTGACGTTGTTGCTTGTTATTTATTTGTTAATTATTTTGTTCGAGGACTGTCGGGGGTGAAAATACCAACTCGTTATTTCACGTTATGCAAAACCAAGATTTGCCAGATATAAAACTAAGATTGGAATTTCTAGAAAATTACCTTGTGAAGTATGACGATTTTGAAGAGAAAGTGATTAGTGAAGTAAGGCACAAGTTTTCATACTTAAAAACGGAATTTAAAAAAAGATGGGCATTGGCAAATAAAACAACAAGCAGATTTCTGAAAAATAATGAAGACTGGTTAAAAGGATCATTTGTATTACCAAAGACGAAGGAGCGCACTGGACGTCCACATAAACATTTTGCTGAATTAAGTGAGAGGAACAAAAGGAGAAAAACTAAGATGTAGTATGGACACAGATGTGTTAGCATATGCTGCACAAATGAAATTGAGGGAAGAGGGAAGAAGAGATGTATCAGCAGTGATGGAGGAGTTGCCAAGTTCTCCAGGTCGTCCGACAACATATAAAAAAGTATATGCTAAAGACGCACAAACGGAAAAAGAACGGCTATCACCACTGCGTGCTTTAGCAAAGGTAGTAGAGGCTGATTTAACTAGAAAACAGTATAAAGTGATAAGATCTACGAAGAAATCCTTTACCTGATGATTATTAAGGGTTACATCCGGTCTACCTTTCAAATCTATTTTTAATTATTTCATTTATTTGTGTTTAATATGGGTATTAATTATTATTTGTAATTATTATTAGTAACCAAGATATTGTTATGTCAATAACAATCAATAAATATTGCTCTACCTAATCCTATCAACTATTTATGCAGTATATTACGTGTATTACAAATATGTTTGGATGAGTTGAATAGCCGAAATAGTTTTGGCCAGCTAGATCGGCCAAATACTCCACTGTGCGATGGTTATTAACCAAACTGCTTTTCACAATAAGACATATATTATTATTATTATTATTATATAGATAAAGAGAGTATAGAAAGAGCCAGTTTTAAAACATTGAAACTGTTACTTCAAATTTATGGCAAAATCACACTAATTATGGTGTTTAGGTTTGAGAAATGAATGGTAGCAAAAATGATTGATAGACTAAGTACGTAGCACATAATGGCAGTGCATATGAATTTAGCGTTCTTAAAAGGTAGTGTCTTTGAGCAGCATATTGTCTCCACCTATTCTAGCAACAAATTGCCCTTACGCTAATTAGCTACAAAACTGGTCGGTTAAATACTATCCTTCCATTACTACACATCTCGATCGGAACAGCAATTAGACGGTGCCGGTTGACAATTTGGCGTGCAATTCTTATTTCTGGCCGCTGAAATATTCCCTCGTTTGTCAATCGCGACAGTGAATAAGCCACAACAGAACAAACAGTCGTGACTGACCGGACTCGCATAATGAGTATACCAAGCACAGCGGTCAATTATGGAGACGTGAATAATAATAGCAAATTAAACGTAAGCAGATAATGTTGCCCAGTGGCAGGGCAGAGAGAGAGGTAGAGATTCGTATGTATACGTATATATACGTATATATTATATCTTTGTGTGTGTTAATGAAGTAGGGTTCCATTAGACCGATGCGATCTTGGGACCAGGCGCATCGCGGTATAGCTTTGTAAATTCAGGAGGATTTCAATCGAGGGCATGTTCTTTCAGTACGATTGTATCTCTGAGATATTTATTCGGTAGTTATGCTACCGGAGAGTAAGTAACTAAGTAAGCAGTAAGGTATCTGGATCTGTTCGGTCGAGTTGTGTTGTGTGTTGCCGTTGTTCTTCTTGTTGTTGCAGAAAACTCGCTATCTCTATTACCGCCTACTTGATTATTTTACATTTACACGCATTTCAGGATATCTGACTTCGTTTTGCGCGAATCGTCCGAGAAATAATTGCTACTTGTCGTTGCCGTTGCAACTACTTACCACTGCTGCACGCGGACGACTACTACTAAAGTACGAGAGAAGAGAGCACGAAAGACACCGGCACTTTCTATCTGATACACTTATTTCAATCTTAAAATAAATTACCACATTCTTTTTAGCGGTCCCATACGACACAACAAAATTGCAACAATATCGTTGCCATTAATCGATATGTATGTTGTATTCATTTAGTATACGAATATGTACTACAACTTATCAAATTTTTCGAAGTAAAATCCATAGATGACGCTATTGGCCTAATATTAAATTTGGCAGAATATTAAGTCAAAGTAATTCCTGATTGAATGTGTAATCATTTATTGTCAGTCACCAGTGGATTGCTTAACACTTATTTACTATTCAGTTTCATAGTGCCTATGTGGAATGGTTAATGGTTAAAGTTAATCTAGAAGCATTATCTAAATAAAAACAAAGATTTTTTCAGCGTAACCGCAAATTTAGAAACATTTAAAAGGAGCGCATGTTTCTCAGACATTTCAAATCTATAACCAAGTGTATTTTATTTGTAGAATAGCATAAGAATGTCGGACGAAAGATACTAGAATAACAATAATGTATCATCGTACTGTGGGCATACTACTAATTTTATTATAAGTACCTAATCTAAAAATGTTATAAGTGTAAAGTGTAAACAATAATGGGCCCCATGTTGCCCCTTGTGGAATGCTTGAATGTAAAAGTATTTTTTCTTAAATTTTAATTTTTATTTTTGTTATTTGAAAATGGTTTTATAAAAACCATTTATCGGACACATTTTTAAATTGCACACATAATTTCACATTTTACCGTGTAAAATATTTTGCTTAGATGTAGAGGCATGAACGTCGACATTTTTCCTCATCCACAACGTAAATATACAAGGTGTGTTAAAAAGTTTTTTACGGACTTCTACAAAATTATATTAATCAGAATATTTGAGCGCCTCTCAAAATCGACTTGAGACCAACTCTTCCTTTTCAGAAGGGGAAAATATTGGGAAAGATTGCTTAAAATAGCGAACGATAGTGTAATATGAAATTAGAGTCTTTAGTGTTAAAAATAAAGCAAAAATATCTTTCACTCCAGATGACGCTTTACGTTTCCTAGGTTTGCAACATCTACCTTGCTCAAAGTATTCGTCATTGATGCACCTACATAATAAAAAACATAATTAATGGTACTCCTTGAGTTGTTATCACTAAAATTTTGCGTACTTATTTTTGGAGCAATTTGCTCATCTGCTCGGTAAATTATGACATAAATGAAAACTATTCTAGAAATTCGCTTTAAGTAAATAATAAAAAAGGGTTTAACTGTTTGAAAATAATGGATAGATAGTTTATATTGGGAGTTAGGCTTCTTTGAAATTATGATTTTGCAAACAAAACTATCAAATTACTAAATCCTTTAACGAAGAGAGGTTTCGTTTATCTTAAAGCACAATTTGCAAAATAGTTTCAATTACCGCCCTAATTCATCAAGTAGATGAACAATATGCGTCAAATATACGCTAAATATTTGAGATTCTGCACAGCATCTGTGCGGATCCTCCTAGTAATTTAGATATGAATCCGCCCATGTCTTTTAATATTTTCATTGTCGACGTTCTATTATTAGAACAAGCATATTAAAACGCTCCTATAAATAGGAGCAATTTTAACCCCTTCGTTTGCACTCTCCTAGTGAAACAGTAGACGTATTTTCTTAAAGGGCATGAAGCCATATGTCACCTATACGAAAATATACTTTCAAATAAGTAATAAATCTGCAACTTAAATCCATCTCTCACCCCTTTTTCCGGTATTATATTAACCAAAATTTCACACAATTTTGAAAAGGGCATTTTGTTTTCGTTCTGAAATCGTTAAATCTATCCCTAGTTAATATATAAATAGACTTACTAAAAAGGTTTAGCTCGGATTTATTTTTAAAACATATTGCCATAATTTTAAATCATCTGTTTAGTACTACTTGTATATACAAGTAACACAATTTCTTTTATTTTGCATCCGTGCCCCTCGCATTTCATTGCGTCTCTTATTTACGTTATAGATTTAACTGTTCCATATTTGTTGTTTTAAATTGCTTCTTGTACTTTCTTCTGAAATTAAATAATGGTATATGAATAGTGTTTGGTGAAATATATTTATATGCTACAAATTCACAACTAAATAGAATTTTGTTAGAATTATTGCAACAGCTTACAGATAAAGCAATTTCAGGTGGCCGATGCGCGGTAGCAGGAGGGCGTGCTCAATAGAGTGAGACACACTCGAAGAAATAGAGAGAAATATTATCACTTACGTAATAGCGTTATCAATTAGTTTATTAATTACAAGTACTCCGCTACTTCTCTCTACATTCAGTTTTTATTGTAATATGTGTCTGTAATACTGTACGGCAGTCATCGACTCGGCTCCACCCGTTTCTTCGAGTTAATACGTTAGGTGCGCGTTGACGTTGTAGTTTTCTTAAAGAAAATACATTCCTTTTTCAATTCGCAGTTATAAGTTTTCAACAGAATGTTTTTTTAGCCATAAAAGATGCACCATGTTTTTAAGTTACTCTTTAGAAATTTATTAAAATTCAATCTACACACTCATACATATATATATGGTTAAATGCAAAAATTAAGTTGTGTGTACTATTTTTTCTCTACATAGTACTTAATCTTAACCTTCAATTTAAACTTCTAATTGCAAATTTAATTTACTTAGAATTCTTTAGAATTAAAAAATGGCGCAATATATAGACTACTTTTGCGACACTCCTTATAGCCAAAATCTTTTAAATTAAACCATAAACAAAAATCTAGTTTTCATTGGAATAAACCATGCAGGTTCTGGAGCATGCTCTTTCATTGCTCTTTTTTATTTCTTTAGAAATAGTTTCGGTGTATGTTCTCCTATATGGCTTTGCGGTACTTGTCACCTATTTACTTCTGTTTCTATATTGATTTTCTAGTTCTAACTGTGCTTATTGATATCTTGTTGCTAAAACCTTTTTCTCGATAGTTTCCCTTTCCTCAATATCCTATTATATTTCTGTAGTATATATTGTTTATCTCTGTTCTTGCTGTATCCAAGCGTTCCTTTTACGTATGTTGTATGTTATTTTTTTCTGTCGTTGCTCTAAATGCTTCCATCGCCATTAACTTTTCTTCGATCTTCACTTCTATCAATATGCATCTGCCCTTTTCAGCAATCTGATATCAACCAGATTGCCATGTAACTTTATTCTTTTTCGTTGTGTTGTTGTTGCAATCATTCTAGTTGCTACCCTTCCCATCGACTTTCTGATAAACGCTGCAACAGGAAACTTTACTGTTGATTTTTTAATCGAAATGTTCCTCTTAAAAGCTTCTGCTTGTTCTGCAACTCACAAAATTATATCAAACTACATGATAGGAGTAGCAGGAAGTGTACATGACAAACAAATTTAAAATACTAGTTTTTAAATGAGTTAAGTTTATAAAACTAATAAAACATCTAGAAGGACAGGCAAACACAAAGAAAAATTAAGGAATTAACATACTACAAAACTATTTATTCTATTATACCTACTTGCATTTGTTCTTACAAAATCGATTATAATAATTACTAGTCTATATAATTTTATTTTTAAAATATTTTTATTTGGGCAAGGCGTTAGTAGACAGCCACTTTGTACCTTACAAGGCAGCAGAAACTTGCTGCTAGTTTACAGACCGATCTAGTTTAAGAACAATGATAACTTTCTATAGAAAATAAACAGCTACAGCTGCTTACTTTGTTGCTTGGTTAATTAAACTCATCGATATAGAGTTGTATATAAGCTCTTATATTTTTTCGGAATAAATACTTTTAAATTTAAAATACATATGGGGAGTGGGGGTTGTTGCCAGTAAAGAATGATTGTGACAGGGAAATTAGTATGGCTACCCTTTCGAACTGCTAAAACAGTTAAATATGTATCTTGTTAAATCAGGTGTTCAGAGCTACCAGGGATCTTAGTCGCATCTCCCGATCAATAAATTTCTTCATATTTATTTGAAACTATATATGCTGTATTTCACTTGGTTCCACTTGCATTTGGTGACTTTGGATACGAATATCGCGATTTGCCTCTGTGGCTTGTTATATTTACTCCTCAAGCCTCTTTACTTATATTGACACTTTCAATTTGCTTTACGTGATATTGTTTATTATATTATACTTTTAAAAGCAACTTATATTATTTAAATTAGGTTTCCGGCACAGAGAAAAATCCATATAGTAAAATTTACACTTCAGAAATTGTAGTAACAATGTCTAGTATTGTACGAAACTTTACAATAACTGATTGCAGTTCCTTATACCACACTTACAAAAAGAGCAATAAAATTGTTAGAAAGAATAAATTGTAGGACAATCTTCTTCAAAATATGGTGAAATGCTTTACAATATTTTACAACTAGTAAATATAATAAATTGAGCATGATGAAATGGAAATCCTGTCAAAGATTTTTTTACGATTATTTGCAAACTGCACAGAGAACACTGTCTAATTGCTACAAAGAAAAATATTTGTATATACGAATGCAGTTAATTACCTCTATATACAAATATATAATGATCGGTTGAATATTAGCAATTAAAAATGTTGTATCATAGCGAAGTTTAGAGTACCATGATACTTATAGTTGGTTTAGCTACATAAATACATATGCGATACTACAGAAATTGTCGTAAAGATCTACGCTCGCTTCACAAGCTTTGCAATTCTTACACAATGTAAATTGTGTTCGGTGAACGCGGCTATGTAATATTTATTTGATGATGGTTTACAATCGCTCACAGTACTAGTACGAGATTGTTCCACAGCGGTACTCGGCAATTAACGGCAGTCACGGGCTAATAAAATTATACGCAACTATATTAATTATTGCAATAGCATAGTTGATTTATATGCAAAATCTTGTTGACAAAATTTACTACAGAAGTTTATAATACTTTAGAAGATCGGTTGTAATATTTGCCACTGGGGTAAACGTACCATTTGCAACAAGTGACCTGTATGTTATGCTACATTAGTATGTAAGTTATGTCAACATAAATTGTATAACAAAATTGCACAGTTTCTTACAATAAATGCAATAATTCTGTAGGAAATTTTAATAGAAGTTGTGCTCCTCCCTATATGTTCTATAATTTATTGTATTAAACTATATAATTGTTTTAAAATTTTTGTTTCTGTGTGATGAAATAATGAAATGACTGAACAAGTGAGTAGACCGTTTTATTTGGCTGTCTAACCCGTTATTCCATCTTCCTGTGTGTCAAATGTGTACTTGCATTGTCATTGTTATACTTTTTCTTATGCCTGGAAGGGGAGTGCGATTAATATATCACGTTTCTTGGAATTATTTCTCCAACCTCAAAAGAGTCCTAGGGTGAATAACTACAGCAGTATATTTAATATTGGAGATTTCAATAGCGTATCTTGCTGATCCTTCACTTATACCACAACACAGAACAATATAAACTTCTTGGCCAGGAGCCCACATTTTGAAAATCAAGATTTGTTTAACATTGTATATGACGTTAGTAAACGCTACAATTAATACAAAACAGGGACTTTAAGGAATTACTAATAAAATATACAATATTCAATTGATGTTGATTTCACGCCTTATCTCACAATTTATTTCAAAAGTTTGGCATCAGTTGTGGGTTTCAGAACAAGCAAAAAATTTTATGAAATGCAATTTTTTGGAATAATTAATAGTAATTTCTTCTTTTCTCTTGTAAAATCCCAGCAACATGGTATAAGTTTTAATTTAGCGTGCTTGAACCGCGAATAATATCTAATGTATATACACTATACATCTAATAAGTAACAGAATGTGGAATGAAGTTGAATATCTATCTAATTCTATAGTAGGAAGCATATACTCCGGATTGAGTTATCCACGCCGCTTCCATATTAATATCACT
Source organism: Cetonia aurata (assembly GCA_949128085.1). NCBI lineage: Eukaryota > Metazoa > Arthropoda > Insecta > Coleoptera > Scarabaeidae > Cetonia > Cetonia aurata. The sequence continues at coordinate 9,566,709 of OX421885.1, forward strand.
TGTCCCGTAGACATAACAGAAATTGCGGGCGGTCCCCTGCACAGGTTCAACATTTGTCAATTGCTACAAGTCTAGATTCTCTCACTTGATTATTTCATATACGATTTTAAAACACAATTTGTCCTCGCCGGCCGACTGCGCAGGATGAGCATCACCGATCCGGGGCATTTAGATAAAAATAGAGTTATTTGTACTGAAATATTACAATAAATAATGCGCGACGTTTATAATCTGGGCGTAATTTATATTTGTCATTATCTGGAAATTTAATACTCTTACATCTTTTTTAATGGTTCGAATCGTGTTCTCGTCCAACAGAACGTGTATTAAGGTGGGCACGTTACTCGGTGTTAGGTTGATAAATTAATGAAGCGTCTGCTTTTGTTTTTTCTTGCTGAAATTATAGGCAACTCTGTTTTAGTTAATGTACTTCTGATTTATTTACGCTTCTTTTGTAGGCACGTCTTTTATTTACTTGTTTAAATTTACATATAGAGTAATGAAAGTTTACATACAGCCATTCTGGTACCAATGATTATACTTACATTAATTAACGAGATAAAGTAAAAAAGTATATGAAGAAGAACATTATGCAATTTCCAAAATCCGTCCCCAATAAATTTATGCTATTTTAAGACTCATTCATGTGAAAGAATATAGTTTACATACATATACAAACATATAATCAATTTATATTGAGGAAAAAATACACACCTGAAGCACCAAAGGCTTAGGGAACGCATTTACACATACTTGAAATGCTTACGGAAAAATATTCGCATGGTTAAACAGAAAGCAAAGCCTAGCCGGAACATACGAGTAACATTCGAATTTGTTTTATTTTAAAAACTGTGCCCTAACATCGTCGCAAGGGCAAGTAATTCAACAGCAATTAATTACTGCAAAAAGGGGCTCCTCAATTAAGTTAAAGTAAACACAAATCACCTCATATATGTATATAATTATAAAATGCCAATATCAAAGACACGAAAGGATTAAATAACATCTAATGATCGGATTGAATTGGATTAGATCGATGTACAAGGCTAGGTTAGTGCATGCGTGTGCTTTGAAAGATGCGGAGAGGAAAAAGGAGCACGTGAACACCCGATACTCGACTGCGAGATAAAGTCTGGATTTCTCTTACACAGAACACAACGGTCAATAACTCAGTAGTAACTTAAAACTCATCCTCGGGTGTAAGTTTCCTCCTCTCTTTTACTTTAATGAGTGAATTTATGCGTTCTTAAAAGTCTTGAGAAGTTGAACGCTTCTTACAAACTTATGAATGGTGTTACTTGAATGATTATCCTTTCTGACTTAGTGAGCCTGTTTCCACTAATGAATTTTCGAACTCGTCGGAAAGTTTTGACAATATCGAAATCTCATCTGTCTGGAACGCAAATTAACATTTCTTTGGCACTTATTTTCCATTAAACGATGGGACCCGTAGTCGGTGGCTGCAGTTCCTCTGAGTGTTGTAATTAAGCGAACGGGTTTCGAAAAGAGATTAGCCCTTTAAAACTAAAATTGGGGTAGTCTCGAATAAATTAACGTGCACCTTAAAGGAATCCAATGCCTATACAGCGAATTCAGCGAGGACGTGTATTATACACAGAGAAAACTGTATAATACAATCTAGATTATAGAAAATATATAATACTGGTTATACACAGAAAGATATCTGTACATACAAATATATTACGATCTGTTTAATACCAGCAACTAAAAGTGTTTATTGATTGTATTAAACCGTATTACAGCAAAGTTTTGTACCTGCATATAGTCGGAATATCACGCTATCTATATTTCGTGTAGCTACATAAATATATTATAGAAATTGTCGTATAGATAGCGCTACCGCTTATTTCATAACCGTTGTAAACCTTATTCATTGTAAATTGTGTTCGATAAACACGGCCAGGTAATATTTATCTGATATATATACTTACTAAGTATGGTATAAAATGTACTGTGATTGATAATCGCTCACATAACAGGGGATGCTTCTACAGCGGTACACTGCCCGTTAACTGCCAATCTGATCTGCACAATTACATTCAACGCGAGGACAATCCGCGTGAGTTATAATGATGATAAGATGCGCGGTTAGCCTATATAAATATCGTGTAGTTTTCATATATATATTTCAGATAAATATGGACTAATAGAAAGTATAGCAACAAGAATGTGAGCTTCGTATTATCCAATCTAATAAGAAGTAATATAAATATACAATACTGGATATAAACTACAGTGATATTTCTCTGAAAAGAATTTATTAATTTTAAATAACTTTTTTCTAATTGGATGTTACAATAAAGCTAAAACAAACGACGACGTAGTGCTGAAATGATTATTACCGCACACTGTGTGAATCTTGCCGGAATGTAATATGGGGGATTAATGAGCAAAAGAAGAAGAATACTGTAAAAAACTCATGTCAAAATGACTTGTAATGCCCGTACATTGAATCACTGTCATGACATAAACGTCATTGTGACACACGTGTTTTAGAATACTCTTTTTATACGGGATAATACATCACTGTAATTAATTAGTATTATACATTATAATAATTGGTATTAACAGTTTTTTACTAAAATTTGTATAATACATACTGTGTATTAAATTTTGTTGCTGTCACTATACGTATTAAAAAATTTAAAAAAAAATGTGTATCACCCCGCATTACACAGATTTATTAATCTGTTTGTGAACCCAGAAGTACCAAAGCCTTACATTGTAATGACACTAATGACAATAACCACAAGGTTGAGGTGTTGCGGTAGGAAAAACTGTAACCAGTAAAAAATGTAGAAAGTTTTCGTATTTGGTGGAGATTAATAGTCGCGATAACAGGATGAATTTTAGAGCTGACCTAGACGGCCTTAACTCTATTTCTTCGGTGCTGTTAACTTTTCATAAACTTAAATAGTACCTACGTATTCAAAAACATGTTTTTTTGCAATATACTTCTTGGTAATGTTGACAATTATAACAGCATTTTATTTTTCATCCGCTCCATGCTCATTGTTAATTACGCTAGTTAATACATAGTAACATTACTTTTTAAAAATATTGTTAACGTGTTTGGAAACGTTTGTTTGGCCAGATTCAATTCCTTCCTCAGAAAGTTCAAAGTGTATTGTTAGTAATTTAATTGATTTGCTGTTCAATTTTACTATTTTTTTTTTCTGTTTTTTTCTTACTCATAACTTACATGCTCGTACAGATTTAACTGACGATGACGTAACCATAGATATTGACGGTGAATTTTTCAAGTTAGTGTTCGTCGTTGGGAATTTTTAATTCGACCGTATCTGTGGTAACGATTTCTTCCTATTGCTATTTAGAGTTGCCCGGGAGAGTTTTCCTTGATGATGCTAGTTTGTTGAAAACAAAAAGAGAACTGTCTTCTTTTTCGATCTTCTGGGAAGTATAGTATCTTTCGAAATATTTTATCTAGAAGTTGTTAGAAATTTGATTATTTATTAATTTGAAATCCTAAAGAATAGTTTAATTTACTTACTTTGTAGTACCTCATATTTGGTGCATACATGATATATAACCAGTGATTTGATGGTCTGGAATCGTCCCTGATTTAATCTTGGAGTTTTGAAGAACAACATCCGAGGCAAGTTTTGGCTGTGGGTTTTCTGCTGGTGTTTTGGGCGTTTCACAAAAACTGAAATGACTTCTGCAAATTCGGAACTTATATTGGAGGAGTTATTTGTTCCTGTGTGGTTTTGGCATTTTAATTCGCGTTGACGATGCCAAAATGGAAACTTCTTTTTCAATTTTAAATATCCTAGAAACTACAAGTAATCTTTTTGCAGTGTACATGAACTTTTTCACCTTTTGTCCTGACGGCAAAGACTTCTGTTTAATATTTAAATACCGCCTGCATCTCTGCAAAGTAAACGGCCGGGAAGTACATATACTCCCACCGTCTCCCGCTCTACCTAACAGCGAGGTGTGGCGCTGTAGTACAATAATAGCACGACTGATCAGAGATCAGTATTATTAGTCAATTCAAGTAAGTTGGTTGTCTAAGTTTTAAATACATATTTTTGCGCAAAATGTCGCATTATACTGTGGAGGAGAGAGCTGAGATGATGCGGTGGTATCACGCTGGCAATTCTTTTCAAAGGATATGCGACGTGTTTGCAGCTAAATACCCCAACAGGCCTATTCCTTATAAAGCCACAATTTTTAAATTAAAAAATAAAACCGACAATACCGGTTCGGTCGAAAATTTAAAAACATCACTTCCAACTCGCAGAATTTCTAATATGTCTGTTTTAGTATGTGCTGCAGTTGAAATAAATTCGAATATATCAGCTGGCACTATTTCCAATGATATCGGCATATCCCGTTCCTCCGTTCAGCGAATACTCAAAGCAAATGGGTATCACAATTTTAAATATTCTAAAAACCAACAATTATTTCACGGCGACGCGACGCATTCAAGCGTATGGAATTTTCTGAAAAGTTAAGTGATTTAATTAACCGAGATGCTAATTTGGTAAACAATATTATCTTTATCGATGAATCTTCTTTTGCTTTGGTTAGAAGTCACAATTCTTCTGTGATAACATACTGGGCCAAGCAAAACGAGCACAGATATTTAAGTTCATCTAATCAGCAACAGCAAAAAGTAAATGTTTGGGCAGGTTTGTTAAACAACCATATTATTGGGCCTTTTTTATCAATGGCAATTTGAACGCAAATGCATATTTAGAATTACTGAACACCCACATTCTACTTACTGTACAGCAACTTCCCGATGTTAACAGTTAATCATCTCCTGATGATGCTAACTTGGTTAGCGAAACGCGCGTCGAGAGATTGTGCATTGTTGTTTGGTGATAGTGGAAAACCTAGCATTGACATTTGTCAGTGTGATAGTTATTGTTACACCAAAGGTTCCAAAACCCAATTACTGGATTACATAATAGATACTACACTGAGAAAAATAGATAGTAACAATAGGGACAACTAACTTTATAGTTGGTTGTATTATAATTATATTAGAGCGTACCATCTTCCTAATAAACAGTAATACATGGATGAATACTGGGTACTAGATAACGTATTGTTGTCCTTGAGTTAATATCATTCATTATATTTATAATACGTGGTAACATCTTTTTTTCTCCGTGTATAAATTACTGTTTTACGCTTTCATTACACCTTTTGAGTTTATAAGTACGTGTGCCCAAAGCAATACATATTGCAATTTATTCATTTTCATAATAAAAATACAATACGTTTCACGGTCACTAAAAATTAACACATTTCTGCGTGTAGATTGAATAGCAAAGCAACCGCTACGCTCGCGCCAGTATTCGTTGTGAGCTATGAGTGGCTATGACGAATGTAGAGCAATACCTACTGCAGTAAGATGAATAAGCGGAAGACGCACATGCGTGATATAACCGTTGACTTTGCAGAGGTGCAGGCGGTATATATGACTTTTCGACAATATTATGATTTCCCTGTTTTTAAAATAAAATAAAATTATTGTATATCACCTAAAACGTACTACAATAATGTATAATAATAGAAGTTTTAAATAAGTTGTGAGGGTGTATCTAACAGAATTACTCCGTCCCATTTTTATGTGATAGTTGAGGGTATTGAAAAAATATACGGCTTTAACGGAAACAGTCTTATTCTCAAGGGTGAGCTAACTTATATAGAATTGGTCGCCGGGCATCATGTGCGTTGTCTACTTTTCACAAAATTACATATCCATCGTAAAGACAAGGGATGTCACAAGGGGCCGACCATCGTGTGCATACCTCTATATACATGTATACGACCTATGCATGTATACAGCGCACATGCATATGTAGTACGCCATATCATACAAGAGGAACGCACGACACAAAGTCATATAACTTTATGGTCAGCCGCACGTTACGTCTACCGCGACAATAAATTAAATTTTTATGTGCCTTAAGGGTTACGCCCGTCCTCCAGATGTAAATAGGCATTAACATAGTGTGGAAATGCGCAGGTATGCTTACGAACCTCTCTAACCTCTTATTTATTGGCTAGCTAGATGTGCGTAGTGTAACACTTCATCAACAATATTCAACGCCCAAAAAATCGTTATTAATAAAGATTATGTTGATAGCGTTGTGGTATCGGAGTGATCGTATGCAATTAATAATAATAATTATTTTGGAAGGAATGCCAAGATGATACTTAGCTGCTACTAATCGGGATATGAAAATAATCTGTTTATATCTTCATCATTGTGAAAGAAAAAGATACTTAATAAAGCGTGCTTCCCACATATTGTAATAGCAAATTGAGAATTAACATTTTTGAATTTGTAAGCAAGTATGACTTTATTGTGAATCAGTTTAAATAATGAGAGATCCTATTTAATACAAATAGGTAAAATTGTTAACTGCAATAATCTAATCTTTTCCTAATAAAAAAAAAGAGATATAAAACCGGGTATTGGAAATTAAAGTTGGAAATAATCATAAGTTGGTGAATATGAGAATGACATCTGGAGCCGAAAACTGCTTTTTAGACTGCAGTAGCAAAACCTGTTTACTTATAACACCCAAATATACTGACATATCAAACTATGTGCACCGTAAATTAAATTAAATTCCCAACAGTAACCGTTGTTTAATTATAAAAGAAGTCTAATAAACATCTGTATCTAATAAATCAATCTCCTAATAAGCTCTCTTAAAAGTGCTTATCAAAACTCCATCGACTTTGCATAATGAAACTCAAATTCAATTAACATTCCGCAAAATTTAGTAATAATTCAATGAAATTTTCAAGATACCTCGCTGAAGATCGATACGTAATCATGCCTCATTAATGAGTTTAGATACCGTTAGGTGCGCTTAGCCCATTCTTTCAGCAGCACCGGTACAACAGATGCAATTAATATGGAGAAATGCCGATTTTCACAACCCATAACCTTGCATATCAAACGATTTTCCTACAATTGCAACAGAATGTCATTGGTGGCACATAGATACGTAGGCAAGAGAGAAATAAACAATGATGCGTTAAATAACAATAGCTCGTTAGAGAAGTAATAGAACCTTAACAAAGAAAATTCACGCTGTTCGTCTGTTGTATGTAGTATGTACTTAAATCACGATCACTGATTTTTTTTGTTAGTATTTATAAAAGAATGAAAGCGGCCCATCATTTTTATCTTCTTTTGTTTCCTTGATATATCGAAACTTAATTATTATAATACATGCTTGTATGTAGATTCATTACAAAATAGTAATCGTAGTAAATTGCAGATTTATTGTCTTTAAGAGTTCTAATTTTCTTATACGTATACATATAAAATAATTTGTCATTCGCCAATTATACCGTGTGCGAGATAGAAGTAAAGTTAGCAATTACACAGCAACAGCTACAAAATGCGTTATTAAAAAAAACACTTGTGAGGTTGTTAGATGTAGAAATGTAATTTTATTGATTTTTCTGAAAGAAAAGCTTGTAATATCAAAGAACTACATAAAATAAATGAGAGATCGACGTTATGCACGTTAAACTACTTAAAATAACCTATAAAAAATAAGATGACCTATCAGAAATGGCTGGGAACATACGACCAGGAAGACCGAAAGTACTGGGAAGTAAAGAAAGACATAATCAAAGCAAAAAATGAAACTTGGGAACGAAAGTGCGAGGAAATTAATAATTCCATGGGCAGCGTAAAGTCGAGAGAAGCATGGAAAGTCATGAAAAACTTCAGAACAAATGAAAAAAATAGGTTAAATCTACAACTCATACCACTAAATGAATGCAAAGATTATTATCAAAAATTGTTACAAGAAGATAGAGTGGAATTTAAAGACGAAAATAGGTGTGCAATAGATGTCTCTGACAACCAAGAAATTGAACATATAACATCTGCAGAGGTTCAAAAAGTAGTTATGTCGTGTAAAAATGGAAAAGCTCCAAGGCCTGGAACAATACCTATCGAGCAAATCAAAGCCCCTTCTACAATCCTTTTTTAACTTCTCTGCATATTGTTATTATTTCTAACAACAAATACTAGTGGATTTTAAAGAAGGTAGTATTAGCAACATCTTTAAGAAAGTTATTCGAACAGAATGTACCAACTACCGGGAAATCACTATCTTGAGCTTCATTGGCCACACATATAGTAAGATTCCGAAAAATTTAGTTGAACATGGGATGTATGAATCTTAAGACCAAAGCGGTTTTAAGGCAGACAGGTCATGCACTGACAATATCTTTAGTATTAGGCAGGCCACGAAGGAGAGACAGGCACAAAACCTAGAAACCCATCTTACTTACATAGATCTACAGAAAGCGTATGACAGCGTTCCTTTGCCAAAATTGTAGTCGGCAATGGAAAATGAGCAAATTAGGAGAACTTACATTAACGCCATAAAAAATGTGTATACAGGAAATTTAAATAGGATCAAAGTTGGAAACCTAGTGCCATCAAGATTCCACGTAAATAAAGGACTGAAACAAGGGTGTCGTATAGCATCTCCACAAAAATTGGAAAAGAGCCACACTATGGGAATACCCATAAATGACGACACCCTGTTTACTTTGAATTCTGCTGATGACCAAGTCATATTCGCCGAAGATCAAGACGAAAAATTGAATGAGGAATTTGGGAATGGGGTTTACAAATTAATTTTGATAAAACCGAATATATGGTAGTCGGGAAGCACACGAAGAGATCTAGAAATGGAAGACGGAAGTGTAGTAAAGAGCTGCACCACATATATGTAAATACTTAGCAACAAATATTTCTAGTAAAGGAGGAAGTGAGGAGGAAATTAAGCAGATATTGCCAAAGGGCATAGTTGCCGAGAACGAAGAATGTGAGAAGAAGAATTCATAAAACGATAGTTGAGAGTATTGCACTATATGGTTCATATGTCTGGGAAATAACAAAGAAAAATTAAGGAAAGCTAAGGGCGATGGAGATGGACTTCTGGAGACGCAGCTGTGGGGTGACAAAAACAGAGAGGATAAGAAATGAATACAACCGGGATGATATGAGGGTTGTATCAGTGAGTATTTTAGATACAATAGAAGGCAGGAGGTTGAGATGGTATGGACATTTGAGAAGAATACCGAAGGAACGGTGGCCATCAAAAGTGTTCATTTGGAAACCTCTAAAACGTAAGTATGTAAATGATTCCTTTGATTTTATTTTTGATTGTCATGTCTCCTTACTTTCTGCTATCAGGGACCTTCTTTAAAGGTGCTGGCAGCAATTCTTGATATTATTGCGTACATCAATAATATCAAGAATTGCTGCCATATTGCTTGAATCTGCTTTGGTTTAATTTTTTTTTAATGAGCGAGCTTTTTAAGGTGGATAAAGAGCAAATCGTCGTCATCATAAGAGTCTGAAGTATTTCTGATTGTAATCGAGCCATAGTAAACATATATGGTGTAAATGCTGCCTGAAGAATTGCAGGTGCATTAAACGCGTAGGTTCCCGTTTCTTCAAAACCGCTAGTAATGTTAAAATAAGCTTCTATTTTATTCTATTTCCGATAAAACATCTTCCTTTTTACTGTTTCTGTCTTCTGACTCATATCCCAAGTTGAAATATGTAATAGCAAAGTTTGAAAAACAGCTAAACACGCTGAATCTTGTAAACAAGTTAAGCCTTACAAAAATCTTAAATCGTAAGCTTTCAAACAATAAACCAAGTTTGGTTGATTTCCAATTGATTCCAAGCTGCTACAAATTTGCAACCAGCATCAATTCTTTGTTTGCACAAAATTATAGTGTAGAATAATTACTAATAGTCTCGATTAAAAGATTATCTAACTTATCATCTTATGAATGTCAAATTTGTTAACTCATCTAAACTTAAAACCACGCACTATATTTACCGAAGCAAAACCTTTTTGCTCTTCTACTAATTTTAATGCAAAAATTAGCCAAAAGAGGTCATAAAACATGCAAATAATACCATCAAAATACTAAAATTTCACCGCATCAAGTCGTTGTACCGAAACCGAAAAAGAACTTAATGAAGTACGCTGCCCGGTTTTACATAAAAAAGGAAAAAGTCCGTCTTTCAGGAACCCTTTCGGCTTGTCCAAAAGCAAAAGTGTTACATTAAAGTGAGAGACTATGCGCGCGGACTCGGGTGATTATAAAAACATTAAAATCCCCAACCGACGTAGACTGTCGTCGTAGATACCTCATTGCTATGCAAGAGACCATCAGGTCTCTCTTCTCTCGGATTGAGGGCACAAAAGGATCGCCACAAAAGGGATATACGCAGTGGGGATATAATGACATACATAAAGGACACTTTTGTACGGTACGTCAATTCGATTTTTTTCTCGTTTTGGTTCCTACATTACCGAAGAGATCGGACATGTTAATCATTCTTATCGTACGTTGTATTAAAGTGTCGCAGCGTTGGATCGTCCCCGGTCTTTTCTGTCCCTCTATTACCTTTTCTGTCTTACAACAGGAATATATGTTAGTGTATGTATGTAGATAGGTGAACAAGATAAATTTTTATTTAATAAATCCGACAGGCGAAATTTTAATGATGCTTTTTTGACACTGAACGAATACGCGAGAAGAAGTGATCATACTGAAAGACATGTAAGGGATTAAATTTTGTAAACTGGTTTATCTAAGACATTTAGCCATTCAGTGTACAATACTTTGTGGATTTGTGAATTTCTAAACTTAATATAATTATATTTCTCTGGGTTGGATCAATAACATAAGTATAGCAAGCTACATAAAACTAGAAAGGCAGCGTCATGAAAGTCGAAAAACCGTTAGATCTTGATTTATACTTCATATAATAAACGATAAGTAATCGCGACCTAAAACGTTGAAATACAGTTTATTATGGGTTTATAGTGAGTTGTTCATTTAATAGTTAGAATAAGTGTGTTCACAAATGGCCTACCTGAGTTACTGCTTTGTAAAAGTAGTTTCTGTCAGAACAAATCAATTACATGATAAAAATACCTAAATAATATATATCTGGTGTTGTTTTAAGTGAACCAATATTCGAACACAGGAGATTGGTTAATTCTAGGACAACCGCAAAGTACAGTAAAATGCCGCTACTTAAATTTCATATAACGTGAGACTTCTTGATTTGCACTAGGTATGCTAACATTGAGAGAAAAAATAAATTGGCTAGCCTTACTACAACAACTTTAGGTAGTAAGTATTTTGTATTTGTTTTTGTTTTGTGAGAGCTGTCTGTCATGGAGTCTTTAGAAATACTACAGCCTCTTGGATTTTTGTATTTTATCTCCCATTTTTTACACCCATTACATCATACCAGCCATTTGAATATCTTAGTACCCCGTACTGATCTGTACGAATCTGACTTGTTGATCGGAATGACCCTTTAGGTTTATTTCTGGCTTGCAAAAACTGCCTGCCCTTTCTGCGTCCAGATCCTCATTTTCACGCAGTTATGCGACTGAGAAAAAGAAATGTGTTGATTCAACCAATAATGGGTCCAGTCGACAAATTTTTGTATTTCAATATGCTCAAACCACCGGAATGTTTAAATCAATGACGCAGAATTAGTTGCACTAATGTTGTTGCAACAACCTATAATGATGGTTCATCCAATAACCTGAACGTTCCCAGCAGAACCATTTTGATTAAAAGTTGAAATTGTTTGTTCGAAAGTGGAAATAAATGTTTAAAGCAAATAATTGTTTGAATTAACATATATATTCAATTGAAATATGCATTTTCCTCCAACGAGGTTACTGTTTTCAAATAAAATTTAAATGTGTTGATTTAAACCAAAACTAGTTGAATGAATGCAAAAAATTCAAAATACTATAATAAAATACTAATTTTGTTGTGCCGAGATTTGCATTTTTCTCAGTGCAGTGTGAAAATACCCAACGTTAATCCCAATTTTCCCTGTTAATATATAAATCCCCTCTACTGTAGGAACACGATTTCTAATAAGTTTTATTATAATTTTATAATCTTCTTTTCTGATTGTCCTTTAATAAAGGTAATGAACTTGTTTAGTTATATTATTTCAGTGCTCTTTCAGCTCTTCTATATATGACGCATTTTCTTTCTACCTCATCCGCTTAGTAACTTAAGTGTAGAATGCCAAGCTATATAGTTCTAGAATGCATTCCTAAACTGGTCTTGGTCTTGATTGTACCTTATAGTATTTACTAATACCCTTAGTATCTCTTGGCGGTGTTGCGGTAGGTATAGTTAGAAGAAATAATAGAAATCTAATCTCGAGATTATTTGCTGTTCCTTTGTACACAAGAAATTCATGTTTATCACAAGTTATCAAAGTTTCGCTAAACATCGCACGTTTTTTCTTTTATAAAACGCATATTTTTATAATGCTTATTTTCCACTGATATCGTCTAAATTATCTTAATTTTTATACACTCCAGTTCCGCTCAAATTTACATACCTGTGTTGCAAATATCTCAAGAATGTCAGCATAATTAAGAGGTGGGGTAGGTAAAATTTCACATAATACACGTGGTTACATATCGCACAATCTTATCATTTACAAAATATGCTAATAAATCTCTCCTTTCGTAGTGTAGCTGCTGTAATCGCAAATTTCATTGTTTTCAACGGCTACGCGTTTTCATTTCCCATTCGCACTATCATATAGTATCGCTTGTTGCTATTTTTATCGCTATGTGTTTAGATATTTAACCATTAAAATTATATATGTGTATACATATAACTCTAAATCAGAACAAGAAATACTAAATGTTAAAATGATGTTTTAGGTTGTCCCCAATAGGTAAAACTTTTAAAACACAAGTGGTGGGTATGCATCTTTTTATATATATTGAATGGAATTGCCATCATATTTCTTATTTCTACTAAACGACCTGTAAATATTTACCAAATATTGCTACCTAATAAATTTTTATTTCACTAAATTTCCATTAATAGCTATTCCCGTAGCAACATTAGTGTTCGCAGATAATATTTAATGGTAATATTTTATTATTTTCATTATTTATTAAGACACTTCTGATATGAGGTAACTCTTACATCAGAAGTGTGCACAAAATTATTTTTTTTTTCTTTTCTTAATATCTGCGACTTTCAATTTGTGTAATAGCTTTCTAATGATTTATGCCTAATTTAAAAAAAATAATTAGTTTGTCTAAAATGGCAATACTCGTTTAATAGGATTTATAAATTGCTATGTGGTAGATAAGACGCAAGTTGTGAGTTTGTACCGTTACCTAAAAAAATAATTTTACTTTTACAAAATTATTGTGTGCGATGTGTACGTCCAAATTAATATTAAATAATTAATGAAATACTGCACATATGGTTTTATACAATGATAGAAGTAAGTAATATGTTTTAAATCGTAAAAACCTTAAAGACAGGTGAATTATATGTATAAACATCAACATCAGACAGGCAGATCATTAATCTTTTATAATTATGTATTTTCCTCTCATAAGTTAGCAAAATACGTCATATAATTTATTATGAATGCAGCTGAAACTTACATGGTGCTTTAATTTAGTCTTGAAAGCTATGGAGCCGTAAATATGGTTAAGTACTACACAAACAACGTTGATTGGTTATTCTGAATTGTCAAAGTAAAATTTGTTAGTCCCACTTCAACATTGTTTGTATGTTGGCTCCAGTTAACAACAGAAAACTTGATAACAAGATAGCTTTCTTTATCTCATTATTTTCTTCATCAAAAGATATTACTAATCTCTTCCGATAAATGTTTCAAATGGAATATTTATTTTCCGACGAAACCCCCTTTCAGGGGTACAGCCCCTCCAAAATTTGCTAGGTTTTTAAATTTGTAGGAATATCTTCAAACAAATATTAAAAAACTCTTTTAACCTAATTTGCAATAGATTAGATGGCGTAATCTATCTTTAATAAAGAGAGCTAGAAGTTAATAGTGAGAGATGAAGTAGCCCGTACTCCCCATTTTTACAATAATTTCTTTTCTATTTTGCTTATTTCTCAAGAAGAAGATGCTTGTATATATAAAATGAATCGGTATACCAAATTCAGAGAATTAATAAAATTAATTAAAAAAAGAATAATAAACATTTAAAATAACTAAACTTGTCTATTGATATACCTACATCAAATATTAAAATATTATCAGATGTACGTATTTACAAAAAAGTTTATTTACACTTTAAATATTTTTTTATAAAAATTCATTCTTCTACTACTAATCCTCTAAAGTGCGTATACTACGAACACAACACGAAAATTATGTGGATATGTAATAATAACAAGATTATTACATTATTCCTGGCGGTGCGTGACTTTGTTATACAACATCGTTTTCTACGTAAAAGCACCAGGAGGTATGGAGTACTCCGTCCCCCTTTATTAGCTTCTTTCGAAAATAATTACGTAATCTTTGGGACTATGTAATCTTCTCTAAAGAGTTAATATTAATTAATTAATATCTGTTATTTATATTTCTAAGATATTCCTAAAAATTTTAAAATCACGCAAACTTTTGGGAGTGGAGAAAAAAATCGTCTACTATGGTACTCTTCCAGTCTGTAGAGTTTCACGAAAATTGGAGTTTAACAGTTTGCTTTAGAATTGTGCAATGACACATGCAATCATTTCTATGTATTTGAGAGGAGCAAATAGGCGAGGTAGGATATTCACAAACGTTTGATGATTTCCACATTCTTTTTTATCAAATCAGCCGGTTCTGTACCGATAGAATCATTATTTTCATTGGTTTTAATAAATTAGTGTAATTAAATCAGTTATTAAAAAGATATTCGAAACGACAACGACTAGCATCACCGACGTCGGCGTAGTTTTATCATACCAAGTAAATACGATTGAAGCGGTCCGTAGATTAAAGAAAATGAGAGTACTGGACACAAAACTAACGGACATAACTGAAGAGGAGCCGAGTTTATTGCCGCTATCGTTCAGTAGCGTAAAAGTATTTTATGCGATCGTAAAATATTAATCGGAAACAGTAAAACGTAAAATTTAAATTTACTGTTGAATAAAGAATGACAATTTTCGAAAGGAGCAGAGGAGCTATGTACTAAGCAGTACCATATCTACTCCTATATACGAGCACATATTTATTTCGGTACATTGTCGAACTTTTTATGACCGGTTTTACAAGTTCAATAACTCGCAACGACAGGAAATATTAGGTATATATAAATTCATGGGAACTGGCGCTATTATTGTTATTATTTATATCCTTTTTTGTTATCCGCGTTGCATCGTTGTAATTTATTATATTCTTTACATATTCTTTAGTTGTTGTTTTTTATAATCATAAAATTAGTAGTTGTCTACAAAACCATTATTTTCAGTTTGCTGGTAATATTTAAAGTTGAGCTTAGTGTTTCACAGTTAAAAATTAGCGTTAACTTGTTTTAATTGTCAAAACGTCCGGTAGATCGTAACATACTATTAAGCAATTTGTAGTTATTTAACTTACGTCAAATACTTCCTATATAATTAATGACAGAAATATAGTATATAACCTTACAATTATTTTTACCTCAAAAAAGAGACAATTAAATTATAGAAATCAGAAAGAAATTTTTATATATTCAGTTTTTAATTACAGAACTTGTAAACGATTGTTCCTATTGCAAGCTAAGGTATAATAAATACCAAATATAAGAGCGTTTGCGCATAACAATAATTCCTTTCGCCCTCAATATACAAGGATTATCCCGGAGATATTTGCGTAGAACAGATCTTAAGACCAAACATCTCTTCAACTGAGACGGGAACAAATCCGTCGCTTTGTTACGTACTTCTACGCCACTGTTTTAATGTTAGTTTATGGCTGCCCCAGCTTCAATAACCGAGAAGGTGTTTAAGAGAACACAAGGACGGGCTTAGTGATATTACGTTCTCGAGTAATTGTGACCCGTCAATGCGTCAAAAGCTTAGAAGGGATATCATCGTAGCTATAATCCTGCCCGGCTATACTCGTCCTTTGTACATCGCCCACCACATAAACTCTATTAAGCGTCACCTACATGTAATTTCGTCCAGAATGATTATCTTCTCTTCGTACGTACACATAATAAGCACAATATTTTCGTATAAGGCAGTGTGAAGAGGCGTTAAGCTCTACATAGTGGCAGGATGTACAAAGTTGTAAAATAATATTTCTGATATCGTTATTACAATGAAACCTTTCTCCCGTATATATCTGAACAACATTATTCTTTCTGTAAATTAGTAAAATCAAATCTAAAATAGTTAGTTTCAAAAGAAATACATTATATTAACATTAAATCGAAGGATCAATTAGTTAAATTGGTTGAAATAATCACAAAAGATTAGCGACAAAATTTCTAAATCGAAATGAAAAGGATCGAAACATAAACGGCACCAGGGGACAAATTATACCAGGAGCTTGCTTTCATTTTAAGCCATTTTTAAGGTGTCCGTGTCAGGCTAAAACATTGGCATTATGTGACCCGTAGTATATTTTGAGCACTCGAGCTTTTGTTCCTTTATCTCGCCTTTCAGCGCATTCACAAACTTTCGCATTCTGTTCGACTTGAGCTTTAATGAACTACTATAGCGCTCGTTATCAATGCATAAAACTGAAAATTGTGTCTCGGAGGGGCTTTTTGTTTTAAAATGCGTATTTTCAATACCCTTCACCTTTCATTAGACGTTTTTAATCATTCTCCGTGAAAACCACGGCCTCATTCACTTAGGTTGACTAGGAAAATAATATACAGTGGTATACAGTGAATAGGTTATTGCCTCCATCGACTTATAAAAAAGTTGCAGTTGCTTTTATGTTCCATAGAACCCTCCACTTTGGCTTTTCAACACTATACTTTAATAACGTTTAGCTTTCGCTCCAGTTAACAGCTTCAATGTTTGTATGCATGCATACGTTCATACATCATCTACTCTGCTATTGAATATTCCGGAGCGTTTAATTTATTTAATAATAAATATTCCTTTTATTCACTTTTATTATATGTAGGTATGTCGTTTTTACGACATCCAGTGAATGCCTAAACGGAAACACTCGGAAATAAGAAAGAAGAAAAAGTAATTATTATAACCCTTTCATCGCTTTCATCTATCTCATTCATTCTCACTCATCATTAGAAATACCTTAGATAAATTTGTGACTAATTGTGAAAAGAAAAAATACTATATTGAAGAGTTTATGATCATTGACGATATATTGGTGCCCTTCAAAGATCGATGCAGCTTTATTTAGTACATGCCGAACAAACCTGCAAAATATAGTTTGAGAATATATAGTCTTTGTGATTCAAAAGCATTTTGTGTACGTAATTTGGAATTGTACTGTGACAAGCAACCGGAAGGCTCGTATTTGAAATCAATTGGTCCAGCTGATATCGTGTCCCAATTAGTCGGGCCTTACAAAAAATTGTGGGCATTCTAGAAAAGTCGTGAGATCCAGGGTTCAAATCTCACTCTGATGAATTACGATTTTTTCCGGAGTCGTGATGATGATTTACCTCCTAATCATTTGGCACTGCGGGGGTGCCTGATAAACACTTGCTGCTTAGGCTTTTTCAATCATCTTAAAAAAAAAAAATAAAAAGGAAATTCCGCCTATATTGCTACATAATAAAACTAGGTCATATCTTTCATCAATTTTTGCTTTTGACGATGACACGACCATTGTATAACTTTTCTTATAGTGCAAAAAAGAAAGCTGTGCTTTTACTATCCACTATGCATGACACTGATAAAATGTGAATAATGAGAGGCAGATATAAACTGTGGATACCACAGGGTACAAACGAGGGCAGAACACGGCCTCTGGTTATATTTTTTTCAAATTTTGAATATAGTAAAAAATAACACTTTTCCTTATGAAAGCGCTTTTAAAGATACGGGTTCAAATACGCAATCTTCCGTCAAATGTAAAGCAGTTTCTAACACAAAGCCAAAGAAACTTCGCAAAGTGAAGGAGCCACAAATAAAGTAAGAGTGAAATATGCACTATGCTACTGAAAAACGGATAGAGTCACTACAGGCCTAGCACTGAGAATTGGCGGAAGATATGCCCTTTCGCGCACTACGTTATCAGCTCGAGGAAATGGGCCGAGCGGCAGGGCTAACTGCCGTACAGTACTGGAGATACATATTGCCATAAAAATTAAATTACGGCTATTGAACGAATCGCGAAAATTGTTTTATTTACGCAAAGCGAACAATTTGAAACGCAACTTTTGTATATATGAAGACGTAATGTAGTTATAATCTGATTGATCGAGTGTCAAATCTCGAAAAGGGCAATGAATTTCCAACTGCGAAGAACAGCTCGCGTAATTTTATCCCAAAAAAATCAGATTCTCTTAAAATATACAGAATATAATTGAACTAACAATAAGCATCAGTTTACCTCATTTAAGTTCCAAAAACTACAAGATATACCTATCCAAAATTATGAAAAGGAAATTCATATATCCTGAAACCTGAATTAGGTCCGATTCATCAAATTCTTTGGCAAAACCAGGTCATTGTCGAAGTACAGGATCTTCCACAATTTATATCCCATCTTAGATCTTAAACAAAAGCGAAGCTTCCGTTACTTTACCGTACACACTAAAAAATATATGCAATTCCTACGGAAAATTCCAGTAACGTATAAGGTAAAATTGCCAAAAATTGGGAAACTTACTAGAAAACTTTATGTATATTTTCTAATTTTTGGTAAATTTACCCTATACATTACTGGAATTTTTCGTATGTTAGGGATTATTTTATTGTTGTCTTTTTGGTTAAGTTTGTTATTTTGTTAGTAAATGGAAATGTATTAAAATGGCGAGAGTTTGTTCTACATTTTAATAAACGTTTTGAAGTAGGCTTATCATATACATATAGGTGACAGTGACAGCGAAAAGAAAAGAAGAGTGCAAGTAAGTGAGTGCTGTCGCGACGTCTGCACGCGTGCAATTTTTAAAAGAAAAATAATTAGTGTCGCCACCAAGGGTGTGCGCTTTTTGAAGAAGAGTACAAGTAAGTACGTTTGAATTACTGACAATCGCAACTGGGTTTCTAATTATTCAATATTGTATATTTGAATTGTTGCATGTTGTAGGCGCATCTTTTAGTTGAATGTGTGAGGTGTGTGTTTCACCAAATATTGGTGTATTTATTTATTATTTAAGGCGGTGTGTATCAAACATTATACATTTGACGATCTGGCATGTGTTAGTAGGTTTTAATAATTATGTTGACGAGATGGCTTTTGACACGCTTGCTTGACAAGTCATAATTTGCTATACAATTGTTTTTCATGAATATACCTACTTAAATATTTATGAACATATTGGCTGTGTACCATATTGTTCTATATATTAAAAGAATTAATTATTACATAATGGTTGTGTTCCATATTGGCTGTGTACCATATTGTTCCATATATTAGAAGAATTAATTATTATATAATGGTTGTGTTCCATATTGGCTGTGTACCTTATTGTTCCATATTGGCTGTGTACCATATTGTTCGATATATTTAAAGAATAAATTATTACATAATGGTTGTGTTCCATATTGGTTGTCTTCCTAATTATTCAATATATGAAAAGTTTAAGTTATTACATATTGGTTAGGATCCATATTATACAATATACTGGGAGTATTAATTATTGGTTGTGTTACTTGTTACTCAAAATTCTAGGTACATTAACTATTACTTAATATTATTGGTTGAGTATCATAATATTTATTACACCGAGTGTTTTGTGTAAACACGCTCAGATTGTATCCTGCTGGCGTAATGTTTCAAAGACGGGACCGGTACTAGCGATGAGCAGTCGATCAAGCATCGTGAGTTCTGATTGGAAAAGTTGTGGCAGCCCAGCAGCCCACAATCGTGGAAGGACATGTAGGTGGCACGCCGGTACCATCAAGTATGAGGCTGTGCCGACGTTTGGACGACGCTGAGCAGTCATCTTCCAGAGTTTAGAAGCATTTGAATTGTTTAAGCAATTTAATTACTGAATTCTTATCGGACACTTGCGAATGTAATTTCATTACTTCAAAAAAAAAAAGAAACGGTAAAACTATTAACTAACTTGTTTTATTACACGTAGGAATTGCAAATATTTTTTTTAATTTGTCCCAAGATTCTGAATTTGTCTCGGTTCGGTTGTCAAAATAGCTGCTAAACAAACTGTCATTCAATTATGAGTGATCTGTAATCTGAACACTATAGATGCAAGTAAATTTTTAGTATGTGGTAGGTATTCGAAAAAATACTGTGCGCATCACTGCTGGAAAGTATCTCTATCCAACTCGCTTGGTTGCTTGCCTCAGCTCGCAATCTCCAAACTCGATAAACTCCTACTTTCAGGCCTTAGTACGTAAATAACTATTATTTGCCAAGGGCATAAAGAAAACGGCTTAAATACTACGACAAATTAATTTTATTGAATAATATCATATTTTTTTTTGTCAGCCAGCAGATAAAACTTATTTTAAGAATATCCTGATAAAAAGAGAAAAAATATATAAAAACTAGTAGTAATTACTGATCAGATAGATCGATCAAAGTGTTATGCCTTTTGCAATTCATTATTGTAATCCTAATTTTTATATTCCATACATTAGTTAAGGAGCACACAATGCTTTTGAAAAAATATTGATACTTATGCAGGGATGTGAATTGAGGCCACTTCGAACACTCGGCGTTCGAAATTTTATTGCTCGGAGTGTACCTTCATACAGTCTCCCGCGTCCTCACCATTAATTTGTTAATGCTGCTAGGCTACTGGGAACGCAAGAGGCCGTATGAAGGGACATCCCGAACAATATTTCGAATGCCGAGTGTTTGACATGGGCTCAATTAACATCCTTGCTTATTAGTTAATACTCGCCATAATCTTTGCTTATTTATTGTGCATATTTATATATGTATATTAGTTTTCTTTGAAGCACTTGTTCTTTTCCCTTATTGAAATATACTGCTTATTTCTTCGAACTTGTGTTTTGTCTTTTGTGAAGTGGCAATCTTAAATAGAAAATTCTGTTTAAACGGTACATTGTGCCTGTCGAAAGAGAGACAATATGAGCTACTGAAAGTAAGTATTAAGATTCCTGTACTTTAGAGCAGCCTAGCGGCATCCCTCTGAAGTACAGTCTCAGAAATCAAAAAGCAATTAAAATAAAAAATTTACACAGAGTTTACATCTTCGGATATAGAATATAAATTCTGTTTTAAATGACAGATGATCTTATATCCTAAGCAGTCATCGATGAAATCGTTGGGTGTATGTAAAACGTTTTGACGCGTATTTCCTACAATCAACAATCAATAAATTATTTGCAACTTTATAAACATTGTTGTCAACTTATTAGTTAGCCACCGGCCCTCGAACAAGATCAAACGCCGGCAATTGTACTTATCTACCGGTTTTGCTAAATCCATGAGAAACTCGTTAGAATTTATAATTCGTTCGTCGTCTTCACTGAATCTAGATTGGTTAAATAGCAGGTGTTTGAGAAAACGGTAGTGAACTATTCCTAAAAATAATAGCAATTTAGATGATGTCAAAGATAACGCCTATAAATGTATTATAGATGCCGTTTGCTACTGGAAATGGAAAAGAGTATAGTTATATTCATTAACGATTGTATTCATGCCGCGAGTTGGTTGGGTTTTAATTAGCCTTTTCTCTTACACAATAAGAATGAGAGTCCAAACGTTAACGAAGTAATTGTTTATTTTTATTGTTTCTTCGCGGCTACATCAGATTAGTTTCCTGAATAATAATAGGACGTATTATAAACCTACAACATCAGATCTTGACATTGTACCTTCTAGCGTCTACTACATCATTACTTTGACGGGAGTGTTCTTTTTACCTTAGTAATCTGAAAGAACATAGGAAAAGATCGTCCTTCTAAATATTTTTAATATCTTTTCCTTGTTTATTCCATATAGTATTAACTATCACACTGACAAAAGTCAATGCTAGGTTTTCCACTATCACCAAACAACAATGCACAATCTCTCGACGCGCGTTTCGCTAACCAAGTTAGCATCATCAGGAGATGATTAACAGTCGAGAGATTGTGCATTGTTGTTTGGTGATAGTGGAAAACCTAGCATTGACTTTTGTCAGTGTGATAGTTATTGTTACACTAAAGGTACCAAAACCCAATTACCATATATTATTAGTATTTCATAGAGCAAAATTAAAATATTTTATTTATATTAAAATCCTAGTAAACGGAATTGTACAGACTGAGTATAGGTTTAAGGGTTGCAAAGTTGCTAAATTTTGTGTTTGTTATAAAACTGAAGAAAAGCTGGGCCATCGTCACAAATGACGTTCGAGCTCATTTTCTTCTTTATGCTTCTGTCACCGTTTTTTTACCAGAGCGAAGATAAATACGCATCCTCAAAGTCATTTTCTATTGTCATATATACTCAATAATTTTATGTCACTTTTCGGCTTTTTCTTGTCATCAAGAACTTCTTTACCTACTTCGTATCGTTTCGATTTTGTCCGTTGGAAAGATTTTTTCTGATTCAAGCCATATCTAATCAGTTGATAAAAGTTTTATAAACTTTGCCTAATTTAAACCTACCCCCTTACTATCATTAATAGGCCTTAATCCACATAAGGGCCAAAAAAGTTCCAGTTGAAATGTTAACACTTATTTCATAAAATTTGCCCAAAATATGCCAAAGCTCATAATTTTAGGCAAATAGAACTGTGATTTTTTTCGTTCAGAACACTCTGCTCGTACGTTTGTTCCGTTGTAAATATTTAATCTGTCTGAAATATTTTTAAAACAAGTTTTTCTCCAAATGTTTATAATTATTATTTTCTGTAACTACAATCAATCTATCAACATGCTTTTCTCCAATGCATTTTTAGACGTTGAGGTTTACGGATAGGAAATACTTATACAAACTGATCACAAATCATCCAAGAAATATACTGGATTCATTCCATATCAACACCTTATATACAGGATGGGGTATAAATCTGAAAATATTTTCCTTAAATAGATCATATTCGTTCATGACTACGCTGCAAGTTTCAAAATCAGATTCCCAATGAAACTTCGAAAAATTCTAATGAGCCAGTTCGGTGGGACACCTGTATGTCAGCCTGTATACACAAAACGCACATATACAATATGCGTAATATACGTATGTATAAGTTTATATATATGATATATAAACCCCTTACCTATGCGTAAAAGATATTCTACTGACTGCCGGCTACTATATAATTGAAAGAAAATTGCAATATATGTTCGTGAGACTATGAAAATTATTACTAGCCTGAGGTTTTCAAACATGATTCTGTGACTAAAAAAATGTGTAGTAAATTTACTATGTTAGTACGTTTTGTTTTATATAGGTTTGCTAATTATATGCATGCTATGTTAATTGCAAGTATAAGGGACACCAATTTGCCATTGGAAAAGTGCAATATGTACTTTTAGTTATAGTGATTTAGAACAATTTAATGTTTACTGAATAAATATGTTACCAGGGAGATCGAATTCATTGTTAATCTCCAATATTCAATAATATGCAATTATGAAGTTAATGTTGTGCCACCTTGTTTAATAAATATTAGAAATACAAATAAATATAGAGAGACTTACTTAATTTGTTTGTTCCTATATGTTACAACGCAAAACGCATGCGCATGCGCAATAATGTTTACTGTTTAATTCAGTGGAAAATCGAACAAGAAAAACACAGAACTTGCGCGAATGTGCCTCTTTGTGAGATTAGTTCCAAATGAAACAGACTTAATACTTACTGTTACTGCTTCTGGTAACAAAAAAAAAATATCATAATTCACTAAGAACCGCTTTTATCCAGCATTACCTTACCAAACAATTATTTTTATCCTCATACACTTGTTTCGCATCTGAATAAATGTTTATTATTTTTCATATTGCATTTTGTTATTTTATGATATGTGATACATATATTCGGAATCAGAAATAAAATACGTATTAAATGGTACAACAAAATATACAAGATACGATTTTAAAGAGCAAAAATGTTGACCGTTACCTTTTTGACAGTTGTCTTCGCAAAGACAAGTTGATGATCCCACCTCATAGGATTTGTCATCGCATTTATCAATGTATACGGCTTCTTATAATTTTCATCAAATGCAAAGAAGTTACAGATGGGCGAATATCAAACTGAATCACCCGGTATAATTACAGACTACATAATAATTTAATGGCTAACTTAGTAATCTTTTAGATAAAGAACACCCTTCTCTCCCAAAAGCTTTCTTAATGTGAGTAAATGTTTTCCTAAATGATAGAAAATAAACGTCAGTTCACAGAAATTTTAAAATTTATTTGAAATCCGTTGATTTTTTTGATAAAATAACATATCCCTTGCGCCAACGAAAGAGAGAATCTGCTACATTAAAAGTGTATGTTTTTTTTGTAAACAAACTGTTCTGTGAGAAAGAAGTAGGTGCCCTCAAAGAATTAATTTCTTTGGGCTTAAAGAATCCTCTGTGATAGTGAATCCAAACTACTAAGTATAATAAATACCTACTGAGCATAAACGATTAAAATATATAAGCATTGCAACATATAAGAATTAGCGCACTGATAGATATGATATGGTAGTTACCAATAGAGTGTATTATTTTTTTAAATTAAGAAAAAATAAATATTTATTATCTGCAATCACTGTTTTTTAGTGTAAGAGATATTGTTTTAAAACAAAGAAATATGCTGAGAAAGTTGTTTCTTTTGTTTAATTATCATTTTCGTTAGTGTATAAGAAATTGTTAGTGAATGTTTATTCAAGTTTTGCATGATTAGCTCATATTAGTGTCTATAATAACAATGTTATTATTACTGCCTTAATTTTTTACTATTAAAACGTTTTAATAAGTTACAATAGAAAACTAACGAAATAATATATTCTAAGCACGATATAAGGCAAAACTCTTGTCGTCTTTTCCAAAAATTTATTAATACTAAGTAATTAATAAATGGTATTTTTCGATACTTATCAAACTGGTTCTAATTCAAATAAATTACAGTATCTGTTATGTACATATGTTTCTGTAAAATATAACAGAAAATATAAGTAATTGGAGACTTATTTTGAGATAACAACACCCCTAGTCGATTCTCTCCCTTGCCCAAGAGAGAATCTCCTACTTACAAAGGATTAAGCACGATACAAGCGGACTCCCGTAAAGAGTCTTAGAGTGGACACATTCGAGACCGGAAAGCGCTAAAGTATAGATTGGCTAACTTTGTAATGTCTTATCTTATTCAGACAGATCATAAAACTCCTCTAATGGACGACATTTTCTCGGATCTTCCCGGCCGTTAGGGACGAACCTACGTTCACTAAGCGGCGAAGTTATGTTACGGGAGAACGATGACTTAGAACACGGCCAACCCCGCCGCCCAGGTAAATAATAAAACTTTGGTTTTTATGAATCATCCCACTTTGTGCATTTAGATACGGCACTTATAGGAAATTGAGTTTTCCAATATACCGGCCACGTTGGTTTCTGAACTGAAACATTTTCTGATATGTAATACACGAGATGTGTGGCCATTGGTCTACATTGCGGCTTGGAAAGTATAAATTAGATGAAAATAGGTATGTAACAAAATTTGATATATAATATAAAAAATATCATTTAACATTTAACAGTCTGTTAACTGCATGTATCGATCATAGTAACCATCATCAGGTAAATTAAAAACGTCAATGGAAAGTTGAATTATGAAAAATATGAGTACAGAAAGTAGTATATTTAACAATGAATAACAACCTAATTTTTAATTAAAGATTTATAAACTAAATAATAAAACAGTAATATATGAATCATATACCCTTCAGTAAATAAATGAAACGAATATCATCAAGAAATTTTGTGCTTATTCAATTCCGAGAATTCAAATTTCAATAAAGCTGTAGAAGCCTTAATATAAGAATAAATTCTCCTAGCGCGCAATGAGAGTATAGCCATGTCTCTCACTCCAAAATATTGTTTTTGTTTACGAGATAATACATAGTCTCACGGATGGCATAAGTTTAATTTTTTTATGCCAAAAGATAAAACTGTAAACATTTTAAATATAGCCAACAACAAACAGCTATATGGTAAAATCTCTAGATATGTTTGGCTTTAGATTTTGCAAGGAATTTATTAGAACTATGACAGTTGCATTTATACAGACCATTGTTGATTCTATATTTTAATTTAATGCGTATTCTGTGCCTATTACTTACAGATTTCTGTGCTTGTAATTTTAAATAGCTCTGACTTTTAAGAAAGACAATTAAGAAAATAGCATCCCCAGAATCCATCGCGCTTTAAAAAACAATATGACTGCAAGCCGAATAAAATATTAGATAGGTACCAGTCCAAGAACACACTGCAGTTCATAAGAGGAGAAGATTGCAGTTTTGCCAACAAATGATCAGAAGTGTAAACAACGCCTATACACTGTAAAAAAATTTCTAGTAAAATTACATGTAAAATCGTTGGTAACAAAGTTGCCTACGATATTACAGGTAAATTTACTTCATACAGTAAAATTTCTATCCACTAGTAAATTTCATACGCTGATGTATTTTTCCAATGTTGTTCTGTAAAATTTATATGTAATATTTATATAAATTGTATATTTACTGAACAGTCAAGTAATTTTGCCATGTAATTTTATAAGCAAGGCAGGTAAAAATACTAAGAAGGTGAATATTACAGGTGTAAATATACATTGCACAGAAAATTCCCTTGCATGTGTGATTCTGATTACAACCTTATTACTTTTTACAGCATACTGTAACTCGAATTAAATTCCTGTTTAGAGTGCCGATGATTCCAATATAAATTTGGTAACATTAAGGAATATAAATTGTATAATTTTACTTAGACATCACCATTAATATTCCATAATGTCATCAAATACACCTATGGATATCACAGGCTACTATAAATAGTAATTTAATTAAAGACAAAGTATGCTTACTATAGGATTATAAAACATAATAAGTACCAAAACAATAAAATTCTTAGTTATTAGACAATTTTGTTGCAGCTTGAGAACTTGCAAAATGTCAATGTTGTTGAGTTATAGGAATAAAACTAAGAATAAGCAAATACATATTTTATTAATCTTCAGTACAATAAAAAATATAAATTTCCTTTATCTGACATTTAATGGCTATTTCCGAACCAAATGCTATCAAATTCATTGAATTTTGCTCTGAAACAAAAAAAGAGAAACAAATGTTACTTCCATTATATTTCCATTATATATATCAGTAAATAGATCAAATGAAAAGATAAATATAATTTTTACTTATCGCAACACCCAATTGATGAATAATCATTAAAAACGACTACTGAATTATTACAGCCAAGTTATCTTTAAAAAGTCTCTTATACATGATACAAAAACGAATACAAATTGCATCATAGGTTCTCACTGTTCTCTACACCGGGAGCAAGATCTTGAGATGCAATTACTGTAAATATAAATGCATTATTTCTTTACAAAAGTAATGTATTTGGTTTTGTTTTAAAAAAATAAGTTGTAACAGTTTAGCATTCGTTTTAATTTTAACAGTGAATCGTGAATAATAGTGAAATTTTTAATCAATTTGTGTTTATATCCATGGAGCAATAAATAATTTATGAAAACATTAGGTTATATTTAATATTGGCGTGTGTTCCATCATGAATCAGAATAACCTCCAAAGTATTAACAATAAGTAAAATCGGTGAAATATTTAAAGCAAAAAAGAATTGCTGTATTAACCACATGTGAAAATATATTAAAATGAGTCTTTTTATAAAAGCATCTTACCTAATTCTTTTGCAATGCTTGAGGCAACACACAAACAGGAATAATCACCCCAACTTGCGATTGTTTATGCGTCACCATAACTGACTAGAATTACCTACG
The DNA here is from genome assembly GCA_949128085.1 of Cetonia aurata. NCBI lineage: Eukaryota > Metazoa > Arthropoda > Insecta > Coleoptera > Scarabaeidae > Cetonia > Cetonia aurata. The sequence goes on from OX421885.1 coordinate 9,594,663, forward strand.
CGCACAGGCAAATAACCCAATAACCAATCACATTGCGGCGTATGAATTTTGTGCATTTGAAGGTAATTTTACCCAAATATTCCAGTAAATTTTAGTAGCAATCGCAAAATATTACATGTTTTTTATGGTATTTTTTCTTTTCATTTTTATTACATCTTAAAAGTACATGAAATAACAATAAATTTTACCGAAACTTCTCTTTCCATCTCAAATATACTGGAAAAAACAGGTAAAACAAGGTTTGCATGATTTATCGTAGTAAATTCACAACGTTATTACATGTAATATTTTCGATTTACTATAGTAAAATTACTGTAATTCTTTGCAGTGTAACCTTGTTTACCAAATTGTTTGGACAGATGACTCCACTTTTTACACTTCTGGCGTTTTTAATAGACAAAAGCTATCGTGGGAACGAAGAAGTAATAGAAAGAAAAAAGTAATACAAATAAAAAAGTTTGAGAGGAAGTTAATACAAGTATGGTGTGTAATTCTTTAATATAAAGTAGTCGGGCCAAGTTTTTATAATTTCAAATTAACAACAGAAACATATTTAGAAACAATTACTTGACAAGTAGATGATTTACTGCGTAACTTCTCAAGAAATCAATTAGATAACATGATTTGGCACCAAGATGGAGTACCACCGCAAAAATATTTTGGGGGTTCGAGAACATCTAAGCAATCAACTTCCCGTTTGAATTGGCAATGCTGCAACTATTTAATGGCCATCCAATAGCTCGGACTAAACACCATAAGATTGTCTCTTATAGGCCTCCTTAAAAAATGTGTCGATTTAAACACTATTAGTAAGAAAATTCAAGAGGCAATTTTAAACGAAAGTAACAATAATTGTATTTCTCGTCCTATATCCTTAAGAAGACGATATCAGATATGCATCGATAACAATGGGGGTCCCTTTAAGTAGTGTGAATAGGCCTTTGTCAAATATATAGGATGATTTAGTGAAATTATTAATTATTTAAAATAGTCTCATATGATATCTATTATATATTCAGAATTAGGGGATGATGGGCTATGCAAAAACTATTACCACTTTTGTAATGGGTAGATGTAAAACATTATAACTTCTATTTGAAATAGTTTTTGTACCTGCAATAGTAACAGAAATAGATGCTGGTCAAAATAAAATGGAAAACCCGGTGCATTTACTTGTGTGAGACCGATAGCCTTTACTCATTAAAAAGATTGTGACATAACCTCTAAGCTTGCTTCTACTTAACCATGTACTCACACCGAGTCTTTGACATTTTAAAAAAATAATTGTGTGAATAATCTTGAAAGCAAGCACAGTTCTTATGAGCTCTTCATTTTATTCTATCTAACCAATATCTACATGACATCATGAACCAGAAAAATGGATCTTAGTTTCTCTACTCTTCCAAAAAAATCCAATCAAAAATAGGAATATTTTGTAACGCTGGTAATAATGCAACATTTGCACTGCTGGCAATGGCTCTTTTATAGAGCCAGTCCGTCAACTAGCTAATCAATCGATCAAACTTTTTCTATGGATTATTAGTCAATTAAATAAATATGTTTGGAAATATTTTCTTTATTTCAGTATTATCTGTAATTAATAGTTTTCTTAACGTTTACAATTTGCAGCATTTGAGCACACCGTTATGCAAATAGCATTCATAAGAGTTACTGCTTTAAATAAAATTAAGTACCAATTCTTTCACGTTCAAACTAAAAGGGAAAATAAAATAATGAATATAGGTAAATAATAATAAGGACCCCGCAGGTGTGAAGAGTGCTATCCTTACTTTCCCTTTTGTAAATTTAGGTCTCTAATAAAATCAAAATGACAAAAACTAGAGCAAAGAAAAAAAATAAAGAAAAACAAAACGCCTCCGAAAGTAGTAGTGAAGAAGAAGAAATAACAAACAACGAAATATACAAAATGTTGAAAGAAATGAAAAAATCTATGGATTTTATGTCGGAAAAATTTGATGAAATACAAAAAGAAAATAAAGAATTAAAAAAAATCTTGAAAGAGACCGAAAAGGAAAATAGAAATTTAAAGGAAAGAGTTGAAAATCTAGAAATGACAATTGATGGGACAGAAAGGGAAAAAGTACGAAGAAACATTATTATCAACGGAATTGAAAAACAAGATAAGCAAGAGAATGTGGAGGGAATTGTAAGAAATGTCATGAGGAAAGTAAATATAGACATCGAAAACAACATTATTAAATGTCATAGAAACGACACAAAAAAAGAAAACAGCCCCATTATAGTAGAACTGAAGACTGAGGAACTAAAATGCGATATACTAAAGGCTAGAAAAGAATTTGGTAAAATAAATGTGAAAGATTGTCAGTTAAAAGGAAGAAATAATGAAATCTTTATAAACGAACAATTAACAAGAATGATGAACACCTTATTCTACAGCGCTAGACAGTTAAAAAGAGAGAAGAAAGTTAAATATGTGTGGACCAGAGATGGCAACATATATGTCAGAAAAACTGATACAAGTCAAAAAATTAAAATTAAAACAATAGCAGATCTACAAAAAGTAGAATAAACATACCTAAATACAAAAGAATAAATAAACTGTAAAAAATAAATCGCGATGTACACTATCTATATGTTAAATGTAAGAAGTGCAAGAAACAAATTTCTAGAAATCGAAGCCATGGCAAAAATTGAAAACTACCCAGACATAATTGCTTTAACAGAAACCTGGCTTACGCCTGCAGATCAACTTTTTTTCCAACTCCCTAACTATAACGCCGAATTCAACTCTAGAGACGGCAGAGGAGGTGGAATAGTCTTATATATAAAAGAAAGCATAAAATATAAGGTTTTACTAAACAAAACAATAAAAAATATAGAAATATTAACACTTCAAATTGATACAAATATATATGTAACCTTGATATATAAACCGCCACAGGTTTATTTCAAAACTCTAGAATCAGTACTCAAAAACAACATCTTGTGCAAAAATAAAAAACACATAATCATGGGGGACTTTAATATTAATATTGCAAACCAAGACATTACAACAAGAAATTATGAAAACATATTTAAAGAAAATAGTTATAAAATAATAAACAAGAAAACACAAAAACACTATACTCGTAGAAACATTACTGAAAATCACAGCATCCTAGATCATGTTATAACCAATTATAAAGATGTCAAAATGAAAATCATTCCAGCAGACTTGTCTGATCACTGCGCTATAAAAACTACAATAAAAATACCGGAACGGACTATGAAATATATGTATTTTGAAAAAAAAGAAACCAACTATAAAAATATACAAACACAGATACAACAAATTAATGAAGACAAAGTAACCTCCTTTAGTCTATTGTCAAATTCGCTACAAAAAATTATTGAAAAAAACCAAACCACACGAAAAATTAAAAGAAGGGAAGACTGTCCCTGGATTGACGAAAAAATAATAAAGCAAATCAAAGAAAGAAAAAAAATGTACAAAAATTATTTAAAACACCCGCAAAATGAAAATTATAAAATTTTATACCATCAAGAAAAGAGAAATACACTTTATATCATGAAAAAAGCTAAAAAAGAATATTTCGCTAGAAAATTTGAAAGGTACAAACAAAATATTTCAAAAACATGGAACGTGATAACTACGGAGCTGAATGGCAAGAGGAAGATAGATAAGCAAATAGCAGAAATAGAGAAGAAAGACACAACGACAACAACAGATCCGAAAGAAATTGCTAATGAAATAAATACATATTTTGCAAACATAGGAAAAGAACTAGCAGAGAAGCAAATAGCCAATTCAAAACACCCTCCAATAATGACCACGACCACAAGATGTACAACAGCTTTCAAATTTAAAGAAGTTACAGAAGAAGACACACATAAAGTAGTAATGAAACTAAAAAATAATAAAGCTCCAGGATATGACCACATAACTGCAGAAATTTTAAAAAGGAATAGAAACAAAATATCACCAATTCTTACAAACTTAATAAATAAAGCTATGAGGAACGGAGAATATCCAGGAGTATTAAAGAGAACAATAATAAAACCAATATATAAGAAAGGAAACAAAACAAAACCAGAAAATTATCGACCGATAAGCTTATTGTCCGTGTTGAACAAAATCGTAGAAAAAACCTTACAACTGCAAATAAGTGAATACGTAGAGGAAAATAAAATAATACACAAGAGACAGTATGCTTTTCAAAAAAACTCCGGAACAACATCAGCCGTGAATGACCTCCTAAACAATGTAAAGAAAGAAGTCGCTAAAAATAACACTGTAGTCGCACTTTTCATTGATATGAAAAAAGCTTTCGACACCATTTCCAAACAAAAGCTCTTAGAAAAACTTGACCATCTAGGCATCAAAGGGACACAAAATGACCTTATAAAAACATATCTATTGAACAGAATACAAACTGCCATAGTCAACAACACTGAAAGCCAGCAATTGTGCGCAGAATATGGAATACCACAGGGAGGAAACCTACCACCACTGTTATATATAATATATACAAATGATATATTTGACATGCAAACCCATGGAAAAATTTACGCGTACGCTGATGATGTATGTGTACTATACTCAGATAGCAACAATGAACGATTGCAACAACTTATTAACGACGACATTGAAAAACTGGAAAAATGGTGCTATAACAATCTTATAACAATAAACGAAGAAAAAACAGAATACATGGTATTTACGAAAAGAACAATTTCTCCTACTTTCAACATCAAAGTAAAAGAAACCACAATAAAACAAACTAATGAAACCGAATATCTAGGTCTGGTAATCCAAAGTAACCTAAAATGGGATACACATACAAAAAACCTTATTAAAAAGAATATCACAGCTATAGCAGGATTAAAAAAAATAAAAAATGTAATCCCAAGACACATGAACAAATCCATCTACAACGCATTATTTACATCTCATATGAACTATATGATAAACATATGGAGCAACACCACAAGGAGAAACCTAAACAAACTACAAAGGCAACAAAACACTATACTAAAACTATTATATTCGATGCACAAAAGAACACCAACAGTGGAAGTATACAAAAATATTCAAGAACTAAACTTAGAACAATTGATCAAACAGAAAAACCTGATACTATTGCATAAAATAAAAAACAAATTAATAAAAACAAACAGCACATTAACAAGTAATAGAGAAATACACACACATAACACAAGAAGGCACTCCCACTTACGAACAGAAAAAATAACTAGCAATAAATACACAACCATTCCTACTGCGAAGACAATATTCCTATACAACAAACTATCTAGAGAAACAAAAGAACTAGATCACACCCGATTCAAAAGCACTATCAAAAATATGATATTAAAACAACTTATATAACATAAAGAAGAAAGAACATACCAACCAGGCGCCCTCAATACCGTTAGTCCGGGACGAGACAATTAAGCCTCATCACCCCGCGACGAGGACCGAGGACGGGAAGACCCACGTCGACGCATCGTGGTGTGCATGGACTGATGCATATGTGTGTTTTTTTTTTTTTTCTTATACTGTGTGTGTTTGCCCATGTATATTGGATGTGTAAATAAATAAATAAATTAAAAAAAAAAAAAAATATTATGGATCCAATTGCATGAAGTCATGAAATACTTCATTTAAAAATTATACTTTGGTGCCATTCAACCACACGGGTAAAATATGCGGACGTGTTGGTCCCCGAAATGTAAGAGGGTAATAATTTCAATCGCATTACCATGCAAAATCATACGGTGGAAGAGATATCTCCTCTGTGCAGATATTCGTTCCTTTTGGCATTTCGGAAAATCATTTCGGCTCCACACGAAACAACCGAAAATCCATTGTTTTTATTTTACCTCTGATTCGAATCTCGGATTGCAATTGTACACGCAGCTCGAGAAATTATACATTAGAAGCTAATTGCACCGTCATCAGCGAGCATACGCACTCGCAAAATTCCTCCGGTTATTGTAACGGATCGTGTTATTATATACACTTAAGAATTTCGTGTGCACCAACACAATACCGAGCACGGAAAACATTAAGTATACAGTATAGATGAAAATAAACCTGTAATCCAGCCACTGTATCGATAATTCGTTCCATTGCGAATTACGCTTTATTACTATGATGGATTAGGTGGGTCGGCGCGCATTCAGCGTTCGCAACAATGATGTGGCTGCCGTTAAGGGTCGTAATTCCGAAGAATGGGTAATCCGTCTCTCGGATGACGTTAAATACAAGCCCGTAAAAATTGGTCTTTAATATTAATTGCGGGCGAGAGACGGTTGCGAGCCTTCCTTTCAACCCAAAAAAGCGAACTCTCGCTGTTCCTATGGAATTACGCTCGCGTGCTTCGTGGCCATTTGTTTCGCGAAAATTTTCGAAAAGACATTGTACCAATCCGATAAAATTAATGCGTCGATTAAAATAAGAAAAAAGAAACGGACTAATTTATTATTGGTAACTGACATGCAATGCTGTTTGATATGAAACACTATATATGCTATGGCAAGATTGGCGTAAAAACATTTACACAACTTGTATTTATTTACATATCCGCACTTATAGAAAATAATGCACTTATGCAAAACAAAAAATTAATTATAACATTAACTTGTTTGATTGAGACTTACCAACACAAAGTTGTAAATAAGAAGAATGATATATTTTAGTAAAGAGGACACTATAATATTTTAATAATTCTAAGATTAATAATGGTAAATTTTATCAATTTGTGATAAATTCTTGGCAAAGTTACCATTTATTCTACGAAAGCATTCCAAATTAGTACTAAACTGCTAAAGGATTGAGGAAAAAGTATTGAATAATAATGCGCTATAAACAGTCGACATCGAAACGGTATTTACTTTAAAATATCATGATTAAAAGTTCCATATTCCATAAAGTTTAAATCCTGAAGATACGGAAGAGATAGTGTTTTGCAATTTTTTTCGTCAGAGATTTCAAAGAAATCGATTTTTTGTAAGAACATGCTCTCGACGGATGAAGCCACATTCGCAGGTTTCGAATAGAAAAAATAAATACCATTATACAAAAATCACCCCTTCCCTAACGCAGGAAGTGTGACCACAGGTAAGATTTTCATTAAATGTATCATGTGATTTGATAAATAATTTAAATAATTTAATTAAATAGTAGGAATTATGTTGGACTTCTTGAAGAAATAGTCGATACAATTCAGTAGCCAATACGTCAGCAATTTCACTATTTTATGCCAAACAGTTGTGGACCCCATAATGCTCTAAATGTCAGGGATTTTTTAAATACAAACTTTCCTAGATCTATTGCTATAATTGGAAAAGTAAAATGGCAACTTTGTTGTTCTTGTTTAAATCCACTGGATTATTTCTTATGGGGTACTTTAAAAGATAAAGTATATTGCGGTAGCATGCAGAATGTAAACCAGCTGAAAGAAAAGATGGCTGATTGATATTTTCAACAATTTTGATGTATAAACTTAATTTTTGTAGTTATTTTTGTTTTAACTGATTTAGCTATTTACTTCTGAAATTTATATAATAAATAAATATTTCTTTGTTTTGTGCCTACTTATGCGCATTTCGTCACTACATTCTTGCTATTATGTAATTTTTTCTTGGTATTTCGGCTTATTTATTAACTTTATCGTTACGTTAGGTATTGTTCTTTTATTATTGAAGCCTATCTATAAAAATATGGCGTAATAAAATAGCATTTTTTTTGTTTAATTTATCAACCATCGAAACCATACCGACAATAAGAAGGTTTTATGTTAAAAAAAGACAAATATTAGTGTAATTTATTATCACATATATCTTTTCATTTTTGTAAACGTTCCGACATAATTTGTTTAGTCTTTTTCTGTAGTAACTCATATATTCTGTGGAATTTATTTTGTTCTATAAAAATAGAACTGGTCACTATTAAATTGTAGTTATGTAAAGTTTTTTGTATGCAGGACAACACAACACATTAAAATAGTTAATTTAAAATCGGTATACCAACATATTTAAAATTTACATCAACGTTGCATCAAAACCAAAAACCAAAAAAAAAGTTCTGACGACAAGTAAAAGCAAATTCTATGAATTGTTAGTTAGAAAAACAGTGTTAACGATAAAACAGATACAGTAAATCTCCCAATTCGCTAATTGTTTAACCCACTAATCATTTAATTTTGTTTTAAATTTTAAAAGCATTTCCTAAATCTATCTATTCAATTTATATTAAATATGTCAAATTTACTAACTACGGTGCTGTATTAAAAAAAAAAAAGAAGTTGGTGGTAGTGTTGTTGAACCGAAACATTGTGATTTCAGTTTAATGCGAGTATCTTACAGCTAACATAGTTTATAATGAAAGCCCTTCGTAATTCTTTTTCTATCTTTAAAACTTATGGCACAATTAAAAAAAAGAGGTTTTTTCGTATATCTAAGGTACCATTCGGAATACATTTTAAGAAAGTTTTCTTAATGCATTTTATTCATCTCTAAGATAATTTTTTCTTCATTTAACCGACTCCGCATCTCTTAAATTTTCGAAGAACAGTGTCCCTATTAAAAATTAGCTATACTGTATACGGAAACATTAGGATGTTAGTATGCTGGATTAAACTAATCGATATAATTGTTTGGGTTAAACAATTAAATTTTTTCTACAATTATATACGCGCACTCATTTGAGTGCTTTTATAAGTCTATTGAAACATTAGTTACAAAGCGATACAAAATAGACTTGAAAAGGTCGCCATGAAAATAAGACCGGAAATCATGTCAATTTAAATCTAATCTAATATTTTGTATACATTTTATACATTTGTTGAAGCAATACATTTCTATTTCTAATACCCAAGAATTCGAGTACCTTCGCTTTAGTGGCTTATTTTGCTTGAAAATTTCAAGCTTCTAATTTAGCCGTAAGTTAATTTTTGCCTAAGTAATAAATATCCGTTTACATCAATTGACTATTCTCGATGGCAACATATTTGCATCCTGTCCTACAACAACTACGTCAGACGAACGTAAATTATGCATCGAGTGTAGGATCCCGTTTTATTTTATTATGATATATGCAAATTCCATTCTGCGACAACAAACAACGTACATAATGCAATTGCCTCTGTTGTCTATGCGTGATATATTAGTGCCCCTTTTTTACATACATAATCTGTGAATTATTCAATACCGTCACAATGACTGTAGCGACCCTTACATTAAAAGGATCGCGCCACGACATGGCTATAAAACAACGGACGGCAAATCCCAGCGGCAACGGTAGCGCCACGGGAACAATGTGGTGAGCTCGTGAATTATTCTGTTTGATTGTTGCCTCGGGGTCCCGCTACGGCGCTCTTCGGCCTCACAATGGGACCTACGCGAACAAATCGCTCCCCCAATTGATCTTTTTATAGCGCCCTTTTCCTTCCGTTTAAGATTATTGTTATCGACGCTCATGAATGAGCAAGTCAGGTCGGGGTCCTATATTGATTTTATATCGTTACTTACAAGCATATTAAAATTCAATTTATAATATTATGAGACAGAATGTTCTTTTTTTTTTCTTCATTATTCGATTTGTGATGGACATCGCATCACTTATTGCAAAATATGATTATAGTTCTTGCACGCGTTGCCCATAAAATAGAAATCGGTTGGGCGTTAGTATATATGGTATTTTACTAGACATAAAACCGACGTCAGTAGCTACCACAGAGAAATTGAAAAATAATTTATTTACGTTATCAGTAGCTTCGGAATCGAGCATGCCACGCACGCATTGCACAGAAATAGCTTTTATATTTAAGGATAACCGAGGATATCAGGAATCGGTGCGTTCGTAGAGGTGAAGGATCGGCATAAATCATTTTGACAGACAACCCTATCTGAAAACTGTCCCACTTTTCCTACTCATTCTATACACCGTTCAACCAGCAATCTTCGCTTTTGCGATCTACAACGAAGTTTTTGTGTGTATTATTTAGTTTAGTTTTATTTATGCCACTTAAACTTAACATACAAATAATGAAGTATTTGTTGCTGTAGATAAACTTACTTAAATTGTAAATACTTATATGAAGAGCTATTATCTATAAAGAGTTCTGCATAGCCTATAATACAACCATCAGATATCATTTTTTATAAGTATATCTAGTAGATTGGAAAAGTATGAATTTAAGAGTAAAGACAGTTTTCTTAAACAATATCAAAAATTGTTATAAAAAAAGCTGATTGAAATTAAAAGCTAAGCTCTAGTAATTAATCGTATTCGTCTACTCCGAAAAATCAGGTTTTGTTATTGTTCATAAACTTTTGTATACCTTGTTCCTTTTTCACCTTTCCGTTTTCATATTTTGGAATAATCTGGTATTCTGCTTGCATAATGAATGAATGTACGCATAATGCAAATGAACATGTGTTTCGCAAACCAGAAGGCGCATACAAATAATAAATTGTGTAACAAATATACTTCACCCCTACACTTAGTAGTGGAGGGGGCGGCCCATGCGGCAATGTACAGACTAGTCAGAACGGGGACTGGAGGATACGAGACCCCGTGCCAGAGGGCTTGGTCACCTCGAGCGGGTTTCTCCCCACTTCTAAGTCTACCGAGTGACGAGATGGTTAGGAAATTCAGCTTCGAAAAGTTTTTCGTTACGAAGCTGAGCAATAAGAGAGATTGGAAAGGAGAATCCTCCGCCTACTCCCTAAAGGCAAATGCCATTAAATGGTATGTAGACGGTTCCAAAATTGATAAAGGAACAGGTGCAGGGGTATTCGGGCCAGGAACCAAATACTCAGAGCCAATGGGAATATACCCCAGTGTCTTCCAAGCGGAAGTAACTGCGATTGGAAGATGTGCTCAATTGAACCTTGATAGGAACTATCGGAAGCAGCACATTGTGATTTTCTCCGATAGCCAAGCAGCCATAATGGCACTGAGCTCTAACACCATCAGTTCGAAATTAGTCTGGGAATGTCTTGGCAGACTAAACGATCTAGGGAAAGAAAACAAAGTTGCGCTATGCTCGGTACCAGGACACACTGGAATCAGCGGCAACGAGGTAGCTAATCTACTAGCGAGAAGGGCCGCCACAACTTCGTTTGTGGGACCAGAACCGTTCTGCGGCATAGGGATGAGCACCTACAAAAAAGAACTCAAAGACAGGGAGGAGACGCTCAGAGCTTCCCTCTGGGAAAATCTCCCTGGTCTGAGACACTCCAAGATATTCCTTGGAAATTACAGTAAGGAAAGAGCAAAAACCCTGCTAGAACTAAGCAGAAACAGACTACGCACCCTTGCAGGTTTTCTGACAGGGCATTGTCATCTGGGGGAACACATGACAAGGATAGGTCTGAAACAGAATAGTGATTGCAGGTTTTGTGGAGCGGAAGGTGAAAGTCCGGAACACCTAATATCCGACTGCACTGCCATCACAGAAACTCGTACCAACTATTTTGGCAAGGACGGCATAGACGAGGGAGAAATACCCTCCTTGAAACCATCACAGCTACTGCAATTTATTAAAGTTCTTGGACTGGATGGGGAGCTGTAAGTGCGGGCAAACCCTAGCAGCTTACAGCTGATGTAAGGGGGCACAATAGATCGATAGGTCGCGGTGTAATGTTACCCTAATTAGATCTAATCTAAATCTAATCTAACAAATATACTTTGTATTAATAGAATTAAAAGTGTCAAAGGCCGGACCTCCATCAATGTATTTATTGACTTTCATTTGCCGATTTCAGAACAATACTGTGCTCAGCGCTTTAGCTTAGAGAATCTCCTTGGATGAGAGAACAAAAGTTAAACCGTCTATCATAATCTTTTGCTTTAATGTATAATCTGTATGGTTTCCAAGAATGAAATTTATTAGGTAATTTTTTTTTTCACTGTGTTCACTTTTTTATTAAAATTAGGTTGACACTTCCACTCTTTCGATTTGTTGACTATTTTTATTGCTGTTGAATGTTGAATACTTATATACATATCTCTATACACATAAACAAAATTTGGGAAAGATATCCGTCCGTTTGATGTTAGGTATTAGATAAGCTGTTGCACCATAAACTCTTACTTTTACGCAAATTTGGTTTTAATACTATTAACTTTCTTAGAATAAACAACTTAAAATAAGTGTCAAACGAAACAGAAAAGAATTTGCCAGGATATAGGATGAATTCAACACCAGTTCTAACACGGCAAAGCAGGCAAATCATCCGAAATTAAACAAAAACAAAAGAGTTAACTTACATAGCATAGTAAAATATTTTAAAGCATGGTTTATGAAATATAGTTTGTAAAATATGTTTTACATATTTCGTAGGTAATCAAGAATTTTCCCCATATAAATTTTGGGATAATGTATAGAGTTTTACGGATAATTTCACGAGATAGAGGCCCAGCGCCTTAGATGCAGATTTCCACCCTCTACCCGAAATCTTCCATCGCAAGCTGCAACATCGCTCGATCAATAGTCAGGATTTCCTGACGAATAGCATCCTTAAGGTAGTCCAAATTATGAGACTTATGAACGTATGTATACAGGTTCTTTCAAATAACCCCAAAGTAAAAGGTCAAAAATCGACAAGTCTGGATATCTTGGGGAGCACGGCAGATTTCCAAACCATGAAATAAGTTTTTCTGGGAACATATTGCGCACAACGTTGTCAATCATTCCTTTTCTGCGTGGTTCTAACGTTAAAAAATTTTGAATCACTTGAACGTAGCGCTTAACATTTAAAGTAACTCTACGTCCGTCGTTCTCGAAAAAATAGGAACCAATAATGAGCGGTCGTTAATGAATATTTCGTGAATTTTCAAGAGTCCAATAACCAAAATTTTGTTTATTAAGTATCCCATCCAAACTAAAATGAGCTTCATGAGCTGATAGCCTAGTGGCTTGCACGCTTGACTATCAGTGAAAAAGTCGCGGGTTCAAATCTCACTCTGGTCAATTGCGATAACCGGTTTTCTCCGGGGTCGTTAAGATGATTTGGAAGAACATTTTGGTCTGCGGGGTGTCTGACAAGCAACAATTGCTTAGGCCATTTAAAATAAAAAACAAAATCAACCATTAAAGATTGTAAGCTTACATTTTCTTCCAAAATCACTTGCATTCTTGTAGCAAATCCAGAATCCTCCAGATTCAAAATCCCTCCTAGTTAGTTCCTGAACAATCTATATTTTGTATGGATGAAATTTTAAATCCTTATATTATAAGTTTTTCCTAACCGATTCCCGATTCATATTCAACTGCTGTTAAAAGCCTCCCTCACCACCGATATGTTTTCGGGAGTTGTTGCGGTACGTTGTAGACCTGCTGACTTTTTGTTTTCGATTACTGCCAATTCTTCTCAAATTATTTACTCATCGGATGATGGTGTTGTGAGATTGAACGACTCTCCGTCGACCAACATTAAAATGAATATGAAGAAATTGTTGCGTAGTAATGACAGCCCCGTCATTTCGACTATAGGTTTCATATATAAACGTGTGATGCTCTACTGTCCACATGGTATTGGAATAGCATAATATTCCAAAGATATTCTTTTTTTCCATACACTTCAAATTAAAGTAAAGGAGAAAGTTTGCGTCCGCCTACTTTCCAGATACTTTGTATAACTAAAAATATATTTAATTAATTTATATTTATAAAGCTTTTGTAACAAAATTTTGTTTTCTAAATGCAGAATAAAACTGTAGACAAAGATCGAGTATTCACTAGGACAGCCTGACTTGCAAAATTATAGTACCTTTAGACAACCTTTGAATAGCATTAAAAAACAAATCTAATGGTTGCATTTTAAGATCACGGAGAACCTTTTATATAGAATATATTTCTTTCCTTAACAAATAATAAAAAGTTTTTTCTTAAGCAGGCACTCTATACAAATAATCGTTGGTACAAAATACCACAACAGTGCACAATGCTTACGCAATAAAGAAATATAGAAGTGTACTAGGTGTTGGCATAGATGGCATAAGCAACTAACATTTTACTCTATTCCTTTAATATATATATTTTTTTATAAAAATGTAAAATGTAGATTATACTAAGATATACTCGAATAGCGGAAATTATAAAATGCGGAATTTTATATCTAACGAAAAGCTTTTTCCGAAACTATAGGAGCGCAATATTTTGTTTTTCGCTGTATCTGCGCTTGAGCGATGCAACTTCAGACATAAATAATGAAGGGTTCTCCCATCTAAACTGTCTACTCTTTCGATTCGATAGATTAAACTAACAAGAATAACTTTCGAAGTTAGTTGTTTTAAAACTAGGTATGAGACATCACTTTGTTGAACTTCTGAATATTTCATTTCCTCTTTGAGAGAATGTTTTCTTTATAAAAGTTTAGCCAGAAAGGTTTCTAAATAATCCGGATGCTTTCAATAACAGTATTCGCTTTCTTTACCTTTCCGAAAGCAAATTCACTTAAAAATAAAATTCGTTCTTTTTTTTTAATAAAATATAACAAAAATTGAATCACCTAGTAAATAATTTTTATAAAATATAACTAACACATCAAATTCTACATAGACTCTTGGCTACTAAAGTAATATATTTGCTTTAATTTCATTACATCAAGCATTTATTGGAGATATTTATGGCGTCGGATAAACAAACATTCCCTTATTTGTATTAAAAGACTGCGAATCATTCCCATTACAAGTAACTGAAGAATGGATAATGTAATTCCTAGGTCTATTTTGCAGGTAGGAAAACCGGTAATGTACGCTCGTGACAAACAACGTATAACTCAAGTCTCTTTGTATAATTTGTCTCTTATCGTCTAATTGTTTGAATAATTCATACTAATGCGATAGGAATTCAAGATGTATACCCAAGTGAACCAACGCATATTATTATTATAAGTACTTTGAACGCGCGGGCTGCAAATAAACGTACATAAGCACAAATCTAAGTTCACTTTTGACATTGCGGAAGGTAATACTTCGCTCATATTTATGACGGAAATTTACAAAGTTGTTATTGTGGAATTGTCTCCATTACTTTTAGTCGCGTTATATTCGTAGTCTCCGTTGTTCCTCGTAAGAGGTTTATGTATGAGCGGGCTTTGCAATAAGTACATCGTCTACCGACTACTCTTTTCAATTTCTTTCTTATCTGACACCAGAAACCTGTCTATAATGGTTGCTGATCTAACGGTAAAACTCATCTATATATGTTTCTTGTACGCCTCCAAGAGAATCTGCAAGAAATGATTGCGTGAATGCCTGTGGTAAATTATTTAGCGAGATTAACGGGTGTATACATTGTTGTTATATCTTGTTTTGCGTAACTGTTCGCTGTTGTATTTATATGGAACTACGCATTAGCCAGTACGGGCGGCAATTCTTCATATTGTCACAAAATGTGCATAAGAAATCCCTTTGGTTTCCGTTAGTATTAACTCATCTTATGTAAATGTTTGTTGAAATGAAATAAAAAGTGAATAAAAAACTTGAAACCATAATGTATGAACATTACAGATGTTATACAACATGCAAAACGAATTAACTCTATGTAGCTCTCAAATAGATCATAGAAAATACGAATTTGATGCGGCAACTTTTGCACAATTTTTAACTGCTTTATTTATTAGTATGTGGATAATAATAATATATCCCACATATGTAAAAAATGTCTAGTTCCTTTTCAACTATTGTCTAGAAAAGATTTTGAAATAGACTAGGAGGGGAGATGAGCCACCATGTTTCTAATAATGAAAATAAAAATCCATAAAATTATACGTAAAATAGCTAAATTTTGGCGTTTCATTTAATATAATTACAAAATAACAAAAAATAAAATTAAAAAGTAGAAGATTCCCAGACTCGTAAACATTCCATTTATCCCATCATATGGAAGTGAGGTAAACTATGGTTGGTAGCAGAGCCAGACCTTTTTAGCTTTCTTTCCTTTTAGAAGCTACATTGATACCACATTTCTGGCAAAGGTTAAGAAAATTATGCAGTTTTCATTCAATCAATGTTTGCAAAAAATATATTGCAACCATTCCTCTCTTTCTGTATTAAACAGTAGTTTTCGCTGCTGCCAACATATTTGTTCGCTACATCACTAAAGTATTCATTCACACAAGCGCGATCCCTTAATGTAACATCGCCTGCTTCTTCATTACAGAATGAAGAACCTCTCAACTGATTTTTACTTACTTTTCTTCCTTTTAGTGATTTCGTTGCCCAATCACAAAATTTTTCTTGCATCGTACTTCTCTTTTTTTTTTAATAAATTCTGGTGAGGTAATTTCTCCTGATGTTTTTCTACGAACGCTTTTTCACAACCATATTTATGACGAGTACAGAAAACACTTCATCAAGCCCATTTCCGTGCGCAATATCTTCGGCAGCTCTTAATCTATTAGAAGTGATGGTTTTCTTGATATGAATTCGAAGAAAGCTACTTGGTGAGTTGGAAATCTTGTTTAATCTGCTTTCTGCAATGGATTTTCTATAGAGCAATCAAAATTTACAATAAGAAAATGCATCATCGAATGACAAAGGGTGTGCATGCGAAGGAACATAAGTATAATGACTGATTGCCAGGGCAATCTCGAGCCTTGTAACTAGGTGAAAACTAGTTAGAGTCTGCAAACAATCCCTCAGTACACTGGCACAAGATCACACAGTGTCGCTGATGAGGATATAAAGGGCAATATAATAGCCGAGTAAATTAGCCAAGGAGGGCTCTAAAAGACACTTCATAGGTCCAGAGCGCATATGTAGGATTACTAAGGATTCTGCTAAAAGGGAAATTTGGACCTGGTTAGACAAAGAAAGTACAAATAAATGGAGGATGACTGAAGATCAACTCCATACCAAAGCGCTAATGGGGGATGGGGATTCTCTGATAACCTACTTAGACGCAGCAAGAAAGAAGCCAAACCCATTACTAGGCTGGTAACTGGACACTGTCCCCTGAAAAAGCATCTATACAACACAGGTCGAGTAAGCGAACCGTGGTGCAGAAGATGTAAGCTACAGGAGGAAACGAGTTTACGTGTAATCTGCGCATGTGAGGAGTTGAAAGTATTCCGGCAGAAACATTTCAGGAAGGATCTATTGGAGCCCTCGAAGGTTCGCAAGTTTCCACTGTGCAAGATACTGGGCTTTATAGAGAACACCAAGCTGCTCGAGTGGAAGTAAGAGATCTAATAGGGACGGTACAATGAGAACCTAACTCAAGTGCCTGGACTAAAGGTGTCCACCATAACTTTATGAATGAATGAATGACAAAGGGTTTAAAAGGTAATATTTTTATTGATCTAAATGATAAAATAGCCAAACATATAACCCAACTTTCCAATCTTTGGTTATTTCTAAACTATTCCACGTTTTATTGAATCATATTGTTCTTAGACTTATTATTATTTCCGTAGTACTTTGATCAGATCTCGCTGGTTTTCTTTACTTCAATCTTTCTATATGCCACACTTCTTCGTTTTCGTAGATGGTTTTCCTCAAGTGCATTTCTTTGACTGTCTAGCCAATAAAGATAAACAAAAAAAGCTTTTGATTTCATTATACTTACATTTTGTAAACGGCTCTGAATGCCGAGAATACTTCCAGATATTTTAAATACAAAAACTAACATAAATCAAAAACCTGGAAACGAAGGTTTTCCATTAATTAAATAGTACTCTTGCTGATCAAATTGATCACGATATTTGTCGTGTGATAACCTTTTTTGGCGGGCATTTTTTTTTGTCGTGTAATAGATTTTTAGGTCGTTCAGTACATTTTATTTTCGTTTGAAACACTTTTTTGTCGCTAGTTTACCCTTTTCTGTCGGAACAATAAATATAACCCAAATATTCCATTTTAGATATACATTAAAACATCATTTCTTTAAAATTTTATTGCATATTGTTAATAATTTGTACATCCTAACCAGTGGTGTTAATTATAGGCGTATTTCCCCGTAATGGATCTCTTTTTGCGCAGAGCGCGAAAATAAAACCGTGAAAATACGGCTACGCATACAACCAACGGTTAAAACTAATAAAACCCACTGAATGTGAAACACCTTTTCCATAAAGTTACTGGCGTACACTTGCTCATAAGTAGAGGGGACGCCCCATTCATCTGTTTTATTGTGTTTACAAAATGTTGTATAGGTGCTGTAGGGTAGCGATACGTTAACTTATTTATAACAGAACACACAACGAGACCAAACATCCTTCGCTTTTAACTTCGGCGAAAAACGACAGGCACGCACACACAAAAATGCACCCGCTCGCAACCCCGCATAGCACACCAGTTATTCTGGAATCGAGCGTGTTTTACGGAGGCTTGAAAAATTAAGCGTTGCCGTATTTTTGCCTTAATTATTGCCGAATGCTGCGACCAAAGTGCATCGCTTAAATCCCCGGTTTAACGTGATAAATATGGCGTAATTGTAGTATTTTGTAAATAATTCGCTCGCAGCTTTTCGACGACATTGTTTTATGTGGAAAAAATGGTGGGATACCGACGTCAAATTTGTAAATTCACAATCCTCACCTTTAAACAAGTGCTGGTACAAATTATTTGGACACTGAATAAATTACATATTTTTTTAGTTTCATTATTAAAAAAAAGAATGAAGCCTTCTCATGCAAGATTAATTTTATATTTTCTTCCATATTGTAAATAAGTATTTAGATAGACGAGGAAAGAAATTAAATAGAAACAATGCCTTAACACTTTATCTACTAAAATTTAATTCCATCAACTAAAACAGATAAAAGCCCTAAATTTTAAGATAAAGTGGCACTGTAAACAACACGGTTAATTCGCCAAAGGAGGTATTCTTCGTACTGCAGACAAATGGACTAATTTATGTATACATACATAAAAACTGTTTGTGAAATACAAGTACAGTGCCGATGTGGGTACTTAATTGTACAAATCCATTTTTAAAATTTATCACTTTCAAAAACGGAATTATAAGTACCTGTCCAGCATCTTGTTTTAACACATTTTGTGCGTGTTCCTGCCTCGTAAGTAATTATTAAAATAAACACAGAGCGGGATGTAGGAATGGAAGGATATTCACATATGCAGACGTGTTACACATTGGTACTTACAAGCTTGCAATAAACTCTAACTTCATCATACATAATTACAATTAACCCAAGAGTCGAGTATGAAAAATCCAAATCACTGCTACGAGAAAGGTTTCACGATTACCGTGGGTGCATTTATTTTGTTTGCTTGGACTCCTTTTTCGAACTACGAAGCAGATGAAACTAACAAAGCAGATTATTTTAGTTAATTAAAGAAGGATTTCTTTAATTCTTCTTCAGAAGTGTGTATTCATTCATAAGTAGGTCGTACCTAAATTCCTTCTAGTCTTTTCTATATGTATCTATTAGATATATGACATGCTATAAGAATCCCAATTTAATAAAATCTACAAAAGGGGTCAGGAAAAAATTACCTGAAGATGATTGTTTCTCATTTAAGGGAACTATACAACAAACACAAACACGCCAATGACAAAAATATTAAAACTATGGCACTGATAAAATAGTACATACTTTAAAACACCTTCCCCATAAACTTCACGGCATACGAGACGCACATTTCAAGCAAAGTTATTATCACCAGCAGTACTACTGAACTAAATAGCTATATGCGCTCAAACTGTCCTTATTCATCCGTAAAAATAATATGGTACAGCAAAAGTATTTTCAGCTGGCGGATGCGCGATAGCAAGATGGCGTGCTCAATGGAATGAAAACACACCTGCAGAAATATGGAAAAACGTTATAAATGGCACATGAGAACATGACCATCCCCACTATTTTTTATCTGTGCGATACACACGAAATATGAAAATCAGTTTTCATTGTAATATGTATATCTACAGTGCTTCGTCCGCTTTTTCGAGCTCGTGCCGTGCGATGCGCACGAGGGCGGGGTTTTCGCCAATAGAAAATAATTGTGCTGTACTTGTATACATAATTACCTGTATAACCTCCTGGTTTAGCAGTTAATAATTCATACACGCTTATTGAGAAGATTAAAAAAACAGTGAGCTTACTCACAGGTAATAAAGTTTTAGTTTCGTTTGACATGAGTTCAGTGTTTGTCACTTTCTTCATTTGATTTACTTAAAAAATTTTGGGGAAATAACCACTGGACTAATTGTGGGATTGATAATTTGATTTATTTAATACAACTTTGCATGAAACATGTTTCTTCTTGTCTTACCAACAAATAAAAGAAACGATAATAAAATACCAATTCAGTTATAAATGTGGAGATATAGAAATTTACAAAAAAAAAAACATTTTCGTGAATTCAGATTTAGGACCTTTAAATTCTAGTCATTATATTTAAACAGGATTTCGAATTAGTGATTAGTTAAGCATTAACTATGATCGAGACTTGTCATTTTTAGGTATAAATAAGGATTGTATTAGTGTAGCTATCCAGTTCAGTATTACCGTTGATAATTGAAATATTCATCCAATATAGTGATGTTTGTGGTAAGATATTTCAAAGTGTGCAGTAAACAGTCGAATATATCAAAGGAGATTACTCTTAGGTTGGCCTTGGCAATAACTGCAATGCGCTCACCGGAAGGAACGTATTCGTTGTGGGATAGATGGCAGTGCGGGTTCTATGATATTAGTAATTGCAGATGTAACTAGCGTTTGGAATTAAGCGGCATTAAACATTTTATTTAAGGGTTGATTTTTTTTTTCCAGAAATTTTTGTTACCCATATTAAGCAAAAGGAATTAAAGGTGTTTTATTGACCTGATCGTTTATTTAACATAGAAATACAAACTATGGGCAAATATTCTTTGTAAGTATTATTCGAAACTGTTTGTATGGACAAAATTTAATTCTGCTGACATATCAGAGTTTCTAATTGATACCTGTCATTATTTTTAATTGCCCATGGCCTGAAAATCTTTCAATACTGCTATTAATGATGAACTAGATTCATTCGTATTTAGCTCTTAGTACATTGTTATCATTTAGTGTTATATGCTTATATTTCTGTATATCTGTAGTTAAGTAACGCATTTCATGAGCATTCATTCAAAACAGAATATATTCACATTTGTTCAAGAATAAATTCTGTTTGCACGTATACATATTTGATTAAATACTTAAATTATATGATAATGACTTTATAAAAAGTATACGCTTGACCCAAAATACAAGATTATTTGTAAATGCAAAAACAAAAACTTTTGAGGTCT
Organism: Cetonia aurata; assembly: GCA_949128085.1. Taxonomy (NCBI): domain Eukaryota; kingdom Metazoa; phylum Arthropoda; class Insecta; order Coleoptera; family Scarabaeidae; genus Cetonia; species Cetonia aurata. The sequence continues at coordinate 9,615,899 of OX421885.1, forward strand.
TTGAACGCCTTTTCTAAAAATACATAAAACTCATAATTTGCATTGATTTTCAAAAACTTTTATTGGTAATTGAAGTATCAGTTGTGACATTTATACACGAAAAATAATATCTGACAAGTGACCACCTCTTGCTGCTTCACAACTGTTCACTCTTCTGTTAAAATTTTCAATGACATTTTGACATAATTGAGCCTCTATTTCACCAATGGACCAATAATTTCATCCTTTAGTTCAGGAATTGATTGTGATTTGTTCTTATAGACCTGGCTCTTTACATAACTCCAAAGAAACTTTCCACTATCCTGTCGAAACCATATATCCTCTAGATCAATATCATTCAATTCAGGCCACAAAAAATCAGTTAATGTTTTTGGATATCCAACACCATTCACTGCTACAGCATAACCAGCCGCATTTTGACAGAATTTTGGTACAGTTACACCACCTGACCGTAATGTACATTAAACAGTTACTCGCTCAGGATGTAAAAGCCTTTCATGAATCACTCGTGAATTTTCCTCACCCCAAATATGGGCATTTTCCTTCAAAGCAGTCTGACTGTCACTATAAAAGACAATACGCCGTCCCTGAATGCCCCTTGCTAAAATTTCTTCGGCACCGTGCAGGATCGCCAGCAACTCGGCTCGAAAAACCGTGGCAAACCTGCCCAGCCCAGTTCTAGATTGAGGTCAAGGTCCGGGGAGAAAAGTCCTGCCCCCGTTCTCATTTTCATTTTCAATCCATCTGTAAAGATGGCGATCGATAATTGTAGTTCGACCCTGGGGTCAATAAGAACAGGCTAGTGTCCGTTGAAAGCAAACACGGGAGGCACAGCATCCCATGCGGCACCAAGGAGAGGCACCTTCGCGGCGCCCTCAAAATTATGCTCGGATCCTCCCCCCGCCACGTCTAGAAAACCCCGGGATCGCAATCTTATAGCCGCTCTAAGCGCCACCTCCACCACAAGCAAATCCAATGGGGGGACACATAGGAGTGCTTCCATTGCCGCCGTACACGTAGTGCGCATTGCTCCTGTTACACTAAGACATGCGATGCGCTGCACATGAGACAGTTCATTCCTGGCAACCACTCGTCTCACCCTTGGCCACCAGACGAAAGCGCCATAGGTTAGCATAGGTCTTATTATGGCAGTATACAGTCACAAGGTAATTTTCGAGGAAAGTCGCCAAGTCTTACCCAAGATGCGGCGACACTGCCATAAGCTGGTGTTTATCATCACATTATTTCAGGTACTTTTGTTTACAGCGATTTTGATAAAAGTTGTAGAAGTCATAGCAAGCAATGTTTTGAGGTCTGGAAGTTAAAAAGGAAATCCAAGATTGATTCGATTGATTTTGCTATAAAACTCATATTACATATCATTTGCCAATTCGCATGATGAACCGAAATATTTGAGTTTCTTGCTCTTAATTGTTCGTAAGAATTATTTGTCTTTAGTTATCAGTAGCATTACCATTTGATTCGTCATATGATGTATCCATGATATCCAAACTATATGTCAATAACAGCATAATTCAAAAGCATAGTTATGGATTGAATTAGACGACTGACAATTGACGATTTATATAATTATTCTTAATAACTATCAGTGTTTGTGTCTTTGTATAGCTTGACTTCTTTAGTGTTTGTCAACTATCTGGGCCATCGGCTATTAGTGCCGTATCATCAGTATTTTTACGTTGATTACTGCACCGTTAGTTACAACACCAGCTTCTGTTTAACATAATTAACCCAATATAATACAACAAATATTTCACTTTGACAGCTTCATTAAATTTTCCCCGCAATTATTGATTAGGGCATACCTGCTTTACAATCAACTTAACTATATTTTTATGTAAAAACTGGATATCTGCGTAAGCAGCTAACCATTAAAAAATTCTTAGGTAACACCGACTTTTCCAAAGTATAAATTAAATCAACATCGTTACTGTTTTGCTCTCTGAGACCTAAATAATCATCTGTTAGTTTGATCAATCAATTCTGTGGTTGTCCTGCCATCGTTCTATATGTGCGACTGGAATCCATAATTAAGAAACTTCAACGTGCTACTTCAATTATCCGTTGTCGTTACGCAAGTGGACGCAATCATCGAACATTTTGCACACATCAACAATAAATCAAGGTTTTTTCTCGTCTCGCTTGCGCCCATTCCAGGTCCAAATACCTGTCGCACAATTTATGCGTCCCGTGTGGAAACGGCAAGTGGCAGTCAGCACCCAGCACAAGTGCAAGCATGCAGTAGCCGTTGTAATAGCGGCCATAGTGATATATAGCTTTACCTGCTATCGTTTAAAATGCTCACGTATGTTTTTTTTTTGTGCGAATGGAAATGGTATATAAACGTTAGTTGCCTGAAATATCTAAATTGAAGCTTTCCGACCGCATTCATTCATTGCAAATTGCCGATGGACTAGTTACGAAAAAGCGCAGCATATCTACCTACGGTTATAAATCAAAAATTACAAGAATGTAAATAAGCACTGCCTGTATTTATATCTTTGAACAATAATTACAAGCTACCCAACTATCTATCATCTACATAGAAAACAGTAATAATAATATCTCTCAATTCTATTAAAGCATATTATAGCAAAGTTTTATACCCTATGTGGTAGAAAACTCGTCGAATATGTTGTAGTTGATGCCTTTTATGTTGTAAGTCGATGTTAGGTTTTTAAGAAATACAATTTTATAAATTATGTTTTATTATTTGATTATATAGTCTTCAACATTATGTATGGAATATCATGTCAGCCAATTGGCCTTACTATCGCTATACTACTCTGAGATTCAGTCGCGGTTAACCTATGGTATACTTTTATGGGGAGCGCCATCAGCCAAAATGGTTTTTGTTGCACAAAAGCAAATTCTTACAATAGTTGGTTGAATAAAACCAACAGAATCATGCAAACTACTTTTAGAAACATGAAAAATCTTAGCTGTACCGTTCATTTATATTCTAGAAGCCCTTAATTATTGCAATATAAACAGACAGGAGGGGTGTTTAGTTGGATGATGATAATAATAATCCAAGTAATTGAATGCCTTATTAAACTCATAAAAATGCCTGCAACTTCGGCACGTCTTCGAGTAAAGCTAACTGAAATTTCCCAATTGATGTGTTGTTGAATGAACCAATAAGTTTATTGTATATAATAGGCGCACGCTCTCTTTTATCAAGTACCTAAATTAGAACTAAGTAAAACGTAATTATGATCTGATGATCTGTGATAATTAAGAAATATATTGCCTGTCACCGCACTTCGGCGTACAGAATCTGTGACTACACCTGCTAAGTCAAATGCGTACAAAAATTTTCTTCTACTCTCCACTTGAAACATGTAGAATAACATGTTATACCATTACAACGATATATGCATTTCCACGAGGCCGCCGTGTATCGCAATGGGATTGTTTGAGAGGCGAGTTATGGCGGAAAATGGGAACGATTTGTGTTTATGACGACCGCGGCCACATTAGAAAGGCTTTGAGATTTGTGGGCGAGAAATTGTGTCGGTGTATAAACAGGTGGACCGTTCGGATAATATATGCGTTCCTTTGATGCTTTCGGCCTAATGTTCAATGCAAATCTGGTATTTATTTCCTTGTGAAAAGGATTATGTGTGTACAGCTTCAAAGCCGACAAAAACTTATAGCTTTTGTTTTCGACAACTTCTGCATCAGTTTAAGTATTTAACTATCGCTTTACCATTCGTGTGTTCCTTTATGTTACTTATTGTTTATTGAATAACAAAATAGGTAAGGTTAACAAGAAACTTTTAACATTCTTATTTTTTTGCTAATTTTTAATAATATGAATTATTATACAGTTGCATAGCAAAAATAAAATACAACATTCTGTACTTTTTACAAAGATTAGTGAATAAATTCCAATCTACGTTATAGCAAAGCATTATTCCAAAAAGTACACATAAAATTCTTCGGACATTACTAAAGATAAAAGAAAATATATAAATATACGTGGATACTTTTTCTAGCGTTAATAATTGGTGAATAAAATGATTTACAATTTTCTCTTCTCTTATATCTCCGAGATGCGAGCATTAATGTTTATCACACCATGACTACAAAATGCAAAATTCTTACTCTAAAACGTAATTTGTCAAGAAAAATTGTGGATGAATTATTATGAAACATCTTTAGTAATGATTGATCACATTTCATAATTCTTATATCGTTTCATATGCTAAATAATTAAAAAAAGGATACTATTTCAAGGTAAAATCAAGTTTAGTAGAACTAGTATTCATCCATGTATGAATACGAAAATAGTAGAAATATGGGCATTAAATTATAATGAATTAAAGAATTTATAACCAATGTATTTAGCTCACGAAAGGATCCATACACTTGATAGTGTTTAATAATAATCCCAAAGTATATATTAGACCTTAAGAAAATTGTATCTTCTTTGCACACGATATCGACAACTGATAATACCCTATTTACCACTACTATAAAAAGTAATACGACCACCATATAAATTTATTCAGGCATCAACGGAATGATGGTTGTTGAATTTTCCCAATAAAAATATAAATGTATAATGTAAATTTTAATTTGACTAAATTTGCGAAAAACGTAATCCCTTTTTCTTCACAGCTTGATCTACTTGTGAATGAATTTAGTAATTTATCCGGTAACGCCAAATCTGATAACAGATGTGACGCTACGGTGTGAATGAATTCACATTCGTTCTTCTTATACCCAACGTATGAGGAGGAACTTAAACAAGTAATGAGAATCCTCGGCAATTCGATGTCCTCAGATATAGATGGTGTGCCTTTAAATTTCTAAAAGCTGCTCCCTTAATGCATATAATAACATATCATTCCAATCTGGTCTGTATCCTGATTACCTTAAAAAAGCTTTAGTCTTTACCTAGTTGCTCTAACAATAATAAAATACAAACTAATTAGCAAATTCCAGCATGGTTTCTAAAAGGAAGATGTATAGAAACAGCGTTATTTGATTTCATTGAGGCAACTCTCTTGGCGTTAGAGAGGAGGAAGGTTTCTTGCGGAATACTATCAGATTTATCGAAAGCATTCGATAGTTTGGTTTAGATAGATCAAGGCAGATTTTTGCTTGAATTGCATCAGTATGGTATGTGAAGCACAGCACTATATTTTAGTTTGCAAATTATGGGGGCAATGGGGCTGTTTACTCAAGTATGTAGTGGAATTCTTACGAAGGAAATCCCACAAAGCAGTATATTAGGACCCTTCCTGTTTCTCATATATTACATTGTTAAAATGTATGTTGTTAAAACTACATAACAATTAATTATGCAGACGATAGTTCCATATTGGTGGAGGCCGACACATGTAAAGACTTCAGCATAAGCACTAGTTTTTATTTGAACAACGTTGAAACATGGCTAACGATAAACAACCTAAAAATCAATCACGATAAAACAAATACCTTATAGTATTTAAAAGCAAACATAGTCATCTTCACCGTTCTATGGAGTTCAACTACCGTAACTAACCCTTTAGTCTCTAGTGCTAAATTGTTATGTTTAACATTTAATGAGTATCTTAAATGGAAAGATTATATTGATTTACTTTGTAAGCAATTAACTAGCCTTTGCTTCGCTATTGGGCAATTAAAAAAGAATGTTCGTGCTAATGTTTCGCGCACCGTCCATTTTGGTTACTGCTACTCACCTATAAGGTATGCGATTGTTGTCTGGAGAGGTAGCGCTGAACTAAAACGTGTGTTCGTTTGGCAGAAAGAGATCCTACGGGTGATGTTCGGCCTAGATCTTAACCAATCCTGCAGAAATCTCCTTAAAAGCAATAATATGTTAACAGTTTTTTGTATTTATATCTTTGATGCTTTAATTTTTTATTATAAAAATGAACAGAACCGATTTAACCACACTTACCAGATATAGGGACCGGTACTACCTTCCCGGCACCGATTAAGTGTGAGTGAAAGAAGGCTTGCTAACGCTACTGATTAAATCAAACTACAATAATTTTGTAATAACCTTCTGATCATTGGTTCCTATGTCAAGAACTGGGGGATGCACAGCTTTGGATGTGTGAATGTCTGGCGCGATCTGGAAGTATTTAGTTTTTTGTTACAACGTCGAATTGTTTATTTCCACCAGAGTTGTTCGCTTGTGAACATGTCAGTTCCTACGAAAAATTGGCTCGAATTGGTGCAATGCCTGAGGATGAAAGGAGTTTCATTGTCCTAAGAAATTTAAGAAATCTTCATTAAACCGCTGTCATTCTCAGATATCAGCTGCGAGATATTCAGATATGATTGCACGGCTACAGAACCAGAGCTTACAAGACAACTCCGAGTTGCTCGGTTACAATTTGCAAGAAAACATTAAAATTGGAAGGATGCAGATTGGAGTCGTGTATTGTTTATCGACGAATCACAGTGTAGTCCTAGGGGCCCAGATGGACGTGGTGATGATCGGGAAAGTGTAGTACAGTTTGCGGGGGTCAGTTTTTCATGGAAGCTCAGTCATGATGTGGGCCGGAATATCTACAGAAGGACGAAGAGATATCTAAATTAATTCCAAGGGCTCACTGGCAGCTAAGGTAGATTAAGGAGATACTGATAGATTTTGTTGTCCATTATGAACAAGTTATAGGAGACCACTTTCTTCTCCCACATTTCGCTGGAGTAGTGAGAGACTACCTGACAGCTAATGAAGTTGACATTCCTCAAATGGGCGTACTCCCAGTCTAAATTCTACCGCGCATATCTGGGATATGCTCGGTAGAAGAGTTCGCAATTATCTACCTGTTCCTATGCCACCCTTGAAGCACTTCTACAGGTTCTTCAGACTATTATACAGATTCGTGGTGGTAACACACGAAATTAAGACAACCTTTCAAGGCTTATGCAAGTTTAGTGTTGATCATTGTTAGTTTATTGTTTATATTGTTTTTATTTATTTGGAACAAGTGTCCGTAACTTTCATGTTGTTGCAGTAAAAACTATTTACTCTTTCTAAGTGACTGTGCACAATTTAATTACACATGTACCATTTAATCACCTTAAGCAAAGTGCAATTTTTCTTACAGTGTGAAATCATTTCATAAATGCTTTTTCTGCTTTAACTGTAATTTCCTCATATTAAAAATTACAATTAAAGCAGAAAAGCATTTATTAATCAAATTATTAAACCTAATAACTAACGTTTCTAGATGTATAGAGCCATTCGTTTTTTTTTTTTTTCGTTCTAATACAGCTATTTACCTAAAACAATTCTATGTTCTAATCGCATGCATTCGCGTAGTAAAAATATAGTTAGGATAGCTTGATGGAACTACAAAAGAAACATTATACCTACACATTTTTTTCTTTTTTCATAGCAATGGTGTACATCGCAAAGAAAGATTGCAGAACGGCAATTTTAACATCCATAGAAATAAACATTGTAATTCAAAGATATAACTGATCGCCATACAAAAGCTATCAATACTATAAAATACTGAAAAACAATCAACAATGATATGCCAGTACAGATGACGATAGAATTAACAATCCGGGCACATTCACTTGTTGCATATTAACAGATGAAATCTCATATAATTAAGTATATGTAACCTGGTCGCTGATAATTAAGGCAATTAATTTAAAAATTTGATGGTGCGATTTCTTAATGTTATATAATAACACTTGTAACTGGCTATTGATAGAAACGGCGGCAACAGAAGAAATGTCGTAATATGCACAAGGCTTCTAATGAACACCAACACAATCTAGATCTATTATAACGTCCTTATTAATAATAGAGGGCTTACCTTCATTTGAGAATGCCGGCATGATCATATTTCTAATGACCGAATCTAGTAATTAGCAACCTAAGTGTTAACCAACCATTCGATGTCGTAAGAGAAGAACATTCGTAAGTAAATGATCTAATAAATCAAGTTTTTATAGTCATCATTATTAAAAGATGAAATAAATTGAGCCATTTTAACTCCTTATATAATGATTTTTCGACTGAATCTTTCCTATCCTCACTTTGTATTCAACATACACATACTTAAATAATTTAAACTAAATAAAATCAATTAAACACTTAACAATTCTTAGTTTATATAGAACAAATTATGATGTACAAGTTAATTTTATTAAGTTTTATTGTTAAATAGGGATATTGTTTATAATATTTCTTGCCAAATTATAAGATAAAAATAATTTAGTTAATATATACTAAAATTGAAAATGTCTACTAATTACACTCCGCCAAAAAAGTATCGCATAAACTAAAAAAGGGCATTTATGAACCAAGATATTTTTATACGTTCACAAAAAGTTTGCCTCGTGTATGTGAACTATAAAAGCACTAACAAAATAATGGAACTTAGCGTTTTTACTTTTTTTTTTCTAAAAGAACACATTTAGAAAAATGCATATGTGTAAGGTTTATTCAGTTGTTTATTGAAAGGCTTCCTATACGGACAAATTTTAAAGTGCGAAGTCAGAGTTCTGTACCAACGCTTTTAAAACTAAAATGAGCAATTTAACTTCAGAACAAGTGGCTGCTATAGTTGCTTTAATCGAAGATGGACGATCTCAAGCATACGTTGCTAATTTGATGAACATCAATCAGTCAAGTGTTTCTAGAGCCGTAGCCAGATATAGGGCAACAGGCATTTACAGTAGAAGACCTGTACTAGGTCGTCCAAGATGTTCTACTCGCCAAGATGACCGCTATTTACTACTACAAGCATTACATCGAAGACATGTAACTGCGAGACAATTGCAGAACGACTTGGCTAGAGTCAGAAATACTCGTGTGAGTACTCAAACTATTCGGAATAGGTTACGACAGAGTGGATTAAGAGCTAGAGTAGCTGTAACAGCCCCTCGTCTCACTAGGAACCACCGAGTGGCTCGCTTAAGGTTTGCCAGAGAACATGTAAATTGGAACATTAATGACTGGGCCAATATACTCTTCACAGATGAGTCAAGATTTGGTCTTTACACCTCAGATAGGCGTATCTCAGTGTACAGACGAGACGGTGAGCGCTATTCGCAGTGTAATATCAGACCTAGACCTAATTTCGCTGGTGGCTCTATTATGGTTTGGGGAGGCATCTGTTTAACAGGTCGTACAGAGTTAGTACCAGTAGACAGAGGTACACTGACTGCCCACAGGTATATAACGGACATTTTAGAAGAACATGTAGTACCATATGCGCCAATTATAGGAAACGAATTCATGTTAATGCACGATAATGCACAACCGCATGTTGCAATAATCGTCCAGGAATACCTTAACGATGTTGGTATTCCAGTTTTAGATTGGCCTGCGGCAAGTCCGGACATGAACCCTATCGAGCACGTGTGGGACCTCCTTAACAGACGGATACGAACCCAAAATGTTGCCCCAGCGGACCTGCATGGACTAGCAAATGCTCTCCGTGACGAGTGGGAGAATTTGGATCAGGCTTATATACGGAGGTTAATCGAATCTCTGCCAAACCGTATGCGAGCGGTCATAAGAGCCAGAAGTGGCAATACTCAGTATTAAAAGCTACTGTTATGACATTTTTCTTTCCAAAATTATAATTTCTTGTTTTAATAAAAATCTCAAGTATGAGTTCTTGTTTTTATTTGGCCTGTATTTTATTTAAACAATCATAGAAATTATATCTTAGAGCGCATTAAAGTATATTTACAACTTTATGCTACAAACAAAGATTATGCGATAATTTTATGATTCAAAACTAAATTATGCGATACTTTTTTGGCGGAGTGTATATAAAGGTTTTTATTAGTATGTAAAGAAAGTCCTTACTGGTTTATTTCTTTAATAAACTGACTGTTATTTATTTATTTATTTAACAGACGTTTGTATTTTTATATATACACACAACAAGGCGTAAAAGTAATTATATTCATTTATTATCATTTTTTTACTGCAAATTATATTATTTTGTAAAAACTTCTGAAGAAGTCCACAATATTTTAATCTAATATTGAATATATCTACATAGATTGACAATGGTTAATAAATTGATTTCCATATATCCTCCTAATTGTACCTATAACTTTTAGAGTCACTAATGTAGAAACTGATGATGCAGGATTAGGTATACCTATGACGATATCCGTCAGACGTATAACGCTTACAATCAATGTAGTGAACACACCTAAACTTTGACGCGAAAACCTAGAACTACGCCTATATAAATTATCTCGATTCACTATTCAAATAACACTAATTTACGGTATAATGACATTATCATAACTTATAAATACTAAAATATATAATAAATTATTAATAGAATATTACTAATTCTGTTTTATTTATAAAAAATTATTCACTTATATATATAAATAAATTATACTAATTTCAAATAGATCTTCGCTATATGCAGTAGCAATGCTAATATCTGACGTTTATGGGCATACCACAAATAACCGAATCCACTTTAGTTAATTTATTTATATAGGCATATTTGAATATTATTTTTTTTACACAACAAAATAGGATATAAAGTTATATATTGTGACATTTTAATTGAATAATTTACATAAAACAAAACTTTCTAGGCGTAACAACAAAATAAACGTTGGCTCTCTATTAATTATTTATTTACATTAAATAAGTTAGTTAAAATCATAAATCATCATAAGCACTTTATAATTTATAATATAGTCATATAAGACTGTGAGTCTTCTACGAGGCCCGATACACTTTTCTCTATACTTTCATGTCCTCAGATTTAATCTTAGTAGCCGAACTGCTACGAAAAAAAAAAGAGAGATAAGTATAAACATAAGATATTAGTTGGGCAACTATATCTAATCCTTTAAACCGTCAAATGTCATTAGTTGAGCTAATAACGTCGAATAGCATTAGATATGACAATTAGTAGTTCATTATCGCTAATCTAATAATTCCTTAAATATCGGCTGTAGTCGAATTTCTATTTTATTCGGTCGTAGCCATTATAGTTCAGATTATCGTTTTATAATAAATGAAACGCCGGATGTTGCTTAATATTTTCTAGGTTAATTTTCATTAGAATTCCATATACATGTTATAAGCGTATTGATACGAAATATTTTGTTTATCGAATTCTTATTTTTTATATACACAATTTCATGCTTGAATAAAGAATTGGAATACACAAGCTTGTGTGTATTAATAATAAATATGTACATAGTCCCAATAGTTTAATTATTTCCTATTTTGTATGAATATGTTTAATATATCTACTGTGTGACCCATTTATTCTGAGATAGCTTAATGTTTTAAAAAAAAACATATTGAATCTATCGGAAAACCGTTTCCCACATTAAGAGTGCTATAAAGTTGAATATGGCGGTACTGGAAGGTAGGAAACACTTCAAAATCCTTTTAAGTCACGGAGGAAGAAAACGGGGAATTCTTTATCTTGGATATATGATTCGCATATATCGAAGATAAAGATTCTAAGCGATGACAACCCATCAAAAATACGTGGTACACCTACAAAAAAAAATAGGATGCCAGTTTGAGTGAAAACGAGGATTAGCGGTATTCACCCCCAAAAATGAAGCTGCCCAATTAAATCATTTCTCCACGAGAGGGCGGAGCGACCGCAGCGTGTAGGTAGTATAAGTATCGTAAATATGTAAATAAAAACTGCTTACCTAATCGTTGAAAATCTATTCTATTTGGGGTTGCAGGGTGAGTTTTGCCTTGGAAATGGAGAGTTTGTTGAAAACAAATGGCAGAAGGATCTTCTTTCTCGATTTCCTGAGAGTATAGTATCTTGTATTGAAACATTTTATCTAGAAATTTGTTTATTTTTAATTTGTTCTAAAAAATGTTGTAATCTACTTACTTTGAATGAGAGTATAACGTGTTTAGTGCAAAGATGATATGTATCCAGTTATTTGGTAGTTTGGAGTCGTCTCTGATTTAATCCTGGAATTTTGAAGAGCAACATCCAAAGCCAGGTTTCCCTGTGGTTTTCCAGCTGGCGATTTGGCACACTTTATGGGAACTGAAATGATTTATATAACACGGAATTTATATTGGAGGAGTTGTTTGTACCAGCAGTAAGCGATTTTATCATCTTTTTGAACTTTTAATTTCGAAAATATATACAAGATATTTCAAGGTTAAATACTTGTGATTGACATTATTATATTGTGAAATTTAGTAATTTGTATTGTATGAGGTTCGTCTTGATTCTATGGGTTTCGTATACGTTTTCCTAGTTAGTGTTTCATATGGTGAGATTTTTGGTGGGAATTTGAATTTTACTTACGTTTATAAATCGACAGATTTAAGTTCTTAGTCTGAATTGAGAAAATAGAAATCTTTATAATAGTGGCTTTTATATAATAAATGAACCTACTTACTTGAGAATATCTGTAGACGGCTACCATTTGTTAAACAGTCTTTTATTCCATATAACGTATAGAAAAACCTGACTAAATGATAACTAAAAAAAAACATTATGAGATACATTATGTATATTGTTGTATAAAAATTGTTGGTCACAGCGATACATTTTCCCCCCACGTCTCAAGGCTTACTGAATAATTTAGTGTTCCTATTCGATAAGAGGGGGCCGAAACCGTTTGATTGGGGAAGAATTTTACAGCTAGGGCCACTTACAATTTGATATCTGGTTTATTTCTGAATTTGTAGAGAGTATTACAGATGACTTTGGATGGTATTCAGTAAAATTAAACAGTTATTTAATTTATAAAATATAATTTAAAATAGTGTCCACAAGTTTCGTAGCAATATATATATAAACAGCACCGCAGGTCCGAGTGGTCCATGGCTTGATGGCATATCTTCCTCCATTCCCTTTTGTTCGCCGCTGATATCTTTCAGTCCCGCACTTTCGATCTTGGCCGATCTGCCTTAATTCACTTTGTTCGCGGTCCCAGGCAATGTCTGTTTTGCAGTTATGTCCTTTCTCATTCGCATCACGTACCGCACCCATCTTATTCTTTGACTTTTTGACACGCTTATTATGGACGAGTGTCCGTACATTTCTTTTAACTTTGCACTCGATCCTCTCCTCCATAAGTCTCCTTCCTTCTTGCCTCCGTAGATTCTCCTCAGAATTCTTCTTTCCCAGATTTCAAGTATGTCCGCCTCTCTTTGGTTTAGTTTCCATACTTCTGCTACATATACAACTACTGCTCGTAATACTATGATATATCCTCACATTCCTACTTCTTGCGGTATTTCTTTTTTAGAATACGCTTCTCAGTGAGCCCTGAACACCTGTTACCTTTCGCCACTATTTCTTCAATTTCTGTCTTCTTGTCGTCTTTACACCATATATTTCGCCTTCCCATCATTTATTTGCAATCCTCTATTCCTGGCCTCTTTCTCCAACTTTTTTATCACCCTAGTGAGTTTTATTTTCGTTCTCACCAAAATCACTACATAAACCATTTGCATACACCACCATCTGTTCCATTTGATTATCCTTTTTGTTTTAATACCACTAACTGCCATCTCTATTATGATACTGAACAATGTAGTTGTTGGCGGGTGTTCTTGTCTCAACCTATTTCTCACTTCAAATTTTTCTGATATATGCCCATTTTTATCAAGTTAACAAGAATTGAAGTCGCTTCAATATTCGCCTATCTGTGTTTCTACTACTTCATTAAATCTATTCCTAGTATAATTGCTAAAATCTTATATACTATATCTAGAAATGCTATGCCCCTATAGTTTTCACATTTGCTGTGGTCTCCTTTTTATGTCATGGGCATACCAGGGCTTCCCTCCATGGACTTAGTATGTTTACCTTTTCCCATACTTCCCGAATAATTTTAAATAAATTCTCCTCGTGGTAACTCCTATAACTTTTAGCATTTCCGCATTTATGTCAGTTCTTCCTGGGGACCTATTGTTCTTAAATGCGCTAACAATGCCTCGTATTTCATCCATACTCGACGGGTCGTTCCTGTTCCTTGTATCTCGTTCTGCCTTGGTCGATTCTTATTTGTCATCACTGCTCGCTTAAATATTGTAAATTGTATTTCAAAAACTAAAATAATTTTAAGAAAAATGTAACATTCTTCAGTTACTTTCATAGTTTCTGCTACCATTTAGTTTTCTGTTTCTCTATAGTTCCGGTAATACAAATTCTTAGCTATTAAATATATTCCGCAAATCCCTTGATTTGTTTTTTGAAGTAGTTGTATTTGTTTTGACCATAAAACCACGTACCATTTTTACGTACTTAAGATAACACAGCCCCTCATGGAACCGGCAATAATACATAAACAAGAATGATAAACTCCACTTCCTAAGTTCATTTTAATTAATCGAGAAACCTCAAATCGCGTCCACACTCTTCTCCAAAGTAAATAATGAAAAGCTTCCCCCCAAGAGAAGGTCTCGACCAACGCACTGGCACAACGAACACCCAACATTGTATTTGACTGATTAGGAAGACTCTTGACTCCGGGAGGCGGCCATTATTACAACTGAAGAGGCCAGCTCTCCATTTGAGGGCCACTTCTGCATCGGCCCGGTTTGCTAACGGAATAGAGCGCGCACACTTTGCAGTGGAAATCATGTAAAATGCGACGTGCCTTTGTTAACCGGAAACGGCGGACGGCAATAGGATCAAAAAGGCGGAAACACAATTACGGGCGCCTGTGGCCGACTGGGAACCGGCGTCAAACGCCCTGTACTTCTCATTAATTAAGGATAAGTCGCTCGACTATTCATTCATTACGGTCAGTTAATTATGGATAAAAATCACACGAGTTTTCTCCTGACGTTTAGAGATAATTGAGAATTATTGGCGGAACAGTTAGATAATAACTCGTAACGGGTTTTGTATTAGTAGTTATTATTTCGGAACTAGTTGATATATTACAGATAATTATGGTTGTAATATATATATATATATATATATAATATAATAAGAAAATCTAGACATACATTTTTGCAAAATATTCAAAAAAACTATAACCCAGCTTTTCAAAATCATCTAGGAGTATTCCCTAGGAAGTTGATTGCAAAAAAAGGTGCAATATTTTTCTAAATTTAATTTCCTTTTTGTCCATCAATAAGAAAGATTGTACATACAGTCTACAACAATTTAGTAAATTTAAGAAATCAACAATAATACTTGGCATCTCTTTGAGCAGCCGAAAACGATGAAAAACCCGAACAAAAATGTGTAAACAGTTCTTGTTAACTAGAAAGCAAAGAGGACAATCGAACAGCACGAATTTAAAAATATCTGTATTGGAGTTCATTGTTCCAGACGATATAGAGTATACACACCGTAACATACGGGACCTAATAAATTCCCATTTGTTTACGGATTGATGAGAGTTTCTTTGTTGAAAAATAATGTAAGAGCGTATGTAGAACTTGCTCTCTTAAAATAAAGTATCAAAACATATCCACTCTTTTACGAGCCCACATTCTTCTAGTGTCTCGAGAAGCGCGCGCGTACGTTCAGCGACGCGTTGACGGGGCCAGTAATTTTCTTTCTTGTTTTGTCAGTTTTTTTTATATAGACGTCGACATTCAGATCCTTTTAAAACTAGGTCAGAATTAGACGAAAATATAGTGATCGGGAAATACCGGTTCAAATATTGTAGTGGGTAGGTCATTGATTGGAAACCATTCGTGCAGTAAACGTATTAATTGCCCTTGCAATTATAATGAGGTTTCAACACTTTTTTTTTTATTTTAATATACAGACTGTAGTCCAAAATAATTCTGCACGATTCCTTTGGAATTATCCATCCTGTAAGGTAAATGAAGTTGGGAGATTCTAAGGCGACCCAATTAAAGAAATTATTGAAGGGATATTAAGAACCATGGCGCATTTTAACGTCTATCAAGAATTATATAAAAATTGCAATAAAGCTGACTCTAACGAAAGCAACTTGGTGTGTTAATTTTTTTTCTCATTTCACAAAAACCCATCACGTCATAATTAAACACTTAATGCTAAAATAGTTTCTATTTGTTTTAGGTATGTATGGACCCCAATCACTGTGTTGAAGCATTTCGAAAGGTAAAAACATAAAATTAATCTTTTATTGTATACAAGAAAATTTGGTACTTACTGAGTTTCTCTAGAGGTCGTCTATAATACCTAACAAGCTTCCCTAACGTTGGGTGATCTAAGTTAGAGATAATATTTTCCTAACTTAAGTATAGCGGTAACGGAATATACTTGTAATGGTATCCTATCAAAAGGGCAAGATTTATTTCCTTAATAAAACGCATCATCAAATGATTCATTTTAAAATAAATTACGCGCATTTCGATTGATATAGATTGTGGAAGACAGTATCTGACAAATATCTCAATGACTCAGTTGGCAGTCTCTACTTCTCTAAACAAAATTCCCAATAACTTTTTTTTTCCATAGTTCTAGTTTCTTAATTTCGCAAATAACACATGTTGTCTTCACTTTGATTACAGAAATTATTTGTGATTTATTATATATTTTATATACCCGCGTTCACCAAATCCCAACGAAAAAAGTCGTGCTATGACAAATCACAAAATTTCGATAAATATCGATACGGCCAGGGAATTTTTCTCGCAAAAATTTTGCCATATGCCAGGTTCCTAAAACCATATTTAAACGATGTCCAGCAGAGAATACAAGAACTTCAATATCATGTTGCGTTAGCGTACCTCATTTACTGCTACTGCATTTTCAGCATCATTTTCGAAAGATTGTTGCCTAATCACTCTGCTAACCCAAAATCTGCACTAAACTTATTAGGCCTAGCTTTTCACTTGATAACTTTGTATGTTCACATGGCCACCAAATTAAAAGTTCGATCATCGCCGTTACTAAAGATGACCGGCAAATTGTTGGTTTTTGAACACCTAGTTAACAAATCCTCAACGTTGCCAAAGTTTCCTGGCTTGAGCTCTTGTGTCTATTGAATTTTATAAGAATGGGTATGCAGATCTTCAGTGACGATTCGCTGCATCCAGTGCTTCTCGAAATGTCCAAGTCTTGTAGTCTTGAGAGATCAGTCGGTACAATAATAAACAGTTAAATTTACTGTGCCGTATATAACCAGTTTGGTGCGATTTTCTAATAATTCTTTGAATTGCTACGTATATGCGACCTGTTTTCGCCGAACATTTTCTATACTTGTAATGCGTTTACACAATAGAGATTTTTCCATCGTATAGCATTCCATGAATACCAATCACAGGCATAAATGTTGACGGATACTATACCAACAATCTAACAAAAAGAAATAACGCATATTTTGAATATTGCATCCTTATTGAAACGCATTTCGAACTCGTAAATATAGCAATGTTAATAGAATTAACTAAAACATCATGGTAAAAGAAAATTACTGTAGCCAGCATTATGTGGACATGAAAATTCTTCATCTAACGATTATTTGCACTGGTAATACTTAACCGTTATACACCACTGTTTAAGGACCAGTTAAGTGTTACTTAAGATAAACCGCAGATTTCCCTAGCAAGGTTCGCTTAACCTGACATTTGTTTTTTTATTACAGTACACCGAGAGCGACATCATATGTGAAAGAAGTCTTTTATTTGGTATTTGTTGTCGTATCAACGATTTCTCGAGATGTGTTAGTTACTATTGTAGAGATATTTATTATTTGTATATCTTTGCAATAAAATGGCACGTAGAATCTTAATAGATAACATGATGTTTGAAGAAAACGACACACTGGTTGAGATAAATATGATCTTTTACTGTGTGCCTAATGTCAAAATACTAAGGTATCGGGGTTAAGATACCTTAGTATTTTGACACTTTAATTTGCTTGGTAGTTTTAATACATATTCATCAATAATCAGGGCAATCAATAATAATGGAGACCCCAGCTCACATAACAGAGGTGCAACAAGTTATTAATGTATTGCTAACCTGTACTGTTAACTCCCTAGCGTCATTTTCATTTATTACTTTCAATAAAATTAAGATTTGTGGACGCAAAAAATAGTGTGTAACGCATGGCTAGAAACTGTTGCGAATATTCGCACCGTGCTCATACTCGTAAAACTATAGTTTCTGGCCTAGTGATATAAATAACTATTATTTGAAACGTCAATAACTTAAAAAAATGTCAAATATCTAAAAAAAATGTTTTATTTAGGTATAGAGAGTTTTAATGCCATCTAATAATAGACGATGCGAAAAATTCAGTAGATCGATAAAAACTATATCGTGCAATTTAAAATAAGGAACTGTTATGAAGCTGGAAACACTTTCTTTAAATAGACTATAGTTGATTGTGGTTATCTTTCCAAATCCAATTCCTACTAGAAGTTCAAAAGATTCTAGTAAGACAGTTCATTGGAACAATGTGTTAAGATACACATTCTACCAAAATTTTTAACTTCGGTCTTTATGTATACAACACTAATGATAACGCCAACGCTGGTGGGTAAAACTTTGAAGTATTTTAACTCGTGTTATATCAACCCATGCAATATGAGTTAGTTATTTTCTCTCGATATAATGCTCGAAATGTGTATAGGTCTGTTACAACTCTCGCAATCAGTCTTTTAATTATTTTCGACATGGATTCTCCGGTTCTCCGCCGTTTTAAACGGCCTGTAGTTAACTTGTGGAAGATGCAAATAAAAGCATACGCCGGTTAATGAGATAAAATCCCCATTAATTTCTGCATTTAGTCTTCGGAGCGACACAATGAATATATGGCATCCTCGAGCCGTGATTGTAGCTCCTGTATCTGCAGTTCGCCGTTAATTGGATGAAGAAATCATTATTTCGGTCGCCTCTCTTGTTTCCCCGTCGCATAATTTACGAGTGGCCACATTTCTGATACAGATATAAACACACTAGCGCACCACAAACATACGGAGCTAGAAAGAGAAAGAAAGCGAAACGCCCGAGCACAAATGCGGGGAGGAAGAGACTCGGAAACGCGAAAACCAGCAAATACGGATGCGGGAGCATTACGAAGTCAGTAAATTTATAGATATGATTAAAAAAATCTCGCCTGTGAAATTAACAAGCACCGCGCCAACTCCAGTGATTATATTATTTTTATTGTATTTCGGCAAAAAAAAGAACTTCTTAGTAATGGAAACCTTTGCACATAGCTTTTTGAATTTTATAAAACACTATCTGTGCTTTATCATCAGATTCATGTGGGCATTTGTGTAGTAGAAGCAGGTAGCTCTTACATCAATTTAACTACTCAAATGAGCTTAACTGCAACTTTATACTAATTTACAAAATTTGAAGAAAAATCAAGAATCCTATCCATCCCTTTTGACAAACATGTGATAGAGTGCTCTGTGAGTATACAACACATTTGGGAGGAGAATATACACACTGGAAACAAAAAGCCCCTTCAATAAAAAATAAAGTAGCAAGAAATTAGGGAAAATTGTTAACCTATTGTCAGTGCAATTGAAACATCTGGTTTAAAAGATTGTGTAACAGCGTTGAAAGAAGTTTGCTCAAACAAAGCACCAATACAAATCTTCTCAAAGTTATTTAAATAGCGTTGACAGTACCTACAGTGCACTGTTAAAGCTACTATATAAATATATGATTCGGAAAACACAAGCGTGCGCATAACTTATGAATTCCCATAAGGCATGCGCACCGCAGTACCAACTCAAACCTAAACTATCAATAATCTTTGTTTTTTTTTTTTTTTGCTGTAGGAGCTGTGTGACATATAGTCTGTGAAAGCACTGCAGCTTGTTCACCTATTAAATCTTACCAACCATTCCAATATCCTGCTATCTGTGGAAGTCTTCTGCTGTATGGCCGAAATAGTCCTCCAGGTTCATTTTTAACTTGCCAAACAGTGCCCATTTTTTGCGTCCAGAGTCTCTCATTCACACGAGATTTGGTGTACGGTTTCTCTCATCCTATTACGTAGTGTGCAATGGGTACTTCCGATATTGCTCCTAATTCTTGTAGCTGTCGTTTTAGTGCACAATATTCTATTCGGAAACAGCAGATCTTAGGAATCATCTTGTCAGAGTAGCAGACCTTGAGAAAATGATTCCTACTAGATTTCGTAATTCTTCTGCCTTCGTCTTTGACGGTCCCTTAATAACGGCCTCTCCATGAACTGACTTGGTGATAGATTCAATAATTTTACAACATCATCTGAATTTATGGAAGAAACAATACACAAATCACCTTCCAAAGTATCTTAAATCACTGCAGCTTCGCAACACTTTTCTAAAACTTGAAGCAGATTTTTCCAACAGACACTCTCCTTGAGTGAAGTATCTACACTATGATAACAAGATAAGATACGGTAGCTCTTGATATTATGTTTTCTAACCTCACTTTTTGTTACCATACTAGATAGTGCCCACCAGTCCAATTTTATTTTTATGATGCTTGATGATGACAATGACAATGAGGAAATCAAAAATCGTAACAAGCAATGACATGAGAGAAAAAATTAAAATGGAACATACGGTGAAGCGATGTGCGACGCATAAGAATTGAAGATGAACAAGAAAACATGAGAATTAGCACGAGACAAACAAACAAACAGCAAATTAAATTAAATTAAAAAGAATTGAAATTATCACAAGTTCATAACTACGGCGAAAGCAGTATGTTTGACAAGTAAGGATAAGCGGAATTTTGTCACGTTAGGACCAAAGAAGATAGAAGATACGGAAAATAAATTAAACGAGGATTAAGCAATATGTGCTTCGTATATATATATTTAAGTAAGTATATTGGTATAAATAATTTCCTTTTGGTTATTAGAATTTCACTTCTCTCTTTCTTAGTATTGAAGGTGAATGTTTTCACCGAAACTGTTGCATGTTTAATTAAATATAGGAACAACATAGTGCTCAATTGCCGTTTAATTTATTTTCCGTATATTTTAATAGAACGTTCCCTTAATTGAAGATAGAAGGTGAATAGAGAACGGTACGAAATCACGAGAAACTGATATAATCAAAGTATAACATATTGTAAACTAGATTAAAACACAATACCTAAAATGGTTCGCACACGTCGAGACTAGCAAAAGTCAGACCGAAAACAAAAAGGAGTAGGTAATGGATGATATAAGAAACTTGAAAATAGTATAGATGTGATCAGATTAGTTAGGGAAACAAAAGAATAAACAAGGATAATACACACAACAAACACAGCATGAATTTGAAGGTCTGAAGGCAGCACTATACAATATCATGTGATTGCTATTTTGTGAAAGAAAACGCCGACAATAAAAAAATATTGTAGGGTATTTAGAACTTCTTTTGCAAAAAGAGCAGAAACATAACTTGACATATTACTACTAACTATAGCAAAAATAAATCGCCGAACTATCCCTTCAGGTCGATAACTTTTATTATGTCGCGGCTATACCATTATAGGGACCAACAAATGTATACTTCGAATAAGAATCACACAGATATTAGATTTTCATAGACATTCTATTTACTGCATATGCATTTATCATTGTTGTATATACGTGAGAAGGCAAATATAGGAATTCAACAAAAAATTCTGATCACCATACCTATTCTACGAGAACCCAAGATTCTTTGGTTGTGCTACCCCACAGAACTACATACTGCTATGCGAAGTTTCCACATTACTCAGGAATAATACTGTTCAATAAATTACCGAAATGTATAAAGAATCAACAAAATGATAGGTTGTTTAAGATAAAATTAAAAAACTTTTTAATTGAAAAGTAATATTACTGTATATCTGACTATTCAAATGATCAGTTTTAATATTAATTGTATTATTTAATATTGTTTATATTCACCAGCACGATATCATTATGCTCAAAAGGATTAATTCCGAACTTTTTCTATATTGGTTTCATGTAGGTCCGTTATATTTTTCTCCTTCTCCTTTTTCTTAATCATTTGCCGTCTACCGTTAAATGCATGCGTAAAGTTGAGTTATTATTTCTTTCTGCATATTTCTCTCCATTTAGGTCTATCTTCCGCAGTTTTTCTTATATCCTTCCACGCGATGCCTCGCTTCTTAGCTTCCTCTCTATACTCTCTCCTTCCAAGTTCTTTTCGGCCTTGCTATTACATTTCTTCCTTGGGCTTTAGTTTCCATAATCATTTTTGTTATTCTGTGGTCTTTCATTCGATGCACATGCCCAATCCATCTTAGTTGACCTACTGCAATCTGTTTTTTTCAGTTCTTCTCTAAACACGTCATTCCTTGTCTCTCCTATTTTTCCCCTCTATCTTTCTTAGAAGTCTCCTATCTGTGGCGTTTATTCTCGATTTTTATTTATCTGTTAACATCTAAGATTCACTGCTACACAACATTACTGGTCTTACAATTCTCTTGATCACTTGCGTTTTTATTTTCTTTACTATTTCCCGTTTTACCAAGAATATTTTCTTCAGCGAATTGAACATTTTTCTTACTTTTTCCACCCTTTCGTTCATTTCTTTATCCAGCTTCCTTCTCTCTTCGATAAACGGTCCCAAATACTTGCATTCCTCTACCTGTTCTATTTTTTCTCCATTCAGTTGTATCCCATGCCTCCTTTTTTCTTTTGCTATGATCATGCTTTTCGTCTTTTTCTATGTTTATTTTCAGGTTAATTTTCTCCAGTGCATCGTTTAGTATCTCTTTAGTTATATTGTAGGGCCCCCTTCGACTCCGCCAAAAGCAACATCAATTCCGTTATTTTTACCCCTTGCATCTTCCAGTATCCGATTTTCAAGTTTTTCATCTTTCTTTTTGCTTCTTTTATCGCCTCTTCCATGACTACTCTGAACAGGAACGGATTCAAAACACATCCCTGTCTGACACTTATTTTTGTTGTAAATCTTCTGGATTGTTTATTATTGATCCTGACCATATTTATATTATTTCTATACATTGCTTTTATCACCTCTATCGTTTCCACATCCACACAACTCTTTGCTAACGTTTTTCATATATCTTCCCTCTTTACTCTGTCAAAAGTCTTTTCCAAATCTACGAAGCACACGTGTATTTCTCTATTTTTATTAATGATCTTCTCTCTTAATCTTCCCTCAATCACCCTTGCTAATTGTTTTCGGGAGATGCTAGATAGGGTTAAAGCTCTGTAATTACTACATTCTCTTTTATCTCTGCTCTTATATATTGGTAATATGATTCCAGTTTTCCAGTCTGTTGGTATGTTCTTACTGTTAATCGCCATATTCATTATTTCACGAAGTTCGTTGATTCCCTCTATGCTCGTATATCGGATCATTTCAGAGGTGATGTTGTCGATCCCCGAAGCTGAACCTTTTCATTTTATCAATGGCTTCTCCAAGTTCTTCCTCTATTATTTCCTGAATATCTTCTGTGTCACTGGCTTTCTCCTTCTATTAACATTAAATATCAATGGAAAGAGAAAAACATAACTGTGATAGTTATCTCTATATTTGGGGTGTTTGAACTCGAGCTTATTTTTTATTTTTATAATAAAACGATTACAAGCCAAAGCCCTCTATACCATTTTATACCTGCCGCTGCCCCATGAGTTGTTTTCCACCCAAATATACTTTAATAGCATATTAATGCCAATTAAAGATACTAATACCCGGCGTTTCTATTTGTATTCCTTTATATTTTGTTATAGCCGGGATGATCGCCGTAGATGTTAAGCCAGTCGGTGGACTACAAAGTTGTAAAAGCGAGTGGTAGTAGTGGTGATTGCAGTAGTAGTAGTAATAACAACAGTGGTAGAAGTGGTAGTCGTAGTATATGATCACGTATCCGCACCTGGCCACAAAACGGGACGGGTTCCCACAAATAAATAATGCCGCGTTTCGTAAGTTTTATGTTAAATAGATGGCTTGCCGTCCGTTCGGTTTCTTAAATTATATCCGTTTGACCTAGTGTGAACTGAGAGACCGTCTAAAAATATCGAAAAGTTACAGATCGTGTTTGGATACCAGCTCCTCGAAAATGTGGCAGAAAATATCAACAATAGCCGGTTTATCACTACCACTTCAATTAACACATTCGTTAATTATTGTAATATACCGATAATATTTTAAGTAACGGGCAATACTTGAGATAATTACAGTAGTATGCATACACATTTTGGTACGTATCCAATCAGCATCTTGAATGCAATCTTAAATTCGGAAAGTTAAAGTGATATACAAAGTTCTATCCAATCCAAATTTTAATAATCATCTTTTAACTACATGTTTCGATAATTGTGATCATCATCAGGCAAATTAAAAATGTCAATGGAAAGTTGAAGAGAAGTCAAATAATGTTTAAATAAAACTTACTATCTTACCTCAATATCAATATCAATGCTACATCACTTTAATTTTCGGACTTTATACACCAATGCAGATCTTATACCATCAACAATATTAAATACTAAAATGTAAATATGTCAAATTTTTAGATACATGTATTTAATTTAAGAAGAAAAAGATTTGATAAGGAAAGAAATAATAACTGTTATTGCTTTCAAATGGTATACGGACGACACCAAAATGGCAGAAAGAATTCAAATAGAGTTGACCAATATTTCGGAAGCCCGAATATCCTTTAAGCGGAAACATATGCCATTGAAACATATGCCCATTAAAATACTGTCAAAAGCCACACTGGGAAAAAGAAAAGCGTTAATTCAGCACATTTTTTGCAACAACCATTAGATTTATTGAATGCATAAAATATCTTTTGGACACTAAATTATTGTTGTAACAATTATGTAACGTAAACGTGAAAAGAATCGACACTCACAATTATTTATGTTATTCATCTATCTAGGCAAAAATAAGCTCCGCATATTAACACATTTTCTGTCCGACTACTAACATCTGAGAAGACATATTATTGGGATAAAAATAGTAGAGACTGCAGAATGTAGATTTTGTGGGTGTGGGAAACGGAATGAAATGTCTATCCATATTCTTGTGCAACCCAAAAACATTATATGCAGCCTTCCTGCATCCTATTCCTTTCAAAACAGTAAATGTCAGTCTAATGAATGCAGTAATATGTACATAATTACATACAAAAGAACTATTAACAGTTGTTCTCTTGGCAAGTCACGATATAGTATGTTAACTCATTTTTGAATTACTTTCTTTTGTAAAAATCGTCTGACTTGTAATTCTCCAAGTACACTACAGGACTTTGTGTAGTTCCTATCCTACAAAATAATAAAAAAAACATTAAATATTCATGCAAAAGATTATAAACTCATAATATCCTGTATGTAACCTCCAAGATAAATTTTTGTTCCAATTGTTGTAATCAAAGTCAAGCAATCACAGCAAGGACCTCCACTGTCGATTCCAATTTTTTGTAAGTGTTCCTTCAGCACTCACCTATGCGAATGTGATTCCTAGTAAGATTTGGTAATTCATTAGTCTTCATTAATGTATCAAGTTATCACGTAGCAATATTTTTTGCGCCTTTCTTAGACTTAACTTCTCATAGTGAATTTCTAGGTACTGCCAAGATATGTTCCAGGCGTGGAGATTATATATGAAGTTGGCTTTTTCATAACCTTCGATTCCTGGGTCCAAACATCAATAAAGTGACTTAATTGCGGTCGCACAGGTTATGGTTCTCTTGTTTTAATTTTATGTTACATAGTGCCGTCTGTGGCACTATATACTAGATTCGCTTATTTTTAAAAGACCTCCCGTTATTTTCTTTATGCTGTGTAACATTGCGTATATCTGAATTTGAAAGACTGGAGGAGGTTATGTATCTCAGTTCGCTATGTATATACAAATCAAATCAATTCAACGATTCTGTAATTTCAAGCTCGAAATTTCTATCGAAATACACTCATCCTCCAGAAGTTTTCTTCCATATATGATGGTCGATACTATTATGCACTAATACAGCTTATTTTACATTACTAAATGAATTATTTCTTTTTGATCAACTGTATAAGAAAAAACAATAATATCAGTGCCAAGTAAAATCTAATGAATTAATTCTGATGGCATATATATCGCTGTGGTTATAATCCGACAACTGTAAATGCTTAATACATTGAGTTGTACACTGAAAAGAGAAAAATATGTTTACAGATGGTATACGAATTCTTTCTGACTATGAAAGAGAAAAATATTTCCAACGTATGTCTCAAAAGTTTTGCACAAATTAAATAAACAGTATCAAGGTTGACTACAAAAGTAATTCAAAGATTTGTCATTTTCATGATAGTTCAGGTACCGAAACCGATTACGTCGTAAAGGCTTATGAATTAGAACTTAGATAAAGCGTTTATAATTTAGTTGGGCAGATGCCTAAAGTTCAAAAGTCCAACTTGTTAAAAATTAAAATGTATAGTGGAGAACCATATACCGTGCGACCGCAGAATGTGAGCAAGGTTTGCCGTGCCTAAAAAAGTGGAAGGACGTGACATAAAGGAATCCAGTTAGTTAAAGCTGTTGCTCTATGTAATTCCGAAATTAAAGAAAATGATTTGGCCAAATTTGCTGGATAAAGTTTTTAGTTTGGTGTGCGGTATCAATTGATGGGATATCTAGACCTTATGTTGGATGAGTTAGAGGCGATGCTTTGGACTAACAATTGCTTAACAAAATTGATTAATTTTATCCACCAAAATCATACTTAAGATGATGTTATATTTTGACCTGATTTGGCTTTCTGCCATTATGTACACGAAACTCAAAATTGGCTGAATGCTTCCAGCATAGCTATAAGCGACAACCCCCAAATTTACAATAGGCTCGGCCGATGGAGGTATCTGGCCGATTTGTCTCGAAAAGTGTATAGTGGAGGTTGGGAAGCCAAAAACACGCAACAATAAAAACGACAGATTTTTAGAAAAAATCAAGAGAATGATGTTGAAACCATTTTTCTCTTTTTAAAATGTTCTAAGGAAATTCGTGCCATACCAACCAAGACATACGTTATGATAAGCATTTATGAAAAAAAGAATAGATAACTTTAGGATATTTTTGTTTTGTTTTTACTTTTCTTAATTTTAGAATCATACGATAACGTTTTGAATATAACGTTATGAAACACATCTTAATTAATTAGCTACAAATATCTGACTATGCATAGATGTCTCTGTATGCTTCTCCTAGAGAGAATAGCGCAATAGACGGAGATGAATGAAAGACACTAATATCAGGTCGTATGTTTTTGAAGTTACATTAACGCCGTGTGTAACATGCGAGAGAACAGTGTAACAGTTCCTCCACCAGTGTAGGTATTCAAATTGAAAGGCGGCAGACAATTGACGGATTTCAGATTGAGATTCTATAATACCCGGCTTCCATTCTGCAACATGCGCCCGTTAAGTCGCTTTTCTAAAGACGCCCGGTAATTGAAACTCGGTTGCCAGTGTATGCGCGCGTATATGAGTGTATGACAGGGCGCTACTGTTGGATTCTGATGCTACGGCAGCCAGCACGTTATCGCTTAGGAGTTTATCGTTGTTGTTAGCTCCCTCCTGCGCCGTTCGAATCGGCTACACTGGGTTTTTAATCTTCCCCATTCAAATTACAAAACAGCATTATTCCACAAACACAGACGGTCCCGTCATTGTATATCTTCGGATGCGAGAATAAAGAGTAAAAAATTGAAGTCTCTTCACGCATGTGTTGGCAATGATGACCAAACAGCGTACGGATCCTTTTTATGTCTGCTCTAAATTGTTCATACAATCGAACAAACGATTACGTCTCTGTAAATTTAAGCAAGAGTACGTACCCAACTAACTAGAAGCTGTATGGAATTCGATTTCAGGTTGTATACAAACACAATGTAACTTGATGCAGTAGTAATGGTAGAATTTATTTGAAATCATAATCAAATTATCAAAAAATACTAAAACTAATTGGTGTTTTTGAAATCTTCTTCTTCTTTTCTTAATCTGATTGCCCAAAGGGCGTCGATTTTGATTATTCCCAACCCTTTATCCATTTCTTCCAAGCACCTCCATCCTTGGCTAAAAAACTGAAGTTTCTTTGTGTTTTACC
This sequence comes from Cetonia aurata, assembly GCA_949128085.1. Classification (NCBI taxonomy): domain Eukaryota; kingdom Metazoa; phylum Arthropoda; class Insecta; order Coleoptera; family Scarabaeidae; genus Cetonia; species Cetonia aurata. Next base: position 9,643,866 of record OX421885.1, read on the forward strand.
TCTTGTCTTCTTTTATTCTTCTATTTGCATGACTTTTTTGCCCTGTCCCACCTTTTCTTTTCTGCCTTCTTCCATTACTCTTTTTTATCTTAGCTTAATAATATGTCCATATCATCTCAATTATTTCGTCTCTATAATAATTGGTTATTGCCCTACTTGTTGTTTGTTACCAACTCTATTTGGTTCCCCCTGCATTTCTTAAAAAAAAATCCGATACAGGGTTTCCAAGTTTTTGCCTACTTAATTTCCGTATTTAATTGCTCAGAATCTATACCTCTTTTTAATCTTGTTTATATTGGTTGCCACGTCCAGTCTAACATCACTGCCGAGGTATTCGTACATCCTTGCTGTTTCTTCCTTAACCTTCTACATTTATGCTTATTCCTTTCTTAGTTTTTCCTTTCTTATGAACAACCGTAGCTCTGGGCTTTGAAGTAGCTATTGATTTTCATTTTTAAACTTCATCTACCCATTAGATATTTTTCAGTTGTATCCGCTATTAAAACTACATTTATTTTATCCAGTTTAAGTGGCTGTAATGTTTAATATCCTATTTGTGTGTCTTTCTGTCTTAAATCTAGCATTTTTCAATAGCCTACTCATAAGTATAGAAAATGGAAGTAGATTCATTGTCTGGGAGTTGCTTTGTTTTACAGCGATTTCGATTTCCAATCGTTTAGGCGTTCTTCCATGTAACTCGATGCAGTAATGACCATAAAATTGATCTGAAATCAAAATCAGATCATCAAAAAACATAACCTCGAAAATATTAGTACTCATTGGCGTCTTTCAAGTCAAAATTGGAATAAATTGCCTTGATTCTATAGACATAGTAGTTACATTATCCATTCATTAGAGACATTAGGAGAAATGTATTCTGTAGAATGATGATAATGCGTGTGTATACAAGTGCATACATTAGTAAAGCAGTAGGTACCTTAAATGTGAAAATTATTGAAACAACAGAACCTATTTACAACAATCACATTCGAATACAAGTGGTCAGACATTTTCATCAACAATTGCGAACAAACATACATTACCTAAAAAAAAAACCCGCTGTGTTTTGTCATGTTGTCACAGCTAGTATATTACAAAATCTCTTATTGACAATACCAGTCTCCTTCTCTGTTACACGATTTGAGTAACATTGAAAATGAAACGTATAAACATCCGGAGTGGACAAAATAGACGGGTACCGGACCACCCAGTGTCATCACAACCAATGTTTGAATAAAAATAAATTTAGCAAACATTAAACAACGTCACGAGCAAGCGAGTAAGTCACATAAAAGTTACGCTCACGAAAATAAAAACGATGATTTCCTTCTCTCTCTATCGCTTATTATAATTCGTCAGATTCGCGCTTTTCTTTATATTTGTGAACCCTTCTGCCCTCCGCCGACCATTATCTTTTACGGCGCTGAGATGACGGATGCGTTGAGAGAAACTCTTTTACTAAAATTCTAAACAAATGCGCCGATAAAATTCCTGCTGCTTATTTGTATAGATCGACGCACGAAATGGGTTTGCTGTCTTTTCGTGAAATTTAGGTTAACTGGAACACATTAAATTTTATTGATTTTGCAAACACCGCGCCGTATTTTAAATATGGTATGGTTTTATTTTAATAACAAACTACATATTCAATGTAAACACGTTTCAATGGGATCAATTTCAAATTCGGCCTAAGATTGACTTCCATCGACTATTCGATTAATGTACATACATCAAAACAGATGCTGCTTTTAATTTAAACACCTTTAAAATTATCTACTTTTAACCGTCTAACACCGACTATAATTGAAGAAAGTTCAAATCATGCATCAAATAAATCAAATGCAACAGCCTCTAACAGTTAGGTACTTTTAAATAGATTTATAAAACGAAATTATTTCTCTGGCGTGCGGGAAAAACAATTAACTCAATAATTCTTAAAACATTTACTTTTAACATTTATTTAATCTGCATCGTTCTTAAGTTCACGTATGAAACAAAATGGCAATATACTTCATTTATATGCTACCTAAACTGTAAATTTACCTTTTGTTGGACAAAGTAAAGTAAGTGTTAAGCGTGATTTAAACTATTTTGTCCCACTCACTAGAAGGAAAAGTAATACAGCAAAACATAGGCTAATATACATCGTAATTCGACAAACACATGCTTTAAAGTAGTTGATTTGATTATTGCACAAGAAAGGTACCTGAATGTCACAGTAAAAAGTATTACAGTAATTTTTACCCCTAGAATGTTGCTATAATTGCAAATAACTAAAGAAACATCTAGCTGTAAAATTACACTAACATAACTAATGCCTTTTATTAAAATTTCAGTTTTCTTCCTGTACAATTACAGTAACACTTTCACATTATGTAATTGCTGGTTGCATTAACTTAGTACAATGTATTTCTATACGTTGTTTTGCTGTTGATACTGAGAGCCTTAGACAGATGATATCACCAATAGTTGACATAGTTTTCGCCGATGGTGCGATGATCAAATCCCCCAGCATAACATGCAGCATATACTAATTACAACAATCGAGAATTGATTATCAACTAACGATTTAATAGTTAGCAATGGCAAATGTAAATTACTACAAATCTACAAGTTATCTGTACTGTATATAGACTATACTGAACAATTATATTACATCCATAGCTGCACAGGTTGCGAAAGTTGTTTTGCGATGACATCGCGGGTATTAGCAAGCATTAGAATACGCGTAATCTTCTATTTTGGCAGCTTCCGAAGTAAAACCACGTACAATATCATTACCTGGCGTAACACACCAAAATAATTTTCATACAGCAAAAACACGTCCTTTGTAATATATTATGTATACATAAACCTGTAGAAACGCATTTAAGCAAGATATGGTACTAACATATCTACATATCTATCCAGCCTACTAGCATCCAATATAGAACTCAAAAAGTCAATCAAGAATATCAAAGCAGACATAACACGAATTTCTAAATACCTAAGTATCGAAAATATGAATACACAGTATAACCTTTAATAATCACCATAATTCCTCCAAAATATTACAAGCCAACATTTATTTGCATTTCAGCTAAAAGATCTGCATATTGGAAAAACATATTACTCGACTCCAGAGTTCTCAGCGGATAGAGTTGTCCATTAATGGTAGGTTTTAATCACAAGGCAGAATTGGTCGGGGTTTGTTCACCATCAGAAACGTTAGAGCTCTGCAATGAAGTCCGAAAAGTGTAAAGTGCTTTTGATCTTAGACAGCCATGCAAGTTATAATTCTGTAGATGCCTTGCAGAAAGCAAAAACCAGTGGCCTCGGACGACGCACCATTAGCAGCCCTGCGACGTATCCTTCTGTGGACCTTTGGAATCGTATTTTAATTTGGAAGTTCGCAATTGGCTAAAGGCCAAATCACTGTTATTCAGTTATTTTCCAATGCTTATTGTAAAGCTACTGCAACCGGAAATGCTCTTAGCGGATTTAAAAAGACAGATATCAATTCCTTCAACCAGGATATATATGTCCGAATCATCAGTACACTACCAGCAATGTGACCGATAAGCCAAATCTTGAAGAAGTCAGAGAGCCAAGTCCTACTGAGGAAATAAGAATCCTACCCGCAGATACTCATAACGCCAATAAAAACCCAGATCAAAATATCTGTGGATATCACAGTCAATAATAATGTTTAAATATTGTATCCGCATTGCCAAAGGTCTCTGCAGATTCATCATTCACACGAAACCCCACCACCCTCCTCTCAACCTAGCTGAAACTAATAAAAAATAAGCGATCAAGCAAAAAGGAAGAAAAAATAACAGTTTATGCCTACAAAACAAACTATAAGAACAGATAGAGAGACACAGGTAGACGAAGATCCAAATCAGACGGACGATGATAAAAAAGCTGACAAAGATGATGATGAAGGCTAGCTGCTTATTCCGCAATGATACCTACAATAGGTCTAGACATGAAGAAACCTGAATAAAGCGTCAGCAGTGTAAAGCATGGGTACACAATGAATGTGCGACGTTTCAAGAAAAACCAAAACATATAGGTATCTATAACGTTTGCAGACACTAAAATAGGTATAAGTTTGAATGTACATCATTTTTGTAATATGAAATATTTTGTATTTTAGAAAGTTTTGCTGTATTTCCAGTCAAATTTGAATAAGTTTTTTAATTAGATTGTGAATTGATCACTTGTTGGCGTTTATGAGTTTTTTTTCAAATAATAAGTTTTCACTTTCTTAGTTTGTCAAAGTTCACAACTCGACAACACTTTAACACACGTGTAGAACTTTAGTTCCAAATAAATATGATGAGTTGAAACTAACTCATATATTGTATCCAACCTGTTATTTATGGAACATTTTTAATGAATAACAAATAAGCCGAAGCAAAAAGTGTGTCATGTTGGGCACAGTTCTTCTATACATGTGGATTAATGTTTAATTTGGCGGTACCTTAAATTTTGGATAAACTAGAAAATGTTGGTTGCTAAAATAGTACTAAGCAACTTAACTTATGGGCTTGCAAATATAACTTGAAATTACATATAATACAAGGTATTGAGCTAAGTATATCAATATGTAAGTATCCATATGCCCAAGCAAAATAATATAAAAAGTTAATAAAGGCAGTCATAAACTAATGTTACACCTATTTAAACTTATATTGCCTAATTCACACGCCGGTCGCTGTGAAACAGAAGATATGGCAACGTTGTGTGGTGTAAATTATTTGCTACGACGTCCGTTAACGTGCTCGTTTAAAAGCGGACACGCACACCGACACAGATAGTAAAATAAAAGGAGACAAAAAATCGAAAATAAAAGAAGGAACACGTCTCATTTAGCCGGCCTGATGAAATTGTTTGTTTAATCTATTCGAACGGATCCGAAAACCGGCCATAAATTTCCGTCGAATCCACAATTGTTCCTACTCCGAGAATATACAAGAATTCGGGCAGTGCAGAATATATCTGTGAATGAACTTTGGCAAGGTGTCCCTTCCGGGTACAGCAAGATTATGAATGAACACCATGCGACCGATTTAGCCTCTGGAACACAGTTATTCATATACTGCAGTTGCCGCCTGCGTTGAGATGAAATCTCCCGATCTTCACCAGTTCAGTGGATAGACCTATTTCTTAATTCGCTCATTTCTTTGTAGATATTTAATTTTGTTATTTGTTTAATTAAATATGTTACGCGTATTTGTCAATTCTTTTTATTAAGAACTTACTTTAGTAACACATTTTTTACGATTTTGTTCAACTATATACCTTGAATTGACTCCTTGGGGCCAAGCATGCTTAAAACTTAGAGGTACTGCACAATATCCAATTTATCCCAGACCAATCATAACCAAGGACATAAACAATTATATAAATATGAATATATCTGTAAATAGCTTTACATGATGCTATCATTTTTAAGCAGAGATGCAATGCTATTACACTGAACCAAAAATGCGTCCTGAAACCATAAAAAAATCATTGTTCACACGAAACAGTGAACTAAAATTTGTCCATGAACGAGTTTATCAAATAAATGAAAAAAAAAATTATTAAATGGCGAAGGAATATATTGGGTAAAAAATTTCATGGTATTAATGAAACCAAAGTCATTGAGAATGAGACGATGACTTGATTGCCTCAATAAAATATGTTATTGTTGTAAAGAACACCAGCTTTGTACTTTTTTTAATGAATGCTGTTCATAATTGTAATAGATTTTATTAATTGTTATACAGTAAACCTGTAATTAAAATAATTAACTTAATAATCGCATTCCGTCCACTCAATTCATTGTTGATAAGCGATCGAGACAACTTTATTTAGCACTTCATTTGGATGGCAATAAAAGTAACATCAGCAAATAATAAAAAAGTTAAATCAAACATTGGTGATCACTGTCCTAAAACGAAGTAGAAACCAATTTAAACTTTGACGTCGGTTTCTTATGACTTTTGTTGCAATTAGTATCGAAAAATGCCAAAATGGTCAGGCTCATAGCCTATTGTTGGCATCACAATTCCAGCAAAAGCAACAAAAGGGGCACAGCACCAAAAACGGACTCGAGTTTCTGTCTACCAGGCGTCAGCAGCGTCACTCCGAATGCAAAACCCACTTTCATCGCTATCGCATTTCTAGCTTTATCCACCGTCATCTGTTAGAGAATCAAGAATTTAGACGTGCGCTCCCTACGGAACACAAGCCAAACTCTCAACCCATAAGATAACCGCAGCATAAGCCGGTAATGCAGTGACAGATTTAGTTTGGGCAATTCATGGATTGTCAGTCCCGTTAGATAGTTCGTGTAAAACTATAACACGCAACTGTGTATGTAGTGATTCCAGAAACGGTTTGCCATGGCGTAATGAAAAGAACGAAATAAAAATGCCTAAATACAATTAGAACCGAAAAATGCCGTCAAACAATTATGGCTAACAGTAGCGAACTTCTAATTGCCAAGAAACATGTGCATTCTGTTTCAAATCTATCATTGGGCAGACCAAATATTTTTGTTATTTATATAATGAAAGTTTTCATTCAATCTATGAATATGGATTATATATATAATCTCCACCCTGAAACTAAAATCATATTATAGGCGTAAATGGAAAACAACTAACTCGATTTTTCATCACAATGAATTTAAAAGATTGTGCACAATCTGCAAGAACCAAACCCATATGCTGTCTGTAAATCAGTCGAATCCTCTATACAATCCCGCCCTAAAGAAGTGTTCAAATTTATTCGCAATAAACAAGGGTCCGCTAGAATAGCAGAGACTCTCTATCATAACGATTTGAAAACTACGAATCCTCAAAGTATTATTAACAGTTTTGATGACTAATTCGCTTCCATATATCAAGGTAGTTCCCCCTATGTCGCCACCAACCAACATACATAGTAACTCTTTACCGTTTACTTTAACTCCAATTGAAGAAACAGATTTATTGGAAATTATTTGCCGAAACGGATACAGCTGGTGATGGCCTAGTGCCTTCCTTTTTGATTGGAAAAACTAAATCTGCATTAGCCAAGTCTCTTATCCTTTTAGTGAATTTATCTATTAAAATGTCTAGATCCCCGACGCTATGGAAACACACAAGAGTCAGTCCTATTCATGAAAAAGGTCCTAGAAACTTCATAGAAAACTATAGGGCTATTTCGATTATTTCAAATTTTGCTAAGATTTATGAAATGTATTATATTCTTGCATTTGCGTAATATTATACCACATATTTCCAACAACCAACATGGAGGAAGATCTGCAACAACTAATTTAGTTAATATAACGCACTATAGGTAGGACGTTATATACACTGATTTTAATAGTGCATTTGATATCATGGTATTTTGCTGCATAAACTCTCAACTTTCGGCACTAGTCTCTGTTATTTTTTTACAATATTTTTGAATGGCAGATGCAACTATGTGTTCTACATTGGTTATCGGTCCTATTTTTTCTATCCTTTCTCTGGCATTCCGCAGGGACCAAATTTGGGAGCCCTGCTTTTTGTGATTTTCATTAACGATCTGCTCATGTACCTTGTAAGCCAAAGCAGGGCAGCTTTGGCTTATGCGGCGTAGAGTGGCGTTCTGGATATAAAGGAAAATTTATATTCTTTATTAAACATTCTACTACAAAGAAAAGTAAGAATATTCGAATATAAAAAATGAATGATAGAGAACTTTTCTACATTTGAATTTTTTGAAAATGTTTATACAATGTACGGCCGAAAGTTTCTGGTAGAGCGCCATAACAGAATTTGAATCTAAAAAATCCGAATATCAATCATTTGAAAACCACTGGATCATAAAGTCTATAAGTAACTTGTGCATGTTTGCAAAAACGCTTATAATTATTTGTTGCTTTTAAAACTTTTTTAAACGTGTTTTTTACCCACGTAAAGCACGTTCGACTAAAATAATCTAACCTGCGCCAAAAATATTTTTTTTTATATCTTATTAATTCTCCAAAAATAGAAAACACAATACCCATGCAACCGCCAACTTCTAACGTTACGAAACTGTCACGCGTTCATTGTTAAAATAGCGCGGCGACGTTTCGAAATGAAACAAAAAGGAAAGCGCAAAACAAAACGGCCGCCTGGTTTCTTGAAAGACTAATTTTAATAAATTTTTCCGGCGACGATATACTACTCTGCCGCTCGACTAAGACCAAGGTTATAGCAATTGAATACCGAAGAACGGAGAGCTGTCGATCAATCAACGGGTGGGATGCAATGAAATGCGTCCAAAAACAAACCCTCGACAAATCTTTTAATGTTCTGTCCTCGCCACTTGATCTCTGTATTTAGATGCATGCGCCAAGACATGCAATAGTAAATAGGAACAGCAGAGTTTACTTGGTGAAGGAATTTATTGTGCCTGCAACACTCCAATAATAATTTTACTGGAAATGCTTTGGCAAGAATCGAATTCACTTAGCAGCATATTATAGATGTAATCGATTGTGACTCCATGTGGAGACATTATAAAAGAAGGTAAATAACATGAGGTCCGTTGAATTTGTGCGACAACACACCCAATTTTATTTACTCTCTTTCATACTATAGATAGTTGTTTAGTGGATTTCTTATGGGTCTAACATAAGACATGCATTATATAGGTGGCAAACAACTGAAAGGTTAAAATAGTAATCAATAAAAGAGATCACATCTGCATACATTCAATTATCCAGTCCACTCCGGATTCTAGATCCTATCGTAGAGCAGTTATTCTCTTAAAGTTCATCAATCAATTTGATGCTGTTAAGATAGCTCAGAATCTTGATCAACAAGGCTCATCTTTCCCAAAGATCATGTACCTGATTTTCATGCCGGCAGGGCAGTGGTCGATGGTATGCTCGACTCTCTTAAAAGCAAAAATGATTGCTTTGGCAGTCTTACGATCAGGTTCGAGTAATTGTTTGGTTCTAACATGATTGGATGAAATGCACTTTGTGGCATGTGGACACCAGAATAATTATTTCCTCTTGATTGGCTGTTTAACCGCTATAGGTGTATGGTATGCCATTAACAGCTTCTGGTCCCTGAAGTAGATTCGCCCATACCTTTTCTCGTGTAAGCTTGCTCTTGCTTTCTCATTTTCCTGATTGAGTACCCAAGTTAGAAATAGATTGTTAGTGATCTCAAACATATTTAGAGCGTTTAAGTTCCAAATAAGTTGGCAGAGTGTTTGCAGAGCCCCCAACACCGCCTGGACCTCACTGAATGGTCTTATTCAAAATCTCTCCATCACATAATCCTGAAAACTGACGATTTGTTAAAAGTTGTAATACTTCCCAACTAATACATTACGGCAGAATATTTCTGTATCCACACCTTAATTGATCTGTAAACCACCACATGTTTGCGTCAATGTGACTTTATTGCACCTCCAGTTCTCTGTAATAAAGAATACACCAATCTAGAGTTACGTGGATGCTATATCCAGCATACTGTCGATAGTGACCGATTCTATGAACTTGTTCACCGTACAGACGTAAGTATGTGGCATTCGATTGACTATATGCTAAAGACAAAATGTAGTTGATCTGGTCTTTTATTTCACAGCAATGCGCAAGGGCGGGAGGTCAAAAAGGGTCCTTAATGCCTCCCGTGATTCAGATGCTTGCAAACATTTGCATGACTGTAACCATTGCCGTGACTCTAGTTGGCTTGTCTCCAGTGTGTGTTCTGTCACCATACTACCGCTCCATAGGTAACAGTTGGATATACTATCGTCACATAAAGCCACATGATTACCTTTGAGGATATTTCCCAAGATATCCTACATTTCCTTCGAATGTCCATAAGGGAAGCCCTACCTTCTAACAAAGTGAGACTACATTGGATTTATATATTCCCTGGCACATAAATTGATCGGCTTGATGACAGCATATACCACTTTTAACATACACCATTCCCTTACATTAATGCCTGGAAACACCTAAATACCTCCGATAATTTTGCAGGTATATGTTGCTTTAATGTTCAGTGCTACTAGATAACTGACTATCGGCATCGGAAATCAACTCCTACTTGATTGAAACTATTACTACCGATTTGAAAATCAATGAACAAATATCTCATGTGAATTTATTGTTATAATACTTGAAAATGAATCGCCTTTGCGGAGATACCTTAGGAAAAAAGGATATTTGCTTCTCTTGAAAAGAAAACATAGACACCTCTTCTGTTTCGCAAAAAAAAGCAATGAATAAATTAACGAGATCATGAATCGGATATTTTCAATCTGCATGAACATATAAGTAGTTAAATATCCATGTAGACATAGGTACAAGGTCCATACTATATCTAGAGAAAAAACAATAATATATGTTTTACTGGAAACATTTACGCCACAGCGCCACCTAACGCAAGAAACTGTGCTGCTTTAGAGAACCATATCCTCATTTTATGCCGTTGTGTCGTGTTTTATGAACGTGTCCTTTACTCTAGCCGGTGTTATGTTCGACAATAAAGGACGAATATGACTTTGGCTGTATTTGTTGCGAATGGACTCCTCGTCTGGCCGTATATAAAATGTATAGAATAATTTATTTGCTCCGTCGACCTTATCATACACATGTATAGCTTTACATGCATACAATATCGAATTTATTCTCTTGTGCTTTATCTGGATGAATATTTGAAGACAGAAATAAAATTAGTATGAAAATAAATAAAGAGCGAAATACATGGTTATAAATAAATTCATTAAATTTTTATGCAGCTTATTCACATAAAAAATACCAATAAATTTTGGCAAATCCAATTAAACTACTGAAGAAACTTTGTCCTTTGGGCCTTTGTACAGAATTTTGTAATAACAATTTCATGCGTAAAAGTGAACCGTTACTCAGTGCGTAAAGTTGTTTTCTATGAACTATAATCATGCATGACATTCAGTTTCGTCGTGTTTGAAAATTATCTTTGTCATCAAGGAATTGATCTAGGATTATATAGGGTAATTTATTGTAGATCTCCACCATGGAATCTTCCTTATAATTGATAGAATTCTCTATCTTTTAATTATAAAGGAGAAAAAAGTATAACCTTAGCAAAGTTGCCAAATTTTGTGTTTGTCGTAAACCCGAAGACAAACTATGGCGTGTCACATAACGCTCGAGGCTTTCTTAGAAAACAAATATAACTCATTTTTTTTTGCTTCTAGCGCCTTTATTTGTTTGTTCAGAGAGAAATGGAACTACATATTTAAAGTCATTTTTGATATCCTCTCCAATAACATAATTAGGATTTTTATGTGACGTTTTATTTTTCTTTTCATTATGAATCTTCTTTTTACGTACGAACGCCGTATTGGATTTTGACAACACCAGAAAGAATCTTTCTTTATTCTAAACATGTATAACATATTGACAAACAAGATTAACAAGAATATATTTTGAAGTTAGAAATAACGCCTCCGTGAAATGTCAAACCGTCAAACGTGTAAATTATCGTTCCTAATAAACAAATAATAAAAAGAAACGAAATGTGTTAAGTATTTCAAGGTTATAGAGATTTTACGTCTCAATTGTAACAACAATGGTAAAAATAACAGAAAATGAAACAATAAATCAACAACAATTGCAGTAAATACTAAATTATATAGATTTTATGATATTTTGAATTGCCGTTCCTATGTTTCTACTGGGAACATCAACTTTATAACCGAAAGTACTTATGTCAAGGAATCTAGCCGGCCATTCAACAACTCCACCATCCTAATCCAGTAATTCGGAGACCCCCGACTTACATCAGGTAGTTTTTCACCATTACCGCTTTGTGCATCGTCTTGTTGCTACATTTATGCTTAAATTAATTGAATTCAATATTCTGGTCTAAAACCAACAGAACTTAGATACGTATGCTCGAAGAATGTTTAAGTATCTTTCCTCATACGATGCTTTTCTAAACACAAATGATCTTATAATACAATTTCCCAAAATGTTCAAATGATTAAACCAAAACGATGTGATCTTCTTATCCTGTTTTATCAGATATTCTGTCCAAACCTCTCTACAAATCTGGAAAGTCGCTATGACGTGGTTATTTCCGTGCTGGATACAATAATTCTGAATATCTTGTATTCGCTATTGTTGTATTTCATTTGATCAACAAAAAATAGTTAATATGTTCTTATTTAATATAAATAGCATAATTACTCAAAGAGTCAGAAAACGAGCTCTTCCTGGTGGTGTCACAATCCTACATGGCGCTCATGGGAAACAAAAAGTTGATAGCAGAAGGAAATGAAAGGTCATATAAACATTTTCGAGAGATATGATATCAAAAATGGCCTAAGTATGGTTTAGTTTTTCTCTGCAAGGCCAAATAAGATGCTAAATACAAAAGAAGAAAATGGATTTTTAAAAATATCTCGGAACGTCATTTGTCAAATGCCCATTTCTATTCGAGTTCATAAATACTTTGCCAACTAAATTTAAACCTTTAATCATAAGCCCCCATGGTGGAATCTGAAAATGAATTAACCTGTAGAATGCAGTGAATTTCAAGAATAAAGACTAAAATTCTTGATTTAACTGATATTAAATTTGAAAATTTACAATAAGAATTAGTGAGAAATTTGTATTCTTACTTCTGTTCATCACGAATGTCGTCATAATTTATGCTTAAAAGAATCAATTACTTTTTGGGTTTGATTATGTAATAAATTAGATATCTTAAAATTAAAATTAGGATTAAGGTGGACCTACTGTGGTTGCCATCTTTCCAAGTCTATTGTGGTTATCATTTCTTTCTCTACTTAACTATCTGCTCTTGACTTACTCGAGCCGAATACTAGAAACTATGTCTTTAACAAGCTATCACAACATGGTGCAGTTTCTTTTTCATCTTGGAAGAATCTACTAAGTGACATCTTCTGTGGTAGGTCAATTGTCTTAGTATTATTTTAATAGTCTTTTGGTCGGTGCACAATACGTATTTTTTTTTTAATTACAACATTGTTCCCTATTCCACTATTCCTTGAATTTACTGCGTGTTATTTTTTTATGTACTTTGCCACTATTGATGTGATAATGGCGGAGAAAAGGTTGTCCCCAAAGAAAAGCACAGACTCATCCAGCCAATTCATCTACCACCTCATTCCCCGTCACGTAGTTAGTATAGTATACCCAAGGTAATAGCCGCAAACCAGTTTGAAATCGATATTTATCCAAATAAATAATTTACGTGTCAACTGACTATATCAGAGAATACGTCCGGTGGTTTCAAAACTCGGTCTGTCTGTCTACCTTCCTGATATAAACATTCTGAAATGGATGTAACTATTAAGGAAAATTACTTGATTAAAACGTAATTATAGTGAGTTATGGGTAATAAAACATTTTTTTTGTTAATAAATTAGTGTATACAAAGTTGCATGGAAACATGTACCATATATAATTATAGGATTAATATTGCAAAAATGGAAAATGAATATTAATAATACATACTAATGGGATTACTAATTATAACAACGTTTGCATTACCACCTATGGATGGCTCGCTGCTGTATGTGAAGTGAGATCCATGTATAAAAAATCTTCGCTCTTCATACATTTGCAGTTTATTAAATTATGCTCCTCATGGTTGGTTTTACACCGACGCGCGACGTTTGTTTAGTATGTGTATGTGAATAAATATATTTAATACTAGTATTAATATTAAATATTCGCCAAGGGTGTATGAATATATCGGATACTCTTAGTGTTAAATGGGGTATTTTCGCAGAATTTGCATATGTTGTGTACATGTATTACTAACACACATTTCATTAAATCTATATATACATACATAAAGATACAGTGTTCATATATGGGCTTTGATTGCGTGTTTCATTAACGAAACGGAAATTGTTTCAATTTATCTTTGCGCAAATTGCATTTACCGAAAGAAAGTTCTCACAATTTTTTTAGTTTCCTATATACTAATTGGCATTGATTGATTATAGTCATTATTTATGCTTGTTATCAGTGAGTAAGATCACAAAATATATAAAACGGGAATAAGAAGATTTTCATTAAGCACCAAATAGATTACCTGAATATTTTTCTCCAAAATTTTACTTTGCTGTAAATTACATAACAAATGGGAAATAAAGTGTCCATTAATTTGTATAAAATAATAAGTACATAGGTAGACGTTATTTTGAGAAAAAGCTCGAAGGACTATCTCAAGGAACACTTTGCACTCATCTTTTTAATACTAATACATATTGCTTATTGATTTTGAACACTTTTCACTAAACTTTGTCATAAAGTGAATTATTTTTCTAAATACAATTTCGATTATGAATAAGTTACATAGAATACTGCAACTACATTAGACAGGTTAAATAAATATTGTTTGATTAATAATTTATAATTAGTTGCCCGTCGATAATCCGAACCCCGGTAGCCGAACATCCGATAATCCTAACGCCCAAAAAACAAGTTTCATAAACGCAAACAAAAACGTAAATTCACCACCATAACCACATAATTGGTATTTAAACTTCATACTAATTATTCTTATTAGTAGCAAAAGTTTCCAAATTATAAATTTTTCCTAAATTAATACATAAATTGGAATTCATTTATATAGCTTTGTGTTTGCAGAAACACACTGCTTTTGAATTCTGATATGTGTGTTTATCCGCATACCAGAACTTCTTGTATCCAATACTCCAATCTTTAACTATTTAACAGTTCGGATTAACAAATATTGGTTAATCCGAACATATTGATAATCCAAACCACCTCCAGTCACAATTAGTTTGGATTCTCGACGACCAACATTGTCGAAAAATATGCTTTCTCTAGATTTCAATTAAGAATGGGGCATCTTTTCAGGCAAAAAAAGCAGTTTCAATTTTTATACCCAAATCATTTTTAATCAAAGATCTTCTTAAGGATTAAGTTAAAATTTCGCACATTTGTGCTCTACTATATAGAAGGTCCTGTAAAGCATGCAGCTACACTTGACCCAACAGTAGTCACTATGAGAGCAAAATGCTCAGAAGTTTGAAGATCTAATTGTTATGTATTTTTACACTAGGGAATCGTTGCAAGTTTCGAGTTTTGTTAAATATTTTCACTGTTAATATATTTGATACCTAACACAATTCAGGCTAAAGAACTTTGTTTATTATTACTATTATTAACAAAGTAAAATGCTCAGTGTGCAACTACTGTAAATTAGTGTTTGTGAGTTGCTATAAATCTCTGTATAAATTTTCATTTTTAGGAAAGCAATTTTATTCGGAGATATTTTCAGGGAGTGTTTTTGTATTAGTCCCTTCTAAAGAATCTTTTATTTCATTTGTGTTAATAATGTTTGTTTATTTCTTCAAAGTTTTTATTTTCTTAAGATAATGCAGTATGTAATAATAGTTTTTAAATAATAATAATAAAAATAGTATTGCAGTGTTGCTATTATGAAACTTATGAGAACTAGTATAAAAATAGATTATGTAGATACAACACTACATTATACAAGTGCTGTCTCAGTCTCAAAATATAATATTTGAAAAATTTATTGACAATATTCAGAATTACTTATTTTTTTCTTTCTTTCGTATTTGAAATATAATTTTCATCTTTAACTAAACATAAAATTTAAAACTAAACATTTCTCCCAAAATCCGAAATTGGATAATCTAGATAGCCCATTGAGTTGCAAACAGCAGCGCTTCAGTAGGAACAACCATTTATTAGAGTTGAAATATGGTCTTTATTTGACGAGTGCACATGGTCCCAATGATTACCAACTATTGTTTGGCCAAAACTAATATAAGCATAGGGAAAATAATAAAGGTGGGGAGTATATAAATCTATACCAACAAAGCAACTATATAGAGTAGTGAATAAATACCATAGGAAACACAAGACAAAAACCCGACGGAAAAGCACGGCGTATTGGACCACGTAGTAAAGAATATTGAAACTAAAATCGTACCTCGCAACATGTGTGACCAGTGCGTAATAAAAACTAAATTATCAGGAATAAAAGAGAACTAGAAATACTTTGAATCAACCCATACAAAATATAGATATTTTATCCTAAACTTCAGAAAATAGGTGGAAGTGTCGTAGAGATACTTTAATAGCTGTCGTCCAACAATAATTGCATGAAACAATTCGAAATATGCAAAACTAATCAGTTAACATCATGGAACCTAACGATAAAAGAAGAAATAAAGCTATTAAAAACAATAATATAGAGTCGATTGAAAATAAGTATGGAAGAAAGACTAGAAATCTTACTAACCTACATTATTAGAAAGTCTTATGCCACAATTTAAAATTAAATAAATAAACATATAGACACATCTCTCTGTAAAAATTCTCATATTACATGAGTTACACTCTTTCTTTAATAAACTGCCTTCTTCCATTGTAGACTCTCCTAACTTAAACACATTTCATCAAAAAATAAAAACTGTATTGCTGAAGCAAGCAAGCTTTTTACTCATTTGATGTATTAATTTGATTATAATTATTAATCATAAATTTTGAGTTGTCCCCTCGTTGTGAACGTGCGTATTCGCTTGTTCGTTTTAATTTAGTATACATAAGCAAATTTTTATCTAATCCTGACAAATATTTTGTAATTATTAATTATTGTAATTTTTATTGAAAATTCGAAAATTGGACTACAATTTTCATATGCCTTTGTAATACCAGTGTTTCAATTCGATCGCTTAAATGACTTAAATCTCTCAAAACCGTTTTCATCCATAATTCCTCACCTTCAAATAGTAAACAAGGTAAGCAGAATAGTGCATTTTTATCGCTTGCTGAAGATTTAAATTCTGAATAAATCTAGCAAGATTTATTTCAATTTTTTCGGCAAACGTCCGTTATCGAACAAATTCGCGATAAAACTCTGCACTGAATTCATATATATTGAAAATTAAAAGAGCAAAAACACCTTTAACACACAAATGTACACTTATTAGCTTGTATAACGTGACGCAAGCGCCCTTGATTATGAAATTATTGCACTGTATAAACATTAACGCATATACGCGAGCACGCGGATACAACCTGTCGGATTGCACTAATGCTGCAACCTATACGATATCGAGGCACACTCCAAAGACCGTCAGCAAAGTTCGTTAGCCGTTCAATGTATATAATTTGGATCGCACTTGCTCTGCAACCAAGCGCTTTTCTTTTCATTTATTTAAGGTATCGCACCAGATACCAAACATTAGGTAACGGTTAGATGTTTAGAAACCCAAGGAAAATAGTATATACGATAGAAGACTTTACACTATAAATAGTCATTTTTTTTCTGTGAGATAGTATACATGTTTAATTTATACTGTCAAAAATGTTACAATTAAGTAATTTTTTCATTTTATACATGAAATATTTTTTTCTATTAATATATTTGGTGATTGCACAAACTGACGTATAGTTCAATGTATATAATTTGGATTGCACTTGCTCTGCAACCAAGCGCTTTTCTTTTCATTTATTTAACGTATCGCACCAGATACCAAACATTAGGTAACGGTTACATGTTTAGAAACCCAAGGAAAATAGTATATACGATAGAAGACTTTACACTATAAATAGTCATTTTTTTTCTGTGAGATAGTATACATGTTTAATTTATAATGTCAAAAATGTTACAATTAAGTAATTTTTTCATTTTATACATGAAATATTTTTTTCTATTAATATATTTGGTGATTGCACAAACTGACGTATTAACTTAATGCTGTATATATTAACTGAAGAAAATGGTTCTTTCATGTAGCCGCAAAGATTATTTCTTTGATTTAAAGAATGCTCTTGGTCTGTGTACAAAAAAGCCAGAAACCAAAAACAAATTACTGAGGACAAACATATAATTACCAGAAAACACATGAACATGGAGATTACATAGGTACATATATACGAATGAACACAACCAACTTGCGCCACTATTTAAAATCGACCAACTCCTAATAAAAAAGAATTAGAATATTTTCGGGGGTCAATTTGTGCTCTCATTTTCATTCTTACATTTTATAGAAAAGTACGTCATTACATTTAACTGTGTTTGTTAATACTTATTCATACGCAAATATGAACGCCAACGACCTTTTTGATACCAAATTCAGACACCTTCAGTTAATCACGGTGTATGTAAATAAAGATGTATTTAAGTATTTGTTATATTTTTTTTTTCAGTTTACGCTATTTTCTTTTCTTTCAATAATTACGAAGTCGCGAACATGACGCCTCTACTGCGCCAGTGAAAGTGGCAGTTTTACTCAGAAAACGGGGGCAACAAATTAGGCGCCAAAACTATTCTACATATTCTACATTATGATCAGAGCTCAAGTTGATTAATTCTATGTGGGAGCGCAAATTGGCTGGTACTTACGAATACAAGTTTTGAAGCAAAAAAGATACAACAAAAAAACTGACAACAGATATAATAGTACACTAAAATTAACAGAATATAAGGGAAATAAGGAACTCAAATTGTATCAACTACCGAAAGAAAATGCAGAAGATACTAAAAAACTAAATATAACTGTAGAAGTCCCCCGTACCGACCGGGACAAATTACTGATCCTGCAATGATGATGTATAGGACTGTAACATGCAGACAATGTAGATATACTTACACGTATATATATTATTCATGTATGTACCTACATACTGTGGAGTAAATTATCAAATAAATCATGTAAAGAGAATAATCCGTTTCTATTACGTAATCTATCCATACGTTTACACACAACATATGCAACTACAAATTATCAAGAATGACCCTCCTGCTGTGTTGCAACCATAAAATTGATAACATTTGTTTCTAATTTGTCAACTGAAAGTGTACGAACTAATACGCATACTCAAACGCAGTAAATAGAATGATTTATAGTGGTTTACTTCGTTCTCGGTATATTATTAATTTACAGTGATTGCTCGACGCCAGTAAGTAGCCTTCGACAATAAAATTCATGTGTCCGAATATACTATTTCATTGTTGTCGCATACGGGGAATGTTTATAAAATATTGAGCTTATAATACCGAATATTAATATTCTACATATGTATGTAGGTATATTTATGTGTCTCCACAGATACATGCTGACCATATTTCTACTACTAGAAAGTCTTGTTCGGTAACACTATTATCATGTAGCAATTTATAACGAGACATTTAAGTAGAAATACCACATCTCTCCTAATGGATTAGCCTAATTCCACACTATCGATATTAGTATATCATTATTAAAATTGAGAAGCAAATTAATCTGCTAGGCGTCCTAAAATAGCGGCAAGAATCTTTTACAGTTCAAGAACTAAATTAATGAATAAAATATTGAAGGTATTTATCCTACCGCTCACTACTAATATTACTACTCAGATGACTAAAACCAGCAAAAAAAGAAAATCATCAAAAGGGTACTTTGGTTATCTAATACTCTAGAATCCAACAAATGTGATATGTTAATTATCCAAACTTGATTAAACATAGCATTTTATTGCTTATTGTTTATTTATTATCAGCGAAACAAAAACAAGGGTACACTTTTACAAAAGGTTTCTTTCATTAAAAATTCTTTACATCGAAAGACGCTGCAGTTTTCAATAGAGTCCACAAATGCTTTATGCGAATAAAAAAATTGCTCTTGTAAGACTAAGATTGTTTGAATCAAAAAATGATTGTTGAAATCCTTGAAAATAAAAGTTGCAACTTTTTTGATTTAAAAAAAAATTATGGTATTAAACAAAGAATAAATTTTGCTTCACCCAAAGAAGGTGGCGTTTTATTTTACTTAAAAATTTTGAAAAAACCTAAAAGAATTTATCAATGAAAGGAAACCGATTTTCTATTTTCCATTTTCTTATGATAAAATATTATCTGTTTCGTTGGCTTATTTTTTGTCTGATGCTTTGACTAGGTCTTGGCAGGCCGTTTCTGGAATCGCTACCTAGTTGCGCGTTCTCGTTTCACACGAACTATGCAGCGAGATTGGCAATCCATGAATTGTCCGAGCAAGATCTGTGACTGTATTACCAGCTCACACTGTGGTTCTTCCCACCCTAAAGGTCATAAAAATGGACGTCAAATTTTAAATTGGTTTCTCCATCGTTTCACACGAACTATGCAGCGAGATTGGCAATCCATGAATTGTCCGAGCAAGATCTGTGACTGTATTACCAGCTCACACTGTGGTTCTTCCCACCCTAAAGGCCATAGAAATGGACGTCAAATTTTAAATTGGTTTCTCCATCGTTTTAAGACAGTAATCAACTAATCACCGACGTCTAATATCATTATTTGCTAATGCTACTTTTAAGTATGTATGAGAAACTGCAAATCATTAATTTTTGGAATATTTACTGCCATTTCTATGTTTGCTTGTTAATGATTAGCATTGTATAGTATACTATGAGAAACGTTTTTTTTTTCACTGTCTGGCTTAGCTCACTTCACTAACGGTGAAAAGAATGTTATTACTATTGACGGATTAGTTCGCGTGACCACCGGGTGTACGGAAATTGCTGATGTTTTGAAAAAATAACCTAAACATCTAAGCCGATACATTAAAAACTTGATTAGGTTCAATTCCGATTATCACTTTACTTCTGGCAGTACCTCCTGACCAATACCCTGGACGATTGCTCGAAGATTCAAATATTAACCGTAAACGAATACCTTCCTGATAATATTGTCGATCGGGTTGATATTTCGAAAACACCTATACGTTAAACCCCACGCTTAACAAGGATAACGATAGCTAGCTTATAAAAATAATTTATCTTTCAGTTGCCCTAAAACAAACCAATAGTCATTACCTTAGTTTTCATGAGAGTCATAAAAGCGTCAAAGAAAACTTGAGAGAAAAGGACAATTCTCACCCTACAAAGGAAATAACCGTTCGAGCAAAGAAAGCAATGTGTAAAAAATTCGTTAAAATTTTGTGCGCTGTTTTCGACCTTCACGTGGCCATATCCAGACATGCCATATTTTATCAAAGCCGCCTATCGACGTTTAATTTTACGTTCTACAGTAATGCAAACAGAGACTATAATAAGTGTGATCCCTTTTACAAGTATATACAACTAACATCTATATACTATAGAACTAATGCTGCCGTACGTAATCAAAAAAAATTCAGGACTGATCGAATTCACCTTCAGCACACAGTCGTTGAGTTTGAAAGAATAACGTAACTGCAATGACATATAAGGATTTTAAGCATTACAGACCTGTGTCGAAAGAAGTTTACGTTATATATATGCATATGCATACATATGCATAATTTCCTTTAATTTAGTTAAAAAAATACATTTATCATCGAAAAATCATCATAACTAGCATCGACTTCTACATAGACTAAAGTTATCAAAACGCAGTGGTACCAATCCACATCTATCGACAGCGGCATATATTTTTAAATAAAATTGTCTAAATATTTTTTCAACCACAAAAATTAATACTAATGTGGTGCCTTAGATTATTTACAGCGCTCGAACTCCTTCACATACTCACCTTCGGCTGGTGCCGGAAACTGAGTCCTCGTCCTGTAAATGACACCTACCGCACTCTAATATAAAGTTTACTTCACAGAAGTAACTACTATAGATAAACATTGCTGCATATGCGCCTTAAAAATTATCTTGATTTGTTTTAAACAAAACTCAGTTTCTTAGTCGTTGTGTAGTTCGCTCATAAAGAGGATTAGAATTTATAAAATATTACTAATATTTGTAATAGAGTAACTTGCCGCGTATTTGTGTGATATGATATCACGCATGATATATCTACATATTTTTATCAATAGAAGACACAATAATGTTCTTATTTTTTTTTTTATTTCACATATTTTACTCATTTCACATAGATATGATCAATATAAATTTCTATTTCCTCTTTCCCAAATTTCATTACCAGATTTTCATAAATAGCTGCATTTTTATAAATTAAGTTTGAGCTTTCACATTTACTTATCCTGTAAAATTGAATGGATGTTAGATACGCCATTACACGTACGTTATTAATTTAAAGCAGTACACTTTCAGTCTTTAAGTAAATTTCGAGTACCTTAGCCTTTTAGAAACAACACCAAAAAGTTCAGCATCTAAAATTTGCCACAATTCTTATTGTTTATTCATTTTGAATTCGAATAGTTGCATAAATAACGTTTGAAGCTAAAAGTAAATTTCACTTGGAGAAACTCCAATAAACGACTAAGGCAGAATTCTTCGGGAATCTCAACTCCTCAATCATAGTGGAATGGCCATTCATAATCCCAACTTCATGCAAAATCTGCAGAACGCACACTAGTAGAAGACTAATACCGGCAAATCGCGGCAACATTTCAACACTTTGTTGACAATGCGTTCACCATAAAGAATCGAAGTTAATTAAGTTTGACTTCAAAGCCCGTTGACAATCGGCTCTAGCCTTAAAATAGCAAAAGCAGCACGACGACGACGGCCGCCTTTACTAATCCCGTCCCTTGGTCCCGCGCGCCACGCAACTTCCGGCAGGCGCGTTGCCAACACTGACAATGGATATCCCTGCGGAACCCACGTGCTTATGCGTACGATGTGAGAGATCGCGCGCTGCCGTTCAAATAAACGAACAGAATCCAACCAGCGTAGCGGCGAGAATGTGAATCGAACAACCGCAAACAATGGGCCACTTCATCGACGTGTTTCATAATAACGGGGACGATTTGTTGCGTAACACGGCACACACGAAACTGACATGGACGAGCGAGGAACAGAGAAGGACCAAGTGGCGAGAAAAAGAGAAGAACGGAAAATAAAAGAAATAACATGCGGTGGTTAATAATAGACGGCCTGTTGTCGATGAGGAAATGTGCATTTCATTCATGATTTATAGTGAAAGACTCTCAAAACTGTGAATAGAAATTAAAATTAGATCTTTTATTAATATAGTTCCGTGAGTGAGTATGCGTGTTATCCAGGACAAGGGATCGTAAATTTTTTAAGTCTTACTTTTAAACGCTTTTATTTTTATTTTACCAGAAGAACTTCATTCGGTAGTAAGTACATAAAATCTTACCAACAATGCGCTCTCACAATGTTTACATTTGTTGATGTATTTAATTTGAAGTTTAGATATCTAATCGGTTTCACGTAGTATTTACAGTGTATATGAATATAATCCAAGTGAAGTATTTTAGGCAACCAAACGAGCGCTTGTAAGGTTTATTAAATTGCTTTATAATTAAATGCCTGCATATAATATCCACTAATTTACAAAGCGTAAAGAAAAATAATAAATAAATAATTACCAACAATTCTGTCGTCACTAAAATTAAGAAACACTCCCTCTGGTAAAGTATCCCAACATATTTATTGCACCTCAATATTTCCGTTTTAATCTAACTCTAATATTTAGCTCGCAAGTTACGCTTTTTTCATCACCTTTATTTCCAAATAGTGAAAAACATTAAGGACATTATAAATCGAATATATAATTACGGGTTTTTATTTTTTGTGAGATCCGTCTCTCTACTTTTTGTACTTAATTTCTGTTATAAATATAAGCACCCCTGTCAGTCCTAAATTTGTGGTAGGTCGCAGTCATCATAAGTTGACGTGAAAGTGAAAAGCCACTTTCTCTGCGACCTAAGTCGGTTAACAGCAGTATTTCTATACCCCAGACACCTTATTTTGCCCATTACTGGTTCCTACTCTCTCTTTTCATATGGCTAATACCCATGACCTCTTTCCAAGACCCTTGGGTTTAACAGTAGTTAAATTCCTTTCAAGAATTTAGCATGGATGCCTTGGGCTGGGTCCCTGTGTTTTCACTATGGAATGCCATTTAAACACTCCTACAGTGCATATTTTCCTCTTAAATTGCAAGAAATTCATGTTACCAATTTGAACAATGACAGTTACGAATTATTCTTGAATCTGATCCATCTGATCTTAATTCAATAATTTTTTTTTTTTTGAGATGACGTTTGTTTACTACCGACATCGGCAAACATGTAAATTGAGGCCGCATCGAACACTGGCCGTCCGAAATTTTATTGCTCGGAGTGTTCCTTCAAATAGTCTTTCGCATCCCCACCAGCCTAGTTACATCAATAGTTTGGTGGAGATGGGAAAAACTGTATGAAGAAATATTCCGAGCAATAAAATTTCGAACGTCGAGAGTTCGAAGCGTCCTCAATTCACATTCCTGGACATCAGTACTACAGACGTTACCTCGCTCGAACTGGGTTTCTTCAAGATCTACGACAGTCCTGCTTCGTGTGGTCTTTTTTTTTCGATACTCTTTCTATTGCCCTTAGTGAATTGGCTTACGTCTCTCACCTGGGGTTTTACTTTTCTCCCTTCATTTGGACTCCGACTTAGTGATAGGTTTTTACAGCGACTAAACAATCTCGTGGTTTGTGGACTCGCTGGTCAATTGATAAGCAACAAGAATTCCCTTTCCAATTCTGGTTTCCGCTGTATTGAGAGACTTATTACTCTGGATAGAGATCCTTTAACAAGGTGCTTTTCATCCGGGCCCGATGAAACGTCTTTCTTTTTAATGAGATTGGTGATTTTTCCTGTCTTCCTTTCTTGTCCCGGCTTAAGACTGGCATTGGCGGAGTTTAATTATGATTAACTCAACTATTTATTAAACTGAAACAATCGCAAAAACAAAGAGTGATTTTTTAAAAAGTATTTACTTTAATTGGACTAGTTAAGTATCCATAATTATCGTTAGTTGTTTCGAGTATAGATAGCACATGATACAAATGTACCAAACACTGGTTTCAAGTGCAAGTTTGCAAACTTTTTTCAGGAAATATTTTCGTAATTCGTCAATAGCTTCATGTACATAAGAATTCTAAAAAACAGAGTTGTGAATTTGGACACCTTCAATATTACCTTATGAAAATATTCTGTTCTCACAGATAACCTGTAATATAAATTAGTTATTGCGGTATAGACTACATAGCAGCATTGTGTCTGATGCGTAGCACAATTTAATATATTATATATATTTATTTGTGACTGCATTTGCTGACTTACGCTGCAGTCGTTTCGAGGGTAGATAGTTTTGGCTAGTGTTCCTTAGGGAGCGCACATCTAAACTCTTGGCTCTTTAGTAGGCAATCGCGCATAAAGCTTGAGACGCGATAGTGATGAAAGTAACCCACCCATGCTACTATTATTTTGTGACTACTTTCTGTTTTATAATTTGGGCCCATATCAAAGTCCATAATATTTTCACCACTTACCCAATCTCTGTAGTAACTCTGATGTTTGCAAAACCATCGCAAGCTCTTTTAATTTACTACATTCCTTTAGACAACACCCCGAAGAACTGGTTATTCAACGCTCAAAATAAGTTATAAATAAATGAAACACGGTCATATAAATCTTATATAACATCTCTCAAACTCATCTAGTAATTGATTTCATGGACTAAATGTATAAGGAGCAATACTTTTACCCATTAAATAGGCACTTGCCTAAATCTGCTCTTGAGTTTATTCACATGTAAACCGTAATCCTGGTTTATATTTACGACATCAGTACAGTTACAAATTTTATATTAGCAAATACGTTTGCTCTGAACTACATTCGGCATTGGAGTTTTCTTTTAGCTCTATAATAAACATCATAATTTATGTCGGCAAAAAATAGTAAGTTAACTGCTTAAAAACATTCAAACGTATGTCAATTGAAGCATGCATACTATAGGTATATGGTTTTCTTTATATATACGTGTCTATGTATGTAGATACAGGTATTTAAATAAAGATAACACTTAATTCATAGCAGCACCTATACAGGATTTTTTCATTATATGGGACTATACATACTTAGATATTTATGTATGTACTTACATAATATAACATCTCGAAAACTTTTCTTAAAATTTATTTATAGTTTAACGTTAGCTGGGTTACATAAATTTCACAAATAAATTACGGCCATTACCCATTATCGACACTGTAAATAACCAAAAGCGCGCCACGGACTTTCATCAGCAGTATAACCGCATTATCAATACATCAAATTAGGAACGTCATTTAGTCGGACGAGAAGTGTGGCGGTGAAGAGAAAAAAGAGGGGAGAGAGGGAGAAGAGAGACATACTTTCGAATGGATGCTCGTTCGACTCACCGTCACGTGATTAATTCGAAGCAATTCTCGACCAGATTCATATAATTACAAAGGTCGGCAACATCTCGGATATGCTTATTTAAATAATTATTTCATTTATGTAATTCATCTTCGGAAGATACGAGGGAAGGCATCAGATGCGCCACTGGCCATGCGGTGAAAGGTGCACTACAGTTGAATGTGATTTAGAAAGTCTGCTGTTTATATGAATGTACGCTACTATAACAAAACCGCTTAATTTTTAATAAAATATTAAAATGTGGACCTTTTAGGGTTTCTAGCAACATTAAAAGATAATAGGTCCACTGAAATTTGAATTGCAAATATTATAACTTTATTATTTTATTTTGAAACAGGTATAAATCTTGCGGTTAATAATGAAAAATGATATCCTGCAAGTGACTCCATCTACTTATTTGGCATGCTAACATTCTTTCCCTAAAGTTTTCAATGACAATTTCGCAGACATTCTGTCTAATTTCTCCAAAAGTTGAAGTTGTTCAATTATTTGAGTATTGTTAGCGTAAATCCTTTCCTTTAACAATCCCCACTGAAAATAATCTAGTGGTGTGAGCTCGCATCATCTACGCGGTCGATTAACGTCAGATCTTCGCGAAAATATTCGATTGCCAAATCTTTATATTGAAATTCTTCGTACACAGTCACTTTGTCGCCATACAACGTCACCCCATATTCTTTAATTCTGCTTGTTCACAAATTCATAATTTTAAAATGAGCTTCGTCGCTAGTCATTTTCTTTCCGTCTTTCTAAGGCCCAATTAACAAACATACGACGTGATTCATGATCATTTGGTTTCAATGCTTACGTTAACGATATCTTATAAGCGTTTTATTTATTTATTATTATTATTATTATTAAAATGCTTTTATACGCAGGTCATTTTCAACCATTTTAACCACCGCTTGTTATTTCATTTACTGGGTGAAATATGTTTTCCAACGGTTGAGCAAAGGTTGAATTCTGAAAGATAGTAAGTACAGCAGAATTCATATCTATGTATCGCTAATATCAACAATAATGTTCATTAATTGATAGAACTATAAAATTAACAAGTCCACAATACAGATCAGGAATATATAACAATGTTAAAAACATATTACTACATAATGATTACCCTTACAAACTTATAGATAAAATATTTAGAAGCAGGTTACACAAGTATTATAATAACAATAGGAACACAACAAATAGTAAAAAAGATAATAATGATCACACATATGTTTCAATACCATACATTAAAAATCTATCAGAAAAAATTAATAACATTTTGTCACCACACAAATTAAAAATAGCACACAAAAATTATAATAATTTAAACTGCTACTTCACCAAATTGAAAGATAAAGTTCCCCATAACAAACAAACGCATGTAGTTTACAAAATCCCATGCAATAATTGCAAAGGTGTATACATCGGGCAAACTATGCAACATCTTTCTGAAAGACTTAATGGCCATAAATACTCCAAAAACAGCACAGCCCTAAAAAAACACGTAATCAATACAAAACACACATTTAATTTCAATAATACCTCTATATTAGCTAAAGAAAAAAATTACAAAATCAGAAGCATGTTAGAGCTCATACACATAAAACAAAATAATGATGCAATCAATGATAGAGTTGAAATCCAAAAGTTGTCAGTTATTTATAATTCGATACTGTAATTACCTTAAGAACAGACCTGGTATACCTTCGTTCCGTGCATT
This sequence comes from Cetonia aurata, assembly GCA_949128085.1. Lineage (NCBI taxonomy): Eukaryota > Metazoa > Arthropoda > Insecta > Coleoptera > Scarabaeidae > Cetonia > Cetonia aurata. Next base: position 9,671,729 of record OX421885.1, read on the forward strand.
GCATTTGTAGTTAAGATAAATAATATTGTAAAAACTTGTTTGTTTGTAAAGCTGGTTTTACACTTGTCAATTTACTGATCAATTTCTAGAACTTAAGCGACTTGACGTCGGTTAGGTTTTTACATCTGTCAATTTCAAGTTCAATTTTAAGTTCAATTTCTAGTTGAAGTCCTCTTCAATTTCAAGTTGATAGCTCGTGACTTTACATTTATCAATAAATACATCAATTTTAAGAACTTGGCCAAGTTCTACAAATTGATGAATTACAACATGTTCTATTTTTCCATCAATTTTTCTTCAAGTTTTTAGTAACTTTAGTAATTGGTTGGTGTAGGGTATGTAGGTTGTAGATCCTGTCAGTGCTTAACTTATCTATGCTTACTATTATTATTAACAAGCAACAAATTATGGAGGATATAATTAGGTACTCACAATTTATTGTCAGCATCCACCAAAGCATCAAAAACACTATAAAAAATGATAATATCCCTGTTGTGACAAAGTGGTACCACCCCGAACGTGAAAAACGAGACTAGCCAATTTTAATTTCCCGATTTCAAGTTCAATTTATTGATAAATGTAATACGGCAGCAAGTTCTCTTTTAAGAACTAGATATTGATCTTCATGAAGATCCTAATCTTTATTGACAAGTGTAAAACGGCAACAAGTTCTAGTTTAAGAACTACAAATTGAACTATTTTAAGATCTAGAAATTGATATAGAAATTGACAAGTGTAAAACCAGCTTAAAGGCTAAACTTGTCTTTTCGATAATATTAAATTCATTCTGCGTTAAATATACAAACACACAAGTCGCATTTAAAATCTTTATTGTAAATTAATATAATAAATATAAATAGCACAAATGGTTTACAAATTTAGCAATAGAAAAAAAAAAAGTAATAATTTAAATACTAATTAAGGATTATAATTCAAAAAAATGTAAATCGGATTTTTTCGGTTTAGAATAATGGTTTAGGTAAGCATCACGTATATGTAAAAAATATAGCTCACACTAATTTAAATATATTATAGTTTTTTCTGAAGAAGGCAATATATATTGCCGAAACGTAAAAAGAATGTAGTTTTATTTTGAACTCATTTTATCGTCACTAATACCAAGAAAATGAATTAAGTTTTGCTAATATCAACTATACTATTACAAATATTGTAACTCACCTGGAACTTAAAATACGGGAAAATAGGGCGGGAATTCAGTTAACAAAGACTGACTATAAGAAATAAAACGCCGATCGACAGGAAGAGATGGGCTACTAATTTAAAATTAAATTCGTTAGGCGGAATTAATAGTTTTGTACGTATTTAGAACTGGAATATTTAAAAAGTATGGGACTATTTGGAGTTTAAAAAATGATACATAGGCAGCCATACTGGCAATCTAGGCAAGTGTGTATTTTTAAGAAATGCGTGCGCAATACATTTCGGTTACACTTCAATCGCATTATATTTAGGTGACGACAGGCAATCATCGTGCGTTGAGATGTCGAAATGGTCCCGAAGTGCGTTCTTAAAGAGTCGTTGAAATATGAAAAATATTAAGTAAATAATCAGAACGGGGAATGCGCAAAAAGGAAGTAGAAATGAACCATAGGATTGTCATCATCATCAAAGGGACGGGCGCCGCTAATTTTAAAGATCTTTTGATATCCGGCTGCGTCAAAATAAATTTTATTCGAACACCTGCCATAAAAACGTATTTTTTTTTTGTGCTGCTAAACAGAGCTGTTTATCAGATACCGTAAGCTCATTATACAATAATACTATGAAAATATTAAGCTTGTTATTTTATTTTTATGTGAAGCTTTGAGTGAGCGAACCATAAATTAAAATAACATGTCTTGAACAGTTATTTTCATATCTTAGGAGGCAAAAATGCAATGCCGTCTATACATTTTAATAGTCGATCAAAACTTAATCCCTATAACTTGTTAGTGGACGTCAAGTTTTCTGTTATAATTTATGCATGTATTTTTAACGACATTTGGTACAAAATTATGCATATGGTATTTAAATACAAAAACTACAAAAATTTTAATTTCCGGTGCGTGGATGACAAGACAAACCTATGTCACGTTGTTAGGTAGCCGAGATATGTGTCTCCTAACAGATATGTTAATTGGAAGAGTTTTTTTATTAATAAAGTTAACACACAAATATAGATACATTATAAGTAGAGTTGGGATTTCAGTCTCCTTCAATCATTCGCCGTAAAGATTTTGTTGCTCGAAATGTCCTTCACAATCTCTTGCGTCCCCCCCAATTAGGCGAGTAGGCATAGGCAGGCGAAGATCTTGGTAGTAATCTGCATTCTATCAATATATAAGTGCATGTGAATAAAGATATCTTGCTTTAACTGTTGATTTCATTTTCGATTAAAAATTTATTATAAAGTTTATTATTATCCGTGTTTGACAATGAAATGTGCAAATATAGCTCTAAAATTTTTTGTTATTTTATCTGTATCGAGGAAGGCATCGTCAGGGATGGATGGTATTCCTTGTGATATAATGAGACATGTTGCTGAATTTATAGCTTCTCCACTTGCACTTATTGTTAATAAGTCATTGTCTGATGGTGTGTTTCCGGCCATTCTTAAAGCTGCAAGGGTGGTACCGGTCTATAAAAAGGGAGACAGGCAATTGGCTTCTAACTATAGACCGATATCAATTCTCTCTTGCTTCTCAAAAGTTTTTGAAAAAATAGTCTTTTCGCGTATTATAGCATTCTTAAATAAATTTAATATTTTATCACCAAGTCAGTTCGGTTTTGTTGAGTCGCGATCAACTCAGAGTGCACTTTTTCGCACTCTTGATCTTGTTTATGAGCTTTTGGAGGCCGGTGATAGGGTTGGGGGATTGTTTTTCGATTTGACTCAGGCCTTTGATAGTGTGAACCATAGTCTTTTGCTGCGTAAACTATCTCATTACGGTTTGAGGGGACGCTGTCATCAATGGATTGAATCCTATTTAAGTGGACGCACGCAATGTGTCTCGATATGTGCGGGTGGTCGTAATTATTGCTCCTCCGTCTCGCATGTGTCACGGGGTGTACCTCAGGGATCTATTTTGGGGCCACTGTTGTTCATTTTGTTTGTCAATGACTTGAACAACTTATTCCCTGCCCGAGTTCTCTGTCAGTTCGCGGATGACACTACTGTGGTGGTGTCGGGGGGTGACGATAGTGGTGTTTCTTCGGTTGGTAATGCGTTTGCCCATGCGATGTCGACTTGGTGTGATGGAAATGGTTTAGTTCTTAATCAGGGTAAAACATCCTTTGTGCAGTTTAATACCACTAGACGTGTAGTGGATTCTTCACCACTTATTCGTGTCCATGGTGTGACAATACCCGTTGTACCCAACACTAAGTTTTTGGGCTGCCGGGTAGACTCCTCCCTCAATTGGAGTCACCATATTTCTGAACTGTGCTCCAAACTATGTTCGTTGAATTATGCCTTGTACAGGCTTAGAGACTGTGCCAGCATTGATGCACTCTTAATGTTTTATCATGCGCATATTGCATCTCGTTTGCGTTATGGCATTATTTTCTGGGGCCAGTCTTCGGACTTTAATCGTTGTTTCATTATGCAGAAACGTTTGTTAAGAACAGTGCTCTCGATGCGGAGGACCGATTCTTGTCGACCTCTTTTTAAAAAGTATGGCATTATGACCCTTCCGTCATTATTTTTATATGAATGTGCTATATATGCAAAAAAGCACAACGCCTATTTTACGTGCAATAACGATATTAATAAGGTTTATGATACTCGCGGCAAACACAATTATTCAATACCAACTCACAAATCAAGTCGTTACGAGAAGGGTCCCAAGTATGTCTGTATAAAAATATTTAATAAATTGTCGCATGAACTACGCTCGTTAGATATGTTTAGATATAAAAGAGCGGTAAAAGAGCATTTTACAGAACAATGTTACTATAACATATCAGAGTTTTTAAATTGAATGTGTGTGGCTACTGCTTGAATCTCAGTTATCCAATGTTTATTTAATTAGTATTGTTAATGTTCATTTATGTATTGTATTGTGCTATTTCGTTGATTTTGTGACAAAACCGATATCTTTTACAGATACTATGGTGAATAAAGGCTATTATTATTATTATTATTATAAACAAGTTTATATCTGTTTTGGATAAATATGTCGACTTGGGTAAATTAAAAGATATTTCTGACAGACAACAAAAATGATGATCATTGCTGCTTTCTAGAATATACTCCAGACAAAATAAACAAATATATTAGTTTCTTATAACATCGAGAGAAGATTTTTACAACAAAAAATGTCATTCCAAGATAATCGGCGAAGATTTACATTTGAAAATTTCTTTAGTACTTGTGATTTGTTTTTTTTTTTTTTTTAGCTTTATTATGTAGCCCAGTAACTGTTAAATTTTGATTTTGCGAAATATTGTGTCCGATTATTAACTAACTATTCGTCATCTATATTTTCTTGTTCGTTATAACATGGTTGACATTCAACCCATTATCAGTAATACCAGCATTTTTCATTTTATTTAAGTGATATTTATCATATTTACTGACGAGTGGTGTTCCATTAATGCTATACATACGGGGTTGTCATAAAGTGAGGGTTAACTAAATAATAAGTAAAGGGTTAAAACATTAAAGTTTTATATAATTTTAAGAAAACAATTAATAGCAAAAAGTAAATGGAATCTAGTTGCTTTTGGATTTGGACTTTACTATTTTATGGCAAACAAAAGACTTGTCGTGTCAACTGCTGATATAAGTGTCAAGTTAATCATCGCGATTTAGAGAATTGTTTTTAAAATAAAACTCACATAAACGTCCATTAAAACGACTTAAACTATCAGAACATGGATCTACAAACAAGAATTGATTTAGTTCAATGTTATTACGAGTGCGGTAGAAATTACACTGTTGGATTACGAAAGTTTCGTATGAAAATCAGGTAAAGATTAGGGCCCTGTCGCATGAAAGCGTACCGTAATTTTATTAATAAATTTGAAAGAACAGAGTCTGTAACTAATCTACCAAGATCAGGAAGTCCAAGTTGCAGAAATTCCTCAGGCAAATCAAAATATAATCGTAAATAAAACAATGTTTACGTAAAATCCTAGAAATGTATCCCTACAAACTGAAACTGCTTTTTGAATTAGAGGATGTAGATTTTCCTACCAGGTGTGATTTTTCTTTACCAATATTGGCTCAGATGGAAATTGAACCCGAATGGTTATCCCGTATTTTATGGACAGATTTCTCTCAAATGGTAGAGTCGATACTCAAAACTGTCGAATATGGTCGACATATAATCTACGTTCAGATCGTTCAGGAAGGTTTGGTGCGGTTTCACTGCTCTTTACCATTGGACCATACTTCTTTGAGGAGATACAGAATATGTAAGAGTTACTGGTGAACAATACCTGCAAATGTTATTATTATTATACCATTCTACGGATACAAGACGAGCATGAAGGAATTGAAAACGTCATCTTCATGCTGGATAGAACACCTCCGTATATTTACCGAGCAGTTAAAGAATTGCTAACTGTTGTTTTTTTCAAGATCGTGTTGTAAGCAGATATTTTCTAAATCCATTGCCTCCAAGATTGCCTGATCTTTCTTTCACATACTATTGTTAACTTAGTTTCTTAAAAATACATAATAAGCTGGAATATGTCCTTACTTTATGATGACTTTGTTTATATCCACCAGATGGTGTACAAACTCAACAGTTTCTTAGTTAGAGATTTTCCTAAGTGACCTTGTTGATTCAAAATAAATTTGGGTTCTCCATTTGGACAGGTATCGTAGTTGAAAACCATCGAATTAACAACATTTTTAGTGGTGAAAAGAAGAAATGGACTACTCGTAATTAAGAAACAATGATCATACGGATGACAACTCCACAAAAACTGTTCAAGACAACAATGTTGAGAATAATTTCTATTAATTCTTCATTGCCAATAATATTTCAACACATATTTTGGCTCCATCAGGGCAGACTACAATGAAAGAACGTATTTATGTGTATAAAAGCTTAGCGAATGTCACATTCTAAGTATCGCTTAAGGTTTCACCAAACTTAAGGTGTCGGTGCGTGTATATTTTACTAAGGCCTTCCGTACCTCTCTCTTGAAATTAATTGAATTAGAATATTTATTCATGAACCAGGTTTCCAAAAACAAGGTGCTTTCAAAGAAACCGTTCAGTTTTGATGCTTCAGGTTAACAGAATTAGTGCTAAACGCAGTGGCTGTAGAATTGTTCTTCACATCTCTTTTATGGACAGAAAGTATATTCTTTTGATTTTTGGAACGTCTGGCCTATGTAACACGAAGGAACATTGAACATTACATTGAATGTAATAAATAACATTGACTCTATTTAAGAAATAATAAACTATTTTTTTAATGGGATAAGAGACAGTAAACTAGGATTACATTTCAACAAGTTCATTCATTTAGAAGTTACAAAAATCAACGTTGTGTTTCGATTACGGATAGTAGTTGCATAAGTGGAGGAGTTACATGACATGCCGAGGTGAATACAAAAGTCTACTGATCAAAGAGGGGGGATAATAATTATTGGATTTCAATATTTTGTTTACAACGTCTAAGTTCTTTCTTTAGAACAATGAATGGCTTATGTTCGTTCAAGATGGAAAGGTTTCAAATTGACGTAACAACCGAAGTTGGTGGCTATCCTATACCAATCTACCATAATCGTGTTGTCAGAGTTCTTGATAAGCAGCGTGTTTAGTGGAAGAAGGAAAAACAATTATTAGCTTCATATTCGACAGTAAAATTAAGATGTTGGTTGAAATTATTAAAGATATTGATCAATTAATTAATGAATTTTGTCTATAACCCAACATCAGCAACATATTAAAAAATTATAGAAAATTGAAAGTCAGTGGCGTTATTTACATAGTAAAGTAGAGTATTTATATCGTTTTAATTGTCAGCCAAACTAGGACTTCTAGTGTCACCCATGGGGCAACTAATGGTTTGGGCATAAAGCACATTTATAAAAGGGATATAGGTGGATTTAAACAAAACAGAATAATCTTCAAATCAAAAGTTTAGGAATAGCAGTGTTAAGAAGCCAAATGAAGGTAAGTTGTCAGATAAAACAGTAATCACTAGATCAAAAAAGATGGCAGAAAAAGAGGCACCGTTAAATGATACTAGAACGTGGTTGGGAGGTAATTTAAAATTATTAAGTAATTCACTTAAATGAAAACTGTGTTTGAAGATGTTGTGAGGCTTAAACGCAGTATCAATGACCTTACCCGTAAAGTTAGACGACTGTTGTGTGGGTGAATTCACACATAAAATGATAGGTCTAAGGGAATAGAGACTATTTGTACCATAAAATTTAGAAGGAATACCAGTACCTATATGATATGAACAATTTGTTCTGTTGTTCTGAGATGAAACCATAACTTTTCAATTTTCTGATTAAGGCATTATTAAATCTCTCAATTTTTGAGATAGGATCTTTATTACGCTGACAATTCGTTCACATTCACCGTGCGTATAAAACAAATTTAGCAGATCATTATTCGGATATTCTTCAATATTCTCAATTATTAACTGTATTTCATAGAATTAGCAAAATAGAATTGTACTGCTTTGACATAAAATCAAAAACTGTCAAGTCACTTGTTCTAATTCCTCTTATAATCAATGCTTACTGAATACGATTTTGTAGTTTTATTAGATTTTAGTAAAAAAATATGGAATAACAAGAAAACCGTTGTAAATAGGTATAGGGAAAGTCATAGCGAATCGATGCAGAATTAAATTCTGCATCTGATCATCCAATAATATACAGGCTGTTCCATTTGAAAAAAAGAACTTTTTCAACTTTGAAGATTTTGTAATTGGTCATGCAGTTTTGGACACCCTGTATGCGACAAATCAATTGTCAATATGAATTTCGAAAGTGTCATTCTTGTGCTTCCATCTACCCTAGAAGTGTTTATTACCAGTCGAAAATGGGCAAAAGATTCTGTGTTGCAAATAACGCTACATCTTTCAAAATTTTCAAAAAAATCAAGATATCTAAGTAGCAGTTGAAAATAGGTATAGGGAAACCTATTAGAACTCATCATAAAATTTTCTCAGGAATTTAAACATGAAATAATATACAGGATGTTCTATTTAAAATAAGAAAGTTTATGGCGACTTCCGGTATAACCGGAAGTGGTAAGACCCTGAAAATATTTTAAAATGAAAGAGAATCTTGAATAGTCCCGGATTTCAAAAATTCAGAGTTCCAGGTTTTTACTAACCTCGGAAACTTCTAACGAACGGCTGCCGTGGAAAACCCTGTATAATTTAAAGGCGTAAGCACATACGATTTTGTACCGCATTATATGTAATACATACAAAGCGCGATACAAGAAGTTTTTTGTCAACGTGATATTCATTTCAGATTAATGAATACACAACATTTATCATTGCAAATTTTTCTTTGGATTACAAATCATAATAACATGTACCACTCGTACACGCAATAACTTTTAAGTATTAAAGTTAACATTACATAAATTAATAATAAAAGTTAGCCGCAGAAATTTTTAGATTGTTAACTCGACCACACGTGTTATATTGTTGCAAAAACTGTTGAAACAAGATGTTCATTTATCTCAGAGTAAACATTCTAGAATTCAGAAACCGCATATCATTAAAAATATCTTCAATGTTTAGCAGCCTGAAATAAACAAAAAAGAATCTACATTCATCCAAGGTGGTGGCATTCGCATATAGAACAGGGAGTGCGGTAGCGACAATGCTCCCTGTCAATAGCTAATGCACTAAGTCATTAATCACGGGTCGCGAGAGCTGACACCGGAGCTCCGACCCGAGATAGCTCCCATCTGCCGATAATCACTTTCGCGTTATCTACCCTGTCTCTGCTGTTCCTCTCTCCTCGGCTGCCTGCACACGGCGGCGCTCGGTTCGGCTTCCTCAATCACCTCGGCGCTGACAGAACGGGCGCGGAAAAAGTGCACCGCAAGACGTAAGAACAGGCCAACCGAAAAGACAGCGCAGAAATTAAATGCCTCGTGCGATCATCGTTAACGGTTAAAAAAAAATCGGCTTCCTTTTTCAATGCTTTTCGCGTGTTCATCCCGAACTAGACGAGGTTTAAACTTCCGCATTAACAACTACATGTTTTATTGCGTGCAGGCGCGCCAAATCTTTTTTGACATGCTCTTCGTTTTATGGTAATAATTCAACAATAAAATGTTGTGTATCTAATTGAGAATAATAAAAAGATAAAGCTAATAATTTAATAAATAATACAAAATTAGTATATCATTGAAATCATATTGCTTTCCACAAATATAACACTTGTTAAAAAAAATGCTGTGCAGAGAACCTCAAAAAGAATGAATAAAATATTTTTTTTAGGTAACCACATCCGAAAGTACAACCTTACTACACTCATTCGAAGATAGAAAGCCCCACTTTAATGAATTGAATGGCCAACTCATTACTTCCGTTACTTTGCCGTACTCTTCTGTCAAGATTCTGAAGTTTTTCTGAATTTGGTTCTCAAAATAGTTGTCAAACAATATGTTATTCAAATATGTATGAGTCATATGTATTCTGAACACTACAAATGCGAGTAAATTGATTTTAGTAAGTGGTTATCTTTTTATTTGAAAAAAAAACTGGTTATCATGTGGTAACCGAAAAAATTTTGTACGCACCACGGCTGCTCGGTAACTGTCTTATCGAACTCGTTTGGTTGCTCTCCTCGGCTCGCGTCTCGACCGGTAATCTCCAAACTCGTTCGACAAAACGTCACTTTCCAGCCTTGACACGTAAATAACTATTTCCGTGGCAGGCAGCTTACAGCGGCAAGTGACTTACCGCAGCAGGTAACTTTCCACACATGTATTCTTTCGTGGTGAATCAACTGAAAGTGATTTAATTAAATGTGAGCGGTTATTCATTTTCAGTTTGCCAAAGCAAAAGAACACATTTCTCCCACTACAATTTTGACTATCGAAACGTTAAGGTTCATTTGTAGTTGGTATGACAGGAATAAACTTGATTTATTGGATTTTATTGAAATTTTAAATTATACTTGCCTTCCCGGTATTTCCCAGCATCTCCTTTACTTAATAATACAGAATATGTAACCATATTCATGAGATCATATAAGTTAACTTCAACATCTTCATTAACAACATAGTATTAGTATTCATGATGTTATTTTGATTAACGCTCAAATCCATTTGTTGTTATGTCAATAAAGTTGGGTTATGTCTAAATTTTATTGAATTGAACGAACTAATCGCCAAATTTTATTGTGCTTGATGGGCAACGGGATTTGAATGCAATCACTTTATGTATTGGACTAAGTGAACGAATTGATTGCTGTTTACTTTGATCAGTTTGTTGACAACGAAATAATACGCCTACGATGTGCGATGGTGTCATAGTCGCTAAGTCAGTTACACTGACGTTTACTATGTTGTCTGTCACAATTGTTTTCGGTTTTTTATTTTGATTAAATATTTACTATTAGTCCAACGGATCTTTACTCACGCGTAATTGATTTATATAGCAATAATACTCATATGTTATTCAATGCATTTCGTACAATTTCCGTTTAATACAAGAGAGAGAAAGCAAATTCAAATTGAAACATTCGTCTTCTAGTCGTTGGTTCAAGCAATCGAAGTACTAATATTGCGCGTCATTCAAATAGAAAAGAGATAGAATACAGCCAAATAATCTATTCTTAATTCTACACTTATACGGCGCTAATCAAAATCAGTACACCATCTTGCATTGGTCTGTCAAAGTTTTGCCTATGGATCTGTCATTAAGCTTTTTGACGTTAGTGATGACGTTAATGCTATTGAAGTGATTTGGGCAAGGGCTAAAACATATTATAATGATATTCTAATACATATATCGGCAGATATGGATATAGTGTTGGGATGGTAATGTGTGGAGCAATTGCGTACGACACACAAATGAGGTAATTCAGAAATGGTACGCCAGAGAACACTTTCTAGCAGAAGTAGATGTTGCGTCTGTCATTATCAATGTTGGTGAAGATTCTGATTCGGGAACAGAAGAATCTGATCAAATTCTTAAAATAAGTTACTTACATTTGTAAATATATATTTTAGATTTTTTAATTTTCTATTTTATGCTTTTCTTAGAGCACACAAACAATTGTGTTGAAAATAAAATAGAGATTGTTGTATAAGTGTGTGTCTAATTGTATTTGTATATAAGATAATAGTTAAAAAATATAGTAAGCACTATTAATTAAAATTTGATAAACGTAAATCACTTTTCTAATAAGGTGCGAGGCCTTACAATCAAAACATTACTTCCACTCACAGTTCGGTTTTTTTATCGATTTTAGCAGTATTCATTCTTGCTCTCGAACAAATATCTCTAAATTGAACTCGGTAAGAATATGTGCTTGTTGTGGGCCGATTATAGTTTTCTAAACTTCAGGTAAACAGAATCTTTTGACATTTACAATTGTCAATAGGTTAGAAATATCACCTATATCATAGTGTAGTGTAGTACTTAACTTGAGTATAAAGTAATGACTTGATTCAGATGTACAAAATTTATGATGTCATGGGTAAAGAACCATTGGACCATGGACGAATAGTATTTATAATTATTGAGTGTCGTGGCTGTGGTAGCAAGAAAAATTGAATGGGCATCCCTGTAGGGTAAGTTCCTTTTTCATTCTCGATGGCTTATGGAACACAACTCCGCTTTGTTTCACAAGCTGTCACCTTGAATAAAAAAGGACACTTACTACTACTTGGAACGGAAATAACTATTGCACTATACTCGACTAGGACCTTTATTTTATCATTTAAATACAAATACAGAAAATATCAATTAATTCCGATGAAAACCTGTTGTTATAAATTTATAGAGCTTTCTACGGCAAAATATAAACGCATCATAAAAAAAAAACTCGAGGTTAGGCTTAGCAACTCATAAAATACCTACTGAAAATTATTAACAATACGGAAAACTTCTATTTTCGGTGTGATTTTTTCACTTCTTCAAACGAATTTATAATACAAAAGGAAGAATTCTTCTATGTAATTCAGATGTCTCATAAAATTCTATAATGAGAGAATTTTATGCATAACCCAAGCAATAAAAATGGAGACGCAAAAGTTAACATGTTTCCTTTTCCAATTCTACTTGAGAAAAATGAAGATCATCGTTGAGTCGTTTATCAAATTGCAAACCGCCATCAAACTTCAAACATATCAGAGAGTTAAATTAATCGAAAATTAAATAGAATTATGTACAAATGCTAACTAGTTTTTTTTTTATAAAACGTTTAAAGCTATACGCAAATAAAATAACAATAATATGTCTGTTCGTTTTTAACCCTGATATTTAAAAGTGTTAGGAGACAGGTATATCGCTAGCGCATATTTTATCTTATTCATGACGTATAGAGATTACTTGTCTTTTTTTTAACATAAACTGCAACAAGTATATATACTCAGCTTAAAATGAAATTTTTATTTGCTAAATACTTCTTTTGCTACATTTATTACTTTATACTAACATAAGATACTCCTTTTATACATACCTATATAAAAGGAGTATCTTTCAAAACAAAATTTGTATAGGTTACTAATCGGGTATACCATCAAAACTTAGATTGTGCGTGTATCATTTCCTTGCATTCAATTCTAATCCCGGAAATGCTTTAACCATCTCTGCCGAACAGGTTCAATGGGATATTGGTAATTTCACTATATAATAAATATTTTTACCACAATTTTTTAATACTCTATAATATGGTTTAATAAAATCAACAAACGTTTTCAATTGGTAGTATTAGATAGATTATACTTATTTTTGTTGTAAAGGTATCTAAATGCACTAATAAGTGTATTACTGAAACTTATTATCACCAGTAATACATTCTTAATGAAATTTAAAGTGTATTTAACTGTTTGTCTTCATAAGTGTTTGAAAAAAAAATTGGTTACAGTTTAGAAATAATTGTAAACCTTATATAATAATTTCTCAATACCATGACAAATATACTTCGTATATATACACCGTGCATACATCTACCTATATTTCTAGCAAAATATGAATGTCCTCATAAAATCTTGTACACCAGTTTAATAGGGATGTCAAAATTATGCGCTAAAAATAGCCATGCTTCTGTGTACATCTCCAATTCTAAATATACACTTCATAATTTGTGTAAAGAAGCCACTATATCTACTTAAAAAAATTCCCCTCAGTAGCGTAATTTATGGCGCCTAATCAACAATTTCTCTTGATCATCACCAACTAGGAGAAGTCGATTTTAAATAGACATTTGATGTTCTTCGTACATTTCTCTTATTAATGGTCGTGTACATAATAAATATTTTTTTATTGGGAAGAATCTCGCTTATTAACACGACAACATCGAAAATGTTCTGTGATGGATGGATTACAGAAAATAAAACTGAGAAGAGATACACTGCGCCCACGTGAAAAATTATTTCATAAACTGAAACGAGTTTACGTTTAATTGCATTTAATATCTTGCGACACAACATTTCTAAAGCACAAGTATTTATAGGCCATGCATAGACACTACGCATAACGTTCTGGTGTGAGTTAGAAATTAATAGTACCAGATGGAAATTGAATTTTGCGATATCCAGTGGTTTTTAATTGTCGATATTGGATATATTTTTATCACAACAAAAGGATATATTTGAAAGAAATAATTATCTTTAGATAAGAAAATGTTCAAACATTCAATTAAATGCAAAGCTCTAATAAACATAAAACTTGCAACAACTTTATAGGCACCACTGTCGGTTGCAAATTATAATTTTTTTAAAGGAATAACTCTATACCTAATTATTCGATACTAATTAGAGAATAATTATAGATGTATATGAATATACTGTAAATTACAGGATTTCTAAATACTAATAGGAACAATTTGATTAACTCTAACTAATATATATAAATGGTAGTTAAATACCCAGAAATTGCCAATTATTTATTAAAACCTAAAAGAATATTTTAGAAATTATATAGACGTTAGTGTACACATTTTATTATTGTTGTTCCTGGTAGTTTTATTAATTATATTATTTAATTACTTTTTATGTTAAACTAACAAAATTTAATAGCAACTCATGTGCAAGAATGTGTGTAGACTAGCGATGTAAGATTGTACCTAATCGTTACTTTCGTTGTTTGTATTCGTTACTTTCGTTACTTTCATAATGCTGTCAAAAAAGTTACTGTATCGGTAATAGTTATAATCGGACCTCGATACTACATTCGATACTTTCGGTACTAGTTCCGAAAACGTTATTTGTAGGTACATACATACAGGCAGATATGTAATATGTACACCAACGGATACCCAAAATGTCCGGTCTAAGTCACAGTGTGAGCCCAACGTTCCATGCACCCGAGTTGCACGCGGCGTTTAGACTACACATTAGAGCGGACATTTTGGCTGTCCGTGAGTGTACATAGTTATAATTGGAGCGCGATGTTACACGATATCGTCGTATTTCAGTATTTCTTTGTTTAATTTTGAGTCTTTTGGTGGCGATGGTATATCATGCCAAAGTTAAAATATAGTTTTTCAAGTCGAAATCAGTTCATTAATGAGACATTAATGTTCAATTTAAAAAAAGATCATCTACTTTGTGCTGCACTTACATGAATCACCCTGTATATATCAAATTTCATTCACAAGGCGTACCTTTAAGATTAAAACTTAACGTGTTCGAACATTTTTCATAAAACTCTACGATAAATGAAAAACAATTTTATTCCATAAATGGTTGCTTCACTGTATGTATCGAAACAGATCTAAATATTTGTGAATATTTAGTGTAAACCGGTAATGTAGTCACCGATCTATAGCTTGAACAATTCATGGATTGTCATTCCCGTTTCTTCCAGAAACGGTTTGCCATGACGTAATATAAAAGCGTCAAAGAAGAAATGCCAGCTTACGCTGCTGTCGCCTCTAGGTTTCAGGGTTTGGCTTACGTTCCCTAGGAGGCGCACATCTACACTCACGATTCTCTAGTAGGCGATTGCAAATGTAGCTTAACATGTGATAGCGATAAAAGTGGGTTTGCCATCGGAGTGACGGTGATGACGCCTGGTAGGCAGAAAGTGGAGTCCGTCCCTAATGTTAATCTCCTTCAGGGCCGTATCTGGGGAGGGGTTTTGGGGGTTGCCCTCAGATAAATTGCACCCAGTCAAACCACCCTCGAAATTTTTGTCCAGATACGGCCCTGTTATCCTTTTATTGCTTTCGCTAGTATGGTGATTCCAACAGTAGACGATCACCTAAAAATTAAATAGTATTTTAATTCAACTTAGTATTTAGTTGATTCAAACAAACACATTGCTTTCAGTCAATACCACATTATTTTTTTTTTCTTGAAGTTGTCAGTGCAGTTAGTGTTGCTTATGTAATACCCAGTGTAATTTCAGACAAATTTAAATATTTTTAATTGAAAACAATTTTCTTCCATTCAGTTTTCTTGACATTTGACTCGATAAACTGTCGATCTTCAGTTTACGATGTATCGTTTTCACTGAATATTATTACACAAAAGAAATTATGCTCTTTTATAAACAACAGAACACGTTGCCACTATTGAAAAGAATTATTTCTTTAACTCAATGCATATTCCTTTGATTTAAGTGATTCTTTCTCTGTGTGTGAGGCTTCACGATATATCTAATAACATTTCTTTAAATTCCCGTGACAAAGAATGATTTTGGATTATAAAAGCCGCAGGTTTCGTCGAAGAAGAAAGCGAGCGTCGTCGCTTGCTCGTCACTTAATGTGAAATTCGTCAACGGTAGCAAGTTAAATCAACCCTTCATGTAAATTTCATGATATTTAATGCACCGCGCACTAATTAGGTTATCATTGCTGCTTACGTTGCCGTCTCGTGTCTCTGAGGAGCCGCCAACAAGTTAAGCAAGCCATTTCCCCGTCTTCGACATCATTTGTTTTAAGGCAAATGGCTTCAAACAGATCCTCATTATAAGTTACCTAATGTTCATAAAATATGGACCAGTAATGCTGACGGGGTGGCCTCCATAATCCCATGTTGTTACCGGATACAAGGATAATGCGGTTAACCCTTCCACTACTGGGGCTTCACAGGGGGCGACCCTTTGCCATTATCCCTATTAGAGCTAATTGTTATGCATTTTTTATATCACAAATAGCTAAATGGGCTTCATTTTACGTTTCTAAACTTTATTATTAAGCGTCTACTTTATCTGGGTAGAAATTGTTTTTGTATTATTTTAATTTTCGTTTATAATTAAGCGTATATTAAAATGTAATTGGTGCACTGGGAACGGTATTGAACATATAATTAATGGTATTAACATAGAAACAGCAATATATACTTTATTCATTTCTCCAGTATACATCATATATGACTTTTTTAAGTAAAATACCGTTACGCATATTGTGCTGGACTCCCTTTTCTCTAGAAGAGGTCTACCAACTTAAACACTCCCATAATCAGCTAAACAACAACTTGGGACCGTTTTCCACAATACTTCAAGTTGTTGCAGTTATGGATTTAAAAGGTACCATTCTCCGAACGTTAAATTTAGAAAAGAGCAATTCCCCAAATTTTTATTCCGTGATCAATCGGTTCATTTGATCTTTCTTGATGGGCAAAACATTATGAATATAATGGGCCATTAAATCCCGAACACGATTAGATGCAATCATCATTTGAACAATGGAGTCAGATGAAATTTCTTCTATTTCATTTGATAGTAAATTTCTCTATTCTAGCCAACGATTACAATCAAAGAATATATGATAGACATCGTCTATTGCCTCAGGACAATACAGACATTCCATTATCTGTTTTTTTTTTATGCAATCTAAATAATCTTTAAAATACCCATGGCCAGTAAAAAATTATGTCAGAAAAAATCAACTTCCCCGTGATGTCTCTTTAGCCAGAGTCGGATTTGTATAATTAGCTTCGCAGTCGAACGAACCCTTAAATCCATTTCCTATCTATTCTTATTTTTTTAGTAAGAATAACAATTTATATTATATTATAATTTGTGGATGTGTATAGTCTTGCATCCAAGTATTAATTTTCCTCATAGACTGATTAATAGATTATGCACTATTCATTAGAAGAGCTATACAGGTAAAACAATTATAATACTACTAATTATAAAGTTTTGCTGTCACTATCTTTGTTACTCATTTTTATCACTGGGGAAAACAGGTTGTTACTTCTAATTAAAATACTAAAGTATTAACCTATTATGGTTAAATGTACACATATTTAAACATTTTAAATAAATATATTATTTAAATAATTGAAAAATACTCATAACAAGATGTCTCTTTATTCGCGGATTCGGACGTCCTATTACTGATAATTAGGTTAGATGTTAATACGTACATTTTCCCACAAAATCGTTTCACCAGAGTTAGTAAATGCTGCTAAATATAACTGATCAGGCTAAATTTATACTCATTTAACGGCAGCATGTTTAATATTAAATTGAAGATTCCACTAGGATTTCCTAACAGACCCCTTCCATGAAGACAAGTTTGATTGCACGACAACTATGAGGAAGTGCATTCGGACATTAAACTACATTTTAATGTAGGTTAATAACCTACATTTATTTCATTAGGATATTATGGAAGAAAAAGGGTTAACAATCGTGTTTGAACATAAGCAATTCTGAATACTATACAATTAACATAATTGTTTTGTTATGTGTAACATCAAAATTTGTATGGGGCATTTTATCCTAATATTTCACATGCTAACTTGAATACCTACATCACTACTATATGCTAATAAACAAAGAGTACCTAAATTATAAGAGCTTGCATATATTCAAATATAATGCGCAATATAGGTAGTTCATATACGAAAATATAACATGTAAATAATACCACCGACATTATATACTGCCAAAAATTAAATGTACGCTTTCTACGCATTCAAATAAAAAAATCATTTATTAGTCTTTGGTTCAGTTCCAGTTGACGCATAGCATTGTGGAATTTCAAAGCATAAACAAGACATGAATAGACGAAAAGCACCAAAATTTCCTATTATAAATATTTGAAGATGGTTTAACTGAACAGACGCGTAAATAATACTGGAAAAATATTTATTTTCGAAAATTAAATGTCAGTTAGCTTTATTTTTTCACACCGCCATCGCATGATATAAATGAATATTTTAATGTATGAAACATGAAATTACTAAATTGTTAAGTTTATATGTGTGTTTTGCTTTTCATACTCGGTAGCAATATGGCACAGAAATTCAGTCTCTGTATTATTACAGTTAAGCAATTTACCATTGTAATAATGCCATTTCACTTTATCTGATACATTTTAGGTCTTTCAAATTATTTTTGAATTACACTTTTTGTGCACGGATGAATTCCCTGCCACTTACAGTTTACTTATAATTAGAGCAACTACGTATACAAAACAATTAGTGACAAGGCATGCATGAAGTAATATAGCGATTAATGGTAACGACAACTAAACATTTCAGTGAGTGTGATAGAGAAAGTGAGTAGAAGCGATGTTGAAAACTCGCTATCAGATCGATTAGTTATAAATCAGAATCAAAAATAATAGCTAGATAAGCTAGCTGTAAGAGGAAGATAGTACACAGTAAAAAATTGCGTGTAGAAATTAACACTAAAAGTGGTCTATATAAATCCACACTATTTTTTTACCAAATTTCACAGTGTAAAATTTACCAAAACGATTTGGTAAATTCTACACTTTAAAACGTGTAGTGTAAGACACTTGCCAGTGTAAACTACCAACAGATGATGTATACCTTTGGGTGTTAGTTAGAGGTACGCTACATGGGTGTAGCTTTTACACTGAATAACGTAAGTGTAATTAAAGTGCTTAGCTGTAAATGTATATCGTACAGTATATATATACGCTGAGCACTCTAATAAACCTAAGATGGTGAAGTGATGCAAAAGAAACTTCAATTTGCTAATAAAAATTTATTTGCGAATATCTTTTTGTATAAAACAGAATTTAAACATTTGCTTTCTCGCAAAACGCACAATGTACAGAACAACGTTTAAACGGCATCATACACTATAATATATGTAAACGAATACGAACACTAATGATTAAGCAAAAATATGCCTTGTAACAATATATCAATAATATTACTAATAATAATTAAGGCTAAATAACCAAGTTATGTAATAAAAGAAAAACCATTCTACAGCCCGGCAATATTATAGTACGTTGATATTAACAAAAATATATATATATATTAAATTTCAAACTTTCCGCTACCAGTTAGGTTGAAGAATATGAAGTTAACCACCTGAATGGAGGGAATAGACTAAACAGGGAATTATATTCTACACGATTGGTCATATATGCATAACCTACAATATGTCATAACAATATTTTAGAACAGATACAGCGTTTTGCTACTGCACTCTAACCGATTCTACCATTAATTTACTATATTAAATAAATCCCACGTATTGCTGCGCATATACAATAAGCTGCATTCTCTATTTACTTGCACTAAGCAAATATAGTCTCTAGTTAAGAAAATTCATCGAAACAAAAGTTTTCTTGGATTAAAACTTCCAATTTTCTTAGTGGTAAAAGATTTACTTACAACAAAATTATTTCATAAAATTGTGCTAAAACAATATTGTGTTTTGGACACAGAATGCATTTTTCTGTGTGTACTAGTAGGTATACCACAATATACACAATAGTTCTTATGTTACTGCCTTTAATACTTCCTTATAGTTTTCCTACCTACCAGAGTTGGGCGTTATTGAAATAAAAGTATTCAAGTTCATTATCTAAATACAAAATTATCTAGATATTTTTTATTCATAAATAAAATTATCTAGATAAATACTGGAAAATTATTCATGGATAATTTTAACTGTACAACCATAGATAATTTTAACTATAAACAATTTCAAACTAGATAACTTTAACTGAAGATAAATCCTATCTAGATAATTTTAAGATAATTTCAACTAATGATTTTAACTAAAAATAATTTCAAACTAGATAGTTTTAACTGAAGATAATGTCAGCTAGATGATTTTAACTGTAACTGCGCTGCATCTCTCACATTTACTGATGGGGAGACTTTGTTTTTGCTTTCCCCCGGTGGTGTGTCGGTAGACGTACCAATTTAAAAATTATACTTATCTAAGGTACTACGTTTTAGTGTTTTATTGTATTTTATTTATATTTAGGTACATAGCTATAAAAATACGTATTTAAGAATATGACCAATGAGTTTTACCTAATATGGAGACACAATGATGACAAGTTTTTATTATATACTATAGTATTCTCCCATAATTTTTGTTAATAAAAATTCCAAATTTTATGGAGTGCCTTTATTCTAATTCTTGTAGATTTCTTTTTAAACAATAAAAACGTTCCAACAATCAGAGTGGTCTTCACCAATTATTATAACTAATTCTTTTTCAAAGAATTCCTTTACATACAAAATCATAATGAAATTACTTGAATTTATCGAAGTTATTTTTAAAGCGTCCGATAGTCTAACGGCTTGCACGCTTGGCATAAATCGTTCATGGGGTCGCGAGTTCAAATCTCACTCACCTGATCAATTGTAATAACCGTTTTTTTTTTTCAGTGACCTAATGATGATTAGGAGCAAGATTTGGCTCTGCCAAAGGCAATCCCCTGCCTGACAAGCATTAATTGCTTAGGCTTTATATACCGCCTTAAAAAATTATATCATTATTGTAATAATAATTTAAAATTGCTAAGTGTTCATCAGTATTACTAATAAAAAATTGTTTGTTAAATGACATTACGTCATATACTCAACATTAATTTTTAAAACAATAATTGGAGATCGATAAAATAAAATTTTAAAAACAACAAATAGCACATATGTATTAAAAGTTTAAGAGACACGTACAAATAGAAAGAGAACGTCTGTCACCACAGAAAAAATGAGAAACAATACACAAGTTTCCACGCTCAAACTACTCCCGATTTACTGTCCAAAATTGCATATGCTTTAAAATATCTTTATGAAGAATTACAAATATCAATTTCCTACAAAATTCATTGCTGAATGTTAACAAATTATTCATAGGTTTATGCATCGCTAACGGATAAAGATGAAAGATACTGTTATCTGTCACCTTCATATAAAGATAAATATAGTATTTATCTGTAGCCTTTTTATCCGTCGCCTCCGGATAAATATAAAAGATACTTTTTACCTCTTGGATAAAGATAATAGTTAAATTATCTCTATCCGATTCCTTATTTAAATAATTTTTCGCCCGACTCTGCTACATACCAGTAAGTCGAAACGTAGAAACGGTTTTTTCAGGTAAGTCAAGGAAACAATCCAAGATGTATATGCACATATTATACTTCATTTGTTTATTTATTTATTTTTTCTATTTATAAATACCAAAATATTAACGACATCATTAAAAGTGCTAGAACACAATATTTTATTACACTATAAACCTCTATAATAAAATTTTAACAACCTCTGTTTTAAATTTTCTTCATTAATAGATATTATTAATATGCACATAATAATATATATGAAAAGTGATGTCGAACTAATTTCAAATTGATCTGAACAAACGCGACCAGAACAAAAAAAAAATATATTGGAAAACTATTCTCTAACGGGATCGTAAATATCATCTATTGAATAATTAATGCTAATGAAATGCAAACACTGCGGGATAAGAAACTGCCCATTTTTTCTGTTGCAAATTAATTGGAATTTTGGCAACATTCTTATTATTATCTATATTCTGAACCTCATAAAATATGAAAATTATAACTAGGAATTTAAAAGTAGCAACTCTTTCCTGGATTTACGATCTAGAAGAAGGGGTTTCTTTTATTTACTTCCCTATATATTCGATTACAATTAGCTTGAAATATTTAAGTATTTTTGTACACACATAAAAAAAAGTTTTAATTCAAAGAAATTTTACTTCGGTTAAGATTATCATTGTTTCATATTTTTAATTTGATAAAGCCTTATTCTCTTCAAAAGAAATTTGACTTTGGTTGGTAAAAGAAAGCTTTTTACTTGAACGAAATGTTCGTTATTTTGAAAGAAAGTTGTGTTTTTATTCATAAGGAACCTGTTTTGTTTTTTCCTAAAATTGTGTTTTTTTTTTTTTATAAGAAAACCTACCACCAGCGTTATGATCATCATCCTCTGCGCCCTATTTGGTGCCTTAGTATGATACTGACCATAAGTTGACTTTCCAAAATGTTCTTCCATTTCTTTACTTTTAATAGTTTAAATTTCTTTAAGAAAAGAGCCAAACGACGTTTATTTTCGGAAAATGTCATGTTTCTTTTAATATATATAGATGTACAAAAACGGATTCGATTTAAATACAACAAACAACATTACTGCTTGGATTACCTTATCTATATCACTACCTTTACAACATCCTTCATATTTGAGTTAAACTAAAAAAATAATTTTGAACATAATTTATTTTTTCTTTTTTTGTAAATCTAATAATAATATTATACATATTAATCTATACTTGCATTCGATTTGTCGATGATGCATTATATAGTTTATCAAAATCAAGTTCGATCTAAAAAATATATGCATTCTCAGATGCCAATGAAACTTAAGAAAAAACAAAAGCTTACCAAACTAATACCTCTTTGGTTTTTAAATACAGGGCACTCGCGGAGAAATACAGTAACAGTTCTTGCTTTATCGTTTCTTCGTAAACGGTATCTTTGCGTCCATTTTTCCACGACCTCATCCCGTGGCTCTCTTCTTTCTCTCAACCAAATTTTAGATCTCTGCAATTGTTCATCCTCTGCAAAGTCTAAAATACATTGAATTTAGAAAAATTATACAGATATACCTACAATATTTTTTTAGGTATACAATTATAATAGCCATAGCAATAATAAAAATACTATTGCTTTTATTAAACAAAGCAGGACTGAAACTAAACTTATGAAATAATACACTAAACCTCTCCTGGCTTTACCTTGGCACTACTTACATTACACTAATCGGGAACTGTGACTTTGAACGTTCCATCCCATTGACAATTTCAATATCCTAAGAAATCACTACGTATTGTTTTGTTAAAACATTAATACGGTTAAAAAATGCATTATCAGAAACTGTCACAATCATATTTTCACAAGCAATTCAATTAAATCAGTTAGCTATAGATTTAATTGAATTATATATCAGGCCCATATCAATACGTATACTATAAATTATGTTTGTTATATACTATTTAATAAATAAGGACATTATGAATTACTTACCGATTTCCAATAATTACACAATTTTGCGTCTTTAGCACCACGCACCACCATCCTTCGATGCACCCTAAAAACTATTGCATTATTGGTAATCGTTCGTTTGTCACGTAACCACGCTCACACCACCATGAAAATTGCATCATCATTTTTAAAACGATTTTCAGCTTAAAATAAGTATACAAAGGGTTTGCTTCAAATATTTAAATCCTTAAGAAAAGAATATACTTTCTTAATTCAAGTATCTACACCACTCTTTCAGTGCCGCTTTTATTTCTTACATAGAGAAACCTGTTTCTTGGGGAAAATAAAATTTTCTTAAAACAAGCTTTACAAGCAAGAATATCATTCATTATAACTAAGTAAAATATGTTTTTCTATACAAGTATGACTTCTTATTTCAAACGCAGATACATTTGAAAGAAGTATAACGTTTTAAAGAAATATATTTGCTTGACAGAAAAAATCTATTTTATGTGTGTACGCAACCACATGATCTATTGTTTTACCAGAATTATTAACAGGTTGATAGTATTCTAATGTATGTATTTGGTATATTTCTCATAAACTGAAACTGACTTATATTAAATCAAGAACAATTCCTCTCATTCATCGGAAAAGTTGACTTGTTCGCTTTAAGGATTCGATAACTCAAAATGCAACATTAACATACATTGTATATAATACTTTGAAACATTTGAGCTATAAAAATAATTTAGTACAAATTATTTTGTATTAGTTCTCCTGTGTTAGCGGTACATTGAAGACTTCCGAGAACTCATCCGCAATTGTTTATCGCATATATAAATAAGCAAGTCTCAAATTCCTGTCGATCAATTTGTTTAGGTTAAAGTCGTAACGCTTCTGTTACACTTTACACACGCAGTTTCAACTTCAAATGGGCTTTACTATCATTTTAAAGAAACACATTATCGTTCACCGGCCGATAAATATCCAAACAAATACACATAAAATGTATATACAATATCATAAAGGGCAACACCTGCAGTAAATAGGACCGATCCATATAGCCCATAATGGAGACCAAACGTATTCAAATTAATTAGCGCTCGGTAGATTCACGGGTTCTAGTCCCGTTTCCAATTAAATTTCAATAAATCTCAAGCAATTTAATTTATAACCGCCTGAGGTTAATTCCGAACGACGTTACACCCTCGAGCTCAGTCAAACACAATTAACGGGCGATATAAAACCTAAAATACCGCATTATATCGTGTTATAAGCGCACATACGCACGGATATTCCGGATATATTCAACCACATTCACAAACGTATAAAACCAAGGGAATGAGTGATGGGCACGTCCTTCGTGGCAATGAAATGTATTTCTGATGTTCCTACGGTCACAGCACGTCCTGTATTGCCATACCCGAACGTCGTGGCATTGATTTATTTATTAATTTAAAAGTTTCAAGCACTTAAAATTGCACCTAGATGAATTTCTTCACACGATCGGCGCCTCTTGAGGACGATGGTAAACTATAAACAAACGCTATACAAGGATCTGAGAATACCTTGTACGCATTTACATTCCACAAATTACTTGAAGCAACGTAATGAAGGAAGATGGTTTTCTAAAATATCTCATTAATTTCAATAGAGAGAGGATTCCGATGTGAGCTGAATGGAGAAAACCAGTCAATTAAGCTCTAAATGGGAATAAACTGTGATACTGATAATTTGTTAATATCTAAAGTGAATGTTTTAAAACCTAGTTATTCAGTTGGCATCCACTGTATTTGAAGCAATACTTACCGCAAAGTATTATCTCTTATGATGTAATGTATATCCGAATGAACGTATATGGTAGGTAAGGTTTAAGTAGTAAAAACTACGTTCTTACGTTCAAATTATTATATATTGATGACTAGTTTCGGCTATGATGCCATCTTCAGATCAAACGTCGATAGGTTAATTTGTCATTATTAAATAAAATAAAACACTGAACATTAGATTAAATTTGTCAAACAAGTTAAAAAAGTTAGAAATCGAACAAACACCAACTCAATGTAACAATCGAAGATGTAAATGAATAATTATTCATTAGCCGAAACTAGTCATCAATATATAATAATTTGAACGTAAGAACGTAGTTTTTACTACTTAAACCTTACCTATTATCTCTTATATTATATTATATTCTCTCCAATATTATTCCGTTTGAGTGATTTTAAGCACATTTAATTTTGGGCCATCAATTTTATTATTATGCGTTGAGCTTTCTACATAGGTCCCTTAACAAATAAAATTGATTTTAGTGATATCTAATAAGTAGGTTTTTTATAGTTTTTTTTAGTTTGTGATTTTTTTTTTCGGAGATTATAAAGCTTCTGTAAGTTTCCTATTAATAACAAGAAGTTTATATACAAATGGTGGAAAGACCTTAAACGGTAATGCGTGCCAAATTTTTACATAAATTTATTGTAGGTACAAATTTTCTATTTTCATCAATCTGTGAAACGTTCTCCTGAGAAATTACATATTTGTAAATATAACTCTACATCCCCAAACTAACAGGAGACCTCGTCGGAATATTTTAGTGTTTGTTCTTTTTATTTTGAAGCCAAACAGAAATTCTTAACATTTGGGAAATATAAAGTACCTAAAAAAAACTGCATCCTACAAACATTTATGAAAGCGTTGAGGCATTTTCTTAGTCGTCGGGATTTCGGTACAACACCACGCTCAAGAACGGTGACATATCCTGAAGTATCGGAACAAATTACCACTCTACAATACAACAGAAACATAATTTCATTTTTTCATTTCCCTTTAATATAATTATAACATATAATATAATTATTAGCGGATAATATTATCATTATTGTTTGAATTATCTTTTCTCGTCTTGTTTTTTCTTTGAAGTTTTAGTTTAAAAAAGTGTGAAACCTCAAACCTGTAAATTACTTATGTTAAGCTCTATATTTCCATATATATGTTTTCTAATCTAATAATATTGTCATTCTTGTAATTTAACCTGTCGTAACAAAATTTAAATTTCTTTTGTGACAACAAAGAGTTTCAGTATCACTTAAACAATCTCGACATGACATAAAGAACTAGATACAGTAGAATTACCCTGACTTGGCGAAAACTTCGCCTCCACGCACAGCACACGTCAGGAGTTCGAAGTGGTGGGCGGTGCACCCTGGATGCACGGCGTACAGTGCTGCTGACACATTACGATAAAAACTGAATTACGAATTTTGTACGAATCGCGAAATACTTTGCATGCGAATTATAACGATTCTCCCTAATTCCAGTGGGTGTGTGTCACTCCATTCAGCGCAAATTATCATAAGTGAAACATTTATTAACAAACAGAAATATTCTGTACAACTCAATTATATCAGGTATTCAAGCAATACCTGAAATATTGGCTACATAGTTACCTAGTTATAAAGCCTCCTGCTACAAATTTACATTAATTTCATGAGTTTACATCAGTTTTAATCAATACACTAGATACTTTCGTGTGAAATTAATTACTGAAAGTATAAATATGAAAAAAGATGCTATTAAAAAGGATAAACAGCTGTTTTCTACAACTTATGTATGTATACATATATATGAAATACCTGAAGTATGTTCAATGTATAAAATAAATAAAAAAAAAATACAAGACAAATACAAATTAATGGGTTATTATTAGAATGATAGAAGTAAAGATGTATGGAGTAAAGTATTTTTCTATTTCTGGATGTTAAATGAGCATTAAATTTAATTACTGGTAATTACAACCAAAACATCTGTTTAACCTTGTCAGAAAAGGATGAATGAATAGAATACAAATTTTGTAGAAAGTGATTTTTAATAGCATGAACAAATTTCCTTCAATTCTCTTTAGTAACTTCAAAAACTTACCTTGAAATTCACGTGAATGATAGTGAAATTTCTTACCACGCAGCTCTTATCCCACACAGAGAAAAATAGATATTACCAGGTATTAAAAATATAGCAAGCTATCAAATGTTATACGCCGTACTATAATTATAATACCAGATATTATAAAGTGTGCTGCTACTACTTTTATTAACTGTAGTTTTCTCTGTGCATTGACTAACTATTCTGTGGCATCAATCTGGCGTGCTTTTATGTGCATCAATCTAGCTAAACAATTGTAACGATTCTTGATATTCCTTCGGGTTTATCTCACTGCATTGAGCACGCCCTTTTGCCCTTGCGCAACCCCTAGTTGAGGTTAATTCTACCGTAACTATAATGCTGAACAAACAATTGTGTAGCTAAGCTTTGAATTACTCAAAATTTAGTACCTAGGTGTGTAAGGTATGGATTTAGTTATGTTTTTTAGGTCACCGAATCGATTGAAACTAGGTATTTTAAATAGTGCCAATTTTAATTAGAAGGTGGAATAAAGTATTTTTTTTTGAGAAAAATAATTGAAATATATTCTTCTGCTTTAATGAACGCGAACGCAGAAAGAAAAATACGAACTACAATTAAAATAACATTGTCCTCTAATATTGAATTCAGAGTTGTATCGTTTATGATTTTTTTTTTCCAAATTCGGACTAAATTAGCTACTGACAATTGAATTGGAAAGCACAAAAAAAGTATTTTGTAAAATTAGGTGTAAATGCAATTCGTGACCACGCACCTATGTGTAAATTACCACCGTGACTTATTTTTATAAATAAATAGAAATTTACAATGGTGAATTATGTCTGATGTGACCGAAGCTGACCATTTCTATAGACATCGTCATTGGTGCCAAAAGGTTTATCTAGAACTAGCTATATAGGGGATAGGTGGACATAATTAACTTTGAGACGGTTTAAGCTCTTTTAAATTTTGGCTAAGAACTTGCCATGTACACTGAAAAACCGATTTGTTTGACAGTACCAAAATGTGTTTAAAGACACTAAATGGCAGAGTTAGATATGGGGAAACAAATTTTTAATTACCTAGACCAAATTATTTGTTCACGTTAGCCTTAGTTTATTTGAAATAATAAAATATCTTGTTGAAATAACTAAATTTTTCTTGACAAAATATATTTTGTTATTGCAAATAAGTCGGTTTCCCAGTGATATAGATCCTAAATGAAAAATAATTTAAAAAACCTAAATAGATCCATATTGTATATAAGTAAAAGAAATCCAGAACATTGCAATTGGATGGATTTAACTTTCGAGGGACTTTCCATTTCGGCGCCACTATGTAGGTACTAAATCATAGTTTTTGACATAGATGTTTGACAAAAGGGGGGCATACAAGGAAGGACGCAGGTTTAATACTGTAGAAAAGTTATATATAAATTACATACACAATAATAAAACTATAATTTCTAATTATATATCCTTTGCATTTTGACAAGTACACGGAGAAAAAAAGATGTTACCACGTATTATAAATATAATGAATGATATTAACTCAAGGACAACAATACGTTACCTAGTACCCAGTATTCATCCATGTATTACTGTTTATTAGGAAGATGGTACGCTCTAATATAATTATAATACAACCAACTATAAAGTTAGTTGTCCCTATTGTTACTATCTATTTTTCTCAGTGTAGGATTAGTAAATATGTCAACTATTATATCATGTACGTTGTCGCTTAGCCTTTTAAATTTACCTTAAATCTTTGTCTTAATAAATTCAAATATATGTAAATGCGGAGTTTCCATGTATGTACAATAGAAATTTGTAAAGAAAGCGCTATATTCTTCTCCAAAATGGCTCTATTTTTTTTTGCAGCTTAAGCTCAGAATATAGTAATCTAAAGTTATATACTAGAATTATACTCCAGTAATTCGGTTTTGGAACCTTTGGTGTAACAATAACTATCACACTGACAAAAGTCAATGCTAACAACAATTCATTGTTGTTTGGTGATAGTGGAAAAACCTAGCATTGACTTTTGTCAGTGTGATAGTTAGAATTATACTAATAAATTTAAATGACACTTGCCAATCGGTTGGTAACAACGAACAACATGTCTTCGACAACCATTCAAAAGATGTGACGATATCAAATGAGCAAAACCCTAAAGCGATATCTGAAAAGTTATATTATTATAAGTAAGGCGCGCATTCCTATGCAATTGCATATTCTACTTATTAGCTAACATATGATGTACCTACCTAAAAACTATTTTCTCATTCAAATCATACCTCGCGGGTACTGAGGTCAAAATTGTATATTGCATATTCTTGCATTTTTGGCGGATACTGCATAAAGTTGCAAATTTGAAACATTTTGTATATTTTGAATATATTTCGTGAAGGAACGTTTTTATTTAATTTTTTTAATCGCCTAAACAAAGAATAAGATGGAGTTTTCGTTTTCTAAAAGTGAAAGTCCAAAATAAAAACCAGTTCTAAATTAAATAAGGTCACAAATTTGGTTTTTCTAATTGGATGTTGTAGTAAAGCTAAAACAAAAGACGACGCAGTGCTGATATGGCTATTACGGCATACTGTGCTGTAATGAGATATTAACGTGGTGGGGGGGACTCTTGCCGGAACGTAATATAGGCGATTAATGTGCAAATTAGAAAAAATACTGTAAAAAACGTGTGCCACAATGACATGTAATGCTCGTACTTTGAATCTTTCAAACTTGTACTCGCATTACATAAACGTCATTGTGACACTTGTGTTTTAAAATACTATAGGAACATGGCTTGAAGCAGCAGCGGTTTTTTATGCCGAAAAATTCCTTCTATTCGGGAGTATTGTTCATAAAATTGCAGAAGTGGACCATGCTTTTAAAAACTATTGGAAATCTAGAAAGGCGAGGAATGGCATTTAATATAGTTAATCATTTAATCCCAAAACCAAATACCCGGTGGAAAAGGAAACAAGTTAAAAAATGTCCTATAAAAGAATCCCGGCGTGCACTAAATTCTTTTAAACTTGTTCCTATCACATCTGTAGATGTCCCAAGAACATTTTCAAAATATAAATCCTTATAGAAGCGATAAGGGCTACAGTTTCAAAGAAATAAATTTAGTTGTGAATTATAATGCAAAATAAGAATTAGTTTTTCAAGAATATGAACGTTTTTCTTTGTGTGTTTATCTATATTGCATATTTTGCTGCATATTATATGACATATTCAGAAGTTTTTTACTGCATATAAATGCGGACCTTAAATATAAGTATTCTGAGCACTTGATCGTATTATTATATCATGTAATAAATGCAAACGAAATGGGAATCCATTGTTCTGGAAGCCGTCCACAAATAGAGAGTTGTACGTCGCCTATAACTAAGTACGCAATTTATACAGCCGACAAAATATGTTTAGATATGGGACATGCCTATATTGTATCTTCCCATAAAATGACCGCAAGTGCGTATACAGTCAAATATAGTCAGGTGGCGCTCGAATACAAGCGGCTCCGGGTATAGTACGGCATGTCATTAATAACTATTACATAATATACAAATATCGTCATTGTCTTGGACGGTGATCTGTAGGAGTCCCAGGAGAGACTCCGCCCCACCCTCAATCCCCCTCCTTCCCGAACAATGCGAATCCAAAATGTTCCTTGGCGCGCTCTAGGAAACGAAGTCTGGGGCAACAGCCGCCAAAGGCAGGGAACAATTTGCACGATGGGCGGGTTAAACACGTGGGCACGTGGGGAGGAACGGAGGCGTCACCCAGAAACCCACCGCTGGTGGGGAGAGATGTTTAGATCACTGGACCTCGACAGACGCATCTCTGCATACGCAGTGTACGCACATGTGTCCAGAGTTCCCCGTACCGCAAACTTCCCAATATTACCGTGTGTAGATGCAGAGTCGTAATATAAAAACGCGTGAATGTGAAATAAGTGCTCGAATATCCGCTGCGGATGAAGCGGTTCGCGGGACGAGATTACAGATGTATGTGTGAGACAGTGCGCTGCGACCAATCAAAGTTCATGAAACAATAGGTGAGACTGGGGGTATTGCGCAAAGGGGTAGCAATAGCGGGCAAAGGGGTGCGCGCATCGTGTTTGTTAACGGTGTGTTGAGGACAGTAGTCGTGTGTGGACGGACATCACAGTGGCTACCGCACATCTCAGAGAGGTCCTAAACCAGGCGTCCTTACCGCCATGTGTTGACCTCCAATTATACGAGCATTTGCGGTGAGTAATGAGTTTTTAAAAAAACTGCAAAAGCATTCTCATTTCCTTTCATGCGGCATTGTTTCGGCACCTGACCATTTGTCTCCCTTCTCCCTAAGTAAATTTCTTACGGGCAAAGAAAAGAACAAGAATAATTTCAAATACCATTGTAACATGATATTTTTTAACACAATAGGGCGAGTGAATGAAATCCCAGAACAAATCACAGTTCTATTGTTTTGACAGGTATATTGTCAAATGATTATATGTTCTTATATATTATTTATCTTCAAGAATAAGTTCAGTAAAATTATATTCACTTCAAAATAAATTTTTCTACACCTAGTATTCGACAACTTAATAAGTTATTCTGGAGTTACTATTTACAAATTCGTTCACATGCTTAAATATTTTCAATGTTTAACTTGCACGTAAACATAAACATTTCTACTGTTAGCATGAACTCTTTCTTTATTATTATGGCCAATTTGTGAATTTGTACCGAAAGATTGATCGTGAATTCATGTTGTTAAACACTTAGAATCTGTAATTTCATTTTTAATACATATCTTACCAAGATTATAATAACGATTAACATGTCGATGGAAGAGTTTATAACTTTCAAACGCACAAAATTAACTGCATTAATTATATGTACAAAAAATGTATTTTCTACAAAGAAGAAAAAATAAAATA
Organism: Cetonia aurata; assembly: GCA_949128085.1. Classification (NCBI taxonomy): domain Eukaryota; kingdom Metazoa; phylum Arthropoda; class Insecta; order Coleoptera; family Scarabaeidae; genus Cetonia; species Cetonia aurata. Next base: position 9,703,931 of record OX421885.1, read on the forward strand.
AACATGATTAAACTATTCGCTTGATATTGAATATTTATTATATCACTATAAATTAAATTTAACTTTAATAGTTCTAAGAATTTCTTCTTCGCATCCATACCTACCGTAACTGACTTTCTTGAGCCGTAGTGATACCGGTCGCGCCATCTGGTTATAAACAATGTTAACTTTCCTCCGGAACCAGTTTCCAGTATGAACTAGCGGTCAACGCTAGTTCGTATAGAACTTTTTTCTCCTCGTTTCATATCGACGATGATATCTGGAGAATGAGAATTAATTTCTGTATTTTAGGGAAATATTTTTATGACGTGATTATCCCATTTCCGAGATACAGCTATTTTTATTTGTGCTCGTAGGCATCAGGAGAAGAGATGTTTTCCTTAATTGAGCAACAATTTTGTAATGTTCCCGTATCTGTCGTAATAATATGTGTAACATTATAGTTACGTATTTTAACTGTGCGGAGATAATGCAAGGTTGTTTTTTTTTTTTTAATTAAGAATACATTCTGTTGGTGTGTTCTTTTAATGTTAAGGAAGCTGGCTAAGTCATGTTTGGAGCTTCTCAGATCTATAAATAATGTTATACCTGAAGTTCAGCCTTTTTAAATTGCATAAATTAGTAGTTGGTATAACACCATCTAAATGTAACTTATAGCTCCTTATCGGATTATTAATATTCTCTAATTTAAATATTTGGAAATGCTTTCTTTATTTATAACTATTAGAATAAAGTACCATTTAGATTATATTTATTAAAGTAGCTTCCTTATCTACTAAAAGCGTCATTAATTGCAGTCCAACCAGTTGTTTATCCATAATATTACGCTTTGATTAAAATTATGCTTATATAGCGTCTATTAATTTTTGCTTTATGTAATAAAGTGTCAACTAATTTTTTCTTGATTTTATAAGTACGTTAGTACGTATGTACTTACACAGTAAACAGTGATGTTTTTAGTTTTAAGTTTTAGTTCGCATAGTTTCATACTTCTATGATTTATAAAATTTTCACTAACCGTATAGTTAAATATAAGAGTGTATACTTATATACATACTGTATTTACCAAATAAAATTTACTTCTAAAATTCTTAGTTCACAGTTTAGTAATTTGTTAACTCAGAAATTTAAATTGTTACATTAATCGGATTATCTGTAAAATTAGAAGTTTAACAAAAAACTATTTTGTCAAAGTTATTAAAAAAATATGTTAACAAGATACATAATCACCAGCAAAATACTGTTTACTCTGTAAATCAAAAGTAAAATAGAGCAAATTTTGACATTGTAACTTAACAATAATAACATTTACTTCAAATTTCCTTATTCTCATGCTTTTTTAATAACAAGAACTATGCATTTCGATTTGCGTGTTTCATTCCTCTCGTTAAAAATGGACCCGCATCATCTTTACCATGATGCTTATAGAGTAACATCCTACTGCGTTCGTTTATCTTAGCGCGTGTGTTATTCGAGACCTTAATGTTCAGAAACTAGTTCCGAAATAGTACATGTACAACAAAACATTTGCTGCATATTTATAGTTTCACATGCTCGGCGAGTACATATATCCGAGTAGTAGCTGCGTAGTAGACTTAAGTATCTTTCTATAAGTAAATGTTTATGTTGGAAAATCACAGTAATTTGATTCAGTTTAGATAAATCATTTTATTATGACAAATTAGCGTAATTTAAATAACTACTGATAAATATTTTTATATCCAAAATCCTTACAAACGGATAGAAATAAGGATCATGATAAGCAAATTTTATTTCTCACAGTGTTTTCTTATTTTTCTATTATAATACTATTTATAAACAAAAAACAATAAATTTTCCTTTTTCTAGTCTACGTTGACTAAAAAAAAATAGTTTATAATAGTGATGAGTGTATGGAAGAAATATATTTTAAGATTATGCTGGTGTGTGATTTCCATAAAACAGGTGACACAATTGTATACGGTCTTATAACGTTTTCGCTTTTTTATGTTATTATTTATCGCCAATGCGGAGCGATCAATAACAATTCATGAATAAAAAGCTACTTATCTCCCAATTTAGATATCGACAAATTTTAGATACGCGTACGTCACCGCCTAGAACAATTTAAAGTAGAAGACCGTTGAAGTCTATAAAAGGATGCAATGAGAAAATGTAAACGTTTAAGGCTTGGAAATTTCGTAGGTGTGTAAGACGGCTCTAATACCTACCTACTTAGTTAGATGATGTTCATTTTTTATCGATTATTTATTTAAGAAGGCTTATGACTTCATCGGTAGAACCGTTACGTGTATCATTAATTAATTACTATACATATACACCTAGTAAATAAAAAAGAGTAAGAATGAATAGTAAGGACTCTTTTCATTCTTACTTGTTTATGTTCTCCGTATAGTTTATTTGTATTAATTTCTTGTAATTGTCTATAGTATAGGATTCGATTGCTTTTATCGATACGGTGAATCAGTTATTTTATGCATATACATATAATATCTATAGCACTCTTGTACAATTTCTTCTCATAATGTTAAGCTACGACTGACGTATTCATTGTTTACGTAGTTGATCAAAATCAGTTATAAAATATACATAACGCAAAACACTTCAAAACAGCTTACATGCAAAACTTAACTGTTCACAGAGAGATCTGTATTTCCTACAAGCAAACTTGGTAAGTTAAATTGTTAAAGCTATATAGGCGTAAACCAACGCAGACGCCATAAATGTATACGCAATTTTATTTACAGATATAGGAAATATCTATCGCGCACCCGTTAGAAGGCATTTCTATGTGTGCTTTCGGTAAAGTACTTTGATGTGTTTAATATTATCATGCAATAATTTTGTTATCGGTGCTTTACTATAATGAATAACAGTTATATGGGATGCAAGTAAAGTGGGCACCTTAAACTTTAACGGAAGGCATTGTCTAATAAATAGATTATTACCATAATGTCATTCGTCTTTCTACGTCGGATATGTCACCATTATTTGCAGTAGCACTGCGGTCCCGACGACAAGAAAATGTCTGGATATGTTGAGCGGATTTTAGCAAGATGCAATTTTCTGTAAATATTTTCATTTTAATTTTGAGACGAAGTTCTTATAACATTGTTTAGTTTCCAAATATCATAAGCTTCGGCTTTCCATCGAATATGACAACCCTCATGGGCATATATATACTACATATAACATACACCAAATATATAGATTTGCAACAATTATTTTTTCATAATTCTCTCAATAAAATTAATTAGTATGAAAAATGTGCAGGTGACCACTACACAGTGTAGGGACAAAATGGCTATTTATCCCTTTTACACACATAACTATTTTATGGGGTTAAATTAAACGGAGTTGTAGCTTTTCTGAAAATAATTAAACTATCACTAGAAATTTGTCAAAATAGCATTAAAAAGAAATAGTTTACACTTTTTGAAACTGTTTCTAACTTACACTACACAAATTTTCCACTCTAAAAAGCAGAAATATATTGTCTTTCGTTACTCCTTGTTTAACATCGCTATCAGATAATAATAACTCTAAATGGAAAACTTTTAGTCTTGATTAACGGTTTAACTAAGGTAAGAAGTTAATGTGATTCCAAAATGTGAATTAATAAGGCATCATTAATACTCTATTTTCGTAGAACAATTTCGAAAAGTTAAAATTAATCCTTAAGGTTAGTAGATATTACTGTATCTTAACTCTGATAACACTAATTTGGACTTAAACCAACTTCAAAACAGAGTAATTGCAACACCTACTGCTAACTCTGCATAGGAGCAAATTTATATTGTGAAAATGAAATTTTATCTCTCTTTATCTCTCTTGAACTCCGCTAGCTTACTTGTGCGTTTGGTCGTGAGCATTTGGAACTCACACGACTAGATCTACCACCGTATTTCTTTCTGTGTGTTGTAACCATAGTAACCTACCTACAAATTGTACTACTAATTAAACTATGGAAGGAAATGACTAATATTTATACTTCAATAATGCCAAAAATACTTCAAATTGTGGACACTTCCACATTTTCAAACACCTTATACCAAAGACTTCATTATGTGCTTCAATAGTAACGCATCAGCTGTAAAATTACACCAGTTAGTATTGAGTTCAGTTTTATTGCTGTTGATGATACAGCGTTGCTATTAAAAGATATGGCCAGTGTAGTGAAGTTTGTGGTGGTACGTTTGAAAGTCTGTATGTATGTTTTGGGTTGTGGAATACACCTTGACACTTCTAGGTACTTACATTTATTGACGGATTATACCATCACCACTAAAATTTTGCCGTAGTGCGTATAGTGTATGATATATACTTCAACCTCATTTTTCACGCCATATTTACCCACTGGACTCATCTTTTAGCTGCGTATATAGTAATGGAAAGTGTGGTCTTTTAAAATTCCTATAATTTAATTGTTAAATAAAATATTTATAAAATATTAACTTTGCAAATAGTGATAAGTAAAATAAAACATGATCAGAAATCACTACTAATTTTTAAAAGAAGAAAAAAAATTTCAGCCATAGAATTATTTGCTCTTTACATAAAAACAACAAGATTAAGTGAAGTAATATCAGATGTAACATCAATAATAATCTTTTCTTTACTATTTCGATTATAAATGTATATCAAACGATAAACTCTTCTGCATTACTTATTTTATCTAGGCAGTAAATCCTTTCAATCACAATTTACAGAATAAAACTAAACTTTATGATATACCTATACATTAGAGTTCTAGGTTATTGGTTCTTTTCCATAAATACATTAGAATTCTATAACAAACTTCCAAAAGTGAGCTGTTATTGCTGTTATGGTATTTTTAATTGATTAAAGGTTTTTTTCTCTACTTTGCTTATAATTCTTAAAGAGTATAAACATGTTTCTTTTAAATAGTGTCACAGTTTTTTAAGAATAACACATATTTATGTCTATGTACTCTGAATAACGAGAATTCTTGGAATACGCATCGCTGTACTTTCCCAAAACTATTGCTATCTCTTGCTATCGCGAGATGATGTGAGCGCGACAGAAATACGTCCAAACAGCTTCATCGCGAGTGGTGTCCTGACACTCTTGGTGTTGACTGTACACCTGCAGTTAAAAATATATTATATATTGTTGCAGAATCGACTTTCACAAAAAAGTGTAATGTGAAATAGTGGATAAAGTAACTATTTAGAAATCTTTTGAATAAGATCATTTTATTAGCTTCCTCTCCCTAACATTAAAAAAATAACATAATACAATTATTAATCATTTAATATCATTTGTAATTAATGTTATCGCATTGGAATTATCAAATAAATATGTAAATGAAAGGAAAATTCGGAGCCAAAGAACATTTTTACAGGAACTAAATCGAATTCTTTCTATTAAAGCAATTAGTAAACGTAATATGTAACAGAAAGTATTATGTTTAGGTTTTAAATTTTATTTTAATGCACTTAATTGGAATACTAAAAAAAAAAGACAATTGCAAGGACTATATTTTGGATTTCAAGTATAGTTTTTTATGAAAATTTGATCCACTAACAAATGCAAGGAATAAATAAAATACAAAAACTAATCGCCATTATTTTTGCTGGACGCCAAGTTGTGCATTGCCCTGCTATTTAGTGAATAAGCGACGATGCACCACAGGTGGAGCAGCGATGGATATTACCCCAAAATTTTTCTTTTCGGCAAAGATCTGCTTACCTTTTATAGATCTCTTTGTATAATTCTAGAAAAGCCTTAGTCAAAATAATTTTTAGTACCTAAGTAATAAAGGCACGTAATATCAAATATCCAACTTTCATGCCTTCTACTATAGAATACTTTTCAATGCACTTGGTGGTGATAGTGTTATTATCTTGGAATGTTTCAAAAAACCATATGTATACAGAGTTGCAACGTACCAATAGTAAAAATAAAAGTATGTATTATAGGGATTTTTGCGTGCTTATAATTATCAAAAGTAATGCACAATTAGCTGCTGTAATTGTAAGCTACACAATGGAACTTGTTCCTCTGGACATCGCAAAATCACATTGCTCATACCTACTTATCTAAAAGTAATGACTGTTTTAATTCAGTATTCGATTGTTTTATTAACAATTGCAAGTTGCCCTTTTTTCCTCCTATTTTGAACTTAAGTAGTTTTTAGTTAAACGTTTTGGTGAGGTGCATGTGCAACTATAAAAGAATTCTCACAAATATTTATCATTGATAATACTAGTTTTCACTTCAATGTTATTTATACTCGAACAATTATCATTGACAAATTGAAAGACTTGGATTTTAGTGCAATATTTTACGATTTAGCATCCAATCATTCAAGCCACTCTCATCTTACATTAATTGGTCAAATAACTCGAATCTTGCCTTAATTGGTGGGTCGGTGGGATCATTACATTGAAAAAGGTCAAAATCAAGATAAGGTAGCTCATTCTTATCTCTAATACAACTTTTATACATATCGTTATCAGTAATATCCGATACTGAAAGAGCTGTTAGGATGGTCCGTTACTTTGTAGACATTCTATATAAAAATATCTTACGACATACCTCTAGCTCGGTTTAGTTTCCTCATATAAAATGATCGTAGTTGCCTCTAACTCATTCACGGTTTCTTTCATTCAGAGCAATATACTTTACATCAAACAAATGGTATTTTTCAATACAATGCAATGAATATTGTTTAAGACAAAATAGTTATCACTTGAAATATGTGTTTCTAGTGTAAACAATATTGCTTTGAAATAAAAAATATACTTAAAGACATATTTTTCCTTTGCTACATCAAAATATAGTGATAAAGGTTAGTTTAACTCTATTAGAAATGTCGGGATGTTGGACCACGCTGGAAATCATTCCTCGTCTATTTACCATTTATATTGCATAGAATTTTAGAATTATCTGAGCCATTTATTTCGAGTATGCAACCCGAACTAAACCAGATATTTCTTCCAGTAAGTAACAATATTTAAAATTATTTATTTAAAATTTTTAAAAGTTCCATACTGATTTAAATCATCCAACTGCACGTCGATAGCAGTAATAATTTCCTGGATAAAATATATTGTCTTAGTAAGGGGAAATGTATTAGTTTCGTCCGAATAAGCTCAAATCTGGATTGATTTCCTTTAATTCTCGATTGAGTGAGAGTAATGAGAAGCCGATATAACCACTAGTTAAATAGATATTAAGTTTTTTCCGCGTTTTTGCAATTTGGTTCCATTGTGCGACGCCCGGACGAAATATTTAAGATAATTCAAAATTTTGGTTCTCTGTTGCTTTTTGAAACTTTCTTGCATAAAGATGATTGCATTACGTTTTTAATGATCTTTATTTTGAAAATTTGTGATATTTTAAAATATAGCCTGTATGTAACCACAGCGATTTTTTTTTTGTACTACCGGATGCGCGATAGTAAGAAAGCGTGCTCAATGGAGTGAGACTCACCCCAAGAAATACCCAGAAATGTTATTTGTATAACTCCCACAACGTAAAACATAGCCATAAAACTTTGCAATTCGTTGAAAATACGAAATTCCGTTTGTATTGTAATATGTATATGCAGTATGCCTCTTCGAACTCGTGACGTTCGAGGCGCATGGAGGCGGGACTTTCGCCAGTAGTATGTGTAGGTAGGTATAAAAAAAATATAAGAAAGATTTGAACAAACACGAGAGAGAATTTAACCGTTGCACATTTATATATATAAACATACATAAACGCAATAGCTTTTGAGGAACGTAACTGCGGGATAACCATATGAAAATTCTCTAATACCTTAATCCCTACTTAAACTTGGGAAAGATCCATTCCCATCTTCCACATACAAATAGTATCACATTACCTATAGTACCAAAACAGAAACACGCCCAATTTAAATCAGCTTTGGGTAATTTTATAAATGAGACGTCAACAATTTCCTTTTGTCGAAGAGACGAAGAATGAAAGAAGTCCAGAGGCAGCTGTGCGCCGATGCCTAATACGTTCGTTTTCCTTGTGATGCTAATTTGACCTGCTCGACGCATCAGAATCTTTCTCCCCATTTACTTCATGCGTGGACATTAATTTGATAATGGGCATACACACCCTGACTGAACATTTTTCTTCTGTAAGGGTGACTCGTCATATGTCACACCGGGCAACAATGAGCACGATTAATCTAATTTTTTAACGAGTCTGCGTAACTGAATTGTGTTCGTACAAAGGATTAGAAGACTAAATACACACTTGCACGTCTGCATTGTATTCTCGTACATCTAATACGTACAGCTACGGTGTGAAATCTTAGGACACGCATCGAGGCAAACCTTCTCGTAGCTATTGCTATCTCTTCCTCCCGTCTTACCCCGCAAATTTTGCCGCAGGCGCTATACTACTACCTGCTCGTTCCCATAATCACAAATTTATTATATGTTGAACTTGAACCATTTATAGAAAACGGGAAACAGTAGCGATAGGATTTATGAGGGCATAATGCAGTACTGATTGTGCGTTAGGAAGCTTACCCGTTCCAAAGTTAGCATTTAAATACAATATTTATAATCATAACTATTCATAACATAATACAATTAATGTAACAACGTTCGGTACCTTAAAGAGATACGTTTTGTATGTATAAATAAAATTTAAAAATATGTAATTAATTCTGTAGCTATTATTAAAATCACCATTTGAAAACAATTTTAGTATTTTTTAAAAACGATATATCTATTTAAAAGTATTAACCGTGTCCTTAATTTCTTATTGTAAAAGTAAGGTATAATTGCATAATATGAAGAGGTGATATAAACTAATGATGACAATTAATCTTGTTTTAGTTATAATGTCTTGCGGTACTTATTCAACATTTAATAAACAACGAACTATAAATTTTAATTGAAAAAAAAAAGTTTCCCGAAATTAATGGAATGTAACCTTAGATATTAAAGAAAAAATTGCGGCAGGTCTTGCAATTCTTGTAAGGGCCCATCGAACTGGAACATTTTGTTCTATATGATATTAAATAAATCATGGCGTGGTGTTGCTACATATTTGAACTGTAATTAATTATTTTACGTTTCGGATTTGTCTTTGAACGTAGAATAATAAATTACAGTTAAACTTATGTAAAATTTTATTGAATTATATCTACCGTATACCCAAAAAAGGAAAAATAACACTTTAAAATATTACTATTAAAGGAGACAATTAAACGGTAGAAGAAAAATATCGATGAAGAAGAACATCTCTCTCGCATAAGTTAAAGAAATTATAAATAGGCAAAATATCTATTATCCTACAGATACTGGATCTTTTTTGTACTTGCGCTAAAAAGAGATGGGACAATAGTCATTGAAGGCGAATAGCTCTAATATCGTTTCATTAGTGTATTTCTTATATAGTTATAGGTTGAAAACAAGGTAAAAAAAAAAAATAATTAAATTTAAAACAGAGTTTAATGATTGCGCCCGCGCAGCGTCTTTAATATGTTCGCTCTCAGCATTCGCCTAGGAGTAAGGAAAAGCACGGTAAAACCTACACTCTGAGGGTTGTCACCAGTAAAAATTCATGTCTGAAATTACAAAAAAAAAAAAAAACGTTTTTCAAAACGATCAAGCAAGAAAACATGCATGATCAGAAAAAGAAAGAAATAATTCTAAAAAATAATAAATATATAATTAGAAGATTACCAGGTAGGATTAAGGTAATCTTCGGTAGTTTGAATTCAAAATTTCTCCATACACATTGTTTAGTGTAATTGACTAACAACATGTTTTTGTAATTTTTAAGAAAATTTTATAAAATAATTTTTAAAATGTCCTTGTGATTGTCCTTAAATGTATAAAAATGTGAATTATAAAAAACAATTTTCTGAAGAAGACAACAATAAATAGATTGTCGAAACGTAAATGAAGTGTTTAATTGATTAAAAATTCAAATCGTTATATAAAAATAAGCCGCTAACTCATGAAAAAAGAAAAAACATAAAATTGCATTAACGGCTACGAACAAATCCCCATCAAATATATATATATATATATATATATATTGCAGTCATTTTATAAATTACTTTTCTCAAAATAGTCATGTATATGCTGCACAAACTACGTCGACTCCAAACGGAAGCGCGGAAAGCGCATCATACATATAACTCTCTGCATAACTTTTTGTAGTTTGTGCGGTATATTTTGTATTTTATTCACATTACACCTACAACCAATTATAAAGAGGTAAACACAAAACCATAAACCCTAGCATTGACGGCTACCTGCCGACTGAAAGCGCTTTATCAAGGTCGACCAATGTATCAGAACTTAGGCGAGGGGGAATGAGAGAGACAACTATAGCTACGAAAAGATTCGGTGCTCGATGCGTGTCCTAAGATTTCTTACCATGATTGTACATATGTTGCGACGACAGAATCTAAGAATTCGTCAGTTTAATCAGCATTTTCTTCAACTCATAACAAAGAATGCAGAATAAATTTTAAATTCAAATATAAGATTTTACAAACTTATCAGAGAACTACCCATAAATATAAACTGACGTTTAACTTAATTTATATCTGGTATAAAATTTCAAATTTCGGTAATAAAATTCATGAAAGTAGCGAATTGTTTCTATAATTATTGCAAATATATGAATATTCTTGTGTTTAACTTTTACGGTCACGTAATATTTAATTTTAATACAGCGATTAAGTTATTATACGGTTGCAGATTAGTTTTTTATATCAGATGTTATAAAAAACCTAAAATAACATAAATCAATCCGTATAATTAATTCCTTGTATACATGTATCAACAGTTTTTATTTGTATGGAAGTAGAATTTCTATACATCCATGACTATTGACGAAATAACCTCGATCTAAAGTTCATTATTATTGTCGCATTATTTATACATATGCGCACTAATCCCGTTTTTTAACAATGTTGCATGGACATTAATTCATTAATTATGTTAAAACCAACTAAGATTATTGCTTTGGCATTAGGTTTCTTATTTACTCATTGCTACACTTTTATATATTATGTATAATTTAGCTCTTTTATGATTTTATTATACCAAGCGAACGCAAGCCAGCTGGAAATACGTAAAGTCAAGCGCAAAAGAAATGCTTGACAGTCAACCACTAAACTGGATGCACGTTTCCATGGCAAAGCTATTGTCATCAACAGTAACACTGGACTGAAAAAACTAAGTTAAGTGTTATTGCTGATTGCGTTGATATTGAAACGTGCGTTCAGTGCAGTAAAAATTTGTGGTAAAGTGTATGAAAGCGTGGCGCAGGCGGAGATACGAAAGGTATATTTCGGCTGCGAGTTATTCGAAATTTCCGACCTGCTTTAGCATCGCAGCCAATATGTTTGAAGTGCTGTATCTAGGTTGTATGTTATTAAAATAATGTTGCAGATACGTGGATTGAGAATAAAACCATTATCAGACGCAATAAATAAGTTTATTAAAGATTCCCCAGAGTTAAAATTAGATTAGGCGCAAAAATTAAATGTTAAGTTTGCGGTATATTTGTAATGGGTTGGTCAAAAACACATTGTCAAAACTACGTGCGAAGGGCAAAGCATAGTAATAAAACACGGGCATAAACAAAAAACACTTCTTATTTCATGTATACATGCATGAATTATGACATTAGGCACAGAATTTTTTTTTACAGTCTGTTGTTTCGTCCACACAAAGCCACCTTTTTATTTTTCAGTTCAGGTTTAATTTTATTTTCTAAATATATGTATAAGCACAGACTCGGTAATAGCGTATTTCTTCCAAAATAAAATAAATGAATCGTTACTTAACAAAATACTACCGCTTATTTTGTTTACACAATCGTTACACACAATCATAGTTGCACATAATTCAAATAAGAACGATTATTTGTTTTTGCCACTGTAAGTTAAATTCGGAAAATCTTTAATAAACTTATTCACTGCATCTGACAATGATCAGCTTCTCAATTTTCGTATCTGCGACATCATTACATAGAACATAGATAGTCCTTCCGTATCTCCGCCTGCGAAGCGCACGAAAAGGCAACTTTTCGTGCGCTTCGCACTTAGTTATAAGTGCTAGAGTTTTGAATATTTTTGTCATCACATGCAACCAGCCATTGCTAATTACGTCATCAATGGGTCGACTGCGTACACACTATATAGTGTAAGATATATCTTGAATATGAAAAAAATCCTTTTTAAGATAATTCCTCATGCACTGTGTTTTAAAGTTACATCTTTATCATTTTTTTCATATAAGTTTAAGTATATAGTCTCAAACATATTATATAACCTATAAATTATGCAGAATAATTCTGTAATAATCATAATTAGATAGCCTCTAATACAATACTACATCGACGGTGCTGCTCTTCGTCCAAGACATTCTGTTGCTATAATGATGTTAGCGATCGTTGTAGAATGTATCTCCAATTTTTTCTGCCGCCGCACACAGCACACGCAAAAATAAATCCACCGTCGCATGTTAAAAAAAAAATTGACCACGAGGATTGCAATAATATCTTACACAATGCAAACGTCTGTGCCAGTGTTTATAGAATTAATATCAAAGTTTATCACTTAGGCGCATAAAACCAAAACAGAGCGCTAAGCTTGACAAGGATAGCACGCGTTCGCTTATGTAGTTTATTTATTGGAGATCAGATAGCCATAACATTGTATATGCTTGTGTGTTTGAATATACGCACATCGGTGCAATTTTGTGCACAGTTGCAAGCCGCCTTTGTTACAATGTTTATCGGCGCTGGAATATTTGGTGTATTTTTTTAACCGACTACTGAGATATTAGCTAAAACAAATAAACTCAGGTGAAGGCCTTTATAGTTATCTCACGCAAAATTCTTTTCAGTGTTGCCGCCTTTGTTTCGGGGAATCTGAAGTGTTTATTTGATGTCTGTGTTCCTTACCTACGCAATGCATTCTATGTGAGGGTTTTTGAATTCATCGATGGATCCAACCCTAGCTAATGTACTAAATAGAGATGCAATATAATCGATGGATCCATCGATGAATTTAGAAACTCCCCCTGTTATTTTATTCTGCGCACTGAGCTAAATACATGGTCCATAAGAAATCACCACTGCTACAAAACTATCTCTTGTCTACCATTTCGTTCATTTGAGTAATACATGTAAATTATGTTTGCATTATTAATGAATGTAATACACTGGCCGATACCACGCATCCTAATTAATGTAAAAGAAGTTTTAAACAGTACCTATTATATAAACCTAAAGTGCAGTTGGATGAATGAGATACTTCTTTTTTAAAGATTTACTGCATATTCGTGTCAGTAAAAGTGTTTTAACATGGGCATAAGGGACAGGATTAATTATTGGGTAGTGTTTTAGAACTTCTATTTTTTTTTTTTACTTTTTACAAATGACCTTCCCGAGTACCTATATTCCTTTTGGGAAGGTGTATTTGATTGCTGACAACTGCTGCTTTCTTGTAATAGATAAAAACAATAACTATTTTAAAGTGAAGGTTAAGGCAGTGTTGCAAAGTTTTTCCGAGTGGTGTAGTAAAAATTAATTATTAATCATAACAAAACTGTTATTATTGAATTTTATAGTAAATTTAAAACCCAATCAATTGATAATTTTGTATTTAACAAAGTTTATCTCTAAAGATGTAGACTATTAGGTACATACATTTCTTGACTAGAATCTTATTGAGGAACCATATTGATTATTGTGCGTGTTACTTAGAAAAGCATATTGCATGATAAATAGTTTGAAGGACATATTGTGAAGCGCAAATTTGTTAGATGTTTGTTATGCAAATGTATACATGTAGTGTGATCTCCTATAATATAACGATCTGGAACAAACAAAGGATGTGTTTTTTATTACAGAAGTGCATTTTGAGATTAATGTTTTATCCTAGTTGTAGAGATTTGTTCAAAACCCGTAATTTATCAACACTTTTTCAGTATACTTAAATTTCTCATATTACATAGTACTACTACTACTATAAGCAAAGGCTTCTGACAGTAAATTGGGCTTTACTGTTCATTACGACGGCCCCCATTGAAATGGCTCAACCAGGTGTCCAAAACATTTGCTAACCCCTATGCATTTAAGGTTTCTTTACAAATGCAATATCACTAAATTGTTTGACTAGGAATACGAAGCAATTGTAGTAATACTTAATTGTTTTTTCAGATCAATTCAACATTTTATGTTAGTTAAACTATAAAGCATGCACCACTTCAATAGATCCTTGTTTTTATGGAATTAGCCACGACGATTTAATATTCTTCTACTCTCTCATTTAACACTGCAAACTCATTGTTCATATTTAATACTATCCCTATTCAGTTTTATGGTTTAATTGACGCTTTTTTTCCTCTCGGAGTAATTTGAGCTTTATCCTAAGTCTGATTGATCATTAACCGAATGCGAATAAATAGTTAAATGCGCAGTATCTGCAGATCTTGCTTGTAAAAATACATAAACTTATAAAAACAAGGTAGGTGCAGTTTGTTTAAAAATTTAACAATTCCTTTTTTATTTAAGTTTCTACATACCAGATTTTATAGCAACTATTAAATTTGAATTCTCTTTAGTTGCTTACAAAGCAATGTATTGCAGCAAATAATAATTTGATATAGTATTACCCGTAGGACAATAAGTACAAGGAACATTATTACAGTGTCAAATTTTAATGGCACACTAATAAACACACCAAACAAATTTTGCCATTTACTAGATCTTAAATTGCAATCCCAAGCAAGAGATCTCAAAACGTTCCCCGTTTACGAGTGTTGCGTTCCTACTTAACTTACATAATAAAACTTTTACAGTTGCTCTAAACAATGTAGGATAGGTTTCCGAGGTAAAGAAAAACACACAAACGTTACATCATCGACAGAGCAAGTCTGCTTTGAATTGCCAGTAAATTTCGAATTTTATTGTGATAGTCGGATAATAAAATCCTATACCGATAGACGTTCTCTTACGTGTTATTAAAATACAATAGAAACAAAGCTGATTTATAAATAAACACTACCTTTTAGGGATAAGGCGTTTAATCTTTCAGTATTCATTAGTGGTTAATATATAATAAAAGATTTCCTTGTAGATTCTAGTAACATTCTATTTTTCAAATTTATACGATGCGGTTGTATGTATGTTACGTATCATAAAGAATTCCTTTGCGTTTTATTATATAGGAACTTGTAATATACATACATGCACATGTACGGCATACGTGTTGGAGAGTATATATGCGAGAGGATACACAGTGTGTGTTACACGGCAAAAGAGCTTTTGATAGCCTTTATCTAATGAATAAATATAACCCAACACTCAACTACTTTGTTCGGTTAGATTAGGGTGTTCATTAGTTATCGGGTAGCTCCGTCGGTACGGAAAATTTATATGCGCTGTGTAATCTACAACAGTTTTGTCCACTATGACGGTATAGGTAAAAACCGTCGTACAAGTGGGAAACTCATGACAAGTAACTTGGATAAACGCTACAATTACACTTTGTTCCTTCATTGTAAGTACTTCGATAATGACGTGGTTGAACTATAACGTTATTTAATGTTTTAAAAGCCATTTAACGAGTATAAATAAATCTATTCGTTATATAAACGTTATCAAATTATAAGAGCACGCAACTTAATGCAATCCACAAAAGGAATGTCCTTAAATTAGTATCTAAACTTATTTGAACTTTTTATAGGCCGTACATACTTTTTATATACTTATAGGTAAGATATAGTTCTGATAGCGAGGCAAATTAAATAGTGTCACGGTTTTTCTTTTAGCTTTAAAAATATTGATATCTCTACAATGTACAGTACGGAGAAGAAAACGCTACTAACGAGTTCCGGTGTTTGCGCTCCAGGAACTCTCATTATCTGATGTGTATCATAAACAACAACGAGACAAATTAATTGTATGCATTTCTGAAGTACAGTTGATCAATTAAATTGACGCCACTGCCCTGGCGCACCGTGAACCGCTGAGAAAGCAGTTGCCTGGCGATGGTGGCGCCAAAATATCAATTACCGCTGTGCACCTATATGACCGCTATACTTTTCCTACGCTACACCCAAGCGGCCGACGTAGCAATGTAACGTAATTAGTGCTGTTAATTTTGCAACTGAATTTCTCTTTTTGCACCGTGTGTAATTGTATTAGTGCACATATTCAATATCAGTTTAATTGCTTGTTAAACCTAATATCGATAATTTACTGGAAACTCTCCGAGACAAAATTGATCCAATTTAGATATATCCTGTGCATAAGTAATTATCTAACGGTTAAATTTGCGATAAGTCCTCTTATACAGAATACGCTTAAACACCGTGATTGTTGTGCTTATTAGTTATGAGTATTTGTTTTAAAGGAATAAAAATAATTGATCTGTTTTTCCATCTAATAATAAAAATAGCTTAATTTCCATAATAATATTATTCTAATTGGGCTATTTCCTCTAATTATTGTTAACGATCGCGTGCTCATTTTTATTGTACGGTATGTTGCAACATTCTGTCGCCCAAAGATGATAAATAGTGAAAACGAGACCCAATTTACATTAATTTGACAACGAGTCTCTCGTTTCATTCCTTTCCGTACGTACACGAATGCACAGATTAGCTTGTAGCATGAATTATCTATCAAAAAGCATAATTAATAGTACATTTAAGTCGTAGACCAGTTTAGATTTACAGGCATTAGATCAAAATTCATTATAGCCATTAATTTTCTCAATAAAACTAGTAAATACTGAGTTTGTTGTTTTAGAAAAAATGATGTTTCCTTAATTAAGTAAATCGCATTCTTGAAATTTTGCTTAAGTCAAATTAGAAATTATAATTTTGGATAAATACAGATTTTTATTAAATTATATACTAACCCTCTGTATTCAGTTGAGTGAAATAATAAACTGTAAACTCAACATTCCAGAATCCTGTTGAATTAAATGATTAAATTATTTAACATTACTTTCTTAATGTTTTCAGACCATAGTTCAATCATTTTTTAGATTAAACTAATTCGTTTTCATGTTGTTCTGTTTTCCTTCCTTTCTATATACGTGCTAACTAATGGCGAGTGATAGCTTAAGTTATTGAAAATTTCTAAACCATTTTAAATTTAAACAATAAAGGAACTAAAAGAATTGATGTTACGTCACAAAAAAATATTTCCTATTATACTTGATTGGTACAGCTCAGCTGGCCCAAAACTTCATTCTAAGCATCTTCATAACTTCGTAAGAAAGTTAAAAAAAACATTTGCAATAAAAATCATGATGGTGCTACTAAATGACTATTTACATACATATATGCTATTCGCTTGGCTAATAAAATCAAATCAACATTTATTCAAAGAGATATATTTCTTGTATACAATATGCCTATATATTTCATTCAATGATTTTACAAAATCATATCAAAAGTAATAAGTATTAAGTACTTAGATATATGTAATTTTTAAGTAAAGCAAATGAAATACTTGTACCTAAAGAGCAATTAGCTACTTGAGCCAAGGATGTGTTCATTAAATACTCTTAAAAATGTATCTGATGGTTTCAGAAAAGAAAATATTTCAATATTCAATATTTAATCAAATTTACTTGCATTAAGAAAGTACTTCTGCGTGTATCTCAGCAAACAAAGGCAGCATTGATTTTCGCACCAAATCAAAAGAACCTTTCCGATGCAAATGTTGTATCTCTTTGCTAATAGCTTATTGTATGGATGGTTAATTGCTTCTGATCTCTGTATAAAAGCACATGCTGTATTTCGTAAACGTTCCGAGTTACTAAATAATAACAAAAGACATTCAACGATGCGAGCATGTAAGTGCACTCGCATCGTCAAGTAATTCACCACACGAAATGAATCATGGCACAAAAAACAAATTACATCTCGAAATACAATAGCATATGTCATTTGTTTAAATGACATCATCGTTTCGTTTCGGTATAAAAAAATACACGGCATCGGCTTTTATTGCTCGCTGATATATTAACAAGTGTATGCGTGCATTCGTACGCGGGCCCATGTAAATGTGTGCCGGCCTACGTACTACATACGTGTGTGTGCATGCGTACGAGAGTTTTATAACACAACACCATTCAAGTCCCCATAAAGTCGATCAGTTTTAAAATCAGGCGCCTGTGTTCAAGCGGCTCTCTCGGCCTTCTCCCGTCTCTGATTCTGGTTCCAGTTTCCTGTTTTTACAAAGCGCTCTATTGTGCCAACGTTAACTGGATTGTTTTATCTGCCCAACACGTGGTGTACATGTTCAATTCCACAATGTAATTATATAATGTTAATACCAAACATGCTCATTGCACAACGCGACTTATTCATTACATAATTCACCGTATGTTGATGTGCGTTCAGATGTAATGGAAGTTAACGAGTGCGTAATTTCCATTTAACTGTCCCGTTCTCCGTTCGGTGTTTAAATAAATACGGATGCAATGCGCGCGAGTGAATCCTTATTTCCTATTTCGACAGTAGTTTTCCGATATTGCCTACCAAGCAGAAGCTATCACACTTACAATTAGTTATTATCCAAATGCAATACGCGAATGCATAACACGTATCTACACACTATCAGAATCAAATAGTGTTATTTTCATAATAACTTACTTATGTTCTTTCTTGGACATATTCATTTAAAGATCTGATTTTGTTGCGACGTGCAACATCTACGGCTTGCACCTACGTTGCGGTTGCTATTCGTCCCAACACATGGAACATGTCATATTTTTGGCAAGCCATGTCGTAAATATATTATAATCAGATTTTGTAAAAAGCAAAATCTTTTTATGAATACGCTATACATGCATATGAATTCTGTAAGTTATATCTTTATTTTATTTTATATATTATTCAATGGCAAATCTTCCCTAAAAATTGCTCAATCTAAAAACTTAATTTCCAAAGTATCTTCCAAAGTTTCTGATCAATTTTATCAACCAAAAAGATCCGCTTCTATTGACTTGTCTCGACGGGATCTCCAAAAAATCTGGTACCCAAAATTAAGCATCGTCTATCCTGATCTATCGATTCCGTTTAACACTTTCTCTTGCCACTCCAGTATCTTTAGCTGTTTCCATTTGACAGTATCAAGTTAAACATCGAATACTACTCCTTTACTCTTGTTTAGCACTACATACCATGTACGTATTAAATTATTATAAGCTTTATGTCTGTAGCGATTTGTGATTACTTGAAACCTCCAAGAACATATTATGTAAGTACTGCGGTAAAACCATTCGGCAGCCAAATATTTACTAATAACTACTGTTGTGTCACGTATAATTTTCTACGGTTAGTTGGTGGCCATTACAATTTGCCGCTGCATCGGTCAGAACATAGAAACATGCGCTTTGAGTATAAAATATAATAAATTTCCTAAGTACCAACTCATCCAAGATTTCAGTCATGCTTCCGGTATTGGAATCGCAGAACTTAACTACAGCTTCGTTGGTTCTTTTAAACTTTAATCACAACGAAAGTTGTAGCATTTCTTAACTCGGAAACAAAATTCACATGACAGACTTAGTGACATTGTCTTAGGCATTGCAAGTATATTTTATCTCAATATTTAAAAATTAATCAAACAATTGAAGTTATCTTCACGAAACCTCTTCAAAAGGGAAGTTATCTTCTTGCTTTTCTAAAATGTTGGAGTACTGCTTTTTAAGCATTTTGAAGTCGTTTTTATCCCATCTGAATATAATATCTGAATGCCAACATCGCTTTAGAAAGAATCACTCGACCACAACATCTCCTAAAGCCCTTCACAGTGACGTCATCAACTGCATTGAAAACAATTCATTTCCTGTTGGAATCCTTTTAGACCTGAGTAAAACATTTGATTGTGTTTCACACAATATTCTATATTGATAGCGTGTCTTAAATGGTTTATGAGAAATGAACTTCAAGTTAATGAAAATAAAAATCTTTATTTAAGATTTCACCTTTACCAATGTTAACCACCGCAAAGGTTTTTTTTTAAATCGATAAATAATAACTAGCTTATCAAAGTTGATCGCACTAATTTCTTGGTTGTTTGCTTGGATGAGTTCCTCAGCTGAAAAGTCCATTCCCTAACTTAATTCTTTGTGTTTTTTGTTTCAAAATCTAAGATTGGTCGCTCCAGCAGTTGTTTTTGGTATGTATTATGCTTACGTCTTTAGCTATCGTATTATATTTTGGGGTAACTTTAGCTTGTTTAGTAATGTTTTTATTTGCCAGAAACGGATCGTACGTTGCTTAATAGACTTACATGCATTTGTCTCCTGCAGACCAGTTTTCATATCTCATAATTTACTCACTTTGACTTCAATCTGTATTCTCCAATTAGCTCGTTACGCGCATGATAATAGCAGTAACTTTGATGTATACAAAGACAAACATGATCATAATTCTATGGATATAAGTATAATTTGGTTATCTCCAAGTCTAGTCTAACATTACATCAGCAGTGCCCATAGTTCTTCCATCATCTTTAATAAAATTTCCAAGCATTTAAAAACTCTTTCTCGAATACGTTTTAAACGGCATGTACACAAACTTTTGGTGTTGAATTCCCTCTAAGAATTCATCAACCACCGTTATACATTTACTAATCTATTAAATTGCATTCTTATTGCTATATAATATATTCACTGATATTTTTATATTAACTTTTACTCTTTTTTTATGAATGTTAATTTAATGTTTACAATAGTTACAATTGGCTTTAATTTTTGCATTCAGTACACCATTTTTATTTTTTTAGTTTGGCTTTTTATCGTTGTTTCCTTTTATATTTCATTTGAATTTAATTTAATTTAGTCATGCTTAAGTAGTTTTCTTATAAACTATCCATTTTTGTTTATAACTTTGTTTATATCTGCTAGGTTGGTCTTTGGAAATAAACTTTACTTTACCTTACGTTATTCTTAAAGAATAAGATTTAGAAGATGGTGGTAGAAGGGCGTAAAAAAGTGTGTTATTTTGTAATTCCAACGTTAGCAGCACACGTTTGCAATGATGGAGGTTTACTTAGGATATTGTATTAAATGCGAACAGATACTTTGTTCAAAATAAATCTTCAAAAAGTCAATATATAGTCAATTAAAATATATAACATTAACAAAACGAAAATAAAATTAAAATAACTTATAGACAGAAACTACCCATTTAAGGAGGCGTAATGGGGAATCTTGTATGTGTCCTTAAAAAAAATGCAATTTTCTTTTTCAAAATCTTTTGGAAAAGTCTGCGTAAGTAGTAAAAGATGTAGTGTTAATTTATTACTTTTCTTTTGAATAAAGCATAGATATGTTATTTCCTTTAAGTGACTGTCGCACACTTTATACAAATATTCTCGTGTTAATGCCTGAAAAGTCCGAATATAAATATTCATCTCTGTTGCATTCAATATGTTTTCTAACGGTGCTGTATGTGAATAATGTACTAATTTTCGAAAAAATTAAAACCGAACACATTGCCAACTATTTAAAAAAAAGTGCTTTGTCTTGATAAAAACGAAACATTAAGGATACATTATTATTATGAAAAAATAACATTGCTTTACGTATCTGCTAGATCGATCACTCAAAGAAAAGCCAGTTCAGAACTATTCAGGCATATATGTGTATATATGCGATTCAAAAATACAATTCTTTAGTTTCAACTTTTAGTTAAAAATACTCGTCTTGATTTTCTTTGTATAATAAATTTTAATGTATCGTAAATTCTATGTAGTGTATATTATCCACTGCGACTTAAAAGATGTATAGGCATTTTTGTCTTACATTTGTGCTAAAAAGCAAGGAGGTGCATATTTTTCTTTTGTGACTCGCCATTATTTTAAATAAAATTGATGTGTTTTCTGTTATAATACAAAGACTTTGTTACACCAGAACATTTTTAGAAAGTAATCTTTTTTTAATCTTGCTCGGAGATTATAGCTGGACATCTGCAACATACCTTAGATATTTCACTTTTAGGTTACCGCTATCTTATTTTCACATGATTCCAAGTTAAAAATTTCCTTCGTTCTTTCAGTCATAGATGCTGACCAAAATAACTGTTTATTTTAAGATAACTTGCATATATTTTTAATTTTAGTTTCGTTAAGAGGCTATTGATGCAATTGTTTGAGCAACACGCCCACTCGATCCGCGCGGTTACCTAAACATCCCGGACGCATTTATTTTTGTATAAATCTTCCACAATCTTTGATAAGCCTGCACAGTTATAAAAAACCCAATAAGTTATAAATAGATTCCCTACTTATTTCAAGGGGAGGTTGCCTAAATATAAAATTTTATATCTATTTTTTCCACTGTGCTAGTTATTTATACGTATCATTTGTTATAATTTCAAAAGAGGTGCGTAACTCCACTTTCTGGTCAACCTGAAATAACTAAGGAAATTGCTAAATACCTTTTTTTTTAAATAGATCTCCGTCAGGTTTTATTGATAGCCTCTAAAATTAAATGGGACCGACTAAACTTGCGTTTTCTTGTTTGTGGGAAGAAACAGGTCAATAAACTGGCTGGTCTACTTAACAACATTATAATGTTGATATATGATATTAACTAATACATCCCCATTTTTCATTAGGGAAGTGAAGGTTGGTATGTGCAATTGATTCGAATCTTTCTGAAAGACCAATTTATTACATTAGCTTATACAAAATTGTAAATAAATGCAAAAAGAACATTTTGTAATATTTATGCATGTTACGCAAAATTATTCATAAATTCAGTTACAATAAGTGGAATTTTCCATTTGTCTCACATTTTGAAATACACAATTATCAAAAATATCAAGGCATTACCTTGGCATTGATATTTGGCCTTGACGAAACTATTACCAACTTTCTTATTATTATTGAAACTGCAAATCCGTGTAAATAATTAAAGATTCAGTGTTTTTGTTGCTGGGATAATTAACAGTTTGCAAGGCTTTCTCTAAAATACGATTAACTAACGAAACTATTCGTTCAATTAATAGTGACCTTTAGATTTTTACTGTTAAAAAAACACAAGAATGTTAAGGAGTAAAAAATATATTGAAATAGTAGTCCACTACAATATTGTTTCACCACACAGTGGCTTCATCAGGTGGATGAAATTTTTTACTCCTTAACATTCTTGTGTTTTTTTTTACGTTTTGAAGATGGAGTTTAAACACGTATCCTCCCATTCGATTAATTTTTACTATTAATTTACTTTTTTTATTTGGCTATTTATTATTTTCTTTTTAATGTATTATACTACTGATACATGGAAATCTAAATGTACTGAAGGTGTGCTTTGCTTCAAGAATTGTAAGAAAATCTTGCGGCGCTACAGATAAATGCTTCCGAATACGACGCTGCCAAATAGACGATATTTTTTTTTATGGTAATGAAGTTGCCTTTAAAATAAAGTATATTAAATTTTTTTTATCAAAATACAGAAACCAATACGTTCATACGAACATCAAAGTTCACTTTACAAATTCTATTCGAGGGATCCCTATCGAAATTGAAATTAATAGACCTCATACATACTATTACAATAAAATGTAATTACATACATTAAAATTTAAATCTGTGCAGATATTCCCAAAAGCAGATTTCGAACAACGTGTAATATTTCGCCGGTTTATTTTGTGGAGAACTTCACGAATAATAGATACAAATTCATTTCATGGACTGAAATTTCCTATTCTTCAAATTATGTAATGTAACAAACTTAAAATTTAAAACTGGCGCCTTGAATTTTTTGTTTTCATTGATCCAAACAGTTCTCTCTCTGGGAAACATTATTCAACACAAAGTTAATCTGTATTTAGCCACTGAATCGACGAAAACTACAATATAAAACATTTTGACATGTGCGTAGACATTTTTTTGTATCTGAGCAAAGTATGTGCTGCGCATTCTCAATTTTGCATTCGCAAAATGGACACATATCAGTCTCAGCTTTGCCCATCCTTTTGAGATGGTATCTCAGACGGCAATGTCCAATGAGCAGGCCAGTAAGTAGTTCCGATTTGCTGAGTCGGACTAGGTTTTTATTGGTGCTTAGCGTAAGGTTGACCAAACTTTTAGCTTCGTGTTGTCCAGAGGTTTGACTCCAGAGGGAGATCGCCTTCTTATGTTCCCATTATTGAAGGTTACCTCTAATATAAGTGTTTGAAATACCCAAAGCTGGGTTTGGTTCATAGAAGTGGCTCCCAGCGCCTCGCCTGGCCAATTGTTCAGTCACCTCGTTACATTTAATTTGAGGATGCCCTGGCACTCATATTAGTGTGACTTTGTTTGTCATATATAGCTGCACTACATTATTTAAGCACTCCCATATCAGCCTAGAATCAAAGCTGTTTTCTTTTAGAGCATCCAGCATGGCTTGGATATCAATGCATGTATAGCTGCTTTCATTTTTTGAGAGACTGCAGTTTGGCCCAAAAAACTCCGACTTTCACCCCTTGTTCTATCTTTGATCCGGCTGTGTGCCACACCAGGGATCCTCTTCCAAATTTTGGCTCCCCATTCGTCTCGATTTGGAATCAATACTTTGAATAGGGGCTTAAATTTTAGTTTAACGGGCATAATGTCCGTTGGCATTTATAGTGACCTTACCTCTGATTTGAGGTACACATATACGTATATGCAATAAAAGAACACAAATATTCTTAAAATCAACACCCAATTTTGTCGCTTTTCAACTACTTCATTTTGTTAAAAGCAATGCCACCTGGCTCTAAATAAAAGCAAACGGCATACTAGGCTAAACATAGAATGCTTAAATTAAACACATGACACACATTTAGGTACCATATATTAACATTTTACATTAAAATATATTCAGGTTAGTGCATTTACACCATTTGCTTTTATTTATTTAATTTCATATATGTGTATATTGTTACCATTTACGCAATATCTACCTGTTTATTTGTAAAAGATTTCCGCTCACGTATGTATTCAGTATCTCCTGAATTATATGCATCCACATGTATGCGTGTGTGTTGAGAATATTATCCATGGCTTTCAAAAAAAGAATAACGAACTCCTTTTCGATAAACTGTATCGGGAGAAACCGTATGATTATTTCACCAGATAACGTTACTGCAAGCCACAGGGACTAAAAAGGAAAACGAAGAAGCACGTAAGACAAAAGTTGTTCTCTTAATTGGGGTTAAATTTCCCGTTTTATCTGAGGTAATTACACAATTGGCAGGTTGTCTCCTAAAAATAAGCAAGGGACACAATTGTTATGGTAATGAGGAAACCGGTTTAATTATAAAAAGGTTGTTCACATTTAGATACCCGCCGGCGGAGAATTTACGTTTAGATTTTATTGGTTTTCTTGTGGTTAGGCGTTCCACTGCAGTTTTAAAGCATTCCTCATAGTATTGGGAGCAATTTTACCAAAGAGATCACTTTATGTAATGCTAATAATATAATCTTTATAAGAAATAATTAGTACCATCCTAATAACTTCCTTACTTGGTGCCATCTACTCAATTTTCTTCATGTTTATATTTTACAGAATCTAGTAAAGTTATTAATATGCTTATTACGATAATCATATATTTTGTATATGTAGGAAGTAATTAGAAATTTAGAAATTAAATTTTATTTCATTTCTTTTGAAAGGCGCTATAAGATAAGTGGCTCATCAAACCGCAATTTTTTTTTTTTCAAGCAATACCTAGACTGCATAAATTACATTTATGTATTGTGAGTAATATTGGAATGATGTACGTATTCGTAAAGTGTGGAAGTGTGCTATATAACTAGATTATTAGGTGATAATTTATTACCATTAACACTGCCCTTAACACCTGTTAACATAAATTTTAATGTGTATTTTCGTATTTAGCACCTATTAGTAGACATTAAACTTTATGTTTTGACATGAAATCCACACCTTCGCTAACTGCTTCGCGCTGTGTCCGGAACGATTCTTGAAGGGGAGTATACGTTAGTGTTTTCTGTTATAAAATAATGTAAGCTAGTGAAAAAAGGCAATTGTGAATCTCGTATGGTGATGTGGGTGACATTCGCGAATACCAGAAATCTTGTAGCAGCCGTGTACGTAATAAGTTTAGCCATTGTAAAGAACATTTCATTCGTACCCCATTAATACTCGTATTTAAACACCGAACCTTAAAAAAAACATTTATTTATTTATATAGAGTCCGTTCCAATAGAAAATGGTACATGTAGTCACCAAAACCTGCGCAAAGTGTGACGTTTAGCACTCTCAATCAGGCTACCATTGGTTGTTGCCTAGCAACGAAGATAGATTACCAATATTCGTATATTGCGCATGTGACGACATGTACCATTCTCTATTGCAACGAACTCTACGTACAAGGTACATGAATCATTGGGTTTTTTTAAAAATGCACAATGCTTATATAAATTTTATGTTAATAGAGAAATTGCAAGGTGCATAACCATTTTACTAAATAAATTTTGGTAGATTGTGGTCCAAGTTAATAATATTAATTACAAAAATTGCAAGGAGAAAAAAAGCATCTAACATACCAGTGAAATATATGTGATCTCTTTTATTAGTCGCTTGTTGGATTTTTAATAGCTAGTTGCAGACTACTAGGCAGTGGATTACAATTTAAGGAATGCTGAATTTTATTATTCAGTATACTAAGGAAACGAATTCTTAAACAAAAGAAACAATTTCTTAACCATATTTCCTTGTTTCAAAACAATGTTATTTGAAATGAATAACACCCCTTTGTTTAAGTATTTGAGTGTATTCCTTTGAAGTAAAGAATGTTGTTTTGAATGAACTTTTCTATCAGTGTATAAACGTTACAACTTTATGGCTAGTAAAAGCAATCATCACAAATACTCTAGGGATTATAAATTATTGATTGTACTGCAATTGATTCAGATTTTTAGTATTGAAAACAGTAGGTACGTAAAACCGTTCAATCATATTATTTAGTGTTTCTATAGCTATTGACATTAAAATCTAAGTTATTTAAACAACAGTGAAGTATACTTGCCAAGAGCCAATTTTTAGTAAAGCTATGTTCGTTGGTGTTACACCAATAACATTAGTGCATGTTTTATCTTACTCTAATGTCCAAAAAGCGTATCTTCTATACCATTTTACTTATGTGCCAGTGCAGCAAGTATAACACCAGCGAACACACCTTAAGTCTCGATTCTCGAACAATTGGATGCGCGGACTGATTCAAAACAAGTCTAGCGAATTGCACACGGTAAATTATATAGAATAATATGCGAACTAGCTTGTTATAAATCCACGTCAAGTCATGCATGCCCATAGGCTATATAGGTTTAAGCAGTGAGGTATATCGAAGTATAGAGCAATTCCACATTATTAAAATAAATATTGCAAAATATGGGCTCCCGTGTAATCTTTCATCCAATAAAAATCCCCATGCCTAAGACACATGAATTCCGAAGCCATCGTGACCCAGGACATGTGGGTCCTGTATGTCCTGTATGTCCTTATATATGCGAGCAAAGTAATCCAGGTGGAGCCCAGAAAGTTAAGTTTAAGGGACGCACCATTAAAAAAAAATGAATGATAATATATATAACCTACAAGATTTTTTAGTGCCACTTATCTCAGAATTATCTGCTTCAGGTACAAAATTTTACCCACGACCTTCTTTAAGCCTCGATAATGGCGGAAGTAAAATCATATCGGAATAAGTTAATTAGTTAATAAACTAAGTATGATGAATATTCTTCATTCCGGAAGTCGATAGCTATTTCTTTTGTATGTAATCAGCTCTTCATTTGCACAAGAAACAGTAATTTTTTTATTTGCCATATTCAATTCTTAAGATCTTCAAAGTTTTCTACAGTTCCTCCGTATGGATTGAATAAACAACTGCCACAAAGACAAGTTAGTTTCGCTGTGCAAAAGTACTGCTTTGGAACTGTATTTTAAAAGTCGATAAATAATCTTCATTTATTTGATTCATATTGATGATCAAGCTCATTCACTGCCCCACAAATATTGTTGCAAAAAAATTTCTTGGGTGTAGTAGCCATCAAATTCATTTCGGGGAAAGGCTCACTTTGTGTATATCTGGCGATTTCCACAACAGTAACAGTTTCTTTTGCTTTAAGACTAATTTGGGCTACATTTTGGATTACCTCAAACCTTAAGAAAAATCATTTAACCCTTCCTAAGATAAAAATTCACAAGGTGATCGAATAGACAATGGCATATGCCTCCGCGGTTTGTAAACTATAGTTTCTTTAGAGTCAGAATCATGTTCTTCAGTTAGCTGTTAGTGGATGTGGTCCGAGTAGCTACTTGCTGGCAGAAACCGACCTCATAGCAGATGATAAATTTGAGTACCTACTGCGTGTTTAAATCTAAAATACACGCTCTGTATTATTGCAGAGCGGAAATGGCATTTCGATGAATTATGCAATATCGTAAGTACGGCAAAAAACCTGTACCGAAAAGTGTTGATCCAATCGGTTAGGGTTTGACACAATTAAACTTTGCAACCCAAATATATATCCTAGCACTTACACAATACCATCTCTGGTAAATTTGGATTCATCCCTCCAAATAATTTTTTGTAAAAACTGTTGATCATCCTGGAGCCTTATTACTATTTGTTCGGAAAATGCACGATGTTAAAGGTATATGCGTGCATTTTATGTTTTGATAGAATACGCTGTATCGATGAATAGGATATACCTATTTCTTCAGCAACAGCACGTATGGAGCTATGAGGGTGGCTGTGAAAATAAGCTAATACCATTATTTCATAATTCTCATCCTCTCTTACAGGTTTTGGCACCTGTTTATTTTGCTTCTGTTGTCCAGTACGTAAAAAGTTTTCTTAAATTCTTCGGAAATGTGTTCTGTTAATAGGCGGCAAGTGAGGATAGGGCTCATTAAATACTCGGGAAGTTCTGCTTACAATTTTATTACATTCTCGGTGAATAAAAAATAAATTTAAAATATCTTCATTTCTATAATTATTAAAATGGTTTTCCATTTTTTCTAATGCAATAAACACGGTAATACAGACCAAAATAATTTGACAGATCACTTGAGTGTAGACTGTAGACTGATATTGTTTAGTAATACTCCGTAGTCCCCACAGCCTACTGCGTTCCAATTTACTGAAGAATTACAAATTCAAAACTACATTTTCTAAAAATCAGTATTTCTAAAAGAAGCGATAGAAATAGGTATAACAACACTTCCAGCTTTTCGATAGAGAATTAAATTCTACATCGCATAGAATAAAAATGTACATGTTCCATTTAAAGAAAAACGATTTTTGGTACTAAGAAGTTATGCCAAATCAACCCTGTATGATTTTGTTTACTTTTCATGCCTTCGTTAAATAGTAGAGTACCTGTACCCTCCACAATTCACATAAAAGCTGTCTACCTTTTACTGTATAGCTGCTACACCTCTTTAATGCATCATAGGTTTTTTTGGATTTTTTCACAAAAATCAAAATAACTCCGAAACGGTAACCGATAGCTAAGAAGATGTTTTATAAAATTGGCTTCAAAATTCCCTATAGAATCTAAAACTGCAACCAAAAATATAGGCTTCTATTTAAAATTTTAAAGTTGGCTATGGCTTTCGGTGTAACCGGAAGTGCGATGGTTATCGCCGAAGTTTCAAAATCGAGATATCATTGCAAATTCAATTCACTTTTAATGGACAGGTTACGTGAATTACCCTCTATATAATTATTGTTGCATCTGCCGATACTGATTTATGCTTTTGGTGATTTGTCTCAAATAATATATATTGCAAGATAAAAGTCAAGGTTTCTCAAGCAAAGCTATTTGGTGTTTGTGAGACCGACAGGAGAAATGTGCGTACATCAAGAATTCACCCTCGACCTATTGGCATAACAAGGGGCTGTAAAAGTAACACTGGCGGATAGCGAAGGGAAGTAGAGGACTGCGCCACTCCAAACTGATTTATAGTAGACCGGGTCAGTGGTAGTGTAATACGATACGTGTGTGGGAACAATGATGTGCAGAAAAGATTCCCCCTACACCGCCGCCAGTTTTTGTTTCCTGTACTCGTCCAGTGCGGACTGAAAAATCAGGTCTCCTCTCTGGCAAACACCCACACACACACATGCAAAAAGCCCATTAGCGGGTTCGAACGCAGACCTATCTCTTGACTGAAAACAGATGTGGTGCTTCGTAGAACAAAGACGCTGTCTATTATTATAAGAAAGTCATTTAGAATATTTGTGTATTCTTTTTTATCGCGCGGGGAAGTGTCATAACTTAGTCATTCCGCTCTTCATACATCGCATATGTGTTTGTTTAGCGGATGATTTTTTCCCCGCTTTGTTCATACACTTTGTTGTTTTTTTTTTTTGTTTCTCCTTTTCGTTAATTATTAATGGTCGAGGCTAAAATTAGAACGAAAACTTAGAGCCGATACTTGAACGTACACATCAGACGTCTAGCCGAACGTTTCAGAATTTACTTTAGTTTAGTATGTAAAACACGTCTACTAAAAATAGTAGACCACGTAATTATCTCACGCAGGTGTGGAGAAGATTGAATAGATACGAGCTTAATTATTACGTCAAAATCATAATGCCGGAAAAAAAGACATTTGGGTGAAAATTTAAATGTTTGCTGTATTTTTTTTTGCTGCATATATGGCTTCTACAAATATGTTATATTTACGGCGCACATAATTACTTTACAATACTCTTTTCCAAAAACAATACAATCATCAGATTATTTTCGTCGTTTCTTGAAAAAATTAAATGTTTTTATTATGTTTTCTGCTTGCCAACTTTTCGCATTTCATCACATTCTCATGTCTTTTTCGACAGTTATTGTGAAAAACGTATTTATTAACTCTTTGCTTTTAAATCTAGGCGTACAATTAATAATTATTCAATCCGAATTTGAAAGACTAGTTTTATCATTAAATTATTTTAAAGTCAGTTTAGTTCTTAATTGCACCTGGTAATTACTTAAGTCTTATAGAAAAAGAAGTGGAAATTTATAATTCTGTTACCAGTACAACTTATGAAATGAATCTTTAAAATTTCTAGCTAACTGTATTTACTAATACCACCAATTTATGCTTTCATCAAATTGGCAAATTCATATACTTCCAATACTACTAATACAATCTCGCTCCAAACTATTCATCTTTGAAGAATCCAGATGCGGATTGTTGGTTTCTCAGTTTATTTTTTATTTTCTTTTTTTCGGTTTTTCCCGTCATCGCCTGAATGTTAGTTTCCTTGTTGCACCGATGTTTACGTTTCAGTTCACTGATTCAATATTAATTTCTCCTCATTCAGCGATTCTGTCAGCGTTCGAGACAGCTTATTTAGTAGACAATCAAGCAGTCCGGCCGATAACGAATGCGTTCCAGTACTTTTGTTAATGTTTCCCTCCTATATACAAACTGTGAGACAAAGACGTTCCCATCCATTATTAAAGGAGACTTGGGCCCACAATGCGCCCAGAAAGAGATTGATAATTTGTTGAGTTAAGAGGGCATTATAAAATAAAACAGAGGCGTTTAAAAATACGCCTAGTGATTTAATACTTGAAACGTGTTCTATCTCCTTAGATGTGCCTATTGAAGTAGGTATTTTTGGACGGTGATTGTAAAGATTGGTCCCACTGAATATAACATTTAATCAAAGTATCAATGATGAAAAAAACTAGCAAGATGTTGTTTAGAAAATAAATGTCACATAACGTAAATTAGGTATTTATTTTATTCCTATTTATTGGTACCAAAGCAAATTTAGAAATCAGGTAGGATTAAGTTGTCGTTAGTTATTTATTAGACATACACGTTTAGCCAAGTTAAATTTGTGATATGTATGCATAATATTAATATGTGTATGCACACTCTTTCTAATGTTTCCTTTATAAGCTCGTATATCTTGGTAATAATCATTGAGATGTCGTTTTCAGATTTTATGACTTTCTGGCATCATATATTATTGCACTTTAAAATTGACGTAGTAACGGAATGGTTAGAAATTAAATTATTTGTATCAGTAAGTCTATAATGCTATGCAGTCCTTGCAACGATATAAATAAAAATATTCTTAAACTTACTTTATTTTAATCATTAGTGTTTAGAATTATGCTTTTATTATTTTTTAAAAATGATTTCGAAAATATGAGCGTTTGGAGTTCAACATAACTAACTATGAGGATACGTACGTTTCTACAAAAGGGATTTGTGTAGGGTACATTCGGTGGTTTGAGCGATAGCTGGTAAAAGTACCTAGTACTTGTCCCATCACTAATTTCAGCAATAAGTACGAGTATCATGTTTATATACAGAAAGCTACTAGCACGGTTATCTGTTAGTTAAACATCAGAAGGAGAAAATGCATTTGTATTATAGAAACTGTCGAAGATATGTTACTATCTTTTATTTACAGCGATAGAAAATCATTAATTTTTAACATATAGAGATGTAATCATTTGGGACGGTTTTTATTATCTTGCACTGCAAAATTTTCAACTTATTTATCTGCGATATTACATAAAGTCATACAAAATTAAAAATATTTGCAGCAAGAACAGAATCGACGCTTAGATTAATCAAACAAGGAAATTTTGCTTTCAAGCTTTCAAATGAATTTTTAATTACTCTTTCTGTTCTTCTGTACGTTAAGTTCGCATTTCCGATAGTAATACATGTAATGTATTTTTCTGAAAAAATTAATAAAATTTTCAAACCATATGTATACTTTCAGAATCGCTATTTAAAACAACAAATTGCAAAACCAAACCTTACAAAATTAAAATAAAAAATTAAAGAAAATAAAACATCATACAGTACCTATATAAAATTGGCTGTAAAAATTGTCATGGTGTATATATTGGTGAAACCATGCAATATTTAGAAAACACAATGAAAGGACATAAATATAACAAAACTCTTAAGGCTTATTCACACTATCGACCAACGAACTGTCAGTCACGTTCCAGTCAAATTTCAATGAATTCACACTGGTGATCTACCGACAGGCAGTTTGGTGTTTGAAATTGTGTAAAAATGTTCTCCATATCAAGTTTAATCAAAATTGCGCATATTTTGGATGAAGAAGACGAAGAAAATAGGAAAGTCTGAAAGAGAAAACGTTTCTGAATTCATCAAATATTAAACGCAGAAACATTGAACGAGAATTTGTCACATTACACAAACAACTCTTAGACGACAAAAGTAAATATTTTAAATATTTCGGAATGTCAGTCACAGAATTTAATGACATTCTTCGAGCAATTAAAGATGATATTACTGCGTTAATTAGTGCGAATGGGTATCGCATTCGATCAGCTGGAAGAAAAATAAAGTTGCATGATTTTATTATATTATATATTATATAATGTATATTATACGAACACATCAAAAAAAACATTTTAAACTCTAAATAATGTGCATTCAAATGTTAATTTTGTGTATCTGCATCTGGTGAAAAATCTTGGAAATACAGAGAAGCAGTAGAATTCGGCCGACCATGTTCAGGAGGCAATGAAGTTGATGTCTGAGAGGAATTTGAGGATTGTGAAAAATGGTTAGAGACCACAACATGGTATTGATTGGGTGTGAAAGGTACAATATTAGGGCCACTCTATGCTAGATTATGGTTGCCTTTTGGAGGTGCTATCGGTGGAAGATGAGATGGCATGGACTGCTGTAAAAATGTATTCCTATCATGTGCTGGAATCGGCTGAATCTGATGGTGTCACTGAACTTGCCGGGGGTCGATGTATTTACTTCCGAGCGTTGAAACGATCGTAAAAATTTGATGCTTTGCTTATCAGCATCTGAAAATGTTTTAACCGTTTGCTTAATAGTCTCAAAAAAGAAATCGATTTCATCTTTATTTCCATTTTGCTTCCGTTTTTCTTCGTCCAAAGGAAAATTCATAAGAGTGCTTCCTGTCGTAGGCACCTCGGTTGCTAATTTTGAAGTTCTCTTAGGTTTTGCTTTAGGAGCTGTTGGAAGTACTTG
Source organism: Cetonia aurata (assembly GCA_949128085.1). Taxonomy (NCBI): domain Eukaryota; kingdom Metazoa; phylum Arthropoda; class Insecta; order Coleoptera; family Scarabaeidae; genus Cetonia; species Cetonia aurata. The sequence goes on from OX421885.1 coordinate 9,737,940, forward strand.
TATAGGTATTAAATCACTAGTAGAAGATTCTGAATGGAGGTGTGTCTTGTCTGTTGTGGGTGTAACGGCTAGAAAGTGATGATTGGGACACGTTTTCTACTAACTAGGTATCATCGTCGCTATCATCATCTGCTCTCTGCACGAAGGACGTTACTAGTTCTTAGTTTTTCATAAAAGGATATAAAAATTAAAATTCATCTTCGTATTTAAATTTCGTAGTATTAATTGCAGCTTTAATAACTCACCTTGTACTGCTTCAATTAAGTTTTCATCACCTTCACAAGTAAATTTCCTCTGTAGCTTCACTTTGGTCATAATTTGGCGTCAATTGACCGGCGATTGGCTATAATATAATTCACACTTGCAACCATTAGTCGGAAATCGACAGGTTTGTGCCGGTCAAATATCTCTTCAAATGATCGCAGAGAGACCACATGTGTGAATATACTGCTGTGAGATGCATATGTTTAGTGGAAAAGAAATTCTTCTTTGACCATGACCGGCCCGTGACTTGACCGTTCGTTGATCGATAGTGTGAATAAACCTTTACAGCACTAAAGAAACATGAAATAACTCAAAATCGTTCTTTTGATTTTGACAATGTAACGAATTCCAAATAAAGAACAAAATTTAAAAACACGTAGATAATACTGAAATAATCCAAAATAAACATAAATTTTCAGTTAATGATCAAACTGACACACGATATTTTACTAAACCATACAATTTAATTTTAACACAACAATATTCTTTTAGAAATATATTTAAATTACAAAAACAACGTTCTTCATATTTGAGCAAAGAGAAATCAAACCAACACATTTTTCAACGCAATCTTCATATAAAACGCAAATTAAAAATTGCATATCAAAACAAAATAATAATGATTTTATCATTTGTCAAACAAAAAATTTATTTACAATAATTTCACGTCATTCTATACAATCTTTTAAAATTTTACAAATGTACCCTTGAGAAGGGTTTTAAAATTAATCGAAACGTTGCGCATCGTTTTAAAGTTTTATCTTTATTATTATTATTATTATACTGACCAAAAACGTTGTATCACCCAATGGTAATTATCAAGTAAATACTATATAAAAACATTTTTAGTTTCTATGCAAATTGCTGTTGAAGGTTAACGGGTATTGTTGTTTATTTTGGGCTATTTACCTGCACGTTAAATTGACTATTACATAATTAAACTTGTGTTTCCCACAATCAACAACAATAGCATTCTGAAGGTGAGACGCAGATGTGTATAAACAAAAAAGCTACTAATCTGCAATAACATTTTAGACTCATATTTGTGTGTGTTAAATTTCAAATCGTATTCACAAATGTATTGGCAGATAAAACACAATCTTTTTTTTTTGTGTTTCCAATCATTGCATTAGGTATCATATACGTATGGATATGCGTATATGTATTTCTAAATTTGTATAAATTTAGGCGATGTCGGATTCCGTTCAATCTGGATAAGCGAATCAGTCTGCAGAAACACAGCACTCGTTGAAATAAATATGTAATCACTCGGTTAGATTTTGATTTATCTGTTCCCTCCAATAGATATCGTAATGATGACCAATAAATGAAACTTTTTGGCGTAATTGTAAAAGCAGCAGAGGATCTCTTTGAACGGCGTATTAGACCTATTATTCGTAACATACCAGACCGTATTTGTGTATGTAACGCGCGTGTACAGAGATGAACCGGTGAGGATACGCACGAGCAGAAAAAGAAAGAAAGGGAGTTAGTACATACAAGAACAATATCATCGTCACAGGATGTTGCAAATGATTCAGACAGGCAAACGAATACAGATTCCATGTGAGCCTTTTCTAGTTAAGTTAATGGCAACCAGATGTGGTCGCTTTGTCTAAAAATCCGAACGTAGCCTTGTTTTTCGTCCATATACTCGCATAACTATTGTACATATCTCCCCATATGGCTACGTATCAATTTACACAAAACCTTTTTTTTTCTACTCTTAGTTCTGTACCCGCCACAGTCCGAGCCTACAACTTCTGTGATGATTTATAAACGACTGAATCGATATGGTTTGCGATAACAATAATGTAAGGTTGAAAGATGTGCAAGGACTGCAGCGTAGTATAATAGACACATAAGATACCCGATCACTTCGAGTTATACAATTTTATTAATTCGGGACATTTTTTTAGGATATTTATAAATTTACTTCTCTAATTACTAAATTATTAAAATATTAAGTGGATTCTATTTCTAAATTAGATGTATGTAAATTGTATGGACACCAACATTCTGTTGGATTTTGCACTAAAATTTGTGTATAATAATAGCAGTTCCATACAGAATCTTCATTACATATCAGGATTTTTAATTGCACTAAAACTAACGTTATTAAGGCTTACTGGGTAAAAGCAGAAATACTGTAGATCTGGCAAGAAATGTTAGTTGCAGATTCTGCAAAAATAAAGAGGAACCTCTAGTCCATATCCTTTGCTTCTGCAATGGCCTAGCAAGAACCAGGTTTTTACTACTTATATCGGAAAACCTAGATAGCTATGCAAGGGAGCCGGTATCGAAGACGATGAATATGATCAGGAAGACAAAATTAGAGGACGCCTTCTAGAATAGAATTGGGATCACAACAGACTTCAACGCAGGTCGCGGTGAAACTACGCCAACCTAGCCGCTCAAATCTTAATCTAATTTAATCTAATCTAACGTTATTAATAAAATCTATTTCAACGCAATAAATTTTACAAAAACAAAAATAATGTGCTATGATATCACCAATATCAAGTATAATTGCTCAGTGATTCTTTGAAGACAAATTGTTTATAATGTAAATCTTAAACTCATTTTTTTCAAACGATATGTAGATAACTGAAAACAGAATACAGGATTTACTTCACAAATTCAACAGTTTGCATACAAAATTAGATTTAGAGAAAATAATTCTGTAAGCTTTCTAGATATCACACACATTCGTAAAAATAATATAATATTAATAAAATTGTAAATCATATTCATATGAAAAGAATGATATTTTAGCGTTAATTAACAGATCCATAAATTTAACCAGTCCACAAGATAGATAAGAAATTTTAAATAGAATTAAAGTACTTCCTCTTTTTCACCATCATTTTCTTCGTCTTCTTCATCTCTTCTTCAGCATCATTTGCTTCGCCTTCTTCTTCTCTTATTCATCATCATCTTCTTCTCTTTTTCATCATCATCATCATCTTTTTCTTCTTCTTCTTCTTTTTCCCCGTAATTACTGATTTAGGTGTCCGGTGTGGCCTTTGACTTCACTTGTATATACTTCTTCCATTCTCTTCTGCCATTACTCTCAATTCCTCGAAAGTGTTCCCCTTTTTCCCCTTCCTATTTCCTTTATTTATTTCAGCTTCCTTTTTTGTTTCAAATGTTTGAATGACCTGCGTTAGCTTTTGTGTATGTATATACTGTGTAATAAACTTCTAGCATTTCGATCCTATGCTACAAATATATATTTGTCATCTATATTTTGACGGCATATCGTATTTCCTATTATTAAATTGTTCTTTCTACAAAAGTCTATCGTCTTTATTCCATTTTTATTTATAGTTTCTTCGCCATGCCCTCCCAGGAATGGAGTGCATACCCCATTCTTCTGTTTTTTTATCTTTGTCTACTCTACTGTTCCAATCACCCATTATTATTGTTGTTTCGTTTTCTTCTCTGACTTCATAAATCTGTATTATGTTTATGATCTCGTTCTCATTATTCCTGAAGTAACAGCTTTGAATTTTATCACTTTCTTACTTATTTCTTCTTATTATTCCTACTCCCTCTCTTGCCCTCTGTTCTTGCTGTTCTCCTGAATAGTATAAAGTATATTAAAGAATAAAATACACCTTCCGAAAAATATCTACTCGTTAAATTTAGAGAACTAAAATTAAAAATATATAACAAACTTTTTTAATACCCCATATATTATCAGGAAATCGACGACTAATAAGTTCGAAACAGTACTGTCCATGTTCTGGCACTGACACATTCGGCAATCACTACTCTTACCTTCCTTTTTGTTTAACTCGTATACTACATGAGACATAAAATAGATATTTATTAGTGATGTGCCGAGATACGGTAAGTTGCTACTTTTTAGAGCGACTAGACAGACTCATGTTTATTTGTCTTGGGAGAAGAGATTCGTCCTACCGGCTTATCAGAGAGCCGACAAGACACGAGTATGACTAGTCGCTGTAAAAATGTAGCGACTTCCTCACTTCGGCACATCACTAGTATTCATACCTGATGTTAACTTTCGATTAGTGTATTTTAAACAAAAGCTAATAATGATAAATTAAATAAAAATAAACTGTGATAGTATAGCAAAAGAAATGATAACAGAAATTGTAATTTTATATAAAAAAATATATAACATTAATAGTATATTATGTTGATTGTGATGTTGCTTTACAAATTTCTGGAGAAGACTGTCAAATATATGTTGGAACCTCAGCTTATGTACTTAAATTCATAAGGAAGATAAAGAAACAGCCGCTAATATCAAGCAAACAAATTAACAAATAACAGCTGGGAAAAAACATCAAAATAGTTCATCTTGCTTTTAAATATAATACAATAATTACGTGGGTAGATTGGGTTCTTTGTTTCCTAATTTTCGCTTTGTCTTGTCACTCCTTTAGTAATTTTCACAGGGCTAGTGTAATAACAGTCGGAAGTTTTTCATATAGTTTACCCAATTGACTTTTCACTGCTAACAGTTATATTTATTCTATAATGCAAATTTCAACAAAAGTAACCATAAAATAGTTCAAAATAGATATATAATATAGCTATTACTTATTTTCAGTGTTAATAATATTTAGGTCACAAATTCAGTCGGCGTATTAGATTTTAACTACAACCGGAAAGTTCTAAAGAAAACTAAAATATGAAAGTAATTCTAGATGCCATCATTTTGCGATGTTTAAATGATGATTTTAATTCTTCAGAAGCACATTATACATCTGTCGTGTCTCCTCTTTATTTATTCTTGATGTGATAATTTCAAAAGAATTTATATCGGTTTTTCCGGTCGTTTGTTACTATTTTGATCTTTTAGCCGATCTTTTTTGTTTCCTCTCCACTACTTTAAAATAATTTCAATCTCTTGAGTCATCTGTTGCGCACTAGTGAGATCCTATTTCCTTTTGAAGATTGATTTATGTTGTGCGGCACATGGGATAGCTCTGTTATATACAAATTGTGCTAAGTGCAAAATGTGGTCATCCGGTTAAGTGCTAGTAACAGCATTTATGGAGGTAAGTAAGAAAACTCCAAATGTGATAAAAATTGCACTATCCAGATACGGAAATAAGAAAATTTAGTGTGGTATGACATCAATGCACATCCTAAAATTTAATATTTACACCAAAATTGTTAGTATTAAAATATAATTATTTCCATCTTTAAAAATAATATCATACAAACATCTGTGCACCAGGTAATTTGCGAGATTGCATTTTAAGTTATTATCGCACCTGTCAACTTAAACAACAATCGCATTCTGCATAGGTACTAATTAAGAGCAAAGGTGTTTTAATATCTTCATTATACAGGATCATAGCGTTGCAACTATATCATTAGTGGTATTAAAATTAATTTGATTTCCTTTTGCTTCTCACACAACGCATATCTTTAGCATATTTAATAATCAACACTGCAGTGTACCTACACAACCAAGCTATAACCAACCAAGTGGCGTATATAACAATTTCTTTTTTCAGAACCATTCCATAAATTAACTTGCGTACAATGTAATTTAACGTGCCAATCAAAAACATTACCACATTTGACAACCGCTAATCTAGAGTAACGTTATGCAATCAAAAAGTGTTTCAATCTGGTTACCGTGGATCATTTAGTTGTCTTGCGTTTGTCTCAAAACCTGGGAAACAAAAAGTAATTCATGTAAAATAAGAATAAAATTCAACCAGATGAGGTAAAACTATTTAAATGATCAAATTCTCCCGTATACTTGTATTTATACACGGTGTCATGAACATTTGGTATTCTACAAGAATAACAACGACTGCAAGATATTTGATATGTTAAAATAATTCCATGGAGACAAATTTTTTACATATCTGCTGCAATTTAAGTTGTATGTAGTGTTTTTTTTTTTACTAAGCACAAACAGAGTCAACTTCATCGCACAACTCAACATTTATTAGAATTAAATATGAATTTCAAATACAATTTGACGAAAAAAGGTTTCGCAAAAAAATATAATAACATACATATCAATTTCTGTGCTAGCGTGAGGGAAATCCTTACAATCCTTATTAAGAGATAGGAAATACGTTAAACAATTTAAATAAGCAACACATTAAAAAGATATTTTAAGTGATGTTTTTTTCTTGTCGTTATTGCAAAAGATTAAATTGGATTCTCTTCATTTTCAAAGGTTTGCAAGTATCCGTTGTGGAGAAGTAAATTTATGTCTTGGTGACGAAAATGTAGGTGTTCGCATTCGTTAAAGAGGTGTCCGTTGCAAAAGGAGGTGCCCACTGGAGAGAAATCACCGTTAGAAGAGGTTTCATTGTGCGAACCTCGAACGAGATTATACACTTGTAACTGTGTTGGTACGAAACTATACTTAAACGAAGAAATCATATTCTTTTTTGTCTCGCAATTTCATTTCAGATAACATTTAAGTAATCTTTTATAATTAAAATGAAGAAAACATTACCAAAATTCTAACTGTCTGACCAGCCGTTGTTATTTTGCCCTACATTGACAAAAATTTAACCTTCTTTATAGAGTTCAGTCTTTTATCACATCCAAAAATAAAAGGATCATTGTATTCATCATATAATTCATTCTTTTGGCCGGGTGGACTTTTTGTTGTTTGTTCTTTTGTTTTTCCTTTATTATACGTGATAAATCAAGTAAAATGTGTTACGAGTTTCGGGTCAAAGTTAACAATAGATAAGACATATATTGTATGTTAAAATTTACATTTGAAAAATAGTGATGATGATGACATATTTTTATTAACGTGATTCATTATAATAATATAGTGTTAGTTATTTAGATAATTTAAGGTTTGCCCATTGATATTATGGACTAGTTACATTTGAGTGTGCAGCAATCAATGTGAGGAATATGTAAAATTAGACACTGATTTATTTACGAAATATCAAATCATAAAATATGCATTAAGATATTTATGGACCGTACATTGGCCATAAATTCTCAAGAGTTATTCTTTTCCAGAACTGATGCTCGTAAAAGAATGTTTCAATTCCTAAAATAAAATTAATCGGCTTACAGCAATTAGACTTAATTACCATGGCATTTTGTGCAAAACTAAGGAATATAAAAAAGAACTCAGCCGCAAGTACTTACCGACGTATACATGTAAAATCCGAAATAAACTCCGACTTGCAAAAACTTCCCGACTGCATAACAATGCCAAACATTAATATTAGAAGAACGTCTATTCCTGACCACTTTAAATAACAGGTGTAGGTACTGGAAAGTGTTAGTATCGCCTGGTTAATGTTCTTTTTGACGTCATTGACATTTTTAGACTGGTACATCAAAAGGCCTTTCGAGACTATTGGAGCGATGGTTACGTTAATCGTATTTTTTCGCTCTATAAAATTTCTACTTGTGATTGTTTATAATTTATAGCTGCGGTGTACGCAAACTACAAATACGAAAAGGAATAATGTTACGAATATCGCCAGCTGGATATCGATATAGCATACACCTAAACACTAGACATTAAGCTTACTCGTTTTAAATGAAACACATTTGTGAAACCGTAACTGCTAATCAATATTGGCGCTAATGTAGAAAGCGACATTGTTATTTGTGTAATTATTATACTTTGGTTACATTAATATGCAGTACAATTCGGTTCGGCAGAGTGTCAAATATTTATATCAAAATGCCAAAGATTTTAACACTGACTGCCCTAGCTATTATTACAGCACACTTGTAATCAACGACAAGAAATCTTAAGCCACCATATGAGGTAAATCTACCCGAACTTCTTACTATTTCTCTCATATTGTCTCGAAAACCCAATAGACTACTTGCCGTCGAACGGGTCGACACCGCAGATTAGATTAGATTAGATTAGGATTAGGGTGGCCTATCGACCTATTTCACCGCGACCTTTTCAGATCTATTGTGATCCCCTTTTTCCTAGAGGACGCTCTCTAATTTTGCCCTCTTAATTAGGCCTATCATCTTTGAGAGCGGCTTCTTTATGTAGCTACTAGCTGTGGGGTTCTCCTCCCCCATTACTAGAAACCTCACCTCGCCAGGCCTTCACATTGGCACAGCACATGAACTGGTGTTTCTTCCTCCTCTTGGCAGTATCTGCAGGTTGCATCATCTGCCAGGCCTATGTTGTACATATGCCTATTCAGTCTACAGTGACCAGTCAGCAGACCTACAATCATTTTGACAGTCTTTATTCAGTAGATCTTTCGTGAGTTCAGGCCTCTGCTCCCTTAGGAACTCTTTTGCCTGCCATTGTCCCGGTGATTTTTGCCACCACTCTCTGGACTGATTGTATATCCATTCATTGATGGATTTTTTAATTTGCGATTTGGTAGTGCCGAAAGAGGGGTCGGCTCCAACGAATGGCCTTGACGAACCTCGCCTGGCCAGCTAGTCCGCCGCCTCATGTCCTCTCACGCCCGAGTGGCTAGGGACCCAGGCTAGGGTTACTTTCCTTTGGGTGCCCACTTCATTTAGGGCGCTTACACAGTCCCAAATCAGCTTAGAGTCCACGCTTGAGGAGCTAATCGCTTTAGGTGTGGACTGACTGTCAGAGAAGATAGCGACGCTTTTACCCGGTTCGGTACATCTTTCCATCTCTCGGACACAGTGATGAATTGCAGCAACCTCAGCTTGGAACACAGTCGTGTCTTTGCTGAAGCTTACCGAAAGAGCCTTTTTAGGCTTCTTAGAGTATATTCCCGCTCCAACGCCGTAGTCCGTTTTAGAGCCGTCAGTAAACCAGTTTGAGTCCGCTCTTACCGGGGCACTTGCCTCCCAGTCCTTCTTATCTGGTATTATAACCTGATATTTCCTATCTAGGTTAGGAGTTCGAACCATGGCATCACATGGCATTCCTAAAAGAGGTGCCTCCTTGAGTTCGTCTAGCAGTTTTTTTATAGTCAGCCCCGTGCGATTTACTTATCGGTACTTGGTGATGTAAAACGATTGCGAAACCGGTTGCTAATTAAAATCTGTAGTAATTGTGGTTTAGATCAATTTTGTTTTAATAGGAAATTTCGGCTTGGTATTTTCATTAAAAAATATTGGACCAATCATGCGGCGTCTCGACATGACTACCCAGACTCCAGGCTTTTGTGGATGTAAAGCAGTTTCCACATAATTTTGTAATTTTATTGTTGCAGGTTTTGTAATTTTAACTATTAGTTTAGCTCGACAAATGGAAGCATATTACGTCTGGCATGATTCCGTGAAATATCAATGGGCCGTAATTATTGTGTAATGATTATTACACAATAATTACGGCCGGTGCATTAGAATAAATACTCTAAAATTTACGCCTGGATGTCAATTGTCAATTTAAAACACTGTAGTAATATGATACATACGTGTACAGATAAACGCAAAAAAATACTCTTTAAAGCAGATAGTGTACAAATAATCGAAACCGTTAAAAGCGATACGAACAACGGGTTTTCTATGATTAGGAAAATTGAATTGTCGGTGAATCAGTATTCGGTAAATCCCCTGGAACTATATTACGGACGGGTATTTTAAAAAGAGACGGGTGCACGCAGTGGCGCTATGGAAAACCTGGACTCGATTATTGAGGGATCCGTTGCTTCATTGTGCACCGCCAGCGCGGTATGCAATTGGAATTGTCCGCTTTTTTGTATCCCTCTTTGTGTTTGGATTGGATGTATAGGTATAGGTATGCAAAAACCGCAGAATGAAAAACGTTACTATTTACTTTGGAGAAGCTGTCGTGCATATATAGAAAGGATAAAAATGCAAATGGTGGTATCAATGTAATTTCAAATCACTGAAATGGTGGGCTTAAAACTCCGTTCACATATACGTTTTATTCTATTTCCTTCGCCAGTTATGCCAGGCAGCAGTTTCCGGTTAAATTATAAATTCTAATACTGCATCTACCAACATAGTATACTGTCTCAATAATCTCATAACTGAATAATAAGTTGAGTAAAATAAAAAGAAAGAAAGAAATATATTTATGAATCGTAGTAGCATTTTTTACTGATCCAGTTGATGAGGATAATAAAATATAATAGGGACACAAGAACGTTAAAATTAGCGAAAAATACAACACTACGTCTGTTAGCTGATATGCAGCAATGTGCAGCTTCGCTCGCTGCTCGTAATGAATAAAATGAACAAGAACGCCAATTACGATGGAATAAGTATAACGTATTTTATTTGAACTCGTTTATCAGCAACCTGCTCCTCGTATATGGTCATTCCATGTTCCAGAGTGCCTGTCTGAATGAACGAAAAATATTATGTTTATATGCGGGAACGGCAGCACGTATATAGATGCTCTCGCACACCATGCTATGTGTATGAAAAAAGAAAAAGAACTAGGTAGAAGAAGGAAAACAGCCTCCGTACGTTTCCTACGGCGCGGAGATACCGCGATGAAGAACAAACAACAAAAGTGGCATCGAATTGCATTCATTCTATCCAAATTGGGAGAAGAGTGAAGATAGGGTAAAAGGAAAAACAGAAAACAGACGTGTATAATAATTTGTTACTGCTGCTCTGTCGCTTTGCAGTTGAGTGTAAATTCGTTTTTGTCGGGGACTTACGTGAAATATACCGTAACAGTTATACTCGTGCGTAACTTGCACATGTACGCACGTATTGCGTAACTTTGTGTTTACATCAGTTTAAGACATGTTGAATTACTAATACTGAACGCTTCAACATCTGCTAGATGGGGTTGCGTATGTATATTGCATTTAGTATGCTACATACTCGCGAAACGTGATTTCATACAAAAAGCTGTACGATTCCTGAATGTTCCTTTTTGTATTAGATATCTGGATCGATAATTGAATAAATAGCAATAATAATATTTTTAAATATCGCATCACACGGACTTTGAAATCTAAGGCGTTTTTTGGCGATAAACCGTAAATCGCAACTGTTCCAACCTGGTTCTAGGATGCCTTCATGACATAACAAAGACAACAGAATGATATTTTTTGAACCAGGCAATATGACATAACCCCACATTATTTAAAAAATCAGGCACACCACGGGAATAGCAGTATCTATGCAGTATCGCAGTGCTTAAGGAATTATTATGGAAACATTTGGTATTTTGAGTTTAGTTGTGAGTGAACAAAACATATATGAAGATTTATGTGTGTTAGTTATATGTGTTCTTGTGGTCTAACCATTATTACTAATTACTGCTATAGCCGAAGTATTCGTAATTCTTATAATCTATGTCCTCGTCACAGTCTTCATTATACGTTTGAAATTTGAAACTTAACTATATTGCGCATGTGCAACGTTTTGAAACGTGCTCTGGAGACCGGTTCAAAATATTTTAAACAGTTTCGTCTATGGTGCATCACTAAAATATAACGTTTTGAAATAGTATGTACCGCTTTCAAACGGTTGCGTCTCGCAAAAAGAAAACACCTCTAATCGACGATAGATCACTAAACTTATATGTAAATATATAGTAGAGACCATCTCACCGCTCGCTGATAAAATGAATTCTTTAAATCAGAGATTTCTTTTAATCATACTTCTTTGTTTTAAAAAATATTTGACTATTATTTGAATAAATATTTTTCTTTTAAGAAAAAGTGCTGGAACCAACTAGAGAGAAAAACTAAAATGTTGTCGCTGCAAACGTTATTCTTTTCAACTTAATTCAAACAATAATAATTTAAATCAACGCATTTCAATTTTATTCTGAGAGAGAGTTGACGTTGCAGGCAATACAGAATATCATGGACGCCTATCATAGAACTGGAAAAATTTGCAAAGCCCTAATCACGTTGGATATCCGCAATTCCTTGAATTTCCTTGAAAAAGTAAATTAGAACAAAATCCTAACGAAATTAAACGAAAAGAAGTTCTCGAACTATATGACCAATATCATTACTGATTACCTCAGTGATAGATGCATTACCGTAACAAACAAGGAAGCCGTTGAAATCAAAGCGGGGGTACAGCAAGGGTCCGTGCTGGGTCCAACATTATGCGGCTGTACGACGGAGTACTCAGGATAGAGCTACAAGCGAAACACGTATGCTTTGCGGATGATCTGGCGCTGATATTATCAGCCGGAACCACAGAGGTGTTCGTGCGTAATACCAATAAAAACCTAAAACGTATCAACAGCTGGATAACTAAAAACGAGTTGCTATTAGCTTTGCACAAAACTGAGGCTTTAATCATCACCCGTAAAAGGAAGTTAAGTGACCTAAAAATTAAACTAGATAGTACCAAGATAGCCCCAAGAAATACATCAAATATCTTGGGGTACTCCTTGACGGCACAGGTAGTTTAAGGCAACATCTGGTAAAAGCCGCAAGCAAGGCAGAGGATAGACTGGACAGATTGGCAAAGCTAATGCCAAATATCAGAGAAAAAGGGAATTCCTAGCTGGGGTAGTCCTCTCCATCATACGGCGCCAATATGGGCGTTTCGCCAGTGGCCCTTCTGCTAGAACAAAGAACTCTACTGTAGCAGAAAAGGGGCATGGTGTCATATGGAGTGGCCAATGAAGGAGACCTACCTCCTGGAAGGAACTAAGGAATGGAAATGCTGGTAAGGATCAATGGAATAGGAAATTGGTTACGGAGCTAGGGGAATGGGTGAATTGCAACCACAGGGGGCTGGATTTCATGGTCCATTTAGGACATTCCTACACAAGATCGGAAAACCTCTAAACACCAACAAATGCGTCCATACGGTTGAACACACAAACTTTCAGTGTGCCAGAGGGAGCAACGCGAGGGAGACAACTAGATTATCTCTTGCTTCCAATGTAATGCCTGAAAACATCGTGGCCCAAACGTTATAATCCAAGTAACAGTGAGACGCTGCATAATACACTCAATAAGCTCGACGAGGCACGAGGCAAGCCTAGTGAGATATTCAGGTTGCTCGGGGTTTTCATGATGGGGGTACTCTTAAAGTGGTACCATGAAATGACCTTGGGTTATCCATACTATCAAGCTGTGGTTGACCCAATCACATGTTTATGAAGAATTTTCCACCGTCAAAAAAAAAAAGAAGTATCGTAATTGATGAAAAATTCTTTATTAATTTCTTGATGCAACATTTAAAAAATTGTTGGATGAACTTCCATTGTGGATCGTCACAATAGTAGTGCAACTAATTATGCAGCTAAACATTCTAAAGGGTTCGTGCACATTTAAAATCAAAAAACTGTTGAGTGAGCTAATAATTGTTGATTCAATCAGTAAATGTTTTTGTCGGTGTATGCAGATACAGGTAAATAAAATTAACTCTTTTAACAAGTCAAATTGACATGTTCATTAAAACTGATATTCAAAAAATTTTACCATACACTGGAACTATGTAACTGCTTAAGATAATAACTACTTGTCATATCGATACAAATTAAAATATTTTCATTAGAGACCATACACGCATTCACATCCAACTTCAATGAATATGAAATGCAACAAATAAAACTATTATTCTAGTAAGTGTATTCATGTTCCTACACCTTAATTGAGGTAGATGGAGTTATTGATTATATATATAAGTGTATTCATGTACAGGAAGAGAAATAAGGGTCTTGTGCAAATGCGCACATATAAATCAGATCCTGAATACATGAAATAAAGCTCAATACGGCCCCGTATATAGTCGCTACCATCACAAAATACCAATGACCTAATCGCCAATACATTAGTTTTTCCTTCCCGGTACACTTGTTTAATGGTCGCTGTCTTTTCGAACCGCACCGATTGCAGTACCCTGTACTAATAACGATGATGATAATAATAACAGTAATAACAGAAGGATGGCCAACTCATTGTGTTTTCTGTACGGCTAGATACTTACTATGTATTCCATAGAGTTTCCCCATCGTTCACGAGATAATAAAGGCCCGACCGTTTACATAATGACTGTTACAATACGTGTCATCAGAGTTGCTTGTTCTGCAAGGAAGTCATTTCGCTCGGACATGACGACACTACTTGACCCAAAGGGAATTTATGGAGCGTCTGACGGCAGTTGGTAAAAGGCGCTAAGGAAACAGTGCGGTATCGACCGAGCCACTACTACGATTTATCTGTCATATTGATCACGATTATAATAACGGGTTGGTGAGCTTATTTGCACATTTAGTTTGAAATTTCAAGGTTTAAGCAACTAATATGTTGTATGTAGGTACATACGTCATATTACAGATTGCGCATATGCAAGCTCTTCGTGATATAAATCTTCGATAAATTATAACGAAACGATTATTATATTAAGTAGGAACATTCATTTGGCTTATTTTAAATATTGTTATTTGTATTGTACCTGATCATATTAGATAGCTTAAACAAACTCTGTTGAAAAGTAAATATGTACATGAATGCTGTATACTTCGGTGATAGTATGTAGTTTTGCCCTTTAGCACTCACGCATTACTCTTGATTATATTCAATATAAGTATATAAACCCTACATTCAGTTTTGAATATATTAAAGTGCTAGCAATATAAAAAAAAATGAGTAGATATTACTGTGGTAAACTAGTAGTATTAGCGTCAACCAAATGTTTTAGACACATATACCCAGAAAGCTTATACAAGGTACACGAACAAATCTAGGTTTGCTTCTTCTAGTTCTAGTTTCTTCTAGTGTTGGTATTCAGTGTCTGTAGTTATTTAGTTTTTCTTTTCCCTGCTTGAATACTGATTGTGAGTATAGCTTAGGGCTCCTATGCAAGACTTCCCATATCTTATATAAAGATATTGATTACGAAAAATATTCGTTCAATATTTTATTCTCATATTATTGCACATATATTAAGTACATAGATTCAAACAATTAAGTACTCGCTGTAAGCGGCTATACTTTAGAACCAATTCCTGTTACATTATGCGTATGACCATAGTTATACCATAATGCAGGTATTTGCCATTTTTTAGCAGATAGATATTTATATAATCTTAACCTAACCTTGACATTTTGACGCAACAGCGTTGTTGGATGCTCGAATATCCTATTCTACAATGCCTTCAAAGCACGGTAGAAAAATGCGAATCTACTCTAGGAGGCTGTAACAGCCTTTGGTGTTTTATACATAATAACGAAAGCAACACTGAAAGCATTCTGTAAGCCCCAGTTAAAACCAAAGCTGATTGGGATATGCGTACGGAAACTTTATCCCCGTGACAGCAAAATGCCTACAGAAACTTTATCCCTGTAACAGCCATAAAACCTCGCCTAGGACCTCAATCATTATTGGAGGTGGCTGATTCAAATCTCGCCAGTTTTGAAAACCGCTTTCTTCTGAGGTTTGAATGACTATTAGCAGGAAGATTTGGCAGGGCGGTGAGGTATGATAAGCACCACAAATTGCTAATGATAAATAAAAAAGACAATCGAGTAACCTGTCTGACTATAACAGGTAGTTTATTAAAGATGTCCGGACATACATATACAAAATCTGTGGTGAAGCAGCACCGAAAATCTGTTTAAAGCCGCGTACATACAAAAGTTTTGTGGACACAAGTTGACGTGGTCGCTTGATGTTCGATCTATAAGACGAAAGATGGCGGACGTCACTAACGATCTCATGGGGTGTAACACTATGTAGACGCACTTATACACTTTGCAGATTGTTAAGCACTTCTCAATTTTTCTTTAAATTTTTAATTTTATTCTACTTATTTTCTTACTTATTTAAAATGATAGTATGATGGCTAGAGATTCTGCCAAGATGAAGAGAAACCGTAACAACCGAAACAACCGTAAGTTGAAACGCTTCCAAATAAGTACTTTTATAATACACAAACTGCTGCCTATTAGACAATTGCGATGCAAAAAAAAAAACACCACTTATTTGAGAGCCTAGATATACGAACTATTGTTAAGAGAAGAATGTCATGTTTAACTTCATCGAAAGCAATCCGGTTTCAACTGTCCTCCACAAACCCTTCAAATATATTAATAAATTGAACCTGACCGATCTTTCATGGAAAAAGAAATCATGAATTGGAGTTTGGGCAATAACTAGTGATGTTATATGAGATCTGTACTGATTGGTGCAAGGTACCATAATTTTGAGGTTTAAAGGAAGCATTAATTCTGCAGAGACAACACCGAGTCCACATGAATAATACGTTCTGGCCCGCGGTTTGGATAAGCGTTATATTGAGTGTTTGCGAGCTTCATATCAGACGGCTCCCACAAAAAAAAGTAACGAAATACACACCAAAGATCTTATAGGCAGATAGTGGTAGATAACAAGTAATTAATAATAGCAAACAACATGTTTCCTTCCATAATTATTTTGGTAGAATAATTTGTATTCAAGAAGCTTCTTAAATATCAATTTTTCATACGGCATAAAATAAATCTAAATCTAAAGACATGTGTAATAAATAGATATAGGAATAAAATAACATTAATCCGTGACTGAAGGTTAAATAAGACGGTCACTGTAGTAACTGCTGCAGCCCAGACTAGGTGTAATATAAACCTGCACATGTTGCACTTTCTTGTATAGTTTCCACCTCTATTACTTTTCTACTACTGCCGGTTACACGGAATCAAATGTTTTATGTTTCGACGGCAACGTTTCGCACACTGACAATATGATGATGTATAACCGTGTTGTAAACAACTATCATGTGTGTTATTCTAAGGAAGCAAACATCCGGCTTTCAGTGAAATATCGCCTTGTCTCCGAACAATCCTAAACAAGTCGTACTTTTGTCTCCGAACCCCCGATACACACACGGAGCGCACTCGCATCAGTCGCTAGGCACACGGGTTTGATGATGCGTTAGTAGAACGCTTGAACAAATCCAGAACGGGAAATAAATGGAGCTTTGATCGTTATATAGGAAGTGATCTGCGAGCCGGCGTAGATATTATGATTCCAACTGAACTTACTGCATAATATACATTTCCGCATCGGTTATATATTTCTTTATTTTGATAGTAGCGGCAAACTATTATTTTATCCGAAGAATAGTATCTATTTCTGTTGCACATTTTTTTATAACTGAAATAATAAAAGTAAATTACTGTTAACTTGCCATAAATTTGTAATTCACATAAATGTACTCCCCAACACGAATGCCTGAAGCCCACACAATTTTAGGATTTTCACCTACATCGCAGATACGGCACGCTTTTTATTTATCTAATATTTTCGCGCGCGCGCACCATATTTACGATACGAAATTTATATTGCCGTAATTGCACAGCGTATTCGTACTGGGAAATGAGCAAATGGTAACGTTCAATGGAATTGTTACTATTATTACCTCACTCAGAGTGTAAAACAATGTTCAGCACTGACACTTCCATAAAACTTAGCTGAGATATAAAATTTACAGCAAAAGAACGACATACAGATATTTACGTTGATCGTAACGAAACAGGGCAGGACCTGCGGAATTGAAGTGTAGGTTGAAATTAATATCATTCTAAGGTTCATTTTTCTTCAATTAATATTATTTTATAAGGTATTCGGAGAAATTGAACTCGTAAAAGATTGCAAAATAAATTAATAAGCAAGTGCAATTAAACGCACATAGTGGAAATTTAAATGTAAATTATATGTTAAGTACTGTTTACTAATCTCGTTACTATAACCTTGAATTATTTTATTGAAGTGAGGAGAAATTTATATTCTTCATTAAAAACTATCACCTCGTTAGCTCTTTACTCCTCATAAAAACAGACAAAGCGTAGACGCCGGTCCTGTTTTATTCCAGTAAAAAAACACACTCACCAGCAAGCATTTTGAAATACCTGTTTGTCCAAGTTAAGTAATAAGTAATAAACGTTTTATGACTGTGATAAGCCTGATTTGCATAAAGAACTATCGATAAATTGGTTTAAAATATATTACGAGCTGATGCTGAGGCGACCGTGGCTCCGGGGCTGTTGTGAAAGAGCGTGTGACATTACACTATTCAATTAAAATTAATAATTCACGTGATGAATACAGTTGATACCGGCTTAGTGGTTTGTAAAATATTTATATACCTACGTACGCATGCATTACTTATTCGGCGACCCATGCAACAATAACAGCCGAACATACACGTAAACACCTGTTTCTCCTTTGTCATTGCAACTACTATGTATATATACTGTGTGCAATTTCATAACACTGCGGCTGAACAGGCGCGGGCTACCTGAAAGATTAACAAAAGACGCGCTACTGCCGTCAAGTCTTATACATTCTAAAAGAAAACGGACTATAAATAACTTTGTGAATTACGTCTGCGTCTGAATACGCTTCACTTCGCCATTGTGGGACCTCAATGAATTTTCAATTAGTGTTCTATGCTCATAGACATCGTGTCTTATACTCTTTTTTGAAAGTCACCATGAAGGTTCTTCTTCTTGAACAAACTACAATCTTACCACAATTCTAATTGCCTTAAGAAGAAAACATATTGATAGTGAGGATATCTAACACATTGATTTATGGATAAATAAATCGGTAATTTATTCGATGCTAGCTAGGATAATCGAAACAAATAGATATGTACAGCGTTTTTCATTTTATTTTGACCACTATTTACTTCCGTTACTATTACATTTACAAAAAAACAAAAATCAAATAGAAGTTGTAATGGTTTACCTCTGCCGAATCAAAATTGCATATAGAAGGCGCGGCCAACAAAACACAATTTTTTTTTTTGTAATAGAACATCCTGTATATTTTTGGATAGGCCTGCCTCTTCTGATTTCAAATATATTATATTATATACGACTATTTTAATTAATTAGTGACTTATTTTATTAATTATTATAATTAATTATTGATGTAAGTTAGAGGGAAAGCAGACTCTGAAAATGATATGCCACAATAAAACAATGTTCTTCTAACTGACAGGGAGGAGAAGTTCAGACTTACCTCTGGGAGAATCTTCCTGGTCTGAGACATTCTAAGATATTCTTTGGAAATTACAATAAGAAAAGAGCAAAGACCATATAGAAGCAGAAACAGGTTTTCTTACAGGGCATTGTCACCTTGGGGAACACATGACAAGGATAGGTCTGAAACACAATAGCGACTGCAGGTTTTGCTGGACGGAAAATGAAAGTCCTGAAAGAATATTACACAAATAATTTAGGTATGCCATGAGTATATTGTTTGTTCAATATATAAATACATGATATAGTAACGCATCGCAGATTAAACAATTCAATAAAAAATTATTTAATTCTAGGCTCCTTTCATAAAGAGAAGTTCTATGCTTTGGCACAGAAATTAAGAAATCGTGTCGAGTATTTACATTGCGTAAATTTTATTTTATTGTACAGATAGAATGGTCTTTTGCTATTAATAATTTTATGGAAAAATTCCAAAGATTGTATTCTCCTACGATTCATCATGGACAACCAGTGAAGCTCTTCCAACTTATACGCTACAGAATCAAACTTTTTCACCATAAATCAATCTAATACAACAGTTCTACACTCGCTGCATCTGGCTGGAGATAATGGCGATTACACGAAGAAAAAATAAACGATCTTAGTGAAACTTTTTTTTATTAAAAGTACAAATGTATGATGTTCGTGGATAAATGGATGAAGAATGGCGAACAACTCGAGCAAAAAAATGTGTTTTTATTGAGCTCCTATAATTGTTACGTCACCAACGTTTCAAAGATAACAATAATCTTTTTGAAGGCTGTATATCTCAATAGAAATCCCATATGGCAGCCAGTTTTTGTTAATTTAAGATGACATTTTCCCATTGTCTGATGATCTTAATTGTGGTTCGTCCAAATTGACAATAGATATCAAAACTGATGAAACGTTTTTAAATAAACAAACGGGTTTATAATAAAGCCTAAATTTTTCACTGGTGTTGGACATATTAACGTATAAAATACAAATAAAATACTACAAATATAACACAACAAAGGTGCTGCAAACTGCTCCAAACCTTATAAATATATTAAGCCTACCGAGAATAAATATTAGATAATATATATCCAAGATAAAACGCTCCAACGATTAAATTCAAAAACAGGAAGAAAACGGGATTCTCTCTCACACGCTTTTATATCTTGTAGATCTACTTATTGACGTAATTGTCCTCTTCAATTTTAATATGTTTTTGTATTGTTATTATGTTGCTATTAATTTTTACATACATATCAACGTACTTATAAATAATTAGTAAGCTTGAGAAAGGTGACTGTTGTCACCAAAACGTCGCTGTTGTAATGAAATGTTATAAGTGAATATAAGCAATTGCTCAATTAGCCGTTTTCTTCCTGTGTGTAGATAATATATATTACGGGAATTGCCGATCAACAATCTTTAAAAATGTGTCTAACGAATAGAAAGACGTGCTTGTAAGTTAAAACGGTCACAGGAAATTTCTTTAGTACCTACTGTCCAGAAAAGTGTTCTACGTTTAAGTATGGCATCATTCTACCTTATCAAATCACAACGGAGGACATTAAGATTAGTTGCGTTATAATCGTTAAGTTACTATTATTGGGTTCAATATTGGATAGATATTAGAAGCTACAAAAATGAGGAAGTCGTGCTAGGTATTATAAAAAGCTACACAAACAAAAATATATAACAATTAGGTAGGTATCTGTTGATCAATATCTTGCAAATCTATCATTCCATATTTCGTACCTTAGATAAAACTCCGAACTCCGAACTTTACACATGTTGTTATATAAGAATGCAAATCACTGACACTGTTTTCTTTACCATTACCAAGAAACAAATATTTCTCCTTCCATATATGTGTAATTTCCACATTTTCTGTGTAGGGAAAAAATGAACTAACGACCTACAATGTTTAACCCGTAAATTAAAAAATTCATAAATATACAGGTTATCTTTTATGTAATACCTTAATTTTTTTTTTCCTTTTAAGAAAAAATGGCTTTGTTTATAACAGAATGATTGTATGTACATTTTGCTCTACTCAAACATTGAATCCTATAACGTAAAAAGGCGTAAGTGACAAATAATTCATTTATAATTGGGCAATCTTGCCCTAAATGGCACAACTAGCTTCCATAATTGACCTTCATTCAATTATAAAATGCATTTACAAAGTATCTGTTTATAGTTGCTAACATTTAGAATACCATTATCAATAGTCTCATAGAAAAGGTGTTACTATTGTAAAAACAAAGAATTTTGTGTTTGAATTTTTACAATATCTAAATTCAGTAAGCATTTTCCTGTGTAGTATTCAGGAGTGCTATTGGTCATTACCTGCTAAAAGCATAAAACAATGAGGAATCGACCACAACTAATACAAATTTATCATATTAAAACAGCTATTTCTGAAAGTAGTATGTAAGGAATTGAACAGACGCAAACAGCATTCTAGACTTTATATTTATATTCGCTAAAAGTATAATATAATAGCGTTACAAGCAATAAAAAAACAGCATAGATAAACATTTAATTGGACAAACTAAAATACTTGTATGGATTTGTGTGAAGCTAATGTAAACAGAGTTTTGGTTTTAAGGAGTAGAAATAATTCCTATGAACTATCACAGCCTTTTTTTATCAACAGAAATGTTTAAAGGGAAAGATACTTTGTCTGAAAAGTCTAAATTAGTTAATAAGTGTTGCAAATTTAGAACAAAAAATGATTTGGCCCACTATTTTTAAGTGTATGTTCTCATGAATTTTAATCTATACCTAACAACAAGATACCTCCAGCTTGTTGCTAGTTTGGTATACATTTAACATCAATATCCAAATGACTGATAAATATGGATTTGTTTTAAAAGCATAATTTGTACTTTGTTACTAAAAATTACGACGATAACATATAATTTATGGAAGTAAAACCAATTAAAGTCGTTAATTTCCAAGTACCTCCGTTTATTGTCGTCCTAACATTTAACACTGACTAATATCCTAATAGTTATAAAACTGGTATCTTCTCAATATTAAAACTAAATTTTATCGACAGTGCCTCATCCGAGAGGAAAGCGTATTGTTTTTCCGTGTAACACACATTCACTATCAGCGGGAATAGGGTAACGTGAACAGATAAAATAGACATTGTATAGCGATGCGTAGATAAGTGTCTAGGGGCTTTTAGAAATGGGAAAAAAAGAAACAGGTCCCCGGCCGGCAGGTGAAGATACTCGATGTCGTCTTTGGTTTCATAGAGAGTGGAATGGACCTTCGGCCGCTGTACGATCAAAGAAACCTATTCTTGTATAAATTAATCAAAACGCCGGATTAGAAGTATAGAAGCGATTATATAAATTGAGATTGAAGTTGTGCGATAACGTTGTACGTTTGGAAATATTTCGTCTGTCGTCTCCTCGCATGAGTGTAATGTGCGCTCTTATCGCCCGCTAAACGATATTAATTCTTGCTTCTCTACAGTTTGTTCCGTTCCCAGAAGACGTTGATTTTATTTATACATGGTCATTCCATCACTACTATTGCTTCAAATATTTTAAGCTTTCTAAATCCAGTATGTCGGTTTCTTTACTTACGGAAGTTTATAGTTACATGTAGTGACAAATATGAATTCCGTAGGTAAGAACTATTAGATATTATTACTTACCTACTGAAGCCTTTACCTATATTACTACTTCGCGAACTTCATGACTTCGACAGCATTTGTGCTCCCTGTAATATAAATTGTGTTGTTATTTAATTTTTTTGAGTCGTAGTTGATTTGTTGTTCGGTAACTGGGAAATTGTCTCTGGTCGTTCGTGGTTTAGTATTTTCCAATAGGCAAATAAAGCACTTGGCGTCCATTCAACATTTAAATTATATGTTCGCTTATTTTTCATTTCACCATCGTTACTGGTCCAGAGGCAGTCTCACCAACTACCCCCTACCTTTATAGCCTAGGCCATATGATAGGAGTACTCACTGCTCATGTGTGACATGGTCTATTCTAAAAGAGCTAGCTGAAAAATCCCGTTACAAACTATCCATAACATTGCTACTCGCGAAATGTTGTATGTTGCCATTTACTCGCTTGATCATAGAGCGGCAATAAAAACTATCATAAAAAAATCTATCTCCACATTCATATCTTTTGTGCGATGATGTCATAACCACAAACCAAATTAGAGTCAGAAAGCGAATCTCACATATGAATCTTTGTAATATGATTTACCTATATCTCACACATCCAAAGAAATTACAATAATAGGGCTGAATTTAAAAATATGGAACGTAATAAATAAAATGTGTGACCGAAATTCGAAATACAGTTTTAATACTCAAATATACAGCAAAATTATCCCGCTTTCAATGTACGTCTTGCCAAAAATTAAAGTATAAGCTCTAAACTAAAAATTGGAAAGAAATTATTAAATTCATTTCAATAAGATTGTTGGCCAAATAGATTTAGCATTTAGATCTTTTTCTTATGCAAAATCAGTATTGTGAGACTATGACATTCAGATCCCTGAAAAATTACACTTTTTATTAATGAGTATAATTTTTGCGGGATTCAGTTATCTAAACACCAAAAATAAAATTAAGTTGAAAAATTAATAATTTTGGTACTATGACTCTTATACTTACAGTATCTAATATCCAGTATTCATCTATATATTACTATTTATTAGAAGAGTTATACAGCTTATAATGAAGTATTGTACATGTTATAAAAATTGTTATAACTATGTTTATGGAAATCATTCTATCACTAGCGAGCATATTTACTTAGTTTTGCTGCATATAATAATAATATAATAAGCTGCATAATGTATAAGCACGTACGCAACAGCTTGCTTGCAACAATCCACCTTCAATAGTTCAGCTCTGAATAATAATATTAAAAATACCATCCGCATCCGAATGCACTACTAACGTAAACACAAACTCGCACTACATCCTACATCCTGACAAAGTCTATGGCAGACGTGCATTCAACTTCTATTACTATACTACAACACTCACAGACTTGTGCCTGGCCAAATTTATCTTACCAAGACGCTGGCTTTTCTAAATATATTGAGTGTGATCTTTTTTTGATGTTTTGCGCGCAATTCCGACCTAAGTTTATTATATGGGAAATAAAATCGTTTATTAAAAAGCACTACGCCTTCATATGTTACGGATTGAAATGAAGAATAACTGAAATAGGGTAGGTCGATATCATTAGGTCATATAAATATACATAATATTCACCCATATAAAAATTCAGGATACTTATCACTTGATGAAAACTGTAAGCTGCTGTCTGCCATATTTTATCATCATAATTATATATAGGGTTGTGCCTATCTGTACCAAGAAAAAAAGACAATAATATCACAAAAAAGTGTATTGTGCAGTTATTGTAAGCGCGTTATTCAATATTGTTAAAATAATTTGAATAGTGATTTCAGGGTTTAAATAGAAGCTTAAATCAATTCAAACGTTATTCTTTCTCTAAATTTACTAACCAGTATCCTATAAAAGAAACTCAATTTAGGAATCGGTAACTGCCCTAAATTATAATTACTTAATACACTCCGCCAAAAAAGTATCGCATAATTTAGTTTTGAATCATAAAAGTATCGCATAATCTTTGTTTGTAGCATAAAGTTGTAAATATACTTTAATGCGCTCTAAGATATAATTTCTATGATTGTTTAAATAAAATACAGGCCAAATAAAAACAAGAACTCATACTTGAGATTTTTATTAAAACAAGAAATTATAATTTTGGAAAGAAAAATGTCATAACAGTAGCTTTTAATACTGAGTATTGCCACCTCTGGCTCTTATGACCGCTCGCATACGGTTTGGCAGAGATTCGATTAACCTCCGTATATAAGCCTGATCCAAATTCTCCCACTCGTCACGGAGAGCATTTGCTAGTCCATGCAGGTCCGCTGGGGCAACATTTTGGGTTCGTATCCGTCTGTGAAGGAGGTCCCACACGTGCTCGATAGGGTTCATGTGCGGACTTACCGCAGGCCAATCTAAAACTGGAATACCAACAGCGTTAAGGTATTCCTGGACGATTATTGCAACATGCGGTCGTGCATTATCGTGCATTAACATGAATTCGTTTCCTATAATTGGCGCATATGGTACTACATGTTCTTCTAAAATTTCCGTTATATACCTGTGGGCAGTCAGTGTACCTCTGTCTACTGGTACTAACTCTGTACGATCTGTTAAACAGATGCCTCCCCAAACCATAATAGAGCTACCAGCGAAATTAGGTCTAGGTCTGATATTACACTGCGAATAGCGCTCACCGTCTCGTCTGTACACTGAGATACGCCTATCTGAGGTGTAAAGACCAAATCTTGACTCATCTGTGAAGAGTATATTGGCCCAGTCATTAATGTTCCAATTTACATGTTCTCTGGCAAACCTTAAGCGAGCCACTCGGTGGTTCCTAGTGAGACGAGGGGCTGTTACAGCTACTCTAGCTCTTAATCCACTCTGTCGTAACCTATTCCGAATAGTTTGAGTACTCACACGAGTATTTCTGACTCTAGCCAAGTCGTTCTGCAATTGTCTCGCAGTTACATGTTTTCGACGTAATGCTTGTAGTAGTAAATAGCGGTCATCTTGGCGAGTAGAACATCTTGGACGACCTGGTACAGGTCTTCTACTGTAAATGCCTGTTTCCCTATATCTGGCTACGGCTCTAGAAACACTTGACTGATTGATGTTCATCAAATTAGCAACGTATGCTTGAGATCGTCCATCTTCGATTAAAGCAACTATAGCAGCCACTTGTTCTGAAGTTAAATTGCTCATTTTAGTTTTAAAAGCGTTGTACAGAGCTCTGACTTCGCACTTTAAAATTTGTCCGTATAGGAAGACTTTCAATAAACAACTGAACAAACCTTACACATATGCATTTTTCTAAATGTGTTCTTTTAGAAAAAAAAAAGTAAAAACGCTAAGTTCCATTATTTTGTTAGTGTTTTTATAGTTCACATACACGAGGCAAACTTTTTGTGAACGTATAAAAATATCTTGGTTCATAAATGCCCTTTTTTAGTTTATGCGATACTTTTTTGGCGGAGTGTAGTTAAACTTTAAATTATACTATTTTTATTTTAATTAGTTCGTATTACCACTAATTTCAATTGCAAATGAACAAAGTTAAAAATATTTAGCATCATATTAATACATATATGTATAATGAATAACATATACAGGCTGATTCATTTTCGATCATCACCATTGAGATCTTGCTTATTATTGAAGATAGACGATAGGTTTAAATTTGGCAAAGTTGCTGAATTTTGTGGTTATTATGATCCCGAAAAGAAAGTAGACTTAGAACAAATGACGTTTGAGATTTTTTTAAAAAACGGAAAAATCTCATTTTCTTATTTTGCCTCTAACACTTTTATTTGGGCTTGCAGAGAAAAACTAAAGACACGTTCTCAAGGCCACTTTTAATATTCTATGCAATGTTGTGCTTGAAATTTTTATACGACGTTTCTTTTTCTTCTGGTCATCATCAACTTTCTTATTTCTTATGGGCGCCATATTGAATTTTGACACCGTTAGAAAGAGCCTTTTTTTCTGATTTCTACCATATGCAACAAGTTCCGTCCAAATTTTTCACAAATATTGGAAGAAATTTCCAAAGTGACTTGTGGTACCAGGACAACTGCAGATTGGTTATCCATTTCACGAAAAATCTATTCTTATTTGTACCATTTTGTAGTTGAAGCCTAGCAGAGAAGCCAGTCTCCTAGCCGATCATTTTCAAAAGAGTTTCCTGTTAGATGCAAATTGAGTCCAGCATGTACAAAACAATTTGCAGTTATCTGTTGAGAGATGTGTTCCTAGAGTTTGAATACTAGAAAAGTAGTTTCCGATTAATGTTCTTTAAAAGCTTTATGGTTTGTTGAAGTTTTTTAAAATGTGTTTTTAGGGACTTTATTGCACCCTGGTTCACTAGTTGAAAAGAAGCTGAGGTGAGATGTCGGTCGAAGAAGACAAGTTTTATAGCTTTCTAATTCTGAATATTTAGGTGAATTAGACAGTTGTCTAAAAGTAGTAGAATTTCCTTCTTTTGCCGAGCCAGTTCATTGTCCCATCATTCAATCAGTTTTTTCAAATAATGCTGCTGCTACTTCACATTGTAAATGGCCTATGAAACTTTGAAGCTACGTAACTGATCCAGCTGCACATCTTCCCCTTTGAATTTCGCGTACCTTTAATTCGTACATTAATAACACGATAATTCCCCTTTTTTTGTGGGAGCTATCTGATATGGAGTCTCCGGAAACACTGCAGCCTCTTGGCCTTTTGTATTTAATTTCCCATTTCTTTCGCCCATTGAATTGTGCTAGTCATTCCAATATCCTAGTGCCCTGAACTAATCTGTACAAGTGTTTGGCTGGTCAATCGAAATAATCTACTGAGTTCATGTTTGGCTCGCCCAAAATCGCCTGTGTTTTCGCGTCCAGAGCCTCGCCTTCAGCTAGGATGTGGTATGCTGTCTCTATCATCTTACTACACAGTCTGCAGTGGATATCCCCAGTGTAAATCCCAACCATCTGTAGATATCCTTTCAGTGCACAGTGTCCTGTTAGGAGACTACTGTGCGAATATAATTCCTACTGAGGTTTAGTAGTTCTTCAGTCTTGTTTTTTGATGAACCCTCGATAAGGGTTTTCCCATGAATTTGCCTGGTTGTGTTACTCCTTGTGTCTCTCTTTGATCCAAATCCTTACAGATTTAAATTCAGTTCTCGAGTACATTGCCAAACCAGTCTTGATTGTACTCTGCGGTTCACTATTGCCCTCCGTATCGCCTGGCTCTCTGTTGCAATACCATAATTCCTTTGGTTAAGTCGGTACTTGCCGACATTTTCTTCCTGCGCGACGCAATCAGACATTATGAAAAATAATTTTCCCAAATCAGTTTGTCATTATATTAGCTTTGTCGCTATTATCCTTTGTTTCCGGCATGCCGGGCCAATTTTTGTCACTAAGTATATCAAACGATATTTGATATACTTAGTGATATCCACAGTCTAACAGGCAAAAAAAAACATATCCCTGGAATATGTGATTTCAGGAATTCTATATCAATATATATCGTATCAATTTATAAATAATAAACATATTAAAGTATCCCAAAAACTACATACACAAACAATAAATTTAAGAATATAATAATGAATGGACCTGTCCCCAGTTCAACCTAGTTAATCCAATCAACACTTCAGGGCCGGCTTGTACAAAAATCTGATTCAGATCATTTTATTTTAATTGTGATATCTTACAGCATTCAATTTAGTCTATTTTAATATACGTGTAATACTAATTAATGCACAACTTAATAATAAATGTGTGTCTTGAATAACAATTCAAATACTTAAATAGCTCGCCATAATATTTCAGATTCCTTGTCTAAATGAGTCCTTTTTCTATGCGATGTTTTGCGCAAACAACAAATTTAGGCTCTACTCTATTTACTACCGACAAGTTAATAATAAATAATCGAAGGCAGGCTATAATTCTGACAAGTATACACCTTCTTTTCGGTGGGTAATTGCGGAAATTTTCGCCGTATCTCGGAATCGCCCGTACGGGTGCCGCTATTTTCTATTATGCAACCGGCCTTAATTCCTCTTGGCCGAATTTTTGTTGGCAAGTTACCCAGTTTTCGCGAAAAACTGTCCAAAAATCACTCATGTACTGCAAACAATACATTGCTTAAATGTCACGGCGTCTCAGCACTTCTGTTAAGCGTAAATTAAAAAAGAAATATTTGTTACTTTATAGCTACAGTGTTGTAAAATGACGCATTAATGGTAGCACTCGAAATGGTTTGTAAGCATAATTATATGTGGATCACCTACGACATCGATTTTTTTTACTACTGCACTTGAAAAAAATCATAATAAAAATTAAATTGTCTGTGCTTTTAATATCAAAAATGTAATTAATTAAGATATTCTGACATTACACACAAAATTGTACAGAGTTAATTAAACGAAAGTACTTTTTATCTTATTTATTTATTTATTCCTGGAAATGTAAATAAAATTACATATAGGGGTCAGTTAAGTACTTAAAACGAAATACTACCCACAGGTACTCCCTAAGTGTCTGTTTTATCTTTAATGATCAACTTAACTGGCGCGACATCGCTCTGCCAGTTGTGGAAGCGGACAATTTACGTTTTACTGATATTAAAATGTAAATCATGGTCCTTGAAATGGCAGTGCTTGTGGTATAGGCTTCCGTAGAATTATTTTTAGTTTTAAAAAGGGCTATGAGAGCAAAATCATCCGCATAGGATACAAACGGTGTTGAGTAAGGTAATGGTCTATATACGCAATCAACGTACAAAATGAAAAGAATAGGGCCCATGATTGAACCCTGTGGAACACCTATGCTGGTTGCCAACATCTCCGAGTTAACAGTGCCATAGCGGCCATCCAGGACTTCATCTAGTTAGAAGCCACTCCTATATTCTTTTGTGTGTATTGACCTAATTTTTAATTTAATTGGCTTAGGCTGCATTTATAAATTTCACAATAGAAACCAAACCGTGTTAAAACATATTTTTATTGAGAAAACATATCATTTAGCATAACATATTCCTTTACTGATATATGTATCAGTTTAAATACAACTCAAACCTACCATCAATTCTTTTAAATACTTGGTCACTTGCAAAATTAAAGACACCAACTCTAAACAAAATTTCAATATCAGACAATCACTCTTTTTAAGCTCTAGTTGGCGTTTTTACACAAAATTACAGTTTTTTCTACTTCACACTAAAAAGTTTCTGTAATATTATTCTGGATTATTACTGTGAGGAAGTTTTTACAAGAAAATTACTGCAGCTTTATAGTTTCTCAGTGAATAATCAAACAATAAATGTAAAAGTCTAAAATCTTGATGTAAATTTCTGACAGCTTTTAAACATAAAGAAAATGGACATTAAATTTACAGCGCCCATACTATACTGTTGTAAACATTGAACTGTAAATCCATAGTTATAATGAATCTTTCTCTGCCATCTGTAAAATTACAGTAGTATTCCTGGCGTAAAATTACCAGAAATGTTACTTTTACCTTTTTTTCCTCTTTTGATCTAAAAGGCATCATATTACACTTTTTCTTTGCAAAACTTTTGAAGTGAAACTCTATGGAAGTAAAGGATAGAGTTCTCTCTGACCGACGAACTTGATTTAACCTCTTGAAAGTAATTTCTGATTCAGAAATAAAAGGGTCATGGGATATTACCAAGGTTTGCGTTACCATAGCTACACCACTGGCAATCTCTTCTTCACCCATAGGAGTACATAGATCTTTGAATCATTGATATTCATTAAATTATTTATTAAATATAATTAAAGCAAGCCAATACATCTGATTGATACCATTGCCAGAATTTTGTTAAGTTTTTTATAATAAAAAATTGTAAAGAATGTACAGAGATGTAGAAAATAAAGTAAGTCAACCAGTATAAATATTTTTTTATTATGAGTTATGATTTCTATAATCCGTATTTCATTAAAGACTGCATTAAGCAAGTGTAATCTGATAAAATCATAGGTCCCCATCTGTTTAAGAAATATAATCGTAATGACTGAACAGTGAGCACGCGCGAGTACGCTTTGTACACCAAACGGATACAATCTGATAAGGAAATGAGGATGAATCGGTCCACAGTGCGTGGCGTAGTCGTGAGGCTGTAACTCTTTTTCTTTACTAACGTAGTGCATACGGACGCAATGCGTCTAATGGAAACTTTGTTTGAGAAATGGAGCTATCTGTTTTCCTTTTGTTAATTGTGAACAATGTTCTAAAATGTAAAAATGCATTTTTTATATAAATAATAGAAATTGTATTTAATGATTTTCCACAATGACATCTTATATTATAAAGTTCTTTAGTTGATATAATAACAAATATAATAATGAAAGTTATTCGGAGTTGAAATGAATGAGTTTATATGGCATATGTGAGGCGATATACAAAACAAAAACAGTTAATTGGTGTCAGCACTTTAGCATTGGTCTTTTTATTATAAAGACAGTAATAAAAAGAATCTTAATTGTTTGAAAATACAAAAATGGAAAATGCAATTCGAATTGTATATACATTCAATGAAAATAATACCTGCCATACTGCCAATTAAGCACCATCGTCTTAACGAATGCTGAACGATACAGAAGGGCAAAGATAATTAATCATATTTCCTTTATAAGTTGCGACATGCAATTGTGCTCCCGCTTTAACAAGTAGCATTGTTCTTCACATGTTTCAACCGTAACAACGCCTGCTGGTGAACGCAAGAAGACGATGAATCAATGGAAAAACTTGTCGCATTACTTCTCTCAGAATTTTCAGTATTTCCGTGCGTTTGTTACGTGATCTGAATTTGCGATGCCGTCTGCGCCGCGTTTCTCGGCCAACTTACTTGAAAAAAAGGAAACTATTGAACTTCTCATAATTGAGAGCATTAAATCAGCTAATAGTGACACATGCGTTGTAATTAGGAATATCAAGATTATTTTTTCTTGTTTTTCGTTTCGCCTCTTAACGAGGAAGTCTAATATTCAACTTCAATTATTCGTTATATGTATTTATACACCACTGAAATCAGAATTTACTGTTATTTTGTATACAATTCTTTTTGCATATACAATTATATCAGAATCTTTTTACTCTTTAGTTTTTTTATATTCTGTACATCCATAACATATTAAAAAGCCTATATATATATTTAATAGGTATAGAAATGCGGGATTACGTAATATATGTTAGAATAATTAACCAGTCAAAATAAATTCCTGCAAATGTTTGTTTTGGTACCCCGTTGGAATCATGTGCTCATTATCATATATAATATATGTAAATCTTTTCATGTTTATCCAAAAATAAAGATTAAGAGGGACATATTTGTCATGGAATTACATTACCTTTCTTCTTTCCAATGAAAATTGACAACTGATTAATTAAGCAGGTATTCGGTTATTAATACTAAATCTGTGCCCTTGCGGCTTTTAATATCGTCTAAATGAGCAACATAAAACGGACCACCTACAAGAATACTTTCGACGGTAGAAACTGTTCTTACCGTTAACATAAATTACTACGAAATTTAAATTGGAAACGGTTCCATTAGAATAAGTAATACAACAATAAATACCGCTTCGGATGGTTTTATTAATTGTGGAAAAGTAGTAGGTAGTTGCTTTTGTCAATATTATACGATGACATAAAGCGATTCTACGAGTACTTATACATAATACAAACAACAGCAGTGGATACAATGTATTAAATGTTTGAAACATAGTTGTACCTATAGAATAGTAATTAAAATAAAAATACAAGCGGTAACATAAAATAAACTATTATAATTACACGGAAAGCGTTGGCGCATATGTTAACATTACTGTGGTCATATTTTTACCGACTTCATTGTTATTGTGAAATAAAAACCTTCTATGAAAGAATATTAAACTTACAAATATTTTAAAATTGATTAATATTTATTTGAGTACATTATCCGGTTATAACTTACCTTCGAAATTACAACATAATAGGTATATACCTACTATATTAACTTCTCCTATAAAATGATTCACTCAGAAGAAGTAAATATTCGTTTATCACGTAAACCGGCAAGAAAGTTGCTGTGTACCAATATTAAAAATCTTAAAACAATATACAGCATATGCAGATAGTATTAATGTTAACTGAATGGAGAATATGTAAATTGGCAAGTGCAGTATGTTTCGCAGTCACGCAATATAAATAGCTTATTTTAATTGTTAGAACGTCCGAGAACGAATAACGAGCAAAGCCGCCGTAACTTACAATAGCATGTAATTGTTTAATAGTCTCTAGGGAGGCGTATGGTTTAGAGCGGCGTAAAATGATTGAAAAAAGGTGCCTGGTAGTGTTAATAAATTAACAATGCGATCGCGGTAATGGTTTATTGCCACGAAGGACTTAATTATATATATCGCATTTGTTTATATGGTGTTTGGCAATGGGATTAATGCAATAATTCTAGGTATCAGATGTTAATAAAGGAGGTGTGAAATTGCTATTTTGTATCATTGTTATGTTATCTAAATGTAATACATCTATCTTTGCCTATGTATAAAATGTTATATCTTGCAATTTATAATAAATTGCAAACCATAACAATTATAATACATGTAATTTCTTAGCTGTTAAGCCATGAAACGCGTTAGTTGTAGGTATGCAAAAGAAATATGTAGGTCGGTAGAATATTTTTTAAACTCTTTTTGTATTGACGTAAGTTAAGTTCTCATATTATAAAGTAAACTGAGAGTTTTGGCATCGATTTATTGGTCAGTTCATTTCTTAATTAGTTTAAATACTTCGTATATAGATGAGTTTACCAGAAATATGGAGTAAATTTTCTAAATTTATTGTTTTCTCTTTTGCTAGAAGGATACTTCTGTCGTCACCAAGCAACACAACTCTTTACCGTTTACTGTAACTTCCATTGGGAAATCAGATTTATTGGAAATTATGTCTTCGTTTGCAGACATGGATAGTACCTTCCTTTTTGATTGGAAAAGCTAAATCTACATTACCCTCTCAAGCTTTTAATGAATTTATCTATTAAAACGTATAGATTTCCGATGCTATGAAAACACATAAGAAAGAGTCAATCCTATTCATAAAAAAGGTCCTAAAAGCTTCATAGAAAATTACAGATTTATTTTCATTATTTAAAATTTTGCTAAGATTTATGAAAACTTCTTATTCTCCTGCACATATCGTAATAATATGTCACATATTTCCAACAACCAACATGGCTTTATTAGCGGGAGATCTACAACAACTAATTTGGTTAATAGAAGGCAGTGTATTCATCAGGAGCTCGACTTGCAGCATACACACCTAAATTTTATATACACTGAATTGAGTTGAGCGTTTGATAGTACCTATAGCTCACGGTATTTTGCTGCGTAAGCTCTAAACTTTTGGCAATAATCCAGCGCTGTTAAATTTTCTACAATCCTATTTGAGTGGTAGATGCAATTATGTGTTCTGCGATGGTTGTCGGTGTTATAATTTGTATCCTTCCTCTGGAGTTGCGCAGGGTTCGAAGTTAGGACCACTGCTCTTTCTGATTTGCATTAATGATCTGGTTACGACTTCTCGTATCCTGCTTTGGCTTATGCTGACGATCTAGAAGTATTTGGATCAATTAAATCTCTTTCGAATGTTAATCTCCTACAAAGAAATTTAACCCTTATCTATAATTGTTGCAACACACATATGAAAATTAAATATAAAAAATGTAGTTGCGTCTCATTCACACGCAAAATCAATATTATCTCATCGGTCTATGCTATAAATAATAAAGTTTTACCGAAACTAGATAAAGTAAAGGATTTTGGCATTCTATTGGATTCCTGTTGCAACTTTTCTTCTCACATAATTGAAATCCGTTTCCGGTCTATAGATTTTGTATGCGCATACTCCTCACCAAAAGACTTTAAACCACTTATAGGATGACCAGACCAATAGCTGCAAATATTATGTGACATGATGAGGTATAACATAAGAATGTTATTAGTTGCTACATAATCAATACGTTTGGAATCTAAACGTATGATTAATAGTCTTTCAGAATTAGTATAACCTCATCGACGTCTTTATGTAGAACGAAAATAGTTTGCAACCATAGAGAAAGGAAATTAACTTAGGAACTTCCTTGTTCAGTTCATTATCGGTGAGCGCCATCTATGAGTGCCCATCGAAAATACAATCTAAACTGACGCGCATAACAGTATTTTGTATTTTTCTTTTTTACTTTCCGACATACCTCAAGTTTCTAACATGCAATGTGTCTCGGCTCAAAAAATGTACGTAATGTAAGGCCGTGTATATTTATAGATAGTGTAATTTCGCATTAACTAGTTCCTCTCTAAAATAAAAAAAAATAAAATAAAAATCTTATATACTGTATATCCTCTTTATTTTAAAAATTGCTACTACTTGAAAGCTGCATTTCGTATTAAATCTCATCTGCTACACAAGAAAAAACGAGAAAAAAGGACACAAACAATATTTGCAACCAGGGCACCGATGTTTCGCATGCAAAAGAATTAATTAAAAGAATCATCCTCTTAACTTAATACTTAATTAGGTACCCCGTGGAAGGCTCGCTGAAAAAATGTATAATCAAGAAAGAAAACAAACAAGAGACGAAGTACTTACTTAGTGTGTATAGGCGAGCGCATTGTGAATTTTTAAAAAGCATTTTTATTCTCTGTGAATAATGCAAAAGCAATAGAAGAAACGAACGGCAATACCGTAGAGCTGAACATAAGCGCTACTCCGAGTATTCGCGGAGAAAATAAAGAAGCGAAAAAAAGTAGAATTCCTCTCATAAAAGAAGGTAAATACGTTACCGACTTTAATGATACTTTTTAAAAGAAAATATGTACATTATATAGAAATGGCGGTCGCCTATTTTGTATTGATTGAAATACGCGCACAGCAATTTTCAGGAGAGACGGAAACGAGGGCGGAGGCGGCGGGGAATGGAAAAGAAAGCGTGACCGATCCGAGGAGCACGGCGGGAAAACAAATCTAATTTCTCAAATAAATATTTTCTTTACTTCATTATGTTATTTCTGTTTCTGCTCGGTTTCCGTATTGGTTTTGACGAGAAAGAGACGGCCTCTTTCATGAACTTCCAGGGCGAGATTTATATTATTTTCTACGACATTCACAACTTCAAAACGACGAAAGACATTTCCGTCGACAATACTGCGAAACCAAGTCTTCATATATTTATGTCTCAATAATTTCTGTCAGAAAATAAACCAGTAAAAGCTGAGCCTCGAAAGGGAGTTATAATAGATTTTAAAGAACGTTTGCATAGTCAATACGACTGAAGAAAAATTAATAGAATTCGTTTGATATTATAGTACTAGTACTTATTGATTACTAATAATTTTATCAAAACTTATTATTTTGTAGCGGTCGAAGTAAGGCTCTAATATCATTAAAAATAACAATTGATGTATGTCTACAACATTTACTGATGTAGCCACTGTTTATCCTTCCAAAATAACAAACCTATTGAATTATCTATGTGGAATAAACGTACTATTTGGTTTGTAGCTTTCCACTTCAAGCGTTTGAGAATGATATACACCTATTCATTGAGAGCGAGGTGTCGAATTATACGTTGGCGAACTACATACACGTTTGGCATTTTTTATCTTTCATGCGAGTTAAAAGTTCAGGTATTGAAACAAATATAGTTGCCAATATTTATACACAAGTGCGAAG
This sequence comes from Cetonia aurata, assembly GCA_949128085.1. Taxonomy (NCBI): domain Eukaryota; kingdom Metazoa; phylum Arthropoda; class Insecta; order Coleoptera; family Scarabaeidae; genus Cetonia; species Cetonia aurata. Next base: position 9,774,425 of record OX421885.1, read on the forward strand.
TACTACTAAAGAAATATAAGACTAGGTAGGCTACGAACACCAATCAACTGCTTTGTTAAAAGTTAACAGTTTCCTTCATAAACTTCTAAAATTTACTTCCTCTTTTGTCAAAATAACGAATGAAATTTGTGAAGACGCATCGTCGAAATAGTATATTAATACGTAACTGTTGTTCTTATTACTGTAGATTTTGAAAAATTAACAAATTAATTTAGTTAATCCACAATTTTTGTTAACATAACACATTTCTTTTGTTACTTTACTAAAATGTATTTGTTACTTCTGCGTTCTCTTGCTGTAGTTGTAGTAATAGCGTGTTAACCTGTAATAACTAATCAGATTGCCAATTTTTTTGTTAAGGGTGATATATCAATTTGAACATACATTTTTGTTTTTTAAAACATTACACTAATATAGCTTACCTATATTTAATTTAATCGTGCGGTCTAATCACCACTTTGCTTTCGTTTGCATCCAGGATGGCTCGAACGGCTCGTTAGCTTTATATCCATTACATCATAATATTACCTGATATTACTTACAATTAGACAACTAATAATTTTAGTACAAAACAATATTATTAAGTGCATGATGTTTCCTGTTTCCTTATTTCGAAAATGAAGTAGAATTTGTTCCAATAGTAAAGAATAGTTTACGTCACCAAAACCTGAATGAAATATGACGTTTAGCACGCCCAATCAACTTACCATTAGTCGTTACCTAGCAACGAACGATTACCAATCTTTGTTTAGTGTGCCTATAACAACATGTGCTCTGCTATTCAAATTAGCTACATTCAGGTATACAATAAATAATAAAATACACATCATTAATACTGGCTTTCAGAAATATAAACGCAATTAATTTAAATTTTAATGTCACACATGTAAGTACATAACCTATACCGAGGTTCAAAATTTTGTTGGAAAAAATCTTTTGTAGAACCTTTGAATGATGTCAGAATAGGAGTACTTAATTATTGTGTTATTACGCATCACTCAATTTTAATTTTATGTTTTATTCTAAAATACAATTTTTTGGTTTTGAGATATCTACAATATTTCACAACGAAAATTTTGCTATAGCAGGTACTATTGGCTCATAATAAACGTGCATACTTCTTGAGACGCATGTTCAAATCAGAGTTGGTATACAAAATGTAAACTAGCAGTGCTATTTCTTGCATTAATAAGGGGGTTCATTCATTCAGAAGGTTAGTGTGGACACCTTTAATCCAGGCACTTGAGCTAGGTGCTCATTGTACTGTCCCTATTAATCTCTTACTTCCATTCGAGCAGCTTGGTGTTCTCTATAAAGCCCAGTATCTTGCCCAGTGGAAACTTGAGAACTTTCGACGGCTCCAATAGATTCTTCCCGAAATATTTCTGCCTTAGTACTTTCAACTCCTGTCATGTGCAGATTACATGTATACATGTTCTGCACCACGGTTCACTTACGCGACATGTGTTCTATAGAAGCTTTTTCAGGAGACAGTGTCCAGTAACCAGCCCACTAATGGGTTTAGCTTCTTTCTTGCTGCGTCTAACTAGGTTATCAGAGAAGAGCGTTTTAATATGGAGTTGACCTTCAGTGGTCCTCCATTTCTTTGTTTAAGCAGGTTCAAATCTCCCTTTTCGCAGAATCTTTGGTAATCCCACATACAGTTCGTCGGCTATTATATTGCCCTTTGTATTCTCTTGTCCCGGCACCAAAGTCAGAGACACCATGTGAGCCTGTGCCAGTGTATTCAGGGATTCTTTGCAGTCTCTAACTAGTTACAGGATTCGAGACTGCGTTGAGAGCAGCCTGGCTATCAGTCACTATACTTATTTTCCTCCTCTTGCAGCCTCCCTTTGCAATCATTTCTGCGCAGGCTGTAAGAGCGAATACCTCTGCCAGGTATTCGCCTTGATTAGGGCTCGGTCCGCAAATACCGGCTCCTGTGCCATGGTTGAATTTGGATCCGTCCGTCATCAAGAGCAGTGATATCACTACGTGTCTGGTCTCCGTTCGGTGTGGAGATTTTCACCTTTTCAGTGAAGGTAATTTCGGGTGCCATACTGTCCGTGGTTATTTGCAGCAATGGCCCATCCAGTATCGTACCCGTAGCATCAGTGTGCCCTCCAACTTGAATGTTGGGATGCTACAAGTTGTCGGTTTTCAATCTAAGGATCGCATTCATAGCCTCCGCTTTCACATAAAGCCCCAGCGGGCAGAGGCCCACAATAGTCTTCTAACAAAGGGGGTGTGTACCCTACCTATTTTTCCACATAAAAAACTGCGAATCAATCATTATTGTAAGTTACTTCAAGATAAAAATTTGTAACTAACAAATCTTGCCTTAATAACGAAATTCTTCTTACTGTGTAATTAAAAATAAATTTTTATAAGTCCTCCCCCCTAAAATTATAGTGAATTTTGCACTGCGAGAATGAAATTACTTAGTTAGGCGTTTATTTAATATGGATAATGCGCTTTAAGTATTAATTTAACTCCCGAAAAAGTATTCAGGTTATAAATTAGAACACCGCGCATAGGATAACTTACCCCTTAAGCTTACCAAATATTTTTTGAAAGATGATATACTACGACATTATTTAGAAAACCCTTATAAAAAAAAAAGATACTAATTTTGGGACGATTCAGTCGGTACTTCCTAAGTTATCAAAGAGGAAACAGGAGCTACAGAAAGTCCGAAGCCCCTTGAGAAGAAACGTATGAGGAGAATAACACAAAATGTACTCCTACCATTCTATAACCTTGGGAATAATATGAACTGATATAGAAATGATTCCACCTAAGTTTCATAAATAAATTGTGTACTAAAATTTTAAAATAGTTCAGCTATAAAGAGGCAACGGATGTGAAGCTTTTCACGAGTAAAGAGGAAAACAAATTGCACAGTTACTTGGCTACCATTAGCTTGTATGGGGAGATCGAGCTGTTTAATCGCGCAGAACAAGAATAGAGAATGAATGTTGAATACAATTGCGCGTACGTTATCTGGTACTACACACTTTGAGATAAACGGTACCGGTTTTCCTGCAGTAATAGTTCTGTAATTACAGCGATCAATTGCACATGTAGATACTTCCGGGTCTGAGTGACCTTTGCCCGGTAATTACAATTAAGCTTTAATAAGCTTTTGTGAGTACAGTAATTGAGCGCATGTGTCAGAAATATCCAAAATAGAAGGCTTTCTTCTTGGTTAATTTTTTCTGGTTAGTAAAGAAGCGATATATTGAACAAAAATATACTGATACCTCCGATCAATTTCTAATTTGTACATGGCCAGTGTTAAGTATAATATATAATGTACCCATATATGTATAATCTTTATTCATATCTTGTAATAATAAACAAATTGCAATTGCAGAAAAAAAAATAAAATGAATTGTCCTAAATTTGCCTACAGTATTCTTCCATCATTTGTCATCACAATCCTGTTGATGCATATTCTATTTCATTTTCAATGGTTATTATTCTTAATGTCGTAGCATAATTTATTAATAACACTCAAAATAGAACGTCCAATTTAAATATTTGAGTTGTTTCGGTTTATCCCAATAATATATAATCCTGAGATGATCAAATATCTCGAGAAATACACACTGTATCAACACAAAACATGACTGCCACCCCCCACTCCCAGGGGATAAGACGGGTGACAATTTTGAAATATTTAACGGAAACCCCCATTTTTTATTGCTGATTCAGATTCTAAATAACAAAATACGAGAGTTTTGTCACAAACATTTTTTTTCGATTCTTGATAGATGACACTGAAATTTGCAAGAAATAATAATTTCTGAAGTGAAGTCTGGAAACCCTCAAAATGTCGATTAGAAAAACTAACTAAACCATATATTCAGGTTCTTAATAATACTTGAAGCGGTTTCAAAGGTGGTTAGTCGTTTCGAACTGACGACGATTCTCCAAGTGGTTTTTATGGTGTCCAAGGATTCTTAGAGTGAAGTCGAAGATGGCCGATAATACCAAAGTTGATTTTTCAAGAATCCGACGATGATTAACCTAATTACATTTCGCGTAACCCAAGAACAACGACATGGAACATAAATATAATAAATAGTAGAATATTTCACCATTTCTTTCTTGACAGTAAACTAGCCCACAATATATATAAAGATTCAGCCGCACTATTTAAACATTTTGCAGGAATATTTTCAGCTTCATCTATTATTTTTTGACGCAATTCACCTAAGTTCTCTGGCTTAGTTTTGTATAGACGACTTTTTAGGTAACCGTACAAAAAAAATTAAAAGGAGTCAAATCTGGTGATCTTCCAGGCCACTCAATCTCACCTTACTTCTATCCAACCATGAGGAAAAACTGTATCTAAGTAATCACGAATATTTCGTCCAAAATGTGGTCCAGCACCATTTTGTTGAAACCCAATATGTTCCAAGTTATCGCCAGCAATTTTTGTTATTGCTGGAACTATTACATCTCAAAACATGTCAGCAGACTATGAAGAATGACTCTATCGGACGACGATCTAGTATTCCAGCCCAACATTCCATTTTTGAGGACACTGCGTGTTGTTCTCTCGCACTCAAAAAGGATTTATATCAGCTTAATAGCCACAGTTATTTGTCATTACTCCATTTAATTGGAATGATGCTTCGCCTGGAAAAGCAATGTTAAAAGGTAGATCAGGATTTTTATCTATTTTCATTCTATTCTCACAAAATTCTAAACGACATTCAGAATCATCTTCGTTTATCTTATGAAGAACTTCCACTTTGTGGGCGTGTAACTTATGGTTTTTCAATATTTTATAAATGGACGATTTACTTGTTTCATGAAATTCATCAGACCTCCGATGGGGTAATAATGGGGTTTCCATTTAAGATTTCAAAGTTGCCGCCCGTACCACTCCCTGGGGGTAAGGACGAAGGGTCATGTTTGGTGTCTTTGAAAAGATTTTCGAAAATGATTAAAAGCACGTTTTTTTTTTTGTTTTTAGATTTGTCGTGTATTTCTCGAGATATTTGACGACGAATGAAATATTCTTATTATAAATAAGACATTTGTACGTATGCAGATATTCCTTTGTGAGATGAATGAGAATGATAAATGTGTATACTATATTTTTGATCGAAAAAGGAAGCCGTTTGTAGTTACAACCCACAATCTAAACCTGTGCAAGGGCAGTCCGAAATAAGCGTCCAAAGCCTGTACGAGCAATAGCTCATTGAAGAAACCAATAACTTATTCATGCCTCCACTTTTACACCGATTTCTAATTAATAATAAAAGGAAAAGTAATAATACAAACCTTATGGATAAATATCAAAGTGTATTTAGCTAATAATAAAAAATATGGATACGGATAACACATGAACGCTTCGGAAAGCAATCAACATTTTTAATCCATGCGTACTTATACTTCCCATTCGATTGCGAAATTAAATACGAATGTGAGGAACGTATTAAATGTAGAGTTTACTAGATTCATAATCCATTTACGGTAATGAGGTTCGTTTTCTGGTATGGACAGACTGTTCCCATTGATAATTACATGTTTAACGACAGCCGTCAAATATTTCCTTATGATGGGCGTAGGTATTTCGTAGATGAGAAGGAGCTTACCCAGTAGGAGAAATATTAAATAAGGTAATAAAATTTTAATTTGCCCAGTAAATTTCTCAGATGATAGTGATATGGTTTAAAAATTATATTTCCTACCGGTGAACTCTTCGCTCGCAATAAAGATATATAATAATTTCTGTAATTTAATTATTCCCAATTAGGAATGGAATAAATTTCTCCTTTTATGTAACCCGTGTTTATATTTTCCATTAAACTATAAAAACGTATAAGCGTAGTACTTAATTTATTGTAGATGTTTGCATTATAGCAACAAGCCTGCACTAGTTACAATATATACATATTTAACTTAAACATTTGATAATAAGGTTAATTAACAAAGATTTATCTCCGACTTAGATTGTTGCATTTCGACAAACAGCTAGCCATTTTATCGTTTTACGCTCGTAAAAAAAAATGATTACTCCTATTCTTAATACAAGGAGGCTTTTTCATGCAACAGTAACATGTATTAATATCGCTGTGTAGTTTGTAAATTGTAATTATTTAGATAAATAACGTTTCGACCTCCTTTGACTTTTGATTGTTCTCTCTGACTTTTCAGTCAGATAGCAGATGTTGAAAGTGCAGGCTCGTGAAATTTAACCAAAGACTGCTCTAATGTATGTATGTAATTACATCCGTACATAATAACATCGTATATACGTTTCTAAAGCAGACAGATACGTATTTACGTATGTATACGTATATCGACTAGACATATATGGTATTTACACACAGTACATGAATCTAATGCAATTTAATGTTTGATTTGGGACCGGATATTATAGATGACCACATCTTTCGTCGTCCCACCTTGAGACCGAATCGAATATTGTTAATGAGTTACTCTCGAAAATGCTTGCACACCAAGATATTGGTGTCGGCTTCGATTAGTTTCTAATTTTCCCCTTTTGCTTCCAGAACTATGTCTTCGAAGAGGAAATCTCCACCGACAAAATTACAAGAAGGTAACGCAGGTGTAGAAGAAGTCGCTCCTTTGCCGCCTACTATTGTAGGTGGCGGTAGTGACGGTGGCTGTTTGACTGACTTGGACGAGACGAGCAGCAACAACCTGAGCGACATCGGGGAGGAGGACCACTCGGCTATGCTGAATCACCCGCCTAGTTTCTACAAGCTCTCCGAATCGTCTTCAGCATCGGTGTCCGGTAGCGAGGTCGACGACGTGATTGAGGAGGATCGATCGCCGCCTAGTAAAAGGCAAAGAGTGCTGTGCCCGGATCAGGCGAGTAATATGTTGGGGCCGGAAGCGCTGGCAGCTTTACACGGTGAACACCTGAGGCAGGAAGCGGAAAGGCGAAACTCATCGGAATGCAGTTCACCTACATCCGATATCAAGACGAGTATACATCATAACAATAACAACAATAACTTGCCCAATAACAATAGTTCCTCGCATTCGATTAAGCGTTCTATGGACGATGTGCTGAAACGTTTAACGTTGAAAATGAACAGCAGTACTATAAAGGAAGAAAGGAGACCGACGCCATCTACAACACCTAACTCCAGTCATAACTCGTGAGTTTTAATTTCTTATATAATTAATACAATGAAACCAGCTTTCTTACGGCTCACTAATAGATTGATCATTTAACGATACTTGCAATGGCGTAACTATGGTTGTTCCGTGTGTTCAGCGGGCCTTCAAGCAGTGGCGGCTCGTCAGGGAGGCTAAGCCTCTCCTAGTATTTTTAATAAAATGGCGTTTATTATGTATTGAAACAATATTTAAGCATTGACTATATACTAAAGTAAAGTCATTTTTACAAAGAATTTATAATAAATAGTATATTTATTCATTACTTAATTTTAAAATGCAAACAAATTTCTAACAAAGCAAGAAATTTTACTGTGCGCACTACAATAGCAAGCGAGGAGACTAGCCACATGTCTGGCTCGGCGCCGGTAATTTATATAGTCGCTAAAACCGATGCCTCCTCGCAAGTGCATGTGTACTTTATACGGAAAAAATCTATGAGCCCAGGTTTGGCTCCGGTGAGATCGTAAGAGATCGGCAAGTTGTCGCGCGTTATCGTTCGTAAAACGTTCGCAGTTTGAACGTATACGATTCCTTGTGCAATTATTCGGTTTATGTTATTTTCGAAGGTCGAATGTCGGAACTTCTCAACTAGGGTAGGGAACCTGGGGTCCTATACCCTTTCGTCTCTGATAGAGCAGCACGATCAAGCCCCAAGGTGTTTTATACTCGTATATGTGTAGATCTTATTGGTTTTTAAAGTCATATAGTTAAACAACTATTAGACTGAGTAAGACGTTTCGGTTTATTAATAAAACCTTAATCATTTACATTTTTAAAAATTAATAATGTAGAAAATAAAATTTTGATGTATAAAAATATATAACATTTCTTGTTTTATTGATAAAATCAGTTTGTTTTTTGTTTTAATTTGAAAGAGTTTTGAAATGTTTTATATAAAGATTTCCTGTGATGGGTGGAGACTGTGGCTTGAAAACTATAACAAAATTCAAAAGAAAAAGTGAAAAAATCCCTTACCACAAAAATTAAAAATACAAATCTAAATACGTATTTCGGCAACTAAGTTGCCATCTTCAGTAGAAAAACAAGTGAAGATAGTATATAGTGTTATTCCACTAGTGATTTGGTGAAGAGCATATCTTCGAAGGTTTACCTTAGCCGAAAACACTACGTTTAACACTGCTCTTCACTTGTTTTTCTACTGAAGATGGCAACTTAGTTGCCGAAATACGTATTTAGATTTCTATCTTTAATTTTTGTGGTAAGGGATTTTTTCACTTTTTCTTTTGAATTTTGTTATATAAAGATTGTTTTGTGAATTGTGTCAATTGTATTAGTTATGGTTAAATATGAAAAACGTTACTAAATTTTTATTAAAATTTCATTTATAGAATTAAGTTATAAAGTTTAGTGAAAATTTTTAGTGAATTATTATATTTATAAATTTGGATTATTTCAAGTATAGTTCGTGCTTTATAGTTTTGTTCTTGGTTTAGGATTGATACATTGTTAAAATCAAATGTATGATTTTGTGTTATTTCATGTTTTTTTAAAGCTGTAAGATTTTTATTATATTTGTGTCCTTTTATTCTATTTTCTAAATATTGCATAGTTTCACCGATATATACACCATTACAATTTTGACAATTTATTTTATATACTATATGCGATGTTTTATTTTTTTCAGTTTTCGATTTTAATTTTGTGTAAATTTGATTTTGTAATTTATTATTATTTTGATTTGCTATTTTAAAATTATAAGGTTTGATAATTTGATTAATTTTTTCAGAAAGATTTTTTACATAAGGAATTTTTATATATTTTATAAATGTTTGACTATTATTTATAGTTTTTGTTGATTTATTATAAAAACGGAATATTCTTTGTTTAAATATTTTATTGATATTAAAAAATCTTTCTGAAAAAATTAATCAAATTACCCTTATAATTTTAAAATAGCAAATCAAAATAATAATAAATTACAAAATCAAATTTACACAAAATTAAAATCGAAAACTGAAAAAAATAAAACATCACATATATAGTACATACATAAAATAAATTGTCAAAATTGTAATGGTGTATATGCAATATTTAGAAAATAGAATAAAAGGACACAAATATAACAAAAATCTTACAGCTTTAAAAAAACATGAAATAACACAAAATCATACATTTGATTTTAACAATGTATATCCTCCTAAACCAAGAACAAAACTATAAAGCACGAACTATACTTGAAATAATCCAAATTTATAAACATAATAATTCTATAAATGATAAAACTGACACACAATTTTTCACTAAACTTTATAACTTAATTCTATAAATGAAATTTTATTAAAAATTTAGTAACGTTTTTCATATTTAACCATAACCTACCGTAACTAATACAACTGACACAATTCACAAAACAATCTTTATATAAAACATTTCAAAACTCTTTCAAATTTATTTTCTACATTATTAATTTTTAAAAATGTAAATGATTAAGGTTTTATTAACAAACCGAAACGTCTTACTCACTCTAATAGTTGTTTAACTATATGACTTTAAAAACCAAGAAGATCTACACATATATATATATATTAAAAAGTCAAGATAATTTGAAAGAGGGTGTTTTATGTTATTTTATGCAGTTTTGTTTAGGTCATATACAGCAAATGGATACAATTAATGAAATAGGAGGCAGCGAGGATGTTGTCAATTGGTTGGTAAGAAATTCTGTTAGTTAAACATAGGTACGAAATTACACATCGTACAAATAATTGAAAAATCTCGGCCTAATTTATCTTTAGTATCTAGCGACGGCAATCGGCAAAATCGTGGTTTCAGTTCATTGTGGTACGCTAAATGTGATTGGTTAACGGGTTCAATTAAACTGGAAAGATTATTTTGTTGGCCATGCCTACTTTCTTGAGACCAAACCGAAACGTGGTCGAAATTTGGATATACGGGTTTCAAGAAATTACCACGATCTATTGAAGTCTAAAGAACATACATATATGATCACTGTGCAATTTTGAATTATTTCAAAAACAAAATATTGCTACTGCCATTGCAAATCGCAATAATTTAAGAAAATTAATTGACGTAACAATATTTTAGCATCACAAAATCCAGCTTTTCGGGAACACAATAAGACTTCTTTTAATCGTGGAAATTATAAATAATTAATCGAACTCTTTAGCAAATAGGAATCTAGTTTTAATAGTTTTGTTAGTAGAAATATTTTTTCCGGTACATCTAAATCTATTCAAAATGATTTAATAGATTATATTTCCTTTGCATTGAAACAGGAAATAGATACAAAAATTAAAGGAGTTCCGTTTTTTGCTTGGCAAGTAGATGAAACCACGGGTATTTCCAGCAAGTCTCAATTATCAATCATATTACGTTATGTTAAAGGCGGGGAGGTTATCGAAAGAGTTTTGGTTTTTTTGACATATCATCCGGTCCAACAGCTTAAGATTTATTTAACCTTTTATTAAATAATTGCGAAAAATACGATTGAAAAAACAATTAGTCGCTCAAACATATGATTGTGCATCTGGTATGGCAGAACATTTACATGGTCTACAAAGTAAAATAGAAACAATTGCACCTCAAGCTCTTTTTGTACATTGTCACGCTCATGCTTTAAATTTAGTTTTGAGTAAAGCTGGTATAAACAAAGAATGTAGAACTTTCTTTTGTAATTTAAGCGGATTTGCTGAATTTTTGTTTTTTTAAATCAACCAAACGATTTTAAGAGTTTAACAAATATTTTAGATACAGCAGCTTCCAACTAGCTCTAATACAAGATGGAATTTTACATCGCGGGCAGTATTTACGGTACCATTACATAAATTAATTGAAATTTTTGACTTTATAATTGATAGTGATGACTTCAGAAATGATGTCAAGACTATAAGAGAAGCGGTAGGATTAAAAAATTAGCCAACACAAAATTTTGTTTTTTGTTAAACAAACCGAGGTTACATTTTCAATAGTGCAGAATAAATTACCTGACATCAATATTGCGCGGAATCGTTTGTTAGCCCTTATTCAAACTTTACAAGAATATAGAAATAATGATCGTTATTTTAATAATATATATAATTACAATATGTAATATGACTTCACTATCTAAGAGTTTTTCAAATATTTCCACGGGACTTAAACTTTCCAGGTTTCCTCCATAGTTTGTAAACGATCAACGTAATTACTAGTTTTCTGCATACTCATATCGACATTTTTATTGATCCACTTCTGCTCCACTTCTTAGTTGGCATCTGTCTCTTACTCGGTGGACGTAAATTTTTTCCAGCCCGATCACCTAATTGTAACAAGTGGTATGTCAAATTAAGTCGTCGTCGGAGCTTTCTACATGTGTGCCATCTGTGCCGCTGTCACTATAGTACACTTCAACTTCTCCTGGTACATCATTTGGCATGTTAGTTGATTCCATATTGTCTTCTTCAAAGTCTTCTTCATCCGTCTGAGTATCGACGTTTGGCGCAACATCAGCGCGCGAAAAAGTTGCATTCGATACATCTTCCAAAGCAGCAGGAAGTCGCGGAAACGGTTTTCCGTAAAAATTACATGTTTTGGTAGTTGAAAAATTGATCTTGCTATGATAATGAGTACTTTATGAAGGGCTGCTTTAGTAACAACAAATAGAATAATTCTAATGTTACACTAAACTCTTTTGTACCTTACCGTAGAATTTGTATTCAATGATCGAAAACACAAGTAAACTCAAAAAGACAAATAATGTGATTAACGAACCGACCGCCTGTTCACATCGGAATTTAGAGAATCCTTGTAACTTTGCGGCACATGCGTAATAAAAGATTTTACAAGAATAACCGTTATTCATCCAATAAGAATCTGCAACATCAATAATTACACATAAATTGCACAAAATGGTACCAGAAAAAATATTATTTAAACTGTACCCAAACGACTACAGAATACAAAGCGGGTTAAAAGCGGTTACAGGGCCGACCTCACGACGACGAAATATTAATTTCGAATTTATCCTCTCAAATAACACAGTAGAAAAAACCTCAACTAGGAACGAAATCAAATGCATCTTACATTCCGATTTGCTTACAGAATGCTGAGAAGCGCAGCCGTTCATTCAAATAAAACGACAATATACAAAATCGGTTTGCTTCCTTCACCCACGCAGAAGATATTCCTACTTTATGTCTATTTATTAACCTTTCCAGCTTTCCATTTTAATTAAACAAAACTACTGAAAGAAATGCGCTTCAGAAATTTTCACACCTATTTATTATTGTGTATAAACCTAGAGAACTTTTAGTTTTGGATGTTTCGAAAAACATGATTACATCAATAAACAAAACAGAATAATTAACGATGATAATCATTAGATTTCAACGATGACGAATGAACAATTTTAATAAAAGAGAAGCAAGACTAAGGCTACACTACATGATAAATTCCTAATGAATAGAATTTAATTAGCACGAGTAAATCCCGTAAAAAAACATATTGTCGTGAAATCTTTGTAATCTATTGTATGTAGGTAACTTACTCTTTCTTCCTTTTTGATTTAGAGTGTACTTATTGTTAGTTTCGTTTCATTTAGTCGTTCCCATTTAGAATTAACTTTAGAAAAGTATGAGTCAATGGCTAGGCTATTTTTATCATTCTTGGGTTGTACAAATACAACGTTTCGGCAGTATGCATCAGGAATCAGGACAATGTCTTTCAAATTCCATTTCTGAAATTATATCTGTGTCATCCTCCTCTTCCTCTCGGTAATCCCTCTGCGTGACTTTTTGTTCTCCAGTGTAAGTGAATATGCCGCAAGAGCCATCTCAACTACAGACAGTTATATACATCGGTATATTTATGAAGCGTACGCACAGTGGTTTAGGATCCGATATACATGATCGAAACCTCTAGCTCCTTAAATAGTTGACCAAACGAGGTGAAAATTTAACCATAGGGGCTTCAAGGCATGTAGAATCAACTGACGAAAAAGTTTTGGTACACCATGTCATCTTCAACTTACAGTGAGGGTGAAAGTGTGTGTACCGTTTAGGGAAAGGTGCAACTATACAAGAGGTATAAAAAACTTTGTTTCAATAAAATTTTTATTTATTTTTAAAATTTTAATAATATGCTTGGTAATAGTCGCAATAGTAATAATATAGTAATAGTAATAATAATATAAATATACATATTGATAAAACCTTTAGAATGATTCTTCCTCTGAAAATTCTTCTTCACTCAAGTCTATTTGTTCTTCGAGGGACAAAGTGTCTTGTTCATCTCTGTTAAGTACTACTAATTGCAACATTTCGTCGTCTAACTTCCTATGTGGTCTTTTCGTAACACTAAATGAACTTAACAATGGATCAGAACTAAGGATGAGTCTGTGGAACAGATCTTCGTTTACTTTTTCCGCACTAATTTTTCTGGTGTGGTGTTGACGATATCGCCTCATGTCTTTATTTTTCGATTCTTGAGCCTCTTCAGATAGTTCACCAATAGGAAGAATTGCTTCTTTTACAATAATTGGACCATGGATCAATAGTTTGTGAACGGAGGGAGGCATGTAGTACCAGTTGTATAATGAAACGTATATCTCGGCAGTTTTTAAACAATACAACTCAAAGTTATCGATATTGATTTCATAATTACTGTTGATTGTACGCAAAATTACACCAAAACGTTTAATCAATCCTTCGTCAATCCCAGTAATTTCCGCTGATAGAGATGGATTTGAAAAGAAACGTCTTGCAGTATTACCATCATTTGTATTCCCAGATCCAGTTTTCGGAATGTCTACAAATTTCTCGAAATTCTGATTGAATCTTTCTTTTCCGTGTCTCGAAAGCCTCCTTGTGTGCTTTGCTAACTTTCCACATTTGCAGCTCAAGCCTATATGAAATATGTAGTAAACATTCAAAACAACGAATATACGAATGTAAAACAGACAATCCAAATTCTAAAGAGTTCGGATCAACTGGCAGTTGCCGAAGAGATACTATATTGTTCATTTGTGAAATTTTTACTCCACAAAGATAGCAAGTCATGCTTGAAGTGTTTGTCAGCGCATTGCAGACTTTCCCGTCCACCATTGTTAAACACATTTTGAAATTGATTTTTCCTATTGGAGAGACATATGGGATCAAATTTTCAATTTCACTTTTCACGGCCGCTTCTTCCTGTGCTGAAATCTTCGCAGTTTCATGCACCCATTGAAGTCTTATTGGGCGACAATATCTCTTAGAGGCAGGTCGCGGGTTTTTCCATATAATGTCTGTGGATTTTTCATCGATCAATTGGAGCGGAACCAAAGATGTTATAAAAATACTATCATCCGCACGTGGTGCATCTTGACTTTGATGTTTATACGCGGTGTATCCCGAACTGCCGTCAAAACCCCACTTACACAATAAAACTAATGAACTTTCTCGTGCTTCAAGTGAAATACATTTAAAAATACTTTCACAAGTGTTATTTAATAAATTTTGCAGGGGTACTTCACACTTTTTTTCGGAGATTGAAATTTGCGATGGGTAAAAAAGCTTCTTCCTTTCTAAGACTTTATAATACGGCGGATACAAAGCATGTCCGTGCTGGTTAGCTCCACTTCTTAATGTGTTGTACTGTGTCTTAGTCAGATTTGCAGAAATTAAAAGCGCAACGGCTTCTTCTAATGAATAACTTGACTGTTCATAATGTGGAGATCTCCAACGAGTTAAAATTCGCTTCGACCGTGAAGGGGTTGTTGTGGTCATTTCCTCGAGAAGCTGTGCCCCAGCTGGATCACCACTTTCTCTTAGCTTCATTGATGTCGCAAAAGCTAATTCAGCAGTCGATTTCTCTTTTCTTAACAGTTCGGTTTTTCGACGTTTAATTACCACTGAAGCATCCTTAAAGTCTTTCGATGGTCGGCCCCCGCTGGTAGAAGAAGGACCGGGAATACAACGAAGAACTACTTCAGGAAACTTTATTTCTTCTTGCAACCAGGCGCCAAATTTTGCTAAGAAGCGATTGTTCATTCTGTGCGCACTTTTCCAATTTCGAGAATAGGGAGAGAAAAACGATTCTCTGGTAAAATTCACAAGAGTCTTTGTTGCAATTTCGTCACCATTTGTTTGAAAATGCTCTTTCAGGAAATCAAGAACTCGATTTTTCCGCAGTTCCGTGGATTCTTCATGAAATTCCATAATTTTTTCATGCAGGACCATACGTGTGATTGGCCGACTCGCCATGGCCACAATACGGCAATTCGAAAAGAAAACAAAAAACACAAGAAAATCACAAAGTTTGCAAGTGGAAACACCGATATAAAGTCTTATAAAAACACATAACAGTTAACAAAACAAAGCTCTGTGGAATGATTTTATATACCCATGCCTTGCAGCCTTTTATAGGCTTTAGCTCTACCCTTATTTACATACCCCTACCTGCCACCTTCAGGGGCACGTAGGGGCATGTAAATAAACTTTCCTTATATTTATAACTCATTAAGGAACAATATTATTTTGACCACATTCCGTCCTAAGTTGTCCTCTTTATTGATACTTCGATTAATTACCTACTTCATAAGAAATATGCATATAATTGCATTTAGGGGCTTGAGCAAACAAAAGATAAATTTCTAATACCCTTAATCGCACTTAATGATAGTATTATGATAAGAATTTCATTATAAACTCATAAAGCAGTTATATTTCCAAAGAATTTCTTTGGACAATGTGAAGAATTTATAAACATTAGAATCGCATTATTTAAAAGATGTGAACTTTACGATCTTTGAAAGCGTGTATCTTTAATTTCTGTAATGCATCAGTTGTAATTCCAGCCTAGAACTTGAACTAATGTAAGAAGAGTAGCATATCACAATTTTGCAACGATTGGGAAAAGATGAAATTGTCGGTTTCGATCGCGTATATCAGATCCTAAACCACTGTGGTACGGTTCTATTCGCAGTTAGCGTGGTTTCTGCGGTGTACAAGCTCTGTTTAGAATCGTACCTTAGCTTTATCGACGTCCATTCTGTGACCTGCTTTCCAAACGTGTTGTTCCAATTATGGGTTTTTAGTATCTCATTCTCTGCAACCCTCTGTGTGTTCTTTATTCTTACTTTTAGTAGTCTGCTCGTTTGATGAACGAATAAGCGTCTACAGTCACATGAGATGGAACACTAATATATAGTCCTTGGTCCGTTCAGTATTGAACGGTTTTGTTAACGAAAAATTATCCACCGCAATTCTATATATAAAACGGCCTATTAGATGAAATCAGAAGGATAACATTGTGCGGCATTGAGCTCTTTTCTTTGTAGTTTTCTATTGTATCCATAGGATATACTTCTTGAATCAACCAGTACAGCTATAAACTTAATTATTTAACGACAGAATATGAAATTACTATCATTTTGAAGGCGTCTATAAAAAGATCAATTCAAACAGGAAGTGGAATGTTTTTTTAATTGCATAATAATACATAATTCTCTCAGTCAAGACGTATTTGCTATGATAGCCTGCATTTCTGTACAGATTCTATAACC
Source organism: Cetonia aurata (assembly GCA_949128085.1). NCBI lineage: Eukaryota > Metazoa > Arthropoda > Insecta > Coleoptera > Scarabaeidae > Cetonia > Cetonia aurata. The sequence goes on from OX421885.1 coordinate 9,791,094, forward strand.
ACAATTTTATTAAGTATGGGAAATAGAGAGCGATATAAGCGATATAAGGATATGACATCCTTATATGGCTAAAAACCCTTCGTGAGCAACACTCAATTTCACAATATCTGAACTGATTAATCATTAAGTGCAATTACTAACCAAACTCATTCGTAATAATGAAACCTTCAGTAACTGCATTGGAATGCAGCCTATAAAATGTACTAAAAGCGCATATAGCGATAAATGCGCCCTTTTAATCTAAAAAACATAAATAAAAAATAAAAATTATATATTAATAATAATAATATATTTATTGGCATCCTCTATAAATCAACATAACAAGGAACAGAATAAAAGTAGAAAATAGATAGAAACAAAGTGATGCTAAAAAGATTAAAGAAATTACCTAAATCATGACCATTGCTTAGACCTGAAGCACCGAATGAGTTGTTCCATAGATTCTTACAAATTAAGTCTATTACGGAACTATTAGCATGACAATTCCAAGGCTATTAAGACAGAGTCAAAAGAGACTGGTAACTACATCAATAGTTGACTTCGTGAACTTTCCCGAAAACTACAAAGACCTTCACCTTTTTATAAGAACATGGTCAATGAAAGACGCTCTTCTTTTCGTTCTACAAAACAATAGAACCAGATAAATGTTAACTGTAAAATAAGATAAGCGGCACGGGTGATACAGAAATGTTATTGTAATATGTCCAATGACAATAAGACAGTACTATGTAATAAATCCGTAACACAACATTTCCGTTAAGATAAGGGCCATCGCTTTATTACAATAAAATGATTGCTCAAGAAAGAGGAAAGGCGACGGAAACAGACAACGAGAATGTCTCAATGAATGAACTCCGTCATTCAATTACAAAACTGAAAGAATGGTTTGTTTTTTGTCGTCGCAGCGATATGCCGATGAATCGTGCAAGGGAATCGTGGAACTAGGTTAGTCGGATAAATTATTATCTCTTATTAGCATTAGAAGTGATTAAATGTATGTATGTACATGCATACATACATGGGGGTCAAGGCAAAGACTCCACAGATATTGTCTAAAGCTTATTTGGATTCTACGCAATCGTATCAAAACAAGACGTTTTTTTTTTCTAATTCTTTGTCCATAACAATCTTATCTGGTGATTATTTTGAAGATGTGACCTCACGGATGCCAAATGTCTATTATTAATGTTTATAATAATCCTTTTTGTTTATAAAAGATAATACCAATGTCTTTTTAGATGCAGAATTGCTTATTGAAAATGCGTTAGATTTTAATTTATCTGTTTTATGGTTGCTCTTTGATGAAATCCTTTCCCGATATTGAAGTTGTACATTATATCTTTCTAGACTATATATCTACTACATGTTTTGTAAACATATGTATTAATATGTATGATATTTCAGTAAATAAGGTTCGATGCATTTTCATCAAGTTCAGTGTTAATAAAGCGTAATAATGGTAACATCTAAATTAGTACCTTGTCTCACAAGCTTTATCCCACCAACTGGACTTACGTTTTTTTTTTGTTAGCATCCAGAATTAACTGCTATACACACGAAAAAATATTTGCAATTCCTACTGAAAATTCCAGTAATGTATAGGGTAAATTTACCAAAAATTAGAAAATTACCTAAAGTTTTCTAGTAAATTTCCCAATTTTTGGTAATTTTACCCGACCCCATTATTTCTTTTTATTATTACTTCAATTTTAATATTCTTTTGCGCCTTCCTTTCTCTCAGAATGTTGAATTAATCGCATTATATAATTTTCTTTTCTTCTTATTCATGTACTCATGTATTTCTATGTCTATATTTTCGCTTGCTTATTTATTTATTGTTCCAAGATACTTTTACCTATCTACCCGTTCAATTGCTTGTCTCTTTATTTTAATGATTTGTCTTATTTTATTTTCTGCTGCCACCATATTCTTTATTTTATCAATATTGACTTTTATAATAACTTTCGTTAGTCCTTCATTTAACATGTTTTAATTGTATCGTAGGTGTTCCTTCCGTATGTACCAATATTTCCATATCATCAACAGACATTCCATTTTCCAGTATCCCAATTTTAGTTTTTGCAATTTTTTGTTTTGTTTTATTGCGTCATCTACCACACAGGAAAATTAAATAAGGCTAAGAACACTTTTACGCCTTATCTTGCTGTACACCTATTTCTGTTGTAAACCACTTTGACTCTTCATAATTAGTTCTTATTGTATTTATGTTGGCTCTATACATAGAATGATTTTATCTTACTATTGCGTCAATTTTTGTGGTTCTTTATATGCCCGTTTCTACCTCCTTTAGAGCTACATATATTGAGCATCATCGTAACTTCAATTAATTCCCTGATTTATGCATTAATTAATTTAATTACCCTATATAGTATCTTTCCTAGAATACTTCATAGCATTATTCCCTGTAGTTTTTGTTTCCCTTTAGTTTCTTCGCATGCTAAATATTTAATCATATCCTCAGTGATATTATCAATTTATGGTGCTTTTTCTATTTTTACTTAGCTATAACTTCTTCTTAGGTTATTTCTCTGTTTGTGTTCATTTTTATGTTAATTTTTCTATGTTTGTTATTACTTTTTAATTGTTTTAGTATTCCATAAACCCGTATTTGATTTTCTCTGAAATTTTAATTCGTTTCTTTCCCAAATTTTGATAATATGCTTTTTTAAATTTCGTCGTTCCACCACTCCGCCATTTTAGTCTTTATAATTCCTACACTCATTGTTTTACAGCTGTCTTTGTATTCTTCCAGTATAAAAATTAAATACAATCCATTGTTCTTTTTCTACTTCTAGTTCTGCCACGTTTACGTTTTCTCTTAGTTTCTTACTAACTTATTTTATACCCACTCATTTGTTTTTCTTTTTTCATTTAGTGTCTGGATCAGGGCAGCTTTCACTACTGTAACATCTATTCTGTGTATGCTAAGTTTAATTTTTATATATGAAACTCTGTATGCATCTCATAAAATAATATTTGCCGAAAATGTTACGATATTGGCAATATGCATTATGTTAATGCAATTATTAACTTTAATCGCTTCATGAATGCATGTGATTACTGTACATAAATCATTAATTTCCATACTGTGTAAGACCCCCTACACTATTTACATTTCTTAATAAAAACGTGCAATGTATCAGAGTCCCCGTTTTATATCCTATATGACAGAAACTTTATTTTATCTTCACCAAATACTTGGTAGGGTTATTAAGTATCACTGTTAAGTATATATACAAACTCGACCGTATACAGACGCAACCCTATGGCAATCTACTACCGAAGTTTGTGTCGCCAACATGTATAGGAAGTAACAGTCGACCATCCAATCTCCTCTACAGATGCTTCTTAGCGAGAGTTGATGCTGTTTATGTATAATGTAATGCATTTTCAGTATCAAATTACCTCACCTAGACACCTTTGATTTTGCCCCAGCAACTATGCATAATTCAATATTTATTATGAATGTCATACTAGAACTGTAGACACGTTTCTCGTCGAAATTTCCATGCCCCATTCCGCCACCTTCAACCCTGATTCGATGTCCTTTAGAAAATGTGCATACATACGTATATGCAGTTATATAGGAACACCTACCTATTTGTACGAACTATTCACACGAATTTATTGCATTTCATTTCCGTGAAATAAACAAGAAGTGTTTAGAATGTCGTAGAGACAACCATGAACATTGAATAAAAAATATACAAAAGAGGCCAAATTTATTTATACACAATTATTATAGTACTATTTAAACTAAAACAGATTATATGCTACTGTACAGTTGAAGGACAGCATATTTCTTTTAAGCTATCCGGAGCCAGAAGAGTATTTTCTTTTCCACCGAGAGAATGTATTTTAAATCTAATTATTTGGTTTCCGCGGTCATGGCCTTTATATGCCTAAGCTTTTTATGTGGTTACTCGTCCAGTTGCCTAGAAGACCAGACGTTTATGCCTCGTGAAAAACCATTAAATCATAGTAATTATTTTTAAGAGCTTTGTTTTTCTTCCTGTGGCGTTATAAATTCTTTCGGTGTGCCATTAAAATGCGGGAGACACTTAGAACAAATTTATATTACAGTAAAGAACTTAATTTTCATTGTGTTTATTTAAACATTTTAAGATTTAACAACGTACTGGTTTTATTTTTAAAGTGTGCCGCTGTACATGAAATACACTAATAATATTTTACATACATATTGTCTATCAATAAAATTCAATTTATGTTTGGAACAAAAATAACTAGGCGTACGTACATCTGGTGCATGTACGATGCTTGGATAATTAGGCATTTTGTGTTTTAATATATGGATGAAATTCTATGGATGGGTTGAGGCCACATAAATTCTTTACGACATCGTCAATTTCAAATCTTTGCAAACAAGTTAATTTAAAAATAGTCAGATTCAAACTGAGCATTCTATATCTACAGTTGTGAATACAATAATCCCTAAATGACTGTATACGTACAAGAAAATATCTGTATTAAACAATGCACACTTTAGTACTACTAACTCAAACACCTCTAAAGTCGACAAAAAAACGTTTCGCAAATGAACTTAGATACATATCTATGTATTTTTCAAATGTCCTAACTTCTTTAAGACAACCTAAAAAAGTTATACTTATTCACTAAATTCTTATATATATTTGGCGTAAATGGATTAATGTAACTTTGGGAGATATCATTTAACGAACCATATAAATAATTTCAATTTTTGTTTAATTGGGAACGCAATTAAAGTATTGAAAACTGAGTAGTACATACATCTCGTACAAGTTTATTTTATTGGCATATACATGATGATTTCGAAAAATAAACTTCAATGTAATGTATGTAGTTACTTTTTGGTAGATTATAATATTTCAAAGGAATAGTGCTTGGGATAGGAATCAAATTGCTTGGTTTTTGAGAAATCTTAGAAATTTGTTTCCATTAGTAAATTATAATGTCACGCCACAAAGCGTCTTCTTTACTTTTAATATGTTTCAGTATTGCAACTATAAAAAAGATGTTATTAATTTGCAAGATTATGAGTTAGGGTTTGGACTGTTTTACGCCATCAGGATAGCTCTGAAAAACATTGTGACTTGCTATATATATATTTTGGACGCACATCCACCGCCAAAATATACATTCTTGCATACGGATGTCAAATAATATTTAGGAGCTATCATGTTCAGCACAACTATCATGGAACAGGGCTCTCACATGAGTGGCAATCACAGTGATGGCAATATGCACGATTAGCCCTTAAGAATATCCCATCTTAGTGACATTATCCTTCACGTTAACATAACCTAATCATTATTGTCAAAAAATATATTTAATATTATCCAAGTAATACCAAATAGTATACATGCAACTGTACTCGACATTACCTTTGATATTAAAATAAATAAATTGTTTAATTGCACATAACTTTTGTCACACAAAGTAATATCAAACTATAATAAATTAAATAGTAGGTATTACGGCTTGTAAAAATTTATATTAACGGTTTGGTATTATTTACGGGAGTATTATGCTTCTAACACCATGTAATATACAGTTTTCTCTGTGAGGTGTCGATTGAGACGATTTTATTTATATTCTACGACATTAACATAAGTGTACTCTAATCGGTAAAATTAAAAATCAAAAACTTCTATATATTAGAAAATAATCTCATGGTACTTCTTTAAGATATGTCATAGTCTATATCAATTTAATGAACAAGAGTTACTTTTTAATATTTTAATTTGACAACTTACCATAAAAAAAGAAACAAATAGAAAAATGTGCAATAAAATTGCTCTATTATACTAGTAGGAATAGTTAACTCCATACCCCATTCTACGTTTTCTTTTCTCCAAATTAATATTCATACTCATTCTATCTTTAACCTTGTGGGTTTCCTCTAGTTTTGCAGTACTCTTTATATATATAACCATTGTATCATCTACGCATTTCTTTAGTCTTTAGGAGATTAGCCTGGCTTCTTTAATATCTATTTGTATTTCTTTCTTGTTAGAAGATTCCATTACAAACATCCCATTCCTGGTTATTTTATGCTACAATTTAAACCCTAAGTACTTATTTTAAAGAAATATGCGTCAAGCCTCTTGACCAGAACAACACTTTTTTTCCCATTTGGCACTAGTTTACTTCCTCTTTTATACTAGCAACCATATTATCAATGTTTTTTTTCTGATTACAAGTGCAAAAGATATTTTAACTCATCCATATATAATCCATCTTATTACTAGTGTATAGCTCTTTAATATTACTTTCTCCCAAATCAGAAATTTCATTTATTTTATTATTATTCATGTATTTTATTGTTTTTTTTAGTTAGTTGGCAGTAGTTTTTAAAGGAAATATTTTATTTTTTGAAGATGATAAATAAAATTACATTGGTTAAATTAGTGTTTCCACTATTGAGGTGTCATTTCTTCCATTGCTCTATATCGTACTTTATGGTTTTGGATCCGTGTGTCATTGATTGACACACGGTACATCTATATCTCTATAACTTCTTTCCTTTTGCTAACCCTGGAAAATCTCCTTATCTGATACTAATTAAGAAATAAAAATTATTATAATTAACTTTTGTAATGATCATGAAGGTATCATTGTTCGCAAACAATGCAAGTCTATAACAACTTTATTCAAAGAAATTGATAAAAGAATTCATCAATCAATTCAAAATAATAGTAATATTATACAAAAGAGAAATAAATTCTCACATAGAAACTATTATATAAAAAACAATTGTGCAGGATCAAGTGTTAATTTTACTGCAAATGAGTGCATGCACTCATCGAGGTATAGATTCTACTAGACGTTGACACCACTCCACTGGTCTGGATGTCTAAGTGTTTTGAGCCCACGGTCCATAGTTCTCGGGTATTGGCATCTTTTAGGCCTTTCTTAAGTTAAGATCCGGATTTTGATCAGCCAAGGACATGACGATAACTTTCTAACTCTCTAACTTCTGGTTAACTAATACTTAACCCTTTTGGCCGTATGGCGCGGGTTATTGCCCGTATGTAACCCCCAACGAATTGGCATTTCCTCCTCCGTATACTTCCATCAATATGGAGAGATAAACATCTGTTGTCATTGCACCTTCTATTTTATGAATTGACCCTACTCCAGGAGAAGAGACCCTATACCATTAGTGAATTACCTCCGTGTTTGTTTGTTTTTTTTGTGTATTGTATAGCAGAAACTCAGCACTTCTAGATCGTCGAATATACTGTTTATTCATTGTGTTACTGAATAACTCTATCTTTGTTTCGTCGGATTATAAAATATTTCGCTATTTAGATGACGTCAATCCAGATGTTCCCTTGCGAAAATCAGCCTATTTGCAATTTGGTTTTTAATTAGAAGTGTTCTGGCACGTTCTGGCTTCCATTAACGTTATTCTAACAATTGAGGCACTAATATTTAGTCTTAATTCTCTGACTATATTTGTAGAAGTTGTAAAATTCCCTGAAAATATAGGATTACCTATTTTATATTGCATGTTGAATTGCTACGCCATAGTAATTCTGCGCCATCTATGATTACATAGGATAGACTGCAGAGGCTCACTTTAGATAGCAATTTAATTTCTAATATAATGGTCTGCTATTATTTTGTACGTCACTGTATATACAAAAATAAACACTATTTTTTTCACTAGTTAAACCAAAACACCAAGATTTAAATATGATAAACGTTACCTATACAAAACATTCGAAGTATTGTATAGGCACACTGAGAGAAATAGATAGTACTCTTTAACATAAATATAGTATACTTTAATATATTTTATAGCTCCTATAGGGACAATCATATTTTATATTACCGGTGACAATATCTGTATAGTAAATATCTGTGAATACTTTTTATTAACTCGTATGGTAAAGTGTACTATATTTGTATTATTAATTTGAGCATACATGTTAGTAAATGTGAAAAAAATGTCTAGTAGCACTGACTATATTTGATAATAACTGTTAACAATGAAAACTATAATAAATATAGTTTAATAATTTTTAATTATAATTAATTAATATAATTTGATTAGCCGGTGACAGCCGGGCGAATTGCCGTCGTATCGGGCAGGATGCGGGAATCAGACCGGCCCGTGTACTATAGAGTACTACCGGTATTGAAGCGCCTCGTAATTCTCGTCTGTGGGCGATTGTCCACAGTACTTTTTACACGACGTTAACCATGTATAAGCATCATATAGATATTACGCAGCCACATTTACCGATCACAATTTACATTGAGTACGAATTTCAAAGATTATGAAACAAGCGTAGCGCCATCTTTACGACAAAAGCTGTAGTATCACATATTTATGTAGCTAAACCAATTATGAGTATTATGATATTCCTACTATATAGATATAAAACTATACAGCATTCATTTCATTCCATCTCATTATTAATGCCGTTTTCAATAATCAAAGTAAGGTGACTGTTGCAAGCACCTAACCTAACCTAAATAAACACAACACAGTAAATTTGCTACACCTGTTATTATAACTGTCTTCACTACATTATATGCAATTTATTATATTCACTTGTTGTAAAATATTGTAAAACATTTCACTATATTTTGTAGAAGATTGTCACACAATATTTTTAAACAATTTTATTGCTTTTTTTGTAACCGTGATATAGGAAAATGCAACGCCGTTGTTCTAAAATTTTGCACAATAGTAGGAATTCTTACTACAATTTCCGTCAAACAGTGAAGTGTAAATATTACAACATGGATTTTTCTCTGTGCAGACACAAACATGCACCGACACGAATACGTACACCTGTATCACACGTACATAACACGTGTGAGTGGCAATACAGCTTATTGGTCGATTTCTTCGGTAAAGATCGACAATGAATAGAGCAAGGGGTGGGAAGAGCGTTACGAACATTTATGTTAGAAATTGAATATGCATCGAATACCTGGTAACATCCAGATTTTACCTCTTACTATAAGCATGGTAACATCTGGTTATTTTACTCTTAATACCCCACATATTGTCGTTTTGACAATAATTATGTTACTAATTAACATAAAGAGATTTACTATCTAATTTCTACAATCCATTTTTCTCAGTGCAGTTAATCATTCATATAGTAAACTTAACAATAACAAATAATGCAATTAATTTCTAGTAGTGGTGCCTGAAAAAGAAATATTACTAAATGCAGCGTCTACGGCATATCATATAAGTACGCATTCAATAGAAATGAGCCTGCAAGTATATTTTAACAGAGAGAAATGCAAAACGTCGACGCTCCGTAATGGAAACGCAATGTATTCGGAATACGCCGGCAAATAATAGGAACTTCAATAAAAAGATCGTAGAGATAAGTCGCGGGCAAAGAGAAAAATAATAGGGGTTGATTAACCGGACGCGAGAGCTGCTGGTAGAAAGAGACGGGCGCAATCATCGAGAAAAGGAGAGAACGAATAAAGAGTAGTAAATATATATAGAGAGGCGATTGTGTACAAAGGGACAAAGTGAACCGCTATCGAGCTTAATCTTTTATTTAAAACTCGAACACAAAACAATCCTTTTTAACATTTATGTTGCATATTTCTTCCGTGCGATGGCGCTCCATCTACGTTATTGTACAGTCGGCCAGTGCTACTGCTTTTTTTCATTTCCTCGACGCCTATCAGCAGGAAGAATCTCTATATGTAGGATTATTATTGTTGCAGGGACGTGGAAGGAGCGGCCGCTATACAGCAAGCCCTCTCCGGAGAGAACTTCTTAGAGAAAGAAAGGCGGCTTTCTGAGATGATACTACAACTGCAAATCGTCAGGGAGCAACTCCTTACACAACAGCAACAGCAACAACACCAGCACCAACAACAACCACAGCAACACCATCAACAACAGCAACAGGCGCAGCAACAACAAGCACAGGATCAAGTAAAGGTAAGTTAGTTAGCTACAATTTTAATTAAAACAATATTGCGCTGTATCATATTTATATTGTACACATCTGTGCGCAGGAACCTATTCCTTGTTAACGTGATACACGTAACATCGCAACGCGGTAGCGTTAGGCGGGATGTCTTTTGATTATAGGTGTGTATCTGTTTTATTTGTACGTTAAAAGGTATACATAAACGTCGCCATAATTCTTTCATTTATATTAAAAGCCGAGCGGCGTCGGCTTTCTTCTGAGAGCAGCGAAAACCACCGGCGCGGCATATTTCTTGCATCGTATAAACTATTAATGAGTTTAATATGATATTGTGGCAATAACAATGAATCTTTATTGTTTCGTTTAGAATATGCTTCCCTTTTATCGTTATTTACGATGTGATACAACACAAAGGCCTCTTTTATGGAAACCAGCGATCCGCCACTCGTTTTCTCCCTATCTTTTAGACTGGAAATTACTTAACCGTGTAAATTATGTACGGTATGAGTGGTGGTTTGTACTGTCTTCCTCGCGGAAAGATTAGCGCGTCCGATTTGGTTGTAAATATTCAACGGCACATTATCGTTGTAAATGCATGGAAAGCTTCAAATATTTTTGTAAAGCAATAATGTACTTAACCGTAAATATAATACATAATTTCATCCGAATTAGGATACCTCCTACGTTAATTTTGTTAAATACAGTCTGTGTAGTATACGGAAGGCTATAATGAAGTACCTGATTTGAATTTGCCACCATTTTAACATCGTACTGTAAACGTCAGTTTAATTTTGACAATCTTGGAGTCTGTATGTCCAAGTTTTATTATGTATCGATCGATATTCAGCACCCCACCGTGTGAAAATTGTAATTTTATTCAATATGAATAACGAGACAGTTATTTAGACGCAGCGAAATTTTTGTCGGAATCATTCACACCACCCGACTCCAATTACAAACACAAAACATCGTTTAGTGCAACAATTTCAGCTTCACGGGACAAGAACTGATGGGAAGCATAGTACAAAACCGCGCGTGAGAGTAAGCATCGCAGACCAAAGTCCAAAAACCTCAACAAAAAGACCTGCCACGCAACTATATATTTGCATGCTTTTCCACACAAGAACTAGATGGTAAACGCAATACAACCCAGAAGCCGACAACAATGTCTGCAATACAATATGGATTTGCTGAACTTAAACAACATGATTGATGATTTTCTATACAAACTCATTATGACCGACAAAGCGCATTTCCATATAAATTGATTTGTGAATAAACAGAGCTACCGCTTATAGGGCACAGAAAATCTTCATATTCTTTAGGAAAGACCGTTACATCCTCAACGAGTCACGGCATGGTGCGGAATTTTTGCGCAAGGTGTCATAGGTCCGTATTTCTTTAAGAATGGTGAAGGCGTTGCTGTTAAAATCAACGGATATCGTTGGAGAATTTGTTGGCACCTCAATTAGAAGGACGGGGACTGGAGGATATGTGGCTGCGACAAGATGTAGCAAGAGCCCAAACATGCAATGGTAATTTTGAGGAACATATTCCTTACACGCCTAATTTGTCGATCTGGTGATTTAGCGTACCCAGCCAAGTCACCAGATCCGATTTTTCTTTTTTTTATGGAGCCACCTCAAAGAAAAGGTATACGCTAATAATCTTCAAACCATATGGCAGGTATAAGATACTATCCGTCAAGAAGTAACGGCTCTAATGTCAGATATTGTGTCTCGAATAATGGAAACTGCTGTTAAAAGAGCACAATTATGCATTGCAACTAAGGGTGGCCAATTGACCGACATTATTTTTCATTAAACATTAATCCTGCCCTTATAAGATATTCTCAAATTTCCATGGTTGCTTGATTAATGTCGTAAGACACCGTATAGATCTTGTAACTCTTTGATGTGATCTAATTTAGTCTAATCTAGATATTTTTTCGTTCTTCTGATTTATTGAGACTTTCTACAAAAAAATCTGTCACTGTTTCCAGTTTCTCTTCTTTTTCCGAAATTCTGTTACTTCCTCATCCAGTATTTGATCACAGATTTTCTTTTTTATTCACTATTCCTTTAAACTGTTACAAAAATATTTCTTGTAAAAAAATTGTTAGTCACTCACTTTCTGCTGAATTCATTCATGTTTTTACAATATTTTCCAACCCTTTTCGGCTTCCAGTAAGCAAAACTACATGATCCTCATATAATAAAGCCTGCTGAAGTATCCCTTCTCTGTTTAAGTTGCGTTTTCTGATTATCTATTTCAAAGCAATCAAGTACTAATGTGTACTGTTTCACTGTTCTTCCAACTGTGACCTCCTTAGATTTTTCTATTTGCATTTTAACCCACTTGAGTATATTCCGAAGTGTCGCTATTATTAGAAGAATTCGAAATATTCAAACTTGAAACGTTTGAAAGGAAAGCGCTATAAGTGACAAAAAAAGTTTTATAAGGAAAAATGCACATGAGTTTTTAATTTCTTAGATATTACTTACATAATATGGTGTAATAATGATTTTCAATAACTAGTAATAGCAATCGCACTATTGCACTGCACAGTTTGCATTATACGACTCAAGAAACTTCATTGGTGTCTTCTTTACATTGATTAGATTTGTTTGGTTCCCGGATTCTTTTTATCAGATTAAATTTGAAAATTTCAACTCCAAGATTATTCCTAAAATTTAGGTTAACTCAATAATATCTTAAGTAGACTTGTGGCAACTAAAGTTGTAATACCATTGCGTTTTTTGTTGGAAACTTTAAAGGTATTATCAATACGCACTTATCAATAATTTCTGCTGGCTTAACAAATTAACAAAACCTTTTTTTGTTTACTTTTGCTGAATTTTAATACCGTGGTCTTTTCCAAAACTTGAACCTACTTTGTTTATTTTATTATTATTAAAATTCTCCTATTTGATGAGACCAATGTACTTGCTTACTTCTATTTTATTGTTTATACAGCAAAATATATTCTCTATAACTAAATAAATACGTGATGTACTTATTTTTGCTAGGTACTTTAAACGTATAATTTAGGTTTACATTTTATTATTAGATTACAATTTAATGTTGAATATTTCAAATATTTGTTTATTTCTAAAGATTTCAGAAGTGATTGTCCTTTGTGGGTGATTACGTAACGTATAATGTTATTTGTAGTTATCATTATTATTAACCTAACTTTTTGTCAAGACTGCAGATTTTTCCAAGTCTTGTTTGTTTTGCATTGACTTTCTGGTAACAGGTGTTTTATATGATATTAATTGTGAAAATAGAGCGAGGTTTCAATGAAATTGAAATGCCTAAAGCGTTAAAATTATTGTCATAATATTTCCCAACCTGCGTTTTTTAATGTTGGCGAATATGAATAATGCATTAAATTTCTTCACTTCCTCCAGACTTTTATGGGCCTATTATTCTGTATGCGTGCTAATTTATTGTAAAATTTCCGAAAACAAATAGGTTTTAGTGTAGATTGGATAATAGAAACCAATTTACATTAATCTACACTTAATTTATGCATTTGTGTAAAAGCTAAACTCCATTCTCTGGCAATAATGCTAAATTACGAGCATTCTGTATATGAGTACCTAATTATGTAAACATTGTAGCAAGAAGCTTGATTTGCTCAAATTTGGGAATCTTCATTTTGTCATTTAATAAGGATTAATTTGCTCATGACACTAGTGTACAGCTTCTTCACCTGCTCACTATAATAAATCCAATATTTATGGCGCTGATTAATAACTATATTAAACCCGAGGGAATAAAAATTGCGATTATAAACTCTGTCATTTTGTTTACCATCTGCTTGGACGAGTTGATAATTAGATTATTTCTGAAAAACGTTTAGCGGTGGGGTTCATTATGTTTGGGCGAGACGATACATAAATTATTCATGCATTGCTTTTCTTTATGATAAATTGATATTAATAACTTGTTCAATTCCAAAAACGGTACTTAATAGCAGAATCTAAGAGCCCCTTATTTAAAATGTGAGGCGAATGCTTTTATAATCTGCGTATTTTTATTTAAATGGTTAGTATTATAATAGGTATAGTATAAAAACATTTTTAGTACGTATGCAAATACCTATCTTCTTCTAATGGTCTCGTTGTAATGTGAGAAAAACACAGAGCTTCCCAAGAATTCTGACAATTTTGCAAATCAATTTAACCTATGTCCAAGACCATTAGTCTCATGACTATCTTTGGACACATCTATTCTTCGCGTCTCATTATTCCAGCGCGGTATTAATGACGCACATTTATAAACTTCATTAGCAAATGCAAAAAAAAAAATAATGTCGGTTTGTGTTTGAGCTAAGTTATAGGTTAGAATTTATAATGTGAGAACTGTTTTTAACTATTCGTATTTGTACTGCTAAGAGTACAGGCGTTTTAGAAAGCCCCACTAACTCTTATTTCGGCATAAATTTCGGAGGTAATCTCTATTATTTATAAAAATAGATGTGAGCATAAGTTTTTGCATTGATTGGATGCTTCTAAATTAAATTGTTATTATGAGAATCAAGACGGGTAGAACAATTATCTGATATTTTGTACTTATTTCAAAGTGAAGCTAATATATATATACAAACTAATTAAGGGATTATGAAGTTTTGTTAATTAATGAACAAGAAATAGCATTCCTTATTTTTCTTTTGCTATATATCTCTAAGATGCGTAGATGTATTATCTACTTTATAGCTGATAATAGTTGGATATGTAATTTTTAGCCCCATATTTGCATTGTTGCAAACTTCACCACATAGATACCTTGGAGTCAACATTTATTTAATTATACTTCTTGATATTCAAGTATTTATATTGCAAATGGAAATACTTAAAACTACATATGCCTAACTTTAATATAACAATTTTTTTTTAAAATATTGTCAGCTAAAGTGTATTTTATTATTTTATAATTACGTAATTACTCCAAAATTTTCTAAACTTTATTCCAAAAACTAATACACCACATTTAACTGTGTTCAAACGCACCTAACTATCCTTTGGCGAAAACATTATTCCTATTTCAAAGGCATCCGTTTCATAAATTGTCGAGTCCGCACTTGCGCAATTTAAAATCGCGTACAACTAACAATTCCCATACATGGATATGTAATTAGAAGAGCAGTATTAGCCGCATACCGTGTAACAAAATTACCTGCAGCACCGCCTGTAGCGGGTAAATGTAAAGAAGGAACACCTTTACCGGCGGCGTCGCCACAACAACGATTTTAACAAAACAGATCCTGCGCATCGTTCACACGAACACCGTCCGTCTCTCTCGCCGTTTCTCCTTTCTTCTCTCCTACTTTCGCCCAGATCCCGTCTATATTTAATACGGTACGGCGACAGCGTTTCCGTGACCTATTGTGAACAATAACTCGGCATTGTTTCAAAAATGAGTGACTGAACCCACGCGCAAACCGTACGCTATTGGTTGGCAAGCAAGACGCTCGCTCGCCATTGGTCAACTCATGACGGATGAGTTGCTTTTGTCTGGCTTTTATCTGACAGGTGGGATAATAGGTTCCTCTATATAACAATGGCGATACGAAAATATGTCTGCAAGAATTATCGACGAACCCCTTTTTTGACCTAGCTGGGGTGACGAGACGTCGCTTCGGGGCGTGCGTCAATCGTTTATTAGGATTGCCGAAGGAAACTAGCCGCTTCTCCTGACAATTTCTGCGATTCAAGATTTGTAAAGAATTCGTTTAACGCGTGATATAATTAACATAGAACCTATAACAGTATTAATCGCTGAAGTTTCTATATAAATCTAGGTGTTTCTCTGCTACGTTTATTAAAGTAAGCAGTTTGTTAGGAAATCGCTATTTCCTGGCATAATTTCTAGATATTGCTACATACTTTTAAATGCTAAACAAGTCACATTTATCAACAAACGCGACACATATCTCGGTCACCATATTTTGAGAATTACTGCGACCGAATTTCTTTAATGAAAGTCAATGACCAGCCACACGGTTAGTTACCTACCGCTATGAATATCGCGACAACAGCAATTTAATTGCTTGGTATTGTTATGCTACAATAATATATTGACGTAAAGTTTATTTTTTTAATAAGAACAATTTTCTTTAATACCAACGAAACACAGCCAAATAAATATTTTTCGAACGAACATTAATTTCAAATAACGGCTTCTTCAATAGAAGCAGTTTCAGATAATACCCTATAAGGATTCTAATTTATTCAATAAATTAGATTTCTGGATCTAAGCAATCGAATGTTTCAAATTAGTTTTCTCAATTTAAGGAGGAATTTAGTTTATCTGAATTTTCTTGCACCAAAACAGAAAATATATTGACAAGGGACGATCCTGACTCCCAAAATTCAAAAAAATTATGAAACTTTGGAAACGTGCAGATCACATAGAGGTCGTAATTTTTTTTCTACGGAAAAACACTGATTGTGAGTGGGTGAAAAAATTTTAGAAAATAGAAAATTATCCATTCTACCGATGCGCATATCTCGCTAACGGTAGGAGGTAGAAAACGCTTTTAAGACAAGAATTGTTTATTTTAAAGAGTTTTATTAAGCAACCAATAAAAGAGCTTAAATACAGTTACGCGCATACTTTCGTTCATTTACGTCCCTCTTAATGAGGATTAATAACTTATAAACTATTTTATTTGGGCAAACATTTTAACAAAACACAAACAAAATTCTACATGCCACACAACTAGCAAGCAATATACAATTTTGAAGAAACAATGCAAACATCATAAACTATAGGTATTAAATTTCTGTAGCAGTATTCGTTCACGAGCCATTACCTTAAATACAAAATAAGAATAGATATATTTCCTATAACTAATATTTTGTAGCATAGCCACGAAGTTTGATGACTGCCTGTAGAAGTTTCGTCATAGATGTCGCTAATTTTTCTCTAATCATGTGTCACCTTCAGCTATTCTTTTAAAAAACCTTTTCCTAAATCTTCTCTATTTTAAATTTGCTTTTCCTTGAGACCACGCTTAATTTTTGCCCAAAGGGGGATTTATGATTTGGGATGTTGTTTCCAGTTACCTGTGGAACACTGTGTATGATCAATTCCTTAACAATACGAACCATCTACTGGGGTCGTTATCTTGTTTGTAAAATTAAATCTTTCTCAAGATTTCGGGTGCTTGTCTTTAGGTGTTCCCCTAAAATATTCAGGTATACCACCCATCGAACTATTGTTCCATCAATTATGTGGTAATTGCTCACCCCAGTGTTAGTTTTTTAAATTAATTTCAATACTATAACTACGGGCCAGTTACACAATCAACCAATCTCTATAGTAGATAATAAAGATTGGTTGTTTACCTGTCACAAAAAATATATGTGAAAATGTTGATACATATATCGAAGTTTGTCTTGCCTGTTTAATAAAAATCTTTCAAACAAACAATGTTTCCCTTAAACCTTTTTCTCTACCTCTTACCGTTAGCGAGTTATGCACATAGACGGAATGGAACATCTTCAATCTTAAAAAAATCGATTTCACCCAGTTACCGGTGTTTTTTCCGCAGAAAAAGATATGTAGTATTTGTCATCTGTATATTCCTAAAGTTTGACAATCTTTTGAATTTTTGGGTTCCGGATCGTTCCTTCTAAGTTAAATTTAAAGTTTAAATATACATTAAATATTTCTACCAGTGAAATAGTAGCCAGATGACGAGTTTCGCACGACAACTTAGTAAACTGCAAAGGAATTCAAATGTACAGGGAATCATAATTCCAACCTTCCTTATTAGGTAACAGAATACATTTCAATGTCCCTCATATGTTCCAATGCGATAAATTTTAAATTTTGGTGAATATTATATTTTATGATGTGTAAGTGAATAAATGTTTGTAACTATATGAACAAGACAAGTACAGTGTCGTAAATGGGAAATGACATTAAGCATATTAAAACGCAGTTAAAGGAAACCGTGCAAATTCCTAACAGTCGAATCGAATAAGTACACCCATAGGCATCAGGGGACTGTCACGCTCCTATGCTTATTAATAATAGTCCGAGGAGTGAATACAATGCTCACTAATCACATTTTACAATTTACATGTTTTCTAGACTTGACACTCACAGAATTCTTCCTATGAAGTTGGTATTAAAAAAATATATATATACATAATGTATCGGTGTGCAAAAACTGCAAATATTTAAATTAGTAGAATGTTGTGACAAATGGAG
Source organism: Cetonia aurata (assembly GCA_949128085.1). NCBI lineage: Eukaryota > Metazoa > Arthropoda > Insecta > Coleoptera > Scarabaeidae > Cetonia > Cetonia aurata. The sequence goes on from OX421885.1 coordinate 9,809,270, forward strand.
CCATTCGCAAAAAAATATGTTCAAATGTTCAACACTTTAAGAAGCATTCACTTAAGTACCAATAACGATTGACAATTCTGCACAACATTCTACATCAAATGCACTATAATGCCTTTCTAATAACACAACTTTACTGAATTTTCTCAAAGCATTTCTAAATGTAAAGCAAAAATTGTGCAAGTTATTCTTAGCTTTATTACACCTGCATTATTATTGCTCTTGCAACTAAACCCAAATGGTTATACATCAGTGGAACCTGCAAATTATGTTTATTTTGATACGAACTAGGATTTAAGCATTTAAAATAAGAAAATTTGTATAAAAATCGAGAAACACTGCGTAAGTCTTGAACATATATTTGATTTGTACATTCACAATATTAAAATATTATTTCCGTGTATTTTATGGTAAATCGCAAAGTATATTATTGATTTTTAATCTCTCGGCATTTACAAAATTGTAATAACCATGGCATTAACTGAAACATTGTATAGTGAGCTCTGCAATCTAGGTATAATTTTTATTATTCCATGGTTGGGTTAATTTCTTCATTTTCCGTAAATTACATGGATGTTGTATTGGTTTCTTGATGGTATCGCGAATAAGATGAATTATTACTTATTCATGATGTTTCGAACATATATATACATGTCCTTTATCAAATGGAATTTACAAACTTACATTTAATTAGATTTTGTAAAGTAGATACGAAGGTTCCTTAATTTTCCTAACTGTAAATGTTGATGTAAAAGTTTTCTAAATATGATGAAATATTAAATTAAATTAAATCTCGTTGAGTAACAATGCAAATCTGATTGGGTCTCTAAGCCTTGATTATTTTCCTTTGCATAATGCAAAACCATAAAAATGAATAAAGACCGCATAATTAAAATCTCTAGGTCCTGGGAATATCTCTCCCTACTCCCTTGATAGCTCTTATCCTAATCATATCTAAATTTTGTTTTGGATTGCCTACTATGTAATCAACATGATTTCTCCAAGTTAAGCCAGAATCGATATGATTGCCTAACAGTTTTGCAGTATGTTTAACTTCCAATGTTATTTGTTGTGTTTTTCTAATGTTAAGTTTCAAATTATTAGCTTAACACCGAAGTTCCGCCGCGCCGCCTCCAGACCGTTTTATATAAAAGAGTGTCATTATTACCTTTTAAAAAAAAGTTATATTATCTGCATATACATTATTGATTGACACATTTGGAGATTTGAACGAAAATCGTTTACATACATTAAAGATAATATTGATCCTACTTTTAATCCTTATTGTACTCCTCGAGGAACCAAGCACCCATCTGATTTTACATTACCTATAATAACAGTCTAATTTCTATCAGTTAAATAAGATTCAGAAACCTCTCCTCATATGCCATAGTAGAGAAGCTTCTGGAGTAAAATGTCATGAGAAACACAGTCAAACCTCTTAACAAATCTTAAAAAACTGCCGAAAGTTTTAAACAGTTATTAAACCCATCAATGATATTATTAACTAGGTCGCATACAACATGTACTGTTGACCTGTTTTTAAGGTATATTGCTACTCGTAAAATAAAGAAAATATATCAAAAGAGCATAATAACATACATTTTAAAATTTGTTTGAATACTTTGGATAAAACCGGTAATACCTATCGAGATTGATCTATGTCTATAATAACCTGGATCTCCGGTTTTATACAGCTGCGCGACTTCCGCGGTTTTCATTTCAGAAGGAAAAATGTAATAATAAAGACATCTGTTCCTATATTCCAAAACTAAATATCATCATTTCCAATAATACAGCTTCCAAACCCCGGACACTTATAAACTTAAATATATGCAAAATGAAAGCTTTGCAGGTATACAAGTATGGACTATATTCAAACTAAAGGATTATGGCATTTAAAACAGCGTTGGACACTAGAAAGTAAGATTCATGGACATCAATATGAACGAAAATGCGTGTATGGCTGCACAAAAAACCAATATTGATGTCAAATACACTGCAGTTACATAATACTTTCTCCAAACTGCACTGGTTCATATACAATGTGTACGTCTACATACATCCTATTAATGTGCAGGCTTGCGCACTTAAGCGTTTGTGCTTACGTGCGTCCACACTGCTTCATATACACCTACATAGAAAAACGCATTTTATACTAACCACTTTACTCCGTTCCAATTCTAATATCTCCAGTAAATACATGTGTTGTAATAGTGAAAACTGCGTAAATAATAGGAGTAAAGTAACAGCGGATGTAATGTTTATCGACAGGTTCCAATTTCGATTGTTGTCGCGTTCGTTTGGTATGTTTTGCGTGTTTCATTAGAAAGTTGCAGCCTTTAATTGGAATTTCATAATTTACGACCGCCGCGAATGCAGATGCCGCCTGAACATTAAACCAGTTTGGAGCAATATTTATTTTTCGTGTATATACCGCGTACGAACCTGGACGCGTGTTCATGCGTTTTATGAGTCTGATCTGAAAACTATTTTTATTGCATCGAGCATAGATTAAGATATGTACAGTCTCTGCGGGAAAAAAAAAGGAACGACTAATAAGTAAGAAATCTAGTATCGACACATGTATACAAAGCTGCAGATAGTAAATGCAAATTAAGCTTACGTTATTATTAAATATAAATTGGAAACAGGTGCCGAATATGTCTCATCTAAAATATGAGTGAAAGATGTTGTGCGCCTAATACAATAGGGCATTGACTTTAATTATTAGTGAATGATAAAATTACCAAACACAAATTAGCCTACATATATGATTGCACTAATTTCCCTTCTCTCTCTATTTGGTATTGATTTCCATAATATTTTTACATAATATTCATTCATTGGTAGAAATGTATCCTATATTACTAATTTATTGTTATGTTTTTCATTGAATGTGGGAAATAGTTAATGGACACCTATTCAATTGCCCGGGAATATGGAGGTACCCAGTTTGGCCTACCAACACAAAATCCTTATTCTTCTTCTCAAGTTTCTGCAACAGCGAATAGCATCTCATCGGCGGTGGAAAGGCGCCAGTCCTTCATACTTCACTATATCCCATCGTCGCACTCTCTCTCATCTTTTCCTTTGTTTCCTCCAGTTTACTTGTCTTCTACTGATATAAATCTAGCTTTATGTTTGCTACCTGCTACAAAGCAATACTGTTTTCGGTACTCGACGACTGTTTGGTTGCTGCTGGTTTTTATATATTAGCTGCTACGAACTGCTAACGGCCGTTAACTGCTACAAAGTAGCAGATCTGCAAATTAGCAGACGACTACGCTGAGATGGCATATAAAATCTGAATCACTCAATACAGAACCTTTATTTTTCTATCGCCAAGTCCCACTATATCCTGTAGAAGCTTTATGATAACTGCCAAGTTCCCTCTAGCAACTGCTGTGCTTTATCCGTTGCAGAAATGCTATTTTGACATTTAGCATCACTTTTAAGTATTACAGTTCTTCCTGAGAGGTAATCCGGCCTCCCATGATTTCAAAATATCTTTCCTCGGCTAATTATAAAATTCGGTATCACTTTGTTTATTATCTATTTTCCTTAATAACTCATTCCAGTAAAGACATTTATTTTTAAAGCTGCCAACTGTCCAGAATTTTGCTTCTTTTAAACCTTATGAATGCACACAAAATTAAGGTTCAAAGTAACATTTTTATGGGTGGAATTTGTTTTTTTGCTCTGAAATTAGCTGCGAAGATTTATTGCCATATAAAGGTCATTAGATTCGCCTCAAAATTTGAATTAGAAAACTGATATTTGGCAATTGCTAAAATTTATTTAGTTTTGATTTCTTTGAAATGGAATAAAAGCAATAAATACATATGTATATACAGTCATTAATTAACATTTCAATCGAACAACTAAGAAACCGCGTCTTGGCATCGAGGTATATTCAATATCGTGATTAGCATTAAACTATAAATTTTGGCAAGCCAAGTCCATTTATCAAAACTCTCTGTCTAAATACTTAAATAACACTGTTCATTTTTCATTTTATCTAGCGCGATAATAGAGAAGATATAATAAATTCTGTCCTCTTATTCTTTGTGCGATGTTTACTTCAATTACATTAATTTTCAAAATCAACTGGTACCTATTTGAATTTATTAGAAATACAAACGAAAGTAATTATTCAAGTTCTCTTTATTATTTAAGAAATAGACAGGAAGCATTGTTTTCTTGTAATTTTTTTTATCAAAGCTTATTATTGAAAATAAACAGAAGCTTAAGGAAGTCATACTTTCGGCCCTGCACTTGAACACAGCATAAGTCGGTATTTACTAACACACATATACCTAAATATTGGGTGTTTTGAAAGGTGACTTACTTTTACCACAATTAGTGTATTTACGGTTACGAAGAAAATGTTTAGTATTTCCTTACTTTGTTTAGTTTTTGGCAGACGTATTTCTTTCTGAATTTTATCATTTGATTTATATTCAAATTGTTAAAAATGGCTATTAACATAAAGACATGATACAAATAAGATATCCCGGTTTTTCTGCCTGCACAAAGTTTATCTTAAGTTAACAAAACACCAGTTTTAGTTTTTCAATTGTAAATACTTGAAACATTATAGGGGCGAAACAGATAACAAGAAAAATAATTGAATATAATAAATACTGATTTTTTCAAAATATGTGCATAGTCAAAAAAAAAACTAGCAGAGCGTAGTTTCGATCTACGGACCTCTGGGTTATGGGCCCAGCACGCTTCCACTGCGCCACTCTGCTTGTAGGATTCGTCATTGAAATCAAACAAATTCTATAAGCCAGGCATGGAATACTCATTTATTTCACTACTGGGCCTACTAAGCAAAGTTAACTGCATTTTTAATATTACAAGATACTTGAGAAATACAGGAGGTAGTTGGCACCTGAGGCCTAGATAGCTTTCACTTCAATTTTTGTAAATTCCTGTACTTGCGCTAGGCTCTCCCCCTATCTATTTATGAATGTGTTTCTACTACTGTCATATAAGATCGCTTTTCTACCAAGTACAAGGATATGCAAGGACTGTAGCGTAGTGATAGATACACAAGGTATCCGATCATTCGGTGCTACATCAATTTTAAATTAATTTGGGACAATTGTTTCGGAAGACCGAATTCGACCTTCGATTGGAAACGGAATTCCAGGAATTCTCGTAACAATTATGCAGAATTAATTTAAAATTAGTGTAGCACAGAGTGATCGGACATCTTGTGTGTTTTCTACCCAGTAAGTAAAAATGTTTTATGTGGTTTACAATAGTCTGCTATTCATTATTGGCTATCATTCGTCGTGGTACGCGGATTCGGCTTCCTAACTATTAGCGACACATCAGTGTCCCTTTTTTGTGTTTACCTCATTAATTTTAAAATTCCTGTAATTTGATTCTTGTAAATTGACCTTAGTAATATTTAATTTCTTCTAGTGTTTTTATTTATTTTGCACTTATAGGTCTTGATTTGGAATGAAGCTAAATTGTTATGCTTTCTTCATCTGATATTTATTATTTTCGTTTTCTTTTTCTAACGACGTTTCGTCAATCGGTCGTTGACATTTTCAAATTAATTGATTTAAATAGAACTAAAATAGAAACAAAAATTCTTTATATAGAAATGAATGGTTATATATGGAGATATATATACTATTTTTTTTTTGTTATTTGATTTATACAATTAATTTAATGTATAAAACCTTCAAATTATTCCATAATTATATATATCAAGTTTAAATTTTATTCTGCAAACATACGATTGTCTTGGCTTATAATATAATGTAAAAAAAGACGTTTAACACTTAGTTGAGATGAGAGAAACATTGTGAATAATAAGTTATAATGTTAGTTATCAATATTACTAACACTTAATGTAAACGACAGAACAACACATTAAATAAGATTGGCAATCTCGAACATAAATGGCAAAAAGTAAGTTGTAGCCGAAAAGAGTTACGTTAAACTTGATATATATATAGTAATGGGCATAATTTGAAGGTATGTTATCGCATTATTAATTATTCTATGTATTGAATTAATTGTATAAATCAACAACAAAATGGCGCACATACATACATAACCATTAATTTTTATATATATTTCTTTCCATTTTAGCTCCAATTAAATCAATTAACTTGAAAATGTCAACCACCGATAAAAAAAAAAGAATAATAAACATCAGATGAAGAAAGAATAATGATTTAGTTTTATTCAAAATCAAGACCTATAAACCCAATATAAATAAACATATTGGTGTAAGTTGGTCCTAGATTCAATAAAGATCTACAAATCAACAGTGTGAGCTTAATTAAGTAATCCGATTATGATTCTGTCTATTGTCTAGTGCTTTAGTATTCGAGAAAAATTAATATTAAATGGTAAACCTTTATGAAAATTTTAATGTTTCAGTTTTGAGCTATGAACAAATATCGTTCAATTCTACTCTTGTATGAAAATGTTATTTTTCTATACATTATTACCTGCATTGAATTATTTTCAGTTTGATAAGAACAAATATCAAGGAAAACAGCTCAGTTTTACTTTTTTTTTTTTATTTTGTTAAATATCTACCCCACAATATATGTCAATCCGGCTTCTGGAAAAGTTGTTACACTTCGACTTTTTATTTTAACCATTTATCGAGATGAAACACTTGACAGGAAGCTTATTTTCGTACATAATGTAAGCAGAAGCCCAGACATTAGGTTGATGACTTTGGATATCCACAAGTCGGTCCAAAAAAATAAAAAAAGGAATTAAAATTAATAGTGATATCAAACATTCTTAGCCTTCTCCCGTTTTTACATTACAACAACTAATGGTAATTAATTCTTATACTCCCCACTTATGTAGAACCTAATAGTAGATGAACTTTTATGCAGCTAGACACGGTCATTTTTGCAGGAAAAGAATTTTTTAATACCCTCTGTACATACATCGAAAGTCCGGAAACAAGAAATTACCACAATTTTTGGTAGTCGGGCAACCATCAGCACTGAACTCACGTAATCAGCTCTAAAAGAATGTTCAAGTGCCTAAGAAAATTAAACAAAGTTGACAAAGTGACAAGGTTCCTGCTCTAGGTTCTAGGATAAGCAGGAATGGAGGGAAATAACACATAATCTCGCAAAGAAGGGGGTTGAAGCACCATTTTCAGGCCGTACCATTTTGCGGAAAAGGTAACAGCACAATACTAAAGAAACTAAACACTGAAGTAGAGCAGAAAAAAATACAAATATTCCTTGCTTATGACCGGAAGAGATGTATATACTAATGGGGATCTTTGCAGGCAACTGCAAACTCAAAGAACACTAAACGTGTAAGTTTGCAGAAGCCGATGAAACAAAATGTAGATTCTGTGGGGGGAACCGGATGAAACATGTGTCCGCATTCTATGCCATTACCCAGTACTGTGAAACACATGGACGCTACACCTAGGAGCGTATGAAATTAAATAGGGAGATGTACTTAACCTGGGCCTGCCCTACATCTTACACTTCTAAAGGAAATAAGATCGAGAGCAATCAGCAGTAAATACACAAAGAATGCAGCGCACAACAGATCTTTTAGATCGCAGTGTATTACCGCCCTTATATATTACATTCATACATACATTTGTTACATAAACATGTTTATATATTAAACATTAAAAATATCAAACTGTAGCAAGTGCATTTTCAAATCTTACGATTACATCTGTTTTTCCATAAATGATAGGTATGCAATATAATAATTTTTAAGTCTGCAGTAACTAATTAAGTGTTGTATCTTTCTTGAAACATAAAGTTGCTTGCAGTACAATTATAAACTATACTGAAGATAATTAATTTTATTAGGTTCATTAGATCATTTCCAATGATATACCTATTAATTAATTACAACCTAAGAGCAGTATCTGTATAAACCAAATATTATTACACGCAAATATATACATACACGCTTGGCGCTCTTACACTTCAAAAACTCAGATGTATGTAACTACATACCTACCGATAGGCAAGCAGATAAGCTAAGCATAACTGTTCTTTCTTATTCCGTATAGATAATTGCACAGGTACATTGCTAAAATATACTTTTCTGTTCTGTCCTATTCTGTAAGTGTACCTAGTAAACAAAATGATGCACTTCCTGAATAATACAGTTATACGTTGAATAAATTTACACTCGAAACAGTAGCCTCGTTAAAACTATATCGTTAACTATACAAATGAAGTCGAATGAATAGTTTACAACTTCGCTAGGTTTCCAAAAGTGGTAACTATAATGATTCATGTCAGTTTGTGCTTCACATTTGGTGGAGGAGCCCGTATTGTGAAGAATATTAGGGATGCTACTTTAAAAAAACAGATATTTAAACTTTTCTGCACATTCAGCTAAACAATACATTATATCAATATATATTGGCGATATGGAGCAGGCCCAAATCTTATTGCATACAATTATACGTATAACCCAAACAGTTAAACTGAAGAAAATACACAAAGGCGGACGGAAATCAAGAATTATAATGGTCCAAGCACTCTCTGTTATGTAAACAACGACAAAGATTACACTCATTCTTCAATTAAGAATTATCCTTGCGCCAAAAATAACATCACGTTTGTCAGAAAAGAAAAACAATTTCATTTTATTACTCTCGCCGATGATAAGTTGCTGGCATCTACATCGCGGTTATTTTTGATCTTTTTTTACCATTCTAATTTCACGTATCGCTTAAGCTCTTCATATTTTCTGTCAGCGGAAAACATTCCCACATGAAATATAATAATATCGCATGAAAGAGGTAGTAATACATAAACTGTTCGCTCTCAGCAAATTCCACTTTATACCTTTATATGCTTGTATTTAAAATGTCCGTTGTAAGGGTATTTTCGTGGATGTAACGTTGCGTGCTTGTGAATAATCAAAATAGAATCATGAGTTACTAAATAAGCTGAATCTGATTGCCAAAATACATACATGAAACCATTACAATTCAACATTTTCCGAATATGTAATGTAGAAACTGGTAAGTAAAAATTTGGAACTTCACATTTTCTTATTGAAAATAGCAAATCGCTATTACTACAAAATGTTATATTTTTCATATATACATACATTGTATCTTACAGACCCATACTATACACTGCGTATCACCCAAATGGAATCAATTCACTAATAATAATAATGCATCTTTATTTCTACTATAATGCACAAGCAGAAACAACGTCAAAACAAGAATAAATGGGAAGAATAAATAAATGGGTGCGTGTTTGAAGAAACGCTCGGACACATCGATCGGTATCTTTAGTTGTGCATATTTTTTCTTAACAGAAACCTTTCATACATGGTGTGTCATATAACAGTGGCTAATACGTACTTTTTATTTTAAATATTACACCCTGCATATTACTCAATTTTTGGATTCTTTAGAAAATTCTATCTGCAACTGTTTTTGAAAATATTTAGTGTTGTTTCATACACACCATGTATGAAAGGTTTCTGTTGAAAAAACACACAACTGAAAATACCAATCGAAGTGTCCGAGGGTTTCTTCGAACACGCACCCATTTATTTATTATCGAATTTATTCCATTTGGCTAATACACTATGTATGTGTATGTAGGTGCCTTACTTACGTAAAATTTTATATTTCTTTACGTATTATATATTTATCTTTCTAACAGTAATTTAAACATTCAACCAATTTTTTCTACACGCACCTACGTACGCGACCGATGAAAATAAGAAAATATGTATAAACAAATACAAGTTACACACACACACGTTTGTTTTGAAATTGAACATGAACGCAAATGCGAACCTTAAATTTTACGAGAACAATAAATTTTGTAAAGATCTTTGTCGTTACTTCGTTGTTAGGATGTAGATTGTAAACAGTATGTAATTGCTAATGGACATTTTCCATTTAGATGTTATATTGTTTTAACGTTTCCCATTTTATTGCAGTTTTTCATTTAGTATGTTTACCGACGCTCGTGACAGACACAAAACACGAGTAAGAAGTTTTAATAGAATTTTGTTAGCGGGAAACAGTAAACGGGAAAATACCTATTTTTACGATAATTAACAGATGATGTTTGCGAACAATAATTCATTTACCCACGAACTTAAGCGTTCGGAATTATTTTTTCATGTGATTAAATTAAAACTAAGTGGGACAACTAAATTTAGAATAAAATTCGCAATCTGGCGGTTAAATTTTCATACTGTCAACTTTTGCTGATAGTATATATAATTTTCGTACTGATCTGTATCATTCTATAATATATAATAATAATAATAAGTATATTTCCAACAGGTATGAAACAACCCAAGTACAGGAAAATAATATAAAACAAAAGTAAAAAAAAAATAAACAGCGAATACAAAGGTACCTACATAAAAAAGAAAAGTATGATCTACTGCGATATGTAAATTAAAAGATATTATTATTATTATAATCAGTAACCTTAATTACTCTATGGGTGTAAAGGTAAATTCTATACACAAACACTTTTATTTCTTATTATAGATAAACGCTGCCCATTCTTTCTTGTTTTTTGCCATTCCTTTTGCTTCATTCCTCTTTTTCTCAAACTTTCTTCTACTGTACTATCCCATGTTTTTCTTGGCCTGCCTCTCTTTCGTTTGTATCCTGACCTTGTCAGCCATACTCTTTTCGTCAGTCTTTCCTCTTCCATACGTCTCATGTGTCCAAACCATTTCAATTTATGTCTCTCTATGCTCTCTAAAATCGGCTCTACTCCTAATTCTTCTCTTATCTTCTCAATCCTTATTCTATGACTTCGGGTGACCCCTTTAACCGCTCTTAAATACCTCATCTCCAACACTTGCTGTATTTTACTCTTAGTTTGATTATTCAACATCCAACTCTCACAGCCGTACGTCAACATAGGTTTAAATATTGTGTTAAACACCGTTATTTTTGTTTTCTTTGAAATCTCCTTCTTCCTTATAAAAGCGTTGTTCATTGCGTAATATAATTTTATCCCACTTTCAATTCTGTTGTTAATTTCTGCTTCCTCTTTACCTTCTTGATGTATATTTATTCCCAGATATTTAAATATTTCTACTTGTTCTATAATCTTTCCATCTATATGAATTATTATTTTCCCATCGTATTTCCCTATTGACATAACTCTAGTCTTCTCTATATTTATCCTCATATTTCTCTTTTTCAGAGCTGTTTCTCAAATATTTAGATTTGCTTGCAGGTCCTTTATATTCCCCGCGTACACCACCAAATCGTCGGCAAAGGCACTTTCCGCGATTTCCACCAATTAAAAGATATAATTTTAGTTAATTATTAAGAATAGTAGTGTAGAAACAAGTGACTTTCTTTCACAATAAAACATAAAATAACATCTACTACCTAGCCTCAGTACATGAAAGTATAACCTATCTAACAGCCACGGACAGTCTACCATATTGTGCAATAACCCATATAAAAATTTTAAACTTGAAACAATACGTCTTTCTTTTAGCGATTTACACCAAATTGTCTTAATAAGATAGAATAATCTGCTCCACGATCTGGATATATTCCATTACATATAAACGTTATGTAATTAGGAATCTTCGTTGTAATTGTTCAATGGTCACAACATGCACTTGATATATGGGTACCATTTGATGGCCGCATATTGAAGCTTAGTTCTTATAAGCGTATAGTAAATATTTAAAAGACATCTAATGTCAATTAAATTACGGCAGTTCCGGTATATAAAGCCATATGTCCTAAATGCACTGGCTATTATTGAATTGATATGGTCCACGAACATTAATTTGTCATCAAAAATAACTCATAGGTCCTTTATGTTGTAATAACGGTTAAGTCGCGTCTAGTTTATAATCAAATTTTGTTATTTTCAATTTTCTTGAATAGGATACGACTTTGCATTTATTAATATTTAATGGGAGGTGATTACCTCTACACCAAGCCTCAATTGTCGACAGATCTTTTTGGAGACGATAGCAATCATTCAGCGATTCAATTTTTATATATATTTTAAAATCATCGGCAAATAACAGTTTCTCGCATTCAATTGCATCTCTAATATCATTTATAAATACAAGAAAAAGTATTGGTCCGAGATTAGATTAGATAGATAAGCATATATAAGCATTGTGTAACACTAACCTAACAAAAGCCGCAAATATAAGTCTTAAATCAATCAGCAACATAAAACCGTACTCACCACTAACAATGTAAAACCGCTTTAACAAGCTAGCGATAGACAACTGTGTAAGAATGCAAATTCAATTGAATAGCAAAACACGGTTCGGTCACAAAAATTATTGCACGCACGTCGTAATTATGACTAGGAAGAAATCGACGAAGAAATATAAAAGCGACCAGCAGAGATAATCGTAATGGCGTCGCTTAAGTACTAATTTAATTGCTGAGGTCTCTGGAAGAAATATCCCGGTCATTAAAAAAGACACAGACGGTGTAGTGGTCGAGGGATAGGCTGACAGAAACGGACGGTCACTCTTTCCTCTTCCTTTTTTTATCCGTAAACCGAGACTACTGTTTGGATTTTAATTGCGCCATGTACATAAAACAGAATCGCTGTACAAAGAATCTTTAATGTACAATAAATAAGTAACACTATCTGTTCTGCATTAGCATAAAGGACTCCTAATGTAACTGGAAGCAAGCAGGACAGAACGATCAGAAAGAGCAGGTGCGGATTTAGACTTTTGACGCTCGTATGTTCTATATAAATGGATTTTTACTGAGATTAGTTTAATCTTAAATTCTAAAATCTAACTCTAATGAGGAAAACTCACCTGCGCAATAAAGTATAAAGTAATAATAATGGTATACAAATAAAATAATAAAGTTTTATTAGTATCATGAAATGGTTTGGATTTACTTTATTAAATGTTCAAAACGATAACCATTAACTTCCATACAATAGTACAATCTTGCTTCGTAGCATTTCTGGAGTTTTATTCGTTGGCATTCTTAAACAATGTTTTACATAACTCTTCTAAGGAAGCTGAACGCGTGGTATATACCTTAGACTTCAGATGCCTCCAAAGAAAAGTCAAGTGGTGTAAGATCCGGCGACCTGGCAGGCCACTATATAGGCCTCCTTCGACGAATCCAAGGATCGCGAAAGTGATGAAATTGTTATACTCCGGCTACATAATATGGAGGCGCCCCATCTTGTTGAAATATTATCCCATTCACCAATAAATCTGGATCTTGCTCCAATTTTTCTGCTATCAGAGGAAGTCCCGTCAATGAATAGGGGTCCTATGAGATAATAGCCAAAGATACTCACCCATACATTAAGTTTCTGTGACTGTTGTGCATGTGCTTCCCGGATCAAATGGGGGTTGGTGTCAATCGTCACAACTGTAGATTTTGACAGTTGTGACGATTTACTTCACCATTCAAAGTAAAACAGATGTTATACAGTAGGTTTCGATTATTGTTGAAGCGATTGTTCATTAATTCACAAAGTTCCGACATCCTGTCAAAATCGTCCTCATTTAATACACGAATTAAATGAGGATGGAAAGTGTAATTTTAAAGGGATGAAATTTAAACATCTTAAGTATTCTACAAACGGATGAACGGCTTACTGATGCTTGTGATACCTGTTGTATCAACGTCGCATTTCCAAGAACTGCGACCAGACCTAAGACTTCGACGATAATTATTGACAACCCGATGAAAATGTTGTTTTTTGTTAGGTACAGAGCCCGTTTCCGTAAATTTTTTGATTAATTTCAGTACGTACTTGTGTCGCAGATTTTGGTCTACTTAAGGGTTATATATATGAGCACCAAAACAGATACGACGCAACAAGAACCAACGCAGAGAAGTGTAGACCATTTCATGTTAAAATCGCAATAAGAAGCTCATGGTTGATTGTGTCGTTTTCCCACTATCCGACGCTGATAGCCATCCATTATGGTAGAAGGTGTGAGAGCGCAAATATGATTCATACTAAAATCGGAATGCTTGAACTATTTATACATGTATCTGCGCAAATAAGCTCGCAATATCTTTGCAAATAGCTTTTCCAAGTATGGCACAATACTAATAGGGTGTAAATCACAGATTCCACAACCGCCTCTTTAGGTATCACTGGAATCAAGGATGTTTTCCATACGGCAAAAATTAAAAATGTGTTTAATGTAATCCATTAAAGGAGGACTGCATACCCCATGTTCAGGCATATACCGTCAACCCCAACCGCATTCACAAGACCCCAGGGAAACAAGTGCATCACCATGTCAAAAGAAAAAGTTGGAAGAATTCTTCCAATAAGTTCACACATTACATGTTTCGATAATCTAGTTCATATATGCATGCTGCCCGCACGATGGACTGATAAAGAAGCCATTCCGAGTATCCAGGTCACAAATATTCTCTAATAAATTCTACATATATTATGGTTCCCAACTTTTCCAGTTTTTTAATTCGCCTAATCTGTATATATTTATATTAAATCTATAATATACCCCGCACAAGAAATGGCATAAGTAACTACATATTTCGACAAAATTATTAAAAATAAATGCCGCCTCTGTTCCAAAGTCTTCTTTTTCCCATCGCCAACAATTACAACTCATTTCTTCTCTTTCGTTAAAAGTGTTTCTGTATTTGCAAAAAGTCGATAATTATTACACGATTAATGTCCAAGGAATGAGAGGCTCTGCTGCGCTGCCGATATTCTCATGTAATGTCTAGGTTTATTGCGATCATTTATTATTTTAATAGCGCAGTTCACTGGGTTGTTCTCTACACGTTTGCTTACTTACTGCGATATATTAATCCACACACATTGATAACACGTATATGTACCCATATGTATATACAAATCAGCTTATACGAACGGAATTTCCTATAAACATTAATATGTAAGATGATTGACGTATTTATTTGACTATATTGATTGGCCAAGATTCTCTTTTCGTTAAACGATGTGAGTAAGTCAGTATGTTTACGCGAAAGTTGTAAAGAGAAACACATTAGGATGATCTTGCTGTTGTTTAGAATAAAATTTAAGAAAATTTGAAATTAGAATGGGTGTCCCATGAATTAAATCCCCTTAGTTATGTCATTCAAAACGCAACTATTGAAAGAAAAAGGTATTGCAACGTAGAAAATAGTTAGGAATATATTAGTTATTATTAGAACCCGTGAATAATTTGTTGCCCCACTTTATATATAAGGCGTCTTTCACAGTGCGGATATTCCTGGAAAAGTTTCCGGAAATTTAGATTAAAAATTGTTAGGTCGTTAAAAATCGAAAATAAGGCAACAGGATAACCCAAATTTAACTATATTAAAAATTGAGGATGTACGACAAATACTCATTTATAACTTTTGACGTGGGAATTGTTTTCCCATTTATGCATTTTTTAGGTTTGTAAAATCCGTTTCACAAGTAAAGAGTAGGTGCTACCACAAGCGCTGTGAACGAAAATTGACAACCGTTACAGCAGAAATACTCTGAATTGGCGGAAACTCCGCCCCCACTCGCCGCACACGTCACGAGTTGGAAGAGGCAGGCGGAGCCTACTTGACGGACGGCTGACTCCAATACTGCAATACATACTGAATTGCGATTTTTCAACAAATCGCGAACATAGTGAGAAGATCTATACTTCGCGTGCGAATTATAAAGATTTCCCATATACCTTCGACTGTGTCTCACTCCATTGAGCACGCCCTCTTGCTCTCGCGCAGCTATCAACTGAAAATAATTCTGCTGTACTTAAGCATTGATGACGAAAAAAAATATACAAAAGAGAATTATTTCTCCGCATTTTATTTTTAAGAATAAAAGAGATTTAAGTAGACATAATAGAATGGCGTAGCTATGTTTATAAGTAATAAAAGTATACATGAAATTCAAGTTTATCTAAAACCTATCCAACGACACAAAACACGACCCTCTACCGCCGGTTTCCAGACTTCCCTTCAGAACTTAACAAAAATTATTTCCAGCGAATTTTAGCGCCATCTATCAAGAATCGAAGAGATTGTTTCAGATAAAGCTTTCGTATTTTGAAACGTAGAACCCGATTCTATAATAAAAATGGGGTTTCCCGTTTTAGGATTTGAAAGTAGCCGCCTACTCCTCTGAAGGTTGAGATGCAGGATAATGAATGTCCTTGAACAGATTTTTGAAATGATTAAGGCTTGCTTTTTTCTTTATATTATTTGTATTTGTATTATTATCTCGATTGGGTGTGTATTTGTCGAGATATTTGACCGTCCCTGAACTTTTGAGACACCCAGTATAATATAACAAAGCTACCGAGTACGTGTATAAATAATGTGTAGTTATATATAATGTCATGAAGTTAGGAATTGTTATTTAAAACTTCTGGAACGAATAACGGCTGGATTTTAGAGCAAAAATTTTTCGCGATGGAGAACGTTCTCACTAAATTTATTGATATTGGTTTTATTATCCATACTGAAAATAATGTTTCTATTCTTCAAATATTTTGTGTACTATTTAATGAATAATAACAAAGAGAATTCTCACCTACATCTGATTAATTTGTTCTATATGGGAGTTAGCAGATTTAAACTTAACATAGAGGAATTTTTTCCAGTTTTTCTTCCAACTGTGGAACAATTGTCACTTGAACTAGATCCTTTTCTATATATGCCAGATAAGTTTAATTCATTGGTTTCACCAAAACATCTGTTTTTTTAATTACGAGCCAATGGAAGGACAGACACATTTTATTTCATAAATCACCCAATAAGTACATAACTCTTATTATTAGTGGTTTCGAAAAAGAAAATTCTATTGCGCTCTCACGCATTGACGACGTTCATGGAGATAGTAAGGTAATATTTATAGTGTTTTGGAGGCTTCTTGTAAATTGAATATGCAGTAATGTTTGGATAATCCGAACAGCAAGTTGCCAGACCCTATTCGCATAACAAAACGTTCGGACTATTTCATAACAACAGTAACTATAATCCGAAGTACCGATGGATTATACGCAATACGCAATGTTTATAAAAAAATGTTTGTTATAAAACATAAACTCTACAAAAAACTATATAAAATAAGAACAATTGAAGGGAAGAACACAAGTAAAGTATATATGTACATAAAAGCCCCCTCTGTCGAGATATCAAAGTGCTTTATTCGGAGTACAGAACAGATACCCAGAGTTCAGATTATGAGTACCTTTTCCCACAATCGGGTTGTTCGGATTGCACGCATGTTTGGATTATGGGAGGCCTTAATTATCCAGACATTACTGTATTGATAACAAAGTTATAAATATAAAAACTAATACATTTTTTTTTAATATAAAGAGATCAACAAATTAATCGAAAAAAGTATATTTTTATACGGATATTAGATATTTAAAAGTACAGCAATAGCCGTTTAAAACATTTTTGAAGGCAAGAACATCCAAGCCGGTGGATGTTTTTGCCTTCAAATATGTCAATTCTAAAATATCGAAATAATTATTCGAATTGCGACTAAGCGAGTTCCGTAAATTTGTACTCGGACTCAATCGATTCCAAAAAATTCGATTATTTACAAAACCTGCGCACGATGCCATCCTAAATTCGGGTGATTAACATCACAGGCTTGTTTAGGTGACAAAATATTTCCTGTTAAAACAAACGCTACTTTTAATAGAACATTTTTTTTTAATATTAAACTATAAAACTGTTTTAACTTGATATAAGTTTTTTTTTTAAGACGCATAAAAAGCGTTTTTTCTTGGAAATGGTGTGTAGAAAAGATTCTACATCGCTAAATATAAAAAAATATGTTGACATACACATATATTAACTTAAACAGAAGGTGCAAAATCGTTGCATATCAGTTTTCGGTCACTAACTCTCTTCACATTTCAATAGTTATTAGTTCTTGTGTACGCTGTAATTTCCGGTATTATTATTATCTTTTAACGGAATTGATGCAGAGCAATATTGACAAAAAATTATATAGGTGAGCTATCTTTTATATTAACAAATATCCTGTTTCGTTTTGTGATTTTATTTTATCTATAGGAAACCATAATTTGCACAAAATCAAGCAAATAGGATTAAAGGAAACGGATTTAATATTTTTGTTATTTGTATTTGTTAGTGATTAAGAGGAAAACAATGTTTTTCGAAACTTGAATTTGCAGCGTGCAAATCTGCTTCGTTAACTTGATTTGCCCCTTTTCTCTAGCGTAAATCGTATAATTTGATATTGATTGAAGATTTCCTCTGTGTTAAGGTTACTACAGTTTAACGATTACACACAATTAAATCGTAAGATACGGAAACACGCCAGTTCCGTCGCCTACATTTACCTAATACTGATGCTCAAAGAGAATGATAGTCTAGAATTGGTTTTCTGTTCTCCGCACGTTGTACACCCAACAGCGTAACTCCTGAATAAACATCCGCGGACTGCTAAAGGTATAGACATAGACGGTAACACGGAGAAACAGAGCATCAGCGTCAGGGAACAGTCCGAGAGGGTGAAACTTTGATTCCCGCTACCTAATTACACAGAATCTGTACGTATAACGTAGGAGCCGTTGGCAGTGCTCTGTCGGCGTGCTCGACAACACGTTAAAAGGGGTTTCGGAGCTTCCGTACTGTCGACGGTCTCTGCTTTGAGGACGAGCGAAGGACCAAATCAGATGCGCCTGCTGCTAATGATAACGAGGTTATGTACAATTATATCTTCCGTAAATAAATCTGAGCTCCTCCGGCTTTCGCGCTTGTACAAATAATCATTGAATAAATCCGTTGGACTTTGTAGTTTCGCCGCCATTGCCAAATTTCTCCTCCGTAACTGGTCCTTCTAATCAAACTCGTAATTAAAGGTGCGTCCTTAATTAATGATTAAGTGTATGATGATTTTAAGATCGTTACTGATAATTTCAAAAGTGCCATTATTATTTATTGTAATCCTTAAGTGCTCTGTAATCTATTGATTGATTAGAGATTATACGTGTGCATTCACCATCTAGAGCTAGAAGATTTTCACTAAATAATGGTATGCTTTAATTTAGCAGTGATAAATTAGCAGTTCTTATCTCTTTATTATGATGTAAATCTGGCAGTGGATAAATTTTACCGTAATCTATTTGAAATTTTGAGTTACTTCCTCTATATTGATTATTCCATGATTCAACAAAAGCTTTGAACGTTTCTTGTTTTCGAAGGAGTCTTACCTTAAAAGTGGAAGTCAAATAAATCTATATACGTATTGCCTTGCATGAAATACCCAACAAAATAAGTAAGACCACACAAGTTCAAAAACAGGTGCTCTTTGAATTTTGACAAATCTAATGTTCGGACGTCATTGAACTCAAAAATGTATACACCCTTAAATCTAGTATAATAAACTGGTCCTGCGATTTTATTTTCTCATTTTAGGTTCACTCTACATAATGTGATATTACTGTTCCAGTTAAAAAAAAATGTTAAACCTTAACAAAGTATAAAGTGTTTCAGTAACAACTTTGGATAGTTGTTACATCAACAATTTTTTGTAGACCTTCTAGAACAATAAAATTTGTTACTTTTAATAAAAATTTTCTTACTGTGTGTCTGCTTTTTACATTTCTGCATTTGATTTGTATAACCGAAAGACACTTACCAAACTGTATAATAATCATTTCAATCCTATGTAACTTAACTCAATGAACTCTTATTAAGTAGACAAAAAGGCTTGCATGTTCTATAATGGATGTTAAGCACGCATATGGCACCTGGACTGCTTATGTTAATTATTTATTAGTTAGTATTTAAGCATTATAAATTATGAATTGTTGTTGGGATATACACATAATCTAAAAATTATTAGTAGTATTGAAAATATATCAGATTGCATACATCCGCAAACTAATTATTGACAGTTGGTATTTGTTGAATAACATAGGATTGAATGTTGGGAAATGTTTTGTTGTTTGATATACAAGTGTAGTATCTAAAATGTCATTTATCCACCAATGCGCAGTTGCCTTATTTCTTGAATTACTGGCACTCGATTGCCATTTTCCGCATATCAACCATATGTTCACCAGCAGCTTCTGAAACTCTAGGCCTTGTTATAAATAAACTGCAGATTCTTGCCGCCTCAATCGCCCGACTATAGTGACACCGAGTTGAAGACTAATCATTCGAGTCTAATATATTGTGCCGCATTTTATCTCACTCATCGGTGATAGAAGCGGTCAAAAATCCGCAGTCTACTTATAAGATCACGCTGCAACTTTAACAATATAGGGCTATTAAATTTTATTTATTTCGCTTTGTTACAGATTATATGTGAATTGTTTGATATTCTCATTACTCATACCAGCTACTGAAAGAATTAAATGAATCTAACCCTGGACGACATAAATATACCTAGTACTAGATTCTTGTTTAATTTAATTACGAATAGAGTTGATTCTGCGTTATTCTTGGCTGGCGTTGATTTCAAATTTCCAATGCATAACACTCATCCACGGATTATTTACTTCTTTCAAGAGCTAGAACTAATGCTTCATTGTTTCATATGGTGAAGATTGCATAAATGATAAATTTTTATAGTTCGTAAAAAGAGGAATACGTCTCTTTTTATTTAAATGTAAGCTTCTTGTACTGACCTTATTATTAGTTTGTTAGCTTATATTTACATAACAACTTCTCTTTTTATGTCTATATGTTTAATTATACTTTTACTTAGGCAACATATTATGCTTTCATTTTAATCTTTGTAGTACTGCACAGTGTCGCATTTTACTTCTCTATTTTTTTTTTTACTTCTGAAAATAGAGTATCGGTGCATTAGTTTATAATATATTCGAATAACTATTCATCTAGATACTGCTTTAATAAAGAAACCTATATAAAAATATATTTAAACATATACATTATTTATTTACGTCCAACGAAGTATTTAGTAAATAACTAATAACGGCAATTGTTACTTTAAACTAAAGGAAAAATACAATATGAATAAAACTAAAAGCGAGCACGAATGTTAAACCCATCAATCATATGAGAAACCACCTAGTGCCGCGCTATTTCTATTCGCTAAGTTACCCAGAAATAAAAAGGCATTGAGCAAAACGGTAACTAGGCTCGCGCCAATAAGATGAAGGCCATCCAAACCACATTAACATGGAGTCCTAACAATTGTGTATTTATTGGCACATGAAACAATTGGCGCACCAATAAATGCTAATGTAGCAAACGAAGCGAGTGCGCTAACAACCCATAAATAAAACTCGTACAACGATTTTACCTTTAAATAAATATAAGCTTATATAACATATTTTATAAAATACCAATAACAAACGGATTCATAAATACATATATGCATGTGTTTGTTAAAGAGCTTATAGCGAAAACCGTCATGGAATAAAGAGTATGCCTTCTGTTGCCTATATACATATTACACATTGTAAGTCGGTGTGACGAAAAGGAATTAATAACCAAAAACAAATTTGCGAAATAAATAATAACTCCGATATCTAACATGGAATAACGTGTAAACTTATATGTCTAAGGGATATGAAAGTTATGTGCCTTGTATAAGATAAAAATACTTATTAAGTCCCGAATAATAAATTCATGCTTTTCTATAACTGTAATTTAATATGAGGCAATTTTTTTTATATTAAAAATTTTATCTCGTGTAGGATTTGAACCTACATTTGGTTCAAAATCTTTAATATAAAAATTGTCTCATATTAAATTACAGTGATAGCAGAAACGCATTTATTTAATGATTTCAGGCTATAAGAAGTGCACTAATTGCATATTTGTCATCTTGCCGGTTTTCTAAGATCTGGTTTGAGATAATTCTAATTGTGAGGACCCGAACACCTCGTTAGTTCAACTTGTAGAGCGTCCGCGGAAGGCGAGTTCAAATCCTACAAGAAGTAAAATTTTTAATATAAAAATTGCCTCCTATGAAATTACAGTGATAGCAGAGAAGTATTTATTTTATGATTTCACAATGTAGGAACTGCAGTAATTGCAAAATATGTTTATGGTACGTATTACCGAGCGAGAGATGTGTGCACAGGTTGCACAGATAAAAATTTAATCAGACTTTGTTCCAACGAGGAGTTACGATAGTCGAAAGCATAAATTATTTCCTCAATTTCATGCAAAATTATATCGAAAACCGAGAAACTCAATTTATTCCACTTTATATCACGATTTCCAATTTCCATTTTCACCCACATCACAGTCGAACATACTTAACTCCAAAATATGAACAAATGCACCCAATGTTGTATATGTTCTCCTTCACGAAACTGATATATTTTACATAAGAGGCAAGAGACTACCTCTAACTAAGGACACTTGTCCTCTAAATAGTGAGCGTTTGCGCAGCATCTTACGACTACATGATCAATTTATTTACTAAAGAGAAGGAAATTGTTCCTTATCGGATTACGTTTCTTTGTTTAAAGATGTCCTTTCGTCCCTATAGAAAAGAAAACTTCTACTTTCCATGTATTTCGTAGTAAAATATTTAACCCCAAAATGCCTCCACTAATGGATGATCGCTAGAGAACATTGAAATAGACTTAAAAGGGTATTAAATTTTACTTTGTACCTTTGTCAGTATAGACGGATTCATTGCAAATTAATTAATCGCGCTCTAGTCACACTCCAGGTATTTGAGCAGGAATCTAGATATCTCTGTTAATGTTCAAAATAGATTAAAAAAAATGTGTTTTCAGAAAACTTCAAAATTTGCGATTTAATTTTATCAAAACTTCCAGGAAACTTTAACGGTTCCACTTAAAAACTGCTCATTAGTGGAAATTCGTAAGAAGTTCTAAGAGAATAGTTTTCATTCAGAAAACCTAAAAAAACTGCATAGAAGATAACTAAACGAATTCTCAAAATATTACATATAGAAAATTAGATCCCATAACAAACCATGAAGAAAATGCTCTACTTTTTAAAAGCAAAACGAAAATCTAAAATTTAATTTAATGTCCCAAGTAATTCTTTTCTCCAAAGGCTAGCCCAATAGAAGACTTGTCTTTTTTCTTCGTATTTACCACTTTATTTACACACACTTGCGGAAATATCGGAAATGCCAACGCTTGCAAATATTGCCAGAAACGTTTCCAAGAATGTGGAGCAATGCAAGCAAGTGGCAACGTTTTTTCAGATACATTTCCGCTTAGGTTCTTATAGTAAATTAGTGGACTTGAAGTGTTAATGTTTCAGTTGATATAAAAATTTGTTATTTGTGACTTTCTTAAAAAAAAAAAAAAACATTAATTTTTAAATACTTAAATGATGAAAGAATTAGTTAGAATTTTTACAAATACTACATAACAGGAAACAAGGCATTCGGTGCATTTCCGCACCACACAAAAGAGATTATTTCATTTGAATCAATTGTTTGAAAAATTCGTGCATTTCCATCTTCAACCGTAGGTATATAGATCGAATATACTAAGTGTCCCATCGCGGATGCCCTATTAGAAGTATATGGACAACAGATCATCAGAATTAATTCAAATTTTGCATGTGCAAGTTATTCGCAGTGTTGTCGCTTCTACCTAAACCTGCTAACAACTTGTTTCATTCAAATGGAACACCCTATATTTCTAATCATGATTAAATTCCTTATTTCATTTCATGAAACTTTTACTATTTCCTTACACCTAATTTAAAATATAATAAGAAATACAACGTGTCCTATTTGAATTAGAAACGTACTTCACAGTCTGTCATTTTGTTCTTTCGACGTTTCCTATATCATTATATTATCTTTGTCTTTGGAAATAAAGTTTACTTTACCTTATTTGTGTCATAATTTAAACGGTGTCTTCTCAATAAAATCATTTGGCGCATACATAAACTCCGTGGAAATCGTATTACAAAACTCATTTAAATATTCAAGAGCATCCACCTTAGATCCTTTAGTCTCCATTATTACGTTGAATACCGTTTATTATCTGGAGCGCATAATTATTTTCGCAGTGTTGTCTCTACGCCCTCATCCATCGATCCGCTTTGTCTAATGCGGCGTACGTATTTGTTTCGGTATTAGTAAACGCCGTGTTTGATGATGATGAATACACCGTACGCTAGGTCGTTCCGATCCCGAGCCCACAGTCAACCAGAAACATAACACAAACACATCATCGCACACACAAAACACATGTAGCGAGGACGGCGAAATACAAATGCAATCAAATCCCGAATGGAGAGCAATCATAATGTATAAGCACTGTGCTGACAAAGCACCCCTGAATATTACATGTTATTGTCGGTGGTAAATCCCGAGAAAGGACGATTAGAGCGATTACTATCTGCATGTGATACACGAGGGAAACAGCGACGGTACGAATTATTGGAACGGCAAAATTACATGAACGCTACATGGTAATGTGAAAATTTAACGAGAAGGTAATACATGAAAAAAATTTCTTTGATCACAATAACAGTTAGATCATTCGTGTCAACAATAGAAGTATCCTGTATTCTCGTCTTATATCTGTATCTGAACAAATAGAAAACAAAAAAAAATTACTTAAAACACCATTTAGAACCAGAGAGTTGCAACGCTACAATAAATGCAAATGCTATGATATTAAAAAAAAATATTTCAAACATTCGCAGTGAGCAGAGTATTTTATTACCGAAGTGGAGAAAACCAGCAAACATGACAAGTTCTTTTGTACTTTATTCGCAATTTTGTATGGCATAGTTTTAAATGTAAGGATACTAGTAGAGTGATCAATATTATTAATCAGTTCAAGTAAGGTGGTTGTCTAAATTTTAAATACATATTTTTGCACAAAATGCCGCGTTATACTATGGAGGAGATAGCTGAAATGATGCGGTGGTATCACGTTGGCAATTCTTTTCAAAAGGTATGCGACATGTTTGCAGCTAAATACTCCAACAGGCCTATTCCAAATAAAGCCACCATTTTTAAATTAAAAAATAAAACCGACAATACCGGTTCGGTCGAAAATTTAAAAACATCATTTCCAACTCGCAGAATTTCTAATAATACGTGAGCTTTAGTATGTGCTGCAGTTGAAATAAATTCCAAAACTATTTCCAATGATTTAGACATATCCCGTTTTTCCGTCCAGCGAATACTCAAAGCAAAATGGGTAACACCAACAATTATTTCACGGCGACGCATTTAAGCGTATGAAATTTTGTGAAAAGTTAAGTGATTTAATTAACCGAGATGCTAATTTGGTAAACAATATTATCTTTACCGTTGAATCTTATTTTTCGTTGGTTAGAAGTCACAATTCATCTGTGACAGTATGTTGTCACAGATGAATTGGCCAAGCAAAACGACCACAGATATTTAAGTTCATCTAGTGAGCAAAAGCAAAAAGTAAATATTTGGGCAGGTTTGTTAAACAACCATATTATTGGGCCTTTTTTTATCAATGGCAATTTAAACGTAAATGCATATTTAGAATTACTAAACACCCACATTCTACCTACTGTACAGCAACTTCCCGACATAAATATGCAAAACATCTACTTTCAGTAAGACGGTTGCCCTGCACATAATACAGTGGCTGTCCGAAACTATTTAAGTGAACAGTTTCCTAATCGGTGGATCGGAACTCGTTCTAAAAGTATCAAATGGCCGTCACGTTCACCAGATTTATCCCCCCTTGATTTCTTTTACTGGGGTTATTTGAAACAAATAATTTATGGCAATGAAGACATTAGACCAGCTAATGTAGAGTATTTGCGCAATAAAATTTTTCAAACATCAAACAACATTAGCCCAGAAATGTTGGAGAATGTTAGAATGAATTTCTACAACAGATTAGGATATTGTTTAGCCAAGGCTGGGGGCATATGTGAACCTTTTGTTTGAAGATTCGCTAGCAATCTACACGTATTTTCTCCTAACAACACTTGATTGTAGGCATTTTTAATATCCAATTTTGAGAAATGTTTTCCTGCTTGTAATGCTGCAAATAACTTTTCCACTCTATGCAAAGCATACTATACATCTCCTAAGAAATTATTTACGGTTATTTTATAATTTGCACGTAATCTTAAAGTTCAATTTATACGTAAAGCCACTACTAAAGGAGTTCCTCATTCGCTATTGTCTACTTTCAATATAGTACCTTCACCCTCAAGCTTATGTTGCTCCACTTTTTCTGTACATGCAAAATGAATTACCGCTAGTTTTCTAAAAATTAGTTTGAAACTTTCTTTAACACATAATGCAATCTTTTTTTATTTTGTTTTTAAATCACCATTAAATTGTGCCAATAAACTACCTAATTCACAATTAATATTGTTCTTCAATCTGGTTTTTGCAGTAGGTATATCATTAGATCATGAACATTGAAGTTTAAAAATTAACAAACACACAAATTCACAATAAATGCACCAGGATAAGTAATATATAATTCTATATAAACATACTTACTCGTGAATATTGAGCATAATACACATAAATCCATGCTGAACGCCAAAGGTGCGCGCACATGCATGCGTCCATGTTGTACCCTATTACTATAAACGGAGAATTTCTAGTTGCAGGAAACGTAATATACATACCATGTCAATAGCTTAAATCTCTTTGTGGATGTGTGTATTTATGTTGTTTAAAGTTTGTGTATCAAAGGCGGAGAGGAGGAACGCAGAGCCTCTATACCGTCAGACGTCTTAGCACAGAAGAACCGGAACCCCAAAGCGGCGCACTATCTTAGTGAATTGTTGCTCGGAAGAGGCTGATTGGTTCAGTTGGTGTAGACAAAGCGCCGCAAAGAGGCAAAGCGAGCAACTTGGTAGCATTGAATCCGCTCACAGTGCGCTTGTTTGTAAATTATAATTATGATTCTTTATGAATTACTCGTGGGACGACATTAATGAGATATAGCGGCGGCGGCAATGAACGTGCGGTGTTTCTAAAAAGTTTCGAGTTCTGTTAGCGTTTCGTTTCAATGGAGAGTATTTTTTTTTTGCTATCTCGTTCCCCGCGTCGTCTGCGTTTTTGTTCCGTCTGTGCCGCTTTTTATTTATACTACTAACATCAAGATACAAAAACTTCAAAATTATATTTTATTCTCTACATTTCATATTTTCCAGTTTTCCTAGGAAAATACTCTTTTATAGAATTTTAGTGGAAAAGCAACCTCTTCTACCAATAGATATGTAGTTATGTAGGTAGAATATCATTACTGCATACCTGTACATGCATATGTATCTTAAACTTACAGCAATTGTCATTAAATTTGTCTATTTCTTGTGATCGTAAGTCTAAGGGAAAATCAGTTTTCTCTCATAATATTAGTATGTTGCAGCTACTGCTTTTATTGTTGCAGAAATGTTTTCGATTTGAGTACTAACATTAACCGTATTCAACAGACCTATATATGCCAGTACACTGAACCAAAAAGATGAGTAAATATAAGAAAAAAGTACGTTAATCTAATAATTTCTTCATTAAAATTCGTCCAACGTACCCGTTTATCATTATAATAAACCACCGTTTATTGTATTAACGAATAAGTACGTTCATGTATGTAATAAAGCATGTTATTGATATAATGAACTAATTTGATTAATATGTGATAGTTCTATTCATTGTATTAATACTGGAGATTATCAAAATAATAACTTCAGTTTATTGAGGTAATGCTTACTGTACATTGAGTTGACTAAAGAAATTCCTTTTTTGATGTAGCTTAATTATTATATTAATGAATCCCGTTCGTCAGTAATAAATAAATGCGTTGTGGATTATATGTTGATCATGAGTTGATGTATTAACTGTCACTCATGTGTCATCAAAATTGTTAGTAATAAATATTATATAATTTCGTCTGAAATCTAAATTGTAAAATGGTAACGACTCAAGCCTCTAACACCTTATAATGACCACGAAGAGTGAAGACCAGTCGAAACAGCAGGGCTACAGGAAGAACACCCATAGGTGATGCACTCCTTTTGATAATGTAGATATTATTACTGGCTAGTAATATCGTCAATAAATAGTATAGTATAGTATAGTATATACACTACGGATCATACGTTTGATCGCATCTAATATATTGCATTAAACGTAATAGGTACTATTTAAAAAAATTGCCTAAATATTTTTAAATAGTACTACATTTAATGCAATTTATCAGATGCGATAAAATGTATGATTGGTAGTGTAGATCAATTATTTCTTTTTTAATAAAGTAGGCAAAAGCTAAGTAAATCGGATGCCAATGTATATATTGTTATAATTTTAATAGTTCATTTTATATACTGCATGTGATGTTTTAATTTTTTCAATTTCTGATTGAATTTTGTGTAGATTTGGTTTTTATTATATTGTTAAAGAAACAGACATCTTAAAACGTTAATTACTAAGCACTTCTAAACTAAATTAAATTCTAATTTTCTTAAATTTTAGTATTATATTATACGTTTTTTTGGGTAAAAAGAAGTAACAACACAATGCAATAATTAAACATAATGTATTTTAACATTATAACAAATAGAGGACAAATATTATTAAATGAAGTGCAGTGGTACTTCCTAAGTGACTTATTTATCATGTATTCTACAAAATTATTGTGCTACCGGTTTCGGCGTTATTCAGCCTTCTTCAGATGACTTACAAAAACTGTGCAGCGGGCATACCTTCTCCGGTACTGCATTAATAGGTAAGCAGAAATACTCTGACTATTACAAAGTGTAAATCACCTGAAGAAGGCTGAATAAATCTGAAACCGGTAGTGCAATGATTTTGTAGTGCATGAAAAATAAATTGGGAAGTACAACTTAACTTGGAAATAACCTAGTGGATCTTGTAAGACCATCTTACGACACGTAATTCAACTATACGACACTGAAAAGATATATGTTGATTGCATATGACAACATTAAATACATTAATATTATTATTACCGTAAACCACTTTATTAACGAAACACCGAACAACATACACACGTATTGCACGATAGCGCCTAAAATGCTGTACGCAATAATTAATAAAATCATACATTGATTTAAGGAAGACATTCATAAATACAATACACCAGAAACATAATAAACGGCAGTTTATTGTATTTATAACCGGGTTGATCAAAATTTTATGAATGATAAATCAGTTTATTAGTATAACAAATTTATTTGTTAATATAATTATTTTCTTCATGATATTGATAAAAGAAGAGTAATAAACAGAGTTTATTAATTTTATATTTTCAGTGTAGCTTTGATAAAAGCTATCAAATTTCTGTATGCTGATAATCTTGTTGACTTGCTGTCATCTTAATAAATGTAAACAGAAGGAGTTAAAATAAAAAAAAAACTTTATGCATATTTCCCAGCAGTCGTAATAGATCTTTCGTAAGTAATTAAGAACATTAATTTTTCAATTTACAACACAAGAAGCTAATAAATGACTTCATCATTCCTTCCTTTTGGCTTTCATCGTATATCTACACCAAGGGTGTCAAACTCGCGGCCCGCGGGCCGCATGCGGCCCTTAACGTTTATTTGTGCGGCCCAGGCCAAATAACGGTATGTAAAAATAGTGTCACCTTACCTTACACGCAGGCGCACCCCCCTTCCCGTCACTAGCAATAAATAGCTTTGTTCTGCCATACAACTGTATGGTTAGTACATCAGTAGTCTTCTACGAAGTGATCTGTTTGGTTAGTACCGTTAGTTAATTATATTTCGCTTTCGGAGAACGTTTATTAATTTGTGCAATTATTCCGCGGCTGGTAAGTAATGTTTAAGAAAAAAAATAATATTTATTAAAATGTTCTATTATTTTAATGAACTTTAAAACAATTATTCTTTTATTTCAGTTCTTTGTATTTAGCATGTCTCTACCGAAACCAGGTGGTAGTAAAAATAAACGAAAAATTTCAGACGAACATCGAAATTTCCAAGAAAAGTGGGAACTGGAGTTTTTTTGCTGCGAAGTAAATAATAAAATAATCTGCTTGATATGTAACAATGCTATTAGTGTACCAAAATTATACAACATTAGTCGGCATTATGAACAACATAAATCAATGTATAAAAATTACGAGGGATTAATGAGAAAAGATAAGTTGAAAGAGCTCAAGATGGGACTGAAGAAACAACAGTTAATGTTTACTAAAATACCACAACAAAGTGAAGCGGCAGTGCATGCTAGTTACATCTTGTCGGAGTTGATAGCTAAACACTCGAAACCTTTTACTGAAGGTGACTTCATAAAGGAGTGTCTAATTAAAGCTGCAGAAATTGTTTGTCCAGGTAGTGTGACGGCCTTTCAAGCAATCCCTTTGTCTCGAAATACAGTTGCAGAAAGAGTTACTGATTTGGCCGACAATTTAAGTATTCAAATCAAAGCAAAATCACCTAGTTTCGAAGCTTTTTCCATTGCCTGTGACGAGAGTACAGACATTGGGGGGGTAGCTCAATTAGCTGTGTTTTTTCGTGCTTGCGACACGGAGTTCAACATTTTTGAAGAATTATTAGAACTAGTTCCGATGCATAACACTTGTACAGGACAAGATATATTTAATTGTGTATTTGAAACTCTGCAAAAATACAATCTACCTCTGTCAAAATTAACTTCTGTAGCTACAGATGGAGCTCCTTCGATGACCGGAAAAAACAATAGTTTCGTGACATTGCTGCAAAAGAAACAAAGTGAAACTTTTGATAAATCTAAGATTCATCATACGCATTGCATTATACATCAAGAAGTATTATGCGCGAAGGTAATGAACATGGAACATGTGCTAACACCTATCAAAAAAATTATTAATTTCATAAAATCTCGAGGCTTAAATCAGCGACATTCTCTGCATTCTTAAGTGAATTAGACACCGATGTTTCCGGTTTGTCGTATTATACCGAAGTGCGTTGGCTATCCTGCTCCAAGGTTCTTAAACAATTCTGGAGCTTGAAAGAAGAAATATGCCAGTTCTTAATAAGTAAAAATCAAGATGCAAGCCTGTTTTTTGACAAAATATGGTTACAAGATTTGTCCTTTATGGTTGATATAACAAAACACTTATCTGATTTAAACTTAAAACTGCAAGGAAAAGATCAGATCATTACGAACATGTGTGATCAAGTTAAAGCATTCAAATGTAAGCTACTTTTATGGGAGAAGCAGTTAAAAAATGAAGATTTAACACACTTTCCGACATCCAACATGCACAAATCAAGTTTAGGTGAAACTGCGTCATATAAAAAATACGCTGAAAAAATTTTAACCCTTACAAATGAATTTGAAAGAAGGTTTGCCGATTTTAAATTATTGGAAAACAAGTTGTCTTTGTTCTCTTCGATTTATTCTATAAATATAGAATCAGTACCTAACCAAATGCAAATGGAGGTAATTGAGATACAGTGTGATTCAGATTTAAAGGCAAAATTCAGTGAAGTTGGCGTACCTGAATTTTACAAGTATTTACCTGCCAGGTTTGAAAATACTCGAAAATTTGCATACGAAATTATTTCCATGTTTGGAAGTACTTACCGGTGTGAGCAGTTATTTACAATTATGAAAGGAAATAAATCTCCTATCAGATCCAGAATAACTGACATTCACCTTGGGTCAGTTTTGAAAGTAATCACTGCGGACAAGATTGTCCCCGAAGTAGGAAAGATAGTAGCAGGAAAAAGATGTCAAGTGTCCGGAAGAAAACATTAATATTATATTGTTTTTTTTTCTATACTAAATTTTTCAAAATAAAGTTATGTTTATATAAAAATTGATTCTGAAGTTTTTTTTGCGGCCCACATTTATTCAAATCCTTTTTATTTGGCCCATGTCAGGCTTTGAGTTTGACACGCTTGATCTACACCGTTAGCAAGCATCGACGCCATAAATTTCATGTTTGAACATTTTTCGGTATTCCAGTTTTTTTTTTTTATTTTGCGATCTCGCTCTTCCGTATAAACTTTCCCATATTAACCGAATTTGTATTCCGAGTATAAAAAAAGAATTTATCGCAGTAATAGCCGTTGGAGAATATCGAATTTCTAGGCTATATTTCGTGTAGAAATACTAAACAAATGGCGATCGCTTAACGACGATTAATCTTCACCTATAGTCCCGAAAATAGTTCCCAGTTTTGTTAAGTTCGCTGGTGTTCCGTTCAGTCGGTAAGATTTATAGGATTTGCGTTCACGAAGATTGTTCGGATTCTTTCCGCCAGTCGTCGAGATTATGACGACATTTATAAATATTAAGGTGCAGGGGAAATCTCTCTCGCACTCATGAGTGGATGCCGAACTGGAATCAAGATAACGCACACTTGAAACGTTTAAATATAAACAATGAGTACGGGTGGTTTTAGAGACTTGCCGCAGGAATTCCGGGCCCACTTGACGATTTCGATTATAATTGTTTGTTTTTTCAACAACAACTGCAGGGCCTGACTCAGCATCGTCACACTAAACGTTTTCCACGATAAAATCCTTACACTCTATAGGCAATGTACAAGTAAAAATCTAAATTTGAAAAGAATAATTTAAATTGAGGGTTTTCGAAGGAAGGTTAAAGGTAACATACCCACCCTATTATATCAAAAAAGATATTATCATTATAATAGTAGCGGCTGTAGTATAACAAACAATATAATGATGCATGCATACTTAGCTTCTAATGATTGTTCCAAGAACAGCAATTGTGTTAACCAGTACCTTTACAGTTAGAACTATTATTCATAGACGAACAATTTGGATTTATTTGATTCACTTACATGTTAATGATCTAAATTAAGGGTATTTGTTATACTCTTGAATATTCGGTATTTTCTCGAATCTAGTAACTACTAGATAGCGAATATTCTGTTTCACAATTTGTAATCATAATACTTGCTACTGTTCATTGCTCCTCTACTTTCACGCATTCGTTACTATACACCAGTGTCAGCCACATCTTGCAGACTATTCGTTACTCTACATCGTTATCTGTGATTATAAGGAAGTATGAGTTCATATGTAGTAGTATATGTGACCATGACTTCTTGTGACTTGTGATAGAAATTCGAATTATAATTCAAATGTATCTTAATTTATTGACAGATATGAATCTAACGTTGGAATGCAAGGAAAAAGTCGTAAAATTACTTGCTAACTTAACTTAATAAACAGATTATAATGCAAAAGACCTACATTTGAGAAAACGCGCTTGAAGAACAGAAACGATAGAAAGTTTTTTTTACACTAGTATTCTTTCTTGGGGCACTGTTATGAATATTAGAAACATCTCGCCCCATTCACTTATTATATAAATCATGGCATTTCTGAAGCTGTATATTCTTCTGGAAGGATTTATACTGGAAAATTATTCATAAAAAGGTCGTCATAAATTATTGCTGGATAAATTATTTTATTATGGAATCCGGGGAAGCTGCTTTGATTTGTTGAAATCATACTTATCCAATCGACGACAATTAGTAGAAATAAACAACCTTCAACCTAAAGTGGAAACAATGACATGTGGTGTACCCCAAGGATCTATCCTTGGGCCACTCTTATTCGTAATTTATGTGAATGACTTGGAGCACAGCATATCAGCGGATATAATCAGCTTGTATGCTGATGACACTTCTCTAGTTACCAAAACCCAAACTAGACATGAGTTACTTAGCAAAAATCAGACGATAATGGAAGAAGCTGATCAATGGTTTAGGTCCAACAAACTGCTATTGAACGCTACCAAAACACAACATCTGAATTTCACACTAAACAAAATAGAACATACCAGAGCGTTAAGATTTTCGGTCTCCACATTGACAGCAAACTGAAATAGTCCGAAAATATAAATGGATTGGCGAAGAAACTAGCTGGCGCAATCTATAGCATGAACAGAATTAAAAATGTGGCTACTTATGAAGCAGTAAGATGGGCTTACTTCGCTAATTTCCATAGCGTTGCCACTTATGAAATTCAGTTTTGGGGAATGTCATCAGAAGCCAGTCGTATCTTCCACCTGCAGAAGCGAGCTATCAGAACTTCGTGTAACCTGAAAAGTACTATGTCATGCACACAGTCATTTGTAGACAACCGCATACTTACTATCAATAGAGTGCATCTTCTTACCGTTGTGAAATATATACATAGAAATCAAAGATATTTTAGTAAAAACTGTGACGCACATACTTACAATACAAGAAAGAAAGAAGATCTCAGGTTACCGTAACAATAGAGTGAATCACTGGGGTATAAAAGTGTACAACAAACTATCAGACAACATTAAATGCCTCCCGCACGATATGTTCACAAGAACAGTGAAAAGGTATTTATTAGACAATGCCTTCTACACATTGCAAGAATTTTTAGATTATATGAACTGATTCTACCTACTTTTGTGTTTGTTAGTTAATTATGTTTTACCAATTTTGTCTCTTCCTCTTATTATGATATTATTACTTCTCATATATTACTGTATTTCTTATATTTATTGACGTTTTATTGTAATTGTTATTATGATAAATATATTATTATTATCAGTGGAAATTGACAATTTTCATAGTTGACAATCAGAATTTTCACTGATGAAGACAGAAAATATCTGTCGAAACGTCTGATTTCTAAAAATAAACTTAGAAATGTCGAGATCTTTTCAAGAAAACTAAGTTACTTGATACGGTATCTTCTTTACTGATTGCCGCTAACCTAACTCAACATTGCTTATACTTATCTTAAGTTTGTACAATACTCTACCAACTGAATTAAAAATGATTTACTCATTTACATTTTTCAGAAAAAAATTATTTAAATTTCTTTGTGAACGTGAACCGTATATAATACTAATGATTTTCTTTTACTTTGAAAGTATTTTGTAGGATATGTACAAAAAAATCTATTATTGCTATTGTTATTCTACTAGGATCTAGGTGCCGGAACTTTACAATATTGCTTGTGCATGAAGAAAAGATCTAAATGCTAAGTTTAATGATATGCGAAAAAGTCTAGGCAATAATTGTACAATACAAATTGAAAAAGCAATATTTAAATAAATTCATTTTTCTCGGATGTACAAAATTGGCATTTGGAGTTTTTAACAATCCTTCAGAGAACGAAGAAGGAAACCAAGTATTTTTCGATAAATTTTGAAATATTTGCTTTAATGAACACTCCAAAAAAAAAAACCATAAAGTGTATACTATCCAAATAAATTCAAATTATTTTCCGCTCGCATCGTATTTGATCAACAGCAAATGTCATAAAACAGACACCGCCAATTCATTGTATTGATTTTAATACACTTTGTAATGCCATGAATATTATAATTTATAGTTGCGCTTAACCCCACTTTCATAAAATTAAGAGCCGGTGTACCAAGTTTAATACGCGCGCATAAAACGAACTTAAAAGATCCGATGGTCATCATGTTAGCATTTTACGGCTTCGTGCATTGCGGAGTAATCAACAATTCCACGGGCATCCGTGAGAAATATATGTATGTATGCATGCATAATGTATGTATGCACACAAACATTTCTATGTACTCTTATTGACCAGCCATTAAACCGCGGTATGTATATAAGTTTGCTTATATACATGCGTATATACGTAGATATAGTTGATCATACTCCCGGCTCGAATGGGCCAAGGATCACCAGTTTCACAGTGAATTATCTGCCTATTTGGTTAATTGCATGCCCTATCCTATAAGTACACATGTAAGAATGTGGTGAGATCTATTAAGTTGTGCAGGAATTTGCGTTTATTAACTTTCATGGTTAATAAAACAGACCTAACTTTTGTGGAAATTGTTCTACATGAATTTTAATAATTGAATAATATTTAACAATAGAAAAATAAATAATGGCAAGGGAATCTAACACCCGTATTTGTACTCCCAATTACTTTTGCTCCCCTTTTTTAACCACTCATCGGCAGCAACAGTAAAAAAATACAAAAATATACCGATCTGAACGAGCGTCCTACATTAGAAGATATCCCCGTTCGCTATTCAACAACCTTCCCTCCTTTGTGTTCGGGTCTCCACCATATTCTAACACAGTCCGCTCCGCATCAAAAGAGCAAGTCAACAAGGTGACCTGAATGCAGATCGACTCCACGTAAAATATGCAACACACAAAGTTGATTGTCGGAGAGGCCCTTTTGTAGCGAGAGACTTTGTGTTGTTTGCCCTTTTCTTTCGCCCGCTCTATACCGTTATTTTTCCTTTTCTCTCTGGGCCTCTTCCGCGTCCGTCTTTGTTCGTTCATTTCAATGGAATTTCGTATTCCGTATCGGTAATCAAACTTTATGTAATCAATCTTCATTTCGTTATGTACAAAGAGCCAACATATTGGGCTTACTTTATCTTCATGTAACCGTATTTGGACCAAAACTAA
This sequence comes from Cetonia aurata, assembly GCA_949128085.1. NCBI lineage: Eukaryota > Metazoa > Arthropoda > Insecta > Coleoptera > Scarabaeidae > Cetonia > Cetonia aurata. The sequence goes on from OX421885.1 coordinate 9,845,585, forward strand.
TTACTGTATAGCTAATGAAATTGTTACAAAATTATTTTCTCTCGAAATTTAGGATATGCCAGAAAATAGTGTTATGCACCTGTTCAATTTGATCTTATAACGTCAACCAATCATTTCCATGATGTTTTCTCTAATATAGTTACTTACCCAAAACCTTCTGCTCTGATGGTGCTTCATGGGAATGGGACAATAAAGCTATTTGGTCTGCTGCTCCAATACATCACAAATGATAATAGGAAACAAAAATCATGTAAAATTCTATCTTTCACAAAAGTATTTACAATATTGGTAGCTAGGATTATTTTAGAATTAATGCTATTATTGTTATGATCCTAGCATTTGGAATAAATTCATGTCATCTACATAGAGTTCGCTAGTATTAGCATATCTTTTTTTTTAAAAGTACGTACCTAATGTAGAAGAATTTTAATATACAGATTCTTCGAAAATATCAGTTTCTTTTTATATTACGTAATTTGAAGAATAGGATTCGTCGCTTTTAATTCAATGTGTTACCTCGTTAGTTAGGATCTGCGATCTTCTAGTTGTTGGCAAATTTCTAACTGTCCCAGTCATACTAAAACGTTTTAGTGCTTTAGTAACTGCTGAACGTGTTATAGAGGTTCTTTCGCATTGCAAATCATTAAAAGAGTGACACACTTCATCCTGGGTTCTAACACGATAGCCAAACCTGGTCATCATTAAAATTTCAACGCTCTCTCCTCCTTTTAAATGCACCTTTTCCATCCCTACAATTAGTAATTAGATGGATGCGAATTAAATGAACTTCAAGTCAACACTTACCTAGTAGATGATATACCTTTACTTTCATTAATAAATAAAAAATCAAGATATTTATGCTTATCTCCATAGTTTACCTACAAAAATTAATATCCCTCCATTTTTTACAGATAATAGTGCTAAAATCAGTGTGGACTGATTTGGAAAAAGAAGGTCTATTACAATATGTAATAAAATAATTATATTATATTATTAATATTTAAATAAAAAAAGATTAAGGGTACTTAAAATTCTTCCGTAGTAGAGGCAAACATTAGTCAGTAACCGTCCGTTTATTATAATTAAACGACTTGAAGAATAGGCCAATAGGATAAATATCTTCCTAAATGCTTTTCCTTTCTTAAATAACTAATAATGACCAAAAGAAAAAATTAAATTAAAACTAGGACTTGAACAAATCAATAGGTAGTCAACATACCAAACAATGATTGATGAAAAATACTACAACAAAATAAATACGTACAGCAGAATTATTTTCTGTTAGCGGAAACCCCGCCCCTACGCGCATTCTACGTCAGGAGTACCAAGAGGCAAGCAGAGCCTAGTTGTTGGCTGGAGTACAGTACTACAGACATATATTACAATAAAAACTGAATTTCGTATTTTGTGCAAATCGCAAAAATAGATATGTTCTCGCGTGCGAGTTATGACCTCTCTCCATTTTTCTGCAGGTGTGTCTCACTCCATTGAGCATGGCCTCTTGCTATCGCGCATCCGCCAGCAGAAAAAAATTCTACTGTAACCTAAACTTTCACAACAAGCTATCAGATGTACTCACTAGTACCGCAGCAATAATTTTTAAAGAAAAAATACATTGCAGTTGTACTAAGATTGATAATACCGCTGGCACTAAATCAATTTGTCGATTTACCGATAAATTGTCAAAATTGGAAGTAACTGTAGCTGTAAAAAATAATGAAAAAAATTATTATATAAGGCTGGAGAGTGTAAGGGTAATGTAGATTAAGTAAAATATACTTTTTGAATATTTGATGACCATCTGAAGATCGTGTGTAAAACCCCAGCGAGCATTTTCAGCATTCGGATTGTTTTGCGCCAAGTTAGATTTTTATTAAATAAAAAATGGTGGGAAAAAATGAAACTGTTTACGAACATACTGTTTAAAACGTTAACTTATAATATTATATATTATTATTAATCTTTGTATACTTACGTTTTACTTATCTAAATATTTCCATAAATTCATTATTAAATAACTTGACTTTAAAATAACTGCAAAACACGAACCGAAAAGTCTTATGAGTACCAATGTGTTCAGTATTTACCTTTTACGTTACTATTATGAAAGAAATTTACCAATAAGCTCTTCAAATACTCTAGCTGGGTAATTGGAATAAAAATATATAGTCTTACGTCACGCGCAGCTAAAGAATTAAACGTGCGACAACTACATACGCTTGCCTAAAAAAAAAAACAAGTAGAATAATCGAATTCGAATTATCAGCGAGTAACACCACAAATGACTTTATCTCTACGCTAAACACCGTTTATGTAAAATCATCGCTGTCAACATAGTTGATAGTGTAGAACGTGGGTAGCACAGTATAGATCACTAAACAATACGTTGATGTGATTTTAAGCGCAAGCTGACATACGTTAAAACGCTAACATCTCTTGTTCGAACGCGTGCATGCTTTATTGATGGTGGGAGTCTATTCAAGCGTAGTCAAAGTAGCTGGTTACCACTCCCTGATGTACTATGACGAGGCTGATTTTACCTGGTTTATTAAATTAGCTCTTATCTAAAGTGCAGATAATTTAACACAATTATACATGCAAGTCACTAGACTGTAATACGCCACCGCACGTTAAAGACCGCAGGGTGCATACGAAGACTGAAGGAAGTTTATGCTTTCGTAGTCGTACTTAATGTTAAACACGGTGTTCGTTTTAAGAACGCCTCCCAGACATTTAAAAACAAACAAACTGTCAAAATGACGATAACAATTATTCGAATTAAAAGGATATACTTAATGATATCCAAAAAAACAAAACAAGCTTGGTGAAAATTATAGCAATAAGGTTCTTTATTTGAATATATTTAATTCTGCTTTAAATTAACTGATCTTAAACAATATAAATTCGATACTGATTTAAAAGCGATCTTCCTGTAAGATATCAAAAAGTGCATAGTTGTCCTAAAGAGGTTGATAGTGTACATATACAGATGTTCCACTAAGAGACCGGCAATAACTTGGAGACTATAATAGCTGTAGTGTAGTACAAAAATTTCCTAGCTAAAGTGGCAAAGGAAAATTTAATGAAAATATTTTTAAATTCCAAAGGTACTCGCTTGGGAACGCAGTTACCAAAGTCAACAGTAAATTTTAGGTAAGCTGGCAAAAGTTCCAGAATTAATAATAATTTTAAATGTTTTATTAAAAACGTTAGTTAAGCACGCACCATTTTGGTGAAACACGTTTTGTCATATTGTAAATTATAACTCTAGTAGGCATTGCTGAATCAACCTGCTATAACTTCTGTAGTTTTCATCCGAATTAAAAAATCTTGGGTATGTTTGAAAAAGCATTCAGCGCTGCTTTTAACGATACAACTTGTACTAGCCGTTAACGTTCAAGAAATGGACCAGATGGCATTATCCCCAACTCTACGAACCTTTTCTAATTTATCTCTAAAACTTCAAATGTAACAACATGCTTTTGACGGACCAACGTAGTTGCAAAAACCGCATAGTAATACCCTTTTTCATCATCCAGATAATAACGAAGACAGCCCATTATCGATAATAATTACATGTTGACAAATAACATTTAGAAAAGAATGTTATTTGCATTTAATTACTTTCATCAATAGAATGTCCGATATCGGTACAAAGCCCTTTGAAAGGAAGTAGTAAAATTACTATTCTAAAATTGAACATCGAGCATAGATCTCTTCTTACTACTGAACCGTATTATTATTTAGATCTTACATATCCGGAAATGTGTAACGTAATATTTCATTAAACAACTTGTTCTTTGAGACTATACAAACAAAAGATCTATTTTATCCTTTCTCCGGTATTTTCATCTCCATTCAACAAATCTGACTCGATATATTTTTTTCTTGTTCTGATACACGTGCCGATATGTTCTTATTCGTTCTTCTGCATGAGGTACTCGCACGTATCTACATGCGCATTATGAACGGCAGTAAGCAATTCTAAAATAGAAACACTTTGAAATTATGTCTACTTATCTCCTTTTGTTCTAAATTTAGAAGTCTACGAGATGCTGTCATTAATAAAGATAATCATATAACGTATAATATACAATGACAGGATACACACATGCATAGAATGATATCAGCTTTATGTATACAAAAGAAATTTTGAAATATTATCGATTTAGTTATTCGGTAAGAATTCATCAACGCCAACATGTACATATTTAACCTTATACTTCATACATAGAAATTAAAAATGTGAATTAGCATCTGCGTTGTTATATTTCCCTGATTAACAACAAGCTGCGCTTTAGTGCTTTCAAAATTATTTTAAATTAGTTTCTCTCTACCTCGAAGTATAAAGTAACTTTTATAGTTAGCGTAGTTACCACTTGCTGAAGTAAATATTTTCGAATTCGCTTATTAGATTAGTTTCTGTTTATCATTTTTTCAAGAACAAAGTAATAAACTGTATAAATTGTTGATTGTTGGGTTTCAAAAGTATAACAAACCGTAGCCAGTATTTATTTTTCTAATTGTATAAATTACTAATAAATTAAAATTATAGCTTTTGATAGCTACCAGCGTATTACTTTTTACAACTATTCTACAGTAGAATTGATGGCTCGGTTTTATAATAGAGGAGCAATCTGTCTTCCCTTAAAATATAAATCTGCCCGTTTATTTACATGTACACCAAAAGACTTTGAGTTCCAGTGAATTATTGCCGTAATTCCTTAATCAAGTGGGAAGTTGTGTTTCAATGCTTCACGGAGACGGAAAGAGACCAGAAGCATAGAACTTTATGTAAGAGTTATGGGCATTTTCTCGTTGTATACTGCGTCTCAATAAAATTCTAATAAAATTTGCCCCGCATAGATGTTTCATTGCTTGTTTTTTAAACAGTAGAAAAGAATATAAAACCGCCACTGTTTAGAAACAATTTACATGACGTCCACATAAAAAGCTCAATTTTATTGCTCTTTTCTTCATTATTTTATTAGGCGTAATGTGTGAAATTCCTAAGAATAGTATGTCTGTATTATGTACTTGCATATTATTTTCCTGGATCGAAACGTGCAATTTTATTAAATTTAATAAAGATTGGATTTTATACATTTATATAAAAAAATGTAATTACAAAAATATATCGTGTGTTCACTTAAGCAATGAGGCAAATGAAAAAAACTTTTATTAATGATTTTACAGAAAAGTTTATATAAAATAAAAGTTGATGCTTCTTCAGAAATATGTTATTTAATATCCAAAGTTAGTTTAAGATGCTTAGTTTAGGTGTAAATTAAAAAAAAAGGAGATAGGTTAAATATAAACTACCTCTATTTTTAAATATATCAAAAATATTCACTAAAAAAATATTTCAAATATCTTGATATCTCCAAAGGGGAAAATTCAAAAAACACATTTTTACACTTTTCTGATGTTCCATGCCTGATGGCTTGCGTCAAAGTATTGTATTGTATACACCTATGTGAAAGTACTAATAAAATTATATTATGTTTTTTGAGAAGTGATATGGAAGTTGTCACTTTATTTATTATCTGTCGCAAAGTATATGCATATTATGGGATGCTAGATTAACTTTGCATGAAAGAGATGAACGCTTATTAGAAGAGATACTTATAAAATATGTCGTGAAGCGGCTGATATTTTTAATGCTAGATATCCAGAAAAAACTATTAGTTTTCATACAGTTTCTAGAATTTAAACGCAATTTGAAGCTTCCGCTAAATTGTAATTACTTTACCAGAAAAAAGAATGGGTCAAACGTCTACCGAATTTCGATAATTCCTTATATATATATTTCACAATATGTAATAATTGAAAACCCGACAACATCTCTAAGGAATATTGGAAGAAACTTAAATATAAGGAAAATAACTGTGAATAAAATTTTAATTAGTCATAAATATTATCTCTATAAACCAAACTAGCTTCAATCGTTAGAAGAATTGGATTACATGAATTGTTTCGAGTTTTGTTTGGAAATTCAAGGCAATGTTGAGGGAGATAGGTCGTTTTTAAGGAAGTATTTTGTTTACGAATAAAGCAACCTTTATCACAAACGGCGTAGTGTCTTCACAAAGTTGTGGGGGTGGTCATGTGAAAAACTTCCAAAATTTTATGTAAAAATCAATATTTTAAAAAATATACGTTCGTGTCGTGTAAAATTGTAAATAACAAAATTTGGGTCCGTATTTTTTTCATGAATCATCAAATTCGGAGATATTTGCGATTCCTCCAGACAGAACTGGAAAATGAAATTGATGAATTGTCACTGAATACAAGAGGGTCTTTGGTTTATACAAAATAGAGTGCGCGAGCAGGTGTATTATTTATTTAATGACAAAATTTAGATGATACTTAATATCAATAAATTCTCTCTTTGCTCGGCACACTCGCTCGATCAGAATTCAATTGATTAGTTTGCCTGAGGATGGCTAAAGAATAAAGTATATGCGAAAAAATCAAACCAGAATTTAGATTTAAAAAATAACATATAAAACACTGTGTTACGTTTAAAAGGGAAAACCCTACGTCACAAAAGTTCTACAACGATTTTTATAAGCGTACATTTATGTATTGATCTGGAAGGTCGCCAAATTGAATAGTTTCTTTCTTTTCTTGTATTCTTGTATTGTTAAATGTGAAAAAAAAAAACATTTTTCTTTTTTATAATATGTCTGATATTTTAACAAATTCAATAATCAGTAAATAATAGGATTGACTTCGATTTATTTTGGCAGATGAAGTGACAACTTCAACTTCACTTGTCAAAAAATGCCTATAATGTTATGTGTTTTTTTGGATTTCCTCCATATTTACACCTAGACTAAGCATCTCACAGTAACTTTGAGCATAAAATAATATGTTTCTATAGAAGCACCAAGTTTAATTTTACATAATTTTCTCTGTAATACTAATATACAATTTTTTTCCATTTATCTCTGTCTGGACAATTAGTGTTTAATTAGTTGTATACATTTTCTGTATCTAGTCTAGCGTGAAGGCATGAATCATTTTTTATTAGACTGTTAGCATTTATACAGTATGTCCCCGGTTCGAGGAGAGGAAATTTTTTTTTTGACTTTTGATTTCTCAGAAAATTTCATTCTTGATGATTTACTCTGCTTGTTTTCAAACCCCCAAACACAAATTACTTTTTATCTAACTCGAACGGTTCTCGAGATAATGTCATTTTTCTTCAAAATTTGGACTTTAAAAAATTTTTCATCGTAATTGTTAGAAGTAACTCTAGTAGGCGGGTTTCATTGAAAAATACAACTGACAGAAGTTGGCAAATCTAATAAGTTAGTAGAACTGTAAATTAAATCTTCGCTAATTTCAACAGTATTTATGCCATAATGTTGACTTTTCAACAAAGTATTTATCTAAGTCAATGTTACGGAATTGAGGAAGAGTGCCACCGAGTTGTTATCAGAAAATTCAACTAAAAATACCCAGAAGGTACCATTTCAAATTCCGGAGCAAAAAGACTTGGTGACCAAATTCTTTAAAACAGGCTCGGTTATAAACATTAAGGAAGTCAAAGAAGTTGTTCGATGAATACGATGCTGCTTCAGTTCTCGCCGTTCATTCCGCAATAGAAGCTCCAAAATTGTCTTTAAGGAGAAGAAAATTTTACCATTTAAACCACAATTTAGGCAAACTTTAGAAAATGGTGATGAAGCCAAACGTATGGATTTTTGTTTAGAAATGTGCTACAGAGTTTTGGAGGATTAAAATTTTCATAAGCGAATTATGTTCTCCGATGAATCAACCTTTACAACTAACGGAGTCGTTTCGTCTCAACATTACCGGTACTGGAGTGAGACGAATCCAAACTTCAGAATTTCTTGTCGCAGACAATATTTTAAAAAAGTTAATGTGTGGTGCGCGGTTTCGTACCATGGCATTATTGGCCCATATTTTTTGATCAAAATTTAAACCGTAAGTCATATTTGGAAATGTTGCAACATTTTTTAACTGATGAACTGGATGAATTGCCGTTAAACTACCGAATGGAAATGTACCAGCACGTACCCTGCTCATTATACTGGCATTGTTCGCCACTGGCTCAATACAGAGTTCCAAGATAACTGGATAGGAAGAGATGGTCCCATTTTATGGCCACCGAGAAGTCCTGATCTTACAATATTGGACTTTTATCTGTGGGGTCGTTTAAAACAAATTGTGTACAGTGAGCCACAGACAATGATGAAAAGCAATTAAAAAATAGGATACAAAATGCAGTCCAGTTCTTATCAATCTTAGAAGTAAGACGCAGTTTCAATGAATTTAGAGCTCGCATTGAAATCTGTGCAGAAAAAGGAGGAGCGTTATTTGAATAGAAAATTAATAGTTTAGCTTTTTGAGAATTTTATTTTATTTTACCATTATTTGTTAAATTTTTTAAATAAAACTTGAACCCAATTTGTATATTTTCTAGCAAGAAAATGATATTATCTCGAGAACCGTACGAGTTAAATAAAAAGTAGTTTGTGTTTTGGGGGTTTGAAAACAATGAGAGTAAATCATCAAGAGTGAAATTTTATGAGAAATCAAAAATTTTAATTTGTTCCTCTCTTAAAGTCGATTTGCGGACATACTGTATAATATCAATTGCATAATTGAACACATAATGTTTTATTGCACTAAGATCGAATATTAAATATTAAATATTTTTCGTAGCCTGCTACATTAGCATGACGTTGAACTACTTATTTATATATTTCCTAAAATATCCATCAATTCAGGCTACATACCTCCAAATATATGCCTATACAATGTTCATAGCTGTTTAATTTATTCGAAATACTAAAATAACCGACAAACCGTCTATACAATTCAGAAACAAAAACAAAAAGTCGTTATGAAATGAGATACATACGAAATGATAAAAGGGAATGAAAAATATATGTGGGAAACAAAAACAAACAAACGAACAAAATACCCAATTAATGTTAGCTTTGGGCAGCCTATGTATTTATTAATTTAGCTTTATACGAAAGCCTTTGTGAAATATTGGACTGATTATAATGAAGTGTGTAGAATCCGTGTACACCAAAACACATACAAACACATGCTCGCGAATTAATACTACCACATACAAGTGTACTGACTGCTATGCGCTGCTGTATTTGTACTGTCCATATATCCCTCGCACCGTCTCCCTCTCGCTTTGATTGTGAACCATGTATGTTTGTGTTCGTATGTATACAATAACAACTAATTTCCATGATTTCTATTGATGCGCGCCCTGTCACAAAATAATACACTGACAGCTATTAGTATGGCTAATTAGGATATGTGTGCGATTCAGCTTGGGAATGAATAGGCCAGCCAACAAACCGCCAACCACCCCTTGTAATTTGTGCACTGTTTGTAATCCAAAATTATACTATTTTAAAACTATCAATGTATTGCGTGTAAACGGAAAATATTTCGTTGAAATACGATAATGCTCAACCTAATTACTTCAGACTGTGAGAGAGGTACATTAACTTTAATGAATGAAATTGAATAAAAAAAAATGTAATGAAGTGATTTCAAAGAATTTACTGCAGTGGTTCTCGTTGACTACTAATTAGGAAAATTTGAATCTACTTCCTATAAACCAAAACAGAAGACTTCGCGACAGCACCTTAAAATCAGCATGTTGTTCGAAAGTACATACTCTACGAGGTTGCTTAAATACAAAGTTCATTGTTTAGCAGATATAATAATTATAACTCTGGTTATTAAGCATATGAATACGACAAAGGTCAAGTGTAACCAATATAATACAAGTTAATTGCCATGCAGGTTTCATAATAATAGTTGTGTTTACATTCATTGAGTCGTTCTTATCGTACACGCGAAACTAACGCAGCTGAAAATATAGCCATTATCAAATTATTCTAACGTATATTAGTTTTTGCCACTAACTGAATAAAATAAAAACTTTGTAATTGTGAAACTTGTAAGAACAATAATGAGATCCGTTAACTTTCAAAGTTTTTAATTCAACAACTGCCATTCATTGCAACGGCTGCATTACACAAAGTTACATAAATGCTGATAGTTCCATGTCGAGTAAAAAAAGAATAACTGTTTATTAAAACTAATTAATATATATTTTTATCATCGCAATAATTACAGTAATATTGCAAATGCATGACCGACAATAAGAGAGAAAATTAAATATTATTAAGGTAATTACATAAACAAACATATTAGTGTTTTAAATATGAGCGAAATACTCACTATAAAAAAAATATATGAAAGTGTAATTAGTGCAATCGTTTAACTACACCATTGAAATTAAATAAATAATAAAAGTGTGTAGTAATTTACCAAAACTTGTGATAGCTGCGTCCTTAACTTCTAAATTAATAAGTACACACAGATAAACGATTACTTGATACAAGTGATTATTACTCAAGTCAAGTAAACGGCACGTTCCAGTATACAGGGTACGACGAAATTCCAGTCAAGGTCTTAAAATGCGTTGCGGTTGTAATAATTTTTCCACTCCAAAACATTATTAATAGCTTTATAGCAATAGATAATTTTCCAAATGCATTTAAGATTTCGAAAGTCATCCCAATTTATAAAAAGGGTCAAAAAACTAATCCACATAACCAACAGACCTATCTCTATTTTGCCTGTTTTGTAAAAAAAATTTGAAACCATTTTAAAAATACAATTAACTAATCATTTAATGAAATATAAGCTAATTACCCCCCACCAGCACGGTTTTGTGAACAATAGATCTACCTCTACAGCTTTGGGAAGTGTTATTGCCATTTTATATAGTTTAAATCGAGGTCTTCAGGTAGCTTGCATTGCATGCGACCTAACTAAAGCTTTTGACCTAGTTGATCATCAAATTTTATTGAATAAACTATATACTATTGGCGTAAGAGGGCTGGCCTACGATATGTTTGCCTCGTACTTGGATTCCCGTACGCAATACATAGAAATTAAACATCTCCATGGGGATAAATATGTAAGATACCATTGTGCTGATATCATGCATAATAGCTTAGGAATACCCCAGGGATCTGTATTGGGCCCTTTGTTTTTCATTCTATATGTGAACGATCTTCCTTCGTTTTTGTCCGGTAGTGTTGCGCTGTACGCGGATGACACGACCCTAATAATTACTGGCCGAGATCGCGGCGAACTGTTAAATAATTCAAGAACTGTCTTACAACAGGTTGACTACTGGCTCTTAATGAACCTTACCCTTAATTCTGAAAAGACTAAATTAATGATATTTGGAGAAAACGAAAATGACTCCATATTAAACATCAATAGTTTTACTTCAATTCAAACCGTAAATGATTGCACTCTGCTGGGCTTAACTGTTGATGTGAAATTGAGTTGGAACTTGCATATCAATTACGTAACTTCTAAACTTAATATAGCTTTATATACATTAAGAAAAATGAAAAAAATGTGTGACATCTCTACTTTAAAGATGATATATTTTGCTCACTTTCATTCGCATTTGAGCTACGGCTTACTCTTTTGGGGCTCAAATAAAAACTTAAAAACTGTTTTACTTTTACAAAAGAAAGCAGTGCGTATTATGAATAATTTAAACTCTGTTCCAACTTGTCGAAATTCTTTTATAGATCTAGGCATTCCAACTGTATTTAATCTTTTTATCTTGGAGTCAGCTTTGTATATAAATAAAAATCTCAGTAATTTTAGAACTAATGCCGAAACACATAATTACCCTACTAGATATCCGAATTACGTTCGCGGCGATTTGGCTAAAACAAATAAATTCTATAATTCATATATTAGCATACGAACAAGGATCTATAACACTTTACCAACAGAAGTCAGGCAGGGCTCATCAGAGAAACTTAAACTTCGTCTGAAAAAGATGCCATGCTTTTTATAACATAGACGGGTTTTCTGATTTATGCGTAGACTCCGCACGTTGATTATTAATATGTACTGTGTAGTGTAAGGTTTTGATTTGTAAGGCAGAATTGGGTTTACGGAGATACACCTTCCTTCGCCTATTCATATCTGGATGCATGTTGTTGTTCTAAATACTTCTTTTTTAAACACTATATGTGTAACACAATTTATTTATTAAACTATAGAAACATGCGTTTTGGGGTGTATTGCCGGTTAGATTCAATTTTGTTTTGTTTTGTTTCCTTTTATAATTTTATAATTTTACGAAATTACTTTTACTTGTGTATCATTTATCATTCTTATCGTCTTTGAATTGTTACATGTATGTTGTATGTTGTCTGTATGTCTGTAGTATTTGACACCATGGTATAAGAATATATACTAATAAATAAAAATAAATAAATAAATATATACGCAAAGAATTTACTTTGACGAAGAAAAATAAATTCTTGAATTTTTAAGTAAATATGCACTTGATTTAAACATTCGCATACTTGGTACAAGAGAACAAGTTCCTCAAACCAAGAAAAACATAATAAATATTTCTTTAAATCCATATATTTCTTCTTACCCTTTGCTTTTGGTATGTCACCCATTTCCAAAGAGTCTGATCATTATCCGTAATATCATCTAGACCGTTACATAGCAAATTATCAGCAGGTATAACAGATGATTTTCCACTTAAATGTTTATCAAAAAGTTTAAACTACTCGCATATTATTTTTCCTCCACCAGTTGATTTTTAGTTTTTCTTTATTTAATTTGTAAGTTTGTAGGAGATTTCGATATTTCTGTTGGGATTCATCAACGGTAACTATACAATTATGTTTTTCTAAGTCTTGTTTGATACTGTCTCATAATTTAATGTTCTTACATTTGGGATGCTGGAATTCTGCTTCTCTCTGAAAACGTAAAGTAGTTAACAATTTAGCTTCCTTTGGTCCCCATTTCTTTTTTGGATTTTCTATTACGAAATCTGAGGTATTTGCTAGTTCCACTTCTGCAGCAGTTGAAGATTTTGCCATTTTAATCTTATTAAATTTTGCAATGTATTTAGTATGATCTGTAATATAAGCATTTAAGATCTCTTCAATTTCATCTGTGTTAAGGCTGCATAATACAGTTCCTCCGTCCAGTTCCAATAAAACTTCTTCCACACTGTCGTATATCTAGTCTATAAATAATCTATTTGTAATCCAAACATCAAAAATCAGCAAGGAACCATCAAGAAACGGACACGGAACGATTTAAATTACATTGAGGTTATGTTGGGTAATCTGTCTATGTATCTGTAATCTTGCTAACTATAAATCCGCAAACAGTTTTTTTGCAAAATTTTTTGAAACTGGGTTGATTTTGGTTGATGATTAGCAATTTCCACCTTATTACTGTGTTGGAAATAAAAACGCACTTTCCATTATAGTATTTCAAATACTTGGATGAAGAAAATTTTTGCTTGGTTTCAGCAATATTTCAAGTAAATAAAATATTTTATACAAAAATGTTTGATTACTTAAACCTACAACACTTTTGCTTGAACGAAGTAAATATTTACTATTTACTATTAATATAGTCAAGAAAATATTTTTATTTCAATGGAGAAATCGTTTTTCTGTGTGTGCCCTCCCTTCAAATAGAAAGAAACTGAATAGATACGTATATTTTTAATTCAGCAATTGTGCCATTTCTACAAAAATGTATTTTGAATTAAATTTAAAATTATTTTTATTGCTAACACGAGTTAGAAATTATAGCAATTATATCATTACTCTAAAGAAGCAATGGATATGTTGATATACGTAATTAAAATTTATATCAACTATTTTGCGGCATAATAAACAAATTATATTTAAAACAATTACAGTTACTTCAACATAAATAAATTTTATCTCAAAAATAGATATAAATTTTTACAATTGTATTTAATGACAAGCAATTATCATACTCAAGGGTATTTAAGGATCTTATTCCAACAATAATGATATTTATTCCGTTTACTAGTGTTATAAAAAATAACATTAATAAAATACGATGTGGTATTTTTTTATGCGTAAGTGATTTATAATTAAATTGGAGTTTTTTGTCTGCCAAGACCAGAAAACTCCAATATAATTATAACATTAAAATCGCGCTAGCATCTTGATCATTTAATTTTCATCACCTTCTTGCATACATTTACTTTTGGCGGAACTAATTTTAACTTGTACCTACTAACTGAATGATTTCGAATAAAAAAGAACCACAACATATTAATTCTATATATAAACACGGTGTGTTTTGTTTTCTGTCAAGTTCACTCAGCGGTACCAATAAATATTCTTAACGAAAGTCACGTTTTTCCCTCGACCCTCGTATTCCGCCGAAAGACTTTTTTACCACGTCATCGCTGCGTGTTTTAAAAACTGCAACTTGTCAATTGACACTCTTGTGCCCTAAAAAATTTTTAACACTTTCACCCTTTGGCGCAGACACAACATCCTCTCTCAAGTTAAGTGACGTTTTTCTCGTCTCCGTCAACGCTCTCTTTACCAACTATAACAGAAGAAAATGGTTATTATAGATGACTGTGAGAGAGAAGTCGAAGGCTGTACCGTTTATTATTTATAGTCGGATGGAAATGCATAAGAACCGGATGTTATATAATCTGTTTAAGGTATTGCGGGACACGTAGCAGTAGAGGGGCTGCCTTTTCCCTTTTCTAACCCTTAAATTATCTCACCAGCTTCTTTTTATTTATTACTAACGGATACCTAAAACACACAGAATGTGTTCCATATTGAGAAATTCTCAGCTTCGTTATTTTTGTTAAGTAAACTAAATATAGGTAAATTAAATTAAATAAGACAAAAATCAAATTTATTATGTAAATATGAGTCTGACTAAATTTCCTATCTTAAAGAAAAACCTATTAAGTTTTGTGTAGAGTGCAAGAAGGGGTTAAGACTGCACAATATCATCCAATCTAATTGTTTCCCTTAATTACTTAGTTTATAACCAGATTAACAGGCAATTTTCTTATAATCAATAATAAGATATGTTTTGTATATCTTCCAAACAAGTTTTCGAATTCAACTTATTCAAAAGAAATATGTATTTGTCAAACAACAACAAATTAATAAACAATAACCTACTAACAAATACGCTATATGTATCCATTTTTTCTTGTTGTTGATAAAAACAAATCACTTAATACAATAATTGTCGAAAAAAATGCAAATTCATTAACCAAATTATGTAACTTGACTGAAATGTAGCCATCCAAAGGAAGACCTAACGAACATATTTGCTCTATGGTATATCTTGAATCAATAAATACCATTAATATAGGGTCTACCACTAGTGTCAGAACTTTTACGGTCACTGTGGCAATACAGTATAAAGTGACAACCATGTCCATTATGCTTTGGCAAATCATTACGGGGAAATATACGATTCAACAACCGACAAAAATCATAAAATATTATGGTTAACAAGCGCGTTCGGTGTAATTTATGCAACGTTTACGGTCAACATTAGTGCACTAAATGGACCACTGAACGCACCATTCTTCGATTCGTGTAGACATTTGGACGACAGATAAAGCAACACTTGTGCGTCATCGCATCAGCAATTCAGTGCACTGAGAAAGAGAAAAAGATTTCTTTGTGGTTAATTAATATGAATTAATGTAAATAAATGATTCTTTTAAATAGTTGCAAGGAATTGTTTATTGACTTTCATTGAACAAGAACATTTCTGTATCCTGCAAAACAGGAACTTTAAATTGAAAGCAATCGAAATTGGTCGCAAAGCAAAATTTCTTTGTTGTAATAGTAAAGCACATTTGCTAGAATAACTCTATAATTACGTAAACCTACAAAGGTTTTGCGGCATGAAACATTCTATGTTATATCAGTCAATTATACTGAGAAAAAGAGTGATCGTTATAATCTACTTTATTGAGTGAATTTTCATTGACAGAAGGAAATGTTCGATTCTTATGATAAAATATTATGTATTTACTTTCTTTTGTAAGTATTTTTATTTTTGATTAAGTAATAATAAGATTCATTAGTGAAAAAAATACGTTATTATTATTATAGTAATAATTCATTTTGCATTAATCTATGGATAATATTTGTTGTAGTAACTTTTCTCGTACGTTCAATAAATAGTTTTGTTGAGAATATGAACAGGAAACGAATATACATCGGTAATTCTTTATGTAAAATTATTTACCATATACATACAATAAAATATTAAATCTTTTGTTTTAATGGCTTGTAATTAATTGCAAAAATGAACATATATCATGACCTTGATAAAAGGTATGCTTCATGATAGCTAATGCCTTCACTAAGTATATAAAGGAACTCGACCCTAATAGTATAGAATAGAAACGGTTGAAATGCATTCATTTACATTTCTATAATAATCTATATTCGTAGGCTGAATGAAAACGTTTATTATATTAAGAACAAAAATATTTCTTCTCCGTAATTATATATTTGAAACAGAATGCACCTGTTTAACCGTATTGTCTCTGTTACTCGGCATTATATTTAGAAACTTGTCAGCGCTAATTGTTCAGTGGCATTTTCGGTTCGAATTGTATTTAGGCATTTTTTTCTCTGATATTTTTATCACGTCATGGCAAGCCGTTTCTGGAATCACTACATGCGCAGAATTAAGACCTTTAGATCGGAGAATGCGTTTGGAGTTCGCGTTGCAACTGTTGGAAGCATATCTTGGGTTTTGATAAACCAACATCTTTTCTGTTAAAACACATTTTTGACTAAAATTGCAAGATTTGGGCGAATAAAAAATGGGTACAAAGCCACTTCATTCAGAAGAAGTTACTGTGTTGTGTGGTCTATGGTTTCAGGTAGCGATTTTAGTAACCGCAATTTTTGAGGTAATTAATTTGCTGCGAATGAAATCAAATTCAAATGAAATCTACTATATTTTACAGAATAAATATCGAGATGTTTTCGTTTTTACTTTATAGTTACTAATCGCGTTTTCGACTGATTGTACTAGGGCGCACTCACAATCAGTGTATCTCCATTCTACTTCAATCTTACAGATTGACATAAAATGGAGATACTCTCAGTGTGCGCTAATCCGACCAGTCGAAAACGCTGTAAGTAAGTATTAACCATTTATTGTGAAGCTCACTAGACCTCTATTTAAACGCCCATTGACATGTAAGCATGTATTTGGATGTATTTTTGTCTTATTATGATAAAAATATGCAATAAAGGATGAATGTATGGCATAAAGATATAAACAGTATTATAAAAAAATTTAGGAATATCTGGAAATTTTATGAGACGGTAACTACAATTTTGTATTTTTATAAGTTTGCTTTGTTTAAATTCTTTTTTAATCTCGAGCTATTGGCAGCTATTTATGTGTGTTAATTAGTTAGTGGAAAACACAATAAAACCAAAAACCATTAAAATGTATTGTTACTACACATTTAAACACATTTTACTTAATTCTGAGCATGACATTCATTTTGTTTTTATATCAAAAAAAAGTCTGAAATGTGAACAGTGAAAAGTTATTTACTCGTTCTACTGTAGAAGAGAATATCGAAAATACAATAGATATAAATGTCATCGTTGGGAGTTTCTAAATCGTGCCTGCTGTTATTTCTGTCCATACAAAGTTGTTCAAAAGAGGAACATTTGTTTGTTTTGTTACAGAAATACATAGATCCCCGATGCTCCACTATTAACTGGAAGAGACGCAACAGACCTAGTATATACATACATTTCTTTCTCTCATGGCGTAAGAATGTCCGTAATGAAACCTATATTACAACATTTTTCCCGTTGTTTAATATCTTTTAAGCACGTAATTATAGAAATAAAGAGAACTGTAAAACTGTAAACAAAGGTGCCGTTTCGATAATCAAAAAGGCAACTAAATTAGGCTTTTTATTCCATATCTATCCTCATATATTATCAATTTTAGGTCGTATACTTATCGTTTGTAGTTAATAAAAATCGGTTGTATTTATACGTTCCAGGAGCTAAATATTTCGTCGATTCCTATGAATATATCTCGGGATGAATTTATACAAAATATCAAAGACAACGGTTGTTATACAGTTACATTACATTAAAACGAATTTTATACGCAGATACGCAACGAAATGTGTATACATAAGTGAATACATACGTACATATATGAATGTATGTATATTTATAAATCGCGTTTAGTAAACTTGAAGGGAGTTAATAATTCTGACGGAGGGGAATAGCGTGCGATATTCTTATGCAGGAGGACAGTTTCTAAATTTACATGCTGCTGGAGCTGAATGAATGCCACAGCTGTGTCCGTCTTCGGAATACCTGCTGTTTACTTGCTCCTATGCCCGCACGCTCTCAACTTCACATGCTTCCAATGACATTCCGACACCGTCAACTTTATGCTTTATACCACTGATCAGTGTTTGGTTACCTTTTCATATGCTTCCAGAATAAAATATAATCATCCCATTATACAATACTTCTTTTCAATCTATATTTTTATATATCTACCTATCTGTAGTGAACTCAAATAACTGAAAACTGTCACACCTTTGAAGGTGTTTTAAATTACTTTTGCATTCATTTACAAATGAAACTAATTTCTTTTGAAGGAAACACTGTATGAAATGATAAGTTCTGAATTGGAGTATAAAGTCGGAAATTCAAAGTGATAAACAAAGTTCTATAGAATCCAAATAAAATAATTATTAACTTTTAAATTAACTCTTAAAGATAACAATTATTAAATTGTGATTGGATAGAACTTTGTTTATCACTTTCAATTTCCGTCTATACAAAAGAATAGATTCAAACTTCTATAAGTTGCAAACATGCAACGTTCGATAACCTGCTATCTTTTAGTTAGTTATTAACTAAAACTTAACTTAATATAGTAACCTGTTAAAGCTGGTTTTGTTTGCTTATCTTTTTCTGAGTTAAAAATTTGACTTCGATGCACAAATGCGGACCTCCAAATAAAAATAATGCATTTGTACTAAAAAGCGAATTGTTAAACGTTGTGCAAAACATGCTGCAGTGGTTCTGTATTAATCGTTAGTTAAACACATCGATGGAATATTATACTTACGCATTTGGGAACTTTAATTGCGCAGTGTTTCTTATTTCTACTCTATGAAATATTTAATGCAAGTAAATTTGCAAAATAATAGAAAATCTTCAACTTCAACTTATTAGTGTACTTATATTGTTCAAAGATTGACTATGAATTCAATAGTAGTTAAGAGTAAATTGTTCTAATCCAATCGAATTGAATCCAATTATTCGAGTTTAACGGTTATTTTTTGTTGCGTAATAATAACAAAAGGAGACAGTACTCTTACGCTTGAAGTGCCAAAGTGCAAACAACCGTTTGATACAATTAAAGGAAAAAATATACTTTTTTACGCAAAGAGTGGATCAATCTATAAGGTTCATTTAAATAGTTACTAAAATTATCTTAAGGTGAAAGCCATAATAAAAGCAGTGACGTCCTATAACATACATTTTATTTTAAATAAGTAGATATGGTAATTTATTATAAATTTTGTCCTTTAAAACTACACTTTTCAAAGTAATGTTATTATTATTAAATAATAATGAATCGGTGCGGTTGTTTTACTTTTAAAATATGTTTATCTTCAAATAGAAAAATTATATTAAGTTTATTTATTACTACATGACATTGATTTACTTAATAGAAAATGTAGCTTATAGAATAGCAGTGTTTTTATTTAAAGCTCAAAGGTAAACAATACAAGCTAAATAACGTATTTAGTTTTAAAATTATTTAGAAAAAAATTTCTTTACTATTGTCCTTTAAAAAAAAATGTTCATAAAAACTTTTAACTGTTCTAAAATTCAAAAACTTATACCAAACTGCATGATAGGGATAACAAAGGGCAACACAAGCGATGAAAGGATTCAAATAGTAACTCAAATTAATGAATTAACGTAATACAAAATTATTTATTTTATAGCTTCTTGATCTGAAGATGGGAGTAGACAGTGTGCTATCTGTCTACTCCCCTCTTTAAATTTCTTTATAACAATTTATTTCATATCGTTTGAGTTGTTATACTGCGGATGGCTTGCATTGTACGAATTTTTTAAAGCATTTTAATATTGAGTAAAATTTAGTTGTTTATTTCTTACTTTAGATGACTCCAGAAAAAGATCCATAATTGTTAAAATTTAAATCGAGCAATCGAGGGAATCAGAGAATTGGTAGACATCTCCCAATTCGCCTTATAGATCAAACAGTGTCATCAATCACTCTCTCACAGTAATTGTGAAATGAGCAGGACATCCATCGTTTCAAAAATGCATTTACCTGCAATCATTCAGGGTAAACGCTTTAATTTCTTCTACAAAGAAGGTGATCAGCATGTATTAATAACTAGTCTGGTTAATAGCAGAGACAAAAGGTACGGACAAGTTATTCTATCGTATAATTTGCGATAAATGACTAAATTTGGATTTATATCACTCCAATAGTCTGCTTTTTTAATCGATACATATCCATTCATGAGCACTCGTTAGAAAAGATAACGTTTAGATAAACGTGGTGATCACATGGAATTCTGGGTCTTATTCAGAAGCAAACGTGTAGCCGCTTAGCATCATGGTCGCAGAAGATACACAAAAACTAATGATTTTAGGCCTTATTTTAAAAGTTTTTGAATTACTTTGTCTTATAAACAATAAAATATTGCGAGGCAAACAATGATTTACGTAATTCGTGTAACAGCCGTGTATTACCGGTTTTCTTCCGGGATCAAGATAATCGTTGAGAAGCTTTGGTTCAACAGAGCTGTCTGACAAACATTCTAAATGCTTAGACTTTATTTACCCCTTTTAAACAGAAAATGCTAGATTTAAAGGGTTACATTGTGCAATAGAAAGACAACTAGGTGCCAAAATTATATTTCTTTTAATTGAAATACTTCTTATATAATAGGTGAATATGTTTGATTTCTGTATTTTTTGTCCGCTGAAGTTGGAAATAAAGATTATATTATTATTAAATACCATAGGTTTATTGATTTCCAAATATTTTTTTTTAAATTATCTCTTGCAGAACAACAATTATATAGTATATTTGTTTACTCGTGACATTCCTTGAATTAGGAACTATTGTTCGTAAGAATATGAGTTGGTGCTATTTGGGGAGTGTTTTCATCGTCTGTTGCATTTTGGAAATCCGACGTTGCGGCGATGTGTGTACTGCCGTTATCAGGGTAACTATGGTAAGGACTATTACTTGCTAATTCCATAGTTTGGCTATGGAATTGTATCCTCTCGGGTAAATTACAGTGTACTGTATATTGCAATCGTATACTGGATTCTCTGGGGGATAGTTACAAACTGTTCGGAACCTATATTTACTTATAATATGTGGAAACTTGTGTGCATGAGGGTTTTCTGCTCTGTGGTTTTTCCTTTCCTTAGAAGCTGATGGTTGAGATTTTTGTAATGCGATTCTATAGAAAGTTTCATCACATTTTTCTTGATCTTAAGAACGTCCTTTTCATTCCAAACAGTATATACCTAAACAAACAGTATATAGATACATATCTCCCGGAGAAGCCACTATACGATTGCATATACAGTAGTGTGTACTCTGTATATTACAGAAGCAAAATACACCAGAGAGAATATGTACAATTCCATAGGCCACTATGGAATTAGCAAAGCTACTCTGGTGTCAGCAGTAGAACCACTGTCAAAACGTCGGGTCTTCAAAATCCAACAGACGATCGAAACAGTCCAAACAACAACTCATATTCTTCTAACTCATCGTCAAGAATTTCGCATCATGAGTTAACTATTAATTGTATTTTACTTGGAGATTTTGCACAAAATTTTAATGTAGATGATGTATTTTTATTTACACATCTCGCAAATTAAACTTTCCTTATTTCCTGTTTAAAGCTACTGTTTTTTAATTACGAAGCTTTTTACCCCAAAATATACATTGTCGTTGATGACTGTTGAGTTATATTTCACTCACAGACTAAATATATTACATACTAAACGTTCAAGAATTTGTTATGGCTGTCATTGCTTAATTTTCAACATTCCCGTGAAAAATTACCGATACATACATCGAGCCTATTGTAACTTTATTGCGACAAGCAGGCGCACCGAAATATAAATTACGCAAGGCCGTTTCTTTATGGTTTCCCGTTAAGCTTCTGAGTGTCCTACTACAAGCTATTACAAATTTATATTTTCAAAGTAATGTATGTATGAGACAATAAATCATTGAAACCCAGTAGTTTGCAAAACCAGGTAATGGTTGCCCTATATGGCAACGCCTCTATGATAATTTTATTCAAATTGCCACTGCGTTCTAAAATTATTCTTCCCTCGATTCCCATTACGTCGTTTGATAATAAAACATTAATAATTATTTATGAGAACGAACTGCACTCAATCATATCGGAGATGCGAATTTGTCGAAGTCAATCTTTGCAGAAAAGCCATGCTGTACGAAGAAAAAGAGCTTATATTGAAATTAAAATATTTTTATCCCGTACTTGGTAATTGCTAATTGTAAAATAAATTGTTATTCCACTGACGGTTACGTGCAAAAAATAGAAAACAAGCAATGGGAATCGTGTTTACTAGTACATAGCTTTTTCAATACCTTTTTCTGCGGTTTATTAAACAGTTTTAAAATTATGAAACAATTATTCAGTAAAAGAAAAATAAATACCTACTTTTAATTCAATCAAACACATTATCTTCATAGTATTGAACCGAGTTTGTCATGCGTAAGCACTATATCAGGACTATACAGGTGTTCTTATATATCTGCCAACAAACATTATGCAAATAGCACTGGATCTGGTAAATACGTATTAAATATTTGGAATGTTTTAAACACCTGTCAGCGCAAAGCATTAATTATCAAACGCCATACTTATTGTAACCGAATACGCGTCTATGTAACTATTATACTACTTAATATGCATAGGGGCATATTTTCAATCATAGTAAGAAGGAAACACTTTTAAGCTAAATATAAATTAGAAAGTTTTCTTAATATATTCGTCGAGCGATAATTACAACTCCGGTCAATGAGTTAGTCTCAGATGTCTTTTCCGATTAAGATAAAGCCGTGAAGCTTTTTTGTTTAATTGTGGGAATTATTGAAATCAATCCAGACTATTAAAAGCTTATCTCCACCATTGATTACGTCAGCGATGCAATAAACTCCAATGACGATTATATAACAACGAAATTATCCTGTGTGCATGCTGCAATGTTCACTAATAAAATAAACGTGATGTCATTTTTGTTACGTTTTCTCGGATAATTATTGTAACAGGAATCAATGTGTTTAGAATGCTTTTCAATTAACAATTTTACATTTCACATATTGCACGAGTGATAATATGAAGAAATGATACTGTTTCTTTAGTCTGCAATTTTACGTTTTTCCAAAAACATGGTGTAATCTAATTCCCTTAACAAAACTTATAAGTATTAAAGGTAAACTACGCCTCAAAGTATCAGAAATTGAATGAAACTATTGCTTCGAAAACAATGGCCATTCTTAACCTGAACATCTAACTAAACAATTATGAAATGAATATGATTTGATAAAATTAAATGTAAAAAGTACAAAATCGACTGTTAAACGTTTTTCAATAAAAGTACAAAAAATTTAGTAGCACTGACTACCTAACTAATTCTTCAAAATATTTTACGAAGTTTCTTTAATCTCGCAGTGGTAATTAATGATAGACAAGAAAAAACTTGAGCGATCTTGGCCAAATTATGTTTATTCTA
Source organism: Cetonia aurata (assembly GCA_949128085.1). NCBI lineage: Eukaryota > Metazoa > Arthropoda > Insecta > Coleoptera > Scarabaeidae > Cetonia > Cetonia aurata. The sequence goes on from OX421885.1 coordinate 9,869,326, forward strand.
TTCCATATGTGAAGGTTCGACGACTACAATTCGTCCTTATCAAGCATTAGAGCAAATTAACATACGACCATGTAATACAAAAATGCAAATTAATACACATAATAGGATAATAATTTAAGATGAATTTGATATGGAAAAATCAGTCAAGAGTAAAACATATTAATTATCAGTTGTCTAGTAATATGGCGCATGTGCCATTTACCTTTGCTCAGATTTTTTTTTGCTATCAATAACCACCCTGTGAGATTGCTGAAATATGCGAGCACTGAGCCAAATTAACTAGAATTTCTGTAGTCTGCTTTTAATTTACAATCCGCTACATTAAATACAGTCTATACATTAAATGAACAAACTTAACTAACTATCATATGATCCAGCGACTGTATCTCTGATATACACAGAGCAAATATGTACATTACAAGCTAGACTATAGCAAAATTTTATACTGACCATAACAAATGTTATGCATACTTATTAATACAGTTAATTGTAACTATAATACAAATATAACACAATACTATTTAATACGACCAATTAAGATTTTTTTTTAATTTTATTACAACGTATTATAGCAACATTTTATACTCTTATAGTTGAAAACATCATTGTATAACTTCATAAATATATTGTGTTAGAGAAATCTCATAAAGATGGCGCTACCGCTTGTTTCACTATCTATGTATACTTATTTGATGTAAATTTGGGCTAAATCACGGTTATATCATGTTTTATCTAGCGCATAGGCCTTTTGGTATTATATAATTGGTATTACTTTATGTAGTGATTTTTTATTTAATCTGTCACGATTGCAACTTTATACTTTTAGGTGCTATTATTTTATTTGAAACGTATCTAGGGGCACCAATAACGATAAAAGAGACTGCGGTAATTGATTAAAAAGCCAAAGATTGAGCAAATAATGTATTCATTAAACGTCGTTCATATCTGCGCCGTTTCGACGCTAAAAACTTTCTTTTAATAACTAACAGGAAACATGAAACACAGTATTAAATACCAAAAAAACTATGTTCTCATGTTTTTTAATTATTTCAAATTTTTAGCTTGAAATAAACGGAAGTTTTTGGAGTCGAAACTTCGCAGACAAGAACTACGTTTAATGAATACATTATTTACTCAATATTTGGCCTTTTATTCAATTATCACACTTCAATCAAAGAAGTAGGCGTTATTTTTATCAAGATAAGAAACACTGTCAATTGAAATCATTTAAGAACTTCACCGTATTTCCCATATCGGTTTAGACATTGTTTTGTAACCCTGTTGTACGTATGTACCTATTATCCAATAGAGTTTGTAGAGTTTTAAAACTAATTATTCTTTTTCTATGAATAAGTGCTTTTTCCAAGCCAATCTACAATTAAGATATATATCAAAATATTTGCTCTTTGTCTCTCTGATTGTTATTGACAACAACAGATAGAAATGTATTTCTCCCGTTGGTAAACGTAATCTGGTCTGACTTAGTTTCAGTGATAAAGTCATCTACAAATGATTTTTTGTGACTCTAAGTTGTAATTATTTGCTTGATTTTTTTAATTCAAACTACTTCTGTTAGTAATTTTAGCCAGTAGAGAATTCATGAGTATTTATGAATATTGTTGTAGCTTTTCACAGTTGGCGTTTTCTTTGTCGGTTCTTACCCAATTTCATCTGTTATCCAGGTGGGTACATGTATTTATACTTTGTGGTTTCTTGTAACAAAATTAAAATAATGCAGGCCAATAAGAAAAATACCTAAAAGTTATTTGACAAACTTCTTTAATTATGCGCGTATACACACATAAACCCAACTCATCTGAAATATCTATTTAATCCGTTTCGTTTATTTGAAATACTTGTACCGGCTAAATATACTCACATCTTTTTTTAAACTTTATACAAGCACTTTCTCTAATTATATCTCAGCGTTTTACTAACCTAATAACGAGAAAATTAGGAAGCCGAACGTTCTGCATGTGTATATTACGTTGTCAAAAGCGTTTTGATCATTTTGTTCACCTTCCCAACACATTAGCACGTGCGTACGACGAATATTAGAATAAAAGAGATATCTTATAAAACATCGAACGGGAAATCGATACTTGCGTACGACATTCCGCAACTCACTCTTGAATATGACGCGCGATCTCACATTTAACAACGTCTATCTACGCGAGAGTGTGTCCACAACAGAACGACTAAACGTCATTGATTGGCACTGATCTGAAAATTGCGATTTTAAATAGAAAGCACACTGCGTTTTAATAGTATCTCCCGTATATATTTAGATATTTAATAGCAAAAATATCACCACTGGTCGGTTTGACGTAACCTTCAAAGTCTAAATTTAATGAGCCCTACGAAATGCTTTACATACTGCAGTAATGAAACAGGGGAATATAATAAAACAGACGGAATGAATATAGCACACGATGACTCGATCCTGAGTGGTTATAAAAACAAAGTATTTTTATATGAACGATGGTGAATGTCAATATCGCCCAAAATTAATCGTAACAATTTGTATATTGCAATTATTGAACCAGGGAATTGCCTCATTTCATTTTGTGGATATGACCGTTTGGAGTGCAATATTGCTTATGTACAATTTTTGGCGGTAAATAATATATTAGTAGGTAGATTTTCAGGAAACTACATTTTGTAAGTTTGTTATTTTTACAATCTTTTAATTTAAAATTAAAACAAGTACCTACCAACTCCTTGTTAATAGATTGCATATGGCATTCTTAAAAATCTTTATAACAGCTTCGATTAGTGCATAAAAATTGTAACCACAAATAAGTGGAATTGAAAACAATAATAATTGTTATATATTAATGATTGTTTCACGGGAATACGTTTTCTATTTTCTTAAATATTAAATCCTTGATTTCTTTTCAAAATGAATGAAATATATGATTTTCGAGTTAATCTACTCTGATAGAAATGATTCTTTAAACCAAAGAAACATTGCTTTGTTTCAAAAAATTATTTAAAAAAACCAATACTTGAGATGAATAATATTTCTTTTAAAAGAAAGAAATATTATTCATCTCAAGTATTTGTTTTTTCTTTTACTGTAAATAATAATAATAAAGAAATTTACTAAAGTACTTTACTAGTTTTTATTAGCATAAACATAATTACAAAACTGTTTTAAAAAATGTATTTGCCAAAACAATTATTACATGGTCAAAGTTAAGAATCGACTAATGCATTTTTAGGCATCTTGAAATTATACATATGTGTATTACAAAAACTAAAACTTCTAGTATGTATTTATCAGTACCTATTTACTTATTATATGTATCTGTATTTATACACCAATCACGCCATAAATGTTTATGTTTATATATAGATTCATTATATTTATGGTCATGTGCTTTTATTACACTTTGCATAATCAATTTCCGCAAAATTAACTCCCAGATAGTACTGCTGGCGCCATCTACCAGCCACCGCAGGAAGCAACGTGCATTTTATAATGTTCCGCAATTTACGTTTGTCAGTTCTAACATAAATGCTACTTGCATATGATCGATGAATTCGCCAACCAATTATTTCAGTGGCCGATACTTTGAGAAAAATGGTGCTAGATGCGTGGAACTTTATTGCTCTTCATTCACATACAAGTCGCACCGGGAATTCTGCCGCCAGGACACCGTCGCTTAATATGCGGCTGACCTAACGGTCGGTCGTCAATCGGTTGATTCGCCGCCACATGTTAGTAATCGTTTAAGTAATAGCTGTAAGTTGATTTTGTAAAACTACAGCAACAATTATGGTATTGTATTTTTGTGTGTAATGAAGGACAAAGGCATATAAACTATTTTAACCATATCGAAAACTTACAGATTCCCAAACTGGATAGTCTTGTAATATATGAATATATCCACGCTAAAGCATCTATCCTTTGTATCTATACGTTAGTTACAGCAAGTTAGGAAGATTTTCAAACTAATATGTGCAAATCACGAATGCATGAAAGTGTATTAAGTTTACTCTGTGAAAAATATAGATTTTTTAAAAAATATGTAATGTATTGTAGTGCATTTTATAGCTCCTACAAGAATAATCATATTTTAAATTACGGGATAGAATGAGCTGTATGAGTGTTTGTTAAACTCTTATATTCGAAACGGCAAGGCAAAATTATACAAATTTAGTATAGTTTCGCACATGCTAAAATAGGGTATATTGTAACTTATACCACAACTATGACGTCGATTAACGGAACGTCGATTATCCGAAACGTTAATCATCTGAACTCCTGAATTCGAGCGACTGTCACCATGGTACTCGCGTGTATGCACTGTAATTTTTAATATTTATTGACATTGTTTTTAAAAGAAATATGTTCCATTATCGGAATAGCGTTTACTTTTTAACATAATCGTTTATGTATGGAGCGCCAAATAAATTAATTAAATACACTTAGAATTAATTTATAATCTCCACCAAATACATTTTTCAATTTTTCATTTTGATTTCCTATTTCTCATGAATTTCGAATTAATAATTCTTTAACATTTTCCCGATTTACGGAATCATGGCCTCAAAATGCAAGGCTCTTGTTTGCGTAAATATAATATGTTTTGATTTTTTTCTAAAATTTCGTAGCATTAATTCACATTTAAGGTGTACTGAAAAATCGATTTGTCTTTACAATGCTCTTATTATATTTAACTAATCCGTGAATACCTCTTTACTCCAAACAGAGTTTTTATTACTAAACAGTAAGCAGGACCAACAACTGAAACCAATGAAAACTAAAGTTTATATTATACCGTGCGATCATTATTAATTGTCATTGCCGCTCTCGTAATATTATAATATATATATAAAGTTTCAGCAACATGTCGCTGATATTGTTAGAGGTTAAAACTAGAACTAGTTTTCTCACGCACACATTAAGTCATTCTGACAGTTTTGACAGATGTCAAACTTACTTCACTTTGACAAAAAGAAACAAATGCTGATATCAATTATGCAGAAAGTAGTGAAATATCAAGACAATCACTAATGATTTACCGCTTATATATTTTGCGCTTCCTTATAGAAAGAAATAACGCGAATAGAAAGTTTATCTGTTGGTCGCCCATTTAGCAAATCGTCCCGTTTGCCTTTGCCCTTCCATTTTATTTGTCACAATCAGCACACGCACAAACTAAACATCATCGAAAAATGTGAACAACTAACTAAACTAACAAACAGCAAGCAGGTGCAGTAGACTGACAGACCGGCTGTCATCTCTTCAGTAGCCGGCGACGGGTATGAAGCGCCAGTTAAACAAGGTTGCCGTGGACATTGCCGTTCCCATGGCAACCGCAGAGATCCAGCAGCCACGCCCCTAGCTTTTCACGTGAGCATTATCACGTATATTAAGAGCTATGTAAAACATCAGAACGCACTCCAAGTAGTCACAATAATGTTATATACTTGTTTACACTAAATGTCTTGATTTATTGCAAAACAAAAATGATTCTAATAGAAATCATATCCACACACATTGTGAGAGGAATAAATCCCAGATATTTTTTCAAAAAAACAGATGAAGGAAGAGCTTTACTTACTTCACCTGAATAGCGACCACTTCCCAACTTATATGTATTAATTCTTTTAATGGGTTAGGAGAGGTGCATTTTATTCATGCCATCCGACTGGTATATTTCTATTTCTAACCGCGTTTTTTATGTTTAACAACAGCAGCGTATATTAAACATGAAGTAATGAAACTTATTCACATCCTATTAGAAGCGAAGAAAACTAAAACTAAAATATGGGGCCAAAAAGAATAAAAGGTCTGATTTTTTAAACAACTAACTAGACCGCAGGATTTTTCTTTGAAATTAGGTTACGTAGTACAAGCGATCCTACAAAGATCACTTGTTTTGTTGTGCGTTTTTATTACACAAACCTACGTTCCTCTTCAACTACAACTACGGAAATGTAAGAATGAATCAAATGAAGCGATGCTTTCGTACATTTCCGAATCAACCAAAAATTAAAAATTTTTAAATCTATGGGTTCTTACATAATATGATAAACACATATGGAATAAAAACTTGATGAATTTTAGATCTACCAAACAGTTCAAATCCGTATCGCTTGCTTGTCTTTTCTGAATACACAAAGAAACTCAGTAATATGGGATATTAGAGATATAATACCGGGTATGGTGAGAACAACAAAATTTAATACCAAATACTATACGAATTTAATACAGAACTGTTAATTCCGATTATTATGATGTATAATACTATTAAATAAGGTCTTGTATTACCCCTATAAAAAAAAAGTTATTTAAAATTGATAAGTTTATTTGTTTACGATATCATTAGAGTTTATATTCAGTATATTTTTATACCAGACCCTTGTTATTACATTGGACAATACAAAACTAACATTTACTTTGCTATATATTATTTTCATTAGTCCATATTAATTTGAAATATATGAAAAGAACGGGATATTTATATGGGCTAATCAAGAGTCTCATCACTATGATTCTATAAGCCATTATCTATCACAGTACATTTTATACGATACTAAGTGTATACATCAGATAAATATTATCCAGTTATGTTACGGAACACAATTTACAATGAATAAGCATTGCAACGGTTATTAAATAAGCGGTAGCTATAACATATTTATATAGCTACACGGATTGTAGGTAGGATGGTATTTCTATATTATATAGGTATACATCTTATAATACGGTTTAATACAATCAACAAACATCTTTAATTACTGATATTAAACATATCGTAAAATATTTGTATTATAGCTCTATTAACTACATTATTACATACAAATATATTTTATTATAACCATTTTCTATAATCTAGATTGTATTATATTATACACAGTTTTCTCTGTGCATCAATTCATCGAGATGGTATGAATTCTAAAGCATTTGTGCATTTGTTTCGGGAAATACCAACAATTTTAAGTGAATTTACATTATTTGACATATTTTTCCTACTGCGAGCAACGATGATTTTCTTTATTTACGTAATTCTCACAGTCCTTATTCTCCAAAACCCTGCATGAATCCCTCTTTTCCACCCTGTTGCTTTGTCGTTTATTCGTCGAAGTTATTATGCGAATCACAAAGGCGCCTTACAAAAAATTAATTAACTATCCGTTAATTAAAAAAAGTGATTCTTTCCCAATTAAATTATTTGAGCGGCGTCGGCGGCGGCCGTCCGGGCGGTTTTTCGCATTTACTCGAGTCGATTTATGGAATGAAGTACTGCCTCGAAAGGCCGACTGAAATGAGACCGTGGAGTGTGCAACAATTGTGCGGAACAACAAACTTCCACCGCACTTGTTAAATAATGCCCACTCGAAGTCATAATGTGTGTCGTCGAGCGTGTGATTTTGTTTCTGAACGCGCTGTCCCGACATAATTGCAAAGCGCACTGCACAGCTTTCAGTCAATTGTCGTCGAACTCACCAACCGAGTCAAAGACTTGTCGATTTATTAGATGTGCGGTTTTTATTCTCACAGTTTATAATTACTCGCGGAACAAGAGCTGCACTTCCAGTCATTGCCAGAAATTTTATGCATACAAACAAAAGTACGTTCCCTTTTTTTTTCCTTTAATTCAGAATAGTTAAGCTCTATGTGTTTGCTTTCAATCCTTAACCAGTGTAAACGAGTTAACTCGCTTTGGGCATAATAAAAAATAAAAAATATAGTTATAAATATAATTAAATAAAAAATTTAATCGAAGTTAAAATTACAAAGTACTGAAATGAGGTTAAAAGAACAATCAAAATTTAATGGCTAGTTAATATACAGTTGAATACGCGGTGCTCAATAATTCAATTTGTGTAAAAATATTTATAAACAAGTTGACTTTTCGTCCACACTAATAACTATAATAATAATAATTGATGCCAACATAGCGGGAGAGGCCAAGAAACTAAAAAGGACACTACATACGGCCTTCATTGATTATCAAAAAGCATTCGATAGTGTACCCCATGATTGGCTGAACCGTATTTTGCAAATATATAAGGTGGACCCACGCATATGCAACCTGCTTGGTGTAATGGCCAAGGGGACGCGCCGAGCCCGCTTTGGTTCTGCCTTACATTAAGACCGTTAACAACGCTCCTCCGAAACTCCAGAAAGGGATATACCTTTAATGGATCCAACGTATGCATCAGCCACCTACTGTATATGGATGACCTAAAACTTTATGCCACAAACAGGAAACACCTAGATGAACTTTTAAAGATCACTACAAAATTCAGTAAAGATCTAGGAATGAACTTCGGACTAGACAAATGCAAAATACATACGATGGAGAAGGGCAAACGGCAGCAAAATGGAGCTTATGATTTGGGCGAGGGAGAAGCGATCGGCGGAATGGGAGAGCAGGAAAGATATAAATATCTGGGATACATGCAGGCCGGTATGGTTGACCATAAACTATGTAAGAAGATGCTGACGGATAAGTACTCGCACAGGCTGAACCTGGTCCTCAAAACCTAGTTAGGAGGCAGAAATAAAATGAAGGCAATAGCAACATACGCGACGCCTGTGCTAACCTACAGCTATGGCATCCTAAAGTGGACGACCACTGAACTGCAAGACCTAGATAGAATAAACAAGAAAGCCTTTACAAAGCACCGACTGCACCACCCCCGGAGTGCGGTGGAGAGGTTGCACCTGCGGAAGGCTGATGGAGGAAGAGGAGCACCCACAGCAATTGACCTGCCCGCTCGCCAGATAGATAATCTACGAACTTACTTTCTGCGCAAGAGCGAAACAAGTGTGCTGGCCGTGGGTGAGAGTGATGACAACCTTACACCTCTCAGGCTCAAAGAGAAGGACTTCTAGGCAGTGGAAGCGGAAGCCGCTAGATGTTCGTTACCCTACTATCCTCGGGGACCCTCGAGTAGATTCCAAGCCACGTTCACTTGGCTCACCAAAGGAGATCTGTACGGTGAAACGGAGAGATTTGTCTTCGCAATTCAAGATCAAGTAATCGCCACTAAATCATATAGAAAACAAATCATGAAAGACCTCAACACCCAGGATGACAGACGTAGGATGTGTGGCCAGAAAGAGGAGACAATAGACCATGTGGTGGGCGGATGCACGACACTAGTTCCAAAAGAGTATACAGACAGGCATAACAACGTCGCCAAGATACTCCACCTGAAGATCTGTGAACTATACGAACACGAAACCGACGAAAAGCTCTATTACAAATACTGGCCAATACAAGCCCATGTGGCACCAGGAAAGAGTGGAGAAAGTACCTACTATAATTGGAGCCACTGAAGAAATTCCGTACAAACTGTATCAAGGACATCGTGCGCCTACCACGGGAAATCTATAGACAATTTCAAAAGGCGGTGCTATTAAGCACATGTAGAACAGTACGTATGGTGCTCGGAAAAAATGAGACTCTGGGCTGATCGTTCAATGAGCCCCTCCCCAAAGTAATGTAGGCTTGCTCTTCGGAACCGCATGTCATTTGTCCAAATTAATTAAACCTTTTTTATTATTTTATCATATTTAGACTTATTAAATTTTGATTTTGATATAGTTGAAATAACATTTTAAATTCCGAAGTGAACAAATGTTTGTTAGATTAAATTCGAGTAAAACGTCTGTAGAAATTATAAAATAAAAATAAACATAGTTAAATAACTTCTACAGACGTTTTACACCTGATGACTACTCATAAGTCGAATCATGTAGTGTAAAGATCCTAAAACACATTGAAGATTGGATAGAACGACTTTCTCTTATTATTTTATATTAATTTATATTCACCAATCTATTTAGACATTATAGTAATAAATACATATGTATGTATATTCCGAATTGCTGCGTTACAAAATTGATATGTACTATAATAAAGTTGTAAATCAATAAAGAAAAGTATTTATTAATTTAAAAAATAGGGATAAGAAAAAGATTCATGTTAGTTATATCATCTAAATTTCTATATTTCGTTCCATGTTGACTGATAATTTCTCCAGTTCTCTTTTAAAATGGTGCAAAATACTTTTCTTTGGTCATCCAATACAATATGCACGACCAAATAGCACTCCCCTTTTGTAGGTGCAAGTTTTTTTGAGGAGGGCAAGCACTTCTATTGCAATATATAGATATTCTTGTACAGACAGAGCAACGCTCCACTCTTATGAAATAAGAGATCTAAGTACCGTGTTCGTAAATTTCCACATCGTAAAATTTACACATCACTGTGCGACGGAAATTGTAGCAACAATTTCTATTGTACGAAACTTTACAACAATATCACTGCGATACCTTATAAAGAGCAACAAAATTGTTAAAAAATATTGTAGGAGAATCTTCAGAAAAGTTTTACAATAATTTAAAACTAGTGAATATAATAAACTGGATATATGAAATGGAAATCTCGTGGAATTTTTTTTACGATTAATTGCAATTATTGTTTAGTGAAAACAATAGCAAGTGACTTGTATTTTATGCTACTTTAATATCTAGCTTATGTCAACACAAACTGTATATAAAAATCGCGCATCTTGTTGCAAAGAATGTAATGATTTTCGTCAACAATTTTGTAGAAAATTTTAATGAAAGTTGTGCTCGTCCCGATAGGTTCAGCAATTTGTTCAACCAAACTTCACAACTATTTAAAACTTTTACATTTTTTCTATGCACCCATGCCGACATATTATACTGGGATATTACGGTGCAAAAATACACAACAAAAGCAAGCTAACTATAAACTCAAACTGTCAGAATGCAATGCATTATGAGTACACGGTTGTATGACGAATTTTGGGAAAATTTAAAGCAACACTATAGAAACATGCTTCTACCATACTATGTTGATGGCTATCACCGTTTACCTAATGAGAATGTGTTTTAGTGTATGTAAATGACAAAAGATAATATAAATATTGATGTCAATGCAAATTTTCTTTTTAGAAATAACCTCTACAACTTTGTTTATAACCCAGAATACATAAGAACTTAATTTTTGCTTCGCTAGAGTGAATATTTTTCGTGTCTTGCTTTCCAAAAGTCTATGCCATAACACATAATTTAATGTATTATAAAAATATGTCTTAGCTGTTTCATAGTTGATCTATTAGATTCAGTGTTTTTATTGCAAACAAAAATAACAGAATGTTATGTCTGATAAAAAGTTTAAGTTTTGTTTGCATTCACAGTTCATATATTTGCTGAACTCGTGGTAAACAATAACCTAACACTAACTAAAACACATTTACCTTGGGATGTATTTAGCATATACAGATATTCTCAAATGTATTAGATACCTATATTTTTGGCGAATAATCGAAGTAAGGTGAGTTCAAAATAAAACTCTCAATTTAAATGCGTTATAAATAGTATTTTAATAAAGAATCTTAATAATTTGTCGCATTTCTGTAAGATTGTAATACAGTTGCAATACTTTTTTCAGTGCGTAAAAAGCTGACGTCCCAGAAACGTGAACATGCATACAAATTTAATAGATCTAGGAAAAGTATCTGTAAAAGCTGTTGTAAAATCATAAAAACGAATACTTAAACACTTAAATTAACTGCCACAGATGTAATACCAAAACACGAAATTAATGGTGGACGTGATTGAATAATTACAAAAAAATAACAATTTCATGTGCCTTTTTATTTTAGTAAACTGTATCAGGTCTTTGAAAAATCGCATTTGCCCTCGTCGACTAGTTACCACCACTATAATCTTTTTGTTGTGAGCATTCTTCTGATAACAAAAAGATTGGCTTAAATATTAAATTTTTATAATTAAGATGTTGTTAGATCTTGAACAAGTTCTTATAAAGTTGAGAACGGAATAATCATAGAGGTAAATCAAATTTGAAGATACTGTGCAACATTTGTCGTATTATAATTTAACATAAAGCCAAATGAAACAGAATTGAGAATGATGACACCAATTAATCAACCTCCTACAGACTACAACGTAGCTACACGCAACACACACACTGAATTGTAATATCTGATACAAATCACCTTTAATGCACCCGGGACTTCTGGCTTCTTACTTGATTTATCGCCGGAGATTCCGGCCCATTGCTGAAACCGCAATACGCAAACAATGCTCACGAACTAATTGAACATCGTAATAAGCGATACCAATGGTCCGGGCGGGGAAACCGCAGCACGTGTCACAAACAACGCTGAAACGTGAGCACACCCGTTCACTGTTGGCTTACCCTTTCCTTCCTTCCTTCCTCGCCACAAATGCCCCCCTCGGATTTACTCAATGCTCCGCATATTATGTTATTTTAGGATTAACAAGGGGCAATGCGGATACTTAACATCAAAGACTCTCAACCGACGTTGCAAATAAAACGTAGCAAATATTTATCCACAAACATAATCGGTTATGATCACATGCAACCATTGTGCCGGCATACATGATCCAGTAGCTAAAGAAAAGGGAATTTCAACTTGTACAAATGATATTTAGTAAGAGCAAAGAATGTTGACTTTGAATTGGTTTGAAAAGTATATAACCTACAGCAAGTAAAACAAAAAAATACCTAGTAAGTATTAATCCTCTAAATTAAACAAGCTAAATGAATAGATTATCCCACTTTAGACAAAAAAATACTGACATCTACTATATTAAGATCTTTTCACTGGCGCGAACGGTAAACGGCTTCTAATTTTATAATACAAAAAAGAATCCTCGTTATTAGACTCGATCGCCAGGGTTAGAGCAATCAATAATGCTAGCGTTCAGTATAGGCGTGAAGACATGGGTTAGCTATTGTACTTCCTCCCCTTTATATGAATTATGATTTATGAGGCATGGCGTCACAAAGCAACCACTGTTGAGGGTAATTAACTTCACATTTTGAAGCCTAAGGGGATGATCAGTTTATGCGGGACCTTATGCTTTACTACATTGCTGTGATATTTGATTTATAACCCCTGACTCTGTCGCATTTCTGCAACGGTTACAACTTTAATTGCTTGAATAGAATCGACGCAAACTTGATGTTTAATTTAATATTTAGTCATTGTACGCTATCCGCAATAACGCGAAAATAGAGACGGGAATACATCGTAACAAATAGAAGAAGAAATAAAACGAATACTTTCATAAAGACAAGAGCATCAAAGGATACGAACCAATAAAGCTTACAGCTCTCGTAGTCCGTCTATTTTCGTCACTCTGTTCTTATCTTTGTGATAGAATACCAAGCTTATTTTCCGTACCAGTGAACCCTCAGGGACTTTGTTCACTTTGTATTGGCTGTCGGAGCATCGTCGGCGGTGCTAACTCTTTTATTTTCAAAGAAATGAAACGTTGATTACAAGCGCGTATCAGATATCGACGATGGTCTTAGATTACTCTTTGATATTTCTTCCAAGGAACAACTTGCTCTTCTAAACCCATTTAATTATCATCAGTTTCATTATTCTTCGGTGAATCTCAATTTTCCTTTGCGTTATATGTTTAATCTTGTTTACATAATGTTCTGCCATATCAAAGGTCTATTCATTTTCGAAGTAACGTCTGATGTGTCATCAAACTCAATTGTGGCAATACATGAAACTCCTAAACTAACAGCTAAAATATATATCTAAAATTTTTTCTTGTATGCTGTTATGCCTTTAATGCATCTAATTTGTTGTAAATTAGTTTTGATTTTTGTGAGAACTTTCTATAAACAATTTGGTATATTTCCTCAAATCGTAGTCTTTGTTTTTATTTTCAAATTAAAATCAGCACCATCTTTCTTTTTCAGTAATAGATACCATATGTTTATTTTTATTTATTAACAAAAGATTAATGTTTAAGTATTCGATTGGCTTCTGCAACGTACTAAAAGTCCATATTAATATCGATGAATACTCCTATATAAGGGAAATAACTGAATAACAAATGTATTATATGTATAATACAAATAATTTAATTGAAATTATAAATTTGTGAAGTGCTTCATACAAACCAAGCACTTGGGAGCGCGAGACTCTTTGCAAGACAGCCTACCCACTAAAACCCCTCCAAGTGCCCTCTGCAGTATCTGGTATTATTGCCAATCTATCACCAGGTACTGCCGACTGCCACATAGCTCAGTTTCTTTTACAGGATTCTTCTACTGCAATCGATTGTGTCTATTTAATTCATCAACCTCTTTCTTTGAGATTATAGCTCTCATGTACCGTTTTCCACTTAAAGGGCCACTCTAGCATATTTGGTACCAAAGTTTCTGGTATTACACTACAACCCAGCGTCCTTTGAGACTACTTTCTGATGTCGTTCCGCTTGGTGCACTCAAAAACCCTATGTTCAGCAGTGTCAATGTCTCTACAGTATATGCATTCATCAGTAACGTCCTTGTTTATACGTTTTGCAAACGCGCGAAAAGCGCCAGTGCCTTACAAGACCTGTGCCAAGAAGTAGTCGATGCTAGCCAGTCTTGTATGTGCCCTATCCGGCGTTTTGTCCACTACTCTTTCACATCCTGCATATCCTACTTTCTCTACTATTCCACCATGGCGTTTTTCTCGGCTTGCAGTACTATTTGCTTTCTGCGCTCTTGCCTCTTCTCTTATATATACGCCGTTCCCTTGATCATCAAGCCGATCGGCGCTACTTCCACAATCAACTGCAGTGCTTCCACAGATACTATAAGCATATTTCATTACATCCCCTCCAAGGATCTGTAATGCCTTTTTTCAATTGGGAGCACCGGAAAGCATGGCACTCGCCATTGCTTGGTCCTTTAATATTAGGCATAAGTTTAGTTAGCTCAGTCACCATTACTTCAGCTTTGTTGGCAACATTCTACACATTGAGTCCAAACGAGCCTCTCTCGTCGTCGAGAGTGGTCGATAGATATCTTTTAGTTTTTGAGGGTTTTAACTCCATAGGGACAAGGTTATCCGGTTCCTTTTCCTTCTCTCCTTCATTAATAATACCTTCATCTTATCCGGCGCAAGTATCAGTCTTTGGTTCTTTATCAGCGCACTAATCTCTTCTAGCCTGGTGCTCCTCATTAAGGTGAACTCATCTGCAGCTCCCATCACGTGTGCAAGATCATCAGCAAATCCAACACATACTGCGTCCACGGTTGGCCAAAAGCCATACAACCATATAGGACATGCCACAGTGTTGATCCCAGCACGGACCCTTGCGGGACACCTGCACTCATATCCATGATAACATCCTTGCCTATGTATGTATATCCCTCTATTAGTGATATCTCAGATTTGGAACGAAACTTCAATGCAATATCACCATTAATTAACAAAAAGTACGAACTATATACTTTGCAGGCAAAGTTTGTGAATTAACCTCGGTTTAATCGTTTCAATCAAATTGTAGTTTCTATATATTTTGTCAGAAAATTGCTCGGTTTACTTAGGATTAAATACGGCAAAACTGACTGTACAGGATTATTTTACAAACAGCCAACCATATGTAATGACTAAACCGAGCGGCGAACTCCAGATATAATGTGAACTCACATACATCCTGAAAGGTATATTCACTACCATTACATATAGGTACAATATATCAACTAAAAGAGGTATATATTTTTTTCATGCAAATAAACAGCACCGATCTAGAGACTTGCTTCTACCCAGCTGGGCTGCTATTACTTTATTACCTATCTACTTATGTACATGTGTGCATTAATAAGATCGTGTAATGCATGCCACAACAACGAAACCAATTCGGTAGCGGAGTAGGCGTGTGCTCGAGCAAAACAAGTGACAATCCGGCAAAACGTCAGACCGACTTAATACCAAATGAACGAGCCTACTACGAACAATATTAGTTTTGTGAAGCTGATGCCTGGAAGAGGAACAGCGTTGCCCCTCAACCGTGTAATATCGAGCGACAACTCGCTTGCAACGTACGCACGTTACCACCTCCGGGAGCGGCGACATCCTTCTGCGTTATGTTGTTATTATTTGAATGCTCCGGGGATACATCACACAAAGTACGGATGGTAGTATTTTACTTCGCCCCGTCAGACGTTATTAATCTGACATCTGTAGTGGTCGTCGGTGGCTGAACATCTAGAAAGCCGGAGATAATTGCGTAAATACGGCGGGATATCGTCAGAAAACTTTAATTACTTTCGTATAAGAAAGTAGAAACAAAGTTCAAAGCTTTTAGAGGGGTATAGCCTTGCTAACTTAATACACAAATGAAAACTTTATCATTATTTCTTTCTAAAAATATGTACTACTTGTGTGTAACAGTATGTAGTTTTTAATTACTTTCTAAAGTTATAGTGAAAAATACCGTCCAAGATGATGTCTAAGTTTTTTAGGCGGTATGAGTAATGTATATTGAATGCCTATTATACTTTTTCAAAAATATCAACTAGAAAAATAGTTTTGACAAAAAATGATTTTTTTCGCCAAAAACTGCTTGATTATCTAATTAATATTTACTGCCAAATGTATAGAGTCAGTTGGGTAAACGTAAACTCACTTTTAAAAAATGGAAATGGGGTTTGGATACTGGGATCGGCTTCTACGATTCCAATATCCAGATAGTTTTGATTCCGTATATTCAAACTCAATCTATTGACTTTGATTTTCGATTTTTAAATGGGATTAGGAGAAGTGTTCACTACAGCCGAAGTGTTGAAAGAGCTCAAAGAAGTAGAAGAAAGAAAAGAGGAAACTTTGTTTTGATTTATTTCAAAGGAGTTATTATTATCATTATTATTTTGGCCTCGGTATTACACCATTAGCCACTTACAAACTAAAAACCTGACAATGGCCGCCAGGGTAGGTATAAGACATATTTCACACCCGGGGCCGATCGGGTGACTAAAAACAGTAGGGTAGGCCATCGGAATAGAGGATTACCCCAGGTGGATAAATATATACAAAGGATCTCAACTAGATATTAATACGGATGTTACACAAATACCTATATAACCTGTAATTTACCTCTGCTTTTTCTTGCGCTATTAAATAATTCACATTAATTGGTAGATTTAGGTTCATGTTTATAAGATCTTGAATGAGTTCATCAATTTCGTTTTTGAATTTGGGGCAACCCAATATAATATGATGTAAATCACCACACTCTTTCTCACAAAACTTACACAGATCATTGTTTAAAATTCGAATTTTGTTTAAATGAGCAGGAAACCTTCCATGTTTAAAAGATATTCTTAGAATCTGTGACAGTACCTTTCTTTTGACGATAATTTAGCTATACCAGGGACTGCTTTTGATACTCGGGAAAAGCATGTGGTAATTCGTAGGTTTATTTTCATAGGCTTTGGTATATTCCTTTTGCCAAGCTGTAAGGCGCCGTTCTTTTAAAGACTTTAAACAGGGATCAACAATTTTTCTGACATGTTTTCAAGACATGCTGCTTTAGCTAGACTATCCGCTGTTTCATTTCCCGGTATCTGTGAATGACCTTTGATCCAGATATAATGAACTAATTTTCTCCGTTGAAGATTTTGAATCCGCAAAAACAAAAAAACTTTTGTGACTCTTCAAAAACATTATTTAATATTTGAAAATTATGTTAGCTACATTACCATGAATCAAATCAAAGAGCAAAATTAGTTGATTTTTACTACTTTTTATGTAAAACTGCATCGAATCTTTAAAGAAGAAAACACGTCCTGCTTATACTTAAATTGAAATTTGTACATTTAAAGAACCTTTATTCAAGCTGAAAAAGAAATTATAATTTTAGAAGTGTACAAACCGTGTATATTTCCGGAATCGATCCTAAATATTCATCATTCTATAAATACGATATTTTTCACTATTTTAACATCCACCATTTTTGCACAAATTTTTATTTACTGATTATTTATTTATAGGTATCGTCCATGTAATTACACTCTATATTCATTTTAGAGCATTAGAAACACATGTTGAACCAGACTGCTACTAAACTTAGAACAAACCACTGTACGGATGTAATTTTCTATACTGAATCTTCTCAGAATTGTACAACACATTCTAAAAACTATATCAGTTTTATATAAAATTGTTTTGACGAAAGTTTTATTATATAAAAGTCTTTTATGGAACATAGTTATTTTCAATAATTCATTAAAGAATCAGAATAACAATTAATTATTTTCGTAGTGGATGGAGCCCTCTATATGCCAAAAACTGATATTACATCTGTTTGCTCGTTTTGAAGTTTTCATTACCGGTTTGCTAGATATTAATTGCCAGAAAATCCTATCTTTATATACAGCAATTTACTACATTTTGTAATAATTAATTTATACATATGTTTACTCTTTTCACATTCTGCAGAATTTAGTTTCGAAAATCTTTGCTATCCAGTAGAATTACACATAAGTGATAAAAATATTTTTTTTATATGTATAAATACACTTTCAAAATGTTTAATGGAATTATTGTTACAGGAGAAATATAGATTATTACAATTGTATAGGTATCTCTCTGAATTTTTTTTTTCTTCAAAACTATTGAAATATAAACTTTTCATTATATTTTAAAATAGTGTTCAAGAAAGAACTTCTCTTTGAAGAATAAATTCTATTTTTTGTTTATCTAAAACATAAGTTCTGTAAGTTGAAATATGAAATGTATCCAAAGCGAAAAAGTAAGAAAATTATCTTCAAGTTTGTTTATCACATGCCCGAGTGCATTGTTTGAAGGAACCTGTCTGAACTCAGCAAAAACTGCTTAATGTCTACTCCAATTCGTAAGGACTAAAAGAGACAGTAATCCATAATAACCAATCGCGTTCATCTTATTACGACCGTACACATAGGGTTAATCTGTTCACCGCATCATTCAAACTATTAATCGACCCCATCTTTAGTACCGATCACTCAATCTCTCCACTGAACAAAATAAACAACTGAAATATTTTAAGCTGAAAATAAAACACTGTCCTATAGTATAAATTTAAATTACTGTAATACCCTTGTTCGGTCCCACGGGGGAAAACAGAACATTTTATTTATTCATTCCCGTTCCTTTTGATTTCGGGGAAGAGCGATCTAAAAGACGGAGAGCACGATGACAGACAGACAGGCGAGCGGGCGCGCAGACGTGCACATGTAAAGTGTGTGTTATTCTATGATAGAGAAAAGAAAATGTGATAATCAGATATTCCCGGATAATATAAAGCTACCGAAATAATACGCATTAAAATCATAGAGGCGGATTACAAGTTAAGCCCTTTGAACCTTTCACGCACCACAGATTACGTAGAGGGCGTTGAAAACAAGCGAAGGGCGCGTCGTTTTCTTTGTGTTAGATATTTGTATAATACGTCGCCGCCATTGTTTGAATACATTCAATTAACGTGAAGGATGAATGAGGTTATATTCTGTCGTTAATCAGAATTCTATTATATAGGTAAGTACTAAGACTCAATTTTATACCGTCCATTTATCAATATTACCAACCATATTAAAAAATAAGTACTTTCCTACGTTTCGCCATAAATTAGGGTTAGGATGACTATATAGGCTCCTTTTACTGCAACATTTTCAGATCTATTATGATCCTCTTTTTTCCTGAAAGACGTTCTCTAATTTTTTCTTCTTAATTATACCTATCATCTCTTTTATGTAGCTATGTACCTTGGGGTTCTCAAGCCTGTCCTGTCTAGCCAACGCATTGACACATGTGATGTACCACTGCAATTTTTTCCACCGTCCTGGCAGAATCTGCAAAAAGCATCCTCTGCCAAACATATATCAGGTCCGTTGTCCTACAATCATTTTAGCAATCTTTTGGTCTTCACCCAGTATCTCCTTTCTAAATTCAAGCCTTCGTTTGCACAGATTTGGCCTAGTGACTTTTGTCACCAGTCTTTGAACTTATTGTGTAAACATGCATTGTTGAACTACTTGACATATGATAACATCAAATAAAGCATGATGTGAAGCTGACATCATTTGCCACCTAATTTCCTTTCACGCGCATGTGGGTCGTTACCCAAGCCTATGTTAATTTTCTTTGGGTACCCACTTTGTTTAGGGTATATACACTATCCAAACTAATACTTGCGGAATCAATTGCTTTAAATGTTGACTGGCTGTGAGACAATATAACGACGCTTTTACTTTTGCCGATCCTTCTTTCTCCTTTTCTACTTCTCTGGCATAATCATGCATTGCAGAAAGTTCAGTCTGCAATATTTGTGTCTTAGCCAACCGAGATACCCCTTCTGGATTTATTTCTATATATTATAATTCTTCCTTCGTTCTCTGTGTTTGAGACATCGCTTCGGCATTGATATGCTTATGGATTCAATTTTAGATTTTTTCCATTGCTTTTAATAAATATATAATTGATATGCGTAGTAAAGAATTAGGAGACTTAACTAGGCTAATGCAGCAAGAGACAAGGAACAAACGAGTAATATAGTACAATCTACTTAACTCCAAAAATAATTTGATAATTTCTTTAAAAGAGTTCTTTCCATTGCCTCCGTACAAAAGGAGACATTTTCAAGCGCATTCACAACAAACATCAACACCACGAACAAACCAAAAGCTAAGCATTCCCCATCAATCCACTTAGAAAGTGTTATACCGATATGCGTTTGGCAATAAAACCCTATAGGCTTCAATTCCTTCAAGCACCTCAAGAAGATATGCAAAGAAAATCGCATCAAGTTCTTCAATCGCCTTTCGGTGGAAATCCAAAAGATTTAGTGGAAGTACCTGCCTTATATAATAGATTGGGCCGCCTGAATACATGATCTTGATAGATGACTTGTATCGGAAGGGTGTTACATTGAACGCGCATGAACATGGTGTCGAATACGGGGTATACCTTTTGTATTCTTTAAGGCTAATCTAGTAATTCTTCGTATGAAGGCCTTATGAACGCTTTGTGTTAGGTAGTAGTAAAGTAGAGTGAAACTCCGATTACTGCGATCGAAGTTATCTATTATGACATCATTCGATACCTTTTTACACACCATGGCTATGTTAAATCTATTCCTTGTGTTGCCATTCTGAATATGGCAGGTGTTAGTACTGCTTATCTAAATTTCTTCCAGGTGTAAAGTATAGTACTGTGATGTTAGTGTTTCTTTGTCACAGAACTGATACATATTCAGTCAGTAGTTCTACAAAAAGTATTATTTCATAACTTGCTGGAACTTAGAAGTTGCTTCTTTATTCGCATTTTCTTTTTATCCGGAACGTACTTTTCTGAACACAAATAATAACTGAAATTATTCAAGCCAAAATGTTCAGAAACACCACCATTTAATAATAATAATAATAATAATAATAATATACTTTATTGTGATAACATTCACATTTTCACTATATAAAATACAATGGTCACAAATTAAAAACAGAAAAAATATAACACATAAGAGAAAAGGAAACAAACCATTTGACTCATGGAAGACAGCTTCTATCAAATTGTTTTATCAATAGATTATCGTTGTCAAGGTTGTTGTTGTGTAGGTTTGTTAGTAATCAACAATGAGGAACGATTGCACTTTGGTTCACGTGCAATTAAATAACTAGGGATAGATGTTCCACTTGGGTGCTCTGATGAGCATAGCATGCATTACTATCTTTGTTATAAAATATATTTTCACTAACGTTAGGAACAACAGATGAACGATAATCTAGCTATAAATATATCAAGTATCTACCATAACCACTATAGATCCCATTATTTTTAACTTTGTCGAGATTTGTAGGTATAGATAAAAATGAGAGAAACTATGATATAATTTGGAAAGCTTAATTGATTGATTAATTTGTAGTCAGCACATCCCTGTCAGCTTTTTTTGTCCTTATAAAAAGCATAGAATCCTCACAAAATTATTAGCAATATCTTAAGCTGTTCTCCCACGAAAAATGTTAATGGTTCATTATGTTTCTCTTTTTTTACAAATCTTCAGAAAAATACAATAAATATTTGAACTGAATTTCTTGTTTCTATATAGAAAGTAACTGATACCAAACAGTATGTAGAGCAGGTTTAAGATAGAAAATCTGTTTAACCAATAAACCACATTACAAATACCTTTGATCAAAATCTACAGATCCAGAGATGCGTTTTCATCAGTATCTGGATTTTTTGACATTTATAAAGTAGCATTACATCGCGGATACATTTACAAAGCGGTGTATTGCATGATTGGCTGGCACAATGTCTGACATTGTTTATTATCCTACAAACTCGAAACGTATTAGGGCAACTTCGACGACCGATTCCAACAAATAAACTCACGCCAAGTTTATGAACTGGGAACTGGCGGTGCATGTAGTCGAACGGCAACCGCCGGGCTGATTTATTGTGTTTACAGGAGTGACTGATGTCCCGCAATGAACAACAGTGCGGCCCCGTGTTACATAAATCCACCACGGCGCGCTTTTCTTCAAAAACAAATACGATAATGAAATTTACATCACACATTGACGGTAAATATGTACGGACAGACTGTATACATATGTAAGTAAATACATATTCTGTATCCGTGCATACCTTCATACATACATACATACAAATGCTTGTATCTTGAGGTACTTCCTGTACCTATATTTCTATCATTATTTTTTTCATGTTGCCGCTGGGACATTCACGAATAAAGATCAAGAACTTTATGAAAACGTATTTAAGAATTCTATAAGTATTTATAATAAGCAGTTCATTTTGAACAAGGGGATTAAATTAAAACAAAGTCTAAAGCAAAACCGGTTGCGTGGCTCATCGCATCGCCAGGCTTAAATGGCCTAGAAGCATCCGATAAAAGTGTCAAATTTATTAACTTGAAATTTCATTGTACTTACATTTTATAGCCCTACTTTATAGCCGAAATCTTTAACTATTTTTTTCCTAATAAAAATACTAATGTTTTGACAAATATTCAAAATGGGGACCACCATTGCCAAGGCTGTTTAGTATAGCAACAAAAGCAATATGTGAAGTTAAAACAAGATTGTCTGTCACATTCTACAACATTTTTTTGCCGAATAACTAAGTTAATTTGCTAATTTTTTTGCGTGTTATACTTTAATCTAATAAGATAAATATTTTTTCGAGACTAAAGCAAATGCCTTTGGAGCAAAACATACAATTATCACTTGCAAGAAACTCTTATAGATAATTAAACAGTACAAAAGAACTAACAATAGGTAATAATGAAAGAAAAATTAAAAAACGAAAGAAAAAAATATTAATGCTCTATTATCGATTCTTTTATACGTTTGTTAAATGTGCACAGGTTGTACTGGAATATATCGGCAAGGCACTGACGATCGTGCTTTCGCGCCAACCTCGAGGCTGGCGAATTAATGGCACTGTTAGTGTGTGAGTATAAAACATGAAAAAGATTATGATTACGAGTTGGGTATACTGGCACATTAATTTTAAAAAATCGAAGTAAGTCCGAACAGTTGATGAATTCATATACTATTTGGATGATGTGTATTTTCACAAATTTGATTCGTTAATTTGACAAGAAGAGAATTGAATTTTACAAGTTTATGCAAGAAAGTTTGCCAATTATTTTGTTGTTGCAGCTATGAAAAATAGTTAACCTTGAACTATTTTCCGTAACAACTTTGGCTAGTTGTTACATTAATATTTTTTTTTGTGATTCTTCTGAAACAACAAAATTTCAAAGCCAAAAGCCTTTCTTTCTCTTTGTTCACTCTTCATATTACATTTCTTCCTTTTTACGTTTATTATGTCTTATTTTCTGTCTATTCTACGATCTCCCGATCTCGTTATCGTTCTTTCTCCTTCTTCATTGTTTTTCATAAAAGCTTTATCAAAGGTAATTACTTCTAATTCACTGATCTGATCACCAAAATTACGAAAGGAAAGAGAGTGTGCCAGTATGCACTTTCCCCAGTACGCAAGTCTTATAGAACAAGTTCAAAACATGTCTTATTTTCGCTACAAATCAGAAACAATCCCAAGTATATGGAATGAGCAGAAAAAGATTACTACAAAGAAAAGATACGACAGAAAATGTTGCAGTTAGTGGATATCTTATTCGTGGATCAAGTTCGCGGAAGAAATTTACTCCGTTTAAGTATCATTGGAATCTGAAGTTTAAATATGTTGCACCCACTTTCTCCCAACATACAATTACCGCACTTTACAATCAAATAAAATCTGTGTGGCTTTTAGAATTTTTATTAAAATTATTGTATTTTTCTATTTAATATCTCTATAACAGCTACCATTTGTTCCAACTCCAAATTCCAAATTTGAAGAAAATCACAACTAGAATTTCTAAAAAAAATAATTTCTGGCCCATACTGAGAAAAGTGTATTTTTTGTGTATTATAAAAATACCTCCATATTATAATTGCTTTCTGTAAACGCTACTTGTAAATGAAGAAAAAAACATCTAGTTTAACAATGTTTTTGCTATAAATTCACAACTTTTACTTACAATTTATTTGAGGGACGCTCAAAAAAAAAAGATTGAAAATCAAATTATTTCTCACTAAACTGAAGAGCGGTGGAAAAATGTGGGGCACTGAAATGTATAAGCTTTATCAATACCAACTCTTTAAAAAGATAAAATTTATACCATTATGGTTATCGTATAACTTGACACATTATGGCACATAAGAATGAACTTTATTGCCAGTTAAATGCTTGTAGTACATGTACAAGACAACCGAACATACGGGAAAGTAAAAAAGCTAGATTTTCGCTCACAAAATTACTACTGAATCCCGAGACCACTCTCACACATATATTTTCAAAACATGTACTCGTATATTATCAAAATGTCTCCATAAAGTTTTTTCGGTATTTCACAAGTGTCATTTAATACATATTTTCTTGCGGACCGCGATGCCAGTATGCAACACACGAGATATTAATTTATTTGCAATTCTATATTTCGGTGCAGTTGATCTTCAATTTTTTTCTTGTCGCCGCACCTATTATTTATGCCCAGCTTGTCTTGTGTAGTGTCTCAATTTTCACCTCACGAGCGCACACCTTATAGAAACGCGCACAAGGGAGCAGAGGCACTAAATCAGTGTCGTATGCATTTGATTATGTGTGTATCAGTCGCTATAACCGGGACAGTTGGCGAAGCAAAATAACAGCGGTCAAGCTGAAATGAATGTCCGACTCCGGTCTTGATGGAGAACTTTTGTCGACATGGTGACGTTTGTATTACAGCTTTCGGAGCAAAAATGTTGCGATCGCACATACTAAATGATTCAATTGTTCGGTGCGCTCTTTCCGTCCGTCTTTTTATTCCCGTTGCCTTTTTATTGGTTTCATCGGCACGGTCGATTTAATGTTTTATTAATGGATCGATTCCAGCAGGTTAAAGACAATAACGAATTTACAAAAGGGAAGTATGTGTATAATGTCGAATGCTTTTTTTATCTAGTTTGAATTATTTATGGACAGTGATCATTTTATGATCGGAGATTGATCCTCGTTATGTGATAATGTCGATGTAATTGGGTATTATTTATACTTTCTTTATTTTCCAATGCACTTTTGTGGTAGATCTTTTTTTAACAGTTATATATAAATCAACCGAATAAGCAAAATCCGCAAACGTTTCAGTTTATTCTGAAACTGAATTTACGTATTGCGAGGTTTGCAATTATTATTATACAGAGCTGAGCAATGAAATCGCACATTTCTGAGAGTTTTCTAATTGTAAGTTTCGTTTTTGCAGTGTATGTAAACAATGATCAAAATTATTTAAGTATACAATATTTTCGAATGGAATAATTAGCTTGTGCTTTTTTACTATAGCAATGTAGTTGTCATTGCAGGAAGCTTTCGCCAGTCGAGAATTTCAAAGATTTCTCGTTAAGACTTCTTTTTTAACAAGACTTAGCAATTAGTCACTGACCATGTATTGAGATTGGCTATAAACGTTCTAAAGGACCTTTTTTCTAACATACTCCTCAGTAGAAACGCAGACGTTTATTGGTTTCCACAACCTAACCTGAGCTTTGGTAATTACATTTCATGGGATATCCCAAGTCGAAATGTCTCAAGTTCACCAGACATATTAGAATTGGATTAACCAAAAAAGTTGCGTAATAACCCCCACCTAGCCACGAAGGGTAACTGAGAATATCAGTATGAGTATCAGAGAAATATACCAAAAATATATGTTTTTTTTGCATGTCTACTAATTGCCATCTATACTCGTAATATTTTTTGGAGTCAATGAAAAACTAAACGCATTCCAAAGCAGTACAAAAACTTCATTATGCTGCCAACTTTCAACAATCAGTTTAGAAGGATGTGCTTCTATGGTATGTGGTCCTGGATTACCATATTTGATTATGTAAATATAAATTATTCGTTATACAGGGTGTCGCACGACGAATGTCAGCGATCCCTATATGGAAAACTATTCGCTAGCTCTGACTAAACCATTGTTATTAAAATTTTGTGATACAAGTTTTAAAGCGGTTACGGACCGTTTCTGTTTTCTGTTGATACAGTAGAGTGAAAGTGTCACATGTTCTTGATATTACACATTCTCCATATATAATAAATAAATTTAAAACGTCTTCATTTGTGTAGTTAAGATACGTTGACATTTTGGTTTACAAAATATTGACAGTTCTACTGTAATTGTTTTTGTGTCATCTCGGGCATCACGAACTTGCCACATTTTTTAGAATGTAAGAAAATACTTTTCTTTCAAATAACTCAAAAAAAAATTATTTTTAGGGTTGAGAAGAGACAATAGGGTATTTCATTGAAAATTTTTTACTTTTCTCAATTTTTCGGAACTAACGTTTTAATAATTTACATGCACTCCCTATATAAGGTACAATAAGTGGATTGAAGAAAATCGAAAGCATATAATATATGCTTATGAGATACCAACGTTTCTTTTTAACGGGTTGCAGATGTCACTTTTCTGCAAAGAATCGAAATATCTCGAAAACAAATGAATACAGGTATAAGAATAACTGCATAAATTTTAACTAGAATTTAAAGGGCAATTAAAAAATCTAAAAATATACGGGGTGTTCCATTTAAAATAACAAAGTAAGTATCCGTTTGCCTACTTCTGGGACACTCTGTGTAGTCAAAAATATTTTTAAGTGATGCAACATTAGATTCTATAACATTCTTGTAGAAAATAAAATAAGAAAGTTAATGTCAACGCTCTGTATAACCGAAAGTGCTAGAGATTTGTACATATTTTGCTCGATTAGGCCAAATCCATATTAGTATACACTCAAATTTTCATATCTCTCTTGTGAGTAGTTTTCCATATAAAGATCCCTGTCTTGCGACACCCTGTATATAGGTATAAGTCCTCACTCATTTAGCGATCTCTCGCTTAATTTAAACAACAATCAAACTCAAAAGTAGGCTTTCATATACTCATAAAAGCGATGGTTAAATATTGGATAAGTTGAATATTCCTGATCATTAACAAGCAAATATACAGAGGTAGTTAAAAGTATAGAGATTGCAATTTATTATCGTCAACATTCATTTTAGAAAATATTGTTGTAAAATTTTTATCACATATGAGAGTACTCGATTTTTTTTTTCTTTAATTGTTTTTAGGTTACACTTGTTCATGTAATTTTTTTAGATGGAGACTTGTAAATTTAACTCTGCGTACAATATTTTTTAAATTAGTTTGTACATCGCAGATACTCATAATTATTTGCAATAAATTTTATGATTAGGGCATATCAATAAATAAATTAAAGTAATTGTTAAAATTATCCTCTTTTGCTAATTCGACAATGATCCAATCGATTTACAAAACCCCGAAGAGAATTGTGTAAAAATTCTTTCTTGTCTTGTGGTATTTCTTGTCAAAATGTTTAAAGAAATTAAAATAAATTTCATAAACAGCAAAAATGTTATCGTCAAGAGAAACAAAAAACACACTACCGAATGTTACAGTAAAATTTCACATTACGAAAGATTACGCAGATAGGCGTAACCTAAAAATAATTGAAGAAAAGAAATTCAAGTATTCTCAACTGTAGAACTAAAGATTTTTAAAAACACAAATATACATTGATCACAATTTTCTAGAAAGTAAATCGTCATCTCCACACTTTCCGCTATCCCGGTATAGATGGCACCCCAATACATTCACAACAAATTGCCAGGAGTTTTATATTATATAATGTAGGTATATATATCACAAGAATAGATTCTGAATCTATACTTCACCGGCGATGGCAGGCAATCAGGGAAGTGACCGCAACACGGTTAAGCACTGCACGAAGCTACGGCCACTGTATCTAACTCCCGCCACCAGGGCAAATCAATGTGCGGCAACCCCTAATTATTGTAATAAGCAGACAGCGTATTGATAACACACTCTATCAACTGTGAAGCACAGAAACAATTAACTGAAGCACATGCAGTTACGGAATTAGCTAACCTTGATTGACTAGATAGACTTAGATGCAATTATGTAGTCACTTGCATATATGTATCTGCATACACACAGAAAAATAGGTATCACCAGCCATTAAGAATAGAATACCTGGCATCAAATATCTAATATTCGTGCATGTATTACTATTTATTAGAAGTTTTATAGGCCGTATTATAATAATTATAAATAATATTATAATGTTTATTATCACTATTTTTATTAACTAGCTTTCTCTGTATATAATGGGCTGGCTTCATATAAATCATTGCCGATAGAGCTTGTAATAGCTCCACTCCCTGGTAATAAGCATTACGTCATGTGTTTCTTTCAATGAAAAGAATTTTTTAATATCTTTCGAAATTGATAAGGATAATTTCATTGATTGCCTTTTTGTGATTATAGTCGACTATCTTTTTGGTACAAGCAAGAATGATCGGTATATATTACTGGGCAATGTACAGATTGCTTGTTAGATTTCCCAGGACTTTCTTTAAGAATGTTTCATATTATTCAGCAATTGAGTAGAAGTATTTTTGGGGACGCTCATTGTTGCCTACAGTAACAAAAATAATTCTTCTTCTTCTTTTCTACACGTGGTAGGTAGGCTACTGCCTATTTTCTTCCTATGCCTCTTCGGATGTAGATGTTCAGCATTCTTTCTAGCGATTTGATTACCTACCTTGATTTCTTTTTCCAACAGGGTTATTTATTTTGGCACTTTTCGCCAGTTTGCATCGCCCATCCAGCTTACGTGTTTCTTCTATCCATTTTCACACTTCTTGTATTTTGTTTTGTTATCGTAGATCTTCGCTTCTGACTGTGTTAAATAGTGTTTTCCATGAATGCTTCTTGTTAGTAAAACGAAGGTATATAAATCAGTAATAAGGCCGATAATGACATACGCAGCTGAAACAAAAGTAGATACCACCACGACATCAAATGATGCGAACAGTATGAAAATAATAAGAAGCAAAACTAATTAAACTTACATAAAGACCATGATTCCTACATGTATTTGGCAAAAAATGATTAGATCTGCTCTGATTGTAAAGTCTAACAATGAAACCTCAAAATACTTTTATGTGGATACCTACCAATGGTCTACGGTATTACTTAAAAAAGACCTTAATATTCCCTATTAAATTTCTTTTAGAGACTTTTACACTCCATAAAACGAATAAGTTGAATGGAGTCGTAACAGCGGCGTGCGGTATACGCATGTATATTTAAAGTGAACGATGAACGTTTCATTGTTTCCAAGAGGCGTTCTCCAAACATAAACAGCGAAACTTCAAAAAGACCATACATCTTCAACGACTACATTATACACCGGGATAATACAAGCGCGGCAAAACATCCGGAAAGAATAAATATTTACCTGTTTTGACTGTAATTTGTCTTTTACTCTTTAAAGGCCGAAAGAACAAAAGACTACGGAAAAAAAATGGTTTGATCCAAAAATAGGCGGGAATCTCTCATTCCTCAGTGCATAATCTCCTATTAATATACCACTAGATTTACTTTTGTAAACAAATGCGGCAGTGGGCTGCAAAATAAATCAAGAAGTGTTTATACGGATATGTTCCGACGACAATATTCACTTCATCGTGGACCTTCGGACGTTAATGGCCGCAATTACAAGCGTCAAGTAAAATATTAGCTGGTGATTGTGGGAAGCGCTAAGAATTTTTATGTCATTTTGTTTCATTTTACGATCCAAAAACAAACACTAACTAATATAAACTCATATGTATTCCAACCAGGCATGTGATTATAACCTTCATTAAAAATCCTTTTATAAATATAAATATTCAAGCGAATGTCAAAAAAGCGATAATTAAGTTATTTACTTTATAATTTATTAGAAAATTTCCAGGAATTGATTTTTAATAAAACTAGAAATTTTACTGTCAATTATGAGGTCTGTCACAGTGGCGAAGCTTATTATGGTTTCGCGCCCCCGCAATTTTAAATTTTGCGCCCTTTTTCGATACCACAACGCTAATTTAACTTTTATTGCTGCCACATGTTATCGTTTAGAAGCCTTACTAATTTATTTTATTCACTGTTTTATTTACTAGGTACATAAATAATAAAATAGTCCCATGTTATATAAATACATACTAAATTTCTGTTGTTAAGAAGTCTTTAATATTATAAAGGTATTTTGTTTTGACAATAAGTAAATACTTTTTTCATTTTAGGCTTAAATTCACTTAATTACAAAATTAAACATACATACACATAACTAACGTAACTAGGTCAAAACTAGTTAGAGACTGCAAACAATCCCTCAACTCACTGGCACAGGATCACACGGTGTCGTTGATTTGGGTGCCGGGACACGAGGATATAAAAGGCAACATAATAGCTGATGAACTAGCCAAGGAGGGCTCCAAGAGCCACTTCATAGGTCCAGAGCCCGTATGTGGAATTACAAGGGATTCTGCTAAAAGGGAGATCTGGACCTGGCTGGACAATGCAAGTACAAACAAATGGAGGACGACAGAAGGTCAACTCCAAGCTAAAGCGCTAATAGGGGATGGGGATGCCAAGTTCTCTGATAACCTACTTAGACGCAGCAAGAAAGAAGTTAAAACCATTACTGGGTTGGTAACTGGACACTGTCCCCTGAGGAAGCATCTTTGCAACACAGGCCGAGTAAGCGAACGGTGGTGCAGAAGATGTGAGCTACAGGAGGAAACGAGTTTACATGTAATCTGCACATGTGAGGAGTTGAAAACACTCCGGCAGGAACATTTCGGGAAGGCTCTATTGGAGCCCTCGAAGGTTCTCAAGTTCCCACTGGGCAAGATACTGGGCTTTATAGAGAACACCAAGCTGCTCGAGTGGAAGTAAGAGATTTAATAGGGATGGTACAATGAGCACCCAGCTCAAGTGCCTGGACTAAAGGTGTCCCCCTAACATTATGAATGAATGAATGAATGAAAACACATAACATATAGATTCAATACAAACCAGTAAAATACATAACTCAAAACATATCTTACATATCGTACTACAGTATTAGTTAATAAATAAAAAAAAATCTAGAACATCTTTCGAAAATCCCAAAATAATCTAAAACTTCTTTCTGCGAGATTTTGAGGTAGCAAAAGTATCGATAATTGAATCAAAATTATTTTTTCGAGCTGTTTCATTTTCCATACTTAAAATAGAAAGTCCACTCAGTCTTCCTTGAGACATTGTACTTCTAAGGTAGCTTTTAATCAGCTTCAATTCTGAAAATGACCTATCAGCAGGCAAAGTCATGAATAGCAGATAAGCTGTACACACGTCAGGAAAGCTGGCAGATAATGTAGAATGGTGGCAAAGAATGACTTTAGCCAGTTGTCCAATACTTTCAACGTTTATAATTTGGTGCTTCATAGCCATCCGAAAGCACTTAAGCATTTTGATAAGCGGGAAAGCTCGTCATCATTAACACTATTTAATGTTTTAGGACTAAAAACGTCGAATTTTTTTAATACTTTCTGAAAAGAATGAAATCGGTCGCCAATTTTGGAAATTAGGATATTCAATACTTTAAAATACACTTCTATTTTGAATCTCTTTTCATTGTTTTCAATTCGTTCATCTTGACTTAGTTCATCAAAGTGGGTTTTTGTCGGTCGTAGTCTCTTCTTTTCAAAATTAGGCTCTATCCTCTACGCATTTGCAAGTTCTACACCTGCATCTTTAATTTCATCAAATGAATGTCTTAATCCTGTCAATTCCTCATGAGTCCCCGCGCTTCCGCCTTTTCCTAATGACGCTTTGATTTTAAAATAATGTCTGTTAGCGACTTTATAACAATTAGAACACAAAGCATATTTTTATGGTTAATTGCAATATTGTTAACACGTTCTTTATTTTACAAAAATATTTATTTGACTCTATGGCCTATCTCTAATGGTAAATTACCATTTCTTTAAATAAAACAAACATTTATATCAACATACATAGCACAAAAGATTTAAAATTGCTTAAAAAACTTACGCGAGACACACATACCTATACTTAATAATATATATTAGTAATAATAATATATATTAGTTAAATAATACCTACAAAGGTGTATAACACGTCAATATTAACAGTTAAACTTAAAATTGTGTATAAACTAACATTCACAACATATTAAAATGCTCACAACGAAGCTTTGTATGAAAGAATTCACTAATTTCATAAAAAGTGTTGTTTTGTAAAAACTCTTTGAGTTTGTTATTAAATTTAAGAGGCGGTAAGGCTTTTAATGAATCTGGTAAGTGATTGTATATTCTAATGCATTGAAATAATGCAGTTTTTTGTATTTTTGATAGGTGTGTTGCTGGAGGAAGCAAATGGTTATGCTCAACGCCTCTGGTGTTATGACTATGCATGAGTTCATATTTTGAAAACAGGTTGTTATAGTTTACTTTTGTGAATTTAGCACATTCAAAGATATATATCTCAGGCAAAGTAAGTAACTTACGTTTACAATGGACCCACATCGAAAGTGATGATCGATGTAAACTATATTGGAAGTTTGTTACGTGTATGAGTATAATATAACATATAGGTACTCATTCGGCATATTTTTTGCGTATGAATTGTAGACATATGTACTTATTTTAAAAAAACACACTTCTCGTTTTCAAATTCTACATATATTTGTCACAAATTCTCTTGATAATGCACCCGAAGACGCCTGCGCCCCCCCCCGCAGTTGCGGACCCTGCGGGTCCTAATCTCCGCCACTGGAGTCTGCCAATTAAAAAAAGTTGTTACATTTTTTTAATACTATTATTATCCTGATCCTGTCAGATATATCACATATTTGCGTGATTGCAATTTTTTTTTTTTTTAGAAAAGTCCTCCCCCATATGTTTATTGTCCATTCCGCAAAGATATTGAAGTGTCGAAAATACGTCGCATAAAGAAATCAGCTCGGCATTCACCCAAGACTCCGTGAATTATTAATAGTTATATTCCTTTTGTGAGCGAATTTCTCGGGGTAAGATAAAAGAAAACACGTAAGTCATCCTGCCATCTCTTAACAACTCATATGATCCACCCTTGGGAACTAACAAACGTGGATTTGACGCGGTTGCGGGCAAAATCACAACACCTCTTGTTGACATACGTTCAACAGTGATGACAGCAGACTGAAAAATACGGTCGACACAACTGTGGAAATTCATATTGGTGTACCCTGTAATTGCTGCATTACATTGTGCGCACATGTAGACGCTACATTTATAGAAACATTATTTTTGCTAATTTCTGCTAATTTACATATCTACATAATACGTATTTTTTAACACTTATTAATTTATTTTGTTCTCTTTCCTGTTATATGAAAATAACATACTGTAACTTTGCCAAGGCTGTAACTACATAACTTTTTGATAAAGCGTAAGCAATCATGTGCTTGTTAGGCACTCCCGCAGAGCCCAATCTCACCCTTAGTCATCATCATGGCCCCGGAGAATGCCGGTTATCACACTTGACCGGAGTGAAATACGAACCTGCGACACCTGTGGAACCCTGAGAAACCACATCAGGCACTCGACCACCGCAGGCTCTAAGTAATAATTATAATTTGTGATTTGTGCAATCATTAACCCATCAACATTGTGAATAAAGCACTCTGATAAAAACAAAGCTGCTTTGAAACAGCGGAGGACGCTGGGCATCTATACACTTGTTGTATAGATGTCGTTGTAGTCATGTCATTCTCTTTAGCTTGCTTACGGTGCATATACCGCAGCACGGGAGAGATGTCGATTGTGCCTTGCCTATGGTACGCTGATGAGTTGCTAATAAGCACGAAACAGCGCTGTCCGTACCTGGCAGGACACAATCGACATTGACTCTGATGTGTGAAAATCTGATTTCGTTTGAAATTTAGATTCTTCGTATAGCAACATATCTACATATGTATGTAATGTTTAACAAAGATCGTTTCTTTGACTTTCTGTCAGCGAAATAGAACCATTCCGCACAAGAAGCTACGAAATGTGTGAAACACATAGTACATATTGAATATGCGATTGCATTTAAGCGCTCAATTCATTAATTTAGAGTTTAGAAGGGACTCGTAAATTGACTAAGTTGAGTATTTTTTAGTGTGTATGAAGTTTTAGATTTAATTTGACGTTTCTATTTGTGAAATGTATATACATGACCTTCTCACTTTAATTATTAATATAAAACCATATAGGTTTTAATGTATAAGCATACGGAGTAAGCAAAATCCTAATTATTAACTTCAATATGTTTCAACTGCTTCAAGACAAAGATTTTAAGATATCTATGAATGTAATAGAAAATTTGGTTACATGGTGCAATATTTAAGTTACTAAAAATAATTGCTTGAAGTTTATGTCTCTGACCAGGATGTAACACAGTTTCGTGTACGTACTCTAACAACCAACGGAACTAGATTACAAGTGACAATTAGAGTATTAAAACATTATCTACTTGTTACTTTCACTCCGGTCATAATTCTTATGAGTTTTCTTGCGCATTTATGTTATTCCTTTTAAATGTATGTACAGTAATAACGGAAATGTAGATTTTGTGCATAATTCGATACTCAGTCTGTGAATGAATGAAACTCAATTCATTGGCGTAATTTTCATAATTATTTACATATAACTTCATCACGGAGTGTAGAAAAGTAAAACAATGAAATTATAAGGATATGCCTTCATTTACAAACTCTCTCTTATTAATTGTTTAAAGCGGTGTGTTGACCCCTTACGCATTTTGCAACACCTTGTGCTGAATTATCGTACAGGTTGTCTTAGATATAGATTAATATATGTTTTAAAGAATTATTTAATAAATTGTTAAAGATTTTCATACATGCAAAGTGGGGTTGCATCTCGTGCTTCTATATTTGATTATACTTAATTGTCCAGACTTCTATTATGGTTGTATATTAACTTATATTACTCAAAATTATCTTTGGTTTCATATAGAAGTATTCCATATTTGCAAATATAAAGTTAATGAAATTTATAGTAAACTAATAGAAAGGAATTTATTTATAAATTTATTTGAAACATATAACTAATAAAATAAATTTTCTTCAACTTAAGGTTTGGTTGCTCATTCAAGAAATATCATTAACTCAAAAAACTATGGATTTCAAACAAAATTTAAAATTTTCTTATATTCTTGCATTTAAAAGATTATTTATTCACATTGAAAAGCCAAATTTTTTGGTGGAATATTTTATTGCAAGTAATCTTCTTTTAATCTAAAAACATGGATGAATTAAAATAATAAAGCAAAACATTTAGCAGATTTGACTTCAAATTATCTAAGAAGGATTGTACCAAGGGTACCACAAAATTCGAATCATCAATCATGGCATGTGTATATAGATGGCAGCACAAGATACTCATTCCAACGAATAACAGTTTTCGATATATGCCTGACGAAGATAGATTCAAAATTGATATTTCCTTCCTATTAGGACCTCTTCTCATTGGATTTGCCTCGACCCCACGGTTGTCGAGCCCAACGTGGTGACTCCTATTGTGGGGCAATGGATAAGTGTATCAAATATCTACAAATATACAATCCATTTACAACCACGTGTCCACGTCGCCTGCAGCTCGCTTTATTCAACAAATAAATGCTTTTCTAGCACAAATAAAAACGCTATTTATTATAAAATCTTATTTCTTGTATTTAAAGAATTCTTTTAATTTCTTTCAAAATTGATTGGTTTCGTGTAAAATGTGGCATTCTTTTAAGTGAGGTAAACTGTTTACTCTAATACAATTACTTTTTTGAGCGAAATAAATTTAAGACTTTTTAAAAAGTATTTCTTAACAACAAAATTGATTATTACTCTTAAATTCAAAAACTTTTAAGGCATTAATAAGAAATTTTTATATTCGTAAAGGTAAAAGTTCAAAAAGATTAATGGTAAACCTCATTTAACAGTATTCTGCTTTTTATATTTATGTCGCCAAATTCATCTGCTTACGTAATTGTATTGACATACATTCTCAGACTTATTTTCGTCCTTTTCTCTGAATTGTAAATATAATTGCATCCAGTTTAGCAGTATTCCTCTTAATACTCAAGCAAGAAAAGACACATAAATAAAAATAAATTATAAAAGAGCAAGAAACGCTTCCTATATAATTTAAGACTGAAATTCGCAGAAAATGCCGTGAAACGTTTAGATAAACTGTTATATTCATTTTTTATGGTATTACTATATCTTCTACTAGCAGTGAAGGAATTTCATATCCTGAAACATTAAAAATTATTATCAAATAAAGATCAATGACAAAATGTCGTAATTTACCAAATATGTAAATTATAAATACTGATCTATATCGCCTTACCAGAATATCTACAGTCCATCTAAGCTATGAATAAGAAATACTAATGCGAACTAATATCCAAATTATAGTTCACATAATATCCAGGTATCTACGGTATTTGAACACGGAAAACAGTTCTGTTTTATGGTCTCTAGATTACTGGCACCAAATAAATTAGTTATAATGGAAAATCTCTTCAAAATTATTCAAAGGAAATTTTTAAGAAATACGTTTTTTGCGTAGGTTTAAGGTCTTAAAACAATGAATTTACTTGGATTTTATTGGAGCATAAAATCTAAAAATAAGTTTATGAGAGTAATGGGTAATTGTACAAGGCTCTGAGGCTATTAGAAGCTAATAGAGAGGACTCGCGTTTAGGGAGTTCAGCTACCGTATCCATGTCCCGCCTAAAAGTTACAATAACAAATACCGTTATTGGGCATTAATCCCTTTTATGTGTTTTAAATAACAGCAGGGTTCGACAACAACAAGATGTGATATCGGTACGGCTTTTACTGCATAATAGCCAAAGCAAATAATTTGTTTTTATTGGGTGCTAGAACAGTTTTTTTTATTATTATTATTTTACCTTAATTATTTGTGCGTAATACTAATTAAATTAAAGCTGCATTGATATGACCCTACGCGGTTTAAGGACCCAGTATATTTAGAATCGCTACTGTTCTTATAAAATTTACGATGTATTTTAGTGTACTTTGGTAATTATCCTGCAACAAAAAAGTAACATAGGATGCGTAAGCCGCTTAATTTATTGGTCGGTTACCCGAGCGCCTCTATTTTAATGGCATGTCTGAATTCTTCGTTAATCAAGAGTAATTTTTATCCATAAATTTTCTGAAAGTTATTCAAAACACCAGACGCAAGTGTGCTTCCACGGACCACCTCTTATTTACCGTAAGCGTACGCATCCAGCTTGTCGACGGAGGTTCGTTAGGTTGGCATCGTCTTGACAGTGCCAATGACTGCAACATAACAAGCAATTTATCCATTAGCGTCAAGAAAGACTACTAATAGATTTTCCGAGAATTTTTTGTCGAAATCGATATAAATTTAAATTGATTAGATCCGCTCCTTTTGTATAATACAAGATGAATAATTGGCAATAAATAAAATGATTAAAAATAACCCCAAATGTGAATAAATTTCCATATCATAGGTAAATGTTTTACGGTTTATTTACCGTTTTATTAAACAACCATATAACGAAATGATGATCAAAATACGTTTTTTGTGCGAAATCACATTAGGAGATATTCAACAAAATAATCGTTAATTCTGAAAGGAATGTAGAAAATTCATGCGGTTCTTAAATAATAGGGAAAGATGCGTACGAAATATTCTAGCAACGATACACTTGCTTAAGTACATACAACAGAAATAAAAAGGAAGCTAAAGATTAGTTTCATTGTTTTTGTCGTATTAGTTGACACATGTATCGTTTCAAAAGGTGGTATTAAAGTGCTAGGTGATAATAACTTTTTTTATGTGAATGCGTCGAGGATATAAGAAAAGGACGTAATCCTTGCTATACTAAAAGGTATTATGGAAGCTGGCATTGTAGGCTGACGTGACAAATCCAGAGGGAATACAGACCGTGGATTATTCCTTGTCACATTCACTCTCTCTCTATTCTAGATTATTTTCTTTTTATATCCGGGAGTGTAGGGTACGTGAACATTTTGTGCTCCGCGCGACATAGTGATAATTATGAGGGTGTTGCATTGTAAGAAATTGTAAGCCTTCTCTACGAATTGGTGTCATTCTAAAGCTACATAACGCCTAGGTATAATTATACTTCAATCCGTAACTTTGCTCTTTCTGCCATTATACTCATTGCTGTGGTATTGTAACAATAAGAAGTACTTATATATTTCTTAAGCGATTATTTTCCACATCAAATGAAGTAATTGTATTTTAAAATTTTCTATAATTTGTTTTTACATTTTCGTTTTAATGAAAGCACTAACAATATTCAATGTCCATTCGAAAATATACATCGAAAGAATTGGCAATAGCATAAATGACATTCTTTTGATAATCCCGCCACACTGAATGCTTTAAAAGCAATTAGCTTTGAGTCTAGGCTGGTAAATAAGTGCTTAAATAATATTGTGCTGCAGGCTATTACAAACAAAGTCACATTGTAGGGACACAAGGGCAATTAACGGTAACGAGATGGCTTATTAACTAGCCAAATGAAAGGCCAGCAGTCACCAATATGAACTAAAACCCGCTCTGGGTGTTTCCAAAATCCAGATTGGAGGTGAGCTCCAACAATGGAAGCATAAGACAGCTATATCCGCCTGGAAACAAACCTCAGAACAACTCATAGCTAAAATGGCTTGGTCAACCGTTGGCTAAATACAAGGTGGGATAAAAGTAGTGTCAAATATGAATTGGGTGCCATTTTGTTAGAAATGACAAATATTGGGCTTTGTCTTAACGGAAAGTTATTTCAAGGTGTAAAATTAATGACATTAAGTTGAAAAATAATTTCGGTCAAATGACCACCTTCTGAGTTGATGCACGTTCTACGACATTGTTGCTCGCAAAACAATGTGGCTCCAAATTGCTGATTTCTTCTTCAATGTTGGCTTTCAAGACTTACAAGGTTTGCGGTGGTAAATGCGAAATTTTAAAAAGCCCCAAAGAAAGAAGTTCGGCGGCGTTAGATCTGGCGATCTGGCCGGCTAGTTCAAATAGCCAAAACGGAAGATTACACGGCCCGGAAATTGGTGTTTCAAAATTTCCATTATTGCCCGAGCTGTGTGAGCGGTTGCTCCGTCCTGCTGGAAACAGTAATGGTCTAATAGTATCGATTCAGCAACTTGCCGCAAAAAACAACTCGTTTAGCATCTGTCTGTAGCGCTCACCACCAGTACGGTTACAGTGGTACCGTCGGCGTCCTCATAAAAATAAGAACCAATCCTTGTTTGACTGCAAATTTTGAGGGGATGTAATGGCTCTTTGTGCATTTCATGTGGATTTTGCAAATTACTTAACTACACTTAAATTGAAATGGGCTTGCACCAGGTTTAACATAGCACGAGAGTAAGTTAACCTTATTTGACGGTCAGGTGGCTGCAATTGGTTTGGACTTTTAAAGGGAACATCTTCAGATCTTTCACCAAAATTCGACGCAAGCAACGTCTGCTCATGCCAAACTGTGCGCATTGTTGTCTCATCGATGTTTGTAGGTTCTTTCTTCGACCTCTTCGGCCACACCATCGATGTTCTCGTCTGGACGAGCAAAACGGGGCCGGCCACTTCTTGCAAAATCTCTGGTGGGCCCCGTTTGCACGAGCAAACATGGTGCAAGACGACGAGAAAAACGACGACGAAATCCACAAATCGGAAATTGGTCAAATAAGTAGAAACAATTATTCCGCGTTTTTCAGGTATGTATCGGTCCATTACTTGTCGTCAACTAATTCTTTATCTGGCTACAACATAAAATGTTAAAGCACCTAGGACTAACAAAAACTTATTCAGACTCAACAAACCGGAGGTAAGGCTACCCACTGGCCTGCTCATCGGACATTACCCTCCGAGATACTATCTCAAAGAGATGTGAAAATATTTTCCGAAGTGATGAAAATGGCAGTACCAAGAAAACCTTCAGCGTTTAGGCGCTGTAATGAAATGTAATACAATGTGGTATTTTCTTATCCGTCAATAAGTGATTTATAATTACATTGGAGTTGCTTGGTCTTAACGGGCTGTCCTCTAAGACAAGGAAACTCCAATTTAATTATAAAGTTTAATAGTATTGCTGATTGCAGTCATGTTAATTTTATTACAACTAATACTTTGGTATTAACACTGCTGCTATAACTTTTACATACTTAGACACAAATTTTATAAAATAAAAGATTTATTAAAATACATACATATAAGTGAATAAGATTTTTTTTATGCGATAAGGGAAGGAATGTCTTCAATTTATATTTAAAACAATAACACAAACACTACGGGTAATGTACAAATTAAGCGAGAACGACTAATCTGACTGTGTTCGCATACGCAAATCGCCCGTCTATAAAGTACATTGTTGCCAAATATGTAAAACATTACCTTCTAGAATGTATTTTCTTCTCAGTATTTCACAGATGGCGTCATATAACAACTCTACTGAAATAACATTTTTCTAAATAATTTTTTTTTATTTTATATTTTGTTTTTATAAAACTGTATACACTTGGTGTAAAGCCGGATTAAATTAAAACCATTATCTAATTTTGTTTTAAAAATCAGCGTTCATTTCACAAAGTTATATTTCATTTAACGACGTTTCGTGCAAAAACCAGTGTTTAATATTCGATATTAATTACATAAAATGGAATTTTAGAACTATTGAAATTTATGCAACCA
The DNA here is from genome assembly GCA_949128085.1 of Cetonia aurata. Classification (NCBI taxonomy): domain Eukaryota; kingdom Metazoa; phylum Arthropoda; class Insecta; order Coleoptera; family Scarabaeidae; genus Cetonia; species Cetonia aurata. Next base: position 9,910,405 of record OX421885.1, read on the forward strand.
ACCGTACATCGCTAAGCCTCTCAAATGCTTTCAGCTTAATTCAATGCTCACAAAACATTTATCTGCAGGAATGTTCACATAATTTGTGGGCGTACCGCCATTTAAAACGTTATAAAATACTAAACAAAAGCAATGAATTGGAATATTACCACCTAATTCCATTCCAAAGAACAAGGATAGCATTTTTTTATGCTACTTGGCGAAAGTACGGTCAAATAAAAGATCCCCGCTTCTCTTAAAGCACAGTTTATCGTTAAAAGCCAGTGGAAAACATCCAGTTACACAACAAAAGCCATAAAAACCTCAGATATACCACGAAAATAACCAATGCTAGGGTAAACTCGACCGAACATTAGAAAATAATAAACCTCGGTGTTGATATACACTAGCGAAATAAACACCCGTGTATTGAAGCTATTCACACGGCCAGAAGGTCCGCGTCCGAAACTGACAATAAAATTATTATAGAAAGCCGTAAAAATATAATAACAAATGAACTCGAGCAGCGCATAAACAAAACGTGGAAACAGAAACGGAAATAATAAAAGCACGCCCACCAAAAAGCACCCAGATGATAATTATAAAGTGTATAAATGCGGACTAGATGATTTATAGGACAGTAAAATTTTCGGATTCCGATTTAAAGAAAACAGTAACTGTTCTAGCACAGATAGATAATACACAGAGTAATGGACGGGAACGCACACCCGCATACACTAGCACGTATTTCTCTAAGGCCGTTTTATGCATTTGTTTATATAGTCTTACTTCTACGATCTCTGTATACGTTCCAATATTATTCAGATTATGAAACCGCATACTGCTAGCCGCATTCATAACTGTTTAATGAAGCCATTTAGATCCGCACGATTATAAATCATTCGGACTGGTTTCGTTCAACGATACAATATATTACCACTATATGGGGAACTAATGTTTAATTTAAATGGAATAACAATTGCGACATACACGATTTCAACGTTTTACTGCTGGTGTAAGGCATTTAATCTTGTTCACCTGTCAACATTGCTTTGATTTCATATCTCTGCTTATGAGCCCCACACTTCCTATCAACAAATACGTAGTTTCGTGTATGTAGACAGAGTAAATACATATATGAAAGCATCTGTCAAACGAACTTGATTACTGTATTGTAAAATATTGAATTGAGTGTTCTAGGGGCATGCGCAACGCAGTTAAGTCATTACCTAGTTGGCAACACCGCACATCTCATGTGATTATAGTAAATGGACGTGACCAATATATTTCCTATATTTAAATAAAGATTTCTTATCGAAGCTACTACCACTTTTACTGCACTATTATTTAATCCAATATTTTCGGGAAACTAAAAATTATTGCTAAATATTAGTATGATCGAACACAGGATATAAATAACCGCACGAAATAATTACCTACAAATTTATCTTCTTTTTTTTTAATTTCTTTTTTCGGCAGCCTTGTCACTCCTAAATTAACTCCATCCTGAAATAAACCCGTTACATAAAAAAACCGACTGGAAGGAACAAGCAACCTGGTAACGACAATAAAAAAAAAAACCGCCTTTTTCATTGTGTACAACTTTAAATCACTGTGACGGTTGTAGAAATGCGCGGACTTCTCCTGTCTTGTACGCCATTTGTTTTCCACACTTGTTGAACATCAGCGTTCATAATATAATTTCAAACAATAGGGGATTGTTTTAGAACCGTAAAGGATCTGTTTTAAATCAAGTAGGCTGCGCAGATATCTTTGTTCTTACTATAAAGATACCGCCCTATTTCCGACATCATCACATATGTTAAACAGATGCAAGGAACCGATGGTTAGTAAATAGAAAAGACAGAGGGGTATATTTACAATGGGTAGTAGTTTTTATTTCCGTTACCGTAATAGAATACATAGTTATTCCATGTTTGTTTTAAAATACATTTCTACGTTGAATAAACCTAATCTAATTATTTATGATATACATATATATATAAAATTATGTCTCTACTCTGAATTTCAGAAATATATCTATTCATTTTTCTTACATTTCCTTTTATACTTATATTCTATGTTAAATCTCATTGTACAGGCATTATTAAACACGCACGTAGAATATGCCAAACCTGGATATCTCCCCTATCTATAAGAGGTGTATTGTATGGCGAAAGGTAACACAACTACCTTTTCGAAGTCCCGACAACGTCCAGAGCGCTGCTGCTTTACGCTAATATGTCCGCAAACAGTCGACAGTTTTAAACAAATGAAAGCATGCTTTCAATGCGCATTCAAAGCTTTTTTGTGGTCTTTTGATCCACAGTGGGAATACATTTATTTCGAGGACAGCATTAGCTTTATTAGCTGCTGGCGAGTATGCGTTTTTAAGCACGATATTCTATACTGTGTTCATCTCTGTTTCACCCTCGTTGTACTATCAAGCGAAACATAATTACGCGGATCCCATTGTAGTTTACTAAAACATTTAAATTGACATAATGCGCTAATCAATAAATGATCACACTCGGTATGTATAATAATGAAAATTTTTAATTACAAAATGAAACTATTTATGTCTATATTCAATCTAAAAATCCTATGGGCATATAATTTGAACGACCGGAGATCGATTTACGTTTTTGTACCTAATAATAGTTTTTATAATTATAGCCTTCCTTTATAATTGTTTTCATCTACATAGTTAAAGTTAATTTAATATCAAATAGCTCAAACGACAACTATTAATTAAAATAGTTTATTGTCAACTTAAGTAATTTATTTAAAAGTTTTCTATCCTTATTTATATACTATATGTTGTTTCACACTTTTTAGCCAAACATTCTAAATCTTAAAGCTTTCTAGTCTTGCTTGCTCGTTGAGAAATACATTTATATTTGATGAACACTTTCATTTTTTGAAAGGATGTCGTTCGTGTAGTCTAATTTGTGACCATTAGTCAGAAATGTTACCTCAAATATATCCAATATTTGTAATCTATATTTCCAAAAGTAGTTGATTGTACCATTTAATTCAGTACATCAAAGTAATTTTTTTACCGACTTAGGTAGGTATTTTTATTTCTATTTTAACTACAGAACTCTCTTGATCGCAGTTTAATTGATATTGTTGAAATAAATAGGAATAATAAATAAATAAAATAAAATTTATTTAATATGGTTTCTTAATTTGTTAGGATATCGTTTATGATATTTCCACTTTATTCGTTTCCTATGTAAGCTTCACTAGCATTCTATGAAAGTGCATACATACCGGCTTATAAAATTCTTTGTTCCCATATTTAATTATCAGTGACTATTAATCTCCTCATATCCTCCTAGCCTCATATCTGGATCAAAACACGTGACAAGTAACCTGTGTGAAGTTAGCCCCACATTTATAAAATGTAGATAAACTAATTAGAGTTCCAGTTGCCCCCCGAAGAGTTCTAGAGTTCTCAATCGATTATAAAAATAGTTCTAGCATTTTAAGTAGTCAAAACGATATTTAAAAAAATGGGGTGCCAACTTCACACCATCTGTAACTTTCATGAGCTAGAACTCTGCAATTTCCATTGAGTCATAAGGATAATTTATGGAACTCTTTGGGGGGCTATCAGAACTCTAAAAAAAACTCAGCGATTTTTCAAAAAAAAAAAAATTTCAGGAATTTTTTGCGCCAATGAAAATAGAACGAACCAGAACTCTGTTATTTCCACCCGAATCTCTTCGAGTCGTAAGAATAATTTATAGAACTCTTTGGGGGGCTACCGGAACTCTAAAAAAACACAGCGATTTTTCAAAAAAAAAAAAACAGGAATTTTCTGCGTCAATGAAAATAAAAAGAGCCAGAACTCTGTTATTTCCATCTGAATCTCTTCGAGTCGTAAGGATGATTTATAGAACTCTTTAGGGGGCTACCGGAACTCTAAAAAACTCAGCGATTAAAAAAAAATAGGAATTTTCTAGAATTTATAGAACTGTTTGTGGGGCTACCAGAATTCTAAAAAAATTCAGCTGTTAAAAAAAACCTTAGATTTCTTCATATATGTTGTATATATACAAGAATGTGAGGACATACCTCTTGTTTCACGGTTGCAACAGATCTCTTGGGACTCAAGTCATCATATCTATACCAACTGAGTCCCGTATAAGTATAAGCGACATAATGACCGTCACTATACGCTTTGCCGTATTTTTTATAGGAAACGATGCCAGCTAAGCTGTAATTTTTCTCGTCTATCGAAACGAATTTAGCAATTTTATCTAAGGTATAATTGCATGGTTGTATATTTAATGATTTTAAATAATTAAAATCTGTTAACACCGATGTAACCTTTCTGTTTATTGCGATTTTACAGAAACTGCAAAGCGTTTTATTTTGTTTGATGACATCATCATTCATTGCCTCCACAAAGTATTTCGCGTAATTTTGGTCCTTTTAACTTACCGTAATTTTATAAAATAAATTGTGAAATTCGCCCCCCCTTTTGTCAAATTTACAAAGTTCGCTTGTGGATGTGTATAGAAATCTTGTTCAAATTGATAAAATATTTCTTACTGCATAAATATATACGAAGAGCAGGTTATGTATATAATATTTTAACAAAATAACTTAGAAGAGGATTTTCTAGAATAATAATGATAAACTACCTGTCTATAACACTAAATTCAATATTTGAAAAACCGCTATAATTTCTTGTTCACTCACTTATTTACTAATGAAAACATAAACGATTACCACTATCATGCAGATTAATGCCTTTTAAAAATATGGGATAAAGAAATTCGTAATTACATCCACTAGGAACCCAGTATACTAAACTATTTCTTGTATATGATTAATAACAATTTATTTTGGTTAGTTATTTAAAGAAAAAGTATACACTCATTTTTAACTAAAATCCAAAATTTGGAACCACAAATTAATGAAATAAGACCTACACTTTCAAATTTCATATTTTCAAAAGCAAATTAAATATTACTTGAAATCATGTTGCTTATCCGATAGTTTATTAATTTTGAGCAAATTAAAGAATCACCAGCATTGTGTAGGCAAATTCCTATTTATAATTACACTTTTTTAGAGTTGTGATAGCCGTCCCGCCTCCCCCCAAAGAGATCTATAAATTATCTTTATGACTCGAGGCGATTCGAATGGAAATAACAGAGTTCTGAAAATTCCTGAGTTTTTTTTTAAATCGCTGAGTTTTTTTAGAGTTCCGGTGGCTCTCCAAAGAGTTCTATAAACTATCCTTACGACTCGAAGAGATTCGGGTGGAAATAATAGAGTTCTGGCTCGTTCTATTTTCATTGGCGCAAAAAAGTCCTGAAATTTTTTTTTTTTTGAAAAATCGCTGAGTTTTTTTTAGAGTTCTGATAGCCCCCCAAAGAGTTCCATAAATTATCCTTATGACTCAAAGCGATTCAAGTGGAAATTGCAGAGTTCTAGCTCATGAAAGTTACAGATGGTGTGAAGTGGCCCCCCATTTTTTTAAATATCGTTTTGACTACTTAAAATGCTAGAACTATTTTTATAATCGATTGATGGACTGGAACTCTAATTAGTTTATCTACATTTTATAAATGTGGGGCTAACTTCACACAGGTTGACAAGTACTAATAACAAACTCTTTGCATGTTTTTGTACAGGCATAAATATTACTACATTCGACATTTCTTTATTATTCAAATGTGTGGAAGATTTTCTAGCAGAGAGGCTCGGCCTAAATATTTAAAAATTTGTTTTGGGCCACGCCAATGAAACGGCAAATTTTAAAAAAATTGCTCTGAATCAATAAGAAAGGGGTTACGTGACGTATTATCAAAAGAAAGAAACAATATTTGGAAAAGTTACTTATGTCTATATCATACTTTTGTGAATATATTTTTAAAAAGAAATACACTTTAATCCTGATTTTAGACTTGTTCATATCTTTGGGGTTTCTTTCTTTTTTTTTTTCTTTTTAATAATTAAAACATCAACCAAACTTAACCCAGCGTCGGTATACTTTTTTTTTCCTAACGTGGTACTCTGGCGTATCTGATACCTAAAGCCTCTCTTTAGGGAATTGGAAAGACGGATTGGTCAAATAATTCTGAGAGGCAGCTACTCGGAAGTACATACTTGTGAGTATTTATGAAGTTGCCTGAATAAAGACCTGTTAAAGGGAGGTTTACCAACGCTCGGCTAATGTCTAAAGAAATACCAAATGGCGCCAGGGTTCAGAAATATAACCTGCTCACCGTAGTTATTATCAACACCTGCTTGTGCGGACTATATACCCAGTAGGTGTCCTGTAAAAATTACCCTGAATCCCAGCAAAGCGGTGGAATTTTTGCAATTGCCCCCAATCCACACGGAGAAAAATGACATTGCAAATCCAACAAAAAAAGTATTGTCCTTACATTGCAATCGGTTCAAAAATAAATTGGTATTGCAGTAAAGTTTTGTAAGTATATTCCAAAACTTTTGTTTTGTTCCACCAACAACACTTTTGTTGGTGTTAAAATATTTTACGGTACAAATAATCGCTGTGGCGATAACATTATAGTTGTAGTTATTTCAGATCTAAAATACAGAACAACGTGTGCGATGAAGTGAAGTAGATGTAAACACAATTTTTCAAACCAGTACAGTCAAGAAATATTTACATTACACACAATTGTAGTTGACGCAACAGGACGCCTACGTTGTCGGTATTACAACTTGTGATTCGGGAAGTCCCGGCATGGACAGTAGTATCACGTGATTCTAACCGCGTGTTTCATTGGTCTTACATAGCCTTGAAGAAACATATTAGTCTGCTAGTTACCAGGCGGAGTAGACCACGCCATATATTTTCGGTTGTGACGTTGTGTTAGCTTATTAGTTTTGTGTAAAAGAACGACAGTGTATTAAAATTGAAGAAAACTGGCTCACTTCTGACGTCTACTGACTCTTAGATATTGATAATTTTGTTACAGAGAAGCTAGCTGAATGGAATATTATGCGTACGAAGTACAGATTGCTAATGATGAGTACATTAAACCTTTCGATAAATTACCTAGTGTTTTCCCCTGTTTAAAAGTTGCAAAACGATCTAGAATATACGGTGCCTTGAGACATTTGTAAAATAAGACTTAGATACATTTGAAATTTTAATCTTCATTTTTAGTGTTTCCCAGTTTTAGAATTTATCTTGTTTAATTTTTGTGTTAATTATTAATAAAAAAATGTGTTATCCTATACTGATATTTTACTTAAACCCTCCACAGCTTACTTTTAAGACAGCACCGAATTTGTGTGTGAATCTACTAAAATATTGTTCGCTTTGAACAGAAATTGCGATTACAAAAATCAAAATCAAGTGACACTATAAACGTAGAAAATGATGACGGAAAATCAATTGTTTGTTAAATATCCACAACTTGCTGTTGAAGTTTCAAATTGCTTTGGTAGTAATAAACAATTTTTAATACTGTATTTCACACAATTTTGTTGAAAACACCATATTTTTGTGATTCGTTAAACAACAAGCAACTGGTTGATTGTAACATGTTTTGGGATTATATCCTTCCCAATTTTGTGGCAGTTCTAACAAAGTTTTTCGACAACAAGTTTTAGGTTGTATTGAATAATGGTTGTTGTTGTCATATATTTACCCACAAATTGTTGTTCAATGTGCGTCAATTGGTGCCACCTTAACAATAAATTTTTCTCCGTGCAAAAGGATAACTCCATGGCACTAACAATAATGTCAATAAGAACTATTATTGTATCTATTAATTTATTAACCAGAAACACATATTTTCTATTATCCAACTAAGAAATTTAATACTCGGTATTATAGATTATATCTATAGACGATAAAAATATGAATTGTAAATAATTATATAATAATTGTACAGGATGTATATAGAAATCATTAATGGTATAATGTGTTATAATAACTTGTATTAACAAGATTCGTATTACTGTATATAAAATTTTCTTGCCATCACTATACGGCGCAGTATAATATAAACTACTACATTTCTAATATTTCATATTTTGCCCGATTTTGGATTGAAATTAAACTCGTTAGAAAAAATATACTCTTGGGCAATTAATAGTAAAACTATTCACCGCTTTGTAAACACTAACACTGCATTTACTCCACGAACTACATTCTTTGATCGTGTTTCTCAGGAATGTAAACTATTTACAGTAAATGAAATTTCTGCACAGCGCTGCGAAACCCGAACCTCGTTTACTTTCTCAGCAGTTCCTTTGTGTTAAGTCTTTTATTTCCAATCTACGCTAAGTAGTTGTTAGCTTCAGTTTATTGTGATGCCGGAAAATTAATGGGAAACTAAACTCATGAGCGTGGCTTTCAAAGTGCGCGCGTATCCGACGTTTCCATTTAGTTTATTCCTCCGACTTATACCGCCCGTTTTAACTTTGATCTTTCTCCACTCCATTGACGCACTTTATTCTTTATCGCTTTTCTGATTCATTATAAACTCTGTTACTCGTCTGTTAACAGTTGACGTCTGTTCAAATTTTATGTGTCTCACGTGTGTATACAATGCCATCCCTCTGTATAGGTATTTCCCTTTTTGTCCAGTTTACGACTATTGTCTTTAGCGAGGCTTGACCTATACACGAACGTGAACCGAGTCTAAATGACTTCTTTGCTAAAATTATAATACTGTGAAGAAATTATCCAGCAACAGATGGAATGCGCAAAACTGCAGACACACAACGCGATTTGTCTTATTAGGAACACCCAGAAGATTATTTCTATTGTTTTTATAGCTTATCAACAGTATTTAGTTGAATCTAGTCTAATTTTAAACAATGTATATGTTTTTTTTTACATTACGCAACTGTTAAGGAGTTTAATATTTTAGAAGTATCCCTTTAAATAAATAGTGATTGTAATGAATCATCCAAACTGTCTATTAGTTTAATAGATACTTGCCAAAGCTTAAATAAAAATTTTACAGAATCTGATTACTGAATTTAGCCTCCAAAATGTAATCAACGCGTCTTATTTGTGACTCTCACGTGGTTGTTATATAAAAGAGAAAATTTGGGTGGACCTAGATATCATGCTGAGCAGTAAAAAGTAAACAAAAACAATCCGCGACTTAAAGTAAATGTTGTTGTTTCCAATACAAGCTTCTCCAAACAAAAGCAATACGTGCATTGAAATTTAGTGATTATAATTTGTATAAACATACATATAAACACGGAAAATAACACATTCTGTTTATTTCTAATAAAAGTTATGGTTCCATAACATACAACGATATGCTCTTTAACAGATTGTTAAATATACAGAAGTACATTATCTTCTTTATTCGCTCTAACATCGTGTACAATAAGCTCCTATACATTTTGTCACTTTCAAAATAGTGATATTTATTTTTTCTAGGATTAAACAAAAACAATCGAACGGTTTCTGAAGCAGTCAATACGTGATATGTGATAATACCAATACAGTTGCTCTGTAAAGTATGTAGGTACGTACGTACGTCATCGTTAAAGCAATGGCTGTGTATAAATACAAAAAAGAACCTATTTTCCGTATCAATACCCTGACCAACGGGTTATAAATTAGATATAATTCTATGTCGATCATTAAAATCCAACAGAGTGTAAGTTGTATGCGGGACACGTACGCATATACCAGTCGTTTCTTCAATCAGGCATAAGAATGTTAACAACATTTAAAATTCTTAAAAGCGGTTGTTTCTCGAGCTTTGGTCTCTGCTCTTCTCTCTACCAGTAATTAACACGCACCGGAAGTGATACATCATGTCGTAATAATGACCGACACCAGAATATCTGCCCTCTCCTAGAGGTTTTATTCTTTAACCAGTTGCCAGCACTGTCTCCGCCAATCCTTGTCCTCAGTTAATGTGTGCGTGTATCTCTAAATAATATGTGTATATATCTAGGTACCTCGTCGGACCACGTGACATCTATAAAACGATCTTTCGTCGTCTTCGGAAGACGTCGAATAGAAAGAGAAAATGTCGTGGTGCGTGAACTCGCGCCCGTTATTTCAAGAATTTCCCTACTGAAATCGTCTCTTACAAAATACTCCGACATCCGGTCTCTCCATTCAGTTTTTCTTGTGTTAGGTTGAGGGCACTTTCGTCTTTCGGAACTAGAATCTCCGTTGACGTGCTCGAGCCTTGATGATTGACAACAGATCTCAGAATTAAAAGATAACATTGATGATGTGATAACAACATCATTATTTAAACCTTTCCGGAGCCATTTAAGCAGTAATTTAATCTCTTTCGTTTCAAAACATTACTACACTTCAACAATGCAATTTAGTTTTTTGAAATTAATTTCTAAATATTGTTGTCCTGTAATCGGCAATCTGTTGGACAATAAACGAATATTATTATTATTATTAATGATAACATGACATAGGGACGCAAGTAGGTACGTTTAAATACATATAAATGCTAACGATTTATTGTAGCAACTATACTTTGCACTGTCATTAACTTAATTTAATGACGGTTTTAGACTATGCCAAAAACTACTTAAAATTTCTCTTCCAAAACGTTCAGTAAAGAAAAACGCACTTATTTGGTCAATTGCTATGGTATTGGAGAGGTCTCATACATGTACGCCATTAATTTATATAATAAAAAATTTCCCCGATACATCTGTATCATACGTAAGTTTATGCAATATTTTAAAGAAGTTTAATGAAACTGGATCAGTCTTAGATTTAATGAAAAACCGTAAGAAATATGGCGAAAATGACATTGCGACATTATTAGCATTGAATTCGGTAGAGGAAATCCCGAGGTTGTCTTTGAGGAAACGCTCGCTACGATTTTGTAAAATTTTGTTGCGAATAATTTATAAGGACAACAGCTTCTGCCTTATAAACGTACAATAACCCATACACTTGAAGATAGAGAGGATGCAAGTAAGTTAAACATTTGTTTGTGGGTTGGAGAGTAGTTCGTCGAAGATAGAAGCTTTCAGAGAAGAACTTTTCTTACTGATGAAGCAACATTTTTGGCTGACGGTAACGTATCTTCTCGAAACTTAAAACCTTGGACTGCCTCAAATCCATAATTGAAAATTCGATCAAAAAGACGTGTGGTATTTTCCATGGCGGTATTATTGAACCATACTTAGAACAAAATTTGAATCAATCCGTTTATTTAGACTGTATTACCTCAGTTGCACAACATTCACTCTGACATACATAAGCAAACATTTATTGGCCCGACTCATTTCATGATAGAAACACTTTTAAATCGTCAATTTCCTAAAAAATGGATTGACAGAAATGACCCAGTTGGATGGCTTACTAGGCCAGTAGACATTACACCAATAGTTTTCTTTTTGTGGGGAGCGTTAAAAAAGAAAATGTATGCTCATGGTATAGAGCATAATTCAGAACAATTAAAATAAGCAATAAGGGATGCGGTGGATGAGATTAGTTTGCCTGCTATTATACACAAAGTTTACAATTCATTTATTAAAAGAGTTGAAAGATGTGTACAAGTTGGATGAAGCTATTATTGAATAGTGATTGTTAGATCTGTTTTTAGTTAAGAATTTATGCTTATTCACTTGTTTATTTAGAAAACTGTTGTTTAGCTAAAAAATAAAAAATATCAGCTGTAATAATGTTGCATTTGTATGTATATGACTATAGTCAAATTTAAATATGTTTTTGGAGTTATTAAGGAAAGTAGAATATTTTATAAAGAATAACTTCTTCTGCGAAATGCATATTAACAAAGTTTTACCTATTTGTAAGGCCATCCATGGACACTACATAAAAAGACAGCAGATTATTTAATTCTCTATAAACTTAAAATAACACTACGGCTATTGAAAATGATTAAATATACTTATTAATCATTATTTCACAAAGTCGATACAGCAGTAATAATTGTCTGGAAAGAGTTCTTTTTTATAAGATCCGTAAATCTTTATTATTATGTAAAATCTTTTGAACCATTAGCCATTGCACTGATGGCAGATTCGCGGGCACTTTGCCGAGATGACATATGTAGTAGGATTTAATTCTACCAAAACAATTCTTATCCGAAACAATATTAATTTTATTATTCGTCGAAGAAAATATTGCTTTGAAACATCGAATCGTGTTACGAATAATACTTACTCTAAGAATATGACTGTCGAGATAATTGACTGAAAATTAGTCTCTCACATTTTCACGGAATTAGCACCGTACATACATACAATTGCTTTATCATAAATAATTTGTGTTTTGATGTATAATAGGAAATCTAATGTATCGGACAAGATTTCCCATACATCGATGTGTACATTCAGTTGTTGTTTTGGATCTGGGTAAAAAATAAAACCTATCGCCAGCTCCCGTGCGTTCAATTAGTATATGTAGATCAGAAACACAATAAGACAAAAGAATAAAGGCGAGTATAAAAAGGAATCTGAAAAACTAAGATATTATTAAAATGTTTTCTAATGAATAATTTGCTACATCTTACTGCATTATTACTGCAACTTCCCCAATACGAGTATGCATTGAGAGTGCGAACGTTGCAGTGAATGGAGAATGAAATTGGACCGTTGCCGACATATATTTAGTAGCAGTAGGCGGCTTGGCAACCTGCAAATACTTAAGAAAAATATTGAGAATGTAACAGATGGACAATCCTCAAATGTATATACGTGAAAAACGACTAAAAGAATATTGCGCGAGATTATAAAAATACGCGACATTTATAACATACACAGAAGGCATTCCATATTTATGCATCGGTTCGTGAATAATAGCCCTAGCATTTCACGGAATATTTCGGCGATTCTCTTCTTATTTTTCGCATTTTTCCCGTCAGCGCTCGCTCTAGACATTCGTTCATCGTATACTCACGTGTGTTTCTTTTTCTTTATTTATAGACCGTTACTGCGACTCACTTAATCAATGAATCGCAAAAGGAACAAGAGCTCCAGCGTAGACACCAACAGGAGCAAATCCTTCAGCAGCAGCAAAAGCTACAGGAACTACAGGGACAAATCAATGCGCAGTACAGCGGAGTCGTTGGCACGCAAAGTCTTATGTTCTTTCCGTTGTTGGAACATCTGCGAGGTTTACAACAACCAGCTGCTTTACCTCCAGGAGTACCGAAATCACCTATTCCAAACCATGTGAGTTATTGCTTCATCAAAAATACTACGTAAACTAAGAAATATATAGTCAAGAAAATATATTTGTACATTGTAATTATTTACAAACTAAAGTAATTTCTTTTTTTCAGTTACTTCCTCCACATCAAGTGACCAATTGGTTATCAGCCACTGCTCACTTGGCGCAAATCGTCGAAAAACATTCACCACCTCGAGAAAGGTCGCCATCACCTCCACGACATCCAACGGATCCGGATGCACCCCTAAATTTAACCAAACCGAAATCTTCTAGTTCCGGATCAGCCGGATCTAGTCCACACAATATGCCAATAAGTCTGCAAAACCCCAACGAGCAACCGGTGGCAGCGACTGTCCCTAAATTAATGCCGCCAATGATGATGCCCAGGGCTTTTCTTCCATACGTTGGTGGAGTACCGCCACAATTCAGTCCCCTACCTCCAACAGATAGGCTGAAATCTGCGAAAGACAGTTTACCCGCGCCGGAAAAGCCTCAATTTCCATTAATGTACGGCCTACCAACTCCTCCACATTTAAAGAGGGAAGATGCTGTGAAAGAGGACGACTTCTTCTCGTGTAACAGTATGTATCGCATTTACTTCCAGATTTCCTAAGATGTCCTTCTATTAATTAGAATAAGCTGGACAAATAGAAAGCCTACTCCAAAGCATTTTTTATATTTTAACCCTGTTTTTTTATTGTTCATTATGCATAAGTGTAACACATCTATTAGAATATTATTGCTACCCCAAACGTCTTCAACCAAAAATTGCAGAAAAGGTGATTAATATCATAGTTAGTTAATCACAAACAAGGATTAATAAATAGTAGGTATAACAAAATTTGTGATTTTAATCTCACTTTAATCCGTATTGCTGTACATATTTTAAAAAATCGGTATTCCGTTGTTTAGTAAGAAAAAACCAACAACGCTTTCCCTCTAACGATGAATAGCGAAAGTAAGCAGAGTCATGAAACATAATCTCAGATAAAGAAGTATAAAGTTTCCAACATATGGATATTAGTACCATGCAGCATAAAGATAGTTTCTGCCGGAAAATAAAACCACTCATAAAACCTTTTAAAAAAAATAGCTAACTATAATTTAAGAATTAATAATATGTTGAATAATTTTAAAATTATAATTTATAACCATACATATATTATACTGAGCACCATCTATACTTCACTATCACAAGCAAAGCGAGCTTGACAGATATCTTTACCTTGCAGAAAACTGTACAACATTTACTTACAAGTCCTACCTAACCTGTTTTGTTATATCTGCACTGCGAGATATATATTGGATGCGCAGCGTTTATTTTCAATAACTTTTCCTTTCATAGTTTATCATAAAAAAGTAATATTCTTGCACAATTTAAAAATATCTTGAATTACTTCAATTGTAGATCCCCTAAATGTGAAAGCAATTTTTAACAGACAAGCTTGCAATTAGCAGCCCAAGACGCCGCGCACCGTAACATGACGTATCTAATTGTATCTACAGCGGGAATAGAATATCAGCTCGCAGGCACTTATAGGTTCAAATTTATAGAAAGAAAGTGTTGGGTTGCATAGTTTTGCTGTTGTTTTTTGTAAAGTTGAGTTTGCTATGCTTTTTTTGCAATTATTTACATTAAATAGCCATAAGCTTGGCTGTTTAAACTATCCATGTTTACATTTAAAATCATACCACTTAGTTTTTCTTGGGATTTTGGTAAAGCTGGTACAATGCACCTCATGGTCCTCTTCCTTTAATTACTGGGGGCAATTTGATATTTTGAAAGAAAATCTATACTTTTAACTCTGAAGGCAAAAATAATTATGCATAAAACTTCAGATTTCAGATTTGATTACATATTATTTCAGGATTTCGGGACAAATTATTAAACATAAAAATCAGTATATCGATACCTTAGTAATACTGACCGACATTTGGTTTTCGCTTTCCCCATTTCAGCAGTCCCCAATTTGTTATCATTGTCCTTCTCATATCCACTAACTGTTTGAATCAGTCGAGGTGTTTCTAAAACAAGAGCTTCATAACAGGTAAATAAAATGAATAAATACCTAACCCAGCGTGCAATCATTCAAAATTCCTGTCGTTTCCAAAGTCTTCACATAAAAGAATATCTACTTCTTCCAGGTCAAATCCATTGGTGTCAATATCTACTTCTTGAGTTATTACGGCGTTGGCTTTTAAATGTGCTGGTTATGAAGATTCCAAAAGAGTATTAGTACATACAAAATTTAATACAGGCATACAGTCGTGTGTACATGTACTCGAGGTCCCATCTGTTGCTTCTGCAATTTCCTTTACGATTTCGCTTTTAATCCGGTTGTCGGCTCTCCACAACAATTGTAAGATCTTCAGTTCATCCATTCTCTCTTTATACAAGTGTCCACATGATTATCCAACTAAATCTGCCAATGAATCCCTAATACATAAGACATTTTTTCTTTTTTTAGCGTATGTTTTTGGTTTAGCATAATTGACGGCCATAATAATGCTGTTTGATTTAGAGAATTAGTTTCTTGTACTTGGACTTCTGTATTAGTCTCTGATTATAAAAGCATATCTTGCAACTTATCTTTTTTACGTTGACTTCCAACGAATAATAGATTGTTATCAGAAATTATGTTAAGATGAGAAGCAATAATCTTTTAATTTATTGTTAGTTTCATTTGTTTTCTTACAGTTTAGTGAATCATATGGGTGAGATAGCCTTTTTATTTCTGTTTATCACTGTTAGGATACCCCGTTGAGAACGTTTTTACATAAAAACCACAATGTCTGTCTGGCAATTCCTATATTCACGTATTATCAAGAATAGAAGTATTCAAATATTAATAAGTTTATATGCACCATCTAAACCCAAAAATTCAGTAATTGCTTCATAAATTGTCTTAATTGTTTCCTTAAACATTCCTTTAAATTTATTTTCTTTATTTTTTAAACCGCTGATTTGACAGTAATACTGGTTAACTAGCAAGCTGATTATTTCATCCACATTAAAGGATTTGTTCAAAGATACACTTTGTTTTAAATTAGACAAAACGTTTAAAGTCACACTTTAACCAGCTCCCAATAGTTTTTTAGCGGTTTTCTTATTCTCATCTAATATTAACATTTCTTTAGCTTTTTTCCTTATTAGTTTCTGATAATTTCCTTTGCTCAGGTAAGTAATCGAAAAGCACCCAACTTGTATCATGATTATGGTGATTATTAGTAGCTTTTACCTCTACCACTTTTCCATCTTAAATGGCTCTAAGCGAAATAAATGACGAATATCTTTTAGCTTAAAAGTTCTTATTTCTCCAACTTTCTTTTTTGATCTTCGATATTGTTGACGTCTCTTTTTCACTATTTTGCACAGAAGTTACTTGTGTAATATACAATTTTCTAGAGATTGAATATATCTACACTTTTGGGGGTAGAGATAAAAGTAAGTAAATGCTTTATTCGTAAAAATAATACCATTACCGAATGTGTTCAGTTTTGTATGTATGCATTGGTCAAAGAAAAAATGATATATATATAAACATAGCGGAGAAGTATCGACCGTACAACGTTAGAGAATAAAGGGCTATCGGTTTAGCGGTCTGTTATAAATAAGAAACTCAATTATTCATTCTCAATATTTCGTTATTATTTAATAACTCCATCAGGGGATACTACAACCAACAAAAGTTCAAATAAGTAACAGTTTTTTACTTAACAAAAACAAAAGTCACTTACAATTTAGATTTCAGAAGTAGCCAAGTAACGTTAGAAAGTCTTGAAATTTAAAATTATTAAAGTCAAAACATTAAAAAAGTGATGTTTAAATTTAAAATATCGAAAATTTTTTTATCTTTAATTTTTAAAAAACAGCAAAGTGACATATAAACATATTTGTGTGTACAACAACATGTATATAAAAAGTGAATTAGTAAAAAAAATCACAATGTTAACAACACGTTAAAATATAAACTAAACCATCTACACCATCTGCCAAACGTAAACTAGAAATTCAAAATCGGACGTGTAATTAATACTGTCAAGGTTTTTTATTTTTTTAATGTGATACATTTCTAAGAATAATCTTTTTATAATTATTTTCAGGTGTTAGAACTTGGACATTGTCATAATTAAATTGATGATTGTATTTATGACTATGTTTTGCTAAGGCACAAGATTTCTTGCCTATTCGTACGTCACTGTACACGAACTGTTTTTGGAAATGGTTTAAAAAACGCTATAATCTGGTCAGCTAATTTATTTATGTAAGGAATTTTCTTATAAATGAAATCATTCGGTTTGTCATCATCCGTAGGACCGTGATACATATTAGAAGAAAAAATTAGGCGACCGAGCAATCCTTTGGGGTAACCATTATTAACAAAAAGATCGAAGAGAATCTTTAAATTTTTTCCAAAAATAGGGGATCGGAGATATGTGTGATTCTATTTTTCATAGCTATAACATTTATAAGAAAATTGCTTACATAATAGATTATATTCGAAAAATAGTTCTTGCTAAGTATAATCCCATTACGATCAAACATGTTTTTAGTAAAATTAAAGATCTTACACCTACTTTATATTGAATCAACTCCATTTACAAAATACCATGTGGTGAATGTGCAGGTTGTTATATTGGACAATCGTCCCAACGGTTGAAACAAAGAATGACGCAACACAAAAGTGACGTACGAAAATCGTGTGCCTTAGCAGAACATAGTCATAAATACAATCATCAATTTAATTATGACAATGTCCAAGTTCTAACAACTGAAAACAATTATAAAAAAAGATTATTCTTGGAAATGTATCACATTAAATAAAACGTTGACACCATTAATTACAAGTCCGACGTTGAACATCTAAGAACTGGAATATTTTGAATTTGTAGTTGACTTTTGACAGATGTTGTAGATGGTTCTGTTTAGTTTATATTTTATTGTTTTGTTAAGAGTGTGATAATAATTTGTTTTCTCTCACCATTGTAATTTGTATGTAAGCAATGAGAATTTAAATTTTATTTTTTTGAATTTTTATAAATTTTGATATTGGATAGTTGAATGAAGAGGAGTCAGTGCCAGACCCGAAACGTCACAAAGGCTTGAATAGTTGAACTCAAAATAAACCGCTATTCTTTGAAAAAAGAAAAATTTTGATTTTATTTATGCAACAGTAACATCATTTTTACCAACACAAGAATCTTCAGTAAGAGAAACTTTAAGTTTATTCTCCAACTTTTAACTATATATATATATATATGTATAGATAAACATAAACAGACACATTTAAAATAATAAGATAATCTAATTAGACGGTCGTCTCAAAATTGAATATCATACACATTTACGTCAGATACCATATTATTATGTCCTTTCAATAACTTTTAAATAATTTTCAAAGTAGCACAAATACAGTTAATTGTTGTTGTTACAGTGTGGCCTGGACCTGAAAGTTATAAACTTCCAGAGGATTCATCGGAAAAGGCAAAAATTATAAGGCAAGCGCCGAAGCGGGACGGTGATAATAAACCTCACATTAAACGACCCATGAACGCTTTCATGGTGTGGGCAAAAGACGAACGGAGGAAAATCTTAAAAGCTTGTCCGGACATGCACAATTCGAACATCTCGAAGATATTAGGGGCCCGTTGGAAATCGATGTCCAATGCAGAGAAGCAACCGTATTACGAAGAACAATCACGATTATCCAAACTACATATGGAAAAACACCCCGATTATCGATATCGACCGAGACCTAAACGTACCTGTATTGTTGATGGTAAAAAGATGCGAATATCCGAATATAAAATGTTAATGCGTCAGAGGAGGCAGGAAATGAGACAGTTGTGGTGTCGTGACGGGGGTACTGAAATGAACTTCCTATCGTCGAGTTCGGATTTAACATCGCCGACTGCATCAAGTTCCGGTAGACCGTCAGTATCTCCCACGATCAACCTTATGAACGGTGCTGGACCTAGTTCAGAAGGTTTTTACTATCCACAGGATAACCTATCTCCGGAGAGTTTCTCTTTCGGGCAAGACCCATCCGTAGCATACGATTCTAGTCCGAAAAGGGAAGATGACTGAACCTGGCCGAACAGGGAAACCAATTTCCCTTGGTACTAGACTAATGAGAGCGTTGCGTTGAGATAGTACTGCGTCTTAAACGTACAAAATGAGGCTAATACACGAGAGTAAAATACATGTAACAAGTATTTTCTATTTAATCAATGTAATTTATTAAAGCACCAACATACGCGAAACTTCTTTGTACATACATACATACATACATACATGCATATTTCCATACATAAATAAAGGGAAAAAAGTGTATTTTGAAACCAAGTGTTTCAAGAAATTAGGGTTTATTTCATTCTATTCTTTTTTAAAGTGACACTATAAATGGGCAGTTCAAATTCAGTGTGCCATGAAGTATAGATATACATAAGGGAAAAGTACGCGGACTATTCCTGATCTCTTGCTTTAACTTGCCAGAGGACATTTTTTTATTAAAATTTACCTACTTATATTGGTGTTGTAGTTGTATTGTTATGTAGATATATTTTCTTCAAGTTATTTATTGTAATTTAGTTTTTAATTGATTTTCTTTATTTTATTATTTGATTTTTTATAATTTAAATGTATAAAAATCATGTAAAGGTTTATATATACACTATTATACTGCATATATCTTCCTGCATTGCATAGACAAAGAAAATTGGCTTTACTTGGTTACTATTCATTTATGTTTATTTTTTGTTTTTCTATTGTTTTTTTAAACATGAACATTGTTTCTTTAAGTTTTCCCTTTCGACAAAGTGCACGTGCAATGACATTTTTTAATTATTATATTTGTTCTCAACTGTTGATGTTTATATATTTTAATGTAAGAGCCAGTACTTTAAGTAATATTATTTATTTTTGACAGGTGAATTCGTACTTGTACAGTAAACCATAATGTTGGATATACAAACATTGTACTTACATATATTATATGATATGAACCTCTTCCCCAGAAACCCTACCTGTAATGCGAAATAATATACTGGGAGATTTGCTATTCTTAAACAATACGCTCCCACCAAATCATCGGAATTTAGCGCCGGTGAAGATGCAAATAAATTTGCTTTACACTATTATGTACAACAAAAAAAATTCTTCTTAATTTTGTCTCCAACAGCAGAGATGATTGCAAGCAAATATTATATATTTATTTAAACAAGAATTAATTGTTATTTTTATTTGATCGAATAAAATTTCATTTATGTAAGTAAGTATATCGTTAGAGATGGTTACTTCTCCTGGCACTCAGTGGCGCCGCAACCGGTGCAACGTTTCCGTAAGGTTTTCTCGTAACTATATTGTCCATTCTATCGTGCATTTAATATATATCGTTGAATCTAAGCAACTAATAGTGAAAATGTAAATGGAAACACAAGTTACTAAGAATACTTCATAATTAATAAATTATTAACTAACAATTTATATATTTATGGTAATATTAATGTGGGAAGTTTAATGTATTCTTTGTAACTTGTGTTTTGGTTTCACGTTTTTCCACTCGTACGTACGATTGACTAAACTAACGATACGCACTCTGGAAACGACTAGGGTAAGCTAATGCAACTTAGCTTGGTATAGATCGCTCTGTTCCGATATCGCACCGGCCACGCTACTGACTACCAACGAAACTAACCATGGCTTTGTTTAAATAAGGATTGGCAATCGTTTGAAACGGTCACTTTAAAGTTATGAACGCTAATTTTAAAGTGCACATGCAGCTGACTGGTTGCGAATCATTGTTTGAGCAAATCTCATATCATGTTATTTAAACGATAAAACTTGTTCTTTTCGTTTTGTTGTATTCCATAGGTAGTACTATGGGATATCCCTTTTTTAATGAAATAAAGTTTAATTTTGTGAATACTAATTTAGTTTAAAAGAATTACTTAACACGAAACTTAATGTGATATATTCCGACAATTTTGTCGATTATTTTTTTTTTAATTTATTATTACAAAATATATTCATTTTATGTATTAACATCCCTCGGGTGCAGAAAAGAAAATCTCCCAGAATCGAATGTAATTGTTTAGGATTTAAACTATTATGCATATATACGTACAATCGATGCGTTATACAGAGGAATTCGTAAAGATTAAAAAGAAATTGTAATAGAGTATTTTTATTGTAACGGATGGCACCGAAGGTGAAAACAATATTCTATAGCGAAATATTTGGAAAACTGTGAAATTCAGCAATGACAGCTTATAAATAAAAAGACTTCACAAGGCAACCTTCAATAAACCATTATTACGATGATACTTAAGCGAGCATGAAATTATTAATAGGATTATTGCAATAATTATATCGATAGTTTCTTTTTTCGTAGTAATATTCGAGAAAGATAGGTACTTGTTTCTATTATGTACAGTTCTTCTTTTCCAAATATTTCTCATTTGTTCTTAGTTTATTACATAATATATAAAAATTAACTTAAAATGTGATACCTGTAACATAGGTATAGTTGACAGTTCTAGTATTTCGAATATTTCTGATTGTGTCGAGCACAAACGTGACTAATAAGGTAAAAATACATAAATATAGAATGAGAGTTGTCGATGAGAATGCATTTTACATAAGAATAATTCCACAATGCATAAAATAGGGCTAGTGAATGTTTATAATACCATTCTCAATATAAATTGTAATTATAAGTTATGTATATCAAGTCATATATCTGAAATACAATTGAAATGTTACTAGAACTAGGCTCACTGTTTTCTGTGCCAAATTTGAATGAATAAAGTGAAAAATGTACAAACGATACAACATTGTTTTAATTTATCGTAACTATTTACTAACACCAGCGCATTTAAATACAGAACTCATATTATTTCAACCGAATCACAACACCTAAAAAAATAAATCAACACTGCATCCCGAAAAAGTGAGAAATAATTATAGGTACGGTAAGTAGGTAAACATTGTATAAGCTTTCAAGGTCTATACAGTATGTCCCCGGATTGAGTTTACAATAGGTATGATTGACCAAAAATTTTCGAATTGAAATTTCATATTTCGGGATTCCGCCCTGCTTGGTGTGAAACTTATTTTTAGTTTACTTTAGACTTTTTAAAGTCAAGTATGCCTTTACAGTTGAGCAAACACTATTTTAGTTCTAAGTAAACTACCTTTTCCGTTCACAGTATGCCAAAGTGTTCTTAAGAAAAGTTGTTCAGAAGCAAAAGCTATGACGTTATGCATATTTTAAGAATGATCGGCCTACTTTGATAAAATCCAATATTGCTCAGTTTCCTTTTTTGTCAACTTAATTTTCAACTTCGTTTTGTGTCAACGTTGTGTCAGCTTGACTTCAAAAAAAGACAAATCTGTAATTGAAACTACAATCATACCTTCAGATGGGTTAATGATCACAAAAACAACAAATATAAGGAATTTTTAATTAAATTATTATAACAAAAACAAGTATTAAGTTATTCTATTAACCCTCCACCTTCGTCGTTGCATAATTCAATCCTCCGTCGCAGTTCCTTAAAGCTATTCCGAATTTCCTGAATTGGTAAGGCGGATATAGCATCTCTTATGCGATTTTTTAATACCTCGGCATCATTGGGTAAATTTTCTGCATACACTACTTGTTTTAAACGTCCCCGCAAATAAAAATCGGCAATAGTCAAATCTGGGCTCCTTGGGGGCCATAAAACTGGACCATTCCTACCTATCCAACGGTGACCAAATTTACGGTTTAACCAATTCACAACAATTTGTGAATAATGCGCCGGACAACCATCATGTTGGAAATACATTGATGTCCGATAATTGAGAGGCAACTCACCTAAAGCGTCATCGAAGAAATTGTCTAGCATATTTAAGTATGTATGCTGGTTAACGTTATCAAAAAAATATGGTCCTATTATTCCATAATATGAAATAGCACACCATACATTGACTTTAACAAAATATTGCCGATGATTTGCAATTCTAAACAAAGGATTAGTGTCACTCCAATATCGAATATGTTGCGAGGAAACAGTTCCATTGGTAGAAAATGTAGCTTCGTCGGAAAACAAAATGTTTCGATAAAAATAACGATTACTTGCTATTTTGCTTCCTATCCATAAACAGATATCTAGACGTTTTGCTTCGTCTCCTGGTTCCAAAGTATGATTAAAAATGGGTTTGTATGGATAAATCTTCCGGTCTTTCAAAACTTGTTGTATGTGTGATTTACTAATGCCTAAGCGAAGCGACCGCTTCCTCAAAGACAATTTTGGATCATTTTGTACCGAATCTAAAATTAGCAGAGTAGCGGCATCGTCTTCATTATGCATTCTCTTAGTTTTCTTTACATTTAGTACTGAGCCAGTTCTTAAAAATTTCTTAATAAGCTTCTGAGCACCCATATGTGATACATAAATATCCGGAAATTTTTCATTAAATTTTTCAATCACGTAACGGAAACTTTTTCCGCGTCCATAACACTGTACTAAATATATTTTCTGTTCTAACGTTAGCATTTTATTGTAAAAATATTGTCATTAGCTACTTCGCTATGAAAATCAGTTTTGTGATATTACTTCAACGATTTTGTAATTAGTAAGCCACCTCATCGCTGTTTCAATTGCAATACAGAGCAATACTGGATTTTATCAAAGTAGGCCGATCATTCTGAAAATATGCATAACGCGATAACTTTTCATTCTGAATAACTTTTCTTAATAACACTTTGGCATACTGTCAATGGAAAAGGTAATTTACCTAGAACTAAAATAGTGTTTGCTCAACTGTAAAGGCATACTTGACTTTAAAAAATCGAGAGTAAATTAAAAAGAAGTTTCAGACCAAGCAGGGCGGAATCCCTAAATTTGAAATTCCAATTCGAAAATTTTTGATTAATCATACCTATTGTAAACTCAATCCGGGGACATACTGTATATCTATTACTGGTAACTTCCTAGTTTCACCGTGTGTAAAAGTCTTCGTTCGACGTTTCGTGGTACACACTATACCAGCTACTTCAGAACATCGGATTGGTTGAGTCAGGTCAAACAAACACTTCATTCTAAGCACTTGTTGACATGTATTGATGCTGACACAAAAGAGAGCATTTAAAAACTCCTGAAAACTATTCAAACGATGTCAATACTGAATTTGGAAAGAATTGATTAACTTCAAATACTTCCTAATTTGAGGATTGCAATGTAATTTGCAATTTGCATTTCTTCAATATCACTCACCAGTGATCATTATTAACCTTGTGCAAAGATCATTTCAAAAATGAAGATTATTAAAATTATTTGAAGACGTTCTAAGTAGTTTTGTGTCACAGAAATTAAAAGAATAAATTTGTATTGTCATATTTCTATTACTCATAAACTAGATGATATTAAGTTTAACAAATAGACTAAACTTTGTTATATTTGAATATACTTTTTCTTATTTCTTCTTTGACTCCTCAATATTTATTTATGACCATATCTGGAATTTATAGGTTTATGTTGATTCTTTTTGTTCACCTTCTTTAAAAGCTAGTTAATAAAATAAATACCAAGAAAGACTTTACAATCTTTCTTGGTTAAGATTTAATATGCTTTTGGCTTTTTTTATACTGACTAATGAATGACCTTTTAAGTAGGATATACATAAAAAATAAAATCAATTATTTTGTCTATTTACATGTGTAAGCAACTACGAGTGTTAAGCATTTAGAGTATTCAGATTCTACCACCAGGCAGGTGCAAATAGGGTGACATCACTAGTGGACATCGAGCAATACCTTTTAAAATAACCCCAAAATGTGTGCGCAACATCTTCTTTCGTATATGAATACTGTGATTGTGTATCCATTGCTAACACACTTTAATTAACTGTTAATTAATTAAAAATGTATATTATAAAAAAAATGTAGGACAAAATTTACTTTATTGAATCGTATTTCATACTTACGTTACTAAAAGAGAGATTTTCTCTTAGGTGTAAGACTGCACACAAAAGCTCGAAGTATATACATAAATATATCATACAACAATCAGATATCTTCTAGGAACATTAAGTGAATGTCACAATTGGGTTATTTCAAATATTCTATAAATGTGCTGGATATAATATTCTCAGCATTATGACTAGAATATTCTAGATATTTTTCTTGGCGTGTTTTCAGCATTTTTTACTACAATATTCACAGCACATTCACACCTAACGTGCTATGTATTAGTGTTGGGCAAGCTAAGAGAAATAACTATAGTGACCAACAAGAGCTAGACAAACTCATGTTTGGTCTACTCTCTAAAAAGCCGATAAACGACACGAACGCCTTCCTCCGAGACGAATAAACACGAGCCCCTCTGTATAACATACTAGTTATATCGCCTACTTTGCCCAACACTAATGTATGAAGACCTGTAGTGATCGCAATTAATTTCGAAAACTAAATTACAATCTGACTTGTGAAATTATTTTATTACTAACCCTGTGTGGCCATGTACCGTACTCTGCGCCGTACTTTTCACGTGAATAAGAATAAGAGATACTGTATTGAGAGTATTGAGAAGAAAACAACATCCGTGTGGTTCAACTAACCGTACCGTCCACCTCGACCAATAGAGCGTATTGTAAAGAGGATCTATGTATCTTTAAAGTTTATTCAACAAGTTCAGGTTCTTTAGGTAGCTTATCCAATCACATCCAATCACATTCTAAGTTTGCAATCACCTGTGAAGACAGAAACTTATTATTTTGACATTTATTTATGATTATACGAAATACACTTTCTCACATTTACCAAACCAGGACAATGTTGAGCACTTATACTGACATGCTGTTCAGCTACCGTAGGTGCAATGGCAGTAACAGGTTTTGGCCCGACGAAATGCTCCGCAGCACTCTTTTCCGCAAAACTGTCTGCTTCTTCATCGCCATGAATGAATGCCCAGGTACCCTGATTAAGGATAGATTATTAGCCGTCCCCAATATATTTGCGCTTCTATGCGCTTCCAGTGCTTTCAGCACCGTTTGACTATCACTGAAAGTTTTTATTGATTTGTGTCTGATGTTTTTATCCAAAACCTCTCTAGCACATATCCCAATGATGAAATCTATGCTTTCAGGTTGAAAAATCGTTGTGTGTTGTCCAAGGTTGTACTATTTTGTAATTCATGGATTACGACAGAATATTCCTGCCCCAACACCCTGCTCTAGTTTCGAACAGTCCGTAAACCAGCAGGTGTCTGCTTGCGTCAGTGTTTTTTTTTGTTGCATCTCAATTCCTCTCTACTTGGAAAGGGGGTAGACAAGTATGCATCGATTATTAGTCGAGTACGCATCATGTCTAATGGAATTTTCAGCATACTGTCGGAAGTGGCCGATTCTAGCAGATTGTTAGCCACACATATATGAGTATATGACGATTCATTCGCATGTATCGTAGGCGGAATATAGCTAATCTGGCCTCCCTTTCCACAACAATGTTCAAGGGTGGTAGATGCCGAAAGCTATCCAAAGGCAGTGACGGGAAAAAACGTTGCTCCCGAGATTGCTACACTTGCAATCCTTTGTATGGATGCAAGTTTTGGTGTTGCTGTGGCTTGCAGCGCTTTCTGCCACCATGCTATCGCTCCATAGGTTATGGTTAGACGTACTACCACCACATAAAGCCAATGGATTAGCTTTGGGGATATCCCTCAAGATTTCCCACATATTCCTCTTCAGGTCCATAAGCATAATCGCGCCTTGTGAGTAATCTTTTCCACATGTGGATTCCAGGTTTTTTTTTTCCAAATTTTACATTATCTGTAGATAAAAGTTTCACACCTTGGATAGTACTCAGCGGCGATCCATGCTTACGTCACCGGGCCCTATTACAATGATCGAACTTCTTCGTATAACGTCGTAACATACGTAACAGAAATTTATGCGACGAGAGCATACGAAGAAGTTCGATCATTATAATGGCCCTCTTGTGACGTATACACGCACCGTCGCTGCTGGTGCTAAATGTTTCACTTTCCTCTTCCTGATGAACAGTACTTCACATCACATTAAACAATATCTAATGACAGCACTATCAAGATACATAACTATAACACTATCTATACGCACGGACCTAATTGTATTAGCATCATTACTTAGTAGGTACTATATTAAGTATAAAATTTACAGTTTTAGGATATAAAAGGAGAAAGCACCGAAGATTTCTTATTTTAAAATTTCATTTTATAGCAATAAAATAATTGTATAGTAATGCAAATTTACTTACCTTCTTAATTGTCTTTTTATTTAATAATTTTATTAAAGTGAAAAGATGCTTAAAGGAATACTTACAATCTTTGTGTATATTGATCAATGACGAATACGTAATTAATTTTTATTAGCATTTGCCATTTTTTCACAACCTTTTTTATACATACAAAATTTATGAACAACAACAGAATATCAATTGTTAAAAACAAGTGTTACAAACAAAGATTGATTCTTCTAAGGTTCAGTGGCTTCAGCATAACAAAAGGATTTTTCAAACGTCCTGTGAATACTTGTTTGTGTGTGGTATTTCTCGAAAATATATTTTCAATACGTTATTTCAAGGTTAAATGGTTATTAACACACTACAATTACATGGAATATTAATAAAATAATGTAGCTAATAAATAATAATAAAGTTGTATAAATAAATAAATAATAAAGAGTCTTAAAAATTATAAATACTAACAGATAAATTGAATCATAATAAGTAGTAGAGATAAAAGCGAAGATTGTTTACTTAATTAATTGGGAAAAACTTTGCTAAAGAAATCTAATAAAGAATACACTACAATTACATGTGCAAAAATATGCTCTGTTCGTTACATAGAATTTAGAGGAAATAATATCTGTTTCTGTTGGCCGATGTATAGAACTAATCTACATTAAACTGAACTGGTATCTTGACGATTTGAAATGTTCTATACGTTTTATTTCTCTGTATTTCTTTGAATTTGCACACATCAAATGCTTTAGATGTATGTATGTTCAAAAACTTTACATATATGAACAGATGCATACCATAACAATTTTTCTACAAAAGTTATTTTTTTCTCCTTTCATAATAATAACAAAAATGTTTCACAGCCAATCAGCTCAAAAACGGCAGCGGATTTCAAACAGTACTTGTTCGAACGTTCATCGAAGCGTGAAAAACGGTTATTTAACTTATTGTATGCGTAGATCGTTTTTTTTTTTTTGTACCACACAATAAATTAATCACCAAATTATACCACAGTCCTATTTAGTCAAGTGTTTAGAAAAAATTTCCCATACTCTGTGTTTCGCATCAACTATATTTGCATATGTATGACATGTATTTACAGATAGGTAAGTACTACATAATTCGAAGCAATGTACTGGAATAATGGATATACATATTTCCCAATCAATTAGCACCTATTTTAAATTCAGAGTATTTTGCCATATACGCACAACTTCCTCGGAAGGATATTGCCACATTAGTGACTGAAAAGTTATTTTGTTATTAAACATTTGTTTGCGTAAACATATCTCTGTATAAACTTTCTAGTTACGTTAAAAGATCAAGTTTAATTAAAACTGTCGCGATTTTTACTCAAACATTTTTAGAATGTGTAAAGAAAATAAGGTTCCTTTCTTTCTTATTGCGAAAAATATCGCAACATGATGATACATCAGGGATACAAACAAAGGGCATCCGATATGCATCTTAAATACGCAAATATCAAAGCTGCGGGAATACATTTCATTTTCCAACTTCCAATTAAAATCCTATTTACAAGATTTTACGACAAGCACTAGCAATAAACACAATGAAATTTTTACAATTTACATTAATGTGGATTTCAAAATATATTGTAGATATGTTTTGTTGAAGGCTATCAAAACAAATAAGATCTAAAGCTTACAGGTATACTACTCTACAAATAAGTATATCCCAGTAGTTTCAAGCAAGTCAATTCATTTAACAAAAATTATATAGATTATAGTAGTATCAATAGGAAATACAGAATCAGTTATTTAACTAACGGTATTCTTAAGTAAGATGAGCTTTAAACAAGGCGTGTTAACCTATTCAAACTTAAAAAGCAATAACTTTAATAAACTGCAAGAGACTAAAGCCATCCTTATCTGTAGGTGTACCTACAGCGTACCAGTCTACGACATGGACAATGTGCAACTGTGTATGAGTCAACTAATTTAAATGTGTACCGCAGGGAAATCAATACATTCCACAATATTAGTATTTCCTCTGTTGGTGAAGTTAAACGAAAGAAAATTGAATGTTTACTAAAAGTTCGAATACATTGCTAAGTACTTTTTACCGCCTACTTAAACTTGCATACTTATTATGCATGTATCGTCATGAAGAAAGCAACATACGTATTATCTCGATTCGTTTCGCGATGAATATCTATTATAAATTTGTCCTTTATCTAAAGTATTTAACGGAGTTCATAAGGGACACCTACCAAAGGATTGCTCTTTCAATATTCATACCAATAAACCAGAGAAAGTAAATGCTATTAAATGCTTAACATTATCATTTCCACGTGTATAAACATTTTTTAATGAGAAAGGGCGGAATGGATAATGGTTAACCGCGAAGGCTCGACCAAGTTGCGCTCGGCCTGTTTGCGCTCCTCAAAATCATCCACCTTGTATTCTGATTGTAACGAAAAAGGGAATTAGGATACTCTCTTATTATCATGATTAGCGCACTAGAAGCGTTGTGTTTGTGGGGAGGAAAAAAGGAAATAATGTTTAATTGGAAGAAATCATATTATCCACCCAAAATCAGTTAGCTACATACACATATAACTTTATTTACAAACACTGTCATCAATTGAACGTGTCTAAGGTCGGTAGCACAAAAAGATCTACTTGATTTTAATTACCTGCTTGAAAATGACTACAGTATGTTGTACTTTGTAGTTTCGGTTTGTACAAACTAATAAGTTGTCATCTAATACTTTCTAAATTTTATATTTTTACTTAATATACGTAGTATTAAGAATAAAGTCAACGATTTGGAAATGTTACTCATTGTCAGTGAAAATTCTTGTTATTTTGTTTGCTTAACTGAGACATGATGTAGAGCAGATTGTGTAGAAATCAATCTCTTAATTATAATTTAGATTGTAATTTTGTTAGATTACAAGACACTGCGGGCGGTTGTTGTATATGTGCAAAAGATGCTTTACATTTTAAATACTTGAGTATAGATAACCACAGGCTGATTTCAATCTTTGTATTACACTTTGCAGTTACTACAACAAATTTTTCATCCCAATAAATTGGGCTTTGTTCAGGAGTAAGGGATTATACTAGAATAACCGACACTACTCAAACCACTATTGGTGATACTTTTACGAATATTTCTTTAGACGTTAAATGTGACACTTACGATACTTACCTTTCTGATCACCGTTACATAATACTCAATCTTGATAAAAACGTTATTAGTAAACACCCTCCTAGTAGTTTTATAGAGCGGAGGGTCTATAGTAGCTATAGTAGCTGCAACAAAAATGCTTTTGCTCATGCTTTAGCGCAAGAGTCGTGGATTGATGTTTATAATGGCTGTGGTTTGGGTTTGAGTGATAAGTTCTTGTCTTTTATGAATATTTTAACTCATCAATATAGAATAGAATAGAATAATATTTATTGCCGTATGTTATAAACATTGACAATGTCGAGATTTGACAATATATATATAGCCTACTGATAGATAATGAATTATTTGATTCTA
Source organism: Cetonia aurata (assembly GCA_949128085.1). Lineage (NCBI taxonomy): Eukaryota > Metazoa > Arthropoda > Insecta > Coleoptera > Scarabaeidae > Cetonia > Cetonia aurata. The sequence goes on from OX421885.1 coordinate 9,941,308, forward strand.
GAAATATAATATGTCTTTTCCCTATAAGTGCGTAAAAGTAAACAATAATCATAAATCTAGACATAGGATATGGATCAGCGACACTATTAAAACATCTAAACAATATCTTAATGATCTCTATATCTTACAAAATGCTTTTCCACAACTTTTGTTTATCAAGAAAAAAAGAGAGAACATCGAACTTTAACTTCTAATTCTAGAATTCAGGCCTGCAGCAATTTCATTTTCAATTCTGAAATCATATGTGTAGCAACTTGGCAAATAATTAAAGAAGCGGTGGTTTGCAATAGCATTCCTGGCAACGTAACGCTAAATATTGGAAATCAAGAAATTAAAGACCCATCATGCCTTGCTAATAATGAGTTTTTTACGTCGTCAGCAGCGAGTATTGTGTCAACTTTGTCTCCTACTACTATAAATTCTAAGATACAATTCAATCCTCAGTCCATGTTCATTTTTCCGTTTACTAATATAGAAATGCTCCCATAATCAATAAACTCAAGAATAAATCTTGTACTACGCCTGATGAATTATCTGTCGTTATAATTAAATAATTTAGGATTTACCTAATAGACATATTAACTTATTTAGTTAATACATCTTTTTCTCTAGGCACGTTTCCAGATATTCTAAAGACCGCTATGGTTATTCCTGTATACAAGAAAGGCGATTGTAAAAATATTTCTAACTATAGACCAATTGCTTTGACGTCTTGCATTTGCAAAGCAATTGAGTACTGCATGTTGGATCGCCTCAATCATTTTCTTGATAAACACGGCATTATACCGAATTTTTAGCAAAAAAAGGTCTACATCTACGACCTCAATTAATATCTATTGCACAGTTCTGGATGGTAATAAACAAAGAAAATCTGTGCTGTGTATTTTCTGTGATTTAACGAAAGCGTTCGATTGCGTTCAATATGATAAGCTCTTGGCAAAATTGCAAACGTACGGTATTAGAGGCATAGTTGCAACTCAGAGATCAGTTTTGAGACTTACACTTTTTAATCACTATATGAACGATATTGTACTTTTTTTTATCTGACATGTACTTAACCATGCATGCCGATGATATAGCCGTTTTGACAACCAATGACGACACTGACTATATCGCCAACACCTTACTATGTACTCTATCGAATTGTTTTCCTCATAACAAGCTATCATTAAGCCTATCAAAGGCGAAATACATGATTTTTAATACGAGGCATAGAAATTCTGAGATTGTGCCATTGTTCATAGATCATGTACTATTATAGAAAGCTGAATCCACTCTTGGGCGTTACTTTCGCAGAGAATCTTGTGTGGAACGAACATTGCCAAGTTTTAGCAAATAAGTTACATAGTAAATGCTACGTTTTTCGTTGTTTGCGTTCGTAGGTGACCATGGTTACCATGGTGTCTACTCGCGTTATATTATGCAGAAATACATTCTAGATTAAAATATGGGAAGCTGTTATGGGGGTGATCAGCAGCTGTCAGACAGGTTTTCTTGGATTAAAGTTAAGTAAGTGTTCAGGTCTGTAGTGGACACCTGTATACAATTACATCGATTTTAATTTCAATGTTGAAACAGACTAAGTATGTATGTATGATATTTAAAATATGAATGTCTAAAACAAATGTAAATATAAACCACGCCGCCTTAACGGATGCTTTGCATCGGGACCACTTTTGACAAATGAGTAAATAACAACGTTGCTATTAAAGATAGACAAATAGTAGTTTATATGAGTCATGTTATTTTTTTGTGTAAAATTGAAAAATGATATAATATATAGGCTGTTCCATTTCAAATAACGAAGTAAGTATCCGTTTGCCTACTTCTGGGATACTATGTGTAGTCAAAAATATTTTTAAGTGATGCAACACTAGAATCTATAACATTCTTGTAGAAAAGGTTCTTTGTAAAATGACAAATAGGGCTGTAATCAAAGACCCAGTCTTTGGTAGGACAGCCTGTACATTTTGTGTCGCTTAACCAAATAAATTATTCTATTCTATTCTAATACATATCTCTTTATTTACATACACTGTGATTAATTGAAAGTGTCTAACGTTGGTATCATAAAAAGCTCTAGATGTGCTCAAATCTGCATTATTCCAATTCTGTAATAACCCACAACACAGAAAAACGTATGTGCGTATTTTTTGAAATTTAATAAAGGGCATATTTTGTTGTAATCGATTTTTTTATTTTAAATTGTTAACTTTTATGTGAAAGTATGCCCATTTAGTGCAAGAATTATATAACTGTATTGTTACTAGAAAACATTCTAAATAAAAAATGATAAAAACTAACCTAATACTGCATACAAAGACTACCCACTTAATGAGAACAAAAGACCCGAGTATTTGTATTTTTTTTTTAATTTTTTCCTTCATGATAATGAAAATATAAACCTATAATTAGTTATTTATAATTTATACATCTACAATGTACTACTCTAAAAATGACACAATTTAGCCTTGCAATAAATTACGGTATACATGGTACTTGGATACATATACGCATTAATATATGCTACCTGTAACTTTACTTTCTTTTTACGTTCTAACGACTATTCATAACGCTAGGTAGTCGGTCGGTCGGTCATTTATTCGTAGAGTGTAACAGATTTCATTTCACAACCCACATCCGGACGTTTATTTTGATAATACCAGCTCCGGAGCAAGATTGGCGAAGTTTAGCGGCAGCGTCTGTCCCGGAATCATTATTCGCGCTCGAGCAGTGTACAGTGACGGACGTGTCTAAATGTGTAAACTATTGATCAGGCGCGTTCAAATTACTTTTACCTTCATTCATCAGCAAATCGCGGTTATTTAACGCAAAAAAAAGACGCGCCGGAAAAAGTGTTCAGTAGTTCAGTTAATAACTTCAAGGTAAATGTTATTCGATAGCCCAAATTATGTCACTGGAAATTTAGACAACTTTTATATGTTTGCTTTTGTGATTGTTACGCACTCACCATCTGCAGTGAGTAACCTCGCAATTGATTTGTACTCATCCATTACCTGTTACATGCGTTATGAGTACGTGAAATAAATGTCGTATTCTTCGTTTCTCCAAAGTCATCCTTTTGAAAATGCCATGTTCTACATGTTAAATCGTTCGAGTTCGTCGTGATCTTGAACAGATCACGACTTTAAACTCATCTAGACTACTGTAAATAGAATGCATGGTCGAGTTTGTAACACGAAACAAAACAGGGCACCGCTTGAAAGTGAAACAGTTTTGTTATTGACTTACGATGGTGTGGAAAATTAAATATTTTTGGAATCATTGACCAAGATTTCGCCATTTTATTCTAATTAACATAAAATAACTTAATTTACCAAAAATTATTTCTCCGAATTTGTTAAATATACTTTTTGCATTAGGCCAGAGCTAAAACCAAAAATGCCATTATTGGTGTAATCCCTTATAGTTTATATGCCTATCTAAAATGTGTATTTGCCAAATTTTTGTCGTAACTGTCATCGTCTTTTACATTTGTCACTGACTGAAAAATGTGTCACCAAAAATACCAATCAAACTCGCATAAACGTGTATTTTCTATAGAAAAATTTTTAATGATTCGTAGCATTCTTTTTATAATTATAAAATAAATCACGTATCAATATTTAGGATGACTTAAACTATGTAAATGCTTTCGCCCAGCCACTTTTTCGAAATATTTCATGTCGACATAAAATGTTTTACTTCTAGGTTATAAATTTCAAAACTTTTCTGTGAAATGCTTCAAATATGGACGTTTATCGGAGCTGTGGTGATATTTATCTGTAACAGTGTAGTATCCTTAGATAATGGATTGGCGCAAACGCCTCCAATGGGATGGCTGGCCTGGGAGAGGTTTAGGTGTAACACAGATTGCAAGAATGACCCAGAGAATTGTATTAGGTAGGACATTGTGACAGCTCGTTCATATACGGATAATGTAAGTGTTTTAAACATTTCAGTGAAAGACTGTTTCGTACGATGGCGGACCTTCTAGTGTCGGAAGGGTACGCTGGGTTAGGTTATCAATATATTAACGTAGACGACTGTTGGTTAGAGAAAGATAGAAGCGCTTTCGGTCAACTGGTGCCGGATAGGCAGAGATTTCCACGTGGAATGAAATCCCTATCAGATTATGTGAGTACGATAGACGAAGATCAAAAGGTTTTACTAAATCGTCAATGATTCTTATGCGACTAACTCATTTTAATTTTCATTCTCATTTGCTTATCTATCGACGTATTCGCAACCTTAGACGTATATTAGTCTTCTGATACGCACGTGAAAAGTCTTGAAACGATCCACGGAACATATAGGGGACGTTAGATATTGCCGTAATCGTCAAACTTCATGGTCCGATGAATAGCGGCAGAAATAAATAAAAACTTCTTTCTTTAAATCGAAACTTTTATTAAATTTATTAGCGTCATCAAAGATTCTCACATAAAGTTGTTTACACATAGCAAACAACGGAACATTCAAAGAGAGCATTCATAAAAAAAATAATGATAAAACTAACAAAAGCACTTACAACTAGTGAATAAAATTGTCTGAAATATATAAAATAAAATGCTCAGTTCTAGGCACATAAAACTCCTCTTATCAAAAACAAAGGTAGCCTATATATTATTTTCTGACATTTTATTATATTTCTGATGTGATATAATATGTACATATATATGATAAAAAGCAGCCTACAAAATTACTATTACTGCAGTTGCTTTCTTTAATTTGCTGTAGAATAAAATCTTAAAGCTATAATAAGCTGCCGTAGAAGATCGAGTTCGTGATATCTAATTTTAAAAAGATCGTTGTTATGTGTATGACTAGAAACTTACCTCACGTAATATACAGGCTGTTTCAGACCACTCGTCCACTATCTTTTTCTCGCGATCTAATCTAAGGCACTAGACTCATGCGACAAAAAAATTAATAAAATAATAACAACAAAACAATTTAACATCAAAAACCTGAAGAATCCTCTGAAAATATTTTCAACTTCCGGAAACGTTCCATTATATCGGTAGTCGATAGCAGTTTTCTTATTTACTTCAATGAATTGTGTTCAAATAATCTGTAGATTTCATTGAAGTAAGAAATAACATATGATTCCATTTAAAATAAGAAAATTGCTATCGACTTCCTATATAATGGAACGTTTCCGGAAGTTGGAAATATTTTCAGAGGATTCTTCCGGTAGGGTTCTGTTATTAAATTGTTTGTCGCATGAGTCTAGCTGCCATAGATCGCGATAAAATGATAGTGGACGAGTGGTCTGAAGTAACCTGTATATATTAATTTACCCTCTAATTATAATAAAAACATATTCCAGTACTGCATTCTTACTTAAGCAAACCCTAGCAGCACCAAATATTTGTAACATATATAATACATATTTTAAAAATGTTTATACATTTATTAAAATGATCCTTTCTTTCTAAGTAACAATCTTCACATATGTTTTCATATTCATTACATGTTCTATATTCTATAATATCTTTATCACGGTCCGGAAATGTTTCTTTAAGTTCATCCATTTTTAATATTAATTTTTGATAAATACACAGCACTTATAGAATTTACTTAGACAACTGTTATCTTATGTTACTCCTACTTATTTCCTAGTACACAAAACACATTCTGGTATGTACAAATAAAGATAAAAATAAGCAAAATAATGCACAGATGTTCGTTAATCGAGAAATGACTTTTATTGTTATGGTCGTATCATAAAACGTAAACAAATTAGTGCACTATGGAGTGATAAGTATTGCAAATATCGCCAGAGCAACATTCACTGACCATAATACATTGTGTTTTTGTATAATTTTTAAAACGTAACATTCTGACAACCCTGTATAAGAAATAGCGTTAACGCAACATTACAGAATGTGTATAAATTGGTGGAAGAACCTGTATAGTTCTTTATATACTCGTGATAAATTTTATGGGCTGATTCCTGGAGTTATTATGATCATAAAACTTCATATGAATTGATGTCCTAAACGGCTAAGCTTTAAAGTTATAAGTTGTTTAATAGTCAATTACAAGTTCGTACAATTAAATAACCGCCTTCAACTGCAGTGCAAGCTTCTGTTCTTCATTGCATTGGTTGGTTGATGCGTTCAAGAATAACGGGAGTGTTTAGGATTAATGCTGCAACAATACGATTTTTCATTTAATCAATATTTTCACTGGGAGTCATATAAACCGGCGATTTAAAGTGATCCCAGAGAAAAAAATCTGGATGACTTAAGTCTAGCGATTGAGGAGGCCACGGTTGTACGCCTCGTCGCCCTATCCAGGGATTTCGATACCCACGCATGGGCTAAAAACTCATAAGCTGCTAAACTGGAATGTGCTGGTGCACCATCATGCATAAAATACATTTGTAATCTTAATTGGAACGGGACTTCTTTCAACAGTAGTAGTAGCTCTTTTTCAAGAAAGCGGTGGTATAATTCTCCATCTATAACCTCATCGCTAAAGAATATGGTCCTATCAAATGATCTGCAACAATTCCAGCCCACATATTAAGAGAGAATTGATGTTGATGATGGGCTTCTAATGTTTCGCATGGGTATTTGTTCGGCCCATGTGTGATTATTATGAAAATTAATTAATTCATAATAATTAATAGTATGTCTGGAAAGAGTAACCTCGTCGGTATAGAATATTTGAGCCAAAAATTGAAGATTTGGTGTGATATTTGTTGTATCCATTGACAAAAAGCCAATCTTTGCGAGAAATCTGCTGGCAAAAGTGTCTGTGCCTATTGTACATGATATGGAAACAACAGTTGATTTTTCAAAATCCTGCATTAAATCTTGTTTTACTTTAAAACTAAGCCGTTTATCACATATATTTATATGAACTTTTATGATCATAATAACCCTAGCAATCAGCCCATATAATTTGTCGCATATATACAGAATCACCTCTGTGTTCAAAGAACTCTGTTGAAGAAAAAAACAACATTCTGGCAACATTCTTGTCTGTTGTTTGAGTTTACATTGTTTTGGTTGTATTTGAAGATGAATAGAAAACCATCTTTTAAAGTTTTGTATTACTAATTCTTTTTTACTGTAATAAATACCAAAATAAAGCTCTTAAAATTAAAGTAGAACTGAATAATAATAATAATAATTGAACGACAGTAAGACAGGCACGATATAAATAGCAAGAGTGACACAATTAAATTTGACAATTCCAATTAAATTCAACTATTTCTGATAATGTGAATAATATTTTATAATCATAATGCACAAGTTAGCAAAGAAATATTAAAAACTCGATTATCATGCGAAAGGAAGTTGTTTAGAATATTTAGCAACTTTTGACCTTTGATAATTCTAACTTTACAAAATGCAAGATATTTTGAAATCGATGCGATTATTGGAAAGTTTACTATTAGCTGATTTATAAAACAAAAAGAAATATCTCCATCAACAAATGCAAACTTACACATCAAGGATAATAATAATGACATGCTTCAATTTTATCTAATTAATTCGTTCGTTTCTAAACAAATACTCATTAATCTCAAATCAGAGAATCAGTAGTCTTCATTATATATAATTTTTGTGTATTTCCCAACTTACAATGATATTTAGGTACATTCCAAAGGGTTGAAGTTCGGAATATATCAAGATTTTGGCAACTACACGTGCGCCGGCTATCCTGGCATCCTAGGCTACCTACAGACGGACGCCGATACTTTCGCCTCGTGGAATGTTGATTTTGTCAAATTGGACGGCTGCTACTCCCATCCACTCGAAATGGACAACGGATACCCGGAGTTCGGCTATTATCTGAACCTAACGGGAAGGCCTATGCTGTACTCGTGTAGTTGGCCAGTCTATCAAATTTATGCCGGTATGCAGCCAAACTATACGGCTATAACACATCACTGCAACATGTGGAGGAACTTCGATGATATCCAAGATTCCTGGGCCAGTGTCGAATCAATAATAGATTACTACGGCAACCATCAAGACTACATTGTTCCAAACGCGGGTCCAGGACATTGGAATGATCCTGATATGGTGAGTGAATTAATATTAATTAATTTTTCATGCTGTTTGTCTGTACAGAATCTTTCTGAACACTTGCATTACTCTGCGTGATAAATTCATAGCAGTGTCGGTTGTTTAAATAACTTTTACCTTATTATTTGATTTAATTCACAACGCGGAATCTGTAAATGTATTTGAGCTTTTTTTTTCTTATATATCTCAATTTAGAACATTATCTTCTCTACTAACATTATGGTACTACTTTCCATTAAAAAAAAATCAAGAAAACCTTTCAACCAATTGGGAGAAATTCATTTAACACAAATCAAGGTATCTCAAAAATAATTGTTAAGGTTATATTACTTATGATGTTTAAATGGGACATTCAGCCATTAGAACCCGTGTATTAACAGTAATAATGAATAATGCTTTCAAACAACTATCAATCTCTGGGACGTGCATTAGGAGTAGCGCAGCCGTCTTTTCTAGTCGAAAAAATAATATGTATTTTGACAGATGTTGGTCACGTTTAATGTAAGGCACCTGAAATATCCTAAATACTTTTCTTAATTGCGCTATGTATAGACCAATACAAAGTTTCAAGTAACGTAAAAGGTTTTATTGATTTAATGTGGGCAAAGAGTCTCCAAAAATGCAAGCTTACTTTAGCAGGCGATCGAAAATTAACGTGAAAAATTATTTCAAAATTCCTGGCTACAATGTTAACGAGCCTTAAGCAAATCAAAGAAACAAGACCCCCCCTCCCCTCACATTCATTTCACCCTAGATCGAAAGATACTAAATTTTGGTGCTGGTCGACAAGCTCTTTCCGGACTTACAGCATTTTGTTTTTACTCCAAATAACCTTTTTCTTCTTGGAATGTGCAGTAAATATGTTCCTCAGCAAAATGAGGAATAGAAACCACTGATTGACAAACATTAAATCCTGAAAAATATGTTTTTTAAAGATATTAACCTTTGTTGCTGGTCAATGAATATTTTCCGTGCTTTCAAAATTTTATTTTTTGCTCAAAATATTTTTTTTCTTAATGAAATATATATCAAATGCGTTTCTGAGCAAAATAAAAATCTATTAACCTATGGTTCTGAGTCGAAATATAGGGCCTCTACAAATCTCCTCCATTCTTTGCGATCTTAGACTATTGGTTTAATTTCGTTCCATATTTTTTCTACCTTTCGTAGGTCCTTGAGCGTTCTTCTTTCGGTCTGCCTTGTTTTCGTTTTCCGGTTGGTTGGTACTCCATCGCTTCCTTAGCTATATGCGTTGCTCCCGTTCCGTCGTAAATTGTGTCCCATTAACTTACATTTCCTTCTTTTGATAGTTTTTGCTATTGATTCCTGTTTAGTTCTATGCCACAGTTCGGTGTTAAATATGCGATTTGGACAGTATATCCAAGTAATCTTTCTAAGACACTTGTTGATAAAGCTTTGTATTTTTTGTGTATTTCTTTTATCTAGTGTCCATGTTTCCGATGCGTATAGAATCACACTTTTTTGTTTGTGTTAAATATTCTTATCCCTGACGTACCCTTTTTATGACGATCTTCTCCGACACTTTGCCATTGTGTATCACTTGTGCTGTGCAATTATCATGAAACAGTCTTATTATTCTAATGTCCAGGGTTCAAATCTCACTCTGGTCAATTACGATAACCGGTATTTTCCGGGGTCGTGACGATGAAAAAAAAAATGAAAAAATATATTTATCTGGTATTCCATGTCTCTTAAGTATTATCTAAATCCTTCCTCTTTTTACACGATCGAACGCCTGCTTGACATTGATAAAAATTATATAGATTTTGCTCTATTCTATTATTTGTCGTTCCGCTTTTAAATCCTGCTTGGTTTGTCCTTAATAATCTGTCTAGTTCTTCCTTCAGTGTGTGTAGCAGCATTCGGGTCATGACTTTGTATAGCAGAGTTATACCTATTAATAAGTATAGTTATCAGCAATATTGTCGCATAATTATCGAAACCAATAAGTGAATAAGTGGATACTTATCAGATATTCCCATCGTTCAGTCACTTCACAAAACTTTTAATCAATCGCTCCCAACTTACTTTAACTAGCCTTTCTAATAAGAAATAACACAACGATATTACGACAGCACCGTTCGACAACCTAACTTTTATGATAAGTGCCACACCAGTGAGAAAGTGCACACTACTTAGTATTCAATTGAAATACAATTAAAAATGCTCTTGAAACAAATTGAATGTTTTATATACTTCAATAAAACTTCTTTGAGATGTTACATTATCTGATTTTAATATATTTCATACTTACTGGGTAAGAAGTATAACGATAACGAATAACTTTTTTATTCCTAATATTATGTTAATTTCAACGAAAACCTGACACACACCAAACCCCAACGATTTTTCACATTTTCACTTATTAAAACACAGGAAATCTTCAATCTACATATTTCGTGGAGATAGTGTTAAGTGCTTACAGATTACTAATGACCGTCTCTTGGACTTTCTTTTTACCCAACATTATATATGTATACAGGCCTCCATATATATATACATATTAATAAAATGCGTAAAATCATAAAATCCAATGTAAGTATTTTAGCAATTTATTATAAATTACGTAATTTTAACACGTAGCGTTCTTTTACTCAAAACTTTTATGTTTTAATGAAAGATCATCATTATAAGGATGGGGTTTTCCACGGAAGCGGCTAATTAGAAGTTTTCGGGCTTGACGAAACTCTTCAGCTTTAAAAATTTGGAATTTGCAATAGTTTGATACTTACTTTCTTTCCAAAATATTTCCAAGTTTTTTACACTTTCGATTAACCGGAAGTTGCCATGAACTGTGTTATTTTAGAATAGAATAGACTGTATATTAGTACATTTTTGAATTCAGCATAGAATTCTATGACCATCGCAATTTGCCTATGCCTGTCTTCATTCGAGTGTTTTTTAAAGAGAGGCGGGTTTCAAAAAAAAAAATAAAAAAAAAAAATTAAGAAATTGCAAATTTTTTAACGTGAAGTGTAACGTCAATGTAATGGCAGCGAGACGCAGCGTCAAGTCTTTTTTAAACAGACACGATTGAAAAATAAAAAGAAGAATAAAAAAACAAAAATTAAGAAAAATTTAAGAATGAAGAAATTGCAATTTTTTTTAACATAACGCGTAACCTTGGGTGTAACGACAGCGAGACGCGCAGCGTTGAGTCTTTTTTTAAAGAGGCGTGTTTGAAAAAAAAAATTAAAAAAAAAGCAAAAATTAGGGAAATTTTTTTAAAGTACTGCTGTGTACTGAAGGTACCAACAAAAATGCAGAATGAAATTAAAAATGAAAAATTAAATTAGCTAGCCCACAAGATAAAATTTTTAAGGCCGCAAAAGAACAATTAAACTCAGGGTTACTCTCACAATTAAACTTATCATGAAAAGTAAAATGTGGGTGAAAGAAATCTGACTTTCTTTAATTACTCCAAAAATTTAAATGGTTTAATCAAAAATAAAAGAACAGTATTTTGAATGACATAAATAATCAAAATTTTATTATTTTAAAAAAAAATGTAAATTACAACTTTGCAGAAAAAAAAAAAACTTGGACAAAAAATCCTGGTCGAAATCAAAACTGCATTTGACTCTAAATTACAAAAGACAATGCTAAATCCTGTATCAAAGCAAAAGATAACAAATAGTTCAGGAAGATAATCCTTTTTTTATATCAATTCAATCCACGTGGTCTCAATATTTAAACAACTAAATTTAACGTGGACAATTCAAGTAGTTTATATAAATGAAAACTAAAAGCAAGCACAATGCTTTTATTCACCCAACCCGAGGTGATTAATAAATAATTACAAATTAGAAAAATTAAAAACGAACAAAAATTAACTCTTTAAACTTAATATATCTTCCTGCACGAAAATAATAAAAGATCTTCTATCTAAATTGTGTACACAAGAATATAATATCAATTATTATAAAATGAGTTCCGTGATTGACGAAATAAAATCAAAATAAACGAACAAATCTTAAAATAAAAATAAAATACCAAAATGGCAGCTAACAAAATAAAATTACATGTACTTACACGGGCATCTTATCAAGGAACTCAACTTACAAGGTTAAACAATCGTATACATATCAAACAACAGCTGCGTGCGTTGCAACGCACAAAGATCTGTCCGGCAACGGACGAAATCGCAAAACAAAACAAGATATACAATACAAGTGAACGCAAAATGTACAACTGAATGAAATTAATATTAACAACTGAACAATTAAATAAATAAATTAAACAATCCAAAACATTAACTAACTCTTACTTAAAAATAAAACAATTTGAAATTTCTCGCAACATTGACAAAGGCTTATCGGAAACACTGAATTTACGACAACCGGGGAGCCAGGCCACAGCAGTACGTATATACGTGAAAAAAGAAAGAATTCAGAAAATGAATCTAGAGGGTGTACCGACGATCCCAAACCAGTCACAGATGTAATAACATCTTTCAAACTCTCATTCGTGAAAGTGAAAGAAACTGGAAACACATTAGAAACAAAGTAAGTACCAAACTGTTGCGAACCGCAAACTTTTAAAGCTGAAGAGTTTCACTAAGCCCGAAAACTTCTAACTAGTCACTTTCTTGGAAAACCCTGTATATATTCAATAAATTAATTCCACGTCCAGCAGGTTGTGAAGAGTTAAGAAAACTGATACTAATTTTAGAAAGTAGGTAATTACGTATTATTTAAGCGGATGTTATCTTAAATATTCACTTACAATTGTCAGTATTTAATAATCACATAAACAATACTTATCAAAAATGTTATGTTATTATACATTTATTTTTCTATAACATTCCAATAGATTCTGTTGATATTCCAAGTTTACTTTAAATAAATTCCAGTTACATAAATCTAAGGCCTGTTTGCATATCAGATAATCAATACCTCTGTTTACTGACTGCGTTGCATATATCAGGAACCAACATTTGCTGTTCGACTTATGCGATTTAGTAGCATATTAAACCCACACTAATTAATAGCAGTATAGTACTTTTCTATTTATGTATATCTGCGATTTAGCATGCTTCTCAGTAAAAATCATAAAAGCTTGCACCCTTTAATAAATGTTAGAAATGGAGTAACCACCAAAAGCAGTCACGCCTACTACTACACTCAAGATTTTCAATTTTATGACTATAGCACGCTACCGAAAAAGTACAGTCAAAGCCGAAGCGACCAACAAACGATTACCCTAGCGCTTTTGAAAACATACAAGTACAATTTATTTACAATTAATAGCAGTTGACACTTGCGAGTACTCGGCTGAAAATGCATTTTTATGAAGCCAGGTGTACACACCTGACTTAAAAATTGAACATTGCGAAATTTTATTATATTAACCTGAATCCAATTATTATTTGGTTTTTTACGTATTTATTTTTGTATCTAATGCAACAAAATATCAGATGATTCGTTCAATAATTATTCCTTTTCCTTTCATTCAATGCGAATTCAATAATTTCGAATTCCAAAAATAGGAACATTGCTGATTAGTTTATAATATAAACTGCCTAAAAAAACCATTGAAAATATATGATGAAGCAAGTAAAATACGTAGATAAAACTCAGGACCGTTTCGTGTCGGATATGCAAGAAGTGTGGTTATATCTTTTACCATTTAATTTAATAGAGAATAATATTTTAAGATGAGATACTATTTATGATATCTACTTATAAACAATAAATTTACTAATTGTAAATATCTTTTTCTACTATGCGTGCTAATTCAATGAGCATAGTATATTATAAGTATGATATAAGTTACAATAACTTATTATTAACGCTATTGTATGTAATCAAAACATATAATATCTGCTATTATATTTCTAGTGCCCTGTATTATACACTGTTTATATGTATCGCAAAAATATCTATAAAAATTTTATTCTAAAATAATACACAAACAAAATAAAGCGCCCTACCTGTATATGTAGGTATTACATAATTACGCAAGTTTAACATTCCATAAAACCAATTTTAATAGTATAAATTAATATTAATAACAATTTGTTAATTCTATATGTGAAATACATACGCCGACATGAAAGATGTGTAACTTTCATGATTATGTGAAAGAATTCACTTTTACCCTCGTTCTTTTTCTTAATCCTTGTCAAGCAACATTAGCGAATGATAACTTTCATTTTCCTTGATCTAGACAGACCTGTTCTTTTTTTTATTGTATGCCAATAACATTTCTATTCCATAAGCTTTTACGGACGTTTGAGACCGATGTATAACAGCAGTGTCAAATATGGAAATTGAAACCGATGTTCGATATGAATAATTTATTACGTTACCTCTCGACAACCTTGGTGACTACCTAAAAATAACGAAAAAAAAAACTATTTGGGTTATATCATACTGTATTGTCACATTTTTTTTTTTTCAAGATAGCTCTGATACATTTGGAGGATACATATATTCTGGCTTTTGAAATTTTGCTTAAATTAGTATACTGCTGAGGTACTTAGTTTTCGCTAACTAGGATGTTGAAGAGACAATACAAGGTCAGAAAAAGACTAATTTGTGTTTTTGGCGTATCCTCTTTTATATATGTACGTATCTTTAAATAGATGCAATAAACATATTTCCTATTGTTTGACGTAACAACTTTCTTTTTATAGAAGTTAAATTATATCGTCACCTATAGCAATGTGATTTAATTTATATAAAGTCAGATTCGGTTATAACGAGCATGTTTAAAATACAGTGTACAACTCCTTTTTTATAAAAGAAGTTGTACACTTATGCTTATGCCAACTCTCGATAGAAATAGCTTCCGATTTTTTTATAAAGAAAAATGCAAATCAATTATCAGTCAATTATTCAAGCCTTTTTAACAGTTGGCAGTAATAAAAGTTCATAGATAAGTACATAAAAATGAAGAACTAAAGAAACGTTTATGTTTATGAAACGTTGTTTTATTATCTTATTCTTAGATGATGTTACCTGATAAGAGTTTCATAGTTCTATCTATACCTGTATTCCTAGATAAACAATCATTCTTTTATAATGGTCTGCTGTAGTGGTTTCCATGAACTTATTACAAGTTTAAAGATGTTTATTTGCATGAATGTCCTTTCATATTCTTGCCTAATCACTAAAGAAGTTTGGATATTAAGTTCAATTTGACTGATCTACCAACACCGACAAAAATTACTATTGTGTACGTTACTTTCAAAGTCATTAACCTTAATCTACAATTTCTTGTTTATTCTTCATGTCCCCTTTATTGCTAACTACACATGAATAACATTTATATACATATATATGTGTCATTGTTAATTGTTGCTGTGACACTTATTACATGTATAAAAACTGGTTCAAAAATCGTTTCCTAAAAATCTTTGCTTTTATATCTATACCATTTATACCTATAAATTTACTTATTTAATTCAGTGAGCTTTTATTCTTAAAATAATAGGGATAATAAGGAAATCCATAGACATATATTTATCATTCATTGCTAAATTAAAAGTTTTTTTTTAATAATTCGGCTTATTTAACATAATAAATCTATGCCTCTTCACAACTAAAAGAACCTACAACTAAATTTAAAAATTATCAACTTCTGATATTTGATTTAAACACAGGAAGACATATTTGGCGCGCATTGTAAATCAATCAATAGATGGAAGCACAATAATGACACTTTCGAAATCCACATTGACAATTGATTTGTCGTATACAGGTGTCCAAATCTGCATGACCAATTACAAAATCTTCAAAGTTGAAAAAGTTCTTTTTTTCAAATGGAACACCCTGTATATTATTCGATGATCAGATGCAGAATTTTATTCTGCATCGATTCGCTATGACTTTCCCTATACCTATTTACAACGGTTTTCTTGTTATTCCATATTTTTTACTAAAATCTAATAAAACTACAAAATCGTATCCAGTAAGCATTGATTATAAGAGGAATTAGAACAAGTGACTTGACAGTTGTTGATTTTATGTCAAAGTAGTACAATTCTATTTTGCTAATTCTATGAAATACAGTTAATAATGGAGAATATTGAAGAATATTCGAATAATGATCTGCTAAATTTGTTTTATACGCACGGTGAATGTGAACGAATTGTCAGACGCAAATGTAGATTATTTAACGAGCGATATCCGGACTTACCAGCAATGACTCCTGGAAAATTTGCAAATTTGCAAGAATTGCAGCTCGGTTTTTGGAAACTGGCAGTGTAAAGGCAACTCGTAATCACCGAAAGTCAGTAATAGATAATGAAGCTAACAAGGTGAATGTTTTGGTTTATTTTCAAGCTTATCCACGGAGTTCAATTCCAGCAGCAGCACTGGAATTGGGCATATCAAGAACTTCAATTCATAGGATATTAAAAAACACAAAATGCATCCTTTTTGTGAAATAACTGTACAACGCTTACGCCTTGGTGGTGAGGCAAGACGCGTCGCCTTTTGCGAGTTCATGTGCACAAAAATGACAGAAGATCCAAGATTCCTTTATAAAATTATCTGGACTGACGAATCAAAATTCAGCATGCAAGGAATTATAAATCGTCAAAATATTCACTACTGGGCACAAGATAATCCACACGTCTTAAGGGAGAATAATCACCAGGACCGGTTTAGCTTTAATGTTTTTGTCTGGTTATGGACAATAGCGTAGCATATCAAGTCTACGATGAAAGTTTAAATGGGGCTAGATATCTAGAGATACTTAGAGTATTTGTTAGTGATATTTTAAATACTCTACCTCCAGGAGAGAGAGAGCAAACAGTTGGTATCAACTAGATGGTGCTCCCGCGCACTCCACACTAGCTGTACATCAACAATTGACGTTGATGTTCGAGGATCGGTGGATTGGTCCCCAGGGACCCTGGAACTGGCCACCCAGATCACCCGATATGACGCCCTTGGACTTTTACCTGTGGGGTCGCATAAAAGAGCAAGTGTACTCTGCACCTGTATTAACGAGAGAGGAACTATTGAACCAATTAATTTCACCAATATAACGCCAGACGAACTTCGGAGATCGGTTTCGCGAGGAGTACATGATAGAGTGATTCAGTGTTTGAACCAAAATGGTGGTCACATAGAACAATTATTGTAGTTATTTCGTTCAATTTATTTTATTTTTTCTTGTCATTATGTTCCTAATTTTTTTGTTTTTCATTTGTTACTACGTTTCAAATTTTCTTATGTTCATGTTTTGTTTCCATTTTCTAATTAAAATGAAACACATACGATGTTTCAGTTTCTGTCAAAAATCACATTAAAACATCGATGCAGAATTAAATTCTGCATCTGATCATCTAATAATATACAGGGTGTTCCATTTGAAAAAAAGAACTTTTTCAACTTTGAAGATTTTGTAATTGGTCATGCAGTTTTGGACACCCTGTATGCGACAAATCAATTGTCAATGTGGATTTCGAAAGTGTCATTCTTATGCTTCCATCTACCCTAGAAGTGTTTATTACCAGTCGAAAATGGGCGAAAGATACTGTGTTGCAAATAACGCTACATCTTTCAAAATTTTCAAAAAAATCAAAATATCTAAGTAGCAGTTGAAAATAGGTATAGGGAAACCTATTAGAACTCATCATAAAATTTTCTCAGGAATTTAAAAATGAAATAATATACAGAGTGTTCTATTTAAAATAAGAAAGTTTATGGCGACTTCCGGTATAACCGGAAGTGGTAAGACCCTGAAAATATTTTAAAATGAAAGAGAATCTTGAATAGCCCCGGATTCCAAAAATTCAGAGTTCCAGGTTTTTTTCTAACCTCGGAAACTTCTAACGAACGGCTATCGTGGAAAACCCTGTATACATAAGAGCACAAGTGAATAAATAAAATGAATGCTGATACACACTTTGGTATCATTATTAGTAAAGCGGCCGTGAGGTGATTGACTTTATTTTTCAACTCTTTTGGGGGTCACGACACTATTTATATTGAGAAACACTACATTAGTATCGTTTTCATTATCCGTTACAGACTTAACGTGTTACACTAAAGAGCCCGAACAGATGTTTCTAAGTTTCTACAAATATGTATGTTACTACTTAGCTATGTAACTTACCAAATACAGATTAAAACACTTGAGAAACACAGAGCTATTAAAATTGTATGTATGTACTATGTAACAATTTTTGACGTACTAAATGCAAGCAGAGACATAGTTACATACTTATTAGTTCAGCAAATTTGCCATAAGAAATGGAATATATGAATTCGTTGTAAGTTTCTATCTCACAATTTGTGCATCAGTTAATGCAACCGTACCTAAGTTAGTAGCCCATGTAACAGCCGTTTTACAATAACTTCCTGCATTTAAACAAATATGTAATTGTGCGGAGTATCTGACATGACGTTATCTAACCGTTAGAAAGTGATTTAATAACTAAAATACTCTTTTCCAAATATCGCAAAGGCGTCTGTTTTCTTTCAGGATACTAATGGAATATATTTAGTCGTAATTACATAGTTTTGTTATTGCATACATCCGAAAAAATTTGCATTACACAATCAAATGTACATAGGTACTTCAGTTATGCATTTACTTGCATTTTTCTTTATAGCAACACTTTTTTCTTGACAAATTTTGGATTTAACTAATCAAAAAGACCAGAATGTCTGTTAATTTATTAATTAAGTCAGTAAAAAGGACATAAAAACACTTTAGGCCAAGAAAACGAAATAAAGGATGCAGAGCTGAGGAATTTGTAATACAGATCGTTTTAATAGAGTGCGTCTTGCGTAAACCTTCTACCTTGAATTTTAAATCTTGCAAAACCCGAAACGGTAAAACTGTTCTCATTTACATATCTAACAGGATTTTTATATATAAAAAATAAATCGGTCATGATTTTACATCTATGATACATAACTTAAATGTCAACTATTATTGCATGCAGATATGTATAATTTGAAATTTGGTGTACTCGCCAAATGCTAACCTACATACATCAAATACATAATAGTACCTATTTATAATGCGCTATAATCACACGCTATCCATATCAACATTTTTATTTTTTTGTTAAAGTGTACTCATAAAATTATAAACGATGTGAAATAATGTAGATATTAATTGTGTACTTAATTACAAATACAATTTGTTTGTTTTTCTTGCAATATATTAAACTAGATTTTTCATTTAAACTTTAACTTTTTTAACAGGAATAGATGAATATTATCCAGACTATTGAATTAAAAAATGGAAAATAATTTGCAGAAAATCAAAATTTACATACTTGGAAGCCTTGTTCCATTTTTAGTACACTGTCCGTGTTAGTAAAATATATAGTTTCAATTTTATTAAATAGTTTCACTTTTTAACATAGAATCAATGTGTTAACGGCATATTTTCGTTTTTCTAATAAAATCACTGGCGGTGTCACAACTATTTACTATTCTTTACCTACCAAAATATTGAGATTTTTGTATTGTGCATAAATAAAATTCTAACATAAAAGAAAAAGTAAGTAAAATTTACATACAATAACATACTAACATATTTAATAGATGTATACATATGTATAACCAACCTGTAACACCTTACAGAACAAAAGTTCATTAATTAAGGTCAGCAGATGTATAGCCGCATAAATCATAACTAATCAGTGTCAAGCGGTTCATTTAGTAAAATAAAATAAAAACGGACATTTTTAATTTTTCTGTGCCTCCACTTATTTAGTTCGGAGTAAATTATTTAGAACCACAAACACAATTAAATTCGGGATTCGAATATCAGACACTCAAAATAAGATTTTCGTGGCAAATGCTGACAGATAAACTTCCTAAATCGTAAACGATTGTGAATCACAATAAAGACGTTTTGCTTCATATTAAGAAGAACATATTTTGTTAACTTATTTGTATAATATCTTAGAATTAATTTTAAGGAATTACGTTAGTGCACACAGAAAACTCCATGCTTACCTTAAATAAATTTGTCTTGGTCTAAATAAATCTACGTTTTGAATATCCTCAAGACAAAAAATTCTTAAGACAAGAAAAATATTGTCTTAACAGCATAATCTTGACGTAAGAAGTTAACAGTCTTGCATGAAACTACTTTTAGTCTCCAATTAAGAATATCGTAACGCAAGCCGGTAATGCAGTTACAGATCTAAGCTCGGACAATTCATGTCTATCTACTTGCACTAAGCAAATATATTCTCTAGTTAAGAAAATTCATCGAAACAAAAGTTTTCTTGAATTAAAACTTTCAATTTTCTTAGTGGTAAAAGATTCACTTAGAGCAAAACTATTTCATTTTTTCTTTAAGAGAATTGTGTTAAAACAATATTTTGTTTTGAACTCAGAATGCATTTTTCTGTGTAGTAATCTAATTATTACCAAATGCAATTAAGGAAAATCGATTTAGATGTTATTAATTATATCATAATTATACATATATATTACTTGAACATATACCTAATTAATTAATATATTACATAATACAAATGTATAAATAGTGTTTTTGGACATTCATTATAAATAATAAAATAATAATTAAAAAAAAACAAAATACGAAACCTGATACCACTGGAACCAAGACTCGAACCCGTATACCTAGGGGTACAAGATTCAGCTAACTCATGTCGTGTAATTCTTGGCTAGCATTTTATTATCAAATTTCTTAGCAAATTAATTTAGCTGCCCTAGATTTCCAGAAATGTTAAGTCAACCAGTGGTCTGGAACACCCTGAATATACTTAATTTCTATAAATATATATATATAGTAATATACTTTTAATCTACTTTTAAAATACTAAAATAATGAATAAACCTAACAATACCTATTTAATTAATACTCTTATCCAACAAACATAAGAACATTTAATTTTCATGTCGAATTATAATTGAATACCTATACATATCACATTAACAAATTTAGTACTAATTATAATAATGCTAATGTGATGAATAACAATAAGCCAAGCTATATAATACAGACATGATGCTAGTCTCACACCATCATTCACGAAGGTAGTCTAAAGGCATTTTTAAAGTTATATGTCAATAAAATTTTACAGCTTTTTAAAATCCGGCTCTCGAAATCTAATTTCTAAACACTTGATTAATATGATGGTAGGCGTGTCTCCAATTATAAATTTATACAGCGAATCCGGAGGATGTATAACTTTCAATTTTTTTTAATATTAATAATGATCCTAAACCAAATTCGTTTCGAAATACCGTGACTGAGAATCATTTCACTCACATTCGAAGTATATTTGTCATGGTCACACCACCAACGCAATTTACTTTATACAGGAAGCACATGATGGAGAGGTTAATCTAGTTTAAATATAGAAATTTAAGTAGCAGGCACTTAAGATTTTCTGCAGTAAGCATAATGCAATTGCCGCTCCGGATCAATAAAAATGCAAATGTATGAATTTAAACTAAAGTTTTGGCATTTCTAGTAAGGTAGATCCTTGACAGTTATTATTACCTCTATCGCAAAATTTGACCGTCATGTAGAATTGGGAACTTTCAGAATGACCGCCTAGATTGCAATAAGGACAGCACTAGCCACACTGTATTCAATCGCATGTCACATTATAAAATTTACGTAATATTAATATTATTAACAGAAAATATAAATAGTATTATTTCCAAATATTAAATATTGATATTTTATAGCTTTTAAGGACAAAAATGTTTACACATGAACAAATTATTTTTTTACGATGATTATCCAATTTTTTAGGGATGAATGTTAATAATTATCTAAATACACTTGTTTCACATCATTTTTACAGAAAAAATAGTTTTTATTCATTCAATGGTAACACAAAA
Organism: Cetonia aurata; assembly: GCA_949128085.1. NCBI lineage: Eukaryota > Metazoa > Arthropoda > Insecta > Coleoptera > Scarabaeidae > Cetonia > Cetonia aurata. Next base: position 9,963,179 of record OX421885.1, read on the forward strand.
TCATGGCCAAGAATTTATGCTACAACGTGTAGAGACCGGGGAGTTATTTTTTAAGGAAATATTGAATATAGCGGTGGAAAATACTGATAAGTTCATTAGTCAAATTAGTAGAAATTATTGAAGAAACAGAGATGTCGTACTGACATATATTGTAGAGATAAAAACGTTACAATAAACCCATATTGTATTTGATTGGGCTTGGGGCACCTGTAGTTTCTACAACTTCAATACAATTTTTAAACTGCAAAAGAGGGCAATTCGCTACACATTTCAACTAGGGACTAGAGATCACTGCCGACCATACTTTTTAAACTATAAAATCCTGACCCTCCCGGCACTCTTCATCCTGGAATCTGTCTCACTAATTCGTAAACATATTAGTGATTTACCAAAAAGATCTCTTCATAACCACGTTACAAGACGGTTGCAACATGACCTTTACTTACCTGTACCCAGTTCAGAGTTAACTAAGAACTCATTCTTCTACGATGCAATCAAACTCTACAACGCAATCAAACTCTACAACCTCCTCACAATCCAACTCAAATCGATACCAACATACGTCCAGTTTCGCAGAAAGGTAAAATCTTACCTTCTTCAGCAACCTCTTTACGCTGTTAGCGATTTTTGCGGAGAGGGGTAACATTAAATTTCTTTTCCTTCAAACTTTCATCTCCCCTTTTCTTTCTTTGTGCGGGCAGCCCAATCTCCTGTTTTATTCTTTGACGGCTAAGTGTATCTGACACTTTATATCTGTGTTTATTGTATATGTACCTTTTCAATTAGTAAATTTGTTTAAAAAACAATCGACTAAATGTAAATGAACTCTGAGATGAGGCGCAGAAAGGTTTTGGCTAACTGTGTCGAAACACCGATTTCTTGTACTACTAAAAAGCTTTAGATTCCATAACCGATCAACTCGATACAAAAGAAAACAGTGCTCAAAATATTATGGAAAGATTGATTCGCCCCAGTAGCCTAAATTAAACTCCCGCAAGGGGGCCCAGCCAAAGGACCCTCAAGCAGCTAGGCCCATCCTTAAAAATAAAATATAATCATATGTTATGTTATCATATATTATAAATAGTACCTACATATGTATATTCTATCAAAAGTATGTAGAGAAACGTACGCAGATGAATGCACGAATAAGTTTTGTTAGCAATATTTAAAATTATATACTAGTAGGCAAGGGACCCAGACCAAATTTTGTTACGCTACTGATTCGCCCGATATCTAATACTTTTCGTAATGTATCATGCGACTATTTGTTCACTTTTTTTGAATTAACATCATTTACGATCAATCATCATCTGCCGTTTGTAGGAACGTATAAGAAAAAACAAAAAAGAATTATCGACAGACTTTGTGAACACCCAAAATCAGCCAGTATTCTCAAGTTTATTTGGTTTTTCAAGAGAGATTTCTATTGTGTCTTACGTACCAAAAAAGAGTAAAAATGTTATACAGGCTTCTTCTGTGCATCACGACGATAAAATAGATATTGAAACGTGATAAACACAAGCCAGATATCATACTATTTTACAATCCAAGGAAATGTGACGTGGATACGTCGATCAACATTGCACAAATTATGATTTTGCAATAAATACGAGACGATGGCCTATTAACTCTTTTGTAATATATTTACAAAACAATTCCGCAAACGAAATATTTCTGCGGGAACATTTGAAGCAATTGACTTTTGCTCTAACAGAAAACCAAATTCAACGTAGTGCAACTTTGAAGAATCTACCACAGGAAGTTTTCCAGATAAGGGCTGAAGCTCTTCTGATTACCCTAGAGGAGATCCAGAGAAGTCAGAAATTAGAGAGGGTGTTATTTCTGCGTAAAGTAAAAATAAAAATGGGTATTTTTGTGAAAAATTACTATGCACATTTAAATGCAAAATTGTTAAAATTAAATATTACTTAAATTTCACATTTTATTAAAAAAAATATATACCTACACCGTAAATAAGAAACCTCAAATCAGTTTGTACTAAAATAAGGTAGGTGTCTAACAAATTGGGCCCGACCAGTTGTGTCGCACTTTAGAGCGCGACTAGTACAAAGTTAAAAGGTTATAAAATAATTTCACAAAACTTTATTGAGGATTAGGTGGCGAAATTTATTTTACCTGTAACGGTCCAAATCTTAGCGCGGCACTACTTCCTAGCAAAATTATTAATAAACAGTTAGAAATGCCAAACGCACAGTAATGTAGCGTCACCAATGATCTGATTGTGAGTGAGATGAATATACTTATTAATCGATATATTTATTAAAATATTCATATTCGATGTTTGCGCGCTGATTGGATATTTGGTGTTTATATTTGTGAATATCTGAAACCATAGCGAAATAGCATTCGTTATATTCTGTTTGATGTATTTTTTTTACAAAGAATCAATTGTTGAGAACTGCATGTGTTACTTTCTTGTGAACACTTTTTCTTTGCATTAGCGATGCGTTTTAAAAATATTTTTATATATTATGCGTTTAGATTGTAACTAGCGTCGTGCCCACTGCTACATCTAAGTGGTCATTCGTAAAGCCAGCGACTGTACTTTCTTTTATGTATTTATTTCAGATTTAATTATCTGTAGTCCACTAAACATTTCACAGATGTATTTCACATTATGAAAGAATATTAAAGAAATAAAAATATGTATCTATGCCACAATATCGTTCCCATATAAATTGTAACAATGGCAGTTATGCATATCATTAGAATTATATAATTTTTATCGTGAATCTATCAGGGTCATAGATCCATAAAATAATTGCATGCTAAAAGCTAATTATTATTTAACAGAAAATTAATTTTGGTCAAATTATGCTATCTCATCAAACGTAAATAACTCTTTATAAATGTGTCAATGTTACCGGATTATTCATTACAATACTTGTTTTCCCACGGTATATTTCAACAATAGCGCAATACAATAATTACAGATCTTTACAAAACAATCCTCGCGAAAACGTTTGCATGCTTTATCAAACCTTTAATTCTGTGTGCCCAAAATACCTTATGTAACTACAGCAAAATATTTGGCAAAATGTCAATGTAATTTTTAATTTTCGTACACACTTAATGTACAGTACCCAGTACCTACACTATAATAACAATTCGTACCTTTTGTATGTAGAAATTGTCATGCCTACGCATCAAAGCACCCAACTCAGTTTTGTCTCGTATAAAGACTGCAGATTACATAATACTGGATGAGTCACAACAACAGTTTTGAGGTAGCAAGATAATTTTTCGATATTTAATCGTTTAAGGTTGTGGTGTACCATGCCAAACATATATATGCTGATGAAGTAATGATTTATCTAGGTATACAATTTGAGTAAATATGTATAGTATCTACAAGCATAAAAGCAAAGTACAACTTATTTGTTTAATATTTCTTCTATTGCACTTTCACCAAAGATATATTCTCCAATACTGCATGTAATTGTTTTAAATATATCTAATAAGCAAAGCAATCCCTGGCATTTATTCTTTCCTATCTTTATCACAAAAAGTAATATTTCACTATTATAAATAGATTTGTGTAATAATGTCATGTTACGCTTCAACCATTAAGTCTGCTGTATCGTACTTGAAAATAAAACAATTCAATGCAATCTTAATTGTATTGCTGTAAATGTCCTAGAACCTTTCTAGTTGGTACGCTGGCATTTGCGGTTATCCTCTACTTACTAGAGCAATCATTAATTTAATAATAGATTTATCCGCTCATTTGATCTCGGCATTAATTATAAGTCTCCTTGAAACTTTTTGATACAAAATTTTGACAGTAATATTTTTATTTAGATTACGTCCGCTATAAAAGTAAATGTTAAATCTAAACGATGACCTTCAGGTCGCAAAGATTTTTAGGCTTAACCTATATACCTAATATGCATCCGTCAGGTGTGGGCTACTCTATATTTGTCACCTGAACTCTCCGGTTCTGGGTATATTAATATTTATTTCTAACTGGGCATATATTTACAAGAATTTTATCAGGACTGTAGCCATTTATGTTGGAGTAACAGTCAGCCCGTGTGAATCACCGATTGTCCTTCCAAAAGTTTGTCTTTCTTTAGGAAAACTGTTTTAATTTAAAGAATTACATTTTTTATGTGCAACTGCAAATATCTATAATAAACTTCAGCAGTTAGTGGTGGCTTAATAGTAGAATAGCATACACAATTTATATAATATGTATTTGTCATTTGCAATAAACATATGAATTTTATTTTATTATAAAAAGAATATAACTTTTTGGCTATGAAGTTAAAAATGTACTTACTACTACTTGAAGATATACATATAATAGGTATTCATAAATCGGTAAGAAGTACACATTTGAAAAAAGAATGTTCGTAGATAAACGCATGAAATATATAAATTTCATTATAAATGGAATTTATTTTCTTGATATACAAATGTAATATACAAAAAATTCAAAAGTATTAAATGGTCGTGTGTCAGATTATAAAATGCGTGTTCGTAAAATTTTCAAATTCGTCCATTTATTAAATAATAAAATAAAAACAGTGCATATCAGTACTAGATGTATGTTAAAGAAACGCCATTGAAAAATTAAAACTATCAGACAAAAATAGAAAAATGTCTGAATTACTACTTGGAATTAAGAAATGAATGGCAGCAGTATCAACAGCTTGACAAAGGTAGCACCTGTCTATCGAAGCGTATGTACCAAAATAAAAACGTAAAACAAAACCCAACGTTTACTGACCTAAAAACCCAATTATCAAATATAATTTTATTCGAATTGTACCTATATATGTATTTTACGTGTATGTAAATGGTGATATATACAATATAATACAATGGTTTATTACTATTAAAAACTAGTTACAAAGCAAATTTGGCCGCCTGAAGAAACTTAACGAGCCGCACGGGCTTCACTGGCCGAACGGACTCGACGGGCCGAGCGAGCTTGCGGGCCACTCGTTTCATTATAAAGTGGGTCGGCCCGGCCCGTTCACACCTCTAGTTTCCGTATTTCTCAAACATATAGAGATTATACTATACAGTGTGTTAAAAAAAGGTTGTCGGATATTTTACCCAATTGTAGTACTGGAGGAAATAAACAAAAAAGTCTTAGTCAACATGGGTCCGCAATTCAACTGTTTTTGACATATAGTCGATTGCATATTGTTTTAGTAGGATAAAAATTTTCAAAGAAATTCTGATCGCAATGTAAATTAAACAAATGTTTATTTAAAGTAAAACTAAAGAAATTGTTCTACATGTCCACCGTTCATTTCTAAGCACGCTTCACACCTTCTTATGAAAGATCGACACAATCTTTCGAAAATTCCTGGAGTCCTCCGAATTTCCTCGCAACAATTTACGATTCGTTGCCTGAGTTCTTCCAAATTGTTTACAGATCGTGCGTACACTAATTGTTTTAGATGCCCCCAAACATAGAAGTCTAGAGGTGTCAGGTCAGGGGACCTAGGAGGCCATGCAGTTGGTCCACCCCATCCTATCCATCTCTCGTTGTAATCTTGATTTAAGAAATTTCTAACTACGATGGAAAAATGCGCAGGAGCTCCATCGTACACAAACCACATATTTAATCTGTTAAAAAGTGGCACGTCTTCCAACAAAACGGGTAATTCATTTCTTAAAAAATCCAAGTATACTTGTCCCGTTAAACCACCGATGCACAGACCGCGGCCCGCCGGTCGAATACTGGTGGCCCGCCGACAGCAAAAATAATACTCTCGTACATTCGAAAAATATTGCCACGCTTCAAATTAATAAATTCTTTTTCAATTTTAATACATTATTATCAATTCTTTATTGTCTTTAATTACCTATACTTCTGGCGGCCCGCCATCAGTTCATGATTTGCCCGAGTGGCCCCTAGTCTTAATAAGTCTGTGCATCCATGTGTTAGAGGCTTGAGTCGTTACCATTTTACAATTTAGATTTAAGACGAAATTATATAATATTTATTACTAACAATTTTGATGACACATGAGTGATAGTTAATACTCAACTCATGATCAACATATAATCCACAACGCATTTATTTATTACTGACGAACGGGATTCATTAATATAATAATTAAGCTACATCAAAAAAGGAATTTCTTTAGTCAACTCAATGTACAGTAAGCATTACCTCAATAAACTGAAGTTATTATTTTGATAATCTCCAGTATTAATACAATGAATAGAACTATCACATATGAATCAAATTATCTATACTATTTTTTACAATTTATTTCAATATCAAAATTGTGCATCCATACGTTAAACGATTAGGGAGAAATACTGGACCAATTAAACAGTCTCCAAAAATAGCAAGCCAAACATTTAGCGGAAAACGGTTTTGGTGATGCAGTTCAACAACAGCATGGGGATTTTCATCTGCCCAGACGTGATTGTTATGAAAATTTAATATTCCGTCTCTTGTAAACCCAGCCTCGTCACTAAATAAAATCTGAGTCGCAAAATTAGGAGTTTCTGCCAGCTTTCGTAAAACCCAATGACAAAAAACCCTACGTGCATCATAATCGAGAGGAGCAAGAACTTGCACGAGTTGAATGTGGTAGGGATAGAGCTGCTGTTCCCGCAGAATTCTCCAAATGAGAGGATGACTGACGTTCAGTTCTGCGGCAAGTCTTCGGGTGCCAATATTTGGGTTGTCTTCTACCCGTCTCAAAATATCTAATTCTACTGCGGGAGAAGAAACTGATCTAGGTCTACCAGAACCACCATTAATTTTAAATGAACCAGTTTCGGACAGCCGGATATGAAGTCTTGAGAAAATCTTATCACTCGGTAACAACCGATTTGGAAATTCTTCGGCATACATACGCCGTGCTTCAGTGGCATTACCATTCGCACGACCGTACATAAAATGCATATCGGCCATTTCTGCATATGTGTACTTATGCATAATTTGAGAACAAAAAAAAATTGACGCAAATGATAAATAATCTGATGACAGATGTCTGACAGAACTAATTTTAAGTCACAATCAGTTGTTTGACAAAGGGAACTATTCTCAAAACCGAAAAATGTTTTTTTTTTTTATTTTAAAATATGCAATCGACTATATGTCAAAAACAGTTGAATTGCGGACCCATGTTGACTAAGACTTTTTTGTTTATTTCCATCAGTACTATAATTGGGTAAAATATCCGACAACCTTTTTTTAACAGGCTGTATATAGACTTTTATTTCGTAGCAATGAGACTTTTAAATACTGGTTGCAAGTCGATACGATACAAAATGGTAATTGTATAAGGGTGACCTAATAACGTCTCAGCAAACTAATTCGTCTCTACAAATACATAGTTGTGAATGAGGTTCATACTTAATATCAGTAAAATATTTAAAAATATCTTCGTTTGTATAAGTCTAGTTTATTTTATGAGACTTAAATTTTCTAGTTTTTCTGAAAGACATGGATGTGTACAAATCGCTCTTCGATTTGGTTAGCGAAAACTTCAAAATTGCTGAATCAACTAACTCTTCTGACGCAAATTGCTTGCGTCAGTTTGGATCTCCAAAAACATCGTGATGCCGTATTGCCATCAATGAATGAGGCAACTCTGTGCTTAACGCCAATTAGCTTTTTCGGATTGATCTCTATTTAAAGTCTGACCATTCTCAAAATCTTAAGTATAGCTTAAATGCAAACAGCACTCAAAATTGTATATTGGCATGCAGTTTTATAACCTTTAAATTGTTACTAAATTGTTTCGCGAATCCCAGAAGACACGATGTATCTTCCCCAATTGACTTACAGAGAGGAGAAAAGAGCAATTTTAGATTTCATCACTTCTAGTAACAAGTATTGCTTATCTTCAAACCCCAAAATCCAATATTACTTTGTGTGTAGCTACTGCGTGTCAAGAAAAATTGGTTCTTATATACGTGCTTGGTTAGGTAAAAGCGTTAAGTGCTGTGTCTAGCAATAAAATCGGAGTAGGCGAAATCTTTATGACAGCTACTTTAGATAATTCTTAAAGTATCACATTATTGGGTAACTTTTTTGTAACAAGAGTAAAGTTAGCAGAGCAGCAGTGTTAACATTACAGTAAAGAATCTTTTTGATTCAATGGTACGGTACAGGTGAAAATAGGTACCGTGCAGTAATGGCAAAATTTTAAGAACGGTTTCTTGAGATCCACATTTCTCCAGGCGCGGCTCGTACTTACGTCAGTCGGAGGCTCTGTCAGGAGGAGAGCATTAGGCCGGCCGCAAGTTGAAGGCAGGACGGCCGAGGATTTTACGGTATACGGAATTACATTCACTCTGTGGCAGACCAACTCTGTTCAATTTAACATGTAATCCCGTATGTCGCAAAATCCTCGCCTGCACTGGCTTGTCCTGTGCCGCGTTCAACTTGCGGCCGCCCTTACAGCTAGAGATAAAGTAAATCGCATTTGCAAAGAATCTTTAAAGATAACAAAATTATGGCTTTTACCGCAGTTTAGACAAATTCTAGAAATAGGTGATGTAGCTAAACGTCTGGATTTTTGTTTGTGGATTAGAAATTACATTTCTGCGAATAGATAGTTCTACAAATTGATTAACATATACAATTAGACCTTATTTTTGACTCGAAATTTGAATCAAGATACTTAATGTTTTTAATGAAAAATCTGACGAATTACCATTTATTAATGCACGTTTTCAACATGATAACTGTCAGGCTCATAATTCCATAACTATGCAAAACTAGATAACTTCCCAGTTGGACCAAAAGGAATGGTCCTAATTCATGGCCACCCCGCAGTCTAAATCTGTCTATTTTACACTGAGAAAAATGGATTGTAGAAATTAGATAGTAAATCTCTTTATGTTAATTAGTAACATAATTATTGTCAAAACGACAATATGTGGGGTATTAAGAGTAAAATAACCAGATGTTACCATGCTTATAGTAAGAGGTAAAATCTGAATGTTACCAGGTATTCGATGCATATTCAATTTCTAACATAAATGTTCGTAACGCTCTTCCCACCCCTTGCTCTATTCATTGTCGATCTTTACCGAAGAAATCGACCAATAAGCTGTATTGCCACTCACACGTGTTATGTATGTACGTGTGATACAGGTGTACGTATTCGTGTCGGTGCATGTTTGTGTCTGCACAGAGAAAAATCCATGTTGTAATATTTACACACTTCACTGTTTGACGGAAATTGTAGTAAGAATTCCTACTATTGTGCAAAATTTTAGAACAACGGCGTTGCATTTTCCTATATCACGGTTACAAAAAAAGCAATAAAATTGTTTAAAAATATTGTGTGACAATCTTCTACAAAACATAGTGAAATGTTTTACAATATTTTACAACAAGTGAATATAATAAATTTAATTTTAATTAATTTTTTAGCAAATTTACTGTGTTGTGTTTATTTAGGTTAGGTTAGGTGCTTGCAACAGTCACCTTACTTTGATTATTGAAAACGGCATTAATAATGAGATGGAATGAAATGAATGCTGTATAGTTTTATATCTATATAGTAGGAATATCATAATACTCATAATTGGTTTAGCTACATAAATATGTGATACTACAGCTTTTGTCGTAAAGATGGCGCTACGCTTGTTTCATAATCTTTGAAATTCGTACTCGATGTAAATTGTGATCGGTAAATGTGGGTGCGTAATATCTATATGATGCTTATACATGGTTAACGTCGTGTAAAAAGTACTGTGGACAATCGCCCACAGACGAGAATTACGAGGCGCTTCAATACCGGTAGTACCTACTCTACAGTACACGGGCCGGTCTTATTCCCGCAATCCTGCCCGATACGACGGCAATTCGCCCGGCTGTCACCGGCTAATCAAATTATATTAATTAATTATAATTAAAAATTATTAAACTATATTGATTATAGTTTTCATTGTTAACAGTTATTATCAAATATAGTCAGCGCTACTAGACATTTTTTTCACATTTACTAACATGTATGCTCAAATTAATAATACAAATATAGTACACCAACTTACGACTACCATACGAGTTAATAAAAAGTATTCACAGATATTTACTATACAGATATTGTCACCGGTAATATAAAATATGATTGTCCCTATAGGAGCTATAAAATATATTAAAGTATACTATATTTATGTTAAAGAGTACTATCTATTTCTCTCAGTGTAGATTTTTATCTTTGGGGAAGCCTTGTACAAGTTGCTTATGTTTATGCTGAACCACGGCATGATAACGTAAAGCATTTAAAGCGCACAATATAGTTATTAACTCTTGAAGAAGTACGCAGAAGCTATAAGGAGTTCAGAATTCTAGTTGAGCTGTGTGCCACTAAAGGCGGTGCTTTAATTGAATTATGCTTCATGTTATTGTTTCAATGACTTTTACGTTTTTTTTGTAGACTTGGTTTTTGTTTAGCGTAAAGTTTTTACCTAAATTCTAAAACATGTAAAAATCAATTTCTCGTAAAACGTAGTAGCTGCACACAAAGTGATAGTGGGCAATTAGGGTTCGAAGACAAGCAAAACTTATTATTATGTGGTAAATAAAGAAAAATTGTTTTTCTCTTTGTAACTCAATCGAGGACATATCCATATAAAATGTATGGTATGGTTGTGTTTTTTTGAAAATTATGATCATTAAACAAATTTCTCATTCTTCTTCGTCTTCTATGTTTCTTTTGTATGATTCTCCAATCAACTTACAGCAATGTTTTAATCTATCGTAGATTCGCTAGGAAAAAACGAATTCTGCTTTAATCCGATTAACGATGTATGCTATTTTTAGTTGTTCTTATTATCTTATCTTAATATATGTATGCATTATTTAATATCGTTGTTGTAATCTTATCGTATGAATTATTAAATACAAAAGTGATTATTTTATAAACTGTTACAATCCCGTTCAGCGCAACAAAAACTAAAGCAAATAACCATTCTGATTCAAACCCAGTAACGTTTTTATTTATTTTTTTATCTACGTAATTTCTTGGGCTCATCTAATTGTAAACACATATGCTAAGAAAATTGGGGGCACTTAGCGCATTAAATTTCAATGTCACCACATTCAAAATTAAGATATTAGAATGTGGCCATATAAATGTTAATGTAACACAAAACACACACACATAGAAAATAACATTACGTAATTTCTTAATGATATCTAAATTATTATTCAAGATATAAACACCCATCAAATATTTATACCTAGACATACTGTATGCATTTACAAATTTTGTGGAAACTTTTGAATTTATAATAAATCATCCACATATTATGAAATTCTATAACAAAATACCAAAGTAGTGCAGTAATAGAAATAGCAATAGCGGACACTTAAATTAAATCAGCTTAGACTATTTTCAGTTAATTATGTTGTACAAGCACCCCGAGCGAAAAAATATTAAATGAACCATTTCTCAAAATCAACATTAATTTTGTTTAAACTCATCCGAAATAGTAATAAATCCGAGCAGTAACAACATATTTTAATTAACACTGATTCCTGTTCTACACAAAATGCATTTAACATTTTAACTTTCTTTGTTACTTAAATTTTCTTACTCTAAATGTACACAGTTATTTTCTCCATTAATCATTTGTTTTCATATAACTATAGCTTTACGTACTACTAACGATATAGGGTTTCATAGAAGTAGGTAAAATTACAACAAATTGTAAGCATACACTAGCATTCAAACTTAGCTGAATCGCAAACCGTTATACATCAGTATATGTTCTAGTGAACTGGCGTTATAAAAGTTTACGTAACGTTTATTCTTTAACGAATTACAGGCCTGGCAATTGCAAGGTGCGTTCAACAATAGCATATACCTGAGGCGACGAATTTGATCAGTAAAGCAGGTAACTTTCCGTGCGCACCGCAGGCGGAAATACGGAAGGGAAGCGTTGTATGTAATAATGTCGCAGATACTTAGATTGAGAAAACGGCCATTGTCAGATGCGGTGAATAAGTTCATTAAAGAATTTCCGAATTTAACCTATTTTATCTAATGTGTTGGTTAACAACACATTATCAAGATTAAGTGCGAAGTGCACACAACAGTAATAATAAAAAACCGGCATCAACAAAAAACCGTTCTTACTTGATTTATGTGCTACCTATACTATGATTGTGTGTAATCTGCCATTTACATTATAAAATAACGATTCATTTATTTCATTTTGGAAGAAATACGCCATTACCGAGTCGGTCAACGCTACGAAATATTTTTCGTATGTGCCTATGCAATTAGAAAATAAAATTAAAGCTAAACTCAAAAATAAAAAAATGCCTATGTGTGGACGAAACAACAGATTATTAAAAATTCTGTACTTAATGTTATGATTCCTGTATATATGTATATGCACATGAAATAAGAACTGTTTTTGTCTATGCCGGTTTGTTATTGTGCTCTGCACTTCGCACGTGGTCTTGACAATGTATTTTTGACCAACCCATTACAAATATATCGCCAACTAAACATTTAATTTTTGTGCCATCGTTAATTAACTCTGGGAAAAACCTTAATGAACTTATTCATTGCGGCTGATAATGGTCTTCTTCTTAATCAACGTATGTGCGACATTATACAGGGTTAGTAAAAAGTCCCGGAACGGTCGAATAACTTTGTTATTTGAAAATTATGATTTCTGAAATTTGGTATGGGGGTATAGTTAATATAAATGCATTTTATGCAATACAGTTAATATTTTTTTCACTTCCGGTTTAATCGTAATACGTCCAATTTTTTTTTTTTTTTAATGGAACGCCCAGATTTTTTTAACACTTTTGAATGCAAAATAAAAAACTACGTTCAGGACGTATTAAGATGTTTATTTTTATTCACAAGAAAACAGTTAAAAAATTAAAAAAGTGTCCTAATACAGAAAAATCAAGATAATACCTGTCTATTCAGGTTGCGATTACAATAATTGTTCAAAATGCTCTCCATTTACAATTTGACAAAAATGTAAACGGTCAGTAAAATTTCTTATTGAATTTTGTATTTGTTCTGGAGTGATGCGATTGGCTTCTTGAACTATTCTCTCTTCCAATTGTTCAAGATTATGGGGACGATTTTTGTACACTTGACATTTCATGTGACCCCAAAAGCCATTCGATTGCTCCTCTACGTCCGATCCAACGTCCCGGAAAAATTTCATTCAAATAATCGCGGACATTATGGGCAAAATGGGGGGGAGCTCCATCTTGTTGAAACCAAAAATGTGCATTAGGGTGATCACCTATGTTTGCATTTGGAAAGAGGGCCGCAAGTGCTGGAACAACCTCATTTCGCAATAAATTTAAGTAGACGTTGCCAGTTAAATTTCCTCTTATAAAAAATGGTCCTATGATGTTGTTTCCAACAAGACCAGCCCAGACATTCACCGTTTGAGGACGCTGTGTATGGACTTTTTCAATCCAATGCGGATTTTCAATTGACCAGTAGCGACAATTATGTCTGTTCACAGTGCCGTTGAGACAAAACGTTGCCTCATCTGAAAAAATGATGTGATCTAAAACATTAGGCTGCTGCTCGATTAATTCCGTCATTGTTTCGCAAAATTGTAGTCTACGATCTGGATCATCTTCAGTTAACTCATGGGCGGGATACATTTTATAGGCTTTCATTCTTGCTGATTTAAGAATCGTATGAGCAGATTTTTGAGAGATCTCATGAATTTGACCTAATTCTGTTGTGGACACGTGATGATTTTCTTCCACTGTAAGTAACACATTCAAACTAGTTTCTTCATCTGTTGCTCTTAATGGACGTCCCCTTCTAGGTAAATCCTTCACCTGACGAAAGACTTCAAACTTTTGAATTGTTCGGCATACCGTACTTTTACTAATGTGACGATCCGGATAAACAGTATTAAACAAAATACGAACCTCTTCAAAAGAACGTTGACGATCACCGTACCCACGCATCATTAATATCTCAATTCGTTCTGATTCAGTAAGTTTTTCTGCCATTTTCAAATGTGTCAATGTTTAAAATAAGTACATTTATAGCGATGCAAAAGTTAAAACGCTTTTAAAATTGTCAAATGTGACGGCAAAAAGAATGCAAACACTAAACAACAACTTTTTTCAAAGGTACCTTGATTTTTCTGTATTAGGACACTTTTTTAATTTTTAACTGTTTTCTTGTGAATAAAAATAAACATCTTAATACTTCCTGAACGTAGTTTTTTATTTTGCATTCAAAAGTGTTAAAAAAATCTGGGCGTTCCATTAAAAAAAAAAAGTTGGACGTATTGCCGATTAAACCGGAAGTGAAAAAAATATTAACTGTATTGCATAAAATGCATTTATATTAACTATACCCCCATACCAAATTTCAGAAATCATAATTTTCAAATAACAAAGTTATTCGACCGTTCCGGGACTTTTTACTAACCCTGTATTTATAACATACAACGTAGATACAGCACTTCGAACATACTGCGCTACTACAGCGGGTCGGAAATTTCGAATAACTCCCAGCCGAAACACTCCTTCCGTATATCCGCCTGAGAAGCGCACGAAAAGTTGCCCGCTTTATTGATCAGTCAAGTCAGCGGTTTACATTTATATAACCTAGAATCAGTATTACGATACATAAAGTCATTGATTCATTTATACTTATAATCAAATTATATTAGGTATTCATTAATTATATTTAAATATAATTCAAATAAAAGCTAGGATGAATATTCTAAAGTCGTATTCTCTTTTCATGTACAATAAAACAATGATGTACATACAGAATGTGATGGGACAGTCTGACTTAAATGATTAAAATAACAAACTTAGTATACAACATTCAGTAGTCCATTATTTTCCTACTTTTAAAATGAATATAGGTCGGTTTTCTATGGAAAATATTTTTTGTAATATAAAGTTTGATTTTCCCCAAAATTATTAAAGATAAACTGTAACAAATTGCATATTATCGTAAAGATAATCTAGATGCAAGCCTTTCAAAAATGTTGCACACTAAACTTGCACTGGCATTAAAAAAAAATCTAAAATAACGTCCATGCATGAATGATATTTGTCATAACCGAGATTATTGATTACAAAATATTTAAAAAAAAATTCCAGTTTCTGAATTCAATTCAAAATTGTGGTTCAAGCTGTTTGAGTACTTATTGTTAGATGTAGTAAATGTACAGTGGGTAAATGTACAGGGTTCCAGCGAATACTAGATAATTGATTACAACTCCATTTTTCATTTTGGAACACAAATTTTTCTACAAACGTTTTATAAAATTCTATGCTGGACAACCGAAATATATTTTTGACTACATAGAGTGTCCCAAAAGTACCTTACTCCGTTATTTTAAATGAAACCCACTTTTATATCATTCCATATTTAAATCTCATGAAAAAAGAAATAGCATTTTTATAAGCTACTATATGTGTATCTTTAATAATATCTAACGTTTTTCTTTCGTCTTCTAAAAAAGGTCCCGATGCAAACCTTCGTTTAATCTAAGTATGCTTTGATAAATATATTGAATTCGAACAAATGAAGAAAGACAGAATTTGTTAGAAACAAACGTTAAAGAAGGAAAATGTGAAATTAATAACATTTTGTTACATTTCACATTGACATACAAAATTTTATAACATTATTGTTAGCAAATAATAAAAAAAAGGATCTTACTAGCACCAACAACGCTTCACATAATCAAGAAAAAATACTTTGTTCGGAAAAGATATACACAACATCTTTGTAAATACCAATTATCATTTCTAGTATTTAAGGTACCTAATCATTTTATATTAGATTTTATAACCTTCGTCCGGTTTAATCACTATTCTCCGGGATTTTCCAATTTACCGAGGGACTGACATTCACAACGTACTTTCCCGTGACGTATTTTTACAGCCCTTAATTTGCTTGTTACCCCCCACTTTCGGGAGAGTTTCTAGCCGTTGGAAAAGCAGAAACTGGCCGAAGAAAAACAGTTGCAGATATGTAGTCACCGATCACAGTCAAAAGAGTTATAGTCACGCAGCTCAATTAAAACAACAACGTCCGTGTAATACCAATGTAATTTACTTGTTTTAACTTGTTTAATTTAATCAAATATAGTAGTAAGTAAAAACCACGACGTGTTTTTATTTACATCGAAAAAGTGCAAAACGCCAGCGCACATAAACACAAAACATACTTAAACAGTACATTTAACCGATACACTGTTAAAATACGTATGTACCTAACTACTTTTTATAAACCATACATATAGTCTAAAATTGAAAGTCTTCTATCAAATAGATGTTAAATTTTTTAGCGGGAGAAATTCTTGATTTTTAAATACAAAAACTATGTCTTATAAATCATATTTTACGTGCTTGCTGGTTGTTTTATACTAATTTTTAGTTAAATATTTTGCTTAAGTCATTGTTTTTTATTACTTGAACCGTTATTGGTGTTAATAAGATTCATAATAATTAACAACACTATAGTGCATTGCTGTAGCAAACTTGTGCTAATTCATTTTTTATATGACATCTTTTAATTTTGAATTTCCTTTATTCGTTTGAATTTGATATATCAAAGCAGATTCTTTCATTCAATCATCAATTCAAGAATATATAAAACGCCGTCATTGTTTCATATGAATTGAAAGATGTTTGCATGAGGATTTTTCCGTCTGCGATATTGATCTCCATTTTCTGTAGATATCCTTTCGGTGCACAATATTTTTTACGAGACCAGCTACTATGTGAAGATGTTTCCTACTAAGCTTTAGTAGTTCTTCCCTCTTCTTCTTTGATGGTCCTTTGATAAAGGTATTTCCATGAGTTTACCTGGATGTGTCGGTTGTATATCTCTGGACCCAAATCCTTACCTGCTGCCGCACTGTGTTTTTGGGCACTTCTAGAACAAGTTCTGGGCCTATCAATGAAGCCAATGATCCTTTTCTTGCCAACTCGTCGACTTTTTAGTTTCCTTCTATTCTCGAATGTCCTGGCACCCACAGTAAAGTAACTTTATTGGGGTCTGCCAGGCTATTCAGTTCTCGAATGCATTCCCAAGCCAGTATTGATTGTATCCTGGCGTTCACTTGTGCCATCAGTATCGCCTGGCTGTCTGTCACAAGACAGATCCGTTTATTTTTATAACCCCTTTGCATGAGGAATGATTTGGCATAATCACAAATACACAGTGTCGTTTACAAAAATCAAGTTACCGTACGTTAAACTTAAGCAAATGTTTATACCTATTATGGAAAGCTCTATACAATTACATCGATGACAATATCAATGTTAGATTAGAAGTATATGCAGTTACAGTATTTAAAGTATGAGTATCCAAAACAAACGCAACGTGATTGATTATTAATATAACAGAACAAGTATGCGTTCACCTACTTCAATCAAATATTATAAAAATAAAATCACGCAAAAAACATCTTCTTACCTCCTTAAAAAAAGGAACCACAACATTGTAAACATTTCTTGAAAAATAGCACTATTCTGCATTAACCGCAAAAAAAATACGCCAAACCATTGTCTACACTGGGTATACATATACAAAATAGCAGAGTTCAAATATCATTTACCTATTGTTAATACTGTGTCTGGAGGACACGTAACAATCTATAAACAACTAGATATTTACATATTAGGTATCTCTAGACTGTTTATTTATCCGGTTGGTTGCATGAAATTTATAGGTCGTTATACTTCGATGACGCACTACCAGAATTGGTAATACAAATATTATCGCAAATAATTTGGCAAAAGTAAGATGTTTGTTTTTTTCTTGTTTAGACAGTATGTTTCTGTTGCCACCAAAAAACTAGATATTGACAGTAAGATAACACATATCACATGCCAACCATCGGTCTTCTACGTGTGGGATGACTTATGTGACAAAAACATTTGAAAATATCGGTATACCGGTATTCATGCGCCGACAATTTACCGATAATAATATAAATTAAAGCATTAATACAAAGGTAAAGCAGAAAGAGAAAGTTCAGTTAAAGATAGAACGCCATAATAATTATCCAAGAGTTATCTGCAAATAACTGCATTTATTCTTTTTTTCGAACCTTATGTCGCCGTCGAACGTTATAAACAGTTGCTCGGTCGACTTTCGTAATGTGCTTGACCAGTTTTATGAGCTTTAAAATACACGTTCCACACGCCAATGAGATCCGCCAGTTGTTACCGTTATAGCGATGATTTTTTTTTTTGTACTACAATTTCTTCCTAGATATTGACAAATAAAAAACATGTCAAAACTGATTGTGGGCGTGCATTTGTTACGCTCTCAGATATTAAGTAAATTGATAGAAACATACTGGCATTAAATATAGAGGCATGCCCACGTTATTAATTTCTTGTTTTGCAAATATCTAAACAACCGGTCACTCAAATCAGGTATCTTATTTATCGCTAAAATTAACTAAAAACGACATCTAAGTATATAAGTTCAACGATCTAAAAATTAAAATATCTTAAAAGGTCATTCGTACTGTAGAAATGAAAAAAAGCCCCCGAACTGGATATAAAAGCTTATATCGCGATTCTCAAGTATGTATCTTCGATGCAATTATTATGTCATCAATTCTATGACCAGAGGCTGAAGGTGTGACAATTGCGTCATAAACATATTAACATTTTGTGCTATTAGATAGGAAATGTCACCTAGTCTTTTATTGTAGCAGTTGTAGATCGCATTTGCTTACAGTTAAAAATACAATAAAAAAATGTTTAATTTAGTAATCCTTATGAAAATGGTGAACTTATTTTAACGTCTTTCACAAAATTACAGAGAAATGAATCATTGCTCCTATTAAAATTGGTTATTGACATAAATTACAAGTAGCTTCTAGGATGAGACTGTTTGGAACTCAGCACAAACTCATTGAGTGAGTGTGGCAGTCGTTTGTCATAGGTTAGCAGACAACACAAAATCTGTATATTAGCGATTGTAAAAATCACTAGTTTTCTATAGATAATGGAAATTATTTCCATAGAATATTTTTTAAAAATGAATAGTAGCTAGCTTTTTTAATATGTGCCAAGCCTATTTGGGGAAAAGGAACCACCACGAGTTATATTCATCATGTTGTAGTCTTTACTTTGTTGCACAAGTTTATATTTTAAAAATAAAAGGTTTTCTATTTTATGTTAACTTTTCTTGCAGTTACTGTACATCAAGAACCAACTAAACAAATTAGCTAGATCTGCGTAAATTTGCGCTGTCAACAAAAGGATAGAAAACTAACGCTCATCATATATACGTGATCTAACTCTAATATAATTTCCCTGCAGCTATAGCAACATATTTAAAATAAACAACTTTTTCAACTTCGAAACATTAACCCCTTACAAGCCAATGCGCGCCTGTTGCCTACTTGACGATGAGACTTGATCCTGATGAATAAAATTTAGTAGGTAATTGCTTTTGCAATCAAAGTAAATGCTTGAAGACCAATGAATGAAAACTGAAGTGATTACGTTTGCTGTCAGCGATTGCTTAAAAGTGCAGAAATTGCTTCTAGTTAAAGCTTTTTCCTAAATAATAGAAGCAATTGTTTACATATGCTTAAAATGTGATAAATAAATTAAGAAATTGGCTCTTCTAGTGTTAGATTAGATTAGATTAGATTAGATTTTTATTAATCCTGTGATCTACTACATAGATATAGGATAAGTCAGATAATATAGTGTAATACATATATATGTAAATACAAAAACATTACTTGTAAAACTCTATTAATTATGATTAAGACATTTACCTAATTCTTATATTACGCTGCTACAACCAACGAAAAAAAAGAAAATCAAATTAAATACATATATGCATACAAGCAGACAACTTGTTAACAGCAAGTCTATGTGCAACTATCCCGGGTCGTAGATGACCGCAACAGAGTAAAAGGAGTGACATAGCAGATACTGCCTGAGCTTATGAGTAAAAGGACCCAACTGGGTGGTAGTTTGAATATCCACAGGCAAGGCATTGAACAGATATTTGCCCACATACTTGGGCTTCTTTCAAAGAGGGTGGTTTTATGTAGGTCGGTCCGCAACAAGTTGCCATGTGTAATTTCCTGTTGCAATTGCTTTCAAATTTGTAAGGTAGGTCGATCATTTGCTTCTACTTTGTACAGTTAATTGTGGTTCTCTGAGGCATACACGTGAGTTCTCATTTATTTGAGCCGTTTTAATTATATGAGTGAATATATGAATGTGCGTCAAAGAAAAATATACAGTGCACGTAACAATTGCAGAGACGATGATTCAGAAAGTTATATCGGTTTGATCACGCAAATGTCGAGTGTTTAGCAAATAATTTTTTTACTGATACTAGCGAAAGGGGAAATGCTGTACTATCGCCTATAAGTAAGATTATATAAATTGTCAGATCCGGGCTTTCAAAATTCTGCAGCTGAAGCCTTGGATTATGACTCCCTGCAGAAATCCTGTTACTCAAGAGTGAGTAGCAAAATTATAATAACATTTTCTGCCCAGAATCGCCGATGCTTCGGCCAGTTAAAAACAAGATTTACTGTTTTTCAGCATAAAATTAAGGAGTCAATTAGAAAAAAAGAACTAGAAAGCCGGGGCCTAAGTAGTCGTTAAATGACGGATTACGCGCCAAAACAGCGGCCCGGCTAAACCGCACTACCCTCCCCTAAACCCTCGTTAAGCTGCGGGTTGGGATCGTCGGTACACCCTGCATATTCCTTTTTCTTAATTCTTGCCTCTCACTTGTAGAAAGACTGGACGCTTCGAGTCTCGCAGTCGTTCGTTTGATGACCGTTTACGACCCAACTCAGAAAACCCCCTAAACCGCACCACTCTCCGCTAACCCCCATCTACACCTGTGATTGGTTTGGGATCGTCGGTACACCCTGTATATTCATTTTTCTTAATTAAAAATTACACATTCTGTACATATTTTAATAATACCATCGGCGATAATTGCCTGCCCTGTGCTTCATAACATCGCTATACGTTTAAATGATGAAGATTTTCAGTACTCAACTCAAGAAGCTAATGTCCAAATTAGCATACAAAATAACGATAATCTGACATCAAAGTTTTACAATTTGTAGTCAAGGAACACACATTCGTAAAGAGTATTCGTTTTATTCATTCGTATTAATTCTATGACGTCATAATTTTGTTGTTGTCTCTTGAGGATTTATTTCTGTTGCATACGACATTCCACCAAAAAGGCTTTAATTTTAGTGTTAGAAAATGCATTTCATTCCAACCGTTGCTACTTAGAAAATGTTTATTTGTACTTAATTTTATTGAGAATATAATATTAAGAAATAATAAAAAATAATTAATAACTGAAAATCTTTTTTCCCGTAAGATTAATCAAAAATTATTTACACCATCACCTCCTTCAAGGTCATTATGTGCATCTGTGCAGTGAACAAATTAATATGCAGGCTAGCACATGAATGTCGCATGTCACATATGTATGTACACTCTGAGAATTGGTTTAAATAAATCTTTTGTTAAACATTTAAACCTCAAGACACTTGCCGCAAGACATATTATTTTAATGTTCCAAGCATAAACCTAATATTTGGGAGTACTTCCAAAAATATTAATCATTATTTTTTTTTAATGTACCCGCAAATTCTCCTTTGTTTGTTGTTTCGTGTAAGAGATAATAACACACCTTTGTTATTTTTTTTTTTGCTTTAGCTATGTTTACGAAAGATTTTTACATGTTCTATTGTTGTTACAATGAAATACTTAATTCACTTTTCATTTCAGCAAAGCTTTTCTCACGATCAACTCAGTACATCGAATGTATGTGTGTGTTAAAAAAAACGCTTCGCAATTTGCATTACGGAAGTGTTAATATTTGTTTTTCACTGACATTTGTGCAACGAATTGCAAACCTAAACGCTGTGTTCCTTTGTGAAACTATCGCGGGATCTCAAAAATTAAGTATGGATAGTAGACGATAAATTGTGTTGTCATCATCGAATCCGACGTGGTATTTTTTTCTAATATAAATTCGAACAAACACATCTACAAGCAAAATGACATGTTATTTTAAAACAGCATGAAGCTAAATCTAACGACTGTCTCCCTAATATATATAAATTACTTACACAGAAAAAAATCCATATTGTAATATTTACACTTCGCTGTTTAACGGAAATTGTAGTAAGAATTTCTACTATTGTGCAAAATTTTACAACGTCGCTGCAATTTCTATATCACGGTTACAAAAAAGCAATAAAATTGTTAAAAAATATTATGTGACAATCTTCTACAAAATATAGTGAAATGTTTACAATATTTTACAAGTGAATATATTAAATTGCATATAATGTAGTGAAAAAAGTTATAACAACAGGTGTAGGAAATTTACTATGTGTTGTGTTTATTTGGTTAGGTGCTAGCAACAGTCACCTTACTTTCATTATTATACATAACTGGAAACCGCATTAATAATGAGATGAAATTAAATGAATGCTGTATAGTTTTATATCTATATAGTAGGAATATCATAATACTGATAATTAGTTTAGCTACATAAATATGTGATATTACAGATCGGTAAATGTGGGTACGTAATATCTAAATGATGCTTACACATGGTTAATATCGTATAAAAGGTACTGTGATTGACAATCGCCCACAGACGAGAATTACGAGGCGCTTCCATACCGGTACTCTGCAGTACGGGCGGGCCGGTCTGATCTCCGCAATCACCCCCAATACGACGGCAATTCGCGCGTTGTCACCGGCTAATCAAATTATACGCAACTATATTAATTATTGCAATAGTGTAGTTGATTTGTATGTAAAATCTTGTTGACAAAGTTGACTACAGCAGTTTATAATATTTTAGTAGATGTTTGCAATTTGCAAGTAACTTGTACTTTATGCTACTTTAATGTATAGATCATGTCAACTTGAATTGTATAACAAAATTGCACGTTTTGCTGCAAAAAATGCAATAATTTTCGTCAACAATTTTGTAGGAAATTTTAGTCAAAGTTGTGCTCGTCCCTATGTTACACAATTTGTTGCACTAAAGTTTACAATTGTTTTAAAATTTACAACATATTTTTTCTGTGTATAATAATACTCCATATATTTCAAACAACATAAGGATTCCTATCATTAATACTTATTGTTGTTTACTGTGTTTCATCATATTGGTTTTTATTGTAGGTATTGTATCTACAAAGTAGCAAATACTGACAAAGATACACAAAAGCTTATATGGATTTGCAATAATCAATACGTCAGAACTAACTAACAGGAAACTTTCTTTTTAAATTCAAAACATTATAATTTTTTTGTTTGACCATATTATTCGACTATATAAACATACTTAACAAATTCATCAACTGCACCTTGATAAAGGCCGCAACAGTAAATACCATGAAAATCCAAATTGGGAAACCCAATGTTGAAGAATAACTACTACAATTAATAATAAATATTCTACTCTACCCTGTAATAATTTAAGTGATTAATAGTATTAATAAAGTTTGTTGTTTCAGTTGATTATAGGAAATTTCGGGTTAAGCTACGAACAAAGCAAGACTCAAATGGCATTATGGGCTATACTTGCCGCACCATTGCTCATGTCTGTTGATCTCCGAAGTATAAGGCCAGAATACAAAGCCATTCTACAGAATAAGAAAATCATAGCTGTTGATCAAGATCCTCTTGGAATACAAGGGAGAAGAATTTACAAGGTATAAAAGCAACTTTCTAATTTTAAGCGATGTATGTATGTACATACATATTTAAGGAATAATTAATGGTTAGTTCTTTTTTACTGATGGTTTCCGCAAATAACAGCATAAGGGTATCGAAATTTGGTCACGTCCAATAACACCTCTGTACCAGAACTATTTCTCCTATTCTGTGGCATTCGTTAATAGAAGAACCGACGGAACGCCATCTGATGTAGCTGTAACACTGAAAGAATTGGGATTAGCATCACCAACGGGCTATAGAGTTGAAGTAAGTGAAATACTTAATTTTAAAGACTATATATGCACAGCCGTTTGCGAAATAATAACTGTACACGGTACTCCTGTTATTTTGCGCCTTAATAATTTAGCAAAACGCCTTTGATTTCAGAATAAATTTTGTAAAATATAGGTATTTTTGGGTAAAAAAATTTGTATATGCACTTTATATTAAGAGACCATCACTTTTAATAACTTCCTAATGCTTAATTATGAGTGCAAATATTTAAAATATGTAACTTGTTTCAACAAGTGTGTTGTAAATTATAATTCCGGAGATTATTCAAAATCTGCGATTGTAATTAAGAAATCCACGAAAATAACATTTTTCATTTTACGCTTCGCACCACAAGATGCATCATTCTACAATTTAATAGGATACAATACGATATATGAAAGTCCCTATTCAGTCACCAGAAGCCATATTATTTTACCATAACATTTAAAGCAGGTTTCGTAATCTTGTCATGATGTAACGCAACACACATACATAAATATACATATACATAGGTATACCTACCTACATTAACGCATATATAAATGGAAACGAATATCGTTATATATACATATCCTGACCTACATTACTGGATACTTTTGCAAAAGAAAATTTAAAATTTCGCCTATATTTCAAGTAATGATCGAGTTAGATAACAATACCTCACTGCTCTCTATTAACAGATATTTTTCAATAAAATTCGAAATATTGGTTTGTACTTTTTATTTCAATTACTTAGCCAGTATTATCATTTTATACAAGTTATGGTTTTACCGAAAACAAGATCAAATTTGAAACATTCAGTACTTTTGTGTATTTGGGTTCAGCGTAAATTTTAAGGGTTGCTAAATTTTCTTTTTTCAATCTGTCAAGATTATACCAAGAAGTTTCTAAATTTACCTACATATTTTTGGTTTCTATGCCTACTAAAGGTGAGTTCGAGAAAAATGAAACAAAGTACACCTCAGTTTTTTCATAAAAATTTATCTCTTCTAAATAGAACGTAATGGGTTCTCCGTTACGTTCTTGCCGATTTCAGTAATACCAAACACTTGGCTTTCAACAATTTGACTTAAAACTCGCCACCTGTCTGTAAACTTAAATTTTGACCATATCAGTAGTAAGCAAAACAAATGTGAAATATTAAAAGTGTAGTATAAATCAGTGGCGGCTCGTAACTTTTTGCCCCGGGGAGGCTAGTGTAACCTAACTCTTCTCGGTCAATAAATTATATTTTTATGTCTATTACTGTATCATTGGAAGTGTAGAATAAAAATTTACATAAAAAAGAAATCAAAATAAAAAAAATTACTCGTCTAGCAGTAACCACGTAGACATGAGAGTAAAATCTTACCTGAATAGGAAAATGGATAAATGGTGTAAGGTGATAGGTAAAAAGCTAATAAAAAGTTAAAATAAACTCTTAATAAACCAAAATTAAACTAATAATAAATAACAAATATAATAGTAACTCATAAAATTCTAAGGTAGATAAAAAATAAGTTGTTGATAAATGATAATAACAACTGAATAGATCTATGTTTTTTAAAAACTAAAATAAATAATATTTTTTTTTTGGAACACAGAAAACTGCATTGCTTGCTCTTACCCGCCCGTAAATACATCATTTTGCGTTAATGTAATAAAAAAAGAACATTTTCAATTGATATTAAGGATAAACTGCTTAATCGATTTTTTTTTAGTCAATGCTTATAAGTTTATTCAGTTCCGGCATACATTCATATAAATCGTTTTTATTAATAAAATTTAACATCTCAGTTAACGTTTAACATTCTTCGAACATTTAAGGATCATGAATTTCGTCAAAACGAAACTACACTTAGAAAACACTTTTACAAAAGTGTTTTCTAAGCAATTTTACGGAAATAAATCAAAGAAACGTAACTTGGGTATATCTTGAAATCAAACTTCTTTATATTCTTGTATTTCCGCTTGATAGGTCAATCTATGTCTTTTCTGACTAGGTTCTTTGCCGAAATATAAGTAATTATATATATCATTAAAACGACGATTATTATTTCTGTATTCTTGTAAAGTTTGAATAAGAGCTAACAAACGATTCTAAGTATACTGAATCGCATACGTGCCAACTGCGAACGTTTTACGAACGACAACGTATCACAACTTGCGGATCTCATACGATCTCACCGGAGCTCCGTCCCATTCTTTATCGCCGTATAAAGTATGCGTGATGGTATTAATCATCGACGCGGAGCCACACTTGCGGCTAGCCTCTTTGCTTGCTTTTATAATACGCGTGCAGTGAAATTTTATGCATTATTGGAAATTTGCTTGCATTTTCAAATGATGTAATGAATAAATATACTATTTATTATAAATTCTTTGTAAAAATTGCTTTGTTTTAGTATATAGCCAATACTTAAACAATGTTTTAATACATAATAAACACCATTTATTTTATTAAAAATAATAGGGGAGGCTTAGCCTCCCCTGACGAGCCGCCACTGGTATAAATCTATTATTGGCAGAAGACAAAAGTTAGTAATGTACCTACAGATCATGCACTGGCTGTTAACGGAGGCTCCACCCCCACGCGCATCTTGCGTCACTAGCTCGAAGAGGCAGGCGGAGCTCGTATTACAATAAAAACTGAATTTAGTATTTTATACGAACCGCAACGATAGTGATGGGGGTAGCTATGTTCTCACGTGCTAGTTATAACTTTTCTCCATATTTCAATGTATTTTCGTCTCCATTGAGCACGCCCTCTTGCTATCGCGCATCCGGCAGGTGAAAATGCATGGTCTGTAGGTACTTATCTGTCAATTATAATACCAGTTAAGATATTCGAATAAACGTTTAATACGATATAACTAATAACTGCTTCATTTCACAAGAACGTGTAATTTTCTACAAGATCATTACATACACTTTTTCAAAATTTTATTACCTATAGAATACTGCTAGGAAACCTTGTAATACAATACTGAGATATGCAAGGACTGTAGCGTAGTAATGGACACACAAGATATCGATCACTCCACACTATTACGAAATAATTGTCCCGAATTAATTTATTAATTCGGGACAATTGTTTCGGAAATTCCTGGATTTCCATTTTCAACCGAAGACCGAATGAACTAAGAACCGATTAAATATCTAAACAAGGTTAGTTATCGGACGCACCCCAGTGCCATAACTAACCATTCCTGTCCCCAGTGCAAGTATTTGCATTTGAGCCCACCTCACAATACATTTATTTTAATAGAAAGAAACCTTGTAATACAATACTGAGATATGCAAGGACTGCAACGTAGTAATAGACACACAAAATATCCGATCACTGCGCAGTACACCAATTGTCCGGAATTAATTTAAAATTGGTGTAACGCGGAGTGATCGGATATCTTGTGTGTCTATCCGCATTATAGATAAATACGCATAATAATACCACAGACTATTCTCACATATTTTTTACTCATCGTACGGTTCCAAAAAATACCCTACAATTAAATTATTCACACTACAATATAATCTTTTCAGGACTTATATGAAGATGTAGACTATGGGATACTATCGCCACAGACAAAAATTAAGGTTAAAGTGAATCCATCAGGTAAATATAGCATACATAATACATCATATTAACTACTTTCTGTATATATTTGTAGGGGTGGTTATATTGAGAGCAGATGTACAACCGGACTACAACCGAAGAGTACCATTTTACACAACACAAAGAACTGTATACAATCCTTTAAATCAAGTGTTCAGAATAAGAAATAATAATTTCTAATTAATAATTGTTTATGTAAATAATTTCCATGTATTTATATAGTTAAATTCATAGAATAGTTGTACAATTAATTCCGTCTCCATATAATAAGTATAAATACATAATTTAAAAGCATACAATTTATAGATATGGTATACATTTATTTTTATTTTTATACATTCGACTTTGTAAAAAACCTTACAAATTAAAAACAATTTGCTAGTCTAATCTGTATTGGTATTTTTCTCCCCCAATTGTTATTGTAACGTGTAAACCACGCACGTTTTTTACCATCCTGCTACAAATTAGCGTCCCTTCTATAACACTCCCTAAAATTTAAGTTAATACCAAATTACTATCCTTTCATTAAAACCTTTACAATAAAAAAAAAAACGTGTTGATAAATATAACTATATTGTTTAGCTCACCTTCCGTTACATCAACAATATTTTTCAGGTAAAATAGGGTTTGTTGCCAATGTGTCCTGGTTGCTTGAGGTCCAGTGGAAAAAGAAACTGGATTTTCAAGATCAAAAAATGTATCAAAATAACCAGCTAAGGCAGTTAATTTGCCAGACTTCGTCACTTTTAATTGAAACTTTGAGGCAAAATTTGGCGTATTGGTATCGCAAGTTTTTAAATTTATTTCAGTTAGTATACAAGGCTCTGTTATTATGCTCTCTTTTGCCATAGTTTCTACATTTGCTTCATTTAAGACTTCCGATTTCATACAATGCATATTAAAGCCATATACATTGTCCCAAAAATCGATGTAAGTATTGTATCGATCTAAAAAATAATAAAGAGATATCTTTCTATCGAGTCTTATTAATGTACATTGATTAATATTACCTAAATCTGAACATCCTACCAAGCTAATGTTACACCGGCTTGGTAGTATAATTCCATCAGTTTTCAAATGCTCATCTCTTGCATATATAAAGCTGTCGAGCATACCCTCAAACAGAAGAAAATATCCCATCCATTCAGATATAATTATATCAACTTTTTCTTCGGGTAATTCTGTATTTTCCAATCTTCCTTTTATTAACTGAATTTTATCATTAAGGTTATTTTCCCTTAAGAGAAAAAAAAAAACAAAACCTACGCATCAATTTAGAAGGGCATAATCATTACACATACAAAATAAAATTGATTGAGTTGATTGTTGAGTATATAGAAGTACAAGTCAGCCAGTGTTAATCTACAATTAAGTGATAAACATAAGAATATATTGACAGAGAATTTCGGACACTAACAATGTAGAATTGAATGTAGGCACGTACACGGGACTACATTCAGTCTTAAGACACTGGATGGCACTGAACCTCACTGAAAACTATTGCTATTTCTTGCTATAACAAGTTCGCACGACGATATAAAAGAGTCCGACCCGAGGCACGGGAGAAATTGCGCTCTACCATGAACGCACCACTCCTTACAGCACCTTCCGTCAGTCTGGAAGCACGCCGATGTCGTCACCATCCCCAAGCCTGGGAACAATCTCCGCTTCCCTGAGAGTTATCGCCCGATCAGCCCACTGTCTAATGCTTCGAAAATAGCCGAGTAGATCATCCCCGACCAGCTTGTGATCGCCTTCAGGCGGAAACAAACCGCCTCGTTCGCTGGTCCTCTCGGTGGAGGCTGCCTCTGAACGAATCCAAATGCGTAGCAGTTGGATTCTCAAGGAGAAGTGATCCTGACATGCTCATCCGCGTGGGAAACGTCAGGTTACCGTGGAGCCACCAGGTTAAGTACCTAGGAATCCACTTTGACAGGCATTTCACCTGGTCGAAACAGAGCTCCGAGCTTCCGAACTCGTTTTCTAGCTGCCC
This sequence comes from Cetonia aurata, assembly GCA_949128085.1. Lineage (NCBI taxonomy): Eukaryota > Metazoa > Arthropoda > Insecta > Coleoptera > Scarabaeidae > Cetonia > Cetonia aurata. The sequence continues at coordinate 9,992,744 of OX421885.1, forward strand.
GCAAGTCGTTACTCCCAATGTTAGGGCGAAGGAGGCCCCTTCACCTAGCCAAATAAGTTGCTTCTCTACAAGTCAATCCTAAAGCCTGTCCTGGTTTACGGCGCTACAGCGTGGGCGTCGATGGCCCCCACCAGATTGAAGTCCCTCGAGGCACTTCAAAACAGGACGATACGGCTAATGGGGCCCCTTGGTTCGTTAGGAACGCGCAGATTCATCGTGATCTGCAAATTTCGACTCTCCGAGACTTCATTAAGCAGATGCTCACCGCTGCTTGGGCTCGCGCTCAACTCAGCGAAAACCACTTGGTTCTGGTGGTCGTGGAACCCCAAGATCGTCCACCACCTCTTTCTCGAGTTAGACGTTTAGATGTTTTCTTAGAATAATATCTAACGTACAATCACCGTGACGACCGCCTGTCTATCTGTACGTTACCGAGGTAAAACTAAGATAATTTTTCATTCAAAACTCCTTGTTACAGGTATCCACCAAATATTACACATCACCAACTCCCCTTGCAGAGTAACTTGTTCGAAGTTACTTCTGAACTCCTTGGCTTGGTCGTGCCGCCTGATCAGCGCCGAAAGGGTATATAAACCTCAGAAATAGGTGCGGACAGGATCACATCGACTAATGTCCTAAGACTTAATGTAGCGGATTGTACACATTAAATGTATGGATACAATTATGAATACTATTAAGAACAACCCACGTCATGTTAAACCTGGTCCTGACTTGTACAGAAGGTAATCGGGACCTCTAGTAGTACTTTTGCAAAATATTAGTCATAGATAGCCACATATTTATTTTTAGTATAAAAAATAATTTAAAATAGTGTATGTACCAGTTTTCTATAGCACATGATCTGCGCCAGTGCTCGTATATCTGAGTACTCCGTTGCCAAGCATTGCATAATTATTGAGATCTTTGGAAATAAGCAACTTTATTAACGTTTCAATTCCGAATCATATTATGGCGTTCGTGATCAAGTTAGCTTTTAACCAAAAATGTTACCACATTTTAGATATGTATTACATCATTTGTTGAATAGTTTACAGTATCAAAACATAATAATGAAAATGGAAACGTTTTCATTTATTTATTTTTGTTTGGGACTTATAACTAGCCATGTTATTCAATACCTAGCTAGGAGAGAAAATAATAAAGATTTTCTGAAATTCACCAATATTGTAAGCTTATTTTAACGGATTTACTTAAACACTATACTGACTGCAAGCCAAACTCATTGTTTCTCATATTTTATACATTTTAGATGGACATAATCAGCTAATTAATATTGATGTTTGTACTTTTGTTGTCCCGTTAATTAAATATTTCAAACTGGCGATTTAACGCACTTTTAATACTGTGGACCTCTTTGTTCGGGTACAACCACGTCGAGAGGGCTAAAACATTATGGGGGCGCATAACTCTTCTGACCAAGTTGCCTTCTGGGGTAAACCCGCCCATGAAAGTAAAAAAAAATACTGCTAAGAATAAGAAAACATGCTGTTATAAGTCGTTTTCGCTTGCATTTTTCATAATCTTACAATAATTTTGTCTCGATATATACAGAGGTGGACATAAACGATCCCGGATGCCGCTAACCGTGCTAAACGCGTAAAAAGTTGTCAAAGTTCGATACGGTATATTACATCAATTATAAAGAAAAAAAATTCTGTTCTGGATTCTAGATTTTCGCACTGTGGCTGTACCGCCCATGCATTTAGGCCACATGAGGCCCATTATGCTTCCTTTCCATTAACGTTGTCCCACCTAAGTTACCGACTAGCCTATTGCCTTAACATTCCCACGGGGAGCTTTCCTGACGCTGGCGATGTCAAGTCGAACGTCCCCAAGTATTGTTTTCCTGATGGATGATAGGGCAGGGTAGTCACATAGAACATATTCAGCCGTTTCATCCTCCAGCTGGCAGCCCCTACAAAAAAGGCTGGTCTCTAATCACAGCTTAAAATGGTGCCCTTAGGTGTCCGTTCAGAATTCCCACAACTAAACGGAGATTCTCCTTGGACATCTTCAGACAGTTTGATGCCATTTGTCTATCAGAGTGTGATAACGTACCCCTGGCAAGACGGCATGTGTTGTTGTCATCTCAGGCTTTGATAAACTGCTCATGGGTGATAGTTCTAATCTGGTCGCCCAAGGTAGATATTCCAGACCTCATCAATGGTTCAGGGACGTGCAGGACTTACCCGGACTCACGTTTAGCCGTTCTATCCGCTTCGTCATTGCGCAGATTACCGGCATGTCCTTTGATCCACTTAATCGTGAATTTATTCCTTTCAGAGAGCTGTGCGAGAGCTCTGTGACAGTCCACAGGTTATTTTTGGTTGCCTCAATGCTGACACTAATTGTTTGTTGTCTGTACACAATATTTCTGTGCTCTATCTTGAGTCTTGAGATATATTAGTGGCCAGTAATGTGAGTGCTGTCACTTCTATTTTGAAAACAGACAGCCCATATCTGAGGCCAAAACTTTTTAAGGTGACGTCGATCATCCGTAAGCTCCACGACAGTTTCTCTAGTAATGCCAACCGACAGCAATCTGAATGTGGTTGCCAACATCACCTCCTGAACGTAAAGTCCTAGTGGTGGCAAACACAGCATAACTTCCGTAGCTGCTGTCGGTGTTGTTCTTAATGCACAGGTAATACTTAAACACGCGGAACGATGAGAGACTGATGGATGGTAGGATCGAGGAGTCTCGTAATCCCTTTTGCCTAGCTTTGGGATAAACCCAAGTTTGACTTCACTCCAACAAAATAATGTTATTTGGACTAAAATTGAAGCGCGCTTAAGCTCATTCGCGAGAAAAAACTGTGAGACACAAACTCCAAAGGTACTGACAAACATTGCCACTACTGCATAACAATATACTGTGCCTAAACTAGTTCAGATCCTAAAAAAACTATGACTAATATTTTCCAAAACTATTCGAAACTAACAAAACCAGGAAAATTTGCTGAGTTCTCCTTGTAATATTATTTATATACCTTACAATGTCCATCGCCTTGTATATAACATCTGATTGGTCAATGCCATACACTACTTTAGCATCTGCTTTTGCAGCAAACATACTTAATATACCTGTACCACATCCCACGTCTAAAACAACCTTGTCCTTAAATGAGTTTGCATTTTTCAAAATTGCATCCCTATAGCTATTTGTTCTTACTTTATCCTAAACATAAAGCAAAATAATTAAATTTTCAACTAAACAGATTTTAAGACAATACATACATTTAACATTTCATGGTGTATTCCAAAATGTGAGTATGAATTAAAATACTCGTTGTCATATCCCACAGGCACAGATGCTACACAAGAGATACTATTATTTACGGTATCACCCGCTTCTACAATTGTCCTTGTTACTTGCTTCATCTTAGATATGTCTTGCATTGCATTTTGAAGAAGTGCATCTTTATGTTTTAACTGCAACCAAGCAAATCTACTGAAATGAATAATATAAAATGTAAGACTCAAAACTTGTTATTGCGTTAAGGTTAATATTAACACAATAACTTAAAATCTTGCCAAGCACAAAATCACTGAAGTTAGAAATCCAATATTTACTACCACAATTATTTCACCAACAACTATTTCACCATCCTTATGTTCTTTAGGCACAAATATCAAAATTTAGAAAAAATTGCTATTCAAATGTTGAACTCTTACATATTTTCTGTGACCTCTGATTTAATCATTTGCATTAGATGTACAAACCTCGATAAACCGCTGGGCAAGAAGTCTGCATTTTAGTGATTCCTTATTATGAATACTAAAGTGGCTGAATGATGGCCGTGGCTTAAGGCTACAGCCTAATAATAATCACAATAATGATAAATGAGTAAATACCATAAAAAATGAGCCTAATAATAATTGTGTAAAATATTTTGTCTTACCTGAACTGTTAATTCTTGTATCTGCCTTTGTAATTCTGCATATGTTATATTGCTAATAGGAGTCTTTCCGTCTATAGCATAATGTGGTGTTGATGGTGCACTGCCTAAGTCATCGAAATCTTGAATACACATATTTAATAATGATTCAACAATTTTACAACATTTATATTTACTAACCATACATCAACCAAGACTCCATTTCTCCAGGCTTCAAGTATTCGTCACTATCCCATAATGCAATCGGAGATTCTGTAACAACTTTAGGATCTGGTTTAACTTTTCGAATGTAGTTAACCATCTTTATAAACGAATAGCAATCCATATTATACTTCGTTTTTAGTTCTAATAAATCAAAATTGTGTTCTGTGCGACAATGATCTAATGCAACGGCAATGGTGTGAAATTGTAATGAGCAAAACAGGCAGATTGTTTGTTCCCCAGTAACTTCCATTTCATCCCATCCATCAGAATCTTCATTATCTTCTACTACTCCTGAAGCAGCATCCGTAACCATTGGAGTATCTCCAAAGACATATCAAATATCACAGATACAATTTAAAGAAAACAAAATTTATAATACCTGCATCACCCATCATAATATTTATACAAATCACTGAATGAAGAAAGATACAAGATTTTATTTAAAAGTATAATAAACTAGCAACACAAAGGATGAGCAAAATAATAAAATCAACTTCAATGATTACATTCAACCCTAACTCAACATAACATATCCAATGTTAAATTCAAATTATTGATTGATTCTTGATTCTGCATGTAGATTCCGCCGCCAGTATTCCAAAGTTGACATTCAGCCAAAGAAAGCAAAACGGGTACAGATGTAAATATAATAAACCCTGAACACTTACGTTTTAAATACAATTAACATTACCGAATTTTTAATTCACTCAAATAAGTTATATGATTATTTGGATTTGTATTTTGCATAATATAACGTGATATAAGTCATATTTTGTTTGTGTTGAAAAACTCAAGCGCATAGCGCAATCACGCGCAATGTTATTTCTGCTCACGTCTACCGAAGTGCCGAAGTCTTTCTGTCAAATTCCATAGAAAAGTCAATCCGAAAATAACCTAACTTTACAAACGTGGTTATTTGGGTTATTATGCCAATGAGTATTTCGTATAATATGGTTAAATATTGAAAAACATAGCTGTACTTGCACTACTTCAATTTATATCCTTGAATTATTAATTATGGGTAAATTAAGTGAGTATTTAACCAAAATTTTTTCGCTTTGTAAATGCCCGTGTTTTAACTTTGCAGATAGGAAGGGTTTAGAAAGGAAACATGCTTTCAAAATTGAAATGAAGCAAAAACAAAAAAGTATGAAAGAAATATTGAAAGCTAAACGTGCAAAATTAATTGTAAGGAATCTGTCTTTTAAGGTAAATGCAGAAAATTTAAAATCCCTTTTCCAACAATATGGAGAAATAGAAAATGTAAATATTTTAACAAAAACTGATGGCAAATTATTGGGCTGTGCATTTGTCCAATTTAAACTGGTCCAAAATGCAGCTAAAGCAAGACATTACTTAAATGGCCAAGCATTTTTGGGCAGAAAGGTTGAAGTAGAGTTTGCTAAACCAAAAGATAAATATAAAAAGCTAACGCATAATGATAAAAAGGAAGTAAAAGAAGAAGAAAACAATGATGACCTTTTAATCGTTAAAACAGAATGTGAGGAGAGTATTAAAATAGAAAATGAAGAAGAAAATAATTTGGCAAATACACAAGACCATAGCGAAAATAGTGACAGTGATAGTGACTCTTCAAGATCAGAAAGTTTCCCAGTTGTAGAAATCTCTAAAAATGAACACGATGAAACTAAGGAAGATGTTAAAAAAGAGAGATTCCACTCAAATGATGTATCAGAAGGTAAAACAGTGTTTATCAAAAATGTTCCTTTTTCCGCAACAAATGAAGACTTAAAACAATGTTTAAATTGTTACGGACCTATATATTATGCTTTAATTTGCATGGATCCTCTCACAGAACATTCAAAAGGAACTGCTTTTGTAAAATTTAGAGTAAGCATTATACCTTCAGTAGAATAAGCATTAGTCATCAAATTTAATTTTTTTTCTAGAATAAAGAAGATGCAGAAAAATGTATGCAAGCAGGAACAGAGCTTAGTTTACAAGGTAATATTCTTGATTGCCACCCTGCACTACATAAACATGACTTGCAACAAAAAGAAAAGGAAGTATCACACAAAGATTCAAGACATTTATATCTTGTAAAAGAAGGAGGTACTATTTTTTATAATTTTTCTCTTGAATTGCATACATGTCTATTTTCTAAACATATATTTACTAATTACTTTCTGTATTTTAGTAATACTAGCAGGTACAAAAGCTGCTGAAGGTGTTTCTGCTACTGATATGGCAAAAAGACTACAATTAGAACAATATAAAACACAAATGCTGAGAAATTTGAATATGTATATTTCCAGAATTAGATTAATAATACATAATGTACCTTCGACATGGAATGACTTTAAATTAAGGAAATTATTTAAGGCACATAGTAATTCGAATGCAATAATTAAGGAGGCAAGAATTATGAGAGACATGAGAAATGTAGACGATAAAGGTGTTGGAAGATCTAAAGAGTATGGATTTGTTACCTTTTCAAATCATGATGATGCTTTGACAGCCCTTAGATCTTTAAATAATAACCCCTCAGTTTTTGCTATAAATAAACGACCAATTGTCGCTTTCTCCATCGAAAACAGAGCAGCTTTAAAAGCTAAAGAACGAAGGACACTCAGATCTAAAATAAGAAATCCAAATTCTAAAGATTACAATACAGATCTTCCAAAAAAAGAATATGTTAGTAAAGGACAAACATTAGAACATGGAAGAACACACTCTACAGATGAGATAAAACAGAATACGAATAAATTCAGTGGAATAAGTGCAACACCGGGCATTAAGAAAATGAGGAGCAGATATAATCTTAAGACACAAGCTAAACTGCACCATGAACAATTGAAGAAAGAAAAGAAAAAACGAAAAACTGTGAAAACCTTCGCTGAAAAGCAAAAAGATTTCAGGAAACAACCTAAACAGAAACAAAATAATAAAAATCAAGACAGTGATAGTTTTTCTTCACTGGTAAATAAATACAAACAAAGTTTAAAATCTGTACCCCAAAAAACATCTAAATGGTATGAACAGTGAAGCTAGTCTAGGTTATATTACATTTTACTTTTGTAAGTTTATTACTAAAAATATAATAAATAATTTTCCCACAAATATTAAGGTCTTTTGGTGTAGAATTTAAAAAGAATCTAGAAAACGTCTTTTT